>JASDDO010000029.1:216179983-226179983 GCA_030015575.1 Agapanthus africanus
ACCATTCTCTACACTTAGAGACATATCACCCATTCCCAGTTCTCTACCTATCTGTAGCCCATGTAACATATTACATATGCGGGATCCTGATCTGGTATCACATACCCAGGACGTAGAGGATACTGAAAAAACAGTTCTCGGTAAAGAACACACCCGAAGAAGATGCATCAACATGCACTTTCTTCGATTGGGTGGCATGGGAATCCGGATATTCCCCTATTTCCTGCTCGAACTTATAACAGTTATAAGATAGAGCGGAACCAACGTTTCCTAGCACAGTATAATAAGCAGGTTCGGTCAATGCATCCATATTAATATCTTGATTAAGGTGTGATATGGTCGCTACTAGGAGAGAGAGAGAGAAGAAAACACTCTGCGTGCACTCTTACAAGATTAGATTGGTTATTATTTTATCTTATCATGATTGCTCCCACCGTTTTTATCAAATCTTCCTTCAAACCCTAAAAGGTGAGACTAGCCGGGATTAATTACACTCTACAAGTTCGCCAATCTTTCGTCCAGGCCAGTGTCAGTACTTTGAGGAGGTTCCCCGTGCTTTCGTACGGACCTAATTAAAATAAACCTCGTTTTCCCCGGGGCATAACCCCTTTAACACCTTTCTAGACACCTACTTGATCGGCTAATTGTAATGTGCAAAACTCTTCCAAGAGTAACTCTTACTCGCAGTGGGTATCAGACTCCAACTATCTTATAGATGGTATGCAATCTCATTGCAAATTTCAACTCATGAAACTCCCGATAATGGTTTTTACCCCTAGTAACTTATGACCTTGACTATAATCAACATATCACAAGTACTAGTCAAGTTCTACCCATCATTTCATGATTAATTAGACCCACTCACATGACCCTTGACTATAATCAACATAATCACATGAATGTCCTAATTAATCGTATCATATGCTGTGTAGGAAGACATCACTTAGCTACCGTACACTACGCCTTGACTATGATTAACATACGCGGCACGAATACTAGGTACTCTACTTCCTAAAATGATGGAGGGTCTGCGGATGGTTTTTTTTATGAAAACCTTTTAACGCTTTGAACTTGATATCGTTGTAGAATCGAGTGAATTTTAAAATGAGCGTTTTTGAGGATTTTACTAGTTTTGCTAAAGAGGTCACCCCGGTGAAGGGATCTCGGCTATTTCCTTATCAAATAAGGTGCAGGATATTTCACAAATACCACTATGCAAAGCAAAAACTATAGAAGCAATCAAAAGACAAACCGAGTGGGTTGTAGCAACTGCTAGTTTCGCTAAAGAGGTCACTCCCGGTGAGGGGATCTCGGCTTTTTCCTTATCGAATAAGGTGCTGGATATTCTACAAGGAATACCTCTATGCAAAGCAAGAACAAGAGCTAGCAGTCTTTTTAAAACAAGTATCTACAACATCTTTAGGTTTCTTTTATTTTATTAATCTCATTAATGAATTCCCATCAATTATGCTTCCTAAGTATCACAGAAGAAACGAAAGCATCAATATCTACTATATATCATCATATATATAATATAAGCATTCGTCTCAGAATAACAAGTGATCACATCATAGAATATAAGCAGCAGAAGAACACATATGAAATATTGGATAATACTAGGAATTCCGTGTTTTAAATTAAGCCAGTATAAAACATAGATTCCATGGTCGCGATGAATAGCCAAACCTACATCCCTAGACCCCTACGAGAGTGGCAAGCAACCCTACCAATTCTAGAGTTAGGAAACCCGGTCTCGATTCCTCGAGATGGTCTCTCACTAGATCTTAGAACCCAGTTACTTGTGCTCCCCGCCTTGGGTCCATCCTAATGCGGAAAAGTAAATAATATACATCAATGGTGACACCATCCTCAACCCGGAAGTGCCCCAATAAAAGAATATTACATACAGAGTTTTACATGAATGAAAATGAAAAACTCTCATCTCACATAAAAAAAACCCGGCTATTCAAAACACGACGATCCAATATAATATATTACAGCAACACATAACATCACATGTCATCAACGTATGTAAATATGCGTATTCCAATTGTCGTTAACGTATAGCAACGAAACCGGTGATACACCACATATTGTACTTACGGTCGCAGAAAAGAAAGTGAAAAACTACAACAATTGGAATCCGCAACCACCTTTGACATCATAAACCCAATATATCACATACTTTGGAATTCATGCCCAACCAAATGAATTCCTTAGACATCACATGCCTAACAATTATAAACCCCACATTTTATTCTCGATATTGAAAACACTTTCCAATAACCTGTCGGGTAATTCAACAAGATTCCCGATAACCTGATCGAATGCTCGTCGGAAATTTTAGTAGAAGGCCGCACCCCCGATACTGTCGACGAAGTACACTAAGGCAGAACACCGCGGACGCGAGCATCCGAATGGATGCTTTTGGCGACGGGTTTCTCCTACAGTCACTTGGTCGGGGCTATGGGGTGTGGCTAACTAGTAAGGTTACCCGGCGAGTATCCACGTACACTACGTAATTGCGACGGACTTTTGATCCATTTCAAAATTCCGTGGCAACTGATCAAATGAGACCAAACTGCTAGATTTATAAAATTCAAACTAGTTATCTCATAACTAATTATGTGGATTCCAAATCTTGTATCACAATCCCAAATAGCTAGATGATGTTAAACTTTTCAATCGAATAAACAAACACCCAAAATTTCCCGAGAAGCTCAACACCTGAGCGGAGTTCAAAAAATACTCAGAAGCTGCCACAGCTCCTATGAACCATCCAAAGAAGGGCCGACCCATGCCTCACTCATGTCGCCACGAAACTGTGGCAAACCCTAGGGTATGACCGCGGTTCCGCGATCCAAAAAGTCGAGTTTGGGTATCGTTCTTCTAGAGGGTCTACAGAATTGCTTGCATGATTTTCTGAAGATTTTAAACTCGGAAAAAATCCAACTCTTGAAAATTTCCAGCGAGGGAAAATATGGGTTATTGATATCCGTTCGAACTTTTTAATATTTTCTAAATAACTCGAATAGATGTTAGAATTACGATTATGAAACACTCTGAATTGCCTTTGCAGAAAGTTAACATCACATGCAAATTTAGCAAAAACTAGCAACACCTGAAACACCAAAACCCAGAGACTGGAACACCCTAAAAATTTGAAGCCCAAACTCCCTAAAAGACCCGGTGTGCTCGGTTTTAAAGCCTATGTGGTTGGCCAAAATCAGTCCAAATTGCTTCAAATTTCTATGGTGTTCATGTTATATCACATGCAACATTCTGCAGTTGCTAAAATTTTTTTTACAGGCCATTTAAAATTCGACAGAAACTAGGAATGTGTATCGGGTGTTTCGGAGTTGTTTCGGTTTCGTAATCTAACAAATATCGTTTAAATCTCTAGCTTGGCTCTGATACCACTGTAGGGTTCCATAGGCCGGCAGCAAGGTTTCGGGAGGCATCGCCCATGCCGTTTTCAAATTTTTGCTGTACTAAAGAACCCTAACCCTAGAATCTTAACTAGAAATTTAAACAATACAACATGCAAACATCTTTTCATACCAAGTGAATGAGGAATACAACCTTTGTAGACCAGTCCTTCACTTCTAAAGCTTCGTATAGTAGTCCCTTCGCTCCAACCAGTGAACACCCGAATTCTAGTAAGGGTTCACATGAAGAAATGAACATGCTTGCTCGAAGTCTTCGAGGCCGAAGATGATCGGCGTCGGGGAGACTCAAGCTCATGCTACCTCTTCACTAATGGTAGATTAGCGAAGCAAACACCCTAAACTAAATGGCTAATAGTAGAGGATGATGAAGTAGGAAATGGGCTTACTCTAGATTTTTTTTTCTCACAATATTTTCTTACCTTAAGAAAGGCTAGCAAGCTTTCTCAATGAAGAAGAAGATGAAGAATCAAGATGAGAGAATGAACTTATGAGGTGAGAATAGCAACCATGGGTGAGTTAGTATCATACACTAACTCATATAGAGAATAAACCATGGCTAACAATAATGGTTAGGTTAATAAATATCTACAAGTAAAACAAAACTAGTGGACTAAGTCAAAGATGCTTCAAGCTTCTCCAAGCTTCCAAGCATGAAAATTTCAAACTAATATTGAATTACTTTAAATAAATAAAACCTTACATTATTATAAGTATGGTGTGAGTCTCATACACCCATGTAGTATGTGGAATCTAGCATGACACAAAAGATGTACATTAATATATATCACATTTATACTAAGTGTACACTAGTGAGAAAAAGGAAATGTTTAGTGAGCAAATATTAGTTAATGTAAGTTAATATATCAAATATATAATTATACATTAAATTATCAAATTAACACTTGATTTAATAATCCGGCTATATCACATACAACCGACTAATATCAAATGTAACAACTTATCGAATTAACAATTGATCCGATAACCCGGCTATATCACATATAACCGTCCGATATCACATATCGTGAAAATAGAACGCGGTATCACATATGCACATTAATCTCGGTCCCGCACATATCACATATGTGCTCCTACTTCATTTCGCATGAACCAGGAAAGCTCTGTATAGGACTCTAAAAACTCATCAATACGCCGGCAGTAAGTGATGATCATATCAAACACCCACAAGCCGCAATCGGTCTGCTAAACGTAACGGCCACCCGGGTATTGAGCGATCAGAAGATCAACAAGCAATCCTGCTCATACTCCTGTGAATCCAATCAGTAACACTACTGTACAGTCCGGTCTCTTCGTCAGATATGTCGCATATCGTAGCCTGGGGGGTGGTAAAACGTCAGACCCCAATAGCCTGATAAGTCATGCCGATGCATGGTCCATACCGGTTCGAGAAACTACTGATAACACTTACCAGTAAATCTCAGCAACCCTGGCCAGGGATTTCATGTTATGGCCAATCGAGCATAGCACAATATCAACCCCTAATACCGAGAGAGACGAATCTCCTCCTAACGCTCATTGCATCCATGTGACTCGGGACTGAACCCAAAGACCACCGTTTTGCATGACTCAGTAGAGCCATGGTAGGGTGGAAATCTAAGCACAGTGGGAGACTCACAAGACTCTATGACAATCTCGGGTCGACAGACTAACCTGTACCAGTGTCACTAGAGAATTGCTATCTGATGATAGGCATCATACCATCTAGGAGTTCTCGGCAAGTCTGTTCAGTGTACCCAGTCTCTCCACTGAGAACCCATACACCATCTCGGATGTCAAACACTAATGTATATGGGATCATCCATCGCCCATTATATGGGTCAAGAAGCGTATACGCTAGTCTACCCTGGAATATGGATGCCCTGTCTCGATACACTCTCGATTAGGAATAATTATAGGGTGTACATGTGGACTACCATTGGCCCTACTAGTATGATCTCCATCATAGTCCTGGTAGTTAAGTACACATCCTATGGGCTTTATCAACATGTGAGAGCAAGACATTATCACTTATACAAGTCAACATGTTAAGACAAAGAGCAACCAGATAGCATACTATCATGTCGAGCAAGAAAGTCCTTTCTATATATATCCAAGCATCCACTATAATATACATCTCATGTACAATAATGGCCTCTAGGGCATACATATAACTAACAGTTCGCATATATGTTTTTAGTGTGCAGTGCTAGAAAATTTGGTTTTTTGTGATATTTATCATACTAAATTTTAATCTGGAACCACTAGATAATACCACTAGAAAACCTAACAATACCATAAGTATAATGAGACCATCAGGAGACTTCACTCAAATCCTTAGACCCCATCTCCAATTATTGACCGGCGAGAACCCCAAATTGTCCGATGTCGCCGGGTGAACAGTGGGTTTTGGTGTTGGTTTTTCTTCTGTGGCTTTGTTTGGGTATGTTATAAGCTATGGTATTATTTGATTTGACCCAGTATTGTTTTAGAGAAATCTGGGAATGTGTCACGCCCTGCTTCCCAGTGTACGGCGAAGGAGACGCGACGAGGTCCGCTACGTATATACTCAGAAGTACATACGCTAAGCGTATCTAAGCAATATAAAATAAATACAAAAGAGACAAGAAATAAAAAGAACAACAACTTTTATTTATTAACATTCTTTGTACAATGCATGAAAAGAAATATAACTGAAATAAAAAGATGCCTAAACAGTGGCATAACAGGAAATGAAAATACAGAAAGGAAAAGTGTACAATGAAACTAAAGTGCAGGGTCTTCGGCAAACTGCTCCAAGTATTCTTGAGATGGCTTGATCTCCGCCGGGTCCAAACCACCTGACGACATTCAAAAAAGAAAAAAATAGAATGTCGTCAGCGAACAGGTCGCTCGGTAAGTCCCAAAGATAGGGGAGAAATAGACAAAGAGTAGGAGAGAGAGAGTAGCTTTTAATATTGTATTGTATTGTTGTAATATTGTATTAACGCTGTTGTTTGTAGCTTGGTACAGAAGAATGCCAGTGTATATGAGAGGGGTCTCTATATGCTAGAGACCAGGGCAAACGGAATATAGAGTACAAGGCTCCGTTAGAAGGCCCGGAACAACGGTAATTGGATTCATGTTAGGTGTCTTAAGTCTGACCGTCTCGTGCCACTTTTAACACCTTCCGTACCAATCTACCCCTTAAACCCCGCGATGTCTTGTTTGTATTGTTTTGTACTGTAAATTGTATGGATTGTAAGATTGATTGACTGACTGACCGAAACCATGATATCAGGAAACGGTTATAACCGTAGAGTCATGTAAATGGAATACTGAGAATCATGTAAAAGGAATATATATATCCATGGTTCGGTTCAGTCATGATGTATAGATTGATATTGGATTCATGAATTCATGAGTTCATATTGAAGTGGAAACTTGTAGATTATAGATTGACTTGAATCATATTCAAGTCAGATTAATCAGACTCAAACCCGAGTCAGACAATCATAAATGTGAATCGAAGTCTTATAATTGCTAAGGTCCTTAGGGTAATTTATAAAACTTGAGGGGGTTTTATGTAAAAAATACTTTTATATACTTTTCAAAATACGCCTCAAGTATTTATTGTTCGTCTTTAGAGTTGTAATGAGGGTGGATTTTATGTCGTGACATTTCTAGTGAAAAATATCCTACTTTAATAAATAAGGGTATTTATCTGTAATATTGATTTATTTGAAGTTCATGGTATTTTAGTGTAAAATTTATTATTGTGATTTTTAGGAAAAGGTGGAAAATTTATATTATAATAAAATAGATATTTAAAAGATAAATATACATATGTTTATATAAAAAATAATTTTAATAAATATTTTATATTCCAAAAATCTCATTTTCTTAAGATGTCGTATTTTAAACCTTTCGAGACCGAATGCTCCTTGCGGAGGTCTGAATCTCACACTACTAGCCCGAGAGTGCGCGATAAACCGCACGATCTCGAACGGGTTCCCCAAAGATGGGTTGTAGCGGCGCTTTGCAAAGATTGTAAAATACTAATCCTTTAGAAAACGGTTTTATAAAGTAAAAGGTATTTATTTGCAAAGGTGTAAATTTTCCGTATTTTAGCTTCTAGGGTTTCCTAAGTCAACTAGCCTATTTCTAAATGGTCTAAACGACAAGTCGTTAGAAGTCTCAAATCGCCTCTTCACCGCCAATTGTGGCCAGATTAGTACAAGTGAGGAAGGAGGGATCCGCTCACGAATCGTGAGACAAGCCTTTTAAAGTTACTTAAGCTCATTTGTCTAGCCTAGACACCACAAATTCAGGTTTAGATAAACGATCGATGTCCACAACTTATCGTATTTTCCTAATACAGGGTATTTATTTAAAAGTGTATCAAATCTAAAACTTTTAAAAATGGTTTTATTAAGATTATGGTATTTAAATGAAAGTTTCGTTTTATCGTATTCTAAGTTTTGATGATGTCGTTTAGGGTTGTATTTGCGTGTGTGTGGAGGTAGGTCATTATCTCGTGGTCTACTTTAAACGTATAGCAAGTTAAGGGGTTAAATGTGAAATTGAAACATTATGGTATTAAAGTGAAAAAATACGATAGATTGGAAAGGTTATCATTTCATGTGAGAAAACTTATTCAAATTGATTTTTAAAAGTTTAATAGTCAAGATAAAAATGTTTAGGCTTGAATGTATTGGTTAGAAGTGAAAGTTTAGAGAAAACCGAGTAGGAAATCGGATTTTTTCCGATTCCGTCGGGTTTCGTAATTTCGTATTTTAGAGAAATAGAAAGAAGGAAAGAATGAGACTTACGGGTTTCGATTACTCAAGAGAGTGAGGGGGAACTAGAGGAATCGTTGGTATGTTGCGTCGTCGCCGATAGCTCCTAAAACGTTCGCCGGAATTTCCGCCGGAATTTCGTCGGAGTTTCGCCTCGAGCTTATTTTCAAAGTACACAACTCTTGGAAATTTTTTGAGAGAGTGGCTCAAGATTTTGGGGGTGAGAGAGTAGTGTGTAGGGTTGGTATTTATAGGGTTAGAGTAGGGTTATGGTAGATGAAAAGTTAAAAATTAAAATGTGATAAAATGTAATAAAAATGTATAAAAAGTGGAGTAATTGGGGTTTTTAAAGAGCTCTGGAAGTGGTCGGAGGCTGAAATTTTGCAGGTGCATAGGGAATATGAAAAGACACAACTTTCATGTTGTGGCCGTCGCCGGAATCGGCCGACTCGGGGGCGACTCGACCGTGACTCGGTCGGAGCACTGAATCGGCCGAGTCAAGGCCGAGTTAGCCGATTCCCGGCCGAGTCCGGTGGCCTGGATCCCCCCCTCCCGACGGTTCATCTAACTCTTTCAAGTGTTACATATTTGGGTGTAGTGGGGTTTTTGTGAGATATGCACGTGTAAACTCTTGGTATTCTAAAGGTTTTAAAAAAAATCAATATTAAAAATAATGTGGGGTATGGGATTTGAACTCTGGTGGCTTGGTTCAGCAATGCAAGGTATTACCAATGAGCTACAAGCTCTTGTTTGTAATTATGGTGTGAAATAATTGCTTAAAGTGGTAACAACAACATTAAATACCCCAATTATACTTTAATTTTAAAAAAAATTTATGTACACTAAAAATGGAGTTATTTAAAAACAAAATAATTACTTATATATTGTGCTTAGGTTAAAATACTCCTTTATGGATTTTGAAAAAAAATTTAATTTAAAAATTTGTATAGGAAAAAGGTGTATAAGAAAATTAGGGTTGTTACATTCTACCCTCCTTATAAAAATTTCATCCACGAAATTTGTAAAAGGAAAGTGTAACAAATCCAAGGAAAGTTTGGTGTTGGTGTACTGACAGTATGTGAAAAATAACAAGGTGGTGCAAAGGTTTTAAAATTGTGAAGAATGTGTGAAGGAATGAAAGAATGCGAAGGTTTTGGTAAAATTGTAAAAGAGCTGAGGGAATTTTGGGTTAGGTTAGATTCAAGGTATATGATTCAAAGAATAAGAAATGATGGGATTCAAGGAACATGATTGTAAAGAATGTTTTAGTTGCTGGTTCTTGTGTTTTATATTGCTTAGGTTGTTCACGCAGAACAGAACTGTATGACAGGGTTTCATACAGCTCAGACCTGCATGGGCCACCAACAAAACCTGTCACGCCCTGCTTCCCAGTGTACGGCGAAGGAGACGCGACGAGGTCCGCTACGTATATACTCAGAAGTACATACGCTAAGCGTATCTAAGCAATATAAAATAAATACATAAGAGACAAGAAATAAAAAGAACAACAACTTTTATTTATTAACATTCTTTGTACAATGCATGAAAGGAAATACAACTGAAATAAAAAGATGCCTAAACAGTGGCATAACATGAAATGAAAATACAGAAAGGAAAAGTGTACAATGAAACTAAAATGCAGGGTCTTCGGCAAACTGCTCCAAGTATTCTTGAGATGGCTCGATCTCCGCCGGGTCCAAACCACCTGACGACATTCAAAGAAGAAAGAAATAGAATGTCGTCAGCGAACAGGTCGCTCGGTAAGTCCCAAAGATCGGGGAGAAATAGGCAAAGAGTAGGAGAGAGAGAGTAGCTTTTAATATTGTATTGTATTGTTGTAATGTTGTATTAACGCTGTTGTTTGTAGCTTGGTACAGAAGAATGCCAGTGTATACGAGAGGAGTCTCTATATGCTAGAGACCAGGGCAAACGGAATATAGAGTACAAGGCTCCGTTAGAAGGCCCGGAACAACGGCAATTGGATTCATGTTAGGTGTCTTAAGTCTGACCGTCTTGTGCCACTTTTAACACCTTCCGTACCAATCTACCCCTTAAACCCCACGATGTCTTGTTTGTATTGTTTTGTACTGTAAATTGTATTGATTGTAAGATTGATTGACTGACTGATCGAAACCATGATATCAGGAAACGGTTATAACCGTAGAGTCATGTAAATGGAATACTGAGAATCATGTAAAAGGAATATATATATATCCATGGTTCGGTTCGTTCAAGATGTATATATTGATATTGGATTCATGAATTCATGAGTTCATATTGAAGTGGAAACTTATAGATTATAGATTGACTTGAATCATATTCAAGTCAGATTAATCAGACTCAAACCCGAGTCAAACAATCAGAAATATGAATCGAAGTCTTATAATTGCTAAGGTCCTTAGGGTAATTTATAAAACTTGAGGGGGTTTTATGTAAAAAATACTTTTATATACTTTTCAAAATACGCCTCAAGTATTTATTGTTCTTCTTTAGCGTTGTAATGAGGGCGGATTTTATGTCGTGACATTTCTAGTGAAAAATATCCTAGTTTAATAAATAAGGGTATTTATCTGTAATATTGATTTATTTGAAGTTCATGGTATTTTAGTGTAAAATTTATTATTGTGATTTTTAGGAAAAGGTGGAAAATTTATATTATAATAAAATAGATATTTAAAAGATAAATATACATATGTTTATACAAAAAATAATTTTAATAAATATTTTATATTCCAAAAATCTCATTTTCTTAAGATGTCGTATTTTAAACCTTTCGAGACCGAATGCTCCTTCCGGAGGTCTGAATCTCGTACTACTAGCCCGAGGGTGCGCGATAAACCGCACGATCTCGAATGGGTTCCCCAAAGATGGGTTGTAGCGGCGCTTTGCAAAGATTGTAAAATACTAATCCTTTAGAAAACGTTTTTATAAAGTAAAAGGTATTTATTTGCAAAGGTGTAAATTTTCCGTATTTTAGCTTCTAGGGTTTCCTAAGTCAACTAGCCTATTTCTAAATGGTCTAAACGATAAGTCGTTAGATGGCTCAAATCGCCTCTTCACCGCCAATTGTGGCCAGGTAAGTACAAGTGAGGAAGGAGGGATCCGCTCACGAATCATGAGACGGGCCTTTTAAAGTTATCTAAGCTCACTTGTCTAGCCTAGACACCACAAAGTCAGGTTTAGATAAATGATCGATGTCTACAACTTATCGTATTTTCCTAATACAAGGTATTTATTTAAAAGTGTATCAAATCTAAAACTTTTAAGAATGGTTTTATTAAGATTATGGTATTTAAATGAAAGTTTCTTTTTATCGTATTCTAAGTTTTGATGATGTCGTTTAGGATTGTATTTGCGTGTGTGTGGAGGTAGGTCATTACCTCGTGCTCTACTTTAAATGTATAGCAAGTTAAGGGGTTAAATGTGAAATTGAAACATTGTGGTATTAAAGTGAAAAAATACGATAGATTGGAAAGGTTATCATTTCATGTGAGAAAACTTGTTCAAAATGATTTTTAAAAGTTTAATAGTCAAGATAAAGATGTTTAGGCATGAATGTATTGGTTAGAAGTGAAATTTTATAGAAAACCGAGTCGGAAATCGGATTTGTTCCGATTCCGTCGAGTTTCGTAATTTCGTATATTAGAGAAATAGAAGAAGGAATGAATGGGACTTACGGGTTTCGATTACTTAAGGGAGTGAGGGGGAACTATAGGAATCGTCGGTGTGTTGCGTCGTCGCCGATAGCTCCTAAAACGTTCGCCGGAATTTCCGCCGGAATTTCGTCGGAGCTTCGCCTCGAGCTTATTTTCAAAGTACAGAACTCTTGGAAAATTTTTGAGAGAGTGGCTCAAGATTTTGGGTGTGAGAGGGTAGTGTGTAGGGTTGGTATTTATAGGGTTAGGCTAGGGTTAGGGTAGATGAAATGTTAAAAATAAAAATGTGATAAAATGTAATAAAAATGCATTAAAAATGGAGTAATTGGGGTTTTTAAAGAGCTCTGGAAGTGGTCTGAGGCTGACATTTTGCAGGTGCATAGGGAATATGAAAAGACACAACTTTCATGTTGTGGCCGTCGCCGGAATCGGCCGACTCGGGGGCGACTCGACCGTGACTCGGTCGGAGCACTGAATCGGCCGAGTCAAGGCCGAGTTAGCCGATTCCCGGCCGAGTCCGGTGGCCTGGATCCCCCCCTCCCGACGGTTCATCTAACTCTTTCAAGTGTTACATATTTGGGTGTAGTGGGGTTTTTGTGAGATATGCACTTGTAAACTCTTGGTATTCTAAAGGTTTTAAAAAAAATCAATATTAAAAATAATGTGGGGTATGGGATTTGAGCTCTGATGGTTTGGTTCAGCAGTGCAAGGTATTACCAATGAGCTACAAGCTCTTGCTTGTAATTATGGTGTGAAATAATTACTTAAAGTGGTAACAGCAACATTAAATACCCCAAGTATACTTTAATTTTAAAACAATTTTATGTACACTAAAAATGGAGTAATTTAAAAACAAAATAATTACTTATATACTGTGCTCAGGTTAAAATACTCCTTTATGGATTTTGAAAAAAAATTTAATTTAAAAATTTGTATAGGAAAAAGGTGTATAAGAAAATTAGGGTTGTTACAGAATGTTTTAGTATGGGTTTTATCAAGTTTTCGATATTCCAATACGGGTTTTTCGTATTTTGTACTGCGACTGAAACATTGACGTTCGTACATTAATTTCAGGGGCGTTTGTTTGTTTTTGTGGTAAGTGAGCTGTAGGTTCTAACCTATGGATGTTTAGATTGTTATTTTGATTTCAATATGATATTTAGGTCGATATGATATAACTACGATTATAGGTACGATCGCGAAGGTTTCCGAGATGGAGTTGACGGACATAGCAATCGTGGAATCTACGAGCTCGACAAGTTGGTGAGTAGATTTATATCTACGGGGGATGTCGGGTGGATGGTGTATAGCACCCCCGCAACCTTATACATATGATACTATGATATATGGTTAGTTCTTTTGTGTTTATTTAAGTTAATGATATTGGAATCATGTTGCATTTAGTGTATATTCATGTGTATAAAGTGTTATTGATGGTTTGGTGGATTGGTACGAGGAATCATACCGTACTTGTGATAATGAGATTCGTATGCCGAATAACGGCCAAGTTTCTTTTAGACTCGTAAAATAAGGTTTTATTTCATTATAGAACGTAATACTTGAGTGAGCTATACTCTTTTAAAAACTAACGATTCGTTTCCCTTTTTGATGATAAAAGACAAGGATGCGATGCCAATTTCCAAAACAAATATCCATTTTCAACCCAAGGCAGCTTCCTCATTTCAAAACCAACATTTTGCTTCATTTTCAAAGATAATGGCATAGCTCATTGCAAGTAGTGTTAGTGTGATATGATCTAGAGGCCATTATTGTATAGTACTAGTTTGTATATTACATTTTTGAAGCTTGGGATATATACACTGATTTATGACAGTCTTACTCGATATAGTAGTATGCTACTTGATTTGTATCTATCTTAATATGTGTACATGTTTCTTTTAACATATCGCTAATGCATATTGATAGAGCCCTTAGGATCTTTACTTGACTACCAGCGTTGTGATGACAGTCATACTAGTGGGGGCTGGGTAGTCTACATGCACATCCTTATACAGGTCCCTAGTCATAGGATTATCGAGACAGGGCATCGATACTCCAGAGTAGACTAGTGTATATGCTTCTCATCCCAGCAGGGGAGATGATCTGTCCCATAGCCATCAGTACGTCGTACTGGAGATAGTATGCAGGTGCTCATTGGGTTATGCATTATACTGGATGGACTCGTGGGGTACTGCTGGTTGGTACCATACCTATCGTTAGGTAGCAGTTCCTAGGTGACATGAGTACAGCTTAGTCCGTTGACTTGACACTGCTACTTCGCCTCAAGTGTGTTCCCACTGTTCTTAGATTGCTACCCTACCACGGCTCTAATGAGTCGTGCAAACAGGTAGTAGTTGGGTGCAGTCCTGAAGCACTTGGAGGCAGCGGCGGTTAGATAGGATCCGTCTCTCCCGGTATTGGGGGTTGATGTCGCGCTATGTTCGGAAAGCAATTACACAAAGTTGTAAGTGCACGGCGGCGCCCCGGCCGTCAATCCGACGGCCAAATGCGGAAGCGGTGATAAACTTTAATTTTACTGAACTGGCAAACCGCCGCGCACTAA
Source organism: Agapanthus africanus (assembly GCA_030015575.1). Classification (NCBI taxonomy): domain Eukaryota; kingdom Viridiplantae; phylum Streptophyta; class Magnoliopsida; order Asparagales; family Amaryllidaceae; genus Agapanthus; species Agapanthus africanus. The sequence continues at coordinate 216,194,427 of JASDDO010000029.1, forward strand.
TACCCGGATCGAACCATTAACAAGTCTAAGCTAACTACAAGATAGGGAAGAGAAGTATACCGACAGATCCGAGTCCTCCGGTCTTCTCGTCGTCGTCCCGATCTCCTGCGGAATGTCCCGTCTCCTCCTCGTCGCCGGAAGTGCACCACATCGCCTACTTCTTTTACGGGCTCCCACCTCAATGCCGAGGCAACTCGGGCACGAAGCCGGCTACTCGACGTGCCCAAGATTTGCTGTAGAATGTGTGAAGAACCATGTCTCACTTTGGGTTTGTGGAATTGCCTTTTTAGTAGAGGAAAAGAACTTGGAATTTTGGAGAGTCTTGTTGTGTGATTTTTGGAGCATGAAGAGAACCAAAAATGCCACACCAAAAATCAATCAACCCCCCACAAGGGATGGCCGGCCCATGTATATCAAAGAGAGAGGGAAAAGTCAAGGGGGAGGTGACCATATCAATCATGCAAGAGAGAGAGAGAGGAATGGTTATCATAAGGAATAATGATCACAAAGAAACACCAACACTCAACAACCAAATCATGCAAAGAAATGATCACCAAAAGAGAACCTCACTCCACCACAATCATCATGAAAACCATGTCATATGAAAGTCAAGCCATGATGGAGAAGTCAAGAAGTCAAGGTCAAGGAATAGTGCAACCATCATGACTCAAGAATATGCAAAGACCCCCTCCATAAACACTTATTTGCAACAATACAAATAAGCCCTCCTCCACCAAACTTCGGCCAATGATCGATACAAAGGAAATTGGCCGAAACGGAAAGCAAACTGGCAACTCCAGAAAACTGGTCCCGTAATAAATTACAGGAAAACCCCGATACTGTGCATACACACCCGCATCTGTATTTCGACCGAAATACAAATGCAATGAGACAAAGTCTACACTGTACTATACTAGGATCCGGCTTAAACCAAAGCCGGCTAGTAATATCTGTTCGATCCTGATCCGTGCAATACCGCACATATCTGATCGAACCCTGCCATATAACTATACGGCCTATAGTACAAACTGTCCGATCCTGATCCGTGCAATACCGCACGTATCTGATCGGACCTTGCCATATCTCCATACGGCCTCTACAACCTTTCGCCCGAAAGCTGAGTAACTGAAATGTGGGGGACTCTAAAGACTCATCAACACCTTGGTTGTGGATTTAACCACTAGCACGTTAGAGGTATAAGCCAATACATAACGGGCTACCAGGTATTGACCAAAAGGGACGTCTGTGAGCGAACTCAGCCTGACTCCCTACTGAGCCTGTCAGTGACAATATCCGTACAGTCCGGTCCGTTCGTCTATGAGCATCGCATGGCGGGCCTAGGGGGTTGGTAAAAGTCAGACCCCCAAAGGCGATACAAGTCATGTCGGAGTGTAGCCCAGAACACCCTGAGATACTACTGGAATACCTACTAGTAAATCTCCTTGCCTCGGCCGAGGGCTTCGTGTAATGGCTCTCCTAGACACAGCACGACCTCACCCCCAATACCGGGAGAGACGAACCCCTGAAGATACGCTCACTGCCTCCATGTGGCTCGGGACTGTACCCAACTAAAACCTGTTTGCACGACTCCTTTGAGCCGTGGTAGGGTAGTAATCAAAGTACAGTGGGAACTCACACGAGACAAATGACGATCCCCAGGTCGATGAACTAACCTGCACACATGTCACCAGGGAACTGCCATCTGACGTCTGGTATATGACCAACTAGCATGTTCCCGGCGAGTCCTGTCCGGTGTACTCATAACCCAATGAGCACCTGTATACATCTTAGGTGATCCAACTGACACCAGTGGCTTGTGAGACCGGACACCGCCCCTCGTCGGGGTCTCGACTGTATACACTAGTCTACTATGGAGAATCGATGCCCTGTCTCGAAAATCTCACGACTAGGGACCTTTTTAAGGATATGCTTATAGACCCCCAGCTCCCACTTATATGATCGCCCTCATACTGCTGGTGGTCAAGCAAGAATCCTAGGGGCTCTATCAACGTGTAATAGCAACGTGTCAGGTCACTTAAAACAGTACACGATGATAAAGGTAAACCAGATAGCATACTATCATCTCGAGTAAGACTGTCCTACCGGGATAGGTCCTCCCTCAATCATTGCAATCACGTACCTGTGATCCAATAATTGACTCTGAGGGCACTATCTCCAACAATCTCCCACTTGCACTCAAGGCTAATTATTGCGATGTCGCATACTCACAGCCCGTGTGATACCGAACACCCAACTCCTCTACTAGTCAGTCTCACAAAGCTCGTTTGCGAAACTATTGCGTTCGAGGAATAGCCTCAGTGAGTGGATCCGCCTTGTTGTCTCTTTCCATGTCTCTCTATATCTCAAGTTCGCGGAGAAACCCATCTCCCGAAAAGAGTAATACCTGTCTTAGAATGTGTCTGGATGTCTGATGGGACATAGCTCATAAATGAACTCCAAATCCAAACTTCTTAGACTGTATCGTCAACTGAACTTAATCAGTATCCTGCGCCATGCCACCCTCAGTATTGCCTTGGACCACCTGTCCAAAATACTGCCCCTCATCAGAAGGAAAACTATAACTCTGACAACCTCCTTGTCGTCCATGTCACCTTGGAAGCCTGGAATGATAACTGTCTCCCGAATGAGCCTGTCGTTATCATATCCCTAGAACATCCACTTATGTTCCAAAACTGCTTCCGACTGTTTCTCCAGGATCAGGTCAATTTCAACTTATTGCACCTAGTGCAAGAACAACATCTGGTGTGGTACTTGACATCTCATGATTGACTCTGTTGCCTGAGCAAGTGATCTGCCAATCATGCACGTCCCTCTCCCCTTTAGTCTGTAAGACACCTTTAGAGAGGGTGACTCCATTACCTGCAGGTACACTACCGTGCCAGGAGTCGTCCATTCTAAATACCCTTAGAATGCGGTCTAAGTACCCAAATTGGGAGACTACCCAAATCTAGATCTAAAGCCATAGATCTAGTAACCAGTATGTCTGATATAAAATCCAAGTCCCATATGGAGAAACTACTGTGTGACGACCAAAGTATAACCGATCGTAGTATAGGAGTTTCTTTTCCTACTCTGTGTATGTCATCCAAATACCAGGATATCACACCCTACTACCTTCTCAACAGATCCATCCCCTATTCTGATGAAGTCAAACCTATGACTGTCACGTCAGAAATAGATGATCTATCTCCGCTACTGGTGCTTAAGTCTATAAATAGACATAAGCTACCTGTCCACCAATGCTTCCGCTGCTCCCACTGACTACGACAACCCTCTGGCAGAGTCATATAGACGTACACTTCTAAAACTAGTTTAGAACGACGCTATACTCATCCTCCCACCGGGTCTCGCAGCCTGGAACAACAGCAATGGTAATTGTGGGTAAACAAGAACTTCCCTGTCACCGTCCTTGAGGCTACCGTAGTACCTCTCGGGTGGCTGAAGTTACCCACCTTATCTGCGGAGTGGCCAATGGAATGTCAATCCAGATTGAATCTTTAGGTTCCTTATCAAATCTTCAGTAATCGTTTGTGGTTCTGGAATCACTTCCAGTTCTACCATACTCCCACTACTGTTTTCTGAAAAAATCCATTTTTATTAAAACTGTGGCGAGTGTAGAACAATATTGCTATTGTTCATCCAGATGGTAGAAAATCAACCCGCGTCATAGCCTGGGTCAACCCACAAACAGCCATTACAGAAACGTGCCTTGAGTTGTCCAGTGTCTGGTTTTAAGCATAAGCCGGACAACTCCCCGTACCTTAACATCGTTAAGATATGAACTGTTCTATATCATATATAGAACCAGAGGCACTGATTTAATTGAACCAGATTCAAATCATGCAACTGTCTCCAGTGCATGTCAACTAAATGGAAGGAGGCCGATCAGCGTTACTCAACTTAGGAATGCTTCCATTTATGAGTAACCTGAAAGAGAAGCAATTTCTCTTAATCACTACTATCAACTGAATACCATATACAAGTATCTACATCTTCGATCACTTTGAAGAATCCCGATACTTGCTACACCTGGTTCTCTACTCTATTCAAATACCTATAACTTCTCCAAATTCGGATCATGTGTTTCCACGAAACACTTGTCTAAAAACTAGAGAAGTCATAAGTAAACCGAATATAGTACGAGGACCAACCCCTCTGTCCTGATGGACCCTGGACATCATACAATACTCTGTACAAGTCCCTTGAGTCTGATAACTCACTCACTGTGTGTCGTAGGTTGAAAACTGTACTTATGGTTAAGAAGAATTACACCGCTGTTTAATGCTCCTTACCTAACCATCCACTGATATAGGTAAATGTCGTAGACATAATTTCAGAAAGGTATATCTCACTCTATGAAAATAGACGTACAGATATATCAATTTGAAATTGGTGCACAACAGCGGATATTCAAAACCAAATATTTGCCAACCGGCAAACAGCCCAGGTGATTTCCTCAAATATCACCGATTACAACGAATCCCGATATAATGAGGATAATCACCCAATTCCCAATAACTTACTCCCACTCATCATCTGTAAAACCATACAGATGTGAGAATCGTACCTGGTAAATACATACCCTGGAGTAAGTATCTAATTGGGAAATCAGTTTTCCTTTAACAGTACACAGTGAAACTGAAACATTGAAATGTTCCGATGGGGTATTCTGGTATTCCTAGTAATGCCTCTTCCAGATTCACGACTGTAACCGTATAGTTCTTTGCCACCTCTCCAAATCCCTTCATATGTCTTTAGTCTTTACCTTCTGTACACCCCTTTAGGCCAAATGGTTTTCTTCCTTCCCTACCGTTCGGCACCAGCCTATGGTTTGGAAGAAGACTATCCAATAAGCATAATGGGTGTACTGTTCCAATCCTAGGAACACTCGCAATGCGAGAGAAGGTGAAGATAAAGGACGCCTGAATAAACCTTATTCCTATTTCTCCTGAACCAGAATCCATCCCCGAACTGGAACAAGTTCCTTTCGAGTACGTATATAACCATACGATGGAGTATCCAATAAACTGTGGATCTTCGTAATGACACGGAGTGTTCTGGAGAAATACAAAGGTGATTTGGGAGTGGTAATGAAATACCTGGTTTGGTCGTGAATATCTGTTGCAATTTACTTTGCCCTCTTACTAATCCCTTGCTTTGTCTGAACTTAATACCTTCTGCACACCATCATTATGCTAATTGGTTTCCTTCATTCCCTACCGGTCGGCACCAGCCTAAGGTTTGGAAGAAGACTATCCAATTTGCGTAATAGGTGTACTATCTCCTAAACCAAGGAGTACTCACAACTTGAGAGAAGGTAAAAGGAAAAGACAACTGAATAATCCTATCCGTTTTCTCCAGAACCTGAAACCATCCTCGAATAAATTCCTTCGAGTTCGTATCTAACCATACGATGGTTTTGTCCAATGGAAGTAGACGTTCGTAGTAATACGGGGTGTCCTGGAGAAAAGGGTAAAAGTAGGAGTGGCAATGAGGTTTGCAACTCTGATAATCCAAAAGCCGGTGTTTAAGAAGGTTTGGTCAACTTGGTCACTGAGTTATAGTCTTAGGGTCGGGTCAATGGTCGCTGCCAAAGAGAGAGAGAGAAAAGAAACACTCAGCGTGCACTCTAACCTAGATCAGAATGGTTACCAATTTATCTAATCATGAAACCTCCCACTGTACCTCAAATTCTCCTCCAAACCTGAAAGAAGAATTAGTCGGTGTCACCCGAGGAGTAAACTAACTCATCAGTGGAATCGGGATCCAACTATCATCGCATGACAACGTGACGGAATCCGCTCACGGTATCACACTCCAGAAGGTATGCGCATATCTGGCAAGTTTCAGTTCTTTTGAAACTCCCGATGTGATTTCTGCCCCTTGCTCTTATGACCTTGGCGTGAGGTCAAAATATCATAAGTCACATGTCATGTTCTGCCCGTCATTATCCAGGTTAATCTGAACCCACCCGTACATACCCTTGACGTAGGCCAAAATAGTAGTACGACTGTCCCAAACCAACGCATCTATCTATGCAACAGATAAATACCCGGCAGCTACCAATCACTATGCCTTGGCGTGAGGTCAAAATACATAGCTTGAATACTACCGAATATTTAACTGAAATGACGGAGGGCTACGAATGGTTTCTGGCGAAAACCTTTAACGTAATGAACTTGATATCGTTGAAGGAACGGATAGCTTTTGAAAATATAGTGACGAGAACCGTTGCTAAAGAGGTCACTCCCGGTGAAGGGATCTCGGCTCTTTCCCCGTAGAATGAGGTGCAGGATATCCCAACTGAATACCACGGTGCAAAGCAAAAGTAATCGGCTATAGTGAAGTTAATGCCCTGACGCAAACTTCTGTCCAAGGGGTCACTCCCGGTGAAGGGATCTCGGCCCTTGCCTCGTCGACTGAGGAGCAGGATATTCCAAATGAATACCGCGATGCAAAACAAAAGTGAACGTCCTTGCAATAACAGCTTTTTGAAAAATGTTCCAACAACATCAGATTAGGTTTGTTTTAACTTGCATTGATCCGAATCAATGCAGTCCCATCAATTGATCACACCACAAAGAACGAAAATATACTGATGTACGTATATGCCATCCGCATTCGCCACTGGGTCCCGTCATTACCCGTTAGGTTAGCTAACTAACGACAGAGCGGGGACTGGACTAGCGCGGATGTAAAACATATACAACATCTACTAATATATATACCAATATATTATATTCGCTCAAGGCATGAATAGAATGCAACATCACAGAGAATGAACAGCATCACAGAAACAATACAGATATCTGGGATCCCCGGGTTTCACAGAGCCACTGCTGAAACCCGACGTTCCCCTGGTCGTGTGGATAGCCTGTGCAATGAAATCCTAGACCCCTACGGGTGCGGCAAGTCACCCGCCAAAACCTGAAGCGAGGCAGCCCCCTTCAGCGCCGTGAATGGACCACCCAGCACTTCACGGAATCCGGTAACTTGGGCACCCCTCCTGGGTCAACCTGTACCCCCTACGAGTGCGGCGAATATCCCGCCAATCCTAGAGTGAAGCCCCCTCCGTCTCAATGCCATGAGATGCGGGCTTGTTGCCCTCCAGAATCCGGCTATCCGTGCACCCCTCCGCGGGGTAATCCTAGTACAGAAAGTAAAATATACATACAACGGGTACATCGACCGCAACCAGGTCGTACCCCAAAATAATAATACAAACTGGCAGTGACGGCAGTCCACAAGTCGGACGCTCGCCCCGCAATATCAAATGTACATAATACAACCACAACTGTACTAGCATTGCATCCAGGCTATCCCCCACGACCGATCCGCAACATCACAGCAAAAACAGAACATCAACGTGAAAGTCACGTTCGCAAATCCGTCTAACCGGGCTATAGCAGTTAGACCGGATTTACCGATCAAGTGACATTCACGGTCCCAGATATAATGTAAATACTGTGAAAAATGTGTTTAAAATATCCGATCGATCAAAAATTAACAAGTGGGCCCCCAAGCAAAACTGTAGTACTCACAGAAATAATTGGCCCAATATTAATATTCCAAAACCCATATTTTAAGCCCACAAAGACACTGTAGAAATTGGGCGCAGAGATCTCAACAGTGCGCGGCGGAAACGCGGCCCAAAGGGGGTTTTGGCCGCGGTTCCGCGCCTGCACTGTCGACTGAACCTGTCGAATTTTTACAGTATCCTTGTAATCTCCAGTAAATCAATTTTATACAACCTGAAAAAATTTTGGAGACTAAAAAATTCCAACAGAAAACTGTCACAATGAAAAACATGGTTTTGGAACTTTTTGATCGATCGGAAATGCAAACACATTAAACCAAGCTAGACTAAGTTAATGGCGAGGCTCTGATACCACTGTAAGTGCACGGCGGCGCCCCGGCCGTCAATCCGACGGCCAAATGCGGAAGCGGTGATAAACTTTAATTTTACTGAACTGGCAAACCGCCGCGCACTAATACCCGGATCGAACCATTAACAAGTCTAAGCTAACTACAAGATAATGAAGAGAAGTATACCGACAGATCCGAGTCCTCCGGTCTTCTCGTCGTCGTCCCGATCTCCTGCGGAATGTCCCGTCTCCTCCTCATCGCCGGAAGTGCACCACATCGCCTACTTCTTTTACGGGCTCCCACCTCAATGCCGAGGCAACTCGGGCACGAAGCCGGCTACTCGACGTGCCCAAGATTTGCTGTAGAATGTGTGAAGAACCATGTCTCACTTTGGGTTTGTGGAATTGCCTTTTTAGTGGAGGAAAAGAACTTGGAATTTTGGAGAGTCTTGTTGTGTGATTTTTGGAGCATGAAGAGAACCAAAAATGCCACACCAAAAATCAATCAACCCCCCACAAGGGATGGCGGCCCATGTATATCAAAGAGAGAGGGAAAAGTCAAGGGGGAGGTGACCATATCAATCATGCAAGAGAGAGAGAGAGGAATGGTTATCATAAGGAATAATGATCACAAAGAAACACCAACACTCAACAACCAAATCATGCAAAGAAATGATCACCAAAAGAGAACCTCACTCCACCACAATCATCATGAAAACCATGTCATATGAAAGTCAAGCCATGATGGAGAAGTCAAGAAGTCAAGGTCAAGGAATGGTGCAACCATCATGACTCAAGAATATGCAAAGACCCCCTCCATAAACACTTATTTTCAACAATGCAAATAAGCCCTCCTCCACCAAACTTCGGCCAATGATCGATACAAAGGAAATTGGCCGAAACGGAAAGCAAACTGGCAACTCCAGAAAACTGGTCCCGTAATAAATTACAGGAAAACCCCGATACTGTGCATACACACCCGCATCTGTATTTCGACCGAAATACAAATGCAATGAGACAAAGTCTACACTGTACTATACTAGGATCCGGCTTAAACCAAAGCGGGCTAGTAATATCTGTTCGATCCTGATCCGTGCAATACCGCACATATCTGATCGAACTCTGCCATATAACTATACGGCCTATAGTACAAACTGTCCGATCCTGATCCGTGCAATACCGCACGTATCTGATCGGACCTTGCCATATCTCCATACGGCCTCTACAACCTTTCGCCCGAAAGCTGAGTAACTGAAATGTGGGGGACTCTAAAGACTCATCAACACCTTGGTTGTGGATTTAACCACTAGCACGTTAGAGGTATAAGCCAATACATAACGGGCTACCAGGTATTGACCAAAAGGGACGTCTGTGAGCGAACTCAGCCTGACTCCCTACTGAGCCTGTCAGTGACAATATCCGTACAGTCCGGTCCGTTCGTCTATGAGCATCGCATGGCGGGCCTAGGGGGTTGGTAAAAGTCAGACCCCCAAAAGCGGTACAAGTCGTGTCGGAGTGTAGCCCAGAACACCCTGAGATACTACTGGAATACCTACTAGTAAATCTCCTTGTCTCGGACGAGGGCTTCGTGTAATGGCTCTCCTAGACACAGCACGACCTCACCCCCAATACCGGGAGAGACGAACCCCTGAAGGTACGCTCACTGCCTCCATGTGGCTCGGGACTGTACCCAACTAAAACCTGTTTGCACGACTCCTTTTAGCCGTGGTAGGGTAGTAATCAAAGTACAGTGGGAACTCACACGAGACAAATGACGATCCCCAGGTCGATGAACTAACCTGCACACATGTCACCAGGGAACTGCCATCTGACGTCTGGTATATGACCAACTAGCATGTTCCCGGCGAGTCCCGTCCGGTGTACTCATAACCTAATGAGCACCTGTATACATCTTAGGTGATCCAACTGACACCAGTGGCTTGTGAGACCGGCCACCGCCCCTCGTCGGGGTCTCGACTGTATACACTAGTCTACTATGGAGAATCGATGCCATGTCTCGAAAATCTCACGACTAGGGACCTTTTTAAGGATATGCTTATAGACCCCCAGCTCCTACTTATATGATCGCCCTCATACTGCTGGTGGTCAAGCAAGAATCCTAGGGGCTCTATCAACGTGTAATAGCAACGTGTCAGGTCACTTAAAACAGTACACGATGATAAAGGTAAACCAGATAGCATACTATCATCTCGAGTAAGACTGTCCTACCGGGATAGGTCCTCCCTCAATCATTGCAATCACGTACCTGTGATCCAATAATTGACTCTGAGGGCACTATCTCCAACAAAAGTCTTTGGCCAGAGCAAGCGAGATTTACTGGTGGGTACTCCAGTAGTTTCTCAGGGTGTTTTTGGCTGCACTCCGACACGAATTATTGCAGTATTAGGGGGATGATGCTTGCCACCCCCTAGGACCGACATGCGACACTCTTATTCGAACATACCGGACTGTACGGAGATTGGCACAGATAGGCTCAGTAGGGGTACGGATGAGTTTTCTCGTCGACCTTCTTATCGACAGATACCTGGGTAGCCGTTACGTACTGCTTGTACCGCTGACGTGCTTGTGGTTAAAGCTATTGCCAGAGTACTGTCGAGTCTTTAGAGTCCTACACAGAGGGTTTCCCAGCTTCGGGCAAAACGATGTATAGGTCGTATGGTTTTACGACAGGGTTTGTTCACATACGTGTACTGTGTACTTGTACGCGTGTGATGTTCGAGCGGACAATACTAGTGGGCTTTGGTTTAAGCCGGATCCTAGTATTTGATTGTTAGATTAGTTTCGTCTCATTGTATTCGTGTTTCTCGGAACACGGATGCGAGTATGTATATACGAATGAGAGGAGTATAGAAGGAGACACCTCATTAGGGTTTTGACCATTGACTTGATCAAAACAAATATGAGGTGGAGAAAAGTATTTGTTATTTTTGGTAAATGATAAATTTGTGGCATGGCTACTTGGGTTGACCATTTGACTTTAGATATTTTTGTGAGATATTTTGAGACCAAGATATTTTGATGAGATATTTTATTGTGCGATGCTTATGGTCATGTCAAGCTAGCCATTCCATTTTTGAATTATTATTTATCAAAAACATTTCTCTTTCCTCAAGTTCACTCTTTCTTTCTTGCTCTCAAAAACCCTAGTGTCTCATGTGTTGAGAATCAAGGGTTAGTGAGACTAAGCTACCCAAAATCACACTCTACTCATTCTAGGTTACTTAGTTTAGCACACTAAGTGATCTAGTTGCCTCAACTTGGAGGTTTAGCTCAAGGTTGGAGCTCTCAGGTGGATCTTCTACGACTTCGAGAAGCCGACGAGGAGGTGCTATCCATTTCCACTCCAAGAAGCTCGCGAGGTGAAGGAGGACAGCGATAAGACAAGAAGCACTTGAAACTCTAGGTATAATCTTCTTACATAGTAGATAAAACCTCTAGTTACTTTGTTAGTTATGGTTTAGCTAAGATCCTAGAGTTCAAGTCGTTGTTACCTTGTTAGTAAAAATCGTTTTTTACCCGTTCCGTCTCCCAGCAAACCCGTGGGGTAGGTGACGTCGGCTTACAGTGGTATCAGAGCCGACTAAACCATAGCCAACAGATTAAATGACAAGTAAAACAACGAATCCAAAATAACCCGAAAACATCGAAGCGTACATCTAAGTTTCTGTCGATTTTTCACAAGACTCTAAAATTTATTTTAGCAACTGCATGTTAGTTATATGTATGCCCTAGAGGACATTACTGTAGATGTATATTGTAGTGGATGCTTGGACATATATAGGGATGACTTTCTTGCTCGACATGATAGTATGCTATCTGGTTGCTCTTTATCTTAACATGTACACTGATTGTCTCTATGTTACATGTTGATAAAGCCCTTAGGATGAGTACTTGACTACCAGGATTATGATGCAGATCATACTAGTGGGGACATGGTAGTCGATAAGTACTTCTTTCAAATGTTCCTAGTCGTAGGTGTATCGAGACAGGGCATCGATATACCAGAGTAGACAAGCGTATAGCTTCTCGACCCATGCAGATGGGTGATGGATGATTGTCACGACCCAAAATATTAGCTCGTGACCGGCACTTAAAATACGCAACGTCTATAGGCGTAACGTAACCTAAGTAAGCCGAAACCCAGAAATCTAAACTTTACAACAGAAGTAAGTAAAGAAAACATTTACAACATTTAGAAACTTAAGTAAAAATCCTTAAAACTTCACTTAACTCTTTTCCTTGGTTTTCATAAAAATTTCGGCAGCACATCCTTTGTAAAAACTAGCCCCGAAAATGGATACAACAAAGAATATAATGAAAGCATCCCAAACGGGAGCAAAACACGCCCAACGGCGGAAACAACACCACAAGTATAAATAACAAGTATACGACGCCCAACGGCGAAGATCCATAAAAGGAAATAAAGTAAAGCAAGACATCAACCCCAAAAGCGAACATAAAACCCATCGCTCAAGTCTCGCAACTACAAGTCTTCTAAGTCTGCAACATATACAATTTCTAGTTTTTGATTTGATAGAGTGACTAGATACAATATGAATAACAAGTACAAGAGGGGCACGATCGAATATGTACCACCTACCAAAGCAAAACACCCGAAAACAAGTTGTGTGCCAGCAATGCCGCTACTGATCCAAGCGGACAACCTGCAAGAACTGAGGCACAACGGGGGTGAGTTGCCAACTCGTGATTAGAAAACATCAACAGGTAGAAATCGAAATAAACAACGATCCTAGGTCAACTATATTATATAGGTAATACTATGATATCTAGGGTGACCAAATTTGTATATGTGCCAACACAAGATAAATGCCTAACAACAAGTGTATATCATCCAACAATGAATCAATGCATGTATGCAGGTGGATCTTGTCCAACAATAAAATCAATGCATGTATGTAGTGGATCTCGTCCATGTGTCAACCACTGACACAACAACTTCTGCATGTAAATATCATAAAAGAATATGCAGGTGAAAATGAGGATATCAAAGAATGTGTGTCCATCAATGCCACATCAAATCATGGAAACCTGGGTGTCTACCACCGACACCGGAAAACATTATGAGTACTCGTGTCTAGCATCGACACGTAAATCCTCATAACTCAGGCGCTGTCACCACGACTGGCCCTGATATCATGTCCGTATATCACTCTGGTCGGTATCCCCACGATAACCGCCGAGTCCAAATACTATCACCAGTAGGTAGTGGTCCCTCTGTCAGGCTTATCGTCTACACCACGAAATCATCACTCGCCCCGAGGTACCATACCGGGTCCACCATGTACCCAGAGACGGTGCCTCCCGCTCCTCGAATCGGGTTTAACATGCCAATATCAGAACCGAGAAATCACATGGTGGACGCACTGAAATATCATATCAAGAGAAACCGGATTTTCAAGAAACACATAATTTCTTGAAATACCCCCTTGGTTCTCAAATCCATAGATCACATGAAATCTATATCTCAATGCTTAAATCCATGAAAAACTGATATATGCAATATAAAACAACAATATGAGCATATTAAGGGAAAACCGCTCTTTTAAATGAATCCAGCTTTAAAATATATCATGCGGTTCCCAAATTCTCCAAAATCAAGTGCGGTATCATATGAAGTGTACATGTAACTGTAGCAATGTATAAGTATTTACATGTAATTAAGTATGTATGATGCATTTCATAAGTGCAATAAGCAATGTCTCAATATCACATGTCAATATGTAGGCATGATGTACATGTAGCTGTAGCAGAGTATGTGGGTGTACATGTCAGTATATCATGCAACCTAGCTTAGTGATGTGAACATGGCAGTATATCATAGCATGATGTAGCAATTCTACTGTGTAAGTGACATAGTAATTATCGATGAAGAAGTGTGTGAGCCGGCAAATCTGTGTATGTATAACATACGCATCATCGATAATGGTGTAGGTGTACTAGCACAGGTATAAGAAGTGCAGTGAGAATAGCATGAATGCAGCATAATGCATATAATGAATCAAATGCTATGGGGTATACATATCAATAATTCCGAGTTGGTGAATCTATCAATCAGCATCCAGCCTTACAATATTACGTACGGTACAATCTATCGTACGACATCCTCTAATCAAGGGTATGGATAAATCAAAAGGTAAAAGTCATCGCCTACGGTAATCTAACGTACAGCGGCATTAACGAATAGGGATTCTATCAACCTATACAACATCGGGGTACGGATCTAAGTCTCGTACGGCATATCACTCGTTATGAAATCATTATCCATGATAATTATATACCAATCTCTCAGGTCAAATCCTTGTCAATCTCATATCAGGGGACCTACAAAGGTATCAACCATCACATATCGACTCGAATCCATATAACGACCTATCACACTAAGTCATCATATCACATCGTATACCCGTTCATTACACTAATATCTCGCAACACATTAGTAGAAACATCACACTTGTTCTCTTTCAAATATTACTCATCATGATTCACTTATCATTTCATATTCTCCTAAACCAATATGTTCAATAATGTCCACTTCTATCATATTATCTTTTGCAAGTCCTAAAATCAAATCAGTCGCCTATTATTTATCAGGATATAATAATCAAATGATCTTTCAATCCAATATTTACGGGGGTGCTATACGCCATCCACCCGACTTCCCTGGTAGATATAAATCTACTCACCTGCTAAACTCCTCGCTTAGCCGTAGTCGATGCGCTTCGTCGTCTCGGAATCCAAGCAAAGGTACCTACAATCAATACGAATTCGCAAAGCTAATAACATCAAATTCCAAAATCCAAAATATAGCACGCGGTGCGCTCATAAGTTAGAACCTATAGCCTACACATGCAAAAAAATCAACTACACTTGTCGTTGACGTACAAACATCCAACGACCAAATACCACATCCAAAACTCAAACCAAGAATCCAAATACCGGAAAACATTGCTGAATCACTAAATAGGGTCGCTATACATGTAAATAGCCACATTAAAACCCAATAATACCAATACGCATTTACAAATACAATAAATATCGTAGGTATTAATATTTACGTCATCTCCACTTTCATTTAAAACCCACGTCAAATTTTACCGAAAAGCTAGTAACCAGTTTATATCATTTTCTCTCAATTTAGCACAAGTCTAGAAATTTAACAATTCTAGCGATTTCAAACATCATATAATAGCTTAACTAAGCTATCCAATCCATTTTCATATTTTTAATCTTTCCCAAAAATGAGTTAGAAAAACCTAGTTTGCGATTAAACTTAATAGGCGATTAGGAAAAATAACAATTATCATTTTCATAAAATACTTAACTTTTCCGAATCTACACATCTTGCTTAACAACATAAGCACATCAAAATCCTAACTTGATTTTATAATTAATTATCATGAATTAATTACACATGAACTTTAAAGATATAATTAGCACATAATTAAGCAAGCTTAAGGAATTAAGCAACAAATTAGGATTAGGTTTAGAATTTATACCTCATAAACAAGATGTCAATTTTTGCAACGTCACTAAAATTAACTCTCCAAAATGATGCTTTTTCATGAAGATCCATGCTAGTTTAGAGATGAAGAATAATGGGTAATGATTTATTTATGAATTTGTGGGATTATTTTGGGATTTTTGATGAATTTTTGATCTTGAAAATGAAGAAATGAGCAAGGCAAGAGAAGAGGGCAGCAAGGGCTATTTGGTTCGGCCAAGGCAAGTGGGAGGGGGTTTTGTGAGAATTGTGTGGAAAAATCTAGCAAGAAATGGCATTAAATTCTAATAAATGCAAAAATGCCACCTTTTCTTCTATTTCTTTTCTTTTAAAAATAATTCATTTGTCACAAATATCTAGATTTCTCAAGATAAGCTTCTAAACCAATTCTAGTGACTAGATTAGCAATGATCCCAATTAGAACTAATTAACCGACACAAAAATGTAATTTCCACTAATTAATTGCATAAATAATACATTAAAATAATATTTAATTAGGGAAAAATTCTACGTGAACCAAAACTTCCCATTGACCCCCAAAGCTCGCGCACTAGCTTTATTTTAGCTAAACTAGGTGTCGGCAAGTTTATACGGAAGTTTGATCAAAATCGGTTAAAACGGAAAATACCGACTATTTTACCCAAAAACGGAAAAATTCGTATAACGATTTCAGAAATGTTACAATCTTCCCCCTTAAAGAAATTCGGTACCCGAATTTAAATTTAAATTTAAACCCCCAATTGCTAAAACATTGCAATAAACAGCTAAATCAACGGGGCTCCGAAATAACGGAAGAAACAGAAAACCACAGCGCATCCTGCGCGCCAGAAAAATGAGTACTAAACTCGAAACCGATCTCCGTTAAGCGTCACGCTAATCAACGGACTTGCACGCATATCATCGGAGTCACAAAGGAGATTCAATTCTCAAATCCACTACCGAAATCTCATATGCACTAATCAAATACCATAATACATATATAGTACGCATCCTGTTTGAAAAAAATCTCCAAAAACCGAATAAATCATATGCATAATCTTTTCTGAATTGCCGCGTAATGCGTAACTCACGGTACAAGTGGCGGATGCTCATTTGTAAAGTAATAATATACTAGCATATATGTTTTGCCAAAATATGCGTCCCGCCCTTTTGAAATATCCCAAAAGGTTTTTATTTGTAAACGTTCGTGTCACTCGCAGACACGTAAGAAATAGCGAGACTATAGCTCCTTTTTGCAACCTCTTGGTAAACTTTTTATGCATGCAAAAGTACATAGGTACTGTACTCGGATCAGTCCTGTTAGGGTACTACAAAGTATAGGGCCTCCTCATGAAAATAAAGTGCTCAAAAGCAAAATCAGCCTCAAAAGGCGTAACCAACAATCACGTACGTCTGGTGCACACGGAAATCAAACCCAAATATAAGTGCCAATATGCACGAAAGCAACTAAGTGCAACGGGTGTGCACGAAAGTATCTGTCCAGTGCAACAGGTGTGCACGACAACAACATCTAGTGCATCTATAGTGCACGAAAATCTCAACCAGTGCAACTGTCATGCACGAACGAAAATCCCAATCGAGTGCATCCGGTGTGCACAAATCACATCTCATATCATGCGCTTAACATGTGCGAAAATCCAACTCAAGTGCATCCGTCATGCACGAATAAAATCTGAATCAAGTGCATCTCCCATGCACTAATAAAAATCTAAATCAAGCACACAATATGCACAAAATCCGACCCAAGCACGTCAGGTCCGTAATAAGCATCAAGTGCAGTAGCATGCACGAAAACGAACAAAAGTACACACGCGCACGAAAACACAAATCCGGTAAAATGAATGCTCAAAGGCATAAATCGGGTGCAACCAATGCACGAAATACCAATCCTGTGCATCCAGTGCATGAAATATCATCAATAACTCAAATGCGTATGAAAACCACATGAGTGTACCAAGGTGTATAAAATTCCTAAAAGTGTGCAACTGCGTGCACAAAATACGTATCAATGCACTGCAAGCACATATGAGCTATACCGAGTGCTAAAATCAAATCGAGTGCGTACCACACGCACATATCAAATCAACTGTATGAAATCCACGAAATCATAAACATGTGCAGCTAAGGCACAAAATCAATATCAAGTGCAAATAGATATGCACAAATCACAAACCAATACAACAATGTGTAAAACGTATATCCAGTGCAACAACTATGCACAAAATGTAAATACCCAGTAGGTGCAGCCATGGTGCACAAGATATCACGAAACAAAAAATCCAAGCGATATAAGCGTGATACTCGGATCACAATGCAAATCGCAACAAATGACATTGAGGTACACCTCCTACAATGTCGAAGAAAAAGTCGGTGCGCCCAAACTGGCAGAGCAAGAACATCTGCTCGCCTCCTGCCCACGGTCCGGCGTCCTCTGTCTCTGGGTCCTTAGAATACATGTAACACATCTGATGCTCAGTGCAAATCTTATTGCAGCAGTGTCATGGAAGGAACCGGCTCAAGGCCTCTTCCGATCTCGCCTATGCCGAACTATACGAAGGCTGGTAGTCTTACATAATCTTTCTCGTTCTCTGGACATCTGCGTTCTCAGCACAACTTTTCCTCGGAAACTGGCCGTATCTCAACGCCTCTGTACACATATCCGATCTCTAATCTCAACGGGGAGTAACAAAAGCTTGTTAACGTCTCGCACGAACCACTTGCTCCGCTCGTCTTCATTATCGTCCACTTGACGTCGCATCATGCTATCTGCGTACCGCAAATGTTCTCGGCTACAGTCAATCCGGAGCCTCTCAAACGGACTCGAACTATGAACACGGTATCTTCATCACTCTATCAAAGATATCTAGCAGAACACGTCCTAGGGAACCCATCCCAACAATCGGAGGAATACTCAATACTTGTCCATCCTCGATCAACTCATAACACACCTGGTGAGGTCCTCTATCCGAAACTGGTCTTGTTGCTGATCTCCTATCATAGGATATCCGTACGGCGTTAAACTTTTCGATCGAGTCATCAAAAGTCCCAACATTTTCCGAGAGCTCAACACCTGAGCACGGTTAAATAATATTCAGTATATGCCACAGTCCCTATGGACCGATCGTAGAAGGGCAGACCCAAGCCTCACTGATGGCACCGCTAAACTGCCACAAACCCTAAGGTTCAAAAGCGGTTTCATGGTCATCACGTCGAGTTAGGGTTTCATTCTTCTAGAGGGTCCACAGAAGCACTTGCATGTCCTTCCGAATACTTTAAACATGGAAAAATGGGTTTTCTGACATTCGTTCGAACCTTTCAACTCCGCCTAGACGACATGTGAACATCCTTTGTCCGCATGCTAAACAATGGCCTCAATCCTCAAGGATAGACGATACATCAACGGTCATCTCTAGGTCGGTCTACACTAGACCTGAGTAAGATTCTCCACACTGGCAATCTTCAACTCAACTGGGCCTGCGTTGGCGCATCAATCAGATGAATCACCTTCGTCTCCCAACTCAAGATAGACTAGCTATCACCTGTCGCCTCGCTGCCTGAAAGCTCCAGCGATCTTAGCTCGTAAGCTCTGGAAGCGGCATCACATCAATCTCAGCAACAGCTGGGTCATCTGTCTGCACGGTAGATGACATCACAATCTCTGGGGTATGCCGTACATCAATAGTCCTCTCCCAACAGGTAGCCTCTAACAAAGGCCCGATCATCCGGTACTAGACCGCACACTTGTCTCAAACGAGGGGTCACAACACTACATCGATACGTTCCCATGTCACCAGAAAACACGATGGTCAGTCCTCGTCCACGACGAGTTCGCCCTGACCGCAACATCAGCAGTAGCTTAATCTGCGCTCAAACCATGGTGACAGGAAGCTCAATCAAGTATCGACGAAAAGATCAAGGGTTGAAAGAGTCAACAGATCCCGAAATGGATACATGATCATAAGGAGGAGTCAAATCACTGAGAGTATGATCATGGAAGCGAATAAAATCAAGTATCTCAATAGATGTAAAATCAAAGGAACGAAGAGAATCACCAGTCTCAAGATATGTACATCCTAAGGTCACTTAAGTAGAGTATCGTATCATATGTACGGTACGTCACTCTACTCAAGCTACCTACTCCATCAATCAGGGTCAGACTATGAAACGAAAGTTCGGGTCTAACACCCCTTTGTTCAAGTCTAAGTTCCATAAGGTCAAGCCTAGGTTCCAAAATACATATGCCCTAGACCCCACATAGTCAAACCTAGACTCGAACTAAGGTTAAACCTAGCGCTCTGATACCAACTTTGTCACGACCCAAAATATTAGCTCGTGACCAGCACTTAAATTACGAAACGTCTACAGGCGTAACGTAACCTAAGTAAGCCGAAACCCAGAAATCTAAACCTTACAACAGAAGTAAAGAAAACATTTACAACATTTAGAAACTTAAGTAAAAATCCTTAAAACTTCACTTAACTCTTTTCCTTGGTTTTCATAAAAATTTCGGCAGCACCTCCTTTGTAAAAACTAGCCCCGAAAATGGGTACAACAAAGAATATAATGAAAGCATCCCAAACGGGAGCAAAACACGCCCAACGGCAGAAACAGCACCACAAGTATAAATAACAAGTATACGACGCCCAACGGTGAAGATCCACAAAAGGAAATAAAGTAAAGCAAGACATCAACCCCAAAAGCGAACATAAAACCCATCGCTCAAGTCTCGCAACTAAAAGTCTTCTAAGTCTGCAACATATACAATTTCTAGTTTCTGATTTGATGGAGTGGCTAGATACAATATGAATAACAAGTACAAGAGGGGCACGATCCAATATGTACCACCTACCAAAGCAAAACACCCGAAAGCAAGTTGTGTGCCAGCAATGCCGCTACTGATCCGAGCGGACAACCTGCAAGAACCGAGGCACAACGAGGATGAGTTGCCAACTCGTGAGTAGAAAACAGCAACAGGTAGAAATCGAAATAAACAACGATTCCTAGGCTAACTATATCATAAAGGTAATACTATGATATCTAGGGTGACCAAATCTGTATATGTGCCAACACAAGATAAATGCCTAACAGCAAGTGTATATCATCCACCAATGAATCAATGCATGTATGCAGGTGGATCTCGTCCAACAATAAAATCAATGCATGTATGCAGTGGATCTCGTCCACGTGTCAATCACTGACACAACAACTCCTGCATGTAAATATCATAAAAAGCATATGCAGGTAAAAATGAGGATATCAAAGAATGTGTGTCCATCAATGCTATATCAAATCATGGAAACCTGGGTGTCTACCACCGACATCCGAAAACATCATGAATACCCGTGTCTAGCATCGACATGTAAATCCTCATAACTCAGGCGCTGTCACCACGACTGACCCTGATATCATGTCCGTACATCACCCCGGTCGGTATCCCCACGATAACCGCCGAGTCCAAATACTATCACCGGTAGGTAGTGGTCCCTCTATCAGGCTTATCGTCTACACCACAAAATCACCACTCGTCCCGGGGTACCATACCGGGTCCACCATGTACCCGCAGACGGTGCCTCCCGCTCCTCGAATCGGGTTTCACATACTAATCTCAGAACCGATAAATCACATGGTGGACGCACTGAAATATCATATCAAGAGAAACCGGGTTTTCAAGCAACACATAATTTCTTGAAATACCCCCACGGTTCTCAAATCCATAAATCGCATAAAATCCATATCTCAATGTGTAAATCCAAGAAAAACTGATATATGCAACATAAAACAATAATATGAGCATATTAAGGGAAAACCGCTCTTTTAAATGAATCCAGCTTTAAAATATATCATGCGGTTCCCAAATTCTCTTAAATCAAGTGCAGCATCATATGAACTATACATGTAACTGTAGCAAGGTATTAGTATCTACATGTAATCAAGTATGTATGATGCATTTCATAAGTGCAATAAGCAATGTCTCAATATCACATGTCAATATGTAGGCATGATGTACATGTAGCTGTAGCAGAGTATGTGAGAGTACATGTTAGTATATCATGCAACCTAGCTTAGCGATGTGAACATGGCAGTATATCATAGCATGATATAGCAATTTTACTGTGTAAGTGACATAGCAATTATCGATGAAGAATTGTGTGAGCCGGCAAATCTGTGTATGTGTAACATACGCATCATCGACAATGGTGTAGGTGTACTAGCACAGGTATAAGAAATGCAATGAGAATAGCATGAATGCAGCATAATGCATATAATGAATCAAATGCTATGGGGTATACATATCAATAAGACCGAGTCGGTGAATCTATCAATCGGCATCCAGCCTCACAATATCACGTACGGTACAATCCATCGTACGGCATCCTCTAATCAAGGGTATGGATAAATCAAAAGGTAAAAGTCATCGCGTACGGTAATCTAACGTACAGCGGCATTAACGAATAGGGATTCTATCAACCTATACAACATCGGGGTACGGATCTAAGTCTCGTAAGGCATATCACTCGTTATGCAATCATTAGCCAGATAATTATATACCAATCTCTCAGGTCACATCCATGTCAATCTCATATCAGGGGACCTACAAAGGTATCAACCATCACATATCGACTCGAATCCATATAACGACCTATCACACTAAGTCATCATATCACATCGTATACCCATTCATTACACTAATATCTCGCAACACATTAGTATAAACATCACACTTGTTCTCTTTCAAATATTACTCATCATGATTCACTTATCATTTCATATTCTCCTAAACCAATATGTTCACTAATGTCCACTTCTATCATATTATCTTTTGCAAGTCCTAAAATCATATCAGTCATCTATTATTTATCAGGATATAATACTCAAACGATCTTTCAATCCAATAATTGCGGGGGTGCTATAGGCCATCCACCCGACTTCCCCAGTAGATATAAATCTACTCACCTGCTAAACTCCTTTCTTAGCCGTAGTCGTTGCGCTTCGTCGTCTCGGAATCCACGCGAAGGTACCTACAATCAATACGAATTCGCAAAGCTATTAACATCAAATTCCGAAATCCAAAATACGGCACGCGGTACGCTCATAGGTTAGAACCTATAGCCTACACATGCAAAAAAATCAACTACACTTGTCGTTGACGTACAAATATCCAACGACCAAATACTACATCCAAAACTCAAACCAAGAATCCAAATACCGGAAAACATTGCTGAATCCCTAAATAGGGTTGCTATACATGAAAATAGCCACATTAAAACCCAATAATACCAATACGCATTTACAAACACAATAAATATCGTAGGTATTAATATTTACGTCATCTCCACTTTCATTTAAAACCCACGTCAAATTTTACCGAAAAGCTAGTAAGCAGTTTATATCATTTTCTCTCAATTTAGCACAAGTCTAGAAATTTAACAATTCTAGTGATTTCAAACATCATATAATAGCTTAACTAAGCTATCCAAACCACTTTCATATTTTTAATCTTTCCTAAAAATGAGTTAGAAAAACCTAGTTTGTGATTAAGCTTAATAGGCGATAAGGAATAATAACAATTATCATTTTCACAAAATACTTAACTTTTCCAAATCTACACATCTTGCTTAACAACATAAGCTCATCAAAATCCTAACTTGATTTCATAATTAATTATCATGAATTAATTACACGTGAACTTTAAAGCTATAATTAGCACATAATTAAGCAAGTTTAAGGAATTATGCAACAAATTAGAATTAGGTTTAGGATTTATACCTCATAAACAAGATCTCAATTTTTGCGACATCACCAAAATTAACCCTCCAAAATGATGCTTTTTCATGAAGATGCATGCTAGTTTAGAGATGAAGAACAATGGGTAATGATTTGTTTATGAATTTGTGGGATTATTTTGGGATTTTTGATGAATTTTTGATCTTGGAAATGAAGAAATGAGCAAGGTAAGAGAAGAGGGTAGCAAGGGCTATTTGGTTCGTCCAAGGCAAGTGGGAGAGGGTTTTGTGAGAATTGTGTGGAAAAATCTTGCAAGAAATAGCATTAATTGTTAATAAATGCAAAAATGCCACCTTTTCTTCTATTTCTTTTCTTTTAAAAATAATTCCATTTGTCACAAATATTTAGATTTTTCAAGAGAAGGTTCTAAACTAATTCTAGTGATTAGATTAGCAACTAATTAACCCACACAAAAAAGTAATTTCCACTAATTAAGTGCATAAATAATATATTAAAATAATATTTAATTAGGGAAAAATTCTACGTGAACCAAAACTTTCCATTGACCCCTAAAGCCCGTGCACTAGCTTTATTTTAGCTAAATTAGGTGCCGGCAAGTTTATACGGAAGTTTGATCAAAATCGGTTAAAACGGAAAATACCGACTATTTTACCCTAAAACGGAAAAATTCGTATAACGATTTCAGAAATGTTACAATGATCCCATATCCATTGTTGTTTGACATCAGAGATGGTATACGAGTGTTCAGTGGAGACTGGGTACACTAAACGGACTCGGCGAGAACTTCTAGATGGTATTATACCTATCGTCGGATAGCAGTTCTCTGGTGACACTTGTACAGGTTAGTATGTAGACCCGAGATCATCATAGAGTCTTGTGTGGTTCCCACTGTGCTTTGATTTCCACCTTACCACGTTCAAGAGAACATGCAAAACGGTGGCTTTTGGGTACATTCCCAAACATATGGAGGCAATGAGCGATAGGAGGGGTTTCGTCTCTCCCGGTATTGGGGGTTGATGTTGCGCTGTGCTCGATTAGCTATAACAGGAAGTCCTTACCCAGGGCTGCTTCAGAGATATACTGGTAAGTGTTATCAGTAGTTTCTCGACCCGTTATGAGCCTCACATCGGCACGACTTATCGAGTTACTGGGGTCTGACATTTACCACCCTTAGACGAGATATGCGACATATCAGATGAAGAGACCGGTCTGTACGGTAGTGTTACTGTTTGGATTCGCAGGAGTATGAGCAGGTTTTCTTGTTGATCTTCTGATCAATCAATACCCGGGTGGCCGCTACGTTTAGCAGACCGCTTGCGGCTTGTGGGTGTTTGATATGAACATCACCTACTGCCGGCGTATTGACGAGTCTTTAGAGTCCTACACAGAGGTTTTCTGGTTCAAGCGAAATGGAGCAGGAGCACACATGGGATATGTGCGAGACCGAGATTAATACGATATGTGATACCGTATTCTATTCTCGCGATATGTGACATCGGTCGGTTATATGTGATGTAGCCGGGTTATCGGATCAAGTGTTGATTCGATAAATTGTTACATATGATATTAGTCGGTTATATGTGAAATAGCCAGATTATTAAATCAAGAGTTGATTTGATAATCTAATATATAATTATATATTTGATATATTAATTTACATGAACTAGTATTAGCTCACTTAAGATTTCTTTTCTCACTAGAATTGTCCATGAATATATATGTGATATATATACGTGTACATGTTTTGTGTCATGCTTGATGATACATGCAACTTGGGTGTGTGTGTGACTTACACCATGCTAGGGATTATCTAGGGTTTTATTTATTTAAAGTTATTCTAAAATTAGTTGGACTTTGTCATGGCTCAAAACTTGTAGAAGCTTATGGATGCATTGACTTAGTCTTCTATTTTTGTTTTGCTTAAGATATTTATAAACCCAACCATTATCCTAGCCATGGTTAACTCTCTACAAAGGTTAAGTATATGATGCTTAACTCACCTAAGGTTGCCATTATCCTTTGGATAATTATCATAAGAGTTTTTCTTCTTCTTCTTCCTCAAGCTCACTAGCTTCAATGGAGATGAGAAAACTGAGTAAGAAAATGAGTGAGAAAATGAGCAAAATTCCTATTTCATCTTCCTATACTACTTGCCATTTAGTATAGGGTGTTTGCTTCACTAATTCCACAATTAGTGAAGAGATAGCTTGGGTTAGTGTCTCCTCAATGTAGATCATCTTCGGCCTCGAAGACATCGATGCAAGTTTGTTCATTTCTTCATGGGAGCCTCTCTTGAGTCCGGGAGTTCATGATCGCAGCGAAGGGACTACTACACAGAGCTATTGAAGTGAAGGGCCGGTCTACAAAGGTTGTATTCCTTGTTCACTTTAGTTGCAAAGTTGTTTGCATATCGATTCGTCGCTTTTTCTAGTATACGATTCTATGTTAGGGTTAGCTAGAACGGCTAAAATTTTAATATGGCATGAAAGATGCCTCCCGAAACCTTGCTGCCGTGCTAGGCGACCCTACAGTGGTATCAGAGCCATGCTAGAAAATTAGACGGATTTTGTTGAGATTACGAAACCGAAATACTCCGAAACTTGAAACACGAAAATGTAGTTTCTGTCGATTTTAAAGTCTTAAATTTTTTTTAAACAACTGCAGAATGATATATAGGATATATCATGAACAACATGGAAATTTCAGGGAGTTCGCTCGGATTTTGGCCGAGCAAAAGAGCAAAAATTCCGAAGTTGCCGGCCCAATGTTGTTGTTTTTGCTTGAAATTTTCAGTGTGTTCCAGAATCTAGGTTTTGGTGTTTCAGGTGTTGTTTGTTTTTTCTAAGTTTGCATGTGATGTGATCTTACACTATAAACAATTCGGAGTGTTTCGTATTCGTAGTTTTAACATTGTTTCGGGTATTCACATGTTGTCTAGGCGAAGTCAAAAAGTTCGAACGATTGTCAAAAACCCATTTTTCTAAGTTTAACGTATTCGGAAAATCATGCAAGTAATTCTGTGAACCCTCTAGAAGAATGAAACCCTAACTCGACTTTTTTGGATCGCGGAACCACGGTCATACCCTAGGGTTTGCCACAGTTCCGTGGCGACATGAGTGAGGCTTGGGTCTGCCCTTCTACGGCTGGTGCATAGGTACTGTGGTATGTTCTGGGTATTATTGAACTGTGCTCAAGTGTTGAGCTATCGGGGAATTATGGAACTTTGATGAATCGATCGAAAAGTTTAACGTCGTCCGAGTATCATGTGATGGGATACAATATTTGGAATCCACAAATGTAGTTTTGAGATAACTAGTTTGAATTTTATAAATCTAGCAGTTTAGTCTCATTGATCGGTTGCCACGGGATTTTGATGTGATCAAAAGTCCGTCGCAATCACGTCGCGTATGCGGATACTCGCCAGGTAACCTTATTAGATAGCTATGCCCCATAGCCACGACCAAGTGACTGTAGGAGAACCTCGTCGCCAAAAGCATCTGTTCGGGTGCTCGCGGCCGCAGTGTTCCTCCTTAGTGCAAATCGTCGACGGCATCGGGGGGGTGCGGCCGTCTACTAAAGTTTCCGACGAGCATTCGATCAGGATGTCGAGAATCTTGTTGAATTGCCCGACTTGATATTGAAAAGTGTTTTTGAGATCGAGACTAAAATGCGGGGTTTATAATTGTTAGGTATGCGATATCTAAGGAATTCATTTGGTTAGGCATGAAATCCGGAATATGAGATATTTCGGGTTTATGATGTCTAAGGTGGTTGCTGATTCCAACTGTTGTAGTTTTTCACTTTCTTTTCTGCGACCGTAAGTGTAATATGTGGTGTATCACCAGTTTCGTTGCTATACGTCAACGACAATTGGGATACGCATATTTAATTACGTTGATGACATGTGATGTTATGCGTTGCTGGAATATGTTATATTAGATCGTCGTGTTTTGAATAGCCGGGGGTTTTATGTGAGATGAGGTTTTTTTTTATTTTCATTCTTGTAAAATTCATTGTATGTAATATTATTTTATTCAGGCACTTAAGGGTTGAGGATGATGTCGCCATTGATGTATATTATTTACTTTTCCACATTAGGATAGACCCAAGGCGTGGAGCACAAGTAACCGGGTTCTAGGGTCCAGTGGGAGACCATCTCGAGGAGTCGAGACCGGGTCTCTAACTCTAGAATTGGTAGGGTTGCATGCCGCTCTCGTAGGGGTCTAGGGATGTGGTATTGGCTATTCATCCTGACCGTGAAATCCATGTTTTATACAGGCTTAATTTAAAACCCGGAAATCCTAGTATATCCAATATTTCATATGTTGTGTTCTGCTGCGATATTCTGTGATGTGATCACTGTATAGTTTGAGATAGATACTGTATATAGTATATGAGATATATTATATAGACGTTGCTTATGTTTTACACCCACGCTAGCCCTGCCCCGCTCTGCCATTAGTTACCTAACCTAACGGTGCATGACGGGACATCGAGGCGAATGCGGATGGCATAAGCGTACATTGTATTTATCTGTGATGTTTAGGTAACTTAAATGATGGGACTTCATTAATGAGATTAATGAAAGAAAATGAACCTAAAGATGTTGTGGAATCGAATTTTCAAAAACAGGTAGCTCTAGTTGTTGTTTTGCATAGCGGTATTCCTTGTAGAATATTCAGCACCTTATTCGATAAGGAAAGAGCCGAGATCCCTTCACCGGGAGTGACCTCTTTAGCAATAACTGGTAGATGCTACAACCTTCGGATTCGTCTTTTGATTGCTTCTATAGTTTTTGCTTTGTATAGTGGTATTTTTGAAATATCCTGCACCTCATTCGATGAGGAAAGAGCCAAGATCCCTTCACCGGGAGTGACCTTTTTAGCGAAACTAGCAAAAGCCTAAAAAACACTCCATTTAAACCATTTGATTCCACAACGATATCAAGTTCATTACGCAAAAGGTTTTCTTAAAAACCTGTCGTAGCCCTCTGTCATTTTAGGAAGTAGAGTACTTAGTATTCGTGCTGCGTTTGTTGACCTTAGTTAAGGCGCAGTGTGCGGTAGCTAAGTGATGTCTTCCTACATAGCATATGATGCGATTAATTAGGACAGCCATGTGACTTTGTTGACCATAGTTAAGGGTCATGTGGGTGGGTCTAATTAATCACGAAATGAACGGGTAGAACTTGACTAGTGCTTATAATTTGTTGACCATAGTTAAGGTCATAAGTCACTAGAGGAAAAATATTATCGGGAATTTCAAGTGTTGAAATTTACAATGAGATTGCAAACCTTCTATGAGATAGTTGGATCCCGATACCCACTGCGAGTAATTGTTACTCCTGGGAGAGTTTTACACATTACAATTAGCCGATCAAGTAGGTGTCTAGAAAGGTGTCAACCGGGTTACGCCCTTGGAAAAACGAGGTTTATTTTAATTAGGTCCATCCGAAAGCACGGAGAACCTCCCTCAAAGTACCGGCACTGGCCTGGCCGAAAAATTGGCGAACTTGTAGGGTGTAATTAATCCCGGCTAGTCTTACCTTTTAGGATTTGAAGGAAGATTTGACAAAAACAGTGGGAGCCATCCTGATTAGATAAAATTATAACCAATCTAATCTTGCAAGAGCATATGCTGAGTGTTTTCTTCTCTCTCTCTCTCCAGGTAGCGACCATGTCACGCCTTAATCAAGAAAATAATATGGATGTATTGACCGAACTTGCTTGTTATACGGAGCTAAGGAACGTTGATCCCGCTCTAACTTATAACCGTTATAAGACCGAGCAGGAAATAGGGGATTACTAGGATTCCCATGCCGCCCAAACGAAGAAGGTGTATGATGATGCATCTTCTTCAGGTTTGTTTTGTTGGTGTGTAGTAGCGCCTCTAGTAAGGTTGCAACATCATAAAGTAGTGAACTTTTAAATTTTAGAGGGCTATTACAAACGAACTACGAATCGTAACTAGGGATTAGGGTAATATCAACATAATAAGAAGTCTAAGCTAAAGGAAAAGGAAATACAACCTTTTTAGGCAACTCCTTCGGTCTTTAGGACTCCTACGGCTTTGCACGAAGCTTGGAAAGATTCTGCTCAAGGTCCTTCGTCGTCTACGATGATCCACTCGGAGATTTCTAGATCAAGCTCTTAGCTTCACAAAATGAAGCAAACACTCTACACTAAAGTGCTAGGGTAGTGTACAATGGTTGTGTGGTTAGTAAACTCACTTAAAAACCCTTGGTTTTTAAGTTCCTCACTCAAAACAAAACTCAAGAGAGCTTGAAGAAGGAGGAAGGTGAAGATGGCAAAAGCTTTTGTGAATATAATGAAAACTTATTTTTTAAAAGAAAAAGAAAAGAATATATATATATATATATATATATATATATATATATATATATATATATAAGACACTCTCAAATATAACCATAGTTAACTAAATATCTAGATATTTTGTAGATGGGTTAAAGAACAAAGGAAATCTATCCATGGTTAAAGTCAAAGGTCAATTAAGAAGAATATAGAAACAATGAGTCATTTAGCTAATATCCTTTTTCTTTAATTCATTAACAAAAATCTAGATATTTATCAACCATGTGAGTCTTGTATTGCCATCTTCTATGTATCATCAACCATGACACATATGTATGTATGAATGTATGTGTGCATGCACATCATCATGAGTATGTATAAACATATATGCATACATCCAAAAGAAAAGGTTTAATTAAAAATGAGCTAAAAGTCAATATTAAATCAGCACTTGATTTAATAAATCGGTTACATCAAATGCGACCCGACCAATAATAAACGCCCGATTAAAATACGGTATCACATACTCGCTTTTAGTCGAGCTCCCGCACATATCTCATATGCACTCCACATCATTTCGCCTGAGCTAGAAAAATCCTGTGTGGGACTCTAAGACTCGTTAATACGCCGGCAGTAGGTGATGATCATATCAAACACCTACAAGCCGCAAGCGGTCAGCTAAAGGTAACGACCACCCGGGTATTGAGCGATCAGAAGAAAAACAAGCAAACCCGTCAAAACTCCTGTCGAGCCATTAGCAACACTTACCGTACAGTCCGGCCTCTTCTTATGATATGCTGCATATCGAGTCTAGGGATGGAATCGTCGAGCCCTAATAACTCAATAAGTCATGTCGATATGGTCTATGACCGGTCGAGAAACTACTGATAACACTTATCAGTAAATCTCATCAGCCCTGGCCAGGGACTTCAAGTCAGAGCCAATCGCACATTGCACAACATCAACTCCCAATACCGGGAGAGACGAAACCCCTCCTATCGCTCACTGTCTCCATGTGTCTCGGGACTATACCCAATAGCCACATGTTTTCACGACTCAGTAGAGCCGTGGTAGGGAGGAAATCAAAGTACAGTTGGAGAAAACACAAGACTCTATGACGATCTCGGGTCTACAGACTAACCTGTACCAGTGTCACCAGAGAACTGCTATCCGACGATAGATATAATACCATATAGGAATTCTCTGTGAGTCCGTTCAGTGTACCCAGTGTCCACTGAGCACCCGTATACAATCTTCGATGTCACAACACCAATGGATATGGGATCATCCACCGCCCATCATATGGGTCAAGAAACGTACACGTTAGTCTACTCTGGAATATCGATGCCCTATCTCGATATGCCTACGACTAGAAACATTCAAGGATATGATTATAGACTACACATGCCCTAGTATTATGATCTTCATCATAGCCATGGAAGTTAAGAATATATCCTCATGGCTTTATCAACATGTATCAAATGAACAGTATCAAGTAAACATGTCAGATAAAGTAAAACCAGATAGTATACTATCATGTCGAGCAAGAAAGTCATATATCAAATATACAAATATACATGTCCAAGCAGCCACTATACATATAATGGCCTCTAGGGCATACATATATCCAACAATCTCCCACTTGCACCAAGGCCAATTATTGGCGTATCTCATACCTAACATCTCAAAAAGTCGCTTATGTTGCGGCTGTGGAAGGGCCTTGGTGAGTGGATCCACGGTGTTATCCTTTGTATCTACTCTCCGAATCTCGATCTCTTGGCGATCAACTATCTCCCGGATCAAATGATATCGCTTGAGGATGTGTCCGGACTTTTGATAGGATCTGGGTTCTTTGGCCAACGCCATAGCTCCATTATTATCATAATACAATGGTATTGGATTAATAATGGTTGGAACTACTCCTAACTCCACAATGAACTATAAGTGCACGGCGGCGCCCCGGCCGTCAATCCGACGGCCAAATGCGGAAGCGGTGATAAACTTTAATTTTTCTTGAACTGGCAAACCGCCGCGCACTAATACCCGGATCGAACCACTAACTAGTCCTAGCTATCTACAAGAAGGGGAAGAGAGATATACCGACAGATCCGAGTCCTCCGGTCTTCTCGTCGTCGTCCCGATCTCCTGCGGAATGTCCCGTCTCCTCCTCGTCACCGGAAGTGCACCACATCGCCTACTTCTTTTACGGGCTCCCACCTCAATGCCGAGGCAACTCGGGCACGAAGCTGGCTAGTCGACGTGCCCAAGATTTGCTGTAGAATGTAGTGAGCAAGTCTCATTTGGGGTATGTGGAATTGCATTTTTGGTGGAGGAATGATACAAGAACTATATGGAGGGACTTGGGGATTTTTGGAGCATGAAATGAACCAAAAACCCCCTCCTCAAAATTGGGACAGCCCCACCCCCTCAAGAGGCCGGCCATGACATGGTGGAGAGGTTGAAGAAGTGGGAGTCTCTTACAAAAGAATGGGAGCCATTCTCATCTCATACAAGAGAGAGAGAGAGAGACAAGACAAAGAGGTGGTTGAAAAGCAAGTGATGATGAGAAACAATGATCACTCCCAAAACCAATACTCAACCAACAATCATCAACAACCATGATTGTCTACAAAGTCAAGCCATCATGATAAATCTAGAAGTCAAGGTCAAGGAAAAGCTATCATGATACAACAAAAAGCAAAGACCCCCTCTACAAATGCTTATTTGCAACAATGCAAATAAGCACTCCTCCACCAAACTTCGGCCAATGAACGATACAAAGGAAATCGGCCGAAACGAAAAGCAAACTTGCAACTCCAGAAAACTGGTCCCGTAATAAATTACAGGAAACCCCGATACTGTGCATACACACCCGCATTTGTATTCCGACAGAAATACAAATGCAATGAGACAAAGTCTAAACTGTACTATACTAGGATCCGGCTTAAACCAAAGCCGGCTAGTAAGATCCGTTCGATCCTGATCCATGCAATACCGCACGTATCTGATCGAACCCTGCCATATATCCATACGGCCTCTAGTACAAACTGTCCGATCCTGATCCGTGCAATACCGCACGTATCTGATCGGACCTTGCCATATCTCCATACGACCTCTACAACCTTTCGCCCGAAAGCTGAGTAACAGAATATGGGGGACTCTAAAGACTCGTCAACACCTTGGTTGTGGATTTAACCACTAGCACGTCAGAGGTATAAGCCAATACGTAACGGGCTACCAGGTATTGACTAAAAGGGACGTCTGTGAGTGAACTCAGCCTGACAACCCTACTGAGCCTGTCAGTGACAATATCCGTACAGTCCGGTCCGTTCGTCTATGAGTATCGCATGGCGGGCCTAGGGGGTTGGTAAAAGTCAGACCCCCAAAAGCGGTACAAGTCGTGTCGGAGTGTAGCCCAGAACACCCTGAGATACTACTGGAATACCTACCAGTAAATCTCCTTGCCTCGGCCGAGGGCTTCGTGTAATGGCTCTCCTAGACACAGCACGACCTCACCCCCAATACCGGGAGAGACGAACCCCTGAAGATACGCTCACTGCCTCCATGTGGCTCGGGACTGTACCCAACTAAAACCTGTTTGCACGACTCCTTTGAGCCGTGGTAGGGTAGTAATCAAAGTACAGTGGGAACTCACACGAGACAAATGACGATCCCCAGGTTGATGAACTAACCTGTACACATGTCACCAGGGAACTGCCATCTGACGTCTGGTATATGACCAACTAGCATGTTCCCGGCGAGTCCTGTCCGGTGTACTCATAACCCAATGAGCACCTGTATACATCTTAGGTGATCCAACTGACACCAATGGCTTGTGAGACCGGCCACCGCCCCTCGTCGGGGTCTCGACTGTATACACTAGTCTACTCTGGAGTATCGATGCCCTGTCTCGAAACTCGCACGACTAGGGACCTTTTAAGGATATGCTTATAGACCTCCAGCTCCTACTTATATGATCGCCCTCATACTGCTGGTGGTCAAGCAAGAATCCTAGGGGCTCTACCAACGTGTAATAGCGACCTGTAAGGTCACCTAAAGCAGTACACGATGATAAAGGTAAACCAGATAGCATACTATCATCTCGAGTAAGACTGTCCTACCGGGATAGGTCCTCCATCAATCATTGCAATCACGTACCTGTGACCTAATAATTGACTCTGAGGGCACTATCTCCAACAATCTCCCACTTGCACTCAAGGCTAATTATTGCGATGTCGCATACTCACAGCCCGTGTGATACCGAACACCCAACTCCTGTACTAGTCAGTCTCACAAAACTCGTTTGCGAAACTATTGCGTTCGAGGAATAGCCTTAGTGAGTGGATCCGCTTTGTTGTATCTTTCTATGTCTCTCTATATCTCAAGTTCGCGGAGAAAGCCATCTCCCGAAAAGAGTAATACCTGTCTTAGAATGTCTGGATGTCTGATGGGACCTAGCTCATAAATGAACTCCAAATCATAAATGAACTCCAAATCCAAATTTCTTAGACTGTATCGTCAACTGAACTTAATCAGTATCCTGTGCCATGCCTCCCTCAGTATTGCCTTGGACCACCTGTCCAAAATACTGCCCCTCATCAGAAGGAAAAACTATAACTCTGACAACCTCCTTGTTGTCCAGGTCACCTTGGAAGCCTGGAATGATAACTGTCTCCGGAATGAGGCTGTCGTTATCATATCCCTAGAACATCCACTTGTGTTCTAGAACTGCTTCCGACTGTTTCTCCAGGATTGGATTAATGTCAACTTATCGCATCTAGTGCAAGAACAACATCTGGTGTGGTACTTGACATCTCATGATTGACTCAATTGCCTGAGCAAGTGATCTGCCAATCATGCACGTCCCTCTCCCCTTTAGTCTGTAAGACACCTTTAGAGAGGGTGACTCCATTACCTGCAGGTACACTTCCATGCCAGGAGTCGTCCATTCTAAATACTCTTAGAATGCAGTCAAAGTACCCTGATTGGGAAACCACCCAAACCTAGATCTAAAACCATAGATCTAGTAACCAATATGTCTGATATAAAATCCATTTCCTTTATGGAGAAACCACTATGTGACGACCAAAGTATAACCGATCGTAGTATAGGAATTTCTTTTCCTACTCTGTGTATGTCATCCAAATACCAGGATATCACACCCTACTACCTTCTCAACAGATCCATCCCCTATTCTGATGAAGTCAAACCTATGACTGTCACGTCAGAAATAGATGATCTATCTCCGCTACTGGTGCTTCAGTCTATAAATAGACATAAGCTACCTGTCTACCAATGCTTCCGCTGCTCCCACTGACTACGAAAACCCTCTGGCAGAGTCATATAGACGTACACTTCTAAAGCGAGTTCAGAACGACGCTATACTCATCCTCCCGCCGGGTCTCGCAGCCTGGAACAACAGCAATGGTAATTGTGGGTAAACAAGAACTTCCCTGTCACCGTCCTTGAGGCTACCGTAGTACCTCTCGGGTGCCTGAAGTTACCCACCGTATCTGCGGAGTGGCCAATGGAATGTCAATTCAGATTGAATCTTTAGGTTCCTTGTCAAATCTTCAGTAATCGTTCGTGGTTCTGGAATCACCTCCAGTTCTACCATACTCCCACTACTGTTTTCTGAAAAAATCCATTTTTATTAAAACTGTGGCGAGTCTAGAACAATATTGCTATTGTTCATCCAAATGGTAGAAAGTCAACCCTCGTCATAGCCTGGGTCAACCCACAAACAGCCATTACAGAAACGTGCCTTGAGTTGTCAAGTGTCTGGTTTTAATCATAAACCGGACAACTCCCCGTACCTTAACATCGTTAAGATATGAACTGTTCTATATCATATATAGAACCAGAGGCACTGATTTAATTGAACCAGATTCAAATCATGCAACTGTCTCCAGTGCATGTCAACTAAATGGAGAGAGGCCGATCAGCGTTACTCAACTTAGGAATGCTTCCAATTATGAGTAACCTGAAAGAGAAGTAAGTTCTCTTAATCATTACTATCAACTGAATACCATATACAAGTATCTACATCTTCGATCACTTTGAAGAATCCCGATACTTGCTATACCTGGTTCTCTACTCTATTCAAATACCTATAACTTCTCAAAATTCGGACCCTGTGTTTCCACGAAACACCTGTCTAAAAACTAGAGAAGTCATAAGTAAACCGAATATAGTACGAGGACCATCCCCTCTGTCCTGATGGATCCTGGACAACATACAATACTCTGTATAAGTCCCTTGAGTCTGAAAACTCATTCACTGTGTGTCGTAGGTTGAAAACTGTACTTATGGTTAAGAAGAATTACACCGTTGTTCAATGCTCCTTACCTAACCATCCACTGATATAGGTAAATGTCATAGACATAATTTCAAAAAAGGTATATCTCACTCTATGAAAATAGACGTACAGATATATCAATTTGAAATTGGTGCACAACAGCGGATATTCAAAACCAAATATTTTGCCGACCGGCAAACAGTCCAGATGACTTCCTCAAATATCACCGATTACAACGAATCCCGATATAATGAGGACGATCACCCAATTCCCAATAACTTACTCCCACTCATCATCTGTAAAACCATACAGATGTGAGAATCGTACCTGGTAAATACATACCCTGGAGTAAGTATCTAATCGGGAAATCAGTTTTCTTTTAACATTACACAGTGAAATTGAAACATTGAAATATTTCGATGGGGTATCCCGGTATTCCTAGTAATGCCTCTACCATTATCCAGATTCACAACTGTAACCGTATATCTCTTTGCCACCTCTCCAAATCCCTTTATTTGTCTTTAGTCATTACCTTCTGCACACCCCTTAGGCCAAGTGGTTTTCTTCCTTCCCTACCGTTCGGCACCAGCCTATGGTTTTGAAGAAGACTATCCAATAAGCATAATGGGTGTACTGTCCCAATCCTAGGAACACTCGCAATGTGAGAGAAGGTGATGATAAAAGACACCTGAATAAACCTTATTCCTATTTCTCCTGAACCAGAATCCATCCCCGAACTGGAACAACTTCCTTTCGAGTTCGTATATAACCATACGATGGAGTATCCAATAAACTGTGGATCTTCGTAGTGATACGGAGTGTCGTGGAGAAATACAAAGGTGATGTGGGAGTGGTAACGAAATGTTCGGTTTGGTCGTGAATATCAGTCGCAACTTATTTTGCCCTCTTACTAATCCCTTGCTTTGTCTTAACTTAATACCTTCTGCACACCATCGTTATGCTAATTGGTTTTCTTCATTCCCCACCGTTCGGCACCAGCCTAAGGTTTGGAAGAAGACTATCCAATTTGCGTAATAGGTGTACTATCTCCTAAACCAAGGAGTACTCGCAACCTGAGAGAAGGTAAAAGGAAAAGACAACTGAATAATCCTATCCGTTTTCTCCAGAACCTGAAACCATCCTCGAATAAATTCCTTCGAGTTCGTATCTAACCATACGATGGTTTTGTCCAATGGAAGTGGACGTTCGTAGTAATACGGGGTGTCCTGGAGAAAAGGGTAAAAGTAGGAGTGGCAATGAGGTTTACAACTCTGACAATCCAAAAGCCATTGTTTAGAAGGTTCGGTCAACTTGGTCACTGAGTCATGGTCTTAGGGTCGGGTCAATGGTCGCTGCCAAAGAGAGAGAGAAAAGAAACACTCAGCGTGCACTCTATCCTAGATCAGAATGGTTACCAATTTATCTAATCTGGAAACCTCCCACTGTACCTCAAATTCTCCTCCAAACCTGAAAGAAGAATTAGTCGGGATCACCCGAGGAGTATACCAACTCATCAGTGGGAATCGGGATCCAACTATCATCGCACGATAACGTGACGGAATCCGCTCACGTCATCACATTCCAGAAGGTATGCGCATATCTGGCAAGTTTCAGTTCTTTTGAAACTCCCGATGTGATTTCTGCCCCATGCTCTTATGACCTTGACTTTGGCCAACAAATCATAAGTCACATGTCAAGTTCCACCCGTCATTCTCCAGGTTGATTCGAATCCACCCGCACAAGCCCTTGACTTTGGCCAACAAGGCTATACGACTGTTCCAAACCAACGCATCTATCTATGCTGCATATGAATAACCAACAGCTACCAAACACTGTGCCTTGACTTTGGCCAACAAACACAGCTTGAATACTATTGACTACCCATATGAAACGACGGAGGGCTACGAATGGTTTCTGGCGAAAACCTTTAACGTAAAGAACTTGATATCGTTGAAGGAACGGATAGCTTTTTGAAAATATAGTGACGAAAAACTTTCGCTAAAGAGGTCACTCCCTGTGAAGGGATCTCGGCTCTTTCCCCGTAGAATGAGGTGCAGGATATTCCAACTGAATACCACGGTGCAAAGCAAAAGTAATCGGCTATAGTGAAGTTATTGCCCTGACGCAAACTTTTGTCCAAGGGGTCACTCCCGGTGAAGGGATCTCGGCCCTTGCCTCGTCGACTGAGGAGCCGGATATTCCAACTGAATACCACGATGCTAAACAAAAGTGAACGTCCTTGCAATAACAGCTTTTTGAAAAGTGTTCCAACAACATCAGATTAGGTTTGTTTTTAACTTGCATTGATCCGAATCAACGCAGTCCCATCAATTGATCACACCACAAAGAACGAAAATAATATGACGTATGTATATGCCATCCGCATTCGCCACTGGGTCCCGTCATTACTCGTTAGGTTAGCTAACTAACGACAGAGCGGGGACTGGACTAGCGCGGATGCAAAACATATACAACATCTACTAATATATATACCGATATATTATATTTCGCTCAAGGCGTGAATAAAATGCAACATCACAGAAATGTACAGCATTACAGAAACAATACAGATATCTGGGATCCCCGGGTTTCACAGAGCCGCTGAAACCCGACATTCCCCTGGTCGTGTGGATAGCCTGTGCAATGAAAACCTAGACCCCCTACGGGCGCGGCAAGTCACCCGCCAAAACCTGAAGCGAGGCAGCCCCCTTCAGCATCGTGAATGGACCACCCAGCACTTCACGGAATCCGGTAACTTGGGCACCCCTCCTGGGTCAACCTGTACCCCTACGAGTGCGGCGAATAGCCCGCCAATCCCAGAGTGAAGCCCCCTCCGTCTCAATGCCATGAGATGCGGGCTTGTTGCCCTCTAGAACCCGGCTATCCGTGCACCCCTCCGCGGGGTAAGCCTAGTACAGAAAGTAAAATATACATACAACGGGTACATCGACCGCAACCTGGCCGTGCCCCAAAATAATAATACAATCAGGCAGTGACGGCAGTCCACATGTCGGACGCTCGCCCCGCAATATCAAATGTACATAATACAACCATAACTGTACTAGCATTGCATCCAGGCTATCCCCCACGACCGATCCGCAACATCACAGCAAAAACAGAACATCAACGTGAAAGTCACGTTCGCAAATCCGTCTAACCGGGCTATAGCAGTTAGATCGGATTTACCGATCAAGTGACATTCACGGTCACAGATATAATGTAAATACTGTGAAATAATGTGTTTAAAATATCCGATCGATCAAAAATTAACAAGTGGGCCCCCAAGCAATACTGTAGCACTCACAGAAATTCTGGGCCCAATTTTAATATTCCAAAACCCTAATTTTAACCCCAGAAAGGAACTGTAGAAATTTGGTACAGGGATCTCCACAGTGTGCGGCGGAACCGCAGCGAGAAGGGGGTGTTTGCGGCGGTTCCGCGCTCCCACAGTGGAATCACCCTGTCGAATTTCTACAGTAGCCTTGTAATCTCCAGTACATCAATTTTATACAACCTGAAAAATTTTTGGAGACCAAAAAATTTCAACAGAAAACTGTCGTGAACAAAAATGTAGATTTTGGAATTTTGGTCGATCGGAAATGCAAAACACATTAGACAAAGCTAGACTAAGTTAATGGCGAGGCTCTGATACCACTGTAAGTGCACGGCGGCGCCCCGGCCGTCAATCCGACGGCCAAATGCGGAAGCGGTGATAAACTTTAATTTTTCTTGAACTGGCAAACCGCCGCGCACTAATACCCGGATCGAACCACTAACTAGTCCTAGCTATCTACAAGAAGGGGAAGAGAGATATACCGACAGGTCCGAGTCCTCCGGTCTTCTCGTCGTCGTCCCGATCTCCTGCGGAATGTCCCGTCTCCTCCTCGTCGCCGGAAGTGCACCACATCGCCTACTTCTTTTACGGGCTCCCACCTCAATGCCGAGGCAACTCGGGCACGAAGCTGGCTAGTCGACGTGCCCAAGATTTGCTGTAGAATGTAGTGAGCAAGTCTCATTTGGGGTATGTGGAATTGCCTTTTTGGTGGAGGAATGATACAAGAACTATATGGAGGGACTTGGGGATTTTTGGAGCATGAAATGAACCCAAAACCCCCTCCTCAAAATTGGGACAGCCCCACCCCCTCAAGAGGACGGCCATGACATGGTGGAGAGGTTGAAGAAGTGGGAGTCTCTCACAAAAGAATGGGAGCCATTCTCATCTCATACAAGAGAGAGAGAGAGAGACAAGACAAAGAGGTGGTTGAAAAGCAAGTGATGATGAGAAACAATGATCACTCCCAAAACCAATACTCAACCAACAATCATCAACAACCATGATTGTCTACAAAGTCAAGCCATCTGATAAAGCTAGAAGTCAAGGTCAAGGAAAAGCTATCATGATACAACAAAAAGCAAAGACCCCCTCCACAAATGCTTATTTGCAACAATGCAAATAAGCCCTCCTCCACCAAACTTCGGCCAATGAACGATACAAAGGAAATCGGCCGAAACGAAAAGCAAACTGGCAACTCCAGAAAACTGGTCCCGTAATAAATTACAGGAAACCCCGATACTGTGCATACACACCCGCATTTGTATTCCGACCGAAATACAAATGCAATGAGACAAAGTCTACACTGTATTATACTAGGATCCGGCTTAAACCAAAGCTGGCTAGTAAGATCCGTTCGATCCTGATCCATGCAATACCGCACGTATCTGATTGAACCCTGCCATATATCCATACGGCCTCTAATACAAACTGTCCGATCCTGATCCGTGCAATACCGCACGTATCTGATCGGACCTTGCCATATCTCCATACGGCCTCTACAACCTTTCGCCCGAAAGCTGAGTAACAGAATGTGGGGGACTCTAAAGACTCGTCAACACCTTGGTTGTGGATTTAACCACTAGCACGTCAGAGGTATAAGCCAATACGTAACGGGTTACCAGGTATTGACTAAAAGGGACGTCTGTGAGCGAACTCAGCCTGACAACCCTACTGAGCCTGTCAGTGACAATATCCGTACAGTCCGGTCCGTTCGTCTATGAGTATCGCATGGCGGGCCTAGGGGGTTGGTAAAAGTCAGACCCCCAAAAGCGGTACAAGTCGTGTCGGAGTGTAGCCCAGAACACCCTGAGATACTACTGGAATACCTACCAGTAAATCTCCTTGCCTCGGCCGAGGGCTTCGTGTAATGGCTCTCCTAGACACAGCACGACCTCACCCCCAATACCGGGAGAGACGAACCCCTGAAGATACGCTCACTGCCTCCATGTGGCTCGGGACTGTACCCAACTAAAACCTGTTTGCACGACTCCTTTGAGCCGTGGTAGGGTAGTAATCAAAGTACAGTGGGAACTCACACGAGACAAATGACGATCCCCAGGTTGATGAACTAACCTGTACACATGTCACCAGGGAACTGCCATCTGACGTCTGGTATATGACCAACTAGCATGTTCCCGGCGAGTCCTGTCCGGTGTACTCATAACCCAATGAGCACCTGTATACATCTTAGGTGATCCAACTGACACCAATGGCTTGTGAGACCGGCCACCGCCCCTCGTCGGGGTCTCGACTGTATACACTAGTCTACTCTGGAGTATCGATGCCCTGTCTCGAAACTCGCACGACTAGGGACCTTTTAAGGATATGCTTATAGACCTCCAGCTCCCACTTATATGATCGCCCTCATACTGCTGGTGGTCAAGCAAGAATCCTAGGGGCTCTACCAACGTGTAATAGCGACCTGTAAGGTCACCTAAAGCAGTACACGATGATAAAGGTAGACCAGATAACATACTATCATCTCGAGTAAGACTGTCCTACCGGGATAGGTCCTCCATCAATCATTGCAATCACGTACCTGTGACCTAATAATTGACTCTGAGGTCACTATCTCCAACACGAACTACCTCATCCAGACGGCTTTCTTGGCAGCATCATTTGCAGCAATATACTCAGCTTCCATCGTGGAGTCTGCAATGGCATCCTGTTTGGAACTCTTCCAACATACCGCCCCTCTATTGAGGGTAAATACAAACCCTGAGATAGATTTACTGTCATCCTTATCACTTTGGAAGCTGGAATCGGTAAAGGCCTCCATTTGGGGATTCCCATTACCATACACCAAGAACATTTCTTTAGTCCTTCGCAAGTACTTAAGAATGTTCTTCACGGCTATCCAGTGTTGCTCCCCTGGGTTGGATTGATACCTGCTCACTACAGCTAGTGCATAAGCTACATCAGGGCGAGTACATATCATCGCATACATTATAGATCCTACGGCTGAAGCGTAGGGTATAATTCTCATGCGAGCTCTCTCTTCATCAGTCTTCGGACAGAAGTCTTTAGAGAGAGTGATTCCATGGCAAGTGGGCAAGGCACCACGCTTGGAAACTTCCATACTAAACCTTTTTAGGATGGTATCAATGTACTTTGATTGGGACAATCCTAATAATCTCTTGGATCTATCTCTATAGATTCTTATGCCCAAAATGCACGAGGCATCACCCAGGTCCTTCATGGAGAACCTTTGTGATAAGAATAGTTTGACCGCTTGCAGCATAGGAATATCATTTCCTATCAAGAGAATGTCATTAACGTACAATACGAGGAAAGTGACAGTACTCCCTACAATCTTCTTATAAATGCACGGTTCATCTATATTTTTGATAAAGTCAAACTCTTTGATTGTATCATCAAAACAGATGTTCCTGCTCCGAGATGCCTGCTTTAACCCATAAATGGATTTAAGCAACCTACATGCTTTTTCGATGCTCCCACTTTCAATAAATCCCTCTGGCTGATCCATATAAACGCATTCTTCTAAATCACTATTCCGAAATGCAGTTTTAACGTCCATCTTCCATATTTCATAGTCGTAGTGAGCAGAAATAGCAAGTAGGATCCGAATGGATTTAAGCATTGCTACTGGAGAGAAAGTTTCATCATAGTCCAGTCCTGGTCTTTGACAAAAACCTTTCGCTACAAGCCTTACTTTATAGGTCTCTACCTGTCCATCTACACCAATCTTTCTCTTAAAGATCCATTTACACCCAACGTGTTTTATCCCAGGAGGCGCAACGTCCAAAGTCCATACTTTGTTGGTGTACATGGACTCCATTTCAGATCCCATGGCATCCAGCCACTTCACTGAGTCTCCACTTATGATAGCTTGCTGAAAACTAGTAGGGTCATCATCTTCCATAATGCAATCTTCTCTATCACCATCAATAAGAAACCCATAGTATCTCTCCGGCGGGCAAGAAGTTCTACTAGATCTCCGGAGCGGCTGAGGTTCTTGAAGTTCTACTGCAACATCAGTTTCAACCAATTCATCCTGAGTAATTTGTGTCTCTAGAACCTCTTCTAGTTCTACCGCATTGCCATCAGTACTATTTGTAAAAATTTCATTTTCAAAAAATGTGGCATGTTGAGAAACAAACACCTTTTGTTCCTCCTTGTGGTAGAAAAGATATCCATATGAATGTTTTGGATATCCCACAAATATACACATGACCGATCGTGTCTCGAGTTTATCCGGATTCTGCTTTTTGACATAAGCCAGACAACCCCATATCCTAACTCTTTTAAGAGATGGTCTCTTCTCACACCACATCTCATATGGAGTGGTAGACACGGTCTTGGTTAGAACCCTGTTCAATAGATAAATTGCCGTCTCTAATGCATATCCCCAAAAGGAAAGTGGTAACTCAGCATCACTCATCATGGACCGTACCATATCTAATAGGGTACGATTCCTTCTTTCTGACACACCATTGTGCTGTGGTGTGTATGGAGGAGTAAGCTGAGAGAGAATCCCATTCTCTATTAAGAAGTCTGAAAACTCAGTGCTTAAATACTCTCCACCTCGATCTGATCGAAGTTTCTTGATACTCGAGCCAGTTTGTTTTTCTACTT
This sequence comes from Agapanthus africanus, assembly GCA_030015575.1. Taxonomy (NCBI): domain Eukaryota; kingdom Viridiplantae; phylum Streptophyta; class Magnoliopsida; order Asparagales; family Amaryllidaceae; genus Agapanthus; species Agapanthus africanus. The sequence continues at coordinate 216,238,144 of JASDDO010000029.1, forward strand.
CAAGTTTGTACTCCTTGAATTTCTCGAAGGCTTCGGATTTATGCTTCAATAAAAACACGTGTCCGAATCTTGAGAAATCATCAGTAAAAGTGATGAAGTATGAAAAACCGCCTCTAGCATGTGTAGACATTGGTCTGCATACATCACTATGTATGAGGCTTAAGAATTCTGTTGCTCTCTCTCCATTGGCAACACTTACCGTACAGTCCGGCCTCTTCGTCTGATATGCTGCATATCAAGTCTAGGGATGGAATCGTCGAGCCCTAATAACTCAATAAGTCATGTCGATATGGTCTATGACCGGTCGAGAAACTACTGATAACATTTATCAGTAAATCTCATCAGCCCTGGCCAGGGACTTCAAGTCAGAGCCAATCGCACATTGCACAACATCAACTCCCAATACCGGGAGAGAAGAAACCCCTTCTATCGCTCACTGTCTCCATGTGTCTCGGGACTATACCCAATAGCCACCTGTTTTCACGACTCAGTAGAGCCGTGGTAGGGTGGAAATTAAAGTACAGTTGGAGAACACACAAGACTCTATGATGATCTTGGGTCTACAGACTAATCTGTACCAGTGTCACCAGAGAACTGCTATCCGACGATAGATATAACACCATATAGGAATTCTCTGTGGGTCTGTTCAGTGTATCCAGTCTCCATTGAGCACCCGTATACAATCTTTGATGTCACAACACCAATGGATATGGGATCATCCATCGCCCATCATATGGGTCAAGTAACGTATACGTTAGTCTACTCTGGAATATCGATGCCCTGTCTCGATATACTTATGACTAGGAACATTCAAGGATATGCTAATAGACTACACATGCCCCACTAGTATGATCTTCATCATAGCCATGGAAGTTAAAGATATATCCTCAAGGCTTTATCAACATGTATCAAATGAACAGTATCAAGTAAACATGTCAGATAAAGTAAAACCAGATAGCATACTATCATGTCGAGCAAGAAAGTCATATATCAAATATACACATATATATATATATATATGTCCAAGCATCCACTATACATATAATGGCCTATAGGGCATACATATATCCAACATGTTCATTACCGAGAACTGTTTGTCAGTTTCCTTTACGTCCTGGGTATGAGATACCGGATCAGGATCCCACACATGTAATCTGTTACATGGGCAAAAGACGGGTAGAGAACTGAGAATGGGTTATAAGTTTTAAGAGTTAGAAATGGTGCAATTGTTGTAGCCAAGGTATTGGCAGTTATCACCCTATATTACCAAATACACTGATTCAGAACGAATGTTATTAGATACCGAACCTGATATACAATATCATATCAGTCATTTTATTTAGTAAAGAAGGATATAATTTTGTATTGTTGGATAATGTTTTGAACATTTCCTATATCAAGAGTTGATCGGTTCAGGCGCGTTATCTAAAAGAATATACGTTCTAAATCAAACCACGGTCCTTAACGTACATAACACACACAAAAGGAAGAGTTCATAAATGAACGAATCCTTCTTGAGGCATTATAGACTAGGTCATATCAATGCGACCCAACTAACTAAGTTATATAAAGATGCATATTTAAATCAGTTTGAATTTACATCTTGTGAAACTTACCAGTCATGTCACAAAGATAAAGATGACCATAGCTCCGTTTATTGGAAACGGATAAAGAGTTAGTGAACTTTTAGGATTGATACATGATGATGTGTGTAGGTCCCCTGTCTATACATGCCAGGAATGGTTCTTTGTACTTCCTTATATTCACTGATGATCTTTCAAGATTCGCACATGTGTTCCTGTTGAAACACAAGTCTGAAGCTTTTGAGAATCTCAATGAATATAAGTACGAAGTAGAGAACCAAACGTGTATAAGTATTATGTCCTTTGATGTGATCAGGGAGGAGAATAATTGAGCATAGAGTTTCTGGACTATTCTAAAGGAGAATGAGATTCTCTCTCAGCATTACTCCTCCGTATGCACCACAGCACGTCGGTGTATCGGGGCGGAGCAATCGCACCCTATGAGATATGGTGCGCTCTTTGATGAGTACTACTGAGTTGCCTATTTCCTTTTTGGGGGTTATACACTTGAGAAGCTGCATACATATTGAATAGGGTTCCAACTAAATCAGATGCCTTCCACTCCATATGTGATATAGTATGGGAAGAGTCCATGTCTTAAGCAAGTTAAGATTTGGGGTTGTCCGGCCTATGTCAAAAGCAAAATCTGGATAAGCTCGAGTCAAGGTCAGTTCTGTGGAAGTTTGTTGGATATTCCAAGCATTCGCAAGGGAATATCTTCTACCACACCGAGGAACAAAAGGTGTTTTGTTTCTCGGCATGCCACATTTTTAGAAAAGGAATTTATTTTGGAAAGAAATTAGTGTTCATGAGGTAGAACTGGAAGGAATTCCAGCTATACAAACTGCAGCTGATGATTTGGTAGAACCGAAGGATTCAATAGTTCCCAACGATCCTCAGCCTCTCCGCCGATCTAGTAGGGTTCCTCATCCACCTGAGAGATACTTCGGTTTTCTTAATGAGAGTGGGAGCGAGGATTGCATCATGAGATGATGACCCAACTAGTTTCGAGCAAGCCATCAAGAGTGGAGACTCTGTAAGAATGGCTGGATGCTAAGCGATCTGAGATGGAATCCATATACACCAACAAAGTTTGGACTTTGGTTGCTTTATCTGAAGTGTTAAATCCCCATCAGGAGCAAGTATATCTTGAGAAGATTACTTAGTGTACATGAAAAAGTTGAGACTTTCAAAGCTAAGACTTGTTGCAAAAAGTTCTCATCATCGACCAAGGGTGGATAATGATGAAACCTTTTCTCCAGTCGCTATGCTTAAATCCATCCGGATCCTACTTGCCATTGCTACATACCTTGACTACGATATCTGGCGGTTAGGTGTCATGACTGCTTTTCTAAATAGTGATTTAGAAGAGAGCGTCTATAAGTACACAGCCGATCAGTCGAAAATATTGCATTTTTAACACGTCAATTTCCCTACCTTTTGCACTCATCTAAAGATGTTCGGTATGAATATAGCACATATTAGCAAATTGATTGTAAAATACCAAATAACTTGTGTAATATTATAACCGACATTTTGAGGTAAATTGAGTGTTTATCATTGCATGCATCATCTTTGTATAGCGCAACACTTGTCTCGAGAATCTGTGCAGGAAATTGCAGGAAAAGAGCCGAAACGGGTAAAAGTGCTGATAAAAATACGCCAAGTCCAAGACTTGAGATCTGGCAGTGATATAGAAAGAAATACAAGATTCCACATATCAGAAATGATCCACAAAGCCAGTACAAGAATTACCTGAAATTTACATGCACTGAAGCCTTCAATGGGCCCCGGATTCGCGGCCAAAGGGCCTTTCCCGCGGCGGATCCGCGGCCATGTCAGCATGACGTCTGCAGAGAATTTTTTAGGGTTTCTCTTCTCAGCTTCAGAACTCATTTAAGCCACTGCAATTTCCTGATATCTCCAGAAGCTTCTGTTCGAACAGCAAAGCTTCTTGTTCAAGCTAAACACTTCAAGTTTCTTAAGCAAGCCACAACCTAGAAACTTCTCCCTAACCTCTAAGCTTATGAAGGAAGCTAACCCTAACTAACTAACTCTAGAACCTTCTACCTAACTACCAAGCATACAAGGGAAGCTAAACTAAACCTAGCTTCTAAAGGAAGCTAATCCTAATCAAGCTTCTAGGGGAAGCTAATGAAGGCTATAAAAAGGATCCTAAAGCTTCTATCTAAAGGTTGTTGAAAATAGAGCCAAAATCCCATAAGTTGAGTGACACAACTTGTGCATTCAAACCCTAACCCTAATTCAATCACAAAAGCCAAATTCAAGATCTCTGAGTACAAATCAAGCAAGAAGCCTTCAACCTTTTAGAAGTGACGCCGATCTTCAACCGAGCAAGTGATCCCCAAGACGATCCGCGACTCACGGAGATGATGCTGAGCTAAATCGACGATCGAGTTCTTTCCTCTTGTAGTTCTTGAGCGAATTGTAACAAAATTGTTGATAAATAAAAGGTGAAATTTCTTTATCTTGCTTACTTTTATATTTGAGCATTATGATTAGATCTCGATTCTTGATTGTGTTCTTTGATATGATGCTTGAGTAAAAACTCCGCTCGTGGAGGAGTCGAGAGAATCAATAGATGATGATGTTACAAATCTTGAAACGATTCTTAATTCCTATAATTTTTGTAAACTCTTGTAAACTGAATTATCGACAACCTAGTTTCGAGCGAGATGCTTTCTTGAATGTTTTCGCTCGTAACTAGAGATCAACGATCGGTAATTCAACTTACTAGAGGCTAGTTTTTGAATGAGATTCATCGAAAGGACAAAGAATGAGATGAAGAAACCCTAGTTCCTTCAAAAGATCCTTAAACCTTGATTGATTATCATCGATCTAGTATCAAATCATTAATGGATAAGAAAACGTAATCACTAGTTTTCATCACGTCTATAGATTCGATCGATTCTTACGAGCCTCACTTCAATTCTTGAAACCTAATTCGATTGGATATCATCAATTCTTGATTCTTGATTTTAATGTTTTCTTGATATTAGATCTAGATCTAGATAATTCTTGAAATTCACTTTTAAATCTTGAATTGAATTGTCTTTCTCTTTTCTTTAATTTTCAATTCATCTAAATCAAATTCGAACGGATCACATTTTCCCCGAGGACGATCCGTATTCACTAACGCGCTACAATCGACACCGTTATTGATTGCGGTTTACAAATTTCTATGATTGTGAAACATCATTTCTAAAACACGACACATCAAGAAAACATATCAATCAAATGGCGCCGTTGCCGGGGATCGTGTGCTAATTTGTTCGTTTTTGAAATTTGAGTTGAAAAATTTAATTCATCAAAATTTTTAGATCTAAATTCACGCAAACACTAAACGATTCGTTGTGATTTGTTGCGAGGAAATCTGGAATCTGTGGAGCGAGCGGAAAATTTTTCAGAGCATTCCAGAGAGTTCAGTGAGTGATTAGGAGCAGTCTGTGAAAATTTTATGCAGGGATCCCTCAACATTGCGGCGGTTCTGTGGTCGGAGTGAGCATCTCGCGGCGGATCTGCGGTGGGCCTAGGGCTTCATTGCACTAAAAGTCTCTGGTATCTCCTGTACTTTCTTATCTCCTCCCTCATCTGCTCCAATAACAAATTTCTGCAGGTTTCTTTGCAAAAATTCGCAGCGCCGCAAAAAGCAAAAATTGTGCGTGTTTTGATCTTGGTTGTTTGCATTTTTAAATACGGAAATTAAGGGGCACGACCAAATTCAGATTAGGTGGGGAGTTCATTACCCTTCCTAAGCGCCGAAAATCACAAAACTGCATCCGCATTACCCTCATTAACTAAAAGAAATCTAGACTTGACTCTAAGGATCATCGCGCTCACTTAGGACAGGAGAAGGTCGTGAGTAATCTATTGCTTATCCGTGTTTCTTTTGTGGTGTCTAAGGCAAGTGGTTACTTAATTAGGCCCACTACTTACGTAGTGGAGAACCTCCCACTTACTTGGCACTTACCTGGCCACAGGAGGGACAAAGAGGCAGTAGAGGATTGATCCTGCGATTTGTCTTCTGGCAGTTAGGAGCGGTGTAGAGACTTGACCTAGGTGACCATTAGACTTAGGGTTACTTATGCATTTTTTGTGATTTGCATCATTTTTTTCAAAAATCCGTATCTTTTTCAAAACAAACACCAATCCACATTTTCCTTAATTATCTTAACATTGCCACTTGTGCTAAACCCTTTAGTGCATGCTCGGCTGGACACGGGATTCTAGTGCCCATCTTGTCCGCGTTTTCCCCATCGACCCCAAAGTCGGTATTTCTACATTTTCACGGTTCTCCATCGAACTTCTTTACCACTACTCCGCCGCCGTCCGCAGGTGCGCAGAATCCACCCCGCATCTCTCTCCAAGAGAGATGCTATCCTATGCGAGGTCCTCTATCGACCTGTCTCACCATTCCACCAGCCAACATGGATAATTTTGAATTAAAACCCCAATACATCAATCTTCTACCCAAATACCACGGTCTCGAGTCTGAAGACGCATATGTATTTATTACCAAATTTGAAAATGTATGCGCTATGATAGGTACCTCACAGCTTTCTGTGGATGCTATGCGTCTTCGTCTTCTCCCATTCACTTTGTGCGATATAGCCGAGAAGTGGCTTTATAACACAACCGCACATTTCATTTCAAACTAGGAAGAATTCGTAAAAGCATTCCTAAAGAAATTTTACCCCAATCATAAAACAGCTCGAGTCCGTAGCGAAATAAATCAATTTACCCAGCTTCCAAATGAAACATTCTCGAAGTGTTTTGAACGCTTCAAGGATCTGTTAGTTCAATGTCCACATCACGGAATCCCTAGATGGGATCTGTGCAGAATCATATATGAGGGCATTAGTCCTACCACAAAACATACCCTTGAATCCATGTGTCAAGGCACTTTCATGACCAAAGATGATGGGGAAGCTTGGAAATTCCTAGAAGATTTCGCGGAAAGATCTTTAAAGTGGGAGGGTGTAAGTCAATCGTCTAGGGGGCAATAACCAATCTGATGTTTCCATAGGAGTTAGAGCTGAAATGTCAGCTATGCAAAAGAAACTCGAAACTATGGAAAATAAATTTTTAGCCGCCGTCCTAAATCAAATGTCACTCTCCAAAACTGTATGTGGATGCTGCTCTGATCCGTCTCATCTCACAGAAGAATGTCCACTAAATTCTCCGTTTCAAGGTCACGAGCATACTAATGCTGCTTTTCAAAAACCTAGAAATGATCCGTATTCTTCTACATATAATCAGGGTTGGAGGAATCACCCTAACTTTGCTTGGAACCAATCACAAAACACGGTTCCAAATCAAAACAATTTCCAAAGGGCTCTTTCATCACAACAGCAACCACTTCAATTGAGTCAGCACCCCTACCAATCACAAAACTTTCAAAATCCGGCCAACACTTCTGCACCATATGAAAATTCTTTGCAAATGACCGGTGCTGATAATTCCTCTGCACTAGCACAAACCTTGGATACTTTCATGAAAGAATCCATCCAAGGGACGGCAAAGATGCAATCTTCCTTCGATAATGTGATGAAGATCATTGTCTCTCAAAACGAAAATATTAAATCGATGGAAGCAGAAATTGCACAATTAAAAGCCGAAATGAGTGAAAGAGAAAAGGAAAATTTCCAGCTCAATCTTTACCCAATCCTGGCTATTCATATCATGTGAATGCAATCACTATGTTGAGATCTGGAAGAGTGCTTGACAATCATGTTGGTGAGGAGATTGATACTAATAATGAAAAATCAATCGATGATACCCCGGCTGAGACTTTTCCTTCCACTTCTGCTTCTAATTCTGACCCCTGTTCGTCTACGCCACCATTTTCTTCCGAGCCTATTCTCCGTTTTTACCAAGGCTCGACACCTCAGCCCACCTCTTCTAGTCCACCGAAAACGATCCCCACTCCTATTCGTAGATCGTTTCCACCCACAAGATCTTCTCCAGTGTTGGACCCGATCTTATTGCTCAAGCTCCTTATCCGAATCGGTTAAGGGGAAACACACTGAGCCCACAAATGGAGAAGATCACTGAAATCTTGAAACAGGTTAACATCAACATCCCTCTTCTAGATGCAATCCAACAAGTCCCCGCTTATGCGAAAACTCTTAAAGACTTGTGCACTAGAAAGAGGAAGACTTAAGTGCCCAAGAAGATATTCATGGCAAAGACAGTAGACACAGCCTTTTCCCAACAATTACCGAGAAACGTAAGGATCCTGGCTATCCTACTATTTTCATTTCTATCGGGGACAAACACATCAACCGTGCTCTACTTGACCTTGGCGCAAGTGTTAACCTGCTTCCTTTCTCGGTTTATGAGCAGTTAGGAATCGGAGAGTTGAAACCAGCTCCCTGCACTCTCCAGATGGCTGACCGATCAATCACCAAAGCTAGGGGTGAACTGGAGGATGTGTTGATAAAAATCGGGGAATTTGTATTCCCTGTGGATTTTATTGTAATTGATACACAGCCTATAGCGAACCCACGGAATCAAATTCTGGTGATTCTTGGTCGGCCCTTTTTGGCCACTTCCAATGCTATCATCAACTCTCGTAACGGTTCTATGACCCTATCCTTCGGGAATAGGTCAATTGAGCTAAACATTTACAAGTTGGGAAGTGTACCCTCCGAACCTAGTGCTCAGGTCTGTTCTGTCAAATTAATGGATGTCGACAGTAGCGAATTTGACAATCCTCATGATACTGATCATGACTCTTTTCATATGTTGTTTGACCCAACTATGTATCATACACATACGGACTCTTCCACCGAGTTGTCCGGGTCAACAACTAACACTGATTATAAACCGTTTTTGGAGTCTGAAGATCACCCCGTGCTTTGTGATGACATTATTCTTCGGGGTATTGATGAGACTTTTGAGGAAATCTTCGCTGATGAAATCATATTTTTGAATGACACGGGTGTTGAGATGAATCATCTCCCAAACAAATAAATTGAACTCCACCCCTTCTTCTGGATTGTAAAAAGAATGTGAGTAATCCATCACAAACACTAAATCGTCTCTCCAAAACGAGACGCAAACACATTCTATTCCACCGCTTACCTTTTCCCCACTTCTTCTTCCACCAACCAGAGCACTACATTGATAAAATCTTCGAATGGTTGGTGTTGACCTTCGGTCTTTGCAAAGCTTGGAATCGACCAATAATTTTTACCCCCTCTTGTGATTTTCAAAGCTTAACATGTTTTAACTCAAGTTTGGGGGGGGGGTATAACCTAGCTTCTGAAAAGAAAATTTTACTCAAAAATAATGAGCCAAAGAATAAGTTTGAGGGAGGATTTTCACGATCATATTTATTGCCCCCATTAATAAATTTCCTCCCAGGCTTACAGGTTTTTATGATATAGCGGATGGCAACAGTGAGGACACTGTTGAAAACAAGTTTGGGGGAGGTTTGTGCTTATTTATGCATCATTTGCATCATACTTTGCATAATCACAAAACATTTTCAAAACCTATAAAAATTTAAAATTTTTCAAAAAAATAAAATTTTTGTACATAAATAAGATAATAAAAGATTAGATAGTGAAAAATTACATCCAAAAGATTGGAAAAATTTAAGAAAACCTAGAAAATTAGAAGTTTTCTTAAACGAACTAGTAATAAGTAGTTATGAGCCGTTGTCCCCAAGGGTTAGTAAGATGAAGGAAGTCACTAATCTAAGGATAAAAATAAGTTTGAAAAATAGTTCCTATTATGGAAGCCAAACATTTTGAACGTTGATACCCTACTATACGCACTTACACACGTCTTGAAACTCGGGATAGTAGAGGATACCTTGAAATGCTCTTGTCTAAAAGCCAAAGTATGAAGGAAATAAAAAATGAATAAAATATAAAATGGTGTTAAGAAAAAAAATGAACACTTGTTTTGTTATCGCCAAGCCAGCAATAAAAAAATATAGCGAGGGTGCTTCATCACCTAGTGCCTTAGACCAACTGGTCTGGGAGTCACTGCTAAGCCTTAGGTGGTGGAAGACGAGGAAAATACTAAAACATCGTATAAGCAAGCACATGAGCAATCATTCGGTTAGTACCTCAAGAAGTATTAACGGTCGCATGAAAATGTGTGAGCAAATCCATCTAAATATTCATAAATTAAAAAGTACTGAGGCAGATGGACAAGAATATGATAGCTTGAATTGAATTCTCTCGGTGCAGGGATGTTTATTACACACACGTAGGGGTATATGATCGATGTTTGGAAGAAAGATAGGAATGAAGAATAAAGACGATGTTTTATTGAGCGATGATGTGATTTCCAACATCTTTTCATGACTATTAAGATAGGGCTCATGACAACCGAAAAGCTAGTATAGTTGGAAACTCTAATTTTCAAAGTCTTTATTTTACAATTCTTATCTTTATATGTAACTTTCACGGTCTTTCTTTTATTATTGGATTTTGTGGGTGCAATCCGCTGAAAACCCTCAGGAGACAACACTCCTCCTACTAGGGACACCTAGAGGTTTAAAGGCATGTTGCACGTGCTCAGTGCAATCGTGTTGCCTACGAAAGTGTGCTAGTTAGTTTTTCTCTTTCTTTATTTTCTCCTTCTATTTTTAATAAAATAGTTTGCTCGAGACGACCAAAAATAAGTTTGGAGGAATTTGATCAGTCGAAAATATTGCATTTTTAACACGTCAATTTCCCTACCTTTTGCACTCATCTAAAGGTGTTCGGTATGAATATAGCACATATTAGCAAATTGACTGTAAAATACCAAATAACGTGTGTTATATTATAACCGACATTTTGAGGGAAATTGAGTGTTTATCATTGCATGCATCATATTTGTATAGCGCAACACTTGTCTCGAGAATCTGTGCAGGAAATTGCAGGAAAAGAGCCGAAACGGGTAAAAGTGCAGATAAAAATACGCCAAGTCCAAGACTTGAGATCTGGCAGTGATATAGAAAGAAATAAAAGATTCAACATATCAGAAATGATCCACAAAGCTAGTACAAGAATTACCTGAAATTTACATGCACTGAAGCCTTCAATGGGCCGCGGATCCGCGGCCAAAGGGCCCTTCCCGCGGCGGATCCGTGGCCACGTCAGCATGACGTCAGCAGAGAATTTTTCAGGGTTTCTCTTCTCAGCTTCAGAACTCATTTAAGCCACTGCAATTTCCAGAGATCTCCAGAAGCTTCTGTTCGAACAGCAAAGCTTCTTGTTCATGCTAAACACTTCAAGCTTCTTAAGCAAGCCACAACCTAGAAGCTTCTCCCTAACCTCCAAGCTTATGAAGGAAGCTAACCCTAACTAACTAACTCTAGAACCTTCTACCTAACTACCAAGCTTACAAGGGAAGCTAAACTAAACCTAGCTTTTAAAGGAAGCTAATCCTAATCAAGCTTCTAGGGGAAGCTAATGAAGGCAATAAAAGGGACCCTAAAGCTTAGAGCCAAAATCCCACAAGTTGAGTGACACAACTTGTGCATTCAAACCCTAACCCTAATCCAATCACAAAAGCCAAATTCAAGATCTCCGAGTACAAATCAAGCAAGAAGCCTTCAACCTTTTAGAAGCGACGCCGATCTTCAACCGAGCAAGTGATCCTCAAGACGATCCGCGACTCACGGAGAAGATGCGGAGCTAAATCGACGATCGAGTTCTTTCTTCTTGTAGTTCTTGAGCGAATTGTAACAAAATTGTTGATAAATAAAAGGTGAAATTTCTTTATCTTGCTTACTTTTATATTTGAGCATTATGATTAGATCTCGATTCTTGATTGTGTTCTTTGATATGATGCTTGAGTAAAAACTCCGCTCATGGAGGGGTCGAGAGAATCAATAGATGATGATGTTACAAATCTTGAAACGATTCTTAATTCCTATAAGTTTTGTAAACTCTTCTAAATTGAATTATCGACAACCTAGTTTCGAGCGAGATGCTTTCTTGAATGTTTTCGCTCGTAACTAGAGATCAACGATCGGTAATTCAACTTACTAGAGGCTAGTTTTTGAATGAGATTCATCGAAAGGACAAGGGATGAGATGAAGAAACCCTAGTTCCTTCAAAAGATCCTTAAACCTCGATTGATCATCATCGATCTACTATCAAATCATTAATGGATAAGAAAACGTAATCACTAGTTTTCATCACGTCTATAGATTCGAACGATTCCTATAAGCCTCACTTCAATTCTTGAAACCTAATTCGATTGGATATCATCAATTCTTGATTCTTGATTTTAATGTTTTCTTGATATTAGATCTAGATCTAGATAATTCTTGAAATTCATTTTTAAATCTTGAATTGAATTGTCTTTCTCTTTTCTTTAATTTTCAATTCATCTAAATCAAATTCGAACGGATCACATTTTCCCTGAGGACGATCCGTATTCACTAACGCGCTACAATCGACACCTTTATTGATTGCGGTTTACAAATTTCTTTGATTGAGAAACATCATTTCTAAAACACGACACATCGAGAAAACATATCAATCAACGGCCAAAGGGCTTCGTAGACAGTGGAAGCAGCGGAAACGTATGCAAGTTGTTTTATGTGTTAAAGCAGGCATCGCGGAGTTGGAACATCTGTTTTGATGTGGTAGTCAAAGCGTTTGACTTCATCAAAAAGGTAGATGAACCTTGTATATATAAAAAGATAGTAGAGAGTCTGGTGGTCTTTCTTGTATTGTATGTGGATGACATACTCTTGATAAGAAAACTGTTTCCTATGCTACGCTCGGTCAATCTCCTCTAATCACAAAGATTCTCCATATAGGATCAAGGAGATACCTCCTAAATCCTGGATTTTGGATCTATGTGATAGATCTAAGTGGATGTTAGGATTCTCACTAGGTGTAGTGAGATGGTATCAAGTGATCCTGGGGAGAATCTGAGGGGTTCCGGCAGCTCCCCGGCCATGAAACGCGGCCAAAATGCGGAACAAAATTTTTCTAAACTGGCGCTACCGCTACCCGATTTACGGATCGACCTTAAACCTTAAACTAGCAATATAAACTAAGAGTTAGAATCGTTATACCGAGTTGATCCGAGTCCTTCGATCTTCATTCCAAACTCCTAGCGGTTCTTTGACGAAGTTTGGTGGCCAATCTTTCTTCATCTCCGATGATCCACCCGAGGGAAACGGCGCAAGCCCCAATCTCGACAAACGAGGTAACCTACGCTCCAAAGTCGCTAGCGATAGAGAGTGGGGGTGCATGAAAGTTTCATTGCATTTTTCTCTCTACCCAAAGTGCTCATGGAGCAACCATAGAAGATCTAGAAGGAGGTAATGAAGGCTTGGCATGAACAACTAAGGAAATAGGCTAAGTCTTTTATGTGTAGCATGAGAGAGTGAGAGAGAGCTAGAATAATGTAATGTCTAATGTTTCAAAATGAAAAGAACCCCACCTCAATTAGTGGCCCGCCCCCCTCTCTCTCCCATCAACAAAAAAATATCATTTCCCTTTTTTAATAAACAATGTGCAACCATACCAAAACCCATACCTTGTTCCATGTTCATGCCACATCACACCCTCCACCTCATTATGAAACAAATGAATTTCCATAAATGGAAAATCAATAATAAGGTGGCAAAACTTCTAGAAGCTATTCCGTATAAAATATGGAATACTTCCCGGTACATGTACCGAAATACATATACGCGTATTCGTACAAAAATACGAATAGCCAAGAGAGAAAATAAATAGCGAACAATAATACTAGAATACATATATATAAATACATATGTAAATTATTAAATCAAAACATGATTTAATAAACTGGCTTAATCCTAAGCCACTAGTATTATCAACCGTCCAATTAAAGTCTGTGCAGCAAGTGCACATATTTAATCGGACATCTGTATGTATCAACATAGCTCATGTACACCATATCGCCTAAACCGTGAAAACCCTCTGTGTGGGACTTTAAAGACTCGTCAATACGCTGGCAGTGGGTTTAATTATAATCACGTCAGCGGCACTAGCTGTACGTAACGGCTACCCAGGTATTGAGCGAAAGGGAGGCCGACGAGCAAACTCATGCAGAACCCCTACTGAGCCTTACAGTGACAATATCCGTACAGTCCAGTCTGTTCGTCTAAGAGTATCGCATATCGAGTCTAGGGGGTGGATAAAGTCAGACCCCTAACAACGCGATATTTAGTGTCAGCATGATACCCATCACCTCCTGAGAAACTATCGATCCTGGATCGGTAATCCTCGTCTACCATGGCCATAGATTTGTGGTGATGGGCACCCGTACACAATGCGACATCAACCCCTAATACCGGGAGAGACGAATCCACGACGATCCGATCACTGCCTCCATGTGGCTCGGGACTGTACCCAACTAAAACCTGTTTGCACGACTCCTTTGAGCCATGGTAGGGTAGTAATCAAAGCACAGTTGGAACTCACACGAGACAAATGACGATCTCAGGTCGACAGACTAACCTGTACACATATCACCTGGGAACTGTCATCTGACAATAGGTATAATACCAACTAGCAGGTTCCCGGCGAGTCCGTCCAATGTACTCATAACCCAATGAGCACCTGTATACTATCTTAGGTGAACAAAGTAACACCAATGGCTTGTGAGACCTGGCCACCGCCCCTCGTCGGGGTTTCGATCACTATATACTAGTCTACACTGGAGTATCGATGCCCGGTTTCGATACTCCTACGACTAGGGACATTTAAGGATGTGCTTATAGACCCGAGCTCCCACATATATGATCGTCATCATAATGCTGGCAGTCAAGCAAGAATCCTATGGGCTCTATCAACATATATATGATGATAAAGACAAACCAGATAGTATACTATCATTTTGAGTAAGACTGTTTTATCGGTATAGGTCCTCACTTAATCATCATAATCACAAGTCCGCGACTATGATAATTACCTTGAGGGCAACCTGGATGACAGAGTGACTGTCAGAATTATAGTTTTTCCCTCTTTTGAGGGACAGTATGTTGGACAGGTGGTCCAAGCGGATACTGAGGAAAGGAAAGGCACAGGATACTGATTAAATTCAGTGGACGATACAGTCTAAGTAGTTTGCTGGATTTGGAGTTCATTTGAGAACTGGGTCCCATCAGATATCCAGACAAATTCTAAGACAGGTATTGCTCATTTCGGCAGATAGTTTTCTCCGCGAAGTTGAGATTAAGAGAGATACAGAAAGAAACATTGGAGCGGATCCACTCACTGAGACTATTTCTCGAACGCAATCATTTTCGCAAACAGGCTTTGCGCAACTGATTAGTAGAGAAGTTGGGTGTTCGGTATCACACGGGCTGTGAGTATGCGACATCACAATAATTGGCCTTAAGTGCAAGTGGGAGATTGTTGGCTATAGTGCCTGATATGATAACCGTCTCCAGAAGGAAGCTGCCGTTACCATATCCCAAGAACTTTCACTTATGTTCATAAACTGCTTCCCAATGTTTCTCCCGGATTGGATATATTTATTGCAGCTAGTGCAAAAACAACATCTGGTGTGGTACTTGACATTTCATGATTAACTCAATTGCCTAAGAAAGTGATATGCTAATCATGCAGATCCCTCTCCGTTTTAGTCTGTAAGTCACCTTTAGAGAGGGTGACTCCATCACCTGTAGGTACACCACCATGCCAGGAGTCGTCCATTTAATGTCAAAGTACCCAGATTAGGATACTTCCCAAATCTAGATCTAAAACCATAGATCTTATAACCAGAAAACCTGATATTATATCCATATCCTATGTAGAGAAACAACTTTGTGACAACCAAAGTATAACCGATCGTAGTATAGGAATTTCCCTTCCTATTAAGTCTATGTCATCCCAATACCTAGACATCACTCTCCACTACTTTCTTACCAGATCCATCTCCTATTCTGATGAGGCAAGACCTATGACTGTCACATCAAAAATAGATGATCTATTTCCGCTATACCTGCTTTAGTCTATAAATAGACATAAGCTACTTGACTACTATGCTTCCGCTGCTCCCACTGACTACAAGAACCCTCTGGCAGAGTCATATACAGGTGCACTTCTAAAGCTAGTTTAGAATGACGCTATACTCTGTAAGTCCATGCTACCTCTCCCGGTACTTTCGGGCATGCGGAATTTGACGAAAAATAATTTTCTAGAGGTGGTAACATGGACTCAAAACCGGATCTTTGTTAAACATCTAACTAACAACCTAACTAGGAGTTGTTAACTACTCGGTTAGGGGGTTATACCTTTCTTTCTTGAACTCCTTCGTCTTCAAGCCTCGATGGTTGTCCGGATCGGCTTCACTCCGTCGTCTCCTTGCGCCGAAGATAGATCCACCTGAAAGCTTCTACCTTTGGCTTCTTCTTCGGTCTTTGAAGAAACTAGTTCACTCGGTTTCCTAAACCTTGTGAACTAGAGTGAGTAGAGAAGAGTTTGTATGGGATTTTATCTATGGTTCTTGGTTCTCAACTCATGAGACAAGTGAACCATAGAGTCAAGAGAGGGAAAGCAAGAGGAGGAGATGAGAGCTCAAGAACAAGAGAGAGAATGAGCATGAAAGAATGAGAGAGGACTTTTCTCATTTGGCTCTCATAATCCAAAACAATCATAACACCTCATATCAATCAAGTATTATGTGATGGTTTAAGCAACCATAGCCATATCATTTCAGGCACTCATTTTGCACAAAAGAGCAAGCAAGCAAAAGTCTTTACCATGAAATGATAGCTATAGTTATCATGATGGTCAACTAGTCAAGCCTAGTCAACCGGTCAACAAAGTCAACAAGTCAACAAAAGTCAACAAGTCAACAAAGTCAACCCCTCAACAACCATGTCACTATAATACTTAATTAATATAATTGTTAATCACATATCATATTCTCATTAGGGTTGAGCAAAAAGTCAATAGTCAACTGTCAACGGTCAATAACCCTAATGAGAATCCTCTGCCTCTGCCTCTCCGTCAACTGTGCATACACACCCGCATCCGCGTTCCGAGGAACACGAATGCATACTGGATAAAACCAATCCCAAAAGGTACACTAGGATCTGGCTTAAACCAAAGCCCGCTAGTGTGAACTGTCCGGACACTGTACGTGCACAAGTGCATGGATGTGACCGAACCCTGTCGCAAAACCATGCGACCTGTCGCAAAACCATGCGACCTCTACTCTTTTGCCTAAAGGCGAATAGCTTTCTGTGTGGGACTCTAAAGACTCGACACTACGCTGGCAGTGGGTTTAACCACAGACCGTAAGCGGCACTAGCTGTGCGTAACGGTCCCCAGGTAGATGCCGACAAGAAGACTGACGAGGCGAAACCCATCTGAACTCCTACCGAGCCTGAATGTGACATTCTCCGTGCAGTCCGGTCTGTTCGTCTGATACATCGCATGGCGGGCCTAGGGGGCGGTAAACGTCAGTCCCCCAATAGCGGTACAAGTCATGTCGGAGTGAAGCCCAAAACACCCTGAGATAACACTGGAAGCCTACCAGTATATCTCGTTTGCCCTGGCCAGGGACTACTCATGTAATGGCTCTCCTAGACACAGCGCGATGTCAACCCCCAATACCGGGAGAGACGAATCCTGTCTAACCGTCACTGCCTCCAAGTGCTTCGGGACTGCACCCAACTACCACCTGTTTGCACGACTCCTTTGAGCCGTGGTAGGGTAGTAATCAAAGTACAGTGGGAACACACTCGAGGCGAAGTGACAGTGTCAAGTCAGCGGACTAAGCTATACTCATGTCACCTGGGAACTGATAACTGACGATAGGCATAATACCAACTAGTCAGTTCCCGACGAGTCCTGTCCAGTGTACTCGTAACCCAACGAGCACCCGCATACTATCTCAAGTACGACGTACCGACGACTGTGGGACAGACCGTCTCCCACACTGGGATGAGAAGCGCATGCGCTAGTCTACTCCGGAGTATCGATGCCCTGTCTCGATAGTCCTGCGACCAGGGACCTGCATAAGGATGTGCTTATAGATTACCCAGCCCCACTAGTGTGACTGCCATCACAACGCTGGTAATCAAGCAAAGATCCTAAGGGCTCCACTAATATGTATAGGCGATATACTAAAATAAACACATGTACACATTGAAGTAGAAACAAACCAAGTAGCATACTACTATTTTGAGCAAGATTGTATATACAAGGTGAATATCCCAAGCTTCCATTAAGTAATATACAAACTAGTATGATACAGTAATGGCCTCTAGGGCATATACACTAACAATCTCCCACTTGCACTAAGGCCATGTACTGGCGTATCGAAGACCAATCATCTCGATCAGCCGCTCGAACTGAGTCTGGGGCAAGGCCTTGGTGAATGGATCTGCAGTGTTATCTTCTGAAGCGACTCTCCGAACCTCGATCTCCTGGCGATCCACGATCTCCCTGATCAGGTGATACCGCCTCAAGATGTGTCTGGATCTCTGATGGGACCTGGGTTCCTTCGCTAAAGCTATAGCCCCGTTGTTGTCGCAATACAGAGATATTGGATCAACAACGGACGGAACCACCTGAAGCTCTTTCAAGAACTTCCTCATCCAGACAGCTTCTTTTGCGGCATCGGATGCAGCGATGTATTCCGCTTCCATCGTCGAGTCTGCAACGGTTTCCTGTTTGGAACTCTTCCAACACACCGCCCCTCCATTGAGGGTAAAGACAAAACCCGACATGGACTTGGAATCATCCTTGTCACTTTGGAAGCTGGAGTCAGCAAAGGCCTCGATCTGGAGGTCTTTTCCGCCATACACCAAGAACATCTCCTTAGTCCTTCTGAGGTACTTGAGAATGTTCTTTACTGCTATCCAGTGTTTCTCCCCAGGGTTTGACTGATACCGGCTTACCACACTCAGTGCATAAGCTACATCCGGTCTGGTACACAACATCGCATACATTATAGAGCCTACCGCAGAAGCGTAGGGTATAATAAACATGCGATCCCTCTCCAAATCAGTCTTGGGAGACATCTCTTTAGAGAGGGTGATCCCGTGACAAGCCGGTAGGTTACCGCGCTTGGAATCTTCCATACTGAATCTTTTCAGTATGGTGTCGATGTACCTGGACTGTGAAAGTCCTAATATCCTCTTGGATCTATCACGATGGATCCGGATCCCCAGGATGTATGAGGCATCACCCAGGTCTTTCATGGAGAACCTGTGCGACAAGAACCCCTTGACAGATTGTAGCATAGGAATATCATTTCCTATTAAGAGAATGTCATCCACGTATAAAACGAGGAATACTACAGTTCTCGCTACAAATCTACTATAGATGCATGGTTCATCTGGATTTTTGATAAAGCCAAATTCCTTGACCGTCTCATCAAAATAGATGTTCCAACTCCGCGATGCCTGCTTTAGTCCATAGATGGACTTAAGCAACTTGCACACCTTTCCGCTGCTCCCACTCTGAATGAAACCCTCTGGCTGGTCCATATAGACACACTCCTCTAAATTTCCATTTAGAAAAGCTGTCTTTACGTCCATCTGCCAAATCTCATAATCGTGGAAGGCAGCAATGGCAAGAAGGATCCGAATGGATTTCAGCATAGCCACTGGAGAAATGGTTTCGTCATAGTCCAAACCAGGTCTTTGACGAAAACCCTTTGCCACAAGTCTAGCTTTATAGGTCTCAACCTGTCCATCTACACCAATCTTCCTTTTGAAGATCCACTTGCATCCTACGGGTTTTACCCCGTCTGGAGTAATGTCCAACGTCCATACTTTGTTGGTGTACATGGACTCCATTTCGGTCCGCATTGCATCCAGCCATTTTACTGAGTCAACGCTCTGAACGGCCTGCTGGAAGCTAGTAGGCTCATCATAATCTATGATGCAATCCTCTCTATCCTCGTCTATGAGAAAACCGTAGTATCTCTCGGGCGGATGAGACTGCCTACTACTCCTGCGGAGCGGCGTAGGAATGTCCTGTTCTTTTGAACCCTTTGGTTCCACTAAACTTTCAGTAATAGTCTGTGGTTCTAGAATTTCTTCCAGTTTTACTGCGCTCCCACTAATTTCCTTTTCTAAGAACTGGTGTTCTAGAAAGTGGGCATGACGAGAAACAATAACTTTTTGTTCCTCTTCGCAGTAGAAGAAATATCCCTTGGAGTTCTTTGGATATCCCACAAACTTGCACTGTACTGAGCGTGCCTCGAGCTTGTCCGCATGCTGCTTTTTGACAAAAGCTGGACTTCCCCATGTCTTAATGTGATTTAGATGGGGCATCTTCCCACACCACATCTCATATGGTGTGGTAGGCACAGTCTTAGTGGGAACTCGGTTCAAAAGGTACGCAGCTGATTCTAGCGCATACCCCCAGAATGATCGCGGTAACTCAGCGTTACTCATCATGGACCGTACCATATCCAATAGGGTTCGGTTCCGTCTCTCCGATACACCATTATGTTGTGGAGTGTATGGAGGAGTAAGCTGAGAGAGAATTCCGTTCTCTTTTAAATAGTCCAGGAACTCGGCACTCAAGTATTCACCACCTCGATCCGATCTTAGAATCTTGATACTTTTGCCGGTTTGTTTTTCTACTTCATTCTTATATTCCTGGAATTTTCCAAAGGTTTCGGACTTATGTTTCATTAAGAAGACATAACCGTACCTTGAAAAGTCATCTGTAAAAGTAATGAAGTAAGAAAAACCGCTTCGCGCATGTGTAGACATTGGACCGCACACGTCGTTGTGTACGAGTCCCAAGAGCTCGCTCGCTCTTACTCCGTGTCCAGTGAACGGAGACTTTGTCATCTTTCCTTTGAGACAGGATTGACAAGTGGCATACGATTGATATTCGAACGGATTCAAATATCCTTCTGTATGTAACTTTGTCAACCTTCTCTCATTGATGTGACCCAGTCTACAATGCCA
The DNA here is from genome assembly GCA_030015575.1 of Agapanthus africanus. NCBI lineage: Eukaryota > Viridiplantae > Streptophyta > Magnoliopsida > Asparagales > Amaryllidaceae > Agapanthus > Agapanthus africanus. Next base: position 216,258,631 of record JASDDO010000029.1, read on the forward strand.
TAAGAAAGTCTGATTTATTTCCGGAGACTTTCTTTTGTGTGTATTCTGGACATTGAAAATCTGTGGTTGGTTTAATACGTATATACCATTGCTCAATGTACCTGACCCAATCAGAACTTGATTAAGGTGAATGTTTACAACATTGCTTACAAACGCAAATTCATAACCTTCTTTAGAAACCAAAGATACAGAAATGATATTACAAGTTGCGTTGGGTACAAAAAAAGCAATTACGCAAAACCAAAACATGTCCATCTGACATTCCCAGGTGATAGTCCCCCACGGCTTTAGCATCCATGCTAGCTCCGTTCGCAACTCTGAGGGTCATGTCACCTGCTTTCAAAACACTACGGTTTCTCAACGCCTGCAAGGAATTACAGATATGAGATCCTGATCCGGTATCCAATACCCAGGAAGTAGAGTTTATTGAAAGACAGTTTTCAATAACAAACACACCTGAAGCTGAAGCTGCAACCTGCTTTAATTCCTTTGTTCTGGCCTTCCAGGCCCTGCAATCATTCTTCCAGTGTCCTTTCTTATGACAATAGAAGCATTCTTCCTTATCCACAAGCTTCCCCGCTTTCTTTGTTGCTTTAGCTTTTTCCTTCGTATCCACTTTACTAACACCGCCTCTTGGTTTGGCGGGGGCTTTCTTCTTCTTTCCCTTGGCTTTCACCTTGGACCTAGAAGAAGATGATCCTCCTACAAACAAAGTGGATGTTTCCCTACCTTTCTGTAGGGTGCCCTCTGCGCTCCTCAGCATGTTGAGGAGCTCTGAAAGTTCAACTTCTTTTTCTTGTAAGTTGAAGTTCAGTATAAACTGGGCATAAGTGGAAGGAAGGGACTGGAGAACTAAGTCCGTATAGAGCTCACTCTCCAATGTGGTCCCTAGGTCCGAAAGCTCCTCAATGTAGCCGATCATCTTAAGCACGTGTTCTGCTACTGATGATCCGACGGCCATCCTTGCCGAAAATAACTTTTTCGACGCTTCGTATCTTGCAATACGAGATTGCTCTCCATACAGTTCTTTTGTATGAAGAAATATGGATTCCAAGTCCATATTCTCGTGCCTCCTCTGATGTTCATTGTCCATAGAGGCAAGTACGAGGCACTTGGCCTTCGCGCTATCAATCTCCCAAGTCTTACGGATTTCCTTATCCGCGACGTTGGAAGTGGGACCAGGGACAGGGGGAGCTTTGGTGGTAAGAAGATACCCCAGCTTGTCGTAAGTGATTGCCATTTTGACATTCCTGAGCCAATCTTTGTAGTTTGGCCCTGTCAGTATGTTTTTATCTAGAAGTAACTTAAGTCCAGTCATGTCGATTGGTCGCTGCAATTAGGAGAGAGAGAAGAAACACTCAGCATGATGCTCTTGCAAGTTTAGAGTGGTTTTTAGTTTGTCTAAACAGGATGGCTCCCACTGTTTCTCGAATCCCTCCCCAAACCATAAAGGAAGAATTAGTCGGGATCAATCCCACTGCACAATACTTGCTTAACCGTTCAGCCAGGCCAGTGTCGGTACTTCGAGGGAGGTTTTCCAACGCTTTCGCGAAGTTCCTTAATTCAAGAACCTCTTTTCCCTGGGGGCGTAGCCCTGCTAACACCTTTCTAGGCACCTACTAGATTTATAGCATTGATCGTTTAGTGAAAAATTTCCCGAGAAGTAGCATATACTCACAGTAGGATCGGGATCCAAATATCATCGCGTGACGAAACTGAAGGAATCCTACCAGAATCATCACACTCCAAGTGGTATGCAAATCTAGCAAGTTTCAGTACTTATGAAACTCCCGATGTGGATTTTTGCCCCATGCTCTTATGACCTTGACTTTGGCCAAAATATCATAAGTCACATGTCAAGTTCTACCCGTCATTATCCAGGTTAATTTGGATCCATTCGCACCTACCCTTGACTTTGGCCAAAATGGCAGTACGACTGTCCCAAACCAACGCATCTATCTATGCTATACATGAACACCCAATAGCTACCAATCACTATGCCTTGACTTTGGCCAACATACATAGCTTGAATACTATTGACTATTCATGTGAAATGACGGAGGGCTACGAATGGTTTTGGTGAAACCGTGAACGTAGTGAACTTGATATAGTCGATGGAACGAGATAGCTTTTAAAAGGAGTGGCTCAAGCTCCGCATTTAAAAGTTGGTTTTGAAAAGAACCGAGTGGTTTTTCGAAGGTGTTCCAACGACTTTTGCTTGGTTTATTATCTTGCATTAGTTCTTTTAATGCGTGATATTCTTGCATTAGTTCTTTTAATGCGTCCCATCATTTAATCCTACCATTGCAGAAAACAACCAAAATATGACGTACGCTTATCCCATTCGCATTCGCCACGGGGCCCCGTCATTACCCGTTAGGTTACTTAACTAACGATAGAGCGGGGGCTGGGCTAGCGCGGCTGTAAAACATAAGCAACGCCTAAATAATATCATATATAGATATATTGCAATGATAGCCATTTCAGATCACAGATGAACACATTGGATATACTAGGAATCCGCAATTCGTACGAGCCTGTAACGAAAAGCAGATTACACGGTCGCGGTGAATAGCCAATACCCCACCCAAGACCCCTACGGGTGCGGCAAACTACCCGCCAAGTACCCGAAGCGAAGCAATCTCCCTCAACTCCGTGAGTAGGCCACTCGGCACTTCGGCATACCCGGTAGTTTGTGCACCCGCTCCATGGGTCTATCCTAGGAGCAAAAACAGTAAAAAGAAATTATACAATGACGGCTACAACCCCGACCCGGTTGTGCGGCCATACAAATAATTATTATATCAATTTACAAATTTACATGAATTGAAAGAAAAGAAAACTCTCATCTCACAACCCCCGGCTATTCACCCGCGACAATCCAATGAATTCATATACACATTCCAATGACATTACAAATCACAGATTTGTATAACCCCCACTAATCGACATATAGCGATTAGTAGACGTTCAATGCAAATATCACATCACAGAAAAACCCGTCAGCTTAAGTCTTTTAGAAGTTCGATCAAAAATACGGATTTATAGGCCCCAAATACAAAATTTTCGTTCTGGAAAATCTGGGCAGAAAATACATATTCCAAAAATCCCAAAACAACCCCAAAAATACACGGCACCAAATTTGGACCTCGGCCGAGTCAACTCGGCCGCGGAACCGCGGCGGGAGTGTGCTCCCGCCGCGTTTCCGCGGCTCTTTGAACGGTTCGTGGGACCAAATTTGGTGGTTATTCAAACAAAAGCCTGAGCCGATTTTTAAGATGAAAATTATCAACTTTTGAACAGAATAAAAATCGGCAGAAACTTGACAACTCGGGTTCGTTTTGTGACTTTTTCTTTGATCGATCTTCTAGTTACTTTGCTAACATGTTAGATAGAGTTTAACTAGGCTCTGATACCACTGTAAGTCCATGCTACTTCTCCCGGTACTTTCGGGCATGCGGAATTTGACGAAAAATAATTTTCTAGAGGTGGTAACATGGACTCAAAACCGAATCTTTGTTAAACATCTAACTAACAACCTAACTAGGAGTTGTTAACTACTCGGTTAGGGGGTTATACCTTTCTTTCTTGAACTCCTTCGTCTTCAAGCCTCGATGGTTGTCCGGATCGGCTTCACTCCATCGTCTCCTTGCGCCGAAGATAGATCCACCTGAAAGCTTCTACCTTTGGCTTCTTCTTCGGTCTTTGAAGAAACTAGTTCACTCGGTTTGCTAAACCTTGTGAACTAGAGTGAGTAGAGAAGAGTTTGTATGGGATTTTATCTATGGTTCTTGGTTCTCAACTCATGAGACAAGTGAACCATAGAGTCAAGAGAGGGAGAGCAAGAGAAGGAGATGAGAGCTCAAGAACAAGAGAGAGAATGAGCATGAAAGAATGAGAGAGGACTTTTCTCATTTGGCTCTCATAATCCAAAACAATCATAACACCTCATATCAATCAAGTATTATGTGATGGTTTAAGCAACCATAGCCATATCATTTCATGCACTCATTTTGCACAAAAGAGCAAGCAAGCAAAAGTCTTTGCCATGAAATGATAGCTATAGTTATCATGATGGTCAACTAGTCAAGCCTAGTCAACCGGTCAACAAAGTCAACAAGTCAACAAAAGTCAACAAGTCAACAAAGTCAACCCCTCAACAACCATGTCACCATAATACTTAATTAATATAATTGTTAATCACATATCATATTCTCATTAGGGTTGAGCAAAAAGTCAATAGTCAACTGTCAACGGTCAACAACCCTAATGAGAATCCTCTGCCTCTGTCTCTCCGTCAACTGTGCATACACACCCGCATCCACGTTCCGAGGAACACGAATGCATACTGGATAAAACCAATCCCAAAAGGTACACTAGGATCTGGCTTAAACCAAAGCCCGCTAGTGTGAACTGTCCGGACACTGTACGTGCACAAGTGCACGGATGTGACCGAACCCTGTCGCAAAACCATGCGACCTGTCGCAAAACCATGCGACCTCTACTCTTTTGCCTAAAGGCGAATAGCTTTCTGTGTGGGACTCTAAAGACTCGACACTACGCTGGCAGTGGGTTTAACCACAGACCGCAAGTGGCACTAGCTGTGCGTAACGGTCCCCAGGTAGATGCCGACAAGAAGACTGACGAGGCGAAATCCATCTGAACTCCTACTGAGCCTGAATGTGACATTCTCCATGCAGTCCGGTCTGTTCGTCTGATACATCGCATGGCGGGCCTAGGGGGCGGTAAACGTCAGTCCCCCAATAGCGGTACAAGTCGTGTCGGAGTGAAGCCCAAAACACCCTGAGATAACACTGGAAGCCTACCAGTATATCTCGTTTGCCCTGGCCAGGGACTACTCGTGTAATGGCTCTCCTAGACCCAGCGCGATGTCAACCCCCAATACCGGGAGAGACGAATCATGTCTAACCGTCACTGCCTCCAAGTGCTTCGGGACTGCACCCAACTACCACCTGTTTGCACGACTCCTTTGAGCCGTGGTAGGGTAGTAATCAAAGTACAGTGGGAACACACTCAAGGCGAAGTGACAATGTCAAGTCAGCGGACTAAGCTGTACTCATGTCACCTGGGAACTGATAACTGACGATAGGCATAATACCAACTAGTCAGTTCCCGACGAGTCCTGTCCAGTGTACTCGTAACCCAACGAGCACCCGCATACTATCTCAAGTACGACGTACCGACGGCTGTGGGACAGACCGTCTCCCACACTGGGATGAGAAGCGCATGCGCTAGTCTACTCCGGAGTATCGATGCCCTGTCTCGATAGTCCTGCGACCAGGGACCTGCATAAGGATGTGCTTATAGATTACCCAGCCCCACTAGTGTTACTGCCATCACAACGCTGGTAATCAAGCAAAGATCCTAAGGGCTCCACTAATGCGTATAGGCGATATACTAAAATAAACACATGTACACATTGAAGTAGAAACAAACCAAGTAGCATACTACTATTTTGAGCAAGATTGTGTATACAAGGTGAATATCCCAAGCTTCCATTAAGTAATATACAAACTAGTATGATACGGTAATGGCCTCTAGGGCATATACACTAACATACTCATCCTCCTGCCGGGTCTTATAGTCTAGAACAGTAGCAATGGCACGTATGGGTAAACAAGAACCTCCCTGCCACCGTCTCTGAGAAGACCGAAGTACCTCTCAGGTGCCTGAGGTTACCCACCAAATCTGCAGAATCGCTAATGGAACATCAAATCCAATTGAATCATTAGGTTTTATTAAATTTCCAGTAATCGTTTGTGGTTCTGGAATAACTTCCAGTTCTACCATACTCCCACTTTTGTTTTTCTGAAAAAATGCATTTTATTAAAACTGTGGCGAGTCAAGAACAATATAAATATTGATCTTCCTGATGGTAGAAAGTTAACCCTCTTCAAAGTCCGGGATAACCCACAAACAGCCATTACTGAAACGTGCCTTGAGTTTTGTTAGTGTATATGCCCTAGAGGCCATTACTGTATCATACTAGTATGTATATTACTTGATGGAAGCTTGGGATATTCACAGTTGTATAGAAAATCTTGCTCGAAATGGTAGTATGCTACTTGGTTTGTCTCTGCTTTAATGTATACATGTGTTTCTTTATTGTTTCACCTATACGCATTAGTAGAGCCCTTAGGATCTTTGCTTGATTACCAGCGTTGTGATGACAGTCACACTCGTGGGGGCTGGGTAATCTATAAGCATATCCTTATATATACACGTCCCTGGTCGTGGGATTATCGAGACAGGGCATCGATACTCTGGAGTAGACTAGCGTATGCGCTTCTCATCCCAGCATGGGAGACGGCCTGTCCCACAGCCGTCAGTACGTCGTACTTGGGATAGTATGCGGGTGCTCGTTAGGTTACGAGTACACTGGACAGGACTCGTCGGGAACTGTTGGTTGGTATTATACCTATCGTCAGTTATCAGTTTCCAGGTGACATGAGTACAGCTTAGTCCGTTGACTTGACACTGTCACTTCGCCTCGAGTGTGTTCCCACTGTACTTTGATTACTACCCTACCACGGCTCAAAAGAGTCGTGCAAACAGGTAGTTTTTGGGTGCAGTCCCGAAGCACTTGGAGGCAGTGACGGTTAGACAGGATTCGTCTATCCCGGTATTGGGGGTTGACATAGCGCTGTGTCTAAGAGAGCCATTACACAAGTAGTCCCTGGCCAGGGCAAGCGAGGTATACTGATAGGTTTCCAGTGTTATCTCAGGGTGTTCTGGGCTACACTCCGACACGACTTGTACCGCTATTAGGGGACTGACGTTCACCACCCCCTAGGCCCACCATGTGATATTATCAGACGAACAGACCGGACTGTACGGAGACTTTCACATTCAGGCTCAGTAGGAGTACAGATGGGTTTACCTCGTCAGTCTTCTTATCGGCATCTGCCTGGGGACCGTTACGTATAGCTAGTGCCGCTTCCGGTCTGTGGTTAAACCCACTGCCAGCGTAGTGTCGAGTCTTTAGAGTCCCACACAGAGGGTTATTCGCCTTTAGGCAAAATGAGTAGAGGTCGCATGGTTTTGCGATGGGGTTCGTTCACATTCGCGCACTTGTGCACGTTTTGTGTCCGGACAGCTTATACTAGCGGGCTTTGGTTTAAACCGGATCCTAGTATATGTTTTGGGATTGGTTTTATCTCATTGTATTCGTGTTCCTCGGAACACGGATACGGGTGTGTATGCACAGTTGACTGAGGGAGAGGCAGAGGACTTTCATTAGGGTTGATTACCATTGTCATTTTCTTAACCATAATGGTTATGTGTGAAATATGATTTATTGATATTAGTTAATTATAATTGTGCATGGTTAGGGTTGTTGACCATTTGACTTTATTTGACTTGTTGACCTAGGTTGACAACTTGACTATAATCATTCCATAAGAAAGATGCTCTTTGATTCTAGTAAAAAGCATTTAATATGAAATGATAATGGTCATTTCTTGATTAAACCATGACAATTATATTTAGCTAATTATCTATTTTCATAATTCACACATATATGTGAGATGAATGGTTTATTTCTTCTCATTCTATCATTTTGATTCTCTCTCCTCCTCTTCCTCTCTCTCTAGCTCTCCTCTCTCATGAGTTGAGAATCCCTTGAGCTTGAGATAAATCCTTCTAAAATACTCTCTACTCTTTCTAAGGTTCTAGGATTAGCACTCCAAGCATCTTAGTTACTTCTAGTTTGAAGTTGAAGCCAAAGGTTGAGGCCCTCGGGTGGATCTTTCTTCGACAAGAGAAGGCGACAAGGAGATCCCTTTCTTTCACTCCAAGGAGCAAGAAGAGAAGGACTTGAAGACCTAGGTATAACCCCTTAACCGAGTAGCTAACTCCTTTAGCTTTGTTAGTTAGTTTTGTTTAGCAAAGATCCCTCCTTTAGCAAGTCCATGTTGTCTAGTGTTGTAAAAATCAAATTTTTCATAACATTTCCGCCTCCCCGCAAGCACCGGGGTAGGCAACGTGGACTTACAGTGGTATCAGAGACTAACTAAACATAAACTAGCTAGTTAGTAAAGTATATAGAACTTTGATCTGTAAAAATCACAAAACATTTTTCAAAAACCCCATGTTTCTGCCGATTTTTAAACCTGCTTTAAAAATAATAAATCACACCTTAAAAATCGGCTCAGAGTTTTTACAGTACACCCAAGAAAAATGAACCAGCGAGCCGACCAACTCACCGCGGTTCCGCGGCCGAGTTGACTCGGCCGCGGCTCGTTTCTCTTGCAGTGTTCATATTTTATGGTTTTGGGATTTTTAGGATGGTTTTTTTCTGCCCTGATTTTCCAGAGAGAAAATTTGTTTTCCGGGTAGTTACAAATCCGTATTTTGATCGATCTTCCCTATACTTTGACTAATGGGTTATATCTGTGATGTATTATATGTATTGAACGTCTGCTAATCGCTATACGTCGATTAGTGGGGGTTATACATATCTGTGATCTGTAATGCTTGTTGGTTTGTGTATATGAATTCGTTGGATTGTCGCGGATGAATAGCCGGGGGGTTGTGAGATGAGAGTTTTCTTATTCTTTCAATTCTTGTAATTTGTAAATTGATGTAATATTATTTGTTTGGCCGCACATCCGGGTTGAGGTTGTAGCCGCCATTGTATAATTTCTTTTTACTGTTTTTGCTCCTAGGATAGACCCAAGGAGGGGTGCACAAACTACCGGGTATCTTGAATTGCCGAGTGGCCTACTCACGGTGTTGAGGGAGGTTGCTTCGCTTCGGGTACTTGGCGGGTAGTATGCCGCACCCGTAGGGTTCTAGGGTGGGGTATTGGCTATTCATCACGACCGTGTAATCCGCTTTTCGTTAAAGGCTCGAACGGAATGCGGATTCCTAGTATATCCAATGTATTCATCTGTGATCTGGATTGGCTATCATTGCTATATATATATATATGATATCTATTTAGGCCTTGCTTATGTTTTGCATCCGCGCTAGCCCAGCCCCCGCTCTGTCGTTAGTTAAGTAACCTAACGGGTGATGACGGGGCCCCGTGGCGAATGCGAATGGCATAAGCGTACGTCATATTTTGGTTGTTTTCTGCAATGGTAGGATTAAATGATGGGACGCATTGGAATTAATGCAAGAAAATAAACCAAGTAAAAGTCGTTGGAACACTTTCAAAACTACTCGGATCTTTTCAAAAACCAACTTTTAAATGCGGAGCTTGAACCACTCCTTTTAAAAGCTATCTCGTTCCATCGATTATATCAAGTTCACTACGTTCACGGTTTTGCCAAAACCATTCGTAGCCCTCCATCATTTCAGTTAAATATTCGGTAATATTCAAGCTATGTATTTGACCTCACGCCAAGGCATAGTGATTGGTAGCTGCCGGATATTTATCTGTTGCATAGATAGAATGCGTTGATTTAAGACAGTCGTACTGCCATTTTAGCCTACGTCAAGGGTAGGTACGGGTGGGTTCAAATTAACCTGGATAATGATTGGTAGAACTTGACATGTGACTTATGACATTTTGACCTCACGCCAAGGTTATAAGAGCATGGGCCAAAATTCCACATCGGGAGTTTCATAAGTACTGAAACTTGCTAGTGCTGCATACCATTTGGAGTGTGATAATTCTGGTAGGATTCCTTCAGTTTTGTCACGCGATGATATTTGGATCCCGATCCTACTGTGAGTATATGCTACTCCTCGGGAAATTTCTTACTTAACGATCAATGCTATAAACCTAGTAGGTGTCTAGAAACGTGTTAGCGGGGCTACGCCCCCAGGGAAAAGAGGTTCTTAAATTAAGGAACTTCGCGAAAGCGTTGGAAAACCTCTCTCGAAGTACTGACACTGGCCTGGCTGAACGGTTAAGCAAGTATTGTACGGTGAGATTGATCCCGACTAATTCTTCCTTTATGGTTTGAGGAGGGATTCGAGAGACAGTGGGAGCCATCCTGTTTAGACAAACTAAAAACCACTCTAAACTTGCAAGAGCATCATGCTAAAGTGTTTCTTTTCTCTCTCCTAATTGCAGCGACCAATCAAGATGACCGGACTTAAGTTATTACTAGATAAAAACATACTGACAGGGCCAAACTACAAAGATTGGCTCAGGAATGTCAAAATGGCAATCACTTATGACAAGTTGGGGTATCTTCTTACCACTAAAGCTCCCCCTGTCCCAGGTCCCAAAACCAGTGTCGTAGATAGGGAAATCTATAGGACCTGGGAAATCGACTGCGCGAAGGCCAAGTGCCTCGTGCTTGCCTCTATGGACAATGAACATCAGAGGAGGCACGAGAATGGACCTCGAATCCATATTTCTCCATACAAAATAACTGTATGGAGAGCAATCTCGTATCGCCAGATACGAAGTGTCGAAGAAGCTATTTTCGGCAAGATTGGCCGTCGGATCATCGGTAGCGGAACACGTGCTTAAGATGATTAGCTACATTGAGGAGCTCGCGGACCTTGGGACCACGTTGGAGAATGAACTCTATACGGACTTGATTCTCCAGTCCCTTCCTTCCACTTACGCCCAGTTTATCCTAAACTTCAACATGCAAGGAAAGGAGGTTGAACTTTCCGAGCTTCTGAACATGTTGAGGAGTGCTGAGGGCACCCTACAAAAGGGTAGGGAAACATCCACTTTGTTTGTAGGAGGATCTTCCTCTTCTAAGTCCAGGGCAAAAGCCAAGGGAAAGAAGAAGAAAGCCCCCGCCAAACCAAGGAGCGGTGTTAGTAAAGTGGATACTAAGGGAAAGGCAAAAGCAACAAAGGTAGCGGGAAAGCTTGTGGGGAAAGAAGAGTGCTTTTACTGTCACAAGAGTGGACATTGGAAGAAAGATTGCAGGGCCTGGAAGGCCAGAACACACGATCTGAAGCAAGTTGCGGCTTCAGCTTCAGGTGTGTATGTTATTGAAAACTGTCTATCAATAAACTCTACTTCCTGGGTATTGGATACAGGATCAGGATCTCATATCTTTAATTCTTTGCAGGGGTTGAGAAAGCGTAGGTTTTTGAAGGCAAGTGACATGACCCTCAAAGTTGCAAACGGAGCTAGCATGGATGCTGAGGCCGTGGGGGACTATCACCTGGGTATGTCAGATGGACATGTTTTGGTTTTACGTAATTGCTTTTCTGTACCCAATGCAACTTGTAATATCATTTCTGTATCTTTAATATCTAAAGAAGGTTATGAATTTGCGTTTGTAAGTAATGTTGTGAACATTCACCTTAATCAAGTTCTGATTGGGTCAGGTACATTAAGCAATGGTATATACGTATTGAACCAACCACAGATTTTCAATGTCCAGAATACATACAAAAGAAAGTCTCCAGATATCAATCAGGCTTTCTTATGGCATTGTAGACTGGGTCACATCAATGAGAGAAGATTGACGAAGTTACATACTGAAGGATATTTGGATCCATCGAATATCAATCGTATGCAATTTGTCAATCTTGTCTCAAAGGAAAAATGACAAAAACTCCGTTCACTGGACACGGAGTAAGAGCGAGCGAGCTTTTAGGACTCGTACACAGCGACGTGTGCGGTCCAATGTCTACACATGCGCGAAGCGGTTATTCTTACTTCATTACTTTTACGGATGATTTTTCAAGGTTCGGACATGTCTTCTTAATGAAGCATAAATCTGAAGCCTTTGAAAAGTTCCAGGAATACAAGACTGAAGTAGAAAAACAAACAGGCAAAATTATCAAGACACTAAGATCTGATCGAGGTGGTGAATACTTGAGTGCCGAGTTCCTGGATTACCTAAAAGAGAATGGAATTCTCTCTCAGCTTACTCCTCCATACACTCCGCAACATAACGGTGTATCGGAGAGACGGAACCGAACCCTATTGGATATGGTACGGTCCATGATGAGTAACGCTGAGTTACCGCGATCATTCTGGGGATATGCGCTAGAATCAGCCGCATACCTTTTGAACCGAGTTCCAACTAAGACTGTGCCTACCACACCATATGAGTTATGGAGTGGGAAGAAACCCTATCTTCAACATCTGAAGATCTGGGGATGTCCAGCTTTTGTCAAAAAGCAGCATGCGGACAAACTCGAGGCACGCTCAGTACTGTGCAAGTTTGTGGGATACCCAAAGAACACCAGGGGGTATCTTTTCTACCACGCAGAGGAACAAAAGGTATTTGTTTCTCATAATGCCCACTTTCTAGAACACCAGTTCTTGGAAAAGGAAATAAGTGGGAGCGCAGTAGAACTGGAAGATATTCCAGAACCACAAGCTATTACTGAAAGCTTAGTAGAACCAGAGGGTTCGAAAGATCAGGACATTCCTACGCCGCTCCGCAGGAGTAGTAGGCAGTCTCATCCGCCCGAGAGATACTACGGTTTTCTCATAGACGGGGATAGAGAGGATTGCATCATTGATTGTGATGAGCCTACTGGCTTCCAGCAAGCCATTCAGAGCGTTGACTCGGTAAAATGGCTGGATGCAATGCGGACCGAAATGGAGTCCATGTACACCAACAAAGTATGGATGTTGGACATTGCTCCAGATGGGGTAAAACCCGTAGGATGCAAGTGGATCTTCAAAAGGAAGATTGGTGTAGATGGACAGGTTGAGACCTATAAAGCTAGACTTGTTGCGAAGGGTTTTCGTCAAAGACCTGGTTTGGACTATGACGAAACCTTTTCTCCAGTGGCTATGCTGAAATCCATTCGGATCCTTCTTGCTATTGCTGCCTTCCACGATTATGAGATTTGGCAGATGGACGTAAAGACAGCTTTTCTAAATGGAAATTTAGAGGAGTGTATCTATATGGACCAGCCAGAGGGTTTCATTCAGAGTGGGAGCAGCGGAAAAGTGTGCAAGTTGCTTAAGTCCATCTATGGAATAAAGTAGGCATCGCGGAGTTGGAACATCTGTTTTGATGAGACGGTCAAAGAATTTGGCTTTATCAAAAATCCAGATGAACCATGCATCTATAGTAGATTTGTAGCAAGAACTGTCGTATTCCTCATTTTGTACGTAGATGACATTCTGTTGATAGGAAATGACATTCCTATGCTATAATCTGTCAAGGGGTTCTTGTCACACAGGTTCTCTATGAAAGACCTGGGTGATGCCTCCTACATTATGGGGATCCGGATCTATCGTGATAGATCCAAGAGGATATTAGGACTTTCGCAGTCCAGGTACATCGACACCATACCGAAAAGATTCAGTATGGAAGATTCCAAGCGCGGTAATCTACCGGCTTGTCACGGGATCACCCTCTCCAAAAAGATGTCTCCCAAGACTGATTTGGAAAGGGATCACATGTCTATTATACCCTACGCTTCTGCGGTAGGCTCTATAATGTATGCGATGTTGTGTACCAGACCAGATGTTGCTTACGCACTGAGTGTGGTAAGCCGGTATGAGTCAAACCCTGGGGAGAAACACTGGATAGTGGTAAAGAACATTCTCAAGTACCTGAGAAGGACTAAGGAGATGTTCTTGGTGTATGGAGGAAAAGACCTCCAGATCGAGGCCTTTGCTGACTCCAGCTTTCAAAGTGACAAGGATGATTCCAAGTCCATGTCGGGCTTTGTATTTACCCTCAATGGAGGGGCGGTGTGTTGGAAGAGTTCCAAACAGGAAACCATTGCTGACTCGACTATGGAAGCGGAATATATCGCTGCATCTGATGCCGCAAAAGAAGCCTTCTGGATGAGGAAGTTCTTGAAAGAACTTCAGGTGGTTCCGTCCATTGTTAATCCAATACCTCTGTATTGCGACAACAACGGGGCTATAGCTTTAGCGAAGGAACCCAGGTTCCATCAGAAATCCAGACACATCTTGAGGCGGTATCACCTGATCAGGGAGATCGTGGATCGCCAGGAGATCGAGGTTTAGAAGGTTGCTTCAGAAGATAACACTGCAGATCCACTCACGAAGGCCTTATCCCAGACTCAGTTCGAGCGGCTAATCGAGATGATAGGTCTTCGATACGCCAGTACATGGCCTTAGTTCAAGTAGGAGATTGTTAGTGTATATGCCCTAGAGGCCATTACTGTATCATACTAGTATGTATATTACTTGATGGAAGCTTGGGATATTCACAGTTGTATAGACAGTCTTGCTCGAAATGGTAGTATGCTACTTGGTTTGTCTCTGCTTTAATGTGTAGATGTGTTTCTTTATTGTTTCACCTATACGCATTAGTGGAGCCCTTAGGATCTTTGCTTGATTACCAGCGTTGTGATGGCAGTCACACTCGTAGGGGATGGGTAATCTATAAGCACATCCTTATATATACACGTCCCTGGTCGTGGGATTATCGAGACAGGGCATCGATACTCCGGAGTAGACTAGCGTATGCGCTTCTCATCCCAGCACGGGAGACGGCCTATCCCACAGCCGTCAGTACGTCGTACTTGGGATAGTATGCGGGTGCTCGTTAGGTTACGAGTACACAGGACATGACTCGTCGGGAACTGTTGGTTGGTATTATACCTATCGTCAGTTATCAGTTCCCAGGTGACATGAGTACAGCTTAGTCCGTTGACTTGACACTGTCACTTCGCCTCGAGTGTGTTCCCATTGTACTTTGATTACTACCCTACCATGGCTCAAAGGAGTCTTGCAAACAGGTAGTTTTTGGGTGCAGTCACGAAGCACTTGGAGGCAGTGACGGTTAGACAGGATTCGTCTCTCCCGGTATTGGGGGTTGACATCGCGCTGTGTCCAGGAGAGCCATTACACAAGTAGTCCCTGGCCAGAGCAAGCGAGGTATACTGGTAGGTTTCCAGTGTTATCTCAGGGTGTTCTGGGCTACACTCCGACACGACTTGTACATCTATTAGGGGACTGACGTTCACCACCCCCTAGGCCCGCCATGCGATGTTATCAGACGAACAGACCGGACTGTACGGAGACTTTCACATTCAGGCTCAGTAGGAGTTCAGATGGGTTTACCTCGTCAGTCTTCTTATCGGCATCTGCCTGGGGACCGTTACGTATAGCTAGTGCCGCTTGCGGTATGTGGTTAAACCCACTGCCAGCGTAGTGTCGAGTCTTTAGAGTCCCACACAGAGGGTTATTCGTCTTTAGGCAAAATGAGTAGAGGTCGCATGGTTTTGCGACGGGGTTCGTTCACATTCGCGCACTTGTGCACGTTTTGTGTCCGGACAGCTTATACTAGCGGGCTTTGGTTTAAGCCGGATCCTAGTATATGTTTTGGGATTGGTTTTATCTCATTGTATTCGTGTTCCTCGGAACACGGATACGGGTGTGTATGCACAGTTGACTGAGGGAGAGGCAGAGGACTTTCATTAGGGTTGATTACCATTGTCGTTTTCTTAACCCTAATGGTTATGTGTGAAATATGATTTATTGATATTAGTCAATTATAATTGTGCATGGTTAGGGTTGTTGACCATTTGACTTTATTTGACTTGTTGACCTAGGTTGACAACTTGACCACAATCATTCCATAAGAAAGATGCTCTTTGATTCTAGCAAAAAGCATTTAATATGAAATGATAATGGTCATTTCTTGATTAAACCATGACAATTATATTTAGCTAATTATCTATTTTCATAATTCACACATATATGTGAGATGAATGGTTTATTTCTTCTCATTCTATCATTTTGATTCTCTCTCCTCCTCTTCCTCTCTCTCTAGCTCTCCCCTCTCATGAGTTGAGAATCCCTTGAGCTTGAGATAAATCCTTCTAAAATACTCTCTACTCTTTCTAAGGTTCTAGGATTAGCACTCCAAGCATCTTAGTTACTTCTAGTTTGAAGTTGAAGCCAAAGGTTGAGACCCTCGGGTGGATCTTTCTTCGACAAGAGAAGGGGACAAGGAGATCCCTTTCTTTCACTCCAGGAGCAAGAAGAGAAGGACTTGAAGACCTAGGTATAACCCCTTAACCGAGTAGCTAACTCCTTTAGCTTTGTTAGTTAGTTTTGTTTAGCAAAGATCCCTCCTTTAGCAAGTCCATGTTGTCTAGTGTTGTAAAAATCAAATTTTTTCATAACGTTTCCGCCTCCCCGCATGCACAGGGGTAGGCAACGTGGACTTACAAGTTTATCCGGATTCTGGTTTTAAGCATCAGCCAGACAACTCCCTATACCTTAACATCGTGAAGATATAAATTGATTCTATATATATCTGATATAGAAACAAAAGCACTAATTTAATTGGAACCAGATTCAAAATCATGCAGCTGTCTCCAGCGCATATCAACCAAATGGAATGAGGTCAATCAGCATTACTCATCTAGTAGTGCATCCATATATGAGTAACCTGAAAGAGAAACTAGTTCTCAAAACCATCACTATTAACAGAATACCAAACACAAATATCTACATCTTCGACTTCCTCGAAGAATCCTGATACTTCCAACAAATGGTTCTCTACTTTATTCATATACCTATAAGTTCTCAATATCTGGACTTTGCATTTCATCGAAATACCTATCTAAAATACGAGAAGTCATGAGTAAACAGAATATAGTACGAGTACCAGCCCATTATCCTAATGGACATTGGACAACATACAATACTTTGTATAAGTCCCCTGAGTTCAACAACTCAAACCCTGTGCGTCGTAGGTTGAAAAACCGTACTTTGGTTAAGAAGAGTTACACCGCTGTTGAATGCACCTTACCTAATCACCAACTGATATAGGTAAATGTCATAGACACAATATCAAAAAGTTATATCTCACTTTATAAAATAAATGTACAGATATATCAGTTTGAAATTGGTGCATAACAACGGATATTCAAAACCAAATATTTGTCATCCAGCAAAAACCAGACGATTTCCTCAAATATCACCAATTACTACGAATTCCGATATAATGAGGATCTAATCACCCAATTCCCAATATCTTACTCCCACTCACCATCTGTAATAACATACAGATGTGAGAAACTGATCTGGTAAATACATACCCTGTAGTTAGATTCTTATTGGGAAAACAGTTTTCAATTAACATCGCATAGTAAAACTGAAACATGAAAATGTTTCAAAAGGGTTAACTAGTATTCCTAGTAACGCCTCTTCCATTATCCTGAATCATGACAGTAACCATATACTTACCTGCCCTCACTCCAATCCCTTTATTATGTCTTTACTTATTACCTTATGTACACTTTCTTTATGTTAATTGGTTTTCTTCATTCCCTACCCTTTGGCACCAGCCATAGGTTTGGAAGAAGACTATTCAATAAGCATAATAGGTGTACTCTCCTAATCGTAGGAGCCCTCGCAACCTGAGAGAAGATAAAGAGAAAAGACATCTGAATAATCCTATCCAATTTCTCTTGAACCGGAAACCATCCCCGAATCTGGAACGAATTCCTTCGAGTTCGTATGTAACTATGTGATGGCATATCCAATGGAAGTGGATATCCGTAGTGATACAGAGTGTTCTAGAGAAAAGCAAAGTGTATGTAGAAGTGGCAGGGGTACACACGGTCTTTGTCGTGAATGATGGTAATCGCAATTTCCTTTGCCATTATTCTAATCTCTTTATATGTCTTTACTTATTACCTTCTGTACACCACAGTTGAGCTTGTTGATTTTCTTCCTTCCCTACCGTTCGGCATCTGCCTATGGTCTGGAGGAAGACTATCCAATAAGCTCAATAGGTGTACCCTCTCCTAATCCTAGGAGCCCTCACAACCTGAGAGAAGGTAAAGAGAAAAGACAACCGAATAATCCTATTCAATCTCTCCAGAACCAGAATCCATCCTCGAAAAAGTTCCTTCGAGTTCGTATGTAACTATACGATGGATTTATCCAATAGAAGTGGATGTTTGTAGTGATACAAGGCGTTCTAGAGAAATGTAAAGGTGATATAGAAGTGGCAATGATGTATGCGACATCGTGACATTCCAAAAGTCAAAGTGTTTTAAGAAGGTTCGGTCAACTTGGTTTCATGAGTTTTAGTCAAAGGTCGGGTCATAGTCGCAGCCAGAGAGAGAAAGAGAGAGAAGAAACACTCAGCGTGCACTCTAACCAAGATTAGAATGGTCAATCATTTTATCTAATCTGGATGGCTCCCACTGTTTCCTCGAATTCTCCTCCCAACCCAAAGGGAGAATTAGTCGGAATTACCCGAGGAGTAATCCTACTCATCAGTGGGAATCGGGATCCAACTATCATCGCATGATAACTTGATGGAAGCCACTCAAGTCAGTACACTGCAGAAGGTATGCGCAAGCCTGGCAAGTTTCCTGTATGTTTGAAACTCCCGATAAGATTTTTACCCCTAGGACCAGGTGATCTTGACGAATAATCAACAAATCAAAAGGTCCTAGTCAAGTTCAATCCGTCATTATCTTGATTGCATTAAACCCACCCGCACGACCCTTGACGAATAATCAATAAAGTCATACGACTGTCCTAACCAATCCGCATATCCATGCGATAGAAAAGCATTACAGAGCTACCGCACACTACGCCTCGGCGAATAGCAACGACAAACGTAGCACGAATACTAAGCAATACTAATCTGAAATGACGGAGGGCTACGGCTGGTTTTTGGCGAAAAACCTTTAACGTAATGAACTTGATATCGTTGAAGGAATCCAAGTGGTTTTATAAATATATAGTGGCGAAAACTTTTGCTAAAGAGGTCACTCCCGGTGAAGGGATCTCGGCTCTTTCCCCGTCGAATGGGGTGCAGGATATCCCAAACTGAATACCACGATGCAAAGCAAAAGAATCGACTATAGTGAATTTATTACGTTGACGCAAACTTTCACTCAAGAGGTCACTCCCGATGAAGGGATCTCGGCCCTTGCCTCGTCGAATGAGGTGCGGGATATTCCAAAATGAATACCACGATGCAAAGCAAAAGTGTACGTCTGTAATGTCAGTTTTTAAAAACATGGTTCCAACAACATCATATATAGGTTTGTTTTATCCTTGCATTGATAAGAATCTATGCAGTCCCATCAATTAATCACACCAGAAAAGAACGAAAATAAAATGTACGTATATGCCATCCGCATTCGCCACTGGGCCCCGTCATCACCCGTTAGGTTACTTAACTAACGACAGAGCGGGGGCTAGACTAGCGCGGGTGCAAAACATATACAACATCTACTAATATATATAAATATATAACAATCGTCCCAGGCATGATATAAGCAACATCACAGAAACATCACAGAAGCAATACAGAATGGTGGATAATCTGGAGCCCCGGGTTTCACTTGAGCCGCAAGTGAGACTCGACGTTCCCTATCGTGTGGATAGCCTGTGCAATGAAAAACTAGACCCCTACGAGCGCGGAAAGTTACCCGCAAAACCAGAAGCGAGGCAGCCCCCTTCAACAACGTGAATGGGCCACCCAGCACTTCACGGAATCCGGTAACTTGAGCACCCCTCTTGGGTCAACCTATACCCCCTACGAGTGCGGAGAATAGCCCGCCAATTCCAGACTAAGGTCCTTTCCGTCCCAACGCCATGAGATGCGGACCCGTTGCCCTCTACAATCCGGCTATTCGTGCACCCCACCGCGGGGTAATCCTAGTGCAGAAAAGAAAATAATATACAAGGGTGATATCGACCTCAACCCGGTCGTGCCCCAAAAGAATAATATACAAACTGGCAGTGACGGCAGTCCACATGTCGGACGCTCGCCCCGCAATTTCAAATGTACAAATGAAATTAAAATGTACTAACATTGCACCATAGCTATCCACCACAACGATCCAACCAACATCACAGCACAACACAGAACACCAACGTGAAAGTCACGTTCGCAAACCCGTCTAAAGGAACATATAGCGGTTAGATGGGTTTACCGATCAAATGACATTCACGGTCACAGATAGAAATATTTGTACTGTTAAACACACACTTAAAATATCGATCGACTAAATTCCAATTTGGCCCCAAGTGCATAACCAGTACTCAATGAATCTGGGCCAAAACCATATATCACAAAAATCATTTTTCCACCAGCTAGAGCTCCAGAAAAGTTTTTGGTAACTATAGCTTAAAAAGGGCCGCGGAAGTGCCGCCAAATGTGGCATTTAGTGGCGGTTTCGCGGTGTAAATGTGGAATTAGGTCACTAAACTTTTTCTGTAGCTTTAGGTTTGTCTGCACGGATTTTTAAGATGCTTGAAATAATTTTTTGACCACTGTTGAAAATCGACAGCAAACCCAAAAATGAAATCGTGATTTTGGTAAATTCCGTTGATCGATCTTTTAAGCACGTTTAAACAAGCTAGTAAGGGGTTTAGAGGGTGGCTCTGATACCATGAGGGGTTCCGGCAGCGCCCCGGCCATGAAACGCGGCCAAAATGCGGAACACAAATTTTCTAAACTGGCGCTACCGCTACCTGATTTACGGATCGACCTTAAACCCTAAACTAGCAATATAAACTAAGAGTTAGAATCGTTATACCGAGTTGATCCGAGTCCTTCGGTCTTCATGCCAAGCTCCTAGCGGTTCTTTGACGAAGTTTGGTTGCCGATCTTTCTTCATCTCCGATGATCCACCCAAGGGAAACTGCGCAAGCTCCAACCTCGACAAACGAGGTAACCTACGCTCTAAAGTCGCTAGAGATGGAGAGTGGGGATGCATGAAAGTGTCACTACATTTTTCTCTCTACCCAAAGTGCTCATGGAGCAACCATAGAAGATCAAGAAGGAGGTGATGAAGACTTGGCATGAACAACTAAGGAAATAGGCTAAGTCTTTTGTGTGTAGCATGAGAGAGTGAGAGAGAGCTAGAATAATGTAATGTCTATTGTTTAAAAATGAAAAGAACCCCACCTCAATTAGTGGCCCGCCCCCCCTCTCTCTCCCATCAACAAAAAAATATCATTTCCCTTTTTCAATAAACAATGTGCAACCATACCAAAACCCATACTTTGTTCCATGTTCATGCCACATCACACCCTGCACCTCATTATGAAACAAATGAATTTCCATAAATGGAAAATCAATAATTAGGTGGCAAAACTTCTAGAAGCTATTCCATATAAAATACGGAATACTTCCCTGTACATGTACCGAAATACATATACCCGTATTCGTAAAAAAATACGAATAGCCAAGAGAGAATAAATAGCGAACAATAATACTAGAATACATATATATAAATACATATGTAAATTATTAAATCAAAACATGATTTAATAAACTGGCTTAATCCTAAGCCGCTAGTATTATCAACCGTCCAATTAAAGTCTACGCAGCAAGTGCATATATTTAATCGGACATCTGTATGTATCAACATACCTCATGTACACCATATCGCCTGAACCATGAAAACCCTCTGTGTGGGACTCTAAAGACTCGTCAATACACTAGCAGTGGGTTTAACCACAAGCACGCCAGCGTACTAGCTGTATGCAACGGCTACCCAGGTATTGAGCGAAAGGGAGGCCAACGAGCAAACTCATGCAGAATCCCTACTGAGCCTTACAGTGATAATATCCGTACAGTCTGGTCTGTTCGTCTAAGAGTATCGCATATCGAGTCTAGGGGGGTGGATAAAGTCAGACCCCTAACAACGCGATATTTAGTGTCAGCATGATACCCATCACCTCCTAAGAAACTATCTATCCTGGATCGGTAATCCTCGTCTACCATGGCCATGGATTTGTGGTGATGGGCACCCGTACACATTGCGACATCAACCCCCAATACCGGGAGAGATGAATCCCCGATGATCCGATCACTGCCTCCATGTGGCTCGGAACTGTACCTAACTAAAACCTGTTTGCATGACTCCTTTGAGCCGTGGTTGGGTAGTAATCAAAGCACAGTTAGAACTCACACGAGACAAATGACGATCTCAGGTCGACAGACTAACCTGTACACATGTCACCTGGGAACTACCATCTGACAATAGGTATAATACCAACTAGCAGGTTCCCGGCGAGTCCGTCCAGTGTACTCATAACCCAATGAGCACCTGTATACTATCTTATGTGAACAAAGTAACACCAATGGCTTGTGAGACCTGGCCACCGCCCCTCGTCGGGGTCTCGATCAGTATACACTAGTCTACACTGGAGTATCGATACCCGGTCTCGATACTCCTACGACTAGGGGCATTTAAAGATGTGCTTATAGACCCCAGCTCCCACATATATGATCGCCATCATAATGCTGGCAGTTAAGCAAGAATCCTATGGGCTCTATCAACATGTATATGATGATAAAGACAAACCAGATAACATACTATCATCTTGAGTAAGACTGTTTTATCGGTATAGGTCCTCACTTAATCATCATAATCACAAGTCCGCGACTATGATAATTGCCTTGAGGGCACTATAGCCAACAGAATCACTGGATAGCTTCCATGGTGGTAAGGACGACTGAATGTCAGTCACAGGCATTGTCTTTACCCTCAGTGGAGGGACAGTATGTTGGAAGAGTTCCATGCTAGATATCGTGGCAAAATAGACGATAAAGGCTGGATATATCGCTACCTATGATACTACCAAAGAGGCAGTCTTGGTGTATATTAGTTCATGAGATGAACTTCGTTCCTACCATTGTGTGACAATGGAGTTGTGGCTTATGCCTAGGAACCCCCATCCCATTAGTGATCCAGACATATTCTTGTTGGAGATAGTGCCCCCAGAGTCAAATATTGGATCACAGGCACGTGATTGCAATGATTGAGGAAGGACCTATAACAGTAGGACAGTCTTACTCAAGATGATAGTATGCTATCTGGTTTATCTTTATCATCGTGTACTGCTTTAGGTGACCTTACATGTCACTATTGCACGTTGATAGAGCCCCTAGGATTCTTTCTTGACTACCAGCAGTATGAGGGCGATCATATACGTGGGAGCTGGGGTCTATAAGCACATCCTTAAAAGGTCCCTAGTCGTGGGAGTTTCGAGACAGGGCATCGATACTCCAGAGTAGACTAGTGTATACAGTCGAGACCCCGACGAGGGGCGGTGGCCGGTCTCACAAGCCACTGGTGTCAGTTGGTTCACCTAAGATGTATACAGGTGCTCATTGGGTTATGAGTACACCGGACAGGACTCGCCGGGAACCTGCTAGTTGGTATTATACCCGACATCAGATAGCAGTTCCCTGGTGACATGTGTACAGGTTAGTTCATCGACCTGAGATCGTCATTTGTCTCATGTGAGTTCCCACAGTGCTTTGATTACTACCCTACCACGGCTCAAAGGAGTCGTGCAAACAGGTTTTAGTTGGGTACAGTCCCGAGCCACATGGAGGCAGTGAGCGGATCTGCAGGGGTTCGTCTCTCCCGGTATTGGGGGTGAGGTCGCGCTGTGTCTAGGAGAGCCAGTACATGAAATTCCTTGGCCAAGGCAGGATATTTACTGGCAAGTATTCCAGTAGTATCTCAGGGTGTTCTGGGCTACACTCCGACACGACTTGTACCTCTTTTGGGGGTCTGACTTTTACCAACCCCTTAAGCCCGTCATGCGATGCTCATAGACGAACGGACTGGACTGTACGGATATTGTCACTGACAGGCTCAGTGGGGTGTCAGCATGAGTTCGCTCACAGACGTCCCTTTTTGGTCAACACCTGGTAGCCCGTTACGTATAGGATAATACCTCTGACGTGCTAGTGGTTAAATCCACAACCAAAGTATTGACGAGTCTTTAGAGTCCCCCACAGACCAGTTTCTCAAGTTTCAGGCGAAACGCTGTAGAGGCCGTATGGAGATATGGCAGGGTTCGATCAGATACATGCGGTATTGCACGGATCGTGATCGGACGGATTTTACTAGCGGGCTTTGGTTTAAGCCGGATCCTAGTATTGTACAGTGTAGATTTTGTCTCTTTGCATTCAGTGGGAATACAAATGCGGGTATGTATATACAGTCGCGGGGTTTTCCTGTAATTTATTACGGGATCGGTTTTCTGAAGTTGCCAGTTTGCATTCCGTTCCGGCCAGGTTTTCTTTGTTCCTTCCGGGCCGGACTTTTCCGATGGAGGAGGTTATTTGCAGTTGTGCAAATTACCTTTGTGGAGGTGTTATTTGCCTATGTGGCTTCATGATGGTTCTAAGCATCATGAGTTTCTTTTTCCATCACTTGATTTGCATTAAATGAGATTAGAAAGGATTACAAATTGATATGACCTTGTTAACTTCTCTTTTGGATATGGTCACCTCTTTTGATTCTTACACTCACCTCCCTTCATGTTTTATTTTTTTCTCTCCACCATTTTATGATAGTGGGGCCAGCCACTTTGAGGAGAGTGGAGAGAGGTTCATTTTTTGGTTGTGGAAAAATGTTCATCTCATATCATTTTTAGATTACACCAAAAATCCTAAGCTCATTTCCATTCTTCACCTCCATCAAAACATAGCAACTTCAACCCTAATGAGACAAAGCATTCTACACTAGCCTACACCATTTCTTGGGCATGTTGGCTTGCCAACTTCATACCCGAATTGCCTCGGTCCAGAGGTGGGAGCCCGTAAAAGAACCCGGTGATGTGGTGCCCGTTCCGACGAGGAGATGAAGACCGGAGGTTCCGCGAGGAGATCGGAGTGGAGGCCGAAGACCGAAGGACACGGATCGCTCGGTATAGCATTCTACCCTCTCTCGTATTTGCTAGAGTTAGGTTATGGCCCGATCCGGGATTTTAGTGCGCGGTGGTGTCGGTTTCTAGTTTTAGAAAAGTTTCGTTTCCGCATTCCGGCGTCGGATTGACGGCCGGGGCGCCGCCGTGCACATACAATGGTATCAGAGCCACGCCATTAACCTAGTCTAGCTTGCTCTAGCGAGTTTAAAACTTCGATCGAACATTTATCCCAAAACCGCATTTTCATTGCATATGTTTCTGTCGAAATTTGTTTTGGCTCTAAAAATTTTTCAGTACATTGCAGAATAACATGCAGGGTATTTTAAGAATTCTGGGGAAAAATGGTACCATGATACTGTAGTATAGCTGCGGAACCGCGGCCATACCCCTGTTCTGGCCGTAGTTCCGCCGCAGTAATATGTAATCATCATACCATTTTTTGCACAGAGCTCTTTAAACTTGAAAATGGGGTTTTTGGAATATTCTTTTTGGGCCCAGATTTTCTTTGAGTGCTACAGTAGTGCTTGGGGCCCACTTCGGTAAATTTGGTCGATCGAAAATTTTAAACATGTTAGTTCACAGTATTTACATTATATCTGCGACCATGAATGTCATTTGATCGGTAAATCCAGTCTATCTGCTATAGCCCTTTTAGACGGATTTGCGAACGTGACATTCACGTTGATGTTCTGTGTTGTGCTGTGATGTTGCGGATTGGTCGTGGGGGATAGCCTAGATGCAATGTTAGTACAATTTTGTTTTATATGTACATTTGATATTGCGGGGCGAGCGTCCGACATGTGGACTGCCGTCACTGCTGTTTGTATATTATTCTTTTAGGGCACGACCGGGCTGAGGTCGATGTACCCGTTGTATATATTTTTACTTTCTGTACTAGGATTGCCCCGCGGAGGGGTGCACGGATAGCCGGGTTCTAGAGGGCAACGGGCCCGCATCTCATGGCGTTGAGACGGAGGGGGCTTCACTCTAGAATTGGCAGGCTATTCGCCGCACTCGTAGGGGGTACAGGTTGACCCAGGAGGGGTGCCCCAGTTACCGGATTCCGTGAAGTGCTGGGTGGTCCATTCACGTTGCTGAAGGGGGATGCCTCGCTTCAGGTTTCGGCGGGTAACTTGCCGCGCCCGTAGGGGTCTAGGATTTCATTGCACAGGCTATCCACACGACCAGGGGAACATCGGGTTTCAGTGGCGGCTCTATGAAACCGGGGGATGCCAGATATCTGTATTGTTCTGTGATACTTATTACATTTCTGTGATGTTGCATTTTAACACGCCTTGAGTGAATATTATATATTGATATATATACTAGTAGATGTTGTATATGTTTTGCATCCGCGCTAGTCCAGTCCCCGCTCTGTCGTTAGTTAAGTAACCTCACGGGTGATGACGGGACCCAGTGGCGAATGCGGATGGCATATACGTACATCATTATTTTCGTTCTTTATTGGTGTGATCAATTGATGGGACTGCGTTGATTCGGATCAATGCAAGCTAAACAAACCTATTCTGATATTGTTGGAACAATTTTTCAAAAAGCTGTTATTGCAAGGGCGTTCTCTTTTGTTTTGCACAGTGGTATTCATTTATGCATATCCAGCTCCTCAGTCGACGAGGCAAGGGCCGAGATCCCTTCACCGGGAGTGACCCCTTGGACAGAAGTTTGCGTCAGGGCAATAACTTCACTATAGTCGTTTACTTTTGCTTTGCATCGTGGTATTCAGTTGGAATAGCCTGCACCTCATTCCACGGGGAAAGAGCTGAGATCCCTTCACCGGGAGTGACCTCTTTACCAATGTTTTTCGTCACTATATTTTTAAAAAGCTATCCGGTTCCTTCAACGATATCAAGTTCATTACGTTAAAGGTTTTCGCCAGAAACCATTCGTAGCCCTCCGTCGTTTCATATGGATAGTCAATAAGTATTCAAGCTGTGTTTGTTGGCCAAAGTCAAGGCACAGTGATTGGTAGCTATTGGGTATTTATATGCAGCATAGATAGACGCGTTGGTTTGGGACAGTCGTACTGCCTTGTTGGCCAAAGTCAAGGGTAGGTACGGGTGGGTTCAAATTAACCTGGACAATGACGGGTAGAACTTTACATGTGACTTATGATTTGTTGGCCAAAGTCAAGGTCATAAGA
This sequence comes from Agapanthus africanus, assembly GCA_030015575.1. Lineage (NCBI taxonomy): Eukaryota > Viridiplantae > Streptophyta > Magnoliopsida > Asparagales > Amaryllidaceae > Agapanthus > Agapanthus africanus. The sequence continues at coordinate 216,285,339 of JASDDO010000029.1, forward strand.
GCATGGGGCAAAAATCACATCGGGAGTTTCTAAAGAAACTGAAACTTGCCCGATATGTGCATACCTTCTGGAGTGTGATAACGTGATCAGATTCCGTCACGTTATTATGCGATGATAGTTGGATCCTGATTCCCACTGATGAGTTGGTTTACTCCTCGGGTGATCCCGACTAATTCTTCTTTCAGGTTTGGAGAAGAATTTGACGTTACAGTGGGATGTTTCCTGATTAGATAATGTGATAACCATTCTGATCTAGGTTAGAGTGCACACTGAGTGTTTCTTTTCTCTCTCTCTTTTGCAGCGACCATTGATCCGACCCTAGACTATGACTCAGTGACCAAAATTAACCGAACCTTCTTAAACACTGGCTTTTGGATTGTCAGAGTTGCAAACCTCATTACCACTTCTACTTTTACCCTTTTCTCCAGGACACCCCGTATTACTACGAACGTCCACTTCCATTGGACAAAACCATCGTATGGTTATATACGAACTCGAAGGAATCTATCCGAGGATGGTTTCCGGTTCTGGAGAAAACGAATAGGACTATTCAATTGTCTTTTCCTTTTTACCTTCTCTCAGGTTGCGAGTAATCCTTGGTTTAGGAGATAGTACACTATTACGCAAATTGGATAGTCTTCTTCCAAACCTTAGGCTGGTGCCGAACGGTGGGGAATGAAGAAAACCAATTAGCATAACGATGGTGTACAGAAGGTATTAAGTAAAGACATATCAAGGAACTAGTAAGAGGGCAAAGTAAATTGCGGCTGCTACTCACGACCAAACCAAGTATTTCTTCGCCAATCCTAAATCACCTTTGTATTTCTCCAGGACACTCCGTATCACTATGAAGATCCACAGTTTATTGGATACTCCATCGTATGGTTATATACGAACTCGAAAGGAACTTGTTCCAGTTTGGGGATGGATTCTGGTTCAGGAGAAATAGGAATAAGGTTTATTCAGTTGTCTTTTATCTTCACCTTCTCTCGCATTGCGAGTGCTCCTAGGATTAGGACAGTACACCCGTTATGCTTATTGGATAGTCTTCTTCCAAACCATAGGCTGGTGCCGAAAGGTAGGGAAGGAAGAAAACCATTTAGCCTAAGAGGGTGTACAGAAGGTAATGACTAAAGACATATAAAGGGATTTGGAGAGATGGCAAAGAATTATACGGTTACAGTTGTGAATCTGGATAATGGAATAGGCATTACTAGTAATACCAGGATACCTCATCGAAACATTTCAATGTTTCAGTTTCACTGTGTACTGTTAAAAGAAAACTGATTTCCTAATTAGACACTTGCTCCAGGGTATGTTTTTACCAGGTTTGATTCTCACATCTGTATGGTTTTACAGATGATGAGTGGGAGTAAGTTATTGGGAATTAGGTGATCATCCTCATTATATCGGAATTCGTTGTAATTGGTGATATTTGAGGAAATTGCCTGGGCTGTTTGCCGGACGGCAAATATTTGGTTTTGAATATCCGCTGTTATGCACTAATTTCAAATTGATATATCTGTACGTCTATTTTTATAGAGTGAGATATACCATTTCGAAATTATGTCGATGACATTTACATATATCAGTGGATGGTTAGGTAAGGAGCATTAAACAGCGGTGTAATTCTTCTTAACCATAGGTACAGTTTTCAACCTACGGCACACAGGGATTGAGTTATCAGACTCAAGGGACTTATACAGAGTATTGTATGTTGTCCAGTGTCCATTAGGACAAAGAGGTTGGTCCTCGCACTATATTCGGTTTACTTATGACTTCTCTAGTTCTTAGATAAATATTTCGTAGAAACACAAGGTCTGAGTTTTGAGAAGTTATAGGTATATGAATAAAGTAGAGAACCAGGTGTTGCAAGTATCGGGATTCTTCAAGATGATCGAAGATGTAGTTACTTGTGAATGGTATTCAGTTAATAGTAATGATTAAGAGAACTTGCTTCTCTTTCAGGTTACTCATAATTGGAAGTACTCCTAAGTTGAGTAACGCTGATCGGCCTCCTTCCATTTAGTTGACATGCACTGGAGACAGCTGCATGATTTGAATCTGGTTCAATTAAATTAGTGCCTCTGTTTCTGTATTGGATATAGAACAGTTCATATCTTGACATTGTTAAGGTACGGGGAGTTTTCCGGCTTATGCTTAAAACCAGACATTGGACAACTCATGGCACGTTTCTGTAATGGCTGTTTGTGGGTTGAACTGTGCTTGGGTCGAGCATCTGAGGCCGGCTGGAGAGTTGCAATCTTTTACCGTTCCGAAGAAGGAATGGGAGCAGATCTCCATGAATTCCGTTATGGTTTCTACCCAGTTAGTTAGGGTGTGACTTCCTTCGGATTCTTGTCATCCGGTTATACTCAGTTTGCTCAGTTGTTTTGTTTAAGTTGTGTATTTGTTTTGCTTGGTCGTCAGCAGCTTGGGATCGTCACTCGCCATCGTTAGGGTTCTCCTTCGATAGCTGTTATCAGGAGACACTCCAATTGGCCACCCTTAGGCTTAGGGGTTAGGTCGTGTCGACCACCAGCCTGCTGTTTTTCTGACTCTGCGTAAGTAGGACTTTGGACCTCAGCTAGTCTAGAGACTTCGGAGACGGTCCAGTTGTGTTAGGTCAGGATGGGGATTGTCCATTTCGAACTGAGGTCTTATGACGACGGTGTTGGTCATAGACTCGAGTTCGTAGGACAGATCATGTATTCCTATGGACTTTCCGATGGATGACGTGTTGGATGTTGGGAAGCTTATCCCAGGATCTTAGGTCCTTTTAGATCCTATAAGCGAGTTAGTTTCGTTGCCTTTAACTTGGCACTTCCGCCCAGATTATTGGATTTTCACCCCGTATTCCTTGTGATGATACTTTACAATTACCTTCTTGACCTTTCTCACATGTTTTGCACCAGACCTTTTAGCTGGACGCGATCTTTCGTTCACCAGCAGCCATGTGTGTTAATGGCTCGGCAGGTGGAGGAACGTCGGTCAAGGGTCTTGCCACAGTTTTAATAAAAATGTATTTTTTCAGAAAACAGTAGTGGGAGTATGGTAGAACTGGAAGTAATTCCAGAACCTCAAACGATTACTGAAGATTTGATAAGAACCTAAAGATTCAATCTGATTTGAGATTCCATTGACCACTCCGCAGATAAGGTGGGTAACCTCAGGCACTTGAGAGGTACTTCGGTAGCCTCAAGGACGGTGACAGGGAGGTTCTTGTTTACCCAGACTTGCCATTGCTGTTGTTCCAGGCTGTGAGACCCGGCAGGAGGATGAGTATAGCGTCATTCTGAACTATCTTTAGAAGTGTACGTCTATATGACTCTGCCAGAGGGTTTTCGTAGTTAGTGGGAGCAGCGGAAGCATTGGTGGACAAGTGGCTTATGTCTATTTATAGACTAAAGCAGATATAGTGGAGATAAATCATCTATTTATGATGTGACAGTCATAGGTTTGACTTCATCAGAATAGGGGATGGATATGTTAAGAAGGTAGTAGGGTGTGATGTCCTGGTATTAGGATGACACACACACAGTGGGAAGTGAAATTCCTATACTACGATCGGTTATACTTTGGTTGTCACACAGTGGTTTCTCCACATAAGGAATTGGATTTTATATCAGACATTCTGGTCAATAGATCTATGGTTTTAGATCTAGATTTGGGTGGTTTCCTAATCAGGGTACTTAGACAGCATTCTAAGAGTTTTTAGAATGGCCGACTCCTGGCACGGTAGATACCTGCAGGTGATGGAGTCACCCTCTCTAAATGTGTCTTACAGACTAAAGGGGAGAGGGATGTGCATCATTGGCAGATCACTTGCTTAGGTAATTGAGTCAATCATGAGATGTCATGTACCACACCAGATGTTGTTTTTGCAGTAGGTGCAATAAGTTGATATTGATCCAATCCTGGAGAAACATTCGGAAGTAGCTTTAGAACATAAGTGCGTGTTCTAAGGATTTGATAACGGCAGCCTCCTTTAGGAGACGGTTATCATTCCAGGCTTCCAAGGTGACCTGGATGACAGAGTGACTGTCAGAGTTATGGTTTTCCTGCTCACGAGGGGCAGTATTTTGGACTGGTGGTCCAGGCGGATACTGAGGGAGGCATGGCGCAGGATACTGATTAAGTTCAGTTGACGATACAGTCTGAGAAGTTTGGATTTGGAGTTCATTTATGAACTAGGTCCCATCAGACATCCAAACATATTCTAAGACAGGTATTGCTCATTTCGGGAGATGGTTTTTCTCTACGAACTTGAGATAAAGAGAGACATAGAAAGAAACATCACAGCGGATCTACTCACTGAGGCTATTCCTCGAACGCAATAGTTTCGCAAACGAGCTTTGTGAGACTGACTAGTAGAGGAGTTGGGTGTTCGGTATCACACGGGCTGTGAGTATGCGACATCCCAATAATTTGCCTTGAGCGCAAGTGGGAGGTTGCTAGAGATAGTGCCCTCAGAGTCAATTATTAGATCACAGGCACGTGATTGCAATAATTGAGGGAGGACCTATACCGGTAGGACAGTCTTACTCAAGATGATAGCATGTTATCTGGTTTATCTTTATCATCGTGTACTGCTTTAGGTGACCTTACAGGTCACTATTGCACGTTGATAGAGCCCCTAGGATTCTTGCTTGACTACCAGCAGTATGAGGGCGATCATATACGTGGGAGCTGGGGTCTATAAGCACATCCTTAAAAGGTCCCTAGTCGTGGGAGTTTCGAGACAGGGCATCAATACTCCAGAGTAGACTAGTGTATACAGTCGAGACCCCGACGAGGGGCGGTGGCCGGTCTCATAAGCCACTGGTGTCAGTTGGTTCACCTAAGATATATACAGGTGCTCATTGGGTTATGAGTACACCGGACAGGACTCGCCGGGAACCTGCTAGTTGGTAATATACCAGACGTCAGATAGCAGTTCCCTGGTGACATGTGTACAGGTTAGTTCATCAACCTGAGATCGTCATTTGTCTCGTGTGAGTTCCCACTGTGCTTTGATTACTACCCTACCACGGCTCAAAGGAGTCGTGCAAACAGGTTTTAGTTGGGTACAGTCCCGAGCCACATGGAGGCAGTGAGCGGATCTGCAGGGGTTCGTCTCTCCCGGTATTGGGGGTGAGGTCGCGCTGTGTCTAGGAGAGCCAGTACATGAAAGTCCTTGGCCAAGGCAGGAGATTTACTGGTAGGTATTCCAGTAGTATCTCAGGGTGTTCTGGGCTACACTCCGACACGACTTGTATCGCTTTTGGGGGTCTGACTTCTACCAACCCCGTAGGCCCGCCATGCGATGCTCATAGACGAACAGACCGGACTGTACGGATATTGTCACTGACAGGCTCAGTGGGGTGTCAGCAAGAGTTCGCTTACAGACGTTCCTTTTTGGTCAACACCTGGTAGCTCGTTACGTATAGGTTAATAGCTCTGACGTGCTAGTGGTTAAATCCACAACCAAAGTATTGACGAGTCTTTAGAGTCCCCCACAGACCAGTTTCTCAGGTTTCGGGCGAAACGCTCTAGAGGCCGTATGGAGATATGGCAGGGTTCGATCAGATACATGCTGTATTGCGCGGATCGTGATCGGACGGATTTTACTAGCGGGCTTTAGTTTAAGCCGGATCCTAGTATTGTACAGTGTAGATTTTGTCTCTTTGCATTCAGTGGGAATACAAATGCGGGTATGCTAGGTCAACCTGTACCCCCCTACGAGTGCGGCGAATAGCCCGCCAATTCTAGAGTGAAGCCCCCTCCGTCTCAATGCCATTAGATGCGGGCTTGTTGCCCTCCAGAACCCGGCTATCCGTGCACCCCTCCGCGGGGTAATCCTAGTACAGAAAGTAAAATATACATACAACGGGTACATCGACCGCAACCTGGTCGTGCCCCAAAATAATAATACAAACAGGCAGTGACGGCAGTCCACATGTCGGACGCTCGCCCCGCAATATCAAATGTACATAATACAACAAAACTGTACTACCACTGCAACCAGGCTATCCCCCACGACCGATCCGCAAAATCACAGCAATACACAGAACATCAACATGAAAGTCACGTTCGCATATCCGTCTAACCGGGCTATAGCAGTTAGACAGGATTTTCCGATCAAGTGACATTCACGGTCGCAGATATAATGTAAATACTGTGAACTAATGTGTTTAAAATATTCGATCGATTAAATTTACCAAGTGGGCCCCCAAGTACTACTGTAGCACATCAAGAAATTCTGGGCCCAAAAAATAACATTCCAAAAAACCTATTTTCCACTCAGGAGCATTCTGTAGAATTTGGGGGATTGAACAATTCAAGTCGCGGCGGAACCGCGGTCCAAGCATGGGTTTGGCCGCGGTTCCGCGGTGGTTTGGACTGTTCACGAGCCCAAAGTTTCACAGAACTCTTAAAATTCCCTGCACATCATTCTGCGACACCCTGAAAAAATTTTGGACTTCATAAAATTTCGACAGAAACTGATGTGAAGAAAAATACGGTTTTTGGAAAATTGTTCGATCGGAAATGTAAAACACATTAGACAAAGCTAGACTATGTTAATGGCGAGGCTCTGATACCACTGTAAGTGCACGGTGGCGCTCCGGCCTCCATCCCGAGGCCAAATGCGGAAGCGATGGTTAACTTTAATTTCTCAAACCGGTACCACCGCGCACTAAAAAGCCGGATCGGGCCATTAACTAGTTCTAGCTAACTACAAGATGGGGAAGAGAGATATACCGAGCGATCCGTGTCCTCCGGTCTTCTCGTCGTCGTCCCGATCTCCCGCGGAATGTCCGGTCTCCACTTCCTCGCCGGAAAGGGCACCACGTCGCCGGCTTCTTTTACGGGCTCCCACCTCTATACCGAGGAAACTCGGGCACGAAGTTGGCGAGTCAACGTGCCCAAGATTTGCTGTAGAATGTGTGTAAAACTCATGTCTCATTTTGGGGTTACTTGAAGTCGCCTTTGGTGGAGGAAATTAACCGTGAACTTTTGTGGAGGAACTTAGGGATTTTTCTAGCATCAAGAGAGCAAAAATCCCCACTACAAATTTTTTGGACAGCCCACCATATGCTTGGCCGGCCATGGCTTGGAAAATCGGAGAGGAGAGAATGAATGAGGGATTCTTGTATGGATGATGGAACCACCCTCATAATGCAAGAGAAAAAAGGTCATAATAAGAAACAATCATCACAAACAAATCCATACTCCATCAACTAATCAACAACCATGATTGGTACAAAAAGTCAAGCAATCATGAACCATGGAATGTCAAGGGATGGGGCTCCATCATGAAACCATCATGATGCAACAAAATGCAAAGAACACCCTCCACTAATGCTTATTTGCACAAATGCAAATAAGCCCTCCTCCACCAATCTTCGGCCAATGAAGGATACAAAGAAATATGGCCGAAACGAAAAGCAAACTGGCAACTCCAGAAAACTGGTCCCGTAATAAATTACAAGAAAACCCCGATACTGTGTATACACACCCGCATTTGTATTCCGACCGAAATACAAATGCAAAGAGACAAAATCTACACTGTACTATACTAGGATCCGGCTTAAACCAAAGCCGGCTAGTAATATCCGTCCGATCCTGATCCGGGCAATACCGCACGTATCTGATCGAACCCTGCCATATCTCCATACGGCCTTTACAGCTTTTCGCCCGAAAACTTGAGCAACTGAATGTGAGGGACTCTAAAGACTCGTCAACACCTTGGTTGTGGATTTAACCACTAGCACGTCAGAGGTATAAGCCAATACGTGACGGGCCACCAGCTATTGACCAAAAGGGACGTCGATGAGCGAACTCATCCTGACACCCTACTAAGCCTGTCAGTGACAATATCCGTACAGTCCGGTCCGTTCGTCTATGAGCATCGCATGGCGGGCCTAGGGGGTTGGTAAAAGTCAGACTCCCAAAAGCGGTACAAGTCGTGTCGGAGTGTAGCCCAGAACACCCTGAGATACTACTGGAATACCTACCAGTAAATCTCCTGTCTCGGCCGAGGGCTTTGTGTAATGGCTCTCCTAGACACAGCGCGACCTCACCCCCAATACCGGGAGAGACGAACCCATGAAGATCCGCTCACTGCCTCCATGTGGCTCGGGACTGTACCCAACTAAAACCTGTTTGCACGTCTCCTTTGAGCGTGGTAGGGTAGTAATCAAAGTACAGTGGGAACTCACACGAGACAAATGACGATCCCCAGGTCGAAGAACTAACCTGTACACATGTCACCAGGGAACTGCTATCTGACGTCAGGTATAAGACCAACTAGCATGTTCCCGGCGAGTCCTGTCCGGTGTACTCATAACCCAATGAGCACCTGTATACATCTTAGGTGAACCAACTGACACCAGTGGCTTGTGAGACCGACCACCGCCCCTCGTCGGGGTCTCGACTATATACACTAGTCTACTCTGGAGTATCGATGCCCTGTCTCGAAACTCCCACGACTAGGGACCTTTTAAGGATGTGCTTATAGACCCCAGCTCCCACTTATATGATCGCCCTCATACTGCTGGTGGTCAAGCAAGAATCCTAGGGGCTCTATTAACGTGTAATAGCGACATGTCAGGTCACCTAAAGCAGTACACGATGATAAAGATAAACCAGATAGCATACTATCATCTTGAGTAAGACTGTTCTACCGGGATAGGTCCTCTCTCAATCATTGCAATCACGTGCCTGTGATCCAATAATTGACTCTGAAGGCACTATCTCCAACAATCTCCCACTTGCACTCAAGGCTAATTATTACGATGTCGCATACTCATAGCCCGTGTGATACCGCACTCCCAACTCCTCTACTAGTCAGTCTCACAAAACTCGTTTGCGAAACTATTGCGTTCGAAGAATAGCCTCAGTGAGTGGATCCGCCTTGAAGTTTCTTTCTATGTCTCTCTATAATCTCAAGTTCACGGAGAAAACCATCTCCCGAAATGAGCAATACCTGTCTTAGAATGTCTGGATGTCTGATGGGACCTAGCTCATAAATGGACTCCAAATCCAAACTTCTTAGACTGTATCGTCAACTGAACTTAATCAGTATCCTGCGCCATGCCTCCCTCAGTATTTCCTTGGACCACCTGTCCAAAATACTGCCCCTCGTCAGAAGGAAAACTATAACTCTGACAACCTCCTTGTCGTCCAGGTCACCTTGGAAGCCTGGAATGATAACTGTCTCCCAAATGAGGCTGTCGTTATCATATCCCTAGAATATTCACTTATGTTCTAGAACTTCTTCAGATTGTTTCTCCAGGATTGGATCAATGTCAATTTATTGCATCTAGTGCAAGAACAACATCTGGTGTGGTACTTGACATCTCATGATTGACTCAATTACCTGAGCAAGTGATCTGCCAATCATGCACATCCCTCTCCCCTTTAGTCTGTAAGACACCTTTAGAGAGGGTGACTCCATCACCTGTAGGTACACTACCATGCCAGGAGTCGTCCATTCTAAATACTCTTAGAATGCTGTCTAAGTACCCTGATTGGGAAACCACCCAAATCTAGATCTAAAACCATAGATCTAGTAACCAGTATGTCTGATATGATATCCAAGTCCTGTGTGGAGAAACCACTGTGTGACGACCAAAGTATAATCGATCGTAGTATAGGAATATCACTTCCTACTCTGTGTATGTCATCCAAATACCATGACAACACACCCTACTACCTTCTCAACAGATTCATCCCCTATTCTGATGAAGTCAAACCTATGACTGTCACATCAGAAATAGATGATCTATCTCCGCTATATCTGCTTTAGTCTATAAATAGACATAAGCCACCTGTCCACCAATGCTTCCGCTTCTCCCACTGACTACGACAACCCTCTGGCAGAGTCATATACACGTACACTTCCAAAACTAGTTTAGAACGATGCTATACTCATCCTCCTGCCGGGTCTCACAGTCTGAAACAACAGCAATGGCAAATCTGGGTAAACAAGAACTTCCCTGTCACCGTCCTTGAGGCTACCAGAGTGCCTCTCAGGTGCCTGAAGTTACCCACCTTATCTGCGGAGTGGCCAATGGAATGTCAAACCAGATTGAATCTATCAAATCTTCAGTAATCGTTTGTGGTTCTGGAATCACTTCCAGTTCTACCATACTCCCACTTCTGTTTTCTGAAAAAAATCCATTTTTAATAAAACTGTGGAGAGTCTAGAACAATATCGCTGTTGATCTTCCAGATGGTAGAAAGTCAACCCTCGTCATAGCATGGGTCAACCCACAAACAGCCATTACAGAAACGTGCCTTGAGTTATCCAGAGTCTGGTTTTAAGCATAATCCGGACAACTCCCCGTACCTTAACAACGTTAAGATATGAACTGTTCTATATCCATTATAGAACTAGAGGCACAGATTTAATTGAACCAGATTCAAATCATGCAGCTATCTCCAGTGCATGTTAACTAAATGGAAGGAGGCCGATCAGCGTTACTCAACTTAGGAATGCTTCCAATTATGAGTAACCTGAAAGAGAAGCAAGTTCTCTTTATCATTACTATCAACTGAATACCATATACAAGTATCTACATCTTCGATCACTTTGAAGAATCCCGATACTTGCAACACCTGGTTCTCTACTTTATTCAAATACCTATAACTTCTCAAAATTCGGACCCTGTGTTTCCACGAAACACATGTCTAAAAACTAGAGAAGTCATAAGTAAACCGAATATAGTACGAGGACCAACCCCTCTGTCCTAATGGACACTGGACAACATACAATACTCTGTATAAGTCCCTTGAGTCTGATAACTCAATCCCTGTGTGTCGTAGGTTGAAAACTGAACTTATGGTTAAGAAGAATTCCACCGTTGTTTAATGCTCCTTACCTAACCATCCACTGATATAGGTAAATGTCATAGACATAATTTCAGAAAGGTATATCTCACTCTATGAAAATACACGTACAGATATATCAATTTGAAATTGGTGCATAACAGCGGATATTCAAAACCAAATATTTGCCGACCGGCAAACAGCCCAGGTGATTTCCTCAAATATCACCAATTACAACGAATTCCGATATAATGAGGATGATCACCTAATTCCCAATAACTTACTCCCACTCATCATCTGTAAAACCATACAGATGTGAGAATCATACCTGGTAAATACATACCCTGGAGCAAGTGTCTAATTGGAAAATCAGTTTTCTTTTAACAGTACACAGTGAAACTGAAACATTAAAATGTTTCCAGGGGTTATCCTGGTATTCCTAGTAATGCCTCTTCCATTATCCAGATTCATGACTATAACCGTGTAATTCTTTGCGACCTCTCCAAATCCCTTCATATGTCTTTAGTCATTACCTTCTGTACACCCTTTTAGGCCAAATGGTTTTCTTCCTTCCCTACCGTTCGGCACCAGCCTATGGTTTGGAAGAAGACTATCCAATAAGCATAATGGGTGTACTGTCCCAGTCTTAGCAACACTCGCAATGCGAGAGAAGGTGAAGATAAAAGACACCTGAATAAACCTTATTCCTATTTCTCCTGAACCAGAATCCATCCCCGAACTGAAACAAGTTCCTTTCGAGTTCGTATATAACCATACGATGGAGTATCCAATAAACTGTGGATCTTCGTAGTGATACGGAGTGTCCTGGAGAAATACAAAGGTGAAGTGGGAGTGTTAATGAAATATTTGGTTTGGTCGTGAATAGCAGTCGCAATTTACTTTGCCCTCCTTCTAAACCCTTTCTTTGTCTTTACATAATACCTTCTGTACACCATCGTTAGGCTAATTGGTTTTCTTTATTCCCTACCGGTCGGCACCTGCCTACGGTTTGGAAGAAGATAATCCAATTTGCGTAATAGGTGTACTATCTCCTAAACCAAGGATTACTCGCAACCTGAGAGAAGGTAAAAAGAAAAGACAACCGAATAGTCCTATCCGTTTTCTCCAGAACCTGAAACCATCCTCGAATAAATTCTTTTGAGTTCGTATATAACCATACGATGGTTTTGTCCAATGGAAGTGGACGTTCATAGTAATACGGGGTGTCCTGGAGAAAAGGGTAAAAGTAGGAGTGGCAATGAGGTGTGCAACTCTGACAATCCAAAAGCCAGTGTTTAAGAAGGTTCGGTCAACTTGGTCACTGAGTCATAGTCTTAGGGTCGGGTCAATGGTCGCTGCCAAAGAGAGAGAGAAAAGAAACACTCAGCGTGCACTCTAACCTAGATCAGAATGGTTACCAATTTATCTAATCTGGAAACCTCCCACTGTCACCTCAAATTCTCTTCCAAACCTGAAAGAAGAATTAGTCGGGGTCACCCGAGGAGTAAACTAACTCATCGGTAGGAATCGGGATCCAACTATCATCGCATGATAACGTGACGGAATCCGCTCACGCTATCACACTCCAGAAGGTATGCGCATATCTGGCAAGTTTCAGTTTCTTTAGAAACTCCCGATGTGATTTTTAGCCCATGCTCTTATGACCTTGACTTTGGCCAACATATCATAAGTCACATGTCAAGTTCTACCCGTCATTTTCCAGGTTAATTTGAGCACACCCGTACATACCCTTGACTTTGGCCAAAATAGTAATACGACTGCCCCAAACCAACGCATCTATCTATGCTGCATATGAATACCCAATAGCTACCAATCACTGTGCCTTGACTTTGGCCAACATACACAGCTTGAATACTATTGACCACCCATATGAAACGACGGAGGGCTATGAATGGTTTTTGGCGAAAACCATTAATGTAATGAACTTGATATCGTCGAAGGAACGGATAGCTTTTTTGAAAATATAGTGACGAAAACCTTTGCTAAAGAGGTCACTCCCGGTGAAGGGATCTCGGCTCTTTCCCCGTAGAATGAGGTGCAGGATATTCCAACTGAATACCACGATGCAAAGCAAAAGTAATCGGCTATAGTGAAGTTATTGCCCTGACGCAAACTTTTTGTCCAAGGGGTCACTCCCGGTGAAGGGATCTCGGCCCTTGCCTCGTCGACTGAGGAGCAGGATATTCCAACTGAATACCACGATGCAAAACAAAAGAGAACGTCCATGCAATAACAGCTTTTTGAAAAGTGTTCCAACAACATCAGAATAGGTTTGTTTTTAACTTGCATTGATCCGAATCAACGCAGTCCCATCAATTGATCACACCACAAAGAACGAAAATATACTGATGTACGTATATGCCATCCGCATTCGCCACTGGGTCCCGTCATTACCCGTTAGGTTAGCTAACTAACGACAGAGCGGGGACTGGACTAGCGCGGATGCAAAACATATACAACATCTACTAATATATATACCAATATATTATATTCGCTCAAGGCGTGATAAAATGCAATATCACAGAAATGTACAGCATCACAGAACAATACAGATATCTGGGATCCCCGGGTTTCACAGAGCCACTACTGAAACCCGACGTTCCCCTGGTCGTGTGGATAGCCTGTGCAATGAAATCTAAGACCCCTACGGGCGCGGCAAGTTACCCGCCAAAACCTGAAGCGAGGCAGCCCCCTTCAGCAACGTGAATGGGCCACCCAGCACTTCACGGAATTCGGTAACTTGGGCACCCCTCCTGGGTCAACCTGTACCCCCTACGAGTGCGGCGAATAGCCCGCCAATTCTAGAGTCAAGCCCCCTCCGTCTCAATGCCATGAGATGCGGGCTTGTTGCCCTCCAGAATCCGGCTATCCGTTCACCCCTCCGCGGGGTAATCCTAGTACAGAAAGTAAAATATACATACAACGGGTATATCGACCGCAACCTGGTCGTGCCCCAAAATAATAATACAAACAGGCAGTGACGGCAGTCCACATGTCGGATGCTCGCCCCGCAATATCAAATGTACATAATACAACAAAACTGTACTACCACTGCAACCAGGCTATCCCCCACGACCGATCCGCAACATCACAGCAATACACAGAACATCAACGTGAAAGTCACGTTCGCAAATCCGACTAACCGGGCTATAGCAGTTAGACAGGATTTATCAATCAAGTGACATTCACGGTCGCAGATATAATGTAAATACTGTGAACTAATGTGTTTAAAATATCCGATTGATTAAATTTACCAAGTTGGCCCCCAAGTACTACTGTAGCACATCAAGAAATTCTGGGCCCAAAAAATAACATTCCAAAAAACCTATTTTCCACTCAGGAGCAATCTGTAGAATTTTGGGGGACTGAACAATTCAAGTCGCGGCGGAACCGCGGTCCAAGCATGGGTTTGGCCGCGGTTCCGCGGTGGTTTGGACTGTTCACGAGCCTAAAGTTTCACAGAACTCTTAAAATTCCCTGCACATCATTCTGCGACACCCTGAAAAATTTTTGGACTTCAAAAAATTTCGACAGAAACTGATGTGAAGAAAAATACGGTTTTTGGAAAATTTTTCGATCGGAAATGTAAAACACATTAGACAAAGCTAGACTATATTAATGGCGAGGCTCTGATACCACTGTAAGTGCACGGCGGCGCCCCGGCCTCCATCCCGAGGCCAAATGCGGAAGCGATGGTTAACTTTAATTTCTCAAACCGGCACCACCGCTGTAGCGTTTTGAAAATCGTTTCGGTAAAATTTCGGAAAATCGGTAAAATAAGGGGGTTTTCTGTAAAAAATCAAAATGCAAATATCTTATTATAAAAATTAAATATACATATTCTAGCTATATAATTGCTAGTATTTGGTGTTTATTGAGCCACTGGTGAAATTTCAAATTTTCTGAAAAAAAATTATTTTATTATTATTTTAGGCCGTCACTAATACATTTAATTAGGGAAAATTACAAATTGGAATGAGTTGAAATAAATTTTGTGCATCATGACACATTAAATAAAATTTTATCAAGTTGTTTTTGAAATGAAATCGTTTGCCAAAACGGTTTAGAAAATATCGAAGAAAAAGGCTTTTTCCGGTGAATTTAGTGTTAATGGAAATTGGGGTATATCATTTATTATTTTTCCCTCACCCACACAAACCCAATTTCCCCTCCTTGGCTGAGCCCATGGCAACCCATTACCAAGTTCCCACAAAAAAAATGAGAGAAGCAAAACAAATGAAAAGAAAAGGGAAATGAAAAGAAATAGATAAATGAGTATGGACTTTTGACTTTTATGTTGACTTGAACCTTCCCCACTTGACTTTTCCCCACCTCACACACCCCCCACACTTCCCCCACCTGCACTTGACTGAGCCCCCCCTCTTCTTCAGCCCCACCTCATTTCTTCTTCTCTTTTCTCTTCAAAATTCCATCAAAAATCATCAAAAATGCCTCAAAAATTCCACAAAATCAAAATCGAATCCCTACCCATTTATACTTGACCATTCTAGTATGGATCTTGGTGAAGGGAAGCATGTTTGGGAGGCTAGATTTGTGCTAGATCTCAAGATGATTGTGTGGTAAATTCTTAACCTTATGGCTAATTGTTGTTTGAATACCTTAAATCAAGCATAATTAGTTAATAGTTTGGGATTAATTGAATGTTTTGAAAAATCTAGTAAGAGTTGTGATTTCAATTAGGGTTTTTATTATATCATTAGGGATGCAATGTTTAGTTTAACATCTTAATGAATGTAAAACCTAATCTAGTTGCTAGTTGCAATTTGTTAATTTAAAATTTGCAATAAAAAAGCTTTTTATGCAAACTAGGTTTTTATGAAATGCATATATAGGTGAGATTAAATTATGGTTAGGGTTTTTATCACATTATTAACATCTTAATTTGTTGTTTAGCAACTTAGATCTTGCAAATCCAACCTAAATTGTTGTTTGTGCATTTTGCTATAAAATTGTTAAAAATTTAGGTATTTTGTAAACTAGAATTTTAGGGTTTTTGGAATTTAAGGAGATTAAATTATGGGAATTGTTTTTATGACTTATTTAAGATATTTAGTGAATATTGTGGCCGCTAGATTCGTTTATACATCGAGTATTGTACTAAAACGGTGATTTGTGCTTGCTAGATTTTCGGAAAAATGACTTTTTAAATGAAATTGGGGTTTTTGTGAGTTTTAAGCTATTTTATATTATAATTAGTGCTTGTAACTGTACAAACGAGTGTGTTGGGAGTTTTCTCGATGGTTTGGCGTTTGTACGCCGACGTCGAGGGTTTTTGGGTCGATTTGTGAAAGCAACCATAGGTTTTGACCTATGTGGGATTCGTGAGTCGTTTTGGTCATGAGTCGGATTTTAATGCGATACGGTGCGTTATGATATGTAGGTACCCCATGTGGACTTCGAGACGACAAGCAAGCGCGTGGCGACGTCGGCACCGGCGAGCGAGGACCAGGTGAGTAGATTTATATCTACGGGGAGAAGTCGGGTGGATGGCGTATAGCACCCCCGCAGTCCGTGGTGGTGTATACGGATGCGTATACACACCAACAATTATTCTATGTTATTTGGGATTAATAACGATGTTTAGGATGGATATTGGTGTGTTGGATTATTTTAGTGTTGTGAACCTTAGGGTAGTGTTGCACTACATATACACACATACATACTTGCATACATTCCTATTTATATGTGCTCATGGGATTCTTTATAGTTATGTGTTCACATGGGTATGGGACTATGTGTTCACATACGGATTTGAGGATGATACTTGGGATTGAGCTGAGTCGATGAGATTTGTTTTGTGGTTGTGATATCGGTGATATGGCAGGCTTCGTACTTAAGGTACGTCCTGGTGTTATAGCAGATCTTGGGGCGGCGATACGGGTGAATAGTGTTATAAATAAAATGGTCGACATGTGATCGTGATATAAGGCATGATATGCTAGGATATTGATATTAGGCCGTATCGGGCGATGTATACCCCTTGATGATGATATGTGCTGACGATATCGGTTTGTACGAGATTGTCGATCAGTAGTCAGATCATGAGTATATTGAGAATATTAGTATTGTACTAGACGTAGGTCAGTACCCTAGACTATGATCTTCGATAAAGAGGATACCAGAGGAATAGTGTGAGATATATGATATTGACCCGTACCCAGATTTGGGGATGCCGTACGACGGATTTACGTACGAGCTATATCTTAATGATTGATCCGCACTCTTGACTTGGGATGTCTGATTATAGATATGGTATCGGATATGATATTATTGAGGCGGGATCACCGACTAATATATATACAGGTATGTATATGTATCGACTCAGATGTTAGGCGGTTTCCTTACCTGTAGTCTAGCTTGTAGCTTAGCCCTTTAGTTTAGTTAGTTGTTAGATTAGATTCGGTTCCTACCTATTTCAAAGCTTACGAATCGGGCGTATTTTAAAAGACAAGTCAAGGGATTCTACGGATATTTCAAAAAAACGTATCTTTTCTTAAAAACACCGTAGCCCTATTTTCAAAACCCCACGATTCGTGTTATTTCAAAAGGCACCATTGTAGGACTTATATTAAGTTAATGCAGATTAGTTATCGTTGCGTCTAGTATTCAGCTCCCGCTCATTATTGTTGTTCGCTCCGCATCACATGCTTATATTATGCTTCATATTCCACTGTTGATATCTTGTGGTTAGGACACCAGCACCATTACCGATGATGCGTATGTACCACGTACACTTACTTGCCGGCTCATACACATCTTCATCGGTAATTGCCATGTCACGTACACCTTAGAAAATATTATTGCTTGACATAGCCTGTTAGCTAATAGTTTAGACATGATATTAGTGTACTTGCCTTATATGTTAGTTTAGACATTGTAGTTATTACCTGCTATTTCATGCATACTTTTATTCATTGTTAGGCCGCATTCATGGATTCTCATGCATATATTCACTTTTTACATGCTATTGAGGTTTTGGATTCGGATTTCCATGAGATTTTCTGGATTTGGGGAAAACCGCAAAACATATACAAACTTCTTCTTTCTCTTTTTAAATGAAAAGCGCGGTTTTTCCCATGATGTATGAGTCGTCCACCATGAGTTTGCTGATTGATTTCGAGACTCGATTCGAGGAGTTGGATGAACCATTTCGGGTACATGGTGGACCCGGTAAGGTACCCCGGGGCAAGATGCTCGTGGTGATGACGATGAGCCTGGCAGGGGGAGACTACCTACCGGTGATTTTACCCGACGCGTCGGATATCCGGAGGATACCGTCGTGGTCTTGAGATAGATGGTAGGGGCCGATCTGGACTGACGGCGCCCTAGATATTGAGATTGAGACATTGAGATTTTGAGATATTGAGGTACTGAGATTTGATGATACAGGCCAGTCCGGATAGCCGGAGCCTGAGGTTTTGAGACATTGAGGTTTATGTTTTGTGTCGATACTAGACACTGTTGATGCTGATTTCATTTATGATACCTCATTTTAAAAATACAAAGGAAATCTCACTAATTTATGAAAACAGCTTCTTCATTTACATGTATTCTGTTTTCATGCATTCATACCTCATTCATATGATATATTGCTACCTGAGGCACTGACACAGGCACATGAGATCACACTCGGGTTAGATATTACTCTAGCCATTGTTATAGGCTGCATGTTATTCATATATTTAAGGATATATTATGATCATTGACCTAGGTTGCGTTATTTATGCGATTTCTGTGCGTAGATGTTTTTCTATTCACGAGTTGGCAACTCACCCCCGTTGTGCCCCAGTTTCTTGCAGGTTTGCTGTACAGGTTTCATTACGGCTTGCGGGCATAGTTTCCTTCGGGTGATTTGCTAGTAGGTGGGTTTACTTGTATCGTACCCCCCATTATATAACTTGTATATTATTACTCTGTTGTATCTAGAAGTTCCATCAACCAAACATGTATTTATTTCAGAGATAGAGACCAGTGATGTTATTCTTTCAACCTTAGAGTCGCGCGTTTTATTTCTGTGGTTTTCTTGTGGTTTTGAGTTTTTGATCCTCGCCGTTGGCGTTGTATAATATATTGCTTGTGTGGTTGTGACCGTCGATTGACGAAGAGCTAGCTCCCGCTTGGGGATGCTTTTTATTGATTTCGTATACTATTCATGTTGTATCCCGTTTGGGAGCCAGTATTTGTTGGAGATAGTGCCCTCAGAGTCAATTATTAGGTCACAGGTACGTGATTGCAATGATTGATGGAGGACCTATCCCGGTAGGACAGTCTTACTCGAGATGATAGTATGCTATCTGGTTTACCTTTATCATCGTGTACTGTTTTAAGTGACCTGACACGTCGCTATTACACGTTGATAGAGCCCCTAGGATTCTTGCTTGACCACCAGCAGTATGAGGGCGATCATATAAGTGGGAGCTGGGGGTCTATAAGCATATCCTTGAAAGGTCCCTAGTCGTGAGAGTTTCGAGACAGGGCATCGATACTCCATAGTAGACTAGTGTATACAGTCGAGACCCCGACAAGGGGCGGTGGCCGGTCTCACAAGCCACTGGTGTCAGTTGGATCACCTAAGATGTATACAGGTGCTCATTGGGTTATGAGTACACCGGACAGGACTCGCCGGGAACATGCTGGTTGGTCATATACCAGACGTCAGATGGCAGTTCCCTGGTGACATGTGTGCAGGTTAGTTCATCGACCTGGGGATCGTCATTTGTCTCGTGTGAGTTCCCACTGTACTTTGATTACTACCCTACCACGGCTCAAAGGAGTCGTGCAAACAGGTTTTAGTTGGGTACAGTCCCGAGCCACATGGAGGCAGTGAGCGTATCTTCAGGGGTTCGTCTCTCCCGGTATTGGGGGTGAGGTCGTGCTGTGTCTAGGAGAGCCATTACACGAAGCCCTCGGCCGAGGCAAGGAGATTTACTGGTAGGTATTCCAGTAGTATCTCAGGGTGTTCTGGGCTACACTCCGACACGACTTGTACCGCTTTTGGGGGTCTGACTTTTACCAACCCCCTAGGCCCGCCATGCGATGCTCATAGACGAACGGACCGGACTGTACGGATATTGTCACTGACAGGCTCAGTAGGGAGTCAGGCTGAGTTCGCTCACAGACGTCCCTTTTGGTCAATACCTGGTAGCCCGTTATGTATTGGCTTATACCTCTAACGTGCTAGTGGTTAAATCCACAACCAAGGTGTTGATGAGTCTTTAGAGTCCCCCACATTCAGTTACTCAGCTTTCGGGCGAAAGGTTGTAGAGGCCGTATGGAGATATGGCAAGGTCCGATCAGATACGTGCGGTATTGCACGGATCAGGATCGGACAGTCTGTACTATAGGCCGTATGGTTATATGGCAGGGTTCGATCAGATACGTGCGGTATTGCACGGATCAGGATCGAACGGATATTACTAGCCGGTTTTGGTATAAGCCGGATCCTAGTATAGTACAGTGTAGATTTTGTCTCATTGCATTTGTATTTCGGTCGAAATACAGATGTGGGTGTGTATGCACAGTATCGGGGTTTTCCTGTAATTTATTACGGGACCAGTTTTCTGGAGTTGCCAGTTTTGCTTTCCGTTTCGGCCGATTTCCATTGTTCTGTTCATTGGCCGAAGATTGGTGGAGGAGGGCTTATTTGCATTGTTGCAAATAAGTGGTTGTGGAGGGGGTTCTTTGCATCTTGTAGTATCATGATGGTTTTCATGATGAGCACCATCACTTGACTTCTTCTTCTCATGATGGCTTGACTTTTTGAAGCTATCATGCATGAGATGATGGTTGCCTTGGAGTGTTGGATTTGTTGTGATCATTCCCTTTTGCATGATAGCTTTCCTCTCTCTCTCTTTTGTATTAGATGAGAATGGCTCCCATTTGATTTACTCTTCCACTCACTCCATTCTCTCCTCCCACCAAGCCATGGCCGGCCAAAGCATTAGGGGCTGTCCAAATTTTTGCATGTGGGATTTTTGCTCTTTTGCTTTTGTAAAATCCCACAAGTCCCTCCACATTGTTCTCATATCCTTTCCTCCACCAAAAGGCAATTCCTATAACCCCAAAGTGAGACTTGAGGACTACATATTCTACAGCGAATCTTGGGCACGTCGAGTAGCCGGCTTCGTGCCCGAGTTGCCTCGGCATTGAGGTGGGAGCCCGTAAAAGAAGTAGGCGATGTGGTGCACTTCCGGCGACGAGGAGGAGACGGGACATTCCGCAGGAGATCGGGACGATGATGAGAAGACCGGAGGACTTGGATCGTCGGTATATCTCTCTTCCCTTTCTTGTTGTTAGCTAGGACTAGTTAGTGGTTCGATCCGGGTATTAGTGCGCGGCGGTTTGCCAGTTCAAGAAAAATTAAAGTTTATCACCGCTTCCGCATTTGGCCGTCGGATTGACGGCCGGGGCGCCGCCGTGCACTTACAGTGGTATCAGAGACTCGCCAATAACTTAGTCTAGCTTGGTTTAATGTGTTTGCAATTCGGATCGATCAAAAATCCCAAAACCCGCATTTCCTTCAGCATCAGTTTCTGTTGAAAATTTTTGGTCTCGAAAAATTTTTCAGGTTGTAAAATATTGATGTACTAGAAATTGTAAGACTACTGTACAAATTCGACGCACTGATCTTCTAACCAGAGCGCGGAACCGCGGCCAAGACCAACTTGTGGCCGCGGTTCCGCCGCAGTAAGGAGGAATCAGTGGGTTGGGTTTTTACAGTGGGCTTCTGGGGAGATTTTAGGGGTTTTGGAATAATAACATTGGGCCCAGAATTTCCTGATCTGCTACAGTAATGCTTGGGGGCCCACTTGTTGAAATTTGATTGATCGGATATTTTAAACACATTATTTCACAGTATTTACATTATATCTGCGACCGTGAATGTCACTTGATCGGTAAATCCGGTCTAACTGCTATAGCCCGGTTAGACGGATTTGCGAACGTGACTTTCACGTTGATGTTCTGTTTTTGCTGTGATGTTGCGGATCGGTCGTGGGGGATAGCCTGGATGCAATGCTAGTACAGTTTTTGTTGTATTATGTACATTTGATATTGCGGGGCGAGCGTCCGACATGTGGACTGCCGTCACTGCCTGATTGTATTATTATTTTGGGGCACGGCCAGGTTGCGGTCGATGTACCCGTTGTATGTATATTTTACTTTCTGTACTAGGATTGCCCCACGGAGGGGTGCACGGATTGCCGGGTTCTAGAGGGCAACAAGCCCGCATCTCATGGCATTGAGACGGAGGGGCTTCACTCTAGGATTGGCGGGCTTTTCGCCGCACTCGTAGGGGGTACAGGTTGACCCAGGAGGGGTGCCCAAGTTACCGGATTCCGTGAAGTGCTGGGTGGTCCATTCACGGTGCTGAAGGGGGCTGCCTCGCTTCAGGTTTTGGCGGGTGACTTGCCGCGCCCGTAGGGGTCTAGGATTTCATTGCACAGGCTATCCACACGACCAGGGGAACGTCGGGTTTCAGCGGCTCTGTGAAACCCGGTGATCCCAGATATCTGTATTGTTTCTGTGATGCTGTACATTTCTGTGATGTTGCGTTTTTTTCACGCCTTGAGCGAAATATAATATATTGGTATATATATTAGTAGATGTTGTATATGTTTTGCATCCGCGCTAGTCCAGTCCCCGCTCTGTCGTTAGTTAGCTAACCTAACGGGTAATGACGGGACCCAGTGGCGAATGCGGATGGCATATACGTACATCAGTATATTTTCGTTCTTTGTGGTGTGATCAATTGATGGGACTGCATTGATTCGGATCAATGCAAGTTAAAAACAAACCTAATCTGATGTTGTTGGAACACTTTTTCAAAAAGCTGTTATTGCAAGGACGTTCACTTTTGTTTTGCATCGCGGTATTCATTTAGAATATCCTGCTCCTCAGTCGACGAGGCAAGGGCCGAGATCCCTTCACCGGGAGTGACCCCTTGGACAAAAAGTTTGCGTCAGGGCATTAACTTCACTATAGCCGATTGCTTTTGCTTTGCACCGTGGTATTCAGTTGGAATATCCTGCACCCCATTCTACGGGGAAAGAGCCGAGATCCCTTCACCGGGAGTGACCTCTTTAGCAACGGTTTTCGTCACTATATTTTTTAAAAGCTATCCGTTCCTTCAACGATATCAAGTTCATTGCGTTAAAGGTTTTCGCCAGAAACCATTCGTAGCCCTCCGTCATTTCAGTTAAATATTCGGTAGTATTCAAGCTATGTATTTTGACCTCACGCCAAGGCATAGTGATTGGTAGCTGCCGGGTATTTATCTGTTGCATAGATAGATGCGTTGGTTTGGGACAGTCGTACTACTATTTTGGCCTACGTCAAGGGTATGTACGGGTGGGTTCAAATTAACCTGGATAATGACGGGCAGAACTTGACATGTGACTTATGACATTTTGACCTCACGCCAAGGTCATAAAAGCATGGGGCAAAAATCACATCGGGAGTTTCAAAAGAACTGAAACTTGCCAGATATGCGCATACCTTCTGGAGTGTGATGACGTGAGCGGATTCCGTCATGTTATCATGCGATGATAGTTGGATCCCGATTCCCACTGATGAGTTAGTATACTTCTCGGCTGATCCCGACTAATTCTTCTTTCAGGTTTGGAGGAGAATTTGACGGTACAGTGGGAGGTTTCCAGATTAGATAAATTGGTAACCATTCTGATCTAGGTTAGAGTGCACGCTGAGTGTTTCTTTTCTCTCTCTCTTTGGCAGCAACCATTGACCCGACCCTAAGACTATGACTCAGTGACCAAGTTGACCGAACCTTCTTAAACACCGGCTTTTGGATTGTCAGAGTTGCAAACCTCATTGCCACTCCTACTTTTACCCTTTTCTCCAGGACACCCCGTATTACTACGAACGTCCATTTCCATTGGACAAAACCATCGTATGGTTATATACGAACTCGAAGGAATTCGAGGATGGTTTCAGGTTCTGGAGAAAATGGATAGGATTATTCAGTTGTCTTTTCCTTTTACCTTCTCTCGAGTTGTGTGTACTCCTTGGTTTAGGAGATAGTACACCTATTACGCAAATTGGATAGTCTTCTTCCAAACCTTAGGCTGGTGCCGAACGGTGGGGAATGAGGAAAACCAATTAGCCTAACGATGGTGTACAGAAGGTATTAAATTAAGACAAAGCAAGGGATTAGTAAGAGGGCAAAGCAGATTGCGACTGCTATTCATGACCAAACCAAGTATTCCTTTACCACTCCCAAATCACCTTTGTATTTCTCCAGGACACTCCGTATCACTACGAAGATCCACAGTTTATTTGGATACTCCATCGTATGGTTATATACGAACTCGAAAGGAACTTGTTCCAGTTCGGGGATGGATTCTGGTTCAGGAGAAATAGGAATAAGGTTTATTCGGTTGTCTTTTATCTTCACCCTCTCTCATTGCGAGTGTTCCTAGGATTGGGACAGTACACCCATTATGCTTATTGGATAGTCTTCTTCCAAACTATAGGCTGGTGCCGAACGGTAGGGAAGGAAGAAAACCATTTGGCCTAAAGGGGTGTACAGAAGGTAAAGACTAAAGACATATGAAGGGATTTGGAGAGGTGGCAAAGAATTATACGGTTACAGTCGTGAATCTGGAAGAGGCATTACTAAGATTACCAGGATACCCCATCGAAACATTTCGATGTTTCAGTCTCACTGTGTACTGTTAAAGGAAAACTGATTTCCCGATTAGATACTTACTCCAGGGTATGTATTTACCAGCTACGATTCTCACATCTGCATGGTTTTACAGATGATGAGTGGGAGTAGGTTATTGGGAATTGGGTGATCATCCTCATTATATCGGGATTCGTTGTAATCAGTGATATTTGAGGAGATCGCCTGGGTAGTTTGCCGGTTGGCAAATATTTGGTTTTGAATATCCGCAGTTATGCACCAATTTCAAATTGATATATCTGTACGTCTATTTTCATAGAGTGAGATATACCTTTCTGAAATTATGTCTACGACATTTACCTATATCAGTGGATGGTTAGGTAAGGAGCATTAAACAGCGGTGTAATTCTTCTTAACCATAAGTACAGTTTTCAACCTACGACACACGGTGAATGAGTTTTCAGACTCAAGGGACTTATACAGAGTATTGTGTGTTGTCCAGGGTCCATCAGGACAGAGGGGTTGGTCCTCGTACTATATTCGGTTTACTTATGACTTCTCTAGTTTTTAGACAGGTGTTTCGTGGAAACACAGGGTCCGAATTTTGAGAAGTTATAGGTATTTGAATAGAGTAGAGAACCAGGTGTAGCAAGTTTCGGGATTCTTCAAAGAGATTGAAGATGTAGATACTTGTGTATGGTATTAAGTTGATAGTAATGACTAAGAGAACTTGCTTCTTTTTCAGGTTACTCATAATTGGAAGCATTCCTAAGTTGAGTAACGCTGATCGGCCTCCTTCCATTTAGTTGACATGCACTGGAGACAGCTGCATGATTTGGATCTGGTTCAATTAAATCAGTGCCTCTGTTTCTATATTGGATATAGAACAGTTCATATCTTAACGATGTTAAGGTACGGGGAGTTGTCCGGTTTATGATTAAAACCAGACACTAGACAACTCAAGGCACGTTTCTGTAATGGCTGTTTGTGGGTTGACCCAGGCTATGACGAGGGTTGATTTTCTACCATCTGGATGAACAATAGCAATATTGTTCTAGACTCGCCACAGTTTTATTAAAAATGGATTTTTTCAGAAAACAGTAGTGGGAGTATGGTAGAACTGGAAGTGATTCCAGAACCACAAACGATTACTGAAGATTTGATAAGGAACCTAAAGATTCAATCTGGATTGACATTCCATTGGCCACTCCGCAGATAAGGTGGGTAACTTCAGGCACCCGAGAGGTACTACGGTAGCCTCAAGGACGGTGACAGGGAAGTTCTTGTTTACCCACAATTACCATTGCTGTTGTTCCAGGCTGCGAGACCCGGTGGGAGGATGAGTATAGCGTCGTTCTAAACTAGTTTTAGAAGTGTACGTCTATATGACTCTGCCAGAGGGTTGTCGTAGTCAGTGGGAGCAGCGGAAGCATTGGTGGACAGGTAGCTTATGTCTATTTATAGACTAAAGCAGATGTAGCGGAGATAGATCATCTACTTCTGACGTGACAGTCATGGGTTTGACTTCATCAGAATAGGGGATGGATCTGTTGAGAAGGTAGTAGGGTGTGATGTCATGGTATTTGGATGACATACACAGAGTAGGAAAGAAAACTCCTATACTACAATCGGTTATACTTTGGTCGTCACACAGTGGTTTCTCCACAAAGGAAATGGATTTTATATCAGACATACTGGTTACTAGATCTATAGTTCTAGATCTAGATTTGGGTAGTCTCCCAATCTGGGTACTTAGATAGCATTCTAAGGGTATTTAGAATGGACGACTCCTGGCACGGTAGTGTACCTGCAGGTAATGGAGTCACCCTCTCTAAAGGTGTCTTACAGACTAAAGGGGAGAGGGATGTGCATGATTGGCAGATCACTTGCTCAGGCAATTGAGTCAATCATGAGATGTCAAGTACCACACCAGATATTGTTCTTGCACTGGATGCAATAAGTTGACATTAATCCAATCCTGGAGAAACAGTCGGAAGCAGTTTTAGAACATAAGTGGATGTTCTAGGGATATGATAACGAAAGCCTCATTCGGGAGACAGTTATCATTCCAGGCTTCCAAGGTGACATGGACGACAAGGAGGTTGTCAGAGTTATAGTTTTCCTTCTGACGAAGGGCAGTATTTTGGACAGATGGTCCAAGGCAATACTGAGGGTGGCATGGCGCAGGATACTGATTAAGTTCAGTTGACGATACAGTCTAAGAAGTTTGGATTTGGAGTTCATTCATGAGCTATGTCCCATCAGACATCCAGACACATTCTAAGACAGGTATTGCTCATTTCGGGAGATGGGTTTCTCCGCGAACTTGAGATATAGAGAGACATAGAAAGATACAACAAAGCGGATCCACTCACTGAGGCTGTTCCTCGAACGCAATAGTTTCGCAAATGAGCTTTGTGAGACTGACTAGTACAGGAGTTGGGTGTTCGGTATCACACGGGCTGTGAGTATGCGACATCGCAATAATTAGCCTTGAGTGCAAGTGGGAGATTGTTGGAGATAGTGCCCTCAGAGTCAATTATTAGGTCACAGGTACGTGATTGCAATGATTGATGGAGGACCTATCCCGGTAGGACAGTCTTACTCGAGATGATAGTATGCTATCTGGTTTACCTTTATCATCGTGTACTGTTTTAAGTGACCTGACACGTCGCTATTACACGTTAATAGAGCCCATAGGATTCTTGCTTGACCACCAGCAGTATGAGGGCGATCATATAAGTGGGAGCTGGGGGTCTATAAGCATATCCTTGAAAGGTCCCTAGTCGTGAGAGTTTCGAGACAGGGCATCGATACTCCATAGTAGACTAGTGTATATAGTCGAGACCCCGACGAGGGGCGGTGGCCGGTCTCACAAGCCACTGGTGTCAGTTGGATCACCTAAGATGTATACAGGTGCTCATTGGGTTATGAGTACACCGGACAGGACTCGCCGGGAACATGCTGGTTGGTCATATACCAGACGTCAGATGGCAGTTCCCTGGTGACATGTGTGCAGGTTAGTTCATCGACCTGGGGATCGTCATTTGACTCGTGTGAGTTCCCACTGTACTTTGATTACTACCCTACCACGGCTCAAAGGAGTCGTGCAAACAGGTTTTAGTTGGATACAGTCCCGAGCCACATGGAGGCAGTGAGCGTATCTTCAGGGGTTCGTCTCTCCCGGTATTGGGGGTGAGGTCGTGCTGTGTCTAGGAGAGCCATTACACGAAGCCCTCGGCCGAGGCAAGGAGATTTACTGGTAGGTATTCCAGTAGTATCTCAGGGTGTTCTGGGCTACACTCCGACACGACTTGTACCGCTTTTGGGGGTCTGACTTTTACCAACCCCCTAGGCCCGCCATGCGATGCTCATAGACGAACGGACCGGACTGTACGGATATTGTCACTGACAGGCTCAGTAGGGAGTCAGGCTGAGTTCGCTCACAGACGTCCCTTTTGGTCAATACCTGGTAGCCCGTTATGTATTGGCTTATACCTCTAACGTGCTAGTGGTTAAATCCACAACCAAGGTGTTGATGAGTCTTTAGAGTCACCCACATTCAGTTACTCAGCTTTCGGGCGAAAGGTTGTAGAGGCCGTATGGAGATATGGCAAGGTCCGATCAGATACGTGCGGTATTGCACGGATCAGGATCGGACAGTCTGTACTATAGGCCGTATGGTTATATGGCAGGGTTCGATCAGATACGTGCGGTATTGCACGGATCAGGATCGAACGGATATTACTAGCCGGTTTTGGTATAAGCCGGATCCTAGTATAGTACAGTGTAGATTTTGTCTCATTGCATTTGTATTTCGGTCGAAATACAGATGCGGGTGTGTATGCACAGTATCGGGGTTTTCCTGTAATTTATTACGGGACCAGTTTTCTGGAGTTGCCAGTTTTGCTTTCCGTTTCGGCCGATTTCCATTGTTCTGTTCATTGGCCGAAGATTGGTGGAGGAGGGCTTATTTGCATTGTTGCAAATAAGTGGTTGTGGAGGGGGTTCTTTGCATCTTGTAGTATCATGATGGTTTTCATGATGAGCACCATCACTTGACTTCTTCTTCTCATGATGGCTTGACTTTTAGAAGCCATCATGCATGAGATGATGGTTTCCTTGGAGTGTTGGATTTGTTGTGATCATTCCCTTTTGCATGATAGCTTTCCTCTCTCTCTCTTTTGTATTAGATGAGAATGGCTCCCATTTGATTTACTCTCCCACTCACTCCATTCTCTCCTCTCACCAAGCCATGGCCGGCCAAAGCATTAGGGGCTGTCCAAATTTTTGCATGTGGGATTTTTGCTCTTTTGCTTTTGTAAAATCCCACAAGTCCCTCCACATTGTTCTCATATCCTTTCCTCCACCAAAAGGCAATTCCTATAACCCCAAAGTGAGACTTGAGGACTACATATTCTACAGCGAATCTTGGGTACGTCGAGTAGCCGGCTTCGTGCCCGAGTTGCCTCGGCATTGAGGTGGGAGCCCGTAAAAGAAGTAGGCGATGTGGTGCACTTCCGGCGACGAGGAGGAGACGGGACATTCCGCAGGAGATCGGGACGATGATGAGAAGACCGGAGGACTTGGATCGTCGGTATATCTCTCTTCCCTTTCTTGTTGTTAGCTAGGACTAGTTAGTGGTTCGATCCGGGTATTAGTGCGCGGCGGTTTGCCAGTTCAAGAAAAATTAAAGTTTATCACCGCTTCCGCATTTGGCCGTCGGATTGACGGCCGGGGCGCCGCCGTGCACTTACAGTATTTACAAAGGAGACTCTGCCGAAATTTTCGGGAAATATTGATGTTTTTTTTAAAAACCGCATAATTCGGCTTATGCTATTAAAACTACTTGTTTAAATTGGTTTTCCTTCACTCTACTACTTTGCTTGGTTTGCATTTCTGGGTTTTCGGCTTACTTGGATTACGTACGCCTCGAGACGTTTCGTAGTTTAAGTGCCGGTCATGTTCCGTACTTTCGGGACGTGACAAAGTTGGTATCAGAGCGTTAGGTTTTACCTTCGGAGTGTAGGATGACCCTTGGTTGATGGAATAGGTGACTAAAGTAGAGTGACGTACCGTGGGTATGTTCCGCGGCATATTTACGATACGCTACTCCACTTAAGAAGCCTTAGGATGTACATTTCTTTGCTCAGTATTATATTCATTCCGATCTAGCCACATCAGTACCAGTTATGGTTTTGCTGCCACGATTACGGTTAGAGCTACGGCTAGAGTTGCGGTCAGCACGAGCTCGTCACGAACGAGGACTGACCAGGGTGAAATTCCGGCGACACACGATTGTGGAGATGTGTCTTTTTATTTTGTTTTCACGCCCCGAGCGTTTGATGGATCGCTGTATGAGATTACTTGGACGTGCCGATCGGCACTAGAGGATTGAGCCACTGACAGAGGCCAGCCAGATTTTGATGACCGTTGGTGTATTGCTTACTCATGATGATTGAGGTACTGTTCAGCGTGTAGACAAGTGAGCCAGTTGTTGCTGCGAGTGACGAGATATCGCCCCATATGTTGGAGCTATTGCGGGACGAGTTGTACTAATAGATGCTAGAAGGTCGCTAGTCACCCGATGATGAATGACTAGGACAGGTGGTTCGTTCGCCTACCCCGATGCGAGGTCATCAGATAGATTGATTCCAGCTAGAGACGACTTCACACGGAGACGTTGAGAGTCGACAGAGACGATCGAATTTCAGAAACCTATTATTCCAAGTTTAAAGTAGTCGGAAATACATGCAGGCAATTCTATGGTCCCTCTAGAAGAATGAAACCCTAACTCGACTTAATGACCGTGTGAAAGCCTTGGAACCTTTGGATTTGCGGCAGTTCTGCGGCGCCATTAGTGAGGCTTGGGTTTGCCCTTCTACGGCTGGACCACCGAAGCTGTGGTATGTGTTCGATACTATTAAACTGTGCCCAAGATGTTGAGCCCTTGGGGGATTATGAGGTTTTGACGAATCGATCGAATGGTTCAATTTCATTCGGATGCTAGGTGGTGAGATGAATTCTTGGGAGACTCCAGATACGAGGATAGTTGTTGGAGCTCAGTCCATGCAGCCACGACGAGACGAGTCCAGAGCAGTCGACATTAGAAAAGTGGAGTAAGAGGTTCATATGAGATCTTGATGAAACGACATTCCACTCCGCCTACATCAGAGATGCGATACGTATGCCGAGGCATTGTACTTGGATATACCTTCCAGAAGGAGTCGCGTTGAGTATGCAGCCGTTCCCGAACGAGAACAGATCCAGTAAGGGACGATGACATCCGGACAGTTCGGCAGAGACGAGATTTGGGAAAGATCTCGATAGGACCTTTCTGGAATAAATTACGAGAAGACTTGGATCCAGTAGTGGTCATGTTATGCACACCAGCAGGCCAGAGTTCAGGATCGTCGACGAGACATGCTATGAGTGACCACGGCAGTTGGCCAGAGATTCTTGGAGGATGTGCTTCAGCGGGACTATTCCGCCATACTTGATTTGCGTATTTTGGGCGATTTATTCGCATGATTGATTTTGATGATTGAGTTTCATGATATTTGTCTTCATGGACCATGGTTGCACCTGCTGAGTATTTACAATTTTTGCACGGTTGTTGCACTTGATATCGTTTTCGTGCCTTGTTTCTCATATTTGTGATTATATGGATTTCATACAGTTGAGTTGATTTGTGCGTATATACACACACGATTTGGTTATTGCACTCGGTATAGTTCATATATGCTTGCAGTGCAGTGTTACGTATGTTGTGCATTTAGATGCACTGGACTTCGATTTCGATGGGGATGTTCGATATTTGTTTTGTGCACCTTGTGCACCTGAATAGATTTTGCGTATATTCGGCACTTGATATTGGATTTCATGATTTCGTGCACGATGGATGCACCTGATTTGGATTTTCGTGCATGTTGGGCGCATGTTTTGAAGTGTGATTTTGGTGCACACCAGATGCACTAAATCGAGATTTTTCGTGCATGTCAGATGCACCTGATTTTGCTGTCAAGCACACATGTTGCCTACAATAGATGTTTCGTGCACACCCGATGCACTTAGATGTTGTTTCTGTGCATATGTATGGCACATATTTGGATTTTGATTTCCGTGCGCACCAGACGCACGTAGTATTCATACGCGTATTTTGGGATTGATTTTTCTTATAGAGCAGTACGTTTTTATGATATTGCTATGTGTTTTCGTACTGAGAAGGACTAGTCAGAGGAAAGTACCTGAATATATTTTGCATGCATTGATAGTTATTGAAGGGATTTCCAAAAAGCGAGCTATAGCCTCAGCATTTACCTACGTGTCTGATATGACACGAAATGTTTAAAACAAGGAGACCCTTCTAAATTGTTTCCAAAACGGCGGAACGTGCATTTCAAACAAAGGTATATATCTATATAGTTATTTTCTTATGATAGACGTCCGCCACTGTGCAGTGTTATACGCGTTGCACAGCGACTTAAAGAGATTTGGCATGCATTTCCTTCAGATACTTACATATATAGATTCGATATTTACATGTATAGTTTTGAGTTATATCATATTGGTTTTGCTTTGGATTTGGCATTGATTTCTTCCCCATGACTTCGATGATTGCGGGATGCTTGACGGAGTTTTGATTTGAGTTATATGCTCATTTTTCATGCGCATGCACTGCGCTACGATTTGTTTTATGTATTTACAATTTCGGAGCCCCGACGACTTGATGGTTTTGGTTTAGATGTTTTAGTATTTGGGGGGGGGGGTTTTACTTTAAATTCGGGGACCGAATTTTTTTAAGGGGGGAAGATTGTAGCGTTTTGAAAATCGTTTCGGTGAAATTTCGGAAAATCGGTAAAATAAGGGGGTTTTCTGTAAAAAGTCAAAATGCAAATATCTTATTATAAAAAATAAATATACATATTCTAGCTATATAATTGCTAGTATTTGGTGTTTATTGAGCCACTGGTGAAATTTCAAATTTTCTGAAAAAAAATTATTTTATTATTATTTTAAGCCGTCACTAATACATTTAATTAGGGAAAATTACAAATTGGAATTAGTTGAAATAAATTTTGTGCATCATGAAACATTAAATAAAATTTTATCATGTGGTTTTTGAAATGAAATCGTTTGCCAAAACGGTTTAGAAAATATCGAAGAAAAAGGCTTTTTTCGGTGAATTTAGTGTTAATGGAAATTGGGGTATATCATTTATTATTTTTCCCTCACCCACACAAACCCAATTTCCCCTCCTTGGCTGAGCCCATGGCAGCCCATTACCAAGTTCCCACAAAAAAAAATGAGAGAAGCAAAACAAATGAAAAGAAAAGGGAAATGAAAAGAAATAGATAAATGAGTATGGACTTTTGACTTTTATGTTGACTTGAACCTTCCCCACTTGACTTTTCCCCACCTCACACACCCCCCACACTGCCCCCACCTGCACTTGACTGAGCCCCCCCTCTTCTTCAGCCCCACCTCATTTCTTCTTCTCTTTTCTCTTCAAAATTCCATCAAAAATCATCAAAAATGCCTCAAAAATTCCACAAAATCAAAATCGAATCCCTACCCATTTATACTTGACCATTCTAGTATGGATCTTGGTGAAGGGAAGCATGTTTGGGAGGCTAGATTTGTGCTAGATCTCAAGATGGTTGTGGGGTAAATTCTTAACCTTATGGCTAATTGTTGTTTGAATACTTTAAATCAAGCATAATTAGTTAATAGTTTGGGATTAATTGAATGTTTTGAAAAATCTAGTAAGAGTTGTGATTTCAATTAGGGTTTTTATTATATCATTAGGGATGCAATGTTTAGTTTAACATCTTAATGAATGTAAAACCTAATCTAGTTGTTAGTTGCAATTTGTTAGTTTAAAATTTGCAATAAATAAGCTTTTTATGCAAACTAGGTTTTTATGAAATGCATATATAGGTGAGATTAAATTATGGTTAGGGTTTTTATCATATTATTAACATCTTAATTTGTTGTTTAGCAACTTAGATCTTGCAAATCCAACCTAAATTGTTGTTTGTGCATTTTGCTATAAAATTGTTAAAAATTTAGGTATTTTGTAAACTAGAATTTTAGGGTTTTTGGAATTTAACGAGATTAAATTATGGGAATTGTTTTTATGACTTATTTAAGATATTTAGTGAATATTGTGGCCTCTAGATTCGTTTATACATCGAGTATTGTACTAAAACGGTGATTTGTGCTTGCTAGATTTTCGGAAAAATGACTTTTTAAGTGAAATTGGGGTTTTTGTGAGTTTTATGCTATTTTATATTATAATTAGTGCTTGTAACTGTACAAACGAGTGTGTTGGGAGTTTTCTCGATGGTTTGGCATTTGTACGCCGACGTCGAGGGTTTTTGGGTCGATTTGTGAAAGCAACCATAGGTTTTGACCTATGTGGGATTCGTGAGTCGTTTTGGTCATGAGTCGGATTTTAATGCGATACGGTGCGTTATGATATGTAGGTACCCCATGTGGACTTCGAGACGACAAGCAAGCGCGTGGCGACGTCGGCACCGGTGAGCGAGGACCAGGTGAGTAGATTTATATATACGGGGAGAAGTCGGGTGGATGGCGTATAGCACCCCCGCAGTCCGTGGTGGTGTATACGGATGCGTATATACACCAACAATTATTATATGTTATTTGGGATTAATAACGATGTTTAGGATGGATATTGGTGTGTTGGATTATTTTAGTGTTGTGAACCCTAGGGTAGTGTTGCACTACACATACACACATACATACTTGCATACATTCCTATTTATATGTGCTCATGGGATTCTTTATAGTTATGTGTTCACATGGGTATGGGACTATGTGTTCACATACGGATTTGAGGATGATACTTGGGATTGAGCTGAGTCGATGAGATTTGTTTTGTGGTTGTGATATCGGTGATATGGAAGGATTCGTACTTGAGGTACGTCCTGGTGTTATAGCGGATCTTGGGGCGGCGATACGGGTGAATAGTGTTATAAATAAAATGGTCGACATGTGATCGTGATATGAGGCATGATATGCTAGGATATTGATATTAGGCCGTATCGGGCGATGTATACCCCTTGATGATGATATGTGCTGACGATATCGGTTTGTACGAGATTGTCGATCAGTAGTCAGATCATGAGTATATTGAGGATATTAGTATTGTACTAGACATAGGTCAGTACCCTAGACTATGATCTTGGATAAAGAGGATACCAGAGGATTAGTGTGAGGAATATGATATTGATCCGTACCCAGATTTAGGGATGCCGTACGACGGATTTACGTACGAGCTATATCTTAATGATTGATCCGCACTCTTGACTTGGGATGTCTGATTATAGATATGGTATCGGATATGATATTATTGAGGCGGGATCACCGACTAATATATATACAGGTATGTATATGTATCGACTCAGATGTTAGGCGGTTTCCTTACCTGTAGTCTAGCTGGTAGCTTAGCCCTTTAGTTTAGTTAGTTGTTAGATTAGATTCGGTTCCTACCTATTTCAAAGCTTACGAATCGGGCGTATTTTAAAAGACAAGTCAAGGGATTCTACGGATATTTCAAAAAACGTATCTTTTCTTAAAAACACCGTAGCCCTATTTTCAAAACCCCACGATTCGTGTTATTTCAAAAGGCACCATTGTAGGACTTATATTAAGTTAATGCAGATTAGTTATCGTTGCGTCTAGTATTCAGCTCCCGCTCATTATTGTTGTTCGCTCCGCATCACATGCTTATATTATGCTTCATATTCCACTTTTGATATCTTGTGGTTAGGACACCAGCACCATTACCGATGATGCGTATGTACCACGTACACTTACTTGCCGGCTCACACACATCTTCATCGGTAATTGCCATGTCACGTACACCTTAGAAAATATTATTGCTTGACATAGCCTGTTAGCTAATAGTTTAGACATGATATTAATGTACTTGCCTTATATGTTAGTTTAGACATTGTAGTTATTACCTGCTACTTCATGCATACTGTTATTCATTGTTAGGCCGCATTCATGGATTCTCATGCATATATTCACTTTTTACGTGCTATTGAGGTTTTGGATTCGGATTTCCATGAGATTTTCTGGATTTGGGGAAAACCGCAAAACATATACAAACTTCTTCTTTCTCTTTTTAAATGAAAAGCGCGGTTTTTCCCATGATGTATGAGTCGTCCACCATGAGTTTGCTGATGGATTTCGAGACACGATTCGAGGAGTTGGATGAACCGTTTCGGGTACATGGTGGACCCGGTAAGGTACCCTGGGGCAAGAAGCTCGTGGTGATGACGATGAGCCTGGCAGGGGGAGACTACCTACCGGTGATTTTACCCGACGCGTCGGATATCCGGAGGATACCGTCGTGGTCTTGAGATGGATGGTAGGGGCCGGTCTGGGCTGACGGCGCCCTAGATATTGAGATTGAGACATTGAGATTTTGAGATATTGAGGTACTGAGATTTGATGATACAGGCCAGTCCGGATAGCCGGAGCCTGAGGTTTTGAGACATTGAGGTTTATGTTTTGTGTCGATGCTAGACACTGTTGATGCTGATTTCATTTATGATTCCTCATTTTAAAAATACAAAGGAAATCTCACTAATTTATGAAAACAGCTTCTTCATTTACATGTATTCTGTTTTCATGCATTCATACTTCATTCATATGATATATTGCTACCTGAGGCACTGACACGGTCACATGAGATCACACTCGGGTTAGATATTACCCTAGCCATTGTTATAGGCTGCATGTTATTCATATATTTGAGGATATATTATGATCATTGACCTAGATTGCATTATTTATGCGATTTCTGTGCGTAGATGTTTTTCTAGTCACGAGTTGGCAACTCACCCCCGTTGTGCCCCAGTTTCTTGCAGGTTTGCCGTACAGGTTTCATTACGGCTTGCGGGCATAGTTTCCTTCGGGTGATTTGCTAGTAGGTGGGTTTACTTGTATCGTACCCCCCATTATATAACTTGTATATTATTACTCTGTTGTATCTAGAAGTTCCATCAACCAAACATGTATTTATTTCAGAGATAGAGACCAGTGATGTTATTCTTTCGACCTTAGAGTCGCGCGTTTTATTTCTGTGGTTTTCTTATGGTTTTGAGTTTTTGATCCTCGCCGTTGGCGTTGTATATTATATTGCTTGTGTGGTTGTGACCGTCGATTGACGAAGAGCTAGCTCCCGCTTGGGGATGCCTTTATTGATTTCGTATACTATTCATGTTGTATCCCGTTTGGGAGCCAGTATTTACAAAGGAGACTCTGCCGAAATTTTCGGGAAATATTGACGTTTTTTTAAAAAACCGCATAATTCGGCTTATGCTATTAAAACTACTTGTTTAAATTGGTTTTCCTTCACTCTACTACTTTGCTTGGTTTGCATTTCTGGGTTTTCGGCTTACTTGGATTACGTACGCCTCGAGACGTTTCGTAGTTTAAGTGCCGGTCATGTTCCGTACTTTCGGGACGTGACAACCGCGCACTAAAAACCCGGATCGGGCCATTAACTAGTTCTAGCTAACTACAAGATGGGGTAGAGAGATATACCGAGCGATCCATGTCCTCCGGTCTTCTCGTCGTCGTCCTGATCTCCCGCGGAATGTCCGGTCTCCACCTCCTCGCCGGAAAGGGCACCACGTCGCCGGCTTCTTTTACGGGCTCTCACCTCTATACCGAGGCAACTCGGGCACGAAGTTGGCGAGTCGACGTGCCCAAGATTTTCTATAGAATGTGTGTAGAACTCCTGTCTCATTTTGAGCTTACTTGAAGTCGCCTTTGGTGAAGGAAATTAACTGTGAACTTTTGTGGAAGAACTTGGGGATTTTTCTAGCATCAAGAGAGCAAAAATTCCCACTACAAATTTTTTGGACAGCCCACCATATGCTTGGCCGGCCATGGCTTGGAAAATCGGAGAGGAGAGAATGAATGAGGGAGTCTTGTATGGATGATGGAACCACCCTCATAATGCAAGAGAAAAAAGGTCATAATAAGAAATAATCATCACAAACAAATCCATACTCCATCAACTAATCAACAACCATGATTGGTACAAAAAGTCAAGCAATCATGAACCATGGAAGGTCAAGGGATGGGGCTCCATCATGAAACCATCATGATGCAACAAAATGCAAAGAACACCCTCCACTAATGCTTATTTGCACAAATGCAAATAAGCCCTCCTCCACCAATCTTCGACCAATGAAGGATACAAAGAAATATGGCAGAAACGAAAAGCAAACTGACAACTCCAGAAAACTGGTCCCGTAATAAATTACAGGAAAACCCCGATACTGTGTATACACACCCGCATTTGTATTCCGACCGAAATACAAATGCAAAGAGACAAAATCTACACTGTACTATACTAGGATCCGGCTTAAACCAAAGCCGGCTAGTAATATCCGTCCGATCCTGATCCGTACAATAACGCACGTATCTGATCGAACCCTGCCATATCTCCATACGGCCTCTACAGCTTTTCGCCCGAAAACTTGAGCAACTGAATGTGGGGGACTCTAAAGACTCGTCAACACCTTGGTTGTGGATTTAACCACTAGCACGTCAGAGGTATAAGCCAGTACGTGACGGGCCACCAGCTATTGACCAAAAGGGATGTCGATGAGCGAACTCATCCTGACACCCTACTAAGCCTGTCAGTGACAATATCCGTACAGTCCGGTCCGTTCGTCTATGAGCATCGCATGGCGGGCCTAGGCGGTTGGTAAAAGTCAGACCCCCAAAAGCGGTACAAGTCGTGTCGGAGTGTAGCCCAGAACACCCTGAGATACTACTGGAATACCTACCAGTAAATCTCCTGCCTAGGTCGAGGGCTTTGTGTAATGGCTCTCCTAGACACAGCGCGACCTCACCCCCAATATCGGGAGAGACGAACCCCTGAAGATCCGCTCACTGCCTCCATGTGGCTTGGGACTGTACCCAACTAAAACCTGTTTGCACGTCTCCTTTGAGCGTGGTAGGGTAGTAATTAAAGTACAGTGGGAACTCACACGAGACAAATGACGATCCCCAGGTCGATGAACTAACCTGTACACATGTCACCAGGGAACTGCTATCTGACGTCAGGTATAAGACCAACTAGCATGTTCCCGGCGAGTCCTGTCCGGTGTACTTATAACCCAATGAGCACCTGTATACATCTTAGGTGAACCAACTGACACCAGTGGCTTGTGAGACCGGCCACCGTCCCTCGTCGGGGTCTCGACTGTCTACACTAGTCTACTCTGGAGTATCGATGCCCTGTCTCGAAACTCCCACGACTAGGGATCTTTTAAGGATGTGCTTATAGACCCCAGCTCCCACTTATATGATCGCCCTCATACTGCTGGTGATCAAGCAAGAATCCTAGGGGCTATATAAATGTGTAATAGCGACATGTCAGGTCACCTAAAGCAGTATACGATGATAAAGATAAACCAGATAGCATACTATCATCTTGAGTAAGACTGTTCTACCGGGATAGATCCTCCCTCAATCATTGCAATCACGTGCCTGTGATCCAATAATTGACTATGAGGGCACTATCTCCAACATATATGATATCTAGTAGACGTTTCTTATGTTTTGCATCCGCGCTAGTCCAGCCCCCGCTCTGTCGTTAGTTAAGTAACCTAACGGGTGATGACGGGGCCCCGTGGCGAATGCGGATGGCATAAGCGTACGTTATATTTTCGTTGTTTTCTGCAATGGTAGGATTAATTGATGGGACTGCATTACATTAATTCTAAGCAAACAAACCAAAGTTGAATCGCTGGAACCATTTCAAAACCACTCGGTTTTTTCAAAACAGCAAAACTTTTAAAATGCGGAGCTTAAACCACTCCTTTTAAAAGCTATCAGGTTCCTTCGATTATATCAAGTTCACTACGTTCACGGTTTCGCCAAAACCATTTGTAGCCCACCGTCATCTCAGTTGGATATTTAGTAGTATTCAAGCTATGTATTTTGACATTCGCCAAGGCATAGTGATTGGTGGCTGCTGAATATTCATCTGTAGCATAGATAGATGCGTTGGTTTGGGACGGTCGTACTACTATTTTGGCCTTCGTCAAGGGTATGTATGGGTGGTTTCAAATTAACCTGGACAATGACGGGTACAACTTGACATGTGACTTATGATATGTTGGCTTTCGTTAAGGTCATAAGAGCATGGGGCAAAAATCCACATCGGGAGTTTCTAAAGAAACTGAAACTTCCTAGTGTTGCATACCATTTAGAGTGTGATAATTTTGGTAGGATTCCTTTGATTTTATCACACGATGATATTTGGATCCCGATCCTACTATGAGTATATGCTACTCCTCGGGAGATTTTTTCACTTAACGATCAATGCTATAAACAAAGTAGGTGTCTAGAAAGATGTTAGCAGGGCTGCGCCCCAGAGAAAAGAGGTTATTTAATTAAGGAACTTCGCGAAAGCATCGTAAAACCTCCCTCGAAGTACCGACATTGGCCTGGCTGAACGGTTAAGCAAGAATTGTACGGTGAGATTAATCCTGACTAATTCTTCTTTTATAGTTTGAGGAAGGATTCGAGAAACAGTGGGAGCCATCCTGTTTAGATAAACTAAAAACCAATCTAAATTTGCAAAAGCATCATGCTAAAGACTCCTAATTGCAGCGACCAAAACATGACGGGCCTTAAGTTGCTATTAGATAAAAATATATTGACAGGGACAAACTATAAAGATTGGTTCAGGAATCTCAAGATGGCAATAACTTATGACAAGTTGGGCTATGTCCTTACTACTAAAGCCCCCGCCGTCCCAGGTCCAGAATCCAGTGTCGCGGATAAGGAAATCCGTAAGACCTGGGAGATTAACTGCGCGAAGGCCAAGTTCCTAGTGCTGGCCTCTATGGACAATGAGCACCAGAGGCGGTACGAGAATATGGATCTTGAATCTATATTCCTCTATACCAAGGAATTATATGGAGAGCAATCTCGTATCGCAAGATACGAGACCTTGAAGAAGCTTTTTCAGGCGAGGTTGGCCGTCGGATCATCTATAGGGAAACACATCCTTAAGATGATCGGCTATATTGAAGAGCTCACGGACCTCGGGTCCACGTTAGAGAATGAGCTGTATACAGACTTAATTTTGCAGTCTCTCCCTTCCACCTACGCCCAGTATATCTTGAATTTTAATATTCACAGTAAAAAAGTTGAACTTCCGGAACTCCTTAACATGTTGAGGAGTGCAGATGGCACCCTGCAGAAAGCCAGGAAAACACCCGCTCTACTTGTTGGTGGAGCTTCCTCTTCTAGATCCAAGGCGAAAGCCAAAGGAAAGAAGAAGAAGGCCCCCACCAAGCCGAGAGGCGGTGTTAGTAAGGTGGAAGCAAAGGGCAAGGCCAAGTGGCGGGACCGATAGTAGGAAAGGAAGAATGCTTCTACTGTAATAAAAAGGGCCATTGGAAGAAAGATTACAAGGCTTGGAAGGCCAAGAACCAGGACCCGAAGCAAGTTGTGGCTTCGGCTTCAGGTGTGTTTGTAATTGAAACTGTCTATCAATCAACTTTTCTTCCTGGGTATTGGATACCGAATCAGGATCTCATATCTGCAATTCTTTGTAGGCACTGAGAAGCCGTAGGGTTCTGAAGACCGGTGATATGACCCTCAGGGTTGCTAACGGAGTGAGCATGGATGATGTGTCCGTAGGGGAATATCACATTGGATTGACGAGTGGACATATTTTGGTTTTGCGCAACTGTTTTTGTGTACCTAGTTTGACTTGTAATATCATTTCTGTATCTTTGTTATCTAAAGAAGGTTATGATTTTATATTTGTAAGCGATGTCGTAAACATCCACCTTAATCATGGTCTGATTGGGTCAGGTACTCTAAACAACGGTATATACGTATTAAACCAACAACAAATTTTCAATGTCCAGAACACACATAAAAGAAAGACTCTAGAAATAAATCATGCTTTCTTATAGCATTGTAGACTAGGTAACATCAACGAAACAAGGTTGACAAGTTACATAATGAATGATATTTGGATCCATTCGAATATCAATCTTATGCAACTTGTCAATTATGTCTCAAAGGAAAGATGACAAAAACTCCGTTCACTGGACGCGGAGAAAGAGCGAGCGAGCTCTTAGGACTAATACACAGCGATGTGTGTGGTCCAATGTCCACACATGCAAGAAGTGGTTATTCCTATTGTTAGTTATGTATATGCCCTAGAGGCCATTGTTGTACATATGATGTATATTATAATGGATGCTTGGATATATATAGAGAGGACTTTCTTGCTCGTCATGATAATATGCTATTTGGTTTCCCTTTATCTTAACATGTTGACTTATATTAGTTTACTGTCTTACTCTCACATATTGATAAAGCCCTTAGAATTGTACTCGACTACTGGGACTATGATGAGATCATACTAGTGGGGCCACGGTAGTCGATGAGTACATCCTATAACTATTTCTAGTCGAGGGTATATCGAGACAGGGATCGATACACCAGAGTAGACTAGCGTATACGCATCTTGACCCATATGATGGGCGATGGATGATCCCATATCCATTGGTGTTTTGACATCAGAGATGGTGTACGGGTGCTCAGTGGAGACTGGGTGCACTGGACGGACTCACCGAGAACTCCTAGATAGTGATATACCACACGTCAGATGGCAGTTCTCCGGTGACACCGGTACAAGGTAGTCTGAAGACCCGAGATCATCATAGAGTCTTGTGTGATTCCCACCGTGCTTTGATTTTGACCTTACCACGTCCAAGTGGGCGTGCAAAACGGTGGCTTTTGGGTGCAGTCCCGAATCGCATGGAGGCAATGAGCGATAGGAGGGGATTCGTCTCTCCCGGTATAGAGAGTTGATGTCGTGCTGTGTTCGATTGGCTATAACTGGAAGTCCCTGGCCAGGGCTGATATAGAGATTTACTGGTAAGTGTTATCAGTAGTTTCTCGACCCGTTATGAGCCTCACATCGACACGACTTATCGGTTACTGGGGTCTGACGTATACCACCCCTAGACTAAATATGCAACATATCAGACGAAGAGACTGGACTGTACGGGAGTGTTACTGATTGGATTTAGAGGAGAATGTACAGGCTAGCTTGTTGATCTTCTGATCGCTCAATACCTAGGTGGCTGTTACGTTTAGCTGACCGCTTGCTGCTTGTGGGTGTTTGATTTGATCATCACCTGCTACCGGCGTATTGACTATTCTTTAGAGTCCTACACAGAGCTTTCTTGACTCAGGCAACACGGAGTAGGGGAACATATATGATATGTGCACGACCGAGGATAATGCGATATGAGATACCGTATCATATTCTCGCGATATTTAGATATGAGCCGGGTGATCAGATCAAGTGTTGATTCGATGAATCGGTATATGATATATTAGTCGGTTATATTCGATATAGCCGGATTGTCGGATCAAGTGTTGATTCGATAATTTAATGTATAATAATATATATGATATATTGCATTACATTATCTAATATTGGCGCGCTTTATTATTTCATTTTCTCACCGGGTAATGCATTGATATATATGCGATATATATTAATTGTATTATTTTCTTTTGTTACAAATATATAATATATATGTGATATATATTATTGTAACATGATATGATTACTAATGAAAAATGTTTAGTGGAGATTAAACAAGGTTAGGGTTTGAATTTGGTTAGTTCTTTCATGAATCTTCTAGAAGGTTTTCTTTTGTCATGAGAAAGTTATTATGCTGATATTTTCTTATGACTCATTCTTTAA
This sequence comes from Agapanthus africanus, assembly GCA_030015575.1. Taxonomy (NCBI): domain Eukaryota; kingdom Viridiplantae; phylum Streptophyta; class Magnoliopsida; order Asparagales; family Amaryllidaceae; genus Agapanthus; species Agapanthus africanus. Next base: position 216,328,643 of record JASDDO010000029.1, read on the forward strand.
CTCAACCCAAACCCAAGCCCTAGTTAATTCTCTACATGGGTTAGCCTAGTCATGGTTGACCATGGTTACATTATTAATCATATATCATTTCATTATTCATCACAAAAGGATTAATGCATTATTTTTTCTTTTTCTTCAACCTTGAGCTTTGAGAAAACTTACTAGGTTTTCATTTTGTGATGATTAAGAGTGAGAATTTGATATAAAAAGAAAGCATAAATACTACTCCATCATACTCATCTAATCTAGCCAATTAGATTAGGGTGTTCACCTCTTTAGAGTGAGAGAGCTTGAGTTATAGAAATTTCGAGGTAGATCATCGGAGAAAATGAAGACTACAAGCTAGCATGGATCATTCGAGTTGTGGAGCCTCTCTTGAGTCCGGGAGATCATGGATCGCGGCGAAGGGACTTCTACTCGGAGCTTATGAAGCGAAGGAGTGGACTACAAAGGTTGTAATCCCTCATACTTAGTTGTAAAGATGTTTACTTGCATGTGTAACCCTAATTATCTAGTAAAGATCCCGGCTTTGGGTTTTTCGGCATGTCTAAATTTTTATTCGGGAATGTTTGATGCCTTATGAACCCTTGTAAGAGTTCCTACGAACCCTACAGTGGTATCAGAGCATAGCTAGAGCATTAGGCGACGTGCATACGAAGTTAAAACTCCGATCGAACCCCTATACGACGAAATAGAACCCCTCTCTGGAAATTTTGTAAAAATGTGATTTTTTCTGCATTAAAAATACTCAAAAAAATCAGCAGGGAATTCTAAGAATTACCATGAAATATGAGCCCAAAATACCATGATGTCGCCGCGGAACCGCGGCAGGAACCTGCTTCCTGTGGCGGTTCCACGGCCGAACTTTGGCATATTGGACACGTGTCTTCAGGGTAATATCCGAAGGTGCTTGTAGCTGCTTCTGGTTAATTTTAATCTGACTCAAGTATTGAGTGTTCTGGGGATTATTTTGAATTCGTTGATTCAATCGGAAAATTTAATTTCATTCTGTTTTCCAGATAATTTAGAAACTGTTAAAATGTTCGAACGGATATCAATAACTCACTTTTTCCCGGCACGAAAAAATTTCATGTGTTGAATTTTTCTTGAGTTTAAATCTTTCGGAAAAACGTGCAAGTAACGCGGTGGTCCTTCTAGAAGAACACAAACCTTAACTCGATTATGTGACCGTCTGAACCGCCTCTAAACCTTAGGGTTTGGGACAGTACGGCGTGCCGCATGAGAGGCGTTGGCTTGACCCTTCTACGGCTGGACCATTGGTACTGTGACGTATTCTGGGACTTCTTGAACTCCGCTCAAGTGTTGAGCTATTTAGGAAATCTTGGGTATTTGATTATTCGATCGGAAAGTTTAATACTGTCTATTTATCTGGAATGTGATACAATATGTGGAATTCATATAGTTAAGCATGAAATGTGAAGTATGTGATATTTCGGATTTACGATGTCTAAAGTGATTGTGGATTCCAAATATTGTAGTTTTACAATTTCTTTTCTTTGACCGTAAGCCTAGTATGTGGGGTATCGCCGGCTTCGTTGCTATACATCAACGACAATCGGGATACGCATACTTGCTTACGTTGATATGAGATATTATGTGTTGCTGTGATATGTTATATTGGATCGTCGTGTTCTGAATAGCCGGGGGTTTTATGTGAGATGAGAGTTTTTATTTTCATTCATTTAAAATTCATTTGTATGTAATATTCTTTTATTAAGGCACTTCCGGGATGAGGTTGATGTCACCAGTGTATATTATTTACTTTTCCGCATTAGGTAGACCCAAGGAGGGGAGCACAACTAACCGGGTTCTAGGGTATAGTGGGAGGACATCTCGAGGAGTCGAGACCGGGTCTCCTAACCTTAGAATTGGCAGTGTTACTTGCCGCTCTCGTAGGGGTCTAGGGATGTGGGTTTGGCTATTCATCGCGACCGTGGAATCCGTGTTTTATACAGGCTCGAAATAAAACACGGACGTCCTAGTATATCCAGTATTTCATATGTTATCTTCTGCTGCAATGTTCTGTGATGAGATCATATTACTGCCTGAGATGAATGCTTATACTATATATATATGCTGATATATAAATATTACTGCTTTCGTTTCTTCTGTGATGCTTAGGAAGCATAAGCTGATGGGATATATTAATGAGATTAACAAAAGAAAAGAAACCTAAAAGATTTTGTAGAATCAAAACTTTATAAAAATGGTAGCTACAGTTTTGCTTTGCATAGCGGTATATATGATATACCCTGCACCTTATTCGATGAGGAAAGAGCCAAGATCCTTTCACTGGGAGTGACCTCTTTAGCTAAACTGGCAGATGCTACAAACTCACGGTTTAGTTTTTGACAGCTTATATAGTTCTTGCTTTGCACAGCGGTATATATGATATACTCTGCACCTTATTCGATGGGGAAAGAGCCGAGATCCCTTCACCGGGACTGACCTCTTTAGCGAAGCTAGAAAAGCCTAAAAAACACTCCTTTTCAAAAATCACTTGTTTCTACAACGATATCAAGTTCATTACGCTTATGGTTTTTCTAAAAAAACCTGCATAGCCCTCCGACATTTCAGATAGGTAATACTTAGTATTCCTGCTGCGTTTGTTGGCTTTCGTCAAGGCGTAGTGTGCGCTAGCTAACTATTGCTTATCTGTAACATATGATGAGATTGGGTTAGGGTAATCGTGCGGCTTTGTTGGCTTTCGTCAAGGGGCGTACGGCTGGGTTTAATTCAATCAAGAAATGTACGGGTTGAACTTGACTAGCGGACTATGGTTTGTTGGCATTCGTCACGGTCATAGCACGTTAGGGGCAAAATATTATCGGGAATTTCAAGTGTTGAAATTTACAATGAGATTGCATACCTCCTATGAGATAGTTGGATCCCGATACCCGCTGCGAGTAAGAGTTACTCCTGGGAGAATTTTACACAGGACAATTAGCCGATCAAGTAGGTGTCTAGAAAGGTGTTAACGGGGTTAAGCCTCTGGGAAGACGAGGTTTATTTTAATTAGGTCCGTGCGAAAGCACGGGGAACCTCTCTCAAGTACCAACACTGATCTGGCTGAAAGATTGACGAAATTATAGGGTGTGATTAATCCTGGCTAATCTTACCTTTTTGGGTTTGAAGGAAGATTTGATAAAAACAGTGGGAGACATCCTGATTAGATAAGATAATTACCAATCTAATCTTGCAAGAGCATACGCTAAAGTGTTTCCTTCTCTCTCTCTCCAGGTAGCGACCGTGTCAGGACTTAATCAAGATAATAATATGGATGTATTGACTGAACCTCCTTATTATACTGAGCAGGGGATCGTTGGTCCCGTTCTTTCTTATAAGAGTTATAAGACTGAGCAGGAAACATGAGAAAATCTGGATTCTCACGCCGCCCAAACACAGAGCATGCATGCTGAAGCATCTTCTTTGGGTGTGTTAGTTATTGAGAACTGTTTCTCAGTTCAACCTACATCCTGGGTATTAGATACCGGATCAGGATCCCATATATGTAAATTGTTACATGAGCTACGGAAAGGTAGAGAACTGGGAAAAGGTGATCATTCCGTTCAAGTAGGGAATGGTGCAAGTATTGCAGCCAAAGCAGTTGGCGAATATCACCTAGTATTACCAAGTAGTAATACACTGATTCTGAACGAGTGCTATTATATACCGAACATGATGTGAAACATTATATCAGTTTCTTTATTAAGTAAAGAAGGATATAATTTTATAGTACAGGATAATGTTATGAACATATTCCTGAATCAAAAGTTGATTGGATCAGGCTCGTTACATAATGGCATATACGTACTCAATCAAAATACAGTCTTTAATATACAAAACACACACAAGAGGAACAGTTCAGAAATGAACGAATCCTTCTTATGGCATTGTAGACTTGGTCATATCAATGTGACATGGCTAGCTAAGTTACATAAGGATGGATATTTGAATCCGTTCGAATTATCATCTTATGAAACTTGTCATTCATGTCTCAAAGGCAAAATGACCAAAGCTCCGTTTAGTGGACACGGAGAAAGAGTTACCGAACTCTTAGGACTGGTACATAGTGATGTATGCGGTCCTATGTTTACGCATGCCAGGAACGGTTCTTCTTACTTCATTACATTCACTGACGATCTCTTTAGATACGGACATGTGTTCCTGATGAAACACAAGTCTGAAGCTTTTGAGAAATTCAGAGAATATAAGCACGAAGTAGAGAACCAAACGGGTAAAAGTATTAAGATCCTTCGATCTGATCGAGGAGGAGAATACTTAAGCAATAAGTTCCTGGATTATCTAAAAGAGAATGGGATTCTCTCTCAGCTTACACCTCCTTATACACCACAGCACAACGGTGTATCGGAGCGGAGGAATCGCACCCTATTAGATATGGTACGCTCTATGATGAGCGAAGTTGAGTTTCCTATTTCCTTCTTGGGGGTATGCGCTTGAGACAGCCATACACCTATTGAATATAGTTCCTACCAAATCAGTGCCTACCACTCCATATGAGATATGGAAAGGGAAGAGACCATCTCTTAAGTATGTTAAGATATGGGGTTGTCCGGCTTATGTCAAAAGACTAAATCCGGACAAACTCGAGGAAAGGTCTCTTCTATGTAAGTTTATAGGATATCCCAAGAACTCACAAGGGTATATCTTCTACCACACTAAGGAACAAAAGGTGTTTGTTTCTCGACATGCCACCTTTTTAGAAAAGGAATTTCTTGCAAAAGAAATTTGTGGCAAGGAGGTAGAACTGGAAGAAGTTCCAGCAACCCAAACTACGACTGATGATTTAGTGGAACCAGAGGATTCAGTAGTACCCGACGAACCCCAGCCTCTCCGCCGATCTAGTAGGGTTTCTCATCCACCTGAGAGATACTACGGTTTTCTCATTGATGGTGGGAGCAAGGATTGCATCATGGAAGATGCTGACCCGACTAGTTTCGAGCAGGCCATCACAAGTGGCGACTCTGTGAAATGGCTGGATGCAATGCGATTTGAGATGGAATCCATGTACACCAACAAAGTATGGACTTTGGAAAATGCTCCTGAAGGGGTAAAACCCATTGGGAGCAAGTGGATCTTTAAAAAGAAAATTGGTGTAGATGGAAAAGTTGAGACTTTCAAAGCTAGACTTGTTGCAAAGGGTTTTCGTCAACGACCGGGTGTGGATTATGACGAAACCTTTTCTCCACTGGCTATGCTTAAGTCCATCCGGATCTTACTTGCCATTGCTGGATACCATGACTACGAAATCTGGCAAATGGATGTTAAGACCGCCTTTCTAAATGGTGATTTAGAAGAGTGCGTGTACATGACTCAGCCAGAAGGCTTCGTAGATAGTGGGAGCAGCGGAAAGGTGTGCAAACTGCTTAAATCCATTTATGGGTTAAAGCAAGCATCGCGGAGTTGGAACATCTGTTTTGATATTGTAGTCAAAGAGTTTGACTTCATCAAAAATATAGATGAACCTTGTATTTATAAGAAGGTTGCAGAGAGTAAGGTTGTATTCCTCGTATTGTACGTGGATAACATACTCTTGATAGGAAATGATGTTCCTATGCTGCAATCAGTCAAGCTCTTCTTATCACAAAGATTCTCAATGAAAGATCTAGGTGATGCCTCCTGCATATTGGGAATCATGATCTATAGAGATAGATCTAAACGGATACTGGGATTGTCCCAATCCAGGTACATTGACACCATACTAAAGAGGTTTAGTATGGAAGAATCCAAGCGTGGGAATCAACCAACGATCTCTGGACTCCTTCTCTCCAAAGAGATGTCTCCCAAGACTGATTTGGAGAGAGCTCGTATTCAAGGGATACCCTATGCTTCGGCAGTAGGCTCTATCATGTATGCGATGCTATGTACCAGACCCGATGTAGCATACTCACTAAGTGTAGTGAGTCCGTATCAAGCAGATCCTGGAGAGAGTCACTGGATAGCTGTGAAGAACATTCTCAAGTACTTGCGAAGGACTAAGGAGATGTTCTTGGTGTATGATAATGGAGAACTGCAGGTGGAGTCCTTTACCGATTCCAGCTTCCAAAGTGATAAGGAAGACTCTAAGTCGCACTCGGGATTTGTCTTTACCCTCAATGGAGGGGCGGTATGTTAGAAGAGTTCCAAACAGGATACTGTTGCAGACTCGACGATGGAGGCTGAGTACATCGCTGCCAACGATGCTGCCAAAGAGGCTGTCTGGATAAAGAAGTTCATTAGTGAACTTGGTGTGGTTCCATCCATTGAACATCCAATACCTCTGTATTGTGATAACAATGGAGCTGTGGCTTTGGCCAAGGATCCCAGGCCCCATCAAAAGTCCAGACATATTCTGAGGCGGTATCACCTGATCAGGGAGATAGTTGATCGCCGGGAGATCGAGGTCAGGAGAGTAGATACGAAGGACAACACTGCGGATCCACTCACGAAGGCTATTCCCCAGATACAGTTTGAGAGATTATTCGGGATGCTAGGTATGAGATACTACAGCAGCTGGCCTTAGTGCAAGTGGGAGATTGTTAGTCATGTATATGCCCTAGAGACCATTGTTGTACATATGATGTATATTATAATGGATACTTGGATATATATAGAGAGGACTTTCTTGCTCATCATGATAGTATGCTATTTTGTTTCCCTTTATCTTAACATGTTGAATTATATTAGTTTACTGTCTTACTCTCACATGTTGATAAAGCCCTCAGAATTGTACTCGACGATTGGGACTATGATGAGATCATACTAGTGGGGCCACGGTAGTCGATGAGTACATTATATAACTGTTCGTAGTCGAGGGTATATCGAGACAGGGCATCGATACACCAGAGTAGACTAGCGTATACGCATCTTGACCCATATGATGGGCGATGGATGATCACTTATCCATCGGTGTTTTGATATCATAGATGGTGTACGGGTGCTCAGTGGAGACTGGGTACACTGGACGGACTCGCCGAGATCACCCAGATGGTGATATACCACACGTCAGATGGCAGTTCTCCGGTGACACTGGTACAGGGTAGTCTGTTGACCCGAGATCGTCATAGAGTCTTGTGTGATTCCCACTGTGCTTTGATTTCCACCTTACCACGTCCAAGAGGGCATGCAAAACGGTGGCTTTTGGGTGCAGTCCCGAATCGCATGGAGGCAATGAGCGATAGGAGGGGATTCATCTCTCCCGGTATAGGGAGTTGATGTTGTGCTGTGTTCAATTGGCTATAACTGGAAGTTCCTGGCCAGGGCTGATATAGAGATTTACTGGTAAGTGTTATCGGTAGTTTCTCGACCCGTTATGAGCCTCACAGCGACACGACTTATCGGTTACTGGGGTCTGACGTATACCACCCCTAGACTGGATATGCAACATATCAGACGAAGAGACCGGACTGTACGAGAGTGTTACTGATTGGATTCAGAGGAGAATGTACAGGCTAGCTTGTTGATCTTCTGATCGCTCAATACCTGGGTGGCTGTTACGTTTAGCTGACCGCTTGCAGCTTGTGGGTGTTTGATTTGATCATCACCTGCTACCGGCGTATTGACGATTCTTTAGAGTCCTACACAGAGGTTTCTTGACTCCGGCAAAACGGAGTAGGGGAACATATGTGATATGTGCACGACCGAGGATAATGCGATATGAGATACCGTATCATATTCTCGCGACATTTAGATATGAGCCGGGTCATCGGATCAAGTGTTGATTCGATGAATCGTTACATGATATATTAGTCGGTTATATTCGATATAGCCGGATTGTCGGATCAAGTGTTGATTCGATAATTTAATGTATAATAATATATATGATATATTGCATTACATTATCTAATATTCGCTCGCTTTATTATTTCATTTTCTCTCCGGGTAATGCATTGATATATATGCGATATATATTAATTGTATTATTTTCTTTTGTTACAAATATATAATATATATGTGATATATATTATTGTAACATGATATGATTACTAATGAAATATGTTTAGTGGAGATTAAATAAGGTTAGGGTTTGAATTGGGTTAGTTCTTTCATGAACCTTCTAGAAGGATTTCTTTTGTCATGAGAAAGATATTATGTTGATATTTTCTTATGACTCATTCTTTAACTCAACCCAAACCCTAGCCCTAGTTAATTCTCTACATGGGTTAGCCTAGTCATGGTTGACCTTGGTTACATTATTAATCATATATCATTTCATTATTCATCACAAAAGGATTAATGCATTATTTTTTCTTTTTCTTCAACCATGATCTTTGAGAAAGCTTACTAGATTTTCATTTTGTGATGATTAAGAGTGAGAATTTGATATAAAAAGAAAGCATAAATATTACTGCATCATCCTCACCTAATCAAGCCAATTAGATTAGGGTGTTCACCTCTTTAGAGTGAGAGAGTTTGAGTTATAGAAACTTCGAGGTAGATCATCGGAGAAAAGGAAGACTACAAGCTAGCATGGATCGTTCGAGTTGTGGAGCCTCTCTTGCATTCAGGAGATCATGGATCGCGGCGAAGGGGCTTCTACTCAGAGCTTATGATGCGAAGGAGCGGACTACAAAGGTTGTAATCCCTTACACTGTTAGTTATATGTATGCCCTAGAGGCCATTACTGTACATAGGATGTATATTGTAGTGGATGCTGAGACATATATAGGGAGGACTTTCTTGCTCGACATGATAGTATGCTATTTGGTTGCTCTTTATCTTAACTTGTGCACTGATTGTCTCTCTGTTACATGTTGGTAAAGCCCTTAGGATGTGTACTTGACTACCTGGACTATGATGCAGATCATACTAGTGGGGACATGGTAGTCCATAAGTGCATCCTTCAAGGTCCCTAGTCGTGGGTGTATCGAGACGGGGCATCGATATACCAGAGTAGACTAGCGTATACCTTCTCGACCCATACAGTTGGGCGATGGATGATCCCATATCCATTGGTGTTTGACATCAGAGATGATATACGGGTGCTCAGTGGAGACTAGGTACACTGGACGGACTCGCCGAGAACACCCAGATGGTATTATACCTCACGTCAGATGGCAGTTCTCTAGTGACACTGGTACAGGTTAGTCTGTAGACCCGAGATCGTCATAGAGTCTTGTGTGATTCCCACTGTGCTTTGATTTCCACCTTACCACGTCTAAGAGGGCGTGCAAAACGGTGGTTTTTGGGTACAGTCCCGAATTACATGGAGGCAATGAGCGATAGGAGGGGATTCGTCTCTCCCGGTATAGGGAGTGGATGTTGCACTGTGTTCAATTGGCTATAACCAGAAATCCCTGGCCAGGGTTGCTGAGATTTACTGGTAAGTGTTACCAGTAGTTTCTCGAACTGTTATAGACCTCATATCGACACAACTTATCGAGCTATTGGGGTCTGACGTTTACCACCCCTAGGCGAGATATGCGACATATCAAACGAACAGACCGGACTGTACGGTAAGTGTTACTGGTTGGATTCACAGGAGTGTGAGCGGTCTTGCTCGTCGATCTTCTGATCGCTCAATACCCGGGTGGCCATTACGTTTAGCAGACCGCTTGCGGCTTGTGGGTGCTTGATATAATCATCATCTGCTGCCGGCATATTGACGAGTCTTTAGAGTCCTACACAGAGGTTTCCTGGCTCAAGCGAAATGAAATAGGAGCGCATATGAGATATGTGCGGGACCGAGAATAATACCAGTATATGATACTGTATTCGATTCTCGCGATTTGTGACATTGATCGGTTATATGCGATATAGCCGGGTTATCGGATCAAGTATTGAATCGATAAGTTGTTACTATTGATATTAGTCGGTTATATGCAGTATGACCGGATCATTAAATCAAGCGTTGATTTAATGATTTAATGCATAATTATATATTTGATATATTACTTTGCATTAACTAGTATTGGTTCACTTAAGATGGATTTTCTCACTTGATGTGCACATTGTATATATGATATAGTTTTGTACACTTGTTTGTATCATGTTTGATTGGGTGTATGTTTGATTTGAACCATGTTTAGTAAATGGTTAGGGTTTCATTCCATTTGCTTTATTTACTTATTCATTTATTTATTTATTCATTTTGGTAAGAAATAAAATGGTGACTTTATTTGGATTTCACTTGAAGCATCATGAAGTTTTGAAAGTCAAGCCATTTTGTTTCTTTCCTAAACCCTAACCCTTTAACTAAACCCTAGTTCATTCTCTACACTATACCATGGTTGCTAAAATGATAAGAATGACTTTATTTCCATTTATTCATTATTCTTATCATATTCTTTTTCTTCTTCTTCTTTTTCTTCAAGAAGAAGAAAACATTCTAGCATCAATGGTGCCTTGAGAAAAAGAGTGAGAAATCCAATTCTAAAGTGAACCCACTTCCTATTTCTTCATCCTCTACCACTTGCCATGTAGTATAGGGTGTTTTCTTCACAAGTTTCATGACTTGGTGAAGTTGGAGCTTGATCTTGAGTTGTCTCGACGTAGATCATCTTCGGCATCGAAGTCGACGACCTAGCCCGATCATTTCTTTGACGAAACCATCGCTAGAGTCCGGGATCCGATGATCGCAGCGGAGGAACATCATCATGGAGCTAAGGAAGTGGAGGACCGGATCTACAAAGGTTGTAGTTTCTTTCATTTAGCAAGTAAAGTCGTTTACTAGCTTGTAGTTTCACCTATTCTTTAGTTAACGATCTAGTTTAGGGTTTCTCGGTACCGGAAAATTTTGAATTTGGCATGGTTGATGCCTTGTGAGACCTCTTGAGTGTGCCTAGGAACCCTACAGTCGTATCAGAGCTACTGGGCATTGGATGTCGACCTATGGGGGGTTCTCACTGTGTGACAGTGTGGTGAAGCATAGGCTCTTACCCCGAGGGTGTCCCGAGACCGGAAGGTGTTCCGGCGGGTTGTAGTCCTCGCGAGGGGGCATGCGTAAAAAGTAGCGGCTGAGGGACCCGTTGGTGCCACGGCGACCCCATTGGATGGGGTGGCTACCTGACCTACAATGGTATCAGAGCCTAGCTAGAGGTTTAGGCGAAGTGTAGACGAAGTTAGAAGTCCGATCGAACCCGTAAACCCCGACAAAACCCTTCTCTGTACATTTTTCAAAACAGTGGATTTTTGTGAATTAAAAATTCTCAGAAAAACAATCAGGAAAAACTAAGAATTACTGTGAAGTACGGTCCACTAAGTCCTCAAAATGACCGCGGAACCGCGGCAAAAGCAGGGGTTTGGCGGCGGTTCCGCGGCCAAAATTTGGACTTAGTCCCTGAAATTTCATATATTTATTCTTAGGTCCTTTCTTGGCAATTTTTTATGGGAATTTTTTAATTCCACTCAAGTGTTGAGTTTTCTAGGGTTTTATTGGGGACTCGTTAATTTGATCGGATAATTTAACTTCGTTTATGTTTTTCCGGATATTTTAGAAACTGTTAAAAAAGTTCGACCGGATATAAATACCCACTTTTTCCCCTGCCGGGAAATTTCCAAGTGTTGGATTTTTCCGTAGTTTAATGACGTTCTAAGTAGTGCAAGTAACGCGATGGTCCCTCTAGAAGACAACAAACCTTAACTCGATTATGTGACCGTCTTGAACTGCCCTTTGAATCTTAGGGTTTGGGGCCGTACGGCGTGCCACATGTTAGGCGTTGGCTTGACCCTTCTACGGCTGGACCGTTGGTACTGAGGGATGAAGTGAATGTTTTTAAACTTATTTCATGTGTTGAGCTGTTTCGGGAAAACTTGGGTGTTTGATTGTTCGATCGGAAAGTTTAACATTTTCTATTTATCTGGAATGTGATACAATATTTGGAATTCACAAGCAGTTATGAGATAACTAATATGAACGTTATAAACATAGCACTTTAGTCTCACTTGATCGGTTGCCACGGGATTTTGATGTGATCAAAAGTCCGTCGCAATCACGTAGTGTACGCGGATACTCGCCGGATAAACTTAATAGACAGCTACACCCTTTAGCCCCGACCAAGTGACTGTAGGAGTACCCCATCGCCGAAAGCATCCGTTCGGGTGCTCGCTGTAGCGGTGTTCCGCCTTAGTGCACTTCGTCGACGGTATCGGGGGTGCCGCCGCCTACTAAAGTTTGCAACGAGCATTCGATCAGTTTTTCGGGAATCTTGTTGAATTGCCCGACTTGATATTGAAAAGTGTTTTCGATATAGAGACTAAAATGCGGGGTTTATAATTGTTAGGCATGTGATGTCTAAGGAATTCAGATAGTTAGGCATGCGATGTCTAAGAAGTTTGCGGATTCCAACTGTTGTAGTTTTACACTTTCTTTTCTGTGACCGTAAGTGTAATATGTGATATCGCCGGTTCCGTTGCTATATGTCAACGACAATTGGGATACACATGTTTACTTACGTTGATGACATGTGATGTTATGTGTTGCTGGATATGTTATATTGGATCGTCGTGTTTGAATAGCCGGGGGTTTTTTATGTGAGATGAGTGTTTTTCATTTTCATTCATGTAAAAACCTGTATGTAATATTCTTTTATTGGGGAACTTCCAGGTTGCGGAAGATGTCACCGTTTGAATATTATTTACTTTTCCGCACTAGGATAGACCCAAGGAGGAGGGCATAAGTAACCGGGTTCTGGAGTCCAGTGGGAGACCAACTCGAGGAGTCGAGTCCGGGTCTCCTAACTCTAGAATTGGTAGGGTTGCTTGCCGCTCTCGTAGGGGTCTAGGGGTGTGGGTTTGGCTATTCATCACGACCGTGGAATCCGTGTTTTATACTGGCTCGTATTGAAAACACGGACGTCCTAGTATATCCAATATTTCATATGATATTTTCTGCTGCGTTATCTGTGATGTGATCATTTGATATGTTCTGTGATAAATACTGTATATAGTATATATGATATATTATATAGATGTTACTTATGTTTTACACCCGCGCTAGCCCTGCCCTGCTCTACCGTTAGTTACCTAACCTAACGGTGCACGAGGGGACATCGAGGTGAATACGGATGGCATAAGTGTACGTCGTATTTATCTGTGATGTTTAGGTATATTAAATGATGGGACTTCATTAATGAGATTAATGAAATAAAAGAAAACTAAAGATGTTGTGGAATCGAATTTTCAAAAACAGGTAGCTACAGTTCTTGCTTTGCATCGCGGTGTTCCTTGTAGAACATCCTGCACCTCATTCGACGAGGAAAGGACCGAGATCCCTTCACCGGGAGTGACTCCTTTAGCAATAAGTGGCAGATGCTACAACCCTCGGTTTGTCTTTTGATTGCTCCTATAGTTCTTGCTTTGCACAGCGGTATATATGATATATCCAGCACCTTATTCGATGAGGAAAGGGCCGACGATCCCTTCACCGAGAGTGACCCCTTTAGCAAAACTAGAAAAGCCTCAAAAACACTCCATTTTAAAATCATTCGATCCTACAACGATATCAAGTTCATTACGCAATAGGTTTTCAGAAAAACCTGTCGTAGCCCTCCGTCATTTCAGATAAGTACTAGTTAGTATTCGTGCTGCGGTAGTTTGGCATTCGTCAAGGCGTAGTGTACGGTAGCTAACTAGTATTTATATGCTTATGCATATGATGCAGATTGGATTAGGGTATTCGTACGGCGTTGTTTGGCATTCGTCAAGGGTCGTGCGGGTGGGTTTAATTCAATCAAGAAATGTACGGGTTGAACTTGACTAGTGGACTATGGGTTGTTTGGCATTCGTCAAGGTCATAGAACACTAGGGGCAAAATATTATCGGGAATTTCAAGTGTTGAAATTTGCAATGAGATTGCATACCTTCTATATGATAGTTGGATCCAGATACCCGCTGCGAGTAATTGTTACTCCTGGGAGAGTTTTACACATTACAATTAGCCGATCAAGTAGGTGTCTAAGAAAGGTGTCAATGGGATTACGCCTCTGGGATAACGAGTTTTACTGTAATTAGGTCCGTGCGAAAGCACGGGGAACCTCCCTCAAAGTACCGACACTGGCCTGGCTGAAAGATTGGCGAACTTGTAGCGTGTAATTAATCCCGGCTAGTCTTTCCTTTTAGGGTTTGGAGGAAGATTTGATAAAAAACAGTGGGAGCCATCCTGATTAGATAAAATAATGACCAATCTGATCTTGCAAGAGCATACGCTGAGTGTTTTCTTCGCTCTCTCTCTCCAGGTAGCGACCATATCATGCCTTAATCAAGATAATAAAACGGATATATTGACCGAACCCGCTTGTTATACTGAGCTGGGGAACGTTAGTCCCGCTCCAACTTATAATTGTTATAAGACAGAGCAGGAATTGGGGAATACCAGTTTTCCCGTGCCGCCCAAACGAAGAAAGTGCATGTTGATGCATCATCTTCGGGTGTGTTCGTTACAAAGAACCGTTTCTCTGTATCCTCTACGTCCTGGGTATTTGATACCGGATTAGGATCCCAGATATGTAATCTTTTACATAGGGCTACAGTTAGGTAGAGAACTGAGAACGGGTGATAAGTTTCATGAGACAGAAAACGGGGCAAGTGTTGCAACCAAGTCTGTTGGTCACTGTCACCCTGTATTATCAGTACATTGATTCTGAACAAATGCTATTAGATACTGAACCTGATATACAAAATCATATCTGTCTCTTTATTAGTAAAGAAACGATAAAATTTTGTATTGTTGGATAATGTTTTGAACATTTCCTATATCAAAAGTTGATCGGTTCAGGCACGTTATCTAAAAGCATTGATGTTCTAAATCAAACTACAGTTCTTAGTATACGGAACACACACAAGTTGAAGAGTTCAGAATTGAACGATTCCTTCTTAAGGTATTGTAGACTAGGTCAGATCAATGTGACCTGACTAGCTAAAGTTACATTTAGATGCATATTTAAATTAGTTTGAATTTACATCTTGTGAAACTTGCCAACCATGTCACAAAGATAAAATGACCACAGCTCTGTTTATTGGAAACAGAGAAAGAGTTAGTGAAATCTTAGGACTGATACATAGTGATGTATGCAAGGTCCCCTGTCTACACATGCCAAGACCGGTTCTTTGTACTTCATTACATTCTCTGATAATCTCTCAAGATTCAGCCATATGTTCTTGTTGAAACATAAGTCCGAAGTTTTTGACATATTCACAGAATATAAGTTAGAAGTAGAGAACCAAAAACCGGGTATAAGTATTATGTCCCATGATAAGATCAAGGAGGAGAATACTTGTGCATGGAATTCTTGGACTATTCTAAAGGAAAATGAGATTCTCTCTCAGTATTACTTCTCTGAATACGCCACGGCACAACGGTGTATCAGGGCGGAGCAATTGCACCCTATATGATAAGGTGTGATCTATGATGAGTACTACTGAGTTACCTATTTCCTTTTGGGAGTTATGCACTTATGAAGTTGCATACCTATTGAATAGGGTTCCAATCAAATCAGTTGCCTACCGCTTCATATGTGATATGGAAAGGGAAGAGCCCATATCTTAAGTTGGTTAAGATTTGGGGTTGTCCGGGCTATGTCTAAAAGCAAAATATGGACAAGCTCGAGGCAAAGTCAGTAATGTAGAACTGGAATGGTTCCAGCTATACAAACTACAGCTGATGATTTGATAGAACCAAAGGATTCAATAGTCACCGACGAACCTCAGCCACTCCGCCGATCTAGTAGGGATCCTCACCCACCTGAGAGATACTTCGGTTTCTCTATGACAGTGGGAGCGCGGATTGCATCATGAGATGATGACCCAACTAGTTTCGAGCTGGCCATCAGGAGTGGGACTCTGTAAGAATGGCTGGATGCTTAGCGATCTGAGATGGAATCCTTATACACCAACAAAGTATGGACTTTGGTTGCTATATCTGAAGGGTTAAATCCCTATCAGGAGCAAGTATATCTTGAGAAGATTACTTGGTGTACATGAAAAAGTTGAGACTTTCGAAGCTAGACTTGTTAATGGTTTGCATCATTGACCAGGCGTGGATAATGATGAAACCTTTTCTAAGGAGCTATGCTTAAGTCCATCCAGATCCTACTTGCCACGGCTACATACCATGACTACGATATCTGGCGGTTGGGTGCCATGACTGCTTTTCTAGATGGTGTTTTAAAAGAGTGCGTCTATAAGTACACAGCCAGAGGGCCTCGTAGACAGTGGGAGCAGCGGAAACGTGTGCAAGATGTTTTATGTGATAAAGCAGGCATCGCGGAGTTGGAACGTCTGTTTTGATGTGTTAGTCAAAGAGTTTGACATCATCAAAATGGTAGATAAACCTTGTATATACAAAAGGGTAGTAGGGAGTATGGTAGTGATCCTCGTAGAGTACGTGGATGACATACTCTTGATAGGGAAAGGGTTTCCTATGCTACGCTCGATCAATCTCCACTTATCACAATGATTCTCCATATAGGATCAAACTGAAAACATACTAAATCCTGGGTTTTGGATCTATGAGATAGATCTAATTGGATGTTAGGATACTCACTAGTTGTAGTGAGATGGTATCAGTTGATCCTGGGGAGAATCACTGGGAAGGTTCCAGGGTAATAAGGACGAATGAAAGTCAGTCACAGGCATTGTCTTTACCCTCAGTAAAGGGACGGTATGTTGGAAGAGTTCCAAGCTAGATACCGTGGCAAACTAGACGATAAAGGTTGGATACATCGCTACTTAAGATGCTACCAAAGAGGCAGTCTGGATGTATGTTTGATCATGAGATGAACATAGTTCCTCCCATTGTGTGACAATGGAGTTGTGGCTTATCCCAAGGAACGCCCGTCCCATCAGTAATCCAGACATATTCTAAGGCAGTATCACCAGATCATGGAGATGGTTGATCTCTAGGGGATCGAGGTTAGGAGAGTAGACTCAGAGGACAACACGGCGGATCACTCACAAAGGCCTTTTCCGGATGGTTGAGTATGAGATACTACAACCACTGCTACAGATGGCCCTAGTGCAAGTGGGAGATTGTTAGTTATATGTATACCCTAGAGGCCATTACTTTACATATGATGTATATTGTAGTGGACGCTGGGACATATATAGGGAGGACTTTCTCGCTCGACATGATAGTATGCTATCTGGTTGCTCTTTATCTTAACGTGTGCACTGATTGTCTCTCTGTTACATGTTGGTAAAGCCCTTAGGATGTGTACTTGACTACCTGGACTATGATGCAGATCATACTAGTGGGGACATGGTAGTCCATAAGTACATCCTTCAAGGTCCCTAGTCGTGGGTGTATCGAGACGGGGCATCGATATACCAGAGTAGACTAGCGTATACCTTCTCGACCCATACAGATGGGCGATGGATGATCCCATATCCATTGGTGTTTGACATCAGAGATGATATACGTGTGCTCAGTGGAGACTGGGTACACTGGACGGACTCGCCGAGAACACCCAGATGGTATTATACCTCACGTCAGATGGAAGTTCTCTGGTGACACTGGTACAGGTTAGTCTGTAGACCCGAGATCGTCATAGAGTCTTGTGTGATTCCCACTGTGCTTTGATTTCCACCTTACCACGTCCAAGAGGGCGTGCAAAACGGTGGTTTTTGGGTACAGTCCCGAATCACATGGAGGCAATGAGCGATAGGAGGGGATTCGTCTCTCCCGGTATAGGGAGTTGATGTTGCACTGTGTTCGATTGGCTATAACCAGAAATCCCTGGCCAGGGTTGCTGAGATTTACTGGTAAGTGTTACCAGTAGTTTCTCGAACTGTTATAGAACTCATATCGACACGATTTATCGAGCTATTGGGGTCTGACGTTTACCACCCCTAGGCGAGATATGCGACATATCAGACGAACAGACCGGACTGTACGGTAAGTGTTACTGGTTTGTTTCACGGGAGTGTGAGCGGGCTTGCTCATCGATCTTCTGATCGCTCAATACCCGAGTGGCCGTTACGTTTAGTAGACCGCTTGTGGCTTGTGGGTGCTTGATATGATCATCATCTGCTGCCGGCGTATTGACGAGTCTTTAGAGTCCTACACAGAGGTTTCCTGGCTCAAGCGAAACGAAATAGGAGCGCATATGAGATATGTGCGGGACCGAGAATAATATCAGCATATGATACTGTATTCGATTCTCGCGATTTGTGACATTGATCGGTTATATGCGATATAGCCGGGTTATCGGATCAAGTGTTGATCCGATAAGTTGTTACTATTGATATTAGTCGGTTATATGCAGTATGACAGGATCATTAAATCAAGCGTTGATTTAATGATTTAATGCATAATTATATATTTGATATATTACTTTGCATTAACTAGTATTGGTTGTAAGTGCACGGCGGCGCCCCGGCCGTCAATCCGACGGCCAAATGCGGAAGCGGTGATAAACATTAATTTTGCGAACTTAGCAAACCGGCACCACCGCGCACTAAACACCCGGATCGTACCATTAAACTAGTTATAGCTAACTACAAGACGGGTTAGAGATATACCGAGTGATCCGAGTCCTCCGGTCTTCTCGTCGTCGTCCCGATCTCCTGCGGAATGTTCGGTCGTCGCCTCCTCGCCGGAAGGGCACCACATCGCCTGCATCTTTTACGGGCTCCCACCACTTGACCGAAGCAACTCGGGCATGAAGCTGGCAAGTCGACATGCCCAAGATTTGCTGTAGAATGTAGTGTAGAATTTGTCTCTAGGGTTTTGGTTGCCATGGAGGATGGAGGAATCAAGATAAGGAAAAATGGTGCTTGCATTTTTCCTAACATGAGAATGAGATCAAGGAAAATTGCCACACTCAAAATGAAACACTCTCTCTCCCTCTCAATATTGTGGCCGTCCCTTATCATATAAGAATGGTGGAGGAAAGAATGTGTAGCATGAAGGGAGGTGATGGTAGGAGAAGAGAAGAGGTGACCACACCATAAAGCAAAACCTCACATCAACTCTCATCAAAGATCAAAAACAATCTTAATCCAATCTAATCTCATAAATGCACCATCATGGATGAAAAAGCAAAAGATGCTTATCCTATCATAATGAATACATTTGCAAGAAACCCCCTGCACAAATGTTATTTGAACAATTGCAAATAACCCCCTCCATCGCAAAAGTCCGGCCGGGAAAGAACAAAGGAAAACCGGCCGGAACGGAATGCAAACTGGCAACTCCAGAAAACTGGTCCCGTAATAAATTACAGGAAAACCCCGATACTGTGCATACACACCCGCATCTGTATTCCGACCGGATACAAATGCAATGAGACAAAACTACACTGTACTATACTAGGATCCGGCTTAAACCAAAACCGGCTAGTATTATCCGTTCGATCATGATCCGTGAAATACCGCACGTATCTGATCGAACCCAGCCATATAACCATACGGCCTCCAGTATAAACCGTCCGATCCTGATCCGTGCAATACCGCACGTATCTGATCGGACCCTGCCATATCTCCATACGGCCTCTACAGCGTTTCGCCCGAAAGCTGAGTAACTGAATGTGTGGTGGACTCTAAAGACTCGTCAATACTATGGCTGTGGATTTAACCACTAGCACGTCAGAGGTATAAGCCAATACGTAACGGGCCACCAGCTATTGACCAAAAGGGACGTCGATGAGCGAACTCATCCTGACACCCTACTGAGCCTGTCAGTGACAATATCCGTACAGTCCGGTCCGTTCGTCTATGAGCATCGCATGTCGGGCCTAGGGGGTTGGTAAAAGTCAGACCCCCAAAAGCGGTACAAGTCGTGTCGGAGTGTAGCCCAGAACATCCTGAGATACTACTGGAATACCTACCAGTAAATCTCCTGCCTTGGCCAAGGACTTCGTGTAATGGCTCTCCTAGACACAGCGCGACCTCACCCCCAAAACCGGGAGAGACGAACCCCTGAAGATCCGCTCACTGCCTCCATGTGGCTCGGGACTGTACCCAACTAATACCTGTTTGCACGACCCCTTTGAGCCGTGGCAGGGTAGTAATCAAAGCACAGTGGGAACTCACACGAGACAAATGACGATCTCAGGTCGATGAACTAACCTATACACATGTCACCAGGGAACTGCTATCTGACGTCACGTATAAGACCAACTAGCATGTTCCCGGCGAGTCCTGTCCGGTGTACTCATAACCCAATGAGCACCTGTATACATCTTAGGTGAACCAACTGACACCAGTGGCTTGTGAGACCGGCCACCGCCCCTCGTCGGGGTCTTGACTGTATACACTAGTCTACTCTGGAGAATCGTTGCCCTGTCTCGAAACTCCTACGACTAGGGACCTTTTAAGGATATGCTTATAGACTACCAGCTCCCACGTATATGATCGCCCTCATACTGCTGGCAGTCAAGCAAGAATCCTAGGGGCTCTATCAACGTGTAATAGCGACCTGTAAGGTCACCTGAAGCAGTACACGATGATAAAGGTAAACGAGATAGCATACTATCATCTCGAGTAAGACTGTCGTACCGGGATAGGTCCTCCCTCAATCATTGCAATCACGTGCCTGTGATCCAATAATTGACTCTGAGGGCACTATCTCCAACAATCTCCCACTTGCACTCAAGGCTAATTATTGCGATGTCGCATACTCACAGCCCGTGTGATACCGAACACCCAACTCCTCTACTAGTCAGTCTCACAAAGCCTGTTTGGAAGACTATTGCGTTCGAGGAATAGCCTCAGTGAGTGGAACCGCTCAGATGTTTCTTTCTATGTCTCTCTATATCTCAAGTTCGCAGAGAAAGCCATCTCCCGAAATGAGCAATACCTGTCTTAGAATGTCTGGATGTCTGATGGGACCCAGTTCATAAATGAACTTCAAATCCAAACTTCTTCGACTGTATCGTCAACTGAACTTAATCAGTATCCTACGCCATGCCTCCCTCAGTATTGCCTTGGACCACCTATCCACAATACTGTCCCTCATCAGAAGAAAAACTAAAACTCTGACAACCTCCTTGTCGTCCATGTCACCTTAGAAGCCTGGAATGATAACTGTCTCCCGAATGAGGCTGTCGTTATCATATCCCTAGAACATCCACTTATGTTCTAAAGCTGCTTCCGACTGTTTCTCCAGGATTGGATCAATATCAACTTATTGCACCTACTGCAAGAACAACATCTGGTGTGGTACTTGACATCTCATGATTGACTCAATTGCCTAAGCAAGTGATCTGTCAATCATGCACATCCCTCTCTACTTTAGTCTATAAGACACCTTTAGAGAGGGTGACTCCATCACCTGCAGGTATACTACCGTGCCAGGAGTCAACCATTCTAAATACTCATAGAATGCTGTCTAAGTACCCTGATTGGGAAACCACCCAAATCTAGATCTAAAACCATAGATCTAGTAACCAGAATGTCGGATATTATATCCAAGTCCTATGTGGAGAAACCACTGTGTGACAACCAAAGAATAACCGACCGTAGTATAGGACTTTCCTTTCCTACTTTGTGTATGTCATCCAAATACCATGACATCACACCCTACTACCTTCTCAACAGATCCATCCCCTATTCTGATGAAGTCAAACCTATGACTGTCATGTCAGAAATAGATGATCTATCTCCGCAATATCTGCTTTAGTCTATAAATAGACATAAGCCTGATGTCCACCAATGCTTCCGCTGCTCCCACTGACTACGACAACCCTCTGGCAGAGTCATATAGATGTGCACTTCTAAAGCTAGTTTAGAACGAAGCTATACTCATCCTCCCACCGGGTCTCGCAGCCTGGAACAACAGCAATGGCAAGTGTGGGTAAACAAGAACTTCCCTGTCACCGTCCTTGAGGCTACCGGAGTACCTCTCGGGTGCCTGAAGTTACTCACCGTATCGGCGGAGTGGCCAATGTAATGTCAAACCAGATTGAATCTTTAGGTTCCTTATCAAATCTTCAGTAATCGTTTGCGGTTCTGGAATCACTTCCAGTTCTACCATACTCCCACTACTGTTTTCTGAAAAAAAAATCCATTTTTAACAAAACTGTGGCGAGTCTAAAACAATATTTCTATTGATCTTCCAGATGGTAGAAAGTCAACCCTCGTCATAGCCTGGGTTAACCCACAAACAAAAATTACAGAAACGTGCCTTGAGTTGTCCAGTGTCTGGTTTTAATCATAAGCCGGACAACTCCCCGTACCTTAACATCGTTAAGATATGAACTGTTCTATATCCAATATAGAACCAGAGGCACTGATTTAATTGAACCAGATTCAAATCATGCAGCTATCTCCAGTGCATGTCAACTAAATAGAAGGAGGCCGATCAGCGTTACTCAACTTAGGAATGCTTCCAATTATGAGCAACCTGAAAGAGAAGCAATTTCTCTTTATCATTACTATCAACTGAATACTATACACAAGTATCTACATCTTCGATCACTTTGAAGAATCCCGATACTTGCTACACCTGGTTCTCTACTCTATTCAAATACCTATAACTCCTCAAAACTTAGACCCTGTGTTTCTACGAAACACATGTCTAAGAACTAGAGAAGTTAAAAGTAAACAGGATATAGTATGAGGACCAACCCCTCTGTCCTAATGGACACTGGACAACATACAATACTCTGTATAAGTCCGCTGAGTCTAACAACTCTTTCACTGTGTGTCGTAGGTTGAAAACTGTACTTATGGTTAAGAAGAATTACACCGCTGTTTAATGTTCCTTACCTAACCATCCACTGATATAGGTAAATGTCATCGACATAATATCAAAAGGTATATCTCACTCTATGAAAATAGACGTACAGATATATCAATTTGAAATTGGTGCACAACAGCGGATATTCAAAACCAAATATTTGCCGACCGGCAAACAGCCCAGATGATCTCCTCAAATATCACCGATTACAACGAATCCCGATATAATGAGGATGATCACCCTATTCCCAATAACTTACTCCCACTCATCATCAGTAAAACCATACAGATGTGAGAATCAAACCTGGTAAATACATACCCTGGAGCAAGTGTCCAATCGGGAAATCAGTTTTCTTTTAACAGTACACAGTTGAACTGAAACATTGAAATGTTTCGATGGGGTATTCTGGTATTCCTAGTAATGCCTCTTCCATTATCCAGCTTCACAACTGTAACCGTATATTTCTTTGCTACCTCTCCAAATCCCTTTATATGTCTTTAGTCATTACCTTCTGCACACCCCTTTAGGCCAATTGGTTTTCTTCCTTCCCTACCGTTCGACACCAGCCTATGGTTTGGAAGAAGACTATCCAATAAGCATAATGGGTGTACTGTCCTAATCCTAGAAGCACTCGCAATGCGAGAGAAGGTGAAGATAAAAGACAACCGAATAAACCTTATTCCTATTTCTCCTGAACCAGAATCCATCCCCGAACTGGAACAAGTTCCTTTCGAGTTCGTATATAACCATACGATGGAATATCCAAATGACTGTGGATCTTCGTAGTGATACGGAGTGTCCTGGAGAAATACAAAGGTGATGTGGGAGTGGTAAATGAAATACTTGGTTTGGTCGTGAATATCAGTCGCAATTTACATTGCCCTCCTTCTAATCCCTTTCTTTGTCTTAACTTAACACCTTCTGCACACCGTTTAGGCTAATTGGTTTTCTTCATTCCCTACCGGTCGGCACCTGCCTATGGTTTGGAAGAAGACTGTCCAATTTGCGTAATCGGTGTACTATCCCCTAATCTAAGGGGTACTCGCAACCTGAGAGAAGGAAAACGGAAAAGACAACTGAATAGTCCTATTCATTTTCTCCAGAACCTGAAACCATCCTCGAATTCTTTCAAGTTCGTATCTAACCATACGATGGTTTCGTCCAATGGAAGTGGACGTTCGTAGTAATACGGGGTGTCCTGGAGAAAAGGGTAAAAGTAGGAGTGGCAATGAGGTCTGCAACTCTGACAATCCAAAAGCCAGTGTTAAGAAGGTTCGGTCAACTTGGTCACTGAGTCATAGTCTTGGGTCGGGTCAATGGTCGCTGCCAAAGAGAGAGAGAAAAGAAACACTCAGCGTGCACTCTAACCAAGATCAGAATGGTTACCAATTTATCTAATCTGAAAACCTCCCACTGTACCTCAAATTCTCCTCCAAACCTGAAAGAAGAATTAGTCGGGGTCACCCGAGGAGTAAACTAACTCATCAGTGGGAATTGGGATCCAACTATCATCGCATGATAACGTGACGGAATCCGCTCACGCTATAACACTCCAGAAGGTATGCGCATATCTGGCAAGTTTCGGTTCTTTTGAAACTCCCGATGTGGATTTTTACCCCATGCTCTTATGACCTTGACTTTGGCCAACATATCATAAGTCACATGTCAAGTTCTACCCGTCATTCTCCAGGTTAATTTGAACCCACCCGTACCTACCCTTGACTTTGGCCAAAATGGCAGTACGGCTGTCCCAAACCAACGCATCTATCTATGCTGCATATGAATACCCAACAGCTACCAAACACTGTGCCTTGACTTTGGCCAACATACACAGCTTGAATACTATTGACTATCCATATGAAACGACGGAGGGCTATGAATGGTTTCTGGCGAAAACCTTTAACGTAATGAACTTGATATCGTTGAAGGAACGGATAGCTTTTTAGAAAATATAGTGACGAAAACCTTTACTAAAGAGGTCACTCCCAGTGAAGGGATCTCGGCTCTTTCCCCGTAGAATGGGGTGCAGGATATTCCAAATGAATACCACGATGCAAAGCAAAAGTAATCGGCTATAGTGAAGTTAATGCCCTGACGCAAACTTCTGTCCAAGGGGTCACTCCCGGTGAAGGGATCTCGGCCCTTGCCTCGTCGACTGAGGAGCAGGATATTCCAAATGAATACCACGATGCAAAACAAAAGTGAACGTCCTTGCAATAACAGCTTTTTGAAAAGTGTTCCAACAACATCAGATTAGGTTTGTTTAACTTGCATTGATCCGAATCAACGCAGTCCCATCAATTGATCACACCACAAAGAACGAAAATATACTGATGTACGTATATGCCATCCGCATTCGCCACTGGGTCCCGTCATTACCCGTTAGGTTAGCTAACTAACGACAGAGCGGGGACTGGACTAGCGCGGATGTAAAACATATACAACATCTACTAATATATATACCAATATATTATATTCGCTCAAGGCGTGATAAAAATGCAACATCACAGAAATGTACAGCATCACAGAACAATACAGATATCTGGGATCCCCGGGTTTCACAGAGACACTACTGAAACCCGACGTTCCCCTGGTCGTGTGGATAGCCTGTGCAATGAAATCCTAGACCCCTACGGGCACGGCAAGTTACCCGCCAAAACCTGAAGCGAGGCAGCCCCCTTCAGCACCGTGAATGGACCACCCAGCACTTCACGGAATCCGGTAACTTGGGCACCCCTCCTGGGTCAACCTGTACCCCCTACGAGTGCGGCGAATAGCCCGCCAATCCTAGAGTGAAGCCCCCTCCGTCTCAATGCCATGAGATGCGGGCTTGTTGCCCTCTAGAACCCGGCTATCCATGCACCCCTCCGCGGGGTAATCCTAGTACAGAAAGTAAAATATACATGCAACGGGTACATCGACCGCAACCAGGTCGTGCCCCAAAAGAATAATACAAACAGGCAGTGACGGCAGTCCACATGTCGGACGCTCGCCCCGCAATATCAAATGTACATAATACAACAAAACTGTACTAGCATTGCATCCAGGCTATCCCCCACGACCGATCCGCAACATCACAGCAAAATCACAGAACATCAACGTGAAAGTCACGTTCGCAAATCCGTCTTACCGGGCTATAGCAGTTAGACTGGATTTACCGATCAAGTGACATTCACGGTCGCAGATATAATGTAAATACTGTGAAATAATGTGTTTAAAATATCCGATCGATCAAATTTTAACAAGTGGGCCCCCAAATACTACTGTAGCACATCAAGAAATTCTGGGCCCAATATTAATACTCCAAACCCCCAAAATCAGCCCAGAAGCCCACTGGAGAAATTAGACACACTGATCAACCAATACTGCGGCGGAACCGTGGCAACAAGGGGGGTTTTGCCGCGGTTCCGCGCTCCACTTGAGAGATCAGTGTCTCGAATTTCTCCATAATTCTTAGAACTTCCAGTATATTAGTTTTTTACAACCTGAAAAATTTTTGGACTTCAAAAAATTTCGACAGAAAACTGATGTGAGGAAAATGTGGTTTTTTTTTGGAATTTTGGTCAATCGGAAATGCAAACACATCAAACAAAGCTAGACGAAGTTAATGGCGAGGCTCTGATACCACTGTAAGTGCATGGCGGCGCCCCGGCCGTCAATCCGACGGCCAAATACGGAAGCGGTGATAAACATTAATTTTGCGAACTTAGCAAACCGGCACCACCGCGCACTAAACACCCGGATCGTACCATTAAACTAGTTCTAGCTAACTACAAGACGGGTTAGAGATATACCGAGTGATCCGAGTCCTCCGGTCTTCTCGTCGTCGTCCCGATCTCCTGCGGAATGTTCGGTCGTCGCCTCCTCGCCGGAAGGGCACCACATCGCCTGCATCTTTTATGGGCTCCCACCTCTTGACCGAGGCAACTCGGGCATGAAGCTGGCAAGTCGACATGCCCAAGATTTGTTGTAGAATGTAGTGTAGAATTTGTCTCTAGGGTTTTGGTTGCCATGGAGGATGGAGGAATCAAGATAAGGAAAAATGGTGCTTGCATTTTTCCTAACATGAGAATGAGATCAAGGAAAATTGCCACACTCAAAATGAAACACTCTCTCTCCCTCTCAATATTGTGGCCGGCCCTTATCATATAAGAATGGTGGAGGAAAGAATGTGTAGCATGAAGGAAGGTGATGGTAGGAGAAGAGAAGAGGTGACCACACCATAAAGCAAAACCTCACATCAACTCTCATCAAAGATCAAAAACAATCTTAATCCAATCTAATCTCATAAATGCACCATCATGGATGAAAAAGCAAAAGATGCTTATCCTATCATAATGAATACATTTGCAAGAAACCCCCTCCACAAATGTTATTTGCATAATTGCAAATAACCCCCTCCATCGGAAAAGTCCGGCCGGGAAAGAACAAAGGAAAACCGGCCGGAACGGAATGCAAACTGGCAACTCCAGAAAACTAGTCCCGTAATAAATTACAGGAAAACCCCGATACTGTGCATACACACCCGCATCTGTATTCCGACCGGATACAAATGCAATGAGACAAAACTACACTGTACTATAGTAGGATCCGGCTTAAACCAAAACCGGCTAGTATTATCCGTTCGATCATGATCCGTGCAATACCGCACGTATCTGATCGAACCCAGCCATATAACCATACGGCCTCCAGTACAAACCGTCCGATCCTGATCCGTGCAATACCGCACGTATCTGATCGGACCCAGACATATCTCCATACGGCCTCTACAGCGTTTCGCCCGAAAGCTGAGTAACTGAATGTGTGGTGGACTCTAAAGACTCATCAATACTATGGCTGTGGATTTAACCACTAGCACATCAGAGGTATAAGCCAATACGTAACGGGCCACCAGCTATTGACCAAAAGGGACGTCGATGAGCGAACTCATCCTGACACCCTACTGAGCCTGTCAGTGACAATATCCGTACAGTCCGGTCCGTTCTTCTATGAGCATCGCATGTCGGGCCTAGGGGGTTGGTAAAAGTCAGACCCCCAAAAGCGGTACAAGTCGTGTCGGAGTGTAGCCCAGAACACCCTGAGATACTACTGGAATACCTACCAGTAAATCTCCTGCCTTGGCCAAGGACTTCGTGTAATGGCTCTCCTAGACACAGCGCGACCTCACCCCCAATACCGGGAGAGACGAACCCCTGAAGATCCGCTCACTGCCTCCATGTGGCTCGGGATTGTACCCAACTAAAATCTGTTTGCACGACTCCTTTGAGCCGTGGTAGGGTAGTAATCAAAGCACAGTGGGAACTCACACGAGACAAATGACGATCTCAGGTCGATGAACTAACCTGTACACATGTCACCAGGGAACTGCTATCTGACGTCAGGTATAAGACCAACTAGCATGTTCCCGGCGAGTCCTGTCCGGTGTACTCATAACCCAATGATCACCTGTATACATCTTAGGTGAACCAACTGACACCAGTGGCTTGTGAGACCGACCACCGCCCCTCGTCGGGGTCTCGACTGTATACACTAGTCTACTCTGGAGAATCGATGCCCTGTCTCAAAACTCCCATGACTAGGGACCTTTTAAGGATATGCTTATAGACTACCAGCTCCCATGTATATGATCGCCCTCATACTGCTGGCAGTCAAGCAAGAATCCTAGGGGCTCTATCAACATGTAATAGCGACCTGTAAGGTCACCTGAAGCAGTACACGATGATAAAGGTAAACCAGATAGCATACTATCATCTCGAGTAAGACTGTCGTACCGGGATAGGTCCTCCCTCAATCATTGCAATCACGTGCCTGTGATCCAATAATTGACTCTGAGGGCACTATCTCCAACATTGGTTCACTTAAGATGGATTTTCTCACTTGATGTGCACATTGTATATATGATATAGTTTTGTGCACTTGTTTGTATCATGTTTGATGATACATGCAAACTTGGGTGTATGTTTGATTTGAACCATGTTTTGTAAATGGTTAGGGTTTCATTCCATTTTCTTTATTTACTTATTCATTTATTTATTTATTCATTTTGGTAAGAAATAAAATGGTGACTTTATTTGGATTTCACTTGAAGCTTCATGAAGCTTTGAAAGTCAAGCTATTTTGTTTCTTTCCTAAACCCTAACCCTTTAACTAAACCCTAGTTCATTCTCTACACTTTACCATGGTTGCTAAAATGATAAGAATGACTTTATTTCCATTTATTCATTATTCTTATCATATTCTTTTTCTTCTTCTTCTTCTTCTTCAAGAAGAAGAAAACATTCTAGCATCAATGGTGCCTTGAGAAAAAGAGTGAGAAATCCAATTCTAAAGTGAACCCACTTCCTATTTCTTCATCCTCTACCACTTGCCATGTAGTATAGGGTGTTTTCTTCACAAGTTTCATGACTTGGTGAAGTTGGAGCTTGATCTTGAGTTGCCTCGACGTAGATCATCTTCGGCATCGAAGTCGACGACCTAGCCCGATCATTTCTTCGACGAAACCATCGCTAGAGTCCGGGATCCGATGATCGCAGTGGAGGAACATCATCATGGAGCTAAGGAAGTGGAGGACCGGATCTACAAAGGTTTTAGTTTCTTTCATTTAGCAAGTAAAGTCGTTTACTAGCTTGTAGTTTCGCCTATTCTTTAGTTAACGATCTAGTTTAGGGTCTCTCGGCACCGGAAATTTTTGAATTTGGCATGGTTGATGCCTTGTGAGACCTCTTGAGTGTGCCTAGGAACCCTACACACACTTAGTTGTAAAGATGTTTACTTGCATGTGTAACCCTAATTATCTAGCAAAGATCCCGTCTTTGGGTTGTTCGGCACGTCTAAATTTTTATTCGGGCATGGTTGATGCCTTATGAACCCTTGTAAGAGTGCCTAGGAACCCTACACCTATTTCATTACTTTTACGGATGATTTCTTTAGGTATGGACATATTTTCTTGATGAAATATAAATCCGAGGCCTTTGAGAAATTCCGAGAATATAAGAATGAAGTGGAAAAACAAACCAGCAAAAGTATCAAGACACTGAGATCTGATCGAGGTGGTGAATATGTGAGTGCCGAGTTCCTGGATTATCTAAAAGAGAATGGAATTCTCTCTCAGCTTACTCCTCCATACACACCACAACACAACGGTGTATCGGAGAGACAGAACCGAACCCTATTGGATATGGTACGTTCCATGATGAGTAATGCTAAGTTACCGCGATCATTCTGGGGCTATGCACTAGAATCAGCTGCATATCTTTTGAACAAGGTTCCTACCAAGACTGTGCCTACCACACCATATCAGATGTGGAGTGGGAAGAAACCCTATCTTCAGTATCTGAAGATATGGGGATGTCCAGCTTTTGTTAAAAAGCAGCATGCGGAAAAACTCGAGACACGATCAGTACTGTGTAAGTTTGTGGGATACCCAAAGAACTCCAGGGGGTATCTTTTCTATTACGCAGAAGAACAAAAGGTTTTTGTTTCTCGTCATGCCCACTTTCTGGAACATCAGTTTTTAGAAAAAGAAATTAGTGGGAGCGCAATAGAACTGGAAGAAATTTCAGAACCACAAGCTATTACTGAAAGCTTGGTGGAACCAGAAGTTTCAAAAGAACAGGGCATTCCCGCACCACTCCGCAGGAGTAGTAGATTGTCTCATCCTCCTGAGAGATACTACGGTTTTCTCGTAGACGGGGATAGATAGGATTTCATCATTGATAATGATGAGCCGACTAACTTCCAGCAAGCCATTCAGAGCACTGACTCGATAAAATGGCTGGATGCAATGCGGACCGAGATGGAGTCCATGTACACCAATAAAGTATGGACTTTGGACATTGCTCCAGAAGGGGTAAAACCCGTAGGCTGCAAATGGATCTTCAGAAAGAAGATTGGTGCAGATGGACAGGTTGAAACCTATAAGGCAAGACTTGTTGCAAAAGGATTTCGTCAAAGACCAGGTTTGGATTATGACGAAACCTTTTCTCCAGTGGCTATGCTCAAATCCATTCGGATCCTTCTTTCCATTGCTGCCTTCCACGATTTTGAGATTTGGCAGATGGACGTAAAAACCGCTTTTATAAATGGAAATTTGGAAGAGTGTGTCTATACGGTCCAGCCAGAGGGTTTCATTCAGAGTGGGAGCAGCGAGAAAGTGTACAAGTTTCTTAAGTGCATCTATGGACTAAAGCAGGCATCGCGGAGTTGGAACATCTGTTTTGATGAAACGGTCAAAGAATTTGATTTTATCAAAAATCCAGATGAGCCATGCATTTATAGTATGATTGTAGCACAGACTGTTGTATTCCTCGTCTTGTACGTGGATGACATTCTCTTGATAGGAAATGACATTCCTAAGCCACAATCTGTCAAAGGGTTCTTGTCACACAGGTTCTCCATGAAAGACCTGGGTGATGCCTCTTACATTCTGGGGATCTAGATCTATCGTGATAGATCTAAGAGGATGTTGGGACTTTCACAGTCCAGATACATCGACACCATACTGAAAAGATTCAGTATGGAAGATTCTAAGCGCGGTAATTTACCGGCTTGTCATGGAATCACCCTCTCCAAAGAGATATCTCCCAAGACTGATTTGGAAGGGATCACATGTCTATTATACCCTACGCTTTTGCGGTAGGCTCTATAATGTATGCGATGTTGTGTACCAGACCAGATGTTGCTTACGCACTGAGCGTGGTAAGCCGGTATCAGTCAAACCCTAGGGAGAAGCACTGGATAGTAGTAAAGAACATTCTCAAGTACCTAAGAAGGACTAAGGAAGTGTTCTTGGTTTACAGCGGAAAATGCCTCCAGATCAAGGCTTTGCTGACTCCAGCTTCCAGAGTGACAAGGATACCTCCAAGTCCATGTCAGGTTATGTCTTTACCTTCAATGGAGGGGCCTTCTATTGGAAGAGTTCCAAGTAGGACACCGTTGCTGACTCGACGATGGAAGCGGAGTATATCGCAGCTTATGATGTTGCAAAAGAAGCAGTCTAGACGAGGAAGTTCTTAACAGAACTTCAGGTGGTTCCATCCATTGTTGATCCAATACCTTTGTATTGTGACAACAACGGGGCTATAGCTTTAGCAAAGGAACCCAGGTCCTATCAGAAGTCCAGACAAATCTTGAGGTGGTATCACCTGATCAGGGAGATCGTGGATCGCCGGGAGATCGAGGTTCGGAGAGTTGCTACTGAGGAAAACACTGCAGATCCATTCACAAAGGCCATCCCTCAGACGCAGTTCGAGAGGCTATTCGAGATGATAGGTCTGCAATATGCCAGCACATGGCTTTAGTGCAAGTGGGAGATTGTTAGTGTGATATGCCCTAAAGGCCATTATTGTATAGTACTAATTTGTATATTACATTTTGGATGCTTGGGATATATACACGGATATATGACAGCCTTGCTCGATATAGTAGTATGCTACTTGGTTTGTATCTATCTTAATATGTGTATATGTTTCTTTTAGCATATCGCTAATACATATTGATATTGCCCTTAGGATCTTTGCTTGACTACCAGCGTTGAGATGGCAGTCACACTAGTGGGGGATGGGTACTTTACAAGCACAACCTTATACAGGTCCCTAGTCGTAGGATTATCGAGACATGGCATCGATACTCCAGAGTAGACTAGTGTATACGCTTCTCATCCCAGCAGGGGAGATGGTCTGTCCCACAGCCATCAGTACGTCGTACTGGAGATAGTATGCAGGTGCTCATTAGGTTATGAGTTATACTGGATGGACTCGTAGGGTACTGCTGGTTGGTACTATACCTATCGTCAGGTAGCTGTTCCTAGGTGACATGAGTACAGCTTAGTACTTTGACTTGACACTGCTAGTTCGCCTCAAGTGTGATCCCACTGTTCTTAGATTGCTACCCTACTACGGCTCTATTGAGTCGTGCAAACAGGTAGTAGTTGGGTGCAGTCTCGAAACACTTGGAGGAAGTGGTGGTTAGATAGGATCCGTCTCTCCCGGTATTGGGGGTTGATGTCGCGTTGTGTTCGGAAAGCCATTACACAAAGTCCCTGGCCAGGGCAAGAGAGATTTACTGGTGGGTACACCAGTAGTTTCTCAGGGTGTTTTTGGCCGCACTCCGACACGACTTATTACACTATTAGGGGGTATGAAGCTTGTCGCCCCCTAGGACCGATATGCGACACTCTTAGACGAACAGACCGGACTGTACGGATATTGCCAAAGACAGGCTCAGTAGGGGTACGGATGAGTTTCCTCGTCGACCTTATTATCGACAGATACCTGGGTAGCCTTTACGTACAGCTAGTGTCGCTGACGTGCTTGCGGTTAAACCCACTGCCAGAGTACTGTCGAGTCTTCAGAGTCCCACGCAGAGGGTTTCCCAGCTTCGGGCGAAACGATGTAGAGGTCGTATGGTTTTATGACAGGGTTCATTCACATACGTGTACTTGTACGCGTGTGATGTTCTAGCGGACAATACTAGTGGGCTTTGGTTTAAGCCGGATCATAGTATTTGATTGTTGGATTAATTTCATCTCATTGTATTCGTGTTTCTCGGAACACGGATGCGGGTATGTATATACGGATGAGAGGAGTATAGAAGGATACATCTCATTAGGGTTTTGACCATTGACTTGATCAAAACAAATATGAGGTGGTGAAAAGTATTTGTTATTTTTCGTAAATGATAATTTTGTGGCATGGCTACTTGGGTTGACCTTTTGACTTTAGATATTTTTGTGAGATATTTTGAGACCTAGATATTTTGATGAGATATTTTATTGTGCCATGCTTATGGTCATGTCAAGCTAGCCATTCCATTTTTGAATTATTATTTATCAAAAACATTTCTCTTTCCTCAAGTTCACTCTCTCCTTCTTTCTCTCAAAAACCCTTGTGTCTCATGTGTTGAGAATCAAGGGTTAGAGAGACTAAGCTACCCAAAATCACACTCTACTCATTCTAGGTTACTTATTTTAGCACACCAAGTGATCTAGTTGCCTCAACTTAGAGGTATAGCTTAAGGTTAGAGCTCTCGGGTGGATCTTCTACGACTTCGAGAAGCCGACGAGGAGGCGCTATCCATTTTCACTCCATGGAGCTTGTGAGGTGAAAGAGGACAGCGAGAAGACAAGAAGGACTTGAAACTCTAGGTATAATCTTCTTACATAGAAGATAAAACCTCTATTTACTTTGTTAGTTATGGTTTAGCTAAGATCCTGGAGTTCAAGTTGATGTTACCTTGTTAGTAAAAATCGTTTTTTACCCGTTCCGCCTCCCCGCAAACCCTTGGGGTAGGTGACGTCGATGTTAGTTATATGTATGCCCTAGAAGCCATTACTGTATATAGGATGTATATAGTAGTGGATTCTTGGACATATATAGGGAGGACTTTCTTGCTCGACATGATAGTATGTTATCTGGTTGCTCTTTACCTTAACGTGTATACTGATTGTCTCTCTGTTACATGTTGGTAAAGCCCTTAGGATGTGTACTTGACTACCTGGACTATGATGCGGATCATACTAGTGGGGACAAGGTAGTCCGTAAGTACATCCTTCAAAGTCCCTAGTCGTGGGTGTATCGAGACGGGGCATCGATATACCAGAGTAGACTAGCGTATACCTTCTCGACCCATACAGATGGGCGATGGATGATCCCATATCCATTGGTGTTTGACATCAGAGATGATGTACGGGTGCTCAGTAGAGACTGGGTACACTGGACGAACTCGCCGAGAACTCCCAGATGGTATTATACCTTACGTCAGATGGCAGTTCTCTGGTGACACTGGTACAGAGTAGTCTGTTGACCCGAGATCGTCATAGAGTCTTGTGTGGTTCCCACTGTGCTTTGATTTCCATCTTACCACGTCCAAGAGGGCGTGCAAAACGGTGTTTTTGGGTACAGTCCCGAGTCACATGGAGGCAATGAGCGATAGGAGGGGATTCGTCTCTCCCGGTATAGGGGGTTGATGTTGCGCTGTGTTCGATTGGCTATAACCGGAAATCCCTGGCCAGGGTTGCTGAGATTTACTGGTAAGTGTTACCAGTAGTTTCTCGAATTGTTATAGACCTCATATCGACACGACTTATCGAGCTATTGGGGTCTGATGTTTACCACCCCTAGGCGAGATATGCGACATATCAGACGATCAGACCGGACTGTACGGTAGTGTTACTGGTTGGATTCACTGGAGTGTGAGTGGGCTTGCTCGTCGATCTTCTGATCGCTCAATACCCGGGTGGCCGTTACGTTTAGCAGACCGCTTGCGGCGTGTGGGTGTTTGATATGATCATCATCTGCTGCCGGCGTATTGACGAGTCTTTAGAGTCCTACACAGAGGTTTCCTGGCTCAAGCGAAACGAAATAGGAGCGCATATGAGATATGTGCGGGACCGAAAATAATGCGTGTATGTGATACCGTATTTCATTCTCGCGAACAATGTGTCGACTGGTTGTATGCGATATAACCTAGTTATCGAATCGAAGATTGATTCGATAAATCGATACATTGGATATTAGTCGGTTATATGCGATATGACCGGATCGTTAAATCAAGTGTTGATTTAATGATTTAATGCATAATTATATATTTGATATATTACTTTGCATTAACTAGTATCGGTTCACTTTAAATGGATTTTCTCGCTCGGATGTGCGCATTATATATGTGATATGATTTTGTGCACATGCTTGTATCATGTTTGATGGTGCATGTAAAATTGGTTAAGTATAAAGAATTAAACCTTGGTTAATGAAATGGTTAGGGTTTATTATTTGCTTATTCATTTTATTCATTTATTTATTCTTTTGGAAAAAGAAAAGGAAATGATAAAATGGTGGCATTCTTTGTTCTTTCATGAAGCTTCATGAATACTTTGACTTTGTGACCACTTTGTCTCATCCTTAACCCTAACCATTCCACTTAACCCTAATTAATTCTCTACACCTAACCATGGTTCTATTATGATAAGAATTCATTATTCTTTTCATTTTAGAATTAACTTATCATAACTTTATCT
Source organism: Agapanthus africanus (assembly GCA_030015575.1). NCBI lineage: Eukaryota > Viridiplantae > Streptophyta > Magnoliopsida > Asparagales > Amaryllidaceae > Agapanthus > Agapanthus africanus. Next base: position 216,364,294 of record JASDDO010000029.1, read on the forward strand.
TCTTCTTCTTCATCTTCTTCAAAGAAGAAAAAGCTTGACCATCAATGGTGATTGATGAAATAGAGTGAGAAATCCAATTCTAAAGTCTACCCACTTCCTATTTCTTCATCCTCTACCTCTTGCCAAGTAGTAGAGTGTGTTTCCTTCACAAGTTTTCTAGACTTGGTGAAGTTGGAGATTGATCTAGCGATGCCTCGACGTAGATCATCTTCGGCACCTCGTCGATGACCTAGCCCGCTCTTTCTCCGATGAAGCCGATGCTAGAGCCCGGGATTTGATTTGGACAGCGGAGAGGACTTCATCACGGAGCCGTTGAGGTGGAGGACCGGATCTACAAAGGTTGTATTTCCGTATTCTCTTAGTAAAGTAGTTTACTAGTTGCTTTTTCGCCTAAATATCTAGTCAACGATCCGTATTAGGGTTTCTCGGTACCCGTAATTTTTGAAATTGGCATGGTTGATGCCTTGTGAGACCTCTTGGGAGTGCCTAGGATCCCTACAGTCGACTTACAAGTAGTTACATTTATCAGTTACGCTTAGATTTACTTTACATGTTCGCGTTATAATTATCGATGTTATACGTTTCCGTGGTACGAACACTCTGATAGAACACTACATAACTACCAATGAGTATTATGTTGCACGAGCACGTACGCATATGTTACACTACACCTCATTGGTACTTCCATGTCACTGTAAGACCGTTATACTATGTAATGCGTATGTGGATATTGATATGAGTATGCTAGTACACTTATAGAACACTAGCACAAATACTAATGATTTCCATGCTGCACGAGCACAGACGCATATAGCATACTACACATCATTAGTATTGCCATGACATAGTAGGATGGTTATGTTTATTACTTGTATGATATTATTTACATGCTTTACCTGTTTTACATATTAATTATTGTGAATACCAGTACTATGGGTATTCATGTTGGATTCTTATGAGTTTCTGGATGTTTTACTTTTAATGATATATATCAGTGGTAAAGGATGCTATTATATATGTATATATCATCAGAATGATTAATGCAAAGATTCTTCTTCTTTACTTGTTATCTTTGGATACGATGAGTTGATATCCACAATGAGTCGTTTTTATGTTCTGTTTTACTCCGAACCTAGTGGGGGGCTATACGGTTACAGATTTCTACGTTATCCAGACCGAGTTGGGGAGGATATACAGTTGGATACATGGTGGACCCGGTCGAGACTGAGGGGCAGGATAACCGCATGTGAGGCGGGGAGCCTAGCGAGGACACTCGATACCGGAGATAGAGATGAGCACGACAGATATCCAAGGGATACTGACCGAGGTTCGATTGGGTACGGCGGATATCCATGGGATACCGACCGGGGCCAGAGATATCGGGTGGAGATCATCTGTTGAGATTGTGTCGACGGTATCTGCATTTGCGTGTCAGTGATGGACACGAGAGATTTGAGGATTTGCATGTCGGTGATGGACACGAGGGATTTCTGATTTCGGGTGTCGATACTGGACATCCATATATATTAATATGTTGCTATCATGAGGTACCTAGTTATATTATAGTTGTTGTAGCCGACCAGGACTGATCCCGGGGACAGTACCTGCATATCTCTTTACTGGTAATTGCAATCATTAAAAAGGAATTCAATTCAAGCTATAGTCTCATTATTTTGACATGTCTGGTATGACATTGAAATCTTTTAAATTGTAAACCTCTTAACACTATTCATTAAAACAGCAGGACGTATATCTTAAATAAGTACCCATTATATTTCATATTATCACGTCTGCTTTTATGCCGTGACATATCTATTCCGCGGCTATTTTAAAGAAGAGGTTTATATATATATTTTCGGCTACCTTTGGGCTTATACCTAGATGCAGGTCATTTGCATTTGATATGTTCTACTTTGGGATCGCATGATAGATAGCGTTGCATTTATGATACATATGCATATCATATATTATATTAGTACAGGATATGATAGTATTATATTTATGACCTAGGTATCGTTGTGCATTCAATTTCTACTTTGTGATGTACTTTTATTCACTGAGTTGGCAACTCACCCCCGTTGTGCCACAGTTTCTTGCATTTGTTACCGCTTGGATTATTAGCGGCTTGGGGCACACATTCCTTTCGGTGATTGCTTTGGCCGGTGGGTTACTGTTGTATCGTACTCACACTTGTATATTCATGTCTTCTTATATCTACTAAAACTCCATCGACTTAGAATGGGTATATTGTGAACTTAGAAGCGAGACTTAGAGTTTGTGTGTTGTGATGTCGCACTCATTGGAGTCGACCATTTTATATTGTTGATTTTGTTTCACTTTTATTTTCTTTTCCATTGTATGCCGTATATTTTTTGCTTGGTTGCTCCGCCGTTTGGGCGTGGAAGCTAGCTCCCGTTGGGATGCTATATGTATTTTTTTATTGTGGCGGGTTTTATTCAAATTACAAAAGTGGTGCTGTCGAACATCAAAATATCATAGATGCTTTTCAAACATACTTAGTTATACTTAAATGTTTATTTTAAACTGATCCCATCAGATGACTATTTTAAACCTCACCTCCAATATTTTCGAAAAGGGTTTAGATCCGGGTTTCGGCTTACTTGGACCGCGTCGACCTATTTAGATATTACGTGATTTAAGTGCCGGTCACGTGCCATATTTGGGTCGTGACATGGGGTACCCCGTATAGGCCCCCCATTCGATAGTTTATTTTGGGTCTTTGCCCCCGCGAAGATTCGGGCGGGTTTCGAGGTTGTTTCGACTCCCGGATTGGCTCAAAACGATCGGTTTTGGAACTTTAGCTCACTGGATTTTTCAAGTGTTGGAAAATTGATTTAGTTTGCTAATTGCATGCGGAATTCTAATGTCGCTGTTACTTTACAAGCTTTGTGATGTGTGTGATACAATTATTATAATCCGGATTAATTAGTTTTATGAAAACTAGTTAGTATATTGTAAAGCTAGCCGTTTAGTCTCAATTGATCGATTGCCAAGAAGTTTTGATTCGGATCAAAACTCCGTCGCAATTGCGTATTGTACGCGATCACTCAACCGGGAATCTTATTGAATTATCCAACAACCAATTGAAAAGTGTTTTCAATTTGAGACTATAATGCAAGTTTTATAAGTTAGGCATGAAATCCGGGATATGAGATATTTCAGGTTTAAGATGTCTAAGGATATTGCAGATTCTAATTATTGTAGTTTTCTGTTCTCTTTTCTGTGACCGTAAGTGTAATATATGGGGTATCCCAATCTCGTTGCTATATGTCAACGAGGTTTCGGGATACACATATTTGCTTACGTTGATGATATGTGATGTCATGTGTTGCTATTGATATGATTTATTGGATCATCGTGAAAGAATAGCCGGGTTTTTTTTATGTGAGATGAGGATTTTTATTTTCATTCATGTAAAATCTGTATGTAATATTCTTTTATTTGGGCACTTCCGGGTTGAGGATGATGTCACCATTGTTGTATATTATTTACTTTTCCGCATTAGGATAGACCCAAGGCGTGGAGCACAAGTAACCGGGTTCTAGAGTCCAGTGGGAGACCATCTCAAGGAGTTGAGACCGGGTCTCCTAACTCTAGAATTGGCAGGGTTACTTGCCACTCTCGTAGGGGTCTAGGGATGTGGGTTTGGCTATTCATCACGACTGTGGAATCCGTGTTTTACATTATTGGCTAAATTTAAAACACGGACATCCCAGTGTATCCAATATTTCATATGTTGCTTCAGCTGCTTATTTCTGTAATGTTGATCATATAACTGCGTGAGACGAATGTAATATTATATATATGATATATAATAAACGTTGCTTATGTTTTGCACCCGCGCTAGTCTAGCCCCCGCTCTGCCGGTAGTTATGTAACCTAACGGTACATGACGGAGCCCCGTGGCGAATGCAGAGGCATAAACGTACGTTCTATTTTCGTTTCATTTTTCTGTAATGTTTAGGAAACATTAAATGATGGGACTTCATTAATGAGATTATTGAAAAGAAAGAAACCAAAAGATGTTGTAGAATCAAATTTTCAAAAAGGGTAGCTCTAGTTTTTGCTTTGCACAATGGTATTCCTTGATGAATATCCAACACCTCATTTGATGAGGAAAGAGCTAAGATCCCTTCACCGGGAGTGACCTCTTTAGTGAAACTAGCAAATACTACAACCCACTCGGTTTTGTCTTTTGACTGCTTCTCTAGTTCTTGCTTTGCATAGTGGTATTCATGAATATCCAGCACTTCATTCGTTGAGGAAAGAGCCGAGATCCCTTCACCGGGAGTGACCTCTTTAGCGAATCTAGAAAAGCCTAAAAATCACTCCTTTTCAAAATCACTAGATTCTACAACGATATCAAGTTCATTACGCTCATGGTTTTCTTAAAAAAACTGCGTAGCCCTCCGTCATTTCAGATAAGTACTATTTAGTATTCGTGATGCGTTTTTGACCCCCGTCAAGGCGTAGTGTGCGGTAGCTGATTAGTGCTTATCTGCCAGCATGAGATGCGATTGGATTAAGGTAGTCGTACGGCCTTGTTGACCTCCGTCAAGGATCATGCGGTTGGGTTTAATTCAATCAAGAAATGAACGGGTTGAACTTGACTACCGGCCTATGGTTTGTTGACCTCCGTCAAGGTCATAGGAAGCTAGGGGTAAAAACCATTATCGGGAATTTTAAGTGGTGAAATTTGCAATGAGATTGCATACCTTCTATATGATAGTTGGATCACGATACCCAATGCGAGTAAGAGTTACTCCTGAGAGAGTTTTGCACTTTACAACTAGCCGATCAAGTAGGTGTCTAGAATGGTGTCAACGGAGTTATTCCTCTAGGGAAACGAGGTTTATTTTAATTAGGTTCGTACGAAAGCACGGGGATCCTCCCTCGGAGTACCGATACCTGCCTGGCCGAACGATTGGCGAACTTGTAGGGTGTAATTAATCCCGGCTAATCATACCTTTTAGGGTTTGAAGGAAAATTTGATAAAAATGGAGGGAGCCATCCTGATTAGATAAAAATAACCAATCTAATCTTGCAAAGAGCGCACGCAAAGTGATTATCCTTCTCTCTCTCCTGGTAGCGACCAATGACAAGCCTTAATCAAGATAATAATATTGATGTATTGACCGAACCTACTTATTATATTGGGCTAGGTTCCGCTCTATCTTATGATTGTCATTGGTCTGAGCAAGGAATATGGGAATACTCGGATTCCCACGCCACCCAAACGAAGAAAAAGCATGTTGATGTATTGTCTTCGGGTGTGTTCGTTACCAAGAACCGTTTCTCAATTTACCTCTATGTCCTGGGTATTGGATACCGGATCATGATCTCACATATGTAATTTGTTACATGGGCTATAGACAGGTTGAGAACTGGAAAAGGGTGATATATCTCTAGTAGTAGAGATGGTGCAATTGTTGCAGCCAAAGAAGTTAGCAAATATCACCTAGTGTCACCAACTGGTAATACATTGATTCTTAGCGACTGTTATTTCGCACCAACAAATATTGTGAATATTTTCCTAAATAAACTGTTGATTAGGTAAGGTATGTTGTATAACAGTGTACATGTTCTGAATCAAACTACAGTTCTAAACGTACACACACAAGAGGAACAGTTCAGAAATGAACGAAGTCTTTTTTAGGCATTGTAGACTAGGTCATATCGATGAAACAAGACTAGCTAAAGTTCCAAAAGGATGCATATTTGAATCTGTTCGAATTTATATCATATGAAACTTGCCAGTCATGTCTCAAAGACTAGGCGACCAAATCTCCGTTTACTAAAAACGGAGAAAAAGCTACTGAACTCTTGGACAGATACATAGTGATCTATGCGGTCCTATGTCTACATATGCTAGGGATGGTTCCGCGTACTTTATTACATTCACCGATGTTCTCTTAAGATATGGACATGTGTTCTTGTTGAAACACAAAAACTGAATCTTTTGAGAATTTCAATGAATATAAGTACGAAGATGAGAACCAAATGGGTAAAGGTATTCAAATCCTTCGATATGACCGGGGAGTAGAATACTAGAGCACGGAATTTCGAGAATATTTAAAAGAGAATGAGATTCTCTCTCAGTTTACTCCTCCGTATAAACCACAGCACAACGGTATATCATGGTGGAGGAATCGCACCCTATGAGATATGGTGCGCTCTACGATGAGTACTGCTGAGTTGCCTATTTCCTTTCAGGGACATGCACTTGAGAAGCTGAATACCTATTGAATAGAGTTCCAACCAAATCCGTTGCCTACCACTCCATATGAGATACGGAATGGGAAGAGACAATCTCTTAAACGAGTTAAGATATGGGGTTGTCCGGCCTATGTTGATAAATAAAATCCGGACAAGCTTAAGGCAAGGTCAGTTCTGTGTAAGTTTGTAGGATATCCCAAACATTCGCGAGGGTATATCTTCTACCACACCGAGGAACAAAAGATATTTTGTTTCTCGACATGCCACCTTTTTAGAAAAGGAATTTCTTATAGAAGAAATTAGTGGTGATGATGTAGAACTGGAAGAAGTTCCGGCAAAGAAAACTATAACTGACGATTTGCTGGAACCGGAGGATTCAATAGTCTCCGACGAACCGCAGCCACTCCGCAGATCTAGTTGGGTTCCTCATCCACCTGAGAGATACTACGGTTTTCTCATAGACGGTGGGAGCGAGGATTGCATCATAGAGATGATGACCCAACTAGTTTCGAGCAGGCCATCACAAGTGGAGACTATGTGAAATGGCTGGATGCTATGCGATCTGAGATGGAATCCATGTACACCAACAAAGTATTGACTTTGGATGTTTCTTCTGAAGGGGTAAAACCCCTCGGAAGCAAGAGGATCTTTGAAAAAGATAATTTGGTGTAGATGGAAAAGTTGAGACTTTCAAAGATAGACTTGTTGCTAAGCTAAAGTCCATCAGGATCCTACTTGCCATTGCTACATACCATGACTACGATATCTGGCAGACTGCACGTCAAACCACTTTTCTAAATGGTGATTTAGAAGAGAGCGTGTATATGACACTACCAGAGGGTTCCGTAGATAGTGGGAATAGCGGAAGCATGTGCAAGCTGCTTAAATCCATCTACGGGTTAAAGCAAGTATCGCGGAGATGGAACATCTGTTTTAATGAAGCTGTCAAAGAGTTTGACTTCATAAAAAAGGTAGATGAACCATGTATAAATAAGAAGGTTGTAGAGAGTACGGTAGTCTTCCTCGTATTGTACGCGGATGACATACTCTTGATAGGAAAAGGTGTTCCTATGCTACACTCGGTCAAGCACCACTTATTACACAGGTTCTCCATAAAAGATCTAACTGATGTCTCCTACATCCTGGGAATATAGATATATAGAGACAGATCTAAATGGATTTGGGATTGTCCCAATCCAGGTATATAGACACCATGCTAAAGGGGTTTAGTATGGATGATTCTAAGCGTGGTAATGTACCCGCTTGTTCAGGAATCACTCTCTCCAAAGAGATGTCTCTCGAGACTGATTTGGAGAGGGCTCGTATACAAGGAATACCTTATGCTTTGGCAGACGGGTCAATCATGTATGCGATGTTATGTACCAGACCAAATGTAGCTTACTCACTAGGTGTAGTGAATAAGTTGTAAGTCCATGTCACGCACCCCACGAACTTACGGGGAGGCGGAATATATGAAAAACGATTATCAAAGCTTCGTAACACGGACTTGAGCGCATGAATCGTTTCTAAACCATTGCTAACAATCAACTAGAGGTTTAACTACTCGGATTCGAAGTTATACCTCACGTTACATGTCCTTCGGGTCTTCAACGCTGTCCTCCACTCCTCGTAGGCTCTTTGGAACATCGGCACCTCAACGGCCTCCTCGAATCAAAGACGATCCACCCGAAAGCTCCTACGCCAAGCTTAATCTCAAACTTGAGATAGCTAGGTTGCTTAAAGTGCTAATCTAAGCTACCTAAGGGATATAGAGTGAGATTATGGATGTATTAGTCTAGCGAACCCTTGATCTTAACACATGAGAGGTTAGGGTTAGGGTTTGAAGAGAGAGTGAGCTTGAGGAGAGAGAAGGTGAAGATGAGAATGAGAAGAAAAAAGAACTCACTAGAATATACCAACCATAACAATTAATCAAATAAATAATATAAATGATTAATCATCATGGTTGATGCATTCACCTTGTGTTATTCATCATATGACTCATTAACTCATTAATGAATCATTTAATGCAAAGGATGAATCACACAAATGAGTCATTAAGCAATTAATGCTCATGCCACCTTAACCCCTTAGTCACCACTCTTCTAGAAGCTTACCGGAAAATTACGAGAACGCCCCTCCAATCCATGAAAACACGGAAAAACTTTAGACTGTATAAATCCAATAACCCAATACTAGAATCTGGCTTAAACCAAAACCGGCTAGTAAAAACTGTCCGAAAAGTCGTACGTACGTAAACACACGTACACGTCCGAACACTTGTCGTAAAACCATACGACCTCTATATCGTTTCGCCTGGAGCAGGGAAACCCTCTGTGTGGGACTCTAAAGACTCGACACAACGCTGGCAGTGGGTTTAACCATAGACCGCAAGCGGCACTAGCTATACATAACGGTCCCCAGGTAGATGTCGATAAGAAGGCCGATGAGGAAACTCATCCGAACTCCCACTGATCCTGATGTGACAATCTCCATACAGTCTGGTCTGTTCGTCTAAGACTATCGCATATCGAGCCTAGGGGGTGGCATGCGTCAGTCCCCTAATAGCTATATAAGTCATGTCGGAGCGAAGCCCATTACACCCTGAGAAGCTACTGGAATCTACCAGTATATCTCGCTTGGCCTGGTCAGGGACTTTGCGTAATGGCTCTCTGACACAGCGCGATATCATCTCCAAATACCGGGAGAGGCGAATCCTGTCTAACCACTACTGCCTCCAAGTGCTCGGGACTGCACCCAACTGCTACCTGTTTGCATGACTCCTTTGAGCCATGGTAGGGTAGCAATCTAAGAACAGTAGGACACACTCGAGGCGAAGTAGCAGTGTCAAGTCTGCGGACTATGCTGTACTCATGTCATCTGGGAACTGTTAACTGACGATGGGTATAATACCAACCAATCAGTTCCCCTGCGAGTCCTGTCCGGTGTACCTGTAACCTAACGAGCACCTGTATACTATCTCCAGTACGACGTACTGATGGCTGTGGGACAGACCATCTCCCCAACTCGGATGAGAAGCGTACACACTTAGTCTACTCCGGAATATCGATGCCCTATCTCGATAATCCAACGACCAGGGACCTGTATAGGATGTTGCTTACAGACTACCCAGCCCCCACTAGTTTGACTGCCATTACAACGCTGGTAATCAAGCAAAGATCCTATGGGCTCTACTAATATGTATAAGTGATACGTTATAAGAAACATATGCACATCTTAAAGTAGATACAAACCAAGTAGCATACTACCATTTTTAGCAAGACTGTATATACAACTGTGAATATCCCAAGCTTCCATTAAGTAATATACATACAAGTATGATACAATAATGGCCCCTAGGGCATATACACTAACAATCTCCCACTTGCACTAGGGCCATGAGCTGGCATATCGTAGACCTATCATCTCGAATAGCCTCTCGAACTGCATCTGAGGAAGGGCCTTTGTGAATGGATCAGCAATGTTATTCTCCATCTCTATTCTCTTCGCCTCGATCTCCCGGCGATCTACGATCTCCCTGATCAGGTGATACCGCCTTATGATGTGTCTGGATTTCTGATGGGACCTGGGTTCTTTCGCTAAAGCTATAGCGCCGTTGTTGTTGCAATACAGAGGTATTGGACCAATACTGGAAGGAACCACCTGAAGTTCTTTGAGGAACTTCTTCATCCAGACAGCTTCTTTTGCGGCATCGCAAGCAGCTATGTACTCCGCTTCCATTGTTGAGTCAGCAACGGTCTCCTGCTTGGAACTCTTCCAACAGACCGCCCCTCCATTGAGGGTAAAGATATAACCCGACATGGACTTGGAGTCATCTTTGTCACTCTGGAAGCCGGAGTCGGCAAAGGCCTCCATCTTGAGATCTTTTCCGCCATACACCAAGAACATCTCGTTAGTCCTTCTTAGGTACTTGAGAATGTTCTTTACTGCTATCCAGTGCTTCTCCCCTGGGTTTGCCTGATACCGGCTTACAACGCTCAATGCGTATGCTACATCTGGTCTGGTACATAACATCGCATACATTATAGAGCCTACCGCAGAAGCGTAGGGTATAATCGACATGCGATCCCTTTCCAAATCAGTCTTGGAAGACATCTCTTTGGAGAGGGTGATTCCATGACAAGCCGGTAGGTTACCGCGCTTAGAATCATCCGTACTGAATCTCTTCACTATGGTGTCTATGTACCTGGACTGCGAAAGTCCCAATATCCTCTTTGATCTATCACGATAGATCCGGATCCCCAGAATGTATGTAGCATCACCCAGGTCTTTCATGGAGAATTTATGGGACAAGAATCTTTTGACTGACTGTAACATAGGAATATCATTTCCTATTAGGAGAATGTCATCCACGTACAAGACGAGGAATACTATAGCTCTCCCTACAATCTTACTGTATATGTATGGTTCATCTGGATTTTTGATGAAGTCAAATTCTTTGACAGCATCATCAAAACAGATGTTCCAACTCCGTGATGCTTGCTTTAGTCCATAAATGGACTTAAGGAGCTTGCATACTTTACCGCTGCTCCCACTCTGAATGAATCCCTCTGGCTGATCCATATAGACGCTCTCTTCTAAATTTCCATTTAGAAAAGCCGTCTTTACTTCCATCTGCCAGATCTCATAATCGTGGAAGGCAGCAATAGCAAGAAGGACCCGAATGGATTTCAGCATAGCTACTGGAGAAAAGGTTTCATCATAGTCCAAACCAGGTCTTTGACAGAAACCTTTGCAACAAGTCTAGCTTTATAGGTTTCAACCTGTCTATCTACACCAATCTTCTTTTTGAAGATCCATTTGCATCCTACGGGTTTTACCCCATCTGGAGCAATGTCCAAAGTCGCTGCTCTGAATGGCTTGCTGGAAGCTAGTAGGCTCATCATAGTCAATAGTGCAATCCTCTCTATCCCCGTCTATGAGAAAACTGTAGTATCTCTCGGGCGGATGAGATTGCCTACTACTCCTGCGGAGTGGCGTTGGGATGTCCTGTTCTTCTGAACCCACTTGTTCTACCAAGGTTTCAGTAGCAGTTTGTGGTTCTGGAATTTCTTCCAGTTCTATTTCGCTCCCACTTGTTTCCTTTTCTAAAAATTGATATTCTAGAAAATGGGCATTATGAGAAACAAAAACCTTTTATTCCTCTGCGTAATAGAAAAAATACCCCCTGGAGTTCTTTGGGTATCCCACAAACTTACACGGTACTGAGCGTGCATCAAGCTTGTCCGGATGCTGCTTTTTCACAAAAGCTGGACATCCCCATGTCTTCAGGTACTGAAGACAGGGTTTCTTCCCACTCCACATTTGATATGGTGTGGTAGGCACAGTTTTGGTTGGAACCTTGTTCAAAAGAAATGCAGCTGATTCTAGTGCATAACCCCAGAAAGATCGCGGTAACTCAGCCATACTCATCATGGAATGAACCATATCCAATAGGGTTCGATTCCTCTTTTCCGATACACCGTTGTGTTGTGGTGTGTATGGAGGAGTAAGCTGAGAGAGAATTCCATTCTCTTTTAAGTAACCCAGGAACTCGGCACTTAAGTATTCACCACCTCGATCAGATCTCAGTGTCTTTATACTCTTGCCTATTTGTTTTTCCACTTCATTCTTGTATTCTTGGAATTTCTCAAAAGTCTCGGATTTATGCTTCATTAAGAAGACATATCCATACCTAGAGAAATCATCTGTAAAAGTAATGAAGTAGGAATAACCACCTCGCGCATGTGTAGACATTGGACCGCACACGTCACTGTGTATGAGTCCCAAGAGCTCGCTTGCTCTTACTCCGTGTCCAGTGAACGGAGTCTTTGTCATCTTTCCCATGAGACAAGATTCACAAGTAGCATAAGATTGATATTCGAACGGATTCAAATATCCTTCTCTATGTAACTTAGTCAACCTTCTCTCATTGATGTGACCTAGTCTACTGTGCCATAAGAATGCCTGATTTATATCTGGAGACTTTCTTTTAAGTGTGTTCTGGACACTGAAAATCTGTGCTTGATTTAATACGTATATTCCGTTTTGTAATGTACCTGACCCAATCAGAACTTGATTTAGATGGATGTGAACCACATCACTTACAAAAGTAAAATCATATCCTTCCTTAGAAAGTAAGGATACAGATATGATATTACAAGTTGTTCTTGGTACATAAAAACAGTTACGCAGAATCAATATCTGCCCAGTTGTCAGTCCAAGATGATATTCCCCTACGGATTCAGCGTCTATGCTCATTCCGTTAGCAACCGTGAGGGTCATATCACCTATCCCGATAACCCTACGGTTTCTCAAAGCCTGTAATGAATTACAGATGTGAGATCCTGACCCGGTATCCAATACCCAGGAAGTAGGGTTAACTGACATACAATTCTCTATTACAAACACACTTGAGGATGAAGCCACAATATGCTTCGTATCCTGGCTACTGGCTTCTAAAGCCCTGCAATCATTCTGCCAATGTTCATTCCTGTAACAATAGGAACGTCCCACTTTTACTATATCCAGTCCCGAAACTTTTGCCTTTCTCTTTCCTTCTCCTTCCCTGGTTTCCTTCAGGGTAGGAGGCAGAGACTATAGAATCAAGTCAGTATTTGACTCGTTTCCCAACGCGGTCTCCAGGTCCTGGAGCTCATCAATATAGCTAGTCATTGTAAGGACGTTGTCCCCTACAGATGACCCGTTAGCCATCCTCGCTTGAATTAATTCGTTCAAGGTTTCATATCTAGTGATATGAGATTGCTCTCCATATAAATCTTTATTATGGAGAAAGATCGAGACTAGGTCCATCTTCTCGTGCTGCTTCTGGTATACACCATCAACTGAAGCTAACACGAGGCACTTAGCTTTCGCTTTATCTTTTTCCCTTGTCTGACGGATATCCATATCCGCGACAGCAGAAACTAGACCTGGGACGGCGGGATCTTGAGTAGTAATAGGGTGGTCCAGCTTGTCATAGCCAATGGACATCTGGACAGACCTTTGCCAGTCATATAAGTCAGATTCAGTCAATTTGTTATCTAGATGTAACCTAGGTGTGGTCACAAGGTCGCTGCAATTAAGAGAGAGAGAAGAAAACATTTTAGCATGATGCTGTTGCAAGTTTAGATTGGTTTTAAGTTTATCTAAACAGGATGGCTCCCACTGTTTCTCGAATCCCTTCTCAAACCATAAAAGAAGAATCAGCCAGGACTATTCTCACCGTACAATTCTTGCTTAACCGTTCAGCCAGGTCAGTGTCGATACTTCGAGGGAGGTTTTCCAACGCTTTCGCGAAGTTCCTTAATTAAATAACCTCTTTTCTCTGGGGGCGTAACCCCGCTAACACCTTTCTAGGCACCTACTTGGCTTATAGCATTGATCGTTAAGTGACGAATCTCCTGATAAGTAGCATGTACTCACAGTAGGATCGGGATCCAAAATATCATCGTATGATAATGTTGAAGGAATCCTCCCAACATTCATCAAACTCCAAAATGGTATGCATCTCTCTGCAAATTTCAGTTTCTTTAGAAATTCCCGATGTTGATTTTTGCCCCATGCTCTTATGACCTTGACGAAGGCCAACATATCATAAGTCACATGTCAAGTTTTACCCGTCATTATCCAGGTTAATTTGAACCCACCCGTACATACTCTTGACGAAGGCCAAAATAGTAGTACGACTGTCCCAAACCAACGCATCTATCTATGCTACAGATAAATATCCAGCAGCTACCAATCACTATGCCTTGGCGAAGGTCAAAATACATAGCTTGAATACTACTGAATATTTAACTGAAATGACGGAGGGCTACCACTGGTTTTGGCAAAACCGTGAACGTAGTGAACTTGATATAATCGAAGAAACCTGATACTTTTTGAAAGGAGTGGTTAAAGCTCTGCAGTTAAAAAATCTGATCTTTTAAAATAACCGAATGGTTTCTTTTAAATTTGTTCCAACGATTGAACTTTGGTTTATTTTCTTTGCATTATAATAATGCATCCCATCCTTTATCCTATCTTTGCAGAAAACAACGAAAATACCACGTCCTCTTATGCCATCCGCATTTGCCACTGGGTCCCGTCATCACCCGTTAGGTTACTTAACTAACGACAGAGCGGGGGCTGGGCTAGCGCGGGTGTAAAACATAAGTGACGTCTAATAGCTATCATATATAGATATTGTACATTCGTCAGACGCAATAATAAGCATTCCAGATCACAGATAAACTTTATTGGATTTACTAGCAATCCGCATTTGCTTTGAGCCTGCAATAAAAGACGGATTACACAGTTGTGATGAATAGCCATTACCCCACCCTAGACCCCTACGGGTACGGAAAACTACCCGCCAAGTACCCGAAGTGAAGCGGTCCCCCTCAACAACGTGAGTAGGCCACTAAACACTTCAACGTACCCGGTAGTTTGTGTACCCCATCTTGGGTCTATCCTAGGAGCAAAAACAGTAAAAAGAAATAATACAACGGTGGCTATAACCGCAACCTGGATGTGCCCCGCAAAAGAATATTACATCAAATTACATTTACATTGAATGAATATTAAACACATCTCAAACCCCCGGCTAATCATCACAACAGTCCAATACAGTTCATATACACAAACAGTAAACATTTCAGAAATGTGCAACCCCCTGCCATCTGACATACTAGCAGTTAGGGGAGGTTCACGAACACATTAAACATTACAGATAAAAACCCAATTAGCAAATATCTTAGAATATCGATCGATCACCATTTTCCGTGTCTACCCTAAAAGCAAGCCTGTACTGAAGTAACCTGGGTAGAAACAGAATATACTAGAAAACAAAACACCAGAAATCATGAATTACAGAGCAAATCCGAGTCAACTCAGAGTTGACACGGCGGCGGATCCGCGGCCAAAAGCATCATTTGGCCGCGGATCCACGGTCGTCAAGTCAAAATGAGTGCTCGTCTTTTCCCCGAATTCTTAAAATTCCCTGCTGTGATTTTTAAGACATATCATATAATTTTTTTAGACAGGTCTAAAATTAACAGAAACTTGGAATTTTCAGAGTTTTGTTTTCGTGTTTTCCGTCGATCGAACTTCTAATTAGTTGCTAACAAGCTAGTAATGGTTTAGTTGGCTCTTATACCACTGTAAGTCCATATCACGCACCCCATGAACTTGCGGGGAGGCGGAATATATGAAAAACGATTATCAAAGCTTCGTAACACGGACTTGAGCGCATGAATCGTTTCTAAACCATTGCTAACAATCAACTAGAGGTTTAACTACTCGGATTCGAAGTTATACCTCACGTTACGTGTCCTTCGGGTCTTCATCGCTGTCCTCCACTCCTCGTAGGCTCCTTGGAACATCGGCACCTCAACAGTCTCCTCGAATCAAAGACGATCCACCCGAAAGCTCCTACGCCAAGCTTAATCTCAAACTTGAGATAACTAGGTTGCTTAAAGTGCTAATCTAAGCTACCTAGGGGATATAGAGTGAGGTTATGGATGTATTAGTCTAGCTAACCCTTGATCTCAACACATGAGAGGTTAGGGTTAGCGTTTGAAGAGAGAGTGAGCTTGAGGAGAGAGAAGGTGAAGATGAGAATGAGAAGAAAAAAGAACTCACTAGAATATAACAACCATAACAATTAATCAAACAAATAATATAAATGATTAATCATCATGGTTGATGCATTCACCTTGTGTGATTCATCATATGACTCATTAACTCATTAATGAATCATTTAATGCAAAGGATGAATCACACAAATGAGTCATTAAGCAATTAATGCTCATGCCACCTTAACCCCTTAGTCACCACTCTTCTAGAAGTTTCCCGGAAAATTACGAGAACGCCCCTCCAATCCGTGAAAACACGGAAAAACTTTAAACTGTATAAATCCAATAACCCGATTCTAGAATCTGGCTTAAACCAAAGCCGGCTAGTAAAAACTGTCCGAAAAGTCGTACGTGCGTAAACACACATACGCGTCCGAACCCTTGTCGTAAAACCATATGACCTCTATATCGTTTCGCCTGGAGCAAGGAAACCCTCTGTGTTGGACTCTAAAGACTCGACACTACGCTGGCAGTGGGTTTAACCACAGACCGCAAGCGGCACTAGCTGTACGTAATGGTCCTCAGGTAGATGTCGATAAGGAAACTTATCCGAACTCCCACTGAGCCTGATGTGACAATCTCCGTACAGTCCGATCTGTTCGTCTAAGACTATCACATATCGAGCCTAGGGGTGGCAAGCGTCAGTCCCCTAATAGCTGTATAAGTCATGTCGGAGCGAAGCCCATTACACCCTGAGAAGCTACTGGTACCTACGAGTATATCTCGCTTGCCCAGGCCAGGGACTTTGCGTAATGGCTCTCTGACACAGCGCGATATCATCTCCCAATAACGGGAGAGACGAATCCTGTCTAACCACTACTACCTCCAAGTGCTCGGGACTGCACCCAACTGTTGGAGATAGTGCCCTCAGAGTCAATTATTGGGTCACAGGCACGTGATTGCAATGATTGAGGGGAGGACCTATCCCGGTAGGACAGTCTTACTCGAGATGATAGTATGCTATCTGGTTTATCTTTATCATCGTGTACTGCTTTAGGTGACCTTTCGAGTCGCTATTACACGTTGATAAAGCCCCTTGGATTCTTGCTTGACCACCAGCAGTATGAGGGCGATCATATAAGTGGGAGCTGGGGTCTACAAGCATATCCTTAAAAGGTCCCTAGTCGTGGGAGATTCGAGACAGGGCATCGTTTCTCCAGAGTAGACTAGTGTATACAGTCGAGACCCCGACGAGGGGCGGTGGCCGGTCTCACAAGCCACTGGTGTCAGTTGATTCACCTAAGATGTATACAGGTGCTCATTGGGTTATGAGTACACTGGACAGGACTCGCCGGGAACCTGCTAGTTGGGATATACCAGACGTCAGATAGCAGTTCCCAGGTGACATGTGTACAGGTTAGTTCATCGACCTGGGATCGTCATTTGTCTCGTGTGAGTTCCCACTGTACTTTGATTACTACCCTACCACGGCTCAAAGGAGTCGTGCAAACAGGTTTTAGTTGGGTACAGTCCCGAGCCACATGGAGGCAGTGAGCGGATCTGCAGGGGTTCGTCTCTCCCGGTATTGGGGGTGAGGTCGTGCTGTGTCTAGGAGAGCCAGAACATGAAAAGTCCTTGGCCAAGGCAGGAGATTTGCTGGTAGGTATTCCAGTAGTATCTCAGGGTGTTCTGGGCTACACTCCGACACGACTTGTACCGCTTTTGGGGGTCTGACTTTTACCAACCCCCTAGGCCCGCCATGCGATACTCATAGACGAACGGACCGGACTGTACGGATATTGTCACTGACAGGCTCAGTAGGGTGTCAGGATGAGTTCACTCATCGACGTCCCTTTTGGTCAATACCTGGTGGCCCGTCACGTATTGGCTTATACCTCTGACGTGCTAGTGGTTAAATCCACAGCCACAGTATTGACGAGTCTTTAGAGTCCACCACACTCAGTTACTCAAGTTTCGGGCGAAACGCTGTAGAGGCCGTATGGAGATATGGCAGGGTTCGATCAGATACGTGCGGTATTGCACGGATCGTGATCGGACGGTTTTTTACTAGCCGGCTTTGGCTTAAGCCGGATTCTAGTATTTGATAGTGTAGTTTTGTCTCTTTGCATTTGTGTTCAGTGCGAATACAAATGCGGGCATGTATTTGCAGTAGTGGGGTTTTCCTGTAATTTATTACGGGATCGGTTTTCTGTAGTTGCCAGTTTGCATTCCGTTCCGGCCGGTTTTCTTTCATTCCTTCTCGGCCGGGCTTTGTGATGGAGAGTGTTAATTGCAAGTTCGCAATTAACATGTTGTGAGGGGTTTTCTTGCATATGTTGCTTTTGATGAGACTTGCATCATCATGTTATTCCATTCTTGTCCATCTCTTTGCTTTTCATTTGAGATGAGTGAAAAAGGATTGATTTGTGAGGTTTGTATTATCTTTTGATTTATCATTTTCTTTTTCTCTTGATAATTATTGGAGAATTATTTTTCTCTCTCCAATCTCATTCTTGCTTAAGAGGGGCCGGCCACTATTCTTGTGAGAAGGGGGAAAATGTTTCATATCACTTTTGATGCTACAAATATTCACAAGCACACCTTCTTGAGTTGCTTTTTTTCTTCTCCTCCTCACATCCTTCCATCATGGCAACCACATAAACCCTAAAGAGATAAACTTCTACACTATTCTATAGCAAGCCTTGGACGCGTCGGCTAGCCAACTTCGCGCCCGAGTTGCCTCGGTCAAGAGGCGGGAGCCCGTAAAACATTCCGGCTACGTGGTGCCCTTTTCGACGAGCGAGGAGGTGACGGAGATCCGCGGGAGATCGGAGTGGAGACGAAGACCGAAGGACACGGATCGTTTGGTATAGCATCTCTACTCTTTTCATTTTGCTAGCTAGCTAGGTTAATGGCCCGATCCGGGTAAAAAGTCCGCGGCGGTGCCGTTTTGCAAAGTTCGCAAAGTTTTTGTTTTCCGCGTTTTCCGGCGTCGGATCGACGGCCGGGGCGCCCCCGCGGGCTTACAATGGTATCAGAGCCACGCCGTTAACCTTCCCTAGCTTGCTCTAGCGCGTTTAGAACTCGATCGAACAAAAACCCCAAAAACCGTATTTTCACATGCTTCAGGTTTCTGTCGATTTTATTTTGTCTCAGAAACATGTGTGGACAATTCTAAGACTTCTGGGAAATTTTCATACATTGATCTCCTAGTACGGCCGCGGAAGCGCGGCCAAACCCATGGTTTGGCCGCTCTTCCGCGGTGGAAATATTTTATCACTGCACCAAAATTTCTCAGTAGGCTTTGGACTTGGAAATGGGGCTTTTGGGATATTTTATTTGGGCCCAGTTTTTCTGTAAGTGCTACAGTAGTATTTGGGGCCCACTTGATAATATTTGTTCGATCGGATATTTTAGACATGCTAGTTCACAGTTTTTACATTATATCTGCGACCGTGAATGTCACTCGATCGGTAAATCCGGTCTAACTGCTATAGCCCGGTTAGACGGATTTGCGAACGTGACTTTCACGTTGATGTTCTGTGATTGTACTGTGTTGTTGCGGATCGGTCGTGGGGGATAGCCTGGTTGCAGTGGTAGTACAGTTTTGTTTTATATGTACTTTTGATATTGCGGGGCGAGCGTCCGACATGTGGACTGCCGTCACCGCCCGTTTGTATTATTCTTTTGGGGCACGACCTGGTTGCGGTCGATGTACCCGTTGTATGTATATTTTACTTTCTGTACTAGGTTTACCCCGCGGAGGGGTGCACGGATAGCCGGGTTCTAGAGGGCAACAAGCCCGCATCTCATGGCATTGAGACGGAGGGGGCTTCACTCTAGGATTGGCGGGCTATTCGCCGCACTCGTAGGGGGTATAGGGTTGACCCAGGAGGGGTGCCCAAGTTACCGGATTCCGTGAAGTGCTGGGTGGTCCATTCACGTTGCTGAAGGGGGCTGCCTCGCTTCAGGTTTTGGCGGGTAACTTGCCGCGCCCGTAGGGGTCTAGGATTTCATTGCACAGGCTATCCACACGACCAGGGGAACGTCGGGTTTCAGCAGCGGCTCTGTGAAACCCGGGGATCCCAGATATCTGTATTGATCTGTGTTGCTATACATTTCTGTGTTGCTGCATTTTTATCACGCCTTGAGCGAATGCTATGTATTGGTATATATATATTAGTAGATGTTGTATATGTTTTTCATCCGCGCTAGTCCAGTCCCCGCTCTGTCGTTAGTTAGCTAACCTAACGAGTGATGACGGGACCCAGTGGCGAATGCGGATGGCATATACGTACATCAGTATATTTTCGTTCTTTGTGGTGTGATCAATTGATGGGACTGCATTGATTCGGATCAATGCAAGATAAACAAACCTATTCTGATGTTGTTGGAACACTTTTTCAAAAAGCTGTTATTGCAAGGGCGTTCTCTTTTGTTTTGCACAGTGGTATTCAGTTGGAATATCCTGCTCCTCAGTCGACGAGGCAAGGGCCGAGATCCCTTCACCGGGAGTGACCCCTTGGACAAAAGTTTGCGTCAGGGCAGTAACTTCATTATAGCCGATTACTTTTGCTTTGCATCGTGGTATTCATTTGGAATATCCTGCACCTCATTCTACGGGGAAAGAGCCGAGATCCCTTCACCGGGAGTGACCTCTTTAGCAAAGGTTTTCGTCACTATATTTTTAAAAGCTATCCGTTCCTTCAGCGATATCAAGTTCATTACGTTAAAGGTTTTCGCCAGAAACCATTCGTAGCCCTCCGTCATTTCAGTTAAATATTCGGTAGTATTCAAGCTATGTATTTTGACCTCACGCCAAGGCATAGTGTTTGGTAGCTGCCGGGTATTTATCTGTTGCATAGATAGATGCGTTGGTTTGGGACAGTCGTACTACTATTTTGGCCTACGTCAAGAGTATGTACGGGTGGGTTCAAATTAACCAGGATAATGACGGGTAGAACTTGACATGTGACTTATGATATTTTGACCTCACGCCAAGGTCATAAGAGCATGGGGTAAAAATCCACATCGGGAGTTTCAAAAGTACTGAAACTTGCCAGATATGCGCATACCTTCTGGAGTGTGATAACGTGAGCGGATTCCGTCACGTTATCATGCGATGAGAGTTGGATCCCGATTCCCACTGATGAGTTGGTTTACTCCTCGGGTTATCCCGGCTAATTCTTCTTTCAGGTTTGGGGAAGAATTTGACGTTACAGTGGGAGGTTTCCAGATTAGATAAAGTGACAACCATTCTGATCTAGGTTAGAGTGCACGCTGAGTGTTTCTTTTCTCTCTCTCTCTGGCAGCGACCATTGACCCGACCCTAGACTATGACTCAGTGACCAAGTTGACCGAACCTTCTTAACACTGGCTTTTGGATTGTCAGAGTTGCAGACCTCTTTGCCACTCCTACTTTTACTCTTTTCTCCGGGACACCCCGTATTACTACGAACGTCCACTTCCATTGGACAAAACCATCGTATGGTTATATACGAACTCGAAGGACTTCGAGGATGGTTTCAGGTTCTGGAGAAAACGAATAGGACTATTCAGTTGTCTTTACCTTTTACCTTCTCTCAGGTTGCGAGTACTCCTTGGTTTAGGAGATAGTACACCTATTATGCAAATTGGATAGTCTTCTTCCAAACCTTAGGCTGGTGCCGAACGGTAGGGAATGAAGAAAGCCAATTAGCCTAAACGGTGTACAGAAGGTATTAAGTTCAGACAAAGCAAGGGATTAGTAAGAGGGCAAAGTAAATTGCGACTGCTATTCACGACCGAACCATGTACTTCTTTGTCAATCCTAAATCACCTATGAATTAAGTTCATTCGGTTGTCTTTTATCCTCACCTTCTCTCGCATTGCGAGTGCTCCTAGGACTAGGACAGTACACCCATTATGCTTATTGGATAGTCTTCTTCCAAACCATAGGCTGGTGCCGAACGGTAGGGAAGGAAGAAAACCATTTGGCCTGAAGGGGTGTACAGAAGGTAATGACTAAAGACATGTAAAGGGATTTGGAGAGATGACAAAGAATTACACAGTTATAGTTGTGAATCTGGATATTGGAAGAGGCATTACTATGAATACCAGGATACCCCATCGAAACATCTCAATGTTTCAGTTTCACTGTGTACTGTTAAATGAAAACTGATTTCCCAATTAGGCACTTGCTCCAGGGTATGTTTTACCAGGTATGAGTCTCACATCTGTATGGTTTTACAGATGATGAGTGGGAGTAAGTTATTGGGAATTGGGTGATCATCCTCATTATATCGGGATTCGTTGTAATCGGTGATATTTGAGGAAGTCACCTGGGTTGTTTGCCGGTCGGCAAATATTTGGTTTTGAATATCCGTTGTTGTGCACCAATTTCAAATTGATATATCTGTACGTCTATTTTTATAGAGTGAGATATACTTTTTGAAATTATGTCCATGACATTTACCTATATCAGTGGATGGTTAGGTAAGGAGCATTGAACAACGGTGTAATTCTTCTTAACCAAAAGTACAGTTTTCAACTTACGACACACAGTGAATGAGTTGTTAGACTCAGCGGACTTATACAGAGTATTGTATATTGTCCAGTGTCCATTAGGACAGAGGGGTTGGTCCTCGTACTATATTCTGTTTACTTTTAACTTCTCTAGTTCTTAGACATGTGTTTCGTAGAAACACAGGGTCTAAGTTTAGAGGAGTTATAGGTATAAGAATACAGTAGAGAACCAGGTATCGCAAGTATC
The DNA here is from genome assembly GCA_030015575.1 of Agapanthus africanus. Taxonomy (NCBI): domain Eukaryota; kingdom Viridiplantae; phylum Streptophyta; class Magnoliopsida; order Asparagales; family Amaryllidaceae; genus Agapanthus; species Agapanthus africanus. The sequence goes on from JASDDO010000029.1 coordinate 216,386,839, forward strand.
GGGATTCTTCAAGGTGATCGAAGATGTAGATACTTGTGTATAGTATTCAGTTGATAGTAATGATTAAGAGAACTTGCTCCTCTTTCAGGTTACTCATAATTGAAAGTACTCCTAAGTTGAGTAACGCTGATCGGCCTCTCTTCCATTTACTTGACATGCACTGGAGACAGCTGCATGATTTGAATCTGGTTCAATTAAATCAGTGCCTCTGTTTCTTGGATATAGAACAGTTCATATCTTGACATTGTTAAGATACGGGGAGTTGTCCGGCTTATGCTTAAAACCAGACTCTGGACAACTCAAGGCACGTTTCAGTAATGGCTGTTTGTGGGTTGACCCGGGCTATGACGAGGGTTGACTTTCTACCATCTGGAAGATCAATAGTGATATTGTTCTTGACTCGCCGCAGTTTTATCAAAAATGGATTTTTTCAGAAAAACAGTAGTGGGAGTATGGTAGAACTGGAAGTGATTCCAGAACCGCAAACGATTACTGAAGATTTGATAAGAACCTAAAGATTCAATCTGGTTTGACATTCCATTGGCCACTCCGCAGATATGGTGGGTAACCTCAGGCACCCGAGAGGTACTTCGGTATGCTCAAGGACGGTGGCAGGGAGGTTCTTGTTTACCCACAGTTGCCATTACTGTTGTTCCAGGCTGCGAGACCCGGCGGGAGGATGAGTATAGCGTCGTTCTAAACTTGCTTTAGAAGTGTACGTGTATATGACTCTGCCAGAGGGTTGTCGTAGTCAGTGGGAGCAGCGGAAGCATTGGTGGACATCAAGCTTATGTCTATTTATAGACTAAAGCAGATGTAGCGGAGATAGATCATCTATTTCTGATGTAAAGTCATAGGTTTGACTTCATCAGAATAGGGGATGGATCTGTTAAGAAGGTAGTAGGGTGTGATGTCCTGGTATTTGATGACATACACAGAGTAGGAAGTGATATTCCTATACTACGATCGGTTATACTTTGGTCGTCACACAGTGGTTTCTCCATATAGGACTTGGATATTAAATCAGACATTCTGGTTACTAGATCTATGGTTTTAGATCTAGATTTGGGTGGTTTCCCAATCTGGGTACTTTGACCGCATTCTATGAGTATTTAGAATGGACGACTCCTGGCACGGTAGTGTACCTGCAGGTAATGGAGTCACCCTCTCTAAAGGTGTCTTACAGACTAAAAAGGAGAGGGATATGCATGATTGGCAGATCACTTGCTTAGGCAACTGAGTCAATCATGAGATGTCAAGTACCACACCAGATGTTGTTCTTGCAGTAGGTGCAATAAGTTGATATTAATCCAATCCTGGAGAAACAATCGGAAGCAGTTTTAGAACACAAGTTGATGTTCTAGGGATATGATAACGGCAGTCTTCTTCGGTAGACAGTTATCATTCCAGGCTTCCAAGGTGACCTGGATGGCAGAGTGGCTGTCAGAGTTATAGTTTTTCCTCTGACGAGGGGCAGTATTTTGGACAGGAGGTCCAAGTGGATACTGAGGGAAGGCATGGCGCAGGACACTGATTAAGTTCAGTTGTCGATACAGTCTAAGAAGTTTGGATTTGGAGTTCACTTATGAGCTAGGTCCCATCAGACATCCAGACATTCTAGGACAGGTATTGCTCATTTCGGGAGATAGCTTTCTCCGCGAACTTGAGATATAGAGAGACATAGAAAGAAACATCAAAGCGGATCCACTCACTGAGGCTATTCCTCGAACGCAATAGTTTCGCAAACGAGCTTTGTGAGACTGACTATTAGAGGAGTTGGGTGTTCGGTATCACACGGGCTGTGAGTATGCGACATCGCAATAATTAGCCTTGAGTGCAAGTGGGAGATTGTTGGAGATAGTGCCCTCAGAGTCAATTATTGGGTCACAGGCACGTGATTGCAATGATTGAGGGGAGGACCTATCCCGGTAGGACAGTCTTACTCGAGATGATAGTATGCTATCTGGTTTATCTTTATCATCGTGTACTGCTTTAGGTGACCTTTCGAGTCGCTATTACACGTTGATAAAGCCCCTTGGATTCTTGCTTGACCACCAGCAGTATGAGGGCGATCATATAAGTGGGAGCTGGGGTCTACAAGCATATCCTTAAAAGGTCCCTAGTCGTGGGAGATTCGAGACAGGGCATCGTTTCTCCAGAGTAGACTAGTGTATACAGTCGAGACCCCGACGAGGGGCGGTGGCCAGTCTCACAAGCCACTGGTGTCAGTTGATTCACCTAAGATGTATACAGGTGCTCATTGGGTTATGAGTACACTGGACAGGACTCGCCGGGAACCTGCTAGTTGGGATATACCAGACGTCAGATAGCAGTTCCCAGGTGACATGTGTACAGGTTAGTTCATCGACCTGGGATCGTCATTTGTCTCGTGTGAGTTCCCACTGTACTTTGATTACTACCCTACCACGGCTCAAAGGAGTCGTGCAAACAGGTTTTAGTTGGGTACAGTCCCGAGCCACATGGAGGCAGTGAGCGGATCTGCAGGGGTTCGTCTCTCCCGGTATTGGGGGTGAGGTCGTGCTGTGTCTAGGAGAGCCAGAACATGAAAAGTCCTTGGCCAAGGCAGGAGATTTGCTGGTAGGTATTCCAGTAGTATCTCAGGGTGTTCTGGGCTACACTCCGACACGACTTGTACCGCTTTTGGGGGTCTGACTTTTACCAACCCCCTAGGCCCGCCATGCGATACTCATAGACGAACGGACCGGACTGTACGGATATTGTCACTGACAGGCTCAGTAGGGTGTCAGGATGAGTTCACTCATCGACGTCCCTTTTGGTCAATACCTGGTGGCCCGTCACGTATTGGCTTATACCTCTGACGTGCTAGTGGTTAAATCCACAGCCACAGTATTGACGAGTCTTTAGAGTCCACCACACTCAGTTACTCAAGTTTCGGGCGAAACGCTGTAGAGGCCGTATGGAGATATGGCAGGGTTCGATCAGATACGTGCGGTATTGCACGGATCGTGATCGGACGGTTTTTTACTAGCCGGCTTTGGCTTAAGCCGGATTCTAGTATTTGATAGTGTAGTTTTGTCTCTTTGCATTTGTGTTCAGTGCGAATACAAATGCGGGCATGTATTTGCAGTAGTGGGGTTTTCCTGTAATTTATTACGGGATCGGTTTTCTGTAGTTGCCAGTTTGCATTCCGTTCCGGCCGGTTTTCTTTCATTCCTTCTCGGCCGGGCTTTGTGATGGAGAGTGTTAATTGCAAGTTCGCAATTAACATGTTGTGAGGGGTTTTCTTGCATATGTTGCTTTTGATGAGACTTGCATCATCATGTTATTCCATTCTTGTCCATCTCTTTGCTTTTCATTTGAGATGAGTGAAAAAGGATTGATTTGTGAGGTTTGTATTATCTTTTGATTTATCATTTTCTTTTTCTCTTGATAATTATTGGAGAATTATTTTTCTCTCTCCAATCTCATTCTTGCTTAAGAGGGGCCGGCCACTATTCTTGTGAGAAGGGGGAAAATGTTTCATATCACTTTTGATGCTACAAATATTCACAAGCACACCTTCTTGAGTTGCTTTTTTTCTTCTCCTCCTCACATCCTTCCATCATGGCAACCACATAAACCCTAAAGAGATAAACTTCTACACTATTCTATAGCAAGCCTTGGACGCGTCGGCTAGCCAACTTCGCGCCCGAGTTGCCTCGGTCAAGAGGCGGGAGCCCGTAAAACATTCCGGCTACGTGGTGCCCTTTTCGACGAGCGAGGAGGTGACGGAGATCCGCGGGAGATCGGAGTGGAGACGAAGACCGAAGGACACGGATCGTTTGGTATAGCATCTCTACTCTTTTCATTTTGCTAGCTAGCTAGGTTAATGGCCCGATCCGGGTAAAAAGTCCGCGGCGGTGCCGTTTTGCAAAGTTCGCAAAGTTTTTGTTTTCCGCGTTTTCCGGCGTCGGATCGACGGCCGGGGCGCCCCCGCGGGCTTACACCAACTGCTACCTATTTGCACGACTCCTTTGATCCGTGGTAGGGTAGCAATCTAAGAACAGTGGGACACACTCGAGGCGAAGTAGCAGTGTCAAGTCTGCGGACTATGCTGTACTCATGTCATCTGGGAACTGTTAACTGACGACGGGTATAATACCAACCAATCAGTTCCCCTACGAGTCCTGTCCGGTATACCCGTAACCTAACGAGCACCTATATACTATCTCCAGTACGACGTACTGATGGCTGTGGGACAGACCATCTCCCCAACTGGGATGAGAAGCGTACATACTTAGTCTACTCCGGAATATCGATGCCCTATCTCGATAATCCAACGACCAGGGACCTGCATAGGATGTTGCTTACAGACTACCCAGCCCCCACTAGTGTGACTGCCATCACAACACTGGTAATCAAGCAAAGATCCTATGGGCTCTACTAATATGTATAAGTGATACGTTACAAGAAACATATGCACATATTAAAGTAGATACAAACCAAGTAGCATACTACCATTTTTAGCAAGACTGTATATACAACTGTGAATATCCCAAGCTTCCATTAAGTAATATACATACAAGTATGATACAATAATGGCCCCTAGGGCATATACACTAACATAAGTATCGAAAATATCTTTGGGAAAACCACTGGACAGCTGAAGAACATTCTTAAGCGCTTGAGAAGGACTAAAGAGGTGTTCTTGGTGTATGATAACGATGAACTTTAGATGGAGTCCTTTACCGATTCGAGCTTCCAGAGTGATAAGGACAACTGAAAGTCAGTCTCGGGTTTTGTCTTCACCCTCAGTGGAGGGACGGTATGTTGGAAGGGTTCTGTCACGATCCGAAGGTACGGAACGTGACTGACACTTAAACTACGAAACGTTCAAGGCTCAACGTAATCTAAGTAAGCCAAAGCCCAGAAAACTAAACCTTTTAACAATTAGAGTGAAGGAAAACTTATTTTAAAGCAAGGGATTTTAACAAAATATGTAGCATTAAACATTTAAAAGCAACAACTGATTTTTCCAGAAAATTTCGGCAGAGTCTCCTTTGTAAATACCGGCCCCCAAACGGGTACAACACATGAATATATATATATATATATATATATATATATATATAAAGGCATCCCCATGCGGGAGCTACCTCTTCGCCAATGGTGGAATCACAACCACATGCAATATATATATATATATATATATATATATATATATATATATCAAAAGTGCACAATAAGCATCTGAAAGCAATAAATAAGAAAATACCACGTCGGCTCAAGTGAGCATCGACACCAAGACCACAAAAAAACAAGTCTCACTAGTCTCACCGTCTAGTACAATATACAAGGGTAGATGGAGTATACTAGATACAATATAATGTACATGATGGAAGAAAATATCTTCACAACCCACCTACGAGCAAGCTGCAAATCAAGAAAATGAAGCCAGAAGAGGAAGAACGCTCTCCGCTACTGCGCTGACGGGTCGAACCTGCAAGATACTGTGGCACAACGGGGGTGAGTTGCCAACTCGTGAGTAGTAAGTAACATCTAATAAGGCTATCGTAAGCATGCATGCAATTTCGTCACAGCCTACATATACTATTGTGATGCGATGCACTAGTATGTATGCAACATGAATGCATAATCAACACGAGATCTGAATATGTTTAGTATGAGAAAATCTGTATCCTTATCTTAGTAAAACTTATGTAATTTAACTATAGTATCATCAATGAAATCAACAGAAAACCGTGTCAAGCATCGACACAACATATATATCCCAATATCTCAATATCTCGGGCTCCGGCAATCCGGACTGGCCTATATCATCAAATCTCGGGCTCCGGCAATCCGGACTGGCCCATATCATCAATTCTCAAGACTATGTCGGTATCCTTCGGATATCCGCCGCGTCACAAATAACCGGTCGGTAGTGCTCCCCTGCCGGGCTCAACGCCATCATCTGCGACCATCTTGTCCCGGGGTACCGCACCGGGTCCACCATGCACCCGCAGACGGTTCATCCTCCTCCTCGAATCGGGTGTATGATACCGCTCAAGAACCGAGAAAACTCATGGTGGACACCTCTCACATCATATCACGAGAAAACCGCAACTTAAATTTTTAATTGGTAATACGTTCTTAAAATCCTTGCGGTTTCTCCAAATCTATAAATCTCATAAATACTGAAATCCTTGAGAAGAATCACAATATGTAAACATGTCGGTGATAATGGATGTATATGATACGATTGTATATACCATGCGAAGTACGGCCAGAAGCTATACATGAATCATGATGCAATGAGGCATGTATATATGATTACCAATCCTACGTATCCATCCTGATGAAATGACTATACAGGTACATGTTTACAGATCATATATGATGCAATACACAGCTACCCATTCTAAGAAAGTTCTATAGTGTTCGTGACATAGCAATTACCAACGACGTGTGTGTTCGCATGAATAGTGCACGTGGAATAAACCAATGGTATTGGTGCAAGTGTCCTATGAGATAATATCATATATGTTTATGATGATGCAATGCAATGAGATGAATGACTGGGAGACTACGCATATAAATATAAGTAGTACTAGAAATCCTCACTATCGGGCACCTCGCGCCATCTAGACGATGAATTTATCACTCTAATTCTATTCTTAGTACAAGAGTTATTATTCCGAACGATTTTTGATTCGAAAAATTCAAAAAAGGTTCCCCCATAGATGTGTATATCTACTCACCAGGACGCCACGGCTAATCTGATCCGATTTCAGCTCTGCCATTTCCGCGCCACATCCGACGCCCCTGCACCCGATCTTCGAAACGTACATAAGTAAATAAGAGAATAAATATATAAATAAATGATAGCCGCGGATACAAACAACACAAGTCAAACTACGCGCACAACAAGACGCGCACACACTTGGTGTACAAATCGCGCTTGCGACAATGCCACAAAGTACAACTAGGGTCGCTATACGTGACAACTACCAATCTAAGAACCCAAACACACCAATCGCGCATTTGCAACTCACTAAGTACCATAGGGTAATGCATGCAAATCATCGCAATGTCAAACTAACCCAAAATCTAATTATTCCAAAAACCTAGTAAGCACATCAATAGGATTTTTGGCGTAAAAACATCACGGATTAGCGATCTAGTGGCCACAATGTTCATCTAATATCATAATTAGGCTTCAGAACTCTTAACTAAAATTTTAATCTTACCCATTTTAGATTAATCAAAAAGTTATTTTGCAAAAAAGCTTAATTAGGACAAATTAAATTTAGCAATTAGCAATTTAGCAACTAGATTAGGTTTTACATGCCTTAAGATGTTAAACTACATAATATAACCATAATTTAGTGAGGTAAACATTTACTAAATCTCAAACCCATCTCTTTAAAGCTTCAACTTTCAATTAAAACCATATAGCACTTAATTAAAATTAGATTAGAACAAATATGAACAAAGTAATAATTGGAATAAGGTTATACCTCAAAATGGTTGAGAAAGAAATCCAAACATGCTATCAAATGTAGAGACTTGAGCCAAGAATTAAGCTAGCTTAGAACAAGGAAATTTGTGAAGATTTTAGCTAGGACATGTATTGATTTATTGTGGATGTTTGAATGAATTTTGTAGGGTTTTTGAGGTGGAGAAATATGAAGAGTTTGAAGGGGGAAGGCTGCAGAATTCGGATGCAATGGGGGAGAGGGAGAGAGAGTGAGATGTGGGTGTATGAGCCAAATCAATAAAAAAAAACACCATACCTCATTAAAGCACCATACCTCTCATTTCTATTTTCTTTTCATTCTATTTTCTTTCTTTCTTTTTTGATGAGATAAGTGAAGTGGCAAGAGAGGGGGCTGTGCAGAATTTCGGCAGCAAGGTGTGTGTGTGTGTGTGTAGGAACAATGAACAGCACCCCCCAAATCAACATGCACCAAACCTCTTTGTTTATTATATTCTATTTATGTTTTCTTTCAAAATTCTATAACCATGGGTCAAACATTTCACTTCTAAAAACAACATATTACAATTTGTTTTTAGTTGTCATGGTGCACTAAAGTATAATTAACCCATACTAATTTGTATTAATCTCTAATTAAATGTATAAATGAAGGCTTAAAATAATATTTAAAATAATTAATTTAGGAATATATTTTAGTAAACTATCAAATTTATAAATGACTAAATAAATACCAATACTAGCCATTACATATCTAAATTAGGTATAATTAACTCTATGTCGAAAAATAATTATATCTTGGTTTTTACGGAAAACACGAGTTATTTTACCGAAAATCGGAAATTTCACCTAAATGATTTTTCAGAACGTTAATGGTTCCAAGCTATATACCGTAACAGACTCGTTGATAGAGGCTAATTACATCGCTATCAACGATGGTGCCAAAGAGGTTTTCTGGATAAACAGTGTTCATGAGATGAACTAGGTTCTTACAATTGATAATCCAATACCCGTGTATTGAGATGACAATGGAGATGTGGATTTGGCCTAGGAACCCCGTTCCCGTCAACAATCCAGACATATTCTTAGACAGTATCACCTGATCAGAGAGATAGTTGATCTCCAGGAGATCGAGGTCAGGAGAGTTTATACAGAGGATAACACAGCGGATCCACTCACCGAGGCCATCCCTCAGATGCTATTCGAGAGACTTTTGGGACGTTGGGTATGAGATACTACAACAACTGGCCTTAGTGCAAGTGGGAGATTGTTAGGAATTTGTATGCCCTAAAGGTCATTATTGTTGATATAGTGGATGCTTGGAAATATATATGTATAGGACTTTCTTGCTCGACATGATAGTGTGCTATCAGGTTACCTTTATCTTAACATGTAGACTGGTATTTATACTGTATGTCTCTTACATGTTGATAAAGCCCTTAGGATATGTATTTGAGTACCAGGACTATGATGAGATCATACTAGTGGGGCCAGGGTGTTCCAAAAGTACATCCTTTAATAAGTTCCTAGTCGAGGGAATATCGAGACTAGGGCATCGATATTCCAGAGTAGACTAGCGTATATGCTTCTTGACCCATATGATGGGCGATGGATGATCCCACATCCATTGGTGTTTGATATCAATGATGGTATACAGGTGCTCAGTGGAGACTGGGTATACTGAACAGGACTCGCCGAAGACTCCTATGTGGTAGTATACCTATCGTCAGATAGCAGTTCTCTGGTGACACTGGTATAGGTTAATCAGTAGACCCGAGATCGTCATAGAGTCTTGTGTGGCTCCCACCATGCTTTGATTTCCTCTCTACCACGGCTTAAAGGAGTCGTGCAAACAGGTGGATTTTTGGTACAGTCCCGAGTCACATGGAGGCAATGAGCAATAGGAGGGGTTTCGTCTCTCCCGGTATTGGGGGTTGATGTTGCGCTATGCACGAATGGCTATAATTGGAAGTCCCTGGCCTGGGCTGCTTATGAGATTTACTGATAAGTGTTATCAGTAGTTTCCCGAACCGTTATAGGCCAGACATCGGCATGACTTATCACGTTACTGGGGTCTGACGTTTACCACCCCTAGACATGCTATGCGACATATCAGATGAAGAGACCAGACTGTAAGGTAGTGTCACTGATAGGCTTCATGGAGAGTATGGATGAACTTTCTTGTTGATCTTCATATCGCTCAATACCCGGGTAGCCGTTACGTCCAGCTTATACCGCTGACGGCTTGTAGGTGTGTAATGCCTTAAATTTCGATTAGTGTTAGTTTAGACGGTAATGCGGGTTGATTGGTAAAAAGTTTACCAACTTGGGCTCCTCACATTTTATAACATTTAATTAATAATTTATTATTATTTGTTATGGCATGCACACACATGTGCATGTTTATATGAGGGTTTGTTTACGCTAATCTAGATTAGTGACCATGACAACTTAACCTAATCTAATCGTTTGCTTTATCCTAATCCTTATTTTAATCTTATCCTTAACCTTATTCCCTAGATATTTGTTGAGAGAGAAGATATTTCTTCTTTGGGTTTTGTTTGATGAGAGGTGGCATGTGGTGTGCATTAATGGCTTGCATTAATGTGTGATTTAATGCAAAGGGTGCACTCAACTCACTCTCACCTCCCTCTCTCATTATCCTCACACTCTCTCATTTTCTCTATCTCTTTTCATTTTCTCTTCATCTCTCTCATCTAAACAAAACACTTGGCCATTTCTTCACTAAACCTACACAAAACTTCATCAAAACTCATAAAAATCACATCTTTTGCCTTGATTTGCCTCTTGGATGCCTTGGAGCTTCGGAAGCTAGGATCTTTGAGTTCTTTTGGTTAGGTAATGATCTCTTTCTGTTAGTTAAGTGTTTATTGTGTAGCGTAGTTTTTTAGTTTTAGTTTAGATCGCGTTATTTATCGTTTCGGGTAAATATCATAGTTTTTAATGTAGTTTTGGGTCTCAGATGATCTGCTATCAAACCAGATATTTGTTGCAAATGTTCCCATCATAGTGAACTAGTGTAGTGACCTAGAACCTACCCTCAAAATACGAGCCCATTCCCTCATGTTATGGCCGCAAATATATTGCTTCTGGCCGCAAATTATGGACAGACTGGTGATTTTGTGGGTTGAGTTTTGGTGTAGGGATCTCTGGGGTTGTATGTGGTTTCATGGTACTTGTAACTTTTACAGATTGTTGGTATAGCAAAATCTGGGACCACTTTTGTAACGTTTTGAAAATCGTTTATGTGAAATTTCGGAGAATCGGTAAAATAACGGGTGTTTTCCGAAAAAAATCAAGATATAATTATCTTTCATCATAAAATCAAATATACATATTCTAGCTATGTAATTGCTAGTATTTGGTGTTTATTGAGTCACTTGTAAAATTTCTAGTTGACTGAAAAAATTTCCGAAATTAATTATTTTAATATTATTTTAAGCCTTCACCAATACATTTAATTAGGGATAATTACAAATTGGAATGGGTTGATACAAGTTTTGTGTATCATGACACATTAAACTAACATGTAAAATATTATTTTTTAAATAAAAAGAAATTGTCAAAACAGTTTTAGAAAATATGATAGAAAAAGGCTTAAATAGTGAAATTAATGTAAATGGAAGTTGGGGTATAGTATTTATCATTTTTCCTCATCCCACACACACACCCACACTCACACACCCCTACGTTCCATCTTGGTCGAGCCATATGCAGTAGCCCTTCCCCACTCTCCCCTCCAATTAATGAAATTCAAATGAAAGGAAAATTAAAAGAAATGAAAAGGAAACAGAATATATATATATATATATATATATATATATATATATATATAATAATAATAATATAGAGGTATGGGCTTTGTTTATTCCCATCACTTTCAACAACTCACTCTCTCTCCTCATTCCTCTAAAATTCTGGCCGAGCCCTCCCTCATGCTACCCTCTCTTTTTTCCCATCTCATTCCATTCAAAACTCTTCAAAAAATCTCCAAAATTTCCATCAAAAATCAAGCTAAAACTCAAATCCAACTCTTATCCATTTTTCCTTAGCCATTCAAGCATGGATCTTGGAGCTTGGAAGCAAGTTTGGGAGGCTAGATTGCAAGTTTGATCTATGGTTTGCGAGGTTTAAATCTTGACCCTTTAGTTAAATTGTTGGTTATTACTTCAATTCAACTAAATTAGATGTTAATTATGGAATTAATTGCAAGGTTTAACCTTCAAGAGAAGGGTTTCAAAATTCAAGTTAGGGTTTTACTACATCATTAAGGTTATAATGTGTGGTTTAACATCTTAAGTTATGCAAATTGTAGTCTAGTTGTTAAATTGTAAATTGTTCCAATTAAATTGTCCAAATTGCTTAAATTGCAAACTAGGTTTTTAGAATTTAATGGCAAATGTGAGATTTAAAATCTAGTAAAGGTTTTATATCATTTGAACATGGTTTAAGTGTGTAAATTATCATATTAAGGCATGTAAAATCAAACCTAGTAGCTAGTCCACAAATTGTTATTTTAAAATTTTACTAATTAAGCTAAATTGCAAACTAGAATTTTGGGGTTAATGAAAATTGATGAGATTAAATTATGGAAATGGTTTGTATGACTTAATCTAGATATTTACTGAGCATTGTAGCCACTAGAATTGTTAAAACAACTATATTTGAACTAAATTGGCAATTGTTGCTTACTAGAGTTTCGGAAAAATAGCCTTTAAAGCGAATTTGATGTTTTGATGATTTAAACCATATTTCATATATATATTTAGTGTGTTGTGAAACCACGAATGGTACGTTTCGGTTTTTCTCGATCAATCGGCGTTTGTACGCTGATGTCGAGGGTTTTTTGGCATGAGCGGACCATAGGTTTTGGCCTATGTGAGATTCGTGTGTCGTTTTGGTCATGAGTCGGATTTTAATGCGATACGATATATTATGATACGTAGGTGATGGATATAGTGATCTCGAAGTCAATTATTGGATCGCAGACACGTGATTGCAATGACTGAGGGAGGACCTATACCAGTAGGACAGTCTTACTCGAGATGATAGTATGCTATCTAGTTTGTCTTTATCATCATGTACATGTTGATAGAGCCCATAGGATTCTTGCTTGACAGCCAGCAGTATGATGGCGATCATATACGTGGGAGTTGGCGTCTATAAGCACATCTTTAAAATGTCCCTAGTCGTGGGAGTTTCGAGACTGGGCATCGATACTCCGATAGTAGACTAGTGTATACAGTTCGAGACCCCGACGAGGGGCGGTAGCCGGTCTCATAAGCCACTGGTGTCAGCTAGTTCACCTAAGATGTATACAGGTTCTTATTCGGTTATGAGTACACCGGATAGGACTCGCCGGGAACCTGCTAGTTGGTATTATACCTATTGTCAGATAGCAGTTCCCTGGTGACATATGTACAGGTTAGTCTGTCGACCTAAGATCGTCATTTGTCTCATGTGAGTTCCCACTGTGCTTTGATTACTACCCTACCACGGCTCAGAGGAGTCATGCAAACAGGTTTTAGTTGGGTACAGTCCCGAGCCACATGGAGGCAGTAAGCGGATCGTCGGGGATTCGTCTCTCCCGGTATTGGGGGTTGATGTCGCACAGTGCACGGGTGGCCATCACCAGAAAACCATGGCCAAGGTAGTCGAGAATTACTGATCTAGGATCAGTAGTTTCTCAGGTAGTGATGGGCTTCATACCGACACGAGTTATCGCGTTAGTAGGGGATTGACTTTATCCACCCCCTAGACTCGATATGCGATACTCTTAGACGAACAGACCAGACTGTACGGATATTGTCACTATCAGGCTCAGTAGGGTTTCAGGATGAGTTTGCTCGCCGGCTTCCCTTTCGTTCAATACATAGGCAACCGTTACATACAGCTAGTGTTGGATATAGTGCCCTCAGAGTCAATTATTGGATCACAGGTACGTGATTGCAATGATTGAGGGAGGACCTATGCCGGTAGGACAGTCTTACTCAAGATGATAGTATGCTATCTGGTTTATCTTTATCATCGTGTACTGCTTTAGGTGACCTTACGAGTCGCTATTACACGTTGATGGAGCCCCTAGGATTCTTGCTTGACTGCCAGCAGTATGATGGCGATCATATACGTGGGAGCTGGGGTCTATAAGCACATCCTTAAAAGGTCCCTATTCGTTGGAGTTTCGAGACAGGGCATCGATACTCCAGAGTAGACTAGTGTATACAGCTAAGACCCCGACGAGGGGCGGTGGCCGGTCTCACAAGCCACCGGTGTCAGTTGGTTCACCTAAGATGTATACATGTGCTTATTGGGTTATGAGTGCACCGGACAGGACTCGTCGGGAACATGCTAGTTGGTATTATACCTAGCGTCAGATGGCAGTTCCCTGGTGACATGTGTACAGGTTAGTTCATCGACCTGAGATCATCATTTGTCTCGTGTGATTTCCCACTGTACTTTGATTACTACCCTACCACGGCTCAAAGGAGTCTTGCAAACAGGTTTTAGTTGGGTACAGTCCCGAGCCACATGGAGGCAGTGAGCGGATCTGTAGGGATTCGTCTTTCCCGGTATTGGAGGTGAGGTCGCGCTTTGTCTAGGAGAGCCATTACACGAAGTCCTTGGCCAAGGCAGGAGATTTACTGGTAGGTATTCCAGTAGTATCTCAGGGTGTTCTGGACTACACTCCGACACGACTTGTACCGCTATTCGGTGTTTGACTTTTACCAACCCCCTAGGCCAACCATGCGATGCTCATAGACGAACGGACCGGACTGTACGGATATTGTTACTGACAGGCTCAGTAGGGTGTCAGGATGAGTTCGCTCACAGACGTCCCTTTTGGTCAATACTTGGTGGCCCGTCACGTATGGCTAATACCTCTGACGTGCTAGTGGTTAAATCCACAGCCAAAGTGTTGACGAGTCTTTAGAGTTCCCCACAGACAGTTTCTCAAGTTTCGGGCGAAACGCTGTAGAGGCTGTATGGAGATATGGCAGGGTTCGATCTTGTACGTGCGGTATTGCACGGATCATGATCGGACGGATAATACTAGCGGGCTTTGGTTTAAGACGGATCCTAGTATTGTACAGTGTAGATTTTGTCTCATTGCATTTGTATTCGGTCGGAATACGAATGCGGGTATGTATATACGGTAGCGGGGTTTTCCTGTAATTTATTACTGGATCGGTTTTCTGAAGTTGTCAGTTTGCATTCCGTTTCGGCCAGTTTTCCTTTGTTCCTTCACGGCCGGATTTTTTCCGATGGAGGGGATTATTTGCAAGTGTGCAAATTAGATATGTGGAGGGGGTTTCTTGTAAATGGAGATATTATGATAATCTAGCATCTTTTGATTCCATTCTTTTCTTCACATGGTTAGCATTAAATGAGATAGGAAATGATATGGCTTTGGTGTGACATTAATTCCTCATTATCATCACATTTTCTTATGGTCACCTTCCACCTAGCTTGTGCTCACCCCCCTTCATATTTCCCACTCTCATTTGGCCGGCCACTTGAGGGAGCATGAGAATTTTTTGTGAGTGAGGAATTTTTGCTATCTCATTTTTCCATTCATGCAACAAAGATTAGCTCCACATAAAAGTTCATTTTTCCTCTTCCCTCCTTCCATGGCAACTTCAACCCCAATGAGACAAAGCCTTCTACAATTCATCTACAGTATTCTTGGAAACGTCGGCTCGCCAACTTCGTGCTCGATTTACCTCGGTCCAGAGGTGGGAGCCCGTAAAAGAACCCGGCGATGTGGTGCCCGTTCCGACGAGGAGATGAAGACCGGAGATTCCGCGAAGAGATCGGAGTGGAGGCCGAAGACCGAAGGACACGGATTGCTCGGTATAGCTCTCTACCCATTCTCTAGTTTTCTAGCATTAGGTTAATGGCCCGATCCGAGTTTTATAGTGCGCGATAATGCCGGTTTACAAGTTTTGTAAAAGTTTCGTTTCCGCATTTTGGCCTCGGATTGACGGCCGGGGCGCTGCCGTGGACTTACACTGGTATCAGAGCCACGCCATTAAGCTAGTCTAGCTTGCTCTAATGTGTTTACAAGTTCGATCGAACGGATTTTCCAAAAACCGCGTTTCCATATTGTACTTTCTGTCGAATTTTTCTGTGCTCTAAAAATTATTTGGTACATTGGAAAATTACATGAAAGGTTTTTTATGAATTCTGTGAAAATTTGGTAGGCTGATGTTACTGTAGTGCGGCGGATCAGCGGCCAAAACCACGTTTTAGCCGCGGATCCGCCGCCGTTCTGTCTCCAAACTGCACCAAATTTTGACAGTGGGCTTCTGACATGGAAATAGGATTTTTGGTATGTTCTGTTTGGGCCCAGATTTATTTTGTGTACTGGGTGTTGTGCTTGGGGCCCACTTCGGAAAATTTAGTCGATCAAAAATTTTAAACATATTAGTTCACAGTATTTACATTATATCTGCGACCGTGAATGTCATTTGATCGGTAAATCCAGTCTAACTGCTATAGCCCTTTTAGACGGATTTGCGAACGTGACATTCACGTTGATGTTCTGTGTTGTGCTGTGATGTTACGGATCTGTCGTGGTGGATAGCCTGGATGCAATGTTAGTACATTTTCGTTTTATATGAACATTTGATATTGCGGGGCGAGCGTCTGACATGTGGACTGCCGTCGCTGCCTGTTTGTATATTATTCTTTTGGGGCACGACCGGGCTGAGGTCGATGTACCCGTTGTATGTATATTTTACTTTCTGTACTAGGATTGCCCCGCGGAGGGGTGCACGGATAACCGGGTTCTAGAGGGAAACGGGCCCGCATCTCATGGCGTTGAGACGGAGGGGGCTTTACTCTAGAATTGGCGGGCTATTCGCCGCGCTCGTAGGGGGTATAGGTTGACCCAAGGAGGGGTGCCCAAGTTACCGGATTCCGTGAAGTGCTGGGTAGTCCATTCACGTTGCTGAAAGGGGCTACCTCGCTTCAGGTTTTGGCGGGTGACTTGCCGCGCCTGTAGGGGTCTAGGATTTTCATTGCACAGGCTATCCACATGACCAGGGGAACGTCGGGTTTCAGTAGCGGCTCTATGAAACCCGGGGATCCCAGATATCTGTATTATTCTGTGATGCTTATTACATTTCTGTGATGTTGCAGTTTATCACGCCTTGAGCGAATATTATATATTGATATATATACTAGTAGATGTTGTATATGTTTTGCATCCGCGCTAGTCCAGTCCCCGCTCTGTCGTTAGTTAAGTAACCTAATGGGTGATGACGGGACCCAGTGGCGAATGCGGATGGCATATACGTACATCATTATTTTCGTTCTTTATTGGTGTGATCAATTGATAGGACTGCATTGATTCGGATCAATGCAAGCTAAACAAACCTATTCTGATGTTGTTGGAACAATTTTTCAAAAAGCTGTTATTGCAAGGGCGTTCTCTTTTGTTTTGCACAGTGGTATTCAGTTATGAATATCCAGCACCTCAGTCGACGAGGCAAGGGCCGATATCCCTTCACCAGGAGTGACCCCTTGGACAGAAGTTTGCGTCAGGGATATAACTTCACTATAGCCGTTTACTTTTTCTTTGCATCGTGGTATTCAGTTAGAATATCCTGCACCTCATTCTACGGGGAAAAAGCCGAGATCCCTTCACCGGGAGTGACCTCTTTAGCAAAGGTTTTCGCCACTATATTTTTTTTATAAAGATATTCGGTTCCTTCAACGATATCAAGTTCATTACGTTAAAGGTTTTTCGCCAAAAACCATTCGTAGCCCTCCGTCATTTCATATGGATAGTCAATAGTATTCAAGCTGTGTTTGTTGGCCAAAGTCAAGGCACAGTGATTGGTAGCTATTGGATATTCATATGTAGCATAGATAGATGCGTTGGTTTGGGACAGTCGTACTGCCTTGTTGGCCAAAGTCAAGGGTAGGTACGGGTGTGTTCAAATTAACCTGGAGAATGACGGGTAGAACTTGACATGTGACTTATGATTTGTTGGCCAAAGTCAAGGTCATAAGAGCATGGGGTAAAAATCACATCGAGAGTTTCTAAAGAAACTAAAACTTGCCAGATATGCGCATACCTTCTGGAGTGTGATAACGTGAGCGGATTCCGTCACATTATCATGCGATGATAGTTGGATCCCGATTCCCACTGATGAGTTGGTTTACTCCTCAGGTGATCCCGACTAATTCTTCTTTTAGGTTTGGAGGAGAATTTGACGGTACAGTGGGAGGTTTCCTGATTAGATAAAGTGATAACCATTCTGATCTAGATTAGAGTGCACGCTGAGCGTTTCTTTTCTCTCTCTCTCTCTTTGGCAGCGACCATGGCCCACCCCTTGACTATGACTCAGTGACCAAGATTAACCGAATCTTCTTATAAGACTGGCTTTTGGATTGTCAGAGTTGCAAACCTCATTGCCACTCCTACTTTTACCCTTTTCTCCAGAACACCCCGTATTACTACGAACGTCCACTTCCATTGGATAAAACCATCGTATGGTTATATACGAACTCGAAGAAATTTATTCGAGGATGGTTTCTGGTTCTGGAGAAAACGAATAGGACTATTCAGTTGCCTTTTCCTTTTACCTTCTCTCAGGTTGTGAGTGCTCCTTGGATTAGGACAGTACACCTATTACGCAAATTGGATAGTCTTCTTCCAAACCATAGGCAGGTGCCGACCGGTAGGGAATGAAGAAAACCAATTAGCCTAACGATGGTGTACAGAAGGTATTAAGTTAAGACAAATAAAGGGATTAGAAGGAGGGCAAAGTAAATTGCGACTGCTATTCACGACCAAACCAAGTATTTCATTACCACTCCCACTTCACCTTTGTATTTCTCCAGGACACTCTGTATCACTACGAAGATCCACAGTTTATTGGATATTCCATCGTATGGTTATATACGAACTCGAAAGGAACTTGTTCCAGTTCGGGGATGGATTCTGGTTCAGGAGAAATAGGAATAAGGTTTATTCGGTTGTCTTTTATTTTCACCTTCTCTCACATTGTGAGTGCTCCTAGGATTGGGACAGTACACCCATTATACTTATTGGATAGTCTTCTTCCAAACCATAGGCTGGTGTCGAACGGTAGAGAAGGAAGAAAACCATTTAGCCTAAGAGGGTGTACAGAAGGTAATGACTAAAGACATATAAAGGGATTTGGAGAGATGGCAAAGAAGTATACGGTTACAGTTGTGAATCCGATAATGGAAGAGGCATTACTAGGAATACCCAGATACCCCTTCGAAACATTTACATGTTTCAGTTTCACTGTGTACTGTTAAAAGAAAACTGATTTCCCAATTAGACACTTGCTCCAGGGTATGTATTTACCAGGTATGTTTCTCACATCTGTATGGTTTTACAGATTATGAGTGGGAGTAAGTTATTGGGAATTAGGTCATCATCCTCATTATATCGGAATTCGTTGTAATTGGTGATATTTGAGGAAATCGCCCGGGTTGTTTGCCGGACGGCAAATATTTGGCTTTGAATATCCGTTGTTATGCACCAATTTCAAATTGATATATCTGTACGTCTATTTTTATAGAGTGAGATATACCTTTTTGAAATTATGTCTTGACATTTACCTATATCAGTTGATGGTTAGGTAAGGAGCATTAAACAGCGGTGTAATTCTTCTTAACCATAAGTACAGTTTTCAACCTACGACACATAGGGAATGAGTTATTAGACTCAGGGGACTTATACAGAGTATTATATGTTGTCCAGTGTCCATTTGGACAGAGGGGTTGGTACTCGTACTATATTCTGTTTACTTGTGACTTCTCTAGTTCTTAGATATTTGTTTCGTAGAAATGCAGGTTCTGAGTTTTGAGAAGTTATAGGTATAAGAGTAAAGTAGAGAACCAGGTGTTGCAAGTATCGGGATTCTTCAAGGTGATCGAAGATGTAGATACTTATGAATGGTATTCAGTTGATAGTAATGATTAAGAGAACTTTCTTCTCTTTCAGGTTACTCATAATTGGAAGTACTCCTAAGTTGAGTAATGCTGATCGGCCTCTCTCCATTTAGTTGACATGCACTGGAGACAGCTGCATGATTTGAATCTGGTTGCAATTAAATCAGTGCTTCTGTTTCTGTATTGGATATAGAACAGTTCATATCTTGACATTGTTAAGGTACGGGGAGTTGTCCAGCTTATGCTTAAAACCAGACACTAGACAACTCAAGGCACGTTTCTATAATCGCTGTTTGTGGGTTGACCCGGGCTATGACGAGGGTTGATTTTCTACCATCTGGAAGATCAATAATGATATTGTTCTTGACTCGCCACAGTTTTAATAAAAATGGATTTTTTCAGAAAACAGTAGTGGAAGTATGGTAGAACTGGAAGTAATTCCAGAACCGTAAACGATTACTGAAGATTTGATAAGAACCTAAAGATTCAATCTGGTTTGACATTCCATTGGCAACTCCGCAGACATAATGGATAACCTCAGGCACCCAAGAGGTACTCCAGTAGCCTCAAGGACGGTGACAGGGAGGTTCTTGTTTACCCAGACTTTCCATTGCTGTTGCTCCAGGCTATGAGACCCGGCAGGAGGATGAGTATAGCGTCGTTCTGAACTAGCTTTAGAAGTGTACGTCTATATAACTCTTCCAGAGGGTTGTCGTAGTCAGTGGGAGCAGCGGAAGCATAGTGGACAAGTGGCTTATGTCTATTAATAGACTAAAGCAGATACAGCGGAGATAGATCATCTATTTCTGATGTGACAGTTATAGGTTTGACTTCATCAGAATAGGGGATGGATCTATTAAGAAGGTAGTAGGGTGTGATGTCCTGATATTTGGATGACATACACAGAGTAGGAAATGATATTCCTATACTACGATCGGTTATACTTTGGTTGTCACACGTTGGTTTCTCCACATAGGAATTGGATATTATATCATATATTCTGGTTACTAGATCTATGGTTTTAGATCTAGATTTGGGAAGTGTCCCAATCAGGGTACTTAGACAACATTCTAAGAGTATTTAGAACGGACGACTCCAGGCACGGTAGTGTACCTGCAGGTGATGGAGTCACCCTCTCTAAAGGTGTCTTATAGACTAAAGGAGATAGGGATGTGCATGATCGACAGATCACTTGCTTAGGCAATTGAGTTGATTATGAGATGTCAAGTACCACACCAGATATTGTTTTTGCACCAGATGCAATAAGTTGATATTGATCCAATCCTGGAGAAACATTCGGAAGCAGTTTTGGAACATAAGTTGATGTTCTAGGGATATAATAACGACAGCCTCTTTTGGGAGACGGTTATCATTCCAGGCTTCCAAGGTGACCTGGATGACAGAGTGACAGTCAGAGTTATAGTTTTTCCTCTGACGAGGGGCAGTAGTTTGGACAGGTGGTCCAAGCGGATACTGAGGGAGGCATGGCGCAGGATACTAATTAAGTTCAGTTGACGATACAGTCTAAGAACTTTGGATTTGGAGTTCATTTATGAACTAGGTCCCATCAGATATCCAGACACATTCTAAGACAGGTATTGCTCATTTCGGGAGAAGGTTTTCTTCACGAACTTGAGATAAAGAGAGACATAGAAAGAAACATGAGAGCGGATCCACTCACTGAGGCTATTCCTCAAACGCAATAGTTTCGCAAACAGGCTTTGTGAGACTGACTAGTAGAGGAGTTGGGTGTTCGGTATCACATGGGCTGTGAGTATGCGACATCGCAATAATTAGCCTTGAGTGCAAGTGGGAGATTGTTGGATATAGTGCCCTCAGAGTCAATTATTGGATCACAGGCACGTGATTGCAATGATTGAGGGAGGACCTATGCCAGTAGGACAGTCTTACTCAAGATGATAGTATGCTATCTGGTTTATCTTTATCATCGTGTACTGTTTTAGGTGACCTTAAGAGTCGCTATTACATGTTGATAGAGCCCCTAAGATTCTTGCTTGACTGCCAGCAGTATGATGGCGATCATATACGTGGGAGCTGGGGTCTATAAGCACATCCTTAAAAGGTCCCTAGTCGTAGGAGTTTCGAGACAGGGCATCGATACTCCAGAGTAGACTAGTGTATACAGTCGAGACCCCGATGAGGGGCGGTGGCCGGTCTCACAAGCCACTGGTGTCAGTTGGTTTCACCTAAGATGTATACAGGTGCTTATTGGGTTATGAGTACACCGGAGAGGACTCGCTGGGAACATGCTAGTTGGTATTATACCTAGCGTCAGATGGCAGTTCCCTGGTGACATGTGTACAGGTTAGTTCATCGACCTGAGATCATCATTTGTCTCGTGTGAGTTCCTACTGTACTTTGATTACTACCCTACCACGGCTCAAAGGAATCGTGCAAACAGGTTTTAGTTGGGTACAGTCTTGAGCCACATGGAGGCAGTGAGTGGATTTGTAGGGGTTCGTCTCTCCCGGTATTGGGGGTGAGGTCGCGCTGTGTCTAGAAGAGCCATTACACGAAGTCCTTGGCCAAGGCAGGAGATTTACTGGTAGGTATTCCAGTAGTATCTCAGGATGTTCTGGACTACACTCCGACACGACTTGTATCGCTATTGGGGGTCTGACTTTTACCAGCCCCCTACGCCCGGCATGCGATGCTCCTAGACGAACGGACCGGACTGTACGGATATTGTCACTAACAGGCTCAGTAGGGTATCAGGATGAGTTCGCTCACAGACGTCCCTTTTGGTCAATACCTGGTGGCCCGTCACGTATGGCTAATACCTCTGACGTGCTAGTGGTTAAATCCACAGCCAAACTGTTGACGAGTCATTAGAGTCCCCCACAGACAGTTTCTCAAGTTTCGGGCGAAACTCTGTAGAGGCCGTATGGAGATATGGCAGAGTTCGATCTTATACGTGCGGTATTGCACGGATCATGATCGGACAGATAATACTAGCGGGCTTTGGTTTAAGCCGGATCCTAGTATTGTACAGTGTAGATTTTGTCTCATTGCATTTGTATTCGGTCGGAATACAAATGCGGGTATGTATATACGGTCGCGGGGTTTTCCTGTAATTTATTACTGGATCGGTTTTCTGAAGTTGTCAGTTTGCATTCCGTTTCGGCCAGTTTTCCTTTGTTCCTTCACTGCCGGATTTTTTCCGATGGAGGGGATTATTTGCAAGTGTGCAAATTAGATATGTGGAGGGGGTTTCTTGTAAATGGAGATATTATGATAATCTAGCATCTTTTGATTTCATTCTTTTCTTCACATGGTTAGCATTAAATGAGATAGGAAATGATTTGGCTTTGGTGTGACATTAATTCCTCATTATCATCACATTTTCTTATGGTCACCTTCCACCTAGCTTGTGCTCACCCCCTTCATATTTCCCACTCTCATTTGGCCGGCCACTTGTGGGAGCATGAGAGTTTTTTGTGAGCGTGGAATTTTTGCTATCTCATTTTTCCATTCATGCAACAAAGATTAGCTCCACATAAAAGTTCATTTTTCCTCTTCCCTCCTTCCATGGCAACTTCAACCCCAATGAGACAAAGCCTTCTACAGTTCATCAACAGTATTCTTAGACATGTCGACTCGCCAACTTCATGCCCGAGTTGTCTCGGTCCAGAGGTGGGAGCCCGTAAAAGAACCCGGCGATGTGGTGCCCGTTCCGATGAGGAGATGAAGACCGGAGATTCCGCGAGGAGATCGGAGTGGAGGCCGAAGACCGAAGGACACGGATCGCTCAGTATAACTCTCTACCCATTCTCTAGTTTGCTAGTATTAGGTTAATGGCCCGATCCGGGTTTTATAGTGCGCGGTAGTGCCGGTTTACAAGTTTTGTAAAAGTTTCGTTTCCGCATTTTGGTCTCGGATTGACGGCCGGGGCGCTGCCGTGCACTTACAGCTAGTACCTCTGACGTGCTTGTGGTTATACCGAGTGCCAGTGTATTGATTAGTCATTAGAGTCCCCCACAGAAAGTTTCCCAAGTTCGGGCGAAACGTTATAGAGGCCGTATGGTTTTATGGCAGGGTTCGAATATACACGTTCATTTGTGCATGTATCATGGTTCGGACAGATAATATTAGTGGGATTTGGTTTAAGCCGGATCCTAGTATTGAATTGTGGAATACTTTTGTCTCGTTGCATTCGTATTCGTTTGGAATATAAATACGGATATGTACATACAGTAGTGGGGTAATCCTATAATTCGTTACGGGATTATTTTTGAAGTTGCCAATTTTTCTTCACGCGATTAACCATTAGCTTTATTGTTTAATTTATGAATCACTGTTAGCATTGTCTGTGGCCATTTCTTTGCTTGCTTGCCAATTTCGAAACTGGGCAGTGGGGGGGGGGGGCTTTTTTGGCCTTTGATGAGTCACTCTTTGTTGCATTTATTGAGCATGGGTTTTGGAGTGGGGCAGCATGGGCACTTGATTGGTGAGTTGGCTGAGTGTGGGGGGTTCTTTGCAATTTGGCCACCCTGGGTCTTTTTTT
Source organism: Agapanthus africanus (assembly GCA_030015575.1). Taxonomy (NCBI): domain Eukaryota; kingdom Viridiplantae; phylum Streptophyta; class Magnoliopsida; order Asparagales; family Amaryllidaceae; genus Agapanthus; species Agapanthus africanus. The sequence continues at coordinate 216,410,775 of JASDDO010000029.1, forward strand.
GTGGTGGGCTGTGGCTAAGGTTTTAAGGTGATTAATTTATTACTTGGGTTTTGATTCACCACTTGGTGTTACACTCACATATTCATTCATGGAGATTTCCTCAGCCACCTCTTCACTTCTTTGAAAATCCCCAGAGCACAAATTCTTTGGCCGAGCCCATGGTTTTTGTTTTGAAGTAAAATTCCTTTGCTCGCTATTTCTCTAGACAACTCTTGGCAACTTCAATTCACCCTCACCCAATTGCTTGGGTGTCTTGAGACAAAATATTCTATACTCTTCTCTACTTCATCTTGGACATGTCGGCTAGCAAATTTCATGTCCGAGTTGCTTCTGTTAGAAGCGGGAGCCCGTATAAAGATTTCTCGATGTGGTGCCATCCGACGAGCGAGACCGGAGAGCGGATTTCATCGGGGCTGCCGCAACAAGCTAGGGGAGGGGATTGAAGACCGAAGGACACGGATCGATCGGTATAATCTCTGAACTCTTCTTTTAATTTGCTAGTTAACGGTTAATGGAAAGATCCGGGTATTGGTTGCGGTAGCGTCAAGTTTTGATAGAATTTTTGTTCCGTATTTGGCCTCGGATTGATGGCCGGGGCGCTGCCGTAACCCAACATTGTGTCGGAACCACCCATTAACCGTAAATTAGCTTGTTTAGAAAATGTTAAAATATCGAAACCAAATCAATCGGGAAACAATACCATTGATTTTTGTTGATATTCTTTGATTTTTGGTGAGCCAAATTAAGTGGCTGTGTTATTTTTTGGGCATTGGTTTTTTTGGTGGCCCCCATTAGGGTGTGTAGGTTTTTTGGTGGCCGCCATTAGGGTGTGTAGGGAATTTTTTTTCACCAGTGGCTTTAGTACAAAATCCCTCACTACATTCATATGAGCAGCCGCTTCTTTTTAGGCCATCACCACTTCATTATTTTTCCTTTTGGACTTGACCACAAGAAAAACACAGCCACTTCTTTTTAATTTTCAAGTCTTGGCTATAATTCTTAAGCTCACATTTTCTTCATTGGTTCAGTGGTACTGTTTGTTTAGCCCGGTTTGGATATGATTTTATCAGTTTGTTTGGGCTATTCGGGGGTTATTTCAAATTCGATATTTTCTAACATTGTTTAAAATTTGCAGTGCATTACATTTCTATCTGCGACCGTGAATGTCATTTGATCGGTAAATCTTGTCTAATCGCTATAGTTCATTTAGACGGATTTGCGAACGTGACATTCACGTTAATGTTCTTTGTTGTGTTGTGATGTTGCGGATTTGTCGTAGTGGATAGCTTGTGTGCAATGGTAGTGCAGTTTGGATTTATTTGTACTTTTGATATTGCGGGGCGAGCGTCCAATATGTGGACTGCCGTCCCTTCTTGTTTGTATATTATTCTTTTGGGGCACGACCGGGTTGAGGTCGATGTACCCGTTGTATATATTTTCTTTTCTGTACTAGGATTACCCCGCGGTGGGGTGCACGGATAGCCGGGTTCTAGAAGGCAACGGGCTCGCATCTCATGGCGTTGAGACGGAGGGTCTTCACTCTAGAATTGGCGGGCTATTCGCAGCACTCGTATGGGGTACAGGTTGACCCAAGGAGGGGTGCTCAAGTTACCGGATTCCGTGAAGTGCTGGGTGGTCCATTCACTTTGTTGAAGGGGGCTGTCTCACTTCTGGTTTTAGCGGGTAACTTGCCGCACTCGTAGGGGTCTAGGATTTCATTGCACAGGCTATCCACATGACCAGGGGAACATCGGGTTTCATTTGCGGCTCTATGAAACCCAGTGCTCCCAGATTTTCTGTATTCTTCTGTGATGCTTATTACTTTTCTGTGATGTTGCATTTATCATGCCTGGAGCGATTATTATATATTGATATATATACTAGTAGATGTTGTATATGTTTTGCACCCGCGCTAGTCCAGTCCCCGCTCTGTCGTTAGTTAAGTAACCTAACGGGTGATGACGGGACCCAGTAGCGAATGCGGATGGCATATACGTACATTTTATTTTCGTTCTTTTGTGGTGTGATTAAGTGATGGGACTGCATTGACTCTGATCAATGCAAGGATAAAACAAACCTATATATGATATTGTTGGAACTAAGTTTTTTAAAACTGACATTACAGACGTTTTCTTTTGTTTTGCATAGTGGTATTCGGTTATGAATATCCAGCACCTCATTCGATGAGGCAAGGGCCGAGATCCCTTCATCGGGAGTGACCCTTTGGGAAGAAGTTTGCGTCAACGTAATAACTTCAATATAGTCGTTTCCTTTTGCTTTGCATCGTGGTATTCAGTTTGGAATATCCTGCACCTCATTCGACGGGGAAAGAGCCGAGATCCCTTCACCGGGAGTGACCTCTTTAGCAAAAGTTTTCACCACTATATTTTTATAAAACCACTTGGATTCCTTCAACGATATCAAGTTCATTACGCTAAAGGTTTTTCGCCAAAAACCAGTCGTAGCCTTCCGTCATTTCTTACAAGTATTGCTTAGTATTTGTGCTGCGTTTGTTGACTCTATCAAGACGTAGTGTACGGTAGCTAAATGGTGCTTGTTTGTTGCATGGATATGCGATTAGTTAGGACAGTCGTGCGGTTTTGTTGACTCCGTCAAGGGCACGTACTGGTGGGTTTAATGAAATCAAGATAATGACGGGTTGAACTTGACTAGGACTCTTTGATTTGTTGACTCCGTCAAGGTCACTTGGGTCCTAAGGGTAAAAATCATATCGGGAGTTTCAAACATACAGGAAACTTGCCAGGCTTGTGTATACCTTCTGGAGTGTGGTAACTTGAGTGGCTTCTATCAAGTTACCATACGATGATAGTTGGATCCTGATTCCCACTGATGACTAGGATTACTCCTCGGGTGATTCCGACTAATTCTCCTTTTAGGTTTGGAGGAGAATTCGAGGTTACAGTGGGAGACATTCAGGTTTGAGTGCACGCAGAGTGTTTCTTCTTTCTTTCTCTTTGACTGCGACCATGGCCCGACCCTATACTATAACTCAGTAACCAAATTAACCGAACTTTCTTAAAAACACTGTCTTTTGGATTGTCTGAGTTGCATACATCGTTGCCACTCCTTCATTTACCCTTTGTATTTCTCCAGAACACCCCATATTATTACGAACATCCAATTCCATTGAATAAATCTATCGTATGGTTATATACGAACTCAAAGAAACCTTTTCGAGAATGGATTCTGGTTCTGGAGAGATTGAATAGGATTATTCGGTTGTCTTTTCTCTTTACCTTCTCTCAGGTTGTGAGAACTCCTAGGATTAGGAGAGGGTACACTTATTACGCTTATTGGATAGTTTTCTTCCAAACCATAGGCAGGAGCCGAAAGGTAGGGAATGAAGAAAACCAATTAGCCTAAGTGTGGTGTGCAGAAGGTAATAAGTAGAGACAAATAAATGGATTAGAAAGAGGGTAAAGTAAAATGCGACTGGTATGATTCATGATCAAACCATGTATTTCATCGCCACTCCTACTTCACCTTTGTATTTCTCCAGAACACCCCGTATCACTACGAACATCCAATTCCATTGGATAAATCCATCGTATGGTTATATACGAACTCGAAAGAACCTTTTCGAGGATGGATTCTGGTTCAGGAGAAATAAGAATAAGGTTTATTCAGTTGTCTTTTATCATCACCTTCTCTCAGGTTGCGAGTACTCCTAGGATTAGGAGAGTACGCTTATTATGCTTATTGAATAGTCTTCTTCCAAACCATAGTCTGGTACCGAACGTTAGGGAAGGAAGAAAACCACTTAGCTTAACGATGGTGTACAGACGGTAATGACTATAGACAAATAAAGGGATTTGGAGAGATGGCAAAAAAATATACGGTTACAGTCGTGAATCTCATAATGGAAGAGGCATTACTAGGAATACCCGGATACCCCTTCGAAACATATTCTTGTTTTATTTTCACTATGTATTGTTAATAGAAAACTGAATTCCCAATTAGACCCTTGCTCCAAGGTGTGTATTTACCAGGTATGATTCTCACATCTGTATGGTTTTACAGATGACGAGTGGGAGTAAGTTATTGGGAATTAGGTGATCATCCTTATTATATCGGAATTCATTGTAATTGGAGATATTTGAGGAAATCGCCTGGGTACAGTTTTACCTACGACACACAGAGTTTGAGTTATTCAACTCAGGGGACTTATACAAAGTATTGTATATTGTCCAGTGTCCATTAGAACAAAGGGGTTGGTCCTCGTACCGTATTCTGTTTACTTGTGACTTCTCAAGTTTTAGACAAGTGTTTCGTAGAAATACAAGGTCCAACTTTGAGAAGTTATAGGTAAAAGAATAAAGTAGAGAACCAGGTGTCGCAAGTATCGGGATTCTTCAAGGTGATCGAAGATGTAGATACTTGTGTATGGTATTCAGTTGATAGTAATGGTTTTGAGAAACTTGTTTCTCTTTCAGATTACTCATAATTGAATGCACTTCTAAGTCGAGTAATGCTGATCGGCCTCTCTCCATTTAGTTGACATGCACTGGAGACAGCTGCATGATTTGAATCTGGTTCCAATTAAATCAGTGCTTCTATTTCTATATTGTATATGGAATGGTTCATATCTTAACGTTGTTAAGGTACGGGAAGTTGTCCGGCTTATGCTTAAAACCAGACTCTTGATAACTCAAGGCACGTTTCAGTAATGGCTGTTTGTGGGTTATCCCGGGATTTGACGATGGTTAACCTTGTACCATCAGGAAGATCAATATTTATATTGTTCTTGACTCGCCACAGTTTTAGTAAAATGGACTTTTTCAGAAAACAGTAGTGGGAGTATGGTAGAACTGGAATAGATTCCAGAACCGCAAATGATTACTGAAAATTTAATAGGACCTAAAGATTCAATCAGGTTTGACATTCCATTGACCACTCCGCAGATATGGTGGGTAACCTCAAGCACCCGAGAGGTACTCCAGTAGCCTCAAGGACGGTGACAGGGAGGTTCTTGTTTACCTAGACTTGATACTACTGCTGTTCCAGACTATGAGACCCGGCAGGAGGATGAGTATAGCATCGTTCTAAACTAGGTTTAGAAGTGTACGTGTATATGACTCTGCCAGAAGGTTGTCGTAATCCGTAGGAGCAGCGGAACCGCAGTGGACAAGTAGCTTATGTCTATTTATAGACTAAAGCAAATATAGCGGAGATAGATTATCTAATTTTTGATGTGACAGTCATAAGTTTTTTGACTTCATCAGAATAGTGGATGCATCTGTTAAGAAGATAGTAGGGTGTGATGTCCTGGTATTTGGATGACATACACATAGTAGGAAGTGAAATTCCTATACTACGATCGGTTATACTGTACTTGTCACACAGTGTTTTCTCCACATAAGATATGGATATATCAGGCATTCTGGTTACTAGATCTATAGTTTTAGTTCTAATTTTGGGTAGTTTCCCAATCTGGGTACTTAGACAGTATTGTAAAGATATTTAGAATGGACGACTCCTGGCATGGTGGTGAACCTGCAGGTGATGGAGTCACCCTCTCTAAAGGTGTCTTACAGACTAAAGGGGAGAGGGATGTGCATGATTGGCATATCACTTGCTTAGGCTATTGAGTCAATCATGAGATGTCAAGTACCACACCAGATGTTGTTTTTGCACTAGATGCAATAAGTTATGATATTAATCTAATTCTGGAGAAACGTAAGGAAGCAGTTTAAGAACATAAGTAGATGTTCTAGGGATTTGATAACGGCAGTATCCTTCGGGAGACGGTTATTATTCCAGGCTTTCAAGGTGACCTGGATGACAGGGTGACTGTCAGAGTTATTGTTTTCCCTCTCACGAGGGGCAATATTTTAGACAGGTGGTCCAAGCGGATACCGAGGGAGGCGTGGCGCAGGACACCGATTAAATTTAGTTGACGATACAGTCTAGGATGTTTGCTGGATTTGGAGTTCATTTATGAATGGGTCCCATCAGATATCTAAACATATTCTAAGACAGGTATTGCTCATTTCGGGAGATGGCTTTCTCCGCGAGTTTGAGATTAAGAGAGACATGTAAAGAAACATCAGGGCGGATCCACTCACTGAGGCTATTTCTCGAATGCAATAGTTTTACAAACGGGCTTTGTGAAACTGATTAGTACAGGAGTTGGATGTTCGGAATCACACGGGCTGTGAGTATGCGACATCGCAATAATTAGCCTTAAGTGCAAGTGGGAGATTGTTGGATATAGTGCCCTCGAAGTCAATTATTGGATCACAGAAACGTGATTGCAATGACTAAGGGAGGACCTATACCAGTAGGACAGTCTTACTCGAGATGATAGTATGCTATCTGGTTTGTCTTTATCATTATGTACATGTTGATAGAGCCTATAGGATTCTTGCTTGACAGCCAGCAGTATGATGGCGATCATATATGTGGGAGCTGGGGTGTATAAGCACATCCTTAAAGTGTCTCTAGTCGTGGGAGTTTCGAGACTGGGCATCGATACTCCGATAGTAGACCAGTGTATACAGTTCGAGACCCCGACGAGGGGCGGTGGCCAGTCTCACAAGCCACTGGTGTCAGCTAGTTCACCTAAGATGTATACAAGTGCTCATTCAGTTATGAGTACACCGGACAGGACTCGCCGGTTACCTGCTAGTTGGTATTATAGCTATTGTCAGATAGCAGTTCCCTGGTGACATGTGTACAGGTTAGTCTGTCGACCTGAGATCGTCATTTGTCTCATGTGAGTTCCCACTGTGCGTTGATTACTACCCTACCACGGCTCAAAGGAGTCGTGCTAACAGGTTTTAGTTGGGTACAGTCCCGAGCCACATGGAGGCAGTGAGCGGATCGTCGGCGATTCGTCTCTCTCGGTATTGGGGGTTGATGTCACACAGTGCATGGGTGGCCATCACCAGAAAACCTTGGCCAAGGTAGTCGAGAATTACCGATCTAGGATCAGTAGTTTCTCAGATAGTGATGGGCTTCATACCGACACGAGTTATCGCATTAGTAGGGGTCTGACTTTATCCACCCCCTAGACTCGATATGCGATAATCTTAGACGAACAGACCGGACTGTACAGATATTGTTACTGTCAGGCTCAGTAGGATTTCAGGATGAGTTCGCTCGCCAGCATCCCTTTCGTTCAATACATTGGCAACCGTTACGTACAGCTAGTACCTCTGACGTGCTTATGGTTATACCCAGTGCCAGTGTATTGATGAGTCATTAGAGTCCCCCACAGAAAGTTTCCCAAGTTCGGGTGAAACGTTGTAGAGGCCGTATGGTTTTTGGCAGGGTTCGAATATACACGTGCGCTTGTGCATGTGTCATGGTTCGGACAGATAATACTAGTGAGCTTTGGTTTAAGCCAGATCCTAGTATTGTGTTGTGTTGGAATACTTTTGTCTCGTTGCATTCGTATTCGGTTGGAATACAAATGCGGGTATGTACATACAGTAGTGGGGTAATCCTGTAATTCGTTACGGGATTATTTTTGAAGTTGCCAATTTTTCTTCACGCGATTAACCATTAGCTTTAATGTTTAATTTATGAATCACTATTAGCATTGTTTGTGGCCATTTCTTTGCTTGCTTGCCAATTTCGAAACTGGGCAGTAGGGGGGTTCCTTTTTGGCCTTTGATGAGTCATTCTTTGTTGCATTTATTGAGCATGGGTTTTGGAGTGGGGCAGCATGGGCACTTGATTGGTGAGGTGGATGAGTGTGGGGGGTTCTTTGCAATTTGGCCACCCTGGGTCTTTTTTTGTGGTGGGCTGTGGCTAAGGTTTTAAGGTGATTAATTTATTACTTGGGTTTTGATTCACCACTTGGTGTTACACTCACATATTCATTCATGGAGATTTTCTCAGCCACCTTTTCACTTCTTTGAAAATCCCTAGAGCACAAATTCTTTTGTCGAGCCCATGGTTTTTGTTTTGAAGTAAAATTCCTTTGCTCACTATTTCTCTAGACAACTCTTGGCAAATTCAATTCACCTTCACCCAATTTCTTGGGTGTCTTGAGACAAAATATTCTACACTCTTCTCTACTTCATCTTGGACATGTCGGTTAGCAAACTTCATGTCCGAGTTGCTTCTGTTAGAAGCGGGAGCCCGTATAAAGATTCCTCGATGTGGTGCCATTCCGACGAGCGAGACCGGAGAGCGGATTTCATCGGGGCAGCCGCAACAAGCTAGGGGAAAGGATTAAAGACCGAAGGACACGGATCGATCGGTATAATCTCTGAACTCTTCTTTTAACTTGCTAGTTAACGGTTAATAGAAAGATCCGGGTATTGGTTGCGGTAGCGTCAAGTTTTGATAAAATTTTTGTTCCACATTTGGCCACGGATTGACGGCCGGGGCACTGCCGTAACCCAACAGTAGGTACCCTCACGAGGACTTCGAGACGATAAGCAAGCGCATGGAGACATCCTCATCAACAAGCGATGATCAAGGTGAGTAGATTTATATCTACGCGGGAAGTCGGGTGGATGGCGTATAGCACCCCCGTAAAGTGTAAGAAATGATGTGATGTGATTTAGATATACATATATGGGTTATGGCGAGATATGAACCTTAGCAAGAAAAGCATTAGGAGATCATGGGTTTATGTTATCGAGATTTGAGGAAAGTGATTTAGTTGGTTTCTTAGTCGTGAACCCTAAAGTAAGGTAGTACACACACATATACACACACTGGATATGGTTTTGGGCGTATACATCTTATGTATATATATATATATATACGTATATGTGGTTGTATTGGTGCTTATACATATATATATACATACACGTATACACGGATATTGAGGATAGTATATGGTACTCGGAGATGAGTCATGTGATTTGGGCATGATGCCGTGAGATCAGTGATGTGATTTGGTTCGTACTATGAGATATGACAGAAGAGTATAGCGGATCTTTAGGCGATGTGTTTCAGACACACGCACATATATTTGTTGATGGTATCTGTTTGTACTAGACTTAGATCTGTACCCCAGTTCATGACATATGATGATAAGGATACCAGATGAGGAATGTGATAAATATGATATTTGACCCGTACCCAGATTTGGGATGCCGTACGATAGATTTACCGTACGAGATATAGTTATGAGGTTGGATCCGCACTCTTGACTCGAGAATGTCATATTATTTATTGTATCGTACGTGATACTATTGAGACGAGATCACCGACTACTAGATATATATATATATATATAAATCGACTCAGACTTAGGTGGATTCCCTTACCCTTTGACTGGGCTCGAGTCATACTCATTTTCAAAAGTGGATAATCGTGAGTATTTTAAATACCAAACTGTATGACTCATATTTTGGATAGGTATATTCTTCAGTGTTTCTATTACTACATCACCTTCTGTATATTTATGATGTTCCATCGCATTGCATGCTATTACATGTGTTATCTGTAATTATTATGAAACCCTGTTATCAGGACACCAGCACCATTACCGATGATGCGTATGCTCCACATACACTTGCTTGCCGGCTCACACACATCATCATCGGTAATTGCCATGTCACGTACACTTTAGAGAATACTATTCATTGACCTAGCTTGCTAGCTGATAGTTGCAATATGTTATAGCTTTCGTATGCTAGTTTAACTATTGCATTCATTGCATGATATCAGATGCATTCATATATTCATTGGTCATGCAGTATTACGGAGATTTATGCCGGTATTCACTGTTTATTGATATCATGATTTTGATGATTTCGGATCCTTCCTGAGATTTCTGTATTTTGGAAACCGCATATGAAAAGTTTATAAACTGATGATTTATTTTAAAAAGAAAGATGCGGTTTTCCTTGACATGATAAGTATTGTCCACCATGATGTTTTATCGGTTCTGAGTTGGTTTACGAGACCCGATTCGAGGAGTAGGATGAACCGTCTCGGGTACATGGTGGGCCCGGTATGGTACCCCAGGGCAATAAGCTCGAGTGTTAGACGATGAGCCTGGCAGAGGAGCACTACTTACCGGTGATTTTACTTGGCGCGGCGGATATCCGGAGGATACCGTTCGTGGTCGTGTGATTTGATAATATGGGCCGATCCGGACTGACGGAGCCCGAGATATTAAGATATTGAGATATTGAGATTTGAGACACTGAGATATTGAAATTTGAGATATTGAGATACTGAAATATTGAGATACTGAGATTTATGTTTTGTGTCGATGCTTGACTCTGATTTCTCTGTTGATTTCATGATGTATTCTGTTTCAATTCGTAATGCATTCATACATCATATATCTGATATGTTGCTATCTGAGGCACTGACATGAGCACATGGTATTGTACTTATATGTAGATGGATCAGGATATTATTTGAGGATATTGCTTGATATGACCTAGGATAGTGTCATACATGCGATTTCAACTCGTAGATGTTTTCTACTCACGAGTTGGCAACTCACCCCCGTTGTGCCACAGTTCTTTGCAGGTTTTGCCTACAGGTTTCATTACGGTTTTGCTGGCTCATTGTTCCTTCCGGATGATTGCCTTGGTAGGTGGTTTCTTTTGCATCAGGACCACCATTGTGTATTTTTTATTCAGTTGTATCTAGTAAAAAACTCCATCAATCAGATTTGTATATTATTTTCAAACTTAGAAAACCAGTTGTTATTATTTCGATCCTAGAGTCGCGCGTTGTATTCTTATGGTTATCATGTTGATTTTGAGTTTCTTTTGAGTTTTGATTCTCGCCCTTGGTGTTGTATATTATATTGCTTGCGTGGTTGTGACCGTCGATTGACGAAGAGCTAGCTCCCTCTTGGGGATGTCTTTTATCATTTCGTATACTATTCATGTTGTACCCCGTTTGGGGCCAGTATTTACAAAGGAAACTCTGCCGAAATTTTCAGAAAAAACTTGATGTTTTAAAATTCATACCTCGGCTTATGTTATTAAACTTCTTGCTTTAAAAATTGGTTTTTCATTCACTCTACTTCTTTACTTTGTTTTGATTTCTGGGTTTTGGCTTACTTAGATTACGTACGCCTCGAGACGTTTCGTAATTTAAGTGCCAGTCACGCTCGGTACTTTCGGGTCGTGAAAACTTTGCGTTTTTCTTGCGTTTCATTTTGCGCGTTACGTTATCCGATACGGTGCGTGTTCTATGTTGCTGTTGCTCGGAGTTGGTTTCGTTTTGTCGCTAAGCACGTTAGCCACAATACGAACACTTGAGAGTATGTTTTGTTTTGTCGCGTTGGTCAAAGTAGTTTGTACGCATTTTAGGTCTATTGCTAATATATACATGTTATATTGTTTTATGTTATAGGTTCGCAGGAGAGGACTTCGGGCACTGCGACGAAAGGGAAACAGGTGGTAGGCTTTACTTAGCCAGGAGCGTTGGTGAGTAGATTTAACATCTACAGGGGAATCGCCCGCATGACGTTATGCGTCTGGGCTAGAGATGACATGATATTGTCGCATATTCTATTGCATATATAGAGTTGCGCATACACCTTATTGCTTAGTTACTTGTTGTGCTTGGACTAGTAACCTTAGGACACTGCACTATTATTGACGGCTCATGTTGCACGAGCACTGATTGTATGCCACACACACCGTCAATAATTGCCATGACACGTACAACACACATACATATATGATATTGTTTGGTTAGGGACATTGAGACATTGATTCATATTCCTTTATGCATATGACATATAACATACCTGTATACCTACATGCTTACACATATGCCTTGACATGTTTACATGCTAGTTACCCATATACCTATAGGGTATTGTACCATTAGAGATAGGTATATCCACATATGAGACATAGCTACATATACATCTTGCATACATACTTAAACTTATACCTGGAGGGTATATTACATCATTACTGATAGGTAGATACATATACCTTGCTATACCTTTATGTTTACACATATATCTGGCTATAACTATATGTTTACCTTTATTTGATGTTATATAGACTTGGAGAAATTAGGAACCTCATGATATTTATATTAACTTGTTGCAGTTAAATAGCGGCTTTTCCTTTATATGCTCACATTACAGTTTATGTTGCATATATTATATTCATGGATTTTCGCATTGAGATATTGATTTTTCATGATGTTTTTTGGATTTGAGAACCGTGGTAGTTTCATGAAATTATGCATTATTTGAAAAACACGATTTCTCTTGATATAATATTTCAGCAGCCACCATGAGAATTATCGGTTCTGATATATATATTCCATGCGAGGAGGAGTCGGGGGCCGTGTGAGGGTATATGGTGGGGCCCGGAGGTACCCCGGGACGAGAAAGGGATGTCGATGTACCACGCCGATGAGCCTGGCAGGTGAACCATACCTTCCGGTGACAGTATTTATGACTCGGCGGTTATCGTGGGGATACCGACGGGAGACATGTACGTATGGATAAGCCGAAAGGCGAGGGTCAGAGCTAGGCACTCGACTTTTTGGGATAGCGTATGATACGTACCTATCAAGGGGCCAGTCGTGGTGACAGCACCTGATAGATCAGTATTTATGTGTCGACGCTTGACATAGGTTTTCATGATATTTTTACTCCTAACTATATATAATAGTGGAATGGGACGTTGTTATATATATATATATATATATATATATATATATTAGTGGAATCAGACGCTAATATATATGTATATATATATCAATTTATATATATCATCATATTTATTCATGCAAATATACTTAGAATATATGAGATTGACTTGATATTGGATACAGGATATATATGAGATTGACTTGATATTGGATATATGGGATTTACTTGATTTGTACATTCAGTATATATGAGATTTACTTGATATTGTACATTCAGGATTTATGAGACTTACATGATATGAGAGCCAATTTGCGGGCTGATTTGAGGAAATTGGGATTTGGATTGTCTTGATGGACTTTGGTCCTACCACGAGGTCAGGATTCCTTGGGAATGACATGTTTTATTCCATACTCCGCATTTATTGTTTATACACTGCTTCATGTATTAGTAGTACCTGATATAGTACCTTCCATGACTGTTGCATTTACATACTTTTATTTTATATGCACTGCTTCATATATTAGTAGTACCTGATAGAGTACCTTTCATGACAGTTGCATATATACATTGCCATATCATTGCTTCATGTATTAGTTGTACCTGATAGATGTAAGTCCACGTTACCCGTCCCCGGTTCTTTGGGGTTGCGGAAATGGTGAAAAACGATTTTTCGGTGGAGGTAACATGGACTTAAAAACCGGATCTTTGCTAAACAAACTATCTAACAACCTAGCTAAGAGTTTATCTACTATGTTAAGGGTTATACCTAATCTTGAACTCCTTCTCTTCAACTCCTTATGGTGGTCGGATCGGCCTCACCTCGTCGTCTCCTTGTGCCGAAGATGGATCCACCCGAAAGCTTCTACCTTTGGCTCCAACCTCAATCTAGAGGAAACTAGAATACTTGGCTTGCTAGACCTTATACACAAGGATGAGTAGAGAAGTGTTTTGGGTTTTATCTCTAAGGCAAATGGTTCTCAACACATGAGAGATTTTTGCCTTTTGAGCTGGAGGAAGTGGGAGAGCAAGAGGAAAAGCCTTGCTCTCATAATCCAAAATAATCATAACTAATAATAATAATTGAGTATTATGTGATGGTTCATATCATATCAAAAGGCAATATCATTTCATGCACTCATTTTGTAAAGTATAACAAGCAAGCAAAAGTCTTTGCCATGAAATGATAGCCATTGTAATGATGATGGTCAACAAGTCCAACCTAGTCAACCGGTCAACAAAGTCAACCTTTCAACCCAACCATGGCACAATAATACTAAATTAATATTATCATTAATCATATTTCTTATTCTCATTAGGGTTTAGCAAAGTGAACAACCCTAATGAGAATCATCTGCCTCTGTCAACCGTGCAAACACACCCGCATCCGCGTTCCGAGGAACACGAATACAAACGAGATAAAACCAGTCCCAAAACGTACACTAGGATCTGGCTTAAACCAAAACCCGCTAGTGATAACTGCCCGGACACTAAACGTGCACAAGTGCACGGATGTGACCGAACCTTGTCGCAAAACCATGCGACTTCTACTCTTTTGCCTAAAGGCGAATAGCTCTCTGTGTGGGACTCTAAAGACTCAACACTATGCTGGCAGTGGGTTTAACCACAGACCGCAAGCGGCACTAGCTGTGCATAACGGCCCCCAGGTAGATGCCGATAAGAAGACGGACGAGGTGAACCCATCTGAACTCCTACTGAGCCTGAACGTGACAATCTCCATACAGTCCGGTCTGTTCGTCTGAGAATATCGCATGGCGGGCCTAGGGGGGCGGTAAACGTCAGTCCCCTAATAGCGGTACAAGTCGTGTCGGAGTGTAGCCCAGAATACCCTGAGATAACACTGGAAACCTACCAGTATATCTCGCTTGCCCTGGCCAGGGACGACTGTGTGTAATGGCTCTCCTTGACACAGCGTGATATCAACTCCCAATACCGGGAGAGACGAATCCTGTCTAACCGTCACTGCCTCTAAGTGCTTCGGGACTGCACCCAACTACTACTTGTTTGCACGACTCCTTTGAGCTGTGGTAGGGTAGTAGTCAAAGTACAGTGGGAACACACTCGAGGCGAAGTGAAAGTGTCAAGTCAGCGGACTAAGCTGTACTCATGTCACCTGGGAACTGATAACTGACGATAGATATAGTACCAACCAACAGTTCCCGACGAGTCCTGTCTAGTGTACTCGTAACCTAACGAGCACCCGCATACTATCTCAAGTACGACGTACTGACGGCTGTGGGACAGCCCGTCTCCCCTGCTAGGATGAGAAGCGCATACGCTAGTCTACTCTGGAGTATCGATGCCCTGTCTCGATAGTCCTATGACTAGGGACCTGTATAAGGATGTGCTTGTGGATTACCCAGCCCCCACGAGTGTGACTGCCATCACAACGCTGGTAATCAAGCAAAGATCCTAAGGGCTCTACTAATATGTATAAGCAATATGCTAAAAGAAACACATGCACATATTGAAGTAGAAACAAACCAAGTACCATACTACTATTTTGAGCAAGATTGTCTATACAACTGTGAATATCCCAAGCTTCCATTAAGTAATATACAAACTAGTATGATACAGTAATGGCCTCTAGGGCATATACACTAACAATCTCCCACTTGCACTAAGGCCATGTACTGGCGTATCGAAGACCTATCATCTCGATCAGCCGCTCGAACTGAGTCTGGGGTAAGGCCTTCGTGAGTGGATCTGCAGTGTTATCTTTTGAATTTACTCTCTTCACCTCGATCTCCCGGTGATCTACGATCTCCCTAATCAGGTGGTACCACCTCAAAATGTGCCTAGACTTCTGATGGGACCTGGGTTCCTTCGCTAAAGCTATAGCGCCGTTGTTGTCACAATACAGCGGTATTGGATCAACAATGGTAGGAACCACCTGAAGTTCCGTAAGGAACTTCTTCATCCAGACAGCTTCTTTTGCGGCATCGCAAGCAGCTATGCACTCCGCTTCCATAGTTGAGTCAGCAACGGTTTCCTGCTTGGAACTCTTCCAGCAAACCGCCCCTCCATTGAGGGTAAATACATAACCCAACATGGACTTGGAGTCATCCTTGTCACTCTGGAAGCTGGAGTCAGCAAAGGCCTCGATCTGGAGGTCTTTTCCACCATACACCAAGAACATCTCCTTAGTCCTTCTCAGGTACTTGAGAATGTTCTTTACTGCTATCCAGTGTTTCTCCCCTGGGTCCGACTGATACCGGCTTACAGCGCTCAATGCGTATGCTACATCAGGTCTGATACATAACATCGCATACATTATAGAGCTTACCGCAGATGCGTAGGGTATAGATGACATGCGAGCCCTTTCCAAATCAGTCTTGGGAGACATCTCTTTGGAGAGGGTGATTCCGTGACAAGCCGGTAGATTACCGCACTTGGAATCTTCCATACTGAATCGTTTCAGTATGGTGTCAATGTACCTGGACTGTTAAAGTCCCAACATCCTTTTAGATCTATCACGATATATCTGGATCCCCAGAATGTAGTTGGCATCGCCCAGGTCCTTCATGGAGAACCTCTGTGACAAGAATCCTTTGACTGACTGTAACATAGGAATATCATTTCCTATTAGGAGAATGTCGTCCACGTACAAGACGAGGAATACCACAGTTCTCCCTACAATCTTATTGTAAATGCACGGTTCATCTGGGTTTTTGATAAAGTCGAATTCTTTGACATTATCATCAAAGCAGATGTTCCAACTCCATGATGCCTGCTTCAGACCATAGATGGACTTGAGCAACTTGCACACTTTACCGCTGCTCCCATTCTGAATGAATCCCTCCGGCTGATCCATATAGACGCACTCTTCCAAATTTCCATTTAGGAAAGCCGTCTTTACGTCCATCTGCCAGATCTCATAATCGTGGAAGGCAGCAATGGCAAGAAGGATCCGAATGGATTTGAGCATAGCCACTGGAGAAAAGGTCTCGTCATAGTCCAAACCAGGTCTTTGACGAAAACCCTTTGCAACAAGTCTAGCTTTATAGGTTTCAACCTATCCATCTACACCAATCTTCTTTCTGAAGATCCATTTGCAGCCTACGGGTTTTACCCCTTCTGGAGCAAAGTCCAAAGTCCAAACATTGTTGGTGTACATGGACTCCATCTCGGTCCGCATTGCATCCAGCCATTTTACCGAGTCACCGCTCTGAATGGCTTGCTGGAAGCTAGTAGGCTCATCATAATCAATGACACAATCCTCTCTATCCCCGTCTATGAGAAAACCGTAGTATCTCTTGGGCGGATGAGACTGCCTACTACTCCTGCGGAGCGGCGCAGGAATGTCCAGTTCCCCTGAACCTTCTGGTTCTACTAAGGTTTCAGTAATAGCTTGTGGTTCTGGAATTTCTTTCAGTTCTATTGAGCTCCCACTTATCTGATTTTCTAAAAACTCAGTTTCCAAGAAGCGGTCATGACGAGAAACAAAGACTTTTTGCTCCTCTGCGTAATAGAAAAGATACCCCTTGGAGTTCTTTGGGTATCCCACAAACTTACACTGTACCGAGCGTGTCTCGAGCTTGTCCGCATACTGCTTTTTGACAAAAACTAGACATCCCCATGTCTTAAAGTGTTTAAGACAGGGTTTCTTCCCACTCCACATCTGATATGGTGTGGTAGGCACTGTCTTAGTAGGAACTTGGTTCAAGAGATATGCAGCTGTTTCTAGTGCATAACTCTAGAAAGATCGCGGTAACTCAGCCTTACTCATCATGGAACGAACCATATCCAATAGAGTTCGATTCCGTCTTTCTAATACACCGTTGTGTTATGGTGTGTATGGAGGAGTAAGCTGCGAGAGAATTCCATTCTCTTTCAAGTAGTCCAGAAACTCGGCACTCAAGTATTCTCCACATCGATCAGATCTCAGTGTCTTGATACTTTTGCCTTTTTGTTTTTCAACTTCATTCTTGTATTCCCGAAATTTCTCAAAGGCCTCGGATTTATGCTTCATCAGGAAGACATGTCCAAACCTAGATAAATCATCTGTGAAAGTAATGAAGTATGAATAACCACTTCGCGCATGTGTAGACATTGGACCACACACGTCACAGTGTATGAGTCCTAAGAGCTCGCTTGCTCTTTCTCTGTGTCCAGTGAACGGAGTCTTTGTCATCTTTCCCATGAGATAGGATTGACAAGTTGCATATGACTGATATTCGAACGGATCCAAATATCCTTCTGTATGTAACTTCGTCAACCTTCTCTCATTGATATGACCCAGTCTACAATGCCATAAGAAACCCTGATTTGTTTCGGGAGACTTTCTTTTAAGTGTGTTCTAGACACTGAAAATCTGAGCTTGATTCAATACGTATATCCCGTTATTTAATGTACCTGACCCAATCAGAACTTGATTTAGGTGGATGTGGACCACATCACTTACAAAAGTAAAATTATATCCTTCCTTAGAAAGTAAGGATACATATATGATATTACAAGTCGCACCTGGTACATACAAACAGTTACACAGAATCAATATCTGCCCAGTTGTCAGTCCAAGATGATATTCCCCTACGGATTCAGCATCCATGCTCATTCCGTTAGCAACCCTGAGAGTCATATCACCTTTCCTGATAACCCTATGGTTTCTCAGAGCCTGTAATGAATTACAGATGTGGGATCCTGATCCGATATCCAATACCCAGAAAGTAGGGTTAACTGACATACAGTTCTCTATTACAAACACACCCGAAGCCGAAGCCACAACATGCTTCGAATTCTGGCTACTGGCTTTGCTAGCCCTACAATCCTTCTGCCAATGATCATTCCCGTAACAATAGGAATGTCCCTCGTTTACTACATACAGTCCCGAAACTTTTGCCCTTCCCTTTTCTTCTACTTCCCTGGATTCCTTCAGGGTAGAAGGTAGAGACTGTAGAATCAAGTCAGCATCTGACCTGTTCTCTAACGTGGTCTTCAGGTCCGTGAGCTCAAAATAGCTGGTCTCTGTAAGGACGTTGCCCCCTACAGATGACCCGATAGCCAACCTCGCTGGAAGCAATTCGTTCGAGGTCTCATATCTTGCGATACGAGATTGCTCTCCATATAAATCTTTGTTATGGAGGAAGATAGAAGCTAAGTCCATCTTCTCGTGCTGCCTCTGGTATGCACCATTAATTGAGGCTAACACGAGGCACTTGGCTTTTGCACAGTTTTTTTCCGATGTCTTACGGATATCAATATCCGTGACAGGGGAAACTGGTCCTGAGACGGCAGGGGTTGGATTAGTTAAGAGGTGTCCTAGCTTGTCATGGGCAATGGACATCTGGAAGACCTTTGCCAATCATAACAGTCAGATTCAGTCATTTTATTATCTAGATGTAACCTATGTGTAGTCACTGGGTCGCTGCAATAAAGAAAGAGAGAAGAAAACACTCAGCATGATGCTCTTGCAAGTTTAGATTGGTTTTTAATTTATCTAAACAGGATGGCTCCCACTGTTTCTCGAATCCCTCCTTAAACCAAAAAGGAAGAATTAGTCGGGATCAATCTCACCGTACAATACTTGCTTAACCGTTCATCCAGGCCAGTGTCGGTACTTCGAGGGAGGTTTTCCAACGCTTTCGCGAAGTATCTTAATTAAATAACCTCTTTTCCCTGGGGGTGTAGCCCCGCTAACACCTTTCTAGACACCTACTTGGTTTATAGTATTGATCGTTAAGTGAGAAAGTCCCCGAGGAGTAGCATATACTCACAGTAAGATCGGGATCCAAATATCATCGCGTGACAAAACTGAAGTAATCCTACCAGAATCATCACACTCCAAATGGTATGCAGCGCTAGCAAGTTTCAGTTTTTTTTGAAACTCCCGATGTGGATTTTTACCCCATGCTCTTATGACCTTGACTAAAGCTAACAAACCATAAGTAACATGTCAAGTTCTACCCGTCGTTGTCCAGGTTGATTTGAACCCACCCGTATATACCCTTGACTATGGCCAACAAAGTAATACGACTGTCCTAAACCAACGCATCTATCTATGCAACATATGAATATCCACCAGCTACCAAACACTGTGCCTTGACTAAGGCCAACAAACACAGCTTGAATACTGTTGAATATTCATATGAAACGACGGAGGGCTACGAATGGTTATGGAGAAACCGTGAATGTAGTGAACTTGATATAATCGAAGGAACTTTGATAGCTTTTAAAAGGAGTGGCTTAAGCTCCGCGTTTAAAAGTTGTTTTTGAAAAGAAACCGAGTGGTTTTTGAAATTGTTCCAACGACTTTTACTTGGTTTATTTTCTTGCATTAATTTTAGTGCGCCCCATCATTTAATCCTACCATTGCAGAAAACAACGAAAATATGATGTACGCTTATACCATCCGCAT
Source organism: Agapanthus africanus (assembly GCA_030015575.1). Lineage (NCBI taxonomy): Eukaryota > Viridiplantae > Streptophyta > Magnoliopsida > Asparagales > Amaryllidaceae > Agapanthus > Agapanthus africanus. The sequence continues at coordinate 216,430,724 of JASDDO010000029.1, forward strand.
TCGCCACGAGGCCCCGTCATTACCCGTTAGGTTACTTAACTAACGACAGAGCGAGAGCTGGACTAGCGCGGATGCAAAACATAAGCAATGCCTAAATAGATATCATATATAGATATATACATTCGTCACATGCAATGATAGCCATTCCAGATCACAGATGAACACATTGGATATACTAGGAATCCGCATTCCGTACGAGCCTGTAACGAAGAGCGGATTACACGGTCGTGATGAATAGCCAAGACCCCACCCTAGACCCCTACGGGTGCGGCAAACTACCGGCCAAGTACCCGAAGCGAAGCAACCTCTCTCAACACCGTGACTAGGCCACTCGGCACTTCGAGGTACCCGGTAGTTTGTGCACCCCACCTTGGGTCTATCCTAGGAGCAAAAACAGTAAAAGAAATTATACAATGACGGCTACAACCTCATCCCGGATGTGCGGCCAAATAAATAATATTACATCAATTACAAATTACATGAATTGAAAGATAAAGAAAACCTCATCTCACAACCCCCCGGCTATGCATCCGCGACAATCCAACGAATTCATATACACATACTAGCAATATTACAGATCACAGATATGTATAACCCCCACTAATCGACGTATAGCGATTAGCAGACGTTCAATACATATATCACATCACAGATAAAAACCCGTTAGCTAAAGTCTTTAGAAGTTCGATCAAAATACGGATTTTTAACCACCCCAAAAACAAGTTTTGCTTTCTGTAAAATCTGTGGAGAAAAAACATATTGTAAAAATCCCAAAACACCCCCAGGAAAACACTGCAGGAAAATTGTGCCACGACCGAGTCAACTCGGCCGCGGATCCGAAGCGAAAGCTTGCTCCTGCCGCGGTTCCGCGGCGCTTTGAACGATTCTCTGGACCATTTTTCTTGAGTCTGTTTTAAAATGCCTGAGCCGATTTTTAGTGTATGATAAATTATTTTTTGAACAGGAAAAAAAATCGGCAGAAAGTATACATTTCGGGCGTGTTTCGTGACTTTTTCTCTGATCGAACTTCTAGTTACCTTGCTAACATGTTAGATAGTGTTTAGCTAGGCTCTGATACCACTGTAAGTCCACGTTACCCGTCCCCGGTTCTTTGGGGTTGCGGAAATGGTGAAAAACGATTTTTCGGTGGAGGTAACATGGACTCAAAAACCGGATCTTTGCTAAACAAACTATCTAACAACCAAGCTAAGAGTTTAGCTTGTAGGGTTCCTAGGCACACTCAAGAGGTTCCACAAGGCATCAACTATGCCAAAATCAAAAATTTCCACATGCCAAAGAACCCTAAGCAAAGATCGTTACTAGAGGTAAGGCGAAACAAGATGCAAGCAAACAACTTTACTCTAAAGTGAAAGGGGCTACAACCTTTGTAGATCCGGTCCTCCACTTCCTTAGCTCTGTGATGACGTCCCTCCGCTGCGATCATCGGATCCCGGACTCTAGCGATGGTTTCGTCGAAGAAATGATCGGGCTAGGTCGTCGACTTCGATTCCGAAGATGATCTATATCGAGGCAACTCAAGATCAAGCTCCATCTTCACTTGGTCATAAAACTTGTGAAGATAACACACTCTACTACATGGCAAGTGGTAGACGATGAAGAAATAAGAAGTGGGTTCACTTTGGATTTGGATTTCTCACTTGGAATCATCACTTGGAAATTTCTAGCAATGGTTTCTTCTCTTCATGAAGAAGAAGAAGAAGAAAGAAAAGCAAGTAAATGAATTATCAAAAAATCCCCAAAAAAAAAATCAAGTGATGGTTATCATTTTAACAACCATGGGTGAGTGTAACTAGTGTAAGACTAAACTAGGGTTTAGGTGAATGGTTAGGTTAAGGAAAGAAACAAAATGGTCAAAGCTTCATGAAGCTTCAAGTGAAAACAAAAGAAACCACCATTTTATTTCTTGCCCAAAAGAATAAATAAATAAATGAATAAATAAATAAATCAAACCCTAACCATTAACCTAATCATAGTTTAAAGTATACACACACCCAAGTTTGCATGTATCATCAAACATGATACAAACTAGTGCACAAACATATATCATATATACAATGTGCACAATCAAGTGAGAAAATAATCTTAATTGAACCAATACTAGTTAATGTAAAGTAATATATCAAATATATAATTATAAATTAAATTGTTAAATCAACATTTGATTTAATGATCTGGTCATACTGCATATAACCGACTAATATCAAGTGTATCAATGTATCGAATCAACATTTGATTCGGTAACCCGGCTATATCACATATAACCGACTGTTCAGTTGAAAATATTGCACTTTGGTATAAGTATTTTCCTTACATTTTTTAAATAATAAAAGGTGTTTATTATAAATATTAAACATATTTGGATTTATCTGCAAAATACTATTTGCCATATGTTTATATATTATAATTAATATTATGAAGGAAAATATAGGCATTTTATATTTATATAATATTTGGGTAATTGAAAATATGCATATCATATCAAATATTCTAATCATAATTCTTAAAAGATATAATATCATACAAATGGTTAGAATAATATTTCAAAATATATGCATAATATTTTATTAATTAAAAGATGCATAGCATATCAAATATGCTTAATCATGTTTGTTAATGATTTATTACCATATAAAGTGCATAGCATATTAAATATTCTTAATCAAGTTTCTTAAAGATTTATTACCATATATAGTGATTAAGACACTCTCTCTAATTTAATAAATAGTACTAACATTATTCATAGAGATATTGTGCAAGATTTAGCTCAGGTCAAGAGATCAAGATGTTCAAGATGTCAGGATCAAAAATCTGCCAAAATTATAAAATCAATACTGACAGGGACTCAGAATCCCGGCATGGAAAGTCACCATATTAGGAAGTCACCATATATGGTAACTAGTTTTTCTTCTTTGATGGCTATATAAAGGACCAAGGGCTAAAGTTAGAAGGCATCAAGTCGAAGAGATCACGAAGTCCAAGACGGCTCACGCATCCAGGCTGATCATCAACTGTTCATCTACCTCCTTCGGAAGAGTTCGAGAAGCAAACCAAGTTTTTGTAATCATTTTCTAAGGAATAAAGTGTAGATTGTTCAAGTTGATTAATAAAGATAGTTGTTTTATTTAATTCTTTTGTATTTTACATTATGTTTTCCCTCTCTGTTTTTTCATCTTCTTTTCCCAACATGCGCGAGTAATTCTCCGCTTGTTAGGGTTCATAGGATTAGGGTAGATTAATGGATGATGAAGATCCTTAAACTCTTTTTACGTCCTATAAAGTTTATAAACTTTACTAAAAGAATCATTAACATCATAATCGGGCGCGCTACCAATTTATTGTTAGTCTCGACCGTGATTAGAGATTAGATTAATGATCGTTTTGGTAAAGGCTAGATATGAACGGAGTTCCATGTCGAGATAGGGGTTAAGAGTGGGAACCCTTTTCCCTCCAGAAACCCTAATCTACATGCATCTCTGTCGTTCTAGTTTTAAATCTATTAAAGGATAAAAAGAGTAATCTTTAATTAACCATCCATAACTACTAAATCCTAACGAACCCTACAAGCCCTCTTATTATATTAACTACATCCCTAAAATAATCTAGATCTATATATATTATGCATTCTTGATTAACGTAGATCTAGAAACCTTTCCACAAAATTCTTTATTTCTCCTCTCTTTTTCAACACATCTAAAGTAAGAGTAAAAGATTCAACGTTTCCCTGAGGACGACCCATACTCACCTCGGTCTAGCTACACACGACACCGTTCTGATTGCGGTTACTACTACAAAAACACTTTTTCGTATCAATCAAATGGCGCCGTTGCAGGGGAAACGTGCGTAATTTTTTATTCTTGCTATTTGTGTTGAATTCTTAGATGATTCATATCATTATTAAAACAAAACTGCAAATTGCATATTTAACGATTTGTGTGTGAATTTTGCGAGGGAATCTGGAGTCACGGACTTGAGGAAACAGGAGATCTAGGGTTTCACACTTCTCTGGTATCTTTCTTTACTCCTTCTCTCTCCTCTCAAATCCAATAAAATCTATTTTCTGCAGGATTCTTTGCAAAATATCGCCGCTCAAAAATCTTTTTGCAAAGTTTTGTTTTGCGGTTTGTTTTTGCATATTTTAATACGGATTTTTAAGGGGCAAAGACCAATTCAAGATTAGGTGGGGATTTTATCACCCTTCCAAAGCCCCACAAATCACAAACTGAGCATCTGCATCAACCCTACATTAATTTAAAAAATATCTAGACCAAACTCTAAGGACTGTCGCGCTCAATAAGGACAGAGGAAGGTCGTGGGTAATCTATCGCTTATCCGCATTACTTTTGTAGTGTCTAGGCAAGTGTGTCAAAGGCTAGTGGTTTTTAATTAGGCCCACTACTGTGGTTCCTTCCCACTTACCTGGCACTTACCTGGCTACAAGGGTAGTACAAAGGCGGTAGAGGATTGATCCTGCGGCTTGTCCTTTGGAAGTCTAGGAGCGGTCTAGAGACTGGACCTAGGTAACCATAGTTCTAGGGTTGTGCATTTTTGTGTGATTTGTCTAAATCCGTCATTTTTCAAAACAAACCAATTACTTTCTCTCCTTTTTACCCCTTCCCCCTTCTTCTCTTCTTATAATGGGTGACCTAAACAGAAGAATACTTGCCGAGCTTTGCTATCCACAACCAGATATCTCTTGTTTTCGTAATCCCTTCGGTATACCGTCCGGCTCTTCTATGTCCTTAAGAGATCATATAAAACAAGCAGGAAGAAACAGTTGGCCACCTCAGTCTAGGTCTTATCAACCGTATCCTAATCCTACACCTGTTTCAGTTCATACCCAGAGTGAGGAAGCCCCTAGACGAATGTCCATTGCTGAGCACATAGCTAGGTCTAGAGGTCAAAGTTTCAACCCGGACCAATATCAACCATCACCACCACTGTCCGGAGAAGAGTTTGATATGCGGTTTGTGGCATATAAGATGTCTGTAGAAAATAGCCAGCCAACCAACCAACCCATATCCATATTCTTCGTATCATAATATTGAACCTACTCTTACCCAAGTTCCGCAACCATTCTATTCCTATCAATCAAATCCGACTTTTCCACCTACTCTAGACAGTTCTTCTAATCAGTCATTTGGGAGTTTTAATTATCTACAGGAATTTCAATCTTATACCGAAACCCCTTATCAACCCAAGACTAGTCTGGAGCAGACATTAGAAATTTTTTTGGAATTGTCAAACCAAATTAGGAAGGATTTGGGTAGTAAGACAGAACTGTACACCCTTCCTAATCAAACCTCCCCATTCCAAACTTAAATCCACAACTCCAGTTTCATAGATTCATCAAGTACACCAAATAGAATGTCTGATAAGTTGTATGACTTTGTAGTGTTTGATTTACCCGACTGTGAAGGGTCCATTTCAAGTGAAACCATACCCAACCCTTGTGATCTCTACACCTCCACTCTTGAACCAAAACTGATTGAAAACCATACTTTTGATGAGGAGTTTGAGAATTTTAACCTTCACTTGAATGAGGTGATTGACGTTGGGGATATTTTGATTGATGAACCCGAAATTTTGGATGATTTTGGCCCACCAATTCATCAAATCCTTTCACTTCCTTGTGGTCATCATCTTGAGCCTTTAATTCTTCCCGAACCCCAAATATGTCTTGAAGTTGATGATAATGGTATACCCGAAGATCAGACCGAAATACAGCCTCCATCTTCCATATCCGGTTCAGCAACACTCGACACAACAATTTGTTTACCCATTTCACCTTCTACTTTCTCCGGTTCTTCTTCTGTTCCTATAGTTTCAGTGAGTTTTGATGAATCACAATCCGTTAATTCAAGTTCAATAATACCAGAAATTCAACTTGATTTGGATATTTTTGAAAATGAGGTAGATGAGTTTTTCGAATCCTCTACCTCAATAATTTTTGAATCAAGTAGGATAAATTCTGGTACAAAACTCTTTGACAGCAAAATGTTCAATCACACCATTGACAAAAGTTTTGAAGAACTTTTTGCTGACGAACTTGAATTTTTAAACAATACGGATTTTGTGATTGATCAATCTCCACTTATAGAGGTTGAACCGTCACCATTCCTTCTTCCTAATCATTCACATTCATCCCCATTCTTTCTTTTCTCTAATTTCAAACCCTTTCCAGACCACCTCTTATCCCTTTGCCATTTTTTCTTGACTCGATACAACGCATTCTTCCACCAACCTATACGCTATACTGATAAAATCTTTGAATGGTTGGTGTTAACTTTTGGTCTTTGTAAAGTCTTACTTTGACCAAATGACTCACCCCCTCTTAGAATGCTTCGTATTGCCTAACTCATGTTTGAGGGGGGGTATATTTTTTGGCTCTTGAACATAACTTTTGTTCTCAAATTTGTTAGCCAAAAATAAGTTTGGGGGAGCATTTTCACTTTCATATATTCTTGCCCCCATTAATAATGTCCTTCCAAGCTTACAGGTTTTTGTGATCCAGCAGATAGCAACAGTGAGGACACTGTTGAAAACAACTTTGGGGGAGGTTTGTGCTTATTTACACATCAATTTGCATCATATTTTGCATAAGCATAACTTTTTTAAATTTTTTTTTTATAACAAAAGAGTAGAGTGTGAAAAATTACATCCAAAAGATAGGAATAGTTTAAGAAAACCAAGAAAATTAGAAATTTTCTTAAACGAACTAGTAATAAGTAGTTATGAGCTGTTGTCCCAAGGATTAGTAAGATGAAGGAAGTCACTAATTTGAGGATAAAAATAAGTCTGAAAAATAGTTCCTATTCTGGAAGCCAAACATTTGAATGTTGATACCCTACTATTTGCACTTACACACGTCTTGAAACTCGGGATAGTAGAGGATACCTTGAAATGCTCTTGTCTAAAAGCCAAAGTATGAAGGAAATGAAAAAAATGAACAAAATATAAAAATGGTGAAAAAAAAATGAACACTGGTTTTGTTATCGCCAAGGCAGCAATAAAAAAATATAGCGAGGGTGCCTCTTCACCTAGTGCCCTAAGGCCAACTGGTCTGGGAGTCACCGCTAAGCCTTAGGTGGTGCAAGACGAGGAAAATATTATCACCTAATCAGCAAGCACATGAGTAATCGGTCGGTTAGTACCACAAGAAGTATTAACGGTCGCATGAAAATGTGTGAGCAAATCTAAATATTCATCAAGTTAAAAAGTACTGAGATAGATGGACAAGAGTAAGATATCTTGAATTGAATTCTCCGAGTGTAGGGATGTCCATTTCACACACGTAGGGGTATATGATCAATGTTTGGATGAAAGGTAGGAATGAAGAATAAAGACGTTGTTTTATGGAGGGATGATGTGATTTCTAACATCTTTTCATGACTATTAAGATAGGGCTCATGACAACTGAAAAGCTAGTATAGTTGGAAACTCTTATTTTCAAAGTATTTCTTTTATGGTTCTTATCTTTATATGTAAATTTCACCATCAATCTTTTATTATAGGATTTTGTGGGTGTAATCCGCTGAAAACCCTCAGGAGACAACACTCCTCCTACTAGGGACACCTAGAGGTTTAACGGCTTGTTGCACGTGCTCAGTACAATCGTGTTTGCCTACGAAAGTGTGCTAATTAGGTTTTTCTTTTTCTTTTTCTCTTTCTCTAGAATAACTAGTTTTCTCAGGACGATCAAAGTTAAGTTTGGGGGTATTTGTTCAGTTGAAAATATTTCACTTTGGTATAAGTATTTTCCTTACATTTTTTAAATAATAAAAGGTGTTTATTATAAATATTAAACATATTTGGATTTATCTGCAAAATACTATTTGCCATATGTTTATATATTATAATTAATATTATGAAGGAAAATATAGACATTTTATATTTATATAATATTTTGGTAATTGAAAATATGCATATCATATCAAATATTCTAATCACAATTCTTAAAAGATATAATATCATACAAATGGTTAGAATAATATTTCAAAATATATGCACAATATTTTATTAATTAAAAGATGCATAGCATATCAAATATTCTTAATCATGTTTGTTAATGATTTATTACCATATAAAGTGCATAGCATATTAAATATTCTTAATCAAGTTTCTTAAAGATTTATTACCATATATAGTGATTAAGACACTCTCTCTAATTTAATAAATAGTACTAACATTATTCATAGAGATATTGTGCAAGATTTAGCTCAGGTCAAGAGATCAAGATGTTCAAGATGTCAGGATCAAAAATCTGCCAAAATTATAAAATCAATACTGACAGGGACTCAGAATCCCGGCATGGAAAGTCACCATATTAGGAAGTCACCATATATGGTAACTAGTTTTTCTTCTTTGATGGCTATATAAAGGACCAAGGGCTAAAGTTAGAAGGCATCAAGCCGAAGAGATCACGAAGTCCAAGACGGCTCACGCATCCAGGCTGATCATCAACTGTTCATCTACCTCCTTCGGAAGAGTTCGAGAAGCAAACCAAGTTTTTGTAATCATTTTCTAAGGAATAAAGTGTAGATTGTTCAAGTTGATTAATAAAGGTAGTTGTTTTATTTAATTCTTTTGTATTTTACATTATGTTTTCCCTCTCTGTTTTTTCATCTTCTTTTCCCAACATGCGCGAGTAATTCTCCGCTTGTTAGGGTTCATAGGATTAGGGTAGATTAATGGATGATGAAGATCCTTAAACTCTTTTTACGTCCTATAAAGTTTATAAACTTTACTAAAAGAATCATTAACATCATAATCGGACGCGCTACCAATTTATTGTTAGTCTCGACCGTGATTAGAGATTAGATTAATGATCATTTTGGTAAAGGCTAGATATGAACGGAGTTCCATGTCGAGATAGGGGTTAAGAGTGGGAACCCTTTTCCCTCCAGAAACCCTAATCTACATGCATCTCTGTCGTTTTAGTTTTAAATCTATTAAAGGATAAAAAGAGTAATCTTTAATTAACCATCCATAACTACTAAATCCTAACGAACCCTACAAGCCCTCTTATTATATTAAGTACATCCCTAAAATAATCTAGATCTATATATATTTTGCATTCTTGCTTAACGTAGATCTAGAAACCTTTCCACAAAATTCTTTATTCCTCCTCTCTTTTTCAACACATCTAAAGTAAGAGTAAAAGATTCAACGTTTCCCTGAGGACGACCTGTTCTCACCTCGGTCTACTTACACGCGACACCGTTCTGATTGCGGTTACTACTACAAAAACACTTTTTCGTATCAATCACCGACCAATGATACAAATCACGAGAATAGAATACAATATCACATACTGGTATTATTCTCGGTCCCGCACATATCTCATATGCGCTCCTATTTCGTTTCGCTTGAGCCAGGAAACCTCTGTGTAGGACTCTAAAGACTCGTCAATACGCCGGCAGTAGTTGATGATCATATCAAAACACCCACAAGCCGCAAGTGGTCTGCCAAACGTAACGGCCACCCGGGTATTGAGCGATCAGAAGTTCAACGAGCAAGCCCGCTCACACGCCTGTGAATCCAACCAATAACACTTACCGTACAGTCCGGTCTCATCGTCTGATATGTCGCATATCTCGCCTAGGGGTGGTAAACGTGAGACCCCAATAGCTCGATAAGTCGTGTCGATATGAAGTCTATAACAGTTCGAGAAACTACTGATTACACTTACCAGTAAATCTCAACAACCCTGGCCAGGGATTTCCGGTTATAGCCAATCGAACACAGCGCAACATCAACTCCCTATACCGGGAGAGACGAATCCCCTCCTATCGCTCATTGCCTCCATGTGATTCGGGACTGTACCCAAAAACCACCGTTTTGCACGCCCTCTTGGACATGGTAAGGTGGAAATCAAAGCACAGTGGGAATCACACAAGGCTCTATGACGATCTCGGGTTTACAGACTAACCTGTACCAGTGTCACCAGAGAACTGCCATTTGACGTAAGGTATAATACCATCTGGGAGTTCTCGGCGAGTCCGTCCAGTGTACCCAGTCTCCACTGAGCACCCGTATATCATCTCTGATGTCAAACACCAATGGATATAGGATCATCCATCGCCCATCTGTATGGGTCGAGAAGGTATACGCTAGTCTACTCTGGTATATCGATGCCCCGTCTTGATACACCCACGACTAGGGACCTTGAAGGATGTACTTATGGACTACCATGTCCCCACTAGTATGATCTGCATCATAGTCCAGGTAGTCAAGTACACATCCTAAGGGCTTTACCAACATGTAACAGAGAGACAATCAGTGTACACGTTAAGCTAAAGAGCAACCAGATAGCATACTATCATGTCGAGCAAGAAAGTCCTTCCTATATATGTCCAAGCATCCAATACAATATACATCCTATGTATAGTAATGGCCTCTAGGGCATACATATAACTAACAATCTCCCACTTGCACTAGGGCCATCTGATAGCAGTGGTTGCAGTATCTCATACTCAACCATCCCATAAAAGTCTCTCTCTGGGAAAAGGCCTTTGTGAGTGGATCCGCCGTGTTGTCCTCTGAGTCTACTCTCCTAACCTCGATCTCCTTGGAGATCAACCATCTCCATGATCAGGTGATACTGCCTTAGAATATGTCTGGATCACTGATGGGACGGACGTTCCTTGGCATAAGCCACAACTCCATTGTCGCTTAATGGGAGAAACTAAGTTCATCTCATGAACAAATATACATCCAGACTGCCTCTTTGGTAGCATCTTAAGTAGCGATGTATCCAGCCTTTTATCATCTAGTTTGCCACGGTATCTAGCTTGGAACTCTTCCAACTTACCGTCCCTTTACTGAGGGTAAAGACAATGCCTGTGACTGACTTTCAGTCATCCTTATCACCCTGGAAACTTTCCAGTGATTCTCCCCAGGATCAACTGATACCATCTCACTACAACTAGTGAGTATCCTAACATCCAATTAGATCTATCTCATAGATCCAAAACCCAGGATTTAGGAGGTATCACTTTGATCCTATATGGAGTATCATTGTGATAAGCGGAGATTGACCGAGCATAGCATAGGAAACTCCTTTCTTATCAAGAGTATGTCATCCACGTACTCTACGAGGATCACCACCATACTCCCTACTACCCTTTTGTTTATACAAGGTTCATCTACCATTTTGGTGATGTCAAACTCTTTGACTAACACATCAGAACAGACGTTCCAACTCCGCGATGCCTGCTTTATCACATAAAACATCTTGCTCGCGTTTCCGCTGCTCCCACTGTCTACGAGGCCCTCTGGCTGTGTACTTATAGACGCACTCTTCTAAAACATCACTTAGAAAAACAGTCATGGCACCCAACCGCCAGATATCGTAGTCATGGTATGTAGCCGTGGCAAGTAGGATCTGGATGGACTTAAGCATAGCTACTTAGAAAAGGTTTCATCATAATCCATACCTAGTCAATGATGTAAACTTTTAACAAGTCTAGCTTTGAAAGTCTCAACTTTTCCATGTACACCAAGTAATCTTCTCAAGATATACTTGCTCCTGATGGGGATTTAACCCTTCAGATAAAGCAACCAAAGTCCATACTTTGTTGGTGTATAAGGATTCCATCTCAGATCGCTAAGCATCCGGCCATTCTTACAGAGTCTCACTCCTGATGGCCAGCTCGAAACTAGTTGGGTCATCATTTCATGATGCAATCCTCGCTCCCACTGTCATAGAGAAACAGAAGTATCTCTCAGGTGGGTGAGGAACCCTACTAGATCGGCGGAGAGGCCGAGATTCGTTGGAAACTACTGAATCCTTTGGTTCTACCAAATCATCAGCTGCAGTTTGTATAGCTGGAACATTTCCAGTTCTACATAACAGACCTTGCCTCGAGTTTGTCCGGATTTTGCTTTTAGACATAGGCCGGACAACCCCAAATCTTAAAAAACTTAAGATATGGGCTCTTCCCTTTCCATATCACATATGAAGTGGTAGGCAACTGATTTGATTTGAACCCTATTCAATAGGTATGCAGCTTCTCAAGTGCATAACTCCCAAAAGGAAATAGGAAACTCAGCTGTACTCATCATAGAGCACACCATATCACATAGGGTGCTATTGCTCCACCCCAATATACCATCGTTCTATGGTGTATACGGAGGAGTAATGCTGAGAGAGAATCTCATTCTCCTATAGAATAGTCCAGGAATTCCGTGCTCAAGTATTCTCCTCCTTGATCTCATCAAAGAACATAATACTTATACCCGTATTGGTTCTCTACTTCTAACTTATATTCTGTGAATATCTCAAAAGGTTCGGACTTGTGTTTCAACAGGAACATATGACTGAATCTTGAGAGATCATCAGAGAATGTAATGAAGTACAAAGAACCGGTCTTGGTATGTATAGACAGGGGACCTTCATACATCAGTATGTATCAATCCCAAGAGTTCACTAACTCTTTCTCTGTTTCCAATAAACGGAGCTATGGTCATATAATCTTTGTGACATGACCGGCAAGTTTCATAAGATGTAAATTCAAACAGATTTAAATATACATCTAAATGTAACTTCAGCTAGTTGGGTCGCACTGATATGACCTAGTCTACAATACCTCAAGAAGGATCCGTTCATTTCTGAACTCTTCCTTTTGTGTGTGTTCTGTATACTAAGAACTGTAGTTTGATTTAGAACGTCAATGCTTTTGGATAACGTGCCTGAACCGATCAACTTTTGATATAGGAAATATTCAAAACATTATCCAATAATACACAATTTTATCATTTCTTTACTAATAAAGAGACTGATATGATTTTTTATATCAGGTTCGGTATCTAATAACATTTGTTCAGAATCAATGTATTTGGAATACAGGGTGACAGTGACCAACAGACTTGGCTGCAACACTTGCACCGTTTTCTGTCTCATGAAACTTATCACCCGTTCTCAGTTCTCTACCTTTCTTTAGCCCTATGTAACTGATTACATATCTGGGATCCTGATCCGGTATCAAATACCCAGGACGTAGAGGATACAGAGAAACAGTTCTTTGTAATGAACAAACCCGAAAGAGATGCATCATATGCACTTTCTTCGTTTGGGCGGCATAGGAATTCTGGTATTCCTCTATTTCCTGCTCTGTCTTATAACAATTATAAGTTGGAGAGGGACCAACGTTCCCCAGCTCAGTATAACAAGCGGGTTCGGTCAATGTATCCGTTTTATTATCTTGATTAAGGCGTGACATGGTCGCTACCTGGAGAGAGAGAGAAGAAAACACTCAGCATATGCTCTTGCAAGATTAGATTGGTTATTATTTTATCTAATCAGGATGGCTCCCATTGTTTTTTATCAAATCTTCCTTCAAACCTTAAAAGGAAAGACTAGCCGGGATTAATTACACGCTACAAGTTCGCCAATTTTTCAGCCAGGCCAGTGTCGGTACTTTGAGGGAGGTCCCCCGTGCTTTCGCACGAACCTAATTTATGTAAAGCTCGTTTTCCCAGAGGCGTAATCTCGTTAACACCTTTCTAGACACCTACTTGATCGGCTAATTGTAATGTGTAAAACTCTCCCAGGAGTAACTCTTACTCGCAGCGGGTATCGGGATCCAACTATCTCATAGAAGGTATGCAATCTCATTGCAAATTTCAACACTTGAAATTCCCGATAATTTTTCCCCTAACCTCCTATGACCTTGACAAAGGCCAACAAACCATAGGATGCTAGTCAAGTTCAACCCATCATTTCCTGATTGAATTAAACCTACCCGCACGACCCTTGACAAAGGCCAACAAGGTCGCACGACTACCCTAACCCAATCTGCATCATATGCATAAGCAGATAAGCACCAGTCAGCTACCGCACACTACGCCTTGACAAAGGTCAACAAACGCAGCACGAATACTAACTACTACTTATCTGAAATGACGGAGGGCTACGACAGGCTTTTCTGAAATCCTATTGCGTAATGAACTTGATATCGTTGTAGAATCAAATGATTTTAAAATGGAGTGTTTTTTAGGCTTTTCTAGTTTTGCTAAAGGGGTCACTCCCGGTGAAGGGATCGTCGGCCCTTTCCTCATCGAATAAGGTGCAGGATATATCACATATACCGCTGTGCAAAGCAAAAACTATAGAAGCAATCAAAAGACAAACCGAGGGTTGTAGCATCTGCCAGTTATTGCTAAAGGGGTCACTCCCGGTGATGGGATCTCGGCCCTTTCCTTATCGAATAAGGTGCAGAATGTTCTACAAGGAACACCGCGATGCAAAGCAAGAACTGTAGCTACCTGTTTTTGAAAATTCGATTCCACAACATCTTTTAGGTTTCTTTTTCTTTCATTAATCATATTAATGAAGTCCCATCATTTAAATCACCTAAACATCACAGATAAATACGACGTACACTTATGCCATCCGCATTCGCCTCGATGTCCCCTCGTGCACCGTTAGGTTAGGTGACTAACGGCAGAGCGGGACAGGGCTAGCGCGGGTGTAAAACATAAGTAACGTCTATATAATATATCAAATATACTATATATAGTATCTATCACAACATATCAAATGATCACATCACAGATATCGCAGCAGAAGAAACATATGAAATATTGGATATATTAGGACGTCCGTGTTTTCAATGCGAGCCTGTATAAAACACGGATTCCACGGTCGCGATGAATAGCCAAACCCACACCCCTAGACCCCTACGAGAGCGGCAAGCAACCCTACTAATTCTAGAGTTAGGAGACCCGGACTCGACTCCTCGAGTTGATCTCCCACTGGACTCCAGAACCCGGTTACTTATGCCCTCCTCCTTGGGTTTATCCTAGTGCCGAAAAGTAAATAATATACAAAAGGTGACATCTTCCGCAACCTGGAAGTGCCCCAATAAAAGAATATTACATACAAGTTTTTACATGAATGAAAATGAAAAAAAACACTCATCTCACATAAAAAAACCCGGCTATTCAAACACGACGATCCAATATAACATATACAGCAACACATAACATCACATGTCATCAACGTAAGTAAATATGCCCATCCCAATTGTCATTGACATATAGCAACGAAACCGGCGATATCACATATTACACTTACGGTCACAGAAAAGAAAGTGTAAAACTACAACAGTTGGAATCTGCAACCTGCATAGACATCGCATGCCTAACCAAATGAATTCCTTAGACATCGCATGCCTAACTATTATAAACCCCGCATTTTAGTCTTATTATCGAAAACTCTTTTCAATATCAAGTCGGGCAATTCAACAGGATTCCCGACATTCTGATCGAATGCTCGTCGCAAACTTTAGTAGACGGCCGCACCCCCGATACCGTCGACGAAGTGCACCAAGGCGGAACACCGCTACCGCGAGCAGCCGGACGGATGCTTTCGGCGATGGGGTTCTCCTATAGTCACTTGGTCGAGGCTAAGGGGTGTAGCTGTCTATTAAGTTTATTCGGCGAGTATCCGCGTACGCTACGTGATTGCGACGGACATTTGATCACATCAAAATTCCGTGGCAACCGATCAAGTGAGACTAAAGTGCTATGTTTATAACATTCATATTAGTTATCTCATAACTACTTGTGGATTCCAAATATTGTATCACATTCCAGATAAATACAAAATGTTAAACTTTCCGATCGAACAATCAAACACCCAAGTTTTCCCGAAACAACTCAACACATGAAATAAGTTTAAAAACATTCACTTCATGCCTCAGTACCAACGGTCCAGCCGTAGAAGGGTCAAGCCAACGCCTCACATGTGGCACGCCGTACTGTCCCAAACCCTAAGGTTCAAAGGGCAGTTCAAGACGGTCACATAATTGAGTTAAGATTTGTTGTCTTCTAGAGGGACCATCGCGTTACTTGCACTACTTAGAACGTTCTTAAACCACGGAAAAATCCAATACTTGGAAATTTTCCAGCAGGGGAAAAATTGGGTATTTATATCCGGTCAAACTTTTTAACATATTCTAAATTATCCGGAAAAACACATAGACAAAATTAGACAATCCGATCGAATCTACGAACTCCCGATACAACCCAGAAAACTCAACTCTTGAGTAAAATTTAAAACTTCCCAGAAAACACAGCAACTCCAGAAATAAATTACTGTGCAAACCACGTGGCCTAACTCACCAGTATGGCCGCGGAACCGCCGCGCAAGCAGGGGTGGGGCCGCGGTTCCGCGGCGCTTTGGTCGAGTTGGGGTCACGTGCTGCACAGTAACTCATACAATTTCCTGCTGCATTTTTTGGATATTTTTAATTTGGAAAAATCCACTTTTTCAGAAAAAGTCCAGAGAGTGGTGTAATATAGGGTTTCGGGGTTCGATCGGGTTTCTAACTTCGTCAACTCATCGCCTAAGGCTCTAGCTAGGCTCTGATACCACTGTAGGGTTCCTAGGCACACTCAACAGGTTTCACAAGGCATCAACCATGCCAAAATCAAAAATTTCCATGTGCCAAAGAACCCTAAGCAAAGATCGTTACTAGAGGTAAGGCGAAACAAGATGCAAGCAAACAACTTTACTCTAAAGTGAAAGGGGTTACAACCTTTGTAGATCCGGTCCTCCACTTCCTTAGATCCGTGATGACGTCCCTCCGATGCGATCATCAGATCCCGGACTCTAGCGATTGTTTCGTCGAAGAAATGATCGGGCTAGGTCGTCGACTTCGATGCCGAAGATGATCTACGTCGACGCAACTCGAGATCAAGCTCCATCTTCACTTGGTCATAAAACATGTGAAGATAACACACTCTACTACATGGCAAGTGGTAGAGGATGAAGAAATAGGAAGTGGGTTCACTTTGGATTTGGATTTCTCACTTGGAATCATCACTTGGAAATTTCTAGCAATGGTTTCTTCTCTTCATGAAGAAGAAGAAGAAGAAAGAAAAGCAAGTAAATGAATTATCAAAAAAATCCCCAAAAAAAAAATCAAGTGATGGTTATCATTTTAGCAACCATGGGTGAGTGTAACTAGTGTAGAGACTAAACTAGGGTTTAGGTGAATGATTAGGTTAAGGAAAGAAACAAAATGGTCAAAGCTTCATGAAGCTTCAAGTGAAAACAAAAGAAGCCACCATTTTATTTCTTGCCCAAAAGAATAAATAAATAAATGAATAAATAAATAAATCAAACCCTAACCATTAACCTAATCATAGTTTAAAGCATACACACACCCAAGTTTGCATGTATAATCAAATATGATACAAACTAGTGCGCAAACATATATCATATATACAATGTGCACTATCAAGTGAGAAAATAATCTTAAGTGAACCAATACTAGTTAATGTAAAGTAATATATCAAATATATAATTATACATTAAATCATTAAATCAACACTTGATTTAATGATCCGGTCATACTGCATATAACCGACTAATATCAAGTGTATCAATGTATCGAATAAACATTTGATTCGGTAATCCGGCTATATCACATATAACCGACCAATGATACAAATCACGAGAATAGAATACAGTATCACATACTTATATTATTCTCGGTCCCGCATATATCTCATATGCGCTCCTATTTCGTTTCGCTTGAGCCAGGAAACCTCTGTGTAGGACTCTAAAGACTCGTCAATACGCCGGCAGTAGGTGATGATCATATCAAAACACCCACAAGCCGCAAGCGGTCTGCCAAACGTAACGGCCACCCGGGTATTGAGCGATCAGAAGATCAACGAGCAAGCCTGCTCACACTCCTGTGAATCCAACCAGTAACACTTACGGTACAGTCCGGTCTCATCGTCTGATATGTCGCATATCTCGCCTAGGGGTGGTAAACGTCAGACCCCAATAGCTCGATAAGTCGTGTCGATATGAGGTCTATAACAGTTCGAGAAACTACTGATAACACTTACCAGTAAATCTCAGCAACCCTGGCCAGGGATTTCCGGTTATAGCCAATCGAACACAGCGCAACATCAACTCCTTATACCGAGAGAGACGAATCCCCTCCTATCGCTCATTGCCTCCATGTGATTCGGGACTGTACCCAAAAACCACCGTTTTGCATGCCCTCTTGGACGTGGTAAGGTGGAAATCAAAGCATAGTGGGAATCGCACAAGACTCTATGACGATCTCGGGTCTACAGACTAACCTGTACTAGTGTCACCAGAGAACTGCAATCTGACGTAAGGTATAATACCATCTGGGAGTTCTCGGCGAGTCCGTCCAGTGTACCCAGTCTCCACTGAGCACCCGTATATCATATCTGATGTCAAACACCAATGGATATGTGATCATCCATCGCCCATCTGTATGGGTCGAGAAGGTATATGCTAGTCTACTCTGGTATATCGATGCCCCGTCTCGATACACCCACGACTAGGGACCTTGAAGGATGTACTTATGGACTACCATGTCCCCACTAGTATGATCTGCATCATAGTCCAGGTACTCAAGTACACATCCTAAGGGTTTTACCAACATGTAACAGAGAGACAATCAGTATACACGTTAAGGTAAAGAGCAACCAGATGGCATACTATCATGTTGAGCAAGAAAGTCCTCCCTATATATGTCCAAGCATCCACTACAATATACATCCTATGTATAGTAATGGCCTCTAGGGCATACATATAACTAACATAGCTACTATGTTAAGGGTTATACCTAATCTTGAACTCCTTCTGTTCAACTCCTTATGGTGGTCGGATCGGCCTCACCTCGTCGTCTCCTTGTGCCGAAGATGGATCCACCCGAAAGCTTCTACCTTTGGCTCCAACCTCAATCTAGAGGAAACTAGAATACTTGGCTTGCTAGACCTTGTACACTAGGATGAGTAGAGAAGTGTTTTGGGTTTTATCTCTAAGGCAAATGGTTCTCAACACATGAGAGATTTTTGCCTTTTGAGCTAGAGGAAGAGGGAGAGCAAGAGGAAGAGGAGAGCTTTCATGAGAGAGAAAGCAAATGATAGAAAGAGTAAGTCTTTTCTCACCCTTGCTCTCATAATCCAAAATAATCATAACTAATAATAATAATTGAGTATTATATGATGGTTCATATCATATCAAAAGACAATATCATTTCATGCACTCATTTTGTAAAGTATAACAAGCAAGCAAAAGTCTTTGCCATGAAATGATAGCCATTGTAATGATGATGGTCAACAAGTCCAACCTAGTCAACCGGTCAACAAAGTCAACAAGTCAACAAAGTCAACCTTTCAACCCAACCATGGCACAATAATACTTAATTAATATTATCATTAATCATATTTCTTATTCTCATTAGGGTTTGGCAAAAGTCAACAGTCAACAACCCTAATGAGAATCCTCTGCCTCCGTCTCTCTGTCAACCGTGCATACACACCCGCATCCGCGTTCCAAGGAACACGAATACAAACGAGATAAAACCAATCCCAAAATGTACACTAGGATCTGGCTTAAACCAAAGCCCGCTAGTGATAACTGCCCGGACACTAAACGTGCATAAGTGCACGGATGTGACCGAACCTTGTCGCAAAACCATGCGACCTCTACTCTTTTGCCTAAAGGCGAATAGCTCTCTGTGTAGGACTCTAAAGACTCGACACTACGCTGGCAGTGGGTTTAACCACAGATCGCAAGCGGCACTAGCTGTGCGTAACGGCCCCCAGGTAGATGCCGATAAGAAGACGGACGAGGTGAAACCCATCTGAACTCCTACTGAGCCTGAACGTGACAATCTCCGTATAGTCCGGTCTGTTCGTCTGAGAATATCGCATGGCGGGCCTAGGGGGCGGTAAACGTCAGTCCCTTAATAGCGGTACAAGTTGTGTCGGAGTGTAGCCCAGAACACCCTAAGATAACACTGGAAACCTACCAGTATATCTCGCTTGCCCTGGCCAGGGACGACTTTGTGTAATGGCTCTCCTTGACACAGCGCGATATCAACTCCCAATACCGGGAGAGACGAATCCTATCTAACCGTCACTGCCTCCAAGTGCTTCGGGACTGCACCCAACTACTACCTGTTTGCACGACTCCTTTGAGCCGTGGTAGGGTAGTAGTCAAAGTGAGCGGACTAAGCTGTACTCATGTCACCTGGGAACTGATAACTGACGATAGGTATAGTACCAACCAACAGTTCCCGACGAGTCCTGTCTAGTGTACTCGTAACCTAACGAGCACCCGCATACTATCTTAAGTACGACGTACTGACGGCTGTGGGACAGACCGTCTCCCCTACTGGGATGAGAAGCGCATACGCTAGTCTACTCCGGAGTATCGATGCCCTGTCTCGATAGTCCTATGACTAGGGACATGTATAAGGATGTGCTTGTGGATTACCTAGCCCCCACGAGTGTGACTGCCATCACACCGCTGGTAATCAAGCAAAGATCCTAAGAGCTCTACTAATATATATAAGCAATATGCTAAAAGAAACACATACACATATTGAAGTAGAAACAAACCAAGTAGCATACTACTATTTTGAGCAAGATTGTCTATACAACTGTGAATATCCACAGCTTCCATTAAGTAATATACAAACTAGTATGATACAGCAATGGCCTCTAGGGCATATACACTAACAATAGAGTACCTTACATGATTGTTGCATACATATTGCCATTCATTTGTTCATGTATTAGCAGTACCTGATAGAGTACCTTACATGACTGTTGCATATACATATTGTCATATTATTGCTTCATGTATTAGTTGTACCTGCTAGAGTACCTTTCATGACATTTGCATACATATGACCATTTATTGCTATTAGCTTGCCTATGTTAGATTCGCGCTGTACGTGCATACTTGCGATTACCTGCATATGTTATTTACTATTCACGAGTTGGCAACTCACCCCCGTTGTGCCATAGTGTTTTGCAGGTTGTTCCTCAGAGTAGTCAGAGGCAGGGCTATTTTCATCTATTGTATCATCTTTGGCTGCGGATACCGCTTCGGCTCATAGTGTACAGTTTTTCTTAGGTGGGTTTTGTGGTTATCCGTTCATGTTCATTTTATATTCGATGTATCCTGTACTCTCCATCTACCACTTTCATGTATTGACATAGAGACATGATGTAAGGACGATATTGTATATTATTTTGTGATTTGAAGGTCTTTTATGCAGTTTTATTTATATCGTCTTTTATTTCTTCGCTACGGCGTCGTATATCTGTTGTGGTGGTTGTTTTCCGCCTTTGGGCGTGTATTTGCTCCTGTTTGGGATGCTTTACTTATATTTTTGTTGTACCCATTTTTGGGGCTGGCTTTTATAAAGGAGGTGCTGCCAAAATTTTAAAAGGAAACAAAGTTGGACTTTTAAAGAATTTGGGTTGAGATTTCAAAGGTTTTAAATTTTTATTATCACTTACTACTTTTGATGGTTTAGATTGCTGGGTTTTCGGCTTATTTAAATTGCATTACGCCTGTAGACATTGCATAGTTTAAGGGCCGTCACGTGCCAATTTCGGGTCGTGACAAAGTTGGTATCAGAGCGCTAGGTTTTACCTTTCGGAGTGTAGGATGACCTTGGTATGATGGAGTAGGTAACTTAAGCAGAGTAACGTAGTGTGTGTATGTCCGCGGCATACTCACGACACGGTACTCCGCCTAAAGTGACCTAAGTACTAATTGCTTGAAATTCCTTCCTTGATGATACTTATCCTTGTGATTCGATTTCCGTGTTCTTTTCGAATCCTTTTCCATTTATAGCCTTTGCCGCCGACGACTATGGGGACTCAGAGTGATGCAGCGAGAGCTGAGGTCAGAGTTGACTCGTGTGGGACAAGGACTGACCAGGATGGCACGCTTGTTGCACTGGAGCAGATGGATCGGCCTTTGACAGATCGTAGCTCTAGGATTGAGGCTGAGATGCAGGAATTGCGCCAGACGATGAGGACTTTAGTTGAGGCCAGTCGAGCGCAGCGACAGGAGGTTGTCACCCCTGTTACCCAGTTGTTCATTGCAATCAGCATACAACATAGTGTTACATATACAACACCAGTGGACGTAGCCTTATTCGACGAGGAGCGTCTTTCCGAGACTTTAGGAGTTCGAGGACCGAGGAGAGCTAGTACAGGTGTGTCAGCCCCGAGACAGAGGTTCAGTCATCGAGACAGATTTCGTGACGGTCGCGGGAGTAGCAGAGCTTAGGACGAGGACAGTCGTTCAACTCTCATTTCCAGGAGGGTCAGCAGTTCTTATCTGGATGCTAACGGTGCGGGAGTTTGGATCATCGGGTTCGAGTTTGTACGGAGCCACGTGAGCACAGGGCAGCTGTACCGCAGAGAGGAGGAGTTCAGCCAGTTGCGGGTAGGAGGCTGACACGAGAGTCTGCTTCTACTCATCGGGATGCGCGGGCGTCCAATGCAGAGTTTTCAGGTATTCTTAATTCGTATGTTCTTTTGATGTACTTGTTTGTTTTACACACTTTGTGCCGTGGTTGCGCCGAGAGTCATGTTAGCTAGATCAGCCATTTGTTGTGTTAACTTATGTCAGCGATTCTTTTGTTACGCGACACGTATTTCGGTCGTGTGCCAATCGGATAGGAGATAGAGATTCGTCCTTCGTTTTGATCCTTCTAGAGATGTTGGAATTGACGTTCTTCTGGGCACGAACTGGTTAGCTACGTGCTAGGCGTCTGTGGACTGCTGCGAGAAAACAGTCAGGTTTTGTTTTCCCGGCAAGTCAGTTCTTGTTGTGCATGGGGACAGTGGTGTCGCCTCTCACAGCTTGAATTCAGCTTTTTTCGCTAGTCGGCTTTTGAAGATAGGATGTCGAGGATTCTTGGCTTTCATTCGTAATACCGGAGCCATAGTGGGATTGTTGGATCGGGTTCCTATCATGTGAGTGTTTTCCGACGTTGTTCCAGATGAGCCGGCGGAGCTTAGGGAGCTTAAGGATCAGCTGCAGAGTTGCTTCTAGGAAGGGCTTGTGCGTCTGTGTGTTTCGCTTTGGGGAGCTCCTATGCTGTTCGTCATGAGAAGGACGGCAGTTGAGGTTGTGTGTTGATGGATCGTCAATTGAACCGAGTTACAGTGCGGATAGGTATCCTTTATCTCGCATTAACGATTTCTTCGATCAGCTCCAGAGTGCTAGACATTTTCTAAGTTTGTTTAGGATCAGGTCATCATAGGTTGCGGGTTCGGAGTGATGACATTCCGAAGACTTCTTTTGTGCGCGCTACGGGCAGTATGAGTTTTGGTGGTGTCGTAGGACTCACCAATGCCCTAGCAGCATTCGTGGGTATGATGAACCAGATTTCTTCAGGCCGTTCCTCGACCAGTTGATTGTTATGTTATTGATGGCATTCTGGTCTATTCCAATGTGTCGTGAGGAACAGGAGCAGCACTTGAGGATTGCTTTGCATACATTGGGAGTGCACCAACTGTTTGCTAAATTCTCGGAGTGTTCCTTCAAGCTTGATTGTGTTGACTCCTAGGTCTTGTAGTTACGGGAGACGGTTTTTGTATGATCCCGAGGAAGATCGAGGCCGTACAGCTTTGGCCCAGACTTGTGTACGGGACGGTGGCCCGCAAATTTTTAGGCTTAGCAGGTTTTTACCGCCGTTTAATGCAGGATTGCTAGTGTATCGCTGCACCGTTGACTGAACTGACCGGAAAGGGCGTTCTTTTTCTTTGGACCGAGGCATGCTTGCGGAGTTTTCAGCAGTTGGAGACTCGGTTGACAACTGCACCAGTTCTTTCTTTGCTTTCTAGTTCGGGTGGCTTTGTTGTTTAACTGTGATGTTTCATGAGTGGGGCTCGATTTTTGCGTTGATGTGGCATTATAGAGTTATCGCTTTCGCTTCCCAACAGTTGGAGGAAGTACAAGCAGGATATCCCACTCATGATTTGGAGATGGCCGCGGTGGTCATGCGTTGGAGATTTGGAAACACTACTTGTGTGGAGAGTCGTGTCAGATTTTCATGGACCACCAGAGCTTAATGTACATCTTCCTGCAGCGGGTTTTGATTGTTGAGACAGCACCGTGGGATGGAGCTTGTGGCGGATTGTGTTTGTGAAATCCTCGTTACCCGTGGCAAGGCGATGTAGTAGCTGATGCTGGAGTCGTAGGCCCGAGATTAACTTGATCCAGCTGTGCGCGGTTCTGAGACAGTCTTCTGCAGATTTACGTTTCTTGTGTGATCGTGGAGTACAGCTAGGTTTGCCTCTTCTAAAGGGGGGAATAGCTTGCTCATGTCCGCGCCCGACCACTTTTCCTTAATCGCTTTCGTGAGGCACTGCCCGCCGATGCTCGTTTGTCAGAAATTCTTGAGCATACTCGGCTGGAAAAAAGATTCGGAGTCCTTGATTTGTGACCAGAGTGTGCTACGTTAAGGACGTGTTTGTGTGTACCTGATACTGTTGGGTAGAAACGCGAAATCCTAGAGCAAGCACATCAGTCAGCTTTCTGTGTTCATTCAAGTTCCACCAATATGTGACGTGACTTGTGAGATAGTTACGGGTGGGCAGGGATGAAGAGTGAAGTTTTGGATTTCGTTTCGAGGTGTCTGTCTTGTTGCGAGCTAAGGTTGAGCATTTGAGACCGGCTGGAGAGTTGCAGCCTTTAACCGTTCCGGAGTGGGAATGGGAGCAGATCTCCATGAATTTCGTTATGGTGTCTACCCCGGTCTAGACAGGGTTTGACTCCATTTAGGTGTTTGTTGTCCGGTTATGCTCAGTTGTTCTTTGTTAAGTTTGTGCATTTGCACGGAGTTCCTTCATGTGTTGTATCCAATGGCGGCACCCTGTTCGCTTGCCGTCTTGGGCAGAAGCTTCAGGAAGTCTTGGGTACTGGTTGAGATTTAGCTCTGCTTTTCCATCCACAGGACGACGGTTTGTGAGAGCGGGTTATACAGACTCTGGAGGATATGCTTGTGCATGCGCACTAATTATTGTTGGCAGTTGGGATTGTCACTTACCATTGTTAGGATTCTCCTTCGATAGCAGTTATCAGGAGCCTTTAGGTTTTTTTTTAGTAGGTGGTGTCGATCACCTGTAGCGCCTTGAAAAGTCGTTTTGGTGTTTTCCTGAAAATCGGTGAAAATTCGGTATTTTTCCGAAAACCGTCTTTTTTGTTATTTTGCAGTTTAGGACTAATTATACCTAAAATGGATAGGTAATTGCTTTTTTTTAGTAGCTAATGAGTTACTTATGAAATTCTGGTCGTTTAAAAATTTTCCCTAATTTTTCAATTTTTTAATATTATTTTAAGCCGGTAAGAAAATACATTAAATTAGTGATAAATACAAAATTTTTTGGGCTAATTTTAATCTTCAAAATTATGTTAATTAAAATCTAATTGTAACATAAATTTTTAGTATTTTATTTTGAGTTTTAGCTAATTTTTATTATAGGAAACGAAATTTATTGAATTTAAGCTTAAACTTGCAATTTTGGACTTGTAGGGGTCTTTTTGCATAAAATTTTTTTTGTGCACTCCCTCTCACTTTTCCCTCACCCTAGGCCGGCCATTTCCAGCAGCTCATGGGGAAAAAAATTCCATGCTCCTTTGACTTTGTATTTGTGTGGAAATGAGGGTTTTTTTTAAAGGTTTTTGAATTGTTAATTGGGTATGGTCTTTTGTGGGTTGGTAGAAGTTGACCTAGACTTTTCCCACACCCCACACCACTCCCCTCTCCCTCATTTCTGGCCAGAAACCAGCAGCTCCCCCCCTTCATTTTTCCTCTCTCTTTTGTTCACAAATTCATCTCAAAAATCAACAAAATCAACAAATTTCTTCACAATTTCAAAGCAAAACCATATTCCATCTCTTCTCCAACCTAATTTGGTTCAAATCGAGGTTAAAGGAGGTGTCTTGGGAGGCTTGAGCAATCTTAGGATTGATCTTTTGAGGTATAATTTCTAATCAAATGGTTAAATTATAGCTTAAGTGTGCTAAACTAGAACCTTAAAATTTGTTTAGTGTTAAATTTAGTGTTAGTTTCATTCTAGTTTTTTTTAAAAAGTTCATGGTTGAAATTAAACAAGGGTTTTTAGAAACCATTATTTAGTTAATTAAATCTATTTTGCTATCTAGTTGTTTGCTAATCTAAGTTAATGAGGTTACTTTATTTGTGTGGGATTCAAATTAGTGCTAATTTGGTATTGTCATGTTTAGTTTTGGATTGAAATTGCTAATGATGAAAATCAAGAAAGGTTTTGTTTATGGAAATTAGGTTTTTAAGCATTGCTAATGGTTTAAAACTAATGTAATGGCTGTCTAGTGGGTTAGTTGGATGTTGTGTTGGATTGTGAGCACTTTATCGCATAACGGCGATGTTGCGTCGTTTTTTTTAGAATGTTTGTGCTTACTAGTTTTGTGACAAATTAGTTTTGATATCTTGATGATTGTATTGGCTTATCCTATGACATTTAGGATGCGTGAGTGCGGCTTTTTTAGTAATCGGGTTTTAGATTTGCCGGGCGACCAAATCGGCGATTTTTGCAGTTTTTGCGATTTTCGCGTGTGTTCCGCGCACCTTGTGCACGTTGTACCTAGCTAGTGAACGTTGGTATTTTCGTTAGGGAATTGCGTTGTTCTTGATTTGTAACCTTATGTTTGTATTGATGTTAATTCCAGGTTCGGTCGCGGAGACGTCAGACGCGGCTCGAAAAGGGAAAGCGGTGATTGGACGCAGCTAGCTAGGGATTCCGGTGAGTAGATGTAACATCTACGGGGGACTATCGTTGGATGGCGCAAGTCGCCCGATAGTTTTAGTACCTTAAAAAGATTCTTAGTAATGTTAGTAATTAGGGGTGTAATACGTGTATGATTATTTGCTACATTCATGCCCTATATTGACATACATATACGAAACTATTTTATAGGACACCTGCACCATTGCCAGGGTTTTTATATGCAGCACGAGCACTATTCATGCTTACACACACACCCTGGTAATTGCCATGCCACCACACTAGATAACCTTTAAATTGAAACCTTTTACTATAATTGATACTTAAACTCGCGCTATTGCTTTAATTCCTTAAAATGAAATCGTAGGATTGCTATTCATGTGCATGTGCTTCATCATATTATTTGTTCATGCCTAATCTATTAATCACACATCGCAACTTGATTATTGATACCATATGCATTCATTATCATTGACATATGCACTTATGAGGATTTCTTGAGATTTTATGATATTTCTGGATTTCGGGGGAAAGCCGCAAAATTTCTAAACTTATTATATTTTTAAAATATGTAAATTGCGGATTTCTAGTGATGTAAGTGTCGTCCACCATGAGTTTGCTGTGGTTTTCGAGATCCGTGTCGAGGAGTGGAGGAACCGTCACGGGTACATGGTGGGCCCGGTATGGTACCCCGGGGCAAGATGAATGTGGTGTTGACGTTGAGCCTGGCAGGGGACGGATTACCTACCGGTGACTGTTTGGCACGGTGGATATCCAGAGGATACCGACCGTGGCCGCGAGATGATGAGATTTGATATTGAGCTGGGTCAGCCGGATGGCTGAGGCCAGAGATACTATGACATGGATATATGAGATTTGTGATAGTTTTGAGGTGTCGTTGCTGGACACAGGTTCTTGTTGATTCTATTGGTATTGTGCTGGTATTTCAAAAGAGATTCTTAAAGGGAAAAACATGATTTCTTATACTTACACATTCAGATCACGAGTTGACTCGCATTGCATTCATACCTGCTAGTATATTCATATTGCATACATACTTGCCATTATGTCCTGCCTTACCTGTATTTAGATGCTAGGATGCTTGTGTGCATGCATACGATAGCCTGTGTAGATGTTATTTATTACTCACGAGTTGGCAACTCACCCCCGTTGTGCCATAGCCTTTTGCAGGTCCGCTCCGTCAGTACAGTAGTGGCGGGCGCTCTTGTTTCTTTCGCCTGGACTCGAGGTTTTGCTCTTAGGTGGTTATATCATTATTTTTGTACCACCTTGTATATTCTTGTATCTAGTGTACTCCATCTACTGTATCTACCAGTATTATTGTATATTGACCTAGAGATGAGACTGTGAGGTTTGTGGACTTTTATGCTGTATTTTAGGGTCGAGCTCACTTGAGCCGACATGATGTTTTTCTTATGCTTCATTATGATTATTTCGCATGTTGTTGCTTTATATTGCGTGGGATTTGTGACCGCCTTGTGGCGAAGAGCTAGCTCCCGCTTGGGGATGCCTTATTTGTTGGATTCATATATATTCTTGTTGTACCCATTTTGGGGGCCAGTATTTACAAAGGAGACTCTGCCGAAATTTTCGGAAAAATTGGTATTGTTTTTAAAAAGGGTTTTACATGACTTATTTGATAAACTCGTTTTCAATTGATTGGGTTTTCTTCACTCTTTTGCTTATTTGGTTTTGGTTTTCTGGGTTTTGGCTTACTTATTTTACGGACGTCTTGAGACGTTTCGTAACCTAAGTGCCAGTCACGTTCCGTACCCTGCGGGTCGTGACAAAGTTGGTATCAGAGCCAGGTTTTACCTTTTTGAGTGTAGGATGACCCTTGGTAGATAGAGTAAGTGACTTAAGTAGGGTAACGTAGCGTGTGTATGTCCGCGGCATACTTGCGATACGGTACTCCGCCTAAGTGACTTTAGGATATACTTGCTTGAAATTCCTTCTTCATTTCCGTGTATCCTAAGATCCTATTGTACTGTTCTTATTATCCGGTTTCCTGTAACAGCCACTATGCCGCCGAAGGCTACGAGGGCACAGAGGGCTGCCGCCCGAGATGAGATTCGAGCTGGCTCGTCCGAGACTAGGACCGAGCAGGGTGGTATGCCTACGCCGCAGGGACAGACCGATCCACCTTCCCCAGGCCGTATGGATAGGCTCGAGACTGGTATGGAGGAGTTGCGACAGATGATGGGGAGTATGCAGGAGCTACGTCAGATGGTAGGATCCCTAGTTGCACCCAGTCGTACACCGAGGCCGGATGACGTACCTACTACGTCACAGACGACCATGATACCTGCTCCTACTACTACCACCGTGGCCATTCCGGTTTCGCTACAGGATTTCATGAGGCTGAGACCTCCAGTATTCACCGGCACCGAGGCGGCGGAGGACCCACAGACGTTCCTTGACAGTTTAGCCAGGATCTTCCGTTTGCTGAGATGTTCGGATGATCGATGGGTAGAGCTTGCGAGTTTCCGACTAGAGGGTCTCGCGCAGACATGGTGGGAGTCAGTCTTGAGAGGTCGAGCTGCAGGTCTACCGCCTATGACTTGGGCCGAGTTTACAGAGGTCTTTCTAGCTCGTTTCCTCCCAGAGAGCGTTCGTGACGCCAGAGCTCGCAGCTTCGAGGCCTTAGTCAAGACACCTGGGATGACGGTGTTTGAGTATGACATCCAGTTTACGCAGTTATCCCGATATGCTCCGTATTTGGTGGATACCGAAGAGAAGATGGTGAGGAGGTTCATACAGGGACTTGATGCCCAGCTATATCTTGCCATTGGCGCCCAGCACTACGACACTTATTCAGCTGCTATGGATACGGCATTACGGATGGAGGCACGCATATCACAGACTTCAGCCGTTTCTGGGCCGAAGAGGATTCGCACCGATGTACAGTCTCAGAGGCAGCGCGCCAGATTCTTTCCGAGAGATAGGCCTGGCAGAGGATTTGGAAGGGGACAGTTATATGGTTCTTATCCCCAGGGACAACAGCCGTCGTCAGGGTGTTTTGGGTGCGGGAGTCCGTACCATCTTGTCAGAGACTGTCCGGGGAGATGACAGGGAGCGGCGACCGTTCCGCATGTGACCCTACCACCATCACCACCCCCTCCTCAGAGAGCCCTACTTCCTACCAGAGGCGATGCTCCACGCCAGTTAGGTGCACCCAGAGGCCGTGGACGCGGCGGTCCTGTTCAGAGAGGACGAGGAGGCAGAGGCCGAGGTCGAGGTCAGCCCGCTATCGGTGGAGGACAGGCCCGAGTATTTGCTTTGACACCGCAGGATGCGCAGGCATCCAATGCCGTTGTGACAGGTACCTTGCCAGTTTGCTCTTTCGACGCACGGGTATTATTTGACCCAGGTTCCACACATTCGTACGTCTCTACACACTTTGCACCGATGTTGGGCCGTGAGTCGTCGTCGTTAGATCATCCGCTTGTTGTTGTTACTCCGGTAGGCGAGTCGTTTGTCGCTCGCTTTGTATTTCGTTTGTGTTCCGTTCGTATCGGGGAGAGGGATTCATCGGTTGATTTGATTCTCCTCGATATGTTGGACTTTGATGTGCTTCTGGGCATGGATTGACTAGCCACTTGTTATGCTTCGGTGGACTGCCGTGAGAAGGCAGTCATATTTAGCTTTCCGGGAGAGCCAGTCCTTGTTATTCAGGGAGACCGCAGCGTCACCCTTCCCAGCTTGATTTCGTCTCTTCGCGCTGGTCAGCTCTTGCGGAAGGGATGTCAGGGATTCTTAGCGTATATTTGCGATACTCGAGCTGCAGAGGTTCCGTTGGACCGGGTCCCGGTTGTTTGTGAGTTCCCTGATGTTTTCCCTGATGAGCTACCTGGGCTACCACCTGAGCGCGATGTTGAGTTCTGCATTGATTTGATTCCCGGCTCGGGGCCTATTTCTATACCGCCTTATCGGATGGTCCCGGAAGAGCTTCGAGAGCTGAAGGATCAGTTGCAGGAATTGTTAGATAAGGGGCTTATTCGACCTAGTGTTTCTCCGTGGGGTGCTCCGGTCCTGTTTGTCAAGAAGAAGGATGGAAGTTTGCGCTTATGTATCGACTACCGCCAGCTGAACAAGGTTACCGTGCGGAACAGATATCCGTTGCCACGCATTGATGATTTGTTCGACCAGCTTCAGGGTGCGGGATATTTTTTCGAGGATCGACTTGCGATCAGGATACCATCAGCTGCGAGTTCGACAGGAGGATATACCGAGGACAGCTTTCCGCACGCGCTACGGCCACTACGAGTTTTTGGTGATGTCGTTCGGACTCACCAACGCCCCAGCAGCATTCATGGATTTGATGAACCGTACATTCAGGCCGTATCTTGACTCGTTCATCATCGTGTTTATCGACGATATCTTGGTGTACTCCCGGAGCAGAGAGGAGCACGAGCAGCACTTGCGGATTACGTTACAGACTCTGAGGGAGCACCAGCAGTTCGCAAAGTTCTCCAAGTGTGCATTCTGGTTGGACAGCGTCGGATTCTTGGGTCACGTGGTTACGAGAGACGGCATATGTGTGGACCCGAAGAAGATTGAGGCTGTTCAGCAGTGGTCCCGACCTACATTGGTTACTGAGATCCGTAGTTTTCTAGGCCTGGCGGGCTACTACAGGCATTTTGTTCAGGACTTCTCCCGTATAGCTGCACCTTTGACCGGTTTGACCCGGAAGGGAGTTCCTTTCGTTTGGACAGAGGAGTGCGAGCGCAGTTTTCAGCAGTTACGGACTTATTTGACTACGGCGTCGGTATTATCTTTGCCTTCGGGATCAGGCGGATTTGTGGTCTACTGTGATGCTTTGCGAGTGGGATTAGGGTGCGTACTGATGCAGCATGGCCGGGTGATCGCTTATGCTTCTCGGCAGTTGAAGAAGCATGAACAGAACTACCCCACTCACGATTTGGAGATGGCTGCAGTGGTCTTTGCGTTGAAGATTTGGCGACATTACCTATATGGCGAGTCGTGCCAAATATTCACAGACCACAAGAGCTTAAAATATATATTTCAGCAGCGAGACCTGAACCTCAGACAGCGTCGTTGGATGGAGTTGGTGAAAGACTACGACTGCGAGATCTTATATCACCCAGGCAAGGCGAATGTGGTGGCAGATGCGTTGAGTAGGAGGCCCGGGGGTAGTCTATCCTTTTGCGCGCAGTGCAGAGGCAGTCGTCAGCTGATTGGCAGATGTTATGCGACAGCCGAGTTGAGTTCGAGTTTACTCAGACAGGGGGACAGCTCGCGCATGTTCGTGCACGCCCACAGTTGCTTGACCGTATATATGAGGCACAGCACAGAGACGACCGTTGCTCAGAGATCATGGCATAGATGGGACAGGGCAGATTTTCCGAGTTCGTGATTGATGATCAGGGGATTTTACGATATGGATCTAGACTGTGCGTACCAGATGCTGATGGATTGCGGCGCGACATTCTTGAGGAGGCACACCGATCGGTGTATAGTGTCCACCCCGGCTCCACCAAGATGTACCATGATATGAGAGAGACCTACTGGTGGGACGGGATGAAGAGGGACATTGCAGAGGTTGTATCGAGATGCCTGACTTGCCGGCAAGTCAAGGCCGAGCACCAGAGGCCCGCAGGAGAGCTACAGCCGTTACCCATTCCGGAGTGGAAATGGGAGCAGATTTCGATGGATTTCGTTGTGGGTCTACCCAGGACCAGTCGAGGGTATGACACCATCTGGGTGATCGTAGATCGATTGACGAAAGCGGCTCACTTCCTGCCAGTGAAGACGACTTTCAGCTTCGCTCAGTATGCCCAGCTTTACATCGACGAGATCGTGCGGTTGCATGGCGTACCTACTTGTATCGTGTCAGATTGAGGCACCCAGTTCACCAGCCGACTTTGGCAGAGACTTCAGGAGGCTTTGGGCACTCGTTTGAGCTTCAGCACAGCGTTTCATCCGCAGACCGACGGACAGTCAGAGCGGACCATTCAGACTCTCGAGGACATGCTCAGAGCGTGCGTTTTAGACTTCGGCGGTAGCTGGGATCGTAATTTACCTCTAGTGGAGTTCTCCTACAACAACAGCTTCCAGGATACTATTCAGATGGCACCTTTCGAGGCATTGTATGGGAGGAGATGCAGATCGCCCGTTTGTTGGACAGAGCTCAGCGAGAGCAGTATACTGGGGCCGCAACTTGTTGAGGAGACGACAGCGAAGATACAGTTGATCTGAGACCGGATGAGAGCGGCTCAGAGCAGGCAGAAATCGTATGCAGACAGGCGCCGTCGCAGATTAGAGTTCGCAGTTGGCGACCATGTTTTTCTGAAAGTCTCTCTGATGAAGGGCGTGATGCGTTTTGGGCAAAAGGGGAAGCTTAGCCCTAGATTCGTAGGTCCCTTCGAGATCCTCGAGCGTGTCGGCGCTGTTGCGTATCATTTGGCCCTTCCACCCAGCTTTCCCGATGTTCACCCCGTCTTCCATGTTTCGATGCTCCGCAAGTGCCTTCACGACCCTTCGCATGCGATTCAGCACCCAACAGTCCAGCTAGAGCGCGACCTTTCTTTTGCAGAGCAGCCGGTGGCCATCCGGGATCGGCAGGTGAAGAAGTTGAGATCGAAGATTATACCAACCGTCAAGGTCCTTTGGCGTAGCCCGAGCAGCGAGGAGGTCACCTGGGAGACCGAGGGCGAGATGAGGAAGAAATATCCCCATCTCTTTGAATGTACGCGTAGCTATATTTTTTTAAATTCGGGGACCGAATTTCTTTAAGGGGGGAAGATTGTAGCGCCTTGAAAAGTCGTTTTGGTGTTTTCCTGAAAATCGGTGAAAATTCGGTATTTTTCCGAAAACCGTCTTTTTTGTTATTTTGCAGTTTAGGACTAATTATACCTAAAATGGATAGGTAATTGCTTGTTTTTAGTATCTAATGAGTTACTTATGAAATTCTGGTCGTTTAAAAATTTTCCCTAATTTTTCAATTTTTTAATATTATTTTAAGCCGGTAAGAAAATACATTAAATTAGTGATAAATACAAAATTTTTTGGGCTAATTTTAATCTTAAAAATTATCTTAATTAAAATCTAATTGTAACATAAATTTTTAGTATTTTATTTTGAGTTTTAGCTAATTTTTATTATAGGAAACGAAATTTATTGAATTTAAGCTTAAACTTGCAATTTTGGACTTTTAGGGGGTCTTTTTGCATAATTTTTTTTTTGTGCACTCCCTCTCACTTTTCCCTCACCCTAGGCCGGCCATTTCCAGCAGCTCATGGGGAAAAAAATTCCATGCTCCTTTGACTTTGTATTTGTGTGGAAATGAGGGTTTTTTTAAAGGTTTTTGAATTGTTAATTGGGTATGGTCTTTTGTGGGTTGGTAGGAGTTGACCTAGACTTTTCCCACACCCCACACCACTCCCCTCTCCCTCATTTCTGGCCAGAAACCAGCAGCTCCCCCCTTCATTTTTCCTCTCTCTTTTGTTCACAAATTCATCTCAAAAATCAACAAAATCAACAAATTTCTTCACAATTTCAAAGCAAAACCATATTCCATCTCTTCTCCAACCTAATTTGGTTCAAATCGAGGTTAAAGGAGGTGTCTTGGGAGGCTTGAGCAATCTTAGGATTGGTCTTTTGAGGTATAATTTCTAATCAAATGGTTAAATTATAGCTTAAGTGTGCTAAACTAGAACCTTGAAATTTGTTTAGTGTTAAATTTAGTGTTAGTTTCATTCTAGTTTTTTTTAAAAAGTTCATGGTTGAAATTAAACTAGGATTTTTAGAAACCATTATTTAGTTAATTAAATCTATTTTGCTATCTAGTTGTTTGCTAATCTAAGTTAATGAGGTTACTTTATTTGTGTGGGATTCAAATTAGTGCTAATTTGGTATTGTCATGTTTAGTTTTGGATTGAAATTGCTAATGATGAAAATCAAGAAAGGTTTTGTTTATGGAAATTAGGTTTTTAAGCATTGCTAATGGTTTAAAACTAATGTAATGGCTATCTAGTGGGTTAGTTGGATGTTGTGTTGGATTGTGAGCACTTTATCGCATAACGGCGATGTTGCGTCGTTTTTTTAGAATGTTTGTGCTTACTAGTTTTGTGATAAAAGTATGTGACAAATTAGTTTTGATATCTTGATGATTGTATTGGCTTATCCTATGACATTTAGGATGCGTGAGTGCGGATTTTTGAGTAATCGGGTTTTAGATTTGCCGGGCGACCAAA
Organism: Agapanthus africanus; assembly: GCA_030015575.1. NCBI lineage: Eukaryota > Viridiplantae > Streptophyta > Magnoliopsida > Asparagales > Amaryllidaceae > Agapanthus > Agapanthus africanus. The sequence continues at coordinate 216,465,562 of JASDDO010000029.1, forward strand.
TCGGCGATTTTTGCAGTTTTTGCGATTTTCGCGTGTGTTCCGCGCACCTTGTGCACGTTGTACCTAGCTAGTGAACGTTGGTATTTTCGTTAGGGAATTGCGTCGTTCTTGATTTGTAACCTTATGTTTGTATTGATGTTAATTCCAGGTTCGGTCGCGGAGACGTCAGACGCGGCTCGAAAAGGGAAAGCGGTGATTGGACGCAGCTAGCTAGGGATTCCGGTGAGTAGATGTAACATCTACGGGGGACTATCGTTGGATGGCGCAAGTCGCCCGATAGTTTTAGTACCTTAAAAAGATTCTTAGTAATGTTAGTAATTAGGGGTGTAATACGTGTATGATTATTTGCTACATTCATGCCCTATATTGACATACATATACGAAACTATTTTATAGGACACCTGCACCATTGCCAGGGTTTTTATATGCAGCACGAGCACTATTCATGCTTACACACACACCCTGGTAATTGCCATGCCACCACACTAGATAACCTTTAAATTGAAACCTTTTACTATAATTGATACTTAAACTCGCGCTATTGCTTTAATTCCTTAAAATGAAATCGTAGGATTGCTATTCATGTGCATGTGCTTCATCATATTATTTGTTCATGCCTAATCTATTAATCACACATCGCAACTTGATTATTGATACCATATGCATTCATTATCATTGACATATGCACTTATGAGGATTTCTTGAGATTTTATGATATTTCTGGATTTCGGGGGAAAGCCGCAAAATTTCTAAACTTATTATATTTTTAAAATATGTAAATTGCGGTTTTCTAGTGATGTAAGTGTCGTCCACCATGAGTTTGCTGTGGTTTTCGAGATCCGTGTCGAGGAGTGGAGGAACCGTCACGGGTACATGGTGGGCCCGGTATGGTACCCCGGGGCAAGATGAATGTGGTGTTGACGTTGAGCCTGACAGGGGACGGATTACCTACCGGTGACTGTTTGGCACGGTGGATATCCAGAGGATACCGACCGTGGCCGCGAGATGATGAGATTTGATATTGAGCTGGGTCAGCCGGATGGCTGAGGCCAGAGATACTATGACATAGATATATGAGATTTGTGATAGTTTTGAGGTGTCGTTGCTGGACACAGGTTCTTGTTGATTCTATTGGTATTGTGCTGGTATTTCAAAAGAGATTCTTAAAGGGAAAAACATGATTTCTTATACTTACACATTCAGATCACGAGTTGACTCGCATTGCATTCATACCTGCTAGTATATTCATATTGCATACATACTTGCCATTATGTCCTGCCTTACCTGTATTAAGATGCTAGGATGCTTGTGTGCATGCATATGATAGCCTGTGTAGATGTTATTTATTACTCACGAGTTGGCAACTCACCCCCGTTGTGCCATAGCCTTTTGCAGGTCCGCTCCGTCAGTACAGTAGTGGCGGGCGCTCTTGTTTCTTTGGCCTGGACTCGAGGTTTTGCTCTTAGGTGGGTTATATCATTATTTTTGTACCACCTTGTATATTCTTGTATCTAGTGTACTCCATCTACTGTATCTACCAGTATTATTGTATATTGACCTAGAGATGAGACTGTGAGGTTTGTGGACTTTTATGCTGTATTTTGGGGTCGAGCTCACTTGAGCCGACATGATGTTTTTCTTATGCTTCATTATGATTATTTCGCATGTTGTTGCTTTATATTGCGTGGGATTTGTGACCGCCTTTTGGCGAAGAGCTAGCTCCCGCTTGGGGATGCCTTATTTTTTGGATTCATATATATTCTTGTTGTACCCATTTTGGGGGCCAGTATTTACAAAGGAGACTCTGCCGAAATTTTCGGAAAAATTGGTATTGTTTTTAAAAAGGGTTTTACATGACTTATTTGATAAACTCGTTTTCAATTGATTGGGTTTTCTTCACTCTTTTGCTTATTTGGTTTTGGTTTTCTGGGTTTTGGCTTACTTATTTTACGGACGTCTTGAGACGTTTCGTAACCTAAGTGCCAGTCACGTTCCGTACCCTGCGGGTCGTGACATCACCAGTCTGTTTTTCTGACTCTGCGTGAGTAGGATTTTTGGACCCCAGCTTGTCGAGAGGCTTCGGAGAAGATCCTGTTGGTTCAGGTCAGGATGAGGACAGCCCAGTGCAGACAGAGGTCTTATGCCGATCATGGTGGTCCCAGATTTGAGTTCGCAGTGGGAGATCATATATTCCTACGGATTTTCCGATGAATGACGTGTTGAGTTTTGGGAAGCTTATCCCATGATTGTAGGTCCTTTTGAGATCCTTAAAGCGAGTTAGTTCCATTGCCTATAATTTGGCACTTCCGCCCAGATTATTGAGTATTCACCCCGTATTCCTAGTGTCGATACTTTGCAAATACCTTCTTGACCTTTCTCACATGATTCAGCACCAGACCATTTAATTAGGACGCGATCATTTCGTTCACGGGCAACCAATTGTGTTAGTGGTTCGGCCGGTGGAGAAACTTCGGTCAAGGGTCTTGCCATCTGTGGAGAGTTTTCTTGGGCGTAGCCTTATAGTGAGGTGATCACTTGGAAGGCTGCGAGCGAGATTTGGGAGTTTTGTACTCATCTCTTTGAAGGTACGCTTAGTGAGAATTTTAAATTCGGGGACGAATTTTTATAAGGGGGAGATTGTAACGCCTTAGATTTCGATTAGTGTTAGTTTAAACGGTAATGCGGGTTGTTTGGTAAAAAGTTTACCAATTTGGGTTCCTCACATTTTATAACATTTAATTAATAATTTATTATTATTTGTTATGGCATGCACACACATGTGCATGTTTATGTGAGGGTTTGTTTGTGCTAATCTAGATTAGTGATTATGACAACTTAACCTAATCTATTCCTTTGTTTTATCCTAATCCTTGTTTTAATCTTATCCTTAACCTTATTCCCTAGATATTTGTTGAGAGAGAAGATATTTCTTCTTTGGGTTTTGTTTGTTGAGAGGTGACATGGTGAGCATGGTGTGCATTAATGGCTTGCATTAATATGTGATTTAATGCAAAGGGTGCACTCACCCTACTCTAACCCTACACTCACCTCCCTCTCTCATTATCCTCACACTCTCTCATTTTCTCTATCTCTTTTAATTTTCTCTTTATCTCTTTCATCTAAACTGAACACTTGGCCATTTCTTCAAACCTACACAAAACTTCATCAAAACTCACAAAAATCACATCTTTTGCCATGATTTGCCTCTTGGATGCCTTGGAGCTTGGGAAGCTAGGATCTTTGAGTTCTTTTGGTTAGGTAATGAGCTATTTCTATTAGTTAAGTGTTTATTGTGTAGCGTAGCTTCTTAGTTTCAGTTTAGATCGCGTTATGTATCGTTTCGGGTAAATATCGTATTTTTTTAGTGTAGTTTTGGGTCTCGGATGATCTGCTATCAAACCAGGTATTTGTTGCAAAAGTTCCCATCACAGTGACCCAGTGTAGTGATCTAGAACCTACCCTCAAAATACGAGCCCATTCCCTCATGTTATGGTCGCAAATAAATTGCTTCTGGCCGCAAATTATGGTCAGACTGGTGAGTTGTGGGTTGAGTTTTGGTGTAGGGGTCTCTGGGGTTGTATGTGGTCTCATGGTACTTGCAACTTTTACAGATTGTTAGTATAGCAAAATCTGCGACAACTTTGCGTTTTTCTTGCGTTTCATTTCGCGTTACGCTATCCGATACGTTGCGTGTTCTGTGTTGCTGTTGCTTCGAGTTGGTTTCGTTGTGTCGCTATGCACGTTATCCACAATATGAATACTTGAGTGTAAGTTTTGTGTTGTCACGTTGGTCAACGTAGTTTGTACACGTTTTGGGTCTATTGCTAATATATACCTCTTATATTGTTTTATGTTATAGGTTCGCAGGAGGGAACTTCGGGCACTGCGAAGAAAGGAAAACAGGTGGTAGGCTTTACTTATCCAAGAGCGTTGGTGAGTAGATTTAACATCTACAGGGGAATCGCTCGTATGGCGTTATGCGTCTGGGTTAGAGATGACATGATATTGTTGCATATTCTATTGTATATATAGAGTTGCGCATACACCTTATTGCTTAGTTACTTGTTGTGCTTGGATTAGTACCCTTAGGACACTGCACTATTATTGACGGCTCATGTTGCACGAGCACTGATTGTATGCCATACACACCGTCAATAAGTGCCATGACACGCACAACACACATACATATATGATATTGTTGGGTTAGGGACATTGAGAGATTGATTCTTATTCCTTTATGCATATGACATATAGCATACATGTATACTTACATGCTTACACATATGCCTTGACATGCTTACATGCTAGTTACCCATATACCTATATGGTACCGTACCATTAGAGATAGGTATATCCACATATGAGACATAGCTACATGTACATCTTGTATACATACTTACACTTATACCTGGAGGTATATTACATCATTACTGATAGGTAGATACATATACCTTACTATACCTTTATGTTTACACATATATCTAGTTATAGCTACATGTTTACCTTTATTTGATGTCATATAGACTTGGAGAAATTAGGAACCGCATGATATTTATATTAATTTGTTGCAGTTAAATAGTGGCTTTTCCTTTATATGCTCACATTACAGTTTATGTTGCATATATTATATTCAAGGATTTTCGTATTGAGATATGGATTTTTCATGATGTTTTCTGGATTTGAGGACCGTGGTCATTTTATGAAATTATGCATTATTTGAAAAAACCGGTTTCTCTTGATATGATATTTCAGCAGCCACAATGAGAATTATCGGTTCTGATATATATACCCCATGCGAGGAGGAGTCGGAGGCCGTGTGAGGGTACATGGTGGGGCCCGGAGGTACCCCGGGGCGAGAAAAGGATGTCGATATACCATGCCGATGAGCCTGGCAGGGGAACCATACCTTCCGGTGACAGTACCTATGACTCGGCGGTTATCGTGGGGATACCGACGGGAGTCAGGTACGTATGGATACGTCGAAAGGCGAGGGTCATAGCTAGGCACTCAAGTTTTCGGGATAGCGTATGATGATAGGTTCCTAGGCACCCTATAGAGGTCTCACAAGGCATCAACCATGCCAATTTACAAAAAATATGGTGCCGAGAAACCCTAACACGGATCTTAGACTAGAATTCTAGGCGAAATACAAAATTAACTAACATATTAACTAAAGGAGAGAGGCTACAACTTTTGTAGATCCGGTTATCCTCTTCCTCGGGTCCACGTAGGCGTCCTCTCGCTGTCCATCTCGAATCCTAGACTCATTCGTCGGCTTCATCGGAAAAACGAGCGGAATAGGTCGTCGGCTTCGTGCCGAAGATGATCTACGTCGAGGCATCGCAAGTTCAAGCTCCGACTTCACCAAGTTGTGAAACTTGTGAAGTAAACACCCAAAACAACTTGGCAAGAGGTAGAGGGTGAAGAAATAGGAGGTGGGTTCACTTTAGAATTGGATTTCTCACTTTAGATCTCAAGTTGCCATTGATGGCATGAAGGTTTCTTTCTTGAAGAAGAAGATGATCAAGAAGGAAATATTATGATAAGTTGTTTAAAATGAAAAGAAAATCAATACTTATCATAATGTTTACCATGGTCAAGTGTAGAGATTAAACTAAGGTTAGTTGGAATGGTTAAGGTTAAGGAAGAGATAAGAATGGTGGACTTTTTCAAAGCTTCTTGAAGTTTCAACATAAAACAAAATAAGCCACCATACTTAACTATTTCCAAAATGAATAAATAAATAAATAACTAAATAAATAATCAAAACCCTAACCATTCATATAACCATGGTTTAATCTTTACACAAACCCAAGTGAGCAAGTATCATCAAACATGATACAATCAAGTGCACAAAAATATATCACATATACAATGTGCATCAAGTGAGAAAATCCTTTTAAAATGAACCAATACTAGTTAATGCAAAGTAATATATCAAATATATAATTATACATTAAATCATTAAATCAACATTTGATTCAATGATCCGGTCATGTCGCACATAACCGACTAGTATCCAATGTGTCGATTTATCGAATCAATGATTCGATAACTAGGTCATATCGAATATAACCAATCGAAACATTCATCGCGAGAATGAAATACGGTATCACATACACGCATTATTCTCGGTCCCGCACATATCTCATATGCGCTCCTATTTCGTTTCGCTTGAGCTAGGAAACCTCTATGTAGGACTCTAAAGACTCGTCAATACGCCGGTAGCAGATGATGATCATATCAAGCATCCACAAGCCGCAAGCGGTCTGCTAAACGTAACGGCCATCCGGGTATTGAGCGATCAGAAGATCGACGAGCTAGTCCGCTCACACTCCTGTGAATCCAACCAGTAACACTTACCGTACAGTTCGGTCTGTTCGTCTGATACGTCGCATATCAAGTCTAGGGGTGGTATACGTCAGACCCCAATAACCGATAAGTCATGCCGATGTGAGGCTCATAACGGGTCGAGAAACTACTGGTAACACTTACCAGCAAATCTCTGATCAGCCCTGGCCAGGGACTTCCCTGTTACGGCCAATCGAGCACAGCGCAACATCAACTCCCAATACCGGGAGAGACGAAACCCCTCCTATCGCTCATTGCCTCCATGTGACTCGGGACTGTACCCAAAGACCACCGTTTTGCACGCCCTCATGGACGTGGTAAGGTGGAGATCAAAGCACAGTGGGAATCACACAAGACTCTATGACGATCTCGGGTCTACAGGCTAACCTGTACAAGTGTCACCTGAGAACTGCCATCTGACGTGAGGTATAATACCATCTGGGAGTTCTCGGCGAGTCCGTCCAGTGTACCCAGTCTCCACTGAGCACCCGTACGCCATCTCTGATGTCAAACACCAATGGATATGGGATCATCCATCGCCCATCTCATGGGTCGAGAAGCGTATACGCTAGTCTACACTGGTATATCGATGCCCCGTCTCGATACACCCACGACTAGGGACCATGAAGGATGTACTTATGGACTACCATGTCCCCACTAGTATGATCTGAATCATAGTCCAGGTAGTCAAGTACACATCCTAAGGGCTTTACCAACATGTAACTATAAGACAGTTTAAAGAGACTAGTGTACATGTTAAGATAAAGAGTAACCAGATAGCATACTATCATATCGAGCAAGAAAGTCATCTCTATATATGTCCAAGCATCCAATATAATATACATCATCTGTACAATACTGGCCTCTAGGGCATACATACAACTAACAATCTCCCACTTGCACTAGGGCCAGCTGCTGTAGTATCGCATACCGAGCATCCCGAAGAGTCTCTCAAACTGTATCTGGGGAATGGCCTTCGTGAGTGGATCCGCCGTGTTGTTCTTCTTATCAACCCTCCTGACCTCGATCTCCCGGCGATCAACTATCTCCCGGATCAGGTGATACCGCCTCAGAATATGCCTGGATCGCTGATGGGACCTCGGTTCCTTGGCTAAAGCCACCGCTCCATTGTTATCGCAATAAAAATGTATTGGATGCTCAATGGATGGAACCACTCCAAGTTCAGTAATGAACTTCTTGATCCAGACAGCCTCTTTGGCAGCATCGTTGGCAGCGATGTATTCAGCCTCCATCGTCGTGTCTGCCACGGTTTCCTGCTTGGAACTCTTCCAGCTAACCGCCCCTCCGTAAAGGGTAAAGACAAAACCCGACTGCGACTTAGAGTCGTCCTTATCACTCTGGAAGCTCGAATCGGTAAAGGACTCCACTTGGAGCTCTCCGTTACCATACACCAAGAACATATCTCTAGTCCTTCGTAAGTACTTGAGAATGCTCTTCACAGCTGTCCAGTGACTCTCTCCAGGATCAGCTTGATACCTGCTCACTACACTTAGTGAGTATGCTACATCGGGTCTGGTACATAGCATCGCATACATGATAGAGCCTACTGCCGAAGCATAGGGTATCCCTTGCATGCGAGCTCTCTCCAAATCAGTCTTGGGAGACATCTCTTTGGAGAGAGTGACTCCAGAGATCGTGGGCAAGTTCCCACGCTTGGACTCTTCCATACTAAACCTCTTTAGTATGGTGTCAATGTACCTGGATTGGGACAATCCCAATATCCTTTTGGATCTATCTCTATAGATCCTGATTCCCAATATGCAGGAGGCATCACCAAGATCTTTCATTGAGAATCTTTGTGATAAGAAGAGCTTGACCGATTGCAGCATAGGAATATCATTTCCTATCAAGAGTATGTCGTCCACGTACAATACGAGGAAGACAACCTTACTCTCTGCCACCTTCTTGTAGATACAAGGTTCATCTGGGTTTTTGACGAAATCAAACTCTTTGATAACGACGTCAAAGCAGATGTTCCAACTCCGCGATGCTTACTTTAATCCATAAATGGATTTAAGCAGCTTGCACACCTTCCCGCTGTTCCCACTGTCTACGAAGCCCTCTGGCTGAGTCATGTACACGCACTCTTCTAAATCACCATTTAGAAAGGCGGTCTTAACATCCATTTGCCAGATTTCGTATTCATGATAAGCAGCGATGGCAAGCATGATCCGGATGGATTTAAGCATAGCCACTAGAGAAAAGGCCTCGTCATAGTCCACACCTGGTCTTTGACGAAAACCCTTTGCTACAAGTCTAGCTTTGAAAGTCTCCACTTTCCCATCTACACCAAGTTTCTTCTTGAAGATCCACTTGCTCCCAATGGGTTTTACCCCTTCAGGAGCAACGTCCAAAGTCCATACTTTGTTGGTGTACATGGATTCCATCTCGGACCGCATAGCATCCAGCCATTTCACTGAGTCCCTACTCGTGATGGCCTGCTCGAAGCTAGTTGGGTCATTATCCTCCATGATGCAATCCTCGCTTCCACCGTCAATGAGAAAACCGTAGTATCTCTCTGGTGGACGAGAAACCCTACTAGATCGGCGGAGAGGCTGGGGTTCGTCGAGTTCTACTGAATTCTCTGGTTCTACCAAGTCTTCTGTTATAGTTTGTGTTGCTGGAACCTCTTCCAGTTCTACCTCAATGCTACTTGTCTGTTTCATAAGAAAACTTTTTTCTAAGAAAGTGGCATGTCGAGAAACAAACACTTTTTGTTCCTCGGAGTGGTAGAAGATATACCCTCGCGAATGTTTGGGATATCCAACAAACTTACATAGAACAGATCTTGCCTCGAGTTTGTCCGGATTTTGTGTTTTAACATAGGCCGGACAACCCCATATCTGAATAAAATTAAGACATGGTCTCTTACCATTCCATATCTCATATGGAGTGGTAAGCACAGATTTGGTTGGAACTCTATTCAATAGATATGCAGCAGTCTCCAGTGCATATCCCCAGAAGGAAATAGGTAACTCAGCTGTACTCATCATAGAGCGCACCATATCTAATAGGGTGCGATTTCTCCGCTCCGATACACCGTTGTGCTGTGGTGTATAAGGAGGAGTAAGCTGAGAGAGAATTCCATTCTCTTTTAGATAATCTCTGAATTCGTTACTTAAGTATTCTCCTCCTCGATCAGATCGAAGGATCTTAATACTTTTGCCCGTTTGGTTCTCTACTTCTTGTTTATATTCTCTAAATTTCTCAAAAGCTTCTGATTTTTGTTTCATCAGGAACACATATCCGAATCTAGAGAGATCGTCAGTGAATGTAATGAAGTACGAAGAACCATCCCTGGCATGTGTAGACATGGGACCGCATACATCACTATGTATTAGTCCCAAGAGTTCGGTAACTCTTTCTCCGTGTCCTGTAAACGGAGTTTTGTTCATCTTGCCTTTGAGACATGACTGGCAAGTGTCATAAGATGAAAATTCAAATGAATTTAAATATCCATCCTTATGCAACTTCGCTAGTCGTGTCGCATTGATGTGACCCAGTCTACAATGCCACAAGAAGGATTCGTTCAGTTTAGAACTCTTCCTCTTTTGTGTGTTTTGTAAATTGAGGACTGTATTTTGATTTAGAATGAATATGCCATTATGTAGCGAGCCTGATGCAATCAACTTTTGATCTAGGAATATGTTCATAACATTATCCTTTACTACAAAATTATATCCTTCTTTACTCAATAAAGAAACTGATATAATGTTGCACATCATGTTTGGTATATAATAGCACTCATTCAGAATTATAGTATCACCACTTGGTAATACTAGGTGATATTCGCCAACTGCTTTGGCTGCAACATTTGCACCGTTCCCTACTTGAACGGAATGATCACCTTTTCCCAGTTCTCTACCTTTTCGCAGCCCATGTAACATCTTACATATGTGGGATCCTGATCCGGTATCTAATACCCAGGACGTAGGGTGAACTGAGAAACAGTTCTCAATGACAAACACACCCGAAGATGATGCATCAACATGCATGTTCTCCTTTTGGGTGGTGTGAGAATCCAGATATTCTCCTGTTTCCTGTTCATTCTTATAACACTTATAAGATAGAACGGGTTCAACGTTCCCCTGCACAGTATAACATGCGGGTTCGGTCAATACATCCATATTATTATCTTCATTAGGGCATGAAATGGTCGCTACCTGGAGAGAGAGAGAGAAGAAAACACTTTAGCGTATGCTCGTGCAAGATCAGATTGGTTATTATCTTATCTAATCAGGATGGCTCCCACTGCTTTTTATCAAATCTTCCTTCAAACCCTAAAAGGAAAGATTAGCCGGGATTAATTACACACTACAAGTTCGCCAATCTTTCAGCCAGGCCAGTGTCGGTACTTTGAGGGAGGTCCCCCGTGCTTTCGCACGAACCTAATTAATGTAAACCTCGTTTTCCCAGAGGCGTAACCTCGTTGACACCTTTCTAGACACCTACTTGATCAGCTAATTGCAATGTGTAAAACTCTCCCACGAGTAACTCTTACTCGCAGTGGGTATCGGGATCCAACTATCTCATAGAAGGTATGCAATCTCATTGCAAATTTCAACACTTGAAATTCCCGATAATGCTTTTGCCCCTAGCGTCCTATGACCTTGATGGAGGCCAAACAACCCATAGTCCGCTAGTCAAGTTCAACCCGTCATTTCCTGATTGAATTAAACCCACCCGCACGACCCTTGACGGAGGCCAAACAACGCCGTACGAATACCCTAATCCAATCGCATAATATGCAAGCAGATAAGCACTAGTTAGCTACTGTACACTGCGCCTTGACGGAGGCCAAACTACCGCAGCACGAATACTAACTAGTACTTATCTGAAATGACGGAGGGCTACGCAGGTTTTTCATAAAACCCATGAGCGTAATGAACTTGATATCGTTGTAGAATCAAATGAAGTTTTTGAAATGGAGTGATTTTGAGGCTTTTCTAGTTTTGCTAAAGGGGTCACTCCCGGTGAAGGGATCGTCGGCCCTTTCCTCGTCGAATGAGGTGCGGGATATATCATATATATCACTGTGCAAAGCAAAAACTCAAAAGCAATCAAAAGCAAACCGAGTGTGTAGCATCTGCCAGTTATTGCTAAAGGAGTCACTCCCGGTGAAGGGATCTCGGTCCTTTCCTCATCGAATAAGGTGCAGGGCATATCATATATACCGCTATGCAAAGCAAGAACTGTAGCTACCTGTTTTATTTAAAATTTGATTCTACAACATCATTTGGTTTCTTTTCTTTCATTAATCACATTAATGAAGTCCCATCATTTAAATACCTAAACATCACAGATAGATATGACGTACACTTATGCCATCCGCATTCGCCTCGATGTCCCCTCGTGCACCGTTAGGTTAGGTAACTAACGACAGAGCAGGGCAGGGCTAGCGCGGGTGTAAAACATAAGTAACGTCTATATAATATATCATATATACTATATACTATATCCATCACAGAATCAGATCACAGATATCGCAGCAGAATAAACATATGAAATATTGGATATACTAGGACGTCCGTGTTTTCAATACGAGCCAGTATAAAACACGGATTCCACGGTCGTGATGAATAGCCAATCCCACACCCCTAGACCCCTACGAGAGCGGCAAGCAACCCTGCCAATTCTAGGGTTAGGAGACCCGGACTCGACTCCTCGAGTTGGTCTCCCACTGGACCCCAGAACCCGGTTACTTGTGCTCCCCTCCTTGGGTCTATCCTAATGCGGAAAAGTAAATAATATACAAAGGGTGACAACTTCCGCTACCTGGAAGTGCCCCAAATAAAAGAATATTACATACAAGTTTTTACATGAATGAAAATGAAAAACACTCATCTCACATAAAAACCCTCGGCTATTCGAACACGACGATCCAATATAACATATCCAGCAACACATAACATCACATGTCATCAACGTAAGTAAGTATGCATACCCCAATTGTCGTTGACGTATAGCAACGAAACTGGCGATATGAACATACTACACTTACGGTCACAGAAAAGAAAGTGTAAAACTACAACAGTTGGAATCCGCAACCTCTTTAGACATCACATGCCTAATCAAATGAAATACTTAGACATCACATGCCTAAAAATTATAAACCCCGCATTTTAGTCTCATTATCGAAAACCCTTTTCAACATCAAGTGAGACTAAACGGCTAGATTTATAACATTCATTCAGTTATCTCATAACTACTTGTGAATTCCAATTATTGTATCACATTCCAGATAAACAGAAAATGTTAAACTTTCCGATCGAACAGTCGAATACCCAAGTTTTCCCGATACAGCTCAACACATGAAATAAGTCTAACAACATTCAGTTCGTGCCTCAGTACCAACGGTCCAGCCGTAGAAGGGTCAAGCCAACGCCTCACATGTGGCACGCCGTACTGCTCCAAACCCGAAGGTTCAAAGGGCAGTTCAAGATGGTCACATAATCGAGTTAAGGTTTGTTGTCTTCTAGAGGGTCCATCGAGTTACTTGCACTACTTAGAACGTCGTTAAACCACGGAAAAATCCAACACTTGGAAATTTCCCGACAGGGGAAAAATTGGGTATTTATATCCGGTCGAACTTTTTAACATATTCTAAAAATTATCCGGAAATACACAAAGACGAAATTTGATACCCCGATCGAAACACCGAATCCCCAAAGCAACCCCAGAAAATTCAACTCTTGAATAATTATTAAAAATACCCAGGAAAATCACCACTGAAAACTAAGAATTACTGTGTAAAATTCTTTATATATAGAGGCCGTACGGCCGCGGAACTGCCGCATGAGCCAAGCTCATGCCGCGGATCCGCGGCGACTTAGAGGAATTAGGCTGTCGAATTTCACACAAACTCTTATATTTTCCTGATGGTTTTTCTGCATATTTTTAATCTGGAAAAATCCCAGATTTTGGAAAAAGTCCAGAGAGCGTGTAAAAAATGCGGTTTCGGGTTCGTTCGGACTTCAAATTCCGTCTAGACTTCGCCTAAGGCTCTAGCTAGGCTCTGATACCACTGATAGGTTCCTAGGCACCCTATAGAGGTCTCACAAGGCATCAACCATGCCAATTTACAAAAATTATGGTGCCGAGAAACCCTAACACGGATCTTAGACTAGAATTCTAGGCGAAATACAAAATTAGTTAACATATTAACTAAAGGAGAGAGGCTACAACCTTTGTAGATCCGGTTATCCTCTTCCTCGGGTCCACGTAGGCGTCCTCTCGCTGTCCATCTCGAATCCTAGACTCATTCGTCGGCTTCATCGGAAAAACGAGCAGAATAGGTCGTCGGCTTCGTGCCGAAGATGATCTACGTCGAGGCATCGCAAGTTCAAGCTCCGACTTCACCAAGTTGTGAAACTTGTGAAGTAAACACCCAAAACAACTTGGCAAGAGGTAGAGGATGAAGAAATAGGAGGTGGGTTCACTTTAGAATTGGATTTCTCACTTTAGATCTCAAGTTGCCATTGATGGCATGAAGGTTTCTTTCTTGAAGAAGAAGATGATCAAGAAAGAAATATATGATAAGTTGTTTAAAATGAAAAGAAAATCAATACTTATCATAATGTTTACCATGGTCAAGTGTAGAGATTAAACTAAGGTTAGTTGGAATGGTTAAGGTTAAGGAAGAGATAAGAATGGTGGACTTTTTCAAAGCTTCTTGAAGTTTCAACATAAAACAAAATAAGCCACCATACTTAACTATTTCCAAAATGAATAAATAAATAAATAAATAAATAAATAATCAAAACCCTAACCATTCATATAACCATGGTTTAATCTTTACACAAACCCAAGTGAGCAAGTATCATCAAACATGATACAATCAAGTGCACAAAAATATATCACATATACAATGTGCATCAAGTGAGAAAATCCTTTTAAAATGAACCAATACTAGTTAATGCAAAGTAATATATCAAATATATAATTATACATTAAATCATTAAATCAACATTTGATTCAATGATCCGGTCATGTCGCACATAACCGACTAGTATCCAATGTATCGATTTATCGAATCAATGATTCGATAACTAGGTCATATCGAATATAACCAATCGAAACATTCATAACGAGAATGAAATACGGTATCACATACACGCATTATTCTCGGTCCCGCACATATCTCATATGCGCTCCTATTTCGTTTCGCTTGAGCCAGGAAACCTCTGTGTAGGACTCTAAAGACTCGTCAATACGCCGGTAGCAGATGATGATCATATCAAGCATCCACAAGCCGCAAGCGGTCTGCTAAACGTAACGGCCATCCGGGTATTGAGCGATCAGAAGATCGACGAGCTAGTCCGCTCACACTCCTGTGAATTCAACCAGTAACACTTACCGTACAGTCCGGTCTGTTCGTCTGATACGTCGCATATCAAGTCTAGGGGTGGTATACGTCAGACCCCAATAACCGATAACTCGTGCCGATGTGAGGCTCATAACGGGTCGAGAAACTACTGGTAACACTTACCAGCAAATCTCTGATCAGCCCTGGCCAGGGACTTCCCTGTTACGGCCAATCGAGCACAGCGCAACATCAACTCCCAATACCGGGAGAGACGAAACCCCTCCTATCGCTCATTGCCTCCATGTGACTCGGGACTGTACCCAAAGACCACCGTTTTGCACGCCCTCATGGACGTGGTAAGGTGGAGATCAAAGCACAGTGGGAATCACACAAGACTCTATGACGATCTCGGGTCTACAGGCTAACCTGTACAAGTGTCACCTGAGAACTGCCATCTGACGTGAGGTATAATACCATCTGGGAGTTCTCGGCGAGTCCGTCCAGTGTACCCAGTCTCCACTGAGCACCCGTACACTATCTCTGATGTCAAACACCAATGGATATGGGATCATCCATCGCCCATCTCATGGGTCGAGAAGCGTATACGCTAGTCTACACTGGTATATCGATGCTCCGTCTCGATACACCCACGACTAGGGACCATGAAGGATGTACTTATGGACTACCATGTCCCCACTAGTATGATCTGCATCATAGTCCAGGTAGTCAAGTACACATCCTAAGGGCTTTACCAACATGTAACTATAAGACAGTTTAAAGAGACTAGTGTACATGTTAAGATAAAGAGTAACCAGATAGCATACTATCATATCGAGCAAGAAAGTCATCTCTATATATGTCCAAGCATCCAATATAATATACATCATCTGTACAATACTGGCCTCTAGGGCATACATACAACTAACATATGATACTTACCTATCAGGGGGCCAGTCGTGGTGACAACACCTGATAGATCAGTATTTATGTGTCGATACTTGACACAGGTTTTCATGATATTTTTACTCCTAAGTATATATAACAGTGGAATGGGACATTGTTATATATATATATATATATATATATATATATATATATATATATGAGAATAATGGAGAAAAGAGGCCATAGGTGGAAATTTCCTCCTATAGCGTGGAAAAAATACAACCTCCACCAATTTTTTCGACGATCGGCACCCATCATCTTCATCATTATCATCTAAGATGTGGGTACACCAAATTTCATATGATTCTACAACTTTTTCACCGTTGATTTAGCAATGTAAAAAGTTTTATTGTCGGTAAACCGTTAATTTTGAACCCACTAAATCAACGGTGAAAAAGTTGTGGAATCACATGAAATTTAGTGTACGCACATCTTAGATGATAACCATGATGATGATGGATGCCGATCGTCGGAAAAAATGGTGGAGGTTGTATTTTTTCCACGCCATAGGAGGAAA
Organism: Agapanthus africanus; assembly: GCA_030015575.1. NCBI lineage: Eukaryota > Viridiplantae > Streptophyta > Magnoliopsida > Asparagales > Amaryllidaceae > Agapanthus > Agapanthus africanus. The sequence continues at coordinate 216,481,701 of JASDDO010000029.1, forward strand.
TCCCCTCCTATGGCCTCTTTCTTCCATTAATATATATATATATATATAATAGTGGAATGGGACGCTAATATATATGTATACATATCAATTTATATACATCATCATATTTATTCATGCAAATATACTTAGGATATATGAGATTTACTTGATTTGTACATTCAGGATATAGGAGATTTACTTGATATTGTACATTCAGGATTAATGAGACTTACATGATATGAAAGCCAATTTGGGGGTTGATTTGAAGAAATTGGGATTTGGATTGTCTTGATGGACTTTGGTCCTACCATGAGGTTAGGATTCTGTGGGAATGACATGTTTTATTCCATACTCCGCATTTATTGTTTATGCACTGCTTCATGTATTAGTAGTACCTGATAGAGTACCTTCCATGACTGTTGCATTTACATACTTTTATTTTATATGCACTGCTTCATGTATTAGTAGTACCTGATAGAGTACCTTTCATGACTGTTGCATATATACATTGCCATATCATTACTTCATGTATTAGTTGTACCTGATAGAGTACCTTACATGATTATTGCATACATATTGCCATTCATTTGTTCATGTATTAGCAGTACCTGATAGAGTACCTTACATGACTGTTGCATATACATATTTTCATATTATTGCTTCATGTATTAGTTGTACCTGCTAGAGTACCTTTCATGACATTTGCATACATATGACCATTTATTACTATTGGCTTGCCTATGTTAGATTCGCGCTGTACGTGCATACTTGCGATTACCTGCATATGTTATTTACTATTCACGAGTTGGCAACTCACCCCCGTTGTGCCACAGTGTTTTGCAGGTTGTTCCTCAGAGTAGTCAGAGGCAGGGCTATTTTCATATATCGTATCATCTTTTGCTGCAGATACCTCTTCGGCTCATAGTGTGCAGTTTTGCTTAGGTGGGTTTTGTTGTTATCCATTCATGTTCATTGTAAATTCGTTGTATCTTGTACTCTCCATCTACTACTTTCATGTATTGACTTAGAGACTTGATGTGAGGACGATATTGTATATTATTTTGTGACTTGAAGGTCTTTTATGCAGTTTTATTTATATCGTCTTTTATTTCTTCGCTACGGCGTCGTATATCTGTTGTGGTGGTTGTTTTCCGTCTTTGGGCGTGTATTTGCTCCTGTTTGGGATGCTTTACTTATATTTTTGTTGTACCCATTTTTGGGGCTGGTTTTTAATAAGGAGGAGCTGCCAAAATTTTAAAAGGAAATAAAAAGTTTGACTTTTAAAGAATTTGGGTTATGATTTCAAAGGTTTTAAAATTTCTATTATCACTTACTACTTTTGATGGTTTAGATTGCTGGGTTTTCGGTTTACTTAAATTGCGTTACGCCTGTAGACGTTGCGTAGTTTAAGGGCCGTCACGTGCCAATTTTGAGTCGTGACAAGGTGGTTGATGTGATCATCACCTACTGCTAGCGTATTGACTAGTCTTTAGAATCCCACACAGAAGTTTCCTGGTTCAAGCGAAACGAAGTAGGGCACATATGTTGATATATGCGTGGGCCTGATTAAATATGAGTATGTGATACCGTATTGTAATCTGGCAGTTATCTGTTATCGGTTCGGTTATATGTGATATAACCAGATTGTCGAATCAAGTGTTGATTTGATAATGTGATATACAGATGAATGATATTAGTCTGTCATATGTGATATAACCGGATTATTAAATCAAATGTTGATTTAATAATGTGATATATATTATATGTGATACAATTATATCTTAAGTAATATCATTAGCTCACTAATTATTCTTCATAATATATATATATATATATATATTAATATATTGATATATATATATATATATATATATATATAATGAAGCATGGCATGATTTCTATTTTTGAGAAAAATAGAAAAAGAGGTGGAAAATGATAGCATGGTTACAAGCATGGGCTTTATTCATAATTTATTCATCTTGACTCGCTAATCAAGCATGGTTGCAATTTAATATTGCAAAATTCCATGCTTGAATGAGTGGGGGTCAAGAGTTGCCATTCATTCTAGTCTCATTCTCAACACTTAGCCATTTTTCTTGAGATGCTCCCATGGTTGCTCTCTAGCTTCATCTTCCTCCTCAAATGTCATAGTTCAAGTTTCAACCCTCACATTAGATGTGAATCATGAAGCTTGAACACAATCTTGTGAGCTTTTAACATCCTCTACTTTACCACCCACACCAAACTAGCAATTTAGTGTGGTGTGTTTGATACACTAAAGGAGTTTAGTGTAGAGTTAGCTTGAGCTAGAGGGGCTTCAGTTGGTGTTAGTTATATGTATGCCCTAGAGGCCATTACTATACATAGGATGTATATTGTAGTGGATGCTTGGACATATATAGGGAGGACTTTCTTACTCGACATGATAGTATGCTATCTGGTTACTCTTTACCTTAACGTGTATACTGATTGTCTCTCTGTTACATGTTGGTAAAGCCCTTAGGATGTGTACTTGACTACCTGGACTATGATGCAGATCATACTAGTGGGGACATGGTAGTCCATAAGTACATCCTTCAAGGTCCCTAGTCGTGGGTGTATCGAGATGGGGTATCGATATACCAGAGTAGACTAGCGTATACCTTCTTGACCCATACAGATGGGCGATGGATGATCCCATATCCATTGGTGTTTGACATCAGAGATGATATACGTGTGCTCAGTGGAAACTGGGTACACTGGACGGACTCGCCGAGAACTCCCAGATGGTATTATACCTTACGTCAGATGGCAGTTCTCTGGTGACACTGGTACAGAGTAGTCTGTTGACTCGAGATCGTCATAGAGTCTTGTGTGGTTCCCACTGTGCTTTGATTTCCACCTTACCACGTCCAAGAGGGCGTGCAAAACGGTGGTTTTTGGGTACAGTCCCGAGTAACATGGAGGTAATGAGCGATAGGAGGGGATTCGTCTCTCCCGGTATAGGGGGTTGATGTTGCACTGTGTTCGATTGGCTATAACCGGAAATCCCTGGCCAGGGTTGTCGAGATTTACTGGTAAGTGTTACCAGTAGTTTCTCGAACTGTTATAGACCTCATATCGACACGACTTATCGAGCTATTGGGGTCTGACGTTTACCACCCCTAGGCGAGATATGCGACATATCAGACGAACAGACCGGACTGTACGGTAAGTGTTACTGGTTGGATTCACAGGAGTGTGAGCGGGCTTGCTCGTCGATCTTCTGATCGCTCAATACCCGGGTGGCCGTTACGTTTAGCAGACCGCTTGCGGCTTGTGGGTGTTTGATATGATCATCACCTGCTGCCGGCGTATTGACGAGTCTTTAGAGTCCTACACAGAGGTTTCCTGGCTCAAGCGAAATGAAATAGGAGCGCATATGAGATATGTGCAGGACCGAGAATAATGCGTGTATGTGATACCTTATTCCATTCTCGCGATGAATGTATCGAAAGGTTGCATGCGATATAACCTAGTTATCGAATCAAGGAATGATTCGGTAAGCCGATACATAGGATACTAGTCGGTTATATGCGATATGACCGGATCGTTAAATCAAGTGTTGATTTAATGATTTAATGTATAATTATATATTTGATATATTACTTTGCATTAACTAGTATTGGTTCACTTTAAATGGATTTTCTCACTTGAATTGTGCAAGTTGTATATGTGATATAATTTTGTGCACATGATTGTATCATGTTTGATGATACATGCTTATTTGGTTAAGTGTAAAGAACTAAACCATGGTTAAATTGATGATTAGGGTTTTGCATATTCATTCATTTATTTATTTATTCTATTTGGAAATTAAAAGGATAAATTGATATGGTGGCTTTCTTTGTATCTTTCATGAAGCTTCATGAAGTGTTGAAAGTTTGACCACTTTTGTCTCATGCTTAACCCTAACCATTCCACTTAACCATGATTCATTCTCTACACTTAACTATGGTTTGTATATGATAAGAATTCATTTTCTTTTCTATTTTATTATTCTTATCATAACATCATCTTCTTCTTTCTTCTTCTTCTTCAAGATGAAGAAGCTTGATTCCATCAATGGTGATTTGATGAAATGAGTGAGAAATCCAATTCTAAAGTGAACCCACTTCCTATTTCTTCATCCTCTACCTCTTTCTAAGTAGTATAGGGTGTTTTCTTCACAAGTTTCATGACTTGGTGAAGTGGGAGCTTGATCTTGTGATGCCTCGACGTAGATCATCTTCGGCATCATAGTCGATGACCTAGCCCGCCCATTTCTCCGATGAAGCCGACGCTAGAGCCCGGGATTTGATTTGGACAACAAGGAGACTTCATCATGGAGCTATGGAGGTGGAGAACCGGATCTACAAAGGTTGTATTTCCGTACACTTAGTTAAGTAGTTAACTAGTTGCTTGTTTCGCCTAAAATTCTAGTTAACGATCCGTATTAGGGTTTCTCGGCACTTGTAATTTTTTTAAATTGGCATGGTTGATGCCTTGTGAGACCTCATTAGTGTGCCTAGGAACCCTACAGTGGTATCAGAGCCTAGCTAGAGCCTTAGGCGAAGCGTAGACGGAGTTTGAAGTCCGATCGAACCAAAACCCTAACCCGAAAATGCTCTCTGGACTTTTTTCAAAAACTGGGTTTTTTCCAGATTAAAAATGCTTAAAAAATTCAGCAGGAAGTTCTAAGAATTACGATGCAAAATTGGCCAAATGATACCTCCAAACCGCGGCGGAACCGCGGCAGAAGCCTGGCTTCTGCGGCGGTTCCGCGGCCAATTGATGACATTAGCCAACCATTTTTGCACAGTAATTCCTCTTTTATGGTGCTGGATTTTCTGGGAATTTTTAATATTTATTGAAGAGTTGAATTTTCTGGGTTGTATTGGGAGTTCATAGATTCGATCGGATTGTCTAATCTTGTCTATGTGTTTTCCGGAAAATTATTGAATATGTTAAAAAGTTCGACCGGATATAAATACCCAATTTTTCTCCTGTCGGGAAATTTCCAAGTGTTGGATTTTTCCGTGGTTTAAAGACGTTCTAAGTAGTGCAAGTAACGCGATGGACCCTCTAGAAGACAACAAACCTTAACTCGATTATGTGACCGTCTTGAACTGCCCTTTGAACCTTAGGGTTTGGGGCAGTACGGCGTACCACATGTGAGGCGTTGGCTTGACCCTTCTACAGCTGGACCGTTGGTACTGAGACATGAACTGAATGTTTTTAGACTTATTTCATGTGTTGAGCTGTATCGGGAAAACTTGGGTGTTCGACTGTTCGATCGGAAAGTTTAACATTTTCTATTTATCCGGAATGTGATACAATATTTGGAATCCACAAGTTGTTATGAGATAACCGAATGAATGTTATAAACATAGCACTTTAGTCTCACTTGATCGGTTGCCACGGAATTTTGATGTGATCAAAAGTCCGTCGCAATCACGTAGCGTACGCGGATACTCGCCGGGTAAACTTAATAGACAGCCTCACTCCATAGCCCCGACCAAGTGACTGTAGGAGAACCCCGTCGCCGAAAGCATCCGTTCGGGTGCTCGCAGCAGCGGTGTTTCGCCTTGGTGCACTTTGTCGACGGCGTTGGGGGTGCGGCCGCCTACTGAAGTTTGCGACGAGCATTCGATCAGGATGTCGGGAATCTTGTTGAATTGCCCGACTTTATATTGAAATGTGTTTTCGATTTTGAGACTAAAATGCGGGGTTTATAATTGTTAGGCATGCAATGTCTAAGGAATTCATTTGATTAGGCATGCGATGTCTATGCAGATTGCGGATTCCAATTGTTGTAGTTTTACACTTTCTTTTCTGCGACCGTAAGTGTAATATGTGATATCGCCAGTTTCGTTGCTATATGTCAACGACAATTGGGATGCGCATATTTACTTACGTTGATGACATGTGATGTTATGTGTTGCTGGATATGATATATTGGATCGTCGTGTTTGAATAGCCGGGTTTTTTTATGTGAGATGAGTGTTTTTCATTTTCATTCATGTAAAAACTTGTATGTAATATTCTTTTATTGGGACACTTCCAGGTTGCGGAAGATGTCACCCTTTGTATATTATTTACTTTTCCGCATTAGGATAGACCCAAGGAGGGGAGCACAAGTAACCGGGTTCTGGAGTCCATTGGGAGACCAACTCGAGGAGTCGAGTTCGGGTCTCCTAACTCCAGAATTGGTAGGGTTGCTTGCCGCTCTCGTAGGGGTCTAGGGGTGTGGGTTTGGCTATTCATCGCGACCGTGGAATCCGTGTTTTATACTGGCTCGTATTGAAAACACGGACATCCTACTATATCCAATATTTCATATGATTCTTCTGCTGCGATATCTGTGATGTGATCATGTGATATGTTCTGTGATGGATACTATATATAGTATATATGATATATTATATAGACGTTACTTATGTTTTACACCCGCGCTAGCCCTGCCCCGCTCTGCCGTTAGTTACCTAACCTAACGGTGCATGAGGGGACATCGAGGCGAATGCGGATGGCATAAGTGTACGTCGTATTTATCTGTGATGTTTAGGTACTTAAATGATGGGACTTCATTAATGTGATTAATGAAAGAAAAGAAACCTAAAGATGTTGTAGAATCGAATTTTAAAAATAAAACAGTTCTTGCTTTGCACAGTAGTATATATGATATATCCTGCACCTTATTCGATGAGGAAAGGACCGAGATCCCTTCACCGGGAGTGACTCCTTTAGCAATAACTGGCAGATGCTACACACTCGGTTTGTCTTCTGATTGCTTTTAAGTGTTTTGCTTTGCACAGTGATATATATGATATATCCTGCACCTCATTCGACGAGGAAAGGACCGACGATCCCTTCACCGGGAGTGACTCCTTTAGCAAAACTAGAAAAGCCTCAAAAACACTCCATTATAAAATCATTTGATTCTACAACGATATCAAGTTCATTACGCAATAGGTTTTCAGAAAAACCTGTCGTAGCCTTCTGTCATTTCAGATAAGTGGTAGTTAGTATTCGTGCTACGTTTGTTGGCCTGCGTCAAGGCGTAGTGTGCGGTAGCTAACTAGTATTTATCTGCTTATGCATATGATGCAGATTGGATTAGGGTAGTCGTGCGACTTTGTTGGCCTGCGTCAAGGGTCGTGCGGGTGGGTTTAATTCAATCAGGAAATGATGGGTTGAACTTGACTAGCGCACTATGGTTTGTTGGCCTGCGTCAAGGTCATAGAACGCTTGGGGCAAAATATTATCGGGAATTTCAAGTGTTGAAATTTTCAATGAGATTGCATACCTTCAATGAGATAGTTGGATCCCGATACCCACTGCGAGTAAGAGTTACTCCTGGGAGAGTTTTATACATTACAATTAGCCGATCAAGTAGGTGTCTAGAAAGGTGTTAACGAGGTTACGCCTCTGGGAAAACGAGGTTTACATTAATTAGGTTCGTGCGAAAGCACGGGGCACCTCCCTCAAAGTACCGACACTGGCCTGGCTGAAAGATTGGAAAACTTGTAGTGTGTAATTAATCCCGGCTAGTCTTTCCTTTTAGGGTTTGAAGGAAGATTTGACAAAAACAGTGGGAGCCATCCTGATTAGATAAAATAATAACCAATCTATTCTTGAAAGAGCGCACGCTGAGTGTTTTCTTCTCTCTCTCCCCAGGTAGCGACCATATCACGCCTTAATCAAGATAATAATATGGAATATTGACCGAACCCGCTTGTTATACTGAGCTGGGGAACGTTGGTCCCGCTCCAACTTATAATTGTTATAAGACATAGCAGGAAATAGGGGAATACCAGATTTCCCATGCCACCCAAACGAAGAAAGTGCATACTGATGCATCATCTTCGGGTGTGCTCATTACAAAGAACTGTTTCTCTGTATCCTCTACGTCCTGGGTATGTGATACCAGATCAGGATCCCAGATATGTAATATGTTACATAGGGCTACAGAAAGGTAGAGAACTGAGAACGGGTGATAAGTTTCATAAGGCAGAAAACGGGGCAAGAGTTGCAGCCAAGTCTGTTGGTCACTGTCACCCTGTATTACCAATACATTGATTCTGAACAAATGCTATTAGATACCGAACCTGATATACAAAATCATATCTGTCTCTTTATTAGTAAAGAAACGATAAAATTTTGTATTGTTGGATAATGTTCTGAAAATTTCCTATATCAAAAGCTGATCGGTTCAGGCACGTTATCTAAAAGCATTGATGTTCTAAATCAAACTACAGTTCTTTAGTATACGGAACACACAAAAGAGGAAGAGTTCAGAAATGAACGAATCCTTCTTGAGGCATTGTAGACTAGGTCATATCAATGCGACCCGACTAGCTGAAGTTACATGTAGATGCATATTTAAATCAGTTTGAATCTACATCTTGTGAAACTTGCCAGTCATGTCACAAAGATATAATGACACCAGCTCTGTTTATTGGAAACAGAGAAAGAGTTCGTGAACTCTTGGGATGATACATGTTGATGTATGTAAGGTCCCCTGTCTACACATGCCAAGACCGGTTCTTTGTACTTCATTACATTCTCTGATAATCTCTTTAGATTCAGACATATGTTCTTGTTGAAACACAAGTCCGAACCTTTTGAGATATTCACAGAATATAAGTTAGAAGTAGAGAACCAAAACGGGTATAAGTATTATGTCCTTTGATGTGATCAAGGAGGAGAATACTTGAGCACGGAATTGCTGGACTATTCTAAAGGAGAATGAGATTCTCTCTCAGCATTACTCCTCCGTATACACCATAGTACGATGGTATATCGGGGTGGAGCAATAGCACCCTATGTGATATGGTGCGCTCTATGATGAGTACTACTGAGTGTCCTATTTCCTTTTAGGGAGTTATGCACTTGAGAAGCTGCATACCTATTGAATAGGGTTCAAATCAAATCAGTTGCCTACCACTTCATATGTGATATGGAAAGGGATAGAGCCCTTCTCTTAAGTCAGTTAAGATTTAGGGTTGTCCGGCCTATGTCTAAAAGCAAAATCCGGACAAGATCGAGGCAAGGTCTGTTGTGTAGAACTGGAAAGGTTCCAGCTATACAAACTACAGCAGATGATTTGGTAGAACCAAAGGATTCAATAGTAACCAACGAACCTCAGCCTCTCCTCCGATCTAGTAGGGTTCCTCACCCACCTGAGAGTTACTTCTGTTTCTCTATGACAGTGGGAACGAGGATTGCATCATGAGATGATGACCCAACTAGTTTCGAGCTGGCCATCAGGAGTGGGACTCTGTAAGAATGGCTGGATGCTTAGCGATCTGAGATGGAATCCATGTACACCAACAAAGTATGGACTTTGGTTGCTATATCTGAAGGGTTAAATCCCCATCAGGAGCAAGTAAATCTTGAGAAGATTACTTGGTGTAGATGGAAAAGTTGAGACTTTCAAAGCTAGACTAGTTAAAGCTTTTCGTCATCGACCAGGCTTGGATAATGATGAAACCTTTTCAAGTGGCTATGCTTAAGTCCATCCAGATCCTACTTGCCACGGCTACATACCATGACTACGATATCTGGCGGTTGGGTGCCATGACTGCTTTTCTAAATGATGTTTTAGAAGAGAACGTCTATAAGTACACAGCCGGAGGGCTTCGTAGACAGTGGGAGCAGCGGAAAACGTGTACAAGATGCTTTATATGATAAAGCAGGTATCGCGGAGTTGGAACATCTGTTTTGATGTGTTAGTCAAAGAGTTTGACATCATCAAAATGGTATATGAACCTTGTATAAACAATAAGGTAGTGGAGAGTATGGTGGTGATCCTCGTAGAGTACGTGGATGACATACTCTTGATAGGGAAGTAGTTTCCTATGCTACGCTCGGTCAATCTCCGCTTATCACAATGATTCTCCATATAGGATCATAGTGACACCTCCTAAATCCTGGGTTTTGGATCTATGAGATAGATCTAATTGGATGTTAGGATTCTCACCAGTTGTAGTGAGATGGTATCAACCGATCCTGGGGAGAATCACTAGAAGGGTTCCAGGGTGATAAGGACGACTGAAAGTCAGTCACAGGCATTGACTTTACCCTCAGTAAAGGGTCGGTATGTTGGAAGAGTTCCAAGCTAGATACCGTGGCATACTAGACAATAAAGGCTCGATACATCGCTACTTAAGATGCTACCAAAGAGGATGTTTGGGTATATATTGGTTCATGAGATGAACTACGTTCCAACCATTGTGAGACAATGGAGTTATGGCTTATGCCAAGGAACACCGGTCCCATCAAAGATCTAGATATATTCTAAGGCAGTATCACCTGATCATGGAGATGGTTGATCTCCAAGGAGATCCAGGTTAGGAGAGTAGACTCAGAGGACAACACGGCGGATCCACTCACAAAGGCCTTTTCCCAGAGAAAGACTTTTTTTTTGGGATGGTTGAGTATGAGATACTGCAACCACTGCTACAGATGGCCCTAGTGCAAGTGGGAGATTGTTAGTTGTATGTATGCCCTAGAGGCCATTACTATACATAGGATGTATATTGTAGTGGATGCTTGGACATATATAGGGAGAACTTTCTTGCTCGACATGATAGTATGCTATCTGGTTACTCTTTACCTTAACTTGTATACTGATTGTCTCTCTGTTACATGTTGGTAAAGCCCTTAGGATGTGTACTTGACTACCTGGACTATGATGCAGATCATACTAGTGGGGACATGGTAGTCCATAAGTACATTCTTTAAGGTCCCTAGTCGTGGGTGTATCGAGATGCGGCATCGATATACCAGAGTAGACTAGCGTATACCTTCTCGACCCATACAGATGGGCGATGGATGATCCCATATCCATTGGTGTTTAACATCAGAGATGATATACGGGTGCTCAGTGGAGACTGGGTACACTGGACGGACTCGCCGAGAACTCCCAGATGGTATTATACCTTACGTCAGATGGCAGTTCTCTGGTGACACTGGTACAGAGTAGTCTGTTGACTCGAGATCGTCATAGAGTCTTGTGTGGTTCCCACTGTGCTTTGATTTCCACCTTACCACGTCCAAGAGGGCGTGCAAAACGGTGGTTTTTGGGTACAGTCCCGAGTCACATGGAGGCAATGAGCCAATGGAGGGGATTCGTCTCTCCCGGTATAGGGGGTTGATGTTGCGCTGTGTTCGATTGGCTATAACCGGAAATCCCTGGCCAGGGTTGCCGAGATTTACTGGTAAGTGTTACCAGTAGTTTCTCGAACTGTTATAGACCTCATATCGACACAACTTATCGAGCTATTGGGGTCTGACGTTTACCACCCCTAGGCGAGATATGCGACATATCAGACGAACAGACCGGACTGTACGGTAAGTGTTACTGGTTGGATTCACAGGAGTGTGAGCGGGCTTGCTCGTCGATCTTCTGATCGCTCAATACCCGGGTGGCCGTTACGTTTAGCAGACCGCTTACGGCTTGTGGGTGTTTGATATGATCATCACCTGCTGCCGGCGTATTGACGAGTCTTCAGAGTCCTACACAGAGGTTTCCTGGCTCAAGCGAAACGAAATAGGAGCGCATATGAGATATGTGCAGGACAGAGAATAATGCGTGTATGTGATACCGTATTCCATTCTCGCGATGAATGTATCGAAAGGTTGTATGCGATATAACCTAGTTATCGAATCAAGGAATGATTCGGTAAGCCGATACATAGGATACTAGTCGGTTATATGCGATATGACCGGATCGTTAAATCAAGTGTTGATTTAATGATTTAATGTATAATTATATATTTGATATATTACTTTGCATTAACTAGTATTGGTTCACTTTAAATGGATTTTCTCACTTGAATTGTGCAAGTTGTATATGTGATATACTTTTGTGCACATGATTGTATCATGTTTGATGATACATGCTTATTTGGTTAAGTGTAAAGAACTAAACCATGGTTAAATTGATGATTAGGGTTTTGCTTATTCATTCATTTATTTATTTATTCTTTTTGGAAATTAAAAGGATAAATTGATATGGTGTCTTTCTTTGTATCTTTCATGAAGCTTCATGAAGTGTTGAAAGTTTGACCACTTTTGTCTCATGCTTAACCCTAACCATTCCACTTAACCATGATTCATTCTCTACACTTAACCATGGTTTGTATATGATAAGAATTCATTTTCTTTTCTATTTTATTATTCTTATCATAACATCATCTTCTTCTTTCTTCTTCTTCTTCAAGATGAAGAAGCTTGATTCCATCAATGGTGATTTGATGAAATGAGTGAGAAATCCAATTCTAAAGTGAACCCACTTCCTATTTCTTCATCCTCTACCTCTTGCCAAGTAGTATAGGGTATTTTCTTCACAAGTTTCATGACTTGGTGAAGTGGGAGCTTGATCTTGTGATGCCTCGACGTAGATCATCTTCGGCATCATAGTCGATGACCTAGCCTGCCCATTTCTCCGATGAAGCCGACGCTAGAGCCCGGGATTTGATTTGGACAGCAAGGAGACTTCATCATGGAGCTATGGAGGTGGAGAACCGGATCTACAAAGGTTGTATTTCTGTACACTTAGTTAAGTTGTTAACTAGTTGCTTGTTTCGCCTAAAATTCTAGTTAACGATCCGTATTAGGGTTTCTCGGCACTTGTAATTTTTTTAAATTGGTATGGTTGATGCCTTGTGAGACCTCATTAGTGTGCCTAGGAACCCTACAGGTGGATTGTCTTTGGCATGAAGATCACGAAGGAGGGTCGTTCAAATCGAAGAGGAGCCTTGTAGAGTCGCGTTGACTTCAACCCGGAGCTTTAGAAGAGAGGGACTCGAACTACAAAGGTTGTATGCTCTTTTCTTCTCTTGGTTTTAATAACATCACAAAGGCAAACCCTAAAAATCTAGTAATGATCTTGTTAGTCTAACTTAACACCTAATAAAATTTGAATTTGGCATTCTTGATTCCTCTAGAAACTCATGGTGGTGCTAAGGTAGACTTTCAGGAGAAACGTTCGGAAGCAGTTTATGAATATAAGAGGATGTTCATGGGATATGGTAACAGCAACCTTCTTCGGGAGACGGTTATCAATCCAGGCTTCCAAGGTGACCTGGATGACAGAGTGACTGTCAGAGTTATAGTTTTCCCTCTTTTGAGGGGTGGAAGTTTGGACAGGCGGTCCAAGCGGATACTGAGGAAGGCATGGTGCAGGATACTGATTAAATTCAGTGGACGATACAGTCTAAGTAGTTTGCTGGATTTGGAGTTCATTTGTGAACTGGGTCCCATCAGATATCCACACATATTCTAAGACTGGTATTGCTTATTTCAGGAGATGTCTTTCTCTGCGAACTTGAGATAAAGAGAGACATAGAAAAAAACATTGGAGCGGATCCACTCACTGAGGCTATTTCTCGAACGCAATAGTTTTACAAACGAGCTTTATAAAACTGATTAGTAGAGAAGTTGGGTGTTCGGTATCACACGGGCTGTGAGTATGCCACACCGCAATAATTAGCCTTAAGTGGAAGTGGGAGATTGTTGGTTATAGTGCTCTTAAGTCAATTATTGGATCACAGGCACGTGATTGATTGAGGGAGGACCTATACCGGTAGAACTGTAACGTTCTGAAAATTCTATTAGGTTAATTGTGTATTAATTATTGATAATACGAGTTTTCCGTAAAAACCAAGATATAATTATTTTTCCACATAAACTTAAATATACCTATTTCAGCTATGTAATTGCTAGTATTGGTATTTAATTAGTCACTTATTAATTTCTAGTTTACTCAAATATTTTCCTTAATTAATTAATTTTAATTATTATTTTAATTATACACTTATACACTAAATTGGTGATAATTGCAAATTAGATTGCGTTAATACAAGTTTAGTGCACCATGACATATCTAACACTCATTTTGTAACATGTTCTTTCTTCTAATTTTTCTAAATGGTTCTAGATATTTCTATGATTAAGCTTGAAAATGAAATAAAATAAAATAATTAGAAATGAGTATGGTACATGTTGACTTGAGGTATGGTGTTCATTGATTCCCCTCACCCACACACACACACACCCTTGGCTAGCCGAAACCTGCAGCCCCCCATTCTTCTTTTTCTCACTTGTAAACATCTCACAACTCACAAGAAAAAAGAAAAGAAAAGAGCATGGTGCATTTATGGAGGTATGGGTGGCATGTTTCTTAAGCTCACCCACGCATTTCCCCTCACTCCCTCCTCCTATTCTCGGGCTGCACAAGGCAGCAGCCCCCTTCTCTCTCCATTCTTCTTCTTTTCTTTGTAAAACCCCCACAAAAAACACACAAAAATCCACAAATTAAACCCTAAAATCCTATCTAAAATCATCACAAATTCCTTCGCCAAATCTAGCATGGATCTAGGATCAAGGTTGCAATTTGGAGGCTAAGTTTGCAAGTTAGATCTACAAAAAATGTGAGGTATAAATCCTAACCCTATGGTTAATTTGTTGCTAAATTACTTCAATCTAATTTAATTAGGTGTTCAAATATGGTTTTAATTTCAAGATTTAGTTTTCAAGAGAAGGATTTCAATTTAAGTTAGGGTTTTAATCACTTGATCATGGTTGCAATGAGTAGTTTAATATTTTAAGACATGCAAAATCTAATCTAGTTGTTAAGTTGCTAATTGTTATTTTTAAATTGTCCTAATTAAACAATTTTGCAAACTAATTTCATGTTTAATCTAGAGTAGGTGAGATTAAAATCTAGTTAATAATTGTGAAGTCTAATTATAATATTAAATGAATATTTTGGCCACTAGTTCTGTTAAAACATCAAGATTTGAACTAAAATGGTAAATTGATGCTTACTAGGTTTTTGGAATAAATCGATTTTAATTAAGTTTGAGGTTTTGATGATATACAACCTATTTCCTAATGTATTTAGTGTGTTGTGAATGCGCGATTGGTGCGATTGGGTTCTAGGCATAGTAGTTGCCACGTATAGAGACCCTAGTTGTGGTTTGTGGCGTTGTCGCGAGCGCGTTTTGTGCACCAAGTGTGTGCGCGTCCAGTTAGTGCACATGGTCGACTTGTATCGTTTGTGTCCGCGACTATTTATATATCTATTCTCTTATTTACTTGTGTGCGTTTCTAGGATCGGGTGCAGAGGCGTCGGATGAGGCGCGGAAAAGGCAAGGTTGAGATCGGATCAAATTAGCTGAGGCGTCCCGGTGAGTAGATGTACACATCTACGCGGGAATCGTTTTGATGGCACGAGGCGCCCGATAGTCAGGATTTCTACTAGTGCTTGTATTTATATGCATAGTCTCCTAGTCATTCATCTCATTACATTGCATCATCATAGATATATATGATATTATCTCATAGGACACTTGCACCATTACCATTGGTTCATGCCGCATGTGCACTATTCATGCGAACACCCATGCCTTTGGTAATTGCTATGTCACGAACACTATAGAACTTGCTTAGAATAAATATCTGTGCATTGCATCATATATGATCTGTAGACTTGTACTTGTATAGTCATTTCATCAGGATGGATACGTAGGATTGTTAGTCATATATACATACCTTATTGTATCATGATTCATACATAGCTTCTGGCCGTACTTCGCATGGTATATACTATCGTATCATAGACATCCAGCACCACCGACATGTTTATATATTGTGATTCTTCTCGAGGATTTTAGTATTTATGAGATTTATGGATTTTGGAGAAACCACAACGATTTTAAGAATGTATTACCAGTTTAAAAATGTAAGTGGTGGTTTTCTCTTGATATGATATGTGTGGCTTCCACCATGTGTTTTCTCGGTTATTGAGCGGTATCATATACCCGATTTGAGGAGGGGGATGCACCGTCTGCGGGTACATGGTGGACCCGGTGCGGTACCTCGGGGCAAGAAGATCGCATAGATAGCGTTGAGCCCGGCAGGGGAGCACTACCGACCGGTTATTTTGACGCGGCAAATATCCGGAGGATACCAACGTAGTCGTGAGATTTGATGATATGGGTCGATCCGGACTGATGGAGCCCGAGATATTGAGATATTGAGATATTGAGACATTGAGATATTTAGATATTGAGACATTGGGATATAGAGATATTGAGACATTGAGATATTGATATATATATATATATATATATTGTGTCGATGCTTGAAACAGAGTTTCTGTTGATTTCATTGATGATACTTCAGTTTATTACACAGAGGTTTTACTAAGATAAGAACAAAGATTTTCTCATACCAGACTTGTTCAGGTTTCGTTTTGATTTTGCATTCATGTTGCATTCATGTTAGTACATCGTATCATATCGATATGTGTAGGTTGAGACGCATTTGCGTGTATGCTTACAATAGCCTTATTAGATGTTACTTACTACTCATGAGTTGGCAACTCACCCCCGTTGTGCCATAGTATCTTGCAGGTCCGATCCGTCAGCACAGAAGCGGCGGGCACACTTCCTCATTTTGTTCCTTTTGCTTGGACTTGCGGCATTACTCGTAGGTGGGTTGCGAGGATATTTTATTCCATCATGTATATTATTTTGTATCTAGTATACTCCATCTACACTTGTATATTGGACTAGACGGTGAGACTCGCGAGACTTGTATTTATGGTATTTGGTGTCGATGCTCACTCGAGCCGACGTGGTGTTTCTCATTTTTTGCTTTCAGATGCTTATTTTGCACTGGTATGAGATATATATTGCATGTGGTTGTGATTCCGCCAATGGCGAAGAGCTAGCTCCTGCTTGGGGATGCCTTTATTCATCACTTATGTGTATTCTTATTTTGTACCCATTTGGGGTCAGTATTTACAAAGGAGACTCTGCCGAAATTTTCGGGAAAATTTGACGCATTAAAATGTTTTAAAGTGACTATATTTTACAAAATTCATCTTTTTAAGTTAAGTTTTCTTTCACTCTATTTCTTTAAATGGTTTAGATTTTTGGGCTCTGGCTTACATAGATTACGTACGCCTTGAGACGTTTCGTAATTTAAGTGCCAGTCACGTTCCGTACCTTCGGGTCGTGACAAGAACAGTCTTACTCGAGATGATAGTATGCTATCTGGTTTGTCTTTATCATCGTGTACATACTTCAGGTGACAC
The DNA here is from genome assembly GCA_030015575.1 of Agapanthus africanus. Taxonomy (NCBI): domain Eukaryota; kingdom Viridiplantae; phylum Streptophyta; class Magnoliopsida; order Asparagales; family Amaryllidaceae; genus Agapanthus; species Agapanthus africanus. The sequence goes on from JASDDO010000029.1 coordinate 216,498,787, forward strand.
TACAGATCACTATTACATGTTGATAGAGCCCATAGGATTCTTTCTTGACTACCAGCAGTATGATGGCGATCATATACGTGAGAGTTGGGTGGTTTATAAGCACATCCTTAAAATGTCCCTAGTCGTGGGAGTTTCGATGCCGGGCATTGATACTCTAAGAGTAGACTAGTGTATACTGATCGAGGCCCCGACGAGGGATGGTGGCCGGTCTAACAAGCTATTGGTGTTAGTTGATTCACCTAAGATGTATACAGGTGCTCATTAGGTTATGAGTACACCGGACGGACTCGCCGGGAACATGCTAGTTGGTATTATACCTATTGTTAGATAGCAGTTCCCAGGTGACATGTGTACAGGTTAGTCTATCGACCTGAGATCGTCATTTGTCTCGTGTGAGTTCCCACTGTGCTTTGATTACTACCCTACCCCGGCTCAAAAGATTCGTGCAAACAGGTTTTAGTTGGGTACAGTCCCGAGCCACATGGAGGCAGTGAGCGAATTGTCAGGGGATTCGTCTCTCCCGGTATTGGGGGTTGATGTCGCGGTGTGCACGGGTGGCCATCACCAGAAATCCTTGGCCAAGGTAGTCGAGAATTACTGATCTAGGATTGGTAGTTTCTCAGGCGATGATAGGTTTCATACCGACACTGAATGCCAAGTTATTAGGGGTCTGACTTTATCCACCCCTAGACTCGATATGCGATACTCATAGACGAACGAACCGGACTGTACGGATATTGTCACTGTCAGGCTCAGTGGGGGTTTCAGGATGAGTTTGCTTGTCGGCCTCCCTTTCGCTCTGAAAAACACTCATCTCACATAAAAACACCCGGCTATTCAAACACGACGATACAATATAACATATCCAGCAATACATAACATCACATGTCATCAACGTAAGTAAATATGCACATCCCAATTGTCGTTGACATATAGCAACGAAACCGGCGATATCACATATTACACTTACGGTCACAGAAAAGAAAGTGTAAAACTACAACAGTTGGAATCCGCAACCTGCATAGACATCGCATACCTAACCAACTGAATTCCTTAGACATCGCATGCCTAACAATTATAAACCCCGCATTTTAGTCTCATTATCGAAAACACTTTTCAATATCAAGTCGGGCAATTCAACAAATTCCCGGCATTTTGATCGAATGCTCGTCGCAAACTTTAGTAGGCGGCCGCACCCCCGATGCCGTCGACGAACTGCACCAAGGCGGAACACCGCTACCGCGAGCACTCGAACGGATGCTTTCGGCGACGGGGTTCTCCTACAGTCACTTGGTCGGGGCTATGGTGTGTAGCTGTTTATTAAGTTTACCCGGCGAGTATCCGCGTACGCTACGTGATTGCGACGGACTTTTGATCACATCAAAATCCCGTGGCAACCGATCAAGTGAGACTAAACTTCTATGTTTATAACATCCAAATCAGTTATCTCATAACTGCTTGTGGATTCCAAATATTGTATCACATTCCAGATAAATAGAAAATGTTAAACTTTCCGATCGAACAATCAAACACCCAAGTTTTCCCGAAACAACTCAACACATGAAATAAGTTTTAAAACACTCACTTCATGCCTCAGTACCAACGGTCCAGCCGTAGAAGGGTCAAGCCAACTCCTCACATGTGGCACGCCGTACTGCCCCAAACCCTAAGGTTCAAAGGGCAGTTCAAGACGGTCACATAATCGAGTTAAGCTTTGTTGTCTTCTAGAGGGACCATCGCGTTACTTGCACTACTTAGAACATCATTAAACTACGGAAAAAATCCAACACTTGGAAATTTTCCGGCAGGGAAAAAATTGGGTATTTATATCCGGACGAACTTTTGAACATATTCTAAAATTACCCGGATAAACACATAGACGAAATTAGACTTCCCGATCGAAACACCGAGTCCCCAATACAACCCAGAAAACTCAACTCTTTAGTGCAAATTAAAAATTCCCAGAAAACTCAGGATTTAAATTAAGACATTACTGTGCAAACAGTTCTGAAGGAAGCGACCGTACGGCCGCGGAACCGCCGGGTAAACTTAATAGACAGCTACACACCATAGCCCCGACCAAGTAACTGTAGGAGAACCCCGTTGCCGAAAGCATCCGTTCGGGTGATCGCGGTAGCGGTGTTCCGCCTTGGTGCACTTCGTCGACGGCATCGGGGGTGCGGCCGTCTACTAAAGTTTGCGACGAGCATTCGATCAAAATGCCGGGACATGCGATGTCTATGCAGGTTGCGGATTCCAACTGTTATAGTTTTACACTTTCTTTTCTGTGACCGTAAGTGTAATATGTGATATCGCCGGTTTTGTTGCTATATGTCAACGACAATTGGGATACGCATATTTACTTACGTTGATGACATGTGATGTTATGTATTGCTGGATATGTTATATTGGATCGTCGTGTTTGAATAGCCGGGTTTTTTTTTATGTGAGATGAGTGTTTTTCATTTTCAATCATGTAAAAAAAAACTGGTATGTAATATTCTTTTTTTTTTTTGGGGGGCACTTCCAGGTTGCGGAAGATGTCACCTTTTGTATATTATTTACTTTTCCGCACTAGGATAGACCCAAGGAGGAAGGCACAAGTAACCGAGTTCTGGAGTCCAGTGGGAGACCAACTCGAGGAGTCGAGTCCAGGTCTCCTAACTCTAGAATTGGTAGGGTTGCTTGCCGCTCTCGTAGGGGTCCAGGGGTGTAGGTTTGGCTATTCATCGCGACCGTGGAATCCGTGTTTTATACTGGGTCGTATTGAAAACACGGACGTCCTAGTATATCCAATGTTTCATATGTTTCTTCTACTGCGATATCTGTGATGTGATCATTTGATATGTTGTGATAGATACTGTATATAGTATATATGATATATTATATAGGCGTTACTTATGTTTTACACCCGCGCTAGCCCTGCCCTGCTCTGCCGTTAGTTACCTAACCTAACGGTGCACGAGGGGACATCGAGGCGAATGCGGATGGCATAAGTGTACGTCGTATTTATCTGTGATGTTTAAGTAACTTAAATGATGGGACTTCATTAATATGATTAATGAAATAAAAGAAACCTAAAGATGTTGTGGAATCGAATTTTCAAAAACAGGTAGCTACAGTTCTTGCTTTGCATTGCGGTGTTCTTTGTAGAACATCCTGCACTTTATTCAATAAGGAAAGGGCCGAGATCCCTTCACCGGGAGTGACCCCTTTAGCAATAACTGGCAGATGCTACACCCCTCGGTTTGTCTTTTGATTGCTTCTATAGTTTTTGCTTTGCACAGCGGTATATATGATATATCCTACACCTTATTCGATGAGGAAAGGGCCGACGATCCCTTCACCGGGAGTGACCCTTTTAGCAAAACTAGAAAAGCCTCAAAAACACTCCATTTCAAAATTCATTCGATTCTACAACGATATCAAGTTCATTACGCAATAGGTTTTCAGAAAAACCTGTCGTAGCCCTCCGTCATTTCAGATAAGTAGTAGTTAGTATTCGTGCTACGTTTGTTGGCCTGCGTCAAGGCGTAGTGTGCCGTAGCTAAATAGTATTTATCTGCTTATGCATATGATGCAGATTGGATTAGGGTAGTCGTGCGACTTTGTTGGCCTGTGTCAAGGGTCGTGTGGGTGGGTTTAATTCAATCAAGAAATGACGGGTTGAACTTGACTAGCGCACTATGGTTTGTTGGCCTGCGTCAAGGTCATAGGACGCTAGGGGCAAAATTATCGGGAATTTCAAGTGTTGAAATTTGCAATGGATTGCATACCTTCTATGAGATAGTTGGATCCCGATACCCGCTGCGAGTAATTGTTACTCCTGGGAGAGTTTTACACATTACAATTAGCCGATCTAGTAGGTGTCTAGAAAGGTGTCAACAAGGTTACGCCTCTGGAAAAACGAGGTTTACTGTAATTAGGTCCGTGCGAAAGCACGGGGAACCTCCCTCAAAGTATCGACACTGGTCTGGATGAAAGATTAGAGAACTTGTAGCGTGTAATTAATCCCGGCTAGTCTTTCCTTTTAGGGTTTGAAGGAAGATTTGATAAAAAACAGTGGGAGCCATCCTGATTAGATAAAATAATAACCAATCTATTCTTGCAAGAGCGCACGCAGAGTGTTTTCTTCTCTCTCTCTCCAGGTAGCGACCATGTCACGCCTTAATCAAGATAATAATACGGATATATTGACTGAACCCGCTTGTTATACAAAGCTGGGGAACGTTGGTCCCGCTCCAACTTATAATTGTTATAAGACAGAGTAGGAAATTGGGGAATACCAGATTTCCCGTGCCGCCCCAACGAAGAAAGTGCATACTGATGCGTCATCTTCGGGTGTGTTCATTACAGAGAACTGTTTCTCAGTATCCTTTACGTCCTGGGTATATGATACCGGATCAGGATCCTAAATATGTAATCTGTTACATGGGCTATAAAAGGTAGAGAACTGAGAACGGGTGATAAGTTTCATGAGACAGAAAACGGTGCAAGTGTTGCAGCCAAGTCTGTTGGTCACTGTCACCCTGTATTACAAATACATTGATTCTGAACAAATGCTATTAGATACCGAACCTGATATACAAAATCATATCAATCTCTTTATTTAGTAAAGAAAGATATAATTTTGTATTGTTGGAATATGTTTTGAACATTTCCTATATCAAAAGTTGATCGGTTCAGGCACGTTATCTAAAAGCATTGATATTCTAAATCAAACTACAGTTCTTAGTACACAGAACACAAACAAGAGGAAGAGTTCAGAAATGAATGAATCCTTCTTGAGGCATTGTAGACTAGGTCATATCAATGCGACCCGACTAGCTGAAGTTAGATATAGATGCATATTTAAATCTGTTTGATTTTACATATTGTGAAAACTTGCCGGTCATGTCACAAAGTTAAGATGACCACAGCTCTGTTTATTGGAAGCAGAGAAAGAGTAAGTGTACTCTTGGGACTGATACATGATGATGTATGAAGGTCCCCAGTCTACACATGCCAAGACCGGTTCTTTGTACTTCATTAAATTCTCTGATGATCTCTCGAGAATCAGGCATATGTTCCTGTTGAAACACAAGTTCGAACCTTTTGAGATATTCTCAGAATATAAGTTAGAAGTAGAGAACCAATAACGGGTATAAGAATTATGTCGTTTGATGCGATCAAGAAGGAGAATACTTGAGCACGGAATTCTTGGACTTTTCTAAAGGAGAATGAGACTCTCTCAGCATTACTCTTCCGTATACACCGCAGAACGTTGGTGTATCGGAGCGGAGCAATCACACCCTATATGATAAGGTGTGCTCTATGATGAGTACTACTGAGTTACCTATTTCCTTTTGGGAGTTATGCACTTGAGAAGCTGCATACCTATTGAATAGGGTTCCAATCAAATCAATTGCCTACCACTTCATATGTGATATGGAAAGGGAAGAGTCCATATCTTAAGTTTGTTAAGATTTAGGGTTGTCCGGCCTATGTCTAAAAGCAAAATCCGGACAAGCTCGAGGCAAGGTCAGTTATGTAGAACTGGAAAGGTTCCAGCTATACAAACTACAGCAACTGATTTGGTAGAACCAAAGGATTCAGTAGATACCAACGAACCTCAGCCTCTCCGCCGATCTAGTAGGGTTTCTCACCCACCTGAGAGATACTTATGTTTCTCTATGACAGTGGGAGCGAGGATTGCATCATGAGATGATGACCCAACTAGTTTCGAGCTGGCCATCAGGAGTGGGACTCTGTAAGAATGGCTGGATGCTTAGCGATCTGAGATAGGATCCATATACACCAACAAAGTATGGACTTTGGTTGCTTTATCTGAAGGGTTAAATCCCCATCAGGAGCAAGTATATCTTGAGAAGATTACTTGGTGTACATGGAAAAGTTGAGACTTTCAAATCTAGACTTGTTAAAAGTTTGCATCATTGACCAGGTATGGATTATGATGAAACCTTTTCTAAGTAGCTATGCTTAAGTCCATCCAGATCCTACTTGCCAAGGCTACATACCATGACTACGATATCTGACGGTTGGGTGCCATGACTGCTTTTCTAAGTGATATTTTAGAAGAGAGCGCCTGTAAGTACACAAGCCAGAGGGCTTCGTAGACAGTGGGAGCAGCGGAAACGTGTACAAGATACTTTATAAGATTAAAGCAGGCATCGCGGAGTTGGAACATCTATTTTGATGAGATAGTCAAAGAGTTTGACATCATCAAAATGGTAGATGAACCTTGTATATACAAACAGGTAGTAGGGAGTATGGTGATGATCCTCGTAGAGTACATGGATGACATACTCTTGATGGGGAAGGAGTTTCCTATGCTACGCTCGGTCAATCTCCGCTTATCACAAGGATTCTCCATATAGGATCAAAGTGATACCTCCTAAATCCTGAGTTTTGATCTATGAGATAGAAGTAATTGGATGTTAGGATTCTCACTAGTTGTAGTGAGATGGTATCAATCGATCCTGGGGAGAATCACTGGAAGGGTTCCAGGGTGATAAGGACGACTGAATGTCAGTCACAGGCATTGTCTCTACCCTCAGTAAAGGGACGGTATGTTGGAAGAGTTCCAAGCTAGATACCGTGGCATACTAGACGATAAAGGCTGGATATATCACTACTTATGATACTACCAAAGAGGCAGTCTGGATGTATATTTGTTCATGAGATGAACCTCGATACTCCCATTGTGTGACAATGGAGTTGTGGCTTATGCTAAGGAACGCCCGTCCCATCACTGATCCAGACATATTCTAAGGCAGTGTCACCTGATCATGGAGATGGTTGATCTCCAGGGGATCGAGGTTAGGAGAGCAGACTCAGAGGACAACACGGCGGATCCACTCACAAAGGCCTTTTCCCAGAGAGAGAATATTATGGGATGGTTGAGTATGAGATACTACAACCACTGCTACAGATAGCCCTAGTGCAAGTGGGAGATTGTTAGTTATATGTATGCCCTAGAGGCCATTACTATACATAGGATGTATATTGTAGTAGATGCTTGGACATATATAGGGAGGAATTTCTTGCTCGACATGATAGTATGCTATCTGGTTGCTCTTTACCTTAACGTGTACATTGATTGTCTCTCTGTTACATGTTGGTAAAGCCTTTAGGATGTGTACTTGACTACCTGGACTATGATGCAGATCATACTAGTGGGGACATGGTAGTCCATAAGTACATCCTTCAAGGTCCCTGGTCGTGGGTGTATCGAGACGGGGCATCGATATACCAGAGTAGACTAGCGTATACCTTCTCGACCCATACAGATGGGCGATGGATGATCCCATATCCATTGGTGTTTGACATCAGAGATGATATACGGGTGCTCAGTGGAGACTGGGTATACTGGACGGACTCGCCGAGAACTCCCAGATGGTATTATACCTTACGTCAGATGGCAGTTCTCTGGTGACACTGGTACAGAGTAGTCTGTTGACCCGAGATCGTCATAGAGTCTTGTGTGATTCCCACTGTGCTTTGATTTGCCCCTTACCACGTCCAAGTGGGCGTGCAAAACGGTGGCTTTTGGGTACAGTCCCGAATCACATGGAGGCAATGAGCGATAGGAGGGGATTCGTCTCTCCCGGTATAGGGAGTTGATGTTGCGCTGTGTTCGATTGGCTATAACCGGAAATCCCTGGCCAGGGTTGCTGAGATTTACTGGTAAGTGTTACCAGTAGTATCTCGAACTGCTATAGACCACATATCGACACGACTTATCGAGCTACTGGGGTCTGGCGTTACCACCCCTAGGCAAGATATGCGACATATCAGACGAAGAGACCGGACTGTACGGTAAGTGTTGCTCGTTGGATTCACAGGAGTGTGAGCGGGCTTGCTCGTTGATCTTCTGATCGCTCAATACCCGGGTGGCCGTTACGTTTAGCAGACCGCTTGCATCTTGTGGGTGTTTGATATGATCATCACCTGCTGTCGGCGAATTGACGAGTCTTTAGAGTCCTACACAGAGGTTTCCTGGCTCAAGCAAAACGAAATAGGAGCGCATATGAGATATGTGCGGGACCGAGAATAATGCGTGTATGTGATACCGTATTCTATTCTCGCGATGAATGTATCGATTGGTTGTATGCGATATAACCTAGTTATCGAATCGAGGATTGATTCGATAAGTCGATACATTGGATATTAGTCGGTCATATGCGATATGACCGGATCGTTAAATCAAGTGTTGATTTAATGATTTGATGTATAATTATATATTTGATATATTACTTTACATTAACTAGTGTTTGTTCACTTAAGATGGATTTTCTCACTTGATATGCACAAGTAGTATATGTGATATATTTTTGTGCACTAGATTGCATCATGTTTGATGATACATGCAAACTTGGGTGTATGTTTACTTTAAACCATGTTTAAGTGAATGGTTAGGGTTTTGTTATCTTTTCTTAATTATTTATTTTATTTATTTACTTTAGGGCAAGAAACAAAATGGTTGCTTCTTTTGTTCTTTTGTTGAAGCTTCATGAAGCTTTGACCATTTTTGTTTCTTTCCTAAACCTAACCATTCACCTAAACCATAGTTTATTCTCTACACTTGTTAAACTAACCCAAGGTTGCATTATGATAAGATTAATTGATTTTATTATTATGATCATAATTCTTTCTTCTTCTTCTTCTTCTTCTTCTTCAAGAAGAAGAAACCATGTTACCTCCAATGGTGCCATGAGTAAAAGAGTGAGAAATCCAATTCTAAAGTGAACCCACTTCCTATTTCTTCATCCTCTACCACTAGCCATGTAGTATAGGGTATTTTCTTCACAAGTTTCATGACTTGGTGAAGTTGGAGCTCGAGTTAGAGTTGCCTCGACGTTGATCATCTTCGGCATCGAAGTCAACGACCTAGCCCGATCATTTCTTCGACGAAACCATCGCTAGAGTCCGGGATCCGATGATCGCAGCGGAGGGACATCGTCACGGAGCTAAGGAAGTGGAGGACCGGATCTACAAAGGTTGTAGCCCCTTTCACTTAGCACTAAAGCAGTTTAGTAGCTTGTAGTTTCGCCTAATTTCTAGTTAACGATCTATATTAGGGTTTCTCGGCACCTAAATTTTAAAATTTGGCATGGTTGATGCCTTGTGGAACCTCTTGAGTGTGCCTAGGAACCCTACACGCTCAATACCTGGGTAGCCGTTTCGTACAGCTAGTGCTATTGACGTCCTTGTGGTTAAACCCACTGGTAGCGTGTTGACGAGTCTTTAGAGTCCCACACAGAGGGTTTCCCTGCTTCGGGAGAAACGTTGTAGAGACCGTATGGTTTTATGGCAGGGTTCGATCATATACGTGCACTTGTACACGGATCAAGATCGGACGGATAATACTAGTAGGCTTTAGTTTAAGCCGGATCCTAGTATTATATTGTTGGATTATTTTCATCTCATTGTATTCGTATTCAGTTGGAATATGGATGCGGGTATGTATATACAGATAAGGGGTATTCTTGTAATTCGTTACAAGTTTACTTTAGAAGATGCTTTTTCTTTTTGGATTAAACATTTAGGTTAAATGTTTATGAGGTAGAAGTGTGAATCATGGCTTGCATTAACTCTTGCATGACTCATTGTGGTGACTCATGGTGGTGATTCATTATGACTCATGCTTGGTTTTGTTTTGGGTGAGTTATTTGTAGTGAGCAAGTGATATATTATTGTGATGGCAGATATTTTATTTTGGGGTGTGGAATTTCTTGAGTTGCTTGCTCATCACAACAAATAACTCACACAAAAGAAAAAGACAGCCACTTCTTTTTCTTCACTTGTTTTTTCTTGAGCTCACACTCTTCACCTCTTGGCATCTTCTTCAACCTCCACCCTATATGTCTCATGAGTTGAGAAACCTAGGGTGTATTGAGACAAAGTAATCACACACACTCTCTCTACTTCATCTTGGCTATCTAGGTTGGAAAACTAGATACTCGAGTTGCTTCGATTTTGAGGTCGGAGCCCGTATTACAAACCCTCGAGGTGGATCTTCTTCACCGTGGGGATACCAGATATCAAATATGATCGAGGAAGCCGCGAGGAGCTTGGGACAGAGGTTGAAGACCGAAGGATACGGATCGTTCGGTATAACTTCTCTAAACTCCTTTTCATATGGCTAGTGTAGGGTTAATGGTACGATCCGTCGATTAGTGTTCCGTTAGCGCCGGTTTCTAAAAGTTTTTGTTCCGTATTTGGTCACGGATTGATGGCCGGGGCGCTGGCATAACCCAACATGGTATCAAAGACAAGACATTAACTATATACTAGTTGTTTTAGACGATGTTAAAGTATCGAAACTGAAACAACTTCGAAACAATACCAACTAGCATTCTAGTTTCTGTCGAATTTATTTTAGTCTTCTAAAAATATTTAAGCAACTGCAGAAGACTACCTTGATGACCACTAGAACACAACCCAAACACGAACCCCAGATTCAAAAATTAGACCGGCCAGATCACCCAAATTTCCGAGGTGGCCGGTTTTGTGAAAGCTTCTGGACTTGATTTTTGTGGTGTGGTCTAGTCTCTGGAATATTAGTTCAGTGGTATTGCTAGTTTAGCCCAGTTTGGATATGGTTTTATCTATTACTTTGGGGCTATTCGGGGTTATTTCGAAATCGATATTTCTAACACTGTTTAAAATTTACTGTACATGCATTACTGTCTTCGACCATGAATGTCATTAGAGCGGTACAACTTATCTAATTGCTATAGTTCTTTTAGACAGGTTTGTGAATGTGACATTCACGTTGATGTTCTGTGTTGTGTTGTGTTATGGCGGAATCGTCGTGGTGGATAGCTTGGGTGCAATGTTAGTATAATTTAGTTTTATTTGTACATTTGATATCATGGGGCGAGCGTCCGACATGTGGACTGCCATCACTGCCTGTTTGTAAATTATTTGTTTGGGGCACGACCGGGTTGAGGTCGATACCACCGTTGTACATATTTTCTTTTCTGTACTAGGATTACCCCGCGATGGAGTGCACGGGTAGCCGGGTTCTGTAGGGCAATGGGTTCACATCTCATTGCGTTGAGACAGAGTGGACCTCACTCTAGAATTGGCGGGCTATTCACCGTACTCGTAGGGGGTACAGGTTGACCTAAGGCGGAGTGCTCAAGTTATGGATCCTGTAAAGTGCCGGGTGGCCCATTCACATTGATGAAGGGGGTTGCCTCACTTCTAGTTTTGGTGGGTAACTTTCCGCGCTCGTAGGGGTCTAGGTTTTCATTGCACAGGCTATCCACATGACCCGGGGAACGTCGGGTTTCATTTGCGGCTCAAAGGAAACCCGGGGATCCCAGATTATCTGTATTGTTCTGTGATGCTTATCGCTTATTTGTGATGTTGCATTTATCATGCCTGGAGCGATTATTATATATATTTATATATATACTAATAGATGTTATATATGTTTTACACCCGCGCTAGTCCAGCCCCCGCTCTGTCGTTAGTTAAGTAACCTAACGGGTGATGATGGGCCCAGTGGCGAATGCAGATGGCATATACGTACATCGTATTTTCGTTCTTTTCTGGTGTGATTATTTGATGGGACTGCATTGATTCTGATCAATGCAAGGAAAACAGACCTATTCGATGTTGTTGGAACAATTTTCAAAAGCTGTTATTACAAGGACATTTTCTTTTGTTTTGCAAAGAGGTATTCGGTTATGAATATCCAGCACCTCATTCGATGAAGCAAGAGCCGAAATTCCTTCACCGGGAGTGTCCTCTTGGGCAGAATTTTGCTTCAGGGTAATAACTTCACTATAGTCTATTACTTATTACTTTGTATTGCGGTATTCAGTAGAAATATCCTGCACCTCATTCCACGAGGAAAGAGCCGAGATCCCTTCACCGGGAGTGACCTCTTTAGCAAATGTTTTCGTCACTATATATTTGTAAAAAGCTATCCGGTTTCTTCAACGATATCAAGTTCATTACGTTAAAGGTTTTTCACCAAAAACCATTCGTAGCCCTCCGTCATTTCAGACGCGTAGCACCTAGTATTCATGCTAAGTTTGTTAGCCTTAGTCAAGGCATAGTGTATGGTAGCTATTTGTTACTTTTCTGTTTCATAGATAGATGTGTTGGTTTGGGATAGTCGCACAACCTTGTTGGCCTTCGTCAAGGGCGTGTATGAGTGGGTTCAAATTAACCTAGACAATGACGGGTAGAGCTTGACAAGTGACTTATGATTTGTCGGCCTTAGTCAAGGTCATGAGAGCATGGGGTAAAAATCACAACGGGGATTTCAAACAAACAGGAAACTTACCAGACATGCGTATACCTTCCAGAGTGTGATAACTTGAGTGGATTCCATCAAGTTATCATGCGATGATAGTTGGATCCTGATTCCCACTGATGAGTTGGTTTACTCCTCGGGTGATTTTAGATGTTCCTGACTAATTCTTCTTTCGGGTTTAGAGGAGAATTTGAGGATACAGTGGGAGACATCCTGATTAGATAAAGTGATTAACCATTCTGATCTAAATTAGAGTGCTTGATGAGTGATTCTTTTCTCTCACTCTTTGGCAGCGACCATGGCCCGACCCTAGACTAGAACTCATAAACCAAATTAACCGAACCTTCTTAAAACACACTGGCTTTGGATTGTCAGAGTTACATATTTCATTGCCACTCCAACTTTTACCCTTTGCTTTTCTCCGGAACATTCCGTATCACTACAAAGATCCACATTTATTCGATACGACCATCGTATAGTTACATACGAACTCGAAGAAACTTGTTTCAGGTTCGAGAATGGTTTCCGGTTCTGGAGAAGTTGAATAGGACTATTCAGTTGTCTTTTCCTTTTACCTTCTCTCAGGTTGTGAGGGCTCCTAGGATTAGGAGATAGTACACCTATTACGCTTATTCGATAGTCTTCTTCCAAACCATAGGCAGGTGCCGAAAGGTAGGAAAGGAAGAAAACCGATTAGCCCAAGTGTGGTGTATAGAAGGTAATAAGTAAAGATAAATAAAGGGTTTGGAAAGAGGGCAAAGAAAATTGCGACTGCTATCATTCACGACCAAACCGCGTATATCATCGCCACTCCTACTTCACCTTTGAATTTCTCCAGAACACCCGCATCACTATGAAGATCCACATTTATTGGACAATCCTTCGTATAGTTACATACGAACTCGAAGGAACTTGTTCCAGTTCGACAATGGATTCTGGTTCAGGAGAAATATAATAAGGATTATTCTGTTGTCTTTTATCTTTACCTTCTCTCAGGTTGTGAGGGCTCCTAGGATTAGGAGAGTACACCTATTACGCTTATTGGATAGTCTTCTTCCAAACCATAGGCTGATGCCGAACGGTAGGGAAGGAAGAAAACCATTTAGCCTAAGGGTGGTATACAGAAGGTAATGAGTAAAGACAAATAAAGGGATTTGGAGAGATAGAAAAGAAATATACGGTTACAGTTATGAATTTGGATAGTGGAAGAGGCATTGCTAGTAATACTTGGCTACCCCTTCAAATATTTTCATGTTTCAGTTTCACTATGCGTTGTTAATTGAAAACCGATTTCCCAATTAGATCCTTGCTCCAGGGTATGTATTTACCAGCTTTGATTCTCACATATGTATAGTTTTACAGATGATGAGTGGGAGTAAGTTATTGGAAATTAGGTGATTATATCCTCATTATATCGGAATTCGTTGTAATTGGTGATATTTGAGGAAATCACCTAGGGTTTTGCCTGACGGAAAATATTTGGTTTTGAATATCCGTAGTTATGCACCAATTTCAAACTGATATATCTATACGTTTATTTTATAAAGTGAGATATAACATTTTGAAATTATGTCCATGACATTTACCTATATCAGTCGATAGAACATAGAAAAGCAGGATGACTATGACGGGTACATGTGGGATGAACCAAATACTCATTGAACTTTATTTTTCCATTAGAAGGAGCACGTACATGTTCAGCAGTACCGCCTGTGAATACTCCACCCGTATGAAAAGTTCTTAATGTTAGTTGAGTCCCCGGTTCCCTAATTGATTGACCCGCAATAATACCTAGTTATATAGGGGTTATCCCTATATATTTTATTATTTTTATTCGATATATTTTAGTGATCAAATAAGTAATAATTCATTGATTGCATCATTAACTATTTTTTTGGTGCGAGGAACCTATCATCATGAATCCACTGATTTCTGCCACTTCCGTTATTGCTGCTGGATTGGCCGGTCTTACGACTTTGCGGAGATCTGTGTTTTTGGTAAACAGTCGCCCGGGCCTGGTCACTGCGACCCCTTTTGTGAGGAGGCACCCCATCTCAGTACTCGTCCACTCGGCACCTTCCTGGCTCTACTTCTGATTATTCTTATCTCATTTATAGAGAGGAGATTGAATCTCAAACCCATTTTTTAGTATCCCTAAGATCGAAAGAAATAGACGAGCCTAACCTTACCAGTTGGGAGCTAACCTTGCTTTGCAACCTCTATATTGATTTCACCCTCGGTAAGAGAAAAAGAAGCAACGGCTAGGGTCTTTATGACACAATCAATAATTAGATTCATTTTCAATTAGGCCTCGCTCTAGCCTCTTTAGGGGTTATTACTTCCTTAGTAGCTCAACACATGTATTCTTTACCGGCTTATGCAATAGAATTAGCTTCTCAACTCCCCGAACGGCTCCCCTGTAATCAAGTCACCAACTTCCCCGACCTTCCGGCACTGGGCAGGCGTCAGCCCCCATACATAGTCTTACGACTTTGCCGAGACCTGTGTTTTTGGTAAACAGTCGCCCGGGCCTGGTCACTGTGACCCCCTTTGTGAGGAGGCACCCCTTCTCCCGAAGTTATGGGGCTATTTTGCCGAGTTCCTTAGAGAGAGTTGTCTCGCACCCCTAGGTATTCTCTACCTACCCACCTGTGTGGGTTTCGGGTACAGGTACCCTTTGTTGAAGGTCGTTCGAGATTTTCCTGGGAGTATTGCATGGGTTACTTCAGCGACGTAGCACCTGGTACTCATTTTTTTCTAGGAATATTTTATCAATTTATTTATATTTTATTTGTACCTGTCGCAAATTCGAACTTGCGCTGAAAATGCTCTTCATTCCTCCGTCTCATCTCCGTTCATACGTATGAAATACATATATGGGGTTGGCTAAAACGCCTAGCATTCCTTCACGCTTGGCACCAATGAGTTTTTATTTGAAAAAAAAGAAGAAGACAATGACTTCACCATATCAAATATAAATAATAGGTAATAATAGCATGGCACTTCGAGTTCGATATGAACAAACTAGTATAGTATTGTTTTTCCTAACATGAGATTTTGTATCGAGATAGTAGTATGAAACAACGCTTGCATCCTCTGTCTTACCGCGGCTGCTGGCACAGAGTTAGCTGATGCTTATTCTTCAGATAACGTCATTGATTCTTCTCCGAGAAAAGAATTTCATGACCTGCACTTTACAAACAAGCAGCTAAGCAAGGGCGGTTATGCTTATAATATCCTAATAGCATGTCCTCTTCTGAAAAGGTGATGGCTGTGGTTTGCTTTGCTCGTTTTGTACAAGCGGAGCGAGTTAAGTCTATGATAGGAATGAGTTTCGAGCTAAGTACGAAGCAAGTACTTTAACCAACCTTCTTTCTTTTGAAAGGAAGGCCTTTCAACAGCGGGAAAAGCCATCCGTATCTCAGTTCGTTTGTGTCTCAGTCTTTTTATCAGATGGATTGCTCACAGGCCTGGCCCCATGCAAGTGGCTTCCCAAGGGCACCAAGATCCCATGCTCAATCATGAGCCCCCTTCCGTAGTCGAAAGCGGTGGGTTGACTTGTGAAACGTCGTGAATGCCGGGTTTTGTTCTACGAACTAATCCTCACCTGATCTATTGCTCATAATAAAATAACAAAGATAGTAAAGGAAGACGTTAGCAGCAATTGAGCTTCAGGCTACGACTCAGCATCTAAAAGGATTCGAAGGAATGAGAGAGATTGAATTAACAGAGAAGTCAGGCAAGGAAGTCGCTAGCTAGATATCATCTTTTAGGTTGTCGATGTTTGAAAGTGAAATGATCTTACCGGGTTGTGGACAAATACATTCTTTGCGACGAAGGTTCTGATCTCTAGCCTTCAGCGGACGATCAGAATATAAGAGCTTGCCCCACACATGAGTAAATATTTCGTAGTAGCCTCATTAGACCGTACATCTCTCTTGGTATATCCAGATAATAGGTAGGAACATAAACTGAAACATTCTGGAGCTACAAAGATAGTTATTAAATCGTTAGCACCACAGGAAGCATCTAAACAAGTCAAGTGTATTCTTTTCGTCGGTAGAAGAATTCCGTCGGTTGAGGAGGCTCTATTCCAGCCGAATTAGTTGGTTTTGATCCCTCTGACCCCGTAATCTTTGACGAACAAGAGAAAAATCATTATTATTTCGATACAAGACGACACAAGAAAGGGTAGAAAGTCCTTTTTCTTGTGTCAAATAGAAGATTAGGAAGACTTATAATCCAGTATCTGTTCCTTTCATTTATCCCTTCCTTACTTTGTATTCTCTTCCTTTATTTTTATATGCCTATTTTTTAGTGCCTAGTGCTGGGAATGGGATACAAGTAATGAATTCCATACATCCCGCAAAAACAGTATACTTCTAGATCAGCATCCAGGAAAAGGAGGATTAGACCTGGCAGTGAATTGAGAAATCCACTCTTTCTCTTAGCTGAATTATTCGATTTGAATTGCAATTGTCCTCCTAAAGAGTAACGGAGGTGTGCGAACGCAGGCTCAAGCGTTGATTCTGCTCGTGAGCGTAATGGTATAAGCCTGCCTGACTGTGAGACCGACTGGTCGAACTGGTCATGGCATTATTGCTTTTATTTGCAAATCCTTTTGTTTAATTTAATACTAGAATGAAAATGTAAAAAAAGACGTTACGTACTTTTTCTTTTTTTATTAACTCGTTGCCATTTTCTTCTGTGAATTATATCAGTACTTTAATCCTACAATTATGTATTTGTATTTGTTGCGACAATACCCCGTGAAGGATTGATCGCCACTCCCTTTGGCAGCATGTACTAATTCGGAACTTAATTTGAAATCCATATTTCGACCCGGGCATTTTCGGGATGCCCCTAATAACCAACGAATGGCAAGTGCTTTTCCTTGTGTAGATCCTATTTCAATTGGAACTTGATGAATAAACTCCAATTCGTATATTTCATAGAAAAATCAGTCCATCAAGTCAACGATAGAAAAAGATCCATTTTGCATCATATCTAACGGATTCCTTGGTTCAGTATGATTCAATAGAAGTAATGTCTCGCTCCACTCAATTGCTCTCAGTTGGTTTATGCCAACCCAAAAGGACTCAAACAAGGTAATAATACTCAGAGCAGCTTTGATAGTCTTTCTCTTTAGTCCCAACTTCCCTTTCTTTGTTAGCTGGAAGTTGATACCCCTTTGTTCAATACCCGAACTATAGTAAAGTAAGGATCTGAGAAAGACAAGTAACACCCTCAGCTCAGAACTCGTAAAGAAGGACTTCTCGCTTGAGGCCACAGCAGCTTCTGGCTAACAATCCTTTCCAAGCTGAGCACTAGCCAAAAGATTTTATCTTTTTTGAAAAAGATATTCTTATTTTTTATTGGATCTATAGTTTATATTATTTTCTGCGATTGATTGTATCTCAAAATATACATCGCTTAAAAACTTCCCTTCTACTTTCTATTGAGAGTAGAAAAAATGGATTTCCGTTCACAGACTCAAAAATTCAGGTCAAATTGGAACTAATGCCCTGACAGGGACCACTGATATTTCACCGTGGACCGGGTCGAATAGGGTCGGAGCCAAAAGATTGTGAACTTTCTATTACATATCCGTCGAAATCAGTATTTGTGTGTTTCTGTTTGAGCCGTACGAGATGAAATTCGCTACACTTGACTTGGTCTCCGTTCCACTCGGGTGCCTCGCTTCACTTATAATCATGGAATCGACTCGATCATCAGATTATAACAAGCTTGATCAACCATTAACAAGCAATCCTAATGTAGGTGGGTATGGTCAGGGAGATGCAGAAATAGTGCTTCAAGATCCATTACGCATCCAAGGCCTTTTGTTCTTCTTGGAATCTATTATTTTGGCACAATTTTTTTCCGACTGCATTTTCCAACTAAAATGGAAAATTACTACCTAAATGCAATTGTACATCCAGAATAGACCTAAGAAGACATGATCCCAGGTGGATACTGACATGCCCCCCTCTTCCCGAAAGGCAACCTTTCGGCCACACAGAGTGAGAAGTCAGTTGATTCTTCCGACGAACCGGAAGCGAAGCGCTATGAGGATTTACCCGGTGTGAGATATCACATTGTTCGAGGAACCCTAGATGCTATCGGAGTAAAGGATCGTCAACAAGGGCGTTCTAATGCGTTGTAGATTCTTATCCAAGACTTGTATCATTTGATGATACAATGTGAATCGCTAGAAACATGTGAAGTGTATGGCTAACCCAATAACGAAAGTTTCGTAAGGGGACTCGAGCAGGCTACCATGAGAAAAATGATCTTCTTTCTAAAAGAGATTCTATTCGGAACTATTATATGTCCAAGGTCCAGGTAAGGAGCATTAAACAGCGGTGTAATTCTTCTTAACCATAGTACAGTTTTCAACCTACGACGCACAGGGTTTGAGTTATTCAACTCAGGGGACTTATACAAAGTATTGTATGTTGTCCAGTGTCCGTAGAACAAAGGGGTTGGTACTCATACTATATTCTGTTTACTTGTGACTTCTCTAGTTTTAGACAAGTGTTTCGTAGAAATACAAGGTCCAAGTTTTGAGAAGTTATAGGTACAAGAATAAAGTAGAAAATCATGTGTTGCAAGTATCAGGATTCTTCTAGGTGATCGAGAATGTAGATACTTGTGTTTGGTATTCAGTTGATAGTAATGGTTTTGAGAACTTGCTTCTCTTTCAGGTTACTCATATCTGGATGCACTCCTAAGTTGAGTAATACTGATCGGCCTCTCTCCATTTAGTTGACATGCACTGGAGACAGCTGCATGATTTGAATCTGGTTCCAATTAAATTAGTGCCTCTGTTTCTATATTGTATATGGAATGGTTCATATCTTAACGATGTTAAGATATATAGAGTTGTCCGGGTTATGCTTAAAACCAGACTCTGGATAACTCAAGGTACGTTTCTGTAATGGCAGTTTGTGGGTTATCCCGGGCTATGATGAGGGTTAACTTTCTACCATCTGGAAGATCAATAGTGATATTGTTCTTGACCCACCACAATTTTCGTAAAATGGACTTTTTCAGAAAACAGTAGTGGGAGTATGGTAGAACTGGAAGTAATTCCAGAACCACAAACGATTACTGAAAATTTAATAGAATCTAAAGATTCAATCGGGTTTGACATTCCATTAACTACTCCGCAGATATGGTGGGTAATCTCAGGCCCCCGGGAGGTACTTCGGTATCCTCAAAGAGGGTGACAGGAAGGTTCTTATTTACCCAGACTTTCCATTACTGCTGTTCTAGACTATGAGACCCAGCAGGAGGATGTGTATAGCGTCGTTCTAAACTAGCTTTAGAAGTGCACATATATATGACTCTGCCAGAGGGTTGTTATAGTTAGTGGGAGCAGCGGAAGCATAGTAGACAAGTAGCTTGTGTCTATTTATAAACTAAACCATGTATAGTGGTGATAGATCATCTATTTTTGATGTGACAGTCATAGGCTTTGACTTCATCAGAATAGGTGATGGATCTGTTAAGAAGGTATTGTTAGATATGTATGCCCTAGAGGCCTGTATTGTATAGGATGCTAGGCATGTATTTGTACAGAAACAATCTTTGCTCGAAATGATAGTTGCTATCTGGTTTATCTTCATCTTAACGTGTGATGTGTTGTATTTCATATCTATATATACATGTTGATGAAGCCCTTAGGATTATGCTTGACTACCGGGATTATGATGTAGATCATACTAGTGGGGCATGGGCAGTCTATAAGCATATCCTTTAATTGTTCCTAGTCGAGGGTATATCGAGACAGGGCACCGATATTACCAGAGTAGACTAGTGTGTACGTTTCTTGTCTCGGGAGGCGATGGTTGATCCCACAACCATTGGTGTTTGACATCAAAGATTGTACACATGTACTCATTGGAGAATGGGTACAATGAATAGGACTCTCCGAGAACTCCCAGATGGTATATATACCTATTGTAAGATAGCAGTTCTCTGGTGAAACTTGTACAGGTTAGTCTGTAGACCCGAGATCGTCATAGTATCTTATGTGATTCTCACTGTGCTTTGATTTCCTCCCTACCACTGCTCTACTAAGTCGTGCAAACATGTGGATTTTGGGTACAGTCCCAAATCACATGGAGGCAGTGAGCGATAGGAGGGGTTTCATCTCTCCCGGTATAGGGAGTTGATATCGTGCAATGTTTGATCGGCCATAACCGCAAATCCCTGGCCAGGGTTCTCGAGATTTACTGATAAGTGTTATCAGTAGTTTCTCGAACCGTTATGGGCCATAAATTAGAATGACTTATAAAATTACTGGGGTCTGACATTTATGAAGGGTTACACTAGCGCCCCAGCCAACTTCCATGGCCAAACGCGGAACAAAAATTTTATAGCGATCATAAACTTGGCGCTAGAATAAACCTAAAACCGGATCTTTACCATAAACCTAGTTAGCAAAAGAGGGTTCTATCTACTATGATAGAATGTATACCTAAAGAAAACAAGTCCTTCGGGTCTTCGATCCTCTCCTTAAGCTCCTCGATGGAAGTATGGATCGTGTTTGAACTTCGGCCTCCTTGTGTCAACGATGATCCACTCGATAGCTCCAACCTTGAGCTAAACCTCCAACTTGAGGTAACTAGAATACTTAGCTTGCTAATGTAAGTAGTCTAGAGTGAGTAGAGTGTGATTTGAGTGGTTTAGTCTCACTAACCCTTGATTCTCAACTCATAAAACACTAGGGTTTTGAGAGAGGAAGAAGGAGAGAGGAAGCTTGAAGAAAAAGAAAGTATTTGTGATAATGATAATAGATAAATGGCATGGCTCCTTGATATGACAATAAGCATGGAATGAAAATAATATTTTAACAAAAATATCTAGGTCTCAAAATATCTCATCAAAATATCTAGAGTCAACAAATCAAGCCAAGTCAAAAGGTCAACATAAGTATCCATGCCACTAAAATTATCATTTATCAAAAATAACAAAGTCTTTTCTTTACCTCATATTTGTTTTGACCAAGTCAATGGCCAAAACCCTAATGAGGTTATTTCCTTCTATACCCCCTCCCATCCGCATATAAATACCCGCATCCGTGTTCCGAGAAACACGAATACTATGAGACGAAGCTAATCCAATAATCAAATACTAGGATCCGGCTTAAACCAAAGCCCACTAGTATTGTCCGCTCAAACACCACACGCGCACAAGTACACGTATGTGATCGAACCCTGTCGTAAAACCTTACGACCTCTACTCGTTTCGCCCGAAGCTGGGAAACGCTCTGTGTGGGACTTTAAAGACTCGACAGTACTCTAGCAGTGGGTTTAACCACAAGCACGTCAGCGGCACTAGCTGTGCGTAACGACTACCCCGGTATCTGTCGATAAGAAGGTCGATGAGCAAGCTCATCCAAACTCCTACTGAGCCTATCTGTGACAATCTCCGTACAGTCCAGTCTGTGCGTCTAAGAGTATCGCATATCGGGCTTAGGGGGATGGTAAACGTCTGACCCCTAATAGCGGTATAAGTCGTGTTAGAGTGTAGCCCAGAACACCTTGAGAAACTACTGGAACACCTACCAGTAAATATCACTTGCCCTGGCCAGGGATTTTGTGTAATGACTCTCCTAAACACAGCGCGATATCAACCCCCAATACTGGGAGAGACGAATCCTATCTAACCGCCACTACCTCCAAGTGCTTCGGGACTTGTTCAGTCGAAAATATTGCAATCTGTAACATAACAATTTCCTCACTATTCTAATCATCTAAGGGTGTTTGTTATAAATATAACACATATTACAAATTCATCTGGAAAATACCAATTACCATGTGTTATATATATAATCAACATTCTTTATAGGAAATTGTGTGTTTATTATTTCATGCATGATATTGTATATCTCAACATCCTTCATTGAGATTTTGTGCAGAAAATTATTTCAGGACAGATATTGGAATCGCAAATTCGCCGATAAAATGCAGCAAGTCAAAGAGTTAAAATATGGCAGAGATTCAGAAGAGATAATAGGATTACAGATATCACCTGAATACATGTAGACCAACACCAAAAGACACAAGAGAATTGATGCATCAAGCTCATCAAACGGCCGCGGAACCGCGGCCGAGTTAGAGGAACCGGGGTCCAAACCTCTCCAGAGGCTTCCATACTACTCCTTAGCTGTTGAGGATGCTTCATTGTAACAACATTGTTCTGGAAACTTCCCTCCAACAGCCTAGCTTCTTGAGGAAGCACGATAACTAGCTTATTCTAGAAGTTTCGCTACAACTACCTAGCTTCTTGGGGAAGATTAACCTAGCTTCTTGTGGAAGATTGGTGAAGGGCTATAAAAAGGAACCCATGGCTACATTGTAATGGTTGTTGAGTTGTTCATCAAGTGACAAAGCACACAAACCAAAACCAAATCCAATTCAATTCCCAATTCAAGATCCAAATCAAGAATCGTTGAGAACAACATCAAGAGAGACATCGAAGATCCTTTACACGAAGCAGATCGTCATCAAGAGCGCGAGATCCTCAATAGGTCCAAGTCTTACGGAGATCGAGAAAAGCGAATTTCGACGGAATAGTTACCTCTTCAAGGGAGCGATCGAGAGCAATTCTTGTAACCTCGGATTAAGGAAAAGTGTAATTAAACGTCGATTTAATAAAGGTGATCATTTGTTAATTCTCGCTTTCTTTATATTCTCGTATTGTGAAATTTCTAATTCTTGATTCTTCTATTTTCATGATACGTGAGTGAAATCTCCGCTTGCTAAGGATTCGAAGGAATTCGGAAGAACAAATGGTGATGAAATCCTAAACTAATCTTAAGTCTTATGAGAATTATGAACTATAGGAAAAAAGAATCGTCAACGACTAAATTTGGAGCGAGATAACCATTCTTGATAATTTCGTTGCAATTTGGAATTAAATGATTGATGATTCTCTTTGCTAAAGACTAGATTTGAATGATGATCAATGAAAAGACAAGGGATAGTGAAGGAGAAACCCTAGTTTCTTTAATAGATCCTTAATCTTCAATCATCATCATCGTTCTAGCTATAATTCATCAATAGATAAGATTAGTCAATTTTAGTATTCATCATTGCTACTAATTCCTATCGAATCCTACAAGCTATTCTTCATTTTCTTGATAACTAAAATTGAAATTGGACATTTTCTTGATTACTAAATCTTAAACTCTTTCTTGATTTTTCATGAAAATATTTCATCTAATAAATCTTGATTCATCTTCTTGAATTTTCTTTACTATTTTCTTTTGACTCAACTAAAGTAAGAACGAATAAATACACGAATCTCAGTGAATGATTCGTTCTCATTAACGAACTACAACAACACCATTATTGATTGCGGCTATAAATTCTTTGATTGTGATAACACTTTTCAACACATCAAAAAACGATCAATCAAATGGCACCGTTGCCGGGGATGCATGCGTAATTTGTTCGTTCTTGCTATTTGAGTTGAAATATTATTATTCCATCAAAATTTAATTCAAGAATCGCATCGTGTGCTTAACGATTAGTGTTTGAATTTTTGCGAGGGAATCTGGCATCACTGTAGCAGAGAGATCAAGATTTAGAGACGTTCTGAAATTTCCAGAGGAGAAAAGTAAGCTACAGTGCAAAGATCAATACCTAACTCCTCCATTCCACTGCGGAACAACGGCGGATTGATGGTTTTTGCGGCGGATCGGCCATTAGTTAGGTGATTCAGTGCTCCAAATTTCTCTGGTATAATTCTTACCTTATTCTCTCTCCTCTGCGAAGTCCAATAACAATTTTTCTGTAGGATTCTTTGCAAAAATTCGCCGCTTAAAAAATTCATGTTGCGTTTCTTAAAATTGGTTGTTTGTGCATATTGTAATACGGAAATTAAGAGGCAAAGATCAAATTTAGATTAGGTGGGGATTTCATTACCCTTCCTAAGCCACGCAAATCACAAAACTAGCATCTGCATCACCTTTCATTAACTAAAAAATATCTAGACATGACTCTAAGGACTGTCGCGCTCAATTAGGACAGAAGAAGGTCGTGGGTAATCTATTGCTTATCCGCATTTTTTTTGTAGTGCCTAAGGCAAGTGTGTCTAAGGAATGTGGTTACTTAATTAGGCCCGCTACATACGTAGCAGATACCTCCCACTTACCTGGTACTTACCTGGCCACAGAAGGGATAAAGAGGTAGAAGAGGATTTATCCTGCGATTTGTCTTCTGGATGTCTAGGAGCAGTCTAATGACTTGACTTAGGTGACCGTGGATTTAGGGTTGATTGTGCATTTTGTTTTGAGATTTTTTCTAAAATCCGTCTTTTTCAAAACAAACTGGTTTCTCTAATTATCACAAATGCTGCCACTTGCGCTAAACCGTTTAGTGCATGCTCGGCTGGACACGGGATTTTAGTGCCCGTCTTGCCCGCGTTTCTTCTGTCGACTCGGAAGTCGGTATTTCTTTATTTTCTTTTTCCCCACCACCTACCACGAACGAGATGGGCGGATATTCATCGAATTTCAATAACACCACTCTACCACCGCCATCAGGTGCGCAGAATCCTTCGCGCATTTCTCTTCAAGAGAGATGCTATCCTACATGTGGTCCCCTTCCTACCTATCTTTCTATTCCACCAGCCAATGGGGATAATTTTGAAATCAAACCCCAATTTATCAAACTGTTACTCAAATTTCACGGGCTTGAGTCCGAAGACGCATACGTTTTTATAAACAAATTCGAAAACGTATGTGCAATGATTGGCATGTCACAACTTTCTGTGGATGCTGTGTGTTTACGTCTTCTCCCTCTTTCTTTATGCGATCTAGTCGAAAAATGGCTTTATAACACTGCCGTACATTCTATTTCTAAATGGGACGAATTCATTGTAGCATTTCTTAAGAAATTTTATCCCAATCATAAGACCGCCCGCGTTCGAAGCGTGATCTTCCAATTTACCTAACTTCCCAATGAACCATTTTGGAAATGCTTTGAACGATTTAAGGATCTGCTTATCCAATGTCCTCATCACGGAATCGGTAGATGGGATCTTTGCCGCATTATATATAAGGGCATTAATCTAACAACAAAGCAGATGCTTGAAATCATGTGCCAAGGCAAGTTCCTGTCTAAAGACGATGGTGAAGCTTGGAAATTCTTGGAAGATTTTGCTGGAAACACTATACAGTGGGAAAGTGTTAGTCACCCATTGTCTAGGGAAGGTATCAATCAGCTTGATGTTTCCATCGCAATGAAAGCCGAAATGGCTGCAATACAAAGGAAACTCGATGCGATAGAAAAAAATTCTCTTCAGCCTCCCTAAACCAATTCACGTTCCTCAAAAGCGTGTGTGGTTGCTGTTCCAACCCATTACATTTGACGGAAGAATGTCTTTTGAATTCTCCGTTTCAAGATCAAGAACACACTAATGCTGCTTTTCAGCAGCTACCTAGAAACGATCCTTATTCTTCTACTTATAATCAGGGACGGAGGAATCACCCTAATTTTGCTTGGA
Organism: Agapanthus africanus; assembly: GCA_030015575.1. NCBI lineage: Eukaryota > Viridiplantae > Streptophyta > Magnoliopsida > Asparagales > Amaryllidaceae > Agapanthus > Agapanthus africanus. The sequence continues at coordinate 216,524,582 of JASDDO010000029.1, forward strand.
ACCAACACCAAACTCAAAATATGGTTCCAAACCAAAATAACATTCAACTGGTCCCTCCACAACCATAGCAACCACTACTGAGTCACCACCCCTACCAAACACAAACTTTTCAAAATCCGGCCAACAATTCTGCACCTGGGAATAATTCTTTCCAAACGGCCGGTACAGAAAACTCCTCTGCACTCGAACGCACTTTGGATTTGTTTGTGAAACATTCCATGCAAACGTCCGATGATATTAAGTCTTCTATCTAAATTTGAGCACCCTGCCTTCCTTAGTTTCAAACTAGTGATCGTTCTTGGCAGAGGCCTAGTTACTTTAGAAAGTCAAGTCGAGGTTTTCTTTAAGGAAGGACTCTGCCTCTCACGGTTAGAGTATTAAAGCAATAGAAGCACAAATTGCACAATTAAATGCTGCGATGAGTGCTAGATAGAAAGGGAAACTTCCAGCTCAACCCCTACCGAATCCCGGCTACTCACATCAGGTGAGTGCTATTACCACGTTGAGATCTGGAAAAGTGCTAAACAATCATGTAGACGAACAGATTGATATTGAGGATTCAGAAAATAATACCCCGGCTTCCACTTCTTACCCTATTTCTTCTACTCCATCTTCTTCTGAGCCTATTCTCCGTTTTCCCCAAGGCTCGGATCCTCAGCCCACTCCTTCTAGTCCACAGAAGACGATCCCCACTCCTATTCTGGGATCTTTTCTACCCAAACAACCTTCTCCAATGTTGGACCCTGCCCTTATTGCTCAAGCTCCTTATCCTAATAAGTTGAGGGGAAACAGACCAAGTCTGCAAATGGAGAAGGTTATTGAAATCTTTAAACAGGTTGACATCAATATCCCTCTCCTAGATGCTATATAACAAGTCCCGGCTTATGCGAAAATTCTGAAGGACTTGTGCACTAGTAAGAGGAAGACTCAAGTGCCAAAAAAGGTGTTCATGTCGAGTAATGTAAACACAGCTTTTACCTAACAATTACCTAAGAAACGTAAGGACCCTGACTGTCCTACAATTTCTATTTCTATTGGGGGTAAAAATATTAACCGTGCTCTACTCGATCTCGGCGCTAGTGTTAACCTACTTCCATACTCGGTTTATGAGCAGTTAGGTATCAGAGAGTTGAAATCTGCCCACTGCACTCTCCAGATGGCCGATAGATCTATCACCCGACCTAGAGGAGAGCTTGAGGATGCGTTGACAAAAGTCGGGGAATTTATATTCTCTGTGGACTTTATTCTTCTAGATACACAACTGGTAGCGAACCCACGGAACCAAATTCCGGTGATTCTCGGTCGACCCTTTTTGGCCACTTCCAATACTGTAATCAACTGTCGTAACAGCTCTATGACTCTATACTTCGGGAAGATGTCAATTGAGCTTAACATTTACAAGTTGGGAAGCGTACCCTCCGAACCTTCTGATCATGCTTGTTCTGTCGAATTAATGGATGTCGACAGCAGCGAATTTGAACAGCTTCACGATACTGATCTAGACTTCTTTGATACATTATTGTTTGACTCAGCTATGTATTATACACATATGGACTCTTCTATCGAGTTGTTCGGGTCAATATCTAACGCTGATTGAGAACCTTTTCTGGAGTCTGAGGATCATTCCGTTCTTTCAAATGAGAACATTCTTCGGGATATCGATGGAAGCTTCGAAGAAATGTTCGCTGATGAACTCGCATTTTTAGCACACGTGGGTGTTTTGATGAATCAACCCCAAAACAAAGAAATTGAACCACGACCCCTTCTTCGTATCAATAACAAGAATGCGAGTAACCCATCATTATCTTTGTGTCGTCTCTCCAAATTGAGACGCAAATCCATTCCATACCACCTCTTGTTTCTTCCCCACTTCTTCTGGGCTGTAGACAACATGTTCTTCCACCAACCGGTGAATAACATTGATAAAATATTTGAATGGTTGGTATTAACTTTTGGTCTTTGCAAAGCTTGGCATTGACCAATAACTTTACCCCTACTTAAAATGCTTAATATTGTTTAAATCATGTTTGGGGGGGTATATTTTTTGGCTCTTGAAAATAAAATTTGTACTCAAAATTATGATACAAAAATAAGTTTGGGGGAGATTTCCACGTCCATATATTCTTATCCCCATTAATAACTTTTCCTCCCAAGCCTACAGGTTTTTGAGATTTAAAAGAGACAACAGTGAGGACACTGCTGTAAACAAGTTTGGAGGAGGTTTGTGCTTATTTTGCTCTTTACTTTGCTTCATTCTTTGCATAAGCACATAAGTTTCATAAAATTTTCTTTTATAATAAAGATTAGAAAGTGAAAAATTATATTTAAAAGATTGGAAAAGTTTAAGAAAACCAAGAAAGTTAGATGTTTTCTTAAACGAAACTAGTAATAAGTAGTAATGAGTCGTTGTCCCAAGGATTAGCAAGATGAAGGAAGTCACTAATCTGAGGATAAAAATAAGTCTAAAAAATAGTTCCTATTCTGGAAGCCAAACATCCGAATGTTGATACCCTACTATACACACTTACACACGTCTTGAAACTCGGGATAGTAGAGGATACTTTGAAACGCTCTTGTCTAAAAGCCAAAGTATGAAGAAAATAAAAATGAAGCATAGAATTATAAAATGGTGATGAAAAATGGTAACATTTCAGAAAAATAAAATATTATTTTTGAGAATTTTTATAATTTAATATTATTTTAATGAATATTTTAATATTTTTGTATAATTAAATACCTATAAATGGGGAAAAATTTGGAAAAATTATAGAAATTACTAGAAAGAGAGTGTTTTATGTGAATTATGCAATTTTTAAGTTTTTATGATTAATTATATGCTAATTTAGTGCTAATCGCGATTAAAAATCGCTAATCGGATTTTTAGCATATTTGTGCAAAACATGCACCATACCTTTTTTCACTTGTTACATATTTTTATGGCTTTCATACATGTTTTATTTCATGGTTGATGATTTATTAGAGAGGGGAATAGAAAAGAAAAGAAAAGGGTTTGGATTAGAATAATAGGTATGGGTGAGAGAGAGAAAGGTGAGGGTCACCTTTGACTTAGCTATCCACTAAACTCACAACCTTCATCACATTTTCCTCTCCCCTCCTTTTTGCCGCTGCTGCTACCTTCCCTTCACTCCCTCCCCTCTTAAAATCTCTCAAACTCCATGAAAAACACTTCAAAACTCAAACCCCATTTCACAAAAACGATGCACAAGTTCACTAGCTACCCCATGGACTAAGAAAGAGAAGATTTTGAGGACTTTGAGCAACTCAAGAATTTTCTTGAGTTGCCAAATATGGTAATTTCTGGACCTTTAGTTTAGTGTTTTCATTACTTTTACCCTCATGTTAGATTAGAACCGATATTGTGTGGTTTGGGTTAACTTGGGAAATTCTAGTTAGGGTTAAAGGAATTTGAGAGTTGTGATGTGAGATTGAGCTCAGTAGAGACCACACAAACCCCTAGTGCTAGAATCCAGGCCTAAACCAGAGACTAGAAACCCGGAATACGGATTTAGAAGAACCGATATCGGAAAATTGTTGATTCTGTGTGGGTTAATTAGAATCTGCTATCACCCCGAGACTCTGAAAATTATTTTGCAAACACAGAGAGAAGTGCAGGCACCCAGGAAGCTAACCCCAAAACCCCAGACCCTATCACCCAATGCAGGTCGCAGATTTAATCTAATTGGCCGCAAATTGCAGCCTGGGTCCCACCAATTTGGTTCGTATTTGTTTTGTAGCTTATTTCATGTAAATTAGACCCCTGGCATATGCAAAATTGTCCAATTTGACCTAGGGTAGAATCTGGAGCCTTTTTCCTGAGTTGCTGTTTTAATTCGTGTTTTCGTTTTGCGTACTTGAAATTCTGGATTAGTATAATTGCGTTTTACCTCGATTACTTGACGTTTGCATGACGACATCGAGGGTTGTTCGATGGTTTTGAAAGCGTAGTTTATAGGTTCTAACCTGTAGGCCTTAGCGCGTCGTTTGGTTTTCTCGATATGATTTTAAGATGCATTTGCGATTGTGTTATCTTGTAGGTACCTTCACGAGGGCTTCTTATGACGAAGAAGATGAAGGCGATATCGACACCGACACGCAGGATGCAAGGTGAGTAGATTATATCTACGGGGGAAGTCGGGTGGATGGCGTATAGCACCCCCGCAGTTCAATGTTTAGTATAGTATATATGTACTATTTATGCTAGCTTAAAGTGTGTCGTGGATATTTGAGATGAGATTAGGTGTACTATGTTAGATTAGGGCGTAGAAGTAAACTAGTATAGTTCCTAGTTGCGAACCCTAGAATAGGTTTACACTCACACACACACACATGCGTATTGCTAAACATATACCTACATGATGAGGATAGTGGATGGTATTGTTGGAGATAGTGCCCTCAGAGTCAATTATTGAATCACAGGCACGTGATTGCAATGATTGAAGGAGGACCTATCCCGGTAGGACAGTCTTACTCGAGATGATAGTATGCTATCTGGTTTATCTTTATCATCGTGTACTGCTTTAGGTGACGTGACATGTCGCTATTACACGTTGATAGAGCCCCTAGGATTCTTGCTTGGCCACCAGCAGTATGAGGGCGATCATATAAGTGGGAGCTGGGGTCTATAAGCACATCCTTAAAAGGTCCCTAGTCATGGGAGTTTCGAGACAGGGTATCGATACTCCAGAGTAGACTAGTGTATACAGTTGAGACCCCGACGAGGGGCGGTGGCCGGTCTCACAAGCCATTGGTGTCAGTTGGATCACCTAAGATGTATACAGGTGCTCATTGGGTTATGAGTACACCGGACAGGACTCGCCGGGAACATGCTAGTTGTTCTTATACCTGACGTCAGATAGCAGTTCCCTGGTGACATGTGTACAGGTTAGTTCATCGACCTGGGGATCGTCATTTGTCTCGTGTGAGTTCCCACTGTACTTTGATTACTACCCTACCACGCTCAAAGGAGACGTGCAAACAGGTTTTAGTTGGGTACAGTCCCGAGCCACATGGAGGCAGTGAGCGGATCTTCAGGGGTTCGTTTCTCCCAGTATTGGGGGTGAGGTCGCGCTGTGTCTAGGAGAGCCATTACACGAAGCCCTCGGCCGAGGCAGGAGATTTACTGGTAGGTATTCCAGTAGTATCTCAGTGTGTTCTAGGCTACACTCCGACACGACTTGTACCGCTTTTGGGGGTCTGACTTTCACCAACCCCCTAGGCCCGTCATGCGATGCTCATAGACGAACGGACCGGACTGTATGGATATTGTCACTGACAGGCTCAGTAGGGTGTCAGGATGAGTTCGCTCATCGACGTCCCTTTTGGTCAATACCTGGTAGCCCGTTACGTATTGGCTTATACCTCTGACGTGCTAGTGGTTAAATCCACAACCAAGGTGTTGACGAGTCTTTAGAGTCCCCCACATTCAGTTGCTCAAGTTTTTGGGCGAAACACTGTAGAGGCCGTATGGAGATATGGCAGGGTTCGATCAGATACGTGCGGTATTGCACGGATCAGGATCGAACGGATATTACTAGCCGGCTTTGGTTTAAGCCGGATCCTAGTATAGTACAGTGTAGATTTTGTCTCATTGTATTTGTATTTCGGTTGGAATTCAAATGCGGGTGTGTATACACAGTATCGGGGTTTTCCTGTAATTTATTACGGGACCAGTTTTCTGGAGTTGCCAATTTGCTTTCCGTTTCGGCCATTTTCATTTGTATCTTTCAATGGCCGAAGATTGGTGGAGGAGGGCTTATTTGCATTTGTACAAATAAGCAATTTGGAAGGGGGTCTTTGCATATTGTTATATCATGATACTTGCACCATCTATTGACTTGACTTTTTGCTTCATGATGGTTCATGATTGCTTGACTTTTTGTAGTAATCATGATTGTTGATTAGTTGGTGGAGTGTGGATTTGATAGTGATCATTGCTTAACTTTGGAGTCATCATGCTTTTGATGATGGTTGAATATGATAACCATTTCTTTCACTTGCTTATTGGGGGGCTATCCTTTTTCACTCCCTCACTCTCTCTCATTCTCTCCTCTCCCATTTTTTTGAGGAAGTCATGGCCGGCCAAGCCATGGGGGCTGTCCAAATTTGTGATGGTGGGATTTCATCTGTTTTGTCTTGTAAAAATCCGATAGCTCCACAAAAATTCCACCACTTCATTTCCTCCACCAAAAAGGCAACCTCCATGAACCCCAAAATGAGACATGAGCACTACACGCATTCTACAGCAAACCTTGGGCACGTCGGCTCGCCAATTTCGTGCCCGAGTTGCCTCGGTATAGAGGTGGGAGCCCGTAAAAGAAGCCGGCGACGTGGTGCCCTTCCGGCGACGAGGTGGAGACCGGAGCTTCCGCGGGAGATCGGGACGACGACGAGAAGACCGGAGGACACGGATCAGTCGGTATATCTCTTTTCCCCATCTTGTAGTTAGCTAGAACTAGTTAATGGCCCGATCCGGGTTTTTAGTGCGCGGTGGTGCCGGTTCAAGAAAATTTAAACTTAACCATCGCTTCCGCATTTGGCCTCGGGATGGAGGCCGGGCCGCCGCCGTGCACTTACAGTGGTATCAGAGCCTCGCCATTAACATAGTCTAGCTTTGTCTAATGTGTTTTTCACTTCCGATCGAACAAATGTTCCAAAACCGTGTTTTTCAAAACAACAGTTTTCTGTCGAAATTTTTGTCTCGAAAATTTTTTCAGGTAGCCTCAGAATACTGTGCATGGAATTATAAGCCTACTGTAAAAATTTGGTGGCGAGATCTCATTATTCGACCGTGGAACCGCGGCCAAACCCATGCTTGGGTCGCGGTTCCGCCGCTGTTTTGAGTGATCAGTGCACCAATTTTTTACAGTGGCCTCCTGTGATGAAAATAGGGGTTTTGGAATATTAATTTTGGGCCCAGAATTTTTTGATGTGCTACAATAGTACTTGGGGCCCACTTGGTAAAATTTGATCGATCGGAAAATTTTAAAACACATTATTTCACAGTATTTACATTATATCTGCGACCGTGAATGTCACTTGATCGGTAAATCCTGTCTAACTGCTATAGCCCGGTTAGACAGATTTGCGAACGTGACTTTCACATTGATGTTCTGTGTATTGCTGTGATGTTGCGGATCGGTCGTGGGGATAGCCTGGTTGCAGTGGTAGTACAGTTTTGTTGTATTATGTACATTTGATATTGCGGGGCGAGCATCCGATATGTGGACTGCCGTCACTGCCTGTTTGTATTATTATTTTGGGGCACGACCAGGTTGCGGTCGATGTACCCGTTGTATGTATATTTTAGTTTCTGTACTAGGATTGCCCCGCGGAGGGGTGCACGGATAGCCGGATTCTAGAGGGCAACAAGCCCGCATTTCATGGCATTGAGACGGAGGGGGCTCCACTCTAGAATTGGCGGGCTATTCGCCGCACTCGTAGGGGGTACAGGTTGACCCAGGAGGGGTGCCCAAGTTACCGGATTCCGTGAAGTGCTGGGTGGTCCATTCACGTTGCTGAAGGGGGCTGCCTCGCTTCAGGTTTTGGCGGGTAACTTGCCGCGCCCGTAGGGGTCTAGGTTTTCATTGCACAGGCTATCCACACGACCAGGGGAACGTCGGGTCTCAGCGGCTCTGTGAAACCCGGGGATCCCAGATATCTGTATTGTTCTGTGATGCTGTACTTTTCTGTGATGTTGCATTTTTCACGCCTTGAGCGAAATTTTATATATTGGTATATATATTAGTAGATGTTGTATATGTTTTGCATCCGCGCTAGTCCAGTCCCCGCTCTGTCGTTAGTTAGCTAACCTAACGGGTAATGACGGGACCCAGTGGCGAATGCGGATGGCATATACGTACATCAGTATATTTTCGTTCTTTTTGGTGTGATCAATTGATGGGACTGCGTTGATTCGGATCAATGCAAGTTAAAAACAAACCTAATCTGATGTTGTTGGAACACTTTTAAAAAAGCTGTTATTGCAAGGACGTTCACTTTTGTTTTGCTTCGTGGTATTCAGTTGGAATATCCTGCTCCTCAGTCGACGAGGCAAGGGCCGAGATCCCTTCACCGGGAGTGACCCCTTGGACAGAAGTTTGCGTCAGGGCATTAACTTCACTATAGCCGATTACTTTTGCTTTGCATCGTGGTATTTAGTTGGAATATCCTGCACCTCATTCTACGGGGAAAGAGCCAAGATCCCTTCACCGGGAGTGACCTCTTTAGCAAAGGTTTTCGTCACTATATTTTTAAAAGCTATCCGTTCCTTCAACGATATCAAGTTCATTACGTTAAAGGTTTTCGCCAGAAACCATTCGTAGCCCTCCGTTGTTTCATATGGATAGTCAATAGTATTCAAGCTGTGTTTGTTGGCCAAAGTCAAGGCACAGTGTTTGGTAGCTGTTGGTTATTCATATGCAGCATAGATAGATGCGTTGGTTTGGAACAGTCGTACTGCCTTGTTGGCCAAAGTCAAGGGTAGGTACGGGAGGATTCAAATTAACCTAGAGAATGACGGGTAGAACTTGACATGTGACTTATGATTTGTTGGCCAAAGTCATGGTCATAAGAGCATGGGGTAAAAATCGCATCGGGAGTTTCTAAAGAAACTGAAACTTGCCAGATATGCGCATACCTTCTGGAGTGTGATAGCGTGAGAGGATTCCGTCACGTTATCATGCGATGATAGTTGGATCCCGATTCCCACTGATGAGTTGGTTTACTTCTCGGGTGATCCCGACTAATTCTTCTTTTGGGTTTGGAGAAGAATTTGACGGTACAGTGGGAGGTTTCCAGATTAGATAAATTGGTAACCATTCTGATCTAGGTTAGAGTGCACGCTGAGTGTTTCTTTTCTCTCTCTCTTTGGCAGCGACCATTGACCCGACCCTAGACTATGACTCAGTGACCAAGTTGACCGAACCTTGTTTAACACTGGCTTTTGGATTGTCAGAGTTGCAAACCTCATTGCCATTCCTACTTTTACCCTTTTCTCCAGGACACCCCGTATTACTACGAACGTCCATTTCCATTGGACAAAACCATCGTATGGTTAGATACAAACTCGAAAGAATTTATTCGAGGATGGTTTCAGGTTCTGGAGAAAACGAATAGGACTATTCAGTTGTCTTTTCCTTTTACCTTCTCTCAAGTTGCGAGTACTCCTTGGTTTAGGAGATAGTACACTTATTACGCAAATTGGATAGTCTTCTTCCAAACCTTAGGCTGGTGCCGAACGGTGGGGAATGAAGAAAACCAATTAGCATAACGATGGTGTGCAGAAGGTATTAAGTAAAGACATATAAAGGGATTAGTAAGAGGGCAAAGTAAATTGCGACTGCTATCCACGACCAAACCAAGTATTTCATTACCACTTCCAAATCACCTTTGTATTTCTCCAGAACACTCCGTATCACTACGAAGATCCACAGTTTATTGGATACTCCATCGTATGGTTATATACGAACTCGAAAGGAACTTGTTCCAGTTCGGGGATGGATTCTGGTTCAGGAGAAATAGGAATAAGGTTTATTCGGTTGTCTTTTATCTTCACCTTCTCTCGCATTGCGAGTGCTCCTAGGATTAGGACAGTACACCCATTATGCTTATTGGATAGTCTTCTTCCAAACCATAGGCTGGTGTCGAACGGTAGGGAAGGAAGAAAACCATTTGGCCTAAAGGGGTGTGCAGAAGGTAATGACTAAAGACATATAAAGGGATTTGGAGTGGTGGCAAAGAATTATACGGTTACAGTCGTGAATCTGGAAGAGGCATTACTAGGAATACCGGGATACCCCATCGAAACATTTCAATGTTTCAGTTTCACTGTGTACTGTTAAACGAAAACTGATTTCCCGATTAGATACTTACTCCAGGGTATGTATTTACCAGGTATGATTCTCACATCTGTATGGTTTTACAGATGGTGAGTGGGAGTAAGTTATTGGGAATTGGGTGATCATCCTCATTATATCGGGATTCGTTGTAATCGGTGATATTTGAGGAAATCACCTGGGCTGTTTGCCGGTCGGCAAATATTTGGTTTAGAATATCCGTTATAATGCACCATTTTCAAATTGATATATCTGTACGTCTATTTTTTTAGAGTGAGATATACCCTTTTGAAATTATGTCGATGACATTTACTTATATCAGTGGATGGTTAGGTAAGGAGCATTAAACAGCGGTGTAATTCTTCTTAACCATAAGTACAGTTTTCAACCTACGACACACAGTGAATGAGTTATCAGACTCAAGGGACTTATACAGAGTATTGTATGTTGTCCAGGGTCCATCAGGACAGAGGGGTTGGTCCTCGTACTATATTCGGTTTACTTATGACTTCTCTAGTTTTTAGACAGGTGTTTCGTGGAAACACAGGGTCCGAATTTTGAGAAGTTATAGGTATTTGAATAAAGTAGAGAACCAGGTGTTGCAAGTATCGGGATTCTTCAAGGAGATCGAAGATGTAGATACTTGTGTAGGGTATTCAGTTGATAGTAATGATTAAGAGAAACTTGTTTCTCTTTCAGGTTACTCATAATTGGAAGCATTCCTAAGTTGAGTAACGCTGATCAGCCTTCTTCCATTTAGTTGACATGTACTGGAGACAGTTGCATGATTTGAATCTGGTTCAATTAAATCAGTGCCTCTGGTTCTATATTGGATATAGAACAGTTCATATCTTAACGATGTTAAGGTACGGGGAGTTGTCCGGTTTATGATTAAAACCAGACACTGGACAACTCAAGGCACGTTTCTGTAATGGCTGTTTGTGGGTTGACCCAGGCTATGACGAGGGTTGACATTCTACCATCTGGAAGATCAATAGTGATATTGTTCTAGACTCGCCACAGTTTTAATAAAAATGGATTTTTTCAGAAAACAGTAGTGGGAGTATGGTAGAACTGGAAGTGATTCCAGAACCACAAACGATTACTGAAGATTTGATAGGAACCTAAAGATTCAATCTGGTTTGACATTCCATTGGCCACTCCGCAGATATAGTGGGTAACTTCAGGCACCCGAGAGGTACTCCGGTAGCCTCAAGGACGGTGACAGGGAAGTTCTTGTTTACCCAGACTTGCCATTGCTGTTGTTCCAGACTGTGAGACCTGGCAGGAGGATAAGTATAGCGTCGTTCTAAACTGGCTTTAGAAGTGAACGTCTATATGACTCTGCTAGAGGGTTGTCGTAGTCAGTGGGAGCAGCGGAAGCATTGGTGGACAGGTGGCTTATGTCTATTTATAGACTAAAGCAGATGTAGCGGAGATAGATCATCAATTTCTGATGTGACAGTCATAGGTTTGACTTCATCAGAATAGGGGATGGATCTGTTGAGAAGGTAGCAGGGTGTGTTGTCCTGGTATTTGATAACATACACAAAGTAGGAAGTGATATTCCTATACTACGATCGGTTATACTTTGGTCGTCACACAGTGGTTTTCTCCACACGGGACTTGGACATTATATCAGACATACTGGTTACTAGATCTATGGTTTTAGATCTAGATTTGGGTGGTTTCCTAATCAGGGTACTTAGACAGCATTCTAAGAGTATTTAGAATGGACGACTCCTGGCACGGTAGTGTACCTGCAGGTGATGGAGTCACCATCTCTAAAGGTGTCTTACAGACTAAAGAGGAGAGGGATGTGCAAGATTGGCAGATCATTTGCTTAGGCAATTGAGTCAATCATGAGATGTCAAGTACCACACCAGATGTTGTTCTTGCACTAGATGCAATAAGTTGACATTGATCCAATCCTAGAGAAACAGTCGGAAGCAGTTTTAGAACATAAGTGGATGTTCTAGGGATATGATAACGACAGCCTCATTCAGGAGACAGTTATCATTCCAGACTTCCAAGGTGACCTGGACGACAAGGAGGTTGTCAGAGTTATAGTTTTCCCTCTGACGAGGGGCAGTATTTTGGACAGGTGGTCCAAGGAAATACTGGGGGAGGCATGGCGCAGGATACTGATTAAGTTCAGTTGACGATACAGTCTAAGAAGTTTGGATTTGGAGTTCATTTATGAGCTAGGTCCCATCAGACATCCAGACACATTCTAAGACAAGTATTGCTCATTTCGGGAGATGGCATTCTCCGCGAACTTGGGATATAGAGAGACATAGAAAGAAACATCAAGGCGGATCCACTCACCGAGGCTATTTCTCGAACGCAATAGTTTCGCAAACGAGCTTTGTGAGACTGACTATAGTAGATGAGTTGGGTGTTCGGTATCACACGGGCTGTGAGAATGCGACATCGCAATAACTAGCCTTGAGTGCAAGTGGGAGATTGTTGGAGATAGTGCCATCAGAGTCAATTATTGGATCACAGGCACGTGATTGCAATGATTGAAGGAGGACCTATCCCGGTAGGACAGTCTTACTCGAGATGATAGTATGCTATCTGGTTTATCTTTATCATCGTGTACTGCTTTAGGTGACCTGACATGTCGCTATTACACGTTGATAGAGCCCCTAGGATTCTTGCTTGACCACCAGCAGTATGAGGGCGATCATATAAGTGGGAGCTGGGGTCTATAAGCACATCCTTAAAAGGTCCCTAGTCATGGGAGTTTCGAGACAGGGCATCGATACTCCAGAGTAGACTAGTGTATACAGTCGAGACCCCGACGAGGGGCTGTGGCCGGTCTCATAAGCCATTGGTGTCAGTTGGATCACCTAAGATGTATACAGGTGCTCATTGGGTTATGAGTACACCGGACAGGACTCGCCGGGAACATGCTAGTTGGTCTTATACCTGACGTCAGATAGCAGTTCCCTGGTAACATGTGTACAGGTTAGTTCATCGACCTAGGGATCGTCATTTGTCTCGTGTGAGTTCCCACTGTACTTTGATTACTACCCTACCATGCTCAAAGGAGACGTGCAAACAGGTTTTAGTTGGGTACAGTCCCGAGCCACATGGAGGCAGTGAGCGGATCTTAAGGGGTTCGTCTCTCCCGGTATTGAGGGTGAGGTCGCGCTGTATCTAGGAGAGCCATTACACGAAGCCCTCGGCCGAGGCAGGAGATTTACTGGTAGGTATTCCAGTAGTATCTCAGGGTGTTCTGGGCTACACTCCGACACGACTTGTACCGCTTCGGGGGGTCTGACTTTCACCAACCCCCTTGGCCCGCCATGCGATGCTCATAGACGAACGGACCGGACTGTACAGATATTGTCACTGACAGGCTCAGTAGGGTGTCAGGATGAGTTCGCTCATCGACGTCCCTTTTGGTCAATACCTGGTAGCCCGTTACGTATTGGCTTATACCTCTGACGTGCTAGTGGTTAAATCCACAACCAAGGTGTTGACGAGTCTTTAGAGTCCCCCACATTCAGTTGCTCAAGTTTTCGGGCGAAACACTGTAGAGGTCGTATGGAGATATGGCAGGGTTCGATCCGATACATGCGGTATTGCACGGATCAGGATCGAACGGATATTACTAGCCGGCTTTGGTTTATGCCGGATCCTAGTATAGTACAGTGTAGATTTTGTCTCATTGCATTTGTATTTCGGTTGGAATACAAATGCGGGTGTGTATACACAGTATCGGGGTTTTCCTGTAATTTATTACGGGACCAGTTTTCTGGAGTTGCCAATTTGCTTTCCGTTTCGGCCATTTTCATTTGTATCTTTCAATGGCCGAAGATTGGTGGAGGAGGGCTTATTTGCATTTGTACAAATAAGCAATTTGGAAGGGGGTCTTTGCATATTGTTATATCATGATACTTGCACCATCCATTGACTTGACTTTTTGCTTCATGATGGTTCATGATTGCTTGACTTTTTGTAGCAATCATGGTTGTTGATTAGTTGGTGGAGTGTGGATTTGTTAGTGATCATTGCTTGACTTTGGAGTCATCATGCTTTTGATGATGGTTGAATATGATAACCATTTCCTTTCACTTGCTTATTGGGGGGCTATCCTTTTTCACTCCCTCACTCTCTCTCATTCTCTCCTCTCCCATTTTTTTGAGGAAGTCATGGCCGGCCAAGCCATAGGGGCTGTCCAAATTTGTGATGGTGGGATTTCATCTGTTTTGGCTTGTAAAAATCCGATAGCTCCACAAAAATTCCACCACTTCATTTCCTCCACCAAAAAGGCAACCTCCATGAACCCCAAAATGAGACATGAGCACTACACGCATTCTACAGCAAACCTTGGGCACGTCGGCTCGCCAACTTCGTGCCCGAGTTGCCTCGGTATAGAGGTGGGTGCCCGTAAAAGAAGCCGGCGATGAGGTGGAGACCGGAGCTTCCGCGGGAGATCGGGACGACGACGAGAAGACCGGAGGACACGGATCAGTCGGTATATCTCTCTTCCCCATCTTGTAGTTAGCTAGAACTAGTTAATGGCCCGATCCGGGTTTTTATTGCGCGGTGGTGCCGGTTCAAGAAAATTTAAAGTTAACCATCGTTTCCGCATTTGGCCTCGGGATGGAGGCCGGGGCGCCGCCATGCACTTACAGGTATTTGGAGATGACTCGATGATATTGGGCATAGTGCCATGAGATCGGTGATATGATGTGATTCGTATTTGGGATACGACAGGTGATTTTAGCGGGCTTTTAGACGTGTGTTTCACACACGCATTTATACTTATATAGAGGGTATCGTATTGTACTAGACGTAGATCAGCACCCGGATTATAATCTTTGATAAAGAGGATACCAGATGAATAATGTGATGAATGTGATATTGACCCGTACCCAGATTTGGGATGCCGTACGACGGAATTACGTACGAGCTATATATTGATGATAGATCCGCACTCTTGACTTGAGGATGTCATATTATAGATATTGTATCGTATGTGATACTATTGAGGCGGGATCACCGACTAATATATATACATATATATGTATCGACTCAGATGTTAGGCGGCTTCCTTACCTTTCGTTTAGCCTGTTAGCTCAGCCCTATAGTTTGGTGTAGTTGTTAGACTAGATTCGATTCCTACCTATTTCAAAACTAACGAATCGTGGGTATTTTAAAAGACAGGCCAAGGATTCTACGGATATTTCAAAGAACGTATCTTTTCTTAAAAACACTGTAGCTCTTATTTCCAAAACACTGCGATTCGTGTTATTTCAAAATGCACTACTGTATGACTTATATTTATATTAAATGCAGATTAGTTATCATTGTGTTTATTATTCAGCTCCCGCACATTATTGCTGTTCGCTCCGCATCGCATACTTATATTGTGATTTCATATACCATTATTAAACTCATGTTGTTAGGACACCAGCACCATTATCGATGATGCATGTGTTCCACGTACACCTGCTTGCCGGCTCACACACTTCATCATCGATAATTGCCATGTCACTACACTGTAGTACTGTTGCATTCAGGATATGATCTCTTGCATGGCATACATGTGTACATACCCATTGTACACCCATATTTATATACATAAGTATTTGCACATACATAGATGATTCTGGCTTGATTAGAGATTTGGGAACCGCAAGATACTCCTTTAAACTGATTCATTTTAAAAGAGCGGTTTTCCCTCAATATGTGCATATTACTATTCCGTATTGCATGATATACTGATATGCTTACATCTCTTTTACATGTCGCATACATCATGCTTTTGATTATACGCATTGAGATATGTTGTTTCCATGATATTTCTGGATTTGGGAACCGTGGATGTTTCAAAAGAGATTATATAATTGTTTTAAAAACCCGGTTATCCTTGATATGATATTTCAGTTCGTCCACCATGCGTTTTCTCGGTTCTGAGACGTGTGCTTGAAACCCGATTCGAGGAGTTGGATGATCCGTTTGCGGGTTCATGGTGGACCCGGTATGGTTCCCCGGGGCGAGAAATGTTTTTCATGGAGCAGACGATGAGCCTGGCAGGGTGGAGAGTACCTACCGGTGATTGTATTTGAGCTCGGCGGATATCCGAAAGATACCGACCAGAGTTGAGAGATGATATGGGCCGATCAAGACTGATGGAGCCCCATATATATGAGGATTTACGTACCGATGCTAGGCACAGTTTTCTTGATGTTTTCGCGTGTCGATGCTAGACACTCAGGTTCCATGATTTGATATGTCGCGAGCGACACATGTTGATTTACATCCTCATACTTCCATGCATATGTTTATGATATTTACATGCATGATGCTTATTGTCATTGGGTGACACGTGGACGAGATCCACATACATACAGACAATGATCACATAGTTCGATGATATCCACATACTCGTAGACTTCCTAATATAGTTGACATTAATTACATTGATCATACCTCATATTTATGATATATTGCTACCTGAGGCACTGACATGAGCTTTTGGTACTACACTTATGTATAGATGTTTACCCTAGCCACCTTATCATGCTTCAGACTTATTCATATTAAGGATATATTATTATTATTGATCGTATTGACCTAGGATTATGTCATGCATACGATTTCTACTCGGCGATGTTTTCTATTCACGAGTTGGCAACTCACCCCCGTTGTGCCACGGTTTCTTGCAGGTTTTCCCGTACAGGTTTCATTATGGCTTTTCTGGCACACTGTTTCCTTTCTGGGTGATTGCATTGGTAGGTGGGTTCACTCGCATCGTGACCACTCTTGTATTTATTTTATTCAGTTGTATCTAGAAATTCCATCAACCAAACTTGTATATTGTTTCAGACTTAGAAAACCAGTTATGTATTATTTCGACCTTAGAGTCGCGCGTTGTAGTATTATGGTTTTCGTGTTGATTTTGAGTTTCTTTTTGAGTTTTGATCCTCGCCCTTTGGCGTTGTATATTATATTGCTTGCGTGGTTATGACTGTCGATTGACGAAGAGCTAGCTCCCGCTTGGGGATGCCTTTTATTGTGCCTATATTATTCTTGTTGTACCCCGTTCGGGGCCTGTTTTTACAAAGGAAACTCTGCCGAAATTTTCAGAAAAGACTAGAGATTCTTAAAATGCATATTCGGCTTACTTATTTAAAAACCTCACTTTTAAACATGTTTTCTTACTTCCTTAAAAAAAACTAGTTTCTTTATTTACTCCTCAAAATGGTTTTAGATTTCTGGGTTTTTGGCTTACTTGGATTAGATGAGGTCCTATAGACTTCATATGATTCAAGGGCCAGTCACGTGCTCTTTCGGGTCGTGACAAAGTTGGTATCAAAGCGCTAGGTTAACATTGGTTCGAGTCTAAGTTTGACTATGTGGAGCCTAAAGCGTTTATATATATATATACGGAACTTAGGCTTGACCTTACGGAACTTAGACTTAGTCGAGGTGGTATTATTCCCGAACTTTCGTCGCGTAGGATAACCCTTGGTTGATGGAGTAGGTAGATGGAGTAGAGTGACGTACCGTACGTATGTTCCGCGGCATATTTACGATACGCTACTCCGCTTAAGAAATCATAGGATGTACATTTCCTTGCACAGTATTATATTCATTCCTATGATCTATCCTCATCAATGTTGGTTATGATTTTGCTGCCACGATTACACGGGCAGAGAGAGCTACGGCTAGAGTTGCGTCTGCTTGAGCTCGTCACGGACGAGGACTGACTAGGGCGTGATTCCGGAGACGTACGATGTCATAAAGGCTTCGTCTTAGTGTGTTTTCGCGGCATGAGCGTTTGACAGATCGCTTTTACGAGATTTCTCGGACGTGCAGATTGGCACCAGAGGATCAAGCTACTGCTAGAGGCCAGCCAGAATGTGATGACAATTGACATATCGCTTATTCATGATGGTTGAGGCGCTGTTCAGCGTACAAATGAATGAGCCAGTTGCTGCTGCAAATGACGAGATATCGCCCAGATGTTGGAGCTACTGCAGCATGAGTATATACTTAGAGTGTTGGAGATAGTGCCCTCAGAGTCAATTATTAGGTCACAGGTACGTGATTGCATTGATTGATGGAGGACCTATCCCGGTAGGACAGTCTTACTCGAGATGATAGTATGCTATCTGGTTTACCTTTATCATCGTGTACTGCTTTAAGTGACCTGACACGTCGCTATTACACGTTGGTAGAGCCCCTAGGATTCTTGCTTGACCACCAGCAGTATGAGGGCGATCATATAAGTGGGAGCTGGGGGTCTATAGGCATATCCTTAAAAGGTCCCTAGTCGTGGGAGATTCGAGACAGGGCATCGATTCTCCAGAGTAGACTAGTGTATACAGTCGAGACCCCGACGAGGGGCGGTGGCCGGTCTCACAAGCCACTGGTGTCAGTTGGTTCACCTAAGATGTATACAGGTGCTCATTAGGTTATGAGTACACCGGACAGGACTCGCCGGGAACATGCTAGTTGGTCATATACCAGACGTCAGATGGCAGTTCCCTGGTGACATGTGTGCAGGTTAGTTCATCGACCTGGGGATCGTCATTTGTCTTGTGTGAGTTCCCACTGTACTTTGATTACTACCCTACCACGGCTCAAAGGAGTCGTGCAAACAGGTTTTAGTTGGGTACAGTCCCGAGCCACATGGAGGCAGTGAGCGTATCTTCAGGGGTTCGTCTCTCCCGGTATTGGGGGTGAGGTCGTGCTGTGTCTAGGAGAGCCATTACACGAAGCCCTCGGCCGAGGCAAGGAGATTTACTGGTAGGTATTCCAGTAGTATCTCAGGGTGTTCTGGGCTACACTCCGACACGACT
This sequence comes from Agapanthus africanus, assembly GCA_030015575.1. Classification (NCBI taxonomy): domain Eukaryota; kingdom Viridiplantae; phylum Streptophyta; class Magnoliopsida; order Asparagales; family Amaryllidaceae; genus Agapanthus; species Agapanthus africanus. The sequence continues at coordinate 216,543,261 of JASDDO010000029.1, forward strand.
TGTACCGCTTTTGGGGGTCTGACTTTTACCAACCCCCTAGGCCCGCCATGCGATGCTCATAGACAAACGGACCGGACTGTACGGATATTGTCACTGACAGGCTCAGTAGGGAGTCAGGCTGAGTTCGCTCACAGACGTCCCTTTTGGTCAATACCTGGTAGCCCGTTATGTATTGGCTTATACCTCTAACGTGCTAGTGGTTAAATCCACAACCAAGGTGTTGATGAGTCTTTAGAGTCCCCCACATTCAGTTACTCAGCTTTCGGGCGAAAGGTTGTAGAGGCCGTATGGAGATATGGCAAGGTCCGATCAGATACGTGCGGTATTGCACGGATCAGGATCGGACTGTTTGTACTATAGGCCGTATGGATATATGGCAGGGTTCGATCAGATACGTGCGGTATTGCACGGATCAGGATCGAACGGATATTACTGGCCGGCTTTGGTATAAGCCGGATCCTAGTATAGTACAGTGTAGATTTTGTCTCATTGCATTTGTATTTCGGTCGAAATACAGATGCGGGTGTGTATGCACAGTATTGGGGTTTTCCTGTAATTTATTACGGGACCAGTTTTCTGGAGTTGCCAGTTTGCTTTCCGTTTCGGCCGATTTCCATTGTTCCGTTCATTCGCCGAAGATTGGTGGAGGAGGGTTTATTTGTATTGTTGCAAATAGGCTTTTGTGGAGGGGGTTCTTTGCATCTTGTTGCATCATGATGGCTTTCATGAGGTGCACCATCCCTTGACCTTGACTTCTTGACTTCTTCATGATGGCTTGACTTTTTGAAGTCATCATGCTTGATGATGGGTTTTGATATGGTTGTTGAGTGTTGGATTTTGGTTGAGAATGATTTCTTTTTGCATGATAACCATTCCTCTCTCTCTCTTGCATAACATGAAGATGGCTCTCTCATTCTATCACTCTCCACTCTCTCATTCTCTCCTCTCCATTTTGTGATGGCCGACCAAAGCATTAAGGGGGCTGTCCAAAATTCTTGGGGTGGGATTTTTGTTATTCTAGCTTTGCAAAAATCCCACAAGATCCATCTCCAAACTCCTTAGTTCATTTCCTCCACCAAAAGGCAATTCCTACAACCCCAAAGTGAGACTTGAGGACTACATATTCTACAGCGAATCTTGGGCACGTCGAGTAGCCGGCTTCGTGCCCGAGTTGCCTCGGCATTGAGGCGGGAGCCCGTAAAAGAAGTAGGCGATGTGGTGCACTTCCGGCGACGAGGTGGAGACCGGAGCCTCCGCAGGAGATCGGGACGATGACGAGAAGACCGGAGGACTTGGATCGTCGGTATATCTCTTTCCCATCTTGTAGTTAGCTAGGACTAGTTAATGGTTCGATCCGGGTATTAGTGCGCGGCGGTTTGCCAGTTCAAGAAAAATTAAAGTTTATCACCGCTTCCGCATTTGGCCGTCGGATTGACGGCCGGGGCGCCGCCGTGCACTTACAGTGGTATCAGAGCCTCGCCATTAATTTCGTCTAGCTTCGTTTGATGTGTTTTTCAGTTCCGATCGATCAAAATTCCAAAAACTCAATTTTAGTTCACATCAGTTTTCTGTTAAGTTTTTTTGGTGTCCAAAATTTTTTCAGGTTGCATAAAACTGATGTACAAGATATTATAAGACCTCTGTAAAAATTCGACACTTTCAGTCGACGACTTGAGCGCGGAACCGCGGCCAAATCCCCCCTTGGGCCGCGTTTCCGCCGCACTCTAGTGTCCTCACTGTGTCCAATTTTTCCAGTGGGCTTGTGGGTTGATTTTGTGGGTTTTGGAATATTAAATTTGGGCCCAGAATCTCTGTGAGTGCTACAGTATTGCTTTGGGGCCCACTTGTTAATTTTTGATCAATCGGAAAATATTTTAAACACATTTTTTCACAGTATTTACATTATATCTGCGACCGTGAATGTCACTCGATCGGTAAATCCGATCTAACTGCTATAGCCCGGTTAGACGGATTTGCGAACGTGACTTTCACGTTGATGTTCTGTTTTTGCTGTGATGCTGCGGATCGGTCGTGGGGATAGCCTGGATGCAATGCTAGTACAGTTGTGGTTGTATTATGTACATTTGATATTGCGGGGCGAGCGTCCGACATGTGGATTGCCGTCACTGCCTGATTGTATTATTATTTTGGGGCACGGCCAGGTTGCGGTCGATGTACCCGTTGTATGTATATTTTACTTTCTGTACTAGGATTGCCCCGCAGAGGGGTGCACGGATAGCCGGGTTCTAGAGGGCAACAAGCCCGCATCTCATGGCATTGAGACGGAGGGGGCTTCACTCTAGGATTGACAGGCTATTCGCCGCACTCGTAGGGGGTACAGGTTGACCCAGGAGGGGTGCCCAAGTTACTGGATTCCGTGAAGTGCTGGGTGGTCCATTCACGGTGCTGAAGGGGGCTGCCTCGCTTCAGGTTTTGGCGGGTGACTTGCCGCGCCCGTAGGGGTCTAGGATTTTATTGCACAGGCTATCCACACGACCAGGGGAACGTCGGGTTTCAGCGGCTCTGTGAAACCCGGGGATCCCAGATATCTGTATTGTTTCTGTGATGCTGTACATTTCTGTGATGTTGCATTTTATTACGCCTTGAGCGAATATAATATATTAGTATATATATTAGTAGATGTTGTATATGTTTTACATCCGCGCTAGTCCAGTCCCCGCTCTGTCGTTAGTTAGCTAACCTAACGGGTAATGACGGGACCCAGTGGCGAATGCGGATGGCATATACGTACATCAGTATATTTTCGTTCTTTTTGGTGTGATCAATTGATGGGCCTGCGTTGATTCGGATCAATGCAAGTTAAAAACAAACCTAATCTGATGTTGTTGGAACCCTTTTCAAAAAGCTGTTATTGCAAGGACGTTCACTTTTGTTTTGCATCGTGATATTCAGTTGGAATATCCTGCTCCTCAGTCGACGAGGCAAGGGCCGAGATCCCTTCACCGGGAGTGACCCCTTGGACAAAAAGTTTGTGTCAGGGCAATAACTTCACTATAGCCGATTACTTTTGCTTTGCATCGCGGTATTCATTTGGAATATCCTGCACCCCATTCTACGGGGAAAGAGCCGAGATCCCTTCACCGGGAGTGACCTCTTTAGCGAAGGTTTTCGTCACTATATTTTTAAAAGCTATCAGTTCCTTCAACGATATCAAGTTCTTTACGTTAAAGGTTTTCGCCAGAAACCATTCGTAGCCCTCCGTCGTTTCAGACGGGTAGCACGTAGTATTCATGCTATGTTTGTTGGCCTTCGTCAAAGCATAGTGTATGGTAGCTGCTTGTTGCCTTTCTGCAGCATAGATAGATGTGTTGGTTTGGGACAGTCGTATAGCCTTGTTGGCCTTCGTCAAGGGCTTGTGCGGGTGGGTTCAAATCAACCTGGAGAATGACGTGTAGAACTTGACATGTGACTTATGATTTGTTGGCCTTCGTCAAGGTCATAAGAGCATGGGGCAGAAATCACATCGGGAGTTTCAAAAGAACTGAAACTTGCCAGATATGCGCATACCATCTGGAGTATGATGATGTGAGCGGATTCCGTCACGTTATCATGCGATGATAGTTGGATCCCGATTCCCACTGATGAGTTAGTATACTCCTCGGGTGATCCCGACTAATTCTTCTTTCAGGTTTGGAGGAGAATTTGAGGTACAGTGGTAGGTTTCCAGATTAGATAAATTGGTAACCATTCTGATCTAGGTTAGAGTGCACGCTGAGTGTTTCTTTTCTCTCTCTCTTTGGCAGCGACCATTGACCCGACCCTAAGACTATGACTCAGTGACCAAGTTGACCGAACCTTCTTATCACTGGCTTTTGGATTGTCAGAGTTGCAGACCTCATTGCCACTCCTACTTTTACCCTTTTCTCCAGGACACCCCGTATTACTACAAACGTCCACTTCCATTGGACAAAACCATCGTATGGTTAGATACGAACTCGAAGGATTTTATTCGAGGATGGTTTCAGGCTCTGGAGAAAACGGATAGGATTATTCAGTTGTCTTTTCCTTTTACCCTCTCTCAGGTTACGAGTACTCCTTGGTTTAGGGGTAGTACACTTATTACGCAAATTGGATAGTCTTCTTCCAAACCTTAGGCTGGTGCCGACCGGTAGGGAATGAAGAAAACCAATTAGCCTAACGATGGTGTACAGAAGGTATTAAGTTCAGACAAAGCAAGGGATTAGTAATAGGGCAAAGTAAATTGCAACAGATATTCACGACCAAACCAAGTATTCCTTCGCCAATCCTAAAATCACCTTTTCTTTTCTCCAGGACACTCCGTATCACTACGAAGATCCACAGTTTATTGGATACTCCATCGTATGGTTATATACGAACTCGAAAGGAACTTGTTCCAGTTCGGGGATGGATTCTGGTCCAGGAGAAATAGGAATAAGGTTTATTCGGTTGTCTTTTATCTTCACCTTCTCTCGCTTTGCGAGTGCTCCTAGGATTAGGACAGTACACCTATTATGCTTATTGGATAGTCTTCTTCCAAACCATAGGCTGGTGCCGAACGGTAGGGAAGGAAGAAAACCATTTTGCCTAAAGGGGTGTGCAGAAGGCAAAGACTAAAGACATATGAAGGGATTTGGAGAGGTGGCAAAGAATTATACGGTTACAGTCATGAATCTGGAAGAGGCATTACTAGGAATACCAGGATACCCCATCGAAACATTTCAATGTTTCAGTTTCGCTGTGTACTGTTAAAGGAAAACTGATTTCCCGATTAGATACTTACTCCAGGGTATGTATTTACCAGGTATGAGTCTCACATCTGTATGGTTTTACAGATGATGAGTGGGAGTAGGTTATTTTGAATTGGGTGATCATCCTCATTATATCGGGATTCGTTGTAATCGGTGATATTTGAGGAAATCACCTGGGCTGTTTGCCGGTCGGCAAATATTTGGTTTTGAATATCCGCTGTTATGCACCAATTTCAAATTGATATATCTGTACGTCTATTTTCATAGAGTGAGATATACCTTTCTGAAATTATGTCTACGACATTTACCTATATCAATGGATGGTTAGGTAAGGAGCATTAAGCAGCGGTGTAATTCTTCTTGACCATAAGTACAGTTTTCAACCTACGACACACAGTGAATGAGTTATCAGACTCAAGGGACTTATACAGAGTATTGTATGTTGTCCAGGGTCCATCAGGACAGAAGGGTTGGTCCTCGTACTATATTCGGTTTACTTATGACTTCTCTACTTTTTAGACAGGTGTTTCGTGGAAACACAGGGTCCGAATTTTGAGAAGTTATATGTATTTGAATAGAGTAGAGAACCAGGTGTAGCAAGTATCGGGATTCTTCAAAGAGATCGAAGATGTAGATACTTGTGTATGGTATTAAGTTGATAGTAATGACTAAGAGAACTTGCTTCTTTTTCAGGTTACTCAAAATTGGAAGCATTCCTAAGTTGAGTAACGCTGATCGGCCTCCTTCCATTTAGTTGACATGCACTGAAGACAGTTGCATGATTTGAATCTGGTTCAATTAAATCAGTGCCTCTGGTCCTATATGGGATATAGAACAGTTCATATCTTAACGATGTTAAGGTACGGGGAGTTGTCCGGCTTTTGCTTAAAACCAGACACTGGACAACTCAAGGCACGTTTCTGTAATGGCTATTTGTGGGTTGACCCAGGCTATGACGCGGGTTGATTTTCTACCATCTGGATGAACAATAGCAATATTGTTCTAGACTCGCCACAGTTTTAATAAAAATGGATTTTTTCAGAAAACAGTAGTGGGAGTATGGTAGAACTGGAAGTGATTCCAGAACCACAAAGGATTACTGAAGATTTGATAAGGAACCTAAAGATTCAATCTGGATTGACATTCCATTGGCCACTCCACAGATAAGGTGGGTAACTTCAGGCACCCGAGAGGTACTACGGTAGCCTCAAGGACGGTGACAGGGAAGTTCTTGTTTACCCACAATTACCATTGCTGTTGTTCCAGGTTGCGAGACCCGGCGGGAGGATGAGTATAGCGTCGTTCTAAACTAGTTTTAGAAGTGTACGTGTATATGACTCTGCCAGAGGGTTGTCGTAGTCAGTGGGAGCAGCGGAAGCATTGGTGGACAGGTAGCTTATGTCTATTTATAGACTAAAGCAGATGTAGCGGAGATAGATCGTCTATTTCGGACGTGACAGTCATAGGTTTGACTTCATCAGAATAGGGGATGGATCTGTTGAGAAGGTAGTAGGGTGTGATGTCCTGGTATCTGGATGACATACACAGAGTAGGAAAAGAAACTCCTATACTACAGTCGGTTATACTTTGGTCGTCACACAGTGGTTTCTCCACAAAGGAAATGGATTTTATATCAGACATTCTGGTTACTAGATCTATGGCTTTAGATCTAGATTTGGGTAGTCTCCCAATCTGGGTACATAGACAGCATTCTAAGGGTATTTAGAATGGACGACTCCATGCACGGTAGTGTACCTGCAGAAGATGGAGTCACCCTCTCTAAAGGTGTCTTATAGACTAAAGGGGAGAGGGATGTGCATGATTGACAGATCACTTGCTTAGGCAATTGAGTCAATCATGAGATGTCAAGTACCACACCAGATGTTGTTCTTGCACTAGATGCATTAAGTTGATATTAATCCAATCCTGGGGAAGCAGTCGGAAGCAGTTATAGAACATAAGTGGATGTTCTAGGGATATGATAACGACAGCCTCATTCGGGAGACAGTTATCATTCCAGGTTTCCAAGGTGACCTGGACGACAAGGAGGTTGTCAGAGTTATAGTTCTCCTTCTGACGAAGGGCAGTATTTTGGACAGGTGGTCCAAGGCAATACTGAGGGAGGCATGGCGCAGGATACTGATTAAGTTCAGTTGACGATACAGTCTAAGAAGTTTGGATTTGGAGTTCATTTATGAGCTATGTCCCATCAGACATCCAGACACATTCTAAGACAGGTATTGCTCATTTCGGGAGATGGGTTTCTCCGCGAACATGAGATATAGAGAGACATAAAAAGAAACTTCAAGGCGGATCCACTCACTGAGGCTATTCCTCGAACGTAATAGTTTCACAAACGAGCTTTGTGAGACTGACTAGTACAGGAGTTGGGTGTTCGGTATCACACGGGCTGTGAGTATGCGACATCGCAATAATTAGCCTTGAGTGCAAGTGGGAGATTGTTGGAGATAGTGCCCTCAGAGTCAATTATTAGGTCACAGGTACGTGATTGCAATGATTGATGGAGGACCTATCCCGGTAGGACAGTCTTACTCGAGATGATAGTATGCTATCTGGTTTACCTTTATCATCGTGTACTGCTTTAAGTGACCTGACACGTCGCTATTACACGTTGGTAGAGCCCCTAGGATTCTTGCTTGACCACCAGCAGTATGAGGGCGATCATATAAGTGGGAGCTGGGGGTCTATAGGCATATCCTTAAAAGGTCCCTAGTCGTGGGAGATTCGAGACAGGGCATCGATTCTCCAGAGTAGACTAGTGTATACAGTCGAGACCCCGACGAGGGGCGGTGGCCGGTCTCACAAGCCACTGGTGTCAGTTGGTTCACCTAAGATGTATACAGGTGCTCATTAGGTTATGAGTACACCGGACAGGACTCGCCGGGAACATGCTAGTTGGTCATATACCAGACGTTAGATGGCAGTTCCCTGGTGACATGTGTGCAGGTTAGTTCATCGACCTGGGGATCGTCATTTGTCTTGTGTGAGTTCCCACTGTACTTTGATTACTACCCTACCACGGCTCAAAGGAGTCGTGCAAACAGGTTTTAGTTGGGTACAGTCCCGAGCCACATGGAGGCAGTGAGCGTATCTTCAGGGGTTCATCTCTCCCGGTATTGGGGGTGAGGTCGTGCTGTGTCTAGGAGAGCCATTACACGAAGCCCTCGGCCGAGGCAAGGAGATTTACTGGTAGGTATTCCAGTAGTATCTCAGGGTGTTCTGGGCTACACTCCGACACGACTTGTACCGCTTTTGGGGGTCTGACTTTTACCAACCCCCTAGGCCCGCCATGCGATGCTTATAGAAGAACGGACCGGACTGTACGGATATTGTCACTGACAGGCTCAGTAGGGAGTCAGGCTGAGTTCGCTCACAGACGTCCCTTTTGGTCAATACCTGGTAGCCCGTTATGTATTGGCTTATACCTCTAACGTGCTAGTGGTTAAATCCACAACCAAGGTGTTGATGAGTCTTTAGAGTCCCCCACATTCAGTTACTCAGCTTTCGGGCGAAAGGTTGTAGAGGCCGTATGGAGATATGGCAAGGTCCGATCAGATACGTGCGGTATTGCACGGATCAGGATCGGACTGTTTGTACTATAGGCCGTATGGATATATGGCAGGGTTCGATCAGATACGTGCGGTATTGCACGGATCAGGATCGAACGGATATTACTGGCCGGCTTTGGTATAAGCCGGATCCTAGTATAGTACAGTGTAGATTTTGTCTCATTGCATTTGTATTTCGGTCGAAATACAGATGCGGGTGTGTATGCACAGTATTGGGGTTTTCCTGTAATTTATTACGGGACCAGTTTTCTGGAGTTGCCAGTTTGCTTTCCGTTTCGGCCGATTTCCATTGTTCCGTTCATTGGCCGAAGATTGGTGGAGGAGGGTTTATTTGCATTGTTGCAAATAGGCTTTTGTGGAGGGGGTTCTTTGCATCTTGTTGCATCATGATGGCTTTCATGAGGTGCACCATCCCTTGACCTTGACTTCTTGACTTCTTCATGATGGCTTGACTTTTTGAAGTCATCATGCTTGATGATGGGTTTTGATATGGTTGTTGAGTGTTGGATTTTGGTTGAGAATGATTTATTTTTGCATGATAACCATTCATCTCTCTCTCTTGCATAACATGAGGATGGCTCTCTCATTCTATCACTCTCCACTCTCTCATTCTCTCCTCTCCATTTTGTGATGGCCGGCCAAAGCATTAGGGGGCTGTCCAAAATTCTTGGGGTGGGATTTTTGTTATTCTAGCTTTGCAAAACTCCCACAAGATCCATCTCCAAACTCCTTAGTTCATTTCCTCCACCAAAAGGCAATTCCTACAACCCCAAAGTGAGACTTGAGGACAACATATTCTACAGCGAATCTTGGGCACGTCGAGTAGCCGGCTTCGTGCCCGAGTTGCCTCGGCATTGAGGTGGGAGCCCGTAAAAGAAGTAGGCGATGTGGTGCACTTCCGGCGACGAGGTGGAGATCGGAGCCTCCGCAGGAGATCGGGACGATGACGAGAAGACCGGAGGACTTGGATCGTCGGTATATCTCTTTCCCATCTTGTAGTTAGCTAGGACTAGTTAATGGTTCGATTCGGGTATTAGTGCGCGGCGGTTTGCCAGTTCAAGAAAAATTAAAGTTTATCACCGCTTCCGCATTTGGCCGTCGGATTGACGGCCGGGGCGCCGCCGTGCACTTACATAGAGATGCAATGGAAGGTCGCTAGTCACCCAAGGATGAAGGACCAGGACATGCGGTTCGTTCGCTTATCCCGATGCGAGGTCATCAGATAGATCGATTCCAGCTAGAGACGACTTCATGCTGATTCGTTGAGAGTCGATAGAGACGATCGAATGTCAGAAACCCATATTCCAAGTTTAAAGTATTCGGAAAGACATGCAAGCGATTCTATGGACCCTCTAGAAGAATGAAACCCTAACTCGACATAATGACCGTGTAAAAGCCTTTGAACCTTAGGCTTTGCGGCAGTTCCGCGGTGCCATTAGTGAGGCTTGGGTTTGCCCTTCTACGGCTGGACCGCCGACGCTGTGGTATGTACTCGATACTATTAAACTATGCCCAAGATATTGAGCTCTTGGGGGATTATGAGGTTTTGACGAATTGATCGGATGGTTCGACATCTTTCGGATATCATGTGATGGGATACACTGCTTGGGAGACTCCAGATACGAGTATAGCCGTTGGAGCGCAGTCCATGCAGCCACGAGAAGACGTGTCCGAATCAGTCGACATTAGAACAAGTGGAGTAAAGAGTTCGCACGAGATTTCTACGAGATGACGTTCTACTCCGCTGACATCAGAGATGCGATACGCATGCAGAGGCATTGTACATGGATATACCTTCCAGAAGGAGTCGCGATGAGCATACAGCCATTCCGGATCAAGAATTAGCTTTAGTAAAGGACGATGACTTCCGGGCAATTCGGCAGAAACGAGAATTGAGAGAGACTTCGACAGGACCTTTCTAGAATACTATACGAGAAGACCTAGACCCAGGAGTGGTCATATTGCGCACACCCAGCAGGCCAGAGTTCGGCATCGTCGACGAAATAGTTGACCACGTTAGGATAGAGAAACTTACCCAGATGCATTGTGAATTGATCAAGAAAGGACGAGTATGAAGTATACCTCCACAGGTTGGGACGAGTTCCCGAGGACGTGTTTGGACAGATATCTTCTACAGAGTGATGAAGATACCGAGTTCGTTATTTCGAGTCCGTGTGAGAGACTTCGGATTGACCGTAGCCGAGAACATTTGCAGTGCGCAGATAGAGACGTGACATCGGAATAGACGATGATATAGAAAAGTGGGACAAGAGGTTGAGGCGAGATGCTGACGAGCTGTTGTTACTCCCCGTTAAGATTAAAGGTCGGGTATGTCTACAGAGGCGTTGGGATGCGACCAGTTTCCGAGGAAATGCTGTGCTGAGGACGCAGATGATCAGAGAAGTGCCAAGATGGAATCATCCCCGTTAGCACAACTGACAGGGCCGATGAGCCGATGGATTGCGAGATAGGTAATCCGCAGAGAAGATAAGGACGTAGAGACAGAGGACGCCAGACCATGAACAGGAGGAAAGTAGATATCTTGCGCTGCTAGCATTGGATGCACCGACACCTTCTTGACTTTGAAGGAGGATATACCGACGACGGTATTTATGATTTGTGATTTTGTGATTCGATTATCACGTATCCGTCATCTTGGATTTCAGTATTTTGGACGATCTATTCGCATGATTTGGTCTTGATGGCTGAGTTTCATGATTTCTGTTTTCGTGCACCATGGTTGCACCTACTGGGTATCTATATTTTGTGCATAGTTATTACGCTTGAGGTATTGATTGTGATTTCATGCCTATTTTATGCCGGTGATTTGATTTACGCTTCCAGCATAGTTTTCATGCACTTTTAGTGTTTTGATTTGGATTTTCGCGCGTGATGAGCGCATGTTTTGAGATACGATTTTGGTGCACACCAGATGCGCTAAATCGAGATTTTTCGTGCATGTTAGATGCACCTGATTTTGCTGTCAGGCACACATGCTGCCTATGACAGATGTTTCGTGCACACCCGTTGCACCTAGATGATGTTTCTGTGCACATGTATGGCACATAAATAGATTTTGATTTCCGTGCGCACCAGACGCACAGGGTATTCTTATATACATTTTTGGGATTTATTCCATATGGACCAGTACGTTTTTATGATATTTGCTATTTGTTTTCGTACTGAGCAGGACTAGTCAGAGGACAGTGCCTGGATATACTTTTCATGCATTTTCTTCAGATATTTACATGTATAGTTCTGATTTATATCATATTGGTTTTGTTTTGGATTTGACAATATGTCTGTACCATAACTCCGATGATTGCAGGATGCCTGACGGAGTTTTGATTTTGAGTTATCTACTCATTACTCATGCGCGTGCATTGCGTTATGATGCGTTTTATGTATTGATGATTTCGGAGCCCCGACGACTTAGACTTTTATGGAAATGTTTTAGAATTTGAGGGTTTAAATTTAAATTCGGGGACCGAATTTCTTTAAGGGGGAAGATTGTAACATTTCAGAAAAATAAAATATTATTTTTGGAAATTTTTATAATTTAATATTATTTTAATGAATATTTTAATATTTCGGTATAATTAAATACCGATAAATGGGGAAAACTTTGGAAAAATTATAGAAATTACTAGAAAGTGTGTGTTTTATGTGAATTATGCAATTTCTAAGTTTTTATGATTAATTATATGCTAATTTAGTGCTAATCGCGATTAAAAATCGCTAATCGGATTTTTAGCATATTTGTGCAAAACATGCACCATATCTTTTTTCACTTGTTACATATTCTTATGGCTTTCATACATGTTTTATTTCATGGTTGATGATTTATTAGAGAGGGGAATAGAAAAGAAAAGAAAAGAAAATGGATTAGAATAATAGATATGGGTGAGAGAGAGAAAGGTGAGGGTCACCTTTGACTTAGCCATCCACTAAACTCACAACCTTCATCACATTTTCCTCTCCCCTCCTTCTTCTTGCTGCTGGTGATACCTCCCCCTCACTCACTCCCCTCTTCAAACCTCTCAAACTCCATGAAAAAAACTTCAAAACTCAAACCCCATTTCACAAAAACGATGCACAAGTTCACTAGCTACCCCATGGACCAAGAAAGAGAAGATTTTGAGGACTTTGAGCAACTCAAGAATTTTCTTGAGTTGCCAAATAAGGTAATTTCTGGACCTTTAATTTAGTGTTTTCATTACTTTTACCCTCATGTTAGATTAGACCGATATTGTGTGGTTTGGGTTAACTTGGGAAATTCTAGTTAGGGTTAAAGGAATTTGAGAGTTGTGATGTGAGATTGGGCTCAGTAGAGACCACAAAAACCCCTTAGTGCTAGAATCCAGGCCTAAACCAGAGACTAGAAATCCGGAATACGGATTTAGAAAAGTCGATATCGGAAAATTATGGATTCTGTGTGGGTTAATTGGAATCTGCTATCACCCCGAGACTCTGAAAATTATTTTGCAAACACAGAGAGAAGTGCAGGCACCCAGGAAGCTAACCCCAAAACCCCAGACCCTATCACCTAATGCAGGCCGCAGATTTAATCTAATTGGCCGCAAATTGCGGCCTGGGTCCCACCAATTTGGTTCGTATTCGCTCTGTAGCTTTATTTCATGTAAATTAGACCCCTGGCATATGCAAAATTGTCCACTTTGACCTGGTGTAGAATCTGGAGTCTTTTTCCTGAGTTGCTGTTTTAATTCGTGTTTTCGTTTTGCGTACTTTAAATTCTGGATTTGTATAATTTCTTTTTACCTCGATTACTTGACGTTTGCACGACGACATCGAGGGTTGTTTGATGGTTTTGAAAGCGTAGTCTATAGGTTCTAACCTATAGGCCTTAGCGCGTCGTTTGGTTTTCTCGATATGATTTTAAGATGCATTTGTGATTATGTTATCTTGTAGGTACCTTCACGAGGGCTTCTTATGACGAAGAAGATGAAGGCGACATCGACACCGACAAGCAGGATGCAAGGTGAGTAGATTATATCTACGGGGGAAGTCGGGTGGATGGCGTATATCACCCCTGCAGTTCGATGTTTAGTATAGTATATATGTACTATTTATGCTAGCTTATAGTGTGTCATGGATATTCATGATGAGATTAGGTGTACTAAGTTAGATTAGGGTGTAGAAGTAAACTAGTATAGTTCCTAGTTGCGAACCCTAGAATAGGTTTACACTCACACACACACACATGCTTATTACTAAACATATACCTACATGATGAGGATAGTGGATGATATTTAGAGATGAGTCGATGATATTGGGCATAGTGCCATGAGATCGGTGATATGATGTGATTCGTATATGGGATACGACAGGTGATTTTAGCGGGCCTTTAGACGCGTGTTTCACACACGCATTTATACTTATATAGAGGGTATCGTATTGTACTATACGTAGATCAGCACCCCGGATTATAATCTTTGATAAAGAGGATACCATATGAATAATGTGATGAATGTGATATTGACCAGTACCCAGATTTGGGATGCCGTACGACGGATTTACGTACGAGCTATATATTGATGATAGATCCACACTCTTGACTTAAGGATGTCATATTATAGATATTGTATCGTATGTGATACTATTGAGGCGGGATCACCGACTAATATATATACATATATATGTATCGACTCAGATGTTAGGTGGCTTCCTTACCTTTCGTTTAGCCTGTTAGCTCAGCCCTGTAGTTTAGTGTAGTTGTTAGACTAGATTCGATTCCTACCTATTTCAAAACTAACGAATCGTGGGTATTTTAAATGACAGGCCAAGGATTCTACAGATATTTCAAAGGACGTATCTTTTCTTAAAAACACAGTAGCCCTTATTTCCAAAACACCGCGATTCGTGTTATTTCAAAAGGCACTACCGTATGACTTATATTTATATTAAATGCAGATTAGTTATCATTGTGTTTATCATTCAGCTCCCGCACATTATTGCTGTTCGCTCCGCATCACATACTTATATCGTGATTTCATATACCATTATTAAACTCATGCTGTTAGGACACCAGCACCATTATCGATGATGCATATGTTCCACGTACACCTGCTTGTCGGCTCACACACTTCATCATCGATAATTACTATGTCACTACACTGTAGTACTGTTGTATTCAGGATATGATCTCTTGCATGGCATACTTGTGTACATACCCATTGTACACCCATATTTATATACATAAGTATTTGCACATACATAGATGATTCTGACTTGATTAGAGATTTGGGAACCGCAAGATACTCCTTTAAACTGATTCATTTTAAAAGAGCGGTTTTCCCTCATTATGTGCATATTACTATTCCGTATTGCATGATATACTGATATGCTTACATTTCTTTTACATGTCCATACATCATGATTTTGATTATACGCAATGAGATATGTTGTTTCCATGATATTTCTGGATTTGGGAACCGTGGATATTTCAAAATAGATTATATAGTTGTTTTAAAAACCCGGTATCCTTGATATGATATTTCAGTGCGTCCACCATGCGTTTTCTCGGTTCTGAGACGTGTGCTTGAAACCCGATTCGAGGAGTTGGATGATCCGTTTGCGGGTTCATGGTGGACCCGGTATGGTTCCCCGGGGCGAGAAATGTTTTTCGTGGAGCAGATGATGGGCCTGGCCGGGTGGCGAGTACCTACCGGTGATTGTATTTGAGCTCGGCGGATATCCGGAGGATACCGACCGGAGTTGAGAGATGATATAGGCCGATCCAGACTGACGGAGCCCTATATATATGAGGATTTACGTGCCGATGCTAGGTACAGTTTTCATGATGTTTTCGAGTGTCGATGCTAGACACTCAGGTTCCATGATTTGATATGTCGCGAGCGACACATGTTGATTTACATCCTCATACTTCCATGCATATGTTTATGATATTTACATGCATGATGCTTATTGTCATTGGGTGACACGTAGATGAGATCCACATACATACAGACATTAATCACATAGTTGGATGATATCCACATACTCGTAGACTTCCTGATATAGTTGACATTGATTACATTGATCATACCTCTTATTTATTATATATTACTACCTGAGGCACTGACACGAGCTTTTGGTACTACACTTATGTATAGATGTTTACCCTAGCCACCTTATCATGCTTCAGACTTATTCATATTGAGGATATATTATTATTATTGATCGTATTGACCTAGGATTATGTCATGCATACGATTTCTACTCGGCGATGTTTTCTATTCACGAGTTGGCAACTCACCCCCGTTGTGCCACAATTTCTTCCAGGTTTTGCCGTGCATGTTTCATTGTGGCTTTTCTGGCACACTGCTTCCTTTCTGGGTAATTGCATTGGTAGGTGGGTTCACTCGCATCGTGACCACCCTTGTATTTATTTTATTCAGTTGTATCTAGAAATTCCATCAACCAAACTTGTATATTGTTTCAGACTTAGAAAATCAGTTATGTATTATTTCGACCTTAGAGTCACGCGTTGTAGTATTATGGTTTTCATGTTGATTTTGAGTTTCTTTTTGAGTTTTTATCCTCTCCTTTTAGCGTTGTATATTAAATTGCTTGCGTGGTTGTGACCGTCGATTGACGAAGAGCTAGCTCCCGCTTGGGGATGCCTTTTATCATTGTGCCTATATTATTCTTGTTGTACCCCGTTCGGGGCCTGTTTTTACAAAGGAAACTCTGCCGAAATTTTTAGAAAAGACTAGAGATTCTTAAAATGCATATTCGGCTTACTTATTTAAAAACCTCACTTTTAAACATGTTTTCTTACTTCCTAAAAAAAACTAGTTTCTTTATTTACTCCTTAAAATGGTTTTAGATTTCTGAGTTTTTGGTTTACTTGGATTAGATGAGGTCCTATAGATGTCATATGATTCAAGGGCCAGTAACGTGCTCTTTCGGGTCGTGAAAAAAATGAAAACTGGTTTTTAATCACCAAGGTAGCATAAAAAAATATAGCGAGGGTGCTTCATCACCTAGTGCCTTAGACCAACTGGCTTGGGAGTCACTGCTAAGCCTTAGGTGTTGCAAGACGAGCAAATTGCTAATTACTCCTAATATGTAAGCACATTTAGTAATCGGTCGATGAGTACCTCAAGAAGAATTAACAGTCGCATGAAGAATGTGTGAGCAATTCCAACTAAAATATTCACCGACGAAGGAAGTACTGAGGTTAGATGGACAAGAGTATGATAGCTTGAATTGAATTCCTCCGAGTATAGGGATGTCTTTTACACACACGTAGGGGTATATGATTGGTGTTTGTAAGAAAGGTAGGGGTTGAAGAATAAAGACGATGTTTTATTGAGGGATGATGTGATTTCTAACAATTTTTTCATGACTATTAAGATAGGGCTCATGACAACCGAAAGCTAATGTAGTTGATGTTAGTTATATGTATGCCCTAGAGGCCATTACTATACATGAGATATATATTCTAGTGGATGCTTGGATATATATAGGGAGGACTATCTTGCTCGACATGATAGTATGCTATCTGGTTACTCTTTACCTTAACGTGTACACTGATTGTCTCTCTGTTACATGTTGGTAAAGCCCTTAGGATGTGTACTTGACTACCTGGACTATGATGCAGATCATACTAATGGGGACAGAGTAGTCCATAAGTACATCCTTTAATGTCCCTAGTCGTGGGTGTATCGAGACAGGGCATCGATATACCAGAGTAGACAAGCGTTATACCTTCTTGATCCATATAAATGGGCGATGGATGATCCATATCCATTGGTGTTTGACATCAGAGATGATATACGGGTGCTCAGTAGAGACTGGGTACACTGGACAGACTCGCCGAGAACTCCCAGATGGTATTATACCTCATGTCAGATGGCAGTTCTCTGGTGACACTGGTACAGGTTAGTCTGTAGACCCGAGATCGTCATAGAATCTTGTGTGATTCCCACTGTGCTTTGATTTCCACCTTCACCACGTCCTAAGAGGGCGTGCAAAATGGTGGTTTTTGGGGTACAGTCCCGAGTCACATGGAGCCAATGAGCGATAGGAGGGGTTTCGTCTCTCCCGGTATTGGGGGTTGATGTTGCGCTATGCTCGATTGGCTATAACAGGGAAGTCCCTGGCCTGGGCTGGTGTTAGAGATTTACCGGTAAGTGTTACCAGTAGTTTCTTGACCGTTATATGCCTCGCATCGGCATGACTTATCGGTTATTGGGGTCTGACGTTTTACCACCCCTAGACTTGATATGCGACATATCAGACGAGGCGACCGGACTGTACGGTAGTGTTACTGTCAGGCTTTTTGCAGGGGGTTGAGCGGCCTTGCTTGCTAATCTTTTGATCGCTCAATACCCGGATAGCCGTTACGTCCAGCTAGTACCGCTGACGGCTTGTGGTGGCTTGATATGATCATCACCTACTGCCAGCGTATTGACGAGTCTTTAGAGTCCTACATAGAGGTTTTATTGGCTCAGACAAAACGAAATAGGAGCGCATATGTGATATGTGCGGGGACCGAGAATAATGCGAGTATGCGATACCGTATTCTATTCTCGCGATGTTTGTATCGATTGGTTTATATGTGATATAACCAGGTTATCGAATCAAGGGTTGATTCGATAAGTCGATACATTGTATGTTAGTCGGTTATGTGAGATATAACCGAATTATTAAGTCAAGTGTTGATTTAATAATTTAGTGTATAATTGTATATGTGATATACTAATTTACATTAACTAACATTGGTTCACTTAAGCATTTGTTTTTCTCACTTCTGCACAACTTAATATATATGTGATATATATTTATTTGTGTTAATTTTGTATCATGGTTGTTGATACAACTTACATGGTGTATAAGACTTATACCATACTAATTATAGGTGTTAGGTTTTTATATTTAAAGTAATTCTAAAATTAGTGGATGATGAGCTCACATGCATGAAGCTTCATGAAGCTTAGGGTTGCATTGACTTAGTTTACTAGTTTTGTTTTACTTCAGATATTAATTAACCTAACCATTATAATATAGCCATGGTTATGTCTCTACATGAGTTAATATATGATATAAACTCACCCATGGTTCACTCTCTCTCTTGGTTAGTTTTTCATTCTCATTTTTCTTGAGCTCATCTTCTTCCTCCTTCAAAAGCTTGTTAGGGTTTGATAAAGAGAGAGAAATATAGTGAGAAAAGAAATTATATAGTGTACCCATTTTCTATTTCTCCATCCTCTACTAGATTAGCATTTTAGTATAGGGTCTTTGCTTCACTTTGGTGAAGTGGTAGCTTGAGTTCGTATTCTCTCGACGTAGATCATTTTTAGCCTCGAAGACTTCAAGCAAAACCGTTGTCATCTTCTCATGGAGCCGTCTGAGAGTCCGGAAGCACCATGATCGCAGCAAAGGGACTACTACAAGGAGCTTATGAAGTGAAGGACCGATCTACAAAGGTTGTATTTCGTATTCACTTAGTCGTAAATGGTATTTTCTTGCATGTGAAACCCTAATAATCTAGCAAAGATCTTGTTTAGGGTTGTTCGGCACGACTAAAATTTTAACCGGGCATGGTTGATGCCTTGTAGAACCTTATTAGAGTGCCTAGTAACCCTACAGTTGAAAACTCTTATTTTCAAAGTCTTTCTTTTATAATTCTTATCTTTATATGTAACTTTCACAGTCTTCCTTTTATTATAAGATTTTGTGGGTGCAATCCGCTGAAAACCCTCAGGAGACAACATTCCTCCTACTAGGGAAACCTAGAGGTTTAAAGGCTTGTTGCACATGCTCAGTGTAATCGTGATGCCTACGAAAGTGTGCTAGTTAGTTTTTCTCTTTCTTTCTATTTTCTCCTTCTCTTGAATAAAAGAAGTTTGCTCGAGACGATCAAAATCAAGTTTGGGGGAATTTGTTCAGTCAAAAATATTGCAATCAGTAACATAACAATTTCCTCACTATTCTAATCATCTAAGGGTGTTTGTTATAAATATAACATATATTACAAATTCATCTGAAAAATACCAATTACGACATGTTATATATATAATCAACTTTCTTTATAGGAAATTGTGTGTTTATTATTTCACGCATGATATTGTATATCTCAACTGTTAGTTATATGTATGCCCTAGAGGCCATTACTGTACATAGGATGTATATTGTAGTGGATGCTGGGACATATATAGGGAGGACTTTCTTGCTCGACATGATAGTATGCTATCTGGTTGAACTTTACCTTAACGTGTATACTGATTGTCTCTCTGTTACATGTTGGTAAAGCCCTTAGGATGTGTGCTTGACTACCTGGACTATGATGCGGATCATACTAGTGGGGACATGGTAGTCCATAAGTACATCCTTCAAAGTCCCTAGTCGTGGGTGTATCGAGACGGGGCATCGATATACCAGAGTAGACTAGCGTGTACCTTCTCGACCCATACAGATGGGCGATGGATGATCCCATATCCATTGGTGTTTGACATCAGAGATGATATACGGGTGCTCAGTAGAGACTGGGTACACTGGACGGACTCGCCGAGAACTCCCAGATGGTATTATACCTCACGTCAGATGGCAGTTCTCTGGTGACACTGGTACAGAGTAGTCTGTTGACCCGAGATCGTCATAGAGTCTTGTGTGGTTCCCACTGTGCTTTGATTTCCATCTTACCACGTCCAAGAGGGCGTTCAAAACGGTGGTTTTTGGGTACAGTCCCGAGTCACATGGAGGCAATGAGCGATAGAAGGGGATTCGTCTCTCCCGGTATAGGGGGTTGATGTTGCGCTGTGTTCGATTGGCTATAACAGGAAATCCCTGGCCAGGGTTGCTGAGATTTACTGGTAAGTGTTACCAGTAGTTTCTCGAAGAGTTATAGACCTCATATCGACACGACTTATCGAGCTATTGGGGTCTGACGTTTACCACCCCTAGGCGAGATATGCGACATATCAGACGATCAGACCGGACTGCACGGTAGTGTTACTGGTTGGATTCACTGGAGTGTGAGCGGGCTTGCTCGTCGATCTTCAGATCGCTCAATACCCGGGTGGCCGTTACGTTTAGCAGACAGCTTGCGGCTTGTGGGTGATTGATATGATCATCACCTGCTGCCGGCGTATTGACGAGTCTTTAGAGTCCTACACAGAGGTTTCCTGGCTCAAGCGAAACGAAATAGGAGCGCATATGAGATATGTGCGGGACCGAGAATAATGCGTGTAATTGATACCGTATTTCATTCTCGCGATCAATGTGTCGGGTGGTTGTATGCGATATAACCTAGTTATCGATTCAAGCGTTGAATCGATAAGCCGATACATTGGATATTAGTCGGTTATATGCGATATGACCGGATCGTTAAATCAAGTGTTGATTTAATGATTTAATGCATAATTATATATTTGATATATTACTTTGCGTTAACTAGTATTGGTTCACTTTAAATGGATTTTCTCACTCGGATTGTACACATTGTATATGTGATATACTTTTGTACACTTGATTGTATCATGTTTGATGATACATGTTTACTTGTGTTTTGTGTAAAGTTTAAACTATGGTTATGTGATGGTTAGGGTTTATATTTTCATATCTATATATTTATTCATTTATTCATTTTGGAAAATGAAAAGCAAGTGAGAAAATGGTGGCTTCTTTTGTTTTGTTCATGAAGCTTCATGAAGACTTTGACCAAGTGACCATTTTGTCTCATGCTTAACCCTAACCATCCCACTAACCATGATTTATTCTCTACACTTGACCATGGTTGAAGATGATAAGTATTCTTTTATTTCTATTTTCTAAACAACTTATCATATTCTTCATCTTCTTCTTCTTCTTCACTTCAAGAAAAAGCTTCACAAGCTTTAATGGCAAGTGATGAATTTGAGTGAGAAATCCAATTCTAAAGTCTACCCACATCCTATTTCTTCATCCTCTACCTCTTGCCAAGTAGTAGAGTGTGTTTACTTCACAAGTTTCATGACTTGGTGAAGTTGTGAGCTTGATCTAGCGATGCCTCGACGTAGATCATCTTCGGCATGGACATCGACGACCTAGCTTGCCCATTCTCCGACGAAGCCGACGCTAGAGCCCGGATTTGATTTGGACAGCGGAGAGGACTTCGTTGCGGAGCTATGGAGGTGGAGCACCGGATCTACAAAGGTTGTATTTCCGTATCTCTTAGTTAATTGTTAACTGGTTAGCTTTTTCGCCTAGATTTCTAGCAAACGATCCGTAGTCGGGTTTCTCGGCACCTAGAATTTTTGAAATTGGTATGGTTGATGCCTTGTGAGACCTCATTAGGATTCCTAGGATCCCTACAGTGGTATCAGAGACTAGCTAGAGCCTTAGGCGAAGTCCAGACGGAATTTGAAGTCCGAACGAACCCGAAACACCAAATCAATCTTGCTCTCTGTACTTTTTTGAAAACAGTGAGTTTTTCCAGATTAAAAATATCCAGAAAATCAAGCAGGGTTTATTATGAAATACTGTGCAAAACGGAGCTGTAACTCCGTCATGACGGCGCGGAACCGCGGCCTAAGCCCACGTGGCGCGGCAGTTCCGCGGCGAGACTGTAGACTCTTTGACGTTTCTTTGCACAGTAATTCCTATTTTCTGGAGCTGGATTTTCTGGGAATTTTTAATATTTATTCAAGAGTTGAATTTTCTGCAGTTGTTTTGGGGATTCGGTGTTTCGATCGGAGTATCAAATTTTGTATGTGTGGCTTTCCGGATAAATTTTAGAATATGTTAAAAAGTTCGACCGGATATAAATACCCAATTTTTCCCCTGTCGGGAAATTTCCAAGTGTTGGATTTTTCCGTAGTTTAACGACGTTCTAAGTAGTGCAAGTAACGCGATGGACCCTCTAGAAGACAACAAACCTTAACTCGATTATGTGACCGTCTTGAACTGCCCTTTGAACCTTCGGGTTTGGGGCAGTACGGCGTGCCACATGTGAGGCGTTGGCTTGACCCTTCTATGGCTGGACCGTTGGTACTGAGGCACGAACGGAATGTTGTTAGACTTGTTTCATGTGTTGATCTGTATCGGGAAAACTTGGGTGTTCGAATGTTCAATCGGAAAGTTTAACATTTTCTAATTATCTGGAATGGGATACAATAATTGGAATTCACAAATAGTTATGAGATAACTGAATGAATGTTATAAACATAGCACTTTAGTCTCACTTGATCGGTTGCCATGGAATTTTGATGTGATCAAAAGTCCGTCGCAATCACGTAGCGTACGCGGATATTCGCCGGGTAAACTTAATAGACAGCCTCACTCCATAGCCCCGACCAAGTGACTGTAGGAGAACCCCGTCGCCGAAAGCATCCGTTCGGGTGCTCGCGGTAGCGGTGTTCCGCCTTGGTGCACTTCGTCGACGGTATCGGGAGTGCGGCCGCCTACTGAAGTTTGCGACGAGCATTCGATCAGGATGTCGGGAATCTTGTTGAATTGCCCGACTTGATATTGAAAAGTGTTTTCGATTTTGAGACTAAAATGCGGGGTTTATAATTGTTAGGCATGCGATGTCTAAGTAATTCATTTGGTCAGGCATGCGATGTCTGAGGAGGTTGCGGATTCCAACTGTTGTAGTTTTACACTTTCTTTTCTGTGACCGTAAGTGTAATATGTGACATCGCCGGTTTCGTTGCTATATGTCAACGACAATTGGGATGCGCATATTTACTTACGTTGATGACATGTGATGTTATGTGTTGCTGGATATGTTATATTGGATCGTCGTGTTTGAATAGCTGGGGGTTTTTATGTGAGATGAGTGTTTTTCATTTTCATTCATGTAAAAACTTGTATGTAATATTCTTTTATTGGGGAGCTTCCAGGTTGCGGAAGTAGTCACCGTTTGTATATTATTTACTTTTTCGCACTAGGATAGACCCAAGGAGGGGAGCACAAGTAACCGGGTTCTGGAGTCCAGTGGGAGACCAACTCGAGGAGTCGAGTCCGGGTCTCCTAACTCTAGAATTGGTAGGGTTGCTTGCCGCTCTCGTAGGGGTCTAGGGGTGTGGGTTTGGCTATTCATCACGACCGTGGAATCCGTGTTTTATACTGGCTCGTATTGAAAACAAGGACGTCCTAGTATATCCAATATTTCATATGATTCTTCTGCTGCGATATCTGTGATGTGATCATGTGATGTTCTGTGATAGATACAGTATATAGTATATATGATATATTATATAGACGTTACTTATGTTTTACACCCGCGCTAGCCCTGCCCCGCTCTGTCGTTAGTTACCTAACCTAACGGTGCACGAGGGGACATCGAGGCGAATGCGGATGGCATAAGTGTACGTCGTATTTATCTGTGATGTTTAGGTACTTAAATGATGGGACTTCATTAATGTGATTAATGAAATAAAAGAAACCTAAGATGTTGTAGAATCGAATTTCAAAATAAAACAGGTAGCTACAGTTCTTGCTTTGCACAGCGGTATATGCGATATATCCTGCACCTTATTCGATGAGGAAAGGACCGAGATCCCTTCACCGGGAGTGACTCCTTTAGCAATAACTGGCAGATGCTACACACTCGGTTTGTCTTTTGATTGCTTTTAAGAGTTTTTGCTTTGCATAGTGATATATATGATATATCCCGCACCTCATTCGACGAGGAAAGGACCGACGATCCCTTCACCGGGAGTGACTCCTTTAGCAAAACTAGAAAAGCCTCAAAAGCACTCCATTTTACAAATTCATTCGATCCTACAACGATATCAAGTTCATTACGCAATAGGTTTTCAGAAAAACCTGACGTAGCCCTCCGTCATTTCAGATAAGTAGTAGTTAGTATTTGTGCTGCGTTTGTTGGCCTTTGTCAAGGCGCAGTGTGCGGTAGCTAACTGGTGCTTATCTGCTTATGCATATGATGCAGATTGGGTTAGGGTAGTCGTGCGACCTTGTTGGCCTTTGTCAAGGGCCGTGCGGGTGGGTTTAATTCAATCAGGAAATGACGGGTTGAACTTGACTAGCATCCTATGGTTTGTTGGCCTTTGTCAAGGTCATAGGAGGTTAGGGGAAAAATATTATCGGGAATTTCAAGTGTTGAAATTTGCAATGAGATTGCATACCTTCTATGAGATAGTTGGATCCCGATACCCGCTGCGAGTAAGAGTTACTCCTGGGAGAGTTTTATACATTACAATTAGCCGATCAAGTAGGTGTCTAGAAAGGTGTCAACGGGGTTACGCCTCTGGGAAAACGAGGTTTACATTAATTAGGTTCGTGCGAAAGCACGGGGGACCTCCCTCAAAGTACCGACACTGGCCTGGCTGAAAGATTGGCGAACTTGTAGTGTGTAATTAATCCCGGCTAGTCTTTCCTTTTAGGGTTTGAAGGAAGATTTGATAAAAAGCAGTGGGAGCCATCCTGATTAGATAAAATAATAACCAATCTATTCTTGAAAGAGCGCACGCTGAGTGTTTTCTTCTCTCTCTCTCCAGGTAGCGACCATATCACGCCTTAATCAAGATAATAATACGGAATATTGACCGAACCCGCTTGTTATACTGAGCTGGGGAACGTTGGTCCCGCTCCAACTTATAATTGTTATAAGACAGAGCAGGAAATTGGGGATTACCAGAATTCCCGTGCCGCCCAAACGAAGAGAGTGCATGCTGATGCATCATCTTCGGGTGTGTTCATTATACAGAGAACTGTTTCTCAGTAACCTTTACGTCCTGGGTATGTGATACCAGACCAGGATCCCAGATATGTAATCTGTTACATAGGGCTACAGAAAGGTAGAGGACTGAGAACGGGTGATAAGTTTCATGAGACAGAAAACGGGGCAAGTGTTGCAGCCAAGTCTGTTGGTCACTGTCACCCTGTATTACCAATACATTGATTTTGAACGAATGTTCTTAGATACCGAACCTGATATACAAAATCATATCAGTCTCTTTATTAGTAAAGAAATGATAAAATTTTGTATTGTTGGATAATGTTTTGAACATTTCCTATATCAAAAGTTGATCGGTTCAGGCACGTTATCTAAAAGCATTGATGTTCTAAATCAAAATACAGTTCTTAGTATACGGAACACACACAAGAGGAAGAGTTCAGAAATGAACGAATCCTTCTTGAGGCATTGTAGACTAGGTCATATCAATGTGACCCGACTGGCTGGAGTTACATTTAGATGCATATTTAAATCAGTTTGAATTTACATCTTGTGAAACTCGCCAGTCATGTCACAAAGATAAGATGACCATAGCTCCGTTTACTGGAAACAGAGAAAGAGTTAGTGAACTCTTGGGATGATACATGTTGATGTATGTAGGTCCCCTGTCTGCACATGCCAGGACTGGTTCTTTATACTTCATTACGTTCTCTGATAATCTCTCAATATTCAGACCTATGTTCCTGTTGAAACACAAGTCCGAACCTTTTGAGATATTCACAGAATATAAGCGAGAAGTAGTGAACCAAAATACGGGTATAAGTATTATGTCCTATGATGAGATCAGGGAGGAGAATACTTGTGCATGGAATTCCTGGAATATTCTAAAGGAGAATGAGATTCTCTCTCAGCATTACTCCTCTGTATACACCATGGCACGATGGTATATCGGGGCGGAGCAATCACACCCTATATGATATGGTGTGCTCTATGATGAGTATTATTGAGTCACCTATTTCCTTTAGGGAGTTATGCACTTGAGAAGATGCATACCTATTGAATAGGGTTCAAATCAAATCAGTCGCCTTCCATTTCATATATGATATGGAAAGGGAAGAACCCATGTCTTAAGCTAGTTAAGATTTCGGGTTGTCCGGCCTATGTCTGAAAGCAAAATCCGGACAAGCTCGAGTCAAGGTCTATGATGTAGAACTGGAAAAGTTCCAGCTATACAAACTGCAGCTGATGATTTGATAAAACCAAAGGATTCAATAGATTCCAACGAACCTCAGCCTCTCCGCCGATCTAGTAGGGTTCCTCACCCACCTGAGAGATACTTCGGTTTCTCTATGACAGTGGGAGCGAGGACTGTATCATGAGATGATGACCCAACTAGTTTCGAGCTGGCCATCTGGAGTAAGACTCTGTAAGAATGGCTGGATGTTTAGCGATCTGAGATGGAATCCATGTACACCAACAAAGTATGGACTTTGGTTGCTATATCTGAAGGGTTAAATCCCCATCAGGAGAAAGTATATCTTGAGAAGATTACTTGGTGTAGATGGAAAAGTTGAGACTTTCAAAGCTAGACTTGTTAAAAGTGTGCATCATTGACCAGGTGTGGATAATGATGAAACCTTTTCAAGTAGCTATGCTTAAGTCCATCCAGATCCTACTTGCCACGGCTACATACCATGACTGCGATATCTGGTGGTTGGGTGTCTTGACTGCTTTTCTAAATGATGATTTAGAGAGCGTCTATAAGTACACAGCCAGAGGGCTTCGTAGACAGTGGGAGCAGCGGAAACGTGTGCAAGATGCTTTATAGGATAAAGCAGGCATCGCGGAGTTGGAACATCTGTTTTGATGAAGCGGTCAAAGAGTTTGACATCATCAAAATGGTAGATGAACCTTGTATATACAAAAAGGTAGTAGGGAGTATGGTGACGATCCTCGTAGAGTACGTGGATGACATACTCTTGATAAGAAAGGAGTTTCTTATACTACGCTCGATCAATCTCCGTTTATCACAATGATTCTCCATATAGGATCATAATGATACCTACTAACTCCTGGATTTTGGATCTATGAGATAGATCTAAATGGATGTTAGGATTCTCACTAGTTGTAGTGAGATGGTATCAATCGATCCTGGGGAGAATCACTGGAAGGGTTCCAGGGTGATAAAGACGACTGAATGTCAGTCGCAGGCATTGTCTTTACCCTCAGTAAAGGGACGGTATGTTGGAAGAGTTCCAAGCTAGATACCGTGGCATACTAGACGATAAAGGCTGGATACATCGCTACTTAAGATGCTACCAAAGTGGCTGTCTGGGTGTATTGGTTCATGAGATGAACTTAGTTCCTCCCATTGTGTGACAATGGAGTTGTGGCTTATGCCAAGGAACGCCCGTCCCATCAGTGATCCAGACATATTCTAAGGCAGTATCACTTGATCATGGAGATGGTTGATCTCCAGGGTGATCGAGGTTTGGAGAGTAGATTCTGAGGACAACACAGCGGATCCACTCACAAAGGCCTGTTCCCAAAGAGAGATTTTTTTTTTGGGATGGTTGAGTATGAGATACTGCAACCACTGCTACAGATGGCCCTAGTGCAAGTGGGAGATTGTCAGTTATATGTATGCCTTAGAGGCCATTACTGTACATAGGATGTATATTGTAGTGGATGCTGGGACATATATAGGGAGGACTTTCTTGCTCGACATGATAGTATGCTATCTGGTTGAACTTTACCTTAACGTGTATACTGATTGTCTCTCTGTTACATGTTGGTAAAGCCCTTAGGATGTGTGCTTGACTACCTGGACTATGATGCGGATCATACTAGTGGGGACATGGTAGTCCATAAGTACATCCTTCAAAGTCCCTAGTCGTGGGTGTATCGAGACGGGGCATCGATATACCAGAGTAGACTAGCGTGTACCTTCTCGACCCATACAGATGGGCGATGGATGATCCCATATCCATTGGTGTTTGACATCAGAGATGATATACGGGTGCTCAGTAGAGACTGGGTATACTGGACGGACTCGCCGAGAACTCCCAGATGGTATTATACCTCACGTCAGATGGCAGTTCTCTGGTGACACTGGTACAGAGTAGTCTGTTGACCCGAGATCGTCATAGAGTCTTGTGTGGTTCCCACTGTGCTTTGATTTCCATCTTACCACGTCCAAGAGGGCGTGCAAAACGGTGGTTTTTGGGTACAGTCCCGAGTCACATGGAGGCAATGAGCGATAGGAGGGGATTCGTCTCTCCCGGTATAGGGGGTTGATGTTGCGCTGTGTTCGATTGGCTATAACAGGAAATCCCTGGCCAGGGTTGCTGAGATTTACTGGTAAGTGTTACCAGTAGTTTCTCGAACAGTTATAGACCTCATATCGACACGACTTATCGAGCTATTGGGGTCTGACGTTTACCACCCCTAGACGAGATATGCGACATATTAGACGATCAGACCGGACTGTACGGTAGTGTTACTGGTTGGATTCACTGGAGTGTGAGCGGGCTTGCTCGTCAATCTTCAGATCGCTCAATACCCTGGTGGCCGTTACGTTTAGCAGACCGCTTGCGGCTTGTGGGTGATTGATATGATCATCACCTGCTGCCGGCGTATTGACGAGTCTTTAGAGTCCTACACAGAGGTTTCCTTGCTCAAGCGAAACGAAATAGGAGCGCATATGAGATATGTGCGGGACCGAGAATAATGCGTGTATGTGATACCGTATTTCATTCTCGCGATCAATTTGTCGGATGGTTGTATGCGATATAACCTAGTTATCGATTCAAGCGTTGAATCGATAAGCCGATACATTGGATATTAGTCGGTTATATGCGATATGACCGGATCGTTAAATCAAGTGTTGATTTAATGATTTAATGCATAATTATATATTTGATATATTACTTTGCTTTAACTAGTATTGGTTCACTTTAAATGGATTTTCTCACTCGGATTGTACACATTGTATATGTGATATACTTTTGTACACTTGATTGTATCATGTTTGATGATACATGTTTACTTGTGTTTTGTGT
Source organism: Agapanthus africanus (assembly GCA_030015575.1). Taxonomy (NCBI): domain Eukaryota; kingdom Viridiplantae; phylum Streptophyta; class Magnoliopsida; order Asparagales; family Amaryllidaceae; genus Agapanthus; species Agapanthus africanus. The sequence continues at coordinate 216,572,290 of JASDDO010000029.1, forward strand.
AAAGTTTAAACCATGGTTATGTGATGGTTAGGGTTTACATTTTCATATCTATTTATTTATTCATTTATTCATTTTGGAAAATGAAAAGCAAATGAGAAAATGGTGGCTTCTTTTGTTTTGTTCATGAAGCTTCATGAAGACTTTGACCAAGTGACCATTTTGTCTCATGCTTAACCCTAACCATCCCACTAACCATGATTTATTCTCTACACTTGACCATGGTTGAAGATGATAAGTATTCTTTTATTTCTATTTTCTAAACAACTTATCATATTCTTCATCTTCTTCTTCTTCTTCACTTCAAGAAAAAGCTTCACAAGCTTTAATGGCAAGTGATGAATTTGAGTGAGAAATCCAATTCTAAAGTCTAGCCACTTCCTATTTCTTCATCCTCTACCTCTTGCCAAGTAGTAGAGTGTGTTTACTTCACAAGTTTCATGACTTGGTGAAGTTGTGAGCTTGATCTAGCGATGCCTCGACGTAGATCATCTTCGGCATGGACATCGACGACCTAGCTTGCCCATTCTCCGACGAAGCCGACGCTAGAGCCCGGATTTGATTTGGACAGCGGAGAGGACTTCGTTGCGGAGCTATGGAGGTGGAGCACCGGATCTACAAAGGTTGTATTTCCGTATCTCTTAGTTAATTGTTAACTGGTTAGCTTTTTCGCCTAGATTTCTAGCAAACGATCCGTAGTCGGGTTTCTCGGCACCTAGAATTTTTGAAATTGGCATGGTTGATGCCTTGTGAGACCTCATTAGGATGCCTAGGATCCTTACATCAACATCCTTCATTGAGATTTTGTGCAGAAAATTATTTCAGGACAGATATCGGAATCGTAAATTCGCCGATAAAACGCAGCAAGTCAAAGAGTTAAAATCTGGCAGAGATTCAGAAGAGATAATAGGATTACAGATATCACTTGAATACATGTAGACCAACACCAGAAGACACAAGAGAATTGATGCATCAAGCTCATCAAATGGCTGCGAAACCGCGACCGAGTCACGCCGATCCCCCGCGGATCCGCGGCCGAGTTGGAGGCGCCGGGGTCCAAACTTCTCCAGAGGCTTCTAAACTACTCCTTAGCTTGTTGAAGACGCTTCATTGTGACAACATTGTTCTGGAAACTTCCCTCCAACAGCCTAGCTTCTTGAGGAAGCTTGATAACTACCTTCAAGCTTGATACCACCTCTCATCCGTATATACATACCCGCATCCATGTTCCGAGAAACACGAATACTATAAGACGGAGCTAATGTAATAATCAAAAACTTAGATCCGGCTTAAACCAAAGCCCACTAGTATTGTCCGCTCGAACACCACAGGCGTACAATTACACGTATGTGTTCGAACCCTGTCGTAAAACCATATGACCTCTACTCGTTTCGCCCGAAGCTGGGAAACGCTCTGTGTTGGAATATAAAGAATCTACAGTACTCTGGCAGTGGGTTTAACCACAAGCACGTCAGCGGCACTAGCTGTGCGTAACGGCTACCCAGGTATCTGTCGATTAGAAGAGCAAGCTCATCCAAACTCCTACTAAGCATATCTGTGACAATCTCCGTACAGTCCGGTCTGTTCGTCTAAGAGTATCGCATATCGGGCCTAGGGATGGTAAACGTCAAACCCCTAATAGCGGTATAAGTCGTGTTGGAGTGTAGCCCAGAACTCCTTGAGAAACTACTGGAACACCTACTAGTAAACCTCACTTGCCCTGGCCAGGGACTTTGTGTAATGGCTCTCCAAAACACAGCGTGATATCAACCCCCAATACCGGGAGAGACGAATCCTATCTAACCGCCACTGCCTCCAAGTGCTTCGGGACTGCACCCAACTACTACCTGTTTGCATGACTCAATAGAGCCGTGGTAGGGTAGCAATCAAAGAACAGTGGGAACACACTTGAGGCAAAGTAGCAGTGTCAAGTCAACGGACTAAGCTTTACTCATGTAACCTGGGGACTGCTAACTAACTATAGGTATAATACCAACCAACAGTTCCCGACGAGTCCGTCCAGTGAAACTCATAACCCAATGAGCACCTTCATACTATCTCCAGTACGTCGTACTGATGGCTGTGGGACAGACCATCTCCCCTGCTGGGATAAGAAGCGGATACACTAGTCTATTCTGGAGTATCGATGCCCTATCTCGATAATCCTACGACTAGGGACCTGTATAAGGATGTGCTTATAGACTACACAGCCCCCACTAGTGTGATCGCCATCACAACGCTGTTAGTCAAGCAAAGATCCTAAGGGCTCCATCAATATGTATAACGATATTTTAAAAGAAACATATACACATATTAAGATAGATACAACCAAGTAGCATACTACTATATCGAGCAAGACTGTTGTCAATCCGTGTATATATCCCAAGCTTCCAAAATGTAATATACAAACTAGTACTATACAATAATGTCCTCTAGGGCATACATATCCAACAATTTACCAGCACTAGACTTCATATGCGACGTATCAGACGAAGAGACCGGACTGTATGGTAAGTGTTGCTTACAGGCTCGTCAGGGTTGTGATGAGTTCGCTCGTCGGCCACCTTTTCGTCATGTACCTGGGTAGCCGTTACGCACAGCTAGTGCTGCTGACGTGCTTGTGGTTAAACCCACTGCTAGCATACTAAAGAGTCTTTAGTGTCCCACACAGAGAGTTCCCTGGTTCAGGCAAAAGATGTAGAGTCCGTAAGTTGTTACGGCAGGGTTTCGATCATGTTCTTGTGAGTGTTACATGAATATTGATCGGAAGGATAATACTGGTAGGCTTTGGTTTAAGCTGGATACCGGTATTACATGTTAGTTATATGTATGCCCTAGAGGCCATTACTGTACATATGATGTATATTGTAATGGATGCTTGGACATATATAGGGAGGACTTTCTTGCTCGACATGATAGTATGCTATCTGGTTGTACTTTAACTTAACATGTACTCTAATTGTCTCTATATTACATGTTGATAAAGCCCTTAGGATATGTACTCGACTACTGGGACTATGATGAGATCATACTAGTGGGGCCACGGTAGTCGACGAGTACATCCTATAACAGTTCCTAGTCGAGGGTGTATCGAGACAAGGCATCGATACACTAGAGTAGACTAGCGTATACGCATCTTGACCTATATGATGGGCGATGGATGATCCCATATCCATCGGTGTTTGACATCAAGGATGGTGTACGTGTGCTCTGTAGAGAATGGGTATACTGGACGGACTCGCCGAGAACTCCCAGATAGTATTATACCTCACGTCAGATGGCAGTTCTCCGGTGACACTGGTACAGAGTAGTCTGTTGACCCGAGATCGTCATAGAGTCTTGTGTGATTCCCACTGTGCTTTGATTTCCTTCATACCACATCCAAGAGGGTGTGCAAAAAGGTGGCTTTTGGGTACAGTCCCGAATCACATGGAGGCAATGAGCGATAGGAGGGGATTCGTCTCTCCCGGTATAGGGAGTTGATGTTGTGCTGTGTTCGATTGGCTATAACCGAAAATCCCTGCCCAGGGTTGCTGAGATTTACTGGTAAGTGTTATCAGTAGTTTCTCGAACTGTTATAGACCTCATATCGACACGACTTATCGAGCTACTGGGGTCTGATGTTTACCACCCCTAGGCGAGATATGCGACATATCAGACGACGAGACCGGACTGTACGGGAGTGTTACTGATTGGATTCACAGGAGAATGTACAGGCTTGCTTGTTGATCTTCTGAGCGCTCAATACCTGGGTGGCTGTTACGTTTAGCTGACCGCTTGCAGCTTGTGGGTGTTTGATATGATCATCACCTACTGCCGGCGTATTGACGATTCTTTAGAGTCCTACACAGAGTTTTCTTGGCTCAGGCAAAACGGAGTAGGAGCACATATGTGATATGTGCGGGACCGAGGATAATGCGGTATGTGATACCGTATTGGATTCTCACGATATGAAATATCGGCCGGGTATATGTGATATAGCCGGGTCATCATATTAGTCGGTTATATGCGATATAGCCGGATTGTCGGATCAACTGTTGATTCGATAATTTAATGTATAATAATATATATGATATATTAAATTACATTAACTAATATTAGCTCACTAAAAGATTCTTTTTCTCACTCGGGTAATACATTGATATATATGCGATATATGTTAATTATATTATTTTATTTTGTTACAATAAATATTATATATGTGATATATAATATTGTAACAAGATATGATAACTAATGCAACATGATTAGTGGAGATTAAACAAGATTAGGGTTTAATTTGGGTTAATGATTTCTAGAAGTTTCTAGAAGGTTTTTCTTTTATCATGGTAAAGATATTTTGCAAGATATTTCTTTAACTCAACCCAAACCCTAACCCTAGTTAATTCTATACAATGGTAACTTGAACCATGGTAGCATTTCTAACCTTATCATAACTATCATTATTCATCACAAAAGGATTAAGGCTTCTTCTTCTTCCTTCTTCTCTTCTTGGAAAAAGCTTTCTAGCTTTTTGCTAAGTGATGAATGTGAGTGAGAATATGAAAACAAATGAGAGCAAAAATCCTACTTCATCATCCTCATCTACCCTTGCCATTTAGATGAGGGTGGTCACTTCATTTTGTGAGTGAGAGCTTGTGTTAATGAAACTTCAAGGTAGATCATCTTTGTTATCGATGATCGGGAGCAAGCTTGCACCTTTCTCTTCGTGAAGCCTCTCGAGAGTCCGGAACACGATGATCGCAGCGAGGGGACCTCAATACAGAGCTTAAGAAGTGAAGGACCGGATCTACAAAGCTTGTAATCCCTCTCACTTAGTGTTAAACTGTTTAACATACTTGTTTTCGCCTAAACTCTAGTTTAAAGATCTGGCTCTCGGTTGTTCGGCACGGCTAAATTTTAAATCGGGCATGGTTGATGCCTCGTAGACCCTTGTGCATGTGCCTAGCAACCCTACAGTGGTATCAGAGCCAAGCTAGAGCTTTAGGCAAAGTCTAGGCGACGTTTAAAGTCCGATCGAACCCGGGTACCCCGATACGAACCCTTCTCTGGACATTTTCCAAAAATGTGATTTTTTATGAATTAAAAATGCTCAAAAAAAGAGAGCAGGTGTTTCTAAGGATAACTGCAGAAAACGACAACTTAACTCCACTGTAACGCCGCGGAACCGCGGCCGTACCCTGCTTTTAGCGGCGGTTCCATGGCCGTATGTGAAGATTAGGCACTCAATTTTCTACAGTTACCTCCGTAGGTGTTTCCTGATTCTTCTGGGAATTTTTAATTCTTACTCAAGGGTTGAGTTATCTGGGTTGTAATGGGGACTTGTTGATTCGATCGGATAATTTAACTTTGTTTAGTTTTTCCGGATAATTTTAGAAACTGTTAAAAAGTTCGAACGGATATCAATAACTAACTTTTTCCCCTGTCGGATATTTTTTGAAAAGTTGGATTTTTCTTCGTGTTTAAGAACGTTCTAAGTCATGCAAGTAACGCGGTGGACCCTCTAGAAGAAAAAAAACCTTAACTCGATTATATGACCGTCTTGAACTGCCTCTGAACCTTAGGGTTTGGGGCAGTACGGTGTGCCACATGTGAGGCGTTGGCTTGATCCTTCTACGGCTGGACCATTGGTACTGTGGCATGTGATGGATACTTTTTGAACTTCGCTCAAGTGTTGAGCTATCTGGGAAAACTTGGGTGTTTGATCATTCGATCGGAAAGTTTAACACTGTCTTTTTGTCTGGAATGTGATACAATATTTGGAATCCATAGGTAGTTATGAGATAACTAATTTGAATGTTATAAATCTAGCAGTTCAGTCTCAGATGATCGGTTGCGACGGGATTTTGATGCGATCAAAAGTCCGTCGCAATCACGTAGCGTACGCGGATACTCGCCGGGTAAACTTAATAGACAGGCACGCCCCATAGCCCCGACCAAGTGACTGTAGGAGAACCCCGTCGCCAAAAGCATCCGTTTGGGTGCTCGCGGCAGCGGTGTTCCGCCTTAGTGCACTTCGTCGACGGCATCCGGGGGTGCGGCAGTCTACTAAAGTTTGCGACGAGCATTCGATCAGGATGTCGGGAATCTTGTTGAATTTCCCGACTTGATATTGAAAAGAGTTTTCGATAATGAGACTAAAATGCGGGGTTTATAATTGTTAGGCATGCGATGTATAAGGAATTCATTTGGTTAGGCATGCGATGTATAAGAAGGTTGCAGATTCCAACTGTTGTAGTTTTACACTTTCTTTTCTGTGACCATAAGCATACTATATGGTGTATCGCCGGCTTCGTTGCTATACATCAACGACAATCGGGATACGCATACTTGCTTACGTTGATGATATGAGATATTATGTGTTGCTGTGATATGTTATATTGGATCGTCGCGTTCTGAATAGCCGGGGGTTTTATATGAGATGAGAGTTTTTTTCTTTTTCATTCATGTAAAATTCATTTGTATGTAATATTCTTTTATTGGGGCACTTCCGGGCTGAGGATGATGTCACCATTGTATATTATTTACTTTTCCGCATTAGGTAGACCCAAGGCGGGGAGCATAAGTAACCAGGTTCTAGGGTCCAGTGGGAGACCATCTCGAGGAGTCGAGACCGGGTCTCCTAACCCTAGAATTGACAGTGTTGCTTGCCACTCTCGTAGGGGTCTAGGGATGTGGGTTTGGCTATTCATCGCGACCGTGCAATCCGTGTATTATACAGGCTCGTACTAAAACACGGACATCCTAGTATATCCAATATTTCATAAATGTTCTTCTGCTGCAATGTTCTGTGATGAGATCATATTACTACCTGAGACGAATGTTTATATTATATATATGAGATATATGTTATATTGCACATTTCGTTTCAAATGTGATGCTTGTGAAGCATAATAAAATGGGACTTCATTAATGAGATTAATGAAACTAAAAAGAAACCTAAAGATGTTGTAGAAACTTGTTTAAAAACTAGTAGCTCTAGTTCTTGCTTTGCATAGCGGTGTTCCTTGTAGAACATCCAGCACCTTATTCGATAAGGAAAGAGCCGAGATCCTTTCACCGAGAGTGACCTCTTTAGTGAAACTAGCAGATGCTACAAACTTGGTCTGTCTTTTGATTGCTTCTATAGTTCTTGCTTTGCATAGTGATATTTGAGAAATATCCTACACCTTATTCGATGAGGAAAGAGCCGACGATCCCTTCACCGGGAGTGACCTCGTTAGCAATACTAGAAAAGCCTAAAAAACATTCCATTTAAAAATCACTCGATTCTACAACGATATAAAGTTCATTATGCAAAGGGTTTTCTTAAAAACCTGTCGTAGCCCTCCGTCATTTCAGATAAGTAGTTTTTAGTATTCGTGCTGCGTTTGTTGACTTAGTCAAGGCGTAGTGTGCGGTAGCTGATTAGTGCTTATCTGCAAAGCATATGATGCGATTAGATTAGGGTAGTTGTGCGGCCTTGTTGACTCAGTCAACGGTCGTGCGGGTGGGTTTAATTCAATCGGGAAATGACGGGTTGAACTTTACTTGTGGTCTATGGTTTATTGACTTAGTCAAGGTCATAGATCGCTTGGGGCAAAATATTATCGGGAATTTCAAGTGTTGAAATTTGCAATGAGATTACATACCTTCTATGAGATAGTTGGATGCCGATACCCGCTGCGAGTAAGAGTTACTTCTTGGAGAGTTTTACACAATTACAATTAGCCGATCAAGTAGGTGTCTAGAAAGGTGTTAACGGGGTTATGCCTCTGGGAAAACAAGGTTTACCTTAATTAGGTCCGTGCGAAAGCACAGGGAACCTCCCTCAAAGTACCGGCACTGGCCTGGCTGAAAGATTGGTGAACTTGTATAGTGTAATTAATCCCGGCTAGTCTTTCCTTTTAGGGTTTGAAGGAAGATTTGACTAAAACAGTGGGAGACATCCTGATTAGATAAATTGATAACCAATCAAATCTTGTAAAAGCGCACGCTAAGTGTTTTCTTCTCTCTCTCTCCAGGTAGAGACTATATCACGCCTTAATCAAGATAATAATACCGATGTATTGACCGAACCAGCTTGTTATACTGAGCTGGGGAACGTTGGTCCCGCTCCAACTTATAATTGTTATAAGACAGAGCAGGAAATTGGGGAATACCAGATTTCCCGTGCCGCCCAAACGAAGAAAGTGCATGTTGATGCATCATCTTCGGGTGTGTTCATTACAGAGAACTATTTCTCAGTATCCTTTACGTCCTGGGTATGAGATACCGGATCAGGATCCCGCATATGTAATCTGTTACATGGGCTACAGATAGGTAGATGTCACGACCCGAGAATTTCGACTCGTGACCGGCACTTAACCACGCAACGTCTACAGGCGTAACGCGGCTAAGTAAGCCGAACCCAGAAATCAAAACCAATAAATAAAGAGTGATTAAAGCATGTTGTGAAATCAGTCGTACATGTCTAGAAAACTTTAATTAATTTAGTAGAAATCCTTTTTAGTTCAAGAGTTATAATTTTATAATTTTGGCAACATTTCCTTTTTAAAACATTTGTCCCGCAAGTCGGGTAAAAGCAAGGTGTAGCAGAAATAACAAGTGAAATGAATAAAGCATCACAGTATGATATACGACGCCGTAGCGAAGAATACACAGTAAAGAAAGGACAAATATCACAAAGATAAGACTTCATAAAATAAAGTCGGCTCACATGCGAGCTCGACACCAGAGGAAAAATCATACACATCGTCCTCACAACTGTCTCTAAGTCAATACAGAAAGGTAGATGGAGAATACTAGATACATCAATATACAACTGAAGGATAACAGATACCGTACAAAAACTCACCTATCAGCAAAAGGCTAACTCGCCTCAGAAAGGGTATCTGTGCCAAAAGATGCGGTAAACAGCAAGCCGTGACTACTCCCAAGGGCAACCTGCAAATACTGTGGCACAACGGGAGTGAGTTGCCAACTCGTGAATAGAGATAACATATAAAGGTGATCGCGAGCATGCACTTATAGCGCGGCTCTACTAATGCCAGCAGATGATGTCAATGCATGACAAACAGTGGATGCAATAGTAATGCAAGAGCTCTATCAGGTAAATGCTACAGGATGAGGTATATAGTAATCAATACTGAGCATGGGATAAATAACATCTACATGGATATGTCAACATGGAAAACAATAATCGGTGCCTCAGGCTGCACCCAAATCCCAAATACACTCAGGCGCCGGCACACCCATCGGCCCTCAAATCCTGTATATCTCTGAGAAATCACGAGTGCCTAACATCGGCACCCAAAATATCATAAAATACTCGTGTCCAGCATCGACACGCAAATCCTCGTATATCGGGCTCCGTCAGTCCGGATCGGCCCACGGGGTCCGTCTGCGGTATTGGCCCTCGGCCCCGGCAGTACGGATCATCCCGCATCCATCTCTCGACTCTGGTCAGCATCCTCCGGACAACTGCTAGGTCCAACCAATCACCGGTAGGTACTCGCCCGCCTCCAGGCTGAATCGGCAAAACCCATCGATCATCTCGCCGAGGGGAACCATACCGGGCCCACCACGAACCCGCAAACGGAACATCCACTCCTCGAATCGGGTTTCAAGCACACGTCTCAGCACCGAGAAAACGCGTGGTGGACACACCAAAATATCATATCACGAGGTACCGGGTTTTTCAAAATAGTGCATCTTTTCTTAAATACCTCCACGGTCCTCAAAACCAGAAATCGCATGAAATCCAACACCAATAAGTAAATCCAATGCGAGGTACAATGTAAATCAATCCATGGTATGAGCATAAGGGGAAAACCGCTTTTAAAAATAGTTTCCGTTTTTAAAGATGTCATGCGGCTCCCAATTTCCAGGAAATCACCACAATCATATGTAAGATAAACCACAGCAATATAATCATGGCAGTTCTACAGTGAGTGTGGCATGGCAATTACTAACGGTGTGTGTGTAGCATGCAAATAGTGCCCGTGCAACATAAACCGTTAGTAATAGTGCGGTGTTCTATCAGTTCTAAGCATATATATATATATCTGTGGCAGGGAATGCAATATGCGATGACAGTCTATGGGGCACATGCAACATATAATAATAAAGTCCTATCGGCCCTGACGCATAACGCCATGCGGGCGATATCCCCGTAGATGTGAAATCTGCTCACCGAGTCTCACGCTAAGTGTAGCCGTCGACTTGCTTGCCTTTCTTCGCAGCGTCCGTCTCACTGGCCTGCGAACCTAGAATCACATAACATATATCACACATAAGCTCAATTTCACAGAAACGCTACATTACAGTCCAACTAGAAACCCGTGTCGCAAACCAATCGCGCGTGTGCGCGATACGCTAAAACGTGTGATCACGCGCCTGAAACTACCCCGACGCGTCGCGATACGCAAAAGCCCCAAACCTACTCACGTATCACGCGTGTCGCGAAGGTTTAGAAAAACGGCAAAACAGGTATTTGGTCCCAGATTTCTATACAGAACTAAACTTACAAAAATATATACATCACAGCACTCTACACACTAGCAGACACCTATAGAACCAAACACCAACCAAACCCTACCCATCTGGCCGCAATTGGCGGCCAGAACGAATTAATTGGCGGCCTACTGTAGCAGTTAGGGGGTCGGGTTAAACTTGGGGTATCAGCACCTCTCCACTAGACTGCAGTATCCTCAATTTCATTCTGAACTCATCGGGTCAACAGCAGTTCCAGAAAACCTCAATTTTGCTTAAAAACGACGGATTTGCATCAATTTGGAAAACTGGTGGTATTTTAGTGCAATCGGGGTTAAACTAGGTTAATATGGTCTCCATAACCCACCAACAACCGACTGAAACTAATTCACACCACAATAGCACAAGGTTCCCACTAAACACCTCATATCGCACTAAATCACACTAAAAACCACTAACCGATGCAAAACTACACTAACCAAGCAAACTAGGGAATAAGTTTAGGAAATATACCTCATACTTAACCCTAGGGAGCTGGAGGAAGAAGAAGAAATGAAGGGGAGAAGCTGCAGTCGAAGTTGTGTTGCTGTTGCTGCTCACTGATGCTGCTGCTGCTGCTTTTATGTTGCTGTTGTTGTTGTTGTGTTTGCTGCTGCTACTGCTGTTGTGTTGAAGAGGTGAGTGTGTGTGTGTGTGTGTGTGTGTGTGTGTGAGTGAGGTTGAGAGAAATAAAACAAAACAATTGAGAGGAAAATCATCACCCAATGTCAACCCTTCTCTCTCTCTCGCCTCATGATTGCAAGCATGGGCTAAGCCATGATGCCCACTCCCTCTCTCTCACAAGTCAACACTCAAAAACTAATTCAAATTAAAGTAATTACTACCTACTAATTAAACCCACTTAAAAACCCATAAGACTTAATCCCATGATTAACCCACCATGGTTAATAATCATGGTAATAACTCATTTTAAAAACCCTAGTTTACATGCACATGTGTGTGCAAGCCTAGGAAAATTTTGGAAAAATATTTATTAAATTGGGAAAAATATTTAAAACACAATTTGGTAAACTTTTTGTTAAAACCCCAATATTTAAATATAATTATTCACTAAACATATCCTAAGGTGTTACAATCTCTCCCCCTTAAAGAAATTCGTCCCTGAATTTCAAAAATCTAACTACACGTACCTTCAAAAAGATGGGGATACGTCTTCATCATCTCGTTTTCGGTCTCCCAAGTGACCTCCTCACGGTTCTGGCCATGCCAAAGTACCTTAACTGATGGAATGTCCTTTGATCTCAATTTCTTCACTTGTCGATCCAAGATCATCACTGGCTGTTCTGCGTAGGAAAGGTCGCGCTCCAGCTGGATCGTCGGATGCTGAATCGCATTCGAAGGATCATGAAGATATCTACGGAGCATCGAGACATGAAATACGGGATGCACATCTGGAAATCTGGGCGGAAGGGCTAACCGGTATGCTACTGCACCAACACGCTCGAGGATCTCGAAGGGGCCCACATACCTGGGACTGAGTTTCCCCTTCTTCCCAAACCTCATCACACCTTTCATTGGGGAGACCCTCAAGAAAACATGATCACCAACAGAAAACTCAAGTCTGCGTCGCCGACGTTCCGCATAAGATCTCTGCCTACTCTAGGCTACTCTCATCCTATCGCGAATCAACTGGATCTTCGCTGTCGTCTCCTCAACGATCTGTGGCCCTAAGATACTGCTTTCACTGAGCTCTGTCCAATAAGTGGGCGACCTGCATCTCCTCCCATAGAGAGCCTCAAATGGTGTCATCTGAATAGTCTCCTGGTAGCTGTTATTGTAGGAGAACTCTACTAAGGGCAAATGATGATCCCAGCTACCTCCGAAATCCAATACACAAGCTCTGAGCATGTCCTCGAGAGTCTGAATGGTCCGCTCTGACTGTCCGTCGGTCTGCGGATGAAATGCTGTGCTGAAACTCAAGCGAGTACCCAAAGCCTCCTGAAGCCTCTGCCATAGTCTACTGGTAAATGGGGTGCCTCTGTCGGACACAATACATGTCGGGACTCCGTGTAGTCGTACTATCTCGTCAATGTAGATCTGGGCATACTGAGTAAATCCGAAAGTCGTCTTCACTGGTAGGAAATGAGCCGCTTTCGTCAAACGATCCACGATCACCCAGATGGAGTCATACCCCCGACTAGTCCTGGGTAGTCCCACAATGAAGTCCATCGAAATCTGTTCCCATTTCCACTCTGGAATGGGTAACGGCTGTAGCTCTCCCGCGGGCCTCTGGTGCTCAGCCTTGGTTTGCTGACAAGTCAGGCATCTCGACACAAAATCTGCGATGTCCCTCTTCATTCCGTTCCACCAATAAACATCTCTCATATCATGATACATCTTGGTGGAACCGGGATGGACGCTGTACACCGATCGATGTGCCTCCTCAAGAATCTCGCGCCTCAGTCCCTCAGCATCAGGTACGCACAGTCTGACTCCAAATCGTAGTATCCCCTGATCATCGATCACGAACTCGGAAAATCTGCCATGTCCAATCTATGCCATGATCTCTGAACATCGGTCATCACTGAGCTGTGCCTCACGTATACGATCGATCAACTATGGGCGTGCACGGACATGCGCTATCTGTCCTCCAATCGGCGTGAACTCGAACTGTATCCGGCTGTCGCATAATATCTGCCAGTCCGCGGATGACTGCTCCTGTACTGCGCTGAAACAAGATAAACTACCCCCGGGCCTCCTATTCAAAGCATCCGCCACCACATTTGCCTTGCCCGGGTGATATAAGATCTCGCAGTCATAATCCTTCACTAACTCCATCCATCGGCACTGTCGAAGGTTCAGATCCCGCTGCTGGAATATGTATTTCAGACTCTTGTGATCCGTGAATATCTGGCATGACTCGCCGTATAGGTAATGTCGCCAGATCTTAAGTGCGAAGACCACTACCGCCATCTCCAAATCGTGAGTGGGGTAGTTCTGCTCATGCTTCTTCAATTGTCGTGAGGCATACGCGATCACCCTGTCATGCTGCATCAGAACGCACCCTAGCCCCACTCGAGAGGCATCACAAAAGACCACAAACCCGCCTGATCCGGAAGGTAAAGATAACACCGGTGCCGTCGTCAGCCGAGTCCGTAACTGCTGGAAACTGTGCTCGCACTCCTCCGTCCAATCGAAAGGAACTCCCTTCCGGGTCAACCCGGTCAACGGTGTAGCAATACGGGAGAAGTCCTGCACAAAACGTCTGTAGTAACCGGCCAATCCCAAAAAGCTGCGAATCTCCGTCACCGATGTGGGTCTGGGCCAACGCTGAATGGCCTCGATCTTCCTCGTGTCTACACATATACCGTCTCGTGAAATCACATGTCCCAAGAAGTCCACGCTGTCCAGCCAAAAAGCACACTTGGAAAATTTCGCATAAAGCTGGTGCTCTCTCAAGGTCTGCAAGGTAATCCGCAGGTGCTGCTCGTGCTCCTCACTACTCCGGGAATACACCAAGATATCGTCAATGAAGACTATGATGAACAGTTCCAAATATGGCCGGAAAATACGGTTCATCAAGTCCATGAAGGCTGCTGGCGCATTGGTGAGTCCGAACGACATCACCAAAAACTCGTAATGGCCGTAGCACGTACGGAAAGCTGTCCTGGGAATGTCCTCCTGTCGAACCCGCAGCTGATGATAGCCCGATCGTAAATCGATCCTCGAAAAGTACCCTTCCCCCTGAAGCTGGTCGAACAAATCGTCGATGCGCGGCAAAGGATACCTGTTCCACACTGTCACCCTGTTCAGCTGGCGGTAGTCGATACACGGACGCAAATTGCCGTCTTTCTTCTTGACGAACAGGACTGTAGCACCCCAAGGAGAAACACTGGGTCGAATAAGTCCCTTGTCCAGCAAATCTTGCAACTGACCCTTCAATTCTCTAAGTTCCGCCGGGGCCATCCGATAAGGCGGTATGGAAATAGGCCCCGAGCCAGGAACCAAATCAATACAGAAAGAAATGTCGCGCTCGGGCGGTAACCCCGGAAGCTCGGAAGGGAACACATCAAGAAACTCGCTAACAACCGGAACCTGATCCAATGGAACCCCTGTAGCGCGAGCATCGCAAACATAGGCGAGAAATCCCTGACATCCCTTCCTCAAAAGCTGTCCAGCACGAAAAGAAGAAATCACACTGTGAGGGGCGGCACCACGGTCCCCCAACACAACAAAAACCGACTCGCCGGGAAAGCAGAATCTAACTGTCTTCTCACGGCAGTCCACAGAAGCATAGCACGTGGCTAACCAATCCATGCCCAAAAGAACATCGAAGTCCAACATCTCCAGAAGGATCAAGTCGACAGGCAACTCTCTCTCACCAATACAGACGATACAGGATCGGAACACGTGCCTAGCAACAAACGACTCTCCCACAGGAGTGGTCACCACAAGCAGCTGATCAAGCAAGCCGGACTCTCTACCCAAACTCGGCACAAAGTGTGTGGATACGTACGAGTGTGTGGATCCGGGATCGAACAGCACGTGTGCATCAACTGAACATACAGGAAGGATACCTGAAACCACCGCATTGGACGCCTGCGCGTCCAGATACGTCAAAGCAAAAACTCGCGCCTGTCCACCACCTGTAACTGACTGCCCTCTACCTCGGTCATCTCGCCCTCTCTGAGCAACTCCTCCACGCCCACGACCTCTCTGTGCATGAGTCTGGCACGGAGCAACGGTAGGTACAACAGGCAACGCCCTCTGGGGTGGTTAAGGCGGTAAAGTAACATGCGGTGCTGCCGCCTCCCTCCGGTGTGTCTCTGGACAATCTCGAACGAGGTGAAGTAGGCTGCCGTATCTAAAGCAACCCCGTGGCGACTGCTGACTTTCCTGGGGATACGAACTAAACATCCGGCCTCGTCCCGAATCTCTGCTACTCCTCGTACCAAAACGATACCTGTCGCGGCGTCTGAATGACTGCCTCCGTGCGGAAATACTGGTACGAACTCTCTTCGGCTCTGGAACTACCGAAGTCTCAGCAAGGTGCTCCTCCACTACTAAGGCTGCGTCTACAGCTGCTGCATAGGTCTCGTAGTGCTGCGCACTGATCGCGAGGAACAGTGGTGTAAGCAAGCCTCGAACAAATCTCCTGACTCGCAACTCCTCGGTAGCCACTAAATATGGGGCGTAGACTGCTAGCTCTGTAAACAGCACGTCATACTCTGCCACTGTCATCCCTGGCGTCTGGCGCAAGGACTCAAATCTGCGTGCTCGGGCATCCCTAACACTCTGGGGAAGGAAACGGGCTAGAAATATGGTCACGAACTCCGTCCAGGTCATAGGAGGAAGACCTGCTGCTCTGCCCTTCTCAACTGAATCACACCACTTCTGCGCAAGACCTTCTAGGCGAAAGCTCGCGAACTCGACCCATCTCGCATCTGCGCATATGAGGGAACGGCATATCCAGGCCATCCTGTCGATGAAAGACTGTGGGTCCTCGGCTGTATCGGTGCCTGTGAAGACCGGAGGCTTCAGCCTCATGAACTCTGATAACGATACTGTGATCACCTCCGTGGCTGCAGGGGCAACTGGCTATGCGGTAGGTACCATCACGGTCGCTAGAACAGGTGGAGCTACCTCTGGTCGCTGCGCTCGAAGCGTCTCAACTAGCGATCCTATCATCCGGCGCATCTCCTGCATGCTAGATCCCACCGTCCGGCGCATCTCCTGCACACCAGCCCCTAGCGTGGCGATCTGATCTGTCATAGGAGGAACAGTCTGCTTGGGTACAACGGGTGCACTGCCCGGATCAGTCCTCGTCTCGGACGAGTCAACATGAATCTCGGCCCTCGCGGCCGATCTCTGTGCACTCGTAGTCTTAGGCGGCATAATGGCTGAAAGAAAATTTGGATTCGATAAGAACACGGAAATCGAATCGCAAGAATGCATGTAATCAAGGAGGAATTTAAATCAACAAGTCCTAAGGTCGCGTAGGCGGAGTACCGTGTCGTGAGTATGCCGCGGAACATACACACGCTACGCTACCCTGCTGCAGCTACCTACTCCATCATACCAGGGTCATCCTACACTCCGAAGGTAAAACCTACGCTCTGATACCAACTTTGTCACGACCCGAGAATTTCGACTCGTGACCGGCACTTAACTACGCAACGTCTACAGGCGTAACGCGGCTAAGTAAGCCGAACCCAGAAATCAAAACCAATAAATAAAGAGTGATTAAAGAATGTTGTGAAATCAGTCATACATGTCTAGAAAACTTTAATTAATTTAGTAGAAATCCTTTTTAGTTCAAGAGTTATAATTTTATAATTTTGGCAACATTTCCTTTTTAAAACATTTGTCCCGCAAGTCGGGTAAAAGCAAGGTGTAGCAGAAATAACAAGTGAAATGAATAAAGCATCACAGTATGATATACGACGCCGTAGCGAAGAATACACAGTAAAGCAAGGACAAATATCACAAAGATAAGACTGCATAAAATAAAGTCGGCTCACATGCGAGCTCGACACCAGAGTAAAAATCATACACATCGTCCTCACAACTGTCTCTAAGTCAATACAGAAAGGTAGATGGAGAATACTAGATACATCAATATACAACTGAAGGATAACAGATACCGTACAAAAACCCACCTATCAGCAAAAGGCTAACTCGCCTCAGAAAGGGTATCTGTGCCAAAAGATGCGGTAAACAGCCAGCCGTGACTACTCCCAAGGGCAACCTGCAAATACTGTAGCACAACGGGGGTGAGTTGCCAACTCGTGAATAGAGATAACATATAAAGGTGATCGCGAGCATGCACATATAGCGCGGCTCTACTAATGCCAGCAGATGATGTTAATGCATGACAAACAGTGGATGCAATAGCAATGCAAGAGCTCTATCAGGTAAATGCTACAGGATGAGATATATAGTAATCAATACTGAGCATGGGATAAATAACATCTACATGGATATGTCAACATGGAAAACAATAATCGGTGCCTCAGGCTGCACCCAAATCCCAAATACACTTAGGCGCCGGCACACCCATCGGCCCTCAAATCCTGTATATCTCTGATAAATCACGAGTGCCCAACATCGGAACCCTAAATATCATAAAATACTCGTGTCCAACATCGACACGCAAATCCTCGTATATCGGGCTCCGTCAGTCCGGATCGGCCCACGGGGTCCGTCTGCGGTATTGGCCCTCGGCCCCGGCAGTACGGATCATCCCGCATCCATCTCTCGACTCTGGTCAGTATCCTCCGGACAACTGCCAGGTCCAACCAATCACCGGTAGGTACTCGCCCGCCTCCAGGCTCAATCGGCAAAACCCATCGATCATCTCGCCGAGGGGAACCATACCGGGCCCACCACGAACCCGCAAACGGAACATCCACTCCTCGAATCGGGTTTCAAGCACACGTCTCAGCACCGAGAAAACGCGTGGTGGACACACCAAAATATCATATCACGAGGTACCGGGTTTTTCAAAATAGTGCATCTTTTCTTAAAAACCTCCACGGTCCTCAAAACCAGAAATCGCATGAAATCCAACACCAATAAGTAAATCCAATGCGAGGTACAATGTAAATCAATCCATGGTATGAGCATAAGGGGAAAACCGCTTTTAAAAATAGTTTCCGTTTTTAAAGATGTCATGCGGCTCCCAATTTCCAGGAAATCACCACCAATCATATGTAAGATAAACCACAGCAATATAATCATGGCAGTTCTACAGTGAGTGTGGCATGGCAATTACTAACGGTGTGTGTGTAGCATGCAAATAGTGCCCGTGCAACATAAACCGTTAGTAATAGTGCGGTGTTCTATCAGTTCTAAGCATATATATATATATCTGTGGCAGGGAATGCAATATGCGATGACAGTCTATGGGGCACATGCAACATATAATAATAAAGTCCTATCAGCCCTGACGCATAACGCCATGCGGGCGATATCCCCGTAGATGTGAAATCTACTCACCGAGTCTCGCGCTAAGTGTAGCCGACGACTTGCTTGCCCTTCTTCGCAGTGTCCGTCTCACTGGCCTGCGAACCTAGAATCACATAACATATATCACACATAAGCTCAATTTCACAGAAACGCGACATTACAGTCCAACTAGAAACCCGTGTCGCAAACCAATTGCGCGTGTGCGCGATACGCTAAAACGTGTGATCACGCACCTGAAACTACCCCGACGCGTCGCAATACGCAAAAGCCCCAAACCTATTCATGTATCACGCGTGTCGCGAAGGTTTAGAAAAACGGCAAAACAGGTATTTGGTCCCAGATTTCTATACAGAACTAAACTTACAAAAATATATACATCACAGCACTCTACACACTAGCAGACACCTATAGAACCAAACACCAACCCAAACCCTACCCATCTGGCCGCAATTGGCGGACAGAACGAATTAATTGGCGGCCTACTGTAGCAGTTAGGGGGTCGGGTTAAATCTGGGGTATCAGCACCTCTCCACTAGACTGCAGTATCCTCAATTTCATTCTGAACTCATCGGGTCAACAGCAGTTCCAGAAAACCTCAATTTTGCTTAAAAACGACGGATTTGCATCAATTTGGAAAACTGGTGGTATTTTAGTGCAATCGGGGTTAAACTAGGTTAATATGGTCTCCATAACCCACCAACAACCTACTGAAACTAATTCACACCACAATAGCACAAGGTTCCCACTAAACACCTCATATCGCACTAAATCACACTAAAAACCACTAACCGATGCAAAACTACACTAACCAAGCAAACTAGGGAATAAGTTTAGGAAATATACCTCATACTTAACCCTAGGGAGCTGGAGGAAGAAGAAGAAATGAAGGGGAGAAGCTGCAGTCGAAGTTGTGTTGCTGTTGCTGCTCACTGATGCTGCTGCTGCTGCTTTTGTGTTGCTGCTGTTGCTGTTGTGTTTGCTGCTGCTACTGCTGTTGTGTTGAAGAGGTGAGTGTGTGTGTGTGTGTGAGAGAGAGAGAGAGTGAGGTTGAGAGAAAGAAAACAAAACAATTGAGAGGAAAATCATCACCCAATGTCAACCCTTCTCTCTCTCTCTCCTCATGATTGCAAGCATGGGCTAAGCCATGGTGCCCACTCCCTCTCTCTCACAAGTCAACACTCAAAACTAATTCAAATTAAAGTAATTACTACCTACTAATTAAACCCACTTAAAAACCCATAAGACTTAATCCCATGATTAACCCACCATGGTTAATAATCATGGTAATAACTCATTTTAAAAACCCTAGTTTACATGCACATGTGTGTGCAAGCCTAGGAAAATTTTGGAAAAATATTTATTAAATTGGGAAAAATATTTAAAACACAATTTGGTAAACTTTTTGTTAAAACCCCAATATTTAAATATAATTATTCACTAAACATATCCTAAGGTGTTACAGTAGAGAACTGAGAACGGGTGATAAGTTTCATGAGATAGAAAACGGTGCACGTGTTGCAGCCAAGTCTGTTGGTCACTATCACCCTATATTACCAGAATACATTAATTCTGAACGAATGTTATTAGATACCGAACCTGATATACAACATCATATCAGTCTCTTTATTAGTAAAGAAAGGATACAATTTTGTATTGTTGGATAATGTTTTGAACATTTCTTATATCAAGAGTTGATCGGTTCAGGCATGTTATCTAAAAGCATAGACGTTCTAAATCAAACCACAGTTCTTAACGTACAGAACACACACAAGAGGAAGAGTTTAAAAATGAATGAATCCTTCTTGAGGCATTGTAGACTAGGTCATATCAATACGACCCGACTGGCTGAAGTTACATATAGATGCATATTTAAATTAGTTTGAATTTACATCTTGTGAAACTTGCCGGCCATGTCACAAAGATACGATGACCATAGCTCTGTTTATTGGAAACAGAGAAAGAGTTAGTGAACTCTTGGGATTGATACATGATGATGTATGATGGTCCCTTGTCTACACATGCCAAGACTAGTTCTTTGTACTTCATTACATTCTCTGATGATCTCTCAAGATTCGGACATATGTTCTTGTTGAAACACAAGTCTGAACCTTTTGAGATATTCACAGAATATAAGTAAGAAGTAGAGAACCAAAAAACAGGTATAAGTATTATGTCCTTTGATGAGATCAAGGAGGAGAATACATGAGCATGAAATTCCTGGACTATTCTAAAGGAGAATGAGATTCTCTCTCAGCATTACTCCTCCGTATACACCATAGCACGATGGTATATCGGGGCGGAGCAATAGCACCCTATGTGATATGGTGTGCTCTATGATGAGTACTACTGAGTTTCCTATTTCCTTTTGGGAGTTATGCACTTGAGATGCTGCATACCTATTGAATAGGGTTCAAATCAAATCAGTTGCCTACCACTTCATATGTGATATGGAAAGGGAAGAGCCCATATCTTAAGTTTGTTAAGATTTGGGATTGTCTGGCCTATGTCTAAAAAGCAAAATCCGGACAAACTCAAGGCAAAGTCAGATCTGTGGAAGTTTGTTGGATATCCCAAACATACATAAGGGAATATCTTCTACCTAACCGAGGAACAAAAGATGTTTTGTTTCTCAGCATGCCACCTTTGTGAAAGGGAATTTCTTGTGAAGAAATTAGTGGTCATGAGGTAGAACTGGAAGGAGTTCCAGCTATACAAACTACAGCAGATGATTTGGTAGAACCAAAGGATTCAATAGTTTCCAACGAATCTCAGCCTCTCCGTCGATCTAGTAGGGTTCCTCACCTACCTGAGAGATACTTCGGTTTCTCTACAACAGTGGGAGCGAGGATTGCATCATGAGATGATGACCCAACTAGTTTCGAGCTGGCCATCAGGAGTGAGACACTGTAAGAATGGCTGGATGCTTATCGATCTGAGATGGAATCCTTATACACCAACAAAGTATGGACTTTGGTTGCTCTATCTGAAAGGTTAAATCCCCATCAGGAGCAAGTATATTTTGAGAAGATTACTAGGTGTACATGGAAAATTTGAGACTTTCAAAGCTATGCTTAAGTCCATCCAGATCCTACTTGCCACGACTACATACCATGACTACGATATCTGGCGGTTGGGTGTCATGACTGCTTTTCTAAATGTTGATTTGGAAGAGAGCGTCTATAAGTACACAGCCAGAAGGCTTCGTAGACAGTGGGAGCAGCGGAAACGTGTGCAAGATATTTTATGTGATAAAGCAGGCATCGCGGCGTTGGAACGTCTGTTTTGATGTGGTAGTCAAAGAGTTTGACTTCATCAAAATGGTAGATGAACCTTGTATATACAAAAAGGTAGTAGAGAGTATGGTGGTGATCCTCGTAGAGTACGTGGATGACATACTCTTGATAGGGAAGGAGTTTCCTATGCTACGCTCGGTCAATCTCCGCTTACCACAAGGATTCTCCATATAGGATCAAAATGATACCTCATAAATCCTGGGTTTTGGATCTATGAGATATATCTAATTGGATGTTAGGATACTCACTAGTTGTAGTGAGATGGTATCAATCGATCCTGGGGAGAATCACTGGAAAGGTTCCAGGGTGATAAGGACGACTGAATGTCAGTCGCAGGCATTGTCTATACCCTCAGTGGAGGGACGGTATGTTGGAAGAGTTACAAGCTAGATACCGTGACTTACTAGACGATTAAAGGCAAGATACATCGTTACCAAGGATACTACCAAAGAGGAAGTCTGGATATATATAAGTTCATGAGATGAACTTCGTTCCTACTATTGTGTGACAATGGAGTTGTGGCTTTTGCCAAGGAACCCCCCGTCCCATCAGAAATCCAGATATAATTCTTAGGCAGTATCACCTAATCATGGAGATGGTTGATCTCCAGGGAGATCGAGGTTAGGAGAGTAGACACAGAGGACAACAGCGCGGATCCACTCACAAAGGCCTTTTTCCCAGTAAAGCCTTTTATGGGATGGTTGAGTATGAGATACTTCAGCCTCAGCTAATTGTTGGGTATGTGATACCACAACAGATGGCCATATGATGTATATTGTAATGGATGCTTGGACATATAAAGGGAGGACTTTCTTGCTCGACATGATAATATGCTATCTGGTTGTACTTTATCTTAACATGTACTCTGATTGTCTCTATGTTACATGTTGATAAAGCCCTTAGGATATGTACTCGACTATTGGGACTATGTTAAGATCATATTAGTGGGGCCACGGTAGTCGATGAGTACATCCAATAACAGTTCCTAGTCGAGGGTGTATCGAGACAGGGCATCGATACACCAGAGTAGACTAGCGTATACGCATCTTGACCCATATGATGGGCGATGGATGATCCCATATCCATCGGTGTTTGACATCAAGGATGGTGTACGGGTTCTCAGTAGAGACTGGGTACACTGGAAGGACTCGCCGAGAATTCCCAGATGGTATTATACCTCACGTCAGATGGCAGTTCTCCGGTGACACTGGTACAGAGTAGTCTGTTGACCCGAGATCATCATAGAGTCTTGTGTGATTCCCACTATGCTTTGATTTCCATCATACCACGTCCAAGAGGGCGTGCAAAAAGGTGGCTTTTGGGTACAGTCCCGAATCACATGGAGGCAATGAGTGATAGGAGGGGATTCATCTCTCCCGGTATAGGGAGTTGATGTTGTGCTGTGTTCGATTGGCTATAACCGGAAATCCCTGGCCAGGGTTGCTGAGATTTACTGGTAAGTATTATCAGTAGTTTCTCGAACTGTTATAGACTTCATATCGACACGACTTATCGAGCTACTGGGGTCTGACGTTTACCACTCCTAGGCGAGATATGCGACATATCAGACGACGAGACCGGACTGTACGGGAGTGTTACTGATTGGATTCACAGGAGAATGTACAGGCTTGCTTGGTGATCTTCTGAGTGCTCAATACCTGGGTGGCTGTTATGTTTAGCTTACCGCTTGCAGCTTGTGGGTGTTTGATATGATCATCATCTACTGCCGGCGTATTGACGATCCTTTAGAGTCCTACACAGAGGTTTCTTGGCTCAGGCAAAACGGAGTAAGAGCACATATGTGATATGTGCGGGACCGAGGATAATGAGGTATGTGATACCGTATTGGATTCTCGCGATATGAGATATCGGCCGGGTATATGTGATATAGCCGGGTCATCGTATTAGTCGGTTATATGCGATATAGCCGGATTGTCCGATCAAGTGTTGATTCGATAATTTAATGTATAATAATATATATGATATATTAAATTACATTAACTAATATTAGCTCACTAAAAGATTCTTTTTCTCACTTGGGTAATACATTGATATATATGCGATATATGTTAATTGTATTATTTTATTTTGTTACAATAAATATTATATATGTGATATATAATATTGTAACATGATATGATAACTAATGCAACTTGATTAGTGGAGATTAAACAAGATTAGGGTTTGATTTGGGTTAATGCTTTCTAGAAGTTTCTAGAAGGTTTTTCTTTTGTTATGGTAAAGATATTTTGCAAAATATTTCTTTAACTCAACCCAAACCATAACCCTAGTTAATTCTATACAATGGTTACTTGAACCATGGTTGCATTTCTAACCTTATCATAACTATCATTATTCATCACAAAAGGATTAAGGCTTCTTTTTCTTCCTTCTTCTCTTCTTGGAAAAAGCTTTCTAGCTTTTTGCTAAGTGATGAAAGTGAGTGAGAATATGAAAACAAATGAGAGCAAAAATCCTACTTTATCATCCTCATCTACCCTTGCCATTTAGATGAGGGTGTTCACTTCATTTTATGAGTGAGAGCTTGTGTTAATGAAACTTCAAGGTAGATCATCTTTGTTATCAAAGATCGGAAGAAAGCTTGCACCTTTCTCTTCGTGAAGCCTCTCGAGAGTCCGGAACACGATGATCGCAGTGAAAGGACCTCAACACGGAGCTTAAGAAGTGAAGGACCGGATCTACAAAGGTTATAATCCCTCTCACTTAGTGTTAAACTGTTTAACATACTTGTTTTCGCCTAAACTCTAGTTTAAAGATCCGGCTCTGGGTTGTTCGACACGGCTAAATTTTAAATCGGGCATGGTTGATGCCTCGTAGACCCTTGTGCATGTGCCTAGCAACCCTACATTATATTATTGGATTATTTGTATTCGTATTTTTCGGAATTCAAATACGGGTATACTTATACGGTATACGGTGAGGGGTATTCTTGTAATTATACAAGAATACATTCTAGAAGGAGACACCTCATTAATGGATTTTCATTTTGAGAAAATGGAAATGATGAGGTGGAATTTGGGGGAAAGTCCTACCATGGTTGAAGGCATGGCTCAAATCAATTTATATTCATTTGGGTTTATAATTGAGGCATGGTGCATTATTTTTGTGAAAAAATAATGCATTCTTCAATTATTGTTTTGAGCCATATCTTTTGTTATGCTTCATTTTTCATTCATTCATGACATACACATTCTCTCTCCTAATTCTCTCCTTCCACTACCTCTTGACCTAAACCTTCACATGTGTTGTGAATCATAGGTCAAGGGACAAATATAATCCATTACTTGATCTCTATATCATCTAAGTGATCACTTCTAGCAATCTTAATCTCTTAGTTAAACGCTTGTGAAAAGTTTGTAGCTTGTTCGATAGCTTTCGGGTGGATCGTCTTGGATCTTGAGGTGGCCGGAGATCGATCTCTTTGCAAGCATCAAGAAGCCTAGGAGTCGCATCCAAACGAAGACCTGAAGGACCGATTCTCAAGGTATAACCCCTATCATAGTAGTTTAGAACTCTAGATAGGGTTTTCTAGTTAAGGTTTAAACACTATTCTTGGGTTATGTGGGTGTTGCATGCAAGAAAATTATTGTTTATCGCTTCCACCTCCTCAAAAGTGTTGTGTGGGTGTGAAACATCCACTAACATGGTATCAGAGCCTATCTTAAATCTTAAATAGCTTATAGCAATGCTAGAATTCCGCCGTTTTTTCTCGTGCAAAAACTGCCAAAAAAACAGTTTTGAAAATCGAAGTTTTGAGTTGTTTGCACACCCCGCGGGCTCACGGTTTTAACCAAGAAGCCGCGGGGTGGAGTGCGTGCACCCTGGGGACACCTCTAGGGGGACCAGAGGCCAGACCCACACCCCAAGACTACCTCAAGGTGGCCTTGGGTGTGGGTGACCCGAGAGCACCCCAACTGGGTGCTCTCGGGTCTGCACACCCTTTGGGGCCACCTTAAGGTGGCCCCCAGGGGTGGGTACCCCCCCTCTAGGCCCCCCATTCAAATGTTAATATGTTGTTTTTCTCCTCCGCGAAGTTCGGGCGGGTTTCGAGTTCGTTTCGACTCCCGGATTGGCTCAAAAGATCGGTTTTTAAAAAGTTGCTTACTGGATTTTTTCAAGAGTTGGAAAATGGTTTAGTTTGCTAATCTCGTGTGGAATTCTAATGTTGCGGTTACTTTACAAGGTTAGTGATGTGTATGTGTGTTATGGAAACGTTGACTAATTGCTATATGTCGATTAGTCGGGGTTGCACACATCGGTATTGGTATCATGCGATAGTATGTGTATATGAATATGTTGGATCATCGTGATGAATGGCCGGGATGTAAGAAGAGCGTTTTATTTCATTCATGTAATTTGTAAAAAGCAATGTAATATTATTTTGCGGGGCACATCCGAGTTGAGGTTGTAGCCACCGTTGTATTTTTTCTTTTTACTGTTTTTGCTCCTACGATAGACCCAAGGTGTGGTGCACAAACTACCGGGTTCTCGAAGTGCCGAGTGGCCTACTCATTTTTTTGAGGGAGGTTCCTTAACTTCGGGAATTTGGCGGGTAGTTTGCCGCACCGGTAGGGGTCTAGTGTGGGGTTTGGCTATTCATCATGACCGTGGAACCAGTATTTCATTAAGGGCTTAAATAAAATACGGAAATCCTAGTATATCCAATATATTCATCTGTGATCTGGAATGTTTATAAATGCGTGAGACGAATGGCTATTTATATATGAGATATATAATAAACGTTGCTTATGTTTTGCACCCGAGCTAGTTTAGCCCCCGCTCTGCCGTTAGTTAAGTAACCTAACGGTGCATGACGGGGCCCGTGGAGAATGCGGATGGCATAAGCGTACGTTCTATTTTCGTTTCTTTTCTATGATGTTTAGGAAACGTAAATGACGGGAAAACATTAATGTGATTAATGTTAAGAAAAAGAAACCTAAAGATGTTGTAGAATCAAACTTTTAAAATGGGTAACTCTAGTTTTTTCTTTGCATAGTAGTATTCCTTGATGAATATCCAGCACCTCATTCGATGAGGAAAGGGCCGAGATCCCTTCACCGGGAGTGACCCCTTTAGCGAAACTAGCAAATGTTACAAAGCACTCGATTGTTTTTATAGTTGATCCAACTTTTACTTTGCATCGTGGTATTCATGAATATCCAGCACCTCATTCGATGAGGAAAGAGCCGAGATCTCTTCACCGGGAGTGACCTCTTTAGCGAAATTAGAAAGATACTACAAAACCATTCGACTTTTAAAACTGGAGCTTAAACCACTCTTTTCACTAGATTCTACAACGATATCAAGTTCAAAACGTTAAAGGTTTTGAAAAAAACCATCTGTTGCCCTCCGCCATTTTAAGAAGCAGAGTACTTAGTATTCGTACCACGTTTGTTGACTATAGTTAAGGCGTGGTGTACGGTAGCTAAGTGATTTCTTCCTACAAAGCATTTGATGCGATCGATTTGGACATTCGTATGACTTTGTTGACCATAGTTAAGGGTCATGCGGGTGGGTCTAAATCAATCACGAAATGGCGGCTAGAACTTGACTAGTGCTTATGATTTGTTGACCATAGTTAAGGTCATAAGACACTAGGGGTAAAAATCATATCGGGAATTTCAAGAGTTGAAATTTGCAATGAGATTGCATACCTTATATATGATAGTTGGATCCCGGTCCCACTGTGAGCAAAAGTTACTCCTGGGAGAGTTTTACACATTACAATTAGCTAATATAGTAGGTGTCTAGAAAGGTGTCAACGGGGTTACGCCTCTAGGAAAATGAGGTTTATTTTAATTAGGTCCGTGCGAAAGCACGGGGAACCTTCCTCGGAGTACCGACACTAGCCTGGCCGACCGGTTAGCGAACTTGTAGAATGCAATTAATCCTGGCTAGTTTTCTTTTTAAGATTTGAAGGAACATTTGATAAAAAGCAGTGGGAGACATCGATTAGATAAGATTAATAACCAATCTATTTATGCAAGAGCAATCGCTGAGTGTCTTCTTTTCTCTCTCCTAATGGCAGATACCTATGAAAGGACTTAAGCTTTTATTAGAAAAGAATAAACTCACTGGACCGAATTACAAAGATTAACTAAGGAACGTAAATATTGCCCTGACCTATGATAAGGTCGGATACGTCCTGACAACTCCAGCCCCTCCTAGCCCAGGCCCTGAATCTTCAGTTGCAGATAAAGAAATGTTGGGATACCTAGCGCGGAAGCAAGGTTTAGGGAGGTATCGTCCATGCCAATTTAAATTTTTGCCGTTCTAGATAACCCTAACCATGAATCTTTAACTAGAGATTTAAACGGAATCGATATGCAAACTACTTTACAACTAAGGTAGGGGACTTCAGATTCCCTGTTGATTTCATTGTTATGGACACACAGCCTGTGGCTAACCCATGGAACCAAATTCCGGTGATCCTCGGTCGACCATTTCTGGCCACTTCCAATGCTGTAATCAACTGTCGTAACGGCTCTATGACTCTATCCTTGGGGAAGATGTCAAGTGAGTTCAACATTTACAAGACAGGAAGTCTACCCTCCGAACCTTCTGCTCATGCATGTTCTGTCGAATTAATGGATGTCGACAGCAGCGAATTTGATCGGCTTCAGGATACTGATCTAGACTATTTTCATACGTTATTTGACCCAACTCTGTATTATACACATACGGACTCTTCCATTAAGTTGTCCGGGTCAACATCGACCAATGTTTATGAATCTTTCATGGAGTCTAAAGATCGCCCAACTCTTTCGGATGACATTATTCTTCGGGGTATCGATGAAATCTTTGAGGAAATTTTCGCTGATGAGCTCGCATTTTTAGCAAACACGGGTGTTGAGATGAATCTACTCCAAAAAGAAATTGAACCTCCGCCCCTTCTTCTTGACAATCACAAAAATGCGAGTAATCCATCGTCACAATCACTTCGTCGTCTCTTCAAATTGAGATGCAATCCATTTCTATTACACCACTTATCTCTTCACCACTTTTCATGATTCTAGACAACATACTCTTCCACCAACCGCTGTGTTTCACTGATAAATTCTTCGAATGGTTGGTATTGACTTTTGGCCTTTGCAAAGCTTAGCATTGACGTGTAACATTGTTTAATTCATATTTGGGGGAGATTATGTTGGCTCTAGAAAGAAAATGATTTTTAGCCAACCGTATGATTGGGGGTACGTTTACCACTTGTAAATATAAAAAAAAAATTGGATATTTTTGTAAATTTCCAGTTTTAATAAAATAAAAATATAAAAAAAAATAAACAAGGGAGTACCGACAATTTTGACCCTCTTGGTGTAGCCTGACAGTGATGACACTGTCAAGTATAAGTTTGGGGGTGTGCTCGGTAAGCTTTCTTCCTTCGCATTCATATGTATAATTTTGCATTTATATACTTATTTTTAAACCCATAAAAAAATTGAAAAATTTTAAAAATTGAAAAAATTGAAAAATTCAATTTTGCCCATAATTGACTTAAGTTTGACAAGACGGTTAACTAGCTAGGAAAAACTAGATCCTAACCTTAGTAAATTAAAAACCTAAAAAATAACCTTTCTTAAAAATTTAAAAGTTGAAAATATATGTCCTTGTAGTTTATTTAGAAATAGGCAAATTTTGAATCCACTGCTTGGGCTTAAGTCAAAACAAGGGAGGAGTATTGAAATTTTTATTAAAGTGTAAGTCTGAAAAATAATTGCTAAGTTTAAGTCTAAATTCTGAAAATATATACCCTACAACTTGCATAAACACGAATCTTGAAATTTGGAATAGTAGAGGAAACTTGAAATGCTCTTGTCTAAAATCCTTAGTATGAAGGAAAATAAAATTATAAGTGTGAATAAAGAGATATAAAAAAAATGAACACTGGTTTTGTAATTACTTAAGGCTACGTAAAAGAAAAAATATATAGTGAGGGTTCTTTATCACCTAGTGCCTTAGACCAACTGGTTTGGGAGTCACTGCTAAAGCCTTAGGTCTATATTACAAGACGAGGAATTATGCCTTAATGCGCAAACATATTTTGTAATCGGTCGTTAGTACTTCAAGAAGTATTAACGGTCGCATGAAGGATGTGTGAGTAATTTCATCTAAAAATTCACCAACTAAAAGTACTTTGGATGATGGAAAAGAGTATAATAGCTTGAATTGAATTTCCAAGTATAGGGGTGATACATACACACATGTAGGGGTATATGATTGGGGTTTGGATGAGAGATAGGAATGAAAAATAGGACTTATATCTTCAGTAGAGATGATAAAAATTCCTAAGTTGAGATGGATCCTTAGAAGGAAAACTCAAAAGGTACTAAAAGCTAAATAAATTTACAGAACATATACAATCTTAAGTTAAATGATAAGGAAGCGTGAAAAATATGGGTTGATAATTTCTGAGTTGAAGATAATAGAATTTCTTGCTAGAACACTGAATTGAAGAATGAAAGTCAATAGGCCAAATGGATCGGATTTTGTGGGTAATATCCGCTGAAAACCCTCAGGAGACAACACTCCTCCTACTAGGGACACCTAGAGGTTTAACGGCTTGTTGCATGAGCTCAGTGCAATCGTGTTTCCCAGCGAAAGTGAGGTTAGGCTTTTTCGAGAATAAAACTAGTTTTGCTCGGGACGAGCAAAAGATAAGTTTGGGGGTATTTGTTCATATCATAATTTTGCATTATTATATTCCCTATTCTTAATCAAATTGCAAATAAATAGGTGCTTTTGATCCATGTCTGCTAAATAGTTGCAGGTTACAGGTTCTCAGAACAATACAGTGAAAATGGTGAAAAGACGCTACAAAAGTGAGACTACGACCAAAAAATAGAAGAATCTTTATGATGCCTACAGTTTAAGGAACAAACGAAGATTAGCAAACAGTTCGATTTCACCAAGTACAAAGGCAGCACAAGATTCAAGACTTCAACACGAAGGGAACGGTAAAAGTCCACAACATTCTGCACTGTGGAAATCTGGAAGAAAATAGAAAAGATTCTGAAGAACCAAGTGAAGAAACCAGAAGCCAAATGCAACATGAAGTAGCCCTAAAATTTTGAGACAGAGACTCCACTATTTGGCCGTGGATCCGCAGCCAAACCAGGCTTGTGGCCGCGGATCCGCGGCCGTGCGTCGCACGTGTCAGCGCGTGTCGGTGGAGTCGGTGCATTGACCCGGTTTTCTTAGGGTATTTTTGTAATTCTAGATATGGATCAGATGTAAACCCTAGGGTTTCTATTATCTATAAATAGGAATCCTATAGCTCTTTTTGGAGCATGCCTCTTTTTAATTCCTAGTTTAAAATTTTCACTCCTTGTAATTGTTCAAAGAGTGCATCAATAAAAAGTAAGTTTTTTTTATCTTGAATTTTTTATCTACCAATTTTATTTCTCTGCCGTAGTTATTTTCCGCCGTAGTTATTTTCCGCAAGTTAATTAGGCTATTAAATAAAAACCCTAAAAATGAATTCCTTTATTAATTCCCTAATGAGTGAGTAGTTTCTCACTTGTTAGGGTTAGGTTTGGGGAAGATTTGAGAGATGAAAATCACTCATCCCTTTCTTGCCCGTTCAATATTTTAAAGTAGGAGTCTATGCAAACATACACACACCGCTCACTATAGCACCCTATCCCACGAGATAGAGGTGATTCCATAGTTAAAGACCGGTTGTGTTTGATTTCCATAGAGGTTAGGGCTAAGAGTTAAGAAAGGACGGACAAGGACCAAAGGGAAGAAACCTAGTTTCTTCCCGATCGTGCTAACCCCCTTTGTTAACTATTACCTTAACACCTAAAAGTTCTTAATTAGGGCAAAAAAGCGGTGAGAATAATTGACTTTCCAAACTAACCTAGTCCTAACCCTAGCAAGATTTTAATCCTAATCAAAGTTAACTTCAGTTTTTATTGAAAATCAAAACCTACCACAAATAGGAATTGACTCGTTAGAACAACTAGAAAATACACATTTTCCCTATGGATCGACCCGTACTCAACTGGCTAGCTACCAAGCGACACCGTTCTTGATTACGGTTAATTCTTTGATTTTAAAAACGCATAAGCAAAATCCCAACAATCAAATGTGCATATTTTTTTTTATTTTAATATTTCAATATACACAATATCTCTCAAAAAGAACAAGATGAATTTTATTTTTGTTTTGTTTTAAAATATTTCAATTTTTATAATTTTAAATTTTTTTATTATTATTATTTTAACCCGAAATTACACAAAGAAAGAGACTACCGTCTCCCCGGCAACGGCGCCATTTGATTGATAGTTCTTTTGCGTGTGCATTTTAAAATCAAAGTTAAGAATATACCGTAATACAGACGGTATCGCTTGGTAGCTGGCCGGTTGAGTACGGGTCGGTCCACAGGGAGAAGGATTCCTTTTCTTTATGTTCTTACGAGTTATGTCCAAAAAAATTGGTGATTTTGTTTTGGATCTATGAATGCGAATAAATTGATTTAAAAGGCTTGCTAGGGTTAGGATTAGGTTAGTTTGGAAAAAGAATTCTACTCACTGCTTTCTTTGCCTTAATTAAGAATATAGGTGTTAGGGTAGTAGTCAACTAAGGGGATTAGCACGGCTAGGAAGAAACATAGTTTCTTCCTTTTGGTCCTTGTCCGTCCTTTCTTGGCTTTTAGCCCTGATTTAATGATTTTCTTTGATGTGTTTATCAAATGATCCCCGGCAACGGCGCCATTTGATTTTATGATTTTTGTTGTGTAGTTAGTAGAAAATTGTAAAGAAATCACAACCAAAAATATTTTGACCGCAATCAATAACGGTGTCGATTGTAGCGTGTTAGTAAGTGCGGATCGTCCACAGGGAAAGTGTAATCGTTCGTCTTTTGAATTAGGTGAATTGAAACTTTAAAGAAAAGAAAACAAACAATTCAAGATTTGTATTTGAAGTTCAAGAATTAGAAAATCTAGATCTAATAGCAAGAAAAAGATAGAATCAAGAATTGATAGTTTGTTGATTTTTCCAAACCAAATATCAAGAATCTAAATGAGGCTCGTAGGAATCGATCGGATCTATAGATGTGATGTAATCTTACAATTACGTATTCTTATCCTTCGATGAATTGATACTAGATCGATGATGATCGACAAGAATTAGGGATTTATAGTGAAACTAGGGTTTCATCATTTATCCTTTGTTCTTTCGTCGATATCATTCACATTCTAGTCTCTAGTAAATTCAAGAAACGATCGTAGATCCCTAATTTCAAGCGATAACAATCAAGAAAGTATCGCAACGAAACTAGGTTGTCGATTCTTGAACTTGCTAGGGTTTACAAGACTCGTAGGACTTAAGAATAGTATTAAGATTTGTTACATTATCATTCTATTGATCGTCTCGACTCCTTTACGAGCGGAGTTTTACTCAAATATCACAACAAGAACTACAATCACAAAATGAGATCGAATCATGATGCAAGAATTTAAAGAAAGCAAGATTAAAGAATTTCATCTTTTATTTATATCAACAATTTCGTTACAATCACTCAAGAACTACAAGAGGAGGAACTTGATCGTCGATTTGGCTTCGCTCGTCTCCTTGAGTCGCGGATCGGCTTGGATCACTTGCTCGATTGAAGATCGGCTCGGCTCCTAAAAGGATTGAAGGCTTCTTGCTTGAATGGTACTCGGGATCTTGAATTTGGAATTGGATTTAGAATTTGGGGCTACAAGATGTGTCACTCAACTTGTAGATGGAATGGGGGGAATTGAAGAAATGAAGATTATTGAACTATTAAAGAACTAATCAACTAGTAAGATTGAACAACTAAAGATTAGCCATTAACCCTAGGTCTGGGCTTCTATTTATAGACTTCCCTAAACCCTAGATCTAGGATTAGAATTTGAATTTCCCTCCAAAAGTTAGTTAGAAGAGATTTGAATTTCCCTCCAAAAGTTTGTTGAGGAGAAGCTTCTAAATGTGATTAGTTAGGAGGGAGCTTCTAGAAGAGGTTAGTTAGGAGCTTAATTAGGATTAGCTTTGCTTAATGATCTTTGCTGATCAGGTAGAAGCTTCGAGGGTTTTCTGGAATTTGACATGTATTTCTGAGCTGTGGCCACTGATTGAAGAATTATGCACCAAAAATGGCTTGCTGATGTGTCCAAACCGCCGCGGAACCGCGGCGCAAGCCTGCTGCCGCCGCGGTTCCGCGGCTCTTTGAGGGCTTCATGGCTTGCAAACTCTGGTGCTGATTTGGGCTGAAATAAGGGCCTTTATAGGATATGTTGAATTGTATTTTCCCCTTTGAATTGCTACCAGATCTGAAATCATTGAGTTGGCATATTTTTGATCAGCTCTTTTGGCTTTGCTCCTGCAATTTCCTGCACAAATCTCAACACAAGTGTTGCGTAATACATGGATGATGCGATGCCATGAAATGCGGTCAATTTCCTTTATAGTGCCGGTTTTAGAGTCTAACACATGCAATCTGATATTTTATGACTGATTTGCTAATATGTGAAATATGAATGCCGAACACTTCTAAATGAGTGCAAATGATAGCGAAATTGCCGTGTTAAGAATGCAATATTTTCGACTGATCAAATTCCCCCAAACTTATTTTCGATCGTCTCGAGCGAACTTTTATTAAAAAGAGAAGGAGAAAATAAAGAAAGAGAAAAACTAACTAGCACACTTTCGTAGGCAACACGATTGCACTGAGCACGTGCAACAAGCCTTTAAACCTCTAGGTGTCCCTAGTAGGAGGAGTGTTGTCTCCTGAGGGTTTTCAGCGGATTGCACCCACAAAATCCAATAATAAAAAGGAAGATCATGAATATTACATTTAAAGAAAATAATTGTAAAAGAAAAGCCTTGAAAATTAGGGTTTCCAACTAAGCTAGCTTCTCGGTTATCATGAGCCCTATCTTAATGGTCATGAAAAAATGTCAGAAATCACGTCCTCCCTCAATAAAACATCGTCTTATTCTTCATTCCTATCTTTCTTCCAAACATCGATCATATCACCCTGTGTGTGTGTAAAGGACATCCTTACACCCGGAGAATTCAATTCAAGCTATCATACTCTTGCCCATCAGCCTCAGTACTTTTTAATTAATGAATATTTATATGAATTTGCTCACACACTTTCATGCGACCGTTAATACTTCTTGAGGTACTAATCGACCGATTACTCATGTGCTTGCTTATTTGGTGTATTTTCCTCGTCTTGCACCACCTCAGGCATAGCAGTGACTCCCAGACCAGTTGGCCTTAGGGCACTAGGTGAAGAGGCACCCTCGCTATATATTTTTTTTACTGCCCTCGGTGATAACAAAACCAGTGTTCATTTTTCTCACCACTTTATTTTTTTCTTCAATTTTTTTTTATTTCCTTCATACATCTGCTTTAAGACAAGAGCATTTCAGGGTATCCTCTACTATCCTAGGCTTCAAGACGTGTGTAAGTGCGAATAGCAGGGTATCAACGTTCAAAATGATTGGCTTCCAGAATAGGAACTATTTTTCAGACTTATTTTTATCCTCAGATTAGTGACGTCCTTCATCTTACTAACCCTTGGGACAACGGCTCATAACTACTTATTACTAGTTCGTATAAGAAAACTTCTAATTTTCTTGGTTTTCTTAAATTTTTCTAATCTCATGGATGTAATTTTTCACTATCTAATCTTTTATTATCTTATTTATGTACAAATTTTTTTTTTTTGAAATTTTTTAAATTTTTATGGGTTTTCGAAAATGTTTTGTGCTTATGCAAATGATATGCAAATGATGCGAAAATAAGCACAAACCTCCCCCAAACTTGTTTTCAACAGTGTCCTCACTGTTGCCATCTGCTTAATCTCGAAAAAACCTGTAAGCTTAGGAGGAATTTATTAGTAGGGGCAAAATATTTAAGTGAAGAACCTCCCCCAAACTTATTTTTGGCTCATCTTTTTGTAAAAATTTTCTTTTCAAGAGCCAGAAAAAATGCCCCCACCCCCGCCTCAAACTTGAGTTATGCAATGTTAATCTTTGAAAATCACATGAGGGGGTCAAAAAATCATTGGTCGATACCAAGCATTGCAAAGACCGAAAGTTAACACCAACCATTCAAAAATTTTATCAATGCAGTGCTCTGGTTGGTGGAAGAAGAAGTGAGGAAAGGTTAAGTGGTGGAAGAGAGTGTGTGTGCGTCTCATTTTGGAGAGACGATGCAGTGAATATGATGGATTGGTCGCATTCTTTTTACAATTCAGAAGAAGGGGTGGAGGTTCAATTTCATTGATTTGGAAATGATTCATCTCAACACCCGTGCTTTTCAGAAATGCGAGTTCATCAGCGAAGATCTCCTCAAAAGTTTCATCTATACCCCGAAGAATAATGTCATCACAAGGTGCGGGGTGATCTTCAGACTCTAAGAAAAGTTCATAATTCGTGTTAATTGTTGACCCGGACATCTCGGTGGAAGAGTCCGTATGTGTATGATACATAGTTGGGTCAAACAACAACATATGAAAAAAGTCAAGATCGGTATCAGGAGGATCATCAAATTCGCTGCTGTCGACATCTATTAAGTCGACAGAACAGACATGAGCAGTAGGTTCGGAGGGTACACTTCCCAACTTGTAAATGTTCAGCTCTATTGACCTATTCCCGAAAGATAGGGTCATAGAACCATTACGACAGTTGATGATAGCGTTGGAAATGGCCAAAAAGGGGCGACCTAAAATCACCGGAATTTGATTCCGTGGGTTCGCTACAGGCTGTGTATCAATTACAATAAAGTCCACAGGGAATATAAATTCCCTGATTTTTATTAACACATCCTCCAGTTCACCCCTAGGTTTGGTGATTGATCGGTCAGCCATCTGGAGAGTGCAATGTGTTGGCTTCAACTCTCCGATCCCTAACTACTCATAGACTGAGTATGGAAGCAAGTTAACACTAGCGCCAAGGTCTAGTAGAGCACGATTGATGCATTTTTCCCTGATAGAAATGGAAATCGTAGGATATCCAGGATCCTTACGTTTCCTTGGTAATTGTTGGGGAAAGGCTGTGTCTGCTGTTTTTTCCATGAATATCTTCTTGGGCACTTGAGTCTTCCTCTTCTTAGTGCACAAGTTCTTAAGAGTTTTCGCATAGGACGGAACTTGTTGGATGGCATCTAGGAGAGGGATGTTGGTGTTAACTTGCTTAAAAATGTTCATAATCTTCTCCATATGTGGACTCGGTGTGTTTGCCCTTAACCGATTAGGATAAGGTGCTTTAGCAATAAGCGCTGGGTCTATCATAGGAGAAGGAAGTGGGGGTAGACATGATCCCGAAAGAGGAGTAGGGATCGTCTGTGGAGAACTAGAAGAGATGGGCTTAGTTGGCGAGCCTTTTGGGAAACGAAGAATAGGCTCGCAAGAAGGTGGTGGGGTAGAAGAACTGGGGTCAGAATTGGAAGTGTATGTGTGAGGAAAGGTCTCAGCCGGGGTGTTATTTATTGATTTATCAGTATCATCAAACTCTTCCCCAAGGTGATGGTCAAGCACTCTTCCAGATCTCAACGTAGTTGCATTCACAAGATGTGAATAGCCAGGATTGGGTAAAGGTTGAGCTGGAAGTTTCCCTTCTCTCTTGCACTCATTTCGGTTTTTAGTTGTGCAATTTGTTCTTCCATCGATTTGATATTCTCATTTTGAGAGACAATGATCTTCATTACATTCTCGATGGAAGATTGCAAACTTGCCATCCCTTGGATGGATTGTT
Organism: Agapanthus africanus; assembly: GCA_030015575.1. Classification (NCBI taxonomy): domain Eukaryota; kingdom Viridiplantae; phylum Streptophyta; class Magnoliopsida; order Asparagales; family Amaryllidaceae; genus Agapanthus; species Agapanthus africanus. The sequence continues at coordinate 216,609,775 of JASDDO010000029.1, forward strand.
TCATGAAAGTATCCAAGGTTTGTGCTAGTGCAGAGGTATTATCTGTACCGGTCAATTGCAAAGGACTAGACGGTGCAAAAGTGTTGGCCGGATTTTGGAAGTTTTGTGATTGAAAGGGGTGCTGACTAAATTGAAGTGGTGGTTGCTGTTGTGGTGGAGGGACCCTTTGGAAATGATTCGTGTTTGGAACCGTGTTTTGGGATTAGGATTGGTTCCAAGCAAAGTTCGGGTGATTCCTCCAACCCTGATTATATGTGGAAGAAAATGGATCGTTTCTAGGTCTTTGAAATGCGGCATTGGTATGCTCATGACCTTGAAATGGACATTCTTTCGTCAAGTGAGACGGATCAGAACAACAGCCACATACAGTTTTGGAGAGTGATATTTGACTTAGGGCGGCTAAAAATTTGTTTTCCATAGTCTCGAGTTTCTTTTGCATAGCTGAAATGTCAGCTCTAACTCCTATGGAAATATCATTGCCATCCCTAGACGATTGACTCACACCCTCCCACTGTAAAGATTTTTCAGCGAAATCTTCTAGGATTTCCCAGGCTTCCCCATCATCTTTGGTCATAAAGTTGCCTTGACACATGGATTCAAGGGTCTGTCTTGTGTAAGGAGTAATGCCCTCATAAATGATTCGGCACAATTCCCATCTCGGGATGCCGTGATGTGGACATTGGACTAACAGATCCTTAAAGCGTTCAAGACATTGTGAGAATGTTTCATTTAGAAGCTGGGTGAATTGATATATTTCGCTATGGACTCGAGCTGTTTTATGAAGTGGGTAGAATTTCTTAAGGAATGCTTTGACGAATTCGTCCCAATTTGAAATGGAATGTGCGGTAGTGTTATATAGCCACTTCTTGGCTAAATCGCACAAGGTAAATGGGAGAAGACGTAGACGTAAAGCATCCACAGAAAGCTGTGAAGTACCCATCATTGCGCATATATTTTCAAATTTGGTGATAAATGAATATGCGTCTTCAGACTTGAGACAGTGAAATTTTGGTAGAAGGTTGATGTATTAGGATTTTATTTGAAAATTTTCCCCGTTGGCTGGTGGAGTGGAAAGACAGGTGGAAAGGGGGCCTCGTGTGGGATAGCACCTCTTTTGGAGAGAGATGCGAGGTGGATTCTGCGCACCAACGGACGGCGGCAGGGTAGTGGTAAAGAAGTTCGATGGAGACGGATCCATCGATGTGGGTGTGGTGGTGGGTAAAGAAAAGGTAAGTGTAGAAATACCGACTTTAGGGTCGATCGGGGGACGCGGACTAACAGGCACTAGAATCCCGTTGTCCAGCCTATCTTGCACTAAAAAGGGTTAGTACAAGTGGCAGCGTGATTTATAATTAGAGGAAAGAATGAATGTATGCGGTGTTTGTTTTGAAAAATGATACGGACTTTTGAAAAAATGATGCAACACAACAAATGCAACACACAAAACCCTAATTCTAGGGGTCACCTAGGTCAGATCTCTAGACCGCTCCTAACTGCCAGAAGACAAGACGCAGGATAATTCTAGGGGTTGAAGGCTTCTTGCTTGAATGGTACTCGGGATCTTGAATTTGGAATTGGATTTAGAATTTGGGGCTACAAGATGTGTCACTCAACTTGTAGATGGAATGGGGGGAATTGAAGAAATGAAGATTATTGAACTATTAAAGAACTAATCAACTACTAAGATTGAACAGCTAAAGATTAGCCATTAACCCTAGGTCTAGGCTTCTATTTATAGACTTCCCTAAACCCTAGATCTAGGATTAGAATTTGAATTTCCCTCCAAAAGTTAGTTAGAAGAGATTTGAATTTCCCTCCAAAAGTTTGTTGAGGAGAAGCTTCTAGATGTGATTAGTTAGGAGGGAGCTTCTAGAAGAGGTTAGTTAGGAGCTTAATTAGGATTAGCTTTGCTTAATGATCTTTGCTGATCTGGTAGAAGCTGTTAGTTGTATGTATGCCCTAGAGGCCAGTATTGTACAGATTATGTATATTATATTGGATGCTTGGACATATATAGAGATGACTTTCTTGCTCGACATGATAGTATGCTATCTGGTTGCTATTTATCTTAACATGTACACTAGTCTCTTTATACTGTCTTATAGTTACATGTTGGTAAAGCCCTTAGGATTTGTACTTGACTACCTGGACTATGATGGAGATCATACTAGTGGGGACATGGTAGTCCATAAGTACATCCTTCAAGGTCCCTAGTCGTGGGTGTATCGAGACGGGGCATCGATATACCAGAGTAGACTAGCGTATACGCTTCTCGACCCATGTGATGGGCGATGGATGATCCCATATCCATTGGTGTTTGACATCAGAGATGGTATACGGGTGCTCAGTGGAGACTGGGTATACTGGACGGACTCGCCGAGAACTCCCAGATGGTATTATACCTCACGTCAGATGGCAGTTCTCAGGTGACACTTGTACAGGTTAGTCTGTAGACCCGAGATCGTCATAGAGTCTTGTGTGATTCCCACTGTGCTTTGATCTCCACCTTACCACGTCCATGAGGGCGTGCAAAACGGTGGTCTTTGGGCACAGTCCCGAGTCACATGGAGGCAATGAGCGATAGGAGGGGTTTCGTCTCTCCCGGTATTGGGGGTTGATGTTGCGCTGTGCTCGATTGGCCGTAACAGGGAAGTCCCTGGCTAGGGTTGATCAGAGATTTGCTGGTAAGTGTTACCAGTAGTTTCTCGACCCGTTATGAGCCTCACATCGGCACGACTTATCGGGTTATTGGGGTCTGACGTATACCACCCCTAGACTTGATATGCGACGTATCAGACGAAGAGACTGGACTGTATGGTAAGTGTTACTGGTCGGATTCGCAGGAGTGTGAGCGGGCTAGCTCGTCGATCTTCTGATCGCTCAATACCCGGGTGGCCGTTACGTTTAGCAGACCGCTTGCGGCTTGTGGGTGCTTGATATGATCATCATCTGCTACCGGCGTATTGACGAGTCTTTAGAGTCCTACACAGAGGTTTCCTGGCTCAAGCGAACGAAATAGGAGCGCATATGAGATATGTGCGGGACCGAGAATAATGCGTGTATGTGATACCGCATTTCATTCTCGCGATATATGTTTCGATTGGTTATATTCGATATGACCTAGTTATCGAATCATTGATTCGATAAATCGATACATTACATACTAGTCGGTTGTATGCGATATAACCGGATCATTGAATCAAGTGTTGATTTAATGATTTAATGTATAATTATATATTTGATATATTACTTTGCATTAACTAGTATTGGTTCACTTTAAACGGATTTTTCTCACTTGATGCACATTGTATATGTGATATGCTTTCGTGCACTTTTTTGTATCATGTTTGATGATACTTGATCATTTCGTTAAGTGTATAGAATTAATCCATGGTTAATATGATAATTAGGGTTTTGTATATTCATTTATTTATTTATTTGTTTATTTATTTATTTGAAATGGATTATGATGAGAATGGTGGCTCTTTTTGTATTAAGTTGAAGCTTCATGAAGCTTTGACTTTGCTAACCATCCTTATCTTCATGCTTAACCCTAACCCATCCAAGTGACCATGGTTAATTCTCTACACTTAACCCTAGTTCAAGTTATGATAAGTATTTGATTTAATTTTTATTTTATCACAAGACTTATCATATTCTTTTCTTGAGCTCATCTTCTTCTTCTTCTTCAAGCTTGCTACAAAAATGGCAACTTGAGTTAAAGTGAGATAAATCCAATTCTAATGTGAACCCACCTCTTATTTCTTCACCCTCTACCTCTTGCCAAGTTGTTTTGGGTGTTTACTTCACAAGTTTCACAAGTTTGTGAAGTCGGAGCTTGAGTTTGTGCAACCTCGACGTAGATCGTCTTTGACACAAAGCCGACGACCTATTCCGCACGTTTCTCCGATGAAGCCGTCACGAGAGTCCAAGCTTCAAGATGGACAGCGAAAAGACTTCGTTGCGGAGCCGTGGAGGTGGATATCCGGATCTACAAAGGTTGTAATTTCCGTATCCTAGTAGTTAAGTATTAACTAGCTTTTTGTTTCGCCTAGAATTCTAGCGACGATCCGTAGTCTAGGGTTTCTCGGCACCAAAAATTTTAAAATGGCATGTTCGATGCCTTGTGAGACCACTATAGGGTGTCTAGGAACCTTTCACTGGTATTAGAGCCTAGCTAGAGCCTTAGGCGAAGTCTAGACGGATTTTGAAGTCCGAACGACCAGAAACCCCAACCTTAAAATTGCTCTCTGGACGAATTCTAAAATCGGGGATTTTTCCACATTAAAAATATGTAGAGAACACATCACAAACATATAAGAGTTACTGTAAAAATTTGGAGGCCCAATTCATTTTTCTGAGCGCGGATCCGCGGCCTGAGCAATAGCTCAGGCGGCGGTTCAGCGGCCGTACGGCCACAATTTTCATATAATTTTGTACAGTAACTGTTAGTTTTCTGTGGTGTTTTTTCTGGATATTTTTAAAAATTATTCAAGAGTTGAATTTTCTGCATTTGTTTTGGGGATTCGGTGTTTCGATCGGGGTATCAAATTTCGTCTTTGTGTTTTTCCGGATAAATCTTAGAATATGTTAAAAAGTTCGACCGGATATAAATACCCAATTTTTCCCCTGTCGGGAAATTTCCAAGTGTTGGATTTTTCCGTAGTTTAACGACGTTCTAAGTAGTGCAAGTAACGCGATGGTCCCTCTAGAAGACAACAAACCTTAACTCGATTATGTGACCGTCTTGAACTGCCCTTTGAACCTTCGGGTTTGGGGCAGTACGGCGTGCCACATGTGAGGCGTTGGCTTGACCCTTCTACGGCTGGACCGTTGGTACTGAGGTACGAACTGAATGTTGTTAGACTTATTTCATGTGTTGATCTGTATTGGGAAAACTTGGGTGTTCGATTGTTCGATCGGAAAGTTTAACATTTTCTGTTTATCTGGAATGTGATACAATAATTGGAATTCACAAGTAGTTATGAGATAACTGAATGAATGTTATAAATCTAGCAATTTAGTCCCATATGATATTGAAAAGAGTTTTCGATAATGAGACTAAAATGCGGGATTTATATCTGATTAGGCATGTGATGTCTAAAGCAGTTGCGGATTCCAATTGTTGTAGTTTTACACTTTCTTTTCTGTGACCGTAAGTGTAGTATGTTCATATCGCCGGTTTCGTTGCTATACGTCAACGACAATTGGGGTATGCATACTTACTTACGTTGATGACATGTGATGTTATGTGTTACTGGATATGTTATATTGGATCGTCGTGTTCGAATAGCCGGGGGTTTTTATGTGAGATGAGTGTTTTTCATTTTCATTCATGTAAAAACTTGTATGTAATATTCTTTTATTTGGGGCACTTCCAGGTAGCGGAAGCTGTCACCCTTTGTATATTATTTACTTTTCCGCATTAGGATAGACCCAAGGAGGGGAGCACAAGTAACCGGGTTCTGGGGTCCAGTGGGAGACCAACTCGAGGAGTCGAGTCCGGGTCTCCTAACCCTAGAATTGGCAGGGTTGCTTGCCGCTCTCGTAGGGGTCTGAGGGTGTGGGATTGGCTATTCATCACGACCGTGGAATCCGTGTTTTATACTGGCTCGTATTGAAAACACGGACGTCCTAGTATATCCAATATTTCATATGGTTATTCTGCTGCGATATCTGTGTTGTGATTCTGTGATGGATATAGTATATAGTATATATGATATATTATATAGACGTTACTTATGTTTTACACCCGCGCTAGCCCTGCCCTGCTCTGTCGTTAGTTACCTAACCTAACGGTGCACGAGGGGACATCGAGGCGAATGCGGATGGCATAAGTGTACGTCATATCTATCTGTGATGTTTAGGTAATTAAATGATGGGACTTCATTAATGTGATTAATGAAAGATAAGAAACCTAAGATGTTGTAGAATCGAATTTTTAAATAAAACAGGTAGCTACAGTTCTTGCTTTGCACAGCGGTATATATGATATACCCCGCACCTTATTCGATGAGGAAAGGACCGAGATCCCTTCACCGGGAGTGACTCCTTTAGCAATAACTGGCAGATGCTACACACTCGGTTTGCTTTTGACTGCTTTTGGGTTTTTGCTTTGCACAGCGATATATATGATATATCCCGCACCTCATTCGACGAGGAAAGGACCGAGATCCCTTCACCGGGAGTGACTCCTTTAGCAAAACTAGAAAAGCCTCAAAATCACTCCATTTTAAAACTTCATTTGATTCTACAACGATATCAAGTTCATTACGCTCATGGTTTTATGAAAACCTGCGTAGCCCTCCGTCATTTCAGATAAATCCTACTTAGTATTCGTGCTACGTTTGTTGACCTCCGTCAAGGCGTAGTGTGCGGTAGCTAACTAGTATTTGTCTGCTTATGCATATGATGCAGATTGGATTAGGGTAGTCGTACGACCTTGTTGACCTCCGTCAAGGGTCGTGCGGGTGGGTTTGATTCAATCAAGAAATGACGGGTTGAACTTGATTTGCACCCTGTGGTTTGTTGACCTCCGTCAAGGTCATAGGATGCTTGGGGCAAAATATTATCGGGAATTTCAAGTGTTGAAATTTGCAATGAGATTGCATACCTTCTATGAGATAGTTGGATCCCGATACCCGCTGCGAGTAAGAGTTACTCCTGGGAGAGTTTTACACATTACAATTAGCCGATCAAGTAGGTGTCTAGAAAGGTGTTAACGAGGTTACGCCTCTGGGAAAACGAGGTTTACAGTAATTAGGTTCGTGCGAAAGCACGGGGGACCTCCCTCAAAGTACCGACACTGGCCTGGCTGAAAGATTGGCGAACTTGTAGTGTGTAATTAATCCCGGCTAGACTTTCCTTTTAAGGTTTGGAGGAAGATTTGATAAAAAGCAGTGGGAGCCATCCTGATTAGATAAGATAATAACCAATCTGATCTTGCACGAGCTTACGCTAAAGTGTTTTCTTCTCTCTCTCTCCAGGTAGCGACCATTTCATGCCTTAATAAAGATAATAATATGGATGTATTGACCGAACCCGCATGTTATACTGTGCTGGGGAACGTTGGTTCCGTTCTTTCCTATAAGAGTTATAGGACTGAACAGGATATAGGGGAATACTAGGATTCCCATGCCACCCGAATAAAGAAAGTACATGATGATGCATTTTCTTCGGGTGTGTTCGTTACTGAGAACTGTTTCTCCATTTGCTCTACGTCCTGGGTATTGGATACCGGGTCAGGATCCCATATATGTAATCAGTTACATGGGCTTAGGAAAGGTAGAGAACTTGGAGAAGGTGATAAAGACATTAGAGTCGGAAATGGTGCAATTGTTGCAGCTAAGACTGTCGGGGAATATCACCTTGTATTACCAACTGGTAATACATTGGTTCTGAACGAATGCTATTACATGCCGAACCTGATATGCAACATTATATCGGTTTCTTTATTAAGTAAAGAGGGATATAATTTTGTATTACAGGACAATGTTATGAACATTTTCCATAACCAAAAGTTGGTTGGATCAGGCACGTTGTGCAATGGCATTTATGTTCTAAATCAATCAACAGTTCTGAGCATAACAAACACACACAAGAGGAAGAGTTCTGAACTCAACGAATCCTTCTTGTGGCATTGTAGACTGGGTCACATCAATGCGACACGACTAGCTAAGTTGCATAAGGATGGATATTTAAATCCGTTTGAATTTTCATCCTATGACACTTGCCAGTCATGTCTCAAAGGCAAGATGACCAAGACTCCGTTTACGGGACACGGAGAAAGAGTTACCGAACTCTTAGGACTAATACATAGTGATGTATGCGGTCCCATGTCTACACATGCCAGGGATGGTTCTTCATACTTCATTACATTCACTGACGATCTCTCAAGGTTCGGGTATGTGTTCCTGATGAAACACAAATCAGAAGCTTTTGAGAAATTTAGGGAATATAAACAAGAAGTTGAGAACCAAACCGGAAAAAGTATTAAAATCCTACGATCTGATCGAGGAGGAGAATACTTGAGCATTGAATTCCTGGACTTCCTAAAAGAGAATGGGATTCTCTCTCAGCTAACTCCTCCATATACACCACAGCACAACGGTGTATCGGAGCGGAGAAACCGCACCCTATTAGATATGGTGCGCTCTATGATGAGTGTAGCTGAGTTGCCTATTTCCTTCTGGGGATATGCACTGGAAACAGCAGCATACCTACTGAACAGGGTTCCCACCAAATCTGTGCCTACCACACCATATGAGATATGGGAAGGGAAGAGACCATATCTTAATTTTATAAAGATATGGGGTTGCCCGGCCTATGTCAAAAGACAAAAACCGGACAAACTCGAGGCAAGATCTGTTTTGTGTAAGTTTGTTGGATATCCCAAACATTCGCGAGGGTATATCTTCTACCACAGTGAGGAACAAAGAGTATTTGTTGCTCAACATGCCACCTTTTTAGAAAAGGAATTTCTTGCAAAAGAAATTAGTGGCTCTGAGGTAGAACTGGAAGAGGTTCCAGCTGAACAAAACACAACAGAAGATTTAGTGGAACCAGAGCATTCAGTAGCTTCCGACGAACCTCAGCCTCTCCGCCGATCTGGTAGGGTTTCTCGTCCACCTGAGAGATACTACGGTTTTCTCATGGACGGTGGGAGCGAGGATTGCATCATGGAGGATGATGACCCAACTAGCTTCGAGCAGGCCATCACGAGTGGGGACTCAGTGAAATGGCTGGATGCTATGCGGTCCGAGATGGATTCCATCTACACCAACAAAGTATGGACTTTGGAAGTTGCTCCTGAAGGGGTAAAACCCATTGGGAGCAAGTGGATCTTGAAGAAGAAATTTGGTGTAGATGGGAAAGTGGAGACTTTCAAAGCTAGACTTGTAGCAAAGGGTTTTCGTCAAAGACCAGGTGTGGACTATGACGAAACCTTTTCTCCAGTGGCTATGCTTAAATCCATCCGAATCATGCTTGCCATTGCTGCCTTTCATGACTACGAAATCTGGCAAATGGATGTTAAGACCGCCTTTCTAAATGGTGATTTAGAAGAGTGCGTGTACATGACTCAGCCAGAGGGCTTCGTAGACAGTGGGAGCAGCGGGAAGGTGTGCAAGCTGCTTAAATCCATTTATGGATTAAAGCAAGCATCGCGGAGTTGGAACATCTGCTTTGACGTCATTATCAAAGAGTTTGATTTCGTCAAAAATCCAAATGAACCTTGTGTCTACAAGAAGGTGGCAGAGAGTAAGGTTGTCTTCCTCGTATTGTACGTAGACGACATACTCTTGATAGAAAATGATATTCCTATGCTGCAATCGGTCAAGCTCTTCTTATCACAAAGATTCTCAATGAAAGATCTTGGTGATGCCTCCTGCATATTGGGAATTAGGATCTATAGAGATAGATCCAAACGGATTCTGGGATTGTCCCAATCCAGGTACATTGACACCATACTAAAGAGGTTTAGTATGGAAGAGTCCAAGCGTGGGAACTTGCCCACGATCTCTGGAGTCACTCTCTCCAAAGAGATGTCTCCCAAGACTGATTTGGAGAGAGCTCGCATGCAAGGTATACCCTATGCTTCGGCAGTAGGCTCTATCATGTATGCGATGCTATGTACCAGACCCGATGTAGCATACTCACTAAGTATAGTGAGCAGGTATCAAGCTGATCCTGGAGAGAGTCACTGGACAGCTGTGAAGAGCATTCTCAAGTACTTGCGAAGGACTAGAGATATGTTCTTGGTGTATGGTAACGGAGAACTCCAAGTGGAGTCCTTTACCGATTCGAGCTTCCAGAGTGATAAGGACGACTCTAAGTCGCAGTCGGGCTTTGTCTTTACCCTTTACGGAGGGGCGGTTAGCTGGAAGAGTTCCAAGCAGGAAACCGTGGCAGACTCGACGATGGAGGCTGAATACATCGCTGCCAACGATGCTGCTAAAGAAGCTGTCTGGATCAAAAAGTTCATTACAGAACTTGGAGTGGTTCCATCCATTGAACATCCAATACCTTTGTATTGCGATAACAATGGAGCGGTTGCTTTGGCCAAGGAACCCAGGTCCCATCAGCGATCCAGGCATATTCTGAGGCGGTATCACCTGATCCGGGAGATAGTTGATCGCCGGGAGATCGAGGTCAGGAGAGTTGACACGAAGAACAACACGGCGGATCCATTCACGAAGGCCATTCCCCAGATACAGTTTGAGAGACTCTTCGGGATGCTCGGTATGAGATACTACAGCAGCTGGCCCTAGTGCAAGTGGGAGATTGTTAGTTGTATGTATGCCCTAGAGGCCAGTATTGTACAGATTATGTATATTATATTGGATGCTTGGACATATATAGAGATGACTTTCTTGCTCGACATGATAGTATGCTATCTGGTTGCTATTTATCTTAACATGTACACTAGTCTCTTTATACTGTCTTATAGTTACATGTTGGTAAAGCCCTTAGGATTTGTACTTGACTACCTGGACTATGATGGAGATCATACTAGTGGGGACATGGTAGTCCATAAGTACATCCTTCAAGGTCCCTAGTCGTGGGTGTATCGAGACGGGGCATCGATATACCAGAGTAGACTAGCGTATACGCTTCTCGACCCATGTGATGGGCGATGGATGATCCCATATCCATTGGTGTTTGACATCAGAGATGGTATACGGGTGCTCAGTGGAGACTGGGTACACTGGACGGACTCGCCGAGAACTCCCAGATGGTATTATACCTCACGTCAGATGGCAGTTCTCAGGTGACACTTGTACAGGTTAGTCTGTAGACCCGAGATCGTCATAGAGTCTTGTGTGATTCCTACTGTGCTTTGATCTCCACCTTACCACGTCCATGAGGGCGTGCAAAACGGTGGTCTTTGGGCACAGTCCCGAGTCACATGGAGGCAATGAGCGATAGGAGGGGTTTCGTCTCTCCCGGTATTGGGGGTTGATGTTGCGCTGTGCTCGATTGGCCGTAACAGGGAAGTCCCTGGCCAGGGCTGATCAGAGATTTGCTGGTAAGTGTTACCAGTAGTTTCTCGACCCGTTATGAGCCTCACATCGGCACGACTTATCGGGTTATTGGGGTCTGACGTATACCACCCCTAGACTTGATATGCGACGTATCAGACGAAGAGACTGGACTGTATGGTAAGTGTTACTGGTCGGATTCGCAGGAGTGTGAGCGGGCTAGCTCGTCGATCTTCTGATCGCTCAATACCCGGGTGGCCGTTACGTTTAGCAGACCGCTTGCGGCTTGTGGGTGCTTGATATGATCATCATCTGCTACCGGCGTATTGACGAGTCTTTAGAGTCCTACACAGAGGTTTCCTGGCTCAAGCGAAACGAAATAGGAGCGCATATGAGATATGTGCGGGACCGAGAATAATGCGTGTATGTGATACCGCATTTCATTCTCGCGATATATGTTTCGATTGGTTATATTCGATATGACCTAGTTATCGAATCATTGATTCGATAAATCGATACATTACATACTAGTCGGTTGTATGCGATATAACCGGATCATTGAATCAAGTGTTGATTTAATGATTTAATGTATAATTATATATTTGATATATTACTTTGCATTAACTAGTATTGGTTCACTTTAAACGGATTTTTCTCACTTGATGCACATTGTATATGTGATATGCTTTCGTGCACTTTTTTGTATCATGTTTGATGATACTTGATCATTTCGTTAAGTGTATAGAATTAATCCATGGTTAATATGATAATTAGGGTTTTGTATATTCATTTATTTATTTATTTGTTTATTTATTTATTTGAAATGGATTATGATGAGAATGGTGGCTCTTTTTGTTTTAAGTTGAAGCTTCATGAAGCTTTGACTTTGCTAACCATCCTTATCTTCATGCTTAACCCTAACCCATCCAAGTGACCATGGTTAATTCTCTACACTTAACCCTAGTTCAAGTTATGATAAGTATTTGATTTAATTTTTATTTTATCACAAGACTTATCATATTCTTTTCTTGAGCTCATCTTCTTCTTCTTCTTCAAGCTTGCTACAAAAATGGCAACTTGAGTTAAAGTGAGATAAATCCAATTCTAATGTGAACCCACCTCCTATTTCTTCACCCTCTACCTCTTGCCAAGTTGTTTTGGGTGTTTACTTCACAAGTTTCACAAGTTTTTGAAGTCGGAGCTTGAGTTTGTGCAACCTCGACGTAGATCGTCTTTGACACAAAGCCGACGACCTATTCCGCACGTTTCTCCGATGAAGCCGTCACGAGAGTCCAAGCTTCAAGATGGACAGCGAAAAGACTTCGTTGCGGAGCCGTGGAGGTGGATATCCGGATCTACAAAGGTTGTAATTTCCGTATCCTAGTAGTTAAGTGTTAACTAGCTTTTTGTTTCGCCTAGAATTCTAGCGACGATCCGTAGTCTAGGGTTTCTCGGCACCAAAAATTTTAAAATGGCATGTTCGATGTCTTGTGAGACCACTATAGGGTGCCTAGGAACCTTTCAGAAGCTTCGAGGGTTTTCTGGAATTTGACATGTATTTCTGAGCTGTGGCCACTGATTGAAGAATTATGCACCAAAAATGGCTTGCTGATGTGTCCAAACCGCCGCGGAACCGCGGCGCAAGCCGGCTGCCGCCGCGGTTCCGCGGCTCTTTGAGGGCTTCATGGCTTGCAAACTCTGGTGCTGATTTGGGCTTAAATAAGGGCCTTTATAGGATATGTTGAATTGTATTTTCCCCTTTGAATTGCTACCAGATCTGAAATCATTGAGTTGGCATATTTTTGATCAGCTCTTTTGGCTTTGCTCCTGCAATTTCCTGCACAAATCTCGACACAAGTGTTGCGCTATACATGGATGATGCGATTCCATGAAATGCGGTCAATTTCCTTTATAGTGCCGGTTTTAGAGTCTAACACATGCAATCTGATATTTTATGACTGATTTGCTAATATGTGAAATATGAATGCCGAACACTTCTAAATGACTGCAAATGATAGAGAAATTGCCGTGTTAAGAATGCAATATTTTCGACTGATCAAGCCCTAACCTCTATATAAATCAATCACAACCGGTCTAACTAGGGAATCACCGCTATCTCATAGGATAGGATACCGTAGTGAGCGGTGTGTTGTTAATTTAAATAGAGTCTTAATTAATTCATTTATACGAGCAATGAAAGGAATGAGAGAGATTTCCATCTCTCAAGCCTTCCCTATCCTAACCCTAACAAGTGAGGAATTACTCACTCATTATGGTATTAACAATACAATTCATTTTTATAAATTTATTTTAAGACTATCTAAATTGCAGATAATAAAAGACAGATAAAAAATTGCTGGAATTAAATTCAGATAAAGAATGCAAGATAAAAAAAATACCTTTATTGATGACCTCTCAACGATTCATTACAAAATAAGAATTAAATCTAGAAATTGAAAAGAGATTAAGAACTAAAAAGAGGCATCTCAAAAGAGGCACCCAAAAGAGGCACACCTCAAAAGAGGCTGTTGGCTTTTCTATTTATAGATAGGAGAAACCCTAGGGTTTACATCTGATCCATACATGAAATTACAAAACAACCCCAAAGACCGAATCAAAGCACCGACTTATCCACCGACACGTGCATTGCACGGCCGCGGTACCGCGGCAAAATAGCCTGTTTGGCCGCAGATCCACGGCCATTTGGTGGGCTCATGGGCTCTTCTTTTCTGGGTTGCTTTATGTTGCTGTTTCCTTCTATTTTCTTCTCTTGGTTCTTCAGAATCTTTTCCACTTTCTTCCAGATTTCCAACAGTGCAGAATTTGTGGACTTTTACCGTAAACTCCGTGTTGAAGTCTTGAATCTTTGTGTTGCCCTCGTACTTTGTGCAATCGAACTGTTCATTGATCTTTGTTTGTTCCTCAAACTGGTAGGCGGCATCTTGCAGATTCATCTATTTGTTGGTCGTAGTCTCACATTTGTAGCGTCTTCTCACCATTTTCACTGTATTATTCTGAGAACCTGTAACCTGCAACTATGTAGCAGACATGGATCAGAAGCACCTATTTATTTGCATTATGATTAAGAATGGGGAATAAAATAATACAAAATTCTGATATGAACAGTAGCCGTTACGTCCAGCTAGTACCGATGACGGCTTGTAGGTGACTGATGTGATCATCACCTACTGCTTGCGTATTGACGAGTCTTTAGTGTCCCACACAGAAGTTCCCTGGTTCAAGCGAAAAGAAGTAGGACACATATGTGATATGTGTGTGGGCTTGATTAAATACGAGTATGTGATACCGTATTGTAATCTGGCAGTCATCTGTTATCGGTTCGGTTATATGTGATATAACCAGATTGTTGAATCAAGTGTTGATTTGATAATGTGATATACAGATAAATGATAATAGTCGGTCATATGTGATATAACCGGATTATTAGATCAAGTGTTGATTTAATAATATGATATATATTATATGTGATATAATTATATCTTAACTAATATCATTAGCTCACTAAGTTTCTTCATTATGTATATATTAATGTTTATGATATATATATATATATATATATATAGTAATGAAGCAAGGAATTTAAATTTCTATTTTGTGAAAATACAAATGAGGTGGAAAGTGAAAGCATGGTTGCAAGCATGGGATTTACTTTTGTTTATTCATCTTGACTCACTATTCAAGCATGGTTGTAATTTTATGTTGCATAATTCCATGCTTGAATGAGCGAGGGGTCAAGTCTTGCCATCTATTCTAGCTCATTCTCAACACATAGCCAATTTTCTTGAGTTGCTCCCATGGTTTCTCTCTATCTTCTTCTTCCTCCTCATGTCATGGTTCAAGCTTCAACCCTCACATGTGATGTGAATATGAATCTTGAACACAAACTTGTGAGCTCTTAACATCCCCTACTTCACCATCCTACTCTTGACTAGCGATCAAGTGTAGCGTGTTTCATACGCTAAAGAGTTTAGTCTTAAGGTTGCTTGAGTTGGAGGGACTTCGCGTGGATCATCTTCGGCACGAAGGTCATCGGAGGAAGCTCGTTCAAAGTTTTAAGAGAAGCCTAGTGGAGTCGTGGGACTACTACACGGAGCAAGTGAAGAGAAGGACCGGTCTATAAAGGTTGTATTCTTATTCTATAGATGTAAAGTAGTTTACATTTGGTATTGTCTAAATCTCTATTTAGAGATTCTAAGATTAGGGTTGTTTAGCATGACAATTTTTTGAAAATGGCATGGACGATACTTTCCGAAACCTTGCTGTCGTGCTAGGGAACCCAACAGTTGTATCAGAACCAAGCTAGAGGATTAGACAATGTTTGTTAGATTACGAAACCGAAACTGCTCCAAAACTTGAAACACTAACAACCCAGTTTCTGTCAATTTTTAAAGTCGTCGAAATTTTTTTTATCAACTTCAGAATATTATATGAGATGTAACATGAACACTGAAGAAAAACGAACACATTTGGCCGGATTTGACCCTAGCACATGCCCCAAAAAACCTAGGAGGCCGGCCCTACAGTGTTGGTTTGGGTTCGTATTTCTTCTGTGTTCTGGTCTCTGGGTTTTGGTGTTTCAGGTGTTGCTAGTTTTTTCTAAAATTATATGAGATGTTAATTTTCTATAAACGCAATTCAGAGTGTTTCGTAGTCATAATTCTAACTATATTTTGGGTTATTTAGATGGTGTTAAAAAGTTCGAACGGATATCAAATACCTACTTTAACCCTTGCCGGAAAATTTTCCAAGAGTTGGATTTTTTCCAAGTTAAAGAACATTCAAATATCATGCAAGTGATTCGATGGACGCTCTAGAATAACGAAACCCTAACTCGATTCTATGACCGTAAGAACCGCCACCAAACCCTCGGGTTTGTGGTAGATCCGCGGCACCATAGGTGAGGCAAGGGTTGACCCTTCTACGGTTGGTCCATAGGTACTGTGGCATGTTCTGAGTATTTTTAAACCGCGCTCAAGTGTTGAGCTTTTTGGGAAATTTTGGGTGTTTGTTGATTCGATCGGAATGTTAAACTTCATCTAGCTATTTGATGACATGTGATGTTATGTGTTGCTTGGATATGTTATATTGGATCGTCGTGTTTTGAATAGCCGGGGGTTTTATGTGAGATGAGAGTTTTTATTTTCATTCATGTAAAATTCATTGTATGTAATATTCTTTTATTGGGGCACTTCCGGGTTGAGGATGATGTCACCATTGTTGTATATTATTTACTTTTCTGTATTAGGATAGACCCAAAGCGGGGAGCAAAAGTACCGGGTTCTAGAGTCCAGAGGGAGACCATCTTGAGGAGTCGAGTCCGGGTCTCTTAACTCTAGAATTAGTAGGGTTGCTCGCCACTCTCGTAGGGGTCTAAAGATATAGGTTTAGCTATTCATCGCGACCGTGGAATTCGTGTTTTATACCGGCTTAATTTAAAACACGGAATTCCTAGTTTATCCAATATTTCATATGTTATCTTATGTTGCTGATATTCTGTGATGTGATCACTTTATGTGCTTGAGAAGAATACTTTATTATTGTATATATGATATATAATAAACGTTGCTTATGTTTTGCACCCGCGCTAGTCCCGTCCCGC
Source organism: Agapanthus africanus (assembly GCA_030015575.1). Lineage (NCBI taxonomy): Eukaryota > Viridiplantae > Streptophyta > Magnoliopsida > Asparagales > Amaryllidaceae > Agapanthus > Agapanthus africanus. The sequence goes on from JASDDO010000029.1 coordinate 216,626,374, forward strand.
TATGCCGTTAGTTAAGTAACCTAACGGTGTATAACGTGACACTGTGGCGAATGCGGATGGCATAAGGGTACGTTGTATTTTCGTTTTTTCTATGATGCTTAGGAAGCATAAATAATGGGACTTCATTAATGAGATTAATGAAAGAAAAGAAATCTAAAAGATGTTGTAGAATCAAATTTTCAAAAAAGGGTAGCTCTAGTTTTTGCTTTGCATAGCGGTATTCCTTGTAGAATATCCAGCACCTTATTCGATAAGGAAAGAGACGAGATCCCTTCACCGGGAGTGACCTCTTTAGCGAAACTAGCAGATGCTACAGCCCACTCGGTTTTGTTTTCGATTGCCTTTTTTAGTTCTTGCTTTGCATAGCGGTATTCCATGTAGAATATCCAGCACCTCATTCGATGAGGAAAGAGCCGAGATCCCTTCACCGAAAGTGACCTCTTTAGCAAAACTAGCAAAAGTCTCAAAAACACTCCTTTTCAAAATCACTCGATCCTACAACGATATCAAGCTCATTACGCAAAAGGTTTCTTAAATACCTGTCCTAGCCCTCCAATATTTCAGATAAGTAGTATTTAGTATTCGTGCTACGTTTGTTGGCTTTCGTCAAGGCGTAGTGTGCGATAGCTACTTACTGCTTATCTGCTGCATATGATGCGATTGGATTAGGGTAGTCGTACGACTTTGTTGGCTTTCGTCAAGGATCGTGCGGGTGGGTTTAATTCAATCATGAAATGTTCAGGTTGAATTGACTAGCGTCTTTTGGTTTGTTGGCTTTCGTCAAGGTCATAAGATACTAGGGGCAAAATATTATCGGGAATTTCAAGTGTTGAAATTTGCAATGAGATTGCATACCTTCTATGAAATAGTTGGATCCCGATACCCACTGCGAGTAAGAGTTACTCCTAGGAGAATTTTATACATCACAATTAGCCGATCAAGTAGGTGTCTAGAAAGGTGTTAACGGGGTCACGCCCCTTGAAAAAACGAGGTTTATTTTAATTAGGTCCGTGCGAAAGCACAGGGAACCTCCTTCAAAGCACCGACACTGGCCTGGCCGAAAGATTGGTGAACTTGTAAGGTGTAATTAATCCCGGCTAATCTTACCTTTTAGGGTTTGAAGGAAGATTTGATAAAAACAGTGGGAGCCATCCTGATTAGATAGGATAATAATACAATCTAATCTTGCAAAGAGCGCACGCAATGTGATTATCCTTCTCTCACTCCTAGCAGAGACCAATGTCATGCCTTAATCAAGATAATAATATGGATGTATTGACCGAACCTGCTTGTTATACTGAGCTGGGGAACATTGGTTCCACTCCAACTTATAAGTGTTATAAGTTCGAGCAGGAAATAGGGGAATATCCGGATTACCATGCCACCCAGACGAAGAATAAGCATGTTTATGCATCTTCTTCGGGTGTGTTAGTTACAGAGAACTGTTTCTCAGTACACTACGTCTTGGGTATGTGATACCGGATCAGGATCCTGCATATGTAATATGTTACATGGGCTACAGAAAGGTAGAGAACTGGGAAAGGCTGATATATCTCTAAAGTGTTAGAGAATGGTGCAAGTGTTGCAGCCAAATCAAATAGCAGATATCACCTTGTATTACCAAATACATTGATTCTGAACTAATGTTATTATATACCGAACCTGATATACAACATTACATCAGTTTCTTTATTAAGTTAAAAAAGGATATAATTCTGTATTGGCGGATAATGTTGTGAACATTTTTCCTTAATCAAGAGTTGATTGGATCAGGCACGTTATGTAATAGCATATAAGTTCTAAATCAAACCACAGTTCAAAGTATATAGAACACACACAAGAGGAGTAGTTCAGAAATGAACGAATCCTTCTTGTGGCATTGTAGACTAGATCATACCAATGCGACACGACTAGCTAAGTTACATAAGGATTCATATAAGAATCTGTTCGGATTTTCATCTTATGATACTTGCTAGTCTTGTCTCAAACGTAAAATGACCAATACTCCGTTTACTGGAAACAGAGAAAGAGTTATTGAACTCTTAGGACGAATACATGATGATGTATATGGTCCTATTTCTACAAATGCCAAGGTTGGTTCTTCGTACTTCATTATATTCACTGATCTTCTCTTAGGATTCGGACATATGTTCCTGTTGAAACACAAGTTTGAAACTTTTGATAAATTCAAGGAATATAAGCTTGAAGTTAAGAACCAAACGGGTAGAAGTATTAAGTCTTTCGATGTGATCAAGGAGGAGAATACTTGCGCATGGAGTTCCTGGAGTTTGTAAAAGGAGAATGGGATTCTCTCTCAGCTTACTCCTTTGAATTCACGACAGCACAATGGTGTATTGGGACGGAGGTATCGCACCCTATGAGATATGGCGCGCTCTATGATGAGTATTGCTGAGTTACCTGTTTCCTTTTGGAGTTATGCACTTAAGAAGTTGCATACCTATTGAATGGGGTTCCATCCAAATCAGTGCCTACCACTCCGTATGAGATATGGAATGAAAAGAGACCATGTCTTAAACGAGTTAAGATATGGGGTTGTCCGGACTATGTTGATTGGCAGAATCCGGACAAGCTCGAGGCAAGGTCAGTTCTGTATAAGTTTGTTGGCTATCCCGAACATTCGCAAGGGAATACCTTCTACCACACTGAGGAGCAAAAGATGTTTTGTTTCTCAGCATGCCACCTTTTTAGAAAAGGAATTTCTTGTGAAGAAATTAGTGGTAATGAGGTAGAACTGGAAGAAGTTCCACCTAGACAAACTAAGTTCATACAGGCCATCACAAGTGAAGACTTTGTGAAATGGCTGGATGCTATGAGATCAAAGATGGAGTCCATCTACACCAACAAAGTATGACTTTGAATGTTGCACCTGAAGGGGTAAAACCCATTGGGAACAAATAGATCTTGAGAAGATTCTTGGTGTAAATGGAAAAGTTGAGACTTTCAAAGCTATGCTTAAGTCCATCAGGATCAATGCAAGCATCGCGGAGTTGGAACATCTATTTTGATGTGGCAGTCAATGAGTTTGACTTCATAAAAATGGTAGATGAACCTTGTATACACAAGAAGGTTGTAGAGAGTAAAGCGGTCTTCCATGTATTGTACGTAGATGACATACGCTTGATAGGAAATGGTTTCCTATGCTACACTCAGTCAAGCTCCTCTTATCATGATGATTCTCCATAGAAGATGTGGATGATACCTACTACATCTTGTGGATTATGATCTATGATGATTGATCTAAGTGGATGTTGGGAGTGTCCTAAATCCAGGTACATTAACATCATACTAAAGGGGTTTAGTAGGAAGGATTCTAAGCGTGGTGGTTCGCCCACCTACTCAAGAATCACTCTTCCCAAAAAGATGTCTCCCGAGACTGATTTGAAGAGAGCTCGCATGCAAGGGATACCCTATGCTTAGGTGGTAGGCTCTATCATGTATGCGATGTTATGTACCAGACTAGATGTAGCTGACTCACTAGGAGTAGTGATCAGGAATCAATCGGATCTTGGCAGAATCACTGGACAGCTGTGGGGAACATTCTTAAGAACTTGAGAAGCACTAAAAGAATGTTCTTGGTTCGAGTTTCCAGAGTGATAAGGTCGACTGAAAGTCAGTCACAGGCATTGTCTTTACCCTCAGTGGAGGGACGGCATGTTGGAAGAGTTCCAAGCTAGATACCGTGACATACTAGACGATAAAGGCCAATTATATCGCTACCAACGATACTATCAAAGTGGTTGTCTGGACATTTCTTGTTCATGAGATGAACAAGGTTCTTACCATTGAGCGTCCAATAACTGTTATTATGACAACAATGCTGTTTTAGCTTTGGCCAAGGAACGCAGGTCCCATCAGCGTTCCAGAAAATTCTTAGACGGTATCACCTGATCAGGGAGATAGTTAATCTGAGGGAGATCGAGGTCAGGTGAGTTGAAACATAGGCTAACACAGTGGATCCACTCACCAACACAATTCCCCAGATGCTATTCAAGATATTTTTACGACGTTAGGTATGGGATACTACAACAATTGGCCTTAGTGCAAGTGGGAGATTGTTAGTTATACGTATGCCCCATAGGCCATTATTATACATATGATGTATTTTATAGTGGATGCTTGGACTTAAATAGAGAGAAATTTCTTGCTCGACATGATAGTATGGTATCTGGTTAACTTTGTCTCAACATGTAGAATTGTATTGTGATACTTTCTTGCACTCACATGTTAATAAAGCCCTTAGGATATGTGCTTGACAACCAGGATTATGATGGAGATCATACTAGTGGGGCCAGGGTAGTTCACAAGTACATCCTTTAATTGTTCCTAGTCGAGGGAATATCGAGACAGGGCATCGATATTCCAGAGTAGACTAGCGTATACGCTTCTTGATCCATATGATGGGCGATGGATGATCCCACATCCATTGGTGTTTGACATCAAAGATGGTATACGGGTACTCAGTGGAGAATGGGTACACTGAACAGGACTCGCCGAGAACTCCTATGTGGTAGTATACCTATCGTCAGATAGAAGTCTTTAGGTGAGACTGGTACAGGTTAGTCTGTAGACCTGAGACCGTCATAGAGTCTTGTGATGCTCCCACTGTGCTTTGATTTCTTCCCTACCATGCTCAAAGTAGACGTGCAAACAGGTGGATTTTGGGTAAAGTCCCGAGTCGCATGGAGGCAATGAGCGATAGGAGGGGTTTCGTCTCTCCCGGTATTGGGGGTTGATGTTGCGCTATGCTCGATTGGCTATAACTGGAAGTCCCTGGCCAGGGCTGATGCCGAGATTTACTGATAAGTGTTATTAATAGTTTCTCAAACCGTTATAGGCCAGACATCGGCTTGACTTATCACGTTACTGGGGTCTGACGACTTCCACCCCTAGACATGATATGCGACATATCAGATGAAGAGACTGGACAATACGGTAGTGTTACTGATAGGCTTCATGGAGACTGTGGACAGGCTTGCTTGTTTATATTCATATCACTCAATACCTTGGTAGCCGTTACGTCCAGCCAGTACCACTGACGGCTTGTAGGTGACTGATGTGATCATCACTTACTGCTGGCATATTGACGAGTCTTTAGAGTCCCACACAGAAGTTCTATAGTTCACGCGAAACGAAGTAGGACACATATGTGATAGGTGTGTAGGCCTGATTAAATACGAGTATGTGATACCGTATTGTAATCTGGCAGTCATCTGTTATCGGTTCGGTTATATGTGATATAACCAGATTGTCGAATCAAGTGTTGATTCGTTAATGTGATATACAGATAAATGATATTAGTCAGTCATATGTGATATAAACGGATTATTAGATCAAGTGTTGATTTAATAATGTGATATATATTATATGTGATATAATTATATCTTAACTAATATCATTAGCTCACTAATTATTCTTCATTATGTATATATTAATATATATGATATATATATATATATATATATAATAACGAAGCATGATATTTAAATTTCTATTTTGTGAAAATACAAATGAGGTGGAAAGTGAAAGCATGGTTGCAAGCATGGGATTTACTTTTGTTTATTCATTTTAAGACACTATTCAACCATGGTTGCAATTTTATATTGCATAATTCCTTGCTTGAATGAGTAAGGGGTCAAGTGTTGCCATCTATTCTAGCTCATTCTCAACACTTAGCCAATTTTGTTGTGTTGCTCCCATGGTTGCTCTCTAGCTTTTTCTTCCTCCTCATGTCATTGTTCAACCTTCAACCCTCACATGTTGATGTGAATCATGAAGCTTGAACACAAACTTGTGAGCTCTTAACATCCCCTACTTCACCATCCTACACTTGACTAGCGATCAAGTGTAGCGTATTTCATACGCTAAAGAGTTTAGTGTAAAGGTAACTTGTGCTCGAGGGACTTCGCGTGGATCATCTTCGGCACATAGGTCATCGGAGGAAGCTCGTTCAAATTCTTAAGAGAAGCCTAGTGGAGTCGTGGGACTACTACACCGAGCAAGTGAAGAGAAGGAACGGTCTACAAAGGTTGTATTCTTATTCTCTAGATATAAAGTAGTTTATATTTGGTATTGTTTAAATCTCTAGTTAAAGATTCTAAGATTAGGGTTGTTTAGAATGACAATTTTTTTGAAAATGGCATGGACGATGCCTCCCGAAACCTTGCTGTCGTGCTAGGGAACCCAACAGAACACTGGTCCCATCGGTGATCCAGACATATTCTTAGGCGGCATCACCTGATCAAGGAGATAGTTGATCTCCGGGAGATCGAGGTCAGGAGAGTTGACACGAAGAGTAACACGGCGGATCCACACACGAAATCCGTCCCCCAGATACAATTTGAGAGACTTTTTGGGATGTTGGGTATGAGATACTACAACAACTGGCCTTAGTGCAAGTGGGAGATTGTTTGTTATATGTATGCCCTAGAGGCCATTATTGTACATGATTGTATATTGTTATGGTTTCTTAGACATATATAGAGAGGACTTTCTTGCTCGACATGATAGTATGCTATCTGGTTGCTCTTTATCTTAACATGTAGACTGGTATAATTATACTGTCTTTCTCTCACATGTTGATAAAGCCCTTAGGATGTGTACTTGACTACCAGGATTATGATGCAGATCATACTAATGGGGCCAGGGTAGTCCAAAATTTCATCCTTTATTGTTCCTAGTCGAGGGAGTATCGAGACGGGCCATCGATATTCCAGAGTAGACTAGTGTGTCGTTTCTTGACCCTCCATGGGGCAATAGTTGATCCCACAGCCATTGGTGTTTGGCATCAATGATTGTACACAGGTGCCTATTGGAGAATGGGTACACCGAATAGGACTCGCCGAGAACTCCTAGATCATATTATATCTATCGTCAGATACTAGTTCTCTGGTGACACTGATACAGGTTTGTCTGTAGACCCGAGATCGTTATAGAGTCTTGTGTGATTCCCATTGTGCTTTGATTTCCTCTCTACCACGCTCAAGAAAGCATGCAAACAGGTGGATTTTTGGTACAGTCCCGAGTCACATAGAGGAAATGAGCGATATGAGGGGTTTCATCTCTCCCGGTATTGGGAGTTGATGTTGCGCTGTGCTCGATTGGCTATAACAGGAAGTCCCTGGCCATGGCTGATGCTGAGATTTACTGGTAAGTGTTATCAGTAGTTTCTCGAACCGTTATGAGCCTCACATCGGCATGACTTATCAAGTTATTAGGGTCTGATGTTTACCACCCCCAGACACGATATGCGACATATCAGACGAAGTGACCGGACTGTACGGTAGTGTTACTTACTGGATTCATGGGAGTATGGACAAGCTTGCTTTTTGATCTTCTGATCACTCAATACCTGGGTAGCCATTACTGTTGGGTTTTGCCGGCACCCCGGCCATCAAACCGTGGCCAAATGCGGAAGAAAATTTTTCAAAACTTTGGCGCATACAAAACCCGCACAAGATCGAACCAAAACCCTATATTAGCAATATGTAAAATAGGAGTTAGATGGTTATACCGAATGGATCGTGTCCTTCGAGCTTCTACCATTTCTAAGCTCCTTGAGGTGTTACGGATCGGATTTGGTTGTCGGTCTTCCTCCATCCTTGATGATCCACCCGAGGGAAACGATGCAAGCTCCAGCCTCGCCTAGCGAGGCAATCGACGCTCTAAGGTTGCTAGCAATGGAAAATGGAGGTGTAGGATTATCTCACTATTGTTTTCTCTCATCATAAATGCTCAAAGAGCAACCATAGAAGATGAAGAAGGAGGTGAGGAAACATGTGGCATGAGCAACTAAAGAAATGGCTAAGTGTTTTTCTCCAAGTGAGAAAATGAAGCAAGTGAAGTAAAAGATGAATTGAGCAAGGCCATTTCGAAATTGATGGCTGCCTCTCTCTCTCTCAATCATGCATACAATATCTCTTTTCAATCAAATAATAAACAAAAGCAAACCATACCTCTTTACATGCCATTCATTGTTCATGCCATGTCACCCCCTCCACCTCATTTGTAAAACAAATGATTTTCTAAAAAAGAAAATCTTACAAAATGAGGTGTCCATCATCTAGAATCTATTCCTTATAAATACGGAATACAACCCGGAATACGTATCGAAATACATATACGCGTATTCGTACAAAAATACAAATATCCAAGAGAGAAAATGAATAGTGAACAATAATACTAGAAAATATATATAAATTATTAAATCAAAATCTAATTTAATAATTTGGCTCAGTCCTAAGCCGATAGTATTATCAACCGTCCGATTAAAGTCGGTGCGGCCTATACATATATTTAATCGGACACCTGTATGTACCAACATACGTCATCTACACCATATCGCCTGAACTGTGAAAACCCTCTTTGTGGGACTCTAATGACTCGTCAATACGCTGGCAGTGGGTTTAACCACAAGCACGTCAGCGGCACTAGCTGTATGTAACGACTGCCCAGGTATTGAGCGAAAGGAAGGCCGACGAGCAAACTCAACCGTACCCCTACTGAGCCTAACTATGACAATATTCGTACATTCTGGTCCGTTCGTCTATGAGTATCACATATTGAGTCTAGGTGGGTGGAGAAAGTCAGACCCCTAATAACGCGATATTTAGTGTCGGTATGAAGCCTATCGCCACCTGAGAAACTACTGAACCGAATTAGTAATTCTCGACTACCTTGGCCAAGGATTTCTGGTGATGGCCATGTAGGGTTCCTAGGCACTCTAATGGAGTCTCACAAGTGATCAAATATGCCAATTTCTAAAAATTACGGTGCCGAGAAACCCTAGAATGGATCGATGACTAGATATATAGGCGATAAAATAAACTAGTTAACAATTAACTACTAGAATACGGAAATACAACCTTTGTAGATCCGGTTCTCCACCTCCACGGCTCCGCAATGATCTCCCTCCGCTGTCCAAATCGATCCCTTGACTCTAGCATTGGCATCATCGAAGAATAGGCGGGCTTGATCGTCGGTTCGATGCCGAAGATGATCTACGTCGAGGCATCGCTAGAACAAGCTCCAACTTCACCAAGCCTTGAAAACTTGTGAAGGAAACACCCTATACAACTTGGCAAGAGGTAGAGGATGAAGAAATAGGAAGTGGGTAGACTTTAGTTTTGGATTTCTCACTTGTTTTGGCTAGTTGCCATTGAAGAGGCAAGCTTTTTCTTCATGTTGAAGAAGATGAAGAAGAAGAAGAAGATATGATGAGAATGATAAAAACAATAATAAAATCAAAATTGATCTTATCATAATGCAACCTTGGGTTAGATTTAACTCTTGTAGAGAGCAAACTCTAGTTTAGCTAATGGTTAGGTTTAAACATAAAACAAAATGGTTACAAATTCAAAGCATCATGAAGTTTCCACAAAAGACAAAATTAGCAACCATTTTATTTTAGCCAAAAGAAATAAAGAATATAAATGAAATGAATAAGTGAATAATTTAAAACCATAACCATTAACCTAAACATGGTTCAAATCAAACATACACCCAAGTTTGCATGCATCATCAAACATGATACAAACTAGTGCACAAAACTATATCATATATACAATGTGCACATCAAGTGAGAAAATCCATCTTAAGTGAACCAATACTAGTTAATGTAAAGTAATATATCAAATATATATATATAATTATGCATTAAATCATTGAATCAACACTTGATTCTATGATCCGGTCATATCGCATATAACCGGCTAGTATCCAATGTATCGGCTTATCGAATCAATACTTGATTCGATAACTAGGTTATATCGCATACAACCACTCGACACATTCATCGCGAGAATGAAATGCGGTATCACATACACGCATTATTCTCAGTCCCGCACATATCTCATATGTGCTCCTATTTCGTTTCGCTTGAGCCAGGAAACCTCTGTGTAGGACTCTAAAGACTCGTCAATAATCCGGCAGCAGATGATGATCATATCAAACACCCACAAGGCGCAAGCGGTCTGCTAAACGTAACGGCCACCCGGGTATTGAGCGATCAGAAGATCGACGAGCAAGCCCGCTCACACTCCTGTGAATCCAACCAGTAACACTTACCGTATAGTCCGGTCTGTTCGTCTGATATGTCGCATATCTCGCCTAGGGGTGGTAAACGTCAGACCCCAGTAGCTTGATAAGTCATGCCGACGTGAGGTCCATAACATTCGTGAAACTACTGATAACACTTACCAGTAGGTCACTGCAACCCTGGCCAGGGATTTCCTGTTATGTCCAGTCGAGCATAGCACAACATCAACCCCCAATACCGTGAGAGACGAATCCCCTCCTATCGCTCATTGCTTCCATGTGAATCGGGACTGTACCCAAAAACCACCTGTTTGCACGACTCAGTAGAGCCGTGGTAGGGTGGAAATCAAAGCACAGTGGGAGACACACAAGACTCTATGACGATCTCGGGTCAACAGACTAAGCTGTACCAGTGTCACCAGAGAACTGCCATCTGACGTGAGGTATAATACCATCTGGGAGTTCTCGGCGAGTCCGTTCAGTGTACCCAGTCTCCACTGAGCACCCGCATACCATCTTCGATGTCAAACACCAATGGATATGGGATCATCCATCGCCCATCACATGGGTCGAGAAGATATACGCTAGTCTACTCTGGAATATCGATGCCCCGTCTCGATATTCCCACGACTAGGAACAATGAAGGATGTACTCATTGACTACCCAGGCCCCACTAGTATGATCTACATCATAGTCCTGGAAGTCGAGTACACATCCTAAGGGCTTTATCAACATGTAATCAGAGAGACAGAAAGTATACATGTTAAGATAAAGTGCAACCAGATAGCGTACTATCATGTCGAGCAAGAAAGCCCTTCCTATATATGTCCCAGCATCCACTACAATATACATCCAATATACAGTGATGGCCTCTAGGGCATACATACAACTAACAATCTCCCACTTGCACTAGGGCCATCTGTAGCAGTGGTTGCAGTATCACATACTCAACCATCCCCTAAAAGTCTCTCTTTGGGAAAAAGGCCTTCGTGAGTGGATCCGCCGTGTTGTCCTCTGAGTCTTCTCTCCTAACCTCGATCACCCTGGAGATCAACTATCTCCATGATCAGGTGATGCTGCCTCAGAATTTGTCTGGGTCACTGATGGGACCAGGGTTCCAGGGCCAAAGCCACACTTCCATTGTCATACAATGGCAGGAACCTAGTTCATCTTATGAACCAATATACACCCAAACTTCCTCTTTGGTAGTATCTTCAATAGCGATGTTACCAGCCTTTATCGTCTAGTTTGCCACGGTATCTAGCTTGGAACTCTTCCAACATACCGTCCCTTTACTGAGGGTAAAGACAGTGCCTGTGACTGACATTCAGTCGTCTTTATCACCCTGGAACACTTCCAGTGATTCTCCCCAGGATCGATTGATACAATCTCACTATACCTAATGAGAACCCTAATATCCCTTTAGATCTATCTCATAGGTCCAAATCTCAGGATTTAGGAGGTATCATCTTTATCCTATTTAGAGAATCCTTGTGATAATAGGAGATTGATCGATCGTAGTATAGGAAACTCTTTTCCTATCAAGAGTATGTTGTCTACGTACAATACGAAGATGACCACCTTACTCTCTACTACCATTTTGTATATACAAGGTTCGTCTACCATTTTGATGAAGTCAAACACTTTGACTATCACATCAAAACAGACGTTCCAACTCCGCGATGCCTGCTTCATTATGTAAAGCAACTTGCACACGTTTCCGCTGCTCCCACTGTTTACGGAGACCTCTGGCTGTGTTCTTATAGACGTTCTCTTCTAAATCAGTATTTAGAAAAGCAGTCATGGCACCCAACCGCCAGATATCGTAGTCATGGTATGTAGCCGTGGTAAGTAGGATCTGGACAGACTTAAGCATAGCTACTGGAAAAAGGTTTCATCATTATCCACGCCTGGTCGATGACGAAAACCTTTAACAAGTCTAGCTTTGAAAGTCTCAACTTTTCCATCTAAACCAAGTAATCTTCTCAAGATATACTTGCTCCTGATGGGGATTTAACCCTTCAGATATAGCAGCTAAAGTCCATACTTTGCTGGTGTACATGGATTCCATCTCAGATCGCTAAGCATCCAGCCATTCTTACAGAGTCCCTACTCTCGATGGCCTGCTCGAAACTAGTTGGGTCATCATCTCATGATGCAATCCTTGCTCCCACTGTCATCGAGAAACCGAGGTATCTCTCAGGCGGATGAGGAACCCTACTAGATCGGCGGAGAGGCTGAGGTTCGTCGGGAACTATAGAATCTTATGGTTCTGTCAAATCATCAACTGCAGTTTTGTATAGCTGGAACCTTTCCAGTTCTACAGAACTGATCCTGCCTCGATCTTGTCCGGATTTTGCTTTAAACATAGGCCGGACAACCCCAAATCTTAACTCGCTTAAGAGATGGGTTCTTCCCATACCATATCTTATATGGAGTGGCAGGCAGTGATTTGATTCAAACCTAATTCAATAGGTATGCAGCTTCTCAAGTGCATAACCCCAAAAGGAAATAGGTAACTCAGTAATACTCATCATAGAGCACACCATATCTAATATTGTGCAATTGCTCCGCCCTGATACACCGTTGTGCTGTGGTGTATTCAGAGGAGTAACACTGGGAGAAAATCTCATTCTCCTTTAGAATAGTCCAGGAATTCTATGCACAAGTATTCTCCTCCCTGATCTCATCATAGGACATAATACTTATACCCGTATTTTGGTTCTCTACTTCCTACTTATATTCTGTGAATATCTCAAAAGGTTCGGACTTATATTTCAACAGGAATATATGACTGAATCTTGAGAGATTATCAGAGAATATAATGAAGTATAAAGAACCAGTCCTGGTATGTATAGACAGGAGACCTTACATACATCATCATGTATCAGTCCTAAGAGTTTACCAACTCTTCCTCTGTTTCCAGTAAACAGAGCTGGTGTCATTATATCTTTGTGACATGACTGGCAAGTTTCACAAGATGTAAATTCAAACTGATTTAAATATGCATCTAAATGTAACTTCAGCTAGTCGGGTCGCATTGATATGACCTAGTCTACAATACCTCAAGAAGAATTCGTTCATTTCTGAACTCTTCCTCTTGTGTGTGTTCAGTATACAAGGAACTGTAGTTTGATTTAGAACGTCAATGCTTTTAGATGACGTGCCTGAACCGATCAACTTTTGATATAGGAAATGTTCAAAACATTATCCATCAATACAAAATTATATCATTTCTTTACTAATAAAGAGACTGATATGATTTTGTATATCAGGTTCGGTATCTAATAGCATTTGTTCAGAATCAATGTATTGGTAATACAGGGTGACAGTGACCAACAGACTTGGCTGCAACACTTGCCCCGTTTTCTGCCTCATGAAACTTATCACCCGTTCTCAGTTTTTCTACCTTTTTGTAGCCCTATGTAACATATTACATATCTGGGATCCTGATCCGGTATCATATACCCAGGATGCAGAGGATACTGAGAAACAGTTCTTTATAATGTGTTAGTTATATGTATGCCCTAGAGGCCATTCCTATACATAGGATGTATATTGTAGTGGATGCTGGGACATATATAGGGAGGACTTTCTTGCTCGACATGATAGTATGCTATCTGGTTGCTCTTTACCTTAACGTGTACGAAGATTGTCTCTCTATTACATGTTGGTAAAGCCCTTAGGATGTGTACTTGACTACCTGGACTATGATGCGGATCATACTAGTGGGGACATGGTAGTCCATAAGTACATCCTTCAAAGTCTCTAGTCGTGGGTGTATCGAGACGGGGCATCGATATACCAGTGTAGACTAGCGCATACCTTCTCGACCCATACAGATGGGCGATGGATGATCCCATATCCATTGGTGTTTGACATCAGAGATGATATACGGGTGCTCAGTGGAGACTGGGTACACTGGACGGACTCGCCGAGAACTCCCAGATGGTAATATACCTTACGTCAGATGGCAGTTCTCTGGTGACACTGGTACAGAGTAGTCTGTTGACCCGAGATCGTCATAGAGTCTTGTGTGGTTCCCACTGTGCTTTGATTTCCATCTTACCACGTCCAAGAGGGCGTGCAAAACGGTGGTTTTTGGGTACAGTCCCGAATCACATGGAGGCAATGAGCGATAGAAGGGGATTCGTCTCTCCCGGTATAGGGAGTTGATGTTGCGCTGTGTTCGATTGGCTATAACAGGAAATCCCTGGCCAGGGTTGCTGAGATTTACTGGTAAGTGTTACCAGTAGTTTCTCGGAATGTTATAGACCTCATATCGACACGACTTATCGAGCTATTGGGGTCTGACGTTTACCACCCCTAGGCGAGATATGCGACATATCAGACGATCAGACCGGACTGTACGGTAGTGTTACTGGTTGGATTCACTGGAGTGTGAGCGGGCTTGCTCGTCGATCTTCAGATCGCTCAATACCCGGGTGGCCGTTACGTTTAGCAGACCGCTTGCGGCTTGTGGGTGCTTGATATGATCATCATCTGCTGCCGGCGTATTGACGAGTCTTTAGAGTCCTACACAGAGATTTCCTGGTTCAAGCGAAACGAAATAGGAGCGCATATGAGATATGTGCGGGACCGAGAATGATGCGTGTATGTGATACTGTATTCCATTCTCGCGATGAATGTATCGATTAGGTTATATGCGATATACCCTAGTTATCGAATCAAGGATTGATTCGATAAACCGATACATTGGATACTAGTCGGTTATATGTGATATGACCGGATCGTTAAATCAAGTGTTGATTTAATGATTTAATGTATAATTATATATTTGATATATTACTTTGCATTAACTAGTATTGGTTCACTTTAAGATGGATTTTCTCACTCGGATGTGCGCATTGCATATGCGATATGATTTTGTGCACTTGCTTGTATCATGTTTGATGATGCATGCCTTTTGGTTAAGTGTAAAGAATTAAACCTTGGTTAATGAAATGGTTAGGGTTTACTTTTTCCTTATTCATTTTATTCATTTATTTATTCTTTTGGAAAAAGAAAAGGAAATGATAAAATGGTGGCATTCTTTGTTCTTTCATGAAGCTTCATGAATACTTTGACTAAGTCACCATTTTTGTCTCATCCTTAAACCTAACCATTCCATTTAACCATGATTCATTCTCTACACTAAACCATGGTTTGAATATGATAAGGTTTGATTTTCTTTTCCTTTTTTTAATTAACACTTATCATATTCATCTTCTTCTTCTTCTTCACTTCAAGAAAAAGCTTGAAAGCTTTAATGGCAAAGTGAGAAAAAGAGTGAGAAATCCAAAACTAAAGTCTATCCACTTCCTATTTCTTCATCCTCTACCTCTTGCCAAGTAGTAGAGTGTGTTTCTTTCATAAGTTTTCATGGCTTGGTGAAGGTGGAGCTTGATCTAGCGATGCCTCGACGTAGATCATCTTCGGCATGGACATCGACGACCTAGCTCGCCATTTCTCCGACGAAGCCGACGCTTGAGCCCGGGAATTCATTTGGACAGCAAAGGGACTTCGTTGCGGAGCTATGGAGGTGGAGCACCGGATCTACAAAGGTTGTATTTCCGTTTAAACTTTAGTTAAGTTGTTAACTAGTTTCTTTTTCGCCTAGACATCTAGCCAACGATCTGTAGTTTAGGGTTTCTCGGCACCGTAAAATTTTAAATTGGCATGGTTGATGCCTTGTGAGACCTCTTGAGAGTGTCTAGGAACCCTACAGTAGTATCAGAGCTTAGCTAGAGCCTTAAGCGAAATTTGGACGGAGTTTGAAGTCCGATCGACCCGAAACCCCAACTCAAAATGGCTCTCTGGACTTTTTCTAAAAACAGGGATTTTTCAGTATTAAAAATATGTAGAAATATCAGCAGGAATATATAAGAGTTCCTGTAAATTTCGATGCCCTAATTCCATTAAAGCGCCGCGTTTCCGCGGCACGAGGATAGCTCGTGCGGCGGATCCGCGGCCTCTTTGTCGTGTTATGAGTTGAAGTTTGCACAGTAACTCCTATTTAACAGTGCTGGTTTTCCTGGGTATTTTTAATATTTTTTCCAGAGTTTTAATTTTCAGGGTTGTTTTGGGGATTCGAATGTTCGATCGGATTATCAAATTTTGTCTATGTGTCTTTCCGGAAAAATTTTAAAATATGTTAAAAAGTTCGACCGGATATAAATACCCAATTTTTCCCCTGTCGGGAAATTTCCAAGTGTTGGATCTTTCTGTAGTTTAACGACGTTCTAAGTAGTGCAAGTAACGCAATGGACCCTCTAGAAGACAACAAACCTTAACTCGATTATGTGACCGTCTTGAACTGCCCTTTGAACCTTCGGGTTTGGGGCAGTACGGCGTGCCACATGTGAGGCGTTGGCTTGACCCTTCTACGGCTGGACCGTTGGTACTGAGGCACGAACTGAATATTTTTTGACTTGTTTCATGTGTTGATCTGTATCGGGAAAACTTGGGTGTTCGATTGTTCGATCGAAAAGTTTAACATTTTCTATTTATCCGGAATGGGATACAATAATTGGAATTCACAGAAGTTATGAGATAACTGAATGAATGTTATAAACATAGCACTTTAGTCTCACTTGATCGGTTGCCACGGAATTTTGATGTGATCAAAAGTCCGTCGCAATCACGTAGCGTACGCGGATACTCGCCGGGTAAACTTAGAAGACAGCCTCACTCCATAGCCCCGACCAAGTGACTGTAGGAGAACCCCGTCGCCGAAAGCATCCGTTCGGGTGCTCGCGGTAGCGGTGTTCCGCCTTGGTGCACTTCGTCGACGGTATCGGGGGTGCGGCCGTCTACTGAAGTTTGCGACGAGCATCCGATCAGGCTGTCGGGAATCTTGTTGAATTGCCCGACTTGGTATTGAAAAGTGTTTTCGATTTTGAGACTAAAATGCGGGGTTTATAATTGTTAGGCATGCGATGTCTAAGGAATTCATTTGGTCAGGCATGCGATGTCTGAGGTGGTTGCGGATTCCAACTGTTGTAGTTTTACACTTTCTTTTCTGTGACCGTAAGTGTAATATGTGATATCGCCGGTTTTGTTACTATATGTCAACGACAATTGGGATGCGCATATTAACTTACGTTGATGACATGTGATGTTATGTGTTGCTGGATATGTTATATTGGATCGTCGTGTTTGAATAGCCGGGGGTTTTTATGTGAGATGAGTGTTTTTCATTTTCATTCATGTAAAAACTTGTATGTAATATTCTTTTATTGGGGCACTTCCAGGTTGCGGAAGATGTCACCGTTTGTATATTATTTACTTTTCCGCACTAGGATAGACCCAAGGAGGGGAGCACAAGTAACCGGGTTCTGGAGTCCAGTGGGAGACCAACTCGAGGAGTCGAGTCCGGGTCTCCTAACTCTGGAATTGGTAGGGTTGCTTGCCGCTCTCGTAGGGGTCTAGGGGTGTGGGTTTGGCTACTCATCGCGACCGTGGAATCCGTGTTTTATACTGGCTCGTATTGAAAACACGGACGTCCTAGTATATCCAATATTTCATATGATTCTTCTGCTGCGATATCTGTGATAGATACAGTATATAGTATATATGATATATTATATAGATGTTACTTATGTTTTACACCCGCGCTAGCCCTGCCCCGCTCTGTCGTTAGTTACCTAACCTAACGGTGCACGAGGGGACATCGAGGCGAATGCGGATGGCATAAGTGTACGTCGTATTTATCTGTGATGTTTAGGTACATTAAATGATGGGACTTCATTAATGTGATTAATGAAATAAAAGAAACCTAAGATGTTGTAGAATCGAATTTCAAAATAAAACAGGTAGCTACAGTTCTTGCTTTGCACAGCGGTATATATGATATATCCTGCACCTTATTCGATGAGGAAAGGACCGAGATCCCTTCACCGGGAGTGACTCCTTTAGCAATAACTGGCAGATGCTACACACTCGGTTTGTCTTTTGATTGCTTTTAAGAGTTTTTGCTTTGCACAGTGATATATATGATATATCCCGCACCTCATTCGATGAGGAAAGGACCGACGATCCCTTCACCGGGAGTGACTCCTTTAGCAAAACTAGAAAAGCCTCAAAAACACTCCATTTCAAAATTCATTCGATCCTACAACGATATCAAGTTCATTACGCAATAGGTTTTCAGAAAAATCTGTCGTAGCCCTTCGTCATTTCAGATAAGTCCTGTTTAGTATTCGTGCTGCGTTTGTTGACCTTGTCAAGGCGCAGTGTGCGGTAGCTAACCAGTATTTATCTGTTTATGCATATGATGCAGATTGGGTTAGGGTAGTCGTGCGGCCTTGTTGACCTTGTCAAGGGTCGTGCGGGTGGGTTTGATTCAATCAAGAAATGACGGGTTGAACTTGAATTGCGGTCTATGGTTTGTTGACCTTGTCAAGGTCATAGATCGTTCGGGGCAAAATATTATCGGGAATTTCAAGTGTTGAAATTTGCAATGAGATTGCATACCTTCTATGAGATAGTTGGATCCCGATACCCGCTGCGAGTAAGAGTTACTCCTGGGAGAGTTTTACACATTACAATTAGCCGATCAAGTAGGTGTCTAGAAAGGTGTTAACGAGGTTACGCCTCTGGGAAAACGAGGTTTACATAAATTAGGTTCGTGCGATAGCACGGGGGACCTCCCTCAAAGTACCGACACTGGCCTGGCTGAAAGATTGGAGAACTTGTAGTGTGTAATTAATCCCGGCTAGTCTTTCCTTTTAGGGTTTGAAGGAAGATTTGATAAAAAGCAGTGGGAGCCATCCTGATTAGATAAAATATATAACCAATCTATTCTTGCAAGAGCGCACGCTGAGTGTTTTCTTCTCTCTCTCTCCAGGTAGCGACCATATCACGCCTTAATCAAGATAATAATACGGATTATTGACCGAACCCGCTTGTTATACTGAGCTGAGGAACGTTGGTCCCGCTCCACCTTATAATTATTATAAGACAGAGCAGGAAATTGGGGATTACCAGAATTCCCGTGCCGCCCAAACGAAGAGAGTGCATGCTGATGCATCATCTTCGGGTGTGTTCATTATACAGAACTGTTTCTCAGTATCCTCCGCATCCTGGGTATATGATACCGGATCAGGATCCCAGATATGTAATCTGTTACATAGGGCTACAAAAGGGTAGAAAAACTGAGAACGGGTGATAAGTTTCATGAGGCAGAAAACGGGGCAAGTGTTGCAGCCAAGTCTGTCGGTCACTGTCACCCTGTATTACCAATACATTGATTCTGAACGAATGTTATTAGTACCGAACCTGATATACAAAATCATATCAGTCTCTTTATTAGTAAAGAAATGATAAAATTTTGTATTGTTGGATAATGTTTTGAACATTTCCTATATCAAAAGTTGATCGGTTCAGGCACGTTGTCTAAAAGCATTGACGTTCTAAATCAAACTACAGTTCTTAGTATACAGAACACACACAAGAGGAAGAGTTCAGAAATGAACGAATCCTTCTTGAGGTATTGTAGACTAGGTCAGATCAATGCGACCCCGACTGGCTAGAGTTACATAAAGATGCATATTTAAATTAGTTTGAACTTACATCTTGTGAAACTCGCCAGTCATGTCACAAAGATAAGATGACCATAGCTCCGTTTACTGGAAACAGAGAAAGAGTTAGTGAACTCTTGGGATGATACATGTTGATGTATGTAGGTCCCCTGTCTACACATTCCAGGACTGGTTCTTTATACTTCATTACATTCTCTGATAATCTTTCGAGTTTCAGACCTATGTTCCTGTTGAAACACAAGTCCGAACCTTTTGAGATATTCACAGAATATAAGTTAGAAGTAGAGAACCAATACGGGTATAAGTATTATGTCCTTTTTTGAGATCAAGGAGGAGAATACTTGAGCACGGAAATCCTGGATTATTCTAAAGGAGAATGAGATTCTCTCTCAGCATTACTCCTCCGTATACACCATAGCACGATGGTATATCGGGGCGGAGCAATAGCACCCTATGTGATAAGGTGTGCTCTATGATGAGTACTACTGAGTTACCTTTTTCCTTTTGGGAGTTATGCACTTGAGAAGCTGCATACCTATTGAATAGGGTTCAAATCAAATCAGTTGCCTACCGCTTCATATGTGATATGGAAAGGGAAGAGCCTATATCTTAAGATGGTTAAGATTTGGGGTTGTCTGGCCTATGTCTGAAAGCAAAATCCGGACAAGCTTGAGGCAAAGTCTGTAATGTAGAACTGGAAAGGTTCCAGCTATACAAACTGCAGCTGATGATTTGATAGAACCAAAGGATTCAGTAGATTCCAACGAACCTCAGCCTCTCTGCCGATCTAGTAGGGTTCCTCACCCACCTGAGAGATACTTCGGTTTCTCTATGACAGTGGGAGCGAGGATTGCATCATGAGATGATGACCCAACTAGTTTCGAGCTGGCCATCAGGAGTGAGACTCTATAAGAATGGCTGGATGTTTAGTGATCTGAGATGGAATCCTTATACACCAACAAAGTATGGACTTTGGTTGCGATATCTGAAGGGTTAAATCCCCATCAGGAGCAAGTATATCTTGAGAAGATTACTTGGTGTAAATGGAAAAGTTGAGACTTTCAAAGCTAGACTTGTTAAAGCTTTTCGTCATCGACCAGGCGTGGATGATGATGAAACCTTTTCAAGTGGCTATGCTTAAGTCCATCCAGATCCTACTTGCTACGGCTACATACCATGACTACGATATCTGGTGGTTGGGTGTCATGACAGCTTTTCTAAATAATGTTTTAGAAGAGAGCGTCTATAAGTAGACAGCCAGAGGGCCTCGTAGACAGTGGGAGCAGCGGAAACGTGTGCAAGATGCTTTATAGGATAAAGCAGGCATCGCGGAGTTGGAACATCTGTTTTGATGTGTTAGTCAAAGAGTTTGACATCATCAAAGTGGTAAATGAACCTTGTATAAACAAAAAGGTAGTAGGGAGTATGGTGACGATCCTCGTAGAATACGTGGATGACATACTCTTGATAGGGAAGGAGTTTCCTATGCTACGCTCGATCAATCTCCGCTTATCACAATGATTCTCCACATAGGATCAAAATGATACCTACTAAATCCTGGATTTTGGATCTATGAGATAGATCTAAATGGATGTTAGGCTACTCACTAGTTGTAGTGAGATGGCATCAGTTGATCCTGGGGAGAATCACTGGAAGGGTTCCAGGGTGATAAAGACGACTGAATGTCAGTCACAGGCATTGTCTTTTCCCTCAGTAAAGGGACGGTATGTTGGAAGAGTTCCAAGCTAGATACCGTGGCATACTAGACGATAAAGGCAGGATACATCGCTACTTAAGATGCTACCAAAGAGGCAGTCTGGTTGTATATTAGTTCATAAGATGAACTTTGTTCCTCCCATTGTGTGACAATGGAGTTGTGGCTTATGCCAAGGAACGCCGGTCTCATCAGTGATCCAGACATATTCTAAGGCAGTGTAACCTGATCATGGAGATGGATGATCTCCAGGGTGATCGAGGTTTGGAGAGTAGACTCAGAGGACAACACAGCGGATCCACTCACAAAGGCCTGTTCCCAGAGAGAGATTTTTATGGGATGGTTGAGTATGAGATACTACAACCACTGCTATCAGATGGCCCTAGTGCAAGTGGGAGATTGTTAGTTATATGTATTCCCTAGAGGCCATTACTATACATAGGATGTATATTGTAGTGGATGCTGGGACATATATAGGGAGGACTTTCTTGCTCGACATGATAGTATGCTATCTGGTTGCTCTTTACCTTAACGTGTACGAAGATTGTCTCTCTATTACATGTTGGTAAAGCCCTTAGGATGTGTACTTGACTACCTGGACTATGATGTGGATCATACTAGTGGGGACATGGTAGTCCGTAAGTACATCCTTCAAAGTCCCTAGTCGTTGGTGTATCGAGACGGGGCATCGATATACCAGTGTAGACTAGCGCATACCTTCTCGACCCATACAGATGGGCGATGGATGATCCCATATCCATTGGTGTTTGACATCAGAGATGATATACGGGTGCTCAGTGGAGACTGGGTACACTGGACGGACTCGCCGAGAACTCCCAGATGGTAATATACCTTACGTCAGATGGCAGTTCTCTGGTGACACCGGTACAGAGTAGTCTGTTGACCCGAGATCGTCATAGAGTCTTGTGTGGTTCCCACTGTGCTTTGATTTCCATCTTACCACGTCCAAGAGGGCGTGCAAAACGGTGGTTTTTGGGTACAGTCCCGAATCACATGGAGGCAATGAGCGATAGGAGGGGATTCGTCTCTCCCGGTATAGGGAGTTGATGTTGCGCTGTGTTTGATTGGCTATAACAGGAAATCCCTGGCCAGGGTTGCTGAGATTTACTGGTAAGTGTTACCAGTAGTTTCTCGGAATGTTATAGACCTCATATCGACACGACTTATCGAGCTATTGGGGTCTGACGTTTACCACCCCTATGCGAGATATGCGAAATATCAGACGATCAGACCGGACTGTACGGTAGTGTTACTGGTTGGATTCACTGGAGTGTGAGCGGGCTTGCTCGTCGATCTTCAGATCGCTCAATACCTGGGTGGCCGTTACGTTTAGCAGACCGCTTGCGGCTTGTGGGTGCTTGATATGATCATCATCTGCTGCCGGCGTATTGACGAGTCTTTAGAGTCCTACACAGAGGTTTCCTGGTTCAAGCGAAACGAAATAGGAGCGCATATGAGATATGTGCGGGACCGAGAATGATGCGTGTATGTGATACCGTATTCCATTCTCGCGATGAATGTATCGATTAGGTTATATGCGATATACCCTAGTTATCGAATCAAGGATTGATTCGATAAACCGATACATTGGATACTAGTCGGTTATATGTGATATGACCGGATCGTTAAATCAAGTGTTGATTTAATGATTTAATGTATAATTATATATTTGATATATTACTTTGCATTAACTAGTATTGGTTCACTTTAAGATGGATTTTCTCACTCGGATGTGCGCATTGCATATGCGATATGATTTTGTGCACTTGCTTGTATCATGTTTGATGATGCATGCCTTTTGGTTAAGTGTAAAGAATTAAACCTTGGTTAATGAAATGGTTAGGGTTTACTTTTTCCTTATTCATTTTATTCATTTATTTATTCTTTTGGAAAAAGAAAAGGAATGATAAAATGGTGGCATTCTTTGTTCTTTCATGAAGCTTCATGAATACTTTGACTAAGTCACCATTTTTGTCTCATCCTTAAACCTAACCATTCCATTTAACCATGATTCATTCTCTACACTAAACCATGGTTTGAATATGATAAGGTTTGATTTTCTTTTCCTTTTTTTAATTAACACTTATCATATTCATCTTCTTCTTCTTCTTCACTTCAAGAAAAAGCTTGAAAGCTTTAATGGCAAAGTGAGAAAAAGAGTGAGAAATCCAAAACTAAAGTCTACCCACTTCCTATTTCTTCATCATCTACCTCTTGCCAAGTAGTAGAGTGTGTTTCCTTCACAAGTTTTCATGGCTTGGTGAAGGTGGAGCTTGATCTAGCGATGCCTCGACGTAGATCATCTTCGGCATGGACATCGACGACCTAGCTCGCCATTTCTCCGACGAAGCCGACGCTAGAGCCCGGGAATTCATTTGGACAGCAAAGGGACTTCGTTGCGGAGCTATGGAGGTAGAGCACCGGATCTACAAAGGTTGTATTTCCGTTTAAACTTTAGTTAAGTTGTTAACTAGTTTCTTTTTCGCCTAGACATCTAGCCAACGATCCGTAGTTTAGGGTTTCTCGGCACCGTAAAATTTTAAATTGGCATGGTTGATGCCTTGTGAGACCTCTTAAGAGTGCCTAGGAACCCTACATAATGAACACACCCGAAGGAGATGTATCATATGCACTTTCTTCGTTTGGGCGGTATAGGAATTCTGGTATTCCCCAATTTCCTGCTCTCTCTTATAACAATTATAAGTTGGAGCGGGACCAACGTTCCCCAGCTCAGTATAACAAGCGGGTTCGGTCAATACATCCATTTTATTATCTTGATTAAGGCGTGATATGGTCGCTACCAGGAGAGAGAGAGAAGAAAACACTCTGCGTGCGCTCTTGCAAGATTAGATTGGTTATGTATTTTATCTAATCAGGATGTCTCCCACTGTTTTTTATCAAATCTTCCTTCAAACCCTAAAAGGAAAGACTAGCCGGGATTAATTACACTCTACAAGTTCGTCAATCTTTCAGCCAGGCCAGTGTCGGTACTTTGAGGGAGGTTCCCCGTGCTTTCGCACGGACCTAATTACAGTAAACCTCGTTTTCCCAAAGGCATAACCCCGTTGACACCTTTCTAGACACCTACTTGATCGGCTAATTGCAAAGTGCAAAACTCTCCTAGGAGTAACAATTACCCGCAGTGGGTATCGGGATCCAACTATCATATAGAAGGTATGCAATCTCATTGCAAATTTCAACACTTGAAACTCCCGATAAAGGTTTTACCCCTAGCACCTATGACCTTAACTATGGTCAACAAATCATAAGTACTAGTCAAGTTCTACCCGTCATTTCGTGATTAATTAGACCCACCCACATGACCCTTAACTAAGGTCAACAAAGTCACGCGACTGTCCTAACTAATCGCATCATATGCGGTGTAGGAAGACATCACTTAGCTACCGTACACTGTGCCTTGACTATGGTCAACAAACACAGCACGAATACTAAGTACTCTACTTCCTAAAATGACGGAGGGTTGCGGCTGGTTTTTCTGAAAACCTTTAACGCTTTGAACTTGATCTCGTTGCGGAATCAAATGGTTTTTAAATGGAATGTTTTTGAGGCTTTTCTAGTTTTGCTAAAGGGGTCACTCCCGGTGAAGGGATCGTCGGCCCTTTCCTCGTCGAATGAGGTGCGGGATATATCATATATATCACTGTGCAAAGCCGAAACTATAGAAGCGATCAAAAGACAAACCGAGGGTTGTAGCATCTGCCAGTTATTGCTAAAGGAGTCACTCCCGGTGAAGGGATCTCGGTCCTTTCCTTATCGAATAAGGTGCAGGATGTTCTATAAGGAACACCACGATGCAAAGCAAGAACTGTAGCTACCTGTTTTATTTTGAAATTCGATTCCACAACATCAATTAGGTTTATTTTCTTTCATTAATCTCATTAATGAATATCCCATCATTTAAGTCCACCTAAACATCACAGATAAATATAACGTATGCTTATGCCATCCGCATTCGCCTCGATGTCCCGTCTGCACCGTTAGGTTAGGTAACTAACGCCAGAGCGAGGCAGGGCTAGCGCGGGTGTAAAACATAAGCAACGTCTATATAATATATCATATATACTATATATAATATCTGTCACAGAACATCACATGATCACAGATAAAACACAGCAGAAGAAACATATGAAATATTGGATATACTAGGACGTCCGTGTTTTCAATACGAGCCAGTATAAAACACGGATTCCACGGTCGTGATGAATAGCCAAGCCCACACCCCTAGACCCCTACGAGAGCTGCAAGCAACCCTACCAATTCTAGGGTTAGGAGACCCGGACTCGACTTCTCGAGTTGGTCTCCCACTGGACCCCAGAACCCGGTTACTTGTGCTCCCCTCCTTGGGTCTATCCTAATGCGGAAAAGTAAATAATATACATCAACGGTGACAACTTCCGCAACCTGGAAGTGCCCCAATAAAAGAATATTACATACAAGTTTTTACATGAATGAAAATGAAAAACACTCATCTCACATAAAAAAACCCCGGCTATTCAAACACGACGATCCAATATAACATATCCAGCAACACATAACATCACATGTCATCAACGTAAGTAAATATGCGCATCCCAATTGTCGTTGACATATAGCAACGAAACCGGCGATATCACATATTACACTTACGGTCACAGAAAAGAAAGTGTAAAACTACAACAGTTGGAATCCGCAACCTCCTCAGACATCGCATGCCTGAGCAAATGAATTACTTAGACATCGTATGCCTAACAATTATAAACCCCGCATTTTAGTCTCATTATCGAAAACTCTTTTCAATATCAAGTCGGGCAATTCAACAGGATTCCCGACATTCTGATCGAATGCGCGTCGCAAACTTTAGTAGGCGGCCGCACCCCTAACGCCGTCGACGAAGTGCACCAAGGCGGAACACCGCTACCGGGAGCACCCGAACGGATGCTTTCGGCGACGGGGTTCTCCTACAGTCACTTGGTCGGGGCTATGGAGTGAGTCTGCCTATTAAGTTTACCCGGCGAGTATCCGCGTACGCTACGTGATTGCGACGGACTTTTGATCACATCAAAATTCCGTGGCAACCGATCAAGTAAGACTAAACTGCTATGTTTATAACATTCATTCCGTTATCTCATAACTATTTGCGAATTCCAATTATTGTATCACATTCCGGATAAATAGAAAATGCTAAACTTTTCGATCGAACAATCGAACACCCAAGTTTTCCCGATACAGCTCAACACATGAAATAAGTCTAACAACATTCAGTTCGTGCCTCAGTACCAACGGTCCAGCCGTAGAAGGGTCAAGCCAACGCCTCACATGTGGCACGCCGTACTGCCCCAAACCCGAAGGTTCAAAGGGCAGTTCAAGACGGTCACATAATCGAGTTAAGGTTTGTTGTCTTCTAGAGGGTCCATCGCGTTACTTGCACTACTTAGAACGTCGTTAAACTACGGAAAAATCCAACAATTGGAAATTTCCCGGCAGGGGAAAAAGTGGGTATTTATATCCGGTCGAACTTTTTAACATATTCTAAAAATACCCGGAAAAGCACACCGACAAAAATTAGACAGTCCGATCGAATACACCGAGTCCCCAATACAACTCAGAAAATGCAACTCTGGGAAAAATTATTAAAAACCCCAGGAAAACCAGCACAGACAATTAAGAATTACTGTGCAAAATAGGATGCACATAACGACAAAATGGCCGCGGAACCGCCGCACGAGCAAGCATAACGACAAAATGGCCGCGGAACCGCCGCACGAGCCTTGCTCGTGCCGCGGATCCGCGGCTCTTTGATGGAATTACTCCATCGAAATTCACAGTAATTCTTAAATTAGCCATCTGATTTTTCTGGATATTTTTAATGTGGAAAAATCCTTGAAATTAAAAAATGTACAGAGAGCATATTCAAAGTCGGGGTTTTGGGTCGATCGGACTTCTAACTCCGTCAGGACTTCGCCTAAGGTTCTAGCTAGGCTCTGATACCACTGTAGGGTTCCTAGGCACTCTAATGGAGTCTCACAAGTGATCAAACATGCCAATTTCTAAAAATTACGGTGCCGAGAAACCCTAGAACGGATCGATGACTAGATATATAGGCGATAAAATAAACTAGTTAACAATTAACTACTAGAATACGGAAATACAACCTTTGTAGATCCGGTTCTCCACCTCCACGGCTCCGCAATGATCTCCCTCCGCTGTCCAAATCGATCCCTTGACTCTAGCATTGGCATCATCGAAGAATAGGCGGGCTTGATCGTCGGTTCGATGCCGAAGATGATCTACGTCGAGGCATCGCTAGAACAAGCTCCAACTTCACCAAGCCTTGAAAACTTGTGAAGGAAACACCCTATACAACTTGGCAAGAGGTAGAGGATGAAGAAATAGGAAGTGGGTAGACTTTAGTTTTGGATTTCTCACTTGTTTTGGCTAGTTGCCATTGAAGAGGCAAGCTTTTTCTTCATGTTGAAGAAGATGAAGAAGAAGAAGAAGATATGATGAGAATGATAAAAACAATAATAAAATCAAAATTGATCTTATCATAATGCAACCTTGGGTTAGATTTAACTCTTGTAGAGAGCAAACTCTAGTTTAGCTAATGGTTAGGTTTAAACATAAAACAAAATGGTTACAAATTCAAAGCATCATGAAGTTTCCACAAAAGACAAAATTAGCAACCATTTTATTTTAGCCAAAAGAAATAAAGAATATAAATGAAATGAATAAGTGAATACTTTAAAACCATAACCATTAACCTAAACATGGTTCAAATCAAACATACACCCAAGTTTGCATGCATCATCAAACATGATACAAACTAGTGGACAAAACTATATCATATATACAATGTGCACATCAAGTGAGAAAATCCATCTTAAGTGAACCAAAATTAGTTAATGTAAAGTAATATATCAAATATATATATAATTATGCATTAAATCATTGAATCAACACTTGATTCTATGATCCGGTCATATCGCATATAACCGGCTAGTATCCAATGTATCGGCTTATCGAATCAATACTTGATTCGATAACTAGGTTATATCGCATACAACCACTCGACACATTCATCGCGAGAATGAAATGCGGTATCACATACACGCATTATTCTCAGTCCCGCACATATCTAATATGTGCTCCTATTTCGTTTCGCTTGAGCCAGGAAACCTCTGTGTAGGACTCTAAAGAATCGTCAATATGCCGGCAGCAGATGATGATCATATCAAACACCCACAAGCCGCAAGCGGTCTGCTAAACGTAACGGCCACCCGGGTATTGAGCGATCAGAAGATCGACGAGCAAGCCCGCTCACACTCCTGTGAATCTAACCAGTAACACTTACCGTATAGTCCGGTCTGTTCGTCTGATATGTCGCATATCTCGCCTAGGGGTGGTAAATGTCAGACCCCAGTAGCTTGATAAGTCATGCCGACGTGAGGTCCATAACATTCGTGAAACTACTGATAACACTTACCAGTAGGTCACTGCAACCCTGGCCAGGGATTTCCTGTTATGGCCAGTCGAGCATAGCACAACATCAACCCCCAATACCGGGAGAGACGAATCCCCTCCTATCGCTCATTGCCTCCATGTGAATCGGGACTGTACCCAAAAACCACCTGTTTGCACGACTCAGTAGAGCCGTGGTAGGATGGAAATCAAAGCACAGTGGGAGACATAAAAGACTCTATGACGATCTCGGGTCAACAGACTAAGCTGTACCAGTGTCACCAGAGAACTACCATCTGACGTGAGGTATAATACCATCTGGGAGTTCTCGGCGAGTCCGTTCAGTGTACCCAGTCTCCACTGAGCACCCGCATACCATCTTCGATGTCAAACACCAATGGATATGGGATCATCCATCGCCCATCACATGGGTCGAGAAGATATACGCTAGTCTACTCTGGAATATCGATGCCCCGTCTCGATATTCCCACGACTAGGAACAATGAAGGATGTACTCATTGACTACCCAGGCCCCACTAGTATGATCTACATCATAGTCTTGGAAGTCGAGTACACATCCTAAGGGCTTTATCAACATGTAATCAGAGAGATAGAAAGTATACATGTTAAGATAAAGTGCAACCAGATAGCGTACTATCATGTCGAGCAAGAAAGTCCTTCCTATATATGTCCCAGCATCCACTACAATATACATCCAATGTACAGTGATGGCCTCTAGGGCATACATATAACTAACAGGCCACCCGTGCACACCGCGATATCAATCCCCAATACCAGGAGAGACGAATCCCCTGACGATCCACTCACTGTCTCCATGTAGCTCGGGACTATACCCAACTAAAACCTGTTTGCACGGCTCCTTTGAGCCATGGTAGGGTAGTAATTAAAGCACAGTGGGAACTCACACGAGACAAATGACGATCTCAGGTCGATAGACTACCCTGTACACATTTCACTTGGGAACTGCTATCTGACAATAGGTATAATACCAACTAGCATGTTCCCGGCGAGTCCGTCCGGTGTACTTATAACCCAATAAGCACTTGTATACATCTTAGGTGAACCAACTAACACCAATGGCTTGTGAGACCGGCCGCCGTCCCTCGTTGGGGTCTCGATCCATATACACTAGTCTACTTTTGGAGTATCGATGCCCAATCTTGAAACTCCCACGACTAGGGACACTTTAAGGATGTGCTTATAGACCACCCAACTCTCACGTATATGATCGCCATCACACTGATGGTAGTCAAGCAAGAATCCTATGGGCTCTATCATCATGTAATAGTGATCTGTAATGTCACTTAAAGCATGTACATGATGATAAAGATAAACCAGATAGCATACTATCATCTCGAGCAAGACTGTTCTTCCGGTATAGGTCCTCCCTCAATCATTGCAATCATGTGTCTGCCATCTAATAATTCACTTGAGGGCACTATAGCCAACAATCTCCCACTTGCACTTAAGGTTAATTATTGCGGTGTCACATACTCACAGCCCGTGTGATACTGAACACCCAACTCCTCTACTAATCAGTTTCACAAAGCTCCTTTACGAAACTGTTGCTTTCAAAAAATAGCCTCAGTGAGTGGATCCGCTCCAATGTTTCTTTCTATGTCTCTCTTTATCTCAAGTTCGCGGAGAAAGCCATCTCCTGAAATGAGCAATACCTATCTTAGAATATGTCTGGATATCTGATGGGACCCAATTAACAAATGAACTCCAAATCCATCAAAATTCTTAGACTGTATCATCCACTGAATTTAATCAGTATCCTACACCATGCCTCCCTCAGTATCCGCTTAGACCACCTGTCCAAACTACTGCCTCTCAAATGAGGGAAAACTATAACTCTGACAGTCACTCTGTCATCCAGGTCACCTTGGAAGCCTGGAATGATAACCGTCTCCCGAAGGAGGCTGCCGTTACCAAATCCCTAGAACATCCACTTATGTTCAAAACTGCTTCAAAACGTTTCTCCAGGATTGGATTAATATAAAAACTTATTGCATCTAGTGCAAAAACAATATCTGGTGTGGTACTTGACATCTCATGATTGACTCAATTTCCTAAGTAAGTGATATACCAATCATGCATATCCCTCTCCCCTTTAGTCTTTAAGATACCTTTAGAGAGGGTGACTCCATCACCCGTAGGTACACCACCATGCCAGGTGTCGTCCATAACAACTTTAGAATACTGTCTAAGTACCCAGATTGGGAAACAACCCAAATCTAGATCTAAAACCATAGATCTAGTAATCAGAATGCTTGATATTATATCCATATCCCATGTGGAGAAACTACTGTGTGACAACCATAGTATAACCGATCGTAGTGTAGGAATATCACTTCCTACAAATGTATGTCATCCAAATATCAGGACATCACACCCTACTATCTTCTTAACAGATCCATCTCTTTTTTTGATGATCTCAAATCCCATGACTGTCACATCAAAAATAGATGATCTATCTCCGCTATATTTTCTTTTGTCTATAAATAAACATAAGCTGCTTGTCCACTATGCTTCCGCTGCTCCCACTGACCACAACAATCCTCTGGTGGAGTCATATACACGTGCACTTCTAAAGTTAGTTTAGAATGACGCTATACTCATCCTCTTGCCAGGTCTCATTGTCTAAAACAGCAGTAATGGAAAGTCTGGGTAAACACGAACCTCCATGTCACCGTCTTTGAGGATAACAAAGACCTCTCGGGTGCCTGAGGTTACCCACCATATCTGCGGAGTGGCTAATGAAATGTTAAACCCGATTGAATCTTTAGGTTCTATTAAATTTTCAGTAATCATTTGTGGTTCTGGAATCACTTCTAGTTCTACCATACTCCCACTACTGTGTTCTGAAAAAATCTATTTTACTAAAACCATGGCGAGTCAAGAACAATATCACTATTGATCTTCCAGATGGTAGAAAGTTAACCATCGTTATAGCCTGGGATAACCTTCAAACTTCCATTACAGAAATGTGCCTTGAGTATTTCCAGATTCTGGTTTTAATCATAGGCCGGACAACTCCATATATCTTAACATCATTAAGATATGAACCATTCTATATACAATATAGAAGTAGAGGCACTGATTTAGTTGGAACCAGATTCAAATCATACAGCTGTCTCCAGAGCAAATCAACTAAATAGAGAGAGGCCAATCAACATTACTCAACTAGGAGTTCATCCAAAGCTTGTTTGTAAAACTATTGCGTTCGAGAAATAGCCTCAGTGAGTGGATCCGCTCCAATGTTTCTTTCTTTGTCTCTCTTTATCTCAAGTTCCTGGAGAAAGCCATCTCCCGAAATGAGCAATACTTGTCTTAGAATATGTCTGGATATTTGATGGGACCTAGTTCACAAATAAACTCCAAATCCAGCAAACTTCTTATACTGTATCGTCCACTGAATTTAATTAGTATCCTGTGCCACGCCTCCTTCAGTATCCTCTTAGACCACCTGTCCAAACACTGCCCCTCAAAAGAGTGAAAACTATAACTCTGATAGTCACTCTATCATCCAGGTCACCTTGGAAGCCTGGAATTATAATTGTCTCCCGAAGGAGGCTGCCGTTACCAAATCCCCAGAACATCCACTAATGTTCATAAACTTCTTCCGAACGTTTCTCCAGGATTGGATTAATATAGAAACTTATTGCATCTAGTGTAAAAACAACATCTGGTGTGGAACTTGAAATCTCATGATTGACTTAATTGCCTAAGCAAGTGATATGCCAATCATGCACATCCCCTCCCATTTAGTCTGTAAGACACCTTTAGAGAGGGTGACTCCATCACCTGCAGGTACACTACCATGCCAGGAGTCGTCTATTTTAAAACACCTTTAGAATAGCGTAAAAGTACCCAGATTCGTAAACTACCCAAATCTAGATCAAAAACCATAGATCTAGTAACAAGAATTCCTGATATAATATCCATAACCTATGTGGAGAAACCACTGTGTGACAACCAAAGTATAACCGATCGTAGTATAGGATTTTACTTCTTAAAAAGTGTATGTCATCCAAATACTAGGACATCACACCCTACTACCTTCTTACCAGATCCATCTCCTATTATGATGTAGTCAAATCCTATGACCGTCACATCAAAATTTGATGATCTATTTCCGCTACACTTTCTTTAGTCTATAAATAGAAATAAGCTACTTGTCCACTATGCTTCCGCTGCTCCCACTGACTACAACAACTCTCTGGCAGAGTCATATATACGTGCACTTCTAAATCTACTTTAGAACGATGCTATACTCATCCCCATGCCGGGTCTCATAGTCTAGAACAGCAGTAATGGCAAGTCTGCGTAAACAAGAACCTCCCTGTCACTGTCTTCGAGGATACCGAAGTACCTCTCGGGCGCCTGAGGTTACCCACCATATCTGCGGAGTGGCTAATGGAATGTCAAAACCAGTTGAATCATTAGTTTCTATTAAATTTTCAGTAATCGTTTGTGGTTCTAGAATCACTTCCAGTTCTACCATACTCCCACTAATGTTTTCTAAAAAGAATCCATTTTACTAAAACTGTGGCGAGTGAAGAACAATATATCTATTGATCTTCCAAATGGTAGAACGTTAACCCTCGACATATCCCGGGATTACCCACAAACAACCATTACTGAAACGTGCCTTGAGTTTATCCAGAGTCTGGTTTTAAGCACAAGCCGGACAACTCTATATACCTTAACATCGTTAAGATACAAACCATTCTATATACAATATAGAAACATATGCACTAATTTAATAGGAACCAGAATCAAATCATGCAGCTATCTCCAGTGCATGTCAACTAAGTGGAATGAGACCAAGCAGCATTACTCATCTAGGAGTGCATCCACATATGAGTAACCTGAAAGAGAAGCAAATTCTCAAAACCTTTACTATCAACGAAATACTTAGCACAAGTATCTACATCTTCGATCACCTTGAAGAATCCTGATCCTTGCAACATGTGGTTCTCTACTTTATTCATATACCTATAACTTCTCAAAATTTGGACCTTATATTTCACTGAAACACATATCTAAAAACTAGAGAAGTCATAAGTAAACATAATATTGTATGAGTACCAACCCCTTTGTCCTAGTAGACACTAGAAAACATACAATACTTTGTATAAGTCCCCTGAGCTGAATAATTCAAACCCTGTGCGTCGTAGGTTGAAAATGGTACTATGGTAAAGAAGAATTACACCGCTGTTGAATGCTCCTTACCCAATCACCAACTGATATAGGTAAATGTCATAGACATAATTTCAAAAGGT
Source organism: Agapanthus africanus (assembly GCA_030015575.1). Taxonomy (NCBI): domain Eukaryota; kingdom Viridiplantae; phylum Streptophyta; class Magnoliopsida; order Asparagales; family Amaryllidaceae; genus Agapanthus; species Agapanthus africanus. The sequence continues at coordinate 216,660,471 of JASDDO010000029.1, forward strand.
TATATCTCACTTTTTAAAATAAACGTACAGATATATCAGTTTGAAATTGGTGCATAACAACGGATATTCAAAACCAAATATTTGCCACCAGGCAATAACCCAGGTGATTTTCTCAAATATCACCAATTACAATGAATTCCGATATATTGAGGATATAATCACCTAATTCCTAATATCTTATTCCCACTCATCATCTGTAATACTATACATATGTGAGAATCAAACCTGGTAAATGCACACCCTGGAGTAAGAATCTAATTGGTAAATCAGTTTTCAATTAACAACTCACAGTGAAACTGAAACATAAAAATATTTCGAAGGGGTATCCGGGTATTCCTAGTAATGCCTCTTCCACTATCTAGATTCATGACTGTAACCATATATTTCCTTGCCATCTCTCCAATCCTTTTATTTGTCTTTACTTATTACCTTCTATACACCGTACGTAGGCTAAATGGTTTTCTTCCTTCCCTACCTTTTGCCACCAGCCTAAGGTTTGTAAGAAGACTATCCAATAAGCGTAATAGGTGTACCCTCCTAATCCTAGGAGCCCTCGCAACCCGATATAAGCTAAAAGGAAAAAGATAACTGAATAATCCTTATTCTATTTCTCCTGAACCAGAAACCATCCTCGAACCGGAACAAGTTCCTTCAAGTTCGTATGTAACTATACAATGGCGTATCCAATAAATGTGGATCTTCGTAGTGATACGGAATGTTCCGGAGAAATGCAAAGGTGAAGTAGGAGTGGCGATGATATACGTGGTTTCGTCGTGAATGATAGCAGTCGTATTTTACTTTGCCCTCTTTCTAATCCCTTTATTTGTCTTTACTTATTACCTTCTGTACACCATATTTAGGCTAATTGGTTTTCTTCCTTCCCTACCCTTCGGCCCCAGCCTATAGTTTGGAAGAAGACTATCCAATAAGCGTAATAGGTGTACTCTCCTAAATACCAAGAGCCCTCGCAACCTGAGAGAAGGTAAAGAGAAAAGAGAACCGAATATTCCTATTCAATTTCTCCAGAACCAGAATCCATCCTCGAACTGGAACGAGTTCCTTCGAGTTCGTATATAACTATATGATGGAATATCTAAGAAATGTGGATCTTCGTAGTGATACGGGGTGTTCTGGAGAAACGTAATGGTGATATAGAAGTGACAATGATATATGCGAATAAGTGACAATCTAAAAGCCAAAGTGTTTTAAGAAGGTTCGATTAACTTGGTTCATGAGTTCTAGTTTAGGGTCGGGCCATGGTCGCTGCCAAAGAGAGAGAGAAAAGAAACACTCAGCGTGCACTCTAACCTAGATCAGAATGGTTAATCACTTTATCTAATCAGGATGTTTCCCACTGTATCCTCAAATTCTCCAACAAACCCAAAACAAGAATTAGTCGGGATCATCTAAAATCACCTGTCACGACCCAAATTGGGCACATGACCGGCACTTAGACTACGTAATGTCAACAGGCGTAACGTAATTTAAGTTAGCCGAAACCCAGCAATCTAAACCATCACAAGAAGGAAAAGATATGAACATTTTAAAATCTCAAGTAAGAACTTAAAGCTTAAGTTTGTTTTCATAAAAATTTCAGCAGCACCTCCTTTGTAAAAGCTAGCCCCAAAACGGATACAAACATAAGATATAAATAAAGCATCCACAAACGGGAGCAAATCTTGCCCAAAGGTGGAAACAACCACCACAACAGATATACGACGCTGTAGCGAAGAAATGAGATAATCAACATAAATAAAGGCCGGCTCACACGAGCACGACAACCAGAGTCATAAGAATATACATCGATCCTCACAACTCGTGTCTAAGTCAATACATGAAAGTGGTAGATGGAGAGTACTAGATACAAAAGATATGCAATGTACATCATCGGATAACCGCAACCCACCTATAGCAAAAAGCCCCACAGCCAACCGTAGCGGTATCCGCAAAAGTAGAGATAATAAGGCGCCCTGCCGTGACTACCCTGAGGATCAGACTTGCAAAATAATGTGGCACAACGGGGGTGAGTTGCCAACTCGTGAATAGTAAATAATATCATACTGTAATCGCAAGTATGCACTAACAGCGATAATATATCATATGTAATCTGATATCATAAGTATGGCAATATGAATATGCAACTATCATGATCAAGGTACACCGCCAGGGTACTATATCTATATGAATCAAATGCATATCAAATAAATCCGGAGTGTGGGATAATTAATAAACCTCATGCACAGATCATCAGCATGGAAAAACCTAGCGTCCATCAATGACACCCAAAATCCCAAAATCCTCAGGCGCCGTCACCAGGACTGGCCCTCATATCCTGTAAATCTCATGGAACCTGAGTGCCCAACATCGGCACTCGAAAAAATCATGAAATGCTCGTGTCCAACATCGACATGTAAATCCTCATATCGTATCTGTACATCTCACGAAACCTCAGTGTCCAATATCGACACTCGCAATCCACGGAACCTGAGTGTCCAACTCCGACACTCACAATCCACATATCCATATGTCTCACGTAACCTGAGTGTCCAACTCCGACAGTCGCAATCCACATATCATATCGTGTTTCTAAGACGAGTCTAAGAACCGAGAAAATCACATGAAATCCAAATCTCAATGCGCAAATCCATGTAATATGATGTATGTAACATAGAACAACAATATGAGCATATCAAGAGAAAATCCGCTATTTAAATGCAACAAGTCATTAAATATATCACGCGGTTCCCAATTATCCAAATCCAACGGAACATCATATAAAGTGAACATGTAGCTATAGCAAGATATATGTGTAAGCATATAGGTATGCATGTATGCTATATTTCATATGCACCATCGCACAAGAATCAATGCCTCAATGTCACTAATCAAAACAATTACATATGTATATGTGTTGTGCATATCATGGCAATTAACGACAGTGTGTGTGTAGCATACAATTAGTGCTCATGCAATATGAACTGTCAATAATAGTGTAGTGTCCACAGGGTACAAGTTCAGGCACAATAAGTAATAATATGGAATGAAGTTCATTCACAATCTCTATATGTGCATGTAAACATGCAGCTAATATCATATCATATCTAGCCCTGACGCTTTACGCCATACGGGGGATTTCCCCGTAGATGTTAAATTTACTCACCGACTATCTCGAGCTAGGTAAATCCAGTCACATGCTTCCCTTTCTTCGCAGCGTTCGAAGTCTCCGCCTGCGATCCTATTAACACAAACATAAAAAGTTCAAATCTCAGAAATAGACCAATATCACATACAAACTACGTTTGACCGACGCACCAACTCCAAACCAATTTTCAAGTGTCTATCTAGTGGTTAACGTGTGTGGCGACACCCCAAAACCAACCCAGGTGCAGCAGCTACACAAGATCACGAACCGTGTCGGATAACGTAACACGCGTATTCAAAATACTAGATTATAGCAAAGTGATCCCAGATTTTGTATACTGACAAAACCTAAAAATCAAACAGTACCAAACACCTTTAAACAACTACAGATAGCTACCCTACAAAAACCAAACCCTAACTCCCCTAAAAAGCCGAGCTCGCCGGAATATCCTCTATTGTCACCGGCCAAAACCGAGCCTATGGGGTTCGTGCTTTAGGTGTATACTCAGGGTCACTATTACAACACTACTATATTGCTAGATTTTACAGTAAATTTCCTAGGTCATAGCAGATCAGAGAGACTCTAATATGGCACTAAAAATACGATATGTGCACAAAACTAAACCTTTAGTGTTCTAAATCACAACTACAAGGCAACACAACAATATAAACACCTAATTATCAGTTAAAGGTCATTACCTAGCCACTTTTGCTCAAAAATCCAATCTTTCCAAGCTCCCAGGCAACCTAGTGGCTAAAACATGACATGTGAAGTGTTTTAGTAGGATTTTATTAAGTTTTGCAAGGTTTTGTGAAAAGGTAGTGAGGGTTTTAGTTTGCAAGTTGAGAGGATGAAGAATAATTGAGAATGAGAGAAGAATGAGAGAGTGAGATATGATAATGATGAGAGGTGAGTGTAGGGTGAGTCTTAGCCTTACACTCACTCTCTCCTTCTCCTCATCAATGCTTACATTAATGCCTCATGACTCATCTAGCCACCTCTCTCTCTCAATCCAAAAGTTGAAAATATCTCTCTCAAAAAAATCTAAGGCAAGGTTAATTCAAGACATGGATTAACTTAAGGTGTCATGGTCACTTAACAAGATTAACGCTAACTAACCCTCACACTAACATGCACAAGTGTGTGCAAGCCATAACAATTAATAATAAATTATAAATTAATTGTTTTAAAAATGTGAGGAAACCAATTTGGTAAAATTTTATATTAAAAACCCGCATTAACGCTTAATTAACACTAATCGCATTCTAAGGTGTTACAATCCCCCCCCCTTTAAAGAAATTCGTCCCCGAATTAAGATTCCTACTATGCATACCTTCAAAGAGATGAAGGAATTTCTTCCGCATCTCGCTCTCGGCCTCCCAAGTGATCTCCTCACTAGTCGGGCTACGCCAAAGAAACTTCACAGATGGCAAGACCTTTGATCGAAGTTTCTTCACTCGCCGATCTAAAATAACTACAGGTTGCTCGATGAACGAAAGATCGCGTTCAAGCTGAACGGTCTGATGCTAAATCATGTGAGAAGGATCATGAAGGTATCTACGAAGTAACGACACATGGAACACAGGGTGAACATCCGGAAAACTGGGCGGAAGTGCCAAATGATAAGCAACAGTACCAACTCGCTCAAGTATCTTGAAAGGACCTACAAATCTGGGACTGAGCTTCCCCTTTTTCCCAAATCTCATAATGCCCATCATCGGAGAAATCCGCAGGAATACATGATCCGCCACTGCGAACTCAAGTCTGCGACGACGACGGTCGGCATAAGACTTCTTTCTGCACTGGGCAGCTCTCATCCTGTCCTGAATCAGCTGGATCCTCTCCGTAGTCTCCTGAACTAGTTAGGGTCCCAAATCCCTACTCTCACTAAGTTCGGTCCACCAGACTGGCAATCGACACTTCCTACCATATAAAGACTCAAAAGGTGCCATCTGAATAGTCTCCTGAAAGCTGTTGTTGTAGGAGAACTCAATCAACGGCAAGTGACGATCCCAACTGCCACCAAAATCAAGCACGCACGCCCGTATCATATCCTCTAGAGTCTGTATCGTCCGCTCTGACTGACCATCGGTCTGCGGATGGAAAGCGGTGCTAAAACTCAACCGGGTACCCAAATCTTCCTTAAGCTTTTGCCAAAGACGGATAGTAAACTGGGTGCCCCTGTCGGATACGATGCAAGTAGGAACGCCATGCAAACGCACAATCTCATCTATATACAACTAAGCATACTGAGTATAACCAAAAGTGGTCTTCACTGGAAGGAAGTGAGCTACTTTCGCCAACCGGTCAACTATCACCCAAATGGAGTCGTACCCCCGACTGGCCCTGGATAGACCCACAACAAACTCCATGGAAATATGCTCCCATTTCCACTCAGGAACGGGGAAAGGCTGCAACTTTCTAGCCGGTCTCTGATGCTCAGCCTTGACTTGCTGATAAGTCAGGCACCTCGAAACAAAGTCCGAAACATCGTGCTTCATCCCTTCCCACAAGTAAATGTCTCTCAAATCACGGTACATCTTGGTGGAACCTGGATGAACGCTAAAAGCTAACTGATGTGCCTGCTCTAGGATCTCGCGTCTCAACCCATCAATATCTTGTACACACAACCGAGTCCCGTAACGTAGCATACCCTGGTCATCAATCAAGAACTCCGAATCTGTACCCTGTCGAACAAGCTCAAGAATCTCAGACAAACGGGAATCACTGGGTTGCGCCTCACGGATACGATCAAGTAGAAGTGGACGGGAGCGGACATGAGCAAGCTGTCCCCCAGTGGAAGTGAGCTCAAACTGAAATCTACCATCGCACAAGATATGCCAATCTATAGAAGACTGCCTCTGAACTGCGCTCAACTGGGACAAGCTACCCCCGGGCCTACAACTCAAAGCATCAGCAACGACATTCGCCTTGCCCGGGTGATAAAAGATCTCACAATCATAATCCTTCACAAGCTCCATCCACCGGTGCTATCTCAGATTCAGGTCCCGCTGCTGGAAGATGTACCTCAAGCTTTTGTGGTCCGTGAAAATCTGACACGACTCCCCGTACAAGTAGTGTCTCCAGATCATCAGCGCAAACACCACCGCGGCCATCTCAAGATCGTGAGTGGGATAATTCTGCTCGTGTTTCTTCAGCTGCCGAGAAGCATAAGCAATCACTCTATCATGCTTCATCAGAACACAATCGAGCCCCACTCGAGAATCACAGTAAACAACAAAGCCACTCGATCCAGAAGGCAAAGATAGAACTGGTGCAGTCGTCAACCGAGTCTTCAACTGCTGAAAACACTGCTCGAATGCATCGGTCCAAAGAAAAAGAACCCCCATCCGGGTCATTCTGGTCACCGGTGTAGCGATACTCGAGAAATCTTGCACGAAGCGGCGGTAATAACCAGTTAATCCCAAAAAGCTGCGGACCTCTGTCACGGATACAGGTCTGGGCCAAAGCTGTACAACCTCGATCATCCTCGGGTCCACAAGAATACCGTCTCCCGTCACCACATGACCCAGGAAATCAACTCTATGAAGACAAAATGCACACTTTAAGAATTTAGCATACAGCTGGTGCTCTCTCAATGTCTGCAAAGCAATCCTCAAGTGCTGCTCATGCTCCTCTCGAGTCCTAGAGTAGACCAGAATGTCATCAATAAACACAATAATAAACTGGTCGAGGAACGGCCTGAAAATCCGGTTCATCAGATTTATAGACGCTGCTGGGGCATTGGTGAGTCCGAACGACATCGCCAGAAACTCATAATGCCCGTAGCGTGTACGAAAAGCAGTCTTCGGAATGTCATCATTCCGAACCCGCAACTGATGATAACCCGAAGGCAAATCAATCTTAGAAAATGTTTCGTACCCTGGAGCTGATCTAACAAATCGTCAATGTGAGGTAAAGGATACCTATCCCGCACCGTAACTCGGTTCAATTGACGATAATCAATACACAACCTCAAGCTACCGTCCTTCTTCTTGACGAACAGAATAGGAGCTCCCTAAAGAGAAACACTCGGACGCACAAGTCCCTTATCAAGCAACTCTTGCAATTGATCTTTAAGCTCTCTAAGCTCTGCCGGAGCTATCCTGTAAGGCGGTATAGAAATAGGCCCCGTCCCAGGAATCAGATCAATGCAAAACTCAATATCGCGCTCTGGCGGCAAACCAGGTAACTCATCGGGAAAAACGTCAGGAAACACTCGCACGACAGGAACCCGGTCCAACGACTCCACTGTGGCTCCAGTATCACGAATGAAATCCAAGAATCCCCGACATCCTCTCCTCATATGCCGACTAGCGCAAAGGGCTGAAATCAAACTGTGAGGGGCGGCACCACGGTCCCCCTGCACAACCTGATCGCCCAGAAAACTAAAACTGACTTCTTCTCACGGCAGTCCACAGACACATAGCAAGCAGCTAACCAGTCCATGCCAAGGAGAATGTCGAAGTCCAACATATCTAGAAGGATCAAATCGACGGACGAATCTCTATCTCCAATACAGACGGCACACGACCGAAACATATGTCGCGCAACAAAAGAATCGCCAACAGGAGTAATCACTACAAGCGGCTGATCTAGCAAACACGATGTTGGATATAGTGCCCTCAAAGTCAATTATTGGATCGCAGGCACATGATAGCAATGATTGAGAGAGGACCTATACCGGTAGGACAGTCTTACTCGAGATGATAGTATGCTATCTGGTTTGTCTTTATCATCGTGTACATGCTTTAGATGACATTAAAGATCACTATTACACGTTGATAGAGCCCTTAGGATTCTTGCTTGACTACCAACAGTATGATGGCGATCATATACGTGAGAGTTGGGTAGTCTATAAGCACATCCTTTAAGTGTCCCTAGTTGTGGGAGTTTCGAGACTGGGCATCGATACTCCGAGAGTAGACTTGTGTATACGGATTGAGACCCCGATGAGGGGCGATGGCCGGTCTCACAAGCCATTGGTTTCAGTTGGTTCACCTAAGACGAATACAGGTGCTCATTGTGTTATGAGTACACCAGACATGACTCACTGCGCATATGCTAGTTGGTATTATACCTGTCGTCAGATAGCAGTCCCCTGGTGACATATGTACAAGTTAGTCTATCGACCTGATATCGTCATTTATCTCGTGTGAGTTCCCACTGTGCTTTGATTACTACCCTACCATGGCTCAAAGGAGTCATGCAAACAGGTTTTAGTTGGGTACTGTCCCGAGCCACATTGAGGCAGTGAGCGGATCGGCAGGGGATTCGTCTCTCCCGGTATTGGGAGTGAGATCGCGCTGTGTTTAGAGAGCCATTACACAAAGTCCATGGCCAGGGCATGCGAGATTTACTAGTAGGTATTCCAGTAGTTTCTCAGGGTGTTCTGGGCTACACTCCGACACGACTTATACCGTTATTGGGGGTCTGACGTTTACTAGCCCCCTAGGCCCGATATGCGATACTCATAAACGAACGGACCGGACTGTGCGGATATTGTCACTGACAGGCTCAGTAGGGTTTCTGGATGAGTTCGCTCATCGGCCTCCCTTTTGCTCAATACCGGGGCAGCCGTTACGTACAACTAGTACCATGATTGATCTCAAAAACTATCTATTACCGCAATCAAGAACGGCGTCGCTTTGCAGCTAGCCGGTGAGTACGGGTTGGTCCACAGGGATGTTGTGAATTTCCTAATCGCTCTTACGAGTTAATTCCAAACGGTGTGAATGGATTAATTAAATCTAAAAACTAAATTAATATAGGGCAATTGAATTAAAGATCTAACTATCTAACTAGGGCAAGGAATTAAATTTAATCTAGGGCAGAGAATGAAAAATTACCTAGGGCAAGAATTGAAATTACCTACTTACTTTACAGATGGCTCTCTCCAAACATCAACACAAGACTTGTCAGATCTGAATTTCTGAAATGAAAAGAGGCATCGATGCTCTCCAAAAGAAATCTAAATTTTATTGATAAAAAGTGGCATAGGGAGGCATAGCCTTTACAATGATTTAGAGTTCCTATTTATAGAGGATAGGAAATCCTAGGTTACAATTGATTCGCAGGTCTACATTTAACAAAATATCCTTAGGAAGACTTAGTCAAAGTAGACTCCAAGCTTTGGTAAAATTTTATGTCTCTGTCTCTTTAAAAGGAAGTATTGGGCCTTGAAATTTCCTTTGTTGGCTCTTCTGTCTTTGGGCTTTCTTATTATTTGGTTCTTTTATTAAAATAGCTTCTATATTTCTTCCAAATCTCCAGTGAATAATTGCGGTGGACTTTTAACCGTTCGCTTCGCGATCTTGGATCTTGCATTGCCTTGTTCTTTGTGAATTTTATCTTTGATGTAGGCTTGATCAAGAGTCTTCTGTTTGTTGGTCAAAGTCCACTTTTGCATCGTCTTTTCACCGTTTTCACTGTTTTCTGTCCAAGAACCTGTAACCTGTAATATGTAGCAAACATGCGTCAAAAGCACCTATTTATTTATAAAACGAATAAGGATGGGGAATATAATAATGCAATATTATGGTGTGAACAAATACCCCCAAACTTATCTTTTGCTCGTCCTCGAGCAAACTTATTTTTTATTATCTACAAAAACCTAACCGCACTTTCGCAGGGAAACGCGATTGCACTGAGCGCGTGCAACAAGCCGTTAAACCTCTAGGTGTTCCTAGTAGGAGGAATGTTGTCTCCTGAGGGTTTTCAGCGGATACTACCCACAAAATCCTTTCAATTAGGCCCATTGACTGTTATTCTCCAATTAGGTTTTCTAACAAGGAATTCTATTATCGTCGACCCGTAAATTATCCACCCATATTCTTCACACTTCCTCATCATTTAACTTAAGATTATATATGTTCTGCAGACTTACTTAGTTTTTTGCATCTCTTAAGTTTTCCTTCTAGCGTTCTATCTTAACTTAGGAATTTTTATCATCTCTTTTAAAGATATAAGTCATATTCTTCATTCCTATCTCTTATCTAAATCCCAATCACATACCCCTACGTGTGTGTATATGTCACCCCTACACTTGGAATTTCAAATCAAGCAATCATACTCTTGTCCGTTGTCCAAAGCACTTTTTAATTGGTGAATTTTTAGATGAATTTCGCTCACACATCCTTCATGCGACCGTTAATACTTCTTGAGGTACCAACAACCGATTACAAGATGTGTTTGCACATTAAAGCGTAATTCCTAGTTTTGTAACGCCTAAGGCTTTTAGCAGTGACTCCCAAACCAGTTGGTCTAAGGCACTAGGTGATGAAGCACCCTCGCTAAATATTTTTCTATTTTTGCAGCCTTAAGTAATGACAAAAACCAGTGTTCATTTTTTATTATCTCTTTATTCACACTTGTATATTTTTTTTTATTTTCTTCGTACTAAGGACTTTAGACAAGAGCATTTCAAGGTCTCTTCTACTATTCCAAGTTTTAAGGTGCGTGATTGTGCAAATTGTAGGGTATACATTTTCAGAATCTAGACTTAAGCTAGGAATTATTTTTCAAACTTATACTTTAATAAAAACATCAATACTTTTCCTTCGTTTCGACTTAGCCCAAGAAGTGAACCCAAAATTTGCCTATTTCTAAATAAACTACAAAGGCATATACTTTCTACCGTTAAAATTTAAGGAAGGTTATTTTTAGGGTTTTTAATTTACTAAGTCTAAGATCTAGTTGTTCCTAGCTAGTTAACCTATCTGTCAAACTCTAGTCAAATAAGCCAAAATTGAATACAATAATTTTCAAAATTTTTCAAAATTTTTCAATTTTTATGGGTTTTCAAATAAATATGCAAATGCAAAAATATACATATGAATACGAAGGAAGAAGACGTACCGAGCATACCCTCAAACTTAAACTTGACAGTGTCCTCGCTGTCATGCAACACCAAGAGGGTCAAAATGTCGGCACTCCCCTGTTTATTTATTTACAAAATATTTTTTAAATATTTTTTTAATGTTTTGAAATTTTTTTTATTTTTTATAGAAAAAAAACAAAAAATATATATACATATATACAACAAGGTTCCCTCCAAACTTAAGCTTGGCCTTACATAAGCCAAAGGTTAGCACCAACCATTCAAAGATCTTATCGTGGTAATGGTAGGGTTGGTGAAAGAATAGGATGTAAAGGAAAGAAATGGGAAGCACACGAGACCGAATGGGAAGAAGAGTGGAATATGGTCTTGGTGGAGGAGAAGAAGGGCGGAAAAGAGAAAGAAGGGTTGCGCGATCTTGAGGGTGTAAATCGAGTGAATAAATTAGCATAATTTGTGATGACCGATGTGTTAAAAACGATTGTGCTAATCTATCAACTCGTCGTGAAATGGGGTCAAATCCCGAAAGATTCGCAAGAACGCATGGGTACGTCGAACTTGGTATAGGAGATGAAAGCGTAACGGTTACTTGCACGGTCGGAACGATAGGAAGGACGAAAGGGAGTGAATTAGGGATAGTCTCATTCTCACCGTAGTAAACTATCTCGAACTGGAAAGATTTCATCAATGGTTCGAAACGACTGAAAGCAACCGAGTCTGATGGTTTAACTAACTCATCTGAAAATTCAAAGGACTCAAACTCGGGCGGTGAGTCATCAACATCGTCCGAAAAAGTGAAACACTCGTAAGTGTTATCGGCTGTGAGAACTGTGTCAGATTCAAAGGAAAATTTTTCAAGCTCACAGTCTTCATGCGTGATCTTTTGCATGGTCGGAACGATGGAAAGGAGGGTGTTTGATTTTGGAAGTGAAACAGTAGGAGGATGAATTGGAAAATCCGACACATCAAACAAAAATGGTTCAACCTCAATATTATTCTCAATACTATCCTTAATACTATCCTCATAATTCTCCTCAATATTTAACTCATCCATTCCATTATCGTCTAAATCAAGACGCATATGAAGTTCGGGAGAAACATTTAATGGCTCGGGATGATGAATTGGACATAAAATCTCAATCAAATCGACGGGTTCATCATCCAAAATATTCCTGGCGTCTATATCCTCAATCAAGTGAAAATCAATTTTTCAGACACCTCATCAAAAGCATGGATATCAATTAATTTAGAATCTAAAGTGGAGGTGTAAACTTCAAAAGGATTAGGTATGGTTTCACTCGAAAGGGACTCTTCACAGTCTGGCAAATCAAGCACTACAAAGTCACACAACTCGTTTTTATTTTCAACTGGTGAACTATTTGGGACAATCAATGGAGAACAGGAGTTGTGGGCTTCAATTGGGTATGGGTTGGTATGATTTGGGAATGTGGAGAACTCACTCGCTCCTCTCAATTTCTCCCTCTGTCCAATCGCCTCCTCATACATTGAAATTTTTTTAGCAAGTTGGAAACTAGCTACCGGTTCACTAGGTTGTATAAGGGCAGCTACGGACGCATCCACATTCCTCACCATTTTATTTGTTGCGAAGATATAAACCTCCAACAACTATTCCAAACTAGACATGGGTTGTGAAAGGGTTTCGGTAAAAGATTCAAAACTGTTTGGATACGTGAAACTCCCAATTGGCTGTGTAGAAGCAATATCTAGTGAAGGTAGGAAAGTCGGGTAGGACTGGTAGGAACTGGATGGTTGGACAGGAGTAGGATCAACATTTGGATAAAAAGGTGAATGGACTTGTTGATCCCCATAACTAGATGTGTGGAGAGGGGTGAAAGATCGGCTACGAGATTGAGCAATATGCTCAGCAATGAACATCGGCTTAGGAGTTACAACAGGACTCGAAAAAGTGGTATCAACGTACGAAGGTGGTAAAGGTTGACATGGTTGACACAAAGTGGGTTGCAACGTCGAACTGTTTTTCCTAGACGCTTCTATTTGATCTTTCAAAGAAATTTTGGGCATGGAGGGATCGTCTTTAAATCGACCGAAACAATTGACGTACGAGGCAAAATTAGGTTCGGGATACCAAAGTTCGGAAAGTGATTTATGATGTGGGGTACCCATGATAGAAGAGAAATAAGGTAGGTGGTGCAAGGATTTCTTAGTGACAAAAGTTGCAAGTCTTTTTAAAAAAATTTCCTTTTTCCTTTTTCTTTTTTATTTAGAACTGTTTGCAAAAAGATTTTCGAGAAAAGAGCTAAGACACACTTTCGATCAACCAAAAATGCACAATCAGGCCTAGATCTAGGGTCACCTAGGTCAGCTAGACAGCTCCTAACTGTTCCAAAGGGTTAGAAATAGGACCTCAAACCGCCTCTTCACCGCCAATTGCGGCTAGGTAAGTGCCAGGTAAGTGGGAGGCTCCCCACTACAAAAGTAGTGGTCCTAATTAAGTAACCATTCGCCTTAGACACACTTTCCTAGACACCGCAAAGTCAGGTTAGGATAAACGGTCGATGCCTATAACTAGTCCTCTGTCATATTGAGCGCGACGTCCTTAGGGCTGAGTCTAGTATTTTTTAATTAAAGATTGGTCAATGCAAATGCCTTATGTGATTTCTGGGGTCCTGGGAAGGGTGATGAAATCCCCACCCAATCTGAATTGGTCAAAAGCCCCTTAAAATCCGATTAAAGATATGCAAAACAGTAAATCACTTGCAATCAAATCTTTTTTATTTTATGTGCGGCGCAAAGAATCCTGCACAAGATTTGTTATTTGGAAGGGAAGATTTTTTTAAGCGCAAAGAATCCTGCAGAAGATTTGACAAAAGATATATGGCGATTGGTAGAAGAAGGAAAAGGGGAGCAGACAGTGCAAAATTCGCGCGCTGACGTGGCAGATGGACCGCGGATCCTCGGCGGGAGAGCGCTTGCGCGGCGGATTAGCGGCGGTACGGAGGCTTCAAGTCTCCAAAAAATTGAGCTGTTCTGCTTTTCCAACCTCTTTCTGTTCTGATGTATCTTTTTCTGTTTCGAACTCTGGATTTTTCCAGATCCGTCGATCCTGCAGAGATTCAAAAAAAATACCCTTCCAAAAATAACAGATGATGTAGTATAGTGGTGAGTATTCCCGCCTGTCACGCGGGTGACCCGGGTTCGATCCCCGGCAACGGCACCATTTGATTGATCTAAAAAACTATCCATTACCGCAATCAAGAACAGCGTCGCTTTGCAGCTAGCCGGTGAGTACGGGTCGGTCTACAGGGATGTTGTGAATTTCCTAATCGCTCTTACGAGTTAATTCCAAACGGTATGAATGGATTAATTAAATCTAAAAACTAAATTAATCTAGGGCAATTGAATTAAAGATCTAACTATCTAACTAGGGCAAGGAATTAAATTTTATCTAGGGCAGAGAATGAAAAATTACCTAGGGCAAGAATTGAAATTACCTACTTACTTTACAGATGGCTCTCTCCAAACATCAACACAAGACTTGTCAGATCTGAATTTCTGAAATGAAAAGAGATATCGATGCTCTCCAAAAGAAATCTAAATTTTATTGATAAAAAGAGGCATAGGGAGGCATAGCCTTTACAATGATTTAGAGTTCCTATTTATAGAGGATAGGAAATCCTAGGTTACAATTGATTCGCACGTCTATATTTACCAAAATATCCTTAGGAAGACCTAGTCAAAGTAGACTCCAAATTTTGGTAAAATTTTATGTCTCTGTCTCTTTAAAAGGAAGTATTGGGCCTTGAAATTTCCTTTGTTGGCTCTTCTGTCTTTGGGCTTCCTTATTATTTGGATCTTTTATTAAAATAGTTTCTATATTTCTTCCAGATCTCCAGTGAATAATTGCGGTGGACTTTTAATCGTTCGCTTCGCGATCTTGGACCTTGCATTGCCTTGTTCTTTGTGAATTTTATCTTTGATGTATGCTTGATCAAGAGTCTTCTGTTTGTTGGTCAAAGTCCACTTTTGCATCGTCTTTTCATCGTTTTCACTGTTTTCTGTCCAAGAACCTGTAACCTGTAATATGTAGAAGACATGCGTCAAAAGCACCTGATTATTTATAAAACGAATAAGGATGGGGAATATAATAATGCAATATTATGGTGTGAACATACCACTGACGTACTTGTGGTTAAACCCACTGCCAACGTATTGACGAGTCTTTAGAGTCCCCCGCAGAAAGTTTCCCAAGTTCGGGCGAAACGTTGTAGAGGCCGTATGGTTTTATAGAAGGGTTTGATCATATACGTGCACTTGTGCACGGATCATGGTCGGACGGATCATACTATTGGGCTTTGGTATAAGCTGGATCCTAGTGTTAGATTTGTTGGATTACTTTAGTCTCGTTGTATTCGTATTCAGTCGGAATGCGGATGCAGGTATGTAAATACAAATGAGGGGTATTCTTGTGATCCGTCACGAGTTTACTTTAGAAGATGCCATTGTATTTATTGATTTAAACTTTTGGTTTAAAGTTTATTAAGTGGAAATTGTGAGTTATCACACACATTCTCTGCTTCACCTTGGACATGTCGACTAGCAAACTTCAGGTCCGAGTTGCTTCGGTTTTGAAGCGGGAGCCCGTAAAAAGATTGCTTGACGTGGTGCCACTTCAATGAGGAGACCGGAGATCGAGCGAGATCGGAGATGCCGCGAGGAGCTAAGGATGGTGGCTAAAGACCGAAGGACACGGATTGATCGGTAAAGCCATTCTAACTTCTTTGTAGTTAGTTAGTATAGGGTTAATGGAATGATCCGGGTAAAAGTCTGTGTTAGCGCGAGTTTATAAAAGTTTTGTTCCGCGTTTGGCCTCGGATAGACGGCCGGGGCACTACCGTAGACTTACATGGTATCAGAGCCACTCCATTAACCCCATACTAGCTTGTTCTAACGAGTTTAGAATATCGATCGAACGAAATTTTCAAAACAGCAATTCCATTTTTCAAGTTTCTGCCGAATTTTTAAAGTGGTCGAAAAATCATTTTCAGTGTGTCAGAAAATCATGCAGGATTTTTTAAGACCCTGGGAGAAATTTGAGAGCACGTTCCTACCATCGCACCGTGGAACCGCGGCCATACCATCATGTTTACCGCGGTTGCACGGCGGAATGGTGGATACAGTGCACCATTTTTCTTCTGGGTGTCTTTTATATGGAATTGTGGTTTCTGGAATATTTTGTTTTGGCCCAGATTTATTTTGAGTGCTAGATTTGCACTTGGGGCCCACTACGGGACGTTTTGTCGATCAAAATTTTAAATACGTTAGTTTACAGTACTTACATTCTTATCTGCGACCCTGAATGTCATTCGAGCGGTAAATCTTGTCTAATTGCTATAGCTCTTTTAGACGGGTTTGCGAACGTGACATTCACGTTGATGTTCTGTGTTGTGTTGTGATGTTGCGGATTGTCGTGGTGGATAGCTTGGTTGCAATGTTAGTACAGTTTAGTTTCATTTGTATATTTGATATCGCGGGGCGAGCGTCCGACATGTGGACTGCCGTCACTGCCTGTTTGTATATTATTCTTTTGGGGCACGACCGCGTTGAGGTCGATGTACCCGTTGTACATATTTTCTTTTCTGTACTAGGATTACCCCACGGTGGAGTGCACGGATAGCCGGGTTCTAGAGGGCAATGGGCCGACATCTCATGGCTTTAAGACGGAAAGGGCTTCACTCTAGAATTGGCGGGCTATTCACCGCACTCGTAGGGGGTATGGTTGACCCAAGGAGGGGTGCTCAAGTTACCGGATTCCGTGAAGTGCTGGGTGGCCCATTCACATTGATGAAGTGGATGCCTCTCTTCTGGTTTTGGCGGGTAACTTTCCGCACCCGTAAGGGTCTAGGTTTTCATTGCACAGGCTATCCACACGACCAAGAGAACGTCGGGTTTTCAGTTGTGGCTCAAAGGAAACCCGAGGCTCTCAGATTATATGTATTGTTCTGTGATACTTATTACTTTTCTGTGATGTTGCATTTATCACGCCTAGAGCGATTATTATATATTGATATATATAATAGTAGATGTTGTATATGTTTTTCACCCACGCTAGTCCAGTCCCCGCTCTGTTGTTAGTTAAGTAACCTAACGGGTAATGACGGGACCAAGTGGCGAATGCGGATGGCATATACGTACATTTTATTTTCGTTCTTTTCTGGTGTGATTAATTGTGGGACTGCATTGATTCTGATCAATGCAAGGAAAACAAACCTATTCGATGTTGTTGGAACATTTTTCAAAAAGCTGTTATTACAAGGACGTTTTCTTTTGTTTCGCACAGAGGTATTCGGTTATGAATATCCAGCACCACATTCGACGAGGCAAGGGTCGATATTCCTTCATCGGGAGTGACCCCTTGGGCAGAAGTTTGCGTCAGGGTAATAACTTCACTATAGTCGAATACTTTTGCTATGCATCGCGGTATTCAGTATGGAATATCCTGCACCTCATTCTACGAGGAAAGAGCCGAGATCCCTTCACCGGGAGTGACCTCTTTACCAAAGGTTTTCGTCACTATATATTTGTAAAAAACTATCCGGTTCTTTCAACGATATCAAGTTCATTACGTTAACGATTTTTCGCCAAAAACCATTCGTAGCCCTCCGTCATTTCAGACGGGTAGCACTTAGTATTCATGCTATGTTTGTTGACATTCGTCAAGGCATAGTGTATGGTACTTTCTTGTTACCTTTATGTTGCCAAGATAGATGCGTTGGTTTGGTACAGTCGTACAGCCTTGTTGACCTTCGTCAAGGGTTGTACGGGTGGGTTCAAATTAACCTGGACAATGACGGGTAGAACTTGACATGTGACCTATGATTTGTTGACCTTCGTCAAGGCCATAAGAGAATGGGGTAAAAATAATATCGGGAGTTTCAAAAGAAACTGAAACTTGCCAGGCATGCGCATACCTTCTGGAGTGTGATAACGTGAGTAGATTCCATTACGTTATCATGTGATGATAGTTGGATCCCGATTCCCACTGATGAGTTGGTTTACTCCTCGGGTGATCCCGACTAATTCTTCTTTCAAGTTTGGAGGAGAATTTGAGGATACAGTGGGAGACATCCTGATTAGATAAAGTGATTAACCATTCTGATCTAGGTTAGAGTGCACGCAGAGTGTTTCTTTTCTCTCTCTCTTTGGCAGCGACCATGGCCCGACCCTAGACTATGTTGGCTATAGTGCCCTCAAGGCAATTATCGTAATCGCAGGAAAGTGATTATGATGATTGAGGGAGGACCTATATCGATAAAACAGTCTTACTCGAGATGATAGTATGCTATCTGGTTTGTCTTTATCATAATGTATATGTTGATAAAGCCCATAGGATTCTTGCTTGACTACCAGCATTGTGATGGCGATCACTTACGTGGGAGCTGGGGGTCTATAAGCACATCCTTAAATGTCCCTGGTCATGGGAGTATTGAGACTGAGCATCGATACTCCAGTGTAGACTGGTGTATACTTATCTAGACCCTGACGAGGGGCGGTGGCCGGTCTCACAAGCCATTGGTGTTAGTTGTTCACCTAAGATAGTATACAGGTGCTCATTAGGTTATGAGTACACTGGACGGACTCGCCGGGAACATAATAGTTGATATTATACCTATAGTCAGATAGCGGTTCCCTGGTGACATGTGTACAGGTTAGTCTATCGACCTGAGATCGTCATTTGTCTCGTGTGAGTTCCCACTGTGCTTTGATTACTACCCTACCACGGCTCAAAGGAGTCGTGTAAACAGATTTTAGTTGGGTACAGTCCCGAGCCATATGGAGGCAGTGAGTGGATCGTCAGGGATTCGTCTCTCCCGGTATTGGGGGTTGATGTCGCACAGTGCAGGGTGGCCATCACTAGAAATCCTCGGTCGGGGATTGTAAGAATTACCGATCCATGATCGATAGCTTCTCAGGTAGTGATGGGTTTCATACCGATATGAATTATCGCGTTGTTAGGTGTTTGAATTTATCCACCCCCTACACCCGATATGCGATACTCTTAGACGAACAGACCGGACTGTACGGATATTGTCACTGACAGGCTCAGTAGGGGTTTGGATGAGTTTGCTCGTCGGCCTTCCTTCGCTCAATACCTAAGTAGCCGTTACGTACAGTTAGTGCCGCTGACGTGCTTGTTGTTAAACCCACTGCCAGCGTATTGACGAGTCTTTAGAGTCCCACATAGAGGGTTTTCACAGTTCAGGCGATATGGTGTAGTTGATGTATGTTGGTACATACAGGTGTCCGATTGAATATGTGCACAGGCTGCACAGACTTTAATCGGATGGTTGATAATACTAGCGGCTTAGGATTAAGCCAGATTGTTAAATCAAATTTTGATTTAATAATTTGTACATGTATTTATATATATGTATTCTAGTATTATTGCTCACTATTCATTTTCTCTCTTTGGCTATTCGTATTTTCGTACGAATACGCGTATGTGTATTTCGATACCTGTACCGGGAAGTATTCCGTATTTGTACGGAATGGCTTCTAGAAGTTGCCACCTCATTATTGATTTTGTTTAGAAAATCATTTCTTTATAATGAGGTGGAAAAGGTGACATGGCAAGGGTATGGTTTTCGGTCAAAGTATGGGCATGGTCATGTTGTGAATGGTATGGTAGTATTTGTTTAATGAATAATGGAAATGAGATTTTTTGTGGGGGCATGAGAGAGGGGAGGGGCCGGCCACTTGAAGGGAAGGGGGCTTGCTCATTTGGTGATTTTTGATATGGTTCTCTTCACACTCTCACACTCTCATACTCACACAAAATACATAGCTATTTTCAAGGCCTTGCCATCATCACCTTCTTCATCTTCTTCTTGAGATGCTCATTTGAGCTCATGGTTGAGAGAAAGAATTTTAGTGACACTATCCTACACCCTCCACTTTCCACTACTAGCAATTTTGAAGAGTCGGTTGGTCCGCTTGGCGAACCTGAAGCTTGTGTTGTTTCCCTCGGGTGGATCATCGGAGATGAAGGAAGACTGGCGACCAAAGTCGATCTGCAACATCCCTAGGAGCTTGGAAATAGTTGAAGACCCAAAGGACTTGGTTCATTAGGTATAACCATTCTATCTCTTTGTGTTTGGTTCGCTAGTTTTAAGGTTAATGGTTTCGATCTTGGAATCAGGTAATAGTAGCGCCGAGTTTTAGAAAAATTTTGTTCCGCATTTGGCCACGGTTCGATGGCCGGGGCGCTCCCATAACCCATCATGGTATCAGAGCCACCCATTTACCCGTAATCTAGCTTGTTTAAACAATGTTAACATATCGAAATCGGAAAAACCCCGACATGCTTCCCCTGCACATTAAGTTTCTGTTGTTTTTAAAAGTGTCTCGAAAAATTATTTAAACAAGTGCAGAAGGCTACTGACTTGACCACAAGACAACACCCCAAACACGAGACCCTGTCGCCGGATTTTGGTGGAGCACTAGGCATCAAAAACCGAGGAGGCCGGTTTTTTGGGGATCCAGGGTTTGGTTTTTGGGGTGTTATCTGGTCTCTGTTATCTATGTGCAGTGGTATTGCCTGTTTAGCCAAATTTGGATATGGTTTCATCAGTTTGTTTGGGGCTATTCGAGGGTTATTTCGAAGTCGATAAGTTTTAATATTATTTAAAATTTGTAGTACATTACATTTCTATCTGTGACCGTGAATGTCATTTGATCAGTAAACCTTGTCTAATAGCTATAGTCCTTTTAGACGGGTTTGCGAACATGATATTCACGTTGATGTTCTGTGTTGTGCTGTGATGTTGCGGATTTGACGTGGTCGGTAGCTTGCATGCAATGGTAGTGCAGTTTGGTTATATTTGTACATTTGATATTGTGGGGCGAGCGTCCGACATGTGGACTGCCGTCACTGCCTGTTTATATATTATTCTTTTGGGGCACGATCGGGCTGAGGTCGATTTACCCGTTGTATATATTTTCTTTTCTGTACTAGGATTACCCCGCGGTGGGGTGCACGGATAGCCAGGTTCTAGAGGGAAACGGGCCCGCATCTCATGGAGTTGAGACGGAAGGGGCTTCACTCTAGAATTGGCAGGCTATTCGCCGCACTCGTAGGGGGTATAGGTTGAACCAAGGAGGGGTGCTCAAGTTACCGGATTCCGTGAATTGCTGGGTAGTCCATTAACTTTGATGAAGGGGGCTGCATCGCTTCTGGTTTTGGCGGGTAACTTGCCATGCTTGTAGGGGTCTAGGATATCATTGCACAGGCTATCCAGACGACCAGGGGAACGTTGGGTTTTCAGTTGTGGCTAAAAGGAAACCCGGGGCTCCCAGATTATCTGTATTGTTCCGCGATGCTTATTACTTTTCTGTGATTTTGCATTTATCATGCCTGGGACGATTGTTATATATATATATATATATATATATATACTAGTAGATGTTGTATATGTTTTGCAGCCGCGCTAGCCCAGTCACCGCTCTGTCGTTAGTTAAGTAACCTAACGGGTGATGACGGGACCCAGTGGTGAATGCGGGTGGCATATACGTACATTTTGTTTTCGTTCTTTTCTGGTGTGATTAATTGATGGGACTGCGTTGATTCTTATCAATGCAAGGAAAACAAACCTATTATATGATGTTGTTGGAACCAAGATTTAAAAAAAACTGACATTACAGACGTACGCTTTTGCTTTGCACAGTGGTATTCGGTTGTGAATATCCAGCACCTCATTCGACGAGGCAAGGGCCGAGATCCCTTCATCGGGAGTGACCCCTTGAGTAAAAGTTTGCGCCAACGTAATAACTTCACTATAGTCGTTTTCTTTTGCTTTGCATCCTGGTATTCAGTTAGGAATATCCTGCACCTCATTCGATGAGGAAAGAGCCGAGATCCCTTCACCGGGAGGGACCTCTTTAGCAAAAGTTTTTGCCGCTATACTTTTGTAAAACCACTTAGATTCTTTCAACGATATCAAGTTCATTGCGTTAATGATTTTTCGCAAAAAACTAGTCGTAGCCCTCCGTCATTTCAGATTAGTATTGCTTAGTATTCGTGCTACGTTTGTCGTAGCTATTCGCCGAGGCGTGGTGAGCAGTAGCTCTGTAATGCTTTTCTATCGCATGGATAAGTAGATTGGTTAGGACAGTCGTACGACTTTGTTGATTATTCATCAAGGGTCATGCGGGTGGGTTTAACGCAATCAAGATAATGACGGGTTGAACTTGACTAGGACCTTTTGATTTGTTGATTATTCGTCAAGGTCAATTGGGTCCTAGGGGTAAAAAATCATATCGGGAGTTTCAAACATACAAGAAACTTGCCAGGATTGTGCATAACTTATGGAGTGTGGTGACTTGAGTGGCTTCCATCAAGTTATCATGCGATGATAGTTGGATCCCGATCCCAACTGATGAGTAGGATTACTCCTCGGGTGATTCCGACTAATTCTCCTTTTTAGGTTCGGAGGAGAATTCGAGGAAACAGTGGGAGCCATCCATATTAGATAAAGTGATTATCCATTATGATCTAGGTTAGAGTGCACGCTGAGTGTTTCTTTTCTCTCTCTCTCTGACAGCGACCATGACCCGACCTTAGACTATAACTCAATGACCAAGTTAACCGAACTTTCTTGTAAACACTGGCTTTTGGATTGTCCAAGTTCCATACATCATTGCCACTCCTTCTTTTACCCATTGCTTTTCTTCAGAACACCCCGTATTACTACGAATATCCATTTCCATTAGATAAAACCATCGTATGGTTATATACGAACTCAAAGTAACTTTTTTCGAAGATGGTTTCTGGTTCTGGAGAAAATGAATATGATTATTCAGTTGTCTTTTCCTTTTTCCTTCTCTCGGGTTGTGAGGGCTCCTAGGATTAGGAGACGGTACACCTATTACGCTTATTGGATAGTCTTCTTCCAAACCATAGGCAGGTGCCGAAAGGTAGGGAATGAAGAAAACCAATTAGCCTATGTGTGGTGTACAGAAGGTAATGAGAAAAGACAAATAAAGGGATTAGAAAGAAGGCAAAGTAAATTGTGACTGCTATTCACGACCAAACCAAGTCTTTCAACGCCACTTCTACTTCGCCTTTATATTTCTCCAGAACACCCCGTATCACTACGAACATCCAATCCTATTGGATAAATCCATCGTATGGTTATATACGAACTCGAAGGAACTTTTTCGAGAATGGATTCTGGTTCAGGAGAAATAGAATAAGGATTATTCAGTTGTCTTTTATCATCACCTTCTCTCAGGTTGCGAGTGCTCCTAGGATTAGGAGAGTACACCTATTACGCTTATTGGATAGTTGATCAATCGAAAATATTGCATTTTTTAACACATCAATTTCCCTACCATTTGCACTCATCTAAAAGTGTTCGGTATACATATAGCACATATTAGCAAATTGACTGTAAAATACAAAATAACTTGTGTTATATATTATAACCGGCATTTTGAGGGAAATTGAGTGTTTATCATTGCATCGCATAATCTTTGTATAGCGCAACACTTGTCTCGAGAATCTGTGCAGGAAATTCCAGGAAAAGAGCCGAAACTGTCAAAAGTGCTAATAAAAATACGCCAAGTCCAAGACTTGTGATATGGCAGCGAACAAGAAAGATATATAAGATTCCACACATCAGAAAAGTACCCTAAAGACAGCACCAATTCAACCTGGAAAATTGATGCGCTAAGGCACCCAAAAGGCCTCGGATCCGCGGCCGAATGGCCCTTCCCGTGGCGGATCCGCAGCCACGTAGGGATGACGTCAGTAGGGCTTCATGTCAGGTTTCTTATTTCAAAGCCCACACACATTTTAGCCATTGCAAACTCCAGAGAACTCCAGAAGCTTTTGTCCGAGCAGCAAAGCTCCTTGTTCAAGCTAAACACTCTCAAGCTTCTCAAGCAAGCCTCTCAAATAACTACCTAAGCCTAGAAGCTTCTCCCTAACCTCTAACCTTATGAAGGAAGCTAGCCCTAACTAACTAACTCTAGAACCTTCTACCTAACTACCAAGCTTACAGGAGATCCTAATCTAAACCTAGCTTCTAAAGGAAGCTAATCCCAATCCTAAGGCTATAAAAGGAACCCTAAAGCTTCATTCTAAGGTTGTTGAAAATTGAGCAAAAATCCCACAAGTTGAGTGACACAACTTGTGCATTCAAACCCTAACCCTAATCCAATCACCAAAACCAAAATTCAAGATCTTTGAGTACAAATCAAGCAAGAAGCCTTCAACCTTTTAGAAGCGACGACGATCTTCAACCGAGCAAGTAATCCTTGAGACGATCCGCGACTCAAGGAGACGTGCGAAGCCAAATCAACGATCGAGTTCTTTCCTCTTATAGATCTTGAGAGAATTGTAACAAAATTGTTGATAAATAAAAGGTGAAATTTCTTTATCTTTCTTATCTCTCTATTTGAGCATTATGATTAGATCTCGATTCTTGATTGTGTTCTTTGATATGATGCTTGAGTAAAAACTCCGCTCGTGGAGGAGTCGAGAGAATCAATAGATGATGATGTTACAAATCTTAAAATGATTCTTAATTCCTATAAGTTTTGTAAACTCTTGTAAATTGAATCATCGACAATCTAGTTTCGAGCGAAATGCTTTCTTGAATATTTTCGCTCTTAATTAGAGATCGACGATTGGTGATTCGATTTACTAGAGGCTAGTTTTTGAATGAGATTCATCGGAAGGACAAAAGATGAGATGAAGAAACCCTAGTTCCTTCAAGAGATCCTTAAACCTCGATTGATCGTCATCGATCTAGTATCAAATCATTAATGGATAAGAAAACGTAATCACTAGTTTTCATCACTTCTATAGATTCAATCGATTCCTACGAGCCTCACTTCAATTCTTGAAACCTAATTCAATTGGATATCATCAATTCTTGATTCTTGATTTTAATGTTTTCTTGATATTAGATTTAGACCTAGATAATTCTTGAAATTCACTTTTAAATATTGAATTGAATTGTCTTTTCTTTTCTTTTTAATTTTCAATTCATCTAAATCAAATACGATCAAATCTCACTTTCCCTGTGGACGATCCGCACTCGCTAACGAACTTACAATTGACACCGTTATTGATTGCGGTTTACAAATTTCTTTGGTTGTGATTTCTATACACGTTTCAATATACATACCGAGAAATCATTCAATCAAATGGCGCCGTTGCCGGGGATCGTGTGCTAATTTGTTCGTTTTTGAAATTTGAGTTGAAAATTTTATTCCATCAGAATTTTTAGATCAAAATTCGCACAAACGCTAAACGATTCTTTGTGATTTGTTGCAAGGAAATCTGGAATCTGTGGAGCTTGAGGAAAATTTTTCTGAATATTCCAGAGAGCTCAGGGGGTGAACAGGGACTGTTCCAAGAATTTTTGTGCAGGGAACAAACCAGTGGACCACGTTTCCGTGGCATAAGACGTTCATTGCGGCGGTTCCGCGGCGGGCTTAGGGCTTCGCTGTATGAAAATTGCTCGGTGACTCTCTGACTTTCTTATCTCTTCCTCGATCTGCTCCATTAACCAATTTCTGTAGGTTTCTTTGCAAAAATTCGCAGCGCCGCAAAAATAAAAATTGTGCGTGTTTGATCTTTGTTGTCTGCATTTTTAATACAGAAATTAAGGGGCAAAGACCAAATTCAGATTAGGTGGGGAGTTCATTACCCTTCCTAAGCCCCGGAAATCACAAAACTGCATCCGCATTACCCTCATTAACTAAAAAAGATCTAGACATGACTCTAAGGACCGTCGCGCTCACTTAGGACAGGAGAAGGTCGCGGGTAATCTATTGCTTATCCGCGTTTCTTTTGTGGTGTCTAAGGCAAGTGTGTCTAAGGCAAGTGGTTAATTAATTAGGCCCACTACTTACGTAGTGGAAACCTCCTACTTACCTGGCACTTACCTGGCCACAGGAAGGACAAAGAGGCAGTAGAGGATTGATCCTGCGATTTGTATTCTGGCAGTTAGGAGCGGTTTAGAGACTTGACCTAGGTGACCATTAGACTTAGGGTTGTGTGTGCATTTTTTGTGATTTGCTTTTTTTCAAAAATCCGTATCTTTTTCAAAACAAACACCAACTTATCATTTTCCTTAATTATTAGTGCAAGATAGGCTGGACATGGGATTCTAGTGCCCGACTTGTCCGCGTTTCCTCGATCGACTCCGAAGTCGGTATTTCTACGTCTACTTCTTCTTTACCCACCACCACACCCACATCGATGGACGGTTCTCCATCGAACTTCTTTACCACTACTCTGCCGCCGTCCGCAGGTGTGCAGAATTCACCCCGCATCTCTCTCCAAGAGAGATGCTATCCTATGCGATGTCCTCTTTCGACCTGTCTCACCATTCCACCAGCCAACGGGGATAATTTTGAAATAAAACCCCAGTACATCAATCTTCTACCAAAATATCACGGTCTCGAGTCTGAAGACGCATATGTCTTTATTACCAAATTTGAAAATGTATGAGCTATGATGGGTACTTCACAGCTTTCTGTGGATGCTATGCGTCTCCGTCTTCTCCCATTTACTTTGTGCGATATAGCCGAGAAGTGGCTTTATAACACAACTGCACATTCTATCTCAAACTGGGAAGAATTCTTTGCAGCATTCCTTAAGAAATTCTACCCGAATCATAAAATAGCTCGAGTCCGTAGCGAAATAAATCAATTCACCAAGCTTCCGAATGAACCATTTTCGAAGTGTTTTGAACGCTTCAAGGATCTGTTGGTTCAATGTCCACATCACGAAATCCCTAGATGGGATCTGTGCAGAATTATATATGAGGGCATTAATCTTACCACTAAACAAAACCTTGAATTCATTTGTCAAGGCACTTTTATGACCAAAGATGATGGCAAAGCACGGAAATTCTTAGAAGATTTCGCTGAAAGATCCTTACAGTGGGAGAGTGTAAACCAGTCATCGCCTAGGGGTGGCATTCACCAAATTGATGTTTCCATAAGTGTTAGAGCTGAGATGGCAGCAATGCAAAAGAAGCTAGAAGCTATGGAACAAAAAATTTTAGCAGCCTCCCTAAATCCGATGTCGCTCCCCAAAACTGTATGTGGATGCTGTTCTGATCCTTCTCATTTGACGGAAGAATGTCCATTGAATTCTCCGTTTCCAGGTCACGTGCATACCAATGCTGCTTTTCAATGACCTAGAAACGACCCGTATTCTTCCACATATAATCAGGGTTGGAGGAACCACCCTAATTTTTCTTGGAACCAACAACAAAATCAAAACACGGTTCCAAACCAAAACAATTTCCAAAGGGCTTTTCCACCACAACAGCAACCACTTCAACTCACTCAGCACCCTACCAGTCACAAAATTTTCAAAACCAGGTCAATACTCCCGCACCTTCTAATCCTTTGCAGTTGACCTGCTCTAATGAATTCTCTGCATTCACACAAACCATGAAATCACTTTTGTCAAATTTCATGGAAGTGTCGGCTGAGGTTAAGTCTTCTGTCCATGATATAAAGAAAAACACAGCTTCCTAAGCTGACAGTATAAAATCGATGGAAGCAGAAATTGCACGACTAAAAGCCGAAATGAGTGCGAGAGACAAAGGGAAACTTCCGTCTAAACCCTTACCGAATCCTGGGCATTACAATGTTAATGCCATCACAACGTTGAGATCAGGAAGAGTGCTGAACAATCATGTTGGGGAAGAGATTGATTATGCTGAAAAATCTATCAATAACACCCCGGCTGAGACCTTTCCTTACACACACACTTCTACTTCTGATCCTTGTTCTTCTACCTGTAACGTTTTGAAAATCGTTTAGGTGAAATTTCGGAGAATCGGTAAAATAACGGGTGTTTTCCGTAAAAAAAAACCAAGATATAAATATCTATTAATATAAAATTAAATATACCTATTCTAATTATGAAATTACTAGTATTTGGTATTTAATGGGTCACTTGTAAATTTCTAATTTACTTAAAAAAATTCCAAAATTAATTATTTAAATATTATTTTAAGCCGTCACTAATACATTTAATTGGGATATTTACAAATTGGAATGGGGTAATAGAAATTCTGTGAGCCACGACAACCTAGAATCTAGTTTATAACATGTTCTTTTTCTAAAATTCTCCTCATGGTTCTAGATGTTTTTAGAATGCTAAATTAAATAAAAATAAAATAGAATTATTGAGGTGTGATATGTAAATGAGGTAAAAAAGGGGGGGGGTTTGACTTGGAAGAAAAAAACACATTTCCCACCTCATTTTCAAAGCCAACACAGCAGCCCCCTCCCCTTGGCCGAGCCCACTCTTCAACTAGAGATGGAAAAAAAAGAAATTAAAAGAAAGCATTAAAAAAAGTTGTGGAGTTGAATAAATGAGGTATGGGCACTCTTTCTTTTTACTTTAAAACACACACACATTTCACTCTCTCTCTCCCCTCAAAGATGCTGGCCGAGCCTTCCCTCTTGGCTACCCCAAATTTCCTTACCTCTTCCTACTTCAAAAATCTTCAAAAAAATCAAAAGAAAATCCGACAAACTCCAAATCCATTCCTTACCCATTATTCCTTGGCCCATCTTGCATGGATCTTGATGCAAAGTTGATGTTTTGGAGGCTAGGTTTTCATGTTTGATCACTTGATTAATAAGTATAAATCTTAATCTATGGTTTACTTGTTGAATTATTACTTTAATTTAGCCTATTAAGTGTTTAAATGTGGAATTAGTTGCAAGATTTAATATTCAAGAGAAGGGTCAAATTAAGATTAGGGTTTGGAAATTCTAGAAATTGGGTTTGATCAAGATAAGGGTTTTGATCATTTGTTTGTGGTTGTGAGATGTAGTTTAACACATCAAAGCATGGAAAACCTAATCTAGTTTCTAGTTGCAAATTGTTAATTTAAAATTATAATAACTAAGCTATATTGCAAACTTGGTTTTAAAATTAAATCAAAATTTTAAGATTAAAAATCTAATTAGGGTCTTCATCACATCATTAACATTATAAGTTATAGTTTAATACTTTAGATCATGCAAAACCAAGCTAAATTGTTGTTTGTGCATTTTTAATATGAAATTGTTAAAATTGGTTAAATTTGCAAACTAGGATTTTGGGTTTAATGAAAATTGATGAGATTAAATTATGGGAATGGTTTGTATGACTTATTTAAGATGTTTAATGAGTATTATGGCCACTAGAATTGTTTAAACATCAAGATTTTGCATTAAAACGGATAATTTTGCTTACTAGGTTTTCGGAAAAATAGCTTTATAACGAATTTGAAGTTTTGATGATTTAAACCCTATTTCATATATATATATATTTAGTGTGTTGTGAAACCACGAATGGTGCGTTTGAGTTTTTCTCGATCACTCGGCGTTTGTACGCCGATATCGAGGGTTATTTGGTTGTTTTGCATGAACGGGTTATAGGTTTTAACCTATACGCGTTTTGTGTGCCATTTTGGTTTTGTCAACGATATGATATATTTTTGCATATAGGTATCTCTCACGTGGACTTCGGGCGATGAAGAAGAGGATGGCGGCATTGACTTCGGCAGACAAGGACCAGGTGAGTAGATATATATCTACGGGTTAAGTCAGGTGGATGACGTATAGCACCCTCGCAGTTCGTAGTATAGTTATGATATATATATGTGATTCATGATACGCAGATGTTATCAAGAGATGATTATTGTGTTCATGGTTTAGTTTAGGGTAATTAGGAGTAAACTAGTATAGTTTCTTAGTCGTGAACCCTAGAATAGGTTCACACCCACACGCACACACGCATTTGCATACATCTATTTACATGTGCGTATATGGGGATATGTATATATATATACACATGGGTATGGGACTATGTATATATATATACGTATACATCTACACGGATTATGAGGATAATACTTGGGATTGGAGATGAGTCGATGAGATTGGGCTTGAGGCCGTGAGATCGGTGATGTGACAGGGTTCGTATTCGAGTTACGACGTGATATGTTTAGCGGGTCCTTTAGGCGTGGTGTTTTCATACACACGCATGCATACATAAATGGTATCGGTATTGTACTAGACGTAGATCATTCCCCCGATCATGATATTTGATAAAGAGGATACCAGATGAATAATGAGATAAATGTGATATTTGACCCGTACCCAGATTTGGGAGGCCGTACGACAGATTTACCGTACGAGCTATATATTGATGATAGATCCACACTCTTGACTCGAGGATGTCATATTATATAGGGTATCGTATGAGATACTATTGAGACGAGATCACCGACTATTATACACACACAAACATATATATATATATATATATATATATATATATATATCGACTCCGATTTAGGTAGTTTCCATACCCCTTCTGATTGGTTGTTAGTTAGACCTGTAGTTACCTAGTAGATGTTAGACTGGACCCGAGTCATACCTATTTCCAAAACTAATGAATCGTGAGGATTTTAAAGACATGTCAACGGATACTACGGATATTTCAAAAGACGTACCTTTTCTTAAAAACACCGTAGCCCTTAGTTTCAAAACACCACGATTCGTACTATTTCAAACGTCAAAACAGTATAACACAGGTGTAGCGATGTAGATTCTTATTGTTACGTTATCATTCATGTTCAGCATATTATTGTTGCAATTACTATTCATTGGCATTTATCATGTTGTTATCGTCTCATTGCATGTTTATTGTGTACTTAGTGATTATGAACAATGCTGTCAGGACACCAGCACCATTACCGATAATGTATATGTTCTACATACACTTACTTGCCGGCTCACACACATCATCATCGATAATTGCCATGTCACGTACACTTTAGAAAATACCTTTTCATTGACATAGCTTGATAATTGATAGTCGCAATATGTTATAGCTTCCATATGCTAATTTAAATATTCCATTCATTGCATGATATTAGGCGCATTCATATATTCATTGGTTATGCAGTATTATGGAGATTTATGCCGGTATTCACTGTTTATTGGTATCATGATTTTGATGATTTCAGATTTACATGAGATTTCTGGATTTGGGGGAAAATCGCAAGAATTTAATAAAAGTTTAGTATCATCATTTTAAAAATGCAAATTGCGGTTTTCTCATGATGTATGAGTCGTCCACCATGAGTTTTCATGATTGTTGTTGGATTTCGAGACCCGATTCGAGGAGTTGGATGAACCGTCTCGGGTACATGGTGGGCCCGGTATGGTACCCTGGGGCAAGAAGCTCGAGTTGTATTTGATGAGCCTGGCAGGGGAGCACTACCTACCGGTGATATTAATTGGACTCGTCGGTTATCCAAAGAATACCGGCCGGAGTCATGAGATGGATACAGGCTGATCCGTTCTGCCGGAGCCGCGGGCCGATCCCGTAGATGATACGGATGCCTGAGATATTGATATTTGAGATCTGAGATTTAAGATATTGAGATTTGATATTGAGATACTGAGAATTATATTTTGTGTCGATGCTGACACTGATTTCTCTATTGCTTTCATTAATGATACTTGATTGATATACATATAGGAATCTCATTGATTAAAAGAAACAGTTGTCTCACTCATGATATATTCTGTTTCTATTCGTAATGCATTCATACATCATATATATCTGATATGTTGCTATCTGAGGCGCTGACACGAGCACGTGGTATTGCACTTATATGTAGATGGATCAGGATATTATTTGAGGATATTACCTGATATGACCTAGGATAGCGTTATGCATGCGATTTATACTCGTAGGTGTTTTCTACTCACGAGTTGGCAACTCACCCCCGTTGTGCCACAGTTCCTTGCATGTTTTGCCGTATAGGTTTCGTTGCGGCTTGCTGGCACACTGTTATTCCCGGCGGTTGCTTTGGTAGGTGGGTTCTTTGCATCAGGACCACCATTGTTTATTTATTATTTCAGTTGTATCTAAAAACTCCATCAACCAGATTGTATATTTGATAGAGATAGAAGACCAGACTTGTTATTATTTCGACCTTAGAGTCGCGCGTTGTATTATTATGGTTTTCATGCTGATTTTGGGTTTTCTTTTGAGTTTTGATCCTCGCCCTTCGGCGTTGTATATTATATTGCTTGCGTGGTTGTGACCGTCAATTGACGAAGAGCTAGCTCCTGCTTGGGGATGCCTTTTTATTTATTTCGTATACTATTCATGTTGTATCCCGTTTGGGGCTTGTATTTACAAAGGAGACTCTGCCGAAATTTTCAGAAAATACTTGAGATTTTAAAAATACATACTTCGGCCTATGTTGATTAAAACTACTTGCTTTTAATTGGTTTTTCCTTCACTCTACTGCTTCTTTGGTTTTGATTTCTGGGTTTTGGCTTACTTAGATTATGTACGCCTCAAGACGTTTCGTAATTTAAGTGCCGGTCATGTTCCGTACTTTTCGGGTCGTGACAAAGTTGGTATCAGAGCGTTAGGTTTTACCTTCGGAGTGTAGGATGACCCTTGGTTGATGGAGTAGGTGACTCAAGTAGAGTGACGTACCATGTGTATGTTCCGCGGCATATTTACGATACGATACTCCACTTAAGAAGCCTTTGGATGTACATTTCCTTGCCCAACATTATATTCATTCCTATGATCTAGCCTCATCAGTACAAGTTATGGTTTTGTTATCACGGGGGTACGGGCAGAGAGAGCTACGGCTAGAGTTGCGTCAGCACGAGCTTGTCACGGACGAAAACTGACCAGGGCGTGATTCCAGGGAAATACGGTTTGCATAGAGGCGCCATTTTTATTGTGTTTTTGCGCCACGAGCATTTGATGGATCACTTTTACGAGATTTCTCGGACGTGCAGATCAGCACCAGAGGATTGGGCCACTTCAAGAGGCCAGCCAGATTGTGATGACCGTCAGAGCACAGATTGTTTTGATGATTGGGGCACTGTTCAGCGTGCGGACGAATGAGCCAGTGATTTTGGCAAATGAAAAGATATCGCCCCAGATATTTGAAGTTAACGCCGCACGAGTTAAACTTAGAGATATGATAGGAGATCGCTAGTCACCAGAGATGAAAGACTAGGACATGTGATTCATTGCCTACCACGATGCGAGGTCAGCAGATTGATTGATTCCAGCTAGAGACGACTTCACGCTGATACGTTGAGAGTCGATATAGACAATCGAATGTCAGGAACCCATTTTCCAAGTTTAAAGTATTCGGAAAATAATGCAAGCAATTCTACGGACCCTCTAGAGGAATGAAACCCTAACTCGACATAATGACCATGGAACGCCGATGAACCTTAGGGTTTGCGGCAGTTCAGCGGTGCCGTTAGTGAGGCTTAGGTCTGCCCTTCTACAGTTGGTCCATAGGTGCTGTGGCATATATTCGATACTATTAAACTGTACCCAAGATGTTGAGCTCTTGGGGGATTATGGAACCTTGACGAATCGATCGAAAAGTTCGACATCATTCGGATATCATATGATGGGATACATTGCTTGGGAGACTCCAGATACGAGTATAGCCGTTGGAGCGCAGTCCATGCAGCCACGAGGAGACGAGTCCAAATCAGTCGACATTAGAGAAAAGTGGAGTAAGAGGTTCGTACGAGATCTTGATGAGGTGACGTTCCACTCCGCCGACATCAAAGATGTGAAACGCAAGCAGAAGCGTTGACTATGGATATATCTTCCAGGAGGAGTCGTGATGAGTATGCATCCGTTCCGGAACAAGAAGTAGATTTGGTAACAATGATGACTTCCGAGCAGTTCGAAAGAAACGAGATTTGGGGGAGACTTTGACGGAACCTTTGTGGAATACTATGCGAGAAGATTTGGACCCAGGATCGGTCATATTGCACACACCCAGCTGGCCAGAGTTCAGCATCGTCGACGAGAGCCTAAGGGCACCAGGCGACAGGCCATGATCAGGAGGCAAGTAGATATCTTGCTCTGCTAGCATTGGGTGCACCGACACCTTCTCGACCTTGAAGGAAGGACACCGACGACAGTATTTATGATATGTGATTTTGTAATTGACTATCACGTATCCGTCACTTTGGATTTCAGTATTTTTGGATGATTTATTTCATGATTGAGTTTTTATGACCAAGTTTCATGATATTTGATTTCGTGCCTAGGGCATGCATATGATTTGACTAATGCTTTCAGCATAGTTTTCATGCACTTTTAGTATTTTGATTTGCTTTTGTGCACGCTGATGCACATGGTTGCGAGATTATATACCACGGTATACCTGATTTGGATTTAAGATGTGTTGTATACCGTCGATTTCGATTGTGACACTCGATATTTTTTTTGTGCATCTTGTACACCTGATTGGATTCTTGCACATGTTTGACGCGCTTGGATTGGATTTTATGCATGTTCGGCGCTTGATATTGGATTTTGTGATTTCATGCATGATGGATGCACCTGATTCAGATTTTCGCGCATGTTAGGCGCATGTTATGAGATGCGATTTTGGTGCACGCCAGATGCACTAAATCGGGATTTCTTTTTTTTGCATATCAGATGCACTTGATTTTGCTGTCAGGCACACCCGTTGCCCTTGACAGATATTTCGTGCACACCCGTTGCACTTAGACGCTGTTTCGGTGCACATGTATGGCACATTCATGGATTTTGATTTCCGTGCGCACCAGACGCACGTTACATTCATATGCACATTTTGGGATTGATTTCTTATGGAGCAGTACGTTTTTATGATACTTACTATTTGTTTTCGTATTTTTCGTACTGAGCAGGACTAGTCAGAGGACAGTACCTGTATATATTTTACATGTATTGATAGTTATCGAAGGGATTTCCAAAAAAGGAGCTATAGTCTCAGTAATTACCTACGTGTCTGATATGACACGAAAAGTTTAAAACAAGGAAACCTTT
The DNA here is from genome assembly GCA_030015575.1 of Agapanthus africanus. NCBI lineage: Eukaryota > Viridiplantae > Streptophyta > Magnoliopsida > Asparagales > Amaryllidaceae > Agapanthus > Agapanthus africanus. The sequence goes on from JASDDO010000029.1 coordinate 216,695,349, forward strand.
CTAAATTGTTTTCAAAACGGCGGGACATGCATATTAAACAAAGGATATATATATATATATATATAGTTATTTTCCTACAATAGACGTCCGCCACTGTGCAGTGATACGCGCATCGCACAGCGACTTGAAAGGTTTGGCATGCATATCTTTCAGATGTTTTAATGATGTTTACATGTATAGTTGATGTATATCCTGTTGGTTTTCGTATTGGGTTTTGACATTGATGTCTTCACCATAACTCCGATGATTGCGAGATGCTTGACGGAGTTTGGATTTGGTTTATATACTCGTTTTCATGCGCCTGCATTGCGCTATGATGTGCTTTATGTATTTATGATTTCGAAGCCCCGACGACTGGATCTTTTTATTAGAATATTTTAGTATTTGGAGGAGTTTTAATTTAAATTCGGGGAACGAATTTCTTTAAGGGGGGAAGATTGTAACGTTTTGAAAATTGTTTAGGTGAAATTTCGGAGAATCGGTAAAATAACGGGTGTTTTCCGTAAAAAAAAACCAAGATATAAATATCTATTAATATAAAATTAAATATACCTATTCTAGCGATGAAATTGCTAGTATTTGGTATTTAATGGGTCACTTGTAAATTTCTAATTTACTTAAAAAATTTCCAAAATTAATTATTTAAATATTATTTTAAGCCGTCACTAATATATTTAATTAGGGATATTTACAAATTGGAATGGGGTAATACAAATTCTGTGAGCCACGAAAACCTAGAATCTAGTTTGTAGCATGTTCTTTTTCTAAAATTCTCCTCATGGTTCTAGATGTTTTTAGAATGCTTGATTAAATAAAAATAAAATAGAATTATTGAGGTGTGATGTGTAAGTGAGGTAAAAAGGGTTTTTTTTTTTACTTGGAAAAAAAACACACATTTCCCACCTCATTTTCAAAGCCAACACAGTAGCCCCCTCCCCTTGGCCGAGCCCACTCTTCAACTAGAGAAGAAAAAGAAAAGAAATTAAAAGAAAGCATTAAACAAAGTTGTGGTGTTGAATAAATGAGGTATGGGCATTCTTTTTTTTTTTTACTTTAAAACACACACACATTTCACTCTCTCTCTCTCCCCTCAAAGATGCTGGCCGAGCCTTCCCCCTTGGCTGTCCCAAATTTCCTCACCTCTTCCCACATCAAAAATCTTCAAAAAAATAAAAAGAAAATCCGACAAACTCCAAATCCATTCCTTACCCATTATTCCTTGGCCCATCTTGCATGTATCTTGATGCAAAGTTGATGTTTTGGAGGCTATGTTTTCATGTTTGATCTCTTGATTGATAGGTATAAATCTTAACCTATGATTTACTTGTTGAATTATTACTTTAATTTAGCCTATTAAGTGTTTAAATGTGGAATTAGTTGCAACATTTAATATTCAAGAGAAGGGTCAAATTAAGATTAGGGTTTGGAAATTCTAGAAATTGGGTTTGATCAACATAGGGGTTTTGATCATTTGTTTGTGGTTGTGAGATATAGTTTAACACATCAAAGCATGTAAAACCTAATCTAGTTTCTAGTTGCAAATTATTAATTTAAAATTGTAATAACTATGCTATATTGCAAACTAGGTTTTAAAATTAAATCAAAATTTTAAGATTAAAAATCTAATTAGGGTCTTCATCACATCATTAACATTATAAGTTATAGTTTAATACTTTAGATCATGCAAAACCAAGCTAAATTGTTGTTTCTGCATTTTTAATATGAAATTGTTAAAATTGGTTAAATTTGCAAACTAGGATTTTGGGTTTAATGAAAATTGATGAGATTAAATTATGGGAATGGTTTGAATGACTTATTTAAGATGTTTAATGAGTATTATGGCCACTAGAATTATTAAAACATCAAGATTTTTCATTAAAACAGATAATTTTGCTTACTATCTTTTCGGAAAATAGCTTTATAGCGAATTTGAAGTTTTGATGATTTAAACCCTATTTCATTTATATATTTAGTGTGTTGTGAAACCACGAATGGTGCGTTTGAGTTTTTCTCGATCACCCGGCGTTTGTACACCGATGTCGAGGGTTATTTGGTTCTTTTGCATGAGCGGGTTATAGGTTTTAACCTATGCGCGTTTTGTGTGCCATTTTGGTTTCGTCCATAATATGATATATATTTGCGTATAGGTACCTCTCACGTGGAATTCGGGCGATGAATAAGAGGATGGCGGCATTGACTTCGGCAAACAAGGACCAGGTGAATAGATATATATCTACGGGGGAAGTCGGGTGGATGGCGTATAGCACCCCCGCAGTTCGTAGTATAGTTATGATATATATATATGTGATTCATGATACGCAGATGTTATTAAGAGATGATTATTGTGTTCATGGTTTAGTTTAGGGTAATTAGGAGTAAACTAGCATAGTTTCTTAGTCACGAACCCTAGAATAGGTTCACACCCACACGCACACACGCATTTGCATACATCTATTTACATGTGCGTATATGGGGATATGTATATATATATATATACACATGGGTATGGGACTATGTATATATATATATATATATGTATACATATACACGGATTATGAGGATAGTACTTGGGATTGGAGATGAGTCGATGAGATTGGGCTTGAGGCCGTGAGATCGGTGAACTGACAGGGTTCGTATTCGAGTTACGACGCGATATGTTTAGCGGGTCCTTTAAGCGTCGTGTTTTCATACACACGCATGCATACATAGATGGTATCGGTATTGTACTAGACGTAGATCAGTACCCCTATCATGATATTTGATAAAGAGGATACCAGATGAATAATGAGATAAATGTGATATTTGACCCGTATCCAGATTTGGGGGGCCGTACGACAGATTTACCGTACGAGCTATATATTGATGATAGATCCGCACTCTTGACTCGAGAATGTCATATTATATAGTGTATCGTATGAGATACTATTGAGACGGGATCACCGACTATTACACACACACACACACATACACATATATATATATCGACTCAGATTTAGGTAGTTTCCATACCCTTTCTGATTGGTTGTTAGTTAAACCTGTAGTTACCTAGTAGATGTTAGACTGGACCCGAGTCATATCTATTTCCAAAACTAACGAATCGTGAGGATTGTAAAGACATGTCAACAGATACTATGGATATTTCAAAATGTAGGGTTCCTAGGCACACTTATGAGGTTCTACAACTGATCAACCATGCCAAAATCAAATTTTTCATGTGCCTAAGAATCCTATGCAAGATCGTTAACTAGAGATTAGGCGAAAAGCAAACAAGCAAACTACTTTGCTACTAAGTGAAAAGGACTACAACCTTTGTAGATCCGGTCCTCCACATCTTTAGCTCCGTGATGACGTCCCTCCACTGCGATCAACAGGATCCCGGACTCTAGCGTTGGTTTCATCGGAGAAATGATCGGGCTAGGTCGTTGACTTCGATGCCGAAGATGATCTACGTCGAGGCGACTCAAACTCAAGCTCCATCTTCACTGGGTCATGAATCTTGTGAAGAAAACACGCTATACAACATGGCAAGTGGTAGAGGATGAAGAAATAGGAAGTGGGTTCATTTTGGATTTCGATTTCTCACTTGATTTCAACACTTAGAATTTTCTAGCAAGCTTTTCTTTTCTTCATGAAGAAGAAGAAGAAGAAGAAAGAAAAAGAATTAATTCCAAAAAGAAAATTCAAGTGATGTCTATCATATTGCAACCATGGGTGAGATAAACTCATGTAGAGAGTAAACTAGGGTTTAGGTGAATGGTTAGGTTAAGGAACAAAACAAAATGGTCAAGCCTTTTTCAAAGATGCATGAAGCACCATGAAGCTTCTAGCATAAAACAAAAAAGCCATCATTTTATTTTCTTTTGCCAAAAATAAATAAAGAAAATAAATAAAACCTAACCATTAACCTAAACATGGGTTGAAGCATACACACACCCAAGTTTGCATGTATCATCAAACATGATACAAACTAGTGCACAAACATATATCATATATACAATGTGCACAATCAAGTGAGAAAAACATCTTAAGTGAACCAATACTAGTTAATGTAAAATGATATATCAAATATATAATTATACATTAAATCATTAAATCAATACTTGATTTAATGATCTGGTCATATCGCATAAAACCGACTAATATCTAGTGTATCAATGTATCGAATCAACACTTGTTCGGTAACCCGGCTATATCACATATAACCGTCCGATGATACAAATCGCGAGAATAGAATACAGTATCACATACTGTCATTATTCTCGGTCCTGCACATATCTCATATGCGCTCCTATTTCGTTTCGCTTGAGCCAGGAAACCTCTGTGTAGGACTCTAAAGACTCGTCAATACGCCGGCAACAGGTGATGATCATATCAAACACCCACAAGCCGCAAGCGGTCTGCTAAACGTAACAGCCACCCGGGTATTGAGCGATCAGAAGATCAACGTGCAAGCCCGCTCACACTCCTGTGAATCCAACTAGTAACACTTACCGTACAGTCCGGTCACGTCGTCTGATATGTCGCATATCTTGCCTAGGGGTGGTAAACGTCAGACCCCAATAGCTCGATAAGTCGTGTCGATATGAGGTCTAAAACAGTTCGAGAAACTACTGGTAACACTTACTAGTAAATCTCAGCAACCCTGGCCAGGGATTTCCGGTTATAGCCAATCGAACACAGCGCAACATCAACTCCCTATACCGGGAGAGACGAATCCCCACCTATCGCTCATTGCCTCCATGTGATTCGGGACTGTACTCAAAAAACACCGTTTTGCACCCCTTCTTGGACATGGTAAGGTGGAAATCAAAGCACAGTGGGAATCACACAAGACTCTATGACGATCTCGGGTCTACAGACTAACCTGTACCAGTGTCACCAGAGAACTGCCATCTAACGTAAGGTATAATACTATCTGGGAGTTCTCGGCGAGTCCGTCCAGTGTACCCAGTCTCCACTGAGCACCCGTATATCATCTCTGATGTCAAACACCAATGGATATGGGATCATCCATCGCCCATCTGTATGGGTCGAGAAGGTATACGCTAGTCTACTCTGGTATATCGATGCCCCGTCTCGATACACCCACGACTAGGGACCTTGAAGGATGTACTTATGGACTACCATGTCCCCACTAGTATGATCCACATCATAGTCCAGGTAGTCAAGTACACATCCTAAGGGCTTTACCAACATGTAACAGAGAGACAATCAGTGTACACGTTAAGGTAAAGAGCAACCAGATAACATACTATCATGTCGAGCAAGAAAGTCCTCCCTATATATGTCCAAGCATCCACTACAATATACATCCTATGTATAGTAATGGCCTCTAGGCATACATATAACTAACAATCTCCCACTTGCACTAGGGTCATCTGAAGCAGTGGTTGCAGTATCTAATACTCAACCATCCTATAAAAGTCTCTCTCTGGGAAAGGCCTTTGTGAGTAGATCCGCCGTGTTGTCCTCTAAGTCTACTCTCCTAACCTCGATCTCCTTGGAGATCAACCATCTCCATGATCAGGTGATACTGCCTTAGAATATGTCTGGATCACTGATGGGACGGGCGTTCCTAGGCATAGGCCACAACTCCATTGTCATACAATGGTAGGAACGAAGTTCATCTCATGAACTATTATACACCCAGACTTCCTCTTTGGTAGCATCTTTGGTAGCGATGTATCCAGCCTTTATCGTCTAGTATGCCACGGTATCTAGCTTGGAACTCTTCCAACATACCGTCCCTCCACTGAGCGTAAAGACAATGCCTGTGACCGACATTCAGTCGTTCTTATCACTCTGGAACCTTTCCAGTGATTCTCCCCAGGATCGATTGATACCATCTCACTACAACTAGTGAGAATCCTAACATCCAATTAGATCTATCTCATAGATCCAAAACCCAGGATTTAGGAGGTATCACTTTGATCTTATATGGAGAATCATTGTGATAAGCGGAGATTGACCGAGCGTAGCATAGGAAACTCCTTCCCTATCAAGAGTATGTCATCCACGTACTCTACGAGGATCACCACCTTACTCTCTACTACCTTTTTGTATATACAAGGTTCATCCACCATTTTGATGAAGTCAAACTCTTTGACTACCATATCAAAACAGACGTTCCAACTCCTCGATGCCTGCTTTATCCTATAAAGCATCTTGTACACGTTTCCGCTGCTCCCACTGTTTACGAAGCCCTCTGGCTGTATACTTATAGACATTCTCTTCTAAAACAATATTTAGAAAAGCAGTCATGACACCCAACCACCAGATATCGTAGTCATGGTATGTAGCCGTGGCAAGTAGGATCTGGATGGACTTAAGCATAGCTACTTAGAAAAGGTTTCATCATAATCCATACCTGGTTAATGATGCAAAGCTTTAACAAGTGTATCTTTGAAAGTCTCAACTTTTCCATGTACACCAAGTAATCTTCTCAAGATATACTTGCTCCTGATGGGGATTTAACCCTTCAGATAAAGCAACCAAAGTCCATACATTGTTGGTGTATAAGGATTCCATCTCAGATCGATAAGCATCCAGCCATTCTTACAGAGTCCCACTCCTGATGGCCAGCTCGAAACTAGTTGGGTCATCATCTCATGATGCAATCCTCGCTCCCACTGTCATCAAGAAACTGAAGTATCTCTCAGGTGGGTGAGGAACCCTACTAGATCGGCGGAGAGGCTGAGGTTCATTGGAAACTACTGAATCCTTTGGTTCTACCAAATTATCAACTGCAGTTTGTATAGCTGGAACCTTTCCAGTTCTACATAACAGACCTTGCCTCGAGATTGTCCGGATTTTGCTTTTAGACATAGGCCGGACAACCCTAAATCTTAAAAAACTTAAGATATGGGCTCTTCCCTTTCCATATCACATATGAAGTGGTAGGCAACTGATTTGATTTGAACCTTATTCAATAGGTATGCAACTTCTCAAGTGCATAACTCCCAAAGGGAAATAGGAAACTCAGTAGTACTCATCATAGAGCACACCATATCACATAGGGTGCTATTGCTCCGTCCCGATACACCGACGTGCTGTGGTGTATACGGAGGAGTAATGCTGAGAGAGAATCTCATTCTCCTTTAGAATAGTCCAGGAATTCCGTGCTCAAGTATTCTCCTCCTTGAACACATCAAAGGACATAATACTTATAGCCATTTTGGTTCTTTACTTCTAACTTATATTCTGTGAATATCTCAAAAGGTTCGGACTTGTGTTTCAACAGGAACATATGTCTGAATCTTGAGAGATTATCGGAGAATGTAATGAAGTACAAAGGACCGGTCTTGGTATGTATAGATAGGGGATCTTCATACATCAGCATGTATCAATCCCAAGAGTTTACTAACTCTTTCTCTATTTCCAATAAACAGAGCTATGGTTATGTTATCTTTGTGACATGACCGGCAAGTTTCACAAGATGTAAATTCAAACAGATTTAAATATGCATCTAAATGTAACTTCAGCTAGTCGGGTCGCATTGATATGACCTAGTTTACAATACCTCAAGAAGGATTCGTTCATTTCTAAACTCTTCCTCTTGTGTGTGTTCTGTATACTAAGAACTGTAGTTTGATTTAGAACGTCAATGCTTTTAGATAACGTGCCTGAACCGATCATCTCTTGATATAGGAAATGTTCAAAATATTATCCAACAATACAAAATTATATCACTTCTTTACTAATAAAGAGACTGATATGATGTTGTATATCAGGTTCGGTATCTAATAACATTTGTTCAGAATCAATGTATTCTGGTAATATAGGGTGACAGTGACCAACAGACTTGGCTGCAACACTTGCACCGTTTTCTGTCTCATGAAACTTATCTCCCGTTCTCAGTTCTCTACCTTTCTGTAGCCCATGTAACAAATTACATATGCGGGATCCTGATCCGGTATCGCATGCCCAGGACGTAAAGGATACTGATAAACAGTTCTCTGTAACGAACACACCCGAAGATGATGCATCAGTATGCACTTTCTTCGTTTGGGCGGCACGGGAATTCTGGTAATCCCCAATTTCCTGCTCTGTCTTATAACAATTATAAGTTGGAGCGGGACCAACGTTCCCCAGCTCAGTATAACAAGTGGGTTCGGTCAATATATCCATTTTATTATCTTGATTAAGGCATGATATGGTCGCTACCTAGAGAGAGAGAGAAGAAAAGAGTATGCTCTTGCAGGATCAGATTGGTTATTATTTTATCTAATCAGGATGGCTCCCACTGTTTTTATCAAATCTTCCTTCAAACCGTAAAAGGAAAGACTAGCCGGGATTAATTACACCCTAAAACTTCGCCAATCTTTCAGCCAGGCCAGTGTCGGTAATTTGAGGGAGGTTCCCCGTGCTTTCGCACGGACCTAATTAAAGTAAACCTCGTTTTCCCAGAGGCGTTACCCCGTTGACACCTTTCTAGACACCTACTTGATCGGCTAATTGTAATGTGTAAAACTCTCCCAGGAGTAACAATTACTCGCAGTGGGTATCGGGATCCAACTACCTCATAGAAGATATGCAATCTCATTGCAAATTTCAACACTTGAAATTCCCGATAATATTTTGCCCCTAGCGTCCTATGACCTTGACGCAGGCCAACAAAGCATAGTCCGCTAGTCAAGTTCAACCCGTCATTTCTTGATTGAATTAAACGCACCCGCACGACCCTTGACGCAGGCCAACAAAGTCGCACGACTGCCCTAATCCAATCTGCATCATATGCATAAACAGATAAATACTAGCTAGCTACCGCACACTACGCCTTGACGCAGGCCAACAAACGTAGCACGAATAGTAAGTAGGATTTATCTGAAATGACGGAGGGCTACGACAGGTTTTTAAGAAAACCTATTGCGTAATGAACTTGATATCGTTGTAGAATCGAATGAATTTTAAAATGGAGTGTTTTTTAGGCTTTTCTAGTTTTGCTAAAGGGGTCACTCCCGGTGAAGGGATCGTCGGCCCTTTCATCATCGAATAAGGTGCAGGATATATCATATATACCGCTGTGCAAAACAAAAACTATAGAAGCAATCAAAAGACAAACCGAGGGTTGTAGCATCTTCCAGTTATTGCTAAAGGGGTCACTCCCGGTGAAGGGATCTCGGCCCTTTTCTCATCGAATAAGGTGCAGGATGTTCTACAAGGAACACCGCGATGCAAAGCAAGAACTGTAGCTACCTGGTTTTGAAAATTCGATTCCACAACATCATTTAGGTTTCTTTTTCTTTCATTAATCTCATTAATGAATGTCCCATCATTTAAGTCCACCTAAACATCACAGATAAATATAACGTACGCTTATGCCATCCGCATTCGCCTCGATGTCCCGTCTGCTCCGTTAGGTTAGGTAACTAACGCCAGAGCGAGGCAGGGCTGGTGCGGGTGTAAAACATAAGTAACGCCTATATAATATATCATATATACTATATACAGTATTTATCATAGAACATCAAATGATCACATCACAGATATCGCAGCAGAAGAATCTTATGAAACATTGGATATACTAGGACGTCCGTGTTTTCAATACGAGCCAGTATAAAACACGGATTCCGTGGTCGCGATGAATAGCCAAACCCACACCCCTAGACCCCTACGAGAGCGGCAAGCAACCCTACCAATTCTAGAGTTAGGAGACCCGGACTCGACTCCTCGAGTTGGTCTCCCACTAGAATCCAGAACCCGGTTACTTGTGCTCTACTCCTTGGGTCTATCCTAGTGCGGAAAAGTAAATAATATACAAAAGGTGACATCTTCCGCTACCTGGAAGTGCCCCAATAAAAGAATATTACATACAAGATTTTTTTTACATGAATGAAAATGAAAAACACTCATCTCACATAAAAACCCCCGGCTATTCAAACGCGACAATCCAATATAACATATCCAGCAACACATAACATCACATGTCATCAACGTAAGTAAATATGCGCATCCCAATTGTCGTTGACATATAGCAACGAAACCGGCGATATCACATATTACACTTACGGTTACAGAAAAGAAAGTGTAAAACTACAACAGTTGGAATCCGCAACCTACTTAGAAATCGCATGCCTAATCAAATGAATTCCTTAAACATCGCATGCCTAACATTTATAAACCCCGCATTTTAGTCTCATTTATCGAAAACTCTTTTCAATATAAAGTCGGGTAATTCAACAAGATTCCCGGCATCCAGAACGAATGCTCGTCGCAAACTTTAGTAGACGGCCGCACCTCCGATACCGTCGACGAAGTGCACTAAGGCGGAACACCGCTGCCGCGAGCACCCGAACGGATGCTTTTGGCGACGGGGTTCTCCTACAGTCACTTGGTCGGGGCTATGGGGCGTGGCTATCTATTAAGTTTACCCGGCGAGTATCTGCGTACGCTACGTGATTGCGACAGACTTTTGATCACATCAAAATTCCGTGGCAACCGATCAAGTGAGACTAAACTTCTATGTTTATAACATCCAAATCAGTTATCTCATAACTACTTGTGGATTCCAAATATTGTACCACATTCCAGATAAATAGAAAATGTTAAACTTTCCGATCGAACAATCAAACACCCAAGTTTTCCCGAAAAGCTCAACACATGAAATAAGTTTTAAAACATCCACTTCATGTTACAGTACCAACGGTCCAGCCGTAGAAGGGTCAAGCCAACGCCTCACATGTGGCACGCCGTACTGCCCCAAACCCTAAGGTTCAAAGGGCAGTTCAAGACGGTCACATAATCGAGTTAAGGTTTGTTGTCTTCTAGAGGGTCCATCGCGTTACTTGCACTACTTAGAACGTTCTTAAACTACGGAAAAATCCAACACTTGGAAATTTCCCGTCAGGGGAAAAAGTGGGTTATTTATATTCGGTCGAACTTTTTAACAGGTTCTAAAATACCCGAAAAAACACATAGACAAAGTTAAACAATCCGATCAAAACATCGAGTCCCTAAAACAACCCAGAAAACTCAACTGTTGAGCACAGATTAAAAATTCCCAGAGAACAGAGGAAACTGCAACGGAGGTAACTGAAGAAAATGGAGCACCCAATCATCACATATGGCCGCGGAACCGCCGCAACAAGTAGGGTAAGGCCGCGGTTCCGCGGCGGTACTGTAGAGTTAGGTTGTCGTTTTATTCAGTTGTTCTTAGAATTTCATGCTCTATTTTCAAAGCATTTTTAATTAGAAAAAATCCACAGTTTTGAAAATTGTACAGAGAAGGGTATAATTTAGGGTTTCGGGGTTCGATCGGGTTTCTAACATCGTCTACACATCGCCTAAAGCTCGAGCCAGGCTCTGAAACCACTGTAGGGTTCCTAGGCACACTCATGAGGTTCTACAACTAATCAACCATGCCAAAATCAAATTTTTCATGTGCCTAAGAATCCTATGCAAGATCGTTAACTAGAGATTAGGCGAAAAGCAAACAAGAAAACTACTTTGCTACTAAGTGAAAGGGACTACAACCTTTGTAGATCCGGTCCTCCACATCTTTAGCTCCGTGATGATGTCCCTCTGCTGCGATCAACCGGATCCCGGACTCTAGCGTTGGTTTCATCGGAGAAATGATCGGGCTAGGTCATTGACTTCGATGCCGAAGATGATCTACGTCGAGGCGACTCAAACTCAAGCTCCATCTTCACTAGGTCATGAATCTTGTGAAGAAAACACCCTATACAACATGGCAAGTGGTAGAGGATGAAGAAATAGGAAGTGGGTTCACTTTGGATTTGGATTTCTCACTTGATTTCAACACTTAGAATTTTCTAGCAAGCTTTTCTTTTCTTCATGAAGAAGAAGAAGAAGAAGAAGAAAGAAAAAGAATTAATTCCAAAAAGAAAATTCAAGTGATGTCTATCATATTGCAACCATGGGTGAGATAAACTCATGTAGAGAGTAAACTAGGGTTTAGGTGAATGGTTAGGTTAAGGAACAAAACAAAATGGTCAAGCCTTTTTCAAAGATGCATGAAGCACCATGAAGCTTCTAGCATAAAACAAAAAAGCCACCATTTTAGTTTCTTTTGCCAAAAATAAATAAAGAAAATAAATAAAACCTAACCATTAACCTAAACATGGGTTGAAGCATACACACACCTAAGTTTGCATGTATCATCAAACATGATACAAAATAGTGCACAAACATATATCATATATACAATGTGCACAATCAAGTGAGAAAAACATCTTAAGTGAACCAATACTAGTTAATGTAAAGTGATATATCAAATATATAATTATACATTAAATCATTAAATCAATACTTGATTTAATGATCCGGTCATATCGCATATAACCGACTAATATCTAGTGTATCAATATATCGAATCAACACTTGATTCGGTAACCCGGCTATATCACATATAACCATCCGATGATACAAATCACGAGAATAAAATACAGTATCACATACTGTCATTATTCTCGGTCCTGCACATATCTCATATGCGCTCCTATTTCGTTTCGCTTGAGCCAGAAAACCTCTGTGTAGGACTCTAAAGACTCGTCAATACGCCGGCAGCAGGTGATGATCATATCAAACACCCACAAGCCACAAGCGGTCTGCTAAACATAACGGCCATCCGGGAATTGAGCGATCAGAAGATCAACGAGCAAGCCCGCTCACACTCCTGTGAATCCAACCAGTAACACTTACCGTACAGTCCGGTCTCGTCGTCTGATATGTCGCATATCTTGCCTAGGGGTGGTAAACGTCAGACCCCAATAGCTCGATAAGTCATGTCGATATGAGGTCTATAACAGTTCGAGAAACTACTGGTAACACTTACTAGTAAATCTCAGCAACCCTGGCCAGGGATTTCCGGTTATAGCCAATCGAACACAGCGCAACATCAACTCCCTATACCGGGAGAGACGAATCCCCTCCTATCGCTCATTGCCTCCATGTGATTCGGGACTGTAACCAAAAACCACCGTTTTGCACGCCCTCTTGGACGTGGTAAGGTGGAAATCAAAACACAGTGGGAATCACACAAGACTCTATGACGATCTCGGGTCTACAGACTAACCTGTACCAGTGTCACCAGAGAACTGCCATCTGACGTAAGGTATAATACCATCTGGGAGTTCTCGGCGAGTCCGTCCAGTGTACCCAGTCTCCACTGAGCACCCGTATATCATCTCTGATGTCAAACACCAATGGATATGGGCTCATCCATCGCCCATCTGTATGGGTCGAGAAGGTATACGCTAGTCTACTCTGGTATATCGATGCCCCGTCTCGATACACCCACGACTAGGGACCTTGAAGGATGTACTTATGGACTACCATGTCCCCACTAGTATGATCCACATCATAGTCCAGGTAGTCAAGTACACATCCTAAGGGCTTTACCAACATGTAATAGAGAGACAATCAGCGTACACGTTAAGGTAAAGAGCAACCAGATAGCATATTATCATGTCGAGCAAGAAAGTCCTCCCTATATATGTCCAAGCATCCACTACAATATACATCCTATGTATAGTAATGGCCTCTAGGGCATACATATAACTAACACAAAAGACGTACCTTTTCTTAAAAACACCATAGCCCTTAGTTTCAGAACACCACGATTCTTACTATTTCAAACGGCAAAACAGTATAACACAGGTGTAGCGATGTAGATTCTTATTGTTACGTTATCATTCATGTTCCGCATATTTTTGTTGCAATTACTATTCATTGGCATTTATCATGTTGTTATCGTTTCATTGCATGTTGATTGTGTACTTAGTGATTATGAACCATACTGTCAGGACACCAGCACCATTACCGATGATGCGTATGTTCCACATACACTTACTTGCCGGCTCACACACATCATCATCGGTAATTGCCATGTCACGTACACTTTAGAAAATACCTTTTCATTGAAATAGCTTGATAATTGATAGTCGCAATATGTTATAGCTTCCATATGCTAATTTAAATATTGCATTCATTGCATGATATTAGGCGCATTCATATATTCATTGGTTATGCAGTATTATGGAGATTTATGCCGGTATTCACTGTTTATTGGTATCTTGATTTTGATGATTTCGGATTCACATGAGATTTCTGGATTTGGGGGAAAACTGCAAGAATTTAATAAAAGCTTAGTATCATCATTTTAAAAATGCAAATTGCGGTTTTCTCATGATGTATGAGTCGTCCACCATGAGTTTTCATGATTGTTGTTGGATTTTGAGACCCGATTCGAGGAGTTAGATGAACCGTCTCGGGTACATGGTGGGCCCGGTATGGTACCCCAGGGCAAGAAGCTCGAGTTGTATTTGATGAGCCTGGCAGGGGAGCACTACCTACCGGTGATATTAATTGGACTCGTCGGTTATCCGGAGGGTACCAGCCGGAGTCATGAGATGGATACAGGCTGATCCGTTCTGCCGGAGCCGCGGGCCGATCCCGCAGATGATACAGATGCTTGAGATATTGATATTTGAGATCTGAGATTTGAGATATTGAGATTTGATATTGAGATACTGAGCATTATGTTTTTTGTCGATGCTGACACTGATTTCTCTATTGCTTTCATTAATGATACTTGATTGATATACATATAGGAATCTCGTTGATTAAAGAAAACAGTTGTCTCACTCATGATATATTCTGTTTCCATTCGTAATGCATTCATACATCATATATATCTGATATGTTGCTATCTGAGGCACTGACACGAGCACGCAGTATTGTACTTATATGTAGATGGATCAGGATATTATTTGAGGATATTACCTGATATGACCTAGGATAGCGTTATGCATGCGATTTATACTCGTAGATGTTTTCTACTCACGAGTTGGCAACTCACCCCCGTTGTGCCACAGTTCCTTGCAGGTTTTGCCGTATAGGTTTCGTTGCGGCTTGCTGGCACACTGTTCCTTCCGGGTGATTGCTTTGGTAGGTGGGTTTTTGCATCAGGACCACCATTGTTTATTTATTATTTCAGTTATATCTAAAAACTCCATCAACCAGATTGTATATTTGATAGAGATAGAAGACCAGACTTGTTATTATTTCGACCTTAGAGTCGCGCATTGTATTATTATGGTTTTCATGCTGATTTTGGATTTTCTTTTGAGTTTTGATCCTCGCCCTTCGGCGTTGTATATTATATTGCTTGCGTGGTTGTGACCGTCAATTGACGAAGAGCTAGCTCCCGCTTGGGGATGCCTTTTTATTTATTTCGTATACTATTCATGTTGTATCCCGTTTGGGGCCTGTATTTACAAAGAAGACTCTGCCGAAATTTTCAGAAAATACTTGAGATTTTAAAAATACATACTTCGGCCTATGTTGATTAAAACTACTTGCTTTTAATTGGTTTTTCCTTCACTCTACTGCTTCTTTGGTTTTGATTTCTGGGTTTTGGCTTACATAGATTACGTACACCTCGAGACGTTTCGTAATTGAAGTGCCGGTCATGTTCCGTACTTTTCGGGTCGTGACACTACCCCACCACCTTCTTGCGAGCCTATTCTTCGTTTCCCACAAGGCTCGTTACCTCAGCAACCCTCTTCTAGTCCCCCAAAGACGATCCCCACTCCTATTCTGGAATCACTTCCACACACACCACCTTCTCCTATGATGGACCCAGCTCTTATTGCTAAAGCACCTTATCCGAATCGGTTAAGGGGTAACAAATCGAGTCCACATATGGAGAAGATTATGGAATTGTTCAAACAGGTTAATATCAACATCCCTCTCCTAGATGCTATTCAACAAGTCCCCGCTTATCCGAAAATTCTTAAAGACTTGTGCACTAGAAAGAGGAAGACTCAAGTACCCAAGAAGGTCTTCATGACTAATAATATTAGCACTGCTTTTACTCCACAGCTACCAAAGAAACGTAAGGACCCAGGCTGTCCTACAATCTCTATTTCTATTAGGGGTAAAAACATCAACCGTGCTCTTCTTGACCTTAGCGCAAGTGTTAACCTGCTTCCATATTCTGTATACGAGCAGTTAGGGATTGGAGAGTTGAAACTAGCTCACTGCACTCTCCAAATGGCAGACCGTTCAATCACCAAACCTAGGGGTGAACTGGAGGATGTGTTAATAAAAGTCGGGGAATTTTTATTCCCTGTGGACTTCATTGTTCTAGATACACAACCTGTAGCAAACCCACGGAATCAAATTCTGGTGATTTTGGGTCGACCATTCCTTGCCACTTCCAATGCTGTCATAAACTGTCGAAACGGTTCAATGAACCTATCTTTTGGAAAAATGACAATTGAACTGAACATCTACAAAATTGGAAGTCAGCCATCTGAACCATCTGCTCATATACTTAATGTTTGTTCTGTCCACGAGATTGCTTCCGAAAGTTGCGAAGTTGATGAACTTTGCTTTGAAGATCTCGACGACACTACCACATCAATGTTTGACCTTGCACATCTTAGCGAGGACACATTTTCCTCGCTTGAGTCCGACACTCTTGACTTATCACCATCCGAGTCTGTATCTTTCACAGGCTATGAGCTTCTCCTTGACTCCGAAAATCATTCGATGATCCCACCTTCTATTATTTCTCCGCCAGCATTAGATCTCAAACTTTTACCTTCTCATCTTAAATATGCATATTTAGGTGAGAATGAGTCTTTACCGGTGATCATGTCCGCTTCTCTGGTATCAGAGCAAGAGAATGCACTTTGACGGTATTGAGATCTAATAGGCAGGCGTTTGGTTGGACCATGGCTGACATCAAAGGGATTAGTCCCTTAATTGTTGAACATCATATACATTTGATGGATGAAGCCAAACCAACCCGAGAACCACAGAGACGGTTGAACCCCATCATGAAGGATGCAGTGAAGAAAGAAATCGTCAAATGTCTTGACAATGGTATCATTTACCCAATCTCCGATAGCCAATGGGTAAGTCCAATTCATGTCGTCCCTAAGAAATCTGGCATCACAGTCATTACCAATGAGGCTAATGAGTTAATTCAGACACGCGCTCAAACTGGGTGGCGTGTATTTATTGATTACAGAAAAATCAATGCCGCAACGAGGAAAGACCACTTTCCTCTGCCTTTCATTGACCAGATGCTAGAACGCTTAGCTAGACGTAAGTATTATTGCTTTATGGACCGACACTCTGGCTATAATCAGGTCCCTATTACCAAAAACGATCAAGAAAAAACCACATTTACTTGTCCTTTTGGTACCTTTGCTTATAAACGCATGCCCTTTGGGTTATACAATGCTCCCGCTACATTTCAGCGGTGTATGATGGGGATATTCTCGGACATGGTCGAGAATTTTTTGGAGATTTTTATGGACGATTTCTCGATTTTTGGAGATTCTTTTTCTGACTGCCTATCTAATCTTGACGCAGTTCTTACTCGTTGTAAAGAGAAGAACTTAACCTTGAATTGGGAAAAATGCCATTTCATGGTCCAAGAGGGAATTGTGCTTGGACACGTTATTTCACGAAAAGGCATTGAGGTTGACAAAGCTAAAATAGATGTCATTAAATACCTTCCTCATCCCAAATGCGTCAAGGATATCCAATCTTTTCTTGGCCATGCAGGCTTTTACAGGAGATTCATTAAGGATTTTAGCAAAATTGCTAGACCCTTAACTCTTCTCTTGGCCAAGGACATGACTTTTCACTTTGACTTGGATTGTGAGGCAGCATTCGACTCACTCAAACACTCTCTCACTACAGCCCCCGTTTTGTCTCCTCCAGATTGGAATCACCCGTTTGAGCTTATGTGTGATGCATCAGATTTTGCAGTTGGTGCAGTCTTAGGACAGCACATTGAAAAGATGCCACACGTGATCTATTATGCAATTAAGACCCTGAACGATGCTCAAATGAATTATACAACTACCGAAAAAGAACTTTTGGCGGTTGTATTTGCATTAGAAAAATTCAGGCCTTACTTGATTGGCACACCAATTGTTGTGTACACTGACCACTCCGCCTTGAAACATCTTTTGGTGAAGAAAGATGCTAAAGGTAGGCTAATACGTTGGATCCTTCTATTACAAGAATTTGATCTTGTTATTAAAGATAAGAAAGGATGTGAAAACGTTGTAGCTGACCATCTGTCGCGCATCTCTTCTTCACCTATGACCCTGACGATCAATGATTCTTTTCCAGATGAACAGCTCTTGAATGTATCCGATGAACCTTGGTTCAGGGATATTGTGAATTATCTTGTCACAGGATTTATCCCCAGCGATTGGTCAAAACAGGACAAACATCGATTTCTATCCCAAGTAAAACACTTTTACTGGGATGAACCATATCTGTTTAAGTATTGTCCTGACCAGATCATTCGCCGGTGTATCCCGAACAAGGAATTCAAGAGTGTTCTATTTTTTGGTCATGATCAGGCATGTGGGGGTCACTTCGGTCCTAGAAAGACGACGAAGAAGGTTTTGCAATGCGGTTTCTATTGGCCGACCTTGTTCAAAGACACATTTGATCATTGCAAAACCTGTACAAAGTGTCAACATCCGGGTAAGATTTCCCGGAGAAATGAGATGCCACAGCAACCCATCTTAGTGGTTGAAATTTTTGATGTTTAGGGCATTGACTTTATGGGTCCTTTTCCCAACTCCTTTGGGAATCTGTACATACTGCTTGCAGTTGATTACGTCTCAAAGTGGGTTGAAGCTATTCCTTGTCGCACTAATGACAAGAAGGTTGTCATTAAGTTCTTAAAAGAAAACATCTTTTCGCGATTTGGACACCCACGCGCTATCATCAGCGATAACGGGACACATTTCTACAACAGGTCTTTCGATACTTTGATGCGGAAATACGCAATCAACCACAAACTTTCTACGCCCTATCATCCCCAAACGAGCGGGCAGGCTGAGATTTCCAATAGACAAATCAAACAAATTCTGGAGAAAACTGTTTCGAAAAATAGAAAAGATTGGTTGACCAAATTGACGGATGCTCTTTGGGCATTCCGAACTGCATATAAAACCGATCTAGGGATGTCTCCTTATAGGTTAGTGTTTGGTAAAGCTTGTCACCTACCGGTCGAGATAGAGCACAAGGCAATGTGGGCCATTAGAGAAATCAACTTTGACTTGAATCAAGCCTGCAACTTTCGGAAGCTGCAATTAAACGAGCTAAGTGAACTCCGCGATGAAGCTTATGATAACGTTGTAATTGTAAAGAACCGGACTAAGGTATTTCACGATAAAAAAATTTTGAGGAAAACTTTTACACCTGGTCAACAAGTCCTTCTTTATGATTCACGACTACACCTTCACGCGGGTAGGCTACGATCTCGGTGGAAGGACCTTTTGTTGTGCGGTCTGTATATCCGCACGGGGCAGTTGAGGTAGAAAATGTTAAAAACGGTACATTTTTCAAAGTGAATGGACATAGATTAAAGCCGTATTTTTCTACTGACCCCACAGAGGAGCTCATGTTTTTACAGGAGCCATTTTATCTTGATTAAAATTCCTCCGTCTCACCTCCATTTCCTATAAATTACTGTATCATCTTTTGAATGGAGGTGAGTGAAAAGAATAAGTTTGGGGGAGGATTTTCATGATCATATTTATTGTCCCCATTAATAAATTTCCTCCCAGGCTTACAGGATTTTTGAGTTTGAGCGGATGGTAACAGTGAGGACACTGTTGAAAACAAGTTTGGGGGAGGTTTGTGATTATTTTCGCATCATTTGCATATACTTTGCATAAGCACAAAACATATCATACAAAACTTATAAAAATTTAAAAAATTTCAAAAAAATAAATATTTTTGTACATAAATAAGATAATAAAAGATTAGATAGTGAAAAATTACATCCAAAAGATCGGAAAAATTTAAGAAAACCAAGAAAATTAGAAGTTTTCTTAAACGAACTAGTAATAAGTAGTTATGAGCTGTTGTCCCAAGGGTTAGTAAGATAATGGAAGTCACTAATCTGCGGATAAAACTAAGTCTGAAAAATAGTTCCTATTCTGGAAGCCAAACATTTGAACGTTGATACCCTACTATTCGCACTTACACACGTCTTGAAGCTCAGGATAGTAAAGGATACCTTGAAATGCTCTTGTCTAAAAGCCAAAGTATGAAGGAAATAAAAAATGAATAAAAAAATAAAATGGTGAAGAAAAATGAACACTGGTTTTGTTATCGCCAAGGCAGCAATAAAAAAATTTGGCGAGGGTGCTTCTTCACCTAGTGCCTTAGACCAACTGGTCTGGGAGTCACTGCTAAGCCTTAGGTGGTGCAAGACAAGGAAAATACACCTAATAAGTAAGCACATGAGTAATCGGTTAGTTAGTACCTCAAGAAGTATTAACGGTCGCATGAAAAATGTGTGAGCAAATCTCATCTAAATATTCATTGATTAAAAAGTACTGAGGCAGATGGACAAGAGTATGATAGCTTGAATTGAATTCTCCGAGTGTAGGGATGTCTTTTACACACACGTAGGGTTATATGATCGGTGTTTAGAAGAAAGATAGGAATGAAGAATAAAGACGATATTTTATTGAGGGATGATGTGATTTTTAACATCTTTTCATGGCTATTAAGATTGGGCTCATGACAACCGAAAAGCAAGTGTAGTTGGAAACTCTGATTTTCAAAGTCTTTCTTTTACAATTCTGATCTTTATATGTAACTTTCACGGTCTTCCTTTTATTATTGGATTTTTTGGGTGCAATCCGCTGAAAACCCTCAGGAGACAACACTCCTCCTACTAGAGACACCTAGAGGTTTAAAGGCTTGTTGCACGTGCTCAGTCCAATCGTGTTGCCTACGAAAGTGTGCTAGTTAGTTTTTCTTTTTCTTTATTTTCTCCTTCCTTTTCCAATAAAACAGTTTGCTCGAGACGACCAAAAATAAGTTTGGGGGAATTTGATCATTCGAAAATATTGCATTTTTTAACACATCAATTTCCCTACCATTTGCACTCCTCTAAAGGTGTTCGGTATACATATAGCACATATTAGCAAATTGATTATAAAATACCAAATAACTTGTGTTATATATTATAACCGGCATTTTGAGGGAAATTGAGTGTTTATCATTGCATCGCATAATCTTTGTATAGCGCAACACTTGTCTCGAGAATCTGTGCAGGAAATTCCAGGAAAAGAGCCAAAACTGTCAAAAGTGCTGATAAAAATACGCCAAGTCCTGGACGTGTGATCTGGCAGTGAACAAGAAAGATATATAAGATTCCACACATTAGAAAAGTACCCTAAAGACAGCACCAATTCAACCTGGAAAATTGATGCACTAAGGCACCCAAAGGGCCGCGGATCCGCGGCCGAATGGCCCTTCCCGCGGCGGATCTGCGGCCACATAGGGATGACGTCAGCAGAGCTTCATGTCAGGTTTCTTATTTCAAGGCCCACACTCATTTCAGCCACTGCAAACTCCAGAGAACTCCAGAAGCATCTGTCCGAACAACAAAGCTCCTTGTTCAAGCTAAACACTCTCAAGCTTCTCAAGCAAGCCTCTCAAATAACTACCTAAGCCTAGAATCTTCTCCCTAACCTCCAAGCTTATGAAGGAAGCTAGCCCTAACTAACTAACTCTAGAACCTTCTACCTAACTACCAAGCTTACAAGAGAAGCTAATCTAAACCTAGCTTCTAAAGGAAGCTAATCCCAATCCTAAGGCTATAAAAGGAACCCTAAAGCTTTATTCTAAGGTTGTTGAAAATTGAGCCAAAATCCTACAAGTTGAGTGACACAACTTGTGCATTCAAACCCTAACCCTAATCCAATCACCAAAGCCAAAATTCAAGATCTTTGAGTACTAATCAAGCAAGAAGCCTTCAACATTTTAGAAGCGACGCCGATTTTCAACCGAGCAAGTGATCCTCGAGACGATCCACGACTCAAGGAGACGTGCGAAGCCAAATCAACGATTGAGTTCTTTCCTCTTGTAGATCTTGAGAGAATTGTAACAAAATTGTTGATACATAAAAGGTGAAATTTTTTTTATCCTGCTTACCTCTCTATTTGAGCATTATGATTAGATCTCGATTCTTGATTGTGTTCTTTGATATGATGCTTGAGTAAAAACTCCACTCGTGGAGGAGTCGAGAGAATCAATAGATGATGATGTTATAAATCTTGAAACGATTCTTAATTCCTATAAGTTTTGTAAACTTTTTTAAATTGAATCATCGACAATCTAGTTTCGAGTGAAATGCTTTCTTGAATATTTTCGCTCTTAATTAGAGATCGACGATTGGTGATTCAATTTACTAGAGGCTAGTTTTTGAATGAGATTCATCGAAAGGACAAAGGATGGGATGAAGAAACCCTAGTTCCTTCAAGAGATCCTTAAATCTCGATTGATCGTCATCGATCTGCTATCAAATCATTAATGGATAAGAAAATGTAATCACTAGTTTTCATCACTTCTATAGATTCAATCGATTCCTACGAGCCTCATTTCAATTCTTGAAACCTAATTCGATTGGATATAATCAATTCTTGATTCTTGATTTTAATATTTTCTTGATATTAGATTTAGACCTAGATAATTCTTGAAATTCACTTTTAAATCTTGAATTGAATTGACTTTTCTTTTCTCTTTAATTTTCAATTCATCTAAATTAAAGACGATCAAATCTCACTTTCCCTGTGGACGATCCGCACTCGCTAACGAACCTACAATTGACACCGTTATTGATTGCGGTTTACAAATTTCTTTGGTTGTGATTTCTATACACTTTTCAATATACACACCGAGAAATCATTCAATCAATAGTGTTCTTCCAAACCATAGACTGGTGCCAAACGGTAGGGAAGGAAGAAAACCATTTAAGCCTAACGAAGGTGTACAGAAGGTAACGACCAAAGACAAATAAAGGGATTTGGAGAGATGGCAAAGAAATATACGGTTACAGTCGTGAATCTGATAATGGAAGAGGCATTACTATGAATACCCGGATACCCCTTCGTAACATTTTTATGTTTCAGTTTCACTATATGTTGTTAATAGAAAACCGATTTCCCAATTAGCCCTTGCTCCAGGGTATGTATTTACCAGGTTTGATTCTCGCATCTGTATGGTTTTACAGATGATGAGTGGGAGCAAGTTATTGGGAATTAGGTGATCATCCTCATTATATCGAAATTCGTTGTAATTGGTGATATTTGAGGAAATCGCCTGGGTTATTTGCCGGATGACAAGTATTTGGTTTTGAATATTCGTTGTTATGCACCAATTTCAAACTGATATATCTGTACGTTTATTTTTTTTATTAAGTGAGATATGACTTTTTGAAATTATGTCGATGACATTTACCTACATCAGTTGATGGTTAAGTAAGAAGCATTCAACAGCGGTGTAATTCTTCATAACCATAATACAGTTTTCAATCTACGACGCACAGGGTTTGAGTTATTAAACTCAGAGGACTTATACAATGTATTGTATGTTGTCCAGTGTCCATTAGGATAAAGGGGTTGGAACTCGTACTATATTCTGTTTACTTGTGACTTCTCCAGTTTTAGACATGTGTTTCGTAGAAATACAAGTCTATGTTTTGAGAAGTTATGGGTATAAGAATAAAGTAGAGAACCATGTGATGCAAGTATCGGGATTCTTCAAGATGATCGAAGATGTAGATACTCGTGTTTGGTATTCAGTTGATAGTAATGGTTTTGAGAAACTTGTTTCTCTCTCAGGTTACTCATATTTGGATGCACTCCTAAGTTGAGTAACGCTGATCAGCCTCCTTCCATTTAGTTGACATGCACTGGAGACAGCTGCATGATTTGAATCTGGTTCCAATTAAATCAGTGCCTCTATTTCTATATTGTATATAGAATGGTTCATATCTTAACGATGTTAAGGTATGGGGAGTTGTCCGGCTTATGCTTAAAACCCGATTCTGGATGACTCAAGGCACGTTACTATAATGAAAGTTTATGGGTTAACCCGGGCTTTGACGAGAGTTAACTTTCTACCATCTGGAAGATAATAGTGATATTGTTCTTGACTCGCCACAGTTTTAGTAAAATGGACTTTTCCATAAAACAGTAGTGGGAGTATGGTAGAACTGGAAGTGATTCCAGAACCACAAAAAGTTACTAAAAATTTAATAAGAATCTAAAGATTTAACCAGGTTTGATATTCTATTGGCTACTCCACAGATATGGTGGGTAACCTCAGGCGTCCGAGAGGTACTTTGGTATCCTCAAGGAGGGTGACAGGGAGGTTCTTGTTTACCCAGACTTGACACTACTGTTGTTCCAGACTATGAGACACGGTAGGAGGATGAGTATAACGTCATTCTAAACTAGTTTTAGAAGTGCACGTGTATATAACTCTGTCAGAGGGTTGTCGTAGTCAGTGGGAGCAACGGAAGCGTAGTGGACAAGTGGCTTATGTCTATTTATAGACTAAAGCAGATATAGCGGAGATAGATCATCTAATTTTTGATGTGACAGTCATAGGCTTTGACTTCATCAGAATAGGAGATGGATCTGGTAAGAAGGTAGTAGGGTGTATGTTCTGGTATTTGGATGACATACACAGAGTAGGAAGTGAAATTCCTATACTACGGTCGGTTATACAGTTGTTGTCACACAGTGTTTTCTCCACATAGGTTATGGATCTAATATCAGGCATTCTGGTTACTAGATCTATGATTTCAGATAGATTTGGGAAGTGTCCCAATCCGGGTACTTAGACAATGTTCTAAAAGTAATTTAGAATGGACGGCTCCTGGCAAGGTGGAGAACCTGCAGGTGAAGGAGTCACCCTCTCTAAAGGTGTCTTACAGACTAAAGAGGAGAGGGATGTGCATGATTGACATATCACTTGCTTAGGCAATTGAGTCAATGATGAGATGTCAAGTACCATACGAGATGTTTTTTTTCACTAGATGCAATAATTTGATATATTAATCCAATCCTGGAGAAAATGATCAGAAGTAGTTTATGAACATAAGTTGATGTTCTAAGGATTTGATAACGGCAGCCTCCTTCTAAATCAAGAGTTCATCGGTTCAGTAAAGAAAGATATACAACATCATATCAGTCTCTTTATTAGATACCGAACCTGATATACAACATCATATCAGTCTCTTTATTTAGTAAAGAAGGATATAATTTTGTATTATTGGATAATGTTTTGAACATTTCCTATATCAAGAGTTGATCGGTTCAGGCACGTTATCTAAAAGCATACACATTCTAAATCAAACCACAGTTCTTAACGTACAGAACACACATAAAAGGAAGAGTTCAGAAATGAACGAATTTTTCTTGAGGCATCGTAGACTAGGTCATATCAATGCGACCTGACTAGCTAAGTTACATTTAGATGCATATTTAAATCAGTTTGAATTTACATCTTATGAAACTTTCCAGTCATGTCATAAAGATAAGATGACCATAGCTCCGTTTACTTGGAACAGAGAAAGGGTTAGTGAACCCTTGGGACTGATACATAGTGATGTATGAAGGTCCCCAGTCTACAAATGCCAGGACTGGTTCTTTATACTTTCTTACATTCACAGATGATCTCTCAAGATTCGGACGCATGTTCCTGTTGAAACACATGTCTGAAACTTCTAAGAAATTCAAAGAATATAAAATAGAAGCAAAGAACCAAAACCGGATAAGTATTATGTCCTTTGATGTGATCTGGGAGGAGAATACTTGGGCATGGAGATCCTGGACTATTCTAAAGGAGAATGAGATTCTCCCTCAGCATTACTCCTCCGTATACACCATAGCATAATGGTATATCGGGGTGGGGCAATCACACCCAATATGATATGGCGCGCTCTAAGATGAGTACTACTGAGTTACCTGTTTCCTTTTGGGGGGTTATGCACTTGAGAAACTGCATACCTATTGAATTGGGTTCCAATCAAATCAGTACCTACCACTCCATATGAGATATGGTATGAGAAGAGCCCATCTCTTAAGCAAGTTAAGATTTGGGGTTGTCCGACCTATGTCTAAAAGCAAAATACGGACAAGCTCGAGGCAAGGTCAGTTCTGTAGAACAGGAAGGAGTTCCAGCTATACAAACTACAGCTGATGATTTGGTGGAACCAAAGGATTCAATAGTTCCCGACGAGCCTCAGCCTCTCCGCCGATCTAGCAGGGTTCCTCATCCGCCTGAGAGATACTTCGGTTTCTCGATGACAGTGGGAGCGAGGGTTGCATCATGAGATGATGACCCAACTAGTTTCGAGCAGGCCATCAAGAGTGGGGACTCTGTAATAATGGCTAGATGCTTAGCGATCTGAGATGGAATCTATGTACACCAACAAAGTATGGAATTTGGTTGCCATATCTGAAGGGTTAAATCCCCATCAGGAGCAAGTATATCTTGAGAAGATTACTTGGTGTAGATGGAAAATTTGAGACTTTTAAAGCTAAACTTGTTGAAAAGGGTACTTGTCATTAACCAGGCTTGGATTGTGATATAACCTTTTCTTCAGTAGCTATGCTTATGTCCGTCCGGATCCTACTTTCCACTGCTACATACCATGACTACGATATCTGGTGGTTGGGTGTCTTGACTGCTTTTTTAAAATAATGATTTAGGAGAGAACATCTATAAGTACACAGCCAGAGGGCTTCGTAGACAGTGGGAGCAGCGGAAACGTGTGCAAGTTGCTTTAAAAGTTAAAGAAGGCATCGCGGAGTTGGAACATCTATTTTGATGTGGAAGTCATAGAGTTTGACTTCATCAAAATGGCAGATGAACCTTGTATATACAAAAAGGTAGTAGAGAATAAGGTGGTCATCCTCGTATTATACGTGGACGACATACTCTTGATAGGAAATGAGTTTCCTAAGCTACGTACGGTCAATCTCCTCTTATCATAAGGATTCTCCATATAAGGATCAAGGTGATACCTCCTAAATCCTGGGTTTTGGATCTATGTGATGATCTAAATGGATGTTAGGATTCTCACTAAGAGTAGTGAGGTGGTATCAATCGATCCTGGGGAGAATCACCGGAAAGCTTCCAGGGTGGTAAGGAAGACTGAATATCAGTCAGAGGCATTGTCTTTACTCTCAGTGGAGGGGCGGTATGTTGGAAGATTTCCAAGCTAGATACCGTGGCAGACTAGACGATAAAGGCTGGTGACATCGCTACCAAAGATACTACCAAAGGGGAAGTTTGGGTGTATATTAGTTCATGAGATGAACTAGGTTCCTACTATTGTGTGACAATGGAGGTGTGGCTTTGGCCCAGGAACCCCGGTCCCATCAGTGACCCAGACATATTCCAAGGCAGTATCACCTGATCATGGAGATAGTTGATCTCCAGGAAGATTGAGGTTTGGAGAGTAGACTCAGAGGACAACACGGCGGATCCACTAACAAAGTCCTTTTCCCAGAGAGAGACTTTTATGGGATGGTTGAATATGAGATACTGCAACCACAGCTACAGATGGCCCTAGTGCAAGTGGGAGGTTGTTAGTTATATGTATGTCCTGGAGGCCATTACTGTACATGAGATGTATATTGTAGTGGATGCTGGGACATATATAGGGAGGACTTTCTTGCTCGACGTGATAGTACGCTATCTGGTTGCACTTTATCTTAACATGTACACTTATTTTCTCTCTGTTACATGTTGGTAAAGCCCTTAGGATGTGTACTAGACTTCCATCATTATGATGCAGATTATACTAGTAGGGCCTCGGAAGTCCATGAGTACATCCTTCAATGTTCCTAGTCGTGGGAATATCGAGACGGGGCATCGATATTCCAGTGTAGACTAGCGTATATCTTCTCGACCCATGTGATGGGCGATGGATGTTCCCATATCCATTGGTATTTGACATCAGAGATGGTATGCGGGTGCTCAGTGGAGACTGGGTACACTGAACGGACTCGCCGAGAACTCCCAGATGGTATTATACTTCACGTCAGATGGCAGTTCTCTGGTGACACTGGTACAGCTTAGTCTGTTGACCCGAGATCGTCATAGAGACTTATGTGTCTCCCACTGTGCTTTGATTTTCACTCTACCATGGCTCTACTGAGTCGTGCAAACAGGTGGTTTTTGGGTACAGTCCCAAGTCACATGGAGGTAATGAGCGATAGGAAAGGATTCGTCTCTTCCGGTATTGGGGGTTGATGTTGCGCTATGTTCGATTGGCCATAACTGAAAATCCCTGGCCAAGGTTGTTGTGATTTACTGGTAAGTGTTATCAGTAGTTTCATGAATGTTATGGACCTTACATCGGCACGACTTATCAAGCTACTGGGGTCTGACGTTTACCACCCCTAGGCGAGATATGCGACATATCAGACGGACAGACCGGACTGTGCGGTAAGTGTTACTGATTGGATTCGCAGGAGTGTGAGCAGGCTTTCTCGTTGATCTTCTAATCGCTCAATACCCGGGTGGCCATTACATTTAGCAGACCGCTTGCGGCTTGTGGGTGACTGATATGATCACCGCCTACTGCCGGCGTATTGACTAGTCTTTAGAGTCCTACACACTGGTTTCCTGGCTCAAGCGAAACGAAATATGAGCGCATATGAGATATGTGCGGGACCGAGAATAATACCAGTATGTGATACTGTATTCTATTCTCGCGATTTGTATCATCGGTCGGTTATATGTGATATAGCCGGGTTACCGAATCAATTGTTGATTCGATATATTGATACACTAGATATTAGTCGGTTATATGCGATATGACCGGATCATTAAATCAAGTGTTGATTTAAAGATTTAATGTATAATTATATATTTGATATATTACTTTACATTAACTAGTATTTGTTCATTTAAGATTGATTTTCTCACTTAATGTGCACTTGTTGTATATGTGATATATGTTTGTGCACTAGATTGTATCATGCTTGATGATACATGCAAACTTGGGTGTGTGTATGACTTACACCATATTTAAGATAATGGTTAGGGTTTTTATTTATCTTTGTAATTCAAAACGGTGGCTTTCTTTGACTTAACTTGAAGCTTCATGAAGCTTTAAGCATCTTTGACAAAGTCCACTCACTTTGTTTTGCATAAGATATTTATTAACCAAACCATTAACTTAAACCATGGTTTAGTCTCTACAAAGGTTAGTGGATAAAACTAACTCACCCATGGTTGCATTATGAGATTATCTTCACTTGTTTATTCATTCTTATTATTTTTCCTTTTCTTCTTCTTCTTCTTCATCAAGAAGAAAACCATGCTTGGTTTTTCAAAAGTGAAGAAATAAAGTGAGAAATCAAAATCTAAAGTGAACCCATTTCCTATTTCATCATCCTCTACTACTTGCCATTTAGTTTAGGGTGTTATTTTCACAAAGTTCTTGACCAAGTGAAGATGGAGCTTGAGTTTGAGTCTCCTCGACGTAGATCATATTCGGCCTCGAACTCAGCGAGCTGGCCCGTTCATTTCTCCGAGGAAACCATCACTAGAGTCCGGGATCTCGATGATCGCAGCGAAGAGACGTCAACACGGAGCTTTAGAAGTGAAGGACCGGATCTACAAAGGTTGTATTTTCATTCACTTCTCTTTGTAATGTTAGATTACTATTTTGTTACCCTAGTTTTCTAGTTCGATTCGTAGTTAGATTGCTTAGCACACCCTAAAATTTTTTTTTTCGCATGTGTGATGCTTGCAAACCCTACGCTAGGTGCTAAGGAATCCCAACATGGTAACAGAGCCTAACTAGAAACTTAGACGATGTTAAGACAATCCAAAACAGAAAAACTTCGCGAAAATACGATTTCAGAAACCCTTGAAATTGCTCTCTGGAATGTTTTTGAAAAGTGGTATAAAAATTATTTAAGCAACTGCAGAGTGACATTTAAGATGATGTAAGAACACTGGTGCAACACGAAAGGGGGTGACTGGGTCCTGGCCGGCGACAGAGACAATAATTCCGGCGTCGCCGACCCTTTTGGCTCCCCTCCCCCTCGTTTTGCTCCTGTGGTCTTTTACTCATATTCTGGGGTTTCTGGTATTGTTTGTTTAGTCCAAATTTTCATGTGATGATAATTGTGTTATGGACTCTTTGTGGAGTGTTTCATATTCGTATTTTTAGCATTGTATTGGTAACTGAGACCGTGTTTAACATTTCAAACGAAATTCAAACTTCACCCCATGACCCCCTCTGAAATTTCCAAGTGTTGGAACTTTTCTAAGTTAATTATATTCGATGTTGGTGCAAGTAACTCTATGGACCCTCCAGAAGAACATATAAACCTTAAGTCGATTCTATACCCTCGGAATCGCGGTTTGAACCTTAGGGTTTGCCGTGGTTCCGCGGTGTGATAGGTGAGACGTTGGTTTACCCCTTCTACGGCTGGATCATAAGTACTGTGGCACGTTTTGGATACTTAAACTTCGCTCAAGTGTTGAGCTCATTGGGAGTTGTGGGGATTGGTTGATTCGATTGAAATGTTTAAACATAGTCTATTATATTGTGATACAATACTTGGAATCAACAACATTTGAATTTTATAAGTCTAGAAATTTAGCCTCATTTGATCGGTTGCCACAGGATTTTGATGCGATCAAAAGTCCGTCGCAATCACTTTGTGTATTCGGATACTCGCCGGGCAACATTACTAGATAGCCACACCCCATATCCCCAACCAAGTGACAGTAGGAGTACTCCGTTGCCAAAAAGCATCCGTCTGGGCGCTCGTGGCCGCGGTGTTCCGCCTAAGTGCACTTCATCGTCGGTATCGGGGGGTGCGGCCGTCTACTAAAGTTTCCGATGAGCATTCGATCGGAATGTCGGGAATCTTGTTGAATTGCCCGGCAGTTTATTGGAAAGTGTTTTCAATATCGAGACTAAAATGCGGGGTTTATAATTGTTAAGCATGCGATGTCTAAGGAATTCATTTGTTAGGCATGAAATCCGCAATATGAGATATTACGGGTTTATGATGTCTAAGGCGGTTGCGGATTCCAACAGTTGTAGTTTTTCACTTTTTTTACTGCGATCGTAAGTGTAATATGTGGGGTATCGCCGGTTTCGTTGCTATACGTCAACGGCAATTGGGATACGCATATTTACATATGTTGATGACATGTGATGTTATGTGTTGCTGGATATGTTATATTGGATCGTCGTGTTTGAAAAGCCGGGGGTTTTTATGTGAGATGAGTGTTTTTCATTTTCATTCATGTAAAAACTTGTATGTAATATTCTTTTATTTGGGGCACTTCCGGGTTGAGGAAGATGTCACCGTTGATGTATATTATTTACTTTTCCGCATTAGGATAGACCCAAGGAGGAGAGCACAAGTAATCGGGTTCTAGGGTCCAGTGGGAGACCATCTCGAGGAGTCGAGTCCGGGTCTCCTAACTCTAGAATTGGTAGGGTTGCTTGCCGCTCTCGTAGGGGTCTTGGGATGTGGGTTTGGCTATTCCTCACGACCGTAGAATCCGTGTTTTATATAGGCTCAAAATAAAACACGGACATCCTAGTATATCCAATATTTCATATGTTGTTTTCTGCTCCATTATCTGTGATGTGATCATGTGATATGTTTAGATAGATACTGTATATAGTATATATGATATATTATATAGACGTTGCTTATGTTTTACACCCGCGCTAGCCCTGCCCCGCTCTGCCGTTAGTTACCTAACCTAACGGTGCACGACAGGACTTCGTGGCGAATACGGATGGCGTAAGCGTACGTTGTATTTATCTGTGATGTTTAGGTGACTTAAATAATGGGACATTCATTAATGAGATTACTGAAAGAAAATAAACCTAAAAGATGTTGTGGAATCGAATTTCAAAAATTAGGTAGATCTAGTTGTTGCTTTGCATAGCGGTGTTCCTTGTAGAACATCCAGCACCTTATTCGATAAGGAAAGAGCCGAGATCCCTTCACCGGGAGTGACCTCTTTAGCAATAATTAGTAGATGCTACAACCTTCGGTTTGTCTTTTGACTGCTTTTCTAGCTCTTTCTTTGCACAGTGGTATTGTGAATATCCTGCACCTCATTCGACGAGGATAGAGCCGAGATCCTTTCACCGGGAGTGACCTTTTTAGCGAAACTAGCAAAAGCCTAAAAAATACTCCATTTAAAACCATTTGATTCTGCAACGAGATCAAGTTCAAAGCGTTAAAGGTTTTCTTAAAAACCATCCGCAACCCTCCGTCATTTTAGGAAGTAGAGTACTTAGTATTCGTGTTGTGTTTGTCGACCATAGCCGAGGCGTAGTGTACGGTAGCTTAGTGATGTCTTCCTACACATCATATGATGCGATTAGTTAGGACAGTCATGTGACTTTCTTGACCTTATCTAAGGGTCATGTGGGTGGGTCTAATTAATCACGAAATGACGGGTAGAAGTTGACCAGTGCTTATGATTTGTTGACCATAGCCAAGGTCATAGGTGTTAGGGGTAAAAACCATTATCGGGAATTTCAAGTGTTGAAACTTGCAATGAGATTGCATACCTTCTATATGATAGTTGGATCCTGATACCCACTGTGAGTAATTGTTACTCCTGGGAGAGTTTTGCACTTTACAATTAGCCGATCAAGTAGGTGTCTAGAAAGGTGTCAACGGGGTTACGCCCCTGGGAAAACGAGGTTTATTTTAATTAGGTCCGTACGAAAGCACGGGGAACCTCCCTCAAAGTACTGGCACTGGCCTGGCTGAAAGATTGGCGAACTTGTAGAGTGTAATTAATCCTGGCTAGTCTTTCCTTTTATGGTTTGAAAGAAGATTTGATAAAAACAGTGGGAGCCATCCTGATTAGATAAAATATATAACCAATCTAATCTTGCAAGAGCGCACGCAGATGTTTTCTTTTCTCTCTCTCCAGGTAGCGACCATGTCACGCCTTTATCAAGATAATAATATGGATGTATTGACCAAACCCACTTGTTATACTGAGCTGAGGAACATTGGTCCCGCTCCAATTTATAATTGTTATAAGACCGAGTAGGAATTAGGGGAATACCAGGATTCCCATGCCGCCCAAACGAAGAAAGTGCATGATGATGCATCTTTTTCGGGTGTGTTCGTTACATAGAACTGTTTCTCAGCATCCTCTACGTCCTGGGTATTTAATACCGGATCAGGATCCCAGATATGTAATCTGTTACATGGGCTACAGATAGGTAGAGAACTGAGAATGGGTGATAAGTTTCAATAGTTGAAAATGGAGCAATTGTTGCAACCCAAGATGTTGGCAGTTATCACCCTGTTTTACTAAATACATTGATTCTGAACGAATGTTAATAGATACCGAACCTGATATACAACATCATATCTGTCTCTTTATTTAGTAAAGAAGGATATAATTTTGTATTATTGGATAATGTTTTGAACATTTCCTATATCAAGAGTTGATCGGTTCAGGCACGTAATATAAAAGCATATACATTCTAAATTAAACCATAGTTCTTAAAGTACAGAACACACACAAGAGGAAGAGTTCAGAAATGAACGAATTTTTCTTGAGGCATTGTAGACTAGGTCATATAAATGCGACCCGACTAGCTAAGTTACATTTAGATGCATATTTAAATCAGTTTGAATTTACATCTTGTGAAACTTTCCAGTCATGTCATAAAGATAAGATGACCATAGCCCCGTTTAATTGGAATAGAGAAAGGGTTAGTGAATCCTTAGGACTGATACATAGTGATGTATGAAGGTCCACAGTCTACAAATGCCAGGACTGGTTCTTTATACTTTCTTACATTCACTGATGATCTCTCAAGATTCGGACGCATGTTCCTGTTGAAACACATGTCTGAAACTTCTAAGAAATTCAAAGAATATAAAATAGAAGTAGAGAACCAAAACCGGATAAGTATTATGTCCTTTGATGTGATCAGGGAGGAGAATACTTGGGCATGGAGATCCTGGACTATTCTAAAGGAGAATGAGATTCTCCCTCAGCATTACTCCTCCGTATACACCATAGCACAATGGTATATCGGGGTGGGGCAATCACACCCAATATGATATGGTGCGCTCTAAGATGAGTACTACTGAGTTACCTGTTTCCTTTTGGGGGGTTATGCACTTGAGAAGCTGCATACCTATTGAATTGGGTTCCAATCAAATCAGTACCTACCACTCCATATGAGATATGGTATGGGAAGAGCCCATCTCTTAAACAAGTTAAGATTTGGGGTTGTCCGACCTATGTCTAAAAGCAAAATACGGACAAGCTCGAGGCATGGTCAGTTCTGTAGAACTGGAAGGAGTTCCAGCTATACAAACTACAGCTGATGATTTGGTGGAACCAAAGGATTCAATAGTTCCTGACGAGCCTCAGCCTCTCTGCCGATCTAGCAGGGTTCCTCATCCGCCTGAGAGATACTTCGGTTTCTCGATAACAGTGGGAGCGAGGGTTGCATCATGAGATGATGACCCAATTAGTTTCGAGCAGGCCATCAAGAGTGGGTAATCTGTAAGAATGGCTAGATGCTTAGCGATCTGAGATGGAATCCATGTACACCAACAAAGTATGGACTTTGGTTGCCATATCTGAAGGGTTAAATCCCCATCAGGAGCAAGTATATCTTCAGAAAATTACTTGGTGTAGATGGAAAAGTTGACTTTCAAAGCTAAACTTGTTGAAAAAGGTACTTGTCATTAACCAGGCTTGGATTGTGATATAACCTTTTCTTCAGTAGCTATGCTTATCTCCGTCCGGATCCTACTTTCCACTGCTACATACCATGACTACGATATCTGGTGGTTGGGTGTCTTGACTGCTTTTTTAAAATAATGATTTAGGAGAGAACATCTATAAGTACACAGCCAGAGGGCTTCGTAGACAGTGGGAGCAGCGGAAACGTGTGCAAGTTGCTTTAAAAGTTAAAGCTAGCATCGCGGAGTTGGAAAATCTGTTTTGATATGGAAGTCAAAGAGTTTGACTTCATTAAAATGGCAGATGAACCTTGCATATACAAAAAGGTAGTAGAGAATAAGGTGGTCATCCTCGTATTATACGTGGACGACATACTCTTGATAGGAAATGAGTTTCCTATGCTACGTACGGTCAATCTCCTCTTATCACAAGGATTCTCCATATAAGGATCAAGGTGATACCTCCTAAATCCTGGGTTTTGGATCTATGTGATAGATCTAAATGGATGTTAGGATTCTCACTAGGTGTAGTGAGGTGGTATCAATCTATCCTGGGGAGAATCACTGGAAAGCTTCCACGGTGGTAAGGACGACTGAATATCAGTCAGAGGCGTTGTCTTTACCCTCAGTGGAGGGGCAGTATGTTGGAAGAGTTCCAAGCTAGATACCGTGGCAGACTAGACGATAAAGGCTGGTGACATCGCTACCAAGGATACTACCAAAGGGGAAGTTTAGGTGTATATTAGTTCATGAGATGAACTAGATTCTTACCATTGTGTGACAATGGAGGTGTGGCTTTGGCTCAGGAACCCCGGTCCCATCAGTGACCCAGACATATTCCAAGGCAGTATCACCTGATCATGGAGATAGTTGATCTCCAGGGAGATCGAGGTTAGGAGAGTAGACTCAGAGGACAACACGGTGGATCCACTCACAAAGGCCTTTTCCAAGAGAGAGACTTTTATGGGATGGTTGAGTATGAGATACTGCAACCACTGCTACAGATGGCCCTAGTGCAAGTGGGAGGTTGTTAGTTATATGTATGCCCTGGAGGCTATTACTGTACATGAGATGTATATTGTAGTGGATGCTGGGACATATATAGGGAGGACTTTCTTACTCGACATGATAGTACGCTATCTGGTTGCTCTTTATCTTAACATGTACACTTATTGTCTCTCTGTTACATGTTGATAAAGCCCTTAGGATGTGTACTCGACTTCCAGCATTATGATGCAGATCAAACTAGTTGGGCCTCGGAAGTCCATGAGTACATCCTTCAATGTTCCTAGTCGTGGGAATATCGAGACGGGGCATCGATATTTCAGTGTAGACTAGCGTATATCTTCTCGGCCCATGTGATGGGCGATGGATGTTCCCATATCCATTGGTATTTGACAACAGAGATGGTATGTGGGTGCTCAGTGGAGACTGGGTACACTGAACGGACTCGCCGAGAACTCCCAGATGGTATTATACCTCACGTCAGATGGCAGTTCTCTGGTGACACTGGTACAGCTTAGTCTGTTGACCCGAGATCGTCATAGAGTCTTATGTGTCTCCCACTGTGCTTTGATTTTCACCCTACCACGGCTCTACTGAGTCGTCAAACAGGTGGTTTTTGGGTACAGTCCCACGCCACATGGAGGCAATGAGCGATAGGAGGGGATTCGTTTCTCCCGGGATTGGGGGTTGATGTTGCGCTATGTTCGATTGGCCATAACTGGAAATCCCTGGCCAGGGTTGTTGTGATTTACTGTTAAGTGTTATCAGTAGTTTCATGAATGTTATGGACCTTACATCGGCATAACTTATCAAGCTACTGGGGTCTGACGTTTACCACTCCTAGGCGAGATATGCGACATATCAGGCGGACAGACCGGACTGTGCGGTAAGTGTTACTGATTGGATTCGCAGGAGTGTGAGTAGGCTTTCTCGTTGATCTTCTAATCACTCAATACCC
Source organism: Agapanthus africanus (assembly GCA_030015575.1). Classification (NCBI taxonomy): domain Eukaryota; kingdom Viridiplantae; phylum Streptophyta; class Magnoliopsida; order Asparagales; family Amaryllidaceae; genus Agapanthus; species Agapanthus africanus. The sequence continues at coordinate 216,731,856 of JASDDO010000029.1, forward strand.
GGGTGGCCGTTACATTTAGCAGACCGCTTGCGGCTTGTGAGTGACTGATATGATCACTACCTACTGCCGGCGTATTGACGAGTCTTTAGAGTCCTATACAGAGGTTTCCTGGCTCAAGCGAAACGAAATAGGAGCGCATATGAGATATGTGCGGGACCGAGAATAATACCAGTATGTGATATTGTATTCTATTCTCGCGATTTGTATCATCGGTCGATTATATGTGATATAGCCGGGTTACCGAATCAATTGTTGATTCGATATATTGATACACTTGATATTAGTCGGTTATAGGCGATATGACCGGATCATTAAATCAAGTGTTGATTTAATGATTTAATGTATAATTATATATTTGATATATTACTTTACATTAACTATTATTTGTTCACTTAAGATTGATTTTCTCACTGAATGTGCACTTGTTGTATATGTGATATATGTTTGTGCACTAGATTGTATCATGCTTGATGATACATGCAAACTTGGGTGTGTGTATGACTTACACCATATTTAAGATAATGGTTAGGGTTTTTATTTATCTTTGTAATTCAAAATGGTGGCTTTCTTTGTCTTAACTTGAAGCTTCATGAAGCTTTAAGCATCTTTGACAAAGTCCACTTACTTTGTTTTGCATAAGATATTTATTAACCAAACCATTAACTTAAACCATGGTTTAGTCTCTACAAAGGTTAGTGGATAAAACTAACTCTCCCATGGTTTCATTATGAGATTATCTTCACTTGTTTATTCATTCTTATTATTTTTTCTTTTCTTCTTCTTCTTCTTCATCAAGAAGAAAACCTTGCTTGATTTTTCAAAAGTGAAGAACTAAAGTGAGAAATCAAAATCTAAAGTGAACCCATTTCCTATTTCATCATCCTCTACTACTTTCCATTTAGTTTAGGGTGTTATTTTCAAAAAGTTCTTGACCAAGTGAAGATGGAGCTTGAGTTTGAGTCTCCTCGACGTAGATCATCTTCGGCCTCGAAGTCATCGAGCTAGCCCATTCATTTCTCCGAGGAAACCATCACTAGAGTCCGGGATCTCGATGATCACAGCGAAGGGACGTCAACACGGAGGTTTAGAAGTGAAGGACCGGATCTACAAAGGTTGTATTTTCGTTCACTTCTCTTTGTAATGTTAGATTACTATTTTGTTACCCTAGTTTTCTAGTTCGATTCGTAGTTAGATTGCTTAGCACACCCTAAAAATTTTTTGTGGCATGTGTGATGCTTGCAAACCCTAGGCTAGGTGCTAAGGAATCCCAACATGGTATCAGTGCCTAACTAGAAACTTTGACGATGTTAAGACAATCCGAAACAGAAAAACTCCGCGAAAATACGATTTCAAAAACCCTTGAAATTGCTCTCTGGAATTTTTTTGAAAAGTGGTCTAAAAATTATTTAAGCAACTGCAGAGTGACATTTAAGATGATGTAAGAACACTGGTGCAACACGAAAGTGGGTGACCGGTTCCTGGCTGGCGACATAGACAATAATTCCGGCGTCGCCGACCCCTTTGGCTCCCCTCCCCCTCGTTTTGCTCCTGTGGTCTTTTACTCATATTTTGGGGTTTCTGGTATTGTTTGTTTAGTCCAAATTTTCATGTGATGATAATTGTGTTATGGACTCTTTGTGGAGTATTTCATATTCGTATTTTTAGCATTGTATTGGTAACCTAGACCGTGTTTAACATTTTAAACGAAATTCAAACTTCACCCCATGACCCTCTCTGAAATTTCCAAGTGTTGGAACTTTTCTAAGTTAATTATATTCGATGTTCGTGCAAGTAACTCTATGGACCCTCTAGAAGAACATATAAACCTTAAGTCGATTCTATGCCTTCGGAACCGCAGTTTGAACCTTAGGGTTTGCCGTGGTTCCGCGGTGTGATAGGTGAGACGTTGGTTTACCCCTTCTACGGCTGGATCATAGGTACTGTGGCATGTTTTGGATACTTTAACTTCGCTCAAGTGTTGAGCTCATTGGGAGTTGTGGGGATTGGTTGATTCGATTGAAATGTTTAAACATAGTCTAGTATATTGTGATACAATACTTGGAATCAACAACATTTGAATTTTATAAGTCTAGAAATTTAGTCTCATTTGATCGGTTGCCACAGGATTTTGATGCGATCAAAAGTCTGTCGCAATCACTTTGTGTATTCGGATACTCGCCGGGCAACATTACTAGATAGCCACGCCCCTATCCCCAACCAAGTGACTGTAGGAGTACTCCGTTGCTAAAAAGCATCCGTCTAGGCGCTCGTGGCCGCGGTGTTCCGCCTAAGTGCACTTCATCGTCGGTATCGGGGGGTGCGGCCGTCTACTAAAGTTTCCGATGAGCATTCGATCGGAATGTCGGGAATCTTGTTGAATTTCCTGACAGTTTATTGGAAAGTGTTTTAAATATCGAGACTAAAATGCGGGGTTTATAATTGTTAAGCATGCGATGTCTAAGGAATTCATTTGTTAGGCATGAAATCCGCAATATGAGATATTACGGGTTTATGATGTCTAAGGCGGTTGCGGATTCCAACTGTTGTAGTTTTTCGCTTTTTTTCTGCGATCGTAATTGTAATATGTGGGGTATCGCCGGTTTCATTACTATACGTCAACAACAATTGGGATACGCATATTTTCTTACGTTGATGACATGTGATGTTATGTGTTGCTGGATATGTTATATTGGATCGTCGTGTTTGAATAGCCGGGGTTTTTTATGTGAGATGAGTGTTTTTCATTTTCATTCATGTAAAAACTTGTATGTAATATTCTTTTATTTGGGGAACTTCCGGGTTGAGGAAGATGTCACCGTTGATGTATATTATTTACTTTTCCGCATTAGGATAGACCCAAAGAGGAGAGCACAAGTAATCGGGTTCTAGGGTCCAGTGGGAGACCATCTCGAGGAGTCGAGTCCGGGTCTCCTAACTCTAGAATTGGTAGGGTTGCTTGCCGCTCTCGTAGGGGTCTTGGGATGTGGGTTTGGCTATTCCTCACGATCATAGAATCCGTGTTCTATAAAGGCTCAAAATAAAACACGGACATCCTAGTATATCCAATATTTCATATGTTGTTTTCTGCTGCGTTATCTGTGATGTGATCATGTGATAAGTTCAGATAGATACTGTATATAGTATATTTGATATATTATATAGACGTTGCTTATGTTTTACACCCGCGCTAGCCCTGCCCCGCTCTGCCGTTAGTTACCTAACCTAATGGTGCACGACAGGACTTCGTGGCGAATGCGGATGGCATAAGCGTACGTTGTATTTATCTGTGATGTTTAGGTGACTTAAATGATGGGACATTCATTAATGAGATTACTGAAAGAAAATAAACCTAAAAGATGTTGTGGAATCGAATTTCAAAAATTAGGTAGCTCTAGTTGTTGCTTTGTATAGCAGTGTTCCTTGTAGAACATCCAGCACCTTATTCGATAAGGAAAGAGCCGAGATCCCTTCACCGGGAGTGACCTCTTTAGCAATAATTAGCAGATGCTACAACCTTCGGTTTGTCTTTTGACTGCTTTTCTAGCTCTTGCTTTCCACAGTGGTATTGTGAAAATCCTGCACCTCATTCGACGAGGAAAGAGCCGAGATCCTTTCACCGGGAGTGACCGTTTTTGCGAAACTAGCAAAAGCCTAAAAAACACTCCATTTAAAACCATTTGATTCCGCAACGAGATCAAGTTCAAAGTGTTAAAGGTTTTCTTAAAAACCATCCGCAACCCTCCGTCATTTTAGGAAGTAGAGTACTTAGTATTCGTGCTGCGTTTGTCGACCATAGCCGAGGCGTAGTGTACGGTAGCTTAGTGATGTCTTCTTACACATCATATGATGCGATTAGTTATGACAGTCAAGTGACTTTGTTGACCTTATCCAAGGGTCATGTGGGTGGGTCTAATTAATCACGAAATGACGGGTAGAAATTGACCAGTGCTTATGATTTGTTGACCATAGCCAAGGTCATAGGTGCTAAGGGTAAAAACCATTATCGGGAGTTTCAAGTGTTGAAACTTGCAATAAGATTCCATACCTTCTATATGATAGTTGGATCCTGATACCCACTGTGAGTAATTGTTACTCCTAGGAGAGTTTTGCACTTTACAATTAGCCGATCAAGTAGGTGTCTAGAAAGGTGTCAACGGGGTTACGCCCCTGGGAAAACGAGGTTTATTTTAATTAGGTCCGTACGAAAGCACGGGGAACCTCCCTCAAAGTACCGGCACTGGCCTGGCTGGAAGATTGGCGAACTTGTAGAGTGTAATTAATCCCGGCTAGTCTTTCCTTTTATGGTTTGAAAGAAGATTTGATAAAAACAGTGGGAGCCATCCTGATTAGATAAAATATATAACCAATCTAATCTTGCAAGAGCGCACGCAGATGTTTTCTTTTCTCTCTCTCCAGGTAGCGACCATGTCACTCCTTTATCAAGATAATAATATGGATGTATTGACCGAACCCGCTTGTTATACTGAGCTGGGGAACGTTGGTCCCGCTCCAACTTATAATTGTTATAAGACCGAGCAGGAATTAGGAGAATACCTGGATTCCCATGCCGCCCAAACGAACAAAGTGCATGATGATGCATCTTTTTCGGGTGTGTTCATTACATAGATCTCTCTCAGCATCCTCTACGTCCTCGGTATTTAATACCGGATCAGGATCCCAGATATGTAATCTGTTACATGGGCTACAGATAGGTAGAGAACTGAGAATGGGTGATAAGTTTTAATAGTTGAAAATGGTGCAATTGTTGCAACCCAAGATGTTGGCAGTTACCACCCTGTTTTACTAAATACATTGATTCTAAACGAATGCTAATAGATATCGAACCTGATATACAACATCATATCTGTCTCTTTATTTAGTAAAGAAGGATATAATTTTGTATTATTGGATAATGTTTTGAACATTTCCTATATCAAGAGTTGATCGGTTCAGGCACGTTATCTAAAAGCATATACATTCTAAATCAAACCATAATTCTTAACGTACAGAACACACACAAGAGGAAGAGTTCAGAAATGAATGAATTCTTCTTGAGGCATTGTAGACTAGGTCATATCAATGCGACCCGACTAGCTAAGTTACATTTAGATGCATATTTAAATCAGTTTGAATTTACATCTTGTGAAACTTGCCAGTCATGTCATAAAGATAAGATGACCATAGCTCGATTTACTTGGAACAGAGAAAGGGTTAGTGAACCCTTGGGACTGATACATAGTGATGTATGGAGGTCCCCAGTCTACAAATGCTAGGACTGGTTCTTTATACTTCCTTACATTCACTGAAGATTTCTCAAGATTCAGACGCATGTTCCTATTGAAACACATGTCTGAAACTTTTGAGAAATTCAAAGAATATAAGATAGAAGTAGAGAACCAAAACCGGATATGTATTATGTCCTTTGATGTGATCAGGGAGGAGAATACTTGGGCATGGAGATCCTGGACTATTCTAAAAGAGAATGAGATTCTCCCTCAGCATTACTCCTCCGTATACACCATAGCACAATGGTATATCGGGGTGGGGCAATCATACCCTATATGATATGGTGCACTCTATGATGAGTACTACTGAGTTACCTATTTCCTTTTGGGGGGTTATGACTTAAGAAGCAGCATACCTATTGAATTGGGTTCCAATCAAATCAGTGCCTACCACTCCATATGAGATATGGTATGGGAAGAGCACATCTCTTAAGCAAGTTAAGATTTGGGGTTGTCCGGCCTATGTCTAAAAGAAAAATACGGACAAGCTCGAGGCAAGATCAGTTCTGTAGAACTGGAAGGCGTTCCAGCAATACAAACTACAGCTGATGATTTGGTGGAACCAAAGGATTCAATAGTTCCCGACGAGCCTCGGCCTCTCCGCCGATCTAGCAGGGTTCCTCATCCTTCTGAGAGATACTTCGGTTTCTCGATGACAGTGGGAGCGAGGGTTGCATCATGAGATGATGACCCAACTAGTTTCAAGCAGGCCTTCAAGAGTGGGGACTCTGTAAGAATGGTTGGATGCTTAGCGATCTGAGATGGAATCTATGTACACCAATAAAGTATGGACTTTGGTTGCCATATCTGAAGGGTTAAATCCCCATCAGGAGCAAGTATATCTTGAGAAGATTACTTGGTGTAGATGGAAAAGTTGAGACTTTCAAAGCTAGACTTGTTTAAAAGGGTACTTGTCATTAACCAGGCTTGGATTGTGAAATAACGTTTTCTTCAGTAGCTATGCTTATGTCCGTCCGGATCCTACTTTCCACTACTACATACCATGACTACGATATCTGGTGGTAGGGTATCATGACTGCTTTTTTAAAATAATGATTTAGGAGAGAACGTCTATAAGTACACAGCCAGAGGGCTTCGTAGACAGTGGGAGCAGCGGAAACGTATGCAAGTTGCTTTAAAAGTTAAAGCAGGCAATGCGGAGTTGGAACATCTGTTTTGATGTGGCAGTCAAAGAGTTTGACTTCATCAAATTGGCTGATGAACCTTGTATATACGAAAAGGTAGTAGAGAATAAGGTGGTCATCCTCGTATTATACGTGGACGACATACTCTTGATAGGAAAAGAGTTTCTTATGCTACGTACGGTCAATCTCCTCTTATCACAAGGATTCTCCATATAAGGATCAAGGTGATACCTCCTAAATCCAGGGTTTTGGATCTATATGATAGATCTAAATGGATGTTAGGATTCTCACTAGGTGTAGTGAGGTGGTATCAATTGATCCTGGGGAGAATTACTGGAAACCTTCTAGGGTGGTAAGGACGACAGAATATCAGTCAGAGGCATTGTCTTTACCCTCAGTGGAGGGGCGGTATGTTGGAAGAGTTCTAAGCTAGATACCGTAGCAGACTAGACGATAAAGGCTGGTAACATCGCTACCAAAGATATACTACTAAAGAGGCAGTTTGGGTGTATATTAGTTCATGAGATGAACTGGGTTCCTACCATTGTGTGACAATGGAGGTGTGGCTTTGGCCCAGGAACTCCGGTCCCATCAGTGACCCAGACATATTCCAAGGCAGTATCATCTGATCATGGAGATAGTTGATCTCCAGGGAGATCGAGGTTAGGAGAGTAGACTCAGAGGACAACACGGCGGATCCACTCACAAAGGCCTTTTACCAGAGAGAGACTTTTATGGGATGGTTGAGTATGAGATACTGCTGCCACTGCTACAGATGGCCCTAGTGCAAGTTGGAGATTGTTAGTTATATGTATGCCATGGAGGCCATTACTGTACATGAGATGTATATTGTGGTGGATGCTGGGACATATATAGGGAGGACTTTCTTGCTCTACATGATAGTACGCTATCTGGTTGCTCTTTATTTTAACATGTACACTTATTGTCTCTCTGTTGCATGTTGATAAAGGCCTTAGGATGTGTACTCGACTTCCAGGATTATGATGCAGATCATAGTAGTGGGGCCTGGGAAGTCCATGAGTACATCCTTCAATGTTCCTAGTCGTGGGGATATCGAGACGGGGCATCGATATTCCAGTGTAGACTAGCGTATATCTTCTCGACCCATGTGATGGGCGATGGATGTTCCTATATCCATTGGTGTTTGACATCAGAGATGGTATGCGGGTGCTCTGTGGAGACTGGGTACACCGAACGGACTCGCCGAGAACTCCCAGATGGTATTATATCTCAAGTCAGATCGCAGTTCTCTGGTGACACTGGTACAGCTTAGTCTGTTGACCCGAGATCATCATAGAGTCTTATGTGTCTCCCACTGTGCTTTGATTTTCACCCTACCACGGCTGTACTGAGTCGTTCAAACAGGTGGTTTTTTGGTACAGTCCCGAGTCACATGGAGGCAATGAGCGATAGGAGGGGATTCATCTCTTCCGGTATTGGCGGTTGATGTTACGCTATGTTCGATTGGCCATAACTGAAAATCCCTGGCCAGGGTTGCTATGATTTACTGGTAAGTGTTATCAGTAGTTCCACGAACGTTATGGACCTTAAATCGGCATGACTTATCAAGCTACTGGGGTCTGACGTTTACCACCCCTAGGCTAGATATGCGACATATCAGACGGACAGACCGGACTGTGCGGTAAGTGTTACTGATTGGATTCGCAGAAGTGTGAGCAGGCTTGCTCGTTGATCTTCTGATTGCTCAATACCAGGGTGGCAGTTACGTTTAGCAGACCGCTTGCGGCTTGTTGGTGACTGATATGCTCACCACCTACTTCCGGCGTATTGACGAGTCTTTAGAGTCCTACACAGAGATTTCCTGGCTCAAGCGAAACGAAAAAGGAGCGCATATGAGATATGTGCGGGACCGAGAATAATACCAGTATGTGATATTGTATTCTATTCTCGCGATTTGTGTCATCGGTCAGTTATATGTGATATAGCCGGGTTACCGAATGAAGTGTTGATTCGATATATTGATACACTAGATATTAGTCGGTTATATGCGATTTGACCGGATCATTAAATCAAGTGTTGATTTAATAATTTAGTGTATAATTATATATTTGATATATTACTTTACATTAACTAGTATTTGTTCACACAAGATTGATTTTCTTACTTAATGTGCACTTGTTGTATATGTGATATATGTTTGTGCACTAGATTGTATCATGCCTAATGATACATGCAAACTTGGATGTGTGTATGACTTACACCATATTTAAGATAATGGTTAGGGTTTTTATTTATCTTTGTAATTCAAAATGGTGGCTTTCTTTGTCTTAACTTGAAGCTTCATGAAGCTTTAAGCATTTTTGACAAAGTCTACTCATTTTGTTTTGCATAAGATATTTATTAACCAAACAATTAACTTAAACCATGGTTTAGTCTCTACAAAGGTTAGTGGATAAAACTAACTCACCCATGGTTGCATTATGAGATTATCTTCACCTGTTTATTCATTCTTATTATTTTTTCTTTTCTTTTTCTTCTTCTTCATCAAGAAGAAAACCTTGCTTGATTTTTCAAAAGTGAAGAAATAAAGTGAGAAATCAAAATATAAAGTGATCCCATTTCCTATTTCATCATCCTCTACTACTTGCCATTTAGTTTGGGGTGTTCTCTTCACAAAGTTCTTGACCAAGTGAAGATGGAGTTTGAGTCTTAGTCTTCTCGACGTAGATCATCTTCGGCCTCGAAGTCAACGAGCTAGCCCGTTCATTTCTCCGAGGAAACCATCACTAGAGTCCGGGATCTCGATGATGTAAGTACACGTTGCTCACCCCGGTTCTTACGGGAAGGCGGAAACGGTGAAAAACAATTATTTAGCGCAAAGGCAACATGGACTAAAAGCCGGATCTTTGCTAAACTAGAAACAAGCAAACTACAAGAGGTGTTAACTACTATGCCGTAGAAATTATACCTCACGAAACCGGTCCTTCGGGTCTTCATTCCGCTGTCCCGCTCGTCCATCCAAGCTCCGAGTGCCGATCCGGATCTTTGTCACCTCCGCGGCCTTCTTGAGTCGAAGACGATCCACCCGAGAGTTGTACACCGAGCTCCACCTCAAGCCGAGACAACTAGGGCAACGAGATCGCTAGTCTAGATGCCCTAGGTTGTGTAGAAGAGATATATGGAAGTGTTTGTCTTTGTGGGATCTTTTTCTCTCAACACATGAGATCAAAAGAAGAAATCAAGAGGAGGATGAAGGAGGAGCTAGCAACCATGAGAGCTTTTCTTTTCTTCTCACAAGAACAAGAGAGAGAATGAGAAATGAATTATGAGCTAAAGAAATGAACCATAGTTGCAATAATGCAAAACTATCATCATTACTAATCCTTTCATGATAAATTTGATGGCTACTAATTGAATTGACCATTTTCATAATCCATAAGAGAAAAAGAAATCCAAAGAAGAGTGTAGACCTCTCATGAAGGTCAATGGTCAACTCCGGTCAACGGGTCAACAAAGTCAAGAGAAGTCATGGTGGTCAAATGGTCAATGCAATTAGCCATAACATAATTATCAATAAAAGGATTGGTAAATAATGTCCCCGGCTCATAATGGTTTTGACCGAACCAACTGCCAAAACCCTAATAAGCCCGCTCCTCCTTCTTCACTCCTCAAAACTGTGCATACACACCCGCATCCGCATTTCGTAGAATGCGAATGCACAGAAGACAAAACTAATCCATCCGTGCAATACTAGGATCCGGCTTAAACCAAAGCCCACTAGTATTGCCTGCCCGAACACAATACGCACACAAGTGCACGTAAGTGATCGTAGCCCTGCCGTAAAACCATACGGCCTCTACACGTTTCACTCAGTGCAGGGAAACTCTCTGTGTGGGACTCTAAAGACTCGACACTACGCGGGCAGTGGGTTTAACCACAGACCGCAAGCGGCACTAGCTATACGTAATGGTCCCCAGGTAGATGTCGATAAGAAGGCCGATGAGGTAAACCCATCCGAACTCCTACTGAGCCTGTATGTGACAATCTCCGTACAGTCCGGTCTGTTCGTCTGATACATCGCATGTCGGGCCTAGGGGGTGGTGAACGTCAGTCCCCTAATAGCGGTACAAGTCGTGTCAGAGTGTAGCCCAGAACACCCTGAGATAACATTGGAAACCTACCAGTATATCTTGCTTGCCCTGGCCAGAGACTACTCGTGTAATGGCTCTCCTAGACACAGCGCGATGTCAACCCCCAATACGGGGAGAGACGAATCCTGTCTAACCGTCACAGCCTCCAAGTACTTCGGGACTGCACCCAACTACCACCTGTTTGCACGACTCCTTTGAGCCGTGGTAGGGTAGTAATCTAAGTACAGTGGGAACACACTCGAAGCGAAGTGACAGTGTCAAGTCAGCGGACTAAGCTATACTCATGTCACCTGGGAACTGATAACTGACGATAGGTATAATACCAACCAACAGTCCCCGACGAGTCCTGTCCAGTGTACTCGCAACCCAACGAGCAACCGCATACTATCTCCAGTACGACGTACTGATGGCTGTGGGACAGACCATCTCCCCTGCTAGGATGAGAAGCGCATACGCTAGTCTACTCCGGAGTATCGATGCCCTGTCTCGATAGTCCTACGACTAGGGACCTGTATAAGGATGTTCTTATGGATTACCCAGCCCCCACAAGTGTGACTGCCATCATAACGCTGGTAATCAAGCAAAGATCCTAAGGGCTCTACTAATATGTATAAGCGATATGCTAAAAGAAACACATGCACATATTGAAGTAGAAAGAAACCAAGTAGCATACTGCCATTTTGAGCAAGATTGTCTATACAACTGTGAATATCCCAAGCTTCCATTAAGTAATATACAAGCTAGTATGATACAGTAATGGCCTCTAGGGCATATACACTAACAATCTCCCCCTTGCACTAAGGCTATGTACTGGCGTATCGAAGACCTATCATCTCGATCAGCCGCTCGAACTGAGTCTGGGGTAGGGCCTTCGTGAGTGGATCTGCAGTGTTGTTCTCCGAATTTACTCTCTTCATCTCGATCTCCCGGCGATGTACGATCTCCCTGATCAGGTGATACCGCCTCAAAATGTGCCTGGACTTCTGATGGGACCTGGGTTCCTTCGCTAAAGCTATAGCGCCGTTGTTGTCGCAATACAGCGGTATTGGATCAACAATAGTAGGAACCACCTGAAGCTCCGTGAGGAACTTCTTCATCCAGACAGCTTCCTTTGTGGCATCGCAAGCAGCTATGTACTCCGCTTCCATAGTTGAGTCAGCAACGGTCTCCTGCTTGGAACTCTTCCAGCAAACCGCCCCTCCATTAAGGGTAAAGACATAACCCGACATGGACTTAGAGTCATCCTTGTCACTCTGGAAGCTGGAGTCAGCAAAGGCCTCGAGCTGGAGGTCTTTTCCGCCATACACCAAGAACATCTCCTTAGTCCTTCTCAGGTACTTGAGAATGTTCTTTACCGCTATCCAGTGTTTCTCCCCTGGGTCCGACTGATACCGGCTTACAACGCTCAATGCGTATGCTACATCTGGTCTGGTATATAACATCGCATACATTATAGAGCCTTCCGCAGAAGCGTAGGGTATAATAGACATGCGATCCCTTTCCAAATCAGTCTTGGGAGACATCTCTTTGGAGAGGGTGATCCCGTGACAAGCCGGTAAATTACCGCGCTTGGAATCTTCCATACTGAATCTTTTCAGTATGGTGTCAATGTACCTTGACTGTGAAAGTCCCAACATCCTCTTAGATCTATCACGATAGATCTGGATCCCAAGAATGTAGTTGGCATCGCCCAGGTCCTTCATGGAGAACCTCTACGACAAGAATCCTTTGACTGACTGTAACATAGGAATATCATTTCCTATTAGGAGAATGTCATCCACGTACAAGACGAGGAATACCACAATTCTCCCTACAATCTTACTGTAGATGCATGGTTCATCTGGGTTTTTGATAAAGTCGAATTCCTTGACAGTATCATCAAAGCAGATGTTCCAACTCCGCGATGCCTGCTTAAGTCCATAGATGGACTTTAGCAACTTGCACACTTTACCGCTGCTCCCACTCTGAATGAATCCCTCCGGCTGATACATATAGACGCACTCTTCCAAATTTCCATTTAGGAAAGCCGTCTTTACGTCCATCTGCCAGATTTCATAATCATGGAAGGCAGCAATAGCAAGAAGGATCCGAATGGATTTCAGCATAGCTACTGGAGAAAAGGTCTCGTCATGGTCCAAACCAGGTCTTTGACGAAAACCCTTTGCAACAAGTCTAGCTTTATAGGTCTCAACCTGCCCATCTACACCAATCTTCTTTCTGAAGATCCATTTGCAGCCTACGGGTTTTACCCCTTCTGGAGCAAAGTCCAAAGTCCAAACTTTGTTGGTGTACATGGACTCCATCTCGGTCCGCATTGCATCCAGCCATTTTTCCGAGTCACCGCTCTGAATGGCTTGCTGGAAGCTAGTAGGCTCACCATAATCCATAGTGCAATCCTCTCTATCCCCGTCTATGAGAAAACCGTAGTATCTCTCGGGCGGATGAGACTGCCTACTACTCCTGCGGAGTGGCACTGGGATGTCCAGTTCTCTTGAAACTTCTGGTTCCTTTAAGCTTTCAGTAATAGCTTGTGGTTCTGGAATTTCTTCCAGTTCTATTGCGCTCCCACTTATCTGATTTTCTAAAAAATCAGTTTCCAAGAAGTGGGCATGCTGAGAAACAAAAACCTTTTGTTCCTCTGCGGAATAGAAAAGATACCCCCTGGAGTTCTTTGGGTATCCCATAAACTTACAGAGTACTGAGCGTGTCTCGAGCTTGTCCGCATGCTGCATTTTTACAAAAGCCGGACATCCCCATATCTTAAGGTACTTAAGACTGGGTTTCTTCCCACTCCACATCTGATATGGGGTTGTAGGCACAGTTTTGGTTGGAGCCTTGTTTAAGAGATATGCAACTGTTTCTAGTGCATAACCCCAGAAAGATCGAGGCAACTCAGCCTTACTCATCATGGAATGAACCATATCCAATAGGGTTCGATTCCTCCTTTCCGATACACCGTTGTGTTGTGGTGTGTATGGAGGAGTAAGCTGAGAGAGAATTCCATTCTCTTTTAAGTAGCCCAAAAACTCGGCACTCAAGTATTCACCACCTCGATCAGATCTCAGTGTCTTGATACTTTTGCCTGTTTGTTTTTCAACTTCATTCTTGTATTTCTGAAATTTCTCAAAGGCCTCGGATTTGTGCTTCATTAAGAAGACATGTCCATACCTAGAGAAATCATCTATGAAAGTAATGAAGTATGAATAACCACTTCGCGCATGTACAGACATTGGACCACACACATCACTGTGTATGAGTCCCAAGAGCTCGCTTGCTCTTTCTCCGTGTCCAGTGAACGGAGTCTTTGTCATCTTTCCTATGAGAAAAGATTCACAAGTGGCATAAGACTGATACTCGAACGGATTCAAGTATCCCTCTTTATGTAACTTTGTTAACCGTGTCTCATTAATATGACCCAGTCTACCATTCCATAAGAAAGCCTGATTTGTTTCCGGAGACTTTCTTTTAAGTGTGTTCTGGACACTGAAAATCTGAGCTTGATTTAATACGTTTATACCATTTTCTAATGTACCTGACCCAATCAGAACTTGATTTAGGTGGATGTTTACTACATCGCTTACAAAAGTAAAATCATATCCTTCCCTAGAAAGTAAGGATACAGATATGATATTACAAGTCGCACCTGGTACATAAAAACAGTTACGCAGAATCAATATCTGCCTAGTTGTCAGTCCAAGATGATATTCCCCTACGGATTCAGCGTACATGCTCATTCCGTTAGCAACCCTGAGAGTCATATCACCTTTCTTGATAACCCTACGGTTTCTCAGAGCCTGTAACGAATTACAGATATGAGATCCTGATCCGGTATCCAATACCCAGGAAGTAGGGTTAACTGACAAACAGTTCTCTATTAGAAACACACCCGAAGCCGAAGCCACAACATGCTTCGAATTCTGGCTACTGGCTTTGCAAGCCCTGCAATCCTTCTGCCAATGTTCATTCCCGTAACAATAGGAACATCCCTCTTTTACTACATCCAGTCCCGAAACTTCTGCCCTTCCCTTTCTTTCTACTTCCCTGGTTTCCTTCAGGGTAGTAGGTAGGGACTGTTGAACTAAGTCAGTATCTGACCCGTTCTTCAACGTGGTCTTCAGGTCCATGAGCTCAAAAGAGCTGGTCTCTGTAAGGACGTTGACCCCTATAGATGACCCGATAGCCAACCTCGCTGGAAGCAATTCGTTTGAGGTCTCATATCTTGCGATACGAGATTGCTCTCCATATAAATCTTTGTTATAGAGGAAGATAGAAACTAAGTCCATCTTCTCGTGCTGCCTCTGGTATGCACCATCAACTGAGGCTAACACGAAGCACTTAGCTTTCGCACAGTCTTTTTCCGATGTGTTGCGGATATGAATATCCGTGACAGGGGAAACTGGACCTGAGACGGCAGGGGTTGGATCAGTCAAGAGGTGTCCCAGCTTGTCATGGGCAATGGACATCTGGACAGACCATTGCCAGTCATAACAGTCAGATTCAGTCATTTTATTATCTAGATGTAACCTAGGTGCGGTCACTGGGTCGCTGCAATTAAGAGAGAGAGAAGAAAACACTCAGCATGATGCTCTTGCAAGTTTAGATTGGTTTTTAATTTATCTAAACAGGATGGCTCCCACTGTCTCTCGAATCCCTCCTCGAACCATAAAGGAAGAATTAGTCAGGATCAATCTCACCATACAATACTTGCTTAACCGTTCGGCCAGGCTAGTGTCGGTACTTCGAGGGAGGTTTTCCAACGCTTTCGCGAAGTTCCTTAATTAAGTAACCTCTTTTCCCTGGGGGCGTAGCCCCGCTAACACCTTTCTTGACACCTACTTGGTTTATAGCATTGATCGTTAAGTGAGAAAGTTCCCGAGGAGTAGCATATACTCACAGTAGGATCGGGATCCAAATATCATCGCGTGACAAAACTGAAGGAATCCTACCAGAATCATCACACTCCAAATGGTATGCAGCGCTAGCAAGTTTCAGTTCTTTTGAAACTCCCGATGTGGATTTTTTCCCCATGCTCTTATGATCTTGACGAAGGTCAACAAATCATAAATCACATGTCAAGTTCTACCCGTCATTGTCCAGGTTAATTTGAACCCACCCGTATATACCCTTGGCGAAGGTCAACAAGGTAACACGACTGTCCCAAACCAACGCATCTATCTATGCTACATATGAACACCCAACAGCTACCAATCACTATGCCTTGACGAAGGTCAACAAACATAGCTTGAATACTATTGAATATTCATACAAAATGACGGAGGGCTACGAATGGTTTTCGCGAAACCGTGAACGTAGTGAACTTGATATAATCGATGGAACGAGATAGCTTTTAAAAAAGAAGTAGTTCAAGCTCCGCGTTTAAACGTTGGTTTTTGAAAATAACCGAGTGGTTTTGAAAGTGGTCCAACGACTTTTACTTGGTTTATTTTCTTGCATTAATTCCAATGTGTCCCATCATTTAATCCTACCATTGCAGAAAACAACCAAAATATGGCGTACGCTTATGCCATCCGCATTCGCCACGGGGTCCCGTCATCACCCGTTAGGTTACTTAACTAACGACAGAGCAGGGGCTGGACTAGCGCGGATGCAAAACATAAGCAACACCTAAATAGATATCATATATAGATATAGCAATGATAGCCATTCCAGATCACAGATGAACACTTTGGATATACTAGGAATCCGCGATCCGTTCGAGCCTGCAACGAAAAGCGGATTACACGGTCGCGATGAATAGCCAAACCCCACCCTAGACCCCTACGGGTGCGGCAAACTACCCGCCAAGTACCCGAAGCGAAGCAACCTCCCTCAACCCGTGAGTAGGCCACTCGGCACTTCGAGATAGCCGGTAGTTTGTGCACCCCACCTTGGGTCTATCCTAGGAGCAAAAACAGTAAAAAGAAATTATACAATGGAGGCTACAACCTCATCCCGGATGTGCGGCCAAATAAATAATATTACATCAATTTACAAATTTTTTTACATGAATGAAAGAAAAAGAAACTCTCATCTCACATCCATCCCGGCTATTCATCCGCGACAATCCAACGAGTTCATATACACAAACCATCAACATTACAGATCACAGATATGTATAACCACCACTAATCAACTTATAGCGATTAGTAGACGTTCAATACATATATCACATCACAGAAAATATCCATTAGCCAAAATCTACGGAATATCTATCACAAATACGGATTTGTAACCACCCCAAAAACCAATTTCTTCTCTGGAAAATCTGGGTAGAAACAACATGCACTAAAAATCCCAAAACAACCAAATAAAAACACTGCACAAAACCCGGTCCACGACCGTGTCAAATCGGCCGCGAAACCGCGGCAAGAAGCATGTTCTTGCCGCGAAACCGCGGTGGTTTGATCGATTCAGTGGACTGTTTTTGTGCCGTGTTTTTACAAAACCCTGAGCCGAATTTTCATGTATGTTAAATCATTTTTAGAGCAGTATAAAAATTCGACAGAAACATGGTTTTTTCCGGACTTGTTTTGCGACTTTTTTTCCGATCGATATTCTAAATACTTTGCTAACTTGCTAGTTTATGTTTAGCTAGGCACTGATACCACTGTAAGTCCACGTTACTCACCCCGGTTCTTACGGGGAGGCGGAAACGGCGAAAAATAATTATTTAGCGCAAAGGAAACATGGACTAAAAGCCGGATCTTTGCTAAACTAGAAACTAGCAAACTACAAGAGGTGTTAACTACTATGCCGTAGAAATTATACCTCACGAAACCGGTCCTTCGGGTCTTCATTCCGCTGTCCCGCTCGTCCATCCAAGCTCCGAGTGTCGATCCGGATCTTGGTCACCTCCGCGGCCTTCTTGAGTCGAAGACGATTCACCCGAGAGTTTACACCGAGCTCCACCTCGAGACGAGGCAACTAGGGCAACGAGATCGCTAGTCTAGATGCCCTAGGTTGTGTAGAAGAGATATATGGAAGTGTTTGTCTTTGTGAGATCTTTTTCTCTCAACACATGAGATCAAAAGAAGAAATCAAGAGGAGGATGGAGGAGGAGCTAGCAACCATGAGAGCTTTTATTTTCTTCTCACAAGAACAAGAGAGAGAATGAGAAATGAATTATGAGCTAAAGAAATGAACCGTGGTTGCAATAATGCAAAACTATCATCATTACCAATCCTTTCATGATAAAGTTGATGGCTACTAATTGAATTGACCATTTTCATAATCCATAAGAGAAAAAGAAATCCAAAGAAGAGTGTAGACCTCTCATGAAGGTCAATGGTCAACTCCGGTCAACGGGTCAACAAAGTCAAGAGAGGTCATGGTGGTCAAATGGTCAATGCAATTAGCCATAACATAATTATCAATAAAAGGATTAGTAAATAATGTCCCCGGCTCATAATGGTTTTGACCGAACCAACTGCCAAAACCCTAATGAGCCCGCTCCTCCTTCTTCACTCCTCAAAACTGTGCATACACACCCGCATCCGCATTTCGTAGAATGCGAATACACAGAAGACAAAACCAATCCATCCGTGCAATACTAGGATCCGGCTTAAACCAAAACCCACTAGTATTGCCTGCCAGAACAGCATACGCACACAAGTGCATGTAAGTGATCATAGCCCTGCCGTAAAACCATACGGCCTCTACACGTTTCACTCAGTGCAGGGAAACTCTCTATGTGGGACTCTAAAGACTCGACACTACGCTGGCAGTGGGTTTAACCACAGACCGCAAGCGGCACTAGCTGTACGTAACGGTCCCCAGGTAGATGTCGATAAGAAGGCCGATGAGGTAAACCCATCCGAACTCCTACTGAGCCTGTATGTGACAATCTCCGTATAGTCCGGTCTGTTCGTCTGATACATCGCATGGCGGGCCTTGGGGGTGGTGAACATCAGTCCCCTAATAGCGGTACAAGTCGTGTCAGAGTATAGCCCAGAACACCCTGAGATAACACTGGAAACCTACCAGTATATCTCGCTTGCCCTGGCCAGGGACTACTCGTGTAATGGCTCTCCTAGACACAGCGCGATGTCAACCCCCAATACCGGGAGCGACGAATCCTGTCTAACCGTCACTGCCTCCAAGTGCTTCAGGACTGCACCCAACTACCACCTGTTTGCACGACTCCTTTGAGCCGTGGTAGGGTAGTAATCTAAGTACAGTGGGAACACACTCGAGGCGAAGTGACAGTGTCAAGTCAGCGGACTAAGCTGTACTCATGTCACCTGGGAACTGATAACTGACGATATGTATAATTCCAACCAACAGTCCCCGACGAGTCCTGTCCAGTGTACTCGTAACCCAACGAGCACCCGCATACTATCTCCAGTACGACGTACTGATGGCTGTGGGACAGACCATCTTCCCTGCTGGGATGAGAAGCGCATACGCTAGTCTACTCCGGAGTATCGATGCCCTGTCTCGATAGTCCTACGACTAGGGACCTGTATAAGGATGTGCTTATGGATTACCCAGCCCCCACAAGTGTGACTGCCATCACAACGCTGGTAATCAAGCAAAGATCCTAAGGGCTCTGCTAATATGTATAAGCGATATGCTAAAAGAAATACTTGCACATATTGAAGTAGAAAGAAACCAAGTAGCATACTACCATTTTGAGCAAGATTGTCTATACAACTGTGAATATCCCAAGCTTCCATTAAGTAATATACAAGCTAGTATGATACAGTAATGGCCTCTAGGGCATATACACTAACAGATGATAGCAGCGAAGGGACGTCAACAAGGAGCTTTAGAAGTGAAGGACCGGATCTACAAAGGTTGTATTTTCATTCACTTCTCTTTGTAATGTTAGATTACTATTTTGTTACCCTGGTTTTCTAGTTCGATTCGTAGTTAGATTGCTTAGCACACCCTAAAATTTTTGTTTTGGCATGTGTGATGCTTGCAAACCGTAGGCTAGGTGCTAAGGAATCCCAACAAGTGCAAGTGGAAGATTGTTGGCTATAGTGCCCTCAAAGCAATTAGCGTAATCGCAGGCAGGTGATTATGATGATTGAGGGAGGACATATACCGATAAAACAGTCTTACTCGAGATGATAATATGCTATCTGGTTTGCTTTTATCTTCATGTATATGTTGATAAAGCCCATAAGATTCTTGTTTGACTACCAACATTGTGATGGCGATCACATACGTGGGAGCTGGGGGTCTATAAGCACATTCTTAAATGTCCCTAGTCATGGGAGTATCGAGACTGGGCATCGATACTCCAGTGTAGACTGGTGTACACTTATCTAGACCCTGACGAGACGCGGTGGCCGGTCTCACAACCCATTGGTGTTTGTTGTTCACCTAAGATAGTATACAGGTGCTCATTGGGTTATGAGTACACTGGACGGACTCGCCGGGAACATGGTAGTTGGTATTATACCTATAGTGAGATAGCAGTTTCCTGGTGACATGTGTACAGGTTAGTCTGTCGACCTGAGATCGTCATTTTCCTTGTGTGAGTTCCCACTGTTTTTTGATTACTACCCTACCATGGCTCAAAGGAGTCGTGCAAATAGGTTTTAGTTGGGTACAGTCCCGAGCCACATGGAGGCAGTGAGCGGATCGTCAGGGATTCATCTCTCCCGGTAGTGGGGGTTGATGTCGCGCAGTGCACGGGTGGCCATCACTAGAAATCCTCGGCCGGGGTATGTGAGAATTACCGATCCAGGATCGATAGCTTCTCAGTTAGTGATGGGTTTCATACCGACCCGAATTATCGCGTTGTGAGGGGTCTGACTTAGTCAACCCCCTAGACCCGATATGCGATACTCTTAGACGAACAGACCGGACTGTACGGATATTGTCACTGACAGGCTCAGTAGGGGTTTGGATGAGTTTGCTCGTTTTGTTAGTTATATGTATGCCCTAGAGGCCATTACTATACATGTGTTGTATATTGTAGTGGATGCTTGGACATATATAGGGAGGACTTTCTTGCTCGACATGATAGTATGCTATCTGGTTACTCTTTACCTTAACGCGTACACTGATTGTCTCTCTGTTACATGTTGGTAAAGCCCTTAGGATGTGTACTTGACTACCTGGACTGTGATGTGGATCATACTAGTGGGGACAAGGTAGTCCATAAGTACATCCTTCAAGGTCCCTAGTCGTGGGTATATCGAGACGGGGCATAGATATACCAAAGTAGACTAGCGTATACCTTCTCGACCCAAACAGATGGGCGATGGATGATCCCATATCCATTGGTGTTTGACATCAGAGATGATATACGGATGCTCAGTGGAGACTGGGTACACTGGACGGACTCGCCGAGAACTCCCAGATGGTATTATACCTTACGTCAGATGGCAGTTCTCTGGTGACACTGGTACATGTTAGTCTGTAGACCCGAGATCGTCATAGAGTCTTGTGTGATTCCCACTGTGCTTTGATTTCCACCTTACCACGTCCAAGAGGGCGTGCAAAACGGTGGTTTTTGGGTATAGTCCCGAGTCACATGGAGGCAATGAGCGATAGGAGGGGTTTCGTCTCTCCCGGTATTGGGGGTTGATGTTGCGCTGTGCTCGATTGGCCATAACAGGGAAGTTCCTGGCCAGGGCTGATTTAGAGATTTACTGGTAAGTGTTACCAGTAGTTTCTCGACCCGTTATGAGCCTCTCATCGGGATGACTTATCGGTTATTGGGGTCTGACGTTTACCACCACTAGACTTGATATGCGACATATCAGACGAGGAGATCGGACTGTACGGTAGTGTCACTGTCAGGCTTTTTGCAGGAGTTGGAGCGGGCTTGCTTGCTGATCTTCTGATCACTCAATACCCGGGTAGCCGTTACGTCCAGCTAGTACCGCTGACGGCTTGTGGGTGCTTGATATGATCATCACCTACTGCCGGCGTATTGACGAGTCTTTAGAGTCCTACATAGAGGTTGTACTGGCTCAGGCAAAACGAGATAGGAGCGCATATGTGATATGTGCGGGACCGAGAATGATGCGAGTATGTGATACCGTATTCAATTCTCGCGATGATTGTATCGATTGGTTGTATGCGATATAACCTAGTTATCGAATCAAGGATTCATTCTATAAATCGATACATTGATATTAGTCGGTTATATGCGATATGACTTGATCGTTAAATCAAGTGTTGATTTAATGATTTAATGTATAATTATATATTTGATTATTACTTTATATTAACTAATATTGGTTCACTTAAGATTGATTTTCTCACTTGATGTGCACAAGTTGTATATGTGATATATTTTTTGTGCAGAAGATTGTATCATGTTTGATGATACATGCAAACTTGGGTGTGTATGCATTAAACCATAGTTTAGGTTAATGGTTAAGGTTTTATTTATTTATTTATTTAATTTTGGAAAAACTAAATGGTGGCTTTTTTGTTTCTTTGCTAGAAGCTTCATGAAGCATGCTAGCATCTTTGAAAAAGTCTTGCCATTTTGTTTTTATCCTTTAGCCTAACCATCAACCTAAACCCTAGTTTATTCTCTACATGAGTTAACCTCACCCATGGTTGCATTATGATAAGTCTTCTCTTGATTTTCTATTTTGAAAAATAATTCTTTCATTCTTTTCTTTTCTTCTTCTTCTTGTTCTTGAAGAAAAAGAGATAGCTTGCTAGAAAATTTCAAGTGAAGATTTAGAGTGAGAAATCAAAATCTAAAGAGTACCCACTTCCTATCTCACCATCCTCTACTAGACTAGCACTTTAGTTTAGGGTGTTTGCTTCACTAATTCTATGGTTAGTGAGGTAGAAGCTTGAGTCCGTATTCCCTCGACGTAGATCATCTTCGGCACCGAAGACTTCAAGCGATCCCGTTGCAATTTCCTCATGGAGCCGTCCGAGAGTCCGGGAGTTGGTTGATCGCAGTGAAGGGACGTCGTCACGGAGCTATGGAAGTGGAGGACCGGATCTATAAAGGTTGTAGTCCTTTTCCTTTAGTGTAAATGTGATTTACTTGCTTTTGATTCGCCTAATATCTAGTTAACGATCTTGCTTCGGGTTGTTAGGCACCTAAAAATTTTAATTTGGCATGGTCGATTCCTTGTAGAGCCTCATTAGTGTGTCTAATAACCCTACAGTGGTATCAGAGCCTAGCTAGAGCTTTAGGCGATGTGTAGACGATGTTAAAAACCCGATCGAACCCCGAAACCCTACTCGATACCCTTTTCTGTTCATTTTCTGAAATTGTGGATTTTTCCAGATTAAAAATATCCAAAAAATTCAGCAGGCTTTTCTAAGAGTTGCTGTGCAGCACGTGCCCGTAACTCGACAGATGCGCCGCGGAATCGCGGTCCCACCATGGTATTTGCGGCGGTTCCGCGGCCAATTTGTTGAATCAGGGCACGTGGTTTGCACAGTAATTTCTCTCTGTTAGTGCTGTGTTTTCTGGGAATTTTTAATATTTACTCAAGAGTTGAGTTTCTGGGTTGTATTGGGGACTCGGTGTTTCGATCGGGATGTTTAACTTCGTCTATAGATTTTTCCGGATTATTTTAGAATATGTTAAAAAAGTTCGACCGGATATAAATACCCACTTTTTCCCCTGTCGGGAAATTTCCAAGTGTTGGATCTTTCCGTAGTTTAATGATGTTCTAAGTAGTGAAAGTAACGCGATGGACCCTCTAGAAGACAACAAACCTGAACTCGATTATGTGACCGTCTTGAACTGCCCTTTGAACCTTAGGGTTTGGGGCAGTACGGCGTGCCATATGTGAGGCGTTGGCTTGACCCTTCTACGGCTGGACCATTGGTACTGTGGCATGAAATGGATGTTTTTAGACTTATTTCATGTGTTGAGCTGTTTCGGGAAAACTTGGGTGTTTGATTGTTCGATCGAAAAGTTTAACATTTTCTATTTATCTGGAATGTGATACACTATTTGGAATTCACAAGTAGTTATGAGATAACTAATATGAATGTTATAAACATAGCACTTTGGTCTCACTTGATCGGTTGCCACGGAATTTTGATGCGATCAAAAGTCCGTCGCAATCACGTAGCATACGCGGATACTCGCCGAATAAACTTAATAGACAGCTACACCCCTTAGCCCCGAACAAGTGACTGTAGGAGAACCCCGTCGCCGAAAGCATCCGTTCGGGTGCTCGCGGTAGCGGTGTTCCGCCTTGGTGCACTTCGTCGACGGTATCGGGGGTGCGGCCGCCTACTAAAGTTTGCGACGAGCATTCGATCAGGATGTCGGGAATCCTGTTGAATTGCCCGACTTGATATTGAAAAGAGTTTTCGATAAAAAGACTAAAATGCGAGGTTTATAACAGTTAGGCATGTGATGTCTAAGGAGGTTGCGGATTCCAACTGTTGTAGTTTTACACTTTCTTTTCTGTGACCGTAAGTGTAATATATGATATCGCCGGTTTCGTTGCTATATGTCAACGATAATTGGGATGCGCATATTTACTTACGTTGATGACATGTGATGTTATGTGTTACTGGATATGTTATATTGGATCATCGTGTTTGAATAGCCGGGGGTTTTTATGTGAGATGAGAGTTTTTATTTTCATTCATGTAAATTTAAATGTATGTAATATTCTTTTATTGGGGCACTTCCGGGTTGAGGTTGTTGTCACCATTTGTATATTATTTACTTTTCCGCACTAAGATAGACCCAAGAAGGAGAACACAAGTAACCGAGTTCTGGAGTCCAGTGGGCGACCAACTCGAGGAGTCGAGTCCGGGTCTCCTAACTCTAGAATTGGTAAGGTTGCCTGCCGCTCTCGTAGGGGTCTAGGGGTGTGGGTTTGGCTATTCATCGCGACTGTGGAATCCGTGTTTTATACTGCCTCGTATTGAAGACACGGACGTCCTAGTATATCCAATGTTTCATATGTTTCTTCTGCTGCGATATCTGTGATGTGATCATTTGATATGCTGTGATGGATACTGTATATAGTATATATGATATATTATATAGACGTTACTTATGTTTTACACCCGTGCTAGCCCTGCCCCGCTCTGTCGTTAGTCACCTAACCTAACGGTGCACGAGGGGACATCGAGGCGAACACGGATGGCATAAGTGTACGTCGTATTTATCTGTGATGTTTAGGTGACTTAAACGATGGGACTTCATTAATGTGATTATTGAAAGAAAAGAAACCTAAAAGATGTTGTGGAATCGAATTTTCAAAAACAGGTAGCTACAGTTCTTGCTTTGCATCGTGGTGTTCCTTGTAGAACATCCTGCACCTTATTCGATAAGGAAAGGGCCGAGATCCCTTCACCGGGAGTGACCACTTTAGCAATGACTGGCAGATGCTACACCCCTCGGTTTGTCTTTTGATTGCTTCTATAGTTCTTGCTTTGCATAGTGGTATATATGATATATCCTGCACCTTATTCGATGAGGAAAGGGCCGACGATCCCTTCACCGGGAGTGACCCCTTTAGCGAAGCTAGAAAAGCCTAAAAAACACTCCATTTCAAAATCATTTGATTCTACAACGATATCAAGTTCATTATGCAATAGGTTTTCTGAAAAACCTGTCGTAGCCCTCCGTCATTTCAGATAAGTAGTAGTTAGTATTCGTGCTGCGTTTGTTGACCTTTGTCAAGGCGTAGTGTGCGGTAGCTCACTGGTGTTTATCTGCTTATGCATATGATGCAGATTGGGTTAGGGTAGTCGTGCGTCCTTGTTGGCCTTTGTCAAGGGTCGTGCGGGTGGGTTTAATTCAATCAGAAAATGACGGGTTGAATTTGACTAGCATCCTATGGTTTGTTGGCCTTTGTCAAGGTCATAGGAGGTTAGGGGAAAAATTATCAAGAATTTCAAGTGTTGAAATTTGCAATGAGATTGCATACCTTCTATGAGATAGTTGGATTCCGATACCCACTGGGAGTAATTGTTACTCCTGGGAGAGTTTTACACAGGACAATTAGCCGATCAAGAAGGTGTCTAGAATGGTGTCAACGGTGTTACGCCTCTGGGAAAATGAGATTTACTTTAATTAGGTCCGTGCAAAAGCACGAGGAACCTCCCTCAAAGTACCGACACTGGCCTGGCTGAAAGATTGGCGAACTTGTAGCGTGTAATTAATCCCGGCTATTCTTTCCTTTTAGGGTTTGAAGGAAGATTTGATAAAAACAGTGGGAGCCATCCTGATTAGATAAAATAATAACCAATCTGATCTTGCAAGAGGATACGCTGAGTGTTTTCTTCTCTCTCTCTCCAGGTAGCGACCATATCACGCCTTTATCAAGATAATAATATGGATTATTGACCGAACCCGCTTGTTATACTGCGATGGGGAACGTTGGTTCCGCTCCAACTTATAACTGTTATAAGACAGAGCAGGAAATTGGGGATTACCAGAATTCCCGTGCCACCCAAACGAAGAAAGTGCATGCTGATGCATCATCTTCGGGTGTGTTCATTACAGAGAACTGTTTCTCAGTATCCTTTACGTCCTGGGTATATGATACCGGATCAGGATCCCGCATATGTTATATATTACATGGGCTACAGAAAGATAGAGAACTGAGAACGGGTGATAAGTTTCATGAGGCAGAAAATGGTGCAAGTGTTGCAGCCAATTCTGTTGGTCACTGTCACCCTGTGTTGCCAGAATACATTGATTCTGAACGAATGTTATTAGATACCGAACCTGATTTACAAAATCATATCAGTCTCTTTATTAGTAAAGAAAGGATATAATTTTGTATTGTTGGATAATGTTTTGAACATTTCCTATATCAAAAGTTGGTCGGTTCAGGTACGTTATCTAAAAGCATTGAAGTTCTAAATCAAACTACAGTTCTTAGTATACAGAACACACACAAGAGGAAGAGATCAGAAATGAACGAATCCTTCTTGAGGTATTGTAGACTAGGTCATATCAATGCGACCCGAATAGCTGAAGTTAGATATAGATGCATATTTAAAATTAGTTTGAATTTACATCTTGTGTAACTTGCCGGTCATGTCACAGAGATAAGATGACCATAGCTCTATTTATTGGAAACAGAGAAAGAGTTAGTGTACTCTTGGGATGATACATACTGATGTATGAAGGTCCCCTGTCTACACATACCAAGACCGGTCCTTTGTACTTCATTACATTCTCTGATAATCTCTCAAGATTCAGACATATGTTCCTGTTGAAACACAAGTCCGAACCTTTTGAGATATTCACAGAATATAAGTTAGAAGTAGAGAACCAAAACGGGTATAAGTTTTATGTCCTTTGATGCGATCAAGGAGTCAGCACGGGATTCCTGGACTATTCTAAGAATGAGATTCTCTCTCAGCATTATTCCTCCGCATACACCAGAGCACGTCGGTGTATCGGGGCGGAGATATTACACCCTATATGATATGGTGCGCTCTATGATGAGTACTACTGAGTTTCCTATTTCCTTTTAGGGAGTTATGCACTTATGAAGTTGCATACCTATTGAATAGGGTTCCAATCAAATCAGAAACCTACCATTTCATATGAGATATGGAAAGGGAAGAGCCCATCTCTTAAGTCAGTTAAGATTTGGGGTTGTCCAGCCTATGTCTAAAAGCATAATCCGGACAAGCTCGAGGAAAAGTCAGTTCTGCAGAAGTTTGTTGGATATCCCAAGCATACGCAAGGGAATATTTTCTACCTAACCGAGGAACAAAAATGTTTTGTTTCTCAGCATGCCACCTTTGTGAAAAGGAATTTCTTGTGAAAAAATTAGTGGACATGAGGTAGAACTGGAAGGAGTTCCAGCTATACAAACAGCAGCTGATGATTTGGTAGAACCGAAGGATTCAATAGTTTCCAACGAACCTCAGCCTCTCCGCCGATCTAGTAAGGTTCCTCACCCACCTGAGAGATACTTTTGTTTCTCTATGACAGTGGGAGTGAGGATTGCATCATGATATGATGACCCAACTAGTTTCGAGCTGGCCATCAGGAGTAGGACTCTGTAAGAATGGCTGGATGCTTAATGATCTGAGATGGAATCCTTATACACCAACAAAGTATGGACTTTCGTTGCTTTATCTGAAGGGTTAAATCCCCATCAGAAGCAAGTATATCTTGAGAAGATTACTTGGTGTACATGGAAAAGTTGAGGCTTTCAAAGCTAGGCTTGTTAAAGGTTTGCATCATTAACCAGGTATGGATTATGTTGAAACTTTTTCTAAGTAGCTATGCTTAAGTCCATCCAGATCCTACTTGCCATGGCTACATACCATGACTACGATATCTGGTGGTTGGGTATCATGACAGCTTTTCTAAATAATGTTTTAGAAGAGAGCGTCTATAAGTACACAGCCAGAGGGCTTCGTAGACAGTGGGAGCAGCGGAAACGTGTACAAGATGTTTTATAGGATAAAGCACGCATCGCTGAGTTGGAACGTCTATTTTGATGTGGTAGTCAAAGAGTTTGACTTCATCAAAATGGTAGATGAACCTTGTATATACAAAAAGATAGTAGGGAGTATGGTGCTGATCCTCGTAGAGTACGTGGATGACATACTCTTGATGGGGAAAGAGTTTCTTATGCTACGCTCAGTCAATCTCCGCCTATCATAAGGATTCTCCATATAGGATCAAAGTGATACCTCCTAAATCCTAAGTTTTGGATCTATGAGATAGATCTAAATGGATGTTAGGATTCTCACTAGTTGTAGTGAGATGGTATCAATTGATCCTGGGGAGAATCACTGGAAAGGTTCCAGGGTGATAAGGACGAGTGAATGTCAGTCACAGGCATTGTCTTTACCCTCAGTGGAGGGACGGTATGTTGGAAGAGTTCCAAGCTAGATACCGTGACATACTAGACGATTAAAAGCAAGATACATCGTTACCAAAAATGCTACCAAAGAGGCAGTCTGGATATTTGTATAAGTTCATGAGATGAACTTCGTTCCTACCATTGTGTGACAATGGAGTTGTGGCTTATGCCTGGGAACGCCCATCCTATCAGTGATCCAGACATATTCTAAGGCAGTATCACCTGATCATGGAGATGGTTGATCTCCAGGGAATCGAGGTCAGGAGAGTAGACTCAAAGGACAACACGGCGGATCCACTCACAAAGGCCTTTTTCCCAGAGAGAGACTATTATGGGATGGTTCAGTATGAGATACTACAACCACTGTTATCAGATGGCCCTAGTGCAAGTGGGAGATTGTTAGTTATATGTATGCCCTAGTGGCCATTACTATACATGTGTTGTATATTGTAGTGGATGCTTGGACATACATAGGGAGGACTTTCTTGCTCGACATGATAGTATGCTATCTGGTTACTCTTTACCTTAACGCGTACACTGATTATCTCTCTGTTACATGTTGGTAAAACCCTTAGGATGTGTACTTGACTACCTAGACTGTGATGCGGATCATACTAGTGGGGACATGGTAGTCCATAAGTACATCCTTCAAGGTCCCTAGTCGTGGGTATATCGAGACGGGGCATCGATATACCAGAGTAGACTAGCGTATACCTTCTCGACCCATACAGATGGGTGATGGATGATCCTATATCCATAGGTGTTTGACATCAGAGATGATATACGGGTGCTCAGTGGAGACTGGGTACACTGGACGGACTCGCCGAGAACTCCCAGATGGTATTATACCTTACGTCAGATGGCAGTTCTCTGGTGACACTGGTACAGGTTAGTCTGTAGACCTGAGATCGTCATAGAGTCTTGTGTGATTCCTACTGTGCTTTGATTTCCACCTTACCACGTCCAAGAGGGCATGCAAAATGGTAGTTTTTGGGTACAGTCCCGAGTCACATGGAGGCAATGAGCGATAGGAGGGGTTTCGTCTCTCCCGGTATTGGGGGTTGATGTTGCGCTGTGCTCGATTGGCCATAACAGGGAAGTCCCTGGCCAGGGCTGGTTTAGAGATTTACTGGTAAGTGTTACCAGTAGTTTCTCGACCCGTTATGAGCCTCTCATCGGCATGACTTATCGGTTATTAGGGTCTGACGTTTACCACCCCTAGGCTTGATATGCGACATATCAGACGAGAAGACCGGACTGTACGGTAGTGTCACTGTCAGGCTTTTTGCAGGAGTTGGAGCGGGCTTGCTTGCTGATCTTCTGATCGCTCAATACCCGGGTAGCCGTTACGTCCAGCTAGTACCGCTGACGGCTTATGGGTGCTTGATATGATCATCACCTACTGCCGGCGTATTGACGAGTCTTTAGAGTCCTACATAGAGGTTATACTGGCTCAGGCAAAACGAGATAGGAGCGCATATGTGATATGTGCGGGACCGAGAATGATGCGAGTATGTGATACCGTATTCAATTCTCGCGATGATTGTATCGATTGGTTGTATGCGATATAACCTAGTTATCGAATCAAGGATTGATTCGATAAGTCGATACATTGATATTAGTCGGTTATATGCGATATGACCGGATCGTTAAATCAAGTGTTGATTTAATGATTTAATGTATAATTATATATTTGATATATTACTTTACATTAACTAGTATTGGTTCACTTAAAATTTATTTTCTCACTTGATGTGCACAAGTTGTATATGTGATATATTTTTTGTGCACAAGATTGTATCATGTTTGATGATACATGCAAACTTGGGTGTGTATGCTTTAAACCATAGTTTAGGTTAATGGTTAAGGTTTTATTTATTTATTTATTTAATTTTAGAAAAACTAAATGGTGGCTTTTTTGTTTCTTTGCTAGAAGCTTCATGAAGCATGTTAGCATCTTTGAAAAAGTCTTGCCATTTTGTTTTTATCCTTTAACCTAACCATCAACCTAAACCCTAGTTTATTCTCTACATGAGTTAACCTCACCCATGGTTGCATTATGATAAGTCTTCTCTTGATTTTCTATTTTGAAAAATAATTCTTTCATTCTTTTCTTCTTCTTCTTCTTCTTCTTCTTCAAGAAAAAGAGATAGCTTGCTAGAAAATTCCAAGTGAAGATTTAGAGTGAGAAATCAAAATCTAAAGAGTAGCCACTTCCTATCTCACCATCCTCTACTAGACTAGCATTTTAGTTTAGGGTGTTTGCTTCACTAATTCTATGGTTAGTGAGGTAGAAGCTTGAGTCCGTATTCCCTCGACGTAGATCATCTTCGGCACCGAAAACTTCAAGCGATCCCGTTGCAATTTCCTCATGGACCCGTCCGAGAGTCCGGGAGTTGGTTGATCGCAGCGAAGGGACGTCGTCACGGAGCTATAGAAGTGGAAGACCGGATCTACAAAGGTTGTAGTCCCTTTTCTTTAGTGTAAATGTGATTTACTTGCTTTTGATTCGCCTAATATCTAGTTAACGATCTTGCTTCGGGTTGTTAGGCACCTAAAAATTTTAATTTGGCATGGTCGATGCCTTGTAGAGCCTCATTAGTGTGTCTAGTAACCCTACACGTCGGCCTTCCTTTCGCTCAATACCTGGGTAGCCGTTACGTACAGCTAGTGCCACTGACGTGCTTGTGGTTAAACCCACTGCCAGCGTATTGACGAGTCTTTTGAGTCCCACATAGAGGGTTTTCACGGTTCAGACGATATGGTGTAGTTGATGTTGTTACTAGTAGTTTCTCGACCCGTTATGAGCCACACATCGACACGACTTATCGGTTACATTATATTCTTGCGATATTTAGTTATGAACCGGGTCATCGGATCAAGTGTTGATTCGATGAATCGGTACATGATATATTAGTCGGTAATATTCGATATAGCCGGATCGTCGGATCAAGTGTTGATTCGATGATTTAATGTATAATAATATATATATGATATATTATTACATTATCTAATATTGGCTCGCTTTATTATTTCATTTTCTCACTGGATGATACATTGATATATATGCGATATATGTTAATTGTATTATTTTCTTTTGTTACAAATATATAATATATATGTGATATATATTATTGTGACATGATATAATTAATTGTTAAACATGTTTAAGGATGATTAATTGAGGTTAGGGTTTGATTTGGGTTAGATGCTTCATGCACCTTCTAGAAGCTTTTTCTTTTGTCATTGTAAAGATATTTTAGGATGACACATTCTTAACCCAACCAAACCCTAACTCTAGTTTATTCTCTACTAAATCCTAGCCACTCATCCTTGACCATGGTTTATAATCAATCATATAGTCTTTCTTTCTATTCATCACAAAAGAAAATAATTGATTATCTTTTCCATTATCTTCTTCTTCTCTCTTGAAGAAAGCTTACTAGATTTTCTTTAAGTGATGAATAAATATGAGAAAATGATTTAAAAAGAAAGCAAAATTACTACTCTCTCATCCTCATCTCATCTAGCCCATGAGATTAGTGTGTTCATCTCTTTAGAGTGAGAAAGCTTGAGTCTTTGCAACTTCGAGGTAGATCATCGGAGATTTGGAATGCTTCAAGCTAGCATGGATCGTTCAAGTCATGGAACCTCTCATGAGTCCGGGAGATCATGGATCACGGCAAAGGGACTTCTACTCGGAGCTTGTGAAGTGAAGGAGCGGACTACAAAGGTTGTAATCCCTCACACTTAGATAAAAGTTATCATCTTGCATGTTAAACCCTAATAATCTAGCAAAGATCCCGGCTTTGGGTTGTTCGGCACGTCTAAATTTTTATCCGGGCATGTTTGATGCCTTATGAACCTTCACAAGAGTGCCTAGGAACCCTACATTGGTATCAGAGCCTAGCTAGAGCATTAGGCGATGTGTTTACGAAGTTAAAACTCCGATCGAACCCGAAACGACAAAATTGGACCCCTCTCTGGAAATTTTTTAAATTTTGGGATTTTTCTGAATTAAAAATATGTAAAAAAATCAGCAGGAAATTCTAAGAATTACCATAAAACCCGAGCCCCCAATTCAACCAAACGGCGGCGGAACCGCGGCGCAAGCTTGCTTGCGCGGCGGTTCCGCGGCGGATTACTGGATTGGCGACACGTGGCTTTTTTGGTAATGTCCGTAGGTACTTGTTGATGCTTCTGGATATTTTTAAAAAGTGATTCCAGTGTTCTTTAAATCTGGGGATTATTTTGTAATACTAGACTCGATCGGAAATTTTTAATTCATATTTCTTTCCGGCTATTTAGAAACTGTTAAACTATTTGAACGGATATCATTAACTCACTGTTTCCCGGTACGGCAAACTTTCAAGTGTTGAATTTTTATTGGGTTTAAATCTTTCGGAAAAATTGTACAAGTTAAGCGGTGGACCCTCTAGAAGACAACAAACCTTAACTCGATTATGTGACCGTCTTGAACTGCCTTTTGAACCTTCGGGTTTGGGGCAGTACGGCGTGCCACATGTGAGGCATTGGCTTGACCCTTCTACGGCTGGATCACTGGTACTGTGACATATTCTGGGATTATTTGAACTCCGCTCAAGTGTTGAGCAATTTAGGAAATTTTGGGTATTTGATTATCTGTTCGAAAAGTTTAATACTGTCTATTTATCTGGAATGTGATACAATATATGGAATTCATAGAGTTGGGCATGAAATGCGAAGTATGTGATATTTCGGATTTACGATGTCTAAAGTGATTGTGGATTCCAAATATTGTAGTTTTACACTTTCTTTTCTGTGACCGTAAGTGTAATATGTGATATCGCCGGTTTCGTTGCTATATGTCAACGACAATTGGGATGCGCATATTTACTTACGTTGATGATATATGATATTATGTGTTGCTGTGATATGTTATATTGGATCGTCGCGTTCTGAATAACCGGGGGTTTTATGTGAGATGAGGGTTTTTATTTTCATTCATGTAAAATTCATTTGTATTGTAATATTCTTTTATTTGGGGCACTTCCAGGTTGCGGTTGCTGTCACCAGTGTATATTATTTACTTTTCCGCATTAGGTAGACCCAAGGAGGGGAGCACAAGTAACCGGGTTCTAGGGTCCAGAGGGAGGCCATCTCGAGGAGTCGAGACCGGGTTTCCTAACCCTAGAATTGGCAGTGTTACTTGCCGCTCTCGTAGGGGTCTTGGGATGTGGGTTTGGCTATTCGTCGCGACCGTGGAATCCGTGTTTTATACAGGCTCGTATTGAAAACACGGATGTCCTAGTATATCCAATATTTCATATATGTTCTTGCTGCAATGTTCTATGATGAGATCATATTACTGCCTGAGACGAATGCTTATACTATATATATATGCTGATATATAAATATTACTGCTTTCGTTTCTTCTGTGATGCTTAGGAAGCATAAGCTGATGGGATATTTATTAATAAGATTAATAAAAAGAAAAGAAACCTAAAGATGTTGTAGAATCAAAACTTTATAAAAGGGGTAGCTACAGTTTTGCTTTGCACAGTGATATATATGATATATCCTGCACCTTATTCGATGGGGAAAGAGCCGACGATCCCTTCACCGGGAGTGACCTCTTTAGCGAAACTGGCAGATGCTACAAAACGCGGTTTGTCTTTTGATTGCTTTTAGAGTTTTGCTTTGCACAGCGGTATATATGATATATCATGCACCTTATTCGATGAGGAAAGGGCCGACGATCCCTTCACCGGGAGTGACCCCTTTAGCGAAACTAAGAAAAGCCTCAAAAACACTCTTTTTCAAAACTTCACTCGATTCTACGACGATATCAAGTTCATTACGCTCAGGGTTTTCTGAAAAACCTGCGTAGCCCTCCGACATTTCAGATAAGTAATACTTAGTATTCGTGCTACGTTTGTTGGCTTTCGTCAAGGCGTAGTGTGCGGTAGCTAATTATTACTTATCTGTTACATATGATGAGATTGGGTTAGGGTAGTCGTACGGCTTTGTTGGCTTTCGTCAAGGGACGTACGGCTGGGTTTAATTCAATCAAGAAATGTTCGGGTTGAACTTGACTAGCGGACTATGGTTTGTTGGCTTTCGTCAAGGTCATAGAACGTTAGGGGCAAAATATTATCGGGAATTTCAAGTGTTGAAATTTGCAATGAGATTGCATACCTCCTATGAGATAGTTGGATCCCGATACCCACTGCGAGTAAGAGTTACTCCTGGGAGAGTTTTACACAGGAAAATTAGCCGATCAAGTAGGTGTCTAGAAAAGTGTTAACGGGGTTACGCCTCTGGGAAAACGAGGTTTACATTAATTAGGTCCGTGCGAAAGCACGGGGAACCTCCCTCAAAGTACCGACACTGATCTGGCTGAAAGAGTGACGAAATTGTAGGGTGTAATTAATCCCGGCTAATCTTACCTTTTAGGGTTTTAAGGTAGATTTGATAAAAACAGTGGGAGACATCCTGATTAGATAAGATAATAACCAATCTAATCTTGCAAGAGCATACGCTAAAGTGTTTTCTTCTCTCTCTCTCCAGGTAGCGACCATGTCAGGCCATAATCAAGATAATAATATGGATGTATTGACTGAACCCAATTATTGTACTGAGCAAGGGAACGTTAGACCCGTTCTTTCTTATAAGAGTTATAAGACTGAACAGGAAACAGGAGAATATCTGGATTCTCAAGCCGCCCAAAAGAACATGCATGTTGATGCATCTTCTTCGGGTGTGTTAGTTATTGAGAACTGTTTCTCAGTTCACCCTACTTCCTGGGTATTAGATACCGGATCAGGATCCCACATATGTAAACAGTTACATAGGCTACGTAAAGGTAGAGAACTGGGAAAAGGTGATCATTCCGTTCAACTAGGGAACGGTGCAAGTATTGTAGCCAAAGCAGTTGGCGAATATCACCTAGTATTGCCGAGTCGTAATACACTGATTCTAAATGAGTGCTATTATATACCGAACATGATGTGCAACATTATATCAGTTTCTTTATTGAGTAAAGAGGGATATAATTTTGTAGTACAGGATAATGTTATGAACATATTCCTAAATCAAAAGTTGATTGCATCAGGCTCGTTACATAATGGCATATTCATTCTAAATCAGAATACAGTCCTGAATATACAAAACACACACAAGAGGAAAAGTTCAGAAATGAACGAATCCTACTTGTGGCATTGTAGACTTGGTCATATCAATGCGACACGACTGGCTAAGCTACATAAAGATGGTTATTTGAATTCGTTCGAATTATCATCTTATGATACTTGCCATTCATGTCTCAAAGAAAAAATTACCAAAGCTCCGTTTAGTGGACACGGAGAAAGAGTTACCGAACTCTTAGGACTGGTACATAGTGATGTATGCGGTCCCATATCTACGCATGCCAGGAACGGTTCTTCCTACTTCATTACATTCACTGACGATCTCTCAAGATTCGGATATGTGTTCCTGATGAAACACAAGTCTGAAGCTTTTGAGAAATTCAGAGAATATAAGCACGAAGTAGAGAATCAAACGGGCAAAAGTATTAAGATTCTTCGATCTGATCGAGGAGGTGAATACTTAAGCAGTGAGTTCCTAGATTATCTAAGAGAGAATGAGATTCTCTCTCAGCTTACTCCTCCTTATACACCACAGCACAACGGTGTATCTGAGCGGAGGAATCGCACCCTATTAGATATGGTGCGCTCGATGATGAGTACAGCTGAGTTACCTATTCCTTCTGGGGGCATGCACTGGAGACAGCAGCATACCTGTTGAATCAAGTTCCAACTAAATCTGTACCTACCACACCATATGAGATATGGAGTGGGAAGAGACCATGTCTTAAACGAGTTAAGATATGGGGTTGTCTAGCCTATGTCAAAAGGCAAAATCCAGACAAACTCGAGGCACGGTCAGTTCTATGCAAGTTTGTGGGATATCCCAAACATTCACATGGATATCTTTTCTACCATCGCGAGGAACAAAAGGTGTTTGTTTCTCGACATGCCACCTTTTTAGAAAAGGAATTTCTTACAAAAGAAATTAGTGGCGAAGAGGTAGAACTGGAAGAAATTCCAGCTACACAAACTCAAACTCAAACTGAAGATTTGGTAGAACCGGAGGATTCAATAGTACCCAACGAACCCCAGCCTCTCCGCCGATCTAGTAGGGTTTCTCGTCCACCTGAGAGATACTACGGTTTTCTCATTGATGGTGAAAGCGAGGATTGCATCATGGATGATGATGACCCGACTAGTTTCGAGCAGGCCATCATGAGTGGTGACTCTGTGAAATGGCTGGATGCAATGCGATCTGAGATGGAATCCATGTACACCAATAAAGTATGGATTTTGGAAAATGCTCCTGAAGGGGTAAAACCCATTGGGAGCAAGTGGATTTTTAAAAAGAAATTTGGTGTAGATGGAAAATTTGAGACTTTCAAAGCTAGGCTTGTAGCAAAGGGATTTCGTCAACGACCAGGTGTAGATTATGACGAAACCTTTTCTCCAGTGGCTATGCTTAAGTCCATCCGGATCTTACTTGCCATTGCTGCATACCATGACTACGAAATCTGGCAAATGGATGTTAAGACCGCCTTTCTAAACGGTGATTTAGAAGAGAGCGTGTACATGACTCAGCCAGAGGGCTTCGTAGATAGTGGGAGCAGCGGAAAGGTGTGCAAGCTGCTTAAATCCATTTATGGGTTAAAGCAAGCATCACGGAGTTGGAACATCTGTTTTGATGTTGTAGTCAAAGAGTTTGACTTCATCAAAAATATAGATGAACCTTGTATCTATAAGAAGGTAGCAGAGGGTAAGGTTGTCTTCCTCGTATTGTACGTGGATGACATACTCTTGATAGGAAATGATATTCCTATGCTGCAATCAGTCAAGCTCTTCTTATCACAGAGATTCTCAATGAAAGATCTAGGTGATGCCTCCTGCATATTGGGAATCATGATCTATAGAGATAGATCTAAATGGATACTGGGATTGTCCCAATCCAGATACATTGACACCATACTAAAGAGGTTTAGTATGGAAGAATCCAAGCGTGGGAACCAACCCACGATCTCTGGACTCACTCTCTCCAAAGAGATGTCTCCCAAGACTGATTTGGAGAGAGCTCGCATGCAAGGGATACCCTATGCTTCGGCAGTAGGCTCTATCATGTATGCGATGCTATGTACCAGACCCGATGTAGCATACTCACTAAGTGTAGTGAGTCGGTATCAAGCAGATCCTGGAGAGAGTCACTGGACAGCTGTGAAGAACATTCTCAAGTACTTGCGAAGGACTAAGGAGATGTTCTTGGTGTATGGTAACAGAGAACTCCAGGTGGAGTCCTTTACCGATTCCAGCTTCCAAAGTGATAAGGACGACTCTAAGTCGCATTTGGGTTTTGTCTTTACCCTCAATGGAGGGGCGGTATGTTGGAAGAGTTCCAAACAGGATACCGTTGCAGACTCGACGATGGAGGCTGAATACATCGCTGCCAACGATGCTGCCAAGGAGGCTGTCTGGATAAAGAAGTTCATTAGTGAACTTGGTGTGGTTCCATCCATTGAGCATCCAATACCTCTGTATTGTGATAACAATGGAGCTGTGGCTTTAGCCAAGGAACCCAGATCCCATCAAAAGTCCAGACATATTCTGAGGCGGTATCACCTGATCAGGGAGATAGTTGATCGCCGGGAGATCGAGATCAGGAGAGTAGATACGAAGGACAACACTGCGGATCCATTCACGAAGGCTATTCCCCAGATACAGTTTGAGAGATTATTCGGGATGCTAGGTATGCGATACTACAGCAGCTGGCCTTAGTGCAAGTGGGAGATTGTTAGTTATGTATATGCCCTAGAGGCCATTGTTGTACATATGATGTATATTATAATGGATGCTTGGATATATATAGAGATGACTTTCTTGCTCGTCATGATAGTATGCTATTTGGTTTCACTTTATCTTAACATGTTGACTTGTATTGGTTTACTGTTTTACTCTCACATGTTGATAAAGCCCGTAGGATCTGTACTCGACTACTGGGACTATGATGAGATCATACTAGTGGGGCCGCGGTAGTCGATGAGTACATCCTATAACTGTTCCTAGTCGAGGGTATATCGAGACAGGGCATCGATACACCGGAGTAGACTAGCGTATACGCATCTTGACCCATATGATGGGTGATGGATGATCCCATATCCATCGGTGTTTGACATCAGAGATGGTGTACGGGTGCTCAGTGGAGACTGGGTACACTGGACGGACTCGCCGAGAACTCCCAGATGGTGATATACCACACGTCAGATGGCAGTTCTCCGGTGACACTGGTACAGGATAGTCTGAAGACCCGAGATCGTCATAGAGTCTTGTGTGATTCCCACTATGCTTTGATTTCCACCTTACCACGTCCAAGAGGGCGTGCAAAACGGTGGCTTTTGGGTACAGTCCCGAATCACATGGAGGCAATGAGCGATAGGAGGGGATTCGTCTCTCCCGGTATAGGGAGTTGATGTTGTGCTGTGTTCGATTGGCTATAACTGGAAGTCCCTGGCCAGGGCTGATATAGAGATTTACTGGTAAGTGTTACTAGTAGTTTCTCGACCCGTTATGAGCCACACATCGACACGACTTATCGGTTACTGGGGTCTGACGTATACCACCCCTAGACTTGATATGCGACATATCAGACGAACAGACCGGACTGTACGGGAGTGTTACTGATTGGATTCATAGGAGAACGCACAGGCTAGCTTGTTGATCTTCTGATCGCTCAATACCTGGGTGGCTGTTACGTTTAGCTGACCGCTTGCAGCTTGCGGGTGTTTGATATGATCATCACCTGCTACCGGCGTATTGACGATTCTTTAGAGTCCTATACAGAGGTTTCTTGGCTCAGGCGAAACGGAGTAGAGGCACATATGTGATATGTGCAGGACCGAGAATAATGCGATATGGGATACCGTATTATATTCTCGCGATATTTAGTTATGAACCGGGTCATCGGATCAAGTGTTGATTCGATGAATCGGTACATGATATATTAGTCGGTAATATTCGATATAGCCGGATCGTCGGATCAAGTGTTGATTCGATGATTTAATGTATAATAATATATATATGATATATTATTACATTATCTAATATTGGCTCGCTTTATTATTTCATTTTCTACTGGATGATACATTGATATATATGCGATATATGTTAATTGTATTATTTTCTTTTGTTACAAATATATAATATATATGTGATATATATTATTGTGACATGATATGATTAATTGTTAAACATGTTTAAGGATGATTAATTGAGGTTAGGGTTTGATTTGGGTTAGATGCTTCATGCACCTTCTACAAGCTTTTTCTTTTGTCATTGTAAAGATATTTTAGGATGACACATTCTTAACCCAACCAAACCCTAACTCTAGTTTATTCTCTACTAAATCCTAGCCACTCATCCTTGACCATGGTTTATAATCAATCATATAGTCTTTCTTTCTATTCATCACAAAAGAAAATAATTGATTATCTTTTCCATTATCTTCTTCTTCTCTCTTGAAGAAAGCTTACTAGATTTTCTTTAAGTGATGAATAAATATGAGAAAATGATTTAAAAAGAAAGCAAAATTACTACTCTCTCATCCTCATCTCATCTAGCCCATGAGATTAGTGTGTTCATCTCTTTAGAGTGAGAAAGCTTGAGTCTTTGCAACTTCGAGGTAGATCATCGGAGATTTGGAATGCTTCAAGCTAGCATGGATCGTTCGAGTCGTGGAACCTCTCATGAGTCCGGGAGATCGTGGATCGCGGCAAAGGGACTTCTACTCGGAGCTTGTGAAGTGAAGGAGCGGACTACAAAGGTTGTAATCCCTCACACTTAGATAAAAGTAATCATCTTGCATGTTAAACCCTAATAATCTAGCAAAGATCCCGGCTTTGGGTTGTTCGGCACGTCTAAATTTTTATCCGGGCATGTTTGATGCCTTATGAACCTTCACAAGAGTGCCTAGGAACCCTACAGATGTATGTTGGTACATACAGGTGTCCGATTGAATATGTGCACAGGCTGCACAGACTTTAATCGGACGGTTGATAATACTAGTGGCTTAGGATTAATCCGGATTGTTAAATCAAGTTTTGATTTAATAATTTGTACATGTATTTATATATATATATATATATATGTATGTATTCTATTATTATTGCTCACTATTCATTTTCTCTCTTTGGCTATTCGTATTTTCGTACGAATACACGTATGTGTATTTCGATACATGTACCGGGAAGCATTCCGTATTTATACGGAATGGCATCTAGAAGTTGCCACCTCATTATTGATTCTTTAGAAAATCGTTTCTTTATAATGAGGTGAAAAGGTGACATGGCAAGGGTATAGTTTTCGGTCAAAGTATGGGCTTAGTCATGTTGTGATTGGTATGGTGGTATTTGTTTAATGAATAATGGAAATGAGATTTTTTATGGGGGCATGAGAGAGGGGAGGGGCCGGCCATTTGAGGGGAAGGGGGCTTGCTCATTTGGTGATTTTTGATATGGTTCTCTTCACACTCTCACACTCTCATGCTCACACAAAATACTTAGCCATTTTCATGGCCTTGCCATCATCACCTTCTTCATCTTCTTCTTGAGATGCTCATTTGAGCTCATGGTTGAGAGAAAGAATTTTAGTGACACTATCTTATACCCCCCACTCTCCACTACTACCAATTTTGAAGAGTCGGTTGGTCCGTTTGGCGAACCTGAAGCCTGTGTTGTTTCCCTCGGGTGGATCATTGGAGATGAAGGAAGACCGGCGACCAAAGTCGATCTGCAACATCCCTAGGAGGTTGGAAATGGTTGAAGACCCGAAAGACTTGGTTCATTAAGTATAACCAATCTATCTCTTTGTGTTTGGTTCGCTAATTTTACGGTTAATTGTTTCGATCTTGGAATCGGGTAATGGTAGCGCCGGGTTTTAGAAAATTTTTGTTCCGTACTTGGCCACGGTTCGATAGCAGGGGCGCTCCCATAACCCTTCAGACTATGCCTCAGTGACCAAGTTAATCGAACTTTCTTAAAACACTGGCATTTAGATTGTCTGAGTTGCATACATCATTGCCACTCCTTCTTTTAGCCTTTGCATTTCTCCAGAACACCCCGTATCACTACGAACATCCACTTCCATTGGATAAATCCATCGTATAGTTACATACAAACTCGAAGGAACTTGTTCCAGATTCAAGGATGGATTCTGGTTCTCGAGAGATTGAATATGACTATTCAGTTGTCTTTTCCTTTTACCTTCTCTCAGATTGTGAGGGCTCCTAGGATTAGGAGACCGTACAGCTATTACGCTTATTGGATAGTCTTCTTCCAAACCATAGGCAGGTGCCGAAAGGTAGGGAATGAAGAAAACCAATTAGCCTAAGTGTGGTATACAGAAGGTAATAAGTAAAGACAAATAAAGGGATTAGAAAGAGGGTAAAGTAAATTGCGACTGCTATCATTCACGACCAAACCATATATTTCATCACCACTCCTACTTCACCTTTGTATTTCTCCAAAACACCCCGTATCACTATGAAGATCCACAGTTTATTGGATAATCCATCATATGGTTATATACTGTAACGTTTTGAAAATCGTTTTGGTGAAATTTCGGAAAATCGGTAAAATAACGGGTGTTTTCCGTAAAAATCAAGATATAATTATCTTTCATCATAAAATCAAATATACAAATTCTAACTATGTAATTGCTAGTATTTGGTGTTTATTGAGCTACTTGTAAAATTTCTAGTTTACTGAAAAAATTTCCGAAATTAATTATTCTAATATTATATTAAGCTGTCACTAATACATTTAATAAGGGATAATTACAAATTGGAATGGGTTGATACAAATTTTGTGCATCATTACACATTAAACTAACATGTAAAATATTGTTTTTGAAATGAAAAGAAATTATTAAGATAGTTTTAGAAAATATAAACTATAAAGGCTTAATTGGTGAAAAATAGCTAAATAGAATTGAGGTATGGTTCTAGGTTGACATGTGTCATGACCCGAAATATTAGCTCGTGACCAGCACTTGAATCACGCAACGTCTACAGGCGTAGCGGAATTCAAGTAAGCTGAAACCCAGAAATCTAAACCTTTTAAGAAAAATAAAGGAGGTGAGGTTTTGAAATAAAGGTATAATGAAATCGAGTTTTCTTAATGCATAGAAAAGGAACATGAATGATGCAAATGAAATTTACTAATTTGAAAACGTGTTTCGTCTTTTTAAAAATTTTGGCAGCACCTCCTTTGTATATTTTGATCCAAAACCACAAATACATAATAATAATAAAAGCATCCCCAAGCGGGAGCTAGCTCTTCGCCAAACGGTGGATCATAACCATGCAATACAGTAAAAATAAGTATATGACGCCCAACGGCGAAGTTCACTACAAAAGATAAAGGAAAGCAAGACATAAATATCATAAGTAACGAAAAACCCTTCGCTCTAAGTCTCGCAACCACAATCCCACTAAGTCTCATTACTTATACAATTTACTAAATTTGATTGATGGAGTGGGTACGATACAAATGTCCCACCTACTAGTGCAAAACACTCGGGTGCGACTGTGTGCCAGCGAAGCCGCTACTGATCCAAGCGGGCAACCTGCAAGAACTGTGGCACAACGGGGGTAAGTTTCCAACTCGTGAATAGAAATATATCGACAAGTAGAAATCGAATAAATAACGACTCCTAGGTCAACTATATCATAAAGGTAATAATATGATATCTAGGGTGACAGGGTCGGTATGTGTGCCAACAAGGTAGTCAATGCCTATAAGCATATGGATAACATCCAACAGTATAATCAAGGTATGTATGCATGTGGATCTCGTCCATCCATGTAATCCATGTATGTATGCATGTGGATCTTGTCCACCCATATAATCAATGTATGTATGCATGTGGATCTCGTCGACCCATATATTCAATTTATGTATGCATGTGGATCTCGTCCACCAATATAATCAATGTATGTATGCATGTGGATCTCGTCAACCCATATAGTCAATGTCTGTATGCATGTAAACATCATAAAAGAGTGTGCATGAAAGTATGAGGATATAAATCTACGGTGTCCCTCGCGACGCATCAAAATCATGGAACCTGAGTGCCTAGCATCGACACTCGAAAACATCATGAAAACCGTGCCCGGCATCGGCATGAAAATCCTCATATATCGGGCTCCGTCAGTCCGGATCGGCCCAAGGGCTCGGTCAGTCCGGATCGGCCCATATCATCTCTCGACTCCGGTCGGTATCCTCTGGATATCCGCCGAGCCCAAATACTATCACCGGTAGGTAGTAGTCCCTCTTCCACGCTCACCGTCTGTATACACAGTATCCCTTTCTTGCCCCGGAGTACCATACCGGGTCCACCATGTACCCGCAATCGGCCTCATCCGCCTCCTCGAATCGGGTTTCACATGTCACACGTCTCAGAACCGAGGAAACGCATGGTGGACGCACTGAAATATCATATCAAGCGAATCCGGGTTTTTAAAACAACACATAATCTCTTTTAAAATGTCCACGGTTCTCAAATCCAGAAATCTCATGAAAACAGCATATCTCAATGCATAAAATCATATAGCATGATGTATGCGACATATAATAGAGATGTAAGCATATCCGTAAATCATGCAACAAGGAACAGTGATATGACATATTAAGGGAAAACCGCTCTTTTAAATGATTCCAGTTTTTAAAATATAACATGCGGTTCCCAATTTCCCAATAAAATCAGTTATCTATGTAGGCACAATATGTATATGCGCAAGTATAGATGTATCAATGTAAATGTGCACCAATATGAATATACAATGTATACGTGCGCAAATATGGATGTATCAATGTATATGTGCACCAATATGAATATACAATGTGTATTTGCGCAAATATGGGTGTATCAATGTATATGTGCCCCAATAGGAATATACAATGTGTATGTGTGCAAATATGGATGTATCAATATATATGTGCACCAATATGAATATACTAATGTGTATGTGCGCAAGCAGGTTATGCGAAGAGTCATATCATGATGCAGCAATCCTACTGTGTAGTGACATGGAAATTATCGATGATGAAGTATGTGAGCCTACAATCTGTGTACGTGTAATATACGCATCATCGATAATGGTGCAGGTGTACTATCATAGGCATAAGCAAGGCAATGAGAATAATATGAATGCAGCATAAGGTAATCATATGCAAAAACTGACGGGTATACGTATCTACATGATCGAGTCGGTAAATCTATCAATCGGCATCCAGCCTAACAACATCGCGTACGTTATAATACATCGTACGGTAGCCTCTAGTCAAGGGTATGGATCAAACATCAAGTCTGTTGGGTTAGCCTAGCACCTCATGAAGGGTTTGGAAGCATCACATGAACCAAAGGTTGAATTTTTAGGGTGCTA
Organism: Agapanthus africanus; assembly: GCA_030015575.1. NCBI lineage: Eukaryota > Viridiplantae > Streptophyta > Magnoliopsida > Asparagales > Amaryllidaceae > Agapanthus > Agapanthus africanus. The sequence continues at coordinate 216,776,663 of JASDDO010000029.1, forward strand.
AGTTAACGAACATAGAATCGTTCCTAGAAAATTAGGGTTTCAAAAACTTTTCACATCATCTCATGAAGAAAAGGCTAGGGTTTTGAGAGTACAACCTTTGTAGCTCCCTACGCTAGACTCCTCGGCTACTTGGGGTTTGGAAAAGCTCTGCTTGAACTCCTCTAGGTCACCTACGATCCACCCGGAGTCCGCTTTGTCCAAGATTGCAACTTCACCCGATCAAAAGAATGAAATGAAGCTAACACTCCAAACAAGTGGGCTAGACTTGTGTAGAATGGTGTTGTGGTTTTCTTTCTCACTTCAAAATCCTAACTTGATGAGTATTATGCTCACTTGAAAAATCTAGAGAGCAATGGAAGAAGGAGGAAGAAGATGGTGGCCCTTTTTGAATAAGAGAAGAAAAATCTCATCTTGAAAAATAGAAAATATATCTTTATATATTTTTTATCTCTCATCTCAAACCATGGTTGAATCATTATTGAACTTGAGTTAAAAACCAAAAGGAAAAGTAATCCATGGTTAAATGGTGGGTGAGTATGGTTAGGTCAAGAAGAGTGTAGAAACAATCCAAAACTAACCCTTTTTCCTTTTCCTTTTGTTTTAGCTTAAATACAATAATAATTCATATAAAAACCCATGGTGTGAGTCTTATATTGCCACCATTTTCTTTGTATAAGCTGTAGGGTTCCTAGGCACACTAATGAGGTCTCACAACAGATCAAACATGCCCAATTCAAGATTTTTCATGTGCCTACAAACCCTAATACGGATCGTTAACTAGATGATAAGGCGATGCAAGCAAGTAAATGACTTTATTGCTAAAGGAAAGTGACTACAACCTTTGTAGATCCGGTCCTCCACTTCCTTGGCTCCGTGATGACGTCCCTCCGCTGTACCAATTAGAATCCTAGACTCTCACGGTGGTTTCATCGGAGAAAAGATCGGGCTAGGTCGTCGACTTCGATGCCGAAGATGATCTACGTCGAGGCAACTCAAGATCAAGCTCCAACTTCACCAAGCCATGAAACTTGTAAAGAAAACACCCTATACTACATGGCAAGTGGTAGAGGATGAAGAAATAGGAAGTGGGTTCACTTTAGAATTGGATTTCTCACTCTTTTTCTCATTTCACCATTGAAGCTAGCAAGCTTTTTGAAGCTTGATGAAGATGATGAAGATGAAAGAATAAAAGGAATTAAGTTAAAAAGAAAATCCCATTCATTCTTATCATATTGCAACCTTGGTTAAGTGTAGAGAATGAACTAAGGTTAGTTGAATGGTTAGGTTTAGGAGATGAAGACAAAATGGTCATTAAGTCAAAGATGCATGAAGCATCAAGAAAGTTCCAAAAGCAACCATTTTGTTTTCCTTTTCTTTTAACCAAAATAAATAGATAAATAAATAAGTGAAAAGAAACCCTAACCATTCACTAAACATGGTTTAATCATACACATCCAAGTTTGCATGTATCATCAAACATGATACAAACTAGTGCACAATACTATATCATATATACAATGTGCACTTCAAGTGAGAAAATCCATCTAAAGTGAACAAATACTAGTTAATGCAAAGTAATATATCTAATATATAATTATACATTAAATCATTAAATCAACACTTGATTAAACGATCCGGTCATATCGCATATGACCGACTAATATCCGATGTATCGACTTATCGAATCAATCCTCGATTCGATAACTAGGTTATATCACATACAACCATTCGATACATTCATCGCGAGAATAGAATACGGTATCACATACACGCATTATTCTCGGTCCCGTACATATCTCATATGCGCTCTTATTTCGTTTCGCTTGAGCCAGGAAACCTCTGTGTATGACTCTAAAGACTCGTCAATGCGCCGGCAGTAGGTGATGATCATATCAAAACCCACAAGCCGCAAGCGGTCTGCTAAACGTAACGGCCACCCGGGTATTGAGCGATCAGAAGATCGACGAGCAAGCCCGCTCATACTCCTGTGAATCCAACCAGTAACACTTACCGTACAGCCCGGTCTGTTCGTCTGATATGTCGCATGTCTCGCCTAGGGGTGGTAAACGTCAGACCCCAATAGCTCGATAAGTCATGCCAACGTGAGGTCCATAACATTCGTGAAACTACCGATAACTCTTACCAGTATATCACTGCAACCCTGGCCAGGGATTTCCTGTTATGGCCAGTCGTGCATAGCGCAACATCAACCCCCAATACCAGGAGAGACGAATCCCCTCCTATCGCTCATTGCCTCCATGTAAATCGGGACTGTACCCAAAAACCACCTGTTTGCATGACTCAGTAGAGCCGTGGTAGGGTGGAAATCAAAGCACAGTGGGAGACACATAAGACTCTATGACGATCTCGGATCAACAGACTAAGTTGTACCAGCGTCACCAGAGAACTGCCATCTGACGTGAGGTATAATACCATCTGGGAGTTCTCGGCGAGTCCGTTCAGTGTACCCAGTCTCCACTGAGCACCCGCATACCATCTCTGATGTCAAACACCAATGGATATGGGATCATCCATCGCCCATCACATGGGTCGAGAAGATATACGCTAGTCTACTCTGGAATATCGATGCCCCGTCTCGATATTCCCACGACTAGGAACATTGAAGGATGTACTCATGGACTATCCAGGCCCCACTAGTATGATTTGCATCATAGTCCTGGAAGTCGAGTACACATCCTAAGGGCTTTATCAACATGTAACAGAGAGACAGAAAGTATACATGTTAAGATAAAGAGCAACCAGATAGCGTACTATCATGTCGAGCAAGAAAGTCCTACCTATATATGTCCCAGCATCCACTACAATATACATCCAATGTACAGTAATGGCCTCTAGGGCATACATATAACTAACAATCTCCCACTTGCACTAGGGCCATCTGTAGCAGTAGTTGTAGTATCTAATACTCAACCATCCCCTAAAAGTCTCTCTTTGGGAAATGGCCTTCGTCAGTGGATCCGCTGTGTTGTCCTCTAAGTCTACTTTCCTAACCTCGATCACCCTGGAGATCAACAATCTCCATGATCAGGTGATGCTGGCTCAGAATATGTCTGGGTCACTGATGGGACCGGGGTTCCTTGGCCAAAGCCACACTACCATTGTCACACAATGGTGGGAACCTAGTTCATCTTATGAACCAATATACACCCAAACTGCCTCTTTCGTAGTATCTTTAATAGCGATGTTACCAGCCTTTATCGTCTAGTTTGCCACGGTATCTAGCTTGGAACTCTTCCAACATACCATCCCTTTACTGAGGGTAAAGACAATGCCTTTGACTGACATTCAGTCGTCTTTGTCATCCTGGAACCCTTCCAGTGATTCTCCCCAGGATCAACTGATACCATCTCACTACAACTAGTGAGAATCCTAACATCCATTTAGATCTATCTCATAAATCCAAAACCCAGGATTTAGGAGGTATCACCTTTATCCTATTGGAGAATCCATGTGATAAGAGGAGATCGACCGATCGTAGTATAGGAAACTCTTTTCCTATCAAGAGTATGTTGTCTACGTACAATACGAGAATGACCACCTTACTCTCTACTACCTTTTTGTACATACAAGGTTCATCTACTATTTTGATGAAGTCAAACACTTCGACTACCACATCAAAACAGACGTTCCAACTCCGCGATACCTGCTTTATTCTGTAAAGCAACTTGCACACGTTTCCGCTGCTCCCACTGTTTACGAAGCCCTCTGGCTGTGTTCTTATAGACGTTCTCTTCTAAATCACTATTTAGAAAAGTAGTCATGGCACCCAACCACCAGATATCGTAGTCATGGTATGTAGCAATGGCAAGTAGGATCTGGATGGACTTAAGCATAGTCCCTGGAAAAGGTTTCATCATTATCCATGCCTGGTTGATGACGAAAACCTTTAACAAGTCTAGCTTTGAAAGTTTCAACTTTTCCATCTACACTAAGTAATCTTCTCAAGATATACTTGCTCCTGATGGGGATTTAACCCTTCAGATATAGCAGCCAAAGTCCATACTTTGCTGGTGTACATGGATTCCATCTCAGATCGCTAAGCATCCAGCCATTCTTACAAAGTCCCTACTCTTGATGACCTGCTCGAATCTAGTTGGGTCATCATCTCATGATGCAATCCTCGCTCCCACTGTCATCGAGAAACCGAAGTATCTCTCAGGCAGGTGAGGAACCCTACTAGATCGGCGGAGAGGCTGAGGTTCGTCGGGGACTACAGAATCCTTTGGTTCTGTCAAATCATCAGCTGCAGTTTTGTATAGCTGGAACCTTTCCAGTTCTACAGAACTGACCTTGCCTCGATTTTGTCTGGATTTTGCTTTTAGACATAGGCCGGACAACCTCAAATCTTAACTAACTTAAGAGATAGGCTCTTCCCATACCATATCTCATATGGAGTGGTAGGCACTGATTTGATTCGAACCTAATTCAATAGGTATGCAGCTTCTCAAGTGCACAACCCCAAAAGGAAATAGGTAACTCAGTAATACTCATCATAGAGCACACCATATCTAATATTGTGCGATTGCTCCGCCCCGATACACCGTTGTGCTGTGGTGTATTCAGAGGAGTAATACTGAGAGAGAATCTCATTTTCTTTTAGAATACTCCAGGAATGCCATGCACAAGTATTCTCCTCCCCGATCTTATCATAGGACATAATACTTATACCCGTATTGGTTCTCTACTTCTAGCTTATATTCTGTGAATATCTCAAAAGGTTCGGACTTGTGTTTCAACAGGAACATATGTCTGAATCTTGAGAGATTATTAGAGAACGTAATGAAGTATAAAGAACCAGTCCTGACATGTGTAGACAGTAGACCTTACATACATCATCATGTATCAGTCCCAAGAGTTCATTAACTCTTTCTCTGTTCCCAATAAGTAGAGCTATGGTCATCTAATCTTTGTGACATGACTGGCAAGTTTCACAAGATGTAAATTCAAACTGATTTAAACATGCATCTAAAATGTAACTTCAGCCAGTCGGGTCGCATTGATATGACCTAGTCTACAATGCCTCAAGAATGATTCGTTCATTTCTGAACTCTTCCTCTTGTGTGTGTTCTGTATACTAGGAACTGTAGTTTGATTTAGAACGTCAATGCTTTTAGATAATGTGCCTGAACCGATCAACTTTTGATATAGGAAATGTTCAAAACATTATCCATCAATAAAAATTTTATCATTTCTTTAATAAATAAAGAGATTGATATGATTTTGTATATCAGGTTCGGTATCTAATAGTATTTGTTCAGAATCAATGTATTGGTAATACAGGGTGACAGTGACCAACAGACTTGGCTGCAACACTTGCCCCGTTTTCTGTCTCATGAAACTTATCACCCGTTCTCAGTTTTTCTACCTTTTTGTAGCCCTATGTAACAGATTACATATCTGGGATCCTAATCCAGTATCAAATACCCAGGATGCGGAGGATACTGAGAAACAGTTCTTTGTAATGAACATACCTGAAGAAGATGCATCATATGCACTTTCTTCGTTTGGGCGGCATAGGAATTCTGGTATTCCCCTATTTCCTGCTCTGTCTTATAACAATTATAAGTTGGAGCGGGACCAACGTTCCCTAGCTCAGTATAACAAGCGGGTTCGGTCAATGCATCCATATTATTATCTTGATTAAGGCATGATATGGTCGCTAACTGGAGAGAGAGAGAAGAAAACACTCAGCGTGTGCTCTTGCAAGAATAGATTGGTTATTATTTTATCTAATCAGGATGGCTCCCACTGTTTTTATCAAATCTTCCTTCAAACCCTAAAAGGAAAGACTAGCCGGGATTAATCACACTCTACAAGTTCGCCAATCTTTCAGCCAGGCCAGTGTCGGTACTTTGAGGGAGGTTCCCCGTGCTTTCGCACGGACCTAATTACTGTAAACCTCGTTTTCCCAGAGGCGTAACCCCGTTAACACCTTTCTAGACACCTACTTGATCGGCTAATTGTAAAGTGCAAAACTCTTCCAGGAGTAACAATTACTCGCAGTGGGTATCGGGATCCAACTATCATATAGAAGGTATGCAATCTCATTGCAAATTTCAACACTTGAAACTCCCGATAATGGTTTTTACCCCTAGCACCTATGACCTTGGCTAAGGTCAACAAATCATAAGTACTAGTCAAGTTCTACCCGTCATTTCGTGATTAGTCAGACCCACCCACATGACCCTTGGCTAAGGTCAACAAAGCCACATGACTGTCCTAACTAATCGCATCATATGCGGTGTAGGAAGACATCACTTAGCTACCGCACACTACGCCTCGGCTATGGTCGACAAACGTAGCACGAATACTAAGTACTCTACTTCCTAAAATGACGGAGGGTTGCTAATGGTTTTTAAGAAAACCTTTAACGCTTTGAACTTGATCTCGTTGCGGAATCAAATGGTTTTTAAATGGAATGTTTTTTAGGCTTTTCTAGTTTTACTAAAGGGGTCACTCCCGGTGAAGAGATCGTCGGCCCTTTCCTCGTCGAATGAGGTGCGGGATATATCATATATATCACTGTGCAAAGCAGAAACTATAGAAGCGATCAAAAGACAAACCGAGTGTGTAGCATCTGCCAGTTATTGCTAAAGGAGTCACTCCCGGTGAAGGGATCTCGGTCCTTTCCTCATCGAATAAGGTGCAGGATATTCTACAAAGAACACCGCGATGCAAAGCAAGAACTGTAGCTACCTGTTTTATTTTTGAAATTCGATTCCACAACATCAATTAGGTTTATTTTCTTTCATTAATCTCATTAATGAATGTCCCATCATTTAAGTCCACCTAAACATCATAGATAAATATAACGTACGCTTATGCCATCCGCATTCGCCTCGATGTCCCGTCTGCACCGTTAGGTTAGGTAACTAACGCCAGAACGAGGTAGGGCTAGCGCGGGTGTAAAACATAAGCAACGTCTATATAATATATCATATATACTATATATAATATCTATCTGAACATATCACATGATCACATCACAGATAACGCAGCAGAAAGTATCATATGAAATATTTGATATACTAGGACGTCCGTGTTTTCAATACGAGCCAGTATAAAACACGGATTCCACGGTCGTGATGAATAGCCAATCCCACACCCCTAGACCCCTACGAGAGCAGCAAGCAACCCTACCAATTCTAGGGTTAGGAGACCCGGACTCGACTCCTCGAGATGGTCTCCCACTGGACCCTAGAACCCGGTTACTTGTACTCCCCTCCTTGGGTCTATCCTAATGCGGAAAAGTAAATAATATACAAATGGTGACATCATCCGCAACATGGAAGTGCCCCAATAAAAGAATATTACATACAAGTTTTTACATGAATGAAAATGAAAAACACTCATCTCACATAAAAAAAAAACCCGGCTATTCAAACACGACGATCAAATATAACATATCCAGCAACACATAACATCACATGTCATCAACGTAAGTAAACATGCGTATCCTAATTGTCATTGACATATAGCAACGAAACCGGCGATATCACATATTACACTTACGGTCACAGAAAAGAAAGTGTAAAACTACAACAGTTGGAATCCGCATACTCTTCAGATATCGCATGCCTAATCAAATGAATTCCTTAGACATCACATGCCTAACAATTATAAACCCCGCATTTTAGTCGCATTATCGAAAACCCTTTTCAATATCAAGTCGAGCAATTCAACAAGATTCCCGACATCCTGATCGAATGCTCGTCGCAAACTTTAGTAGGCGGCTGCACCCCCGACGCCGTCGACGAAGTGCACCAAGGCGGAACACCGCTGCCGCGAGCACCCGAACGGATGCTTTCGGCGACGGGGTTCTCATACAGTCACTTGGTCGGGGCTATGGGGCGTGGCTGTCTATTAAGTTTACCAGGCGAATATCCGCGTACGCTACGTGATTGCGAAGGACTTTTGATCACATCAAAATTCCGTGGCAACCGATCAAGTGAGACTAAAGTGCTAGATTTATAACATTCATTCAGTTATCTCATAACTACTTGTGAATTCCAATTATTGTATCACATTCCAGATAATTAGAAAATGTTAAGCTTTCCGATCGAACAATCAAACACCCAAGTTTTCCCGAAACAGCTCAACACATGAAATAAGTTCAAAAAATTCACTTCATGCCTCAGTACCAACGGTCCAGCCGTAGAAGGGTCAAGCCAACGCCTCACATGTGGCACGTTGTACTGCCCCAAACCCTAAGGTTCAAAAGGCAGTTCAAGACGGTCACATAATCGAGTTAAGGTTTGTTGTCTTCTAGAGGGACCATCGCGTTACTTACACTACTTGGAACGTCATTAAACTATGGAAAATCCAACAATTGGAAATTTCCCGGCAGGGGAAAAAGTGGGTATTTATATCCGGTCGAACTTTTAACATATTCTAAAATTACCCGGAAAAAACACAGACAAAATTAGACAGTCCGATCGAATCTCCGAACTCCCAATACAACCCAGAAAACTCAACTCTTGAATCAGATTTAAAAATTCCCAGAAAATACAGCACCAAAATATAAGAATTACTGTGCAAAAATTAATAGAAGAAGAGACCGTACGGCCGCGGAACTGCCGCATAAGGCGGGCTCCTGCCGTGGTTCCGCTGTGGTTTAATTGATTCATGAGCTCGCTTTGCACAGTGTTTCTTAGAATAGCCTGCTGATTTTTCTGCATATTTTTAATTTGAAAAATCTCACTGTTTTAAAAAATGTACAGAGAAGGGGTCGGATTAGGGTTTCGTGTTTCGATCGGACTTCTAAATCCGTCTACGCATCGCCTAAGGCTCTAGCTAGGCTCTGATACCACTGCAGGGTTCCTAGGCACACTAATGAGGTCTCACAACAGATCATGCATGCCTAATTCAAGATTTTTCATGTGCCTACAAACCCTAATACGGATCGTTAACTAGATGATAAGGCGATGCAAGCAAGTAAACGACTTTATTGCTAAATGAAAGTGACTACAACCTTTGTAGATCCGGTCCTCCACTTCCTTGGCTCCGTGATGACGTCCCTCCACTGTACCAATCGGAATCCTAGACTCTCGCGTTTGTTTCATCGGAGAAAAGATCGGGCTAGGTCGTCGACTTCGATGCCGAAGATGATCTACGTCGAGGCAACTCAAGATCAAGCTCCAACTTCACCAAGCCATGAAACTTGTGAAGAAAACACCCTATACTACATGGCAAGTGGTAGAGGATGAAGAAATAGGAAGTGGGTTCACTTTAGAATTGGATTTCTCACTCTTTTTCTCATTTCACCATTGAAGCTAGCAAGCTTTTTGAAGCTTGATGAAGATGATGAAGATGAAAGAATAAAAGGAATTAAGTTAAAAAGAAAATCCCATTCATTCTTATCATATTGCAACCTTGGTTAAGTGTAGAGAATGAACTAAGGTTAGTTGAATGGTTAGATTTAGGAGATGAAGACACAATGGTCATTAAGTCAAAGATGCATGAAGCATCAAGAAAGTTCCAAAAGCAACCATTTTGTTTTCCTTTTCTTTTAACCAAAATAAATAAGTGAAAAGAAACCCTAACCATTCACTAAACATGGTTTAATCATACACACCCAAGTTTGCATGTATCATCAAACATGATACAAACTAGGGCACAATACTATATCATATATACAATGTGCACTTCAAGTGAGAAAATCCATCTAAAGTGAACAAATACTAGTTAATGCAAAGTAATATATCTAATATATAATTATACATTAAATCATTAAATCAACACTTGATTAAACGATCCGGTCATATCGCATATGACCGACTAATATCCGATGTATCGACTTATCGAATCAATCCTCGATTCGATAACAAGGTTATATCACATACAACCATTCGATATATTCATCGCGAGAATAGAATACGGTATAACATACACGCATTATTCTCGGTCCCGCACATATCTCATATGCGCTCCTATTTCGTTTCGCTTGAGCCAGGAAACCTCTGTGTAGGACTCTAAAGACTCGTCAATACGCCGGCAGCAGGTGATGATCATATCAAACACCCACAAGCCGCAAGCGGTCTGCTAAACGTAACGGCCACCCGGGTATTGAGCGATCAGAAGATCGACGAGTAAGCCCGCTCATACTCCTATGAATCCAACTAGTAACACTTACCGTACAGTCCGGTCTGTTCGTCTGATATGTCGCATGTCTCGCCTAGGGGTGGTAAACGTCAGACCCCAATAGCTCGATAAGTCATGCCAACGTGAGGTCCATAACATTCGTGAAACTACTGATAACTCTTACCAGTATATCGCTGCAACCCTGGACAGGGATTTCCTGTTATGGCCAGTCGTGCACAGCGCAACATCAACCCCCAATACCGGGAGAGACGAATCCCCTCCTATCGTTCATTGCCTCCATGTGAATCGGGACTGTACCCAAAAACCACCTGTTTGCATGACTCAGTAGAGCCGTGGTAGGGTGGAAATCAAAGCACAGTGGGAGACACACAAGACTCTATGACGATCTCGGATCAACAGACTAAGCTGTACCAGTGTCACCAGAGAACTGCCATCCGACGTGAGGTATAATACCACCTGGGAGTTCTCGGCGAGTCCGTTCAGTGTACCCAGTCTCCACTGAGCACCCGCATACCATCTCTGATGTCAAACACCAATGGATATGGGATCATCCATCGCCCATCACATGGGTCGAGAAGATATACGCTAGTCTACTCTGGAATATCGATGCCCCGTCTCGATATTCCCACGACTAGGAATATTGAAGGATGTACTCATGGACTATCCAGGCCCCACTAGTATGATCTGCATCATAGTCCTGGAAGTCGAGTACACATCCTAAGGGCTTTATCAACATGTAACAGAGAGACAGAAAGTATACATGGTAAGATAAAGAGCAACCAGATAGCGTACTATGATATCGAGCAAGAAAGTCCTACCTATATATGTCCTAGCATCCACTACAATATACATCCAATGTACAGTAATGGCCTCTAGGGCATACATATAACTAACATAAGCAACCATAATTGATGATGTATGTATGTATGTATGCACATCCATATGTGTATGAATCTATAAAGAAAGTAAACATGCATGCATACATCCATCATACTCAAGAAAGGATTTCAAGTGAGAAGCTAATGGTTAAATGATAAATCAAAACTTGATTTATCAATCCGGCCATATCACATACGACCCCTACCAAAAGCAAGCCGCCCGATCAATATACGGTATCCTATACGCGCATTTTAATCGGGTCCATGCGCATATCGCATACGCGCACCACAACGTTTCGCCTGGACTAGGAAACTCCATTGTGGGACTCTGAGACTCGTCAATACGCCGGCAGTGGGTGTTGATCATATCAAGCACCCCCAAGCCGCAAGCGGTCAGCTAAACGTAACGGCCACCCGGGTATTGAGCGATCAGAAAAGAACAAGCGAACCTGCTACAACTCCCGTCGAGCCAATCGGCAACACTTCCCGTACAGTCCGGTCTCCTCGTCTGATATGTCGCATATCAAGTCTAGGGGTGGTAAACGTCAGACCACAATAACCGATAAGTCATGCCAATGTGAGGCTCATAACGGGTCGAGAAACTACTGGTAACACTTACCAGCAAATCTCTGAATCAGCCCTGGCCAGGGACTTCCCTGTTACGGCCAATCGAGTACAGCGCAACATCAACCCCCAATACCGGGAGAGACGAAACCCCTCCTATCGCTCATTGCCTCCATGTGACTCGGGATAAACCACCGTTTTGCATGCCCTCATGGACATGGTAAGGTGGAAATCAAAGCACAGTGGGAATCACACAAGACACTATAACGATCTCGGGTCTACAGACTAACCTGCACAAGTGTCACCTGAGAACTGCCATCTGACGTGAGGTATAATACCATCTGGGAGTTCTCGGCAAGTCCGTCCAGTGTACCCAGTCTCCACTGAGCACCTGTATACCATCTCTGATGTCAAACACCAATGGATATGGGATCATCCATCGCCCATCTCATGGGTCGAGAAGTGTATACGCTAGTCTACACTGGTATATCGATGCCCCGTCTCGATACACCTACGACTAGGGACCTTGAAGGATGTACTTATGGACTACCATGTCCCCACTAGTATGATCTGCATCATAGTCCAGGTAGTCAAGTACACATCCTAAGGGCTTTACCGACATGTAACTATAAGACAGTTTAAAGAGACTAGTATACATGTTAAGATAAAGAGCAACCAGATAGCATACTATCATATCGAGCAAGAAAGGCATCTCTATATATGTCCAAGCATCCAATTTAATATACATCATCTGTACAATACTGGCCTCTAGGGCATACATACAACTAACAATCTCCCACTTGCACTAGGGCCAGCTACTGTAGTATCGCATACCGAGCATCCCGAAGAGTCTCTCAAACTGTATCTGGGGAATGGCCTTCGTGAGTGGATCCGCTGTGTTATTCTTCGTGTCAACCCTCCTGACCTCGATCTCCTGGCGATCAACTATCTCCCGGATCAGGTGATACCGCCTCAGAATATGCCTGGATCGCTGATAGGACCTGGGTTCCTTGGCCAAAGCCGCCGCTCCATTGTTATCGCAATACAAAGGTATTGGATGCTCAATGGATGGAACCACTCTAAGTTCAGTAATGAACTTCTTGATCCAGACAGCCTCTTTGGCAGCATCGTTGGCAGCGATGTATTCAGCCTCCATTGTCGAGTCTGCCACGGTTTCCTGCTTGGAACTCTTCCAGCTAACCGCCCCTCCATAAAGGGTAAAGACAAATCCCGACTGCGACTTGGAGTCGTCCTTATCACTCTGGAAGCTCGAATCGGTAAAGGACTCCATTTGGAGTTCTCCGTTACCATACACCAATAGCATCTCTTTAGTCCTTCGTAAGTACTTGAGAATGCTCTTCACAGCTGTCCAGTGACTCTCTCCAGGATCAGCTTGATACTACACTTAGTGAGTATGCAACATCGGGTCTGGTACATAGCATCGCGTACATGATAGAGCCTACAGCCGAAGCATAGGGTATCCCTTGCATGCGAGCTCTCTCCAAATCAGTCTTGGGAGACATCTCTTTGGAGAGAGTGACTCTATAGATCGTGGGTAAGTTCCCACGCTTGGATTCTTCCATACTAAACCTCTTTAGTATGGTGTCAATGTACCTGGATTGGGACAATCCCAATATCCGTTTGGATCTATCTCTATAGATCCGAATTCCCAATATGCAGGAGGCATCACCAAGATCTTTCATTGAGAATCTTGGTCGCACGCTTTCGGCGTGTCGGATGTTCAAAGTTCTAAAGTTTACCGCGATCAGGATGGTGTCGTTATGCAGCTAGCCGGTTGAGCACGGGTCGATCCACAGGGAGATGGTTGTATGTCCGTTCTTGTTTTAGACGAGTCAATAAAGAATTTGTATGAGTTTGTTCAATCTAACCTATGTGTATTATTTGCAACTATAAAGTTGTTAAGAAAAGATACGAAAGTGTAAGCTAAAGAAATCCGTACTCAAAAACCTTTGAGCCGAGTCTTGACCAATTGAAGCTAGAGCAATCGGCAACAATGTGGATTAGGGGATTTAAGCGCGGTATTCGGGGAATCCGGCTTATTTACCCTTGTCCTTCCGTTCTTGTCTCTTGCTTTCGTTTCCGGCCAAACTGAACGCAATCGGTCGCGGTTAGGAATCACCGTTACCTTGTCAGGGTAGGGTGCCTAACGGAGCGCTTGCGTATCGTTTGGGCGGTGTTCAATGGAAAATAACGGGAAAAGGAAATGAGCAAAGAAACGTTAACTTACAATATCGTATTGATTCTTAACAACAACAATAATTACAACCATTCACAAAAAGAACAAAAAAGAGCAAAAGAAAAGAAAAGATTATAAGTAAGTAAGGGCATGGAATTTAAGTGCATGAAAGTAAAGCAAGGTAATAAAAAGCAAGAAATAAATAAGCAAGAAAAAGAACTAGAAACTAGAACTCAAGACAAGCATGGGATCAATAGCCAACCCTTAAACTTGCAAGCTCAATCAAGAGGTTGCAAGATCAAGAGAAGGGTAAAGAACTCATGTGAAATGAAGCACTAATTCCATAAGAAGATACAACCCTTGAGATCAATAACTAACCCTTAACCTTTCAAGCTCAATGGAGAGGTTGAAAGATCAAGAGGAAGCAAAAATCTCAAGGGGAATCTAAACAAATAAGAATGATAAAAAAAACCTCATCTTCATTCACATCCACTCAATGCTCTCACTACATTTCCATGGAGGAAGAATGAAGAAGAAGAAGAAGAAGAACTAAAACTACACTAAAGTGGCTAAAAGAGGAACAAAGAATTGACACCTGGTTTGGCTCAGTTCCGGGGTATTTATAGGCGGGGAAATGGAAACCTAGGGCAACATTCTGAACCATAATGAAAAGACCAAACAAACCCTTAAAATTCGTCAACTAAGGAGGCTATACGGCCGCGGATCCACGGCATAAGCCTGCTTATGCCGCGGTTCCGCGGCAGTAATAGGGAATTGGGCCATCGTATTTTGTGGTAATCCCTGGTTTGATGTTTCCTCGTGTTTGCCAACTTTAAACTACACAAAATCTTCCAGAATATCTTCAGATTTCTTAGTCCAAGATTGCACTCTTTTCTTTACTTTTGACTTTATCTCCCTCGAGCTCCGCGCACCCATTGATTCTTGTGCAGCCCCTCTCGTGCTCTGTGCTTGTCCCAGACACGAATGACCATTGTCATCTGTCTTGTCTCTGGAACTGGTACTCGGCACTGGACGGATATGGGTGACCGGAACCCGGCTTTTATCTGCTGTCAACAGATGTTCTGCTTCTGGCGTAACTGTGGAGATTTTGTCTTGATTTGCAATATTTGTACTGGAAACCTGTAATCTGTAAATATGTAGCAAACACGGATTAAAAGCACCTACCTATAAACACACGCGCGTAAGAATGGACGGTATAAAATGCAATATTCTGTTATGAACAAATACCCCCAAACTTAACTTTTGCTCGTCCCGAGCAAAACCAATTATTCACAAAAAAGTATAAGATTCTAACCGCACTTTCGCAGGGAACACGATTGCACTGAGCGCGTGCAACAAGCCGTTAAACCTCTAGGTGTCCCTAGTAGGAGGAGTGTTGTCTCCTGAGGGTTTTCAGCGGATTACACCCACAAAATCCCGTCAAGCTAGTGTCATAAGTTAACATCGATTCTATTCCTACAGTTTAGTATTTACGTTAGAAACTCTATCAACCTAAGTTAGAAATATCTAACCCTTATGTTTCACACCTCCTATCTGTTTAACTTTAGATCCTATACGTTCCAAAAAAAGTTTAGAAAGATGTTGGTTCTCCTGAGTTTTCCTTCTAAAGTGCGGCCTCAAATCAGGGATTTTTATCAACTTTACAGAAAACACAAGTCTTATTGTTTATTTCTATCTCTTATCCAAACAGCAATTGTATACCCCTACGTGTGTGTATATTTACACCCCTACACTCAAGAATTCAATTCAAACTATAATACCCTTGCCCTAATACCTAATACTATTTCTTTTCATTTAATGATGGACGGTGTTGCTCACACACTTTTCATGCGACTATTAATGCTTCTTGAGGCACTAACGACCGATTACTGAATGTGTGAACTTTAAAGCGGAAATAGCAGTTTCCAGGTCTTGACTTTATTCTATTTTTTTCTTTTTCTTTTTCTTTTTCAAGACCGGATATATTTTTCACATGCTCTTTTGGTGTTTAGCTTTAAATACCATTTTTTCTTTCATACTAGGCTTTCAGACAAGAGTATTTTTAGGTATCTTCTACTATCCCAAGTTTCAAGGTGCGTGTACGTGCATTTTGTAGGGTATATACTTTCTAAATTTGAATTCAAGAAAAGAAACTATTTTTCAGACTTATCCGTCAGTAGAGCTTCAATACTTTCTCTTCATCTTGACTTAACTCAAGAACTGAACTCAAGATTTCCTATTTCTCAAAAAAAAACTGTAAGGACGTATACTTACCAAAGTTAGACAGAATGAGGGTTATTTTTAGGGTTTTCAATTCCTAAGCCTAGAATTTAGTTATTTCTATCATATCAACTAAACTTTCGAAATAAAGATCTAAGTTACCCTATTAGCTAACTTGACGACAAAGTTTTTATATTTTTTTGGAAAATTTTCGATTTTTGTGGGTTTTTAATTAAGGTATGCAAATGCAAAATATACAAATGAATGCGAAGGAAGAAAGCTTACCGAGCATACCCCCAAACTTAAACTTGACAGTGCCCTCACTGTCAGGCTACACCAAGAGGGTCAAAATTGTCGGCGCTCCCTAGAAACAAATTATATACAAAACAAAAAGGAAAACAAAAAATATATACAAAAAAGGAGTCCCCGCCAAACTTAAGTAAAACAGTGTTTCCACTGTTAAGCATTGAAGTTCAGGATTAGGGGGGAAAGAACAGTATCAAGCTATACAAGACCTTACACAGGCCAAAAGTGAGCACCAACCATTCAAAGATCTTATCGTGATAAAGCAGTGGTTGGTCAAAGAAGGCATAGAGAAAAGAAATGGAGAATACGCGAGACCGTATGGAGATAGAAGCGGGATACGGTCTCAGTATATCAGAAGAAGAAGAATGGCGGAAGGGAAAAAGAAGTGGAGTACGAACTTGATGGTGCAAATGGAGTGAATAGATTAGCACAATTTGTGATGAGCGATGTGTAAAAAGCGATTGTGCTAATCTATTAACCCGTCGAGAAATGGGGTCAAATCCCTCAAGATTCGTGAGAAACCATGGGTACACCGAACTTGGTAAACCAGACATATGAAATGAAAGTGAGACGGGTTCTTGCAAGGTCGGAACGATGGAAAGGATGGAAGGAAGTGATCGAGGAAGGGTATCTGTTAAGGGTTCGGGAGGGTGTACACAGTCAATGAAAGGGACAGGATGAATTGAAAAATCCGACTCATCAATTAAAACTGTTTCATCCTCAAAAATATCCTCAAAAGTTTCCTCAAAATTTAGCTTATCCATGCCAATTTCATCAAAATCAAGACGCATATGGGGTTCAGGAAAAACAGTTAATGACTCGGGATGATGAATTGGAGAGAAAAACTCTGCCAAATCTATGGGTTCATCATCCAAAATATTCCCAGCGTCAATATCCTCAATCAAGTGAAAATCAAAATTCTCAGACACCTCATCAAAAGCATGGATTTCAATCGATTCTGGTACTAAGATAGAGGTGTAGAGGTCAAAAGGATTGGGTGTGGTTTCACTTGGCAAGGTCCCTTCACAATCGGGTAAATCAAACACTGCAAAGTCGCACAACTCATCAAACATTCTATCTTTAATTGATAATTCAGTTGGGACACTTGATAGACTTTCAACACAGGAGTTGTGGGATTCAATTTGAAACGGGTAGGTTTGATTTGGAAGGGGGTACAGCTCACTCTCTATGCTCAAATTCTCAATATGTCCTAACGCCTCTTCATACATTAGAAAATTTGGAGCTAGTTGAAAACTAGCTACCGGGCCACTAGGTTGTATGAGGGCGGCCATGGACGCATTAAAATCCATCATCTGTTGGTACGATGCTACCCTAAAGTCTTCCAATGACTGTTCCAGACTAGACATGGGTTGTGAAGGGGTTTCAGTAAAAGATTCAAAGTTGTTTTGGTACTGGAAACTCCCAAATGACGGTTCAGAAGCAATGTCTAGGGAAGGTGCAAAAGTCGGGTAGGACTGGTAGGAATTGAATGGCTGGACAGGGGTAGAATCAACATTTGGATAAGAAGGTGAATGAATTTGTTGATCCCAAGAATTTGAAGTGGTGAAAGGAGTGAAAGATCGGCTATGAGATTGTTCAATACGTTCAGCGATGGACAAAGGACGACTTGCAAAAGTGGTATCAACATAAGCGGGTGCGGGAGGTTGAAAAGGTTGATACAAAGTGGAATGCGGAGGGCAAGTGTTTGTCCTTGACGCGTCTATGCGATCTTTCAATGACATTTTGGGCATGGAGGGGTCGTTCGATATTCGGCCAAAGCAAGAACCGTAAGATGTAATGTCTGGTTGTGGGTACCAAAGTTCGGCAAGAGTTTTGCGAGGTGGGGTACCCATGATATGATGAGAAAAGGAAAGAAAGGAAGAGAAAAGGAGGGAAAAAGAATGTTGATTTTTTTTTTTAATTTTTTTTTAGTTAGTTATTAACAAAAGAATAAAATATACAAAAAAGAATCTGGACAAAAACAATCACGACACAAAAATACCACACACCTAATCGTTCTAGGGTTCACCTAGGTCAACTAGACCTGCTCCAGAACTTGATTGTCGAAGTAAAACTGTGTCGAGAAACGGGCTCAAGATACACTGATCACGAGGCCAGGTAAGTGCAGAGATAAGGGGAGGTTTTCCAACGCTTTCGCGAAGTTCCTTAATTAAATAACCCTTTCTCTTTTGGCGGTTTCGCCGTTAACACTTTCCTAGACACCCCGTAAACAATGTACCGTTAAGCGAGGTTCTAAACACAGTTAACTTCTCCTAGTGAGCGCGAAGTCCTTAAGGCTTAAAGTCTAGTTTCTTTTAAATTTTGTGCGGGTAAACGTTATGCTCAAGTTCGTGATTTGTGGGCCATGGAAAAAGGTGATGAAATCCTTTACCGTATGTTGTGGGGTTCGCTTGCCCTTAAATCCGTATTAATGTATGCAATGCATAATTCAACAAAAATTCTATAAAGAATCAAACAATCGTTTTTTAGTTTAAGAACGACACTGCAACAAATACGGTTAGTCAATTTTTAGCGTTTGCTAGCGAACTTGCAAAGAATCCTGCAAAGAATAGTATATTGGATGCGTCGGATTTGAGAAGAAGGTGTTAGTAAAGTACGTACCGTTAAGTTTTTGGGTTAGGAAACCCCCGTTGAATCAAATCCGGTAAGCTTGAAAAGTTCGCTTGCGCGGGTCAAACTACCCGGATCTTTGGCACTGTATTTTGCAAACACCTTAGCCTTGAACGTACACTTTGCTCCCCACAATCGCAGTTTGCAAATCCGCAAAAATCTGCACTCTTGCCCACAAAAATGATCAAAAAAACAAAAAGATTTTTATTTTATTTTATAAATATATACAAAAAGAATGTTAACCCGAATAACAAGAAAGAAAATACGCTACCGTCTCCCCAGCAACGGCGCCATTTGGTCGCACGCTTTCGGCGTGTCGGATGTTCAAAGTTCTAAAGTTTACCGCGATCAGGACGGTGTCGCTATGCAGCTAGCCGGTTGAGCACGGGTCGATCCACAGGGAGATGGTTGTATGTCCGTTCTTGTTTTAGACGAGTCAATAAAGAATTTGTATGAGTTTGTTCAATCTAACCTATGTGTATTATTTGCAAGTATAAAGTTGTTAAGAAAAGATACGAAAGTGTAAGCTAAAGAAATCCGTACTCAAAAACCTTTGAGCCGAGTCCTGACCAATTAAAGCTCGAGCAATCGGCAACAACGTGGATTAGGGGATTTAAGCGCGGTATTCGGGGAATCCGGCTTATTTACCCTTGTCCTTCCGTTCTTGTCTCTTGCTTTCGCTTCCGGCCAAACTGAACGCAATCGGTCGCGGTTAGGAATCACCGTTACCTTGTCAGGGTAGGGTGCCTAACGGAGCGCTTGCGTATCGTTTGGGCGGAGTTCAATGGAAAATAACGGGAAAAGGAAATGAGCAAAGAAACGTTAACTTACAATATCCTATTGATTCTTAACAACAACAATAATTACAACCATTCACAAAAAGAACAAAAAAGAGCAAAAGAAAAGAAAAGATTATAAGTAAGTAAGGGCATGGAATTTAAGTGCATAAAAGTAAAGCAAGGTAATAAAAAGCAAGAAATAAATAAGCAAGAAAAAGAACTAGAAACTAGAACTCAAGACAAGCATGGGATCAATAGCCAACCCTTAAACTTGCAAGCTCAATCAAGAGCTTGCAAGATCAAGAGAAGAGTAAAGAACTCATGTGAAATGAAGCACTAATTCCATAAGAAGATACAACCCTTGAGATCAATAACTAACCCTTAACCTTTCAAGCTCAATGAAGAGGTTGAAAGATCAAGAGGAAGCAAAAATCTCAAGGGGAATCTAAACAAATAAGAATGATAAAAAACCCCCATCTTCATTCACATCCACTCAATGCTCTCACTACATTTCCATGGAGGAAGAATGAAGAAGAAGAAGAAGAAGAAATAAAACTACACTAAAGTGGCTAAAAGAGGTACAAAGAATTGACACCTGGTTTGGCTCAGTTTCGGGGTATTTATAGGCGGAGAAATGGAAACCTAGGGCAACATTCTGAACCATAATGAAAAGACCAAACAAACCCTTAAAATTCGTCAACTAAGGAGGCTATACGGCCGCGGATCCGCGGCATAAGCCTGCTTATGCCACGGTTCCGCAGCAGTAATAGGGAATTGGGCCATCGTATTTTGTGGTAATCCCTGGTTTGATGTTTCCTCGTGTTTGCCAACTTTAAACTACACAAAATCTTCCAGAATATCTTCAGATTTCTTAGTCCAAGATTGCACTCTTTTCTTTACTTTTGACTTTATCTCCCTCGAGCTCCGCGCACCCATTGATTCTTGTGCAGCCCCCCTCGTGCTCTGTGCTTGTCCCAGACACGAATGACCATTGTCATCTGTCTTGTCTCTGGAACTGGTACTCGGCACTGGACGGATATTGGTGACCGGAACCCGGCTTTTGTCTGCTGTCAACAGATGTTCTGCTTCTGGCGTAACTGTGGAGATTTTTTCTTGATTTGCAATATTTGTACTGGAAACCTGTAATCTGTAAATATGTAACAAACACGGATTAAAAGCACCTACCTGTAAACACACGCGCGTAAGAATGGGCGGTATAAAATGCAATATTCTGTTATGAACAAATCTTTGTGATAAGAAGAGCTTGACCGATTGCAGCATAGGAATATCATTTCCTATCAAGAGTATGTCGTCCACGTACAATACGAGGAAGACAACCTTACTCTCTGCCACCTTCTTGTAGATACAAGGTTCATCTGGGTTTTTGACGAAATCAAACTCTTTGATAACGACGTCAAAGCAGATGTTCCAACTCCGCGATGCTTGCTTTAATCCATAAATGGATTTAAGCAGCTTGCACACCTTCCCGCTGCTCCCACTGTCTATGAAGCCCTCTGGCTGAGTAATGTACACGCACTCTTCTAAATCACCATTTAGAAAAGTGTTCTTAACATCCATTTGCCAGATTTCGTAGTCATGATATGCAGCGATGGCAAGCATGATCCGGATGGATTTAAGCATAGCCACTGGAGAAAAGGTTTCGTTATAGTCCACACCTGGTCTTTGACGAAAACCTTTTGCAACAAGTCTAGCGTTGAAAGTCTCTACTTTCCCATCTACACTAAGTTTTTTCTTGAAGATCCACTTGCTCCCAATAGGTTTTACCCCTTCAGGAGCAGCTTCCAAAGTCCATACTTTGTTGGTGTACATGGATTCCATCTCGGACCGCATAGCATCCAGCCATTTCACTGAGTCCCCACTCGTGATGGCCTGCTCGAAGCTAGTTGGGTCATCATCCTCCATGATGCAATCCTCACTGCCACCATCCATGAGAAAACCGTAGTATCTCTCAGGTTGGCAAGGAACCTTACTAGATCGGCGGAGAGGCTGAGGTTCATTGGGAACTACCGAATCCTCTGGTTCAACCAAATCTTCTGTCGTAGTCTGTATTGCTGGAACCTCTTCCAGTTCTACCTCCTTGCCACTAATCTCTTTTTCAAGAAATTCCTTTTCTAAAAAGGTGGCATGTCGAGAAACAAACACCTTTTGTTCCTCGGTGTGGTAGAAGATATACCCGCGCGAATGTTTGGGATATCCAATAAACTTACACAGAATTGACCTTGCCGCGAGTTTGTCCGGATTTTGCGTTTTTACATATGCCGGACAACCCCATATCTTAACATAATTAAGACATGGTCTCTTTCCTTTCCATATCTCATATGGAGTGGTTGGCACGGATTTGGTGGGAACCATATTCAATAGGTCTGCAGCTGTTTCCAGTGCATATCCCCAGAAGGAAATAGGTAACTCAGCTGTGCTCATCATAGAGCGCACCATATCTAATAGGGTGCGGTTCCTCCGTTCTGATACACCGTTGTGCTGTGGTGTATATGGAGGAGTCAACTGAGAGAGAATCCCATTCTCTTTTAGAAAGTCCAGGAATTCATTGCTCAAGTATTCACCTCCTCGATCAGATCGAAGGACATTAATACTTTTTCCGGTTTGGTTCTCGACTTCTTGTTTATATTCTCTAAATTTCTCAAAAGCTTCTGATTTGTGTTTCATCAGGAACACATATCCGAATCTAAAGAGATCGTCAGTGAATGTAATGAAGTACGAAGAACCATCCCTAGCATGTGTAGACATTGGACCGCATACATCACTATGTATCAGTCCCAAGAGTTCGGTAACTCTTTCTCCGTGTCCCGTAAACGGAGTTTTGGTCATCTTGCCTTTGAGATATGACTGGCAAGTGTCATAAGATGAAAATTCAAACGGATTCAAATATCCATCTTTATGTAACTTAGCTAGTCTTGTCGCATTGATGTGACCCAGTCTACAATGCCACAAGAAGGATTCGTTCAGTTCTGAACTCTTCCTCTTGTGTGTGTTTGTTATACTCAGAACTGTTGATTGATTTAGAACATAAATGCCATTGCACAACGTGCCTGATCCAACCAACTTTTGGTTATGGAAAATGTTCATAACATTATCCTGTAATACAAAATTATATCCCTCTTTACTCAACAAAGAAACCGATATAATGTTGCATATCAGGTTCGGCATGTAATAGCATTCGTTCAGAACTAAAGTATTACCAGTTGGTAATGCAAGGTGATATTCCCCGACAGTCTTGGCTGCAACAATTGCACCATTTCCAACTCTTATGTCTTTATCACCTTCTCCAAGTTCTCTACATTTCCTAAGCCCATGTAACTGATTACATATATGGGATCCTGACCCGGTATCTAATACCCAGGACGTAGGGCAAATGGAGAAACAGTTCTCTGTAACGAACACACCCGAAGAAAATGCATCATCATGTACTTTCTTCATTTGGGTGGCTTGGGAATCCTGGTATTCCCCTATGTCCTGTTCATTCCTATAACTCTTATAAGAAAGAACGGAACCAACATTTTCCAGCACAGTATAACATGCGGGTTCAGTCAATACATCCATATTATTATCTTGATTAGGGCATGACATGGTCGCTACCTGGAGAGAGAGAGAAGAAAACACTTTAGCGTATGCTCTTGCAAGATCAGATTGGTTATTATCTTATCTAATCAGGATGGCTCCCACTGGTTTTTATCAAATCTTCCTTCAAACCCTAAAAGGAAAGACTAGCCGGGATTAATTACACCCTACAACTTTGCAATCTTTCAGCCAGGCCAGTGTCGGTACTTTGAGGGAGGTTCCCCGTGCTTTCGCACGGACCTAATTAAAGTAAACCTCATTTTCCCAGAGGCGTAACCCCGTTGACACCTTTCTAGACACCTACTTGATCGGCTAATTGTAATGTGTAAAACTCTCCCAGGAGTAACTCTTACTCGCAGTGGGTATCGGGATCCAACTATCTCATAGAAGGAATGCAATCTCATTGCAAATTTCAACACTTGAAATTCCTGATAATATTTTTCCCCTAGCGTCCTATGACCTTGACGCAGGCCAACAAACCATAGTGCGCTAGTCAAGTTCAACCCGTCATTTCTTGATTGAATTAAACCCACCCGTACGACCCTTGACGCAGGCCAACAAAGTCGCACGACTACCCTAATCCAATCTGCATCACATGCATCAACAGATAAATACTAAGTAGCTACCGCACACTACGCCTTGACGCAGGCCAACAAACGTAGCACGAATACTAAGTAAGATTTATTTGAAATGACGGAGGGCTACGACAGGTTTTTCTGAAAACCTATTGCGTAATGAACTTGATATCGTTGTAGAATCAAGTGAAGTTTAGAAATGGAGTGATTTTGAGGCTTTTCTAGTTTTTCTAAAGGGGTCACTCCCGGTGAAGGGATCGTCGGCCCTTTCCTCGTCGAATGAGGTGCGGGATATATCATATATATCACTGTGCAAAGAAGAAACTATAGAAGCAATCAAAAGACAAACCGAGTGTGTATCATCTGCCAGTTATTGCTAAAAGGGTCACTCCCGGTGAAGGGATCTCGACCCTTTCCTCATCGAATAAGGTGCAGGGTATATCATATATACCGCTATGCAAAGCAAAACTGTAACTACCCTTTTTATTTGAAAATTTGATTCTACAACATCTTTTAGGTTTCTTTTCTTTCATTAATCACATTAATGAATTCCCATCATTTAAGTCACCTAAACATCACAGATAAATATGACGTACACTTATGCCATCCGCATTCGCCTCGATGTCCCCTCGTGCACCGTTAGGTTAGGTAACTAACGACAGAGCAGGGCAGGGCTAGTGCGGGTGTAAAACATAAGTAACGCCTATATAATATATCATATATACTATATACTGTATCCATCACATCATATCAAACGATCACATTACAGATATCGCAGCAGAAACATAGATATAATATGGGATATACTAGGACGTCCGTATTTAGTATTTAGCCAACAATAGAAAATATGGATTCCACAGTCGTAATGAATAGCCAAGCCCACACCCTGGACCCTTACGAGAGCGGCAAGCGACCCTACCAATTCTGGAGTTTAGGAGACCCGGTCTCGACTCCTCGAGATGGCCTCCCACTGAACCCCTGAACCCGGTCACCTGTGCTACCCTCCTTGGGTCCATCCTAATGTGGAAAAGTAAATAATATACAACACTGGTGGCATCGACCTCAACCCAGAAGTGCCCCAAATAAAAGAATATTACATTTCATTTGAATTTACATGAATGAAAATATAAAACTCTCATCTCACATAAAACCCTCCGGCTATTCAATCGCGACAATCCAGCACATCATATCTCAGCAACACATAATATCATATATCATCAACGTAAGTAAGTATGCGTACCCCAATTGTCATTGATGTATAGCAACGAAACCGGCGATATCGACATAATACACTTACGGTCACAGAAAAGAAAGTGTAAAACTGCAATATTTGGAATCCACATTCTCCTTAGACATCGTAAATGCAAAATATCACATACCTCGTATTTCATGTCTTATAATATGAATTCCACACATTGCATCACATTCCAGATAATTAGAAAGTATTAAAGTTTTCGAACGAACGATCAAATACCCAAGATTCCCTAAAGCTCAACACTTGAGCGAAGTTCAAAAACTCGGAGTGTGACACAGTAGTAGCGGTCCAGCCGTAGAAGGGTCAAGCCAACGCCTCACATGTGGCACGCCGTACTGCCCTAAACCCTAAGGTTCAAAGGGCAGTTCAAGACGGTCACATAATCGAGTTAAGGTTTGTTGTCTTCTAGAGGGACCACCACAAAACTTGCACGTATCTCCAAAATATTTAAACCCCGTGAACAGTGAGCAAATGGTACTCGTTCAAACACTTTAATACTTTCTAATTTATCCGGAAAAGACACGAAATGAAAATTCCGATCGAATCGACAAGTCCAAAACCATTCCAGAATTTACAGAACTAAATTCAGATTAAAAATACCAATATCCATATACAAGCAGAGGCATTAGTTTCTGTACAAAAACGAGTCCATGAATCAACAGAACGGCCGCGGAACCGCGGCCTAAGCAGGCTATTGACGCGGTTCCGCGGCGAAAATATCTGTTCATTGACTCGTTTTTCACAGTAACTCTTATATTTACCTGCTGAATTTTTTTGCATATTTTTAATTCTGAAAATAACCAGTTTTTAAAAAATGTCCAGAGAGCATTCTAAAAGGCCGTATTTCGGTTCGATCGGAGTTTTAACTTCGTAAAATTGTCGCCTAATGTTCTAAGTCGGCTCTGATACCAATGTTGGGTTAGCCTAGCACCTCATGAAGGGTTTGGAAGAATCACATGAACCAAAGGTTGAATTTTTAGGGTGCTAAGTTAGTGAACATAGAATCGTTCCTAGAAAATTAGGGTTTCAAAAACTTCACATCATCTCATGAAGGAAAGGCTAGGGTTTTGAGAGTACAACCTTTGTATCTCCCTACGCTAGACTCCTCGGCTACTTGGGGTTTGGAAAAGCTCCGCTTGAACTCCTCTAGGTCACCGACGATCCACCCGGAGTCCGCTTTGTCCAAGCTTGCAACTTCACCCGATCAAAAGAATGAAATGAAGCTAACACTCCAAACAAGTGGGCTAGACTTGTGTAGAATGGTGTTGTGGTTTTCTTTCTCACTTCAAAATCCTAACTTGATGAGTATTATGCTCACTTGAAAAATCTAGAGAGCAATGGAAGGAGGAAGAAGATGGTGGCCCTTTTTGAATAAGAGAAGAAAAATCTCATCTTGAAAAATAGAAAATATATCTTTATATATTTTTTATCTCTCATCTCAAACCATGGTTGAATCATTATTGAACTTGAGTTAAAAACCAAAAGGAAAAGCAATCCATGGTTAAATGGTGGGTGAGTATGGTTAGGTCAAGAAGAGTGTAGAAACAATCCAAAACTAACCCTTTTTCCTTTTCCTTTTGTTTTAGCTTAAATACAATAATAATTCATATAAAAACCCATGGTGTGAGTCTTATATTGCCACCATTTTCTTTGTATAAGCAACCATAATTGATGATGTATGTATGTATGTATGTATGCACATCCATATGTGCATGAATCTATAAAGAAAGTAAACATGCATGCATACATCCATCATACTCAAGAAAGGATTTCAAGTGAGAAGCTAATGGTTAAATGATAAATCAAAACTTGATTTATCAATCCGGCCATATCACATACGACCCCTACCAAAAGCAAGCCGCCCGATCAATATACGGTATCCTATACGCGCATTTTAATCGGGTCCATGCGCATATCGCATACGCGCACCACAACGTTTCGCCTGGACTAAGAAACTCCATTGTGGGACTCTGAGACTCGTCAATACGCCGGCAGTGGGTGATGATCATATCAAGCACCCCCAAGCCGCAAGCGGTCAGCTAAACGTAACGGCCACCCGGGTATTGAGCGATCAGAAAAGAACAAGCGAACCTGCTACAACTCCCGTCGAGCCAATCGGCAACACTTCCCGTACAGTCCGGTCTCCTCGCCTGATATGTCGCATATCAAGTCTAGGGGTGGTAAACGTCAGACCACAATAACCGATAAGTCATGCCGATTTGAGGCTCATAACGGGTAGAGAAACTACTGGTAACACTTACCAGCAAATCTCTGAATCAGCCCTGGCCAGGGACTTCCCTGTTACGGCCAATCGAGCACAGCGCAACATCAACCCCTAATATCGGGAGAGACGAAACCCCTCCTATCGCTCATTGCCTCCATGTGACTCGGGACTGTACCCAAAAACCACCGTTTTGCACGCCCTCATGGACGTGGTAAGGCGGAAATCAAAGTACAGTGGGAATCACATAAGACTCTATGACAATCTCGGGTCTACAGACTAACCTGCACATGTGTCACCTAAGAACTGCCATCTGACGTGAGGTATAATACCATCTGGGAGTTCTCGGCGAGTCCGTCCAGTGTACCCAGTCTCCACTGAGCACCCGTATACCATCTCTGATGTCAAACACCAATGGATATGGGATCATCCATCGCCCATCTCATAGGTCGAGAAGCGTATACGCTAGTCTACACTGGTATATCGATGCCCCGTCTCGATACACCTATGACTAGGGACCTTGAAGGATGTACTTATGGACTACCATGTCCCCACTAGTATGATCTGCATCATAGTCCAGGTAGTCAAGTACACATCCTAAGGGCTTTACCAACATGTAACTATAAGACAGTTTAAAGAGACTAGTATACATGTTAAGATAAAGAGCAACCAGATAGCATACTATCATATCGAGCAAGAAAGTCATCTCTATATATGTCCAAGCATCCAATATAATATACATCATCTGTACAATACTGGCCTCTAGGGCATACATACAACTAAAAAAGTCAAACTCATCACGCACGGAAAATCATCGTACGGCGGCATTAAGCTAATAGAGATCCTATCATCCTATAAGACAAATGAGGGTACGGCCTAATATCACGCACGGCCTATCATCCATGATTTACAACATTCTATATATATTTATATATATATATATATATATATCCCTATGTCCCAGGTCACATCCGCAATAATCTTATATCAGGGGACCGGCAGGGTATAAATCATCTCGATCGACTCGCATCCGTATATCATCATATCATCATATCAGTCTTATATTCTTTCATCGCATTTATATCTCTCATCAAGTCGAGTTTACATAAACATTCTATCTCCACTATAAGTATAAGTATCTAATCTAACATACACACCCGAACAATACAATCAGATTTTTAAAGAAGCGAATCGTAGTTTTGAAAATAGGAGTTACGGTGTTTTTTAAGGAAAATATATCATTTGAAAATCCATAGCATCCTTCAAGGTATATATTTAAAAGATACATACGATTCTTCGGTTTAGAAAAAGGTATGGTTCGGATGACACATCTACATCGACTATCTAGTCCTACAGTACTCTAAACGGCAAAATCGACAAACGTCATCCTCTAATTCCGTCATCCTATAATAGTCATAACATATCACTTCTAACTATCTTCTAGTTTCTAATATGGTTTCATAGCTATCTTCATTCTAACCCTAGTTTTCTAATCTAGGTTTCTTTAACCATATTCTATAAATCAGTTTTCCATCAAAACTTTGCGGGGGTGCTATACGCCATCCACCCGACTTCCCCCGTAGATATAGATCTACTCACCTTGGTTCTTGTTTGCCAAAGTCGAGTACGCCACGCTCCGTCATCTCGGAGTCCACGTGATGGTACCTACAATAATACACAATCGTAATGCGTGTAAAAATCAAGGCGGAAAACCAAAACGGCACACGTTTCGCTCATAGGTTAAAACCTATAGCACACGCATACAAAACTAACTAATTACCCCTAGCCGTTGATGTACAAAGATTCAACAACCAAAAACAAAACCAAATATCAAGAATTAGCATTTCAAAATACGGAAAACATAGCTAAAATCACACTAAACTGCTCCCAGATTTTGACTCAGGTCAAATAAAGCTAAGCAAACAAGTCTAGGGTTATGTACATAGTGTATATTGTAAGGTTAGTATAGCACCCTATGAAGAGTTTTGAAGCATCACATGACCCAAAGTTTTAAATTTGAAGGTGCTAAACTAATATGCAAAGGATAGATCCTAGAAAATTAGGGTTTACTAAACATTAAGCTAACAAAAGTTAGGGTTTGAAGGCTACAACCTTTGTAGCTCCCGTTTTTGCTTCGCTCCTTAGGCTCTTTGGTGTTGAAACGAGGTCCTCTTGAACTCCCCTTATGTCCACGATGATCCACCGCGGAGATTCCGTCCAAGCTCGCTACTTTGTAAAATCGAAGTAAACACTCTAATCAAGTTGG
Organism: Agapanthus africanus; assembly: GCA_030015575.1. Taxonomy (NCBI): domain Eukaryota; kingdom Viridiplantae; phylum Streptophyta; class Magnoliopsida; order Asparagales; family Amaryllidaceae; genus Agapanthus; species Agapanthus africanus. Next base: position 216,806,274 of record JASDDO010000029.1, read on the forward strand.
CTAGACTTGAGTAGAATGGTGTTGTGGCTTTGGATCTCACTTCAAAAACCTTTCTTTTGTTGTATTTCAATCACTAGAAAAGAAGTAGAGAGGAGAAGATGAAGGAGGATGAAAATGGTGGCTATTTCTTTTCAAGAGATAAAATGATAACCATAAGATTAAGCTTTTAAAAGAAAATAAATATCACTATATATATTTATTCCTTCTTGACTCCAACCATGATTAAATGATAGATGATTAATTTAACTTGGGTTTAGAATGATAAAGGAAAGGATAACCATGGTTTAGTGGTGGGTGAGAATGGTTAGGTTAAAAGAAGCATGTAGAAACTAGCATAATTATCCTTTCCTTTTCATTTTCTTTTTAAATCCATAATCAAATAATAATCCACTAAATAATCAATGGTGTGAGTCTTGCATTGCCACCATTTCCATATATAATCAACCATGATGGTTTGATGTATGTATGTGTACATGTATGCACATCTACATGTGCATGAAACTAGAAAAGAAGAAAGAAACATATGCATGCATGCATACATCCATCAAACCCTAGAAAAGTTTTAAGTGAGAAAACTAATGGTTAAATGATAAATCAACACTTGATTTATCAATCCGGTCATATCTCATATGACCCTACCAAAAGCAGTTCACCCGATCAATGTTCGGTATCATATACGCACATTTCAATCGGGTGCATGCGCATATCGCATATGCACACCACAACGTTTCGCCTGGACTGAGCAACTCCTTTGTGGGACTCTAAGACTCGTTAATACGCCGGCAGAGGGTAATGATCATATCAAGTGCCCTCAAGCCGCAAGCGGTCAGCTAAACGTAACGGCCACCCGGGTATTGAGCGATCAGAAGACAACAAGCGAACCTGCTACAACTCCCGTCGAGCCATCCGGCAACACTACCGTACAGTCCGGTCTCTTCGTCAGATATGCTGCATATCGAGCCTAGGGATGGTGACGTCGACCCTAATAACTCAATAAGTCGTGTCGATGAATGGTCTATAACAGATCGAGAAACTACTGATAACACTTATCAGCAAATCTCAGCAGCCCTGGCCAGGGACTTGCTGTTATAACCAGTCGGGCACTGCACAGCATCAACTCCCAATACCGGGAGAGACGAAACCCCTCCTATCGCTCATCGTCTTCGTATGTCTCGGGACTGTACCCAACGGCCACCTGTTTGCACGACTCAGTAGAGCCGTGGTAGGGTGGCAATCAAAGTGCAGTGGGAGAACACACAAGACTCCATGACGATCTCGGGTCTACAGACTAACCTGTACCAGTGTCACCTGAGAACTGCTATCCGACGATAGATATAATTCCATATAGGAGTTCTCGGCGAGTCCGTCCAGTGTACCCAGTCACCACTGAGCACCCGTATATGATCTTGATGTCAAACATCGATGAATGTGGGAACATCCATCGCCCATCACATGGGTCTAGTATCATATACGCTAGTCTACTCTGGTATATCGATGCCCCGTCTCGATACACCTCCGACTAGGGACATTTCAGGATATGCTTATAGACTACAGATGTCCCACTAGTATGATCTCCATCATAATCAGAGTAGTCAAGCCGATATCCTCAGGGCTTTATCAGCATGTATGAATGAATAAAAGCATGATCAAATAAACATGTCAGATAAAGAATAACCAGATGGCATACTATCATGTCGAGCAAGAATGCAAACTGAATATATATACAGGTATAAATACATCCACTATCACATAATGGCCTCTAGGGCATACATATATCCAACAATCTCCCACTTGCACTAAGGCCAGTTATTGGCGTATCTCATACCCAACATCTCAAAAAGTCGCTCATGCTGCGGCTGAGGGAGGGCCTTGGTGAATGGATCCGCGGCGTTGTTCTTTGTGTCAACTCTCTTAATCTCGATCTCGCGGCGATCTACAATCTCCCGGATCAAATGAAAGCGCCTCAGGATGTGTCTGGACCGCTGATGGGATCTGGGCTCCTTGGCTAACGCCATCGCCCCATTATTGTCACAATACAAAGGTATTGGATCAATAATGGTTGGAACTACTCCTAGCTCCGAGACGAACTTCTTCATCCAAACGGCTTCCTTGGCGGCATCATTTGCAGCAATGTACTCAGCTTCCATCGTAGAGTCTGCAACGGTATCCTGTTTGGAACTCTTCCAACTTACCGCCCCTCCATTGAGGGTAAACACAAACCCTGAGATAGATTTGCTGTCATCCTTATCGCTCTGGAAGCTCGAATCGGTAAAGGCCTCCATTTGGAGATCTTTATTACCATACACCAAGAACAATTCTTTAGTCCTTCGCAAGTACTTAAGAATGTTCTTCACAGCTGTCCAGTGGTTCTCCCCTGGGTTGGATTGATACCTGCTTACAACACTAAGTGCATAAGCTACATCTGGGCGTGTACATAACATCGCATCATTATAGATCCTACTGCCGAAGCATAAGGTATAATGCTCATGCGAGCTCTCTCTTCATCGGTCTTTGGACAAGAATCCTTGGAGAGAGTGACTCCATGGCAAGCGGGTAAGGCACCCCGCTTGGAGTCTTCCATACTAAACCTCTTTAGGATGGTGTTGATGTACCTGGTTTGGGACAGTCCCAATAACTTTTTGGATCTATCCCTATAGATCCTTATGCCCAGGATGTATGTGGCATCACCCAGGTCCTTCATGGAGAACCTCAGTGAAAAAATGATTTGACCGACTGTAGCATAGGAATATCATTTCCTATCAGAAGAATGTCATCCACGTACAATACGAGGAATGTGACAGCTCTTCCTACAGCCTTCCTATAAACACAAGGTTAATCTGGATTTTTGATGTAATCAAACTCTTTGATAACATCATCGAAACAGATGTTCCAACTCCGAGATGCCTGCTTTAACCCATATATGGATTTAAGCAATCTACATGCTTTCTCGCTGCTCCCACTGTCAATGAAGCCCTCTGGCTGATCCATATAAACACATTCTTCTAAATCTCCATTTAGAAATGCTGTTTTAACGTCCATCTGCCAGATTTCATAGTCGTAGTGAGCAGCAATAGCAAGTAGGATCCGAATAGATTTAAGCATGGCTACGGGCGAAAAGGTTTCGTCATAGTCCAAACCTGGTCTTTGACGAAAACCTTTTTCCACAAGTCTTGCCTTATAGGTCTCTACCTGCCCATCCACACCAATCTTTCTTTTAAAGATCCATTTGCACCCTACAGGTTTTACCCCAGGGGGTACAACGTCCAAAGTCCATACTTTGTTGGTGTACATAGACTCCATTTCGGATCTCATGGCATCCAGCCACTTCACAGAGTCACCACTCGTGATAGCTTGCTGAAAACTAGTAGGATCATCATCTTCCATGATACAGTCTTCTCTGTCACCATCAATGAGGAAACCGTAGTACCTCTCCGATGGGCGAGAAGTCCTACCAGACCTACGGAGTGGCCGAGGTTCTTCAGTTTCTGTTGCAACAGCCGGTTCAACCAAATCGTCATTTGTAGTTTGTGTCTCCAGAACCTCTTCTAGATCTACCACCTTGCCATCATCTCTATCTGTGAAAAACTCTTTTTCCAAGAATGTGGCATACTGAGAAACAAACACTTTTTGTTCCTCTTTGTGGTAGAACAGATACCCATAAGAATTCTTTGGATATCCCACAAAGTTACACATGACTGACCGTGTCTCGAGTTTGTCCGGATTCTGCTTTTTAACATAGGCCGGGCAACCCCAAATCTTAATTCTTTTAAGAGATGGTCTCTTCCCATTCCATTCTCATATGGCGTGGTAGATACGGCTTTGGTTGGAACCCTGTTTAGCAGAAATGCTGCAGTCTCCAATGCATGCCCCCAAAACGAGACTGGTAACTCAGCGTCACTCATCATAGACCGGACCATATCCAATAGGGTCCTATTCCGTCGTTCTGACACACCGTTGTGCTGTGGTGTGTAAGGCGGAGTGAGCTGAGAGAGAATCCCATTCTCTTTTAGGAAGTTTGCAAATTCTGTACTGAGATACTCTCCACCTCGATCTGATCGAAGCATCTTAATACTCAAGCCGGTTTGTTTTTCTACTTCTTGTTTATATTCAATGAATTTCTCGAAAGCATCGGACTTGTGCTTTAATAAAAATACATGACCGAATCTTGAGAAATCATCGGTGAATGTAATGAAGTATGAAAAACCGCCTCTAGCCTGTGTAGACATAGGCCCACATACATCACTATGTATGAGGCCCAGGAGCTAAGTAGCTCTTTCTCCGTGTCCGGTAAACGGAGTTTTGGTCATTTTACCCTTGATACAAGACTGGCAAGTCACATAAGATTTATATTCAAAAGGATTTAAATATCCATCTTTGTGTAACTTGTTTAGTCTTGTTTCGTTAATATGACCAAGTCTACAGTGCCAAAGAAAAGCTTCATTTAATTCTGAAAGTTTTCTTTTATTAGTGTGTTGTATACTGAAAACTGTGTGTTGATTTAGGACATATATTCCGTTATTAAGTGTACCATGCCCAACCAACATTTGATTTAGGTGAATGTTCATAACATTGTTCTGCAACACAAAATTATATCCTTCATTGTCCAACAAAGAAACGGATATTATATTACATAGCATATCAGGTACAAAATAACATGGATTCAAAATCAAAATACATCCAGATGGCAACCCCAAGTGATACTCTCCCACTGCGACTGTATGTACATTGGAACCATTTCCAACGCGGAGAGTATGGTCACCTGTCCTCAAAACCTTGCTATTTCTCAGCCCCTGCATAGAATTGCAAATGTGAGAACCTGAACCGGTATCCAATACCCAGGAAGCAGAGTTTATAGAAAAACAGTTTTCAGTCACAAACGCACCTGAAGCAGAAGCATCACCATGCTTCTTCTTGAGATTTAGGTACTCCGTGCAATTGCGCTTCCAATGTCCTGTCTTGTGGCAATGAAAACACTCGCCTTTCCCTGGGTCTCCAGCCGTGGACTTTCCCTTTCCCTTCACCTTTTTGACTCCGCCCTTAGGATTAGTGGGTTTCTTCTTTTTCTTTTCCTTGGCCTTAGCTTTTGGGCGAGAAGAAGAAGACTGTCCAATGGTCATAACGGGAGTCTTTGCTGACTTCATAGTGCTCTCTGCACTCCTTAACATATTAAGGAGTTCAGGGAGGTCCTTCTCCATGCCATGCATGTTGAAGTTCACTATGAACTGAGCAAAGGTGGAGGGGAGGGACTGCAGAATAATATCTATATATTGTTCATTGTCCATTGTCCATCCAAGGTCCTCAAGCTCTTCTATAAGAGCTATCATCTTCAACACATGGTCTCCTACTGGTGTGCCAGGGGCCATTCGCATGTGAAACAGTTTCCTTGATGCTTCGTATCGTAATACGCGGGACTGCTCCCCATACAACTCCTTTGTATGGAGCAGTATCCCGTGAATGTCCATGTCCTCGTGCTTCTTTTGATGTGTGTTGTCCATCGATGCAAGCGCGAGGCATTTTGCCGTGGCACAGTCAGCGTCCCATGTCTTGCGGACTTCTATGTCCGCAACTGAAGATTTTGGGCCTGGGACGGGCGGGGCTGAAGCCGTGAGGACATATGATACTTTATCATAAGTCAAGGCGATCTTCAGATTCCTTAGCCAGTCTTTATAGTTGGTCCCATTCAGTTTGTTTTTATCTAGTAGAAGCTTAAGTCCAGTCATTGGTATCTGCCATTAAGAGAGAGAAAAGAATACACTCAGCGAAAGCTCTTGCATAGATTAGATTGGTTTATTATCTTGTCTAATCGATGTTTCCCACTGCTTTTTATCAAGTTTTTCTTTCAAACCTTAAAAAGAAAAACTAGCCAGGATTAATTACAGTCTACAACTTCGCTAACCGTTCAGCCAGGCCAGTGTCGGTACTTTGAGGGAGGTTCCCCGTGCTTTCGCACGGACCTAATTAGAGTAAACCTCGTTTTCCCAGAGGCGGAGCCCCGTTAACACCTTTCTAGACACCTAATGAGTTAGCTAATTGTAAACTGTAAAACTCTCCTAGGAGCAACTATTGCCCACAGTGGGATCGGGATCCAACCATCACATGGAAGGTATGCAATCTCATTGCAAATTTCAACACTTGAAATTCCCGATGTAATTTTTACCCCTAGCACTTATGACCTTAACTATGGTCAACAAATCATAAGTACCAGTCAAGTTCTACCCGTCATTTCTTGATCAATTAGACCCACCCATATGACCCTTAACTATGGTCAACAAAGTCGCATGAATGTCCTAATTAATCTGCATCATATGCATTGTAGGAAGACATCACTTAGCTACCGTACACTACGCCTTAACTAAAGTCAACAAACGTAGCACGAATACTAAGTACTCTACTTCCTAAAATGACGGAGGGTTGCGAATGATTTTTAAGAAAATCTTTAACGCTTTGAACTTGATATCGTTGTAGAATCAAACAGTTTTTCAAAAGGAGTGGCTTAAGCTCCGCAGTTTTGAAATGTAGCTTTTTCATAAATAGCCGAGTAGTTTTTAAATCCGATTCTACAACATCTTTTTAGGTTTATTTTCTTTACATTAATCACATTAATGTAATCCCATCATTTAAGTCCTAAAGCCAATCACAGAAAAGAAACGAAAATAACACGTACGCTTATGCCATCCGCATTCGCCGCAATGTTCCGTTATGCACCGTTAGGTTACTTAACTAACGGCATACCGGGACGGGACTAGCGCGGATGTAAAACATAAGCAACGTCTACTATATATCATATATAATAAGCCATTCGTCTCAGATATCACAGAACACAGGCAGCAGAAATATAGATATAACGTGGGAAATACTAGGACGTCCGTATTTAGTATTTAGCCAGAATAGAAAATACGGATTCCATAGTCGCGATGAATAGCCAAGCCCACACCCTGGACCCCTACGAGAGCAGCAAGTGACCCTACCAATCCTGGAGTTTAGGAGACCCGGTCTCGACTCCTCGAGATGGCCTCCCACTGAACCCCAGAACCCGGTCACCTGTGCTCCCCTCCTTGGGTCCATCCTAATGCGGAAAAGTAAATAATATACAACACTGGTGACACAACCGCAACCTGGAAGTGCCCCAAATAAAAGAATATTACATTACATTTGAATTTACATGAATGAAAATATAAAACTCTCATCTCACAAAAACACCCCGGCTATTCGATCGCGACAATCCTGCACATCATATCTCAGCAACACATAATATCACATATCATCAACGTAAGTAAGTATGCGTACCCCGATTGTCGTTGATGTATAGCAACGAAACCGGCGATATCAAACATACTACACTTACGGTCACAGAAAAGAAAGTGTAAAACTATAATATTTGGAATCCAGATTCCCTTTAGACATCATAAATGCGAAATATCACATATTTCGTATTTCATGCCTACACTATATGAATTCCACATATTGTATCAAATTCCAGATAAATAGACAGTATTAAAGTTTTCGAACGAACTATCAAGCACCCAAGATTCACTAAAGCTCAACACTTGAGCAGGGTTCAAAAATACGGAGTGTGACACAGTAGCGGCGGTCCAGCCGTAGAAGGGTCAAGCCAACGCCTCACATGTGGCACGCCGTACTGCCCTAAACCCTAGGGTTCAAAGGGCAGTTCGAGACGGCCACATAATCGAGTTAAGGTTTGTTGTCTTCTAGAGGGACCACCGCAAAAAGACTTGCACGCATCTCCAAACCATTTAAACCCCGTGAATATTGAGTAAATGATATTCGTTCAAACACTTCAATACTTTCTAGTTTACCCGGAAAAGAAAGCGAAATGAAAATTCCGATCGAAACCACGAGTCTAAAAACATCTCCAGAATTTTTCAACAGCAGATTCAGATTAAATATACTCAAAATATACTGTAACAGGTAAAGAAAATTACTGTGCTAAAAATTATCAAAGAGCCCCTTATATGGCCGCGGATGCGCGGCCTAAGCTTGCTTATGCCGCGCTTCCGCGGCCCAAAGTACTGTTCATGGGGTCGTATTTTCCAGATTGTCTTATTTTTACCTGCTATATTTTTTGAGAATTTTTAATTCTGAAAAAGGTCAGTTTTTAAAAAATTTCCAGAGAGCACCTTTTAAAAATCGTATTTTTGTTTCGATCGGACTTTTTACTTCGCAAAAAGGTCGCCTAATGTTCTAGGTTGGCTCTGATACCAATGTAAGGTTAGTATAGCACCCTATGAAGAGTTTTGAAGTATCACATGACCCAAAGTTTTAATTTTTAAGGTGCTAAACTAATATGCAAAGGATCGATCCTAGAAAATTAGGGTTTACTAAACATTAAGCTAACAAAAGTTAGGGTTTGAAGGCTACAACCTTTGTAGCTCCCGTTTTTGCTTCGCTCCTTATGCTCTTTGGTGTTGAAACGAGGTCCTCTTGAACTCCCCTTGTGTCCACGATGATCCACCGCGGAGATCTCCGTCCAAGCTCGCTACTTTGTAAAATCGAAGTAAACACTCTAATCAAGTTGGCTAGACTTGAGTAGAATGGTGTTGTGGCTTTGGATCTCACTTCAAAAACCTTTCTATTGTTGTATTTCACTCACTAGAAAAGAAGTAGAGAGGAGAAGATGAAGGAGGATGAAAATGGTGGCTATTTCTTTTCAAGAGATAAAATGATAACCATAAGGTTAAGCTTTTAAAAGAAAATAAATATCACTATATATATTTATTCCTTCTTGACTCCAACCATGATTAAATGATAGATGATTAATTTAACTTGGGTTTAGAATGATAAAGGAAAGGATAACCATGGTTTAGTGGTGGGTGAGAATGGTTAGGTTAAAAGAAGCATGTAGAAACTAGCATAATTATCCTTTCCTTTTCATTTTCTTTTTAAATCCATAATCAAATAATAATCCACTAAATAATCAATGGTGTGAGTCTTGCATTGCCACCATTTCCATATATAATCAACCATGATGGTTTGATGTATGTATGTGTACATGTATGCACATCTACATGTGCATGAAACTAGAAAAGAAGAAAGAAACATATGCATGCATGCATACATCCATCAAACCCTAGAAAAGTTTTAAGTGAGAAAACTAATGGTTAAATGATAAATTAACACTTGATTTATCAATCCGGTCATATCTCATATGACCCTACCAAAAGCAGTTCACCCGATCAATGTTCGGTATCATATACGCACATTTCAATCGGGTGCATGCGCATATCGCATATGCACACCACAACGTTTCGCCTGGACTGAGCAACTCCTTTGTGGGACTCTAAGACTCGTCAATACGCCGGCAGAGGGTAATGATCATATCAAGTGCCCTCAAGCCGCAAGCGGTCAGCTAAACGTAACGGCCACCCGGGTATTGAGCGATCAGAAGACAACAAGCGAACCTGCTACAACTCCCGTCGAGCCATCCGGCAACACTACCGTACAGTCCGGTCTCTTCGTCAGATATGCTGCATATCGAGCCTAGGGATGGTGACGTCGACCCTAATAACTCAATAAGTCGTGTCGATGAATGGTCTATAACAGATCGAGAAACTACTGATAACACTTATCAGCAAATCTCAGCAGCCCTGGCCAGGGACTTGCTGTTATAACCAGTCGGGCACTGCACAGCATCAACTCCCAATACCGGGAGAGACGAAACCCCTCCTATCGCTCATCGTCTTCGTATGTCTCGGGACTGTACCCAACGGCCACCTGTTTGCACGACTCAGTAGAGCCGTGGTAGGGTGGCAATCAAAGTGCAGTGGGAGAACACACAAGACTCCATGACGATCTCGGGTCTACAGACTAACCTGTACCAGTGTCACCTGAGAACTGCTATCCGACGATAGATATAATTCCATATAGGAGTTCTCGGCGAGTCCGTCCAGTGTACCCAGTCACCACTGAGCACCCGTATATGATCTTGATGTCAAACATCGATGAATGTGGGAACATCCATCGCCAATCACATGGGTCTAGTATCATATACGCTAGTCTACTCTGGTATATCGATGCCCCGTCTCGATACACCTCCGACTAGGGACATTTCAGGATATGCTTATAGACTACAGATGTCCCACTAGTATGATCTCCATCATAATCAGAGTAGTCAAGCCGATATCCTCAGGGCTTTATCAGCATGTATGAATGAATAAAAGCATGATCAAATAAACATGTCAGATAAAGAATAACCAGATGGCATACTATCATGTCGAGCAAGAATGCAAACTGAATATATATACATGTATAAATACATCCACTATCACATAATGGCCTCTAGGGCATACATATATCCAACATATATGACCTACTGTAACCACCTAGCCCCCTAACTCCCACACCAGGCCGGCCACATAGGCCAAAATTCCGGCCTCCTCGGCCCCCTAAGCTCTGAATGGGTTCGTTCTGTCATGGTGGTCTCCTGGTAGTGAATCTAGGCCCCTGGTATTGTTTGCTACTCTCATAATTTCCTTGGGTTGCTCCAGATTTCCCTGCACACCCAAAATACTCACAAAACCGACACGGATCAATTCTAATGTTTGTGCATCGGGTTCACTTCTATGGTTCAGGTCAGGGTAACATGTCACCATGGTCACACAAACACTCACAACAGTTCCTAGATTTCACCTAAATCCATTACAGAAAAATTACACCTCTAAATAGCTTCAGGAAACTACCCTATGAAATCCAAGCCCTAACTCTCCTACATACCCAGGGTCGTCGGATTTTTCCCCACAGTCGCCGGCCATGACCAATGGCAAAGGGTTAGGGTCCTAGGTGAACACTCAGGGTCTCGTGTACAATACTATCACACTGTTTGTTTTCACCAACAAGTCTCGGGGTCACAGCAGGTTGTCGATGTCACAAAACGACACTAAAATACGACATCGTACAAAACTAAACTAAAAGGAAGAAGTTATACCTCATTTAGTCCTCTCTAGGCAGCACTAATTTCCCAATGTCGTCGAAATCCCACATTGCTCGGTTCAAAGTGTAGAGGAAGAGATGAGGGTTAATTTTTGTGAAGGGAGTGTAGGGTTTTGGGGATTATTTGGAGATGGATCTAGGGTTATTTGAAGAGGGAAGTGAGATTGGAGAATGAAGAAGAAGGAGGAGAAAATGATGGCCAAGGGTTTGGCAGCAGCCCCCCTCTCTCTCTCTCACTATTATTCACACACACACTCTCTCCAAAAGTCTACCTACCCTAATCATTATGTCCCCTTTTGACTTTTCCTTTTTTTTTCTCACCGCCAATAAACCATCACACATTGTTGGATATAGTGCCCTCAGAGAAAATTATTGGATCACAGGCACATGATTGCAATGATTGAGGGAGGACCTATGCCGGTAGGACAGTCTTACTCGAGATAATAGTATGCTATCTGGTTTATCTTTATCATCGTGTACTACTTTAGGTGGCCTGACAGGTCGCTATTACACGTTGATAGAGCCCCTAGGATTCTTGCTTGACTGCCTGCAGTATGATGGCGATCATATACGTGGGAGCTGGGGTCTATAAGCATATCCTTAAATGGTCCCTAGTCGTGGGAGTTTCGAGACAGGGCATCGATACTCCAGAGTAGACTAGTGTATACAGTCGAGACCCCGATGAGGGGCGGTAGCCGGTCTCACAAGCCACTGGTGTCAGTTGGTTCACCTAAGATGTATACAGGTGCTCATTGGGTTATGAGTACACCGGACAGGACTCGCCGGGAACATGCTAGTTGGTATTATTCCTGACATCAGATAGCAGTTCCCTGGTGACATGTGTACAGGTTAGTTCATCGACCTTAGATCGTCATTTGTCTCGTGTGAGTTCCCACTGTACTTTGATTACTACCCTACCACGGCTCAAAGGAGTCGTGTAAACAGGTTTTAGTTGGGTACAGTCCCGAGCCACATGGAGGCAGTGAGCGGATCTGCAGGGGTTCGTCTCTCCCGGTATTGGGGGTGAGGTCGCGCTGTGTCTAGGAGAGCCATTACACAAAGCCCTCGGCCGAGGCAGGAGATTTACTGGTAGGTATTCCAGTAGTATCTCAAGGTGTTCTGGGATACACTCCGACACGACTTGTACCGCTTTTGGGGGCCTGACTTTTACCAACCCCCTAGGCCCGCCATGCGATACTCATAGACGAACGGACCGAACTGTACGGATATTGTCACTGACAGGATCAGTAGGGTGTCAGGATGAGTTCGCTCACAGACGTCCCTTTTGGTCAATAGCTGGTAGCCCGTTACGTATAGGCTAATACCTCTAACGTGCTAGTGGTTAAATCCACAACCAAGGTGTTGACGAGTCTTTAGAATCCCCCACAGACCGTTTTCTCAAGTTTCGGGCGAAACGCTGTAGAGACCGTATGGAGATATGGCAGGGTTCGATCAGATACGTGCGGTATTGCACGGATCGTGATCGGACAGATTTTACTAGCCGGCTTTGGTTTAAGCCGGATCCTAGTATTAGACAGTGTAGATTTTGTCTCTTTGCATTTGTGTTTAGTGGGAATACAAATGCGGGCATGTATATGCAGTCGTGGGGTTTTCCTGTAATTTATTACGGGATCAGTTTTCTGAGATTGCCAGTTTGCATTCTGTTCCGGCCAGTTTTCCTTTTGTTCCTTCCCGGCCGGACTTTCTGATGGAGGGGCTTATTTGCAGTTTTGCAAATTAGCATTTGTGGAGGGGTTATTCGAGATTTGAAAGATTATGAAAGCATCTTTTGATTCCATTCTTTTCTTTCATCATTTCTTGCTTTATTGAGATTAGAATGGATTAGAAGTTGATGTGAGGCTTGCTTTTGGATGTGGTCACCCATTCTACTTTTCCTACACTCACATCCCTTCTTGTTGATTCCATGACACTCCCATTTTGAGAGAGGGGCTGGCCACTTCATGAGAGAGATGAGGAAATTCATTTTTGATGAGGGAAATTGATTCATCTCATTTTGCTTACTTGCTAAATTCCAAACCCTTCTCCAAAGTTCTTCTCTCATTGCTCCATCATGGCAACTTATACAAACCCCTAGAGACAATGGATTCTACACTTGCCTACAGCATTCCTTGGGCACGTCGGCTCGCCAACTTCGTGCCCGAGTTGCCTCGGTCCAGAGGTGGGAGCCAGTAAAAGAACCCGGCGATGTGGTATAGTAATATCACTTCCTACTCTGTGTATGTCATCAAATACCAGGACATCACACCCTACTACCTTCTTAACAGATCCATCCCCTATTCTGATGAAGTCAAACCTATGACTGTCACGTCAGAAATAGATGATCTATCTCCGCTATATCTGCTTTAGTCTATAAATAGACATAAGCCAACTATCCACCAATGCTTCCGCTGCTCCCACTGACTACGACAACCCTCTGGCAGAGTCATATACACGTGCACTTCTAAATCTAGTTTAGAACGACGCTATACTCATCCTCCTGCCGGGTCTCACAGTCTGGAACAACAGCAATGGCAAGTCTGGGTAAACAAGAACCTCCCTGTCACCGTCCTTGAGCATACCGAAGTACCTCTCGGGTGCCTGAGGTTACCCACTTTATCTGCGGAATGGCCAATGGAATGTCAAACCAGATTGAATCTTTAGGTTCTTATCAAATCTTCAGTAATCGTTTGCGGTTCTGGAATCACTTCCAGTTCTACCATACTCCCACTACTGTTTTCTGAAAAAATCCATTTTTGTTAAAACTGTGGCGAGTCTAGAACAATATCACTATTGATCTTCCAGATGGTAGAAAATCAACCCTCGTCATAGCCCGGGTCAACCCACAAACAACCATTACAGAAACGTGCCTTGAGTTATCCGGAATCTGGTTTTAAGCATAAGCCGGACAACTCCCCGTATCTTAACAAAGTCAAGATATGAACTGTTCTATATCAATATAGAAACAGAGGCACTGATTTAATTGAACCAGATTCAAATCATGCAACTGTCTCCAGTGCATGTCAACTGAATGGAGAGAGGCCGATCAGCGTTACTCAACTTAGGAATGCTTCCAATTATGAGTAACCTGAAAGAGAAGCAAGTTCTCTTAAACATTACTATCAACTGAATACCATTTACAAGTATCTACATCTTCAATCATCTTGAAGAATCCCGATACTTGCAATACCTGGTTCTCTACTTTATTCACATACCTATAACTTCTCAAAACTCAGACCCTGTGTTTCTACGAAACACCTGTCTAAGAACTAGAGAAGTCACAAGTAAACAGAATATAGTACGAGTACCTACCCCTCTGTCCTAATGGACACTGGACAATATACAATACTCTGTATAAGTCCTTTGAGTCTAATAACTCATTCCCTGTGTGTCCTAGGTTGAAAACTGTATTTATGGTTAAGAAGAATTACACCGCTGTTCAATGCTCCTTACCTAACCATCCACTGATATAGGTAAATGTCATAGACATAATTTCAAAAAGGTATATCTCACTCTATAAAAATAGACGTACAGATATATCAATTTGAAATTGGTGCATAACAACGGATATTCAAAACCAAATATTTGCCGACCGGCAAACAACCCAGGTGACTTCCTCAAATATCACCAATTACAACGAATTCCGATATAATGAGGATGATCACCTAATTCCCAATAACTTACTCCCACTCATCATCTGTAAAACCATACAGATGTGAGAAACAAAGCTGGTAAATACATACCCTGGAGCAAGTGTCTAATTGGGAAATCAGTTTTCTTTTAACAGTACACAGTGAAACTGAAACATTGAAATGTTTCGATGGGGTATCCCGGTATTCCTTGTAATGCCTCTTCCATTGTCTAGATTCACAACTATAACCGTAAAATTCTTTGCCACCTCTCCAAATCCCTTTTTATGTCTTTAGTCATTACCTTCTGCACACCCCTTTAGGCCAAATGATTTTCTTCCTTCCCTACCGTTCGGCACCAGCCTATGGTTCGGAAGAAGACTATCCAATAAGCGTAATGGGTGTACTGTCCTAGTCCTAGGAACACTCGCAATGCGAGAGAAGGTTAAGATAAAAGACAACCGAATAAACCTTATTCCTATTTCTCCTGAACCAGGATCCATCCCCGAACTGGAACAAGTTCCTTTCGAGTTCGTATATAACCATACGATGGATTATCCAATAAACTTGGGATCTTCGTAGTGATACGGAGTGTCCTGGAGAAATACAAAGGTGATTTTGGATTGGCAAAGAAATACTTGGTTTGGTCGTGAATAGCAGTCGCAATTTACTTGCCCTCTTACTAATCCATTTCTTTGTCTTTACATAATACCTTCTGTACACCACCGTTAGGCTAATTGGTTTTCTTCATTCCCCACCGTTCGGCACCATCCTAAGGTTTGGAAGAAGACTTATCCAATTTGCGTAATAGGCGTACTATCTCCTCAACCAAGGAGTACTCACAACCTGAGAGAAGGTAAAAGGAAAAGACAACTGAATAGTCCTATTCGTTTTCTCCAGAACCAGAAACCATCCTCGAATTCCTTCGAGTTCGTATATAACCATACGATGGTTTTGTCCAATGGAAGTGGACGGTCGTAGTAATACGGGGTGTCCTGGAGAAAAGGGTAAAAGTAGGAGTGGCAATGAGGTTTGCAATTCTGACAATCCAAAAGCCTGTGTTAAGAAGGTTCGGTCAACTTGGTCACTGAGTCATAGTCTAGGGTCGGGTCAATGGTCGCTGCCAAAGAGAGAGAGAAAAGAAACACTCAGTGTGCACTCTAACCTAGATCAGAATGGCTATAACTTTATCTAATCTGGAAACCTCCCACTGTAACGTCAAATTCTTCCCCAAACCTGAAAGAAGAATTAGCCGGGATCACCCGAGGAGTAAACCAACTCATCAGTGGGAATCGGGATCCAACTATCATCGCATGATAACGTGACAGAATCCGCTCACGCTATCACACTCCAGAAGGTATGCGCATATCTGGCAAGTTTCAGTTCTTTTGAAACTCCCGATGTGGATTTTTGCCCCATGCTCTTATGACCTTGACTTTGGCCAACATATCATAAGTCACATGTCAAGTTCTACCCATCATTGTCCAGGTTGATTTGAACCCACCCGTACATACCCTTGACTTTGGCCAAAATAGTAGTACGACTGTCCCAAACCAACGCATCTATCTATGCTGCATATGAATACCCAACAGCTACCAAACACTGTGCCTTGACTTTGGCCAACATACACAGCTTGAATACTATTGACTATCCATATGAAATGACGGAGGGCTACGAATGGTTTCTGGCGAAAACCTTTAACGTAATGAACTTGATATCGTTGAAGGAACGGATAGCTTTTTTAAAAATATAGTGACGAAAACCTTTGCTAAAGAGGTCACTCCCGGTGAAGGGATCTCGGCTCTTTCCCCGTAGAATGAGGTGCAGGATATTCCAACTGAATACCACGATGCAAAGCAAAAGTAATCGGCTATAGTGAAGTTATTGCCCTGACGCAAACTTTTGTCCAAGGGGTCACTCCCGGTGAAGGGATCTCGGCCCTTGCCTCGTCGACTGAGGAGCAGGATATTCCAACTGAATACCATTTACAAAACAAAAGAGAACGTCCTTGCAATAACATCTTTTTGAAAAATGTTCCAACAACATCAGAATAGGTTTGTTTATCTCGTATTGATCCGAATCAACGCAGTCCCATCAATTGATCACACCACAAAGAACGAAAATAATGACGTACGTATATGCCATCCGCATTCGCCACTGGGTCCCGTCATCACCCGTTAGGTTAGCTAACTAACGACAGAGCGGGGACTGGACTAGCGCGGATGCAAAACATATACAACATCTACTAGTATATATACAATATATAATTTTCACTCAAGGCGTGATAAAAATGCAGCATCACAGAAATGTACAGCATCACAGAACAATACAGATATCTGGGATCCCCGGGTTTCATAGAGCCGCTACTGAAACCCGACGTTCCCCTGGTCGTGTGGATAGCCTGTGCAATGAAAACCTAGACCCCTACGGGCGCAGCAAGTCACCCACCAAAACCTGAAGCGAGGCAGCCCCCTTCAGCAATGTGAATGGACCACCCAGCACTTCATGGAATCCGGTAATTTGGGCACCCCTCCTGGGTCAAACCTATACCCCTTACGAGTGCGGCGAATAGCCCGCCAATTCTAGAGCGAAGCCCCCTCCGTCTCAATGCCATGAGATGCGAGCTCGTTGCCCTCTAGAACCCGGCTACCCGTGCGCCCCTCCGCGGGGTAATCCTAGTACAGAAAGTCAAATATACATACAACTGGTACATCGACCGCAACCTGGTCGTGCCCCAAAAGAATAATACAAACAGGCAGTGACGGCAGTCCACATGTCGTACGCTCGCCCCGCAATATCAAATGTACATATAAAACAAAACTGTACTACCATTGCATCCATTCTATCCCCCACGACCGATCCGCAACATCACAGCACAGCACAGAACATCAACGTGAATGTCACGTTCGCAAATCCGTCTAAAAGGGCTATAGCAGATAGACTGGATTTACCAATCAAGTGACATTCACGGTCGCAGATATAATGTAAATACTGTGAACTAGAATGTTTAAAATATCCGATCGAACAAATTTACCCAAGTGGGCCCCAAGCACTACTGTAGCACTTACAGAAAATCTGGGCCCAAAAAGAATATCCCAAAACCCCTATTTCCAAGTCTAAAGCCCTCTGGAAAAATTTGGCACTCTGAACAGTTAAAAGCGCGGCGGAACCGCGGCCTAAGCATGGGTTTGGCCGCGGTTCCGCGGCGGTATAGAGAGATCTCGCGACCAAATTTTCACAGATTGCTTAGATTTCCATGCACAGTATTCTGAAACAACCTGAAAAAATTTTGGAGCTAAAAAAAATTCGACAGAAACTGAGCATGTGAAAATACGGTTTTTGGGGATTTTTGTTCGATCGAGTTCTAAACATACTAGAGCAAGCTAGGCATGGTTAATGGCGTGGCTCTGATACCAATGTAAGTCCGCGGCGGCGCCCCGGCCGTCGATCCGACGCCGGAAACGCGGAAACGAAAACTTTGCAAACTAGCAAACCGGCACCACCGCGCACTTTTCACCCGGATCGGGCCATTAACCTAGCTACTAGCAAACTAAAAGATGAGTAGAGAAGTATACCAAGTGATCTGTGTCCTTCGGTCTTCGTCTCCACTCCGATCTCCTCGCGGATTCTCCGGTCGTCGCCTCCACGTCAAAACGGGCACCACGTAGCCGAGTTCTTTTATGGGCTCCCACCTCTGGACCGAGGCAACTCGGGCGCGAAGTTGGCTAGCCGACGCGTCCAAGATTTGCTGTAGGCAAGTGTAGAATTTGTCTCTCGGGGTTTAGTTTCCATGGAGGATGGAGGAAGAGGTTAAGGAAATTTGGTGCTTTCAATTTTCCTAGCAAGAAGAAAAATGAGATCAAGAATAATGCCACCACCCAAAATGAAACTCTCTCATTTTTTCCCTCTAATGTGGCCGGCCCCTCTTCCTCAAGAAAATGGTGGAGGGAATCAATAATACATGAAGGGAGGTGATGGTAGGAAAAGTAGAGGGTGACCACATCCATGAGCAATGATAACAAGGTCATATCCAATTCAAATCAACTCTAATCTCAATCAATTTCAAGCATCATGAAAAAGCAAAGATGCTAAACAAATCATGATCCCACAAAAGCAAGAAACCCCCTCATAATAAGTTATTTGCAAACTTACAAATAACCCCCTCCACGAGAAAGTCCGGCCGTGAAGGAACAAAGGAAAACCGGCCGGAACGGAATGCAAACTGGCAACCTCAGAAAACTGATCCCGTAATAAATTACGGGAAAACCCCTCCACTGCATATACATGCCCGCATTTGTATTCCCACTGAACACAAATGCAAAGAGACAAAATCTACACTATCAAATACTAGGATCCGGCTTAAGCCAAAGCCGGCTAGTAAAAACCGTCCGATCACGATCCATGC
Source organism: Agapanthus africanus (assembly GCA_030015575.1). Taxonomy (NCBI): domain Eukaryota; kingdom Viridiplantae; phylum Streptophyta; class Magnoliopsida; order Asparagales; family Amaryllidaceae; genus Agapanthus; species Agapanthus africanus. Next base: position 216,825,252 of record JASDDO010000029.1, read on the forward strand.
AATACCGCACGTATCTGATCGAACCCTGCCATATCTCCATACGGCCTCTACAGTGTTTCGCCCGAAACCTGAGTAACTGAGTGTGGTGGACTTTAAAGACTCGTCAATACTATGGCTGTGGATTTAACCACTAGCACGTCAGAGGTATCAGCCATACGTGACGGGCCACCAGCTATTGACCAAAAAGGACGTCGATGAGCGAACTCATCCTGACACCATACTGAGCCTGTCAGTGACAATATCCGTACAGTCCGGTCCGTTCGTCTATGAGCATCGCATGGCGGGCCTAGGGGGTTGGTAAAAGTCAGACCCCCAATAGCGGTACAAGTCGTGTCGGAGTGTAGCCCAGAACACCCTGAGATACTACTGGAATACCTACCAGCAAATCTCCTGCCTTGGCCAAGGACTTTTCATGTTCTGGCTCTCCTAGACACAGCGCGACCTCACCCCCAATACCAGGAGAGACGAACCCCTGCAGATCCGCTCACTGCCTCCATGTGGCTTGGGACTGTACCCAACTAAAACCCGTTTGCACGTCTCCTTTGAGCGTGGTAGGGTAGTAATCTAAGTACAGTGGGAACTCACACGAGACAAATGACGATCTCAGGTCGATGAACTAACCTGTACACATGTCACCAGGGAACTGCTATCTGACGTCAGGTATAATACCAACTAGCAGGCTCCCGGCGAGTCCTTTCCGGTGTACTCATAACCCAATGAGCACCTGTATACATCTTAGGTGAACCAACTGACACCGATGGCTTGTGAGACCGACCACCGCCCCTCGTCGGGGTCTCGACTGTATACACTAGTCTACTCTGGAGAATCGATGCCCTCTCTCGAAACTCCCACGACTAGGGACCTTTTAAGGATGTGCTTATAGACTCCAGCTCTCACGTATATGATCGCCCTCATACTGCTGGTAGTCAAGCAAGAATCCTAGGGGCTCTATCAACGTGTAATAGCGACTCGTAAGGTCACCTAAAGCAGTACACGATGATAAAGATAAACCAGATAGCATACTATCATCTCGAGTAAGACTGTCCTACCGGCATAGGTCCTCCTCAATCATTGCAATCACGTGCCCTAACTCGATTATGTGACCGTCTTAAACTGCCCTTTGAACCTTAGGGTTTGGGGCAGTACGGCGTGCCACATGTGAGGCGTTGGCTTGACCCTTCTACGGCTGAACCGCTACTACTGTGTCACACTCCGGGTTTTTGAACTCCGCTCAAGTGTTGAGCTTTAGGGAATCTTGGGTATTTGATCGTTCGTTCGAAAACTTTAATACTGTCTATTTATCTGGAATGTGATGCAATGTGTGGAATTCATATAGCTAGACATGAAATTCGAAGTATGTGATATTTCGCATTTACGATGTCTAAAGAGAATGTGGATTCCAGATATTGCAGTTTTACACTTTCTTTTCTGTGACCGTAAGTGTTGTATGTCGATATCGCCGGTTTCGTTGCTATACATCAACGACAATTGGGGTATGCATACTTACTTACGTTGATGATATGAGATATTATGTGTTGCTGAGATATGATGTGCAGGATTGTCGCGATTGAATAGCCGGGGGTTTTATTTGAGATGAGAGCTTTATATTTTCATTCATGTAAATTCAAATATAATGTAATATTCTTTTATTTGGGGCGCTTCCGGGTTGTGGTCGATGCCACCAGTGTTGTATATTATTTACTTTTCCGCATTAGGATGGACCCAAGGAGGGGAGCACAGGTGACCGGGTTCTGGGGTTCAGTGGGAGGCCATCTCGAGGAGTCGAGACCGGGTCTCCTAAACTCCAGAATTGGTAAGGTCGCTTGCCGCTCTCGTAGGGGTCCACGGTGTGGGCTTGGCTATTCATCGCGACTGTGGAATCCGTATTTTCTATTGTTGGCTAAATACTAAATACGGGCGTCCTAGTATATCCCATATTATATCTATGTTTCTGCTGCGATATCTGTGATGTGATCATTTGATATATTCTGATGGATACAGTATATAGTATATATGATATATTATATAGACGTTACTTATGTTTTACACCCGCACTAGCCCTGCCCTGCTCTGTCATTAGTTACCTAACCTAACGGTGCACGAGGGGACATCGAGGCGAATGCGGATGGCATAAGTGTACGTCGTATTTATCTGTGATGTTTAGGTGACTTAAATGATGGGACTTCATTAATGTGATTAATGAAAGAAAAGAAACCTAAAAGATGTTGTAGAATCAAATTTTCAAATAAAAGAGTAGCTACAGTCTTGCTTTGCATAGCGGTATATATGATATACCCTGCACCTTATTCGATGGGGAAAGAGCCGAGATCCCTTCACCGGGAGTGACCTCTTTAGCAAAACTGGCAGATGCTACAACACTCGGTTTGACTTTTGACTGCTTTTGGAGTTTTGCTTTGCATAGTGATATATATATGATATGTCCTGCACCTTATTCGATGAGGAAAGAGCCGAGATCCCTTCACCGGGAGTGACCTCTTTAGCAAAACTAATAAAAGCCTCAAAATCACTCCATTTCAAAATTTCATTTGATTCTACAACGATATCAACTTCATTACGCAAAAGGTTTTCAGAAAAACCTGTCGTAGCCCTCCATCATTTCAGATAAATCCTACTTAGTATTCGTACTACGTTTGTTGGCTTACGTCAAGGCGTAATGTGCGGTAGCTAACTAGTATTTATCTGTTAATGCATATGATGCAGATTGGATTAGGGTAGTCGTGCGACTTTGTTGGCCTGCGTCAAGGGTCGTACGGGTGGGTTTAATTCAATCAAGAAATGACGGGTTGAACTTGACTAGCGCACTATGGTTTGTTGGCCTGCGTCAAGGTCATAGAACGCTAGGGGCAAAATATTATCGGGAATTTCAAGTGTTGAAATTTGCAATGAGATTGCATACCTTCTATGAGATAGTTAGATCCCGATACCCACTGCGAGTAATTGTTACTCCAGGGAGAGTTTTACACAGGACAATTAGCCGATCAAGTAGGTGTCTAGAAAGGTGTCAACGGGGTTACGCCTCTGGGAAAACGAGGTTTACTTTAATTAGGTCCGTGCGAAAGCACGGGGAACCTCCCTCAAAGTACCGACACTGGCCTGGCTGAAAGATCGGCGAAGTTGTAGGGTGTAATTAATCCCGGCTAGTCTTTCCTTTTAGGGTTTGAAGGAAGATTTGATAAAAACAGTGGGAGCCATCCTGATTAGATAAGATAATAACCAATCTGATCTTGCAAGAGCATATGCTAAAGTGTTTTCTTCTCTCTCTCTCCATGTAGAGACCATGTCATGCCTTAATCAAGATAATAATATGGATGTATTGACTGAACCCGCATGTTATACTGTGCTGGGGAACGTTGGTTCCGTTCTTTCTTATAAGAGTTATAAGACTGAACAGGATATAGGGGAATACCAGGATTCCCATGCCACCCGAATGAAGAAAGTACATGATGATGCATTTTCTTCGGGTGTGTTCGTTACAGAGAACTGTTTCTCCATTTGCCCTACGTCCTGGGTATTAGATACCGGGTCAGGATCCCATATATGTAATCAGTTACATGAGCTTAGGAAAGGTAGAGAACTTGGAGAAGGTGATAAAGACATAAGAGTTGGAAATGGTGCAATTGTTGCAGCTAAGACCGTCGGGAAATATCACCTTGCATTACCAACTGGTAATACATTGATTCTAAACGAATGCTATTACATGCCGAACCTGATATGCAACATTATATCGGTTTCTTTGTTGAGTAAAGAGGGATATAATTTTGTATTACAGGATAATGTTATGAACATTTTCCGTAACCAAAAGTTGGTTGGATCAGGCACGTTGTGCAATGGCATTTATGTTTTAAATCAATCAACGGTTCTAAGTATAACAAACACACACAAAAGGAAGAGTTCAGAACTGAACGAATCCTTCTTGTGGCATTGTAGACTGGGTTACATCAATGCGACACGACTAGCTAAGTTGCATAAGGATGGATATTTAAATCCATTTATATTATCATCTTATGACACTTGCCAGTCATGTCTCAAAGGCAAGATGACCAAAACTCCATTTACGGGACACGGAGAAAGAGTTACGGAACTCTTGGGACTGGTACATAGTAATGTATGCGGTCCAATGTCTACACATGCCAGGAATGGTTCTGCGTACTTTATTACATTCACTGACGATCTCTCTAGATTCGGATATGTGTTCCTGATGAAACACAAATCAGAAGCTTTTGAGAAATTTAGAGAATATAAACAAGAAGTCGAGAACCAAACCGGAAAAAGTATTAAAATCCTTCGATCTGAACGAGGAGGTAAATACTTGAGCATTGAATTCCTGGACTTCCTAAAAGAGAATGGGATTCTCTCTCAGCTGACTCCTCCATATACACCACAGCACAACGGTGTATCAGAACGGAGGAACCGCACCCTATTAGATATGGTGCGCTCTATGATGAGCACAGCTGAGTTACCTATTTCCTTCTAGGGGTATGCACTGGAAACAGCTACAGACCTATTGAATATGGTTCCCACCAAATCCATGCCAACCACTCCATATGAGATATGGAAAGGAAAGAGACCATGTCTTAATTATGTTAAGATATGGGGTTGTCCGGCATATGTACAAACGCAGAATCCGGACAAACTCGAGGCAAGGTCTGTTCTGTGTAAGTTTATTGGATATCCCAAACATTCGCGCGGGTATATCTCCTACCACACCGAGGAACAAAAGGTGTTTGTTTCTCGACATGCCACCTTTTTAGAAAAGGAATTTCTTGAAAAAGAGATTAGTGGCAAGGAGGTAGAACTGGAAGAGGTTCCAGCAATACAGACTACGACAGAAGATTTGGTTGAACCAGAGGATTCGGTAGTTCCCAATGAACCTCAGCCTCTCCGCCGATCTAGTAGGGTTCATCGCCAACCTGAGAGATACTACGGTTTTCTCATGGATGGTGGCAGCGAGGATTGCATCATGGAGGATGATGACCTAACTAGCTTCGAGCAGGCCATCACGAGTGGGGACTCAGTGAAATGGCTGGATGCTATGCAGTCCGAGATGGAATCCATGTACACCAACAAAGTATGGACTTTGGAAGATGCTCCTGAAGGGGTAAAACCCATTGGGAGCAAGTGGATCTTCAAGAAAAAACTTGGTGTAGATGGGAAAGTGGAGACTTTCAAAGCTAGACTTGTTGCAAAGGGTTTTCGTCAAAGACCAGGTGTGGACTATGATGAAACCTTTTCTCCAGTGGCTATGCTTAAATCCATCCGGATTATGCTTGCCATCGCTGCATATCATGACTACGAAATCTGGAAAATGGATGTTAAGACCGCCTTTCTAAACGGTGATTTAGAAGAGTGCGTGTACATGACTCAGCAAGAGGGCTTCGTAGATAGTGGGAGCAGCGGGAAGGTGTGGAAGCTGCTTAAATCCATCTATGGATTAAAGCAAGCATCGCGGAGTTGGAACATCTGCTTTGACGTCGTTATCAAAGAGTTTGATTTCGTCAAAAACGTAGATGAACCTTGTATTTACAAGAAGGTGGCAGAGAGTAAGGTTGTTTTCCTCGTATTGTACGTGGACGACATACTCTTGATAGGAAATGACATTCCTATGATGCAATCGGTCAAGCTCTTCTTATCACAAAGATTCTCAATGAAAGATCTTGGTGATGCCTCCTGCATATTGGGAATTAGGATCTATAGAGATAGATCCAAAAGGATATTGGGATTTTCCCAATCCAGGTACATTGACACCATACTAAAGAGGTTTGGTATGGAAGAATCCAAGCGTGGGAACTTACCCACGATCTCTGGAGTCACTCTCTCCAAAGAGATGTCTCTCAAGACTGATTTGGAGAGAGCTCGCATACAAGGGATACCGTATGCTTCAGCTATAGGCTCTATCATGTATGCGATGCTATGTACCAGACCCGATGTAGCATACTCACTAAGTGTAGTGAGTAGGTATCAAGATGATCCTTGAGAGAGTCACTGGACAGCTGTGAAGAGTATTCTCAAGTACTTATGAAGGACTAAAGAGATGCTCTAGGTGTATGGTAACGGAGAACTCCAAGTGGAGTCCTTTACCGATTCGAGATTCCAGAGTGATAAGGACGACTCTAAGTCGCAGTCGGGATTTGTCTTTACCCTTTACGGAGGGGTGGTTAGCTGGAAGAGTTCCAAGCAGGAAACCGTGGCAGACTCGACGATAGAGGCTGAATACATCGCTGCTAACGATGCTGCCAAAGAGGCTGTCTGGATCAAGAAGTTCATTACTGAACTTGGAGTGGTTCTATCCATTGAGCATCCAATACCTTTGTATTGCGATAACAATGGAGCGGTGGCTTTGGCCAAGGAACCTAGGTCCCATCAGCGATCCAGGCATATTCTGAGGTGGTATCACCTGATCCGGGAGATAGTTGATCGCCGGGAGATCGAGGTCAGGAGGGTTGACACGAAGAACAACACAGCGGATCCACTCACGAAGGCCATTCCCCAGATACAGTTTGAGAGACTCTTCGGGATGCTCGGTATGCTATACTACAGCAGCTGGCCCTAGTGCAAGTGGGAGATTGTTAGTTGTATGTATACCCTAGAGGCCAGTATTGTACAGATGATGTATATTATATTGGATGCTTGGACATATATAGAGATGACTTTCTTGCTCGATATGATAGTATACTATCTGGTTACTCTTTATCTTAATATGTTTACTAGTCTCTTTATACTGTCTTATAGTTACATGTTGGTAAAGCCCTTAGGATGTGTACTTGACTACCTGGACTATGATGCGGATCATACTAGTGGGGACATGGTAGTCCATAAGTACATCCTTCAAGGTCCCTAGTCGTGGGTGTATCGAGACGGGGCATCGATATACCGGTGTAGACTAGCGTATATGCTTCTCGACCCATGAGATGGGCGATGGATGATCCCATATCCATTGGTGTTTGACATCAGAGATGGTATACGGGTGCTCAGTGGAGACTGGGTACACTGGACGGACTCGCCGAGAACTCCCAGATGGTATTATACCTCACGTCAGATGGTAGTTCTCAGGTGACACTTGTGCAGGTTAGTCTGTAGACCCAAGATCGTCATGGAGTCTTGTGTGATTCCCACTGTGCTTTGATTTCCACCTTACCACGTCCATGAGGACGTGCAAAATGGTGGTTTTTGGGTACAGTCCCGAGTCACATGGAGGCAATGAGCGATAGGAGGGGTTTCGTCTCTCCCGGTATTGGGGGTTGATGTTGCACTGGGCTCGATTGGCCGTAACAGGGAAGTCCCTGGTCAGGGCTGATTAGAGATTTACCAGTAAGTGTTACCAGTAGTTTCTCGACCCGTTATGAGCCTCACATCGGCACGACTTATAGGTTATTGGGGTCTGACGTTTACTACCCCTAGACTTGATATGCGACATATCAGACGAAGAGACCAGACTGTACGGTAGTGTTGCCGGTTGGCTCGACGGGAGTTGTAGCAGGTTCGCTTGTTTTCTTCTGATCGCTCAATACCCGGGTGGCCGTTACGTTTAGCTGACCGCTTGCAGCTTGGGGTGCTTGATATGATCATCACGCACTGCCGGCGTATTGACGAGTCTTAGAGTCCCACAAAAGAGTTACCTAGTCCAGGCGAAACGTTGTGGTGCGCGTATGCGATATGCGTATCGACCCGGTTAAAATGCACGTATAGGATACCGTATATTGATCGGGCGGCTAGCTTTTTGTGGGGTCATATGTAATATGACCGGATTGATAAATCAAGTGTTGATTTATCATTTAACCATTAGCTTCTCACTTGAAATCCTTTCTTGAGTATGATGGATGTATGCATGCATGTATGTTTTCTTTATAGATTTTCTTTATACATTTATGCACATATGGATGTGCATACATATATACATACATACATCATCTATCATGGTTGTTTATAAAAAGGAAATGGTGGCAATATAAGACTCACACCATGGGTTTTTTTATATGGATTATTATTGTATTTATGCTAAAACAAAAAGGGAAAGAAAAAGGGTTAATTCTTGGATTGTTTCTACACTCTTCTTCATCTTACCATGCTCACCTACTTATTAACCCTTGGTTATTTTTCCTTCGGTGTTTTAAACTCTAATACAATAATATCTTTATCATCTAACCATGGTTTGAGATGAGGATAAGAAAATATATATACATATATTTTCTTTTTCTTCACAAGAGTTTATCTTTTTCACTCTTGTTAAAAGAAAGCCATCATCTTCTTCCTCCTTCACCATTTGCTCTCTAGACTTTTGTAGTGAGCAATATACTCATCAAGTTAGGTTTTTGAAGTGAGAAAAGCCACCACAACATCATTCTACACAAGTTTAGCCCACTTGTCTAGAGTGTTATCTTCATTTCTTCTCTTGAAAAGTGAAGTTGCAAGCTTGGACTAGGAGCTTCGGGTGGATCGTCGTGGACACTAGGAGACTTCAAGCAAACCCTCCGCCAAACCTCAAGTGGCCAAGGAGTCTAGCGTAGGGAGCTACAAAGGTTGTACTCTCAAAACCCTAGCCTTTGTTACTTGTAATGTTTTAGAAACCCTAATTTTTCTAGGAACGATTCCATGTTTGTTAACTTAGCACTCTAAAAATTCCATCTTTGGTACATGTGATGCTTCCAAACCCTACATGAGGTGCTGGGTTAACCCAACAATTGAGACGGAGGGGGCTTTACTCTAGAATTGGCCGGCTATTCGCCGCACTCGTAGGGGGTACAGGTTGACCCAGGAGGGGTGCCCAAGTTACCGGATTCCGTGAAGTGCTGAGTGGTCCATTCACGTTGCTGAAGGGGACTGCCTCGCTTCAGGTTTTGGCGGGTAACTTGCCGCGCCCGTAGGGGTCTAGGATTTCATTGCACAGGCTATCCACACGACCACGGGAACGTCGGGTTTCAGTAGTAGCTCTATGAAACCCGGGGATCCCAGATATCTGTATTGTTCTGTGATGCTGGTTACTTTTCTGTGATGTTGCATTTTATCACGCCTTGAGCGAAATATTATATATTGATATATATACTAGTAGATGTTGTATATGTTTTGCATCCGCGCTAGTCTAGTCCCCGCTCTGTCGTTAGTTAAGTAACCTAACGGGTGATGACGGGACCCAGTGGCGAATGCGGATGGCATATACGTACATCATTATTTTCGTTCTTTATGGTGTGATCTATTGATGGGACTGCGTTGATTCGGATCAATGCAAGCTAAACAAACCTATTCTGATGTTGTTGGAACAATTTTTCAAAAAAGCTGTTATTGCAAGGACGTTCTCTTTTGTTTTGCACAGTGGTATTCGGTTATGAATATCCAACACCTCAGTCGACGAGGCAAGGGCCGAGATCCCTTCACCGGGAGTGACCCCTTAGACAAAAGTTTGCGTCAGGGTAATAACTTCACTATAGCCGATTTCCTTTTGCTTTGCATCGTGGTATTTAGTTGGAATATCCTGCACCTCATTCTACGGGGAAAGAGCCGAGATCCCTTCACCGGGAGTGACCTCTTTAGCAAAGGTTTTCGCCACTATATTTTTATAAAAAGTTATCCGGTTCCTTCAACGATATCAAGTTCATTACGTTAAAGGTTTTTCGCCAAAAACCAGCCGTTGCCCTCAGTCATTTCAGATTAGTATTGCTTAGTATTCGTGCTACGTATATCGTGCTCAGCCGAGGCGTAGTGTGCGGTAGCTCTGTAATGCTTTTCTGTCTTATGGTTATGTGATTGGTTAGGACAGTCGTACGGTCATTTTGGCTCAGTCAAGGACTCGTGCGGGTGGGTCTAATGCAGTCAAGATAATGACGGGTTGAACTTGACTAGGATCCTTTGATATGTTGGCTCAGTCAAGGTCACTTAGGTCCTAAGGGTAAAAACTTACATCGGGAGTTTCTAAAGAAACTAAAACTTGCCAAGCATGTGCATACCTTCTGGAGTGTGGTGATGTGAGTGGATTCCGTCACGTTATCATGCGATGATAGTTGGATCCCGATTCCCACTGATGAGTTAGTTTACTCCTCGGATGATCCCGACTAATTCTTCTTTCAGGTTTGGAGAAGAATTTGACGTTACAGTGGGAGGCTTCCTGATTAGATAAATTGATAACCATTCTGATCTAAATTAGAGTGCACGCTGAGTGTTTCTTTTCTCTCTCCCTTTGGCAGCGACCATTGACCCGACCCTAGACTATGACTCAGTGACCAAAATTAACCGAACCTTCTTATAAGACTGGCTTTTGGATTGTCAGAGTTGCAAACCTCTTTGCCACTCCTACTTTTACCCTTTTCTCCAGGACACCCCGTATTACTACGAACGTCCACTTCCATTGGACAAAACCATCGTATGGTTATATACGAACTCAAAGGAATTTATTCGAGGATGGTTTCCGGTTCTGGAGAAAACGAATAGGACTATTCAGTTGTCTTTTCCTTTTACCTTCTCTCAGGTAGTGAGTGCTCCTTGGTTTAGGAGATAGTACACCTATTACGCAAATTGGATAGTCTTCTTCCAAACCATAGGATGGTGCCGAACAGTGGGGAATGAAGAAAACCAATTAGCCTAACAATAGTGTACAGAAGGTATTAAGTAAAGACATATCAAGGGATTAGTAAGAGGGCAAAGTAAATTGCGACTGCTATTCACGACCAAGCCAAGTATTTCTTCGCCAATCCTAAATCACCTTTGTATTTCTCCAGAACACTCCGTATCACTACGAAGATCCACAGTTTAGTTGGATACTCCATCGTATGGTTATATACGAACTCGAAAGGAACTTATTCCAGTTCGGGGATGGATTCTGGTTCAGGAGAAATAGGAATAAGGTTTATTCGGTTGTCTTTTATCTTCACCTTCTCTCGCATTGCGAGTGCTCCTAGGATTAGGACAGTACACCCATTATGCTTATTGGATTGTCTTCTTCCAAACCATAGGCTGGTGCCGAACGGTAGGGATGGAAGAAAACCATTTAGCCTAAGAGGGTGTACAGAAGGTAATGACTAAAGACATATAAAGGGATTTGGAGAGATGGCAAAGAATTATACGGTTACAGTTGTGAATCTGGATAATGGAAGAGGCACTACTAGGAATACCGGGATACCCCATCGAAACATTTCAACGTTTCAGTTTCACTGTGTACTGTTAAAAGAAAACTAATTTCCCAATTAGCCCTTGCTCCAGGGTATGTATTTACCAGGTATGATTCTCACATCTGTATGGTTTTACAGGTGATGAGTGGGAGTAAGTTATTGGGAATTAGGTGATCATCTTCATTATATCGGAATTCGTTGTAATTGGTGATATTTGAGGAAGTCACCTGGGTTGTTTGCCGGACGGCAAATATATGGTTTTGAATATCCGCTGTTATGCACCAATTTCAAATTGATGTATCTGTACGTCTATTTTTATAGAGTGAGATATACCTTTTTGAAATTATGTCCATGACATTTACCTATATCAGTGGATGGTTAGGTAAGGAGCATTAAACAACAGTGTAATTCTTCTTAACCATAAGTACAGTTTTCAATCTACGACACACAGAGAATGAGTTATTAGACTCAGGGGACTTATACAGAGTATTGTATATTGTCCAGTGTCCATCAGGACAGAGGGGTTGGTCCTCGTACTATATTCGGTTTACTTGTGACTTCTCTAGTTCTTAGACATGTGTTTCGTGGAAACACAAGGTCTGAGTTTTGAGAAGTTATAAGTATAAGATTAAAGTAGAGAACCAGGTATTGCAAGTATCGGGATTCTTCAAGGTGATCGAAGATGTAGATACTTGTGTATGGTATTCAGTTAATAGTAATGATTAAGAGAACTTACTTCTCTTTCAGGTTACTCATAATTGGAAGTATTCCTAAGTTGAGTAGCGCTGATCGGCCTCTCTCCATTTAGTTGACATGCACTGGAGACAGCTGCATGATTTGAATCTGGTTCAATTAAATCAGTGCCTCTGTTTCTATATTGGATATAGAACAGTTCATATCTTGACATTGTTAAGGTACGGGGAGTTGTCCGGCTTATGCTTAAAACCAGACTCTGGATAACTCAAGGCACATTTCTGTAAGGGTTGTTTGTGGGTTGACCCAGGCTATGACGAGTGTTGACTTTCTACCATCTGGAAGATCAATAGTGATATTGTTCTTGACTCGCCACAATTTTAAAAGAAATGGATTTTTTCAGAAAACGGTAGTGGGAGTATAGTAGAACTGGAAGTGATTCCAGAACCGCAAACGATTACTGAAAATTTGATAGGAACCTAAAGATTCAATCTGGTTTGACATTCCATTGGCCACTCCGCAGATATGGTGGGTAACCTCAGGCACCCGAGAGGTACTCCGGTAGCCTCAAGGACGGTGACAGGGAGGTTCTTGTTTACCTAGACTTGCCATTGCTATTGTTCCAGGCTGTGAGACCCGGCAGGAGGATGACTATAGCGTCGTTCTAAACTAGCTTTAGAAGTGTACGTCTATATGACTCTGCCAGAGGATTGTCATGGTCAATGGGAGCAGCAGAAGCATTGGTGGACAGGTGGCTTATGTCTATTTATAGACTAAAGCAGATATAGCGGAGATAGATCATCTATTTCTGATGTTATAGTGATAGTTTTGACTTCATCAGAATAGGGGATAGATCTGTTAAAAAGGTAGTAGGGTGTATTGTCCTGGTATTTGGATGACATACACAGAGTAGGAAGTGATATTCCTATACTACGATCGGTTATACTTTGGTTGTCACACAGTAATTTCTCCACATGGGACTTGGATATAATATCAAGACATTCTGGTTACTAGATCTATAGATCTAGATTTGGGTGGTTTCCCAATCTGGGTACTTAGACAGCATTCTATGGGTATTTAGAATGGACGAATCCTGGCACGGTAGTGTACCTGCAGGTGATGGAGTCACCCTCTCTAAAGGTATCTTACAGACTAAAGGGGAGAGGGATGTGCATGATTGGCAGATCACTTGATTAGGCAATTGAGTCAATCATGAGATATCAAGTACCACACCAGATGTTGTTTTTGCAGGAGATGCAATATGTTGATATTGATCCAATCCTGGAGAAACATTCAGAAGCAGTTTTAGAACATAAGTGGATGTTCTAGGGATTTGATAACGGCAGCCTCCTTCAGGAGACGGTTATCATTCGAGGCTTTCAAGGTGACCTGGATGGCAGAGTGACTATCAGAGTTATAGTTTTCCCTCTGACGAGGGGCAGTATTTTGGACAGGTGGTCCAGGTAGATACTGAGGGAAGGCATGGCGCAGGATACTGATTCAGTTCAGTTGACGATACAGTCTGAGAAGTTTGGATTTAGAGTTCATTTATGAACTAGGTCCCATCAGACATCCAGAAATTCTAAGACAGGTATTGCTCATTTCGGGAGATGGGTTTCTCCGCGAACATGAGATAAAGAGAGACATAGAAAGAAACATCAAAGCGGATCCACTCACTGAGGCTATTCCTCGAACGCAATAGTTTCGCAAACGGGTTTTGTGAAACTGATTAGTAGAGGAGTTGGGTGTTCGATATCACACGGGCTGTGAGTATGCGACATCGCAATAATTAGCCTTGAGTACAAGTAGGAGATTGTTGGATATAGTGCCCTCAGAGTCAATTATTGGATCACAGGCACGTGATTGCAATGATTGAGGGAGGACCTATGCCGGTAGGACAGTCTTACTCGAGATGATAGTATGCTATCTGGTTTATCTTTATCATCGTGTACTGCTTTAGGTGACCTGACAGGTCGCTATTACACGTTGATAGAGCCCCTAGGATTCTTGCTTGACTGCCAGCAGTATGATGGCGATCATATACGTGGGAGCTGGGGTCTATAAGCGCATCCTTAAATGGTCCCTAGTCGTGGGAGTTTCGAGACAGGGCATCGATACTCCAGAGTAGACTAGTGTATACAGTCGAGACCCCGACGAGGGGCGGTAGCCGGTCTCACAAGCCACTGGTGTCGGTTGGTTCACCTAAGATGTATACCGGTGCTCATTGGGTTATGAGTACACCGGACAGGACTCGCCGGGAACATGCTAGTTGGTATTATACCTGACGTCAGATAGAAGTTCCCTGGTGACATGTGTACAGGTTAGTTCATCGACCTGAGATCGTCATTTGTCTCGTGTGAGTTCCCACTGTACTTTGATTACTACCCTACCACGGCTCAAAGAAGTCGTGCAAACAGGTTTTAGTTGGGTACAGTCCCGAGCCACATGGAGGCAGTGAGCGGATCTGCAGGGGTTCGTCTCTCCCGGTATTGGGGGTGAGGTCGCGCTGTGTCTAGGAGAGCCATTACACAAAGCCCTCGGCCGAGGCAGGAGATTTACTGGTAGGTATTCCAGTAGTATCTCAAGGTGTTCTGGGATACACTCCGACACGATTTGTACCGCTTTTGGGGGTCTGACTTTTACCAACCCCCTAGGCCCGCCATGCGATACTCATAGACGAACGGACCGAACTGTACGGATATTGTCACTGACAGGATCAGTAGGGTGTCAGGATGAGTTCGCTCACAGACATCCCTTTTGGTCAATAGATGGTAGCCCGTTACGTATAGGCTAATACCTCTAACGTGCTAGTGGTTAAATCCACAACCAAGGTGTTGACGAGTCTTTAGAGTCCCCCACAGACCGTTTTCTCAAGTTTCGGGCGAAACGCTGTAGAGACCGTATGGAGATATGGCAGGGTTCGATCAGATACGTGTGGTATTGCACGTATCGTGATCGGACAGATTTTACTAGCCGGCTTTGGTTTAAGCCGGATCCTAGTATTAGACAGTGTAGATTTTGTCTCTTTGCATTTGTGTTTAGTGGGAATACAAATGCGGGCATGTATATGCAGTCGCGGGGTTTTCCTGTAATTTATTACGGGATCAGTTTTCTGAGGTTGCCAGTTTGCATTCTGTTCCGGCCAGTTTTCCTTTTGTTCCTTCCCGGCCGGACTTTCTGATGGAGGGGCTTATTTGCAGTTTTGCAAATTAGCATTTGTGGAGGGGTTATTTGAGATTTGAAAGATTATGAAAGCATCTTTTGATTCCATTCTTTTCTTTCATCATTTCTTGCTTTATTGAGATTAGAATGGATTAGAAGTTGATGTGAGGCTTGCTTTTGGATGTGGTCACCCATTCTACTTTTCCTACACTCACATCCCTTCTTGTTGATTCCATGACACTCCCATTTTGAGAGAGGGGCTGGCCACTTCATGAGAGAGATGAGGAAATTCATTTTTGATGAGGGAAATTGATTCATCTCATTTTGCTTACTTGCTAAATTCCAAACCCTTCTCCAAAGTTCTTCTCTCATTGCTCCATCATGGCAACTTATACAAACCCCTAGAGACAATGGATTCTACACTTGCCTACAGCATTCCTTGGGCACGTCGGCTCGCCAACTTCGTGCCCGAGTTGCCTCGGTCCAGAGGTGGGAGCCCGTAAAAGAACCCGGCGATGTGGTACCCATTTCGACGAGGAGGCGACGACCGGAGATTCCGCGAGGAGATCGGAGTGGAGGCGAAGACCGAAGGACACGGATCGCTCGGTATATCTCTCTAACCTTTCTCTTGTTTGCTAGGTTTAGGTTAATGGTTACGATCTGGGTTTCTAGGATGCGGTAGTGCCGGTTTCAAAGTCAAGAAAAATTTTCGTTTCCGCTTTTTGACCTCGGATAGACGGCCGGGGTGCTACCGTAGTCCTACACACATAAGCCAAATAAAATGAAACAACATGTAACCAAGTGAAACATGTCATGGTGCACTAACCATGAAAACTGTAGAAACACGGATTTGGCTTAATCACGATTAGTAGTGCACTAATCGGATTTTTATCGAAACTGCGTATAATAAATTTTAAAAATGCCAAATCCTTTAATTATATTTTTAAATGAATAAATCATTTTAATTTCCAATTATTTCTCAAATATTGGTATATATTTATACCCTTTTTCGAAAACCCCAATTTCGCAAATCGGGCAGTTTTCGGGAAATATATTATTTTAATATTAAATTCAAAAAATAATATTTTATATTTTCTGAAATGTTACAATCTTCCCCCCTTAAGTAAATTCGGTCCCCGAATTTAAATTTAAACCCCCAAAATCTAAAACATTTCAATAATCTGCTCAAATCAACGGGGCTCCGAAATCATGGAAAACGCAGAAATAACACAGCGCGTCAAGTGCGCATGAAAATGAGTGCAAAACTCAAATCAAACTCCGTCAAGAGTCACGCAAATCATCGTATTTGCACGCATATCCTCGGAGTTACAATAGAGATACAAATCTTGAAATCTACTACTGAAATCCAATATACACTAGTCTAATACTATAATACGTGTATAGTACTCATCTTTGGAAAACTTCCAAGAATTAAATAAAACTCATGCAAAAATCTTTTCTAAATCGCCGCGTGATGCGTAACTCACGGCCTAAGTGACGGACGTCCATTTGTAAGGAAATAATATATGTCCATATATATTTTGCTAAATATACGTTCCGTCGTTTTCAAAATGTCCCAAAAGGTTTTCCTTTATAAACGTTCGCGTCGCTCACGGACACGTAGGAAATAGCGAGACTATAGCTCCTTTGAAAACCTCTTGGTAAGCTTTTAATGTATGCAAAGTACTCAGGTACTGTCCTCAGATCAGTCCTGTTCGGCTACTATATACTATATATAGTACCAATCATGAAAACAAAGTGCTCAAAAGCAAAATCATCCTCTAAAGGCGTATCCGACAATCACATGCGTCTGGTGCCCACGGAAATCAAATCCAAGCACAGGTGCCACAATGTGCACAAAAGCCAAAACTACGTGCAACGGGTGTGCACGAAAGCATCTGTCCAGTGCAACGGGTGTGCACGACAACAATATTAGGTGCATCTGATATGCACAAGAATCCCGATTTAGTGCATCTGGTGTGCACCAAAATTGCATCTCATATCGTGTGCCCAACACGCGCGAAAATCCAAATCAGGTGCATCCCACATGCATGAATAAAATCTAAATCATGTGCATCCCACATGCACAAAATCACGAAATCCAATATCAAGCACCGAACATGCGCAAAAGTCCACTCCAAGCGCGTCAAACATGCGCAAGAATCTATTCAGGTGCACAAGGTGCACAAAACAAATATCGAATATCAAAATCGAAATCGACGGTATACAACACCTTTCAATCCGAATCCAAATCAGGAATACCGTGGCATATAATCTCACAACCATGTGCATCAGCGTGCACAAAAGTAAATCAAAATACTAAAAAGTGCATGAAAACTATGGCGAAAGCATAAATCAAATCATATGCATGCCCTAGGCATGAAATCACAATAAATATCTCAAATGACATCAAAACGAAATCAGGTGCAACTGTGGTGCACAAAATACGTATCAATGCACTACAAGCATATATAAGCTATACCGAGTGCAAAAATCAAATCATCCGTATGAAATCCACGAAATTATAAACACATGCCACGAAGGTACAAAGTCGACATCAAATGTAATAGGTATGCACAAATCACAAATCAACACAACGGTGTATAAAATATATATCAAGTGCGACAACTATGCGCAAAATGTAAATACCCAGTAGGTGCAACCATGGTGCATGAATTCAATATCAGGAACTCGTCATCAAAAACTCAAATCCAACCGATATAAGCATGATACTCAGATCACCAATGCAAATCGCAACAATGGACATTGAGGTACACTTCTTACAATGTCGAAAAATGAGTCAGTGCGCCAAAAACCGGCAGAACAAGAATATCCGCTCGCCTCCTGCTCACAGCCTGGCGTCCTCTGTCTCTAGGCACTCATCTTCTCCTAGGATTACCAATCTCGCAATCTATCGGCTCATCGGCCCTGTCAGGCGTGCTAACGGGGACGATTCCGTTCTGGCACTTCTCTGGTCATCTCCCGGTCAATCATCACGACCACTCGTAAGGCAGCACTTCACTGGCGTCGGCCTCTGGTTCACTGAATACACGTAACCCATCTGATCCTAGGTGCAAATCTCATTGCAGCAGTGTCCCGGAAGGAATCTTGCTCAAGGTCTCTTCCGATCTCGTCTATGCCGAACTGTACGGAGGCTGGTACTCTTGCATAATCTTTTCACGTTTTCTGGACATCGGCGTGTTCCACACAACTTCCCTCGGGAACAGGCCTTATCCCAACGCCTCTGTTTACATATCAGATCTCTAATCTCGACGGGGAGTAGCAACAGCTCGTCGGCATCGCGCATGAACCTCTGGCTCCACTCGCCTTTGTCATCGTCCGCTTCGACGTCACGTCTTGCTATCTGCGTACTGCTACTGTTCTCGGCCACGGTCAATCCAAAGTCTCTCACACAGACTCGAAATCACGAACTCGGTATCTTCATCACTCTGTAGAAGATATCTGGCCGAACACGTCCTCGGGAACTCGCCCCAACCATCGGAGGAATACTCTATACTCGCCCGCTCTCGATCAAATCACAACGCATCTGGGTAAGGTCCTCTATCCGAAGCTGGTCAGCTTACTGGTCTCCTATCACATGGTATCTGGACGGTGTTAAACTTTTCAATCGAGTCATCGAGGTCCCAAAATTTCCCGAAGGCTCAACACCTGAGCGCAGTCTAAAAATATCTGGTACATACCACAGCACCTCTGGACCAGCCGTAGAAGGGCAAACCCAAGCCTCACTGATGGCACCGCTAAACTGCCACAAACCCTAAGGTTCAAAGTGGTTCCATGGTCATTATGTCGAATTAGGGTTTCATTCTTCTAGAGGGTCCACAGAATTACCTGCATGTTCCTCCGAATACTATAAACTTGGGAAAAATGGTTTCCTGACACTCGTTCGAACCTATTCAACTTCGCCTATACAACATGTGAATACCCTTCGCCGCACGCTAAACAATGCCTCAATCTTTCAGGAAAGGCGATACATCGACGGTCATCTCTGGATCAGTCTGCTCTAGATCCGAGTAAGACTCTCCACGCTGGAAATCTTCAACTCAACTGGGCCTACATCAGTGCATCAATCTGATGAATCACCTTCATCTCTCAACTCGGGTAGGCTAGCTATCATCTGTCGCATTTCTACCTGGAAGCTCCGGCAATCTCAGCTCGTAAGATCTGGAAGCAACATCTTATCAATCTCAGCAACAGCTGGGTCATCTGTCTGCACGGTAAGTGACATCAATATCTCTGAGGTATGCTGTACAGCAACAGTCTTCTCATAACTGGCAGCTCTATCAAAGGCCCGATCATCTGGTGCAAAACCAAACACCCGTCTCAACAGGAGGTCACAACACAAAACTACATCAAGACGTTCCCATGTCACCAGAAAACACAATGGTCGGCCCTCGTACCAGACGAGCTTGCCCAGACCGCAACACTAGCAGCAGCTCAATCTGCGCTCAAACATGGTAACAGGAACCTCAATCGAGTATCGAAGAAAGCAGACCAACGGCATGAAAGGAAACGACAGATCCGGCATGGATACATGATCATAAGAAGGAACAGCATCAATGAGAGTATGATCATGGAACAAATAAAATCAAGGATCTTAAACGGATGTATAATCAAGGATACGAAGAGAATCACAGATCTCAAAATATGTACATCCTAAGGTTTCTTAAGTGGAGTATCATATCGTAAATATGCCGCGGAACATACGTACGGTACGTCACTCTACTCAAGCTACCTACTCCATCAATCAGGGTCATCCTATGAAACAAAAGTTCAGGTCTAATACCCCCCCATTCAAGTCTATATTCCGTAAGGTCAAGCCTAGGTTCCGAAATACATACCCGCTCTAGACTCCGCATAGTCAAACATAAACTCGAACAAAGGTTAAACCTGGCTCTGATACCAACTTTGTCACGACCTGAAATATTAGCTCGTGACCAGCACTTGAATCATGCAACGTCTACAGGCGTAACGGAATTCAAGTAAGCTGAAACCTAGAAATCTAAACCTTTTAAGAAAAATAAAGGAGGTGAGGTTTATAAAATAAAGGTATAATGAAATCGAGTTTTCTTAATGCATAGAAAAGGAACATGAATGATGCAAATGAAATTTACTAATTTGAAAACGTGTTTCGTCTTTTTAAAAAATTTGGCAGCACCTCCTTTGTATATTTTGATCCAAAACCACAAATAAATAATAATGATAAAGGCATCCCCAAGCGGGAGATAGCGCCTCGCCAAACGGCGGATCACAAGTATGCAATACAGTAAAAATAAGTATACGACACCCAACGGTGAAGTTCACCACAAAAGATAAAGGAAAGCAAGACATAAATATCACAAGTAGCGGAAAACCCCTCGCTCTAAATCTCGCAACCACAATCCCACTAAGTCTCATTACTTATACAATTTACTAAATTTGATTGATGGAGTTAACTAGATATAATAATGAAATATAGATACAAGAGTGGGTACGATACAAATGCCCCACCTACTAGTGCAAAACACCCGGGTGCGACTGTGTGCCAGCGAAACCGCTACTGATCCAAGCGGGCAACCTGCAAGAACTGTGGCACAACGGGGATGAGTTGCCAACTCGTGAATAGAAATATATCGACAAGTAGAAATCGAATAAATAACGACTCCTAGGTCAACTATATCATAAAGGTAATACTATGATATCTAGGGTGACCGGATCGGTATGTGTGCCGACAAAGTAGTCAATGCCTATAAGCATGTGGATAACATCCAACAGTAAAATCAAGGTATGTATGCATGCGGATCTCGTCCATTCATGTAATCCATGTATGTATGCATGTGGATCTCGTCCACCCATATAATCAATGTATGTTTGCATGTGGATCTCGTCCACCCATATAATCAATGTCTGTAAGCATGTGGATCTCGTCCACCCATATAATCAATGTATGTATGCATGTGGATCTCGTCCACCCATATAATCAATGTCTGTATGCACGTAAACATCATAAAAGAGTGTGCATGAAAGTATGAGGATATAAATCCACGGTGTCCCTCGCGACACATCAAAATCATGGAACCTGAGTGCCTAGCATCGACACTCGAAAACATCATGAAAACCATGCCCAGCATCGGCACGAAAATCCCCATATATCGGGCTCCGTCTGTCCGGATCGGCCTACAGACTCCATCAGTCCGGATCGGCCGATATCATCTCTCGACTCCGGTCGGTATCCTCCGGATATCCGCCAAGCCCAAATACTATCACCGGTAGGTAGTAGTCCCTCTGCCAGGCTCACCGTCTGTATACACAGCATCCCTTTCTTGCCCCGGGGTACCATACCGGGTCCACCATGTACCCGCAATCGGCCTCATCTGCCTCCTCGAATCGGGTTTCATATGTCATACGTCTCAGAACCGAAAAAACGCATGGTGGACGTACTGAAATATCATATCAAGAGAAACCGGGCTTTTAAAACAACACATAATCTCTTTTAAAATGTCCACGGTTCTCAAATCCAGAAATCTCATGAAAACAGTATATCTCAATGCGTAAAATCATATAGCATGACGTATGCGACATATAATAGAGATGTAAGCATATCCGTAAATCATGCAACATCGAACAGTGATATGACATATTAAGGGAAAACCGCTCTTTTAAATGATTCCAGTTTTTAAAATATAACATGCAGTTCCCAATTTCCCAATAAAATCAGTTATCTATGTAGGCACAATATGTATATGCGCAAGTATAGATGTATCAATGTAAATGTGCACCAATATGAATATACAATGTGTATGTGCGCAAATATGGATGTATCAATGTATATGTGCACCAATATGAATATACAATGTGTATGTGTGCAAATATGGGTGTATGAATGTATATGTGCACCAATAGGAATATACAATGTGTATGTGCGCAAATATGGATGTATCAATGTATATGTGCACCAATATGAATATACTAATGTGTATGTGCGCTAGCAGGTTACGCGAAGAATCATATCATGATGCAGTAATCCTACTGCGTAGTGACATGGCAATTATCGATGATGAAGTGTGTGAGCCTACAATCTGTGTACGTGTAACATACGCATCATCGATAATGGTGCAGGTGTACTATCACAGGCATAAGCAAGGTAATGAGAATAATATGAATGCAGCATAAGGTAATCATATACAAAAACAGACGGGTATACGTATCTACATGATCGAGTCGGTAATTCTATCAATCGGCATCCAACCTAACAACATCGCGTATGGTATAATACATCGTACGGCAGCCTCTAGTCATGGGTATGGATCAAACATCAAGTCAAACTCATCACGCACGGAAAATCATCGTACGGCTGCATTAAGCTAATAGGGATCCTATCATCCTATAAGACAAATAAGGGTACGGCCCAATATCACGTACGGCCTATCATCCTTGATTTACAACATTCTATATATATGTGTGTGTGTGTGTGTCTGTGTGTCCCTATATCCCAGGTCACATCCGCAATAATCTCATATCAGGGGACCGGCAGGGTATAAATTATCTCGATCGACTCGCATCCGTATATCATCATATCATCATATCAGTCTTATATTCTTTCATCGCATTTATATCTCTCATCAAGTCGAGTTTACATAAACATTCTATCTCCACTATAAGTATAAGTATCTAATCTAACATACATACCCGAACCATACAATCAGATTTTTAAAGAAGCGAATCATAGTTTTAAAAATAGGGGTTACGGTGTTTTTTAAGGAAAAGATATCATTTGAAAATTCATAACGTCCCTCAAGGTATATATTTAAAATATAAATACGATTCTTCGGTTTAGAAAAAGGTATAGTTTGGATGACACATCTACATCGACTATCTAGTCTTACAGTACCCTAAACGACAAAATCGACAAACGTCATCCTCTAATTCCGTCATCCTATAATAATCGTAACATATCACTTCTAACTATCCTCTAGTTTCTAATATGGTTTCAGAGCTATCTTCATTCTAACCCTAGTTTTCTAATCTAGGTTTCCTTAACCATATTCTATAAATCAGTTTTCCATTAAAACTTTGAGGGGGTGCAATACGCCATCCACCCGACTTCCCCCGTAGATATAGATCTACTCACCTTGGTTCTTGTTTGCCGAAGTCGAGGACGCCATGCTCTGTCGTCTCGGAGTCCACGTGATGGTACCCACAATAATACACAATCGCAATACGTGTAAAAATCAAGGCGGAAAACCAAAATGATACACGTTTCGCTCATAGGTTAAAACATATGGCCCACGCATGCAAAACCAACTAATTACCCCTAGCCGTTGATGTACAAACATTCAACAACCAAAAACAAAACCAAATATCAAGAATTAGCATTTCAAAATACAGAAAACATAGCTAAAGTCAAACTAAACTGCTCCCAGATTTTGACTCAGGTCAAATAAAGCTAAGCAAACAAGTCTAGGGTTATGTACATAGTGTATATGACCTACTGTAACCACCTAGCCCCCTAACTCCCACACCAGGCCGGCTACATAGGCCAAAAATCCGGCCTCCTCGGCCCCCTATGCTCTGAATGGGTTCGTTCTGTCATGGTGGTCTCCTGGTAGTGTATCTAGGCCCCTGGTATTGTTTGCTACTCTCATAATTTCCCTGGGTTGCTCCAGATTTCCCTGCACACCCAAAATACTCACAAAACCGACACAGATCAATTCTAAAGTTTGTACATCGGGTTCACATCTATAGGTAAGGTCAGGGTAACATGTCACCATGGTCACATAAACACTTACAACAGTTCCCAGATTTCACCTAAATCCATTACAGAAAAATCTAGTAGAACCAAACACCTCTAAACAGCTTCAGGCAACTACCCTAAGAAATCCAAGCCCTAACTCTCCTACATACCCGGGGTCGCCGGATTTTCCCCCACAGTCGCCGGCCATGACCAATAGCAAAGGGTTAGGGTCCTAGGTGAACACTCAGGGTCTCGAGTACAATACTATCACACTGTTTGTTTTCACCAACAAGTCTCGGGGTCACAGTAGGTTGTCGATGTCACAAAACGACACTAAAATATGACATCGTACAAAACTAAACTAAAAGGAAGAAGTTATACCTCATTTAGTCCCCTCTAGGCAGCACTAACTTCCCAATGTCGTCGAAATCCCACTTCGCTCGGTTCAAAGTGTAGAGGAAGATATACGGGTTAATTTTTGTGAAGGGAGTATAGGGTTTTGGGGATTATTTGGAGATGGATCTAGGGTTATTTGAGGAGGGAAGTGAGGTTGGAGAATGAAGAAGAATGAGGAGAAAATGATGGCCAAGGGTTTGGCTGCAGCCCCCCTCTCTCTCTCACTATTATTCACATTCTCTCTCTCTCTCCAAAAGTCTACCTACCCTAATTATTATTGTACTAGACGTAGGTCAGTACCCAGTTCACGGTTCGTGTTGATAAGGATACCAGATGAATAATGAGATAAATATGATATTGACTCGTACCCAGATTGGGATGCCGTACGATGGATTTACCGTACGAGCTATATATTGATGATAGATCCGCACTCTTGACTCGAGGATGTCATACGATATATTGTATCGTACGTGGTACTATTGAGGCGGGATCACCAACTATAATATATATGTATATGTATATCGACTCAGATTTAGGTGGTTTCCATACCCCTTTCGATCGGCTGTTAGTTAGACCTGTAGTTTTCCTAGTAGATGTTAGACTGGACCCGAGTGATACCTATTTCCAAAACTAACGAATCGTGAGAATTTTAAAGACATACCAAGGGATACTACGAATATTTCAAAAGACGTATCTTTCTTAAAAACACCGTAGCCCTATTTTCAAAACACCACGATTCGTATTATTTCAAATGGAAAAATAGTATGACACATGTATATCGATGTAGATTCCTTATTGTTCCGTTATTATTCATGTTCCGCATTTTATTGTTGCATTTACTATTCATTTTCTTTTATTAGGTTGTTATCGCCTCATTGCATGTTATTGTGTACTTAGTGATTATGAAACCATGCTGTTAGGACACCAGCACCATTACTGATAACGCGTATGCTCCATGTACACTCGCTTGCCGGCTCACACACCTCTTCATCGGTAATTTCCATGTCACATACGCTTTAGAGAATACTATTTCATTGATATAGCTTGCTAGCTGATAGTCGCAACATGTTATAGCTTCCATATGCTAGTTTAACTATTGCATTCATTGCATGATATCAGTTGCATTCCTATACTCATTGGTCATGCAGCATTATGGAGATTTATGCCGATATTCACTGTTTACTTACTTTTGATTCTTGGATTTTGGATTTCCATGAGATTTCTGGATTTGGGGGAAAACCGCAAGAATATATATAAACTACACTCTCTCTCTCCCTCTTTTTAAAATGCAAGTTGCAGTTTTCTCGTGATGTATGAGTCGTCCACCATGAGTTTCATGATTGCTGTTGGATTTTGTGTCACGTCCCGAAAGTACGGAACATGACCGGCACTTAAACTATGAAACGTCTCGAGGCGTACGTAATCTAAGTAAGCCGAAAACCCAGAAATCCAAACCAAGAAAAGTAGTAGAGTGAAGGAAAACCAATTTAAAATCAAGTAGTTTTAATAGCATAAGACGAATTACGCGATTTTAAAAACATCAAGTATTTCTTGAAAATTTCGGCAGAGTCTCCCTTGCAAATACTGGCTCCCAAACGGGATATAACATGAATAGTATACGAAATCAATAAGAAGGCATCCCCAAGCGGGAGCTAGCTCTTCGTCAATCGACGGTCACAATCACACAAGCAATACAACATACAACGCCAAGGGCGAGGATGTAGCGTCTTGAAAAGTCGTTTTGGTGTTTTCCTGAAATTCGGTGAAAATTCGGTATTTTTCCGAAAACCGTCTTTCTCGATATTTTGCAGTTTAGGGCTAATTATACTTAAAGTGGATAGGTAATTACTTGTTTTTAGTGACTAATGAGTTAATTATGAAATTTTGGTCATTTAAAAATTTTTCCCTATTTTTTCAATTTTTTAATATTATTTAAGCCGGTAAGAAAATACATTAAATAAGCGATAAATACAAATTTTTCCGGGCTAAATTAAATCCATAAACTATCAAATAACTTAAGAAACAACTCAAGAAAGAGAGAGGTCAGAATTTTCTGGTCTTGGCCAAGACTTGGGCTGTTCTTGGGCTGAGGGAAAAGATAGAGGGGTTTTACAAAAGAAATTTTATGCAAAAAGGCCCCCTACAACTCAAAATTTGCAAGTTTTAGCCCAAAAATCAATAATTTCGTTTCAATTTATAAAAATTGGTTAAAAATCAAAATAAATTACTAAAAATTCATGTTATCACTAGAATATAATTATCATAATTTTAGAGATTAAATTTAGCCCGGAAAAATTTGTATTTATCGCTTATTTAATGTATTTTCTTACCGGCTTAAATAATATTAAAAAATTGAAAAAATAGGGAAAAATTTTTAAATGACCAAAATTTCATAATTAACTCATTAGTCACTAAAAACAAGTAATTACCTATCCACTTTAAGTATAATTAGCCCTAAACTGCAAAATATCGAGAAAGACGGTTTTCGGAAAAATACCGAATTTTCACCGAATTTCAGGAAAACACCAAAACGACTTTTCAAGACGCTACAATCTTCCCCCCTTAAAGAAATTCGGTCCCCGAATTTAAAAATATAGCTACGCGTACCTTCGAAGAGATGGGGATACTTCTTCCTCATCTCGCCCTCGGTCTCCCAGGTAACCTCCTCGCTGCTCGGGCTACGCCAAAGGACCTTGACGGTTGGTATAATCTTCGACCTCAACTTCTTCACCTGCCGATCCAAGATGGCCACCGGCTGCTCTGCAAAAGAAAGGTCGCGCTCTAGCTGGACTGTCGGGTGCTGAATCGCATGCGAAGGGTCGTGAAGGTACTTGCGGAGCATCGAAACATGGAAGACGGGGTGAACATCGGGAAAGCTGGGTGGAAGAGCCAAACGATATGCAACAGCGCCGACACGCTCGAGGATCTCGAAGGGACCTACGAATCTAGGGCTAAGCTTCCCCTTTCGCCCAAAACGCATCACGCCCTTCATCGGTGAGACCTTCAGAAAAACATGGTCGCCAACTGCGAACTCTAAACTGCGACGGCGCCTGTCTGCATACGATTTCTGCCTGCTCTGAGCCGCTCTCATCCGGTCTCGGATCAACTGTATCTTCGCTGTCGTCTCCTCAACAAGCTGCGGCCCCAAAATGCTGCTCTCGCTGAGCTCTGTCCAACAAACGGGCGATCTGCATCTCCTCCCATACAATGCCTCGAAAGGTGCCATCTGAATAGTATCCTGGAAGCTGTTGTTGTAGGAGAACTCCACTAGAGGCAAATGACGATCCCAGCTACCCCCAAAGTCTAAAACGCACGCTCTGAGCATGTCCTCGAGAGTCTGAATGGTCCGCTCTGACTGTCCGTCTGTCTGCGGATGAAACGCTGTGCTGAAGCTCAAACGAGTGCCCAAAGCCTCCTGAAGTCTCTGCCAAAGTCGGCTGGTGAACTGAGTGCCTCGATCTGACACGATACAAGTCGGTACGCCATGTAGTCGCACTATCTCGTCAATATAGAGCTGAGCATACTGAGCGAAGCTGAAAGTCGTCTTCACTGGCAGGAAGTGAGCCGCTTTCGTCAATCTATCCACGATCACCCAGATGGAGTCGTACCCTCGACTGGTCCTGGGTAGACCCACAACGAAGTCCATCGAAATCTGCTCCCATTTCCACTCCGGAATGGGTAACGGCTGTAGCTCTCCTGCGGGCCTCTGGTGTTCGGCCTTGACTTGCTGACAAGTCAGGCATCTCGAAACGAACTCCGCAATGTCCCTCTTCATCCCGTCCCACCAGTAGGTCTCTCTCATATCATGGTACATCTTGGTGGAACCGGGGTGGACACTATACACTGATCGGTGTGCCTCCTCAAGAATGTCGCGCCGTAATCCATCGGCATCTGGTACGCACAGTCTAGATCCATATCGTAAAATCCCCTGATCGTCAACCATGAACTCGGAAAATCTGCCCTGTCCCATCTGTGCCATGATCTCTGAGCAACGGTCGTCACTACGCTGTGCCTCATATATACGGTCAAGCAACTGTGGGCGTGCACGAACATGCGCGAGCTGTCCCCCTGTCTGAGTGAACTCGAACTCAACTCGGCTGTCGCATAACATCTGCCAATCTGCTGACGACTGCCTCTGCACTGCGCGCAAAAAGGATAGACTACCCCCGGGCCTCCTACTCAACGCATCTGCCACCACATTCGCCTTGCCGGGGTGATATAAGATCTCGCAGTCGTAGTCTTTCACCAACTCCATCCAACGACGCTGTCTGAGGTTCAGGTCTCGCTGCTGAAATATGTACTTTAAGCTCTTGTGATCGGTGAATATCTGACACGACTCGCCGTAAAGGTAATGTCGCCAAATCTTCAGTGCAAAGACCACTGCAGCCATCTCCAAATCATGAGTGGGGTAGTTCTGTTCATGCTTCTTCAACTGCCGAGAAGCATACGCGATCACCCGGCCATGCTGCATCAAAACGCATCCTAATCCCACTCGCGAAGCATCACAGTAGACAACAAATCCGCCTGATCCCGAAGGTAAAGATAATACCGGCGCCGTAGTCAAACATGTCCGCAGCTGCTGAAAACTGCGCTCGCACTCCTCCGTCCAGACGAAAGGAACTCCCTTCCGGGTCAAACCGGTCAACGGTGCAGCTATACGGGAGAAGTCCTGAACAAAACGCCTGTAGTAGCCCGCCAAGCCTAGAAAACTACGGATCTCGGTAACCGATGTAGGTCGGGGCCACTGCTGAACAGCCTCAATCTTCTTCGGGTCCACACAAATGCCGTCTCTCGTAACCACGTGACCCAAGAATCCGACGCTGTCCAGCCAGAAAGCACACTTGGAGAACTTCGCGAACAGCTGGTGCTCCCTCAGAGTCTGTAATGTAATCCGCAAGTGCTGCTCGTGCTCCTCTCTGCTCCGGGAGTACACCAAGATATCGTCGATAAACACGATGATGAACAAGTCAAGATACGGCCTGAATGTACGGTTCATCAAATCCATAAATGCTGCTGGGGCGTTGGTGAGTCCGAACGACATCACCAAAAACTCGTAGTGGCCATAGCGTGTACGGAAAGCTGTCCTCGGTATATCCTCCTGTCGAACTCGCAGCTGATGGTATCCTGATCGCAAGTCGATCCTCGAAAAATACCCCGCACCCTGAAGTTGGTCGAACAAATCATCAATGCGCGGCAACGGATATCTGTTCCGAACGGTAACTTTGTTCAGCTGGCGGTAGTCGACACACAAGCGCAAACTTCCATCCTTCTTCTTGACAAACAGGACCGGAGCACCCCACGGAGAAACACTCGGTCGAATAAGCCCCTTATCCAACAAATCCTGCAACTGCTCCTTCAGCTCTCGAAGCTCTGCCGGGGCCATCCGATACGGTGGTATAGAAATAGGCCCCGAACCGGGAATCAAATCAATGCAGAACTCAACATCGCGCTCAGGCGGTAGCCCAGGTAGCTCATCAGGGAAAACATCAGGGAACTCACAAACTACCGGGACCTGGTCCAACGGAACCTCTGCAGCTCGAGTATCACAAATACACGCTAAGAATCCCTGACATCCCTTCCGCAAGAGCTGACCAGCGCGAAGAGAAGAAATTAAGCTGGGAAGGGCGACACTGCGGTCTCCCTGAATAACAAGGACTGGCTCTCCCGGAAAGCTAAATCTGACTGCCTTCTCACGGCAGTCCACCGAAGCATAACAAGTGGCTAGCCAATCCATGCCCAGAAGCACATCAAAGTCCAACGTATCGAGGAGTATCAAATCAACTGATGAATCCCTTTCCCCGATACGAACGGAACACAAACGAAATACAAAACGAGCGACAAACGACTCGCCTACCGGAGTAACAACAACAAGCGGCTGATCTAACGACGACGACTCACGGCCCAACATCGGTGCAAAGTGTGTAGATACGTACGAATGTGTGGAACCTGGGTCGAATAACACCCGTGCGTCGAAAGAACAAACTGGCAAGGTACCTGTCACGACGGCATTGGATGCCTGCGCATCCTGCGGTGTCAAAGCAAAAACTCGGGCCTGTCCTCCACCGATAGCGGGCTGACCTCGACCTCGGCCTCTGCCTCCTCGTCCTCTCTGAACAGGACCGCCGCGTCCACGGCCTCTCGGTGCACCTAGCTGGCGTGGAGCATCGCCTGGGGTAGGAAGTAGGGCTCTCTGAGGAAGGGGTGGTGATGGTGGTAGGGTCACGTGCGGAACTGCCGCTGCTCCCTGTCGTCTCACCGGACAGTCTCTGACAAGATGATGCAGACTCCCGCACCCAAAACATCCTGGTGACGGCTGCTGCCTCTGGGGATAAGAACCATATAACTGTCCCCGCCCAAATCCTCTGCCAGGCCTATCTCTCGGAAAGAATCTGGCGCGCTGTCTCTGAGACGGTACATCGGTGCGCATCCTCTTCGGCCCAGAAACGGCCGGAGTCTGTGATATGCGTGCCTCCATCCGCAATGCCGTATCCATAGCCGCCGAAGGCTACGAGGGCACAGAGTGGCCAAGACCAGAAAATTCTGACCTCTCTCTTTCTTGAGTTGTTTCTTAAGTTATTTGATAGTTTATGGATTTAATTTAAATAAAATGGTTAATATATGATACTTTTGACTTTAGAAACTTGACCAAGACTTTTCCTCACTTGCCCACACCCCCCACCTTACCTCCAACCTGGCCGAAACTGAACCCTCCCCTTCTTCATCTTTTTCCTTTTCATTTTTCTTCAATTTTCTTCAAAAAATTGCAAGAAAATTCAACAAATATCCATAAATCCTTCTCTTTTTCAACACAAAATCCTTATGCTACCTCTTCTCAAGCCTAATATGGTTGAAATCATGTGGAAAGGAGGCATCTTTGGAGGAAACCTTCTTGCTTGATCTAGTGATCAAGAGGTATAAATTTCCATCTTGTTAAATTCCTTGTTTAAGTGCTTATGTGTTATGGGTTAGTGTTAATTTAGTGTAGTTAATCTAGTTTCCTTAGATTTTGTTTGAAAAATGAACTAGGTTTTGAACCATGATAATTTAATTAAGTTGTTATTTTGTTAATCTAGTTGTTAATGACTAATCTATATAGTTACCTTGTTGTTGTAGTTTCAACTTTGCTAAATTAGTTAACTTTTGAAATGTGAAATTGTTATTTTAGGATTTCAATAAAAGGTTTTTGTATGGAATTGGTATTTGAAACTTGATTAGTGAGTTGTTTAGGGTTTAGAAACCCTTATTTAGTTGATTAAACCTAATTTGTTAACTAGTATTTTGCTAACCTAAATCTAAGAGATGAACTTGCTAATTGGGGTTGATATTAGTGTTAATTAAGTTTTTCAAGTATGGTTTTTGATTTGCAATGGCTATTTATAAAATCAAGAAAAGGTTTTGTTATGTAAATTAGGTTTTTAAGCTTAGTCAATGGTTTAGAAATTGTGTTTTGGCTAACTTTTTGGTTAGTTTGGAATGTTGGCGTTGGATGGTGTTGACTTGTCGCTATATTGTCGATGTTTGCATCAAATTGCAATTAGTGCTTACTAGTTTTTACTAAAATTTTGTGATGAGTTAATTGTGGCATCTTGATGATTTTGTTGGCTTGTCCTACGACTTTTAGGATGCGTGAGTGCGGTTTTTGGGTAGTCGGGTTTTAGTTTTGCCGGGTGACCCAAAATCGGCGTTTTTGGCAGTTTTTGCGATTTTCGCGTGTGTCCGCGCACTTTGTGCACGTTGTACCCAGTTAGCGAACTTTAGTAGTTTCGTTGGGGTTTTGCGTCGTTCTTGTTATGTAACCTTATATTTGGTATTGATATAAATTCCAGGTTCGGTCGCGGAGACGTCTGACGCGGCGCGAAAGGGAAAGGCGGTGATCGGACACAGCTAGCCAGGAATCCCGGTGAGTAGATTTAACATCTACGGGGGACGATCGTCTGGATGGCGCAAGTCGCCCGATAGATTTAGTAAACTGGAAAATAGTAAATTGGATAATCACTTGTGACATTAGAATAATAATACTGGCATGATAATTGCTGCAATTAGATCAATAGGTTATACCATATATGCAAACTCAATTGTAGGACACATGCACCATTACCAGGTTTTATATGCAGCACGAGCACTATTCATGTTACACACACACCCTGGTAATTGCCATGCCACCACACTAGATAACCTTTAATTTAAACCTTTTACTAATTGATACTTAAATTATGTTATTTCCTTAAAATGAAACCCTAGGATTGCTATTCATGTGCATGTACTTCATCATATTCATTGTTCATGCTTAATCCATTAATCACACATCGCAACTTGATTATTGATATCATACGCATTCATTATCATTGATATATGCACTTATGTGGATTTCTGGAGATTTTATGATATTGCTGGATTTCGGGGGAAAGCCGCAAAATTTCTAAACTTATTATATTTTTTTAAAAATATGTAAAATTGCGGTTTTCTAGTGATGTAAGTGTCGTCCACCATGAGTTTGCTGTGGATTTGGAAATCCGTGTCGAGGAGTGGAGGAACCGGCACGGGTACATGGTGGGCCCGGTAAGGTACCCCGGGGCAAGAGGAATGTGGTGATGACGTTGAGCCTGGCAGGGGACGGATTACCTACCGGTGACTGTTTGGGACGGCGGATATCCAGAGGATACCGACCGTGGCCGCTAGATGATGAGATATTGATATTTGAGATGGGTCAGCCGGACGGCTGAGGCCAGAGATACATTTATGAGATTTGAGACAGCTTTTGGGTGTCGTTGCTGGACACCGATTTTCGTCGATTCATTGACATTATGCTGGCATTCTAAAAGAGTTTCAAAAACAAAAAGAGATAAAATATTTCTTATATATACCTATTGAGACCTCAGATATTCATGTTGCATGCATATTAGTACACTGATGTTATATACACACCTGCTAGTGCATCCAGTCATACCTGTATTTTAGATACTAGGATGCTTGTGTGCATGCATACGATAGCCTTTGTAGATGTTATTTATTACTCACGAGTTGGCAACTCACCCCCGTTGTGCCACAGTCTTTTGCAGGTCCGCTCCGTCAGTTCAGTAGCGGCGGGCGCACTTGTCTTTTGCCTCTTTTGCCTGAGCTCGAGATTTGCTCACAGGTGGGTTATGTTATTTTTGTACCACCTTGTATATTCTTGTATCTAGTATACTCCATCTACTGTTCTACCAGATATTTGTATATTGACCTAGAGATGAGACTGTGAGGTTTGTGGACTTTATACTGTATTTGGGGTCGAGCTCACTTGAGCCGACATGCTACTTTTTCATGCTTCCTTATGCTTTATTATGCTTTATTATGCTTGTTGTCATTTACATTGCGTGGGATTTGTGACCTCCGTATGGCGAAGAGCTAGCTCCCGCTTGGGGATGCCCTATTTTGTGGATTCATGTATATATTTTGTTGTACCCATTTTTGGGGGTCAGTATTTACAAAGGAGACTCTGCCGAAATTTTCGGGAAAAATTTGTACTGTTTTTAAAAAGTGTTTTACATGACTTATTTGATAACTCGCTTTCAATTGATTGGGTTTTCTTCACTCTTTTGCTTCATTGGGTTTGTTTTCTGGGCTTTGGCTTACTTATTTTACGGACGCCTTTAGACGTTTCGTAAACTTAAGTGCCAGTCACGTTCCGTACCCTGCGGGTCGTGACAGAGGATCAAAACTCAAAAGGAAACTCAAAACAGCAAGAAAACCATAGAAATACAACATGCAACTCTAAGGTCGAAAAAATAAACATCACTGGTCTCTATCTCAAATAAATACAAGTTTGGTTGATGGAACCTCTAGATACAACTGGAATATAATATACAATGAATAATGATGGGTGCGATACAATAAACCCACCTACTAGCAAGTCACCCGAAAGGTACAGTGCCCGCAAAGCCGTAATGAAATCCGTACGGCAACACCTGCAAGAAACTGGGGCATGACGGGGGTGAGTTGCCAACTCGTGAGTAGAAAAAATCTACGAACAGAAAATCGCATGTATGACGCAATCCTAGGTTATACAATCAATATATATAGTCCTCAAATATATAACCAGCAATTTCTAACCATGTCTAGGGTAAATATCTAACCCAAGTGTAAACCCATGTGCCTGTGTCAGTGCATCAGGTGGCAATATATCATATGAATGATGTATGAATGCATGAAACAGAATTCATGTACTGAAGAAAACTGTTTTCATAATTTAGTGAGACTTCCTATGTATTTTTAAAATGAGGTATCATAATGAAATCAGCATAAAACAGTGCCTAGCATCGGCACAAAATATAAATCTCAATATCTCGACATCTCTGTAACACAATCTCTATACCTCAATATCTCAAATCTCAATGTCTCAATCATAATATCCAGGGCGCCGTCAATCCAGATCTTCCCCTATCATCCATCTCATGACTACGACGGTATCCTCCGGATATCCGACGTGTCGGGTAATATCACCGGTAGGTAGTGCTCCCCTGCTAGGCTCAACGTCAGCAACACGACCTTCTTGCCCCGGGGTACCTTACCGGGCCCACCATGTACCCAAAATGGTTCATCCATCTCCTCGAATCGGGTCTCGAAATCCATCAGCAAACTCATGGTGGACGACTCATACATCATGGGAAACCGGATTTTTTATTCAAAAAGAGAGAAAACAGTTTATATATATATTTTGCGGTTTTCCTCCAAATCCAGAAAATATCATGGAAATCCGAATCATCAGTAGCATGTAAAACCATGAATATAAGCATGAGCATCCATGAATGCGGCATATAATGAATAACAGTATGCATGAGGTGACAAGTAACAACTACAATGTCTAAACTAGCATATCAAGAAAGCAACTAATCATCATGTCAAAACTACTAGTTAACAAGCTACATTAGGCGATAATAATTTCGAAGGTGTGCGTGACATGGCAATTACCGATGAAGATGTGTGTGAGCCGGCAAGCAAGTGTACGTGGTACATATGCATCATCGGTAATGGTGCTGGTGTCCTAACAGTATGATATCAACAATGCAATAAGAAATTATAATATAAGTATGCGATGCGGAGCGAACAGTAATAATGAGCGGAATACTAGACACAACGATAACTAAACTGCATTATCCTAATATAAGTCCTACAATAGTGCCTTTTGAAATAACACGAATCGCGGTGTTTTGAAAATAAGGGCTACGGTGTTTTTAGGAAAAGATACGTCTTTTAAAATATCCGTAGAATCCCTTGACCTGTCTTTTAAAATACCCACGATTCGTAAGCTTTTGAAATGGGTAGGAGTCGAATCTAATCTAACCACTAAACTAAACTAAAGGGCTAAGCTAACAAGCTGGACTACAGGTAAGGAAACCGCCTAATATCTGAGTCGATATATATACATACCTGTATATATATTAGTCAGTGATCCCGCCTCAATAATATCATATCTGATACCATATATATAATCAAACATCCCAAGTCAAGAGTGCGGATCAATCATCAAAATATAGCTCGTACGTAAATCCGTCGTACGGCATCCCCAAATCTGGGTACGTGTCAATATCATATTCATCACACTATTCATCCGGTATCCTCTTTATCAAAGATCATAGTCTATGGTACTGACCTATGTCTAGTACAATGCTAACATCATCACTAAAATCAAGATCTGACTACTGATCGACGGTCTAGCATAAATCGATATTATCATCATATATCATCACAAGAGTATACATCGCCCAAGGCGGCCTATCACAAGTATCCTGTCATATCTTATCATATCATATCTCATAACATAATCACATGTCGACCACATAATATATATGTCACTATTACTATGGCATCATCATCCCCAAAATCCTCTAAGCATCAAGACGTATCTCAATTATGAATTTTATCGTCATAACATGTCATATGACCGATATCTTAATCTCAGATCACACTCCTCGACTCATATCAATCCCATGTATCATCCTCAAATCCGTATGTGAGCACATAATCCCAAACCCATGTGAACACATCTCTATATAGCATCCCATAACCATATATGAAATAAGGATGTATACAAGCATGTATATGTGTGTATGTATGTGTAGTGCACCCACTACCCTAAGGTTTCGTAACTCTACACCAATCCAATATACCAATATCCATTTAAACATCGATAATTAATCCCAACAACAAATAATAGATTGTTGGTGTGTATACGCATCCGTATACATCACCACGGACTGCGGGGGTGCTATACGCCATCCACCCGACTTCTCCCCGTAGATGTAAATCTACTCACCTGGTCTTCGCTCGCCGAAATCGATGACGCCGCGCTTCTTCGCCTCGGAATCCTTGCGAGGGTACCTACAATAATAAACCGTCGCAATACGTATTAAAATCGATGCAGAAAACCAAAACAGCGCACAGTGTGCTCATAGGTTGGAACCTATGGCCTAAACGTGCAAATCAATCAAACAATCCCTGTCGTCGATGTACGAACACCCGACAACCATATAGAAATCCAAATATCAAGAAAGTGCATTTTAAAATACGGAAAACATCGCCTAAAACACACTAAAATGCTCCCAGATTTTCCCCAGATGACAATTAGCCAAAACAGCATATAGGAAGGGTCTAATTTAGTGCAAAATGAGCCCTAGAACAAAAATGAACCCATTCCCCTCTACTCTGGCCGCAAATTGCGGCCAGAATGATTAAATATGCGGCCGGGGATTTGAGTTAGGGGCTCGGGTCTTGGTGGTAGCTTACTAGGTGCCTGCACGACCCACTGTCAGCTCAATTTGATTTTAGGGGTCTCGGGGTGATAGCAGATTCCTAAAACCTTCACAGATTTCACAATATCTCCGATATCTGTTTTCTAAATCCGTATTCCGGGTTTCAAATCTCAGGTTTGGGTCTCAATTCCATCAATAGGGTGTTTGTGCAGCCTCCACTAAGCTCAATTTCACACTACAACTCACAATTTCCTCAAACCCTAACTAGGTTTCTCAAAAGTCCTCAAAATGACATCATATCGACATGATATTAGTAAGGATACACAATAAATCAAAATACTAAACTAAAGGTGCAGAATTTACCTCCTTTGGCAACTCAAGAAAATTCTTGAGTTGCTCAAGGTCCTCAAGATCCACATTTTCTTAGTCCATTGTGTAGCTCTCGGGCTTGTGAACAAGTTTAGTGAAGTGGGATTGGGGTTTTGGCTTTGTTTTCATGGTAGATCTAGGGTTTTTGTGAAGAGGGAGAGAGGAAGAAGAGGGAGCAGCAGCAAGGGGAGGAGAGGAGAGAGAATGAGAAGGGGAAAATGATGGGGAATGGTTCTACAAGTCAAAAAGTAAACCCCATACCTACCTCTCTCTCCTAATCATCATACTTTAGCTTTTCCTTTTCTTTTTCCTCCAAAACCTTCTCACTAGAATAGTAACTCCAAAGTAAAACCATGGCAAGAAAAATGTAACTCAACTGTAGAAAAAGACATGTGCATGTTTTGCATAAAATTGCTTAAAAGCCGATTAGCGATTTTTAATCGCGATTAGCATTAAATTAGCATATAACTAATCATAAAAACTTAAAAATGACATAATTCCATAAATTACCCTATTTTAAAATTTTCCCTATTTTTTACAAAATTTTTCCCATTTATTTGTATTTAATAATACCAAAATATTAAAATATTCAATAAAATAATATTAAATTATAAAAATTCCCAAAAATAATAATATTTTATTTTTTTGAAATGTTACAATTTTCGCCCCTTAAATAAATTCGGTCCCCGAATCTAAATTTAAACCCCCAAATACTAAAACATTTCAGTAAAAATCCAAATTGTCTGGGCTCCGAAAACATCAATACACAGCGAATATCATTAAAATGTACTGCTCTATAAGGAATCAATCCCCAAAAATATATATAAGAATATCCGGTGCGTCTAGTACGCACGGAAATCAAAATCCATGTATGGGTACAAAACAACATCTAGGTGCAACGGGTGTGCACGAAACATCTGTCAAAGGCAACGTGTGTGCCTGACAGAAAAAGCAAGTGCATTGGACATGCACGAAGAATCCCGATTTAGTCCATCTGGCGTGCACCAAAATCGTATATCAAAACACTAAAGGTGCATAAAAACTTTGCTGGAAACGTAAATCACATCACTGCATGAAATAGGCATGGAATCACAATCAATACCACAAATGTAATAACTATGTGCAAAATATAAATATCCAATGGGTGCAAGAAAACAAATATCATAAAACTCAGTCATCAAAACTAAATCATGCAAATAGAACGCCGAAAATACCGAAATCCAAGATGACGGATACGTGATAATCGAATCACAAAATCACAAATCAAAAATACCGTCGTCGGTAGTTCCTCCTTCAAGGTCGAGAAGGTGCCAGTGCATCCAATGCTAGCAGCGCAAGATATCTACTTGCCTCTTGCTCACGGTCTGGTGTTCTTTGTCTCTGGGTCCTTATCCGCTCTGTGGATTATCAATCTCACAATCAGTCGGCTCATCGGGCCTGTCAGGTGTGCTAACGGGGATGATCCCGTTCTGGCACTTCTCTGGTCATCTCTTGGTCTATCATCACGACCACTCGTGAAGCAACATGTCCCTGGCGTCGGCTTCTGGATCTCTGATTGTACGTGACACATCTGATCCTGGGTGACACTTTCATTACAGCAGTGTTCTGGAAGGAATCCTGCTCAAGGTCTCTTCCAAGTCTCATTTCTGCCAATTGTCCGGATGTCATCGTCTTTTACTATATCTGCCTCTTGTTCTGGAGCGGTGATTAGTCGAAAATATTGCATATTTCAGCCGGCAATTTCCTCATCATTTGCACTCATTTAGAAGTGTACGGTATTCATATTTTACATATTAGCAAAACTGTCGCAAAATATCAGATTGCATGTATTAGACTCTGAAACCGACATTATAAAGGAAATTGACCGCATTTCATGGCATCGCATCATCCCTACATTTGCGCAACACTTGTTTTGAGATCTGTGCAGGAAAATCCAGCAGAAAGGTCAAAAATTTACAGGGTACAGCTAAAACGTTACGCCAACTCAATGATTTCAGTTCTGGTATCAATCCAAAGGGACAAATACAAATCAACACATCAGATAAAACCCCAAATATCATCCCAAGACCACTGCAAAGAGCCCAAGCCCCAAGGAGCCTACTTGGCCGCGGAACCGCGGCCTAAGCTGCCTTGTGCCGCGGTTCCGCGGTGGATCTGCCACGTCAGCACCAAATATTTGCACCATAACTCTTCATTCAGGGCCCACATTCAGCTCATGTACTCCAAGTTCCAGAAGACTCCAGAGGTTTCTGCCAGATCAGCAAACTAGGGTTTCTAAGCTTAATTAATCCTAGCTTAAAACCTAAGCTAGCTCCTAACAAACTCTTTCTAGAAACTCCTCAACAAACTTTTGGAGGGAATTGTAATTTCAAACCTAGACCTAGGGTTTGGGAGATCTATAAATAAGACCCTAGGCTCACTTGTAAAAGGATCCCATTTTTTTAGGATAATCTCTAATCTTGGAAAAATCCCTCCATTAGTTCATCTTTAGCCATTCACTCTCTTCATCTTCTTCCACAAGTCTAGTGAGAGGACTTGTGTGAAACCCTAACCCTAATTCCAATCAAAAGCCAAGATCCCGAGTACCCATCAAGCAAGAAGCCTTGCAACCTTTTATGAGCCGAGCCGATCTTCAACAGAGCAAGTGGTCCAGGCCGATCTACGACTCACGGAGCCGAGCGACGCCAATTCAACAATTTAGTTCTTCCTCTTGTAGTTCTTGAGCGACTGTAATCAAATTGTTGATATAAATAAAAGGTGATATTCTTTTATCTTGTTTTCTTTAAATTCTTGTATCATGATATCTTTTCAATTCTTGAATGCTTTCTGTGTGATGATGTTTGAGTAATACTCCGCTTGTCGAGGAGTCGAGACGATCAATAGAATGATGATGTAATATATCTTAAATCGATTCTTGAATCCTACGAGTTTTGTAAACCCTAGCAAGTTCAAGAACCGACAACCCAATTCGTTGCGATGCTTTCTTGATTGATATCGCTCGAGATTGGGGAGTTACGATCGTTTCTTGAAATTGCTAGAGGCTAGAATGTGAATGATATCTACGAAAGAACAAGGGTTAAACGATGAAACCCTAGTTTCATCAAGAAAGCCCTAACTCTCGTCGATCATCATCGATCTAGTATCAATCCTTCGAAGGACAAGAACAAGAAATCTTGAAATTACATCACGTCTATAGATCCGATTGATTCCTACGAGCCTCATTTAGATTCTTGACATTTTGGTTGGAAATATCATCGAAACCCGATTCTTGATTGTTTAACTTTTCCTTGATTCTTGAATAGAATAGTGACACTTGAAACAATTGATAAATCTTGAATCATGCTTTCTTTTCTTCGCAATTAACTATTCAATTCAAACAAATCGAACATTGAAATGAATCGCACAATCCCTGTGGACGATCCGCACTCGCTTACGATCTACAACTAACACCGTAATTGATTGCGGTCAAATATAATTCTTTGATTGTGAGTTATTTATACATCCGAGAAGTACAGTAAATCAAATGGCGCCGTTGCCGGGGACCATTTGACTATTTGATTCGATAAGCAATCGAGAATTTTATAACAATCAAAATGGCGCCGTTGCCGGGGATCGCGCGCTAATTCGTTTCATATTATAGTTTGAATTGAAAGAATTATTTCATTGTGATTTTTGAGATCAAAATTCATGCAAACCCTAAACAATTTGTTGTGTTTCATTGCAAGGAGATCTGGAGCTTGCAGGAAATTGAGAAAAATTTTTGGAAAATACCAGAGTGCTGAGGGAGTCTACAGAAGCTCCCTGAAGAATTTTGGTGGGGTGATCTCATAAAGAGACCGCGGAAGCGCGGCATAAGGAAGCAATTGCGGCGGAACCGCGGCCCTTCTGGGGGATCTCTGTAAACTTGTTGCTTCAGGTGATTTCTTATCTTCTCCTCTCTCCTCTTTTTAGCTCCAACTAACAAATTTCTGCAGCCTTCTTTGCAAATAATCGCAGCGCCGCAAATTGCAAAAATTAAAATTTGTGCGTGATTTTGTTTCTTGGTTGTTTGCATTCTAAATACGGAATTTAAGGGGCACGGCCAAATCCAAATTAGGTGGGGATTTCATTACCCTTCCTAGGCCCCGAAAATCGCAAAACTTGCATCCGCATTGACCCACATTAACTAAAAGAAATCTAGAGAAGACTCTAAGGACTATCGCGCTCAATTAGGACAAGAGAAGGCCGTGGGTAATTCATTGCTTATCCGCGTTTTCTTGTGGTGCCTAAGGCGAGTGTGTCTAAGGCTAGTGGTTTTTAATAAGGCCCACTACTTACGTAGTGGAGTACCTTCCCACTTACCTGGCACTTATCCGGCTATAAGGGAACAAAGAGGCAGTGGAGGATTCTATCCTGCGACTTGTCTTTTGGCAGTTAGGAGCGGTCTAGAGCCGGACCTAGGTGTGTAGGGTTCCTAGGCACCCTAATGAGGTCTCACAAGGCATCAACCATGCCAATTTCAAATTTTACGGTGCCTACAAACCCTAAACTACGGATCGTCGGCTAGATGTCTAGGCAAAAAGATAACTAGTTAACACTTAACTAAGGGAATACGGAAATACAACCTTTGTAGATCCGGTGCTCCACCTCCATAGCTCCGCAACGAAGTCCTCTCCGCTGTCCAAATCAAATCCGGGCTCTAGCGTCGGCTTCGTCGGAGAATGGGCAAACTAGGTCGTCGATGTCCATGCCGAAGATGATCTACGTCGAGGCATCGCTAAATCAAGCTCCAACTTCACCAAGTCAAGAAACTTGTGAAGAAAACACACTCTACTACTTGGCAAGAGGTAGAGGATGAAGAAATAGGAAGTGGGTTAACTTTAGAATTGGATTTCTCACTCAAATCATCAATCCACCATTGATGACCTCAAGCTTCTTCTTGAGTTCAAGGAAGAAGAAGAAGAAAAATGATATGATAAGTTAATTATATTTGGAAAAGAAAATGAATACT
Source organism: Agapanthus africanus (assembly GCA_030015575.1). Lineage (NCBI taxonomy): Eukaryota > Viridiplantae > Streptophyta > Magnoliopsida > Asparagales > Amaryllidaceae > Agapanthus > Agapanthus africanus. The sequence continues at coordinate 216,867,441 of JASDDO010000029.1, forward strand.
TATCATATTAGAACCATGGTCATGTGTAGAGAATTAACTAAGGTTAGATTAATGGTTAGGGTTAAAGATGAAGACAAGAATGGTTACAAAGTCAAAGCTTCATGAAGCTTCAACTAAACTCCAAAATTAGCAACCATTCTTTTCTTATCTATCCAAAATAAATAAATAAATAAATAAGTAAGAAAAGAAAAACCCTAATCATTAGTTTAACCATGGCTTAATCCATTACACTTAACTATAGTTAAACATGTATCATCAAACATGATACAATCAAGTGCACGAAAATATATCGAATATACAATGTGCACAACCGAGCGAGAAAATCCATTTAAAGTGAACCAATATTAGTTAATGCAAAGTAATATATCAAATATATAATTATACATTAAATCATTAAATCAACAATTGATTTAACGATCCGGTCATATCACATATAACCGACTAATATCCAATGTATCGATTTATCGAATCAATCTACGATTCGATAACTAGGTTATATCGCATACAGCCATTCGACACATACATCGCGAGAATAGAATACGGTATCACATACACGCATTATCCTCGGTCGCGCACATATCTCATATGCGCTCCTATTTCGTTTCGCTTGAGCCAGGAAACCTCTGTGTAGGACTCTAAAGACTCGTCAATACGCCGGCAGCAGATGATGATCATATCAAACACCCACAAGCCGCAAGCGGTCTGCTAAACGTAACGGCCACCCGGGTATTGAGCGATCTGAAGATCGACGAGCAAGCCCGCTCACACTCCAGTGAATCCAACCAGTAACACTACCGTACAGTCCGGTCTGATCGCCTGATATGTCGCATATCTCGCCTAGGGGTGGTAAACGTCAGACCCCAATAGCTCGATAAGTCGTGTCGATATGAGGTCTATAACAATCGAGAAACTGCTGGTAACACTTACCAGTAAATCTAAGCAACCCTGGCCAGGGATTTCCTGTTATAGCCAATCGAACACAGCGCAACATCAACTCCCTATACCGGGAGAGACGAATCCCCTCCTATCGCTCATTGCCTCCATGTGACTCGGGACTGTACCCAAAAACCACCGTTTTGCACGCCCTCTTGGACGTGGTAAGGTGGAAATCAAAGCACAGTGGGAACCACACAAGACTCTATGACGATCTCGGGTCAACAGACTACTCTGTACCAGTGTCACCAGAGAACTGCCATCTGACGTAAGGTATAATACCATCTGGGAGTTCTCGGCGAGTCCGTCCAGTGTACCCAGTCTCTACTGAGCACCCGTATATCATCTCTGATGTCAAACACCAATGGATATGGGATCATCCATCGCCCATCTTTATGGGTCGAGAAGGTATACGCTAGTGTACTCTGGTATATCGATGCCCCGTCTCGATACACCCACGACTAGGGACTTTGAAGGATGTACTTATAGACTACCATGTCCCCACTAGTATGATCCGCATCATAGTCCAGGTAGTCAAGTACACATCCTAAGGGCTTTACCAACATGTAACAGAGAGACAATCAGTATACACGTTAAGGTAAAGTTCAACCAGATAGCATACTATCATGTCGAGCAAGAAAGTCCTCCCTATATACGTCCCAGCATCCACTACAATATACATCCTATGTACAGTAATGGCCTCTAGGGCATACATATAACTAACAAGGTGACCACTAGATTCTAGGGTTGGTGTGCTGCATTTGTTTTGTCGCATCATTTTTTCAAAAATCCGTCCCTTTTTCAAAGCAAGCACCGCATTCATTCATTACCCCTAATTATAAGTCAACGCTGCCACTTGTACTAACCCTTTTTAGTGCAAGATAGGCTAGACACGGGATTCTAGTGCCCGTTTAGTCCGCGTACCTCCTATCGACTCCGAAGTCGATATTTCTCCATTTACCTTTTCTTTACCCAGTACCACACCCACACCGATGGATCCGAATCCATCAAACTTCTTTAACCCTAATCTGCCACCGTCCGTTGATGCGCAGAATCCACCCCGCATCTCTCTCCAGGAGAGGTGCTACCCTATTCGAGGTCCTCTTTCGACCTGCTTATCCACACCACCAGCCAACGGGGATAACTTTGAGATTAAGCCCCAGTATATCAATCTTTTACCCAAATTCCACGGACTCGAGACTGAGGACGCTTACGTTTTCATTACCAAATTTGAAAACGTATGCGCAATGATGGGTACGTCATAACTTTCAGTGGATGCTATGCGTCTACGACTTCTTCCATTTACATTGTGCGATATAGTCGAGAAGTGGCTATATAACACTACCGCACACTCTATTACGAATTGGGAAGAATTCATAGCAGCATTCCTTAAGAAATTTTACCCAATACAAAAGACAGCTCGAATCCGTAGCGAACTGAATCAATTTGCCCAGCTCCCTACTGAACCATTTTCAAAATGCTTTGAACGTTTCAAGGATCTATTGGTTCAGTGTCCTCATCACGGCATCCCGAGATGGGAGCTTTGCCGAATCATTTATGAGGGCATTAACCCAAGCACTAAACAGAGCCTTGAAAACATGTGTCAAGGTACTTTTATGACCAAATATGATGGGGAAGCTTGGAAGTATTTAGAAGAGTTCGCTGAAAAATCACTACAGTGGGAGAGTGGAACCCAACCATTGAATAGGGGTGGCATACACCAAATAGATGTGTCCATAGGTGTTCGAGCTGAAATGGCAGCAATGCAAAAGAAGCTCGACGCTATGGAACACAAATTTGCAGCAGCCTCCCTAAACCCAGTGTCGCTCCCCAAAACTGTTTGTGGGTGCTGTTCTGATCCGTCTCATTTAACGAAAGAATGTCCATTAAACTCTGCGTTTCAAGGTCACGAGCATTCTAATGCCGCATTTCAAAGACCTCGAAACGATCCTTATTCTTCCACGTACAATCATGGTTGGAGGAATCACCCGAATTTCGCTTGGAACCAAAACCAATCTCAAAACACGGTTCTAAACACGAATAATTTTCAAAGGGCTCTTCCCCCACCACAACAGCAACCCCTTCAACTCACTCAGCACCCCTATCAGTCACAAAACTTCCAAAATCAGGTCAACACTCCTACACAGTCTAATCCGATGACCTGTTCAGACGAGTTCTCTCAATTCACTCAAACCATGAAATCACTTTTGTCAAATTTCATAGAGGTTTCGGCTGAGGTTAGATCTTATGTCGATGAGATAAAGAAAAACTCAGCGTCCCAAGCTGAGAGTATCAGAACGATGGAAGCTGAAATCGCACGACTTAAAGCCGAAATGAGTGCGAGAGAAAAAGGGAAACTTCCCTCTCAACCCCTACAGAATCCTGGGCATTACAATGTAAATGCCATCACAACGTTGAGATCGGGAAAAGTGCTGAATAATCATGTCGGGGAAGGTATTGATGATTCTGAAAATCATATCAACACCCCGGCTGAGACCTTTCCACATACACACACTTCTCCTTCTGATCCTTCTTCTTCTACCACACCATCTTCTCGTGAGCCTATTCTCCATTTCCCATTAGGCTCGACACCTTCTCCCAACCCTTATAGTTCTCCACAGACGGTCCCCACACCTCTTTTGGGACCGCGTCTACCCCCTCTTCCTTCTCCTATGATGGACCCTGCGCTTATTGCGAAAGCTCCTTACCCGAACCGGTTAAAGGCTAATAGAACGAGTCCTCATATGGAGAAAATTTTGGAAATGTTCAAACAGGTTAACATCAATATCCCTCTCCTAGATGTGATTCAACAAGTCCCCGCTTATGCGAAAATTCTTAAGGACTTGTGCACTAGGAAGAGGAAGACACAAGTGCCGAAGAAGGTCTTCATGTCTAATAATATCAGCACTGCTTTTATTCCCCAGCTACCAAAGAAACGTAAGGACCCAGGATGTCCTACAATATCGATTTCGATTGGGGGTAAAAACATAAATCGTGCTCTTTTAGACCTTGGCGCAAGTGTTAACCTGCTCCCTTATTCTGTCTATGAGCAATTAGGGATTGGAGAGCTGAAACCTGCTCACTGCACTCTCCAAATGGCAGACCGTTCAATCACCAAACCAAGGGGTGAATTAGAGGATGTATTGATAAAGGTCGGGGAATTTGTTTTCCCTGCAGACTTCATTGTACTCGACACACATCCTGTAGCAAACCCCCGGGGCCAAATTCCGGTGATTCTGGATCGTCCTTTCCTTGCCACTTCCAACGCTGTTATAAACTGTAGAAATGGTTCAATGAACTTATCATTTAGAAATATGACCCTTGAACTAAACATCTACAAAGTTGGAAGTCAGCCATCAGAACCCTCTGCTTATATTTTAGATGTGTGCTCTGTCCATGAGATCGCTCCCGATAGCTGTGGAGCTGAGCATCTTTGCTTTACTGATCTCGATGACATTACCACATCTCTGCTTGATCTTACACATGATCTTAGTGAGGACACTTTACCTACACTTGAGTCCTGCACTTCTGACTTTTCTCCACCCGAGTCTGTATCTTTCACAGGCTCTGAGCTTCTTTGTAAATCCAAAAATCACTCAATGTTCCCTCCTTCTATCATTTCTCCGCCTGAGTTAGATCTCAAAATTTTACCTTCTCACCTTAAATATGCATATCTAGGTGAGAATGAGTCTTTACCGGTTATCATATCTGCTTCTCTTGCATCAGAGCAAGAGAATGCACTTTTATCGGTATTGAGATCTAACAAAGAGGCGTTTGGTTGGAGTATGGCGGACATCAAAGGGATTAGTCCCTTGATTGTTGAACATCATATACATGTGATGGATGATGCCAGACCGACCCGAGAACCACAGAGACGGTTGAATCCCGTCATGAAGGAAGCTGTCATGAAAGAAATCGTCAAATGCTTAGATAATGGTATTATATACCCCATCTCCGATAGCCAGTGGGTGAGTCCTATACATGTCGTTCCTAAGAAATCCGGCATCACTGTTATAACCAATGAGGCAAATGAGTTGATTCAGACACGCACCCAAACTGGGTGGCGTGTATGTATTGATTATAGAAAACTCAATGCTGCCACGAGGAAAGACCACTTTCCTCTACCATTCATTGATTAGATGCTGGAACGCTTAGCGGGACGAGAGTATTATTGCTTTATGGACGGATACTCAGGCTATAATCAGGTCCCCATCGCCAAAAAGGATCAAGATAAAACCACTTTTACTTGTCCTTTTGGTACCTTTGCTTACAGTCGCATGCCCTTTGGGTTATGCAATGCTCCCGCTACCTTTCAGCGGTGTATGATGGGGATATTCTCTGATATGGTAGAGAATTTTCTGGAGATCTTTATGGACGATTTCTCGATTTTTGGAGACTCTTTTTCCGATTGCCTATCAAATCTTGACGCTGTTCTTACTCGTTGCAAAGAGAAGAACTTGACTTTGAACTGGGAAAAATGCCATTTTATGGTCCAAGAAGGAATTGTACTTGGACATGTTATTTCACAGAAAGGCATTGAGGTTGACAGAGCTAAGATAGATGCCATTCAAAACCTCCCTCATCCCAAAAGCGTCAAAGATATTCGATCTTTCCTTGGCCATGCGGGCTTTTATAGGAGATTCATTAAAGACTTTAGCAAAATCGCTAGACCTTTAACTCTTCTCCTGGCCAAGGAGCCGACCTTCCATTTTGACTCGGACTGCGAGACTGCTTTTGACTCACTTAAACACTCACTCACTTCAGCCCCCGTTTTATCATCACCAAACTGGGACTACCCCTTTGAGCTGATGTGTGACGCATCTGATTTTGCAGTAGGTGCAGTCTTAGGACAGCACATTGAAAAGATGCCACACGTAATATACTATGCAAGTAAGACCCTGAATGATGCGCAAATCAATTATACAACCACCGAGAAAGAACTTTTAGCTGTTGTATTTGCATTAGAAAAATTCAGGCCTTACTTAATTGGCTCTCCTATAGTTGTGTATACTGACCATTCCGCTTTAAAACATCTTCTGGCGAAGAAAGATGCAAAAGGTCGACTAATACGTTGGATCCTTCTGTTACAAGAATTCGATCTTGTTATCAAAGATAAGAAAGGATGTGAAAACGTAGTAGCTGACCATCTTTCACGCATCATTTCTTCCCCTGTGACCCTGCCGATCAATGATTCGTTCCCTGACGAACAACTCTTGAGCATATCCGCTGAACCATGGTTCAGGGATATTGTGAACTATCATGCCACCGGACTTATACCGAGCGATTGGTCAAAACAGGACAAATATCGTTTTCTTTCCCAAGTAAAACACTTTTACTGGGACGAACCCTATTTGTTTAAATATTGTCCTGATCAGATCATTCGCCGATGTGTCCCAAAAGAAGAGTTCAAGAGTGTTCTTTCATTTTGTCATGATCAGGCCTGTGGGGGTCACTTTGGTCCTAGAAAGACAGCGGAAAAGGTTTTGCAATGTGGATTTTATTGGCCGACCTTATTCAAGGACGCATTTGAGTATTGCAAAACCTGTACACAATGTCAGTACACGGGTAGAATATCCCAGAAGAATGAAATGCCTCAGCAACCCATTCTGGTTGTTGAAATATTTGATGTTTGGGGCATTGATTTTATGGGTCCTTTTCCCAACTCCTTTTGGAATTTGTACATACTGCTGGCGGTTGATTACGTCTCAAAGTGGGTAGAAGCCATTCCATGTCGCACTAATGACAAGAAAGTTGTCATTAAGTTCTTAAAAGAGAATATCTTTTCGCGATTTGGACACCCACGCGCTATCATTAGCGATAATGGGACGCATTTCTGCAACAGGTCTTTCGAGACGCTGATGCGAAAATACTCAATCAACCACCGACTTTCTACACCCTATCATCCCCAAACGAGCGGGCAGGCTGAAATCTCAAACAGACAAATCAAACTTATCCTGGAGAAAACAGTTGCTAAAAATAGAAAAGACTGGTCGACCAAACTGACGGATGCTCTTTGGGCATTCAGAACTGCATTTAAAACCGACCTAGGAATGTCTCCATATAGGATAGTGTTTGGAAAAGCATGTCATTTACCCGTCGAGATAGAGCATAAAGCATTGTGGGCTATAAAAGAAATAAATTTTGATTTAAACCTTGCTTGCAACTTTCGGAAGCTGCAACTTAATAAGCTAAGCGAACTCCGCGATGAAGCTTATGATAATGTTGTAATCACAAAGAATAGGACTAAGGTTTTTCACGATAAAAACATTTTGAGGAAAACATTTTCACCTGGTCAACAAGTCCTTCTTTATGATTCACGATTACACCTTCACGCGGGTAAGCTCCGATCTCGATGGAAGGGACCTTTTGTTGTGCGGTCTGTATACCCGCACGGGGCAGTAGAAGTAAAAAATGTTAAAAACGGCACCTTTTTCAAAGTAAATGGACATAGACTTAAGCCGTATTTTTCCACTGACCCCACGGAGGAGCTCTTGTTCTTACAAGAGCCAGTTTATTTGGATTAAAATTCCTCCGTCTCACCTTCATATCCTGTATATCACTGCATCATGTTTTGAATGAAGGTGAGTGAAAAGAGTAAGTTTGGGGGAAGTTCTTCACTTATATATTTTGCCCCCACTAATAATTCCCTCCAGGCTTACAGTTTTGTAGGTATAGTGATTGGCAACAGTGAGAACACTGTTGAAAACAAGTTTGGGGAAGGTTTGTGCTTATTTTTGCATCATTTGCATATCATCTGCATAAGCACAAAACATTTCTTTAAAAATCTATAAAAATTAAAAAAAATTCAAAACCAATAAAAATTTAAAAATTTCCAAGTATAAAAATAATTTTAATATTTACACTTTTTTGTACATAAATAAGATAATGAAAGTTTAGATAGTGAACAATTACATCCATGAGATTAGAAAAATTTAAGAAAACTAAGAAAATTAGAAGTTTTCTTATACGAACTAGTAATAAGTAGTTATGAGCCGTTGTCCCAAGGGTTAGTAAGATGAAGGACGTCACTAATCTGAGGATAAAAATAAGTCTGAAAAATAGTTTCTATTCTGGAAGCCAAACATTTTGAACATTGCTACCCTGCTATTCGCACTTACACACGTCTTAAAGCCTGGGATAGTAGAGGATACCTTGAAATGCTCTTGTCTTAAAGCCGATGTATGAAGGAAATAAAAAAAAATGAATAAAGAAAATATAAAGTGGTGAGAAAAATGGACACTGGTTTTGTTATCACCAAGGGCAATAAAAAATGTATAGCGAGGGTGCTTCTTCACCTAGTGCCCTAAGGCCAACTGGTCTGGGAGTCACTGCTATGCCTGAGGTGGTGCAAGACGAGGAAAATACATCAAGTAAGCAAGCACAGGAGTAATCGGTCGGTTAGTACCTCAAGAAGTATTAACGGTCGCATGAAAGTGTGTGAGCAATCTCATCTAAATATTCATTAATTAAAAAGTACTGAGGCTGATGGGCAAGAGTATGATAGCTTGAATTGAATTCTCCGGGTGTAGGGATGTCTTTACACACATGCAGGGTTATATGATCGATATTTGGAAGAAATATAGGAATGAAGAATAAGACGATGTTTTATTGAGGGAGGACGTGATTTCTGACATCTTTTCATGACTATTAAGATAGGGCTCATGACAACCGAAAAGCTAGCTTAGTTGGAAACCCTAATTTTCAAGGCTTTTCTTTTACAATTCTTTTCTTTAAATGTAATATTCATGATCTTTCTTTTATTATTGGATTTTGTGGGTGCAATCCGCTGAAAACCCTCAGGAGACAACACTCCTCCTACTAGGGACACCTAGAGGTTTAAAGGCTTGTTGCACGTGCTCAGTGCAATCGTGTTGCCTACGAAAGTGTGCTAGTTAGTTTTTCTCTTTCTTTATTTTCTCCTTCTCTTTTTAATAAACAGTTCGCTCGAGACGATCGAAATTAAGTTTGGGGGAATTTGATTAGTCGAAAATATTGCATATTTCAGCCGGCAATTTCCTCATCATTTGCACTCATTTAGAAGTGTATGGTATTCATATTTTACATATTAGCAAAACTGTCGCAAAATATCAGATTGCATGTATTAGACTCTGAAACCGACATTATAAAGGAAATTGACCGCATTTCATGGCATCGCATCATCCCTACATTTGCGCAACACTTGTTTTGAGATCTGTGCAGGAAAATCCAGTAGAAAGGCCAAAAATTTACAGGGTACAGCTAAAACGTTATGCCAACTCAATGATTTCAGTTCTGGTATCAATCCAAAGGGACAAATACAAATCAACACATCAAATAAAACCCCAAATATCATCCCAAGACCACTGCAAAGAGCCCAAGCCCCAAGGAGCCTACTTGGCCGCGGAACCGCGGCCTAAGCTGCCTTGTGCCGCGGTTCCGCGGCGGATCTGCCACGTCAGCACCAAATATTTACACCATAACTCTTCATTCAGGGCCCACATTCAGCTCATGTACTCCAAGTTCCAGAAGACTCCAGAGGTTTCTGCCAGATCAGCAAACTAGGGTTTCTAAGCTTAATTAATCCTAGCTTAAAACCTAAGCTAGCTCCTAACAAACTCTTTCTAGAAACTCCTCAACAAACTTTTAGTGGGAATTGTAATTTCAAACCTAGACCTAGGGTTTGGGAGATCTATAAATAAGACCCTAGGCTCACTTGTAAAAGGATCCCATTTTTTTAGGATAATCTCTAATCTTGGAAAAATCCCTCCATTAGTTCATCTTTAGCCATTCACTCTCTTCATCTTCTTCCACAAGTCTAGTGAGAGGGCTTGTGTGAAACCCTAACCCTAATTCCAATCAAAAGCCAAGATCCCGAGTACCCATCAAGCAAGAAGCCTTGCAACCTTTTATGAGCCGAGCCGATCTTCAACAGAGCAAGTGGTCCAGGCCGATCCACGACTCACGGAGCCGAGCGACGCCAATTCAACAATTTAGTTCTTCCTCTTGTAGTTCTTGAGCGACTGTAATCAAATTGTTGATATAAATAAAAGGTGATATTCTTTTATCTTGTTTTCTTTAAATTCTTGCATCATGATATCTTTTCAATTCTTGAATGCTTTCTGTGTGACGATGTTTGAGTAATACTCCGCTCGTCGAGGAGTCGAGACGATCAATAGAATGATGATGTAATATATCTTAAATCGATTCTTGAATCCTACGAGTTTTGTAAACCCTAGCAAGTTCAAGAACCGACAACCCAATTCGTTGCGATGCTTTCTTGATTGATATCGCTCGAGATTGGGGAGTTACGATCGTTTCTTGAAATTGCTAGAGGCTAGAATGTGAATGATATCTACGAAAGAACAAGGGTTAAACGATGAAACCCTAGTTTCATCAAGAAAGCCCTAACTCTCGTCGATCATCATCGATCTAGTATCAATCCTTCGAAGGACAAGAACACGAAATCTTGAAATTACATCACGTCTATAGATCCGATCGATTCCTACGAGCCTCATTTAGATTCTTGACATTTTGGTTGGAAATATCATCGAAACCCGATTCTTGATTGTTTAACTTTTTCTTGATTCTTGAATAGAATAGTGACACTTGAAACAATTGATAAATCTTGAATCATGATTTCTTTTCTTCGCAATTAACTATTCAATTCAAACAAATCGAACATTGAAATGAATCGCACAATCCCTGTGGACGATCCGCACTCGCTTACGATCTACAACTGACACCGTAATTGATTGCGGTCAAATATAATTCTTTGATTGTGAGTTCTTTATACATCCGAGAAGTACAGTAAATCAAATGGCGCCGTTGCCGGGGATCATTTGACTATTTGATTCGATAAGCAATCGGGAATTTTATAACAATCAAGCGGCTGCATACTCGTCGTGACTCCTTCTGAAAGGTATAACCAAGTACTATGCCTCGACATGCGCATCGCATCTCTGATGTCGGCGGAGTGAAACGTCGTCTTATCCAGATCTTGCACGAACCTCTTACTCCAATTTTCTCTAATGTCGACTGCTTCGGACTCGTCTCGTCGTGGCTGCATAGACTGAGCTCCAATGGCTATCCTCGTATCTGGGGTCTCCCAAAAAGTGCATCTCACCACTTAGCATCCGAATTAAGTCGAGCCATCCGATCGATTCGTCAAAACCTCATAATCCCCCAAGAGCTCAACATCTTGGGTACAGTATAACAGTATCGAGTACATACCACAGTATCGGTGGTCCAGCCGTAGAAGGGCAAACCCAAGCCTCACTAATGATGCCGAGGAACTGCCGTGAACCCTAAGGTTCAAAGTATTTCACACGGTCATTAAGTCGAGTTAGGGTTTCATTCTTGTAGAGGGACCATAGAATTGCCTGCATGTCTTTCCGAATACTTTAAACTTGGAATAATAGGTTTCTGACATTCGATCGTCTCTGTCGACTCTCAACGTCTCCGCGTGAAGTCGTCTCTGCTGGAATCAATCTATCTAATGACCTCGCATCGGGGTAGCGAACGATCCACATGTCCTAGTCATTCATTCTCGGTGACTAGCGACCTTCTATAATCTCTCAGTACAATCTCGTACTGCAATAGCTCTAACATCTGGGGTAATAGCTCGTCGTTCTCAGCAATAACCGGCTCACTCGTCTGCACGCTGAACTGTGCCTCAATCATCAGGAGTAAGTAATATACCAACGGTCATCAAAATCTGGCTGGCCTCTGTCAGTGGCTCAATCCTCTGGTGCTAATCCGCACGTCCGAGTAATCTTATACTGCGATCCATCCGACGCTCGTTGTGTGAAAACATCATAAGAAGACATATCTCCGCAATCGTGTGTCGCCGGAATTACGCCCTGGTCAGTCCTCGTTCGTAACGAGCTCGTGCTGACCGCAACTCAAGCCGTAGCTCTCCCTGCCCGTAGTCGTGGTAGCAAAACCATAACTGGTACCGATGAGGCTAGATCAGGAATGAATATGATACTGAACATGGAAATGTACATCCTAAGGTTTCTTAAGTGGAGTGGCGTGTCGTAAATATGCTGCGGAACATACCAACGGTACGTCACTCTATTTTAGTCACCTATTCCATCAACCAAGGGTCATCCTACGATCCGAAGGTAAAACCTAACGCTCTGATACCAACTTTGTCACGTCCCGAAAGTACGGAACATGACCGGCACTTAAACTACGAAACGTCTCGAGGCGTACGTAATCTAAGTAAGCCGAAAACCCAGAAATCCAAACCAAGAAAAGTAGTAGAGTGAAGGAAAACCAATTTAAAATCAAGTAGTTTTAATAGCATAAGCCGAATTATGCGATTTTAAAAACATCAAGTATTTCCTGAAAATTTCGGCAGAGTCTCCCTTGCAAATACTGGCTCCCAAACGGGATACAACATGAATAGTATACGAAATCAATAAGAAGGCATCCCCAAGCGGGAGCTAGCTCTTCGTCAATCGACGGTCACAATCACACAAGCAATACAATATACAACGCCAAGGGCGAGGATCAAAACTCAAAAGGAAACTCAAAACAGCAAGAAAACCATAGAAATACAATACGCAACTCTAAGGTCGAAAGAATAAACATCACTGGTCTCTATCTCAAATAAATACAAGTTTGGTTGATGGAACCTCTAGATACAACTGAAATATAATATACAATGAATAATGATGGGTGCGATACAATAAACCCACCTACTAGCAAGTCACCCGAAAGGAACAGTGCCCGCAAAGCCGTAATGAAATCCGTACGGCAACACCTGCAAGAAACTGGGGCACAACGAGGGTGAGTTGCCAACTCGTGAGTAGAAAAAATCTACGAACAGAAAATCGCATGTATGACGCAATCCTAGGTCATACAATCAATATATATAGTCCTCAAATATATAACCAGCAATCTCTAACCATGTCTAGGGTAAATATCTAACCCAAGTGTAAACCCATGTGCCTGTGTCAGTGCATCAGGTGGCAATATATCATATGAATGATGTATGAATGCATGAAACAGAATGCATGTACTGAAGAAAACTGTTTTCATAATTTAGTGAGACTTCCTATGTATTTTTAAAATGAGGTATCATAATGAAATCAGCATAAAACAGTGCCTAGCATCGGCACAAAATATAAATCTCAATATCTCGACATCTCTGTAACACAATCTCTGTACCTCAATATCTCAAATCTCAATGTCTCAATCATAATATCCAGGGCGCCGTCAATCCAGATCGGCCCCTATCATCCATCTCATGACTACGACGGTATCCTCCGGATTTCCGACGTGTCGGGTAACATCACCGGTAGGTAGTGCTCCCCTGCCAGGCTCAACGTCAGCAACACGACCTTCTTGCCCCGGGGTACCTTACCTGGCCCACCATGTACCCGAAACGGTTCATCCATCTCCTCGAATCGGGTCTCGAAATCCATCAGCAAACTCATGGTGGACGACTCATACATCATGGGAAACCGCATTTTTTATTTAAAAAGAGAGAAAACAGTTTATATATATATTTTTTGCGGTTTTCCTCCAAATCCAGAAAATATCATGGAAATCCGAATCATCAGTAGCATGTAAAACCATGAATATAAGCATGAGCATCCATGAATGCGGCATATAATGAATAACAGTATGCATGAGGTGACAAGTAACAACAACAATGTCTAAACTAGCATATCAGGAAAGCAACTAATCATCATGTCAAAACTACTAGTTAACAAGCTACATTAGCCGATAATAATTTCTAAGGTGCGCGTGACATGGCAATTACCGATGAAGATGTGTGTGAGCCGGCAAGCAAGTGTACGTGGTACATACGCATCATCGGTAATGATGCTGGTGTCCTAACAGTATGATATCAACAATGCAATAAGAAATTATAATATAAGTATGCGATGCGGAGCGAACAGTAATAATGAGCGGAATACTAGACACAACGACAACTAAACTGCATTATCCTAATATAAGTCCTACAATAGTGCCTTTTGAAATAACACGAATCGCGGTGTTTTGAAAATAAGGGCTACGGTGTTTTTAGGAAAAGATACGTCTTTTAAAATATCCATAGAATCCCTTGACCTGTCTTTTAAAATACCCACGATTCGTAAGCTTTTGAAATAGGTAGGAGTCGAATCTAATCTAACCACTAAACTAAACTACAGGGCTAAGCTAACAAGCTGGACTACAGGTAAGAAAACCGCCTAACATCTGAGTCGATATATATACATACCTGTATATATATTAGTCGGTGATCCCGCCTCAATAATATCATATCCGATACCATATATATAATCAGACATCCCAAGTCAAGAGTGCGGATCAATCATCAAAATATAGCTCGTACGTAAATCCGTCGTACGGCATCCCCAAATCTGGGTACGTGTCAATATCATATTCATCAAACTATTCATCCGGTATCCTCTTTATCAAAAATCATAGTCTATGGTACTGACCTATGTCTAGTACAATGCTAACATCATCACTAAAATCAAGATCTGACTACTGATCGACGGTCTAGCATAAATCGATATTATCATCATATATCATCACAAGAGTATACATCGCCCAAGGCGGCCTATCACAAGTATCCTGTCATATCTTATCATATCATATCTCATAACATAATCACATGTCGACCACATAATATATATGTCACTATTACTATGGCATCATCATCCCCAAAATCCTCTAAGCATCAAGACGTATCTCAATTATGAATTTTATCGTCATAACATGTCATATCACCGATATCTTAATCTCAGATCACACTCCTCGACTCATATCAATCCCATGTATCATCCTCAAATCCTTATGTGAGCACATAATCCCAAACCCATGTGAACACATCTCTATATAGCATCCCATAACCACATATGAAATAAGGATGTATACAAGCATGTATATGTATGTATGTATGTGTAGTGCACCCACTACCCTAAGGTTTCGTAACTCTACACCAATCCAATATACCAATATCCATTTAAACATCGATAATTAATCCCAACAACAAATAATAGATTGTTGGTGTGTATACACATCCGTATACATCACCACGGACTGCGGGGGTGCTATACGCCATCCACCCGACTTCTCCCCGTAGATGTAAATCTACTCACCTGGTCTTCGCTCGCCGAAATCGATGACGCCGCGCTTCTTCGCCTCGGAATCCTTGCGAGGGTACCTACAATAATAAACCGTCACAATGCGTATTAAAATCGATGCAGAAAACCAAAACAGCGCACAGTGTGCTCATAGGTTGGAACCTACGGCCTAAACGTGCAAATCAATCAAACAATCCCTGTCGTCGATGTACGAACACCCGACAACCAAATAGAAATCCAAATATCAAGAAAGTGCATTTTAAAATACGGAAAATATCGCCTAAAACACACTAAAATGCTCCCAGATTTTCGCCAGGTGACAATTAGCCAAAACTGCATATAGGAGGGGTCTAATTTAGTGCAAAATGAGCCCTAGAACAAAAATGAACCCATTCCCCTCTACTCTGGCCGCAAATTGCGACCAGAATGATTAAATCTGCGGCCGGGGATTTGAGTTAGGGGCTCGGGTCTTGGTGGTAGCTTCTTAGGTGCCTGCACGACCCACTGTCAGCTCAATTTGATTTTAGGGGTCTCGGGGTGATAGCAGATTCCTAAAACCTTCACAGATTTCACAATATCTCCGATATCTGTTTTCTAAATCCGTATTCCGGGTTTCAAATCTCAGGTTTGGGTCTCAATTCCATCAATAGGGTGTTTGTGCAGCCTCCACTAAGCTCAATTTCACACTATAACTCACAATTTCCTCAAACCCTAACTAGGTTTCTCAAAAGTCCTCAAAACGACATCATATCGACATGATATTAGTAAGGATACACAATAAATCAAAATACTAAACTAAAGGTGCAGAATTTACCTCCTTTGGCAACTCAAGAAAATTCTTGAGTTGCTCAAGGTCCTCAAGATCCACTTTTTCTTAGTCCATTGTGTAGCTCTCGGGCTTGTGAACAAGTTAGTGAAGTGGGATTGGGGTTTTGGCTTTGTTTTCATGGTGGATCTAGGGTTTTTGTGAAGAGGGAGAGAGGAAGAAGAGGGAACAGCAGCAAGGGGAGGAGAGGAGAGAGAATGAGAAGGGGAAAATGATGGGGAATGGTTCTACAAGTCAAAAAGTAAACCCCATACCTACCTCTCTCTCCTAATCATCATACTTTAGCTTTTCCTTTTCTTTTTCCTCCAAAACCTTCTCACTAGAATAGTAACTCCAAAGTAAAACCATGGCAAGAAAAATGTAACACAAGTGTAGAAAAAGACATGTGCATGTTTTGCATAAAATTGCTTAAAAGCCGATTAGCGATTTTTAATCGCGATTAGCATTAAATTAGCATATAACTAATCATAAAAACTTTAAAATGACATAATTCCATAAATTACCCTATTTTAAAATTTTCCCTGATTTTTCCAAAAATTTTCCCATTTATTTGTCTTTAATAATACCAAAATATTAAAATATTCAATAAAATAATATTAAATTATAAAAATTCCAAAAAATAATAATAATTTATTTTTTTGAAATGTTACATTTTGAGACCCGATTCGAGGAGCCGGATGAACCGTCTCGAGTACATGGTAGACCCGGTATGGTTCCCCGGGGCAAAAATATCGAGTTGTAGACGATGAGCCCGGCAGGGGCAGACTGCCTACCGGTGATTTTACCTGGCGCGGAGGATATCCGGAGGATACCGTTCATGGTCGTGTGATTGATGATATGGGCCGATCCGGACTGATGGAGCCCGAGGTATTGAGATATTGAGATTTGATGTACAGAGATATTGAGATATTGATATTGAGATACTGAGATTTATGTTTTGTGTCGATGCTTGACACTGATTTCTCTGTTGATTTCATTGATGATACCCGATTTATATACATACAGAAATCTTATTAAATAAAGAAACAGTTGTCTCATTCATGATGTATTCTATTTTTATTCATCATGTATTCATACATCATATATCTGATATGTAGCTATCTGAGGCACTGACACGAGCACGTAGTATTGGACTTACATGTAGATGGATCTGGATATTATTTGAGGATATTACTTGATATGACCTAGGATAGCGTCATACATGCGATTTCT
The DNA here is from genome assembly GCA_030015575.1 of Agapanthus africanus. Classification (NCBI taxonomy): domain Eukaryota; kingdom Viridiplantae; phylum Streptophyta; class Magnoliopsida; order Asparagales; family Amaryllidaceae; genus Agapanthus; species Agapanthus africanus. Next base: position 216,884,493 of record JASDDO010000029.1, read on the forward strand.
GCTCTGTGATGTTTTTTACTCACGAGTTGGCAACTCACCCCCGTTGTGCCACAGTTCCTTGTAAGTTTTACTGTACAGGTTTCATTGCGGCTTTGCTGGCACACTGTTCCTTCCGGGTGAATGCTTTGACAGGTGGGTTCTTTGCATCCGGACCACCATTGTATATTTGTTATTTCAGTTGTATCTAGTAAAACTCCATCAACCAGATTGTATATTTGATAGAGATAGAAGACCAGACTTGTTATTATTTCGACCTTAGAGTTGCGCGTTGTATTATTATGGTTTTTATGTTGATTTTGGGTTTCTTTTGAGTTTTGATCCTCGCCCTTCGGCGTTGTATATTATATTGCTTGCGTGGTTGTGACCGTCGATTGACGAAGAGCTAGCTCCCTCTTGGTGATGCCTTTATTCATTATATATGCTTTATCAGGTTTGTACCCGTTTGGGGTCAGTTTTTACAGAGAAGACTTTGCCGAAATTTTTAGAAAAGACTTGAGATTTTAAAATGCATACTTCGGCTTATGTTGCTAAACTACTTGATTTAAATTGGTTTTTCCTTCGCTCTACTGATTTATTTGGTTTTGTTTTCTGGGTTTTGGCTTACTTGGATTACGTACGCCTTGAGACGTTCCGTAATTTAAGTGTCGGTCACGCTCCGTACTTTTCGAGTCGTGACATATACAAACTCGAAGGAACTTGTTCCAGTACGAGGATGGATTCTGGTTCAAGAGAAATAGAATAAGGTTTATTCAGTTGTATTTTATCTTTACCTTCTCTCAGATTGCGAGTACTCCTTGGATTAGGAGAGTACACCTATTATGCTTATTGGATAGCCTTCTTCCAAACTATAGGCTGGTGCCGAACGGTAGGGATGGAAGAAAACCATTTAGCCTAAGGTGGTGTACAGAAGGTAATGAGTAAAGATAAATAAAGGGATTTGGAGAGATGGTAAGGAAATATACGGATACAGTCATGAATCTGATAATGGAAGAGGCATTACTAGGAATACCCGGATACCCCTACGAAACATTTTAATGTTTCAGTTTCACTGTGCGTTGTTAATTGAAAACCGATTTCCCAATTAGATCCTTACTCCAGGGTATGTATTAACCAGGTATGCTTCTCACATCTATATGGTTTTACAGATGATGAGTGGGAGTAAGTTATTGGGAATTAGCTGATCAACCTTATTAAATCGGAATTCGTTGTAATTGGTGATATTTGAGGAAATCGCCTGGGTTTTTTCCGGACGGCAAACATTTGGTTTTGAATATCCGTTGTTATGCACCAATTTCAAACTGATATATCTGTACGTTTATTTTATAATGTGAGATATAACTTTTTGAAATTATGTCCATGACATTTACCTATATTAGTTGATGGTTAGATAAGGAGCATTAAACAGCGGTGTAATTCTTTTTAACCATAGTACAGTTTTCAACCTACGATGCACAGGGTTTGAGTTTTTAAACTCAGGGGACTTATACAAAGTATTGTATGTTGTCCGGTGTCCATTGAGACAGAGGGGTTGGTCCTCATACTATATTCTGTTTACTTGTGACTTCTCCAGTTTTAGACATGTGTTTCGTAAAAATAAAATGTCCAAGTTTTGAGAAGTTATAGGTATAAGAATAAAGTAGAGAACCGTGTGTTGCAAGTATCAGGATTCTTCAAGGTGATCAAAAATGTAGATACCTGTATTAGGTATTCAGTAGATAGTAATGGTTTTGAGAAACTTGTTTCTCTTTCAGGTTACTCATAATTGGATGTACTCCTAAATTGAGTAATGTTGATCGGCCTCTCTCCATTTAGTTAACATGCACTGGAGACATCTGCATGATTTGAATCTGATTTCAATTGAATCAGTGCCTCTAGTTCTATATTGTACATAGAATGGTTCATATCTTAACAATGTTAAGGTATGAGGAGTTGTCCGGCTTATGCTTAAAACCAGACTCAGGATAATTCAAGGCAGGTTTCTGTAATGGCAGTTTGTGGGTTAACCCGGGCTTTGACGAGGGTTAATTTTCTACCATCTGGAAGATAAATAGTGTTATTGTTCTTGACTCCCCACGGTTTTAGTAAAATGGACTTTTTCAGAAAAAAGTAGTGGGAGTATGGTAGAACTGGAAGTGATTCCAGAACCACAAACGATTACTGAAAATTTAATAGAACCTAAAGATTCAATCTGGATCGACATTCCATTAGCCACTCCGCAGATATGGTGAGTAACCTCAGGCACCCGAAAGGTACTCCAGTATCCTCAAGGACGGTGACAGGGAGGTTCTTGTTTACCCAGACTTTCCATTACTGCTGTTCTAGACTATGAGACCCTGCAGAAGGATGAGTATAGAGTCATTCTAAACTAGCTTTAGAAGTGTATGTGTATATGATTCTGCCAGAGGGTTGTTGTAGTCAGTGGGAGCAGCGGAAGCATAGTGGACAAGTAGCTTATGTCTATTTATAAACTAAAGCAGATATAGCGGAGATAGATCATCTATTTTTGATGTCACAGTCATAGGTTTTGGCTTCATCAGAATGGGGGATGGATCTGTTAAGAAAGTGGTAGGGTGTGATGTCCTGGTATTTGGATGACATACACATAGTAGGTGTTAGTTGTATGTATGCCCTAGAGGCCAGTATTATACATATTATGTATATTATATTGGATGCTTGGACATATATAGAGAGGACTTTCTTACTCGATATGATAGTATGCTATCTGGTTGCTCTTTATCTTAACATGTATACTTGTCTCTTGATACTGTCTTATGGTTACATGTTGGTAAAGCCCTTAGGATGTGTACTTGACTACCAGGACTATGATGCAGATCATACCAGTGGGGCCATGGTAGTCCATAAGTTCATCCTTTAATGTTCCTAGTCGTGGGTGTATTGAGACAGGGCATCGATATACCAGAGTAAACTAGCATATACGCTTCTCGACCCATGAGATGGGCGAAGGATGATCCCATATCCATTGGTGTTTGACATCGGTGATGGTATACGGGTGCTCAGTGGAGACTGGGTACACTGGACGGACTCACCGAGAAATCCCAGATGGTATTATACCTCACGTCAGATAGCAGTTCTCTGGTGATACTTGTACAGGTTAGTCTGTAGATCCGGGATCGTCATATAGTCTTGTGTGATTCCCACAGTGCTTTGATTTCCACCTTACCACGTCCAAGAGGGCATGCAAAACGGTGGTTTTTGGGTACGGTCCCGAGTCATATGGAGGCAATGAGCGATAGGAGGGGTTTCGTCTCTCCCGATATTGGGGGTTGATGTTGCGCTGTGCACGATTGGCCATTACAGGGAAGTCCCTGGCCAGGGCTGATTTAAAGATTTACTGGTAAGTGTTACTAGTAGTTTCTCGACCCGTTATGAGCCTCACATCGGCATGACTTATCGGTTATTGGGATCTGACGTTTACCACACCTAGACTTGATATGCGACATATCAGACGAGGAGACCGGACTGTACGACAAGTGTTACCGTTAGGCTTTCGCAGGAGTTGGAGCGGGCTTGCTTGTTGATCTTCTAATCGCTCAATACCTGGATAGCCATTACGTCCAGCTAGTACTGCTGACGGCTTGTGGGTGATTGATGTGATCATCACCTACTACCGGCATATTGACGAGTCTTTAGAGTCCTACATAGAGGTTTTACTGGCTCAGGCAAAACGAAATAGGAGCACATATGTGATATATGCGGGACCGAGAATAATGCGTGTATGTGATACGGTATTCTATTCTAGCGACTTTTGTATCGGTCGGTTATATGCCGTATAGCCGGGTTGTCGAATCAAGTGTTGATTCGATAAGCCGATACATTGGATGTTAGTCGGTTATATGTGATATAGCCGGATTATTAAATCAAGTGTTGATTTAATAATTTAGTGTATAATTGTATATTTGATATACTAATTTACATTAACTAACATTTGCTTACTTAAGCATTTTTTCTCACATGTACACACTAAATATATATATATATATATGATATATATTAAATTGTATTTTTCTTTTTGTATCATGGTTGTTGATACAACATACATGGGTGTATGAGACTTACACCATGCTATTTGTGATATTGGGTTTTAATATTTAAAGTGAAAACAAAATTAGTGGAATATTAGTTTATTGCATGAAGCTAGTGGAAGCTTGTAGATGCTTTGACTGAGTCCATTAGTTTTGTTTTACTTAAGATATTTAGTAACCTAACCATCACAATTAGCCATGGTTATGTCTCTACATGAGTTAGTATATGATACTCACTCACCATGGTTCACTCTCTCACTTGATCATTTTCATTCTCTTCTCATTTCTTCATCTTCTTCCTCCAAAAGAAAAATCTCTCTAGGGTTTGGAAAAGTGAGAAAGTATTGTGAGAAAAAGAATTCTAAAGTGAACCCACTTCCTATTTCATCATCCTCTACTAGATTAGCACTTTAGTATAGGGTGTTTGCTTCACTAATCCTTTAGTTAGTGAAGTAGAAGCTTGAGCTAGTATTCCCTCGACGTAGATCATCTTCGGCCTCGAAGACTTCAAGTAAGAACGTTCCATTCACCTTGTGAAGCCATGCAAGGGTCCGCGAGTTCCATCAACACAGCGAAGGGACTACTACAAGGAGCTTATGAAGTGAAGGACCGATCTATAAGGGTCGTATTTCTAATTCACTTAGTTGTAAATAGTTTACTATTGTTTCTGTATTATATTCTAGTTCACGATTCTAGTTTAGAGTTCCTTGAAACGGCAAAAAATTTAAAATGGCATGGACGATGCCTCCTGAAACCTTACTGCCGTCGATAGGAACCCGCCAGTGGTATCAGACACTAGCTAGAAAATTATACGGATAATGTTAGATTACGAATACGAAACGAACTCCAAAACTTGAAATCCCAAATCCATGTTTCTGTCGATTTTAAAACGAGCTCCAAAAATTTTTAAAACAAGTGCAGAATCATCTATGAGTAAGTATAGGAGCATGGAAGAAACTTTGGACCCTGTGCTGGGATTTGGACCGAGCACATGGAGTGAAAAACCGGGGAGGCCGGCCTGGGCAAGTCTTCAGGGTCCATAATTTTTTTCATGCTCTGTGCTCTGGAATTTGGGGTTTCAGGTGTTGTTTATTTTTACTACTTTTTCATGTGATGACTAACGCAATGCAAATGCAATTCGGAGTTTTTCGTAATCATAATTTTAACTGTTTTCGGGATACTTTAGACGTTGTTAAAAAGTTCAATCGGATATCAAATACCCGCTTTAACCCTTGCCGGGAAATTTTCCAAGTGTTGGATTTTTCCCGTAGTTAATAAGTTTTCAAAGATCATGCAAGTTATTCGATGGACCCTCTAGAAGAATGAAACCCTAACTCGAGATGTGACCATGGAACTGGGTCTAAACCTTAGGGTTTACCGTAGTTAGTGGCGCTACAAATGAGGCTTGGGTTTGCCCTTCTACGGCCGGTCCATTGGTACTGTGGCGTGTGCTGAATAACTTTAAACTACGCTCAAGTGTTGAGTTTTCTGGGTAATTGTGGGTATTCGTTGATTCGATTGGAATGTTTAACATCGTCTAGGATTTTCTCTGTGATGTCATGACATGTGATGTTCTGTGATGCTGGATATGTTATATTGGATCGTCGCGTTTTGAATAGCCGGGGGTTTTATGTGAGATAAGAGTTTTTATTTTCATTCATGTAAAATTAAATGTATGTAATATTCTTTTATTGGGGAACTTCCGGGTTGAGGTTGTTGTCGCCATTGATGTATATAATTTACTTTTCCGCATTAGGATAGACCCAAGGAGGAGAGCACAAGTAACCGGGTTCTAGAGTCCAGTGGGAGACCAACTCGAGGAGTCGAGTCCGGGTCTCCTAACTCTAGAATTGGTAGGGTTGCTTGGCACTCTCGTAGGGGTCTAGGGGTGTGGGTTTGGCTATTCATCGTGACCGTGGAATCCGTGTTTTATAGAGGATCAAAATAAAACACATACCTCCTAGTATATCCAATATTTCATATGTTTCTTCTGCTGCGATATCTGTGACGTAATCATGTGGTATGTTCAGATAGATACAGTATATAGTATATATGATATATTATATAGACGTTACTTATGTTTTACACCCGCGCTAGCCCTGCCCCGCTCTGCTGTTAGTTACCTAACCTAACGGTGCATGACGGGACATCGAGGCGAATGCGGATGGCATAAGTGTACGTCGTATTTATTTATGATGTTTAGGTGACTTAAATGATGGGACTTCATTAATATGATTAATGAAAGAAAAGAAACCTAAAAGATGTTGTAGAATCAAATTTTCAAAATGGGTAGCTACAGTTTTGCTTTGCATTGTGATATATATGATATATCCCGCACCTTATTCGATGAGGAAAGAGCCGAGATCCCTTCACCAGGAATGACTTCTTTAGCAAAACTGGCAGATGCTACAAAACTCGGTTTGTCTTTTGATTGCTTTTGGAGTTTTGCTTTGCATAGTGATATATACGATATATCCCGCACCTTATTCGATGAGGAAAGAGCCGAGATCCCTTCACAGGGAATGACCTCTTTAGCAAAACTAATGAAAGCCTCAAAAACACTCCTTTTCAAAATTCACTTGTTTCTACAACGATATCAAGTTCATTGCGCAATAGGTTTTCTGAAAAACCTGTCATAGCCCTCCGTCATTTTAGATAAGTCCTTAGTATTCGTGCTACGTTTGTTGGCCTGCGTCAAGGCGTAGTGTGCGGTAGCTGACTAGTATTTATCTATTTATGGGTCACGACCCGAAATATTAGCTCGTGACCAGCACTTGAATCACGCAACGTCTAAAGGCGTAACGGAATTCAAGTAAGCTGAAACTTAGAATTCTAAACCTTTTTAAGAAAATAAAGAAGGTGAAGTTTTAAAATAAAGGTATAATGAAATCAAGTTTCTAAAATGCATAGAATAGGAACATGAAAAATGCAAGTGGATTATGCAAGTTTAAAAAAACATGTTTCGTCTTTTTAGAAAATTTGGGCAGCACCTCCTTTGTATATTTTGATCCAAAACCACATAATGATAAAGGCATCCCCGAGCGGGAGTTAGCTCTTCGCCAAACGGCTGATCACAACCACGCAAGACAGTATAAATAAGTATACGACGCCCAACGGCGAAGTTCACCACAAAGATAAAGAAAAGCAAGACATTAAAACCACAAGTAGCGGAAAACCCCTCGCTCTAAGTCTCGCAACCACAATCCCACTAAGTCTCATTATTTATACAATTTACTAATTTTGATTGATGGAGGTGACTAGATACAATATGAAATATACATACAAGAGGGGGTACAATACAAATGTCCCATCTACCCAAGCAAAACACCCGAATGCAACTGTGTGCCAGCGATGCCGCTACCAATCCATGTGGTCAACCTGCAAGAACTGTGGCACAACGGGGGTGAGTTGTCAACTCGTGAGTAGAAAAACATCAACAAGTAGAAATTGAATAAACAACGACTTCTAGGTCAACTATATTATAAAGGTAATACTATGATATCTAGGGTGACCGGGTCTGTATATGTGCCAATAAGGTAGTCAATGCCTATAAGCATGTGGATAACATCCAACAGTAATAATCAATGTATGTATGCATGTGGATCTCGTCCACCCATAATCAATGTATGTATGCATGTGGATCTCGTCTACGTGTCAACCACTGACACAACAACATCATGCATGTAAATATCATAAAAGCATATGCATGAAAATATGAGGATATAAGTCAACGGGTGTCCCTCGCGACAAATCAAAATTATGGAACCTGGGTGTCCAACATCAACACTCGAAAACATCATGAAACCGTGTCCAGCATCGACACGTAAATCCTCATATATCTCAGGCGCCGCATCCTCAGATCGGTCCTCAGGCGCCGCACACCCTGGTCGGCCCTCATATCCATCTCGCTACTCCGGTCGATATCCTCCGGATAACCGCCGAGTCCAAATACTATCACCGGTAGGTAGTGCTCCCCTGCCAGGCTCATAGTCTAACATATACAAGTCTTCTTGCCCCGGGGTACCTCACCGGGTCTACCATGTACCCGCAGATGGTGCCTACCGCTCCTCGAATCAGGTTTCAATTGCCACTCTTAGAACCGAGAAAACACATGGTGGACGCAATGAAAAATCATATAAAGAGAAACCGGGTTTTTAAAACAATACATACTTTCTTTTGGAATAACCACGGTTCTCAAATCCAGAAATCTTATAGAAACAGCATATCTCAATGCGTATGAACATAAAGCATGATGTATGCGACATATCAAAGAATGTAAGCATATCCGTATATCATGCAGCATGGAACAGTGATGTGACAATATCAGGGAAAACCGCTCTTTTAAAATGAATCACATTTTTAAATATGTCCTGCGGTTCCCAATTTCTCCCAAGTCAGATGCAACATCGTATAAGGTGTATATGTAACTATAGCAAGTAAACTATGCAAGGGGATCATGTCATGATGCAGCAATCCTACTGTGTATTGACATGGCAATTATCGATGATGAAGCGTGTGAGCCGGCAAATCTGTGTAAGTGTAACATATGCATCATCGATAATGGTGTAAGTGTACTAGCACAGGTACAAGCAATGCCATGAGAATAACATGAATGCAGCATATTGTAAATCATCGGCTAAAAGCTATAAGGTATACGTATCTACATGATCAAGAACGGCGTCACTTGGTAGCTAGCCGGTGAGTACGGGTCGGTCCATAGGGATTTTGTGAATTTCCTAATTGTTCTTACGAGTTAATTCCGATTGGTGTCGGATTGATTAAATCTAAAAACTAAATTAATCTAGATCTAAATCTTGCTAGGGTTAGGTTTAGGTTAAGTTTGGAAATGCAAAGATTTCCTCACCGCTTTCTATACCCAAATTAAGATCTATTAGGAGTTATGGTAATTATTAATAAAGGGGATTAGTACCATCGGGAAGAAACAGTGTTTCATCCTCAAGGTTCTTGTCCTTCCTTTCTTAATCCTTACCCTAACCTCCATGGAAAACACGCTCAACCGGGCCTTTATACTACGGTATCACCGCTACCTCGTGGGATAGGGTGCCGTAGGGAGCGATGTGTGCATGTATGCATGGAGTCCTATAAAAACGTGTGATGGGCAAGAAAGGGGTTCATCTCTCAAGCCTTCCCCAAAACTAACCCTAACAAGCGAGGAGACTACTCGCTCATTAGAGAATTGAAGAACAGATCTAACTATCTAACTAGGGCAAGGAATTAAAGATCTATACTAAGGCAGAATAAAAATTAACTAAGGCAATTAAATAAAACTACTTACTTTATTGATGGCTCTCTCCAAACATTTACACAGAACTTTTCAGATCTGAATAGATGAAATGAAAAGAGGCATAACCTAAATCAGGTTTTTAGGGTTCTATTTATAGATTCATAGAAACCCTAGGTTACAATCGCGTCACATCTGCTTTTACAAAAATACCCCCCAAGAAAAAGACCTAGTCAACGAGCCTGTCACGACCCGAAAGTACGGAACGTGACCAGCACTTAAATTACGAAGCGTCTAGAGGCGCAACGTAACCTAAGTAAGCCGAAGCCCAGAAATCTAAACCATAAAAAGAATAAGTGAAGGAAAACATGTAGAAAAAAAGTTTAAAAGTATCATCCAATTTTCTCAAAAATTTCGGCAGAGTCTCCTTTATAAAAACTGGCCCCAAACGGGTACAAACAAGAATAATATATATACGAACAATAAAAAGCATCCCCAAACGGGAGCTAGCTCAACGCCAACAGGCGGAAACAACCACAACAAGCACAAGAATATACAACGCCAAAGGGCGATGCTCAAAACTCAAAAGAAAACAAATCCACCAAACCAGAATAATACATGCGCGACTTTAAGGTCAAAATAAACAACTGGTCCAATAAAGTTAACAAGTAATACATGTTTGGTTGATGGAGCTTCCTAGATACAAAGGAAATAATAAAAGTACAATGGCGGTCCAGATACAAGTGAACCAACCTACCGTGCAAATCACCCGGAATGAAATGATGTGCCAGCAAACAGCCAAGGAACCCTGTACATCGAACCTGTAATAAAATTTGGCACAACGGGGGTGAGTTGCCAACTCGTGAGTAGAAGATATCTACGAAAAGAAATCGAATGCACAACGCTATCCTAGGTCATAATAATACACTACTATATCCCAATCATCTAGAAATGGCAGGGTAATACTACGTGTAAATGCAAATACTCTGTGCTCGTGTCAGTGCCTCATATAGCACTATGTCATATGAATGAGTATGCATGCACCATGAATGTAACATAACCAATCCTGAAATCTAGATATATCTGTATAAGAAATCTTTAGCTTTTATCACAGTAAAATGTGTATAGAAATCTGAAATAGCAACAATGAAATCTATGGAAATCCGTGTCAAGCATCGACACAAACATGTAAATCTCAAGTCTCAATACCTCATAATCTCAATATCTCGGGCTCCGTCAGTCCGGATCGGCCCATATCATCAAATCTCACGACAACGGTCGGTATCCTCCGGATATCGTCCGCGCCAGACATCACCGGTAGGTAGCCTTCCCCTGCCAGGCTCATCGTCTACAACTCGATCTTCTTTCCCCGGGGTACCATACCGGGCCCACCATGTACCCGAGACGGTTCATCCACTCCTCGAATCGGGTCTCGAAATCCAACAGAAACATGAAATCTCATGGTGGACGACACATACATCACGAGAAAACCGCATCTTATGTTTTAAAAAGAGAGGAGGAGAGAGAGAGAGAAGTTTTTATATATTTTTGCGGTTTTCCCCAAAATCTAGAAATCTCATAGAAAACCAAAATCCCAAAATCATGAGTAAGTATATGATAAATGTCGGCATATGCCCCATAATACTGCATGCTAACATGAAAATGTGAATGCATGAAATGTCTAAGTAATAAATGCCATGTCTCTACTATCACCAGAGAGTAATCACAATATTATATCGATCTCTGTTAGCTGATTCTATCGATAAAAGATAATATGTTCTAAAGTGTACGTGACATAGCAATTACCGATGATGATGTGTGTGAGCCGGCAAATAAGTGTGCATGGAATATGCGCATCATCGGTAATGGTGCTGATGTCCTAACAGGCAGAGTTTGATTCTGATTATAGAAACATATGTATGAACATGCAACATTATGATTACAGTATGAATGTAAAAACAGATGTGCAATAACCACTCATTTGATATATAAGTATAACTACCACTATATGTCTTGAGCCTAACTAGTGTCCATCTAACCTCCTAAAGAACTAAACCTAAGAACTGGTCGATAAGAAATAAGAGTACACCTAAAGTCTGAGTCCATATCTCTAATAGTCGGCGATCCAGCCTCAATAGCGTCACGTACGTAGTACGATTTCCTCGAAACAAGAGTGCGGATCAATCATCACATCTATGCCTCGTACGGTAAAATCCATCGTACGACATCCCAATATTGGGGTACGGGTCAAGTATCACCTACGTGTCTCATTATTCGTATAATATCATCATTAACACATGTCATGATCAAGGTGCTATACTGTAATCGCATACATCAATCATATATCATTGTCAGCATAAATATACACCGTTAATTTATCCTCAGAAATGTCATGTCACATATATCATATCTTGATCAAGTCACATATGTCAAGTCATGATTAAGACATGCCTATAAGATATCGAAATCAAGTTACATCTATATGATATCGTAATCAAGTCACACATATATCATATCAGAAAATCAATCACATGTTACGGTCCGGGTGCTATTTTAAAGTCCCATGTACCTCAATCTCATCACCACGCTTTATTATCTATGTATACATATTCATTAACTCATTTTCTAATGATCCGCTAACATTTTAATACGACTGCATAGCCAAGAATCACGGCATCAAGCCCAGTTATACTGTTTCATTCCCGTGTATCATATCACATCATTGTATCCCATATACGTGTTGTATATATATATATATATACCTATACCTAGTCCTATATATATATACACATACACGTATACACCACGTCGAGTTTCAGTGTGTGCGTGTGTGTATCTACCTGAAACCTACGAATCTCTTCCAAGGTATTCATCCTCTGGTATGGTCTTCCTAAATCAGTCTAGTCCAGCCTAGGGTCAATACTAGGGTCCTACTCATTAAGATTCTAGGGTCACATCTGTCTTCCTAATGTCAATAAGTACTATTCCTATTCTACGTTGCGAGGGTGCTAAACGCCATCCACCCGACTTCCCCCCGTAGATATACATCTACTCACCTGGTCCATGTCTGCCGAAGACGGTGTCGCCATCCTCTTCTTCATCGCCCGCAGTCCACGTGAGGGGTACCTATACGCAAACATATATAGTATCGTAAACTAAATCACAGACAAAAGTCAAAACGGCACACGGAATGCGCATGGGTTAAAACCTATGTCCCGTTCACGCAAAAGAACCAAATATCGCTCGATATCGGCGTACAAACTCCGATTAATCGAGATAAACATCAACAACCAACTCATAGTTTTAAAACTCATTACTTATAGTATAAAACATTATTTAATTCATCGAAACCCTAAAATCCATCAAATCGCCCGATTTCGTAAAACCCGAAAATGCTAATTTACCGTTTTTCTTCAAAACTTGACATTTAAATGAAACCAATGGTCATGATACTCATTAAATAGCATAACTAGACTATACAACCCATTACTATATTTTTATTACACAAATTTGTATTAATACAAAATTCCTAGTTTGCAACTTTTATAAATTTTCGACATCTTACAAGCAAAATTCCACAATTCCACAACAAACTTGATTTTGCATGAATCAATGTATTAAACTACAATTTATAATGATAATGATATAATGAAACCATAATTTATATTTTAAATCTCATTTATTTAAGAATTTCCAAATTCTAGTTAGCTAAAATAGCATTTTTATTAGTATTTTTCAATTATCAAAAGAAACTAATGACCAAACTAAGTTTTTCATTCCTTAAACATGTTAATATCCTCATTAAAACAACAATCTAATGTTACAAACATTAATTGGAATTTATCTCACAAATATATATAATATATAGAAATCTAGTTTGCAAAAAAAAATGGTTTTAATTTAACAATTTTGGATAAGCAATTTACAATCTATCATCCATACAAGAATTTCCACTTATAAAAATGTTAAACTAGTTATTATAACCCTAATTAATTAATAAAAATCATAACTTGATTTTATAACCCTAACTTGAATTTTTAAAACTTGGAAATAGAATTAATTCATTACATAAATTTATACTAGAATGAAACGTTAAATAACAATAATTCATAAGAACAAGATTTATACCTTCACACAAGAAATCCAAACATGAAAATAAGCCTCCAAAATGCATGCTTTCCATCTCCAAAATCCATGTAAAAATGAGCAAAGAATAAAGGGTAGGAAATAATTAGGATTTTGTGGATTTTTTATTGAATTTTTGATGTATTTTTGATGATTTTTAATGCAAAAATGATGGGGAAAAAATTTTGGGGCTGCCCATGGAGGTGAGGCCGGCCATGAGGTGAGAAAAAGAGAGGAGAGTGAGAAAAGATGAAGAAAAGTGTAGAAGGTTTCATAAAAATATCAAACAATTAAGTCTTTTCAACGTTTATTCATTTTCCTTTTTATTTTTCAAAAACAAAACTAATTTCTAGAAACCACTTGAAGAATCAAGGGAGGAGGCTACCAAGGCTGGCCAAAATAGTGTGAGGGAGTAAAAGAATGTGTGGTTTTGTTTGGGAAAAGATAAAAGTTTTACCGTACTCCATTTGCACTAATTTCACCGAAAAAAGCCTTTTTCTTCGATATTTTCTAACACCGGTTAACAACCCTATTTCAATTCAAAAACCACATGATAAAATTTTGTTTAATATATTATGATGCACAAAATTTGTTTCAACTCATTCCAGTCTGTAATTTTCCCGAATTAAATGTATTAGTGACGGCTTAAAATAATATTAAAATAATTAATTTCGGAAACTTTTTCAGAAATTTTGAAATCTCACCAGTGGCTCAATAAATACCAAATATTAGCAATTACATAACTAGAATATTTATATTTAATTTTAAAATAAAAATATTTGTATTTTGACTTTTTACAGAAAACCCCCTTATTTTACCGATTTTCCGAAATTTCACCAAAACGATTTTCACAACGTTACAATCTTCCCCCCTTAAAGAAATTCGGTCTCCGAATTTAAATTAAAACCCCCCCTCCAAATACTAAAACATTTAGCAAAACACTCAAATCGTCGCGGCTACGAAATCATCAATACATAACTAAAATCAACTCCATCAAGCATAACGCAATCATCGGAGTTAGGGTAAAGATAAAATATCAAAACCCAATACGGAAACCAACATAATATATATATCAAAACTATAACTTATATATTGTGCGCATCATACTAAAATCGTCCAAACATCTGGATAAAGAAGCATGCAAGAACCTCTTTTGAAAATCGCCGTGTGATGCACGTGCCACGGCATAAGTAGCGGACGTTTATTTTAAAAAAATAGCTATATATATATATATATATATATATATCTTTTATTTAACATACACGTCCCGCCTGGTTACCAAATCAATAGTAATGATTATAAAAACATACTGATCAAACTGAAATCAATCCCAATCACATCATAAAAATATCATGTGCGTCCGGTGCGCACAGAAATCGAAACCAAATACAGATGCCACGAATTCACATAAAAACAAAACTGAGTGCAACAGGTGTGCACCAAAAACATCTGTCAAGTGCAACGGGCGTGCACGACTCTAATATCAGGTGCATCTAATCTGCACAAAACCCCGATTTAGTGCATCTGGTATGCACAAAATCGCATCAAGTGCACCGAATGTGCGCAAGAATTTCAATCAGGTGCACATGGTGCACGAAAACATACACCGAATATCAAAATCGAAATCACAGTACGAAAGTGCATGAAAACTAGGTCGAAGCATATGTCAAAATCATGTGTAACCATATGCACGAAATCAAATCAAAATCTCAAAATTTATTAAAACCAAATCAAGTGCACTAGGTATGTACTAAACAATATTAATACAACTAATATATGAAACACAAATAGAATGTAATGAAGGTACACATAAGAAATGTCAATCGTAGAACAAAGTCTTCAAAATACCAAAATCCAATCAACGAAAATATGAAATTCAGATCAACAAATCACAATCGTAAACACTATCGTCAATGTGCGCCTCTTTCCTCTGATGTCGATTGCTTCGAACTCGTCTCTTCGTAGCTGTGCTGACTGCGCTACCAACGACAATACTCATATCTAGAGTCTCCCACGTAGTCGATCCATTCACCTGATATCCGGACTACATTAAACTTTTCGATCGATCCATCAAAATCCCATAATTCCCCGAGAGCTCATCACTCAAGTACAGTTTAAAAATATCCGGTGCATACCCCAGCATCGATGGTCCAGCCGTAGAAGGGCAAACCCAAGCCTCACTAATGGCACCGCGGAACTGCCGTAAACCCTAAGGTTCAAGGGCGTTCTCGTGGTCATTATGTCGAGTTAGGGTTTCATTCTTCTAGAGGGTCCATCGAAATACCTGCATGTTCTTCCGAATACCTTAAACTTGGGAAAATGGGTTTTCTGATAATCGTTCGAACCCTTTAACTTCATCCGGACGGCATGTGAATACCCTTTATCCGCACGCTAAGCAATGCTTCAATCCTCAAGAATAACCAATACTCTAATGGTTATCGCATTCGAGCCGCAGCACCCTCTGCCCGTGCGCCCGTGGTAACATAAACCACCCTCTGATATCGACGAAGATAGATCAAAGAAACGAATAAAATACGATGCAAAAAAATGTACATCCTAAGGCTTCTTAAGTAGAGTAGCGTATCGTAAGTATGCCGCGGACCATACCCATAGTACGTTACTCTACTTAAATCGCCTACTCTATCAACCAAGGGTCACCTAGACTTATACAAGGTTAAACCTAGCGCTCTGATACCAACTTTGTCACGACCCGAAAGTACGGAACGTGATCGGCACTTAAATTACGAAGCGTCTAGAGGCGCAACGTAACCTAAGTAAGCCGAAGCCCAGAAATCTAAACCATAAAAAGAAGAAGTGAAGGAAAACATGTAGAAAACAAGTTTAAAAGTATCATCCAATTTTCTCAAAAATTTCGGCAGAGTCTCCTTTGTAAAAACTGGCCCCAAACGGGTACAAACAAGAATAATATATATACGAACAATAAAAAGCATCCCCAAACGGGAGCCAGCTCAACGCCAACAGGCGGAAACAACCACAACAAGCACAAGAATATACAACGCCAAAGGGCGATGCTCAAAACTCAAAAGAAAACAAATCCACCAAACCAGAATAATACATGCGCGACTTTAAGGTCGAAATAAACAACTGGTCCAATAAAGTTAACAAGTAATACATGTTTGGTTGATGGAGCTTCCTACATACAAAGGAAATAATAAAAGTACAATGGCGGTCCAGATACAAGTGAACCAACCTACCGTGCAAATCACCCGGAATGAAATGATGTGCCAGCAAACAGCCAAGGAACCCTGTACATCGAACCTGTAATAAAATTTGGCACAACGGGGGTGAGTTGCCAACTCGTGAGTAGAAGATATCTACGAAAAGAAATCGAATGCACAACGCTATCCTAGGTCATAATAATACACTACTATATCCCAATCATCTAGTAATGGCAGGGTAATACTACATGTAAATGCAAATACTCTGTGCTCGTGTCAGTGCCTCATATAGCACTATGTCATATGAATGAGTATGCATGCACCATGAATGTAACATAACCAATCCTGAAATCTAGATATATCTGTATAAGAAATCTTTAGCTTTTATCATAGTAAAATGTGTATAGATATCTGAAATAGCAACAATGAAATCCATGGAAATCCGTGTCAAGCATCGACACAAACATGTAAATCTCAAGTCTCAATACCTCATAATCTCAATATCTCGGGCTCCGTCAGTCCGGATCGGCCCATATCATCAAATCTCACGACAACGGTCGGTATCCTCCGGATATCGTCCGCGCCAGACATCACCGGTAGGTAGCCTTCCCCTGCCAGGCTCATCGTCTACAACTCGATCTTCTTGCCCCGGGATACCATACCGGGCCCACCATGTACCCGAGACGGTTCATCCACTCCTCGAATCGGGTCTCGAAATCCAACAGAAAACATGAAATCTCATGGTGGACGACACATACATCACGAGAAAACCGCATCTTATGTTTTAAAAAGAGAGGAGGAGAGAGAGAGAGAAGTTTTTATATATTTTTGCGGTTTTCCCCAAAATCTAGAAATCTCATAGAAAACCAAAATCCCAAAATCATGAGTAAGTATATGATAAATGTCGGCATATGCCCCATAATACTGCATGATAACATGAAAATGTGAATGCGTGAAATGTCTAAGTAATAAATGCCATGTCTCTACTATCACCAGAGAGTAATCACAATATTATATCGATCTAGCTGTTAGCTGATTCTATCGATAAAAGATAATATGTTCTAAAGTGTACGTGACATAGCAATTACCGATGATGATGTGTGTGAGCCGGCAAATAAGTGTGCGTGGAATATGCGCATCATCGGTAATGGTGCTGATGTCCTAACAGGCAGAGTTTGATTCTGATTATAGAAACATATGTATGAACATGCAACATTATGATTACAGTATGAATGTAAAAACAGATGTGCAATAACCACTCATTTGATATATAAGTATAACTACCACTATATGTCTTGAGCCTAACTAGTGTCCATCTAACCTCCTAAAGAACTAAACCTAAGAACTAGTCGATAAGAAATAAGAGTACACCTAAAGTCTGAGTCCATATCTCTAATAGTCGGCGATCCAGCCTCAATAGCGTCACGTACGTAGTACGATTTCCTCGAAACAAGAGTGCGGATCAATCATCACATATATGCCTCGTACGGTAAAATCCATCGTACGACATCCCAATATCGGGGTACGGGTCAAGTATCACCTACGTGTCTCATTATTCGTATAATATCATCATTAACACATGTCATGATCAAGGTGCTATACTGTAATCGCATACATCAATCATATATCATTGTCAGCATAAATATACACCGTTAATTTATCCTCAGAAATGTCATGTCACATATATCATATCTTGATCAAGTCACATATGTCAAGTCATGATTAAGTCATGCCTATAAGATATCGAAATCAAGTTACATCTATATGATATCGTAATCAAGTCACACATATATCATATCAGAAAATCAATCACATGTTACGGTCCGGGTGCTATTTTAAAGTCCCATGTACCTCAATCTCATCACCACGCTTTATTATCTATGTATACCTATTCATTAACTCATTTTCTAATGATCCGCTAACATTTTAATACGACTGCATAGCCAAGAATCACGGCATCAAGCCCAGTTATACTGTTTCATTCCCGTGTATCATATCACATCATTGTATCCCATATACGTGTTGTATATATATATATATACATATACCTAGTCCTATATATATATACACATACACGTATACACCACGTCGAGTTTCAGTGTGTGCGTGTGTGTATCTACCTGAAACCTACGAATCTCTTCCAAGGTATTCATCCTCTGGTATGGTCTTCCTAAATCAGTCTAGTCCAGCCTAGGGTCAATACTAGGGTCCTACTCATTAAGATTCTAGGGTCACATCTGGCTTCCTAATGTCAATAAGTACTATTCCTATTCTACGTTGCGAGGGTGCTAAACGCCATCCACCCGACTTCCCCCCGTAGATATACATCTACTCACCTGGTCCATGTCTGCCGAAGACGGTGTCGCCATCCTCTTCTTCATCGCCCGCAGTCCACGTGAGGGGTACCTATACGCAAACATATATAGTATCGTAAACTAAATCACAGACAAAAGTCAAAACGGCACACGGAATGCGCATGGGTTAAAACCTATGTCCCGTTCACGCAAAAGAACCAAATATCGCTCGATATCGGCGTACAAACTCCGATTAATCGAGATAAACATCAACAACCAACTCATAGTTTTAAAACTCATTACTTATAGTATAAAACATTATTTAATTCATCGAAACCCTAAAATCCATCAAATCGCCCGATTTCGTAAAACCCGAAAATGCTAATTTACCGTTTTTCTTCAAAACTTGACATTTAAATGAAACCAATGGTCATGATACTCATTAAATAGCATAACTAGACTATACAACCCATTACTATATTTTTATTACACAAATTTGTATTAATACAAAATTCCTAGTTTGCAACTTTTATAAATTTTCGACATCTTATAAGCAAAATTCCACAATTCCACAACAAACTTGATTTTGCATGAATCAATGTATTAAACTACAATTTATAATGATAATGATATAATGAAACCATAATTTATATTTTAAATCTCATTTATTTAAGAATTTCCAAATTCTAGTTAGCTAAAATAGCATTTTTATTAGTATTTTTCAATTATCAAAAGAAACTAATGACCAAACTAAGTTTTTCATTCCTTAAACATGTTAATATCCTCATTAAAACAACAATCTAATGTTACAAACATTAATTGGAATTTATCTCACAAATATATATAATATATAGAAATCTAGTTTGCAAAAAAAAATGGTTTTAATTTAACAATTTTGGATAAGCAATTTACAATCTATCATCCATACAAGAATTTCCACTTATAAAAATGTTAAACTAGTTATTATAACCCTAATTAATTAATAAAAATCATAACTTGATTTTATAGCCCTAACTTGAATTTTTAAAACTTGGAAATAGAATTAATTCATTACATAAATTTATACTAGAATGAAACGTTAAATAACAATAATTCATAAGAACAAGATTTATACCTTCACACAAGAAATCCAAACATGAAAATAAGCCTCCAAAATGCATGCTTTCCATCTCCAAAATCCATGTAAAAATGAGCAAAGAATAAAGGGTAGGAAATAATTAGGATTTTGTGGATTTTTTATTGAATTTTTGATGTATTTTTGATGATTTTTAATGCAAAAATGATGGGGAAAAAATTTTGGGGCTGCCCATGGAGGTGAGGCCGGCCATGAGGTGAGAAAAAGAGAGGAGAGTGAGAAAAGATGAAGAAAAGTGTAGAAGGTTTCATAAAAATATCAAACAATTAAGTCTTTTCAACGTTTATTCATTTTCCTTTTTATTTTTCAAAAACAAAACTAATTTCTAGAAACCACTTGAAGAATCAAGGGAGGAGGCTACCAAGGCTGGTCAAAATAGTGTGAGGGAGTAAAAGAATGTGTGGTTTTGTTTGGGAAAAGATAAAAGTTTTACCGTACTCCATTTGCACTAATTTCACCGAAAAAAGCCTTTTTCTTCGATATTTTCTAACACCGGTTAACAACACTATTTCAATTCAAAAACCACATGATAAAATTTTGTTTAATGTATTATGATGCACAAAATTTGTTTCAACTCATTCCAGTCTGTAATTTTCCCGAATTAAATGTATTAGTGACGGCTTAAAATAATATTAAAATAATTAATTTCGGAAACTTTTTTAGAAATTTTGAAATCTCACCAGTGGCTCAATAAATACCAAATACTAGCAATTACATAACTAGAATATTTATATTTAATTTTAAAATAAAAATATTTGTATTTTGACTTTTTACAGAAAACCCCCTTATTTTACCGATTTTCCGAAATTTCACCAAAACGATTTTCACAACGTTACAATCTTCCCCCCTTAAAGAAATTCGGTCTCCGAATTTAAATTAAAACCCCCCCTCCAAATACTAAAACATTTAGCAAAACACTCAAATCGTCGCGGCTACGAAATCATCAATACATAACTAAAATCAACTCCATCAAGCATAACGCAATCATCGGAGTTAGGGTAAAGATAAAATATCAAAACCCAATACGGAAACCAACATAATATATATATCAAAACTATAACTTATATATTGTGCGCATCATACTAAAATCGACCAAACATCTGGATAAAGAAGCATGCAAGAACCTCTTTTGAAAATCGCCGTGTGATGCACGTGCCACGACATAAGTAGCGGACGTTTATTTTAAAAAAATAGCTATATATATATAGCTATATATATATATATATATATATATATATATCTTTTATTTAACATACACGTCCCGCCTGGTTACCAAATCAATAGTAATGATTATAAAAACATACTGATCAAACTGAAATCAATCCCAATCACATCATAAAAATATCATGTGCGTCCGGTGCGCACTGAAATCGAAACCAAATACAGATGCCACGAATTCACATAAAAACAAAACTGAGTGCAACAGGTGTGCACCAAAAACATCTGTCAAGTGCAACGGGCGTGCACGACTCTAATATCAGGTGCATCTAATCTGCACAAAACCCCGATTTAGTGCATCTGGTATGCACAAAATCGCATCAAGTGCACCGAATGTGCGCAAGAATTTCAATCAGGTGCACATGGTGCACGAAAACATACACCGAACATCAAAATCGAAATCACAGTACGAAAGTGCATGAAAACTAGGTCGAAGCATATGTCAAAATCATGTGTAACCATATGCACGAAATCAAATCAAAATCTCAAAATTTATTAAAACCAAATCAAGTGCACTAGGTATGTACTAAACAATATCAATACAACTAATATATGAAACACAAATAGAATGTAATGAAGGTACACATAAGAAATGTCAATCGTAGAACAAAGTCTTCAAAATACCAAAATCCAATCAACGAAAATATTAAATTCAGATCACCAAATCACAATCGTAAACACTATCGTCAATGTGCGCCTCTTTCCTCTGATGTCGATTGCTTCGAACTCGTCTCTTCGTAGCTGTGCTGACTGCGCTACCAACGACAATACTCATATCTAGAGTCTCCCACGTAGTCAATCCATTCACCTGATATCCGGACTACATTAAACTTTTCGATCGATCCATCAAAATCCCATAATTCCCCGAGAGCTCATCACTCAAGTACAGTTTAAAAATATCCGGTGCATACCCCAGCATCGATGGTCCAGCCGTAGAAGGGCAAACCCAAGCCTCACTAAAGGCACCGCGGAACTGCCGTAAACCCTAAGGTTCAAGGGCGTTCTCGTGGTCATTTTGTCGAGTTAGGGTTTCATTCTTCTAGAGGGTCCATCGAAATACCTGCATGTTCTTCCGAATACCTTAAACTTGGGAAAATGGGTTTTCTGATAATCGTTCGAACCCTTTAACTTCATCCGGACGGCATGTGAATACCCTTTATCCGCACGCTAAGCAATGCTTCAATCCTCAAGAATAACCAATACTCTAATGGTTATCGCATTCGAGCCGCAGCTCCCTCTGCCCGTGCGCCCGTGGTAACATAAACCACCCTCTGATATCGACGAAGATAGATCAAAGAAACGAATAAAATACAATGCAAAAAAATGTACATCCTAAGGCTTCTTAAGCAGAGTAGCGTATCGTAAGTATGCCGCGGACCATACCCATAGTACGTTACTCTACTTAAATCGCCTACTCTATCAACCAAGGGTCACCTAGACTTATACAAGGTTAAACCTAGCGCTCTGATACCAACTTTGTCACGACCCGAAAGTACGGAACGTGACCGGCACTTAAATTACGAAGCGTCTAGAGGCGCAACGTAACCTAAGTAAGACGAAGCCCAGAAATCTAAACCATAAAAAGAAGAAGTGAAGGAAAACATGTAGAAAACAAGTTTAAAAGTATCATCCAATTTTCTCAAAAATTTCGGCAGAGTCTCCTTTGTAAAAACTGGCCCCAAACGGGTACAAACAAGAATAATATATATACGAACAATAAAAAGCATCCCCAAACGGGAGCTAGCTCAACGCCAACAGGCGGAAACAACCACAACAAGCACAAGAATATACAACGCCAAAGGGCGATGCTCAAAACTCAAAAGAAAACAAATCCACCAAACCAGAATAATACATGCGCGACTTTAAGGTCGAAATAAACAACTGGTCCAATAAAGTTAACAAGTAATACATGTTTGGTTGATTGAGCTTCCTACATACAAAGGAAATAATAAAAGTACAATGGCGGTCCAGATACAAGTGAACCAACCTACCGTACAAATCACCCGGAATGAAATGATGTGCCAGCAAACAGCCAAGGAACCCTGTACATCGAACCTGTAATAAAATTTGGCACAACGGCGGTGAGTTGCCAACTCGTGAGTAGAAAATATCTACGAAAAGAAATCGAATGCACAACGCTATCCTAGGTCATAATAATACACTACTATATCCCAATCATCTAGTAATGGCAGGGTAATACTACGTGTAAATGCAAATACTCTGTGCTCGTGTCAGTGCCTCATATAGCACTATGTCATATGAATGAGTATGCATGCACCATGAATGTAACATAACCAATCCTGAAATCTAGATATATCTGTATAAGAAATCTTTAGCTTTTATTATAGTAAAATGTGTATAGAAATCTGAAATAGCAACAATGAAATCCATGGAAATCCGTGTCAAGCATCGAGACAAACATGTAAATCTCAAGTCTCAATACCTCATAATCTCAATATCTCGGGCTCCGTCAGTCCGGATCGGCCCATATCATCAAATCTCACGACAACGGTCGGTATCCTCCGGATATCGTCTGCGCCAGACATCACCGGTAGGTAGCCTTCCCCTGCCAGGCTCATCGTCTACAACTCGATCTTCTTGCCCCGGGGTACCATACCGGGCCCACCATGTACCCGAGACGGTTCATCCACTCCTCGAATCGGGTCTCGAAATCCAACAGAAAACATGAAATCTCATGGTGGACGACACATACATCACGAGAAAACCGCATCTTATGTTTTAAAAAGAGAGGAGGAGAGAGAGAGAGAAGTTTTTATATATTTTTGCGGTTTTCCCCAAAATCTAGAAATCTCATAGAAAACCAAAATCCCAAAATCATGAGTAAGTATATGATAAATGTCGGCATATGCCCCATAATACTGCATGATAACATGAAAATGTGAATGCGTGAAATGTCTAAGTAATAAATGTCATGTCTCTACTATCACCAGAGAGTAATCACAATATTATATCGATCTAGCTGTTAGCTGATTCTATCGATAAAAGATAATATGTTCTAAAGTGTACGTGACATAGCAATTACCGATGATGATGTGTGTGAGCCGGCAAATAAGTGTGCGTGGAATATGCGCATCATCGGTAATGGTGCTGATGTCCTAACAGGCAGAGTTTGATTCTGATTATAGAAACATATGTATGAACATGCAACATTATGATTACAGTATGAATGTAAAAACAGATGTGCAATAACCACTCATTTGATATATAAGTATAACTACCACTATATGTCTTGAGCCTAACTAGTGTCCATCTAACCTCCTAAAGAACTAAACCTAAGAACTAGTCGATAAGAAATAAGAGTACACCTAAAGTCTGAGTCCATATCTCTAATAGTCGGCGATCCAGCCTCAATAGCGTCACGTACGTAGTACGATTTCCTCGAAACAAGAGTGCGGATCAATCATCACATATATGCCTCGTACGGTAAAATCCATCATACGACATCCCAATATCGGGGTACGGGTCAAGTATCACCTACGTGTCTCATTATTCGTATAATATCATCATTAACACATGTCATGATCAAGGTGCTATACTGTAATCGCATACATCAATCATATATCATTGTCAGCATAAATATACACCGTTAATTTATCCTCAGAAATGTCATGTCACATATATCATATCTTGATCAAGTCACATATGTCAAGTCATGATTAAGTCATGCCTATAAGATATCGAAATCAAGTTACATCTATATGATATCGTAATCAAGTCACACATATATCATATCAGAAAATCAATCACATGTTACGGTCCGGGTGCTATTTTAAAGTCCCATGTACCTCAATCTCATCACCACGCTTTATTATCTATGTATACCTATTCATTAACTCATTTTCTAATGATCCGCTAACATTTTAATACGACTGCATAGCCAAGAATCACGGCATCAAGCCCAGTTATACTGTTTCATTCCCGTGTATCATATCACATCATTGTATCCCATATACGTGTTGTATATATATATATATATACCTATACCTAGTCCTATATATATATATACATAGACACGTATACACCACGTCGAGTTTCAGTGTGTGCGTGTGTGTATCTACCTGAAACCTATGAATCTCTTCCAAGGTATTCATCCTCTGGTATGGTCTTCCTAAATCAGTCTAGTCCAGCCTAGGGTCAATACTAGGGTCCTACTCATTAAGAATCTAGGGTCACATCTGGCTTCCTAATGTCAATAAGTACTATTCCTATTCTACGTTGCGAGGGTGCTAAACGCCATCCACCCGACTTCCCCCCGTAGATATACATCTACTCACCTGGTCCATGTCTGCCGAAGACGGTGTCGCCATCCTCTTCTTCATCGCCCGCAGTCCACGTGAGGGGTACCTATACGCAAACATATATAGTATCGTAAACTAAATCACAGACAAAAGTCAAAACGGCACACGGAATGCGCATGGGTTAAAACCTATGTCCCGTTCACAGCAAAAGAACCAAATATCGCTCGATATCGGCGTACAAACTCCGATTAATCGAGATAAACATCAACAACCAACTCATAGTTTTAAAACTCATTACTTATAGTATAAAACATTATTTAATTCATCGAAACCCTAAAATCCATCAAATCGCCCGATTTCGTAAAACCCGAAAATGCTAATTTACCGTTTTTCTTCAAAACTTGACATTTAAATGAAACCAATGGTCATGATACTCATTAAATAGCATAACTAGACTATACAACCCATTACTATATTTTTATTACACAAATTTGTATTAATACAAAATTCCTAGTTTGCAACTTTTATAAATTTTCGACATCTTACAAGCAAAATTCCACAATTCCTTAACAAACTTGATTTTGCATGAATCAATGTATTAAACTACAATTTATAATGATAATGATATAATGAAACCATAATTTATATTTTAAATCTCATTTATTTAAGAATTTCCAAATTCTAGTTAGCTAAAATAGCATTTTTATTAGTATTTTTCAATTATCAAAAGAAACTAATGACCAAACTAAGTTTTTCATTCCTTAAACATGTTAATATCCTCATTAAAACAACAATCTAATGTTACAAACATTAATTGGAATTTATCTCACAAATATATATAATATATAGAAATCTAGTTTGCAAAAAAAAAAATGGTTTTAATTTAACAATTTTGGATAAGCAATTTACAATCTATCATCCATACAAGAATTTCCACTTCTAAAAATGTTAAACTAGTTATTATAACCCTAATTAATTAATAAAAATCATAACTTGATTTTATAACCCTAACTTGAATTTTTAAAACTTGGAAATAGAATTAATTCATTACATAAATTTATATTAGAATGAAACATTAAATAACAATAATTCATAAAAACAAGATTTATACCTTCACACAAGAAATCCAAACATGAAAATAAGCCTCCAAAATGCATGCTTTCCATCTCCAAAATCCATGTAAAAATGAGCAAAGAATAAAGGGTAGGAAATAATTAGGATTTTGTGGATTTTTTATTGAAATTTTGATGTATTTTTGATGATTTTTAATGCAAAAATGATGGGAAAAAAATTTTGGGGATGCCCATGGAGGTGAGGCCGGCCATGAGGTGAGAAAAAGAGAGGAGAGTGAGAAAAGGTGAAGAAAAGTGTAGAAGGTTTCATAAAAATATCAAACAATTAAGTCTTTTCAACCTTTATTCATTTTCCTTTTTATTTTTCAAAAACAAAACTAATTTCTAGAAACCACTTGAAGAATCAAGGGAGGAGGCTACCAAGGCTGGCCAAAATAGTGTGAGGGAGTAAAAGAATGTGTGATTTTGTTTGGGAAAAGATAAAAGTTTTACCGCACTCCATTTGCACTAATTTCACCGAAAAAAGCCTTTTTCTTCGATATTTTCTAACACCGGTTAACAACCCTATTTCAATTCAAAAACCACATGATAAAATTTTGTTTAATGTATTATGATGCACAAAATTTGTTTCAACTCATTCCAGTCTGTAATTTTCCCGAATTAAATGTATTAGTGACGGCTTAAAATAATATTAAAATAATTAATTTCGGAAACTTTTTCAGAAATTTTGAAATCTCACCAGTGGCTCAATAAATACCAAATACTAGCAATTATATAACTAGAATATTTATATTTAATTTTAAAATAAAAATATTTGTATTTTGACTTTTTACAGAAAACCCCCTTATTTTACCGATTTTCCGAAATTTCACCAAAACGATTTTCACAACGTTACAGAGCCGCAGCGCACCGACATTTTTCCCACCGCCACGGGCAATACACGGCCGCGGTTCCGCGGCCAATGGCAGGGTTTGGCCGCGGTTCCACGGCCAAACAGGAGCATCTTGGGCTGAAATTTCTTTGTGTTCTTCTGGTTGACTTTTTCTGACTATTTCTTTGGTTGTTTCTTTAGATTGGCTTCTAGGTTTCTTCCAGATCTCCACAGTGAATAATTGTAGTGGAATTTTATCGTTACTTCATGACGAAGTCTTGAACCTTACGCTGCCTTGTATTTTGTGAACTGATCTTCGTGTAGGCTTGATCAAGATTCCACCATTTATTGGTCTTAGTCTCACTTTTGTATCGTCTATTATCTTTTTCACTGTTTTTGTCCCGAGAATCTGTAACCTGCAACTAAGTAGCAAACATGGGTCAAAAGCACCTGTTTATTTATAAAATGACTAGGAATGGGGAATATAATAATGCAATATTATGATATGAACAAATACCCCCAAACTTATCTTTTGCTCGTTCTCGAGCAAACCTAGTTTTATTCTCAACAAAAACTTAACCTCACTTTCACAGGGAAACGCGATTGCACTGAGCTCATGCAACAAGCCGTTAAACCACTAGGTGTCCCTAGTAGGAGGAGTGTTGTCTCCTGAGGGTTTTCAGCGGATACTACCCACAAAATCCTATCAATTTGGCTTATCGACTTTTATTCTCCAATTAGGTCTTCTAACAAGAATTCTATTATCTTCGACTCATAAATTATCCACCCGTATTTTTCACGCTTCCTTATCATTTAAGTTAAGATTATATATATTCTGTAGACTTACTTAGCTTTCGGCATCTTTTAAGTTTTCCTTCTAGGGTTCTTTCTCAACTTAGGAATTTTTATCAACTCTACTAAAGATACAAGTCATATTCTTCATTCCTATCTATTATCTAAATCCCAATCACATACCCCTACGTATGTGTAAATATCACCCCTACACTTGGAAATTCAAATCAAGCTATCATACTCTTGTCTGTCGTCCAAAGCACTTCTTAATTGGTGAATTATTAGATGAAATTGCTCACACATTCTTCATGCGACCGTTAATACTTCTTGAGGTACCAACAACCGATATCAAAATGTGTTTGCACATTAAAGTGTAATTCCTAGTCTTGTAACACCTAAGGCTTTAGTAGTGACTCCCAAACTAGTTGGTCTAAGGCACTAGATGATAAGGCACCCTCGCTAAAAAAAAATTTCTATTTATGCAGCCTTAAGTAATCAAAAAAACCAGTGTTCATTTTTTATTATCTCTTTATTCACACTTGTATTTTATTTATTTTTCTTCGTACTAAGGACTTTAGACAAGAGCATTTCAAGGTCTCCTCTACTATTCCAAATTTCAAGGTTCGTGTCTGTGCAATTTTGTAGGGTATATATTTTCAGAATTTAGACTTAAGCTAGGAATTATTTTTCAAACTTATACTCTAATAAAAATATCAATACTTTTCCCTTATCTTGACTTAGCCCAAGAAGTGAACTCGAAATTTGCCTATTTCCAAATATAGTACAAAGACATATACTTTCTACCGTTAAATTTTAAGAAAGGTTATTTTTAGGGTTTTTAATTCACTAAGTCTAAGATCTAATTGTTCATAGCTAGTTAACCTATTTGGCAAACTCTAGTCAATTATGGCCAAAATTGAATACTTTAATTTTTATAATTTTTTGAAATTTTCAATTTTTATGGGTTTTAAAATAAGTATGCAAATGCAAAAATGTACACATGAATGCGAAGGAAGAAGGCTTACCGAGCATACCCCCAAACTTAAACTTGACGGTGTCCTCACTGTCATGCTACACCAAGAGGGTCAAAATGTCGGCACTCCCCTGTTTATTTATTTATAATTTTTTTTATTGTTAAAGGAAAAAAAAAAATAATATACAACAAGGTTCCCCCCAAACTTAAGTGAAACAGTGTTTCCAATGTTTAAGCGTTAAAGTTCAGAGTTAGGGAGGAGAAAAATCAAATTATACAAGGCTTTACACAGACCAAAAGTTAGCACCAACCATTCAAAAATTCTATCGTGATAATGGTGGGGTTGGTGAAAGAATGGAGTGTAAAGAAAAGAAATGAGACCCACACGAGACCGTATGGGAAGAAGAGTGGAATATGTTCTTGGTGGAGGAGAAGAATGGCGGAAAAGAGAAAGAAATGTAGTACGAACTTGAGGGTGTAAATCGAGTGAATAAATTAGCACAATTTGTGATGACCGTTGTGTTAAAAGCGATTATGCTAATCTATCAACCCGTCGAGAAATAGGGTCAAATCTCTCAAGATTCGCAAGAAAACATGGGTACGCCGAACTTAGTAAACCCTCCATTGAAAATGGAAACGCGACGGAGTCTTGCGTGGTCGAAACGATAGGAAGGACAAAAGGGAGTGATTTAGGGATAGTCTTATTCTCACCTAAGTAATCTGTCTCGAACTTGAAAGATTTCCATCAATGGTTCGAAATGACTGTAAGCAACAGAGTCTGATAGTTCAACTAAACTCATCTGAAAATTCAAAGGACTCAAACTCGGGAGGTGAGTTTTCAATATCGTCCGAAAAAGTGAAACACTCGTAATCATTATCGTCTGAGAGAACTGTGTCAGATTCAAAGAGAAATTTTTCAAGCTCACGGTCTTCAAACGTGATCTTTTGCGTGGTCGGAACGATGGAAAGGAGGGAGGGTGATTAGGAAGTATACAGTTAAATGTTCAGGAGGATGAATTGGAAAATCCGACACATCAAACAAAAATGGTTCATCCTCAATATTATCCTCAATACTCTCCTTAATACTATCCTCATAATTCTCCTCAAAATTTAGCCTATCCATGCCATTATCATCAAAATCAAGACGCATATGAGGTTCGGGGAGAAACATTTAATGACTCGGGATGATGAATTGGACATAAAATTTCAATCAAATCTACGAGTTCATCATCCAAAATATTCCTGGCGTCTATATCCTCAATCAAGTGAAAATCAATTTTTTTGACACCTCATCAAAAGCATGGATATTTATCAATTCTGGTTCTAAATTGGAGGTGTAGAGATCAAAAGGATTGGTGACGATTTCACTCGAAAATGGCTCTTCACAATCAGGTAAATCGAACACTACAAAGTCGCACAACTCATTTTTATTTTCAACTGGTGAATCATTTGCGACACTTGTTTGAAAACTGGAGTTGTGGGATTCAATTGGGCTATGGGTAGGTTTGATTTGGAAAGGTGTAGAACTCACTCTCTCCTCTCAAATTCTCACTCTGTCCAACCGCCTCCTCATACATTGGAAGATTTGGAGCTAGTTGAAAACTAGCTACCGGTTCACCAGGTTGCATAAGGGCGGCAATGGACGCATCCACATTCCTTATCATTTGGTTTGTCGCTACCATATAGGCTTCCAACGACTGTTCCAAACTAGACATGGGTTATGAAGGGGTTTCGGTAAAACATTCAAAATTATTTGGATACGTGAAACTCCCAAATGGCTGTGTAGAAGGAATGTCTAGGGAATGTGCGAAAGTCGGTAGGACTGGTCGGAATTGAATGGTTGGACAGGAGTAGGATCAACATTTGGATAAATAGGTGAATGGACTTGTTGATCCCAAGAACTCGAAGTGTTGAAAGGAGTGAAAGATCGGTTACAAGATTGTTCAATATGCTCAGCAATAGACATGGGTTTCGGAGTTACAACAGGACTCTCAAAAGGGGTATCAACGTAAGAAGGTGGTGACGGTTATAAATGGTTGATATAAAGTGGATTGCGGAATCAGGCTAGATCTAGGGTCACCTAGGTCCGCTAGACAGCTCCTAATGTTCCAAAGGGCTAGAAATAGGACCTCAAACTGCCTCTTCACCGCCAATTGCGGCCAGATAAGTGCCAGGTGAGTGGGAGGCTCTCCACTACAAGTAGTGGCCCTAATTAAGTAACCACTCGCCTTAGACACACTTGCCTAGACACCGCAAAGTCAGTTTAGGATCAACGGCCGATGCCTATAACTAGTCCTCTGTCCTATTGAGCGCGACGTCCTTAGGGCTGAGTCTAGTATTTTTTAATTAAATATTGATCAATGAAAATGCCTTATATGATTTCTGGGTCCTGGGAAGGGTGATGAAATCCCTACCCAATCTGGATTGGTTTCAAGGCCCTTAAAGTCCGATTAAATATGCAAAACAGTAACAACCACTTGCAATCAATTTTTTTTAAGCGCGGCGCAAAGAATCCTGCACTAGATCAATTATTAGAAAGGGAAAGATTTTTAAGCGCAAAGAATCCTGCATGAGATTTTACAGAAGATATATTGGGATTTGCAGAGGAGGAGAGAGAAAGCTCACAGAAAATTTTCCTCGTGCTGACGTCAGAAGTCGGCGGCGCTTCCGCGGCCAAAGGGCCCCTCGGGCGGCGGTTCCCCGGTGGGGTACAAGGTTCCAGTCCCGAGATTTTTTTCCTCGTGCTGATTCGACCAATCCGCGGCGGTGCGCGGTCGGAAGCAGCTTGGTGCGGCGGTTCCACGGTGGACTTGACGGCACGGTTCCCAAATTTTTTTCTGTTGTTCTATTGGTAAAATCCTTTGTTGTTCAGATATGCCTTTTTCTGTTTTGATCTCTGGATTTTTCCAGATCCGAACTCGATTGTAGATCCTGCAAAATTCACACGAAAAATACCCTTCACAAAATAAAAGATAATTTTTTTTTTCAGTTTTTTATGATTTTTCAATTTTAGATTAACCCGAAATTGCAAAAAGAAAATAACACGCCATCCCCGGCAACGGCGCCATTTGATTTGATCACAGAATATTTATAACCGCAATCAAGAACGGCGTCGCTTGGTAGCTAGCCGGTGAGTACGGGTCGGTCCACAGGGATTTTGTGAATCCTAATTGTTTTTACGAGTTAATTCCGATTGGTGTCGGATTGATTAAATTTTAAAACTAAATTAATCTAGATCTAAATATTGCTAGGGTTAGGTTTAGGTTAAGTATGGAAATGCAAAGATTTCCTCACCGCTATCTATACCCAAATTAAGATCTATTAAGAGTTATGGTAATTATTAATAAAGGGGATTAGTACCATCGGGAAGAAACGGTGTTTCTTCCTCTAGGTTCTGTCCTTCCTTTCTTAATCTTTACCCTAACCTCCATGGAAAACACGCTCAATCAGGCCTTTATACTACGGTATCACCGCTACCTCGTGGGATAGGGTGCCGTAGGGAGCGGTGTGTGCATGTATGCATGGAGTCCTATAAAAACGTGTGATGGGCAAGAAAGGGGTGAGAGATCTTCATCTCTCAAGCCTTCCCCAAAGCTAACCCTAACAAGCGAGGAGACTACTCGCTCATTAGGGAATTGAAGAACAGATCTAACTATCTAACTAGGGTAAGGAATTAAAGATCTACACTAAGGCAGAATAAAAATTAACTAAGGCAATTAAATAAAACTACTTACTTTATTGATGGCTCTCTCCAAACATTTACACAGGACTTTTCAGATCTGAATAGATGAAATGAAAAGAGGCATAACCTAAATCGGGTTTTTAGGGTTCTATTTATAAATTCATAGAAACCCTAGGTTACAATCGCGTCACATCTGCTTTTACAAAAATATCCCTAAGAAAAAGACCTAGTTAACGAGCCGCAGCGCACCGACATTTTTCCCACCGCCACGGGCAATACACGGCCACGGTTCCGCGGTCAATAGCAGGGTTTGGCCGCGGTTCCGCGGCCAAACAGGAGCATCTTGGGCTGAAATTTCTTTGTGTTCTTCTGGTTGACTTTTTCTGACTATTTCTTTGGTTGTTTCTTCATATTGGCTTCTAGGTTTCTTCCAGATCTCCAAAGTGAATAATTGTAGTGGACTTTTATCGTTGCTTCGTGACGAAGTCTTGAACCTTGCGCTGCCTTATATTTTATGAACTGATCTTCGTGTATGCTTGATCAAGATTCCGCCATTTATTGGTCTTAGTCTCACTTTTGTATCGTCTTTTGTCTTTTTCACTGTTTTTGTCCCGAGAATCTGTAACCTGCAACTAAGTAGCAGACATGGGTCAAAAGCACCTATTTATTTGTAAAATGACTAGGAATGGGGAATATAATAATGCAATATTATGATATGAACAGCGCACAAGTGTACGTAAGTGATCGAAGCCCTGCCGTAAAACCATACGGCCTCTACACCTTTTGCCCAGTGCAGGGAAACTCTCTATTTGGGACTCTAAAGACTCGACACTACGCTGGCAGTGGGTTTAACCACAGGCCGCAAGTGGTACTAGCTGCACGTAACGGTCCCCAGGTAGATGTCGATAAGAAGGCCGATGAGGAAAACCCATCCGAACTCCTACTGAGCCTGAATATGACAATCTCTGTACAGTCTGGTCTGTTCGTCTATGAGTATCGCATATCGGGCCTAGGGGCGATAATCGTCGGACCCCTAATAGTGCAATAAGTCGTGTTGGAGAGTAGCCCAATAAACCATGAGAAACTACTGGAATACCTACCAGTAAATCTCGCTTGCCTTGGCCAAGGACTTTGTGTAATGGCCTTCCGAACACAGCGCGATATCAACCCCCAATACCGGGAGAGACGAATCCTATCTAACCACCTCTGCCTCAAAGTGCTTCGGGATTGCACCCAACTACTACCTGTTTGCATGACTCCTTTGAGCCGTGGTAAGGTAGTAATCAAAATACAGTAGGAACACACCCGAGACGAAGTAGCAGTGTCAAGTCGACGGACTAAGCTGCACTCATGTCACCTGGGAACTGCTATCCGACGACAGGTATAATACCCACCAACAGTTCCAGACGAGTCCTGTCCAATGTACTCATTACCTAATGAGCACCTGCATACTATCTCCCGTACGACGTACTGATGGCTGTGGGACAGACCATCTCCCATGCTGGGATGAGAAGTGTATACACTAGTATACTGTGGAGTATCGATACCCTGTCTCGATAATCCTACGACTAGGGACCGGTTTAGGATGTGCTTATAGACTACCCATCCCCCACTAGTGTGGCTGCCATCACAACGCTGGTAATCAAGCAAAGATCCTAAGGGCTCTACCAATATGTATAAGCGATATGCTAAGAAAACACATGCACATATTGAGGTAGAAACAAACCAGTAGCATACTACCGATTTGAGCAAGACTGTTACTACATCCGTGTGTATCCCAAGCTCCCATTAAGTAATATACAATCCAGTATGATATAATAATGACATCTAGGGCATATATCACTAACATATAGTGCCCTCAAGGCAATTACCTGTTAGTTGTATGTATGCCCTAGAGGCCAGTATTGTACAGATGATGTATATTATATTGGATGCTTGGACATATATAAAGATGACTTTCTTGCTCGATATGATAGTATGCTATCTGGTTACTCTTTATCTTAACATGTACACTTGTCTCTTTAAACTGCCTTATAGTTACATGTTGATAAAGCCCTTAGGATGTGTACTTGACTACCTGGACTATGATGCAGATCATACTAGTGGGGACATGGTAGTCCATAAGTACATCCTTCAAGGTCCCTAGTCGTGGGTGTATCGAGACGGGGCATCGATATACCAGTGTAGACTAGCGTATACGCTTCTCGACCCATGAGATGGGCGATGGATGATCCCATATCCATTGGTGTTTGACATCAGAGATGGTATACGGGTGCTCAGTGGAGACTGGGTACACTGGACGGACTCGCCGAGAACTCCCAGATGGTATTATACCTCACGTCAGATGGCAGTTCTCAGGTGACACTTGTACAGGTTAGTCTGTAGACCCGAGATCGTCATAGAGTCTTGTGTGATTCCCACTGTGCTTTGATCTCCACCTTACCATGTCCATGAAGGCGTGCAAAACGGTGGTCTTTGGGTACAGTCCCGAGTCACATGGAGGCAATGAGCGATAGGAGGGGTTTCGTCTCTCCCGGTATTGGGGGTTGATGTTGCGCTGTGCTTGATTGGCCGTAACAGGAAAGTCCCTTGCCAGGGCTGATCAGAGATTTGCTGGTAAGTGTTACCAGTAGTTTCTCGACCCGTTATGAGCCTCACATCGGCACGACTTATCGGTTATTGGGGTCTGATGTATACCACCCCTAGACCTGATATGCGACATATCAGACGAACAGACCGGACTGTACGGTAAGTGTTACTGGTTGGATTCACAGGAGTGTGAGTGGGCTAGCTCGTCGATCTTCTGATCGCTCAATACCCGGATGGCCGTTACGTTTAGCAGACCGCTTGCGGCTTGTGGGTGCTTGATATGATCATCATCTGCTACCGGCGTATTGACGAGTCTTTAGAGTCCTACACAGAGGTTTCCTGGCTCAAGCAAAACGAAATAGGAGTGCATATGAGATATGTGCAGGACCAAGAATGATGTGTGTATGTGATACCGTATTTCATTCTCGCGATGAATGTTTCGATTGGTTATATGCGATATAACCTAGTTATCGAATCGTAGATTGATTCAATAAGTCGATACATTGGATACTAGTCGGTTATGTGCGACATGACCGGATCATTGAATCAAGTGTTGATTTAATGATTTAATGTATAATTATATATTTGATATATTACTTTGCATTAACTAGTATTCGTTCACTTTAATAGGATTTTCTCACTTGTAGTTCACAAGTAGTATATGTGATATACTTTTGTGCACTACAATGTGTCATGTTTGATGATGCATGTAAATTGGTTTTGTGTTAAGACTTAAACCATGGTTATGATAATAGTTAGGGTTTTGATTTATTTACTTATTTATTTATCTATTCCTTTTTGATAAATAAATAAAAGATAACAAAATGGTTTCTTTCATGAAGCTTCATGAAGCTTTGACTAAAGTGACCATTTTGTCATCATCCTTAACCCTAACCATTCTCACTTGACCATGGTCTATTCTCTACACTTAACCAAGGTTAGAATATGATAAGTATTGATTTTTATTATTCTTTTAAGAACACTTATCATAATTCTAGCTTCATCTTCTTCTTCATCTTCAAGAGAGAAAGCTTGATGCCATCAATGGCAACTTGAGTTCTAAAGTGAGAAATCCAATTCTAAAGTGAACCCACCTCCTATTTCTTCACCCTATACCTCTTGCCAAGTTGTTTTGGGTATTTTTTTCACAAGTTTCACAAATTTGTGAAGTCGGAGCTTGAACTTGTGACGCCTCGACGTAGATCATCTTCGGCACGAAGCCGACGACCTTGCCCGCTCGTTTTTCCGATGAAGCCGACAATCGAGTCTAGGATTCGAGATAGGCAGCGAGAGGACGCCTACGTGGAGCTAAGGAAGTGGAGAACCGGATCTACAAAGGTTGTAGCCTCTCTCCTTTCGTTAAGATGTTAACTAGTTTAGTTTTTCGCCTAAATTTCTAGTCAACGATCTGTATTAGGGTTTCTCGGCACCCGTAAAAATTGAAATTGTCATGGTTGATGCCTTGTGAGATCTCTTGAGAGTACCTAGGAACCCTACAGTGGTATCAGAGCCTA
Organism: Agapanthus africanus; assembly: GCA_030015575.1. Lineage (NCBI taxonomy): Eukaryota > Viridiplantae > Streptophyta > Magnoliopsida > Asparagales > Amaryllidaceae > Agapanthus > Agapanthus africanus. The sequence goes on from JASDDO010000029.1 coordinate 216,921,482, forward strand.
GCTAGAGCCTTAGGCGAAGTCTAGACGATGTTTGAAACCCGATCGAACCCGAAAACCTAACTTTTTGATGCTCTCTGGACTTTTTCTAAAAACTGGGATTTTTCCAGATTAAAAATTCCTAAAAAATTCAGCAGGAAATTGTAAGAATTACTGTGCAAATACGACACTGTTTGGAGCTTAAACAGCCGCGGAACCACGGCAAGAGCTGACTCGTGCGGCGGTTCCGCCGCCACTTGATGACGTCATCCCTATCTATTTGCACAGTAATTCCTATTTAACAGTGCTGAGTTCTCTGGGTATTTTTAATATTTATTCAAGAGTTGAATATTCCAGGTTGTTTTAGGGATTCGATGATTCGATCGGATTATCAGATTTTGTCTATGTGGATTCCGGATAATTTTTGAGTTTGTTAAAAAGTTCGACCGGATATAAATACCCAACTTTTCCCCTGTCGGGAAATTTCCAAGTGTTGGATTTTTCCGTAGTTTAACGACGTTCTAAGTAGTGCAAGTAACGCGATGGACCCTCTAGAAGACAACAAACCTTAACTCGATTATGTGACCGTCTTGAACTGCCCTTTGAACCTTCGGATTTGGGGCAGTACGGCGTGCCACATGTGAGGCGTTGGCTTGACCCTTCTACGGCTGGACCGTTGGTACTGAGGCACGAACTGAATGTTGTTAGACTTATTTCATGTGTTGAGCTGTATCAGGAAAACTTGGGTATTCGACTGTTCGATCGGAAAGTTTAACATTTTCTGTTTATCTGGAATGTGATACAATAATTGGAATTCACAAACAGTTATGAGATAACTGAATGAATGTTATAAATCTAGCGGTTTAGTTTCACTTGATATTGAAAAGAGTTTTCGATAATGAGACTAAAATGCGGGGTTTATAACTGTTAGGCATGTGATGTCTAAGTATTTCATTTGATTAGGCATGTGATGTCTAAAGAGGTTGCGGATTCCAACTGTTGTAGTTTTACACTTTCTTTTCTGTGACCGTAAGTGTAGTATGTTCATATCGCCGGTTTCGTTGCTATACGTCAACGACAATTGGGGTATGCATACTTACTTACGTTGATGACATGTGATGTTATGTGTTGCTGGATATGTTATATTGGATCGTCGTGTTTGAATAGCTGGGGGTTTTTATGTGAGATGAGTGTTTTTCATTTTCATTCATGTAAAAACTTGTATGTAATATTCTTTTATTTGGGGCACTTCCAGGTTGCGGAAGATGTCACCTTTTGTATATTATTTACTTTTCCGCATTAGGATAGACCCAAGGAGGGGAGCACAAGTAACCGGGTTCTAGGGTTCAGTGGGAGACCATCTCGAGGAGTCGAGTCCGGGTCTCCTAACCCTAGAATTGGTAGGGTTTCTTGCTGCTCTCGTAGGGGTCTAGGGGTGTGGGATTGGCTATTCATCACGACCGTGGAATCCGTGTTTTATATTGGCTCGTATTGAAAACACGGACGTCCTAGTATATCCAATGTTTCATATGTTTCTTCTGCTGCGATATCTGTGATGTGATCATGTGATGTTCTGTGATAGATACAGTATATAGTATATATGATATATTATATAGACGTTACTTATGTTTTGCACCCGCACTAGCCCTGCCCTGCTCTGTCGTTAGTTACCTAACCTAACGGTGCATGAGGGGACATCGAGGCGAATGCGGATGGCATAAGTGTACGTCATATCTATCTGTGATGTTTAGGTATTTAAATGATGGGACTTCATTAATGTGATTAATGAAAGAAAAGAAACCTAAGATGTTGTAGAATCAAATTTTAAATAAAAAAAAAAGGATAGCTACAGTTCTTGCTTTGCATAGCGGTATATATGATATACCCTGCACCTTATTCGATGAGGAAAGGACCGAGATCCCTTCACCGGGAGTGACTCCTTTAGCAATAACTGGCAGATGCTACATACTCGGTTTGCTTTTGATTGTTTTTGAGTTTTGCTTTGCACAGTGATATATATGATATATCCCGCACCTCATTCGACGAGGAAAGGGCCGACGATCCCTTCACCGGGAGTGACCCCTTTAGCAAAACTAGAAAAGCCTCAAAATCACTCCATTTCAAAACTTCATTTGATTCTACAACGATATCAAGTTCATTACGCAATAGGTTTTTAGAAAAACCTGTCGTAGCCCTCCGTCATTTCAGATAAGTAGTAGTTAGTATTCGTGCTACGTTTGTTGGCCTGCATCAAGGCGTAGTGTGCGGTAGCTAACTAGTATTTACCTGCATATGCATATGATGCAGATTGGATTAGGGTAGTCGTGCGACTTTGTTGGCCTGCGTCAAGGGTCGTACGGGTGGGTTTAATTCAATCAGGAAATGACGGGTTGAACTTTACTAGCGCACTATGGTTTGTTGGCCTGCGTCAAGGTCATAGGACGCTAGGGGCAAAATATTATCGGGAATTTCAAGTGTTGAAATTTGCAATGAGATTACATACCTTCTATGAGATAGTTGGATCCCGATACCCGCTGCGAGTAAGAGTTACTCCTGGGAGAGTTTTACATATTACAATTAGCCGATCAAGTAGGTGTCTAGAAAGGTGTTAACGAGGTTACGCCTCTGGGAAAACGAGGTTTACATTAATTAGGTTCGTGCGAAAGCACGGGGGACCTCCCTCAAAGTACCGACACTGGCCTGGCTGAAAGATTGGCGAACTTGTAGTGTGTAATTAATCCCGGCTAGTCTTTCCTTTTAGGGTTTGAAGGAAGATTTGATAAAAAGCAATGGGAGCCATCCTGATTAGATAAGATAATAACCAATCTGATCTTGCACGAGCATACGCTAAAGTGTTTTCTTCTCTCTCTCTCCAGGTAGCGACCATTTCATGCCCTAATAAAGATAATAATATGGATGTATTGACCGAACCCGCATGTTATACTGTGCTGGGGAACGTTGGATCCGTTCTTTCCTATAAGAGTTATAGGAATGAACAGGATATAGGGGAATACCAGGATTCCCATGCCACCTGAATGAAGAAAGTACATGATGATGCATTTTCTTCGGGTGTGTTCGTTACAGAGAACTGTTTCTCCGTTTGCTCTACGTCCTGGGTATTAGATACCGGGTCAGGATCCCATATATGTAATCAGTTACATGGGCTTAGAAAAGGTAGAGAACTTGGAGAAGGTGATAAAGACATAAGAGTTGGAAATGGTGCAATTGTTGCAGCTAAGACTGTGTCAAGACCCGAAAGAGTACGTGACTGGCCCTTGAACCATATGAAGTCTATAGGACCTCATCTGATCCAAGTTAGCCAAAGCCCAGCATCTAAAACCATTTGAAGAGTGAAAAAGGAAAACTTGTTTTGAAAAGTAAAGAAATCATGTTTGAAAATCAAGTTTTTAAATAACTAAGCCGAATATGAATTTTTAAAATGTGTAATTTTTTCTGAAAATTTCGGCAGAGTTTCCTTTGTAAAAACTGGCCCCAAACGGGGTACAACAAGAATAATATATATGAGATGATAAAAGGCATCCCCAAGCGGGAGCTAGCTCTTCGTCAATCGACGGTCACAACCACGCAAGCAATAATAATATACAACGCCAAAGGGCGAGGATCAAACTCAAAAGAAACTCAAAACAGCCAGAAAACCGTAATACTACTAGCGCGACTCTAAGGTCGAAATAATACAACACTGTTTCTAAGTCTGAAACAATATACAAGTTTTGGTTGATGGAAATTCTAGATACAATGAATAATACATGAACAATGGCGGATCTGGTACAAAGAACCCACCTATCCAAGCAAGTCACCCATAAGGAAGCCGTGTGCCAGAAATGCCGCTATGGAATCTGTACGGCAAACCTGCAAGAACTGGGGCACAACGGGGGTGAGTTGCCAACTCGTGAATAGAAAATATCTACAAGCAGGAATCGAATGCATGACCCATCCTAGGTCAATACGATCAAATATAAATAAACCTCAATGTAAATAAAGCTGAACATGCTAAACTGGCAATGTAACCTCTATACATGAGTGTAGTGCCAAGTGCTCGTGCCAGTGCCTCAAGTAATAGCATATCGTAAATATTAGGTATGATCAATGCAATCAAATCTGTATACACGTGGATCCCGTCCACTCATCACCCACTGACAATAACCATCATGCAAGTAAATATCATAAAACTTGTGCATGGAAATATGAGGACATAATCCACCCGTGTCCCTCGCGACACGTCAAATCATGGAACCGGAGTGCCCAGCATCGGCACTCGAAAATATCATGAAAACTGTGCCCAGCATCGGCACGTAAATCCTCATATATCGGGCTCCGTCAGTCCGGATCGGCCCACGGGCTCTGTCTGCGGTATCGGCCCTCGGCCCCGGCAGTACGCCCAAATCCATCTATCGACTCTGGTCAGTATCCTCCGGATAACCGCCAGGTCCAACCAATCACCGGTAGGTACTCGCCCGCCTCCAGGCTCAATCGGCAAAGCTCATCGATCATCTTGCCGAGGGGAACCATACCGGGTCCACCATGTATCCGCAATCGGCTCGTCCACTCCTCGATTCGGGTTTCACATGTCGCTCTCAGCACCGAGAAAACACATGGTGGACGCACTGAAATATCATATCAAGGGTAACCGGGTTTTTAAAGCAATGACATATTCTCTTTTTGAAACATCCACGGTTCCCAAATCCAGAAATATCATAGAAACAACATATCTCAATGCGTCTAATCAGAAAGCATGATGTATGCGACATGTAAAAGAACTGTAAGCATATCATTATGTCATGCAAGGATCATATACTGAATGCAATAGTACTACGGTGTAGTGACATGGCAATTATCGATGATGAGTGTGTGAGCCGGCAACAAGTGTACGTGGAACATATGCATCATCGATAATGGTGCTGGTGTCCTAGCAGCATGACTGAAATATAACCACAGTACAAGCGATGCAATGCAAATAGCAGGAATATGCGGAAACGAATAATCAACGCAAAAGTACAGAACCTTCCCCAATAGATATGTCATGCAACCTTGCCTTTTGAAATAAAACGAATCAGGGTTTTTGGTAAAGTAAGGGCTACGGTGTTTTAAGAAAAGATGCATTATTTGAAAATATCCGTATAACCCTTCTGCCTATCTTTAAAATATCCCCGATTCGTTAGTTTGAAATAGGTATGACTCGGTCTAGTCTAATGTCTACTAAGTAATCTAGACAGGAGGGGTATGAAACCACCTAATCTGAGTCAATATATATAGATATGATAGTCGGTGATCTCACCTCAATAACATATCGTAAGATATCCTCGAGTCATGAGTACGGATCTATCATCAATACCAGCTCGTACGGTAAATCGTCGTACGGCATCCCAATAACTGGGTAGGGGTCAATATCACACTATCTCATCACATATCAGGTATCACTTATCATCAGATCGCACAATCTGGGGTACTACTCTAAGTCTAGTACAAATCGATACCATCTATAAAAATATGAATGCGGGTAAAGCACACGTCCAAAGGCCCGCTAAAACTATCATATCTCACCTCAAAGACAACCTATGTCACATCGCCGATCTCACGGCCTCACATCAAGTATCATCTCAAACCCACGTATCATCCTCAAATCCCGTATATAAACACATAGTCCCATACCCATGTGTAGATATACGCACCATCATATGCGCACAGATATATGAAAGAATGTATGCAAGTATGTGTGTATGTGTGAGTGTGGGTGCAACCACTATCCTAGGGTTTCGCACTACTCAACCAATACATTCTTATCATCAAAATACCATTATTACCATCAATAACCCTAAACAACACATAATAAATATACGTGTGTATACGTATTCGTATACATCACCACGGACTGCGGGGGTGCTATACGCCATCCACCCGACTTCTCCCCGTAGATATAAATCTACTCACCTTGCTTCTCATGTGTCGGTGTCGATGTCGCCATCTTCATCTTCTTTGCCTCAACCTCTCGTAGGGTACCTACAAGTATATCACAACGCTAAAGCACATGAAAACCACATCGGAAACCAAAATAGCACACGCTACCCGCATAGGTAAAAACCTATCGACTCACATGTAAACACGTTCAATATCCACTTGTCGTTGACGTCCAAACGCCACCCGACAGGAATGAATCACCAAACACCAAAATCCATGCTAAATCAAGTCGTAAACCATGCACCAACATAGGAAAATCAACCCAGATTTCACCCTAGATGGAATCAGTCAAAACTAGACATACCCAGGGTCAAAACTAGAGGAAATGGGGCCATGCACAGAAAACGAAGCAGATCCACCCTGCTCTGGCCGCAAATTGCGGCCAGAATGGGATAATTGGCGGCCTCAGTTTGGAGTTGGGGGCTAGGGTTTGGGGTGGTGGTTCATTGGTGCCTGGACATCTCACTGTCAACTCAGTTTCACTTTTGGGATCTCGGGGTGATAGCAGATTCCATAAAACAGTCCCAGATTTCCAGTTTTCCCCCGATATCGGTTCCGTAATTCCGTATTCTGTTTACAAGTTCAGGTTAGGGTTCAAATTAGCATCACACAAGGGATTCTAAGGTCACCTCAATCCTCAATTTCATCTTAAGTTTCAGTTTTACCCTAAACCCTAACTTGATGTTTCACAAATCCACCAAACAACACCATATCGATACAAAACTAGTATGGATACACAAGGAATTGAAATACTACTCTATTGGTGCAGAAATTACCTTCTTTGGCAACTCAAGAAAATTCTTGAGTTGCTCAAAGTCCTTCAAATCCAACCTTGCTAGGTTCAATGTGAAGCTAGTGAGCTCGGGAACACTTTTTGTGAAGTGGGAATGAGGTTTTGGCTTTGTTTTCATGATGGATCTAGGGTTTTAGTGAAGAGGGTGAGAGAGTGAGGAAGAGGGCAGCAGCTCCATAGGAGAGGGAGAGAGAAATGAGAAGGGAATGATGGGGGCATGGCTTCAAAAGGTGGGGTTGACCTATACCTACCCTCTCTCTCTCTCATCATCCATTTCCTTTTCCTTTTCTTTTCTAACACTTCTCACTTGAATAGTGAACCCAAAAGAAAACCATGGCAAAAGAAATGTAACACAAGTGTAACAAGTGTGGAAAATGATATGTGCACATTTTTGCTCAAAAGTGCTAAAAATCCAATTAGCGATTTTTAATCGCGATTAACACTAAATTAGCATATAACTAATCTTAAAAACTTTAAAATGGCATAATTCCTTAAAATACCTTATTTTAGAATTTTCCATAATTTTTCCCCATTTATTTGTATTTAATTATACCAGAATATTAAAATATTCATTAAAATAATATTAAATTATAAAATTTCCCAAAAATCATATTTTATTATTTTGAAGACGTTACAGACTGTCGGGGAATATCACCTTGTGTTACCAACTGGTAATACATTGGTTCTGAATGAATGCTATTACATGCCGAACCTGATATGCAACATTATATCAGTTTCTTTATTAAGTAAAGAGGGATATAATTTTGTATTACAGGACAATGTTATGAACATTTTCCGTAACCAAAAGTTGGTTGGATCAGGCACGTTGTGCAATGGCATTTATGTTCTAAATCAATCAACAGTTCTGAGCATAACAAACACACATAAAAGGAAGAGTTCTGAACTGAACGAATCTTTCTTGTGGCATTGTAGACTGGGTCACATCAATGCGACACGACTAGCTAAGTTGCATAAAGATGGATATTTAAATCCGTTTGAATTTTTATCTTATGACACTTGCCAATCATGTCTCAAAGGCAAGATGACCAAAACTCCGTTTACGGGACACGGAGAAAGAGTTACCGAACTCTTGGGACTGATACATAGTGATGTATGCGGTCCCATGTCTACACATGCCAGGGATGGTTCTTCGTACTTCATTACATTCACTGACGATCTCTCTAGATTCGGATATGTGTTCCTGATGAAACACAAATCAGAAGCTTTTGAGAAATTTAGAGAATATAAACAAGAAGTCGAGAACCAAACCGGAAAAAGTATTAAAATCCTTCGATCTGATCGAGGAGGAGAATACTTAAGCAATGAATTCCTGGACTTCCTAAAAGAGAATGGGATTCTCTCTCAGCTGACTCCTCCATATACACCACAGCACAACGGTGTATCAGAACGGAGGAACCGCACCCTATTGGATATGGTGCGCTCTATGATGAGCACAGCTGAGTTACCTATTTCCTTCTGGGGATATGCACTGGAAACAGCTGCAGATCTATTGAATATGGTTCCCACCAAAACCGTGCCAACCACTCCATATGAGATATGGAAAGGAAAGAGACCATGTCTTAATTATGTTAAGATATGGGGTTGTCCGGCATATGTAAAAACGCAAAATCCGGACAAACTCGCGGCAAGGTCCATTCTGTGTAAGTTTATTGGATATCCCAAACATTCGCGCGGATATATCTTCTACCACACCGAGGAACAAAAGGTGTTTGTTTCTCGACATGCCACCTTTTTAGAAAAGGAATTTCTTGAAAAAGAGATTAGTGGCAAGGAGGTAGAACTGGAAGAGGTTCCAGCAATACAGACTACAACAGAAGATTTGGTTGAACCAGAGGATTCAGTAGTTCCCAATGAACCTCAGCCTCTCCGCCGATCTAGTAGGGTTCCTCGCCCACCTGAGAGATACTACGGTTTTCTCATGGATGGTGGGAGCGAGGATTGCATCATGGAGGATGATGACCCAACTAGCTTCGAGCAGGCCATCACGAGTAGGGACTCAGTGAAATGGCTGGATGCTATGCGGTCCGAGATGGAATCCATGTACACCAACAAAGTATGGACTTTGGAAGTTGCTCCTGAAGGGGTAAAACCCATCGGGAGCAAGTGGATCTTCAAGAAGAAACTTGGTGTAGATGGGAAAGTGGAGACTTTCAAAGCTAGACATGTAGCAAAGGGTTTTCGTCAAAGACCAGGTGTGGACTATGACGAAACCTTTTCTCCAGTGGCTATGCTTAAATCCATCCGGATCATGCTTGCCATCGCTGCATACCATGATTACGAAATCTGGCAAATGGATGTTAAGACCGCCTTTCTAAATGGTGATTTAGAAGAGTGCGTATACATGACTCAGCCAGAGGGCTTCGTAGACAGTAGAAGCAGCGGCAAGGTGTGCAAGCTGCTTAAATCCATTTATGGATTAAAGCAAGCATCGCGGAGTTGGAACATCTGCTTTGATGTCGTTATCAAAGAGTTTGATTTCGTCAAAAACCCAGATGAACCTTGTATTTACAAGAAGGTGGCAGGGAGTAAGGTTGTCTTCCTCGTATTGTACGTGGACGACATACTCTTGATAGGAAATGATATTCCTATGCTGCAATCGGTCAAGCTCTTCTTATCACAAAGATTCTCAATGAAAGATCTTGGTGATGCCTCCTGTATATTGGGAATAAGGATCTATAGAGATAGATCCAAACGGATATTGGGATTGTCCCAATCCAGGTACATTGACACCATACTAAAGATGTTTAGTATGGAAGAATCCAAGCGTGGGAACTTGCCCACGATCTCTGGAGTCACTCTCTCCAAAGAGATGTCTCCCAAGACTGATTTGGAGAGAGCTCGCATGCAAGGGATACCCTATGCTTCAGCTGTAGGCTCTATCATGTATGCGATGCTATGTACCAGACCCGATGTTGCATACTCACTAAGTGTAGTGAGCAGGTATCAAGCTGATCCTGGAGAGAATCACTGGACAGCTGTGAAGAGCATTCTCAAGTACTTGCGAAGGACTAAAGAGATGCTCTTGGTGTATGGTAACGGAGAACTCCAAGTGGAGTCCTTTACCGATTCGAGCTTCCAGAGTGATAAGGACGACTCTAAGTCGCAGTCGGGTTTTGTCTTTACCCTTTACGGAGGGGCGGTTAGCTGGAAGAGTTCCAAGCAGGAAACCGTGGCAGACTCGACGATGGAGGCTGAATACATCGCTGCCAACGATGCTGCTAAAGAAGTTGTCTGGATCAAGAAGTTCATTACTGAACTTGGAGTGGTGCCATCCATTGAGCATCCAATACCTTTGTATTGCGATAACAATGGAGCGGTGGCTTTGGCCAAGGAACCCAGGTCCCATCAGCGATCCAGGCATATTCTGAGGTGGTATCACCTGATCCGGGAGATATTTGATCGTCGGGAGATCGAGGTCAGGAGGGTTGACACGAAGAACAACACGGCGGATCCACTCACGAAGGCCATTCCCCAGATACAGTTTGAGAGACTCTTCGGGATGCTCGGTATGCGATACTACAGCAGCTGGCCCTAGTGCAAGTGGGAGATTGTTAGTTGTATGTATGCCCTAGAGGCCAGTATTGTACAGATGATGTATATTATATTGGATGCTTGGACATATATAGAGATGACTTTCTTGCTCGATATGATAGTATGCTATCTGGTTACTCTTTATCTTAACATGTACACTTGTCTCTTTAAACTGCCTTATAGTTCCATGTTGATAAAGCCCTTAGGATGTGTACTTGACTACCTGGACTATGATGCAGATCATACTAGTGGGGACATGGTAGTCCATAAGTACATCCTTCAAGGTCCCTAGTCGTGGGTGTATCGAGACGGGGCATCGATATACCAGTGTAGACTAGCGTATACGCTTCTCGACCCATGAGATGGGCGATGGATGATCCCATATCCATTAGTGTTTGACATCAGAGATGGTATACGGGTGCTCAGTGGAGACTGGGTACACTGGACGGACTCGCCGAGAACTCCCAGATGGTATTATACCTCACGTCAGATGGCAGTTCTCAGGTGACACTTGTACAGGTTAGTCTGTAGACCCGAGATCGTCATAGAGTCTTGTGTGATTCCCACTGTGCTTTGATCTCCACCTTACCACGTCCATGAGGGCGTGCAAAACGGTGGTCTTTGGGTACAGTCCCGAGTCACATAGAGGCAATGAGCGATAGGAGAGGTTTCGTCTCTCCCGGTATTGGGGGTTGATGTTGCGCTGTGCTTGATTGGCCGTAACAGGGAAGTCCCTGGCCAGGGCTGATCAGAGATTTGCTGATAAGTGTTACCAGTAGTTTCTCGACCCGTTATGAGCCTCACATCGGCACGACTTATCGGTTATTGGGGTCTGACGTATACCACCCCTAGACTTTATATGCGACATATCAGAAGAACAGACCAGACTGTACGGTAAGTGTTACTGGTTGGATTCACAGGAGTGTGAACGGGCTAGCTCGTCGATCTTCTGATCGCTCAATACCCGGATGGCCGTTACGTTTAGCAGACCGCTTGCGGCTTGTGGGTGCTTGATATGATCATCATCTGCTACCGGCGTATTGACGAGTCTTTAGAGTCCTACACAGAGGTTTCCTGGCTCAAGCGAAACGAAATAGGAGTGCATATGAGATATGTGCAGGACCGAGAATGATGCGTGTATGTGATACCGTATTTCATTCTCGCGATGAATGTTTCGATTGGTTATATTCGATATAACATAGTTATCGAATCGTAGATTGATTCGATAAGTCGATACATTGGATACTAGTCGGTTATGTGCGACATGACCGGATCATTGAATCAAGTGTTGATTTAATGATTTAATGTATAATTATATATTTGATATATTATTTTGCATTAACTAGTATTCGTTCACTTTAACAGGATTTTCTCACTTGTAGTTCACAAGTAGTATATGTGATATACTTTTGTGCACTACAATGTGTCATGTTTGATGATGCATGTAAATTGGTTTTGTGTTAAGACTTAAACCATGGTTATGATAATAGTTAGGGTTTTGATTTATTTACTTATTTATTTATCTATTCCTTTTTGATAAATAAATAAAAGATAACAAAATGGTTTCTTTCATGAAGCTTGATGAAGCTTCATGAAGCTTTGACTAAAGTGACCATTTTGTCATCATCCTTAACCCTAACCATTCTCACTTGACCATGGTCTATTCTCTACACTTAACCAAGGTTAGAAGATGATAAGTATTGATTTCTATTATTCTTTTAAGAACACTTATCATAATTCTAGCTTCATCTTCTTCTTCATCTTCAAGAGAGAAAGCTTGATGCCATCAATGGCAACTTGAGTTCTAAAGTGAGAAATCCAATTCTAAAGTGAACCCACCTCCTATTTCTTCACCCTCTACCTCTTGCCAAGTTGTTTTGGGTGTTTTCTTCACAAGTTTCACAAATTTGTGAAGTCGGAGCTTGAACTTGTGACGCCTCGACGTAGATCATCTTCGGCACGAAGCCGACGACCTTGCCCGCTCGTTTTTCCGATGAAGCCGACAATCGAGTCTAGGATTCGAGATAGACAGCGAGAGGACGCCTACGTGGAGCTAAGGAAGTGGAGAACCGGATCTACAAAGGTTGTAGCCTCTCTCCTTTAGTTAAGATGTTAACTAGTTTAGTTTTTCACCTAAATTTCTAGTCAACGATCTATATTAGGGTTTCTCGGCACCCGTAAAATTTGAAATTGTCATGGTTGATGCCTTGTGAGATCTCTTGAGAGTGCCTAGGAACCCTACATTACCGTAGTCGCAGGCAGGTGATTATAATGATTGAGGGAGGACCTATACCGGTAGAATAGTCTTACTCGAGATGATAGTATACTATTTGGTTTGTCTTTATCATCACTATTATATGTTGATAGAGCCCATAGGATTCTTGCTTGACTACCAGCAATTTGATGGAGATCATAAACGTGGGAGCTGGGGGTCTATAAGCACATCCTTAAATGTCCCTAGTCATGGGATTATCGAGACTAGGCATCAATACTCCAGTGTAGACTAGTGTATACTTATCCAGACCCTGATGAGGGGTGGTCGCCGGTCTCATAAGCCATTGGTGTCATTTGTTCACCTAAGATAGTATACAAGTGCTCATTGTGTTATGAGTACACTGGACGTACTCGCCGAGAACATGCTAGTTGGTATTATATCTATTGTCAGATAGTAGTTCCCTGGTGACATGTGTACAAGTTAGTCTGTTGACCTGAGATCGTCATTTGTCTCGTGTGAGTTCCAACTGTGCTTTGATTACTACCCTATCACGGCTCAAAGGAATCATGCAAACAGGTTTTAGTTAGATACAGTCCCGAGCCACATGGAGGCAGTGAGCGGATCGTCGGGGATTCGTCTCTTCCGGTATTGGGGGTTGATGTCACGCAGTGCACGGGTGGACATCACCAGAAATCCTCGGCTGGGGTATACGAGAATTACCGATCTAGGATCGATAGTTTCTCAGGTGGTGATGGGTTTCATACCGACACGAATTATCGCGTTTCTAGGGGTCTGACTTTATCTTACCCCCTAGACTCGATATGCGATACACTTAGACGAACAGACCGGACTGTACGGATATTGTTACTGTCAAGCTTAGTAGGGGTTCTGGATGAGTTTGCTTGTCGGCCTCCCTTTCGCTCAATACCTGGGTAGCCGTTACGTACAGCTAGTGCCGCTTGTTAGTGTATATGCCCAAGGGGCCATTATTGTATCATACTAGTTTGTATATTACTTAATGGAAGCTTGGGATATTCACAGTTGTATTAACAGTCTTGCTCAACATAGTAGTATGCTACTTGGTTTATATTTATCTTAATATGTGTATATGTTTCTTTTAGCATATCGCAAATACATATTGATAGAGCCCATAGGATCTTGCTTGACTACCAGAGTTGTGATGGCAGTCACACTAGTGGGGGCTGGGTAATCTACAAGCACATCCTTTTTTAGGTCCCTAGTCGTAGGATTATCGAGACAGGGGCATCGATACTCCGGAGTAGACAAGTGTATACGCTTCTCGTCCCAGCAGGGGAAATGGTCTGTCCCACAGCCATTAGTACGTTGTACTGGAGATAGTATGCAGGTGCTCGTTGGGTTACGGGTACACCGGACAGGACTCGCAAGGAACTGTTGGTTGGTATTATACTTGTCGTCAGTTAACAATTCCCAGGTGACATGAGTACAGCATAGTCCGTAGACTTGACACTGTTGCTTCGTCTCGAGTGTGTTCCCACTGTTCTTAGATTGCTACCCTACCACGGCTCAAAGGAGTAGTGCAAACGGTAGCAGTTGGGTGCAGTCCCGAAGTACTTGGAGGCAGTGGCAGTTAGAAAGGATTTGTCTCTCCCGATATTGGGAGTTGATATCGCACTGTGTTTGGAGAGCCATTATGCAAAGTCCCTGGCCAAGGAAAATGAGATTTGCTGGTAGGATTTCCAGTAGCATCTCAAGGTGTAATGGGCTTCACTCCGACACGACTTATACCGCCTTTTAGGGGACTGACGCCTGCCGCCCCCTAGGCCCGATATGCGATAGTCTTAGACGAACAGACCGGACTGTACGGAGATTGTCACATCAGGCTCTGTAGGAGTTCGGATGGGTTTCCTCATCGGCCTTCTTATCGACATCTACCTAGGGACCGTTACGTACAGCTAGTACCGCTTGCGGCCTGTGGTTAAACCCACTGCCAGCGTAGTGTCGAGTCTTTAGCGTCCCACACAGAGAGTTTCCCTGCTTCAGGCGAAACGATATAGAGGTCGTATGGTTTTACGACAGGGTTCAGACATATACGTGTACTTGTGCACGTGTGATGTTCGGACAGATTATACTAGCAGGCTTTAGTTTAAGCCAGATTCAAGTATTGGATTTATACAGTCTCAGTATTTCCGTGTTTTTATGGATGGGAGGGGAATTCTTGTAATTAGTCGAGAAGCTTCTAGAAGAAATGTGAGGTGGAGAGCTTATGTGTAATTTGCATTAAATGATATAGTGACTCATGAGATGATTCATCCAAATGAATTAATGAAGCATTTATTGCTTAATGACTCATGTGATGATTCATTGATTGTATTAAATGAACCATGGTTGTAATTATCATATATGATTTATTTGATAATCTATATGCTTCATATAATATAGAAATGAGTTATTATTCATCTCATTCTCACATACACACTCTCTCTCCTCAAGCTCTCCTCTTCTTCAACCTAACCCTAATCCTCTCATGTGTCGAGATCCCAAGGGTTAGAAAGACTAATAGATCCTTAATCCACTTCTATATCTTCTAGGTCAATTGGATTAGCAATCCTAGCCACTTAGTTACCTCAAGTGAGAGGTTAAAGCTTGGAGAAGGAACTCTCGGGTGGATCTTCTATTACATCGAGGAGGCCGACGAGGAAGTGAACAACAAGAACAAGAAGGACTAGTATCTTGAAGTATAATCATCTATCATAGTAGTTTAGCACTTCTAGATAGTTGTTAGTTAGGGTTTAGCAAAGATCCGTAAAGTTAGTCGATGTTACCTTAAACAAAATGATTGTTTTACCTATTCCGCCTCCCCGCATCTTGTGGGTTGTCTAACGTCGACTTACAGTGGTATCAGAGCCTAGCTAAACCATAACTAACATGTTAGCAAAGTCTTTAGAAATTCGATCGCAAAATAATCCCGAAAAAATGATGTTTTCATTAAGTTTCTGCCGATTTTAAAACGGGGTCTAAAAATATTTCAGGGACCCTTAAAAATATAAGCAGGGTTTTTTAAGAATTGTGAAGAAATTTGGGATCGTGACTTGTCCAAACCGCCGTGGAACCGCGGCCGTTCCAAGCGATCCGCTGCGGATCTGCGGCCGAGTTGACGCCGAGTCAACCCAAATTTGCTCACTTATTCTTCTGTGTTGATGTTGTGTTTTCTGGGATGTTTTGTTTCTTCTCAGGTTTTATGTGCACAGAGAATTGTTTGGAGTAGATTCGTATGTGTTGCTTGATCGAAATTCTAAGAACTTTGGCTAACTAGATTATATTTGTGTTGTGTTTAATGTGTTCGTAAACCTCCCCTAACTGCTAGTATGTCGGTTAGCAGGGGATTGCACATTTCTGTAATGGTTTTTACTGGTTTGTGAATATGAACTTGTTGGATTGTTGTGAATGGATAGCCGAGGATGTGAGACGAGTGTTTCTTTGATTCAAATGTAAATTGTAATTTGTTGTAATATTCTTTTGCGGGGCACATCCGGGTTGAGGTTGTAGCCACCGTTGTATTATTTCATTTACTGTTTTCTGCTCCTAGGATAGACCCAAGGTGGGGTGCACAAACTACCGGGTACTTTGAAGTGCTCAGTGTCCTACTCACGTCGATGAGGGAGACCGCTTCACTTCGGGTACTTGGCGGGTAGTTTTCCATACCCGTAGGGGTCTAGAGTGGGGGTTTGGCTATTCATCGCGACTGTGTAATCCGTCTTTCATTGTAGGCTCAAAAGAAATGCGGATTGCTTGTATATCCAATATGTTCATCTATGATCTGGAATGCCTATTATTGAGTCTGACGAATGTACAATATCTATATATGATATTTAGTAGGTGTTACTTATGTTTTGCAACCGCGCTAGCCCAGCCCCGCTCTGTCGTTAGTTAAGTAACCTAACGGGTGAATGACGGGGCCCAGTGGCGAATGCGGATGGCATAAGAGGACGTTGTATTTTCGTTGTTTTCTGCAATGATAGGTTAATTGATGGGATGCATTATATTAATGCAAAGAAAATAAACCAAAGTTGAATCATTGGAACAGTTTAAAGGAAACCACTCGGTTATTTTTTAAAAACAGCAGATTTTTAATTGCGGAGCTTAAACCAGTTCTTTTAAAAGCTATCAGGTTCCTTCGATCATATCAAGTTCACTACGTTCACGGTTTCTCCAAAACCATTCGTAGCCCTCCGTCATTTCATTTAGGTATTCAGTAGTATTCAAGCTATGTATTTTGACCAACGCCAAGGCATAGTGTTTGGTAGCTGCTGGGTATTCATCTGTTGCATAGATAGATGAGTTGGTTTGGGACAGTCGTAATGCCATTTGGCCAACTTCAGGGGTATGTACGGGTGGGTTCAAATTAACAAGATAATGATGGGTAGAACTTGATATTTGTCTTATGACATTTTGACCAACGCCAAGGTCATAAGAGCATGGGGCCAAAATCCACATCGGGAATTTCTAAAGAAACTGAAATTTGCTAGAGTTGCATACCATTTGGAGTGTGATAATTTTGGTAGGATTCCTTCAGCTTTATCACACGATGATATTTGGATCCCGATCCTACTGTGAGTATATGCTACTCATCGGGAGATTCTTTCACTTAACGATCAATGCTATAAACCTAGTAGGTGTCGAGAAAGGTGTCAGCGGGGCTACGCCCCCAGGAAAAAGAGGTTATTTAATTAAGAAACTTCGTAAAAACGTCGTAAAACCTCCCTCGATGTACCGACACTTGCCTGGCTGAACGGTTAAGCAAGTATTGCACGGTGAGAATAAGTCTTGACTAGTTCTTCTTTTTTGGTTTGAGGAAGATTCGAGAAATAGTTGGAGCCATCTTGTTTAGATAAACTAAAAACCACTCTAAACTTGCAAAAGTACCATGCTAAAGTGTTTCCTCTCTCTCTCCTAATTGCAGCGACCCAGAACATGAAAAGCCTTAAGTTATTATTAGATAAAAATATTTTGACAGGGCCAAACTATAAAAATTGATTCCGGAATGTCAAGATGGAAATTACCTAAGACAAATTGGGGTATGTCCTTACTACCAAGGCGCCTGCCGTCCCAGGTCCAAAATCCAGTGTCGTGGATAAGGAAATCCGCAAGACCTGGGAGTTAGACTGCGCGAAGGCCAAATGCATCGTGCTTGCCTCTATGAATAATGAACATCAGAGGAGGCACGAGAATATGGATCTAGAATCCATATTTCTCCACACCAAGGAACTATATGGAGAGCAATCTCGTATAGCTAGATACGAGACCTCGAAGAACTTGTTTCAGTCGAGGATGGCCATCGGATCATCTGTAGGGGAACATGTCCTTAAGATGATTGGTTATATTGAAGAGCTCGCGGACCTCGGGAAAACATTAGAGAACGAGCTGTATACAGACTTGGTTCTTCAGTCCCTTCCTTCCACCTACGTCCAGTTTATCTTGAATTTCAACATTCAAGGTAAAGAAGTTGAACTTCCAGAACTCCTTAACATGTTGAGGAGTGCAGAGGGCACCTTGCAGAAGGCAGGGGAAACATCCGCTATGTTTGTTCATGGTGCTTCCTCTTCCAGGTCCAAGGCAAGGGCCAAAGGAAGGAAGAAGAAGGCCGCTACCAAACCAAGATGTGGTGTTGGTAAGGTGGGAACCAAGGGAAAGGCAAAGGTTACGGTGCCAGTAGTAGCAAAGGACGAGTGCTTCCACTGTCGTAGGAAAGGCCATTGGAAGAAGGATTGCAAAGCTTAGATTGCCAAGAACCAGGACCCGAGGCAAGTTGTGGCTTCAGCTTCAGGTGTGTTTGTAATTGAAAATTGTCTGTCAATCAACTCTACTTCCTGGGTATTGGATACCGGATCAGGATCTCATATATGCAATTCACTGCAGGCACTGAGAAACCGTAGAGTGCTGAAGGTTGGTGATATGACCCTCCAAGTTGCTAACGGAGCTAGCGTGAATGCTGTGTCCGTAGGGGATTATCACCTTGGATTGATGAGTGGACATATTTTGGTTTTGCGCAACTGTTTTTGTGTACCTAGTTTAACGTGTAATATCATATCAGTATCGTTGTTATCAAAAGAAGGTTATGATTTCACGTTTGTAAGCGATGTTGTTAACATCCACTTTAATCATGGTTTGATTGGGTCCGGTACACTAGATAACGGTATATACGTGTTAAACCAATTACAGATTTTCAATGTCCAGAACACACTAATTAGAAAGTCTCCAGATATAAATCAGGCTTTCTTATGGTATTGTAGACTAGGTCACATCAATGAGACAAGGTTAACTAAGTTACATAGAGAAGGATATTTGGATCCGTTCGAATATCAATCTTATGCCACTTGTCAATCATGTCTCAAAGGAAAGATGACAAAAACTCCATTCACTGGACATGGAGTAAGAGCGAGCGAGCTCTTAGGACTCATACACAGCGATGTATGTGGTCCAATGTCTACACATGAAAGAGGCGGTTTTTCATATTTCATTACTTTTACGGAAGATTACTCTAAGTATGGATTCATTTTCTTAATGAAACATAAATCCGAGGCCTTTGAGAAATTCCGAGTATATAAGAATGAAGTAGAAAACCAAACGGCAAAAGTATCAAGACACTGAGATCTAATCGAGGTGGTGAATACTTAAGTGCCGAGTTCCTGGGTTACCTAAAAGAGAATAGAATTCTCTCTCAGCTTACTCCTCCATACACTCCACAACATAACGGTGTATCGGAAAGATGGAACCGAACCCTATTGGATATAGTACGTTCCATGATGGGTAATGTTGAGTTACCGCGATCTTTCTGGGGTTATGCACTAGAATCAGCTGCATATCTTCTGAACAGGGTTCCTACCAAAACTGTGCCTACCACACCATATCAGATGTGGAGTGGGAAGAAACCCTATCTTCAGTATCTGAAGATATAGGGATGTTCGGCTTTTGTTAAAAAACAGCATGCGGACAAACTCGAGGCATGCTCAGTACAGTGTAAGTTTGTGGGATATCCAAATAACTCCAAGGGGTATTTTTCCATTACGCAGAGAAACAAAAAGTTTTTGTTTCTCGTAATGCCCATTTTCTAGAACAGCAATTTTTAGAAAAGGAAACAAGTGGGAGCGCAATAGAACTGGAAGAAATTTCAGAACCACAAACTACTACTGAAAGTTTGGTAGAACCAGAAGTTCCAGAAGAACAGGACATTCCCGCACCCCTCCGCAGGAGTAGTAGGCCATCTCATCCGCCTGAGAGATACTACGGTTTTCTCATAGATGGGGATAGAGAGGATTGCGGCATTGATAATGATGAACCTACTAACTTCCAGCAAGCCATCCAGAGCAGCGACTCAGTAAGATGGCTGGATGCAATGCGGACCGAGATAGAGTCCATGTACACCAACAAAGTATGGACTTTGGACTTTGCTCCAGATGGGGTAAAACCCATAGATGGACAAGTGGAAACCTATAAGGCTAGACTTGTTGCAAAGGGTTTTCGTCAAAGACCTGGTTTGGACTATGACGAAACTTTTTCTCCAGTGGCTATGCTCAAATCCATTCGGATCCTTCTTGCCATTGCCGCCTTCCATGATTATGAGATCTGGCAGATGGACGTAAAGACGGCTTTTCTAAATGGTAATTTAGAAGAGTGCATCTATATGGATCAGCCAGAAGGTTTCAATCAGAGTGGGAGCAGCGGGAAAGTGTGCAAGTTGCTTAAGTCCATTTATGGACTAAAGCAGGCATCGCGGAGTTGGAACATCTGTTTTGATGAAACGGTCAAAGAATATGACTTTATCAAAAATCCAGATGAACCATGTATATATAGTAAAATTGTAGCACGAACTGTCGTATTCCACGTCTTGTACGTGGATGACATTCTCTTGATAGGAAATGACATTCCTATGCTACAATCTGTCAAAAGATTCTTGTCACACAGGTTCTCTATGAAAGACCTAGGTGATGCATCTTACATTCTGGGGATCCAGATCTATCATGATAGATCTAAGAGGATGTTAGGACTTTCGCAGTCCAGGTATATCAACACTATACTGAAAAGATTCAGTATGGAAGAATCTAAGCGCGGTAATTTACCGGCTTGTCACGGAATCACCCTCTCCAAAGAGATGTCTCCCAAGACTGATTTGGAAAGGGATAGCATGTCAGTTATACCCTACCCTACGCTTCTGCGGTAGGCTCTATAATGTATGCGATGTTGTGTACCAGACCAGATGTAGCTTACGCACTGAGCATGGTAAGCCGGTATCAGTCAGACCCAAGGGAGAAGCATTGGATAGCAGTAAAGAATATTCTCAAGTACCTGAGAAGGACTAAGGATATGTTCTTGGTTTACGGCGGAAAAGACCTCCAGATTGAGGCTTTTGCTGACTCCAGCTTCCAGAGTGACAAGGATGACTCCAAGTCCATGTCAGGTTATGTTTTTATCCTCAATGGAGGGGCGGTGTGCTGGAAGCGTTCCAAGCAAGACACCGTTACTGACTCGACGATGGAAGCAGAGTATATCGCTGCTTGCGATGCCGCAAAAGAAGCAGTCTGGATGAAGAAGTTCCTAACAGAACTTCAGGTGGTTCCAACCATTGTTAATCCAATACCGTTGTATTGTGACAACAACAACGCTATAGCTTTAGCGAAGGAACTCAGGTCCCATCAGAAGTCCAGACACATCTTAAGGCGGTATCACCTGATCAGGGAGATCATAGATCTCCAGGAGATCGAGGTCCAGAGAGTAGCTACAGAGGAGAACACTGCAGATCCATTCACAAAGGCCATACCTCAGACACAGTTCGAGAGACTATTCGAGATGATAGGTCTTCGATATGCCAGTACATGGCCCTAGTGCAAGTGGGAGATTGTTAGTGTATATGCCCTAGGGGCCATTATTGTATCATACTAGTTTGTATATTACTTAATGGAAGCTTGGGATATTCACAGTTGTATTAACAGTCTTGCTCAACATAGTAGTATGCTACTTGGTTTATATCTATCTTACTATGTGTATATGTTTCTTTTAGCATATCGCAAATACATATTGATAGAGCCCATAGGATCTTGCTTGACTACCAGCGTTGTGATGGCAGTCACACTAGTGGGGGCTGGGTAGTCTACAAGCACATCCTTTTTCAGGTCCCTAGTCGTAGGATTATCGAGACAGGGCATCGATACTCCGGAGTAGACTAGTGTATACGCTTCTCGTCCCAGCAGGGGAAATGGTCTGTCCCACGGCCATTAGTACGTTGTATTGGAGATAGTATGCAGGTGCTCGTTGGGTTACGGGTACACCGGACAGGACTCGCAGGGAACTGTTGGTTGGTATTATACCCGTCGTCAGTTAACAGTTCCCAGGTGACATGAGTACAGCATAGTCCGTAGACTTGACACTGCTGCTTCGTCTCGAGTGTGTTCCCACTGTTCTTAGATTGCTACCCTACCACCGCTCAAAGGAGTCGTGCAAACAGGTAGCTGTTAGGTGCAGTCCTGAAGTACTTGGAGGCAGTGGCAGTTAGAAAGGATTCGTCTCTCCCGGTATTGGGAGTTGATATCGCACTGTGTTTGGAGAGCCATTACGCAAAGTCCCTGGCCAGGGAAAACGAGATTTGCTGGTAGGATTTCCAGTAGCTTCACAAGGTGTAATGGGCTTCACTCCGACATGACTTATACCTCCTTTTAAGGGACTGACGCTTGCCCCCCGAGGCTCGATATGCGATAGTCTTAGACGAACAGACCGGACTGTACGGAGATTGTCACATCAGGCTCTGTAGGAGTTCGGATGGGTTTCCTCATCGGCCTTCTTATCGACATCTACCTGGGACCGTTACGTACAGCTAGTACCGCTTGCGGCCTGTGGTTAAACCCACTGCCAGCATAGTGTCGAGTCTTTAGAGTCCCATACAGAGAGTTTCCCTGCTTCAGGAGAAACGATATAGAGGTCGTATGGTTTTACGACAGGGTTCGGACATATACGTGTACTTGTGCACGTATGATGTTCGGACAGATTATACTGGCAGGCTTTAGTTTAAGCCAGATTCTAGTATTGGATTATTGGATTTATACAGTCTCAGTATTTCCGTGTTTTTACGGATGGGAGGGGTATTCTCGTAATTAGTCGAGAAGCTTCTAGAAGAAAGGTGAGGTGGAGAGGTTATGTGTAATTTGCATTAAATGATTTAGTAACTCATGAGATGATTCATCCAAATGAGTTAATGAAGCATTTATTGCTTAATGACTCATGTGATGATTCATTGATTGTATTAAATGAAGCATGGTTGTAATTATCATATATGATTTATTTGATAATCTATATGCTTCATATAATATAGAAATGAGTTATTATTCATCTCATTCTCACATACACACTCTCTCTCCTCAAGCTCTCCTCTTCTTCAACCTAACCCTAATCCTTTCATATGTTGAGATCCTAAGGGTTAGAAAAACTAATAGATCCTTAATCCACTTCTATATCTTCTAGGTCACTTGGATTAGCAGTCCTAGCCACTTAGTTACCTCAAGTGAGAGGTTAAAGCTTGGAGAAGGAACTCTCGGGTGGATCTTCTATTACATCGAGGAGGCCGACGAGAAAGTGAACAACAAGAACAAGAAGGACTAGTATCTTAAGGTATAATCATCTATCATAGTAGTTTAGCACTTCTAGATAGTTGTTAGTTAGGGTTTAGTAAAGATCCGTAAGGTTAGTCGATGTTACCTTAAACAAAATGATTGTTTTACCTATTCCTCCTCCCCGCATCTTCTGGGGTGTCTAAAGTCGACTTACACCGCTGACGTGCTTATGATTAAACCCACTGCCATCGTATTGACGAGTCTTTAGAGTCCCACACAGTGGGTTTCCCTGCTTCGGGCGAAACGATGTAGAGGCCGTATGGTTTTTACGGCAGGTTCGATCATTTACATGCACTTGTGCACGTATCATGATTCGGATGGATAATACTGGTGGTTTTGGTTTAAGCCGGATTCTAGTATAATATTGATGGTTTATTTTCGTCTCTTTGTATTCGTATTTTTTAGAATACGGATACGGGTATGTATATACGGATGAGGGTTATTCTTGTAATTTCATTACAAGATGCTTCTAGAAGATGCCACCTCATTATTGCTTTAACCATTTGGATAAATGGTTTACTGAGGTGGAGGATGAGGTGGACTTGGCATTTATTGGAGGCATTGCTCAAGTGGTGACTCATGGTAGCACTATTGAACCATGCTTGATATTATTGGTGTTGTGAGATATTTTGTGGTGTGGGATTTTTCTTTAGTTGCTAGCATGCTTGCTTTTATTCACTTGATGCCACACTCACTTATGCTCTCAAGACTTAGCCATTTTCCTTTCTTGAGTTGCTACACTCTCATCCTCATGCATCATCTTCTTCCTCCACCCATCTTGTCTCATGTGTTGAGAAACATTGGGTGATTAGAGAAAACTTAATCCATCATTTGATTCTACATCTCCTGGGCTATCATGTTTAGCTAACTTGATACCTTAGTTAGCTCGGTTATGTGGTTGAAGCTCGTTGCACAAACCTTCGGGTGGATCATCTTCGATGGAGGGAGACCGGCGACCAAACTTGATCAAGAAGCCTCTAGAAGCTTGGGAAGATGGTTGAAGACCGAAGGTCATGGATCAACTCGGTATAACCATTCTAACTTCTTTATATATGCTTGCTAGTATAGGGTTTAGGGTAGATCCGGGCATCGGGTAATGGTAACGCCAGTTTAGATAATTTTTCTTCCGCATTTGGTCACGGTTTGATGGCCGGGGCACTGCCGTAACCCAACACTACATAGGTAGCTAGCCCCCTAACTTTGCATGTTTAATTATCTAGTTCGGTGTTTGGAATCGATTTTAGGGTATTGGTCATTAGTGCTTGCTATAAAAAAATTTGTTTTCGCTTCCGCCTTCACCATGAGTCTTACTGCGTAAGCACTAGGTTCTTTACAGTACTTTACTTAGCTTCTTATAATATTGGTATATCTTTTGTTAATCTTTGTAATTGTGTTCTCTATTAGCAAGAATAGTATAAATTTTTAATTTGAGCATATAGTTAGCATAGTCCTATTTACCCCCCTCTTGGATATTTGTGTTAGCTTCTGCTTCATATTATATCATGTTCCTGACTCTATAATGTAGGATAATGTGGAGTGTTTTCCTATCTTGCCACCTAATTACAAGAGACAACCAGGACGACCAAAGAAATCAAGAAAAAAGAGTTCTTATGAACCGAAAAACAAGCATGCTGTGTCTAAGAGGGGATGTTCAATGACTTGCTCTATATGTCATGGTGTTGGGCATAATGCTAGAAGTAGCAAAGCAGATCCAATTGAAGCTGTGAGATCTAAGAATAGGATGGGTAAGACCAAATGATAACAGTGTTCCATCAAAAGTTGGAAGCAGTTATCTTGAAGTCGATGTAGAAACTTAGTCTGCAGTTGGTGCTATGAAGGGTGTTCATGTTGCTGCAGTGAATATTTGGGGAGGAGGGGTAACAATTGGTAGAGATATAAATCATGATGCCCAGGTGTGTTTTAATTACATTTTTATTGCAGTTTAAATCTATTATTGTGTTGGGTTACAGCAGCGCCCCGGCCATCAATCCGTGACAAAATGCGGAACAAAAATTTTATAAACTGGCGCTACCACAACCCGATAAAACCCGGATCTATCCTAAACCCTATACTAGCAAGCAATAAAATACGTTAGGAATGGTTATACCAAATCGATCCATGTCCTTCGGTCTTCAACCACCTTCCCAAGCTCCTGGAGGCCACCACGATCAAGCTTGATCTTCGGTCTCCCTCTATCGATGATGATCCATCTGAGAGTTTATGAAACGAGCTCCAACCTCATATCCGAGGTAACTAAGGTACCTAGATCGCTATACTAGATAGCTTAGAAGATGTAGAGAGTGGTGATGGATTTATTTGTCTCAAGACACCCTAGGATTCTCAACTCAGGAGAGGATTAGGGTGGAGGTAGAAGAAGATGCATGAGGATGAAAGAGAGAGAGCCATGGCAACTAAAGAAAAAGAATGAGGCTAAGTCTTGTGTTGTGAGATAAATGGAGCCATCCAAATAAATAACTCAAGTGAAGAATATATCTCCAAAATATCCCACAACTAAACAAAATGTCTAACATGCCCCCATGAGTCACCTTATGAGTCATGCTACAATTAATGCCACTAATCTCCTCATCCTCCACCTCATTAACCATTTAATTCTAAATGGTTAAGTCTAAATGAGGTGGCATCTTCTAGAAGTAATCTTGTAAAGAATTACAAGAATACCCCTCATCCGTATATACATACCCGCATCCGTATTCCGAAGAATATGAATACAATGAGACGAAAATAATCCATCAATATAATACTAGAATCCGGCTTAAACCAAAGCCACTAGTATTATCCGTCTGAATCCTCATGCGTGCACAAGTGCACGTAAATAATCGAACCCTGTCGTAAAACCATACGGCCTCTACATCATTTCGTCCGAATCAGGGAAACCTTCTGTGTGGAATTCTAAAGACTCATCAATATGCTGGAAGTGGGTTTAACCACAAGCACGTCAGTGGCACTAGCTGTATGTAACGGCTACCCAGGTATTGAGCGAAAGGGAGGCCGACGAGCAAACTCATCCTAAACACCTATTGAGCCTGACAGTGATAATATCCGTACAGTCCGGTCTGTTCGTCTAAGAGCATCGCATATCGATTCTAGGGGATGGATAAAGTCAGACCCCTAATAACGCGACATTTCGTGTCGGCATAAAACCCATCGCCACCTGAGAAATTACTGATCCTGGATCAGTAATTCTTGACTACCTTGGCCAAGGATTTCTGGTGATAGCCACCCGTGCACAACGCGACATCAACCCTCAATACCAGTAGAGACGAATCCCCAACGATCCGCTCACTGCCTCCATGTGGCTCGGGACTGTACCCAACTAAAACCTTTTTGCACGACTCCTTCGAGCCATGGTAGGGTAGTAATCAAAGCACAGTAGGAACTCACACGAGACAAATGACGATCTCAGATCGGCAGACTAAGCTGTACACATGTCACCTGGGAACTGCTATCTGACAATAGGTATAGTACCAACCAGCAGGTTCCCGGCGAGTCCGTCCAGTATACTCATAACCTAATGAGCACATGTATACTATCTTAGGAGAACAAACTAACACCAATGGCTTGTGAGACCTGGCCACCGCCCGTTGTCGGGGTCTCGATCAGTATACACTAGTCTACTCTGGAGTATCGATGCCCAGTCTCGAAACTCCCATGACTAGGGACATTTAAGGATGTGCTTATAGACTACCCAGCTCCCACGTATATGATCGCCATCATAATGCTAGTAGTCAAGCAAGAATCTTATAGTCTCTATCAACATGTAATAACGATCTGTAATACTACATAAAGCATGTATATGATGATAAAGACAAACCCGATAGCATACTATCATCTTGAGTAAGACTGTTCTACCGGTATAAGTCCTCCCTCAATCATCATAATCACCTGCTTACGACTATGATAATTGCCTTGAGGGCACTATAGCCAACATATTGCGGTTTAAGTATATTAGAAATACAAATTACTTCCTAAATTGTTTTACTTGTATTAGAAAATCCAGCTAAGACCTAAGCGATCAAGATATACTAATTACTACCTAAATTGATTTGGATCTCACTAGAATTTTTTACCCTAAAATGATGAACAACCCTTGTAATGAAGCCTTGGGTCCCTTTATATAGTCTTCTCTTTTAGCTTCCCCTAGAATCTTGATCTAGCTTCCTTTAGAAGCTAAGCTAGGTTTAACTTCCTTTGGAAGCTTGGTAGTTGAGGAGAAGCTTCTAGATTAAAGTAGCTAGCTAGCTTGCTTGAGAAGCTTGGTAGGTATTAGGCTTGTACAAGAAGCTTGGCTGTTAGAAAGGAAGCTTCTGGAGATCTCTAGGGACGGAAGTGTCTTGAAGAAGTTTGGCTAGTGAACGGAGACCTGTGAAATAGTATTCTGCTGAAGATGATTCAACGTGGCCGCAGATCCGCGGCGGATCGGCCAACTCGGCCGCGCATCCGCGGCCGTTTGAGGTGGTTGCTGCATTATTTCTCCATGGTAATTCTTATGTTGGCTTTATGGCACTTTTCTGATATCTGGAATATTTTTATAGTTTCTTGTTCACTGCCAGATTTCAAGTCTTTGACTTGACGTATTTTTATCAGCACTTTTATGATTCCGGCTCTTTTACCTGGAGAATTTCCTGCACACAATCTCGAGACAAGTGTTGCGATATACAAAGATCATGCGTGCAATAATAAACACTCAATTTCCCTCAAAATGCCGGTTATAATGTATAACACATGTTATTTGATATTTTACAGACAAATTGCTAATATGTGCTATATTTATACCAAACACCTTTAGATGATTGCAAATAGTAGGGAAATTGATGTGTTAAAAATGCAATATTTTCGACTGATTAAATTCCCCCAAACTTAATTTTGGTCGTCTCGAGCAAACATCTTTTATTCAAGAGAAGGAGAAAATAAAGAAAAAGAAAAACTAACAAGCACACTTTCGTAGGCAACACGATTGCACTGAGCACGTGCAACAAGCCTTTAAACCTCTAGGTGTCCCTAGTAGGAGGAGTGTTGTCTCCTGAGGGTTTTTAGCGGATTGCACTCACAAAATCCAATAATAAAAGGAAGACAGTGAAAGTTACATGTAAAGATAAGAATTATAAAAGAAAGGCTTTGAAAATTAGAGTTTCCATCTAATACTAGCTTTTCAGTTGTCATGAGCCCTATCTTAATAGTCATGAAAAGATGTTAGAAATCACATCATCCCTCAATAAAACATCGTTTTTATTCTTCATTCCTATCTTTCTTCCAAACACCGATCATATACCCCTACGTGTGTGTAAAATACATGCTACACTCGGAGAATTCAATTCAAGCTATCATACTCTTGTCCATCTACCTCGGTACGTTTTAATCGATGAATATTTAGATGGATTTACTCACACATTTTTCATGCGACCGTTAATACTTCTTGAGGTACTAACCGACCGATTACTCATGTGCTTGCTGATTAGGCGTATTAGTATTTTCCTCGTCTTGCACCACCTAAGGCTTAGAAGTGACTCC
This sequence comes from Agapanthus africanus, assembly GCA_030015575.1. Classification (NCBI taxonomy): domain Eukaryota; kingdom Viridiplantae; phylum Streptophyta; class Magnoliopsida; order Asparagales; family Amaryllidaceae; genus Agapanthus; species Agapanthus africanus. Next base: position 216,950,163 of record JASDDO010000029.1, read on the forward strand.
CAAACCAGTTGGTCTAAGGCACTAGGTGATGAAGCACCCTCGCTGTATTTTTTTATTGCTGCCTTGGCGATAACAAAACCAGTGTTCATTTTTCTACACCATTTTATCTTTTTCATTTTTTTTATTTCCTTCATACTTTGGCTTTTAGACAAGAGCATTCCAAGGTATCCTCTACTATCCCAAGTTTCAAGACGTGTGTAAATGCGTATAGTAAGGTATCAACATTCAAATGTTTGGCTTCCAGAATAGGAACTATTTTTCAGACTTATTTTTATCCTCAAATTAGTAACTTCCTTCATCTTACTAACCGTTGGGACAACGGCTCATAACTACTTATTACTAGTTTCGTTTAAGAAAACTTATAACTTTCTTGGTTTTCATAAATTTTTCTAATCTTTTGGATGTAATTTTTCACTATCTAATCTTTTATTATCTTAAATATTAAATATTTTTATCTTTTAAAATTTTTAAAATTTTTTATATGTTTTATATGCTTTGTGCTTATGCAAAGTGAAATGCAAATAATGCGTAAATAAGCACATAACTCCCCCAAACTTGTTTTCAACAGTGTCCTCACTGTTGCAAACCGCTGGATCACAAAAACCTGTAAGCCTGGGAGGAAATTTATTAATGGGGGCAATATATATTAAAGTGAAAATCCTCCCCCAAACTTATTCTTTGTACAAATTTTTTTATTGTTTTGTTTATTATATTTTTTTATTTTTTTATTTTTATAAAATGTATGTACAAGTTGACTCACCTCCATTCTAAAGATGCGACAAAATTACCAAGTCATGGAGGTGAGGTGGAGGAAAATCAGTCATTATAAAGCGGCTCCTGTAAAAACAGGAGCTCCTCTGAGGGGTCAGTGGAAAAATACGGTTTTAATCTATGTCCATTTACTTTGAAAAATGTACCGTTTTCAACATTTTCAACCTCAACTGCCCCATGCGGATATACATACCGCACAACAAAAGGTCCTTTCCACCGAGATCGTAGCTTAACCACATGAAGATGGAGTCATGAATCATAAAGAAGGACTTGTTGACCAGATGTAAAAGTTTTTCTCAAAATGTTTTTATCGTGAAATACCTTAGTCCGATTCTTTACAATTACAGCATTATCATAAGCTTCATCGCGGAGTTCACTTAGCTCGTTTAATTGCAGCTTCCGAAAGTTGCAGGCTTGATTTAAGTCAAAGTTAATTTCTCTAATGGCCCATATTGCTTTGTGCTCAATCTCGACCGGAAGGTGACAAGCCTTTCCAAACACTAGTCTGTAAGGAGACATCCCTGGATCGGTTTTATATGCAATACGGAACGCCCAAAGAGCATCCGTCAATTTGGTTGACCAATCTTTTCGATTTTTAGAAACAGTCTTCTCCAAAATTTGTTTGATTTGTCCGTTTGAAACCTCAGCTTGCCCGCTCGTTTGGTGATGATAGGGTGTGGAAAGTTTGTGGTTGATTGCATATTTCCGCATCAAAGTCTCGAAAGACCGATTGCAGAAATGTGTCCCGTTATCGCTAATGATAGCGCGTGGGTGTCCAAATCACGAAAAGATGTTTTCTTTTAAGAACCTAATGACAACCTTTTTGTCATTAGTGGGACAAGGAATAGCTTCAACCCACTTCGAGACGTAATCAACCGCAAGCAATATGTACAGATTCCCAAAGGAGTTGGGAAAAGGACCCATAAAGTCTATACCCCAAACGTCAAAAATTTCAACCACCAAGATGGGTTGAAGTGGCATCTCATTTCTCCGGAAAATCATACCCGTGTGTTGACACTGTGTACAGGTTTTGCAATGATCAAATGCATCTTTTAATAAAGTCGGCCAATAGAAACCGCATTGCAAAACCTTTTCCGCCATCTTTCGAGGACCGAAATGACCCCCACATGCCTGATCATGACAAAAAGATAGAACACTCTTGAATTCATCATTAGGGACACACCTGCGAGTAATCTGGTCAGGACAATATTTAAACAGATATGGTTCATCCCAGTAAAAGTGTTTTACTTGGGATAGAAATTGATGTTTGTCCTGTTTTGACCATTCACGGGGAATAAGTCCCGTAGCAAGATAATTCACAATATCCCTGAACCAAGGTTCATCGGATATACTCAAGAGTTGTTCGTCTGGAAAAGAATCATTGATCGGCAGGGTCACAGGTGAAGAAGAGATGTGCGAAAGATGGTCGACTACAACGTTTTCATATCCTTTCTTATCTTTAATAACAAGATCAAATTCTTGTAATAGAAGGATCCAACGTATTAGCCTACCTTTAGCATCCTTCTTCGCCAAAAGATGTTTCAAGGCGGAGTGGTCAGTGTACACAACAATAGGTGAGCCGATCAAGTAAGGCTTGAATTTTTCTAATGCAAATACAACTGCCAAAAGTTCCTTTTCAGTAGTTGTATAATTAATTTGAGCATCGTTCAGGGTCTTACTTGCATAATAGATCACGTGTAGCATCTTTTCAATATGCTGTCCTAAGACTGCACCAACTGCAAAATCTGATGCATCACACATAAGCTCAAAAGGGTGGTTCCAATCTGGAGATGATAGAACGGGGAATGTAGTGAGAGAGTGTTTTAGTGAGTCGAATGCTGCCTCACAATCCGAGTCAATGTGAAAGGTTGTGTCCTTGGCCAAGAGAAGAGTCAAGGGTCTAGCAATTTTGCTAAAATCCTTAATGAATCTCCGATAAAAGCCTGCATGGCCAAGAAAAGATCGTATATCCTTGACGCATTTGGGATGAAGAAGGTTTTGAATGACATCTATTTTAGCTTTGTCAACCTCAATGCCTTTCCGTAAAATAACGTGTCCAAGCACAATTCCCTCTTGGACCATGAAATTGCATTTTTCTGAATTCAAGGTTAAGTTCTTCTCTTTACAACGAGTAAGAACTGCGTCAAGATGAGATAGGCAGTCAGCAAAAGAATCTCCGAATATCGAGAAATCGTCCATGAAAATCTCCAGAAAATTCTCGACCATATCCGAGAATATCCCCATCATACACCGCTGAAATGTAGCGGGAGCATTGCATAACCCAAAGGGCATGTGTCTATAAGTAAAAGTACCAAAAGGACAAGTAAATGTGGTTTTATCTTGATCCTTTTTGGTAATAGGGACTTGGTTATAGCCATAGTATCCATCCATGAAGCAGTAATATTCACGTCCAGCTATGCGTTCTAGCATCTGGTCAATGAAAGGTAGAGGAAAGTGGACTTTCCTCGTTGTGGCATTGAGTTTTCTATAATCAATACATACGCGCCACCCAGTTTGAGCGCGAGCCTGGATTAACTCATTTGCCTCATTTGTTATGACTGTAATGCCAGATTTCTTAGGGACTACATGAATTGGACTCACCCATTGGCTATCGGAGATTGGGTAAATGATACCATTCTCAAGGCATTTGACGATTTCTTTCTTCACCGCATCCTTCATTACCGGGTTTAACCGTCTCTGTAGTTTTCGGGTTGGCTTGGCTTCATCCATCAAATGTATATGATGTTCTACAATCAAGAGACTAATCCCTTTGATGTCAGCCATAGTCCAACCAAACGCCTGCCTATTAGATCTCAATACCGTCAAAAGCGCGTTCTCTTGCTCTGAGGCTAGAGAGGCGGATTTGATAACAGGTAAAGACTCATTCTCTCCTAAATATGCATATTTAAGATGAGATGGTAAAAGTTTGAGATCTAATGCTGGCGGAGAAACTATAGAAGGTGGGGTCATCGAATGATATTTAGAGTCACAAAGAAGCTCATAGTCTGCAAAGGATACAGGCTCGGAAAGTGATGAGTCAAGAGTGTCAGACTCAATAATGGAAAGAGTGTCCTCACTAAGATGTGCAAGATCAAACATTGATGTGCTAGTGTCATCGAGATCGTCAAAGCAAAGTTCATCAACTTCGCAACTTTCGGGAGCAATCTCGTGGACAGAACAGACATCAAGTATGTGAGCAGAGGGTTCAGATGGCTGACTTCCAATTTTGTAGATGTTCAGTTCAATTGTCATTTTTCCAAAAGATAGGTTCATTGAACCGTTTCGACAATTAATGACAGCATTGGAAGTGGCAAGGAATGGTCGACCCAAAATCACCGGAATTTGGTTCTGTGGGTTTGCTACAGGTTGTGTATCGAGAACAATAAAGTCTACAGGGAATATGATTTCCCCGACTTTTATCAACACATCCTCCAGTTCACCCCTAGGTTTGGTGATTGAACGGTCTGCCATTTGGAGAGTGCAATGAGCTGGTTTTAACTCTCCAATTCCTAACTGCTCATAAACAGAATATGGAAGCAGGTTAACACTTGCGCCAAGGTCAACTAGAGCACGGTTGATGTATTTACTCCCAATAGAAATCGAGATTGTAGGACATCCTGGGTCCTTTCGTTTCTTTGGTAACTGTGGGGTAAAAGCAGTGCTAACATTATTTGTCATGAAAACCTTTTTGGGCACTTAAGTCTTCCTCTTCCTAGTGCACAAGTCTTTGAGAATTTTCGCATAAGCGGGGACTTGTTGAATAGCATCCAGGAGAGGGATATTGATGTTAACCTGTTTGAACATTTCCATAATTTTCTCCATATGTAGACTCGATTGGTTTCCCCTTAACCGATTCGAATAAGGAGATTTAGCAATAAGAGCTGGGTCCAACATTGGAGAAGGTGGTGTGTGTGGATATGATCCCAGAATAGAAGTGGGGATCGTCTTTGGTGGACTAGAAGAGGTTTGCTGAAGTGTCGAGCCTTGAGGAAAACGGGGAATAGGCTCGCAAAAAGGTGGTGGGGTAGATAAAGTAGGATTAGAAGTGGAAGTGGATGTGGAAGGAAAAGTGTCAGCTGGGGTATTATTGATAGATTTTTCATTATCATCAATCTCTTCTCCAACGTGATTATTCAGCACTCTTCCTGATCTCAACGTTGTGACGGCATTCACATTGTAATACCCAGGATTCGGTAAGGGTTGAGACGGAAGTTTCCCTTTCTCTCTTGCACTCATTTCGGCTTTTAATTGAGCAATTTGAGCTTCCATCGATTTTAAACTCCCAGCTTGGAGGTCAGAGTTTTCTGGAATTTATCGAGGGAAGACCTAAATTCAACCAACATTTGTTTCATGTACATTTCAAAAGTTCGTTCGAGTGAAGAGGAAATATTAGTACCGGTCAACTGCAAAGGATTATACGGTGCAGATGTGTTGACTGGATTTTGAAAGTTTTGTGATTGGTAGGGGTGCTGAGTCAGTTGGAATGGCTACTGTTGTGGTGGAGGAGCCCTTTGGAAATTGTTTTGATTTGGAACCGTGTTTTGAGTTTTTTGTTGGTTCCAAACAAAGTTTGGGTGATTCCTCCAACCCTGATTATAAGTGGAAGAATACGGATCGTTTCTATGTCTTTGTTGGAAAGCAGCATTGGTATACTCTTGACCTTGAAACGGAGAATTTAAAGGACATTCTTCCGTAAGATGAGATGGATCAGAACAGCATCCACAAACAGTTTTGGAAAGTGACATCTAATTTAGGGAGGCTGCTAAAATTTTATGTTCCATAGCTTTGAGTTTATTTTGCATTGCTGTCATTTCAGCTCTAACTCCTATGGAAACATCAATTTGGTGAATGCCACCCCTAGACGATGACTGGTTTACACTCTCCCACTGCAAAGATTTTTCAGCGAAATCTTCTAAAAATCTCCAGGCTTCACCATCATCTTTAGTCATGAAGGTGCCTTGACACATGGATTCAAGGTTCTGTTTTGTTGTAGGATTAATGCCCTCATATATGATTCTGGACAGATCTCATCTAGGAATTCCGTGATGAGGACATTGAACTAACAGATCCTTGAAGTGTTCAAAACACTTCGAGAATGGTTCATTTGGAAGCTGGGTAAATTGATTTATTTCGCTACGGACTCCAGCTGTTTTATGATTGGGGTAGAATTTCTTTAGGAAAGATGCGACGAATTCATCCCAGTTTGAAATAGAATGTGCGGTTGTGTTATAAAGCCACTTCTCGGCTATATCACACAAGGTAAATAGGAGAAGACGTAGATGCATAGCATCCACAGAAAGCTGTGAAGTACCCATCATAGAGCATACATTTTCAAATTTGGTAATAAAGACATATGCGTCTTCAGACTCGAGACCGTGATATTTGGGTAGAAGATTGATGTATTGTGGTTTGATTTCAAAGTTGTCCCCATTGGCTGGTGGAATGGTGAGACAAGTCGAAAGAGGACCTCACATAGGATAGCATCTCTCTTGGAGAGAGATGCAGGGCAGATTCTGCGTACCTGCGGATGGTGGCAGAGTAGTGTTAAAGAAGTTCGATAGAGAATCGTCCATCGAAGTGGGTGTGGTAGGGGATGAAGAAAAAGTAGACGTAGAATTACCAACTTCGGAGTCGATAGGAGGAACGCGGACAAGACGGGCACTAGAATCCCGTGTCCAGCCGAGCATGCACTAAATGGTTTAGCACAAGTGGCAGCGTTGTGATAATTAAGGAAAAGATGAGTTTGGTGTTTGGTTTTGAAAAAATACGGATTTTTGAAAAATCAAATCACAAACAATGCACAAGCAACCCTAAATCTAGTGGTCACCTAGGTCAAGTCTCTAGACCGCTCCTAGACTTCCAGAAGACAAATCGCAAGATAGATCCTCTACTGCCTCTTTGTCTCTCCTGTGGCCAGGTAAGTGCCAAATAAGTGGGAGGTTCTCCACTACGTAAGTAGTGGGCCTAATTAAGTAACCACTTGCCTTAGACATACTTGCCTTAGACACCACAAAAGAAACGCGGATAAGCAATGGATTACCCATGACCTCCTTCTGTCCTAAGTGAGTGCGACGGTCCTTAGAGTTATGTCAAGATATTTTTTAGTTAATGAGGGTAATGCAGATGAAATTTTGTGATTTTTGGGGCTTAGGAAGGGTAATGAACTCCCCACCTAATCTGAATTTGGTCTTTGCCCCTTAATTTCCGTATTAAAATTCAAACAACCAAAATCAAACACACAACAATGTTTCATTTTGCGGCGTTGCGAATTTTTGCAAAGAAACCTGCAGAAATTTGTTAATGGAGCAGAGCAGGGAGGAGATAAGAAAGTACAGAAATTCACCTAAAAATTTGGTGGAGCGAAACCCTAGGATTGCCGCGGAACCGCTGCTATTTGCTACCTACGACCGCGGATGCGCGGTCTTATGAAAAGATCCCTGCACAAAAATTGGTACAAATGCTTCTGTTGCCTTACTGAACTCCCTGAGATGCTTTGAAAATTTTTTCTCTTGCTCCACAGATTCCAGATCTCCTTGCAACAAATCACAATAAATCGTTTAGCGCTTGTTACGAATTTTGATCTAAAAACTGATGGAATAATAAATTTTCCGACTCAAATTACAAAAACAAACAAATTAGCACACTATCCTCGGCAACGGCGCCATTTGATTGATAATCGATTTCCGTGTCATGTTTTGAAAAATCTAAAGATCACAACCAAAGAAATTTGTAAACCGCAATCAATAAAGGTGTCTTTTATAGGTTCGTCGGTGAATGCGGATCGTCCACAGGAAAAATGAGATTTGATCGATCTTGTTTTTGTTAAGTTGACGATTAAAAGATAGAATGAAATTGATTCAAGATTTATGAAATTTAGTTTCAAGAATCATCAGAAACTAGATCTAAAATCAAGAATTAATAAAGTTCAAGATGATATCCAAATTGAATGAATTATCAAGATTTATAAAGAGGCTTGTAGGAATCGATCCAATCGATAGTGATGATGAAGAATTATGATTACAAATTCTTGTCTATTGATGATTTGTTGCTAGATCGATGACGATCAACGAGGTTTAGGGATATATTGAAGAAACTAGGGTATCTTCATCATCATCCCTTGTCCTTTCGTTGATTAGCATTCAAGTTCTAGCCTCTAGAAAATTCAATCATCGATCGTTGATCTCTAATTTGGAGCGAAAACATTCAAGAAAGTATCTCGCTCAAATTAGGTTGTTGTTGATTCAATTTCCTAAAGTGTACAAAACTCATAAGACTTAAGAATCGTTCAAGAATTTAATCATCATCATCTATCTATTTTCTCGGTTCCTCCACAAGCGGAGTTTTCACTCAAACATCATGAAAAAGAAAACAATCAAGAATTGGTAACTTATCATAATGCTCAAATGTAAAGAAAAGCTTTATCAAGAATTTTCACCTTTTATTATTCGATGTTTCGTTACAATTCACTCAAAGACTAAAAGATTTTTGAGGAGAGAACTCAATCGTCAAAACTAGCTTCGCATCGTCTTCTTGAGTCGCGGATCGTCGTGGATCACTTGCTCGGATGAAGATCGGCGTTGCTTCAAAAGGCTTGTTGAATGCTTGCTTGAATCGGTACTCGATGAATCTTGATTTGGATCAAATTGTGTCACTCAATTTGCTTTAGAATTGATTTGGAACTCACTAGAATATTTTACCCTAAAATGATGAACAACCCTTATAATGAAGCCTTGGGTCCCTTTATATAGTTTTCTCCTTTAGCTTCCCCTAGAAGCTTGATCTAGCTTCCATTAGAAGCTAAGTTAGGTTTAGCTTCTTTTGGAAGCTTGGTAGTTGAGGAGAACCTTCTAGATTAAAGTAGTTAGCTAGCTTGCTTGAGAAGCTTGGTAGGTATTAGGCTTGTATAAGAAACTTGGCTGTTAGAAAGGAAGCTTCTGGAGATCTCTAGGGACTGAATTGTCTTGAAGAAGTTTGGCTAGTGAACGGAGACCTCTGAAATAGTATTCTGCCGATGATGATTCAACGTGGCCGCGGATCAACGGCGGATCGGCCAACTCGGTCGCGGATCCGCGGCCGTTTGAGGTGATTGCTGCATTCTTTCTCCATGGTAATTCTTATGTTGGCTTTATGGCACTTCTCTGATGTCTGGAATATTTTTATACTTTCTTGTTCACTGTCAGATTTCAAGTCTTTGACTTGACGTATTTTTATCAGCACTTTTATGATTCCGGCTCTTTTACCTGGAGAATTTCCTGTACACAATCTCGAGACAAGTGTTGTGATATACAAAGATCATGCGTGCAATAATAAACACTCAATTTCCCTCAAAATGCCGGTTATAATGTATAACATATATTATTTGATATTTTACAGACAAATTGCTAATATGTGCTATATTTATACCAAACACGTTTAGATGATTGCAAATAGTAGGGAAATTGATGTGTTAAAAATGCAATATTTTCGACTGATCAACACCCAGTCTTCACAAGCCAAGTTAGTTCCTATCTCAGAACAACTAAGCATGCATTTTAATTTTTCCCTTCATATTTAACACATTCCATTTACATCATATATTAATGGTAGGTAATAAAGAAGAAAATTTGCTTCATTTTGATGATGATGCCAATTCTACAGCCAACATCCAAAGCAAAATCTGATGTGTTTTGTAACCTTGTTTTCTGGTGAAAACAATTTACATGTCTTTACAGTTTGGGTTGGTCATGTACATACACAAAATGATGCTTGGCTCAGAACTTGTGATGTAATTTGGCTGTTTTTTGTATAACTGCATGAATGTATATTGTATGGATGTCTTTTGTATGGCTGTAAAACAATATGGCTCTAAAACAATGTTGCTGCAATGAATTTGTGATCCTTTTCAAAATGCTATTCAATGAATTTTGTTGTTGCATTTTAATTGTCTTCTTATCTGAATTGCTTTAATTCTAGTATTGTTGTCCAGGTGTTATTGCAATGATTTTGCAAGTGTTGTAGCAGGTTTTGGTTTCTACAAATCTACAATGAGTTTTAAGTGCTTTTGCAAAGAAGTTTACAAATATCTTGTTCATATAACTTGTCCATTGCTCTAGTATTATGCAATGCATTTCTAGTGTAGGGGGTTTTGTGATTTCAAGTGTTTTTGCAATGAAGTTTACAAATAAGATGTTCATATAACAATTTTATTGCTCCAGTATTTGGCAATGCTCCAGTATTTTGCAAGCACTATTATCTCAGTTCAGAATATATCATTATGTTGTAGTCTTGAGTCAGGTTTTGGTTTTAAAATTCTAGGCCAATTTCAGCATCATGCAATACTTTCGTTTTGGTTTCTGCAATGTATTTTAGGGTTACAAATACAATTTGGAAGAAAAAATTAAGAGATGATGGACAAGTAAAACAAACATTCAAAAACCAAAATGATTTCATTCATTTTCCTCCAAAATATTACATGAACAACAATAAAATAACCATAAAATAAGACAAAATACATAATATTGTTCAGATCTTTCTTCTTGTTACTAACCTTACATCTTCCCAGGAAGAAACCCTAAAACTACACCTAAAATCACAAAACCCCAAATTTTCAGATGCCCTATCTTTCTAACTTCAACAATTGTTTGCTCCTAATGTTATTTGAGATTAATGATCTGCGATTGCATCTCCTTCAACAAGCTTCTCAGATCTCTTATATGTTGCCCTAGAATAGCGTCGTCCCAACGGCATCCCCAACAGCAGTGTTTCCCTTCCCGACAGCACCCCCGACAACAGAGCCGCCTCCGATAGCACCGCCATCAACCAATCTGAAGAAGTTGCAATTTCTAATGGGCCAACTGCAATAGCCCCAAAATCTCATAGCTGAATTGAGCTCAGTATTGGATCTAACCATAATAGCAGGAAAGCCGGTCACAGAGCACCCTCTGATTACTCGCATAGGAGGAAGATTCCATGATCTCTTATATCTGATTTTGCTTTAGAAGTTAAAATGTGGAGATAAAAGGAGAGAGAATGTTAAAAGAAGTAATTAGGTCAACAAATAGATCTTCTTGTATTTAAAATTATCCCATGGGGGTAAAATATGAATGACAGATAAAAAATTGACTTGGCCGCATAACTTAATATATGCAGACGGGATAATAGTTTATGGTATTAAGTTACAACCGGAAATGGTAGTTCATGATAGCTATCTCTAATTATTAAAATTTATGCAATCGAAAGCAAAAAAAAGTAAAAGTTCATGGATTCATTTGTGTAATTCAGCCATTAAAGAAAAATTTTCATCTAAGATTTTTTGATATTGGTGTTCTTATCATTATTCCTTTTTTGATATGTTCTAATTTTTCTCTTCCCTCATGCCTTTTTAGCCTTGAAGACTATTCATTTATGATACAAAATAATCGGGTTGTATTCAGTACAAATAAAACTGTGAGATACCATTTTGGCATATTTATTGTGAAACAAATGTTCCAAATTCGTAGGGAATTGAAGATAATACATGAAATCAACACCAAAACATAAATGATCATAAAGACGTTCGGATCTCAATTTTATTAACGATATTTTATCCATACAGTTTATCTTCTTTAAATGTACAATTGAATCATTGAGAATGATATGGAAAAAGAACAGACAAGAAAGAAGTGAACAGAATAGTGTCGACTAGAATCCCGGAACAACCATCTTGAGGATCCTTGTTAAGTGTAACCTCAATGATCTTGGTATCTGAATAGACATCATATACAGCTTGTTTTGCCTACAATTTCATTCTCATCTCAAAAGCGAACGCGAATGCATTAGGAGGCTATTGATGGGCCTTGTCCCCTGAGTTCCTCGCAAGGCTTCCTTCGCTCTCTCCACAACCTTATAACCACACAAATTTCTTGTACAAGTATTTTAATCGAATCTTAATTACTATAATCTACATTTTAAAGATTGATATTTTCCCCTTTTTTTGGGTGGAATATAAAATGATGACTGCATACCTTTCCTAACTTGCCCTTTTGGTAGGGAACTGTTCTCTGTGTTCCGAAATTAGCGGGGGGAGATTTCCTGCTGGCTTCTTGTCCACATGAATTCCCATTATTAGCTCTGCTCCTTGTTACCATGCCTAAATTCCCCAAATTTCTGTTATTGGAAAATACTTGCGGAAGGCTTGACTCCTAGAAACAATTAATGTAACATGAATACGAATAGTTCAAACACGTGAGAACAACAATATTAGTTGAAACAAGAAAAAGTTGCACACCAATAATAGTACGGTTGCACAATGCTTGAGGACCTCTAAGTTCATCCGAACATCATCGAGGCTTCTGCAGGGACACAGGTGCACCGTAAATCTCATGTAACTACCAAAAGAATTTCATTATAAATGGATTTGTACTTTTGAGGGTTACCTGTGCTTTTGCTTCCCAATACCGAAATATGAAGCTAATGTCGCCATCTGAGATAAATTCGACAATGATGAGTTTCTCAATATTAAGGAATACAAATAACTTAGCTATCACATGTGATGATCTATCTCACCTTCAAAATGTTGCATCAGTCAATTAAAAAACACTAATCTTTAACGCTTCATTATTAAGGCTAATGGTAAGTTTTGGTTAATTTGTAGGGACACACCCATAAGCATATATAATTTTTATCTACCTAAATATTTCAACATGAATTTTATTAGAAAGCTGTAGGTCAGAAAAAGGATCATAAAAAAATTTGGAAAGTTGTGCAACTTCAAGAACTGAAAAGGAATCTCAATGACAGAACAAAATGTTCTTGTAAGTGTACAAAGTATATTTTACTTGAACATACGAAATGCAAGGAGGTTATGAGAAATTAAGGACATATGACTTCTGAAAAATTGAGGAAAATTTAATTATATGAGAAATGTCCAGACAAGTAGCTGACTGATCACTAGATTTATCTCTTAACGAACAAATTAAGTAAGGAAAAAAAAAGCAATATTACCTTGAGATCACCTGCTCTCCTACCAAATCCATGTCCTAATACTGACAAAGAATCAATTACTCCGACAGGTGCAGGGGCAGGTCGACCAATATCGGCAAATGCATCTTTAATCCGATGACAATCAAATCTCTGAATGTTATGCCCTGCCCAAACTCTCCCTGCCCACCAAAAAAAATATCCATAACTAAATTGCAATTTTACTTCGAGAAAATTATACTATAATCCTATTGATAATTCATCGTTTTCGTGTGAGATACCATGAACTGTAGAAATTGTGTTAAAATACATGGAATTGAGTGGCTGCAGATGAATACCATGAACGTTCATCTCTTTTTCAATTCTATATCATATGTTTTAATATAACAACATACAAACAACTCTAATTGGCCGAAAACTATGTATGGTATTAATTTGAAAATCCGCCGAAGGTTTGTGGATTTATATTCTAGTGTCGCAGTTTATGGTATTTAGATATAACTCATTAGTTCATGGTATTTATCTCAAAACCATGAAAATTTATGGTATATATTTCTTAATCTGAACCTAATTCAATCAGCACTCACCATCCAACATTCCAAAGATTTTATCAGCCACCTCCTCAAACTTCGGAGCAGTAGCCACGGCCTCTCGCGTAATGCCACTTAATCTTTTTGGTGCAACGACCGAGAGATCATCGGGCCTAATGAGAGTGCAGTAGCTCTCGATCTCGACGAGTTTTCTTGGGCATACAATAATTGCTCCAAACTCTAGAACCCAGAATCGCTGTCCAGTCCCGGCCGGGACCGTGGTTTCAACATCGAAGAACACAATCTCTCCCATTATAGGCCTATACTTGGTTATAACTTGTCGATGTAAGGCCTTAGTTTCTTGCTCTTCATTTTTGGTTGGTGCAAGGGAGTATTAGTAGTTGTGATGGAGAATATGATGAAGAGATTATTTGGCTTGGAGTTCAAGTTGTTAGGTTTGGGACAAGGAGTCCTTAGCTTAGTTTAAGGTCCAAGCAAGGCAAGGGAAACATTTTTGTCAGGATAAGGAATAAAGTTATGCAATTGATCCCACTTCCGGATGAAATTGAACTTTTGGATTGTTTTATTGTAGATGACAAATTGACAAGGATTGAAGAAAGTGATTGTTTTATTGTAGATGACAAATTGACAAGGATTGAAGAAAGTGGTTCATATCTTTCTCATTGGTTCTCCATCTTTTACTTTGTGGCATAGTTTGCTTTGCAAGAAAGGAAACGAGCTCCTTGTTCTTGCATTTTCATGATAGATGCACTAATTTCTCCTCCCCCGTTACTACGTGTATTGTATGCTATTGGGAGCACGCGCAGCAGCACGCACAGCAGCAGATGAGCGACAACCAACTCTTATGAATCTTGACTAAGATCTCTTTAAAACAAATAACAAAACTAGAACAAACACAATGAAATAACAGAAATGATTTTCGGGTGAAAAGAGGAGAACTTTATTAGAACTTTCGAGAAAAAGAAAAAGCCTTACAGAGAATTACAATAACCCTCTCCTTTATGATCTCCAACGACATCTTCTTTCTCTTAGAGTTCTCCTTAAGATCGTCTTGATCTTTTATGGGGTCGTCTCTCACCTCCCTTAAACATTATTATCTAAACAATATTTTAAAACTTTAACCCTAAGATCCTATATATTGCCTATACAAATCTGAGTAACAATAAAATCCTAATAATTATGAAACTGCCAACCAGATCTGAATTTTCAAGATAAATCTCAAACTGAAATTTGCGCTTATCTCTAAGGCAGACGTCTAACCCATGATGGTCAGACGTCTGTGCTTTTTCTGCATGAGAAGTAGAGAGTTGCCAGACGTATAATGTTATGAGGTCAGATGTCTGTGCTTCTTATGCATGTCTGGCCAGAGAGATGGCAGACGTCTGAAACTCATCGCTCAGACGTCTGTGAGTTCTCTGGATTTCTTGACTTTTTTGCTAGACGTCTGAAGCTTATTGCTCCGGACGTCTGGCCCTTCTCGAGATTCAGGAACAATCTCATTTTACAAGACACTTTCACAACAATCTCCAACTTAGCTTGTGTAACTGTTTATCACAGAAAACTACATTTTAATACCACTCATTCATTATCTATTTTTTGTATATATCGGTAATATTAATCAGTGTCTGCTCGGTAATTACAGATCACAGGTATCCGTCACAAAATACTGGAAACACGCTCAAAATCACGGATATAACATTTGTGAGCCAACACTGCAACCGGAACTGCAAACCGATCGATATCCAAAGAGTTTTTGCAAATAAACTAGTGTACACACATTTTGGTCCAACACATAGTAAGTGTGCACACAACTCTTTGGCATGGACCATGGTGGGGCTGCCATGATGCAAGTGGCACATGTGAGAAGTGATGTGTGTTTAATGCAAAATGATGTGATGTGATTTAAAAAGCATCAAGTTTTCCTCCAAGTTTACTGAGTATAACCAAGTTCATATAA
This sequence comes from Agapanthus africanus, assembly GCA_030015575.1. Lineage (NCBI taxonomy): Eukaryota > Viridiplantae > Streptophyta > Magnoliopsida > Asparagales > Amaryllidaceae > Agapanthus > Agapanthus africanus. Next base: position 216,965,379 of record JASDDO010000029.1, read on the forward strand.
AGAAATCAAGAAATACCAGTGGAATTGTCGAGAGAACACAAGACTACCACACCAATATGAGCTAAGTTGCTCAGACAAAAAACGGCGACATGCCTCCAAAAACCGGCCCCACCGGTTTTCCTGTGGCCAAAGTGCTCCAATTTTCTTCAGCCCATCCCTTGTTGTCACATCACCTTATTTTTATTACTTGTTTAATTGTTTTTGGTGCCTACAAAATCCAGATCAGTGAGCAAGGGAGGGGGTCTCACACTGTCTTACATTCTCACATAGTCATACACTTGGATACAAAACTTTTTTGTTTTCTTTTTATTCTTGTACATAGCTTAGTTTGCCTTGAGTTCTTTACCTTTTCTTGATCTTGCAACCTCCTCATTGAGCTTACAAATTTAAGTTTTGGTTATTGAATCATGATTTGTATCTGTCACGACCCGAAATGGCACGTGACTGGCACTTGAATCATGTGAAGCCTATAGGACCCCACCTAATTTAAGTAAGCCAAAATCCCAGAAATCTAAACCATTTAAAAAGAGAGTGAAGGAAAATTCATTTAAAAGTTAACATATAAATTTACTTTGAAAGTTGTAGTAAGCATTTTTAAAACGTCAAGTCTTTTCCGAAAATTTCGGCAGAGTTTCCTTTGTAAATACTAGTCCCAAACGGGTACAAACATACATAATATAAAGGCATCCCCAAGCGGGGGCTAGTTCTTCGCCAATTGGCGGAAACAACCACACAAGCAATGTAATATACAACACCGAAGGGCGAGGATCAAAACACTGAAAGAAAACCAACATCCTCAAGAAAACCAGAAAAGAATCATATAATACAAGCGCGTGACTCTAAGGTCGAAAGAATATACAACCGGTCTTCTAAGTCTTCAAATATACAAGTCTGGTTGATGGAGTTTACTAGATACAACTGAAATAAATAAAAGTGCAACGGTGGTCACGATGCAAGTGACTCCACCTACCAAAGCAATCACCCGGAAGGAAGTAGTGTGCCAGCAAGCCACAACGAAACCTATACGGCAAAACCTGCAAGAAACTGTGGCACAACGGGGGTGAGTTTCCAACTCGTGAGTAGAAAACATCACCAAGAAGAAATCGCATGTATAACTCTCTCCTAGATCATACAATAATATATCCTCAATATATATATAACCCGAAGCATCTAATAATTGCAAGAGTAATCATCTAAACATAAGTGTAATACCACGTGCTCGTGTCAGTGCCTCAGGTAGCAACATGCCAGATATATGATGTGCGAATGCATCAAAAATGAAAGCAGAATGCATCTAGTACGAGGAAACTGTTTTCTTATCTCAGTGAGATTTCAGTATAAAAATCGAAGTATCATCAATGAAATCAACAAAGAATCCGTGTCAAGTATCGACACAAAATATATATCCCAATATCTCAATATCTCGGGCTCCGGCAATCCGGATTGGCCCATATCATAAAATATCAATATCTCAATATCTCAATATCTCGGGCTCCGGCAATCCGGACTGGCCCAAATCATCAATATCTCACGACTAAGTCGGTATCCTCCGGATATCCACCGTGTCATAAATAACCGGTCGGTAGTACTCCCCTGCCGGGCTCAACGCCATCATCTGCGACCATCTTGCCCTGGGGTACCGCACCGGGTCCACCATGCACCCGCAGGCGGTTCATCCTCCTCCTCGAATCGGGTGTAAGATACTGCTCAAGAGCCGAGAAAACTCATGGTGGACACCTCTCACATCATAACACGAGAAAACCGCAATTTTCTATGTTTTAGAAATGAAAATGAGTTTATAAAATTCTTGCGGTTTCTCCAAATCCAGAAATCTCATGGAAATATCAAATCCCAAAATCGAGAGTAAATAAACAGTGATTTACCGGCATAAAGCCCCATAATATTTCATGACAAATAGATAAATACACATGCATGGATATCTAAGTAAAAGAATGCAATATATAATTTAGCACATGAAAGCAAGCATACTAATAATATGTTGAACTACCAGCTAGCGGGTTATATCAATGAAATACTATTTCTAGTGTGTACGTGACATAGAAATTACCGATGATGATGTGTGTGAGCCGGCAAGTAAGTGTACGTGGAGCATACGCATCATCAGTAATGGTGCCGGTGTCCTGACAGCATGTGTTTATAATAACAAAAGAAATCACAAGTACAATCATGCAATGCGATAAGAACAACATGAATATATGGAAAAATGTGTAGTAACCGCAACATATAAGAACATATATTTATATATATACGAGTCATACAGTTTTGGCATTTGAAATAGCATGAATAGTGGTTTTTAGAAAATAAGGGCTACGATATTTTTAAGAAGGTACGTCCTTTGAAATATCCGTAGTATCTCTCGTCTTGTCTTTAAAATACTCACGATTCGTTAGTTTTGAAAATAAGTATGACTCGAGCCCAGTCCAACATCTACCTGATAAACTACAGGACTAAACTCAAAGACTAATCGAAAGGGTAAGGAAATCCCCCTAAGTATGAGTCGATATATCTAGCAGTCGGCGATCCCGCCTCAATAGGGTCACGTACGATAAAATATATAATACGACATTATCAAATCAAGAGTGCAGATCAATCATCATATTTATACTTCGTATGGTAAAATTCATCGTACAGCATCTCAATTCGGGGTACGGGTCAAATATCACATATATCACACTATCATATGGCATTATTATCAATATATCATGAACTAAGGGTACTGATCTAAAGTCTAGTACATTCTGATACCATCAATATATATCCGCGTGTGTATGAAACACATCGCCCATCGATCCGCTATAATATCATGTCGTATCTCATAACACGACCCAAATCACATAACCGATCTCACGGCATCATGCCCGATCACATCGACTCATCTCCAAGTACCATGTACTATCCTCATCACCCGTGTATACATACATACATATATATATATATATATATATATATATATATATATATATATATATTAACACATCCACACACACACACACACACATATACAAATAATCATATACACCAAAAACATATCACGTGTGTGCATGTGTGTGTGTGTGTGTGTCAACCTATTCTCTAGGGTTTCGCGATTAAGAAATTAAACTAAAACACTATCTTTCAATTTCGCTACAAATAACCCACGATCTCCTGAAACCTTTCTCGCAATTTATTTACATCTCACAATATGCATATTTATAAATATATATATATATTCACATGCTACACTATGAAACTGCGGGGGTGCTATACGCCATCCACCCGACTTCCCCCGTAGATATATATCTACCCACCTTGATCCTTACTTGTCGAATTCGATGTCGCCATGCTCTTCCCTTGTCATACGAAATCCATGTGAAAGTACCTACATATCACATACACATAGTATTGTAAACGGAAATCACGCACGAAAACCAAAATGGCACACGTATCACACAGTCACGACCCGAAATAGCACGTGACTGGCCCTTGAATCATATGAAGTCTATAGGACCTCATCTAATTCAAGTAAGCCAAAAGCCCAGAAATCTAAAACCATTTTAAATAATAAATGAAGGAAAACTAGTTTTAAAGAAGTGAAGAAAACATGTTTTAAAAACATGGTTTTTAAATAAGTAAGCCGAATATACATTTTAAAAATCCCAAGTCTTTTTTGAAAATTTCGGCAGAGTTTCCTTTGTAACTACTGGCCCCAAACGGGGTACAACAAGAACAACATATGCATAATGATAAAAGGCATCCCCAAGCGGGAGCTAGCTCTTCGTCAATCGACGGTCATAACCAGACAAGCAATATAATATACAACACCGAAGGGCGAGGATCAAAACTCAAAATCAACAAGAAAACCATAATACTACAACACGCGACTCTAAGGTTGAAATAATACACAACTGGTTTTCTAAGTTTGAAACAATATACAAGTTTGGTTGATGGAATTTACTAAATACAACTGAAAATAAATAAGTACAATGGTGGTCACGATGCGAGTGAACCCACCTACCAAAGCAATCACCCAGAAAGGAAGCAGTGTGCCAGAAAAGCCGCAATGAAACCTGTATGGCAAAAACCTGCAAGAACTGTGGCACAACGGGGGTGAGTTGCCAACTCGTGAATAGAAAACATCATAGAGCAGAAATCATATGTATGACTCAATCCTAGGTCAATACGATCAGTAATAATATATCCTCAATATGAATAAGTCTGAAGCATGATAAGGTGGCAAGGGTAAACATCTATACATCAGTGTAATACCAAGTGCTCGTGTCAGTGCCTCAGGTAGCAACATATCATAAGTATGAGGTATGATCAATGTAATCAATGTCAACTATATCAGGAAGTCTGTGAGTATGTGGATATCATCCAACTATATGATAAATGTCATCAATGTCAACTATATGTATATGGATCTCGTCCACGTGTCACCCAATGACATAAAGCATCATGCATGTAAATATCATAAAGCATATGCATAGAAGTATGAGGATATAAATCAGCATATGTCCCTCACGACATATCAAAATCATGGAACCTGAGTGCCTAGCATCGACATTCGAAAACAACATGAAATCCGTGCCCAGTATCGGCACGTAAATCCTCATATATCGGGCTCCGTCAGTCCGGATCGGCCCACGGGCTCCGTCAGTCCGGATCGGCCCATATCATCTCTCGACTCCGGTCAAGATCCTCCGGATATCCGCCGAGCCTAAATACTATCACCGGTAAGTAGTAATCCCTCTGCCAGGCTCACCGTCTGTATACACAGCATCCCTTTCTTGCCCCGGAGTACCATACCGGGCCCCACCATGTACCCGCACACGGCTCACGACTCCTCCTCGCATGGGGTATATATAAACATCAGAACCGATAAATCTCATGGTGGGCGCACTGAAATATCATATCAAGGGTAACCGGGTTTTTAAAACAATACATACTCTCTTTTTGAAATACCCACGGTTCCTAAATCCAGAAATATCATGGAAACAACATATCTCAATGCGTGAAATCATAAAGCAGGATATATACGACATATGATAGAAATGTAAGTATATCCGTATATCATGCAACATAAAACAGTAATATGCACACATCAAGGGGAAAACCGCTCTTTTAAATGAATCCAGTTTTTAAAATATATCTTGCGGTTCCCAAATCTACAAAATAAATCCAGAATCACCTATGTATGTGCAAATACGTATGTATGCAAGTATGGGTATACAATATGTGTGTACACAAGTATGAGTGTACAATATGTCTGTGCGCAAATATAGATGTACAAGTAGGTATATATGCAAGTATGAGTGTAAAATATGTATGTGTGCCAGTATGTCATACAAGGAGTCATATCATGATGCAATAATCCTACCGTGTCGTGACATGGCAATTATCGATGATGAAGTGTGTGAGCCGGCAAACAGGTGTACGTGGAACATACACATCATCGATAATAGTGCTGGTGTCCTAACAGCATGGGTTTAATATAACAATAAACACATTTACATATGCAATGCGATGCAAATAGCAAGAAATGCGGAAATCGAACAATAAACGCAATAGTGAAGAATCTACATCAATATGTAAATGTCATACGTTATGCCATTTGATATAAGACGAATCGGGGTTTTTAGAAAAATAAGGGCTACGGTGTTTTTAAGAAAAGATGCGTCTTTCGAAAATATCCGTAGAATCCCTTAGCCTGTCTTTAAAATACTCATGATTCGTTAGTTTTGAAAATAGGTATGACTCGGGTCTAGTCTAACATCTACTAAGTAACTATAGATCTAACTAACCAGCTAATCGAAAGGGTATGGAAAACACCTAAATCTGAGTCGATATATATATAAATATAATAGTCGGTAATCCCACCTCAATATTACCACATACGATACGGTATACCATATGACATCCTCGAGTCAAGAGTGCGAATCAATCATCGATATATAGCTCGTACGTAAATCCATCGTACGGCATTCCGAAATCTGGGTACGGGTCCAATCTCACATTTATCTCATCAATTAACTGCTATCCCTATCATCATATCTCATGAACTGGGGTACTGATCTAAGTCTAGTACAAACTGATACCATCTATATAGATATATATATGTGTGTGTAAAACACACACCCAAAGGCCTGCTAAAATCTCATGTCGTATCTCAAAATACGAACCACATCATATCACCGACCTCATGGCATCATGCCCAATCTCATCGACTCATCTCCAAATATCATCCATTATCCTCATCATCCAAGTGTAGGTATACGTGTATATATATACATAGTCCCATACCTATGTGTGTATATATATATACACATACGTATTCCCATATACGCACAAGTATAACAAGTAAGCATGTGTGTGCGTGTGGGTGTAAACCTATTCTAGGGTTCGCGACTAAGAAGCTATACTAGTACGCTTCTATAACCCTAATCTAACCATTTAACACATAATCATATCTTGAATATCCATATCACACATAAAGCTATCATGTATATATAGTATTGTTAGTGTATATGCCCTAGGGGCCATTATTGTATCATACTAGCTTATATATTACTTAATGGAAGCTTGGGATATTCACAGTTATATTAACAGTCTTGCTAAACATGGTAGTACGCTACTTAGTTTATATCAATCTTGATATGTGTATATGTTAGCATATCGAGAATACATATTGATAGAGCCCTTAGGATCTTGCTTGACTACCAGCGTTGTGATGGCAGTCACACTAGTGGGGGCTGGGTAGTCTACAAGCACATCCTTTTTCAGGTCCCTAGTCGTAGGATTATCGAGACAGGGTATCGATACTCCGGAGTATACTAGTGTGCACGCTTCTCATCCCAGTTGGGGAGATGGTCTGTCCCACAGCCATCAGTACGTTGTACTGGAGATAGTATACAGGTGCTCGTTGGGTTACGGGTACATCGGATAGGACTCACAGGGAACTGTTGGTTGGTATTATACCCGTCGTCAGTTAACAGTTTCCCAGGTGACATGAGTACAGCATAGTCCGCAGACTTGACACTGCTGCTTCGTCTCGAGTGTGTTCCAACTGTTCTTAGATTGCTACCCTACCACGGCTCAAAGGAGTCGTGCAAACAGGTAGCAGTTGGGTGCAGTCCCTAAGTGTAAGTCCACGTTGCCCACCCCGGTACTTGCGGGGAGGCGGAAAACGGAATAAAAATCAAGTTTTTATGAGCTTAGGCAACATGGACTTGACTATGAAGGATCTTTGCTAAACAAAAACAAGCTAAAGCTAACTAGAAACTAGCTAATTGCTAGAAAGGTTATACCTTGGGCTTTATGTCCTTCTCTCCTTGCTCCTTGGAGTGGTGGAAGGAGGTCACCTTAGTCGTCTTCTCACGTCGAAGAAAGATCCACCCGAAAGCCTCGACCTTTGCCTTCAACTCCAAACTAGAAGTAACTAGGGTGCAAGAAGTGCTAATCCTTGAACCCTAGATGAGAGTAGAGATTATCAAGAAAGGGTTTTTCTCAAGCTCAAGTGTTTCTCAACACATGAGAGGGGAGAGCTTGAGGGAGAGGAAGAACAAGAGAGAGAAAGTGAATAATAGAATGAGAGAAAATATGAAGCCTTCTCTCATATATGTGTGAATTATTGTAATTAGATAATTAGCTAGATAATTGTCATAGTTAATCAAGACATGAGCATTATCATTTCATTTTTAATGCAATTTGCAAGGATCAAAGAGCATCTTCCAAATGAAATGATGATGGTCAAAGTGTCAACCTAGGTCAACAAGTCAAGGAGGTCAAATGGTCAACAACCATAACCATGCACAATTATTTAAACTAATATCAATTACAATAATACACACATAAGTATTAGGGTTAATAAAATGATAATGGTCATTAACCCTAATCAAAGTCCTCTCCCTCTGTCTCAAGCAACTGTGCATACGCACCCGTATTCGTGATCCGAGGAACACGAACACAATGAGATAAAAACCAATCCCAAATCATATACTAGGATCCGGCATAAACCAAAGCTCGCTAGTATAAGCTGTCCGGACAACAAACGTGCACAAGTGCGCGGATGTGAACGAACCCTGTCGCAAAACCATGCGACCTCTACTCATTTTGCCTAAAAGCGAATAGCTCTCTGTGTGGGACTCTAAAGACTCGACACTACGCTGGCAGTGGGTTTAACCACAGACCGCAAGCGGCACTAGCTGTACGTAACGGTCCCCAGGTAGATTTCGATAAGAAGACTGACGAGGTGAACCCCATCTGAACTCCTACTGAGCCTGTATGTGACAGTCTCCGTACAGTCCGGTCTGTTCGTCTGATACATCGCATGGCGGGCCTAGGGGGGCGGTGAACGTCAGTCTCCTAATAGCGGTACAAGTCGTGTCGGAGTGTAGCCCAGAACACCCTGAGATAACACTGGAAACCTACCAGTATATCTCGCTTGCCCTGGCCAGGGACTACTCGTGTAATGGCTCTCCTGGACACAGCGCGATGTCAACCCCCAATACCGGGAGAGACGAATCCTGTCTAACCGTCACTGCCTCCAAGTGCTTCGGGACTGCACCCAAAAACTACCTGTTTGCACGACTCCTTTGAGCCGTGGTAGGGTAGCAATCAAAGTGCAGTGGGAACACACTCGAGGCGAAGTGACAGTGTCAAGTTAGCGGACTAAGCTGTACTCATGTCACCTGGGAACTGATAACTGATGATAGGTATAATACCAACCAACAGTTCCCGACGAGTCCTGTCCAGTGTACTCGTAACCTAACGAGCACCCGCATACTATCTCAAGTACGACGTACTGACGGCTGTGGGACAGACCGTCTCCCACGCTGGGATGAGAAGCGCATACGCTAGTCTACTCCAGAGTATCGATGCCCTGTCTCGATAGTCCAATGACTAGGGAGCTGTATAAGGATGTGCTTATAGATCACCCAGCTCCCACGAGTGTGAGCGCCATCACAACGCTGGTAATCAAGCAAAGATCCTAAGGGCTCTACTAATATGTATATCAGCGATATGCTAAAAGAAACACATGCACATATTAAAGCAGAGACAAACCAAGTAGCATACTACCATTTCGAGCAAGATTGTATATACAACTGTGAATATCCCAAGCTTCCATCAAGTAATATACAAACTAGTATGATACAGTAATGGCCTCTAGGGCATATACACTAACAATCTCCCACTTGCACTAAGGCCATGTACTGGCGTATCGAAGACCTATCATCTTGATCAGCCGCTCGAACTGAGTCTGGGGCAAGGCCTTGGTGAATGGATCTGCTGTGTTATCTTCTGAAGCAACCCTCCGAACCTCGATCTCCTGGCGATCCACGATCTCCCTGATCAGGTGATACCGCCTCAAAATGTGCCTGGACTTCTGATGGGACCTGGGTTCCTTCGCTAAAGCTATAGCTCCGTTGTTGTCGCAATACAGCGGTATTGGATCAACAATGGTAGGAACCACCTGAAGCTCCGTGAGGAACTTCTTCATTCAGACAGCTTCCTTTGCGGCATCGCAAGCAGCTATGTACTCCGCTTCCATAGTTGAGTCAGCAACGGTCTCCTTCTTGGAACTCTTCCAGCAAACCGCCCCTCCATTGAGGGTAAAGACATAACCCGACATGGACTTGGAGTCATCCTTGTCACTCTGGAAGCTGGAGTCAGCAAAGGCCTCGAGTTGGAAGTCTTTTCCGCCATACACCAAGAACATCTCCTTAGTCCTTCTCAGGTACTTGAGAATGTTCTTTACCGCTATCCAGTGTTTCTCCCCTGGGTTTGACTGATACCGGCTTACAACGCTTAATGCGTATGCTACATCTGGTCTGGTACACAACATTGCATACATTATAGAGCCTACCGCAGAAGCGTAGGGTATAATAGACATGCGATCCCTCTCCAAATCAGTCTTGGGAGACATCTCTTTGGAGAGGGTGATCCCGTGACAAGCCGGTAGATTACCGTGCTTGGAATCTTCCATACTGAATCTTTTCAGTATGGTGTCGATGTACCTTGACTGTGAAAGTCCCAACATCCTCTTAGATCTATCACGATAGATCTGGATCCCCAAAATATAGTTGGCATCGCCCAGGTCCTTCATGGAGAACCTCTGCGACAAGAATCCTTTGACTGACTGTAGCATAGGAATATCATTTCCTATTAGGAGAATGTCATCCACGTACAAGACGAGGAAAACTACAGTTCTCCCTACAATTTTACTGTAAATGCATGGTTCATCTGGGTTTTTGATAAAGTCGAATTCTTTGACAGTATCATCAAAGAAGATGTTCCAACTCCGCGATGCCTGCTTAAGTCCATAGATGGACTTTTGCAACTTGCACACTCTACCGCTGCTCCCACTCTGATTGAATCCCTCCGGCTGATCCATATAGACGCACTCTTCCAAATTTCCATTTAGGAAAGCCGTCTTTACGTCCATCTGCCAGATTTCATAATCGTGGAAGGCAGCAATGGCAAGAAGGATCCGAATGGATTTCAGCATAGCCACTGGAGAAAAGGTCTCGTCATAGTCCAAGCCAGGTCTTTGACGAAAACCCTTTGCAACAAGTCTAGCTTTATAGGTCTCAACCTGTCCATCTACACCAATCTTCTTTCTGAAGATCCATTTGCAGCCTACGGGTTTTACCCCTTCTGGAGCAAAGTCCAAAGTCCAAACTTTGTTGGTGTACATGGACTCCATCTCGGCCCGCATTGCATCCAGCCATTTTACCGAGTCGCCGCTCTGGATGGCTTGCTGGAAGCTAGTAGGCTCACCATAATCCATGGTGCAATCCTCTCTATCCCCGTCTATGAGAAAACCGTAGTATCTCTCGGGCGGATGAGACTGCCTACTACTCCTGCGGAGTGGCGCTGGGATGTCCGGTTCTCTTGAGACTTTTGGTTCTTCCAAGCTTTCAGTAATAGCTTGTGGTTCTGGAATTTCTTCCAGTTCTATAGCGCTCCCACTTATCTGATTTTCTAAAAATTCAGTTTCCAAGAAGTGGGCATGCTGAGAAACAAAAACCTTTTGTTCCTCTGCGGAATAGAAAAGATACCCCCTGGAGTTCTTTGGGTATCCCACAAACTTACACAGTACTGAACGTGCCTCGAGCTTGTCCGCATGCTGCTTTTTTACAAAAGCTGGACATCCCCATGTCTTAAGGTACTTGAGACAGGGTTTCTTCCCACTCCACATCTGATATGGGGTGGTAGGCACAGTCTTGGTTGGAGCCTTGTTCAAGAGATATGCAGCTGTTTCTAGCGCATAACCCCAGAAGGATCGCGGCAACTCAGCCTTACTCATCATGGAACGAACCATATCCAATAGGGTTCGATTCCGCCTTTCCGATACACCGTTGTGTTGTGGTGTGTATGGAGGAGTAAGCTGAGAGAGAATTCCATTCTCTTTTAAGTAGCCCATAAACTCGGCACTCAAGTATTCACCACCTCGATCAGATCTCAGTGTCTTGATACTTTTGCCTGTTTGTTTTTCAACTTCATTCTTGTATTCTTGAAATTTCTCAAAGGCCTCGGATTTGTGCTTCATCAAGAAGACATGCCCATACCTAGAGAAATCATCTGTGAAAGTAATGAAGTATGAATAACCACTTCGCGCATGTGTAGATATTGGACCACACACATCACTGTGTATGAGTCCCAAGAGCTCGCTCGCTCTTTCACCGTGTCCAGTGAACGGAGTCTTTATCATCTTTCCCATGAGACAAGATTCACAAGTGGCATAAGACTGATACTCAAACGGATTCAAGTATCCCTCTTTATGTAACTTTGTTAACCGTGTCTCATTAATATGACCCAGTCTACAATGCCATAAGAAAGCCTGATTTGTTTCCGGAGACTTTCTTTTAAGTGTGTTCTGGACACTGAAGATCTGAGCTTGATTCAATACGTATATCCCGTTTTGTAATGTACCTGACCCAATCAGAACTTGATTTAGGTGGATGTTAACTACATCGCTTACAAAAGTAAAATCATATCCTTCCTTAGAAATTAAGGATACAGATATGATATTACAAGTCGCACCTGGTACATAAAAACAGTTACGCAGAATCAATATCTGCCCAGTTGTCAGTCCTAGATGATATTCCTCTACGGATTCAGCATACATGCTCATTCCGTTAGCAACCCTGAGAGTCATATCACCTTTCCTGATAACCCTACGGTTTCTCAGAGCCTGTAACGAATTACAGATATGAGATCCTGATCCGGTATCTAATACCCAGGAAGTAGGGTTAACTGACATACAGTTCTCTATTACAAACACACCCGAAGCCGAAGCCACAACATGCTTCGAATTCTGGCTACTGGCTTTGCAAGCCCTGCAATCCTTCTGTCCATGTTCATTCCCGCAACAATAGTAACATCCCTCTTTTACTGCATCCATTCCCGAAACTTCTGCCCTTCTCTTTCTTTCTACTTCCCTGGTTTCCTTCAGGGTAGTAGGTAGAGACTGTTGAACTAAGTCAGCATCTGACCCGTTCTTCAACGTGGTCTTCAGGTCCGAGAGCTCAAAAGAGCTGGTCTCTGTAAGGACGTTGTCCCCTACAGATGACCCGATAGCCAACCTCGCTGGAAGCAATTCGTTCGAGGTCTCATATCTTGCGATACGAGATTGCTCTCCATATAAAACTTTGTTATGGAGGAAGATAGAAGTTGAGTCCATCTTCTCGTGCTGCCTCTGGTATATACCATCAACTGAGGCAAACACGAGACACTTGGCTTTCGCACAGTCTTCTTCCGATGTCCTACGGATATCAACATCCGTGACAGGGGAAACTGGACCTGAGATGGCAGGGGTTGGATCAGTCAAGAGGTGTCCCAACTTGTCCTGGGCAATGGACATCTGGACAGACCCTTGCCAGTCAAAACAGTCAGATTCAGTCATTTTATTATCTAGATGCAACCTAGGTGCGGTCATTGGGTCGCTGCAATTAAGAGAGAGAGAAGAAAACACTTAGCATGATACTCTTGCAAGTTTAGATTGGTTTTTAATTTATCTAAACAGGATGGCTCCCACTGTCTCTCGAATCCCTCCTCAAACCATAAAGGAAGGATTAGTCAGGATCAATCTCACCGTACAATACTTGCTTAACCGTTCAGCCAGGCCAGTGTCGGTACTTCGAGGGAGGTTTTCCAACGCTTTCGCGAAGTTCCTTAATTAAGTAACCTCTATTCCCTGTGGGCGTAGCCCCGCTAACACCTTTCTAGACACCTACTAGGTTTATAGCATTGATCGTTAAGTGAGAGTTTTCCCGAGGAGTAGCATATACTCACAGTAGGATCGGGATCCAAATATCATCGCGTGATAAAACCGAAGGAATCCTACCAGAATCATCACACTCCAAATGGTATGCTGCGGTAGCAAGTTTCAGTACTTATGAAACTCCCGATGTGGATTTTTGCCCCATGCTCTTATGACCTTGACGAAGGTCAACAAATCATAAGTCACATGTCAAGTTCTACCCGTCATTATCCAGGTTAATTTGAACCCACCCGTACATACCCTTGACGAAGGTCAACAAGGTAGTACGATTGTCCCAAACCAACGCATCTATCTATGCTACATATGAACACCCAACAGCTACCAATCACTATGCCTTGACGAAGGTCAACAAATATAGCTTGAATACTATTGAATATCCATACGAAATGACGGAGGGCTATGAATGGTTTTGGCGAAACCGTGAACGTATTGAACTTGATATAATCGATGGAACGAGATAGCTTTTAAAAGGAGTGGTTCAAGCTCCGCGTTTAAAAGTTTAGTTTTGAAAAGAACCGAGTGGTTTTCAAAGTGTTCCAATCGACTTTTACTTGGTTTATTTTCTTGCATTAGTTCTTTTAATGCATCCCATCATTTAATCCTACCATTGCAGAAAACAACCAAAATATGACGTACGCTTATGCCATTCGCATTCGTCACGGGGCCCCGTCATCACCCGTTAGGTTACTTAACTAACGACAGAGCGGGGGCTGGGCTAGCGCGGCTGTAAAACATAAGCAATGTCTAAATAGTTATCATATATAAATATATAGCAATGATAGACATTACAGATCACAGATGAATACATTGGATATACTAGGAATCTGCAATCCGTTTGAGCCTGCAACGAAAAGCGGATTACACGGTCGCGGTGAATAGCTAATACCCCACCTAAGACCCCTACGGGTGCGGCAAACTACCCGCCAAGTACCCGAAGCGAAGCAACCTCCCTCACCACCGTGAGTAGGCCACTCGGCACTTCGAGATACCCGGTAGTTTGTGCACCCCCTCCATGGGTCTATCCTAGGAGCAAAAACAGTAAAAAGAATTATACAATGACGGCTACAACCCCGACCCGGTTGTGCGGCCATACAAATAATATTATTACATCAATTTACATATTACAATGAATGAAAGAAAAAGCAACACTCATCTCACATCCGCCCCGGCTATTCATCCGCGACAATCCAACCCATTCATATACACATACCATCATCAATCACAGATCACAGATATGTATAACCCCGACTAATCGACATATAGCGATTAGCCGACGTTCAATACATATAAACATCACAGATATAACCTTTTAGTCAAAGTGTATTGAAGTTCGGAAAAAAAAACGGATTTATAGGCCCCCAAAAACAAATTTCTATTCTGGAAAACCTGGGCATATATAAACCATCTTAAAAATCCTAAAACCAAGCCAGAAATACACTGCACCAAACTCGACCCAGTGAAGAGCCAAGACGGCCGCGGTTGCGCGGCAATAGCTTGCTATTGCCGCAGAACCGCGGCTCTTTGGTCGAATCACTAGATCGTTTTTGGTGGCTTTCTTCACAAAACCCTGAGATGATTTTTGGAGTATAATTTATTTTGTTTTGTACAGAAAAAAAATTAACAGAAACTTAGGGTTTTGAAAACTCGGTTTTTCGATTTTTCCGATTCGAACTTCGATACATTCTACTACCTAGCTAGTTTATGTTTAGTTAGGCTCTGATACCACTGTAAGTCCACGTTGCCTACCCCGGTACTTGCGGGGAGGCGGAAAACGGAATAAAAATCAAGTTTTTATGAGCTTAGGCAACATGGACTTGACTATGAAGGATCTTTGCTAAACAAAAACAAGCTAAAGCTAACTAGAAACTAGCTAAGTGCTAGAAAGGTTATACCTTGGGCTTTATGTCCTTCTCTCCTTGCTCCTTGGAGTGGTGGAAGGAGGTCACCTTAGTCGTCTTCTCACGTCGAAGAAAGATCCACCCGAAAGCCTCGACCTTTGGCTTCAACTCCAAGCTAGAAATAACTAGGGTGCAAGAAGTACTAATCCTTGAACCCTAGATGAGAGTAGAGATTATCAAGAAAGGGTTTTTCTCAAGCTCAAGTGTTTCTCAACACATGAGAGGGGAGAGCTTGAGGGAGAGGAAGAACAAGAGAGAGAAAGTGAATAATAGAATGAGAGAAAATATGAAGCCTTCTCTCATATATGTGTGAATTATTGTAATTAGATAATTAGCTAGATAATTGTCATGGTTAATCAAGACATGAGCATTATCATTTCATTTTTAATGCAATTTGCAAGGATCAAAGAGCATCTTCCAAATGAAATGATGATGGTCAAAGTGTCAACCTAGGTCAACAAGTCAAGGAGGTCAAATGGTCAACAACCATAACCATGCACAATTATTTAAACTAATATCAATTACAATAATACACACATAAGTACTAGGGTTAATAAAATGATAATGGTCATTAACCCTAATCAAAGTCCTCTCCCTCTGTCTCAAGCAACTGTGCATACGCACCCGTATTCGTGATCCGAGGAACACGAACCCAATGAGATAAAAACCAATCCCAAATCATATACTAGGATCCGGCTTAAACCAAAGCCCACTAGTATAAGCTGTCCGGACAACAAACGTGCACAAGTGCGCGGATGTGAACGAACCCTGTCGCAAAACCATGCGACCTCTACTCATTTTGCCTAAAGGCGAATAGCTCTCTGTGTGGGACTCTAAAGACTCGACACTACGCTGGCAGTGGGTTTAACCACAGACCGCAAGCGGCACTACCTGTACGTAACGGTCCCCAGGTAGATGTCGATAAGAAGACTGACGAGGTGAACCCCATCTGAACTCCTACTGAGCCTGTATGTGACAGTCTCCGTACAGTCCGGTCTGTTCGTCTGATACATCGCATGGCGGGCCTAGGGGGGCGGTGAACGTCAGTCCCCTAATAGCGGTACAAGTCGTGTCGGAGTGTAGCCCAGAACACCCTGAGATAACACTGGAAACCTACCAGTATATCTCGCTTGCCCTGGCCAGGGACTACTCGTGTAATGGCTCTCCTGGACACAGCGCGATGTCAACCCCCAATACCGGGAGAGACGAATCCTGTCTAACCGTCACTGCCTCCAAGTGCTTTGGGACTGCACCCAAAAACTACCTGTTTGCACGACTCCTTTGAGCCGTGGTAGGGTAGCAATCAAAGTGCAGTGGAAACACACTCGAGGCGAAGTGACAGTGTCAAGTCAGCGGACTAAGCTGTACTCATGTCACCTGGGAACTGATAACTGACGATAGGTATAATACCAACCAACAGTTCCTGACGAGTCCTGTCCAGTGTACTCGTAACCTAACGAGCACCCGCATACAATCTCAAGTACGACGTACTGACGGCTGTGGGACAGACCGTCTCCCACACTGGGATGAGAAGCGCATACGCTAGTCTACTCCGGAGTATCGATGCCCTGTCTCGATAGTCCAACGACTAGGGACCTGTATAAGGATGTGCTTATAGATCACCCAGCTCCCACGAGTGTGAGCGCCATCACAACGCTGGTAATCAAGCAAAGATCCTAAGGGCTCTACTAATATGTATATCAGCGATATGCTAAAAGAAACACATGCACATATTAAAGCAGAGACAAACCAAGTAGCATACTACCATTTCGAGCAAGATTGTATATACAACTGTGAATATCCCAAGCTTCCATCAAGTAATATACAAACTAGTATGATACAGTAATGGCCTCTAGGGCATATACACTAACACTAAGCACTTGGAGGCAGTGGTGGTTAGATAGGATTCGTCTCTCCCGGTATTGGGAGTTAATATCGCGCTGTGTTTGGAGAGCCATTACGCAAAGTCCCTGGCCAGGGAAAACGAGATTTACTGGTAGGATTTCTAGTAGCTTCTCAAGGTGTAATGGGCTTCACTCCGACACGACTTATACCGCTTTTAGGGGACTGACGTTTGCCACTCCCTAGGCACGATATGCGATAGTCCTAGACGAACAGACCGGACTGTACGAAGATCGTAACATCAGGCTCAGTAGGAGTTCGGATGGGTTTCCTCATCGGCCTTCTTATCGACATCTACCTGGGGACCGTTACGTACAGCTAGTACCGCTTGCGGCCTGTGGTTAAACCCACTGCCAGCGTAAGTGTCGAGTCTTTAGAGTCCCACACAGAGAGTTTCCCTGTTTCAGGCGAAACGATATAGAGGTCGTATGGTTTTACGACAGGGTTCGGACACATACGTGTTTTTACGCACGTACGATGTTTGGACAGTTTATACTAGCAGGCTTTGGTTTAATCCAGATTCTAGTATTGGATTATTGGATTTATACAGTATCAATATTTCTGTGTTTTCATGGATGGGAGAGGCATTCTCGTAATTAGTCAAGAAGCTTCTAGAAGATTGATGAGTTGGAGGTTTAGGTGGAATTTGCATTAAATGGATTAGTGACTCATGGTGTGATTCATCCAAATGAGTTAATGAAGCATTTATTGCTTAATGGCTTATGAGATGATTCACCCAAGGAGAGTTAATGAAGCATGGTTGATATTATTATTATGTTATTCATTTAATAATTAGCATGCTTCATATATTCTAAAATGAGACATAATTCATTATCATTCTCACTCACACCTTCTCTCTCCTCAAGCTCTCTCTCTCTTCAAGAACTAACCCTAATACTCTCATGTGTTGAGATCCTAGGGTTAGCAAGACTAATAGATCCCTAATCCTCTTCTATATCCTTTAGGTTGCTTTGATTAGCATTCATAGTCACCTAGTTACCTCAAGTGAGAGGTTAAAGCTTGGAGAAGCAACTCTCGGGTGGATCTTCTATCACATCGAGGAGGCTGACGAGGAGGTGATCAACGAGAACAAGAAGGACTTGATTCTTTAGGTATAATTATCTATCATACTAGCTAATCACTTCTATATAGTTGTTAGTTAGAGTTTAGCAAAGATCCGTAAAGTTAGTCGATATTAACTTAAACAAAATGATTGTTTTACCTATTCCGCCTCCCCGCATCATGTGGGGTGTCTAATGTCGACTTACAGTGGTATAAGAGCCTAGATAAACCATAACTAACATGTTAGCAAAGTCATTAGAAATTCGATCGCAAAACGAACCCGAAAAAACATCATTTTCACTATGTTTCTGCCAATTTTAAAACGGGTTCTAAAAATTTTTCAGGGACGCTTAAAATTACAAGCAGGGAAGAATTGTGAAGAAATTTGGGACAGTGACTCGACCATAGCGCCGCGGAACCGCCGCTGATCCAAGCGATCCGCCGCGGATTCGCGGCCGAGTTGACTCCGAGTCAACCCAAATTTGCTCAGTTATTCTTCTGTGTTGATGTTGTGTTTTCTGGGATGATTTGTTTCTGCTTAGGTTTTCTGTGCATAGGGAATTGTTTGGAGTAGAATCATTTGTGTTGCTTGATCGAAATTCTAAGATGTTTGGCTAACTTGATTATATTGTGATGTGGTTAATGTGTTCGTAAACCTCCCCTAACTGCTAGTATGTCGGTTAGCAGGGGGTTGCACATTTCTGTAATGGTTTTTACTGGTTTGTGAATGTGGACTTGTTGGATTGTCGTGAATGGATAGCCGGGGATGTGAGACGAGTGTTTCTTTCATTCAAATGTAATTTGTAAATTGTTGTAATATTCTTTTGCGGGGCACATCCGGGTTGAGCTTGTAGCTACCGTTGTATTATTTCATTTACTATTTTTTGCTCCTAGGATAGGCCCAAGTTGGGGTGCATAAACTACCGGGTACTTTGAAGTGCTTAGTGGCCTACTCACGTTGTTGAGGGAGACCGCTTCACTTCGGGTACTTGGCGGGTAGTTTGCCGTACCCGTAGGGGTCTAGGATGGGGTTTTGGCTATTCATCGCGACTGTGTAATCCGTTTTTCTTTGCAGGCTCAAAAGGAATGCGGATTCATAGAAAATCCAATATGTTCATCTGTGATCTGGAATGCCTATTATTGCGTCTGATGAATGTACAATATCTATATATGATATCTATTAGGCGTTACTTATGTTTTACACCCGCGCTAGCCCAGCCTCCGCTCTGTCGTTAGTTAAGTAACCTAACGGGTGAATGACGGGGCCCAGTGGCGAATGCGGATGGCATAAGATGACGTTGTATTTTCGTTGTTTTCTGCAATGATAGGTTAATTGATGGGACGCATTATATTAATGCAAAGAAAATAAACCAAAGTTGAATCATTGGAACAGTTTAAAAGAAACCACTCGGTTATTTTTAAAATAGAAGATATTTTTAATTGCGGAGCTTTAACCACTCCTTTTTAAAAGCTATCAGGTTCTTTCGATCATATCAAGTTCACCACGTTCACGGTTTCGCCAAAACCATTCGTAGCCCTCCGTCATTTCATTTGGGTATTCAGTAGTATTCAAGCTATGTATTTTGACCAACGCCAAGGCATAGTGTTTGGTAGCTGCTGGGTATTCATTTGTTGCATAGATAGATGAGTTAGTTTGGGACAGTCTTATTATCATTTGGCCAACGTCAGGGGCATATACGGATGGGTTCAAATTAACAAGATAATGATGGGTAGAACTTGACAAGTGACTTATAACATTTTGACCAACGCCAAGGTCATAAGAGCATGGGGCAAAAATTGATATCAGGAATTTCTAAAGAAACTGAAATTTGCTAAGAGTAGCATACCATTTAGAGTGTGATAATTTTGGTAGGATTCCTTCAGCTTTATCACACGATGATATTTGGATCCCGATCCTACTGTGAGTATCCGCTACTCATCAGGAGATTCGTCACTTAACGATTAATGCTATAAACCAAGTAGGTGTCGAGAAAGGTGTCAGCGGGGCTACGCCCCAGAGAAAAGATGTTATTTAATTAAGGAACGTCGTGAAAGCGTCGTAAAACCTCCCTCGAAGTACCGACACCGGCCTGGCTGAACGGTTAATCAAGAATTGTACGGTGAGAATAGTCCTGACTAGTTCTTCCTTTTTGGTTTGAGGAGGGATTCGAGAAACAGTGGGAGCCATCCTGTTTAGATAAACTAAAAACCACTCTAAACTTGCAAAAGCATCTTGCTAAAGTGTTCCCTCTCTCTCTCATTGCAGCGACCCAGAACATGACAGGCCTTAAGTTATTATTAGATAAAAATATTTTGACAGGGCCAAACTATAAAGATTGGTTCCGGAATGTTAAGATGGCAATTACTTATGACAAATTGGGGTATGTCCTTACCACTAAGGCACCTGCTGTCCCTGGTCCAGAATCCAGTGTCGCGGATAAGAAAATCCGCAAGACCTGAGAGATTGACTGTGCGAAGGCCAAATGCATCGTGCATGCCTCTATGAATAATGAACATCAGAGGAGGCACGAGAATATGGATCTAGAATCCATATTTCTCCACACCAAGGATTTGTATGGAGAGCAATCTCGTATAGCTAGATACGAGACCTCGAAGAACTTGTTTCAGTCGAGGCTGGCCGTCGGATCATCTGTAGGAGAACATGTCCTTAAGATGATTGGCTATATAGAAGAGCTCGCGGACCTAGGGACAAATTTAGAGAACGAGCTATATACAGACTTGGTTCTTCAGTCCCTTTCTTCCACCTACGCCCAGTTTATTCAGAATTTCAACATTCAAGGAAAAGAAGTTGAACTTCCAGAACTCTTTAACATGTTGAGGAGTGCAGAGGGCACTGTGCAGAAAGCAAGGGAAACACCCACTATGTTTGTTCGTGGTGCTTCCTCTTCCAGGTCCAAGGCAAGGGCCAAAGGAAGGAAGAAGAAGGCCGCTACCAAACCGAGTGGTGGTGTTGGTAAGGTGGAAGCCAAGGGAAAGGCAAAGGTTGCGGTGCCAGTAGTGGCAAAGGACGAGTGCTTCCACTGTCGTAGGAAAGGCCATTGGAAGAAAGATTGCAAAGCTTGGATTGCCAAGAACCAGGACCCGAAGCAAGCTGTGGCTTCGGCTTCAGGTGTGTTTGTAATTGAAAATTGTATGTTAATCAACTCTACTTCCTGGGTATTGGATACCGGATCAGGATCTCATATATGCAATTCATTGCAGGCACTGAGAAACCGTAGAGTGCTGAAGGTTAGTGATATGACCCTCCAGGTTTCTAACGGAGCTAGCGTGGGTGCTGTGTCCGTAGGGGATTATCACATTGGATTGACGAGTGGACATATTTTGGTTTTGCATAACTGTTTTTGTGTACCCAGTTTAACGTGTAATATCATATCAGTATCGTTGTTATCAAAAGAAGGTTATGATTTCACGTTTGTAAGCGATGTTGTTAACATCCACCTTAATCATGGTTTGATTGGGTCCGGTACACTAGATAACGGTATATATGTCTTAAACCAATTACAGATTTACAATGTCCAGAACACACTAAAAAGAAAGTCTCCAGATATAAATCAGGCTTTCTTATGGCATTGTAGACTAGGTCACATCAATGAGACAAGGTTAACTAAGTTACATAGAGAAGGATATTTGGATCCGTTCGAATATCAATCTTATGCCACTTGTCAATCATGTCTTAAAGGAAAGATGACAAAGACTCCATTCACTGGACATGGAGTAAGAGCGAGCGAGCTCTTAGGACTCATACACAGCGATGTATGTGGTCCAATGTCTATACATGCAAGAGGCAGTTTTTCAAATTTCATTACTTTTACGGATGATTACTCTTGGTATGGATTCATTTTCTTAATGAAACATAAATCCGTGGCCTTTGAGAAATTCCAAGAATATAAGAATGAAGTAGAAAACCAAACCGGCAAAAGTATTAAGACACTGAGATCTGATCGAGGTGGTGAATACTTAAGTGCCGAGTTCCTGGGTTACCTAAAAGAGAAAGGAATTCTCTCTCAGCTTACTCCTCCATACACTCCACAGCATAACGGTGTATCGGAAAGACGGAACCGAACCCTATTGGATATGGTACGTTCCATGATGAGTAATGCTGAGTTACCGCGATCTTTCTGGGGTTATGCGCTAGAATCAACTGCATATCTTTTGAACAGGATTCCTACCAAAACAATGTCTACCACACCATATCAGATGTGGAGCGGGAAGAAACGCTATCTTCAATATTTGAAGATATGGGGATGTCCAGCTTTTGTTAAAAAGCAGCATGAGGACAAACTCGATGCATGATCGGTACAGTGTAAGTTTGTGGGATATCCAAAGAACTCCAAGGGGTATTTTTTCTATTGCGCAGAGGAACAAAAGATTTTTGTTTCTCGTAATGCCCATTTTCTAGAACAGCAATTTTTAGAAAAGGATACAAGTGGGAGCACAATAGAACTGGAAGTAATTCCAGAACCACAAACTGGTGCTGAAAGTTTGGTAGAACCAGTAGTTCCAGAAGAACAGGACATTCCCGCACCCCTCCGCAGGAGTAGTAGGCCGTCTCATCCGCCTAAGAGATACTATGGTTTTCTCATAAACGGGGATAGAGAGGATTGCGTCATTGATAATGATGAACCTACTAGCTTCCAACAGGCCATCCAGAGCGGCGACTCAGTAAGATGGCTGGATGCAATGCGGACCGAGATGGAGTCCATGTACACCAACAAAGTATGGACTTTGGACTTTGCTCCAGATGGGGTAAAACCCATAGGATGCAAATGGATCTTCAAGAAAAAGATTGGTGTAGATGGACAGGTGGAAACCTATAAGGCTAGACTTGTTGCAAAGGATTTTCGTCAAAGACCTGGTTTGGACTATGACGAAACGTTTTCTCCAGTGGCTATGCTCAAATCCATTCGGATCCTTCTTGCCATTGCCGCCTTCCATGATTATGAGATCTGGCACATGGACGTAAAGACGGCTTTTCTAAATGGTAATTTAGAAGAGTGCGTCTATATGGATCAGCCAAAAGGTTTCAATCAGAGTGGGAGCAGCGGGAAAGTATGCAAGTTGCTTAAGTCCATTTATGGACTAAAGCAGGCATCGCGGAGTTGGAACATCTGTTTTGATGAAACGGTCAAAGAATATGACATTATCAAACATCCAGATGAACCATGTATATATAGTAAAATTGTAGCACGAACTGTCGTATTCCTCGTCTTGTACGTGGATGACATTCTCTTGATAGGAAATGACATTCCTATGCTACAATCTGTCAAAGGATTCTTGTCACACAGGTTCTCCATGAAAGACCCGGGTGATGCGTCTTACATTCTGGGGATCCGGATCTATCGTGATAGATCCAACAGGATGTTAAGACTTTCGCAGTCCAGGTATATCAACACTATACTGAAAAGGTTCAGTATGGAAGATTCTAAGCGCGGTAGTTTACCAGCTTGTCACGGAATCACCCTCTCCAAAGAGATGTGTCCCAAGACTGATTTGGAAAGGGATCGCATGTCTATTATACTCTACGCTTCTGCGGTATGCTCTATAATGTATACAATGTTGTGCACCAGACCAGATGTAGCTTACGCACTGAGCGTGGTAAGCCGGTATCAGTCAGACCCAGGGGAGAAGCACTGGATAGCAGTCAAGAACATTCTAAAGTACCTGAGAAGGACTAAGGATATGCTCTTGGTTTACGGCGGAAACGACCTCAAGATCGAGGCTTTTGCTGATTCCGGCTTCCAGAGTGACAAGGATGACTCCAAGTCCATGTCAGGTTATGTCTTTACCCTCAATGGAAGGGCGGTGTGCTGGAAGAGTTCCAAGCATGACACCGTTGCTGACTCGACGATGGAAGCGGAGTATATCGCTGCTTGCGATACCGCAAAAGAAGCAGTCTGGATGAAAAAGTTCCTCACAGAACTTCAGGTGGTTCCATCCATTGTTGATCCAATACCTCTGTATTGTGACAACAACGGGGCTATAGCTTTAGCAAAGGAACCCAGGTCCCATCAGAAGTCCAGACACATCTTAATGCGGTATCACCTGATCAGGGAGATCATAGAGTGCCGGAAGATCGAGGTCCGGAGAGTTGCTACAGAGGAAAAAACTGCAGATCCATTCACAAAGGCCTTACCCCAGACTCAGTTTGAGAGGCTATTCGAGATGATAGGTCTTCGATACGCCAGTACATGGCCCTAGTGCAAGTGGGAGATTGTTAGTGTATATGCCCTAGGGGCCATTATTGTATCATACTAGCTTGTATATTACTTAATGGAAGCTTGGGATATTCACAGTTATATTAACAGTCTTGCTAAACATGGTAGTACACTACTTGGTTTATATCTATCTTAATATGTGTATATGTTAGCTTATCGAGAATACATATTGATAGAGCCCTTAGGATCTTGCTTGACTACCAGCGTTGTGATGGCAGTCACACTAGTGGGGGCTGAATAGTCTACAAGCACATCCATTTTCAGGTCCCTAGTCGTAGGATTATCGAGACAGGGCATCGATACTCCGGAGTAGACTAGTGTGCGCTTCTCATCCCAGTTGGGGAGATGGTCTGTCCCACAGCCATCAGTACGTTGTACTGGAGATAGTATACAGGTGCTCGTTGGGTTACGGGTACACCGGACAAGACTCACAGGGAACTGTTAGTTGGTATTATACCCGTCGTCAGCTAACAGTTCCCAGGTGACATGAGTACAGCATAGTCCGCAGACTTGACACTGCTGCTTCGTCTCGAGTGTGTTCCCACTGTTCTTAGATTGCTACCCTACCACGGCTCAAAAGAGTCATGCAAACAGGTAGCAGTTGGGTGCAGTCCCGAAGCACTTGGAGGCAGTGGCGTTTAGATAGGATTCGTCTCTCCCGGTATTGGGAGTTGATATCGCGCTGTTGTAAGTCCACGTTGCGACCCCCGGTTCTTACGGGGAGGCGGAAACGGTATAAAAATCAAATTTTTAGCGCAAGGGGCAACATGGACTAAGCAAAGTCGGGATCTTTAACTAAACTAAAACTAGCATACAAGCTAAAGAAAGTTAGCTACTCGGATGAGGATGGTTATACCTAAACTTGAACTCCTTCTTCTTCAAACTTTTGTAGAGGTTGATGGTTCTCTTCTTGTCGCCTTCTTCCGTCGAAGATGGATCCACCTCGAAGGTTCGACCTTTGGGCTCTTCCTCGATCTTTGAGTGAACTAGGATTTCCGGCTTGCTAAACCTTGAACCTAGAATGAGTAGAGAGAGTCTAAGGGGTGCTTTTCTTTTTAAAGAGAAGGATTCTCAACACATGAGAAGGTTTCTCTTTAGCTAGAGGAAGAAGAAGATGAAGTGAAGAGAGAGAATGAATATGATAGAATGAGCTATCCTTTTTCTTTCTTGCAACCATAATGCAAAAGAAAAAGAATTATCAATAATAATAATGAAAATGAAAAGGTTGATGGAAAGTTTTAGAATGACCATTATCATTTCAAACATTAAATGAATTTGCTAGAATCAAAGAGCATCTTTCTTTTGTAATGATGATGGTCAAAACTTCAACCATGGTCAACAAGTCAACCATGGTCAACAAGTCAACAAAAACCAACCATGACACAATTTCATTTTATTATATATTATTAATTGATATAATACAAATCCATTAGGGTTTGGAAAAAGAGGACTGTCAACTGTGCATACGCACCCGTTCCGAAACCCTAATGAAAGTCATCTTCCTCTTCCTCAAATAACCGTGCATACACACCTGCATCCTTGTTCCGAGGAACATGAATACTGAGATAAAAGCAACCCCAAAACATATACCGGTATCTGACTCAAACCAGAGCCAGCCAGTAATATCCGTCCGGACTCCAAACGTGCACAAGTGCGCGGATGAGAACGAACTCTGTCGCAAAACCATGCGACCTCTACTCTGTTTTGCCCATAGGCGAATACCCTCTGTGTGGGACTCTAAAGACTCGACACTACGCTGGCAGTGGGTTTAACCACAGACCGCAAGCGGCACTAGCTGTGCGTAACGGTCCCCAGGTAGATGCCGACAAGAAGGCTGACGAGGTGAAACCCCATCTGAACTCCTACTGAGTCTGAATGTGACAGTCTCCGTACAGTCCGGTCTGTTCGTCTGATAAATCGCATGTCGGGCCTAGGGGGCGGTAAAACGTCAGTCCCCTAATAGCGGTACAAGTCGTGTCGGAGTGAAGCCCAAAACACCCTGAGATAACACTGGAAACCTACCAGTATATCTCGCTTGCCCTGGCCAGGGACTACTCGTGTAATGGCTCTCCTAGACACAGCGCGATGTCAACCCCCAATACCGGGAGAGACGAATCCTGTCTAACCGTCACTGCCTCCAAATGCTTCGGGACTGTACCCAACCACCACCTGTTTGCACGACTCCTTTGAGCCGTGGTAGGGTAGTGATCAAAGTGCAGTGGGAACACACTCGAGGCGAAGTGCCAGTGTCAAGTCAGCGGACTAAGCTGTACTCATGTCACCTGGGAACTGATAACTGACGATAGGTATAATACCAACCTGTCAGTTCCCGACGAGTCCTGTCCAGTGTACTCGTAACCCAACGAGCACCCGTATACTATCTCCAGTACGACGTACTGATGGCTGTGGGACAGACCATCTCCCACACTGGGATGAGAAGCGCATACGCTAGTCTACTCCGGAGTATCGATGCCCTGTCTCGATAGTCCTGCGACTAGGGACCTGTATAAGGATGTGCTTATAGATTACCCAGCCCCCACTAGTGTGACTGCCATCACAACGCTGGTAATCAAGCAAAGATCCTAAGGGCTCCACTAATGCGTATAAGTGATATACTGAAATAAACACAAGTACACATTGAAGTAGAAACAAACCAAGTAGCATACTACTATATTGAGCAAGATTGTTTATACAAGGTGAATATCCCAAGCTTCCATCAAGTAATATACAAACTAGTATGATACAGTAATGGCCTCTAGGGCATATACACTAACAATCTCCCACTTGCACTAAGGCCATGTACTGGCGTATCGAAGACCTATCATCTCGATCAGCCGCTCGAACTGAGTCTGGGGTAAGGCCTTGGTGAATGGATCTGCAGTGTTCTCTTCTGAAGCAACCCTCCAAACCTCGATCTCCTTGCGATCCACGATCTCCCTGATCAGGTGATACCGCCTCAAGATGTGCCTGGATCTCTGATGGGACCTAGGTTCCTTTGCTAAAGCTATAGCTCCGTTGTTGTCGCAATACAGAGGTACTGGGTCAACAATGGACGGAACCACCTGAAGTTCTTTTAAGAACTTCCTTATCCAGACAGCTTCTTTTGCGGCATCAGATGCAGCGATGTATTCCGCTTTCATAGTCGAGTCTGCAACGGTTTCCTGTTTGGAGCTCTTCCAACACACCGCCCCTCCATTGAGGGTAAAGACAAAACCCGACATGGACTTGGAATCATCCTTGTCACTCTGGAAGCTGGAGTCAGCAAAGGCCTCGATCTGGAGGTCTTTTCCGCCATACACCAAGAACATCTCCTTAGTCCTTCTCAGGTACTTGAGAATGTTCTTTACCGCTATCCAGTGTTTCTCCCCAGGGTTTGACTGATATCGGCTTACCACACTCAGTGCATAAGCTACATCCGGTCTGGTACATAACATCGCATACATTATAGAGCCTACCGCAGAAGCGTAGGGTATAATAGACATGCGATCCCTCTTCAAATCAGTCTTGGGAGACATCTCTTTAGAGAGGGTGATCCCGTGACAAGCTGGTAGGTTACCGCGCTTGGAATCTTCCATACTGAATCTTTTCAGTACGGTGTCGATGTACCTGGACTGTGAAAGTCCTAATATCCTCTTGGATCTATCACGATGGATCCGGATCCCCAGGATGTATGAGGCATCACCCAGGTCTTTCATGGAGAACCTGTGTGACAAGAACCCCTTGACAGATTGTAGCATAGGAATGTCATTTCCTATTAAGAGAATGTCATCCACGTATAAAACAAGGAATACTACAGTTCTCGCTACAAATCTACTATAGATGCATGGTTCATCTGGATTTTTGATAAAGCCAAATTCCTTGACCGTCTCATCAAAACAGATGTTCCAACTCCGCGATGCCTGCTTTAGTCCATAGATGGACTTAAGCAACTTGCACACCTTTCCGCTGCTCCCACTCTGAATGAAACCCTCTGGCTGATCCATATAGACACACTCCTCTAAATTTCCATTCAAAAAAGCGGTCTTTACGTCCATCTGCCAAATCTCATAATCGTGGAAGGCAGCAATGGCAAGAAGGATCCGAATGGATTTCAGCATAGCCACTGGAGAAAAGGTTTCGTCATAGTCCAAGCCAGGTCTTTGACGGAAACCCTTTGCTACAAGTCTAGCTTTATAGGTCTCAACCTGTCCATCTACACCAATCTTCCTTTTGAAGATCCACTTGCATCCTACGGGTTTTACCCCGTCTGGAGCAATGTCCAACGTCCATACTTTGTTGGTGTACATGGACTCCATTTCGGTCCGCATTGCATCCAGCCATTTTACCGAGTCAACGCTCTGAACGGCCTGCTGGAAGCTAGTAGGCTCATCATAATCTATGATGCAATCCTCTCGATCCCCGTCTATGAGAAAACCGCAGTATCTCTCGGGCGGATGAGACTGCCTACTACTCCTGCGGAGCGGCGTAGGAATGTCCTGTTCTTTTGAACCCTCTGGTTCCTCTAAGCTTTCAGTAATAGCTCGTGGTTCTGGAATTTCTTCCAGTTCTACTGTGCTCCCACTTATCTGGTTTTCCAAAAACTCAGTTTCCAAGAAGTAGGCATGACGAGAAACAAGAACTTTTTGTTCCTCTTCACAGTAGAAGAAATATCCCTTGGAGTTCTTTGGATATCCCACGAACTTACACTGTACTGAGCGTGCCTCGAGCTTGTCCGCATGCTGCTTTTTAACAAAAGCTGGACATCCCCATGTCTTAATGTGCTTAAGATAGGGTCTCTTCCCACTTCACATCTCATATGGTGTAGTAGGCACAGTCTTAGTAGGAACTCGGTTCAAAAGGTACGCAGCTGATTCTAGCGCATACCCCCAGAATGATCGCGGTAACTCAGCGTTACTCATCATGGACCGTACCATATCTAATAGGGTTCGGTTCCGTCTCTCCGATACACCGTTGTGCTGCGGAGTGTATGGAGGAGTAAGCTGAGAGAGAATCCCATTCTCTTTTAAGTAATTTAGGAACTCGGCACTTAAGTATTCTCCACCTCGATCCGATCTTAGAATCTTGATACTTTTGCCGGTCTGTTTCTCTACTTCATTCTTATATTCCTGGAACTTTTCAAAAGCCTCGGACTTATGTTTCATTAAGAAGACATAACCGTACCTTGAAAAATCATCCGTAAAAGTAATGAAGTAAGAGTAACCGCTTCGCGCATGTGTAGACATTGGACCGCACACGTCGCTGTGTACGAGTCCCAAGAGCTCGCTCGCTCTTTATCCGTGTCCAGTGAACGGAGTCTTTGTCATCTTTCCCATGAGACAAGATTCACAAGTGGCATAAGACTGATACTCGAACGGATCCAAGTATCCTTCTTTATGTAACTTAGTCAACCGTGTCTCATTGATGTGACCCAGTCTACAATGCCATAAGAAAGCCTGATTGATATCTGGAGACTTTCTTTTGTGTGTATTCTGGATATTGAAAATCTGTGGTTGGTTTAATACGTATATACCATTGCTCAGTGTACCTGACCCAATCAGAACTTGATTAAGGTGAATGTTTACAACATTACTTACAAACGCAAATTCATAACCTTCTTTAGAATCCAAAGATACAGAAATGATATTACAAGTTGCGTTGGGTACAAAAAAGCAATTACGCAAAACCAAAACATGCCCATCTGTCATTCCCAGGTGATAGTCCCCCACGGCTTTAGCATCCATGCTAGCTCCGTTCGCAACTCTGAGGGTCATGTCACCTGCCTTCAAAAACCTACGGTTTCTCAACGCCTGCAAAGAATTATAGATATGAGATCCTGATCCGGTATCCAATACCCAGGAAGTAGAGTTTATAGAAAGACAGTTTTCAATAACATACACACCTGAAGCTGAAGCCGCAACCTGCTTCAGTTCCTGTGTCTTGGCTTTCCAAGCCCTGCAATCTTTCTTCCAGTGTCCACTCTTATGACAATAGAAGCACTCTTCCTTTCCAACAAGCTTCCCCGCAATCTTTGTTGCCTTTTCCTTTCCCTTCGCACCCACTTTACTAACACCGCCTCTTGGTTTGGCGGGGGCTTTCTTTCTCTTTCCCTTGGCTTTCGCCTTGGACCTAGAGGAAGAAGATCCTCCTACAAACAAAGCGGGTGTTTCCCTACCCTTCTGTAGGGTGCCCTCTGCGCTCCTCAGCAGGTTGAGGAGTTCTGAAAGTTCAACTTCCTTTTCTTGCAAGTTGAAGTTCAGTATGAACTGGGCGTAAGTGGATGGAAGGGACTGGAGAATTATATCCGTATAGAGTTCACTGTCCAACGTGGTCCCAAGTTCCGCGAGCTCCTCAGTGTAGCCAATCATCTTAAGCACGTGGTCCGCTACCGATGATCCGACGGCCAACTTTGTCGAAAATAACTTCTTCGACACTTCGTATCTTGCGATACGAGACTGCTCTCCATACAGTTCTTTTGTATGAAGAAATATGGATTCCAAATCCATATTCTCGTGCCTCCTCTGATGGTCGTTGTCCATCGAGGCAAGTACGAGGCATCTGGCCTTCGCGTTGTCAATCTCCCAAGTCTTACGGATTTCCTTATCCGCGACGCTGGAGGTGGGACCTGGGACGGGGGGAGCTTTGGTGGTAAGAAGATACCCCAGCTTGTCGTAAGAGATTGCCAATTTGACATTCCTGAGCCAATCTTTGTAGTTTGGCCCTGTCAATATGTTTTTATCTAGAAGTAACTTAAGTCCAGTCATTTCGAATTTGGTCGCTGCAGGGGGGGAGAGAAGAAACACTTTAGCACGATGCTCTTGCAAGTTTAGAATGGTTTTTAATTTGTCTAAACAGGATGGCTCCCACTGTCTCTCGAATCCCTCCTCAAACCACAAAGGAAGAATTAGCCGGGATCAATCCCACCGCACAATACTTGCTTAACCGTTCAGCCAGGCCAGTGTCGGTACTTCGAGGGAGGTTTTCCAATGCTTTCGCGAAGTTCCTTAATTAAATAACCTCTTTTCCCTGGGGGCGTAGCCCCGCTAACACCTTTCTAGGCACCTACTAGGTTTATAGCATTGATCGTTTAGTGAGAAATTTCCCGAGGAGTAGCATATACTCACAGTAGGATCGGGATCCAAATATCATCGCGTGACGAAACTGAAGGAATCCTACCAGAATCACCACACTCCAAATGGTATGCAAATCTAGCAAGTTTCAGTACTTATGAAACTCCCGATGTGGATTTTTGCCCCATGCTCTTATGACCTTGATTTTGGCCAACAAATCATAAGTCACATGTCAAGTTCTACCCGTCGTTCTCCAGGTTAATTTGAATCCACCCGTACCTACCCTTGACTTTGGCCAACAAGGCAGTACGACTGTTCCAAACCAACGCATCTATCTATGCTGCACATGAATACCCAATAGCTACCAATCACTATGCCTTGACTTTGGCCAACAAACATAGCTTGAATACTATTGACTATTCATGTGAAACGACGGAGGGCTACGAATGGTTTTGGTAAAACCGTGAACGTAGTGAACTTGATATAATCGATGGAACGAGATAGCTTTTAGAAGGAGTGGCTCAATCTCCGCGTTTAAAAGTTAGTTTTGAAAAGAACCGAGTGGTTTTTCGAAAGTGTTCCAACGATTTTAGCTTGGTTTATTATCTTGCATTAGTTCTTTTAATGCGTGATATTCTTGCATTAGTACTTTTAATGCGTCCCATCATTTAATTCCTACCATTGCAGAAAACAACCAAAATATGACGTACGCTTATGCCATTCGCATTCGCCACGGGGTCCCGTCATCACTCGTTAGGTTACTTAACTAACGACAGAGCGGGGGCTGGGCTAGCGCGGCTGTAAAACATAAGCAACGCCTAAATAGAAAGCAATGATAGACATTACAGATCACAGATGAATACATTGGATATACTAGCAATCCGCAATCCTTTCGAGCCTGCAATGAAAAGCGGATTACACGGTCGCGGTGAATAGCCAAATACCCCACCCAAGACCCCTACGGGTGCGGCAAACTACCCGCCAAGTACCCGGCAGTTTGTGCACCCCTCCATGGGTCTATCCTAGGAGCAAAACAGTAAAAAGAATTATACAATGACGGCTACAACCCCGACCCGGTTGTGCGGCCAAACAAATAATAATTATTACATCAATTTACATTTACAATGAATGAAAGAAAAACAAAAGCTCATCTCACATCCACCCCGGCTATTCACCCGCGACAGTCCAACACATTCATATACACAATCCAATATCAAACACAGATCATGTATAACCCCGACTAATCGACCTATAGCGATTAGCCGACGTTCAATACATGCAAACATCACAGATATAACCATCATAGTCAAAGTGTAGTGAAGTTCGGAAAAATACGGAATTATAGGACCCCAAAAGTGAATTTCAGTTCTGGAAAATCTGGGCACATATAATATATTTTAAAAATCCCAAAACCAACACAGACACACACTGCACGAAAAACGATGCACAGAAGACGACAAAGCGCGGCGCTTACGCGGCACATACCTACCTCGTGCGGCGGAAGCGCGGCGGTTTGAACGAATCACTGCATCGTTTTTCTTGGGTGTTCACACAAAACCCTGAGCCGAATTTACAAGTATAAAGTATTTCATTTAGAGCAGAAAAAATTTCAACAGAAACTTAGGGTTTTGTTTTTCCGGTTTTGTGATTTTTTTCGGTTCCGAACTTCGTTTCACTTCACTACCAAGCTAGTTTAAGTTTAGTTAGGCTCTGATACCACTGTAAGTCCACGTTGCGACCCCCGGTTCTTACGGGGAGGCGGAAACGGTATAAAAATCAAATTTTTAGCGCAAGGGGCAACATGGACTAAGCAAAGTCGGGATCTTTAACTAAACTAAAACTAGCATACAAGCTAAAGAAAGTTAGCTACTCGGATGAGGATGGTTATACCTAAACTTGAACTCCTTCTTCTTCAAACTTTTGTAGAGGTTGATGGTTCTCTTCTTGTCGCCTTCTTCCGTCGAAGATGGATCCACCTCGAAGGTTCGACCTTTGGGCTCTTCCTCGATCTTTGAGTGAACTAGGGTTTCCGGCTTGCTAAACCTTGAACCTAGAATGAGTAGAGAGAGTCTAAGGGGTGCTTTTCTTTTTAAAGAGAAGGATTCTCAACACATGAGAAGGTTTCTCTTTAGCTAGAGGAAGAAGAAGATGAAGTGAAGAGAGAGAATGAATATGATAGAATGAGCTATCCTTTTTCTTTCTTGCAACCATAATGCAAAAGAAAAAGAATTATCAATAATAATAATGAAAATGAAAAGGTTGATGGAAAGTTTTAGAATGACCATTATCATTTCAAACATTAAATGAATTTGCTAGAATCAAAGAGCATCTTTCTTTTGTAATGATGATGGTCAAAACTTCAACCATGGTCAACAAGTCAACCATTGTCAACAAGTCAACAAAAACCAACCATGACACAATTTCATTTTATTATATATTATTAATTGATATAATACAAATCCATTAGGGTTTGGAAAAAGAGGACTGTCAACTGTGCATACGCACCCGTTCCGAAACCCTAATGAAAGTCATCTTCCTCTTCCTCAAATAACCGTGCATACACACCTGCATCCTTGTTCCGAGGAACATGAATACTGAGATAAAAGCAACCCCAAAACATATACCGGTATCTGACTCAAACCAGAGCCAGCCAGTAATATCCGTCCGGACTCCAAACGTGCACAAGTGCGCGGATGAGAACGAACTCTGTCGCAAAACCATGCGACCTCTACTCTGTTTTGCCCATAGGCGAATACCCTCTGTGTGGGACTCTAAAGACTCGACACTACGCTGGCAGTGGGTTTAACCACAGACCGCAAGCGGCACTAGCTGTGCGTAACGGTCCCCAGGTAGATGCCGACAAGAAGGCTGACGAGGTGAAACCCCATCTGAACTCCTACTGAGTCTGAATGTGACAGTCTCCGTACAGTCCGGTCTGTTCGTCTGATACATCGCATGTCGGGCCTAGGGGGCGGTAAAACGTCAGTCCCCCAATAGCGGTACAAGTCGTGTCGGAGTGAAGCCCAAAACACCCTGAGATAACACTGGAAACCTACCAGTATATCTCGCTTGCCCTGGCCAGGGACTACTCGTGTAATGGCTCTCCTAGACACAGCGCGATGTCAACCCCCAATACCGGGAGAGACGAATCCTGTCTAACCGTCACTGCCTCCAAGTGCTTCGGGACTGTACCCAACCACCACCTGTTTGCACGACTCCTTTGAGCCGTGGTAGGGTAGTGATCAAAGTGCAGTGGGAACACACTCGAGGCGAAGTTCCAGTGTCAAGTCAGCGGACTAAGCTGTACTCATGTCACCTGGGAACTGATAACTGACGATAGGTATAATACCAACCTGTCAGTTCCCGACGAGTCCTGTCCAGTGTACTCGTAACCCAACGAGCACCCGTATACTATCTCCAGTACGACGTACTGATGGCTGTGGGACAGACCATCTCCCACACTGGGATGAGAAGCGCATACGCTAGTCTACTCCGGAGTATCGATGCCCTGTCTCGATAGTCCTGCGACTAGGGACCTGTATAAGGATGTGCTTATAGATTACCCAGCCCCCACTAGTGTGATGCCATCACAACGCTGGTAATCAAGCAAAGATCCTAAGGGCTCCACTAATGCGTATAAGTGATATACTGAAATAAACACAAGTACACATTGAAGTAGAAACAAACCAAGTAGCATACTACTATATTGAGCAAGATTGTTTATACAAGGTGAATATCCCAAGCTTCCATCAAGTAATATACAAACTAGTATGATACAGTAATGGCCTCTAGGGCATATACACTAACAGCTGTGTTTGGAGAGCCATTACGCAAAGTCCCTGGCTAGGGCAAACGAGATTTACCTGTAGCGTCTTGAAAAGTCGTTTTGGTATTTTCCTGAAATTCGGTGAAAATTCGGTATTTTTTTCCGAAAACCGTCTTTCTCGATATTGTGCAGTTTAGGGCTAATTATACCTAAAATGGATAGGTAATTACTTGTTTTTAGTAGCTAATGAGTTATTTATGAAAATTTGGTCATTTAAAAATTTTTCCCTATTTTTCAATTTTTTAATATTATTTTAAGCCGGTAAGAAAATACTTTAAATAAGCGATAAATACAAATTTTTCCGGGCTAATTTTAATCTCAAAAATTATGATAATTATATTCTAGTGATAACATGAATTTTTAGTAATTTATTTTGATTTTTTTCAAATTTTTATGATTTGAAACGAATTTATTGAATTTTTGGGCTAAAACTTGCAATTTTTGAGTTGTAGGGGGCCTTTTTGCATAAAATTTCTTTTGTAACACCCCTCTATCTTTTCCCTCAGCCCAAGAACAGCCCAAACCTTGGCCAAGTCCAGAAATTTCTGGCCTCTCTTTCTTGAGTTGTTTCTTGAGTTGAATTTCATGGTTTATGGAATTAATTTAAATATAATGATTAAAGTATGATACATTTGACTTTGGAACTTGGCCCTTGACCTTCCCCACTTGCCCACACCCTCCCCCATGCTCCCTTGCTGGCCGAAACCTGCACCATCCCCCATCTCCATTATTTTCCTTCTCTTTCTCTCTCATTTTCTTCAAAATTTGCAACAAAATTCAATAAAAATCCACAAATCCTTCTCTTTTTCAACACAAAATCCTTGTGCTACCTCTTCTCAAGCCTAATATGGTTGAAATCATGTGGAAAGGAGGCATTTTTGGAGCAAACTTTCTTGCTTGATCCATTGATCAAGAGGTATAATTCCTATCTTGTTAAATCCTTTGTTTAAGTGCTTATATTATATGGTTTAGTGATAATTTAGTGTAGTTAATCTAGATTTCTTAGATTTTGTTTGAAAATTGAAACTAGGGTTTGAAAGCCATAATAGTTAATTAAGTTATTTTATAGTTAATCTAGTTGTTAATGACTAATCTATTTGGTTACCTTGTTGATATAGTTTTCAATTATGCTAATTTGATTAAATTAGAAGTGTGAAATTTGCTTTTTAGGATTTTCAAGAAAAGGTTTTTGTATGGAAATGGTATTTGAAAACATGATTAGTGAGTTGATTAAACCTAATTTGCTATCTAGTGTTTTGCTAACCTTAATCTAAGTGGTTAATTTGCTTATTAGGCTAAAATATAGTGTTAAAGTAAGGATTTCATATATAGTTTGGGTTATGTTTGCTAAGTACAAAAATCAAGAAAAGGTTTTGTTATGTAAATTAGGTTTTTAAGCTTAGTTAATGGTTTAGAAATTGTGTATTGGCTAGCTATTTGGTTAGTTTGGATGTTGGTGTTGGGTGGTGTTGACTTGTCGCTAAATTGTCGATGTTTGCATCAAATTGCAATTTCTGCTTACTAGATTTTTATAAAAGTTATGTGATGAATTAATTGTGGCATCTTGATGATTGTGTTGGCTTGTCCTACGACTTTTAGGATGCGTGAGTGCGGTTTTTGGGTAGTCGGGTTTTAGTTTTGCCGGGTGACCCAAATCGGCGTTTTTGGCAGTTTTTGCGATTTTCGCGTGTGTCCGCGCACTTTGTGCACTGTACCCAGCTAGCGAACTTTAGTAGTTTCGTTGGGGTTTTGCGTCGTTCTTGATATGTAACCTTATATTTGATATAAATTCCAGGTTCGGTCGCGGAGACGTCAGACGCGGCGCGAAAGGGAAAGGCGGTGATTGGACACAGCTAGCCAGGAATCCCGGTGAGTAGATTTAACATCTACGGGGGACGATCGTTTGGATGGCGCAAGTCGCCCGATAGATTTAGTAAACTGGAAAATAGTAAATTGGATAATCACTTGTGATATTAGAATAATAATACTGGCATGATAATTGCTGCGATTAGATCGATAGGTTATACCCATATACGCAAACTCAATTGTAGGACACATGCACCATTACCAGGTTTTTATATGCAGCACGAGCACTATTCATGTTTACACACACACCCTGGTAATTGCCATGCCACCACACTAGATAACATTTAAATTTGAAACCTTTTACTAATTGATACTTAAACTGGTACTATTGCCTTTAATTCCTTAAAAATGAAACCGTAGTATTGCTAATTCATGTGCATGTACTTCATCATATTAATTGTTCATGCTTAATATATTAATCACACATCGCAACTTGATTATTGATATCATATGCATTCATTATCATAGATATATGCACTTATGAGGATTTCTTGAGATTTTATGATATTGCTGGATTTCGGGGGAAAGCCGCAAAATTTCTAAACTTATTAAATTTTTAAAATATATAAATTGCGGTTTTCTAGTGATGTAAGTGTCGTCCACCATGAGTTTGCTGTGGATTTGGAAATCCGTGTCGAGGAGTGGAGGAACCGGCACGGGTACATGGTGGGCCCGGTAAGGTACCCCGGGGCAAGAGGAATGTGGTGATGACGTTGAGCCTGGCAGGGGACGGATTACCTACCGGTGACTGTTTGGGACGGCGGATATCCAGAGGATACCGACCGTGGCCGCTAGATGATGAGATATTGATATTTGAGATGGGTCAGCCGGACGGCTGAGGCCAGAGATACATTTATGAGATTTGAGACAGCTTTTGGGTGTCGTTGCTGGACACCGATTTTCGTCGATTCATTGACATTATGCTGGCATTCTAAAAGAGTTTCAAAAACAAAAAGAGATAAAATGTTTCTTATATATACCTATTGAGACCTCAGATTTTCATGTTGCATACATATTAGCACACTGATATGATATACACACCTGCTAGTGCATCCAGTCATACCTGTATTTTAGATGCTAGGATGCTTGTGTGCATGCATACGATAGCCTTTGTAGATGCTATTTTTTTACTCACGAGTTGGCAACTCACCCCCGTTGTGCCACAGTCTTTTGCAGGTCCGCTCCGTCAGTTCAGTAGCGGCGGGCGCACTTGTCTTTTGCCTCTTTTGCCTGAGCTCGAGATTTGCTCATAGGTGGGTTATGTTATTTTTTTTGTACCACCTTGTATATTCTTGTATCTAGTGTACTCCATCTACTGTTCTACCAGATTATTGTATATTGACCTAGAGATGAGACTGTGAGGTTTGTGGATTTTATACTGTATTTGGGGTCGAGCTCACTTGAGCCGACATGCTACTTTTTCATGTTTCCTTATGCTTTATTATGCTTGTTGTCATTTACATTGCGTGGGATTTGTGACCGCCGTATGGCGAAGAGCTAGCTCCCGCTTGGGGATGCCTTATTTTGTGGATTCATGTATATATTTTGTTGTACCCATTTTTGGGGGCCTGTATTTACAAAGGAGACTCTGCCGAAATTTTCGGAAAAATTAGTATTGTTTTAAAAAGGGGTTTTATATGACTTATTGGATAAGCTTGCTTTCAAATGTTTGGGTTTTCTTCACTCTTTCGCTTCATTGGTTTTGCTTTCTGGGCTTTGGCTTACTTATTTTACGGACGCCTTTAGACGTTTCGTAAACTTAAGTGCCAGTCACGTTCCGTACCCTGCGGGTCGTGACATTACCGGTAGGATTTCCAGTAGATTCTCAAGGTGTAATGGGCTTCACTCTGACACGACTTATACCGCTTTTAGGGGACTGACGCTTGCCTCCCCCTAGGACCGATATGCGATAGTCCTAGACGAACAGACCGGACAATACGAAGATTGTCACATCAGGCTCAGTAGGAGTTCGGATGGGTTTCCTTATCGGCCTTCTTATCGACATCTACCTGGGGACCGTTACGTACAGCTAGTACCGCTTGCGGCCTGTGGTTAAACTCACTGCCAGCGTAAGTGTCAAGACTTTAGAGTCCCACACAGAGAGTTTCCCTGCTTCAGGCGAAACGATATAGAGGTCGTATGGTTTTACGACAGGGTTCAGACACATACGTGTTTTTACGCACGTACGATGTTCGGACAGTTTATACTAGCAGGCTTTGGTTTAAGCCAGATTCTAGTATTGGATTATTGGATTTATACAGTCTCAGTATTTCCGTGTTTTCACGGATGGGAGGGGCATTCTCGTAATTAGTCGAGAAGCTTCTAGAAGATTGATGAGTTGGAGGCTTAGGTGGAATTTGCATTAAATGGATTAGTGACTCATGGTGTGATTCATCCAAATGAGTTAATAAAGCATTTATTGCTTAATGACTCATGAGATGATTCACCCAAGGGGTGTTAATGAAGCATGGTTGATGTCATTATTATGTTATTCATTTAATAATCATGCTTCATATATTCTAAAATGAGACATAATTCATTATCATTCTCACTCACACCTTCTCTCTCCTCAAGCTCTCTCTCTTCAAGAACTAACCCTAATCCTCTCATGTGTTGATATCCTAGGGTTAGCAAGACTAATAGATCCATAATCCTCTTCTATATCCTCTAGGTTTCTTTGATTAGCACTTATAGTCACCTAGTTACCTCAAGTGAGAGGTTAAAGCTTCGAGAAGCAACTCTCGAGTGGATCTTCTATCACATCGAGGAGGCCGACGAGGAGGTGATCAACGAGAACAAGAAGGACTTGATTCTTTAGGTATAATCATCTATCATAATAGCTAATCACTTCTATATAGTTGTTAGTTAGAGTTTAGCAAAGATCCGTAAAGTTAGTCGATGTTAACTTAAACAAAATGATTGCTTTACCTATTCCGCCTTCCCGCATCATGTGGGGTGTCTAACGTCGACTTACAAGTATATATAGCATACTAAATATTGAACTGCGGGGGTGCTATACGCCATCCACCCGACTTCCCCCGTAGATATAATCTACTCACTTTGATCTTCGCTTGCCGATGTCGACATCGCCACGTGCTTGCTTGACGTCTCGAAGTCTTCGCGAGGGTACCTACACATCATAGCGTATCGTATCGCATTAAAAACCAAGTCAAAACCAAAACAACACGCGTAACTCGCATAGGTCAAAACCTATGGTTTGCCCTCGCAAAACAACCTGATATCACTCGATATAGACGTACAAATGTCACATGATCGAGATAAAGCAAAAATACTAAAATCCAGAATTTAAAATACACAAAACCATAACTCGAATCAAAATAACAATACATGTATTCAGTCCCAGATTTTGATTAAGGTGCAAACAATGTTCCAAAACAATACTGGAGTGATGTATAAAGTGTAAATGAGCTATGGAAGCAACCAAGACCCCTGACTCCATAAGGTGGCCGGCCCCCTACCCTAAAAATCCGGCAACATTGGCCCTGGTAGGGAGTTGGGGTGCCATGTTTGTAGGGTAGTCTCCTAGTAGTCAATATAGGGTAATGGTCATGCTAGTTTTTCCTGTAAGTGTCTAGGGTCACTCCAGATTCCCTGTAGGCTACCAATCTAACACAAAAACCATGATTTGGTATATAAAGTTTAAGTCGTGGCAATTTCACAATACTACATTGTAGGAAATTGGTCCCAGATTTGGATGAGGGTGAAAACCATGTGAGCAAACAACACTAGGGTGATATATAGGGTATATGTGACCTACAGAAGAAACCTGGACCCACACCCACACCAAGTGGCCGAGCCCTCTCTTATGAAAATCCGGTCTCGCCGGCCCTGGGGACCCCATTGTGGTTCGTCTTGCTATAGGGGGTTTCTAGGGTCAATTTTAGTCCTTTGGTGTTGTTTACTTTTCTAGTAAATTCCCCGGTTCATTCCAGATCTCCCTGCACACTCAAAGTTCACAAACCGACATGAAAGTTCTGTTTTTCCGTATTTTGGGTTTCAGTTGGGTTGGTCTGGGTTTCTATCAATTGGGAGGGGTTTAAGGTCACCATTAGGTCTCAATTCACTATCACAACTCAGTTCAAACTCTAGCCCTCTCTAGAAATCTCCAAAGTTCACCAAATCGCACCAAATCACAACTAAACACAAATATGGTTTAAAGTGAATGAAAAACTACACTAAGTGTGAAGGGATTATCCCATTTAGCACCCATGAATCCTCCACAACGCCAAAATGAAAGCTTTCTTGGTCCATAGTATAGCTTGTAAGCTTGTGCACCATTTTTGTGAAATGGGAATGAGGTTTTGGGTTTGTTTTGGAGATGAAGTGGGGTGATTTGTGGAGGAGGGAGGAGAAGGGCAGCAGCAAAGAGAGGGAGGGGAGAGGAAATAAGTGAATGAATGAAGAGGGAATGGCTCAAGCCCCATGTTGACCCCTCACCCTCTCTTTCTCTCTCTTGCCCATACCTCTATATTCTATTCTTTTCTATTTTCCTTCTCTCCTCAATAGTAAACCCAAAACAAGAAATGAAACATGAAGATAAAGCCATGTAGGAAAATGTAACACAAGTGTGAAATGATATGGTGCATGTTTTGCACAAACCACGCTTAATCCGCGATTAGCGATTTTTAATCGCGATTAGCACTAAAATAGTGTCAAATAAATCATAAAATTTCATAATTTGCATAAATCACATAAAGCACCTTCATTTTAGT
Source organism: Agapanthus africanus (assembly GCA_030015575.1). Lineage (NCBI taxonomy): Eukaryota > Viridiplantae > Streptophyta > Magnoliopsida > Asparagales > Amaryllidaceae > Agapanthus > Agapanthus africanus. Next base: position 217,007,230 of record JASDDO010000029.1, read on the forward strand.
AATTTCCAAAATTTTCCCCAATTTATCAGTATTTAATTATACTGCCTCATTAAAATATTCAATATAATATTATTTAATTATAAAAATTCCCAAAAATGATATTTTAATTTTTTGAAATGTTACACACACATAGATTAAAATTTATGGTTTACTCATGCAAATCAACCAAACAACTCCCGATATCGACATACAAACGTCAAGTGGCCGAGACAAAACACAAATACCCAAAGTTCAAGTTTACAGAATTCGCAAAACCATAATCAGAAACGATGTAAAACACTTCCAGATTTTACCCCAGGTTAAATTAGCCAATTTTTCATATGTGGAGGGTCTAATTTAAAGATAAAGGAACCAAAAGCCAAGCACGAGGCCCAGGGGCCAAGTCCTGGCCGCCAATTGCGGCCAGAAAGGAAATTTTTGGGTGCCAGGTTGAGGGGGTTTGGGTCTCGGGTCTTTAGGGTAGTTTCTAGATCACCTGCTTGTGTCACTGTAATCGCTATATATTTTTCCAGGTCTCCGAGTCATAGCAGAACTCCAAATATCACCACAATTCCTCACAAAACCCGACATCGGAGATTCCAAGTTTATGTCTTGGGGTTAAATCTCTAGTTTTAGTCCAATATATTATCACTAAAAGGGGTTTTGTGGCCTCTACTAACCTCAATTACACTTCACAACTCATAAAATTCCCTGACCCTCATCTTGGAATTTTCAAATATCACTAAACTACACTTAAACACTTCTGAACTAAAATAGATGCTAAAGGAAATGAATTACTACACCAATGGTGAAAGAATTACCTCATTTGGCAACTCAAGAAAATTCTTGTGTTGCCCCAAGTGCTCAAAATCTCATTTTGTTGAGTCCCCTATGCTTGTAGTGAGCTTGTGCATGATTTTTGTGAAGGGGATGCAAGGTTTTGTTGTAGATTTGAGGTGGTGGTGAGGAGATAGAGGTGGTGGAGGGAAGAGGGCAGCCAAGGGGTGAGAGAGGAGAGGGAAATGATGAAGATGATGAAGTGAAAATAAGAGCCATAGTTCATTTGACCCTTCATCCTCTCTCTCTCTTGCCCATAGCTCATTGTCTCCCCATTCTTTATTCATTTTCTTTTTCTCCTTTTTCTTTTCTATATCTTTTCTTTTCAAATCAAAAATAATAGAAAAACCAATAATAAAAGAATGAAGCATGGTTTTTCAAACAATTAACAAAATGTAACAAGTATTATGCAATATATCATGTTGCATGTCATGCACATATCATGCTTAAAGAAAAATTAGTAAACACTAATCGAGTTTAGTACTAACCCATACACAATTATTTGTATACTAAATTGTGAAATCCCCAATCTTCATACATTCTTTTAAAGATCAATATTTAGTATAATTTTCCAAATATTTCCCAATTTATCGGTATACAATTATACCATATCATTTAAAACTAGTCTCTAAACTATAAAATATTCATAATATTCATTATTTGTTTTATTTAATTTCCCAAAAATAATATTTTATTTTTCTGAAATGTTACACTATCACTTGAAGATTAATAAAGCTTTCATTTTGCCTTCATTTTTCCTTGAGTTCTCAGCCTTCTCTTGATCTTGCAACCTCTTCATTGAGCTTGCAATTTTAAGTTTAGGTTATTGAACCCATGGTTTGTAATATCGCTTTTGGTTCTTAGTATTTCTATCTTTTTACTTACTTGCATTTTTATTTCCATGCCATTTACTTACTTGCATTTTATTACCTTGAAATTTACTTACTTGTAATGTTACTCTTTTCTTTTCTTTTTATCTTTTCATTTTCTCTCTCTTTTTGTGGTTTTGATGTTTGTGAATAATGGTGATTGTTAGGAAAAGAATGGTGTTGTAAGTTAAGGTTTTCGTTTCTCATTTCCTTTGCCCGATATTTCTAATTGAACTCCGCCAAACCCTACGTAAGCGCTCTGTTAGGCACCCTACCCTACCAAGGTATCGGTGATTCTTAATCGCGACCGATTGCGTTCGGTTTGGTCGGAGGCGAAAGCCAAGAGTCAATAACGGACGGAAAACGGTCAATAAGCCAGATTTCACTAATACCGTGCTTAATTACCCTAATCCACGTTATTGCCGATTGCTCTAACGTCAATGGTTAAGTTCGGCACAAAGGATTGAGTGCGGAATTCACTAACTTATACTAACCTATCTAATCCTAACAACTTATACTTGCATATATACACTTAGGTTAGAAACGAACATCTCCGACCCTTGCGAATTAACTCGTGATAACAAGAACGTAAAACACACCGTCTTCTTGCAGACGACCCGTACTCATCGCGGCTAGCTATATACGACGCCGTCCTGATTGCGGTTAACTTTAGAACTTTAAAACGCGACACGCGAAAGCGCTGCCAATCAAACAACGCCGTTGCCACGGAGACGGTAACGATTTTATTCTTGTTATTTTGGGTTAATATTGTTTATATCATCTAACACCATTCTTAAAAATAAACTAAAAAAATCAAAAAAAAAAAAAATCCAAAACCAAAACAAAAATTAACATATCGAACCTTTTCGTTCTCTGGATTTTGGACCTGTTACCATTTTAGGACTAATTAGAAAAGTTAAACAATACCATTGAGATACAAGTGGAACACTGAGATCTCTGTAGAAATTTGGAGCCCAAATTCCATAAGAAAACCGGCGAGAACCCCATGAAACCCGGTGCCACCAGATTTTTGACCCCCTTTTGCTACAAAATTTTTCCCTGTGATCCAGTGTTCTAATTTTGTCCCAATTTTATTGCTTGATTTTTATAATTTCGGTGTGCAGGTGTTTGGGCATTCATATCGCTTTTTCACACTAATAATCCGTTTTCCGTCGTTTGTAGATTTGACGGATTTGCGAACTGCGATTGTGTGGAGCAAAGTGTACATTCAAGGTTAAGGTGATTGCGAAGTACAATGCCAAAGTTCTGGGTAGTTTGACCCGCCAAGCGAACTTTTCAAGCTAACCGGATTCACTTCAACGGGGGTTTCATAACCCAAAAACTTATCGGTACGTACTTTACTAATACCTTCTTCTCAAATCCGACGCATCAACTATTCTATCTTTGCAGGATTCTTTGCAAGTTTGTCGGCAAACACTAAAATTAACTAACCCGTATTTGTTGCAGTGACGTGCTTAAACATAAAAATCAATTTTTTTCGGTTTGTAACAACCTTTTAATTGATTTGCGCATTGCATCCATTAATACGGACTTAAGAGCAAGCAAACCCCACAACGTATGATAAAGGATTTCATCACCTTTTCCGTGGCCCACAAATCACGAATTGAGCATAACGTTTACCTGGACAAAAATTTAAAAGAAACTAGACTTTAAGCCTTAAGGATTTCGCACTCACTAGGAGAAGTTAATTGTATTTAGAACACCGCTTAATGGTATATCGTTTACGTGGTGTCTAGAAAATGTTCACGGCGAAACCGCCAAAAAAGAAAGGGTTATCTAATTAAGGACTTTCGCGAAAGCGTTGGAAAACCTCTCCTTATCTCTGCACTTACCTGGCCTCGTGATCTGTATATCTTGAGCCCGTTTCTCAACACAGTTTTACTTCGACAATCAAGTTCTTGAGCAGGTCTAGTTAACCATGGTGAACCCTAAACCGATTAGGTGTGTGTTATTTTGTGTCGTGATTATTTTTTTTGTGTGTATATTTCATTCTTTTGTTAATAACTAACAAAAAATAAAAAAATAAAAAAAATCACATTATTTTTCCTCTCTTCTTCTTCTTCTTCTCTTTATATCATGGGTATCCCACATCGAAAAACTCTTGCCGAACTTTGGTACCCACAACCAGACATTACTTCTTACGGTTCTTGCTTTGGTAGAACTTCGAACGATCCATCCATAGCAAAAATCTCTTTGAAAGATCGGATAGACGCGTATAGTACAAACAATTGGACTCCGCAATCCACTTTGTATCAACCGTTTTAACCTCTCCCACCTTCTTACGTTGATACCCCTTTTGAGAGTCCTGTTGTAACTCCAAGACCTATGTCTATTACTGAACGTATTGAACAATCCCGTAGCCGTTCTTTCACTCCTTTTACCACTTCCAATTCTTTGGATCAACAATTCCATTCATCTTCTTATTCAAATGTTGATCCTACTTCTGTCCAACCATTCGATTCCTACCAGTCCTACCCGACTTTTACACCTTCCCTGGACATTGCTTCTGAACAGCCATTTGGGAGTTTCCAGTATCCAAACAACTTTGAATATTTTACTGAAACATCTTCACAACCCATGTCTAGTCTGGAACAGTCATTGGAAGACTTTCGGGTAGCGCCATACCAACAAATGATGGATTTGAATGCGTCTATGGCCGCCCTCATACAACCTAACGAACCGGTAGCTAGTTTCCAACTAGTTCCACATTTTCCAATGTATGATGAGGCGATAGGACAGATTGAGGTTTTGAGTCATGAGAGTGAGCGGTACACCCTTCCAAATCAAACCTACCCGTTGCAAATTGAATCCCACAACTCCGGTTTTGAATGTCTATCAAGTGTCCTAAAAGATTTACCAATTGAAAATAGAATGTTAATGAGTTGTGCGACTTTATAGTGTTTGATTTACCTGATTGTGAAGGGTCCATTCCAAGTGAAACCAATCCTAATCTTTTTGACCTCTACACCTCCATCCTAGAACCACAATTGATTCAAATCCATGCTTTTGATGAGGTGTCTGAGAAAATTGATTTTCACTTGATTAAGGATATCGACGCTGGGAATATTTTGGACGATGAACCCGTAATTTCGGATGAGTTTCTCTCACCATTTCATCATGTCCTTTAACTTCCGTGTGGACATCATCCTGAGTCATTAACTGTTTTTCCCGAACTTCATATGCGTCTAGAAATTGATGATAAATGCATGGATAAGCTGAATTTTGAGGATACTTTTTGAGGATGAACCAGTTTTACTTGATGAGTCGGATTTTCCAATTCATTCTATTTCTTTCATTGACTGTGTACACCCTTATGAACATTTAACTGATACCCTTCCTCGATCACTTCTCTCCATCCTTTCCATCGTTTCGGCCTTGCAAGATTGTAACATTTCAGAAAAATAAAATATTATTTTTGGGAATTTTTATAATTTAATAATAAATATTATAAATATTTGATAATGCGGTATAATTAATTTCCAATAAATTGGGAAATATTTGGAAAATTATAGGAATTTCTTAAAGGAGGGTGTTTTATGTGATTTAAGCAAATTATGAATGTTTATAATTAATTATATTCACTTTTAATGCTAATCGCGATTAAATATCATTAATCGTGTATTTAGCCGGATTTGTGCACATGATATGCACCATGTCATTTTTTCACACTTGTTACATTTTCTTACCATGATTCTTTTGTGTATGGTTATTTGTTTTGGGATTTTAAAAGAAAAGAGAAGATAAAGGAAAATAAAAGAAAAGAAAAGGGAAATTTTAAACAAAAAGGTATGGGCATGAGAGAGAGGGGGTGAGAGGTCAAGCTTGGACCACGGCTCTTGTCCCCTTCATTGTTTTCCTTCATCATTTCTTCCCCTCATCTCACCATGGCAGCCACTCCCTCCTCCCTCCTCTATCTCCTCAACATCATCAAAAACACATCCAAATCCATCTCCATTTCATTAAAAACATGCACAACCTCCTCACAAGCACTTTGGACCAAGAAAAATCGGATTTTGAGCACTTGGGGCAACTCAAGAATTTTCTTGAGTTGCCAATTGAGGTATTTTCTTTACCATTAGCATTGTATTTGTTTCACTTCAGCACCCATACAAGTTTAGAAGTGTTTTAATGCGGTTTAGTGAACTTTGAAAATTCCTAGTTAGGGTATGAGGGACTTTTGAGTTGTGATTATGTAATTGAGTTTAGTAGAGGCCTTACAACCACTTTAATGATAGTATATTGGATTGAAACCAGAGACTTAAACCTTTAACCCAAACTTAGAAACCCCGATGTCAGGAAATTATGGAAATTTAAGGAGTTATTGGAGATCTGCTAACACCCGGGTGACCTGAAATTTTTTAAGCAAACACAGAGTGATGTGCAGGCAACCTGGAGTGTACCTTGAAGACCCGAGACCCTACCCCCTTTACTAGGCAGCACTTTTAATGTTCCTGGCCGCAATTTACGGCCAGGGTGGGGTAAAATGTGTTCATTTTTGGTTTAGGGCTCATTTGTCTCTAAAATAGACGCTCTATGTATGCAAAATTGGCTAATTTCACCTAGGGTAAAATCCGGAGTAAGTTTTTTGATTTCGTTTTGCGGCTTTTAATGAATTGGATTTTGGTATTTACGTTTTATTTCGATCACTTGACGTTTGCACGTCAATCTCGAGGGTTGTTTGGTCATTCTTGCATAAGTAAGCAATAGGTTTAAACCTATGTATGATACTCGTGCCGATTTGGTTTTCTTGCGTGATTTCGGTTTACGATATCTTATGTGTATATATATAGGTACCATCGAGTAGACTTGAATGACAAGGACGAGCGTGTCGTCATCGACTTCGGCAAATAAGGATCAAGGTGAGTAGATATATATCTACGGGGGAAGTCGAGTGGATGGCGTATAGCACCCCCGCAGTTCGTAGTGTAGTGTATGGTATATATTTATATGTTTATTGTGAGATTATGATTATCTAGATAGATTTTGGGAGTCATGGATAACTTTAGTGTAATTGGATGATAGTTTCGTAGTTAGTTTTTTAGTCGCGAACCCTAGAATAAGGTTTTTTAGACACATTATGCATACATTTTATTACTTGTGCGTATATGGGGGTATGTGTATATATATATATATACATACACATAGGTATGGGACTATGTATATACATATACGTACACATATACATGGATGATGAGGATAGTATATTGTACTTGGAGATGAGTCGATGAGATTGGGCATGATGCCATGAGATCGGTGATATGTTTTGGTTCGTATTACGAGATACGACATGTTATAACTGGTCTTTAGGCGATGTGTTTTCATACACAAGCACAGATACATATGTTGATGGTATCAGTTTGTACTAGACTTAGATCAGTACCCCCAGTTCATGCGATATGATGATAAGGATACCAGATAATTGATGAGATAAATATGATATTCGACCCGTACCCAGATTTGGGATGTCGTACGATGGATTTACCGTATGAGCTATATATTGATGATAGATCCGCACTCTTGACTTGAGGATGTCATATTATATATTGTATCGTATGTGATACTTTTGAGGCGGGATCACCGACTATTATATATTTATATATATATCGACTCAGACTTAGGTGGTTTTCCCTTACCCTTTCGATTAGTCTGTTCGTTTAGTTCTGTAGTTTACTTGTAGATGTTGGACTAGACTCGAGTCATACCTACTTCAAAACTAACGAATCATGAGTATTTTAAAGACATGACAAGGGATTCTACAGATATTTCAAAGGACGCACCTTTTTTCTTAAAAACACCGTAGCCACTATTTTTCCAAACACCATGATTTGTGTGATTTCAAATGACAAACTATATGACTCGTATAACAAATGTAGATTCCTTATTGTTGCATTTACATTTCCATTTCCATATATTCATGTTGTTATTAGCGCATTGCATGCTATATACTTGTGATTTATGTTATATTAAACCCATGCTGTCTGGACACCAGCACCATTACCGTTGATGCGTATGCCTCACGTACACATGCTTGCCGGCTCACACACTTCATCATCGATAATTGCCATGTCACTACACAGTAGAATTGCTGCATCATGATATGACGCTTTGCATAAATTACTTGCTATAGTTGCATATACACCTGTATACGATGTTGCATTTGACCTTGGAGAAATTGGGAACCGCAGAATATATTTTAAAACTAGATTCATTTAAAGGAGCGGTTTTCGCTCGATATGTGCATATTACTGTTCCATGTTGCATGATATACGGATATGCTTACATTTCTATTATATGTCGCATACATCATGCTTTACGATTATACGCATTGAGATATGATGTTTTCATAAGATTTCTGGATTTGAGAACCGTGGTCAGTTTAAAAGAAAGTATGTATTGTTTTAAAAACCCGGTTTCTCTTAATATGATATTTCTGTGCGTCCATTATGTGTTTTCTCGATTCTGAGAGTGTCATGTGATGCCCGATTCGAGGAGCTGGATGAGGCCGATTGCGGGTACATGGAGGACCCGGTATGGTACCCCGGGGCGAGAAATGATTGCTGTGCAGTAGGCGGTGAGCCTGGCAGAGGGACTACTACCTACCGTTGATAGTATTTGGACCCGTCGATTATCCGGAGGATACCGACCGGAGTCATGAGATGGATATGAGGGCCGACCAGATTAGGCGGCGCTTGAGACGAGATATATATGAGGGCCGATATGAGGATGCGGCGCCTGAGATATGAGGATTTACGTGTCGATGCTGGACACGGGTTTCATGATGTTTCGAGTGTCGATGCTGGACACTCGGGTTCCATGATTTTGATGTGTCGCGAGGGACACATGTTGATTTATATCTTCATACATCCTTGCGTATGCTTTATGATATTTACATGCATGATGTTGTGTTTGGTTGACACGTGGACGAGATCCACATGCATACAGGCATTTATGATATTTTTGGATATTATCCATATGCTTATTGACATTGATTACCTTGTTGGCACATATTTACTGTTGCGGTCATCCTAGATATCATAGTATTACTTTTATGATATAGTTGACCTAGGAGTCGTTATTTGTTCGATTTCTACTTGTCGCTATATTTTCAACTCACGAGTTGGCAACTCACCCCCGTTGTGACACAGTTTCTTGAAGGTTTTGCCGTACAGGTTTTTCCCTTGGCAGCTTTGCTGGCACACTATTTCATTCCGGGTGATTGCTTTGGTAGGTGGGTTCACTTGCATCGTGACCACCATTGTACTTTATTTGCATTCAGTTGTATCTAGTAAAACTCCATCAACCAGACTTGTATATTATTTCAGACTTAGAAAACCAGTTGTTTATTCTTTCGACCTTAGAGTCGCGCGTTGTATTATTATGGGTTTTCTTGATGATTTGAGTTTCCTTTTGAGTTTAGATCCTCGCCTTTAGCGTTGTATATTATTTTTCTAGCGCGGTTGCGACCGTCAATTGACGAAGAGCTAGCTCCCGCTTGGGGATGCCTTTATTCATATTACTCATGTTGTACCCCTTTTGGGGATAGTATTTACAAAGGAAACTCTGCCGAAATTTTCAGAAAAAACTTGAGATTTTAAAACGCAATACTTCGGCTTATGTTATTAAACCACTTGCTTTAAAGATAAGTTTTCTTCACTTCTTATTTAATATGGTTTAGATTTCTAGGATTTTTGGCTTACTTGAATTAGATAGGGTCCTATAGACTTCATATGATTCAAGTTCCAGTCACGTGCCATTTCGGGTCGTGACAAAGTTGGTATCAGAGCGCTAGGTTAACCTTGGTTCGATTTTATGTTTGACTATGCGGAGCCTAGGGCGTTTGTATATATACGGAATCTAGGCTTGACCTTACGGAACTTAGACTTAGTCGAGGGGGTATTAGACCCGAACTTTCGTCGCATAGGTTGACCTTGATTGATAGAGTAGGTGACTTAAGGAGAGTGACGTACCGTGTGTATGTTCCACGTCATACTTACGATACGCTACTCCGCTTAAGAAGCCTTAGGATGTACATTTTCTTGCATAACATTATATTCATTCTTATGATCTATCCTCATCGATATCGGTTTATGGTTTTTTCTGCCACGATTACACGGGCAGAGAGAGAGCTACGGCTAGAGTTGCGTCAGCACGAGCTCGTCACGGGCGAGGACTGACCAGGGTGTGATTCCAGGGACACACGATTGTATAGATGTGTCATTTTATTATGTTTTCACACCATGAGCATTTGATGGATCGCTTTTACAAGATTTCTTGGACGTGCAGATTAGCACAACAGGATTGGGCTACCGCTAGGGGCCAGCCAGAATGTGATGACCGTCTATGCACCGATTATACTTGATGATTGAGGCACTGTTCACCGTGCGGACAAACGAGCCAGTTGCTGCTGCGAATGACAAGATATCGCCCCAGATGTTTGAAGTTAATGCCACACGAGTTGTACTTAGAGATATGATAGAAGATCGCTAGTCACCCAAGAAGGGATGACTAGGACATGTGATTCATTGCCTACCCCAATGCCAGGTCATCAGATTGATTGATTCCAGTTAGAGACGACTTCACGCAGGTACGTTGAGAGTCACTAGAAGACGATCGAATGTCAGAAACCCATTTTCCAAGTTTAAAGTATTCGGAAAAACTTGCAAGTAATTCCGTGGACCCTCTAGAAGAATGAAACCCTAACTCGATATAATGACCATGAGAATGCTTTGAAACCTTAGGGTTTGCAGTAGTTCAGCGGTGCCATTAATGAGGCTTGGGTTTGCCCTTCTACGGCTGGTCCGTAGGTACCGTAGCATGTATTGGAATACTATTAAACTCTACTTAAGATGTTGAGCTCTCGAGAGATTATGGAACTTTGACGAATCGATCGAAAGGTTCGACGTCATTCGGATATCATGTGATGGGATACATTGCTTGGGAGACTCCAGATACAAGCATAGCAGTTGGAGCGCAGTCCATGCAGCCACGAAGAGACGAGTCCGAATCAGTCGACATTAGAGAAAAGTAGAGTAAGAGGTTCGTACAAGATCTGGATGAGATGACGTTCCACTCCGCTGACATTAGAGATGCGATACACATGCAGAGACGTTGTAGATGGATATATCTTCAAGAAGGAGTCATGATGAGTATGCAGCCGTTCCGGAACAAGAGATAGATTTAGTAAACGATGATAACTTCCGGGCAGTTCGGCAGAAAAAAGATTTAGGAGAGATTTTGAAAGAACCGTTCTGGAATACCATACGAGAAGACTTGGACCCAGGATCGGTCATGTTATGCACACCCAGTAGGCCAGAGTTCGGCATCGTCGACGAGACATATTATGAGTGGCCATAACAGTAGGCCAGAGATCTTTAGAGGATGTGCTAGAGCGGGATTATTTCCGTCATCTTTGATTTTGGTATTTTGGGCGATTTATTTGCATTATTGAGATTTTGTGCACCACAGTTGCACTTGACTTCGATTTGATGTCATTCGAGATGCTGATTTTGATTTCATACCTATGGTATGCATGTGACTTGACTTGCATTTTCGGCATAGTTTTCATGTACTTTTAGCATTTTGATTCGAGTTTGTGCACACTGATGCACATGGTTGTGAGATTATATACCACGGTATACCTGATTTGGATTTGGATTGAAATGTGTTGTATACCGTCGATTTCGATTGTGATATTCGATATTTGTTTCCGTGCACCTTGTGCACTTGATTTGTATTCTTGCGCATACTTGACGTGCTTGATGCTATTTTGGTGCACACCAGATGCACTAAATCGGGATTCTTCATGCATATAAGATGCACCTGATATTGCTGTCAGGCACACCCGTTGCCCTTGACAGGTGTTTTCGTGCATACCCGTTGCACTTAGATTTGTTCTGCGCACATGTATGGCGCATTTATTGGTTTTGATTCCCGTACCAGACGCACGTGGCATCCTTATATACATTTTGGGATTGATTTCTTTTGGAGCAGTATTGCTTTATGATATTTACTATTTGGTATAGTAACTGAGTAGGACTAGTCCGAGGACAGTACCTGAATATATTTTTGCATGCAGTGATAGTTATCGAAGGGATTCCAAAGAGGATCTATAGTCTCAGTATTTACCTACGTGTCTGAGATGACACGAGACATTTAACAAAGAAAACCCTTCTAAATTATTTTTTTCAAAACGTCGGGACGTGTATGTTAAACAAAGGATATATATATACACATATATATAGTTATTTTCTTATAATAGACATCCGCCACAGTGCAGTGATACGCGCATTGCACAGCGATTGGAAAAGAGTTTGACATGCATTCCTTTCAGATGTTTTAATGATATTTAAATGTATGGCTTGATGTATATCATGTTGGTTTTCGTATTGGATTTTTATATTGGTGTCTTCAACATAACTCCGATGATTGCGGGATACTTGACGGAGTTTTTATTTTGGTTTATATACTTGTTTTTCATGCGCATGCATTGCGCTACGATGTGTTTTAGGTATTTATGATTTCGGAGCCCCGACGACTTGATCATTTTACTGAAATGTTTTAGTATTTGAGGGGTTTAAATTTAAATTCGGGGACCGAATTTCTTTATGGGGGGAAGACTGTAACATTTCAGAAAAATAAAATATTATTTTTGGGAATTTTTATAATTTAATAATAAATATTATAAAAATTTTATAATGCGGTATAATTAATTTCCAATAAATTGGGAAATATTTGGAAAATTATAGGAATTTCTGAAATGAAGGTGTTTTATGTGATTTAAGCAAATTATGAATGTTTATAATTAATTATATTCACTTTTAATGCTAATCGCGATTAAATATCACTAATCATGTATTAAGCCGGATTTGTGCACATAATATGCACCATGTCATTTTTTCACTCTTGTTACATTTTCCTACCATGATTCTTTTGTGTATGGTTATTTGTTTTGGGGTTTTAAAAGAAAAGAAAAGATAAAGGAAAACAAAAGAAAAGAAAAGTAAAATATTAAACAAAAAGGTATGGGCATGAGAGAGAGAGAGGGTGAAGGGTCAACCTTGGACCATGGCTCTTGTCCCCTTCATTGTTTTCCTTCATCATTTCTTCCCCTCATCTCACCATGGCAGCCACTCCCTCCTCCCTCTTCTATCTCCTCAACATCATCAAAAACACATCCAAAGTGCATCTCCATTTCATTAAAAACATGCACAACCTCCTCACAAGCACTTTGGACCAAGAAAAATCAGATTTTGGGCAGTTGGGGCAACTCAAGAATTTTCTTGAATTGCCAATTGAGGTATTTTCTTTACCATTAGCATTGTATTTGTTTCACCTTAGTACCTATACAAGTTTAGAAGTGTTTTAATGCGGTTTAGTGAACTTTGAAAATTCATAGTTAGGGTTTGAGGGACTTTTGAGTTGTGATTGTGTAATTGAGGTTAGTAGGGGCCTTACAACCCCTTTAATGATAGTATATTGGACTGAAACCGGAGACTTAAACCCTTAAACCAAAATTAGAAACCCCGATGTCGGGAAATTATGGAAATTTAAGGAGTTATTGGAGATCTGCTAACACCCGGGTGACCGGAAATTTTTTTAGCAAACACAGAGTGATGTGCAGGCAACCTGGAGTGTACCCTGAAGACTCGAGACCCTACACCCTTTAGTAGGCTACAATTTTAATGTTCCTGGCCACAATTTGAGGACAGGGTGGGGTAAAATGTGTTCATTTTTGGTTTAGGGCTCCTTTGTCTGTAAAATAGACCCTCCATGTATGCAAAATTGGCTATTTTCACCTCGGGTAAAATCTGGAGTAGGTTTTCAAAGTTTTTTATTTTGTTTTGCGGCTTTTAATGAATTGGATTTTGGTATTTACGTTTTATCTCGATCACTTGACGTTTGCACGTCAATCTCGAGGGTTGTTTGGTCATTCTTGCATAAGTAATCAATAGGTTTAAACCTATGTGTGATACTCGTGCCGATTTGGTTTTCGTGCGTGATTTCGGTTTACGATATCTTATGTGTATATATGTAGGTACCCTCGAGTGGACTTGAATGACAAGGACGAGCATGGCGTCATCGACTTCGGCAAGTAAGGATCAAGGTGAGTAGATATATATCTACGGGAAAAGTCGGGTGGATGGCGTATAGCACCCCCACAGTTCGTAGTGTAGTGTATGATATATATTATATGGATATATTTATATGTTTATTGTGAAATTATGATTATCTAGATATACTTTGGGAGTCATGGATAACTTCAGTGTAATTGGATGATAGTGTCGTAGTTAGTTTCTTAGTCGCGAACCCTAGAATAAGGTTTTTATACACACACACTATGCATACATTTTATTACTTGTGCGTATATGGTGGTATGTATTTATATATATACACATAGGTATGTGACTATGTATATACATATACGTACACATATACATGGATGATGAGGATAGTATATGGTACTTAGAGATGAGTCGATGAGATTGAGCATGATGCCATGAGATCGGTGATATGTTTTAGTTCGTATTACGAGATACAATATGTTGTTATAGCGGGTCTTTAGGCGATGTGTTTTCATACATACGCACACATACATATGTTGATGGTATCAGTTTTTACTAGACTTAGATCAGTAACCCCAGTTCATGAGATATGATGATAAGGGTACCAGATAATTGATGAGATAAATATGATATTCGACCCGTACCCATATTTGGGATGCCGTACGATGGATTTACCGTACGAGCTATATATTGATGATAGATCCGCACTCTTGACTCGAGGATGCCATATTATATATTGTATCGTATGTGATACTTTTGAGGCGGGATCACCGACTATTATATATTTATATATATATCGACTCAGACTTAGGTGGTTTTTCCCTTACCCTTTCGATTAGTCTGTTCGTTTAGTTCTGTAGTTTACTTGTAGATGTTGGACTAGACTCGAGTCATACCTATTTCAAAACTAACGAATCGTGAGTATTTTAAAGACATGACAAGGGATTGTACGGATATTTCAAAGGACGCACATTTTTTTCTTAAAAACACCGTAGCCCCTATTTTTCCAAACACCACGATTTGTGTGATTTCAAATGACAAACTGTATGACTTGTATAACTAATGTAGATTCCTTATTGTTGCATTTACTTTTCCATTTCCATATATTCATGTTGTTATTAGCGCATTGCATGCTTATATACTTGTGATTTATGTTATATTAAACCCATGCTGTCAGGACACCAGCACCATTACCGATGATGCGTATGTAAGTCCACGTTGCGACCCTCGGTTCTTACGGGGAGGCGGAAACGGTATAAAAATCAAATTTTTAGCGCAAGGGGCAACATGGACTAACAAAGTCGGGATCTTTTCCTAAACTAAAACTAGCAAACTTGCTAAAGAGAGTTAGCTACTCGGAAAGATGGTTATACCTAAACTTGAACTCCTTCTTCTTGAAACCTTGTAGAGGTTGATGGTTCTCTTCTCGTCGCCTTCTTCCGTCGAAGATGGATCCACCTGAGGTTCAACCTTCGGGCTCTTTCTCGAACTTTGAGTGAACTAGAATCTCCGGCTTGCTAAACCCTTGATCCTAGAGTGAGTAGAGAGTGTCTAAGGGGTGCTTTTGTTTTAAGGAGAGGGATTCTCAACACATGAGAAGGATTCTCCTTTGGCTAGAGGAAGAAGAAGATGAAGTGAGGAGAGAGAAGCTAAATGATAGAATGAGCTCTTTTCTTTTTGCAACCATAACAAAAAGCAAAAGAATTATCAAATTAATAATAATAATGAAAATGAAAAGGTTGATGGAAAGTTTATGAATGACCATTATCATTTCAAACATTAAATGAATTTGCTAGAATCAAAGAGCATCTTTCTTTTGTAATGATGATGGTCAAAACTTCAACCATGGTCAACAAGTCAACCATGGTCAACAAGTCAACATAAAAAACCAACCATGACACAATTTCATTTTATTAATATTATTAATTGATATAACACAAATCCATTAGGGTTTGGAAAAAAAAAGACGACTGTCAACTGTGCATATGCACCCCTTCCGAAACCCTAATGAAAGTCCTCTTCCTCTTCCTCAAATAACTGTGCATACACACCTGCATCCTTGTTCCGACGAACACGAATACTGAGAGATAAAAGCAACCCCAAAACATATACCAGTA
The DNA here is from genome assembly GCA_030015575.1 of Agapanthus africanus. Classification (NCBI taxonomy): domain Eukaryota; kingdom Viridiplantae; phylum Streptophyta; class Magnoliopsida; order Asparagales; family Amaryllidaceae; genus Agapanthus; species Agapanthus africanus. The sequence goes on from JASDDO010000029.1 coordinate 217,023,115, forward strand.
TCTGACTCAAACCAGAGCCAGCCAGTAATATCCGTCCGGACTCCAAAAGTGCACAAGTGCGCGGATGAGAACGAACCCTGTCGCAAAACCATGCGACCTCTACTCTGTTTTGCCCAGAGGCGAATACCCTCTGTGTGGGACTCTAAAGACTCGACACTACGCTGGCAGTGGGTTTAACCACAGACCGCAAGCGGCACTAGCTGTGCGTAACGGTCCCCAGGTAGATGCCGACAAGAAGGCTGACGAGGTGAAACCCCATCTGAACTCCTACTGAGTCTGAATGTGACATTCTCCGTACAGTCCGGTCTGTTCGTCTGATACATCGCATGTCGGGCCTAGGGGGCGGTAAAACGTCAGTCCCCCAATAGCGGTACAAGTCGTGTCGGAGTGAAGCCCAAAACACCCTGAGATAACACTGGAAGCCTACCAGTATATCTCGCTTGCCTTGGCCAGGGACTACTCGTGTAATGGCTCTCCTAGACACAGCGCGATGTCAACCCCCAATACCGGGAGAGACGAATCCTGTCTAACCGTCACTGCCTCCAAGTGCTTCGGGACTGTACCCAACCACTATCTGTTTGCACGACTCCTTTGAGCCGTGGTAGGGTAGTGATCAAAGTGCAGTGGGAACACACTCGAGGCGAAGTGCCAGTGTCAAGTCAGCGGACTAAGCTGTACTCATGTCACCTGGGAACTGATAACTGACGATAGGTATAATACCAACCTGTCAGTTCCCGACGAGTCCTGTCCAGTGTACTCGTAACCTAACGAGCACCCGTATACTATCTCCAGTACGACGTACTGATGGCTGTGGGACAGACCATCTCCCACACTGGGATGAGAAGCGCATACGCTAGTCTACTCCGGAGTATCGATGCCCTGTCTCGATAGTCCTGCGACTAGGGACCTGTATAAGGATGTGCTTATAGATTACCCAGCCCCCACTAGTGTGACTGCCATCACAACGCTGGTAATCAAGCAAAGATCCTAAGGGCTCCACTAATGCGTATAAGTGATATACTGAAATAAACACAAGTACACATTGAAGTAGAAACAAACCAAGTAGCATACTACTATATTTAGCAAGATTGTTTATACAAGGTGAATATCCCAAGCTTCCATCAAGTAATATACAAACTAGTATGATACAGTAATGGCCTCTAGGGCATATACACTAACAATCTCCCACTTGCACTAAGGCCATGTACTGGCGTATCGAAGACCTATCATCTTGATCAGCCGCTCGAACTGAGTCTGGGGTAGGGCCTTGGTGAATGGATCTGCAGTGTTTTCTTCTGAAGCAACCCTCCGAACCTCGATCTCCTTGCGATCCACGATCTCCCTGATCAGGTGATACCGCCTCAAGATGTGCCTGGATCTCTGATGGGACCTGGGTTCCTTCGCTAAAGCTATAGCCCCGTTGTTGTCGCAATACAGAGGTATTGGGTCAACAATGGACGGAACCACCTGAAGTTCTTTCAAGAACTTCCTCATCCAGACAGCTTCTTTTGCGGCATCAGATGCAGCGATGTATTCTGCTTCCATCGTCGAGTCTGCAACGGTTTCCTGTTTGGAACTCTTCCAACACACCGCCCCTCCATTGAGGGTAAAGGCAAAACCCGACATGGACTTGGAATCATCCTTGTCACTCTGGAAGCTGGAGTCAGCAAAGGCCTCGATCTGGAGGTCTTTTCCGCCATACACCAAGAACATCTCCTTAGTCCTTCTCAGGTATTTGAGAATCTTCTTTACTGCTATCCAGTGTTTCTCCCCAGGGTTTGACTGATACCGGCTTAGTACACTCAGTGCATAAGCTACATCCGGTCTGGTACACAACATCGCATACATTATAGAGCTTACCGCAGAAGCGTAGGGTATAATAGACATGCGATCCCTCTCCAAATCAGTCTTGGGAGACATCTCTTTAGAGAGGGTGATCCCGTGACAAGCCGGTAGGTTACCGCGCTTGGAATCTTCCATACTGAATCTTTTCAGTACGGTGTCGATGTACCTGGACTGTGAAAGTCCTAATATCCTCTTGGATCTATCACGATGGATCCGGATCCCCAGGATGTATGAGGCATCACCCAGGTCTTTCATGGAGAAGCTTTTTGACAAGAAACCCTTGACAGATTGTAGCATAGGAATGTCATTTCTTATTAAGAGAATGTCATCCACGTATAAAACGAGGAATACTACAGTTCTCGCTACAAATCTACTATAGATGCATGGTTCATCTGGATTTTTGATAAAGCCAAATTCCTTGACCGTCTCATCAAAACAGATGTTCCAACTCCGCGATGCCTGCTTTAGTCCATAAATGGACTTAAGCAACTTGCACACCTTTCCGCTGCTCCCACTCTGAATGAAACCCTCTGGCTGATCCATATAGACACACTCCTCTAAATTTCCATTTAGAAAAGCGGTTTTTACGTCCATTTGCCAAATCTCATAATCGTGGAAGGCAGCAATGGCAAGAAGGATCCGAATGGATTTCAGCATAGCCACTGGAGAAAAGGTTTCGTCATAGTCCAAGCCAGGTCTTTGACGGAAACACTTTGCTACAAGTCTAGCTTTATAGGTCTCAACCTGTCCATCTACACCAATCTTCCTTTTGAAGATCCACTTGCATCCTACGGGTTTTACCCCGTCTGGAGCAATGTCCAACGTCCATACTTTGTTGGTGTCCATGGACTCCATTTCGGTCCGCATTGCATCCAGCCATTTTACCGAGTAAACGCTCTGAACGGCCTGCTGGAAGCTAGTAGGCTCATCATAGTCTATGATGCAATCCTCTCTATCCCCGTCTATGAGAAAACCGCAGTATCTCTCGGGCGGATGAGACTGCCTACTACTCCTGCGGAGCGGCATAGGAATGTCCTGTTCTTTTGAACTTACTGGCTCTTCCAAGTCTTCAGTAATAGCTTGTGGTTCTGGAATCTCTTCCAGTTCTATTGCGTTCCCACTTATCTGGGTTTCCAAAAACTCAGTTTCCAAGAAGCGGGCATGTTGAGAAACAAAAACTTTTTGTTCCTCAGCGGAATAGAACAGATACCCCCTGGAGTTCTTTGGGTATCCCACAAACTTACATTGTACTGAACGTGCCTCGATCTTGTCCGCATGCTGCTTTTTTACAAAAGCTGGACATCCCCATATCTTAAGGTACTTAAGACAGGGTTTCTTCCCACTCCACATCTGATATGGAGTGGTAGGCACAGTCTTGGTAGGAGCCTTGTTCAAGAGATATGCAGCTGCTTCTAGTGCATAGCCCCAGAAAGATCGCGGTAACTCAGCCTTACTCATCATGGAACGAACCATATCCAATAGGGTTCGATTCCTCCTTTCCGATACACCGTTATGTTGCGGAGTGTATGGAGGAGTACGCTGAGAGAGAATTCCATTCTCTTTTAAATAATCCAGGAACTCGGCACTCAAGTATTCACCACCTCGATCCGATCTTAGAATCTTAATACTTTTGCCTGTTTGGTTTTCAACTTCATTCTTGTAATCCCGAAATTTCTCAGAGGCCTCGGATTTGTGCTTCATTAAGAAGACATGTCCATACCTAGAGAAATCGTCTGTGAAAGTAATGAAGTATGAATAACCGCTTCGCGCATGTGTAGACATTGGACCACACACGTCACTGTGTATGAGTCCCAAGAGCTCGCTCGCTCTTTCTCCGTGTCCAGTGAACGGAGTCTTTGTCATCTTTCCCATGAGACAAGATTCACAAGTGGCATAAGATTGATACTCGAACGGATCCAAGTATCCTTCTTTATGTAACTTAGTCAACCGTGTCTCATTGATGTGACCCAGTCTACAATGCCATAAGAAAGCCTGATTGATATCTGGAGACTTTCTTTTGTGTGTATTCTGGACATTGAAAATCTGTGGTTGGTTTAATACGTATATACCATTGCTCAATGTACCTGACCCAATCAGAACTTGATTAAGGTGAATGTTTACAACATTACTTACAAACGCAAATTCATAACCTTCTTTAGAAACCAAAGATACAGAAATGATATTACAAGTTGCGTTGGGTACAAAAAAGCAATTACGCAAAACCAAAACATGCCCATCTGACATTCCCAGGTGATAGTCCCCCACGGTTTTGGCATCCATGCTAGCTCCGTTCGCAACTCTGAGGGTCATGTCACCTTCCTTCAAAAACCTACGGTTTCTCAACGCCTGCAAAGAATTACAGATATGAGATCCTGATCCGGTATCCAATACCCAGGAAGTAGAGTTTATAGAAAGACAGTTTTCAATAACATACACACCTGAAGCTGAAGCCGCAACCTGCTTCAGTTCCTGTGTCCTGGCCTTCCAAGCCCTGCAATCTTTCTTCCAGTGTCCACTCTTATGACAATAGAAGCATTCTTCCTTTCCAACAAGCTTCCCCGCAATCTTTGTTGCCTTTTCCTTTCCCTTCGTACCCACTTTACTAACACCGCCTCTTGGTTTGGCGGGGGCTTTCTTCCTCTTTCCCTTGGCTTTCGCCTTGGACCTAGAGGAAGAAGATCCTCCTACAAACAAAGCGGGTGTTTCCCTACCCTTCTGTAGGGTGCCCTCTGCGCTCCTCAGCAGGTTGAGGAGTTCTGAAAGTTCAACTTCCTTTTCTTGTAAGTTGAAGTTCAGTATAAACTGGGCGTAAGTGGATGGAAGGGACTGGAGAATTAAATCCGTATAGAGTTCACTGTCCAACGTGGTCCCAAGTTCTGCGAGCTCCTCAGTGTAGCCAATCATCTTAAGCACGTGGTCCGCTACCGATGATCCGACGGCCAACTTAGTCGAAAATAACTTCTTCGACACTTCATATCTTGCGATACGAGACTGCTCTCCATACAGTTCTTTTGTATGGAGAAATATGGACTCGAGGTCCATATTCTCATGCCTCCTCTGATGTTCGTTGTCCATAGAGGCAAGCACGAGGCACCTGGCCTTCGCGCAATCAATCTCCCAAGTCTTACGGATTTCCTTATCCGCGACGCTGGAGGTGGGACCTGGGACGGGGGGAGCTTTGGTGGTAAGAAGATACCCCAGCTTGTCATAAGCGATTGCCAATTTGACATTCCTGAGCCAATCTTTGTAGTTTGGCCCTGTCAGTATGTTTTTATCTAGAAGTAACTTAAGTCCAGTCATTTCGAATTAGGTCGCTGCAAGGGGGAGAGAAGAAACACTTTAGCACGATGCTCTTGCAAGTTTAGAATGGTTTTTAATTTGTCTAAACAGGATGGCTCCCACTGTCTCTCGAATCCCTCCTCAAACCACAAAGGAAGAATTAGCCGGGATCAATCCCACCGCACAATACTTGCTTAACCGTTCAGCCAGGCCAGTGTCGGTACTTCGAGGGAGGTTTTCCAACGCTTTCGCGAAGTTTCTTAATTTAAGAACCTCTTTTCCCTGGGGGCGTAGCCCCGCTAACACCTTTCTAGGCACCTACTAGGTTTATAGCATTGATCGTTTAGTGAGAAATTTCCCGAGGAGTAGCATATACTCACAGTAGGATCGGGATCCAAATATCATCGCGTGGCGAAAATGAAGGAATCCTTCCATAATCATCACACTCCAAATGGTATGCAAATCTAGCAAGTTTCAGTACTTATGAAACTCCCGATGTGGATTTTTGCCCCATGCTCTTATGACCTTGACGAAGGTCAACAAATCATAAGTCACATGTCAAGTTCTGCCCGTCATTATCCAGGTTAATTTGAACCCACCCGTATATACCCTTGACGAAGGTCAACAAGGCAATACGACTGTCCCAAACCAACGCATCTATCTATGCTACATATGAACACCCAATAGCTACCAATCTCTATGTCTTGACGAAGGTCAACAAACATAGCTTGAATACTATTGAATATTCATACGAAACGACGGAGGGCTACGAATGGTTTTGGCGAAACCGTGAACGTAGTGAACTTGATATAATCGATGGAACGAGATAGCTTTTAGAAGGAGTGGCTCAAGCTCCGCATTTAAAAGTTAGTTTTGAAAAGAACCGAGTGGTTTTTTGAAAGTGTTCCAACGACTTTAGTTTGGTTTATTATCTTGCATTAGTTCTTTTAATGCGTGATATTCTTGCATTAGTTCTTTTAATGCGTCCCATCATTTAATCCTACCATTGCAGAAAACAACCAAAATATGACGTACGCTTATGCCATTCGCATTCGCCACGGGGTCCCGTCATCACCCGTTAGGTTACTTAACTAACGAAGAGCGGGGGCTGGGCTAGCGCGACTGTAAAACATAAGCAACGCCTAAATATAAAGCAATGATAGACATTACAGATCACAGATGAATACATTGGATATACTAGCAATCCGCAATCCGTTCGAGCCTGCAACGAAAAGCGGATTACACGGTCGCGGTGAATAGCAAATACCCCACCCAAGACCCCTACGGGTGCTGCAAACTACCCGCCAAGAACCCGGTAGTTTGTGCACCCCTCCATGGGTCTATCCTAGGAGCAGAAACAGTAAAAAGAATTATACAATGACGGCTACAACCCCGACCCGGTTGTGCGGCCAAACAAATAATAATATTACATCAATTTACATTTACAATGAATGAAAGAAAAACAAAAGCTCATCTCACATCCACCCCGGCTATTCACCCGCGACAGTCCAACACATTCATATACACATTCCAACATCAAACACAGATCACAGAGATGTATAACCCCGACTAATCGACTTATAGCGATTAGCCGACGTTCAATACATGCAAACATCACAGATATAACCATCATAGTCAAAGTGCAGTGAAGTTCGGAAAAAAAAATACGGAATTATAGGACCCCAAAAGTAAATTTCTGCTCTGGAAAATCTGGGCACATATTACATATTTTAAAATTCCCAAAACCAACACAGAGACACACTGCACGAAACCCGATCACCAGATGACACTAAACGGCGGCGGATCCGCGGCTCGAAGAATAGGTGAGGCCGCGGATCCACGGCGGTTTGAACGAATTAGCGGATCGTTTTTCTTGGGTGTTCACACAAAACCCTGAGCCGAATTTAGGTGTATAACAAATCTTGTTTTGACCAGAAAAAAATTTAACAGAAACTAGGGTTTTGTAAAAGCTTGGTTTTTGGATTTTTCCGGTTCCGAACTTCGTTACACTTCACTACCAAGCTAGTTTAAGTTTAGTTAGTCTCTGATACCACTGTAAGTCCACGTTGCGACCCCCGGTTCTTACGGGGAGGCGGAAACGGTATAAAAATCAAATTTTTAGCGCAAGGGGCAACATGGACTAACAAAGTCGGGATCTTTTCCTAAACTAAAACTAGCAAACTTGCTAAAGAGAGTTAGCTACTCGGAAAGATGGTTATACCTAAACTTGAACTCCTTCTTCTTGAAACCTTGTAGAGGTTGATGGTTCTCTTCTCGTCGCCTTCTTCCGTCGAAGATGGATCCACCTGAGGGTTCAACCTTCGGGCTCTTTCTCGAACTTTGAGTGAACTAGAATCTCCGGCTTGCTAAACCCTTGATCCTAGAGTGAGTAGAGAGTGTCTAAGGGGTGCTTTTGTTTTAAGGAGAGGGATTCTCAACACATGAGAAGGATTCTCCTTTGGCTAGAGGAAGAAGAAGATGAAGTGAGGAGAGAGAAGCTAAATGATAGAATGAGCTCTTTTCTTTTTGCAACCATAACAAAAAGCAAAAGAATTATCAAATTAATAATAATAATGAAAATGAAAAGGTTGATGGAAAGTTTATGAATGACCATTATCATTTCAAACAATAAATGAATTTGCTAGAATCAAAGAGCATCTTTCTTTTGTAATGATGATGGTCAAAACTTCAACCATGGTCAACAAGTCAACCATGGTCAACAAGTCAACATAAAAAACCAACCATGACACAATTTCATTTTATTAATATTATTAATTGATATAACACAAATCCATTAGGGTTTGGAAAAAAAAAGACGACTGTCAACTGTGCATACGCACCCGTTCCGAAACCCTAATGAAAGTCCTCTTCCTCTTCCTCAAATAACTGTGCATACACACCTGCATCCTTGTTCCGAGGAACGCGAATACTGAGAGATAAAAGCAACCCCAAAACATATACCAGTATCTGACTCAAACCAGAGCCAGCCAGTAATATCCGTCCGGACTCCAAAAGTGCACAAGTGCGCGGATGAGAACGAACCCTGTCGCAAAACCATGCGACCTCTACTCTGTTTTGCCCAGAGGAGAATACCCTCTGTGTGGGACTCTAAAGACTCGACACTACGCTGGCAGTGGGTTTAACCACAGACCGCAAGCGGCACTAGCTGTGCGTAACGGTCCCCAGGTAGATGCCGACAAGAAGGCTGACGAGGTGAAACCCCATCTGAACTCCTACTGAGTCTGAATGTGACATTCTCCGTACAGTCCGGTCTGTTCGTCTGATACATCGCATGTCGGGCCTAGGGGGCGGTAAAACGTCAGTCCCCCAATAGCGGTACAAGTCGTGTCGGAGTGAAGCCCAAAACACCCTGAGATAACACTGGAAGCCTACCAGTATATCTCGCTTGCCCTGGCCAGGGACTACTCGTGTAATGGCTCTCCTAGACACAGCGCGATGTCAACCCCCAATACCGGGAGAGACGAATCCTGTCTAACCGTCACTGCCTCCAAGTGCTTCGGGACTGCACCCAACCACTATCTGTTTGCACGACTCCTTTGAGCCGTGGTAGGGTAGTGATCAAAGTGCAGTGGGAACACACTCGAGGCGAAGTGCCAGTGTCAAGTCAGCGGACTAAGCTGTACTCATGTCACCTGGGAACTGATAACTGACGATAGGTATAATACCAACCTGTCAGTTCCCGACGAGTCCTGTCCAGTGTACTCGTAACCTAACGAGCACCCGTATACTATCTCCAGTACGACGTACTGATGGCTGTGGGACAGACCATCTCCCACACTGGGATGAGAAGCGCATACGCTAGTCTACTCCGGAGTATCGATGCCCTGTCTCGATAGTCCTGCGACTAGGGACCTGTATAAGGATGTGCTTATAGATTACCCAGCCCCCACTAGTGTGACTGCCATCACAACGCTGGTAATCAAGCAAAGATCCTAAGGGCTCCACTAATGCGTATAAGTGATATACTGAAATAAACACAAGTACACATTGAAGCAGAAACAAACCAAGTAGCATACTACTATATTTAGCAAGATTGTTTATACAAGGTGAATATCCCAAGCTTCCATCAAGTAATATACAAACTAGTATGATACAGTAATGGCCTCTAGGGAATATACACTAACAGCGTATGCCCCACGTACACCTATTTTCCGGCTCTCACACTTCATCATCTATAATTTCCATGTCACTACACAGTAGAATTGCTGCATCATGATATGACGCTTTGCATAAATTACTTGCTATAGTTGCATATACACCTGTATACGATGTTGCATTTGACTTTGGAGAAATTGGGAACCGCAGAATATATTTTAAAACTAGATTCATTGAGATGTGCATATTGCTGTTCCATAGCATGATGTAGCAATTCTACTGTGTAAGTGACATAGCAATTATCGATGATGAAGTGTGTGAGCCAGCAATCTGTGTAAGTGGAACATACACATCATCGATAATGGTGTAGGTGTACTAGCACAGGTATGTGCATTGAAATGAGAATAACATGAATGCAGCATAAAGTACCTCGTGAACTAAATGCTATAAGGTATACGTGTCTACAATATGTATTTGAGTCGGTGAATCTAGCAATCGGCAACCAGCCTCACAACATCACGTACGGTACAATCCATCGTACGACATCCTCTAAATAAGGGTATGGATAAATTAACAGGTAAAACTCATCGCGCACGGAAATCTATCGTACGGCAGCATTAAACAAATAGGGATTCTATCTACCTATACAACATCGGGGTACGGATCTAAATCTCGTACGGCATATCACTCAATATGCAAAAGATTATCCATATATATAACTATCCCTCATGTCACATCCATGTCCATCTCGTATCAGGGGACCGACAAAGGTATCAACAATCTCATATCGACCGAATCTGTCACGCCCCGCTTCCCAGAGTGCGTTAAGATCGGCACGTGACAGAGCCAACCATGCTACCTGTGAATAGGAAATATCCCTCCACGGTCACAATACGGCTGTAGAGATATCAAGAACAAAATATACTATCTAAAACATGTCCATAAGCCAGAATAAAGAGTCATGAAATACAATAATGCGGAAGCAAAAGATTCAAATACAATAATAATCTGGAATGTACGTCCTATAAGACGGTCTCACATCAGGAATAAAATGCTGAAAGGAAAACTAAACTAAACTAATAACAGGTCCTCACTGCTCGGCCTTTTGGTCAAAATACTTCTGAACAGCCTGCGATAAAGATAAGGGATCTGGGCCATGCAAAACCCAGACGTCAGTGCGTCATAATATCAATAATTTTAAGCAAGTAGGATGAAATGAAATATGCAAGCATGAAGTATAAACAGGTTATCAGGAAATAAATAGTAACATGAATAAAGATCAGTGAACATGATATAAACGGGTGAAGTGCAGTGAGTAGTCCAAACTGTGCTATAGGGTTATCTACTCTAAAGTTCTTTGAAATCAATTAATGTAATCCTCAGCGTAACTCATCGGTCTATGCCCCGTTCAACCCCAAGGGACCACAGTAAAAGGATAATAGCCCTTTGAGTTACGTTCGAATACATTCTTGATTTCTCCATACCCCCAAGTTTTGTGTGTAAGTCAGGTATTGATAAATCTGGAGCTAATGCCAACATAGGATCAAGCAGGTACAAGTCTGTCTGTATAGACAACAGGAAATGTCCGTAGGGACAATAGGTCAAGATTGTCGGCATTAGTAATAAGATCAGGTAACAAGTCAAGTAGTAAAGTATCGGGTCATGTCAGGTAGTATACAAGTATCAAGTCATGCCAAATAGTGTATCAGGTCGTGCCAAGTAGTGTACAGGTATCAAGTGGGTGTTCATAATCAAACTGTAGTAAGTATGCGTGCACAAGTATGGAGTACTAATATAACAATAAAATGAGATAATGTGACATGGTATGCAAATAGATATAAGATCAATAATATGGATGCACAATTATCAATTAGGGTTACATTTATAGTTCTAATACTAATTAGGATGCACTTTATTAAACATGGGGTATTAAAACAACAGTATTAGGTTATTAATGAGATCTGTAAATGCAGCTATATGTGTACTATATGATATGGATGCAAACGGTTATCAAATAACCGTAAAATGATAAACTGGTAAATACGGAACATAAAATTTAAACAATATGAACTGTTATATTCAATTGGATGCAGTATGTTGTAGTATAGTATATAACAGGATAGGTTTTCATGCATTGGATCTGAAAAGATATATACGGATATATACGGATGTCGAATAAATCGATAAAACTGGAAAACAATAATGTGGATTAAAAAATTATTCATTTTGAAGTATTATAATTCAAATAGCTATAGATTATAGTAGTATAGCATATAGCAAGGTTAACTTGCCTCGATTGGATCTCAGCACGGTGCGTACGACACGTCGGATGTCGGGGAAAACATCGCGATGTGTCCACGCGAGTACAGAACAGAACCAGGTACTGCAGGAACTTTACCACGCTGTCTGGAACGTCTACTGGGTCGCCCTAAATGTCGGCGATGAGTACGGCTCCGGCGATCACCGGGAAACACAAATCAAGAAAAGAAACGAAGAAGAAGAGAAGGGAAGAAGAGGGAGAGGGGTTGGTGCTCTGGGGTTGTAGGGGTTGCAGGGTATGCGGGGGTGTGGGTGCAGGCGGAGCTGGGCTAGATGGGTTCGAAGGAGGTGGTAACGGTGGTTGTGGGGTTAGGAGCGATGAGGGGTTGCTGGGATGAGAGTTGCAAGCTCGGGCTCGTCAAGGGAAGAAGGGAAAGGGAGTTGATGGAAGAGGAGGAGAAGAGGAGAGGTCGGTGAGAAGGTGAGTATGGCGACGACGAGGGATCGCCGACGATGGAGGTGCAGGTGAGGCCGCGGTTGTGCAGGCTCGGGGAAAGAAGAGGAAGACGAGTGGAGGAGAGGTGGTGGAGAGGAAAAGGTGGAGGTTGAGAAGGGAAGATGGTGACAAGATGATGGAGGCGAGCTCTGGCGTGAGGCGATGGGGAGGTGGTTCGAGTATGCTGGGGGGGATGAGGGAAGATGCTGGGGTTTCTGGGTTGGTATTGAGAAGGAGGTGGAGGCAAGGGCGACGAGGTCGGGGAGATGGTGAGGCGGCGATGGAAGCGATGATGGCGACGAGGAGGAGATCTAGGGTTCGCTTGGGTTCTCACGGCGAAAAGAAAAGAAATGAAGAACAAAGAAAAAGAAAAGAGGAAGGTTACCTTATAGGGAGAAGGAGGTGAGTGTTGGAGATAGTGCCCTCAGAGTCAATTATTGGATCGCAGGTACGTGATTGCAATGATTGCGGAGGACCTATACCGGTAGGACAGTCATACTAGAGATAATAGTATGCTATCTGGTTTGCCTTTATCAGTCGTGTACATGTTCAGGTGACTGACTACATGTTACACTTTGATAGAGCCCTTAGGATCTTGCTTTACTACCAACAGTATGATGGCGATCATATACGTGAGAGTTGGGTAGTTTATATGCATATCCTTAATTGTGGTCCCTAGTCGTGGGAGTTTCGAGACAGGGCATCGATACTCCGGAGTAGACTAGTGTATACAGTCGAGACCCCGACGAGGGGCGGTGGCCGGTCTCACAAGCCACTGGTGTCAGTTGGATCACCTAAGATGTATACAGGTGCTCATTGGGTTATGAGTACACCGGACAGGACTCGCCGGGAACCTGCTAGTTGGTATTATACATATCGTCAGATAGCAGTTCCCTGGTGACATGTGTACAGGTTAGTTCATCGACCTGAGGTCGTCATTTGTCTCGTGTGAGTTCCCACTGTGCTTTGATTTCTACCCTACCACGGCTCAAAGGAGTCGTGCAAACAGGTAGTTTTTGGGTACAGTCCCGAGCCATATGGAGGCACGTGAGCGGATCGGCAGGGGATTCATCTCTCCCGGTATTGGGGGTGAGATCGTGCTGTGTCTAGGAGAGCCAGTACACAAACCCCACGGCCGTGGTAGGAGATTTACTGGTAGGTACTCCAGTAGTATCTCAGGGTGTTATTGGGCTACACTCCGACACGACTTATACTGCTATTGGGGGTCTGACGTTACTAGCCCCCTAGGCAGATATGCGATACTCATAGACGAACGGACCGGACTGTATATATATTGTCACTGTTAGGCTCAGTAGGGTTTTCGGATGAGTTCGCTCATCGACCTCCCTTGAGGTCAGTCCATGGGCAGCCGTTACGCATAGCTAGTGCCGTTGACGGTTTGTGGTTAAACACACTGCCAGGGTACTGACGAGTCATTAGAGTCCCCCACAGATAGTTTCCCAAGTTCGGGTGAAACGTTGTAGAGGCCGTATGGTTTTATGGCAGGGTTCGGAAAATGCATGTGCGTTTACGCACGTGTCATTTTTCGGGCAGATAATACTGGTGGGCTTTGGTTTAAGCCGGATCCGAGTATTGTATTGAGTAGATATAATATCTTTGCCTCAGTTGCATTTGTATTCGGTCGTAATACAAATGCGGGTATATTTATACGGTTATAGGGTTATCCTGAAATTCGTTTCGGGATCACTTTTGAAAGTTGCCAGTTTCCAGTATTCTATCAGCCGTCTTTTAACATTCGGTTAAAGACGGATTTATCTTTTCTTTGGATAAGCGTGGAAGCTTCTAGAAGGTTCTAGAAGAGGTGATTAGGTTTGTGACTCATGGTGCATTTATTGTGTTCACACTAGATATTTATTTGTGTTCACACTAGATATTTTTTCTTGTTGTCACCTCCCCCTCTCCTACACTCACCCCCCACCTCCTATAAAATGGCCGGCCCCTTCCCCTTCTTTTACTCTCTCACTTGATTTGGTAAAAAGATTATGATAGTTTTGGGGTGTATGGAAATTTCATTGCTCATTTCATTCTATCACCCGATTCAAATGGCAACTTCATTAACCATTCGTCCATAGCTTTGGACGGAACGAGACAAAGTCATCTACTCATTATCTACATCAATCTTAGTCGTCTCTTTTAGCAAACTTGACGATCGAGTTGCCTCGAGTTAGAGGCGGGAGCCCGTTTAAAGAATCGTTGACGTGGTGCCACTTGGACGAGCAGATCGGAGATCGACGAGATCGGAGCAGCCGCAACGGAGCGTGGGATGATGGTTAAAGAACGAAGGACTCAGATCGTTCGGTATAACCTTTCTACTCTCTTTACAGTTTGTTAGTTTAGCAATAATGGCAGATCCGGGTTATAGTATACGATAGCGCCAGTTAAAAGTTTTTGTTCCGCATTTGGCGTCTGTAGACGGCCGGGGCGCTACTGTAGACTTACAGTGGTATCAGAGCCTCACCATTTTGCTATACTAACTTGTGCTAACGCGTTTAAAATATCGATCGAACCGGATATCGAAAACTGCAAAATTTCCATTCACAGTTTCTGTTGATTTTTAAAGGGTTCCAAAAATTATTTAACATATCACAGAAATCTGTGCAGGGTTTTCTAAGCATACCGTACAAATTTGGTAAAGTGAATCGACAAGAACGCCGCGGAATCGCGGTTAAACCTAGGGTTTGACCGCGCATCCGCGGCCGTTATGTTGAATCATTGACCCAAATTTGTACAGTAGCTTCTTTTCTGGAAATTGGGGTTTTTGGTATATATCTTTTGGGCCCAGATTTTGTTACTGTTCAACAGATGTTCGTGGGGCCCACTTCGTGATATTTAGTCGATCAAAATTTAAACATGTTAGTTTACAGTGCTTACATTATATCTCCGACCGGGAATGTCATTTGATCGGTAAACCGCGTCTGATTGCTATAGTTCTTTTAGACGGGTTTGCGAACGTGACATTCGCGTTGATGTTCTGTGTTGTGCTGTGATGTTGCGGATTTGTCGTGGTGGATAGCAGTGTGCAATGGTAGTGCAGTTTGGATTTATTTGTACATTTGATATTGCGGGGCGAGTGTCCAACATGTGGACTGCCGTCACTGCCTGTTGTATAATATTCTTTTGGGGCACGACCAGGTTGCGGTCGATGTACCTGTTGTACTATTTTTCATTTTGGTACTAGTTTTACCCTGCGACGGAGTGCACAGATAGCCGGGTTCTGGAGGGCAACGGGTCCGCATCTCATGGCTTTGAGAGGCAGAGGGGACTCACTCTAGAATTGGCAGACTATTCGCCGCACTCGTTGGGGGTACAGGTTGACCCAAGGAGGGGTGCTCAAGCTACCGGATTCCGTGAAGTGCAGGGTGGTCCATTCACTTTGCTGTAGGGGGCTGCCTCGCTTCAGGTTTTGGCGGGTAACATGCCGCACCCATAGGGGTCTAGGTTTCATTGCACAGGCTATCCACACGACCAGAGGAACGTCGGGTTTCAGCTGTGGCTCTGTGAAACTCGGGGATCCCAGATTATCTGTATTGTTCTGTGATGCTTATTAATTTTCTGTAATGTTGCATATTATCACGCCTGGAGCGATTATTGTATATTGGTATATATACTATTAGATGTTGTATATGTTTTACACCCATGCTAGTCCAATCCCCGCTCTGTCGTTAGTTAAGTAACCTAACGGGTGATGACGGGACCCAATGACGAATGCGGATGGCATATACGTACGTTTTATTTTCGTTCTTTTTGGTGTGATTGATTGATGGGAATGCGTTGATTCTGATCAATGCAAAGGAAAGCAAACCTATTTGGCAGTTGTTGGAACAATTTTAAAAGTGTTATTACAAAGACGTTTCCTTTTGTTTTGCATAGCGGTATTCAGTGGAATATCCTGCACCTCATTCGACGGTGCAAGGGCCGATATCCCATCACCGGGACTGACCCCTTGGGCAGAAGTTTGCGTCAGGGTAATAACTTCACTATAGTCGATTACATGTTGCTATGCACCGTGGTATTCAGTGGAATATCCTGCACCTCATTCCACGAGGAAAGAGCCGAGATCCCTTCACCGGGAGTGACCTCTTTAGCAAAAGGTTTTCGCCACTATATTTTATAAAAAGCTATCAGGTTCCTTCAGCGATATCAAGTTCACTACGTTAAAGGTTTTTCGCCAAAAACCAGCTGTAGCCCTCCGTCATTTCTTTTGGGTATTCAGTAGTATTCAAGCTATGCATTTTAGCCAAAGTTAAGGCATAGTGTTTGGTAGCTGCTGAGTATTCATTTGTTGCATAGATAGATGAGTTGGTTTGGGACTGTCGTTCTGCCGATTGGCCAAAGTCAGGGGCATGTGCGGGTGGGTTCAAATTGACAAGATAATGACGGGTAGAACTTGGCATGTGACTTATGACATTTTGACCAAAGCCAAGGTTATAAGAGCATGGGGCAAAAATCATATCGGGAGTTTCTAAAGAAACTGAAACTTGCCAAGTATGCGCATACCTTCTGGAGTATGTGTAACGTGGATGCATTCCATCACGTTATCATGCGATGAGAGTTGGATCCCGATTCCCACTGATGAGTTGATATACTCTTCGGGTGATCCCGATTGATTCTTCTTTCAGGTTTGGAGGAGAATTTGACAGGACAGTAGGAGGTTTCCGGATTAGATAAAGTGATAACCATTCTGATCTAGGTTAGAGTGCACGCAGAGTGTTTCTTTTCTATCTCTCTTTGGCAGCGACCTTTGACCGACCCTAGACTATGACTCAGTGACCAAGTTGACTGAACCTTCTTAAAATACTGGCTTTTGGATTGTCAGAGTTGCACAAGTCATTGCCACTCCTTCTTTTACCCTTTGGATTTCTCAGAACACCCCGTATTACTACGGACATCCACTTCCATTGGATAAGATCCATCGTATGGTTATATACGAACTCGGAGGGACTTCTTCGAGGATGGATCAAGGTTCAGTAGAAATAGAATTGGTTTATTCAGTTGTCTTTTATTATCACCTTCTCTCAGGTTGCGAGGGCTCCTTGGTTTAGGAGAGTACACCTATTACGCTTATTGGATAGTCTTATTCCAAACCATAGGCTGGTGCCGAAAGGTAGGGAATGAAGAAAACCAATTAGCCTAAGTAGGGTGTGCAGAAGGTAATATGTAAAAACAAAATAAAGGGATTAGAAAGAGGGCAAAGTAAATTGCGACTGATATCATTCACGACCAAACCCCGTGATTCATCGCCACTCCTATTTCACCTTTAACAGAATAAGGTATTATTCGGATGTCGTTTATCATCACCTTCTCTCAAGATGCGAGTACTCCTTAGTTTAGGAGGGTACACCTATTATGCTTACTGGATAGTCTTCTTCCAAACCATAGGCTGGTGCCGAACGGTAGGGAAGGAAGAAAACCATTTAGCCTAACGACGGTGTACAGAAGGTAACGACTAAAGACAAATAAAGGGATTTGGAGAGATGGCAATAAAATATACGGTTGAAGTCATGAATTGGTTTATGGAAGAGGCATTACTAGGAATACCAGGATACCCCTACAAAACATTTTCATGTTTCAGTGCATTGTTAAAGAAAAACTGTTTTCCCGATTAGATACTTACTCCAAGGGTATGTATTTTACCAGGTTTCATTCTCATATCTGTATGGTTTTACGGATGATGAGTGGGAGTAAGTTATTGGGAATTAGATGATTATCCTCATTACATCGGAATTCGTTGAAATTGGTGATATTTGAGGAAATCGCCAGGGTACAGTTTTCCACCTACGACGCACAGGTTTTGAGTTGTTCAACTCAGCGGACTTATACAGAGTATTGTATGTTTTCCAGTGTCCATCAGGACAAAGGGGTAGGTCCTCGTACTATGTTCTGTTTACTTATGACTTCTCTAGTTTTTAGACAAGTGTTTCGTAGAAATATAAGGTCTAAGTTTTGAGAAGTTGTGGGTATAAGAATAAAGTAGAGAACCAGGTATCACAAGTATCGGGATTCTTCAAAGAGATCGAAGATGTAGATTCTTATGATTGGTATTCAGATGATAGTAATGGTTTTGAGAAACTTGTTTCTCTTTCAGCTTGCTCATAATTGGATGGATTCCTAAGTCGAGTAATACTGATTAGCCTCTTTCCATTAAGTTGATATGCACTGGAGACAGTTGCATGATTTGAATCTAGTTCCAATTAAATAAGTGCCAAAGTTTCTATATTGGATATAGAATGGTTCATACCTTAAAAGATGTTAAGGTACGGGGAGTTGTCCAGCTTATGCTTAAAACCAGACTCTGGATGACTCAGGGCACGTTTCTGTAATGGCTGTTTGTGGGTTGACCCTGGTTATGACTAGGGTTGATATTCTACCATTTGGAAGATCAATAGTAATATTGTTCTTGACTCGCCATAGTTTTAGTAAAATGGATTTTTTCAGAAAACAGTAGTGGGAGTATGGTAGAACTGGAAGTGATTCCAGAACCGCGAACAATTACGGAAAATTTAATAGGACCTATATATTCAATCAGGTTTGATATTCCATTAGCCACTCCGCAGATATGGTGGGTAACCTCAGACACCCGATAGGTACTCCGGTAGCCTCAAGGACGGTGACAGAGAGGTTCTTATCTACCCAGACTTGACACTACTATTGTTCCAGACTATGAGACCAGGCAGGAGGATAAGTATAGAGTCGTTCTAAACTCACTTTAGAAGTGCACGTATATATTATTCTGCCAGAGGGTTGTTGTGGTCAGTGGGAGCAGCGGAAGCATAGTGGGCAAGTAACTTATGTCTATTTATAGACTTGAGCAGATATAGCGGAGATAGATCATCTATTTTTGATGTGACAGTCATGGGTTTGACTTCAATCAGAATAAGGGATGGATCTGTTAAGAAGGTAGTAGGGTGTGATATCATGGTATTTTAATGACATACACAGAGTAGGAAGTAAAATTCCTATACTACGATCGGTTGTACTATGGTCGTCACACAGTTGTTCTCCAGACAGGATATGGATATAATATTTGACATTCTGGTTTCTAGATCTATGGTTTTAGATCTGAATTTCGGTAGTTTCCCAATGTGGGTACTTTGACAGTATTCTAATGGTTTTTAGAATAGATGACTCCTGGCATGGTGGTGTACCTGCAGGTGATGGAGTCACCCTCTAAAGGTGACCTACGGACTAAAGGGGAGAGGGATGTGCATGATTGGCAGATCACTTGCTTAGGCAACCGAGTCAATCATGAGATGTCAAGTACCACACCAGATGTTGTTTTTTGCACTAGATGCAATAAGTTTGTATTAATCCAATCCTGGAGAAACATAAGGAAGCAGTTTTAGAACAAAAGTACATGTTCTACGGATTTGATGACGCCAGCCTCCTTCGGGAGACGGTTATCATTCCAGGCTTCAAAGGTGACATGGTTGACAGAGTGATTGTCAGAGTTATAGTTTTTTCCCTCTGACGAAGAGGGACAGTATTATGGACAGGTGGTCCAAGAGAATACTGTGGGAGGCATGGTGCCGGATACTGATTAGGTTTAGTGATCGATACAGTCTAAGAAGTTTGGATTTGGAGTTCATTTATGAACTAGGTCCCATCAGATATCCAGACATATTCTAAGACATGTATTACTCAATTCAGGAGATGGTTTTCTCCGCGAACTTGAGATTTAGAGAGATATAGAAAGAAACATTTAGGCGGATCCACTCACTGAGGCTATTTCTCGAACACAATAGTTTTACAAACGGGCTTTGTGAAACTGATTAGTAGAGGAGTTGGATGTTCGGTTTCACATGGGCTGTGAGTAGTCGACATCGCAATAATTAGCCTTAAGTGCAAGTGGGAGATTGTTGGAGATAGTGCCCTCAGAGTCAATTATTGGATCGCAGGTACGTGGTTGCAATGATTGCGGAGGACCTATACCGGTAGGACAGTCTTACTCGAGATGATAGTTTGCTATCTGGTTTTCCTTTATCAGTCGTGTACATGTTCAGATGACTGATTACATGTTACACTTTGATAGAGCCCTTAGGATCTTGCTTTACTACCAACAGTATGATGGCGATCATATACGTGAGAGTTGGGTAGTTTATATGCATATCCTTAATTGTGGTCCCTAGTTGTGGGAGTTTCGAGACAGGGCATCGATACTCCGGAGTAGACTAGTGTATACAGTCGAGACCCCGACGAGGGGCGGTGGCCGGTCTTACAAGCCACTTGTGTCAGTTGGATCACCTAAGATGTATACAGGTGCTAATTGGGTTATGAGTACACCGGACAGGACTCGCCGGGAACCTGCTAGTTGGTATTATACATATCGTCAGATAGCAGTTCCCTGGTGACATGTGTACAGGTTAGTTCATCGACCTGAGGTCGTCATTTGTCTCGTGTGAGTTCCCACTTTTCTTTGATTTCTACCCTACCACGGCTCAAAGGAGTCGTGCAAACAGGTAGTTTTTGGGTACAGTCCCGAGCCATATGGAGGCACGTGAGCGGATCGGCAGGGGATTCGTCTCTCCCGGTATTGGGGGTGAGATCGTGCTGTGTCTAGGAGAGCCATTACACAAAGCCCACGGCCGTGGCAGGAGATTTACTGGTAGGTATTCCAGTAGTATCTCAGGGTGTTATTGGGCTACACTCCGACACGACTTATACTGCTATTGGGGGTCTGACGTTACTAGCCCCCTAGGCAGATATGCGATACTCATAGAAGAACGGACCGGACTGTATATACATTGTCACTGTTAGGCTCAGTAGGGTTTTCAGATGAGTTCGCTCATCGGCCTCCCTTGAGGTCAGTCCATGGGCAGCCGTTACGCATAGCTAGTGTCGCTGACGGTTTGTGGTTAAACCCACTGCCAGGGTACTGACGAGTCATTAGAGTCCCTCACAGACAGTTTCCTAAGTTCGGGCGAAACGTTGTAGAGGCCGTATGGTTTTATGGCAGGGTTCGGAAAATACACGTGCGTTTACGCACGTGTCATTTTTCGGGCAGATAATAATGGTAGGCTTTGGTTTATGCCTGATCCGAGTATTATATTGAGTAGATATAATATCTTTGTCTCAGTTGCATTTGTATTCGGTCGTAATACAAATGCGGGTATATTTATACGGTTATAGGGTTATCCTGAAATTCGTTTCGGGATCGCTTTTGGAAGTTGCCAGTTTTCAGTATTCTATCAGCCGTCTTTTAACATTCGGTTAAAGGCGGATTTATCTTTTCTTTGGATAAGTGTGGAAGCTTCTAGAAGGTTCTAGAAGAGGTGATTAGGTTTGTGACTCATGGTGCATTTATTGTGTTCATACTAGATATTTATTTGTGTTCACACTAGATATTTATTTGTGTTCACACTAGATATTTTTTCTTGTTGTCACCTCCCCCTCTCCTACACTCACCCCCCCACCTCCTATAAGATGGCCGGCTCCTTCCCCCTCTCTCACTTGATTTGGTAAAAAGATTATGATAGTTTTGGGGTGTATGGAAATTTCATTGCTCATTTTATTCCATCACCCGATTCAAATAGCAACTTCATTAACCATTCGTCCATAGCTTTGGACGGAACGAGACAAAGTCATCTACTCATTCTTTACATCAATCTTGGTCGTCTCTTTTAGCAAACTTGACGATCGAGTTGCCTCGAGTCAGAGGCGGGAGCCCGTTTAAAGAATCGTTGACGTGGTGCCACCTGGACGAGCAGATCGGAGATCGACGAGATCGGAGCAGCCGTAACGGAGCGTGGGATGATGGTTAAAGAACGAAGGACTCAGATCGTTCGGTATAACCTTTCTACTCTCTTTACAGTTTGTTAGTTTAGCAATAATGGTAGATCCGGGTTATAGTATACGATAGCGCCAGTTAAAAAGTTTTTGTTCCGCATTTGGCGTCTGTAGACGGCCGGGGCGCTACCGTAGACTTACAGTGAGCGGATCCAAATCCATCGCGAGAGGAGAGAGAGCTGCGATAGGAGAGAGAGAGAGAGAAAGAGGGAGGAGATATAAACTCGTCGGTTAGTGGGGGAGAGAGAGAAGAAGAGAAGGAAAGAGGGAAGGAAAAAGAAGAGAGAGAAAGAGAGGGTCTGCGTGAGAGAGAGAGGGAGAGATGAGTGGTGAGGGCCAGAAAAGAGAAAGAGAGAGAAGTGAGCCGGGGTTGGTTTAAATTGTTAGGATATTGATTGATAAAATAATTTAGTTAGTTTTAAAATTTTTTAATCTGTTAACGAAATTTAAATTGTTAAATAAATTTTAAATATTAAATAAATTTGAATTTTGGCGGGATACAAAAATATTCCAAAACACACCCGGGTCAGGTCTAAAAATTCAGTTTTAAAATATGAAAAATATATGCAACGTTCAAAATTCAAAATGAATGCTCAGGTAACGAAAATGCATACCTCCAAGAACGGATGCACGTACGTGCGCGTAGCCATCCCAACAAGTCCGTTTCACTGAACGGGACGAGAACAAGATGCGCGGATGCCACCACGGGGCTAGGGGTATCATGCAAGCCATGCAATGTATTTTTAAAATATTTTATGTGACTTAAAATGGTATATTGTAAAATACAAATGCCAGATAAAATGCCAGTATGCACTAAATATGAAAATGCACCAGTCTACGTAACAAGTCAAGATAATTCATAAACATGAATCAAAAAAGTTTCAAGCAAGCGGGTCGGGTCGAATGCAATATAAAATGTAAAATACTATTCGCACCCAAAATACGATAATCAGAAAAATACCACATATAAGAAAATACAGAAACTGGAATTGGTATAAATGAACTAGGGTGTTACAGAATCCATAAAATGACATATCACACTAAGTCATCATATCACATCGTACACTCGTTCATCACATTAATATCCCGCATCACATTATATAAACGTCACACTTGTTCTCTTTCAATTCGTACCCATCATGATTCCCTTATCATTCCATATTCTCATATGTCAATATGTTCATTAGCATCAACTTCTATCATATTATCGTTTGTAAATCCTACAATCATCTCCGTCGCATATCATTTATCAGGATAAAATAATCAAATGATATTCCATATCAATGGTTGCGTGGGTGCTATACGCCATCCACCCGACTTCCCCGTAGATATAAATCTACTCACCTTCTAAACTCCTCTCTTAGCCGTAGCCGATGCACTTTGTCGTCTCGGAATCCACGTGAATTTACCTACAATCAATATGAATTCGCAAAGTAATTAACATCAAGTTCCGAAATCCAAATGCGGTACGCGGTGCGCTCATAGGTTAGAACCTATAGCCTACGCATGCAAAACAACCAAACAACCCTCGTCGTTGACGTACAAACGTCCAACGACCAAATACAATATCCAGTTGCAAAACCAAGAAATCCAAATACCGGAAAACATATCCAAAATCACAACTATAGTCGCTATCCATGAAAACCACCAAGCCTAAAACCCGAATCGTACTAATAACCCTATACTAGTAAACTGAAAAGTGGTTTAAGAAATTATACCGATCGATCCGTGTCCTTCGGTCTTAAATATCAGTCCTTAGCATGTTGCGGCTTCCTCGACGAAGTTCGCTTTCCGGTCAAACTCGTCGAAGAGGATACACATCGAGAATTCTTTATACGGGCTCCCGCTTCTATACCGAAGCAACTTGGCATCCAGTTTGCTAGCCTAGATACCCAAGACGAAGTAGAGATAGTGTGCGAATATTTTGTCTCATGACACCCAAGTATTTTGGTGGAGGTAAATGATGTTTCTATGTGAGGGAAAAAAGGTTGTGAGCTAAGGAAATTTTGCTAGTCAAGAAAATGGGCTCGACCATTGTGAGAAGTGTTCTCTGGGGAATTTTTGTTGAAGTGTGGTGGTGGATGAATCAATGTGAATAAATTAATGCTTCACCAATTAAAGAACAACACACTCAAACCTCACACAAAAATATCCACTGCCACCTCCCCAAAAATCTAAACAAATATCTCCACCAAAACAAACACATTTAATGCCCAATGACTCATCACAAAAAAAGAATGCATGCACCAAATTCGAATTGCCCCAGCCCATGAATTTCCAAGAAATTGTACACAGCCCATTCCTAAAACCCACACTCACAAATACATGCACACTTAATTAATGCATACACAAAACTCACACTAAAGCCCATGCCTTAATCAATTTCCCACATCCCTTCACAGCAAACTAAATTGCTATGCCACCTCACACTAAAGCCCACTGACCAATCAAAAGATAGGAAAAAAATTTCGAAATTGCCAGTGAATGGCCATCTCATGAAAAAAAGAATTTTGGCCAAAAAAAAAATTTGAGTGAAGGAATGTGGCCAAAAACAATTGCTAACAATTTCCATTAATTATATTTTATATTTTCTAAAATGTTACAATCTTCCCCACTTAAAGAAATTCGGTCCTCGAATTAAATTTAAATCCGTAAATACTAAAACATTTCAAAATCCAACTCAATCAACAGGGATCCGAAATCACGGAAGCAACAGAAATAACATAGCGCGTCGCATGAGCCTGAAGCCGAGCATGAAACTCAAAACCGAACTCCATCAAGCGTCACGGAAATAATCGGACTTGCACGCATATCATCGGAGTTACAATGGATATACAGATCTCGAAATCTCCTACTGAAACCCAATATACACTAAGCAAATGCTACAATATGTATATAGTACACATCCTTTTTTAAAATCTCCAAAAACTGAAATAAACATAAGCAGAATCTTTTTCTGAATCGCCGTGTAATGCGTAACTCATGGCACTAGTGACGGATGCTCATTTGTAAAGTAATAATATACTTTCATATATGTTTTGCTCAAAATATACGCTCCATCCTTTTTAAAATATCCCAAAAGGTTTTCCTTTGTAAACGTTCGCGTCGCTCGTGGACACGTAAGAAATAGCAAGACTATGGTTCCTTTTTGAAAACCTCTTGATAAACTTTTATGCATGAAAAAAATACTCAGGCACTGTCCTCCGATCAGTCCTGTTCGGCTACTACATAATTGTAACGTTTTGAAAATCGTTTCGGTGAAATTTCGAAAAAAACGGTAAAATAAGGGGGTTTTCTGTAAAAAGTCAAAATGCAAATATCTTTATTATAAAATTAAATATACATATTCTAGCTATGTAATTGCTAGTATTTGGTGTTTATTGAGCCACTGGTGAAATTTCAAATTTTCTAAAAATTTTTCCGAAATTAATTATTTTAATATTATTTTAAGCCGTCACTAATACATTTAATTAGGGAAAATTACAAATTGGAATGAGTTGAAACAAATTTTGTGCATCATAATACATTAAATAAAATTTTATCATGTGGTTTTTGAAATGAAATCGTTTGCCAAAACGGTTTAGAAAATATTGAAGAAAAAGGTTTATTTTGTGAAAATAAAAGGGTTTTGGTGCATATTGTATTGGTGTTTGGTGTTCATTGCTCCAGACACACACCCTCTCTTCTCACCCGCTCACATGGCCGGCCCCACCACCACATTCCAGCAGCCCTCTCTTCAAAAAAAAAAAAGAAAGAAAAGAGAATGAATAGAATAATGAAGGCATGGAGTTAATTAAAAGAGGTATGGGCTTTTCTCTTCTTGTCTTGACTTCACAATCATTTCAACACTCACATTCTCTCTCTCCCCTCTCCGAAAGTCAGCCGAGCCTCCCCATGAGCAGCCCCAACAATTCTCCATCTCATTTTTCCCTCAAGAATCTTCTCATTTTCCATCAAAAATCCTTCCAAATTACTACTAATTCCTAGTTAAATCTTAACCCTTTATTCCTTAGCACAATCAAGGATGGATCTTGAGCAAGGTAGCTAATTTGGGAGGCTTAGTTTCATGTTGATCTACCAATTTGTGAGGTATAAAATCCTTTCCCTTAGGTTCAATTGTTGCTTAATTACCTTAATCTAGCTAATTAGGTGTTTAATTAGGTTTAATTGCTTATTTGGAAAAATTCAAGAAAAGGGTTTGTAAATCAAATTAGGGTTTTCTTCATTGGGTTTTGATCTTGATGTGGGGATTAACATGTTAATGTGATGCTAAAACTAACCTAGTTGCTAGTTTACTAATTGATGCTTGTAATTGTTAAAATTGGAATTTTATGCAAACTAGGTTTTGGAAATTTATTGCAAATGTTAGACTAAAAATCTAATTAGGTTTTTCATGACTTCATTAACATTATAAAATATAGTTTAATACTTTAGTTCATGAAAATCCAAGCTAAATTGTTGTTTGTGCATTTTTGTTATAAAATTGTTAAATTTGGGTATATTGTAAACTAGAATTTTGGAATTTATTGAAATTGATGAGAATAAATTATAGGAATGGTTTATATGACTTTGTTATGATATTTAGTGAATATTGTGCCCGCTAGATTCGTTTAAACATCAAGATGTTGTATTAAAGCGGATAATTTTTGCTTAATTGGTTTTCGGAAAAATAGCTTTAAAGCGAATTTGAAGTTTTGGTGATTTTAACTTTTTTAATATATATATTTAAGGTGTTGTGAAACCACGATTGATACGTTTGAGTTTTTCTCGATGGTTTGGCATTTGTACGCCGACGTCGAGGGTTTTTGGGTTGATTTGTGAAAGCAACCATAGGTTTTGACCTATGTGGGATTCACGTGTCGTTTTGGTCATGAATCGGATTTTAATACAACACGGTGCGTTATGATATGTAGGTACCCCATGTGGACTTTGAGACGACAAGCAAGCGCGTGGCGACGTCGGCACCGGCTAGCGAGGACCAGGTGAGTAGATTTATATCTACGGGGAGAAGTCGGGTGGATGGCGTATAGCACCCCCGCAGTCCGTAGTGTAGCTCATATATATATGTTTATATAGGTTTTTTATGATACGAGAATGTTTATTCATGTTATGATTATGTGTTCATGGATTAGCTTTGGGTTAGTTGCGAAACCCTAGAGTAGTTGTTATACCCACATACGCACACACGGACTTGCATACTTTACTTTCTTGTGCGCAGATTGGGATGTGTATACATGTATATATGCGTGGGTATGGGACTATGCATATGTACATTCATATACGCATGCATGGATAATGATGACAGTACTTGGGATTTATGATGAGTCGATGAGATTTGATTTGAGACCGTGAGATCGGTGATATAGCAGGGTTCGTATTTGAGATACGACATGACGTTGTAGCGGGTCCTTGACGTAGTGTTTCACACACGTGCATGCATACTTAGGCGGTATCAGTATTGTACTAGACGTAGATCAGTACCCCGATCATGATATTTGATAAAGAGGATACCAGGTGAATAGTATGATGAATGTGATATTAACCCGTACCCAGATTTGGGGATGCCGTACGACGGATTTACGTACGAGCTATATTTTGATGATTGATCCGCACTCTTGACTTGGGATGCCTGCTTATAGATATGGTATCGGATATGATATTATTGAGGCGGGATCACCGACTAATATATATACAGGTATGTATATGTATCAACTCAGATGTTAGGCGGTTTCCTTACCTGTAGTCCAGCTTGTTAGCTTAGCCCTTTAGTTTAGTTTAGTTGTTAGATTAGATTCGATTCTTACCTATTTCAAAAACTAACGAATCGTGGGTATTTTAAAAGACAGCCAAAGGGATCCTACGGATATTTCAACAGACGTATCTTTTCATAAAAACACCGTAGCCCCTATTTTCAAAACCCCATGATTCGTGTTATTTCAAAAGGCACCATTTGTAGGATTTATATTAGGGTAATGCAGTTTAGTTATCGTTGTGTCTAGTATTCCGTTCATTATTGATGTTCGCTCCGTATCGCATACTTATGTTATAATTTCTTAATGCATTGTTGATATCATATTGTTAGGACACCAGCACCATTACCGATGATGCGTATGTACCACGTACACTTACTTGCCGGCTCACACACATCTTCATCGGTAATTGCCATGTCACGTACACCTTAGAAAATATTGTTGCTTAACTTAGCTTGATAGCCAGTAGTTGGACATAATATTAGTGTACATACCTTATATGCCAGCTTAGATATTGTAGTTATTACTTGTCGCTTCATGCATACTGTTATTCATTCTCATGCGTATATTCATGGTTTTACATGCTATTGATGATTCGGATTTCCATGATATTTTCTAGATTTGGAGGAAAACCGCAAAACATATATAAACTGATTTCTCTCTTTTTAAATAAAAGTGCGGTTTTTCCCATGATGTATGAGTCGTCCACCATGTGTTTGCTGATGGATTTCGAGACCCGATTCGATGAGACGGATGAACCGTTTCGGGTACATGGTGGACCCGGTAAGGTACCCCGGGGCAAGAAGCGCGTGATGATGACGATGTGAGCCTGGCAGGGGAGCACTACCTACCGGTGGTTTTACCCGACGCGTCAGATATCCGGAGGATACATTCGTGGTCTTGAGATGGATGGTAGGGGCCGGTCTGGACTGACGGCGCCCTAGATATTGTGATTGAGACATTGAGATTTCGAGATATTGAGGTACAGAGACTGTGATACAGAGATATCAAGATTTTGGGATTACGTTTTATGCCGATGCTAGGCACTGTTTTATGCTGATTTCATTATGATACCTCATTTTAAAAATACAAGGAAATCTCACTAAATTATGAAAATAGTTTCTTCATTTACATGTATTCTGTTTTCATGCATTCATGCCTCATTCATATAATATATTGCTACCTGAGGCACTGACACAGGCACATGAGATTACACTCCGGTTAGACATTTACCCTAGCCATTGTTATAGGCTGCATGTTATATACATATTTGAGGATATATTATGATCATTGACCTATGATTGCGTTATTTATGCGATTTCTGTGGGTAGATGTTTTTCTACTCACGAGTTGGCAACTCACCCCCGTTGTGCCATAGTTCTTGCAGGTTTCGCCGTACAGGTTTCATTACGGCTTGCTGGCACTCTTTCCATTTCCGGGTGACTTGCTAGTAGGTGGGTTTATTTGTATCGCACCCATCATTATATCTTGTATATCATTATTCTGTTGTATCTAGAAGTTCCATCAACCAAACATGTATTTATTTCAGAGATAGAGACCAGTGATGTTATTCTTTCGACCTTAGAGTCGCGCGTTTTATTTCTGTGGTTTTTTTTTTATGGTTTTGAGTTTTGATCCTCACCGTTGGCGTTGTATTTTACATTGCTTGTGTGGTTGTGACCGTCAATTGACGAAGAGCTAGCTCCCGCTTGGGGATTCCTTTTATTGATTTCGTATACTATTCATGTTGTATCTCGTTTGGGGGCCAGTATTTACAAAGGAGACTCTGCCGAAATTTTCAGTAAATATTTGATTTTTTTTAAAATCGCATAATTCGGCTTATGCTATTAAAACTACTTGATTTGAATTGGTTTTCCTTCACTCTACTACTTTTCTTGGTTTGGATTTCTGGGGTTTCGGTTTACTTAGATTACGTACGCCTCGAGACGTTCGTAGTTTAAGTGCCGGTCTTGTTCCGTACTTTCGGGACGTGACAAAGTTGGTATCAGAGCGTTAGGTTTTACCTTCGGAGCGTAGGATGACTCTTGGTTGATGGAATAGGTGACTAAAGTAGAGTGACTTACCGTGGGTATGTTCCGCGGCATATTTACGATACACTACTCCACTTAAGAAGCCTTAGGATGTATATTTCTTTGCTCAGTATTATATTCATTCCGATCTAGCCTCATCAGTACCAGTACGGTTTTGCTGCCACGATTACGGGCAAGAAGAGCTACGGCTAGAGTTGCGGTCAGCATGAGCTCGTCACGAGGACTGACCAGGGCGAAATTCCGGCAACACACGATTGCAGAGATGTGTCTTTTTACTGTGTTTCCGCGCCACGAGCGTTTGGCGGATCGCCTTTATGAGGTTACTCGGATGTGCTGATCGACACTAGAGGATTGAGCCAATGATAGAGGCCAGCCAGATTTTGATGACCGTTGGTGTGTTGCTTATTCATGATGATCGAGGCACTGTTCAACGTGCAGACGAGCGAGCTAGTTATTGCTGCGAATGACGAGATATTTCCCCAGATGCTGGAATTAGGGCAGAACGAGTTGTACTAAGAGATGATAGAAGGTCGCTAGTCATCGAGGATGAATGACTAGGACATGTAGATCGTTCGCCTACCCCGATGCGAGGTCATCAGATAGATTGGTTCCAGCTAGAGACGACTTCACGCGGAGACGTTGGGAGTCGACAGAGACGATCGAATGTCAGAAACCTATTATTCCAAGTTTAAAGTAGTCGGAAAGACATGCAGGCAATTCTATGGTCCCTCTAGAAGAATGAAACCCTAACTCGACTTAATGACCGTGTGAAAGCCTTTGAACCTTCGGGTTTGCGGCAGTTCTACGGCGCCATTAGTGAGGCTTGGGTTTGCCCTTCTACGGATGGACCACCGATGCTGTGGTATATACTCGATACTATTAAACTGTGCCCAAGATGTTGAGCTCTTGGGGGATTATGAAGTTTTGACGACTCGATCGGATGGCTCGACTAATTCGGATGCTAGGTGGTGAGATGCATTTCTTGGGAGACTCCCGATACGAGGATAGCCGTTAGAGCTCAGTCCATGCAGCCGCGACGAGACGAGTCTAAGCAGACGACATTAGAGAAAGGTGAAGTAAGAGGTTCGTACCAGATCTAGATGAGATGACGTTCCACTCCGCCGACATCAGAGAGGCGATGCGCATGCCGAGGCATGGTACTTGGATTTACCTTCCAGAAAGAGTCGCGATGAGTATGCAGTCGTTCCAGAGCAAGATACAGATATAGGAAAGGACGATGACTTCCGGACAGTTGGCAGAGACGAGACATGGAAGAGACCGTGAGCAGGATTCATTCCAGGACACTGCTGCAATGATACTTGCACCCAGGATCAGATGTGTCACGTACATTCAGAGAGCCAGAGGCCGACGCCAGTGATATGCTATCTTACGAGTGGTCGCGATGATTGACCGAGAGATGACCAGAGAAGTGCCAGAACGGAATCATCCCCGTTAGCACACCTGACAAGGCCGATGAGCCGATAGACCGAGAGATTGGTAATTCCCAGTGAAGACCTTGACCCAGGAGTGGTCATTGTTACGCACATCAGCAGGCCAGAGTTCATGATCATCGACGAGACGTCCCACTAATGACCGCGACAGTTGGCCCGAGATTCTTAGAGAATGCGCTTGAGCGGTACTATGCCGCCATTATTGATTTCGATGTTTTGGATGATTTATTCGAATGATTTGATTTTGATGATTGAGGATTTACGATCTTTGCACAGTGTTGCACTTGATATTGTTTTCGTGCTTGGGTTCCACATGTTTATGATTTTATGGTTTTAGACATTTGAGTTGATTTTGTGCGTATGCACGCACACGATTTGGTTCCTGCACTCTGTATAGTTTATATATGCTTGCAGTGCAATGATACGCCTTTTGTGCACTTAGATGCACTGGACTTCGATTTCGATTGTGATACTCGATATTTGTTTTGTGTACCTTGTGCACCTGATTTGATTTTGCCCATGTTCGGCGCTTGATAATGGATTTCATGATTTCGTGCATGATGGATGCACCTGCCTTGGACTTTCGCACATATTGGGCACATGTTTTGAGATGTGATTTTGGTGCACACGAGATGCACTAAATCGAGATTTTTCGTGCATATCAGATGCACCTGATTTTGCTGTCAGGCACACATGTTGCCTACGACAGATGTTTCATGCACACCCGATGCACTTGGATGTTGTTTCTGTGCATATGTATGGCACATATTTGGATTTTGATTTCCGTGCGCACCAGACGCACGTAGTACTCATACGCGTATTTTGGGATTGATTTTTCCTATAGAGCAGTACGTTTTTATGATATTGCTATGTGTTTTCGTACTGAGCAGGACTAGTCAGAGGACAGTACCTGAATGTATTTTGCATGCATTGATAGCTATTGAAGGGAATTCCAAAAAGCGAGCTATAGTCTCAGTATCTACCTATGTGTCTGATATGACGCGAAACGTTTAAAACAAGGAAAACCCTTCTAAATTGTTTCCCAAAACGGCGGAAAGTACATTTCAAACAAAGGTATATATGTATATAGTTATTTTCTTATGATAGACGTCCGCCACTGTGCAGTGTTATGTGCATTGCACAACAACTTAAAAGATTTGGCATGCATTTCCTCCTGATGTTTACATGTATAGTTCAGATTTATAGCATATCGGTCTTGCTTTGGATTTGGCATTTGTGTCTTCACCATTACTCCGATGATTGCGGGATGCTTGACGGAGTTTTGATTTCGAGTTATCTGCTCATTACTCATGCGCATACATTGCGCTATGATGCGTTTTATGTATTTATGATTTCGGAGCCCCGGCGATTTGATGGTTTTGGCTGAAATATTTTAGTATTTGGGGGGAGTTTTAATTTAAATTCGGGGACCGAATTTTTTTAAGGGGGAAGATTGTAACGTTTTGAAAATCGTTTCGGTGAAATTTCGAAAAAACGGTAAAATAAGGGGGTTTTCTGTAAAAAGTCAAAATGCAAATATCTTTATTATAAAATTAAATATACATATTCTAGCTATGTAATTGCTAGTATTTGGTGTTTATTGAGCCACTGGTGAAATTTCAAATTTTCTGAAAAATTTTCCGAAATTAATTATTTTAATTTTATTTTAAGCCGTCACTAATACATTTAATTAGGGAAAATTACAAATTGGAATGAGTTGAAACAAATTTTGTGCATCATAATACATTAAATAAAATTTTATCATGTGGTTTTTGAAATGAAATCGTTTGCCAAAACGGTTTAGAAAATATTGAAGAAAAAGGCTTATTTTGTGAAAATAAAAGGGTTTTGGTGCATATTGTATTGGTGTTTGGTGTTCATTGCTCCACACACACACCCTCTCTTCTCACCCACTCACATGACCGGCCCCACCACCACATTCCAGCAGCCCTCTCTTCAAAAAAAAAAGAAAGAAAAGAGAATGAATAGAATAATGAAGGCATGGAGTTAATTAAAAGAGGTATGGGCTTTTCTCTTCTTGTCTTGACTTCACAATCATTTCAACACTCACATTCTCTCTCTCCCCTCTCCAAAAGTCAGCCGAGCCTCCCCATGAGCAGCCCCAACAATTCTCCATCTCATTTTTCCCTCAAGAATCTTCTCATTTTCCATCAAAAATCCTTCCAAATTACTACTAATTCCTAGTTAAATCCTAACCCTTTATTCCTTAGCACAATCAAGGATGGATCTTGAGCAAGGTAGCTAATTTTGGAGGCTTAGTTTCATGTTGATCTACCAATTTGTGAGGTATAAAATCCTTTCCCTTAGGTTCAATTGTTGCTTAATTACCTTAATCTAGCTAATTAGGTGTTTAATTAGGTTTAATTGCTTATTTGGAAAAATTCAAGAAAAGGGTTTGTAAATCAAATTAGGGTTTTCTTCATTGGGTTTTGATCTTGATGTGGGGATTAACATGTTAATGTGATGCTAAAACTAACCTAGTTGCTAGTTTACTAATTGATGCTTGTAATTGTTAAAATTGGAATTTTATGCAAACTAGGTTTTGGAAATTTATTGCAAATGTTAGACTAAAAATATAATTAGCTTTTTCATGACTTCATTAACATTATAAAATATAGTTTAATACTTTAGTTCATGAAAATCCAAGCTAAATTGTTGTTTGTGCATTTTTGTTATAAAATTGTTAAATTTGGGTATATTGTAAAGTAGAATTTTGGAATTTTTGGAAATTGATGAGAATAAATTATAGGAATGGTTTATATGACTTTGTTATGATATTTAGTGAATATTGTGGCCGCTAGATTCGTTTAAACATCAAGATGTTGTATTAAAGCGGATAATTTTTGCTTAATAGGTTTTCGGAAAAATAGCTTTAAAGCGAATTTGAAGTTTTGGTGATTTTAACTTTTTTAATATATATATTTAAGGTGTTGTGAAACCACGATTGATACGTTTGAGTTTTTCTCGATGGTTTGGCGTTTGTACGCCGACGTCGAGGGTTTTTGGGTTGATTTGTGAAAGCAACCATAGGTTTTAACCTATGTGGGATTCACGTGTCGTTTTGGTCATGAATCGGATTTTAATACAACACGGTGCGTTATGATATGTAGGTACCCCATGTGGACTTCGATACGACAAGCAAGCGCGTGGCGATATCGGCACCGGCTAGCGAGGACCAGGTGAGTAGATTTATATCTACGGGGAGAAGTCGGGTGGATGGCGTATAGCACCCCCGCAGTCCGTAGTGTAGCTCATATATATATGTTTATATAGGTGTTTTATGATACGAGAATGTTTATTCATGTTATGATTATGTGTTCATGGATTAGCTTTGGGTTAGTTGCGAAACCCTAGAGTAGTTGTTATACCCACATACGCACACACGGACTTGCATACTTTACTTTCTTGTGCGCAGATTGGGATGTGTATACATGTATATATACGTGGGTATGGGACTATGCATATGTACATTCATATACGCATGCATGGATAATGATGATAGTACTTGGGATTTATGATGAGTCGATGAGATTTGATTTGAGGCCGTGAGATCGGTGATATAGCAGGGTTCGTATTTGAGATACGACATGACGTTGTAGCGGGTCCTTGACGTAGTGTTTCACACACGTGCATGCATACTTAGGCGGTATCAGTATTGTACTAGACGTAGATCAGTACTCCGATCATGATATTTGATAAAGAGGATACCAGGTGAATAGTATGATGAATGTGATATTAACCCGTACCCAGATTTGGGGATGCCGTACGACGGATTTACGTACGAGCTATATTTTGATGATTGATCCGCACTCTTGACTTGGGATGCCTGCTTATAGATATGGTATCGGATATGATATTATTGAGGCGGGATCACCGACTAATATATATACAGGTATGTATATGTATCGACTCAGATGTTAGACGGTTTCCTTACCTGTAGTCCAGCTTGTTAGCTTAGCCCTTTAGTTTAGTTTAGTTGTTAGATTAGATTCGATTCTTACCTATTTCAAAAACTAACGAATCATGGGAATTTTAAAAGACAGCCAAAGGGATCCTACGGATATTTCAACAGATGTATCTTTTCATAAAAACACCGTAGCCCCTATTTTCAAAACCCCATGATTCGTGTTATTTCAAAAGGCACCATTTGTAGGATTTATATTAGGGTAATGCAGTTTAGTTATCGTTGTATCTAGTATTCCGTTCATTATTGATGTTCGCTCCTTATCGCATACTTATGTTATAATTTCTTAATGCATTGTTGATATCATATTGTTAGGACACCAGCACCATTACCGATGATGCGTATGTACCACGTACACTTACTTGCCGGCTCACACACATCTTCATCGGTAATTGCCATGTCACGTACACCTTAGAAAATATTGTTGCTTAACTTAGCTTGATAGCCAGTAGTTGGACATAATATTAGTGTACATACCTTATATGCCAGCTTAGATATTGTAGTTATTACTTGTCGCTTCATGCATACTGTTATTCATTCTCATGCTTATATTCATGGTTTTACATGCTATTGATGATTCGGATTTCCATGATATTTTCTGGATTTGGAGGAAAACCGCAAAACATATATAAACTGATTTCTCTCTTTTTAAATAAAAGTGCGGTTTTTCCCATGATGTATGAGTCGTCCACCATGAGTTTGCTGATGGATTTCGAGACCCGATTCGAGGAGACGGATGAACCGTTTCGGGTACATGGTGGACCCGGTAAGGTACCCCGGGGCAAGAAGCGCGTGATGATGACGATGTGAGCCTGGCAGGGGAGCACTACCTACCGGTGATTTTACCCGACGCGTCGGATATCCGGAGGATACCGTCGTGGTCTTGAGATGGATGGTAGGGGCCGGTCTGGACTGACGGCGCCCTAGATATTGTGATTGAGACATTGAGATTTCGAGATATTGAGGTACAGAGACTGTGATACAGAGATATCGAGATTTTGGGATTACGTTTTGTGCCGATACTAGGCACTGTTTTATGCTGATTTCATTATGATACCTCATTTTAAAAATACAAGGAAATCTCACTAAATTATGAAAACAGTTTCTTCATTTACATGTATTCTGTTTTCATGCATTCATACCTCATTCATATAATATATTGCTACCTGAGGCACTGACACAGGCACATGAGATTACACTCCGGTTAGACATTTACCCTAGCCATTGTTATAGGCTGCATGTTATATACATATTTGAGGATATATTATGATCATTGACCTATGATTGCGTTATTTATGCGATTTCTGTGCGTAGATGTTTTTCTACTCACGAGTTGGCAACTCACCCACGTTGTGCCATAGTTCTTGCAGGTTTCGCCGTACAGGTTTCATTACGGCTTGCTGGCACTCTTTCCATTTCCGGGTGACTTGCTAGTAGGTGGGTTTATTTGTATCGCACCCATCATTATATCTTGTATATCATTATTCTGTTGTATTTAGAAGTTCCATCAACCAAACATGTATTTATTTCAGAGATAGAGACCAGTGATGTTATTCTTTCGA
This sequence comes from Agapanthus africanus, assembly GCA_030015575.1. NCBI lineage: Eukaryota > Viridiplantae > Streptophyta > Magnoliopsida > Asparagales > Amaryllidaceae > Agapanthus > Agapanthus africanus. The sequence continues at coordinate 217,059,713 of JASDDO010000029.1, forward strand.
CCTTAGAGTCGCGCGTTTTATTTCTGTGGTTTTTTTTGTGGTTTTGAGTTTTGATCCTCGCCGTTGGCGTTGTATATTACATTTCTTGTGTGGTTGTGACCATCAATTGACGAAGAGCTAGCTCCCGTTTGGGGATGCCTTTTATTGATTTCGTATACTATTCATGTTGTATCCCGTTTGGGGGCCAGTATTTACAAAGGAGACTCTGCCGAAATTTTCAGTAAATATTTGATTTTTTTTAAAATCGCATAATTCGGCTTATGCTATTAAAACTACTTGATTTGAATTGGTTTTCCTTCACTCTACTACTTTTCTTGGTTTGGATTTCTGGGGTTTCGGTTTACTTAGATTACGTACGCCTCGAGACGTTCGTAGTTTAAGTGCCGGTCTTGTTCCGTACTTTCGGGACGTGACAATAATATAGTGCCCATCATGAAAACAAAGGGCTCAAGAGTAAAATCAGCCTCAAAAGGCGTGTCCAATAATCAGGCGCATCTGGTGCGCACGAAAATCAAATCCATATACAGGTGCCATAATATGCACAAAAGTAAGACTAAGTGCAATGGGTATGCACGAAAGCATCTGTCCAATGCAACTGGCATGCACGACAATAACAACTAGTGCATCTATAGTGCACGAAAATCTCAATCCAGTGCAACTAAAATGCACGAATGAAAATCCCACTCGGGTGCATCAGGTGTGCACAAAAATCATATCACGTGCCCAACGTGCGCGGAAGTCCAAATCAAATGCATCCGTCATGCATGAACGAAATCGAAATCAAGTGCATCCTACATGCACGAATGAAATCGCATCTAATATGCACGAATAAAAATCTATATCAATGGCATCCAACATGCATGAGTAAAATCTCACTCAAGTGTATCCGATGCATACAAAATCCAATACCAAGCGCCTAATATGCGCAAAAAATCAACCCAAGCGCACCGGTTTCATAAAAAGCATCCATTGCATGAAATATCAAATCCTGTGCATCAACTGCACGAAATATCAAATCCTGTGCATCCACTGCACGAAATATCAAATCCTGTATAGGAAATCCAGGAAATCAAAAACATGTGCAGCTAAGGCACAAAATTGACATCAACACCATGGTGTATAAAATATATCAAGTGTAATAACTATGCACAAAAATGTTAATACCCAGTAGGTGCAGCCATGGTGCACGAAAACCATATCCTGAAACTCAATCATCAAAACTCAAATCCAAGCAATATAAGCATGATACTTGGATCACAAACGCAAATCGCAACAAATGACATTGAAGTACACCTCCTACAATGTCGAAAAAAAACTGGTGCGCCTAAACTGGCAGAACAAGAACATCTGCTTGCCTCCTCCTCACAGTCTGGCGTTTTCTGTCTCTGGGTCCTTATTTCTCTGTGGCTTACCAATCTCGCACTCTATCGGCTCATCTATCCGGTCAGGTGTGATAACAGAAACGATTCCGCTCTGGCACTCCTCAGGTCAATTAGTATGAACACTCATAAATCAGCATGCCACTGGCATCGGCCTATGGCCCTCTGAATACACGTGACACAACTGATCCTCGGTGCAATCTCATCGCAGCAGTGTCCTGGAAGGAACCGGCTCAAGGTCTCTTCCGATCTCGCCTATACCGAACTGTACGGAAGCTGGTATACTTACATAATCTTTTCTCGCTCTCTGGACATCTGCGTTCTAAGCACAGCATTTCCTTGGGAACATGTCGTATTCCAACGCTTCTGTATACACATCCGATCTCTAATCTAGACGGGGAGTAATAACAGATCGTCAGCATCATGCACGAAACTTTGGTTCCACTCGTCTTTATTATCGTCCACTTCGACATCATGTCATGCTATCAGCATACTGCAATGGTTCTCAGCGACAATCAATCCGGAATCTCTCACACGGACTCGAAATCACGAACTCGGTATCTTCATCACTCTGTAGAAGATATCTAGCCGAACGCATCCTCGGGAACTCGTCCTAACCATCAGAGGAATACTCAATACTCGTCCGTTTCTCGTTCAACTCACAACACATCTGGGTGAGGTCCTCTAACTGAAACTGATCAGCTTACCGATCTCATATCGGAACATCCGACGAACAACGCCATCTCTAGATCGATCTACTCTAGATCTGAGTAAGACTCTCTATACTGGAAATCTTCAACTCAACTGGGCTTGAGTCGGCGCATCAAATCTTACGAATCACTTCTTCTTTCAACTCAAGATAGACTAGCTATCACCTGTCGCATCTCTGCCTGGAAGCTCCAGCGATCTCAGCTCGTAACCTCTGGAAGCGACATTACACAATCTCAGCAACAGCTGGGTCATCTGTCTGCACGGTCATTGAAATCACAATCTCTGAGGTATCTTGTACCTCAACAGTCCTCTCACAGCAGGCAGCCTCTAACAATGGCCTGATCATCCGGTACAAAACCGTACACTCATCTCAAATGAGAGGTCACAACACCACACTACATCGATACGTTCCCATGTCACCGGAAAACATGATGGTCAGTCCTCGTCCACGATAAGCTCGCCCTGACCGCATCACAAGCAGCAGCTCAAACTATGCTCAAACCATGGTGACAGGAACCTCAATAAGATATCGATGAAAATAGATCAAAGTGATGAAATGAATCAACAGATCCAGAATGAATATATGCTCATATGGAGGAATGGAATCAGTGAGAGTATGATCATGTAAACGAATAGAATCAAGGATCTCAAATGGATGTATAATCAAGGAAGCGAAGAGAATCACAAGTCTTAAGATATGTACATCCTAAGGTCACTTAAATGGAGTATCGTATCGTAAATATATCGCGGAACATACGTACGGTACGTCACTCTACTCAAGCTACCTACTCCATCAATCAGGGTCAGCCTATGAAACGATAATTCGGGTCTAACACCCCCTTGTTCAAGTCCAAGTTCCGTAAGGTCAAGCCTAGGTTCCAAAATATAAACGCCCTACACCCTACATACTCAAACCTAAACTCGAACTAAGGTTAAACCTAGCGCTTCGATACCAACTTTGTCACGACCCAAAATATTAGCTCACGACCAGCACTTAAATCACGCGACATCTACAGGCGTAACGTAATTCAAGTAAGCCGAAACCCAGAAATCGAAACCTTTTTAAGAAATAAAGAGGTGAAGCTTTGAAATAAAGGTAGTAAATCATGTTTTGTCTTTTGAAAATTTGGGCAGCACCTCCCTTGTAAAAACTAACCCCGAAAACGGGTACAACACAGAATATAATAATGCATCCCTAAATGGGAGCAAATCACGCCCAACGGCGGAAACAACCACCACAAGCATAAATATACGATGCCTAATGGCGAAGATCCACATAAGGAAAAAAAAGTAAAGCAAGACATCAACCCCAAAAGCGAATATAAAACCCATCGCTCAAGTCTCGCAACTACAAGTCTTCTAAGTCTGCAACATATACAATAACTAGTTTCTGAATTGATGGAGTTGAGTAGATACAACAAGAATAATAATACAAGAGTGGCACGATCCAATAGGTACCACCGACCAAAAGCAAATCACCCGAAAACAGCTGTGTGCCAACGATCCCGCTACTGATCTATGCGGTCAACCTCCAAGAACTGTGGCACAATGGGGGTGAGTTGCCAACTCGTGAATAGAAAACATCATCAGGTAGAAATCGAAATAAACAACGATTCCTAGGTCAACTATATCATGAAGGTAATACTATGATATCTTGGGTGACCGTAACTGCATATGTGCGAACACATAAATAAATTCCTATCAGCAAGTGGATATCATCCAACAATAATCAATGCATGTATGCAGGTGGATCTCGTCCAACAATATAATCGGTGCATGTATGCAGGTGGATCTCGTCCAACAATATAATCGGTGCATGTATGCAGGTGGATCTCGTCCAACAATATAATCAATGCATGTATGTAGTGGATCTCGTCCAACAATATAATCAATACATGTATGCAGTGGATTTCGTTCAATAATATAATCAATGCATGTATGCAGTGGATCTCGTCTATGTGTCAACCACTGACACAACAACTCCTGCGTGTAAATATCATAAAAGCATATGCAGGTAAAATGAGGATATAAATCAACGTGTGTCCCTCGTGACACAACAAAATCATGGAACTGGAGTGTCCACATCGACACTCGAAACATCATGAAACCCGTGTCTAGCATCGACACGTAAATCCTCATCTGTCAGGCGCCGTCACCATGACCGGCCCTGATGTCAGTACATCTCATGGAACCTGAGTGTCCACATCGACACCCAAAATCCACGTAGCATGTCTGAACATGACTCCGGTCGGTATCCCCCAGATATCCGCCGAGTCTAAATAATATCACCGGTAGGTAGTGGTCCCTCTGTCAGGCTCATCGTCTACACCACGAAATCACCTCTCGCCCTGAGGTACCATATCGGGTCCACCATGAACCCACAGATGGTGCCTCCCACTCCTCGAATCGGGTATCACATGACAATCTCAGAACCGAGAAATCACATGATGGATGCACTGAAATATCATATCAAGAGAAACCGGGTTTTCAAACAATACATAAATTTCTTGAAACACCCCCACGGTTCTCAAATCCATAAGTCACATGAAATCCATGTCTCAATGCGTAAATCCATAAAAAACTGATATATGCAACATAAAACCGTAATATGAGCATATAAAGGAAAACCGCTCTTTTAAATAAATCCAGCCTTTAAAATATATCACGTGGTTCCCAAATCCTCCGAAATCAAGTGCAGCATCATATGAGGTGTACATGTAACTGTAGCAAGATATAAGTATCTACATGTAAACAAGTATGTATGATGCATTTCATAAGCGCAATAGCATAAAAATCAACGTCTCCAAATTACATGTCAATACAATACCACTTAGGGGTATATGCAGCTATAGTAAGATATGTGAGTGTACATGTCAGTATGTATGCATGATGTACATGTAGCTGTAACAAGGTATACGGGTGTTCATGTCAGTATGTATGCATGATGTACATGTCAGTATATCATGCAACCTAGCATAGTGATGTGAACATGGAAAGTATATCATAGTATGATGTAGCAATTCTACTGTGTAAGTGACATAGCAATTATCGATGATGAAGTGTATGAGCCGGCAATCTGTATAAGTGTAACATACGCATCATCGATAATGGTGTAGGTTTACTAGCACAGGTATGCGAATTGAAATGAGAATAACATGAATGCAGCATAAAGTACCTCGTGAACAAAATGCAATAAGGTATACGTGTCTTCAATATGTATCCGAGTCGGTGAATCTAGCAATCGGCAACCAGCCTCACAACATCACGTACGATACAAAACATCTTACGACATCCTCTAAACAAGGGTATGGATAAATCAACAGGTAAAACTCATCGCGTACGGAAATCTATCGTACGACAGTATTAAACAAATAGGGATTCTATCAACCTATACAATATCTGGGTACGGATCTAAGTCTCGTACGGCATATCACTCAATATGCAAAACATTATCCATATATATACCTATTGTTGGAGATAGTGCCCTCAGAGTCAATTATTGGATCACAGGCACGTGATTGCAATGATTGAGGGAGGACCTATACCGGTAGGACAGTCTTGCTCAAGATGATAGTATGCTATCTGGTTTATCTTTATCATCGTGTACTGCTTTAGGTGACCTTACAGGTCACTATTGCACGTTGATAGAGCCCCTCGGATTCTTGCTTGACTACCAGCAGTATGAGGGCGATCATATACGTGGGAGCTGGAATCTATAAGCAAATCCTTAAAAGGTCCCTAGTCGTGGGAGTTTCGAGACAGGGCATCGATTCTCCAGAGTAGACTAGTGTATACAGTCGAGACCCCGACGAGGGGCGGTAGCCGGTCTCACAAGCCACTGGTGTCAGTTGGTTCACCTAAGATGTATACAGATGCTCATTGGGTTATGAGTACACCGAAAAGGACTCGCCGGGAACCTTCTAGTTGGGATTATACCAGACGTCAGATAGCAGTTCCCAGGTGATATGTGTACAGGTTAGTTCATCGACCTGAGATCGTCATTTGTCTCGTGTGAGTTCCCACTGTGCTTTGATTACTACCCTACCACGCTCAAATGAGATGGGCAAACAGGTTTTAGTTGGGTACAGTCCCGAGCCACATGGAGGCAGTGAGCGGATCTGCAGGGGTTCGTCTCTCCCGGTATTGGGGGTGAGGTCGCGCTGTGTCTAGGAGAGCCATTACACGAAGCCCTCGGCCGAGGCAGGAGATTTACTAGTAGGTATTCCAGTAGTATCTCAGGGTGTTCTGGGCTACACTCCGACACGACTTGTACCGCTTTTGGGGGTCTGACTTTTACCAACCCCCTCGGCCCGCCATGCGATGCTCATAGACGAACGAACCGGACTGTACGGATATTGTCACTGACAGGCTCAGTAGGGTGTCAGGATGAGTTCGCTCATCGACATCCCTTTTTGGTCAATAGCTGGTAGCCCGTCACGTATGGCTAATACCTCTGACGTGCTAGTGGTTAAATCCACAGCCATAGTATTGACAAGTCTTTAGAGTCCACCTCACACAGTTACTCAAGTTTCGGGTGAAACGCTGTAGAGGCCGTATGGAGATATGGCAGGGTTCGATCAGATACGCGCGGTATTGCACGGATCATGATCGGACGGATAATTCTTGCGGGCTTTGGTTTAAGCCGGATCCTAGTATTGTACAGTATAGATTTTGTCTCTTTGCATTTGTATTCAGTGGGAATACAAATACGGGTATGTATATACAGTCGCGGGGATTTCCTGTAAATTTTTATGGGATCAGTTTTCTGAAGTTTCCAGTTTGCATTCCGTTCCGGCCAGTTTTCCTTTGTTCCTTCGCGGCCGGACTTTTCCGATGGAGGGGCTAATTTGCAATTGTGCAAATTAGTATTTGTGGAGGGGGTCATTTGTATATGAGGCATTATGATTGATAAAGCATCTTTGCTTTTTCTTTAATCATGGTTTTGCATTAAATGTGATGGTTTGTGATAGGATTGGATTAGACCTTGGTGTGACCTTTTCTTCTCTTTGTCATACCATTTCTTCTCTTGCTTTATGGCTAGTATTTTTTCCCTCCACCATTGTGATGAGGGGACGGCCACTTTGGGGAGAGAAATGAGAGAGTTCATTTTGTGAGGGAAATCATTCATCTCATTTTATTCTATGCTTGCCACAAAAAATCCCTCACCTCTCCAAAGTTCATTGTTCATTCCTCCATAATGGCAACTTCATAAACCCGAAAGAGACAAGCTACTACACTACACCTACAGCACTCTTGGACGCGTCGGCTTGCCAACTTCGCGCCCGAGTTGCCTCGGTCAAGAGGTGGGAGCCCGTAAAAGAAATTGGCTACGTGGTGCCCTTTCCGACGAGGAGGTGACGAACGGTGATTCCGCGGGAGATCGGGACGACGACGAGAAGACTGAAGGACACGGATCGCTCAGTATATCTCTCTATCCATTCTCTTGATAGCTAGGATTAGGTTAATGGTTACGATCCGGGTTTATTGTCCGCGGTAGCGCCGGTTTAAAGTTAAGAAAATTTTTGATTCCGCATTTTGGCCTCGAGTAGACGGCCGGGGCACTGCCGTGGCACAACATGGTATCAGAGCCACGCCATTAACCTAGTCTAGCTTGCTCTAATGTGTTTAGAACTTCGATTGATCGGATTTTCCAAAAACCGTATTTTTCTAGCATCAGTTTCTGTCGAATTATTTTTGGCTCGAAATTTTTTTCAGGTTGTTGCAGAATAATGTGCAGGAAATTTTAAGCGTTCTGCAAAAATTTGGTGACGTGTCGCTTTAGTACGACCGCGGAAACGCGGCCAAACCCCTGGTTTGGCCGCGGTTCCGCGGTCAAAGAAAGTCAACGCCGTACCAAATTTTTCCAGAGGGCTTTCTACATGGAATTAGGGTTTTTGGAATATTCTGTTTAGGCCCAGATTTTCTTTGAGTGCTACAGTAGTGCTTGGGGCCCACTTGGTAAAATTTGATCGATCGAAAATTTTAAATATGTTAGTTCACAGTATTTACATTATATCTGCGACCGTGAATGTCATTTGATCGGTAAATCCTGTCTAACTGCTATAGCCCTTTTAGACGGATTTGCGAACATGACATTCACGTTGATGTTCTGTGTTGTGCTGTGATATTGCGGATTGGTCGTGGGGGATAGCCTGGTTGCAGTGGTAGTATAGTTTTGTTTTATATGTACATTTGATATTGAGGGGAGAGCGTCCGACATGAGGACTGCCGTTACTGCCTGTTTGTATTATTCTTTTGGGGCACGACCGGGTCGAGGTCGATGTGCCCGTTGTATGTATATTTTACTTTCTGTACTAGGATTACCCCAAGGAGGGGTGCACGGATAGCCGGGATCTAGAGGGCAACAAGCCTGCATCTCATGGCATTGAGATGGAGGGGGCTTTACTCTAGAATTGGCGGGCTATTCGCCGCACTCGTAGGGGGTACAGGTTGACCCAGGAGGGGTGCCCAAGTTACCGGATTCCGTGAAGTGCTGGGTGGTCCATTCACGTTGCTGAAGGGGGCTGCCTCGTTTCAGGTTTTGGCGGGTAACTTGCCGCGCCCGTAGGGGTCTAGGATCTCTTTGCACAGGCTATCCACACGACTAGGGAACGTCGGGTTTCAGTAGCGGCTCTGTGAAACCCGTGGATCCCAGATATCTGTATTATTCTGTGATGCTGGTTACATTTCTGTGATGTTGAATTTTATCACGCCTTGAGCGAATATTATATATTGATATATATACTAGTAGATGTTGTATATGTTTTGCATCCGCGCTAGTCCAGTCCCCGCTTTGTCGTTAGTTAAGTAACCTAATGGGTGATGACGGGACCCAGTGGCGAATGCGGATGGCATATACGTACATCATTATTTTCGTTCTTTGTGGTGTGATCAATTGATGGGACTGCGTTGATTCGGATCAATGCAAGCTAAACAAACCTATTCTGATATTGTTGGAACAATTTTTCAAAAAGCTGTTATTGCAAGGACGTTCTCTTTTGTTTTGCACAGTGGTATTCGGTTATGAATATCCAGTACCTTAGTCGACGAGGCAAGGGCCGAGATCCCTTCACCGGGAGTGACCCATTGGATAGAAGTGTGCGTCAGGGTAATAATTTCACTATAGTCGATTGCCTTTTGCTTTGCATCGTGGTATTCAGTTGGAATATCCTGCACCTCATTCTACGGGGAAAGAGCCGAGATCCCTTCACCGGGAGTGACCTCTTTAGCAAAGGTTTTCATTACAATATTTTTATAAAAAGTTATCCAGTTCCTTCAACGATATCAAGTTCATTATGGTAAAAGGTTTTTCGCCAAAAAAAAAACCATTCGTAGCCCTCCGTCATTTCGGATTAGTATTGCTTAGTATTCGCGCTACGTTTGTCGTTACTATTCGCCGAGGCGTAGTGTGCGGTAGCTCTGTAATGCTTTCTGTCACATGGATATGTGGATTGGTTAGGACAGTCGTACGACTTTGTTGATTATTCGTCAAGGGTCATGCGGGTGGGTTTAACGCAATCAAGATAATGACGGGTTGAACTTGACTAGGACCTTTTGATTTGTTGATTATTCGTCAAGATCACTTGGGTCCTAGGGGTAAAAACACACATCGGGAGTTTCTAAAGAAACTGAAACTTGCCAGGCATGCGCATACCTTCTGGAGTGTGATAACGTGAGTGGATTCCATCACGTTATCATGCGATGATAGTTGGATCCCGATTCCCACTGATGAGTTGGTTTACTCCTCGGGTGATCCCGACAAATTCTTCTTTCAGGTTTGGAGGAGAATTTGACGTTACAGTGGGAGGTTTCCTGATTAGATAAAGTGATAACCATTCTGATCTAGGTTAGAGTGCACGCTGAGTGTTTCTTTTCTCTCTCTCTTTGGCAGCGACCATGACCCGACCTTTGACTATGACTCAGTGACCAAAATTAACCGAACCTTCTTAAACACTGGCTTTTGGATTGTCAGAGTTGCATACCTTATTGCCACTCCTACTTTTATCCTTTTCTCCAGGACACCCCGTATTACTACGAACGTCCACTTCCATTGGACAAAACCATCGTATGGTTATATACGAACTCGAAGGAATTTATTCGAGGATGGTCTCTGGTTCTGGAGAAAACGAATAGGACTATTCAGTTGTCTTTTCCTTTTACCTTCTCTCAGGTTGCGAGTACTCCTTGGTTTAGGAGATAGTACACCTATTACGAAAATTGGATAGTCTTCTTCCAAACCTTAGGCTGGTGCCGAACGGTGGGGAATGAAGAAAACCAATTAGCATAACGATGGTGTACAGAAGGTATTAAGTAAAGATATATCAAGGGATTAGTAAGAGGGCAAAGTAAACTGCGACTGCTATTCACGACCAAACCAAGTATTTCATTACCACTCCCACTTCACCTTTGTATTTCTCCAGGACACTCCGTATCACTACGAAGATCCACAGTTTATTGGATACTCCATCGTATGGTTATATACGAACTCGAAAGGAACTTGTTCCAGTTCGGGGATGGATTCTGGTTCAGGAGAAATAGGAATAAGGTTTATTCGGTTGTCTTTTATCTTCACCTTCTCTCGCATTGCGAGTGCTCCTAGGATTAGGACTGTACACCAATTATGCTTATTGGATAGTCTTCTTCCAAACCATAGGCTGGTGCCGAACGGTAGGGAAGGAAGAAAACCATTTAGCCTAAGAGGGTGTACAGAAGGTAATGACTAAAGACATATAAAGGGATTTGGAGAGATGGCAAAGAATTATACGGTTACAGTTGTGAATCTGGATAATGGAAGAGGCATTACTAAGAATACCAGGATACCCCATCGAAACATTTTAATGTTTCAGTTTCACTGTGTACTGTTAAAAGAAAACTGATTTCCCAATTAGACACTTGCTCCAGGGTATGTATTTACCAGGTTTGATTCTCACATCTGTATGGTTTTACAGATGATGAGTAGGAGTAAGTTATTGGGAATTAGGTGGTCATCCTCATTATATCGGGATTCGTTGTAATTGGTGATATTTGAGGAAGTCACCTGGGTTGTTTGCCGGACGGCAAATGTTTGGTTTTGAATATCCGTTGTTATGCACCAATTTCAAATTGATATATCTGTACGTCTATTTTCATAGAGTGAGATATACCTTTTTGATATTATGTCCGTGACATTTACCTATATCAGTGGATGGTTAGGTAAGGAGCATTAAACAGCGGTGTAATTCTTCATAACCATAGTACAGTTTTCAACCTACGACACACAGTGAATAAGTTATTAGACTCAGGGGACTTATACAGAGTATTGTATATTGTCCAGTGTCCATTAGGACAGAGGGGTTGGTCCTCATATTATATTCGGTTTACTTATGACTTCTCTAGTTTTTAGACAAATGTTTAGTAGAAACACAGGGTCTAAGTTTTGAGAAGTTATAGGTATAAGAGTAAAGTAGAGAACCAGGTGTTGCAAGTATCGGGATTCTTCAAGGTGATCGAAGATGTAGATACTTGTGTGTGGTATTCAGTTGATAGTAATGATTAAGAGAACTTGCTTCTCTTTCATGTTACTTATAATTGGAAGTACTCCTAAGTTGAGTAACGCTGATCGGCCTCTCTCCATTTACCTGACATGCACTGGAGACAGCTGCATGATTTGAATCTAGTTCAATTAAATCAGTGCCTCTGTTTCTGTATTGGATATAGAACAGTTCGTATCTTGACAATGTTAAGGTACGGGGAGTTGTCCGGCTTATGCTTAAAACCAGAGTCTGGATAACTCAAGGCACGTTTCTGTAATGGCTGTTTGTGGGTTGACCCAGGCTATGACGTGGGTTGACTTTTTACCATCTGGAAGGTCAATAGTGATATTGTTCTTGACTCGCCACAATTTTAAAAGAAATGGATTTTTTCAGAAAACAGTAGTGGGAGTATGGTAGAACTGGAAGTGATTCTAGAACCGCAAACGATTACTGAAGATTTAATAAGAACCTAAAGATTCAATCTGGTTTGACATTCCATTGGCCACTCCGCAGATATGGTGGGTAACCTCAGGCGCTCGAGAGGTACTCCGGTAGCCTCAAGGACGGTGACAGGGAGGTTCTTGTTTACCTAGACTTACCATTGCTGTTGTTCCAGACTGTGAGACCCGGCAGGAGAATGTGTATAGCGTCGTTATAAACTAGTTTTAGAAGTGCACGTCTATATGACTCTGCCAGAGGGTTGTCGTAGTCAGTGGGAGCAGCGGAAGCATTGGTGGACATCAGGCTTATGTCTATTTATAGACTAAAGCAGATATAGCGGAGATAGATTATCCATTTCTGATGTGACAGTCATAGGTTTGACTTCATTAGAATAGGGGATGGATCTGTTAAGAAGGTAGTAGGGTGTGATGTCCTGGTATTTGGATGACATACACAGAGTAGGAAGTGATATTCCTATACCACGATCGGTTATACTTTGGTCGTCACACAGTGGTTTCTCCACACAGGACTTGGATATTATATCAGATATTCTGGTCACTAGATCTATGATTTTAGATCTAGATTTGGGTAGTTTCCCAATCTGGGTACTTTGACAACATTCTATGAGTATTTAGAATGGACGACTCCTGGCACGGTAGTATACCTGCAGGTGATGGGGTCACCCTCTCTAAAGGTGTCTTATAGACTAAAGGGGAGAGGGATGTGCATGATTGTGTAACCCTTCAAAAATCGTTTAGGCAGTTTTTCGGTAATCGGCTAATTTTTCGGCTTTTTCCGTAAAAAGTCAAAATAGGTATTTTTCATTGTAGACCTAATTATACAAAATTTAGATAAGATATTACTATAATTTTTTCACTAAAATGTCACTTATAATTTTCTAGTTAAATAAATTTTTTTTCGTAATTAATTATTTTTTTATTATTTTAAGCCTTTTTAAATACATTAAATTAGGGATAAATACAAATTTAATTAGGTAAATTTCATAATTAGGAATCTTTATAAGCTAAAATATGGTGTTAATAAAATTATATCATGTCTTGCAAACTTTTGGTTTTAGGGTGGGAAAAATTGTGAAAAAATGATGAAAAAATGGGTTTTTTGTAAAAAAGTTGACATGAAAGCATGAAATGATATCATATGATGTTTTGTTGACCTAGAAACTTCTTCAAAATTTCCCCACCTCCTCCTCTTGCTGCAGCCGACCCCAATTCTGCAGAATTTCCCCACTTCCCACTTCATTCTTGCTTCTTTTTCTTTGCTAAAAATCCATTTAAATTCATAAATTTCCATCTCCATTCAAACCCAAACCCTAAACCACTCTCTCTTCTACCCAAATTGGTTCAAAAACTAGATGAAAGGAGGCTTCTTGGTGACTTGATCAAGCTACGGTTCAAGCTTGAGAGGTGAAAATTCTAATCTTTTTGTTAACTTGTGGTTTAATTATGCTAGAATTGAAATTCTAAATATTAGTTTACTGGTAAATGTTGTTTAGGAAAAATCAAGAGAAGGATTGATTTTAAAACTAGGGTTTGAAGCATAGTTGTTAGGATTAAATTAGGGCTTTGGGTTTCTAATTGGTTGTAGTGGTTAATGGTGTATTTATATGCTCGCTAAATCGTTAAAATTCGATGTTTGCATTGAATCGGCGTTGAATTTGCTTGCTAGATTTTTACGAAAAATAGAATGCGTTCAATTTGCGTTAGGTTAGCAATATTATTAGCTTCGTATAGGATTATTAGAATGCACGAACGCGGGGTTTCGTCTAGTCGGGTTGTAGTTTTGTCGATTCCCCGAAATGACGATTTTAGTTAAAGGTTAGCGATTTTCGTGCGTTTTTCCGCGCACCGAGCGCATGCTATGATTAATTTGAGAGCGTCGATATTTTTATAATGTGACTTGCATCGTTTTAGGTTTTGTAATCTTATGCTTGGTGTTGTGCAAATATAGGATCGGTCGGGGAAACATCGGACACGGCACGTAAAGGCAAGGCGGTGGTCGGATCAGATTAGCGCGGATTTCAGGTGAGTAGATGTATTCATCTATGGGGGAAATCGTCTGAATGGCGCGAGGCCCCCCCTAGTTAGGATTACCCTACTTTATGCAAGATTTATATTGTTAGCTAGCTTACCCCTTCATTGACATTGCATACCCTTATAGCGAACAGTATATTAGATTGCATGGACATTCATCCATACTTATGCGATATCACTTTGTAGGACACGAACACCATTACCATTGGCATCTGTTGCACGCGCACTATTCATGTGACACACACGCCTTTGGTAATTGCCATGCCACGTGCACTATAGAACCTGTTTATCATAATATCGCCACTTGCATTCATACTGGATATATGAAATTGCATAGCATACGTATACCTCGCATCATCATCATATTTATATAGATTTCTAGCAAAATTCACATCGTATGCATTGATATCATAGACATTTATCATATATAACATGTGGACATTATGATTTTCTTGAGGATTTCAGTATTTCTGTGATTTCTGGATTTTTGGGGAAAACCGCAAGAATTTAACAAAAGCTTATATTTATCGTTTTTAAAACAAAGTTGCGGTTTTCTCGTGATGTATGTGTCGTTCACCATGAGTTTTCATGTTTTCTGTTGGATTTCGAGACCCGATTCGAGGAGTGGATGAACCGTCTCGGGTACATGGTGGGCCCGGTATGGTACCCCGGGGCAAGAAGATCGAGTTGTAGACGATGAGCCTGGCAGGGTAAGACTACCTACCGATGATGTCTGGCGCGGCGGATATCCGGAGGATACCGACCGTTGTCGTGAGATTTATGATATGGGCCGATCCGGACTGACGGAGCCCGATATTGAGACAGATATGATTCCTATTTGGTGTCGATGCTTGACACGGGTTTTCAGATGATTTCTTGATGGTACTTAGCTATTATACAGATATTCATGTTTTAAAAAGTTAAGAATTCAATACCCTTAGCATTTAAAACACTAAAGACTTAATAATGATATTGCATACCTGTGCATGCATACTAGAGATAGTATATCACATATGGACATACATGTTGTGGTGCATTGCGTGCATTCTTACGATTGCCTTATTAGATGTTATATTTACTCACAAGCTGGCAACTCACCCCCGTTGTGCCATAGTGTCTTGCAGGTCGGACCCGTCACCCTTGTAGCGGCGGGCTATCTTATCATCAGCTTCTTTTGCTCAGACTCGCGACATCGCCCGTAGGTGGGTTGCGAGTATACTTTATTTCCTTTTGCTTTATCATTGTATCTAGTATTCTCCATCTACCACTTTATATTGTATATGCGACCTAGTGATGAGACTGAGAGATTTGTATATTGGTGGTTTCTTTTGGGTCGAGCTCACTTGAGCCGGCGTTGCGTTTTCTGATATTTTGGGTTTCTTCTATGCTCTTTTCTTGGTATTGCTTATATATGGCATGTGGTTGTGATCCGCCTTGGGCGAAGAGCTAGCTCCCGCTTGGGGATGCTATTTTTATGATTTTATATGTATTATCTTGTTGTACCCATTTTGGGGGATAGAAAATACAGGGGAGACTCTGCCGAAATTTTCGGAAATTTTTGATGTTTTAAAAAGGGATTCTATGCAACTTAAATGATTTTAAAAACGTTTTCATTAAAGGTTTTCCTTCACTCTCTTTTGATTCTGGTTTAGATTTTCTGGGCTTTGGCTGACTTAGGTTACGGTACGCCTTTAGACGTCTCGTAATCTAAGTGCCAGTTACGTTCCGTACTTTCGGGTCGTGACAAAGTTGGTATCAGAGCGTAGGTTTTACCTTTCTGAGTGTAGGACGACCTTGGTAGATGGAGTAGGTGACTTAAGCAGAGTGGCGTAGCGTGGGTATGATCCGTGGCATACTTACGATACGGTACTCCGCCTAAGTGACCTTAGGACATAATTGCTTGTATTTCCTTTCTTGATTCCTTGCATTCCTTGATTCAATTGCAATGTCCTTATCAGTCCTGTTTCTTATTCCAGCTTCGATGCCGCCAAAGACTACGAGAGCTCAGCGGGCTGCCGCTAGGGATGAGATTCGGGCGGGCCCGTCTGAGGCGAGGATCGAGCGGGATGATACACCTACCCCTCAGGGTCATACTGATCCGCCTTATCCTGACCGTATTGCCAGACCAGAGGCCGGCATGCAATAGTTGCGGCAGATGATGGGATCTTTAGTTGAGTCCAGCCGGGCACAGAGATCCGAGGACGTTCCTTCCACCGCACAGACCACGATCGTACCTGCTGCACAGATGGTCACTCCTGCTGCTACTACGGAGACTATCCCTGTTTCACTACAGGAGTTCATGAGATTGAGACCTCCATCTTTTACCGGTACAGATGCGACAGAGGACCCACAGGCATTTCTTGATAGGATGGCTCGGATTTGCCGTTCGTTGAGGTGTTCTGATGATAGATTGGTGGAGTTTGCGAGTTTTCGTCTGGAGGGTCTTGCCCAGACATGGTACGATTCAGTAGAGAGAGGCCGAGCTGCAGGTCTGCCTTCTATGACCTGGGATGAGTTTACATCTACATTTCTTGCCCGTTTTCTTCCGGAGAGTGTCCGAGATGCTCGAGCCCGTAGTTTTGAGTCTTTGCGCAAGACTCCTGGGATGATGGTGTCGGAGTATGATATACAGTTTACCCAGTTGTCTCGATATGCTCCGTACCTAGTCGACACAGAAGAGAAGAGAATAAAGAGGTTCGTGCGAGGGCTTGATACACAGCTATTCCTTGCCATCGGCACCCAGCATTTTGACACATACGCAGCCGCGATGGATGCAGCCATACTTTGGGAGGAGCGTATTTCTTAGACTCCGGTCGTTTCTGGGCCGAAGAGGATCCGTACTGATACGCCAGCTCAGCGGCAGATGGGCAGACACCGCGATAGATTATTTCCGGGAGATGGTGGAGGCAGAGGATTGAGACGAGGTCAGTTATTTGGTTCATATCCACAGACCCAGCAGTCGTCTCCAGGATGTTTTCGGTGTGGGAGTCAGTACCACCGTGTCAGAGACTGTACCATGGGACGCCAGGGCACGGCGACAGTCCCGCATGTGACTTTACCACCCTCACCACCTTCTCAGAGAGCTTTACTTCCTACTCCTGATGATGCTTCACGCCAGCCAGATGCTTCTAGAGGCCGTAGGCGTGGCGGTCCAGTTCCGAGAGGACGAGGCGACAGAGGCAGAGGCAGAGGCCGAGGTAGAGGCAAAGGACAGCCAGCTATTAGTGGTGGACAGGCCCGAGTGTTCGCGTTGACTCCTCAGGATGCACAGGCATCCAATGCCGTCGTGACAGGTACTCTGCCAGTATGTTCTTTTGATGCACGGGTATTATTTGATCCAGGCTCCACACATTCCTATGTATCCACGTACTTTGCACCGAGGTTGGGCCGAGAGTCTTGTCCGTTAGATCAGCCGCTTGTCGTTATTACACCGGTAGGCGAGTCTTTTGTTGCCCGTTTTGTGTACCGATCGTGTTTCGTTCGTATCGGGGAGAGAGATTCTTCAGTTGATTTGATTCTCCTCGATATGCTAGACTTTGACGTTCTTCTTGGTATGGACTGGCTAGCCACCTGTTATGCATCCGTGGACTGCCGTGAAAAAGCAGTCAGATTCAGTTTTCCTGGTGAGCCGGTTCTTATTATTCAGGGAGATCGTAGTGCTACCCTTCCCAGCTTGATTTCTTCTCTTCGCGCTGGTCAGCTCTTAAGGAAAGGGTGTCAGGGATTCTTAGCATATGTTTGTGATACTAGCTCCACAGAGGTTCCGTTGGACCAGGTCCCTGTTGTGAGAGAGTTTCCTGATGTATTTCCTGACGAGCTTCCTGGTCTGCCACCAGAGCGCGAGATTGAGTTCTGTATTGACTTGATCCCTGGCACGGGGCCTATCTCTATACCGCCTTATCGGATGGCCCCGGCGGAGCTGAGAGAGCTAAAGGATCAGTTACAGGACTTGCTGGACAAAGGGCTTATTCGACCGAGTGTGTCACCTTGGGGTGCTCCCGTCTTGTTTGTTAAGAAGAAGGACGGGAGTATGCGCTTATGCATTGATTATCGTCAGCTGAACCGGGTTACTGTGCGGAACAGGTATCCCCTACCCCGCATTGATGACTTATTTGATCAGCTCCAGGGTGCAGGGTTTTTCTCGAAGGTTGATTTACGGTCAGGTTATCACAAGTTGCGAGTTCGGAAGGAGGATATTCCGAAGACCGCCTTCCGTACTCGATATGGTCATTATGAGTTCTTGGTGATGTCGTTCGGGCTCACCAATGCCCCGGCAGCGTTTATGGATTTGATGAACCGCGTATTCAGGCCGTATCTCGATCAGTTCATCATTGTGTTCATTGACGACATCTTGGTTTATTCTCGGAGCCGGGAGGAGCATGAGCAGCACTTACGTGTCACATTGCAGACTTTGAGGGAGCATCAGCTGTTCGCCAAATTCTCCAAGTGCGCATTCTGGTTAGACAGTGTAGACTTCTTGGGTCATGTGGTGACGAGAGATGGTATTTGTGTGGACCGGAAGAAGATCGAGGCAGTTCAGCGTTGGCCTAGACCAGTATCAGTTACAGAGGTTCGTAGCTTTCTAGGTCTGGCCGGCTATTATCGACGTTTCGTCCAGGATTTCTCCCGCATTGCTGCACCTTTGACCGGGTTGACCCGGAAGGGGGTTCCTTTTGATTGGACCCAGGCATGTGAGGATAGCTTCCAGCAGTTGAAGACTCGTCTGACTACTGCACCAGTGTTAGCATTGCCTTCAGGATCAGGCGGGTTCGTGGTATATTGTGATGCTTCTAGAGTGGGGCTGGGCTGTGTATTGATGCAGCACGACAGAGTTATCGCGTATGCTTCTCGGCAGCTGAGGAAACACGAGCAGAACTACCCTACCCATGATTTAGAGATGGCTGCAGTGGTATTTGCACTCAAGATCTGGAGACATTACCTATAAGGTGAGTCGTGCCAGATATTCACTGACCATAAGAGTTTGAATTATATCTTCCAGCAGCGAGATTTGAACCTGAGACAGCGCCGTTGGATGGAGTTGGTGAAGGATTATGACTGCGAGATTCTATACCATCCGGGCAAGGCGAATGTGGCGGCAGATGCTTTGAGTAGGAGGCCCGGAGGTAGCCTATCTTGTTTGAGTGCAGTACAGATGCAGTCGACGGCGGATTGGCAGGTGTTATGTGACAGCAGAGTGCAGTTCGAGTTTACTTCTACAGGGGGACAGCTGGCCCATTTCAGAGCACGCCCACAGTTACTTGACCGTATCCGCGAGGCACTGTCCGGCGACGCCCGTATTTTAGAGATTATTGAGCAGATTCGACAGGGCAGAGTTTCTGAGTTCGTGATTGATGATCAGGGGATACTTCGATTTGGGACTCGACTATGCGTGCCAGATTCAGAGGGACTGAGGCGTGATATTCTCGAGGAGGCACATAGATCAGTATACAGTGTGCATCCAGGTTTCACCAAGATGTACCGTGATTTGAGAGAAGTTTACTGGTGGGACGGGATGAAGAAGGATATTACAGACTTTGTGTCGAGATGCCTGACTTGTCAGCAAGTCAAGGCCGAGCACCAGAGGCCAGCTGGCGAGTTACAGCCTTTGCCCATCCCTGAGTGGAAGTGGGAGCAGGTCTCCATGGACTTCATTGTGGGTCTACCCAGGACCAGTCGAGGGTACGACTCTATATGGGTGATTGTGGATCGACTGACCAAAGCGGCTCACTTCCTGCCAGTGAAGACCACTTTTGGATTTTCTCAGTACGCCCAGGTTTATATTGATGAGATAGTGCGACTGCATGGTGTTCCAACTTGCATCGTGTCCGACCGTGGCACCCAGTTTACCAGCCGATTGTGGCAGAAACTCCAGGAAGGTTTGGGCACCCGATTGAGTTTTAGCACAGCCTTTCATCCTCAGACTGACGGTCAGTCGGAGCGTACGATTCAGACTCTTGAGGACATGCTTAGAGCTTGTGTTTTAGATTTCGGTGGTAGCTGGGATCGTTATTTGCCTTTGATCGAGTTTTCCTACAATAATAGCTTCCAGGAGACGATTCAGATGGCACCTTTTGAGGCTTTATATGGGAGGAGATGCCGATCGCCTGTATGTTGGACAGAGCTCAGGGAGAGCAGTATTTTAGGGCCGTAGATTGTACAGGAGACGACCGAGAAGATACAGCTGATTCGGGACAGGATGAGAGCGGCACAGAGCAGGCAGAAATCATATGCCGACAGGCGCCGTCGCCGACTCGAGTTCGCTATTGGCGATCATGTTTTCCTGAAGGTCTCTCCGATGAAAGGTGTGATGAGATTTGGGCGGAAAAGGAAACTGAGTCCTAGATATGTTGGTCCTTTCGAAATCCTAGAGCGTGTTGGTCCAGTCGCTTATCGGTTAGCTCTTCCGCCCAGCTTCCCCGATGTTCACCCCGTATTCCATGTCTCGATGCTCCGCAAGTACCTTCATGATCCTTCCCAGGCGATTCAGCACCAGACGATGCAGTTAGATCGTGATCTTTCTTTCACCGAGCAGCCGGTGGTCATTTTGGATCGGCAGGTGAAGAAATTAAGGTCGAAGGTTATACCGTCCGTCAAGGTCCTTTGGCATGGCCCGAACAGCGAGGAGGTCACCTGGGAGACCGAGGTCGAGATGAAGAAGAGATATCCCTATCTTTTTGAAGGTACGCGTAGTTAAATTCTAAATTCGGGGACCGAATTTTTTTAAGGGGGGAAGATTGTAACCCTTCAAAAATCGTTTAGGCAGTTTTTCGGTAATCGGCTAATTTTTCGGCTTTTTCCGTAAAAAATCAAAATAGGTATTTTTCATTGTAGACCTAATTATACAAAATTTAGATAAGATATTACTATAATTTTGTCACTAAAATGTCACTTATAATTTTCTAGTTAAATAAAAAAAAATTCGTAATTAATTATTTTTTTATTATTTTAAGCCTTTTTAAATACATTAAATTAGGGATAAATACAAATTTAATTAGGTAAATTTCATAATTATGAATCTTTATAAGCTAAAATATGGTGTTAATAAAATTATATCATGTCTTGCAAACTTTTGGTTTTAGGGTGGGAAAAATTGTGAAAAAATGATGAAAAAATGGGTTTTTTTGTAAAAAAGTTGACATGAAAGCATGAAATGATATCATATGATGTTTTGTTGACCTAGAAACTTCTTCAAAATTTCCCCACCTCCTCCTCTTGCTGCAGCCGACCCCAATTCTGCAGAATTTCCCCACTTCCCACTTCATTCTTGCTTCTTTTTCTTTGCTAAAAATCCATTTAAATTCATAAATTTCCATCTCCATTCAAACCCAAACCCTAAACCACTCTCTCTTCTACCCAAATTGGTTCAAAAACTAGATGAAAGGAGGCTTCTTGGTAACTTGATCAAGCTAGGGTTCAAGCTTGAGAGATGAAAATTCTAATCTTTTTGTTAACTTGTGGTTTAATTATGCTAGAATTGAAATTCTAAATATTAGTTTAGTGGTAAATGTTGTTTAGGAAAAATCAAGAGAAGGATTGATTTTAAAACTAGGGTTTGAAGCATAGTTGTTAGGATTAAATTAGGGCTTTGGGTTTCTAATTGGTTGTAGTGGTTAATGGTGTATTTATATGCTCGCTAAATCGTTAAAATTCGATGTTTGCATTGAATCGGCGTTGAATTTGCTTGCTAGATTTTTACGAAAAATAGAATGCGTTCAATTTGCGTTAGGTTAGCAATATTATTAGCTTCATATAGGATTATTAGAATGCGCGAACGTGGGGTTTCGTCTAGTCGGGTTGTAGTTTTGTCGATTTCCCCGAAATGACAATTTTAGTTAAAGGTTAGCGATTTTCGTGCGTTTTTCCGCGCACCGAGCGCATGCTATGATTAATTTGAGAGCGTCGATATTTGTATAATGTGACTTGCATCGTTTTAGGTTTTGTAATCTTATTCTTGGTGTTGTGCAAATATAGGATCGGTCGGGGAAACATCGGACACGGCACGTAAAGGCAAGGCGGTGGTCGGATCGGATTAGCGCGGATTTCAGGTGAGTAGATGTATTCATCTATGGGGGAAATCGTCTGAATGGCGCGAGGCCCCCCCTAGTTAGGATTACCCTACTTTATGCAAGATTTATATTGTTAGCTAGCTTACCCCTTCATTGACATTGCATACCCTTATAGCGAACAGTATATTAGATTGCATGGACATTCATCCATACTTATGCGATATCACTTTGTAGGACACGAACACCGTTACCATTGGCATCTGTTGCACGCGCACTATTCATGTGACACACACGCCTTTGGTAATTGCCATGCCACGTGCACTATAGAACCTGTTTATCATAATATCGCCACTTGCATTCATACTTGATATATGAAATTGCATAGCATACGTATACCTCGCATCATCATCATATTTATATAGATTTCTAGCAAAATTCACATCGTATGCATTGATATCATAGACATTTATCATATATAACATGTGGACATTATGATTTTCTTGAGGATTTCAGTATTTCTGTGATTTCTGGATTTTTGGGGAAAACCGCAAGAATTTAACAAAAGCTTATATTTATCGTTTTTAAAACAAAGTTGCGGTTTTCTCGTGATGTATGTGTCGTCCACCATGAGTTTTCATGTTTTCTGTTGGATTTCGAGACCCGATTCGAGGAGTGGATGAACCGTCTCGGGTACATGGTGGGCCCGGTATGGTACTCCGGGGCAAGAAGATCGAGTTGTAGACGATGAGCCTGGCAGGGGAAGACTACCTACCGGTGATGTCTGGCGCGGCGGATATCCGGAGGATACCGACCGTTGTCGTGAGATTTATGATATGGGCCGATCCGGACTGACGGAGCTCGATATTGAGACAGATATGATTCCTATTTGGTGTCGATGCTTGACACGGGTTTTCCGATGATTTCTTGATGGTACTTAGCTATTATACAGATATTCATGTTTTAAAAAGTTAAGAATTCAATACCCTTAGCATTTAAAACACTAAAGACTTAATAATGATATTGCATACCTGTGCATGCATACTAGAGATAGTATATCACATATGGACATACATGTTGTGGTGCATTGCGTGCATTCTTACGATTGCCTTATTAGATGTTATATTTACTCACGAGCTGGCAACTCACCCCCGTTGTGCCACAGTGTCTTGCAGGTCGGACCTGTCACCCTTGTAGCGGCGGGCTATCTTATCATCAGCTTCTTTTGCTCAGACTCGCGACATCGCCCGTAGGTGGGTTGCGAGTATACTTTATTTCTTTTTGCTTTATCATTGTATCTAGTATTCTCCATCTACCACTTTATATTGTATATGCGACCTAGTGATGAGACTGAGAGATTTGTATATTGGTGGTTTCTTTTGGGTCGAGCTCACTTGAGCCGGCGTTGCGTTTTCTGATATTTTGGGTTTCTTCTATGCTCTTTTCTTGGTATTGCTTATATATGGCATGTGGTTGTGATCCGCCTTGGGCGAAGAGCTAGCTCCCGCTTGGGGATGCCATTTTTATGATTTCATATGTATTATCTTGTTGTACCCATTTTGGGGGATAGAAAATACAGGGGAGACTCTGCCGAAATTTTCGGAAATTTTTGATGTTTTAAAAAGGGATTCTATGCAACTTAAATGATTTTAAAATCGTTTTCATTAAAGGTTTTCCTTCACTCTCTTTTGATTCTGGTTTAGATTTTCTGGGCTTTGGCTGACTTAGGTTACGGTACGCCTTTAGATGTCTCGTAATCTAAGTGCCAGTTACGTTCCGTACTTTCGGGTCGTGACAGATTGGCAGATCACTTGCTGAGGCAATTGAGTCAATCATGAGATGTCAAGTACCACACCAGATGTTGTTTTTGCAGGAGATGCAATAAATTGATATTGATCCAATCCTAGAGAAACATTCGGAAGCAGTATTAGATCATAAGTGGATGTTCTAAGGATTTGATAACGGCAGCCTCCTTTAGGAGACGGTTATCATTCCAGGCTTCCAAGGTGACCTGGATGGCAGAGTGACTGTCAGAGCTATAGTTTTCCCCCCTGACGAGGGGCAGTATTTTGGAAAGATGGTCCAGGTGGATACCGAGGGAAGGCATGGCGCAGGATACTGATTAAGTTTAGTTGACGATACAGTCTAAGAAGTTTGGATTTGGAGTTCACTTATGACCTAGGTCCCATCAGATATCCAGACACATTCTAAGACAGGTATTGCTCATTTCGGGAGATGGTTTTCTCCGCGAACTTGAGATAAAGAGAGACATAGAAAGAAACATCAGAGCGGATCCACTTACTGAGGCTATTCCTCGAACGCAATAGTTTCGCAAATAAGCTTTGTGAGACTGACTAGTAGAGGAGTTGGGTGTTCGGTATCACATGGGCTGTGAGTATGCCACATCGCAATAATTAGCCTTGAGTGCAAGTGGGAGATTGTTGGAGATAGTGCCCTCAGAGTCAATTATTGGATCACAAGCACGTGATTGCAATGATTGAGGGAGGACCTATACCGGTAGGACAGTCTTGCTCAAGATGATAGTATGCTATCTGGTTTATCTTTATCATCGTGTACTGCTTTAGGTGACCTTACAGGTCACTTTTGCACGTTGATAGAGCCCCTAGGATTCTTTCTTGACTACCAGCAGTATGAGGGCGATCATATACGTGGGAGCTGGAATATATAAGCAAATCCTTAAAAGGTCCCTAGTCGTGGGAGTTTCGAGACAGGGCATCGATTCTCCAGAGTAGACTAGTGTATACAGTCGAGACCCCGACGAGGGGCGGTGACCAGTCTCACAAGCCACTGGTGTCAGTTGGTTCACCTAAGATGTATACAGGTACTCATTGGGTTATGAGTACACCGGACAGGACTCGCCGGGAACCTGCTAGTTGGGATTATACCAGACGTCAGATAGCAGTTCCCAGGTAACATGTGTACATGTTAGTTCATCGACCTGAGATCGTCATTTGTCTCGTGTGAGTTCCCACTGTGCTTTGATTACTACCCTACCACGCTCAAAGGAGACGTGCAAACAGGTTTTAGTTGGGTACAGTCCCGAGCCACATGGAGGCAGTGAGCGGATCTGCAGAGGTTCGTCTCTCCCGGTATTGGGGGTGAGGTCGCGCTGTGTCTAGGAGAGCCATTACACGAAGCCCTCGACCGAGGCAGGAGATTTACTGGTAGGTATTCCAGTAGTATCTCAGGGTGTTCTGGGCTACACTCCGACACGACTTGTACCGCTTTTGGGGGTCTGACTTTTACCAACCCCCTCGGCCCGCCATGCGATGCTCATAGACGAACGGACCGGACTGTACGGATATTGTCACTGACAGGCTCAGTAGGGTGTCAGGATGAGTTCGCTCATCGACGTCCCTTTTTGGTCAATAGCTGGTAGCCCATCACGTATGGCTAATACCTCTGACGTGCTAGTGGTTAAATCCACAGCCATAGTATTGACGAGTCTTTAGAGTCCACCACACACAGTTACTCAAGTTTTGGGTGAAATGCTGTGGAGGCCGTATGGAGATATTGCAGGGTTCGATCAGATACGTGCGGTATTGCACGGATCATGATCGGACGGATAATACTAGCGGGCTTTGGTTTAAGCTGGATCCTAGTATTGTACAGTGTAGATTTTGTCTCTTTGCATTTGTATTCAGTGGGAATACAAATGCGGGTATGTATATACAGTCGCAGGGTTTTCCTGTAATTTATTATGAGATCAGTTTTCTGAAGTTGCCAGTTTGCAGTCCGTTCCGGCCAGTTTTCCTTTGTTCCTTCGCGGCCGGACTTTTCCGATGGAGGGGCTAATTTGCAATTGTGCAAATTAGTATTTGTGGAGGGGGTCATTTGTATATGAGGCATTATGATTGATAAAGCATCTTTGCTTTTTCTTTAATCATGGTTTTGCATTAAATGTGATGGTTTGTGATAGGATTGGATTAGACCTTGGTGTGACCTTTTCTTCTCTTTATCATACCATTTCTTCTCTTGCTTTATTGCTAGTATTTTTTCCCTCCACCATTGTGATAAGGGGCCGGCCACTTTGGGGAGAGAAATGAGAGAGTTCATTTTGTGAGGGAAATCATTCATCTCATTTTATTCTATGCTTGCCACAAAAAATCCCTCACCTCTCCAAAGTTCATTGTTCATTCCTCCATAATGGCAACTTCATAAACCCGAAAGAGACAAACTACTACACTACACCTACAGCACTCTTGGATGCGTCGGCTTGCCAACTTCGCGCCCGAGTTGCCTCGGTCAAGAGGTGGGAGCCCGTAAAAGAAATTGGCTACGTGGTGCCCTTTCCGACGAGGAGGTGACGAACGATGATTCCGCGGGAGATCCGGACGACGACGAGAAGACCGAAGGACACAGATCGCTCGGTATATCTCTCTACCCATTCTCTTGATAGCTAGGATTAGGTTAATGGTTACGATCCGAGTTTATTGTCCGCGGTAGCGCCGGTTTAAAGTTAAGAAAATTTTTGATTCCGCATTTTGGCCAAGAGTAGACGGCCGGGGCGCTGCCGTGGCACAACACCTATCTCTCAGGTCACATCCATGTCCATCTCATATCAGGGGACCGACAAAGGTATCAACAATCTCATATCGACTCGAATCCATAAAATGACATATCATACTAAGTCATCATACCACATCGTACACTCATTCATCACATTAATATCTCGCATCACATTATATAAACGTCACTCTTATTCTCTTTCAATTCGTACCCATCATGATTCCCTTATCATTTCATATTCCCATATGTCAATATGTTCATTAGCATCAACTTCTATCATATTATCGTTTGTAAATCCTACAATCATGTCTGTCGCATATCATTTATCAGGATAAAATAATCAAACGATATTCTATATCACTCGTTCATCACATTAATATCCTCGCTTAGCCGTAGCCGATGCACTTCATCGTCTCGGAATCCACGTGAATGTACCTACAATCAATATGAATTCGCAAAGCAATTAACATCAAGTTCCGAAATCCAAATGCGGCACGTGGTGCGCTCATAGGTTTGAACCTATAGCCTACGCATGCAAAATAACCAAACAACCCTCGTCGTTGACGTACAAACTTCAAATGACCAAATACAATATCCAGTCGCAAAACCAAGAAATCCAAATACCGGAAAACATAGCCAAAATAAAAACTATAGTCGCTATCCATGAAAACCACCAAGCCTAAAACCCGAATCGTACCAATAACCCTATACTTGTTGCAGCTTCGGTCTTAAATCTCAGTCCTTAGCATGTTGCAGCTGCCTCGACGAAGTTCGCTCTCCGGTCTAACTCGTCGAAAAGGATACACGTCGAGGATTCTTTATACGGGCTCCCGCTTCTAAACCGAAACAACTCGGGCATCCAGTTTGCTAGCCTAGATACCCAAGACGAAGTAGAGATAGTGTGCGAATATTTTGTCTCAAGGCACCCAAGTATTTGGGTGGGGGTAAATGAAGTTGCTATGTGAGGAAAAAAAAGGTTGTGAGCTAAGGAAATTTTGCTAGTCAAGAAAATGGGCCCGGCCATTGTGAGAAGTGTTCTCTGGGGAATTTTTGTTAAAGTGTGGTGGTGGATGAATCAATGTGAATAAATTAATGCCTCACCAATTAAAGAACATCACACTCAAACCTCACACAAAAATATCCACTGCCACCTCCCCAAAAATCTAAACAAATATCTCCACCAAAAAAAACACATTTAATGACCAATGACTCATCACAAAAAAAATTCATGCACCAAATTCGAATTGCCCCAGCCCATGAATTTCCAAGAAATTGTACACAGCCCATTCCCAAAACCCACACTCATAAATGCATGCACACTTAATTAATGCATACACAAAACTCACACTAAAGCCTATGTCTTAATCAATTTCCCACATCCATTCACAGCAAACTAAATTGCCATGCCACTTCACACTAAAGCCCACTGACCAATCAAAAGATAGCAAACAAATTTCGAAATTGGCAGTGAATGGCCATCTCATGAAAAAAAGAATTTTAGCCAAAAAAACAAAACAAATTTGACTGAAGGAATGTGGCAAAAAACAATTGCAAACAATTTCCATTAATTATATTTTATATTTTCTGAAATGTTATATTAGAAGTCGATAATTTAACACTGTTTAAATATTTATCAGTACATACATTACTATCTACGACCGTGAATGTCATTAGAGCGGTACAACTCGTCTAATTGCTATATGTTCTTTTAGACGGGTTTGTGAACATGACATTCACGTTGATGTTCTGTGTTGTGCTGTGGTTATGGTTGGATCGTGGTGGATAGCTTGGGTGAAATGTTTGTACGATTTAGTTTCATTTGTACATTTGATATTGCGGGGCGAGCGTTCGATATGTGGACTGTCGTCACTGCCAGTTTGTATATTATTTGTTTGGGGCACGAACGGGTTGAGGTCGATGTTACCCTTGTACATATTATTTTCTTTTCTGTACTAGAATTACCCCATGGAGGAGTGCACGAATAGCCGGGTTCTAGAGGGCAACGGGTCCGCATCTCATGGCGTTGAGACGGAGGGGACCTTACTCTAGAATTGGCGGGCTATTCTCCGCACTCGTAGGGGGTATATGTTGACCCACGGAGGGGTGCCCAAGTTACCGGATTCCGTGAAGTGCTGGGTGGCTCATTCACGTTGTTGATCGGGGTTGCCTCGCTTCCGGGATTGGCGGGTAACTTTCCGCACTCCTAGGGGTTTAGGTTTTTATTGCACAGGCTATCCACACGACAGGGGAACGTCGAGTCTCATTTGTGGCTCAAGTGAAACCTGGGACACCAGGATTATCCACCACTATGTGTTGCTTGGTTGAGATTCTGTGATGTTGCTTTATATCATGCCTGGGATGATTGTTATATATATTTATATATATACTAGTAGATGTTGTATATGTTTTGCACCCGCACTAGTCCAGTCCCCGCTCTGTCGTTAGTTAAGTAACCTAACGAGTGATGACGGGACCCAGTGGTGAATGCAGATGGCATATACGTACATTATATTTTTGTTCTTTTCTGGTGTGATTAATTAATGGGACTGCGTTGATTTTGATCAATGCAAGGATAAAACAAACCTATATATGATGTTGTTGGAACCAAGTTTTTAAAAACTGACATTACAGACGTTCTCTTTTTCTTTGCACAGTGGTATTCGGTTATGAATATCCTGCACCTCATTCGACGAGGCAAGGGCCGAGATCCCTTCATCAGGAGTGACCCCTTGAGCAAAAGTTTGCGTTAGCGTAATAACTTTACTATAGTCGATTCTTTTGTTTTGCATTGTGGTATTCAGTTTGGAATATCCTGCACCTCATTCGATGAGGAAAGAACCGAGATCCCTTCACCGGGAGTGACCTCTTTAGCAAAAGTTTGCGCCACTATATATTTGCAAAACCATCTGGATTCCTTCAACGATATCAAGTTCATTACGTTAAAGGCTTTTCGCCAAAAACCAGCCGTAGCCCTCCGTCATTTCAGATTAGTATTGCTTAGTATTCGTGCAACGTATGTCGTGCTTAGCCGAGGCGTAGTGTTCGGTAGCTATGTAGTGCTTTTCTGTTGCATGGATATGCGATTGGTTAGGACAGTCGTGTGGTCATTTTGGCTCATTCAAGGACTCGTGTGGGTGGGTCTAATGCAATCAAGATAATGACGGGTTGAACTTGACTAGGATCCTTTGATATATTGGCTCAGTCAAGATCACTTGGGTCCTAGGGGTAAAAACACACATCGGGAGTTTCAAACATACAGGAAACTTGCCAGGCTAGCGCATACCATCTGGAGTATGGTGACTTCAGTGGCTTCCATCAAGTTATCATGCGATGATAATTGAATCCCGATTCCCACCGATGAGTCGGATTACTCCTCGGGTGATTTTTGATGATCCCGACTAATTCTCCTTTAGGGTTTGGAGGAGAATTCGAGGAAACAGCGGGATCCATCCTGATTAGATAAAGTTATTAACCATTCTGATCTAGGTTAGAGTGCACGCCGAGTGTTTCTTTTCTTTCTCTCTTTGGCTGGGACTATGACCCGCCCTAAACTAAAACTCATGAACCCAGTTAACCGAACCTTCTTAAAACACTTTGTCTTTTGGAATGTCACTGTGTCACATATATCCTTGCCACTTCTATATCACCTTTGCATTTCTCTAGAACACCCCATATCACTACGAACATCCACTCTTATTGGATAAATCCATCGTATAGTTACATACGAACTCGAAGGAACTTGTTCCAGATTCGAGGATGGATTCTGGTTCTGGAGAGATTGAATAAGATTATTCGGTTGTCTTTTCCCTTTACCTTCTCTTAGGTTGTGAGGGCTCCTAGGATTAAGAGAAGGTACACCTATTGAGCTTATTGGATAGTCTTCCTCCAAACCATAGGCAGGTGCCGAACGGTAGGGAATGAAGAAAACCAATTAGCCTAAGTGAGGTGTACAGAAGGTAATAAGTAAAGACAAATAGATTAGAATAACGGCAAAGAAAATTGTGAACGGTATCATTCACGACAAAACCATGTATACCCCTGTCATTACCACATCCACTTTGGATTTCTCTAGAACACTTCGTATCATTACGAACGCCCATAATGCTTGGACATGCCATCGTATAGTTACATACGAACTCGAAGGAATTCGTTCCAGATTCGAGGATGGTTTCCGGTTCAGGAGAAATAGAATAGGATTATTCAGGTGTCTTTTCCCATTACCTTCTCTCAGGTTGCAAGGGCTCCTGGCATTAGGAGAGGGTACACCTATTGAGCTTATCGGATAGTCTTCCTCCGGACCAAAGGTAGGTGTCGAAAGGTGGGGAAGGAAGAAAACAAATTAACCCAAGAAGGTGTACAGAAGGTAATAAGTAAAGACATAATAAAGGGATTCCAGTGAGAGCAGGTAAGTATATGGTTACTGTCATGAATCAGGATAGTGGAAGATGCGTTACTGGGAATACAAGTTAACCCCTTTTAAAACATTTTCATGTTTCAGTTTTACTGTGCAATGTTAATTGAAAACTGTTTTCCCAATGAATTCTAACTCCAGGGTATGTATTTACCAGATTCATTTCTCGCATCTGTATAGAGTTACAGATGGTGATTGGAAGTAAGATATTAGGAATTGGGTGATTAGATCCTCTATATATCGGAATTCTTTGTAATTGGTGATATTTAAGGAAATCATCTGGGTTTTTCCTGACGACAAATATTTGGTTTTGAATATCCTTTGTTATCCACCAATTTCAAACTGATATATCTGTATGTTTATTTTATAAAGTGAGATATAACCTTTTGAAATTATGTCTGTGATATTTACCTATATTAGTTGGTGATTATGTAAGGTGCATTCAACAGCGGTGTAATTCTTCTTAACGATAGTACAGTTTTCAACCTACGACGTACAGGGTTTCAGTTATCAAACTCGGGGGACTTGTACAAAGTATTGTATGTTGTCCGGTGTCCATTAGGACAAAGGGGTTGGTACTCGTACTATATTCCGTTTACTCATGACTTCTCCAGTTCTAGACAAGTATTTCGTTGAAATACAATGTCCAGATATTGAGAAGTTATAGGTATAAGAACAAAGCAGAGAACCATTTGATGGAAGTATCAGGATTCTTCGAGGTAGTCGAAAATGTAGATATCTGTGTTTGGTATTCCGTTGATAGTAATGGTTTTTGAGAACTTGCTTCTCTTTCAGGTTACTCATATATGGCTGCACCCCTAGATGAGTAATGTTGTTTGGCCTCCTTCTATTTGGTTGATATGCACTGGAGACAGCTGCATGATTTTGAATCTGGTTCCAATTAAAATAGTGCATTTGTTTCTATATGGTATATAGAATCAATTTATATCTTAATAATACTGGAGTATCATCTGTGAAATCGATAGAAAATCCGTGTCAAGCATCGACACAGTATATGTATATCTCAATATCTCAATGTCTCAATATCTCAATATCTCAATAACCGTCGCTCAAATCTGTCACATCCCAAGACTCCGGTCGGTATCCTCCGGATAACCGCCGAGTCAATAATAACCGATAGGGAATTCTCCCATGCCGGGCTCAACACCTTCTCAATACGTCCATCTTGTTGGCTATAGTGCCCTCAAGTCAATTATTGGATCGTAGGCACGTGATTACAATGATTGAGGGAGGACCTATACCGGTAGAACAGTCTTACTCGAGATTATAGTATGCTATATGGTTTGTCTTTATCATCGTGTGCATGCTTCAGGTGACATTACATATCACTATTACATATTGATAGAGCCCATAGGATTCTTGCTTGACTACCAGCAGTATGATGGCGATCATATACGTGAGAGTTGGATGGTGTATAAGCACATCCTTAAAGTGTCCCTAGTCGTGGGAGTTTCGATACTGGCCATACTCTAAGAGTAGACTAGTGTATACGGATTGAGACCCCGACGAGGGGCGGTGGCCGGTTTCATAAGCCATTGGTATTAGTTGGTTCACCTAAGATGTATACAGGTGCTCATTGGGTTTTGAGTACACTGGACGGACTCGCCGGGAACATGCTAGTTGGTATTATACCTATTGTCAGATAGCAGTTCCCTGGTGGCATGTGTACAGGTTAGTCTATCGAACTGAGATCGTCATTTATCTCTTGTGAGTTCCCACTGTGCTTTGATTACTACCATACCATGGCTCAAAGCAGTCGTGCAAACAGGTTTTAGTTGGGTACAGTCTCGAGCCACATGGAGGCAGTGAGCGGATCGTCAGGGGATTCGTCTCTCCCGGTATTGGGGGTTGATGTCGCGGTGTGCACGGGTAGCCATCACCAGAAATCCTCGGCCGGTGTAGACGAGAATTACCAATTTAGGATCGGTAGTTTCTCAGTTGGTGATGGGTTTCATGCCGACACTAAATGCCAAGTTATTAGGGGTCTGACTTTATCTACCCCCTAGACTCGATATGCGATACTCATAGACGAACGGACCAGATTGTACGGATATTGTCACTGTCAGGCTTAGTAGGGTTTCAGGATGAGTTTGCTCGTCGACCTCCCTTTTGCTCAATACCTGGGTAGCCGTTACGTACAGCTAGTGTCACTGACGTGCTTGTGGTCAAACCCATTACCAGCATATTGACGAGTTTTTAAAGTCCCACACAGAGGGTTTCCCTTGTTCGGGAGAAACGTTGTAGAGGTCGTATGGTTTTATGGCAGGGCTTGATCATATTCGTGCACTCGTGCACGGATCAT
Organism: Agapanthus africanus; assembly: GCA_030015575.1. NCBI lineage: Eukaryota > Viridiplantae > Streptophyta > Magnoliopsida > Asparagales > Amaryllidaceae > Agapanthus > Agapanthus africanus. The sequence goes on from JASDDO010000029.1 coordinate 217,093,074, forward strand.
GATCGGATGGATAATACTAGTGGGCTTTGGTTTAAGCCGGATCCTAGTATTATATTGTTGGATTATTTTTGTCTGGTTGTATTCGTATTCAGTCGGAATACTGATGCCGGTATGTATATACGGATGAGGGGTATTCTTGTAATTCGTTACTAGTTTACTTTAGGGTTGCCATTTCTTTTCATTATATTAAACATTTAGTGTTTTTAAATGTTTAATATTGTTGTGATGGAAATTGTGAGTGCAAGTCTTAGCTTTGTGCAATGAATGTTTTTGTTTTGGTTAGGATATTTTGTGTGAGATATTTTGGTGAGTGGTTGCTCAATTTTTGGTAAGGGTTTTTCTTTAAGTGCCAAAAATATCACACACAAAAGATCAAGCCAAAGCAAATCAAGAAAAGGCAGAACATTTTCTTCACCTCTTTTTTTCTTGTGCTCACAACTTTCTTCACCTATGGCTTCTTCTTCAACCTCCACCCATTCCATTTCATGGGTTGAGAATCCTTGGGTGTTTTGAGATAAAATATTCACACACTATCTCTACTTCATCTTAGGTATCTAGGCTAGCAAACTGGATGGCCGAGTTGCTTCGGTTTTGAAGCGGGAGCCCGTATTACTAATCCTCGACGTGGATCGTCTTCGACATGGGAGACCGGAGACCGAACATCATCGAGGTAGCCGTGAGGAGCTTGGGATAGAGGTTGAAGACCGAAGTACGTGGATCGATCGGTATAACCTCTCTAAACTCTTTACCGTTAACTAGTATAGGGTTAATGGTACGATCCGTCGATTAGGGTTCCATGATAGATCCGCACTCTTGACTCGAGGATGTCATATTGTGTATTGTATCGTATGCGATAATATTGAGGCAGGATCACCGACTATTATATATATATATATATCAACTCAGATTTAGGTGGTTTCCCTTACCCTTTCGGTTAGGTTGTTCGTTTAGTCCTGTAGTTTACTTGTAAATGTTAGACTAGACTCGGGTCATACCTATTTCAAAACTAACGAATCGTGAGTATTTGAAAGACAGGCTAAGGGATTATACGGATATTTTCAAAAGACGCATCTTTTCTTAAAACATCGCAGCCCTTATTTTCTAAACACCATGATTCGCGTTATTTCAAATGGCAAAACTGTATGACACATATGTATATTGATGTAGATTCTTCATTGTTGTGTTATTATTTAGCTCCCGCATATTATTGCTGTGTGCATCGCATTTGCATGCTTTTATTATGTTTTCATATGCCATTATTGAGATCATGCTGTCAGGACACCAGCACCATTACCGATGATGCGTATGCTCCACGTACACTTGCTTGCCGGCTCATACACATCATCATCGGTAATTGCCATGTCACGTACACTTTAGTGAATATTATTTCATTGACATAGCCTTCTAGCTGATAGTTGCAATATGTTATCGCTTTCATATGCTAGTTTAACTATTGCACTCATTGCATGATATTAGATGCATTCATATACTCATTGGTTATGCAGTATTTTGGGGTTTAATGCCAATATTCACTGTTTACTTACTCTTGATTTTTGGATTTCGGATTTTCATGAGATTTCGGGATTTTGGGGAAAACCGCAAGAATATATATAAACATCTCTCTCTCTCTTTTTAAAATGCAAGTTACGGTTTTCTCGTGATGTATGAGTCGTCCACCATGAGTTTTCATAATAGCTGTTGGATTTTGAGACCCGTTTCGAGGAGTAGTATGAACTGTCTCGGGTACATGGTGGACCCGGTATGTACCCCGGGGCGAGAGTGATTTCATGGAGGATGATGAGCCTGGCAGCGGCAGACTGCCTACCGGTGATTGTTTGGCGCGGCGGATATCCGGAGGATACCGTTCGTGGTCGTGTGATTGATGATATGGGCCATTCCGGACTGACGGAGCCCGAGGTATTGAGATATTGGGGTATTGAGATTTGATGATACAGGCCAGTCCGGATAGCCGGAGCCTGAGATGTTGAGATATTGGGATTTTATGTTTTGTGTCGATGCTAGACACTGATTATGTTGATTTCATTGATGATACCTCGTGTTATAAAAACAGAAATCTCACTAAAGCAAGAAAACAATTTATTCATTTACATGTATACTGTTTTCATTACATTGCATTCATACCTCATACTTATGATATATTGCTACCTGATCACTGACACTAGCACATGGGATTACACTTATGTATAGATATTTACCCTTGCCACCTTTTCATGCTTCAGACTTTATCATTTGAGTTTATATATATTTGATCGTATTGACCTAGGATTGAGTCATACATACGATTTCTGCTCGGTGATGTTTTCTACTCACGAGTTGGCAACTCACCCCCGTTGTGCCACAGTTTCTTGCAGGTTTTGCCGTACAGGTTTCGTTACGGCTTTGCTGGTATACTGCTCCCTTTCCGGGTGATTGCTTTTGTAGGTGGTTCACTTGCATCGTGACCACCATTATACCTTGTATATTATTCATTTCAGTTGTATCTTGTAAACTCCATCAACCAGACATGTATTTATTTCTGACTAGAGACCAGTTGTATATTCTTTCGACCTTAGAGTCGCGCGTTGTATTATTATGGACTTCATGCTGTTTTGAGTTTCCTTTTGAGTTTTGATCCTCGCCCTTCGGCATTGTATATTATATTGCTTCCGTGGTTGTTCCCGTCGATTGACGAAGAGCTAGCTCCCGCTTGGAGATGCCTTTTATCATTGTGCATATATTATTCATGTTGTACCCCGTCTGGGGCCAGTATTTACAAAGGAAACTCTGCCGATATTTTTAGAAAAGACTTGATATTTTAAAAACGCATAATTCGGCTTATACTATTAAAACCACTTTCTTTTAGACAAGTTTTTCTTAATTTATTATTTAAAATGGTTTTAGATTTCTGGGCTTTTGGCTACTTGAATTAGATGGGGTTCTATAGACTTCATATGATTGAAGGGCCAGTCACGTGCCATTTCGGGTCCTAACAAAGTTGGTATTAGAGCGCTCGGTTAATCTTGGTTCGAGTCTAAGTGTCACGATCCGAAATTGGCACGTGACGGCCCTAATAATACGCAACGCCTAAAGACGTAACGCAGTATTAGAAAGCCAAAACCCAGAAATCTAAACCATGAAAATACGGAAAAGATAATAAAAGTATTTGAAACATTTGAAATCGCAACCCAAATTCTTTAAAAGTCCTACTTTCTTTCTTTAAAATTTTAGCAACACCCCTTTTTGTAAAAACTGGCCCAAAGGCGGAAAACAATCACATCATAATATACGACGCCGTAGCGAAGAAATAAGAGACAATAGGAAGGAAACTGTATATAAAAGACAATAAATCCATAAATAATATACAATAACGTTCTCACCAAGTCTCTAAGTCCACAACATAATAGTAGATGGAGAGTACAAGATACAACGAATGTACAATATGAAATATAGATAACCACCAAAACCCACCTAAGCAAAATAGTATACTGTGAGCCGATGCGGTATCTGTAGCAAAAGATGATAGGTGAATAGCTGAATAGCCTTCCTCGACTACTCTGGGGAACAACCTGAAACACCTGTGGCACAACGGGGGTGAGTTGCCAACTCGTGAATAGTAGATAACATATGCAGGTAATCGCAGGAATGTACGTACAGCATGAATCTTAGATATGCAATTACAATAATAACAGATCATATGAAATGCAGAATAAAGGAAAGTACACTAGCAGGTACAATCAATAGGTGAAGCAATAATACCATGACAATAGTATGCAATAACCATGCAATAGGGATATGAGGATGTAGATATGCAGCAATTACAAGGGTACACTAACAGATACTCCTAATACATGGAACAGTGCATAAGTGAATAGGTATGAGGTATGGAGTGAAATATGTCGTTCCCACAGAAACCTGACATCGTGGTAGGATCACAATCCATCAAGACACTCAAATCCCAATTCCTCAAATCAGCCCCCATGTTGGGCTCTCACATCATATAAGTCTCACATCTCCTCAATGTACAATATCGAGTAATCTCCTATATCCCGAATGTACAAATCAGCAATCTCATAGGTATCCTGTATCCAATCTCAATGAATCACCTAATATCCCAAATCACATCTCAAGTAAGATTCTAGCATCCTAAATATTTATATATGCAGAAATAAATATGATGGGGTCAATACACATATATTAGCGTCCCACTCCACTAATATTGGTGTAAGGGTATATATAACAACGGCTAAATCCCCTGTTATATATACAAATGTGTTAAAGAAATATCATGAAAACCATGTACCAAGCATCGACACAGAAATCCTGATGACGTATCATACGTTATCCTGAAAGCAAGAGTGCCTAGCTCTGACCCTCGCCTTTCGAAGTATGCATACGTACATAACTCCCAACGGTATCTCCATGATCCCCGCCGAGTCATTTGTACTGTCACCGGTAGGTACTCGCCCGCCTCCAGGCTCAATCGGCAAAGTCCATCGATCTTCTTGCCAAGGGGAACCATACCGGGCCCACCATGTACCCTCTACGGCTTCGACGCCTCTTCGTAGGGGTATATATATAAATCAGCACCGATAAAACTCATGGTGGATGCACAAATATCATATCAAGGAAACCGGGTTTTTCAATGTATGCATAATTTCATGAACTCCCGCGGTTCCCAAATCCAGAAAATATCATATAAAATCTAAACAACAATGCGCAAATCCAGCAATAAATATGTGCGATATATCTGAAATGTGAGCATATGAATGAAAATATGTAGCTGAAGCCAGATGTATGCGACATCAATAAGGTACAGCTAAGTATAGGTGTCTACCTATAAGTAATGATATGGTATACCCCACCGGGTATAAGTAAAATATGTAGGGTACCCCCGGGGTATAAGTAACATATGTGCAAAGATTACCTGTAGTTGTATCGTAAAGTGTGTATACACCTATCACTAATGGTACGATATACTATAGGTATACAGATAGGGTAAATGTCATGTGTAATAAATGTAGGGTTCCTAGGCACACTAATGAGGTCTCACAACAGATCAAACATGCCCAATTCCAAATTTTTCATGTGCCTACAAACCCTAATACGGATCGTTAACTAGATGTATAGGCGATGCGATTCAAGTTAACAACTTTAACTAAAAGGGAAGTGACTACAACCTTTGTAGATCAGGTTCTCCACCTCCATAGCTCCGCTTTGACGTCCTTCCACTGTAGCAATCGGAATCTTAGACTCTTGCGGTGGTTTCATCGGAGAAAAGATCGGGCTAGATCGCCGACTTCGATGCCGAAGATGATCTACGTCGAGGCAACTCAAGATCAAACTCCAACTTCACCAAGTCATGAAACTTGTGAAGAAAACACCCTATACTACTTGGCAAGTGGTAGAGGATGAAGAAATAGGAAGTGGGTTTACTTTAGAATTGGATTTCTCACTCTTTTTCTCAAGTTGCCATTGATGGAGGCAAGGTTTCTTCTTGTTGATGATGAAGAAGAAGAAGAAAAAGAATTATGATAAGTATTTTAAAATAGGAATAATATGATACTTATCATAATGGCAACCATAGTTAGGTGTAGAGAATAAACCATGGTTTGGTTGAATGGTTAGGTTTAGGGCTAAGAGACAAAATGGTCAAAGCTTCAAAGCTTCATGAACTTTCAAGAAAGAAACAAACTAAGCCACCATTTCATTCTTGCCCTAAAAAAGAATTAATGAATAAATAAATAAATAAATAAGTAAATAAACAAAACCCTAACCATTAACATAACCATGGTTTAAACTAAACATACACCCAAACATTCATGTATCATCAAACATGATACAATCTTGTGCACAAAAATATATCACATATACAATGTGCATTTCAAGTGAGAAAATCCATTTAAAGTGAACAAATACTAGTGAATGCAAATTAATATATCAAATATATAATTATGCATTAAATCATTAAATCAATACTTGATTTAACGATCCGGTCATATCGCATATAACCGACTAGTACCCAATGTATCGACTTATCGAATCAATCCTCGATTCGATAACTAGGTTATATCGCATACAACCATTCGATACATTCATCGCGAGAATAGAATACGGTATCACATACATGCATTATTCTCGGTCCCGCACATATCTCATATGCGCCCCTATTTCGTTTCGCTTGAGCCAGGAAACCTCTGTGTAGGACTCTGAAGACTCGTCAATACGCCGGCAGCAGATGATGATCATATCAAGCACCCACAAGCCGCAAGCGGTCTGCTAAACATAACGGCCACCCGGGTATTGAGCGATCAGAAGATCGACGAGAAAGTCCGCTCACACTCCTGTGAATCCAACCAGTAACACTTACCGTACAGTCCGGTCTGTTCGTCTGATATATCGCATATCTCGCCTAGGGGTGGTAAACGTCAGACCACAATAGCTCGATAAGTCATGCTGACGTGAGGTCCATAACATTCGTGAAACTACTGATAACTCTTACCAGTATATCACTGCAACCCTGGCCAGGGATTTCCTGTTATGGCTAGTCGAGTATAGCGCAACATCAACCCCCAATACCGGGAGAGACGAATCCCCTCCTATCGCTCATTGCCTCTATGTGAATCGGGACTGTACCCAAAAACCACCTGTTTGCACGACTCAGTAGAGCCGTGGTAGGGTGGAAATCAAAGCACAGTGGGAGACACACAAGACTCTATGACGATCTCGGGTCAACAGACTAAGCTGTACCAGTGTCACCAGAGAACTGCCATCTGACGTGAGGTATAATACCATCTGGGAGTTCTTGGTGAGTCCATTCAGTGTACCCAGTCTCCACTGAGCACCCGCATACCATCTCTGATGTCAAACACCAATGGATATGGGATCATCCATCACCCATCACATGGGTCGAGAAGATATACGCTAGTCTACTCTGGAATATCGATGCCCCGTCTCGATATTCCCACGACTAGGAACATTGAAGGATGTACTCATGGACTACCCAGGCCCCACTAGTATGATCTGTATCATAGTCCTGGAAGTCGAGTACACATCCTAAGGGCTTTATCAACATGTAATCAGAGAGACAGAAAGTATACATGTTAAGATAAAGAGCAACCAGATAGCGTACTATCATGTCGAGCAAGAAAGTCCTACCTATATATGTCCCAGCATCCACTACAATATACATCCAATGTACAGTAATGGCCTCTAGGGCATACAAATAACTAACAATCTCCCACTTGCACTAGGGCCATCTATAGCAGTAGTTGTAGTATCTAATACTCAACCATCCCCTAAAAGTCTCTCTTTGGGAAAAGGCCTTCGTGAGTGGATCCGCCGTGTTATCCTCTGAGTCTACTCTTCTAACCTCGAACTCCCTGGAGATCATCTATCTCCATGATCAGGTGATGGTGCCTCAGAATATGTCTGGGTCACTGATGGGACCGTGGTTCCTGGGCCAAAGCCACACTACCATTGTCACACAATGGTAGGAACCTAGTTCATCTTATGAACCAATATACACCCAACCTGCCTCTTTGGTAGTATCTTTAATAGCGATGTTACCAGCCTTTATCGTCTAGTTTGCCGCGGTATTTAGCTTGGAACTCTTCCAACATACCATCCCTTCACTGAGGGTGAAGACAATGCCTGTGACTGACATTCAGTCGTCCTTATTACCTTGGAACACTTCCAGTGATTCTCCCTAGGATCGATTGATACCATCTCACTACATCTAGTGAGAATCCTAACATCTATCTAGATCTATCTCATAGATCCAAAACCCAGGATTTAGGAGGTATCACTTTGATCCTATATGAAGAATCCATGTGATAAGAGGAGATTGACCGTGCGTAGCATAGGAAACTCTTTTCCTACCAAGAGTATGTTGTCTACGTACAATACGAGGATGACCACCTTACTCTTTACTACCTTTTTGTACATACAAGGTTCATCTACCATTTTGATGACGTCAAACTCTTTGATTACCTCATCAAAACAGATGTTCCAACTCCGCGATGCCTGCTTTATCATGTAAAGCAACTTGTACACGTTTCCGCTGCTCCCACTGTTTACGAAGCCCTCTGGCTGTGTTCTTATAGATGTTCTCTTCTAAATTATTATTTAGAAAAGTATTCATGGCACCCAACCACCAGATATCGCATTCATGGAATGTAGCCGTGGTAAGTAGGATCTGGATGGACTTAAGCATAGCCACAGGAAAAAGGTTTCATCATTATCTACGCCTGGTTGATGACTAAAACCTTTAACAAGTCTAGCTTTGAAAGTCTCAACTTCTCCATCTACACCAAGTAATCTTCTCAAGATATACTTGCTCCTGATGGGAATTTAACCCTTCAGATATAGCACCCAAAGTCCATACTTTGTTGGTGTACATGGATTCCATCTCAGATTGCTAAGCATCCAGCCATTCTTACAGAGTCCCTACTCTCGATGGCCTGCTCGAAACTAATTAGGTCATCATCTCATGATGCATTCCTCGTTTCCACTGTCATCGAGAAACCGAGGTATCTCTCAGGCGGATGAGGAACCCTACTAGATCGGCGGAGAGGCTGAGGTTCGTCGGGAACTATTGAATCCTTTGGTTCTGTCAAATCATCAGCAGTTTTGTATAGCTGGAACCTTTCCAGTTCTACAGAACTGTCCTTGCCTCGATCTTGTCCGGATTTTGCTTTAGACATAGGCCGGACAATCCTAAATCTTAACTTACTTAAGAGATAGGCTCTTCCCATACCATATCTTATATGGAGTGGTAGGCACTGATTTGATTCGAACCTAATTCAATAGGTATGCAGCTTCTCAAGTGCACAACCCCAAAAGGAAATAGGTAACTTAGTAATACTCATCATAGAGCACACCATATCTAATATTGTGCGATTGCTCCGCCCCGATACACCATTGTGCTGTGGTGTATTCAGAGGAGTAATACTGAGAGAGAATCTCATTTTCCTTTAGAATAGTCCAGGAATGCCATGCACAAGTATTCTCCTCCCTGATCTTATCATAGGACATAATACTTATACCCGTATTTTGGTTCTCTACTTCTAGCTTATATTCTGTGAATATCTCAAAAGGTTCGGACTCATGTTTCAACAGGAACATATGAATGAATCTTGAGAGATTATCAGAGAATATAATGAAGTACAAAGAACCGGTCCTGACATGTGTAGACAGGGGAGTTTACATACATCATCATATATCAGTCCCAAGAGTTTACTAACTCTTTCCCTGTTTCCAATAAACAGAGCTATGGTCAACTAATTTTTGTGACATGACTGGCAGGTTTCACAAGATGTAAATTCAAACTGATTTAAATATGCATCTAAAATGTAACTTCAGCCAGTCGGGTCGCATTGATATGACCTAGTTTACAATGCCTCAAGAATGATTCGTTCATTTCTGAACTCTTCCTCTTGTGTGTGTTCTGTATACTAGGAACTGTAGTTTGATTTAGAACATCAACGCTTTTAGATAACGCGCCTGAACCGATCAACTTTTGATATAGGAAATGTTCAAAACATTATCCAACAATACAAAATTATATCCTTTCTTTACTAATAAAGAGACTGATATGATTTTGTATATCAGGTTCGGTATCTAATAACATTCGTTCAGAATCAATGTATTGGTAATACAGGGTGACAGCGACCAACAGACTTGGCCGCAACACTTACCCCGCTTTCTGTCTCATGAAACTTATCACCCGTTCTCAGTTTTCTACCCTTTTGTAGCCCTATGTAACAGATTACATATCTGGGATCCTGATCCGGTATCAAATACCCAGGATGCAAAGGATACTGAAAAACAGTTATTTGTAATGAACACACCCGAAGGAGATGCATCTCATGCACTTTCTTCGTTTGGGCGGCATGGGAATCCTGGTATTCCCCTAATTCCTGCTCGGTCTTATAACAATTATAAGTTGGAGCGGGACCAACGTTCCCCAGCTCAGTATAACAAGCGGGTTCGGTCAATACATCCATATTATTATCTTGATTAAGGCGTGATATGGTCGCTACCTGGAGAGAGAGAGAAGAAAACACTCTGCGTGCGCTCTTGCAAGATTAGATTGGTTATATATTTTATCTAATCAGGATGGCTCCCACTGTTTTTATCAAATATTCCTTCAAACCTTAAAAGGAAAGACTAGCCGGGATTAATTACACTCTACAAGTTCGCCAATCTTTCAGCTAGGCCAGTGTCGGTACTTTGAGGGAGGTTCCCCGTGCTTTCGCACGGACCTAATTACAGTAAACCTCGTTTTCCCAGAGGCGTAACCCCGTTGACACCTTTCTAGACACCTACTTGATCGGCTAATTGTAAAGTGCAAAATTCTCCCAGGAGTAACAATTACTCGCAGTGGGTATCGGGATCCAACTATCATATAGAAGGTATGCAATCTCATTGCAAATTTCAATACTTGAAACTCCCGATAATGGTTTTTACCCCTAGCACCTATGACCTTGGCTAAGGTCAACAAATCATAGGTACTAGTCAAGTTCTACCCGTCATTTCATGATTAATTAGACCCACCCACATGACCCTTGGCTAAGGTCAACAAAGCCACATGACTGTCCTAAGTAATCGCATCATATGATGTGTAGGAAGACATCATTTAGCTACCGCACACTATGCCTCGGCAATGGTCGACAAACGTAGCACGAATACCAAGTACTCTACTTCCTAAAATGACGGAGGGTTGCGAATGGTTTTTAAGAAAACCTTTAATGCTTTGAACTTGATCTCGTTGCGGAATCAAATGGTTTTTAAATGGAATGTTTTTGAGGCTTTTCTAGTTTTGCTAAAGGGGTCACTCCTGGTGAAGGGATCGTCGGCCCTTTCCTCGTCGAATGAGGTGCGGGATATATCATATATATCACTGTGCAAAGCAGAAACTATAGAAGCAATCAAAAGACAAACCGAGGGTTGTAGCATCTGCCAGTTATTGCTAAAGGAGTCACTCCCGGTAAAGGGATCTCGGTCCTTTCCTCATCGAATAAGGTGCAGGATGTTCTATAATGAACACTGCGATGCAAAGCAAGAACTGTAGCTACCTGTTTTATTTTGAAATTCGATTCCACAACATCAATTAGGTTTATTTTCTTTCATTAATCTCATTAATGAATATCCCATCATTTAAGTCTACCTAAACATCACAGATAAATATAACGTACGCTTATGCCATCCGCATTCGCCTCGATGTCCCGTCTGCACCGTTAGGTTAGGTAACTAACGCCAGAGTGAGGCAGGGCTAGCGCGGGTGTAAAACATAAGTAACGTCTATATAATATATCATATATACTATATAATATCTATCTGAACAAATCACATGATCACATCATAGATAACGCAGCAGAAAATATCATATGAAATATTGGATATACTAGGATGTCCGTGTTTTTAATACGAGCCAGTATAAAACACGGATTCCATGGTCGTGATGAATAGCCAATCCTACACCCCTAGACCCCTACGAGAGCGGCAAGCAACCCTACCAATTCTTGGGTTAGGAGACCCGGACTCGACTCCTCGAGATGGTCTCCCACTAGACCCTAGAACCCGGTTACTTGTGCTCCCCTCCTTGGGTCTATCCTAATGCGGAAAAGTAAATAATATACAAATGGTGACATCATCCGCAACCTGGAAGTGCCCCAATAAAAGAATATTACATACAAGTTTTTACATGAATGAAAATGAAAAAAACACTCATCTCACATAAAACCCCCCCGGCTATTCGAACACGACGATCCAATATAACATATCCAGCAACACATAACATCACATGTCATCAACGTAAGTAAATATGCGCATCCCAATTGTCGTTGACATATAGCAACGAAACCGGCGATATCACATATTACACTTACGGTCACAGAAAAGAAAGTGTAAAACTACAACAGTTGGAATCTGCAATCTCTTTAGACATCGCATGCCTAATCAAATGAATTCCTTAGACATCACATGCCTAACAATTATAAACCCCGCATTTTAGTCTCATTATCGAAAACTCTTTTCAATATGAAGTCGGGCAATTCAACAAGATTCCCGACATCCTGATCGAATACTCGTCGCAAACTTTAGTAGGCGGCCGCACCCCCGACGTCGTCGACGAAGTGCACCAAGGCGGAACACCGCTGCCGCGAGCACCCGAACGGATGCTTTCGGCGACGGGGTTCTCCTACAGTCACTTGGTCAGGGCTATGGGGTGTAGCAGACTATTAAGTTTATCCGGCGAGTATCCGCGTACGCTACGTGATTGCGATGGACTTTTGATCGCATCAAAATTCCGTGGCAACCGATCAAGTGAGACTAAACTGCTATGTTTATAACATTCATTCAGTTATCTCATAACTACTTGTGAATTCCAATTATTGTATCCCATTCCAGATAAATAGAAAATGTTAAACTTTCCGATCGAACATTCAAACACCCAAGTTTTCCCGAAACAGATCAACACATGAAACAAGTTTAAAAACATTCACTTCATGCCTCAGTACCAACGGTCCAGCCGTAGAAGGGTCAAGCCAACGCCTCACATGTGGCATGCCGTACTGCCCCAAACCCTAAGGTTCAAAGGGCAGTTCAAGACGGTCACATAATCGAGTTAAGGTTTGTTGTCTTCTAGAAGGACCATCGCGTTACTTGCACTACTTAGAACGTCATTAAACTACAGAAATATCCAACAATTGGAAATTTCCCGGCAGAGGAAAAAGTGGGTATTTATATCCGGCCGAACTTTTTAATATATTCTAAAATTACCCGGAAAAACACACAGACAAAATTAGACAACCCGATCGAAACACCGAGTCCCCAATACAACCCACAAAACTCAACTCTTGAGTTCAGATTAAAAATTCCCAGGAAAACCAGCACTGCAAAATAGGAATTACTGTGCAAAATTCAATGCAAGAGGAGACTAAACGGCCGCGGAACCGCCGCATTAGCCATGCTATATCGCATATCTCGTCTAGGGGTGGTAAACATCAGACCCCAATAGCTCGATAAGTCATGCCGACGTGAGGTCCATGACATTCGTGAAACTACTGATAACTCTTACCAGTATATCACTGCAACCCTGGCCAGGGATTTTCTGTTATGGCCAGTCGAGCATAGCGCAACATCAACCCCCAATACCGGGAGAGACGAATCCCCTCCTATCGCTCATTGCCTCCATGTGAATCGGGACTGTACCCAAAAACCACCTGTTTGCACGACTCAGTAGAACCATGGTAGGGTGGAAATCAAAGCACAGTGGGAGACACACAAGACTCTATGACGATCTCGGGTCAACTGACTAAGCTGTACCAGTGTCACCAGAGAACTGCCATCTGACGTGAGGTATAATACCATCTGGGAGTTCTCGGTGAGTCCGTTCAGTGTACCCAGTCTCCATTGAGCACCCGCATACCATCTCTGATGTCAAACACCAATGGATATGGGATCATCCATCACCCATCACATGGGTCGAGAAGATATACGCTAGTCTACTCTGGAATATTGATGCCCCGTCTCGATATTCCCACGACTAGGAACATTGAAGGATGTACTCATGGACTACCCAGCCCCACTAGTATGATCTGCATCATAGTCCTGGAAGTCGAGTACACATCCTAAGGGCTTTATCAACATGGAACAGAGAGACAGAAAGTATACATGTTAAGATAAAGAGCAACCAAATACCGTACTATCATGTCGAGCAAGAAAGTCCTACCTATATATGTCCCAGCATCCACTACAATATACATCCAATGTACAGTAATGGCCTCTAGGGCATACATATAACTAACAATAAATAGTACGAAACAATGTCACAAGGTCCCTAACCAAGCAATATAGTATCTATAAGGGGTTAGTGTGTGACATGGAAATTATTGACGGTGTGTGTAGCATATAATCATTGCTCGTGCAACATGAATCGTCAATAATTTGTGCAGTGTCCTACGGCTACTAGTCACGGTACAACTTTATCTAAGTAAATAAGGTAAGTGCGCAATTCTAACAATGACGTAGAATATGCGACAAGTATTAGAATTCTAGTCCATACGCATAACGCCATGCGGGCGATTCCCCTGTAGATGTTAAATCTACTCACCTACGCTCCAAGCTAGGTGAATCCTACCACCCGTCTCCCTCTATAGCCGTGTCCGTAGTCCCCAAACTTGAAAATAAGACAAGGAATTCATATATAAGCCAAATATTCCGCAAAACGCGATATCGAACCCAAACGAGAAACTCGCGTCGCGAACTAAACGCGCGTGTGCACGATACGCTGAAATGTGTGTATACGCATCTAAAACTACCGCGACACGCCGTGACACGCTGGATCGCAGAACCCACTCAGGTATCGCGCGTATCGCGCAAACACAACGGACATGAAAAAGGTATTTGATCCCAGATTTTCCTACATGTTAAATATTACAAAACTATACATGCCAAAACACTATACAATACAGCAGACAACCCTAGCCAAGAACCCAACACCTCACTCCCCTTCCTGGCCGCAATTTGCGGCCAGATGCATTAAATTTGCGGCCAAGTTGAAGCAATTGGGGTTCGTGTTCTGGTAGTGTTATCTATACCTAGTGAGCACCCTAGTTTTCTCAATTTTGTCCTGAAGGCCCCGGGTCAAAAGCAGATCACAGATGTCGCAAAACGACACCAAAATACGATATTTAGCACAATATGGAAAACCAATGGTATTTTTGTGAAACCTGGGTTGAATCTCAGTTGAGGTGACCTAACAACACTAGAATGAGCTAGGTTAACCAACTCAAACACATTCTAACCAAAATTCCTTATAAAACACCATAACTAGCACCAAACTCACATTTATCGCAAACCGAAGCTAAACTATACACAAGTTAAGCAAACTAGGAAATTGTGTTCAGAAATTATACCCTATGGAACCTTAAGAAGCAAGTGAAGGGGAAGAACTGAGTTGCTACAGCTGCTGGTGATGCAGGGGATGCATGTTGCTGCTGCTGCAATGAACCTGCTGCTGATGCTGCCTGTGCTGATGCTGATGCTGCTGATGGTGCTGCTGTTGGTGCTGCTGCTGGAGCCCCTGCTGCTGCTGATGCTGTTCTGTTGCTGCTAGAGCTGCTTGTTGCTAGGGCCTTGCTTCTGCAGCTGCTGCTTCTCTTGTTGCTACTGAAGTTGCTATTGTTGTTGTTGTTGTTGCTTGAGCTGGTGCTACTTCGGGTGCTGCTGTTTCTTGCTTCAGCCACTTGTGTGTGTGTGTTTGTGTGAGAGAATGAGAGTGAGAGAATGAGAAGGAAAGGGAAAATGAGAGCTAGGCTTAGTCAACCCTTTCTCTCCCTCTCTCTTCATTAAATGAAGGCATGGGCAAGCCATCATGCCTCATAATGCACTCTCTCTCTCTCTCACCAAGTCAACACAATAACAAAAGAATTCATTTTTCATTTTCTTTTTAAAAGAGCAACCATACACCATAATACCCAAAACACTTAAACAAAATATAAAACTAGATTAGGGAAAGGTTGGTTCACCATGTTGCTAATCATGGTTAAACCCCAAATTAACACCCTAGTTATCATGCACAAGTGTGTGCAAGCCTAGGAAAAATCTACTAAAATATTCATTAAATAGGATAAAATAATTAAAAACCAATTTGGTAAACTTTTTATTAAAAACCATAAATGAAAATATAATTAGGCACAAAACACATTCTAAGGTGTTACACTAAGTTTGACTATTCGGAGCCTAGAGCGTATGTATATATTCAGAACTTAGACTTAGTCGAGGGTGTATAAGCCCGAACTTTCGTCGCGTAGGTTGACCTTGGTTGATGGAGTAGGTGACTTAAGGAGAGTGACGTACCGTGTGTATGTTCCGCGGCATACTTACGATACGCTACTCCGCTTAAGAAGCCTTAGGATGTACATTTCCTTGCATATTATTATATTCATTCATGATCTATCCTCATCGATATTGGTTTATGGTTTTGCTGCCACGATTATACGGGTAGAGAGAGCTGCGGCTAGAGTTGCGGTCAGCACGAGCTCGTCACGGACGAGGACTGACCAGGGCGTGATTCCAGGGACATACGATTGCATATAGAGGCATCATTTTATTGTGTTTTCGCTCCATGAGCGTTTGATGGATCGCTGTTATGAGATTTCCCGAACGTGCAGATCAGCACCAGAGAATTGAGCTACTGATAGAGGCCAGTTAGAATGTGATGACCATTGATGTATCGTTTATTCATGATGATTGAGGCACTGTTCAGCATGCCGAAGAATGAGCTAGTTGTTGCTGCGAACGACGAGATATTGCCCCAGATGTTGGAGCTACCGCGGCATGAGTATATACTTAGAGATATGATAGAAGGTCTCTAGTCACATGTGTAGGGTTCCTAGGAACTCTTACAAGGGTCTATAAGGCATCAACCATGGCCGAATAAAATTTTAGACGTGCTGAACAACCCAAAGCCGGGATCTTTGCTAGATTATTAGTGTTTAACATGCAAGTAAACATCTTTACAACTAAAAGTGAGGGATTACAACCTTTGTAGTCCGCTCCTTCGCTTCATAATCTCCGAGTAGAAGTCCCTTCACCGCGATCCACGATCTCCCGGACTCAAGAGAGGCTCCATAACTCGAACGATCCATGCTAGCTTGTAGTCTTCCTTTTTTCCGATGATCTACCTCGAAGTTTCTATAACTCAAGCTCTCTCTCTCTAATGAGGCGAACACCCTAATCTAATTGGCTTGATTAGATGAGGATGATGGAGTAGGAATATTGCTTTCTTTTGTTTTCAAATTCTCACTTTTAATCATCACAAAATGAAAACCTAGAATGCTTTCTCAAAGCTGAAGGTTGAAGAATAATAATAATATGAGCTAATCCTTTTGTGTTGAATAATGAATTATTGTAGTGGTTACAAATCTAACCAAGGGTTAAGCATGAAGGAGTTAACCCTTGTAGAGAATTAACTAGAGTTAATGGTTTGGATTGGGTTTGTTAGTGTATATGCCCTAGAGGCCATTACTGTATCATACTAGCTTGTATATTACTTAATGGAAGCTTGGGATATTCACAGTTGTATATACAATCTTGCTCGAAATGGTAGTATGCTACTTGGTTTGTCTCTGCTTTAATATGTGCATGTGTTTCTTTTAGCATATTGCTGGTATACATATTAGTAGAGCCCTTAGGATCTTTGCTTGATTACCAGCGTTGTGATGGCGCTCGCACTCGTGGGAGCTGGGTAATCTATAAGCACATCCTTATATAGGTCCCTGGTCGTTGGACTATCGAGACAGGGCATCGATACTCCGGAGTAGACTAGCGTATGCGCTTCTCATCCCAGTGTGGGAGACGGTCTGTCCCACAGCCGTTAGTACGTCGTACTTGGGATAGTATGCGGGTGCTCGTTAGGTTACGAGTACACTGGACAGGACTCGTCGGGAACTGTTGGTTGGTAATATACCTATCGTCAGTTATCAGTTCCCAGGTGACATGAGTACAGCTTAGTCCGCTGACTTGACACTGTCACTTCGCCTCGAGTGTGTTCCCACTGCACTTTGATTACTACCCTACCACGGCTCAAAGGAGCTGTGCAAACAGGTAGTTTTTGGGTGCAGTCCCGAAGCACTTGGAGGCAGTGACGGTTAGACAGGATTCGTCTCTCCCGGTATTGGGGGTTGACATCGCGCTGTGTCTAGGAGAGCCATTACACGAGTAGTCCCTGGCCAGGGCAAGCGAGATATACTGGTAGGTTTCCAGTGTTATCTCAGGGTGTTCTGGGCTACACTCCGACACGACTTGTACCGCTATTAGGGGACTGACGTTCACCGCCCCCCTAGGCCCGCCATGCGATGTATCAGACGAACAGACCGGACTGTACGGAGACTGTCACATACAGGCTCAGTAGGAGTGCAGATGGGGTTCACCTCGTCAGTCTTCTTATCGACATCTACCTGGGGACCGTTACGTACAGCTAGTGCCGCTTGCGGTCTGTGGTTAAACCCACTGCCAGCGTAGTGTCGAGTCTTTAGAGTCCCACACAGAGAGCTATTCGCCTTTAGGCAAAACGAGTAGAGGTCGCATGGTTTTGCGACAGGGTTCGTTCGCATCCGCGCACTTGTGCACGTTTGCTGTCCGGACAGTCTATACTAGCGGGCTTTGGTTTAAGCCGGATCCTAGTATATGATTTGAGATTGGTTTTTCTCATTGTGTTCGTGTTCCTCGGATCACGAATGCGGGTGCGTATGCACAGTTGCTTGAGATTGGGGGAGAGGACCTTGTTTAGGGTTAATGGCCTTTGTCATTTTATTAACCCTATTGATTTTGTGTGGATTATTGTTAATTGATAATTAGCTTAATTATTGTGCATGGTTGTTGTTGACAATTTGACTTCATTGACTTGTTGACCATGTTGACAACTTGACCATAATCATTTCATTTGGAAGATGCTCTTTGATCTTTGCAAAAATGAAATGATAATGGTCAATTCATGATTTATCATGACAATTTTCAAGCTAATTATCTAATTAAACTTATCCTCACATATTAGTGAGAATGGCTCACTATTTTTCTCACTCTCTCATTTTCTTTTCTCTCTCTTGCTCATCCTCTCCCTCAAGCTCTCTCCCTCTCATGTGTTGAGAAACAAAAAGCATGAGAAAAACCCTCTCTTGATCTTCTCTACTCACTTCTAGGGTTCAAGTCTTAGCATTTCTTGCACTCTAGTTACTCCTAGCTTGGAGTTGAAGCTAAAGGTGGTGGCTTTCGGGTGGATCCTTCTTTGACGGGAGAAGACAAGCAAGCTGATCCTTTTCTACCATACCTAGGAGCAAGGAGAGAAGGACTAAAGACCAAAGGTATAACTTTTCATCACTTAGCTACTTTGTAGTTAGGGTTAGCTAGTTTATGTTTAGCAAAGATCCTCACAAGCATAGTCCATGTTGCCTAAGTCATTAAAAATCCGATTTTTATTATGTTTTCCGCCTCCCCGTAAGCACCGGGGTGGGCAACACGGACGTCCAGTGGTATCAGAGCCTAACTAAACTCAAACTAGCTAGGTAGTGAAGTGTAACGAAGTTTCGAAACCGAAAATCCAAAAACCGAACTTTTGAAAAACCCTAGTTTCTGTTGAAATTTTTTCTGCTCAAAATGAAAAACTGTATATTTGTAAATTCATCTCAGGGTTTTTTATGAACACCCATGAAAAACGACACAGAGATTCGTTCAAACCGCCGCCCTTCCGCCGCACGAGGTAGGCTCGTGCCGCGGAACCGCCGCGGTTTGATGTCCTCTCTGCATCGTTTTTCGTGCAGTGTCTGTATGTGTTGATTTTGGGATTTTCAGGATATATAATATATGCCCAGATTTTCCAGAACTAAAATTTACTTTTGGGGGCCTATAAATCCGTATTTTTCGGAACTTCACTACACTTTAACTACATCGGTTATATCTGTAATGCTTGTATGTATTGAACGTCGGCTAATCGCTATAAGTCGATTAGTCGGGGTTATACATCTCTGTGATCTGTGATTGTTGGTTTGTGGATATGAATGGATTGGATTGTCGCGAGTGAATAGCCGGGTTGGATGTGAGATGAGTGTTATTTTCTTTCATTCATTTGTAACATGTAAATTGATGTAATAATATTCTTTGTATGGCCGCACAACCGGGTCGGGGTTGTAGCCGTCATTGTATAATTCTTTTTACTGTTTTTGCTCCTAGGATAGACCCATGGAGGGGGTGCACAAACTACCGGGTATCTCGAAGTGCCGAGTGGCCTACTCACGGTGGTGAGGGAGGTTGCTTCGCTTCGGGTGCTTGGCGGGTAGTTTGCCGCACCCGTAGGGGTCTTGGGTGGGGTATTGGCTATTCACCGCGACCGTGTAATCCGCTTTGCGTTGCAGGCTCGAACGCATTGCGGATTCCTAGTATATCCAATGTATTCATCTGTGATCTGTAATGTCTATCATTGCTATATATTTATATATAATAACTATTTAGGCGTTGCTTATGTTTTACAGCCGCGCTAGCCCAGCCCCCGCTCTGTCGTTAGTTAAGTAACCTAACGGGTGATGACGGGGCCCCGTGGCGAATGCGAATGGCATAAGCGTACGTCATATTTTGGTTGTTTTCTGCAATGGTAGGATTAAATGATGGGACGCATTAAAAGAACTAATGCAAGAAATAAACCAAGTAAAAGTCGATTGGAACACTTTGAAAACCACTCGGTTCTTTTCAAAACTAAAACTTTTAAACGCGGAGCTTGAACCACTCCTTTTAAAAGCTATCTCGTTCCATCGATTATATCAAGTTCACTACGTTCACGGTTTCGCCAAAACCATCCGTAGCCCTCCATCATTTCGGTTAAATATTCGGTAGTATTCAAGCTATGTATTTTGACCTCACGCCAAGGCATAGTGATTGGTAGCTGCCGGATATTTATCCGTTGCATAGATAGAATGCGTTGATTTGAGACAGTCGTACTGCCGTTTTGGCCTACGTCAAGGGTAGGTACGGGTGGGTTCAAATTAACCAGGATAATGATGGGAAGAACTTGACATGTGACTTATGACATTTTGACCTCACGCCAAGGTCATAAGAGCATGGGGCAAAAATCCACATCGGGAGTTTCATAAGTACTGAAACTTGCTAGCGTTGCATACCATTTGGAGTGTGATAATTCTGGTAGGATTCCTTCGGTTTTATCACGCGATGATATTTGGATCCCGATCCTACTGTGAGTATATGCTACTCCTCGGGAAAACTCTCACTTAACGATCAATGCTATAAACCTAGTAGGTGCCTAGAAAGGTGTTAGCGGGGCTACGCCCACAGGGAAAAGAGGTTACTTAATTAAGGAACTTCGCGAAAGCGTTGGAAAACCTCCCTCGAAGTACCGACACTGGCCTGGCTGAACGGTTAAGCAAGTATTGTACGGTGAGAATGATCCCGGCTAATCCTTTTCTTTATGGTTTGAGAAGGGATTCGAGAGACAGTGGGAGCCATCCAGTTTAGACAAACTAAAAACCACTCTAAACTTGCAAGAGCATCATGCTAAAGTGTTTCTTTTCTCTCTCCTAATTGCAGCGACCATTCAAGATGACCGGACTTAAGTTACTATTAGATAAAAACATATTGACAGGGCCAAACTACAAAGATTGGCTCAGGAATGTCAAGATGGCTATCACTTATGACAAGCTGGGGTATATACTTACCACCAAAGCTCCCCCCGTCCTAGGTCCCACCTCCAGCGTCGCGGATGTAGAAATCCGTAAGACATGGGAGATAGATTGCGCGAGGGCCAAATGCCTCGTATTAGCCTCGATGGACAACGACCATCAGAGGAGGCACGAGAATATGGACCTAGAGTCCATATTTCTCCATACAAAAGAACTGTATGGAGAGCAGTCTCGTATCGCAAGATACGAAGTGTCGAAGAAGCTCTTTTCGGCAAGGTTGGCCGTCGGATCATCGGTAGCGGACCACGTGCTTAAGATGATCGGCTACATAGAGGAGCTCGCGGACCTCGGGACCACGTTGGAGAATGAACTCTATACTGATCTGATTCTCCAGTCCCTTCCTTCCACTTACGCCCAGTTCATTCTCAACTTCAACATGCAAGGAAAGGAGGTTGAACTTGCCGAACTTCTGAACATGTTGAGGACTGCTGAGGGCACCCTACAGAAGGGTAGGGAGACATCCACTTTGTTTGTAGGAGGATCTTCCTCTTCTAGGTCCAGGGCGAAAGCCAAGGGCAAGAAGAAGAAATCCCCCGCCAAACCAAGGGGCGGTGTCGGTAAAGTGGATACGAAGGGAAAGGGTAAAGCAACAAAGGTAGCGGGGAAGCTGGTGGGGAAGGAAGAATGCTTCTATTGTCACAAAAGTGGCCACTGGAAACAAGATTGCAAGGCTTGGAAAGCCAGAACACAGGATTTGAAGCGAGTTGCAGCTTCAGCTTCAGGTGTGTATGTTATTGAAAATTGTCTATCAATAAACTCTACATCCTGGGTATTGGATACCGGATCAGGATCTCATATCTGTAATTCTTTGCAGGCGTTGAGAAAGCGTAGAGTTTTGAAGGCAGGTGACATGACCCTCAGAGTTGCGAACGGTGCTAGCATGGATGCTGAGGCCGTGGGGGACTATCACCTGGGATTATCAGATGGACACTTTTTGGTTTTGCGTAGTTGTTATTATGTACCAAATGCAACCTGTAATATCATTTCTGTATCTTTATTATCTAAAGAAGGTTATGAATTTGCATTTGTAAGTAATGTAGTGAACATTCACCTTAATCAAGTGTTGATTGGGTCAGGTACATTGAACAACGGTATTTACGTTTTAAACCAACCACAGGTTTTCAATATCCAGAATACACATAAAAGAAAGTCTCCAGATATTAATCAAACTTTCTTATGGCATTGTAGACTGGGTCACATCAACGAGAGAAGATTGACTAAGTTACATACTGAAGGATATTTAGATTCGTTCGAATATCAATCGTATGCAACTTGTCAATCCTGTCTCAAAGGAAAGATGACAAAGGCTCCGTTTTCTGGACACGGAGAAAGAGCGAGCGAGCTCTTGGGACTCGTACACAGCGACGTGTGCGGTCCAATGTCTACACATGCGCGAAGCGGTTTTTCTTACTTCATAACTTTTACGGATGATTTCTCAAGATTCGGACATGTCTTCTTAATAAAGCATAAATCCGAAGCTTTTGATAAGTTCCAGGAATATAAGAATGAAGTAGAAAAACAGACCGGCAAAAGTATCAAGATCCTAAGATCGGATCGAGGAGGAGAATACTTAAGTGCCGAATTCCTGAATTACTTAAAAGAGAATGGAATTCTCTCTCAGCTTACTCCTCCATACACCCCGCAACATAACGGTGTATCGGAGAGACGGAACCGAACCCTATTGGATATGGTACGGTCCATGATGAGTAATGCTGAGTTACCGCGATCTTTCTGGGGATATGCGCTAGAAACAGCTGCATATCTTTTGAACCGTGTTCCCACTAAGACTGTGCCTACCACACCATATGAGTTATGGAGTGGGAAGAAACCCTATCTTCAATACTTGAAGATTTGGGGATGTCCAGCTTATGTCAAAAAGCAGCATACGGACAAGCTCGAGGCACGCTCAGTACTGTGCAAGTTTGTGGGATACCCAAAGAACTCCAGGGGGTATCTTTTCTATTACGCAGAGGAACAAAAAGTCCTTGTTTCTCGCAATGCCCACTTTCTGGAACATCAGTTTTTAGAAAAAGAAATAAGTGGGAGCGCAATAGAACTGGAAGAAATTCCAGAACCACAAACTATTACTGAAAGTTTAGTGGAACCAGAAGGTTCAAAAGAACAGGACATTCCTACGCCGCTCCGCAGGAGTAGTAGGCAGTCTCATCCGCCCGAGAGATACTACGGTTTTCTCATTGACGGGGATAGAGAGGACTGCATCCTAGATTGTGATGAGCCTACTAGCTTCCAGCAAGCCATTCAGAGCGTCGACTCGGTAAAATGGCTGGATGCAATGCGGACCGAGATGGAGTCCATGTACACCAACAAAGTATGGACGTTGGACATTGCTCCAGACGGGGTAAAACCCGTAGGATGCAAGTGGATCTTCAAAAGGAAGATTGGTGTAGATGGACAGGTTGAGACCTATAAAGCTAGACTGGTAGCAAAGGGTTTTCGTCAGCGACCTGGTTTGGACTATGACGAAACCTTTTCTCCAGTAGCTATGCTGAAATCCATTCGGATCCTTCTTGCCATCGCTGCTTTCCACGATTATGAGATTTGGCAGATGGACGTAAAGACAGCTTTTCTAAATGGTCATTTAGAGGAGTGTGTCTATATGGACCAGCCAGAGGGTTTCATTCAGGGTGGGAGCAGCGGAAAGGTGTGCAAGTTGCTCAAGTCCATTTATGGACTCAAGCAGGCATCGCGGAGTTGGAACATCTGTTTTGATGAGACGGTCAAAGAATTTGGCTTTATCAAAAATCCAGATGAACCATGCATCTATTGTAGATTTGTAGCGAGAACTGTAGTATTTCTCGTGTTATACGTGGATGACATTCTCTTAATAGGAAATGACATTCCTATGCTACAATCTGTCAAGGGGTTCTTGTCACACAGGTTCTCCATGAAAGACCTGGGTGATGCCTCCTACATTCTGGGTATCCGGATCTACCGTGACAGATCCAAGAGGATATTAGGACTCTCGCAGTCCAGGTACATCGACACCATACTGAAGAGATTCAGTATGGAAGATTCCAAGCGCGGTAATCTACCGGCTTGTCACGGGATCACCCTCTCCAAAGAGATGTCTCCCAAGACTGATTTGGAGAGGGATCGCATGTCTATTATACCCTACGCTTCTGCGGTAGGCTCTATAATGTATGCGATGTTATGTACCAGACCAGATGTGGCTTATGCACTGAGTGTGGTAAGCAGGTATCAGTCAAACCCAGGGGAGAGACATTGGATAGCAGTAAAGAACATTCTCAAGTACCTGAGAAGGACTAAGGAGATGTTCTTGGTGTATGGCGGAAAAGACCTGCAGGTTGAGGCCTTTGCTGACTCCAGCTTCCAGAGTGACAAGGATGATTCCAAGTCCATGTCGGGTTTTGTCTTTACCCTCAATGGAGGGGCGGTGTGTTGGAAGAGCTCCAAACAGGAAACCGTTGCTGACTCGACTATGGAAGCGGAATACATCGCTGCATCTGATGCCGCAAAAGAAGCTGTCTGGATGAGGAAGTTCTTGAAAGAACTTCAGGTGGTTCCGTCCATTGTTGACCCAATACCTCTGTATTGCGACAACAACGGGGCTATAGCTTTAGCGAAGGAACCCAGGTCCCATCAGAAATCCAGACACATCTTAAGGCGGTATCACCTGATCAGGGAGATCGTGGATCGCCAGGAGATCGAGGTCCGGAGAGTTGCATCAGAGGATAACACAGCAGATCCATTCACCAAGGCCTTGCCCCAGACTCAGTTCGAGCGGCTGATCGAGATGATAGGTCTTCGATACGCCAGTACATGGCCTTAGTGCAAGTGGGAGATTGTTAGTGTATATGCCCTAGAGGCCATTACTGTATCATACTAGCTTGTATATTACTTAATGGAAGCTTGGGATATTCACAGTTGTATATACAATCTTGCTCGAAATGGTAGTATGCTACTTGGTTTGTCTCTGCTTTAATATGTGCATGTGTTTCTTTTAGCATATTGCTGGTATACATATTAGTAGAGCCCTTAGGATCTTTGCTTGATTACCAGCGTTGTGATGGCGCTCGCACTCGTGGGAGCTGGGTAATCTATAAGCACATCCTTATACAGGTCCCTGGTCGTTGGACTATCGAGACAGGGCATCGATACTCCGGAGTAGACTAGCGTATGCGCTTCTCATCCCAGTGTGGGAGACGGTCTGTCCCACAGCCGTTAGTACGTCGTACTTGGGATAGTATGCGGGTGCTCGTTAGGTTACGAGTATACCGGACAGGACTCGTCGGGAACTGTTGGTTGGTAATATACCTATCGTCAGTTATCAGTTCCCAGGTGACATGAGTACAGCTTAGTCCGCTGACTTGACACTGTCACTTCGCCTCGAGTGTGTTCCCACTGCACTTTGATTACTACCCTACCACGGCTCAAAGGAGCTGTGCAAACAGGTAGTTTTTGGATGCAGTCCCGAAGCACTTGGAGGCAGTGACGGTTAGACAGGATTCGTCTCTCCCGGTATTGGGGGTTGACATCGCGCTGTGTCTAGGAGAGCCATTACACGAGTAGTCCCTGGCCAGGGCAAGCGAGATATACTGGTAGGTTTCCAGTGTTATCTCAGGGTGTTCTGGGCTACACTCCGACACGACTTGTACCGCTATTAGGGGACTGACGTTCACCGCCCCCCTAGGCCCGCCATGCGATGTATCAGACGAACAGACCGGACTGTACGGAGACTGTCACATACAGGCTCAGTAGGAGTGCAGATGGGGTTCACCTCGTCAGTCTTCTTATCGACATCTACCTGGGGACCGTTACGTACAGCTAGTGCCGCTTGCGGTCTGTGGTTAAACCCACTGCCAGCGTAGTGTCGAGTCTTTAGAGTCCCACACAGAGAGCTATTCGCCTTTAGGCAAAACGAGTAGAGGTCGCATGGTTTTGCGACAGGGTTCGTTCGCATCCGCGCACTTGTGCACGTTTGCTGTCCGGACAGTCTATACTAGCGGGCTTTGGTTTAAGCCGGATCCTAGTATATGATTTGAGATTGGTTTTTCTCATTGTGTTCGTGTTCCTCGGATCACGAATGCGGGTGCGTATGCACAGTTGCTTGAGATTGGGGGAGAGGACCTTGTTTAGGGTTAATGGCCTTTGTCATTTTATTAACCCTATTGATTTTGTGTGGATTATTGTTAATTGATAATTAGCTTAATTATTGTGCATGGTTGTTGTTGACAATTTGACTTCATTGACTTGTTGACCATGTTGACAACTTGACCATAATCATTTCATTTGGAAGATGCTCTTTGATCTTTGCAAAAATGAAATGATAATGGTCAATTCATGATTTATCATGACAATTTTCAAGCTAATTATCTAATTAAACTTATCCTCACATATTAGTGAGAATGGCTCACTATTTTTCTCACTCTCTCATTTTCTTTTCTCTCTCTTGCTCATCCTCTCCCTCAAGCTCTCTCCCTCTCATGTGTTGAGAAACAAAAAGCTTGAGAAAAACCCTCTCTTGATCTTCTCTACTCACTTCTAGGGTTCAAGTCTTAGCATTTCTTGCACTCTAGTTACTCCTAGCTTGGAGTTGAAGCTAAAGGTGGTGGCTTTCGGGTGGATCCTTCTTTGACGGGAGAAGACAAGCAAGGTGATCCTTTTCTACCATACCTAGGAGCAAGGAGAGAAGGACTAAAGACCAAAGGTATAACTTTTCATCACTTAGCTACTTTGTAGTTAGGGTTAGCTAGTTTATGTTTAGCAAAGATCCTCACAAGCATAGTCCATGTTGCCTAAGTAATTAAAAATCCGATTTTTATTATGTTTTCCGCCTCCCCGTAAGCACCGGGGTGGGCAACACGGACTAACAGGGTTAACAAAATATCTTCATAAAATATCAAGCCAAAGACAAAGTCAAAGCTTCATGAAGCTTCATGGAAGCTTCATGCAAAAGCCAACCCTAATCCAAACCCTAACCAAGTTTAAACCCTAAATCATGTTAAATTTGTAACCCTAACATGTTACAATATTATATATCACATATACAATATATTTTGTAACAATAGAAAATAATACAATTAACATATATCGCATATATATCAATGTATTATCCCGTGAGAAAAAGAATCAATAAAGCGAGCTTATATTAGTTAACGTAACGTAATATATCACATATATAATTATACATTAAATTATCGAATCAACACTTGATCCGATAACCCGGCTATATTACATATAACCGACTAATATAGCATGTACCATTTCATCGAATCAACATTTGATTCGATGACCCGGTTATATCACATATACCCGGCCGATATCTCATATAACTAGAATAGAATACGGTATCTCATATCGTATTATTCTCGGTCCCGCACATATCACATATGTGCTCCTACTTCTTTTTGCCTGAGCCAGGAAACCTCTGTGTAGGACTCTAAAGAATCGTCAATATGCCGGCAGTAGGTGATGATCATATCAAACACCCACAAGCTGCAAGCGGTCAGCTAAACGTAACAGCCACCTTGGTATTGAGCGATCATAAGATCAACAAGCAAGCCTGTACATTCTCCTGTGAATCCAATTAGTAACATTCCAGTACAGTCCGGTCTCTTCGTCTGATATGTTGCATATCTAGTCTAGGGGTGGTATACGTCAGACCCCAGTAACCGATAAGTCGTGTCGATATTGTAAGTCCACGTTGCCCACCCCGGTGCTTACGGGGAGGCAGAAACGTTATGAGAAATTCGATTTTTACAACACTAGGCAACATGGACTAACCCAAGGAGGGATCTTCGCTAAACATAAACTAACTACCAAGCTAAAAGAGTTAGCTACTCGGTTAAGGGGTTATACCTAAGTCTTGAAGTCCTTCTCTTCTTGCTCCTTGGAGCGGGATGAACGGGTTCTCCTCGTCGCCTTCTCTTGTCGAAGAAAGATCCACCCGAGGGCCTCTACCTTTGGCTCCAACCTCAAACTAGAAGTAACTAAGGTGCTTGGTGTGCTAAACCTAGAACCTTAGAAAGAGTAGAGAGTAATTTTGAGGGTTTTGTCTCAAGCTCAATGGTTCTCAACTCATGAGAGGGGAGAGCTTTGAGAGAGAGGAAGAGGATGATAGAGAATGAGAATGATAAAGTGAGGAGATAATGACAACCTTCTCACATATATATGAATTATGATAATTAAATAATTAGCTAAAGATAATTGTGATGGTTAATCTTGAAATGACCATTATCATTTCACATTAATTACTTTTGCAAGAATCAAAGAGCATCTTTCATATGAAATGATGATGGTCAATTTGTCAACCTAGGTCAACAAGTCAAGTATAGTCAAATGGTCAACAACCCTAACCATAACACAATTATAATTAACTAATATTAATAATCATATTTCACATATAAACATTAGGGTTTAGTAAATGACAATGGTCATCAAACCTAATGAAAGTCCTCTGCCTCTGTCTCAGTCAACTGTGCATACACACCCGTATCCGTGTTCCGAGGAACACGAATACAATGAGATAAAACCAATCCCAAAACATATACTAGGATCTGGCTTAAACCAAAGCCCGCTAGTATAAGCTGTCCGGACACCAAACGTGCACAAGTGCGCGGATGTGAACGAACCTCGTCGCAAAACCTTGCGACCTCTACTCGTTTTGCCTAAAGGCGAATAACCCTCTGTATGGGACTCTAAAGACTCGACACTACGCTGGCAGTGGGTTTAACTATAGACCGCAAGCGGCACTAGCTGTACGTAACGGTCCCCAGGTAGATGCCGATAAGAAGACTGACGAGGTAAACCCATCTGAACTCCTACTGAGCCTGAATGTGACAGTCTCCGTACAGTCCGGTCTGTTCGTCTAAGAACATCGCATGGCTGGCCTAGGGGGCCGGTAAACGTCAGTCCCCTAATAGCGGTACAAGTCATGTCGGAGTGTAGCCCAGAACACCCTGAGATAACACTGGAAACCTACCAGTCTATCTCGCTTGCCCTGGCAAGGGACTTTGTGTAATGGCTCTCCTAGACACAACGCGATATCAACCCCCAATACCGGGAGAGTAGAATCCTGTCTAACCGTCACTGCCTCCAAGTGCTTCGGGACTGCACCCAACTGCTACCTGTTTGCACGACTCCTTTGAGCCGTGGTAGGGTAGCAATTTAAGAACAGTGGGAACACACTCGAGGCGAAGTGACAGTGTCAAGTCAACGGACTAAGCTGTACTCATGTCACCTGGGAACTGATAACTGACGATAGGTATAATACCAACCAACAGTTCCCGACGAGTCTTGTCCAGTGTAGTCGTAACCTAACGAGCACCCGCATACTATCTCAAGTACGACGTACGGACGGCTGTGGGACAGACCGTCTCCCAAGCTGGGATGAGAAGCGCATACGCTAGTCTACTCCGGAGTATCGATGCCCTGTCTCGATAGTCCTACGACTAGGGACCTGCATAAGGATGTGCTTATAGATTACCCAGCCCCCACGAGTGTGACTGCCATCACAACGCTGGTAATCAAGCAAAGATCCTAAGGGCTTCACTAATGTGTAAAGGCGATATGCTAAAAGAAACACATGCACACATTAAAGCAGAAACAAACCAAGTAGCATACTACTATTTTGAGCAAGAATGTCAATACAAGGTGAATATCCCAAGCTTCCATCAAGTAATATACAAACTAGTATGATACAGTAATGGCCTCTAGGGCATATACACTAACAATCTCCCACTTGCACTAAGGCCATATACTGGCGTATCGAAGACCTATCATCTCGATCAGCCGCTCGAACTGAGTCTGGGGTAAGGCCTTTGTGAATGGATCAGCAGTGTTATCTTCCGTAGCAACTCTCTGAACCTCGATCTCCTGGCGACCCACGATCTCCCTGATCAGGTGATACCGCCTCAAGATGTGTCTGGAATTCTGATGGGACGTGGGTTCCTTCGCTAAAGCTATAGCTCCGTTGTTGTCTCAATACAGAGGTATTGGATCAACAATGGACGGAACCACCTGAAGTTCTGTCAAGAACTTCCTTATCCAGAAGGCTTCTTTTGTGGCATCAGCAGCAGCGATATATTCCGCTTCCATCGTCGAGTCAGCAACGGTTTCCTGTTTGGAACTCTTCCAACACACCGCCCCTCCATAGAGGGTAAAGACATAACCCGACATGGACTTGGAATCTTCCTTGTCACTCTGGAAGCTGGAGTCAGCAAAGGCCTCGATCTGGAGGCCTTTTTCGCCATACACCAAGAACATCTCCTTAGTCCTTCTCAGGTACTTGAGAATGTTCTTTACCGCTATCCAGTGTTTCTCCTTAGGGTTTGACTGATACCTGCTTACCACACTCAGTGCATAAACTACATCCGGTCTGGTACACAACATCGCATACATTATAGAGCCTACCGCAGAAGCGTAGGGTATAATCGACATGCGATCCCTTTCCAAATCAGTCTTGGGAGACATCTCTTTGGAGAGGGTGATCCCATGACAAGCCGGTAGATTACCGTTCTTGGAATCTTCCATACTGAATCTTTTCAGTATGGTGTCGATGTACCTGGACTGTGAGAGTCCTAATATCCTCTTGGATCTGTCATGATAGATCCGGATCCCCAGAATATAAGAGGCATCACCCAGGTCTTTCATGGAGAACCTGTGTGACAAGAACCCTTTGACAGATTGTAGCATAGGAATGTCATTTCTTATCAAGAGAATGTCATCCACGTATAAAACGAGGAATACGACAGTTCTTGCTACAAATCTACTATAGATGCATGGTTCATATGGATTTTTGATAAAGCCAAATTCCTTGACCGTCTCATCAAAACAGATGTTCCAACTCCGCGATGCCTGCTTTAGTCCATAGATGGACTTAAGCAACTTGCACACCTTTCCGCTGCTCCCACTCTGAATGAAACCCTCTGGCTGGTCCATATAGACACACTCCTCTAAATTTCTATTTAGAAAAGCGGTCTTTACGTCCAACTGCCAGATCTCATAATCGTGGAAGGCAACAATAGCAAGAAGGATCCGAATGGATTTCAGCATAGCCACTGGAGAAAAGGTTTCGTCATAGTCCAAACCAGGTCTTTGACGAAAACCCTTTGCAACAAGTCTAGCTTTATAGGTCTCAACCTGTCCATCTACACCAATCTTCCTTTTGAAGATCCACTTGCATTCTACGGGTTTTACCCTATCTGGAGCAACATCCAACGTCCATACTTTGTTGGTGTACATAGACTCCATTTCGTTCCGCATTGCATCCAGCCATTTTACCGAGTCAACGCTCTGAATGGCCTGCTGGAAGCTAGTCGGCTCATCACTATCAATGATGCAATCCTCTTTATCCCCATCTATGAGAAAACCGTAGTATCTCTCGGGCGGATGAGACTGCCTACTACTTCTGCGGAGCGGCGCAGGAATGTCCTGATCTTTCGAACCCTCTGGTTCTACTAAGCTTTTAGTAATAGTCTGTGGTTCTGGAATTTCTTCCAGTTCTATTGCGCTCCCACTTATTTCCTTTTCTAAGAACCGGTGTTCCAGAAAGTGGGCATTACGAGAAACAAAGACCTTTTGTTCCTCTGCGTAATAGAAAAGATACCCCCTGGAGTTCTTTGGGTATCCCACAAACTTGCACAGTACTGAGCATGCCTCGAGCTTGTCCGCATGCTGCTTTTTGAGAAAAGCTGGACATCCCCAGATTTTCAGATATTGAAAATTGGGTTTCTTCCCACTCCATATCTCATATGGTGTGGTAGGTACAGTCTTAGTTGGAACTCGGTTCAAAAGGTATGCAGCTGATTCTAACGCATATCCCCAGAATGATTGCGGCAACTCAGCGTTACTCATTATGGAACGTACCATATCCAATAGGGTGCAGTTCCTTCTCTCCGATACACCGTTATGTTGCGGAGTGTATGGAGGAGTAAGCTGAGAGAGAATTCCATTCTCTTTTAAGTAATCCAGGAACTCGGCACTCAAGTATTCATCACCTCGATCAGATCTCAGTGTCTTGATACTTTTGCCTGTTTGTTTTTCTACTTCATTCTTATATTCCTGGAACTTTCCAAAGGCTTCGTATTTATGTTTCATTAAAAAGACATATCCGTACCTTGAAAAATCATCCGTAAAATTAATGAAGTAAGAATAACCGCTTCGTGCATGCGTAGACATTGGACCGCACACGTCGCTGTATACGAGTCCCAAGAGCTCGCTTGCTCTTACTCCGTGTCCAGTGAACGGAGTCTTTATCATCTTTCCTTTGAGACAGGATTGACAAGTTGCATATGATTGATATTCGAACGGATCCAAATATCTTTCTGTATGTAACTTCGTCAACCTTCTCTCATTGATGTGACCCAGTCTACAATGCCATAAGAAATCCTTATTTGTTTCCGGAGACTTTCTTTTGTGTGTATTCTGGACATTGAAAATTTGTGGTTGGTTTAATACGTATATACCATTGCTTAATGTACCTGACCTAATCAGAACTTGATTAAGGTGAATGTTTACAACATTACTTACAAACGCAAATTCATAACCTTCTTTAGATATTAAAGATACAGAAATGATATTACAAGTTGCATTGGGTACAAAAAAGCAATTACATAAAACCAAAACATGTCCATCTGACATTCCCAGGTGATAGTCCCCCACGGCCTCAGCATCGGTGCTAGCTCCGTTTGCAACTCTGAGGGTCATATCACCTGCCTTCAAAAACCTACGCTTTCTCAATGCCTGCAAAGAATTACAGATATGAGATCCTGATCCGGTATCCAATATCCAGGAAGTAGAGTTTATTGATAGACAGTTTTCAATAACATACACACCTGAAGCTGAAGCCGCAACTTGCTTCAGATCCTGGGATCTGGCCTTCCAAGCCCTGCAATCTTTCTTTCAGTGTCCACTCTTATGACAGTAAAAGCACTCTTCCTTATCCACAAGCATTCCCGTTACCTTTGTTGCCTTTGTCTTTCCCTTCGTATCCACTTTACTAACACCGCCCCTTGGTTTGGCGGGGGTTTTCTTCTTCTTTCCCTTGGCTTTCGCCTTGGACCTAGAAGAGGAAGATCCTCCTACAAACAAAGTGGATGTTTCCCTAACTTTTTGGAGGGTGCCCTCTGCACTCCTCAGCATGTTGAGGAGTTCTGAAAGTTCAACTTTCTTTTCTTGCAAGTTGAAGTTCAGGATAAACTGGGCGTAAGTGGAAGGAAGGGACAGGGGAATCAAGTCCGTATAGTGCTCATTCTCCAACGTGGTCCCAAGGTCCGCGAGTTCCTCTATGTAGCCAATCATCTTAAGCACGTGTTCCGCTACCGATGATCCGACGGCCAATCTTGCCGTAAACAGCTTTTTCGATACTTCGTATCTGGCGATACGGGATTGCTCTCCATACAGTTCTTTTGTATGGAGAAATATGGATTCGAGGTCCATATTCTCGTGCCTCCTCTGATGTTCATTGTGCATAGAGGCAAGCTCGAGGCACTTGGCCTTCGCGCAGTCGATTTCTCTGGTCTTACGGATTTCCCTATCCACGACGCTGGTTTTGGGACCTGGGACAGGGGGAGCTTTGGTGGTAAGGAGATACCCCAACTTGTCATAAGTGATTGCCATTTTGACATTCCTAAGCCAATCTTTGTAGTTTGGCCCTGTCAGTATGTTTTTATCTAGTAGTAACTTTAGTCCAGTCATGATAATTGGTCGCTGCAATTAGGAGAGAGAGAAGAAACACTTTAGCATGATGCTCTTGCAAGTTTAGAATGGTTTTTAATTTGTCTAAACAGGATGGCTCCCACTGTCTCTCGAATCCCTCCTCAAACCATAAAGGAAGAATTAGTCGGGACCAATCTCACCGTACAATTTCTGCTTAACCGTTTAGCCAGGCCAGTGTCGGTACTTCGAGGGAGGTTTTCCAATGCTTTCGCGAAGTTCCTTAATTAAACAACCTCTTTTCCCTGTGGGCGTAGCCCCGCTAACACCTTTCTAGACACCTACTTGGTTTATAGTATTGATCGTTAAGTGAGAAAGTTCCGGAGGAGTAGCATGTACTCACAGTAGGATCGGGATCCAAATATCATCGCATGACAAAACTGAAGGAATCCTACCAGAATCATCATACTCCAAATGGTATGCAGTGCTAGCAAGTTTCAGTTTCTTTTGAAACTCCCGATGTGGATTTTTGCCCCGTGCTCTTATGACCTTGACTTTGGCCACAAATCATAAGTCAGATGTCAAGTTCTACCCGTCATTCTCCATGTTAATTTGAACCCACCCGCATATACCCTTGACTTTGGCCAACAAGGTAGAACGACTGTCCCAAACCAACACATCTATCTATGCTGCACATGAATACCCAATAGCTACCAATCACTATGCCTTGACTTTGGCCAACAAACATAGCTTGAATACTTATTGACCATTCATGTGAAACGACAGAGGGCTACGAATGGTTTTGGCGAAACCGTGAACGTAGTGAACTTGATATAATCGAAGGAACGAGATAGCTTTCAAAAGGAGTGATTCAAGCTCCGCATTTAAAATTTGGTTTTGAAAAGAACCGAGTGGTTTTGAAAGTGTTCCAACGACTTTTACTTGGTTTATTTTTCTTGCATTAATTTTAATGCGTCCCATCAATTAATCCTACCATTGCAGAAAACAACGAAAATATGACGTATGCTTATGCCATCCGCATTCGCCACGGGGTCCCGTCATCACCCGTTAGGTTACTTAACTAACGATAGAGCGGGGGCTGGACTAGCGCGGATGCAAAACATAAGCAATGCCTAAATAGATATCATATATAGATATATATATACATTCGTCACATGCAATGATAGCCATTCCAGATCATAGATGAACACATTGGATATACTAGGAATCCGCATTTCATACGAGCCTGTAACGAAGAGCGGATTACACGGTCGCGATGAATAGCCAAACCCCACCCTAGACCCCTACGGGTGCGGCAAACTACCCGCCAAGTACCCGAAGCGAAGCAACCTCCCTCAACACCGTGAGTAGGCCACTCGGCACTTCGAGATACCCGGTAGTTTGTGCACCCCACCTTGGGTCTATCCTAGGAGCAAAAACAGTAAAAGAAATTATACAATGACGGCTACAACCCCATCCCGGTTGTGCGGCCATATAAATAATATTACGTCAATTTACATATTACAAGAATTGAAAGAAATAAGAAAACTCTCATCTCACAACCCCCCGGCTATTCATCCGCGACAATCCAACGAATTCATATACACAAACCATCAACATTACAGATCAAAGATATGTATAACCCCCATTAATCGACGTATAGCGATTAGCAGACGTTCAATACATATATCACATCACAGATATAACCCATTAGCCAAAGTATAAAGAAGTTCGATCAAAATACGGATTTGTGACCACCCCAAAAACTAACTTGTTCTCTGGAAATTCTGGGCAGAAACAAACCATCCTAAAAATCCCAAAGCAGCAACTGAAGAACACTGCAGGAAAAACGACCTACGGCCGAGTCAACTCGGCCGCGGATCCGCGGCAAGAGCATGCTCTTGCCGTGGTTCCACGGTGAGTTGGTCGACTCGCTGATTCATTTTTCTTGGGTGTTCTGTAAAAACCCTGAGCCGATTTTTAGTGTATGATTTATTATTTTTAAAGTAGAAATAAAAATCGGCAGAAACTTAGGTTTTTAGAAAAGTGTTTTGCGATTTTTTCCGATCGAAGTTCTAGATACTTTGCTAACTTGCTAGTTTGTGTTTAGCTAGGCTCTGATACCACTGTAAGTCCACGTTGCCCACCCCGGTGCTTACGCGGTGGCGGAAACGTTATGAAAAATTCGATTTTTACAACACTAGGCAACATGGACTGACCTAAGGAGGGATCATTGCTAAACATAAACTAACTACCAAGCTAAAAGAGTTAGCTACTTGGTTAAGGGGTTATACCTAAGTCTTGAAGTCCTTCTCTTCTTGCTCCTTGGAGTGGGATGAACGGGTTCTTCTCGTCGCCTTCTCTTGCCGAAGAAAGATCCACCCAAGGGCCTCTATCTTTGGCTCCAACCTCGAACTAGAAGTAACTAAGGTGCTTGGTGTGCTAAACGTAGAACCTTAGAAAGAGTAGAGAGTAATTTTGAGGGTTTTGTCTTAAGCTCAATGGTTCTCAACTCATGAGAGGGGAGAGCTTTGAGAGAGAGGAAGAGGATGAGAGAGAATGAGAATGATAAAGTGAGGAGATAATGACAACCTTCTCACATATATGTGAATTATGATAATTAAATAATTAGCTAAAGATAATTGTGATGGTTAATCTTGAAATGACCATTATCATTTCACATTAATTACTTTTGCATGAATCAAAGAGCATCTTTCATATGAAATGATGATGGTCAACTTGTCAACCTAGGTCAACAAGTCCAAATGGTCAACAACCCTAACCATAAAAAAATTATAATTAACTAATATTAATAATCATATTTCACACATAAACATTAGGGTTTAGTAAATGACAATGGTCATCAACCCTAATGAAAGTCCTCTGCCTCTGCCTCAGTCAACTGTGCATACACACCCGTATCCGTGTTCCGAGGAACACAAATACAATGAGATAAAACCAATCCCAAAACATATACTAGGATCTGGCTTAAACCAAAGCCCGCTAGTATAAGCTGTCCGGACACCAAACGTGCACAAGTGCATGGATATGAACGAACCCCATCGCAAAACCATGCGACCTCTACTCGTTTTGCCTAAAGGCGAATAACCCTCTGTGTGGGACTCTAAAGACTCGACACTACGCTGGCAGTGGGTTTAACCACAGACTGCAAGCGACACTAGCTGTACGTAACGGTCCCCAGGTAGATGCCGATAAGAAGACTGACGAGGTAAACCAATATGAACTCCTACTGAGACTGAATGTGACAAACTCCGTACAGTCCGTTCTGTTCGTCTAAGAACATCGCATGATGGGCCTAGGGGGGCGGTAAACGTCAGTCCCCTAATAGCGGTACAAGTCGTGTCGGAGTGTAGCCCAGAACACCCTGAGATAACACTGGAAACCTACCAGTCTATCTCGCTTACCCTGGCCAGGGACTTTGTGTAATGGCTCTCCTAGACACAACGCGATATCAACCCCCAATACCGGGAGAGACGAATCCCGTCTTACCATCACTGCCTCCAAGTGCTTCGGGACTGCACCCAACTGCTACCTGTTTGCACGACTCCTTTGAGCCGTGGTAGGGTAGCAATCTAAGAACAGTGGGAACACACTCGAGGCGAAGTGACAGTGTCAAGTCAACAGACTAAGATGTACTTATGTCACCTAGGAACTGATAACTAACGATAGGTATAATACCAACCAACAGTTCTCGACGAGTCCTGTCCAGTGTACTCATAACCTAACGAGCACCCCATACTATCTCAAGTACGACGTACTGACGGCTGTGGGACAGACCGTCTCCCAAGCTGGGATGAGAAGCGCATACGCTAGTCTACTCCGGAGTATCGATGCCCTGTCTCGATAGTCCTACGACTAGGGACCTGCATAAGAATGTGCTTATGGATTACCCAGCCCCCATGAGTGTGACTGCCATCACAACGCTGGTAATCAAGTAAAGATCCTAAGGGCTCCACTAATGTGTAAAGGCGATATGCTAAAAGAAACACATGCACACATTAAAGCAGAAACAAACCAAGCAGCATACTACTATTTTGAGCAAGAATGTCAATACAAGGTGAATATCCCAAGCTTCCATCAAGTAATATACAAACTAGTATGATACAGTAATGTCCTCTAGGGCATATACACTAACAGATATAAGGCTCATAACGGGTCGAGAAACTACTGATAACTCTTACCAGCAGCACTCCATATCAGCCCTGGCCAGGGACTTCCAGTTATAGCCAATCGAACATGGCACAACATCAACTCCCAATACCGGGAGAGATGAAACCACTCCTATCGCTCATTGCCTCTATGTGATTCGGGACTGTACCCAAATGCCACCGTTTTGCATGCCCTCTTGGATGTGGTAAGGTGGAAATCAAAGCACAGTGGGAATCACACAAGACTCTATGATGATCTCGGGTCTACAGACTAACCTGTACCAGTGTCACCGGAGAACTGCTATCTGACGATAGGTATAATACCATCTAAGAGTTCTCGGCGAGTCCGTTCAGTGTACCCTGTCTCCACTGAGCACCCGTACACCATCTTTGATGTCAAACACCAATGGATATGGGATCATCCATCGCCCATCATATGGGTCAAGATGCGTATACGCTAGTCTACTCTGGTGTAACGATGCCCTGTCTCGACACACACTCGACTAGGAACAGTTATAAGATGTACTCATCGACTACCGTGGCCTCACTAGTATGATCTCATCATAGTCCCAGTAGTCGAGTACAGATCCTAAGGGCTTTATCAACATGTGAGAGTAAGACAGTAAACTAATACAAGCCAACATGTTAAGACAAAGTGAAACCAAATAGCATACTATCTGTAAGTCGATGTAGAACACCCCAATACTTGTGGGGAGGCGGAATTTTCAAAAACGAACTTGTTTAGTGAACAAACATCGACTAACCGCTTGAATCGAAGCTAAACGATAACTAACAACAAACATAGAGTTTCTATACTACTATGTTTAGGGATTATATCTAACGAATCGTGTCCTTTGTCTTTGTGAATTCCTCCTCCTCCTCGGCCTTCTCGAAGTGGTAGACGATCCACCCGAGTGCTTTACTCCAAGCTTAGCCTCTAAACTTGAGGCAACTAAACTTCTTTAAGTGCTAATCAAAGAAGCTAGGTGAAATATAGAGAGGGTTATGGATTAAGTAGTCTAACTAATCCTTTGTACTCAACTCATGAGAGGGGAGGATTAGTGTTTGAAGAGGGAGAGCTTGAGGAGAGAGAAGATGATAAAGATAATGATATGAGAATAGTGAGATAACATGATATATATCAAGCATTTCTTTTTATCAAGAAAAGAATAAGAAATGAATTTAGCAACCATGCTTGATAATATCTAGTGATGATTCACTCCATGAGTCATTAAGCATTTATCATGCATTAATGACATGGATGAATCATCCATATGACTCACTAATCACATTCATTGCATATGCCACCTAAACCTCCTTAGTCACCATCTTCTAGAAGCTTCTCGCGCAATTACGAGAACGCCCCTCCTTTCCGCAAAAATACGGAAAAACTTTAGACTGTATAAATCCAATAACCGGATACCAGTAACTGGCTTAAACCAAAGCCGACTGGTAAAAACTGTCCGAAAGTCGTACGCGCGTAAACGCACGTATGCGTCCGAACCCTTGTCGTAAAACCATACGACCTCTATATCGTTTTGCCTGGAGTAGGGAAACTCTCTGTGTAGGACTCTAGAGACTCGACTACTACGCTGGCAGTGGGTTTAACCACAGACCGCAAGCGGCACTAGCTGTACGTAACGGTCCCCAGGTAGATGTCGATAAGAAGGCCGATGAGGAAACCCATCCGAACTCCTACTGAGTCTGATGTGACAATCTCCGTACAGTCCGGTCCGTTCGTCTTAGACTATCGCATATCGGGCCTAGGGGGGCGGCAAGCGTCAGTCCCCTAATAGCGGTATAAGTCGTGTCGGAGGGAAGCCCATTACACCCTGAGAAACTACTGGAACCTACCAGCAAATCTCGCTTGCCCTGGCCAGGGACTTTGCGTAATGGCTCTCTGACACAGCGCGATATCAACTCCCAATACCGGGAGAGACGAATCCTGTCTAACCGCCACTGCCTCCAAGTGCTCGGGACTGCACCCAACTGCTACCTGTTTGCACGACTCCTTTGAGCCGTGGTAGGGTAGAAATCTAAGAACAGTGGGACACACTCGAGGCGAAGTAGCAGTTTCAAGTCTGCGGACTATGCTGTACTCATGTCACCTGGGAACTGTTCACTGACGACTGGTATAAAACCAACCAACAGTTCCCTGTGAGTCCTGTCCGGTGTACCCGTAACCTAACGATCACCTGCATACTATCTCCAGTACGACGTACTGACGGCTGTGGGACAGACCATCTCCCCAACTGGGATGAGAAGCGTACACACTAGTCTACTCCGGAGTATCGATGCTCTGTCTCGATAATCCAACGACCAGGGACCTGAATAAGGATGTGCTTGTAGACTACCCAGCCCCCACTAGTGTGACTGCCATCACAACGCTGGTAGTTAAGTAAGATCCTAAGAGCTCTATCAATACGTATACTCACATATTAAGATAGAAAAACCAAGTAGCATACTACCATGTTTAGCAAGACTGTTATATACATGTGAATATCCCAAGCTTCCATTAAGTAATATACAAACCAGTATGATACAGTAATGGCCTTCTAGGGCATAAACACTAACAATCTCCCACTTGCACTAGGGCCATGTACTGGCATATCGAAGACCAATGATCTCGAGTAGCCTCTCGAACTGAATCTGAGGTAGGGCCTTCGTGAATGGATCAGCAATGTTCTCTTCAGAAGCAACTCTCCGAACCTCGATCTCCTGACGATCAATGATCTCCCTGATCAGGTGATACCGCCTCAAGATGTGTCTGGACTTCTGATGGGACCTTAGTTCCTTTGCTAAAGCTATAGCTCCGTTGTTGTCGCAATACAGAGGTATTGGATCAAGTATGGTAGGAACCACCTGAAGTTCTGTTAGGAACTTCTTCATCCAGACTGCTTCTTTTGCGGCATTGCAAGCAGCTATATACTCCGCTTCCATCGTCGAGTCAGCAACAGTGTCCTGCTTGGAGCTCTTCCAGCACACCGCCCCTCCATTGAGGGTAAAGACATAACCCGACATGGACTTCGAATCGTCCTTATCACTCTGGAAGCCGGAATCAGCAAAGGCCTCCAACCTGAGGTCTTTTCCGCCGTAAACCAAAAACATCTCCTTAGTCCTTCTCAGGTACTTGAGAATGTTCTTTACTGCTATCCAGTGCTTCTCCCCTGGGTCTGACTGATACCGGCTTACCACGTTTAGTGCGTAAGCTACATCTGGTCTGGTGCACAACATCGCATACATTATAGAGCCTACCGCAGAAGCGTAGGGTATAATAGACATGCGTTCCCTTTCCAAATCAGTCTTGGGAGACATCTCTTTGGAGAGGGTGATTCCGTGACAAGCCGGTAGATTACCGCGCTTAGAATCTTCCATACTGAATCTTTTCAGTACAGTGTCGATATACCTGGACTGCGAAAGTCCCAACATCCTCTTGGATCTATCACGATAGATCCGGATCCCCAGAATGTAAGAGGCATCACCCAGGTCTTTCATGGAGAACCTGTGTGACAAGAATCCTTTGACAGATTGTAGCATAGGAATGTCATTTCCTATCAATAGAATGTCATCCACGTACAAGACGAGGAATACGACACTTCTGGCTACAACTTTACTATATATGCACGGTTCATCTGGATTTTTGATAAAGTCATATTCTTTGACTGTCTCATCAAAACAGATGTTCCAACTCCGCGATGCCTGCTTTAGTCCATAAATGGACTTAAGCAGCTTGCATACTTTCCCGCTGCTCCCACTCTGATTGAAACCCTCTGGTTGATCCATATATACACACTCTTCTAAATTTCCATTCAGAAAAGCCGTCTTTACATCCATCTGCCAAATTTCATAATCATGGAAGGCAGCAATAGCAAGAAGGACCCGAATGGATTTGAGCATAGCCACTGGAGAAAAAGTTTCGTCATAGTCCAAACCAGGTCTTTGACGAAAACCCTTTGCAACAAGTCTAGCCTTATAGGTTTCCACCTGTCCATCTACACCAATCTTTTTCTTGAAGATCCATTTGCATCCTATGGGTTTTACCCTATCTGGAGCAAAGTCCAAAGTCCATACTTTGTTGGTGTACATAGACTCCATTTCGGTCCGCATTGCATCTAGCCATCGTACCGAGTCGCCGCTCTGGATGGCCTGCAGGAGGTCAGTAGGTTCATCATTATCTATGATGCAATCCTCTCTATCCCCATCTATGAGAAAACCGTAGTATCTCTCAGGCGGATGAGACGGCCTACTACTCCTGCGGAGGGGTGCGGGAATGTCCTGTACTTCTTGAACTTCCGGTTCTACCAAACTTTCAGTAGCAGTTTGTGGTTCTGGAATTTCTTCCAGTTCTATTTCGCTCCCACTTATTTCCTTTTCTAAAAACTCATGTTCCAGAAAATGGGCATTACGAGAAACAAAGACCTTTTGTTCCTCTGCGTAATAGAAATAATATCCCTTGGAGTTCTTTGGATATCCCACAAACATACATTTTACTGATCGTGCCTCGAGCTTGTCCGCATGCTGCTTTTTAACAAAAGCTGGACATCCCCAAATCTTCATATGCTGAAGATGGGGTTTCTTCCCAGTCCACATCTGATATGGAGTGGTAGGCACAGTCTTGGTAGGAGCCCTGTTCAGAAGATATGCTGCTGATTCTAGCGCATAACCCCAGAAAGATCGCGGTAACTCAGCATTACTCATCATGGATCGTGCCATATCTAATAGGGTTCGATTCCGTCTCTCCGATACACCGTTATGCTGTGGAGTGTATGGAGGAGTAAGCTGAGAGAGAATTCCTTTCTCTTTTAGGTAACCTAGGAACTCGGCACTCAAGTATTCAACACCTCGATCAGATCTTAGTGTCTTGATACTTTTGCCGGTTTGGTTTTCTACTTCAATCTTATACTCTTGGAATTTCTCAAAAGCCTCGGATTTATGTTTCATCAGATAAATGAATCCGTATCTTGAGTAATCATCCGTGAAAGCAATGAAATAGGAAAAACCACCTCTTGCATGTGTAGATATTGGACCGCATACATCGCTGTGTATGAGTCCTAAGAGCTCACTCGCTCTTACTCCTTGTCCAGTAAATGGAGACTTTGTCATCTTTCCTTTGAGACAAGATTGACAAGTGTCATAGGTTTGATATTCGAACGAGTCCAAATATCCTTCTCTATGCAACTTAGTCAACTTTCTCTCATTGATGTGACCCGGTCTACAATGCCATAAGAAAGCTTTATTTAAATCTGGAGACTTTCTTTTTAGTGTGTTCTGGACATTGAAAATTTGGAATTGGTTTAAAACATATATACCGTTATTTAGTGTACCTGACCCAATCAAACCATGATTAAGGTGGATGTTAACAACATCTCTTACAAACGTGAAATCATAACCTTTATTTGATAACAAGGAAACTGATATGATATTATACGTTAAGCTTGGTACAAAATAACAGTTATGTAAAACCAAAATGTGTCCACTCATCAATCCTAGGTGATAATCCCCGACGGACGCAGCTCCCACGCTAGCTCCGTTAGCAACCTTTAGGGTCATATCACCTTCCTTCAGCACTCTACGGTTTCTCAGTGCCTGCAATGAATTGCAAATATGAGATCCTGATCCGGTATCCAATACCCAGGAAGTAGAGTTGATCGACAGACAATTCTCAATTACAAACACACCTGAAGTCGAAGCCACAGCTTGCTTCGGTTCCTGGTTCTTGGCGTTCCACGCCTTGCAATCCTTCTTCTAGTGCCCTTTCCTGTGACAATGGAAGCACTCATCCTGGCCAACTACCGGTACCGCAAACTTTTTCTTTCCCTTCCCTCCCACCTTACTAACACCTCCTCTAGGTTTGTTGGCG
Source organism: Agapanthus africanus (assembly GCA_030015575.1). Taxonomy (NCBI): domain Eukaryota; kingdom Viridiplantae; phylum Streptophyta; class Magnoliopsida; order Asparagales; family Amaryllidaceae; genus Agapanthus; species Agapanthus africanus. Next base: position 217,136,987 of record JASDDO010000029.1, read on the forward strand.
GCCTTCTTCTTCCTTCCTTTGGCCCTAGCCTTGGACCCGGAAGAAGATGCACCGCTAACAAACATAGCGGGTGTTTCCCTTGCTTTCTATAAGGTGCCCTCTGCACTCCTTAACATGTTCAGGAGTTCCGGAAGTTCAACTTCTTTTCTTTGAAGGTTGAAGTTCAGGATAAACTGGGCGTAGGTGTGAGGAAGGGACTGGAGAATAAGGTCTGTATAGAGCTCATTATCCAAAGTCATCCCAAGGTCTGCGAGCTCTTCAATATAGCCGATCATCTTTAGGACATGTTCTCCCACTGATGACCCGACAGCCAACCTCGCTCGAAACAAGTTCTTAGAGGTCTCGTATCTTGCTATACGAGATTGCTCTCCATAAAGTTCCTTTGTATGGAGAAATATGCCATCTAGGGTCATATCCTCGTGCCTCCTCTGATGTTCATTGTTCATTGAGGCAAGCACGATGCACTTGGCTTTCGCGCAATCTAAATCCCAGGTTTTGCGGATTTCCTTATCCGCATTACTGGATTTGGGACCAGGGACAGCAGGTGCCATAGCGGTGAGGACGTACCCCAATTTGTCATAGGTCAAAGCCATTTTGACATTCCGCAGCCAATCTTTATAGTTTGGCCCTGTCAGTATATTTTTCTCTAAAAGTAACTTAAGTCCAGTCATTTTCAGGGTCGCTGCAATTAGGAGAGAGAGAAGAAAACTCTTTAGCATGATGCTCTTGCAAGTTTAGAGTGGTTTTTAGTTTATCTAAACTGGATGGCTCCCACTGTTTCTCGAATCCTTCCTCAAACCATAAAAGAAGAATTAGTCAGGACTATTCTCACTGTACAATACTTGCTTAACCGTTCAGCCAGGCTGGTGTCGGTACTTCGAGGAAGGTTTTCCAACGCTTTCGCGAAGTTCCTTAATTAAATAACCTCTTTTCTCTGGGGGCGTAACCCCGTTGACACTTTTCTGGACACCTACTAGGTTTATAGCATTGATCGTTAAGTGACGAATATCCTGATAAGTAGCATATACTCACAGTAGGATCGGGATCCAAATATCATCGTATGATAATGTTGAAGGAGTGCTACCAACATTCATCAAACTCCAAATGGTATGCATCTCTTTGCAAATTTCAGTTTCTTTAGAAATTCCCGATATAAGTTTTTGCCCCATGCTCTTATGACCTTGGCTTTGGTCAAAATGTCATAAGTCACATGTCAAGTTCTACCCGTCATTATCTTGTCAATTTGAACCCATCCGTATATACCCCTGACTTTGGTTAAATGGTAATACGACTGTCCCAAACCAACTCATCTATCTTATGCAACAAATGAAAACCCAGTAGCTACCAAACACTATGCCTTGACTTTGGCCAAAATGCATAGCTTGAATACTATTGAATACCCAAATGAAATGACGGAGGGCTACGAATGGTTTTGGCGAAACCGTGAACGTAGTGAACTTGATATAACCGAAGGAACCTGATAGCTTTTAAAAGGAGTGGTTAAAGCTCCGCATTTAAAAATATCTGTTTTTAAAATTAACCGAATGGTTTCTTTTAAATTGTTCCAACGATTAAAACTTTGGTTTATTTTCTTTGCATTATAAATAATGCGTCCCATCATTAACCTATCATTGCAGAAAACAACGAAAATATAACGTCCTCTTATGCCATCCGCATTCGCCACGGGGTCCCATCATTACTCGTTAGGTTACTTAACTAACGACAGAGCGGGGGCTAGGCTAGCGCGGGTGTAAAACATAAGTGACGTCTAAATAGCTATCATATATATAGATATTTTATATTCGTCTGACGCAATGATATACATTCCAGATCACAGATGAACTTAATTGGATTTGCAAGCAATCCGTGTTTGTTTTGAGCCTGCAACAAAAAACGGATTACACAGTTGTGATGAATAGCCATTACCCCACCCACGACCCCTACGGGTGCGGCAAACTACCCGCCCGGCAGTTTATGCACCCCACCTTGGGTCTGTCCTAGGAGCAAAAACAGTAAAAAGAAATAATACAACGGTGGCTACAACCGCAACCTGGATGTGCCCCGCAAAATAATATTACAACAAATTACATTTACATAAAATGAATTAAATGATAACCCATCACATAACCCCGGCTATACATCACAACAGTCCAACACAGTTCATATGCACAAACAGATAAAATCCATTTCAGAAATGTGCAACCCCCTGCCAACTGACATACTAGCAGTTAGGGGAGGTTTACGAACACATTATACAATCACAGATATAATCCAACAAGCAAATACTGTATAATTTCGATCGATTAAACACTTTTAATTTTGCTCCAATACTGCTCTGCAAATCTGAAACCTGAGCAAAAATTAAATATTCCAGAAAATCCCAAATATCACACAGAACCAACACAGGAAAATTGGGTTCATGACTCGGCAACTCGGCGGCAGAACCGCTGCGGATCGGTGGGATCCGCCGCGTTTCCGCGGCGCTTTAGCCGAATCATGTGCCCAATTTTCTTGGGTGTTCTTCTACTGTCTTTTTAAGCTTTCTGAACTTCCCTGAAAAATTTTAGGACTTCATTTAAAAATCGACAGAAACTTGTGTTTTCGGGTTTCTCCGGTTTCGTTTTTTCCGTTCGAAATTCATACAAATTTGCAAGTAAGTTATTTATTGTTTAGCGAGGCTCTGATACCACTGTAAGTCGATGTAGAACACCCCAATACTTGTGGGGAGGCGGGATTTTCAAAAACGAACTTGTTTAGTGAACAAACATCGACTAACCGCGTGAATCGAAGCTAAACGATAACTAACAACAAACATAGAGTTTCTATGCTACTATGTTTAGGGATTATACCTAACGAATCATGTCCTTCGTCTTTGTGAATTCCTCCTCCTCCTCGGCCTTCTCGAAGTAGTAGACGATCCACCCGAGAGCTTTACTCCAAGCTTAGCCTCTAAACTTGAGGCAACTAAACTTCTTTAAGTGCTAATCAAAGAAGCTAGGTGAAATATAGAGAGGGTTATGGATTAAGTAGTCTAACTAATCCTTTGTACTCAACTCATGAGAGGGGAGGATTAGTGTTTGAAGAGGGAAAGCTTGAGGAGAGAGAAGATGATAAAGATAATGATATGAGAATAGTGAGATAACATGATATATATCAAGCATTTCTTTTTATCAAGAAAAGAATAAGAAATGAATTTAGCAACCATGCTTGATAATATCTAGTGATGATTCACTCCATGAGTCATTAAGCATTTATCATGCATTAAGGACATGGATGAATCATCCATATGACTCACTAATCACATTCATTGCATATGCCACCTAAACCTCCTTAGTCACCATCTTCTAGAAGCTTCTCGCGCAATTACGAGAACGCCCCTCCTTTCCGAAAAAATACGGAAAAACTTTAGACTGTATAAATCCAATAACCGGATACCAGTAACTGGCTTAAACCAAAGCCGACTGGTAAAAACTGTCCGAAAGTCGTACGCGCGTAAACGCACGTATGCGTCCGAACCCTTGTCGTAAAACCATACGACCTCTATATCGTTTTGCCTGGAGTAGGGAAACTCTCTGTGTGGGACACTAGAGACTCGACTACTACGCTGGCAGTGGGTTTAACCACAGACCGCAAGCGGCACTAGCTGTACGTAACGGTCCCCAGGTAGATGTCGATAAGAAGGCCGATGAGGAAACCCATCCGAACTCCTACTGAGTCTGATGTGACAATCTCCGTACAGTCCGGTCCGTTCGTCTTAGACTATCACATATCGGGCCTAGGGGGCGGCAAGCGTCAGTCCCCTAATAGCGGTATAAGTCGTGTCGGAGGGAAGTCCATTACACCCTGAGAAACTACTGGAACCTACCAGCAAATCTCGCTTGCCCTGGCCAGGGACTTTGCGTAATGGCTCTCTGACACAGCGCGATATCAACTCCCAATACCGGGAGAGACGAATCCTGTCTAACCGCCACTGCCTCCAAGTGCTCGGGACTGCACCCAACTGCTACCTGTTTGCACGACTCCTTTGAGCCGTGGTAGGGTAGCAATCTAAGAACAGTGGGACACACTCGAGGCGAAGTAGCAGTGTCAAGTCTGCGGACTATGCTGTACTCATGTCACCTGGGAACTGTTCACTGACGACTGGTATAAAACCAACCAACAGTTCCCTGTGAGTCCTGTCCGGTGTACCCGTAACCTAACGAGCACCTGCATACTATCTCCAGTACGACGTACTGACGGCTGTGGGACAGACCATCTCCCCAACTGGGATGAGAAGCGTACACACTAGTCTACTCCGGAGTATCGATGCTCTGTCTCGATAATCCAACGACCAGGGACCTGAATAAGGATGTGCTTGTAGACTACCCAGCCCCCACTAGTGTGACTGCCATCACAACGCTGGTAGTTAAGCAAGATCCTAAGAGCTCTATCAATTCGTATACTCACATATTAAGATAGAAAAACCAAGTAGCATACTACCATGTTTAGCAAGACTGTTATATACATGTGAATATCCCAAGCTTCCATTAAGTAATATACAAACCAGTATGATACAGTAATGGCCTTCTAGGGCATAAACACTAACACTATCATGTCGAGCAAGAAACTCCTCTCTATATATATCCAAGCATCCACTATAATATACATCATATGTACAACAATGGCCTCTAGGGCATATATATAACTAACAATCTCCCACTTGCACTAAGGCCAGGTGTTGTAGTATCTCATACCCAATATCCCGAAGAGTATCTCAAATTGTATCTGGGGTATGGCCTTCGTGAGTGGATCCGCATTGTTGTCCTTCGTGTCAACTCTCCTGACCTCGATCTCCCGGCGATCAACTATCTCCCGGATCAGGTGATACCGCCTCAGAATATGTCTAGATTTCTGATGGGACCTGGGTTCCTTGGCCAAAGCCACAGCTCTATTGTTATCACAATACAAAGGTATTGGATGCTCAAAGGAAGGAACCACACCAAGTTCAGTGATGAACTTCTTCATCCAGAGAGCTTCTTTGGCAGCATCGTTGGCAGTGATGTATTCAGCCTCCATCGTCGAGTCTGTCACGGTTTCTTGCTTGGAACTCATCCAACAAACCGCCCCTACATTTAGGGTAAAGACAAATCCCGATTGCGACTTAGAGTCGTCCTTATCACTTTGGAAGCTTGAATCGGTAAAAGACTCCACCTGGAGTGCTCCATTACCATACACCAAGAACATCTCCTTAGTTCTTCTCAAGTACTTGAGAATGTTCTTCACAGCTGTCCAGTGATTCACTCCTGGATCTGCTTGATACCTACTCACTACACTTAGTGAGTATGCCACATCGGGTCTGGTACATAGCATCGCGTACATGATAGAGTCTACTGCTGAAGCATAGGGTATCCCTTGCATGCGAGTGTAGGGTTACTAGGTACACTAACAAGGCTCCACAAGGCATCGACCATGCCAAAATTAAATTTTTATGTGCCGAATAACACTAAGCAAGATCGTATACTAGAGTTTAGGCGACACATAAGGCAAGTAAACAACTTTACTCTAAAGAGAATACGAAATACAACCTTTGTAGATCGGTCCTTCACTTCTAAAGCTCCTTGATGAAGTCCTTTCGCTGCGATCATGGTTCTCCCGGACTCTTGCATGGCTTCACGAGGCTAAAGATGCGACCTTGCTTGAAGTCTTCGAGGCCGAAGATGATCTACGTCGAGGGAATTCCGACTCAAGCTCCAACTTCACTAACTAGAGAATTAGTGAAGTAAACATCCTAAACTAAAGTGCTAGTCTAGTAGAGGATGGAGAAATAGGAAGTGGGTTCTCTTTGGAATTTTATTTCTCACAATCTTTTGCTCTCTTTTCAAAACCTTAGTTTGCTTTTTCTTTTGTTCAAATGAAGACGATGAACAAAAGAAAGGGGAGAGGATAATGATCAAGTGAGATGGCTAACCATGGTGAGTGAGTATCATATACTAACTCTTGTAGAGCCATAACCATAGCTAACACTTATGGTTGGGTTAAGAAATATCTATGGTAAAAACAAACTCAAGTGGACTCAGTCAATGCATCCACAAGCTTCCACAAGCTTCATGCATTGATCTAATCCTCCACTTAATTTTGTAATTACTTAAAATATAAAAACCCAACATAATATATAACATGGTGTAAGTCTCATACACCCAAGTCATGTGTATCATCAACCATGATACATTAAGAAAACACAATTTTAATATATATCATATATACATTAAAATTGTGCTAATGTGAGAAAAACCCTAAAGTGAACAAGTGTTAGTAAATGTAAACTAGTATATCTAATATACAATTATACACTTAATTATTAAATCAACACTTGACTTAATAATCCGGTCATATCTCATATAACCGACTAACAACCATTTTATCGACTTATCGAATCAACACTTGATTCGATAACCCGGCTATATCATATATAACCGACCGATACAAAAAGTCGCGAGAATAGAATACGGTATCACATACATGCATTATTCTCGGTCCTGCACATATCACATACGTGCTCCTATTTCATTTTGCCTGAGCCAGTAAAACCTCTATGTAGGACTCTAAAGACTCATCAATACGCCTGCAGTAGGTGATGATCACATCAAGCACCCACAAGCCGTAAGCGGTACTAGCTGGTCGTAACGGCTACCCGGGTATTGAGCGATCAGAAGATCAGCAAGCAAGCCCGCTCCAACTCCTGTAAAAGCCTGCCGGTAACACTTCACGTACAGTCCGGTCTCCTCGTCTGATATGTTGCATATCAAGTCTAGGGGTGGTAAACGTCAGACCCCAATAACCGATAAGTAGTGCCGATGTGAGGCTCATAACGGGTCGAGAAACTACTGGAAACACTTACCACTAAATCTCTAAATCAGCCCTGGCCAGGGACATCCCTGTTACGGCCAATCGAGCACAGCGCAACATCAACCCCCAATACCGGGAGAGACGAAACTCCTCCTATCGCTCATTGCCTCCATGTGACTCGGGACTGTACCCAAAAACCACCATTTTGCATGCCCTCATGGATGTGGTAAGGTGGAAATCAAAGCACAGTGGAAATCACACAAGACTCTATGACGATCTCGGGTCTACAGACTAACCTGCACAAGTGTCACCAGAGCGCTGCCATCTGACGTGAGGTATAATACCATCTGGGAGTTCTCGGCGAGTCCGTCCAGTGTACCCAGTCTATACTGAGCACCCGTATACCATATCTGATGTCAAACTCCAATTGATATGGGATCATCCATCGCCCATCTCATAGGTCGAGAAGCGTATACGCTAGTCTACACTGGTATATCGATGCCCTGTCTCGATACACCCACTACTAGGGACCTTGAAGGATGTACTTATGGACTACAAGGTCCCCACTAGTATGATCTGTTAGTTATATGTATACCCTAGAGGCCATTACTGTGCATTGGATGTATATTGTAATGGATGCTGGGACATATATAGGTATGACTTTCTTGCTCGACATGATAGTACGCTATCTGGTTGCTCTTTATCTTAACATGTATACTTTCTGTCTCTCTGATTACATGTTGATAAAGCCCTTAGGATGTGTACTCGACTTTCAGGACTATGATGCAGATCATACTAGTGGGGCCTGGGTAGTCCATGAGTACATCCTTCAATGTTCCTAGTCGTGGGAATATCGAGACGGGGCATCGATATTCCAGAGTAGACTAGCGTATATCTTCTCGACCCATGTGATGGGCGATGGATGATCCCATATCCATTGGTGTTTGACATCAGAGATGGTATGCGGGTGCTCTGTGGAGACTGGGTATACTGAATGGACTCGCCGAGAACTCCTACATGGTATTATACCTCACGTCAGATGGCAGTTCTCTGGTGACACTGGTACAGCTTAGTCTGTTGACCCGAGATCGTCATAGAGTCTTGTGTGTCTCCCACTGTGCTTTGATTTCCACCCTACCACGGCTCTACTGAGGCGTGCAAACAGGTGGTTTTTGGGTACAGTCCCGATTCACATGGAGGCAATGAGCGATAGGAGGGGATTCGTCTCTCCCGGTATTGGGGGTTGATGTTGCGCTATGCTCGACTGGCCATAACAGGAAATCCCTGGCCAGGGTTGCAGTGATCTACTTGTAAGTGTTATCAGTAGTTTCACGATTGTTATGGACCTCACGTCAGCATGACTTATCGAGCTATTGAGGTCTGACGTTTACCACCCCTAGGCGAGATATGCGACATATCTGACGAACAGACCGGACTGTACGGTAAGTGTTACTGGTTGGATTCACAGGAGTGTGAGCGGGCTTGCTCGTCGATCTTCTGATCGCTCAATACCCGGATGGCCGTTACGTTTAGCAGACCGCTTGTGGCTTGTGGGTGTTTGATATGATCATCACCTGCTGCCGGCGTATTGACGAGTCTTTAGAGTCCTACACAGAGGTTTCCTGGCTCAAGCAAAACGAAATAGGAGCGCATATGAGATATGTGCGGGACCGAGAATAATGCGTGTATGTGATACCGTATTCCATTCTCGCGATGAATGTGTCGAATGGTTGAATGCGATATAACCTAGTTATCGAATCAAAGATTGATTCGATAAGCCGATACATTGGATATTAGTCGGTTATATGCGATATGATCGGATCGTTAAATCAAGTGTTGATTTAATGATTTAACGTATAATTATATATTTGATATATTACTTTGCATTAATTAATATTTGTTCACTTTAAATGGATTTTCTCACTTGATGTACACAAGTTGTATATGTGATATACTTTTGTGCACTTGTTTGTATCATGTTTAATGATACATGCTAACTTGAGTTTGTGTGTATGATTAAACCATGGTTGTATGAATGGTTAAGGTTTTATTTACTTACTTATTCATTTATTTATTTTGGAAAAGATAAATAGAAATGGTGGCTTTCTTTGTTTCTTTCATGAAGCTTCATGAAGTGTTGAAAGCTTAACCATTTTGTTTGCTTCCCTTAACCTAACCATTCACCTAAACCTAGTTAAGTCTCTACACTTAACCATGGTTGGTATATGATAAGTATTCATTTTATTTTCTATTTTAAAAATAATACTTATCATATTCTTTCTTCATCTTCTTCATCTTCAACAATGAAGAAACCTTGCCTCCATTAATGGCAACTTGAGAAAAAGAGTGAGAAATCCAATTCTAAAGTGAACCCACTTCCTATTTCTTCATCCTCTACCACTTGCCAAGTAGTATAGGGTGTTTTCTTCACAAGTTTCATGACTTGGTGAAGTTGGAGCTTGATCTTGAGTTGCCTCGACGTAGATCATCTTCGGTATCGAAGTCGACGACCTAGCCCGCCCATTTCTCCGATGAAGCCGATGCTAGAGTCCGGGATCCGATATGGACCGTGGAGGGACGTCATCACGGATCCTAGGAGGTGGAGGACCGGATCTACAAAGGTTGTAGTCACTTTCCTTTAGCAATAAAGTAGTTTACTTTCTTGCATCGCCTCTCTATCTAGTTAACGATCCGTATTAGGGTTTGTAGTCACATGAATTTTTTTGAATTGGCCATGTTTGATGGTTTGTCGAACCTCTAGTGTGTGCCTAGGAACCCTACAGTGGTATCAGACCCTAGCTAGAGCCTTAGGCGATGCGTAGACGGAGTTAGAAGTCCGATCGAACCGAAACCCTAACTCAAAAATGCTCTCTGTACATTTTTTGAAATCGGGGATTTTTGAGAATTAAAAATATGCAGAAAAACCAGCAGGAGATTCTAAGAATTACTGAGAAGTCCGTACTCCTGAGTCCATCAAAGTGCGGCGGAACCGCGGCATTAGCATGGCTAATGCGGCGGTTCCGCGGCAGTTTAGTCTCCTCTTGCATTAAATTTTGCACAGAAATTCCTATTTTGCAGTGCTGGTTTTCCAGGGAATTTTTAATCTGAACTCAAGAGTTGAGTTTTCTGGGTTGTATTGGGAGTTCGTAGATTCGATCGGACTGTCAAATTTTGTCTGTGTTTTTTTCCGGGTAATTTTAGAATATGTTAAAAAGTTCGGCCGGATATAAATACCCACTTTTTCCCCTACCGGGAAATTTCCAATTGTTGGATTTTCCATAGTTTAATGACGTTCTAAGTAGTGAAAGTAACGCGATGGTCCCTCTAGAAGACAACAAACCTTAACTTGATTATGTGACCGTCTTGAACTGCCCTTTGAACCTTAGGGTTTGGGGCAGTACGACATGCCACATGTGAGGCGTTGGCTTGACCCTTCTACGGCTGGACCGTTGGTACTGAGACACGAAGTGAATGTTTTAAAACTTATTTCATGTGTTGAGCTGTATCGGGAAAACTTGGGTGTTCGATTGTTCGATCGGAAAGTTTAACATTTTCTATCTTATCCGGAATGTGATACAATAATTGGAATTCATAAGTAGTTATGAGATAACTGAATGAATGTTATAAACATAGCACTTTAGTCTCACTTGATCGGTTGCCACGGAATTTTGATGCGATCAGAACTCCGTCGCAATCACGTAGCGTATGCGAATACTCGCCGGGTAAACTTAATAGACAGCCTCACTCCATAGCCCCGACCAAGTGACTGTAGGAGAACCCCGTCGCCGAAAGCATCCGTTCGGGTGCTCGCGGCAGCGGTGTTCCGCCTTGGTGCACTTCGTCGACGGCGTCGGCGGTGCGGCCGCCTACTAAAGTTTGCGACGAGCATTCGATCAGGATGTCGGAAATCTTGTTGAATTGCCCGACTTGATATTGAAAAATGTTTTCGATAATGAGACTAAAATGCGGGGTTTATAACTGTTAGGCATGCGATGTCTAAGGAATTCATTTGGCTAGGCATGCGATGTCTAAAGAGGTTGCGGATTCCAACTGTTGTAGTTTTACACTTTCTTTTCTGTGACCGTAAGTGTAATATGTGATATCGTCGGTTTCGTTTCTATATGTCAACGACAATTGGGATGCGCATATTTACTTACATTGATGACATGTGATGTTTTGTGTTGCTGGGTATGTTATATTGGATCGTCGTGTTTGAATAGCCGGGGTTTTTTATGTGAGATGAGTGTTTTTCATTTTCATTCATGTAAAAACTTGTGTGTAATATTGTTTTATTGGGGCACTTCCAGGTTGTGGATGATGTCACCATTTGTATATTATTTACTTTTCCGCACTAGGATAGACCAAAGGAGGGGAGCACAAGTGACCGGGTTCTAGGGTCCAGTGGGAGACCAACTCGAGGAGTCGAGTCCGGGTCTCCTAACCCTAGAATTGGTAGGGTTGCTTGCCGCTCTCGTAGGGGTCTAGGGATGTGGGATTGGTTATTCATCACGACCATGGAATCCGTGTTTTATACTAGCTCGTATTAAAAACACGGACGTCCTAGTATATCCAATATTTCATATGATATTTTCTGCTGCGTTATCTGTGATGTGATCATGTGATTTGTTAAGATAGATATATAGTATATATGATATATTATATAGACGTTGCTTATGTTTTACACCCGCACTAGCCCTGCCTCGCTCTGGCGTTAGTTACCTAACCTAACGGTGCAAACGGGACATCGAGGCGAATGCGGATGGCATAAGCGTACGTTATATTTATCTGTGATGTTTAGTTGGACTTAAATGATGGGATATTCATTAATGAGATTAATGAAAGAAAATAAACCTAATTGATGTTGCGGAATCGAATTTCAAAAAAAAAACAGGTAGCTACAGTTCTTGCTTTGCATCGCGGTGTTCATTATAGAACATCCTGCACCTTATTCGATGAGGAAAGGACCGAGATCCCTTCACCGGGAGTTACTCCTTTAGCATTAACTGGCAGATGCTACATACTCGGTTTGTCCTTTGATCGCTTCTATAGTTTCTGCTTTGCACAGTGATATATATAATATATCCCGCACCTCATTCGACGAGGAAAGGGCCGACGATCCCTTCACCGGGAGTGACCCCTTTAGCAAAACTAGAAAAGCCTCAGAAACATTCCATTTAAAAACCATTTGATTCCGCAACGAGATCAAGTTCAAAGCGTTAAAGGTTTTCTTAAAAACCATTCGCAACCTTCCGTCATTTTAGGAAGTAGAGTACTTAGTATTCGTGCTACGTTTGTCGACCATAGCCGAGGCGTAGTGTGCGGTAGCTAAGTGATGTCTTCCTACACAGCATATGATGTGATTAGTTAGGACCGTCATGTGGCTTTGTTGACCTTAGCCAAGGGTCATGTGGGTGGGTCTAATTAATCACGAAATGACGGGTAGAACTTGACTAGTACCTATGATTTGTTGACCTTAGCCAAGGTCATAGGTGCTAGGGGTAAAAACCATTATCGGGAGTTTCAAGTGTTGAAATTTGCAATGAGATTGCATACCTTCTATGTGATAGTTGGATCCCGATACCCACTGCGAGTAATTGTTACTCCTGGGAGAGTTTTGTACTATGCAATTAGCCGATCAAGTAGGTGTCTAGAAAGGTGTCAACGGGGTTACGCCTCTGGGAAAAAGAGGTTTACTGTAATTAGGTCCGTTCGAAAGCACGGGGAACCTCCCACAAAGTACCGACACTGGCCTGGCTGAAAGATTGGCGAACTTGTAGAGTGTAATTAATCCCGGCTAGTCTTTCCTTTTAAGGTTTGAAAGAAGATTTGAAAAAAACAGTGGGAGCCATCCTGATTAGATAAAATATATAACCAATCTGATCTTGCAAGAGCGCACGCAGAGTGTTTTCTTCTCTCTCTCTCCAGGTAGCGACCATATCACGTCTTAATCAAGATAATAATATGGATGTTTTGACCGAACCCGCTTGTTATACTGAGCTGGGGAACGTTGGTCCCGCTCCAACTTATAATTGTTATAAAACAGAGAAGGAAATAGGGGAATACCAGAATTCCTATGCCGCCCAAACGAAGAAAGTGCATATGATGCATCTCCTTCGGGTGTGTTCATTACAAAGAACTGTTTCTCAGTATCCTCTGCATCCTGGGTATTTGATACCGGATCAGGATCCCAGATATGTAATCTGTTACATAGGGCTACAAAAAGGTAGAAAACTGAGAACGGGTGATAAGTTTCATAAGATAGAAAACGGGACAAGTGTTGCAGCCAAGTCTGTTGGTCACTGTCACCCTGTATTACCAGTACATTGATTCTGAACAAATGCTATTAGATACCGAACCTGATATACAAAATCATATCAGTCTCTTTATAAGTAAAGAAATGATAAAATTTTGTATTGTTGGATAATGTTTTGAACATTTCCTATTACAAAAGTTGATCAGTTCAGGCACGTTATCTAAAAGCATTGACGTTCTAAATCAAACTGCAGTTCCTCGTATACAGAATACACACAAGAGGAAGAGTTCGGAAATGAACGAATCATTCTTGAGGCATTGTAGACTAGGTCATATCAATGCGACCCGACTGGCTGATGTTACATTTTAGATGCATATTTAAATCAGTTTGAATTTACATCTTGTGAAACTTGCCAGTCATGTCACAGAGATAAGATGACCATAGCTCTGTTTATTGGAAACAGAGAAAGAGTTAGTAAACTCTTGGGACTGATACATGATGATGTATGTAAGGTCTCCTGTCTACACATGCCAGGACCGGTTCTTTGTACTTCATTACGTTCTCTGATGATCTCTCAAGATTCAGACATATGTTCCTGTTGAAACATTGGCCCTAAGCTTTTGAGATATTCACAGAATATAAGTTAGAAGTAGAGAACCAAAAACCGGATATAAGTATTATATCCTATGATGAGATCAGGGAGGAGAATACTTGTGCATGGAATTCCTGGACTATTCTAAAGGAGAATGAGATTCTCTCTCAGTGTTACTCCTCTGAATATACCACAGCACTACGATATATCGGGGCGGAGCAATCACACCCTATATGATATGGTATGCTCTATGATGAGTACTACTGAGTTTCCTATTTCCTTTTGGGAGTTATGCGCTTGAGAAGCTGCATACCTATTGAATAGGGTTCAAATCAAATCAGTTGCCTACCACTTCATATGTGATATGGAAAGGAAAGAGCCCATATCTTAAGTTAGTTAAGATTTGGGGTTGTCCGGCCTATGTCTAAAAGCAAAATCCGGACAAGATCGAGGCAATATCAGTTCTGTAGAACTGGGAAGGTTCCAGCTATACAAAACTGCAGCTGACGATTTGACAGAACCAAAGGATTCAATAGTCCCCGACGAACCTCAGCCTCTCCGCCGATCTGGTAGGGTTCCTCACCTACCTGAGAGATACTTTGGTTTCTCGATGACTGTGGGAGCGAGGAATGCATCATGAGATGATGACCCAACTAGATTCGAGCAGGTCATCAAAAGTAGGGACTCTGTAAGGATGGCTGGATGCTTAGCGATCTGAGATGGAATCCACATACACCAACAAAGTATAGACTTTGGTTGCGATATCTGAAGGGTTAAATCCCCATCAGGAGCAAGTATATCTTGAGAAGATTACTTGGTGTGGATGGAAAAGTTGAGACTTTCAAAGCTAGACTTGTTAAAGGTTTTCGTCATCGACCAGGCATGGATAATGATGAAATCTCTTCCAGGGACTATGCTTAAGTCCATCCAGATCCTACTTGCCATTGCTACATACCATGACTACGATATCTGGTGGTTGGATGTCATGACTACTTTTCTAAATAATGATTTAGAAGAGAACGTCTATAAGAACACAGCCAGAGGGCTTCGTAAACAGTGGGAGCAGCGGAAACGTGTGCAAGTTGCTTTACAGAATAAAGCAGGCATCGCGGAGTTGGAACGTCTGTTTTGATGTGATAGTCAAAGTGTTTGACTTCATCAAAATGGTAGACGAACCTTGTATATACAAAAAAGGTAATAGAGAGTAAGGTGGTTATCCTCGTATTGTACGTAGACAACATACTCTTGATAGGAAAAGAGTTTCCTATGCTACGCACGGTCAATCTCCTCTTATCACATGGATTCTCCATATAGGATCAAAGTGACACCTCCTAAATCCTGGGTTTTGGATCTATAAGATAGATCTTGATGGATGTTAGGATTCTCACTAGTTGTAGTGAGATAGTATCAATCGATCCTGGGGAGAATCACTGGAAGGGTTCCAGGGTGATAA
The DNA here is from genome assembly GCA_030015575.1 of Agapanthus africanus. Taxonomy (NCBI): domain Eukaryota; kingdom Viridiplantae; phylum Streptophyta; class Magnoliopsida; order Asparagales; family Amaryllidaceae; genus Agapanthus; species Agapanthus africanus. The sequence goes on from JASDDO010000029.1 coordinate 217,152,110, forward strand.
AGACGACTGAATGTCAGTCACAGACATTGTCTTTACCTTCAGTAAAGGGACGGTATGTTGGAAGAGTTCCAAGCTAGATACCGTGGCAAACTAGACGATAAAGGCTGGTAACATCGCTATTAAAGATACTACCAAAGAGGCAGTTTGGGTGTATATTGGTTCATGAGATGAACTAGGTTCCTACTATTGTATGACAATGGAAGTGTGGCTTCGGCCCAGGAACCCTCGTCCCATCAGTGACCCAGACATATTCTGAGGCAGCATCATCTGATCATGGAGATAGTTGATCTCCAGGGTGATCGAGGTTAGGAGAGTAGACTTAGAGGACAACACGGCGGATCCACTCACAAAGGCTTTTTCCCAGAGAGAGACTTATATGGGATGGTTGAGTATGTGATACTGCAACCACTGCTACAGATGGCCCTAGTGCAAGTGGGAGATTGTTAGTTATATGTATGCCCTAGAGGCCATTACAGTGCATTGGATGTATATTGTAATGGATGCTGGGACATATATAGGTATGACTTTCTTGCTCGACATGATAGTACGCTATCTGGCTGCTCTTTATCTTAACATGTATACTTTCTGTCTCTCTGATTACATGTTGATAAAGCCCTTAGGATGTGTACTCGACTTCCAGGACTATGATGCAGATGATACTAGTGGGGCCTGGGTAGTCCAAGAGTACATCCTTCAATGTTCCTAGTCGTGGGAATATCGAGACGAGGCATCGATATTCCAGAGTAGACTAGCGTATATCTTCTCGACCCATGTGATGGGCGATGGATGATCCCATATCCATTGGTGTTTGACATCAGAGATGGTATGCGGGTGCTCAGTGGAGACTGGGTACACTGAACGGACTCGTCGAGAACTCCCAGATGGTATTATACCTCACGTCAGATGGCAGTTCTCTGGTGACACTGGTACAGCTTAGTCTGTTGACCCGAGATCGTCATAGAGTCTTGTGTGTCTCCCACTGTACTTTGATTTCCACCCTACCACGGCTCTACTGAGTCGTGCAAACAGGTGGTTTTTGTGTACAGTCCCGATTCACATGGAGGCAATGAGCGATAGGAGGGGATTCGTCTCTCCCGGTATTGGGGGTTGATGTTGCGCTATGCTCGACTGGCCATAACAGGAAATCCCTGGCCAGGGTTGCAGTGATCTACTGGTAAGTGTTTTCAGTAGTTTCACGATTGTTATGGACCTCACGTCGGCATGACTTATCGAGCTATTGGGGTCTGACGTTTACCACCCTAGGCGAGATATGCGACATATCAGACGAACAGACCGGACTGTACGGTAAGTGTTACTGGTTGGATTCACAGGAGTGTGAGCGGGATTGCTTATCGATCTTCTGATCGATCAATACTCGGGTGGCCGTTACGTTTAGCAGACCGCTTGCGGCTTGTGGGTGTTTGATATGATCATCACATGCTGCCGGCGTATTGACGAGTCTTTAGAGTCCTACACAGAGGTTTTCTGGCTCAAGCGAAACGAAATAGGAGCGCATATGAGATATGTGCGGGACCGAGAATAATGCGTGTATGTGATACCGTATTCCATTCTCGCGATGAATGTGTTGAATGGTTGTATGCGATATAACCTAGTTATCAAATCAAAGATTGATTCGATAAGCCGATACATTGGATATTAGTCGGTTATATGCGATATGACCGGATCGTTAAATCAAGTGTTGATTTAATGATTTAATGTATAATTATATATTTGATATATTACTTTGCATTAACTAGTATTTGTTCACTTTAAATGGATTTTCTCACTTGATGTACACAAGTTGTATATGTGATATACTTTTGTGCATTTGTTTGTATCATGTTTGATGATACATGCTAACTTGAGTTTGTGTGTATGATTAAACAATGGTTGTTTGAATGGTTAGGGTTTTGTTTACTTACTTATTCATTTATTTATTTTGTTTATTTATTTTGGAAAAGATAAATAGAAATGGTGGCTTTCTTTGTTTCTTTCATGAAGCTTCATGAAGTGTTGAAAGCTTGACCATTTTGTTTGCTTCCCTTAACCTAACCATTCACCTAACCCTAGTTTAGTCTCTACACTTAACCATGGTTGGTATATGATAAGTATTCATTTTATTTTCTATTTTAAAAATAATACTTATCATATTCTTTCTTCATCTTCTTCATCTTCAACAATGAAGAAACCTTGCCTCCATTAATGGCAACTTGAGAAAAAGAGTGAGAAATCCAATTCTAAAGTGAACCCACTTCCTATTTCTTCATCCTCTACCACTTGCCAAGTAGTATAGGGTATTTTCTTCACAAGTTTCATGACTTGGTGAAGTTGGAGCTTGATCTTGAGTTGCCTCGACGTAGATCATCTTTGGCATCGAAGTCGATGACCTAGCCCGCCCATTTCTCCGATGAAGCCGATGCTAGAGTCCGGGATCCGATATGGACAGCGGAGGGACGTCATCACGGAGCCTAGGAGGTAGAGGACCGGATTTACAAAGGTTGTAGTCACTTTCCTTTAGCAATAAAGTAGTTTACTTGCTTGCATCGCCTCTTTATCTAGTTAACGATCCGTATTAGGGTTTGTAGGCACATGAAATTTTTTGAATTGGCCATGTTTGATGTTTTGTAGAACCTCTAGTGTGTGCCTAGGAACCTTACATGATCCACATCATAGTCCAGGTAGTCAAGTACACATCCTAAGGGCTTTACCAACATATAATGATAAGACAGTATAAAGAGACTAGTATACATGTTAAAGTAAAGAGCAACCAGATAGCATACTATCATATCGAGCAAGAATGTCCTCTCTATATATGTCCAAGCATCCAATATAATATACATCATTTGTACAATACTGGCCTCTAGGGCATACATTTAACTAACAATCTCCCACTTGCACTAGGGCCAGCTGCTGTAGTATCGCATACCGAGCATCCCGAAGAGTCTCTCAAACTGTATCTGGGGAATGGCTTTCGTGAGTTGATCCGCAGTGTTGTTCTTCATGTCAACCCTCCTGACCTCGATCTCCCGGCGATCAACTATCTCCCGGATCAGGTGATACCGCCTCAGAATATGCCTAGATCGCTGATGGGACCTGGGTTCCTTGGCCAAAGCCACCGCTCCATTGTTATCGCAATACAATGGTATTGGATGCTCAATGGATGGAACCACTCCAAGTTCAGTAATGAACTTCTTGATCCAGACAACCTCTTTGGCAGCATCGTTGGCAGCGATGTATTCAGACTCCATCGTCGAGTCTGCCACGGTTTCCTGCTTGGAACTCTTCCAGCTAACCGCCCCTCCGTAAAGGGTAAAGAAAAATCCCGACTGTGATTTAGAGTCGTCCTTATCACTCTGGAAGCTTGAATCGGTAAAGGAATCCACTTGGAGTTCTCCGTTACCATACACCAAGAGCATCTCTTTAGTCCTTCGCAAGTACTTGAGAATGCTCTTCACAGCTGTCCAGTGACTCTCTCCACGATCAGCTTGATACCTACTCACTACACTTAGTGAGTATGCTACATCGGGTCTAGTACATAGCATCGCATACATGATAGAGCCTACTGCCGAAGCATAGGGTATCCCTTGCATGCGAGCTCTCTCCAAATCAGTCTTGGGAGACATCTTTTTGGAGAGAGTGAGCCCTGAGATCGTGGGTAAAAACCCACATTTGGACTCTTCCATACTAAACCTCTTTAGTATGGTGTCAATGTACCTGGATTGGGACAATCCCAATATCCTTTTAGATCTATCTCTATAGATCATAATTCCCAATATGCAGGAGGCATCACCAAGATCTTTCATTGAGAATCTTTGTGATAAGAAGAGCTTCATCGATTGCAGCATAGGAATGTCATTTCCTATCAAGAGTATGTCGTCCATATACAATACGAGGAAGACAACCTTACTCTCTGCCACCTTCTTGTGGATACAAGATTCATCTACGTTTTTGACGAAATCAAACTCTTTGATAACGACGTCAAAGCAGAGGTTCCAACTCCGCGATGCTTGCTTTAATCCATAAATGGATTTAAGCAGCTTGCACACCTTTCCGCTGCTCCCACTATCTACGAAGCCCTCTGGCTGAGTCATGTACACGCACTCTTCTAAATCACCGTTTAGAAAGGCGGTCTTAACATCCATTTGCCAGATTTCGTAGTCATGATATGCAGCGATGGCAAGCATGATCCGGATGGATTTAAGCATAGCCACTGGAGAAAAGGTTTCGTCATAGTCCACACCTGGTCTTTGAAGAAAACCCTTTGCAACAAGTCTAGCTTTGAAAGTCTCCACTTTCCCATCTACACCAAGTTTTTTCTTGAAGATCCACTTGCTCCCAATGGGTTTTACCCCTTCAGGAGAATCTTCCAAAGTCCATACTTTGTTGGTGTACATGGATTCCATCTCGGACCGCATTGCATCCAGCCATTTCACCGAGTCCCCACTTGTGATGGCCTGCTCGAAGCTAGTTAGGTCATCATCAACCATGATGCAATCCTCGCTCCCACCATCCATGAGGAAAGCATAGTATCTCTCAGGTGGGTGAGGAACCCTACTAGATCGGCGGAGTGGCTGGGGTTCATTAGGAACTACCGAATCCTCTGGTTCCACCAAATCTTCTGTTGCAGCTTTTGTAGCTGGAACCTCTTCCAGTTCTACCTCATGACCACTAATCTCTTTTGCAAGAAATTCCTTTTCTAAAAAGGTGGCATGCCGAGAAACAAACACTGTTTGTTCCTCTATGTGGTAGAAGATATACCCTTGTGAATTCTTGGGATATCCTACAAACTTGCATAGAACAGACCGTGCCTCTAGTTTGTCCGGATTTTGTCGTTTGACATAGGCTGGACAACCCCATATCTTAACATAGTTAAGACATGGTCTCTTCCCTTTCCATATCTCATATGGAGTGGTAGGCACAGATTTGGTAGGGGCCATATTCAATAGATGTATGGCTGTTTCTAGCGCATACCCCCAGAAGGAAATAGGTAACTCAGCTGTGCTCATCATAGAGCACACCATATCTAATAGGGTGCGGTTCTTCCGTTCTGATACACCGTTGTGCTGTGGTGTATATGGAGGAGTCAGCTGAGAGAGAATCCTATTCTCTTTTAGGAAGTCCAGGAATTCATTGCTCAAGTATTCACCTCCTCGATCAGATCGAAGGATTTTAATACTTTTTCCGGTTTGGTTCTCGACTTCTTGTTTATATTCTCTAAATTTCTCAAAAGCTTCAGACTTGTGTCTTATCAAGAACACATGTCCGTATCTTGAGAGATCGTCAGTGAATGTAATGAAGTACGAAGAACCATCTCTGGCATGTGTAGACATGGGACCGCATACATCACTATGTATCAGTCCCAAGAGTTCGGTAACTCTATCTCCGTGTCCCGTAAACGGAGTTTTGGTCATTTTGCCTTTGAGACATGACTGGCAAGTGTCATAAGATGAAAATTCGAATGGTTTCAAGTATCCATCCTTATGAAACTTAGCTAGCCGTGTCGCATTTATATGACCGAGTCTACAATGCCACAAGAAGGATTCGTTAAGTTCTGAACACTTCCTCCTGTGTGTGTTTGTTATGCTCAGAACTGTTGATTGATTTAGAACATAAATGCCATTGTACAATGTGCCTGATCTAACCAACTTTTGGTTAAGGAAACTGTTCATAACATTATCCTGTAATACAAAATTATATCCCTCTTTACTTAGTAAAGAAACCGATATAATGTTGCATATCAGGTTCGGCATGTAATAACATTCGTTCAGAACCAATGTATTACCAGTTGGCAATACAAGGTGATATTCCCCGATGGTTTTAGCTGCAACAATTGCACCATTTCCAACCCATATGTCTTTATCACCTTCTCCAAGTTCTCTACCTTTTCTAAGCCTATGTAACTGATTACATATATGGGATTCTGACCCGGTATCTAATACCCAGGACGTAGAGCAAATGGAGAAACAGTTCTCTGTAACGAACACATCCGAAGAAAATGCATCAACATGTACTTTCTTCATACGGGTGGCATAGGAATCATGGTATTCCGCTATATCATGTTCAGTCCTATAACTCTTATAAGAAAGAACGGAACCAACGTTCCCCAGCACAGTATAACATGTCGGTTCGGTCAATACATCCATATTATTATCTTGATTAAGACATGATATGGTCGCTACCTGGAGAGAGAAAGAAGAAAACACTTTAGCGTATGCTCTTGCAAGATCAGATTGGTTATTATTTTATCTAATCAGGATGGCTCCCACTGTTTTTATCAAATCTTCCTTCAAACCCTAAAAGGAAAGACTAGCCGGGATTAATTACACCCTACAACTTCGCCAATCTTTCAGCCAGGCCAGTGTCGGTACTTTGAGGGAGGTTCCCCGTGCTTTCGCACGGACCTAATTAAAGTAAACCTCGTTTTCCCAGAGGCGTAACCCCGTTGACACCTTTCTAGACACCTACTTGATCGGCTAATTGTCCTGTGTAAAACTCTCCCAGGAGTAACAATTACTCACAGTGGGTATCGGGATCCAACTATCTCATAGAAGGTATGCAATCTCAATGCAAATCTCAACACTTGAAATTCCCGATAAAATTTTTCCCCTAACGTGCTATGACCTTGACGAAAGCCAACAAACCATAGCCCGCTAGTTAAGTTCAACCCGTACATTTCTTGATTGAATTTATCCCACCCGCACGACCCTTGACGAAAGCCAACAAAGCCGTACGACTACTCTAATCCAATCATATCATATGCAGCAGATAAGCAGCATATAGCTTCCGCACACTACACATTGACGAAAGCCAACAAATGCAGCACGAATACTATATACAACTTATCTGAAATGACGGAGGGCTACGACAGGTTTTTCTGAAAACCTATTGTGTAATGAACTTGATATCGTTGTAGAATCGAGTGAATTTTGAAATGGAGTGATTTTGAGGCTTTTATTAGTTTTGCTAAAGAGGTCACTCACAGTGAAGGGATCTCGGCTCTTTCCTCATCGAATAAGGTGCAGGATATATCATATATATCGCTATGCAAAGTAAAACTCCAAAAGCAGTCAAAAGTCAAACCGAGTATTGTAGCATCTGCCAGTTTTGCTAAAGAGGTCACTCCCGGTGAAGGGATCTCCGTTCTTTCCTCATCGAATAAGGTGCAGGGTATATCATATATACCGCTATGCAAAGTAAAACTATAGCTACCCTTTTTATTTGAAAATTTGATTCTACAACATCTTTTAGGTTTCTTTTCTTTCATTAATCACATTAATGAAGTTCCATCATTTAAGTTACCTAAACATCACAGATAAATACGACGTACACTTATGCCATCCGCATTCGTCTCGATGTCCCCTCATGCACCGTTAGATTAGGTAACTAACGGCAGGGAAGGGCAGGACTAGCGCGGGTGTAAAACATAAGTAACGTCTATATAATATATCATATATACTATATACAGTATTTATCACAACACATCACATGATTACATCACAGATATCGCAGCAGAAGAAACATATGAAACATTGGATATACTAGGACGTCCGTGTTTTATTTTGAGCCTTAATAAAACACGGATTCCACGGTCGCGACGAATAGCCAAACCCACACCCCTAGACCCCTACGAGAGCGGCAAGCAACCGTACCAATTCTAGAGTTTGGAGACCCGGACTCGACTCCTCGAGTTGGTCTCCCACTGGACTCCAGAACCCGGTTACTTGTGCTCTCCTCCTTGGGTCTATCCTAGTGCGGAAAAGTAAATAATATACAAATGGTGACATCGACCTCATCCCGGAAGTGCCCCAATAAAAGAATATTACATACATTTAATTTTACATGAATGAAAATAAAAACTCTCATCTCACATAAAAACCCCCGGCTATTCCGAACGCGACGATCCAATATAACATATCCAGCAACACATAACATCACATGTCATCAACGTAAGTAAATATGCGCATCCCAATTATCGTTGACATATAGCAACGAAACCGGCGATATCACATATTACACATACGGTCACAGAAAAGAAAGTGTAAAACTACAACATTTGGAATCAACAATCTCTTTAGACATCGTAAATCCGAAATATCACATACTTCGCATTTCATGCCTAACTGTATGAATTCCACATATTGTATCACATTCCAGATAAATAGACAGTATTAAACTTTCCGATCGAATAATCAAATACCCAAGATTTCTTTAATAGCTCAACACTTGAGCGGAGTTCAAAAGTTCCAGAATACGTCACAGTAGCAACGGTCCAGCCGTAGAAGGGTCAAGCCAATGCCTCACATGTGGCACGCCGTACTGCCCCAAACCTTAAGGTTCAAAAGGCAGTTCAAGACGGTCACATAATCGAGTTAAAGTTTGTTGTCTTCTAGAGGGTACATCGCATTACTTGCACGTTTTTCCGAAGGAGTTAAACCCGAGAAAAATTCAACACTTGAATGTTTTTCGTGCCGGGAAATATTGAGTTAATGATATCCGTTCGAACATTTTAATACTTTCTAAATTATCCGGAATAACAAAACAAAATTAAATTCTCCGATCGAATCGACGATTACAAAATAAACCCCAAAATACTCAACACTTGAGTCAGATTAAAAATACCCAGAAAACATAAATCACAGAATTGAAAATTACTGTGGAAAACTGACTGCATGATTCTCCTATACTGCCGCGGATCCGCGGCCCAAGAGGGGTACGGCCGCGGTTCCGCGGCGGTTTATACTGTTCATCGTCTTGTTTTTCACTGTAATTCATATAAAACCCTGCTGAATTTTTTAGGCATTTTTAATTCCAAAAAATCACAGATTTTGAAAAAAGTCCATAGAGGGGGTTAAATTTGCCTATTCGGGTTCGTTCGGATTTTTAACTTTGTTAACACATCGCCTAATGCTCTAGCTAGGCTCCGATACCACTGTAGGGTTACTAGGAACACTAACAAGGCTCTACAAGGCATCGACCATGCCAAAATTAAATTTTTATGTGCCGAATAACACTAAGCAAGATCGTATACTAGAATTTAGGCGACACATAAGGCAAGTAAACAACTTTACTCTAAAGAGAATACGAAATACAACTTTTGTAGATCGGTCCTTCACTTCTAAAGCTCCTTGATGAAGTCCCTTCGCTGCAATCATGGTTATCCCAGACTATTGCATGGCTTCACGAGGTGAAAAATGCGACCTTGCTTGATGTCTCCGAGGCCGAAGATGATCTACGTCGAGGGAATTCCGACTCAAGCTCCTACTTCACTAACTAGAGAATTAGTGAAGTAAACACCCTAAACTAAAGTGATAGTCTAGTAAAGGATGGAGAAATAGGAAGTGGGTTCTCTTTGGAATTTTATTTCTCACAATCTTTTACTCTCTTTTCAAAACCCTAGTTTGCTTTTTCTTTTGTTTAAATGAAGAAGATGAACAAAAGAAAGAGGAGAGGATAATGATCATGTGAGATGGCTAACTATGGTGAGTGAGTATCATATACTAACTCTTGTAGAGCCATAACCATAGCTAACACTTATGGTTGGGTTAAGAAATATCTATGGTAAAAACAAACTCAAGTGGACTTAGTCAATACATCCACAAGCTTCCACAAGCTTCATGCATTGATCTAATCCTCCACTTAATTTTGTAATTACATAAAATATAAAAACACAACATAATATATAGCATGGTGTAAGTCTCATACACCCAAGTCATGTGTATCATCAACCATGATACATTAAGAAAACACAATTTTAATATATATCATATATACATTAAAATTGTGCTAATGTGAGAAAAACACTAAAGTGAACAAGTGTTAGTAAATGTAAACTAGTTTATCTAATATACAATTATACACTTAATTATTAAATCAACACTTGACTTAATAATCCGGTCATATCTCATATAACCGATTAACACCCATTTTATCGACTTATCGAATCAACACTTGATTCGATAACCCGGCTATATCATATATAACCGACCGATACAAAAAGTCGCGAGAATAGAATACGGTATGACATACACGCATTATTCTCGGTCCCGCACATATCACATACGTGCTCCTATTTCGTTTTGCCTGAGGCAGTAAAACCTCTATGTAGGACTCTAAAGACTCGTCAATACGCCGGCAGCAGGTGATGATCACATCAAGCACCCACAAGCCGTCAGCGGTACTAGCTGGACGTAATGACTATCCCGGGTATTGAGCGATCAGAAGATCAGCAAGCAAGCCCGCTCCAACTCCTGTAAAAGCCTGCCGGTAACACTTCCCGTACAGTCCGGTCTCCTCGTCTGATATGTCGCATATCAAGTCTACGGGTGGTAAACGTCAGACCCCAATAACCGATAAGTCGTGCCGATGTGAGGCTCATAACGGGTCGAGAAACTACTGGTAACACTTACCAGTAAATCTCTAAATCAGCCCTGGCCAGGGACTTCCCTGTTACGGTCAATCGAGCACAGCGCAACATCAACCCCCAATACCGGGAGAGACGAAACCCCTCCTATCGCTCATTGCCTCCATGTGACTCGGGACTGTATGCAAAAACCACCGTTTTTCATGCCCTCATGGACGTGGTAATGTGGAAATCAAAGCACAGTGGGAATCATACAAGACTCTATGACGATCTCGGGTCTACAGACTAACCTGCACAAGTGTCACCAAAGAACTGCCATCTGACGTGAGGTATAATACCATCTGGGAGTTCTCGGCGAGTCTTTCCAGTGTACCCAGTCTCCACTGAGCACCCGTATACCATCTCTGATGTCAAACACCAATGGATATGGGATCATCCATCGCCCATCTCATGGGTCGAGAAGAGTATACGCTAGTCTAGACTGGTATATCGATGCCCCGTCTCGATACACCCACGACTAGGGACCTTGAAAGATGTACTTATGGACTACCATGTCCCCACTAGTATGATCCGCATCATAGTCCAGGTAGTCAAGTACACATCGTAAGGGCTTTACCAACATGTAACGATAGGACAATATAAAGAGACTAGTATACATGTTAAAGTAAAGAGCAACCAGATAGCATACTGTCATATCGAGCAAGAAAGTCCTCTCTATATATGTCCAAGCATCCAATATAATATACATCATCTGTACAATACTGGCCTCTAGGGCATACATACAACTAACAGCGAGCTCTCTCCAAATCAGTCTTAGGAGACATCTCTTTGGAGAGAGTGAGTCCAGAGATCGTGGGTTGGTTCCCATGCTTGGATTCTTCCATACTAAACCTCTTTAGTATGGTGTCAATGTACCTGGATTGGGACAATCCCAGTATCCTCTTGGATCTATCTCTATAGATCCTAATCCCCAAAATGCAGGAGGCATCACCTAGATCTTTCATTAAGAATCTATGTGATAAGAAGAGCTTGACCGAGTGCAGCATAGGAATATCATTTCCTATCAAGAGTATGTCATCCACGTACAATACGAGGAAGACATCCTTACTCTCTGCAACCTTCTTGTAAATACAAGGTTCATCTATGTTCTTGATGAAGTCAAACTCTTTGACCACCACATCAAAACAGATGTTCCAACTCCGCGATGCCTGCTTTAACCGGTAGATGGATTTAAGCAGCTTGCACGCCTTTCCGCTGCTCCCACTATCTACGAAGCCTTCTGGCTGATTCATGTACACACACTCCTCTAAATCACCATTTAGAAAGGCGGTCTTAACATCCATTTGCCAGATTTCGTAGGCATGGTATGCAGCAATGTCAAGTAAGATCTGGATGGACTTAAGCATAGCCACTGGGGAAAAGGTTTCGTCATAATCCACACGTGGTCGTTGACGAAAACCCTTTGCAACAAGTTTAGCTTTGAAAGTCTCCACTTTTCAATCTACACCAAGTTTCTTCTTAAAGATCCACTTGCTCCCAATGGGTTTTACCCCTTCAGGAGCAACTTCCAAAGTCCATACATTGTTGGTGTACATGGATTCCATCTCAGATAGCATTGCATCCAGCCATTTCACAGAGTCACCACTCGTGATGGCCTGCTCGAAACTAGTCGGGTCATCATCTTCCATGATGCAATCCTCGCTTCCACCATCAATGAGAAAACCGTAGTATCTCTCAGGTGGACGAGAATCCCTGCTAGATCGGCGGAGAGGCTAGGGTTCGTCGGGTACTACTGAATCCTCTGGTTCCAATAAATCATCAGTTGTAGTTTGCGGTGCTGGAACCTCTTCCAGCTCTACCTCTTTGCTACTAATTTCTTTTGCAAGAAATTCCTTTTCCAAAAAGGTGGCATGTTGAGCAACAAACACTTTTTGTTCCTCAGCGTGGTAGAAAAAATATCCTTGAGAATTCTTTGGATATCCCACAAAGTTGCAAAGAACTGATCGTGCCTCGAGTTTGTCCGGATTTTTCCTTTTGACAAAGGCCGGACAACCCCATATCTTAACTCGTTTAAAATATGGTCTCTTCCCACTCCATATCTCATATGGTGTGGTAGGTACAAATTTATATGGAACTAGATTCAATAGGTATATGGCTGTCTCAAGCGCATACCCCCAGAAGGAAATAGGCAACTAAGCATCGCTCATCATAGAGCGCACCATATCTAATAGGTTGCGATTCTTCCGCTCTGATACACCGTTGTGCTGTGGTATATAAGGAGGAGTAAGCTGAGAGAGAATCCCATTCTCTTTTAGATAGTCGAGAAACTCATTGCTCAAGTATTCTCCTCCTCGATTAGATCGAAAGATCTTAATACTTTTGCCCGTTTGGTTCTCTACTTCGTGCTTATATTCTCTGAATTTCTCAAAAGCTTCTGATTTGTGTTTCAACAGGAACACATGTCCGTATCTTGAGAGATCGTCAGTGAATGTAATGAAGTAGAAAGAACCGTTCCTGGCGTGTATAGACATGGGACCGCATACACTTCCTACAATCCGGCCTGAACCTTTGGGGCTCACTATGTACCAGTCCTAAGAGTTCCGTAACTCTTTCTCCGTGTCCACTAAACGGAGTCTTGGTCATTTTCCCTTTGAGACATGAATGGCAAGTATCATAAGATGATAATTCGAATGAATTCAAATATCCATCCTTATGTAACTTAGCTAGCCGTGTCGCATTGATATGACCAAGTCTACAATGCTATAAGAAGGATTCGTTCTTTTCTGAACTCTTCCTCTTGTGTGTGCTTTGTACATTAAGGATTGTAGCTTGATTGAGAACGTATATGCCATTAAATAACGAACCTGATCCAATCAACTTTTGATTCAGGAATATGTTCATAACATTATCCTGTACTACAAAATTATATCCTTCTTTGCTCAATAAAGAAACTGATATAAGATTGCATATCAGGGTCGGAATGTAATAGAATTCATTCAGAACCAATGTATTACTATTTGGTAACACTAGGTGATATTCGCCAACTGCTTTGGCTGCAACATTTGCACCATTCCCTACTCTTACGGAATGATCACCCTCTCCCAGTTCCCTACATTTACGTAGCCCATGTAACATATTACATATATGGGATCCCAATCCGGTACCTAATACCCAGGACGTAGAGTGAACTGTGAAACAGTTCTCGATAACTAACACACCCGAAGAAGATGCATCATCATGCATGTTCTTTGTTTGGGTGGCGTGAGAATCCAGATATTCTTCTATTCCCTGTTCAATCTTAAAACTCTTATAAGAAAGAATGGGACCAACGTTCCCCTGCTCAGTATAATAAGCGGGTTCAGTCAATACATCCATATTATTATCTTGATTAAGGCCTGACATGGTCGCTACCTGGAGAGAGAGAGAGAAGAAAACACTTTAGTGTATACTCTTGCAAGATTAGATTGGTTATTATCTTATCTAATCAGGATGTCTCTCACTGTTTTTATCAAATCTTCCTTTAAATCCTAAAAGGTAAGATTAGCCGGGATTAATTACACCCTATAATTTCGTCAATCTTTCAGCCAGATCAGTGTCGGTACTTGAGGGAGGTTCCCCGTGCTTTCGCACGGACCTAATTAAAATAAACGTCATTTTCCCAGAGGCATAACCCCGTTAACACTTTTCTAGACACCTACTTGATCGGCTAATTGTCCTGTGTAAAATTCTCCCAGGAGTAACTATTACTCGCGGTGGGTATCGGGATCCAACTATCTCATAGGAGGTATGCAATCTCATTACAAATTTCAACACTTGAAATTCCCGATAATATTTTGCCCCTAGCGATCTATGACCTTGACTAAGTCAACAAACCATAAATCGCAAGTCAAGTTCAACCCGTACATTTCCCGATTGAATTAAACCCACCCGTACGACCCTTGACTAAGTCAACAAGGCCGTACGACTACCCTAATCCAATCACATTTCATGCTTTAGCAGATAAACACTATTTAGCTACCGTACACTACGCCTTGACTAAGTAAACAAACATAGCACGAATACTAAATAATATCTATCTGAAATGACGGAAGGCTACGCAGGTTTTTCAGAAAACCATGAGCGTAATGAACTTGATATCGTTGTGAAAACAAGTGATTTTGAAAAGGAGTGTTTTTGAGGCTTTTCTAGTTTCGCTAAAGAGGTCACTCCCGGTGAAGGGATCTCGGCTCTTTCCCTATCGAATAAGGTGCAGGGTATATCATATATACCACTATGAAAAGCAAGAACTATAGTAGCTGTCAAAAACTAAACCGTGAGTTTGTAGCATCTGCCAGTTTAGCTAAAGAGGTCACTCCCGGTGAAGAGATCTCGGCTCTTTCCTCATCGAATAAGGTGCAGGGTATATCATATATACCGCTATGCAAAGCAAAACTGTAGCTACTCTTTTTATAAAGTTTTGATTCTGCAACATCTTTTAGGTTTCTTTTCCTTTTATTAATCTCATTAATATATCCCATCAGCTTATGCTTCCTAAGCATCACAGAAGAAACGAAAGCAGTAATATTTATATATCAGCATATATATATAGTATAAGCATTCGTCTCAGGAAGTAATATGATCTCATCACAGAACATTGCAGCAGAAGAACATATATGAAATATTGGATATACTAGGATGTCCGTGTTTTTAATACGAGCCGGTATAAAACACGGATTCCAAGGTCGCGATGAATAGCCAAACCCACATCCCTAGACCCCTACGAGAGCGGCAAGTAACACTACCAATTCTAGGGTTAGGAGACCCAGTCTCGACTCCTCGAGATGGCCTCCCACTGGACCCTAGAACCCGGTTACTTGTGCTCACCTCCTTGGGTCTACCTAATGCGGAAAAGTAAATAATATACACTGGTGACATCAACCTCATCCCGGAAGTGCCCCAATAAAAGAATATCACATACAAATGAATTTTACATGAATGAAAATAAAAACCCTCATCTCACATAAAACCCCCGGCTATTCAAAACATAACAATCCAATATAACATATCACAACAACACATAATATCTCATATCATCAACGTAAGCAAGTATGCGTATCCCGATTGTCGTTGATGTATAGCAACGAAGCTGGCGATACACCACATACTACACTTACGGTCACAGAAAAGAAAGTGTAAAACTACAATATTTGGAATCCACAATCTCTTTAGACATCGTAAATCCGAAATATCACATACTTCGCATTTCATGCCTAACTATATAAATTCCACATATTGTATCACATTCCAGATAAATAGAAAATATTAAACTTTCCGATCGAATAATCAAATACCCAAGATTTCCTAAATAGCTCAACACTTGAGCGGAGTTCAAATAATCCCAGAATATGTCACAGTAGCAATGGTCCAGCCGTAGAAGGGTCAAGCCAACGCCTCACATGTGGCATGCCGTACTGCCCCAAACCCTAAGGTTTAGAGGCAGTTCAGACGGTAACATAATCGTGTTAAGGTTTGTGTTCTTCCAGAGGGTCCAGCGCGTTACTTGCACATTTTTCCGAAAGATTTAAACTCAAGAAAAATTCAACACTTGAAAGTTTTTCGTGCTGGGAAAAAATGAATTAATGATATCCGTTCGAACATTTTAATAGTTTCTAAATTATCTGGAAAAATAACGAAATTAAATTTTCCGATCGAATCAACGAATTCAAAATAATCCCCAGAACACTCAACACTTGAGTCAGATTAAAAATACCCAGAAATATGCACTAACAGCTACAGATATTAGAATGCCAAAACCAAAGCACAATTCTACTGTACGGCCGCGGATCCGCGGCGCAAGCAAGGTATTGCCGCGGTTACACGGCGGTCCGTACGAATTACCTGCTCGTTTTCTACAGTAATAATTATAATTCCCTGCTGAATTTTTTGAGTATTTTTAATACAGAAAAAATCACATTTTTAAAAATTGTCCAGAGAGGGGGTCAAAATCGGTGTTTCGGGGTTCGATCTGAGTTTTAACTTCGTATACACGTCGCCTAATGCTCTAGCTAGGCTCTGATACCACTGTAGGGTTCCTAGGCACTCTTACAAGGGTCTATAAGGCATAAACCATGCATGAATAAAATTTTAGACTTGCCGAACAACCCAAAGACGGGATCCTTGCTAGATTATTAGGGTTTAACATGCAAGTAAATATCTTTACAACTATAAGTGAGGGATTACAACCTTTGTAGTCCGCTCCTTTGCTTCATAAGCTCCGAGTAGAAGTCCCTTCGCTGCGATCCACGATCTCCCGGACTCAAGAGAGGCAACACAACTCGAACGATCCATGCTAGCTTGTAGTCTTCCTTTTCTCCGATGATCTACCTCGAAGTTTCTATAACTCAAGCTCTCTCTCTCTCTAATGAGGTGAACACCCTAATCTAATTGGCTAGATTAGATGAGGATGATGGAGTAGGAATATTGCTCTCTTTTGTTTTCAAATTCTCACTTTTAATCATCACAAAATGAAAACCTAGAAAGCTTTCTCAAAGCTCAAGTTTGAAGAAGAAGAATAATAATATGAGCTAATCCTTTTGTGATGAATAATGAATTATTGTAGTGGTTATAAATCTAACCAAGGGTTAAGCATGAAGGAGTTAACCCTTGTAGAGAATTAACTGGAGTTAATGGTTTGGATTGGGTTAACATAATATCTTCACAAAATATCAAGCCAAAGACAAAGTCAAAGCTTCATGAAGCTTCATGGAAGCTTCATGCAAAAGCTAACCCTAATCCAAACCCTAACCAAGTTTAAACCCTAAATCATGTTAAATTTGTAACCCTAACATGTTACAATATTATATATCACATATACAATATATTTTGTAATAATAGAAAATAATACGATTAACATATATCGCATATATATCAATGTATTATCCCGTGAGAAAATGAATCAATAAAGCGAGCTTATATTAGTTAACGTAACGTAATATATCACATATATAATTATACATTAAATTATTGAATCAACACTTGATCCGATAACCCGGCTATATTACATATAACCGACTAATATAACATGTACCATTTCATCGAATCAACACTTGCTCCAATGACCCGGTTATATCACATATACCCGGCCGATATCTCATATCGCGAGAATAGAATACGGTATCTCAAATCGTATTATTCTCGGTCCTGCACATAGCATATATGTGCTCCTACTCCGTTTTGCCTGAGCCAGGAAACCTCTGTGTAGGACTCTAAAGAATCGTCAATACGCCGGCAGTAGGTGATGATCATATCAAACACCCACAAGCTGCAAGCGGTCAGCTAAACGTAATAGCCACCCAGGTATTGAGCGATCAGAAGATCAACAAGCAAGCCTGTACATTCTCCTGTGAATCAAATCAGTAACACACCCGTACAGTCCGGTCTCTTCGTCTGATATGTTGCATATCCAGTCTAGGGGGATATACGTCAGACCCCAGTAATCGATAAGTCATGTCGATATAAGGCTCATAACAGGTCGAGAAACTACTGATAACTCTTACCAGCAGCACTCCATATCAGCCCTGGCCAGGGACTTCCAGTTATAGCCAATCGAATACGGCACAACATCAACTCCCAATACCGGGAGAGACGAAACCCCTCCTATCGCTCATTGCCTCCATGTGATTCGGGACTGTACCCAAAAGCCACCATTTTGCATGCCCTCTTGGACGTGGTAAGATGGAAATCAAAGCACAGTGGGAATCACACAAAACTCTATGACGATCTCGGGTCTACAGACTAACCTGTACCAGTGTCACCGGAAAACTGCTATCTGATGATAGGTAAAAAACCATCTAGGAGTTCTCGGCGAGTCCGTTCAGTGTACCCAGTCTCCACTGAGCACCCGTACACCATCTTTGTTGTCAAACACCAATGGATATGGGATCATCCATCGCCCATCATATGGGTCAAGATGCGTATACGCTAGTCTACTCTGGTGTATCGATGCCCTGTCTCGACACACCCACGACTAGGAACAGTTATAGGATGTACTCATCGACTACCGTGGCCCCACTAGTATGATCTCGTCATAGTCCCAGTAGTCGAGTACAGATCCTAAGGGCTTTATCAACATGTGAGAGTAAGACAGTAAACTAATACAAGTCAACATGTTAAGAAAAAGTGAAACCAAATAGCATACTATCATGTCGAGCAAGAAAGTCCTCTCTATATATATCCAAGAATCCACTATAATATACATCATATGTACAACAATGGCTTCTAGGGCATATATATAACTAACAACCTGAGGATGAATGGCTAGGACATGTGGTTCGTTCGCTTACCCCGATCCGAGGTCATCAGATTGATTGATTCCAGCTTGAGAAGACTTCACGCAGATACGTTGGGAGTCGATAGAGATGATCGAGTGTCAGAAAACCCATTTTCTAACTTTAAAGTGTTCGGAAAGACATGCAAGTAATTCTATAGACCCTTTAGAAAATGAAACCCTAACTCGATATAATGACCATGAGAACGCCTTTAACTTTAGGGTTTGTGGCAGTTCAGCGGTGCCATTAATGAGGCTTTGGTTTTCCCTTCTATGGTTGGTCCATAGGTGCTGTGGCATGTACTCGATATTATTAAACTGTACCCAAGATGTTGAGCTCTTGGGGGATTATGAGGTTTTGACGAATCGATCGAGAGGTTCGACTTCATTCGGATATCATATGATGAGATGCATTGCTTGGGAGACTCCAGATACTAGTATAGCTGTTGGAGTACACTTCATGCAGCCACGAAGAGACGAGTCCGAATCAGTCAACATTAGAGAAAAGTAGAGTAAGAGGTTCGTACGAGATTTTGACGAGATGATGTTCCACTCCGCTAACATCAGAGATGTGACCCGCATACAGAGGCGTTATATATAGATATATCTTCCAGAAGGAGTCGCGATGAGTATACAGCCGTTCTGGAACAAGAAATAGATTTAGTAAAGGATGATGACTTCCGGGCAGTTCGACAGAAATGAGATTTGGGAGAGACCTCAACAGGACCTTTCCGGAATAATTTATGAGAAGACTTGGATCCATGAGTGGTTATTTTGTGCACACCCAGCAGGCCAGAGTTCGGCACCGTCGACGAGACATGTTATGAGTGACCATGACAGTTGGCCAGAGATTCTTTAGAGGATGTGCTTGAGCGGGGCTATTCCGCCATACTTGATTTCGGTATTTTGGGTGATCTATTCGCATGATTGAGTTTTGATGACCGAGTTTCATGATATTTGTTTTCGTGCACCATGGTTGCACCTACTGGGTATTCATATTTTGTGCATAGTTATTACACTTGAGATATGCTTTATACACCGTTGTGTTGATTTATGATTTGTGCACAGTTATTGCACTTAATATTGTTCTTGTGCCTTGGCTGCACATGTTTATGATTTCATGGATTTCATACAGTTGGGTTGATTTTGTGCATATGGTACGCGCACGATTTGGTTTTTGCACTCGGTATAGTTCACATATGCTTGCAGTGCATTGATACGTATTTTGTGCACCACAGTTGCACCTGACTTTGTTTTGATGTCATTCGAAACATTGGCTTTGATTTCATACCTAGGGCATGCATATGAGTTGACTTATGCTTTCGGCATAGTTTTCATGCACTTTTAGTATTTGATTTGCTTTTGTGCATGCCGATGCACATGGTTGTGAGATTATATACCACGATATACCTGATTTGGATTTTCACGCATGTTGGGCGCATGATATGAGATGCGATTTTGGTGCACGCCAGATGTACTAAATCGAGATTCTTCGTGCATATCAGATGCACCTGATTTTGCTGTCAGGCACACACGTTGCCTCTGACAGGTGTTTCCTGTACACCCGTTGCACTTAGATGTTGTTTCTGTGCACATGTATGGTACATCATGGATTTTGATTTCCGTGCGCACCAGATGCATGTAGCTTTCATATGCACAATTTGGGATTGATTTCTTATGGAGCAGTACGTTTTTATGATAATTATGATTTGATTTCATACTAAGCAGGACTAGTCAGAGGACAGTACCTGGATATATTTTGCATGCATTGATAGTTATCGGAGGGATTTCCAAAAAGGGAGATATAGTCTCAGTATTTACCTACGTGTCTGATATGACATGAAACGTTTAAAACAAGGAAACCCTTCTAAATTGTTTTCAAAAATGGCGGGACGTGCATATTAAACAAAAGATATATACATATATAATTATCTTACAATAGACGTCCGCCACTGTGCAGTGTTATGCGCATCGCACAGCAGCATGAAAGGTTTGACATGCATTTCATTCAGATGTTTACATGTATAGATTTGATGTTTACATGTATAGTTTTGATGTATATCATGTTGGTTTCGTTTTGGATTTGACATTTGTGTCTTCACCATGACTCCGATGATTGCGGGATGCTTGACGAAGTTTTGTTTTTGAATTATCTGCTCATTGTTCATGCGCATGCATTGCACCACGATGTGTTTTATGTATTGATAATTTCGGAGCCCCGACGACTTGCACTTTTTACTGAAATGTTTTAGTATTTGAGGGGTTTAAATTTAAATTCGGGGACCGAATTTCTTTAAGCGGGCAAGACTGTAACATTTCAGAAAAATACGATATTATTTTTGGGAATTTTTATAATTAAATAATAATATATTGAATATTTTAATAGTGCGGTATAATTAAATACCGATAAATTGGGGAAAATTTAGAAAATTACAGAAATTACTAAAATGAGGAAGCCTTATTGGATTTAAGAAAATTATGAAATTTTATGATTTATTACACATTATTTTAATGCTAATCGCGATTAGATATCGCTAATCGCGCATTAAACGTGTTTTGTCCACATGACATGCACATGTCATTTTAACACTTGTTACATTTTTGTCATGGCTTTTTCTCATTTTATCATGCATGGTTGTTGTTTTTAAAAGAGAAAAGAAAAGGAAAAGAAAAGAAAAGAAAAGAAAAGAAAAGAAAAAAGAAAACAATAAAGAATTGAGGGATGGGCATGAGAGAGAGAGAAATGAGGGTCAAAGCTTGGTCTTGGGTTCTTGTTTCTTTCCTCATCTTCATCTTCTCCCTCTCTTTCCCTCACCCATGGCAGCACACTCTGCCTCCCCCTCTTCAAGCCACAAAACACCATCAAAATCAACTCAAAAGTCCATCTCCTTTCCACAAAAAATGTGCACAAGCCCATTAGCTACACTTTGGACAAAGAAAAATGGGATTTTGATGCTCTAGGGGATTCATGAGTGCAAATAAGGTAATTATTCCATCATTAGTGTAGAATTTCCTTTTACTTTTGCATCCATGTTAACTTAAAACCGATATAGTGATGTTTGGCGAGGTTTGGAAATTCCAAGTTAGGGTTTGAGAAATCCTTGAGTTGTGAAGTGCAATTGAGTGTAGTAGTGACCTTAAAACCCCCTTAGTGATAACTTTTTGGACTAAAACAGAGACTTAAACCCCTATTAGCGAACTTAGAAGTCCCCGATATCCGTATTTTGTGGAATTCTGAAGTGAAAATGAAATCTGCTAACACCCGGGTGACCTGAAAATTATTTAGCAAACAAAGTGAAATGTGCAGGCAACCTAGATGATAACCCCAAGACTCGAGACCCAACCCCCCACTTCTGGCCGCAAATAAATTCATCCTGGCCGCAAATTGCGGCCAAGCTAGGGTAGTTTGCCCCCGTTCTTGTCCTGTAGTTCCAGTATCTGTAAAATAGACCCTCCATATATGCAAAATTGACTAATTTGGTTTAGGTTAAAATCTGGAGCATGTTTTCAAAGTTGTTGCTTTATGTTTCGTGTTATTTATGAAATAAAGTTTTGATATTGGTGTTTTTATCAGACAATTCACGTTCATACGTCAATCGTCGAGGGTTGTTAGTTATTCTTGCATGTTTAGATCATGAGTTTTAACCCATGTGTGATACGCGTACCGATTTGGTTTTCGTATGCGATTTCGAATTATAATGTCATATGATATACATATAGGTACCCCCACGAGGACTTCGAGACGACAAGCAAGCGCGTGGTGACGTCGGCAACGGAAAGCGAAGAGAAATGTGAGTAGATATATATCTACGGGGGAAGTCAGGTGGATGGCGTATAGCACCCCCGCAGTTTCGTAATAGAACGCGAATGCGTTATATCTATATTATATATATACATATACGGATGTGATATGGAATGACTTTGGATTAGTATAGTGTACTTTTAAGTTAGTGTTTAGTCCCGAACCCTAAGGTAGTGATTCGCATACACGCACGCACATATCTATTCATTTTATTTACCAGTGCGTATCTGGGGATATGTATATATATATACATATGGGTATAGGACTATGTGTGTGTGTGTGTATGTGTGTGTGTATATATATATATATGTATACTGTTAGTTATATGTATGCCCTAGAGGCCATTACTGTACATATGATGTATATTGTAGTGGATGCTAGGACGTATATAGGGAGGACTTTCTTTCTCGACATGATAGTATGCTATCTGGTTGCACTTTACCTTAACGTGTACACTGATTGTCTCCCTGTTACATGTTGGTAAAGCCCTTAGGATCTGTACTTGACTACCTGGACTATGATGCGGATCATACTAGTGGGGACATGGTAGTCCATAAATACATCCTTCAAAGTCCCTAGTCGTGGGTGTATCGAGACGGGGCATCGATATACCAGAGTAGACTAGCGTATACCTTCTCGACCCATACAGATCGGCGATGGATGATCCCATATCCATTGGTGTTTGACATCGGAGATGATATACGGGTGCTCAGTAGAGACTGGGTACACTGGACGGACTCGCCGAGAACTCCCAGATGGTATTATACCTCACGTCAGATGGCAGTTCTCTGGTGACACTGGTACAGAGTAGTCTGTTGACCCGAGATCGTCATAGAGTCTTGTGTGGTTCCCACTGTGCTTTGATTTCCATCTTACCACGTCCAAGAGGGTGTGCAAAACGGTGGTTTTTGGGTACAGTCCCGAGTCACATGGAGGCAATGAGCGATAGGAGGGGATTCGTCTCTCCCGGTATAGGGGGTTGATGTTGCGCTGTGTTCGATTGGCTATAACAGGAAATCCCTGGCCAGGGTTGCTGAGATTTACTGGTAAGTGTTACCAGTAGTTTCTCGAACAGTTATAGACCTCATATCGACACGACTTATCGAGCTATTGGGGTCTGACGTTTTACCACCCCTAGGCAAGATATGCGACATATCAGACGATCAGACCGGACTGTACGGTAGTGTTACTGGTTGGATTCACTGGAGTGTGAGCGGGCTTGCTCGTCGATCTTCAGATCGCTCAATACCCGGGTGGCCGTTACATTTAGCAGACCGCTTGCGGCTTGTGGGTGATTGATATGATCATCACCTGCTGCCGGCGTATTGATGAGTCTTTAGAGTCCTACACAGAGGTTTCCTGGCTCAAGCGAAACGAAATAGGAGCGCATATGAGATATGTGCGGGACCGAGAATAATGCGTGTATGTGATACCGTATTCCATTCTCGCGATAAATGTATCGATTGGTTGTATGCGATATAACCTAGTTATCGATTCAAGCATTGATTCGATAAACCGATACATATGATACTAGTCGGTTATATGCGATATGACCGGATCGTTAAATCAAGTGTTGATTTAATGATTTAATGTATAATTATATATTTGATATATTACTTTGCATTAACTAGTATTGGTTCACTTTATATGGATTTTCTCACTCGGATGTGCGCATTATATATGCGATATATTTTTGTGCACTTAATTGTATCATGTTTGATGATATATGTTAACTTGGATTTGTGTGATGATTAAACCATGGTTGTGAGAGTGGTTAGGGTTTTCTTTTCTTACTTATTTATTTATTTATTTATTTTGAAGAGATGAGAAAAGAATGGTTGCTAGTTTTGGAGTTTAGTTGAAGCTTCATGAAGCTTTGACTTTGTAACCATTCTTATGTTATCCTTAACCCTAACCATTCCCACTAACCCTAGTTTAGTCTCTACACATAACCATGGTTGGATTATGATAAGTTTTGATTTTCATTTTTATTTGAAATTAACTTATCATATCATTTTTCTTCTTCTTCTTCCTTGAACTCAAGAAGAAAAGCTTAGGTCATCAATGGTGATTGATGATAAAGAGTGAGAAATCCAATTCTAAATTGAACCCACTTCCTATTTCTTCATCCTCTACCTCTTGCCAAGTAGTAGAGTGTGTTTACTTCACAAGTTTCTTGACTTGGTGAAGTCGGAGCTTGATTTAGCGATGCCTCGACGTAGATCATCTTCGGCATGGACATCGACGACCTAGCTTGCCCATTCTCCGACGAAGCCGACGCTAGAGCCCGGATTTGATTTGGACAGCGGAGAGGACTTCGTTGCGGAGCTATGGAGGTGGAGCACCGGATCTACAAAGGTTGTATTTCCGTATTCCTTTAGTTAAGTGTTAACTAGTTATCTTTTCGCCTAGTTTTCTAGCAAACGATCCGTAGTCGGGTCTCTCGGCACCCGTAAAATTTTATAATGGCATGTTCGATACCTTGTGAGACCTCATTAGGGTGCCTAGGAACCCTACAGTGGTATCAGAGCCTAGCTAGAGCCTTAGGCGAAGTCCAGACGGAATCTGAAGTCCGATCGAACCGAAACCCGACCCAAAAATAGCTCTCTGGACATTTTCTGTTTTTCTGGATTTTTGTGAATTAAAAATTGCTAAAAAATTCAGTATGAAAAAATAAGAATTACGATGCAAAAATTATTGGATGAACAGTAACTTAGGCGGCGGAACCGCGGCATAAGCCCTGCTTATGCGGCGGTTCCGCGGCTCAATCATGACGTCATCCCTTACTGTTTGCACAGTAATACCTGAAAAATTCTTCTGGATTTTCTGGGAATTTTTAATATTTATTCAAGAGTTGAATTTTCTGCAGTTGTTTTGGGGATTCGGTGTTTCGATCGGAGTATCAAATTTTGTCTGTGTGGCTTTCTGGATAATTTTTAGAATATGTTAAAAAGTTCGACCGGATATAAATACCCAATTTTTCCCCTGTCGGGAAATTTCCAAGTGTTGGATTTTTCCGTAGTTTAACGACGTTCTAAGTAGTGCAAGTAACACGATGGACCCTCTAGAAGACAACAAACCTTAACTCGATTATGTGACCGTCTTGAACTGCCCTTTGAACCTTCGGGTTTGGGGCAGTACGGCGTGCCACATGTGAGGCGTTGGCTTGACCCTTCTACGGCTGGACCGTCGGTACTGAGGCATGAACTGAATGTTGTTAGACTTATTTCATGTGTTGATCTGTATCGGGAAAACTTGGGTGTTCGAATGTTCAATCGGAAAGTTTAACATTTTCTAATTATCCGGAATGTGATACAATAATTGGAATTCACAAATAGTTATGAGATAACTGAATGAATATTATAAACATAGCAGTTTAGTCTCACTTGATCGGTTGCCACGGAATTTTGATGTGATCAAAAGTCCGTCGCAATCACGTAGCGTACGCGGATACTCGCCGGGTAAACTTAATAGACAGCCTCACGCCATTGCCCCGACCAAGTGACTGTAGGAGAACCCCGTCGCCGAAAGCATCCGTTCGGGTGCTCGCGGTAGCGGTGTTCGGCCTTGGTGCACTTCGTCGACGGTATCGGGGGTGCAGCCGTCTACTGAAGTTTGCGACGAGCATTAGATCAAAATGTCGGGAATCCTGTTGAATTGCCCGACTTGGTATTGAAAAGTGTTTTCGATAATGAGACTAAAATGCGGGGTTTATAATTGTTAGGCATGCGATGTCTAAGTAATTCATTTGGTCAGACATGCGATGTCTGAGGTGGTTGCGGATTCCAACTGTTGTAGTTTTACACTTTCTTTTCTGTGACCGTAAGTGTAATATGTGATATCGCCGGTTTCGTTGCTATATGTCAACGACAATTGGGATGCGCATATTTACTTACGTTGATGACATGTGATGTTATGTGTTGCTGGATATGTTATATTGGATCGTCGTGTTTGAATAGCCGGGGGGTTTTTATGTGAGATGAGTGTTTTTCATTTTCATTCATGTAAAAACTTGTATGTAATATTCTTTTATTGGGGCGCTTCCAGGTTGCGGAAGTAGTCACCGTTTGTATATTATTTACTTTTCCGCACTAGGATAGACCCAAGGAGGAGGGCACAAGTAACCGGGTTCTGGAGTCCAGTGGGAGACCAACTCAAGGAGTCGAGTCCGGGTCTCCTAACTCTAGAATTGGTAGGGTTGCTTGCCGCTCTCGTAGGGGTCTAGGGGTGTGGGTTTGGCTATTCATCACGACCGTGGAATCCGTGTTTTATACTGGCTCGTATTGAAAACACGGACGTCCTAGTATATCCAATATTTCATATGTTTCTTCTGCTGCGATATCTGTGATGTGATCATGTGATGTTCTCTGATAGATACAGTATATAGTATGTATGATATATTATATAGACGTTACTTATGTTTTACACCCGCGCTAGCCCAGCCCTGCTCGGCCGTTAGTTACCTAACCTAACGGTGCACGAGGGGACGTCGAGGTGAATGCGGATGGCATAAGTGTACGTCGTATTTATCTGTGATGTTTAGGTACTTAAATGTTGGGACTTCATTAATGTGATTAATGAAATAAAAGAAACCTAAGATGTTGTAGAATCGAATTTCAAAATAAAACAGGTAGCTACAGTTCTTGCTTTGCACAGAGGTATATATGATATATCCTGCACCTTATTCGATAAGGAAAGGACCGAGATCCCTTCACCGGGAGTGACTCCTTTAGCAATAACTGGCAGATGCTACACACTCGGTTTGTCTTTTGATTGCTTTTAATTGTTTTTGCTTTGCACAGTGATATATATGATATATCCCGCACCTCATTCGACGAGGAAAGGACCGACGATCCCTTCACCGGGAGTGACTCCTTTAGCAAAACTAGAAAAGCCTCAAAAGCACTCCATTTTTTTAAAATCATTTGATTCTACAACGATATAAAGTTCATTACGCAAAAGGTTTTCTTAAAAACCTGACGTAGCCCTCCGTCATTTCAGATAAGTCCTAGTTAGTATTCGTGCTGCGTTTGTTGACTCAGTCAAGGCGTAGTGTGCGGTAGCTGATTAGTGCTTACCTGCAATGCATATGATGCGATTGGATTAGGGTAGTCGTGCGGCCTTGTTGACTCAGTCAAGGGTCGTGCGGGTGGGTTTAATTCAATTGAGAAATGACGGGTTGAACTTTACTTGCGGTCTATGGTTTGTTGACTCAGTCAAGGTCATAGATCGCATGGGGCAAAATATTATCGGGAATTTCAAGTGTTGAAATTTGCAATGAGATTGCATACCTTCTATGAGATAGTTGGATCCCGATACCCGCTGCGAGTAAGAGTTACTCCTGGGAGAGTTTTATACATTACAATTAGCCGATCAAGTAGGTGTCTAGAAAGGTGTCAACGGGGTTACGCCTCTGGGAAAACGAGGTTTACATTAATTAGGTTCGTGCGAAAGCACGGGGGACCTCCCTCAAAGTACCGACACTGGCCTGGCTGAAAGATTGGCGAACTTGTAGTGTGTAATTAATCCCGGCTAGTCTTTCCTTTTAGGGTTTGAAAGAAGATTTGATAAAAGGCAGTGGGAGCCATCCTGATTAGATAAAATAATAACCAATCTATTCTTGCAAGAGCGCACGCTGAGTGTTTTCTTCTCTCTCTCTCCTGGTAGCGACCATATCACGCCTTAATCAAGATAATAATACGGAATATTGACCGAACCCGCTTGTTATACTGAGCTGGGGAACGTTGGTCCCGCTCCAACTTATAATTGTTATAAGACAGAGCAGGAAATTGGGGAATACCAGATTTCCCGTGCCGCCCAAACGAAGAGAGTGCATGCTGATGCATCATCTTCGGGTGTGTTCATTACAGAAAACTGTTTCTCAGTATCCTTTACGTCCTGGGTATGTGATACCAGATCAGGATCCCAGATATGTAAAATGTTACATAGGGCTACAGATAGGTAGAGAACTGAGAACGGGTGATAAGTTTCATGAGGCAGAAAACGGGGCAAGTGTTGCAGCCAAGTCTGTTGGTCACTGTCACCCTGTATTACAATACATTGATTCTGAATGAATGTTATTAGATACCGAACCTGATATACAAAATCATATCTGTCTCTTTATTAGTAAAGAAACGGTAAAATTTTGTATTGTTGGATAATGTTTTGAACATTTCCTATATCAAAAGTTGATCGGTTCAGGCACGTTATCTAAAAGCGTTGATGTTCTAAATCAAACTACAGTTCTTAGTATACGGAACACACACAAGAGGAAGAGTTCAGAAATGAACGAATTCTTCTTGAGGTATTGTAGACTAGGTCAGATCAATGTGACCGGACTAGCTGGAGTTACATATAGATGCATATTTAAATCAGTTTGAATTTACATCTTGTGAAACTTACCAGTCATGTCACAAAGATATAATGACACTAGCTCTGTTTATTGGAAACAGAGAAAGAGTTAGTGAACTCTTGGGATGATACATGTTGATGTATGTAGGTCCCCTGTCTACACATGCCAAAACTGGTTCTTTGTACTTCATTACATTCTCTGATAATCTCTCAAGCTTCAGACATATGTTCCTGTTGAAACATGAGTCCGAGCCTTTTAAGATATTCACAGAATATAAGCGAGAAGTAGAGAACCAAAATACGGGTATAAGTATTATGTCCTTTGATGAGATCAAGGAGGAGAATACTTGAGCATGGAATTCCTGGATTATTATAAAGGAGAATGAGATTCTCTCTCAGCATTACTCCTCCGTATACACCATTGCACGATGGTATGTCGGGGCGGAGCAGATACACCCTATTTGATATGGTGTGCTCTATGATGAGTACTACTGAGTTACCTGTTTCCTTTTGGGAGTCATGCACTTATGAAGTTGCATACCGATTGAATAGGGTTCCAATCAAATAAGTTGCCTACCATTTCATATGTGATATGGAAAGGGAAGAGCCCATGTCTTAAGCTAGTTAAGATTTGGGGTTGTCCGGCCTATGTCTAAAAGGCAAAATCCGGACAAGCTCGAGGCAAGGTCAGTTATGTAGAACTGGAAATGTTCCAGCCATACAAACTGCAACTGATGATTTGATAGAACCAAAGGATTCAGTAAATACCAACGAACCTCAGCCTCTCCGCCGATCTAGTAGGGTTCCTCACCCACCTGAGAGTTACTTCGGTTTCTCTATGACAGTGGGAGCGAGGATTGCATCATGAGATGATGACCCAACTAGCTTCGAGCTGGCCATCAGGAGTAAGACTCTGTAAGAATGGCTGGATGCTTAGTGATCTGAGATGGAATCCTTATACACCAGCAAAGTATGGACTTTAGCTGCTATATCTGAAGGGTTAAATCCCCATCAGGAGCAAGTATATCTTGAGAAGATTACTTGGTGTAAATGGAAAAGTTGAGACTTTCAAAGCTAGACTTGTTAAAGGTTTTCGTCATCGACCAGGCGTGGATAATGATGAAACCTTTTCAAGTAGCTATGCTTAAGTCCATCCGGATCCTACTTGCCACGGCTACATACCATGACTACGATATCTGGCGGTTGGGTGCCATGACTGGTTTTCTAAATGATGATTTAGAAGAGTGCGTCTGTAAGTACACAGCCAGAGGGCTTCGTAAACAGTGGGAGCAGCGGAAACGTGTGCAAGATGTTTTATCTGATAAAGCAGGCATCACGGAGTTGGAACATCTGTTTTGATGAAGTAGTCAAAGAGTTTGACATCATCAAAATGGTAGATGAACCTTGTATATACAAAAAGGTAGTAGGGAGTATGGTGACGATCCTCGTAGAGTACGTGGATGGCATACTCTTGATAGGGAAGGAGTTTCCTATGCTACGCTCGATCAATCTCCGCTTATCACAATGATTCTCCACTTAGGATCAAAGTGATACCTCCTAAATCCTGAGTTTTGGATCTATGAGATAGATTTAATTGGATATTAGGATTCTCACTAGTTGTAGTGAGATAGTATCAATTGATCCTGGGGAGAATCACTGGAAGTGTTCCAGGGTGATAAAGACGACTGAATGTCAGTCGCGGGCATTGTCTTTACCCTCAGTAAAGGGAAGGTATGTTGGAAGAGTTCCAAGCTAGATACCGTGGCATACTAGACGATAAAGGCTGGATACATCGCTACTTAAGATGCTACCAAAGAGGCTGTTTGGGTGTATATTGGTTCATGAGATGAACTACGTTCCTACCATTGTGAGACAATGGAGTTGTGGCTCATGCCGAGGAACGCCGGTCCCATCAGTGATCCAGACATATTCTAAGGCAGTATCACCTGATCATGGAGATGGTTGATCTCCAGGGGATCGAGGTTAGGAGAGTAGACTCAGAGGACAACACAGCGAATCCACTCACAAAGGCCTGTTCCCAGAGAGAGATTTTTATGGGATGGTTGAGTATGAGATACTACAACCACTGCTACAGATGGCCCTAGTGCAAGTGGGAGATTGTTAGTTATATGTATGCCCTAGAGGCCATTACTGTACATATGATGTATATTGTAGTGGATGCTAGGACGTATATAGGGAGGACTTTCTTTCTCGACATGATAGTATGCTATCTGGTTGCACTTTACCTTAACGTGTACACTGATTGTCTCCCTGTTACATGTTGGTAAAGCCCTTAGGATCTGTACTTGACTACCTGGACTATGATGCGGATCATACTAGTGGGGACATGGTAGTCCATAAGTACATCCTTCAAAGTCCCTAGTCGTGGGTGTATCGAGACGGGGCATCGATATACCAGAGTAGACTAGCGTATACCTTCTCGACCCATACAGATGGGCGATGGATGATCCCATATCCATTGGTGTTTGACATCGGAGATGATATACGGGTGCTCAGTAGAGACTGGGTACACTGGACGGACTCGCCGAGAACTCCCTGATGGTATTATACCTCACGTCAGATGGCAGTTCTCTGGTGACACTGGTACAGAGTAGTATGTTGACCCGAGATCGTCATAGAGTCTTGTGTGGTTCCCACTGTGCTTTGATTTCCATCTTACCACGTCCAAGAGGGTGTGCAAAACGGTGGTTTTTGGGTACAGTCCCGAGTCACATGGAGGCAATGAGCGATAGGAGGGGATTCGTCTCTCCCGGTATAGGGGGTTGATGTTGCGCTGTTTTCGATTGGCTATAACAGGAAATCCCTGGCCAGGGTTGCTGAGATTTATTGGTAAGTGTTACCAGTAGTTTCTCGAACAGTTATAGACCTCATATCGATACGACTTATCGAGCTATTGGGGTCTGACGTTTTACCACCCCTAGACAAGATATGCGACATATCAGACGATCAGACCGGACTGTACGGTAGTGTTACTGGTTGGATTCACTGGAGTGTGAGCGGGCTTGCTCGTCGATCTTCAGATCGCTCAATACCCGGGTGGCCGTTACGTTTAGCAGACCGCTTGCGGCTTGTGGGTGATTGATATGATCATCACCTGCTGCCGGCGTATTGACGAGTCTTTAGAGTCCTACACAGAGGTTTCCTGGCTCAAGCGAAACGAAATAGGAGCGCATATGAGATATGTGCGGGACCGAGAATAATGCGTGTATGTGATACCGTATTCCATTCTCGCGATAAATGTATCGATTGGTTGTATGCGATATAACCTAGTTATCGATTCAAGCATTGATTCGATAAACCGATACATAGGATACTAGTCGGTTATATGCGATATGACCGGATCGTTAAATCAAGTGTTGATTTAATGATTTAATGTATAATTATATATTTGATATATTACTTTGCATTAACTAGTATTGGTTCACTTTATATGGATTTTCTCACTCGGATGTGCGCATTATATATGCGATATATTTTTGTGCACTTGATTGTATCATGTTTGATGATATATGTTAACTTGGATTTGTGTGAAGATTAAACCATGGTTGTGAGAGTGGTTAGGGTTTTCTTTTCTTACTTATTTATTTATTTATTTATTTTGAAGAGATGAGAAAAGAATGGTTGCTAGTTTTGGAGTTTAGTTGAAGCTTCATAAAGCTTTGACTTTGTAACCATTCTTATCTTATCCTTAACCCTAACCATTCCCACTAACCCTAGTTTAGTCTCTACACATAACCATGGTTGGATTATGATATGTTTTGATTTTCATTTTTATTTGAAATTAACTTATCATATCATTTTTCTTCTTCTTCTTCCTTGAACTCAAGAAGAAAAGCTTAGGTCATCAATGGTGATTGATGATAAAGAGTGAGAAATCCAATTCTAAATTGAACCCACTTCCTATTTCTTCATCCTCTACCTCTTGCCAAGTAGTAGAGTGTGTTTACTTCACAAGTTTCTTGACTTGGTGAAGTCGGAGCATGATTTAGCGATGCCTCGACGTAGATCATCTTCGGCATGGACATCGACGACCTAGCTTGCCCATTCTCCGACGAAGCCGACGCTAGAGCCCGGATTTGATTTGGACAGCGGAGAGGACTTCGTTGCGGAGCTATGGAGGTGGAGCACCGGATCTACAAAGGTTGTATTTCCGTATTCCCTTAGTTAAGTGTTAACTAGTTATCTTTTCGCCTAGTTTTCTAGCAAACGATCCGTAGTCGGGTCTCTTGGCACCCGTAAAATTTTATAATGGCATGTTCGATTCCTTGTGAGACCTCATTAGGGTGCCAAGGAACCCTACATATACATATATATGGATTATGAGGATAGTATTTGATATTTGGAGATGAGTCGATGAGTTTGGGCTTGAGGCCACAAGATCGGTGATGTGACATGGTTCGTATTTGAGATACGACATGATATTTTAGCGGGTCCTTTTGGCGTGGTGTTTTCATACACACGCATGCATATATATAGATGATATCAGTATGTACTAGACGTAGATTAGTACCCCCAGATCTTGAGGTAATGATAAGGATACCAAGAGAATAAAGAGATAAATGTGATTTTGACCCGTACCCAGATTGGGAGGCCGTACGATGGATTTACCGTACGAGCTATATTGATGATAGATCCACACTCTTGACTCGAGTATGTCATATTGTGTATTGTATCGTATGTGATACTATTGAGGCGGGATCACCGACTATTATATATATATCGACTCAGATTTATATGGTTTCCCTTACCCTTTCGGTTAGGTTGTTCGTTTAGCCCTGTAGTTTAGTTGTAGATGTTAGAGTAGACTTGGTTCATACCTATTTCAAAACTAACGAATCGTGAGTATTTTAAAGACAGGCCAAGGGATTATACGGATATTTTCAAAAGACGCATCTTTTCTTAAAACACCGCAGCCCTTATTTTCTAAACACCACGACTCGCGTTATTTCAAATAGCAAAACTGTATGACACACACATATATTTATGTAGATTCTTCATTGTTGTGTTATTATTCAGCTCCCACATATTATTGCTATTCGCATTACATTTGCATGCTTATATTGTGTTTTCATATGCCATTATTGAGATCATGCTGTCAGGACACCAGCACCATTACCGATGATGCGTATGCTCCATGTACACATGCTTGCTGGCTCACACACATCATCATCGGTAATTGCCATGTCACGTACACATTAGTGAATATTATTTCATTGACATAGCTTGCTAGCTGATAGTTGCAATATGTTATCGCTTTCATATGCTAGTTTAACTATTGCACTCATTGCATGATATTAGATGCATTCATATACTCATTGGTTATGCAGTATTTTGGGGTTTTATGCCGATATTCACTGTTTATTTACCCTTGATTTTTAGATTTCGGATTTTCATGAGATTTCGGGATTTGGGGGAAAACCGCAAGAATATATATAAACTTCTCTCTCTCTCTCTCTTTTTAAAATGCAAGTTGCGGTTTTCTCCTTATGTATAAGTCGTCCACCGTGAGTTTTCATAATAGCTGTTGGATTTCGAGACCCGTTTCGAGGAGTTGTATGAACCATCTCGGGTACATGGTGGACCCGGTATGGTACCCCGGGGAGAGATTGATTTCATGGAGGATGATGAGCCTGGCAGGGGCAGACTGCCTACCGGTGATCGTTTGGCGCAGCGGATATCTGGAGGATACCGTTTGTGGTCATGCGATTGATGATATGGGCCTATCCGGACTGACGGAGCCTGAGGTATTGAGATATTGAGGTATTGAGATTTGATGATACAGGCCAGTCCGGATAGCCGGAGCCTGAGATATTGGGATATTATGTTTTGTGTCGATGCTAGACACTGATTATGTTGTTTTCATTGATGATTCCTCGTGTTATAAAAACAGAAATCTCACTAAAGCAAGAAAACAGTTTCTTTATTTACATGTATACTGTTTTCATTACATTACATTCATACCTCATATATTTGATATATTGCTACCTGAGGCACTGACACGAGCACATGGGGTTACACTTATGTATAGATGTTTACCCTTGCCACCTTTTTCATGCTTCAGACTTTATCATTTGAGGTTATATATATATTTGATCGTATTGACCTAGGATTAAGTCATACATACGATTTCTGCTCGGTGACGTTTTCTACTCATGAGTTGGCAACTCACCCCCGTTGTGCCACAGTCTCTTGCAGGTTTTGCCGTACAGATTTCGTTACGGTTTTGCTGGCACACTGCTCCCTTTCCGGATGATTGCTTTGGTAGGTGGGTTCACTTGCATCGTGACCACCATTATACCTTGTATATTATTTATTTCAGTTGTATCTAGTAAACTCCATCAACCAGACATGTATTTCTTTCTGACTAGAGACCAGTTGTATATTCTTTCGACCTTAGAGTCGCACGTTGTATTATTATGGATTTCATGCTTCTTTGAGTTTCCTTTTGAGTTTTGATCCTCGCCCTTCGGCGTTGTATATTATATTGCTTGCGTGGTTGTACCCGTCGATTGACGAAGAGCTAGCTCCCGCTTGGAGATGCCTTTTATCATTGTGTATATATTATTCATGTTGTACCCCGTTTGGGGCCAGTATTTACAAAGGAAACTCTGCCGAAATTTTCAGAAAAGACTTGATGTTTTAAAAACGCATAATTCGGCTTATGCTATTAAAACCACTTGCTTTTAAACAAGTTTTCCTTCATTTATTATTTAAAATGTTTTTAGATTTCTTGGCTTTTGGCTTACTTGAATTAGATGGGTTCCTATAGACTTCATATGATTCAAGGGCCAGTCACCTGCCATTTCGGGTCGTGACACCCCTAGGCCCGATATGCGATAATTTTAGACGAACAGACCGGACTGTATGGAGATTGCCACAGAGAGGCTCAGTAGGAGTTTGGATGAGTTCGCTCGTCGGCCTTCTTATCGACAGATACCTGGGTAGCCGTTACGTGCAGCTAGTACCGCTGACGTGCTTGTGGTTTAACCCATTGCCAGCGTACTGTCGAGTCTTTAGTGTCCTACACAGAGGGTTTCCCTGCTTTGGGAGAAATGATGTAGACGTCGTATGGTTTTATGACAGGGTTTGATCACATACGTGTACTTGTGCGCATGTGATGTTCGAGCGGACAATACTAATGGGCTTTGGTTTAAGCCGGATCCTAGTATTTGATTGTTGGATTAGTTTTGTCTCATTGTATTCATGTTTCTCGGAATACGGATGCGGGTATGTATATAAGGATGAGAGGGGTATAGAAGGAGACACCTCATTAGGTTTTGACCATTGACTTTATTAAAACAATTATGAGGTGGAGAAAAGTATTTGTTATTTTTTGTAAATGATAATTGTGGCATGGCTACTTGGATTGACTACTTGACTTGGATTGACCACTTGACTTGGATTGACCATTTGACTTAGATATTTTTGTGAGATATTTTGTAACCTAGATATTTTGATGAGATATTTTACATGCTATGATTGTGGTCATGTCAAGCTAGCCATCTGATATTCAATTATCATTATCAAAAATCATTTCTCTATCCTCAAGTTCACTCTCTCCTTCTTCCTCTTAAAACCCTAGTGTCTCATGTGTTGAGAATCAAGGGTTAGTGAGACTTAGCTACACCAAGTGACCTAGTTGCCTCAACTTGGAGGTTAAGCTCAAGGTTGGAACTCTCGGGTGGATCTTCTTCGACTTCGAGAAGCCGACGAGGAGGTGCTATCCATTTCCAATCCAAGGAGCTCGCGAGATGAAGGAGGACAGCAAGAAGACAAGAAGGACACGATACTACAAGGTATAACATTCATCCGAGTAGTTAAACCTCATATTGTTTTCTAGCTAGGGTTTTATGTTCGATCCTTGCTTAAAGTCGATGTTGCGAAGCCCATAAAAATCAATTTTTGCTTATTCCGCCTCCTCGCGAACACTTAGGGTGAGAAACATTGATTAACAGTGGTATTAGAGCATCTCATAAACCCTGGATAGCTTGTAACGATGTTAGAATTCCGCCGTTTTTGTCCCGGAAAAACTGTCGACAAAAACAGTTTTCAAAAGTGAGGTTTTGAGTTGTTTGCTTACCCTGCGGGCTTACGGTTTGAACCGAGAAGCCGCATGGTGAAGCGTGCGCACCCCAGGGACACCCCAAAGGGGGGACCAATGGCCGGGACCACCCCCCAAAACCACCACTTGGTGGCCTTGGGGGCTGGTGACCCGAGAGCACCAGGAATTGGTGCTCTCGGGTATGCTTTCCTTTGGGGGCCACCTCATTGTGAACCCCACGGGTGGGTACCCCCGAGGCTCCCATTCGACAGTAATACTTGTGTATTCTACTCCATGAAGATTCGGGCGGGTTTCGAGTTCGTTCCGACTCCCGGATTGGCTCAAAACTATCGGTTTTGGAACTTTAGCTCACTGGATTTTCAAGTCTGCGAAAATTGATTAAGTTTGCTAATTGCGTGCGGAATTCTATTATCGTAGTTATTTTACAAGCTCTGTGTTGTATATATGTGTTTGGAAACATTGACTAATTACTATACGTCGATTAATCGGGGTTGCACATATCTGTGATGTTGTTGTGATGGTTTGTGTATATGAACTTGTTGGATCGTTGTGGATGAATAGCCGGGGATGTGAGATAAGGGTTTTTCATTATTTCATTCATTGTAAATTTGTAAAGTGATGTAATATTATTTTTGCGGGGCACATCCGGGTTGAGGTAGTAGCCACCGTTGTATTATTTCTTTTACTGTTTTTGCTCCTAGGATAGACCCAAGGTGGGGTGCACAAACTACCGGGTACTTTGAAGTGCCGAGTGACCTACTCACTTTGTTGAGGGAGGTTGCTTCACTTCGGGTATTTGGCGAGTAGTTTGCTGCACCCGTAGGGGGTCTAGGGTAGGGTTTTGGATATTCATCACGACTGTGGAATCCGTCTTTCGTTACAGGCTCAAACGAAACACGGAATTCCTAGTATATCCAATGTGTTCATCTGTGATCTTGAATGCCTATCATTGCATCTGACGAATGGATATTATTATATATGTATTATATAATAGATGTTGCTTCTATTTTGCATCCACGCTAGACCAGCCCCCACTCTTTCGTTAGCTAAGTAACCTAACGGGTGATGATGGGGATCCGTGGCGAATTCGGATGGCATACGCGTACGTTATATTTTCTTTGTTTTTTGCAATGGTAGGTTAATTGATGGGAATGCATTAGATTAATGCAAAGAAAACAAACCAAAGTTGAATCGTTGGAACAGTTTTAAAACCACTCGGTTTTTTCAAAACAGCAAAACTTTTAAAATGCGAAGCTTAAACTGCTCCTTTTAAAAGCTATCAGGTTCCTTCGATTATATCACGTTCACTACGTTCACGGTTTCGCCAAAACCATTCGTTGCCCTCCATTATTTCAGTTGGATATTTAGTAGTATTCAAGCTATGTATTTTGACCTTCGCCAAGGCATAGTGTCCCGACCCGAAAAGTACGGAGCGTGACTGGCACTTAAATTACGAAACGTCTCAAGGTGCACGTAACCTAAGTAAGCCAAAACCCAGACCTCAAAACCAAATAGAGCAGTAGAGTGAAGGAAAAACCAAAATATATAAAGCAATTTTCAAATAAATAAGTCGCAACAAGCTTTTAAAAGCAACATCCATTTTTTCCGAAAAATTCGGAACATTGTCTCCTTTGTAAAAACTGACCCCAAACGGGTACAAAACAGGAATATATATATATATATATATATATATATATATACACACACACACACACACAACATGAAATAAGGCATCCCCAAGCGGGAGCTAGCTCTTCGCCCAAATGCGGATTCACAATCCCACGCAATAAATATCAACTGTGCAGAAAAGAAATAAAAGCACAATGAAAAAAAGCAACATGTCTGCTCAAGTGAGCTCGACCCAGAGAAATAACATATAAATACACAGATCTCACTGTCTCGTCTCTAAGTCGCTAATACAACAGTACAAATGGTAGATAAGGTAACTACAGTAGATGGAGTACACTAGACACAATAATGATACAAATGGCAACAAAATAACCCCGCAACCCACCTACAAACGGTGCCGCGAAAATAGTGCAAAAGGTACAAAAGAGGAGGTGTGCCGCCGCTACCGCGCTGTCGGGTCAGACCTGCAAAATACTGTGGCACAACGGGGGTGAGTTTCCAACTCGTGAGTAATAAGTAACATCTAATAAGGCTATCGTAAGCTTGTACACAATGATGTCACTACCCTACATATACTAATATGATGCGATGTAATAAAATTCATGCAGTATGAATGCAATAACAATGCGAGATCTGAATATAAATAACATAGGAAATATGTGTTTTTATCTTAAATAATCTTCTGAAATTTTGTTGTAGTTTTATCAATGAAATCAATATATAAGTCCATGTCAGTCTCGACACCAATATGAATATCTCAATGCCCCAAACTATCAGTATCTCAAAACCTCGGGCTCCGGCAATCCGGACTGGCCCAACTCAAATATCAATATCTCACGATCACGGTCAGTATCCTATAGATATCCGCCGTGCCAACTATCACCGGTAGGCAGTCTGCCCCTACCAGGCTCATCGACTACACTCGAACTTCTTGCCCCGGGGTACCTTACCGGGCCAACCATGTACCCGAGACGGTTCATACTACTCCTCGAAACGGGTCTCGAAAACCAGCAAAAAATCCATGGTGGACGACACATATATCATATCATGAGAAAACCGCAAACTTACAATTTTTTTTAAAATGGTAATATGTTTTCAAATCTTTGCGGTTCCTCCAAATCCATAAATATCATAAATACGGAAAATCCTCGAGCGAATCATGGTACATGAATGTCCGTGATTTAATAATATGAATGCAAGTGCGGAAACTAGAAAGCTATGCGTGAACAATGATACAATAAGATGTGTGCATGTACCTAGCAATCCTATATATCCACATTAAAGAATTTAATATATCAATTGCAGGTTATTAAGCATAATGGCGCAAGTGGTAAGATTTTGATTTCACTAGTTAAGTGTTTGTGGCATAGCAATTATCAAGGCGTGTGTGTTCCTATGAATAGTGCCCGTGTAGCATAAGCCAATGGTAATAGTGCGAGTGTCCTATGAGTTACTAGCACAGTATACATTTATATGACGAATGATGCAATGCAATGGGATAATGAAGTAGGAACTATGCATATAGTTACAGTTCTAAACTACATTCTAACTATTGGGCGTCAAGCGCCATCCAAACGATTTCCCCCGTAGATGTGTACATCTACACACCGGAACGCCTCTACTAGTCTGATCCGATCACCGCCTTTCCTTTCTGCGCCGCATCCCATGTTTCCGCGATAGATCCTAGAACTTACACAAAGCAACACACATGAGGCTAAACTCCTGGAAAAACGCGATATCAAGACCATACGAGAAACTAGCGTCGCAAGCTAAACGCGTGTGAAAACGAAACGCCGATACGTGTGTGCAACGTCTGAAACCACCCTGACACGCTGTGATACACAGCAAAAACCTAACCCAAACCCATAACGTACGTGTCGCGCAAGTTTAAAAGTGCTAAAAACAACGTATTTGGTTCCACATTTTGGCACAAGTTGAAATAGGAAAAGTTGCATATACCAAAGGTCTTAAATATGTAGCAGACACCCATAGCCCAAACCCCGACACCAACACTCACCATTTGGCCGCAATTTGCGGCCAGAACACTTAAAATTGTAGCCAAGTATGGGAGAGGGGGTCCCATTCTCCGTGTGTGTGATCTAGGTCTTATAACCAAGCTCCAGTAAATGCAACTTTTACCTGAAGCATCGGGTGTGAAAGCAGATCCAAAAAAAAAAACAAAATCTTAACTAAAACACTAATTAAACACTAAATTAAAATAATATGGTATTTTAGTGTAATCAGGTGCAAAGACTTGGTTTAAACAACACCTACAACACTCAATTAAGCTAATCAATCCCTAAAAAACCTAACTTATCCTAATCTCCACTTAAACTACATCATTAGCATAAAAACCCATATGAACACTACTTTAAGCTAATTAAACTACATGTTTAGCAAAATAAGTAATAGGGAAGCTTAATACCTCACAATGGTCAAGTGGTGGCACAAACTTGCTGGCCTTGTCTCCTAGAGCTCAGAGTAGGCTCAAGAACCAACAAAGGAGTGATTTTGGTGTGTTAAATGAGAGGTTGGTGTGGTAAATGATGGATTTTTGATATGGAGATGAGTTCGAAATGATGAGAAGAAAGAGAATGAAGGGGGGAATGGCTGCAGGAGCTGCTGCTGCTGCTGCTGAGAGGGAAAAGAGAGAGATAGAGAGAAAATTCCAAGGTCAAAGTGTCCCATGCCTCATTTAATGCCCCATGCTTCCCTTTTCCCATTTCTTTTCTTATTTATCTTAATTTGATTGTTTTGTTTTGAATTAATAAGGAAATAAAACCATGAGGGAAATTTGAAAATGGTAGACATGTTACATTAAACCTAGGGTGAAAATTGTGTTGTGCATGCTAACAAAATTTTGCTTAAAACATAATAGTTTAGGAATTTATTTAAATATGTGAACACTAATTCAATTATTAATTAATAAAACGTAATTATACATATATTTACACATTTCACAATTAAAATAGGTTTATTCCGGTTTATGTGGAAAAAAAACTATTAACGAAGTTTTATGAAAAACACGCATTATCGCCACTTAACACGAAATTAACCTAAATGAATTTCAAGGTGTTACAATCTTCCCCCTTAAAGAAATTTAGTCCCCGAATTTTCAAAATCTAGCTACGCGTACCTTCGAAGAGATGAGGAAATTTCATCCGTATCTCGCTCGCAGCCTCCCAAGTGATCTCTTCACTAGACGGGCTACGCCAAAGAGCCTTCACAGATGGCAAGACCTTTGACCAAAGTTTCTCCACCTGACGATACAATATAACCATCGGCTGTTTGGTGAGCGAAAGATCGCGTCCTGGTTGAATGGCCTGGTGCTGAATCATGTGAGAAGGGCAATGAAGGTAATTGTGAAGTATCGACACAAGGAATACGGGGTGAATATCAGGAAAACTGTGCGGAAGATCCAAACAAAAGGTAACCGTACTAACTCACTTCAAGGATCTCCAAAGGACC
Organism: Agapanthus africanus; assembly: GCA_030015575.1. Classification (NCBI taxonomy): domain Eukaryota; kingdom Viridiplantae; phylum Streptophyta; class Magnoliopsida; order Asparagales; family Amaryllidaceae; genus Agapanthus; species Agapanthus africanus. The sequence continues at coordinate 217,194,108 of JASDDO010000029.1, forward strand.
TACAATTCTGGGGCTAATCTTCCTGAAACTCAACACGCCATTCATCGGAAAATCCATAGGAATACATGATTTCCCACTGCGAACTCAAGTCTGCGACAACGATGGTCGGCATAATACTTCTGTCTGCACCGGGCTGCTCTCATCCTGATCTGAACCAACTGGATCTTCTTCGTAGTTTCATGACTAGCTGGGGTCCAAAGTCCTGCTCTCGCGGAGTCAGTAAAACAGACCGGCGATCGGCACAATCCACCATTTAAGGCCTAAAAGTTGCTATCTGATACGTCTCCTAATAACTGTTATCGTAGGAGAACTCAATCCATGGAATGTGACGATCCCAACTGCTAACAAACATAAGTACTCACGCTTGAAGCATATCCTCCAGAGTCTGTATAGTCCGCTCTGTCTGACCATCAGCCTACGGATGGAAAGCGTAGATAAAGCTCAACTAGGTACCCAAAGCTTCCTGAAGCTCCTGCCAACTACGACTAGTGAACTGGTGCCTCGATTGGATACAACACATGGAGGAACTCCGTGCAAACGCACAAACTTGTCGACGTACAAAAGAGCAAACTGAGAATTCTGAGCATAACCGGACAACAATCACCCAAATGGAGTCATACCCTTGACTAGACCTGGGTAGACCCACAACGAAATCCATGGAGATCTGCTCCCATTCCCACTCCGGAATGGTAAAAGGTTGCAATTCTCCTGCCAGTCTCAAATGCCCAGCCTTAGCTCGCTGACAAGTCAGGAACCTCAAAACGAACTCTGAAACATCACTCTTCATCCCTGCCCACCTGTAACTATCTCCTAAGTCAAGTTACATCTTGGAGGAACTTGGGTGAACACCAAAAGCTGACCGATGTGCCCGCTCTAGGATCTACCCATCGGTATCAAGTATACACAAACGAGTCCCTAAACGCAGCACACTCCAGTCAAAAATCAAGAACTCCGAAATCATGGAAGATGTAGAAAGTCATAGCGCATCGCGTGCGCCTGAAAACGAATATAACTCAAAATCGAACTCCGTCAAGCGTCACGCAAATCATCGGATTTGCATGCATATCATCGGAGTTACAAAGGAGATACAGATCTCGAAATCCACTACTAAAACCCAATATGCACAGTCAAATACTATAATATATATAGCACGCATCCTTGGAGAAAAGTCCTATAACCGAATAAAACACATGCAAAATCTTTTCTAAATTGCCGTATGATGCGTAACTCACGGCATAAGGGGAGGACGCTAATATGTAAAGTAGTAAATATACTTATATATGTTTCTGCTCAAATTATACGTTCCGCCGTTTTTAAAATATCCCAAAAGGTTTTTGTTGTAATTGTTCATGTCGCTCGCGGACACGTAAAAAATAGCGATACTATAGCTCCTTTTTGAAAACCTCTGGTTAAACTTGTAATGCATGCAAAATACTCAGGTACTGTCCCCAGATCAGTCCTGTTTGGCTTCTATCCAAAATAGTGCCCAAAACGAAAACAAAGTGCTCAACAGCAAAATCAGCCTCAAAAGGCATATCCAACAACCACGTGCGTCCGGGGCACACGGAAATCAAATCCAAACATAGGTGCTACAATACGCACAAGCAAAACTAAGTGCAACGGGTGTGCACGAAAGCATCTGTCCAGTGCAATGGGTGTGCACGGCAACAATATCTGGTGCAGCTATTGTGCACGAAAATCTCAATTAGGTGCATCTGGTGTGCTCAAAATCACATCTCATATCATGCGCCAAAATCCAAATCGAACGCGTCAGGTCCATAAAAATATCTAGTGCAGTAGCATATACGAAAAATATAAGTCTGATGTAACAAATGCATAAAATACAAATCTGGTGTATCAAATACACAAAATACTAATCAATAACTCAAGTGCATTAAAATCGACACCGAGTGTACCAAGGTGTATAAAATCATAAACGTGTGCAACTGCGTGCACAAAATACGTATCAATGCACTGCAAGCACATATAAGCTATATTGAGTGCAAGATTAAATCGGGTGCGTACCACATGCACAAAATCAACTCAACTGTATGAAATCCGTGAAATCATAAACATGTGCAGCCCAGGAACAAAACCAATATCAAGTGAAATAACTATGCACAATCATAAATCAACACAACGGTGTATAAATCATATATCAAGTGCAATAATTATTCACGAAAATGTAAATACCCAGTAGGTGCAGCAATGGTGCACGAAATCGATATCATAAAGCTCATCATCAAAACTCAAATCCAAGCTATATAAGCGTGATACTCGGATCACAACGCAAATCGCAACAAATGACATCGAGCTACACCTCCTACAATGTCGAAAAGAATCTATTGGTGCACCCAAAACTGGTAGAGCAAGATCATCCGCTTGCCTCGTGCTCACGGTCTGGAGTCCTCTGTCTCTGGGTCCTCATTTCTCTATGGATTACCAATCTCGCAATCCATCGGCTCATCAGTTTAGTCAGTTATGCTAACGGAAACGACTCCGCTCTGGAACTTCTCTGGTGGTCTCCTGGCCAATTAGTATGACCACTCGTAAACCAGCACGTCACTGGTGTCAGCTTCTGGTCCTCTGAATACTCGTCACATGTCTGATCCTGAATGAAAATCTTATTGCAGCAGTGTCCTGGAAGGAACCTGCTCAGGGTCTCTTCCGGTCTTGCCTATGCCGAACTATACGGAGGATGGTATTCTTACCTAATCTTTCCTCACTTTCTAGGGATCGGCTTTCTCAGCACAGCTTTTCCTCGGGAACTGGTCGTATATCACTCCTCTGTATACATATCAGACCTCTAATCTCAACGAGGAGTAGCAATAGCTCGTTTGACATCTAGCACGAACCACTTGTTCCACTCGCCTTTATTATCATCTGCTTCGATGCCACGCTAAGCTATCTGCGTACTGCAATCATCTCGGCTACAGTCAATCCGGAGTCTCATACGGACTCGAAATCACGACCTCGGTATCTTCATCACTCTGTAGAAGATCTCTAGCCGAACATGTCCTTGGGAACTCGTCCATACAATCGGAGGAATACTCAATACTCGTCCGTTTTCGATCAACTCACAACGCATCTTGGTGAGATCCTTATCTGAAGCTGGTCCACGTACTGGTCTCCTATCATATGATATCCGGACGACGTTAAACTTTTCGATCGATTCGTCAAACTCCCATAATTCCCCAAAAGCTCAACTCTGAGCACAGTTTAATAATATCTAGTATATGCCACAGTACCTATGGACTAACCGTAGAAGGGCAAACCCAAGCCTCACTGATGGCACCGCTAAACTGCCGCAAACCCTAAGGTTCAAAAGCGGTTCCGTGGTCATCATGTCGAGTAAGGGTTTCATTCTTCTAGAGGGTCCACAGAATTACTTGCATGTTCCTCCGAATACTTTAAACTTGGAAAAATGGGTTTCTGACATTCGTTCGAACTTTTAACTTTGCCTAGGCAACATGTGAATACTCTTCGTCTCTCAACTCAAGATAGGCTAGCTATTATCTGTCGTATCTCTACCTGAAAGCTCTAGCGATCTCAGCTCGTAAGCTCTGGAAGCGACATCACATCAATCTCAGCAACAGCTGGGTCATCTGTCCACACGGTAGATAGCATCATAGTCTCTGAGGTATACTGTATATCAACGGTCCTCACACAACCGGCAGCCTCTATCAACGTCCCGATCTTACGGTGCAATGCCGAACACTCGCCTTAAACGAGAAGTCACAACATCAATACAAAGTCGAGACGTTCTCGTGTCACCAGAAAACACGATGGTCAGTCCTCATCCATGACGAGCTCGCCCTGACCGCATCACTAGCAGCAGCTCAATCTGCGCTCAAACCATGGTAATAGGAACCTCAAGCATGTATCGATGAAACCAAATCAATGGAATGAAAGGAATCAACAGATCCCAAAATGGATACATGATCATAAGGAGGAACGGAATTAACTAAGGTATGATCATGAAAATAAATAGAATCAAATATCTTAATGTATGTACATCCTAAGGTTTCTTAAATGGAGTATCATATTGTAAATATGCCGCGGAACATACGTACGGTACGTTACTCTACTCAAGCCACCCACTCCATCTACCGAGGGTCATCTTATACTCAGAAAGGTAAAACCTAACGCTCTGATACCAAGTTTGTCACGACCCGAAAAGTACGGAGCGTGACTGGCAGTTAAATTACGAAACGTTTCAAGGCGTACGTAACCTAAGTAAGAAAAAACCCAGAACTCAAAACCAAATAGAGCAGTAGAGTGAAGGAAAAACCAAAATATATAAAGCAATTTTCAAATAAATAAGTCGCATTAAGCTTTTAAAAGCAACATCCATTTTTTCCGAAAAATTCGGACCATTGTCTCCTTCGTAAAAACTAACCCCAAACGGGTACAAAACAGGAATATATATACACACAACATGAAATATGGCATCCCCAAGCAGGAGCTAGCTCTTCGCCCAAATGCGGATTCACAATCCCACGGAATAAATATCAACTATGCAGAAAAGAAATAAAAGCACAATGAAAAAAAAGCAACATGCCGGCTCAAGTGAGATCGACCCAGATAAATAATATATAAATACACAGATCTCACTGTCTCATCTCTAAGTCGCTAATACAACAATACAAATGGTAGATAAGGTAACTACAGTAGTTGGAGTACACTAGACACAATAATGATACAAATGGCAACAAAATACCCCGCAACCCACCTATAAACGTTGCTGCGAAAACTGTGCAAAAGGTACAAAAGAGGAGGTGTGCCGCCGCTACCGCGCTGTCGGGTCAGACCTGCAAAATACTGTGGCACAACGGGGTGAGTTGCCAACTCGTGAGTAATAAGTAACATCCAATAAGGCTATTGTAAGCATGTACACAATGATGTCAAAACCTACATATACTAATATGATGCGATGTAATAAAATTCATGCAGTATGAATGCAATAACAATGAGAGATCTGAATATAAATAACATGGGAAATCTGTGTTTTTATCTTAAATAAACTTCTAAAATTTTGTTGTAGTTTTATCAATGAAATCAATATATAAGTCTGTGTCAGTGTCGACACCAATATGAATATCTCAGTGCCCCAAAGTATCGGTATCTCAAAACCTCGGGCTCCGGCAATCCGGACTGGCCCAACTCAAATTTCAATATCTCATGACCACGGTCAGTATCCTATGGATATCCGTCGTGCCAACAATCATCGGTAGGCAGTCTGCCCCTGCCAGTCTCATCAACTACACTCGAACTTCTTGCCCCGGGGTAGCTTACCGGGCCCACCAAATACCCGAGACGGTTCATACTACTCCTCGAAACGGGTCTCGAAAACTAGCAGAAAACCCATGGTGGACGACACATATATCATATCATGAGCAAACCACAAACTTACAATTTTTTTTAAAATGGTAATATGTTTTCAAATCTTTGCGGTTCCTCTAAATCCATAAATATCATAAATACGGAAAATCCTCGAACGAATCATGATACATGAATGTCTGTGATTTAATAATATGAATGCAAGTGCGGAAACTAGAAAGCTATGCATGAACAATGATACAATAAGATGTGTGCATGTACCTAGCAATCCTACATATTCATTTTAAAGAATTTTACATATCAATTGTAGGTTATTAAGCATAATGGCGCAAGTGGTAAGATTTTGATTTAACTAGTTAAGTATTTGTGGCATAGCAATTACCAAGGCGTGTGTGTTCCCAAGAATAGTGCCCGTGCAGCATAAGCCAATGGTAATAGTGCGAGTGTCCTATGAGTTACTAGCATAGTATACATTTATATGAAGAATGATGCAATGTAACAGGATAATGAAGTAGGAACTATGCATATAGTTATAGTTTTAAACTAAATTCTAACTATAGGGCGTCAAGCTCCATCCAAACGATTTCCCCCGTGGATGTGTATATCTACTTACCGGAACGCCTCCACTAGTCTGATCCGATCACCGCTTTTCCTTTCTGCACCGCGTCTGATGTCTCCGCGATAGATCCTAGAATTTACACAAAGAAACACACGTGAGGCTAAAATCCTGCAAAAACGCGATATCAAGATCATACGAGAAACTAGCGTCGCAAGCTAAATGCGTGTGAAAACGAAACGCCGATACGTGTGTGCTGTTGGAGATAATGCCTTCAGAGTCAATTATTGGATCACAAGCACATGATTGCAATGATTGATGGAGGACCTATCCCGATAGGACAGTCTTACTCAAGATGATAGTATGCTATCTGGTTTACCTTTATCATCGTGTACTGTTTTAGGTGACCTTACAGGTCACTATTGGACGTTGATAGAGCCCCTAGGATTCTTGCCTGACTACCAGCAGTATGAGGGCGATCATATACGTGGGAGCTAGGGTCTATAAGCACATCCTTAAAAGGTCCCTAGTCATGGGAGTTTCGAGACAGGGCATCGATACTCCAGAGTAGACTAGTGTATACAGTCGAGACCCCGACGAGGGGCGGTGGCCGGTCTCACAAGCCACCGGTGTCAGTTGGTTCACCTAAGATGTATACAGGTGCTCATTGGGTTATGAGTACACCGGACAGTACTCGCCGGGAACCTGCTAGTTGGGATTATACTAGACGTCAGATAGCAGTTCCCTGGTGACATGTGTGCAGGTTAGTTCATCGACCTGGGATCGTCATTTGTCTCGTGTGAGTTCCCACTTTGCTTTGATTACTACCCTACCACGCTCAAAGGAGTTGTGCAAACAGGTTTTAGTTGGGTATAGTCCCGAGCCACATGGAGGCAGTGAGCGGATCTGCAGGGGTTCGTCTCTCCCGGTATTGGGGGTGAGGTCACGCTTTGTCTAGGAGAGCCATTACACGAAGTCCTTGGCCAAGGCAGGAGATTTACTGGTAGGTATTCCAGTAGTATCTCAGGGTGTTCTGGACTACACTCCGACACGACTTGTACCGCTTTTGGGGGTCTGACTTTTACCAACCCCCTAGGCCCTCCATGCGATGCTCATAGACGAACGGACCGGACTGTACGGATATTGTCACTGACAGGCTCAGTAGGGTGTCAGGATGTGTTCGCTCATCGATGTCCCTTTTGGTCAATACCTGGTAGCCCGTTACGTATTGGCTAATACCTCTGACGTGCTAGTGGTTAAATCCACAACCAAAGTATTGACGAGTCTTTAGAGTCCCCCACAGACCAGTTTCTCAAGTTTCGGGCGAAACGCTGTAGAGGCCGTATGGAGATAAGGCAGGGTTCGATCAGATACGTGCGGTATTGCATGGATCATGATCGGACGGTTTATACTAGCGGGCTTTGCTTTAAGCCGGATCCTAGTATTGTACAGTGTAGATTTTGTCTCTTTGCATTTGGATTCAGTGGTTTTTCTGTAATTTATTACAGGATCAGTTTTTTGAAGTTGCCAGTTTGCATTCCGTTCCGGCCAGTTTTCCTTTGTTCCTTCGCGGCCGGATTTTTCTGTTGGGGGGGCTTATTTGCATGTTTGCAAATTAGAATTTGTGGAGGTTTTTTTTTGTGATTTGTGGCTTCATGATGGTTCTACCATGATGAGATTCTTTTTCCATCCATTCCTTTGTTTTTATGAGATGAGTGTTGATTAGGATTTGGATTTGACTTGGTATGACTTTAATCCATTATTATCATGACTTTTATTCTCTTGGAAATTCATTCTTTTTTCTCCACCATGGAGAGAGAGGCCGGCCACTTTGAGGGAGAGAGAGGGAGATTGATTTTGTGGTGGTGGGAAAAACATGCATCTCATTCTTTGCTTGCCAAAATTCTAAACCTCTCTCTATTGTTCATTCTCTACTCCACATCCATACAAGGCAACTTCACCCCATTGAGACAAAGTGATTCTACACTAGCCTACAACATTCTTGGACACGTCAGCTCGCCAACTTCGTGCCCGTGTTACCTCGGTCCAGATGTGGGAGTCCGTAAAAGAACCCGGCGATGTGGTGCCCTTTCCGACGAGGAGCAGAAGACCGGAGATTCCGCAAGGAGATCGGAGTGGAGGCGAAGACCGAAGGACACGGATCGCTTGGTATAGCTCTCTACTCCATTTACTAGTTTGCTAGAGTTAGGTTAATGGCCCGATCCGGGATTTTAGTGCGCGGTAGTGCCGGTTCTAGTTTATAGAAAGGTTTTCATTTCCGCATTCCGGCATCGGATTGACGGCCGGGGCGCCGCCGTGCACTTACACTGGTATTAGAGCCACGCCATTAACCTTGTCTAGCTTGCTCTAATGTGTTTACAACTTCGATCGAACAAATTTCCAGAAACCACAACTTCCATTGCATATGTTTCTGTCGAATTTTTTCTTTGGTCAATTTTTTTTTCAGTACATTGCAGAATAACATGCAGGGAAATTTAAGAATTTTGTGAAAAATTGGTAGCGTGACACTGTAGACCGACCGCGGAACCGCGGCTAAACCCCTCTTCTGGCCGCGGTTCCGCCGCAGTATAGTGTCTTCACTGTACCATTTTTACACAGAGCTCTTTAAATTTGGAAATATGGTTTTTGGACTGTTCTGTTTGGGCCCAGATTTTCTTCGAGTGCTACATTAGTGCTTGGGGCCCACTTCGGTAAATTTGATCGATCAAAAATTTTAAACATGTTAGTTCACAGTATTTACATTATATCTGCGACCGTGAATGTCATTTGATCGGTAAATCCTGTCTATCTGCTATAGCCCTTTTAGACGGATTCGCGAACGTGACATTCACGTTGATGTTCTGTGTTGTGCTGTGATGTTGCGGATTGGTCGTGGGGGATAGCCTGATTGCAATTGTAGTATAGTTTCATTTTATATGTACATTTGATATTGCGGGGCGAGCGTCCGACATGTGGACTGCCGTCACTGCCTGGTTGTATATTATTCTTTTGGGGCACGACCGGGTTGAGGTCGATGTACCCGTTGTATATTTTACTTTCTGTACTAGGATTACCCCAAGGTGGGGTGCACGGATAGCCGGGTTCTAGAGGGCAACGAGCCCGCATCTCATGGCGTTGAGACGGAGGGGGCTTCACTCTAGAATTGGCGGGCTATTCGCCGCACCCGTGGAGGGTACAGGTTGACCCAAGGTGGGGTGCACAAGTTACCGGATTCCGTGAAGTGCTGGGTGGTCCATTCACGTTGTTGAAGGGGGCTGCCTCACTTCAGGTTTTGGCGGATAACTTGCCGCGCCCGTAGGGGTCTAGGATTTCATTGCACAGGCTATCCACACGGCCAGGGGAACGTCGGGTTTCAGTAGTGGCTCTATGAAACCCGGGGATCCCAGATATCTATATTGTTCTGTGATGCTGGTTATATTTCTGTGATGTTGCATTTTATCACGCCTTGAGCGAAAATTATATATTGATATATATACTACTAGATGTTGTATATGTTTTGCATCCGCGCTAGTCCAGTCCCCGTTCTGTCGTTAGTTAAGTAACCTAACGGGTGATGACGGGACCCAGTGGCGAATGCGGATGGCATATACGTACATCATTATTTTCGTTCTTTATTCGTGTGATCAATTGATGGGACTGCATTGATTCTGATCAATGCAAGCTAAACAAACCTATTCTGATGTTGTTGGAACAATTTTTCAAAAAAAAGCTGTTATTGTAAGGGCGTTCTCTTTTGTTTTGCACAGTGGTATTCAGTTGGAATATCCTGCACCTCAGGCGATGAGGCAAGGGCCGAGATCCCTTCACCGGGAGTGACCCCTTGGACAGAAGTTTGCGTCAGGGTAATAACTTCACTATAGCCGATTACTTTTGCTTTGCATCGTGGTATTCAGTTGGAATATCCTGCACCTCATTCTACGGGGAAAGAGCCGAGATCCCTTCATCGGGAGTGACCTCTTTAGCAAAGTTTTTCGTCACTATATTTTTATAAAAGCTATCCAGTTCCTTCAACGATATCAAGTTCATTACGTTAAAGGTTTTTCCCCAGAAACCATTCGTAGCTCTCCGTCGTTTCATACGGGTAGCACGTAGTATTCATGCTATGTTTGTTGACCTTCGTCAAGGCATAGTGTATGGTAGCTGCTTGTTACCTTTGTAAGTCCACGTTGCCCACCCCGGTGCGTGCGGGGAGGCAGAAAACGGAATAAAAAATGGATTTTTATCACTTTAGGCAACATGGACTAGACAAAGAAGGATCTTTGCTAAACAAAAACAAGCTAAAGCTAACTAGATACTAGCTAAGGGTAGAATGGTTATACCTAGGGCTTTATGTCCTTCTCTCCTTGCTCCTTGGAGTAGTAGAAAAGGATCACCTTTGTCGTCTTCTCACGTCGAAGAAGGATCCACCCGAAAGCCTCAACCTTTGGCTTCAACTCCAAGCTAGAAGTAACTAGGGTGCTAGAAGTGCTAATCCTAGAACCCTAGATGAGAGTCGAGATTATCAAGATGAGGTTTTTCTCAGGCTCAAGTGTTTCTCAACACATGAGAGGGGAGAGCTTGAGGGAGAGGAAGAGCAAGAGAGAGAAAGTAAATGATAGAATGAGAGAATAAAACAACCATTATCACATATATGTGATAATTATTATAAATTGATAATTAGCTAGACAATTGTCATGGTTAATCAAGACATGACCATTATCATTTCATATTTAATGCTAATTGCAAGGATCAAAGAGCATCTTTTATATGGAATGATGATGGTCAACATGTCAACAAAGGTCAACAAGTCAAGATAGTCAAATGGTCAACAACCATAACCATGCACAATTATATTAAACTAATATCAATTAACCATAATACACACATAAGCATTAGGGTTAATAAAATGACAATGGTCATTAACCCTAATCAAAGTCCTCTCCCTCTGTCTCAAGCAACTGTGCATACGCACCCGTATTCGTGATCCGAGGAACATGAATAGAAAGAGATAAAACCAATCCCAAATCATATACAAGGATCCGGCTTAAACCAAAGCCCGCTAGTATAAGCTGTCCGGACAGCAAACGTGCACAAGTGCGCGGATGCGAACGAACCCTGTCGCAAAACCATGCGACCTCTACTCATTTTGCCTAAAGGCGAATAGCTCTCTTTGTGGGACTCTAAAGACTCGACACTACGCTGGCAGTGGGTTTAACCACAGACCGCAAGCGGCACTAGCTGTACGTAACGGTCCCCAGGTAGATGTCGATAAGAAGACTGACGAGGTGAACCCCATCTGAACACTTACTGAGCCTGTATGTGACAGTCTCCGTACAGTCCGGTCTGTTCGTCTGATACATTGCATAGCGGGCCTAGGGGGGCGGTGAACGTCAGTCCCCTAATAGCGGTACAAGTCGTGTCGGAATGTAGCCCAGAACACCCTGAGATAACACTGGAAACCTACCAGTAAATCTCGCTTGCCCTGGCCAGGGACTACCCGTGTAATGGCTCTCCTGGACACAGCGCGATGTCAACCCCCAATACCGGGAGAGACGAATCCTGTCTAACCGTCACTGCCTCCAAGTGCTTCGGGACTGCACCCAAAAACTACCTGTTTGCACGACTCCTTTGAGCCGTGGTAGGGTAGTAATCAAAGTGCAGTGGGAACACACTCGAGGCGAAGTGACAGTGTCAAGTCAGCGGACTAAGCTGTACTCATGTCACCTGGGAACTGATAACTGACGATAGGTATAATACCAACCAACAGTCCCCGACGAGTCCTGTCTAGTGTACTCGTAACCTAACGAGCACCCGCATACTATCTCAAGTACGACGTACTGACGGCTGTGGGACAGACCGTCTCCCACGCTGGGATGAGAAGCGCATACGCTAGTCTACTCCGGAGTATCGATGCCCTGTCTCGATAGTCCAACGATCAGGGACCTGTATAAGGATGTGCTTATGGATTACCCAGCTCCCACGTGTGTGAGCGCCATCACAACGCTGGTAATCAAGCAAAGATCCTAAGGGCTCTACTAATATGTATATCGGCGATATGCTAAAAGAAACACATGCACATATTAAAGCAGAGACAAACTAAGTAGCATACTACCATTTCGAGCAAGATTGTATATACAACTGTGAATATCCCAAGCTTCCATCAAGTAATATACAAACTAGTATGATACAGTAATGGCCTCTAGGGCATATACACTAACAATCTCCCACTTGCACTAAGGCCATGTACTGGCGTATCGAAGACCTATCATCTCGATCAGCCGCTCGAACTGAGTCTGGGGCAAGGCCTTGGTGAATGGATCTGCTGTGTTATCTTCTGAAGCAACCCTTCGAACCTCGATCTCCTGGCGATCCACGATCTCCTTGATCAGGTGATACCGCCTCAAGATGTGTCTGGATTTCTGATGGGACCTGGGTTCCTTCGCTAAAGCTATAGCCCCGTTGTTGTCGCAATACAGAGGTATTGGGTCAACAATGGACGGAACCACCTGAAGTTCTTTCAGGAACTTCCTCATCCAGACAGCTTCTTTTGAGGCATCAGATGCAGCGATGTATTCCGCTTCCATAGTCGAGTCGGCAACGGTTTACTGTTTGGAGCTCTTCCAACACACCGCCCCTCAATTGAGGGTGAATACAAATCCCGACATGGACTTGGAATCATCCTTGTCACTCTGGAAGCTGGAGTCAGCAAAGGCCTCAATCTGGAGGTCTTTTCCTCCATACACCAAGAACATCTCCTTAGTCCTTCTCAGGTACTTGAGAATGTTCTTTACAGCTATCCAATGTTTCTCCCCAGGGTTTGACTGATACCTGCTTACCACACTCAGTGCATAAGCCACATCCGGTCTGGTACACAACATCGCATACATTATAGAGCCTACCGCAGAAGCGTAAGGTATAATAGACATGCGATCCCTCTCCAAATCAGTCTTGGGAGACATCTCTTTGGAGAGGGTGATCCCGTGACAAGCCGGTAGATTACCGCGCTTGGAATCTTCCATACTGAATCTCTTCAGTATGGCGTCGATGTACCTGGACTGTGAAAGTCCTAATATCCTCTTGGATCTGTCACGGTGGATCCGGATACCCAGAATGTAAGAGGCATCACCCAGGTCTTTCATGGAGAACCTGTATGACAAGAACCCCTTGACAGATTGTAGCATAGGAATGTCATTTCCTATTAAGAGAATGTCATCCACGTATAAAACGAGGAATACTACAGTTCTCGCTACAAATCTACAATAGATGCATGGTTCATCTGGTTTTTTGATAAAGCCAAATTCCTTGACCGTCTCATCAAAACAGATGTTCCAACTCCGCGAAGCCTGCTTTAGTCCATAAATGGACTTAAGCAACTTGCACACCTTTCCGCTGCTCCCACTCTGAATGAAACCCTCTGGCTGTTCCATATAGACACACTCCTCTAAATGTCCATTTAGAAAAGCTGTCTTTACGTCCATCTGCTAAATCTCATAATCGTGGAAGGCAGCAATGGCAAGAAGGATCCGAATGGATTTCGGCATAGCTACTGGAGAAAAGGTTTCGTCATAGTCCAAACCAGGTCGCTGACGAAAACCCTTTGCTACCAGTCTAGCTTTATAGGTCTCAACCTGTCCATCTACACCAATCTTCCTTTTGAAGATCCACTTGCATCCTACGGGTTTTACCCCATCTGGAGCAATGTCCAACGTCATACTTTGTTGGTGTACATGGACTCCATTTCGGTCCGCATTGCATCCAGCCATTTTACCGAGTCGACGCTCTGAATGGCTTGCTGGAAGCTAGTAGGCTCATCACAATCTATGATGCAATCCTCTCTATCCCCGTCAATGAGAAAACCGTAGTATCTCTCGGGCGGATGAGACTGCCTACTTCTCCTGCGGAGTGGCATGGGAATGTCCTGATCTTTCGAACCCTCTGGTTCTACTAAGCTTTCAGTAATAGCTTGTGGTTCTGGAATTTCTTCCAGTTCTATTGCACTCCCACTTATTTCTTTTTCTAAGAACTGATGTTCCAGAAAATGGGCATTACGAGAAACAAAGACTTTTTGTTCCTCTGCGTAATAGAAAAGATACCCCCTGGAGTTCTTTGGGTATCCCACAAACTTGCACAGTACTGAGCGTGCCTCTAGTTTGTCCGCATGCTGCTTTTTGACATAAGCTGGACATCCCCAAATCTTTAAGTATTGAAGATAGGGTTTCTTCCCACTCCATAACTCATATGGTGTGGTAGGCACAGTCTCAGTGGGAACTCGGTTCAAAAGGTATGCAGCTGTTTCTAGCGCATATCCCCAGAACGATCGCAGCAACTCAGCGTTACTCATCATGGACCGTACCATATCCAATAGGGTTCGGTTCCGTCTCTCCGATACACCGTTATGTTGCGGAGTGTATGGAGGAGTAAGCTGAGAGAGAATTCCATTCTCTTTTAAGTAACCCAGGAACTCGGCACTCAAGTATTCACCACCTCGATCAGATCTCAGTGCCTTGATACTTTTGCCTGTTTGTTTTTCTACTTCATTCTTGTATTCCTGGAATTTTTCAAAAGCCTCGGATTTATGTTTCACTAAGAAGACATAACCATACCTTGAAAAGTCATCCGTAAAAGTAATGAAGTAAGAATAACCGCTTCGTGCATGTGTAGACATTGGACCGCACACGTCGCTGTGTACGAGTCCCAAGAGCTCGCTCGCTCTTACTCCGTGTCCAGTGAATGGAGTCTTTGTCATCTTTCCTTTGAGACAGGATTGACAAGTTGCATACGATTGATATTCGAACGGATCCAAATATCCTTCTGCATGTAACTTAGTCAACCTTCTCTCATTGATGTGACCCAGTCTATAATGCCATAAGAAAGTTTTATTGATTTCTGGAGACTTTCTTTTGTGTGTATTCTGGACATTGAAAATCTGTGGTTGGTTTAATACGTATATACCGTTGTTCAATGTACCTGACCCAATCAAAACTTGATTAAGGTGAATGTTCACTACATTACTTACAAATGAAAATTCATAACCTTCTTTAGATAATAAAGATACAGAAATGATATTACAGGTTGCATTTGGTACATAATAACAACTACGCAAAACCAAAAAGTGTCCATCTGACAGTCCCAGGTGATAGTCCCCCACGGCCTCAGCATCCATGCTAGCACCGTTCGCAACTCTGAGGGTCATGTCACCTGCCTTCAAAACTCTACGCTTTCTCAACGCCTGCAAAGAATTACAGATATGGGATCCTGATCCGGTATCCAATACCCAGGATGTAGAGTTTATTGATAGACAGTTTTCAATAACATACACACCTGAAGCTGAAGCCGCAACTCGCCTCAAATCCTGTGTTCTGGCCTTCCAAGCCTTGCAATCCTGTTTCCAGTGTCCACTTTTGTGACAGTAAAAGCATTCTTCCTTCCCCACCAGCTTACCCGCTACCTTTGTTGCTTTTCCTTTTCCCTTCGCATCCACTTTACTGACACCGCCTCTTGGTTTGGCGGGGGCTTTCTTCTTCTTACCCTTGGCTTTCGCCCTGGATCTAGAAGAGGAAGATCCTCCTACAAACAAAGTGGATGTCTCCCTACCTTTCTGTAGGGTGCCCTTTGCACTCCTCAGCATGTTGAGGAGCTCTGAAAGTTCAACTTCCTTTTCCTGTAAGTTGAAGTTCAGGATGAACTGGGCGTAAGTGGAAGGAAGGAACTGGAGAATCAAGTCCGTATAGAGATCATTCTCCAACGTGGTCCCAAGTTCTGCGAGCTCCTCTATGTAGCCAATCATCTTAAGCACGTGTTCCGCTACCGATGATCCGACGGCCAACCTTGCCGAAAACAACTTCTTCGACACTTCGTATCTGGTGATACGAGACTGCTCTCCATACAGTTCTTTTGTATGAAGAAATATGGACTCTAGGTCCATATTCTCGTGCCTCCTCTGATGTTCGTTGTCCATCGAGGCAAGTACGAGGCATTTGGCCTTCGCGCAATCTATTTCCCAGGTCTTATAGATTTCCCTATCTACGACACTGGTTTTGGGACCTGGGACAGGGGGAGCTTTGGTGGTAAGGAGATACCCCAGCTTGTCGTATGTGATTGCCATCTTGACATTCCTGAGCCAATCTTTGTAGTTCGGCCCTGTCAGTATGTTTTTTTATCTAGTAATAACTTAAGTCCGGTCATGTTGAATGGTCGCTGCGATTAGGAGAGAGAAAAGAAACACTTTAGCATGATGCTCTTGCAAGTTTAGAGTGGTTTTTAGTTTGTTTAAACAGGATGACTCCCACTGTCTCTCGAATCCCTTCTCAAACCGTAAAGAAAGGATTAGTCAGGATCAATCTCACCGTACAATATTTGCTTAACCGTTCAGCCAGGCCAGTGTCGGTTTTTCGAGGGAGGTTTTCCAACGCTTTCGCGAAGTTCCTTAATTAAGTAACCTCTTTTCCCTGTGGGCGTAGCCCCGCTAACACCTTTCTAGACACCTACTAGGTTTATAGCATTGATCGTTAAGTGAGAGTTTTCCCGAGGAGTAGCATATACTCACAGTAGGATCGGGATCCAATTGTCATCGCGTGATAAAACCGAAGGAATCCTACCAGAATCATCGCACTCCAAATGGTATGCAGCGCTAGCAAGTTTCAGTACTTATGAAACTCCCGATGTGGATTTTTGCCACATGCTCTTATGACCTTGGCGTGAGGTCAAAATGTCATAAGTCACATGTCAAGTTCTTCCCATCATTATCCCGGTTAATTTGAACCCACCCGTACCTGCCCTTGACGTTGGCCAAAATGGCAGTACGACTGTCTCAAACCAACGCATTCTATCTATGCAACAGATAAATATCCGGCAGCTACCAATCACTATGCCTTGGCGTGAGGTCAAAATACATAGCTTGAATACTACCGAATATTTAACTGAAATGATGGAGGGCTACGAATGGTTTTGGCGAAACCGTAAACGTAGTTAACTTGATATAATCGATGGAACGAGATAGCTTTTAAAATGAGTGGTTCAAGCTCCGCGTTTAAAAGTTTAGTTTTGAAAAGAACCGAGTGGTTTTCAAAGTGTTCCAATCGACTTTTACTTGGTTTATTTTCTTGCATTAGTTCTTTTAATGCGTCCCATCATTTAGTCCTACCATTGCAGAAAACAACCAAAATATGACGTACGCTTATGCCATTCGCATTCGCCACTGGGCCCCGTCATCACCCGTTAGGTTACTTAACTAACGACAAAGCGGGGGCTGGGCTAGCGCGGCTGTAAAACATAAGCAACGCATAAATAGTTATAATATATAAATATATAGCAATGATAGACATTACAGATCACAGATGAATACATTGGATATACTAGGAATCCGCAATCCGTTCGAGCCTGCAACGAAAAGCGGATTACACGGTCGCGGTGAATAGCCAATACCCCACCCAAGACCCCTACGGTTTCGGCAAACTACCCGCCAAGTACCCGAAGCGAAGCAACCTCCCTCACCACCGTGAGTAGGCCACTCGGCACTTCGAGATACCCGGTAGTTTGTGCACCCCCTCCATGGGTCTATCTTAGGAGCAAAAACAGTAAAAAGAATTATACAATGACGGCTACAACCCCGACCCGGTTGCGCGGCCATACAAATAATATTGCATCAATTTACATGTTATAATGAATGAAAAAAAAGAAACACTCATCTCACATCCACCCCGGCTATTCACCCGCGACAATCCAACGCATTCATATACACATACCATCATCAAACACAGATCACAGATATGTATAACCCCCACTAATCGACATATAGCGATTAGCCGACGTTGAATACATATAAACATCACAGATATTACCCTTCAGTCAAAGTGTATTGAAGTTCGATCAAAAATACAGATTTATAGGCCCCCAAAAACAAATATCTTTTCTGGAAAACCTGGGCACATATAAACCATCTTAAAAATCCCAAAACCATGCCAGAAGAACACTGCACCAAACTCGACCCAGAGCCGAGCCAAAACGGCCGCGGTTGCGCGGCGATAGCTTGCTATTGCCGCGGAACCGTGGCTCTTTGAGCGAGTCACTAGATCGTTTTTGGTGGCTTTCTTCACAAAACCCTGAGATGATTTTGGGAGTATGATTTAT
Organism: Agapanthus africanus; assembly: GCA_030015575.1. NCBI lineage: Eukaryota > Viridiplantae > Streptophyta > Magnoliopsida > Asparagales > Amaryllidaceae > Agapanthus > Agapanthus africanus. The sequence goes on from JASDDO010000029.1 coordinate 217,212,133, forward strand.
TTTATTTTGAACAGGAAAAATTTTAACAGAAAGTTAGGATTTTGAAAACTCGGTTTTGCAATTTTTCCGATTGAACTTCCATACACTTTTACTACCTAGCTGGTTTATGTTTAGTTAGGCTCTGATACCACTGTAATTCCACGTTGCCCACACCGGTGCTTGCGGGGAGGCGGAAAACGGAATAAAAAATGGATTTTTATCACTTTAGGCAACATGGACTAGACAAAGAAGGATCTTTGCTAAACAAAAACAAGCTAAAGCTAACTAGAAACTAGCTAAGGGTAGAATGGTTATACCTAGAGCTTTATGTCCTTCTCTCCTTGCTCCTTGGAGTAGTAGAAAGGGATCACCTTTGTCGTCTTCTCACGTCGAAGAAGGATCCACCCGAAAGCCTCAACCTTTGGCTTCAACTCCAAGCTAGAAGTAACTAGGGTGCTAGAAGTGCTAATCCTAGAACCCTAGATGAGAGTAGAGATTATCAAGAAGAGGTTTTTCTCAAGCTCAAGTGTTTCTCAACACATGAGAGGGGAGAGCTTGAGGGAGAGGAAGAACACGAGAGAGAAAGTAAATGATAGAATGAGAGAATAAAACAACCATTCTCACATATATGTGTGAATTATTATAAATTGATAATTAGCTAGATAATTGTCATGGTTAATCAAGACATGACCATTATCATTTTATATTTAATGCTAATTGCAAGGATAAAAGAGCATCTTTTAAATGGAATGATGATGGTCAACATGTCAACAAAGGTCAACAAGTCAAGATAGTCAAATGGACAATAACCATAACCATGCACAATTATATTAAACTAATATCAATTAACCATAATACACACATAAGCATTAGGGTTAATAAAATGACAATGGTCATTAACCCTAATCAAAGTCCTCTCCCTCTGTCTCAAGCAACTGTGCATACGCACCCGTATTCGTGATCCGAGGAACACGAATACAAAGAGATAAAACCAATCCCAAATCATATACTAGGATCCGGCTTAAACCAAAGCCCGCTAGTATAAGCTGTCCGGACAGCAAACGTGCATAACTGCGCGGATGTGAACGAACCCTGTCGCAAAACCATGCGACCTCTACTCATTTTGCCTAAAGGCGAATAGCTCTCTTTGTGGGACTCTAAAGACTCGACACTACGCTGGCAGTAGGTTTAACCACAGACCGCAAGCGGCACTAGCTGTACGTAACGGTCCCCACGTAGATGTCGATAAGAAGACTGACGAGGTGAACCCCATCTGAACTCCTACTGAGCCTGTATGTGACAGTCTCCGTACAGTCCGGTCTGTTCGTCTGATACATCGTATGGCGGGCCTAGGGGGCGGTGAACGTCAGTCCCCTAATAGCGGTACAAGTCGTGTCGGAATGTAGCCCAGAACACCCTGAGATAACACTGGAAACCTACCAGTAAATCTCGCTTTCCCGGGCCAGGGACTACCCGTGTAATGGCTCTCCTGGACACAGCGCGATGTCAACCCCCAATACCGGGAGAGACGAATCCTGTCTAACCGTCACTGCCTCCAAGTGCTTCAGGACTGCACCCAAATACTACCTGTTTGCATGACTCCTTTGAGCCGTGGTAGGGTAGTAATCAAAGTGCAGTGGGAACGCACTCGAGGAGAAGTGACAGTGTCAAGTCAGCGGATTAAGCTGTACTCATGTCACCTGGGAACTGATAACTGACGATAGGTATAATACCAACCAACAGTCCCCGACGAGTCCTGTCCAATGTACTCGTAACCTAACGAGCACCCGCATACTATCTCAAGTACGACGTACTGACGGCTGTGGGACAGACCGTCTCCCACGCTGGGATGAGAAGCGCATACGCCAGTCTACTCTGGAGTATCGATGCCCTGTCTCGATAGTCCAACGATCAGGGAACTGTATAAGGATGTGCTTATGGATTACCCAGCTCCCACGAGTGTGAGCGCCATCACAACGCTGGTAATCAAGCAAAGATCCTAAGGGCTCTACTAATATGTATATCAGCGATATGCTAAAAGAAACACATGCACATATTAAAGCAAAGACAAACCAAGTAGCATACTTCCATTTCGAGCAAGATTGTATATACAACTGTGAATATCCCAAGCTTCCATCAAGTAATATACAAACTAGTATGATACAGTAATGGCCTCTAGGGCATATACACTAACAACCTTTCTGCTGCATAGATAGATGCGTTGGTTTGGGACAGTCATATAGCCTTGTTGAACTTCGTCAAGGGCTTGTACGGGTGGGTTCAAATTAACCTGGACAATGACGGGTAGAACTTGACATGCGACTTATGATTTGTTGACCTTCGTCAAGGTCGTAAGAGCATGGGGCAAGAATCACATCGGGAGTTTCTAAAGAAACTGAAACTTGCCAGATATGCGCATAACTTCTGGAGTGTGATAACGTGAGCGGATTCCGTCACGTTATCATGCGATGATAGTTGGATCCCGATTCCCACTGATGAGTTGGTTTACTCCTCGGGTGATCCCGACTAATTCTTCTTTCAGGTTTGGGGAAGAATTTGACGTTACAGTGGGAGGTTTCCTGATTAGATAAAGTGATAACCATTCTGATCTAGGTTAGATTGCACGCTTAGTGTTTCTTTTCTCTCTCTCTTTGGCAGCGACCATGACCCGACCCTAGACTATGACTCAGTGATCAAAATTAACCGAACCTTCTTAAACACTGGCTTTTGGATTGTCAGAGTTGCATACCTCATTGCCACTCCTACTTTTACCCTTTTCTCCAGGACACCCCATATTACTACGAACGTCCACTTCCATTGGATAAAACCATCGTATGGTTATATACGAACTCGAAGGAATTTATTCGAGGATGGTTTCCGGTTCTGGAGAAAACGAATAGGACTATTCAGTTGTCTTTTCCTTTTACCTTCTCTCAGGTTGCGAGTACTCCTTGGTTTAGGAGATAGTACACCTATTACGCAAATTGGATAGTCTTCTTCCAAACCTTAGGCTGGTGCCGAATGGTGGGGAATGAAGAAAACCAATTAGCATAACGATGGTGTACAGAAGGTATTAAGAAAAGACATATCAAGGGATTAGTAAGAGGGCAAAGTAAATTGCGACTGCTATTCACGACCAAACCAAGTATTTCTTCGCCAATCCTACTTCACCTTTATATTTCTCCAGGACACTCCGTATCACTACGAAGATCCACAGTTTATTGGATACTCCATCGTATGGTTATATACGAACTCGAAAGGAACTCGTTCCAGTTCGGGTATGGATTCTGGTTCAGGAGAAATAGGAATAAGGTTTATTCGGTTGTCTTTTATCTTCACCTTCTCTCGCATTGCGAGTGCTCCTAGGATTAGGACAGTACACCCATTATGCTTATTGGATAGTCTTCTTCCAAACCATAGGCTGGTGCCGAACGGTAGGGAAGGAAAAAAACCATTTAGCCTAAGAGGGTGTACAGAAGGTAATGACTAAAGACATATGAAGGGATGTGGAGAGATAGCAAAGAATTATACGGTTACAGTTGTGAATCTTGATAATGGAAGAGGCATTACTAGGAATACCCGGATACCCCTACGAAACATTTCAATGTTTCAGTTTCACTATGCATTGTTAAAGGAAAACTGTTTTCCCGATTAGATACTTACTCCGGGGTATGTATTTACCAGGTATGATTCTCACATCTGTATGGTTTTATAAATGATGAGTGGGAGTAAGTTATTGGGAATTAAGTGATCATCCTCATTATATCGGAATTCGTTGTAATTGGTGATATTTGAGGAAGTCACCTGGGTTGTTTGTCGGACGGCAAATATTTGGTTTTGAATATCCGTTGTTATGCACCAATTTCAAATTGATATATCTGTACGTCTATTTAGATAGAGTGAGATACACCTTTTGAAATTATGTCCATGACATTTACATATATCAGTGGATGGTTAGGTAAGGAGTATTGAACAGCGGTGTAATTCTTCATAACCATAGTACAGTTTTCAACCTACGGCACACATGGAATGAGTTATTAGACTCAAGGGACTTATACAGAGTATTGTATATTGTCCAGTGTCTATTAGGACAGAGGGGTTGGTACCCGTACTAGATTCTGTTTACTTATGACTTTTCTGGTTCTTAGACATGTGTTTCGTAGAAACACAAGGTCCAAGTTTTGAGAAGTTATAGGTATAAGAATAGAGTAGAGAACCGGGTGTTGCAAGTATCGGGATTCTTCAAGGTGATCGAAGATGTAGATACTTGTGTGTGGTATTCAGTTAATAGTAATGATTAAGAGAACTTGCTTCTCTTTCAGATTACTCATAATTGGAAGCACTCCTAAGTTGAGTAATGCTGATCGGCCTCTCTCCATTTAGTTGACATGCACTGGAGACAGCTGCATGATTTGAATCTGGTTCAATTAAATCAATGCCTCTATTTCTATATTGGTTATAGAATAGTTCATATCTTAACGATGTTAAGGTACGGGGAGTTGTCCGGCTTATGCTTAAAACCAGACTCTGGATAACTCGAGGCACGTTTCTGTAATGGCTGTTTGTGGGTTAACCCAGGCTATGACGAGGGTTGACTTTCTACTATCTGGATGATCAATAGTGATATTGTTCTTGACTCGCCACGGTTTTAATAAAAATGGATTTTTTCAGAAAACAGTAGTGGGAGTATGGTAGAACTGGAAGTGATTCCAGAACCGCAAACGATTACTGAAAATTTGATAAGAACCTATAGATTCAATCTAGTTTGACATTCCATTGGCCACTCCACAGATATGGTGGGTAACCTCAGGCACCCGAGAGGTACTCCAGTAGCCTCAAGGACGGTGACATGGAGGTTCTTGTTTACCCAGACTTGCCATTGCTGTTGCTCCAGGCTATGAGACCCGGCAGGAGGATGAGTATAGCGTCGTTCTGAACTAGCTTTAGAAGTGTACGTCTATATGACTCTGCCAGAGGGTTGTCGTAGTCAGTGGGAGCAGCGGAAGCATAGTGGACAAGTGGCTTATGTCTATTTATAGAGTAAAGCAGATATAGCGGAGATAGATCATCTATTTCTGATGTGACAGTCATAGGTTTGACTTCATCAGAATAGGGGATGGATCTGATAAGAAGGTAGTAGGGTGTGATGTCCTGGTATTTGGATGACATACATAGAGTAGGAAGTGAAATTCCTATACTACGGTCGGTTAAACATTGGTTGTCACACAGTCGTTTCTCCACATAGGATATTAATCCAGTCCTGGAGAAACGATCGGAAGTAGTTTTAGAACATAAGTGGATGTTCTAGGAATATGATAACGACAGCCTCATTCGGGAGACAGTTATCATTCCAGGCTTCCAAGGTGACCTGGATGACAGAGTGACTGTCAGAGTTATAGTTTTCCCTCTGAAGAGGGGCAGTATTTTGGACAGGTGGTCTAGGCGGATACTGAGGGAGGCATGGCGCAGGATACTGATTAAGTTCAGTTGAAGATACAGTCTAAGATGTTTGGATTAGGAGTTCACTTTTGAACTAGGTCCCATCAGACATCCAAACATATTCTAAGACAGGTATTGCTCATTTCGGGAGATGGGTTTCTCCGTGAACTTGAGATAAAGGGAGACATAGAAAGAAACATCACAGCGGATCCACTCACTGAGGCTATTCCTCGAACGCAATAGTTTCGCAAATGAGCTTTGTGAGATTGACTAGTAGAGGAATTGGGTGTTCGATATCACACGGGCTGTGAGTATGCGACATCGTAATAATTAGCCTTGAGTGCAAGTGGGAGATTGTTGGAGATAGTGCCCTCAGAGTCAATTATTGGATCACAGGCACGTGATTGCAATGATTGATGGAGGACCTATCCCGATTGGACAGTCTTACTCAAGATGATAATATGCTATCTGGTTTACTTTTATCATCGTGTACTGTTTTAGGTGACCTTACAGGTCACTATTGCACGTTGATAGAGCCCCTAGGATTCTTGCTTGACTACCAGCAGTATGAGGGCGATCATATACGTGGGAGCTGGGGTCTATATGCACATCCTTAAAAGGTCCCGAGTCGTGGGAGTTTCAAGACAGGGCATCGATACTCCAGAGTAGACTAGTGTATACAGTCGAGACCCCGACGAGGGGCGGTGGCCGGTCTCACAAGCCACTGGTGTCAGTTGGTTCACCTAAGATGTATACAGGTGCTCATTGGGTTATGAGTACACCGGACAGGACTCGCCGGGAACCTGCTAGTTGGGATTATACAAGACGTCAGATAGCAGTTCCCTGGTGACATGTGTGCAGGTTAGTTCATCGACCTGAGATCGTCATTTGTCTCGTGTGAGTTCCCACTGTGCTTTGATTACTACCCTACCACGCTCAAAGGAGTTGTGCAAACAGGTTTTAGTTGGGTACCGTCCCGAGCCACATGGAGGCAGTGAGCGGATCTGCAGGGGTTCGTCTCTCCCGGTATTGGGGGTGAGGTCGCGCTTTGTTTAGGAGAGCCATTACACGAAGTCCTTGGCCAAGGTAGGAGATTTACTGGTAGGTATTCCAGTAGTATCTCAGGGTGTTCTGGACTACACTCCGACACGACTTGTACCGCTTTTGGGGGTCTGACTTTTACCAACCCTCTAGGCCCGCCATGCGATGCTCATAGACGAACGGACCGGACTGTACGGATATTGTCACTGACAGGCTCAGTAGGGTGTCAGGATGTGTTCGCTCATCGATGTCCCTTTTGGTCAATACCTGGTAGCCCGTTACGTATTGGCTAATACCTCTGACGTGCTAGTGGTTAAATCCGCAACCAAAGTATTGACAAGTCTTTAGAGTCCCCCACAGACCAGTTTCTAAAGTTTCGGGCGAAACGTTGTAGAGGCCGTATGGAGATATGGTAGGGTTCGATCAGATATGTGTGGTATTGCACGGATCATGATCGGACGGTTTATACTAGCGGGCTTTGGTTTAAGCCGGATCCTAGTATTGTACAGTGTAGATTTTGTCTCTTTGAATTTGGATTCAGTGGGAATACAAATCCGGGTATGTATATACAGTCGCGGGGTTTTCCTGTAATTTATTACGTGATCAGTTTTTTGAAGTTGCCAGTTTGCATTCCGTTCCGGCCAGTTTTCCTTTGTTCCTTCGCGGCCGGATTTTTCTGTTGGAGGGGCTTATTTGCATGTTTGCAAATTAGCATTTGTGTAAGGTTTTGTTTGTGATTTGTGGCATCATGATGGTTCTACCATTATGAGATTCTTTTTCCATCCATTCCTTTGCTTTTATGAGATGAGAGTTGATTAGGATTTGGATTTGACTTGGTGTGACTTTAATCCATTATTATCATGACTTTTATTCTTTTGGAAATTCATTCTTTTTTCTCCACCATGGAGAGAGAGGCCGGCCACTTTGAGGGAGAGAGGGGGAGATTGATTTTGTGGTGGTGGGAAAAACATACATCTCATTCTTTTCTTGCCAAAATTCTAAACCTCTCTCCATTGTTCATTCTCTACTCCACATCCATACAAGGAAACTTCACCCCATTGAGACAAAGTGATTCTACACTAGCCTACAACATTCTTGGACACGTCGGCTCGCCAACTTCGTGCCCGAGTTGCCTCGGTCCAGAGGTGGGAGCCTGTAAAAGAACTCGGCGTTGTGGTGCCCTTTCCGACGACGAGCAGAAGACTGGAGATTCCGCAAGGAGATCGGAGTGGAGGCGTAGACCGAAGGCGACAGATCTCTTGGTATAGCTCTCTACTCCATTTTCTAGTTTGCTAGAGTTAGGTTAATGGCCCAATCTGGGATTTTAGTGCGCGGTGGTGCCGGTTCTAGTTTATAGAAAGGGTTTCGTTTCCGCATTCTGGCGTCGGATTGACGGCCAGGGCGCCGCCGTGCACATACATGTGCAACGTCTGAAACCACCCTGACACGCTTTGATACACAGCAAACACCAAACCCAAACCCATAACGTACGTGTCGCGTAAGTTTAAAAGTGCTAAGTACAACGTAGTTGGTTCCAGATTTTGACACAAGTTGAAATAGGAAAAATTGCATATACCAAAGGTCTTAAATATGTAGCAGACACCCATAGCCCAAACCCCGACACCAACACTCACCATCTGGCCACAATTTGCAGCGAAAACACTTAAAATTGCAGCCAAGTATGGGAGAGGGGGTCCTGTGCTTCGTGTATGTGATCTAGGTCTTGTAACCAAGCTATAGTAAATGCAACTTTTGCCTGTAGCATCGGGTGTGAAAGAAGATCCAAAAACAACCCAAAATCTTAACTAAAACACTAATTAAACACTAAATTAAAACAATATGGTATTTTAGTGTAATCAGGTGCAAATACTTGGTTTAAACGACACCTACAACACTCAATTAAGCTAATCAAGCCCTAAAAAACCTAACTTATCCTAATCTCCACTTAAACCACATAATTAGCATAAAAACCCATATAAACACTACTTTAAGCTAATTAAACTACAAGTTTAGCAAAATAAGTAATAGGGTAAGCTTAATACCTCACAATGGTCAAGTGGTGGCACAAACTTGCTGGCCTTGCCTCCTAGAGCTCAGAGTAAGCTCAAGAACCAACAAAGGAGTGATTTTGGTGTGTTAAATGAGAGGTTGGTGTGATAAATGATGGATTTTTGATATGGAGATGAGCTTGAAATAATGAGAAGAAGGAGAATGAAAGGGGGAAAGGCTGCAGGAGCTCCTGCTGCTGAGAGAGTAAAGAGAAAAAGAGAGAGAAAATCCCAAGGTCAAAGTGTCCCATGCCTCATTTAATGCCCCATGCTTCCCTTTTCCCTTTTCTTTTCTTATTTATCTTAATTTGATTGTTTTGTTTTGAATTAATAAGGAAATAAAACCTTGAGGGAAATTTGAAAATGGTAGACATGTTGCATTAAACCTAGGTTGAAAATTGTGTTGTGCGTGCTGATAAAATTTTGCTTAAAACATAATAGTTTAGGAATTTATTTAAATATGTGAACACTAATTCCATTATTAATTAATAAAACATAATTATACATATATTTACACATTTCACAATTAAAATAGGTTTATTCCGGTTTATGTGGAAAAAAAAAACTATTAACGAAGTTTTATGAAAAACACGCATTATCGCTACTTAACACGAAATTAACCTAAACGAATTTCAAGGTGTTACACATAGTGATTGGTTTCTGCTGAATATTCATCTGTATCATAGATAGATGCATTGGTTTGGGATAGTCGCACTGCTATTTTGGCCTTCGTCAAGGGTATGTACAGGTGTGTTCAAATTAACCTTGACAATGACGGGTAGAACTTGACATGTGACTTATGATATGTTGGCCTTCGTCAAGGTCATAAAAGCATGGGGAAAAAATCCACATCGGGAGTTTCCAAAGAAACTGAAACTTGCTAGTGTTGCATACCATTTGGAGTGTGATAATTTTTGGTTGGATTCCTTCGACTTTATCACACGATGATATTTGGATCCCGATCCTACTGTGAGTATATGCTACTCCTCGGGAGATTTTTTCACTTAATGATCAATGCTATAAACCAAGTAGGTGTCTAGAAAGGTGTTAGCGGGGCTATGCCCCTTGGGAAAAGAGGTTATTTCATTAAGGAACTACGCGAAAGCGTCGTTAAACCTCCCTCGAAGTACCGATACTGGCCTGGCTGAACGGTTAAGCAAGTATTGTACGGTGAGATTAATCCTGACTGATTCTTCTTTTATGGTTTGAGGAAGGATTCGAGAAACAGTGGGAGCCATCCTGTTTAGATAAACTAAAAACCAATCTAAATTTGCAAGAGCATCATGCTAAAGTGTTTCTTCTCTCTCTCCTAATTGCAGTGACCAAACATGACGGGCCTTAAGTTACTATTAGATAAAAATATATTGACAGGGCCAAATTATAAAGATTGGTTCAGGAACGTCAAGATGGCAAACACTTATGACAAATTGGGCTATGTTCTTACTACTAAAGCCCCTACCGTCCCAGGTTCAGATTCTTGCGTCGTGGATAGGGAAATCCGTAAGACCTGGGAAATTGATTGTGTGAAAGCCAAGTGCCTCGTGCTGGCCTCCATGGACAATGAACACCAGAGGCGGCACGAGAATATAGATCTTGAATCCATATTCCTCCATACTAAGGAATTATATGGAGAGCAATCTCGTATCGCAAGATACGAGACCTCAAAGAAACTTTTTCAGGAGAGATTGGCTGTTGGGTCATCTGTAGGCGAACACGTCCTTAAGATGATCAGCTACATTGAGTAGCTCGCGGACCTTGGGACCACGTTAGAGAACGAGCTGTATACAGACTTGATTCTCTAGTCCCTTCTTTCCACCTACTGTCATGCCCCGCTTCCCAGAGTATGCTAAAATAGGCGCGTGACATAGCCAACCATGCTACCTGTGGATAAGAAAAAATCCTTCCACAGTCACATTACGACTGTAGAGATATCAAGAACAGGAAAGTAGACTAAACTATCTAATACATGTCCATGAGCCAGAATACATGAGTCAAGAAATGATAATAGGCGGAAGCAAAAGATACAATAAATGATACACCTGAAAGGTAAAACTGCATACCAACAGGTTCTTTACCTCTCGGTCTAACAGCGACAATACTCCTGATCAGTCTGCACCAAGGTAGAGGATCTGGGCCTTGCAATACCCAGACGTCAGCGCGTCATAATATCAAGTAATAATATAAACAGGGGTAGCATTACATGCAAGTATGAGCATAAATGGTAAACAAGCATAACAGTGATATAAGTAAGGACAGTGGGGTAATGTGTAGTGAGTGATCTAAATTGGTATATTGGGTTAACTACTCTTAGGTCTTTGAAATCAATTTGATGAATCATCGATGTAACTCAATAGTATCCCGTGCATGCCCGGGACCATGGTCTAAGACTCTCGGGCTGAAACCGAGACGTGCCACTGAGCACTAAAAGGAAAAGGTAAAGACGAACGATGTCAGCAGCATCATCCCGAGGCGGGCCTAGCCTCTAAAACCGATCAGTATAAGCAAGCAACTGTCGAGTTACAAGTCAGGATTTCATCATTGATTTCCCCATACCCCCAAGTTATATGTGTCCAAGTCAGGTATTAAGTAATCAAGAACTAATGCCAACTCAAGATCAGGTAGGTGCAGGTTTGTCTGGATAGACAACAGGAACGGTCCGTAAGGACTACAGGTTATGTTTGTTGGCATTAGACATAAGATCAGGTAACAGGTAAAGCCATGGTACATCAGGTCAAGTCAAGTAGTGTATTTAGATGTCAGGTCATGTCAAGAGTGTACGGTACCATATCATATCAAGTATGAAGTGCAACAGGTCATGTCAGGAAGCACAAAGTGTTATGTGGGTGCTCATAAATCAAACTAACATTAACATGATTATAAATGAACAAGCATGAGTACTATCAGAACACTACACTAGATCAGGTAAAATGATAAGCAAATAGGTACAGATTAAATTATATCGATGTACGGTTATCATTTTGCGTTTAAGGGATAGTTTCAACATTACTTAACTACAGTATAACCAATATTGATGTTAAAATCATGTTATTATGTACTAAATAATCTAGAGATGCGATTGAATATAGATCAGGTTAGATGTGTGCAAACGGTCGTCCGACAGAGTATAAAATATAAAGGGGTATTGTGGACTATGCAAATAATTGTTATATGATTTAAATATAATTGTGGGTACTATGTATAGTTGAACTAAATGCAACATGGTGTGTTTCGTACGATGAATCTAAAATGATATAACGGAACGTCAAACTGTTAAAAGGAAATTATGGTATTAAAAGAAAGCCACCGGTTTAATGTGCAATCAAACGGATACATAGAACTTTAAATAGCATATATAGTAATTCAATTAGCATGTAGCAAGTTTTCACTTTCATCGAAGGATTCAAGAAACGGTGTACGGAACATTACGCGTCGGTGGGGAAAGTCGTGACGCGCGCACGGTACACGGAATGTGTCCAGACGACGAACAGTGGAATCACATGGGTCAGAGGTCCTCGCTGGGTCGTCGGGATCGTCGCCGGCACGGTCGGATTCCGGCGAACCAGAAAACAGTAAACATCAAAATGGAAAAGAGATGCATGAAAGAAAAGAAGAGAAGAAAAGAATGAGGATGGAGGAGAGGAAGCTCACAACGGTCTGTGGAGGGGTCGTGAGGATCGACGACGTCGACGGAGCTCCGGTGAACAACCCTGCAGAGAACCCGGCGGTTAACAGAAAAGGGATTAAATAGAAGGAAGAAGAAAGAAAGAAGAAGAAGGAAAGAAGGAAGAAGAGGGAGTAACGCTTACTGGGAGCGTACAAGGGCCAGGAGCACGGGACAAGTCACTGGCGGCGATCTCCCGGCGGTGTAGATGCGTGTAGGGGTGCACGGGCTGCTCGGGGCGAGTGCAGGGTGATCGGGAAAGAAGGGAGTGGTGGCGGAGGTGATCAAGGTGAGGAGGCGACGAGGTCTGCAAGGCGTCGTCGGCGCTCGGGCAACGACGAGAGGGGAGACGGTGGCTAGGGCTCGCAAGTGATGGGTTCTGGTTTTGTTAAAGAATAAAGAAGAAGAGAAATATATAAGGAAGGAGAGAGAGAGAGAGATACGCGGAGAGAGAGAGAAAGAAAGATTCGAGAGGAGAGAGAAGATGAGAGAGATAGAGTGAAGAGAGAGAGCTAGAGGAGAGAGAGGGAGAGAGCTGTGGGGCCCAGGGGAAAAACGAGGCAGTGATTGGCTCGTGCGTTTAGGGAAAATGTTTAGGAAAGATTTGTAAGTCCACGGTAGCACCCCGGCCGTCTAACAGATGCCAAATGCGGAACAAAAACTTTTTACAACTTGCGCTATCGCGTACTATAACCCGGATCTGCCATTAAAGCTAAACTAACAAACTACAAAGTGGGTAGAAATGTTATACCGAACGATCCGAGTCCTTCGGTCTTCAACCATCATCCCACGCTTTGTTGCGGCTGCTCCGATCTCCTGAATTTCCAATCTTCTCGTCCAGGTGGCACCACATCGACGGATCTTTAAACGGCCTCTCGCCTCTGAACCGAGGCAACTCGGTCGTCAAGTTTGCTAAAAGAGACGTCCAAGATGATGAAGAGAATGAGTAGAACACTTTTTCTCGTTACGTCCAAAGCTATGGACGAACGGTTAATTAAGTTGCCTTTTGGAATCGGGTGAAATGAGAAATGAGGCTATCTAATTTCCATGAGTCCAAAACAATATCAATCTTTTTTCAAGCAACCATTATCCCTCACCAAGGGGTGGCCGGCCATTATATAAGGAGGTGGGGGTGAGTGTAGGAGAAGGGGAGGTGACCATAAGCACAATACTTATCAAAATCATTAATGAAAGCATGAGTCATATAACACTTAGTATGAACACATTTAATGCAATCAAGTGAGTCACAAACCAAGTCATCAACCATGAAGCTTCCTCACTCATGACTCACCCTCATGACTCGCCCATGGAAGAAAAGATAAATCCGCATTTAACCAAATGTTAAATACGGGTGATAGAAAACTGGAAACTGGCAACTTCCAAAAGTGATTCTGAAACGAATTTCAGGATAACCCCGTAATGGTATAAACATACCCGCATTTGTATTACGACCGAATGAAAATGCATCTGAGACAAAGATATTATATCTACACAGCATAATACTCGGATCCTGTTTAAACCAAAGCCGACCAGTATTATCCGCCCGAAATATGACACGTGCGTAAACGCACGTGCATTTTCGGAACCCTGCCATAAAACCATACGGCCTCTACAACGTTTCGCCCGAACTTGGGAAAGTGTCTGTGGGGGAGTCTAATGACTCATCAACACAATGGCACTGGGTATAACAACTAGCACGTCAGAGGTACTGGCTGTACGTAACGGTTGCCTATGTATTGATTGGAAGGGAAGCTGACGAGAGAACTCATCCATAAACCCTACTGAGCCTAACAGTGACAATATACATACAGTCCGTTCCGTTCGTCTATGTGTATCGCATATCGGCCCAGGGGCTGGTAACGTCAGACCCCCAATAGCAGTATAAGTCGTGTCAGAGAGTGGCCCAGAACACCCTGAGATACTACTGGAGTACCTACCAGTAAATCTCCTGCCTCGGCCAAGGGCTTTGTGTAATGGCTCTCCTAGACATAGCGTGATCTCACCCCCAATACCGGGAGAGACGAATCCCCTGCCGATCCGCTCACTTGCCTCCATGTGGCTCGGGACTGTACCCAAAAAAGACCTGTTTTCATGACTCCTTTGAGCCGTGGTAGGGTAGAAATCAAAGCACAGTGGGAACTCACACGAGACAAATGACGACCTCAGGTCGATGAACAAACCTGTACACTTGTCACCAGGGAACTGCTATCTGACGATATGTATAATACCAACTAGCATGTTCCCGGCGAGTCCTGTCCGGTGTACTCATAACCTAATGAGCACCTGTATACATCTTAGGTGAACCAACTGACACCAATGGCTTGTGAGACCGACCACCGCCCCTCGTCCGGGTCTCGACTGTATACACTAGTCTACTCTGGAGTATCGATGCCCTGTCTTAAAACTCTGACGACTAGGGACACTTTAAGGATGTGCTTACAGACCCCAGCTCCCACGTATATGATCGCCATCATACTGCTGGTAGTCAAGCAAGAATCCTATAGGCTCTATCAATATGCAATAGCGAACTAAAGTATGTATACGATGATAAAGACAAACCAGATAGCATACTATTATTTCGAGCAAGACTGTCATATCGGTATAGGTCTTGCCTCAATCATTGCAATCACGTACCTGCGATCCAATAATTGACTTTGAGGGCACTATCTCCAACAATCTCCCACTTGCACTTAAGGCTAATTATTGTGATGTCGCATACTCACAGCCTTTGTGATACCGAACATCCAACTCCTCTACTAATCAGTTTTACAAAGCTAGTTTGTAAAACTCTTGTGTTCGAGAAATAGCCTCAGTGAGTGGATCCGCCATAATGTTTCTTTCTATGTCTCTCTTAATCTCAAGTTTGCAGAGAAAACCATCTCCCAAATCGAGTAATACCTGTCTTAGAATATGTCTGGATATCTGATGGGACCTAGTTCATAAATGAACTCCAAATCCAAACTTCTTAGACTGTATCGATAACTGAACCTAATCAGTATCCAGCACCATGCCTCCCACAGTATACTTTTGGACCACCTGTCCATAATACTATCCCTCGTCAGAGGGAAAACTATAACTCTGACAATCACTCTGTCATCCATATCACCTTTGAAGCCTGGAATGATAACCGTCTCCCGAAGGAGGCTGCCGTCATCAAATCCGTAGAACAAGCACTTAAATTCTAAAACTGCTTCCTTATGTTTCTTTAGGATTGGATTAATATAAACTTACCACATCAAGTGCAATAACAACATCTGGTGTGGTACTTGACATCTCATGATTGGCTCAATTGCCTAATCAAGTGATCTGCCAATCATGCTCATCCCTCTCCCCTTTAGTCTGTAAGACACCTTTATTGAGGGTGACTCCATCACCTGCAAGTACACTACCTTGCCAGGAGTCATCTATTCTAAAAACCATTAGAATACTGTCAAAGTACCCAAATTGGGAAACTACCCAAATCTAGATCTAAAACCATAGATCTAGGAACCAGAATGTCTGATATTATATCCATATCTTTTGTGGAGAAACAACTGTGTGAAGACCAAAGTACAACCGATCGTAGTATAGGAATTTTACTTCCTACTCTGTGTTTGTCATCCAAATACCAGGACATTACACCTTAATACCTTCTTAACAGATCCATCCCCTATTCTGATGAAGTCAAAGCCTTGACTGTCACATCAAAATTAGATGATCTAATCTCCGCTATATTTGCTCAAGTCTATAAATAGACATTAGCTACTTGCCCACTATGCTTCCGCTGCTCCCACTGACCACAACAACCCTCTGGCAGAATAATATATACGTGTACTTCTAAAACTAGTTTAGAACGACACTATACATACCCTCCTGCCGGGTCTTATAGTATGGAACAACAGTAGTGTCAAGTATGGGTAAACAAGAGCCTCCCTGTCGCCGTCCTTGAGGCTACCGGAGTACCTCTCGGGTGTCTGAGGTTACCCACCATGTCTGCGGAGTGGCTATTGGAATGTCAAACCTGATTGAATATATAGGTCCTATTAAATCTTCCGTAATCGTTTGCGGTTCTGGAATCACTTCCAGTTCTACCATACTCCCACTACTGTTTTCTGAAAAAAAATCCATTTTACTAAATCTTTGGCGAGTCAAGAACAATATCACTATTGATCTTCCAGATGGTAGAAATGTCAACCCTCGTCAAAGCCAGGGTCAACCCATAAACTGCCATTACAGGAACGTACCTTGATTTATCCAGTGTCTGGTTTTAAGCATAAGCTGGACAACTCCCCGTATCTTAACATCGTTAAGATATGAACCATTCTATATACAATATAGAAATAGAGGCACTAATTTAATTGGAACCAGATTCAAACCATGCAGCTGTCTCCAGTGCATATCAACTTAATGGAGAGAGGCTAATCTGCATTACTCAACTTACGAATCCATCCAATTATGAGTAACCTGAAAGAGAAACAAGTTTCTCAAAACCATTACTATCATCTGAATACTATCACAAGAATCTACATCTTCGATCTCTTTGAAGAATCCCGATACTTGTGATACTTGGTTCTCTACTTTATTCTTAAACCCACAACTTCTCAAAACTTACACAATGTATTTCTACGAAACACTTGTCTAAAAACTAGAGAAGTCATAAGTAAACAGAACATAGTACGAGGACCTACCCCTTTGTCCTGACGGACACTGGACAACATACAATACTCTGTATAAGTCCGCTGAGTTGAATAACTCAAAACCTGTGTATCGTAGGTTGAAAACTGTACCCAGGCGATTTCCTCAAATATCACCAATTACAACGAATTCCGATATAATGAGGATGATCACCTAATTCCCAATAACTTACTCCCACTCATCATCTGTAAAACCATACAGATGTGAGAATCATACTTGGTAAATGCATACCCTGGAGTAAGCATCTAATCGGGAAATCAGTTTTCCTTCAACAATGCACAGTGTAACTGAAACATGAAAATTTTTCGTAGGGGTATCCTGGTATTCTTAGTAATGCCTCTTCCGTAATCCAATTCATGACTATAACCGTATATTTCTTTGCCATCTTTCCAAATCCCTTTATTTGTCTCTAGTCGTTACCTTCTGTACACCTTCGTTAGGCTAAATGGTTTTCTTCCTTCTCTACCTTTCGGCACCAGCCTATGGTTTGGAATAAGACTATCTAGTAAGCATAATAGGTGTACTCTCCTAATCCTAGGAGTACTCGCAACTTGAGAGAAGGTGATGATAAAAGACTGCTGAATAAAACCTTATTCTATTTCTCCCGAACTAGGGAAAAAGAAAAGGTGAAATAGGAGTTGCGATGAAGTACGCGGTTTGGTCGTGAATGATAACAGTCACAATTTACTTTGCCCTCTTTCTAATCCCTTCATTTTGTCTTTACATATTACCTTCTGTACACCCTACTTAGGCTAATTGGTTTTCTTCATTCCCTACCTTTTGGCACCAGCCTATGGTTTGGAAGAAGACTATCCAATAAGCGTAATAGGTGTACTCTCCTAAACCAAGGAGCCCTCGCAATCTGAGAGAAGGTGATAATAAAAGACAACTGAGTAAACCAATTCTATTTCTCCTGAACCTGGATCCATCCTCGAAGATGTCCCTTCGAGTTCGTATATAACCATACGATGGATCTATCCAATGGAAGTGGATATCCGTAATAATATGGGGTGTTCTGAGAAATACAAAGGGTAAAAGAAGGAGCGACAATGACTTATGCAACTATAGACAATCCAAAAGCCAGTATTTTAAGAAGGTTCGGTCAACTTGGTCACTGAGTCATAGTCTAGGGTTGGTCAAAGGTCGCTGCCAAAGAGAGAGAGAAAAGAAACACTCTGCGTGCACTCTAACCTAGATCAGAATGGTTATCACTTTATCTAATCAGGAAACCTCCCACTGTAACCTCAAATTCTCCTCCAAACCTGAAAGAAGAATTAGTCGGGATCACCCGAAGAGTAAACCAACTCATCAGTGAGAATCGGGATCCAACTATCATCGCATGATAACTTGATGGAAGCCACTCAAGTTATCACACTCCAGATGGTATGCGCATGCCTGGCAAGTTTCCTGTATGTTTGAAACTCCTGATGTGATTTTTGTCCCATGCTCTTATGACCTTCACGAAGGTCAACAAATCATAAGTCACATGTCAAGTTCTACCCGTCATTGTCCAGGTTAATTTGAACCCACCCATACAAGCCCTTGACGAAGGTCAACAAGGCTATACGACTGTCCCAAACCAACACATCTATCTATGCAACAAATGAATACCCCAGCAGCTACCAAGCACTATACCTTGACGAAGGTCAACAAACATAGCTTGAATACTACTGACCATCCATAAGAAATGACGGAGGGCTACGACTGGTTTTTGGCGAAAAACCTTTAACGTAATGAACTTGATCTCGTTGAAGGAATGTGATAGCTTTTTATAAAATATAGTGACGAAAACCTTTGCTAAAGAGGTCACTCCCGGTGAAGGGATCTCGGCTCTTTCCTCGTAAAATGAGGTGCAGGATATTCCAACTGAATACCGCGATGCAAAGCAACTTGTAATCGACTATTGTGAAGTTATTACCCTGACGTAAACTTATACCCAAGGGGTCATTCCCGGTGAAGGGATCTCGGCCCTTGCCTTGTCGAATGAGGTGCAGAATATTCCAACTGAATATCACTATGCAAAACAAAAGGAAACGTCTTTGTAATAACACCTTTTAAAATTTGTTCCAACAACATCAAATATAGGTTTGTTTTATCCTTGCAATGATAAGAATCAATGCAGTCCCATCAATCAATCACACCAGAAAAGAACGAAAATAAAATGTACGTATATACCATCCGCATTCGCTACTGGGTCCCGTCATCACCCGTTAGGTTACTTAACTAACGACAGAGCGGGGGCTGGACTAGCGTGGGTGTAAAATATATACAACATCTAATAGTATATATACCAATATACAATAATCGCTCCAGGCGTGATAATATGCAACATTACAGAAAAAGTAATAAGCATTACAGAACAATACAGATAATCTGGGATCCCCGGGTTTCACAAAGCCGCTACTGAAACCCGACGTTCCCCTGGTCGTGTGGATAGCCTGTGCAATGAAACATAGACACCTACGGGTGCGGCAAGTTACCCACCCAAACCTGAAGCGAGGTAGTCCCCACAGCATAGTGAATGGAACACCCGGCACTTCACGGAATCCGGTAAATTGAGCACCCCTCCTTGGGTCAACCTGTACCCCCTACGAGTGCGGCGAATAGTCTGCCAATCCTAGAGTGAGGTCCCTCTGCCTCTCAAAGCCATGAGATACGGACCCGTTGCGCTCCAGAACCCGGCTATCCGTGCACTCCTTCGCGGGATAAACCTAGTACAGAAAATAAAAATATATACAACGGGTACATCGACCTCAACTCGGTCGTACATTAAAAGAATATTATACAACAGGCAGTGACGGCAGTCCACATGTTGGACGCTCGCCCCGCAATATCAAATGTACAAATAAATCCAAACTGCACTATCATTGCACCCTGCTATCCACCACGACAAATCCGCAACATCACAGCACAGCACAGAACATCAACGCGAATGTCACGTTCGCAAACCCGTCTAAAAGAACTATAGCAATTAGACGCGGTTTACCGATCAAATGACATTCCCGATCGGAGATATAAAGTAAGTACTGTAAACTAACATGTTTAAATTTCGATCGACAAAATTTCTCAAAGTGGGCCCCACAAACATCTGCTGTACTGTAACAAAAACTGGGCCCAAAATAACTATAGCAAAAACCACAATTTCCAAAATGAAGCTCTCTGGAAAAAGTTGGTGCACTGTTCCCACAACCTTGCCGCGGTTCCGCGGTGGTCTTATGGGATCACGTGCCCAAATTTTTCTATAATGCTTAGAAAAGCCTGCTTAGTTTTCTGTGATATGCAAAATTATTTCTAGGCCCTTTAAAAAATCGACAGAAACTTGTGTGCTGAAAATTGTGATTTCGGAAACTCCGTTCGATCGATCTTTTAAACACGTTAGCATAAATTAGTATAGCTTAATGGTGAGGCTCTGATACCACTGTAAGTCCACGGTAGCGCCCCGGCCGTCTAACAGACGCCAAATGCGGAACAAAAACTTTTTACAACTTGCGCTATCGCGTACTATAACCAGGATCTGCCCTTAAAACTAAACTAACAGAGTACAAAGTAGGTAGAAATGTTATACCGAACTATCCGAGTCCTTCGGTCTTCAACCATCATCCCACGCTTTGTTGTGGCTGCTCCGATCTCCTGAATCTCCAATCTTCTCCTCCAGGTTGCACCACGTCGACGGATCTTTAAACGGGCTCCCGCCTCTGAACCGAGGCAACTCGGTCGTCAAGTTTGCTAAAAGAGACGACCAAGATGATGTAGAGAATGAGTAGAACACTTTGTCTCGTTACGTCCAAAGCTATGGACGAACGGTTAATGAAGTTGCCTTTTGGAATCGGGTGAAATGAGAAATGAGGCTATCTAATTTCCATGAGTCCAAAACAATATAAATCTTTTTTTCAAGCAACCATTATCCCTCACCAAGGGGTGACCGGCCATTATATAAGGAGGTGGGGGTGAGTGTAGGAGAAGGGGAGGTGACCATAAGCACAATACTTATCATAATCATTAATGAAAGCATGAATCATATAACACCTAGTATGAACACATTTAATGCAATCAAGTGAGTCACAAACCAAGTCATCAACCATGAATCTTCCTCACTCATGACTCACCCTCATGACTCACCCATGGAAGAAAAGATAAATCCGCATTTAACCAAATGTTAAATACGGGTGATAGAAAACTGGAAACTGGCAACTTCCAAAAGTGATCCTGAAACGAATTTCAGGATAACCCCGTAATGGTATTGTAAGTCTACGTTAGCGCCCCGGCAGTCAACAGACGCCAAATGCGGAATAAAACTTTTT
This sequence comes from Agapanthus africanus, assembly GCA_030015575.1. NCBI lineage: Eukaryota > Viridiplantae > Streptophyta > Magnoliopsida > Asparagales > Amaryllidaceae > Agapanthus > Agapanthus africanus. The sequence goes on from JASDDO010000029.1 coordinate 217,233,276, forward strand.
AACTTGGCGCTATCGTATACTTTCACCCGGATCTGCCATTATTGCTAAACTAACAAACAGTAAAGAGTGTGGAAATGTTGTACCGACTGATCCGAGTCCTCCGGTCTTCATCTCCACTCCGATTTCCTCGCGGGATCTCCGTCCTTCTCCTCCTCGTCGCCTCCTCGCCGGAAAGGGCACCACATCGCCTTCGTCTTTTACGGGCTCCCGCCTCTATACCGAGGCAACTCGGGCGCGAAGCTGGCGAATCGACGCGTCCAAGATTTGCTGTAGGAAGTGGTGTAGAAGATGCTTGTCTCTTTGGGGTTATGTTGTTGCCAATGAGGATGATGGAGGAAACAAGGATTAGAAAAATGGTGCTTGCATTTTTCTAGCATGAAAACTAGATCAAGAAAGAAAACTCTCATGAATGAAGCTCTCTCTTCTTTTTCTCACAACCATGAAAGACTTATCATCAAGTGAGAATAAAGGGTGGAGGAAAAACCATATGAAGCTAGAAGGGAGGTGAGTGTAGGAGAAGTGAAGAGGTGACCACAAACAAACATGAACCATGCTTGTTCTACTATTCAACCCATACCCTTTCAATCACAATAAAAAGCAAGTCAATGGTGCAAGATATGAAAGCCATCATAATCAATACTTTTACAAGAAGCCCCCTCCACAAATGTTATTTGCACAATTGCAAATAACCCCCTCCATCTGAAAAGTCCGGCCGGGAAAGAACAAAGGAAAACCGGCCGGAACGGAATGCAAACTGGCAACTCCAGAAAACTGGTCCCGTAATAAATTACAGGAAAACCCCGATACTGTGCATACACACCCGCATCTGTATTCCGTACGGATACAAATGCAAAGAGACAAAATCTACACTGTACTAAACTAGGACCGGCTTAAACCAAAGCCGGCTAGTATAATCCGTTCAATCCTGATCCGTGCAATACCGCACGTATCTGATCGAACCCTTCCATAAACCTATACGGCAACTAGTACAAACCGTCCGATCCTGATCCGTGCAATACCGCACGTATCTGATCGGACCCTGCCATATCTCCATACGGCCTCTACAGCGTTTCGCCCGAAAGCTTGAGTAACTTAAAGTGTGGTGGACTCTAAAGACTCGTCAATACTATGGCTGTGGTTTTAACCACTAGCACGTCAGAGGTATAAGCCAATACGTGACGGGCCACCAGCTATTGACTAAATGGGACGTCGATGAGGAAGCTCACCCCGACACCCAACTGAGCCTGTCAGTGACAATATCCGTGCAGTCCGGTCCGTTCGTCTATGAGTATCGCATGGCGGGCCTAGGGGGTTGGTAAAAGTCAGACCCCCAAAAGCGGTACAAGTCGTGTCGGAGTGTAGCCCAGAACACCCTGAGATACTACTGGAATACCTACCAGTAAATCTCCTTGCCTTGGCCAAGGACTTTGTGTAATGGCTCTCCTAGACACAGCACGACCTCACCCCCAATACCGGGAGAGACGAACCCCTGAAGATACGCTCACTGCCTCCATGTGGCTCGGGACTGTACCCAACTAAAACCTGTTTGCACGACTCCTTTGAGCCGTGGTAGGGTAGTAATCAAAGTACAGTGGGAACTCACACGAGACAAATGACGATCCCCAGGTCGATGAACTAACCTGCACACATGTCACCAGGGAACTGCCATCTGACGTCTGGTATATGACCAACTAGCATGTTCCCGGCGAGTCCTGTCCGGTGTACTCATAACCCAATGAGCACCTGTATACATCTTAGGTGATCCAACTGACACCAGTGGCTTGTGAGACCGGCCACCGCCCCTCGTCGGGGTCTCGACTGTATACACTAGTCTACTAATGGAGTATCGATGCCCGGTCTCGAAACTCCCACGACTAGGGACCTTTTAAGGATATGCTTGTAGACCCCCAGCTCCCACTTATATGATCGCCCTCATACTGCTGGTGGTCAAGCAAGAATCCTAGGGGCTCTATCAACGTGTAATAGCGACATGTCAGGTCACCTAAAACAGTACACGATGATAAAGGTAAACCAGATAGCATACTATCATCTCGAGTAAGACTGTCCTATCGGGATAGGTCCTTCCTCAATCATTACAATCACGTACCTGTGACCTAATAATTGACTCTGAGGGCACTATCTCCAACAATCTCCCACTTGCACTCAAGGCTAATTATTGCGATGTCGCATACTCACAGCCCGTGTGATACCGAACACCCAACTCCTCTACTAGTCAGTCTCACAAAGCCTGTTTGCGAAACTATTGCGTTCGAGGAATATCCTCAGCGAGTGGATCCGCTTTGTTGTTTCTTTCCATGTCTCTCTATATCTCATGTTCGCGGAGAAACCCATCTCCCGAAATGAGCAATACCTGTCTTAGAATGTGTCTGGATGTCTGATGGGACATAGCTCATAAATGAACTCCAAATCCAAACTTCTTAGACTGTATCGTCAACTGAACTTAATCAGTATCCTGCGCGCCATGCCTCCCTCAGTATTGCCTTGGATCACCTGTCCAAAATACTGCCCCTCGTCAGAGGGAAAACTATAACTCTGACAACCTCCTTGTCGTCCATGTCACCTTCGAAGCCTGGAATGATAACCGTCTCCTGAATGAGGCTGTCGTTATCATATCCCTAGAACATCCACTTATGTTCTAAAAATGCTTCCGTCTGTTTCTCCAGGATTGGATTAATGTCAACTTATTGCATCTAGTGCAAGAACAACATCTGGTGTGGTACTTGACATCTCACGATTGACTCAATTGCCTGAGCAAGTGATCTGCCAATCATGCACGTCCCTCTCCCCTTTAGTCTGTAAGACACCTTTGGAGAGGGTGACTCCATTACCTGCAGGTACACTACCGTGCCAGGAGTCGTCCATCCTAAATACTCTTAGAATGCTGTCAAAGTACCCTTATTGGGAAACCACCCAAATCTAGATCTAAAACCATAGATCTAGTAACCAGTATGTCAGATATATAATCCATTTCCTTTGTGGAGAAACCACTGTGTGACGACCAAAGTATAACCGATCGTAGTGTAGGAGTTTCCTTTCCTACTCTGTGTATATCATCCAAATACCAGGATATCACACCCTACTACCTTCTCAACAGATCCATCCCCTATTCTGATGAAGTCAAACCCATGACTGTCACGTCAGAAATAGATGATCTATCTCCGCTACATCTGCTCTAGTCTATAAATAGACATAAGCAACCTGTCCACCAATGCTTCCGCTACTCCCACTGACTACGACAACCCTCTGGCAGAGTCATATAGACGTGCACTTCTAAAACTGGTTTAGAACGACGCTATACTCATCCTCCCGCCGGGTCTCGTAACCTGGAACAACAGCAATGGCAATTGTGGGTAAACAAGAACTTCCCTGTCACCGTCCTTGAGGCTACCGTAGTGCCTCTCGGGTGCCTGAAGTTACCCACCTTATCTGCGGAGTGGCCAATGGAATGTCAATCCAGATTGAATCTTTAGGTTCCTTATCAAATCTTCAGTAATCGTTTGTGGTTCTGGAATCACTTCCAGTTCTACCATACTCCCACTACTGTTTTCTGAAAAAGTCCATTTTTAATAAAACTGTGGCGAGTCTAGAACAATATCGCTATTGTTCATCCAGATGGTAGAAAATCAACCCTCGTCATAGCCTGGGTCAACCCACAAACAGCCATTACAGAAACGTGCCTTGAGTTGTCCAGTGTCTGGTTTTAATCATAAACCGGACAACTCCCCGTACCTTAACATCGTTAAGATATGAACTGTTCTATATCCAATATAGAAACAGAGGCACTGATTTAATTGAACCAGATTCAAATCATGCAGCTGTCCCCAGCGCATGTCAACTAAATGGAAGGAGGCCGATCAGCGTTACTCAACTTAGGAATACTTCCAATTATGAGTAACCTAAAAGAGAAGCAAGATCTCTTTATCATTACTATCAACTGAATACCATACACAAGTATCTACATCTTCGATCTCTTTGAAGAATCCCGATACTTGCTATACCTGGTTCTCTACTCTATTCAAATACCTATAACTTCTCAAAATTCGGACCCTGTGTTTCCACGAAACACCTGTCTAAAAACTAGAGAAGTCATAAGTAAACCGAATATAGTACGAGGACCAACCCCTCTGTCCTGATGGACCCTGGACAACATACAATACTCTGTAAAAGTCCCTTGAGTCTGATAACTCATTCATTGTGTGTCGTAGGTTGAAAACTGTACCTTTGGTTATGAAGAATTACACCGTTGTTTAATGCTCCTTACCTAACCATCCACTGATATAGGTAAATGTCGTAGACATAATTTCATAAAGGTATATCTCACTCTATGAAAATAGACGTACAGATATATCAATTTGAAATTGGTGCATAACAGCGGATATTCAAAACCAAATATTTGCCAACCGGCAAACAGCCCAGGTGATTTCCTCAAATATCACCGATTACAACGAATCCCGATATAATGAGGATGATCACCCAATTCCCAATAACTTACTCCCACTCATCGTCTGTAAAACCATACAGATGTGAGAATCATTCCTGGTAAATACATACCCTGGAGTAAGTATCTAATCGGGAAATCAGTTTTCCTTTAACATTACACAGTGAAACTGAAACATTGAAATGTTTCGTGGGGTATCCTGGTATTCCTAGTGATGCCTCTTCCAGATTCACGACTGTAACCGTATAATTCTTTGCCACCTCTCCAAATCCCTTCATATGTCTTTAGTCTTTACCTTCTGTACACCCCTTTAGGCCAAATGGTTTTCTTCCTTCCCTACCGTTCGGCACCAGCCTATGGTTTGGAAGAAGACTATCCAATAAGCATAATGGGTGTACTGTCCCAATCCTAGGAACACTCACAACGAGAGAGGGTGAAGATAAAAGACAACCGAATAAACCTTATTCCTATTTCTCCTGAACCAGAATCCATCCCCGAACTGGAACAAGTTCCATTCGAGTTCGTATATAACCATACGATGGAGTATCCAAATAAACTGTGGATCTTCGTAGTGATACGGAGTGTCCTGGAGAAATACAAAGGTGATGTGGGAGTGGTAACAAAATATTTGGTTTGGTCGTGAATATCTGTTGCAATTTACTTTGCCCTCTTACTAATCCCTTGCTTTGTCTGAACTTAATACCTTCTGCACACCATCGTTATGCTAATTGGTTTTCTTCATTCCCTACCGGTCGGCACCAGCCTAAGGTTTGGAAGAAGACAATCCAATTTGCGTAATAGGTGTACTACCCCTAAACCAAGGAGTACTCGTAACCTGAGAGAGGGTAAAAGGAAAAGACAACTGAATAGTCCTATCCGTTTTCTCCAGAACCGGAAACCATCCTCGAATCCCTTCGAGTTCGTATCTAACCATACGATGGTTTTGTCCAATGGAAGTGGACGTTCGTAGTAATACGGGGTGTCCTGGAGAAAAGGGTAAAAGTAGGAGTGGCAATGAGGTCTGCAACTCTGACAATCCAAAAGCCAGTGTTTAAGAAGGTTCGGTCAACTTGGTCACTGAGTCATAGTCTAGGGTCGGGTCAATGGTCGCTGCCAGAGAGAGAGAGAAAAGAAACACTCAGCGTGCACTCTAACCTAGATCAGAATGGTTACCAATTTATCTAATCTGGAATCCTCCCACTGTACCTCAAATTCTCCTCCAAACCTGAAAGAAGAATTAGTCGGGGTCACCCGAGGAGTAAACTAACTCATCAGTGGGAATCGGGATCCAACTCTCATCGCATGATAACGTGACGGAATCCGCTCACGGTATCACACTCCAGAAAGTATGCGCATATCTGGCAAGTTTCAGTACTTTTGAAACTCCCGATGTGATTTCTGCCCCATGCTCTTATGACCTTGACTAAGGCCAACAAATCATAAGTCACATGTCAAGTTCTACCCGTCATTGTCCAGGTTGATTTGAACCCACCCGTACAAGCCCTTGACTAAGGCCAACAAGGCTATACGACTGTCCCAAACCAACGCATCTATCTATGCAGCATATGAATACCCAATAGCTACCAAACACTGTGCCTTGACTAAGGCCAACAAACACAGCTTGAATACTATTGACTACCCATATGAAACGACGGAGGGCTACGAATGGTTTCTGGCGAAAACCTTTAACGTAGTGAACTTGATATCGTTGAAGGAACGGATAGCTTTTTTAGAAAATATAGTGACGAAAACCTTTACTAAAGAGGTCACTCCCGGTGAAGGGATCTCGGCTCTTTCCCCGTAGAATGGGGTGCAGGATATTCCAAATGAATACCACGGTGCAAAGCAAAAGCAATCGGCTATAGTGAAGTTACTGCCCTGACGCAAACTTCTGTCCAAGGGGTCACTCCCGGTGAAGGGATCTCGGCCCTTGCCTCGTCGACTGAGGAGCAGGATATTCCAAATGAATACCACGATGCAAAACAGAAATGAACGTCCTTGCAATAACAGCTTTTTGAAAAGTGTTCCAACAACATCAGATTAGGTTTGTTTTTAACTTGCATTGATCCAAATCAATGCAGTCCCATCAATTGATCACACCACAAAGAACGAAAATATACTGACGTACGTATATGCCATCCGCATTCGCCACTGGGTCCCGTCATCACCCGTTAGGTTAGATAACTAACGGCAGAGCGGGGACTGGACTAGCGCGGATGAAAAACATATACAACATCTACTAATATATATACCAATATATAGTATTTCGCTCAAGGCGTGAATAAAATGCAACATCACAGAAATGTACAGCATCACAGAACAATACAGATATCTGGGATCCCCGGGTTTCACAGAGCCACTACTGAAACCCGACGTTCCCCTGGTCGTGTGGATAGCCTGTGCAATGAAAACCTAGACCCCTACGGGCGCGGCAAGTCACCCGCCAAAACCTGAAGCGAGGCAGCCCCCTTCAGCGCCGTGAATGGACCACCCAGCACTTCACGGAATCCGGTAACTTGGGCACCCCTCCTGGGTCAACCTGTACCCCCTACGAGTGCGGCGAATAGCCCGCCAATTCCAGAGTGAAGCCCCCTCCGTCTCAATGCCATGAGATGCGGGCTTGTTGCCCTCCAGAACCCGGCTATCCGTGCACCCCTCCGCGGGGTAACCCTAGTACAGAAAGTAAAATATACATACACCGGGTACATCGACCGCAACCAGGTCGTGCCCCAAAAGAATAATACAATCAGGCAGTGACGGCAGTCCACATGTCGGACGCTCGCCCCGCAATATCAAATGTACATATTACAACAAAACTGTACTAGCATTGCATCCAGGCTATCCCCCACGACCGATCCGCAACATCACAGCAAATACATAGAACATCAACGTGAAAATCACGTTCGCAAATCCGTCTAACCGGGCTATAGCAGTTAGACCGGATTTACCGATCGAGTGACATTCACGGTCGCAGATATAATGTAAATACTGTGAAAACTAACGTGTTTAAATTTCGATCGACAAAATATCAAGAAGTAGGCCCCACGACTTACTGGTGAACAGTAACAAAATCTGGGCAAAAACGATATATATCAAAAACCCCAAAATCCAACCAAGAACCAACTGACAAAATTTGGGAGCACGTGCTCCCCACGTGGCCGCGGTTGCGCGGCAAAACCATGGTTTTGGCCGCTCTTCCGCGGCAACTTGGAGGGATCACGACCCCAAATTTTGTCGTGACTCTTAAAAGTTCCTGCTCTGATTTTTAAGACATCCAGAAATAATTTTTGAGACCGTTTAAAAACAACAGAAACTGTCGGCTTGGATTTTTGCAGTTTTCGATTTCCGGTCGGATCGAAGTTTTAAACGCGTTAGCACAAGTTAGCATAGCAAAATGGTGAGGCTCTGATACCACTGTAAGTCTACGTTAGCGCCCCGGCAGTCAACAGACGCCAAATGCGGAATAAAACTTTTTAACTTGGCGCTATCGTATACTTTCACCCGGATCTGCCATTATTGCTAAACTAACAAACAGTAAAGAGTGTGGAAATGTTGTACCGACTGATCCGAGTCCTCCGGTCTTCATCTCCACTCCGATTTCCTCGCGGGATCTCCGTCCTTCTCCTCCTCGTCGCCTCCTCGCCGGAAAGGGCACCACATCGCCTTCGTCTTTTACGGGCTCCCGCCTCTATACCGAGGCAACTCGGGCGCGAAGCTGGCGAATCGACGCGTCCAAGATTTGCTGTAGGAAGTGGTGTAGAAGATGCTTGTCTCTTTGGGGTTATGTTGTTGCCAATGAGGATGATGGAGGAAACAAGGATTAGAAAAATGGTGCTTGCATTTTTCTAGCATGAAAACTAGATCAAGAAAGAAAACTCTCATGAATGAAGCTCTCTCTTCTTTTTCTCACAACCATGAAAGACTTATCATCAAGTGAGAATAAAGGGTGGAGGAAAAACCATATGAAGCTAGAAGGGAGGTGAGTGTAGGAGAAGTGAAGAGGTGACCACAAACAAACATGAACCATGCTTGTTCTACTATTCAACCCATACCCTTTCAATCACAATAAAAAGCAAGTCAATGGTGCAAGATATGAAAGCCATCATAATCAATACTTTTACAAGAAGCCCCCTCCACAAATGTTATTTGCACAATTGCAAATAACCCCCTCCATCTGAAAAGTCCGGCCGGGAAAGAACAAAGGAAAACCGGCCGGAACGGAATGCAAACTGGCAACTCCAGAAAACTGGTCCCGTAATAAATTACAGGAAAACCCCGATACTGTACATACACACCCGCATCTGTATTCCGTACGGATACAAATGCAAAGAGACAAAATCTACACTGTACTAAACTAGGACCGGCTTAAACCAAAGCCGGCTAGTATAATCCGTTCAATCCTGATCCGTGCAATACCGCACGTATCTGATCGAACCCTGCCATAAACCTATACGGCAACTAGTACAAACCGTCCGATCCTGATCCGTGCAATACCGCACGTATCTGATCGGACCCTGCCATATCTCCATACGGCCTCTACAGCGTTTCGCCCGAAAGCTTGAGTAACTTAAAGTGTGGTGGACTCTAAAGACTCGTCAATACTATGGCTGTGGTTTTAACCACTAGCACGTCAGAGGTATAAGCCAATACGTGACGGGCCACCAGCTATTGACTAAATGGGACGTCGATGAGGAAGCTCACCCCGACACCCAACTGAGCCTGTCAGTGACAATATCCGTGCAGTCCGGTCCGTTCGTCTATGAGTATCGCATGGCGGGCCTAGGGGGTTGGTAAAAGTCAGACCCCCAAAAGCGGTACAAGTCGTGTCGGAGTGTAGCCCAGAACACCCTGAGATACTACTGGAATACCTACCAGTAAATCTCCTTGCCTTGGCCAAGGACTTTGTGTAATGGCTCTCCTAGACACAGCACGACCTCACCCCCAATACCGGGAGAGACGAACCCCTGAAGATACGCTCACTGCCTCCATGTGGCTCGGGACTGTACCCAACTAAAACCTGTTTGCACGACTCCTTTGAGCCGTGGTAGGGTAGTAATCAAAGTACAGTGGGAACTCACACGAGACAAATGACGATCCCCAGGTCGATGAACTAACCTGCACACATGTCACCAGGGAACTGCCATCTGACGTCTGGTATATGACCAACTAGCATGTTCCCGGCGAGTCCTGTCCGGTGTACTCATAACCCAATGAGCACCTGTATACATCTTAGGTGATCCAACTGACACCAGTGGCTTGTGAGACCGGCCACCGCCCCTCGTCGGGGTCTCGACTGTATACACTAGTCTACTAATGGAGTATCGATGCCCGGTCTCGAAACTCCCACGACTAGGGACCTTTTAAGGATATGCTTGTAGACCCCCAGCTCCCACTTATATGATCGCCCTCATACTGCTGGTGGTCAAGCAAGAATCCTAGGGGCTCTATCAACGTGTAATAGCGACATGTCAGGTCACCTAAAACAGTATACGATGATAAAGACAAACCAGATTGCATACTTTTATCTCGAGCAAGACTGTTATATCGGTATAGGTCCTGCCTCAATCATTGCAATCACGTACCTGCGATCCAATAATTGACTTTGAGGGCACTATCTCCAACAAGATTTATAAAAGATTTACTGGGTTAAGGAAATAATTTTGTTATGGAAAAATTATTGTAAGTTGTAGAAAATATTTTTAAACTGATTTTAAGAAATTTGAAATAAATAGAATTTGGTGGAATATAAAATATTTCAGAATTTCGCCCGGGTCGGGTCCAAAAATTTGAATTTGAAATATGAAAATTATAAGCAAGCTTCAAAATTTAAAATGAAGGATTTTGTAATGAAAAAGCATACCCCTAAGAACGGATACACGTACGTGCGCGTAGTCGTCCAAACACGTCCGTTTCACTGAACGGGACGAGAACACGATGTAAGGACGCCACCACAGGGTTAGGGGTATCAAGCAGGCCATGTCATGTATTTTTAAATTATTTTAAGTAACTTAAATGGTTATATGCAAGAATATGAAATGTTAGTGTAGTCTATAATTAGGAAACAACGAGCTCAAGTAAACGGGTCGAATATAAAGTAAATTACCATTTTGCAACCAAACATGATAAATGAACTAAATACCACAAACAACACATACGGTAACTAGAATTGGTATAAATAAACTCGGGTGTTACATTATTCCCAACTACAAAAGAATTTCGTCCTCGAAATTCCAAGAACAAGATAGGGTAAACAAACAAGAAATTTCAAGAATAGATATGGAAACTTTTATCGAATTTCATCATCTCGTTCCCAACCTGGTTCTCCATGCGAGCGATTACTCCAAGAAACAAGTACAAGAGGGATAACTTCGATCATACGAACCTTTCCTCTTCGATCCACAATTGATATTGGTCGCTCTTCAAAGGTTAAATCTTCTCGTACAGTCAGTTTCGAATGATCCAATACATGCGTTTCATCTCGAACATACTTACAGAGTTGAGATACGTGAAATACATCATGTACATTCGCTAAGTATTGCGGTAACGCCAATCGATACGCTACCTCACCGACACGCTCCAAAATCTAGAAAGGTCCGACGAATTAAGGACTGAGCTTTCCTCGACTTCCGAAATGAATCACCCCTCTAGTCGGTGATATCTTCAAGAATACCAAATCACCCACGGCGAACTCTAGAGGTCATCTCGACGTATCTGCCCAACTCTTCTGTCGGTCTTGTGCTACTTCCATATGATTTCGGATAGTATTAACTTTCTCAACTTTCTGCAAACCAAAACTGATCCCCAAAATTTTGGTTCACCGACATCGTCCCAACAAAAAAGTGAACGACACTTGCGACCATATAATGCTTCGAATGGAGCCATCTGAATAGTTGCCTGAAAGCTGTTGCTGTAAGAAAAACACTACCAAATGTAGATGATCCTCCCATGAACCCTTGAAGTCCAACATGCAGGCTCTCAACATGTCTTCAAGAGTTTGGATCGTTCTCCGATTGTCCATCTGTTCTGAGAGTGGTAAGTTATACCAAACTTCAAACTAGTCCCCAAACCTTCCTGTAAATTCCTCCAAAAGTGCGATAAGAATCGGGTGTCACGATCGGATACGATACTCACCGGTCCTCCGTGCAATCTTACTATATCCTGTATGCACCGTTCTGCCAAAGCTTCTGTTGATCGATCATCTCGAAAAGAGATGAAATGAGCTGCCTTGGTCAATCCGTCAACAATCACCCAAACTGCATTGTTGTCATTTGGAATCCGCGGTAAAGCCGTCACGAAATAGGTTCCCACTTCCATTGAGGAACCGGAAGTGGTTTCAATAAACCAGAAGCCCTTTGATGTTCATCCCTAACTTGTTGACACACCAAGCACTTCGCTACAAAGCGAGCAATCTCCCCTTTCATGCCTTCCCACCAGAAATGTTGTCGTAGCTCTCGGTACATCTTCATGCCTTCTGGATGTACGGAATACGCGTAACTGTGTGCCTCCTTCATAACTTCTTCATGGATATCTCCCTTTACACACACAAACGGCTACCATATCGCAACAATCACCTTCATGAATCAATAAGTCCTTTCGAAGTTCAGCTTCAACCTGTTATCGAAACTTCTGCAATCTTGGGTCATGCAATTGCACTGCTTTAATATCCTCGATCAACGACGACTGTACTTGCAGCTGCATCAACTATCCCAAAGAATGCGGTAGCATAACTTCCAAATCGAATCTCCGAAAGTCTTCAATAAGTTCTTTCTACGTAGTCAACATCTGAATAGCTGGTAACCGACTGAGCGCATCCGGCACGACATTAACCTTCCTCGGATGGTACTTAAGATCAAGATCATAGTCAGCCATCAGCTCCAACCATCTACGTTGCCTCATATTAAGCTCCTTCTGCATGAACACATACTTCAAGCTTTTATGATCCGTGAAAACCTCGACCCTTTCGCCCAAAAGGTAGTGTCTCCAAATCTTCAAAGTGAAGATCACAGCCGCAAGTTCCAAGTCATGAGTTGGGTAATTCTTCTCGTGGGTCTTCAACTGTCTCGTTGCGTACGCTACAACCTTCCCATGCTGCATCAAAATGCATCCCAATCCTTTCCCAGATGCGTCGCTGTGAAACACCAATCCTCCGGAAATGTCTGGCACGGTTAAAATAGGTGCGGTTATCAATCTCTGCTTCAACGCCTCAAAAACTGACGCACACTTATCCGTCCATACCAACGGTACTTCCCTGCGCGTAAGCTTGGTCAAAGGCTTAGCCAAACGAGCAAACTTCTCCATCAACCTTCTATAGTATCCTACAAGTCAAAGAGAACTTCTGGTCTCTACAACAATCTTCGGAATCGGCAAATCTCGAACTGCTACAATCTTCCCTGGATAAACGGCGATTCCATCTCCAGCTACGATATTCCCCAAAGCTTTACTTCTTCAAGCCAAAACTCGCACTTGCTCATCTTTACATACAATCTTTCTTGCATCAATGTCTGCAGTGCGATCTTCAAGTGTGCCGCATGCTCTTCAATACTCCTCTAGTAGACCAGAATATCTTCAATGAACACCACTATAAACTGGTATAAGAATGGTGAAAAGATTCGGTTCATCAAGTCCATAAATATTGCCGGTGCATTCGTTACTCCGAAGGGCATCACTAATACTCGTAATGTCCTTACCGAGTTCTGAACGCAGTCTCGCAAACATCCTCTGATTTAACTCGGACATGATGATATCCGGATCGCAAATCCAGCTTCGAGAATACCCACGTGCTACTTGGCTGCTCGAACAATTCGCCAATGCGAGGGGTCGGGTACTTATTCTCAATAGTCACCTGGTTTTAAATTCTTGATAATCGATGCACATCCTCCTTGTGCCATCTTTCTTCCTTACTAGAAGAACTGGGGCTCCCCAAAGTAAGTTATTTCTGCGAATCCAACCCTTCTCAAGTAATCCAGCAACCAGCTTCTTAACTCCTTCCAACGCCACTGGTGCCATCGGAAAGATACTCCTTTGAGATTGGCGATGCACCAGGAATATGATTAATCGCAAACTCCACATCTCATTTTGCAGTAAATCCGTGGTATCCTCGATCACATCCATAAATTCTCGAACTACCGCTGGCGCTTCCTCCTTAACAACATCCATCGACGAAAGAACATTGTTTGTCGGCCTAGCCCTAAACTCGACTGTCCCGACGGAACAGCTTCCTCCAGCAAAATAAGCTCCAGATGTCCGGGAATCTGAAGAATCACATTCCTTTCCTTACAATCAATATGAGCGTGGAAAGTGCCGCGAAAATCCATTCCCAAGACAACAACAAACAAGGGATACACCGGAATTGGATAATCCAAATGCGGGAAAACAAGAACAAGTAGGATGCCGAGATGACTTCATCCGAAGTCAAGATACTGAAGATGATTACGCACGGTAAACATAATTCAAGCTGGCGATAAAACAAGAACTAGCAAGTAATGAAACCAAAAGAAACAAGGTATTATAACGATCATGGAATAAGGAAGTGAATCAAGACTAGGACTCCAAGTTACTTAAATAGAGTACCGCATTGTAACCATGCTGCAGTTCATGGGTACAATTACATAACTCCACTCAAGTCGCCCAAATCCTAGTATCAGAATCAAAGAACAGGGAGAAACAATAGAGAACACAAAAGGTTTCAAGCCAAGATGCAAAGTTGTTTGCATATCGTCAAGACGAAGGATAAATGAAAGATATGATTCAAGAATTACGATTACAAGGTGGCAGTACATGTTCCTAATCATGAGTATTCTGATTCGTGTATTGGGTCCAATACCCAACTACAAAAGAATCAAACTCGATTAACCTATAGCTCTGATACAAAAAAGAACAATGTCACGCCCCGCTTCTCAGAAAACGCTAAAATAGGCGCATGACATAGCCAACCATGCTACCTGTGGATAGGAAAAAATCCTTCCACAGTCACATTACGGCTGTAGAGATGTCAAGAACAGGAAAGTAGACTAAACTATCTAATACAAGTCCATGAGCCAGAATACATGAGTCAAGAAATGATAATATACGGAAGCAAAAGATACAATTAATGATACAGCTGAAAGGCAAAACTGCATACCAACAGGATCTTCACCGCTCGGTCTAACAGCGGCAATATTCCTGATCAGTCTGCACCAAGGTAGAGGATCTGGGCCATGCAAAACCCAGACGTTAGCGCGTCATAATATCAAGCAATAATATAAACAGGGGTAGCATTACATGCAAGTATGAGCATAAATGGTAAACAAGTATAACCGTGATATAAGTAAGGACAGTGGGGTAATGTATAGTGAGTGATCTAAACTGGTATATTGGGTTAACTACTGTCAAGTCTTTGAAATTAATTTGATGAATCATCGATGTAACTCAATAGTATCCCGTGCATGCCCGGGACCACGGTGTAAGACTCTCGGGCTGAAACCGAGACGTGCCGCTAGGCACTAAAAGGAAAAGGTAAAGACGAACGATGTCAGTAGCATCATCCCGAGGCGGGCCTAGCCTTTAAAACGGATCAGTATAAGCAAGCAACTGTCGAGTTACAAGTCAGGATTTCATCATTGATTTCCCCATACCCGTAAGTTATATGTGTCCAAGTCAGGTATTAAGTAATCAAGAACTAATGCCAACTCAAGATCAGGTAGGTGCAGGTTTGTCTGGATAGACAACAGGAACGGTCCGTAAGGACTACAGGTTATGTTTGTTGGCATTAGACACAAGATCAGGTAACAGGTAAGCCATGGTACATCAGGTCAAGTCAAGTAGTGTATTTAGGTGTCAGGTCATGTCAAGAGTGTACGGTACCATCTCATATCAAGTAGGAAGTGCAACAGGTCATGTCAGGAAGCACAAAGTGTTATGTGGGTGCTCTAAAATCAAACTAACATAAACATGATTATAAATGAACAAGCATGAGTACTATCAGAACAGTACACAAGATCAGGTAATATGATAAGCAAATAGGTACAGATTAAATTATATAGATGCACGGTTATCATTTTGCGTTTAAGGGATGGTTTCAACATTACTTAACTACAGTATAACCAATATGGATGTTAAAATCATGTTATTATGTACTAAATAATATAGAGATGCGATTGAATATAGATCAGGTTAGATGTGTGCAAACGGTCGTCCGACAGAGTATAAAATATAAAGGGGTACTGTGGACTATGCAAATAATTGTTATATGATTTAAATATGATTGTGGGTACTATGTATAGTAGAACTAAATGCAACATGGTGTGTTTCGTGCGATGAATCTATAATGATATAACGGAACGTCAAACTGTTAAAAGGAAATTATGGTATTAAAAGTAAGCTACCGGTTTAATGTGCAATCAAACGGATACATAGAACTTTAAATAGCATATATAGTAATTCAATTAGCATGTAGCAAGTTTTCACTTGCCTCGACGGATTCAAGAAACGGTGTACGGAACGTTACGCGTCGGCGGGGAAAAGTCGTGACGCGCACACGATACACGGAATGAGTCCAAATGATGAACAGTGGAATCACACGGGTCAGAGGTCCTCGCTGGGTCGTCGGGATCGTCGCCGGCACGGTCGGATTCCGGCGAACCAGAAAACAGTAAACATCAAAATGGAAAAGAGATGCATGAAAGAAAAGAAGAGAAGAAAAGAAGGTTGATGGATGAGAGGAAGCTCACAACGGTTTGTGGAGGGGTCATGAGGATCGACGAGGTCGACGGAGCTCCGGCGAACAACCCTGCAGAGAACCCGGCGGTTAACAGAAAAGGGATTAAATAGAAGGAAGAAGAAAGAAAGAAGAAGAAGGAAAGATAGAAGAAGAGGGAGTAACACTTACTGGGAGCGTACAAGGGCCAGGAGCGCGGGACAAGTCACCGGCGGCGATCTCCCGGCGGTGCAAATGCGTGCAGGGGTGCACGGGCTGCTCGGCGCGAGTGCAGGGTGATCGGGAAAGAAAGGAGTGGTGGCGGAGGTGATGAGGGTGAGGAGGCGACGAGGTCTGCAAGGCGTCGTCGGTGTTAAGGCAACGACGAGAGGGGAGACGGAGGCTAGGGCTCGCAAGTGATGGGTTCTGGTTTTGTTAAAGAATAAAGAAGAAGAGAAATATATAAGGGGAGAGAGAGAGAGAGATACGCGGAGAGAGAGAGTAAGAAAGATTCGAGAGGAGAGAGAAGATGAGAGAGATAGAGAGAAGAGAGAGAGCGAGAGGAGATATAAAGTTGTCTTTTGCGGGGAGAGATAAAGAGAGAAGAGAGAGAGAGAGAAGGAGAAAGGGGAGAGAGGGAGAGAGCTGTGGGGCCCAGGGGAAAAACGGGGCTGCGATTGGCTCGTGGGTTTAGGGAAAATGTTTAGGAAAGATTTATAAAAGATTTACTGGGTTAAGGAAATAATTTTGTTATGGAAATATTATTGTAAGTTGTAGAAAATATTTTTAAACTGATTTTAAGAAATTTGAAATAAATAGGATTTGGCGGAATATAAAATATTTCAGAATTTCGCCCGGGTCAGGTCCAAAAATTTGAATTTGAAATATAAAAATTATAAGCAAGCTTCAAAATTTAAAATGAAGGATTATGTAATGAAAAAGCATACCCCTAAGAACGGATGCACGTACGTGCGCGTAGTCGTCCAAACACGTCCGTTTCACTGAACGGGACGAGAACACGATGTAAGGACGCCACCACAGGGTTAAGGGTATCAAGCAGGCCATGTCATGTATTTTTAAATTATTTTAAGTAACTTAAATGGTTATATGCAAGAATATGAAATGTTAGTGTAGTCTATAATTAGGAAACAACGAGCTCAAGTAAACGGGTCGAATATAAAGTAAATTACCATTTTGCAACCAAACATGATAAATGAACTAAATACCACAAACAACACATATGGTAACTGGAATTGGTATAAATGAACTCGGGTGTTACACCTACGCCCAGTTTATCTTGAATTTTAATATTCAAAGTAAAGAAGTTGAACTTCCGGAACTCCTCAACATGTTGAGGAGTGCTGAGGGCACGCTGAAGAAATCCAGGGAAACACCCGCTCTGCTTGTTGGTGGAGCTTCCTCTTCTAGATCCAAGGGGAAAGCCAAAGGAAAGAAGAAGAAGGCTCCCATCAAACCGACAGGCGGTGTTAGTAAGGTAGAAGCAATAGGAAAGGCAAAAGTGGCGGGGCCTGTTAGTTATATGTATGCCCTAGAGGCCATTACTGTACATAGGATGTATATTGTAGTGGATGCTGGGACATATATAGGGAGGACTTTCTTGCTCGACATGATAGTATGCTATCTGGTTACCCTTTACCTTAACGTGTACACTGATTGTCTCCCTGTTACATGTTGGTAAAGCCCTTAGGATCTGTACTTGACTACCTGGACTATGATGTGGATCATACTAGTGGGGACATGGTAGTCCATAAGTACATCCTTCAACGTCCCTAGTCGTGGGTGTATCGAGACGGGGCATCGATATACCAGAGTAGACTAGCGTATACCTTCTCGACCCATACAGATGGGCGATGAATGATCCCATATCCATTGGTGTTTGACATCAGAGATGATATACGGGTGCTCAGTAGAGACTGGGTACACTGGACGGACTCGCCGAGAACTCCCAGATGGTATTATACCTCACGTCAGATGGCAGTTCTCTGGTGACACTGGTACAGAGTAGTCTGTTGACCCGAGATCGTCATAGAGTCTTGTGTGGTTCCTACTGTGCTTTGATTTCCATCTTACCACGTCCAAGAGGGCGTGCAAAACGGTGGTGTTTGGGTACAGTCCCGAGTCACATGGAGGCAATGAGCGATAGGAGGGGATTCGTCTCTCCCGGTACAGGGGGTTGATGTTGCGCTGTGTTCGATTGGCTATAAAAGGAAATCCCTGGCCAGGGTTGCTGAGATTTACTGGTAAGTGTTACCAGTAGTTTCTCGAATTGTTATAGACCTCATATCGACACGACTTATCGAGCTATTGGGGTCTGACGTTTACCACCCCTAGGCGAGATATGCGACGTATCAGACGAACAGACCGGACTGTACGGTAGTGTTACTGGTTGGATTCACAGGAGTATGAGTGGGCTTGCTCGTCAATCTTCTGATCGCTCAATACCTGGGTGGCCGTTACGTTTAGCAGACCGCTTGCGGCTTGTGGGTGTTTGATATGATCATCACCTGCTGCCGGCGTATTGACGAGTCTTTAGAGTCCTACACAGAGGTTTCCTGGCTCAAGCGAAACGAAATAGGAGCGCATATGAGATATGTGCGGGACCGAGAATAATGCGTGTATGTGATACCGTATTTCATTCTCGCGATGAATGTATCGAATGGTTGTATGCGATATAACCTAGTTATCGAATCAAGGGTTGATTCGATAAGTCGATACCTAGGATACTAGTCGGTTATATGTGATATGACCGGATCGTTAAATCAAGTGTTTGATTTAATGATTTAATATATAATTATATATTTGATATATTACTTTGCATTAACTAGTATCGGTTCACTTTAGATGGATTTTCTCACTTGGATGTACAAGTTGTATATGTGATATACTTTTTGTGCATTTTATTGTATCATGTTTGATGATACATGTTTACTTGGTTAAGTGTAAAGAATTAAACCATGGTTAAACTTATGATTAGGGTTTTATTTCCTTTTTCTCATTTATTTATCTATTTATTCATTTTGGAAAATAAATGGAAAAGAGAAAAGAATGGTGGCTTTTTTTGTTATTTAGTGGAAGCTTCATGAAACCTTGACCCTAACCATTCATATAACCTAAGTTAATTCTCTACACTTTACCATGGTTACCTTTATGATAAGAATTATTATTCTTTTATTTTCTAATTAACTTATCATATTTTTTCTTCTTCTTCTTCCTTGAACTCAAGAAGAAAACCTTGAGGTCATCAATGGTGATTGATGATAAAGAGTGAGAAATCCAATTCTAAATTGAACCCACTTCCTATTTCTTCATCCTCTACCTCTTGCCAAGTAGTAGAGTGTGTTTCCTTCACAAGTTTTCATGACTTGGTGAAGTTTGGAGCTTGATCTTGCGATGCCTCGACGTAGATCATCTTCGGCATGGACATCGACGACCTAGCTTGCCCATTCTCCGACGAAGCCGACGCTAGAGCCCGGGAACTCATTTGGACAGCGAGGGGACTTCGTTGCGGAGCTGTGGAGGTGGAGCACCGGATCTACAAAAGTTGTATTTCCGTTCCCTTAGTTAAAATGTTAACTAGTTTACTTTATCGCCTAAATATCTAGCCGACGATCCGTAGTTTAGAGTTTCTCGGCACCGTTATTTTTGAAATTGGCATGGTTGATGCCTTGTGAGACCTCACTTATGTGTCTAGGAACCCTACAGTGGTATCAGAGCCTAGCTAGAGCCTTAGGCGAAGTCCCGACGGAATTTGAAGTCCGATCGACCCGAAACCCAAACCCTTAACATGCTTTCTGGACATTTCTGTAAAATGTGGATTTTTTGGAATTAAAAATATGCAGAGAAATGTGCAGGAAATTCTAAGAAAAACTGGAGAAAACGACAACCTAATTCAACAGTACGGCTGCGGAACCGCGGCGTTGACCCCCCTTTTGCGGCGGTTCAGCGGCCGTCTGTGATGATTAGGATGTGTGTTTTCTTCAGTTGTTTCTGTTGGTGTTTCTTGTGTGTTCTGGATGTTTTTAATATTTATTCCAGAGTTGTATTTTCTGGGTTGTATTGGGGACTCGGTGTATTTGATCGGACTGTCTAATTTTTGTCGGTGTGCTTTTCCGGGTATTTTTAGAATATGTTAAAAAGTTCGACCGGATATAAATACCCAATTTTTCCCCTGTCGGGAAATTTCCAAGTGTTGGATTTTTCCGTAGTTTGACGACGTTCTAAGTAGTGCAAGTAACGCGATGGACCCTCTAGAAGACAACAAACCTTAACTCGATTATGTGACCGTCTTGAACTGCCCTTTGAACCTTCGGGTTTGGGGGCAGTACGGCGTGCCACATGTGAGGCGTTGGCTTGACCCTTCTACGGCTGGACCGTTGGTACTGAGGCACGAACTGAATGTTGTTAGACTTATTTCATGTGTTGATCTGTATCGGGAAAACTTGGGTGTTCGAATGTTCAATCGGAAATTTTAACATTTTCTAATTATCTGGAATGTGATACAATAATTGGAATTCACAAGAAGTTATGTGATAACGGAATGAATATTATAAACGTAGCAGTTTAGTCTCACTTGATCGGTTGCCACGGAATTTTGATGCGATCAAAAGTCCGTCGCAATCACGTAGCGTACGCGGATACTCGCCGGATAAATTTAATAGACAGCCTCGCTCCATAGCCCCGACCAAGTGACTGTAGGAGAACCCCGTCACCGAAAGCATCCGTTCGGGTGCTCGCGGCAGCGGTGTTCCGCCTTGGTGCACTTCGTCGACGGTATCGGGGGTGCGGCCGTCTACTGAAGTTTGCGACGAGCATTCGATCAGGATGTCGGGAATCTTGTTGAATTGCCCGACTTGGTATTGAAAAGTGTTTTCGATTTTTGAGACTAAAATGCGGGGTTTATAATTGTTAGGCATGCGATGTCTAAAGAATTCATTTGATTAGGCATGCGATGTCTATGAAGGTTGCGGATTCCAACTGTTGTAGTTTTACACTTTCTTTTCTGTGACCGTAAGTGTAATATGTGATATCGCCGGTTTCGTTGCTATATGTCAACGACAATTGGGATGGACATATTTACTTACGTTGATGACATGTGATGTTATGTGTTGCTGGATATGTTATATTGGATCGTCGTGTTTGAATAGCCGGGGGTTTTTATGTGAGATAAGTGTTTTTCATTTTCATTCATGTAAAAACTTGTATGTAATATTCTTTTATTGGGGCGCTTCCAGGTTGCGGAAGTTGTCACCGTTTGTATATTATTTACTTTTCTGCACTAGGATAGACCCAAGGAGGGGAGCACAAGTAACCGGGTTCTGGAGTCCAGTAGGAGACCAACTCGAGGAGTCGAGGCCGGGTCTCCTAACTCTAGAATTGGTAGGGTTGCTTGCCGCTCTCGTAGGGGTCTAGGGGTGTGGGTTTGGCTATTCATCACGACCGTGGAATCCGTGTTTTATACTGGCTCGTATTGAAAACACGGACGTCCTAGTATATCCAATATTTCATATGATTCTTCTGCTGCGATATCTGTGATGTGATCATGTGATGTTCTGTGATAGATACAGTATATAGTATATATGATATATTATATAGACGTTACTTATGTTTCACACCCGTGCTAGCCCTGCCCTGCTCTGCCGTTAGTTACCTAACCTAACGGTGCACGAGGGGACATCGAGGCGAATGCGGATGGCATAAGTGTACGTCGTATTTATCTGTGATGATTAGGTACTTAAATGATGGGACTTCATTAATGTGATTAATGAAATAAAAGAAACCAAAGATGTTGTAGAATCGAATTTCAAAATAAAACAGGTAGCTACAGTTCTTGCTTTGCACAGAGGTATATGTGATATATCCTGCACCTTATTCGATGAGGAAAGGACCGAGATCCCTTCACCGGGAGTGACTCCTTTAGCAATAACTGGCAGATGCTACACACTCGGTTTGTCTTTTGATTGCTTTTAAGAGTTTTTGCTTTGCACAGTGATATATATGATATATCCAGCACCTCATTCGACGAGGAAAGGACCGACGATCCCTTCACCGGGAGTGACTCCTTTAGCAAAACTAGAAAAGCCTCAAAAACACTCCATTTTAAAATCATTTGATTCTACAACGATATCAAGTTCATTACGCAATAGGTTTTCAGAAAAACCTTTCGTAGCCCTCCGTCATTTCAGATAAGTAGTAGTTAGTATTCGTGCTGCGTTTGTTGGCCTTTGTCAAGGCGCAGTGTGCGGTAGCTAACTGGTGCTTATCTGCTTATGCATATGATGCAGATTGGGTTAGGGTAGTCGTGCGACCTTGTTGGCCTTTGTCAAGGGTCGTGCGGGTGGGTTTAATTCAATCAGGAAATGACGGGTTGAACTTGACTAGCATCCTATGGTTTGTTGGCCTTTGTCAAGGTCATAGGAGGTTAGGGGCAAAATATTATCGGGAATTTCAAGTATTGAAATTTGCAATGAGATTGCATACCTTCTATGTGATAGTTGGATCCCGATACCCACTGCGAGTAAGAGTTACTCCTGGGAGAGTTTTATACATTACAATTAGCCGATCAAGTAGGTGTCTAGAAAGGTGTCAACGAGGTTACGCCTCTGGGAAAACGAGGTTAACATTAATTAGGTTCGTGCGAAAGCACGGGGGACCTCCCTCAAAGTACCGACACTGGCCTGGCTGAAAGATTGGCGAACTTGTAGTGTGTAATTAATCCCGGCTAGTCTTTCCTTTTAAGGTTTGAAGGAAGATTTGATAAAAAGCAGTGGGAGCCATCCTGATTAGATAAAATAATAACCAATCTATTCTTGAAAGAGCGCACGTTGAGTGTTTTCTTCTCTCTCTCTCCAGGTAGCGACCATATCACGCCTTAATCAAGATAATAATACGGAATATTGACCGAACCCGCTTGTTATACTGAGCTGGGGAACGCTGGTCCCGCTCCAACTCATAATTGTTTTAAGACAGAGCAGGAAATTGGGGATTACCAGAATTCCCGTGCCGCCCAAACGAAGAGAGTACATGCCGATGCATCATCTTCGGGTTTGTTCATTATACAGAACTGTTTCTCAGTATCCTTTACGTCCTGGGTATATGATACCGGATCAGGATCCCAGATATGTAATCTGTTACATAGGGCTACAGAAAGGTAGAGAACTAAGAACGGGTGATAAGGTTCATGAGGCAGAAAACGGGGCAAGTGTTGCAGCCAAGTCTGTTGGTCACTGTCACCCTGTATTACGAATACATTGATTCTGAACAAATGTTATTAGATACCGAACCTGATATACAAAATCATATCTATCTCATTATTAGTAAAGAAATGATAAAATTTTGTATAGTTGGATAATGTTTTGAACATTTCCTATATCAAAAGTTGATCGGTTCAGGCACGTTATCTAAAAGCATTGATGTTCTAAATCAAACTACAGTTCTTAGTATACGGATCACACACAAGAGGAAGAGTTCAGAAATGAACGAATTCTTCTTGAGGCATTGTAGACTAGGTCAGATCAATGTGACCCGACTAGCTAGAGTTACATAAAGATGTATATTTAAATCAGTTTGAATTTACATCTTGTGAAACTCGCCAGTCATGTCACAGAGATAAGATGACCATAGCTCTGTTAACTGGAAACAGAGAAAGAGTTAGTGAACTCTTGGGTCTGATACATGTTGATGTATGTAAGGTCCCCTGTCTACATATGCCAGGACTGGTTCTTTATACTTCATTAAATTCTCTGATGATCTCTTTTGATTCAGACATATGTTCCTGTTGAAACACAAGTCCGAACCTTTTGAGATATTCACAGAATATAAGTTAGAAGTAGAGAACCAAAATACGGGTATAAGTATTATGTCCTTTGATGTGATCAAGGAGGAGAATACTTGAGCATGGAATTCCTGGACTTTTTTAAAGGAGAATGAGATTCTCTCTCAGCATTACTCCTCTGTATACACCATAGCACGATGGTATATCAGGGCGGAGCAATCACACCCTATATGATAAGGTGTGCTCTATGATGAGTGCTACTGAGTTACTTATTTTCTTTTGGGAGTTATGCACTTGAGAAGCTGCATACCTATTGAATAGGGTTCCAATCAAATCAGTTGCCTACCTCTTCATATGTGATATGGAAAGGGAAGAGCCCATATCTTAAGTTGGTTAAGATTTGGGGTTGTCTGGCCTATGTCTAAAGGCAAAATCCGGACAAGCTCGAGGCAAGATCTGTTATGTAGAACTGGAAATGTTCCAGCTATACGAACTACAGCAGATGATTTGGTAGAACCAAAGGATTCAGTAGATTCCAACGAACCTCAGCCTCTCCGCCGATCTAGTAGGGTTCCTCACCCACCTGAGAGATACTTCGGTTCCTCTATGACAGTGGGAGCGAGGATTGCATCATGAGATGATGACCCAACTAGTTTCGAGCTGGCCATCAAGAGTGGGACTCTGGAAGAATGGCTGGATGCTTAGCGATCTGAGATGGAATCCATGTACACCAACAAAGTATGGACTTTGGTTGCAATATCTGAAGGGTTAAATCCCCATCAGGAGCAAGTATATCTTGAGAAGATTACTTGGTGTAGATGGAAAAGTTAAGACTTTCAAAGCTAGACTTGTTAAAAGTTTGCATCATTGACCAGGTATGGATAATGATGAAACCTTTTCAAGTAGCTATGCTTAAGTCCATCCAGATCCTACTTGTCACGGCTATATTCCATGACTACGATATCTGGTGGTTGGGTGTCATGACTGCTTTTCTAAAATGATGTTTTAGAAGAGTGCGTCTATAAGTACACAGCCAGAGGGCTTCGTAGACTGTGGGAGCAGCGGAAACGTGTACAAGATGCTTTATAGGATTAAAGCAGGCATCGCGGAGTTGGAACATCTGTTTTGATGGATTAGTCAAAGAGTTTGACATCATCAAAATGGTAGATGAACCTTGTATAAACAAAAAGGTAGTAGGGAGTATGGTGGTGATCCTCGTAGAGTACGTGGATGACATACTCTTGATAAGAAAAGAGTTTCTTATGCTACGCTCGATCAATCTCCGTTTATCACAATGATTCTCCGTGTAGGATCAAAATGATACCTCCTAAATCCTGAGTTTTAGATCTATGAGATAGATTTAATTGGATGCTAGGATACTCACTAGTTGTTGTGAGATGGTATCAATCGATCCTGGGGAGAATCACTGGAAAGGTTCCAGAGTGATAATGACGACTGAGTGTCAGTCACAGGCATTGTCTTTACCCTCAGTAAAGGGACGGTATGTTGGAAGAGTTCCAAGCTAGATACCGTGACATACTAGGAGATAAAGGCAGGATACATCGCTACTTAAGATGCTACCAAAGTGGCTGTCTGGTGTATATTGGTTCATGAGATGAACTTAGTTCCTCCCATTGTGTGACAATGGAGTTGTGGCTTATGCCAAGGAACGTCGGTCCCATCAGTGATCCAGACATATTCTAAGGCAGTATTACTTGATCAAGGAGATGGTTGATCTCCAGGGAGGTCGAGGTTAGGAGAGTAGACTCAGAGGACAACACAGCGGATCCACTCACAAAGGCCTGTTCCCAGAGAGAGACTTTCATGGGATGGTTGAGTATGAGATACTGCAACCACTGCTACAGATGGCCCTAGTGCAAGTGGGAGATTGTTAGTTATATGTATGCCCTAGAGACCATTACTGTACATAGGATGTATATTGTAGTGGATGCTGGGACATATATAGGGAGGACTTTCTTGCTCGACATGATAGTATGCTATCTGGTTACCCTTTACCTTAACGTGTACACTGATTGTCTCCCTGTTACATGTTGGTAAAGCCCTTAGGATCTGTACTTGACTACCTGGACTATGATGCGGATCATACTAGTGGGGACATGGTAGTCCATAAGTACATCCTTCAACGTCCCTAGTCGTGGGTGTATCGAGACGGGGCATCGATATACCAGAGTAGACTAGCGTATACCTTCTCGACCCATACAGATGGGCGATGGATGATCCCATATCCATTGGTGTTTGACATCAGAGATGATATACGGGTGCTCAGTAGAGACTGGGTACACTGGACGGACTCGCCGAGAACTCCCAGATGGTATTATACCTCACGTCAGATGGCAGTTCTCTGGTGACACTGGTACAGAGTAGTCTGTTGACCCGAGATCGTCATAGAGTCTTGTGTGGTTCCCACTGTGCTTTGATTTCCATCTTACCACGTCTAAGAGGGCGTGCAAAATGGTGGTTTTTGGGTACAGTCCCGAGTCACATGGAGGCAATGAGCGATAGGAGGGGATTCGTCTCTCCCGGTATAGGGGGTTGATGTTGCGCTGTGTTCGATTGGCTATAACAGGAAATCCCTGGCCAGGGTTGCTGAGATTTACTGGTAAGTGTTACCAGTAGTTTCTCGAATTGTTATAGACCTCATATCGACATGACTTATCGAGCTATTGGGGTCTGACGTTTACCACCCCTAGGCGAGATATGCGACGTATCAGACGAACAGACCGGACTGTACGGTATTGTTACTGGTTGGATTCACAGGAGTATGAGCGGGCTTGCTCGTCGATCTTCTGATCGCTCAATACCCGGGTGGCTGTTACGTTTAGCAGACCGCTTGCGGCTTGTGGGTGTTTGATATGATCATCACCTGCTGCCGGCGTATTGACGAGTCTTTAGAGTCCTACACAGAGGTTTCCTGGCTCAAGCGAAACGAAATAGGAGCGCATATGAGATATGTGCGGGATCGAGAATAATGCGTGTATGTGATACCGTATTTCATTCTCGCGATGAATGTATCGAATGGTTGTATGCGATATAACCTAGTTATCGAATCAAGGGTTGATTCGATAAGTCGATACATAGGATACTAGTCAGTTATATGTGATATGGCCGGATCGTTAAATCAAGTGTTTGATTTAATGATTTAATATATAATTATATATTTGATATATTACTTTGCATTAACTAGTATCGGTTCACTTTAGATGGATTTTCTCACTTGGATGTACAAGTTGTATATGTGATATGCTTTTTGTGCATTTTATTGTATCATGTTTGATGATACATGTTTACTTGGTTAAGTGTAAAGAATTAAACCATGATTAGGGTTTTATTTCCTTTTTCTCATTTATTTATCTATTTATTCATTTTGGAAAATAAATGGAAAAAAAGAAAAGAATGGTGGCTTTTTTTGTTGTTTAGTGGAAGCTTCATGAAAGCTTGACCCTAACCATTCATTTAACCTAAGTTAATTCTCTACACTTTACCATGGTTACCTTTATGATAAGAATTATTATTCTTTTCTTTTCTAATTAACTTATCATATTTTTTCTTCTTCTTCTTCCTTGAACTCAAGAAGAAAACCTTGAGGTCATCAATGGTGATTGATGATAAAGAGTGAGAAATCCAATTCTAAATTGAACCCACTTCCTATTTCTTCATCTTCTACCTCTTGCCAAGTAGTAGAGTGTGTTTCCTTCACAAATTTTCATGACTTGGTGAAGTTTGGAGCTTGATCTTGCGATGCCTCGACGTAGATCATCTTCGGCATGGACATCGACGACCTAGCTTGCCCATTCTCCGATGAAGCCGACGCTAGAGCCCGGGAACTCATTTGGACAGCGAGGGGACTTCGTTGCGGAGCTGTGGAGGTGGAGCACCGGATCTACAAAAGTTGTATTTCCGTTCCCTTAGTTAAAATGTTAACTAGTTTACTTTATCGCCTAAATATCTAGCCGACGATCCGTAGTTTAGAGTTTCTCGGCACCGTTATTTTTGAAATTGGCATGGTTGATGCCTTGTGAGACCTCACTTGTGTGCCTAGGAACCCTACAGGGCCGACAGTAGGAAAAGAAGAATGCTTCTACTGTCATAAAAATGGCCATTGGAAGATAGATTGCAGGGCTTGGAAGGCCAAGAACAAGGACCCGAAGCAAGTTGTGGCTTCGGCATCAGGTGTGTTTGAAATTGAAAATTGTCTGTCAATCAACTCTACTTCCTGGGTATTGGATACCGGATCAGGATCTCATATCTGTAATTCTTTGCAGGCATTGAGAAACCGTAGAGTTCTGAAGACCGGTGATATGACCCTCAGGGTTGTAACGGAGCGAGCGTGGATGCTGTGTCCGTAGGGGAATATCACCTAGGATTGACGAGTGGACATATTTTGGTTTTGCGCAACTGTTTTTATTTACCTAGTTTAACTTGTAATATTATTTTTGTATCTTTGTTATCAAAAGAAGGTTATGATCTTACATTTGTAAGCGATGTTGTAAACATCCACTTTAATCATGGTCCGATTGGGTCGGGTACACTAAACAACGGTATATACGTATTAAACCAACTACAAATTTTCAATGTCCAGAACACACATAAAAGAAAGACTCCAGAATTAAATCAAGATTTCTTATGGCATTGTAGAATGGGTCACATCAATGAGACAAGGTTAACCAAGTTACATATAGAAGGATATTTGGATCCTTTCGAATATTAATTTTATACAACTTGTCAATCATGTCTCAAAGGAAAGATGACAAAGACTCTGTTCACTGGACACGAAGTAAGAGCAAGTGTGCTCTTGGGACTCATACACAGCGACGTGTGTGGTCCAATGTTTACACATGCAAGAAGTGGTTATTCCTATATCATTAATTTTACGGATGATTTCTTTACGTATGAACATGTCTTCTTGATAAAACATAAATCCAAGGCCTTTGAGAAATTCCGAGAATATAAGAATGAAGTGGAAAAACAAACCGGCAAAAGTATCAAGACATTATGATCTGATCGAGGTGGTGAATACTTGAGTGCCGAGTTCCTGGATTACCTAAAAGAAAATGGAATTCTTTCTCAGCTTACTCCTCCATACACACCACAACACAACGGTGTATCGGAGAGACGAAACCGAACCTTTTTGCATATGGTACGTTCCATGATGAGTAACGCTGAGTTACCGTGATCATTCTGGGGCTTTGCACTAGAATCAGCTGCAAATCTTTTGAACAAGGTTCCTACCAAGACTGTGTCTACCACACCATATCAGATGTGGAGTGGGAAGAAACCATATCTTCAGTATCTGAAGATATGGCGATGTCTAGCTTTTGTCAAAAAGCAGCATGCGGACAAACTTGAGGCACGCTCAGTACTGTGTAAGTTTGTGGGATACCCAAAGAATTCTAGGGGGTATCATTTCTGTTACGCAGTGGAACAAAAGGTTTTTGTTTCTCGTCATGCCCACTTTTTGGAACATCAATTTTTAGAAAAAGAAACTAGTGGGAGCGCAATAGAACTGGAAGAAATTCCAGAACGACAAGCTATTACTGAAAGCTTGGTGGAACCAGAAGTTTCAAAAGAACAGGACATTCCCACGCCATTCTGCAGGAGTAGTAGGCTGTCTCATCCGCTCGAGAGATATTACGGTTTTCTCGTAGACGGGGATAGAGAAGATTGCATCATTGATAATAATGAGCCAACTAACTTCCAGCAAGCCATTCAGAGCACAGACTCGGTAAAATGGCTGGATGCAATGCGGATCGAGATGGAGTCCATGTACACCAACAAAGTATGGACTTTGGACATTGCTCCAGAAGGGGTAAAACCCGTAGGCTGCTAATAGATCTTTTGATAGAAGATTGGTATAGATGGACAGGTTGAAACCAATAAGGCTAGACTTGTTGCAAAAGGATTTCGTCAAAGACCTGATTTGGACTATGATGAAACCTTTTCTCTGGTGGCTATGCTCAAATCCATTTGGATCCTTCTTGCCATTGCTGCCTTCCAAGATTATGAGATTTGGCAGATGGACGTAAAGACCGCTTTTCTAAATGGACATTTGGAAGAGTGCGTTTTTATAGACCAGCCAGAAGGTTTCATTCACAGTGGGAGCAACGGGAAAGTGTGCAAGTTGCTTAAGTCCATTTATGGACTAAAGCAAGCATCATGGAATTGGAACATCTATTTTGATGAGATGGTCAAGGAATTTGACTTTATCAAAAATCCACATGTGCCATGCATTTCTAGTAAGATTGTAGCAAGAACTGTAGTATTCCACGTCTTATACATGGATGACATTCTCTTGATAGGAAATGACATTCCTATGCTACAATCTATCAAAGGATTCTTGTCATACAGGTTCTCCATGAAAGACATGGGTGATGCCTCTTACATTATGGGTATCCAGATCTATCGTGATAGATGTACGGGGATGTTGAGACTTTTACAGTCAAGGTACATCGACACCATACTCAAGAGATTCAGTATGGAAGATTCTAAGTGCGGTAATTACCGGCTTGTCACGGAATCACCCTCTCCAAAGATATGTCTTCCAAGACTGATTTGGAAAGGGATCACATGTCTATTATACCCTACGCTTCTGCGGTAGGCTCTATAATGTATGCGATGTTGTGTACCAGACCATATGTTGCTTACGCAATGAGCGTGGTAAGCCATTATCAGTCAAACCCTGGGGAGAAGCACTGGATAGCAGTAAAGAACATTCTCAAGTACCTGAGAAGGACTAAGGAGATGTTCTTGGTATTTGGTGGAAAAGACCTCCAGATCGAGGCCTTTGCTGTCTCCAGCTTCCAGAGTGACAAGGATGACTCCAAGTCCATGTCGGGTTATGTCTTTACCCTCAATGGAGGGGCGGTCTGTTGGAAGAGTTCCAAACAAGACACCGTTGCTGACTCGACGATGGAAGCGGAATATATCGCAGCTTCTGATGCCGCAAAAGAAGCAGTCTGGATGAGGAAGTTCTTAACAGAACTTCAGGTGGTTCCATCTATTATTGATCCAATACCTCTGTATTATGACAGCAACAGGGCTATAGCTTTAGCAAAGGAACTCAGGTCCCATCAGAAGTCCAGACACATTTTGAGGCGGTATCACCTGATTAGGGAGATCGTGGATCGCTGGGAGATCGAGGCGAGGAGAGTTACTACGGAGGACAACACTGTAAATCAATTCACAAAGGCCATCTCTCAGATGCAGTTCGAGAGGCTATTCGAGATGATTGGTCTGCGATATGCCAGCACTTGGTCTTAGTGCATATGGGAGATTGTTAGTGTTATATGCCCTAGGGGCCATTATTGTATAGTACTAGTTTGTATAGTATATTTTGGAAGCTTGGGATATATACATGGATTTATAATAGTCTTTCTCAATATGGTAGTATGCTACTGTTAGTGTATATGCCCTAGAGGCCATTATTGTATCATACTAGTTTGTATATTACTTGATGGAAGCTTAGGATATTCACAGTTGTATATACAATCTCCCTCGAAATGGTAGTATGCTACTTGGTTTGTCTCTGCTTTAATATGTGCATGTGTTTCTTTTAGCATATCGCTGATATACATATTAGTAGAGCCCTTAGGATCTTTGCTTGATTACCAGCGTTGTGATGGCGCTCACACTCGTGGGAACTGGGTGATCTATAAGCACATCCTTATACAGGTCCCTAGTCGTTGGACTATCGAGACAGGGCATCGATACTCCGGAGTAGACTAGCGTATGCGCTTCTCATCCAAGCGTGGGAGACGGTCTGTCCCACAGCTGTCAGTACGTCGTACTTGAGATAGTATGCTGGTGCTCGTTAGGTTACGAGTACACTGGACAGGACTCGTCGGGAACTGTTGGTTGGTATTATACCTATCGTCAGTTATCAGTTCCCAGGTGACATGAGTTCAGCTTAGTCCGCTGACTTGACACTGTCACTTCGCCTCGAGTGTGTTCCCACTGCACTTTGATTACTACCCTACCACGGCTCAAAGGAGTCGTGCAAACAGGTAGTTTTTGGGTGCAGTCCCGAAGCACTTGGAGGCAGTGACGGTTAGACAGGATTCGTCTCTCCCGGTATTGGGGGTTGACATCGCGCTGTGTCCAGGAGAGCCATTACACGAGTAGTCCCTGGCCAGGGCAAGCGAGATATACTGGTAGGTTTCCAGTGTTATCTCAGGGTGTTCTGGGCTACACTCCGACACGACATGTACCGCTATTAGGGGACTGACGTTCACCGCCCCCCTAGGCCCGCCATGCGATGTATCAGACGAACAGACCGGACTGTACGAAGATTGTCACATACAGGCTCAGTAGGAGTTCAGATGGGGTTCACCTCGTCAGTCTTCTTATCGACATCTACCTGGGGACCGTTACGTACAGCTAGTGCCGCTTGCGGTCTGTGGTTAAACCCACTGCCAGCGTAGTGTCGAGTCTTTAGAGTCCCACACAGAGAGCTATTCTCCTTTAGGCAAAATGAGTAGTGGTCGCATGGTTTTGCGACAGGGTTCGTTCACATCCGCGCACTTGTGCACGTTTGCTGTATGGACAGCTTATACTAGCGAGCTTTGGTTTAAGCCAGATCCTAGTATAGATTTGGGATTGGTTTTTTCTCTTTGTATTCGTGTTCCTCGGATCACGAATACGGGTGCGTATGCACAGTTGCTTGAGACAGAGGGAGAGGACTTTGATTAGGGTTAATGACTATTGTCATTTTTATTAACCCTAATGCTTATGTGTGTATTATTGTTAATTGATATTAGTTTAATAATTATGCATGGTTATGGTTGTTGACCATTTGACCCATCTTGACTTGTTGACCTTGTTGACACTTTGACCATCATCATTTCATTTGGAAGATGCTCTTTGATCCTTGCAATTTGCATTAAAAATGAAATGATAATGATCATGTCTTGATTAACCATGACAATTATCTAGCTAATTATCAATTTAAAGTAATTCACACATATAAGTGAGAATGGTTATTATTCTCTCATATTATTATTCACATTCTCTCTCTTGTTCTTCCTCTCCCTCAAGCTCTCCCCTCTCATGTGTTGAGAATCACTTGAGCTTGAGATAAACCCTCTCTTGATAATCTCTACTCTCATCTAGGGTTCAAGGATTAGCACTTCTTGCACCCTAGTTACTTCTAGCTTGGAGTTGAAGCCAAAGGTTGAGGCTTTCGGGTGGATCTTTCTTCGACGTGAGAAGACGACAAAGGTGACCTCCTTCCACCACTCTAAGGAGCAAGGAGAGAAGGACATAAAGCCCAAGGTATAACCTTTCTAGCACTTAGCTAGTTTCTAGTTAGCTTTAGCTTGTTTTTGTTTAGCAAAGATCATTCATAGTGTAATCCATGTTGCCTAAGATCATAAAAATTCGATTTTTATTCCGTTTTCCGCCTCCCCGCAAGTACCGGGGTGGGCAACGTGGACTTACAGTGGTATCAGAGCCTAACTAAACATAAACTATCTAGGTAGTAGAGTGTATCGAAGTTCGGATCGGAAAAATCGAAAAACCGAGTTTTAAAAACCCTAAGTTTATGTTAAAATTTTTTCTGTTCGAAATAAAATTTGTCATACTCAAAAAATCATCTCAGGGTTTTCTTAAGAAGCACAGCAAACCCGGTCCAGTGAGTCGTCTAAACCGCCGCGGTTCAGCGGCAATAGCAAGCTATTGCCGCGGAACCGCCGCCGTTTTGACTCCTCACTGAGTCGAGTTTGGTGCAGTTTTCTTATGGCTTGGTTTTAGGATTTTTAAGATGGTTTACATGTGCCCGAATTTTCCAGAATAGAAATTTATTTTTGGGGGCCTATAAATCCGTATTTTTTTCCGAACTTTAATACACTTTGACTAAAAGGTTATATCTGTGATGTTTACATGTATTGAACGTCGGCTAATCGCTATATGTCGATTAGTCGGGGTTATACATATCTGTGATCTGTGATTAGATGATGGTATATGTATATGAATGGGTTGGATTGTCGCGGATGAATAGCCGGGGTGGATGTGAGATGAGTGTTGCTTTTTCTTTCATTCATTGTAATATGTAAATTGATGTAATATTATTATTTGTTTGGCCGCACAACCGGATCGGGGTTGTAGCCGTCATTGTATAATTCTTTTTACTGTTTTTGCTCCTAGGATAGACCCATGGAGGGGGTGCACAAACTACCGGGTATCTCGATGTGCCGAGTGGCCTACTCACGGTGGTGAGGGAGGTTGCCTCGCTTCGGGTACTTGGCGGGTAGTTTGCCGCACCCGTAGGGGTCTTGGGTGGGGTATTGGCTATTCACCGTGACCGTGTAATCCGCTTTTCGTTGCAGGCTCGAACGGATTGCGGATTCCTAGTATATCCAATGTATTCATCTGTGATCTGTAATGTCTATCATTGCTATATATTTATATATGATAACTATTTAGGCGTTGCTTATGTTTTACAGCCGCGCTAGCCCAGCCCCCGCTCTGTCGTTAGTTAAGTAACCTAACAGGTGATGACGGAGCCCCGTGGCGAATGCGAATGGCATAAGCGTACGTCGTATTTTGGTTGTTTTCTGCAATGGTAGGATTAAATGATGGGACGCATTAAAAGAACTAATGCAAGAAAATAAACCAAGTAAAAGTCGATTGGAAAACTTTGAAAACCACTCGGTTCTTTTCAAAACTAAACTTTTAAACGCGGAGCTTGAACCACTCCTTTTAAAAGCTATCTCGTTCCATCGATTATATCAAGTTCACTACGTTCACGGTTTCGCCAAAACCATTCGTAGCCCTCCGTCATTCCACAAGAATGGTCAAAAAGTATTCAAGCTATGTATTTTGGCCAAAGTCAAGGCATAGTGATTGGTAGCTATTGGGTATTCATGTGCAGCATAGATAGATGCGTTGGTTTGGGACAGTCGTGCTGCCATTTTGGCCAAAGTCAAGGGTAGGTACGGGTGGGTCCAAATTAACCAGGAGAATGACGGGTAGAACTTGACATGTGACTTATGATATTTTGGCCAAAGTCAAGGCCATAAGAGCATGGGGCAAAAATCCACATCGGGAGTTTCATAAGTACTGAAACTTGCTTGCGCTGCATACCATTTGGAGTGTGATAATTCTGGTAGGATTCCTTCGGTTTTATCACGCGATGATATTTGGATCCCGATCCTACTATGAGTATATGCTACTCCTCGGGAAAACTCTCACTTAACGATCAATGCTATAAACTTAGTAGGTGTCTAGAAAGGTGTTAGCGGGGCTACGCCCACAGGGAAATAGGTTACTTAATTAAGGAACTTCGCGAAAGCATTGGAAAACCTCCCTCGAAGTACCGACACTGGCCTGGCTGAACGGTTAAGCAAGTATTGTATGGTGAGATTGATCCTGACTAATCCTTTCTTTACAGTTTGAGAAGGGATTCGAGAGACAGTGGGAGCCATCCAGTTTAGACAAATTAAAAACCACTCTAAACTTGCAAGAGCATCATGCTAAAGTGTTTCTTTTCTCTCTCCTAATTGCAGCGACCATTCAACATGACCGGACTTAAGTTATTACTAGATAAAAACATATTGACAGGGCCGAACTACAAAGATTGGCTCAGGAATATCAAGATGGCAATCACTTACGACAAGTTAGGGTATGTACTTAGCACCAAAGCTCCCTCTGTCCCAGGTCCCAAAACCAGTGTCGTAGATAGGGAAATCTACAAGACCTGAGAAATAGATTGCGCGAAGGCCAGATGCCTCGTACTTGCCTCGATGGACAACGAACATCAGAGGAGGCATGAGAATATGGACCTAGAGTCCATATTTCTTCATACAAAAGAACTGTATGGAGAGCAGTCTCGTATCGCAAGATACGAAGTGTCGAAGAAGTTGTTTTCGGCAAGGTTGGCCGTCGGATCATCGGTAGCGGAACACGTGCTTAAGATGATTGGCTACATAGAGGAGCTCGCGGACCTTGGGACCACGTTGGAGAATGAACTCTATACTGATTTGATTCTCCAGTCCCTTCCTTCCACTTACGCCCAGTTTATTCTTAACTTCAACATGCAAGGAAAGGAGGTTGAACTTTCCGAACTTCTGAACATGTTGAGGAGTGCTGAGGGCACCCTACAGAAGGGTAGGGAGACATCCACTTTGTTTGTAGGAGGATCTTCCTCTTCTAGATCCAGGGCGAAAGCCAAGTGTAAGAAGAAGAAAGCCCCCGCCAAACCAAGAGGCGGTGTCAGTAATGTGGATACGAAGGGAAAAGGAAAAGCAACAAAGATAGCGGGAAAGCTGGTAGGGAAGGAAGAATGCTTCTATTGTCACAAAAGTGGTCACTGGAAACAGGATTGCAAGGCTTGGAAGGCCAGAACACAGGATTTGAAGCGAGTTGCTTCTTCAGCTTCAGGTGTGTATGTTATTGAAAACTGTATATCAATAAACTCTATATCTTGGGTATTGGATACCGGATCAGGATCACATATCTGTAATTCTTTGCAGGCGTTGAGAAAGCGTAGAGTTTTGAAGGCAGGTGACATGACCCTCAGAGTTGCAAACGGTGCTAGCATGGATGCTGAGGCCGTGAGGGACTATCACCTGGGATTGTCAGATGGACACTTTTTGGTTTTGCGTAGTTGTTATTATGTACCAAATGCAACCTGTAATATCATTTCTGTATCTTTATTATCTAAAGAAGGTTATGAATTTGCATTTGTAAGTAATGTAGTGAACATTCACCTTAATCAAGTTTTGATTGGGTCAGGTACATTGAACAACGGTATATACGTATTAAACCAACCACAGATTTTCAATGTCCAGAATACACACAAAAGAAAGTCTCCAGAAATCAATAAAACTTTCTTATGGCATTGTAGACTGGGTCATATCAATGAGAGAAGGTTGACTAAGTTACATACAGAAGGATATTTGGATTCGTTCGAATATCAATCGTATGCAACTTGTCAATCCTGTCTCAAAGGAAAGATGACAAAGACTCCGTTCACTGGACACGGAGTAAGAGCGAGCAAGCTCTTGGGACTCGTACACAGCGACGTGTGCGGTCCAATGTCTACACATGCACGAAGCGGTTATTCTTACTTCATTACTTTTACGGATGACTTTTCAAGGTACGGTTATGTCTTCTTAATGAAACATAAATCCGAGGCTTTTGAAAAATTCCAGGAATATAAGAATGAAATAGAAAAACAAACAGGCAAAAGTATCAAGGCACTGAGATCTGATCGAGGTGGTGAATACTTAAGTGCCGAGTTCCTGGGTTACTTAAAAGAGAATGGAATTCTCTCTCAGCTTACTCCTCCATACACTCTGCAACATAACGGTGTATCGGAGAGACGGAACCGAACCCTATTGGATATGGTACGGTCCATGATGAGTAACGCTGAGTTGCCGCGATCGTTCTGGGGATATGCGCTAGAATCAGCTGCATACCTTTTGAACCGAGTTCCAACTAAGACTGTGCCTACTACACCATATCAGATGTGGTGTGGGAAAAGACCCTAGTGGGAAAAGACCCTATCTTAATCACATTAAGACATGGGGATGTCCAGCTTTTGTAAAAAAGCAGCATGCGGACAAGCTCGAGGCACGCTCAGTACAGT
This sequence comes from Agapanthus africanus, assembly GCA_030015575.1. Lineage (NCBI taxonomy): Eukaryota > Viridiplantae > Streptophyta > Magnoliopsida > Asparagales > Amaryllidaceae > Agapanthus > Agapanthus africanus. The sequence continues at coordinate 217,270,804 of JASDDO010000029.1, forward strand.
GCAAGTTTGTGGGATATCCAAAGAACTCCAAGGGATATTACTTCTATTGCGAAGAGGAACAAAAAGTCCTTGTTTCTCGCCATGCCCACTTTCTAGAACACCAGTTCATAGAAAAAGAATTAAGTGGGAGCGCAATAGAACTGGAAGAAATTCCAGAACCACGAGCTATTACTGAAAGCTTAGTAGAACCAGAGGGTTCGAAAGATCAGGACATTCCCATGCCACTCCGCAGGAGTAGTAGGCAGTCTCATCCGTCCGAGAGATACTACGGTTTTCTCATTGACGGGGATAGAGAGGATTGCATCATAGACTTTGATGAGCCTACTAACTTCCAGCAAGCCATTCAGAGCGTCGACTCGGTAAAATGGCTGGATGCAATGCGGACCGAAATGGAGTCCATGTACACCAACAAAGTATGGACGTTGGACATTGCTCCAGATGGGGTAAAACCCGTAGGATGCAAGTGGATCTTCAAAAGGAAGATTGGTGTAGATGGACAGGTTGAGACCTATAAAGCTAGACTGGTAGCAAAGGGTTTTCGTCAGCGACCTAGTTTGGACTATGACGAAACCTTTTCTCCAGTAGCTATGCTGAAATCCATTCGGATCCTTCTTGCCATTGCTGCCTTCCACGATTATGAGATTTGGCAGATGGACGTAAAGACAGCTTTTTCTAAATGGACATTTAGAGGATTGTGTCTATATGGATCAGCCAGAGGGTTTCATTCAGAGTGGGAGCAGCGGAAAGGTGTGCAAGTTACTTAAGTCCATTTATGGACTAAAGCAGGCATCGCGGAGTTGGAACATCTGTTTTGATGAGACGGTCAAGGAATTTGGCTTTATCAAAAATCCAGATGAACCATGCATCTATTGTAGATTTGTAGCGAGAACTGTAGTATTCCTCGTTTTATACGTGGATGACATTCTCTTAATAGGAAATGACATTCCTATGCTACAATCTGTCAAGGGGTTCTTGTCACACAGGTTCTCCATGAAAGACCTGGGTGATGCCTCATACATTCTGGGTATCCGGATCTACAGTGACAGATCCAAGAGGATATTAGGACTTTCACAGTCCAGGTACATCGACACCATACTAAAGAGATTCAGTATGGAAGATTCCAAGCGCGGTAATCTACCGGTTTGTCACGGGATCACCCTCTCCAAAGAGATGTCTCCCAAGACTGATTTGGAGAGGGATCGCATGTCTATTATACCCTACGCTTCTGCGGTAGGCTCTATAATGTATGCGATGTTGTGTACCAGACCGGATGTGGCTTATGCACTGAGTGTGGTAAGCAGGTATCAGTCAAACCCTGGGGAGAAACATTGGATAGCAGTAAAGAACATTCTCAAGTACCTGAGAAGGACTAAGGAGATGTTCTTGGTGTTTGGCGGAAAAGACCTGCAGATTGAGGCCTTTGCTGACTCCAGCTTCCAGAGTGACAAGGATGATTCCAAGTCCATGTCGGGTTTTGTCTTTACCCTAAATGGAGGGGCGGTGTGTTGGAAGAGCTCCAAATAGGAAACCATTGCTGACTCGACTATGGAAGCGGAATACATCGCTGCATCTGATGCCGTAAAAGAAGCTGTCTGGATGAGGAAGTTCTTGAGAGAACTTCAGGTGGTTCCGTCCATTGTTGACCCAATACCTCTGTATTGCGACAACAACGGGGCTATAGCTTTAGCGAAGGAACCCAGGTCCCATTAGAAATCCAGACACATCTTGAGGCGGTATCACCTGATCAGGGAGATCGTAGATCGCCAGGAGATCGAGGTTCGGAGGGTTGCTTCAGAAGATAACACAGCAGATCCATTCACCAAGGCCTTGCCCCAGACTCAGTTCGAGCGGCTGATCGAGATGATAGGTCTTCGATACGCCAGTACATGGCCTTAGTGCAAGTGGGAGATTGTTAGTGTATATGCCCTAGAGGCCATTATTGTATCATACTAGTTTGTATATTACTTGATGGAAGCTTGGGATATTCACAGTTGTATATACAATCTTGCTCGAAATGGTAATATGCTACTTGGTTTGTCTCTGCTTTAATATGTGCATGTGTTTCTTTTAGCATATCGCTGATATACATATTAATAGAGCCCTTAGGATCTTTGCTTGATTACCAGCGTTGTGATGGCGCTCACACTCATGGGCGCTGGGTGATCTATAAGCACATCCTTATACAGGTCCCTAGTCGTTGGACTATCGAGACAGGGCATCGATACTCCGGAGTAGACTAGCGTATGCGCTTCTCATCCAAGCGTGGGAGACGGTCTGTCCCACAGCCGTCAGTACGTCGTACTTGAGATAGTATGCGGGTGCTCGTTAGGTTACGAGTACACTGGACAGGACTCGTCGGGAACTGTTGGTTGGTATTATACCTATCGTCAGTTATCAGTTCCCAGGTGACATGAGTTCAGCTTAGTCCGCTGACTTGACACTGTCACTTCGCCTCGAGTGTGTTCCCACTTCACTTTGATTACTACCCTACCACGGCTCAAAGGAGTCGTGCAAACAGGTAGTTTTTGGGTGCAGTCCCGAAGCACTTGGAGGCAGTGACGGTTAGACAGGATTCGTCTCTCCCGGTATTGGGGGTTGACATCGCGCTGTGTCCAGGAGAGCCATTACACGAGTAGTCCCTGGCCAGGGCAAGCGAGATATACTGGTAGGTTTCCAGTGTTATCTCAGGTTGTTCTGGGCTACACTCCGACATGACTTGTACCGCTATTAGGGGACTGACGTTCACCGCCCCCTAGGCCCGCCATGCGATGTATCAGACGAACAGACCGGACTGTACGGAGATTGTCACATACAGGCTCAGTAGGAGTTCAGATAGGGTTCACCTCGTCAGTCTTCTTATCGACATCTACCTGGGGACCGTTACGTACAGCTAGTGCCGCTTGCGGTCTGTGGTTAAACCCACTGCCAGCGTAGTGTCGAGTCTTTAGAGTCCCACACAGAGTGCTATTCGCCTTTAGGCAAAATGAGTAGAGGTCGCATGGTTTTGCTACAGGGTTCGTTCACATCCGCGCACTTGTACACGTTTGCTGTCCGGACAGCTTATACTAGCCGGTTTTGGTTTAAGCCAGATCCTAGTATAGATTTGGGATTGGTTTTTTCTCTTTGTATTCGTGTTCCTCGGATCACGAATACGGGTGCATATGCACAGTTGCTTGAGACAGAGGGAGAGGACTTTGATTAGGGTTAATGACTATTGTCATTTTTATTAACCCTAATGCTTATGTGTGTATTATTGTTAATTGATATTAGTTTAATAATTGTGCATGGTTATGGTTGTTGACCATTTGACCCATCTTGACTTGTTGACCTTGTTGACACTTTGACCATCATCATTTCATTTGGAAGATGCTCTTTGATCCTTGCAATTTGCATTAAAAATGAAATGATAATGGTCATGTCTTGATTAACCATGACAATTATCTAGCTAATTATCAATTTAAAGTAATTCACACATATATGTGAGAATGGTTATTATTCTCTCATATTATTATTCACATTCTCTCTCTTTTTTCTTCCTCTCCCTCAAGCTCTCCCCTCTCATGTGTTGAGAAACACTTGAGCTTGAGAAAAACCCTCTCTTGATAATCTCTACTCTCATCTAGGGTTCAAGGATTAGCACTTCTTGCACCCTAGTTACTTCTAGCTTGGAGTTGAAGCCAAAGGTTGAGGCTTTCGGGTGGATCTTTCTTCGACGTGAGAAGACGACAAAGGTGACCTCCTTCCACCACTCCAAGGAGCAAGGAGAGAAGGACATAAAGCCCAATGTATAATCTTTCTAGCACTTAGCTAGTTTTTAGTTAGCTTTAGCTTGTTTTTGTTTAGCAAAGATCCTTCATAGTGTAGTCCATGTTGCCTAAGATCATAAAAATTCAATTTTTATTCCGTTTTCCGCCTCCCCGCAAGTACCGGGGTGGGCAACGTGGACTTACAGCTACTTGGTTTGTATCCTTCTAAATATGTGTATATGTTTTTTTTGACGTATCGCTAATACATATTGATAGAGCCCTTAGGATCTTTACTTGACTACCAGCGTTGTGATGGCAGTCACAGTAGTGAGGGATGGGTAGTCTATAAGCACATCTTTATACAGGTCCGTAGTCGTAGGATTATCGAGACAGGGCATCGATACTCCAGAGTAGACTAGTGTATACGCTTCTCATCCCAGCAGGGGAGATGGTCTGTCCCACAGCCATCAGTACGTCGTACTAAAGATAGTATGCACGTGCTCATTGGGTTATGAGTTACATTGGACGGACTAGTGGGGTGCTGTTGGTTGGTACTATACCTATCGTCAGGTAGCAGTTCCCAGGTAACATGAGTACTGCTTAGTCCGTTGACTTGACACTGCTGCTTCGCCTCAAGTGTGTTCCCAGCGTTCATAGATTGTTACCCTACCACGGTTCTATTGAGTTGTGCAAACAGGTAGTAGTTGGGTGCAGTCCTGAAGCACTTGAGGCAGTGGCGGTTAGATAGGATTCGTCTCTCCCGGTATTTGGGGTTGATGTCGCGCTGTGTTCGGAAAGCCATTGTAAGTCTACGGTAGCGCCCCGGCCGTCTTTCCGAGGACAAAATGCGGAAACGAAACTTTTTCAAAACTAGAAACCGGCGCTATCGTATACTATAAATCCCGGATCGGACCATTAACCTATAACTAGCTAACTAGAGAAGGGTTTGATAGGCTATACCGATCGATCCGTATCCTTCGGTCTTTGGCCACCATCCCAAGCTCCTCACGGCATCTCCGGTCTCGATCTCCTTGTCGGAAAGGGCACCACATCTTCGAGTCTTTTTACGGGCTCCCGCTTCATCCGAAGCAACTCAGGCACGAAGTTCACTAGCCGACGTGTCCAAGGAGAAGTAGAGAATGTGTGTGACAACTTGTTTCTTGCATCCATTGTATGGATGGAGTTTGAAGATGAAGCCATTGGAGGAAATGGTGAGCTGGAGGAGGAAGAAGAAGAAGAGGCTTTCTCTTTCTCATGTGTGATATGATAAAAATGAGAGAGTTAGAACAAATAATAGAAGAGATAACCTCCTTACATGGCTGCCCTCTCTCTCTCCATCTTCCATTTCATACTCTAATCCATCAATTAACATGACATGTTCACCAAAAAAGAGACCATGAGTCACTAATTTGAACATGCCACATTAATTACTTCTCATGATCACTTAAGCTCAATATTTCCACCAAAGTAAACATTAACCCAAATATTTACAACAATAAAAAGATACGGCAACATCTAAAGTAAACTCGTGACGGATCATAAGGATACCCCTCACCTGTATATACATACCTGCATCCGCATTCCGACTGAATGCGAATGCGATGAGACTAAAGTTATCCAACAAATCTAATACTAGGATCCGGCTTAAACCAAAGCCCACTAGTATGATCCGTCCGATCATGATCCGTGCACTACCGCACGTATATGATCGAACCCTGCCATATATCATACGGCCTCTACAACGTTTCGCCCGAAACTTGAAAACTGTCTGTGGGGGACTCTAAAGACTCGTCAATACTTTGGCTGTGGATTTAACCACTAGCACGTCAGAGGTACTATCCGTACGTAACGGGCTACCAGGTATTGACCAAAAGGGAGATCGATGAGCGAATCCATCCTGACACCCTACTGAGCCTGTCAGTGACAATATCCGTACAGTCCGGTCCGTTCATCTATGAGCATCGCATGGCGGGCCTAGGGGGGTGGTAAAAGTCAGACCCCCAAAAGCGGTACAAGTCGTGTAGGAGTGTAGCCCATAACACCCTGAGATACTACTGGAATACCTACCAGTTAATCTCCTGCCTTGGCTAAGGACTTCGTGTAATGGCTCTCCTAGACACAGCGCGATCTAACCACCAATACCGGGAGAGACGAAACCCCTGCCGATCCGCTCACTGCCTCCATGTGGCTCGGGACTGTACCCAACTAAAACCTGTTTGCACGACTCCTTTGAGCCGTGGTAGGGTAGTAATCAAAGCACAGTGGGAACTCACATGAGACAAATGACGATCTCAGGTCGATGAACTAACCTGTACACATGTCACTAAGGAACTGCTATCTGACGTCTGGTATAATACCAACTAGCATGTTCCCGGCGAATCCTATCCGGTGTACTCATAACCCAATGAGCACCTGTATACATCTTAAGTGAACCAACTGACACCAATGGCTTGTGAGACCGGCCACCGCCCCTCGTCGGGGTCTCCACTGTATACACTAGTCTAATAATGGAGTATCGATGCCCAGTCTCGAAACTCCCATGACTAAGGACCACATTAAGGATGTGCTTATAGACCCCAGCTCCCACGTATATGATCGCTATCATACTGCTGGCCGTCTAGTAAGAATCCTAAGGGCTCTATCAATGTGTAATAGTGACCTGTAAGGTCACCTAAAGCAGTACACGATGATAAAGATAAACCAGATAGCATACTATCATCTTGAGTAAGATTGTCCTACCGGTATAGGTCCTCCCTCAATCGTTGCAATCGCGTGCCCACGATCCAATAATTGACTTTGAGGGCACTATATCCAACAGCCATTATACAAAGTCCCTGGCCAGGGAAAGCGAGATTTACTGGTAGGTACTCCAGTAGTTTCTCAGGGTGTTTTGGGCTGTGCTCCGACACGACTTATTGCTCTATTAGGGGTCTGACGTTTACCGCCCCTAGGCCCTATATGCGATAATCTTAGACGAACAGACCGGACTGTACGGAGATTGCCACAGACAGGCTCAGTAGGAGTTTGGATGAGTTTTCTCATCGGCCTTCTTATCGACATATACCTAGGTAGCCGTTACGTGCAGCTAGTACCGCTGACGTGCTTGTGGTTAAACCCACTGTCAGCGTACTGTAGAGTCTTTAGAGTCCCACACAGTAGGTTTCACTGCTTCGGGAGATACGATGTAGAGGTCGTATGGTTTTACGACAGGGTTCGATCACATACGTGTACATGTGCGCGTGTGATGTTCGAGCGGACAATACTAGTGGGCTTTGGTTTAAGCCGGATCCTAGTATTTGATTGTTGGATTAGTTTCGTCTCATTGTATTCTTGTTTCTTGGAACACGGATGCGGGTATGTATATGCGGATGAGAGGGGTATAGAAGGAGACACCTCATTAAGATTTTGACCATTGACTTGATTAATACAATTATGAGGTGGAGAAAAGTATTTGTTATTTTTTTGTAAATGATAATTGTGGTATGGCTACTTGGATTGACTACTTGACTTGGATTGACCAATTGATATGGTTTGACTCTTTGACTTAGATATTTTTGTGAGATATTTTGTGACCTAGATATTTTGATGAGATATTTTTCATGCCATGCTTGTGGTCATGTCAAGCTATCCATCTCATTTTCAATTATCATTATCAAAAATCAATTCTCTTTCCTCAAGTTCACTATCTCCTTCTTCCTCTCAAAACCCTAGTGTCTCATATGTTGAGAATCAAGGGTTAGTGAGACTTAGCTATCCAAAATCACACTCTACTCATTCTAGGCTACTTAGTTTAGCACAGCAAGTGACCTAGTTGTCTCAACTTGGAGGTTAAGCTCAAGGTTGGAACTCTCGGGTGGATATTCTTCGACTTCGAGAAGCCGATGAGGAGGTGCTATCCATTTCCACTCCAAGGAGCTCACGAGGTGAAGGAGGATAGCGAGAAGACAAGAAGGACACGATACTATGAGGTATAACATTCGTCCGAGTAGTTAAACCTCATATTGTTTGCTAGCTAGGGTTTTATGTTCGATCCTTGCTTAAAGTCGATGTTGCGAAGCCCGTAAAAATCATTTTTTGCTTATTCCGCCACCCCGCGAACACGTGGGGTGCGCAACGTTGACTAACAGGAACTACTAAACATTATAACTACCGGACGCCTTGCACCATCCAGACGATCCCCCCATAGATGTGTACATCTAATCACCAGGACGCCTTGGCTAATCTGACCCAATCACAGCCTTTCCATTCCTTACCATGTCCGACGTCTTCGCAACCGATCCTAGAAACGCACAAATAGTATATATGTGGTTAAACATTTAAATGGATGCGGACACACAACGATACAAGACAACCAACGTGCACTAGCAAGACGTGCATGCACTTTGTGCACAAAACGCGCGTGCGATATCGCCACAAACCACAACTAGGGGTTGCTATACGTAGCAAACACCACAACTAGAATCTAATCACACTAATCGCGCATTGACATCGCACTAGAATTTTGGAAAATAGTTCGTAGATCATCACAACCTCAAACTTAATTAAAACCTTTTCTTTATCAAAAACCTAGTTAGCAACATTAAGCCATTTAGTGCAAAACTAGATGGATTAGCAAGTCTAGTAGCCACTAATCACACATGAATATTCTAATCAAGCCACGCAACACTTAATTAAATATAATCTCACTTAAACACACACTAACAATTAATTTAGTTGCATGAACTCCTAATTAAAATAATTAAAAGCCACTTTAGCAAAGTAATCAAGTAGATTAGATTTGTAAAGCCATTAGATAATAAACTACACTTAGCTAACTTAATTAAGTGGTAAAACTTTAACTTTAACCCTAAACCCTTCTCTTTAAGATTAAATCTTGCAAATAAAACCATATTAACACCTAGTTAAAACTAGATTAAAGCAATTAATTGACAAAGTAACTAGGATTTGGTTTTCTACCTCAAGGATTTTAGATGATCAAACTTGCTAGCATTGGCCGCCCAAAATGTTAACTTGCTTCAAGATCCAAGCATAGATTTGAAAAAGGAATGCTTATGAAAATTTTAATAGGAATTAGAGTTAATTTTTATGGATTTTTGAGATGAGGAAAATGAGGGTTTTTGCAAAGAAAAATTGGTAAGAAGATGGGGGGGCTGCCACTGGCCGAGCCAAGGTGAGGGAGAGAATGAGGGGAAAAACAACAAAACAAGTACACCATACTTTATTTAATGCACCACGCTCAATTATTGCTTACTTGCTCTCATTTTCTTTTTAATTTTATTTTCTATTTAAGCTTTTTCTATGGAAATTTCAAGAACCATGGTCAAACATATATCTTATTAAAATAACATGTTACATTTGTGTTTAATAGTGTCATGGTGCACAAATATTTATTAACACATATTAAATTGTAATTATCACTAATTTAGTGTGTAAGTGAAAGCTTAAAATAATATTTAAAAAAATAATTTTTGAAGGAAAATATTAACTAACTGGCAATTTAAATAAGTAACTAGTAAAACACCCTTCATATGCCATTACATAATTAAAATAGGTATAATTGTGTTTATGTGGAAAAATAAATAATTTTAACTAGGTTTTACGGAAAACACTTGTTGTATTACTAATTAACATAAAATTAACCTAAACGAATTTTAAAACGTTACAGTTGCAAACCTTTCTCACAATTATATGAACCATGGATTCATTTCTTTTTTTAAAAATGGTTTTGGTTTTATTTGAAAAGAAAATAAAAGAAGAGAATAAGGGAAGATATTTGCATGAGGGGGGACATGGAGGTATGGGTTAGGAGAGGGAGAGAGAAAGAGAGGAGGGGTTTTTTCATCTCACCATGGTTCTTTCCTTCCTCTATTTATCCCCTTCATTCTTCTCCTCCTTCTTTCTCCTCCACCTCCTTTCTACCATCCACAAACACCTCAAAAACCACCACTAAACACCTTGCCACCTTCATAAAAAATGTTCACAAGATCATCACAAACACCATGGGTAGATCAAGATTGGACTTTGAAGACTTTGGGCAACTCAAGAATTTTCTTGTGTTGCTAAATGAGGTAATCCTACACCCTTAGTTAAGTTTTTAGCTTTTCTAATATCCTAGTGTAGTTTAGAATTAAACTTATGAGGTTTAGTGAAGTTAGAATTTTCGTAGAAGAGGATTAGGGGATATTATGGTTTGTGAGGGTGTTATTGAGGTTTAGTAGAGTCTTTAAACCCCTGTAGTGTTTGTTTGGTGGACCGGACCTGAGATAAACCCCCCCAAAACCCTGAACTCGAGATTTGAATATTTCGATGTCGGTTTTGTGGAATTTTGAGGATCATATGAATCTGGAGCAACTTGGGATGTTTTTGAGAAAAACAAACAACTACATTGACCTAGATAGACCATTAGAGGACCACCAAAGGAGAATGAGACACCAATTCATTGATGGGGCTGGCGACGCCGGATTTTTGAGCTATCTCGCCAGGCCAATTTTGGGCATTGGTGTTGGGGTTTAGTCTGTAGTTCACACAGCTTATAACTTATCCCCTGTATTGTTAGTTTAGCCCCAATATACCTGAGGAAAAATCTGGGAGCATTTTGGGTCGATTTTAGCAATGTTTTCCCGATATCTAAAACTTGTTTTTTGGTATTTGAATTTGCATTTGGTCGTTGGACGTTTGTACGTTAATGACGAGGGTTATTTGGTTGTTTTTGCATGCATAAGCTATAGGTTCTAACCTATGAGCACTTCGCGTGTCGTGTCGGTTTTCGAATAGGATTTTGATGCGATACGATGTGTTTTGATATGTTGGTACCATCGCATGGACTTTGGGACGAAAATGAAGAATAAGGCGTCATCGACTTCGGCAAGCGAGGATCGAAGGTGAGTAGATGTATATCTATGGGGAAGTCGGATGGATGGCGTATAGCACCCCCTCAACCGTAGAATAGGGTATATATTATATATATGTTTGTGCGAGACTTGGATACCTAGCAAATAGGGTTACTAGGAGACTATAAGTTAGATTAAGCATACTTGTTGGATAGTTTACTCTTAGTTTAGTTCCTCAGTCGTTATTCGTCGGTTTACTTCGTCGCGCGCGCACACACTTGATATGATATGTGTGTATATGTATATGTATATATATGTACATATTTGGGTATGTGATATATATATATAGATAGATAGATATATAGACACACACACACGCTAGACATATACGTGTATGATAAGGATATGACATATGATATGGTTTTGAGTCGATACGATCGGACATGATGTCAAAAGTTATTGATATATAATTTGAGATGAGATATCGTTTATGATGCGATATATTAGAGGATCGTTGGGCGTTATACATATAACATGCGATAACATGTGACTTGATATGATATTACATTGTACGTGACTTTAGATCCATACCTTTGATTTTGATATTGTACGACGAATGATACCGTACGAACTATGATCTATATATGACATATACGATATTTGACCGATACCCTTGATTTTGAGGATGCCTTACGATGGACTACCGTACAAGATATATATATGATGATTGATCCGCACTCTTGACTAGAGAACACTGTGCGATGGATATTACTGTACGTGATGCTATGAGGCTGGATCGCCGATTACTAGATATATCGACTCGGATATGCTTTCGATTCCAATTTACTTCCGACTCGGTTCTTAGTTTAGTCTTTAGTTTCTTAGATAGATGTTAGCTTAGGCTTAAGTCATACCTATTTTCAAAACTAGCGAATCGTAGGCATTTTCAAAGGATAAACCGAGGGACGCTATGGATTTCAAAAGACATCTCTTTACTCAATACACCGTAGTCCCTACTTTTCTAAAAACAACGATTTGTGCTATTTAAACACGAAAAACGGTATGGCTCGTATATAGATTTATATACCTTATTGTTGTTTTTACTGTTTACTTTCTGTTATGATCTTGCTTGCTAGGGCACCTGCACCATTACCGATGACACGTATTTGCACGTATACTTGCTTGCCGGCTCACACACATCAGCATCGGTAATTGCCATGTCACGTTTACTTTAGTAACCGTTACCCATGCGTATACCCTGATAAATTGTAGCTAAGTAGTGCTGTTTTGCATTCATGATATCATATGATAATTTATACTTTGTATTTCTTACTTAGATACCACATGCATTCACATACATACATTCTGGTTATGTACTGCAGTTGGGCTCTATGCCGATATTCATTGCTCATTATTAGCTTATGATTATGAGATTCCGATTTTCATGAGAATTTTGGATTTGGGAAAACGCATGTGAAACTAAAAACTTAAGCTCCTTTTTTAAAAGAAAATGCGGTTTTCCCTTGATTTGATGTGTGGCGTCCACCATGAGATTTCTCGGTTCTGGAGCATATATGATATATGATTTGTTAGTGATATTTGCACTAGAGGCCATTATTGTATCATACCGGATTGTATATTACTTAATGAGAGCTTGGGATATACATGGATACAGTAACAGTCTTGCTCAAAATGGTAGTACGCTACCCGGTTTGTTTCTACCTCAATATGTGCATGTGTTTTCTTATCATATCGCTTATACATAATGGTAGAGCCCTCAGGATCTTTGCTTGATTAACAGCGTTGTGATAGCAGTCACACTAGTGGGGTCTGGGTAGTTTATAAGCATATCCTATACAGGTCCCTAGTCGTTGGATTATCGAGACGGGGCATTGATACTCCACAGTAGACTAGTGTATACGCTTCTCATCCCAGCAGGGGAGATGGTCTGTCCCACCGCCATGAGTACGTCGTACTGGATATAGTATGCAGGTGCTCATTAGGTTATGAGTAAACTGGACAGGACTCGTCAGGAACTATTGGTGGGTATTATACCTGTCGTCGGGTAGCAGTTCCCATGTGACATGAGTACAGCTTAGTCCGACTTGACATTGCTACTTCACCTCGAGTGTGTTCCCACTGTACTTTGATTACCACCCTACCACGGCTCAAAGGAGTCGTGCAAACAGGTAGTAGTTGGGTGCAGTCCCGAAGCACTTGGAGGCAGTGACGGTTATATAGTATTCGTCTCACCCGGTATTGGGGGTTGATATCACGCTGTGTTCGGAAGGCCATTACACAATGTCCTTGGCCAAGGCAAGCGAGATTTACTGGTAGGTATTCCAGTAGTTTCTCAGGGTGTATTGGGCTACTCTCCGACACGACTTATTACGCTATTAGGGGTCTGATGATTACCGTCCCTAGTCCCGATATGCGATACTCTTAGACGAATAGACCGGACTGTATAGAGATTGTCACATTAAGGCTCAGTTGGAGTTCAGATGGGTTTTCCTCATCGACTTTCTTATCGACATCTACGTGGGGACCGTTATGTGCAGCTATCTTGCGGCCTGTGGTTAAACCCACTGCCAGCGTAGTATCGAGTCTTTAAGGTCCCACATAGAGAGTTTCCCTACACCGGGCAAAAGGTGTAGAGGCCGTATGGTTTTACGGCAGGGCTTCGATCACTTACGTGCACTTGTGCGTGTATGATGTTCGGGTAGATAATACTAGTGGGTTTTGGTTTAAGCCGGATCCTAGTATTATATTGATGGATCAGTTTCGTCTCTTTGTATTCGTGTTTCTCAGAACACGAGTGCGGGTATGTATATACGGATGAGAGGGGCATAGAAGGAGACTCCTCATTAGGGTTTTGACCATTGACTTGTTTAAAACAATTATGAGGTGGAGGAAAGTATTTGTTATTTTTGTAAATGATAATTGAGGCATGGCTACTTGTTTTGTCTACTTGACTTTCTTTGACCTTTTGACTTGGCTTGACCACTTGACTTGGTTTGACTATTTGACTTAGATATTTTTGTGAAATATTTTGTGACCTTGATATTTTGATAGGATATTTTTCATGCCATGCTTGTGGTCATGCCAGGTTAGTTATCTCATTTTTCATTTATCATTATCATTATAAAAAATCTTTTCTCTTTCCTCAAGCTAGCTCTCTTCTTCCTCACATCAAAACCCTAAATGCTCTCATGTGTTGAGAATCCTAGGGTTTCAAGAGACAAATAAATCCATCTTCATACTCTACATCACCTAGTCCATCAAGTTTAGCAAGCTTGTTGCCCTAGTTACCAAGGTTTTGAGGTGGAGCTCGGACTATAGACTCTCGGGTGGATCCTCTTTGACTCGAGGAGGCCGTCGAAGAAGATACGATCCGGATCGATCCTTAAAGCCTATAACGACGAGGAGGGCAGCAATGAAAACCCAAAGGAAATGTATCGTGAGGTATAATTGTTGGATATGTATTCTCTAGAGGCCATTATTGTATAGTACTAGTTTGTATATTACATTTTGGAAGCTTGGGATTTATACATGGATTGACGACAGTCTTGCTCGATATTGTAGTATGCTACTTGCTTGTATCTATCTTAATATGTGTATATATTTCTTTTAACATATCACTAATACATATTGATGGAACCCTTAGGATCTTTGCTTGACTACCGGCGTTGTGATGGCGATCACACTAGTGGGGGTTGGGTAGTCTATAAGCACATCCTTATACAGGTCCCTAATCGTAGGATTATCGAGACAGGGCATCGATACTCCAGAGTAGAATGGTGCATACTCTTCTCATCCCAGCAGGGGAGATGGTTTGTCCCACAGCCATCAGTACGTCGTACTGGAGATAGTATACAGGTGCTCGTTAGGTTACGAGTACACTGGACAGGACTCGTCGGGGACTGTTGGTTGGTATTATACCTATCGTCAGTTAGCAATTCCCAGGTGACATGAGTACAACTTAGTCCGTTGACTTGATACTGCTACTTCGCCTCAAGTGTGTTCCCACTGTTCTTTGATTGCTACACTACCACGGCTGTATTGAGTGGTGCAAACAGGTAGTAGTTGGGTGCAGTCCCGAAGCACTTGGAAGCAGTGGCGATTAGATAGGATTCGTCTCTCCCGGTATTGGGGGTTGATATTGCAATGTGTGTAGAAGAGCCATTGTAAGCCCGCGGGGGCGCCCCGGCCGTCGATCCGACGCCGGAAACGCGGAAAACAAAAACTTTGCGAACTTTGCAAAACGGCACCGCCGCGGACTTTTCACCCGGATCGGGCCATTAACCTAGCTAGCTAGCAAAAAGAAAAGAGTAGAGATGCTATACCAAACGATCCGTGTCCTTCGGTCTTCGTCTCCGCTCCGATCTCCTGCGGAATCTCCGTCACTTCCTCGCTCGTCGGAAAGGGCACCACGTAGCCGGAATCTTTTACGGGCTCCCGCCTCTTGACCGAGGCAACTCGGGCGCGAAGTTGGCTAGCCGACGCGTCCAAGACTTGCTATAGAATAGTGTAGTGAGTTGTCTCTTGGGGTTTAGGGAAGTTGCCATGGAATGGTGGAGGTAAAGAAAACAACTCAAAAAGAGCTTATGAACCTTTTTGGCATGAGAAAGGATATCAAACATATTTCTCACTCAAAAGGAAAATGATCCTCTCTCTACCTCTAAAGTGGCCGGCCCCCTCTCCATCAAATTAGATTGGAGAGAGAAAAAGAATGGCATGATACAATATCAATAATTAAGAAAAATAAAAGAGAGATAAGAATGGAAAAATGGTCACCCTTCATTCTCATCCAAATCCTTTCCACCATCCATCAAATGAAAAGCAAGTGATGAGATTAAAAAGGAATCTCATCATGAAGCAAGTCTCATCATGCCACAAATAAGCAAGAAAGCCCCTCCACTAAGTGTTAATTGCAAACTTGCAATTAACACCCTCCATCAAGAAAGTCCGACCGAGAAGGAATGAAGGAAAACCGGCCGGAACGGAATGCAAACTGGCAACCCCAGAAAACCGATCCCGTAATAAATTACAGGAAAACCCCACTACTGCAAAACCATGCCCGCATTTGTATTCGCACTGAACACAAATGCAAAGAGACAAAACTACACTATCTAATACTAGTATCCGGCTTAAGCCAAAGCCGGCTAGTAAAAACTGTCCGATCGCGATCCGTGCAATACCGCACGTATCTGATCGAACCCTGCCATATCTCCATACGGCCTCTACAGCGTTTCGCCCGAAACTTGAGTAACTGTCTGTGTGGTGGACTCTAAAGACTCGTCAATACTGTGGCTGTGGATTTAACCACTAGCACGTCAGAGGTATAAGCCAATACGTGACGGGCCACCAGGTATTGACCAAAAAGGGACGTCGATGAGCGAACTCATCCTGACACCCTACTGAGCCTGTCAGTGACAATATCCGTACAGTCCGGTCCGTTCGTCTATGAGCATCGCATGGCGGGCCTAGGGGGTTGGTAAAAGTCAGACCCCCAAAAGCGGTACAAGTCGTGTCGGAGTGTAGCCCAGAACACCCTGAGATACTACTGGAATACCTACCAGCAAATCTCCTGCCTTGGCCAAGGACTTTTCATGTTCTGGCTCTCCTAGACACAGCACGACCTCACCCCCAATACCGGGAGAGACGAACCCCTGCAGATCCGCTCACTGCCTCCATGTGGCTCGGGACTGCACCCAACTAAAACCTGTTTGCACGACTCCTTTGAGCCGTGGTAGGGTAGTAATCAAAGTACAGTGGGAACTCACACGAGACAAATGACGATCCCAGGTCGATGAACTAACCTGTACACATGTCACCTGGGAACTGCTATCTGACGTCTGGTATATCCCAACTAGCAGGTTCCCGGCGAGTCCTGTCCGGTGTACTCATAACCCAATGAGCACCTGTATACATCTTAGGTGAACCAACTGACACCAGTGGCTTGTGAGACCGGCCACCGCCCCTCGTCGGGGTCTCGACTGTATACACTAGTCTACTCTGGAGAATCGATGCCCTGTCTCGAAACTCCCACGACTAGGGACCATTTAAGGATGTGCTTATAGACCCCAGCTCCCACTTATATGATCGCCCTCATACTGCTGGAAGTCAAGCAAGAATCCTCGGGGCTTTATCAACGTGCAATAGCGACTCATCAGGTCACCTAAAGCAGTACACGATGATAAAGATAAACCAGATAGCATACTATCATCTCGAGTAAGACTGTCCTACCGGGATAGGTCCTCCCCTCAATCATTGCAATCACGTGCCTGTGACCCAATAATTGACTCCGAGGGCACTATCTCCAACAATCTCCCACTTGCACTCGAGGCTAATTATTGCGATGTCGCATACTCACAGCCCGTGTGATACTGAACACCCAACTCCTCTACTAGTCAGTCTCACAAAGCTCGTTTGCGAAACTATTGCGTTCGAGTAATAGCCTCAGTGAGTGGATCCGCTTTGATGTTTCTTTCTATGTCTCTCTAAATCTCAAGTTCGCGGAGAAAACTATCTCCCGAAATGAGCAATACCTGTCCTAGAATGTCTGGATGTCTGATGGGACCTAGCTCATAAATGAACTCCAAATCCAAACTTCTTAGACTGTATCGTCAACTGAACTTAATCAGTATCCCTGCGCCATGCCTTCCCTCAGTATCCACCTGGACCAACTGTCCAAGATACGGCCCCTCGTCAGAGGGAAAACTATAACTCTGACAGCCACTCTGCCATCCAGGTCACCTTGGAAGCCTGGAATGATAACCGTCTCCTAAAGGAGGCTGCCGTTATCAAATTCCTAGAACATTCACTTATGTTCTAAAACTGCTTCCGACTGTTTCTCCAGGATTGGATCAATATCAACTTATTGCACCTACTGCAAGAACAACATCTGGTGTGGTACTTGACATCTCATGATTGACTCAATTGCCTAAGCAAGTGATCTGTCAATCATGCGTATCCCTCTCCCCTTTAGTCTGTAAGACACCTTTAGAGAGGGTGACTCCATTATCTGCAGGTACACTACCGTGCCAGGAGTCGTCCATTCTAAATACTCATAGAATGCGGTCAAAGTACCCAGATTGGGAAACCACCCAAATCTAGATCTAAAACCATAGATCTAGTAACCAGAATGTCTGATATTATATCCAAGTCCTATGTGGAGAAACCACTGTGTGACGACCAAAGTATAACCGATCGTAGTATAGGAATATTACTTCCTACTATGTGTATGTCATCAAATACCAGGACATCACACCCTACTACCTTCTTAACAGATCCATCCCCTATTCTGATGAAGTCAAACCTATGACTGCCACATCAGAAATAGATGATCTATCTCCGTTATATCTGCTTTAGTCTATAAATAGACATAAGCCTGATGTCCACCAATGCTTCCGCTGCTCCCACTGACTACGACAACCCTCTGGCAGAGTCATATACACGTACGCTTCTAAAGCAAGTTTAGAACGACGCTATACTCATCCTCCCGCCGGGTCCCGCAGTCTGGAATAACAGCAATGGCAAGTGTGGGTAAACAAGAACTTCCCTGTCACCGTCCTTGAGGCTACCGGAGTACCTCTCGGGTGCCAGAAGTTACCCACCGTATCTGCGGAGTGGCCAATGGAATGTCAAACCAGATTGAATCTTTAGGTTCCTTATCAAATCTTCAGTAATCGTTTGTGGTTCTGGAATCACTTCCAGTTCTACCATACTCCCACTACTTTTTCTGAAAAAATCCATTTTTAATAAAAACTGTGGCGAGTCTAGAACAATATTGCTATTGTTCATCCAGATGGTAGAAAATCAACCCTCGTCATAGCCTGGGTCAACCCACAAACAGCCATTACAGAAACGTGCCTTGAGTTGTTCAGAGTCTGGTTTTAAGCATAAGCCGGACAACTCCCCGTATCTTAACAATGTCAAGATATGAACTGTTCTATATCCAAGAAGCAGAGGCACTGATTTAATTGAACCAGATTCAAAACATGCAGCTGTCTCCAGTGCATGTCAACTAAATGGAAGAGAGGCCGATCAGCGTTATTCAACTTAGGAGTACTTCCAATTATGAGTAACCTGAAAGAGAAGCTAGTTCTCTTAATCATTACTATCAACTGAATACCATTCACAAATATCTACTCTTCGATCACCTTGAAGAATCCCGATACTTGCAATACTTGGTTCTCTACTTTATTCATTTACCCATAACTTCTCAAAACTTGGACCTTGTGTTTCTACGAAACACTTGTCTAAGAACTAGAGAAGTCATAAGTAAACCGAATATAGTACGAGTACCTACCCCTCTGTCCTAATGGACACTGGACAATATACAATACTCTGTATAAGTCCCCTGAGTCTGGTGACTCATTCACTGTGTGTCGTAGGTTGAAAACTGTACTTTTGGTTAAGAAGAATTACACCGCTGTTCAATGCTCCTTACCTAACCATCCACTGGTATAGGTAAATGTCATAGACATAATTTCAAAAAGATATGTCTCACTCTATAAAAATAGACGTACAGATATATCAATTTGAAATTGGTGCACAACAACGGATATTCAAAACCAAATATTTGCCGACCGGCAAACAACCCAGGTGGCTTCCTCAAATATCACCAATTCCAACGAATCCCGATATAATGAGGATGGTCACCTAATTCCCAATAACTTACTCCCCTTCATCATCTGTAAAACCATACAGATGTGAGACTCATACCTGGTAAATACATACCCTGGAGCAAGTGCCTAATTGGGAAATCAGTTTTCATTTAACAGTACACAGTGAAACTGAAACATAGAGATGTTTCGATGGGGTATCCTGGTATTCTTAGTAATGCCTCTTCCATTATCCAGATTCACAACTATAACTGTGTAATTCTTTGCCACCTCTCCAAATCCCTTTATATGTCTTTAGTCATTACCTTCTGTACACCCCTTTAGGCCAAATGGTTTTCTTCCTTCCCTACCGTTCGGCACCAGCCTATGGTTTGGAAGAAGACTATCCAATAAGCATAAAGGGTGTACTGTCCTAATCCTAGGAGCACTCGCAATGCGAGAGAAGGTGAGGATAAAAGACAACCGAATGTACTTAATTCATAGGTGATTTAGGATTGACAAAGAAGTACATGGTTTGGTCGTGAATAGCAGTCGCAATTTACTTTGCCCTCTTACTAATCCCTTGCTTTGTCTGAACTTAATACCTTCTGTACACCGTTTAGGCTAATTGGCTTTCTTCATTCCCCACCGTTCGACACCAGCCTAAGGTTTGGAAGAAGACTATCCAATTTGCGTAATAGGTGTACTATCTCCTAAACCAAGGAGTACTCGCAACCTGAGAGAAGGTAAAAGGTAAAGACAACTGAATAGTCCTATTCGTTTTCTCCAGAACCGGAAACCATCCTCGAAGTCCTTCGAGTTCGTATATAACCATACGATGGTTTTGTCCAATGGAAGTGGACGTTCGTAGTAATACGGGGTGTCCCGGAGAAAAGAGTAAAAGTAGGAGTGGCAAAGAGGTCTGCAACTCTGACAATCCAAAAGCCAGTGTTAAGAAGGTTCGGTCAACTTGGTCACTGAGTCATAGTCTAGGGTCGGGTCAATGGTCGCTGCCAAAGAGAGAGAGAAAAGAAACACTCAGCGTGCACTCTAACCTAGATCAGAATGGTTACCAATTTATCTAATCTGGAAACCTCCCACTGTAACGTCAAATTCTTCCCCAAACCTGAAAGAAGAATTAGCCGGGATAACCCGAGGAGTAAACCAACTCATCAGTGGGAATCGGGATCCAACTCTCATCGCATGATAACGTGACGGAATCCGCTCACGTTATCACACTCCAGAAGGTATGCGCATATCTGGCAAGTTTCAGTACTTTTGAAACTCCCGATGTGGATTTTTGCCCCATGCTCTTATGACCTTGACTTTGGCCAACATATCATAAGTCACATGTCAAGTTCTACCCGTCATTTTCCTGGTTAATTTGAACCCACCCGTACCTACCCTTGACTTTGGCCAAAATGGCAGTACGACTGTCCCAAACCAACGCATCTATCTATGCTGCATATGAATACCCAACAGCTACCAAACACTGTGCCTTGACTTTGGCCAACATACACAGCTTGAATACTATTGACCATCCATATGAAACGACGGAGGGCTACGAATGGTTTCTGGCGAAAACCTTTAACGTAATGAACTTGATATCGTTGAAGGAACTGATAGCTTTTAAAAATATAGTGACGACAACCTTTGCTAAAGAGGTCACTCCCGGTGAAGGGATCTCGGCTCTTTCCCCGTAGAATGAGGTGCAGGATATTCCAACTGAATACCACGGTGCAAAGCAAAAGTAATCGGCTATAATGAAGTTAATGCCCTGACGCAAACTTTTGTCCAAGGGGTCACTCCCGGTGAAGGGATCTCGGCCCTTGCCTCGTCGACTGAGGAGCAGGATATTCCAACTGAATACCACGATGCAAAACAAAAGAGAACGCCCTTGCAATAACAGCTTTTTGAAAAAGTGTTCCAACAACATCAGATTAGGTTTGTTTAACTTGCATTGATCCGAATCAATGCAGTCCCATCAATTGATCACACCACAAAGAACGAAAATATACTGACGTACGTATATGCCGTCCGCATTCGCCACTGGGTCCCGTCATCACTCGTTAGGTTAGCTAACTAACGACAGAGCGGGGACTGGACTAGCGCGGATGAAAAACATATACAACATCTATAAATATATATATAATATATAATTTTCGCTCAAGGCGTGATAAACAATGCAGCAACACAGAAATGTATAGCAACACAGATCAATACAGATATCTGGGATCCCCGGGTTTCACAGAGCCGCTGAAACCCGACATTCCCCTGGTCGTGTGGATAGCCTGTGCAATGAAAATCCTAGACCCCTACGGGCGCGGCAAGTCACCCGCCAAAACCTGAAGCGAGGCAGCCCCCTTCAGCTACGTGAATGGACCACCCAGCACTTCACGGAATCCGGTAACTTGGGCACCCCTCCTGGGTCAACCCTATACCCCCTACGAGTGCGGCGAATAGCCCGCCAATCCTAGAGTGAAGCCCCCTCCGTCTCAATGCCATGAGATGCGGGCTTGTTGCCCTCTAGAACCCGGCTATCCGTGCACCCCTCCGCGGGGTAATCCTAGTACAGAAAGTAAAATATACATACAACGGGTACATCAACCGCAACCAGGTCGTGCCCCAAAATAATAATACAAACTGGCAGTGACGGCAGTCCACATGTCGGACGCTCGCCCCGCAATATCAAATGTACATATAAAACAAAACTGTACTACCACTGCAACCAGGCTATCCCCCACGACCGATCCGCAATAACACAGTACAATCACAGAACATCAACGTGAAAGTCACGTTCGCAAATCCATCTAACCGGGCTATAGCAGTTAGACCGGATTTACCGATCGAGTGACATTCACGGTCGCAGATATAATGAAAAAACTGTGAACTAGCATGTTTAAAATATCCGACCGAACAAATTTATCAAAGTGGGCCCCAAAAACTACTGTAGCACTTACAGAAAAACTGGGCCCAAATAAAATATCCCAAAAACCCTATTTCCAACTGATAAGCTTACTGGGAAAATTTGGTGCCACAATTCCTCTTATCCGCCGCGCAAGCGCGGCCAAACCAGGGTTTTGGCCGCGCTTCCGCGGTGGAACTGAGGAATTAGTGGATCGTATTTTCCCAGATTTCTTATAATTGCTTGTACATGTCTCTGCAATCACCAGAAAAATTTTAGGAGCTCAAAAAATTTTAACAGAGAACACATGTGCACAAAATACGGTTTTTGGGTTTTTGTTCGATCGAGTTCTAAACGCGCTAGAGCAAGCTAGGGAAGGTTAATGGCGTGGCTCTGATACCATTGTAAGCCCGCGGGGGCGCCCCGGCCGTCGATCCGACGCCGGAAACGCGGAAAACAAAAACTTTGCGAACTTTGCAAAACGGCACCGCCGCGGACTTTTCACCCGGATCGGGCCATTAACCTAGCTAGCTAGCAAAAAGAAAAGAGTAGAGATGCTATACCAAACGATCCGTGTCCTTCGGTCTTCGTCTCCGCTCCGATCTCCTGCGGAATCTCCGTCACTTCCTCGCTCGTCGGAAAGGGCACCACGTAGCCGGAATCTTTTACGGGCTCCCGCCTCTTGACCGAGGCAACTCGGGCGCGAAGTTGGCTAGCCGACGCGTCCAAGACTTGCTATAGAATAGTGTAGTGAGTTGTCTCTTGGGGTTTAGGGAAGTTGCCATGGAATGGTGGAGGTAAAGAAAACAACTCAAAAAGAGCTTATGAACCTTTTTGGCATGAGAAAGGATATCAAACATATTTCTCACTCAAAAGGAAAATGATCCTCTCTCTACCTCTAAAGTGGCCGGCCCCCTCTCCATCAAATTAGATTGGAGAGAGAAAAAGAATGGCATGATACAATATCAATAATTAAGAAAAATAAAAGAGAGATAAGAATGGAAAAATGGTCACCCTTCATTCTCATCCAAATCCTTTCCACCATCCATCAAATGAAAAGCAAGTGATGAGATTAAAAAGGAATCTCATCATGAAGCAAGTCTCATCATGCCACAAATAAGCAAGAAAGCCCCTCCACTAAGTGTTAATTGCAAACTTGCAATTAACACCCTCCATCAAGAAAGTCCGACCGAGAAGGAATGAAGGAAAACCGGCCGGAACGGAATGCAAACTGGCAACCCCAGAAAACCGATCCCGTAATAAATTACAGGAAAACCCCACTACTGCAAATACATGCCCGCATTTGTATTCGCACTGAACACAAATGCAAAGAGACAAAACTACACTATCTAATACTAGTATCCGGCTTAAGCCAAAGCCGGCTAGTAAAAACTGTCCGATCGCGATCCGTGCAATACCGCACGTATCTGATCGAACCCTGCCATATCTCCATACGGCCTCTACAGCGTTTCGCCCGAAACTTGAGTAACTGTCTGTGTGGTGGACTCTAAAGACTCGTCAATACTGTGGCTGTGGATTTAACCACTAGCACGTCAGAGGTATAAGCCAATACGTGACGGGCCACCAGGTATTGACCAAAAAGGGACGTCGATGAGCGAACTCATCCTGACACCCTACTGAGCCTGTCAGTGACAATATCCGTACAGTCCGGTCCGTTCGTCTATGAGCATCGCATGGCGGGCCTAGGGGGTTGGTAAAAGTCAGACCCCCAAAAGCGGTACAAGTCGTGTCGGAGTGTAGCCCAGAACACCCTAAGATACTACTGGAATACCTACCAGCAAATCTCCTGCCTTGGCCAAGGACTTTTCATGTTCTGGCTCTCCTAGACACAGCACGACCTCACCCCCAATACCGGGAGAGACGAACCCCTGCAGATCCGCTCACTGCCTCCATGTGGCTCGGGACTGCACCCAACTAAAACCTGTTTGCACGACTCCTTTGAGCCGTGGTAGGGTAGTAATCAAAGTACAGTGGGAACTCACACGAGACAAATGACGATCCCAGGTCGATGAACTAACCTGTACACATGTCACCTGGGAACTGCTATCTGACGTCTGGTATATCCCAACTAGCAGGTTCCCGGCGAGTCTTGTCCGGTGTACTCATAACCCAATGAGCACCTGTATACATCTTAGGTGAACCAACTGACACCAGTGGCTTGTGAGACCGGCCACCGCCCCTCGTCGGGGTCTCGACTGTATACACTAGTCTACTCTGGAGAATCGATGCCCTGTCTCGAAACTCCCACGACTAGGGACCATTTAAGGATGTGCTTATAGACCCCAGCTCCCACTTATATGATCGCCCTCATACTGCTGGAAGTCAAGCAAGAATCCTCGGGGCTTTATCAACGTGCAATAGCGACTCATCAGGTCACCTAAAGCAGTACACGATGATAAAGATAAACCAGATAGCATACTATCATCTCGAGTAAGACAGTCCTACCGGGATAGGTCCTCCCCTCAATCATTGCAATCACGTGCCTGTGACCCAATAATTGACTCCGAGGGCACTATCTCCAACAGCCATTACACAAAGTCCCTGGCCAGGGCAAGTGAGATTTACTGGTAGGTGTTCCAGTAGTTTTACAGGGTGTTCTGGGCTACACTCCGACACGACTTATACCGCTATTAGGGGTATGACGTTTACCCCCCCTTAAGCCCGATATGTGATACTCTTAGATGAACAGACCGGACTGTACGGAGATTGTCACAGATAGTCTCAGTAGGAGTTCGGATGGGTTTTACTCATTGGCCTTCTTATCGTCAGATACCCGGGTAGCTGTTACGCACAGCTAGTGCCGCTGAAGTGCTTGTAGTTAAACCCACTGCCAGTGTACTGTCGAGTCTTTAGAGTCCGACACAGAGGGTTGTTCACCTTTGGGCGAAACGATGTAGAGGTCGTATGGTTTTACGACAGGGTTCATTCACATATGCGTACTTATACGTGTTTGGTGTTCAGGCAGTTGATACTAGTGGGCTTTAGTTTAAGCCAGATCCTAATATTTGATTTTGGGTTGGTTCAGTCTCATTGTATTCGTGTTCTTCGGAACACGGATGCGGGTATATGTATACAGTTGACAGAGACAAAGAAGGAGACACCTCATAATGGTTTTGACCATTGACTTGATTAAAACCATAATGAGATGAAGGAAATTGATTACTAATTTTAATTAGAGATAATTGTGTTATGGTTATTTAGTTTGACCATTTTACTTGTTGACCATTGTTGACTTAGATATTTTTGTTAAGCAAAAGATATTTTGCTTAGCATTAATGGTGACATGATAATGGTCAAATCAAATGAACCATCACAGTTTTGCTAATTAAAATTATTATTCTTTTATCCTAATATAAGAGCTATCTTTTCATTATTCACATATTCATTCTCTCTCATAGCTCTCTCTCCTTCATCCTCTCTCTCCAGCCCTCATCTCTCATGTGTTGAGAACCAAGGGCCATTGAGACCAAACCACTAAAACCCCTCTCTACTCACTCTAGGGTTCTTAGTATAGCACACCAAGCACCCTAGTTACTTCATTGTTGAAGTTGGAGCTCAAGGTAGAGGCCTTCGGGTGGATCTTCTTTGACGTAGAGAAGCCGGTGAGGAGGAGCCATCTACTACCACTCCAAGGAGCTCACAACAAGCAGAAGCACCACAGGAAGAGAGGGAGTTCAAGCTTGAGGTATAAATTTCTATCATAGTTGATAGAACTCTTTTGTGCTAACTAGGTTTATGTTAAAGATCCAGTTTAGGGTTTATTCTAGCGCCAAGTTATATATCGTTGTAAAATTTTTGTTCCGCATTTGGCCATGGAAGTTGGCCGGGGTGCTACTGTAACCCTTCATGGTATCAGAGCCATCCCATAAACCCTAGATTAGCAAGATTAAACAATGTTAAAACAACGAAACCAAAACAAGTCCGTAACATCAAACCCAAACTACAGTTTCTGTTGTTTTTAAAAATAGCTTCAAATTTTTTTTTAATCAACTGCAGTGTGATCTTTATACTATGAGATGTACCCAGAACAAAAATGACCCATTTTCACCATGATTGGGCCGTCCAAAACCCTCAAATTTTCGGCCTCCTTGGTTCTAGTATGGTGGAATTGGTTGAATTTTGTTCTAGGCACTTATCCCTAGGAGTTTGGGTTTCTGGTGTTGTTTGTTTTTTGCCCAAATTCGATTCTCTATTGTTTTCTGTATGGGGCAATTTGAACTGTTTCGAAGTCATTAAATTTGACATTGTCTTATAGTTTACAGTACATTCACTTTTATCTACGACCGTGAATGTCACTCGATCGGTAAAACTCGTCTGATTGCTATATGTTCTTTTAGACGGGTTTTGCTAACATGACATTCACGTTGATGTTTTGTGCTTGTGCTGTGATTGTGGTTGGATAGTCGTGATGGATAGCATGTGGTGCAATGTTAGTGGTACAGTTAATATTCATTTGTATATTTGATATTGCGGGGCGAGCGTCCGACATGTGGACTGCCGTCTTTGCCGGGTTGTATATTATTTTGGGGCACGACCGTGTTGAGGTCGATATCCCCATTTGTACATATTATTTTCTTTTTCTGTACTAGGATTACCCCGCGGTGGAGTGCATGGATAGCCGGGTTCTAGAATGCAACAAGCCCGCATCTCATGGCGTTGAGACGGAGGGGGTTTCATTCTGGAATTGGCGAGCTATTCGCCGCACTCGTAGGGGGTATAGGATGACCCACGGATGGGCACCCAAGTTACCGAATTTCGTGAAGTGATGGGTGTCCCATTCACTTTGTTGAAGGGGGCTGCCTCACTTCTGGGATTGGCGGGTAACTTTCCGTGCTCGCAGGGGTCCAGGTTTTCATTGCACAGGCTATCCACACGACAAAGAACGTCGGGTTTTATTTGCGGCTCAAATGAAATCCGGGGCTCCAAGATTATCCACCATTATGTATTGTTGGCTGAGATTCTGTGATGTTGATTATTATCATGCCTGGGACGAATGTTGTATATACTTATATATATATATATACTAGTAGATGTTGTATATGTTTTGCACCCGCGCTAGTCCAGCCCCCGCTCTGTCGTTAGTTAAGTAACCTAACGGGTGAGACGAGGCCCAGTGGCGAATGCAGATGGTATATACGTACATCAAATTTTCGTTCTTTTCTGGTGTGATAGGTTAAATTGATGGGACCACATTAATTTTGATTAATATAAGAAAATAGACCTAAAAGACGTTGTTGGAACAGATTTCGAAAAACTGACATTACAGATGTTCTCTTTTGCTTTGCACAGCGGTATTCGGTTATGAATATCCAGCACCTCATTCGACGAGGCAAGGGCCGAGATCCTTTCATCGGGAGTGACCCCTTGAGTAAAAGTTTGCGTTAAAGTAATAACTTCACTATAGTCGATTATTTTTTCTTTGCATCGTGGTATTCAATTTGGAATATCCTGCACCTCATTCGATGAGGAAAGAGTCGAGATCCTTTCATAGGGAGTGACCACTTTAGCAAAAGTTTTCTCCACTATATATTAGTAAAACCACTCAGGTTTCTTCAACGATATCAAGTTCATTACGTTAACGGGTTTTTCGCCAAAAACCCAGCCGTAGCCCTCCGTCATTTCAGAATAGTAATATTTAGTATTCGTGCTGCGTTTGTTGACCTAGTCAAGGCGTATTGAACGGTAGCTAAGTGATATTTTTCTGTGCATTGCAAATGCGATTGGTTAGGACAGTCGTGCGGCCTTGTTGACCTAGTCAAGGGCACGTACGGGTGGGTTTAATGCAATCAAAAAAATGACGGGTAGAACTTGACTAGCGGTTTATGGTTTGTTGACCTAGTCAAGCTCATAAATCATTAGGGGCAAAAACCACATCG
This sequence comes from Agapanthus africanus, assembly GCA_030015575.1. Taxonomy (NCBI): domain Eukaryota; kingdom Viridiplantae; phylum Streptophyta; class Magnoliopsida; order Asparagales; family Amaryllidaceae; genus Agapanthus; species Agapanthus africanus. The sequence continues at coordinate 217,298,788 of JASDDO010000029.1, forward strand.
GGAGTTTCAAACATACAGGAAACATACAGATTCAGCATACCTTCTGGAGTGTGGTGACTAGAGTGGTTTCCATCTAAGTCATCACACAATGATAGTTGGATCCCGATCCCACTGATGAGTTGGATTACTCTCGGGAGATTATTACACTTAAAAATTAATGCTATAAACCAAGTAGGTGTCTAGAACGGTGTTAGCGGGGCTACGCCTCCAAGGAAAAGAGGTTATGTAATTAAGGAACTTCGTTAAAGCATTGGAAAACCTCCCTCGAAGTACCAACACAAGCCTGGCAGAAAGGTTAAGCAAGTATTGTGACGTGTGATTAAATCCTGACTAGTTCTTCTTTTAGGGTTTGAAGAAGAATTTGAGGAAACAGTGGGAGCCATCCTGGTTAGATAAATTAATAACCAATCTAATCTTGCAAGAGCGCACGCTGAGTGTTTCTTTTCTCTCTCTCCAGGTAGCAACCATTTCACGCCCTAATCAAGCTAATAAAATGTATCGCTTGACCGATCTGAATTCTTATTCGGGGCTGGGGAACGTCGGTTCGGCTCTAACTAACGACAACAGTCATAAGTATGAGCAAGAGAAAGAGGATTATATGGATTCCAAGGAGACCCCATTGAAGAAGAAGCATACTATTGCATCTACTTCAGGTGTTCTTGTAATTGAGAACTACTTTTCGGTCAGTCCTAACTCCTGGGTACTAGATACCGGATTAGGATCTCATATCTGTAATTTATTGCGGGGACTGAGAAAAAGTGGGAAAGTTGCACTTGTTGATATGTCCCTCAGGGTAGGGAATGGAGCACGAGTTAATGCTACAGCCGTCGGTGAATATCACCTTGTATTGCCAAATGGCAATACTATGATTTTGAACAACTGCTACTATGTACCTTCTATGGTTTGCAACATCATATCAGTTTCTTTACTTGATAAAGATGGATATAACTTTGTTCTTGATAGAAATATAATGAACATTTACCTTGATAAGGTACTAGTTGCAGAAGGTACAATGTGTAATGGTATCTATGCTCTAAATTAAAATACAGTTCTCAATGTACAAAACACACGCAAGAGGAAGAGTTCAGATACGAACGAATCCTACTTGTGGCATTGTAGACTTGGTCATATCGGAGAGAAAAGACTAAGTATGTTACATAAAGATGGACTCTTGCATACGTTCAAATTTTCATCTTATGAAACTTGTCAGTCTTGTCTCAAAGGAAAGATGACCAAATCTCTTTTCACTGGACATGGAGAAAGAGCAACAGAGCTTTTGGGACTCATACACAGTGATTTGTGTGGTACGATGTCTATACATGTAAGGGGCGGGTTCTCGTACTTCATCACATTCACTGAAGACCTCTCTAGATTCGAATATATGTATCTTATGAAACACATATATGAAGCTTTTGAGAAATTCAAAGAATTCAGAAACGAAGTAGAGAACCAGACAGGCAAAAGTATCAAGATCCTCCGATCGGATAGGGGAGGAGAGTACTTAAGCACGGAATTCCTAGATTACTTAAAAGAGAATGGAATTCTCTCTCAGCTTACTCCTCCTTATACACCACAACACAATGGTGTATCGGAGCGGAGGAATCGTACCCTATTGGATATGGTTCGCTCCATGATTAGTAGTGACGAGTTGCCTCTTTCATTTTGGGGACATGCGCTTTTGACAGCGGCATATCTATTGAATGATGTTCTGTCCAAATCAGTTCCAAAGACACCGTTCGAGATATTGAATGGAAAAAGGCTATATTTTAAAAGATTTAAGATATGGGGTTGTCCGGCTTATGTTAAAAAGCATAAACCAGATGAGGCACGGTCAGTTTTATGTAAGTTTGTGGGATATCCAAAGAATGGTTATGGATATCTGTTCTACCACACCGAGGAACAGAAGGTGTTTGTTGCTCAACATGCCGTTTTCTTAGAAACGGAATTTCTTGCAAAAGAAATTAGTGGGACCACGGTAGAACTGGAAGAAATTCAGCGACCACAAACTGAAACTGAAGATTTGACATAACCTCAAGATTCAATAACCCCAGACGAACCTCAGCCACTTCGCAGATCTGGTAGGATTTCTCATCCGCCCTAGAGATACTATGGTTTTCTCATAGACGGGGATCGAGAGGATTGCATCTTGGAAGAAGATGATCCTACCAGTTTCAGGCAGGCCATTATCAGTAGGGACTCTGATAAGTGGCTGGATGCTATGTGATCCGAAATGGAGTCCATATACACCAATAAAGTGTGGACCTTGGATATTGCTCCACCTGGGGTAAAACTCGTTGGATGCAAATGGATCTACAAAAGGAAACTTGGTGTAGATAGGCTGGTGGAAACCTATAAGGCTAGACTCATTGCAAAAGGTTTTCATCAAAGACCTGGTGTGGACTATGACGAAACGTTTTCTCTAGTGGCTATGCTTAAATCCATTCGGATCCTACTTGCCATTGCTGCCTTCCATGACTATGAAATCTGGCAGATGGACGTAAAAACGGCTTTTCTAAACGGCGGTTTGGAAGAATGCGTTTATATGGATCAGCCAGAAGGTTTTGTAGACAGTGGGAGTAGCGGGAAGGTGTGCAAGTTGCTTAAATCTATTTATGGATTAAAGCACGCATCGTGGAGATGGAACATCTGTTTTGATGAAGCAATCAAGGAATTTGACTTCATCAAGAACGAGGATGGACCTTGTATTTATAAGAAGATTGCAGGACGAACTGTCGTATTCCTAGTCTTGTACGTGGACAGCATTCTTTTGATAGAAAATGACATTCCTATTCTACAATCGTTCAAGCTATTCTTGTCACAAAGGTTCTCCATGAAAGACCTGGGTGATACCTCGTACATTCTGGGGATCAAGATCTACAGAGATAGATCCAAGAGATTACTGGGACTTTCACAGTCCAGGTACATAGAGACCGTACTAAAGAGATTTAGTATGGAAGATTCCAAGCGCGGTAATATACCCGCATTGCACGGAATCACCCTCTCCAAGAAGATGTCTCCCAAGACTGACGAGGAGAGGGTTCGCATGAGCTATACCCTACGCTTCGGCGGTAGGATCTATAATGTATGTGATGCTATGTACAAGACCAGATGTAGCATACGCACTAAGCATGGTGAGCCGGTATCAGTCAGACCCAGGTGGGAACCACTGGACAGCAGTGAAGAACATTCTCAAGTACCTGAGAAAGACTAAGGAGATGTTCCCGGTTTACGGTAATGGAGACCTCAGGGTCGAGTCCTTTACCGATTCAAGCTTCCAGAGTGACAACGATGATAGCGAGTCTGTCTCGGGTTTTGTGTTTACCCTCAACGGAGGGACGGTGTGTTGGAGTAGTTCCAAACAGGATACCGTCACAGACTCGACGATGGAGGCTGAATACATTGCTGCAAGCGATGCCGCAAAAGAAGCGATCTGGATGAAGAAGTTCATCAGTGAACTTCAGGTGGTTCCGTCCATTGTTGACCCAATACCTTTGTATTGCGATAACAATGGGGCTATAGCTTTAGCAAGGGAACCACGGTCCCATCAGAAATCCAGACACATCTTAAGGCGGTATCACCTGATCAGGGAGATCATTGATCGCCAGGAGATCGAGGTACAGAGAGTGGACACTAAAGACAACACGACGGATCCATTCACAAAGGCCCTCCCTCAAACACAGTTGGAGCGACTTTTTGAGCTATTAGGTATGCGGTACGCCAGCAGCTAGCCTTAGTGTAGACGTTGGGTATGCGGTACACCAATTACTAGCCTTTAGTGCAAGTGGGAGATTGTTGGATATGTATGCCCTAGAGGCCATTATTGTATAGTACTAGTTTGTATATTACATTTTGGAATCATGGGATATATACATGGATTGACGACAGTCTTGCTCGATATTGTAGTATGCTACATGGTTTGTATCTATCTTAATATATGTATATGTTTATTTTAACATATCGCTAATACATATTGATGGAGCCCTTAGGATCTTTGCTTGACTACCGGCGTTGTGATGGCGATCACACTAGTGGGGGCTAAGTAGTCTGTAAGCGCATTCTTATACAGGTCCCTAGTCATATGATTATCGAGACATGGCATCGATACTCCAGAGTAGACTCGTGCATACGCTTCTCATACCAGCAGGGGAGATGGTATGTCCCATAGCCATCAGTACGTCGTACTGGAGATAGTATGCAGGTGCTCGTTAGGTTACGAGTACACTGGACAGGTCTCGTCGGGAACTATTGATTGGTATTATACCTATCATCAGTTAGCAGTTCCCAGGTGACATGAGTACAGCTTAGTCCGTTGACTTGACAATGCTACTTCGCCTCAAGTGTGTTCCCTCTGTTCTTTGATTGCTACCCTACCATGGCTCTATTGAATGGTGCAAACAGATAGTAGTTGGGTGCAGTCCCGAAGCACTTGGAGGCAATGGCGGTTAGATATGATTCGTCTCTCCCGATATTAGGGGTTGATATCACGCTGTGTCTAGGAGAGCCATTACACAAAGTCCCTGGCCAGGGTAAGTGAGATTTACTGGTAGGTGTTCCAGTAGTTTCTCAGGGTGTTCTGGGCTACACTCTGACACGACTTATACCGCTATTATAGGTCTGACGTTTACTATCCCCTAGGCCCGTTATGCGATACTCTTAGACGAACAGACCTGGCTGGACGGAGATTGTCACAGATAGGCTCAGTAAAGTTCGGATGGGTTTTACTCATTAGCCTTCTTATCGACAGATACCTGGGTAGCCGTTACGCACAGCTTGTGCCGCTGATATGCTTGTAGTTAAACCCATTGCCAGAGTACTGTCGAGTCTTTAGAGTCCCACATAGAGGGTTGTTCACCATTGTGCGAAACGATGTAGAGGTCGTATGGTTTTACGACAGGGTTCGTTCATATATGTGTACTTGTGCGTGTTTGTTGTTCGGGCAGTTGATACTAGTGGGCTTTGGTTTAAGCCAGATCCTAGTATTTGATTTTGGGTTGGTTCAGTCTCATTGTATTCGTGTTCTTCGGAACACGGATGCGGGTATATATATACAGTTGACAAAGACAAAGAATGAGACACCTCATTAGGGTTTTGACCATTGACTTGATTAAAACCATAATGAGATGGAGGAAATTGATTACTAATTTTAATTAGAAGTAATTGTGTCATGGTTATTTAGTTTGACCATTTGACTTGTTGACCATTGTTGACTTAGATATTTTAGTTAAGCAAAAGATATTTTGCTTAGCATTAAAGGTGACATGATAATGGTCATATTAAATGAACCATCATAATTTTTCTAATTAAAATTATTATTCTTTTAACCTAATATGAGAGCTATCTCTTCATTATTCACATATTCATTCTCTCTCATAGCTCTCTTTCCTTCATCCTCTTTCTCAAGCCCTCATCTCTCATGTGTTGAGAACCAAGGGCCATTGAGACCAAACCACTAACATCCCTCTCTACTCACTCTAGGGTTCTTAGTCTAGTACACCAAGCACCCTAGTTACTTCATTTTTGAGGTTGGAGCTCAAGGTAGAGGCCTTCGAGTGGATCTTCTTTGACGTAGAGAAGCCGGTGAGGAGGAGCCATCTACAACCACTCCAAGGAGCTCACAACAAGCAGAAGAACCATAAGAAGAGAGGGAGTTCAAGCTTGAGGTATAAATTTCTATCATAGTAGATAGAACTCTTTTGTGCTAACAAGGTTTATGGTAAAGATCCGGTTTAGGGTTTATTCTTGCGCCAAGTTTTGTATCGTAGTAAAAATTTTGTTCCGCATTTGGCCATAGAAGTTGCCCGGGGCGCTAGTGTAACCCTTCAATAACTTCGTATCCGAGTAGTTAAACCTCAAGTAGTTTGCTAGCTAGGGTTTATGGACGATCCTTGGCTCTAGTCGGTTTTGTGAAGCCCGTAAAAATCATTTTTTTGCAAATTCCGCCTCCCCGCGAATTCGTGGGGTGTGCGACATCGACATACATTGGTATCAGAGCCTCTCATAAACCATAGATAGCTTGTAGCGATGTTAGAATTCCGCCGTTTTTGTCGCGTAAAACTGTCGACAAAAACAGTTTTCAAAAGTGAGGTTTTGAGATGTTTGCATACCCCGCGGGCTCACGGTTTGAACCGAGAAGCCGCGTGGTGAAGCGTGCGCACCCCGGGGACACCCCGGGGGGGACCAACGGCCGGGACCTCCCACTAAGACCATCCTTTGGTGGCCTCAGGGGCTGGTGACCCGAGAGCACCAGGAATTGGTGCTCTCGAGTCTGCCTCCCTTTGAGGGCCACCTCGTGGAGGCCCACTCACGACTCGAAATTTAGTTCGTGGCCGGTACTTAAATCACGCAACGTCTAAATGCGTAACGTAAATTAAGCAATCCGATGTCCAAAAATCTAAACCTTTGAATGAAAATAAAAGAGGTGAAGTTTTGAAATAAAGGTATGATGAAATCAATTGTTTTCTTAAATGCGTAGATAATGGAACATGAAAATGCAAGTGGATTTTACTAGTTGAAAAATATATTTCGTCTTTTAAAAATTTGGGCAGCACCTCTCTTGTATATTTTGATCCAAAACCACATATACATGATAATATAAAAGGCATCCCCAAGCGGGAGTTAGCTCTTCGCTAATGGGCGGAATCACAACCACACAAATCAGAAATATCAGTATACGACGCCCAACGACGAAGATCAACACAAAGGATAATGAATAAAGCAAGATATCAACCCACCAAGTGAACATATAACTCATCGCTCTAAGTCTCGCAACCACAAGTCTGGCTAAGTCTTACTGCTTATACAAATACTAGTTTCTGATTGATGGAGTTGACTAGATACAACAGGAATAATAATACAAGAGTAGGCACGATCCAACATGTCCCACCTACCAAAGAAAATCACCCAAAAGCAAGCTGTGTGCCAGCGATACCGCAACTGATCCATGCGGTCAACCTGCAAGAACTGTGAGGCAACCGGGGTGAGTTGCCAACTCATGAGTAGAAAACATCAGCAGGTAGAAATCGAATAAAACAACGATTCCTAGGTCAACTATATCATAAAGTTAATACTATGATATCTTGGGTGACCGTAGCTGCATATATGCCAACAATATGATCAATGCCTGTATGCATGTGGATATCATCCACGTGTCCATCAATAACACAACAACATCATAGAACCTGAGTGTCCAACAACGACACTCGAAACATCATGAAAGAATATGCATGTAAATATGAGAATATCAACCAACGTGTGTCCATCAACGACATATCAAATCATGTAACCTGAGTGTACTACATCGATACTCGAAACATCATGAAACCCGTATCCAGCATCGACACGTAAATCCTCATATCTCGGGCTCCGTCAGTCCGGATCGGCCGACGGGCTCCATCAGTCCGGATCGGCCCATATCATCTCACGACTCCGATCGGTATCCTTCGGATAACCGCCAAGTCCAATACTATAACCGGTAGGTGGTGGTTTCTCTGCCAGGCTCATCATCTACTGCACAACATCCCTTTCTTGCCCTGGGGTACCATACTGGGTCCACCATGTACCCGCAAACGGCTCATCCAGCTCCTCGAATTGGGTATCACATAGCTCATAACCGAGAAAACACATGGTGGACGTCTCGAAATATCATATCAAGAGAAACCAGGTTTTTAAAACAATACATACTTTCTTTAGAAATATAACCACGGTTCTCATTTCAGAATCTCATGAAAAATAGCATCTCAATGCGTATAATTGTAAAGCATGATGTATGCAAATATAGAACAGAAATGTGAGCATATCAGTATATCATGCAACATAGAATAGTGATGTGAGCATAGCAAGTATATCATGCCAAAGAGTCATATGACAGTACTGAACAATTAAGAGTAATAGCATGATGCGGCAATTCTATTGTGTAAGTGACATAGCAATTATCGATGATGAAAGTGTGTGAGCTAGCAATCTGTGTAAGTGTAACATACACATCATCGATAATCGTGTAGGTGTACTAGCACAGATATATATAATGTAATGAGAACATCATGAACGTAGCAGGAAGTATATCGTGAGCACAATGCTATAATGTACACATATCTAATCTAACATGTTCGAGTCGGTGAATCTATAAATCGGCATCCAGCCTCACAACATCACGTACGGTAATCCATCGTACGGTGGCATTAAACAATTAGGGATTCTATAAACCATTATGACAATGAGTGCACGGACCTAACGCCTCGTACAACATATCACTCATTATTCTCATAATTATATATATATACCTATATCTTAGGTCACATCTATATCGATCTCATATCATGGGACCGACAAAGGTATCAATACTCTCATATCGCCTTGCATCTATATAACGACATATCAAACCAATTCAACACATCAATATCTCACATCAAGTCATCTTATTAATCTCATATTGTATTTATCGACCTCATAACATGTTATTATAATCTCATACTTATTCTCTTGCATCTACATATATATATATATCGTGATTTACATTCACGTTTCATAACCTTATATATCAATTCGAGACATCATTTCTATCATATCATTTCATACTAAATCATAAACTATAACCATAAGTCGTGGCATATCTTGTCTCTAAACTATAAATCACATATCAATGGTTGTAGGGGTGCTATACGCCATCCACCCGACTTCCCCCGTAGATATAAATCTACTCACCTGCGGAACTCCTTGTTCAGCCGTAGTCGATGTGCTTTGTCATCTCGGAATCCATGCGAAGGTACCTACAATAAATACACAGTCGCAATGCTATTAAAATCAAGTGCGGAAAAACTGTTAGTTATATGTATGCCCTAGAGGCCATTATTATACATGTGATGTATATTATAGTGGATGCTTGGACATATATAGGGAGGTCTTTCTTGCTCGACATGATAGTATGCTATCTGGTTGCTCTTTATCTTAACATGTACACCGAGTGTCTCTCTATTACATGTTGATAAAGCCCATAAGAGGAGTACTTGACTACCAGGATTATGATGCAGATCATACAAGTGGGGAAGAGGTAGTCGGTAAGTACATCCCTCAATTGTTCCTAGTCGTGGGAGTATCGAGACGGGGCATCGATATTCCAGAGTAGACTAGCGTATACGCTTCTCGATCCATATGATGGGCGATGGATGATACCATATCCATTGGTGTTTGACATTAGAGATGGTATACAGGTGCTCAGTGGAGACTGGGTACACTGGACGGACTCGCCGAGAACTCCTAGATAGTATTATACCTATCGTCAGATAGCAGTTCTCTGGTGACACTGGTACAGGTTAGTCTGTCGACCCGTGATCGTCATAGAGTCTTGTGTGATTCCCACTATGCTTTGATTTCCACCTTACCACGTTCAAGAGATCGTGTAAAATGGTGGTTTTTGGGTACAGTCCCGAGTCACATGGAGGCAATGAGCGATAGGAGGGGATTAGTCTCTCCCGGTATTGGGGGTTGATGTTGCGCTATGCTCGATTGGCCATAACAGAAAATCCATGGCCAGGGTTGTTGAGATTTACTGGTAAATGTTATCAGTAGTTTCTCAAACAGTTATGGCCCTTGCATCGGCATGACTTATCAGGCTATTGGGGTCTGACGTTATACAACCCCCAGGCTGCGATATGCAACATATCTGACGAAGAGACCGGACTGTACGGTAGTGTTATCGATTGGATTCGCAGGAGTATGAGCAGGCTTGCTTGTTGATCTTCTGAGCGCTCAATACCCTGGTGGCCGTTACGTTTAGTAGACCACTTGCGGCTTGTGGGTGTTTGATATGATCATCACCTACTGCCGGCGTATTGACGAGTCGTTAGAGTCCTACACAGAGGTTTCTTGGTTCATACGAAATGAAGTAGGAGCACATATGTGATATGTGCGGGACCGAGACTAATACGAGTATGTGATACCGTATTCTATTCTCGCGATATATGATATCGGTCGGTTATATGTGATATAGCTGGGCTGTCGAATCAAGTGTTGATTCGACAAGTTGATACATATGATATTAGTCGGTTGTATGTGATATAGCCAGATTATTAAATCAAATATTGATTTAATGATTTAATGTATAATTATATATGTGATATATTAATTTACATTAACTAATATTTGCTCACTTAAACATTTCTTTTTCTCACTCGTGTACACTTAGTATATATGTGATATATATTAATGTACGTTATTTTGTGTCATGCTTGATGCCACATGCTACATGGGTGTATGAGACTTACACCATGATTATAATAATATGAGGTTTTATTTATTTAAAGTAATTCAATATTAGTTGGAAATTGTCATGCTTTGAAGCTTGAAGCATCTTTGACTTAGTCCACTAGTTTTGTTTTACTTGTAGATATTTATTAACCTAACTATTATTGTTAGCCATGGTTTATTCTCTACACGAGTTAGTGTATGACACTAACTTACCCATGGTTGCTACACCTCATGTGTTTCATTTTCATCTCCACATCATCTTCTTCTTCCTCATGAAAAAGCTTGCTAGCTTTTGAAAAGGTGATGAAATATTATGAGAAAAATTATTCTAAAGTGAGCCCATTTCCTACTTCATCATCCTCTACTATATTAGCCATTTAGTTTAGGGTGTTTGCTTCACTAATCTACCATTAGTGAAGAGGTAGCATGAGCTTGAGTCTCCTCGACGTAGATCATCTTCGGCCTCGAAGATTTCGAGCAAGCTTGTCCATTTCTTTATGTGAACCCTTACTAGAGTTTGGGTGTTCACTACTTGGAGTGAAGGGACTACTACAGGGAGCTTTAGAAGTGAAGGACCGGTCTACAAAGGTTGTATTCCTCATTCACTTAGATGTAAAGTTGTTTACATTGTTGTTTCGTCTAAATCTCTAGTTAAGATTCTAGGGTTAGGGTTCTTTAGTACGGAAAAAATTTGAAAACGGCATGGGCGATGCCTCCCGAAACCTTGTTGCCGCCCTAGGGAACCCAAAAAAACCGATACGACACACAGTGCGCTCATAGGTTAGAATCTATAGCCTACGCATACAAAAACAACCAAACAACCCTCGTCGTTGACGTACAAACATCCAACGACCCAATACAATATCAAATACCAAAACCCAAGTTCTTAAATCACAAATACCAAATTCAGCAACATAGGAAATCAATCCCAGATTTCATCTCAGGTTAATTGAAACTAAACTAGAAAGTACAGTGGATAGGTTACAGGGTAATTAAGCTACAGACAAAAACTCAACACCATAGCCTAACAGAAATCCGGCAATAAAGCCCCAAAATCCGAGCTCGCCGGTCGTACAGGGGACAAAGGGTATCGTACTTTGGTGGTGGGTTTCTAGGGGTTTATCTAGGTTAATGATAGTGCTTGTTTTCTTCAAAAACATCTCAGGTTGCTCCAGATTCCCTGTAGGCTATTAAACATCACAAAACCGACACGACACAATTTCTAAGTTCGTATTTTGGTTTCAATTCCGTGTTCTAGGCCAGAAAAGACATCTCTTAGGTCTGGCAACACTCACTACTCATCACAAGTCTGCACAATCAGCCAAACACCTCTCTTGGAATTTCCAAACATCACATAACCTAACCAAATCAAATTCTAAACTAAAGTAGGATATATAAACACACATACTAATCTAAAAGTGAAGGGATTACCTCATTTGGCAACTCAAGAATTTTCTTGAGTTGCTCAAAGTCTTCAAAATCCAACTTTGAAAGGACCAATGGGTTTGTAGAGAGGTTGTGATCATTTTTAGTGAGGATGGTGTAGAGTTTTGGCAAGGTTTTGGAGATGATACTTGAGGGTAGAAGTGGTGGAGGTAGCATGAAGGAGGATGAAGGAGAACAATGGGGGTGAGGAAATGTGGTAGCCCTCTCTCTCTCTCTCTCTCTCTTATTCTCACCCTCTCACAAGCCCATGTCTCATGTTATAAGTGTGTCCCCCCCTTCTCTCTCCAATAATACACTCTTTTTCTTCTCATTTTCTTAATTTTCTCTTTTTCCTTCTCACAATAAATAAAACCAAATGCAAAGAACAAACATTTAACTAAAATGCAACATGTCATGGTGCACTAACCATGATTAATTAAAAAAACGGATTTGGCCTAATCGCGATTAGTTGTGCACTAATCAATTTTTATTTAAACTGCATGTAATTAATTATAAAAATGCTAAATCCAATAAATATCTTTTTAATAAATAAATCATTTTATTCTCCCATTATTTTCCAAATATTGTTATGTAATTATACTATTTTATGAAAATCCCCATTTCGCAAATCAACTAGTTTTCGGTCAAATATATTATTTTAATATTAAATTCCAAAAATAATATTTTATATTTTCTGAAATGTTACAATATTCCCCCCTTAAATAAATTCTGTCCCCGAATTTAAATTTAAATCCCCAATTACTAAAACATTTCAAAAATCAGCTCAATCACGAGACTCCGAAATCACGGAAGATACAGAAATACCACAACACATCGTGTGGGCCTGGAAATGAGTATAAAACTCAAAATCGAACTCCGTCAAGCGTCACGCAAATCATCGGAGTTACAATGGAGATACAGATCTCGAAATCCACTACTGAAAACCAATATACACTAGTCGAACAGTATCATACGTATATAGTACGCATCCTTGGAAAAATCTCCAAAAACTGAATAAAACACATACAAAATCTTTTCTGAATCGCCGCGTGATGCATAACTCACGACACAAGTGACGAGCGCTCATTTGTAAAGTAATAAATATACGTTCATATATGTTTTGCTCAAATATACGTTCCGCCCTTTTGAAATATCCTAAAAGGTTTTCCTTTATAAATGTTCGTGTCGCTCGCGGACACGTAGGAAATAGCGAGACTATAACTCCTTTTTGAAAACCTCTTAGTAAACTTTTTATGCATGCAACGTACTAAGGTACTGTTCTCGGATCAGTCATGTTTGGCCACTATATAATATAGTACCTATCATGAAAATAAAGTGCTCAAGAGAAAAATCAGCATCGAAAGGCGTATCCAACAATCACGTGCGTCTGGTGCGCATGGAAATCAAAGCCAAATACAAGTGCTACGAATGTGCACAAAACCAAACTAAGTGCAACGGGTGTGCACGAAAGCATCTGTCCAGTGCAACGGATGTGCACGACAATAATATCAAGTGCATCTATAGGGCACGAAAATCTCAACCCAGTGAAACTAACCTGCACGAATGAAAATCCCAATCGAGTGCATCCGGTGTGCACAAAATCACATCTCATATCATGCGCCCAACATGCACGAAAATCAAAATCAAGTGCATCCGTCATGCACGAATGAAATCTAAATCAAGTGCAACCAACATGCACGAATAAAATCTCAATCAAGTGCATCCGACATGCACGAATAATATCTAAATCAAGTGCATTCGACATGCACGAACAAAATCCAACTCAAGTGCTTCCCATGCACACAAAATCCAATACCAAACACCTAATATGCGCAAAATCCAACCCAAGCGTGTCAGGTCCGTATAAATGCCCAGTGCAGTAAAGCGCACGAAAACCAACGTCAAGTGCAAACGCGCACAAAAACATAAATTTGGTAAAACAAATGCTCAAAGACATAAATCGGGTGCAACCAATGTACGGAATACAAATCCGGTGCATCCAATACACGAAATACAAATCTGGTGCAACAAATGCACGGAAACACATCAATAACTCAAATGCGTATAAAAAGCAACACAGAGTGTACCAAGGTGTATAAAATCATAAATGTGTGCAACTGCGTGCACAAAACACGTATCAATGCACTGCAAGCATATGTGAGCTATATCGAGTGCAAAAATCAAATCGAGTGCGTACCACATGCTCAAAATCAAATCAACCATTTGAAATCCACGAAATCATAAACACGTACAGCCAAGGCACAAAATGAATATTAAGTGCAATTGATATGAACAATTCATAAACCAACACAACGGTGTATAAAAAATATATCAAGTGCAATAACTATGCACAAAATATAGATACCCAGTAGGTGCAGCCATGGTGCACGAAAACAATATCATGAAACTCAATCATCAAAACTCAAATCCAAGCGATTTAAGCGTGATACTCGGATCACAAACGCAAATCGCAACATATGACATTGAGGTACACCTCCTACAATATCGAAAAATGTCGGTGCGCCTAAAACTGGCAGAGAAAGAACATCTGCTTGGCTCCTGCTCACGGTCTTGCGTCCTCTATCTCTGGGTCCTTATTTTCTCTGTGGATTACCAATCTCGCAATCCATCGGCTCATCGGCCCGGTCAGGTGTGCTAACGGAAACGATTCCGCTCTGGCACTCCTTTTTGGCATCTCTCGGCCAATTAGCATGACCACTCGTAAAGCAGCACATCACTGGCGTCGGCCTCTGGCCCTCTGAATACACGTGACCCAATTGATCCTCGGTGCAAATCTTATCGCAGCAGTGTCCTGGAAGGAACCCGCTCAAGGTCTCTTCCGATCTCGCCTATGCCGAACTATACAGAGGCTGGTACTCTTACATAATATTTTCTCGTTTTCTGGACATCTGCGTTCTCAGCATAGCATTTCCTCTGGAACTGGCTGTATCCCAATGCCTCTGTATACATATCCGATCTCTAATCTCGACGGGGAGTAACAATAGCTCGTTAACATCTCGCACGAACCTTTTGTTCCACTCTTCTTTATTATCGTCAACTTCGACGTCACGTCATGCTATCTGCGTACTTCAATTGTTCTCGGCTACAGTCAATCCGGAGTCTCTAACATGGACACGAAATTACGAACTCGGTATCTTCATCATTCTGTAGACGATATCTAGCCGAACAAGTCTTCGGGAACTCGTCCCAACCATTGGAGGAATATACTTTATTCATCCGCACTCGATCAACTCACAGCGCATCTAGGTGAGGTCCTCTATCCGAAGCTGGTCCACTTACTGATATCCTATCGGAGCATCCAATAAACAATGTCATCTCTGGATCGATCTACTCTAGATCTGAATATAATTCTCCACACCGGAAATCTTCAACTCAACTGAGCCTGCGTCGGCGCATTAAATCGGACGAATCATCTCAGTCGCTCAACTCAACCCAAGATAGACTAGCTATCTTCCGTCGCATCTCTTCCTGAAGACTCCTGCGATCTCAGCTCATAAAGTCTGGAGGCGGCATCCCATCAATCTTAGCAATAGTTGGGTCATCTGTCTACAAGGTAGACGACATCACAAACTCTGAGGTAGGCTGTACATCAACAGTCCTCTCCCAACAGGCTGCCGCTATCAGTGGACCGATCATCCGGTGCAAAACCGAACACCCGCCTCAAACAAGAAGTCACAACACAAACACTAAATCGAGACATTCCCATGTCACCAGAAAACACGATGGTCGGTCCTCGTGCACGACGAGCTCGCCCTGACCGCATCACTAGCAGTAGCTCAATCTGCGCTCAAACCATGGTGACAGGAACCTCAAGTATATATCGAAGAAGATAAATCAAAGGAACGAAAGGAATCAACAGATCCAGAATGGATACATGATCATAAGGAGGAACGGAATCAATGAGAGTATGTTCATTGGAACGAATAGAATCAAGGATCTCAAATGGATGTATGATCAGGGGAACGAAGAGAATTACAGATCTCAAGATATGTACATCCTAAGGTCACTTAAGCGGAGTATCGTATCGTAAGTATGCCATGGAACATACACACGATACGTCACTCTACTTGAGTTACCTACTCCATCAATCAGGGTCACCCTATGTAACGAAAGTTCGGGTCTAATACCCCCCAGTTCAAGTCTAAGTTCCGTAAAGTCAAGCCTAGGTTCTGAAATATCTACGCCCTAGACTCCTCATAGTCAAACCTAGACTCAAACAAAGGTTAAACCTAGCGCTCTGATACCAACTTTGTCATGACCCAAAATTTAATTCTTGACCGGCACTTAAATCACGCAACGTCTGAAGGCGTAATGTAAATTAAGCAAGCCGAAGCCCAGAAATCTAAACCTTTTAAAGAAAATAAAAGAGGTGAAGTTTTGAAATAAAGGTATGATGAAATCAAATGGTTTTTAAAATGCGTAGATAATGGAACATGAAAATTCAAGTGGATTTTACCAGTTGAAAAACATGTTTCGTCTTTTAAAAATTTGTGCAGCACCTCTCTTGTATATTTTGATCCAAAACCACATATACAAGATAATATAAAAGGCATCCCCAAGCGGGAGCTAGCTCTTCGCCAATCGGCGGAATCACAACCACGCAAGTCAGAAATATAAGTATATACGATGCCCAACGGAGAAGATTAACACAAAGGATAATGAATAAAGCAAGACATCAACCCACCAAGCGAACATATAACCCATTGCTCTAAGTCTCGCAACCACAAGTCTGGCTAAGTCTTACTAATCATACAAATACTTGTTTCTGATTGATGGAGTTGACTAGATACAATAGCAATAATAATACAAGAGTAGGTACGATCCAACATATCCTACCTACCAAAGCAAATCACCCGAAAGCAAGCTGTGTGTCAGCGATACCGCTACTGACCCATGCGGTCAACTTGTAAGAACTGTGGCACAACGGGGTTGAGTTGCCAACTCATGAGTAGAAAACATCAGCAGGTAGAAATCGAATCAAACAATGATTCCTAGGTCAGCTATATCATAAAGGTAGTACTATGATATCTAGGGTGACCGTATCTGCATATATGCCAACAATATGATCAATGCATGTATGTATGTTGATATCATCTATGTGTCCATCAATGACACAACAACATCTTGGAACCTGACTGTCCAACATAGACACACGAAACATCATGAAAGCATTGGCATGTAAATATGAGGATATCAACCAACGTGTGTCCATCAACAACACATCAAATCATGGAACCTGAGTGTCCAACATCGACACTCGAAACATCATGAAACCCGTGTCTAGTATCGACACGTAAATCCTCATATCTCGGGCTCCGTCAGTCCGGATCGGCCGATAGGCTCCGTCATTCCGGATCGGCCAATCTCATCTCACGACTCCGGTCGGTATCCTCCGGATAACCGCCGAGTCCAATACTATCACCGGTAGGTAGTGGTCCCTCTGCCAGGCTCATCGTCTACTGTACAACATCCCTTTCGTGCCCCGGGGTACCATACCGGGTCCACTATGTACCCGCAAATAGCTCATCCAGCTTCTCGAATCGGGTATCACATAGCTCATAACTGAGAAAGCACATGGTGGACGTCTCGAAATATCATATCAAAAGAAACCAGGTTTTTAAAACAATACATACTTTCTTTTGAAATATAACCACGGTGCTCAAATCCAGAATCTCATGAAAAACAGCATCTCAATGCGTATAATCGTAAAGCATGATGTATGCAAACATAGAACAGAAATGTGAGCATATCAGTATATCATGCAACATAGAATAGTGATGTGAGCATAGCAAGTATATCATGCCAAAGAGTTGTTAGTTATATGTATGCCCTAGAGGCCATTACTGTGTAAGTCCATGCTACCTCTCCCGGTACTTTCGGGCATGCGGAATTTGATGAAAAACGATTTTCTTAGAGGTGGTAACATGGACCTAAAACCCGGATCTTTGTTAAACATCTAACTAACAACCTAACTAGGAGTCGTTAACTACTCGGTTAGGGGGTTTATACCTTTCTTGTCTCGAACTCCTTCGTCTTCAAACCTCGATGGTGGTCCGGATCGGCTTCTTCCTGTCGTCTCCTTACGCCGAAGATAGATCCACCTGAATGCTTCAACCTTTGGCTCCTTCTTCGATCTTCAAAGAAACTAGTTCACTAGGTTTGCTAAACCTTGTGAACTAGAGTGAGTAGAGAAGAGTTTATATGGGATTTTATCTATGGTTCTTGGTTCTCAACTCATGAGACAAGTGAACCATAGAATCAAGAGAGGGAGAGCAAGAGGAGGAAGATGAGAGCTCAAGAACAAGAGAGAGAATGAGCATGAAAGAAAAATGAGAGAAGACTTTTCTCATTTGGCTCTCATAATCCAAAACCATCATCACAAAAATAATAATCAAGTATTGTGTAAAATGGTTCAAGTCAAAATGGCTAAATCATTTCATGCACTCATTTCTCACAAAAGAAATAAGCAAGTAAAAAGTCTTTGCCATGAAATGATAGCCATAGTCATCATGATGGTCAACTAGTCCAACCAAGTCAACCGGTCAACAAAGTCAACAAGTCGACAAAGTCAACCCCTCAACAACCATGTCACCACAATACTTAATTAATATAATTGTTAATCACATATCATATTCTCATTAGGGTTGAGCAAAAAGTCAATGGTCAACTGTCAACAACCCTAATGAGAATCCTCTACCTCTGTCTCTCCGTCAACTGTGCATACACACCTGCATCCGCGTTCCGAGGAACACGAATACATACTGGATAAATCCAATCCCAAAAGGTACACTAGGATCTGGCTTAAACCAAAGCCCGCTAGTGTGAACTGTCCGGACACTGTACGTGCACAAGTGCACGGATGTGACCGAACCCTGTCGCAAAACCATGCGACCTGTCGCAAAACCATGAGACCTCTACTCTTTTGCCTAAAGGCGAATAGCTTTCTGTGTGGGACTCTAAAGACTCGACACTACGCTGGCAGTGGGTTTAACCACAGACCGCAAGCGGCACTAGCTGTGCGTAACGGTCCCCAGGTAGATGCCGACAAGAAGACTGACGAGGCGAAACCCATCTGAACTCCTACTGAGCCTGAATGTGACATTCTCCGTACAGTCCGGTCTGTTCGTCTGATACATCGCATGGCGGGCCTAGGGGGCGGTAAACGTCAGTCCCTCAATAGCGGTACAAGTCGTGTCGGAGTGAAGCCCAAAACACCCTGAGATAACACTGGAAGCCTACCAGTATATCTCGTTTTCCCTGGCCAGGGACTACTCGTGTAATGGCTCTCCTAGACACAGCGCGATGTCAACCCCCAATACCGGGAGAGACGAATCCTGTCTAACCGTCACTGCCTCCAAGTGCTTCGGGACTGTACCCAACTACCACCTGTTTGCACGACTCCTTTGAGCCGTGGTAGGGTAGTAATCAAAGTACAGTGGGAACACACTCGAGGCGAAGTGACAGTGTCAAGTCAGTGGACTAAGCTGTACTCATGTCACCTGGGAACTGATAACTGACGATAGGCATAATACCAACTAGTCAGTTCCCGACGAGTCCTGTCCAGTGTACTCGTAACCCAACGAGCACCCGCATACTCTCTGAAATACGACGTACCGACGGCTGTGGGACAGACCGTCTCCCATACTGGGATGAGAAGCGCATGCGCTAGTCTACTCCGGAGTATCGATGCCCTGTCTCGATAGTCCTGCGACCAGGGACCTGCATAAGGATGTGCTTATAGATTACCCAGCCCCACTAGTGTGACTGCCATCACAACGCTGGTAATCAAGCAAAGATCCTAAGGGCTCCACTAATGTGTATAGGCGATATACTGAAATAAACACATGTACACATTGAAGTAGAAACAAACCAAGTAGCATACTACTATTTTGAGCAAGATTGTATATACAAGGTGAATATCCCAAGCTTCCATTAAGTAATATACAAACTAGTATGATACAGTAATGGCCTCTAGGGCATATACACAGACAATCTCCCACTTGCACTAAGGCCATGTACTGGCGTATCGAAGACCTATCATCTCGATCAGCCGCTCGAACTGAGTCTGGGGCAAGGCCTTGGTGAATGGATCTGCAGTGTTATCTTCTGAAGCGACTCTCCGAACCTCGATCTCCTGGCGATCTACGATCTCCCTGATCAGGTGATACCGCCTTAAGATGTGTCTGGATCTCTGATGGGACCTGGGTTCCTTCGCTAAAGCTATAGCCCCGTTATTGTCGCAATACAGAGGTATTGGATCAACAATGGACGGAAACACCTGAAGCTCTTTCAAGAACTTCCTCATCCAGACAGCTTCTTTTGCGGCATTAGATGCAGTGATGTATTCCGCTTCCATCGTCGAGTCTGCAACGGTTTCCTGTTTGGAACTCTTCCAACACACCGCCCCTCCATTGAGGGTAAAGACAAAACCCGACATGGACTTGGAATCATCCTTGTCACTCTGGAAGCTGGAGTCAGCAAATGCCTCAATCTGGAGGTCTTTTCCGCCATACACCAAGAACATCTCCTTAGTCCTTCTCAGGTACTTGAGAATGTTCTTTACTGCAATCCAGTGTTCTCCCCAGGGTTTGACTGATACCGGCTTACCACACTCAGTGCATAAGCTACATCCGGTCTGGTACACAACATCGCATACATTATAGAGCCCACCGCAGAAGCATAGGGTATAATAGACATGCGATCCCTCTCCAAATCAGTCTTGGGAGACATCTCTTTAGAGAGGGTGATCCCATGACAAGCCGGTAGGTTACCGCGCTTGGAATCTTCCATACTGAATCTCTTCAGTATGGTGTCGATGTACCTGGACTGTGAAAGTCCTAATATCCTCTTGGATCTATCACGATGGATCCGGATCCCCAGGATGTATGAGACATCACCCAGGTCTTTCATGGAGAACCTGTGTGACAAGAACCCCTTGACAGATTGTAGCATAGGAATGTCATTTCCTATTAAGAGAATGTCATCCACGTACAAAACGAGGAATACTACAGTTCTCGCTACAAATCTATTATAGATGCATAGTTCATCTGGATTTTTGATAAAGCCAAATTCCTTGACCGTCTCATCAAAACAGATGTTCCAACTCCGCGATGCCTGCTTTAGTCCATAGATGGACTTAAGCAACTTGCACACCTTTCCGCTGCTCCCACTCTGAATGAAGCCCTCTGGTTGGTCTATATAGACACACTCCTCTAAATTTCCATTTAGAAAAGCGGTCTTTACGTCCATCTGCCAGATCTCATAATCGTGGAAGGAAGCAATGGCAAGAAGGATCCGAATGGATTTCAGCATAGCCACTGGAGAAAAGGTTTCGTCATAGTCCAAGCCAGGTCTTTGACGGAAACCCTTTGCAACAAGTCTAGCTTTATAGGTCTCAACCTGTCCATCTACACCAATCTTCCTTTTGAAGATCCACTTGCATCCTACGGGTTTTACCCCGTCTGGGGCAATGTCCAACGTCCATACTTTGTTGGTGTACATGGACTCCATTTCGGTCCGCATTGCATCCAGCCATTTTACTGAGTCAACGCTCTGAATGGCCTGCTGGAAGCTAGTAGGCTCATCATAATCTATGATGCAATCCTCTCTATCCCCGTCTATGAGAAAACCGTAGTATCTCTCGGGCGGATGAGACTGCCTACTACTCCTGCGGAGCGGCGTAGGAATGTCCTGTTCTCTTGAACCCTCTGGTTCCACTAAGCTTTCAGTAATAGCTCGTGGTTCTGGAATTTCTTCCAGTTCTACTGCGTTCCCACTAATTTCCTTTTCTAAGAACTGATGTTCTAGAAAGTGGGCATGACGAGAAACAATAACTTTTTGTTCCTCTTCGCAGTAGAAGAAATATCCCTTGGAGTTCTTTGGATATCCCACAAACTTACACTGTACTGAGCGTGCCTCGAGCTTGTCCGCATGCTGCTTTTTGACAAAAGCTGGACTTCCCCATGTCTTAATGTGATTAAGATGGGGCCTCTTCCCACACCACATCTCATATGGTGTGGTAGGCACAGTCTTAGTGGGAACTCGGTTCAAAAGGTACGCAGCTGATTCTAGCGCATACCCCCAGAATGATCGCGGTAACTCAGCGTTACTCATCATGGACCGTACCATATCCAATAGGGTTCGGTTCCGTCTCTCCGATACACCGTTATGTTGCGGAGTGTATGGAGGAGTAAGCTGAGAGAGAATTCCGTTCTCTTTTAAATAGTCCAGGAACTCGGCACTCAAGTATTCACCACCTCGATCCGATCTTAGGATCTTGATACTTTTGTCGGTCTGTTTTTCTACTTCATTCTTATATTCCTGGAACTTTCCAAAGGCTTCGGACTTATGTTTCATTAAGAAGACATAACCGTACCTTGAAAAGTCATCCGTAAAAGTAATGAAGTAAGAATAACTGCTTCGCGCATGTGTAGACATTGGACCGCACACGTCGCTGTGTACGAGTCCCAAGAGCTCGCTCGCTCTTACTCCGTGTCCAGTGAACGGAGTCTTTGTCATCTTTCCTTTGAGACAGGATTGACAAGTGGCATACGATTGATATTCGAACGCATTCAAATATCCTTCTGTATGTAACTTCGTCAACCTTCTCTCATTGATGTGACCCAGTCTACAAAGCCACAAGAAAGTCTGATTTACTTCCAGAGACTTTCTTTTGTGTGTATTCTGGACATTGAAAATCTGTGGTTGGTTTAATACGTATATACCTCTCGGGTATGCGGAATTTGATGAAAAAAGATTTTATCTATGCTACCTCTCCCGGTACTTTCGGGCATTGAAAGTCCATGCTACCTCTCCCGGTACTTTCGGGCATGCGGAATTTGATGAAAAACGATTTTCTTAGAGGTGGTAACATGGACCTAAAACCCGGATCTTTGTTAAACATCTAACTAACAACCTAACTAGGAGTCGTTAACTACTCGGTTAGGGGGTTTATACCTTTCTTGTCTTGAACTCTCTTCAAACCTCGATGGTGGTCCGGATCGGCTTCTTCCCGTCGTCTCCTTACGCCGAAGATAGATCCACCTGAAAGCTTCAACCTTTGGCTCCTTCTTCGATCTTTGAAGAAACTAGTTCACTCGGTTTGCTAAACCTTGTGAACTAGAGTGAGTAGAGAAGAGTTTATATGGGATTTTATCTATGGTTCTTAGTTCTCAACTCATGAGACAAGTGAACCATAGAATCAAGAGAGGGAGAGCAAGAGGACGAAGATGAGATCTCAAGAACAAGAGAGAGAATGAGCATGAAAGAAAAATGAGAGAAGACTTTTCTCATTTGGCTCTCATAATCCAAAACCATCATCACAAAAATAATAATCAAGTATTGTGTAAAATGGTTCAAGTCAAAATGGCTAAATCATTTCATGCACTCATTTCTCACAAAAGAAATAAGCAAGTAAAAAGTCTTTGCCATGAAATGATAGCCATAGTCATCATGATGGTCAACTAGTCCAACCAAGTCAACCGGTCAACAAAGTCAACAAGTCGACAAAGTCAACCCCTCAACAACCATGTCACCACAATACTTAATTAATATAATTGTTAATCACATATCATATTCTCATTAGGGTTGAGCAAAAAGTCAATGGTCAACTGTCAACGGTCAACAACCCTAATGAGAATCCTCTGCCTCTGTCTCTCCGTCAACTGTGCATACACACCTGCATCCGCGTTCCGAGGAACACGAATACATACTGGATAAATCCAATCCCAAAAGGTACACTAGGATCTGGCTTAAACCAAAGCCCGCTAGTGTGAACTGTCCGGAAACTGTACGTGCACAAGTGCACGGATGTGACCGAACCCTGTCGCAAAACCATGCGACCTGTCGCAAAACCATGCGACCTCTACTCTTTTGCCTAAAGGCGAATAGCTTTCTGTGTGGGACTCTAAAGACTCGACACTATGCTGGCAGTGGGTTTAACCACAGACCGCAAGCGGCACTAGCTGTGCGTAACGGTCCCCAGGTAGATGCCGACAAGAAGACTGACGAGGCGAAACCCATCTGAACTCCTACTGAGCCTGAATATGACATTCTCCGTACAGTCCGGTCTGTTCGTCTGATACATCGCATGGCAGGCCTAGGGGTCGGTAAACGTCAGTCCCCCAATAGCGGTACAAGTCGTGTTGGAGTGAAGCCCAAAACACCCTGAGATAACACTGGAAGCCTACCAGTATATCTCGTTTGCCCTGGCCGGGGACTACTCGTGTAATGGCTCTCCTAGACACAGCGCGATGTCAACCCCCAATACCGGGAGAGACGAATCCTGTCTAACCGTCACTGCCTCCAAGTGCTTCGGGACTGCACCCAACTACCACCTGTTTGCACGACTCCTTTGAGCCGTGGTAGGGTAGTAATCAAAGTACAGTGGGAACACACTCGAGGCGAAGTGACAGTGTCAAGTCAGCGGACTAAGCTGTACTCATGTCACCTGGGAACTGATAACTGACGATAGGCATAATACCAACTAGTCAGTTCCCGACGAGTCCTGTCCAGTGTACTCGTAACCCAACGAGCACTCGCATACTCTCTCAAGTACGACGTACCGACGGCTGTGGGACAGACCGTCTCCCACACTGGGATGAGAAGCGCATGCGCTAGTCTACTCCGTAGTATCGATGCCCTGTCTCGATAGTACTGCGACCAGGGACCTGCATAAGGATGTGCTTATAGATTACCCAGCCCCACTAGTGTGACTGCCATCACAACGCTGGTAATCAAGCAAAGATCCTAAGGGCTCCACTAATGTGTATAGGCGATATACTGAAATAAACACATGTACACATTGAAGTAGAAACAAACCAAGTAGCATACTACTATTTTGAGCAAGATTGTATATACAAGGTGAATATCCCAAGCTTCCATTAAGTAATATACAAACTAGTATGATACAGTAATGGCCTCTAGGGCATATACACTAACATACTGTACATGAGATGTATATTGTAGTGGATGCTTGGACATATATAGGGAGGACTTTCTTGCTCGACATGATAGTATGCTATCTGGTTACTCTTTACCTTAACGTGTACATTGATTTTCTCTCTATTACATGTTGGTAAAGACCTTAGGATGTGTACTTGAATACCTGGACTATGATGCAGATCGTACTAGCGGGGCCATGGTAGTTCATAAGTACATCATTTAAGGTCCCTAGTCGTGGGTGTATCAAGACAGGGCATCGATATACCAGAGTATACTAGCGTATACCTTCTCGACCCATACAAATGGGCGATGGATGATCCCATATCCATTAGTGTTTGACATCAGAGATGATATACGGGTGCTCAGTGGAGACTGGGTACACTGGACGGACTCGCCGAGAACTCCCAGATGGTATTATACCTCACGTCAGATGGCAGTTCTCTGGTGACACTGGTACAAGTTAGTCTGTAGACCCGAGATCGTCATAGAGTCTTGTTTGATTCCGACAGTGCTTTGATTTCCACCTTACCACGTCCAAGAGGGCATGCAAAACGGAGGTTTTTGGGTATAGCCCCGAGTCACATGGAGGGAATGAGCGATAGGAGGGGTTTCGTCTCTCCTTGTATTCGGGGTTGATATTGCGCTGTGCTCGATTGGCCATAACAGGGAAGTCCCTGGCCAGGGACTGGTTTAGAGATTTACTGGTAAGTGTTACTAGTTGTTTCTCGACCCGTTATGAGCCTCATATCGGCATGACTTATCGGTTATTGGGCCTGACGTTTACCACCCCTAGACTTGGTATGCAACATATCAGACGAGAAGATCGGACTGTACGGCAGTGTCACTGTCAGGCTTTTGCAGGAGTTGGAGTTGGTTTGCTTGCTGATCTTCTGATCGCTCAATACCCGGGTAGCCGTTACGTCCAGCTAGTACCGTTGACGGCATAAGGGTGCTTGATGTGATCATCACCATCTGCCGACGTATTAACGAGTCTTTAGAGTCCTACATAAAGGTTTTACTGGCTCAGGAAAAACGAAATAGGAGCATATATGTGATATGTGTAGGACTGAGAATAATGCGTGTATGTGATACCGTATTCTATTCTCGCGATGTTTGTATCGGTCGGTTATATGTGATATAGCCGGGTCATTGAATCAAGGGTTGATTCGATAAGTCAATACATTGGATGTTAGTCGGTTATATGAGATATAGCCGGATTATTAAATCAAGTGTTGATTTGATAATTTAGTTTATAATTGTATATATGATATACTAATTTACATTAACTAACATTGGTTCACTTAAGCATTTGCTTTTCTCACATATGCACAGCTTTAACATATATGTGATATATATTAAATTGTGTTTTCTTTTTGTATCATGGTTGTTGATACATAATACATGGGTGTATGAGACACACACCATTCTATTTATAATGGTAGGTTATAATTATTTAAGATAATTACAAAATTAGTGGATATTTGAAAAGAGCATGAAGCTTGTAGAAGCTTATTATGCTTTGACAAAGTCCACTAACTTTGTTTTTACCTTAGATATTTGTTAACCCAACCATTTGCATTAGCCATGGTTATGTCTCTACATGAGTTAGTATATGATACTAACTCACCATGGTTAGCTCTCTCTCTTGATTAATTTTCATTCTCATTTTTTCTTGGGCTCATCTTCTTCCTACATCAAAAAGCTTGCTAGGTTTGATAACGAGAGAGAAATAATGTGAGAAAAGAAATTCTAAACTGTACCACTTCCTATTTCATCATCCTCTACTAGACTAGCACTTTAGTATAGGTGTTTGCTTCACTTTGGTGAAGTGGTAGCCTGAGTTAGTAATCCCCCGACGTAGATCATCGTCGGCCTCGAAGACTTCAAGCAATACCGTTTCTATCTTCTCATGGAGCCGTCCGAGTGTCCGGGAGCACGATGATCGCAGCGAAGGGACTACTACAAGGAGCATATGAAGTGAAGGACCGATCTACAAAGGTTGTATTTCCTCTTCACTTAGATAGTAAATGGTTTACTATATGTTTTCCGTATTATATTCTTGTTATCGATTCCTGTTTAAAGTTCCTTGAAACGGCAAATTTTTGAAAATGGCATGAACGATGCCTCTCGAAACCTTGCTGCCGTCGAGAGGAACCCTACAGTGGTATCAGAGCCTAGCTAGGAAATTATACGGATAATGTTAGATTACGAACACGAAACAAACTCCGAACTTGAAACCCTAAAATCCATGTTTCTGTCGGTTTTAAAATGAGCCCTAAAATTTTTTTAAACAAGTACAGAGTCATATATATGTGATAACATGAACACTGATGAAATTTGGAGGCATTTGGAAACTTTTGGGCCGGCGAGACCCCCCCATACTGGCCATTTCCGAGCCCCCCAATCTAAATTTCTCCAGTGTTCTGTTACATGGGTTTTGGTGCTTCAGGTGTTGTTTATTTTTGCTAAATTGTCATGTGATGTTAATTTACTATAATGACAAATCGGAGTGTTTCGTTGTCGTATTTTAACTGTTTTTGGGATACTTTAGACATTATTAAAAAGTTCAATCGGATGTCAAATACCCACTTTTTCCCTTGCCAGAAAATTTTCCAAGTGTTGGATTTTTCCGTAGTTAAAAAGCTTTCAAAGATCATGCAAGTTATGCGATGGAACCTCTAGAAGAACAAAACCTTAACTCGATTATGTGACCGTAAAAACCGCCACTGAACCCTCGTGTTTGTGGTGGTTCAGCGGTGCCACATGTGAGGCATTGGTTTGCCCCTTCTACGGCTGGTTCATTGGTGTTGTGGCGTGTGCTGAATTACTTTAAACGACGCTAAAGTGTTGAGCTTTTTGGGTAATTTTAGGTGTTTAATGATTCGATTGGAATGTTTAACATAGTCTAGTTTTTTCTGTAATGTGATACAATATGTGGAATTCATACTGTTAGGCATGAAAAGAGAAGTATGTGATATTTCGAATTTATGATGTTTAAGGTGTTTGTGGATTCCAAATGTTGTAGTTTTACAGTTTCTTTTCTGCGACCGTAAGTGTAATATATGATATCGCCGGTTTCGTTGCTATATGTCAACGACAATTGGGATACACATATTTACTTACGTTGATGACATGTGTTGTTATGTGTTGCTGGATATGTTATATTGGATCATCGTGTTTTGAATAGCCGGGGGGATTTTATGTGAGATGAGAGTTTTTCATTTTCATTCATGTAATATTAAATATATGTAATATTCTTTTATTGGGGAACTTCCGGGTTGAGGATGATGTCACCATTGATGTATATTATTTACTTTTCCACACTAGGATAGACCCAAGGAGGAGAGCACAAGTAACCGGGTTCTAGAGTCCAGTGGGAGACCAACTCGATGAGTCGAGTCCAGGTCTCCTAACTATAGAATTGGTAAGGTTGCTTGCCGCTCTCGTAGGGGTCTAGGGGTGTGGGTTTGGCTATTCATCGCGACCGTGGAATCCGTGTTTTATAGAGGCTCAAAATAAAACACGGACCTCCTAGTATATCCAATATTTCATATGTTTTTTCTGCTGCGATATCTGTGATATGATCATTTGATATGTTGAGATAAATACTGTATATAGTATATATGATATATTATATAGACGTTGCTTATGTTTTACACCAGCACCAGCCCTGCCCCGCTCTGCCGTTAGTTACCTAACCTAACGGTGCATGACGGGACATCGAGGCGAATGCGGATGGCATAAGTGTACGTCGTATTTATCTGTGATGTTTAGGTGACTTAAAAGATGGGACTTCATTAATGTGATTCATGAAAGAAAAAAAACCTAAAAGATGTTGTGGAATCGAATTTTCAAATACAGGTAGCTACAGTTCTTGCTTTGCATTGTGGTGTTCCTTGTAGAACATCCTGCACCTTATTCGATAAGGAAAGGGCCGAGATCCCTTCACCGGGAGTGACCCCTTTAGCAATAACTGGCAGATGCTACAACCCTCGGTTTCATTTTTGATTGCTTTTATAGTTTTTGCTTTGCATAGTGATATATGTGATATATCCTGCACCTCATTCGACGAGGAAAGAGCCGAGATCCCTTCACCGGGAGTGACCTCTTTAGCGAAACTAGCAAAAGCCTAAAAACACTCCATTTTAAAATCATTTGATTCTACAACGATATCAAGTTCATTACGCAATAGGTTTTCAAAAAAACCTGACATAGCCCTCCGTCATTTCAGATAGATACTGCTTAGTATTCGTGCTACATTGTTGACTATGTTAAGGCATAGTGTGCGGTAGCTAATTAGTGTTTATCTGCTTATGAATATGATGCAGACTGGATTGGGGTAGTCGTACGACTTTGATGACTATGTTAAGGGTCATGCGGGTGGGTTTAATTCAATCAAGAAATGACGGGTTGAACTTGGCTAGCGCTTATGATTTGTTGACTATGTTAAGGTCATGAGTTGTTAGGGGCAAAATATTATCGGGAATTTCAAGTGTTGAAATTTGCAATGAGATTGCATACCTTCTGCGAGTAATTGTTACTCCTGGAGAGTTTTACACATTACAATTATCCGATCAAGTAGGTGTCTAGAAAGGTGTCAATGGGGTTACGCCCTTAGAAAAACGAGGTTTATTTTAATTAGGTCCGTGCGAAAGCACAGGGAACCTCCCTCAAAGTACCGACACTGGCCTGGCTGAAAGATTGGCGAACTTGTAGGGTGTAATTAATCCTGGCTAGTCTTTCCTTTTAGGGTTTGAAGGAAGATTTGATAAAAACAGTGGGAGCCACCCTGTTTAGATAAAATAATAACCAATCTGATCTTGAAAGAGCGCACGCAGAGTGTTTTCTTCTCTCTCTCTCCAGGTAGAGACCATGTCACGCCTTAATCAAGATAATAATATGGATGTATTAACCGAACCCGCTTGTTATACTGTGCTGGGGAACGTTGGTCCCGCTCCAACTTATAATTGTTATAAGACCGAGCAGGAAATAGCGGATTACCAGGATTCCCGTGCCGCCCAAACGAAGAAAGTTTATGATGATGCATCTTCTTCGGGTGTGTTCATTACCGAGAACTGTTTCTCAGTATCTTTTACGTCCTGGGTATGAGATACCGGATCAGGATCCCACATATGTAATCTGTTACATGGGCTGCAGATAGGTAGAGAACTGTGAACGGGTGATAAAATTTCAAGAGTTGGAAACGGTGCAATTGTTGCAGCCAAGATGTTGGCAGTTTTCACCCTGTATTACCGAATTACATTGATTCTGAACGAATGTTATTAGATACCGAACCTGATATACAACATCATATCAGTCTCTTTATTTAGTAAAGAAGGATATAATTTTGTATTGTTGGATAATTTTTTGAACATTTCCTATATCAAGTGTTGATCGGTTCAGACACGTTATCTAAAAGCATATACGTTCTAAATCAAACCACAGTTCTTAACGTACAGAACACACACAAGAGAAAGAGTTCAGAAATGAACAAATCCTTCTTGAGGCATTATAGACTAGGTCATATCAATGCGACCCGACTAGCTGAAGTTACATAATGATGCA
The DNA here is from genome assembly GCA_030015575.1 of Agapanthus africanus. Lineage (NCBI taxonomy): Eukaryota > Viridiplantae > Streptophyta > Magnoliopsida > Asparagales > Amaryllidaceae > Agapanthus > Agapanthus africanus. The sequence goes on from JASDDO010000029.1 coordinate 217,328,983, forward strand.
TCTTTAAATCAGTTTGAATTTACATCTTGTGAAACTTTCCAGTCATGTCACAAAGATAAGATGACCATAGCTCCGTTTAATGGAAACAGAGAAAGAGTTGGTGAACTCTTGGGATTGATACATGAAGATGTATCTAGGTCCCCAGTCTACACATGTCAGGTCTAGTTCTTTGTACTTCATTACATTCACTGTTGATCTCTCAAGATTCGGACATATGTTCCTGTTGAAACACAAGTCTAAACCTTTTGAGATATTCAATGAATATAAGTTAGAAGTAGAGAACCAAAACTGGTATAAGTATTATGTCCTTTGATGAGATCAGGGAGAAGAATACTTGAGAATGGAGTTCCTGGACTATTCTAAAGGAGAATGAGATTCTCTCTCAGCATTTCTCCTCCGTATACACCACAGCACAATGGTGTATCGGGGCGGAGCAATTGCACCATATGAGATATGGTGCGCTCTATGATGAGTACTGCTGAGTTGCCTGTTTTCTTTTTGGGGGTTATGCACTTGTGAAGCTGCATACCTATTGTATAGGGTTCCAACCAAATCATGTTCCTACTACTCCATATGAGATATGGTATGGGAAGAGCCTATCTCTTAAGTAAGCTAAGATTTAGGGTTGTCCGGCCTATGTCTAAAAGCAAAATCCGGACAAGCTCGAGACAAGGTCAGTTCTGTAGAAGTTTGTTGGATATCCCAAGCATTTGCAAGGGAATATCTTCTACCACACTGAGGAACAAAAGGTGTTTTGTTTCTCGGCATGCCACCTTTTTAGGAAAAGGAATTTATTTTGGAAACAAATTAGTGGTCATGAGGTAGAACTGGAAAGAGTTCCAGCTATACAAACTACAGCTGATGATTTGGTAGAACCGTAGGATTCAATAGCTCCCAACGAACCTCAGCCTCTCCGCCGATCTGGTAGGGTTCCTCACCCACCTGAGAGATACTTTGGTTTCTCTATGACAGTGGGAGTGAGGATTTCATCATGAGATGATGTCCCAACTAGTTTTGAGCAGGCCATCAAGAGTGGGGACTCTGTGAGAATGGCTGGATGCTATGCGATCTGAGATGGAATCTATGTACACCAACGAAGTATGGACTTTGGTTGCTATATCTAAAGGGTTAAATCCCTATTAGGAGCAAGTATATCTTAAGAAGATCACTTGGTGTACATAGAAAAGTTGAGACTTTCAAAGCTAAGACTTGTTGCAAAAGGTTCTCGTCATCAACCAGGTGTGGCTTATGATGAAAGCTTTTCTAGTACCTATGCTTAAGTCCATCCAGACGCTACTTGCCACTGCTATGTACCATGTCTACGATATTTGGCGGTTGGGTGTCTTGACTGCAGTTCTAAATAGTGATTTAGAAGAGAGCGTCTAAAAGTACATAGCCAGAGGGCTTCGTAGACAGTAGGAGCAGCGGAAACGTGTGCAAGTTGCTTTACAGGTTAAAGCAGGCATCGCGTAGTTGGAACATCTATTTTGATGTGGTAGTCAAAACGTTTGACTTCATCAAAATGGTAGATGAACCTTGTATATACAAAAAGGTAGTAGAGAGTAAGGTGGTCTTCCTCGTATTGTACGTGGATAACATACTCTTGTTAGGAAAGGAGTTTCCTATGATACACTCGGTCAATCTCCTCTTATCACATTGATTCTCCATATAGGATCAAGGTGATACCTCCGAGATCCATGGTTTTGGATCTATGAGATAGATCTAAGTGGATGTTAGGATTCTCACTAGGTGTATTGAGATGGTATCAATCGATCCTGGGAAGAATCAATGGAAAGCTTCAAGGGTGGTACGGTCGACTGAATGTCAGTCACAGGAATTTTCTTTACCCTCAGTGGAGGGACGGTATGTTAGAAGAGTTCCAAGCTAGATACCGTGGCATACTAGACGATAAAGGCTGGATACATCGCTACCAAAGATGAAGTCTGGGTGTATATTAGTTCATTAGATGAACTTCATTCCTTCCATTGTATGACAATGGAGTTGTGGCTTATGCCAAGGAACGCCCGTCCCATCAGTGATCCAGACATATTCTAAGGCAATATCACCTGATCATGGAGATGGTTGATCTCCAGGGGATCGAGGTAAGGAGAGTAGACTCAGAGGAAAACACGGCGGATCCACTCACAAAGCCCTTTTACCAGAGTGAGGCTTTTATGGGATGGTTGAGTATGAGATACTACAACCGCTGTAATCAGATGTCCCTAGTGCAAGTGGGAGATTGTTAGTTATATGTATGCCCTAGAGGCCATTACTGTACATGAGATGTATATTGTAGTGGATGCTTGGACATATATAGGGAGGACTTTCTTGCTCGACATGATAGTATGCTATCTGGTTACTCTTTACCTTAACGTGTACACTGATTTTCCCTCTGTTACATATTGGTAAAGCCCTTAGGATGTGTACTTGACTACCTGGACTATGATGCAGATCGTATTAGTGGGGCCATGGTAGTCTAAAAGTACATCCTTTAAGGTCCCTAGTCATGGGTGTATCGAGACAGGGCATCGATATACCAGAGTAGACTAGTGTATACCTTCTCGACCCATACAGATGGACGATGGATAATCCCATATCCACTGGTGTTTGACATCAGAGATGATATGCGGGTGCTCAATGGAGACTGGGTACACTGGACGGACTCACCGAGAACTCCCAGATGGTATTATACCTCACGTCAGATGGCAGTTCTTTGGTGCACCGGTACAAGTTAGTCTGTAGACCCGAGATCGTCATAGAGTCTTGTGTGATTTCCACCTTACCACGTCCAAGAGGGCGTGCATAACGGTGTTTTTTGGGTACAGTCCCAAGTCACATGGAGGCAATGAGCGATAGGAGGGGTTTCGTCTATCCCGGTATTAGGGGTTGAAGTTGCGCTATGCTCGATTGGCCATAACAGGGAAGTCCCTTGCAAGGGCTGGTTTAAAGATTTACTGGTAAGTGTTACTAGTAGTTTCTCGACCCGTTATGAGCCTCATATCGGCATGACTTATCGGTTATTTGGGTCTGACGTTTACCACCCCTAGACTTGATATGCGACATATCAGACGAGGAGACCGGACTGTACGGTAGTGTCACTGTCAGGCTTTTGCAGGAGTTGGAGCGGGCTTGCTTGCTGATCTTATGATCGCTCAATACCCGGATAGCCGTTAAGTCCAGCTAGTACCGACGGCTTGTGGGTGCTTGATGTGATCATCACCTACTGCCGGCGTATTGACGAGTCTTCAGAGTCCTACATAGAGCTTTTACTGGCTCAGGCAAAACGAAATAGGAGCATATATGTGATATGTGCGGGACCGAGAATAATGCGTGTATGTGATACCGTATTCTATTCTCGCGATGTTTGTATCGGTCGGTTATATGTGATATAGCCGGGTCATTGAATCATGTGTTGATTCGATACGTCGATACATTGGATGTTAGTCGGTTATATGGGATATAGCCGGATTATTAAATCTAGTGTTGATTTGATAATTTAGTGTATAATTGTATATATGATATACTAATTTACATTAACTAACATTGGTTCACTTAAACATTTGTTTTTCTCACATGTGCACAACTTTAATATATATGTGATATATATTAAATTGTGTTTTCTTTTTGTATCATGGTTGTTGATACCTAATACATGGTTGTATGAGACAAACACCAATCTATTTATAATGGTGGGTTATAATTATTTAAGATAATTACAAAATTAGTGGATATTTGAAAAGAGCATGAAGCTTGTAGAAGCTTATTATGCTTTGACAAAGTCCACTAACTTTGTTTTTACCTTAGATATTTGTTAACCCAACCATTTGCATTAGCCATGGTTATGTCTCTACATGAGTTAGTATATGATACTCACTTACCATGGTTAGCTCTCTCTTTTGATTAGTTTTCATTCTCATTTTTTCTTGAGCTCATCTTCTTCCTCCTTCAAAAAGCTTGCTAGAGTTTGATAAAGAGAGAGAAATAATGTGAGAAAAGAAATTCTAAACTGTACCCACTTCCTATTTCATCATCCTCTTCTAGACTAGCACTTTAGTATAGGGTGTTTGCTTCATTTTGGTGAAGTGGTGGCTTGAGTTAGTAATCCCCCGACGTAGATCATCTTCGGCCTCGAAGACTTCAAGCAATACCGTTGCTATCTTCTCATGGAGCCGTCCGAGAGTCCGGGAGAACGATGATCGCAGCGAAGGGACTACTACAAGGAGCATATGAAGTGAAGGACCGATCTACAAAGGTTGTATTTCCTCTTCACTTAGATAGTAAATGGATTACTATATGTTTTCCGTATTATATTCTAGTTATCGATTCTTGTTTAGAGTTCCTTGAAACAGCAAATTTTTGAAAATGGCATGAACGATGCCTTCCGAAACCTTGCTACCGTCAAGAGGAACCCTATAAGTGTCATGTGACAGTACTGAACAATTAAGAGTAATAGCATGATGTGGCAATTCTACTGTGTAAGTGACATAGCAATTATCAATGATGAAAGTGTATGAGCCAGCAATCTGTGTAAGTGTAACATACGCATCATCGATAATCGTGTAGGTGTACTAGCATATGTATATGTAATGCAATGAGAACATCATGAACTTCGCAGGAAGTATATCGTGAGCGCAATGCTATAAGGTATACGTATCTAATCTAATATATCCAAGTCGGTGAATCTATCAATCGGCATCCGGCCTCACAATATCACATACGGTAATCCATCGTACGACATCTTCTAGTCAAGGGTATGGATCAATCATCAGGTAAAACTCATTACGTACGGTAATCCATCATACGGCGACATTAAATAATAAGGGATTCTATCAACCTATATGACAATGAGGGTACGGACCTAACGTCTCGTACAACATATCACTCATTATTCTCATAATTATATATATATTACCTATATCTCAGCTCACAACTGTATCAATCTCATATCATGGGACCGACAAAGGTATCAATACTCTCATATCGCCTTGCATCCGTATAATGACGTATCAAACCAAGTCATCATATTTCACCGTATACTCTTTTCATCACATCAATATCTCACATCAAGTCATCTTATTAATCTCATATCGTATTTATCGACCTCATAACATGGCATTATAATCTCATACTTATTCTCTTGCATCTATATATATATATATATATATATATATATATATATATATCGTGATTCATATTTACGTTTCATAACCTTATATATCAATTCGAGATATCCTTTCTATCATATCATTTCACACTAAACCATAAAATATAGCCTTAAGTCGTGGCATATCTTGTCTCCAAACTATAAATTACATATCAATAGTTGCGGGGGTGCTATACGCCACCTACCCAACTATTAGTTATATGTATGCCCTAGAGGCCATTACTGTACATACGATGTATATTTTAATGGATGCTTGGACATATATAGGGAGGACTTTCTTGCTCGACATGATAGTATGCTATCTGGTTGTACTTTATCTTAACATATATTCTGATTGTCTCTATATTACATGTTGATAAAGCCCTTAGGACATGTACTCGACTACTGGGACTACGATGAGATCATACTAGTGGAGCCACGGTAGTCGACGAGTACATCCTATAACTGTTCCTAGTCGAGGGTGTATCGAGACAGGGCATCGATACACCAGAGTAGACTAGCGTATACGCATCTTGACCCATATGATGGGCGATGGATGATCCCATATCCATTGGTGTTTGACATCAAGGATGGTGTACGGGTGCTCAGTGGAGACTGGGTACACAGGACGGACTCGCCGAGAACTCCCAGATGGTATTATACCTCACGTCAGATGGCAGTTCTCCGGTGACACTGGTAAAGAGTATTCTGTTGACCCGAGATCGTCATAGAGTCTTGTGTGATTCCCACTGTGCTTTGATTTCCATCATACCACGTCCAAGAGGGCATGCAAAAAGGTGGCTTTTGGGTACAGTCCCGAATCACATGGAGGCAATGAGCGATAGGAGGCGATTCGTCTCTCCCGGTATAGGGAGTTGATGTTGTGCTGTGTTCGATTGGCTATAACCGGAAATCCTTGGCCAGGGTTGCTTAGATTTACTGGTAAGTGTTATCAGTAATTTCTCGAACTGTTATAGACCTCATATCGACACGACTTATCGAGCTACTGGGGTCTGACGTTTACCACCCCTAGGCGAGATATGCAACATATCAGACGACGAGACCGGACTGTACGGGAGTTTTACTGTTTGGATTCCCAGGAGAAGTTACAGGCTTGCTTGTTGATCTTCTGAGCGCTCAATACCTGGATGGCTGTTACGTTTAGCTGACCGCTTGCAGCTTGTGGGTGTTTGATATGATCATCACATACTGCCGGCGTATTGACGATTCTTTAGAGTCCTACACAGAGGTTTCTTGACTCAGGCAAAACGGAATAGGGGCACGTATGTGATATGTGCGGGACCGAGGATAATGCGATATGAGATACCGTATTATATTCTCGCGATATTTGATATCCGCTGGGTCATCGGATCAAGTGTTGATTCGATGAATCGGTACGGATAAATATTAGTAGGTTATATGCGATATAGCCGGATTGTTGGATCAAGTGTTGATTCGATAATTTAATGTATAATAATATATATGATATATTATATTACATTAACTAATATTAGCTCACTAAAAGATTCTTTTTCTCACTCGGGTAATACATTGATATATATGCGATATATGTTAATTGTATTATTTTATTTTGTTACGATAAATATTATATATGTGATATATAATATTGTAAGAAGATATGATAACTAATGCAACATGTTTAGTGGAGTTTAAACATGATTAGGGTTTGGATTAGGGTTAAGACTTCTAGTATATTCTAGAAGGTTTCTTTTTGTCATGATAAAGATATTTGTCTTGATATTTTTGTGTGACTCACTCTTAACCCAACCCAAACCCTAGCCTTTGGTTAATTCTCTACAATGGCTTAGTCAACCATGGTTGCATTATTCATCGTATTAATCCTTTCATTATTCATCACAAAAGAAATGGATCACTATTCTTCTTCTTCCTCCTCCTTTTGCAAAGCTTTCTTGCTTTTTATTTGTGATGGAAAATGAGTGAGAAATAGAAAACAAATGAGAGCAATAATCCCACTTCATCATCCTCATCTATCCTTGCCATTTAGATGAGGGTGTTCACTTCATATTATGAGTGTTAGCTTGTGTTAACGAAACTTCAAGGTAGATCATCTTTGTATCGATGATCGGAAGCAAGACTGCATCTTTCTCTTTGTGGAACCTCTCGATAGTCCAGAACCCGATGATTGCAGCGAAGGGACCTCAACACGGAGCTTAAGGAGTGAAGGACCGGATCTACAAAGGTTGTAATCCCTCTCACTTAGTGCTAAAGTGTTTAGCATGCTTGTTTTCGCCTAATCTCTAGTTTAAAGATCCGGCTTGCACGGCTAATTTTTTAATTGGGCATGGTTGATGCCTCGTAGAACCTTGTGAGCGTGCCTAGCAACCCTACAGTAGTATCAAAGCCAAGCTAGAGCTTTAGGCGAAGTCTAGACGAATTTTAAAGTCCGATCGAACCCGGAAAACCCAATAAAACCCCTTCTCTGGAAATTTTTCAAAAATGTGATTTTTTTCATATTAAAAATACTAAAAAAATTCAGCAGGGTATTTTAGGAATTACTGTGAAACCCGACCTCCTAAATCAACTAAAGCGCCGCAGAACCGCGGCCAAACCCTGGTATTGGCGGTGGTTCCGCGACAAGAAGTGATGATTGAGGGATAGGGTTTGCACAGTAACAACCGTTCGTACTTCCTGATTCTTCTGAGAGTTTTTAATTCTTGCTCAAGAGTTGAGTTTTCTGGGTTGTATTGGGGACTCGTTGATTCGATCGGATATTTTAACTTTGTTTCGTTTGTCCGGATAATTTTAGAAACTGTTAAAAAGTTCGAACGGATATCAATAACTCACTTTTTCCCCTGTCAGAAATTTTTTCAAAAGTTGGATTTTTTCTCGAATTTAAGAACGTTCTAAGTCATGCAAGTAACGCGGTGGACCCTCTAGAAGAAAACAAACCTTAACTCGATTATGTGACCGTCTTGAACTGCCTTTTGAACCTTAGGGTTTGGGGCAGTACGGCGTGCCACATGTGAGGCGTTGGCTTGATCCTTCTACGGCTGGACCATTGGTACTGTGGCATGTGATAGATGTTTTAAAATTGATTTCAAGTGTTGAGATATATTGAGGAAATCTTGAGTGTTTGATTATTCGATCGGAAAGTTTAACATTGTCTATTTATCTGGAATGTGATACAATATTTGGAATCCATAGGTAGTTATGAGATAACTAAATTGAATGTTATAAATCTAGCACTTCAGTCTCAGATGATCGGTTGCCACGGAATTTTGATGTGATCAAAAGTCCGTCGCAATCACGTAGCGTACGCGGATACTCGCTGGGTAAACTTAATAGACAGCTACGCCCCATAGCCCCAACCAAGTGACTGTAGGAGAACTCCGTCGCCGAAAGCATTCGTTCGGGTGCTCGCGGCAGCGGTGTTCCGCCTTAGTGCACTTCGTCGACGGCATCTTGGGGTGCGGCCATCTACTAAATTTTGCGACGAGCATTCGATCAGAATGTCGGGAATCTTGTTGAATTGCCCGACTTGATATTGAAAAGAGTTTTCGATAATGAGACTAAAATGCGGGGTTTATAATTGTTAGGCATGCGATGTCTAAGGAATTCATTTGGTTAGGCATGCGATGTCTAAAGAGATTGCGGATTCCAACTGTTGTAGTTTTACACTTTCTTTTCTGTGACCGTAAGCGTAGTATGTGGTGTATCGCCGGCTTCGTTGCTATACATCAACGACAATCGGGATACGCATACTTGCTTACGTTGATGATATGAGATATTATGTGTTGCTGTGATATGTTGTATTGGATCGTCGCGTTTGAATAGCCGGGGGTTTTATGTGAGATGAGAGTTTTTCTTTTTCATTCATGTAAAATTCATTTGTATGTAATATTCTTTTATTGGGGCACTTCCAGGTTGCGGAAGATGTCACTGTTGTATATTATTTACTTTTCCGCATTAGGTAGACCCAAGGCGGGGAGCACAAGTAACCGGGTTCTAGGGTCCAGTGGGAGACCATCTCGAGGAGTCGAGACCGGGTCTCCTAACCCTAGAATTGGCAGTGTTACTTGCCACTCTCGTAGGGGTCTAGGAATGTGGGTTTGGCTATTCATCGCGAACGTGGAATCCGTGTTTTATACAGGCTCGTATTGAAAACACGGACGTCCTAGTATATCCAATATTTCATATATGTTTCTTCTGCTGCAATGTTCTGTGATGAGATCATATTACTGCCTGAGACGAATATTTATATTATATATATGAGATATATGTTATATTGCAGATTTCATTTCAAAAAGAGATGCTTGTGAAGCATAATAAAATGGGACTTCATTAATGAGATTAATGAAATAAAAGAAACCTAAGATGTTATAGAAACTTGTTTAAAAAAACTGGTAGCCCTAGTTCTTGCTTTGCATAGCGGTGTTCCTTGTAGAACATCCAGCACCTTATTCGATAAGGAAAGAGCCGAGATCCCTTCACCGGGAGTGACCTCTTTAGTGAAACTAGCAGATGCTACAAACTCGGTTTGTCTTTTGATTGCTTCTATAGTTCTTGCTTTGCACAGCGATATTTGTGAAATATCCTGCACCTTATTCAATGAGGAAAGGGCCGACGATCCCTTCACCGGGAGTGACCCCTTTAGCAAAACTAGAAAAGCCTAAAAAACACTCCATTTAAAATTCACTCGATTCTACAACGATATCAAGTTCATTACGCAAAAGGTTTTCTTAAAAACCTGTCGTAGCCCTCCGTCATTTCAGATAAGTACTTCTTAGTATTCGTGCTGCGTTTGTTGACCTTAGCCAAGGCGTAGTGTGCGGTAGCTAATTAGTGCTTATCTGTATAAGCATATGATGCGATTGAGTTAGGGTAGTCATGCGACTTTGTTGACCTTAGCCAAGGGTCGTGCGGGTGGGTTTAATTCAATCGGGAAATGACGGGTTGAACTTGGCTAGCACTAATGATTTGTTGACCTTAGCCAAGGTCATAAGTTGCTAAGGGCAAAATTATCGGGAATTTCAAGTGTAGAAATTTGCAATGAGATTGCATACCTTCTATGAGATAGTTGGATCCTGATACTCGCTGCGAGTAAGAGTTACTCCTGGGAGAGTTTTACACATTACAATTAGCCAATCAAGTAGGTGTCTAGAAAGGTGTTAACGGGGTTACGCCCCTGGGAAAACGAGGTTTACTTTAATTAGGTCCGTGCGAAAGCATGGTGAACCTCCCACAAAGTACCGACACTGGCCTGGCTGAAAGATTGGCGAACTTGTAGCGTGTAATTAATCCCGGCTAGTCTTTCCTTTTAGGGTTTGAAGGAAGATTTGATTAAAACAGTGGGAGACATCCTGATTAGATATATTAGAAAACCAATCTAATCTTGCAAGAGCATACGCTGAGTGTTTTCATCTCTCTCTCTCTCCAGGTAGCGACCATATCACGCCTTAATCAAGATAATAATACGGAAGAATTGACCAAACCCGCTTGTTATACTGAGCTGGGGAACATTGGTCCCGCTCCAACTTATAATTGTTATAAGACAGAGCAGGAAATTAGGGAATACCAGATTTCCCGTGCCGCCCAAATGAAGAAAGTGCATGCTGATGCATCATCTTCGGGTGTGTTCATTACAGAGAACTGTTTCTCAGTATCCTTTACGTCCTGGGTATGTGATACCGGATCAGGATCCCGCATATGTAATCTGTTACATGGGCTACAGATAGGTAGAGAACTGAGAACGGGTGATAAGTTTCATGAGATAGAAACGGTGCAAGTGTTGCAGCCAAATCTGTTGGTCACTATCACCCTGTATTACCAGAATACATTGATTCTGAACAAATGTTATTAGATACCGAACCTGATAGACAACATCATATCAGTCTCTTTATTAGTAAAGATGGATATAATTTTGTATTGTTGGATAATGTTTTGAACATTTCCTATATTAAGAGTTGATCGGTTCAGGCACGTTATCTAAAAGCATTGACATTCTAAATCAAACTACAGTTCTTAATATACAGAACACACACAAGAGGAAGAGTTCAGAAATGAACGAATCCTTCTTGAGGCATTGTAGACTAGGTCATATCAATGCGACCCAACTAGCTGAAGTTACATATAGATGCATATTTAAATTATTTTGAATTTACATCTTGTAAAACTTGACGGTCATGTCACAGAGATAAGATGACCACAGCTCTGTTTATTGGAAACAGAGAAAGAGTTAGTGAACTCTTGGGATTGATACATGTTGATGTATGAAAGTCTCCTGTCTACACATGCCAAGACCGGTTCTTTGTACTTCATTACATTCTCTGATGATCTCTCAAGATTAAGACATATGTTCCTGTTGAAACACAAGTCCGAAGCTTTTGAGATATTCACAGAATATGAGTTAGAAGTAGAGAACCAAAAATGGGTATAAGTATTATGTCCTTTGATGTGATCAGGGAGGAGAATACTTGAGCACGAAATTCCTGGACTATTCTAAAGGAGAATGAGATTCTCTCTCAGCATTACTCCTTCGTATACACCGTAGCACGATGGTATATCGAGGCAGAGCAATAGCACCCTATGTGATATGGTGTGCTCTATGATGAGTACTACTGAGTTTCCTATTTCCTTTTGGGAGTTATGCGCTTGAGAAGCTTCATACCTATTGAATAGGGTTCAAATCAAATCAGTTGCCTGCCACTTCATATGTGATATGGAACGGGAAGAGCCCATATCTTAAGTTTGTTAAGATTTGGTGTTGTCCGGCCTATGTCTAAAAGCAAAATCCGGACAAGCTCGGGGCAAGGTCAGTTATGTAGAACTGGAAGGGTTTCAGCTATACAAACTGCAGCTGGTGATTTGGTAGAACCAAAGGATTCAATAGTAACCAACGAACCTCAGCCTCTCCGCCGATCTAGTACGGTTCCTCACCCACCTGAGAGATACTTCGGTTTCTCTATGACAGTGGGAGCGAGGATTGCATCATGAGATGATGATCCAACTAGTTTCGAGCTGGCCATCAGGAGTGGGACTCTATAAGAATAGCTAGATGCTTAGCGATCTAAGATGGAATCCTTATACACCAACAAAGTATGGACTTTGGTTGCTTTATCTGAAGGGTTAAATCCCCATCAGGAGCAAGTATATCTTGAGAAGATTACTTGGTGTACATGGAAAAGTTGAGACTTTCAAAGCTATGCTTAAGTCCATCCAGATCCTACTTGCCATTGCTACTTACCACGACTACGATATCTGGTGGTAGGGTGTCATGACTGCTTTTATAAATGATGTTTTAGAAGAGAGCGTCTATAAGTACACAGCCAGAGGGCTTCGTAGACAATGGGAGCAGCGGAAACGTGTGCAAGATGTTTTATATGATAAAGCAAGCATCGCGGAGTTGGAACATCTGTTTTGATGTGGTAGTCAAAGAGTTTTGACTTCATCAAAATGGTAGATGAACCTTGTATATACAAAAAGGTAGTAGAGAGTATGGTGGTGATCCTCGTAGAGTACGTGGATGACATACTCTTGATAGGGAAGGAGTTTCCTATGCTACGCTCGGTCAATCTCCACTTATCACAAGGATTCTCCATATAGGATCAAAATGATACCTCCTAAATCCTGGGTTTTGGATCTATGGGATAGATCTAATTGGATGTTCGGATACTCACTAGTTGTAGTGAGATGGTATCAATTGATCCTGGGGAGAATCACTGGAAAGGTTCCAGGGGGATACGGATGACTGAATGTCAGTCGCAGACATTGTCTTTACCCTCAGTGGAGGGACAGTATGTTGGAAGAGTTCCAAGCTAGATACCGTGACATACTAGAAGATTAAAGGCAAGATACATCGTTACCAAGGATGCTACAAAAGAGGCAGTCTGGATACATATAAGTTCATGAGATGAACTTCGTTCCTACCATTGTATGACAATGGAGTTGTGGCTTTTGCCAAGGAACTAACGTCCCATCAGAAATTCAGATATAATTCTTAGGCAGTATCACCTGATCATGGAGATGGTTGATCTCCAGGGAGATCGAGGTTCAGAGAGTAGACACAGAGGACAACCGCGCGGATGCACTCACGAAGGCCTTTTCCCCAGTAGAGACTTTTATGGGATGGTTGAGTATGAGATATTTCAACCGCAACTAATTGTTGGGTATGTGATACCACAACAGATGGCCCTAGTGCAAGTGGGAGATTGTTAGTTATATGTATGCCCTAGAGGCCATTAATGTACATACGATGTATATTGTAATGGATGCTTGGACATATATAGGGAGGACTTTCTTGCTCGACATGATAGTATGCTATCTGGTTGTACTTTATCTTATCATATATTCTGATTGTCTCTATATTACATGTTGATAAAGCCCTTAGGACATGTACTCGACTACTGGGACTATGATGAGATCATACTAGTGGGGCCACGGTAGTCGACGAGTACATCCTATAACTGTTCCTAGTCGAGGGTGTATCGAGACAGGGCATCGATACACCAGAGTAGACTAGCGTATACGCATCTTGACCCATATGATGGGCGATGGATGATCCCATATCCATTGGTGTTTGACATCAAGGATGGTGTACGGGTGCTCAGTGGAGACTGGGTACACTGGACGGTCTCGCCGAGAACTCCCAGATGGTATTATACCTCACGTCAGATGGCAGTTCTCCGGTGACACTGGTACAGAGTAGTCTGTTGACCCGAGATCGTCATAGAGTCTTGTATGATTCCCACTGTGCTTTGATTTCCATCATACCACATCCAAGACGGCGTGCAAAAATGTGGCTTTTGGGTACAGTCCCGAATCACATGGAAGCAATGAGCGATAGGAGGGGATTCGTCTCTCCCGGTATAGGGAGTTGATGTTGTGCTATGTTCGATTGGCTATAACCGGAAATCCCTGGCCAGGGTTGCTGAGATTTACTGGTAAGTGTTATCAGTCATTTCTCGAACTGTTATAGACCTCATATCGACACGACTTATCGGGCTACTGGGGTCTGACGTTTACCACCCCTAGGCGAGATATGCAACATATCAGACGACGAGACCGGACTGTACGGGAGTGTTACTGTTTGGATTCACAGGAGAAGTTACAAGCTTGCTTGTTGATCTTCTGAGCGCTCAATACCTGGATGGCTGTTACGTTTAGCTGACCGCTTGCAGCTTGTGGGTGTTTGATATGATCATCACCTACTGCCGGCGTATTGACGATTCTTTAGAGTCCTACACAGTGGTTTCTTGACTCAGGCAAAATGGAGTAGGGGCACGTATGTGATATGTGCGGGACCGAGGATAATGCGATATGAGATACCGTATTATATTCTCGCGATATTTGATATCAGCCGGGTCATCGGATCAAGTGTTGATTCGATGAATCGGTACGGATAAATATTAGTCGGTTATATGTGATATAGCCGGATTGTCGGATCAAGTGTTGATTCGATAATTTAATGTATAATAATATATATGATATATTAAATTACATTAACTAATATTAGCTTACTAAAAGATTCTTTTTCTCACTCGGGTAATACATTGATATATATGCGATATATGTTAATTGTATTATTTTATTTTGTTACGATAAATATTATATATGTGATATATAATATTGTAACATGATATGATAACTAATGCAACATGTTTAGTGGAGTTTAAACATGATTAGGGTTTGGATTAGGGTTAAGACTTCTAGTATATTCTAGAAGGTTTCTTTTTGTCATGATAAAGATATTTGTCTTGATATTTTTGTATGACTCACTCTTAACCCAACCCAAACCCTAGCCTTTGGTTAATTCTCTACAATGGTTTAGTCAACCATGGTTGCATTATTCATCATATTAATCCTTTCATTATTCATCACAAAAGAAATGGATCACTATTCTTCTTCTTCCTCCTCCTTTTGCAAAGCTTTCTTGCTTTTTATTTGTGACGGAAAATGAGTGAGAAATAGAAAACAAATGAGAGCAATAATCCCATTTCATCATCCTCATCTATCCTTGCCATTTAGATGAGGGTGTTCACTTCATATTATGAGTGTTAGCTTGTGTTAACGAAACTTCAAGGTAGATCATCTTTGTATCGAAGATCGGAAGCAAGACTGCATCTTTCTCTTCGTGGAACCTCTCAAGAGTCCAGAACACGATGATCGCAGCGAAGGGACCTCAACACGGAGCTTAAGAAGTGAAGGACTGGATCTACAAAGGTTGTAATCCCTCTCACTTAGTGTTAAAGTGTTTACCATGCTTATTTTCGCCTAATCTCTAGTTTAAAGATCCGGCTTCGGGCTGTTCGGCACGGCTAATTTTTTAATCGGTCATGGTTGATGCCTCGTAGAACCTTGTGAGCGTGCCTAGCAACCCCACACCAACTTCCCCCGTAGATATAAATCTACTCACCTGCGGAACTCCTTGTTCAGCCGTAGTCGATGTGCTTCGTTGTTAGTGTATATGCCCTAGGGGCCATTATTGTATCATACTAGGTTGTATATTATTTAATGGAAGCTTGGGATATTCACAGTTGTATATAACAGTCTTGCTAAAAATGGTAGTATGCTACTTGGTTTGTGTCTACTTTAATATGTGCATATGTTTCTTGTAACATATCACTTATACATATTAGTAGAGCCCATAGGAGATTTGCTTGATTACCAGCGTCGTGATGGCAGCCACACTAGTAGGGGCTGGGTAGTCTGTAAGCAACATCCTATACAGGTCCCTGGTCGTTGGATTATCGAGATAGGGCATCGATGTTCCGGAGTACACTAAGTGTGTACGCTTCTCATCCCAGTTGGGGAGATGGTCTGTCCCACAGCCATTAGTACGTCGTACTGGAGATAGTATACATGTGCTCGTTAGGTTACGGGTACACCGGAAAGGACTCGCAGGGAACTGATTGGTTGGTATTGTACCCATCGTCAGTTAACAGTTCCCAGGCGACATGAGTAGAGCATAGTCCGCAGAATTGACACTGCTACATCGCCTCGAGTGTATCCCACTGTTCTTAGATTGCTACCCTACCACGGCTCAAAGGAGTCGTGCAAACAGGTAGCAGTTGGGTGCAGTCCCGAGCACTTGGAGGCAGTGACAGTAGATAGGATTCGTCTCTCCCGGTATTGGGAGTTGATATCGCACTGTGTCAGAAAGCCATTACGCAAAGTCCCTGGCCAGGGCATGCGAGATATACTGGTAAGTTCCAGTAGCTTCTCAGTGTGTAATGGGCTTCGCTCCGACACGACTTATACAGCTATTAGGGGACTGACGCTTGCCGCCCCCTAGGTTGATATGCAATAGTCTTAGATGAACAGACCGGACTGTACGAAGATTGTCACATCAGGCTCAGTAGGAGTTCGGATGGTTTTCCTTATCGGCCTTCTTATCGACATCTACCTGGGGACCGTTACGTACAGCTAGTGCCGCTTGCGGTCTGTGGTTTAACCCACTGCCAGCGTAGTGTCGAGTCTTTAGAGTCCCACAGAGAGAGTTTCCCTACTCCAGGAGAAACGTTATAGAGGTCGTATAGTTTTACGACAAGAGTTCGGACGCATACGTGTGTTTACGCACGTACGACTTTTCGGACAGTTTTTACTAGCCGGCTTTGGTTTATGCCAGATTCTAGTATCGGGTTATTGGATTTATACAGTCTAAAGTTTTTCCGTGTTTTCACGGATAGGAGGGGCGTTCTCGTAATTACGCGAGAAGCTTCTAGAAGATGGTGACTTGGGGGTTAAGGTGGCGTATGCATTAAATGAGATTAGTGAGTCATGTGTGTGATTCATCCATGTCATTAATGCATCATAAATGCTTAATGACTCATGGAGATGAATCACCCTCTTGTATTTATGAAGCATGATTATTAATCCTTTATTTTCTTTTATTTGATAAATGATAATGCTTGATATATATTATGATAGATCATTATCTCATTTCATTCTCTTGCTCACTTTCTCTCTCCTCGAGCACTCTCTCTTCAAACCCTAACCCTAACCTCTCATGAGTTGAGATCAAGGGTTAGCTAGACCAATACATCCATAACCTCACTCTATATCCCCTAGGTAGCTTAGATTAGCTCTTTAAGCAACCTAGTTATCTCAAGTTTGAGATTAAGCTTGGCGTAGGAGCTTTCGGGTGGATCGTCTTTGATTCGAGGTGGCCGTTGAGGTGCCGATGATCCCAGGAGCCTACGAGGAGTGGAGGACCGTGATGAAGACCTGAAGGACAAGTAACGTGAGGTATAACTTCGTATCCGAGTAGTTAAACCTCTAGCTTTTAGTTAGTAATGGTTTAGATAACGATTCATGCGCTCAAGTCCGTGTTACGGAGCATTGACAATCGTTTTTCATATATTCCCCCTCCCCGCAAGTTCGTGGGGTGCATGGCATGGACTTACAGTGGTATCAGAGCCAACTAAACCATTACTGGCTTGTTAGCAACTAATTAGAAGTTCGATCGACGGAAAACTCGAAAACAAAACCCTAACCCCTTTACAGTTTCTGTTAATTTTAAAAGTGTCTAAAAAATTATTTGACATATCTTAAAATTAACAGCAGGAAATTATATGAATACTGGGAAAATACGAGTTCACAAGACGACAAAACGGCCGCGGATCCGCAGCCATATGGTGCTTTTGGCCGCGGATCTGCCGCCGAGTCAACTCGGCGTTGACTCGGATTTGCTCTAATATTCATATACTTTGGTGTTCTGTTTTCCAATATGTTCTGTTTCTACCCAGGTTGCTTCTTTGCTGGTTTGCTTTTGGGGTAAACACGGAATATGGTAATCAATCGATGTTCTAAGATATTTGCTAATTGGGTTTTTATCTATAATGTTTAATGTGTTCGTAAACCTCCCCTAACTGCTAGTATGTCGGTTGGCTGGAGGTTGCACATTTCTGAAATGTTTACTGTTTGTGTATATGAACTGTGTTGGACTGTTGTGATGATTAGCCGGGGTTTGAGATGGGTTTAATATTCATGCATTCAATGTAAATATAATATGATGTAATAATCTTTTGCGGGGCGCATCCAGGTTGCGGTTGTAGCCACCGTTGTATTATTTCTTTTTACAGTTTTTGCTCCTAGGATAGACCCAAGGCGGGGTACACAAACTACCGGGTACTTTGAAGTGTTTAGTGTCCTACTCACTTTGTTGAGGGAGACCGCTTCACTTCGGGTACTTGGCGGGTAGTTTGCCGTACCCGTAGGGGTCTAGGGTGGGGTAATGGCTATTCATCACAACTGTGTAATCCGTCTTTTATTGCAGGCTCAAAGCAAATGCGGATTGCTAGTATATCCAATAAAGTTCATCTGTGATCTGGAATGCTTATTATTGCGTCTGACGAATGTACAATATCTATATATGATAGCTATTAGACGTCACTTATGTTTTACACCCGCACTAGCCCAGCCCCCGCTCTGTCGTTAGTTAAGTGACCTAACGGGTGATGACGGGACCCCGTGGCGAAGGCGGATGGCATAAGAGGACGTGGTATTTTCGTTGTTTTCTGCAATGATACGATAAATGATGGGACGCATTATTATAATGCAAAGAAAATAAACCAAAGTAAAGTCGTTGGAAAAAATTTAAAAGAAACCACTCGGTTATTTTAAAAAGGATCAGAATTTTTTAAATTACGGAGCTTTAACCACTCTTTTTAAAAAGTATCAGGTTCCTTCGATTATATCAAGTTCACTACGTTCACGGTTTTGCCAAAACCATTCGTAGCCCTCCGTCATTTCTTGTGGATGGTCAGTAGTATTCAAGTTATGTTTGTTGGCCCTTAGTCAAGGCATAGTGTTTGGTAGCTGTTGGGTATTCATTTGTTGCATAGATAGATGCGTTGGTTTGGGATAGTCGTATTACTTCGTTGGCCCTTAGTCAAGAGTATGTACGGGTGTGTTCAAATTAACCTGGACAATGATGGGTAGAACTTGACATGTGACTTATGATTTGTTGGCCCTTAGTCAAGGTCATAAGAGCATGGAGCAAAAATCTATATCGAGAATTTCTAAAGAAACTGAAATTTGCAGAGAGAGCATACCATTTTGGAGTTTGATGAATGTTTGTAGGATTCCTTCACCATTATCATACGATGATATTTTGGATCCCGATCCTACTGTGAGTACAAGCTACTTATCAGGAGATTCGTCACTTAACGATCAATGCTATAAACCAAGCAGGTGCCTAGAAAGGTGTCAGCAGGGTTACGCCCCCAGAGAAAAGAGGTTATTTAATTAAGGAACTTCACGAAAGCGTTGGAAAACCTCCCTCGAAGTATCGACACTGACCTGGCTGAACGGTTAAGAAAGAATTGTACGGTGAGAATAGTCCTGGCTAATTCTTCTTTTATGGTTTGAGGTGGGATTCGAGAAACAGTGGGAGCCATCCTGTTTAGATAAATTAAAAACCATTCTAAACTTGCAAGAGCATCATGCTAATAGTATTTTCTTCTCTCTCTTAAATTGCAGCGACCTTGTGAACACACATAGGTTACATCTAGATAATAATTTGACTGAATCTTACTTAATTAGCAAAGGTCTGTCCAGATGTCCATTGCCTATGACAAGCTGGACCACCCTATTACTACTCAAGATCCCGCCGTCCCAAGTCCAGTTTCCACTATCGCGGATATGGATATCCGTCAGACAAGGGAAAAAGATAAAGCGAAAGCTAAGTGCCTCATGTTAGCTTCAGTTGATGGTGTATACCAGAAGCAGCACGAGAAGATGGACTTAGTTCCCATATTTCTCCATAACAAAGATTTATATGGATAGAAATCTCATATCACAAGATATGAAACCTCGAACGAATTAATTCAAGCGAGGTTAGCTGACGGGTCATCTGTAGGGGACAACTGTTAGTGTATATGCCCTAGAGGCCATTACTGTATCATACTAGTTTGTATATTACTTAATGGAAGCTTGGGATATTCACCTTGTATATACAATCTTGCTCAAAATAGTAGTATGCTACTTGGTTTGTTTCTACTTCAATGTGTACATGTGTTTATTTTATTATATCACCTATACGCATTAGTGGAGCCCTTAGGATCTTTGCTTGATTACCAGCGTTGTGATGGCAGTCACACTAGTGGGGCTGGGTAATCTATAAGCACATCCTTATGCAGGTCCCTAGTCGCAGGACTATCGAGACAGGGCATCGATACTCCGGATTAGACTAGCGCATGCGCTTCTCATCCCAGGTTGGGAGACGATCTGTCCCACAGCCGTCAGTACGTCGTACTGGAGATAGTATGCGGGTGCTCGTTGGGTTATGAGTACACTGGACAGGACTCGTCGGGAACTGACCAGTTGGTATTATACCTATCGTCAGTTATCAGTTCCCAGGTGACATGACTACAGCTTAGTCCGCTGACTTGACACTGTCACTTCGCCTCGAGTGTGTTCCCACTGTACTTTGATTACTACCCTACCACGGCTCAAAGGAGTCGTGCAAACAGGTAGCAGTTGGGTGCAGTCCCGAAGCACTTTGAGGCAGTGACGGTTAGACAGGATTCGTCTCTCCCGGTATTGGGGGTTGACATCGCGCTGTGTCTAGGAGAGCCATTACACGAGTAGTCCCTGGCCAGGGCAAGCGAGATATACTGGTAGGCTTCCAGTGTTATCTCAGGGTGTATTGGGCTTCACTCCGACACGACTTGTACCGCTATTAAGGGACTGACGTTTACCGGCCCCCTAGGCCCGCCATGCGATGTATCAGACGAACAGACCGGACTGTACGGATATTGTCACAGTCAGAATCAGTAGGAGTTCAGATGGGTTTCACCTCGTCAGTCTTCTTGTCGGCATCTACCCGGGGTCCGTTACGCACAGCTAGTGCCGCTTGCGGTCTGTGGTTAAACCCACTGCCAGCGTAGTGTCGAGTCTTTAGAGTCCCACACAGAAAGCTATTCGCCTTTAGGCAAAAGAGTAGAGGTCGCATGGTTTTGCGAGAGGTCGCATGGTTTTGCTACAGGGTCCGGTCACATCCGTGCACTTGTGCACGTACAGTGTCCGGACAGTTAACACTACCAGGCTTTGGTTTAAGCCGGATCCAAGTGTACGTTTTGGGATTGATTTTATCTTGTTTGTATTCGTGTTCCTCGGAACGCGGATGCGGGTGTGTATGCACAGTTGACAGAGAGACAGAGGCAGAGTATTCTCATTGGGGTTGTTGACTGTTGACTGTTGACAGTTGACTGTTGACCATTGACTTTTGCTTAACCCATATAAGAATAAGATATATGATTAACATTAATATTAATTAAGTATTGTAGTGACATGGTTGTTGAGGGGTTGACTTTGTTGACTTGATGACTTTGTGGACCGGTTGACTAGGTTGGACTAGTTGACCATCATCATGACAATGGCTATCATTCCATGGCAAAGACTTTTGCTTGCTTATTTATTTATGCAAAATGAGTGCATGAAATGATATAGCCATTTTGACTTAAACCATTTTACACAATACTTGATTACTATTTTTGTGATGATGGCTTTTGGATTATGAGAGGTGAGAATGAGATGAGTATGGTTCTTTCTATCATTTGCTTTCTCTCTCTTGAGCTCTCTCATTCTCAAGCTCTCCCTCTTCCTCTTGCTCTCTCTACCTCAAGGTAAACCATTCTCATGTGTTGAGACTCATTGCCTTAGAGATAAAAAGACACCAAAACATTCCTCTACTCATTCTAGTTCACAAGGCCTAGCAAGCCAAGTGATCTAGTTTCTTCAAAGTTCGAAGAAGAAGCCAAAGGTAGAAGCTTTCGGGTGGATCCATCTTCGGCGCAAGGAGACGACGAGGTGAGGCCGATCCGTACACCGGAAGGAGTCAAAGACGAAGGAGTTCAAGAAAGGTATAGCCCCCTAACCGAGTAGGTAAACTCTTGTTAAGTTGTTAGTTAGTAGTTTAACAAAGATCCGGTTTTTGAGTCCATGTTACCGCCTTTTGAAAATTGTTTTTCACCAAATTCCGCATGCCCGAAAGTACCGGGAGAGGTAGCATGGACTTACAGTGGTATCAGAGCCTAGTTAAACTCTATCTAACATGTTAGCAAAGTAACTAGAAGATCGATCAAAGAAAAAGTCACGAAACGAACCCGAGTTGTCAAGTTTCTGCCGATTTTTATTCTGTTCAAAAGTTGATAATTTTCATCTTAAAAATCAGCTCAGGCTTTTGTTTGAATAACCACCAAATTTGGTCCCACGAACCGTTCAAAGAGCCGCGGAAACGCGGCGGGAGCACGCTCCCGCCGCGGTTCCGCGGCCGAGTTGACTCGGACGAGGTCCAAATTTGGTGCAGTGTATTTCTGGGGTTGTTTTGGGATTTTTGGAATATGTATTTTCTGCCCAGATTTTCCAGAACGAAAATTTTGTATTTGGGGCCTATAAATCCGTATTTTTGATCGAACTTCTAAAAGACTTAAGCTGGCGGGTTTTTCTGTGATGTGATATTTGTATTGAACGTCTGCTAATCGCTATATGTCGATTAGTGGGGGTTATACAAATCTGTGATCTGTAATGTTATTGGAATGTGTATATGAATTCATTGGATTGTCGCGGGTGAATAGCCGGGGGTTGTGAGACGAGAGTTTTCTTTTCTTTCAATTCATGTAAATTTGTAAATTGTTGTAATAATTATTTGTATGGCCGCACAACCGGGTCGGGGTTGTAGCCGTCATTGTATAATTTCTTTTTGTTAGTTGTATGTATGCCCTAGAGGCCAGTATTGTACAGATGATGTATATTATATTGGATGCTTGGACATATATAGAGATGACTTTCTTGCTCGACATGATAGTATGCTATCTGGTTGCTCTTTATCTTAACATGTACACTAGTCTCTTTATACTGTCTTATAGTTACATGTTGGTAAAGCCCTTAGGATGTGTACTTGACTACCTGGACTATGATGCAGATCATACTAGTGGGGACATGGTAGTCCATAAGTACATCCTTCATGGTCCCTAGTCGTGGGTGTATCGAGACGGGGCATCGATATACCAGTGTAGACTAGCGTATACGCTTCTCGACCCATGAGATGGGCGATGGATGATCCCATATCCATTGGTGTTTGACATCAGAGATGGTGTACGGGTGCTCAGTGGAGACTGGGTATACTGGACGGACTCGCCGAGAACTCCCAGATGGTATTATACCTCACGTCAGATGGCAGTTCTCAGGTGACACTTGTACAGGTTAGTCTGTAGACCCGAGATCGTCATAGAGTCTTGTGTGATTCCCACTGTGCTTTGATCTCCACCTTACCACGTCCATGAGGGCGTGCAAAACGGTGGTCTTTGGGTACAGTCCCGAGTCACATGGAGGCAATGAGCGATAGGAGGGGTTTCGTCTCTCCCGGTATTGGGGGTTGATGTTGCGCAGTGCTCGATTGGCCGTAACAGGGAAGTCCCTGGCCAGGGCTGATCAGTGATTTGCTGGTAAGTGTTACCAGTAGTTTCTCGATCCGTTATGAGCCTCACATCGGCACGACTTATCGGTTATTGGGTCCTGACGTTTACCACCCCTAGACTTGATATGCGACGTATCAGACGAACAGACCGGACTGTACGGTAAGTGTTACTGGTTGGATTCACAGGAGTGTGAGCGGGCTAGCTCGTCGATCTTCTGATCGCTCAATACCCGGATGGCCGTTACGTTTGGCAGACCGCTTGCGGCTTGTGGGTGCTTGATATGATCATCATCTCTACCGGCGTATTGATGAGTCTTTAGAGTCCTACACAGAGGTTTCCTGGCTCAAGCGAAACGAAATAGGAGCGCATATGAGATATGTGCAGGACCGAGAATAATGCGTGTATGTGATACCGCATTTCATTCTCGCGATATATGTTTCGATTGGTTATATTCGATATGACCTAGTTATCGAATCATTGATTCGATAAATCGATACATTGGATTCTAGTCGGTTATGTGCGACATGACCGGATCATTGAATCAAATGTTGATTTAATGATTTAATGTATAATTATATATTTGATATATTACTTTACATTAACTAGTATTGGTTCACTTTAAATGGATTTTTCTCACTTGATGCACATTGTATATGTGATATGCTTTTGTGCACATTTTTGTATCATGTTTGATGATACTTGATCATTTAGTTAAGTGTATAGGATTAAACCATGATTAATTTGATAATTAGGGTTTTGCATATCCATTTATTTATTTATTTGTTTATTTATTTATTTGGAAAGGATAAAGATGAGAATGGTGGCTTTCTTTGTTTCTTATTGAAGCTTCATGAAGCTTTGACTTCTTAACCATTCTTGTCTTCATGCTTAACCCTAACCCATCCAAGTTACCATGGTTTATTCTCTACACTCAACTTTGGTTAGCTTATGATAAGTATTGATTTATTTTTCATTTTATATCAACACTCATCATATTCTTTCTTTTTCTTCATCTTCATCTTCAAGAAAGAAACCTTGATGCCATCAATGGCAACTTGAGTTCTAGTGAGAGAAATCCAATTCTAAAGTGAACCCACCTCCTATTTCTTCACCCTCTACCTCTTGCCAAGTTGATTTGGGTGTTTTCTTCACAAGTTTCACAACTTTGTGAAGTCGGAGCTTGAGCTTGTGCAACCTCGACGTAGATCGTCTTTGACACGAAGCCGACGACCTATTCCGCTCGTTTTCCCGATGAAGCCGACGAATGAGTCTAGGATTCGAAAAGGACAGCGAGAGGATGACTACGTGGAGCTAAGGAAGTGGATATCCGGATCTACAAAGGTTGTAGCATCTAACTTTTAGTTAAGTAGTTAACTAGTTTAGTTTTTCGCCTAGAATTCTAGTCTAAAGATCCGTATTAGGGTTTCTCGGCACCCATAAATTTTTATATTGGCATGGTTGATGCCTTGTGAGACCTCTATAGTGTGCCTAGGAACCCTACACTTTTTACAGTTTTTGCTCCTAGGATAGACCCATGGAGGGGGTGCACAAACTACCGGGTATGCCGAAGTGCCGAGTGGCCAACTCACGGAGTTGAGGGAGGTTGCTTCGCTTCGGGTACTTGGCGGGTAGTTTGCCGCATCCGTAGGGGTCTTGGGTAGGGTATTGGCTATTCACCGCGACCGTATAATCTGCTTTTCATTACAGGCTCGTACGAATTGCGGATTCCTAGTATGTCCAATGTGTTCATCTGTGATCTGAAATGGCTATCGTTGCAGTATATCTATATATGATGTTATTTAGACGTTGCTTATGTTTTACAGCCGCGCTAGCCCAGCCCCCGCTCTGTCGTTAGTTAAGTAACCTAACGGGTAATGACGGGGCCCCGTGGCGAATGCGAATGGCATAAGCGTACGTCATATTTTGGTTGTTTTCTGCAATGGTAGGATTAAATGATGGGACGCATTAAAAGAACTAATGCAAGAATATCACGCATTAAAAGAACTAATGCAAGAAAAATAAACCAAGTAAAAGTCGTTGGAACACTTTCGAAAAACCACTTGGTTCTTTTCAAAACTAACTTTTAAATGCGGAGCTTGAGCCACTCTTTTTAAAAGCTATCTCGTTCCATC
The DNA here is from genome assembly GCA_030015575.1 of Agapanthus africanus. Taxonomy (NCBI): domain Eukaryota; kingdom Viridiplantae; phylum Streptophyta; class Magnoliopsida; order Asparagales; family Amaryllidaceae; genus Agapanthus; species Agapanthus africanus. The sequence continues at coordinate 217,354,659 of JASDDO010000029.1, forward strand.
GATTATATCAAGTTTACTACGTTCACGGTTTAGCCAAAACCATTCATAGCCCTCCGTTGTTTCACATGGATGGTCAATAGTATTCAAGCTATGTTTGTTGGCCAAAGTCAAGGCATAGTGATTGGTAGCTATTGGGTATTCATATGCAGCATAGATAGATGCGTTAGTTTGGAACAGTCGTACTGCCTTGTTGGCCAAAGTCAAGGGTAGGTGCGGGTGGATTCAAATTAACCTGGAGAACGACGGGTAGAACTTGACATGTGACTTATGATTTGTTGGCCAAAGTCAAGGTCATAAGAGCATGGGGCAAAAATCCACATCGGGAGTTTCAAAAGAACTGAAACTTGCTAGTGTTGCATACCATTTGGAGTGTGATGATTCTGGTAGGATTCCTTCAGTTTCGTCACGCGATGATATTTGGATCCCGATCCTACTGTGAGTATATGCTACTCCTCGGGAAATTTCTCACTTAACGATCAATGCTATAAACCTAGTAGGTATCTAGAAAGGTGTTAGCGGGGCTTCACCCCCTGGGAAAAGAGGTTATTTAATTAAGGAACTTCACGAAAGCGTTGGAAAACCTCCCTCGAAGTACCGACACTGGCCTGGCTGAACGGTTAAGCAAGTATTGTACGGTGAGATTGATCCCGACTAATTCTTCCTTTTTGGATTGAGGAGGGATTCGAGAAACAGTGGGAGCCATCCTGTTTAGACAAACTAAAAACCACTCTAAACTTGCAAGAGCATCATGCTGAGTGTTTCTTCTCTCTCCTAATTGCAGCGACCAATCGACATGACTGGACTTAAGTTACTCCTAGATAAAAACATACTGACAGGGCCAAACTACAAAGATTGGCTCAGGAATGTCAAGATGGCAATCACTTACGACAAGCTGGGGTATCTTCTTACCACCAAAGCTCCCCCTGTCCCAGGTCCCAAAACCAGCGTCGCGGATAAGGAAATCCGTAAGGCCTGGGAACTAGACTGCGCGAAGGCTAAGTGCCTCGTGCTTGCCTCTATGGACAATGAACATCAGAGGAGGCACGAGAATATGGACCTGGATTCCATATTTCTTCATACAAAAGAACTGTATGGAGAGCAATCTCGTATCGCAAGATACAAAGTGTCGAAGAAGTTATTTTCGGCAAGATTGGCCGTCGGATCATCGGTAGCGGAACACGTGCTTAAGATGATTGGCTACATTGAGAAGCTCGCGGACCTTGGGACCACGTTGGAGAATGAGCTCTATACGGACTTGATTCTCCAGTCCCTTCCTTCCACTTACGCCCAGTTCACACTGAACTTCAACTTACAAGAAAAGGAAGTTGAACTTTCAGAACTCCTTAACATGCTGAGGAGCGCAGAGGGCACCCTATAGAAAGGTAGGGAAACATCCACTTTGTTTGTAGGAGGATCTTCTTCTTCTAGGTCCAAGGCGAAAGCCAAGGGAAAGAAGAAGAAAGCCCCCGCCAAACCAAGGGGCGGTGTTAGTAGAGTGGATACGAAGGGAAAGACAAAAGCAACAAAGAAAGTGGGAAAGCTTGTGGATAAGGAAGAATGCTTTTATTTTCATAAGAAAGGACACTGGAAAAATGATTGCAGGGCTTGGAAAGCCAGGACACAGGAATTGAAGCAGGTTGCAGCTTCAGCTTCAGGTGTGTATGTTATTGAAAACTGTCTTTCAATAAACTCTACTTCCTGGGTATTGGATACCGAATCAGGATCTCATATCTGTAATTCTTTGCAGGCGTTGAGAAACCGTAGGATTTTGAAGGCAGGTGACATGACCCTCAAAGTTGCAAACGGAGCTAGCATGGATGCTAAGGCCGCGGGGGACTATCACCTGGGGTTGTCAGATGGACACGTTTTGGTTTTGCGTAATTGCTATTTTGTACCCAACGCAACTTGTAATATCATTTCTGTATCTTTGACTTCTAAAGAAGGTTATGAATTTGCGTTTGTAAGTAATGTTGTAAACATTCACCTTAATCAAGTTCTGATTGGGTCAGGTACATTAAGCAATGGTATATACGTATTAAACCAACCACAGATTTTCAATGTCCAGAATACATACAAAAGAAAGTCTCCGGAAATAAATCAGACTTTCTTGTGGCATTGTAGACTGGGTCACATCAATGAGAGAAGGTTGACGAAGTTACATACAGAAGGATATTTGAATGCGTTCGAATATCAATCGTATGCCACTTGTCAATCCTGTCTCAAAGGAAAGATGACAAAGACTCCGTTCACTAGACACGGGGTAAGAGCGAGCGAGCTCTTGGGGCTCGTACACAGCGATGTGTGCGGACCAATGTCTACACATGCGCGAAGCGGTTATTCTTACTTCATTACTTTTACGGATGACTTTTCAAGGTACGGTTATGTTTTCTTAATGAAACATAAGTCCGAAGCCTTTGGAAAATTCCAGGAATATAAGAATGAAGTAGAAAAACAAACCGGCAAAAGTATCAAGATCCTAAGATCGGATCGAGGTGGTGAATACTTGAGTGCCGAGTTCCTGGACTATTTAAAAGAGAACGGAATTCTCTCTCAGCTTACTCCTCGATACACTCCGCAACATAACGGTGTATCGGAGAGACGGAACCGAACCCTATTGGATATGGTACGGTCCATGATGAGTAACGCTGAGTTACCGCGATCATTCTAGGGGTAGGCGCTAGAATCAGCCGCATACCTTTTCAACCGAGTTCCCACTAAGACTGTGCCTACTACACCATATGAGATGTGGTGTGGGAAGAGACCCTATCTTAATCACATTAAGACATGGGGAAGTCCAGCTTTTGTTAAAAAGCTGCATGCGGACAAGCTCGAGGCACGCTCAGTACAGTGCAAGTTCGTGGGATATCCAAAGAACTCCAAGGGATATTTCTTCTACTGCGAAGAGGAACAAAAGGTTTTTGTTTCTCGTCATGCCTACTTCTTGGAAACTGAGTTTTTGGAAAACCAGATAAGTGGGAGCACAGTAGAACTGGAAGAAATTCCAGAACCACGAACTATTACTGAAAGCTTAGTGGAACCAGAGGGTTCAAAAGAACAAGACATTCCTACGCCGCTCCGCAGGAGTAGTAGGCAGTCTCATCCGCCCGAGAGATACTACGGTTTTCTCATAGACGGTGATAGAGAGGATTGCATCATAGATTATGATGAGCCTACTAGCTTCCAGCAGGCCGTTCAGAGCGTTGACTCGGTAAAATGGCTGGATGCAATGCGGACCGAAATGGAGTCCATGTACACCAACAAGGTATGGACGTTGGACATTGCTCCAGACGGAGTAAAACCCGTAGGATGCAAGTGGATCTTCAAAAGGAAGATTGGTGTAGATGGACAGGTTGAGACCTATAAAGCTAGACTTGTTGCAAAGGGTTTTCGTCCCTGGTTTGGACATTACGAAACCTTTTCTCCACCTGGTTTGGACATTACGAAACCTTTTCTCCAGTGGCTATGCTGAAATCCATTCGGATCCTTCTTGCCATTGCTGCCTTCCACGGTTATGAGATCTGGCAGATGGACGTAAAGACTGCTTTTCTAAATGGAAATTTAGAGGAGTGTGTCTATATGGACCAACCAGAGGGTTTCATTCAGAGTGGGAGCAGCGGAAAGGTATGCAAGTTGCTTAAGTCCATTTATGGACTAAAGCAGGCATCGCGGAGTTGGAACATCTGTTTTGATGAGACGGTCAAGGAATTTGGCTTTATCAAAAATCAAGATGAACCATGCATCTAAAGTAGATTTGTAGCGAGAACTGTAGTATTCCTCGTTTTATACGTGGATGACATTCTCTTAATAGGAAATGACATTCCTATGCTACAATCTGTCAAGGGGTTCTTGTCACACAGGTTCTCCATGAAAGACCTGGGTGATGCCTCATACATCCTGGGGATCCGGATCCATCGTGATAGATCCAAGAGGATATTAAGACTTTCACAGTCCAGGTACATCGACACCATACTGAAGAGATTCAGTATGGAAGATTCCAAGAGCGGTAACCTACCGGCTTGTCACGGGATCACCCTCTCTAAAGAGATGTCTCCCAAGACTGATTTGGAGAGGGATCGCATGTCTATTATACCCTACGCTTCTGCGGTAGGCTCTATAATATATGCGATGTTGTGTACCAGACCGGATGTAGCTTATGCACTGAGTGTGGTAAGCCGGTATCAGTCAAACCCTAGGGAGAAACACTGGATAGCGGTAAAGAATATTCTCAAGTACCTGAGAAGGACTAAGGAGATGTTCTTGGTGTATGGCGGAAAAGACCTCCAGATCGAGGCCTTTGCTGACTCCAGCTTCCAGAGTGACAAGGATGATTCCAAGTCCATGTCGGGTTTTGTCTTTACCCTCAATGGAGGGGCGGTGTGTTGGAAGAGTTCCGAACAGGAAACCGTTGCAGACTCGACGATGGAAGCGGAATACATCGCTGCATCTGATGCCGCAAAGGAAGCTGTCTGGATGAGGAAGTTCTTGAAAGAACTTCAGGTGGTTCCGTCCATTGTTGATCCAATACCTCTGTATTGCGACAACAACGGGGCTATAGCTTTAGCGAAGGAACCCAGGTCCCATCAGAGATCCAGACACATCTTGAGGCGGTATCACCTGATCAGGGAAATCATGGATCGCCAGGAGATCGAGGTTCGGAGGGTTGCTTTTGAAGATAACACTGCTGAACCATTCACCAAGGCCTTGCCCCAGACTCAGTTTGAGCGGCTGATCGAGATGATAGGTCTTCGATACGCCAGTACATGGCCTTAGTGCAAGTGGGAGATTGTTAGTGTATATGCCCTAGAGGCCATTACTGTATCAAACTAGTTTGTATATTACTTAATGGAAGCTTGGGATATTCACCTTGTATATACAATCTTGCTCAAAATAGTAGTATGCTACTTGGTTTGTTTCTACTTCAATGTGTACATGTGTTTATTTTATTATATCACCTATACGCATTAGTGGAGCCCTTAGGATCTTTGCTTGATTACCAGCGTTGTGATGGCAGTCATACTAGTGGGGCTGGGTAATCTATAAGCACATCCTTATGCAGGTCCCTAGTCGCAGGACTATCGAGACAGGGCATCGATACTCCGGAGTAGACTAGCGCATGCGCTTCTCATCCCAGGTTGGGAGACGGTCTGTCCCACAGCCGTCAGTACGTCGTACTGGAGATAGTATGCGGGTGCTCGTTGGGTTACGAGTACACTGGACAGGACTCGTCGGGAACTGACCGGTTGGTATTATACCTATCGTCAGTTATCAGTTCCCAGGTGACATGAGTACAGCTTAGTCCGCTGACTTGACACTGTCACTTCGCCTCGAGTGTGTTCCCACTGTACTTTGATTACTACCCTACCATGGCTCAAAGGAGTCGTGCAAACAGGTAGCAGTTGGGTGCAGTCCCGAAGCACTTGGAGGCAGTGACGGTTAGACAGGATTCGTCTCTCCCGGTATTGGGTGTTGACATCGCGCTGTGTCTAGGAGAGCCATTACACGAGTAGTCCCTGGCCAGGGCAAGCGAGATATACTGGTAGGCTTCCAGTGTTATCTCAGGGTGTATTGGGCTTCACTCCGACACGACTTGTACCGCTATTAAGGGACTGACGTTTACCGCCCCCTAGGCCCGCCATGCGATGTATCAGACGAACAGACCGGACTGTACGGAGATTGTCACAGTCAGACTCAGTAGGAGTTCAGATGGGTTTCACCTCGTCAGTCTTCTTGTCGGCATCTACCTGGGGTCCGTTACGCACAGCTAGTGCCGCTTGCGGTCTGTGGTTAAACCCACTGCCAGCGTAGTGTCGAGTCTTTAGAGTCCCACACAGAAAGCTATTCGCCTTTAGGCAAAAGAGTAGAGGTCGCATGGTTTTACGAGAGGTCGCATGGTTTTGCGACAGGGTCCGGTCACATCCGTGCACTTGTGCACGTACAGTGTCTGGACAGTTAACACTAGCAGGCTTTGGTTTAAGCCGGATCCTAGTGTACGTTTTGGGATTGATTTTATCTTGTTTGTATTCGTGTTCCTCGGAACGCGGATGCGGGTGTGTATGCACAGTTGACAGAAAGACAGAGGCAGAGTATTCTCATTGGGGTTGTTGACAGTTGACTGTTGACCATTGACTTTTGCTTAACCCTAATGAGAATAAGATATATGATTAACATTAATATTAATTAAGTATTGTAGTGACATGGTTGTTGAGGGGTTGACTTTGTTGACTTGTTGACTTTGTTGACCGGTTGACTAGGTTGGACTAGTTGACCATCATCATGACAATGGCTATCATTCCATGGCAAAGACTTTTTCTTGCTTGTTTATTTATGCAAATGAGTGCATGAAATGATATAGCCATTTTGACTTAAACCATTTTACACAATACTTGATTACTATTTTTGTAATGATGGCTTTTGGATTATGAGAGGTGAGAATGAGATGAGTATGGTTCATTCTATCATTTGCTTTCTCTCTCTTGAGCTCTCTCATTCTCAAGCTCTCCCTCTTCCTCTTGCTCTCTCTACCTCAAGGGAAACCATTCTCATGTGTTGAGACTCATTTCCTTAGAGATAAAAAGACACCAAAACATTCCTCTACTCATTCTAGTTCACAAGGCCTAGCAAGCCAAGTGATCTAGTTTCTTCAAAGTTCGAAGAAGAAGCCAAAGGTAGAAGCTTTCGGGTGGATCCATCTTCGGCGCAAGGAGACGACGAGGTGATGCCGATCCGTACACCGGAAGGAGTCAAAGACGAAGGAGTTCAAGAAAGGTATAGCCCCCTAACCGAGTAGGTAAACTCTTGTTAGGTTGTTAGTTAGTAGTTTAACAAAGATCCGGTTTTTGAGTCCATGTTACCGCCTCTTGAAAATTGTTTTTCACCAAATTCCGCATGCCCGAAAGTACCGGGAGAGGTAGCATGGACTTACAACAACGTCCTTACAATGACTAGCTATATTGATGAGCTCATGGACCTGAAGACCACGTGGAGAACGGGTCAGATACTGACCTGATTCTGCAGTCTCTACCTTCTACCCTGAAAGAAAGCAAGGAAGTAGAAGGAAAGAGAAGGGCAAAAGTTTTGGGACTGGATATAGTAAAAGAGGGATGTTCCTATTGTTACAGGAATGAACATTGGCAGAATGATTGCAGGGCTAGCAAAGCCAGTAGCCAGGATTCGAAGCATGTTGTGGCTTCAGCCTCATGTGTGTTTGTGATAAAGAACGGTATGTCAGTTAACCCTACTTCCTGGGTATTGGATACCGGGTCAGGATCTCACATTTGTAATTCGTTACAGGCTCTGAGAAACCGTAGGGTTATCAGGATAGGTGATATGACCCTCACAGTTGCTAACGGAATGAGCATGGACGCTGAATCCGTAGGGGAATATCAACTTGGACTGACAACTGGGCAGATATTGATTCTGCGTAACTGTTTTTATGTACCAGGTACAACTTGTAATATCATATCTGTATCCTTACTTTCTAAGGAAGGATATGATTTTACTTTTATAAGCGATGTAGTTCACATCCATCTAAATCAATTTATGATTGGGTCAGGTACATTGCAAAACGGAATATACGTATTGAGTCAAGATCAGGTTTTCAATGTCCAAAACACCCTTAAAAGAAAGTCTCCAGAAATAAATCAGGATTTCTTATGGCATTGTAGACTTGGTCACATCAATGAGAGAAGGTTGGCTAAGTTACATAGAGAAGGATATTTGAATCCGTTCGAATATCAATCTTATGCTACCTGTGAATCTTATCTCATAGGAAAGATGACAAAGACTCCGTTTACTGGACACGGAGTAAGAGCAAGCGAGCTCTTAGGACTCGTACACAGTGACGTGTGCGGTCCAATGTCTACACATGCGCGAGATGGTTATTCCTACTTCATTACTTTTACAGATGACTTCTCTAGGTATGGATATATCTTCTTGATGAAGCATAAATCCGAGGCCTTTGAGAAATTCCAAGAATACAAGAATGAAGTGGAAAACCAAACCGGCAAAAGTATCAAGACACTGAGATCTGATCGAGGTGGTGAATACTTAAGTGCCGAGTTCCTGGGTTACTTAAAAGAGAAAGGAATTCTCTCTCAGCTTACTCCTCCATACACACCACAACACAACGGTGTATCAGAAAGGAGGAATCGAACCCTATTAGATATGGTTCGTTCCTTGATGAGTAAGGCTGAGTTACCGCGATCATCCTGGGGATATGCACTAGAATCAGCTGCATATCTTTTGAACCAGGTTCCTACCAAAACTGTGCCTACCACGCCATATCAGATGTAGAGTGGGAAGAAACCCTGTCTAAAACATTTTAAGACATGGGGATGTCCAGCTTTTGTAAAAAGGCAGCATGCGGACATGCTCGAGGCACGCTCTGTACAGTGTAAGTTTGTGGGATATCCAAAGAACTCTAAAGGGTATTACTTCTATTACGCAGAGGAACAAAAGGTTTTTATTTCTCGTCATGCCCACTTCTTAGAAGCTGAATTTTTAGAAAATCAGAAGAGTGGGAGCGCAGTAGAACTGGAAGAAATTCCAGAACCACAAGCTATTACTGAAACCTTGGTAGAACAAGAAGGTTCAGGAGAACGGGACATCCCGACGCCACTCCGCAGGAGTAGTAGGCAATCTCATCCGCCCGAGAGATACTACGGTTTTCTCATAGACGGGGATAGAGAGTATTGCACTATTGACTTTGATGAGCCTACTAGCTTCCAGCAAGCCATTCAGAGCGGTGACTCAGTAATATGGCTGGATGCAATGCGGACCCAAATGGAGTCCATGTACACTAACAAAGTATGGACTTTGGACATTGCTCCAGATGGGGTAAAACCCGTAGGATGCAAATGGATCTTCAAAAAGAAGATTGGTGTAGATAGACAGGTTGAAACCTATAAGGCTAGAGTTGTTCCAAAGGGTTTCCGTCAAAGACCTGGTTTGGACTATGACGAAACCTTTTCTCCAGTGGCTATGCTTAAATCTATTCGGGTCCTTCTTGCTATTGCTGCTTTCCACGATTATGAAATCTGGCAGTCGGACGTAAAGACGGCTTTTCTAAATGGTAATTTGGAAGAGAGCGTCTATATGGATCAGCCAGAGGGATTCATTCAGAGTGGGAGCAGCGGTTAAATATGCAAGCTGCTAAAGTCCATTTATGAAGTAAAGCAGGCATCGCGGAGTTGGAACATCTGTTTTGATGATGCTGTCAAAGAATTCGATTTTATCAAAAATCCAGATGAACCTTGCATATACAGTAAGATTATAGGGAGAGCTGTAGTATTCCTCGTCTTGTACGTGGATGACATTCTCTTAATAGGAAATGATATTCCTATGTTACAGTCAGTCAAAAGAATCTTGTCACATAAATTCTCCATGAAAGACCTGGGTGATGCCACCTACATTCTGGGGATCCGGATCTATCGTGATAGATCAAAGAGGATGTTGGGACTTTCACAGTCCAGGTACATAGACACCATAGTGAAAAGATTCAGTATGGATGATTCTAAGCGCGGTAACCTACCGGCTTGTCACGGAATCACCCTCTCCAAAGAGATGTCTCCCAAGACTGATTTAGAAAGGGATCGCATGTCGATTATACCCTACGCTTCTGCGGTAGGCTCTATTGTTAGTGTATATGCCCTAGAGGCCATTACTGTATCATACTAGCTTGTATATTACTTGATGGAAGCTTGGGATATTCATAGTTGTATATGCAATCTTGCTCGAAATGGTAGTATGCTACTTAGTTTGTCTCTACTTCAATATGTGCATGTGTTTCTTTTAGCATATCGCTTATATACATATTAGTAGAGCCCTTAGGATCTTTGCTTGATTACCAGAGTTGTGATGACGCTCACACTCGTAGGGGCTGGGTAATCCATAAGCACATCCTTATACAGGTCCCTAGTCGTTGGACTATCGAGACAGGGCATCGATACTCCGGAGTAGACTAGCGTATGCGCTTCTCATCCCAGCGTGGGAGACGGTCTGTCCCACAGCCGTCAGTATGTCGTACTTGAGATAGTATGCGGGTGCTCGTTAGGTTACGAGTACACTGGACAGGACTCGTCGGGAACTGTTGGTTGGTATTATACCTATCGTTAGTTATCAGTTCCCAGGTGACATGAGTACAGCTTAGTCCGCTGACTTAACACTGTCACTTCGCCTCGAGTGTGTTCCCACTGCACTTTGATTACTACCCAACCACGGCTCAAAGGAGTCGTGAAAACAGGTAGTTTTTGGGTGCAGTCCCGAAACACTTGGAGGCAGTGACGGTTAGACAGGATTCGTCTCTCCCGGTATTGGGGGTTAACATCGCACTGTGTCCAGGAGAGCCATTACACAAGTAGTCCCTGGCCAGGGCAAGCGAGATATACTGGTAGGTTTCCAGTGTTATCTCAGGGTGTTCTGGGCTACACTCCGACACGCCTTATACCGCTATTAGGGGACTGACGTTCATCGCCCCCTAGGCCCGCCATGCGATGTATCAAACGAACAGACCGGACTGTGCGGAGACTGTCACATACAGGCTCAGTAGGAGTTCAGATGGGGTCACCTCGTCAGTCTTCTTATCGGCATCTACCTGGGGACCGTTACGTACAGCTAGTGCCGCTTGCGGTCTGTGGTTAAACCCACTGCCAGCGTAGTGTCGAGTCTTTAGAGTCCCACACAGAGAGTTATTCACCTTTAGGCAAAATGAGTAGAGGTCGCATGGTTTTGCGATAGGGTTCGTTCACGTCCGCGCACTTGTGCACGTTTGCTGTCCGGACAGCTTATACTAGCGGGCTTTCGTTTAATCCAGATCCTAGTATATGATTTGGGATTGGTTTTATCTCTTTGTATTCGTGTTCCTCGGATCATGAATACGGGTGCGTATGCACAGTTGATTGGGACAGAGGGAGAGGACTTTGATTAGGGTTAATGACCATTGTCATTTTATTAACCCTAATGCTTATTTGTGTATTATGATTAATTGATATTAGTTTAATATAATTGTGCATGGTTAGGGTTGTTGACCATTTGACATTCTTGACCTGTTGACCTAGGTTGACACTTTGACCATCATCATTTCATATAAAAGATGCTCTTTGATCATTGCAATTTGCATTAAAAATGAAATGATAATGGTCATGTCTTGATTAAGCCATGACAATTATCTTGCTAATTATCAATTTACAATAATTCACACATATATGTGAGAATGGTTCTTTTATTCTCTCATTCTATCATATGCTTTCTCTCTCTTGATCTTCCTCTTCCTCAAGCTCTCCCCTCTCATGTGTTGAGAAACACTTGAGCTTGAGAAAAACCACTCCATAGTAATCTCTACTCTCATCTAAGGTTCTAGGATTAGCACTTCTAGCACTTTAGTTACTTCTAGCTTGAAGTTGAAGCCAAAGGTTGAGGCTCTCGGGTGCATCCTTCTTCGACTAGAGAAGGCAACAAGGTGATCTCTTTCTTACACTCCAAGGAGCAAGGAGAGAAGGATATAAAGCCCTAGGTATAACCATTCTTCCATGTAGCTAATTTCTAGTTAGCTTTAGTTAGTTTTTGTTTAGCAAAGATCCCTCTTTTAGTTAGTCCATGTTGCCTAGCATGATAAAAATCCGATTTTTATTCCGTTTTCCCCCTCCCCGCAAGCACCGGGGTGGGCAACGTGGATTTACAGTGGTATCACAGCCTAACTAAACATAAACTAGCTAGTTAGTAAAGTGTATAGAAGTTCGATCGAAAAAAATCGTAAAACTAAAAATGCAAAACCCTAACTTTCTGTTGAATTTTTTTCTGCTCTGAAAATAAAAAATCATACTTCAAAAATCGACTCAGGGTTTTTTAAAGAAGCACACCAAAAACGATCCAGTGAATCGCTCAAAGCGCGGCGGTTCCGCGGCAAAAGCATGCCTATTGCCGCGGAACCGCGGCCGTTTTGACTCGGTCCTGGACCGAGTTTGGTGCAGTATTCCTTTATTAAGGTTTTGGGATTTTTAAGATGGTTTATTTGTGCCCAGGTTTTCCAGAAAAGAAATTTGTATTTGGGGGCCTATAAATCCGTATTTTTTGATCGAACTTCACTACACTTTGACTAATGGGTTATATCTGTGATGTTTATATGTATTGAACATCTGCTAATCGCTATAAATCGATTAGTGGGGGTTATACATATCTGTGATCTGTGTTTGTTGATGGTATGTGTATATGAATGCGTTGGATTGTCGCGGGTGAATAGCCGGGGTGGATGTAAGATGAGTGTTTCTTTTTCTTTCATTCATGTAACATGTAAATTGATGTATTATTATTTGTTTGGCCGCACAACCGGGTCGGGGTTGTAGCCGTCATTATATAATTCTTTTTTCTGTTTTTGCTCCTAGGATAGACCCATGGAGGGGGTGCACAAACTACCGGGTATCTCGAAGTGCCGAGTGGCCTACTCACGGTGTTGAGGGAGGTTGCTTCGCTTCGGATACTTGGCGGGTAGTTTGCCTCACCCGTAGGGGTCTTCGGTGGGGTATTGGCTATTCACCGCGACCGTGTAATCCGCTTTTCGTTGCAGGCTCGAACGTATTGCGGATTCCTAGTATATCCAATGTATTCATCTGTGATCTGTAATGTCTATCATTGCTATATATCTATATACAATAACTATTTAGGCGTTGCTTATGTTTTACAGCCGCGCTAGCCCAGCCCCCGCTCTGTCATTAGTTAAGTAACCTAATGGGTGATGACGGGGCCCCGTGGCGAATGCGAATGGCATAAGCGTACGTCATATTTTGGTTGTTTTCTTCAATGGTAGGATTAAATGATGGGACGCATTAAAAGAACTAATGCAAGAAAAAAAACCAAGTAGAAGTCGATTGGAACACTTTGAAAACCACTCGGTTCTTTTCAAAACTAAACTTTTAAACGCGGAGCTTGAACAACTCCTTTTAAAAGCTATCTCGTTCCATCGATTATATCAAGTTCACTACGTTCACGGTTTCGCCAAAACCATTCGTAGCCCTCCATCATTTCAGTTAAATGTTCGGTAGTATTCAAGCTATGTATTTTGACCTCACGCCAAGGCATAGTGATTGGTAGCTGCCGGATATTTATCTGTTGCATAGATAGAATGCGTTGGTTTGAGACAGTCGTACTGCCATTTTGGCCTACGTCAAGGGTAGGTACGGATGGGTTCAAATTAACCGTGATAATGATGGGAAGAACTTGACATGTGACTTATGACATTTTGACCTCACGCCAAGGTCATAAAAGCATGGGGCAAAAATCCACATCGGGAGTTTCATAAGCACCGAAACTTGCTAGCGCTGCATACCATTTGGAGTGTGATGATTCTGGTAGGATTCCTTCGGTTTTATCACGCGATGATACTTGGATTCCGATCCTACTGTGAGTATATGCTACTCCTCGGGAAAACTCTCACTTAACGATCAATGCTATAAACCTAGTAGGTGTCTAGAAAGGTGTTAGCGGGGCTACGCCCACAGGGAAAAGAGGTTTCTTAATTAAGGAACTTCGCGAAAGCGTTGGAAAACCTCCCTCGAAGTACCGACACTGGCCTGGCTGAACGGTTAAGCAAGTATTGTACGGTGAGATTGATCCCGACTAATTCTTTCTTTACAGTTTGAGAAGGGATTCGAGAGACAGTGGGAGCCATCCTCTTTAGACAAACTAAAAACCACTTTAAACTTGCAAGAGCATCATGCTAAATTGTTTCTTTTCTTTCTCCTAATTGCAGCGACCATTCAACATGACCGGACTTAAGTTATTACTAGATAAAAACATACTGACAGGGCCAAACTACAAAGATTGGCTCAGGAATGTCAAGATGGAAATCACTTACGACAAGTTGGGGTATGTCCTTACCACCAAAGATCCCCCTGTCCCAGGTCCCACCTCCAGCGTCGCGGATAAAGAAATCCGTAAGACATGGGAGATCGATTGCGCGAAGGCCAAATGCCTCGTGCTTGCCTCGATGGACAACGAACATCAGAGGAGGCACGAGAATATGGACCTAGAGTCCATATTTCTCCATACAAAAGAACTGTATGGAGAGCAGTCTCGTATCGCAAGATACGAATTGTCGAAGAAGCTTTTTTCGGCAAGATTGGCCGTCGGATCATCGATAGCGGAACACGTGCTTAAGATGATTGGCTACATAGAGGAGCTCGCGGACCTTGGGACCACGTTGGAGAATAAACTTTACACTGATTTGATTCTCCAGTCCCTTCCTTCCGCTTACGCCCAGTTTATCCTAAACTTCAACATGCAAGGAAAGGAGGTTGAACTTTCCGAACTTCTGAACATGTTGAGGAGTGCTGAGGGCACCCTACAAGAAGGGTAGGGAGACATCCACTTTGTTTGTAGGAGGATCTTCCTCTTCTAGATCCAGGGCGAAAGCCAAGGGTAAGAAGAAGAAAGTCCCCGCCAAACCAAGAGGCGGTGTCAGTAAAGTGGATACGAAGAGAAAAGGAAAGGCAACAAAGGTAGCGGGAAAGCTGGTGGGGAAGGAAAATGCTTCTATTGTCACAAAAGTGGACACTGGAAACAGGATTGCAAGGCTTGGAAGGACAGAACCCAGGATCTGAAGCGAGTTGCGGCTTCAGTTCAGGTGTGTATGTTATTGACTGTCTATCGATAAACTCTACATCCTGGGTATTGGATATCGGATCAGGATCTCATATCTGTAATTCTTTGCAGGCGTTGAGAAAGCGTAGAGTTTTGAAGGCAGGTGATATGACCCTCAGAGTTGCAAACGGAGCTAGCATGGATGCTGATGCCGTGGGGGACTATCACCTGGGATTGTCGGATGGACACTTTTTGGTTTTACAAAGTTGTTATTTTGTACCAAATGCAACCTGTAATATCATTTCTGTATCTTTATTATCTAAAGAAGGTTATGAATTTGCATTTGTAAGTAATGTAGTGAACATTCACCTTAATCAAGTTTTGATTGGGTCAGGTACATTGAACAACGGTATATACGTATTAAACCAACCATAGATTTTCAATGTCCAGAATACAAACAAAAGAAGGTCTCCAGAAATCAATAAAACTTTCTTATGGCATTGTAGACTGGGTTACATCAATGAGAGAAGGTTGACTAAGTTACATGCAGAAGGATATTTGGATCCGTTTGAATATCAATCGTATGCAACTTGTCAATCCTGTCTCAAAGGAAAGATGACAAAGACTCCGTTCACTGGACACGGAGTAAGAGCGAGCGAGCTCTTGGGACTCGTACACAGCGACGTGTGCGGTCCAATGTCTACACATGCACGAAGCGGTTATTCTTACTTCATTACTTTTACGGATGATTTTTCAAGGTTCGGACATGTCTTCTTAATGAAGCATAAATCCGAAGCTTTTGAGAAATTCCAGGAATACAAGAATGAAGTAGAAAAACAAACAGGCAAAAGTATCAAGACACTAAGATCTGATCGAGGTGGAGAATACTTGAGTGCCGGGTTCCTGGGTTACTTAAAAGAGAATGGAATTCTCTCTCAGCTTACTCCTCCATACACTCCGCAACATATTGGTGTATCGGAGAGACATAACCAAACCCTATTGGATATGGTACGGTCCATGATGAGTAACGCTGAGTTACCGCGATCGTTCTGGGGATATGCGCTAGAATCAGATGCATACCTTTTGAACCGAGTTCCCACTAAGACTGTGCCTACCACACTATATGAGTTATGGAGTGGGATGAAACCCTATCTTCAATACCTGAAGATTTGGGGATGTCCAGCTTATGTCAAAAAGCAGCATACGGACAAACTAGAGGCACGCTCAGTACTGTGCAAGTTTGTGGGATACCCAAAGAACTCCAGGGGGTATCTTTTCTATTACGCAGAGGAACAAAAAGTCTTTGTTTCTCGTAATGCCCACTTTCTAGAACACCGGTTCTTAGAAAAAGAAATAAGTGGGAGCGCAATAGAACTGGAAGAAATTCCAGAACCATGAGCTATTACTGAAAGCTTAGTAGAACCAGAGGGTTCGAAAGATCAGGACATTCCCACGCCGCTCCGCAGGAGTAGTAGGCAGTCTCATCCGCTCGAGAGATACTACGGTTTTCTCATTGACGGGGATAGAGAGGATTGCATCATAGATTGTGATGAGCCTACTAGCTTCCAGCAAGCCATTCAGAGCGTTGACTCGGTAAAATGGCTGGATTCAATGCGGAACGAAATGGAGTTCATGTACACCAACAAAGTATGGACGTTGGACATTGCTCCAGATGGGGTAAAACCCGTAGGATGCAAGTGGATCTTCAAAAGGAAGATTGGTGTAGATGGACAGCTTGAGACCTATAAAGCTAGACTGGTTGCAAAGGGTTTTCGTCAGCGACCTGGTTTGGACTATGACGAAACCTTTTCTCCAGTAGCTATGCTGAAATCCATTCAGATCCTTCTTGCCATTGCTGCCTTCCATGATTATGAAATTTGGCAGATGGACGTAAAGACCGCTTTTTTAAATGGACATTTAGAGGAGTGTGTCTATATGGACCAGCCAGAGGGTTTCATTCAGAGTGGGAGCAGCGGAAAGGTGTGCAAGTTGCTTAAGTCCATTTATAGATTAAAGCAGGCATCGCGGAGTTGGAACATCTATTTTGATGAGACGGTCAAGGAATTTGGCTTTATCAAAAATCCAGATGAACCATGCATCTATTGTAGATTTGTAGCGAGAACTGTAGTATTCCCCGTTTTATATGTGGATGACATTCTCTTAATAAGAAATGACATTCCTATGCTACAATCTGTCAAGGGGTTCTTGTCATACAGGTTCTCCATGAAAGACCTGGGTGATGCCTCATACATTCTGGGGATCCGGATCTACCGTGACAGATACAAGAGGATTTTAGGACTATCACAGTCCAGGTACATCGACACCATACTGAAAAGATTCAGTATGGAAGATTCCAAACGCGGTAATCTACCGGCTTGTCACGGGTGTAGGGTTCCTAGGCACCCTAGTGAGGTCTCACAAGGCATCGAACATGCCAATTTCAAATTTTACGGTGCCTACAAACCCTAAACTACGGATCGTCGGCTAGATGTCTAGGCGAAAAACTAACTAGTTAACACTTAACTAAAAGTTTAACGGAAATACAACCTTTGTAGATCCGGTGCTCCACCTCCATAGCTCCGCAACGAGGTCCTCTCCACTGTCCAAATCAAATCCGGGCTCTAGAGTCGGCTTCGTCGGAGAAAAAACGAGCTAGGTCGTCGATGTCCATGCCGAAGATGATCTACGTCGAGGCATCGCTAAATCAAGCTCCACCTTCACCAAGCCCTAAAACTTGTGAAGGAAACACACTCTACTACTTGGCAAGAGGTAGAGGATGAAGAAATAGGAGTTGGGTTAACTTTAGAATTGGATTTCTCACTCTAATTCATCAATCACCATTGATGAGGTAAGCTTTCTTCTTGAAGTTCAAGGAAGAAGAAGAAGAAATGTTATGATAAGAATTATCAAAAAAGAAAAGAAACATAATCCTTATCATAACTTGAACCATGGTCAAGTGTAGAGAGTAAATCATGGTTAGTGGGATGGTTAGGGTTAAGCATGAGACAAAATGGTAACTTGGTCAAAGTTTTCATGAAGCTTCATGAACAAAACAAAAGAAGCCACCATTTTCTCATTTGCTTTACATTTTCCAAAATGAATAAATGAATAAATAAATAGATATGAAAATGTAAACCCTAACCATTACATAACCATGGTTTAAACTTTACACAAAACACAAGTAAACATGTATCATCAAACATCATACAATCAAGTGCACAAAACTATATCGAATATACAATGTGCACTACCGAGTGAGAAAATCCATTTAAAGTGAACCGATACTAGTTAATGCAAAGTAATATATCAAATATATAATTATGCATCAAATCATTAAATCAACACTTGATTTAACGATCCGGTCATATCGTATATGACAGACTAGTATGCAATGCATCGGTTTATCGAATCAACCCTTGATTCGATAATTAGGGTATATCGCATATAACCTAATCGATACATTCATCGCGAGAATGAAATACGGTAACACATACACGTATTATTCTCGGTCCCGCACATATCTCATATGCGCTCCTATTTCGTTTCGCTTGAGCCAGGAAACCTCTGTGTAGGACTCTAAAGACTCGTCAATACGCCGGCAGCAGGTGATGATCATATCAAACACCCACAAGCCGCAAGCGGTCTGCTAAACGTAACGGCCACCCGGGTATTGAGCGATCTGAAGATCGACGAGCAAGCCCGCTCACACTCCAGTGAATCCAACCAGTAACACTACCGTACAGTCCGGTCTGATCGTCTGATCTGTCGCATATCTCGCCTAGGGGTGGTAAACGTCAGACCCCAATAGCTCGATAAGTCGTGTCGATATGAGGTCTATAACTGTTCGAGAAACTACTGGTAACACTTACCAGTAAATCTCAGCAACCCTGGCCAGGGATTTCCTGTTATAGCCAATCGAACACAGCGCAACATCAACCCCCTATACCGGGAGAGACGAATCCCCTCCTATCTCTCATTGCCTCCATGTGACTCGGGACTGTACCCAAAAACCACCGTTTTGCACGCCCTCTTGGACGTGGTAAGATGGAAATCAAAGCACAGTGGGAACCACACAAGACTCTATGACGATCTCGGGTCAACAGACTACTCTGTACCAGTGTCACCAGAGAACTGCCATCTGACGTAAGGTATAATACCATCTGGGAGTTCTCGGCGAGTACGTCCAGTGTACCCAGTCTCTACTGAGCACCCGTATATCATCTCCGATGTCAAACACCAATGGATATGGGATCATCCATCGCCCATCTGTATGGGTCGAGAAGGTACACGCTAGTCTACTCTGGTATATCGATGCCCCGTCTCGATACACCCACGACTAGGGACTTTGAAGGATGTACTTATGGACTACCATGTCCCCACTAGTATGATCCGCATCATAGTCCAGGTAGTCAAGTACAGATCCTAAGGGCTTTACCAACATGTAACAGAGAGACAATCAGTATACACGTTAAGGCAAAGATCAACCAGATAGCATACTATCATGTCGAGCAAGAAAGTCCTCCCTATATATGTCCCAGCATCCACTACAATATACATCCTATGTACAGTAATGGCCTCTAGGGCATACATATAACTAACAATCTCCCACTTGCACTAGGGCCATCTGTAGCAGTGGTTGTAGTATCTCATACTCAACCATCCCATAAAAGTCTCCCTGTGGGAACAGGCCTTTGTGAGTGGATCCGCTGTGTTGTCCTCTGAGTCTACTCTCCTAACCTCGATCTCCCTGGAGATCAACCATCTCCATGATCAAGTGATACTGCCTTAGAACATGTCTGGATCACTGATGGGACCGGCGTTCCTTGGCATAAGCCACAACTCCATTGTCACACAATGGGAGGAACATAGTTCATCTCATGAACCAATATACACCCAGACTGCCTCTTTGGTAGCATCTTAAGTAGCGATGTATCCAGCCTTTATCGTCTAGTATGTCACGGTATCTAGCTTGGAACTCTTCCAACATACCGTCCCTTTACTGAGGGGAAAGACAATGCCTGCGACTGACATTCAGTCATCTGTATCACCCTGGAACCCTTCCAGTGATTCTCCCCAGGATCGATTGATACCATCTCACTACATCTAGTGAGTATCCTAACATCCAATTACATCTATCTCATAGATTAAAACACAGGATTTAGGAGGTATCATTTTGATCCTTCACGGAGAATCTTTGTGATAAACGGAGATTGATCGAGCGTAGCATAAGAAACTCCTTTTTTATCAAGAGTATGTCATCCACGTACTCTACGAGGATTTACACCATACTCCCTACTACCTTTTTGTATATACAAGGTTCATCTACCATTTTGATGATGTCAAACTCTTTGACTGCTTCATCAAAACAGATGTTCCAACTCCGCGATGCCTGCTTTATCAGATAAAACATCTTGCACACGTTTCCGCTGCTCCCACTGTTTACGAAGCCCTCTGGCTGTGTACTTACAGACGCACTCTTCTAAATCATCATTTAGAAAAGCAGTCATAGCACCCAACCGCCAGATATCGTAGTCATGGTATGTAGCCGTGGTAAGTAGGATCTGGATGGACTTAAACATAGCTACTTGAAAAGGTTTCATCATTATCCACACCTGGTCGATGACGAAAACCTTTAACAAGTCTAGCTTTGAAAGTCTCAACCTTTCCATGTACACCAAGTAATCTTCTCAAGATATACTTGCTCCTGATGGGGATTTAACCCTTCAGATATAGCAACCAAAGTCCATACTTTGTTGGTGTATAAGGATTCCATCTCAGATCGCTAAGCATCCAGCCATTCTTACAGAGTCACACTCCTGATGGCCAGCTCGAAACTAGTTGGGTCATCATCTCATGATGCAATCCTCGCTCCCACTGTCATAGAGAAACCGAAGTATCTCTCAGGTGGGTGAGGAACCCTACTAGATCGGCGGAGAGGCTGAGGTTCGTTGGTAACTATTGAATCCTTTGGTTCCATCAAATCATCTGCTATAGTTTGCATAGCTGGAACCTTTCCAGTTGTAGATAACAGATCTTGCCTCGAGCTTGTCCGGATTTTGCTTTTAAACATAGGCCGGACAACCCCAAATCTTAACTAGCTTAAGACATGGGCTCTTCCCTTTCCATATCTCATATGGAGTGGTAGGCAACTGATTTGATTCGAACCCTATTCAATAGGTATGCAGCTTCTCAAGTGCATAACTCCCAAAAAGGAAATAGGTAACTCAGTAGTACTCATCATAGAGCACACCTTATCAAATAGGGTGTATCTGCTCCGCCCCGATATACCATCGTGCTATGGTGTATACGGAGGAGTAATGCCGAGAGAGAATCTCATTCTCCTTTAGAATAGTTCAGGAATTCCGTGCTCAAGTATTTCCCTCCTCGATCTCATCAAAGGACATAATACTTATACCCGTATTTTGGTTCTCTACTTCTAACTTATATTCCGTGAATATCTCAAAAGGTTCGGACTCATGTTTCAACAGGAACATATGACTGAATCTTGAGAGATTATCAGAGAATATAATGAAGTATAAAGAACCAGTCTTGGCATGTGTAGACTGGGGACCTACATACATCAACATGTATCATCCCAAGAGTTTACTAACTCTTTCTCTGTTTCCAATAAACAGAGCTGAGGTCATTTTATCTTTGTGACATGACTCGCAAGTTTCATGAGATGTAAATTCAAACTGATTTAAATATGCATCTACATGTAACTTCAGCTAGTCGGGTCGCATTGATATGACCTAGTCTACAATGCCTCAAGAAGGATTCGTTCATTTCTGAACTCTTCCTCTTATGTGTGTTCCGTATACTAAGAACTGTAGTTTGATTTAGAACATCAACGATTTTAGATAACGTGCCTGAACCGATCAACTTTTGATATAGGAAATGTTCAAAACATTATCCAACTATACAAAATTTTATCATTTCTTTACTAATAAAGAGATTGATATGATTTTGTATATCAGGTTCGGTATCTAACAACATTCGTTCACAATCAATGTATTGGTAATACAGGGTGACAGTGACCGACAGACTTGGCTGCAACACTTGCCCCGTTTTCTGCCTCATGAAACTTATCACCCGTTCTCAGTTCTCTACCTGTCTGTAGCCCTATGTAACAAATTACATATCTGGGATCCTGATCTGGTATCACATACCCAGGACGTAAAGGATACTGAGAAACAATTCTCTGTATAATGAACACACCCGAAGATGATGCATCAGCATGCACTCTCTTCGTTTGGGCGGCACGGGAAATCTGGTATTCTTCAATTTCCTGCTCTGTCTTATAACAATTATAAGTTGGAGCGGGACCAACGTTCCCCAGCTCAGTATAACAAGCGGGTTCGGTCAATAATCCGTATTATTATCTTGATTAAGGCGTGATATTGTCGCTACCAGGAGAGAGAGAGAAGAAAACACTCAGCGTGCGCTCTTGCAAGAATAGATTGGTTATTATTTTATCTAATCAGGATGGCTCACACTGCTTTTTATCAAATCTTCCTTCAAACCCTAAAAGGAAAGACTAGCCGGGATTAATTACACACTACAAGTTTGCCAATCTTTCAGCCAGGCCAGTGTCGGTACTTTGAGGGAGGTCCCCCGTGCTTTCGCACGAACCTAATTAATGTAAACCTCTTTTTCCCAGAGGCGTAACCCCGTTGACACCTTTCTAGACACCTACTTGATCGGCTAATTGTAATGTATAAAACTCTCCCAGGAGTAACAATTACTCACAGCGGGTATCGGGATCCAACTATCTCATAGAAGGTATGCAATCTCATTGCAAATTTCAACACTTGAAATTCCCGATAATATTTTGCCCCATGCGATCTATGACCTTGACAGAGTCAACAAACCATAGACCGCAAGTAAAGTTCAACCCGTCATTTCTCGATTGAATTAAACCCACCCGCACGACCCTTGACTGAGTCAACAAGGCCGCACGACTACCCTAATCCAATCGCATCATATGCATTGCAGATAAGCACTAATCAGCTACCGCACACTACGCCTTGACTGAGTCAACAAACGCAGCACGAATACTAACTAGGACTTATCTGAAATGACGGAGGGCTACGTCAGGTTTTTAAGAAAACCTTTTGCGTAATGAACTTTATATCGTTGTATAATCAAATGATTTTGAAATGGAGTGTTTTTGAGGCTTTTTTAGTTTTGCTAAAGGAGTCACTCCCGGTGAAGGGATCGTCGGTCCTTTCCTCGTCGAATGAGGTGCGGGATATATCATATATATCACTGTGCAAAGCAGAACTCTTAAAAGCTATCAAAAGACAAACCGTGTGTGTAGCATCTGCCAGTTATTGCTAAAGGAGTCACTCCCGGTGAAGGGATCTCGGTCCTTTCCTCATCGAATAAGGTGCAGGATATATCACATATACCGCTGTGCAAAGCAAGAACTGTAGCTACCTGTTTTAATTTTGAAATTCGATTCTACAACATCTTAGGTTTCTTTTATTTCATTAATCACATTAATGAAGTCCCATCATTTAAGTACCTAAACATCACAGATAAATACGACGTACACTTATGCCATCCGCTTTCGCCTCGATGTCCCCTCGTGCACCGTTAGGTTAGGTAACTAACGACAGAGCAGGGCAGGGCTAGCGCGGGTGTAAAACATAAGTAACGTCTATATAATTTATCATATATACTATATACTGTATCTATCACAGAACATCACATGATCACATCACGGATATCGCAGCAGAAGAATCATATGAAATATTGGATATACTAGGACGTCCGTGTTTTCAATACGAGCCAGTATAAAACACGGATTCCACGGTCGTGATGAATAGCCAAACCCACACCCCTAGACCCCTACGAGAGCGGCAAGCAACCCTACCAATTCCACAGTTAGGAGACCCGGACTCGACTCCTCGAGTTGGTCTCCCACTGGACTCCAGAACCCGGTTACTTGTGCTCCCCTCCTTGGGTCTATCCTAGTTCAGAAAAGTAAATAATATACAAACGGTGACAACTTCCGCAACCTGGAAGCGCCCCAATAAAAGAATATTACATACACGTTTTTACATGAATGAAAATGAAAAACACTCATCTCACATAAAAACCCCCGGCTATTCAAACACGACGATCCAATATAACATATCCAGCAACACATAACATCACATGTCATCAACGTAAGTAAATATGCGCATCCCAATTGTCGTTGACATATAGCAACGAAACCGGCGATATCACATATTACACTTACGGTCACAGAAAAGAAAGTGTAAAACTACAACAGTTGGAATCCGCAACCACCTCAGACATCGCATGCCTGACCAAATGAATTACTTAGACATCGCATGCCTAACAATTATAAACCCCGCATTTTAGTCTCATTATCGAAAACACTTTTCAATATCAAGTCGGGCAATTCAACAAGATTCCCGACAGTCTGATCGAATACTCGTCGCAAACTTCAGTAGGCGGCTGCACCCCCGATACCGTCGACGAAGTGCACCAAGGCGGAACACCGCTACCGCGAGCACCCGAACGGATGCTTTCGGCGACGGGGTTCTCCTACAGTCACTTGGTCGGGGCTATGGAGTGAGGCTGTCTATTAAGTTTACCCGGCGAGTATCCGCGTACGCTACGTGATTGCGACGGACTTTTGATCACATCAAAATTCCGTGGCAACCGATCAAGTGAGACTAAAGTGCTACGTTTATAACATTCATTTAGTTATCACATAACTTTTGCGAATTCCAATTATTGTATCCCATTCCAGATAAACAGAAAATGTTAAACTTTCCGATCGAACAATCGAACACCCAAGTTTTCCCGAAACATCAACACATGAAATAAGTCTAACAACATTCAGTTCGTGCCTCAGTACCAACGGTCCAGCCGTAGAAGGGTCAAGCCAACGCCTCACATGTGGCACGCCGTACTGCCCCAAACCCGAAGGTTCAAAGGGCAGTTCAAGACGGTCACATAATCGAGTTAAGGTTTGTTGTCTTCTAGAGGGTCCATCGCGTTACTTGCACTACTTAGAACGTCGTTAAACTACGGAAAAATCCAACACTTGGAAATTTCCCGGCAGGGGAAAAATTGGGTATTTATATCCGGTCGAACTTTTTAACATATTCTAAAATTTATCCGGAAAGCCACACAGACAAAATTTGATAATCCGATCGAACATTCGAATCCCCAAAACAACACAGAAAAAACAACTCTGGAAAAATTATTAAAAATTCCCAGGAAAATCAGCACAGAAGAATAAGAATTACTGTGCAGAAATAGATGCACAACACGACAAAATGGCCGCGGATCCGCCGCCTGAGCCTACTGTAAGGCCGCGGATCCGCGCCCCATTTAATGAATCTGTCGCCTGAGTTTGCACAGTAATTCTTATATTATTTTACTGAGTTTTCTGAATATTTTTAATCTGGAAAAATCCCAGAATTTGGAAAACGTCCAGAGAGCTATTTGTAATAGGGTTTCGGGTTCGTTCGGAGTTCAAAATCCGTCTGGACTTCACCTAAGGCTCTAGCTAGGCTCTGATACCACTGTAGGGTTCCTAGGCACCATAGTGAGGTCTCACAAGGCATCGAACATGCCAATTTCAAATTTTACGGTGCCTACAAACCCTAAACTACGGATCGTCGGCTAGATGTCTAGGCGAAAAACTAACTAGTTAACACTTAACTAAAAGTTTAACGGAAATACAACCTTTGTAGATCCGGTGCTCCACCTCCATAGCTCCGCAACGAGGTCCTCTCCACTGTCCAAATCAAATCCGGGCTCTAGAGTCGGCTTCGTCGGAGAAAAAACGAGCTAGGTCGTCGATGTCCATGCCGAAGATGATCTACGTCGAGGCATCGCTAAATCAAGCTCCACCTTCACCAAGCCCTAAAACTTGTGAAGGAAACACACTCTACTACTTGGCAAGAGGTAGAGGATGAAGAAATAGGAGTTGGGTTAACTTTAGAATTGGATTTCTCACTCTAATTCATCAATCACCATTGATGAGTTAAGCTTTCTTCTTGAAGTTCAAGGAAGAAGAAGAAGAAATGTTATGATAAGAATTATCAAAAAATAAAAGAAACATAATCCTTATCATAACTTGAACTATGGTCAAGTGTAGAGAGTAAATCATGGTTAGTGGGATGGATAGGGTTAAGCATGAGACAAAATGGTAACTTGGTCAAAGTCTTCATGAAGCTTCATGAACAAAACAAAAGAAGCCACCATTTTCTCATTTGCTTTACATTTTCCAAAATGAATAAATGAATAAATAGATAGATATGAAAATGTAAACCCTAACCATTACATAACCATGGTTTAAACTTTACACAAAACACAAGTAAACATGTATCATCAAACATGATACAATTAAGTGCACAAAACTATATCGAATATACAATGTGCACTACCGAGTGAGAAAATCCATTTAAAGTGAACCGATACTAGTTAATGCAAAGTAATATATCAAATATATAATTATGCATCAAATCATTAAATCAACACTTGATTTAACGATCCGGTCATATCGTATATAACCGACTAGTATGCAATGCATCGGTTTATCGAATCAACCCTTGATTCGATAATTAGGGTATATCGCATATAACCTAATCGATACATTCATCGCGAGAATGAAATACGGTATCACATACACGTATTATTCTCGGTCCCGCACATATCTCATATGCGCTCCTATTTCGTTTCGCTTGAGCCAGGAAACCTCTGTGTAGGACTTTAAAGACTCGTCAATACGCCGGCAGCAGGTGATGATCATATCAAACACCCACAAGCCGCAAGCGGTCTGCTAAACGTAACGGCCACCCGGGTATTGAGCGATCTGAAGATCGACGAGCAAGCCCGCTCACACTCCAGTGAATCCAACCAGTAACACTACCGTACAGTTCGGTCTGATCGTCTGATCTGTCGCATATCTCGCCTAGGGGTGGTAAACGTCAGACCCCAATAGCTCGATAAGTCGTGTCGATATGAGGTCTATAACTGTTCGAGAAACTACTGGTAACACTTACCAGTAAATCTCAGCAACCCTGGCCAGGGATTTCCTGTTATAGCCAATCGAACACAGCGCAACATCAACCCCCTAAACCGGGAGAGACGAATCCCCTCCTATCGCTCATTGCCTCCATGTGACTCGGGACTGTACCCAAAAACCACCGTTTTGCACGCCCTCTTGGACGTGGTAAGATGGAAATCAAAGCACAGTGGGAACCACACAAGACTCTATGACGATCTCGGGTCAACAGACTACTCTGTACTAGTGTCACCAGAGAACTGCCATCTGACGTGAGGTATAATACCATCTGGGAGTTCTCGGCGAGTCCGTCCAGTGTACCCAGTCTCTACTGAGCACCCGTATATCATCTCCGATGTCAAACACCAATGGATATGGGATCATCCATCGCCCATCTGTATGGGTCGAGAAGGTACACGCTAGTCTACTCTGGTATATCGATGCCCCGTCTCGATACACCCACGACTAGGGACTTTGAAGGATGTACTTATGGACTACCATGTCCCCACTAGTATGATCCGCATCATACTCCAGGTAGTCTAGTACAGATCCTAAGGGCTTTACCAACATGTAACAGAGAGACAATCAGTATACACGTTAAGGCAAAGATCAACCAGATAGCATACTATCATGTCGAGCAAGAAAGTCCTCCCTATATATGTCCCAGCATCCACTACAATATACATCCTATGTACAGTAATGGCCTCTAGGGCATACATATAACTAACAACGGGATCACCCTCTCCAAAGAGATGTCTCCCAAGACTGATTTGGAGAGGGATCGCATGTCTATTATACCCTACGCTTCTGTGGTAGGCTCTATAATGTATGCGATATTGTGTACCAGACCAGATGTGGCTTATGCACTGAGTGTGGTAAGCAGGTATCAGTCAAACCCTGGGGAGAAACATTGGATAGCGGTAAAAAACATTCTCAGGTACCTGAGAAGGACTAAGGAGATGTTTTTGGCGTATGGCGGAAAATACCTCCAGATTGAGGCCTTTGCTAACTCCAGCTTCCAGAGTGACAAGGATGATTCCAAGTCTATGTCGGGTTTTGTCTTTACCCTCAATGGAGGGGCGGTGTGTTGGAAGAGCTCCAAATAGGAAACCGTTGCTGACTCGACTATGGAAGCGGAATACATCGCTGCATCTGATGCCGCAAAAGAAGCCATCTGGATGAGGAAGTTCTTGAAAGAACTTCAGGTGGTTCTTTCCATTGTTGATCCAATACCTCTGTATTGCGACAACAACGGGGCTATAGCTTTAGCGAAGGAACCCAGGTCCCATAAGAAATCCAGACACATCTTGAGGCGGTATCACCTGATCAGGGAGATCGTGGATCGCCAGGAGATCGAGGTTCGGAGTGTTGCTTCAGAAGATAACACTGCAGATCCATTCACCAAGGCCTTGCCCCAAACTCAGTTCGAGCGGCTGATCGAGATGATAGGTCTTCGATACGCCAGTACATGGCCTTAGTGCAAGTGGGAGATTGTTAGTGTATATGCCCTAGAGGCCATTACTGTATCATACTAGTTTGTATATTACTTGATGGAAGCTTGGGATATTTACAGTTGTATATACAATCTTGCTCGAAATGGTAGAATGCTACTTGGTTTGTCTCTACTTCAATATGGCATATGTTTCTTTTAGCATATCGCTTATATACATATTAGTAGAGCCCTTAAGATCTTTGCTTGATTACCAGCGTTGTGATGGCGCTCACACTCGTGGAGGCTGGGTAATCCATAAGCACATCCTTATACAGGTCCCTAGTCGTTGAACTATCGAGACAGGGCATCGATACTCCGGAGTAGACTAGCGTATGCGCTTCTCATCCCAGCGTGGGAGACGGTCTGTCCCACAGCCGTCAGTACGTCATACTAGAGATAGTATGCGGGTGCTCGTTAGGTTACGAGTACACTGGATAGGACTCGTCGGGAACTGTTGGTTGGTATTATACGTATCGTCAGTTATCAGTTCCCAGGTGACATGAGTACAGCTTAGTCCGCTGACATGACACTGTCACTTCGCCTCGAGTGTGTTCCCACTGCACTTTGATTACTACCCTACCACGGCTTAACGGAGTCATGCAAACAGGTAGTTTTTAGGTACAGTCCCGAAGCACTTGGAGGCAGTGACGGTTAGACAGGATTCGTCTCTCCCGGTATTAGGGGTTGACATCGCGCTGTGTCCAGGAGAGCCATTACACAAGTAGTCCCTGCCCAGGGCAAGCGAGATATACTGGTAGGTTTCCAGTGTTATCTCAGGGTGTTCTGGGCTACACTCCGACACAACTTGTACCTCTATTAGTGGACTGACGTTCACCGCCCCCTAGGCCCGCCATACGATGTATCAGACGAACAGACCGGACTGTGCGGAGACTGTCACATACAGGCTCAGTAGGAGTTCAGATGGGGTCACCTCGTCAGTCTTCTTATCGGCATCTACCTAGGGACCGTTACGTACAGCTAGTGCCGCTTGCGGTCTGTGGTTAAACCCACTGCCAGCGTAGTGTCGAGTCTTTAGAGTCCTACACAGAGAGCTATTCGCCTTTAGGCAAAATGAGTAAAGGTCGCACGGTTTGCGACAGGGTTCGTTCACATCCGCGCACTTGTGCACGTTTGCTGTCCGGACAGCTTATACTAGCGGGCTTTCGTTTAAGCCAGATCCTAGTATATGATTTGTGATTGGTTTTATCTCTTTGTATTCGTGTTCCTCGGATCACGAATACGGGTACGTATGCACAGTTGATTGGGACAGAGGGAGAGGACTTTGATTAGGGTTAATGACCATTGTCATTTTATTAACCCTAATGCTTATGTGTGTATTATGATTAATTGATATTAGTTTAATATAATTGTGCATGGTTAGGGTTGTTGACCATTTGACATTCTTGACTTGTTGACCTAGGTTGACATTTGACCATCATCATTTCATATAAAAGATGCTCTTTGATCCTTGCAACTTGCATTAAAAATGTAATGATAATGGTCATGTCTTGATTAAGCCATGACAATTATCTTGCTAATTATCAATTTACAATAATTCACACATATCTGTGAGAATGGTTCTTTTATTCTCTCATTCTATCATATGCTTTCTCTCTCTTGCTCTTCCTCTTCCTCAAGCTCTCCCCTCTCATGTGTTGAGAAACACTTGAGCTTGAGAAAAACCACTCCATAGTAATCTCTACTCTCATCTAAGGTTCTAGGATTAGCACTTCTAGCACTTTAGTTACTTCTAGCTTGAAGTTGAAGCCAAAGGTTGAGGCTCTCGGGTGGATCCTTCTTCGACTAGAGAAGGCGACAAGGTGATCTCTCTTACACTCCAAGGAGCAAGGAGAGAAGGACATAAAGCCCTAGGTATAACCATTATTCCATGTAGCTAATTTCTAGTTAGCTTTAGTTAGTTTTTGTTTAGCAAAGATCCCTCCTTTAGTTAGTCCATGTTGCCTAGCATGATAAAAATCCGATTTTTATTCCGTTTTCCGCCTCCCCGCAAGCACCGGGGTGGGCAACGTGGACTTACATCTATATGTATGCGATGTTATGTACCAGACCAGATGTAGCATACGCATTGAGCGTAGTAAGCCGGTATCAAGCAAACCCTGGGGAGAAGCACTGGATAGCCGTAAAGAACATTCTCAAGTACCTGAGAAGGACTAAGGAGATGTCCTTGGTATATGGCGGAAAAGACCTCTAGATGGAGGCCTTTGCCGACTCCGGCTTCCAGAGTGACAAGGATGACTCCAAATCCATGTCGGGTTATGTCTTTACCCTCAATGGAGGGGCGGTCTGTTGGAAGAGTTCCAAACAGGAGACCGTTGCTGACTCAACGATGGAAGCAGAGTACATAGCTGCTTGCGATCCCGCAAAAGAAGCAGTCTGTTTGAGGAAGTTCCTCACAGAACTTCAGGTGGTTCTTACCAGTGTTGGTCCAATACCTCTGTATTGTGACAACAACGGCGCTATAGATTTAGCGAAGGAACCCAGGTCCCATCAGAAGTCCAGACACATCTTAAGACGGTATCACCTGATCAGGGAGATCGTAGATCGCCGAGAGATCGAGGTGAAGAGAGTAGAGATGGAGAATAACATTGTTGATCCATTCACAATGGTCCTTCCTCAGACGCAGTTCGAGAGGCTATTCGAGATGATAGGTCTACGATATGCCAGCTCATGGCCCTAGTGCAAGTGGGAGATTGTTAGTGTATATGCCCTAGGGGCCATTATTGTATCATACTAGGTTGTATATTACTTAATAGAAGCTTGGGATATTCACAGTTGTATATAACAGTCTTGCTAAAAATGGTAGTATGCTACTTGGTTTGTGTCTACTTTAATATGTGCATATGTTTCTTGTAACATATCACTTATACATATTAGTAGAGCCCATAGGATCTTTGCTTGATTACCAGCGTCGTGATGGCAGTCACACTACCGGGGGCTGGGTAGTCTGTAAGCAACATCCTATACAGGTCCCTGGTCGTTGGATTATCGAGATAGGGCATCGATATTCCGGAGTAGACTAAGTGTGTACGCTTCTCATCCTAGTTGGGAAGATGGTCTGTCCCACAGCCATCAGTACGTCGTACTGGAGATAGTATACAGGTGCTCGTTAGGTTACGGGTACACCAGACAGGACTCGCAGGGAACTGATTGGTTGGTATTATACCCATCGTCAGTTAACAGTTCCCAGGTGACATGAGTACAGCATAGTCCGCAGACTTGACACTGCTACTTCGCCTCGAGTGTGTCCCACGGTTCTTAGATTGCTACCCTACCATGGCTCAAAGGAGTCGTGCAAACAGGTAGCAGTTGGGTGCAGTCCCGAGCACTTGGAGGCAGTGGCAGTTAGATAGGATTCGTCTCTCCCGGTATTGGGAGTTGATATCGCACTGTGTCAGAGATCCATTACGCAAAGTCCCTGGCCAGGGCAAGCGAGATATACTGGTAGGTTCCAGTAGCTTCTCATGGTGTAATGGGCTTCGCTCCGACACGAATTATACAGCTATTAGGGGACTGACGCTTGCCGCCCCCTAGGCTTGATATGCGATAGTCTTAGACGAACAGACCAGAATGTACGGAGATTGTCACATCAGGCTCAATAGGAGTTCGTATGGTTTTCCTCATCGGCCTTCTTATCGACATCTACCTGGGGACCGTTACGTATAGCTAGTGCCGCTTGCGGTCTATGGTTAAACCCACTGCCAGCGTAGTGTCAAGTCTTTAGAGTCCCACACAGAGAGTTTCCTTGCTCCAGGCGAAACAATATAGAGGTCGTGTATTTTTACGACAAGGGTTCGGACGCATACGTGTGTTTACGTACGTACGCCTTTTCGGACAGTTTTTACTAGCCGGCTTTGGTTTAAGCCAGATTCTAGTATCGGGTTATTGGATTTATACAGTCTAAAGTTTTTCCGTGTTTTCATGGATAGGAGGGGCATTCTCGTAATTACGCGAGAAGCTTCTAGAAGATGGTGACTTGGGGGTTAAGGTGGCATATGCATTAAATGAGATTAGTGAGTCATGTGAGTGATTCATCCATGTCATTAATGCATCATAAATGCTTAATGA
Organism: Agapanthus africanus; assembly: GCA_030015575.1. Taxonomy (NCBI): domain Eukaryota; kingdom Viridiplantae; phylum Streptophyta; class Magnoliopsida; order Asparagales; family Amaryllidaceae; genus Agapanthus; species Agapanthus africanus. Next base: position 217,386,842 of record JASDDO010000029.1, read on the forward strand.
CTCATGGAGATGAATCACCCTCTTGTATTTATGAAGCATGATTATTAATCCTTTATTTTCTTTTATTGGATAAATGATAATGCTTGATTTATATTATGATAGATCATTATCGCATTTTATTCTCTTGCTCACTTTCTCTCTTCTCAAGCACTCTCTCTTCAAACCCTAACCCTAACCTCTCATGAGTTGAGATCAAGGGTTAGCTAGACTAATACATCCATAACCTCACTTTATATCACCTAGGTAGCTTAGATTAGCACTTTAAGCAACCTAGTTATCTCAAGTTTAAGATTAAGCTTGGCGTAGGAGCTTTCAGGTGGATCGTCTTTGATTCGAGGAGGCCGTTGAGGTGTCGATGTTCCAAGGAGCCTACGAGGAGTGGAGGACCGCGATGAAGACCCGAAGGACATGTAACGTGAGGTATAACTTCGTATCCGAGTAGTTAAACCTCTAGCTTTTAGTTAGTAATGGTTTAGATAACGATTCATGCGCTCAAGTCCGTGTTACGAAGCTTTGACAATCGTTTTTCATATATTCCGCCTCCCCGCAAGTTCGTGGGGTGCGTGGCATGGAGTTACATTCGTCGTCTCGGAATCAACGCGAAGATACCTACAAATATACAGTCGCACTGCTATTAAAATCAAGTCTGAAAAAACGATACGGCACACGGTGCGCTCATAGGTTAGAACCTATAGCCTACGCATGCAAAAACAACCAAACAATCCTCGTCGTTGACGTACAAACATCCAACGACCCAATACAATATCAAATACCAAATCCCAAGTTCATAAATCACAAATACCAAATTCAGCAACATAGGAAATCACTCCCAGATTTCATCTCAGGTTAATTAGGACTAAACTAGCAAGTACAGGGGATAGGTTACAGGGTAATTAAGCTACAGACAAAAACTCAACACCATAGCCCAACAGAAATCCAGCGACAAAGCCCCAAAATCCGAGCTTGCCGGCCGTACAGGGGAAAAAGGGTCTCGTACCTTGGTGGTGGGTTTCTAGGGGTTTATGTTTTCTTCAAAAACATCTCAGGTTGCTCCATATTCCCTGTAGGCTATTAAACATCACAAAACCGACACGACACAATTTCTAAGTTCGTATTTTGGTTTCAATTCCGTGTTCTAGGCCCGAAAAGACATCTCTCAGGTCTCGCAACACTCACTACTCATCACAAGTCTGCACAATCAGCCAAACCCCCCTCTTGGAATTTCCAAACATCACATAACCTAACCAAATCAAATTCTAAACTAAACTAGGATATATAAACACATATACTAATCTAAAAGTGAAGGGATTACCTCATTTGAAAACTCAAGAATTTTCTTAAGTTGCTTAAGGTCTTCTAAATCCAACTTTGAATGGTCCAATGGGTTTGTAGAGAGGTTGTGATCATTTTTAGTGAAGAGGGTTTAGGTTTTGGCTAGGTTTTGGAGATGATACTTGAGGGTAGAAGTGGTGGAGGTAGCATGAAGGAGGATGAAGGAAAACGATGGGGGTGAGGAAATGAGGCAGCCCTCTCTCTCTCTCTCTCTTATTCTCACCCTCTCACAAGCCCATGTCTCATGTAATAAGTGTGTCCCCTCTCTCCCTCCAATAATACACTCTTTTTCTTCTCATTTTCTTCCTTTTCTCTTTTTCCTTCTCACAATAAATAAAACCAAATGCAAAGAACAAACATGTAACAAAAATGCAACATGTCATGTTTCACTAACTATGATTAATTAAAAAGAAGGATTTGGCCTAATCGCGATTAGTGGTGCACTAATCAATTTTTATTTAAATTTCATATAATTAATTGTAAAAATGCCAAATCCAATAAATATCTTTCTAATAAGTAAATCATTTTAATCTCCCATTATTTTCCAAATATTGGTATATAATTATACCATTTTACGAAAATCCCCATTTCGCAAATCGACTAGTTTTCGCGAAATATATTATTTTAATATTAAATTCCAAAAATAATATTTTATATTTTCTGAAATGTTACAGGCCCCAGCGGTGGGTACCCCCTCCCGAGGCCCTCCATTCGACAGTATTTCATGTGTCTTCGCCTCCGCGAAGATTCGGGCGGGTTTCGAGTTCATTTCGACTCCCGGATTGGCTCAAAACTATCAGTTTTGGAAGTTTAGCTCACTGGATTTTCAAGTCGTGGAAAATTGTTTATGTTTGCTAATTGCGTCCGGAATTCTAATGTCGTAGTTACTTTACAAGCTCTGTGTTGTATATATGTGTTTGGAAACGTCGACTAATTGCTATACGTCGATTAGCCGGGGTTGCACATATCTGTGATGTTGTTGTGATGGTTTGTGTATATGAACTTGTTGGATTGTCGTGGATGAATAGCCGGGGATGTGAGATAAGGGTCTTCATTCTTTCATTCGATGTAAAATTTGTAAAGTGATGTAATATTATTTTTGAGGGGCACATTCGGGTTGAGATTGTAGTCACCGTTGTATTATTTCTTTTACTGTTTTTGCTCCTAGGATAGACCCAAGGTAGGGTGCACAAACTACCTTGTACTTTGAAGTGCCGTGTGGCCTACTCACTTGAGGGAGGTTGCTTCACTTCGGGTATTTGGTGGGTAGTTTTCCGCACCCGTAGGGGTCTAGGGTGGGGTTTGGTTATTCATCACGACCGTGGAATCTGTCTTTCGTTACAGGCTCAAACGAAATGCGGAATTCCTAGTATATCCAATGTCTTCAACTGTGATCTGGAATGCCTATCATTGCGTCTGACGAATGGATATTGTTATTATATATATTATATAATAGACGTTGCTTATGTTTTGCATCCGCACTAGTCCAGCCCCCGCTCTGTCGTTAGTTAAGTAACCTAACGGGTGATGATGGGGCCCCGTGGCGAATGCGGATGGCATAAGCGTACGTTGTATTATTGTTGTTTTCTGCAATGGTAGGTTAATTGATGGGACTGCATTACATTAATGCAAAGCAAACAAATCAAAGCTGAATCATTGGAATAAGTTTTAAAACCACTCGGTTATTTTAAAACAGCAGATTATTAAATGCGGAGCTTAAACCACCCCTTTTAAAGCTATCAGGTTCCTTCGATTATATCAAGTTCACAGTTTCGCCAAAACCATTCGTATCCCTCCGTCATTTCATATGAATAGTCGGTAGTATTCAAGCTATGTTTGTTGGCCTTCGTCAAGGCATAGTGATTGGTAGCTGCCGGGTGTTCATGTGTAGCATAGATAGATGCGTTGGTTTGGGACAGTCATAGTACTATTTTGGCCTTCGTCAAGGGTATGTGCGAGTGGGTTCAAATTAACCTGGACAATGACGGGTAGAACTTGACATGCGACTTATGATATGTTGGCCTTCGTCAAGGTCATAAGAGCATAGGGCAAAAAAATCCACATCGGGAGTTTCTAAAGAATCTGAAACTTGCTAGTGCTGCATACCATTTGGAGTTTGATAATGTTGGTAGGATTCCTTCACCATTATCACACAATGATATTTGGTTCCCGATCCTACTGTGAGTATCCGTTACTCTTCGGGAGATTCTTCACTTAACCATCAATGCTATAAACCAAGTAGGTGTCTAGAACAGTGTTAGCGGAGCCTCCAGGAAAAAGAGGTTATTTAATTAATGAATTTCGCGAAAGTGTCGTAAAACCTCCCTCGAAGTACCAACACTAGCCTGGCCGCCGAACAGTTAAGCAAGTATTGTACGGTAAGATTAATCCTGACTAATTCTTCTTTTATGGTTTGAGGAAGGATTAGAGAAACAGTGGGAGCCATCCTGTTTAAATAAATTAAAACTCAATCTAAACTTGCAAGAGCATCAAGCTGAGTGTATTCTTCTCTCTCTCCTAAATGCAGCGACAAGTGCAGGGTTCCCTAGGACGGCAACAAGGTTTCGGGAGGCATCGTCCATGCCAAATTCAAAAATTTGTCGTTCTAGATAACCCTAACAAAGAAGCATTAACTAGAAATTGATGGAATAACATATGTAAACACTTTACATCCTAAGTGAGCAAGGACTACAACCTTTGTAGACCGGTCCTTCACTTCAGTAGCTCCGTGTAATAGTCCCTTCACTTCGATCGTGAACTCCGGACCCTAGAGAGGCTCCCATGAAGAAACGAACATGCTTGCTACGATATCCTCGAGGCCGAAGATGATCTACTGTCACGACCCGAAAAGTATGGAACATGACCGGCACTTAAACTACGAATCATCTTGAGGCGTACGTAATCTAAGTAAGCCAAAACCCAGAAATCCAAACCAAGTAAAGCAGTAGAGTGAAGGAAAACCAACTTTAAAGCAAGAAGTTTAACAAAATAAGCCGAAGTATGTATTTTTAAAATCTCAAGTCTTTTCTGAAAATTTCGACAGAGTTCTCTTTGTAAAAACTAACCCCAAACAGGTACAAACTTGATAAAACATATATAATGAATAAAGGCAACCCTAAGTGGGAGCTAGCTCTTCGTCAATTGACGGTCACAACCACGCAAGAAATATAATATACAACGCCGAAGGACGAGGATCAAAACTCAAAAGAAAGCCCATATCCACCAGAAAACCATAATAATACAAGCGCGATTCTAAGGTCGAAAGAATATACACTGGTCTTCTAGTTCTATCAAATAAAAAAGTCTGGTTGATAGAGTTTTTACTAGATACAACTGAATAACAAATATACAATGGTGGTCACGATGCAAGTGAACCCACCTACCAAAGCAATTACCCGAAATGAAAGCAGTGTGCCGTCAAGCCATCAAGATACCTGTACGGCAAAACCTGCAAGAAACTATGGCACAACGGGGGTGAGTTGCCAACTCATGAGTAGAAAAAATATCACAGAGAAGAAATCGCATGTATGACGCTATCCTAGGTCATATCAAGTAATATGCAGATCCATCTACATATAAGTGCAATACTACGTGCTCGTGTCAGTAACTCAGATAGCAACATATCAGATATATGATGTATGAATACATTACGAATGAAAACAGAATACATCATGAGTAAGACAACTGTTTTATTTATTTAATGAGATTCCTGTATGTATATAAATCGAATATCAGCAATGAAATCAACAGAGAAATCAGTCTCAAGCATCGACACAAAACATGAATCTCAATATCTCAGGCTCTGGCTATCCGGACTGGCCGATATCATCAAATTTCAATATCTCAGTGTCTCAAATCTCAATATCTCAGGCTCCGGCTATCCGGACTGGCCTGTATCATCAATCACACGACCACGAACGGTATCCTCCGAATTTTAGCCACGCCAAACAATCACCGGTAGGTAGTCTTCCCCTGCCAGGCTCATCGTCTACAACTCGAGCTTATTGCCCCGGGGTACCTTATCGGGCCCACCATGTACCCGAGACGGTTCATCCTACTCCTCGAATCGGGTCTCAAAAACCAACTCAGAACCGAGGAAATATCATAGTGGACAATACTCATCATATCAAGGAAAACCGCATCTTTCTCAATAAAATAATTCATCAGTTTAAAAAATGTCACATGCCGTTTCCAAATCCAGAAAATCTCAAGAAGGGTCCGAAATCATCAAAATCACGATTTCAACAAACAATGAATACCGTCATAAATCTCCATAATACTGTATGACTAATGAATATATGAATGTATCTGATATCATGCAATGAATGCAATAGATAAACTAGCATATGGAAGCGATAACATATTGCAACTATCAGCTAGAAAGCCATGTCAATGAAATAGTATTCTCTAAAGTGTACGTGACATGGCAATTACCGATGATGATGTGTGTGAGCCAGCAAGCAGGTGTACATGGAACATACGCATCATCGGTAATAGTGCTGGTGTCCTAACAGCAGGGTTTAATAATAATTACTGATAACATATGTATAAGCATGGAATGCGATGAAACATCATGAATATACAAAAAGTGTTATAGTAATAGCAACACTAAAGAATACACCTACCCAATATACGAGTCATACAATTTGCTATTTAAATTACTCACAATTCTCCACTTTTGAAAATGAGTATGACTCGAGACCAGTCAAAAGGGTAAGGGAATCCACCTAAGTCTGAGTCGATATATATATATATATATATATATATATATATATATATATATATATATAGTAATAGGTGATCTCGCTTCAATAGTATTACGTACGATACAATTAATAATATGACATCCTCGAGTCAAGAGTATGGATCTATCCTCATAACTTTATCTCATACGGTAAATCTATCGTACGAAATCCCAAATCTGGGTATGGGTAAAATATCATATTTATCTCGTTACTCATCTGGTATCCTTGTCATCATATGTCATGAACGGGGGTACTGAACTAAGTCTAGTACAAACTGATACCATCAACAAATATATGTGCGTGTGTCTGAAACACATCACCTAAAGATCCGCTAAAATCTCCTGTCGTATCTCACATTACGAACCAAATCACATCACTGATCTCACGGCATCATGCCCAATCACATCGACTCATCTCCAAGTACCACATACTATCCTCAACCTCCGTGTATACGTGTATGTATATATATATATATATAAGCACAATACAACCACATATACATATATATATATACACATACATATGACGTATCCACCCAAAACCATATCCCAAGTGTGTATATGTGTATGTACAACCTTACTCTAGGGTTCATGACTAAGAAACCAACTAAATCCTTTCTTCACTTCTCGCTAACGCTAACCCATGATCTCCTAATGCGTTTCTTTCTATGGTTCATATCTCGCAATAACCCATATATGTATCTCTATACCACGTCACATTACAATCTTATGAATTTGCGGGGGTGCTATACGCCATCCAGCCGACTTCCCCCGTAGATATATATCTACTCACCTTGATCTTCACTTGCCAATGCCGATGTCGCCACGTGCTTGCTTGTCGTCTCGAAGTCCACATGGGGTACCTACATGTCACAACGTATCGTATTGCATTAAAATCCAAATCAAAACCAAAACGACACGCTAAAAGCTTATAGGTTAGAACCTACGGACTACGCCTTTCAAACCACCAAACAACCCTCGATATCATCGTACAAACGTCAAGCGATCGAGGTAAAACACAATTACTAAAATCCAGAATCCAAAATATGAAAAATATAACCCCGAATCAAAACAGCAACACATGAATTTAGTCCCAGATTTTACCCTAGGTCAAATCAGCCAATTTTGCATATGTAAAGGGTCTAGTTTACTGGAGATGGAGCTACAGACGAAGCACGAAGAAAAATGCCCCAGGTCTGGCTGCAAATTGCGGCCAGAAGGATTATTTCTACGGCCAAGTTCGCGAAGTAGGGGCTAGGGTTTCAGTTGGGGGTCCTAGGTTTCCTGCACACTCCTCTGTGTTTGCAAAAAAAATTTCAAGTCACCAGGGTGTTAGCAGATTTCATTATACCCCCACAGAATCCATAATTCCCCGATATCGGGTTTCTAAGTTCGTATTCTGGGGTTTAAGACTCAGGTTCAGTCCACTATATCATCACAACATAGGTTTTAGTCCCTAAGTACACCTCAATTTCACCTTTGGAATCAATTCAAACCCTAATCCCTAACTTGGAATTTTCAAAGTTCGCTAAACTACACAATATCGATTCTAAACTTGTATGGACACTTAAGGAATTGAAATACTATCATGATGGTGCAGAAATTATCTCATTTGGCAACTCAAGAATTTTCTTAAGTTGCCCAATGTGTCAAAAATGTTTTAGTATTGGGGGTTTAAATTTAAATTTGGGGACCGAATTTATTTAAGGGGGAAGATTGTAACATTTAAAAAAAATAAAATATTATTTTTTGGGAATTTTTATAATTTAATATTATTTTATTGAATATTTTAATATTTCGGTATTATTAAATACAAATAAATGGGAAAAATTTTGGAAAAATTATGGAAAATTATAAAATAGGGTATTTTATAGAATTATGCCATTTTAAAGTTTTTATAATTAGTTATATTCTAATTTAGTGCTAATCGCGATTAAAAATCGCTAATCGGTTTTTTAGCTTTTTTATGCAAAACATGCACATATCACTTTTTCACACTTGTGCATTGTCTTGCCATGGTTCACTTTGGGTTTACTATTCTTGGGAGAAGGATTTTGAGTGAATAAGATAAAGAAAAGAAAAAGGAAAAGAGATAAGAATAAAGAATGAGGGTTGGTGAGAGAGAGAGGTATGGGCTTCTTTGACCCAACACTTAGCCATTTTCCTCCCCTCATTTCCCTCCCTCTTCTCCTTTCTCCTGCTGCTGCTGCTCCTTCATCTCCCTCCCCTCTTCAAAGCCCCAAATCATCTCAAATACAATCCCAAAACCCAATCTCCATTTCATTAAAAGTGTGCACAAGCTCAAGATCTACACATTGGACTAAAGAAGCAAAAGGATTTTGGCCACTAGGGGCAACTCAAGAAAATTTTTGAGTTGCCAAATGAGGTATTTTCTGGATCATTAACTTAGTTTTAGCATTACTTATACCCCCATGTTATGATTGAACCGATATTATGTGATTTTGGTGACTTGAGGAAAAACCTAGTTAGGGTTATGAAGAATTTTGTGTTGTATTGTGAAACTAAGCTCAGTAGAGCTTATACTATCACCCTAGTGCATGAATTGAGACCTAACCTAAGAATTGAAACCCGGAATACGGATTTAGAAACCGATATCGGAGAAATTGTGAAATCTGTAAAGGTTTTATTGAATCTGCAATCACCCGAGACATCCTAAAATAAAATTGATTGGACAGTGAGATATGCAGGCACCCAGGAACCACCACACAAGACCCCAGCTCCCACTTCTAGTTCCAGGCCACCAATTTATTCCCATTGGCCGCAATTTGCGGCCATACCTGCACCTAACCTTCTCGTTTTGGTTCTGTAGCCCCTACATGCATAGATTAGACCCCTGGTATATATACATTTGTCTAATTTTACCTAGGGTGAAATCTGTAGCCTATTTCCTAAGTTGCTTTTTTGGATTCGTGTTTTCGTATTCCGTATTTCTAATTCTGGAATTGTGTATCCGTGTTTTACCTCGACTATTTGGCGTTTATACGACGATATCGAGGATTTGTTGATGGTTTTGAAGGCGTGCCCGTGGGTTCTAACCTATAGGTCCCTTATCGTATCGTTTTGGGGTTTCGTGTGCCATGTTAGTTTTGATTTGGTTTTAATACACATTTACGATACTATAACGTGTAGGTAACCTATGAAGACTTCGGGATGACAAGTAAAGCGTGTGGAGACGTCGACAAATGAAGACGCATGGTGAGTAGATTATATCTACAGGGGGAAGTCGGGTGGATGGCGTATAGCACCCCCCCAGTCCGTAGTTGTTATAGTATATATAGATTAGTTAGGTGTACTATGGATAGTGTAGGGTTAGAAGTGACTAGTGTAGTTCATAGTCGCGAACCCTAGAATAGATTTACACCTACACGCACACCCTTGCATATTCATTATACTTGCACTGTGTTGGTGATATTGGATGACATTGGAGATGAGTCGATGATGTTGGGCATTGTGCCGCGAGATCGGTGATTTGATGTGATTCGTATTTGGGATACGATACGTGATCTCTAGCGGGCCTTGGGAGGTGTGCTTGCACACGCAGTATATTGATGGTATCAGTTGTACTAGACTTAGATCAGTACCCCAGATTATGTGATATGATGATAGTGATACCCGAGATGTGATGAGATAGTGTGATATTGACCCATACCCAGCTTTTGGGATGCTGTACGACGATTTACCGTACGAGCCTGTATTGATGATAGATTCGCACTCATGACTCGAGGATGTCTTACGATATACTGTATCGTTCACGATATTATTGAGGCGGGATCACCGACTATTATATCTATATATGTATCGACTCAGATTTAGGTGGTTTCCATACCTCTCCCGATTGACTTGATACTTAGATCTGTAATTTGCGTTGTAGATTCTTCACTGTGGTGTTGATTATTTGATTTCCGCATATTCATGCTATTCGCATTGCTTGCATAAGTTTATTTTCATTGGGTGACGGGTGGACGGGTTCCACGTTTATTGTCTTTGGGTGACGGGTGGACGGGTTCCACGTTTATACAGACTTGATCACATACAGATTGGATTTACATTGATCATACTTCATTTGTATATATAACAGGGTATGAGGGCGCTGTTATATTTACCCTTATACCAATATTAGTGGAATGGGACGCTAATATATGTGTATTGATATCCATTTGATACTTCTTCATATTTACTTCATGCAGACATACCTTATACTGATGACATGTTATTACCTGAGTACTTGGCACTACATACATGTTTAGATGTTACATTGTCACCTTATCATTCTTCAGACATACTCTTGTGGTTTATATTATACTGATCGTATTGACCTAGGATTATGTCTTACATTCGGTTTCTGCTTGTAGATATTTCTATTCACGAGTTGGCAACTCACCCCCGTTGTGCCACAGTTCTTGCAGGTTTTGCCATACAGGTTCCATTGCGGCATTTCTGGCACACTGCTTCCTTGCGGGTGAATTGCATTTGGTAGGTGGATTCTTTTGCATCAAGAACCACCATTGTACTTGTATTATTCATTGTATCTAGAATTTCCATCAACCAAAACTTGTATTTTGTTTCAGACTCAGACACTAGTGATGTATTATTCGACCTTGGAGTCGCGCTTAGTAGTATTGCGGTTTTCATGCTTATTGAGTTTCTTTTGGTTTGACCCTCGCCATTCGGCGTTGTATATCATTATTGCTTGTGTGGTTGTGACCGTCGATTGACGAAGAGCTAGCTCTCGCTTGGGGATGCCTTTTATCATTACATATATATTGTTCTTGTTGTACCCCGTTCGGGGCCAGTTTTTACAAAAGAAACTCTGCCGAAATTTTTAGAAAAGACATTACATTTTAAAAATGCAAATTCGGCTTAGTTATTTAAAAACCTTGACTTCAAACATGTTTTTCTTCACTTCTTTAAACCAGTTTTCTTTAGTTATCCTTAAAATGGTTTTAGATTTCTGGGCTTTTGGCTTACTTGGATCAGATGGAGTCCTATAGATTTCATATGTTTCAAGGGCCAGTCACGTGCTCTTTCGGGTCATGACACGTGGTAAGGTGGAAATCAAAGCACAGTGGGAATCACACAAGATTCTATGACAATCTCGGGTCTACAGACTAATCTGTACCAGTGTCACCAGAGAACTGCTATCTGATGTCAGGTATAATACAATCTGGGAGTTCTCGTTGAGTCCTTCCAGTGTACCCAGTCTCCACTGAGCACCCGTATACTATCTCTGATGTCAAACACCAATGGATATGGGATCATCCATTACCCATCTACATGGGTCGAGAAGCTATACGCTAGTCTACTCTAGTATATAGATGCTCTGTCTCGATACACCCACGACTAGGAACATTTGAAGGATGTACTTAGCGACTACTCTGTCCCACTAGTATGATCTGCATCATAGTCCTGGTAGTCAAGTACTCATCCTAAGGGCTTTATCAACATGTAACATAGAGACAATCAGAGTACAAGTTAAGATAAAGTGCAACCAGATAGCATACTATCATGTCGAGCAAGAAAGTCCTCCATATATATGTCCAAGCATCCACTACAATATACATCGTATATACAGTAATGGCCTCTAGGGCATACATATAACTAACAACAAGGTAATCAGATTAGGTTACAGATAGATAATAAAATGATTGAGTTATACTATAATGACTGGCAAAGATTTGTCCAGATGTCCATTACCTATGATAAGCTGGACCACCTCATTACTACTCAAGCCCCCGCCGTCCCAGGTCCAGTTTCCACCATCGTGGATAAGGATATCCGTATGACAAGGGAAAAGGACAGTGCAAATGCCAAGTGCCTCGTGTTGTTCTCAGTTGATTGTGTATACCAGAGGCAGCACAAGAAGATGGACTTAGTTTCCATCTTCCTCCATAACAATGTTTTATATGGAGAGCAATCGCATATCGCAAGATATGATACCTCGAAGGAATTGCTTCAAGCGAGATTGGCTGTCGTATCATCTTTAGAGGACAACGTCCCTACAATGATTAGCTATATTTAAAGGCTCATGGATCTGGAGACCACATTGGAGAATGAGTCATATGCTGACTTGATTCTACAGTCCCTACCTCCTACTTATGCCTAGGGGAAGAAAGTTATACTTCCAGTTGAGGGCACCTTGAAGGAAACCAGGGAGACATCCGCTGTGCTTATTGGGGAATCTTCCTCTTCTGGATCTAAGGCGGATGCCAAGGGTGAGAAGAAGAAGACCTCCGCAGAGCCGATAGGCGGTGTCGGTAAGGTAGAAGAAAAGGGAAGGGAAAAAGTTTCGGGGTTAACTGTAGGGAAGGGGGATGTTCCTATTGTTACGGGAAAGGGAATTGGCAGAAGGGATGCAGTGCTTAGAAAGCCAGAATCTAGTATCCGAAGCATGTTGTTGTTTTGACTTCGGGTGTGTTAGTGAATGAAAACAGTCTGTCAATTAACTCTACTTCCTTGGTACAAGATACCGGATCAGGATCTCATATCTGTAATTCATTACAGGTTTTGAGAAACCGTAGAGTTATCAGGGTAGGTGATATGACTCTCAGGTTTGCTAACGGAATGAGCGTAGACGCTGTATCCGTAGGGTATATCACCTAGAATTGACAAGTGGGCAGATATTGATTCTACGTAACTGTTTGTGTGTACTAAGTCTAGTTTGTAAGCGATGTGGTTCACATCCACCTAAATCAAAGTTTGATTGGGTCAGGTACACTAGAGGAAAACATATACGTGTTTAATCATGCTCAGGTTTTCAACGTCCAGAACACACTTAAAAGAAAGTCTCCAGAATTAAATAAAATTTTCTTATGGCATTGTAGACAGGGTTACATCAATGAAACACGGTTGTCGAAGTCACATAGAGAGGGATATTTGGATCTATTCGAATATCGGTCTTATGCAACCTGTCAATCTTGTCTCATAGGAAAGATGACAAAGACTCTGTTCACTGGACACGGAGTAAGTGCGAGCGAGCTCTTGGGACTCATACACAGCGACGTGTGTAGTCCAATATCTACAGATGCACGAAGTGGTTATTCCTATTTCATTACTTTTATGGATAATTTCTTTAGGTTAGGACATGTCTTCTTGTGAAAGCATAAATCCGAGACCCTTTGAAAAATTCCGATATTATAAGAATGATATGGAAAAACAAACAGGCAAAAGTATCAAGACACTGAGATCTGATCGATGTGATGAATACTTAATTGCCGAGTTCCTGGATTACTCAAAAGAGAATGAAATTCTCTCTCCGTTTACTCTTCCATAAACACCATAACACAACGGTGTATAGGAAAGGCGGAAAAGAACCATATTGGATATGGTTCGTTCCACGATGAGTAACGCTGAATTGCAGCGATCCTTCTAAAGTTATGCACTAGAATCAGCTGCATATCTTTTGAATAAGGTTCCTACCAAGACTGTTCCAACCATACCATATCAGATGTGGAGTGGGAAGAAACCCTATCTTCAGTATTTGACGTGGTGATATTTGACGCGGCGGAGATCCGGAGGATACCGGCCGTAGTCGTGTGATTAGATGATTTGGGCCGATCCGGACTGACGGAGCCCGAGATATGAGGATGATGTGTCGCTGATGGAAACAGTTTTCATAATGTTTTAAGTGTCGATGTTGGGCACTCAGATTTTCTGATGATTTTGTGTTTCGATGCTGGACACACCTATTTGATGATGCATTCATACATACTATACATGACTTATAGTTATCTTGTGACACGGGCACGAGTTCTGACATTTCACATATGCTCATAGTACTAACTTTACTGCTACTCGATATCTATTTATATATTTAGTGTATGGTATGACCTAGGAGATCGTCATACATGCACTTTCTACTCAGTGATGTCTTCTACTCATGAGTTGGCAACTCACCCCTATTGTGCCACGGTTTCTACGTAGGTTTAGCCGTACAGGTTTCGTAGCGGCTTGCTGGCACTTCACTTTCTTTCGGGTGATTGCTTGGTAGGTTAGTTCACATGTATCGTGACCACTATTGTTTATGCACATTACATTTTAGTTGTACTTGTTATTTATTTCTATTGTATCTAGTTAAAGGCTACATCAACCAGACTATGTATATTTATAGACTTAGAAACAGCGCTTGTATATTCTTTCGACCTTAGAGTCACGCTCTTGTATTCATACTTGATCGGGATTTTCTTGGTGATACTTTAACTTTCTTGCTTTCTTTCTATGTTTTGATCCTCGCTCTTTGGCGTTGTATATTTGCGTTACTTGCATGGTTGTTTCCGCTAATTCGGCGAAGAGCTAGCTCCCGCTTAGAGATGCCTATATTTATTGCTTGTACCGCTTTTTTTGGATTAAAATATACATAGGAGGTGCTGCCCAAATTTTCAATGACGAAAATGATTTCAAGTTAGATACAAACATTGTGTTTTCGTACACTATTATCTATGTTTTAAAGAAAGAAGGTGATTTTAGTAAAAACCTTATTTCAAAACTCCACCTCCACTATTTTCCCCTAAAAGGTTTAGATTTTCTGGGCTTTTGGCTTACTTGAATTAGGTGGGGTCCTATAGACTTCACATGCTGCAAGTGCCAGTCACGTGTCTTTTCGGGGTCGTGACATAGAATAATACAAAGAACATAATACTAGAATATACATAGCGAAATACATATACATAAATTATTAAATCAATACCTGATTTAATAATCCGGCTCAAACCCGAGCCGGCTAGTATTATCAACCGTCCGATCGAAAGTCCAGGTACATAGTACAATTAATTGATCAAAACCCTGCACGTATCCAATACGGCTACTACATCGTTTCTCCAGAACCAGGGAAACCCTCTGTGTGGGACTCTAAAGACTCGTCAATACGCTGGTAGTGGGTTTAACCACAAGCACGTCAGCGGCACTAGCTGTATGTAACGACTACCCGGGTATTGAGCGAAAGGAAGGCCGACGAGCAAAATCATCCGAACCCCTACTGAGCCTGTCAGTGACAATCTCCGTACAGTCCGGTCTGTTCATCTAAGAGTATCACATATCGAGTCTAGCGGGGTGGA
This sequence comes from Agapanthus africanus, assembly GCA_030015575.1. Lineage (NCBI taxonomy): Eukaryota > Viridiplantae > Streptophyta > Magnoliopsida > Asparagales > Amaryllidaceae > Agapanthus > Agapanthus africanus. Next base: position 217,401,989 of record JASDDO010000029.1, read on the forward strand.
TAAAGTCAGACCCCTGATAACGCGATATTTCGTGTTGGTATAAAGCCCATCACCTAGTAAGAAACTACTGATCTAAATTAGTAATTCTCGTCAACCTTGGCCAAGGATTTCTGGTCATGGCTACCCGTGCACCTTGCGACATCAACCCCCATTACCGGGAGAGACGAATCCACGACAATCCGCTCACTGCCTCCATAAGGCTCGGGACTGTACCGAACTAAAACCTGTTTGCACAACTCTTTTGAGCCGTTGTAGGGTAGTAATCAAAGCACTGTGGGAACTCACACGAGACGATGACGATCTCAGGTCGGCAGACTAACCTGTACACATGTCACCTGGGAACTGCTATCTGACAATAGGTATAATACCAACTAGCATGTTCCCGGCGAGTCCGTCCACTGTACTCATAGCCCAATGAGCACTTGTATACTATCTTAGGTGACTGACTGATACCAATGGCTTGTGAGACCGGCCGCCACCCCTCGTCGGGGTCTCGATAAGTATACACTAGTCTACTCTGGAGTATCAATGCCCAGTCTCGATACTCCCTCGACTAGGGACATTTAAGGATTTGCTTATAGACCACCCAGCTCCCACGTATATGATCGTCATCATAATGATGTAGTCAAGCAAGAATCCTATGGGCTCTATCAACATATAATAGTGATCTGTAATACCACATAAAGCATGTACATGATGATAGAGACAAACCAGATAGCATGCTATCATCTCGAGTAAGACTGTTATATCCGCATAGGTCCTCCCATAATCATCACAATCGCGTGCCTGTGACTACAATAATTGACTTGAGGGCACTACAGCCAACAATCTCCCACTTGCACTTAACGCTAATTATTGCGGTGTCGCATACTCACTGCTTGTGTGATACCGAACACCCAACTTCTCTACTAATAAGTTTCGCAAAGCCCGTTTGCAAAACTATTGTGTTCGAGAAATAGCCTCAGTGAGTGGATCCGTTCCAATGTTTCTATCTTTAACTCTCTATATCTCAACTTCACGGAGAAAGACTGTCTTCCAAAATGAGCAATACCTTTCTTAGAATTTGTCTGGATATCTGATGGGACCTAGTTCACAAATGAATTCCAAATCCAACAAACTTCTTAGACTGTATCATCCACTGAATTTAATCAGTATCCTATGCTATGCCTTCCTCGGTATCCGCTTGGACCGCATGTCCGACATACTGCCCCTCAAAAGAAGTAAAACTATAACTCTTACAGCCGCTCTGTCATCCAGGTCACCTTGGAAGCCAGAAATGATAACCGCTTCCTTAAGGAGGTTGTCGTTACCATATACTAAGAACATCTACTTATGTTCATAACTGCTTCCCAAAAGTTCTCCAGGATTGGATTAATATAAATATGCTTATTGCAGCTAGTGCAAAAGCAATATCTGGTGTGGTACTTGACATCTCATGATTGACTCAATTGTTTGTGATGTATGCCCTAGAGGCCATTTTTGTATCATATTGGTTTGTATATTACTGAATGGAAGCTTGGGATATTCACAGTTGTATTAACAGTCTTTCTCAAAATGGTAGTATGCTACTTGGTTTGTTTCTACTTCAATATGTGCATGTTTTTCTTTTAGCATATCACTTATACATATTAGTAGAGCCCTTAGGATCTTTGCTTGATTATCAGCGTTGTGATGGCAGTCACACTAGTGGGGGTTGGGTAATCTACAAGCACATCCTTATACGGGGCATCGATACTCCGGAGTAGACTAGTGTATACGCTTCTCATCTCAGAAGGGGAGATGGTCTGTCCCACAGCCATTAGTATGTCGTACTGGAGATAGTTTGCAGGTGCTCGTCAGGTTACGAGTACACTGGACAGGACTCGTCGGGAACTGTTGGTTGGTATTATACCTATCGTCGGGTAGCAGTTCCAAAATGACATGAGTACAGCTTAGTCCGTCGACTTGACACTGCTACTTCGCCTCGAGTGTGTTCCCACTATACTTTGTGTCAAGAACCGAAGGTACGGAACATGACCGGCACTTAAATTACGAAACGTCTAACGGCGTAACGTAATCTAAGCAAGCCGAAGCCAAGAAATCTAAACCATTTAAAAGAAGAAATGTAGGAAAACAAGTTTAAAAGCAACATCAAATTTTCTCAAAAATTTTGGCAGTCTCCTTTGTAAAAACTGGCCCCAAACGGGTACAAACAAGAATATATACATAAGCAACAATAAAAGGCATCCCCAAGCAAGAGCTAACTCTTCGCCAATTGGCGGTCACAACCACGCAAGCAAAATAATATACAACGCCGAAGGGCGAGGATCAAAACTCAAAGAAAACCATCAAAACCACCAGAAAACCATAATAATACAAGCGTGACTCTAAGGTCGAAAGAATAAACAACTGGTATTCTAAGTCTATCAAATAATACAGGTCTGGTTGATGGAGCTTACTAGATACAACTGAAATAAATAAAGGTACAACGGCTGTCATGATGCAAGTGAACAAACCTACAAAGAAATCACCCTTAATGAAATTGTGTGCCAGCAAGCCGCCAAGGAAACCTGTACATCTGAACCTGTAAGAAAAATTTGGCACAACGGGGGTGAGTTGCCAACTCGTGAGTAGAAGACATCTGCAAGTAGAAATCGCATGCACGACGATCTCCTAGGTCATAATAATATACATAAATAATACCAGTCATCTAGTAGTAACAGGGTAATAATCTATGCATAAGTGCAATACTCAGTGCATCGTGTGAGTGTCACTAAACAGTAATGCGTCATATATCTGATGTATGAATGCATCAAGAATGAGAAAATCAACTTCGAAATATGAATAATCTAGTATAAGAAAACATCAATGAATCTCGTATAATAAAACTGAAATATCATCAGTGAAATCGACAGAAATCCGTGTCAAGCATCGACACAATATCTCAATATCTCAAGTATCAATATCTCAATGTCTCGGTGTCTCAATGTCTCAATATCTCAATGTCTCAATATCTCGGGCTCCATCAATCCGGATCGGCCCATCCTCAAATCTCATGACAACGGTTGGTATCCTCCTGATATCCACCGCACCAGACATCACCGGTAGGTAGTCCGTGCCCCTGCCAGGCTCAACGCCATCATCTGTGATCTTCTTGCCCCGGGGTACCCACCGGGCTCTCCATGTACCCGAGATGGTTCCTCCAATCCTCAAATCGGGTCTCGAAATCCAACAGAAAACATGAAAACTCATGGTGGACAACCCATACATCACGAGAAAATCGCACCTTGCATTTTAAAATAAAAGAGAGAGAGAGAGAGAAGTTTTTATATATATTCTTGCGGTTTTCCCCCAAATCCAGAAATCTCATGGAAATCCGAAATCCAAGAATTAAGAGTAAGTAAACAGTGAATATCAGCATAAAGCCCCAGAATAGTACATGAATGAATACATGAATGCATGAAGTATCTATGTAAAGAATGCAATCTCTAAGTTAACACATGAGAGCAATCACACAAATATTATGCGGTAACTAGCATTTAGCTTCTTATATCAATGAGATAATATGTTCTAAAGTGTACGTGACATGGCAATTACCGATGATGATGTGTGTGAGCTGGCAAACAAGTGTATGTGAAACATGCGCATCATCAGTAATGGTGCTGGTGTCCTAACAAGCAAGGTTCATAATTATTAAAGAAATGACATATATAAGCATGCAATGCAATGTGTACAACATGAATATATCGGTGCATGTGTAGAAAACGCATATTTATAATATGCATATCTAATTATGAGTCATACAGTTTGTCGTTTGAAAAAGTGCGAATCGTGGTTTTAAGAAAAGTAGGGGCTACGGGGTTTTATAGAAAAGATATGTCCTTTGAAAAATCTGTAGTATCTCTCAGGCTATCTTTAAAAATGTGCACGATTCGTTAGTTTTGAAAAGAAGTATGACTCGAGCCTAACTAATATCTACCTAACCAACTAAGGGAAAATAACTAAAGAGACTAGTCGAAAGATAAGAAGAATCCACCTAAAGTCCGAGTCGATATCTCTAGTAGTCAGCGATCCTGCCTCAATAGCATCACGTACAAAGTACGACTTCCTCAAGTCAAGAGTGCGAATCAATCATCACATCAATACCTCGTACGGTAAAATCCACCGTACGACATCCCAAAAATCGGGGTACGGGTCAACTATCATATATATGTCATCAATCATATGGTATCATCATCAACAATATCATGATCTAGTTACTGATCTAAAGTCTCATACATTTCAATGTCATCACCCATTTTATCATATACATAAATATATTTTCTCATCGCCCAGCGATCCGCTAGTATCATAACATAACTCATATCATAACTCGATCACATATCCAATATCTCATAGCAATCATGCCCGATCATATCGACTCATTCCCAAGTATCACATAACATCCTCATATCACGTTTATATGTTGTAGACCTAGAAAATAAGTGTGTGTGCGCGCGCGCGCGCGCCACCTATACTCTAGGGTCTCACGACTGAGGACTAGAATAGAAGTACTGTCATCCAAAATACACAAATTCCGATCCGTGGTCATCCTAAAAACTTTCTTGTTAAGTATTCGCAACTCACAATAATATATATATATATAACTATCTCAAGACCACGTCATATCCTACGAAGTTGCGGGGGTGCTATACGCCATCCACCCGACTTCCCCCGTAGATATACATCTACTCACTTGGTCCTTGCTTGCCAAAGTCGATGCCGCCATCCACTTCTTCATCGTCCAAAGTCCACATGAGAGGTGCCTACATGCAAACATATATAATATCGTAAACCGAAATCGCGGATAAAACCCAAAAAGGCACACGAAACGCGCATAGGTTAAAACCTATGACCCATTCATACAAAAGAACCAAGTAACCCTCGACATCGGCGTACAAACGCCAATTGATCGAGATAAAACCAAAACGTACAAATCGTGGTTTCAAAACTCACTAATTATATATGAAATAAGGTTTAAATCATCAAAACCTTAAAATAATTCAAATCGATTTATTTCCGAAAACCTAAAAGCATCAAATAACCGTTTTAGTTCGAAACTTGATATTTAAACAAATCTAGTGGCAACAATATTCACTAAATATTATAACTAGGTCATATAAACCATTTCTATAATTTAATCTCATCAATTTTCATTAAACCCAAATTCTAGTTTGCAAAATTATCTAATTTTAACAATTTCAAAGTAACAATGCACAAAACAACAACTAAACTAGGTTTTGCATGATCTAAAGTGTTAGACTACAATTTATAATGTTAATTATGTGATGAAAACCCTAATTAGATTTTAATCTTAATTATTTAATCAATTTCTAAAAACCTTGTTTGCTAAAAATCATAATTAGCAAAATTTTAAATTAACAAGTAGGAAACTAGCAACCGGATTAGGTTTAGCATTACCTAACATATTAAACTACACATTAAGACCATAATCTAATGATAAAAACCATCACTTGAATTTTATCTCACCTATTTATATGATTTATAAAAACCTAGTTTGCAAAAATATATGATTTAGACAACTTAAAAGTATTAATTTGCAAATTAGCAACTAGTTTAGATTTTTCATTTTCTTAACATGATAATCTACACTTTGTAACCATGATTACATGATAAAAACCCTAAGTTGCATTCAAAACCCTTTCTTGAAATTTTAATTTAGCAATTAGATCCATAATTAAACACCGAAATCCATTAAGTTGAAGTAATTAATTATCAAGTAACAATTGGTTTAAGATTATACCTCAAAAACATGAGATCAAACATGCAACTTGATCTCCAAAATGCTAACTTTGCTCCAAGATCTAAGCTTGTTTGGCCAAATAATAATGGGTATGGGTTAAATGATGAATTAGTGGAGTTTTATTTTGATTTTTTGATGCAATTTTTGATGAATTTTTGTGGAGAATGAGGTGGAGAAATTTTTGTGGCATCAATAAGGAGGGCTCGGCCATGGCATGGGAGGAAAAGAAAGAGAGAGAAATGAGTGTAGAAACATGTAGAAGACTTCTATAACAATTACATCTTATATGTCATTTCACATTTATTTGATTTTATTCATTTTCTTTTCTAAATAAAACCTAGAATTCTCTAGAATTTTGAAGACAATTCAAGAAGAGAAGTGCATGCTACAAACTAAATTCTAATATGTCATGGCTCACATTTGTAAAATTAATCCATTTCAAATTTGTAATTTACACAAATTTAAGGTATATTTAAAAGCTTAAAATAATATTTAAAAACAATTAATTACGGAAAATATTTTAGTAAACTAGAAATTTACAAGTAACCAATTAAATACCAAATACTAGCAATTACATAGATAAAATAGGTATTTTTAAAGTTATGATGAAAAATAACTATAGTTATGCTTTACGGAAAATACGGTTTACTTTACCGATTATCAGAAAATTCACCTAAAAGATTTTATTTATCTAATTATTTATTTATTTAATTTTTAAAATGTTACACTATGATTACTAAACTACCACGGCTCAAAAGAGTCGTGCAAACAGGTAGTAGTTGGGTGCAGTCCCAAAGCACTTGGAGGCAGTGGTGGTTAGATAGGATTTGTCTCTCCCGGTATTGGGTGTTGATATCGTGCTATGTTCGGAGAGCCATTACACAAAGTCCCTGGCCAGGGCAAGCGAGATTTACTGGTAGATATTCCAGTAGTTTCTCAGTGTGTTTTGTGCTACACTCCGGCATGACTTATTGCGCTATTAGGGGTCTGACGATTACCGCCCCTTAGGACCGATATGCGATACTCTTATATGAACAGACCGGACTGTACAGAGATTGGCAAATCCAGGCTCACTAGGAGTTCGGATGGTTTCCTCATCGGCCTTCTTATCGACAAATACCTGGGTAGCTGTTACGTGCAGCTAGTACCGCTTGTGGCTTATGCTTAAACCCACTACCAGCGTACTGTCGAGTCTTTAGAGTCCTATACAGAGAGTTTCCCTGCATCGGGAAAAAGGTGTAGAGGCCGTATGGTTTTACGGCAGGTCTTCGATCACGTACGTGTGCTTGTATACGTATGATGTTCGGGAGGATAATACTAGTGGGCTTTGGTTTAAGCCGGATCCTAGTATTATATTGATGGATCAGTTTCATCTCTTTGTATTCGTGTTTCACGGAACACTGATGCGGGTATGTATATACGAATGAGAGGGGCATAGAAGGAGACACCTCATTAGGGTTTTGACCATTGACTTGATTAAAACAATTATGAGGTGGAGGAAAATATTTGTTATTTTTGTAAATGATAATTGAGGCATGGCAACTTGTTTTGACTACTTGACTTGGTTTGACCACTTGACTTGGTTTAACCATTTAACTTGGTTTGACTCTTTGACTTAGATATTTCTTGTGAGATATTTTGAGGAACTAGATATTTTGGGTGAGATATTTTCTTGCCATGCTTTTAGTCATATCATGTGAGCCATCCCATTTTTATCATTATCATTATCAAAAACTATTTCTCTTTCCTCATGTTAGATCTCTTCTTCTTCCTCTCAACAAAAACCCTTAAGGTCTCATGAGTTTAGTAAACTAGGGTTTCAAGAGATAAATAAATCCATCTTCATTCTCCATATCACCTAGGCCATCAAGATTAGCAAGCTTGTTGCCCTAGTTACCTCGGATTTGAGGTTGGAGTTCGGACTATAGACTCGCGGGTGGATCGTCTTTGACTCGAGGAAGACGACGAGGAAGCCACGATCCGGATCGATCCATGGAGCCTACGATGACGAGAAAGACAGCGGAGAAGACCTGAAGAACTTGTATCATGAGGTATAACATTCTTCCCGAGTAGTTAAATCTCATGTTGTTTTCTAGCTAGTGTTTATGGACGATCCTTGGTTCTAGTCGGTGTTTCGAAGCCCATAAAAATCATTTTTTGCAAATTCCACCTCCCCATGAACACATAGGGTGCGCGACATTTACTTACAGTGGTATCAGAAACTGTCATAAACCCTAGATAGCTTGTAGCGATGTTAGAATTCCTCCTTTTTTTGTCGCACAAAAACTGCCGAAAAAACAGTTTTCAAAAGTGAAGTTTTGAGTTGTTTTCAGACCCTACGGGCTCACCGTTTGAACCAAGAAGTTGCGGGGTGAAGCGTGTGCGCCCCAGGGACACCTCGAGGGGGGACCAACGGCCGGGACCACCCCCTAAGACTACCACTTGGTGGCCTTAGGGGCTGGTGACCCGAAAGCACGAAGAATTAGTGCTCTCGGGTCTGCCTCCCTTTAGGGGCAGGTGGCCCCCAGGGGTGGTTACCCCCCTGAGGCCCCCAGTTCGATAATTATTCTTGCTCTGCGAAGATTCGGACGGGTTTCGAGTTCGTTTCGACTCCCGGATTGGCTCAAAATGATCGGTTTTGGAACTTTAGCTCACTAGATTTTCATGTCTTGGAAAATTGGTTATGTTTGCTAATTGCTTGTGGAATTCTAATTTCATAGTTACTTTACAAGCTTTGTGATGTATATATGTGTTTGGAAACGTCGTCTAATTGCTAAACATTGATTAGTGGGGGTTGAACATATCTATGATGATATTACGTTGGTTTTTGTATATGAACTTGTTGGATCGTCGTGGATGAATAGCCGGGGATGCGAGATGAGGATTTTCATTCTTTCATTCGATGTAAAATTTGTAAAGTGATGTAATATTATTTTGCAGGGCACATCCGGGTTGAGATTGTAGCCACCGTTGTATTATTTCTTTTACTGTTTTTGCTCCTAGGATAGACCCAAGGTGAGATGCACAAACTACCGGGTACTTTGAAGTGTCGAGTGTCCTACTCACTTTGTAGATGGAAGTTGCTTCATATTGGGTATTTAGCGGGTAGTTTGCCGCACCCGTAGGGGTCTAGGGTGGAGTTTGGCTATTCATCACGATCGTGGAATCCGTCTTTCGTTACAGGCTCAAACGAAACGCGGAATTCCTAGTATATCCATTGTGTTCATCTGTGATCTGGAATGCCTATTATTGCATCTGACGAATGGATATTATTATATATGTATTATATAATAGACGTTGCTTATGTTTTGCATGCACGCTAGTCTAGCCCCCGCTCTGTCGTTAGTTAAGTTACCTAACGGGTGATGATGGGGCCTCATGGTGAATGCGGATGGCATAAGCGTATGTTGTATTTTCGTTGTTTTCTGCAATGGTAGGTTAATTGTGGGACTGTATTACAATAATGCAAAGCAAACAAACCAAAGCTGAATCGTTGGAACAAATTTTTAAACCACTTGATTATTTTAAAACAGCAGACTTTTAAATGCGGAGCTTAAACCACTCCTTTTAAAAGCTATCAGGTTCCTTCGATTATATCAAGTTCACTACGTTCACGGTTTCGCCAAAACCATTCGTAGCCCTCTGTCATTTCATATGAATAGTCAGTAGTATTCAAGCTATGTTTATTGGCCTTCGTCAAGGCATAGTGATTGGTAGCTGCCGGGTGTTCATATGTAGCATAAATAGATGTGTTGGTTTGGGACAGTCGTATTACTTTGTTGGCCCTCATCAAGGGTATATACGGATGAGTTCAAATTAACCTGGACAATGATGGGTAGAAATTGACATGTAACTTATGATTTGTTGGCCTTCATCAAGGTCATAAGAGCATGGGGAAAAAATCCACATCAGGAGTTTCTAAAGAAACTGAAACTTGCTAGTGCTGCATACCATTTGGAGTTTGATAATATTGGTAGGATTCCTTCAGCATTATCACACAATGATATTTAGATCCCGATCCTACTGTGAGTATCTGCTACACCTCAGGAGTTTTTTTCACTTAACGATCAATGCTATAAACCAAGTAGGTGTCAAGAATGGTGTTAGCGGGGCTACGCCTCCAGGGAAAAGAGGTTATTTAATTAAGGAACTTCACGAAAGCGTCCTAAAACCTCCCTCGAAGTACCGACACTAGCCTGGCCGAATAGTTAAGCAAGAATTGTACGGTTAGATCAATCCTAACTGATTCTCCTTTTATGGTTTGAGGAAGGATTCGAGAGACAGTGGTAGCCATCCTGTTCAGATAAATTAAAAACCAATCTAAACTTGCAAGAGCATCATGCTAGGTATTTTCTTCTCTCTCTCTTAATTACACCGACCCAGTGACCAAGACTAGGTTACATCTAGATAATAAAATGACCGAATCTGACTATAATCACTGGAAAAGGTCTGTCCAGATGTCCATTACCTATGACAAGCTGGGACACCTCTTTACTACTCAAGGCCCCGCCTTCTCAGGTCCAGTTTCCACCGTCACGGATATTGATATCCGTAAGACATCGGAAAAAGACAGTACGAATGCCAAGTGCCTCATGTTAGCCTCAGTAGATGGTGTAAACCGGAAGCAGCATGAGAAGATGGACTTAGCTTCCATCTTCCTCCATAACAAAGTTTTATATGGAGAGCAATCTCGTATCGCAAGATATGAGACCTCGAAAGAATTGCTTCAAGCGAAGTTGGCTATCGGGTCATCCGCAGGGGAAAACATCCTTACGATGACTAGCTATATTGATAAGCTCACGGACCTGGAGAACACGTTCGAGAATGAGTCGCATATTGACTTGATTCTACAGTCCCTACCTTCTACTCACGCCGAGTAGTTAAATCTCATGTTGTTTGCTAGCTAGGGTTTATGGACGATCCTTTGTTCTAGTCGGTGTTGCGAAGCCTATAAAAATCATTTTTTGCACATTCTGCTTCCCCACGAACACGTGGGGTGCGCGACATTGACTTACATCAATTGCCTAAGCAAGAGATATGCCAATCATGCAAACCCCTCTCCTCATCAGCCTAGAAGACATCTCTTTAGAGAGGGTGGCTCCATCACCTGCTGGTACACCACCACGCCAGGAGTCGTCCATTCTAAAACACTTTAGAATAGTGTCAAGTACCCAAATTGGGACACTTCCCAAATCTAGATCTAAAACAATAGATCTAGTTACCAGAATCCCTGATATTTTATCCAGATCTTATATGGAGAAAACCCCTTGTGACAACCACAGTATAACCAATCATTGTATAGGAATATCACTTCCTATAAAGAGCATGCCATCTAAATACCAAGACATCGCTCCCTACTACCTTCTTACCAGGTCCATCTGTTGTTCTGATGATGTCAAACTCTATGACTGTCATATCAAAACTAGACGATCTATCTCCGCTATATCTGCTTTAGTCTATAAATAGACATAAGATACTTTCACACTATGCTTCCGCTACTCCTACTGACTACAACAACCCTCTTGCAGAGTCATATACACATGCACTTCAAAAGCTAATTTAGAACGACGTTATATTCATTCTTCTGCTAGATCTCATAGTTTAGAATAGCAATAGTATCATGTTTGGGTCATCAAAAACCTCCCTGTCACCGTCTTTTAGGAGACCAAAGTACCTCTCGGGTGCCTGCGGTTACCCACCAAATCTTCGGAGTGGTTAATGGATTGTCAAAACCAATTGAATCTTTAGGTTCTACTAAATTTTTCAGTAATTGTTTGTGGTTCTAGAATCACTTCCAGTTCTACCATACTCCCACTAATGTTTTCTGAAAAGAATTCATTTTACTAAAACTGTGGCGTGTCAAGAACAATATAACTATTGATCTTCCAGATGGTAGAATGTTAACCCTCATCAAACCCACAAACTGCCATTACTGAAACATGTCTAGAGTTTATCCAGATTCTGGTTTAAAGCATAAGCCGGACAACTCCATATACCTTAACATCGTTAAGATATGAATCCATTCTGTATATCCAATATAGAAACAAAGGAACTGATTTAATTTGAACCATATTCAAAAATACATGCAGTCGTTTCCAGTAGATATCAACTAGATGGAAGGAGGCCAAGCAACATTACTCATCAAGGAATGTACACACGCATGAGTAACCTGAAAGAGAAGCAATTTCTCAAAACTATTACTTACAACGGAATACCTAACACAAGTATCTACATCTTCGATCATCTTGAAGAATCCTGATACTTGCAACATATGGTTCTCTACTTTATTCTTATACCTATATCTTCTCAAAATTTGGACCTTGTATTTCAACGAAATACTTGTCTAAAATTAGAGAAGTTATGAGTATACAGAATAAAGTATGAGTACCAAACCCTTTGTCCTAATGGACACCAGACAACATACTGTTAGTGTATATGCCCTAGAGGCCATTACTGTATCATACTAGTTTGTATATTACTTAATGGAAGCTTGGGATATTCACCTTGTATGTACAATCTTGCTCAAAATAGTAGTATGCTACTTGGTTTGTTTCTACTTCAATGTGTACATGTGTTTATTTTTGTATATCGCCTATACACATTAGTGGAGCCCTTAGGATCTTTGCTTGATTACCAGCGATGTGATGGCCGTCACACTAGTGGGGCTGGGTAATCTATAAGCACATCCTTATGCAGGTCCCTGGTCGCAGGACTATCGAGACAGGGCATCGATACTCCGGAGTAGACCAGCGCATGAGCTTCTCATCCCAGTATGGGAGACGGTCTGTCCCACAGCCGTCAGTACGTCGTACTTGAGATAGTATGCGGGTGCTCGTTAGGTTACGGGTACACTGGACAGGACTCGTCGGGAACTGACTAGTTGGTATTATGCCTATCGTCAGTTATCAGTTCCCAGGTGACATGAGTACAGCTTAGTCCGCTGACTTGACACTGTCACTTCGCCTCGAGTGTGTTCCCACTGTACTTTGATCACTACCCTACCACGGCTCAAAGGAGTCGTGCAAACAGGTAGTGGTTGGGTGCAGTCCCGAAGCACTTAGAGGCAGTGACGGTTAGACAGGATTCGTCTCTCCCGGTATTGGGGGTTGACATCGCGCTGTGTCTAGGAGAGCCATTACACGAGTAGTCCCTGGCCAGGGCAAACGAGATATACTGGTAGGTTTCCAGTGTTATCTCAGGGTGTTTTAGGCTTCGCTCCGGCACGACTTGTACCGCTATTGGGGGACTGACGTTTACCGCCCCCTAGGCCCGCTATGCGATGTATCAGACGAACAGACCGGACTGTACGGAGATGTCACACTCAGGCTCAGTAGGAGTTCAGATGGGTTTCGCCTCGTCGGTCTTCTTGTCGGCATTACCTGGGGACCGTTACGCACAGCTAGTGCCGCTTGCGGTCTGTGGTTAAACCCACTGCCAGCGTAGTGTCGAGTCTTTAGAGTCCCACACAGAAAGCTTTTCGCCTTTAGGCAAAAGGGTAGAGGTCGCATGGTATTGCGACAGGTCGCATGGTTTTGCGACAGGGTTCGGTCACATCCGTGCACTTGTGCACGTACAGTGTCCGGACAGTTTACACTAGCGGGCTTTGGTTTAAGCCAGATCCTAGTGTACCTTTTGGGATTGGATTTATCCAGTATGCATTCGTGTTCCTCGGAACGCGGATGCGGGTGTGTATGCACAGTTGACAGGGAGGCAGAGGCAGCGGATTCTCATTAGGGTTGTTGACAGTTGACCGTTGACTATTTGACTTTTTGTTCAACCCTAATGAGAATATGATATGTGATTAACTATTATATTAATTAAGTATTATGGTGACATGGTTGTTGACTTGTTGATTTTGTTGACTTGTTGACTTTTGTTGACTTGTTGACTTTGTTGACCGGTTGACTAGGCTTGACTAGTTGACCATCATGATAACCATAGCCATCATTTCATGGCAAAGAATTTTGCTTGCTTGCTCATTTGTGTAAAATGAGTGCATGAAATGATATGGTTATGGTTGCTTCAACCATCACATAAGACTTTTTTAGTATGATGAGTTATCATGACTTTCGATTATGAGAGGGTGAGAGACAAAATACTTGCTCATTCTTTCTTGCTCATTCTCTCTCTTGTTCTTGAGCTCTCTTGTTTTGCTCTCACCCTCTTGCTCTTTTTCCCTCTCTTTAATCTATGGTTCTCTTGTCTCATAAGTTGAGAATCAAGAACCATAGATAAAATCCCACACAAACTATTCTCTACTCATTCTAGTTCACAAGGTTTAGCAAACCGAGTGAACTAGTTTCTTCAAAGAACGAAGAAGGAGCCAAAGGTTGGAGCTTTCAGGTGGATCTATCTTCGGCGTACGGAGACGACGAGAAGAAGCCAATCCGGACCACCATCGGAGCTTGAAGACGAAGGAGTTCAAGACAAGCAAGGTATAACCCCCTAACCGAGTAGCTAGAAACTCATAGTTAGGTTGTTAGATAGATGTTTAACCAAGATCCGGGTTTTAGGTCCATGTTACCACCTCCGTAAAAATCGTTTTTTACCAAATTCCGCATTCCCGAAAGTACCGGGAGAGGTAGCATGGACTTACAGTGGTATCAGAGCCTAGTTAAACTCTATCTAACATGTTAGCAAGTAACTAGAAGATCGATCAAAGAAAAAGTCCTGAAAACGAACCCCAAAAATTCGAGTTTCTGTCGATTTTTTTACTGTTCAAAAGTTGATTATTTTAACACCTAAAATCGGCTCAGGGTTTTTAAAAGCGACTGTAGAAAAATCACCAAGAGTTCCCACTAAACGACCGCGGAAACGCGGCAATAGCTTGCTATTGCCGCGGTTCCGCGGCCTCCTTGCCCCCTCTCTGGTGTTTCTTTTCTACAGTGTGCTTCTGGGAGTATTTTGGGAATTTTGGTACATGTATTTTCAACCCAGATTTTCCAGAACGAAAATTTTACTTTGGGGTCCCGAAAATCCGTATTTTTGATCGAACTTCTAAAAGACTTAAGCTAACGGGTTTTTCCTGTAATGTGATATTTGTATTGAACGTCTACTAATCGCTATATATCGATTAGTGGGGGTTATACAAATCTGTGATCTGTAATGTTGCTGGAATGTGTATATGAATATGTTGGATTGTCGCGGGTGAATAGCCGGGGGTTGTGAGACGAGAGTTTTCTTTTTTCAATTCATGTAAATTTGTAAATTGATGTAATAATTATTTGTATGGCCGCACAACCGGGTCGGGGTTGTAGCCGTCATTGTATAATTTCTTTTTACTGTTTTTGCTCCTAGGATAGACCCATGGAGGGGGTGCATAAACTACCGGGTATGCCGAAGTGTCGAGCGGCCTACTCATGGAGATGAGGGAGGTTGCTACGCTTCGGGTACTTGGCGGGTAGTTTGCCGCACCCGTAGGGGTCTTGGGTGGGGTATTGGCTATTCACTGCGACCGTGTAATCTGTCTTTCGTTACAGGCTCGTACGAATTACAGATTCCTAGTATATCCAATGTATTCCTCTGTGATCTGAAATGTTTATCATTGCAGTATATCTTTATATGATATTATTTAGGCGTTGCTTATGTTTTACAGCCGCGCTAGCCCAGCCCCCGCTCTGTCGTTAGTTAAGTAACCTAACGGGTAATGACGGGGCCCCGTGGCGAATGCAAATGGCATAAGCATACGTCATATTTTGGTTGTTTTCTGCAATGGTAGGATTAAATGATGGGACGCATTAAAAGAACTAATGCAAGAATATCACGCATTAAAAGAACTAATGCAAGATAATAAACCAAGTTAAAGTCGTTGGAACACTTTCGAAAAACCACACGGTTCTTTTCAAAACCAACTTTTAAATGCGGAGCTTGAGCCACTCTTTTTTTAAAAGCTATCTCGTTCCATCGACCAAATCAAGTTCACTACGTTCACGGTTTTGCCAAAACCATTCGTAGCCCTCCGTCGTTTCGTATGAATATTCAATAGTATTCAAGCTGTGTTTGTTGACCTTCGTCAAGGCATAGTGATTGGTAGCTGTTGGGTATTCATATGTAGCATAGATAGATGCGTTGGTTTGGGACATTCGCATTACCTTGTTGACCTTCGTCAAGGGTATATACGGGTGGATTCAAATTAACCTGGATAATGACGGGCAGAACTTGACATGTGACTTATGATTTGTTGACCTTCGTCAAGGTCATAAGAGCATGGGGCAAAAATCCATATCGGGAGTTTCATAAGTACTGAAACTTGCTAGATTTGCATACCATTTGGAGTGTGATGATTCTGGTAGGATTCCTTCAGTTTCGTCACGCGATGATATTTGGATCCCGATCCTACTGTGGGTATATGCTACTCCTCGGGAAATTTCTCACTAATCGATCAATGCTATAAACCTAGTAGGTTCCTAGAAAGGTGTTAGCGGGGCTACGCCCCCAGGGAAAAGAGGTTCTTTAATTAAGGAACTTCGCGAAAGCGTTGGAAAACCTCCCTCGAAGTACCGACACCGGCCTGGCTGAACGGTTAAGCAAGTATTGTGCGGTGGGATTGATCCCGACTAATTCTTCCTTTATGGTTTAAGAAGGGATTCGAGAAACAGTGGGAGCCATCCTGTTTAGACAAACTAAAAACCACTCTAAACTTGCAAGAGCATCATGCTGAGTGTTTCTTCTTCTCTCTCCTAATTGCAGCGACCAAATCGACATGACTGGACTTAAGTTACTCCTAGATAAAAACAAACTGACAGGGCCAAACTACAAAGATTGGCTCAGGAATGTCAAGATAGCAATCACTTACGACAAGCTGGGGTATCTTCTTACCACCAAAGCTTCCCCTGTCCCTGGTCCCACTTCCAGTGTCGCGGATAAGGAAATCCGTAAGACTTGGGAGATTGATAGCGCGAAGGCCAAATGCCTCGTACTTGCCTCTATGGACAATGAACATCAGAGGAGGCACGAGAATATGGACTTGGAATCCATATTTCTTCATACAAAAGAACTGTATGGAGAGCAATCTCGTATCGCAAGATACGAAGCGTCGAAAAAGTTATTTTCGGCAAGAATGGCCGTCGGATCATCAGTAGCCGAGCACGTGCTAAAGATGATCGGCTACATTGAGGAGCTCCCTGTAAGTGCACGGCGGCGCCCCGGCCGTCAATCCGACGGCCAAAAGCGGAAGCGGTGATAAACTTTAAATTTTACTTGAACTGGAAAACCGCCGCGCACTAATACCCGGATCGAACCATTAATTAGTCCTAGCTAACTATAAGATGGGAAAGAGATATACCGACGATCCAAGTCCTCCGGTCTTCTCGTCGTCGTCCCGATCTCCTGCGGAAGCTCCGGTCTCCACCTCGTCGCCGGAAATGCACCACATCGCCTACTTCTTTTACGGGCTCCCACCTCAATGCCGAGGCAACTCGGGTACGAAGCCGGCTACTCGACGTGCCCAAGGTTCGTTGTAGAATATGTAGTCCTCAAGTCTCACTTTGGGGTTGTGGAATTGCCATTTTGTGGAGGAATGAAGCAAGAACAAATGTGAAGGAGCTTGGGGTATTTTGGAGCATGATATGAACCAAAAATAACCCACCCATAATTTTGGACAGCCCACTTGTGAAGTGGCTGGCCATGCTAGAGAGGGGAGGAGAAGAATGAGATGGTTGCCAAAAATGAGAGAGTCATTCTCATATCAAAAAAAAGAGAGAGAGAGAGAGGAAAGTCTATCATGCAAAAGGGAATGATCACAAGGTAAACTCAACACTCAACACCACCATCATCACCTCACAAAGTCCAACCATCATGAACCATGATGACTCAAAAAGTCATGCCATCATGAAGAAATCAAGTCAAAGGATGGTGCACATCATGAAAGCCATCATGATGCAACAAGATGCAAAGAACCCCCTCCACTAATGCCTATTTGTAACAATGCAAATAAACCCTCCTCCACCAATCTTCGGCCAATGAACGATACAAAGGAAATCGGCCGAAACAGAAAGCAAACTGGCAACTCCTGAAAACTGGTCCCGTAATAAATTACAGGAAAAACCCCGATACTGTGCATACACACCCGCATTTGTATTCCGACCGAAATACAAATGCAATGAGACAAAATCTACACTGTACTATACTAGGATCCGGCTTATACCAAAGCCGGCTAGTAATATCCGTTCGATCCTGATCCGTGCAATACCGCACGTACCTGATCGAACTCTGCCATATAACCATACGGCCTATAGTACAGACTGTCCGATCCTGATCCGTGCAATACCGCACGTATCTGATCGGACCTTGCCATATCTCCATACGGCCTCTACAACCTTTCGCCCGAAAGCTGAGTAACTGAATGTGGGGGACTCTAAAGACTCATCAACACCTTGGTTGTGGATTTAACCACTAGCACGTTAGAGGTATAAGCCAATACATAACGGGCTACCAGGTATTGACCAAAAGGGACGTCTGTGAGCGAACTCAGCCTGACTCCCTACTGAGCCTGTCAGTGACAATATCCGTACAGTCCGGTCCGTTCGTCTATGAGCATCGCATGGCGGGCCTAGGGGGTTGGTAAAAGTCAGACCCCCAAAAGCGGTACAAGTCGTGTCGGAGTGTAGCCCAGAACACCCTGAGATACTACTGGAATACCTACCAGTAAATCTCCTTGCCTCGGCCGAGGGCTTCGTGTAATGGCTCTCCTAGACACAGCACGACCTCACCCCCAATACCGGGAGAGACGAACCCCTGAAGATACGCTCACTGCCTCCATGTGGCTCGGGACTGTACCCAACTAAAACCTGTTTGCACGACTCCTTTGAGCCGTGGTAGGGTAGTAATCAAAGTACAGTGGGAACTCACACGAGACAAATGACGATCCCCAGGTCGATGAACTAACCTGCACACATGTCACCAGGGAACTGCCATCTGACGTCTGGTATATGACCAACTAGCATGTTCCTGGCGAGTCCTGTCCGGTGTACTCATAACCCAATGAGCACCTGTATACATCTTAGGTGATCCAACTGACACCAGTGGCTTGTGAGACCGGCCACCGCCCCTCGTCGGGGTCTCGACTGTATACACTAGTCTACTATGGAGTATCGATGCCCTGTCTCGAAACTCACACGACTAGGGACCATTTAAGGATATGCTTATAGACCCCAGCTCCCACTTATATGATCGCCCTCATACTGCTGGTGGTCAAGCAAGAATCCTAGGGGCTCTATCAACGTGTAATAGCAACTTGTCAGGTCACCTAAAACAGTACACGATGATAAAGGTAAACCAGATAGCATACTATCATCTCTAGTAAGACTGTCCTACTGGGATAGGTCCTCCATCAATCATTGCAATCACGTACCTGTGACCTAATAATTGACTCTGAGGGCACTATCTCCAACAATCTCCCACTTGCACTCAAGGCTAATTATTGCGATGTCGCATACTCACAGCCCGTGTGATACCGAACACCCAACTCCTCTACTTGTCAGTCTCACAAAGCTCGTTTGCGAAACTATTGCGTTCGAGGAATAGCCTTAGTGAGTGGATCCGCTTTGTTGTTTCTTTCTATGTCTCTCTATATCTCAAGTTCGCGGAGAAAACCATCTCCCGAAATGAGCAATACCTGTCTTAGAATGTGTCTGGATGTCTGATGGGACATAGCTCATAAATGAACTCCAAATCCAAACTTCTTAGACTGTATCGTCAACTGAACTTAATCAGTATCCTGCGCCATGCCACCCTCAGTATTGCCTTGGACCACCTGTCCAAAATACTGCCCCTCATCAGAAGGAAAAACTATAACTCTGACAACCTCCTTGTCGTCCATGTCACCTCGGAAGCCTGGAATGATAACTGTCTCCCGAATGAGGCTGTCGTTATCATATCCCTAGAACATCCACTTATGTTCTATAACTGCTTCCGACTGTTTTTCCAGGATTGGATCAATGTCAACTTATTGCATCTAGTGCAATAACAACATCTGGTGTGGTACTTGACATCTCATGATTGACTCAATTGCCTGAGCAAGTGATCTGCCAATCATGCACATCCCTCTCCCCTTTAGTCTGTAAGACAGCTTCAGAGAGGGTGACTCCATCACCTGCAGGTACACTACCGTGCCAGGAGTCGTCCATCCTAAATACTCTTAGAATGCTGTCAAGTACCCTGATTGGGAAACCACCCAAATCTAGATCTAATACCATAGATCCAGTAACCAGTATGTCTGATATAAAATCCATTTCCTTTGTGGAGAAACCACTGTGTGACGACCAAAGTATAACCGATTGTAGTATAGGAGTTTCTTTTCCTACTCTGTGTATGTCATCCAAATACCATGAAATCACACCCTACTACCTTCTCAACAGATCCATCCCCTATTCTGATGAAGTCAAACCCATGACTGTCACGTCAGAAATAGATGATCTATCTCCGCTACATCTGCTTTAGTCTATAAATAGACATAAGCTACCTGTCCACCAATGCTTCCGCTGCTCCCACTGACTACGACAACCCTCTGGCAGAGTCATATACACGTACACTTCTAAAGCGAGTTCAGAACGACGCTATACTCATCCTCCCGCCGGGTCTCGCAGCCTGGAACAACAGCAATGGTAATTTTGGGTAAACAAGAACTTCCCTGTCACCGTCCTTGAGGCTACCGTAGTACCTCTCGGGTGCCTGAAGTTACCCACCGTATCTGCGGAGTGGCCAATGGAATGTCAATCCAGATTGAATCTTTAGGTTCCTTATCAAATCTTCAGTAATCGTTTGTGGTTCTGGAATCACTTCCATTTCTACCATACTCCCACTACTGTTTTCTGAAAAAAATCCATTTTTATTAAAACTGTGGCGAGTCTAGAACAATATTGCTATTGTTCATCCAGATGGTAGAAAATCAACCCGCGTCATAGCCTGGGTCAACCCACAAACAGCCATTACAGAAACGTGCCTTGAGTTGTCCAGTGTCTGGTTTTAAGCATAAGCCGGACAACTCCCCGTACCTTAACATCGTTAAGATACGAACTGTTCTATATCCAATATAGGACCAGAGGCACTGATTTAATTGAACCAGATTCAAATCATGCAGCTGTCTCCAGTGCATGTCAAATAAATGGAGAGAGGCCGATCAGCGTTACTCAACTTAGGAATGCTTCCAATTATGAGTAACCTGAAAGAGAAGTAAGTTCTCTTAATCATTACTATCAACTGAATACCATATACAAGTATCTACATCTTCGATCACTTTGAAGAATCCCGATACTTGCTGTACCTGGTTCTCTACTCTATTCAAATACCTATAACTTCTCAACATTCAGACCCTGTGTTTCCGCGAAACACTTGTCTAAAAACTAGAGAAGTCATAAGTAAACCGAATATAGTACGAGGACCAACCCCTCTGTCCTGATGGACCCTGGACAACATACAATACTCTGTATAAGTCCCTTGAGTCTGAAAACTCATTCACTGTGTGTCGTAGGTTGAAAACTGTACTTATGGTTAAGAAGAATTACACCGCTGTTTAATGCTCCTTACCTAACCATCCACTGATATAGGTAAATGTCGTAGACATAATTTCAGAAAGGTATATCTCACTCTATGAAAATAGACGTACAGATATATCAATTTGAAATTGGTGCATAACTGCGGATATTCAAAACCAAATATTTGCCGACCGGCAAACAGCCCAGGTGATTTCCTCAAATATCACTGATTACAAGGAATCCCGATATAATGAGGATAATCACCCAATTCCGAATAACTTACTCCCACTCATCATCTGTAAAGCCATACAGATGTGAGAATCGTAACTGGTAAATACATACCCTGGAGTAAGTATCTAATCGGGAAATCAGTTTTCCTTTAACAGTACACAGTGAAACTGAAACATTGAAATGTCTCGATGGGGTATCATGGTATTCCTAGTAATGCCTCTTCCAGATTCATGACTGTAACCGTATAATTCTTCGCCACCTCTCCAAATCCCTTCATATGTCTTTAGTCATTACCTTCTGCACACCCCTTTAGGCCAAATGGTTTTCTTCCTTCCCTACCGTTCGGCACCAGCCTATGGTTTGGAAGAAGACTATCCAATAAGCATAAAGGGTGTACTGTCCTAATCCTAGGAACACTCGCAATGCGAGAGAAGGTGAAGATAAAAGACACCTGAATAAATCTTATTCCTATTTCTCCTGAACCAGAATCCATCCCCGAACTGGAACAAGTTCCTTTCGAGTTCGTATATAACCATAAGATGGAGTATCCAAATAAACTGTGGATCTTCGTAGTGATACAGAGTGTCCTGGAGAAATACAAAGGTGATGTGGGAGTGGTAACGAAATATTTGGTTTGGTCGTGAATATCTGTTGCAATTTACTTTGCCCTCTTACTAATCCCTTGCTTTGTCTGAACTTAATACCTTCTGTACACCATCGTTAGGCTAATTGGTTTTCTTCATTCCCTACCGGTCGGCACCAGCCTAAGGTTTGGAAGAAGACTATCCAATTTGCGTAATAGGTGTACTATCTCCTAAACCAAGGAGCACTCGCAACCTGAGAGAAGGTAAAAGGAAAAGACAACTGAATAATCCTATCCGTTTTCTCCAGAACCTGAAACCATCCTCGAATAAATTCCTTCGAGTTCGTATCTAACCATACGATGGTTTTGTCCAATGGAAGTGGACATTCGTAGTAATACGGGGTGTCCTGGAGAAAAGGGTAAAAGTAGGAGTGGCAATGAGGTTTGCAACTCTGACAATCCAAAAGCCGGTGTTAAGAAGGTTCGGTCAACTTGGTAACTGAGTCATAGTCTTAGGGTCGGGTCAATGGTCGCTGCCAAAGAGAGAGAGAAAAGAAACACTCAGCGTGCACTCTATCCTAGATCAGAATGGTTACCAATTTATCTAATCTGGAAACCTCCCACTGTACCGTCAAATTCTCCTCCAAACCTGAAAGAAGAATTAGTCGGGATCACCCGAGGAGTAAACTAACTCATCAGTGGGAATCGGGATCCAACTATCACCGCATGATAACGTGACGGAATCCACTCACGTCATCACACTCCAGAAGGTATGCGCATATCTGGCAAGTTTCAGTTCTTTTGAAACTCCCGATGTGATTTTTACCCCATGCTCTTATGACCTTGACTTTGGCCAACAAATCATAAGTCACATGTCAAGTTCTACCCGTCATTCTCCAGGTTGTTTTGAATCCACCCGTACATACCCTTGACTTTGGCCAACAAGGCAGTACGACTGTTCCAAACCAACGCATCTATCTATGCTGCATATGAATAACCAACAGCTACCAAACACTGTGCCTTGACTTTGGCCAACAAACACAGCTTGAATACTATTGACTACCCATATGAAACGACGGAGGGCTACGAATGGTTTCTGGCGAAAACCTTTAACGTAATGAACTTGATATCGTTGAAGGAACGGATAGCTTTTTAGAAATATAGTGACGACAACTTCCGCTAAAGAGGTCACTCCCGGTGAAGGGATTTCGGCTCTTTCCCCGTAGAATGGGGTGCAGGATATTCCAACTGAATACCACGATGCAAAGCAAAAGTAATCGGCTATAGTGAAGTTAATGCCCTGACACAAACTTTTGTCCAAGGGGTCACTCCCGGTGAAGGGATCTCGGCCCTTGCCTCGTCGACTGAGGAGCAGGATATTCCAACCGAATACCACGATGCAAAACAAAAGTGAACGTCCTTGCAATAACAGCTTTTTGAAAAGTGTTCCAACAACATCAGATTAGGTTTGTTTTTAACTTGCATTGATTCGAATCAACGCAGTCCCATCAATTGATCACACCAAAAAGAACGAAAATATACTGATGTACGTATATGCCATCCGCGTTCGCCACTGGGTCCCGTCATTACCCGTTAGGTTAGCTAACTAACGATAGAGCGGGGACTGGACTAGCGCGGATGCAAAACATATACAACATCTACTAATATATATACCAATATATTATATTCGCTCAAGGCGTGAAATAAATGCAACATCACAGAAATGTACAGCATCACAGAAACAATACTGATATCTGGGATCCCCGGGTTTCACAGAGCCGCTGAAACCCGACGTTCCCCTGGTCGTGTGGATAGCCTGTGCAATGAGATCCTAGACCCCTACGGGCGCGGCAAGTCACCCGCCAAAACCTGAAGCGAGGCAGCCCCCTTCAGCTCCGTGAATGGACCACCCAGCACTTCACGGAATCCGGTAACTTGGGCACCCCTCCTGGGTCAACCTGTACCCCCTACGAGTGCGGCGAATAGCCCGTCAATTCTAGAGCGAAGCCCCCTCCGTCCCAATGCCATGAGATGCGGGCTTGTTGCCCTCCAGAACCCGGCTATCCGTGCACCCCACCGCGGGGCAATCGTAGTACAGAAAGTAAAATATACATACACCGGGTACATCGACCGCAACCTGGTCGTGCCCCAAAATAATAATACAAACAGGCAGTGACGGCAGTCCACATGTCGGACGCTCACCCCGCAATATCAAATGTACATAATACAACCACAACTGTACTAGCATTGCATCCAGGCTATCCCCCACGACCGATCCGCAACATCACAGCAAAAACAGAACATCAACGTGAAAGTCACGTTCGCAAATCCGTCTAACCGGGCTATAGCAGTTAAACCGGATTTACCGATCGAGTGACATTCACGGTCGCAGATATAATGTAAATACTGTGAAATAATGTGTTTAAAATATCCGATCGATCAAATTTTAATAAGTGGGCCCCCAAGCATTACTATAGCAGATCAAGAAATTCTGGGCCCAAAATTAATATTCCAAAACCCCAATTTAAACCCCATAAAGCTACTGAAGAAATTTCACACAGCAAGGACACTGTTCAGCGGCGGAACCGCGGCCCAAGTGGGGGTTTGGCCGCGGTTCCGCGCTCTGTTGGTCGACTGAATGTGTCGAATTTCTACAGTATTCTTATAACATCGAGTGCATCACTATTTTACAAACTGAAAAATTTTTCGAGACCAAAAATTTTCAACAGAAACTGATGCGAACTAAAATGCAGTTTTGGAACTTTTTGATCGATCGGAAATGCAAACACATCAAACAAAGCTAGACTAAGTTAATGGCGAGGCTCTGATACCACTGTAAGTGCACGGCGGCGCCCCGGCCGTCAATCCGACGGCCAAAAGCGGAAGCGGTGATAAACTTTAAATTTTACTTGAACTGGCAAACCGCCGCGCACTAATACCCGGATCGAACCATTAATTAGTCCTAGCTAACTATAAGATGGGAAAGAGATATACCGACGATCCAAGTCTTCCGGTCTTCTCGTCGTCGTCCCGATCTCCTGCGGAAGCTCCGGTCTCCACCTCGTCGCCGGAAGTGCACCACATCGCCTACTTCTTTTACGGGCTCCCACCTCAATGCCGAGGCAACTCGGGCACGAAGCCGGCTACTCGACGTGCCCAAGGTTCGCTGTAGAATATGTAGTCCTCAAGTCTCACTTTGGGGTTGTGGAATTGCCATTTTGTGGAGGAATGAAGCAAGAACAAATGTGAAGGAGCTTGGGGTATTTTGGAGCATGATATGAACCAAAAATAACCCACCCATAATTTTGGACAGCCCACTTGTGAAGTGGCCGGCCATGCTAGAGAGGGGAGGAGAAGAATGAGATGGTTGCCAAAAATGAGAGAGTCATTCTCATATCAAAAAAAAGAGAGAGAGAGAGAGAGGAAAGTCTATCATGCAAAAGGGAATGATCACAAGGTAAACTCAACACTCAACACCACCATCATCACCTCACAAAGTCCAACCATCATGAACCATGATGACTCAAAAAGTCATGCCATCATGAAGAAATCAAGTCAAAGGATGGTGCACATCATGAAAGCCATCATGATGCAACAAGATGCAAAGAACCCCCTCCACTAATGCCTATTTGTAACAATGCAAATAAACCCTCCTCCACCAATCTTCGGCCAATGAACGATACAAAGGAAATCGGCCGAAACAGAAAGCAAACTGGCAACTCCTGAAAACTGGTCCCGTAATAAATTACAGGAAAAACCCCGATACTGTGCATACACACCCGCATTTGTATTCCGACCGAAATACAAATGCAATGAGACAAAATCTACACTGTACTATACTAGGATCCGGCTTATACCAAAGCCGGCTAGTAATATCCGTTCGATCCTGATCCGTGCAATACCGCACGTACCTGATCGAACTATGCCATATAACCATACGGCCTATAGTACAGACTGTCCGATCCTGATCCGTGCAATACCGCACGTATCTGATCGGACCTTGCCATATCTCCATACGGCCTCTACAACCTTTCGCCCGAAAGCTGAGTAACTGAATGTGGGGGACTCTAAAGACTCATCAACACCTTGGTTGTGGATTTAACCACTAGCACGTTAGAGGTATAAGCCAATACATAACGGGCTACCAGGTATTGACCAAAAGGGACGTCTGTGAGCGAACTCAGCCTGACTCCCTACTGAGCCTGTCAGTGACAATATCCGTACAGTCCGGTCCGTTCGTCTATGAGCATCGCATGGCGGGCCTAGGGGGTTGGTAAAAGTCAGACCCCCAAAAGCGGTACAAGTCGTGTCGGAGTGTAGCCCAGAACACCCTGAGATACTACTGGAATACCTACCAGTAAATCTCCTTGCCTCGGCCGAGGGCTTCGTGTAATGGCTCTCCTAGACACAGCACGACCTCACCCCCAATACCGGGAGAGACGAACCTATGAAGATACGCTCACTGCCTCCATGTGGCTCGGGACTGTACCCAACTAAAACCTGTTTGCACGACTCCTTTGAGCCGTGGTAGGGTAGTAATCAAAGTACAGTGGGAACTCACACGAGACAAATGACGATCCCCAGGTCGATGAACTAACCTGCACACATGTCACCAGGGAACTGCCATCTGACGTCTGGTATATGACCAACTAGCATGTTCCCGGTGAGTCCTTTCAGGTGTACTCATAACCCAATGAGCACCTGTATACATCTTAGGTGATCCAACTGACACCAGTGGCTTGTGAGACCGGCCACCGCCCCTCGTCGGGGTCTCGACTGTATACACTAGTCTACTATGGAGTATCGATGCCCTGTCTCGAAACTCACACGACTAGGGACCATTTAAGGATATGCTTATAGTCCCCAGCTCCCACTTATATGATCGCCCTCATACTGCTGGTGGTCAAGCAAGAATCCTAGGGGCTCTATCAACGTGTAATAGCAACTTGTCAGGTCACCTAAAACAGTACACGATGATAAAGGTAAACCAGATAGCATACTATCATCTCGAGTAAGACTGTCCTACTGGGATAGGTCCTCCATCAATCATTTCAATCACGTACCTGTGACCTAATAATTGACTCTGAGGGCACTATCTCCAACACTCGCGGACCTAGGGACCACATTGGAGAGTGAACTCTATACGGACATAGTTCTCCAGTCCCTTCCTTCCACTTACGCCCAGTTCATACTGAACTTCAACTTACAAGAAAAAGAGGTTGAACTTTCAGAGCTCCTCAACATGCTGAGGAGCGCAGAGGGCACCCTACAGAAAGGTAGGGAAACATCCACTTTGTTTGTAGGAGGATCATCTTCTTCTAGGTCCAAGGCGAAAGCCAAGGGAAAGAAGAAGAAAGCCCCCGCCAAACTAAGGGGCGGTGTTAGTAAAGTGGATACGAAGGGAAAAGCTAAAGCAACAAAGATAGCGGGGAAGCTTGTGGATAAGGAAGAATGCTTCTATTGTCATAAGAAAGGACACTGGAAGAATGATTGCAGGGCCTGGAAGGCCAGAACACAGGAATTGAAGCAGGTTGCAGCTTCAGCTTCAGGTGTGTATGTTATTGAAAACTGTCTTTCAATAAACTCTACTTCCTGGGTATTGGATACCGGATCAGGATCTCATATCTGTAATTCTTTGCAGGCGTTGAGAAACCGTAGGGTTTTGAAGGCAGGTGACATGACCCTCAGAGTTGCGAACGGAGCTAGCATGGATGCTAAAACCGTGGGGGACTATCACCTGGGAATGTCAGATGGACATGTTTTGGTTTTGCGTAATTGCTTTTTTGTACCCAACGCAACTTGTAATATCATTTCTGTATCTTTAGTTTCTAAAGAAGGTTATGAATTTGCGTTTGTAAGTAATGTTGTAAACATTCACCTTAATCAAGTTCTGATTGGGTCAGGTACATTGAGTAATGGTATATACGTATTGAACCAACCACAGATTTTCAATGTCCAGAATACACACAAAAGAAAGTCTCCAGAAATAAATCAGACTTTCTTGTGGCATTGTAGACTGGGTCACATCAATGAGAGAAGGTTGACGAAGTTACATACAGAAGGGTATTTGAATGCGTTCGAATATCAGTCGTATGCCACTTGTCAATCCTGTGTCAAAGGAAAGATGACAAAGACTCCGTTTACTGGACATGGAGTAAGAGCGAGCGAGCTCTTGGGACTCGTACACAGTGACGTATGCGGTCCAATGTCTACACATGCGCGAAGCGGCCATTCTTACTTCATTACATTTACGGATGACTTCTCAAGGTATGGTTATGTCTTCTTAATGAAACATAAGTCCGAAGCCTTTGGAAAATTCCAGGAGTATAAGAATGAAGTAGAGAAACAGACCGGCAAAAGTATTAAGATTCTAAGATCGGATCGAGGTGGAGAATACTTAAGTGCCGAGTTCCTGGACTATTTAAAAGAGAACGGAATTCTCTCTCAGCTTACTCCTCCATACACCCCGCAACATAACGGTGTATCGGAGAGACGGAACAGAACCCTATTGGATATGGTTCGGTCCATGATGAGTAACGCTGAGTTACCGCGATCATTCTGGGGATATGCACTAGAAGCAGCTGCGTATCTCTTGAACAAAGCTCCCACCAAGACTGTGCCTACCACCCCATATGAGATGTGGACTGGGAAGAAACCCTGTCTTAAGTATCTTAAGGTATGGGGATGTCCAGCTTTTGTAAAAAAAGCAGCATGCGGACAAGCTTGAGGCACGTTCAGTACAGTGTAAGTTTGTGGGATACCCAAGGAACTCCAGGGGGTATCTTTTCTATTCCGCTGAGGAACAAAAGGTTTTTGTTTCTCAGCATGCCCGCTTCTTGGAAACTGAGTTTTTGGAAACCCAGATAAGTGGGAGCACAATAGAACTGGAAGAAGTTCCAGAACCACAGACTGTTACTGAAAGCTCAGTGGAACCAGAAGGTTCAACAGAACAGGACATTCCTACGCCGCTCCGCAGGAGTAGTAGGCAGACTCATCCGCCCGAGAGATACTACGGTTTTCTCATAGACGGGGATAGAGAGGATTGCATCATAGATTATGATGAGCCTACTAGCTTCCAGCAGGCCGTTCAGAGCGTTGACTCAGTGAAATGGCTGGATGCAATGCGGACCGAAATGGAGTCCATGTACACCAACAAAGTATGGACATTGGACATTGCTCCAGACGGGGTAAAACCCGTAGGATGCAAGTGGATCTTCAAAAGGAAGATTGGTGTAGATGGACAGGTTGAGACCTATAAAGCTAGACTGGTAGCAAAGGGTTTTCGTCAAAGACCTGGCTTGGACTATGACGAAACCTTCTCTCCAGTAGCCATGCTGAAATCCATTCGGATCCTTCTTGCCATTGCTGCCTTCCATGATTATGATATCTGGCAAATGGACGTAAAGACTGCTTTTCTAAATGGAAATTTAGAGGAGTGTGTCTATATGGACCAACCAGAGGGTTTCATTCAGAGTGGGAGCAGCGGAAAGGTGTGCAAGTTGCTTAAGTCCATCTATGGACTAAAGCAGGCATCGCGGAGTTGGAACATCTGCTTTGATGAGACGGTCAAAGAATTTGGCTTTATCAAAAATCCAGATGAACCATGCATCTATAGTAGATTTGTAGCGAGAACTGTAGTATTCCTCGTTTTATACGTGGATGACATTCTCTTAATAGGAAATGACATTCCTATGCTACAATCTGTCAAGGGGTTCTTGTCACACAGGTTCTCCATGAAAGACCTGGGTGATGCCTCATACATCCTGGGGATCCGGATCCATCGTGATAGATCCAAGAGGATATTAGGACTTTCACAGTCCAGGTACATCGACACCATACTGAAAAGATTCAGTATGGAAGATTCCAAGCGCGGTAACCTACCGGCTTGTCACGGGATCACCCTCTCTAAAGAGATGTCTCCCAAGACTGATTTGGAGAGGGATCGCATGTCTATTATACCCTACGCTTCTGCGGTAGGCTCTATAATGTATGCGATGTTGTGTACCAGACCGGATGTAGCTTATGCACTGAGTGTGGTAAGCCGGTATCAGTCAAACCCTGGGGAGAAACACTGGATAGCGGTAAAGAACATTCTCAAGTATCTGAGAAGGACTAAGGAGATGTTCTTGGTGTATGGCGGAAAAGACCTCCAGATCGAGGCCTTTGCTGACTCCAGCTTCCAGAGTGACAAGGATGATTCCAAGTCCATGTCGGGTTTTGTCTTTACCCTCAATGGAGGGGCGGTGTGTTGGAAGAGTTCCAAACAAGAAACCGTTGCTGACTCGACGATGGAAGCGGAATACATCGCTGCATCTGATGCCGCAAAAGAAGCTGTCTGGATGAGGAAGTTATTGAAAGAACTTCAGGTGGTTCCGTCCATTGTTGATCCAATACCTCTGTATTGCGACAACAACGGGGCTATAGCTTTAGCGAAGGAACCCAGGTCCCATCAGAGATCCAGGCACATCTTGAGGCGGTATCACCTGATCAGGGAGATCGTAGATCGCCAGGAGATCGAGGTTCGGAGAGTCGCTTCAGAAGATAACACTGCAGATCCATTCACCAAGGCCCTGCCCCAGACTCAGTTCGAGCGGCTGATCGAGATGATAGGTCTTCGATACACCAGTACATGGCCTTAGTGCAAGTGGGAGATTGTTAGTGTATATGCCCTAGAGGCCATTACTGTATCATACTAGTTTGTATATTACTTAATGGAAGCTTGGGATATTCACCTTGTATGTACAATCTTGCTCAAAATAGTAGTATGCTACTTGGTTTGTTTCAACTTCAATGTGTATATGTGTTTATTTTTGTATATCGCCTATACACATTAGTGGAGCCCTTAGGATCTTTGCTTGATTACCAGCGATGTGATGGCCGTCACACTAGTGGGGCTGGGTAATCTATAAGCACATCCTTATGCAGGTCCCTGGTCGCAGGACTATCGAGACAGGGCATCGATACTCCGGAGTAGACCAGCGCATGCGCTTCTCATCCCAGTGTGGGAGACGGTCTGTCCCACAGCCGTCAGTACGTCGTACTTGAGATAGTATGCGGGTGCTCGTTAGGTTACGGGTACACTGGACAGGACTCGTCGGGAACTGACTAGTTGGTATTATGCCTATCGTCAGTTATCAGTTCCCAGGTGACATGAGTACAGCTTAGTCCGCTGACTTGACACTGTCACTTCGCCTCGAGTGTGTTCCCACTGTACTTTGATCACTACCCTACCACGGCTCAAAGGAGTCGTGCAAACAGGTAGTGGTTGGGTGCAGTCCCGAAGCACTTGGAGGCAGTGACGGTTAGACAGGATTCGTCTCTCCCGGTATTGGGGGTTGACATCGCGCTGTGTCTAGGAGAGCCATTACACGAGTAGTCCCTGGCCAGGGCAAACGAGATATACTGGTAGGTTTCCAGTGTTATCTCAGGGTGTTTTGGGCTTCGCTCCGGCATGACTTGTACCGCTATTGGGGGACTGACGTTTACCGCCCCCTAGGCCCGCCATGCGATGTATCAGACGAACAGACTGGACTGTACGGAGAATGTCACACTCAGGCTCAGTAGGAGTTCAGATGGGTTTCGCCTCGTCGGTCTTCTTGTCGGCATTACCTGGGGACCGTTACGCACAGCTAGTGCCGCTTGCGGTCTGTGGTTAAACCCACTGCCAGCTTAGTGTCGAGTCTTTAGAGTCCCACACAGAAAGCTTTTCGTCTTTAGGCAAAAGAGTAGAGGTCGCATGGTATTGCGACAGGTCGCATGGTTTTGCGACAGGGTTCGGTCACATCCGTGCACTTGTGCACGTACAGTGTCCGGACAGTTTACACTAGCGGGCTTTGGTTTAAGCTAGATCCTAGTGTACCTTTTGGGATTGGATTTATCCAGTATGCATTCGTGTTCCTCGGAACGCGGATGCGGGTGTGTATGCACAGTTGACAGGGAGGCAGAGGCAGCGGATTCTCATTAGGGTTGTTGACAGTTGACCGTTGACTATTTGACTTTTTGTTCAACCCTAATGAGAATATGATATGTGATTAACTATTATATTAATTAAGTATTATGGTGACATGGTTGTTGACTTGTTGACTTTGTTGACTTGTTGACTTTTGTTGACTTGTTGACTTTGTTGACCGGTTGACTAGGCTTGACTAGTTGACCATCATGATAACCATAGCCATCATTTCATGGCAAAGACTTTTGCTTGCTTGCTCATTTGTGTAAAATGAGTGCATGAAATGATATGGTTATGGTTGCTTCAACCATCACATAAGACTTTTTTAGTATGATGAGTTATCATGACTTTGGATTATGAGAGGGTGAGAGACAAAATACTTGCTCATTCTTTCTTGCTCATTCTCTCTCTTGTTCTTGAGCTCTCTTGTTTTGCTCTCACCCTCTTGCTCTTTTTCCCTCTCTTTAATCTATGGTTCTCTTGTCTCATGAGTTGAGAATCAAGAACCATAGATAAAATCCCACACAAACTATTCTCTACTCATTCTAGTTCACAAGGTTTAGCAAACCGAGTGAACTAGTTTCTTCAAAGAACGAAGAAGGAGCCAAAGGTTGGAGCTTTCAGGTGGATCTATCTTCGGCGTACGGAGACGATGAGAAGAAGCCAATCCGGACCACCATCGGAGCTTAAAGACGGAGGAGTTCAATACAAGCAAGGTATAACCCCCTAACCGAGTAGCTAGAAACTCATAGTTAGGTTGTTAGATAGATGTTTAACCAAGATCCGGGTTTTAGGTCCATTTTACCACCTCCGTAAAAATCGTTTTTTACCAAATTCCGCATTCCCGAAAGTACCGGGAGAGGTAGCATGGACTTACAGTGGTATCAGAGCCTAGTTAAACTCTATCTAACATGTTAGCAAGTAACTAGAAGATCGATCAAAGAAAAAGTCCCGAAAACGAACCCCAAAAATTCGAGTTTCTGTCGATTTTTTTACTGTTCAAAAGTTGATTATTTTAACACCTAAAATCGGCTCAGGGTTTTTAAAAGCGACTGTAGAAAAATCACTAAGAGTTCCCAATAAACGACCGCGGAAACGCGGCAATAGCTTGCTATTGCCGCGGTTCCGCGGCCTCCTTGCCCCCTCTCTGGTGTTTCTTTTCTACAGTGTGCTTCTGGGGGTATTTTGGGAATTTTGGTACATGTATTTTCAACCCAGATTTTCCAGAACGAAAATTTTACTTTGGGGTCCCGAAAATCCGTATTTTTGATCGAACTTCTAAAAGACTTAAGCTAACGGGTTTTTCCTGTAATGTGATATTTGTATTGAACGTCTACTAATCGCTATATATCGATTAGTGGGGGTTATACAAATCTGTGATCTGTAATGTTGCTGGAATGTGTATATGAATATGTTGGATTGTCGCGGGTGAATAGCCGGGGGTTGTGAGACGAGTGTTTTCTTTTCTTTCAATTCATGTAAATTTGTAAATTGATGTAATAATTATTTGTATGGCCGCACAACCGGGTCGGGGTTGTAGCCGTCATTGTATAATTTCTTTTTACTGTTTTTGCTCCTAGGATAGACCCATGGAGGGGGTACACAAACTACCGGGTATGCCGAAGTGTCGAGTGGCCTACTCATGGAGATGAGGGAGGTTGCTACGCTTCGGGTACTTGGCGGGTAGTTTGCCGCACCCGTAGGGGTCTTGGGTGGGGTATTGGCTATTCACCGCGACCGTGTAATCTGTCTTTCGTTACAGGCTCGTACGAATTACAGATTCCTAGTATATCCAATATATTCATCTGTGATCTGAAATGTTTATCATTGCAGTATATCTTTATATGATATTATTTAGGCGTTGCTTATGTTTTACAGCCGCGCTAGCCCAGCCCCCGCTCTGTCGTTAGTTAAGTAACCTAACGGGTAATGACGGGGCCCCGTGGCGAATGCGAATGGCATAAGCGTACGTCATATTTTGGTTGTTTTCTGCAATGGTAGGATTAAATGATGGGACGCATTAAAAGAACTAATGCAAGAATATCACGCATTAAAAGAACTAATGCAAGATAATAAACCAAGTTAAAGTCGTTGGAACACTTTCGAAAAACCACTCGGTTCTTTTCAAAACCAACTTTTAAATGCGGAGCTTGAGCCACTCTTTTTTTAAAAGCTATCTCGTTCCATCGACCAAATCAAGTTCACTACGTTCACGGTTTTGCCAAAACCATTCGTAGCCCTCCGTCGTTTCGTATGAATATTCAATAGTATTCAAGCTGTGTTTGTTGACCTTCGTCAAGGCATAGTGATTGGTAGCTGTTGGGTATCATATGTAGCATAGATAGATGCGTTGGTTTGGGACATTCGCATTACCTTGTTGACCTTCGTCAAGGGTATATACGGGTGGATTCAAATTAACTTGGATAATGACGGGCAGAACTTGACATGTGACTTATGATTTGTTGACCTTCGTCAAGGTCATAAGAGCATGGGGCAAAAATCCACATCGGGAGTTTCATAAGTACTGAAACTTGCTAGATTTGCATACCATTTGGAGTGTGATGATTCTGGTAGGATTCCTTCAGTTTCGTCACGCGATGATATTTGGATCCCGATCCTACTGTGAGTATATGCTACTCCTCGGGAAATTTCTCACTAATCGATCAATGCTATAAACCTAGTAGGTGCCTAGAAAGGTGTTAGCGGGGCTACGCCCCCAGGGAAAAGAGGTTCTTTAATTAAGGAACTTCGCGAAAGCGTTGGAAAACCTCCCTCGAAGTACCGACACCGGCCTGGCTGAACGGTTAAGCAAGTATTGTGTGGTGGGATTGATCCCGACTAATTCTTCCTTTATGGTTTGAGAAGGGATTCGAGAAACAGTGGGAGCCATCCTGTTTAGACAAACTAAAAACCACTCTAAACTTGCAAGAGCATCATGCTGAGTGTTTCTTCTTCTCTCTCCTAATTGCAGCGACCAAATCGACATGACTGGACTTAAGTTACTCCTAGATAAAAACAAACTGACAGGGCCAAACTACAAAGATTGGCTCAGGAATGTCAAGATAGCAATCACTTACGACAAGCTGGGGTATCTTCTTACCACCAAAGCTCCCCCTGTCCCTGGTCCCACTTCCAGTGTCGCGGATAAGGAAATCCGTAAGACTTGGGAGATTGATAGCGCGAAGGCCAAATGCCTCGTACTTGCCTCTATGGACAATGAACATCAGAGGAGGCACGAGAATATGGACTTGGAATCCATATTTCTTCATACAAAAGAACTGTATGGAGAGCAATCTCGTATCGCAAGATACGAAGCGTCGAAAAAGTTATTTTCGGCAAGAATGGCCGTCGGATCATCAGTAGCCGAGCACGTGCTAAAGATGATCGGCTACATTGAGGAGCTCGCGGACCTAGGGACCACATTGGAGAGTGAACTCTATACGGACATAGTTCTCCAGTCCCTTCCTTCCACTTACGCCCAGTTCATACTGAACTTCAACTTACAAGAAAAAGAGGTTGAACTTTCAGAGCTCCTCAACATGCTGAGGAGCGCAGAGGGCACCCTACAGAAAGGTAAGGAAACATCCACTTTGTTTGTAGGAGGATCATCTTCTTCTAGGTCCAAGGCGAAAGCCAAGGGAAAGAAGAAGAAAGCCCCCGCCAAACCAAGGGGCGGTGTTAGTAAAGTGGATACGAAGGGAAAAGCTAAAGCAACAAAGATAGCGGGGAAGCTTGTGGATAAGGAAGAATGCTTCTATTGTCATAAGAAAGGACACTGGAAGAATGATTGCAGGGCCTGGAAGGCCAGAACACAGGAATTGAAGCAGGTTGCAGCTTCAGCTTCAGGTGTGTATGTTATTGAAAACTGTCTTTCAATAAACTCTACTTCCTGGGTATTGGATACCGGATCAGGATCTCATATCTGTAATTCTTTGCAGGCGTTGAGAAACCATAGGGTTTTGAAGGCAGGTGACATGACCCTCAGAGTTGCGAACGGAGCTAGCATGGATGCTAAAGCCGTGGGGGACTATCACCTGGGAATGTCAGATGGACATGTTTTGGTTTTGCGTAATTGCTTTTTTGTACCCAACGCAACTTGTAATATCATTTCTGTATCTTTAGTTTCTAAAGAAGGTTATGAATTTGCGTTTGTAAGTAATGTTGTAAACATTCACTTTAATCAAGTTCTGATTGGGTCAGGTACATTGAGTAATGGTATATACGTATTGAACCAACCAAAGATTTTCAATGTCCAGAATACACACAAAAGAAACTCTCCAGAAATAAATCAGACTTTCTTGTGGCATTGTAGACTGGGTCACATCAATGAGAGAAGGTTGACGAAGTTACATACAGAAGGGTATTTGAATGCGTTCGAATATCAGTCGTATGCCACTTGTCAGTACTGTCTCAAAGGAAAGATGACAAAGACTCCGTTTACTGGACATGGAGTAAGAGCGAGCGAGCTCTTGGGACTCGTACACAGTGACGTATGCGGTCCAATGTCTACACATGCGCGAAGCGGCCATTCTTACTTCATTACTTTTACGGATGACTTCTCAAGGTATGGTTATGTCTTCTTAATGAAACATAAGTCCGAAGCCTTTGGAAAATTCCAGGAGTATAAGAATGAAGTAGAGAAACAGACCGGCAAAAGTATTAAGATTCTAAGATCGGATCGAGGTGGAGAATACTTAAGTGCCGAGTTCCTGGACTATTTAAAAGAGAACGGAATTCTCTCTCAGCTTACTCCTCCATACACCCCGCAACATAACGGTGTATCGGAGAGACGGAACAGAACCCTATTGGATATGGTTCGGTCCATGATGAGTAACGCTGAGTTACCGCGATCATTCTGGGGATATGCACTAGAAGCAGCTGCGTATCTCTTGAACAAAGCTCCCACCAAGACTGTGCCTACCACCCCATATGAGATGTGGACTGGGAAGAAACCCTGTCTTAAGTATCTTAAGGTATGGGGATGTCCAGCTTTTGTAAAAAAAGCAGCATGCGGACAAGCTTGAGGCACGTTCAGTACAGTGTAAGTTTGTGGGATACCCAAGGAACTCCAGGGGGTATCTTTTCTATTCCGCTGAGGAACAAAAGGTTTTTGTTTCTCAGCATGCCCGCTTCTTGGAAACCCAGATAAGTGGGAGCACAATAGAAATGGAAGAAGTTCCAGAACCACAGACTGTTACTGAAAGCTCAGTGGAACCAGAAGGTTCAACAGAACAGGACATTCCTACGCCGCTCCGCATGAGTAGTAGGCAGACTCATCCGCCCGAGAGATACTACGGTTTTCTCATAGACGGGGATAGAGAGGATTGCATCATAGATTATGATGAGCCTACTAGCTTCCAGCAGGCCGTTCAGAGCGTTGACTCAGTGAAATGGCTGGATGCAATGCGGACCGAAACGGAGTCCATGTACACCAACAAAGTATGGACGTTGGACATTGCTCCAGATGGGGTAAAACCCGTAGGATGCAAGTGGATCTTCAAAAGGAAGATTGGTGTAGATGGACAGGTTGAGACCTATAAAGCTAGACTGGTAGCAAAGGGTTTTCGTCAAAGACCTGGCTTGGACTATGACGAAACCTTCTCTCCAGTAGCCATGCTGAAATCCATTCGGATCCTTCTTGCCATTGCTGCCTTCCGTGATTATGAGATCTGGCAAATGGACGTAAAGACTGCTTTTCTAAATGGAAATTTAGAGGAGTGTGTCTATATGGACCAACCAGAGGGTTTCATTCAGAGTGGGAGCAGCGGAAAGGTGTGCAAGTTGCTTAAGTCCATCTATGGACTAAAGCAGGCATCGCGGAGTTGGAACATCTGCTTTGATGAGATGGTCAAAGAATTTGGCTTTATCAAAAATCCAGATGAACCATGCATCTATAGTAGATTTGTAGCGAGAACTGTAGTATTCCTCGTTTTATACGTGGATGACATTCTCTTAATAGGAAATGACATTCCTATGCTACAATCTGTCAAGGGGTTCTTGTCACGCAGGTTCTCCATGAAAGACCTGGGTGATGCCTCATACATCCTGGGGATCCGGATCCATCGTGATAGATCCAAGAGGATATTAGGACTTTCACAGTCCAGGTACATCGACACCATACTGAATCTACACCATACTGAAAAGATTCAGTATGGAAGATTCCAAGCGCGGTAACCTACCGGCTTGTCACGGGATCACCCTCTCTAAAGAGATGTCTCCCAAGACTGATTTGGAGAGGGATCGCATGTCTATTATACCCTACGCTTCTGCGGTAGGCTCTATAATGTATGCGATGTTGTGTACCAGACCGGATGTAGCTTATGCACTGAGTGTGGTAAGCCGGTATCAGTCAAACCCTGGGGAGAAACACTGGATAGCGGTAAAGAACATTCTCAAGTATCTGAGAAGGACTAAGGAGATGTTCTTGGTGTATGGCGGAAAAGACCTCCAGATCGAGGCCTTTGCTGACTCCAGCTTCCAGAGTGACAAGGATGATTCCAAGTCCATGTCGGGTTTTGTCTTTACCCTCAATGGAGGGGCGGTGTGTTGGAAGAGTTCCAAACAAGAAACCGTTGCTGACTCGATGATGGAAGCGGAATACATCGCTGCATCTGATGCCGCAAAAGAAGCTGTCTGGATGAGGAAGTTCTTGAAAGAATTTCAGGTGGTTCCGTCCATTGTTGATCCAATACCTCTGTATTGCGACAACAACGGGGCTATAGCTTTAGCGAAGGAACCCAGGTCCCATCAGAGATCCAGGCACCTCTTGAGGCGGTATCACCTGATCAGGGAGATCGTAGATCGCCAGGAGATCGAGGTTCGGAGAGTCGCTTCAGAAGATAACACTGCAGATCCATTCACCAAGGCCCTGCCCCAGACTCAGTTCGAGCGGCTGATCGAGATGATAGGTCTTCGATACGCCAGTACATGGCCTTAGTGCAAGTGGGAGATTGTTAGTGTATATGCCCTAGAGGCCATTACTGTATCATACTAGTTTGTATATTACTTAATGGAAGCTTGGGATATTCACCTTGTATGTACAATCTTGCTCAAAATAGTAGTATGCAACTTGGTTTGTTTCTACTTCAATGTGTACATGTGTTTATTTTTGTATATCGCCTATACACATTAGTGGAGCCCTTAGGATCTTTGCTTGATTACCAGCGATGTGATGGCCGTCACACTAGTGGGGCTGGGTAATCTATAAGCACATCCTTATGCAGGTCCCTGGTCGCAGGACTATCGAGACAGGGCATCGATACTCCGGAGTAGACCAGCGCATACGCTTCTCATCCCAGTATGGGAGACGGTCTGTCCCACAGCCGTCAGTACGTCGTACTTGAGATAGTATGCGGGTGCTCGTTAGGTTACGGGTACACTGGACAGGACTCGTCGGGAACTGACTAGTTGGTATTATGCCTATCGTCAGTTATCAGTTCCCAGGTGACATGAGTACAGCTTAGTCCGCTGACTTGACACTGTCACTTCGCCTCGAGTGTGTTCCCACTGTACTTTGATCACTACCCTACCACGGCTCAAAGGAGTCGTGCAAACAGGTAGTGGTTGGGTGCAGTCCCGAAGCACTTGGAGGCAGTGACGGTTAGACAGGATTCGTCTCTCCCGGTATTGGGGGTTGACATCGCGCTGTGTCTAGGAGAGCCATTACACGAGTAGTCCCTGGCCAGGGCAAACGAGATATACTGGTAAGTTTCCAGTGTTATCTCAGGGTGTTTTGGGCTTCGCTCCGGCACGACTTGTACCGCTATTGGGGGACTGACGTTTACCGCCCCCTAGGCCCGCCATGCGATGTATCAGACGAACAGACCGGACTGTACGGAGAATGTCACACTCAGGCTCAGTAGGAGTTCAGATGGGTTTCGCCTCGTCGGTCTTCTTGTCGGCATTACCTGGGGACCGTTACGCACAGCTAGTGCCACTTGCGGTCTGTGGTTAAACCCACTGCCAGCGTAGTGTCGAGTCTTTAGAGTCCCACACAGAAAGCTTTTCGCCTTTAGGAAAAAGAGTAGAGGTCGCATGGTATTGCGACAGGTCGCATGGTTTTGCGACAGGGTTCGGTCACATCCGTGCACTTGTGCACGTACAGTGTCCGGACAGTTTACACTAGCGGGCTTTGGTTTAAGCCAGATCCTAGTGTACCTTTTGGGATTAGATTTATCCAGTATGCATTCGTGTTCCTCGGAACGCGGATGCGGGTGTGTATGCACAGTTGACAGGGAAGCAGAGGCAGTGGATTCTCATTAGGGTTGTTGACAGTTGACCGTTGACTATTTGACTTTTTGTTCAACCCTAATGAGAATATGATATGTGATTAACTATTATATTAATTAAGTATTATGGTGACATGGTTGTTGACTTTTTGACTTTTGTTGACTTGTTGACTTTGTTGACCGGTTGACTAGGCTTGACTAGTTGACCATCATGATAACCATAGCCATCATTTCATGGCAAAGACTTTTGCTTGCTTGCTCATTTGTGTAAAATGAGTGCATGAAATGATATGGTTATGGTTGCTTCAACCATCACATAAGACTTTTTTATAATGATGAGTTATCATGACTTTGGATTATGAGAGGGTGAGAGACAAAATACTTGCTCATTCTTTCTTGCTCATTCTCTCTCTTGTTCTTGAGCTATCTTGTTTTGCTCTCACCCTCTTGCTCTTTTTCCGTCTCTTTAATCTATGGTTCTCTTGTCTCATGAGTTGAGAATCAAGAACCATAGATAAAATCCCACACAAACTATTCTCTACTCATTCTAGTTCATAAGGTTTAGCAAACCGAGTGAACTAGTTTCTTCAAAGAACGAAGAAGGAGCCAAAGGTTGGAGCTTTCAGGTGGATCTATCTTCGGCGTACGGAGACGACGAGAAGAAGCCAATCCGGACCACCATCGGAGCTTGAAGACGAAGGAGTTCAAGACAAGCAAGGTATAACCCCCTAACCGAGTAGCTAGAAACTCATAGTTAGGTTGTTAGATAGATGTTTAACCAAGATCCGGGTTTTAGGTCCATGTTACCACCTCCGTAAAAATCATTTTTTACCAAATTACGCATTCCCGAAAGTACCGGGAGAGGTAGCATGGACTTACACATACAATACTCTGTATAAGTCCACTGAGTTTAATAACTCAAACTTGTGCGTCGTAGGCTGAAAACTGTGTTGTGGTTAAGAAGAATTACACCGTTGTTGAATGCACCTTACCCAATCATCAACTGATATAGGTAAATGTCATAAACATAATTTCAAAAAGTTATATCTCACTTTATAAAATAAACGTACAGATATATCAGTTTGAAATTAGTGCATAAAGAGGATATTCAAAACCAAATATTTGCCGTCAGGCAAAACCCAGGTGATTTCCTCAAATATCACCAATTACAAAGAATTTCGATATATAGAGAATCTAATCACCCAGTTCCCAATATCTTACTCCCACTCAGCAACCGTAACGCTATACAGATGTGAGAATCAAATCTAGTAAATACATACCGTGGAGTTAGAATCTAATTTGGAACATAGTTTTCACTTAACACCGCACAGAAAAACTGAAACATGAAAATGTTTCGAAGGGGTAGCTGGGTATTTCTAGTAATGCCTCTTCCACTATCCAGATTCATGACAGTAACCGTATAGTTCCTTGCCCTCACTCCAATCTTTTTATATGTCTTTACTTATTACCTTCTGTATACCACACTTAGTCTAATTGGTTTTCTTCCTTCCCTACCTTTCGGCACCTGCCTATGGTTAGGAAGAAGACTATCCAATAAGAGCAATAGGTGTGCTCTCCTAATACTAAGAGCCCTCGCAATCTGAGAGAAGGTAAAGGGAAAAGACAACCGAATAATCCTATTCAATTTCTCCAGAACTGGAGTCAATCTTCGAACTGGAACCCATCCTCAAACTGGAACAAGTTCCTTCGAGTTCGTATGTAACTATACGATGGAATATCCAAGAAATGTGGATCTTCGTAGTGGTACGGAATGTTCTGGAAAAATGCAAAGGGAAAATTGGAGCGTCAGGGATATATGCGACTAAATGACAATCCTAAAGCCAAAGTGTTTTAAGAAGGTTCGGTTAACTTAGTTCTTGAGTTTTTAAGATCATGACATGGTTGCTGCTGTACGTCCATGCTACCCCTCCCGGTACTTACGGGCTTGCGAAAATGATGAAAAACGATTTTTTCTTGGGTGGTAACATGGACTCAAAATACGGAACTTTGTTAAACAACTACCTAACAACCTAACTAGGAGTTTTACCTACTCGGTTTGCGGGTTATACCTTACTTGAACTCCTTCGTCATCAACTCCTTGTGGTGTTCGGATCGCCCTCACCTCGTCGTCTCCTCACGCCGAAGATGGATCCACCCGAAAGCTTCAAACTTTTGGCTTCTACTTCAAACTTTAAGAAACTAGAACACTTGGCTTGCCAGGCCTTGTGAACTAGGATGAGTAGAGAATTGTTTTGGGTTTTATCTATATGGTTCTTGCTTCTCAACACATGAGACAAGTAGAACCATGAACTAGAGAGAGAGCAAGAGGAAGAGGGAGAGCTTGAGGATGAGAGAGCTCAAGAGAGAGAAAGCAAATGAAATAATGAGCAAGACTTTTTGCTCCCATGCTCTCATAATCCAAAATCATGATAACTCATAATAGTAATTGAGTATTATGTGATGGTTCAAGTCAAAATGGCCATATCATTTCATGTACTCATTTTGCAAAAAGAAACAAGCAAGCAAAAGTCTTTGCCATGAAATGATAACCATTGTAATGATGGTGGTCAACCAGTCCAACCTAGTCAACCTGTCAACAAAGTCAACAAGTCAACAAAGTCAACTCTTCATCCCAACCATGACATAATAATACTTAATTAATATTATCATTAATCATAATTCTTATTCTCATTAGGGTTTAGCAAAAGTCAATGGTCAACAGTCAACAACCCCAATGAGAATCCTCTGCCTCTGTCTCTCTGTCAACTGTGCATACACACCAGCATCCGCGTTCTGAGGAACACGAATACAAACGAGATAAAACCAATCCCAAAACGTACACCCGGATCTGGCTTAAACCAAAGCCCGCTAGTGTTAACTGTCCGGACACTAAACGTGCACAAGTGCACGGATGTGACCGAACCTTGTCGCAAAACCATGCGACCTGTCGCAAAACCATGTGACCTCTACTCTTTTGCCTAAAGGCGAATAGCTCTCTGTGTGGGACTCTAAAGACTCGACACTACGCTGGCAGTGGGTTTAACCACAGACCGCAAGCGGCACTAGCTGTGCGTAACGGCCCCCAGGTAGATACCGATAAGAAGACGGACGAGGTGAAACCCATCTGAACTCCTACTGAGCCTGAATGTGACGGTCTCCGTACAGTCCGGTCTGTTCGTCTGATCATATCGCATGGCGGGCCTAGGGGGCGGTAAACGTCAGTCCCCTAATAGCGGTACAAGTCGTGTCGGAGTGTAGCCCAGAACACCCTGAGATAACACTGGAAACCTACCAGTATATCTCGCTTGCCCTGGCCAGGGACTACTTGTGAAATGGCTCTCCTAGATACAGCGCGATATCAACTCCCAATACCGGGAGAGACGAATCCTGTCTAACCGTCACTGCCTCCAAGTGCTTTGGGACTGCACCCAACTACTACTTGTTTGCACGACTCCTTTGAGCCGTGGTAGGGTAGTAATCAAAGTACAGTGGGAACACACTCGAGGCGAAGTGACAGTGTCAAGTCAGCGAACTAAGCTGTACTCATGTCACCTGGGAACTTATAACTGACGATAGGTATAGTACCAACCAATCAGTTCCCGACGAGTCCTGTCTAGTGTACTCGTAACCTAACGAGCACCCGTATACTATCTCAAGTACGACGTACTGACGGCTGTGGGACAGGCCGTCTCCTCTGCTGGGATGAGAAGCGCATATGCTAGTCTACTCCAGAGTATCGATGCCCTGTCTCGATAGTCCTACGACTAGGGACCTATATAAGGATGTGCTTATGGATTACCCAGCCCCCACGAGTGTGACTGCCATCACAACGCTGGTAATCAAGCAAAGATCCTAAGGGCTCTACTAATATGTATAAGCAATATGCTAAAAGAAACACATGCACATATTAAAGTAGAAAAAAACCAAGTAGCATACTAACATTTTGAGCAAGATTTTCTATAGAAGGTGAATATCCCAAGCTTCCATTAAGTAATATACAAACTAGTATGATACAGTAATGGCCTCTAGGGCATATACATTAACAATCTCCCACTTGCACTAAGGCCATGTACTGGCGTATCGAAGACCTATCATCTCGATCAGCCGCTCGAACTGAGTCTGTGGTAAGGCCTTCGTGAGTGGATAAGCAGTGTTATCTTCTGTAGCAACTCTCCGAACCTCAATCTCCTGGCGACCCACGATCTCCCTGATCAGGTGATACCGCCTCAAGATGTGTCTGGACTTCTGATGGGACCTGGGTTCCTTCGCTAAAGCTATAGCCCCGTTGTTGTCGCAATACAGAGGTATTGGATCAACAATGGACGGAACCACTTGAAGTTCCGTTATGAACTTCCTCATCTAGACGG
Organism: Agapanthus africanus; assembly: GCA_030015575.1. Taxonomy (NCBI): domain Eukaryota; kingdom Viridiplantae; phylum Streptophyta; class Magnoliopsida; order Asparagales; family Amaryllidaceae; genus Agapanthus; species Agapanthus africanus. The sequence goes on from JASDDO010000029.1 coordinate 217,446,602, forward strand.
CTTCTTTTGCAGCATCTGCAGCAACGATATATTCCGCTTCCATCGTCGAGTTAGCAACGGTTTCCTGTTTGGAACTCTTCCAACACACCGCCCCTCCATTGAGGGTAAAGACATAACCCGACATGGACTTGGAATCATCCTTGTCACTCTGGAAGCTGGAGTCAGCAAAGGCCTCGATCTGGAGGTCTTTTCCTCCATACACCAAGAACATCTCCTTAGTCTTTCTCAGGTACTTGAGAATGTTCTTTACCACTATCCAGTGCTTCTCCTTAGGGTTTGACTGATACCGGCTTACCACACTCAGTGCATAAGCTACATCCGGTCTGGTACACAACATCGCATACATTATAGAGCCTACCGCAGAAGCGTAGGGTATAATAGACATGCGATCCCTTTCCAAATCAGTCTTGGGAGACATCTCTTTGGAGAGGGTGATCCCGTGACAAGCCGGTAGATTACCGCGCTTGGAATCTTCCATACTGAATCTTTTCAGTATGGTGTCTATGTACCTGGACTGTGAAAGTCCTAATATCCTCTTGGATCTATCACGATGGATCCGGATCCCCTGAATGTAAGAGGCATCACCCAGGACTTTCATAGAGAACCTCGGTGACAAGAACCCTTTGACAGATTATAGCATAGGAATGTCATTTCCTATCAAAAGAATGTCATCCACGTATAAAATAAGGAACGCGACAGTTCTTGCTACAAATCTACTATAGATGCATGGTTCATCTAGATATTTGATAAATCCAAATTCTTTGAACGTCTTATCAAAACAGATGTTCCAACTCCGCGATGCCTGCTTTAGTCCATAGATGGACTTAAGCAACTTGCACACCTTTCCGCTGCTCCCACTCTGAATGAAACCCTCTGGCTGGTCCATAGATACACACTCCTCTAAATTTCCATTTAGAAAAGCGGTCTTTACGTCCATCTGCCAAATCTCATAATCATGGAAGGCAGCAATGGCAAGAAGGATCCGAATGGATTTCAGCATAGTCACTGGAGAAAAGGTTTCGTTAGAGTCCAAAACAGGTCTTTGACGAAAACCCTTTGCAACAAGTCTAGCCTTATAGGTCTCAACCTGTCCATCTACACCAATCTTCCTTTTGAAGATCCACTTGCATCCTACGGGTTTTACCCCATCTGGAGCAACGTCCAACGTCCATACTTTGTTGGTGTACATGGACTCCATTTCGGTCCGCATTGCATCCAGCCATTTTTACCGAGTCAACGCTCTGAATGGCCTGCTGGAAGCTAGTCGGCTCATCACTATCAATGATGCAATCCTCTCTATCCCCGTCTATGAGAAAACCGTAGTATCTCTCGGGCGGATGAGACTGCCTACTACTTCTGCGGAGCGGCGCAGGAATGTCATGATCTTTCGAACCCTCTGGTTCTACCAAGCTTTCAGTAATAGCTCGTGCTTCTGGAATTTCTTCCATTTTTATTGCGCTCCCACTTATCTGATTTTCCAAAAACTCAGTGTCCAAGAAGTGGGCATGACGAGAAACAAAAACCTTTTGTTCCTCTTCGCAATAGAAGAAATATCCCTTGGAGTTCTTTGGATATCCCACAAACTTGCACTGTACTGAGCATGCCTCGAGTTTGTCCGCATGCTGCTTTTTGACAAAAGCTGGACATCCCTATGTCTTAATATGCTTAAGATAGGGTTTTTTTCCCACACCACATCTGATATGGTGTGGTAGGCACAGTCTTAGTTGGAACTCGGTTCAAAAGTTATGCAGCTGATTCTAGTGCATATCCCCAGAATGATCGCGGTAACTCAGCGTTACTCATCATGGAACTTACCATATTCAATAGGGTTCGGTTCCGTCTCTCCGATACACCGTTATGTTGCGGAGTATATGGAGGAGTAAGCTGAGAGAGAATACCATTCTCTTTTAGGTAATTCAGGAACTCGGCACTTAAGTTTTCACCACCTCGATCAGATCTCAGTGTCTTGATACTTTTGCCGGTTTGTTTTTCTACTTCATTCTTATATTCCTGGAATTTTCCAAAGGCTTCGGATTTATGTTTCATTAAGAAGACATATCCGTACCTTGAAAAGTCATCCGTAAAAGTAATGAAGTAAGAAAAACCGCTTCGCGCATGTGTAGACATTGGACCCCACACGTCGCTGTGTACGAGTCCCAAGAGCTCGCTCGCTCTTACTCCGTGTCTAGTGAATGGATTCTTTGTCATCTTTCCTTTAAGACAGGATTGACAAGTTGCATATGAATGATATTCGAACGAATCCAAATATCCTTCTGTATGTAACTTCGTCAACCTTCTCTCATTGATGTGACCCAGTCTACAATGCCATAAGAAAGCATGATTAGTTTTCGGCGACTTTCTTTTGTGTGTATTCTGGACATTGAAAATTTGTGGTTGGTTTAATACGTATATACCATTGCTTAATGTACCTGACCCAATCAGAACTTGATTAAGGTGAATGTTTACAACATTGCTTACAAATGAAAATTCATAACCTTCTTTAGATAATAAAGATACAGAAATGATATTACAAGTTGCATTGGGTACAAAATAGCAATTACTCAAAACCAAAACATGTCCATCTGACAATCCCAGGTGATAGTCCCCCACGGACTCAGCATCCATGCCAGCTCCATTTGCAACTCTGAGGGTCATATCACCTGCCTTCAAAACCCTACGCTTTCTCAGTGCCTGCAATGAATTATAGATATGAGATCCTGATCCGGTATCCTATACCCAGGAAGTAGAGTTTATTGAAACACAGTTTTCAATAACATACATACGTGAAGCCGAAGCCGCAACTTGCTTCGGATCCTGGTTTCTGGCCTTCCAAGCCCTGCAATCTTTCTTCCAGTGTCCCTTCTTATGACAATAGAAGCATTCTTCCTTTCCCTCGAGCTGCCCCGCTATCTTTGTTGCCTTTGCTTTTCCCTTCGTATCCACTTTACTAACACCGCCCCTTGGTTTGGCGGGGGCTTTCTTCTTCTTTCCCTTGGCTTTTTCCTTGGACTTAGAAGAGGAAGATCCTCCTATAAACAAAGTGGATGTATCCCTACCTTTCTGTAGGGTGTCTTCTGCACTCCTCAGCATGTTGAGGAGCTCCGGAAGTTCAACTTCTTTTCCTTGCAAGTTGAAGTTCAGGATAAACTGGGCGTAAGTGGAAGGAAGGGACTAGAGAACCAAGTCCGTATAGAGCTCGTTCTCTAACATGGTCCCAAGGTCCGTGAGCTCCTCAATGAAGCCAATCATCTTAAGCACGTATTCCGCTACCGATGATCCGACGACCAACCTTGCCGAAAACAGCTTTTTCGACACTTTGTATCTGGCGATACGAGATTGCTCTCCATACAGTTCTTTTGTATGGAGAAATATGGATTCGAGGTCCATATTCTCGTGCCTCCTCTGATGTTCATTCTCCATAGAGGCAAGCATGAGGCACCTGGCCTTCGCTCAATCGATCTCCCAAGTCTTACGGATTTCCTTATCCGCGACGCTGGAGGTGGGACCTGGGACAGGGGGAGCTTTGGTGGTAAGAAGATACCCCAGCTTGTCGTAAGTGATTGCCATTTTGACATTCCTGAGCCAATCTTTGTAGTTTGACCCTGTCAGTATGTTTTTATCTAGAAGTAACTTAAGTCCGGTCATGACGATTGGTCGCTGCAATTTGGAGAGAGAGAAGAAACACTCAGCATGATGCTCTTGCAAGTTTAGAGTGGTTTTTAATTTGTCTAAACAGGATGGCTCCCACTGTAACTCGAATTCCTCCTCAAACCAAAAAAGAAGAATTTGTCGGGATCAATCTCACCATACAATACTTGCTTAACCGTTCAGCCAGGCCAGTGTTGGTACTTCGAGGGAGGTTTTCCAACGCTTTCGCGAAGTTCCTTAATTAAATAACATCTTTTCCCTGGGGGCGTAGCCCCGCTAACACCTTTCAAGACACCTACTTGGTTTATAGCATTGATGGTTAAGTGAGAAATTCCCGAGGAGTAGCATATACTCACAGTAGGATCGGGATCCAAATATCATCGCGTGACAAAACTGAAGGAATCTTACCAGAATCATCACACTCCAAATGGTATGCAGCACTAGCAAGTTTCTGGTTCTTTAGAAACTCCCGATGTGGATTTTTGCCCCATGCTCTTATGACCTTGACTTTGGCCAACAAATCATAAGTCACATGTCAAGTTCTACCCGTCATTCTCCAGGTTAATTTGAACCCACCCGTACCTGCCCTTAACTTTGGCCAACAAGGCAGTACGACTGTCCCAAACAAACGCATCTATCTATGTTGCACATGAATACCCAATAGCTACCAATCACTATGCCTTGACTTTGGCCAACAAACAAAGCTTGAATACTATTGACCACCCATGTGAAACGACGGAGGGCTACAAATGGTTTTGGCGAAACCGTGAACGTAGTGAACTTGATATAATCGATGGAACGAGATAGCTTTTAAAAGGAGTGGCTTAAGCTCCGCGTTTAAAAGTTGTTTTTGAAAAGAAACCGCGCGGTTTTTGAAAGTGTTTCAACGACTTTACTTTGGTTTATTTTCTTGCATTAAATTTAATGCGTCCCATCATTTAATCCTACCATTGCAGAAAACAACCAAAATATGACGTACGCTTATGCCATCCGCATTCGCCACGGGGCTCCGTCATTACCCGTTAGGTTACTTAACTAACGACAGAGTGGGGGCTGGACTAGCGCGGATGCAAAACATAAGCAACGCCTAAATAGATATCATATATAGATATATTGCAATGATAGCCATTCCAGATCACAGATGAACACATTGGATATACTAAGAATCCGCAATTCGTACGAGCCTGTAACGAAAAGCGGACTACACGGTCGCGGTGAATAGCCAATACCCCCACACAAGACCCCTACGGGTGCGGCAAACTACCCGCCAAATACCCGAAGCGAAGCAACCTCCCTCAACGACGTGAGTAGGCCACTCGGCACTTCGAGGTACCCGGTAGTTTGTGCACCCCTTCCATGGGTCTATCCTAGGAGAAAAAACAATACAATAAATTATACAATGACGGCTACAACCTCACCCCGGTTGTGCGGCCAAATAAATAATATTACATCAATTACAAATTTTACATGAATTGAAAGAAAAGAAAACTCTCATCTCACAACCCCCCGCCTATTCATCCGCGACAATCCAATGAATTCATATACACATACCATCAACATTACAGATTACAGATATGTATAACCCCCACTAATCGACGTATAGCGATTAGCGGACGTTCAATACATAAATCACATCACAGATAAAAACCCGTCAGCTTAAGTCTTTAGAAGTTCGATCAAAATACGGATTTTCAAGCCCCAAAAACAAATTTTTCTTTCTGGAAAATCTGGGCATAAAAAACATATTGTAAAAACCACAAAACACCCCTCTGAACAAACTGCATGAAAAATCGCCCACGGCCGAGTCAACTCGGCCGCGGATCCGCGGCGGGAGCACGCTCCCGCCGCGGTTCCGCGGCGTGTTGATCGGTTCAGTGGACCATTTTTCTACAGTTTCTTCTAAAAACCCTGAGCCGAATTTTAAGGCAAGATTTATTATTTTTGGAACAGGAAAAAAATTCGGCAGAAAGTTGATTTTTCGGGCGTGTTTCATGACTTTTTCTCCAATCGAACTTCTAGTTACTTTGCTAACATGTTAGATAGTGTTTAACTAGGCTCTGATACCACTGTAAGTCCATGATACCCCTTCCGGTACTTACGGGCTTGCGGAAATGACGAAAAATGATTTTTTCTTGGGTGGTAACATGGACTCAAAATACGGATCTTTGTTAAACAACTACCTAACAACCTAACTAGGAGTTTTACCTACTCGGTTAGTGGGTTATACCTTGAACTCCTTCGTCTTCAACTCCTTACGGTGTTCGGATCTCCCTCACCTCGTCGTCTCCTCACGCCGAAGATGGATCCATCCGAAAGCTTCTACCTTTTGGCTTCTACTTCAAACTTTAAGAAACTAGAACACTTGGCTTGCCAGGCCTTGTGAACTAGGATGAGTAGAGGAGTGTTTTGGGTTTTATCTATATGGTTCTTGCTTCTCAACACATGAGACAAGTAGAACCATGAACTAGAGAGAGAGCAAGAGGAAGAGGGAGAGCTTGAGGATGAGAGAGCACAAAAGAGAGAAAGCAAATGAAAGAATGAGCAAGACTTTTTGCTCCCATGCTCTCATAATCCAAAATCATGATAACTCATAATAGTAATTGAGTATTATGTGATGGTTCAAGTCAAAATGGCCATATCATTTCATGCACTCATTTTGCAAAAAGAAACAAGCAAGCAAAAGTCTTTGCCATGAAATGATAGCCATTGTAATGATGGTGGTCAACTAGTCCAACCTAGTCAACCGGTCAACAAAGTCAACAAGTCAACAAAGTCAACTCTTCATTCCAACCATGACATAATAATACTGAATTAATATTATCATTAATCATAATTCTTATTCTCATTCGGGTTTAGCAAAAGTCAATAGTCAACAGTCAACAACCCCAATGAGAATCCTCTGCCTCTGTCTCTCTGTCAACTTTGCATACACACCCGCATCCGCGTTCCGAGGAACACGAATACAAACGAGATAAAACCAATCCCAAAACGTACACCAGGATCTGGCTTAAACCAAAGCCCGCTAGTGTAAACTGTCCGGACACTAAACGTGCAAAAGTGCACGGATGTGACCGAACCCTATCGCAAAACCATGTGACCTGTCGCAAAACCATGCGACCTCTACTCTTTTGCCTAAAGGCGAATAGCTCTCTGTGTGGGACTCTAAAGACTCGACACTACGCTGGCAGTGGGTTTAACCACAGACCGCAAGCGGCACTAGCTGTGCGTAACGGCCTCCAGGTAGATGCCGATAAGAAGACGGACGAGGTGAAACCCATCTGAACTCCTACTGAGCCTGAATGTGACAGTCTCCGTACAGTCCGAACTGTTCGTCTGATCATATCGCATGGCGGGCCTAGGGGGCGGTAAACGTCAGTCCCCTAATAGCGGTACAAGTCGTGTCGGAGTGTAGCCCAGAACACCCTGAGATAACACTGGAAACCTACCAGTATATCTCGCTTACCCTGGCCAGGGACTACTTATGTAATGGCTCTCCTAGATACAGCGCGATATCAACTCCCAATACCGGGAGAGACGAATCCTGTCTAACCGTCACTGCCTCCAAGTGCTTCGGGACTGCACCCAACTACTACCTGTTTGCACGACTCCTTTGAGCCGTGGTAGGGTAGTAATCAAAGTACAGTGGGAACACACTCGAGGCGAAATGACAGTGTCAAGTCAGCGGACTAAGCTGTACTCATGTTACCTGGGAACTGATAACTGACGATAGGTATAGTACCAACCAGTCAGTTCCCGACGAGTCCTGTCCAGTGTACTCGTAACCTAACGAGCACCCGCATACTATCTCAAGTACGACGTATTGACGGCTGTGGGACAGACCGTCTCCCCTGCTGGGATGAGAAGCGCATACGCTAGTCTACTCCGAAGTATCGATGACCTATCTCGATAGTCCTACGACTAGGGACCTGTATAAGGATGTGCTTGTGGATTACCCAGCCCCCACGAGTGTAACTGCCATCACAACGCTGGTAATCAACGAAAGATCCTAAGGGCTCTACTAATATGTATAAGCAATATGCTAAAAGAAACACATACACATATTAAAGTAGAAACAAACCAAGTAGCATACTACCATTTTGAGCAAGATTGTCTATACAAGGTGAATATCCCAAGCTTCCATTAAGTAATATATACAAACTAGTATGATACAGTAATGGCCTCTAGGGCATATACACTAACAACTGCCAAAGGGAGAGAGAGAGAAATGAAACACTCAGCGTGCACTCTAATCTAGATTAGATTGGTTAATCACTTTATCTAATAAGGATGGCTCCCACTGTTTCCTTGAATTCTCCTTCAAACCCTAAAAGGAGAATTAGTCGGGATCAGCTGAAAATCTCCCGAGGAGTAACACCTACTCATCAGTGGGAATCGGGATCCAACTATCATCGCATGATAACTTGATGGAAGCCACTCAAGTCACCACACTCCAGAAGGTATGCACATGCCTGGAAAGTTTCTTGTATATTTGGAACTTCTGATATGGTTTTTGCCCCTAACGACCTATAACCTTGACGCTTGCCAACAAGTTATAGGCCACTAGTCAAGTTCAACCCGTCATTGTCCTGAATTAACTCGAACCCACCCATACAAACTCTTGACACTTGCCAACAAAGCTGTACGACTGTCTCGATCAATCGCATATCCATGCAACAGATAAATATCACTCAACTACCGTTCACTATGTATTGACGCTTGCCAACAAACATAGCATGAATACTAGGTGGTACCCATCTGAAATGAAAAAGGGCTACGGCTGGTTTTTGGCAAAAAACCTTTAACATAATGAACTTGATATCGTTGAAGGAACCCGAGCAGTTTTACAAATATATAGTGGCATAAACTTTTGCTATAGAGGACACTCCCTGTGAAGGGATCTCGGCTATTTCCTCATCGAATGAGGTGCAGCATATTCCTAACTGAATACCATGATGCAAAGCAAAAGAATCGACTATAGTGAATGCCACGACCCAAAAATTTAGTTCGTGACCGGCACTTAAATCACGCAACGTCTAAAGGCGTAACGTAATTCAAGTAAGCCGAAGCCCAGAAATCTAAACCTTTTTAAGAAAATAAAAGAGGTGAAGTTTTGAAATAAAGGTATGATGAAATCGAATGTTTTCTTAAATGCATAGATAATGGAACATGAAAAATGCAAGTGGATTTTACTAATTGAAAAACATGTTTCGTCTTTTAAAAATTTGGGCAGCACCTCCCTTGTATATTTTGATCCAAAACCACATATACATGACATTATAAAAGGCATCCCCAAGAGGGAGCTAGCTCTTCGCCAATCGGCGGTATCACAACCACGCAAGACAGAAGTATATGTATACGATGCCCAATGGCGAAGATCAACACAATGGAATAGTATAAATAAAGCAAGACATCAATCCCTAATAGCGAACATAAAATACATCGCTCTAAGTCTCGCAACCACATGCCTTTCTAAGTCTTACTACTTAAACAAATATTAGTTTCTGATTGATGGAGTTGACTAGATACAACAAGAATAATAATGCAAGAGTGGGCACGATCCAATATGTCCCACATACCAAAGCAAATCACCCAAAAGCAAGCTGTGTGCCAACGATACCGCCACTGATCCATGCGGTTAAACCTGTAAGAACTGTTGTACAACGGGGGTGAGTTTCCAACTAGTTAGTAGAAAACATCAGCAGGTAGAAATTGAATAAAACAATGATTCCTAGGTCAACTATATCATAAAGGTAATACTATGATATCTAGGGTGGCCGTGTCTGCATATATACCAACAATATAATCAATGCCTGTATTTATGTGGATATCATCTAATAATCAATGCCTGTATTCATGTGAATATCATCTACGTGTCCATCAATGACACAACAACATCATGGAACCTGAGTGTCCAACATCGATACTCGAATCATCATGAAAGCATATGCATGTAAATATGAGGATATCAACTAACGTGTGTCCATCAACGACACATCAAAATCATGGAACCTGAGTGTCCAACATCGACACTCAAAACATTATGAAACCCGTGCCCAACATCGACACGTAAATCCTCATCTCTCGGGCTCCGGCAGTCCGGATCGGCCCACGGGCTCCGTCAGTCCGGATCAGCCCATATCATCTCACGACTCCGGTCGGTATCCTCCGGATAACCGCCGAGTCCAAATACTATCACCGTTAGTTAGTGCTCCCCTGCCAGGCTCACCGCCTAACTATACGAGTTTTCTTGTCTTGGGGTACCTCACCGGGTCCACCATGTACCCGCAGACGGTGCCTACCGCTCGTCGAATCGGGTTTCACATACTAATCTCAGAACCGAGAAAACTCATGTTGGACGTCTCGAAATATCATATCAAGAGAAACCGGGTTTTTAAAACAATACATACTTTCTTTTGAAATATAACCATGGTTCTTAAATCCAGAATCTCATGAAAACAGCATCTCAATGCATATAATTGTAAAGCATGATGTATGCAAACATAGAACAGAAATGTGAGCATATCAAGTATATCATGCGACATAGTATAGTGATGTGAGCATAGAAAGTATATCATGCCAAAGAGTAATGTGACAGTACTGAACAATTAAGAGTAATAAGCAATTCTGCTGTGTAAGTGACATAGAAATTATCGATGATGAAAGTGTGTGAGCCGAAAATCTGTGTAAGTGTAACATACGCATCATCGATAATTGTGTAGGTGTACTAGCACAGGTATATGTAAAGCAATGAGAATATCATGAACATAGCATAAAGTTCATTGTAAGTGAAATGCTATAAGGTATACGTATCTAATCCAACCTCTACATAAAGGCTAAACTGAGCGGTGTAGACCGGGATTAAATATCTATAACATATCCGAGTCGGCAAATCTGTCAATCGGCATCCAGCCTCACAACATCACGTACGGTATAATCCATCGTACGGCATCCTCTAGTCAAGGGTATGAATCAATCATCCGGTAAAACATCGTGCAACGACAATAAACAGAATAGGGATTCTATCGACCTATACAACAATGAGGGTACGGATCTAAAATCTCGTACGACATATCACTCATTATTCACATCATTATATATATACTTATATCCTATGTCATATCCTTATCAATCTCATATCATGGGACCTAACAAAGGTATCAATATTCTCATATCGCCTTGCATCCGTAACGACATATTAAGCCAACTCATCATATTCATCATATCAATATCTCACATCATTGTCATCGTACATATATAATCTATCTTATTACTCTCATGTCGTTTTTATCGACCTCATAACATGCCACTATAATCTCGTATTCATTCTCTTGCAACTACATATATATATCGTGATTCACATTTCATGACTTCATATATCAATTCAAGACATCCTTTCTATCATATCATTTCACACTAAAACCACTAACTATAACCCTAAGTCGTGGCATATCTTGTCTCCAAACTATAAATCACATATCAATATTTGCGGGGGTGTTATACGCCATCCACCCGACTTTCCCCCGTAGATATAAATATACTCACCTGCGGAACTCCTTGTTCAGCGGTAGTTGATGTGCTTCGCCGTCTCGGAATCCATGTGAAGGTACCTACAATAAATACACAGTCGTAATATTATTAAAATCAAGTCCAAAAAACCGATACGGTATACGGTGCACTCATAGATTAGAAACTATAGCCTACGCATGAAAAAACAACCAAACAACTATCGTCATTGACGTACAAACATCCAATGACCAAATACAAATTCAAATATCAAAACCAAGTTTCAAATACCGGAAAACATAACACGGCAACTGAGAGTATCACTCCCAGATTCTTGCTCAGGTAATCTGGGACAAAACAAAAAATACAGTAGCTATGTTATAAGGTATGTGAGCTACAGCCAAAACCCTAACACCAAAGTTGCTACAGTAACCGCCCTAACTGCTACAGTAACCGTCCCTGCCAGCCCCACCTTGGAATTTGGGTCTCGTCTTCTCGTGGTGGTCTCCTATTGGTCTAACTAGGTTAATTTATATGTTTGATTTTTTTATAAAGGTCCCGGGTTGCTCCAGATTTCTGTAGACCTCCAAAAATGTCACAAAACCGACACGGAAAGTTTCTAAGTTCATATTTTGGTTTCTATTCGGTGTTCTAGGCCATAAAATCAATACTAAGGTCATTGTAAATAGCCACTATATAATATAAGTCCACACAATCACCCAAAACCTCTCTTGGAAAATTCCAAACATCACTAATCAGCATCGATTTAACTCTAAACTAACAATAGGATAAGCTAAACACAATAACTTAACTAAACTCTAGAATTATACCTCATTTGGCAACTTAAAAATTTTCTTGAGTTGCTCAAAGTGATCAAAATCCAAATTTGAAGAATCTATTGTGTTTGTAGAGAGGTGGGGATCATTTTTAATGAAGGGGGTATAGGGTTTTAATGAAGGGATTGAGATGATACATGGAGGTGAAGGTGGAGGAAGCAAGAGGATGAAGGAGATGAAGAAACAATGGAGGAAAATGAAAGAGGGCAGCCCTTCTCTTTCTCCTACCCTCACTCTCTCCTATTCTCACCCTCTCAATCATTCATGCCATGTCACACACTCTCTCTCTCCAATATTCCTTTTCTATTTTTCTTTTTAAAACCAAATATCAACAAATACCAATGAATCAACATGCAAACAAATGCAACATGTCATGGTGCAGTAAGCATGGAAAAATGTAGAAACACGGATTCGGCCTAATCGCGATTAGTAGTGCACTTATCAATTTTTATTTAAACTGCATATAATTAATTAAAAAAATGCCAAATCCGATAAATATATATTTAAATGAATAAATCATTTTAAACTCCAATTATTTCACAAATATTGGTATATATTTATACCATTTTACGAAAATCCCAAATTCACAAATCGGGTAGTTTTCGCGAAATATATTATTTTAATATTAAATTCCAAAAATAATATTTTATATTTTCTGAAATGTTACAATCTTCCCTCCTTAAATAAATACGGTCTCCGAATTTAAATTTAAATCCCCAAAGACTAAAACATTTCAATAATCAGCTCAAATCATGGGGCTCCGAAATCACGGAAGATACAGAAATACCACAACGCATCGTGTGCGCCTGAAAATGAGTATAAAACTCAAAATCGAACTCCGTCAAACGTAACGCAATCACTGGAGTTATAATGGAGATACAAATCTCGAAATCCATTACTGAAATCCAATATACACTAGTCGAATACTATAATACGTATATAGTATGCATCCTTGGAAAAATCTCCTAAAACTGAATAAAACAGATGCAAAATCTTTTCTGAATCGCTGTGTGATGCGTAACTCACGGCACAAGTGACGGACACTCATTTGTAAAGTAATAAATATACGTTCATATATGTTTTGGTCAAATATACGTTTCGCCCTTTTAAATATCCCAAAAGGTTTTCCTTTGTAAATGTTCATGTCGCTCGCGGACACGTAGGAAATAGCGAGACTATAGCTCCTTTTTGAAAATCTCTTGGTAAACTTTTTATGCATGCAAAGTACTCAGGTATTGTTGTAACATTTCATAAAAATAAAATATTATTTTTTGGGAATTTTTATAATTAAATAATAAATATATTGAATATTTTAATATTGCGGTATAATTAAATACCGATAAATTGGGAAAATTTGGAAAATTATAGAAATTACTAAAAAGACGGTGTTTTATTGGATTTAAGAAAATATGAAATTTTATGATTTATTATACACTATTTTATTGCTAATCGCGATAAAACATCGCTAATCTCGCATTAATCCGGTTTTGTGCACATGATTTGCACCATGTCATTTTTGTAGGGTTCCTAGGCACCCTAATGAGGTCTCACAAAGCATCGAACATGCCATTATAAAATTTTACAGGTGCCGAAAGACCCGACTACGGACCGTTGGCTAGAAAACTAGGCGAAAAGGCTAACTAGTTAACAACTTAACTAATGGGATATCGGAAATACAACCTTTGTAGATCCGGTGCTCCACCTCCATAGCTCCGCAACGAAGTCGTCTCTGCTGTCCAAAAGGAATCCGGGCTCTAGAGTCGGCTTCGTCGGAGAAAAAGCGAGCTAGGTCGTCGATGTCCATGCCGAAGATGATCTACGTCGAGGCATCGCTAAATCAAGCTCCACCTTCATCAAGTCTTGAAAACTTGTGAAGGAAACACACTCTACTACTTGGCAAGAGGTAGAGGATGAAGAAATAGGAAGTGGGTAGACTTTAGAATTGGATTTCTCACTCTTTTCCAACAATCACCATTGATGGAGCTTGGTTTTCTTCAAAGAAGAATGAAGAAGAAGAAGAGCAAGAAGAAGATAAGTATTATGATAAGAATAATAGAATAAATAAAAAATCCATTCTTATCATAATTCTCACCATGGTTAGGTGTAGAGAATTAACTTGAGTTAATTGAATTGGTTAGGGTTAAGCATGAGACAAAATGGTGACTAAGTCAAAAGTTCATGAAGCTTCATGAAAGAAAACAAAAGAAGCCACCATTCTATTTTATGCAATTTATTTTCCAAAAATAAAAACAAATGAATAAATGAATAATCAAATAAAAACCCTAACCATTTCTTTAACCAAGGTTTAATTCTTTACACAAACCCTAATTTGCATGTATCATCAAATATGATACAAACAAGTGCACAAAATCATATCGCATATGCAATGCGCACAACCGAGCGAGAAAATCCATTTAAAGTGAACCGATACTAGTTAATGCAAAGTAATATATCAAATATATAATTATGCATTAAATCATTAAATCAACGCTTGATTTAACGATCCGGTCATGACGCACATAACCGACTGGTATCATTAGTAACATCTTATCGAATCAACACTTGATCCGATAACCCGGCTATATCGCATATAACCGATCAATGTCACATCGCGAGAATCGAATACAGTATCACATACTCGTATTATTCTCAGTCCCGCACATATCTCATATGCGCTCCTATTTCGTTTCGCTTGAGCCAGGAAACCTCTGTGTAGGACTCTAAAGACTCGTCAATACGCCGGCAGCAGATGATGATCATATCAAGCATCCACAAGCCGCAAGCGGTCTGCTAAACGTAACGGCCACCCGGGTATTGAGCGATCTGAAGATCAACGAGCAAGCCCGCTCACACTCCAGTGAATCCGACCAGTAACACTACCGTACAGTCCGGTCTGATCGTCTGATATGTCGCATATCTCGCCTAGGAGTGGTAAACGTCAGACCCCAATAGCTCAATAAGTCGTGTCGATATGAGGTCTATAACCATTCGAGATACTACTGGTAACACTTACCAGTAAATCTCAGCAACCCTGGCCAGGGATTTCCTGTTATAGCCAATCGAACACAGCGCAACATCAACTCCCTATACCGGGAGAGACGAATCCCCTCCTATCGCTCATTGCCTCCATGTGACTCGGGACTGTACCCAAAAACCACCGTTTTGCACGCCCTCTTGGACGTGGTAAGATGGAAATCAAAGCACAGTGGGAACCACACAAGACTCTATGACGATCTCGGGTCAACAGACTACTCTGTACCAGTGTCACCAGAGAACTGCCATCTGACGTGAGGTATAATACCATCTGGGAGTTCTCGGCGAGTCCGTCCAGTGTACCCAGTCTCTACTGAGCACCCGTATATCATCTCTGATGTCAAACACCAATGGATATGGGATCATCCATCGCCCATCTGTATGGGTCGAGAAGGTATGCGCTAGTCTACACTTGTATATCGATGCCCCGTCTCGATACACCCACGACTAGGGACTTTGAAGGATGTACTTATGGACTACCATGTCCCCACTAGTATGATCCGCATCATAATCCAGGTAGTCAAGTACAGATCCTAAGGGCTTTACCAACATGTAACAGAGAGACAATCAGCATACACGTTAAGGTAAAGGTCAACCAGATAGCATACTATCATGTCGAGCAAGAAAGTCCTCCCTATATATGTCCCAGCATCCACTACAATATACATCCAATGTACAGTAATGGCCTCTAGGGCATACATATAACTAACAATCTCCCACTTGCACTAGGGCCATCTGTAGCAGTGGTTGTAGTATCTCATACTCAACCATCCCATAAAAGTCTCTCTCTGGGAACATGCCTTTATGAGTGGATCCGCTGTGTTGTCCTCTGAGTCTACTCTCCAAACCTCGATTACCCTGGAGATCAACTATCTCCATGATCATGTGATACTGCCTTAGAATATGTCTGGATCACTGATGGGACCTGCGTTCCTTGGCATAAGCCACAACTCCATTGTCACACAATGGGAGGATCTAAGTTCATCTCATGAACAAATATACATCCAGACCGCCTCTTTGGTAGCATCGTAAGTAGCGATATATCCAGCCTTTATCGTCTAGTATGTCACGGTATCTAGCTTGGAACTCTTCCAACATACCGTCCCTTTACTGAGGGTAAAGACAATGCCTGTGACTGACACTTAGTCGTCTTTATCACCCTGGAACCCTTCCAGTGATTCTCCCCAGGATCGGTTGATACTGTCTCACTACAACTAGTGAGAATCCTAACATCCATTTAGATCTATCTCATAGATCCAAAAACCCAGGATTTAGGAGGTATCACTTTCATCCTATATGGAGAATCATTGTGATAAGCGGAGATTGATCGAGCGTAGCATAGGAAACTCCTTCCCTATCAAGAGTATGTCATCCATGTACTCTACGAGGATGGTCACCATACTCCCTACTACCCTTTTGTTTATACAAGGTTCATCTACCATTTTGATGATGTCAAACTCTTTGACTATTCCATCAAAACAGATGATCCAACTCCGCGATGCCTGCTTTATCCAATAAAGCATCTTGCACACATTTCCGCTGCTCCCACTGTCTACGAGGCTCTCTGGCTGTGTACTTATAGACTCCCTCTTCTAAAACATCATTTAGAAAAGCTGTCATGACACCCAACCACCAGATATCGTAGTCATGGTATATGGCCGTGGCAAGTAGGATCTGGATGGACTTAAGCATAGATCCTCAGAAAAAGTTTCATCATGATCCACACCTGGTCAATGATGCAAACCTTTAACAAGTCTAGCTTTGAAAGTCTCAACTTTTCCATGTACACCAAGTAATCTTCTCAAGATATACTTGCTCCTGATGGGGATTTAACCCTTCAGATATTGCAACTAAAGTCCATACTTTGTTGGTGTATAAGGATTCCATCTCAGATCGATAAACATCCAGCCATTCTTACAGAGTCTCACTCCTGATGGCCAGCTCGAAACTAGTTGGGTCATCATCTCATGATGTAATCCTCGCTCCTACTGTCATAGAGAAACCGAAGTATCTCTCAGGTGGGTGAGGAACCCTACTAGATCGGCGGAGAGGCTGAGGTTCGTTGGAATCTACAGAATCTTTTGGTTCTATCAAATCATGTGTTGTAGTTTGTATAGCTGGAACATTTCCAGTTCTACATAACAGACTTTGCCTCGAGCTTGTCCGGATTTTGCTTTTAGACATAGGCCGGACAACCCCAAATCTTAACTATCTTAAGAAATGGGCTCTTCCTTTTCCATATCACATATGAAGTGGTAGGCAACTGATTTGATTGGAACCCTATTCAATAGGTATGCAACTTCTCAAGTGCATAACCCCCAAAAAGGAAACAGGTAACTCAGTAGTACTCATCATAGAGCACACCATATCAAATAGGGTGTATCTGCTCCGCCCCGATATACCATCGTGCTATGGTGTATACAGAGGAGTAATGCTGAGAGAGAATCTCATTCTCCTTTAGAATATTCCAGGAATTCCATGCACAAGTATTCTCCTCCCTGATCTCATCATAGGACATAATACTTATATCCTTATTTTGGTTCTCTACTTCTCGCTTATATTCTGTGAATATCTCAAAAGGCTCGGACTCATGTTTCAACAGGAACATATGTCTGAATCTTGAGAGATTATCAGAGAATGTAATGAAGTACGAAGAACCGGTCCTGGCATGTGTAGACAGGGGACCTACATACATCAACATGTATCATCCCAAGAGTTCACTAACTCTTTCTCTGTTTTCAATAAACAGAGCTGTGGTCATCTTATCTTTGTAACATGACTGGCGA
This sequence comes from Agapanthus africanus, assembly GCA_030015575.1. Classification (NCBI taxonomy): domain Eukaryota; kingdom Viridiplantae; phylum Streptophyta; class Magnoliopsida; order Asparagales; family Amaryllidaceae; genus Agapanthus; species Agapanthus africanus. The sequence goes on from JASDDO010000029.1 coordinate 217,464,408, forward strand.
GTTTCACAAGATGTAAATTCAAACTGATTTAAATATGCATCTATATGTAACTCTAGCTGGTCGGGTCACATTGATCTGTCCTAGTCTACAATGCCTCAAGAAGGATTCGTTCATTTCTGAACTCTTCCTCTTTTGTGTGTGTTCCGTATACTAAGAACTGTAGTTTGATTTAGAACATCAACGCTTTTAGATAACGTGCCTGAACCGATCAACTTTTGATATAGGAAATGTTCAAAACATTATCCAACAATACAAAATTTTATTGTTTCTTTACTAATAAAGAGACAGATATGATTTTGTATATCAGGTTCGGTATCTAATGACATTCGTTCAGAATCAATGTATTCGTAATACAGGGTGACAGTGACCAACAGACTTGGCTGCAACACTTGCCCCGTTTTCTGCCTCATGAAACTTATCACCCGTTCTCAGTTCTCTACCTTTCTGTAGCCTTATGTAACAGATTACATATCTGGGATCCTGATCTGGTATCATATACCCAGGACGTAAAGGATACTGAGAAACAGTTCTTTGTAACGAACACACCCGAAGATGATGCATCAGCATGCACTCTCTTCGTTTGGGCGGCACGGGAAATCTGGTATTCCCCAATTTCCTGCTCTGTCTTATAACAGTTATAAGTTGGAGCGGGACCAACGTTCCCCAGCTCAGTATAACAAGCGGGTTCGGTCAATAATCCGTATTATTATCTTGATTAAGGCGTGATATGGTCGCTACCTGGAGAGAGAGAGAAGAAAACACTCAGCGTGCGCTCTTGCAAGAATAGATTGGTTATTATTTTATCTAATCAGGATGGCTCCCACTGCTTTTTATCAAATCTTCCTTCAAACCCTAAAAGGAAAGACTAGCCGGGATTAATTACACACTACAAGTTCGCCAATCTTTCAGCCAGGCCAGTGTCGGTACTTTGAGGGAGGTCCCCCGTGCTTTCGCACGAACCTAATTAATGTAAACCTCATTTTCCCAGAGGCGTAACCTCGTTAACACCTTTCTAGACACCTACTTGATCGGCTAATTGTAATGTGTAAAACTCTCCCAGGAGTAACTCTTACTCGCAGCGGGTATCGGGATCCAACTATCTCATAGAAGGTATGCAATCTCATTGCAAATTTCAACACTTGAAATTCCCGATAATATTTTGCCCCTAGCTCGCTATGACCTTGACGCATGCCAAACAACCCATAGTCTGCTAGTCAAGTTCAACCCGTACATTTCTTGATTGAATTAAACCCACCCGCACGACCCTTGACGCATGCCAAACAACGCCGTACGAATACCCTAATCCAATCGCATCATATACTGGCAGATAAGCACTAGTTAGCTACCGTACACTACGCCTTGACGCATGCCAAACAACCGCAGCACGAATACTAACTAATACTTATCTGAAATGACGGAGGGCTACGATAGGTTTTTCTGAAAACCTATTGCGTAATGAACTTGATATCGTTGTAGAATCAAATGATTTTTAAAATGGAGTGCTTTTGAGGCTTTTCTAGTTTTGCTAAAGGAGTCACTCTCGGTGAAGGGATCGTCGGTCCTTTCCTCGTCGAATGAGGTGCGGGATATATCACATATATCACTGTGCAAAGCAAAAACACTTAAAAGCAATCAAAAGACAAACCGAGTGTGTAGCATCTGCCAGTTATTGCTAAAGGAGTCACTCCCGGTGAAGGGATCTCGGTCCTTTCCTCATCGAATAAGGTGCAGGATATATCTCATATACCGCTGTGCAAAGCAAGAACTGTAGCTACCTGTTTTATTTTTGAAATTCGATTCTACAACATCTTAGGTTTCTATTATTTCATTAATCACATTAATGAAGTCCCATCAATTATGTACTTAAACATCACAGATAGATATGACGTACACTTATGCCATCCGCATTCGCCTCGATGTCCCCTCGTGCACCGTTAGGTTAGGTAACTAACGGCAGAGCGGGGCAGGGTTAGCGCGGGTGTAAAACATATGTAACGTCTATATAATATATCATATATACTATATGCTGTATCTATCACAGAACATCACATGATCACATCACAGATATCGCAGCAGAAGAATCATATGAAATATTGGATATACTAGGACGTCCGTGTTTTCAATACGAGCCAGTATAAAACACGGATTCCACGGTCGTGATGAATAGCCAAACCCACACCCCTAGACCCCTACGAGAGCGGCAAGCAACCCTACCAATTCTAGAGTTAGGAGACCCGGACTCGACTCCTCGAGTTGGTCTCCCACTGGACTCCAGAACCCGGTTACTTGTGCCCTCCTCCTTGGGTCTATCCTAGTGCGGAAAAGTAAATAATATACAACAGGTGAGAACTTCCGCAACCTGGAAGTGCCCCAATAAAAGAATATTACATACAAGTTTTTACATGAATGAAAATGAAAAACACTCATCTCACATAAAAACCCCCGGCTATTCAAAGACGACGATCCAATATAACATATCCAGCAACACATAACATCACATGTCATCAACGTAAGTAAATATGCGCATCCCAATTGTCGTTGACATATAGCAACGAAACCGGCGATATCACATATTACACTTACGGTCACAGAAAAGAAAGTGTAAAACTACAAAAGTTGGAATCCGCAACCACCTCAGACATCGCATGCCTGACCAAATGAATTACTTAGACATCGCATGCCTAACAATTATAAACCCCGCATTTTAGTCTCAAAATCGAAAACACTTTTCAATATCATGTAAGTCCACGTTGCGACCCCCGGTTCTTACGGGGTGGCGGAAACGGTATAAAAATCAAATTTTTAGCGCATGGGGCAACATGGACTAACAAAGTCGGGATCTTTTCCTAAACTAAAACTAGCAAACAAGCTAAAGAGAGTTAGCTACTCGGAAAGATGGTTATACCTAAACTTGAACTCCTTCTTCTTCAAACTTTGTAGAGGTTGATGGTTCTTTTCTCGTCGCCTTCTTCCGTCGAAGATGGATCCACCTGAGGGTTCAACCTTCGGGCTCTTTCTCGAACTTTGAGTGAACTAGAATCTCCGGCTTGCTAAACCCTTGATCCTAGAGTGAGTAGAGAGTGTCTAAGGGGTGCTTTTCTTTTAAGGAGAGGGATTCTCAACACATGAGAAGGATTCTCCTTTGGCTAGAGGAAGAAGAAGATGAAGTGAGGAGAGAGAATGATTATGATAGAAATGAGCTCTTTTCTTTTGCAACCATAACTAAAAGAAAAGGAATTATCAAATTAATAATAATAATTGAAATGAGAATAGTTGATGGTTGTTTTGGAATGACCACTATCATACTTTCAATAAATGAGTGTAAGCAAGAATCAAGGAGTATCCTTGCAAAGCAATGATGGTGGTCAACATTCAACCATGGTCAACAAGTCAACCATGGTCAACAAGTCAACAAAAATCAACCATAACAATATTTCATTTAATTACTATTATTAATTGATATTTCATAAATCTATTAGGGTTTGGAAAATGACGACTGTCAACTGTGCATACGCACCCGTTCCGAAACCCTAATGAAATACCTCATCAAGCAACTGTGCATACACACCTGCATTCTCGTTCCGAGGAACAAGAATACCGAGATATAAAAGCAACCCCAAAACATATACCAGTATCTGGCTCAAACCAGAGCCTGCTAGTATAATCCGTCCGGACTCCAAACGTGCACAAGTGCGCGGATGAGAACGAACCCTGCCGCAAAACCATGCGACCTCTACTCATTTTGCCCAGAGGCGAATACCCTCTGTGTGGGACTCTAAAGACTCGACACTACGCTGGCAGTGGGTTTAACCACAGACCGCAAGCGGCACTAGCTGTGCGTAACGGTCCCCAGGTAGATGCCGACAAGAAGGCTGACGAGGTGAACCCCATCTGAACTCCTACTGAGTCTGAAAGTGACATTCTCCGTACAGTCCGGTCTGTTCGTCTGATACATCGCATGTCGGGCCTAGGGGGCGGTAAAGAGTCAGTCCCCCAATAGCGGTACAAGTCGTGTCGGAGTGAAGCCCAAAACACCCTGAGATAACACTGGAAGCCTACCAGTATATCTCGCTTGCCCTGGCCAGGGACTACTCGTGTAATGGCTCTCCTAGACACAGCGCGATGTTAACCCCCAATACCGGGAGAGACGAATCCTGTCTAACCGTCACTGCCTCCAAGTGCTTCGGGACTGCACCCAACCACTACCTGTTTGCACGACTCCTTTGAGCCGTGGTAGGGTAGTGATCAAAGTGCAGTGGGAACACACTCGAGGCGAAGTGCCAGTGTCAAGTCAGCGGACTAAGCTGTACTCATGTCACCTGGGAACTGATAACTGACGATAGGTATAATACCAACCTGTCAGTTCCCGACGAGTCCTTTCCAGTGTACTCGTAACCTAACGAGCACCCGTATACTATCTCCAGTACGACGTACTGATGGCTGTGGGACAGACCATCTCCCACACTGGGATGAGAAGCGCATACGCTAGTCTACTCCGGAGTATCGATGCCCTGTCTCGATAGTCCTGCGACTAGGGACCTGTATAAGGATGTGCTTATAGATTACCCAGCCCCCACTAGTGTGACTGCCATCACAACGCTGGTAATCAAGCAAAGATCCTAAGGGCTCCACTAATGCGTATAGGTGATATCGCAAAATAAACACATGTACACATTGAAGTAGAAACAAACCAAGTAGCATACTACTATATTGAGCAAGATTGTTTATACAAGGTGAATATCCCAAGCTTCCATTAAGTAATAAACAAACTAGTATGATACAGTAATGGCCTCTAGGGCATATACACTAACAATCTCCCACTTGCACTAAGGCCATGTACTGGCGTATCGAAGACCTATCATCTCGATAAGCCGCTCGAACTGAGTCTGGGGTAGGGCCTTGGTGAATGGATCTGCAGTGTTTTCTTCTGAAGCAACCCTCCGAACCTCGATCTCCTTGCGATCCATGATTTCCCTGATCAGGTGATACCGCCTCAAGATGTGCCTGGATCTCTGATGGGACCTGGGTTCCTTCGCTAAAGCTATAGCCCCGTTGTTGTCGCAATACAGAGGTATTGGGTCAACAATGGACGGAACCACCTGAAGTTCTTTCAAGAACTTCCTTATCCAGACAGCTTCTTTTGCGGCATCAGATGCAGCGATGTATTCCGCTTCCATCGTCGAGTCTGCAACGGTTTCCTGTTTGGAACTCTTCCAACACACCGCCCCTCCATTGAGGGTAAAGACAAAACCCGACATGGACTTGGAATCATCCTTGTCACTCTGGAAGCTGGAGTCAGCAAAGGCCTCGATCTGGAGGTCTTTTCCGCCATACACCAAGAACATCTCCTTAGTCCTTCTCAGGTATTTGAGAATGTTCTTTACTGCTATCTAGTGTTTCTCCCCAGGGTTTGACTGATACCTGCTTACCACACTCAGTGCAAAAGCTATATCCGGTCTGGTATACAACATCGCATACATTATAGAGCCTACCGCAGAAGCGTATGGTATAATAGACATGCGATCCCTCTCTAAATCAGTCTTGGGAGACATCTCTTTAGAGAGGGTGATCCCGTGACAAGCCGGTAGGTTACCGCGCTTGGAATCTTCCATACTGAATCTTTTCAGTATAGTGTCGATGTACCTGGACTGTGAAAGTCCTAATATTCTCTTGGATCTATCACGATGGATCCGGATCCCCAGGATGTACGAAGCATCACCCAGGTCTTTCATGGAGAACCTTTGTGACAAGAACCCCTTGACAGATTGTAGCATAGGAATGTCATTTCCTATTAAGAGAATGTCATCCACGTATAAAACGAGGAATACTACAGTTCTCGCTACAAATCTACTATAGATGCATGGTTCATCTGGATTTTTGATAAAGCCAAATTCCTTGACCGTCTCATCAAAACAGATGTTCCAACTCCGCGATGCCTGCATTAGTCCATAGATGGACTTAAGCAACTTGCACACCTTTCCGCTGCTCCCACTCTGAATGAAACCCTCTGGCTGATCCATATAGACACACTCCTCTAAATTTCCATTTAGAAAAGCGGTTTTTACGTCCATCTGCCAAATCTCATAATCGTGGAAGGCAGCAATGGCAAGAAGGATCCGAATGGATTTCAGCATAGCCACTGGAGAAAAGGTTTCGTCATAGTCCAAGCCAGGTCTTTGACGGAAACCCTTTGCTACAAGTCTAGCTTTATAGGTCTCAACCTGTCCATCTACACCAATCTTACTTTTGAAGATCCACTTGCATCCTACGGGTTTTACCCCGTCTGGAGCAATGTCCAACGTCCATACTTTGTTGGTGTACATGGACTCCATTTCGGTCCGCATTGCATCCAGCCATTTTACCGAGTCAACGCTCTGAACGGCCTGTTGGAAGCTAGTAAGCTCATCATAATCTATGATCCAATCCTCTCTATCCCCGTCTATGAGAAAACCGTAGTATCTCTCGGGCGGATGAGACTGCCTACTACTCCTGCGGAGCGGCGTAGGAATGTCCTGTTCTTTTGAACCCTCTGGTTCCACTAAGCTTTCAGTAATAGTCTGAGGTTCTGGAATTTCATCCAGTTCTACTGCGCTCCCACTTATCTGATTTTCCAAAAACTCAGTTTCCAAGAAGTGGGCATGACGAGAAACAAGGACTTTTTGCTCCTCTGCGTAATAGAATAGATACCCCTTGGAGTTCTTTGGGTATCCCACAAACTTGCACTGTACTGAGCGTGCCTCGAGCTTGCCCGCATGCTGCTTTTTTACAAAAGCCGGACATCCCCATGTCTTAAAGGATTTAAGACAGGGTTTCTTCCCACTCCACATCTGATATGGTGTGGTAGGAACTGTCTTAGTAGGAACTTGGTTCAAGAGATGTGCAGCTGTTTCTAGTGCATATCCCCAGAAAGATCGCGGTAACTCAGCCTTACTCATCATGGAACGAACCATATCCAATAGGGTTCGATTCCTCCTTTCCGACACACCGTTATGTTGCGGAGTGTATGGAGGAGTACGCTGAGAGAGAATTCCATTCTCTTTTAAATAGTCCAGGAACTCGGCACTCAAGTATTCACCACCTCGATCCGATCTTAGAATCTTAATACTTTTGCCTGTTTGTTTTTCAACTTCATTCTTGTAATCCCGAAATTTCTCAAAGGCCTCGGATTTGTACTTCATTAAGAAGACATGTCCATACCTAGAGAAATCGTCTGTGAAAGTAATGAAGTATGAATAACCGCTTCGTGCATGTGTAGACATTGGACCACACACGTCACTGTGTATGAGTCCCAAGAGCTCGCTCGCTCTTTCTCCGTGTCCAGTAAACGGAGTCTTTGTCATCTTTCCCATGAGACAAGATTCACAAGTGGCATAAGACTGATACTCGAACGGATCCAAGTATCCTTCTTTATGTAACTTAGTCAACCGTGTCTCATTGATGTGACCCAGTCTACAATGCCATAAGAAAGCCTGATTGATATCTGGAGACTTTCTTTTGTGTGTATTCTGGATATTGAAAATCTGTGGTTGGTTTAATACGTATATACCATTGCTCAGTGTACCTGACCCAATCAGAACTTGATTAAGGTGAATGTTTACAACATCACTTACAAACGCAAATTCATAACCTTCTTTATAAACCAAAGATACAGAAATGATATTACAAGTTGCGTTGGGTACAAAAAAGCAATTACGCAAAACCAAAACATGTCCATCTGACATTCCCAGGTGAAAGTCCCCCACGGCTTTCGCATCCATGCTAGCTCCGTTCGCAACTCTGAGGGTCATGTCACCTGCCTTCAAAAACCTACGGTTTCTCAACGCCTGCAAAGAATTACAGATATGAGATCCTGATCCGGTATCCAATACCCAGGAAGTAGAGTTTATAGAAAGACAGTTCTCAATAACATACACACCTGAAGCTGAAGCCGCAACCTGCTTCAGTTCCTGTGTCCTGGCCTTCCAAGCCCTGCAATCTTTCTTCCAGTGTCCACTCTTGTGACAATAGAAGCATTCCTCTTTACCCACAAGCTTCCCCGCTATCTTTGTTGCCTTTTCCTTTCCCTTCGTACCCACTTTACTAACACCGCCTCTTGGTTTGGCGGGGGCTTTCTTCCTCTTTCCCTTGGCTTTCTCCTTGGACCTAGAGGAAGAAGATCCTCCTACAAACAAAGCGGGTGTTTCCCTACCCTTCTGTAGGGTGCCCTCTGCGCTCCTCAGCATGTTGAGGAGTTCTGAAAGTTCAACTTCCTTTTCTTGTAAGTTGAAGTTCAGTATAAACTGGGCGTAAGTGGATGGAAGGGACTGGAGAATTAAATCCGTATAGAGTTCACTGTCCAACGTGGTCCCAAGTTCCGCGAGCTCCTCAGTGTAGCCAATCATCTTAAGCACGTGGTCCGCTACCGATGATCCGACGGCCAACTTTGTCGAAAATAACTTCTTCGACACTTCGTATCTTGCGATACGAGACTGCTCTCCATACAGTTCTTTTGTATGGAGAAATATGGACTCCAAGTCCATATTCTCGTACCTCCACTGGTGATCGTTGTCCATAGAGGCAAGCACGAGGCACCTGGCCTTCGCGCAATCAATCTCCCAAGTCTTACGGATTTCCTTATCCGCGACGCTGGAGGTGGGACCTGGGACGGGGGGAGCTTTGGTGGTAAGAAGATACCCCAGCTTGTCGTAAGTGATTGCCATTTTGACATTCCTGAGCCAATCTTTGTAGTTTGGCCCTGTCAGTATGTTTTTATCTAGAAGTAACTTAAGTCCAGTCATTTCGATTTGGTCGCTGTAGGGGGGAGAGAAGAAACACTTTAGCACGATTCTCTTGCAAGTTTAGAATGGTTTTTAATTTGTCTAAACAGGATGGCTCCCACTGTCTCTCGAATCCCTCCTCAAACAACAAAGGAGGAATTAGCCGGGATCAATCCCACCGCACAATACTTGCTTAACCGTTCAGCCAGGCCAGTGTCGGTACTTCGAGGGAGGTTTTCCAACGCTTTCGCGAAGTTCCTTAATTTAAGAACCTCTTTTCCCTGGGGGCGTAGCCCCGCTAACACCTTTCTAGGCACCTACTAGGTTTATAGCATTGATCGTTTAGTGAGAAATTTCCCGAGGAGTAGCATATAGTCACAGTAGGATCGGGATCCAAATATCATCGTGTGACGAAACTGAAGGAATCCTACCAGAATCATCACTCCAAATGGTATGCAAATCTAGCAAGTTTCAGTACTTATGAAACTCCCGATGTGGATTTTTTTCCCCATGCTCTTATGACCTTGACTAAGGCCAACAAATCATAAGTCACATGTCAAGTTCTACCCGTCGTTATCCAGGTTAATTTGAACCCACCCGTATATACCCTTGACTATGGCCAACAAGGCAATACGACTGTCCCAAACCAACGCATTCTATCTATGCAACATATGAATACCCACCAGCTACCAAACACTGTGCCTTGACTAAGGCCAACAAACACAGCTTGAATACTGTTGAATATTCATATGAAACGACGGAGGGCTACAGATGGTTTTGGCGAAACCGTGAACGTAGTGAACTTGATATAATCGATGGAACGAGATAGCTTTTAAAAGGAGTGGCTCAAGCTCCGCATTTAAAAGTTAGTTTTGAAAAGAACCGAGTGGTTTTTCGAAAGTGTTCCAACGACTTTTAGTTTGGTTTATTATCTTGCATTAGTACTTTTAATGCGTGATATTCTTGCATTAGTTCTTTTAATGCGTCCCATCATTTAATCCTACCATTGCAGAAAACAACCAAAATATGACGTACGCTTATGCCATTCGCAATCGCCACGGGGTCCCGTCATCACCCGTTAGGTTACTTAACTAACGACAGAGCGGGGGCTGGGCTAGCGCGGCTGTAAAACATAAGCAACGCCTAAATATAAAGCAATGATAGACATTACAGATCACAGATGAATACATTGGATATACTAGGAATCCGCAATCCGTTCGAGCCTGCAACGAAAAGCGGATTACACGGTCGCGGTGAATAGCAAATACCCCACCCAAGACCCCTACGGGTGCGGCAAACTACCCGCCAAGTACCCGGTAGTTTGTGCACCCCTCCATAGGTCTATCCTAGGAGCAAAAACAGTAAAAAGAATTATACAATGACGGCTACAACCCCGACCCGGTTGTGCGGCCATACAAATAATATTATTACATCAATTTACATTTACAAATGAATGAAAGAAAAACAAAAGCTCATCTCACATCCACCCTGGCTATTCACCCGCGACAGTCCAACACATTCATATACACATTCCAATATCAAACACAGATCACAGAGATGTATAACCCCGACTAATCGACTTATAGCGATTAGCCGACGTTCAATACATGCAAACATCACAGATATAACCATCATAGTCAAAGTGCAGTGAAGTTCGGAAAAAAATACGGAATTATAGGACCCCAAAAGTAAATTTCTGTTCTGGAAAATCTGGGCACATATAACATATTTTAAAAATCCCAAAACCAACACAGAGACACACTGCACGAAACCCGATCACCAGAAGACTCTAAACGGCAGCAGATCCGCGGCGCTAAGAATAGGTGAGGCCGCGGATCCGCGGCGGTTCGAAGGAATTAGGGGATCGTTTTTCCTGGGTGTTCACACAAAACCCTGAGCCGAATTTAGGTGTATAACAAATCTTGTTTTGACCAGAAAAAATTTTAACAGAAACTAGGGTTTTGCAAAAGTTTGGTTTTTGGATTTTTTTCGGTTCCGAACTTCGTTACACTTCACTACCAAGCTAGTTTAAGTTTAGTTAGGCTCTGATACCACTGTAAGTCCACGTTGCGACCCCTGGTTCTTACGGGGAGGCGGAAACGGTATAAAAATCAAATTTTTAGCGCATGGGGCAACATGGACTAACAAAGTCGGGATCTTTTCCTAAACTAAAACTAGCAAACAAGCTAAAGAGAGTTAGCTACTCGGAAAGATGGTTATACCTAAACTTGAACTCCTTCTTCTTCAAACTTTGTAGAGGTTGATGGTTCTCTTCTCGTCGCCTTCTTCCGTCGAAGATGGATCCACCTGAGGGTTCAACCTTCGGGCTCTTTCTCGAACTTTGAGTGAACTAGAATCTCCGACTTGCTAAACCCTTGATCCTAGAGTGAGTAGAGAGTGTCTAAGGGGTGCTTTTCTTTTAAGGAGAGGGATTCTCAACACATGAGAAGGATTCTCCTTTGGCTAGAGGAAGAAGAAGATGAAGTGAGGAGAGAGAACGATTATGATAGAAATGAGCTCTTTTCTTTTGCAACCATAACTAAAAGAAAAGGAATTATCAAATTAATAATAATAATTGAAATAAGAATAGTTGATGGTTGTTTTGGAATGACCACTATCATACTTTCAATAAATGAGTGTAAGCAAGAATCAAGGAGTATCCTTGCAAAGCAATGATGGTGGTCAACATTCAACCATGGTCAACAAGTCAACCATGGTCAACAAGTCAACAAAAATCAACCATAACAATATTTCATTTAATTACTATTATTAATTGATATTTCATAAATCTATTAGGGTTTGGAAAATGACGACTGTCAACTGTGCATATGCACCCGTTCCGAAACCCTAATGAAATACCTCATCAAGCAACTGTGCATACACACCTGCATTCTCGTTCCGAGGAACAAGAATACCGAGATATAAAAGCAACCCCAAAACATATACCAGTATCTGGCTCAAACCAGAGCCTGCTAGTATAATCCGTCCGGACTCCAAACGTGCACAAGTGCGCGGATGAGAACGAACCCTGCCGCAAAACCATGCGACCTCTACTCATTTTGCCCAGAGGCGAATACCCTCTGTGTGGGACTCTAAAGAATCGACACTACGCTGGCAGTGGGTTTAACCACAGACCGCAAGCGGCACTAGCTGTGCGTAACGGTCCCCAGGTAGATGCCGACAAGAAGGCTGACGAGGTGAACCCCATCTGAACTCCTACTGAGTCTGAAAGTGACATTCTCCGTACAGTCCGGTCTGTTCGTCTGATACATCGCATGTCGGGCCTAGGGGAAGGTAAAGCGTCAGTCCCCCAATAGCGGTACAAGTCGTGTCGGAGTGAAGCCCAAAACACCCTGAGATAACACTGGAAGCCTACCAGTATATCTCGCTTGCCCTGGCCAGGGACTACTCGTGTAATGGCTCTCCTAGACACAGCGCGATGTCAACCCCCAATACCGGGAGAGACGAATCCTGTCTAACCGTCACTGCCTCCAAGTGCTTCGGGACTGCACCCAACCACTACCTGTTTGCACGACTCCTTTGAGCCGTGGTAGGGTAGTGATCAAAGTGCAGTGGGAACACACTCGAAGCGAAGTGCCAGTGTCAAGTCAGCGGACTAAGCTGTACTCATGTCACCTGGGAACTGATAACTGACGATAGGTATAATACCAACCTGTCAGTTCCCGACGAGTCCTGTCCAGTGTACTCGTAACCTAACGAGCACCCGTATACTATCTCCAGTACGACGTACTGATGGCTGTGGGACAGACCATCTCCCACACTGGGATGAGAAGCGCATACGCTAGTCTACTCCGGAGTATCGATGCCCTGTCTCGATAGTCCTGCGACTAGGGACCTGTATAAGGATGTGCTTATAGATTACCCAGCCCCCACTAGTGTGACTGCCATCACAACGCTGGTAATCAAGCAAAGATCCTAAGGGCTCCACTAATGCGTATAGGTGATATCGCAAAATAAACACATGTACACATTGAAGTAGAAACAAACCAAGTAGCATACTACTATATTGAGCAAGATTGTTTATACAAGGTGAATATCCCAAGCTTCCATTAAGTAATAAACAAACTAGTATGATACAGTAATGGCCTCTAGGGCATATACACTAACATATCAAGTCGGGCAATTCAACAAGATTCCCGACATCCTGATCGAATGCTCGTCGCAAACTTTAGTAGGCGGCCGCACCCCCGATACCATCGACGAAGTGCACCAAGGCGGAACACCACTACCGGGAGCATCCTAACGGATGCTTTCGGCGATGGGGTTCTCCTACAGTCACTTGGTCGGGACTATGGAGTGAGGCTGTCTATTAAGTTTACCCGGCGAGTATCCACGTACGCTACGTGATTGCGACGGACTTTTGATCACATCAAAATTCCGTGGCAACCGATCAAGTGAGACTAAAGTGCTATGTTTATAACATTCATTCAGTTATCTCATAACTATTGTGAATTCCAATTATTGTATCCTATTCCAGATAAATAGAAAATGTTAAACTTTCCGATCGAACAATCGAACACCCAAGTTTTCCCGATACAGATCAACACATGAAATAAGTCTAACAACATTCAGTTCGTGCCTCAGTAGCAATGGTCCAGCCGTAGAAGGGTCAAGCCAACGCCTCACATGTGGCACGCCGTACTGCCCCAAACCCGAAGGTTCAAAGGGCAGTTCAAGACGGTCACATAATCGAGTTAAGGTTTGTTGTCTTCTAGAGGGACCATCGCGTTACTTGCACTACTTAGAACATCGTTAAACTACGGAAAAATCCAACACTTGGAAATTTCCCGACAGGGGAAAAATTGGGTATTTATATCCGGTCGAACTTTTTAACATATTCTAAAAATTTATCCGGAAAGCCAAATAGACAAAATTTGATACTCCGATCGAAACACCGAATCCTCAAATCAACTCAGAAAATTCAACTCTGGAAAAAAATATTAAAAATTCCCAGAAACACCAGAAATAATATATAAGAATTACTGTGCAGAATGTGATGCACAAAACGACAAACGGACCGCGGATCCGTCGCCTGAGCCTCCTGTAAGGCCGCGGATCTGCGCTGCGTTTAATGAATCATTCGCCTGAATTTACACAGTAATTCTTATAATTATTTATTGAATTTTTTAGTCATTTTTAATACACAAAAATCCGCATTTTCGGAAAAAGTCCAGAGAGCATATTCCGGGTAGGGTTTCGGTTCGATCGGGTTTCAAATTCCGTCTAAACTTCGCCTAAGGCTCTAGCTAGGCTCTGATACCGCTGTAGGGTTCCTAGGCACCCTAATGAGGTCTCACAAAGCATCGAACATGCCATTATAAAATTTTACGGGTGCCGAGAGACCCGACTACGGACCGTTGGCTAGAAAACTAGGCGAAAAGGCTAACTAGTTAACAACTTAACTAATGGGATATCGGAAATACAACCTTTGTAGATCCGGTGCTCCACCTCCATAGCTCCGCAACGAAGTCGTCTCCGCTGTCCAAAAGGAATCCGGGCTCTAGAGTCGGCTTCGTCGGAGAAAAAGCGAACTAGGTCGTCGATGTCCATGCCGAAGATGATCTACGTCGAGGCATCGCTAAATCAAGCTCCACCTTCATCAAGTCTTGAAAACTTGTGAAGGAAACACACTCTACTACTTGGCAAGAGGTAGAGGATGAAGAAATAGGAAGTGGGTAGACTTTAGAATTGGATTTCTCACTCTTTTCCAACAATCACCATTGATGGAGCTTGGTTTTCTTCAAAAAAGAATGAAGAAGAAGAAGAGCAAGAAGAAGATAAGTATTATGATAAGAATAATAGAATAAATAAAAAATCCATTCTTATCATAATTCTCACCATGGTTAGGTGTAGAGAATTAACTTGAGTTAATTGAATTGGTTAGGGTTAAGCATGAGACAAAATGGTGACTAAGTCAAAAGTTCATGAAGCTTCATGAAAGAAAACAAAAGAAGCCACCATTCTATTTTATGCAATTTATTTTCCAAAAATAAAAACAAATGAATAAATGAATAATCAAATAAAAACCCTAACCATTTCTTTAACCAAGGTTTAATTCTTTACACAAACCCTAATTTGCATGTATCATCAAATATGATACAAACAAGTGCACAAAATCATATCGCATATGCAATGCGCACAACCGAGTGAGAAAATCCATTTAAAGTGAACCGATACTAGTTAATGCAAAGTAATATATCAAATATATAATTATGCATTAAATCATTAAATCAACGCTTGATTTAACGATCCGGTCATGACGCACATAACCGACTGGTATCATTAGTAACATCTTATCGAATCAACACTTGATCCGATAACCCGGCTATATCGCATATAACCGATCAATGTCACATCGCGAGAATCGAATACAGTATCACATACTCGTATTATTCTCGGTCCCGCACATATCTCATATGCGCTCCTATTTCATTTCGCTTGAGCCAGAAAACCTCTGTGTAGGACTCTAAAGACTCGTCAATACGCCGGCAGCAGATGATGATCATATCAAGCATCCACAAGCCGCAAGCGGTCTGCTAAACGTAACGGCCACCCGGGTATTGAGCGATCTGAAGATCGACGAGCAAGCCTGCTCACACTCCAGTGAATCCGACCAGTAACACTACCGTACAGTCCGGTCTGATCGTCTGATATGTCGCATATCTCGCCTAGGGGTGGCAAACGTCAGACCCCAATAGCTCAATAAGTCGTGTCGATATGAGGTCTATAACCATTCGAGATACTACTGATAACACTTACCAGTAAATCTCAACAACCCTGGCCAGGGATTTCCTGTTATAGCCAATCGAACACAGCGCAACATCAACTCCCTATACCGGGAGAGACGAATCCCCTCCTATCGCTCATTGCCTCCATGTGACTCGGGACTGTACCCAAAAACCACCGTTTTGCACGCCCTCTTGGACGTGGTAAGATGGAAATCAAAGCACAGTGGGAACCACACAAGACTCTATGACGATCTCGGGTCAACAGACTACTCTGTACCAGTGTCACCAGAGAACTGCCATCTGACGTGAGGTATAATACCATCTGGGAGTTCTCGGCGAGTCCGTCCAGTGTACCCAGTCTCTACTGAGCACCCGTATATCATCTCTGATGTCGAACACCAATGGATATGGGATCATCCATCGCCCATCTGTATGGGTCGAGAAGGTATGCGCTAGTCTACACTGGTATATCGATGCCCCGTCTCGATACACCCAAGACTAGGGACTTTGAAGGATGTACTTATGGACTACCATGTCCCCACTAGTATGATCCGCATCATAATCCAGGTAGTCAAGTACAGATCCTAAGGGCTTTACCAACATGTAACAGAGAGACAATCAGCATACACGTTAAGGTAAAGGTCAACCAGATAGCATACTATCATGTCGAGCAAGAAAGTCCTCCCTATATATGTCCCAGCATCCACTACAATATACATCCAATGTACAGTAATGGCCTCTAGGGCATACATATAACTAACAATTTTTACACTTTGTTACATTTTATTTCATGGCTTCTCTTCATTTTTCATTTTGGGTTTTGTTTTAATTAAGAGAAGAAGAGAAAACAAAACAAAAGAAAACAAAACAAAAGAAATGAAAAAGAAAAGGATTAGAATATTAAGCATGGGCAAGAGAGAGAGAGAGAGTGTGAGGGGTCAAGAGAGCCATACCCATTTGTTCTCTTCATTCTCCTTCATCATTTTCTCACTCCCTCATCTCTCATGGCTTCCCCATCTCCACCTCCTCTTCATCCTCTCAAAACAACACCAAAACAACCTCAAAACCTCATCCCCACTTCATTAAAAATGTGCACAAGCTCACAAGCTACACTTTGGACCAAGAAAGCAAGGATTTTGGACACTTGGGGCAACTCAAGAAAATCCCTGAGTTGACAAATGAAGTAATTTCTACACCATTAGCATTGTATTTCCATTACTTTAGCACTTATGAAAGTTTAGAAGTGTTTGGATGCGGTTTTGTGAGCTTTGAAAATTCCTAGAAAGGGTTAGGCTTGAATTGAATCCAAAGGTGTAATAGAGGCTTAATAGTGACCTTAAACCCCTGTAGGAATTGTAAAATGGACTGAAACCAGAGAACAGAACCCCAATTAGCGAACTTAGAATCCCAGATATCGTATTTTGTGGGAATTGTGTAGGGAAATTGAAATCTGCTAATAGTAGGGGACCTGAAAAATTATTTAGCAAAGACTGGGATACAAGAAGGAAACCTAGAAGCATTTCCCAAAATTCGAGACCCCAATTCCCTCCCTTGGCAGCAGATTTAATCTTTCTGGCCCCAAATTGCACCCAGACTAGGTACTTAGGGGCTCTTGTTTGTTTCATGTCTCCATCTCCAGTAAACTAGACCCTCCACATGTGCAAAATTGGCTAATTTGACTTAGGGTAATATCTAGAGCATGTTTTCAAAGTTGCTGCTTTATGTTTGCGATGTTTATGAATTAGAGTTTTGATATTTGGGTTTGGTATCGATCACTTGATGTTTGTACGTCTATATCGAGTGATGTTTGGTTGATTTGCGAGAGCAGACCATAGGTTTTGACCTATGTGTGAAACGTGTGTCGTTTTGGATTTTAAATTGAATTTTAATGCGGCACGATACGTTATGATGTGTAGGTACCCTACGAGGACTTCGAGACGACAAGCAAGCGAGTGGCTGCGTCAGCATCGGCAAACGAAGATCAATGTGAGTAGATATATCTACGGGGGAAGTCGGGTGGATGGCGTATAGCACCCCCGCAGTTCGAAGTATAGTATGCTATATATATGTTATATATATGATATTGTTATGTGAAACATGGATATTCAAGATAGGTTATAGGGTTCATGGTAGTGTAGTGTAATTAGAAGTAACTTAGCTTAACCTCTTAGTCATGAAACCCTAGATTAGGGATTACACCCACACGCGCGCACACACACTTGCATTCATTTTATTACCTGTGCGTATATATGGATATGTATGGGTATGGGACTATGTACATATATATATATATATACGTATACATATACATGGATTATGAGGATGGTACATGATATTTGGAGATGAGTCGATAAGATTGGGCTGGATGCCATGAGATCGGTGATATGACGTGGTTCATATTATGAAATACGACACGATGTTTAGCGGGTCCATTAGGTGTGGTGTTTTCATACACACGCATGCATATACATAGATGGTATTAGATTGTACTAGACATAGATCAGTACCCCCCGATCATGATATATGCTGAAAAGGATAACAGATGAATAGTGTGATAAATGTGATATTGGCCCGTACCCAGATTTGGGAGGCCGTACGACGGATTTTACCGTACGATCTATATATTGATGATAGATCCGCACAGTTGACTCGAGGATGTTATATTATATAGGGTATCGCATGGGATACTATTGAGGCGGGATCACCGACTATTATATATATGTGTGTGTGTGTGTGTGTGTGTGTGTGTCAACTCAGATTTAGGTGGTTTCCTTACCCTTTTGATTAGACTGTTAGTTTAGACCTGTTGTTTACTGTATGACTCGTTATTTATATTATTGCATATTCATTATTGATGTGTATATTATTCAGCTCCCGCATATTATTGCTGTTCGCATCGCATTTCATGCTTATATTGTGTTTTCAAATGTTAGTATTGAAATCATGCTATCAGGACACCAGCAGCATTACCGATGATGCGTATGTTCCGCATACACTTATTTGCCGGCTCACACACATCATCATCGGAAATTACCCTGTCACGTACACTTTAGAGAATATTATTCGATTGATATCTCCTGTTAGCTGGTAGTCTCGACTGATCATTACTGTGCTAGTTTAGACATTGCATTCATTATTGTGATACTTTATGTATATTTATTATTCATTGTCATGCATTATTATTTAGGGACAGTCCGGATATGCCGGAGCCCAATACATTTAAATTCATTGTCTTTTATTCTCGAGATTTGTGTTTTCCATGAGATCTATGGATTTGGAGAAACCGCAAGATTTTATAAAACTGATAATCAGTTTAAAATGAAAGTTGCGGTTTTCTCATCATATGCTTTGAGATTTTTCCACCATGAGTTTTCTCGGCTCTTGAGCGATATCATACACCCAATTCGAGGAGGAATAGAGTCCGTCTATGGGTGCATGGTTGACCCGGTGCGGTACTCCCGGACAAGAAGATCGTGTAAGTCCATGTCACGCACCCCACGAACTTGCGGGGAGGCGGAATATATGAAAAACGATTATCAAAGCTTCGTGACACGGACTTGAGCGCTTGAATCGTTATCTAAACCATTGCTAACAAAAAACTAAAGGTTTAACTACTCGGATATGAAGTTATACCTCACGTTACTTGTCCTTTGGGTCTTCATCGCGGTCCTCCACTCCTCGTAGGCTCCTTTGAACATCGGCACCTCAACGGCCTCCTCGAATCAAAGACGATCCACCCGAAAGCTCCAACGCCAAGCTTAATCTCAAACTTGAGATAACTAGGTTGCTTAAAGTGCTAATCGAAGCTACCTAGGGGATATAGAGTGAGGTTATGGATGTATTAGTCTAGCTAACCCATTATCTCAACACATGAGAGGCTAGGGTTAGGGTTTGAAGAGAGAGTGAGCTTGAGGAGAGAGAAGGTGAAGATGATAATGAAATGAATAATGAACTCATATGAATATATCAACCATAACAATTAATCAAAATCAATAATATAAATGATTTATCATCATGGTTAGATTCATTCATCTAGTGTGATTCATCATATGACTTATTAAACCATTAATGAATCATTTAATGCAAAGGATGAATCACACAAATGAGTCATTAAGCAATTAATGCTTATGCCACCTTAACCCCTTAGTCACCACTCTTCTAGAACCTTCCCGACAAATTACGAGAACGCCCTTCCAATCAGTGAAAATACGGAAAAACTTTAGACTGTATAAATCCAATAACCCGATACTAGAATTTGGCTTAAACCAAAGCCGGCTAGTAAAAACTGTCCAAAAGCCGTACGTGCGTAAACACACGTACGCATCCGAACCCTTGTCGTAAAACCATACGACCTCTATATCGTTTCGCCTGGAGCATGGAAACTCTCTGTGTGGGACTCTAAAGACTCGACACTACGCTGGCAGTGGGTTTAACCACAGACCGCAAGCGGCACTAGCTGTATGTGACAGTCCCCAGGTAGATGTCGATAAGAAGGCCGATGAGGAAAATCATCCGAACTCCCACTGAGCCTGATGTGACAATCTTCGTACAGTCCGGTCTGTTCGTCTAAGACTATCGCATATTAAGCCTAGGGGGCGGCAAGCGTCAGTCCCCGAATAACTGTATAAGTCGTGTCGGAGCGAAGCCCATTACACCCTGAGAAGCTACTGGAACCTACCAGTATATCTCGTTTGCCCTGGCCAGGGACTTTGCGTAATGGCTCTCTGACACAGCACGATATTAACTCCCAATACCGGGAGAGACGAATCCTATCTAACCGCCACTGCCTCCAAGTGCTCGGGACTGCACCCAACTGCTACCTGTTTGCACGACTCCTTTGAGCCGTGGTAGGGTAGCAATCTAAGAACAGTGGGACACACTCGAGGCGAAGCAGCAGTGTCAAGTCTGCGGACTATGCTGTACTCATGTCACCTGGGAACCGATAACTGACGATGGGTATAATACCAACCAATCAGTTCCTTGGCGAGTCCTGTCCGGTGTACCCGTAACCTAACGAGCACCTGTATACTATCTCCAGTACGACATACTGATGGCTGTGGGACAGACCATCTCCCCAACTGGGATAAGAAGCGTATACACTTAGTCTACTCCGGAATATCGATGCCCTATCTCGATAATCCAACGACCAGGGACCTGTACAGGATGTTGCTTACAGACTACCGAGCCCCCACTAGTGTGACTGCCATCACGACGCTGGTAATCAAGCAAAGATCCTATGGGCTCTATGATTGAATGTAATTCTCAGATGTGTTTGTAAAAAGCAAGTATCGAATCAATTGTTTCCCGATAACGGTTTCATTTGATCGATAATAGCATCTTGTATCGGTATTTAGAAAATTGTATATAGAAATCACAACCAAAAATTATTTTTGACCGCAATCAATTACGGTGTCGATTGTAGATCGTAAGCGAGTGCGGATCGTCCACAGGGATTGTGCGATTCGTTTCTATGTTTAGTTTGTTTGAATCGAAAAGTTAATCGAAAAGAAAACATGATTCAAGAATTTATCGATTGATTCAGGTGTCACGATGTTTAATCAAGAATCAAGAAACTGATAAACAAATCAAGAATCGGTGTTTCGATGATATTTCCAACCAAAATGTCAAGAATCTAAATGAGGCTCGTAGGAATAGATCGGATCTATAGACGTGATGTAATTTCAAGATTTTGTGTTCTTGTCCTTCGAAGGATTGATACTAGATCGATGATGATCGATGAGAGTTAGGGCTTTCTTGATGAAACTAGGGTTTCATCGTTTAACCCTTGTTCTTTCGTAGATATCATTCACATTCTAGCCTCTAGCAATTTCAAGAAACGATCGTAACTCCCCAATCTCGAGCGATATCAATCAAGAAAGCATCGCAACGAATTGGGTCGTCGATTCTTGAACTTGCTAGGGTTTACAAAACTCGTAGGACTCAAGAATAGATTTAAGATATATTACATCATCATTCTATTGATCGTCTCGACTCCTCGACGAGCGGAGTATTACTCAAACATCACAACAAGAATTACAACTAGAAATTGAGATTGAATCATGATGCAAGAATTTAAAGAAAACAAGATAAAAGAATATCACCTTTTATTTATATCAAAAATTTGATTACAGTCGCTCAAGAACTACAAGAGGAAGAACTAAATTGTCGATTTGGCTTTGCTCGGCTCCGTGAGTCGTGGATCGGCTTGGACCACTTGCTCTGTTGAAGATCGGCTCGGCTCATAAGAGGTTGCAAGGCTTCTTGCTTGATGGGTACTCGGGATCTTGGCTTTTGATTGGAATTTAGGGTTAGGGTTTCACACAAGTCCTCTCACGAAACTTGTGGAAGAAGAAGAAGAAAGAGATAGAATGGCTCTAAAATGAACTAATGGATTTATTTTTCCAAGGTTCCAAGATTGAATTTCTTTACAAGTGAGCCTAGGGTCTTATTTATAGACTTCTCAAACCCTAGGTCTAGGTTTGAAATTACAATTCCCTCCAAAAGTTTGTTGAGGAGTTTCTAGAAAGAGTTTGTTAGGAGCTAGCTTAGGGTTTAAGCTAGGGTTTAGGGAGAAGTTTCTAGAATGATAGGCTAGTTTAGTGTTGATCCCAAAGCTTGCTGATCTGGCAGAAGTATCTGGAGTCTTCTGGAAAATGACATGTCATTTTGAGCTGTAGCCACAGAGAGAGAAGTTTTGCACAAAAATTGAGACCCTAATTCCTTGGACCCACCGTGGATCCGCGGCGCAAGCAGGCTCCTGCCGCGGATCCGCGGCTCTTTGTGGGGCTTGGGCCTTGGGTTTTCTGGTGTGGTCTTGGAATGCCATTTGGGGCTTTATCTGATATGTTGATTTGTATTTTCCCCTTTGGATTGATAACATAACTGAAATCATTGAGTTGGCGTAATGTTTGATCGGTACCCTGTACATTTTGGCCTTTCTTCTGGATTTTCCTCCACAGATCTCAAAACAAGTGTTGCGCAAATGTAGGGATGATGCGATGCCATGAAATGTGGTCAATTTCCCTTATAGTATCGGTTTCAGAGTCTAATACATGCAATCTGATATTTTGCGACAGTTTTGCTAATATGTAAAATATGAATGCCGAACACTTCTATATGGATGCAAATGATGAGGAAATTGCCGGCTAAAATATGCAATATTTTCGACTAATCAAATTCCCACAAACTTAATTTCGATCGTCTCGAGCGAACTGTTTTATTTAAAAAGAGAAGGAGAAAATAAAGAAAGAGAAAAACTATCTAGCACACTTTCGTAGGCAACACGATTGCACTGAGCATGTGCAACAAGCCTTTAAACCTCTAGGTGTCCCTAGTAGGAGGAGTGTTGTCTCCTGAGGGTTTTCAGCGGATTGCACCCACAAAATCCAATAGTAAAAGAAAGATCATGAATATTACATTTAAAGACAAGAATTGTACAAGAAAAAGGTTTGAAAATTAGGTTTTCCAACTAAGCTAGTTTTTCGGTTGTCATGAGCCCTATCTTAATGGTCATGAAAAGATGTTAGAAATCACTTCCTCCCTCAATAAAACATCGTCTTATTCTTTATTCCTATCTTTCTTCCAAAACATCGATCATATCACCCTGCTTGTGTGTAAAGACATCCCTACACCCGGAGAATTCAATTCAAGCTATCATACTCTTGCCCATCAGTCTCAGTACTTTTTAATTAATGAATATTTAGGATTGCTCACACACTTTCATGCGACCGTTAATACTTCTTGAGGTACTAACCGACCGATTACTCATGTGCGTGCTTATTTGGTGTATTTTCCTCTTCTTGCACCACCTCAGGCATAGCAGTGACTCTCAGACCAGTTGGCCTTAGGGCACTAGGTGAAAAGGCACCCTCGCTATAAATTTTTTATTGCCCTCGGTGATAACAAAACCAGTGTTCATTTTTCACACCACTTTATATTTAAATTTTTTTTCTTTTTATTTGAGTATTCCCGCCTGTCACGCGGGTGACCCGGGTTCGATCCCCGGCAAAAACGCCATTTGATTGAATGTAATTCTCAGATGTGTTTGTAAAAAGCAAGTATCGAATCAATTGTTTCCCGAAAACGGTTTCATTTGATCGATAATAGTATCTTGTATCGGTATTTAGAAAATTGTATATAGAAATCACAACCAAAAATTATTTTTGAGCGCAATCAATTACGGTGTCGATTGTAGATCGTAAGCGAGTGCGGATCGTCTACAGGGATTGTGCGATTCGTTTCTATGTTTAGTTTGTTTGAATCGAAAAGTTAATCGAAAAGAAAAGAAAACATGATTCAAGAATTTATCGATTGATTCAGGTGTCACGATGTTTAATCAAGAATCAAGAAACTGATAAACAAATCAAGAATCGGTGTTTCGATGATATTTCCAACCAAAATGTCAAGAATCTAAATGAGGCTCATACGAATCGATCGGATCTATATACGTGATGTAATTTCAAGATTTCGTGTTCTTGTCCTTCGAATGATTGATACTAGATCGATGATGATCGACGAGAGTTAGGGCTTTCTTGATGAAACTAGGGTTTCATCGTTTAACCCTTGTTCTTTCCTAGATATCATTCACATTCTAGCCTCTAGCAATTTCAAGAAACGATCGTAACTCCCCAATCTCGAGGGATATCAATCAAGAAAGCATCGCAACGAATTGGGTCGTCGATTCTTGAACTTGCTAGGGTTTACAAAACTCGTAGGACTCAAGAATCGATTTAAGATATATTACATCATCATTCTATTGATCGTCTCGACTCCTCGACGAGCGGAGTATTACTCAAACATCACAACAAGAATTACAACTAGAAATTGAGATTGAATCATGATGCAAGAATTTAAAGAAAACAAGATAAAAGAATATCACCTTTTATTTATATCAACAATTTGATTACAGTCGCTCAAGAACTATAAGAGGAAGAACTAAATTGTCGATTTGGCTTTGCTCGGCTCCGTGAGTCGTGGATCGGCTTGGACCACTTGCTCTGTTGAAGATCGGCTCGGCTCATAAAAGGTTGCAAGGCTTCTTGCTTGATGGGTACTCGGGATCTTGGCTTTTGATTGGAATTTAGGGTTAGGCTTTCACACAAGTCCTCTCACGAGACTTGTGGAAGAAGAAGAAGAAAGAGATAGAATGGCTCTAAAATGAACTAATGGATTGATTTTTCCAAGGTTCCAAGATTGAATTTCTTTACAAGTGAGCCTAGGGTCTTATTTATAGACTTCTCAAACCCTAGGTCTAGGTTTGAAATTACAATTCCCTCCAAAAGTTTGTTGAGGAGTTTCTAGAAAGAGTTTGTTAGGAGCTAGCTTAGGGTTTAAGCTAGGGTTTAGGGAGAAGTTTCTAGAATGATAGGCTAGTTTAGTGTTGATCCCAAAGCTTGCTGATCTGGCAGAAGTATCTGGAGTCTTCTGGAAAATGACATGTCATTTTGAGCTGTAGCCATAGAGAAAGAAGTTTTGCACAAAAATTGAGACCCTAATTCCTTAGACCCACCGCGGATCCGCGGCGCACGCAGGCTCCTGCCGCGGATCCGCGGCTCTTTGTGGGGCTTGGGCCTTGGGTTTTCTGGTGTGGTCTTGGAATGCCATTTGGGGCTTTATCTGATATGTTGATTTGTATTTTCCCCTTTGGATTGATACCATAACTGAAATCATTGAGTTGGCGTAATGTTTGATCGGTACCCTTTACATTTTGGCCTTTCTTCTGGATTTTCCTGCACGGATCTCAAAACAAGTGTTGCGCAAATGTAGGGATGATGCGATGCCATGAAATGTGGTCAATTTCCCTTATAGTGTCGGTTTCAGAGTCTACTACATGCAATCTGATATTTTGCGACAGTTTTGCTAATATGTAAAACATGAATGCCGAACACTTCTATATGGATACAAATGATGAGGAAATTGCCGGCTAAAATATGCAATATTTTCGACTAATCACTCTACTAATTTGTATAAATGATACGTTACAAGAAACATATGCACATATTAAAGTAGACTCAAACCAAGTAGCATACTACTATCTTTAGCAAGACTGTTATATACAACTGTGAATATCCCAAGCTTCCATTAAGTAATATACATGCTAGTATGATACAATAATGGCCCCTAGGGCATATACACTAACAATCATCCACTTGCACTAGGGCCATGAGCTGGCATATCGTAGACCTATCATCTCGAATAGCCTCTCGAATTGTGTCTGAGGAATGGCCTTTGTGAATGGATCGGCAATGTTATCCTCCGTCTTTACTCTCTTCACCTCGATCTCCTGGCGATCTATGATCTCCCTGATCAGGTGATACCGCCTTAAGATGTGTCTGGACTTCTGATGGGACCTGGGTTCCTTCGCTAAACCTATAGTGCCGTTGTTGTCACAATACAGAGGTATTGGACCAACACTGGTAGGAACCACCTAAAGTTCTGTGAGGAACTTCTTCATCCAGACTGATTCTTTTGCGGCATCGCAAGAAGCTATGTACTCCGCTTCCATTGTTGAGTCTGCAACGGTCTTCTGCTTGGAACTCTTCTAACAGACCGTCCCTCCATTGAGGGTAAAGACATAACCCGACATGGATTTGGAGTCATCTTTGTCACTCTGGAAGACGGAGTTGGCAAAGGCCTCCATCTGGAGGTCTTTTCCGCCATACACTAAGAACATCTCCTTAATCCTCCTCAGGTACTTAAGAATGTTCTTTACTGCTATCCAGTGATTCTTCCCTGGGTTTGCTTGGTACCGGTTTACTACGCTCAATGCGTATCCTACATCTGGTCTGGTACATAACATTGCATATATTACAGAGCCTACCGCAGAAGCATAGGGTATAATCGACATGCGATCCCTTTCCAAATCAGTCTAGGGAGACATATCTTTGGAGAGGGTGATTCTGTGACAAGCCGGTAGGTTACCGCGCTTAGAATCTTCCATACTGAATCTCTTCACTATGGTGTCTATGTACCTGGACTGCGAAAGACCCAACATCCTCTTTGATCTATCACGATAGATCCGGATCCCCAGAATGTAGGTGGCATCACCCAGGTCTTTCATGGAGAATTTATGTGACAAGAATCTTTTGACTGATGGTTGTTAGAATTGAAGTTAACCGCAATCAAGACGGTGTCGCTATGCAGCTAGCCGGTTGAGCACGGGTCGATCCACAGGGAGATGGTTGTATGTCCTTTCATGTTTTAGACGAGTCAATAAAGAATGAGTATATGTTTGTTCAATCTAACCTATGTGTATTATTTGCAAGTATAAAGTTGTTAAGAAAAGATACGATAATGTAAGCTAAAGAAATCCGTACTCAAAACCTTTGAGCCGAATCTTGACCAATTGAAGCTAGAGCAATCGGAAACAACGTGGATTAGGGGATTTAAGCGCGGTATTCGTGGAATCCGGCTTAGTTACCCTTGTCCGTCCGTTCTTGTCTCTTGCTTTCGCCTCCGGCCAAACCGAACGCAACCGGTCGCGGTTAGGAATCACCGTTACGTTGTTAGGGTAGGGTGCCTAACGGAGCGCTTGCGTATCGTTTGGGCGGAGTTCAATGGAAAATAACGGGAAAAGGAAAAGAGCAAACAAAATCTTAACTTACAATATCGTAATGATTCTTAACAATGACAATTATTACAACCATTCACAAAAAGAACAAAAAAGAGAGAACAAAAAGAACAAAGAAAAGAAAAGATTACAAGTAAGTAAGTGCATGAATTTAAATTGCAAATAAGTAAAGCAAGGTAATAAAAAGCAAGTAATAAATAAGCAATAAAAAGAAATAGAAACTAGAACTCAAGACAAGCATGGGATCAATAGCCAACCCTTAAACTTGCAAGCTCAATCAAGAGGTTGCAAGATCAAGAGAAGGGTAGAGAACGCATGTGAAATGAAGCGCTAATTCCATAAGAAAATACGACCCTTGAGATCAATAACAAAATCTTAACCTTTCAAGCTCAATGAAGAGGTTGAAAGATCAAGAGAAAGCAAGAATCTCTAAGGGAAGTTAAACAAAAGAGAATGATACAAAAGCCCTCATTTTCATTGATCTTCCACTCAGAAAGCTCTCACTACAATTTTCATGGAGAAAGAATGAAGAAGAAGAAGAAAAAGACTAAATCCTAACAAAAAGAGGAACAAAGAATGAACACCAAAAGCTTGGCAAGTTCTGGGGTATTTATAGGAGGTGAACTGAAAACCTAGGGCAACAATCTGCCTCAATATGAAGTCCCCAAACTGCCCCTGAAATACGACAGAGAGAGGACCCCACATGGCCGCGGATCCGCGGCCTAAGCCTGCTTAGGCCGTGGATCCGCGGCCATGTTGATGAGTTGGGCCACCATCTTTTGTGTGCTCCCCTGGTTCACTGTCCTATGTTATTGTTCATATACCAAATTGCAGTATGCTTCCACAGTTGCATCAGATTTGCAATGGTCCAAAGTGGCAACAAAAATAATACTTTTGACCTTTTCTCCCTCGAGCTCCGCGCACCCATTGATTCTTGTGCTGCCCCTCTCGTGCTCTGTGCTTGTCCGAGACACGAATGACCGCTGTCATATGTCTTGTCTCTGGAACCGGTATGCAGCACTGGACGGATATGGATGACCGGAACCCGGCTTTTATCTGTTGTCAACAGATGTTCCGTATTTGGTGTAACTGTGGAGATTTTGTCTTGACTTGCAATATTTGTACTGGAAACCTGTAATCTGTAAATATGTAACAAACACGAATTAAAAGCACCTACCTATAAACACACGAGCATAAGAATGGGCGGTATAAAATGCAGTATTCTGTTATGAACAAATACCCCCAAACTTAACTTTTGCTCGTCCCGAGCAAAACCAATTATTCACAAAAGAGAATCCTAACCGCACTTTCGCAGGGAACGCGATTGCACTGAGCGTGTGCAACAAGCCGTTAAACCTCTAGGTGTCCCTAGTAGGAGGAGTGTTGTCTCCTGAGGGTTTTCAGCGGATACTACCCACAAAATCCCGTCAAGCTAGTGTCATAAGTTAACAATGATTCTACTCCTATAGTTTAGTATTTACATTAGAAACTCTATCATCCTAAGTTAGAAATATTCAACCCTTATTTTTCACACCTCCTATCTATTTAACCTTAGATTATATACGTTCCAAAAATTTTTAAAAAGATATTGGTTCTTCTGAGTTTTCCTTCAAAAGTGTGGTCTTAAATCAGGGATTTTTATCTACTTTACAGAAAACACAAGTCTTATTCTTTATTTCTATCTCTTATCCAAACATCAATTGTATACCCCTACGTGTGTGTGTATTTGCACCCCTACACTCAAGAATTCAATTCAAGCTATAATACCCTTGCCCTAATACCTAATACTACTTCTTTTCATTAAGGATGGACAGATTTGCTCACACACTTTTCATGCGACTATTAATGCTTCTTGAGGCACTAACGACCGATTACTGAATGTGTGAACTTTAAAGCGTAAATAGCAGTTTCCAGGTCTTGACTTTATTCTACTTTTTTTTTCTTTTTTTTTCTTTTTCTTTTTCTTTTTCAAGACCGGATATATTTTTCAACATGCTCTTTTGGTGTTTAGCTTTAAATACCGTTTTTTCTTTCATACTAGGCTTTCAGGCAAGAGTATTTGAAGGTATCTTCTACTATCCCAAGTTTCAAGATGCGTGTAAGTGCAGTTTGCAGGGTATATACTTTCTAAATTTGAACTCGAGAAAAGAAACTATTTTTCAGACTTATCCTTCAGTAAAGCATCAATACTTTCCCTTCATCTTGACTTAACTCAAGAACTGAACTCAAGATTACCTATGTCTCAAAAAAAAACTGTAAGGACGTATACTTACCAAAGTTAGACAGAACGAGGGTTATTTTTAGGGTTTTCAACTCCTAAGCCTAGAATTTAGTTATTTCTAACATATCAACTAAACTTTCAGAATAAAAATCTAAGTTACCCTATTAGCTAACTTGACGACAAAGTTTTTATATTTTTGGAAAATTTTCAATTTTTGTGGGTTTTTAATAAGGTATGCAAATGCAAAATATACAAATGAATGCGAAGGAAGAAAGCTTACCGAGCACACCCCCAAACTTAAACTTGACAGTGCCCTCACTGTCAGGCTACACCAAGAGGGTCAAAATTGTCGGCGCTCCCTAAAAACAAATTATATACAAAACAAAAAGGAAAACAAAAAATATATACAAAAAAGAGTCCCCCCCAAACTTAAGTAAAACAGTATTTCCACTATTAAGCGTTGAAGTTCAGGATTAGGGGGGAAAGAGAATAGTATCAAGCTATACAAGGCCTTACACAGGCCAAAAGTTAGTACCAACCATTCAAAGATCTTATCGTGATAATGTAGTGGCTGGTGAAAGAAGGCGTAGAGAAAAGAAATGGAGAATACGCGAGACCGTATGGAGATAGAAGTGGGATACGGTCTCGGTATATCAGAAGAAGAAGAATGGCGGAAGGGAAAATGAAGTGGAGTACGAACTTGAGGGTGCAAATGGAGTGAATAGATTAGCACAATATGTGATGAGCGATGTGTAAAAGGCGATTGTGCTAATCTATTAATCCGTCGAGAAATGGGGTCAAATCCCTCAAGATTCGTGAGAACCCATGGGTACGCCGAACTCGGTAAACCAGACATATGAAATGAAAGTGAGACGGTTTCTTGCAAGGTCGGAACGATGGAAAGGATGGAGGTAGGTGATTGAGGAAGGTTATCGGTTAAAGGTTGAGGAGGGTGTACACAGTCAATGAAAGGAACAGGATGAATTGGAAAATCCGACTCATCAAGAAAAACTGGTTCATCCTTAATACTATCCTCAAAAGTTTCCTCAAAGTTCAGGTTATCCATGCAAATTTCATCAAAATCAAGACGCATATGAAGTTCGGGAAAAACAGTTAAAGACTCGGGATGATGATTTGGAGAGAAAAACTCATCTAAAACTGCGGGTTCATTATCCGAAATATTCCCAGCGTCAATATCCTCAATCAAGTGAAAATCAATATTCTCAGACATCTCAACAAAAGCATGGATATTAATCAATTCAGGTTCTAGAGTGGAGGTGTAGAGGTCAAAAGGATTGGGTGTGGTTTCACTCGAAAGGGACCCTTCACAATCGGGCAAGTCAAACACTACACAGTCATACAACTCATTATCTGTTCTATCTTTAATCAATGAATCGTTGGGAACACTAGATAGACATTCAAAACCGGAGTTGTGGGATGCAAGTTGAAACGGGTAGGCTTGATTCGGAAGGGGGTACAGCTCACTCTCTCCACTCAAATTCTCAACCTGTCCTACCGCCTCTTCATACATTGGAAAATTAGGAGCTAGTTGAAAACTAGCTACCGGGTCACTAGGTTGTATGAGGGCGGCCATGGACGCATTCAAATCCATCATCTGTTGGCTTGACGCTACCCTAAAGTCTTCCAACGACTGTTCCAGACTAGACATAGGTTGTGAAGGGGTTTCAGTAAGAGATTCAAAGTTGTTTGGATACTGAAAACTCCCAAATAGCGGTTCTGAAGCAATGTCTAGGGAAGGTGCAAAAGTCGGGTAGGACTGGTAGGAATTGAATGGCTGGACAGGAGCAGGATCAACATTTGGATAAGAAGGTGAATGGAATTGTTGATCCCAAGAATCTGTAGTGGTGAAAGGAGTGAAAGATCGGCTACAGGATTGTTCAATATTTTCAGCGATGGACAAAGGACGACTTGCAAAAGGGGTATCAACATAATAGGGTGGGGGAGGTTGAAAAGGTTGATACAAAGTGGATTGCGAAGGGCAAGTGTTTGTCCTAGACGCGTCTATCCGATCTTTCAAAGAGATTTTGGGCATGGAGGGATCGTTTGACGTTCGGCCAAAGCAAGAACCGTAAGAAGTAATGTCTGGTTGTGGGTACCAAAGTTCGGCAAGAGTTTTGCGAGGTGGGGTACCCATGATATGAAGAGAGAAAGAAAGAAAGGCAGAGAAAAGGAGGGGGAAAAGAATGTGATTTTTTTTTTTAAGTTAGATATTAACAAAAGAATGAAATATACACACAAAAAAAAAAGAATATGGACAAAAACAATCACGACACAAAAATACCACACACCTAATCGTTCTAGGGTTCACCTAGGTCAACTAGACCTGCTCCAGAACTTGATTGTCGAAGTAAAATTGTGTCGAGAAACGGGCTCAAGATACACTGATCACGAGGCCAGGTAAGTGCAGAGATAAGGGGAGGTTTTCCAACGCTTTCGCGAAGTTCGTTAATTAAATAACCCTTTCTCTTTTGGCGGTTTCGCCGTTAACACTTTCCTAGACACCCCGTAAACAATATACCGTTAAGCGAGGTTCTAAACACAGTTGACTTCTCCTAGTGAGCGCGAAGTCCTTAAGGCTTAAAGTCTAGTTTCTTTTAAATTTTGTGCGGGTAAACGTTATGCTCAAGTTCGTGATTTGTGGGCCACGGAAAAGGTGATGAAATCCTTTACCGTATATTGTGGGGTTCGCTTGCCCTTAAGTCCGTATTAATTGATGCAATGCGCAATTCAATAAAAATTCTATAAAGAATCAAAAAATCATTTTTTAGTTTAAGCGCGGCACTGCAACAAATACGGGTTAGTCAATTTTTAGCGTTTGCTAGTGAACTTGCAAAGAATCCTGCAAAGAATAGTATATTGGATGCGTCGGATTTGAGAAGAAGGTGTTAGTAAAGTACGTACCGTTAAGTTTTTGGGTTAGGAAACCCCCGTTGAATCAAATCCGGTAAGCTTGAAAAGTTCGCTTGCGCGGGTCAAACTTCCCGGATCTTCCGCACTGTACTTTGCAATCACCTTAGCCTTGAATGTACACTTTGCTCCCCACAATCGCAGTTTGCAAATCTGCAAAAATCTGCACTCTTGCCCACAAAAATGATCAAAAAAAAAACAAAAAGATTTTTTTCTTTTTTATAAATATATACAAAAAGAATATTAACCCGAATAACAAGTAAGAAAATACGCTACCGTCTTCCCGGCAACGGCGCCATTTGGTTGTTAGAATTGAAGTTAACCGCAATCAAGACGGTGTCGCTATGCAGCTCGCCGGTTGAGTACGGGTCGATCCACAGGGAGATGGTTGTATGTCCTTTCTTGTTTTAGACGAGTCAATAAAGAATGAGTATATGTTTGTTCAATCTAACCTATGTGTATTATTTGCAAGTATAAAGTTGTTAAGAAAAGATACGATAATGTAAGCTAAAGAAATCCGTACTCAAAACCTTTGAGCCGAGTCTTGACCAATTGAAGCTAGAGCAATCGGCAACAACGTGGATTAGGGGATTTAAGCGCGGTATTCGTGGAATCCGGCTTATTTACCCTTGTCCGTCCGTTCTTGTCTCTTGCTTTCGCCTCCGGCCAAACCGAACGCAACCGGTCGCGGTTAGGAATCACCGTTACCTTGTTAGGGTAGGGTGCCTAACGGAGCGCTTGCGTATCGTTTGGGCGGAGTTCAATGGAAAATAACGGGAAAAGGAAAAGAGCAAAGAAAATCTTAACTTACAATATCGTATTGATTCTTAACAACGACAATTATTACAACCATTCACAAAAAGAACAAAAAAGAGAGAACAAAAAGAACAAAGAAAAGAAAAGATTACAAGTAAGTAAGTGCATGAATTTAAATTGCAAATAAGTAAAGCAAGGTAATAAAAAGAAAGTAATAAATAAGCAATAAAAAGAAATTGAAACTAGAACTCAAGACAATCATGGGATCAATAGCCAACCCTTAAACTTGCAAGCTCAATCAAGAGGTTGCAAGATCAAGAGAAGGGTAGAGAACGCATGTGAAATGAAGCGCTAATTCCATAAGAAAATACGACCCTTGAGATCAATAACAAACTCTTAACCTTTCAAGCTCAATGAAGAGGTTGAAAGATCAAAAGAAAGCAAGAATCTCTAGGGGAAGTTAAACAAAAGAGAATGATACAAAAGCCCTCATCTTCATTGATCTTCCACTCAAAAAGCTTTCACTACAATTTTCATGGAGAAAGAATGAAGAAGAAGAAGAAAAAGACTAAATCCTAACAAAAAGAGGAACAAAGAATGAACACCAAAAGCTTGGCAAGTTCTGGGGTATTTATAGGAGGTGAACTGAAAACCTAGGGCAACAATCTGCCTCAATATGAAGTCCCCAAACTGCCCCTGAAATACGACAGAGAGAGGACCCCACATGGCCGCGGATCCGCGGCCTAAGCCTGCTTAGGCCGTAGATCCTCGGCCATGTTGATGAGTTGGGCCACCATCTTTTGTGTGCTCCCCTGGTTCACTGTCCTATGTTATTGTTCATATACCAAATTGCAGTATGCTTCCACAGTTGCATCAGATTTGCAATGGTCCAAAGTGGCAACAAAAATAATACTTTTGACCTTTTCTCCCTCGAGCTCCGCGTACCCATTGATTCTTGTGCTGCCCCTCTCGTGCTCTGTGCTTGTCCGAGACACGAATGACCGCTGTCATATGTCTTGTCTCTGGAACCGGTATGCAGTACTGGACGGATATGGATGACCGGAACCCGGCTTTTATCTGTTGTCAACAGATGTTCCGTATTTGGTGTAACTGTGGAGATTTTGTCTTGACTTGCAATATTTTTACTGGAAACCTGTAATCTGTAAATATGTAACAAACACGAATTAAAAGCACCTACCTATAAACACACGAGCATAAGAATGGGCGGTATAAAATGCAGCATTCTGTTATGAACAACTAACTGTAACATAGGAATATCATTTCCTATTAGGAGAATGTCATCTACGTACAAGACGAGGAATACTACAGCTCTCCTTACAATCTTACTGTATATGCATAGTTCATCTGGATTTTTGATAAAGTCAAATTCTTTGACAGCATCATCAAAATAGATGTTCCAACTCCGCGATGCCTGCTTTAAGCCATAAATGGACTTAAGCAGCTTGCATACTTTACCGCTGCTCCCACTCTGAATGAATCCCTCTGGCTGATCCATATAGACGTTTTCTTCCAAATTTCCATTTAGAAAAGCCGTCTTTACGTCCATCTGCCAGATCTCATAATCGTGGATGGCAGAAATAGCAAGAAGGACCTTAATGGATTTTAGCATAGCTACTGGAGAAAAGGTCTCGTCATAGCCCAAACCAGGTCTTTGACGGAAACTCTTTGCAACAAGTCTAGCTTTATAGGTTTCAACCTGTCCATCTACACCAATCTTCTTTCTGAAGATCCATTTGCATCCTACGGGTTTTACCCCATCTGGAGCAAAGTCCAAAGTACATACTTTGTTAGTGTACATGGACTCTATTTCGGTCCGCATTGCATCCAGCCATTTTACTGAGTTACCGCTCTGAATGGCTTGCTGGAAGCTAGTAGGCTCATCATAGTCAATAGTGCAATCCTCTCTATCCCCGTCTATCAGAAAACCGTAGTATCTCTCGGGCGGATGAGATTGCCTACTACTCCTGCGGAGTGGCGTCGGGATGTCCTGTTCTCCTGAACCATCTTGTTCTACCAAGGTTTCAGTAATTGCTTGTGGATCTGGAATTTCTTCCAGTTCTATTGCGCTCCCACTCTTCTGATTTTCTAAAAATTCAGTTTCCAAGAAGTGGGGATGCTGAGAAACAAAAACCTTTTGTTCCTCTGCAGAATAGAAAAGATACCCCCTGGAGTTCTTTGGGTATCCCACAAATTTACACAGTACTGAGCGTGCCTTGAGCTTGTCCGTATGCTGTTTCTTTACAAAAGTTGGACATCCCCATGTCTTAAGATACTTAAGACAGGGTTTCTTCCCACTCCACATCTGATATGGGGTGGTAGGCACAGTCTTGGTTGGAGCCTTGTTCAAGAGATATGCAGCTGTTTCTAGTGCATAACCCCAGAAAGATCGCGGCAACTCAACCTTACTCATCATGGAACGAACCATATCTAATAGGGTTCGATTCCTCCTTTCCGATACACCGTTGTGTTGTGGTGTGTATGGAGGAGTAAGCTGAGAGAGAATTCCATTCTCTTTTAAGTAACCTAGGAACTCGGCACTTAAGTACTCACCACCTCGATCAGATCTCAGTGTCTTGATACTTTTGCCGGTTTGTTTTTCTACTTCATTCTTGTATTCTTGGAATTTCTCAAAGGCCTCGGATTTATTCTTCATTAAGAAGATATATCCATACCTAGAGAAATCATCCGTAAGATTAATGAAGTAGGAATAACCACCTCACGCATGTGTAGACATTGGACCGCACACATCACTGTGTATGAGTCCCAAGAGCTCGCTTGCTCTTACTCCGTGTCCAGTAAACGGAGTCTTTGTCATCTTTCCTATGAGACAAGATTCACAAGTAGCATAAGATTGATATTCGAACGGATTCAAATATCCTTCTCTATGTAACTTAGTCAACCTTCTCTCATTGATGTGACCTAGTCAATAATGCCATAAGAAAGCCTGATTTGTTTCCGGAGACTTTCTTTTAAGTGTGTTCTGGACACTGAAAATTTGAACTTGATTTAATACGTATATTCCGTTTTCTAATGTACATGACCCAATCAAATCTTGATTTAGGTGGATGTGAAACACATCTCTTGTAAAAGTAAAATCATATCCTTCCTTAGAAAATAAGGGTACAGATATGATATTACAGGTCGTACCTGGTATATAAAAACAGTTACGTAGAATCAATATCTGCCTAGTTGTCAGTCCAAGATGATATTCCCCTACGGATTCAGCGTTCATGCTCATTCCGTTAGCAACTGTGAGGGTCATATCACCTATCCCGATAACCCTACAATTTCTCAGAGCCTGTAATGAATTACAGATGTGAGTTCCTGATCCCGTATCCAATACCCAGGAAGTAGGGTTAACTGACATACAGTTCTCTGTCATAAACACACCCGAAGTTGAAGCCACAACATGCTTCGTATCCTGGCTACTGGCTTCTAAAGCCCTGCAATCATTCTGCCAATGCCCGATCCCATAACAATAGGAACGTCCCTCAATAATGTGGTCTAGCTTGTCATAGGCAATGGACATCTGGAAAGACTTTTGCCATTCATATAAGTCAGATTCAGTCAAATTATTATCTAGATGTAACCTATGTGTGGTCACAAGGTCGCTGCAATTTAAGAGAGAGAAGAAAATACTATTAGCATGATGCTCTTGCAAGTTTAGAGTGGTTTAAATTTATCTAAACAGGATGGCTCCCACTGTTTCTCGAATCCCTCCTCAAACCATAAAAAAAGAATTAGCCAGGACTATTCTCACTGTACAATTCTTGCTTAACCGTTCAGCCAGGTCAGTGTCGATACTTCGAGGGAGGTTGTCCAACGCTTTCGCGAAGTTCCTTAATTAAATAACCTCTTTTCTCTTGGGCGTAACCCCACTGACACCTTTCTAGGCACCTACTTGGTTTATAGCAGTGATCGTTAAGTGACGAATCTCCTGATAAGTAGTATATACTCACAGTAGGATCGGGATCCAAAATATCATCGTATGATAATGTTGAAGGAATCCTACCAACATTCATCAAACTCCAAAATGGTATGCACTCTCTGCAAATTTCAGTTTCTTTTGAAATTCCCGATATAGATTTTTGCCCCATGCTCTTATGACCTTGACGAAGGTCAACAAATCATAAGTCACATGTCAAGTTCTACCCGTCATTATCCAGGTTAATTTGAACCCACCCGTACATACCCTTGACGAAGGTCAACAAGGAAATAGGACTGTCCCAAACCAACGCATCTATCTATGCTACATATGAACACCAACAGCTACCAATCACTATGCCTTGTCGAAGGTCAACAAACATGGCTTGAATACTATTGAATATCCGTATGAAATGACGGAGGGCTACGACTGGTTTTGGCAAAACCGTGAACGTAGTGAACTTGATGTAATCAAAGGAACCTGATACTTTTTAAAAGGAGTGGTTAAATCTCCGCAATTAAAAATTCTGATCTTTTTAAAATAACCGAGTGGTTTCTTTTAAATTTGTTCCAACGACTTATCTTTGGTTTATTTTTTTTGCATTATAATAATGCATCCTATCTTTTATCCTATCATTGCAGAAAACAACGAAAATACCACGTCCTCGTATGCCATTCGTATTCGCCACGGGGTCCCGTCATCACCCGTTAGGTTACTTAACTAACGACAGAGCGGGGGCTGAGCTAGCGCGGGTGTAAAACATAAGTGACGTCTAATAGCTATCATATATAGATATTGTACATTCGTCAGACGCAATAATAAGCATTCCAGATCATAGATGAACTTTTTTGGATTTACTAGCAATCCGCATTTGCTTTGAGTCTGCAATAAAAGACGGATTACACAGTTGTGATGAATAGTCATTACCCCACCCCAGACCCCTACGGGTATGGCAAACTACCCGCCAAGTACCCGAAGTGAAGCGGTCTCCCTCAACAACATGAGTAGGCCACTAAACACTTCAACGTACCCGGTAGTTTGTGTACCCCACCTTGGGTCTATCCTAGGAGCAAAAATAGTAAAAAGAAATAATAATACAACGGTGGCTACAACCGCAACCTGGATGTACCCCGCAAAATAATATTACATCAAATTACATTTACATTGAATGAATGAATATTAAACACATCTCAAACCCCGG
The DNA here is from genome assembly GCA_030015575.1 of Agapanthus africanus. NCBI lineage: Eukaryota > Viridiplantae > Streptophyta > Magnoliopsida > Asparagales > Amaryllidaceae > Agapanthus > Agapanthus africanus. Next base: position 217,502,534 of record JASDDO010000029.1, read on the forward strand.
CTAATCATCACAACAGTCCAACACAGTTCATATACACAAACAATAAACATTTTAGAAATGTGCAACCCCCTGCCAACCGACATACTAGCAGTTATGGGAGGTTTACGAACACATTAAACATTACAGATAAAAACCCAATCAACAAATATCTTAGAACATCGATCGAATACCATATTCCGTGTTTACCCAAAAAGCCAACCAGCAAAGAAGCAACCTGGGTAGAAACAGAATATACAGGAAAACAGAACACAAAAATATATGAATTTTAGAGCAAATCGGAGTCAACTCAGGGTTGACTCCGCCGCGGATCCGCGGCAAAAGCACACTATTGCCGTGGTTCCGCGGCCATAAGGACGAGTTACAACTCCGTATTTTCCCAGAATTCTTATATTTACCTGCTGTGAATTTTAAGGCATATCAAATAATTTTTTAGACATGTTTAAAATTAACAGAACTGTTAGGGTTTCGAATTTTGTTTTCGTGTTTTTCTGTCGATCGAACTTCTAATAAGTTGCTAATATGTTAGTAATGGTTTAGTTGGCTCTGATACCACTGTAAGTCCATGTCACGCACCCCACGAACTTCCGGGGAGGCGGAATATATGAAAAACGATTATCAAAGCTTCGTAACACGGACTTGAGCGCATGAATCATTATCTAAACCATTGCTAACAAAAAGCTAGAGGTTTAACTACTCGGATACGAAGTTATACCTCACGTTACTTGTCCTTCGGGTCTTCATCGCGGTCCTCCACTCCGCGTAGGCTCCTTGGAACATCGGCACCTCAACGACCTCCTCGAATCAAAGACGATCCACCCGAAAGCTCCAACGCCAAGCTTAATCTCAAACTTGAGATAACTAGATTGCTTAAAGTGCTAATCTAAGCTACCTAGGGATATAGAGTGAGGTTATGGATGTATTAGTCTAGCTAACCCTTTATCTCAACACATGAGAGGCTAGGGTTAGGGTTTGAAGAGAGAGTGAGCTTGAGGAGAGAGAAGGTGAAGATGATAATGAAATGAATAATGAACTCATATGGATATATCAACCATAACAATTAATCAAAATCAATAATATAAATGATTTATCATCATGGTTAGATTCATTCATCTAGTGTGATTCATCATATGACTCATTAAACCATTAATGAATCATTTAATGCAAAGGATGAATCACACAAATGAGTCATAAAGCAATTTATGCCCATGCCACCTTAACCCCTTAGTCACCACTCTTCTAGAACCTTCCCGAAAAATTACGAGAACACCCCTCCAATCCGTGAAAATATGGAAAAACTTTTGACTGTATAAATCCAATAACCCGATACTAAAATCTGGCTTAAACCAAAGCCGGCTAGTAAAAACTGTCCAAAAAGTCGTACGTGCGTAATCACACGTACGCATCCGAACCCTTGTCGTAAAACCATACGACCTCTATATCGTTTCGCCTGGAGCAGGGAAACTCTCTGTGTGGGACTCTAAAGACTCGACACTACGCTGGCAGTGGGTTTAACCACAGACCGCAAGCGGCACTAGCTGTACGTACCAGTCCCCAGGTAGATGTCGATAAGAAGGCCGATGAGGAAAATCATCCGAACTCCCACCGAGCTTGATGTGACAATCTTCGTACAGTCCGGTCTGTTCGTCTAAGACTATCGCATATCAAGCCTAGGGGGCGGCAAGCGTCAGTCCCCTAATAGCTGTATAAGTCGTGTCGGAGTGAAGCACATTACACCCTGAGAAGCTACTGGAACCTACCAGTATATCTCGCTTGCCCTGGCCAGGGACTTTGCATAATGTCTCTCTGAAACAGCGCGATATCAACTCCCAATACCGGGAGAGACGAATCCTATCTAACCGCCACTGCCTCTATGTGCTCGAGACTGCACCCAACTGCTACCTGTTTGCACGACTCCTTTGAGCCGTGGTAGGGTAGCAATCTAAGAACAGTGGGACACACTCGAGGAGAAGCAGCAGTATCAAGTATGCGGACTATGCTGTACTCATGTCACCTGGGAACTGATAACTGACGATGGGTATAATACCAACCAATCAGTTCCTTGGCGAGTCCTGTCCGGTGTACCCGTAACCTAACGAGCACCTGTATACTATCTCCAGTACGACGTACTGATGGCTGTAGGACAGACCATCTCCCCAACTGGGATGAGAAGCGTATACACTTAGTCTACTCCGGAATATCGATGCCCTATCTCGATAATCCAACAACCAGGTACCTGTACAGGATGTTGCTTACAGACTACCCAGCCCCCACTAGTGTGACTGGCATCACGACGCTGGTAATTAAGCAAAGATCCTATGGGCTCTACTAATATGTATAAGTGAAACGTTATAAGAAACATATGCACATATTAAAGTAGACTCAAACCAAGTAGCATACTACTATGTTTAGCAAGAATGTTATATACAACTGTGAATATCCTAAGCTTCCATTAAGTAATATACATCTAGTATGATACAATAATGGCCCCTAAGGCATATACACTAACAGATCGCAGTTGATCAGCGTCGAGGCTGTGACAGGGGAGCATTGCTGATCGCAGTTGATCAGCGTTGAGGCTGTGACTCGTCGGATATCCGGAGGATACCGATCAGAGTTGGGCCAGTCCGGATAGCCGGAGCCGAGGGGCTAGTCCGGATAGCCGGTGCTCCGGATATTGATATTGAGGTATTGAGATATTTGATATGGGCCAGTCCGGATAGCCGGAGCCCTAGATATTGGATGTTGGGATTTATGTTTTGTGTCGATGCTAGACACTGATTTATTATTGATACCTCGTTTTAAATATACAAAAATCTCACTAAAAAAAGAAAACAGTTTCTTCATTTACATGTATTCTGTTTTCATTATATTACATTCATACTTCATACATATGATACATTGCTACCTGAGGCACTGACACGAGCACATGTAATTTCACTTATGCATAGATATTTACCCTTGCCATCTTTTCATGCTTCAGACCTTATCATTTTGAGGTTATATATTTTTACTGATCGTATTGACCTAGGATTGAGTCATACATACGATTTCTGCTCGGCGATGTTTTCTACTCACGAGTTTGCAACTCACCCTCGTTGTGCCACAGTTCTTGCAGGTTTTGCCGTACAGGTTTCGTTACGGCTTTGCTGGCACACTGCTTCCATTCCGGGTGATTTGGTAGGTGGGTTCACTTGTATTGTGACCATCATTGTACATTATTTTATTCATTGTATCTAGTAAACTCCATCAACCAGACATGTACTTTTATTGACTTAGCAGACCAGTGATGTATATTCTTTCGACCTAGAGTCGCGCGTTGTATTATTATAGGTTTTCATGTTGATTTGAGTTTCCTTTTGAGTTTGATCCTCGCCCATCGGCGTTGTATATTATATTGCTTGCGTGGTTGTGGCTGTCGATTTACGCAGAGCTAGCTCCCGCTTGGGGATGCCTTTTTATATATTATACATGTTGTACCCCTTTTGGGGCCAGTATTTACAAAGGAAACTCTGCCGAAATTTTCAGAAAAGACTTCATGTTTTAAAAATGCATTTTCGGCTTATTTTATCAAAACACTTTCTTTAAAATGGTTTAGATTCCTGGGATTTTGGCTTACTTGAATTAGATGGAGCCCTATAGACTTCATATGATTCAAGTGCCAGTCACGTGCCATTTCCAGGTCATGACAAAGTTGGTATCAGAGTACTAGGTTAACCTTGGTTCGAGTCTAAGTTTGACTATACGGAGCCTAGGGCGTTTGTATATATACGGAATCTAGGCATGACCATATGGAACTTAGACTTAGTCGAGGGGGTATTAGACCCGAACTTTCGTCGCGTAGGTTGACCTTGGTTGATGAAGTAGGTGACTTAAGAAGAGTGACGTACCGTGTGTATGTTCCGCGGTATACTTATGATACACTACTCCACTTAAGAAGATTTAGGATGTACATTTCCTTGCACAGCATCATATTCATTCATGATCTATCCTCATCGATATTGGTTTATGGTTTCTGCTGCCATGATTACACGGGCAGAGAGAGAGCTACGGCTAGAGTTGCGTCAGCACGAGCTCGTCATGGACGAGGACTGACCAGGGCGTGATTCCAGGGACATACGATTTGCATAGATGCGTCGTTTTATTTCGTTTTCATGCCATGAGCGTTTGATGGATCGCTTTTACGAGATTACTCGGACGTGCAGATCAGCACCAGAGGATTGGGCCACTGATAGAGGCTAGCCAGATTTTGATGACCATTGATGTATCACTTATTCTTGATGATTGAGAAACTGTTCAGTGTGCAGACGAATGAGCCAGTTGTTGCTGCGAACGACGAGATATTGCCCAAGATGTTGGAGCTATTGCAGTACGAGTTGTACATAGAGATATGATAGCAGGTCGCTAGTCACCAAGGATGAATGACTAAGATATGTGGTTCGTTCGCTTACCCTGATGCGAGGTGATCAGATTGATTGATGCCAGCTAGAGAAGACTTCGCACAGATATGTTGGGAGTCGATAGAGACGATCGAATGTCAGAAAACCATTTTCCAAGTTTAAGGTATTCGGAGAAAACATGCAAGTGATTCTACGGACCCTCTAGAAGAATGAAACCCTAACTCGACATAATGACCAAGAAAACGTCTTTAAACCTTAGGGTTTGCAGCAGTTCAGCGGTGCCATTAATAAGGCTTGGGTTTGCCCTTCTACGGTTGGTCCATAGGTACTGTGGTGTCACGACCCGAAATTGGCACGTGACGGCCCTAATACTACGCAAAGTTTACAGGAGTAACGCAGTAAAAGAAAGCCAAAACCCAGAAATCTAAACCATTAAAAGATAAGAAATATTGTTTAAACTTTTGAAAATCTCAAGTACAAATTCTTTAAGTCCAATTTACTTTCTTGAAAATTTCGGCAGCCCATCCTTTGTAAAAATCAACCCAAAAAATGGGTACAACATAAATATAAAGTAAAATATCCCCAATGGGAGCAAATCCATGCCAAAAGGTGGAAAACAATCACCACAACAGATATACGACGCCGTAGCGAAGAAATAAAAGACCATAAAAAGGAACTGTATAAAAGACAACCAAGTCACAAAATACTATACAATATCTTCCTCACATCAAGTCTCAAAGTCAACATGAAGGTAGTAGATGGAGAGTACAGGGATACAACGAATATACAATACAACAACGAATAACCACAAAACCCACCTAAGTAAAACTGCACATTGTGAGCCGATACGGTATCCGTAGCAAAAGATGATAAGATAGGTGATAATAGTCCGGCCTCTGACTACTGTGAGGAAAGACCAGCAAAACAATGTGGCACAACGGGGGTGAGTTGCCAACTCGTGAATAGTAAATAACATATGCAGGTAATCGCAAGTATGCACGTACAGTGCGAATCTAACATATGCAATCAATAGCAAATAAAGGTCATATGAATTCTATAATCATGAAGGTACACTAGCAGGTACAATTAATACATGAAACTATAACATGAAAATCGGTATGCAATAATCATGCGATAATGATATGAATGTGTATATATGCAACAGTCATGAAAGGTATGCTAGCAGGTACTATTAATACATGAAACAATGTATATAAAATGAAGTATATAAATTCAACAATCATGAAAGGTACACTAACAGGTACTATTAATACATAAAGCAGTGCATAAACAATAAATGTGGAGTATGGAATGAAATATGCCATTTTCACGGAATCCTGACATCGTGGTAGGATCAAAATCCATCAAGACAATCCAAATCCCAATTCTTCAAATCAGCCCCCAATTTGGCTCTCATATCATATAAGTCTCACAAATCCTGAATGTACAATATCGAATAAATCTCATATATCCTGAATGTACAAAATCAGCAATGTCATAAATATCCTGTATCCAATATCAAATGAATCACCTATATCCCAAATCCAATATCAAGTAAATCTCTTATATCCTATATATAATTTGCATGAATAATTAAGATGAAGTATATTAATTTATATGTATACATATATATTAGCGTCTCATTCCACTAATATATATGTATATGCATATATAACAGCGTCCCATTCCACTGTTATATATACTAAGGAGTAAAATATAATGAAAACCTAGTGTCAAGCTGTAGGGTTCCTAGGCACCCTATGAAGGTCTCACAAGGCATCGAACATGCCAATATAAAAATTTACGGGTGCCGAGAGACCCGACTACGGTTCGTTGGCTAGAAAACTAGGCGAAAAAGCTAACTAGTTAACACTTAACTAATAGATACGGAAATACAACCTTTGTAGATCCGGTGCTCCACCTCCATAGCTCCGCAACGAGGTCCTCTCCGCTGTCCAAATCAAATCCGGGCTCAAGCGTCGGCTTCGTCGGAGAATGGGCAAGCTAGGTCGTCGATGTCCATGCCGAAGATGATCTACGTCGAGGCATCGCTAAATCAAGCTCCGACTTCACCAAGTCAAGAAACTTGTGAAGTAAACACACTCAACTACTTGGCAAGAGGTAGAGGATGAAGAAATAGGAAGTGGGTTCAATTTAGAATTGGATTTCTCACTCTTTATCATCAATCACCTTTGATGTCCTAAGCTTTTCTTCTTGAGTTCAAGGAAGAAGAAGAAGAAAAAATGATATGATAAGTTAATTATAATTGGAAAAGAAAATGAATACTTATCATATTAGAACCATGGTCAAGTGTAGAGAATTAACTAAGGTTAGATTAATGGTTAGGGTTAAAGATGAAGACAAGAATGGTTACAAAGTCAAAGCTTCATGAAGCTTCAACTAAACTCCAAAATTAGCAACCATTCTTTTCTTATCTATTCTAAATAAATAAATAAATAAATAAGTAAGAAAAGAAAACCCTAATCATTAGTTTAACCATGGCTTAATCCATTACACATAACTATAGTTAAACATGTATCATCAAACATGATACAATCAAGTGCACGAAAATATATCGAATATACAATGTGCACAACCGAGCGAGAAAATCCATTTAAAGTGAACCGATACTAGTTAATGCAAAGTAATATATCAAATATATAATTATGCATTAAATCATTAAATCAACACTTGATTTAACGATCCGGTCATGCGCACATAACCGACTGGTATCATTAGTAACATCTTATCGAATCAACACTTGATCCGATAACCCGGCTATATCGCATATAACCGATCAATGTCACCTCGCGAGAATCGAATACAGTATCACATACTCGTATTATTCTCGGTCCCGCACATATCTCATATGCGCTCCTATTTCGTTTTGCTTGAGCCAGGAATCCTCTGTGTAGGACTCTAAAGACTCGTCAATACGCCGGCAGCAGATGATGATCATATCAAACACCCACAAGCCGCAAGCGGTCTGCTAAACGTAACGGCCACCCGGGTATTGAGCGATCTGAAGATCGACGAGCAAGCCCGCTCACACTCCAGTGAATCCGACCAGTAACACTACCGTACAGTCCGGTCTGATCGTCTGATATGTCGCATATCTCGCCTAGGGGTGGTAAACGTCAGACCCCAATAGCTCGATAAGTCGTGTCGATATGAGGCTCATAACGGGTCGAGAAACTACTGGTAACACTTACCAGCAATTCTCAGATCAGCCCTGGCCAGGGACTTCCTGTTATAGCCAATCGAACACAGCGCAACATCAACCCCCTATACCGGGAGAGACGAATCCCCTCCTATCGCTCATTGCCTCCATGTGACTCGGGACTGTACCCAAAAACCACCGTTTTGCACGCCCTCTTGGACGTGGTAAGATGGAAATCAAAGCACAGTGGGAACCACACAAGACTCTATGACGATCTCGGGTCAACAGACTACTCTGTACCAGTGTCACCAGAGAACTGCCATCTGACGTGAGGTATAATACCATCTGGGAGTTCTCGGCGAGTCCGTCCAGTATACCCAGTCTCTACTGAGCACCCGTATATCATCTCTGATGTCAAACACCAATGGATATGGGATCATCCATCGCCCATCTGTATGGGTCGAGAAGGTATACGCTAGTCTACTCTGGTATATCGATGCCCCGTCTCGATACACCCATGACTAGGGACTTTGAAGGATGTACTTATGGACTACCTTGTCCCCACTAGTATGATCCGCATCATAGTCCAGGTAGTCAAGCACACATCCTAAGGGCTTTACCAACATGTAACAGAGAGACAATCAGCATACACGTTAAGGTAAAGATCAACCAGATAGCATACTATGATGTCGAGCAAGAAAGTCCTCCTTATATACGTCCCAGCATCCACTACAATATACATCCTATGTACAGTAATGGCCTCTAGGGCATACATATAACTAACAATCTCCCACTTGCACTAGGGCCATCTGTAGCAGTGATTGTAGTATCTCATACTCAACCATCCCATAATAGTCTCTCTCTGGGAATAGGCCTTCGTGAGTGGATCCGCCGTGTTGTCCTCTGAGTCTGCTCTCCTAACCTTGATCACCTGGAGATCAACCATCTCCACGATCAGGTGATACTGCCTTAGAATATGTCTGGATCACTGATGGGACCTGCATTCCTTGGCATAAGCCACGACTCCATTGTCTCACAATGGTAGGAACGTAGTTCATCTCATGAACCAATATACACCCAAACAGCCTCTTTGGTAGCATCTTAAGTAGCGATGTATCCTGCCTTTATCGTCTAGTATGCCACGGTATCTAGCTTGGAACTCTTCCAACATACCGTCCCTTTACTGAGGGTAAAGACAATGCCTGCGACTGACATTCAGTCGTCTTTATCACCCTGGAACCCTTCCAGTGATTCTCCCCAGGATCGATTGAGACCATCTCACTACAACTAGTGAGAATCCTAACATCCATTTAGATCTATCTCATAGATCCAAAACCCAGGATTTAGTAGGTATCATTTTGATCCTATATGGAGAATCATAGTGATAAGCGGAGATTGATCGAGCGTAGCATAGGAAACTCCTTCCCTATCAAGAGTATGTCATCCACGTACTCTACGAGGATCGTCACCATACTCCCTACTACCTTCTTGTTTATACAAGGTTCATCTACCATTTTGATGATGTCAACTTCTTTGACTAACACATCAAAACAGACGTTCCAACTCCGCGATGCCTGCTTTATCCTATAAAGCATCTTGCACACGTTTCCGCTACTCCCACTGTCTACGAAGCCCTCTGGCTGTGTACTTATAGACGCACTCTTCTAAAACATCATTTAGAAAAGCAGTCATGACACCCAACCACCAGATATCGTAGTCATGGTATGTAGCCGTGACAAGTAGGATCTGGATGGACTTAAGCATAGCTCCTTAGAAAAGGTTTCGTCATGATCCATACCTGGTCAATGATGCAAACCTTTAACAAGTCTAGCTTTGAAAGTCTCAACTTTTCCATGTACACCAAGTAATCTTCTCAAGATATACTTTCTCCTGATGGGGATTTAACCCTTCAGATATAGCAACCAAAGTCCATACTTTGTTGGTGTATAAGGATTCCATCTCAGATCACTAAGCATCCAGCCATTCTTACAGAGTCTTACTCCTGATGGCCAGCTCGAAACTAGTTGGGTCATCATCTCATGATGCATTCCTCGCTCCCACTGTCCTAGAGAAACCGAAGTATCTCTCAGGTGGGTGAGAAACCCTACTAGATCGGCGGAGAGGCTGAGGTTCGTTGGAATCTACTGAATCCTTTGGTTCTATCAAATCATCAGCTGTAGTTTGTATGGCTGAAACTTTTCCAGTTCTACATTACAGATCTTGCCTCGAGCTTGTCCGGATTTTGCTTTTAGACATAGGCCGGACAACCCCAAATCTTAACTAGCTTAAGACATGGGCTCTTCCCTTTCCATATCACATATGAAATGGTAGGCAACTGATTTGATTGGAACCCTATTCAATAGGTATGCAGCTTCTCAAGTGCATATCTCCCAAAAAGGAAACAGGTAACTCAGTAGTACTCATCATAGAGCACACCTTATCACATAGGGTGTGATTGCTCCGTCCCGATATACCATCGTGCTATGGTGTATACGGAGGAGTAATGCTGTGAGAGAATCTCATTCTCCTTTAGAATAATCCAGGATTTTCGTGCTCAAGTATTCTCCTCCTTGATCACATCAAAGGACATAATACTTATACCCGTATTTTGGTTCTCTACTTCTAACTTATATTCTGTGAATATCTCAAAAGGTTCGGACTTGTGTTTCAACAGGAACATAGGTCTGAAACTCGAGAGATTATCAGAGAACGTAATGAAGTATAAAGAACCAGTCCTGGCATGTGTAGACAGGGGACCTACATACATCAACATGTATCATCCCAAAAGTTCACTAACTCTTTCTCTGTTTCCAGTAAACGGAGCTGTGGTCATCTTATCTTTGTGACATGACTGGCGAGCTTCACAAGATGTAAATTCAAACTGATTTAAATATGCATCTAAATGTAACTCAGCCAGTCGGGTCGCATTGATATGACCTAGTCTACAATACCTCAAGAAGGAATCGTTCAATTCTGAACTGTTCCTCTTGTGTGTGTTCCGTATACTAAGAACTGTAGTTTGATTTAGAACATCAATGCTTTTAGATAACGTGCCTGAACCGATCAACTTTTGATATAGGAAATGTTCAAAACATTATCCAACAATACAAAATTATATCCTTTCTTTACTAATAAAGAGAGAGGTATGATTTTGTATATCAGGTTCGGTATCTAATAACATTCGTTCAGAATCAATGTATTGGTAATACAGGGTGACAGTGACCAACAGACTTGGCTGCAACACTTGCCCCGTTTTCTGTCTCATGAAACTTATCACCCGTTCTCAGTTCTCTACCTTTCTGCAGCCCTATGTAACAGATTACATATCTGGGATCCTGTTCTGGTATCACATACCCAGGACGTAAAGGATACTGAGAAACAGTTCTCTGTAATGAACACACCCGAAGATGATGCATCAGCATGCATTCTCTTCGTTTGGGCGGCACGGGAATTCTGGTAATCCCCAATTTCCTGCTCTGTCTTATAACAATTATAAGTTGGAGTGGGACCAACGTTCCCCAGCTCAGTATAACAAACGGGTTCGGTCAATAATCCGTATTATTATCTTGATTAAGGCGTGATATGGTCGCTACCTGGAGAGAGAGAGAAGAAAACACTCAGCGTGCGCTCTGTCAAGAATAGATTGGTTTTTATTTTATCTAATCAGGATGGCTCCCACTGCTTTTTATCAAATCTTCCTTCAAACCCTAAAAGGAAAGACTAGCCGGGATTAATTACACACTACAAGTTCGCCAATCTTTCAGCCAGGCCAGTGTCAGTACTTTGAGGGAGGTCCCCCGTGCTTTCGCACGAACCTAATTAATGTAAACCTCGTTTTTCCAGAGGCGTAACCCCGTTGACACCTTTCTAGACACCTACTTGATCGGCTAATTGTAATGTATAAAACTCTCCCAGGAGTAACAATTACTCGCAGCGGGTATCGGGATCCAACTATCTCATAGAAGGTATGCAATCTCATTGCAAATTTCAACACTTGAAATTCCCGATAATATTTTGCCCCTAGCAGCTATATGACCTTAACATAGTCAACAAATCATAAGTGCTAGTCAAGTTCAACCCGTCATTTCCCGATTGAATTAAACCCACCCGCACGACCCTTAACATAGTCAACAAAGTCGCACGACTACCCTAATCCAATCACATCATATGCTTATGCAGATAAGCACTAATTAGCTACCGCACACTACGCCTTAACATAGTCAACAAACGTAGCACGAATACTAACCAGTACTTATCTGAAATGAAGGAGGGCTACGACAGGTTTTTGTGAAAACCTATTGCGTAATGAACTTGATATCGTTGTAGAATCAAATGATTTTAAAAATGGAATGCTTTTGAGGCTTTTCTAGTTTTGCTAAAGGAGTCACTCCCGATGAAGGGATCGTCGGTCCTTTCCTCGTCGAATGAGGTGCGGGATATATCATATATATCACTGTGCAAAGCAAAAACTCTTAAAAGCAATCAAAAGACAAACCGAGTGTGTAGCATCTGCCAGTTATTGCTAAAGGAGTCACTCCCGGTGAAGGGATCTCGGTCCTTTCCTCATCGAATAAGGTGCAGGATATATCACATATACCTCTGTGCAAAGCAAGAACTGTAGCTACCTGTTTTATTTTGAAATTCGATTCTACAACATCTTAGGTTTCTTTTATTTCATTAATCACATTAATGAAGTCCCATCATTTAAGTACCAAAACATCACAGATAAATACGACGTACACTTATGCCATCCGCATTCGCCTCGATGTCCCCTCGTGCACCGTTAGGTTAGGTAACTAACGGCAGAGCAGGGCAGGGCTAGCGCGGGTGTAAAACATAAGTAACGTCTATATAATATATCATATATACTATATACTGTATCTATCAAAGAACATCACATGATCACATCACAGATATCGCAGCAGAAGATACATATGAAATATTGGATATACTAGGACGTCCATGTTTTCAATACGAGCCAGTATAAAACACGGATTCCACGGTCGTGATGAATAGCCAAACCCACACCCCTAGACCCCTACGAGAGCGGCAAGCAACCCTACCAATTCTAGAGTTAGGATACCCGGACTCGACTCCTCGAGTTGGTCTCCCACTGGACTCCAGAACCCGGTTACTTGTGCCCTTCTCCTTGGGTCTATCCTAGTGCGGAAAAGTAAATAATATACAAACGGTGACAACTTCCGCTACCTGGATGTGCCCCAATAAAAGAATATTACATACAAGTTTTTACATGAATGAAAATGAAAAACACTCATCTCACATAAAAAACCCCGGCTATTCAAACACGACGATCCAATATAACATATCCAGCAACACATAACATCACATGTCATCAACGTAAGTAAATATGTCCATCCCAATTGTCGTTGACATATAGCAACGAAACCGGCGATATCACATATTAGACTTACGGTCACAGAAAAGAAAGTGTAAAACTACAACAGTTGGAATCCGCAACCACCTCAGACATCGCATGCCTGACCAAATGAATTACTTAGACATCGCATGCCTAACAATTATAAACCCCGCATTTTAGTCTCAAAATCGAAAACTCTTTTCAATATCAAGTCGGGCAATTCAACAAGATTCCCGACATCCTGATCGAATACTCGTCGCAAACTTTAGTAGACGGCCGCACCCCCGATACCGTCGACGAAGTGAACCAAGGCGGAACACCGCTACCGCGAGCACCCGAACGGATGCTTTCGGCGACGGGGTTCTCCTACAGTCACTTGGTTGGGGCTATGGGGTGCAGCTGTCTATTAAGTTTACCCGGCGAGTATCCGCGTACGCTACGTGATTACGACGGACTTTTGATCACATCAAAATTCCGTGGCAACCGATCAAGTGAGACTAAACTGCTATGTTTATAACATTCATTTAGTTATCTCATAACTATTTGTGAATTCCAATTATTGTATCCCATTCCAGATAAATAGAAAATGTTAAACTTTCCGATCGAACATTCTAACACCCAATTTTTCCCGATACAGATCAACACATGAAACTAGTCTAACAACATTCAGTTCGTACCTCAGTACCAACGGTCCAGCCGTAGAAGGGTCAAGCCAACGCCTCACATATGGCACGCCGTACTGCCCCAAACCCGAAGGTTCAAAGGGCAGTTCAAGACGGTCACATGATCGAGTTAAGGTTTGTTGTCTTCTAGAGGGACCATTGCGTTACTTGCACTACTTAGAACGTCGTTAAACTACGGAAAAATCCAACACTTGGAAATTTCCCGACAGGGGAAAAATTGGGTATTTATATCCGGTCGAACTTTTTAACATATTCTAAAAATTTATCCGGAAAGCCACATAGACAAAATTTGATACCCCGATCGAAACACCGAATCCCCAAAACAACTCAGAACATTCAACTCTGGAATAAATTTTAAATATTCCCAGAAAATCCATAATAATTAAATAGGAATTACTGTGCAACAAGTGGAAGGTGATGTCATCACCTAGCCGCGGAACCGCCGCATAAGCAGTGCTTATGCCGTGGTTCCGCGCTCTGTTAGATGAATCTTTCGCCTGAGTTTGCACAGTAATTCTTATAATTATTTATTGAATTTTTCAGGCATTTTTAATACACAAAAATCCGCATTTTCGGAAAAAGTCCAGAGAGCATATTCCGGTTTGGGTTTTCGGGTCGTTCGGACTTCAAATTCCGTCTAGACTTCGCCTAAGGCTCTAGGTAGGCTCTGATACCACTGTAGGGTTCCTAGGCACCCTATGAAGGTCTCACAAGGCATCGAACATGCCAATATAAAAATTTACAGGTGCCGAGAGACCCGACTACGGATCGTTGGCTAGAAAACTAGGCGAAAAAGCTAACTAGTTAACACTTAACTAATAGATACGGAAATACAACCTTTGTAGATCCGGTGCTCCACCTCCATAGCTCCGCAACGAGGTCCTCTCCGCTGTCCAAATCAAATCCGGGCTCAAGGGTCGGCTTCGTCGGAGAATGGGCAAGCTATGTCGTCGATGTCCATGCCGAAGATGATCTACGTCGAGGCATCGCTAAATCAAGCTCCGACTTCACCAAGTCAAGAAACTTGTGAAGTAAACACACTCAACTACTTGGCAAGAGGTAGAGGATGAAGAAATAGGAAGTGGGTTCAATTTAGAATTGGATTTCTCACTCTTTATCATCAATCACCATTGATGACCTAAGCTTTTCTTCTTGAGTTCAAGGAAGAAGAAGAAGAAAAAATGATATGATAAGTTAATTATAATTGGAAAAGAAAATGAATACTTATCATATTAGAACCATGGTCAAGTGTAGAGAATTAACTAAGGTTAGATTAATGGTTAGGGTTAAAGATGAAGACAAGAATGGTTACAAAGTCAAAGCTTCATGAAGCTTCAACTAAACTCCAAAATTAGCAACCATTCTTTTCTTATCTATTCTAAATAAATAAATAAATAAATAAGTAAGAAAAGAAAACCCTAATCATTAGTTTAACCATGGCTTAATCCATTACACTTAACTATAGTTAAACATGTATCATCAAACATGATACAATCAAGTGCACGAAAATATATCGAATATACAATGTGCACAACCGAGCGAGAAAATCCATTTAAAGTGAATCGATACTAGTTAATGCAAAGTAATATATCAAATATATAATTATGCATTAAATCATTAAATCAACACTTGATTTAACGATCCGGTCATGCGCACATAACCGACTGGTATCATTAGTAACATCTTATCGAATCAACACTTGATCCGATAACCCGGCTATATCGCATATAACCGATCATTGTCACCTCGCGAGAATCGAATACAGTATCACATACTCGTATTATTCTCATTCCCGCACATATCTCATATGCGCTCCTATTTCGTTTTGGTTGAGCCAGGAAACCTCTGTGTAGGACTCTAAAGACTCGTCAATACGCCGGCAGCAGATGATGATCATATCAAACACCCACAAGCCGCAAGCGGTCTGCTAAACGTAACGGCCACCCGGGTATTGAGCGATCTGAAGATCGACGAGCAAGCCCGCTCACACTCCAGTGAATCCGACCAGTAACACTACCGTACAGTCCGGTCTGATCGTCTGATATGTCGCATATCTCGCCTAGGGGTGGTAAACGTCAGACCCCAATAGCTCGATAAGTCATGTCGATATGAGGCTCATAACGGGTCGAGAAACTGCTGGTAACACTTACCAGCAATTCTCAGATCAGCCCTGGCCAGGGACTTCCTGTTATAGCCAATCGAACACAGCGCAACATCAACCCCCTATATCAGGAGAGACGAATCCCCTCTTATCGCTCATTGCCTCCATGTGACTCGGGACTGTACCCAAAAACCACCGTTTTGCACGCCCTCTTGGACGTGGTAAGATGGAAATCAAAGCACAGTGGGAACCACACAAGACTCTATGACGATCTCGGGTCAACAGACTACTCTGTACCAGTGTCACCAGAGAACTGCCATCTGACGTGAGGAATAATACCATCTGGGAGTTCTCGGCGAGTCCGTCCAGTGTACCCAGTCTCTACTGAGCACCCGTATATCATCTCTGATGTCAAACACCAATGGATATAGGATCATCCATCGCCCATCTGTATGGGTCGAGAAGGTATACGCTAGACTACTCTGGTATATCGATGCCCCGTCTCGATACACCCACGACTAGGGACTTTGAAGGATGTACTTATGGACTACCTTGTCCCCACTCGTATGATCCGCATCATAGTCCAGGTAGTCAAGCACACATCCTAAGGGCTTTACCAACATGTAACAGAGAGACAATCAGCATACACGTTAAGGTAAAGATCAACCAGATAGCATACTATCATGTCGAGCAAGAAAGTCCTCCTTATATACGTCCCAGCATCCACTACAATATACATCCTATGTACAGTAATGGCCTCTAGGGCATACATATAACTAACACAAGCATCGACACAAAATAGTGATCTATCAGGTGCTGTCACCAAGACTGACACCGTGATAGGTACGTATCATACGCTATACCGAAAGCTCGAGTGCCTAGTTCTGACCCTCGCCTCTCGACGTATCTATACGCACATGACACCCGTCGGTATCCCCATGATAACCGTCGAGTCATTAGTAATGTCACTGGTATGTACTTTCCCACCTTCCAGGCTCAATCGACATGGACCGTCGATCATCTTGCTGAGGGGAACCATACCGGGCCCTACCATGTACCCTCATAGGGCCCCCGATTCGTCGCATGGGGTATATATATCAGAACCGATAAATCTCATGGTGGATGCTGAAATATCATATCAAGGGAAACCGGCGTTTTCAAATAATGCATAATTTCATGAAACTACCACGGTCCCCAAATCCAGAAAACATCGTGAAAAATTCATATCTCAATGCGAAAATCCATGAATAAAATATACACAACATAAAACTGTAATGTAAGCATATAAAGGAAAAGCCGCTAATTAACTGCAACAAGTTAATATAAATATCATGCGGTTCCTTATTTCTCCAGTTCTAAATAACATCAAGTAATGGTAAACATGTAGCTATAACTGATATATGCGTAAACATAAAGGTATAGCAAGATATAGATATATACCTATCAGAAATGATGTAATATACCCCCCGGGTATAAGTGAAGTATGTATGCAAAGTATACATGTAGCTATGTCATTATGTGTGTATGTACCTATCTCTAATGGTACACTACGCTATAGGTATACAGGTAACTAGCATGTAAGTATGTCAAGGCATATGTGTAAGCATATAGGTATACATGTATGCTATAAGTCATATGCATAAAGAAATATGAATCAATATCTCAATGTCCCTAACCAAACAATATCATATCTATAAGTGAGTTGTGCGTGACATGGTAATTATTGACGGTGTGTGTGGCATACAATCAGTTCTCGTGCAACATGAATCGTCAATAATATGTGCAGCGTCCTAAGGGTACTAGTCCAAGCAGAACAATATCTAAGAAATAAAGTGTAGTCGCAAATTCTAAATATGAAATAGAATATGCGACAAGTCAAGTCATTTCTAGCCCAGACGCATAACGCCATGCGGGCGATTCTCCTGTAGATGTTAAATCTACTCACCAACGCTCCTGGCTAAGTGAAGCCTACCACCTGATTTCCCTTTGTCATAGCGTCCGAAGTCCCCGCCTGTGAACCTAAAATTTCACAAACATATCACATAGGCTAAATATCCTAAATCGATGAAAAGACAAAGAAACGCAAGGATAACGCCCTTAAAATTACACTACGCACTTAGCGCATTTATCGCGCACGACATCGGCCAAAAACACTAACTAGGGTCGCTAAACTACGGAAAACCATGTCTAGACTCCGATCGTCCCGATCGCGCAAACACAACACAAACAAATACGAGAAATATAATAGAAATCACCTGGCAACGACAAATTGAAATCACGTCGGGAAAACCCTGAAACCTAGTAAACAACTTATCGCAATAATTCACACTAGAACAAAGCTAACACAAATCTAAAGATTACAAATATCTTTTATTAGCTTAATTATCCGATAAGGAAAATATCATTTAACAAATTAGCAACTTGATTAAGTTTTCTTCAACCTTAACATATTAATTAACCATTTCACTAATCAAAATCCTAACTTGATTACAAAAATGATATCTTGAATTTCTAAATAATAATTTAAAAGCTTAAATTAAACATCTAATTAAGCTAGTTAAATGTATTAAGCAACAAAAAGAGATTAGAGTTAAGGTTTTATACCTTCAAGAACACCACTTGAAATAAGAATAAAACCAAACTTTAGCCTCCAAAATTCCCACTAGAATGATGATCCAGGCATGATTTGTGAAGAAAGATGAAGATTTTGGATTATATTTGATCTTCTATGAATTAATTTGGATTTTTCATGATTTTTGTGAACTAGAAAATGATGAAATGAAGTGAGGAGAGAAAAGGGCAGCAAGGGAATGAAGTTTTAGCTAATGCATGATGGGCTAGGGTTTCGTGGAAATTTTTGGAATTTTCTAGAAGTAAAAAATACAATAATTGCATAATAAAACAAAAAAAAGGCATTAGTCACCATTTTCTTTACATGAAAATCCAAAATAAATCCTAAAAATCTAGATATTTTAGATGGATGGTTCTAAACAAAAATCTAGTGATTAGTTAAGAATAGAAACCCATTAGTAGTAAGTTACCCACATAAAAAAAATAATTACCACTAATAAAGTGCACAAATAAAGCATTAAAATAATATTTTATTAGGGAAAAATTCTATGTGAACCAAAACTTCCCATTGACCCCTAAAACTTGCGCACTAGCTTTACTTTAGCTAAACTAGGTGCCGGAAAGTTTCTACGGAAGTTTGATCACAATCGGGTTAAAAGCGAAAACACCGACAATTTTACCCTAAAACGGAAAATTCGCAAAACGATTTCTAAAACGTTACAATCTCCCCCCTTATAAAAATTTGATCCCGAATTTAAAATTTTCACTAAGCGTACCTTCAAAGAGAAGATTACAAAACTCCCAAATCTCGCTCGCAGCCTTCCAAGTGATCACCTCACTATACGGCTACGTCCAAGAAAACCCTTCACAGATGGCAAGACCCTTGACCGAAGTTTCTCCATCTGCCGAGCCATTAACACAATTGGCTGCCGGTGAACGAAACGATCGCGTCCAAGCCAAATAGTCTGATGCTGAATCATGTGAGAAAGGTCATGAAGGTAATTGCAAAGTATCGACACAAGGAATACGGGGTGAACACTCAATAATCTGGGCGGAAGTGCCAAGTTAAAGGCAACGGAACTAACTAGCTTTAAGGATCTCAAAAGGACCTACAATACTGGAATAAGCTTCACAGAACTCAACACGTCATTCGTCGAAAAAATCCATAGGAATACTTGATTCTTACTGCGAACTTAAGTCTGCAACCACCACGGTCGACATAAGACCACTGTTTGCACTGGGCTGTCCTCATCCTGACCTGAACCAACTGGATCATCTCCGAAGTCTCTAGACTAGCTGGGGTCCAAAAATCCTACTCACGCAGAGTCAGAAAAACAGACTGGTGATCGACACGACCTAACCCCTAAACCTAAAGGTTGCCAATTAAAGTGACTCCTCATAACAGCTATCGAAGAAGAACCCTAACAATGGCGAGTGACGATCCCCAGCTGCCGACAACAAAGTACGCACGCACAAGCATAATCTCTAGAGTCGGTATAGCCCGCTCTCACAAAACCATCATCCTGCGGATGGAAATACGGAGCTAAGGCTCAACCAGTACCCAAGGATTCCTGAAGCTCCTGCCCAAGACGGCAAGCGAATAGGGTACCCTATTTGGATACGACCCAAGAAGGAACTCCGTGCAACGCACAACTTAATAAAGGACAACTGAGCAAACTGAGCATAACCGGACAACAAACACCGAATGGAGTCACACCGTGTCTAGATCGGGGTAGACACCACAACGAAATTCGTGGAGATCTGCTCCCATTTCCACTTCGGAACGGTTAAAGGTTGCAACTCTCTAGCCGGTCTCAAATGCTCAACCTTAGCACGCAACAAGACAAACACCTTGAAACGAAATCCGAAACTTCACTCTTCATCCCTGCCCATCTGTAACTATCTCATAAGTCATGCTACAAATTGGTGGAACTTGAATGAACACCGAAAGTTGACTGATGTGCCTGCTCTGGGATTTCGCGTCTCTGCCCATCAGCAACAGGTACACAAATGCGTCCCTAAACCTAGCATACCTTGGTCACAAATCAAGGACTCCGAATCATTACCCAGCCGAGTATGCTCAAAATCTCAGATGAACGAGCTACGGCGGGCAGTGCCTCGCGAAAGCGATTAAGGAAAAATGATAGGGCACAGACATGAGCAAGCTGTTCCCTCAGTAGAGGCGAACTAAAGCTGTACTCAACGATCGCACAAGAACTGTAAATCTGCAGAAGACTGTCTCAACAATCAAAATCCGCTGCAGGAAGATGTACATTAAGCTCTGGTGGTCCGTGAAAATCTGACACGACTCTCTGAACAAGTAGTGTTTCCAAATCTCCAACGCACGACCACCGCGGCCATCTCCAGATCATGAGTGGGATATCCTGCTCGTACTTTCTCCAAATGTCGGGAAGCAAAAGTGATAACTCGAATGTTCCACCTCAGTACACAATCGATCCCCGCTCACGAACATCACAGTTAAACAACAAAGTCGCCCGAAACAGAAGCAAAGAAAGAATTGATGAAGTTGTTAACCGGGTCTTCAACTGCCGAAAACTCCGCACGCATGCCTCAATCCAAAGAAAAAGGAACCTCCTTTCCGGTCAGTCCAGTCAACGGTGCAGCGATACACTAGTAATACTGCACGAAACGGCGGTAACAACCTGCTAATCCCAAAAATCTGCGGAACTCCGTTCGTACACAAGTCTTGGCCAAAGCTGTACGGCCACGATCTTCCTCGGGACCATACAAAAACCGTCTCCTGTAACTACAAGACCTAGGAGACAACATAAACAAGCCTGAAAGAACACTCCGAGAATCTAGCTGGGGCTCTCCAAATGTCTGCAAAACAAATCCTCATGTGTTACTCCTGTCCCTCACGACACATTGAATAGACCAGAATGTCGTCAATAACACAACAATAACTGGTCGAGGAATGGCCTGAAGAAATCTGGTTCATTATATCTACGAATGCTGCTAGGGCATTGGTGAGTCTAACGACACCACCGAAACACACAAAGCCCGTAGCACGCACAAGGCAGTCTTCGGAATGTCATCTCTCCGAACCCACAACAATGATGACCTGATCCCGAACAAACTTAGAAAAATGTCTCGCACTCTGGAGCTGATCGAAGAAAACGTCAATGCGAGGTAAAGGATACCTATCCGCACTGTAAGCCGGTTCAATTGACGATCAATCAATACGCAACCTCAACTGCCGTCCTTTTCCTTGATGAACAGAAATAGGAGCTCCCCAATGCGAAACACTCATACGCGCAAGCCCCCCAACAAGAAACTCTGCAGCTGATCCTTAAGCTCCCTAAGCTTCGCTGGCTCATCTGGAATAACGTAGGAAAACTCTCGCACAAAGGAAAGATGGTTCAACAAAGCCACTGTGGCTCCGGTATCACGAATGAACGCCAGGAATCCTCGACATCTTCTCCTCAAAAGCCGACTAGCGAAAAAGGATGAATTCAAGCTGTGTGAGGTGACACCACTGCCCTCCCATGCACAACAAGAAATGACTCACCGGGAAAACAAACCCTGTCAATTTTCTCACGACAGTCCACAGACATATATCATGTAAGTAACCAGTCCGTGCCCAGGAGAACGTCAAATCCAACATCTCTAGAAGGATCAAAACGATGGACGAATCTCTATTTCCTATCCGATTGGCACACGACTGAATTACGTGTCGCGCAACAAAAGAATCGCTGATAGAAGTTAACACAACAAACGGCTAATCTAGCTAACCGACTCTCGTCCTAACCACGACACAAGTGTGTAAAACAAACAAGTACATCAACAGAATATACGAATTTAGAATACCTGAAAACTCTGCATTGGATGCCCGCACATCCCGATGATGTAGAAGCAAACTCTCGTGTCTGCCCCCTACCCGCAACTGGCACAAATCCTTCCTCTGCCAACCTGTCCCCTCTAAGAGAACCGTCCGCGTCCATGACCTCTCTGAAAACGACCCTTTCGCAGCGCTAAGGAACAATCCCTGATGAGGTGATGAAGGCTCCCGCATCGAAAACATCCATACGATGGCTGCTGACCCTCCTGGGGATGAGAGCTGAACGACTGTCCTCATCCCAAGCCTCTGCTACTCCCGCGACGGTCACGAAATCTGTCTCTGGACTGGTACACCGGTATGAGTCCTCCACTATTCCAGAACTCCCAAAGTCTCTAGAAGGCGTGCCTCGTCAACTGGGGCCGCATCTACTAGTGCTATGTAGGTGATGGAATGCTGCATGCTGATTGCAAGGAACAACTGAGTAACAGGGGTGACAACCTCCTATCGCTGCGCTCGAATGGCCTCAACCAATGAACTCATCGTCTGGCGCATGTCCTGCATCTCTGCCACAAGCCTAGCGATACTATCTGTCGAATGCGGATCCATCTGCTCCTGTGCAACGAGCGTGCCATCCTGGTCAGTCCTCGGCCCTCGCGGCATCACTTTGAGTCCCCATAGTCATCGGCGGCAAAGGCTATAAATAGAAATAAGATTTGATATGAACACGAAATCGAATCACAAGGATATGTCATCAAGGAAGGAATTTCAAGCAATTTGTACATAGGTCACTTTAGGCGGAGTACCGCATCGTGAGTATGCCGCGGACACACACACACTACGTTACTCTGCTTAAGCTACCTACTCTATCATACCAAGGTCATCATACACTCCGAAAGGTAAAACCTAGCGCTCTGATACCAACTTTGTCACGACCCGAAATTGGCAGGTGACGGCCCTAATACTACGCAACGTCTACAGGAGTAACGCAGTAAAAGAAAGCCAAAACCCAGAAATCTAAACCATTAAAAGACAAGAAAAGATAAGAAACATTGTTTAAACTTTTGAAAATCTCAAGTATAAATTCTTTAAGTCCAATTTACTTTCTTGAAAATTTCGGCAGCACCACTTTTGTAAAATCCAACCCCAAAAATGGGTACAACATAAATATAAAGTAAAACATCCCCAACGGGAGAAAATCCAAGCCAAAAGGCGGAAAACAACCACCACAACAGATATACGACGCCGTAGCGAAGAAATAAAAGACGATAAAAAGGAACTGTATAAAAGACAACCAAGTCACAAAATACTATTCAATATCGTCCTCACATCAAGTCTTAAAGTCAACATGAAAGTAGTAGATGGAGAGTACATGGATACAATGAATATACAATACAACAACGAATAACCACAAAACCCACCTAAGCAAAACTGCACACTGTGAGCCGATGCGGTATCCGTAGCAAATGATGATAAGATAGGTGATAATAGTCCGGCATCTGACTACTGTGAGGAAAGACCTGCAAAACACTGTGGCACAACGGGAGTGAGTTTCTAACTCGTGAATAGTAAATAACATATGCAGGTAATCGCAAGTATGTACGTACAGCGCGAATCTAACATATGCAATCAATAGCAAATAAAGGTCATATGAATGCAATAATCATGAAGGTACACTAGCAGGTACAATTAATACATGAAACAATAATATGAAAATCGGTATGCAATAATCATGCGATAATGATATGAATGTGTATATATGCAACGGTCATGAAAGGTACGCTAGCAGGTACTACTAATACATGAAACAATGCATATAAAATGAAGTATGTAAATGCAACAATCATGAAAGGTACACTAACAGGTACTATTAATACATGAAGCAGTATATAAACAATAAATGTGGAGTATGGAATGAAATATGTCATTTCCACGGAATCCTGACATCGTGGTAGGATCAAAATCCATCAAGACAATGCAAATCACAATTCTTCAAATAAGCCCCCAAATTGACTCTCATATCATATAAGTCTCACAAATCTTGAATGTACAATATCGAATAAATCTCATATATCCTGAATGTACAAAATCAACAATCTCATAAATATCCTGTATCCAATATCAAATGAATCACCTATATCCTAAATCCAATATCAAATAAATCTCTTATATCCTATATATAATTTGCATTAATAATTAAGATGAAGTATATGAATTTATATATATACATATATATTAGCGTCCCATTCTACTAATATATATGTATATGCATATATAACAGTGTCCCATTCCACTGATATATACTTAGGAGTAAAATATCATGAAAACCAAGTGTCAAGCATCGACACAAAATAGTGATCTATCAGGTACTGTCACCAAGACTGGCACCCTGATAGGTACGTATCATACGCTATACCGAAAGCTCGAGTGCCTAGCTCTGACCCTCGCCTCTCGACGTATCTATACGCACATGACTCCCGTCGGCATCCCCATGATAACCGCCGAGTTATTTGTAATGTCACCGGTAGGTACTTGCCTACCTTCCAGGCTCAATCGGCATGGACCGTCGATCATCTTGCCGAGGGGAACCGTACCGAGCCCCACCATGTACCCTCATACGACCCCCGACTCCTCGCATGGGGTATATATATCAGAACCGATAAATCTCATGGTGGATGCTGAAATATCATATCAAGGGAAATCGGGTTTTTCAAATAATGCATAATTTCATGAAACTACCACGGTCCCCAAATCCAGAAAACATCGTGAAAAATCCATATCTCAATGCGAAAATCCATGAATAAAATATACGCAACATAAAACTGTAATGTAATCATATAAAGGAAAAGCCGCTAATTAACTGCAACAAGTTAATATAAATATCATGCGGTTCCTAATTTCTCCAGTTCTAAATAACATCAAGTAAAGGTAAACATGTAGCTATAACTGATATATGCATAAATATAAAGGTATAGCAAGATATAGATATCTACCTATCAGAAATGATGTAATATACCCCCGGGTATAAGTGAAGTATGTATGCAAAGTATACATGTAGCTATATCATTATGTGTGTATGTATCTATCACTAATGGTACACTACCCTATAGGTATACAGGTAACTAGCATGTAAGTATGTCAAGGCATATGTGTAAGCATATAGGTATACAGGTATGCTATAAGTCATATGCATAAAGAAATATGAATCAATGTCTCAATGTTCCTAACCAAACAATATCATATCTATAAGTGGGTTGTACGGGACATGGCAATTATTGACGGTGTGTGTGGCATACAATCAGTGCTCGTGCAACTTGAATCGTCAATAATATATGCAGTGTCCTAAGGGTACTAGTCCAAGCACAACAGTATCTAAGCAATAAAGTGTTGTCGCAAATTCTAAAAATGAAATAGAATATGCGACAAGTCAAGTCATTTCGAACACAGACGCATAACGCCATGCGGGCGATTCCCCTGTAGATGTTAAATCTACTCACCAACGCTCCTGGCTTAGTGAAGCCTACCACCTGTTTTCCCTTTGTCGTAGCGTCCGAAGTCCCCGCCTGCGAACCAAAAATTTTACAAACATATCACATAAGCTAAATATCCTACATCGACGAAAAGACAAAGAAACGCAAGGATAACGCCCTGAAAATTACACTGCGCACTTGGCGTATCTATCGCGCACGACATCGGCCAAAAACACTAACTAGGGTCGCTAAACTACGAAACACCATGTCTAGACTCCGATCGTCCCGATCGCGCAAACACAACACAAACAAATACGATGAATATAATAGAAATCACCTCGCAACGACCAATTGAAACCACGTCGAAAAACCCCGAAACCTAGTAAACAACTTATCGCAATAATTCGCACTAGAACAAAGCTAACACAAATATAGCGATTACAAATATCTTATATTAGCTTAATTATCCGATTAGGAAAATATCATTTAACAAATTAGCAACTTGATTAAGTTTTCATCAAGCTTAACATATTAATTAACCATTTCACTAATCAAAATCCCAACTTTATTACCAAAATGATATCTTTCTAAATAATAATTTAAAAGCTTAAATTAAACATCAAATTAAGCTAATTAAATGTATTAAGCAACAAAAAGAGATTAGAGTTAAGGTTTTATACCTTCAAGAACACCACTTGAAACAAGAATAAAACCAAACTTTAGCCTCCAAAATTCCCACTAGAATGAAGATCCAAGCATGATTTGTGAAAAAAGATGAAGGTTTTGGATTATATTTGATTTTCTATGAATTAATTTGGATTTTTCATGATTTTTGTGAACTAGAAAATGATGAAATGAAGTGAGGAGAGAGAAGGGCAGCAAGGGAATGATGTTTTAGCCAAGGCATGATGGGCTAGGGTTTTGTGGAAATTTTTGGAATTTTCTAGAAGGAAAAAATACAATAATTGCATAATAAAACAAAAAAGGGCATTAGTCACCATTTTCTTTACTTGAAAATCCTAAAAATATAGATATTTAGGATGGATGGTTCTAAATAAAAATCTAGTGATTAGTTAAGCATAAAAACCCATTAGTAGTAATTTACCCACATAAAAAAAATAATTACCACTAATAAAGTGCACAAATAAAGTATTAAAATAATATTTTATTAGGAAAAAATTCTATGTGAACCAAAACTTCCCATTGACCTATAAAACTTGTGCACTAGTTTTACTTTAGCTAAACTAGATGTTGACAAGTTTCTACGGAAGTTTGATCACAATCGGGTTAAAAGGGAAAACACCGACAATTTTACCCTAAAACGGAAAAATTCGCAAAACGTTTTCTGAAACGTTATATGTGGCATGTACCCGATATTATTAAACTGTACCCAAGATGTTGAGCTCTTGGGGGATTATTAGGTTTTAACGAATCGATCGAATAACTATTCCGCCATACTTGATTTCGGTATTTTGGACGATCTATTCGCATGATTGTGTTTTGATGACTGAGTTTTATGATATTTTTTTTCGTGCACCATGGTTCCACCAACTGGGTATTTGTATTTTGTGCATAGTTATTACACTTGAGACATGCTTTATACACTGTTGTGTTGATTTATGATTTTTGCACAGTATCACACCTGATATCGTTTTGTGACTTGGCTGCACATGATTATGATTTCATGGATTTCATACAGTTGGGTTGATTTTGTGCATATGGTATGCACACGATTTGGTTTTTTCACTCAGTATAGATCACATATGATTGCAGTGCATTGATACGTATTTTGTGCACCACGGTTGCACCTGACTTCGTTTTGATGGCATTCGAGACATTGATTTTAATTTCATGCCTAGGGTATGCATATGATTTGGCTTATGCTTTCGGCATAGTTTTCATGAACTTTTAGTATTTTGATTTTCTTTTGTGCACGCTGATGCACATGGTTGTGAGATTATATACCATGGTATACCTAATTTGGATTTGGATTTAAATACGTTGTATACCGTCGATTTCGATTGTGATACTCGATATTTGTGTTATGCACCTTTTGTACCTGATTGGATTCTTGCGCATATTTTACGTGCTTGGATTGGATTTTTTCGCATGTTCGGCGCTTGTTATTGGATTTCGTGATTTTATGCATGTTGGATGCACGTGATTTAGATTTTATTCGTGCATGATGGATGCACCTGATTTGGATTTTCGCTCATGTTGGGAGATGCAATTTTTATGCACACCAGATGCACTAAATCGGGATTCTTTATGCATATCAGATGCACATGATTTTGCTATCAGGCACACCGTTGCCTCTGACAGGTGTTTCGTGCACACCCGTTGCACTTAGATGTTGTTTCTGTGCACATGGATTTTAATTTCCGTGCACACCAGACGCACGTAACATTCATATGCACATTTTGGGATTGATTTCTTATAGAGCAGTACGTTTTTATGATACTTACTATTTGTTTTTGTACAGAGCAGGACTAGTCAGAGGACAGTACCTGGATATATTTTGCATGCATTGATAGCTATCGAAGGGATTTCCAAAAAGGGATCTATAGTCTCAGTATTTACCTACGTGTCTGATATGACACGAAACGTTTAAAACAAGGAAACCCTTCTAAATTGTTTTCAAAACGGCGGGACGTGCATATTAAACAAAAGATATATACATATATGGTTATTTTCTTACAATAGACGTCCGCCACTGTGCAGTGTTATGCGCATCGCACAGCAACATGAAAGGTTTGGCATGCATTTCCTTCAGATGTATAGAATTGATGTTTACATGTATAGTTTTGATGTATATCATATTGGTTTCGTTTTGGATTTGACATTTGTGTCTTCACCATAACTCCGATGATTGCGGGATGCTTGACGGAGTTTTGATTTTTGAGTTATCTGCTCATTTTTCATGCGTATGCATTGCGCTACGATGTGCTTTATGTATTTATGATTTCGGGATCCCGACGGCTTAGTCTTTTACTGAAATGTTTTAGTGTTAGAGGAGTTTAAATTTAAATTCGGGGACCGAATTTCTTTAAGGGGGGAAGATTGTAACATTTCAGAAAAATAAAATATTATTTTTTGGGAATTTTTATAATTAAGTAATAAATATATTGAATATTTTAATATTGCGGTATAATTAAATACCGATAAATTGGGAAAATTTGGAATATTATAAAAATTATTAAAAAGAGGGTGTTTTATTGGATTTAAGCAAATATGAAATTTTATGATTTATTAAACACTATTTTATTGTTAATCGCGATTAAACATCGCTAATCTTGTATTAGTCCAGTTTTGTGCATATGACATTCACCATGTCATTTTTACACTTTGTTACATTTTCTTTCATGGCTTCTCTTCATTTTTCATTTTGGGTTTTGTTTTAATTAAGAGAAGAAGAGAAAACAAAACAAAACAAAACAAAACAAAAGAAAAGAATAGAAAAGAAAACAAAGGAAAAGAAAAAGAAAAGGATTAGAATATTAAGCATGGGCAAGAGAGAGAGAGAGTGTGTGTGAGGGGTCAAGAGAGCCATACCCATTTGTTCCCTTCGTTCTCCTTCATCATTTTCTCACCCCCTCATCTCTCATGGCTTCCCCATCTCCACCTCCTCTTCATCCTCTCAAAACAACACCAAAACAACCTCAAAATCTCATCCCCACTTCATTAAAAATGTGCACAAGCTCACAAGCTACACTTTGGACCAAGAAAGCAAGGATTTTGGACACTTGGGGGCAACTCAAGAAAATTCTTGAGTTTCCAAATGAGGTAATTTCTTCACCATTAGCATTGTATTTCCATTACTTTAGCACCTATGCAAGTTTAGAAGTGTTTGGATGCGGTTTTGTGAGCTTTGAAAATTCCTAGAAAGGGTTAGGGCTTGAATTGGATCCAAAGGTGTAATCGAGGCTCAATAGTGACCTTAAACCCCTGTAGGGATTGTAAAATGGACTGAAACCAGAGAATAGAACCCCAATTAGCGAACTTAGAAATCCCCGATATCGTATTTTGTGGGAATTGTGTAGGGAAATTGAAATCTGCTAACACTAAGGGACCTGAAAAATTATTTAGCATAGACTGGGATACAAGCTGGCAACCTAGAAGCATTTCCCAAAACCCGAGACCTCAATTTCCTCCCTTGGCCGCAGATTTAATCTTTCTGGCCGCAAATTGCAGCCAGACTAGGGACTTAGGGGCTCGTGTGTGTTTCATGTCTCCATCTCCAGTAAACTAGACCCTCCACATGTGCAAAATTGGCTAATTTGACTTAGGGTAATATCTGGAGCTTGTTTTCGAAGTTTTTGCTTTAGGTTTGCGATGTTTATGAATTGGAGTTTTGCTATTTGTGTTTGGTATCGATCACTTGACGTTTGTAAGTCTATATCGGGTGATATTTGGTTGATTTGCGAGAGCAGACCATAGGTTTTGACCTATGTGTGAAACATGTGTCGTTTTGGATTTTAAATGGGATTTTAATGCGGCACGATACATTATGATGTGTAGGTACCCCATGAGGAATTCGAGATGACAAGCAAGCGAGTGGCGACGTCGGCATCGGCAAACGAAGATCAATGTGAGTAGATATATATCTACGGGGGAAGTCGGGTGGATGGCTTATAGCGCCCCCGCAGTTCGAAGTATAGTATGCTATATATATGTTATATATATGATATTGTTATGTGAAACATGGATATTCAAGATAGGTTATAGGGTTCATGGTAGTGTGGTGTAATTAGAAGTAATTTAGTTTAACCTCTTAGTCGCGAAACCCTAGATTAGGGATTACACCTACACGCGCACACACACTTGCATTCATTTTATAACCTGTGCGTATATGGGGATACGTATTATATATATATATATATATATATATATATATATATGGGTATGGGACTATGTATATATATATATATACGTATACATATACATGGATTATGAGGATAGTACATGATATTTGGAGATGAGTCGATGAGATTGGGCTGGATGCCATGAGATCGGTGATATGACGTGGTTCATATTATGAAATACGACACGGTGTTTAGCGGGTCCTTTAGGTGTGGTGTTTTCATGCACACGCATGCATATACATAGATGGTATCAGATTGTACTAGACGTAGATCGGTATCCCCTTATCATGATATATGTTGAAAAGGATACCAGATGAATAGTGTGATAAATGTGATATTGGCCCATACCTAGATTTGGGAGGCCGTACGATGGATTTTACCGTATGAGCTATATATTGATGATAGATCCGCACTCTTGACTCGAGGATGTCATATTATATAGGGTATCGCTTGGGATACTATTGAGGCGGGATCACCGACTATTATATATATATATATATATATGTATCGACTTAGATTTAGGTGGTTTCCTTACCCTTTTGATTAGACTGTTAGTTTAGACCTGTAGTTTACTGTATGACTCGTTGTTTATATTATTGCATATTCATTATTGATGTGTATATTATTCAGCTCCCGCATATTATTGCTGTTCGCATCGCATTTCATGCTTATATTGTGTTTTCATATGTTAGTATTAGAATCATGCTGTCAGGACACCAGCACGATTACCGATGATGCGTATGTTCCACATACACTTATTTGCCGGCTCACACATATCATCATCAGTAATTCCCCTGTCACGTACACTTTAGAGAATATTATTTGATTGATATCTCCTGTTAGCTGGTAGTCTCGACTGATCATTACTGTGCTAGTTTAGACATTGCATTCATTATTGTGATACTTCATGCATATTTATTATTCATTGTCATGCATTATTATTTAGGGCCAGTCCGGATTTGCCAGAGCCCATACATTTAAATTCATTGTCTTTTATTCTCGAGATTTGGGTTTTCCATGAGATTTATGGATTTGGAGAAACCGCAAGATTTTATAAAACTGATAATCATTTTAAAATGAAAGTTGCGGTTTTCTCATGATATGCTTTGAGATTTGTCCACCATGAGTTTTCTCGGCTCTTGAGCGATATCATAGACCCAATTCGAGGAGGAGTAGAATCCGTCTGTCGGTGCATTGTGGACCCGGTGCGGTACCCCGGGGCAAGAAGATCGCAGTTGATCGGCGTTGAGCCTGTGACAGGGGAGCATTGCTGACCGGTGATTGTATTGTGACTCGTCCGATATCCAGAGGATACCAATTGGAGTTGGGCCAGTTCGGATAGCCGGAGCCCAGGGGCCAGTCCGGATAGCCGGAGCCCAGGGGCCAGATATTGAGGTGTTGAGATATTTGATATGGGCTAGTCCGGATAGCTGGAGCCATAGATATTGGATATTGGTATTTATGTTTTGCGTCGATGCTAGACACTGATTTATATTGATTTATTATTGATACCTCATTTTAAATATACAGAAATCTCACTAAAAAAAGAAAACAGATTCTTCATTTACATGTATTCTGTTTTCATTACATTACATTCATACCCCATACATATGATACATTGCTACCTGAGGCACTGACACGAGCACATAGGATTGCACTTATGCAAAGATGTTTACCCTTGCCATCTTTTCATGCTTCAGACCTTATCATTTTGAGGTTATATATTTTTACTGATCGTATTGACCTAGGATTGAGTCATACATACGATTTCTGCTCGGTGATGTTTTTTCTACTCATGAGTTGGCAACTCACCCCCGTTGTGCCACGGTTCTTGCAGGTTTTTCCGTACAGGTTTCGTTACGGCTTTGCTGGCACACTACTTCCATTCCGGGTGATTTTCTTTGGTAGGTGGGTTCACTTGTATCGTGACCATCATTGTACTTTATTTTATTCATTGTATCTAGTAAACTCCATCAACCAGACATGTATTTTTATTGACTTAGCAGACCAGTGATGTATATTCTTTCGACCTAGAGTTGCGCGTTGTATTGATTTGAGTTTCCTTTGAGTTGATCCCCGCCCTTCGGCGTTGTATATTATATTGCTTGTGTAGTTGTGGCCGTCGATTGACGAGGAGCTAGCTCCCGCTTAGGGATTCCTTTTTATATATTATGCATGTTGTACCCCTTTTGGGGCCGGTATTTACAAAGGAAACTCTGCCGAAATTTTCAGAAAAGAATTAATATTTTAAAAACGTATTTTCGGCTTATTTTATCAGAACACTTTCTTTAAAAATGGTTTAGATTTCTGGGATTTTGGCTTATTTGAATTTGATGGAGCCTTATATACTTCATATGATTCAATGCCAGTCACATGCCATTTCCGGGTCGTGACAACCATCCTCAGATCAGTCCTGTTCGGCTACTACGTATTATAGTGCTCATCATGAAAACAGAGTGCTCAAGAGCAAAATCAGCCTCAAAAGGGGTATCCAACATCACGTACGTCTGGTGCGCACGGAAATCAAATCCAATACAAGTGCTACGATATGCATAAAAGCAAAACTAAGTGTAATGGGTGTGCACGAAAATATCTGTCAAATGCAACTGGTGTGCATGACTACAACATCAAGTGCATCTAGAGTGCACGAAAATATCAACCCAGTGCAACTAACCTGCACGAATGAAAATCCCAATCGAGTGCATCCGATGTGCACAAAATCCAATACCAAGCGCCTAATATGCACAAAAATCCAACCCAAGCGCGTCAAGTCCGTATAAAGCATCTTGTGCAGTAGCATGCATGAAAACGAACGTCAAGCGAAAACGCGCACAAAAACATAAATATGGTGAAACAAATGCTCAAGACATAAATCGGGTGCACCAATGTATGGGGTATAGATCTAGTGCAACCAATGTATGGGGTATAAATTTAGTGCAACCAATGTACGGGGTATAGATCCAGTGCAACCAATGCACGAAATACCAATCTGGTGCAACCAATGTACAAAATATAAATCGAGTGCAACAAATGCACGAAATACAAATCTCATGCAACAAATGCACGGAGTATAAATCCAGTGCAACAAATGCACAAAATACAAATTGGGTGCAACTAGTGCACGGAAACTCATCAATAACTCAAATGCGTTTAAAAACAACACCGAGTGTAACAAGATGTATAAAAATCATAAGAGTGTGCAACTGCGTACACAAAACACGTATCAATGCACTGCAAGCACATGCGAGCTATACCGAGTGCAAAAACCAGATCGAGTGCGTACCACATGCACAAAATCAAATCAACCGTATGAAATCCATGAAATCATAAACACGTGCAGCCAAGGCACAAAACCGATATCAAGTGCAATAGATATGCACAAATCATAAACCAACACAACAGTGTATAAAGCATATATCAAGTGCAATAACTATGCACAACATGTAAATACCCAATAGGTGCAGCCATGGTGCACGAAAACAATATCATGAAACTCAATCATCAAAACCCAAATCCAAGCGATATAAGAGTGATACTCGGATTACAAACGCAAATCGCAACAAATGATATTGAGGTACACCTCCTACAATGTCGAAAAATGTCGGTGCGCCCAAAACTGGCAGAGCAAGAACATCCGCTTGCCTCCTGCTCACGGTCTGGCATCCTCTGTCTCTAGGTCCTTATTTTCTCTGTGGATTACCAATCTCGCAATCCATCGGCTTGTCGGCCCGGTCAGGTGTACTAACGGAAATGATTTTGCTCTGACACTCCTCTGGTCATCTGTCGGCCAATTAGCATGATCACTCGTAAAGCGGCACTTCACTGGCGTCGGCCTCCGGCCCTCGGAATACACGTGACACAACTGATCCTGGGTGAAAATCTTATCACAGCAGTGTCCTGGAAGGCACCTGCTCAAGGTCTCTTCCGATCTCGTCTATGCCGAACTGTACGGAGGCTGGTACTCTTGCATAATCTTTTCTCGTTTTCTGGACATCTGTGTTCTTAGCACAGCATTTCCTCGGAACGGGCCATATCCCCACGCCTCTGTATACATATCCGATCTCTAATCACAACGGGGAGTAACAACAGCTCGTTAACATCTCGTACGAACCTCTTGTTCCACTCGTCTTCATTATCGTCCTCATCGAAATCACATCATCTCTGGCTATCTGCATAGTGCAATTCATCCTCGGCTACGATCAATCCGGAGTCTCTCACACGGACTCGAAATTACGAACTCGGTATGTTCATCACTTTGTACAAGATATCTAGCCGAACACGTCCTCGGGAACTCGTCCCAACCATCGGAGGAATACACTTTATTCATCCGCTCTCGATCAACTCACAACACATCTGGGTGAGGTCCTCCATCCGAAGCTGGTCAACTTACTGATCTCCTATCGGACCATCCAACGAAAAACATCATCTCTGGATCGATCTACTCTAAATCTGAATAAGATTCTCCACACTGGAAATCTTCAACTCAACTAAACCTGCGTCGGCACATCAAATCAGACGAATCATCTCAGTTGCTCAATTCAACTCAAGATAGACTAGCTATCTTCTATCGCATCTCTTCCCGAATGCTCCAGCGATCTCAGCTCGTAAGCTCTGGAAGCGACATCCCATCAATCTCAGCAACATCTGGGTCATCTGTCTGCAAGGTAGACAACATCAAAACTCTGTGGTAAGCTGTACATCAACAGTCCTCTCACAACAGGCAGCCTCTAACAATGGCCCGATCATCCGATGCAAAACCGAACACTCGCCTCAAACGAGAGATCACAACACAAACACTAAATCGATATGTTCCCCATGTCACCAGATAACACGATGGTCAGTCCTCGTCCATAACGAGTGATTGTTAGATTTTCTGCGTGTTCAAGTTTAGTTAATTACCGCAATCAAAACGGTTTCGCTTGTAGCTAGCCGGTTGAGTACTGGTCGTCCGCAGGGAGATGGGAATCTTTTTCTATGTGCTTTAACGAGTTAAGTACAAACGTCCAGATTTGTTTGTGATTAACTAAGTGTTAAAATGATATGTAAAGAGAGCTTGTTAGGGTTAGGATTAGGTTAGTTTGAGTTAGGAGTCACTCACTTCTTTCGTTGCCACTCTTAATATCGGTGTTACGGTAATCGGCAACAACGGGGATTAGCACGACTAGGAAGGAACTTGCGAGTATAAGCTAGGCTTTCCAACGCTTAAGTTCTTCCTTTTGGTGCTTTTCCGTCCGTTCTTTGCTCTTAGCCATAACCTCCGGTTAATTCAACCACAACCGGTCACACTACGGAATCACCTCTATCATGTAGGATAGGGTGCCGTAAGGAGCGGATTGTGGTTCAATTAACGGGAGTTGATTTATGATGTTGGGCAAGGAAAGAGTGAGAGGGATTTCCTTCTCTCAAACTTCCCTTATCCTACCCTAACAAGTATGTAAATTACTCACCCATTACAAGAAGAACGAAAAATAAAACAAAGGAGGAAGATAGAAAGAAGGAGATTAGAAGATAACAACTAGTTATTTGCGACCTCACCTCGGCAAGGATCAAGCGTAAGCATCATGGTCGTTTAAAAATAAAGGAAAAGAGAATAAGAAACAAACAAACACAAATAACAACAACTAAGTTAACAAATGAAAATTACAAGCAATAATAATTTAACTAAAGAACAAGACAAGCATGATAAGTAAAAAGAACTTCTTTATTCATCATTCTTCACTCACAAAAGCTCACAACAAGTTTTAATGGAGAAGAGATGAGAAGAGGAAGAAGAACTACAAGTATTCTAAAACCTAAAATACAAGATTAAGCACCCTTGGCTTTGGCAAGTTCTGGACTATTTATAGGCAGGCAACAGAAATTCTAGGGCAACATTCTGGACCCATGTGAAAATACCAAACTGCCCCTAAAAATTGACTTCTGACGACTCGTATGGCCGCGGTTCCGCGGCCTAAGCATGCTTAGGCCGCGGTTCCGCGGCACTATTGAGGAATTAGGTCACCAATTTTGGTGGTTTCCCCTGGATAGCAGTGCCCTTCAGTATGGTATATGTTTTTTCTCATAATTTCTTCACGATTTTTCCAGAATTTCTGTTGATCACAAGGTGATTGGATGTGTATCTTTTGTCATGATTTTTCTTGAGCTCCGCGTAGATTTCTTGGATCTTGTGTTGCCATTGAGCCTTGTGCATGAAAATGACATTGATTTGCCATTTTGTCTTTTAAACTGGTGTGCGGCAACATACGGATAGAGAGCGGAGACCCGTGTTTTATCTGTGGTTGGCAGGAACCCGAGTTTTGTCGTGTTTTTCCGAGTTTTGTCGTGTTTTTCCATGAATTTCACCGTTTAGAGCCGAGAACCTGTATCCTGCAATTGACTAGCAAACACGGCTCAAGAGTACCTACCGATAAGCAATATGATAAAAATTGGGCGGTATAAAAATGCAAAAATCTGATATGAACAAATACCCCCAAACTTATCATTTGCTCGTCCCGAGCAAAGCCAATTTATTCACAAAAAAATTCCTAACCTCTCTTTCGCATGGAACGCGATTGCACTGAGCATGTGCAACAAGCCGTTAAACCTCTAGGTGTCCCTAGTAGGAGGAGTGTTGTCTCCTGAGGGTTTTCAGCGGATACTACCCACAAAATCCGGTCAAGCTAGTTTTGCGAAATTACTATGATTCAAACCCTTAAAGTTTTTTTTCCAGAAAATAACAATTCTATGATCCCAAGTCTAGACTATCAAACCCTTATTTTTCACACATCGCTTCTTATTTAACTCAAGATTTTATATGTCTTTACGTGCAGTGCAAATAGTGTCGTTAAGTTCCAGAAGGATCGATTAATGTCATCACACCATAAAAGCCCGGATAAATTTTTTAAAAAGGATCATATAAGTTTTATAAAGAGTTAAGCATTTTTCAAGTTTCGTTTTCCAGTAAGGTTTCAACTTCAGAATTTCTATCTTCCTTAACAGGAAACTAGGTCTTATTTTTCACTCCACCTTTTTCTTGTTTTCATTTCATACACACCTCTGTGAACGTGCAATAGTCTTTATCATAGAATAAAACCTTCATATCTCCGCTAATTTTTTTTTATAAAAGCCTGTCTTTTATCAAGATTATTCTCACACAAAGAACCGTTAGGAATTTTAACTCGGAGAGAACACTTGCTTGACTTTGTTTTAATCTGGACTTTCTAGGCTTCTTAGCGAGCTTTGGGCCAATGCACCCAAACCAGTTGGCTTTAGGGCATTAGGTGTAGAAACACCCCAGCGGACTTAATTACTCAAGTTACCTAGGTCCAAAAACAAAAGACAGTTAGCGTGAAAATCATGATGATTCAATACGAACGGAGATATAACCGACAGTTCAATTATTTTTTTTTGGATAAAAGACGTGTTTAGTGGGTTCGGTGTGTAATCATTCCAATCAAGTTTAGATGGGTTATTTTTCAGA
This sequence comes from Agapanthus africanus, assembly GCA_030015575.1. Lineage (NCBI taxonomy): Eukaryota > Viridiplantae > Streptophyta > Magnoliopsida > Asparagales > Amaryllidaceae > Agapanthus > Agapanthus africanus. The sequence continues at coordinate 217,540,410 of JASDDO010000029.1, forward strand.
CTTAGTTCCAATTAAGGAATCAATAACATTCCTTCATATTCACTTCACTTCATAAACTATTTCTAGATATTACTTATTTCAGAACAAACCTATTTGATCCTCAGAAAATCATTTATCCATTTAAAAGTTTTTAGACATAAAGACTTGTCATCTAATTTCCAAAACTCACGACACGTGTAGTGTGATGTAAAGACGTATATCAGCTATAGTTAACTTCAAAGGAGAGTTATCTTTCAGGTTTTCAAAATCTAAACATAAGATTTAGTTATTCTTATTTTATCAAACAAAAACCGTCGAAATGTTGAATCAGAGTCCTCCCACTAGCTAACTTGACAAAAAAGTTTTTATGTTTTTAGAAAATTTTCAGATTTTTATGGATTTTATGATTTAATATGCAGATGCAAAATATACATATGAATGCGAAGGTAAGAATGCGTACCGAGCGTATCCCCAAACTTAAACTGGACAGTGTCTCACTGTCATCGCATGAAGAGATCATTTGAAGGGTCAAAATTGTCGGTTAGCTATACACAATTTTCTTTGTTTTTGTTTTTAAAGAAAAGAAAAAAAGCAAAAATGGAAAAGAATATCCACAAATGTATAAAAAATGGTATATACATACCCCCAAACTTATTTGGAACAGTGTCTACTATTCTTGGCTGGATAACCGAAGTTTGCTGGTAGGCAGAGGAAGATTATGCAGGGTAAACCGGCTCCTGTAAGACCAGGAGCTCCACTTTTGGTTCGGCACTAAGGTACGGTTTTAGTCAGTGTCCGTTCACTTTGAAAAATGAACCGTCCTTTGGATTCTCCAAATCCACAGCGCCCTGCGGATACACATTCCGCACAAAATACGGCCCTTTCCAGCGAGATCTGAGCTTTCCTGGATGGAAGTATAGCCGGGTGTCGTAAAGCAGTACCTGCTGACCAGGTGAAAGTTTTACGCAAAAGGTGTTTATCGTGAAACACCTTCTTTCGGTTCTTAACGACAACCGCGTTATCGTAAGCCTCATCCCTAAGCTCGCTTAATTCGTTCAACTGCAGCTTCCGATGGCTGCCCGCATCTTCGAGAAACAGATTCAGCTCCTTTATCGCCCAAAATGCGCGATGCTCGATTTCTACAGGGAGGTGGCAAGCCTTTCCGTACACAAGCCGATAGGGAGACATGCCAAGATCGGTCTTATAAGCGGTTCGAAATGCCCAAAGGGCATCAGTGAGTTTCAGCGACCAATCTTTTCGGTTCTTGGAAACCGTCTTCTCCAGTATCTACTTGATTTGCCGATTTGAAACTTCGGCCTGCCCACAGGTTTGGGGGTGGTAGGGCGTGGATAGCTTATGATTAATGGGAATATTTCCGCATCAAGGCCTCGAAAGTCTTATTGCAGAAATGAGTTCCATTGTCGCTAATGATCGCTCGGGGGTGCCCAAACCGGGAGAAAAATGTTTTCTTTAAGAAACCTAACGACAACCTTGTTGTCGTTAGTCCGGCTGGGCACAGCCTCGACCCACTTAGAGAAGTAATCAACAGCGAGAAGGATGTACAAGTTCCCGAAAGAGCTGGGAAACGGCCCCATGAAATCTATCCCCCAAACATCGAAAATTTCCACAACCAAGATTGGTTGGAGCGGCATCTCGTTCCTCCGAGATATCCGGCCCATGTGTTGGCACCGGGAGCAAGTCTTCAATAGTCATGAGCGTCTTTGAAGAGTTATGGCCAGTAGAAACCACAATGCAAGATCTTCTCAGCTGTCTTTCTAGGGCCTAAATGCCCGCCACACGCCTGATCGTGGCAAAACGACAACACACTGTTGAATTCATCGTCAGGGAGACACCGATGAATAATCTGGTCGGGACAGTACTTGAACAGATAGGGTTCGTCCCAGTAAAAGTGTTTTACTTGGGATAAGAAGCGAAGTCTGTCCTGACTTGACCATTCAGTCGGTAGTAATCCTGTGGCCAAATAGTTCACAATATCTGCGAACCAGGGTTCGCAAGATACTGTCAAGAGCTGTTCATCCGGAAAACGTCGTTGATCGGAATTGGAAGCGAAGGCGAAGAAGGAAGTCGTGAGAGATGGTTGGCAACTACGTTTTCACATCCTCGTTTGTCCTTAATGACAAGGTCCAACTCTTGATGAAAGAGGATCCAACGTATTAGTCGAGATTTTGCATCTTTCTTCGCAAAAAGATGGCGCAGAGCAGAATGGTCTGTGTAGACAATGACTGGAGAGCCGATGAGGTAGGGCCTGAACTTTTCTAAAGCAAATACAACAGCCAAGAATTCCTTCTAAGTTGTTGTATAATTGAGTTGGGTGTCGTTCAGGGTTCGGCTCGCATAATAGATTACGTGCGGCATCTTGTTGATGTGTTGTCCAAGGACAGCACCAATGGCAAAGTCGGATGCATCGCACATAATCTCAAACGGGTGCGTCCAGTCCGGTGAAGAAAGAACGGGAGCAGAAGTGAGTGAGCTTTTCAATGACTCGAACGCAGTCACACAGCTCGAGTTGAAGTCGAATGGCGTGTCCTTGGCCAGCAGAAGAGTCAAGGGCCTAGCAATCTTGCTAAAGTCCTTGATGAACCGTCTATAGAAACCGGCATGGCCAAGGAAGGCTCGGATGTCTCGGACGCATCTGGGAGGAGGTAGATTGGAAATGACCTCAATCTTTGCTTTGTCAACCTTTATGCCATTTTGCAAGATGATAAGTCCTAATACAATACCTTCGCGCACCATGAACTGGCACTTCTCCCAATTCAAAGTGATGTTCTTGTCCTTACATCGGGTAAGGACAGCGTCAAGATGCAGCAAACACTCGTTGAAGGAATCGCCGAAGATGGAGAAATCGTCCATGAAGATCTCCAGAATTTTTCCACCATGTCTGAGAAGATTCCCATCATACACCGCTGGAAGGTAGCGGGCTCATTGCATAACCCAAAGGGCATGCGACGATATGCAAACGTGCCGAAAGGACAAGTGAAAGTGGTCTTGTCCTGGTCTTTTTCAGCGATGGGAATTTGATTATAGCCGGAGTAGCCATCAAGAAAGCAGTAGTACTCGTGCCCGGCCAATCGTTCAAGCATTTGGTCAATAAAAGGTAGCGGAAAGTGGTCTTTCCGCGTTGCGGCGTTAAGTTTTCTGTAATCGATGCATACCCGCCACCCAGTTTGGGTGCGAGTAGGGATTAACTCGTTCGCCTCGTTAGTGATGACCGTTATACCTGATTTCTTGGGGACAACGTGAATGGGGCTAACCCACTGGCTATCAGAGATAGAATAAATGATACACTATCCAGACATTTTACGATCTCCTTCTTCACAGCCCTTTCATGACTGGGTTGAGACGTCTTTGTGGATCCCTGGCTGGTTTGGCATCATCCATCAGATGAATGTGATATTCAACGATCAGGGGACTAATCCCCTTGATGTCCGCCATGGACCAGCCAAAAGCTTGCCTATTGTTGTACAAGACCGCAAGAAGGGCTTTCTCTTGCTCGGGAGCTAGAGAAGCCGAGATGATAATCGGGAGGGTCTCGTTCTCACCTATGTAAGCGTACTTAAGGTGAGACGACAAAGGCTTGAGTTTGAGCGTTGGAGGTGAAACGATGGAAGGCAAGATTGGTGCAAAGGTCTCGAACTCAAAAGATTCCAGCAAAGGTTCAAAACGAGTGTCAGCGACCGAGTTGGATGGTTCAGGTAACTCATCCGGAAATTCGAAGGATTCAAACTCGGGTTGTGAGCGGCTAAGATCGTTCGAGAACGTGAAACACTCGTAGTCGTTGTCGGGCGCAGAAACAGCAGAAGGTTCGAAGAGGAAAGCACTAGTGGCGTCAAGGTTATCGTGATCAAACAGAAACTCCTCGAATTCATACTCTTCTGGGGTGATCTCCTGGATTGAGCAAACGCTCCAGTATATAAGCATTAGGTCGGAGGCTGATTCCCCAACCTTAAAATGTTTGAGTTCAATTGTCATGTTTCCAAAAGAGAGGTTCATCGAACCATTGCGACAATTGATCACAGCATTTGAGGTTGCAAGGAATGGGCGACCGAGTATCACCGGAATTTGATTCCGGGGGTTAGCTACAGGCTGTGTGTCTAATACAATGAAGTCAACGGGGAATATGAAGTCCCCGACTTTGATTAACACATCCTCTAACTCACCTCTAGGATGGGTGATCGATCGGTCGGACCATTTGGAGAGTACAGTGTGTGGTTTCAGCTCTCCTACGCCTAATTGCTCGTATACTGAGTACGGAAGCAGGTTAACACTGGCACCCAGATCTAATAGTGCGCAGTTGATGTTCTTATCCCCAATGGTAATAGAAATCGTAGGACAGCCAGGGTCCTTCCGTTTTTGTGGTAAAGATTGGGGTAAGAGCATCACTCACAGCACTAGCCAAGAAAACTTTCTTGGGTACCTGAGACTTCCTCTTTTTCGTGCACAAGTCCTTTAAGATTTTCGCGTATGATGGGACTTGTTGGACAGCATCTAGAAGGGGAATGTTAATGTTAACCTGCTAAATAACTCCAGAATCTTCTCCATCTGAGGATTTTGTTTATTAGACCTCAACCGGTTTGGAAATGGGATGTTTTTAAAATTGGTTGAGTCTAATGCTTGTGGAGGATATTGTGGAGTTGGAACGGATCCCAGAACAGGTGTTTTCGTGGAGTGAAAAGTGGGTCCGTTCAGAGCAGAAGAAGAAGAAGAAGGAGAAGGAGAGCCTTTTGAAGAATGGAGAATAGGCTCAAAAGACGAAGAAGCAGGAGAAGAAGAAGAAGAAGAAGCGGTCGGGGTGTCATCGTTGATCCGTGTGCCAATGTTGTTTTGCAGCATCCTTCCCGATCTCAATGTGGTCACGACACTCACATTATGGTTCTGTTGTTCAAGAGAAACATGTACATTATGTGGGTGACCGGGATTTGGGAGTGGCTGGAATGGGAGCTTCCCCTTCTCTCGCTCGCTTAAGGCCGCATTCAGCTGTGCAATCTGGGCCTCGATGGTCTTGATGCTTTGCCCGTGAGCGGCAGTATGTTGCACTAAGGACTGAATGGAAGACTGGATGTTGGCGGTGGATTGTGTCGATTGTTTAACGAACGCCTCAGACTTCGTTCGAGCGAGGAAACCTTATCGTTGTTTGACGGAACAAAGTTGTTTTGGGGAAAAGAATTGTTGGGTGCAAAGTTGTTCGTCTGATTTTGAAAAGGTTGGGGTTGGAAGGGCTGTTGAAACTGATGTTGACTTTGTTGTTGCGCTTGTTTTTGCGGCGGAGGGGCCTTTGGAAATTGTTGCCTTGGAATTGATGCTGATTCTGATTCCAGGCGAAATTGGGGTGTTCCTCAACCGGGATTGTAGGTGGAAGAGTATGGATCATTCCTCGGTCTTTGCTGAAATGCAGCATTAACCTGATCCTATCCTTGCGATGGTAGATTGTAAGGACCACTCTTCGGTTAAGTGAGAAGGATCAGAACAACAAGCGCAAATGGTACGGAGGGGAAGAACAGGGGTAGGAGCAGGAGAAGAAAATTTGCTCTCTATCGCTTCAAGCTTTCTCGTTATTACAGCCATTTCAGCTTTCATCGCAATAGAGACACCAAGTTGGCGAATTCCTACCCTAGACTGACCGGTAGAAGTGGAGGTAGAAGAAGAAGAAGTCGGTCTGGTGCTCTCCCATTGTAGCGTCTGTTCCGCAAGGTCGTCGAAGAATTGCCACGCTTCCTCGTCAGATTTCGATAGGCAGTGGCCCTGACAAATGGTTTCCAACAACTGCTTGGTTGCTGGGTTCAGGCCCTCGTATAAGTTTGGCAAAGTTGCCATTTCTCTATACCGTGGTGAGGACACTGAACAAGAAGGTCTTTATACCGGTCAAAGCACTTCCAGAAGGGTTCAGAAGGAAGTTGAGAGAATTGGTTGATTTCGTTACAGATCCTTGTGGTTTTATGATTCGGATAGAATTTTTTGAGAAACGCTTAACAAACTCGTCCCAACTGGTTATAGAGTGGGAAGCGGTGCTATACAGCCATTTTTCAGCAAGATCGCATAAAGTGAACGAATGACCCGTAGACGTATAGCATCATCCGACAGCTGGGTGGTTTTCATCATGGCACAAACGTTTTGAAATTTGTTGATGAAGATATAGGCATCTTCAGATTCAAGCCTATGAAATCGTGGAAGCATGTTAATGAAGTGGGGCTTAATTTCAAAATTATCCCCATTGGCCGGTGGAAGAGAAAGACAGGTGGGAAGTGCAGAACGGGTGGGATAGAAACGATCCTGGAGCGCAATTCGCGGTGGCGCTACAACAGGCGGTGGTGGTGGGTTATTTGCCTCCATAGGAGGTGGAGTCAAACCTGGGGTAGTCAAAGAGATGTTCGGATTAAATCCTGACATCGCGGAAGAAGAGGTTGGTGATGGTGAAGGTGAAGATGTATGAACAGAATTCCGGTCAACGTCGGTGTTGGCCGGCAAAGGTAATGGTGAAAGAGGAGTGGACGGAGTTTCGATGTCTGAGTCGATCGCATAGTCGGTAGCGACTAACGTAACGCGGACTAGGCGGGCGCTAGTGTCCCGAGTCCAAGCGGACATACACTAATCGAGTTTAGTATAGTCAAAGCGGAAAAGGTGAGGGTAAGAAAACGTCAATGGAGAAATACGATGGGTGGTGGGTGAAAAATGGATTCTGGCGACAAAGGGCAAGTTTTTATAAAAGTTTTTGATTTTTTCCTTTTTTTTTATTTTTAGAAAGAGCTTTACAGAAATATGTACGGACTTACGGCTTTAAGCAATCACAAACAAGATATGCACATCACACCTAGATCTAGGGTCACCTAGGTCTGCTAAACAGCTCCTAACTGTTCCAGAGGGCTAGAAATAGGACCTCAAACCGCCTCTTCTCCGTCAATTGCAGCCAGGTAAGTGCCAGGTAAGTGTGAGGCTCCCCACTACATAAGTAGTGGTCCTAATTAAGTAACCACTTGCCTTCGACACACTTTCCTAGACCACCGCAAAAGTCAGATAGGATAAACGGCCGATGCCTGTAACTAGTCATCTGTCCTATTGAGCGCGAAGTCCTTAGGGCTGAGTCTAGTATTTTTTAATTAACAATGTCAATGCATATGCTTTTGTGATTTCTGGGGTCCTGGGAAGGGTGATGAAATCCCCACCCAATCTGAATTGGTTTCAAGCCCCTTAAAGTCCGTATTAATGAATGCAAAGCGGTAACAAATCAACTGCAAACAATTTTTTTTATTTTTTAGCGCGGCGCAAAGAATCCTGCACAAGAACAGTTTATTGGAAGAGGGAAGAGAATTTGCGCAAAGAATGCTGCAGAAAACACAGTTTATTGGAGTCTAGAGGACTGGGGACGGAGCAAGGAACACTTATAGAGATTTTGAGATGCAGAGGGCACCAAGTGGCCGCGGTTCCGCGGCCTAAGCTTGCAGATGCCGCGGTTCCGCGGCAAGACAGTGGAATTGGGGCTGTGGAATTCTGGTGTGTGCTGCCTTGGTTGTCCTCTGCTTGTCTGAATTTGCTGAATCTTGATTTGATCACTGTATCTGCTCTAGATTTTTACAGTAGACGTTTGCTTCGCTTTGATCCGTCGCGGTGTAGCCGTAGAGATGTGGGTCTAACTTCCCACGTCTTTGGCACTGAACTCGAACTTCGTATTTATCCTGCACACTTGCACAAAAACTAATAAAAAAACAAGATGGTTATTTTTTTACAAATTTTTTTTTTCGGTTAGATTTATATTCACAAATTAACCCGAAATTACACAAAGAAATAAACTACCGTCTCCCTGGCAACGGCGCCATTTGATTGTTAGATTTTCTGCGTGTTCAAGTTTAGTTAATTACTGCCATCAAAACGGTTTCGCTTGTAGCTAGCCGGTTGAGTACGGGTCGTCCGCAGGGAGATGGGAATCTTTTTCTATGTGCTTTAACGAGTTAAGTCCAAAAGTCCAGATTTGTTTGTGATTAACTAAGTGTTAAAATAATATGTAAAGAGAGCTTGTTAGGGTTAAGATTAGGTTAGTTTGAGTTAGGAGTCACTCACTTCTTTCGTTGCCACTCTTAATATCGGTGTTACGGTAATCGGCAACAACGGGGATTAGCACGACTAGGAAGGAACTTGCGAGTATAAGCAAGGCTTTCCAATGCTTAAGTTCTTTCTTTTGGTGCTTGTCCGTCCGTTCTTGGCTCTTAGCCATAACCTCCGGTTAATTCAACCACAACCGGTCTCACTACGGAATCACCGCTATCATGTAGGATAGGGTGCCGTAAGGAGCGGATTGTGGTTCAATTAACGGGAGTTGATTTAAGATGTTGGGCAAGGAAAGAGTGAGAGAGATTTCCTTCTCTCAAACTTCCCTTTTCCTACCCTAACAAGTATGGAAATTACTCACCTATTACAAGAAGAACGAAAAATAAAACAAAGGAGGAAGATAGAAAGAAGGAGATTAGAAGATAACAACTAGCTATTTGCGACCTCACCTTGGCAAGGATCAAGCGTAAGCATCATGGTCGTTTAAAGATAAAGGAAAAGAGAACAAGAAACAAACAAACACAAATAACAACAACTAAGTTAACAAATGAAAATTACAAGCAATAATAATTTAACTAAAGAACAAGACAAGCATGATAAGTAAAATGAACTTCTTTATTCATCATTCTTCACTCACAAAAGCTCACTACAAGTTTTAATGGAGAAGAGATGAGAAGAGGAAGAAGAACTACAAGTATTCTAAAACCTAAAATACAAGATTAAGCACCTTTGGCTTTGGCAAGTTCTGGACTATTTATAGGCAGGCAACAGAAATTCTAGGGCAACATTCTGGACCCATGTGAAAATACCAAACTGCCCCTAAAAATTGGACTTCTGACGACTCCGTATGGCCGCGGTTCCGCGGCCCTATTGAGGAATTAGGTCACCAATTTTGGTGGTTTCCCCTGGATAGCAGTGCCCTTCAGTATGGTATATGTTTTTTCTCATAATTTCTTCACGATTTTTCCAGAATTTCTGTTGATCACAAGATGATTGGATGTGTATCTTTTTTCATGATTTTTCTTGAGCTCCGTGTAGATTTCTTGGATCTTGTGTTGCCATTGAGCCTTGTGCATGAAAATGACATTGATTTGCCATTTTGTCTTTTAAACTGGTGTGCGGCAACATACGGATAGAGAGCGGAGACCCGTGTTTTATCTGTGGTTGGCAGGAACCCGGGTTTTGTCGTGTTTTTCCATGAATTTCACCGTTTAGTGCCGAGAACCTGTATCCTGCAATTGACTAGCAAACACGGCTCAAGAGTACCTACCGATAAGCAATATGATAAAAATTGGGCGGTATAAAAATGAAAAAATCTGATATGAACAACGAGCTCGCCCTGGCCGCATCACTAACAGTAGCTGAATCTGCGCTTAAACTATGGTGATAGGAACATCAAGCATGTATCGATGAAAATAGATCAAAAGAATGAACGGAATCAACAGATCCATAATGGATACATGATCATAAGGAGGAACGGAATTAATGAGAGTATGATCATTGTAACGAATAGAATCAAGGATCGCAAATGGATGAATAATCATGGGGACGAAGAGAATCATAGATCTCAAGATATGTACATCCTAAGGTTTCTTAAGTAGAGTATCGTATTGTACGACATATCACTCATTATTCACATCATTATATATATACCTATATCCCAGGTCACATCCGTATCAATCTCATATCATGGGACCTAACAAAGGTATCAATATTCTCATATCACCTTGCATCCGTAACGACATATTAAGCCAACTCATCATATTCATCATATCAATATCTCACATCAATGTCATCGTACATATACAATCTATCTTATTACTCTCATGTCGTATTTATCGACCTCATAACATGCCACTATAATCTCGTATTCATTCTCTTGCAACTACATATATATATCGGGATACATATTCACATTTCATGACTTCATATATCAATTCGAGACATCCTTTCTATCATATCATTTCACACTAAAACCACTAACTATAACCCTAAGTCGTGGCATATCTTGTCTCCAAACTATAAATCACATATCATTATTTGCGGGGGTGTTATACGCCATCCACCCTACTTTCCACATAGATATAAATCTACTCACCTGCGAAACTCCTTGTTCAGCCGTAGTCGATGTGTTTCGCCGTCTCGGAATCCACGCGAAGGTACCTACAATAAATACACAGTCACAATGCTATTAAAATCAAGTCCGGAAAACCGATACGGCACACGGTGCGCTCATAGGTTAGAACTTATAGCCTACGCATGAAAAACAACCAAACAACCCTCGTCGTTGACGTAAAAACGTCCAACGACCAAATCCAAATTCAAATATCAAAACCAAGTTTCAAATACCGGAAAACATAATACGGCAACCGAGGGAATCACTCCCAGATTCTTGCTCAGGTAATCTGGGACAAAACAAAAAATACAGTAGCTATGTTTTAAGGTATGTGAGCTACAGCCAAAACCCCAACACCAAAGATGCTACAGTAACTGCCCTAACTGGTACAGTAACCATCCCCGCCGGTCCCACCTTGGTGTTTAGGTCTCGTCTTCTCATGGTGGTCTAACTAGGTTAATGTATATGTTTGATTTTTTTTATAAAGGTCCCGGGTTGCTCCAGATTCCCTGTAGACCTCCAAATATGTCACAAAACCAACACGGAAAGTTTCTAAGTTCGTATTTTGGTTTCTATTCGGTGTTCTAGGCCATAAAATCAGCACTAAGGTCATTGTATACAGCCACTACATAACACAAGTCCACACAACACCCAAACCCTCTCTTGGAAAATTCCAAACATTACTAATCAACATCGATTTAACTCTAAACTAACAATAGGATAAACTAAACACAATAACTTAACTAAATTCTAGAATTATACATCATTTGGAAACTCAAGAATTTTCTTGAGTTGCTCAAAGTGGTCAAAATCCAACTTTGAAGCATCCATTGGGTTTGTAGAGAGGTGGGGATCATTTTTAATGAAGAGGGTATAGGGTTTAATGAAGGGATTGAGATGATACATGGAGGTGAAGGTGGAGGAAGCAAGAGGATGAAGGAGATGAAGAAACAATGGAGGAAAATGAAATAGGGCAGCCCCACTCTCTCTCCTACCCTCACCCTCTCTTGTTCTCGCCCTCTCAATCATTAATGTCAAGTCACACACACTCTCTCTCCAATAATTCTCTTTCCTTTTCTCTTTTTCTTTTTAAATCCAAATATCAACAAATCCCAATGAAAAAATATGCAACCAAATGCAACATGTCATGGTGCACTAACCATGAAAAAATGTAGAATTACGGATTTGGCCTAATAGCGATTAGTAGTGCACTAATCAATTTTTATTTAAACAACATATAATTAATTATAAAAATGCTAAATCCGATAAATATATATTTAAATGAATAAATCATTTTAATCTCTAATTATTTCACAAATATTGGTATATATTTATACCATTTTACGAAAATCCCAAATTCGCAAATCGGGTAGTTTTCGCGAAATATATTATTTTAATATTAAATTACAAAAATAATATTTTATATTTTCTGAAATGTTACAGTGAAGTTATTACACTGACGCAAAATTTTGTCCAAGAGGTCACTCCCTATGAAAGGATCTCGACTCTTGCCTCGTCGAATGAGGTGCTGGATATTCTTAACCGAATACTACCGTGCAAATTTAAACGAAACGTCTGTAATAACAATTTTCAAAAATTGGTTCCAACAACTTCATTTAGGATTTTTTTTCCTTGCATTAATCAAAGTTAACGCAGTCCCATCAATTAAACATATCACACCAAAAAGAACGAAAACACAATGTACGTATATGTCATCCGCATTCGCCACAGGGCCCCATCATGCTCCTTTAGGTTACTTAACTAACGGCAGAGTGGGGGTTGGACTAGCATGGATGCAAAACATATACAACATCTACTAGTATATATAAATATATAACATTCGTCCCAGGCATGATATAAGCAACATCACAGAACATCAACAATCAACACAGAATGGTGGATAATCTTGGAGCCTCGGGTTTCATTTAAGCCGCAAATGAGACCTGACGTTCCCGGTCGTGTGGATAGGCTGTGCAATGAAAACCTGGACCCCTACGAGCGTGGCAAGTTACCCACCAATCCCAAAAGCGAGGCAACCCCAATCAACAAAGTGAATATGCCACCCAGCACTTCACGGAATCCGGTAACTTGAGCACCCCTCCGTGGGTCATCCTATACCCCCTACGAGTGCGGCGAATAGCCCACCAATTCTAGAGTAAGGCCCCCTCCATCTCAACGCCATGATATATGGGCCCGTTGCCCTCTAGAACCCGGCTATTCATGCACTCCACCACGGAGTAATCCTAGTACAAAAAAGAAAAATATATATACAATGGAGACATCGACCTCAACCTGGTCGTGCCCCAATAAAAGTATATATAATCTGCCAGAGACGAATGTCCACATGTCGAACACTCTCCCCGCAATAACAAATATACAAATGAATCTGAACTGTACTACTACCATTGCACCACTGGCTATCCACCACGACAATCCAACCACAATATCAGTACAAACACAGAACATCAACGCGAGTGTCTGTCATGACCCGAAATGGCACGTGACTGGCACTTGAATCATGTGAAGTCTTATAGGACCCCACCTAATTCAAGTAAGCCAAAAGCCCAGAAATCTAAACTATTTAAATAAAATAGAGTGAAGGAAAACTTATTTAAAAGTTAACAAATAAAATCCCTTTGAAAGTCGTAATAAGCATTTTTAAAAGCATCAAGTCTTTTCCCAAAAATTTCGGCAGAGTTTCCTTTGTAAATACTGGCCCCAAACGGGTACAAACAGAAATATACATAAGTAATGAATAAAGGCATCCCCAAGCAGGAGCTAACTCTTCGCCAATTGGCGGAAACAACCACGCAAGCAATATAATATACAACGCCGAAGGGCGAGGATCAAAACTCAGAATAGAATCCAACATCCTCAAGAAAACCAAAGAAGACCCATAATAATACAAGTGCGCGAATCTAAGGTCGAAGGAATATACAACTGGTCTTCTAAGTCTATCAAATAATACAAGTCTGGTTGATGGAGCTTACTAGATACAACTGAAATAAATAAAAGTACAACGGTGGTCACGATACAAGTGAACCCACCTACCAAAGCAATCACCCGGAAGGAAGCAGTGTGCCAGCAAGCCGCAATGAAACCCGTATGGCCAAACCTGCAACAAACTGTGACACAACGGGGGTGAGTTGCCAACTCGTGAGTAGAAAACATCACCGAGAAGAAATCGCATGTATGACTCTCTCCTAGGTCATACAATAATATCCTCAATATATCACCTGAAACATCTAATAGTGGCAATGGTAATCATCTAAACATAAGTGTATTACCACGTGCTCGTGTCAGTGCCTCAGGTAGCAACATGTCACATATAAGATGTACGAATGCATTGAGAATGAAAGCAGAAAACATCTTCCACAAGAAAACTCTTTTCTAATCTCAGTAAGATTTTAGTGTTAAAACCGAAGTATCATCAATGAAATCGACAGAAAATCCGTGTCAAGCATCGACACAATATATACATTCCAATATCTCAATGTCTCAATACCTCAATATCTCAATATCTCGGGCTCCGGCAATCCGGACTGGCTTATATCATCAAATCTCATGACCACGTCGGTATCCTCCGGATATCCACTGCGTCATAAATAATCGGTCGGTAGTGCTCCTCTACCGGGCTCAACGCCATCATCTACGACCATCTTGCCCCGGGGTACCGCACCGGGTCTACCATGCACCCGCAGACGGTTCATCCTCCTCCTCTAATCGGGTGTATGATACCGCTCAAGAACCGAGAAAACTCATGGTGGACACCTCTCACATCATATCATGAGAAAACCGCAAATTTCTATCTTTAAAAATGATAATGAGTTTATAAAATCCTTGCGGTTTCTCCAAATCCAGAAATCTCATGGAAAATCCGAAATGCCAAAATCGAGAGTCAATAAACAGTGAATTACCGGCATAAAGCCCCATAATATTGCATGACAAATGAATATACACATGCATGGGTATATAAGTAAACAATGCAATATCTAAACTAGCACAGTAATCATTTATTGGAACTATCAGCTAGGAAGTTATATCAATGAAGTAATATTTTCTAATGTGTACGTGACATGGCAATTACTGATGATGATGTGTGTGAGCCGGCAAGCAAGTGTCCGTGGACATACGCATCATCGGTAATGGTGCTGGTGTCCTAACAATCGATATCAAAATAGTTAAGGAAACATATATATAAACATGCAATGCAATGAGAACATGAATATAACGGAGAATGAATAGTAAACGCAACATTGAAGAATATACATTTCTATATACGAGTCATACGTTCTTGGCATTTGAAATAGCACCAATCGTGGTTTTTAGGAAATGGGGGCTACGATGTTTTAAAGAAAAAGTACATCCTTTGAAAAATCCGTAATATCACTCGAGCTGTCTTTTGAAAATACTTACGATTCGTTAGTTTTGAAAATAAGTATGACTCGAGCCCAGCCCATCATCCACCTAAACAACTACATGACTAAACTAAGAGACTAGTCGAAAGGGTAAGGAAATCCACCTAAAGTCCGAATCGATATATCTAGTAGTCGGCGATCCCGCCTCACTACCGTTACATACGGAAAAATACCTAGTACGACATCCTCGAGTCAAGAGTGCGGATCGATCATCATATCTATAACTCGAATGGTAAAATCTATCGTACAGCATCCCAAAATCGGAGTAGGGGTCAAATATCACATATACCTCATTATTCATATAGTATCATTATCGAAAAATCAAGAATTAGGGCTACCGTTCTAAAATCTAGTGCATTCCCATACCATCAAACATATATCCTCGTGTGTATGAAAACACATCGCCCAACGATCCGCTATAATATCATGTCGTATAAAATATCACGACCCAAACTTATATTATAATCTCACGGCATCATGCCCGATCATATCGGCTTATCTCCAAGTATCATATACTGGGCTCAAACATCCGTGTATACGTATATATGTATACACACACACACACACCCAATGCATCCTCATATATATATATATATGTATGTATGTATATATACATATAAATGTATACACGCATAATCATATCACGTGTGTGCATGCGTGTGTGTCAACCTTTACTCTAGGGTTTCGTGAAGAAGAAACTAAATTAAAAGCACTTCCTTCGAATTACACTAAATCCAACCCATGTTCTCCTAAAGCCTTTCTTGCTAAGTATTCATATCTCACGATACGCATATTTATATATATCATAAACGCATCATACCCTGCGAAATTGAAGGGGTGGTATATGCCATCCACCTGACTTCCCCCGTAGATATACTTTTACTCGCCTCGGTCCTTGCTTGCCGAATTCGATGCCGCCATGCTCTTCCTTGTTATCCGAAGTCTACATGAAGGTGCCTACATATATAAACACATAGTATCATAAACAGAATTGCGTACGAAAACCAAAACGGCACACGAATCGCATATAGGTTAAAACCTATGGTCTACGCATGCAAGAATAACCAAACAACTCACGATATCGATGTACAAACGTCAAGTGACCGAGACAAAATACAATATCCAAAGTTTTGAATCATTAAAAGTCACACAAGAAAACAACAACTCAACAAAATGGTTCCGGATTTATTCTCAGGCAAAATTAGGCTAAACAAGCAATACAGTAAGGTAGTATATGGTGTATATGAGCTACTGAACCAATTCCAACTCCAATGCCCACAAATGACCTGGCGACATTACCCCAAATTCCGTCCTGGCCGGCTATGGATGCTCTGTTTGGGTTTGTACTTTCATGGTGGTCTTCTAGTGTTAAATATAGGTCAATAAGGTTGTTAGTTTTTCTCGTACTGGTCTCAGTTCATTCCAGATTTCCTGTAGGCATCACAAGCTACAAAACCGACACGGAAAGTTTCTAAAGTCCAAGTTTTCATGTCCTAGGCTCTGGTTTTTAACACTAAGGGTTCTAGTCACCAATTACACATCACTTGCACCCTCACAACTCAAGAATCCCCTAAACTTCATCTTGGAATTTTCCAAGATCACTAAACCTCACTTAATCACTTCTAACTAAAATAGATGCTAAAGGAAATGAATTATTACACTAAAGGTGGAAGAAATACCTCATTTGGCAACTCAAGAAAATTCTTGAGTTGCCTCAAGTGCTCAAAATCCTAACATGCTTAGTCCACCATGCATGTAGTGAGCTTGTGCACAATTTTAATGAAAGGGTTACATGGTTTTGATGTGGATTTAGGGTTGATGTGAGGAGGTAAAGGAGGTGGAGGGAGAGGGCAGCCATGGTAGAAGAAAGATGAAGATGAAGACAATGAGCCAAGGTCAAAGAGACCCCTCACCCTCTCTCTTGCCCATACCTCTATTCTTTATTCTTTTCTCTTTTAATTTAACTCAAAAACAAAAACCCAAGTAATAAAAGTCATGAAGTATGGTTTTTCAAACAAAATTAAGATATGTAACATGTATTTTTACAATATGACTTGGTGTATGTCATGTGCATAATCAAGCTTAATGTACGATTAGTAATAATTAATCAAGCTTCCAATGCCGAATCGACGACCTCTGTATAAAAAAAAGAATTTATGGATTTGAATAAAAAAACAAAATAAAATGAAAATTGAATATATTTATATATATATATTCAATTAAATAAAGAAAAAATAAAGAAACAACTTTGCTGACAATTATAGATTTTTGTTTGGTCCGTTCCACTCGGGTGCCTCGCTTCACTCGTTCAACTGAAAACCCTATCGTTCACTTCGTTCACTTACCCCGCTGTTCCGCTTCGCTTCACTTACTTGACGAGGTGCGCCCTCAATCGCCAGGGGCTCGCTGCACCCTCTAGCGGCGGGGCTTATGCGCCACCCAGGCCATCAAAGGATTGTTCTCTTCGCTCTCTTGCCAGAACCGGAACTTGAATACCGGACGTTTTGATTCTTTGGAATAACTCGATTAATTTAGTAGATCCTTTCAGGAGTTAGGAGGCCCTCCAATTGGCTCTAAGCGTTCGTATCCCAGTAGGTATAAACTTTTATATAATTAATTGTATAAAATTTATAAAGTGTCTAAATCATATAATATTTGTTCTCCTCCGAATACGGGAGACGCGACCACGTAGGTTCGTCAATCCTGAATTTGGGGGCATATGCTATTTTGTTTTATCCGTCCACCTCTCCAAAGATACCAAGTTGATTTATGGCACCGTATATCGGAGGTTTAGATGGATGCGGCCAATGTAGCAGACTTCGTCAGATTCCCCCTCATTGAGAGGTGTTTTTGATTGTGAGGACGCTCTTCCCTACAGGCGCAAGCCCCTGCAGTTAATTACGCTACCGCATCGCATTAACCATTTTCTCCTTCTCCAAATGGTCACTTCGTGTCGTGTGTGTTTATTTTTGTTTTTGGTTTCCCGTGGATTGTATACGGAGACTAATTTATGTTGTTGCCCGTAGGGCGTGGATTAGTCTAAATCCGTATCTTCTTAGATTTAGGTTTGGGTTGGGTTTAAGGATCGTTAATCTCATTTGAGACTAAGATCAACTTAAACGTTTGTTGAGGATACGTTAATATAATTTTAGACTAAGATCTACTCAATAGGATCATTTAGATCCAACAAAAGAGCATTTGGGCTCTATTGTTTTAGTTTAGGGACATTGCGGTCCATAAGTTTAAGGACATCATAGTCCGTGACAGTTTAAAGACGTCATAATCTATAAAGTTTAAAGACATCATAGTCTATGAGTTTAAGGACCTCACAGTCTATAAAGTTTAAGGACATCATAGTCCATGAGTTTAAGGACCCCACAGTCCGTAAAGTTTAAGGACATCATAGTCCATAAGTTTAAGGACCCCACAGTCCGTAAAATGTCTGGTTGTCGGGACCCGTCACCTTTCTAAAGACGTTGAAGGATTACAATGACAAATATCAGAGGAGTGAAAAGATGTACCCTTGAACCAATATTGGTTGGGAGATCTGTAGTCTAATTTGGGACTAAGATCAAAGATTTATGAGCATATGGGCTCAATTAATCTGAATTAGAGATCTGTGGCCAACTTGGGCTTGGCCCATTCATTTAAAATGTTAGACATTTAATTAGGCTCTATCCTTTTTCATTTAACAATGCCGAGCATTGGCCCTGACAACTTTTTGTCTTTTATTGAATGCTGAGAACTTATTATGGCTCTGTGCTTTATCATTTAAACAACAATTTATGTTCTCTCAGCGTACACGTGAGGAGCACATGGCGTGCTTGGCGCTGAGTGCCAGTCAATGAGCATAGAGCGCTTCTTGTGATGTAGCGCACATGTGAGGAGCACGTGGCGCGCTTGGCGCTGAGCGCCAGTCAATGAGCGCAGAGCACTTCTTTAAATTTGGAGCGCTAAGGCTCTGCAGCGCTGTATGCTAAATTTTGAAGCGTTAAAGCGCTTCTTTTAATTGGAGCGCCAGGAATCTGCAGCGCTGTGTGCTAGATTTGGAGCGCTGAAGCGCTTCTTTTAATTGGAGCGTTAGGGCTCTGCAGCGTTGTGCGCTAGATTTGGAGCGCTGAAACGCTTCTTTAAATTTGGAGTGCTAAGGCTCTGCAGCGCTGTGCGGTAGATTCGGAGCACTGAAGCGCTTCTTTAAATTTGGAGCGCTAAGGCTCTTTTTAGGCAGCTTTGCGCTCCGAGAATTAAATTCTTTCTTATAAGAGACTTTGTCTCCTAGATCTGAGAACAAAGTTCGTATTTTATAGGAGATGTTTCAATTTCTTATGTTCTTGGTGAAAGGCTTTTCCTTTAATGGATCTGTGATCCTAAGAGAATTGAATTATTCTCCCCACTTTTATAATGAGATGTTATGATCTTTTTAATGAAAGACAGTTTTCTTATAGATCTATGATCTAGCTTAAGAACTAAGTTCTTTTTCTGATGAGATGTTTTTTATCTCTATGTTTTTACCTTGAAGAAAAGTCCTTTTTCTCAGAGCTTGCTCCTTTTTTTTTGAGATTTCTCAAATCTTGTCGGTGGGTTCCTCCGCCTTTTTCACTTTCGATTTGAAAGCTTAAGGGGAGGTCTCTCTATGCAGGACATGAAGTCATGGGTCATTTATATAGTGAAGGCTGATTTGTTGAATCAGTTAAGGAGATCTTTTCTCTAATTGATTTGGGGATGTTTCCCCCGTTGGATTTGATCCTAGGGCTTCTGTTTCACAGAAAGCAATCTTCTTATTTTTAACAAGATTGAGAAATTTTCCTATACAGAATTTATTCTGTATTTTTGTGATTTTTAATCACCATTGGATCATTGATCCAACGGTGCTCTGATTTTTAGAGCACAATCTTTCCTGTTTGGAAAGATTCTGAGGAATGTTTCCTTAACAGAATTTTATTCTGGTCAATTAATAATTTATCATCTTCATTGGATCTTTGATCCAACAGTGGGAACATTTAGTTCCAGCGCTAGCGCGCTTGTGCGTTGCATGTGAGCGCTGCATTAGAGTCTTTGACTCTAGGTGCTGGCGCACTTAGCGCTAGCGCTCTCGTGCTATGCACGTGAGCGCTGCATCAGAGTCTTTGACTCTTAGCGCTGGCACTGCCGCGCTAGCGCTCTCGTACCTTGCAAGTGAGCGCTGCAGCAGAGTCTTTGACTCTCAGTGTTGACGCATTTATGTAGTGCTGCTTCATTTCAAATTTCGAAATTTGAACAGAGTTTTGCTCTAATTGGGGGAAACAAATGCCCCCTATCGTTGCGCTCACGTGGCTCATACGTGAGTGCAGCGGCGAAAGCATCTACGCCCTTAGATCAACTTTGGAAGTTGAAACGGCTTTCAGTACCTATAAATAGGGCCTTTGGCCCTTGAGATGATTTCTGTTCAGTTTCATTCTTGTTTTCTGAGAATTATTTCTCTTTCAGTGCATAGCTCTTTGTTTTAAGAACTTTCTTGGAGACAGAACTCTGTCAAATTTTTGGTAAGATTTGTACCCATTAACAGAGTTTTGCTCTACTTAGATCATAGATCTAGAGAAATTTTTAGGCCTTTTCTTAACAGAGCTTTGCTCTCTTGAAATCATAGACCTAAAAAAATCTTTCTTAGGGTCTCATAACCCATTTAAAGAAGAACTCTTATAGTAATCTTGTAGATCTTAAAGCTCTCAGAGTTTTTGACTCGGTAAAGCTTTGCTTTTTAGGGTTCTTGATGGATTATTCCATCTTCCTCGCAGAGCATGGCTCTTAGAATTCTCGGGGAATTGTTTATTTCGCTCATAATCGATTTTGACAGGTGTCACTCCTGTCTGTAGAGCGTTGCTCTCGAAGTGTTTAACTCCTTGATCCGAGGAGTCTCTTATTAAATGAGAATCTTTTTTTTAATGATTTCTCCTTTATTTGGACAAATTTGAATTTGTTGGGTCTCTTAATCAGAACTTATTTTCTCCGTGAGGATATCAAGAGTTGTTTAAATCCCGTGTCTATTTCAATAAGCTTTTTCATCAGTTTGCCCACTAAACTCTTACTGATTTTCCTTTTCAGGTGCTATGGCCGCTCATCTGTACTGCCTTAACGAAATCATTTCTTATGAGGAAATTCGCGTATAGGGTCGTTGTCAAAACTAGGAGTTCATAAACGCCCAATGTGCCGAAATTATGAATCGTTTCAATGCACACATTGGCTGACTACCCCCTCGTCGCTCCGCTCTCTTAAAGATTATAGTAGGAGCAATTTGGGAAGCGCTTCCTTGATTTTATGAAGCCATGCCGCTTAATGCATTGGGTGACGCCGAAAATAAGGTGCACTGAGTGTATCTGACGGGCCTGATCTCAAAGAAACGGCGAGATAGTCTTATTGATATTCTGCATCAAGTTTTCCAGTAGACGATGATAATCACTGCTTATCAGATGGTGGAGGATATCACGAAGATCCTGACGCTTGTGATCGTGAGAGGATGCACACAAGAATGGTCAGAAAGGCCAGAAACACTTTAGACGGACTTACTATTGAATTTCTTAATCTGTGTCCCGGATTCAATGTTTTGCCCTTGCAAACATTTTAATGATGTTTTTGTTTACCGTTATCATCACTGTAAGAATTTTCTAAAGTATGATTAGACAATTTTTGCTTCCGAGTGTTTATTTTATGCACTAAACCTTTTCTGCACATACACAAATGGGTACGCTTCGAACGCTTAACTGGATGCGAATCAAATGTTCTTCTTACTGTCGTTCATAGTATGTGGTTGACGTTCGCAAGTTACGCCTTTTCATTTCGATTTGACGTAGAGTAGTTTACGCACACTTGAGTAGCACCTCCATTTCTCTGGCATGTAAGTTTGGCAAATGTGTTCTGTAAATAATAGGTAGCTGTCCGTCTTGGACTCTTTGCAGGGTAGCAATGGCTTAGGAAATAGGTTCAGGTCTGCTGCCTAAGAATTTTCAATTTATGAGACGTGAGGGTCTCATAAAGATTTTTCTCCCTACGAGTCGAGAGGATCTCGTAGGTGTATTTTCTCCTTAGGAATCGTTAGGATTCCTAAGTGTGTTTTCTCTTGAGAGTCGTAAGGATCTCACAAGAGAATTTTCTCCTTACAGGTCGAGAGGACTCGTAAGTGATTGATGAGTTGACCTGCTCCCGAATCAAAGCATTGCTTTGACGGGGAGATCAAGGGTTGACTTTGCCCATTTTCCACGGGGTCAGGATTGACTTTAACCATGTTCCACGGGATCAGGGGTTGACTTTGGCCATACGGAGTCAAGATTGACTTTAGCCATACGGGGTCAGGATTGACTTTAGCCATAAGGGTCAGGATTGACATTAGCCATTAGGGGTCAGGATTGACTTTAGCTATAAGGGGTCAGGATTGACTTTAACCATATGGGGTCAGGAGTTGACTCTCGGTTGTCAGTGCACCGCCGAGTCCTGGAACTGGGAACTTTGCCGCGGCTCCGCTTTGATTGTCGCGTCCGAATCCTGCTGGAATGAGGAGGAACGCTGTTGTGGGTCTCCAGGCTGTAGAAGCGGCTGTCGATACTTGGAACTAGGGACTCTGCTATGGCTCCGAGATAGTTTCTAGGCTGTCTGTGAACCTTCGAGATTTGGATCTAGGGTCTTTGCTATGGCTCCGCTTTGCTGACATTGATTCTGCTGTAACGAGATGAATGTCAAGGGGGTCTCTAGGTTGTCTGTGAACCGTCAAGATTTGGAACTAGGGACTTTGCCATGGTTCCGCTTGATTGTCACATCCGAATCCTGCTGGAATGAGGAGGAACATTGTTGTGGGTCTCCAGGCTGTAGACGTGGCCGTCGAGACTTGGCTTTCTTTCTGATGGAACCTGGTGAGATGATATGGTTCCCTCTTTGTTTGTGCCCCTGGATTGTATACAGGGATCGATCTGATCTTACCTGTAGAGCAAAAAGTTTCATTTTATTTTTTTTTATTTATTTCTGCGATGCTCTATCATTTTAGTTTTTTATATCGCGAAAGTCGCGATTGCCCAATCATTTCGGCAATTTTTCGCAGTGCCCAATCATTTCGTCTATATATTTTTTTTACTCGCTGTTTTTTTATTGCGAGTTGCCCAATCATTTCGGCTATTTTGGTATGCATATTTTTTTTACTTGCTGATTTTGGAGCAAGTTGCCCCATCATTTCGGCTATTTCATATGCATTTTTGGCTCGCTGATTTTTTATCGCGAGTATGGAACCTGGAATCTGATGCCAAGTCTTAGCATCAGCATCGCTGCGACTACAATATTGTCAGGAGCGAATCATCATTTGCCGTGAAAGGACTTGGAATTTGATTCTGATTAAGGCATCAGCATCGCTACAACTGGGACATTGCCAGGAGCGAATCATCATTTGCCTTTGTCGATTTAAACAAAGATGGCTTAGCAAACAGGGTTAAGATCCTGTCGACTAAGGCTTTTGACTTCATGAGCCGTAAGGGTCTCATAAAGGTGTTTCTCCCTACGAGTCGTGAGGATCTCGTAAGTGCGTTTTCTCCTTAAAAATCGTGAGGATTCTTAAGTGTATGTTCTCTTATAAGTCGTAAGGATCTTACAAGAGTGTTTTCTCCTTATAAGTCGAGAAGACTTATAAGGGTCGTTCACCGTATGAGCATATCCCTAGTCGCTGGTGGGACTCTGTTAGGGAAATGATTATTCGTGCCCGTGGATTGTCTACAAGGGTCAGCATTGAACCGCTTGTAGGGCAAAATCGGGGTGTATGACAGCTTAAGAATAGGTTCAGATCCATGTAGCTTAAGTCTTTTGAATCCTATAAACCGTGAGGGTCTCAAAAGGGAATTCTTCTTACGAGCCGTGAGGATCTCGTAAGTGTGTTTTCTCCTTAGGAATCGTGGGGATTCCTAAGTGTGTTGCTCCCTTGTGAGTCGTAAGGATCTCACGCAGGTATTTTCTCCTTACAGGATCGAGAGGACCTTGAAAGTGTCTTTTTACGAGATTGCGCCCTTTTGGGTTTTCACAAACTCGCCGGTAGTCCTGCTGTTTTTATTCACGGAGCCCTTTCAGGTTTTCATCCGTGCCCATCTCGCTTATGGACGTACCATTTTTTTTCCATTAGCCTTGGGATGGTGCAGTTTGTAGTAGTTTATAGACGTCTTGGTCAATTGCTAGTTTTAGGATATTGGGTCCATCGTTAGTTTAGGGACGTTTCGGTCCATCGCACGCTTTTGAGGCGAGGTTTCGTCGGATACTACTTATAGAGTTCAGGCTTGGGAAGATAGCGAGCGAACATAGGCGTCGTCATCTGTCGTTGACCTAGACCTTGACTCGTCAGGCGTAGTATTTTTTTAAGAACCGGCCGTTTGTTGGCCTGAAGGGTCTTTTGCCATGCATATCCATGAGCAAATAAGCCCTACCTTGGTAGACTTTGTCTATGATGTACGGGCCTTCATAGTTCGGCTCGAATTTCTCCCATTTGGCACGATTGGGGATCATAGGTCTTTTGACCACTAGCATGAGTTCTCCTTGGCGGAATGTTCTCGGCCTAGTCAATCTCTCGTATGAGCGCGTCATCTTTGCTTTGTGAGCCTCTAAGTTTTGTTGCGCCATGAGACGAGTTTCATCGAGGGCGTTGAGCTCCTCAAGCCGAAGATGAGCATTCTCCTCGTCTGTTAGCTCGTAATGAACCACCACTAGTAGAGTGGGCAACTCTATCTCCAAGAGGAGCAATGCTTCAGTGCCGAATACCAATTCATACGGCGTTGTGTTTGTGGCCGTTTTGAACGTGGTCCGATATGCCCAGAGAGCTTCATGCAGTCTCTCGTGCCAATCCTTCTTATTTTTGGACACTGTCTTTTTCACGATCTTCATCAAGGTTTTGTTGAAAGCCTCAGCCAGACCATTAGCTCGAGGATTGTAGACCGAAGAGTATCTCCAGTCTATATTATGTTGTTGTACGAAGCGGTTGATTTTGTGGCTTCTGTAGGCCGGCCCGTTATCGGAGATAATCCATCGCGGAGTGCCGAACCTATAGATGACATGTGTCTTGAAGAAATGGAGGATATTCTCCGTCTTCACTTCTCTTAGTGGTACTGCTTCTGCCTCCTTGGAGAAGTAATGAGTTGTCGCCAATATGAATCGATGTCCTCTGGACGATGCTGGTTCAATGGGCCCGATTTTGTCAGTTCCTCACATTTCAAACGGCCAGCTAGCCACCGTTGGATGTAGCGGATTTGGATGCTGGTGGATAAAGTCCCCATGAATCTGGCATGAGTGGCACTGCTTCGCGTATTCGAGGCAGTCTTGGATCATTGTGGGCCAATGGTAGCCCATCCTTTTGATCTTCAGTTTCATCTTCGGCCCGGCTTGATGAGAACCGCAGAGTCCATCGTGAATTTCTTGGACGACTCTCCTTGCCTCTTGAGGTCCCAGGCATCTTAGCCATAGAGAATCAAATGATCTCTTATATAGAGTGTCATTGACGAAGGCGAAGGATAGAGCTCGTTTCATGAGCTGATGTCTTGAGGACGCATCTTCAGGTGTTCGACGGGATTTGAAGTAGTCTATAAAGACTTCCCTCCAAACTTAGACTTTCCCTGATCTTTTATTTATAGGGTCGTTTGCTTGGTCGCTCCCTTTTCTTTGGACGACTCTGGAGACATTTCTGCCGGTGCAAGAACCCGACGGCTTTGCACAACGATCCTTACATCATCGAGGTTTTCGTCATCCAGTTCTTTAGCGAGTTTGGCTAACACATCCGCCTTGCTATTCTCCACTCTCGGTATGCATTCCAGGGCGTAGGCAGGGATTTGAATCAGCAATTATTGCACTCTGTCACCGTACTTTACCAACTCGGGTTTGCACGTTTGATAGTCACCATTTACTTGGCTAACGACCAGCTGGAAGTCTCCGTATATGAGGAGGTTTTCAATTCCCATGTTGACAGCGATCTTGAGATCTGCTATCAAAGCTTCATACTCGGTTTCATTGTTTGTCCTCGGCTCTGTTAAGGAAAAGGCAAAACGCATTATCCGTCCTTATGGAGTCACGAAGATGAGGCCTACCCCAGATTTGATTATGGGGGAGCTGTGCTTTCGCTTCTTAATAGAAGATGCCCCGTCGAAGTAGAGTTCCCACCGGGTGTTACTCTCTCCTTTCTCCCCGTCGATTGTGTCAAACGCGTGCTTGTATGGAAATTCACAATTTAGGGTGAATATGCAGGTATAGGATGCTCGGCGAGAAAGTCGGCAATGGCCTGGCTTTTTACTGCCTTGAGAGGTCGATATGTTATCGAGAATTCCATCAAGAGTAGGCCCCATTTAGCGAGCCGCCCTGTTAGTATGGCTCTTGACATCAAATATTTGAGAGGATCCACTTTTGATATGAGATAGACCCCATGCGCCAACGCATAGTGCCCGAGTTTCGTTATCACGAAGATCAACGCCAGGCAGTGTTTTTCAATGGGGGAGTAATTGTTTTCTGCCCCCAGGAGCACTCGAATCAAATAGTAGAGGGCTCTCTCCTTCCCTTGGTCGTTTTCTTGTGCCCATAGCGCGCCTAAGGAACCCTCAAGGGCGGTTGTGTACAGAATGAGGGACTTTCCTTTGACTGGAGCGGTCAATACCGGCGGATTCTGCAGGTATCGCTTGATTTCGTCCAGTGCGGTTTGGCATTTGCGATCCCAAACGAATGGGGTTCCTTTCTTCATCAAGTTACTGTAGGGACGACATTTGCCGGAAAGGTTAGCTATGAACCGTCGAATATTTGCGAGCTTTCCTTGAAGAGACCGCAGTTGCTTGAGAGTTCTTGACGGAGGTATTTCCATGATCGCTTTGATCTTTGATGGGTCTATTTCGATGCCCCTGTGTCGTACAATGAATCCTAGGAATTTACCTGAAGAGACTCCGAACGCGGATTTGAGAGGGTTCATCTTCAAGTTGTATTTCCGAAGACGTTGGAAGACTATTTTCAGATGCTCCCAATGTTCCTCATGAGATTTTCTTTTCACCACAAGGTTGTCGATATAGGATTCGACGACTTCATGTATGAGGTCATCGAAAATCTTCGTCATGGCCCTCAGATAGGTAGCGCCGGCGTTCTTCAAGCCGAAAGGCCTCACTTTGAAGCAGAATATGCCCAGAGGAGTCCGGAAAGCAATATGCTTCTGGTCTTCGGAATGCATTTTTATTTGATTATATCCTGATGAGCCGTCCATGAAGGAGAAGACTTCATGAGTGGACGTGTTGTCTATCATCAGCTCGGTGACCGGTACGGGAAAGTCATCCTTCAAACATGCTTTGTTGAGGTCCTGAAAGTTTACGCAGATGCGTACTTTCCCATTTTTCTTCATCACTGGGACAATGTTGGCAATCCAGTCAGGGTACTGAACCTCTTGGATGAAGCCGGAGTAGATTAACTTCTTGACCTCAGCGTTGATTCTCATTTCAAGTTCGCGCTGCATTCTTCTCGGCGCTTGTTTGAATGGCTTGATATCCGGAGATATTGCCAATTTGTGCACAACTACTTCTGGATCTTGTCCTGGCATTTTGAAGTAGTTCCATGCGAAACAATCTTTATACTGTATTAGCACGTCTCTGAGCATAGCCACCTTTTCTTCAGACAACACGTCACTGACGAACGTCGGCCGTGGGTCATTTGTCGTTCCCAAGTCGATCATTCTGAGGTTATCTTCACTAGTATGTATCCCATCTTCCAGCTCTTTTGGCGCCGGTGGAAACTCTGAGATCACTTCGTCATGATCGTTTTTGAAGCACCAGGAGAGGTCATCCATATTCTCGGGCACTCCTTCTTCTGTCATCGTTATTACGTGACAGGTATAAGATCGTTTCCAAGAACGATGTTGATCTGGTTCTGCTCTCGCTGCATACGTGACTTTTGATTCATGCTTCTGTAGCGGGGTTACCCTCTAACTGCTGGATAAAGCAAATCTGCCTTGCCGATAATAATCTTCTACCCAGTCCTTGAACGTGAAGCAGTCTTCGAGAGAATGTCCTATCGCTCGGTGATAGGAGCAATAGTCTGGGTGATGAACCTCACTTTCTTGTTCAGGGTGCTTGGACTCCGGGATGGTAATCATCTGATGTTTAATGACAATACTAAATATCTTTCTTTTCTTGTCTTGGGGAAAAGAATATGCTCGACCCATTTTCTTTATAAGAGACGGATCCCGGCTGCTCAATTTTTTATCGCGAGGCTTCTTGGACCCGCTTTGCTGCTGTCGAACAATTTTTTCGTTCTTCAGTTTATTTTTGCCTCTTCGTCGAGTCTTCCGTATGACCGGCTGGCGACGAAGGGCATCGTCGTTTTTCGTAGCCTGCTGAAGGAGGCTCTGTGTTCTGGCTTTTTCATAGATGGTCATTTCGCGGCTATGGTCATCCCGGACCTTTTGACCCGCTTCCCTTATTAGCTTATCCATTTGTTCTTCGAACGACGGACTTGGCACTTTCATGGTGGGACCTCATTCTGGTTCAGGGTTAGTGTATTCTAACAGAGCATCTTCTTCTTCATGGAAGTCATGTATGACGTAGCATCCATGGAATCGCTCCCGTTTCTTCGATTGAACATATCCAAGCCCGATCGTTTCCATTTTCCCGTTGGGCTATTTTCGCTAAGTTCCGAGGACGTTCCAGATCCTGTTGTAGAACTGAGCTTGTCGAGCAGTCTGTTTGAAGGGTACGCCTTGGCAACTCAACAACCTTTTTAATCCTTCTGTGTAGTATCTGGGCAGACGGAAGGGTTGGAGCTTGTCAAGCGTAGAATCGGCGCCATGCCAGATTTCTCTCTCCACTTTGGTTTCCGAGGATCGATAAAAGAGGATCGCCTTTTCATCTTTTCGCCTGGGAGGGACGTAGACCGTCTCCAGTTCTTGCACACTGTAGGTATCAAGTGCGTCGAGCTCTTTGTAATGCTCTTGCGGAACCATGGCGATTTGCAAACTCTGAACATTTCCAATAAAGGCTTGTACTGATGGACGAGCCGAGAATACTACGTTGACCTCGTCTTCAGAGTCACTGCCAAAGACCAGAATAGGGGTAGACGGTCCCGGCTTGTTATATCGGGGAGGTCCCGAATAGACAATCTCTTCTTCCTCCTCGGTATCGCTCCCGAAGAACGGAATGGTGGTGATAGCTTTTTGCTTATCCTCAGGTTTATGGAATCTTTCCGTGTCTTCAAAGTCTTGTAAGAAGTACTTTGGATCTTCGTACTTTCGGACTTTGTTTATGGAGAATCGGTTCAGCTCCCCTGTCACAGTATATTCAAGCCCATCTTTGAAGTACTTCATACACTGATGTTGTGTAGAAGGGATGATGTTGTACTCGTGTAACCAAGGCCTGCCGAGCAAAGCGTTGTAGCAAGTCTTGGCATAAATGATGTGAAACTTGATGTCAGGGACAAGCACCCCAAAGCGTAATGTAAGAATTATAGACCAGAGCGTCCGCGATGATTGGGAATCGAATCCGGAGATAGTGATTTTATCCCGAGCGAGGTGTTGAATGCTCATGCAAATCTCTTTCACCACTCTCACATTGAGAAGGTTGACGGAGGATCCATTGTCGACCAGGATTTTGCCTATCTTAATGTCATGACAGTATCCGGAGACATACAAGGGACGGTTATGCTCACATGTCCCGAGGAGGAGGTCCTCATCCCTGAAGGTGATGTCGGCTGTGCGCACTTCTTCTAGCTCGTCCTTCATCTTTTCTTCGGCAAGAAAAGCTTGGAATTGCTCAGGCACTTGTAGTGCCTTGATCAAAGAATCTATTGCCTCTTTAGATAGAAGGAGGGCATCGAGAATGCTTAGCTGCGAGGGTATCTTCCTCAGGTGTGCCAGTATGTTGTAATCCACCTTGTTTTTCTTAGGCGGGTCCTTGGCTGCCAGCTCTTCGACGACTCGGTCATCGAGGGTGATATCCTCAGGGACCTTTTCTTTCCCCTTATCCTTTTTGTTCGATCCCTTGTTTGCAGGTCCGAGATTCTTTTCGGGTAACGTGCGATTGCGTAGCTGAATGTGTAAGTGCACGGCGGCGCCCCGGCCGTCAATCCAACGCCGGAATGCGGAAGCGATGGTTTTCTTAAACTTTTCATACCGGCACCACCGCGCACTATAAACCCGGATCGTGCCTTTAATCTAGTCCTAGCTAACTAATGAACGGGTAGAGAAGCTATACCATGTGATCCGAGTCTTTCAGTCTTCTCGTCGTCGTCCCGATCTCCCGCGGAATCTCCGGTCTCCATCACGTCGCCGGAAGGGCACCACGTCGCCGGCTTCTTTTACGGGCTCCCACCTTTATACCGAGGCAACTCGGGCACGAAGCTGGCGAGTCGACATGCCTAAGATTTACTGTAGAATGGTGTAGTGCTATGTCTCAATTTAGGTTGTAGGAAGTTGCCTTTTTCTTTTGTGGAGGAAATGAATTTGGAGAGAGGTGAGAAAAATGTAGCATGCAAAGAATGAGATTAACATTTTTCCTCACAACCAAAAGGGAAAATCCCCTCTCCTCACTAGTGGCCGGCCCATGCTTCATCCCCAAAAGAATAATAATGGAGAGAGAGAGAGAGTGGATCAATAATGCAAGAAGAGTAAGGAGTGATCATGAGAGAATAAAATGATCACAAGCCAAAGTCTACACTCAAAAACCTTCTCTCATCAACAAGTAAAAAAGTCAAGCAATCATAAGCCATGGAAAGTCAAGGGATGGTGCACCATCATGATACAATAATATGCAAAGACAACCCTCCAAAATGCTTATTTGCACAAATGCAAATAAGCCCTCCTCCACCATTTTTCGGCCAATGAAAGATACAAATGAAATATGGCCGAAACGGAAAACAAACCGGCAACTCCAAAAAACTGATCCCGTAATAAATTACAGGAAAACCCCGATACTGTGTATACACACCCGCATCTGTATTCCAACCGAATACAAATGCAATGAGACAAAATCTACACTATGCAATACTAGGATCCGGCTTAAACCAAAGCCTGCTAGTATTTTCCGTCCGATCATGATCCGTGCAATACCGCACGTATCTGATCGAACCCTGCCATATCTCCATACGGCCTCTACAGCATTTCGCCCGAAAACTTGAGCAACTAAATGTGGGGGACTCTAAAGACTCGTCAATACTATGGCTGTGGATTTAACCACTAGCACGTCAGAGGTATTAGCCATACGTGACGGGCTACCAGCTATTGACCAAAAGGGACGTCGATGAGCAAACTCATCCTGACACCCTACTGAGCCTGTCAGTGACAATATCCGTACAGTCCGGTCCGTTCGTCTATGAGCACCGCATGGCGGGCCTAGGGGGTTGGTAAAAGTCAGGCCCCCAAAAGCAGTACAAGTCGTGTCGGAGTGTAGCCCAGAACACCCTGAGATACTACTGGAATACCTACCAGTAAATCTGTGATGGCAGTCACACTAGTGGGGCTGGGTAATCTATAAGCACATCCTTATGCAGGTCCCTGGTCGCAGGACTATCGAGACAGGGCATCGATACTCCGGAGTAGACTAGCGCATGCGCTTCTCATCCCAGTGTGGGAGACGGTCTGTCCCACAGCCGTCGGTACGTCGTACTTGAGAGAGTATGCGGGTGCTCGTTGGGTTACGAGTACACTGGACAGGACTCGTCGGGAACTGACTAGTTGGTATTATGCCTATCGTCAGTTATCAGTTCCCAGGTGACATGAGTACAGCTTAGTCCGCTGACTTGACACTGTCACTTCGCCTCAAGTGTGTTCCCACTGTACTTTGATTACTACCCTACCACGGCTCAAAGGAGTCGTGCAAACAGGTGGTAGTTGGGTGCAGTCCCGAAGCACTTGGAGGCAGTGACGGTTAGACAGGATTCGTCTCTCCCGGTATTGGGGGTTGACATCGCGCTGTGTCTAGGAGAGCCATTACACGAGTAGTCCCTGGCCAGGGTAAACGAGATATACTGGTAGGCTTCCAGTGTTATCTCAGGGTGTTTTGGGCTTCACTCCGACACGACTTGTACCGCTATTGGAAAACTGACGTTTACCGCCCCCTAGGCCCGCCATGCGATGTATCAGACGAACAGACCGGACTGTACGGAGAATGTCACATTCAGGCTCAGTAGGAGTTCAGATGGGTTTCGCCTCGTCAGTCTTCTTGTCGGCATCTACCTGGGGACCGTTACGCACAGCTAGTGCCGCTTGTGGTCTGTGGTTAAACCCACTGCCAGCGTAGTGTCGAGTCTTTAGAGTCCCACACAGAAAGCTATTCGCCTTTAGGCAAAAGAGTAGAGGTCGCATGGTTTTGCGACAGGTCGCATGGTTTTGCGACAGGTTTCGGTCACATCCGTGCACTAGTGCACATACAGTGTCCGGACAGTTTACACTAGCGGGCTTTGGTTTAAGCCAGATCCTAGTGTACCTTTTGGGATTGGATTTATCCAGTATGGATTCGTGTTCCTCGGAACGCGGATGCGGGTGTGTATGCACAGTTGACGGAGAGACAGAGGCAGAAGATTCTCATTAGGGTTGTTGACCGTTGACAGTTGACTATTGACTTTTTGCTCAACCCTAATGAGAATATGATATGTGATTAACAATTATATTAATTAAGTATTGTGGTGACATGGTTGTTGAGGGGTTGACTTTGTTGACTTGTTGACTTTGTTGACCGGTTGACTAGGTTGGACTAGTTGACCATCATGATGACTGTGGCTATCATTTCATGGCAAAGACTTTTTACTTGCTTGTTTCTTTTATGAGAAATGAGTGCATGAAATGATTTATCCATTTTGACTTGAACCATTTTACACAATACTTGATTATTATTTTTGTGATGATGGTTTTGGATTATGAGAGCCAAAATGATAAAAGTCTTCTCTCATTCTTTCATGCTCATTCTCTCTCTTGTTCTTGAGCTCTCATCTTCCTCCTCTTGCTCTCCCTCTCTTGATTCTATGGTTCACTTGTCTCATGAGTTGAGAACCAAGAACCATAGATAAAATCCCATACAAACTCTTCTCTACTCTCTCTAGTTCACAAGGTTTAGCAAACCGAGTGAACTAGTTTCTTCAAAGTTCGAAGAAGGAGCCAAAGGTTGAAGCTTTCAGGTGGATCTATCTTCGGCGCAAGGAGACGACGGGGAGAAGCCGATTCGGACGACCATCGAAGCTTGAAGACGAAGGAGTTCGAGAAAAAGAAAGGTATAACCCCCTAACCGAGTAGTTAGCAACTCGTAGTTAGG
This sequence comes from Agapanthus africanus, assembly GCA_030015575.1. Taxonomy (NCBI): domain Eukaryota; kingdom Viridiplantae; phylum Streptophyta; class Magnoliopsida; order Asparagales; family Amaryllidaceae; genus Agapanthus; species Agapanthus africanus. Next base: position 217,573,229 of record JASDDO010000029.1, read on the forward strand.
TTGTTAGTTAGATGTTTAACAAAGATCCGGTTTTGAGTCCATGTTACCACCTATAAGAAAATCGTTTTTCATCAAATTCCGCATGCCCGAAAGTACCGGGAGAGGTAGCATGGACTTACAGTGGTATCAGAGCTTAGTTAAACTCTATCTAACATGTTAGCAAAGTAGCTAGAAGATCGATCAAAACAAAAGTCCCGAAATGAACCCCGTTTTCCAAGTTGGTGTCGATTTTTTATGTTCTGTAAAAATAATAAATCATGCATCAAAAATCGACTCAGGGTTTTTAGAGTGCACTGTAGAAAGACGGTCCCACGATCTCATCATTTCACCGCGGAAACACGGCAATAGCTTGCTATTGCCGCGGTTCCGCGGCCTTCTTGGCTCCTCTCTCGTTGTTCTTTGCTACAGTGTGCTTATAGGGGTATTTTAGGATTTTTGGAATATATATTTTCTGCCCAGATTTTCCAGAACGAAAATTTATTTTTTGGGGTCCTGAAAATCCGTATTTTTGATCGAACTTCTTAAAGACTTTAGCTGATGGGTTTTTCTGTAATGTGATATTTGTATTGAACGTCTGCTAATCGCTATATGTCGATTAGTGGGGGTTATACAAATCTGTGATCTGTAATGTTGCTGGAATGTGTATATGAATATGTTGGATTGTCGCGGGTGAATAGCCGGGGGTTGTGAGACGAGAGTTTTCTTTTCTTTCAATTCATGTAAATTTGTAAATTGATGTAATAATTATTTGTATGGCCGCACAACCGGGTCGGGGTTGTAGCCGTCATTGTATAATTTCTTTTTACTGTTTTTGCTCCTAGGATAGACCCATGGAGGGGGTGCACAAACTACCGGGTATGCCGAAGTGCCGAGTGGCCTACTCACGGAGTTGAGGGAGGTTTCTTCGCTTCGGGTACTTGGCGGGTAGTTTGCCGCACCTGTAGGGGTCTTGGGTGGGGTATTGGCTATTCACCGCGACCGTGTAATCCGCTTTTCGTTACAGGCTCGTACGAATTGCGGATTCCTAGTATATCCAATGTGTTCATCTGTGATCTGAAATGGCTATCATTGCAATATATCTATATATGATATTATTTAGGCGTTGCTTATGTTTTACAGCCGCGCTAGCCCAGCCCCCGCTCTGTCGTTAGTTAAGTAACTTAACGGGTAATGACGGGGCCCCGTGGGGAATGCGAATGGCATAAGCGTGCGTCATATTTTGGTTGTTTTCTGCAATGGTAGGATTAAATGATGGGACGCATTAAAAGAATTAATGAAAGAATATCACGCATTAAAAGAACTAATGCAAGAAAATAAACCAAGTTAAACTCGTTGGAACACTTTCGAAAAACCACTCGGTTCTTTTCAAAACTAACTTTTAAATGCGGAGCTTGAGCCACTCCTTTTAAAAGCTATCTCGTTCCATCGATTATATCAAGTTCACTACGTTCACGGTTTTGCCAAAACCATTCGTAGCCCTCCATCATTTCAGTTAAATATTCGGTAGTATTCAAGCTATGTATTTTGACCTCACGCCAAGACATAGTGATTGGTAGCTGCCGGATATTTATCTGTTGCATAGATAGAATGCGTTGGTTTGGGACAGCCGTACTACCATTTTGGCCTACGTCAAGGGTAGGTACGGGTGGATTCAAATTAACCTGGATAATGATGGGAAGAACTTGACATGTGACTTATGACATTATGACCTCACGCCAAGGTCATAAGAGCATGGGGCAAAAATCCACATCGGGAGTTTCATAAGTACTGAAACTTGCTAGATTTGCATACCACTTGGAGTGTGATGATTCTGGTAGGATTCCTTCAGTTTCGTCACGCAATGATATTTGGATCCCGATCCTACTGTGAGTATATGCTACTCCTCGGGAAATTTCTCACTTAACGATCAATGCTATAAACCTAGTAGGTGTCTAGAAAGGTGTTAGCGGGCTACGCCCCCAGGGAAAAGAGGTTATTTAATTAAGGAACTTTGCGAAAGCGTTGGAAAACCTCCCTCGAAGTACCAACACTGGCCTGGCTGAACGGTTAAGCAAGTATTGTACGGTGAGATTGATCCTGACTAATTCTTCCTTTTTGGTTTGAGGAGGGATTCGAGAAACAGTGGGAGCCATCCTGTTTAGACAAACTAAAAACCACTATAAACTTGCAAGAGCATCAAGCTGAGTGTTTCTTCTCTCTCCTAATTGCAGCGACCAATCAACATGACTGGACTTAAGTTACTTCTAGATAAAAACATACTGACATGGCCAAACTACAAAGATTGGCTCAGGAATGTCAAGATGGCAATCACTTACGACAAGCTGGGGTATCTTCTTACCAACAAAGCTCCCCCTGCCCCTGGTCCCACTTCCAGCGTCGCGGATAAGGAAATCCGTAAGACTTGGGAGATTGATAGCGCGAAGGCCAAGTGCCTCGTACTTGCCTCTATGGACAATGAACATCAGAGGAGGCACGAGAATATGGACTTGGAATCCATATTTCTTCATACAAAAGAACTGTATGGAGAGCAATCTCGTATCGCAAGATACGAAGCGTCGAAAAAGTTATTTTCGGCAAGGATGGCCGTCGGATCATCAGTAGCAAAACACGTGCTTAAGATGATCGGCTACATTGAGGAGCTCGCAGACCTAGGGACCACATTAGAGAGTGAGCTCTATACGGACTTAGTTCTCCAGTCCCTTCCTTCCACTTACGCCCAGTTTATACTGAACTTCAACTTACAAGAAAAAGAAGTTGAACTTTCAGAGCTCCTCAACATGCTGAGGAGCGCAGAGGGCACCCTACAGAAAGGTAGGGAAACATCCACTTTGTTTGTAGGAGGATCATCTTCTTCTAGGTCCAAGGCGAAAGCCAAGGGAAAGAAGAAGAAAGCCCCCGCCAAACCAAGAGGCGGTGTTAGTAAAGTGGATACGAAGGGAAAAGCAAAAGCAACAAAGAAAGCGGGGAAGCTTGTGGATAAGGAAGAATGCTTCTATTGTCATAAGAAAGGACACTGGAAGAATGATTGCAGGGCTTGGAAAGCTAGGACACAGGAATTGAAGCAGGTTGCAGCTTCAGCTTCAGGTGTGTATGTTATTGAAAACTGTCTTTCAATAAACTCTACTTCCTGGGTATTGGATACCGGATCAGGATCTCATATCTGTAATTCATTGCAGGCGTTGAGAAACCGTAGGGTTTTGAAGGCAGGTGACATGACCCTCAGAGTTGCGAACGGAGCTGGCATGGATGCTAAAGCCGTCGGGGACTATCACCTGGGAATGTCAGATGGACATGTTTTGGTTTTGCGTAATTGTTTTTTTTTACCCAACGCAACTTGTAATATCATTTCTGTATCTTTAGTTTCTAAAGAAGGTTATGAATTTGCGTTTGTAAGTAATGTTGTTAACATTCACCTTAATCAAGTTTTGATTGGGTCAGGTACATTAAGCAACGGTATATACGTATTAAACCAACCACAGATTTTCAATGTCCAGAATACACACAAAAGAAAGTCTCCGGAAGTAAATCAGACTTTCTTGTGGCATTGTAGACGGGGTCACATCAATGAGAGAAGGTTGACGAAGTTACATACAGAAGGATATTTGAATGCGTTCGAATATTAATCGTATGCCACTTGTCAATCCTGTCTCAAAGGAAAGATGACAAAGACTCCGTTCACTGGATACAGAGTAAGAGCGAGCGAGCTCTTGGGACTCGTACACAGCGACGTATGCGGTCCAATGTCTACACATGCGCGAAGCGGTTATTCTTACTTCATTACTTTTCAGGATGACTTTTCAAGGTACGGTTATGTCTTCTTAATGAAACATAAGTCCGAAGCCTTTGGAAAGTTCCAGGAATATAAGAATGAAGTAGAAAACCAGACCGGCAAAAGTATCAAGATCCTAAGATCGGTTTGAGGTGGTGAATACTTGAGTGCCGAGTTCCTGGACTATTTAAAAGAGAACGGAATTCTCTCTCAGCTTACTCCTCCATACACTCCGCAATATAACGGTGTATCGGAGAGACGGAACCGCACCCTATTGGATATGGTACGGTCCATGATGAGTAACGCTGAGTTACCGCGATCATTCTGGGGGTATGCGCTAGAATCAGCTGCGTACCTTTTGAACCGAGTTCCCACTAAGACTGTGCCTACCACACCTTATGAGTTATGGAGTGGGAAGAAACCCTATCTTCAATATCTGAAGATCTGGGGATGTCCAGCTTTTGTCAAAAAGCAGCATGCGGACAAACTTGAGGCACGCTCAGTACTGTGCAAGTTTGTGGGATACCCAAAGAACACCAGGGGGTATATTTTCTACCACGCAGAGGAACAAAAAGTCCTTGTTTCTCGTAATGCCCACTTTCTAGAACACCAGTTCTTAGAAAAGGAAATTAGTGGGAGCGCAGTAGAACTGGAAGAAATTCCAGAACCACGAGCTATTACTGAAAGCTTAGTGGAACCAGAGGGTTCAAAAGAACAGGACATTCCTACGCCGCTCCGCAGGAGTAGTAGGCAGTCTCATCCGCCCGAGAGATACTACGGTTTTCTCATAGACGGGGATAGAGAGGATTGCATCATAGATTATGATGAGCCTACTAGCTTCCAGCAGGCCTTTCAGAGCGTTGACTCAGTAAAATGGCTGGATGCAATGCGGACCGAAATGGAATCCATGTACTCCAACAAAGTATGGACGTTGGACATTGCTCCAGACGGGGTAAAACCCGTAGGATGCAAGTGGATCTTCAAAAGGAAGATTGGTGTAGATGGACAGGTTGAGACCTATAAAGCTAGACTCGTTGCAAAGGGTTTCCGTCAAAGACCTGGCTTGGACTATGACGAAACCTTTTCTCCAGTGGCTATGCAGAAATCCATTCGGATCCTTCTTGCCATTGCTGCCTTCCACGAATATGAGATCTGGCAGATGGACGTAAAGACCGCTTTTCTAAATGGAAATTTAGAGGAGTGTGTCTATATGGACCAACCAGAAGGCTTCATTCAGAGTGGGAGCAGCGGAAAGGTGTGCAAGTTGCTTAAGTCCATCTATGGACTAAAGCAGGCATGGCAGAGTTGGAAAATCTGTTTTGATGAGACGGTCAAGGAATTTGGCTTTATCAAAAATCCAGATGAACCATGCATCTATAGTAGATTTGTAGCGAGAACTGTAGTATTCCTCGTTTTGTACGTGGATGACATTCTCTTAATAGGAAATGACATTCCTATGCTACAATCTGTCAAGGGGTTCTTGTCATACAGGTTCTCCATGAAAGACCTGGGTGATGCCTCATACATCCTGGGGATCCGGATCCATCGTGATAGATCCAAGAGGATATTAGGACTTTCACAGTCCAGGTACATCGACACCATACTGAAGAGATTCAGTATGGAAGATTCCAAGCGCGGTAACCTACCGGCTTGTCACGGGATCACCCTCTCTAAAGAGATGTCTCCCAAGACTGATTTGGAGAGGGATCGCATGTCTATTATACCCTACGCTTCTGCGGTAGGCTCTATAATGTATGCGATGTTGTGTACCAGACCGGATGTTGCTTATGCACTGAGTGTGGTAAGCCGGTATCAGTCAAACCCTAGGGAGAAACACTGGATAGCAGTAAAGAACATTCTCAAGTACCTGAGAAGGACTAAGGAGATGTTCTTGGTGTATGGCGGAAAAGACCTCCAGATCGAGGCCTTTGCTGACTCCAGCTTCCAGAGTGACAAGGATGATTCCAAGTCCATGTCGGGTTTTATCTTTACCCTCTATGGAGGGGCGGTGTGTTGGAAGAGTTCCAAACAGGAAACCGTTGCAGACTCGACGATGGAAGCGGAATACATTGCTGCATCTGATGCCGCAAAAGAAGCTGTCTGGATGAGGAAGTTCTTGAAAGAGCTTCAGGTGGTTCCGTCCATTGTTGATCCAATACCTCTGTATTGCGACAACAACGGGGCTATAGCTTTAGCGAAGGAACCCAGGTCCCATCAGAGATCCAGACACATCTTGAGGCGGTATCACCTGATCAGGGAGATCGTGGATCGCCAGGAGATCGAGGTTCGGAGAGTCGCTTTAGAAGATAACACTGCAGATCCATTCACCAAGGCCTTGCCCCAGACTCAGTTCGAGCGGCTGATCGAGATGATAGGTCTTCGATACGCCAGTACATGGCCTTAGTGCAAGTGGGAGATTGTTAGTGTATATGCCCTAGAGGCCATTACTGTATCATACTAGTTTGTATATTACTTAATGGAAGCTTGGGATATTCACCTTGTATATACAATCTTGCTCAAGATAGTAGTATGCTACTTGGTTTGTTTCTACTTCAATGTGTACATGTGTTTATTTTAGTATATCGCCTATACACATTAGTGAAGCCCTTAGGATCTTTGCTTGATTACCAGCGTTGTGATGGCAGTCACACTAGTGGGGCTGGGTAATCTATAAGCACATCCTTATGCAGGTCCCTGGTCGCAGGACTATCGAGACAGGGCATCGATACTCCGGAGTAGACTAGCATATGCGCTTCTCATCCCAGTGTAGGAGACGGTCTGTCCCACAGCCGTCGGTACGTCGTACTTGAGAGAGTATGCGGGTGCTCGTTGGGTTACGAGTACACTGGACAGGACTCGTCGGGAACTGACTAGTTGGTATTATGCCTATCGTCAGTAATCAGTTCCCAGGTGACATGAGTACAGCTTAGTCCGCTGACTTGACACTGTCACTTCGCCTCGAGTGTGTTCCCACTGTACTTTGATTACTACCCTACCACGGCTCAAAGGAGTCGTGCAAACAGGTGGTAGTTGGGTGCAGTCCCGAAGCACTTGGAGGCAGTGACGGTTAGACAGGATTCGTCTCTCCCGGTATTGGGGGTTGACATCGCGCTGTGTCTAGGAGAGCCATTACACGAGTAGTCCCTGGCCAGGGCAAACGAGATATACTGGTAGGCTTCCAGTGTTATCTCAGGGTGTTTTGGGCTTCACTCCGACACGACTTGTACCGCTATTGGGGGACTGACGTTTACCGCCCCCTATGCCCGCCATGCGATGTATCAGACGAACAGACCGGACTGTACGGAGAATGTCACATTCAGGCTCAGTAGGAGTTCAGATGGGTTTCGCCTCGTCAGTCTTCTTATCGGCATCTACCTGGGGACCGTTACGCACAGCTAGTGCCGCTTGCGGTCTGTGGTTAAACCCACTGCCAGCGTAGTGTCGAGTCTTTAGAGTCCCACACAGAAAGCTATTCGCCTTTAGGCAAAAGAGTAGAGGTCGCATGGTTTTGCGACAGGTCGCATGGTTTTGCGACAGGTTTCGGTCACATCCGTGCACTAGTGCACGTACAGTGTCCGGACAGTTTACACTAGCGGGCTTTGGTTTAAGCCAGATCCTAGTGTACCTTTTGGGATTGGATTTATCCAGTATGCATTCGTGTTCCTCGGAACTCGGATGTGGGTGTGTATGCACAGTTGACGGAGAGACAGAGGCAGAGGATTCTCATTAGGGTTGTTGACCGTTGACAGTTGACTATTGACTTTTTGCTCAACCATAATGAGAATATGATATGTGATTAACAATTATATTAATTAAGTATTGTGGTGACATGGTTGTTGAGGGGTTGACTTTGTTGACTTGTTGACTTTGTTGACCGGTTGACTAGGTTGGACTAGTTGACCATCATGATGACTATGGCTATCATTTCATGGCAAAGTCTTTTTACTTGCTTGTTTCTTTTGTGAGAAATGAGTGCATGAAATGATTTAGCCATTTTGACTTGAACCATTTTACACAATACTTGATTATTATTTTTGTGATGATGGTTTTGGATTATGAGAGCCAAAATGATAAAAGTCTTCTTTCATTCTTTCATGCTCATTCTCTCTCTTGTTCTTGAGCTTTCATCTTCCTCCTCTTGCTCTCCCTCTCTTGATTCTATGGTTCACTTGTCTCATGAGTTGAGAACCAAGAACCATAGATAAAATCCCATACAAACTCTTCTCTACTCTCTCTAGTTCATAAGGTTTAGCAAACCGAGTGAACTAGTTTCTTCAAAGTTCGAAGAAGGAGCCAAAGGTTGAAGCTTTCAGGTGGATCTATCTTCGGCGCAAGGAGACGACGGGGAGAAGCCGATTCGAACGACCATCGAAGCTTGAAGATGAAGGAGTTCGAGAAAAAGAAAGGTATAACCCCCTAACCGAGTAGTTAGCAACTCGTAGTTAGGTTGTTAGTTAGATGTTTAACAAAGATCCGGTTTTGAGTCCATGTTACCACCTCTAAGAAAATCGTTTTTCATCAAATTCCGCATGCCCGAAAGTACAGGGAGATGTAGCATGGACTTACAAAATCTCCTGCCTCGGCCGAGGGCTTTGTGTAATGGCTCTCCTAGACACAGCGCGACCTCACCCCCAATACCGGGAGAGACGAACCCCTAAAGATCCGCTCACTGCCTCCATGTGGCTCGGGACTGTACCCAATTAAAACCTGTTTGCATATCTCCTTTGAGCGTGGTAGGGTGGTAATCAAAGTACTGTGGGAACTCACATAAGACAAATGACGATCCTCAGGTCGATGAACTAACCTGTACACATGTCACCAGGGAACTGCTATCTGACGTCTGGTATAATCCCAACTAGCAGGTTCCCAGCGAGTCCTGTCCGGTGTACTCATAACCCAATGAGCACCTGTATACATCTTAGGTGAACCAACTGACACCAGTGGCTTGTGAGACCGGCCACCGCCCCTCGTCGGGGTCTTGACTGTATACACTAGTTTACTCTGGAATATCGATGCCCTGTCTCGAAACTCCAATGACTAGGGACCTTTTAAGGATGTGCTTATAGACTACCAGCTCCCACGTATATGATCGCCCTCATACTGCTGGCAGTCAAGCAAGAATCCTAGGGGCTCTATCAACGTGTAATAGTGACATGTCAGGTCACTTAAAGCAGTACACGATGATAAAGATAAACCAAATAGCATACTATCATCTCGAGTAAGACTGTCCTACCGGCATAGGTCCTCCCTCAATCATTGCAATCACGTGCCTGTGATCCAATAATTGACTCTGAGGGCACTATATCCAACAATCTCCTACTTGCACTCAAGGCTAATTATTGCGATGTCGCATACTCACAGCCCGTGTGATACCGAACACCCAACTCCTCTACTAGTCAGTCTCACAAAGCTCGTTTGCGAAACTATTGCGTTCGAGGAATAGCCTCAGTGAGTGGATCCGCTTTGATGTTTCTTTCTATGTCTCTCTATATCTCATGTTCGCGGTGAAAGCCATCTCCCGAAATGAGCAATACCTGTCTTAGAATGTGTCTGGATGTCTGATGGGACCTAGTTCATAAATGAACTCCAAATCCAAACTTCTTAGACTGTATCGTCAACTGAACTTAATCAGTATCCTGCGCCATGCCTCCCTCAGTATTTCCTTGGACCACCTGTCCAAAATACTGCCCCTCGTCAGAGGGAAAACTATAACTTTGACAACCTCCCTGTTGTCCAAGTCACCTTGGAAGCCTGGAATGATAATTGTCTCCCGAATGAGGCTGTCGTTATCATATCCCTAGAACATCCACTTATGTTCTAAAACTGCTTCCGACTGTTTCTCCAAGATTGGATCAATGTCAACTTATTGCATCTAGTGCTAGAAAAACATCTGGTGTGGTACTTGACATCTCATGATTGACTCAATTGCCTAAGCAAGTGATCTGCCAATCATGCATATCCCTCTCCTCTTTAGTCTGTAAGACACCTTTAGAGAGGGTGACTCCATCACCTGCAGGTACACCACCATGCCAGGAGTCGTCCATTCTAAATACTCTTAGAATGCTGTCTAAGTACCCTTAATTGGGAAACCACCCAAATCTAGATCTAAAACCATAGATCCAGTAACCAGAATGTCTGATATTATATCCAAGCCCTATGTGGCGAAACCACTGTGTGACGACCAAAGTATAACCGATTGTAGTATAGGAATTTCTTTTCCTACTATGTGTTTGTCATCCAATATACCAGGACATCACACCCTACTACCTTCTTAACAGATCCATCCCCTATTCTGATGAAGTCAAACCTATGACTGTCACATCAGAAATAGATGATCTATCTCCGCTGTATCTGCTTTAGTCTATAAATAGACATAAGCCTCTTGTCCACCATGCTTCCGCTGCTCCCACTGACTACGACAACCCTCTGGCAGAATCATATAGACGTACGCTTCTAAAGCTAGTTTAGAACGACGCTATACTCATCCTCCTGCCGGGTCTCACAGTCTGGAACAACAGCAATGGAAAATCTGGGTAAACAAGAACCTCCCTGCCACCGTCCTTGAGCATACCGAAGTACCTCTCGAGTGCCTGAGGTTACCCACCATATTTGCGGAGTGGCCAATGGAATGTCAAACCAGATTGAATCTTTAGGTTCCTATCAAATCTTCAGTAATCGTTTGTGGTTCTGGAATCACTTCGAGTTCTACCATACTCCCACTACTGTTTTCTGAAAAAATCTATTTTTATTAAAACTATGGCGAGTCTAGAACAATATCACTATTGATCTTCCAGATGGTAGAAAGTCAACCCTCGTCATAGCCTGGGTCAACCCACTAACAGCCATTACAGAAACGTGCCTTGAGTTATCCAGAGTCTGGTTTTAATCATAAGCCGGACAACTCCCCGTACCTTAACATCGTTAAGATACGAACTGTTCTATATCCAATATAGGACCAGAGGCACTGATTTAATTGAACCAGATTCAAATCATGCAGCTGTTCCCAGTGCATGTCAACTAAAATGGAAAGAGGCCGATCAGTGTTACTCAACTTAGGAATGCTTCCAATTATGAGTAACCTGAAAGAGAAGCAAGTTCTCTTAGTCATTACTATCAACTGAATACCACACACAAGTATCTACATCTTCGATCACCTTGAAGAATCCCGATACTTGCAACACCTGGTTCTCTACTCTATTCTTATACCTATAACTTCTCAAAACTCAGACCTTGCGTTTCTACGAAACACATGTCTAAGAACCAAAGAAGTCACAAGTAAACAGAATCTAGTACGAGGACCAACCCCTCTGTCCTAATGGACACTGGACAACATACAATACTCTGTATAAGTCCCTTGAGTCTGATAACTCATTCACTGTGTGTCGTAGGTTGAAAACTGTACTTATGGTTAAGAAGAATTACACCGCTGTTTAATGCTCCGTACCTAACCATCCACTGATATAGGTAAATGTCGTAGACATAATTTCAAAAAGGTATATCTCACTCTATGAAAATAGACGTACAGATATATCAATTTGAAATTGGTGCATGACAGAGGATATTCAAAACCAAATATTTACCGACCGGCAAACAACCCAGGCGATTTCCTCAAATATCACCAATTACAACGAATTCCGATATAATGAGGAAGATCACCTAATTCCCAATAACTTACTCCCACTCATTATCTGTAAAACCATACAGATGTGAGAATCATACCTGGTAAATACATACCCTGGAGTAAGTATCTAATGGGGAAATCAGTTTTCCTTTAACAGTACACGGTGAAACTGAAACATTGAAATGTTTCGATGGGGTATCCTGGTATTCCTAGTAATGCCTCTTCCATTATCCAGATTCACAACTGTAACCGTATATTTCTTTGCCACCTCTCCAAATCCCTTTATATGTCTTTAGTCATTACCTTCTGCACACCCCTTTAGGCCAAATGGTTTTCTTCCTTCCCTACCGTTCGGCACCAGCCTATGGTTTTGAAGAAGACTATCCAATAAGCATAATGGGTGTACTGTCCTAATCCTAGGAGCACTCGCAATGCGAGAGAAGGTGAGGATAAAAGACAACCGAATAAACCTTATTCCTATTTCTCCTGAACCCGAATCCATCTCCGAACTGGAACAAGTTCCTTTCGAGTTCGTATATAACCATACGATGGAGTATCCAATAAACTGTGGATCTTCGTAGTGATACGGAGTGTCCTGGAGAAATACAAAGGTGATGTGGGGGTGGTAATGAAAAACTTGGTTTGGTCGTGAATATCAGTCGCAATTTACTTTGCCCTCCTTCTAATCCCTTGATATGTCTTTACATAATACCTTCTGTACACCATCGTTATGCTAATTGGTTTTCTTCATTCCCTACCGGTCGGCACCTGCCTACGGTTTGGAAGAAGACTATCCAATTTGCGTAATAGGTGTACTATCTCCTAAACCAAGGAGTACTCGCAATGCGAGAGAAGGTAAAAGGAAAAGACAACTGAATAGTCCTATTCGTTTTCTCCAGAACCAGAAACCATCCTCGAATAAATCCCTTCGAGTTCGTATATAACCAAACGATGGTTTTGTCCAATGGATGTGGACGTTCGTAGTAATTCGGGGTGTCCTGGAGAAAAGGGTAAAAGTAGGAGTGGCAATGAGGTATGCAACTCTGACAATCCAAAAGCCAGTGTTAAGAGGGTTCGGTTAATTTTGGTCTCTGAATCATAGTCTAGGGTCGGGTCAATGGTCACTGCCAAAGAGAGAGAGAAAAGAAACACTCAGCGTGCACTCTAACCTAGATCAGAATGGTTACCAATTTATCTAATCTGGAAACCTCCCACTGTACCGTCAAATTCTCCTCCAAACCTGAAGAATTAGTCGGGATCACCCGAGGAGTAAACCAACTCATCAGTGGGAATCGGGATCCAACTATCATCGCATGATAACATGACGGAATCCGCTCACGTTATCACACTCCAGAAGGTATGCGTATATCTGGCAAGTTTCAGTTTCTTTAGAAACTCCCGATGTGATTTTTGCCCCTTGCTCTTATGACCTTGACTAAGGCCAACAAATCATAAGTCACATGTCAAGTTCTACAAGTCATTGTCCAGGTTGATTTGAACCCACCCGTACAAGCCCTTGACTAGGGCCAACAAGGCTATACGACTGTCCCAAACCAACGCATCTATCTATGCAGCATATGAACACCCAATAGCTACTAAACACTGTGCCTTGACTATGGCCAACAAACACAGCTTGAATACTATTGACCATCCATATGAAACGACGGAGGGCTACGAATGGTTTCTGGCGAAAACCTTTAACGTAATGAACTTGATATCGTTGAAGGAACATATAGCTTTTATAAAAATATAGTAACGAAAACCTTTGCTAAAGAGGTCACTCCCGGTGAAGGGATCTCGGCTCTTTCCCCGTAGAATGAGGTGCGGGATATTCCAACTGAATACCACGATGCAAAGTAAAAGCAATCGGCTATAGTGAAGTTATTGCCCTGACGCAAACTTCTGTCCAAGGGGTCACTCCCGGTGAAGGGATCTCGGCCCTTGCCTCGTCGACTGAGGAGCAGGATATTCCAACTGAATACCACGATGCAAAACAAAAGTGAACATCCTTGCAATAACAGCTTTTTGAAAAATGTTCCAACAACATCAGATAAGTTTGTTTTTAACTTACATTGATCCGAATCAACGCAGTCCCATCCATTGATCACACCACAAAGAACGAAAATATACTGATGTACGTATAAGCCATCCGTATTCGCCACTGGGTCCCGTCATTACCCGTTAGGTTAGCTAACTAACGACAGAGCGGGGACTGGACTAGCGCGGATGCAAAACATATACAACATCTACTAGTATATATATATATCAATATATAATATTTCGCTCAAGGCGTGAAAAAAATGCAACATCACAGAAATGTACAGCATCACAGAAAAATACAGATATTTGGGATCCCCGGGTTTCACAGAGCCGCTACTGAAACCCGACGTTCCCCTGGTCGTGTGGATAGCCTGTGCAATGAAATCCTAGACCCCTACGGGCGTGGCAAGTTACCCGCCAAAACCTGAAGCGAGGCAGCCCCCTTCAGCAACGTGAATGGACCACCAAGCACTTCATGGAATCCGGTAACTTGGGCACCCCTCCTGGGTCAACCTGTACCCCCTACGAGTGCGGCGAATAGCCCGCCAATTCTAGAGTGAAGCCCCCTCCGTCTCAATGAAATGAGATGCGGGCCCGTTGCCCTCTAGAATCCGGCTATCCGTGCACCCCTCCGCGGGGCAATCCTAGTACAGAAAGTAAAATATACATACAACGGGTACATCGACCGCAACCTGGTCGTGCCCCAAAAGAATAATATACAAACAGGCAGTGACGGCAGTCCACATGTCGGACGCTCTCCCCGCAATATCAAATGTACATAATACAACAAAAACTGTACTAGCATTGCATCCAGGCTATCCCCACGACCGATCCGCAACATCACAGCACAAACACAGAATATCAACGTGAATGTCACGTTCGCAAATCCTTCTAACCGGGCTATAGCAGTTAGACAGGATTTACCGATCAAGTGACATTCACGGTCGCAGATATAATGTAAATACTGTGAACTAATGTGTTTAAAATATCTGATCGATCAAAAATTACCAAGTGGGCCCCAAGCACTACTGTAGCAGTTAAAGAAATTCTGGGCCCAAAAATAATATTCCAAAAACCCTATTTTCAAGTCAAGAGCTTTCTGCAAAATTTTGGTACACTGAACAGTTCAAGTCGCGGCGGAACCGCGGCCCAAGCATGGGTTTGGCCGCGGTTCCGCGGTGGTTTAGACTGTTCATGAGACCAAATTTTCACAGAATTCTTAAAATTCCATGCACATCATTCTGAAACAACCTGAAAAATTTTTGGACCTAAAAAAATTTCGACAGAAACTGATGCTTTTTGAAAACGCGGGTTTTGGAATTTTGTTCGATCGGAAATGTAAACACACTAGACAAAGCTAGACTAGGTTAATGGCGAGGCTCTGATACCACTGTAAGTGCACGGCGGCGCCCCGGCCGTCAATCCGACGCCGAAATGCGGAAGCGATGGTTTTCTTAAACTTTTCATACCGGCACCACCGCGCACTATAAACCTGGATCGTGCTATTAATCTAGTCCTAGCTAACTAATGAACGGGTAGAGAAGCTATACCATGTGATCCGAGTCCTCCGGTCTTCTCGTTGTCGTCCCGATCTCCCGCGGAATCTCCGGTCTCCATCACATCGCCGGAAGGGCACCACGTCGCCGGCTTCTTTTACGGGCTTCCACCTCTATACCGAGGCAACTCGGGCACGAAGCTGGCGAGTCGACGTGCCCAAGATTTGCTGTAGAATGGTGTAGTGCTATGTCTCAATTTGGGTTGTAGGAAGTTGCCTTTTCTTTTGTGGAGGAAATGAATTTGGATAGAGGTGAGAAAAATGTAGCATGCAAAGAATGCGATTAACATTTTTCCTCACAACCAAAAGAGAAAATCCCCTCTCCTCACTAGTGGCCGGCCCATGCTTCATCCCCAAAAGAATAATAATGGAGAGAGAGAGAGAGAGTGGATCAATAATGCAAGAAGAGTAAGGAGTGATCATGAGAGAATAAAATGATCACAAGCCAAAGTCTACACTCAACAACCATCTCTCATCAACAAGTCAAAAAGTCAAGCAATCATGAGCCATGGAAAGTCAAGGGATGGTGCACCATCATGATACAATAATATGCAAAGACAACCCTCCAAAATGCTTATTTGCACAAATGCAAATAAGCCCTCCTCCACCATTTTTCGGCCAATGAAAGATACAAATGAAATATGGCCGAAACGGAAAACAAACCGGCAACACCAAAAAACTGATCCCGTAATAAATTACAGGAAAACCCCGATACTGTGTATACATACCCGCATTTGTATTCCAACCGAATACAAATGCAATGAGACAAAATCTACACTGTGCAATACTAGGATCCGGCTTAAACCAAAGCCTGCTAGTATTTTCCGTCCGATCATGATCCGTGCAATACCGTACGTAACTGATCGAACCCTGCCATATCTCCATACGGCCTCTACAGCGTTTCGCCCGAAAACTTGAGCAACTGAATGTGGGGGACTCTAAAGACTCGTCAATACTATGGCTGTGGATTTAACCACTAGCACGTCAGAGGTATTAGCCATACGTGACGGGCTACCAGCTATTGACTAAAAGGGACGTCGATGAGCAAACTCATCCTGACACCCTACTGAGCCTGTCAGTGACAATATCCGTACAGTCCGGTCCGTTCTTCTATAAGCATCGCATGGCGGGCCTAGGGGGTTGGTAAAAGTCAGGCCCACAAAAGCGGTACAAGTCGTGTTGGAGTGTAGCCCAGAACACCCTGAGATACTACTGGAATACCTACCAGTAAATCTCCTGCCTCGGCCGAGGGCTTTTGGTAATGGCTCTCCTAGACACAGCGCGACCTCACCCCCAATACCGGGAGAGACGAACCCCGGAAGATCCGCTCACTGCCTCCATGTGGCTCGGGACTGTACCAAACTAAAACCTGTTTGCACGTCTCCTTTCAGCATGGTAGGGTAGTAATCAAAGTACAGTGGGATCTCACACGAGACAAATGACGATCCTCAGGTCGATGAACTAACCTGTACACATATCACCAGGGAACTGCTATCTGACGTCTGGTATAATCCCAACTAGCAGGTTCCCGGCGAGTCCTGTCCGGTGTACTCATAACCCAATGAGCACCTGTATACATCTTAGGTGAACCAACTGACACCAGTGGCTTTTGAGACCGGCCACCGCCCCTCGTCGGGGTCTCGACTGTATACACTAGTCTACTCTGGAGTATCGATGCCCTGTCTCGAAACTCCCACGACTAGGGACCTTTTAAGGATGTGCTTATAGACTACCAGCTCCCACGTATATGATCGCCCTCATACTGCTGGCAGTCAAGCAAGAATCCCATGGGCTCTATCAACGTGTAATAGCGACATGTTAGGTCACCTAAAGCAGTACACGATGATAAAGATAAACCAGATAGCATACTATCATCTCGAGTAAGACTGTCCTACCGGCATAGGTTTTCCCTCAATCATTGCAATCACGTACCTGTGATCCAATAATTGACTCTGAGGGCACTATATCCAACAGAATGTTCTCCCAGGACTTCATCTCTTCGGTTTCAGAGATGGATTTCATGAAGAGATGGCCAAGGCTATTTCTTCATCAGAATCACTTTGGAAGGTGAGAACTTGTGATCCCCCAGAATTAACCATGTGGCATTCACTGGCTGTTCTTTTATGCTCATCTGTCGTGCTTTTCTGCTCTCGACGCGTTTTGCGCTTCATCCGCTTGAAATGCTGCCGGTGGGCAACATATCCATGCCACCATTTTTTAAAGGCCATGCTTCCCTCGGTAAGGTGTGCGATCCTCCGATGGTATAAACAGTTGTTCGGATATGCATCTAGTTCGTCGGGGAACATATTTTCTGAAGTGTCTTCTTTGAGAGGTGGCAGCTTCATTCCCATTTACAGGGCTTTAGCGAATCGTTTCCTCATTTTAAGCATGCTTCTATCTGCGGCAGAAGTACTTCTATCCGGTTGGGGTATTTCAATACTTTTGTTCAGTCGCCGACGTTTGGCTTTTTTGTATATGGCAATTTCACGCTCTCGGTCAGCTTTGCTTTTCTGACGGGCTTCGTGTAGCAGTAGGTCAATCATCTCGTCAGACGGTTCTAAGGGTCTTGGCTTCGACCCTGCCCCCAGCTCCGTTATGCTGTCTTCTAACTCCGAGTGAGCTTCTTCGTTAGTTAACGCCGAATGCGAGATCACGTGGCAACTTTCCATATAATCCTCAGATTCTTCTGACGAGTCATCTCCGTCGTTATTGTCGTTATCTCCGTCTTCAAGGATGTGGTTGAAAAACTCTTGGAGTGTAACCGGAGTTCATGCTTTCTGGTTATATTCTTCCAGCACGTTAATATATTTTTGCAGGTCCGTGTGCTTGTCATCAGGCTTCACGGGCTTTTTGGTCTTCTTCTTCTTCGAAGACTTTGACGGATGGGCCTGAACGTTTTGATTATCGCTACCAATTCTTGGAATCAGGCGCGGCTTCAACATTCCCTCAATGATCTCGGGTTACACCTGATTGCCGGGCATGTTTGGAGATCCTTCAGCATTCTTTTCGTCTTGGCTGAAAGTGCGACCTCCCATGGAGCTTCTTCTATAAAAGAGCATGATGCCCTCGGTGTGTCCTCCTTTTAAGAGCGTGCGGCTAAGGCGGGATTACTTTCCAATTCTCAGACTGTGCGAATTTTCCCTGTTGGTATTGGTCCTCAATCCAGTCTTTGAAGACGAAGCAATCTTCGATTGGATGGCCTACTTCTCGGTGGTAGGGGCAGCAATTAGGATTGCTGGCCTCACCGGGTTGCAATGGACATTTTGGATACAGCAAGGTGATGAGCCCGTTGTGCACCGCCGGCTCGAACAGTCTCCTCGTTTTATCCTGAGGAAATGAATAAGGGCACTTCAATTTCTCATTAAAGAATCATCGTCTATCGTCTTGGCGATAAGTTGGTTTTGGACCACTGGGCTGCTGCTGAGCATTGGCGACGAAGGTCGCTTTCCCTTTCCCTTTTTCGTTTCGAGATTCCAACTTCGAAGAAGATGGTCTATGACCCATCTGATCCATTTGGACCAGCTTGTCAATCAAGGCCTGGAAAGTAGTTGGCTTGAAGAACATCATGAACTGGGATATGGTCGCCTGCGGATCAAGAGTACCCATGAACTTGCCTACCGCAGGCGCTTCTTCTATGCGATGTTCGCACTTCGACCATAGATTCTGCCACCGTATCGCGTACTGCACCCATGTTTCGCCTGGCTTCACCCTGGCGTTAATTAATGCTGTGATGGGGGTGCGTTCGCTAGCGCTTGCGAATCTTTGTGTGAACAGTAACTCCATTTTTGCAAATGTCTTAACGGAGTCGTTCGGGAGCTCCGAGTACCATTCA
Organism: Agapanthus africanus; assembly: GCA_030015575.1. Lineage (NCBI taxonomy): Eukaryota > Viridiplantae > Streptophyta > Magnoliopsida > Asparagales > Amaryllidaceae > Agapanthus > Agapanthus africanus. Next base: position 217,592,046 of record JASDDO010000029.1, read on the forward strand.
AACGCTGTCTCCGACAAGCTGCCAAAAAACTGGCGAAGCAGCAGTTTGTCATCATCCCCAGTATTACCACACAAGGCTCTGAATTGAGCAACGTGCTGGTGTGGATTCCCCGTCCCCTTATATAAATGGATTTAGGGATTGTATATCTCGGCGGGTACTTTATTTGATCGTACCAACCCGGATAGGGTCGTCCAATCTTAACAATTTGGCCGGCATCTTCGTTCGCCTGATGAGCGCGTATCTGTTGAGCGATATAGTCATCTAGGGCGGCATTAGACATGGTCTCCTCTTTGGCTGCTGAACAAGACGGAAGAGGGTTCGATGTCTCTCCCCTATCGTCTTCAAGGATAATCGGAGGGTCTTTAGCTGGAGGATCTGGCTGTAACATCATCCCGACCATGTCTTGAAATAAAAGTGCCATTCGTTTTTTGTTGGAAGCTTGTTCCGCTGCCTCTTTGTCCTTCTTCTCGAGGATTCTGCGGAGGAACTCAGCATCGGTTTCTTGTTCATGACGCTGCTCTGACGGCGTCTTCGGGCTTTCTTTTGGCCCAGTGAGTGCGGCCATCTGTGTTAACATTTCCTAAAGCTTCTGTTGTTGCTCCTGGGCCTTTGTTACGGATCTGGTAAGTGGTCGATGATCCGTAGAGATATGGCTATCCTCTTTCCCGGATGCCATATAAATAGTGTGCACCACCAAACCCCCAGACTTAGGGCGTTTTTATTCAGTGACCTTGATATTCGTTGCGGACACAGGAACTTTCTCCGGCCTCCTTCTTTTGTGGGCGGTCGAAGTTGAGGGAGCCGTTGCAGCGGACACCCAAATAGATGACATCTCCTATGGCATGACAGGATGGTCCTTCTCTTTCCAAACTTTCATCTTCTTTTATCGGCGGGAGTAGTCTTAGTTGATCACTGAGTTTTGGACTTGTTGCCAAACTTTATGAATTTTAGAGGACAGCCGCTGAGGGGGCTGCCCTGGCTTTACCTTTGTAACATTCTCCATAGGTGGAGGAGATCATTTTAGCACAGCCTTTGGAAAGTTCTTGCGTACCCTCCTAAGTGGTTCAAAGTTGTTCCCAGTTGGAACAGCATCATCAATTTCCACCATCGGAGCTGGTGGAGTCAGTCCGGAGGGGAATTGCCCCCATCTTTCCTCACTCGGGGCCAGTGGCGACGTCGAGCATGCCTTGCAGATGGTATTGGCTCAGCTATGAGGGTGGCTTCATCATGCCCCCTGCTCTGGTGAAGGGTTGCTGCCGGTGCCAGCCTCTTGATGACTGACGTCCGCGGAGAAAAAGCGCCCAACTTGTCGAAGATTGACCCTTGGGCAGAGGAAGCAACTTTGGTGATCTCGCCTGAAGCGGGAGTTGGAGCGGACAATCTAGCGAAGACCGATCTCTTAGCAGGAGAAGTCACTCTGATGACTTCATTTACCGGAAGAGGGATGGCTATCCGTTTTGGGATAACCCCCTCTGGTTTCGCGGGCTTCTTCACAGGCCTATTAGAGTTTTGTCTCAGTCTGTTAAAGACTGAGACGTTGGAATTGGGCAACCCATTGAGAGGGTCCGTTGTAGTTGTAAGCCGATCAAAGACCGACTTCTTCGGAGTTTCTTGCGATGGCTGTGGGGCGTTGAAGCTCATGGATGGGAGCATGGTCCCAAAGAATTGCCCAGTGGTGGCTTGCGTCACCTGTTCCACTGGCATGTGAAAACGGAGGCCACTTGAGGCCCATAAGTCACTCTTCCTGCGAGGACAGAGCGGGAGTTATTGCAATTTTTGCAGTTAGTGTAGGTGGAAGCCATTGATCTGCACGGGAGCAAGACACCAAATCTTTGTACATCGAATCCAGGGGTAACCACATTAAACCGCGATTCGTTCGTGAAACACAACACACGAAGTGTGGAGTGGAAAGAGGAAAAGGTCCCACCGGGCGTGCCAGAATCTGTTCTCCTCCGAATACGGGAAACGCGAACGTGTAGGTTCGTCTATCCTGAATTTGGGGGCAGATGTTATTTGGTTTTATCCGTCCACCTCTCCGAAGATGCTAAGTTGATTTATGGCACCGTATATCGGAGGTTTAGACGGATGCGGCCGATGTAGCAGACTTCGTCAGATTCCACCTCATTGTGAGGGTTTTTTTTATTGTGGGGACACTATTCCCTGCAGACGCAAGCCCCTACAGTTAATTATGCTACCGCATCGCGGTAACCACTTTCTCCTTCTCCAGATGGTCACTTCGTGTCGTGTGTGTTTATTTTTATTTTTGGTTGCCCGTGGATTGTATATGGAGACTAATTTATGTTGTTACCCGTAGGGCGTGGATTAGTCCAAATCCGTATCTTCTTAGATTTGGGTTTGGGTTCGGTTTAAGGATCGTTAATCTCATTTGAGACTAAGATCAACTTAAACGTTTGTTGAGGATACGTTAATCTAATTTTAGACTAAGATCTACTCAACAGGATCATTTAGATCCAACAAAAGAGCATTTGGGCTCTATTGCTTTAATTTAGAGACATTGTGGTCCACAAGTTTAAGGACATCATAGTCCGTGATAGTTTAAAGACGTCATAGTCAATAATGTTTAAAGACATCATAGTCTATGAGTTTAAGGACCTCACAATCCATAAAGTTTAAGGACATTATAGTCCATGAGTTTAAGGACCCCACAGTCCGTAATGTTTAAGGACATCATAGCCCATGAGTTTAAGGACCCCACAGTCCGTAAAATGTCTGGTTGTCGGGACCCTTCACCAATCTGAAGATGTTGAAGGATTACATTGACAAATATCAGAGGAGTGAAGAGATGTACCCTTGAATCAATATTGGTTGGGAGATCTGTAGTCCAATTTGGGACTAAGATCAAAGATTTATGAGCGTATGGGCTCAATTAATCTGAATTAGAGATCTGTGGCCAACTTGGGCTCGACCCATTCATTTAAAATGTTAGACATTTAATTAGGCTCAGTCTTTTTTCATTGGTCCTGATAACTTTTTGTCTTTTATTGGATGCTTAGCACTCATTATGGCTCTGGGTTTTATCATATAAAGAACAATTTATGTTCTCTCAGCGCACACGTGAGGAGCACATGGCGCGCTTGGCACTGTGCGCCAGTTAATGAGCGCAGAGCGCTTCTTGTGATGTAGAGTACATGAGAGGAGCACGTGGCGTACTTGGCGCTGAGCGCCAGTCAATAAGCGCAGAGCGCTTCTTTAAATTTGGAGTGCTAGGGCTCTGCAGCGCTGTGTGCTAGATTTGGAGCGCTGAAGCGCTTCTTTTAATTGGAGCGCTAGGGCTCTGCAGCGCTGTGCGCTAGATTTGGAGCGCTGAATCGCTTCTTTTAATTGGAGCGCTAGGGCTCTGTAGCGCTGTACGCTAGATTTGGAGCTCAGAAGCGCTTCTTTAAATTTGCAGCGCTAAGGCTTTGCAGCGTTGTGCGCTAGATTTGGAGCGCTGAAGCGCTTCTTTAAATTTGGAACGCTAAGGCTCTTTTTAGGAAGCTTTGCACTCTTAGAATTAAATTCTTTCTTATAAGAGACTTTGTCTCATGGATCTAAGAACAAAGTTCTTATTTTATAGGAGATGTTTCAATCTCTTATGTTCTTGGTGAAAGGCTTTGCCTTTAATGGATCTGTGATCCTAAGAGAATTGAATTATTCTCCCCCCTTTTTATGACGAGATGTTATGATCTCTTTTATGAAAGACGGTTTTCTTATAGATCTATGATCTAGCATAAGACTATGTTCTTTTTATGAGCATACCGTCTCCCATCACCACATGACCCAGGAAGTCAACTCTTTCAAGCCAAAATGCACACTTTGAGAATTTAGCTTACAACTGGTGCTCTCTCAATGTCTGCAAAGCAATCCTCAAGTGCTGCTCATGCTCCTCTCGACTCCTAGAGTAGACCAGAATGTCATTGATAAACACATTAATAAACTGGTCGAGGAACGGCCTGAAAATCCGGTTCATCAGATCCATGAACGCTGTTGGGGAATTAGTGAGTCCGAACGACATCACCAGACACTCATAATGCCCGTAGCGTGTACGAAAAGCAGTCTTCGGAATGTCATCATTCTGAACCCACAACTGATGATAACCCGAACACAAATCAATCTTAGAAAAATGTATCGCACCCTGGAGCTGATCAAACAAATCGTCAATATGAGGTAAAGGATACCTATTCCGCACTGTAACTCGGTTCAATTGACAATAATCAATACACAACCTCAAACTGCCGTCCTTCTTCTTGACGAAAGGCACAGGAGCTCCCCAAGGAGAAACACTCGGGCGCACAAGTCCCTAATCAAGAAACTCTTGCAATTGATCTTTAATCTCTCTAAGCTCTGCCAGAGCCATCCGGTAAGGCAGTCTAGAAATAAGCCCCGTGCTAGGAATCAGATCAATGCAAAAGTCAATATCGCGCTCTGGCGACAAACAAGGTAACTCATCGGGAAAAACGTCGGGAAACTCTCGGACGATTGGAACCCGGTCCAATGACTCTACTGTGGCTCCAGTATCATAAATGAAAGCCAAGAATCCCTGACATCCTCTGCTCAAAAGCCGACTAGCGCAAAGGGCTGAAATCAAATTGTGAAGGGCGGCACCACGGTCCTCCTGCACAACCCGAACAGACTCGCCCGGAAAACTAAAAATGATTGTCTTCTCACGGTATTCTATAGACGCATAACAAGAAGCTAACCAGTCCATGCCAAGGAGAACGTCAAAGTCCAACATATCTAGAAGGATCAAATCGACGTACGAATCTCTATCTCCAATACAAACGGCACACGACCGAAACACATGTCGCGCGACAAAAGAATCGCCAACAGGAGTAATCACAATAAGTGGCCGATCTAGCAAACACGACTCTCGGCCCAACCTCGGCACGAAGTGTGTAGAAACATACGAATGCGTAGATCCCGGATCAAGCAAAATATGTGCATCAAAAGAACATAGAGAAAGAGTACCTGAAACCACAACATTGGATGCCTGTGCATCCTGATGAGTCAAGGCAAACACCCGAGCCCTCTACCGGCGACTGGCTGACCTCCGCCTCTGCCACCCCGTCCTCTCGGAACAAAACCGCCATGACCATGACCTCTCTGAACATGAGTCTGACGCGGAGCAACAACAGGCATAAGAGGCAATGTCTTTTGAGGTGGAGAATGTGGTAGGGTAACATGTGGTATAGCCGCCTCGCCCTCACGTGGCTCAGTACAATCTCGAACTTGATGACACAAACTTCCGCACTGAAAACATCTCGATGAAAACTGCTGACTCTCTTGGGGATAAGAGCTAAATAACCGGCCTCGTCCCGAGCTTCCACTACTCCCAGTACCTGAACGGAAACTGTCACGGTGTCTAAACGTGTGTCTCTGTGCTGACACACCAGTACGAACCCCCTTCGGTTCCGGAACAACTGAAGTCTCGGAAAGGCGCTCCTCAGCCAATAGGGCTGCGTCCACCACTGCTGCATACGTGTTACAATGTTGTACGCTGATAGCGAGGAACAACTGGGTAAGCAGGCCTCGAACAAACCTCTTGACCCGCATCTCCTCAGTAGCTACCAAATACGGAGCATACACAGACATCTCGGTAAACTTCACATCGTACTCGGCAAGTGTCAAACCCTGAGTCTTGTGTAATGACTCAAAACTGCACGCTCGAGCATCCTTGACGCTCTGTGGAAGAAAACGGGCAAGAAACACCGTCATGAACTCAGCCCAAGTCATAGGAGAAAGACCTACGTCTATGCCCTTCTCTAAGGACCCGCACCACTTCTGGGCCAGACCCTCCAGACGAAAACACGCAAACTCTACCCACCTCCCGTCGGAGCATCTCAGCGAACGACATTTCCTGTCCATCCGATCGATAAACGACTGGGGATCCTAAGCTACATCAGTGCCAGTGAAAACCGGAGCCTCAGCCTCATAAACTCCGATAGCGATACGGTGATCACCTCTGTGGCTGCAGGTACAACAGCATGAAAAGTAGGTACCAACACAGTCCTCGTAACAGGTGGGACAACCTCCTATCGATAGGCTCGACTGGCCTCAACCAACGTCCCCATCATCTGGCGCATATCCTGCATACCGGCCTCGAGCCTAGCAATACGGTCCATCGAAGGTGGATCAATCTGCTCCCGCACAATGGGCATAACGCCCGGGTCAGTCCTCGTCTTGGACGAGTCAACTCTGACCTCGGCTCTCACGGCAGCTCTCTGCGCCCTTGTAGTCTTCGGCGGCATAAAGACTGGAAATGGAAACAGGATTCGATAAGGACACAAATCGAATCACAAGGATGTATATAATCACGGAAGGAATTTCAAGCAATAAGTCCTAAGGTCACTTAGGCGGAGCACCGTGTCGTAAGTATGCTGCGTAACATACACACACTAGGTTGCTTTGCTTAAGCTACCTATTCCATCATACTAAGGTTATGCTACACTCCGAAAGGTAAAACCTATCGCTCTGACACTCCGAAAGGTAAAACCTATCGCTCTGATACCAACTTTGTCACGACCCAAATTTGGCACATAACCGGCACTTAGACCACGTAATGTCAACATGCGTAAAGCAATTTAAGTAAGCCGAAACCCAGCAATCTAAACCATTACAAGATGGAAAAGATAGGAACATTTTTAAAATCTCAAGCAAAACTTAAAGCTTAAGTTTGTTTTCATAAAAATTTCGGCAGCACCTCCTTTGTAAAAGCTACCCCGAAACGGGTACAAACATAAGATATGAGTAAAGCATCCCCAAACGGGAGTAAATCTCCCCCAAAGGCGGAAAAAACCACCATAACAGATATACGATGCCGTAGCGAAGAAATGAGATAATAACATAAATAAAGGCCGTCTCACACGAGCACGACAACCAGAGTCATAAGAATATACAATGTCGATCCTCACAACTCGTCTCTAAGTCAAAACATGAAGGTGGTAGATGGAGAGTACTAGATACAAAAGGTATATAACGACATCATCGGATAACCGCAAACCCACCTATAGCAAAAGGCCTCACAGCCAACCGTAGTGGTATCCGCAAAAGTAGAGATAATAAGGCGCCCTGCCACGACTACTCTGAGGATCAGACCTGCAAAACACTGTGGCACAACGGGGGTGAGTTGCCAACTCGTGAATAGTAAATAACATCATACTGTAATCGCAAGTATGCACGAATAGCGATAAATATATCACATGTAATCTTATTGCATAAGTATGGCAATATGAATATGCGACAATCATGATCAAGGTACACAACTATGGTACTATATCTACATGAATCAAATGCATATCAATAAATCCTGAGTGGGGGATAAATAATAAACCTCATGCATAAATCATTAGCATGGAAAAACCTGGTGTCTATCAACGACACCCCAAATCCAAAAATCCTCAAGCGCCGTCACAAGGACTAGCCCTCATATCCTGTAAATCTCATGGAACCTGAGTCCCCAACATCGGCACTCGAAAACATTATGAAATACTCGTGTCCAATATCGACACGTAAATCCACATATCATATCCGTACATCTCACGGAACCTCAGTGTCCAATATCGACACTCGCAATCCACGGAACCTGAGCGTCCAACTCCGACACTCGCAATCCACATATCCATACATCTCACGGAACCTGAGTGTCCAATATCGACACTCGCAATCCACGGAACCTAAGTGTCCAACTCCGATACTCGCAATCCACATATCCATACATCTCACGGAACCTGAGTGTCCAACTCCGACACTCGCAATCCACATATCCATACACATTTCTTGAAATATCCCCATGGTTCTCAAATCCATAAAATCACATGAAATCCGTATCTCAATGCGTAAATCCATGTAATATGACGTATGCAACCTAGTGTTAGTTGTATGTATGCCCTAGAGCCAGTATTGTACAGATGATGTATATTATATTAGATGCTTGGACATATATAGTGTTGGTGATAGTGCCCTCAGAGTCAATTATTGGATCGCAGGTACGTGATTGCAATGATTGCGGAGGACCTATACCGGTAGGACAGTCTTACTCAAGATGATAGTATGCTATCTGGTTTGCCTTTATTAGTCGTGTACATGTTCAGGTGACTGATTATATGTTACACTTTGATAGAGCCCTTAGGATCTTGCTTTACTACTAACAGTATGATGGGGATCATATACGTGAGAGTTGGGTGGTTTATAAGCATATCCTTAATTGTGGTCCCTAGTCGTGGGAGTTTCGAGACAGGGCATCGATACTCCGGAGTAGACTAGTGTATACAGTTGAGACCCCGACGAGGGGCGGTGGCCGGTCTCACAAGCCACTGGTGTCAGTTGGATCACCTAAGATGTATACAGGTGCTCATTGGTTTATGAGTACACCGGACAGGACTCGCCGGGAACCTGCTAGTTGGTATTATAAATATCATCAGATAGCAGTTCCCTGGTGACATATATACAGGTTAGTTCATCCACCTGAGGTCGTCATTTGTCTCGTGTGAGTTCCCACTGTGCTTTGATTTCTACCCTACCATGGCTCAAAGGAGTCGTGCAAACAGGTAGTTTTTGGGTACAGTCCCGAGCCATATGGAGGCACGTGAGCGGATCGGCAGGGGATTCGTCTCTCCCGGTATTAGGGGTGAGGTCATGCTGTGTCTAGGAGAGCCATTACATAAAGCCCACGGCCGTGGCAGGAGATTTACTGGTAGGTACTCCAGTAGTATCTCAGGGTGTTATTGGGCTACACTCCGACACGACTTATACTGCTATTGGGGGTCTGACGTTACTAGCCCCCTAGGCAGATATGCGATACTCATAGACGAACGGACCGAACTGTATATACATTGTCACTGTTAGGCTCAGTAGGGTTTCAGGATGAGTTCACTCATCGGCCTCCCTTGAGGTCAGTCCATGGGCAGCCGTTACGCATTGCTAGTGCCGCTGACGGTTTGTGGTTAAACCCACTGCCAGGGTACTGACGAGTCATTAGAGTCCTCTAAAGGCAGTTTTCCAAGTTCGGACGAAACGTTGTAGAGGCCGTATGGTTTTATGGCAGGGTTCGGAAAATGCACGTGCGTTTACGCACGTGTCAGATTTCGGGCAGATGATACTGGTCGGTTTTGGTTTAAGTCGGATCCAAGTATTATATTGAGTAGATATAATATCTTTGTCTCAGTTGCATTTCTATTCGGTCGTAATACAAATGCGGGTATATTTATACAGTTACGGGGTTATCCTGAAATTCATTTCGGGATCACTTTTGGAAGTTGCCAGTTTCCAGTATTCAATCAGCCGTCTTTTAACATTCGGTATATTTATACAGTTACGGATTTATCTTTTCTTTGGAAGAGTGTGGATGCTTCTAGAAGGTTCAAGAAGCAGTGAGGTGTTATTGTTTCATTGGTTGCTTTCTTTGTGTTCACACTGTGTATTCACATTAGATATTTATTTGTGTAAGTCCACGTTGCGACCCCCGGTTCTTACGGGGAGATGGAAACGGTATAAAAATCAAATTTTTAGCGCATGGGGCAACATGGACTAACAAAGTCGGGATCTTTTCCTAAACTAAAACTAGCAAACAAGCTACAGAGAGTTAGCTACTCGGAAAGATGGTTATACCTAAACTTGAACTCCTTCTTCTTCAAACTTTGTAGAGGTTGATGGTTCTTTCCTCGTCGCCTTCTTCCGTCAAAGATGGATCCACCTGAGGGTTCAACCTTCGGGCTCTTTCTCGAACTTTGAGAGAACTAGAATCTTCGGCTTGCCAAACCTTTGATCCTAGAGTGAGTAGAGAGTGTCTAAGGGGTGTTTTCTTTTCAAGGAGAGGGATTCTCAACACATGAGAAGGATTCTCCTTGAGCTTGAGGAAGAAGAAGATGAAGTGAGGAGAGAGAATGAATATGATAGAATGAGCTCTTTTCCTTCTTGCAACCATAACAAAAGGAAAAAGAATTATCTAATTAATAATAATAATTCAAATGAAATAGTTGATGGTTGTATTTGGAATGACCATTATCATCACTTCATTAAATGAATGTAAGCTAGAATCAAGGAGTATCCTTGCAAAGCAATGATGATGGTCAAACATTCAACCATGGTCAACAAGTCAACCATGGTCAACAAGTCAACAAAATCAACCATGACACAATTTCATTTAATTACTATTATTAATTGATATTTCATAAATCCATTAGGGTTTGGAAAAAGACGACTGTCAACTGTGCATACGCACCCGTTCCGAAACCCTAATGAAAAACCTCTTCCTCCGCCTCAAACAACTGTGCATACACACCTGCATTCTCGTTCCGAGGAACAAGAATACTGAGAGATAAAAGCAACCGCAAAACATATACCAGCATCTGACTCAAACCAGAGCCAGCCAGTAATATCCGTCCGGACTCCAAACGTGCACAAGTGCGCGGATGAGAACGAACCCTGTCGCAAAACCATGCGACCTCTACCCTGTTTTGCCCAGAGGCGAATACCCTCTGTGTGGGACTCTAAATACTCGACACTACACTGGCAGTGGGTTTAACCACAGACCGCAAGCGGCACTAGCTGTGCGTAACGGTCCCCAGGTAGATGCCGATAAGAAGACTGACGAGGTAATACCCATCTGAACTCCTACTGAGTCTGAATGTGACATTCTCCGTACAGTCCGGTCTGTTCGTCTGATACATCGCATGGCGGGCCTAGGGGGCGGTAAACGTCAGTCCCCTAATAGCGGTACAAGTCGTGTCGGAGTGAAGCCCAAAACACCCTGAGATAACACTGGAAGCCTACCAGTATATCTCGCTTGCCCTGGCTAGGGACTACTCGTGTAATGGCTCTCCTAGACACAGCGCGATGTCAACCCCCAATACCGGGAGAGACGAATCCTGTCTAACCGTCACTGCCTCCAAGTGCTTCGGGACTGCACCCAACTACTACCTGTTTGCACGACTCCTTTGAGCCGTGGTAGAGTAGTGATCAAAGTGCAGTGGGAACACACTCGAGGCGAAGTGCCAGTGTCAAGTCAGCGGACTAAGCTGTACTCATGTCACCTGGGAACTGATAACTGACGATAGGTATAATACCAACCTATCAGTTCCCGACGAGTCCTGTCCAGTGTACTCGTAACCCAACGAGCACCCGTATACTATCTCCAGTACGACGTACTGATGGCTGTGGGACAGACCATCTCCCACACTGGGATGAGAAGCGCATACGCTAGTCTACTCCGGAGTATCGATGCCCTGTCTCGATAGTCCTGCGACTAGGGACCTGTATAAGGATATGCTTATAGATTACCCAGCCCCCACTAGTGTGACTGCCATCACAATGCTGGTAATCAAGCAAAGATCCTAAGGGCTCGACTAATGCGTATAGGTGATATCGCAAAATAAACACATGTACACATTGAAGTAGAAACAAACCAAGTAGCATACTACTATATTGAGCAAGATTGTTTATACAAGGTGAATATCCCAAGCTTCCATTAAGTAATATACAAACTAGTATGATACAGTAATGGCCTCTAGGGCATATACACTAACAATCTCCTACTTGCACTAAGGCCATGTACTGGCATATCGAAGACCTATCATCTCGATCAGCCGCTCGAACTGAGTCTGGGGTTGGGCCTTGGTGAATGGATCTGCAGTGTTTTCTTCTGAAGCAACCCTCCGAACCTCGATCTCTTTGCGATCCACGATCTCCCTGATCAGCTGATACCGTCTCAAGATGTGCCTGGATCTCTGATGGGACCTGGGTTCCTTCACTAAAGCTATAGCCCCGTTGTTGTCGCAATACAGAGGTATTGGGTCAACAATGGACGGAACCACCTGAAGTTCTTTCAAAAACTTCCTCATCCAGACAGCTTCTTTTGCGGCATCAGATGCAGCGATGTATTCCGCTTCCATCGTCGAGTCTGCAATGGTTTCCTGTTTGGAACTCTTCCAACACACCGCCCCTCCATTGAGGGTAAAGACAAAACCCGACATGGACTTGGAATCATCCTTGTCACTCTGGAAGCTGGAGTCAGCAAAGGCCTCGATCTGGAGGTCTTTTCCGCCATACACCAAGAACATCTCCTTAGTCCTTCTTAGGTACTTGAGAATGTTCTTTACTGCTATCCAGTGTTTCTCCCCAGGGTTTGACTGATACCGGCTTACTACACTCAGTGCATAAGCTACATCCGGTCTGGTACACAACATCGCATACATTATAGAGCCTACCGCAGAAGCGTAGGGTATAATAGACATGCGATCCCTCTCCAAATCAGTCTTGGGGGACATCTCTTTAGAGAGGGTGATTCCGTGACAAGCCGGTAGGTTACCGCGCTTGGAATCTTCCATACTGAATCTTTTCAGTACGGTGTCGATGTACCTGGACTGTGAAAGTCCTAATATCCTCTTGGATCTATCACGATGGATCCGGATCCCCAGGATGTAAAAGGCATCACCCAGGTCTTTCATGGAGAACCTGTGTGACAAGAAACCCTTGACAGATTGTAGCATAGGAATGTCATTTCCTATTAAGAGAATGTCATCCACGTATAAAACGAGGAATACTACAGTTCTCGCTACAAATCTACTATAGATGCATGGTTCATCTGGATTTTTGATAAAGCCAAATTCCTTGACCGTCTCATCAAAACAGATGTTCCAACTCCGCGATGCCTGCTTTAGTCCATAGATGGACTTAAGCAACTTGCACACCTTTCCGCTGCTCCCACTCTGAATGAAACCCTCTGGCTGATCCATATAGACACACTCCTCTAAATTTCCATTTAGAAAAGCGGTTTTTACGTCCATCTGCCAAATCTCATAATCGTGGAAGGCAGCAATGGCAAGAAGGATCCGAATGGATTTCAGCATAGCCACTGGAGAAAAGGTTTCGTCATAGTCCAAGCCAGGTCTTTGACGGAAACCCTTTGCTACAAGTCTAGCTTTATAGCTCTCAACCTGTCTATTTACACCAATTTTCCTTTTGAAGATCCACTTGCATCCTACGGGTTTTACCCCGTCTGGAGCAATGTCCAACGTCCATACTTTGTTGGTGTACATGGACTCCATTTCGGTCCGCATTGCATCCAGCCATTTTACCGAGTCAACGCTCTGAACGGCCTGCTGGAAGCTAGTAGTCTCATCATAATCTATGATGCAATCCTCTCTATCCCCGTCTATGAGAAAACCGTAGTATCTCTCGGGCGGATGAGACTGCCTACTACTCCTGCGGAGCGGCGTAGGAATGTCTTGTTCATTTGAACCCTCTGGTTCCACTAAGCTTTCAGTAATAGTCTGTGGTTCTGGAATTTCTTCCAGTTCTACTGCGCTCCCACTTAATTCTTTTTCTAAGAACTGGTGTTCTAGAAAGTGGGCATGACGAGAAACAAGAACTTTTTGTTCCTCCTCATAGTAGAAGAGATATCCCTTGGAATTCTTTGGATATCCCACAAACTTACACAGTACTGAGCGCGCCTCGAGCTTGTCCGCATGCTGCTTTTTAACAAAAGCTGGACTTCCCCAAGTCTTAATGTGACTGAGATGGGGCCTCTTCCCACACCACATCTCATATGGTGTAGTAGGCACGGTCTTAGTAGGAACTCGGTTCAAAAGGTACGCAGCTGATTCTAGCGCATACCCCCAGAAAGATCGCGGTAACTCAGCGTTACTCATCATGAACCGTACCATATCCAATAGGGTTCGGTTCCGTCTCTCCGATACACCGTTGTGTTGCGGAGTGTATGGAGGAGTAAGCTGAGAGAGAATCCCGTTCTCTTTTAAATAATTCAGGAACTCGGCACTTAAGTATTCTCCACCTCGATCCGATCTTAGAATCTTGATACTTTTGCCGGTTTGTTTTTCTACTTCATTCTTATATTCCTGGAATTTTTCAAAAGCTTCGGACTTATGTTTCATTAAGAAGACATAACCGTACCTTGAAAAATCATCCGTAAAAGTAATGAAGTAAGAATAACCGCTTCGCGCATGTGTAGACATTGGACCGCACACGTCGCTGTGTACGAGTCCCAAGAGCTCGCTCGCTCTTACTCCGTGTCCAGTGAACGGAGTCTTTGTCATCTTTCCTTTGAGACAGGATTGACAAGTGGCATATGATTGATATTCGAACGGATCCAAATATCCTTCTGTATGTAACTTAGTCAACCTTCTCTCATTGATGTGACCCAGTCTACAATGCCATAAAAAAGTCTGATTGATATCTGGAGACTTTCTTTTGTGTGTATTCTGGACATTGAAAATCTGTGGTTGGTTTAATACGTATATACCATTGCTCAGTGTACCTGACCCAATCAGAACTTGATTTAGGTGAATGTTTACAACATTACTTACAAACGCAAATTCATAACCTTCTTTAGAAACCAAAGATACAGAAATGATATTACAAGTTGCGTTGGGTACAAAAAAGCAATTACGCAAAACCAAAATATGTTCATCTGACATTCCCAGGTGATAGTCCCCCACAGCTTTAGCATCCATGCTAGCTCCGTTCGCAACTCTGAGGGTCATGTCACCTGCCTTCAAAACCCTACGGTTTCTCAACGCCTGCAAAGAATTACAGATATGAGATCCTGATCCGGTATCCAATACCCAGGAAGTAGAGTTTATCGAAAGACAGTTTTCAATAACATACACACCTGAAGCTGAAGCCGCAACCTGCTTCAGTTCCTGTGTCCTGGCCTTCCAAGCCCTGCAATCTTTCTTCCAGTGTCCACTCTTGTGACAATAGAAGCATTCCTCTTTACCCACAAGCTTCCCCGCTATCTTTGTTGCCTTTGCTTTTCCCTTCGTATCCACTTTACTAACACCGCCCCTTGGTTTGGCGGGGGCTTTCCTCTTCTTTCCCTTGGCTTTCGCCTTGGACCTAGAAGAAGAAGATCCTCCTACAAACAAAGTGGATGTTTCCCTACCTTTCTGTAGGGTGCCCTCTGCACTCCTCAGCATGTTGAGGAGTTCTGAAAGTTCAACTTCTTTTTCTTGCAAGTTGAAATTCAGTATGAACTGGGCGTAAGTGGAAGGAAGGGACTGGGGAACTAAGTCCGTATAGAGCTCACTCTCCAACGTGGTCCCAAGTTCTGCGAGCTCCTCAATGTAGCCTATCATCTTAAGCACGTGGTCCGCTACCGATGATCCGACGGCCAACTTTGCCGAAAATAACTTCTTCGACACTTCGTATCTTGCGATACGAGACTGCTCTCCATACAGTTCTTTTGTATGAAGAAATATGGATTCCAAGTCCATATTCTCGTGCCTCCTCTGATGTTCCATGTCCATAGAGGCAAGCACGAGGCATCTGGCCTTCGCGCAATCAATCTCCCAAGTCTTACGGATTTCCTTATCCGCGACGCTGGAGGTGGGACCTGGGACGGGGGGAGCTTTGGTGGTAAGAAGATACCCCAGCTTGTCGTATGTGATTGCCATTTTGACATTCCTGAGCCAATCTTTGTAGTTTGGCCCTGTCAGTATGTTTTTATCTAGAAGTAACTTAAGTCCAGTCATTTCGATTTGGTCACTGCAGGGGGAGAGAGAAGGAACACTCAGCACGATACTCTTGCAAGTTTAGAATGGTTTTTAATTTGTCTAAACAGGATGGCTCCCACTGTCTCTCAAATCCCTCCTCAAACCACAAAGGAAGAATTAGCCGGGATCAATCCCACCGCACAATACTTGCTTAACCGTTCAGCCAGGCCAGTGTCGGTACTTCGAGGGAGGTTTTCCAACGCTTTCGCGAAGTTCCTTAATTTAAGAACCTCTTTTCCCTGGGGGCGTAGCCCCGCTAACACCTTTCTAGGCACCTACTAGGTTTATAGCATTGATCGTTTAGTGAGAAATTTCCCGAGGAGTAGCATATACTCATAGTAGGATCGGGATCCAAATATCATCGCGTGACGAAACTGAAGGAATCCTACCAGAATCATCACACTCCAAATGGTATGCAAATCTAGCAAGTTTCAGTACTTATGAAACTCCCGATGTTGATTTTTGCCCCATGCTCTTATGACCTTGACTTTGGCCAAAATATCATAAGTCACATGTCAAGTTCTTCCCGTCACTATCCAGGTTAATTTGGATCCACCCGTACCTACCCTTGACTTTGGCCAAAATGGCGGCACGACTGTCCCAAACCAACACATCTATCTATGCTACACATGAACACCCAATAGCTACCAATCACTATGCCTTGACTTTGGCCAACATACATAGCTTGAATACTATTGTCTATTCATGCGAAACGACGGAGGGCTACGAATGGTTTTGGTAAAACCGTGAACGTAGTGAACTTGATATAATCGATGGAACGAGATAGCTTTTAGAAGGAGTGGCTCAAGCTCCGCATTTAAAAGTTAGTTTTGAAAAGAACCGAGTGGTTTTTCGAAAGTGTTCCAACGACTTTAACATGGTTTATTATCTTGCATTAGTTCTTTTAATGCGTGATATTCTTGCATTAGTTCTTTTAATGCGTCCCATCATTTAATCCTACCATTGCAGAAAACAACCAAAATATGACGTACGCTTATGCCATTCGCATTCGCCACGGGGTCCCGTCATCACCCGTTAGGTTACTTAACTAACGACAGAGCGGGGGCTGGGCTAGCGCGGCTGTAAAACATAAGCAACGCCTAAATATAAAGCAATGATAGACATTACAGATCACAGATGAATACATTGGATATACTAGGAATCCGCAATCCGTTCGAGCCTGCAACGAAAAGCGGATTACACTGTCTCGGTGAATAGCCAAAACCCCACCCAAGACCCCTACGGGTGCGGCAAACTACCCGCCAAGTACCCGGTAGTTTGTGCACCCCTCCATGGGTCTATCCTAGGAGCAAAAACAGTAAAAAGAATTATACAATGACGGCTACAACCCCGACCCGGTTGTGCGGCCATACAAATAATATTATTACATCAATTTACATTTACAAATGAATGAAAGAAAAACAAAAGCTCATCTCACATCCACCCCGGCTATTCACCCTCGACAGTCCAACACATTCATATACACATTCCAATATCAAACACAGATCACAGAGATGTATAACCCCGACTAATCGACTTATAGCGATTAGCCGACGTTCAATACATTACAAACATCAGAGATATAACCAATATAGCCAAAGTGTAGCGAAGTTCGAAAAAAATACGGATTTATAGGACCCCAAAAGTAAATTTCTTTTCTGGAAAATCTGGGCACATATAACATATTTTAAAAATCCCAAAACCCTACCAGAAGAACACTGCACAAAACACGATCACATGAAGAGCCCAAACGGCGGCGGATCCGCGGCGAAGAGAATAGCTGAGGCCGCGGATCCGCGGCGGTTTGAAGGATTCATGGGATCGTTTTTGGTGGGTATTCTCACAAAACCCTGAGCCGATTTTAGGAGTAAAACTTTTTTACTTTTAGAGCACAAAAAAATCAACAGAAACTTAGGGTTTTTGTTTTTCCGGTTTTGCGATTTTTCGGTTTCGAACTTCCATACACTTCGCTACCAAGCTAGTTTAAGTTTAGTTAGGCTCTGATACCACTGTAAGTCCACGTTGCGACCCCCGGTTCTTACGGGGAGGCGGCAACGGTATAAAAATCAAATTTTTAGCGCATGGGGCAACATGGACTAACAAAGTCGGGATCTTTTCCTAAACTAAAACTAGCAAACAAGCTAAAGAGAGATAGCTACTCGGAAAGATGGTTATACCTAAACTTGAACTCCTTCTTCTTCAAACTTTGTAGAGGTTGATGGTTCTTTCCTCGTCGCCTTCTTCCGTCAAAGATGGATCCACCTGAGGGTTCAACCTTCGAGCTCTTTCTCGAACTTTGAGAGAACTAGAATCTTCGGCTTGCCAAACCTTTGATCCTAGAGTGAGTAGAGAGTGTCTAAGGGGTGTTTTCTTTTCAAGGAGAGGGATTCTCAACACATGAGAAGGATTCTCCTTGAGCTTGAGGAAGAAGAAGATGAAGTGAGGAGAGAGAATGAATATGATAGAATGAGCTCTTTTCCTTCTTGCAACCATAACAAAAGGAAAAAGAATTATCTAATTAATAATAATAATTCAAATGAAATAGTTGATGGTTGTATTTGGAATGACCATTATCATCACTTCATTAAATGAATGTAAGCTAGAATCAACGAGTATCCTTGCAAAGCAATGATGATGGTCAAACATTCAACCATGGTCAACAAGTCAACCATGGTCAACAAGTCAACAAAATCAACCATGACACAATTTCATTTAATTACTATTATTAATTGATATTTCATAAATCCATTAGGGTTTGGAAAAAGACGACTGTCAACTGTGCATACGCACCCGTTCCGAAACCCTAATGAAAAACCTCTTCCTCCGCCTCAAACAACTGTGCATACACACCTGCATTCTCGTTCCGAGGAACAAGAATACTGAGAGATAAAAGCAACCCTAAAAGATATACCAGCATCTGACTCAAACCAGAGCCAGCCAGTAATATCCGTCCGGACTCCAAACGTGCACAAGTGCGCGGATGAGAACGAACCCTGTCGCAAAACCATGCGACCTCTACCCTGTTTTGCCCAGAGGCGAATACCCTCTGTGTGGGACTCTAAAGACTCGACACTACGCTGGCAGTGGGTTTAACCACAGATCGCAAGCGGCACTAGCTGTGCGTAACGGTCCCCAGGTAGATGCCGATAAGAAGACTGACGAGGTAATACCCATCTGAACTCCTACTGAGTCAGAATGTGACATTCTCCGTACAGTCCGGTCTGTTCGTCTGATACATCGCATGGCGGGCCTAGGGGGCGGTAAACGTCAGTCCCCTAATAGCGGTACAAGTCGTGTCGGAGTGAAGCCCAAAACACCCTGAGATAACACTGGAAGCCTACCAGTATATCTCGCTTGCCCTGGCCAGGGACTACTCGTGTAATGGCTCTCCTAGACACAGCGCGATGTCAACCCCCAATACCGAGAGAGACGAATCCTGTCTAACCGTCACTGCCTCCAAGTGCTTCGGGACTGCACCCAACTACTACCTGTTTGCACGACTCCTTTGAGCCGTGGTAGAGTAGTGATCAAAGTGCAGTGGGAACACACTCGAGGCGAAGTGCCAGTGTCAAGTCAGCGGACTAAGCTGTACTCATGTCACCTGGGAACTGATAACTGACGATAGGTATAATACCAACCTATCAGTTCCCGACGAGTCCTGTACAGTGTACTCGTAACCCAACGAGCACCCGTATACTATCTCCAGTACGACGTACTGATGGCTGTGGGACAGACCATCTCCCACACTGGGATGAGAAGCGCATACGCTAGTCTACTCCGGAGTATCGATGCCCTGTCTCGATAGTCCTGCGACTAGGGACCTGTATAAGGATGTGCTTATAGATTACCCAGCCCCCACTAGTGTGACTGCCATCACAACGCTGGTAATCAAGCAAAGATCCTAAGGGCTCTACTAATGCGTATAGATGATATCGCAAAATAAACACATGTACACATTGAAGTAGAAACAAACCAAGTAGCATACTACTATATTGAGCAAGATTGTTTATACAAGGTGAATATCCCAAGCTTCCATTAAGTAATATACAAACTAGTATGATACAGTAATGGCCTCTAGGGCATATACACTAACAATTTGTGTTCACACTAGATATTTATTTGTGTTCACACTAGATATTTCCTTATGGTTACTCTCTTGTTCCTACACTCACCTCCCTCCTCACTCCTATAAGATGGCCGGCCCCTCCTCTCTCTCACTCACTCACTTGATGTTTCATTTTGGTGAAAAGATTATGATAGTTTTGGGGTGTATGGAAATTTCATTGCTCATTTCATTCCATCACCCGAATCAATTGGCAACTTCATTAACCGTTCGTCCATAGCTTTGGACGGAACGAGACAAAGTCTTCTACTCATTCTCTACATCAATCTTGGTCGTCTCATTTAGCAAACATGACGACCGAGTTGCCTCGAGTCAGAGGCGGGAGCCCGTTTAAAGAATCGTTGACGTGGTGCCACACGGAGTGTGGGATGAAGGTTAAAGAACGAAGGACTCGGATAGTTCGGTATAACCTTTGTACACTCTTTACAGTTTGTTAGTTTAGCAATAATGGCAGATCCGGGTGAAAGTATACGATAGCGCCAGTTAAAAAGTTTTTGTTCCGCATTTGGCGTCTGTAGACGGCCGGGACGCTACCGTGGACTTACAATGGTATCAGAGCCTCACCATTTTGCTATACTAACTTGTGCTAACGCGTTTAAAATATCGATCGAACCGGAAATCAAAAACCGCATTTTACAAGTTCACAGTTTCTGTAGATTTTAAATGATGTCCTAAAATTATTCTACATATCTCAGAAATCTGTGCAGGGTTTTATAAGAACACCGTACAAATTTGGGCTCATGAATCGACAAGACTGCCGCGGAATCGCGGCCAAACGCATGGTTTGGCCGCGCATCCGCGGCCATTCTGTGTGGTCATGCCCCCAAACTTGCACGGTGTATTCTTCTAGGGAAATTGGGTTTTTTGGTATATATCTTTTGGGCCCAGATTTTGTTACTGTTCACCAGTTGTTTGTGGGGCCCACTTCGTGATATTTAGTCGATCGAAATTTAAACATGTTAGTTTACAGTGCTTACATTATATCTCCAACCGGGAATGTCATTTGATCGGTAAACCGTGTCTGATTGCTATAGTTCTTTTAGACGGGTTTGCGAACATGACATTCGCGTTGATGTTCTGTGTTGTGCTGTGATGTTGCGGATTTGTCGTGGTGGATAGCAGTGTGCAATGATTGTGCAGTTTGAGTTTATTTGTACATTTGATATTGCGGGGCGAGCGTCCAACTTGTGGACTGCCGTCACTGCCTGTTGTATAATATTCTTTTGGGGCACGACCAGGTTGCGGTCGATGTACCTGTTGTACTATTTTTCATTACTGTACTAGGTTTTGCCCCACGACGGAGTGCACGGATAGCCGGGTTCTGGGGGGCAGCGGGTCCGCATCTCATGGCTTTGAGAGGCAGAGGGGCCTCACTCTAGAATTGGCAGACTATTCGCCGCACTCGTAGGTGGTACAGGTTGACCCAAGGAGGGGTGCCCAAGATTACCGGATTCCGTGAAGTGCTGGGTGGTCCATTCACTTTGCTGTAGGGGGCTGCCTCGCTTCAGGTTTTGGCGGGTAACCTGCCGCACCCGTATGGGTCTAGGTTTCATTGCACAGGCTATCCACAAGACCAGGGGAACGTCGGGTTTTAGCAGCGGCTCTGTGAAACCCGGGGATCCCAGATTATCTGTATTGTTCTGTGATGCTTATTACTTTTCTGTAATGTTGCATATTATCACGCCTAGAGCGATTATTGTATATTGGTATATATAATATTAGATGTTGTATATGTTTTACACCCGCGCTAGTCCAGTCCCTGCTCTGTCGTTAGTTAAGTAACCTAACGGGTGATGACGGGACCCAGTGACGAATGCGGATGGCATATACGTACATTTTATTTTCGTTCTTTTCTGGTGTGATTGATTGATGGGACTGCGTTGATTCTGATCAATGCAAAGTAAAAAAAACCTGTTTACAGTTGTTGGAACAAATTTAAAAAAGTGTTATTGCAAAGACGTTTCCTTTTGTTTTGCATAGCGGTATTCAGTGGAATATCCTGCACCTCATTCGACGGGGCAAGGGCCGATATCCCTTCACCGGGACTGACCCCTTGGGCAGAAGTTTGCGTCAGGGTAATAACTTCACTATAGTCGATTACAAGTTGCTTTGCATCGTGGTATTCAGTGGAATATCCTGCACCTCATTCCACGAGGAAAGAGCCGAGATCCCTTCACTGTGAATGACCTCTTTAGTAAAAGGTTTTCGCCACTATATTTTAAAGAAAGATATCAGGTTCCTTCAGCGATATCAAGTTCGTTACGTTAAAGATTTTTCGCCAAAAACCAGCCGTAGCCCTCCGTCACTTCTTTTGGGTATTCAGTAGTATTCAAGCTATGCATTTTAGCCAAAGTTAAGGCATAGTGTTTGGTAGCTGCTGGGTATTCATTTGTTGCATAGATAGATGAGTTGGTTTGGGACAGTCGTTCTGCCATTTGGCCAAAGCCAGGGGCATGTGCGGGTGGGTTCAAATTGACAAGATAGTGACGGGTAGAACTTGGCATGTGACTTATGACATTTTGACCAAAGCCAAGGTTATAAGAGCATGGGGCAAAAATCATATCGGGAGTTTCTAAAGAAACTGAAACTTGCCAAGTATGCGCATACCTTCTGGAGTATGAGTAACGTGGATGCATTCCATCATGTTATCATGCGATGAGAGTTGGATCCCGATTCCCACTGATGAGTTGGTTTACTCTTCGGGTGATCCCGATTGATTCTTCTTTCAGGTTTGGAGGAGAATTTGACAGGACAGTGGGAGTTTTCCGGATTAGATAAAGTGATAACCATTCTGATCTAGGTTAGAGTGCACGCAGAGTGTTTCTTTTCTCTCCCTCTTTGGCAGCGACCTTTGACCGACCCTAGACTATGACTCAGTGACCAAGTTGACCGAACCTTCTTAAAATACTGGCTTTTGGATTGTCTATGTTGCATAAGTCATTGTCACTCCTTCTTTTACCCTTTGCATTTCTCAGAACACCCCGTATTACTACGGACATCCACTTCCATTGGATAGATCCATCGTATGGTTATATACGAACTCGGAGGGACTTCTTCGAGGATGGATCAAGGTTCAGGAGAAATAGAATTGGTTTATTCAGTTGTCTTTTATTATCACCTTCTCTCAGGTTGCGAGGGCTCCTTGGTTTAGGAGAGTACACCTATTACACTTATTGGATAGTCTTATTCTAAACCATAGGCAGGTGCCGAAAGGTAGGGAATGAAGAAAACCAATTAGCCTAAGTAGGGTGTACAGAAGGTAATATGTAAAGACAAAATAAAGGGATTAGAAAGAGGGCAAAGTAAATTGCGACTGTTATCATTCACGACTAAAACCGCATACTTCATCGCCACTCATATTTCACCTTTAACAGAATAAGGTATTATTCAGTTGTCTTTTATCATCACCTTCTCTCGAGATGCGAGTACTCCTTGGTTTAGGAGGGTACACCTATTATGCTTACTGGATAGTCTTCCTCCAAACCATAGGCTGGTGCCGAAGGGTAGGGAAGGAAGAAAACCATTTAGCCTAACGATGGTGTACAGAAGGTAACGACTAAAGACAAATAAAGGGATTTGGAGAGATGGCAATAAAATATACGGTTGAAGTCATGAATTGGATTATGGAATAGGCATTGCTATGAATACCAGGATACCCCTACGAAACATTTTCATGTTTCAGTGCATTGTTAAAAGAAAACTGTTTTCCCGATTAGATACTTACTCCAAGGGTATGTATTTACCAGGTTTCATTCTCATATCTGTATGGTTTTACAGATGATGAGTGGGAGTAAGTTATTGGAAATAAGGTGATCATTCTCATTATATCGGAATTCGTTATAATTGATGATATTTGAGGAAATCGCCAGGGTACAGTTTCCAACCTACGACGCACAGGTTTTGAGTTGTTCAACTCAGCGGACTTATACAGAGTATTGTATGTTGTCCAGTGTCCATCAGGACAAAGGGGTAGGTCCTCGTACTATGTTCTGTTTACTTATAACTTCTCTAGTTTTTAGACAAGTGTTTCGTAGAAATACATGGTCTAAGTTTTGAGAAGTTATGGGTATAAGAATAAAGTAGAGAACCAGGTGTCACAAGTATCGGGATGCTTCAGAGAAATCGATGATGTAGATTCTTAAGATTGGTATTCAGATGATAGTAATGATTTGGAGAAACTTGTTTCTCTTTCAGGTTGCTCATAATTGGATGGATTCCTAAGTTGAGTAATGCTGATTAGCCTCTTTCCATTAAGTTGATATGCACTGGAGACAGCTGCATGATTTGAATATGGTTCCAATTAAATAAGTGCCAAAGTTTCTATATTGGATATAGAATGGTTCATACCTTAAAAGATATTAAGGTACGGGGAGTTGTCCAGCTTATGCTTAAAACCAGACTCTGGATAACTCAGGGCACGTTTCTGTAATGGCTGTTTGTGGGTTGACCCTGGCTATGACGAGGGTTGATATTCTACCATTTGGAAGATCAATAGTGATATTGTTCTTGACTCGCCACAGTTTTAGTAAAATGGATCTTTTTCTGAAAACAGTAGTGGGAGTATGGTAGAACTGGAAGTGATTCCAGAACTGCGAACGATTACGGAAAATTTAATAGGACCTATATATTCAATCAGGTTTGACATTCCAATAGCCACTCCGCAAATATGGTGGGTAACTTCAGACACCCGAGAGGTACTCCGGTAGCCTCAAGGACGGTGACAGGGAGGTTCTTATCTACCCAGACTTGACACTACTGTTGCTCCAGGCTATGAGACCCGGAAGGAGGGTTGTCATAGTCAGTGGGAGCAGCGGAAGCTTAGTGGGCAAGTAGCTTATGTCTATTTATAGACTAGAGCAGTTATAGCAGAATTAGATCATCTAATTTTGATGTGAGAGTCATGGGTTTGACTTCAATCAGAATAGGGGATGGATCTGTTAAGAAGGTAGTAGGGTGTGATGTCATGGTATCTGGATGACATACACAAAGTAGGAAGTAAAATTCCTATACTACGATCGGTTGTACTGTGGTCGTCACACAGTTGTTTCTCCAAACAGGATATGGATATAATATTTGACATTCTGGTTTCTAGATCTATGGTTTCAGATCTGGATTTGGGTAGTTTCCCAATGTGGGTACTTTGACTGTATTCTAATGGTTTTTGGAATACATGACTCCTGGCATGGTGTACCTGCAGGTGATGGAGTCACCCTCTCTGAAGGTGTCTTACGGACTAAAGGGGAGAGGGATGCGCATGATTGGCAGATCACTTGCTTAGGCAATTGAGTCAATCGTGAGATGTCAAGTATCACACCAGATGTTGTTTTTGCACTAGATGCAATAAGTTTGTATTAATCCAATCCTGGAGAAACATAAGGAAGCAGTTTTAGAACATAGGTGCATGTTCGACGGATTTGATGACGGCAACCTCCTTCGGGAGACGGTTATCATTCCAGGCTTCAAAGGTGACATGGTTGACAGAGTGATTGTCAGAGTTATATTTTTTCCCTCTGACGAGGGACAGTATTATGGACAGGTAGTCCAAGAGGATACTGTGGGAGGCTTGGCGCAGGATACTGATTAGGTTCAGTGATCGATGTAGTCTAAGAAGTTTGGATTTGGAGTTCATTTATGAACTAGGTCCCATCAGATATCCAGACATATTCTAAGACAGGTATTACTCAATTCGGGAGATGGCTTTCTCCGCGAACTTGAGATTAAGAGAGACATAGAAAGAAACATCTGGGCGGATCCACTCACTGAGGCTATTTCTCGAACACAATAGTTTTACAAACGGGCTTTGTGAAACTGATTAGTAGAGGAGTTGGATATTCGGTTTCATATGGGCTGTGAGTAGTCGACATCGCAATAATTAGCCTTGAGTGCAAATGGGAGATTATTGGTGATAGTGCCCTCAGAGTCAATTATTGGATCGTAGGTACGTGATTGCAATGATTGCGGAGGACCTATACCAGTAGGACAGTCTTACTTAAGATGATAGTATGCTATCTGGTTTGCCTTTATCAGTCGTGTACATGTTCAGGTGACTGATTACATGTTACACTTTGATAGAGCCCTTAGGATCTTGCTTTACTACCAACAGTATGATGGCGATCATATACGTGAGAGTTGGGTGGTTTATAAGCATATCCTTAATTGTGGTCCCTAGTCGTGGGAGTTTCGAGACAGGGCATCGATACTCCGGAGTAGACTAGTGTATACAGTCGAGACCCCGACGAGGGGCGGTGGCCGGTCTCACAAGCCACTGGTGTCAGTTGGATCACCTAAGATGTATACAGGTGCTCATTGGGTTATGAGTACACCGGACAGGACTCGCCGGGAATCTGCTAGTTGGTATTATACATATCGTCGGATAGCAGTTCCCTGGTGACATGTGTACAGGTTAGTTCATCGACCTGAGGTCGTCATTTGTCTCGTGTGAGTTCCCACTGTGCTTTGATTTCTACCCTACCATGGCTCAAAGGAGTCGTGCAAACAGGTAGTTTTTGGGTACAGTCCCGAGCCATATGGTGGCACGTGAGCCGATCGGCAGGGGATTCGTCTCTCCCGGTATTGGGGGTGAGGTTGTGCTGTGTCTAGGAGAGCTATTACACAAAGCCCACGGCCGTGGCAAGAGATTTACTGGTAGGTACTCCAGTAGTATCTCAGGGTGTTATTGGGCTACACTCCGACACGACTTATACTGCTATTGGGGGTCTGACGTTACTAGCCACCTAGGCAGATATGCGATACTCATAGACGAACGGACCGGACTGTATATACATTGTCACTGTTAGGCTCAGTAGGGTTTCCGGATGAGTTCGCTCATCGGCCTCCCTTGAGGTCAGTCCATGGGCAGCCGTTACGCATTGCTAGTGCCGCTGACGGTTTATGGTTAAACCCACTGCCAGGGTACTGACGAGTCATTAGTGTCCCCCACAGACAGTTTCCCAAGTTCGGGCGAAACGTTGTAGACGCCGTATGGTTTTATGGCAGGTTTCGGAAAATGCACGTGCGTTTACGCACATGTCAGATTTCGGGCAGATGATACTGGTTGGCTTTGGTTTAAGCCGGATCTAAGTATTATATTGAGTAGATAAAATATCTTTGTCTCAGTTGCATGTGTATTCGGTCGTAATACAAATGCGGGTATATTTATACAGTTACGGGGTTATCCTGAAATTTGTTTCGGGATCACTTTTGGAAGTTGCCAGTTTCCAGTTTTCTATCAGCCGTCTTTTAACATTCGGTTAAAGACGGATTTATCTTTTCTTTGGAAGAGTGTGGATGCTTCTAGAAGGTTCTAGAAGCGGTGAGGTGTTATTGTTTCATTGGTTGCTTTCTTTGTGTTCACACTGTGTGTTCACACTAGATATTTATTTGTGTTCACACTAGATATTTCCTTATGGTTACTCTCTTGTTCCTACACTCACCTCCCTCCTCACTCCTATAAGATGGCCGGCCCCTCCTCTCTCTCACTCACTCACTTGATGTTTCATTTTGGTGAAAAGATTATGATAGTTTTGGGGTGTATGGAAATTTCATTGCTCATTTCATTCCATCACCCGAATCAATTGGCAACTTCATTAACCGTTCGTCCATAGCTTTGGACGGAACGAGACAAAGTATTCTACTCATTCTCTACATCAATCTTGGTCATCTCTTTTAGCAAACTTGACGACCGAGTTGCCTCGAGTCAGAGGCGGGAGCCCGTTTAAAGAATCATTGACGTGGTGCCACCTAGACGAGCAGATCGGAGATCGACGAGATCGGAGCAGCCGCAACGGAGCGTGGGATGATGGTTAAAGAACGAAGGACTCGGATCGTTCGGTATAACCTTTCTACACTCTTTACAGTTTGTTCGTTTAGCAATAATGGCAGATCCGAGTGAAAGTATACGATAGAGCCAGTTAAAAAGTTTTTGTTCCGCATTTGGCGTCTGTAGACAGCCGGGGCGCTACCGTGGACTTACATATAGAGAGGACTTTCTTGCTCGATATGATAGTATGCTATCTGGTTGCTCTTTATCTTAACATGTACACTTGTCTCTTGATACTCTCTTATAGTTACATGTTAGTAAAGCCCTTAGGATGTGTACTTGACTACCAGGACTATGATGCAGATCATACTAGTGGGACCATGGTAGTCCAGAAGTTCATCCTTTAATGTTCCTAGTCATAGGTGTATCGAGACAGGGCATCGATATACCAGAGTAGACTAGTGTATACGCTTCTCGACCTATGAGATGGGCGATGGATGATCCCATATCCATTGGTGTTTGACATCAGAGATTGTATACGGGTGCTAAGTGGGGACTGGGTACACTAGACGGACTCGCCGAGAACTCCCAGATGGTATTATACCTCACGTCAGATGGCAGTTCTCTGGTGACACTTGTACAAGTTAGTCTGTAGACCCGAGATCGTCATAGAGTCTTATGTGATTCCCATTATGCTTTGATTTCCACCTTACCACGTCCAAGAGGGCGTGCAAAACGGTGGTTTTTGGGTACAGTCCCGAGTCACATGGAAGCAATGAGCGATAGGAGGGGTTTCGTCTCTCCCGGTATTGGGGGTTGATATTGCGCTGTACTCGATTGGCCATAACAGGGATGTCCCTGGCCAGGGCTGATTTAGAGATTTACTGGTAAGTGTTACCGGTAGTTTCTCGACCCGTTATGAGCCTCACATCGTAATGACTTATCGGTTATTGGGGTGTGACGTTTACCACCCCTAGACTTGATATGCGACATATCAGACGAGGAGACCGGACTATACGACAAGTGTTACCGTCAGGCTTTTGCAGTAGTAGGAGCGGGCTTGCTTGCTGATCTTCTGATCGCTCAATACCCGGGTGGACGTTACGTCCAGCTAGCACCGCTGACGGCTTGTGGGTGATTGATGTGATCATCACTTACTGCCAGAGTATTGACGAGTCTTTGGAGTCCTACAAAGTGGTTTTACTGGCTCAGGCAAAACGAAATAGGAGCACATATGTGATATGTGCAGGACCAAGAATAATGCGTGTATGTGATACCGTATTCTATTCTCGCGACTTTTTGTACCAGTCGGTTATATGTGATATAGCCGGGTCATCGAATCAAGGGTTGATTCGATAAGCCGATACATTAGATGTTAGTTGGTTATATGTGATATAGCCGGATTATTAAATCAAGTGTTGATTTGATAATTTAGTGTATAATTGTATATGTGATATACTAACATTAGCTCACTTAAGCATTCTATTCTCACATGTGCACATTTATTATATATGAGATATATAATAAATTGTGTATAATTTTGTATCATGGTTGTTGATACACACTACATGGGGGTGTATGAGACATGCACCATGCTAATTATGATGTTGGGTTTAGTATTTTAAAGTAGTTACAAAATTATGGGATTATTGGAAAAAGGCATGAAGCTTATGGAAGCTTGTGGATGCTTTGACCAAGTGCACTAAGTTTGTTTTACTTCAGATATTTGTTAACCTAACCATCTTAATTAACTATGTTAATGTCTCTACATGAGTTAGGATATGATAAAATCTCACCCATGGTTCACACTCTCTCTTGATTAGTTCATTTCTCATTTTCATTTGTTCATCTTCTTTTTCTTTGAGCAAAAGAAAAGCTTGCTAGGGTTTTCAAAAGAGAGTGAAATATTGTGAGAAAAGAAATTCTAAAGTAAGCCCACTTCCTATTTATTCATGCTCTACTAGACTAGCACTTTAGTTTAGAGTGTTTGCTTCACTAATTCTCTAGTTAGTGAAGTAGAAGCTTGAGCTAGCATTCCTTCGACGTAGATCATCTTCGGCCTCGAAGACTTCAAGCAAGGTCGCTCCTTTCGCCTCGTGAAGCCATGCAAGAGTCCGGGAGAACCACGATCGCAGCGAAAGGACTACTACAAGGAGCTGATGAAGTGAAGGACCGATCTACAAAGGTTGTATTTCGATTTCACTTAGAAAGTAAATAGTTTACTTTGTTTCCGTATTGTATTCTAGCTAACGATTCTAGTTTAGAGTTCCTTTTAACGACAAAATTTTTTAAATAGCATCGACGATGCCTCCTGAAACCTCGCTGCCGTCGAAAGGAACCCTACTATGGTATCAGAGCCAGGCTAGGAAATTATACGGATATTGTTAGAATACGAATACGAAACGAACTCCGAAACATGAAACCCTAAAACCCACTTTATGTCGATTTTCAAACGAGCCCTAAAATTTTTTTAAACAAGTATCACATACTACTAGGCGATGTTAAACCCTTCGATCGAATTAACGAACACCCATATTCCCCAGCAAGCACAACACTTGAGCACCGTTAAACAACACCCAAAATCTATGCCATGGTATTTAATGGACCAACCGTAGAAGGGCAGACCGAAGGCTAATTTGTGGTGCCACTAACTACCGTAAACCCTAAGGTTCAGTCGTAGTTTGGTGGTCATATCTCGAGTTAGGGTTACTTTCTTCTAGAGGGTCCATAGGAATACCTGCATTAGTTATCGAGTACGTTCAACCTAGAAAATACGAGTGTTTGATAATTCGATCGACCTGTTTAACGTCGCCAAAATTACCAATACGATGTTATAAAAATACGAATACGAACTATTCCGCATAGTGCCCAATACCAAACTTACATCTCATGCAATTCTGGACAGTATAAACAATACCAGAAACACCAGAATAAGATGTACAGAGCACTGGTGAAATACGATGAGGAGGGGAGTTATAAGGGTCGGCGTCGCCAGATTTTTTGCTTTGGTCACCGGCCAAATCCGAGCCCCCCTTTCGTATTGCACCAGTGTTCATATATCATCCTGAATGCGACTCTGCAGTTGCAGAAATAATTTTTTGAACACTTTTTAAAAAATTTCCAGAAAGCAATTTCAAGGGTTTCTAAAACCGTATTTTTGCGGAAGTTTTCGTTTTCGTATTGTCGTAACATCGTCTAGGCTTCTAGTTAGGTTTTGATAACATGAAGGGTTTTCTACAGCACTACTACTAGGGTTTGGTAGCATCGCATATGCCATGTTTAAAATTTATAGGGTGCTAGAGAAAATATTCTAAGGATCATACTAGAAAAGCTAGGGTAACAAAACTTTAGCACAAAGACAAGTAGTAAAAGCTAGGATTTGAGAATACAACCTTTGTAGCTCCCTACGCTAGACTCCTTGGTTCAACTCGAGTTTGCACCGGCTTGCTAGAGATATTCCTTGTCAACAATGATCCACCCGGGGCTCCTTTTCTCAAGCTCCAAGCTCCTCTTGATCTTTGAAGAAGATGAGGAAAAACACTCTAATATAGTGGGAAATACTAAAGTAGAATGATGATATGGGTTTGGATCTCATATAAAAACCTTTCCTTTTAGTAAATTTCACTCACTTTTGAAAGGGTAGTGAGCTTTTTGGAAGAAGGAGGAGGATGAGAATGCTAGCTCTTTTCTTTCGATAAAGATGATGAATAAAAATGAGAAAGGATAATATATATTATACTCTCTCATTAGCAACCATGGTAAACAAATATCTCTACATTTAGCCTTTGAGTTTGAATCCAAATGAAAAATTAGATCTTGGTTAAAAGTTAGGTGAGGTCAAATAGTCAACAAGAAGTGTGTAGAAACTCTTCACCATGATTTAATCCCATTTGATTTTCTCAAAAATAAAAATATATAGATATTTGATTCCATTTGAGTCTTACATTCCCATCTCCACTATATCAACAACCATGACAAGTATGTATACATGTATGTGTGCATACACATCAACCTGTGCACATACACTCATTCATGCATGCATCCAAAATAGAAAAGGTTTAAAATGTAAAATCTAATGGTCATTAATTAAACCAACACTTGATTTAATAACCCGGTCATATCACATACGACCCGACGAATAGAAAACGCCAGATTATAATGCGGTATCATATACAAGCATTTAATCAAGCAGCTGCGCATATCCCCATATGCACCCCACATCGTTTCGCCTGAACCGGGTAACCCCATTGTCGGACTCTAAGACTTGTCAATACGCTAGCAGTAGGTGGTGATCATATCACATACCCACAAACTGTCAGCGGCACCAGCAGTTCATAATGGCTCCTAGGTATTGAACGATCAGAAGAAAAACAAGTAAGCCTGTAAAAACTCCTGTCGAGCCAACAGGTAACACTTCCGTACAGTCCGGTCTCTTCGTCAGATATGCAGCATACTGAGTCTAGGGATGGTAACATCGACCCCAATAATTCAATAAGTCGTGCCGATGAACGGTCTATAACAGATCGAGAAACTACTGATAACACTTATCAGTAAATCACAACAGCCCTGGCCACGGACTTACTGATATAGCCAATCGTGCACAGCACAGCATCAACTCCCAATACCGAGAGAGCCGAAACCCCTCCTATTGCTCATCGTCTTCGTGTGTCTCGGGACTGTACCCAAAAGCCACCTGTTTGCACGACTCAGTCCAGCCATGGTAGGGTGGTAATCAAAGTACAGTGGGAGAACACACAAGACTCTATGACGATTTCGGGTCTACAGACTAACCTGTACCAGTGTCACCTGAGAACTGCTATCCGACGATAGATATAATACCATATAGGAGTTCTCGACGAGTCCGTCCAGTGTACCCAGTCTCCACTGAGCACCCGTATACGATCTCGATGTCAAACATCAATGGATGTGGGATCATCCATCGCCCATCATATGGGTCTAGTATCATATACGCTAGTCTACTCTGGTATATCGATGCCCCATATCGATATACCTACGACTAGGGATATTTCAGGATATGCTTATAAACTACAGGCGTCCCACTAGTATGATCTCCATCATAATTACAGTAGTCAAGCAAATATCCTCAGGGCTTTATCAACATGTGTGAATGAATAAAAGCATGATCAAGTCAACATGTCAGATAAAGAAGAACCAGATAGCATACTATCATGTCGAGCAAGAATGTACACTGAATATATATACATGTATAAATACATCCACTATCATATAATGGCCTCTAGGGCATACATATATCCAACAATCTCCCACTTGCACTAAGGCCAGTTATTAGCTTATCGCATACCAAAGATCTCAAAAAGTCGCTCATGCTGCGGATGAGGGAGGGCCTTGGTGAGTGGATCCGCAGTATTATTCTTTGTGTCTACTCTCCTAATCTCGATCTCGCGGCGATCTACAATCTCCCGAATCAATTGAAAATGCCTCAGGATGTGTCTGGACCGCTGATGGGACCCGGGCTCCTTGGCTGAGCCATAGCCCCATTATTATCACAATACAATGGCATTGGATCAATAATGGTTAGAACTACTCCTAGCTCCGAAACGAACTTCCTCATCCAGACGGCTTCCTTGGCGGCATCATTCGCAGCAATGTACTCAGCCTCCATCGTAGAGTCTGCAACGGTATCCTGTTTGGAACTCTTCCAACTTACCGCCCCTCCATTGAGGGTAAATACAAACCCAGAGATAGACTTGCTGTCGTCCTTATCACTCTGGAAGCTCGAATCGGTAAAGGCCTCCATTTGGAGATCTCTATTACCATACACCAAGAACAATTCTTTAGTCCTTCGCAAGTACTTAAGAATGTTCTTCACATCTATCCAGTGATTCTCCCCTGGGTTGGATTGATACCTGCTTACTACACTAAGTGCATAAGCTACATCTGGACGTGTACATAACATCGCATACATTATAGATCCTACTGCCGAAGCATCGGGTATAATGCTCATGCGAGCACTCTCTTCATCGGTCTTTGGGCAAGAGTCTTTAGAGAGAGTGACCCCATGGCAAACGGGTAAGACACCCCACTTGGAGTCTTCCATACTAAACCTTTTTAGGATGGTGTTGATGTACCAGTTTAGGACAATCCTAACAACCTCTTGGATCTATCCCTATAGATCCTAATACCCAGAATGTATGTGGCATCACCCAGGTCCTTCATGGAGAACCTTAGTGATAAGAAAGATTTGACCGACTGTAGCATAGGAATATCATTTCCTATCAAAAGAATGTCATCTACATACAATACGAGTAATGTGACAGCTCTCCCTACAGTCTTCTTATAAACACAAGGTTCATCTAGATTTTTGATGAAATCAAACTCTTTGATAAAATCATCGAAATAGATGTTCCAACTCCGTGATGCCTTCTTTAATCCATAAATGGATTTAAGCAGTCTACATGCTTTCCCGCTGCTCCCACTGTCAATGAAGCCCTTCGGCTGATCCATATAAACGCATTCTTCTAAATCTCCGTTTACAAATGCCGTTTTAACGTCCATCTGCCAGATTTCATAGTCGTAGTGAGCAGCGATAGCAAGTAGGATCTGAATGGATTTAAGCATGGCTACGGGAGATAAAGTTTCGTCATAGTCCAAACCTGGTCTTTGACGAAAACCTTTCGCCACAAGTCTTGCCTTATAGGTCTCTACCTGCCCTTCTACACCAATCTTTCTTTTAAAGATCCATTTGCACCCTACGGGTTTTACCCACGGGGTACAACGTCCAAAGTCCATACTTTGTTGGTGTACATAGACTCCATTTCAAATCTCATGGCATCCAGCCACTTCACAGAGTCTCCACTCATGATAGCTTGCTGAAAGCTGGTAGGATCATCATCCTCCATGATGCAGTCTTCTCTGTCACCATCAATGAGGAAACCGTAGTACCTCTCCGGTGGGCGAGAAGTCCTACCAGACCTACGGAGTGGCCGAGGTTCCTCGGTTTCTGTTGCAACAGCCGGTTCAACCAAGTCGTCATTTATAGTTTGTGTTTCTAGAACCTCTTCTAGATCTACGACACTGCCATCTGTATCATTTGTAAAAAACTCTTTTTCCAAAAACGTGGCATATTGAGAAACAAACACTTTTTGTTCCTCCTTGTGGTAGAAAAGATATCCATAAGAATTCTTTGGATATCCTACAAAATTATACATGACTGACCGTGTCTCGAGTTTGTCTAGATTCTGCTTTTTAACATAAGCCGGACAACCCCAAATCTTATTTTGTTTAAGAGATGGTCTCTTCACATGCCATATCTCATATGGCGTGGTAGACACAGTTTTGGTTAGGACCCTGTTTAGTAGAAACGCTGCAGTCTCCAATGCATGCCCTCAAAATGAGATGGGTAACTCAGCATCACACATCATGGAACGGACCATATCTAATAGGGTCCGATTCCGACATTCTGACACACCGTTGTGCTGTGGTGTGTAAGGAGGAGTGAGCTGAGAAAGAATCCCATTCTCTTTTAGGAAGTCTGCAAACTCTATACTAAGGCACTCCCCACCTCGATCTGATCGAAGCATTTTGATGCTCAAGCCGGTTTGTTTTTTTACTTCGAGTTTATATTCAGTGAATTTCTCGAAGGCTTCGGACTTGTGCTTTAATAAAAATACATGACCGAATCTTGAGAAATCATCAGTGAAAGTAATGAAGTAAGAAAAACCGCCTCTAGCCCGTGTAGACATTGGCCCGCATACATCATTATGTATGAGGCCTAAGAGATCAGTAGCTCTTTCTCCATGTCCGGTAAATGGAGTTTTGGTCCTTTTACCCTTGATACAAGACTAGCAAGTCGCATAAGATTTATATTCCAAAGAGTTTAAATATCCATCTTTGTATAACTTGTTTAGTCTTGTTTCGTTAATATGACCAAGTCTACAGTACCAAAGAAAAGCTTCATTTATTTTTGAAAATTTTCTTTTATTAGTGTGTTGTATGCTGAAAACTGTGTGTTGATTTAGGACGTATATCCCGTTATTAAGTGTACCATACCCAACCAACATTTGATTCAGGTGAATGTTCATAACATTGATCTGCAATACAAAACTATATCCTTCATTGTCCAACAAAGAAACAGATATTATATTACAAGGTATACTAGGTACATAATAACATGGGTTCAAAACCAATATACACCCAGACGGCAACCCCAAGTGATACTCTCCCACTGCAACTAGATGTACATTGGAACCATTTCCAACGCGGAGAGTATGGTCCCCTGTCTTCAAAACCTTGCTATTTCTCAGCCCCTGCATAGAATTGCAAATGTGAGAACCTGAACCGGTATCTAATCCCAGGAAGCAGAGTTTATTGAAAAACAGTTTTCTGTCACAAACACACCTGAAGCGGAAGCATCCCCATGCTTCTTCTTGAGATCCAACTTTCCCCGATTCTCCAGCTTTAGACTTGTCTTTCCCCTTAACCTTTTTGACTCCACCCTTAGGTTTGGTGGGTTTCTTCTTCATCTTTCCCTTGGCTTTTGCCTTTGGGCGAGAAGGGGAAGATTGCCCAACACTCAAAACGGGAGTCTTCACTGATTTCAGCGTACTCTCTACACTCCTTAACATATTAAAGAGTTCAGGTAGTTCCTTCTCCATGTTGTGCATGTTGAAGTTAACTATAAATTGAGCAATGGTGGAGGGGAGAGACTGTAGAATAATATCCATATATTGTTCATTGTTCATTTTCCATTGTCCACCCAAGGTTCTCAAGCTCTTCTATGAGAGCTGTCATCTTCCGAACATGGTCTCCTACTGGTGTGCCAGGGGCCATTCGCATCTGAAACAGCTTTCTAGATGCTTCGTATCTTAATACGCGAGATTGCTCTCCTTACAACTCCTTTGTATGGAGGAATATGGCATGGACGTCCATATTCTCGTGCTGCTTTTGATGTGTGTTATCCATCAATGCAAGCGCGAGGCACTTGGCCGTGGCACAGTAAGCGTCCCATGTCTTGCGGACTTCAATATCCGCAACTGAGGATTTAGGGCCTGGGACGGGCGGGGCTAGAGCCGTGAGGACATATGATACCTTATCATAAGTCAAGGCATTGTTAAGGTTCCTCAACCACTCTTTATAATTGGTCCCATTCAGTTTATTTTTATCTAGTAGAAGCTTGAGTCCTGTCATTGGTATCTGCCATTAAGAGAGAGAAAAGAATACACTCAGCGAAAGCTTTTGCAAAGATCAGATTGGTTATTATCTTATCTAATCGATGTCTCCCACTGCTTTAATCAAGTTTTTCTTTCAAACCTTAAAAAGAAAAATAGCCAGGATTAATTACAGTCTACAACTTCGCTAACCGTTCAGCCAGGCCAGTGTCGGTACTTGAGGGAGGTTCCTCGTGCTTTCGCACGGACCTAATTAATATAAACCTCGTCTTCCTAGAGGCGTAGCCCCGTTAACACCATTCTAGACACCTAATAGGTTAGCTAATTGTAAACTGCAAAACTCTCCTGGGAGCAACTATTGCCCACAGTAGGATCGGGATCCAACCATCATATGGAAGGTATGCAATCTCATTGCAAATTTCAACTCATGAAACTCCCGATGTGGTTTTTACCCCTAGTACCCATGACCTTAACTATGGTCAACAAATCATAAGCACTATTCAAGTTCTACCCGTCATTTCTTGATTAATTAGACCCACTCATTTGACCCTTAACTATGGTCAACAAAGTCGCATGAATGTCCTAATTAATCTGCATCATATGAAGTGTAGGAAGACACCACTTAGCTACCGTACACTACGCCTTAACTATAGTCAACAAACGTAGCACTTATACTATGAACTCTACTTCCTAAAATGACGGAGGGTTGCGGATGGTTTTTAAGAAAACCTTTAACGCTTTGAACTTGATATCGTCCTAGAATCAAATGTTTTCAAAAGGAGTGGCTTAAGCTCCGCAGTTTTGAAATGTAGCTTTTTCATAAAAAGCCGAGTGGTTTTTAAATCCGATTCTACAACATTTTTTTAGGTTTATTTTCTTTACATTAATCATATTAATGTAGTCCCATCATTTAAGTCCTTAAGCCAATCACAGAAAAGAAACAAAAATACAACGCACGCTTATGCCATCCGCATTCTCCGGAATGTTCCGTTATGCACCGTTAGGTTACTGAACTAACGGCATACCGGGACGGGACTGGCGCGGGTGTAAAACATAAGCAACGTCTATTATATATCTCATATATAATATAGCATTCGTCTCAGATATATTATGCGATCACATCACAGAATATAGGCAGCAGAAACACAGATATGATAATATAGGATATACTAGGACGTCCGTATTTAGTATTTAGCCAACAATAGAAAATACGGATTCCATAGTCGTGATGAATAGCCAATCCCACACCCTAGACCCCTACGAGAGCGGCAAGTGACCCTGTCAATTCTGGAGTTAGGAAACCCGGTCTCAACACCTTGAGATGGTCTCCCACTGGACCCCAGAACCCGGTCACTTATGCTCTCCTCCTTGGGTCTATCCTAATGCGGAAAAGTAAATAATATACAACAATGGTGACATCATCCTCAACCCAGAAGTGCCCCAAATAAAAGAATATTACAATATAAATGAATTTTACATGAATGAAAAACTCTCATCTCACAAAAAAAACCCGGCTATTCGATCACGACAATCCTATACATCACAACACTGTTAGTTATATGTATGCCCTAGAGGCCATTACTATATATAGGATGTATATTGT
Organism: Agapanthus africanus; assembly: GCA_030015575.1. Classification (NCBI taxonomy): domain Eukaryota; kingdom Viridiplantae; phylum Streptophyta; class Magnoliopsida; order Asparagales; family Amaryllidaceae; genus Agapanthus; species Agapanthus africanus. Next base: position 217,630,189 of record JASDDO010000029.1, read on the forward strand.
AGTGGATGCTTGGACATATATAGGGAGGACTTTCTCGCTCGACCTGATAGTATGCTATCTGGTTGCTCTTTACCTTAACGTGTACACTGATTGTCTCTCTGTTACATGTTGGTAAAGCCCTTAGGATGTGTACTTGACTACCTGGACTATGATGCAGATCATACTAGTGGGGACATGGTAGTCCATATGTACATCCTTCAAGGACCCTAGTCGTGGGTGTATCGAGACGGGGCATCGATATACCAGAGTAGACTAGCGTATACCTTCTCGACCCATACAGATGGGCGATGGATGATCCCATATCCATTGGTGTTTGACATCAGAGATGATATACGGGTGCTCAGTAGAGACTGGGTACAATGGACGGACTCGCCGAGAACTCCCAGATGTTATTATACCTTACGTCAGATGGCAGTTCTCTGGTGACACTGGTACAGGTTAGTCTGTAGACCCAAGATCGTCATAGAGTCTTGTGTGATTCCCACTGTGCTTTGATTTCCACCTTACCACGTCCAAGAGGGCATGCAAAACGGTGGTTTTTGGGTACAATCCCGAATCACATGGAGGAAATGAGCGATAGGAGGGGATTCGTCTCTCCCGGTATAGGGAGTTGATGTTGCACTGTGTTCGATTGGCTATAACCGGAAATCCCTGGCCAGGGTTGCTGAGATTTACTGGTAAGTGTTACCTGTAGTTTCTCGAACTGTTATAAACCTCATATCGACACGACTTATCGAGCTACTGGGGTCTGACATTTACCACCCCTAGGCAAGATATGCGACATATCAGACAAACAGACCGGACTGTACGGTAAGTGTTACTGGTTGGATTCACAGGAGTGTGAGCGGGCTTACTCATCGATCTTCTGATCGTTCAATACCCGGGTGGCCATTACGTTTAGCAGACCGCTTGCGGCTTGTGGGTGTTTGATATGATCATCACTTGCTGCCGGCGTATTGACGAGTCTTTAGAGTCCTACACAGAGGTTTCCCGGCTCAAGCGAAACGAAATAGGAGCGCATATGAGATATGTGCGGGACCGAGAATAATGCGTGTATGTGATACCGTATTCTATTCTCGCGATGAATGTATCGATTGGTTGTATGCGATATAACCTAGTTATCGAATCAAGGATTGATTCGATAAGCCGATACATTGGATATTAGTCGGTCATATGCGATATGACCGGATCGTTAAATCAAGTGTTGATTTAATGATTTAATGCATAATTATATATTTGATATATTACTTTGCATTAACTAGTATTGGTTCACTTAAGATGTTTTTCTCACTTTTTTTTGTACATTGTATATGTGATATATTTTTGTGCACAAGATTGTATCATGTTTGAGATACATGCAAACTTGGGTGTATGTTTGATTTAAACCTTGGTTAAGTAAATGGTTACGGTTTTTTTTATTTATTTCTTCATTTATTTATTTATTTATTATTTTGGAAAGATAAATGAAATGGTGGTTTATTTTGTTCTTTTGTTGAAACTTCATGAAGGTTTGAAAGCTTGACCATTTTGTTTCTTTACATTAACCTAACCATTCAACATAACCCTAGTTTATTCTCTACACTCTACCATGGTTGTATTATGATAAGAATGAATGGGATTTTCTTTTGAAGAAAATTCTTTTTATTCTTTCATTTTTCATCATCTTCATCAAGCTTTATGAAAGCTTGCAAGCTTCAATGGTAAAATGAGAAAAAGAGTGAGAAATCCAATTCTAAAGTGAACCCACTTCCTATTTCTTCATCCTCTACCACTTGCCAAGTAGTATAGGGTGTTTTCTTCACAAGTTTCATGGCTTGGTGAAGTTGGAGCTTGATCTTGTGTTGCCTCGACGTAGATCATCTTCGGCATCGAAGTCGATGACCTAGCCCGCCCATTTCTCCGATGAAGCCGACGCTAGAGCCCGGGATCCGATGATCGCAGTGAGGGGACATTATCATGGAGCTATGGAGGTAGAGAACCGGATCTACAAAGGTTGTATTTCCGTTCACTCTTAGTTAACTTGTTAACTAGTAATCATTATCGCCTTAAACTCTAGTCAACGATCCGTATTATGGTTTCTCGGCACTTGTAAAATTTGAATTTGGCATGGTTGATGCCTTGTGAAACCTCCTTAGTGTGCCTAGGAATCCTACAAACACAGCAACACATAACATCTCATGTCATCAACGTAAGCAAGTATGCGTACCCCAATTGCCGTTGACATATAGCAACGAAACCGGGGATACGCATACTACGCTTGCGGTCGCAGAAACAAGTATTGCATACTACTAGGCGATGTTAAACCCTTCGATCGAATTAACGAACACACATATTCCTCAGCAAGCTCAACACTTGAGCACCGTTAAACTACACCCAAAATCTATGCCACAGTATTTAATGAACCAACCGTAGAAGGGCAGACCCAAGCCTCATTTGTGGCGCCACTAACTACGGTAAACCCTAAGGTTCAGTCGTAGTTTAGTGGTCACATCTCGAGTTAGGGTTACATTCTTCTAGAGGGTCCATAGGAATACCTGCATTAGTTATCGAGTACGTTCAATCTGGAAAATACGAGTGTTTGATAATTCGATCGACCTGTTTAACGTCGCCAAAGTTACCAATACGATGCTATAAAAATATGAATACGAACTATTCCGCAAATTGCCCAATACCAAACTTACATCTCATGAAATTCTGGACAATATAAACAATACCAGAAACCCCAGAATAAGATGTACAGAGCACTGGTGAAATACGATGAGGAGGGGAGTTATAAGGGTCGGCGTCGCCGGATTTTTTGCTTTGGTCGCCGGCCAAATCCGAGCCCCCCTCCTTTTGTATTGCACCAGTGTTCTTATATCATCCTGAATGCCACTTTGCAGTTGCTGAAATAATTTTTTGAACACTTTTTAAAAAATTTCCAGAGAGCAATTTCAAGGGTTTCTAAAACCGTATTTTTGCGGAAGTTTTCGTTTTCGTATTGTCGTAACATCGTCTAGGCATCTAGTTAGGCTCTGATACCATGAAGGGTTTTCTACTGCAACACTACTAGGATTTGGTAGCATCACACATGCCATATTTAAAATTTATAGGGTGTTAGAGAAAATATCCTAAGGATCATACTAGAAAAGCTAGGGTAACAAAACATTAGCACAAACACAAGTAGTAAAAGCTAGGGTTTGAGAATACAACCTTTGTAGCTCCCTACGCTAGACTCCTTAGTTCAACTCGAGTTTTCACCGGCTTGCTAGAGATCTTCCTTGTCAACGATGATCCACCCGGGGCTCCTTTTCTCAAGCTCCAAGCTCCTCTTGATCTTTGAAGAAGATGAGGAACAACACTCTAATCTAGTGGGTAATACTAAAGTAGAATGATGATATGGGTTTGGATCTTATATAAAAACCTTTCCTTTTTGTCAATTTCACTCACTTTTGAAAGGGTAGTGAGCATTTTTTAAGAAGAAGGAGGAGGATGAGAATGCTAGCTCTTTTCTTTTGATAAAAATGATGAATAAAAATGAGAAGAGATTATATATATTATACTCTCTCATTAACAACCATGGTAAAAAAATATCTCTACATTTAGCCTTTGAATTTGAATCCAAATGAAAAATTAGATCATGGTTAAAAGTTAGGTGAGGTCAAATAGTCAAAAAGAAGTGTGTAGAAACTCTTCACCATGATTTAATCCCATTTGATTTTCTCAAAAATAAAAATATATAGATATTTGATTCCATGTGAGTCTTGCATTCCCATCTCCACTATATCAACAACCATGACAAGTATGTGTGCATACACATCAACATGTGCACATACACTCATTCATGCATGCATGAAAAATAGAAAAGGTTTTAAATGAAAAGTATAATGGTCATTAACTAAACCAACACTTGATTTAATAACCCGGTCATATCACATACGACCCGACCAATAGAAAACGCCAGATTATAATGCGGTATCATATACACGCATTTAATCAAGCAGCTGCGCATATCCCCATATGCACCCCACATCGTTTCGCCTGAGCCAGGTAACCCCATTGTGGGACTCTAAGACTCGTCAATACACTAGCAGTAGGTGCTGATCATATCACATACCCACAAACCGTCAGCATCACCAGCAGTGCATAACGGCTCCTATGTATTGAACGATCAGAAGAAAAACAAGCAAGCCTGCAAAAACTCCTGTCGAGCCAACCGGTAACACTTCCGTACAGTCCGGTCTCTTCGTCAGATATGCTGCATACTGAGTCTAGGGATGGTAATGTCGACCCCAATAACTCAATAAGTCATGCCGATGAACGGTCTATAACAGATCGAGAAACTACTGATAACACTTATCAGTAAATCACAACAGCCCTGGCCAGGGACTTACTGATATTGCCAATCGTGCACAGCACAACATCAACTCCCAATACCGGGAGAAACGAAACCCTTCTTATCGCTCATCGTCTTCATGTGTCTCGGGACTGTACCCAAAAGCCACCTGTTTGCATGACTCAGTAGAGCCGTGGTAGGGTGGTAATCAAAGTACAGTGGGAGAACACACAAGACTTTATGACGATCTCGGGTCTACAGACTAACTTGTACCAGTGTCACCTGAGAACTGCTATCCGACGATAGATATAATACCATATAGGAGTTCTCGGCGAGTCCGTCCAGTGTACCCAGTCTCCACTGAGCACCCGTATATGATCTCGATGTCAAACATCAATGGATGTGGGATCATCCATCGCCCATCATATGGGTCTAGTATCATATACGCTAGTCTACTCTGGTATATCGATGCCCTATCTCGATATACCTACAACTAGGGACATTTCAGGATATGCTTATAAACTACAGACGTCCCACTAGTATGATCTCCATCATAATCACAGTAGTCAAGCAAATATCCTCAGGGCATTATCAATATGTGTGAATGAATAAAAGCATGATCAAGTCAACATGTTAGATAAAGAAGAACCAGATAGCATACTATCATGTCGAGCAAGAATGTACACTGACTATATATACATGTAAAAATACATCCACTATCATATAATGGCCTATAGGGCATACATATATCCAACATTCCGCACCTTATTCGATGAGGAAAGAGCCGAGATCCCTTCACCGGGAGTGACCTCTTTTGCAAAACTGGCAGATGCTACAACACCCGGTTTGTCTTTTGATTGCTTTTGGAGTTTTGCTTTGCATAGTGATATATATGATATATCCCGCACCTTATTCGATGAGGAAAGAGCCGAGATGAATTACCTCTTTAGCACAACTAGTAAAAGCCTCAAAAACACTCCTTTTCAAAACTCACTTGTTTCTACAACGATATCAAGTTCATTACACAATAGGTTTTTTGAAAAACCTGTCGTAGCCCTCCGTCATTTCAGATAAGTCCTACTTAGAATTCGTGCTACGTTTGTTGACCTCCGTCAAGGCGTAGTGTGCGGTAGCTAACTAGTATTTATCTGCTTATGCATATGATGCAGATTGGATTAGGATAGTCGTACGTACTTGTTGACCTCCGTCAAAGGTCGTACGGGTGGGTTTGATTCAATCAAGAAATGATGGGTTAAACTTGAGTTGCACCCTATGGTTTGTTGACCTCCGTCAAGGTCATGGGATGCTTGGGGCAAAATATTATCGGGAATTTCAAGTGTTGAAATTTGTAATGAGATTGCATACCTTCTATGTGATAGTTGGATTCCGATACCCGCAGCGAGTAATTGTTACTTCTGGGAAAGTTTTACACAGGACAATTAGCCGATCAAGTAGGTGTCTAGAAAGGTGACAACGGGGTTACGCCTCTGGGAAAACGAGGTTTATTTTCATTAGGTCCGTGCGAAAGCACGGGGAACCTCCCTCAAAGTACCGACACTGGCCTGGCTGAAAGATTGGCGAAATTGTAGGGTGTAATTAATCCCGGCTAGTCTTTCCTTTTAGGATTTGAAGGAAGATTTGACAAAAACAGTGGGAGCCATCCTGATTAGATAAAATAATAATCAATCTGATCTTGCAAAAGCTTACGCTAAAGTGTTTTCTTCTCTCTCTCTCCAGGTAGCGACCATATCATGCCTTAATCAAGATAATAATATGGATGTATTGACCGAACCCGCATATTATATTGTGCTGGGGAACGTTGGTTCCGTTCTTTCTTATAAATGTTTTAAGACTGAACAGGATATAGGGGAATACCAGGATTCCCATGCCACCCGAATGAAGAAAGTACATGGTGATGCATTTTCTTTGGGTGTGTTCGTTACAGAGAACTGTTTCTCCATTTTCTCTACGTCCTGGGTATTAGTTACCGGGTCAGGATCCCATATATGTAATCAGTTACATGGGCTGAGAAAAGGTAGAGAACTTAGAGAATGTGATAAAGACATAAGTGATGGAAATGGTGCAATTGTTGCAGCTAAAACCGTCGGGGAATATCACCTTGTATTGCCAACTGGTAATACATTGATTCTGAACGAATGCTATTACATGCCGAACCTGATATGCAATATTACATCGGTTTCTTTGTTGAGTAAAGAGGGATATACATTTGTATTACAGAACAATGTTATGAACATTTTTCTAAACCAAAAGTTGGTTGGATCAGGCACGATGTGTAATGGCATTTATGTTCTAAATCAATCAATAGTTCTGAGCATAACAAACACACACAAGAGGAAGAGTTCAGAACTGAACGAATCCTTCTTGTGGCATTGTAGACTAGGTCACATCAATGCGACATGACTAGCTAAGTTGCATAAGGATGGATATTTGAATCTGTTTGAATTTTCATCTTATGACACTTGCCAGTCATGTCTCAAAGGCAAGATGACCAAAACTCCGTTTACGGGACACGGAGAAAGAGTTACTGAACTCTTGGTACCGATACATAGTGATGTATGCGGTCCCATGTCTACACATGCCAGGGATGGTTCTTCGTACTTCATTACATTCACTGACGATCTCTCTAGATTCGGATATGTGTTCCTGATGAAAAATAAATCAGAAGCTTTTGAGAAATTTAGAGAATATAAACAAGAAGTCGAGAACCAAACCAGGAAAAGTATTAAAATCCTATGATCTGATCGAGGAGGTGAATACTTGAGCAATGAATTCCTGGACTTCCTAAAAGAGAATGGGATTCTCTCTCAGCTAACTCCTCCATATACACCACAGCACAACGGTGTATCGGAACGGAGGAACCGCACCTTATTAGATATGGTGCGCTCTATGATGAGCATAGCTGAGTTACCTATTTCCTTCTGGGGGTATGCACTGGAGACAGCGGCATACCTACTGAATAGAGTTCCTACTAAATCTGTGCCTACTACCCCATATGAGATATGGGAGGGGAAGAGACCATATCTTAATTTTATTAAGATATGGGGTTGCCCGGCCTATTTCAAAAGACAAAAACTGGACAAACTCGAGGTAAGGTCAGTTTTGTGTAAGTTTGTTGGATATCCCAAGCATTCGCGAGGGTATATCTTCTACCACAGTGAGAAACAAAGGGTGTTTGTTGCTCAACACGCCACCTTTTTAGAAAAGGAATTTCTTGCAAAAGAGATTAATGGCTCTGAGGTAGAACTGGAAGAGGTTCCAGCTGTACAAACCAAAACAGAAGATTTTGTGGAAGCAGAGGATTTTGTAGTTCCCGATGAACCCCAGCCACTCCGCTGATCTAGTAGGGTTCCTCACCCACCTGAGAGATACTATGATTTTCTCATGGATGGTGGGAGCGAGGATTGCATCATGGAGGATGATGACCCAACTAGCTTCGAGCAGGCCATCACAAGTGGTGACTCAGTGAAATGGCTGGATGCAAAGCGGTCCGAGATGGAATCCATGTACACCAACAAAGTATGGAATTTAGAAGATGCTCCTGAAGGGGTAAAACCCATTGGGAGAAAGTGGATCTTCAAGAAAAAACTTGGTGTAGATGGGAAAGTGGAGACTTTCAAAGCTAGACTTGTTGCAAAGGGTTTTCGTCAAAGACCAGGTGTGGACTATGACGAAACCTTTTCTCCAGTGGCTATGCTTAAATCCATCTGGAACATGCTTGCCATCGCTGCATATCATGACTAGGAAATCTGGCAAATGGATGTTAAGACCGCCTTTCTAAACGGTGATTTAGAAGAGAGCGTGTACATGACTCGGCCAGAGGGCTTCGTAGCTAGTGGGAACAGCGAGAAGGTGTGCAAGCTACTTATATCCATTTATGGATTAAAGCAAGTATCGCGGAGTTGGAACATCTGCTTTGACGTCGTTATCAAAGAATTTGATTTCGTCAAAAATGCAGATGGACCTTGTATATACAAGAAGGTAGCAAAGAGTAAGGTTGTCTTTCTCGTATTGTATGTGGACGACATACTCTTGATAGGAAGTGATATTCCTATGCTGCAATCGGTCAAGCTCTTCTTATCACAAAGATTCTCAATGAAAGATCTAGGAGATGCCTCCTACATCTTGGGGATTAAGATCTATAGAGATAGATCTAAACGGATACTGTGATTGTCCCAATACAGGTACATTGACACCATACTAAAGCTGTTTAGTATGGAATAATCCAAGCGTGGGTTTTTACCCACGATCTCTGGGCTCACTCTCTTCAAAGAGATGTCTCCCAAGACTGATTTGGAGAGAGCTCGCATGCAAGGGATACCCTATGCTTCAGCTGTAGGCTCTATCATGTACGCGATGCTATGCACCAGACCCGATGTAGCACACTCACTAAGTGTAGTGAGTAGGTATCAAGCTGATCCTAGAGAGAGTCACTGGACAGCTGTGAAGAGCATTCTCAAGTACTTACGAAGGACTAAAGAGATGCTCTTGGTGTATGGTAACGGAGAACTCCAAGTGGAGTCCTTTACCGATTCGAGCATCCAGAGTGATAAGGATGACTCTAAGTCGCACTCGGGATTTGTCTTCACCCTTTACGGAGGGGCGGTAAGCTGGAAGAGTTCCAAGCAGGAAACCGTGGCAGACTCGACGATGGAGGCTGAATACATCGCTGCCAACGATGCTGTCTGGATCAAGAAGTTCATAACTGAACTTAGAGTGGTTCCGTCCATTAAGGATCCAATACCTTTGTATTGTGATAACAATGGAGCGGTGGATTTAGCCAAGGAACCCAGATCCCATCAGCGATCCAGGCATATTCTGAGGCGGTATCACCTGATCCGGGAGATAGTTGATCGCCGGGAGATCGAGGTCAGGAGGGTTGACACGAAGAACAACACAGCGGATCCACTCACGAAGGCCATTCCCCAGATACAGTTTGAGAGACTCTTCGGGATGATTGGTATGCGATACTACAACAGCTGACCCTAGTACACGTGGGAGATTGTTAGTTGTATGTACGCCCTAGAGGCCAGTATTGTACAGATGAGTATATTATATTGGATGCTTGGACATATATAGAGAGGACTTTCTTGCTCGATATGATAGTATGCTATTTGGTTGCTCTTTATCTTAACATATATACTTGTCTCTTGATACTGTCTTATAGTTACATGTTGGTAAAGCCCTTAGGATGTGTACTTGACTACCAAGACTATGATGCAGATCGTACTAGTGGGACCATGGTAGTCCATAATTTCATCCTTTAATGTTCCTAGTCGTGAGTGTATCGAGACATGGCATCGATAAACCAGAGTAGACTAGCATATATGCTTCTCGACCCATGTGATGGAAGATGGATGATCCCATATCCATTGGTGTTTGACATCAGAGATGGTATACAGGTGCTCAGTGAAGACTGGGTACACTGGACGGACTCGCCGAGAACTCCCAGATGGTATTATACATCACGTCAGATGGCAGTTCTCTGGTGACACTTGTACATGTTAGTCTGTAGACTCGAGATCGTCATAAAGTCTTGTGTGATTCCCACTGTGCTTTGATTTCCACCTTACCACGTCCAAGTAGGCGTGCAAAACGGTGGTTTTTGTGTACTGTCCCGAGTCACATGGAGGCAATGAGCGATAGGAGGGGTTTCGTCTCTCCCGGTTTTGGGGGTTGATGTTGCGCTGTGCTCGATTGGCCATAACAGGGAAGTTCCTGGCCAGGACTGACTTAGAGATTTACTGGTAAGTGTTACCGGTAGTTTCTCGACCCGTTATGAGCTTCACATCGGAATGAATTATCGGTTATTAGGGTGTGACGTTTACCACCCCTAGACTTGATATGCGACATATCAGACGAGGAGACCGGACTGTACGGCAAGTGTTACCGTCAGGCTTTTACAGGAGTAGGAGCGGGCTTGCTTGCTGATCTTATGATCGCTCTATACCTGGGTAGCCGTTACGTCCAGCTAGTACCGTTGACGGCTTGTGGGTGATTGATGTGATCATCACCTACTGCCGGAGTATTGACGAGTCTTTAGAGTCCTACATAGAGGTTTTACTGGCTTAGGCCAAAAGAAATAGGAGCACATATGTGATATGTGCGGGACAGAAAATAATGCATGTATGTGATATCGTATTCTATTCTCGCGAATTTTTGTATCGGTCGGTTATATGTGATATAGCCGGGTCATCGAATCAAGGGTTGATTCGAAAAGCCGATACATTGGATGTTAGTTGGTTATATATGATATAGCCGGATTATTAAATCAAGTTTTGATTTGATAATTTGGTGTATAATTGTATATGTGATATACTAATTTACATTAACTAATATTAGCTCACTTAAGCATTCTATTCTCACATGTGCACATTTATTATATATGAAATATATATTAAATTGTGTATAGTTTTGTGTCATGGTTGTTGATACACACGACATGGGTGTATGAGACATACACCATGCTAATTATGATGCTGGGTTTAGTATTTTAAAGTAATTCCAAAATTAGGGGATTATTGGAAAAAGGCATGAAGCTTATGGAAGCTTGTGGATGCTTTGACCAAGTCCACTAAGTTTGTTTTACTTTAGATATTTGTTAACCTAACCATCTTAATTAACTATGGTAATGTCTCTACATGAGTTAGGATATGATAAAAGCTCACTCATGGTTCACTCTCTCTCCCTTGATTAGTTCATTTCTCATTTTCATTTGTTCATCTTCTTCTTCTTTGAGCAAAAGAAAAGCTTGCTAGGGTTTTCAAAAGAGAGTGAAATATTGTGAGAAAAGAAATTCTAAAGTGAGCCCACTTCCTATTTCTTCATCCTCTACTAGACTAGCACTTTAGTTTAGGGTGTTTGCTTCACTAATTCCCTAGTTAGTGAACTAGAAGCTTGAGCTAGCATTCCCTCGACGTAGATCATCTTCGGCCTCGAAGACATCAAGCAAGGTCGCTCCTTTCGTCTCGTGAAGCCATGCAAGAGTCCGGGAGAACCACGATCGCAGCGAAGGGACTACTACAAGGAGCTTATGAAGTGAAGGACTAATCTACAAAGGTTGTATTTCAATTTCACTTAGAAAGTAAATAGTTTACTTTGTTTCCTTATTGTATTCTAGCTAACGATTCTAGTTTAGAGTTCCCTTTAACGACAAAAATTTTAAAATGGCATGGACGATGCCTCCCGAAACCTCGCTGCCGTCGAGAGGAACCTTACACATAGAACAACAATATGAGCATATAAAGGGAAAATCCGCTATTTAAATGCATCAAGTTATTAAATATATCACGCAGTTCCCAATTATCCAAATCAAACGCAACATCATATAAAGTGAACATGTAGCTATAGCAAGGTATATGTGTAAGCATGTAGGTATGCATGTATGCTATATTTCATATGCGCCATCGCATAAGAATCAATGCCTCAATGTCACTAATCAATACAATATCACATATGTATATGTGCTGTGCGTATCATGGCAATTACCGACAGTGTGTGTGTAGCATACAATTAGTGCTCGTGCAGCATGAACTGTCAATAATAGTGTAGCGTCCACAGGGTACAAATTTAGGCACGACAAGTAATAAGATGCAATGAAGTTCATGCACCATCTCTATATGTGCATATAAACATGCAGCTAATATCATATCATATCTAGCCCTGACACTTAACGCCATACGGGCGATTTCCCCGTAGATGTTAAATCTACTCACCGACTATCTCGAGCTAGGTAAATCCAGTCACCTGCTTCTCTTTCTTTGCAGTATTCGAAGTCCCCGCCTGCGATCCTATTAACATAAAACATAGCAAGTGAAAATCTCAGAAATCGACCAATATCACGTACAAATTAGGTTTGACCGATGCACCAACTCCAAACCAATTCTCAAGTGTCCGTCTAGTGGTTAACGTGTGTGGCGATACCCCAAAACCAATCCAGGTGCAGCAGCTACACAAGATCATGAACAGTGTTATATAACGTAACACGTGTATTCAAAAAACTAGATTATAGCAAAGTGATCCCAGATTTTGTATACTGTCAAAACCTAAAAATCAAACAGTACCAAACACCTCTAAACAACGGCAGACAGCTACCCTACAAAAACCAAGCCCCAACTCCACTAAAGGGCCGAGGTCGCCGGATTTTCCCTCATTGTCGCCAGCCAAAACCACCCAGGTTGGGTTCGTGCTTTAGGTTTACACTTAGGGTCACTAGTACAACACTACTATATTACTAGATTTTACAGTAAAGATTCCAGGTCATAGCAGATCATAGAGACTCTAATATGACACTAACAATACGATATGTACACAAAACTAAACCTTTAGTGTTCTAAACCACAACTACAAGGCAACACAACAATGTAAACACCAAATTATCAGTTAAAGGTCATTACCTAGCCACTCTTGCTCAAAAATCCAATCTATCCAAGCTCTAAGGCAACCTAGTGGCTAAAACATGACATGTGAAGTGTTTTCATGGTGTTTAAATGAAGTTTTGCAAGGATTTGTGAAGAGGTAGTGAGGGTTTCAGTTTGAGAGTTGAGGGGATGAAGAATAATTGAGATGAGATAGGAATGAGAGAGTGAGAGATGATAGTGATGAGAGGGTGGGTGTAGGGTGAACCTTAACCTTACACCTACTCTCTCCCTCTCCTCATCAATGCAACCATTAATGCCCCATGACTCACCTAGCCACCTCTCTCTCAATCCAAAACATAAAAATATCTCTCACACAAATATCTAAGCTTAAGGTTAATCAAGGCATGGATTGCTTAAGGTGTCATGGCTACTGAACAAGGTTAACACTAATTAATTCTCACATTAACATGCTCAAGTGTTTGCAAACCATAACAAATAATAATAAAATATTAATAATTGTTATAAATTATGAGGAAACCGATTTGGTAAACATTTCCTTAAAAAAACCCGCATTAACGCTTAATTAACACTAATCGCATTCTAAGGTGTTAAAGTATGCCCTAGAAGCTATTATTGTATGATATAGTGGATGCTTGGACATATGTAGAAAGTTATTTCTTGCTCGACATGATAGTATGCTATCTGGTTACTCTTTATCTTAACATGTACACTTGTTTTTATAATGTCTCTCTGATACATGTTGATAAAGCCCTTAGGATGTTGGCTTGACTACCTGGTGTAGGGTTCCTAGGCACACAATAGAGGTCTCACAAGGCATCAACCATGCCAATTTCAAATTTTAACGGTGCCGAGAAACCCTAATACGGATCGTTGGCTAGAAATCTAGGCGAAAAAGAAAACTAGTTAACAACTTAACTATAAAGAATACGGAAATACAACCTTTGTAGATCCGGTGCTCCACCTCCATAGCTCCGCAACGAAGTCCCCTCGCTGTCCAAATGAGTTTCCGGACTCTAGCGTCGGCTTCGTCGGAGAATGGGCAAGCTAGGTCGTCGATGTCCATGCCGAAGATGATCTACGTCGAGGCATCGCTAGATCAAGCTCCAACTTCACCAAGTCATGAAAACTTGTGAAGGAAACACACTCTACTACTTGGCAAGAGGTAGAGGATGAAGAAATAGGAAGTGGGTTCAATTTAGAATTGGATTTCTCACTCATTATCATCAATCACCATTGATGACCTAAGCATTCTTCATGATAGATATGAAGAAGAAGAAGAAGAAAGTAATGATAAGTTCTTATCAAAAAGGAAAAGAAATCAATTCTTATCATAACATGACCATGGTTAAGTGTAGAGAACTAATTAGGGTTAAATGAAGTGGTTAGGTTTAAGCATGAGACAAAAGGGTTACAAAGTCAAAGTGTTCAAGAAACTTCATGAACAAAATAAAAATGCCACCATTTTATCATGCTCTTTTTCTTTTCCAAAAAGAATAAACAAATGAATAAAAATGAATAATCAAATAGTAAATCCTAACCATTCCATTAACCAAGGTTTAATTCTATACACTTAACAAATAAGGCATGTATCATCAAACATGATACAAGCAAGTGCACAAAATCATATCGCATATGCAATGCGCACACCCGAGTGAGAAAATCCATTTTAAATGAACCAATACTAGTTAATGCAAAGTAATATATCAAATATATAATTATGCATTAAATCATTAAATCAACACTTGATTTAACGATCCGGTCATATCGCATATAACCGGCTAGTATCCTATGTATCGGCTTATCGAATCAATCCTTGATTCGATAACTAGGTTATATCGCATATAACCATTCGACACATTCATCGCGAGAATAGAATACGGTATCACATACACGCATTATTCTCGGTCCCGCACATATCTCATATGCGCTCCTATTTCGTTTCGCTTGAGCCAGGAAACCTCTGTGTAGGACTCTAAAGACTCGTCAATACGCCGGCAGCAGGTGATGATCATATCAAACACCCACAAGCCGCAAGCGGTCTGCTAAACGTAACGGCCACCCGGGTATTGAGCGATCAGAAGATCGACGAGCAAGCCCGCTCACACTCCTGTGAATCCAACCAGTAACACTTACCGTACAGTCCGGTCTGATCGTCTAATATGTTGCATATCTTGCCTAGGGGTGGTAAACGTCAGACCCCAATAGCTCGATAAGTCGTGTCGATATGAGGTCTATAACAATTCAAGAAACTACTGGTAACACTTACCAGTAAATCTCAACAACCCTGGCCAGGGATTTCCTGTTATAGCCAATCGAACACAGCGCAACATCAATCCCCTATACTGGGAGAGACGAATCCCCTCCTATCGCTCATTGCCTCCATGTGACTCGGGACTGTACCCAAAAACCACCGTTTTGCACGCCCTCTTAGACGTGGTAAGATGGAAATCAAAGCACAGTGGGAACCACACAAGACTCTATGACGATCTCGGGTCAACAGACTACTCTGTACCAGTGTCACCAGAGAACTGCCATCTGACGTAAGGTATAATACTATCTGGGAGTTCTCGGCGAGTCCGTCCAGTGTACCCAGTCTCCACTGAGCACCCGTATATCATCTCTGATGTCAAACACCAATGGATATGGGATCATCCATCGCCCATCTGTATGGGTCGAGAAGGTACACGCTAGTCTACTCTGGTATATCGATGCCCCGTCTCGATACACCCACGACTAGGGACTTTGAAGGATGTACTTATGGACTACCATGTCCCCCCTAGTATGATCCGCATCATAGTCCAGGTAGTCAAGTACACATCCTAAGGGCTTTACCAACATGTAACAGAGAGACAATCAGTATACACGTTAAGGTAAAGATCAACCAGATAGCATACTATCATGTCGAGCAAGAAAGTCCTCCCTATATATGTCCAAGCACCCACTACAATATACATCCTATGTATAGTAATGGCCTCTAGGGCATACATATAACTAACAATCTCTCACTTGCACTAGGGCCATCTGATAGCAGTGGTTGTAGTATCTCATACTCAACCATCCCATAAAAGTCTCTCTCTGGGAACAGGCCTTTGTGAGTGGATCCGCTGTGTTGTCCTCTGAGTCTACTCTCCAAACCTCGATCACCTTGGAGATCAACCATCTCCATGATCAGGTGACACTGCCTTAGAATATGTCTGGATCACTGATGGGACGGGCGTTCCTTGGCATAAGCCACAACTCCATTGTCTCACAATGGTAGGAACGAAGTTCATCTCATGAACTAATATACACCCAAACATCCTCTTTGGTAACATCTGAAGTAGTGATGTATCCAGCCTTTATCGTCTAGTATGTCACGGTATCTAGCTTGGAACTCTTCCAACACACCGTCCCTTTACTGAGGGTAAAGACAATGCCTGTGACTGACATTCAGTCGTCTTTATCACCCTGGAACTCTTCCAGTGATTCTCCCCAGGATCGATTGATACCATCTCACTACATCTAGTGAGAACCCTAACATCCAATTAGATCTATCTCATTGATCCAAAACCCAGGATTTAGGAGGTATCATTTTGATCCTATATGGAGAATCCTTATGATAAGCGGAGATTGACCGAGCGTAGCATAGGAAACTCTTTCCCTATCAAGAGTATGTCATCCACGTACTCTACGAGGATCATCACCATACTCCCTACTACCCTTTTTGTATATACAAGGTTCATCTACCATTTTGATGATGTCAAACTCTTTGACTATTTCATCAAAACAGATGTTCTAACTCCGCGATGTCTGCTTTATCCTATAAAGCATCTTGCTCACGTTTCCGCTGCTCCCACTGTCTACGAGGCCCACTGGCTGTGTACTTATAGGCACACTCTTCTAAAACATCATTTAGAAAAGCTGTCATGACACCCAACCACCAGATATCGTAGTCATGGTATATAGCCGTGGCAAGTAGGATCTGGATGGACTTAAGCATAGTCACTTGAAAAGGTTTCATCATTATCCATGCCTGGTCGATGACGAAAAGCTTTAACAAGTCTAGCTTTGAAAGTCTCAACTTTTCCATCTACACCAAGTAATCTTCTCAAGATATACTTGCTCCTGATGGGGATTTAACCCTTCAGATATAGCAACCAAAGTCCATACTTTGTTGGTGTATAAGGATTCCATCTCAGATCGATAAACATCCAGCCATTCTTACAGAGTCTTACTCTAGATGGCCAGCTCGAAGCTAGTTGGGTCATCATCTCATGATGCAATCCTCGCTCCCACTGTCATAGAGAAACCGAAGTATCTCTCAGGTGGGTGAGGAACCCTACTAGATCGGCGGAGAGGCTGAGGTTCATTGGTAACTATTGAATCCTTTGGTTTTATCAAATCATCTGCTGTATTTTGTATAGCTGGAACATTTCCTGTTGTACATAACAGATCTTGCCTCGAGCTTGTCCCGATTTTGCTTTTAGACATAGGTCGGACAACCCCAAATCTTAACTAACTTAAGAAATGGGCTCTTCCCTTTCCATATCACATATGAAGTGGTAGGCACTGATTTGATTCGAACCCGATTCAATAGGTATGCAGCTTCTCAAGCGCATAACTCCCAAAAGGAAATAGATAACTCAGTAGTACTCATCATAGAGCACACCATATCATATAGGGTGTGATTGCTCCGCCCCGATATACCATCGTGCCATGGTGTATACGGAGGAGTAATACTGAGAGAGAATCTCATTCTCCTTTAGAATAATCCAGGAATTCCGTGCTCAAGTATTCTCCTCCTTGATCACATCAAAGGACATAATACTTATACCCGTGTTGGTTCTCTACTTCTAACTTATATTCTGTGAATATCTCAAAAGGTTCGGACTTGTGTTTCAACAGGAACATATGTCTAAATCTTGAGAGATTATCAGAGAACGTAATGAAGTATAAAGAACCGGTCTTGGCCTTTGTAGACAGGGGACCTACATACATCAACATGTATCATCCTAAGAGTTCACTATCTCTTTCTCTGTTTCCAGTAAACAGAGCTATGGTCATCGTATCTTTGTGACATGACTGGCAAGTTTCACAAGATGTAAATTCAAACTAATTTAAATTTGCATCTAAATGTAACTTTAGCTAGTCGGGTCGTATTGATATGACCTAGTCTACAATACCTCAAGAAGGATTCGTTCATTTCTGAACTCTTCCTCTTGTGTGTGTTCAGTATACTAAAGAACTGTAGTTTGATTTAGAACATCAACGCTTTTAGATAACGTGCCTGATCCGATCAACTTTTGATATAGGAAATGTTCAAAACATTATCCATTAATACAAAATTTTATCATTTCTTTACTGATAAAGAGACTGATATGATTTTGTATATCAGGTTCGGTATCTAATAACATTCGTTCAGAATCAATGTATTGGTAATACAGGGTGACAGTGACCAACAGACTTGGCTGCAACACTTGCCCCGTTTTGTGTCTCATGAAACTTATCACCCGTTCTCAGTTCTCTACCTTTCTGTAGCCCTATGTAACAGATTACATTTCTGGGATCCTGATCCGGTATCACATACCTAGGATGTAGAGAATAGAGAAACAGTTCTGTATAAAGAACACACCCGAAGATGATGCATCATATGCACTTTCTTCGTTTGGGCAGCACGGGAAATCTGGTATTCCCCAATTTCCTGCTCTGTCTTATAACAATTATAAGTTGGAGCGGGACCAACGTTCCCCAGCTCAGTATAACAAGCGGGTTCGGTCAATATTCCATATTATTATCTTGATTAAGGCGTGATATGGTCGCTACCTAGAGAGAGAGAGAAGAAAACACTCAGCGTGCGCTCTTGCAAGAATAGATTGGTTATTATTTTATCTAATCAGGATGGCTCCCACTGCTTTTTATCAAATCTTCCTTCAAACCTTAAAAGGAAAGACTAGCCGGGATTAATTACACACTACAAGTTCGCCAATCTTTCAGCCAGGCCAGTGTCGGTACTTTGAGGGAGGTCCCCCGTGCTTTCGCACGAACCTAATTAATGTAAACCTCGTTTTCCCAGAGGCGTAACCTCGTTAACACCTTTCTAGACACCTACTTGATCGGCTAATTGTAATGTGTAAAACTCTCCCAGGAGTAACTCTTACTCGCAGCGGGTATCGGGATCCAACTATCTCATAGAAGGTATGCAATCTCATTGCAAATTTCAACACTTGAAATTCCCGATAATATTTTGCCTCTAACGTGCTATGACCTTGACGAAAGCCAACAAACCATAGCCCGCTAGTCAAGTTCAACCCGTTCATTTCTTGATTGAATTAAACCCACCCGCACGACCCTTGACGAAAGCCAACAAAGCCGCACGACTACCCTAATCCAATCGCATCGTATGCTAGCAGATAAGCAGCATATAGCTACCGTACACTGCACCTTGACGAAAGCCAACAAATGCAGCACGAATACTATATACAACTTATCTGAAATGACGGAGGGCTACGACAGGTTTTTCTGAAAACCTATTGCGTAATGAACTTGATATCGTTGTAGGATCGAATGAATTTTGAAATGGAGTGTTTTTTAGGCTTTTCTAGTTTTGCTAAAGGAGTCACTCCCGGTGAAGGGATCGTCAGTCATTTCCCCGTCGAATGAGGTGCGGGATATATCATATATATCACTGTGCAAAGCAAAAACTCTTAAAAGCAATCAAAAGACAAACCGAGTGTGTAGCATCTGCCAGTTATTGCTAAAGGAGTCACTCCCAGTGAAGGGATCTCGGTCCTTTCCTCATCGAATAAGGTGCAGGATATATCACATATACCGCTGTGCAAAGCAAGAATTGTAGCTACCTATTTTATTTTGAAATTCGATTCTACAACATCTTAGGTTTATTTTATTTCATTAATCTCATTAATGAAGTCCCATCATTTAAGTACCTAAACATCACAGATAAATACGACGTACACTTATGCCATCCGCATTCGCCTCGATGTCCCCTCGTGCACCGTTAGGTTAGGTAACAAACGGCAGAGCAGGGCAGGGCTAGCACGGGTATAAAACATAAGTAACGTCTATATAATATATCATATATACTATATACTGTATCTATCAGAGAACATCACATGATCACATCACAGATATCGCAGCAGAAGAAACATATGAAATATTGGATATACTAGGACGTCCGTGTTTTCAATACGGGCCAGTATAAAACATGGATTCCACGGTCGTGATGAATAGCCAAACCCACACCCCTAGACCCCTACGAGAGCGGCAAGCAACCCTACCAATTCTAGAGTTAGGAGACCCGGACTCGACTCCTCGAGTTGGTCTCCCACTGGACTCCAGAACCCGGTTACTTGTGCTCCCCTCCTTGGGTCTATCCTAGTGCGGAAAAGTAAATAATATACATCAACGGTGACATCTTCCGCAACCTGGAAGTGCCCCAATAAAAGAATATTACATACAAGTTTTTACATGAATGAAAATGAAAAACACTCATCTCACATAAAAACCCCCGGCTATTCAAACACGACGATCCAATATAACATATCCAGCAACACATAACATCACATGTCATCAACGTAAGTAATATGCGCATCCCAATTATCGTTGACATATAGCAACGAAACCGGCGATATCACATATTACACTTACGGTCACAGAAAAGAAAGTGTAAAACTACAACAGTTGGAATCCGCAACCTCCTCAGACATCGCATGCCTGACCAAATGAAATACTTAGACATCGCATGCCTAACAATTATAAACCCCGCATTTTAGTCTCATTATCGAAAACTCTTTTCAATATCAAGTCGGGCAATTCAACAGGATTCCCGACATTCTGATCGAATGCTCGTCGCAAACTTTAGTAGGCGGCCGTACCCCTGATACCGTCGACGAAGTGTACCAAGGCGGAACACCGCTACCGCGAGCACCCGAACGGATGCTTTCGGCGACGGGGTTCTCCTACAGTCACTTGGTCGGGGCTATAGAGTGAGGCTGTCTATTAAGTTTACCCGGCGAGTATCCGCGTACACTACGTGATTGCGACGGACTTTTGATCACATCAAAATTCCGTGGCAACCGATCAAGTGAGACTAAAGTGCTATGTTTATAACATTCATTCAGTTATCACATAACTTTTATGAATTCCAATTGTTGTATCACATTCCGGATAAACAGAAAATGTTAAACTTTCCGATTGAACATTCGAACACCCAAGTTTTCCCGATACAGCTCAACACATGAAACAAGTCTAACAACATTCAGTTCGTGCCTCAGTATCAACGGTCCAGCCGTAGAAGGGTCAAGCCAACGCCTCACATATAGCTCGCCGTACTGCCCCAAACCCGAAGGTTCAAAGGGCAGTTCAAGACGGTCACATAATCGAGTTAAGGTTTGTTGTCTTCTAGAGGGTCCATCGCGTTACTTGCACTACTTAGAACGTCGTTAAACTATGGAAAAATCCAACAATTGGAAATTTCCCGGCAGGGAAAAAATTGGGTATTTATATCCGGTCGAACTTTTTAACATATTCTAAAATTTATCCGGAAGAACACACTGACAAAATTAGACAATACGATCGATACACCGAGTCCCCAATACAACCCAGAAAACTCAACTCTTGAGTTCAGATTAAAAATTCCCAGGAAAACCAGAATAACAAAATAAGAGATACTGTGCAAAGAAAATTGGGCAAAGAGACAATTCAGCCGCGGAACCGCCGCACGAGCCATGCTCGTGCCGCGGAACCGCGGCAGTTTGATCGAATTGGTTCATCGAATTTCACAGTAACTCTTAAAACTGCCTGCTGGATTTTCTGCATATTTTTAATGTGGAAAAATGCCCAGTTTTGAAAAAAGTACAGAGAGCAATTTTTGAGTTGGGTTTCGGGTTCGTTCGGGTTTCAAATTCCGTCTAGACTTCGCCTAAGGCTCTAGCTAGGCTCTGATACCACTGTAGGGTTCCTAGGCACACACTAGAGGTCTCACAAGGCATCAACCATGCCAATTTCAAATTTTAACGGTGCCGAGACACCCTAATACGGATCGTTGGCTAGAAATCTAGGCGAAAAAGAAAACTAGTTAACAACTTAACTATAAAGAATACGGAAATACAACCTTTGTAGATCCGGTGCTCCACCTCCATAGCTCCGCAACGAAGTCCCCTCGCTGTCCAAATGAGTTCCCGGGCTCTAGCGTCGGCTTCGTCGGAGAATGGGCAAGCTAGGTCGTCGATGTCCATACCGAAGATGATCTACGTCGAGGCATCGCTAGATCAAGCTCCAACTTCACCAAGTCATGAAAACTTGTGAAGGAAACACACTCTACTACTTGGCAAGAGGTAGAGGATGAAGAAATAGGAAGTGGGTTCAATTTAGAATTGGATTTCTCACTCTTTATCATCAATCACCATTGATGACCTAAGCTTTCTTCATGATAGATATGAAGAAGAAGAAGAAGAAAGTAATGATAAGTTCTTATCAAAAAGGAAAAGAAATAAATTCTTATCATAACATGACCATGGTTAAGTGTAGAGAACTAATTAGGGTTAAATGAAGTGGTTAGGTTTAAGCATGAGACAAAAGGGTTACAAAGTCAAAGTGTTCAAGAAATTTCATGAACAAAACAAAAATGCCACCATTTTATCATGCTCTTTTTCTTTTCCAAAAAGAATAAACAAATGAATAAAAATGAATAATCAAATAGTAAATCCTAACCATTCCATTAACCAAGGTTTAATTCTATACACTTAACAAATAAGGCATGTATCATCAAACATGATACAAGCAAGTGCACAAAATCATATCGCATATGCAATGCGCACACCCGAGTGAGAAAATCCATTTTAAATGAACCAATACTAGTTAATGCAAAGTAATATATCAAATATATAATTATGCATTAAATCATTAAATCAACACTTGATTTAACGATCCGGTCATATCGCATATAACCGGCTAGTATCCTATGTATCGGCTTATCGAATCAATCCTTGATTCGATAACTAGGTTATATCGCATATAACCATTCGACACATTCATCGCGAGAATAGAATACGGTATCACATACACGCATTATTCTCGGTCCCGCACATATCTCATATGCGCTCCTATTTCGTTTCGCTTGAGCCAGGAAACCTCTGTGTAGGACTCTAAAGACTCGTCAATACGCCGGCAGCAGGTGATGATCATATCAAACACCCACAAGCCGCAAGCGGTGTGCTAAACGTAACGGCCACCCGGGTATTGAGCGATCAGAAGATCGACGAGCAAGCCCGCTCACACTCCTGTGAATCCGACCAGTAACACTTACCGTACAGTCCGGTCTGATCGTCTAATATGTTGCATATCTTGCCTAGGGGTGGTAAACGTCAGACCCCAATAGCTCGATAAGTCGTGTCGATATGAGGTCTATAACAATTCGAGAAACTACTGGTAACACTTACCAGTAAATCTCAGCAACCCTGGCCAGGGATTTCCTATTATAGCCAATCGAACACAGCGCAACATCAACCCCTATACCGGGAGAGACGAATCCCCTTCTATCGCTCATTGCCTCCATGTGACTCGGGACTGTACCCAAAAACCACCGTTTTGCACGCCCTCTTGGACGTGGTAAGATGGAAATCAAAGCACAGTAGGAACCACACAAGACTCTATGACGATCTCGGGTCAACAGACTACTCTGTACCAGTGTCACCAGAGAACTGCCATCTGACGTAAGGTATAATACCATCTGGGAGTTCTCGGCGAGTCCGTCCAGTGTACCCAGTCTCCACTGAGCACCCGTATATCATCTCTGATGTCAAACACCAATGAATATGGGATCATCCATCGCCCATCTGTATGGGTCGAGAAGGTACACGCTAGTCTACTCTGGTATATCGATGCCCCGTGTCGATACACCCACGACTAGGGACTTTGAAGGATGTACTTATGGACTACCATGTCCCCACTAGTATGATCCGCATCATAGTCCAGGTAGTCAAGTACACATCCTAAGGGCTTTACCAACATGTAACAGAGAGACAATCAGTATACACGTTAAGGTAAAGATCAACCAGATAGCATACTATCATGTCGAGCAAGAAAGTCCTCCCTATATATGTCCAAGCACCCACTACAATATACATCCTATGTATAGTAATGGCCTCTAGGGCATACATATAACTTACACCTGGACTATGATGCGGATCATACTAGTAGGGCTTGTGTAGTCCGCAAGCACATCCTTTAACAGTTCCTAGTCAAGGAAGTATCGAGACAGGGGATCGATATTCCAGAGTAGACTAGTTTGTACGTTTCTTGACCCTGCATGGGACGATGGTTGATCCCACAACCATTGGTGTTTGACATCAAAGATTGTACACAGGTGCTCATTAGAGAATGGGTACACCGAACACGACTCGTCGAGAACTCCTAGATGGTACAATACCTATCATCAGATCGCAGTTCTATGGTAACAATTGTACAGGTTAGTCTGTAGACCTGAGATCGTCATAGTGTTTTGTGTAGTTCCCACTGTGCTTTGATTTTCTCCCTACCATGGCTCAAAGGAGTCATGCAAACAAGTGGATTTTTGGTACAATCCCGAGTCACATGGAGGCAGTGAGCGATAGGAGGGGTTTCGTCTCTCCCGGTATTGGGAGTTGATGTTGCTGTTAGTGTGATATGCCCTAGAGGACATTATTGTATAGTACAAGTTTGTATATTACATTTTGGAGGCTTGGGATATATACACGGATTTATTACAGTCTTGCTCGATATAGTACTATGATACTTGGTTTGAATCTATCATAATATATGCATATGTTTTTTTTATCGTATCGCTAATACATATTGATTGAGCCCTTAGGATCTTTGCTTGACTACCAGCGTTCTGATGGCAGTCACACTAGTAGGGGATGGATAGTCTATAAGCACATCCTTACATCGGTCCCTAGTTGCAAGATTATCGAGACAGGGCATCGATACTCCAGAGTAGACTAGTGTATACCCTTCTCCTCCCAGCAGGGGAGATGGTCTGTCTAATAGCCATCAGTACGTCGTACTAGAGATAGTATGCAGGTGTTCATTGGGTTATGTGTTACACTGGTTGGACTCATAGGGAACTGCTGGGTTGAAATATACCTATCGTCGGGTAGCAGTTCCCAGGTGACATGAGTACAGCTTAGTCCGTCGACTTGACACAGCTACTTCGCCTCAAGTGTGTTCCTACTGTTCTTAGATTACTACCCTACCACGGCTCTACTGAGTCATGCAAACAGGCAGTAGTTGGGTGTAGTCCCGAAGCACTTGGAGGCAGTGGCGGTTAGATAGGATTCGTCTCTCCCGGTATTGGGGGTTGATGTTGCGCTGTGTTCGGAAAGCCATTACACAAAGTCCCTGTTAGTGTATATGCCCTAGAGGCCATTACTGTATCATACTAGCTTGTATATTACTTAATGGAAGCTTGGGATATTCACAGTTGTATATACAATCTTGCTCGAAATGGTAGTATGCTACTTGGTTTGTCTCTGCTTTAATATGTGCATGTGTTTCTTTTAGCATATTGCTGGTATACATATTAGTAGAGCCCTTAGGATCTTTGCTTGATTACCAGCGTTGTGATGGCGCTCGCACACGTGGGAGCTGGGTAATCTATAAGCACATCCTTATACAGGTCCCTGGTCGTTGGACTATCGAGACAGGGCATCGATACTCCGGAGTAGACTAGCGTATGCGCTTCTCATCCCAGTGTGGGAGACGGTCTGTCCCACAGCCGTTAGTACGTCGTACTTGGGATAGTGTGCGAGTGCTCGTTAGGTTACGAGTACACTGGACAGGACTCGTCGGGAACTGTTGGTTGGTAATATACCTATCGTCAGTTATCAGTTCCCAGGTGACATGAGTACAGCTTAGTCCGCTGACTTGACACTGTCACTTCGCCTCGAGTGTGTTCCCACTGCACTTTGATTACTACCCTACCACGGCTCAAAGGAGCTGTGCAAACAGGTAGTTTTTGGGTGCAGTCCCGAAGCACTTGGAGGCAGTGACGGTTAGACAGGATTCGTCTCTCCCGGTATTGGGGGTTGACATCGCGCTGTGTCTAGGAGAGCCATTACACGAGTAGTCCCTGGCCAGGGCAAGCGAGATATACTGGTAGGTTTCCAGTGTTATCTCAGGGTGTTCTGGGCTACACTCCGACACGACTTGTACCGCTATTAGGGGACTGACGTTCACCGCCCCCCTAGGCCCGCCATGCGATGTATCAGACGAACAGACCGGACTGTACGGAGACTGTCACATACAGGCTCAGTAGGAGTGCAGATGGGGTTCACCTCGTCAGTCTTCTTATCGACATCTACCTGGGGACCGTTACGTACAGCTAGTGCCGCTTGCGGTCTGTGGTTAAACCCACTGCCAGCGTAGTGTCGAGTCTTTAGAGTCCCACACAGAGAGCTATTCGCCTTTAGGCAAAACGAGTAGAGGTCGCATGGTTTTGCGACAGGGTTCGTTCGCATCCGCGCACTTGTGCACGTTTGCTGTCCGGACAGTTTATACTAGCGGGCTTTGGTTTAAGCCGGATCCTAGTATATGTTTTGAGATTGGTTTTTCTCATTGTGTTCGTGTTCCTCGGATCACGAATGCGGGTGCGTATGCACAGTTGCTTGAGATTGGGGGAGAGGACCTTGTTTAGGGTTAATGGCCTTTGTCATTTTATTAACCCTATTGATTTTGTGTGGATTATTGTTAATTGATAATTAGCTTAATTATTGTGCATGGTTGTTGTTGACAATTTGACTTCATTGACTTGTTGACCATGTTGACAACTTGACCATAATCATTTCATTTGGAAGATGCTCTTTGATCTTTGAAAAAATGAAATGATAATGGTCAATTCATGATTTATCATGACAATTTTCAAGCTAATTATCTAATTAGAATTATCCTCACATATTAGTGAGAATGGCTCACTATTTTTCTCATTCTATCATATCTTTTCTCTCTCTTGCTCATCCTCTCCCTCAAGCTCTCTCCCTCTCATGTGTTGAGAAACAAATAGCTTGAGAAAAACCCTCTCTTGATCTTCTCTACTCACTTCTAGGGTTCAAGTCTTAGCATTTCTTGCACTCTAGTTACTCCTAGCTTGGAGTTGAAGCTAAAGGTGGTGGCTTTCGGGTGGATCCTTCTTTGACGGGAGAAGACAAGCAAGGTGATCCTTTTCTACCATACCTAGGAGCAAGAAGAGAAGGACTAAAGACCAAAGGTATAACCTTTCTACAACTTTGTTAGTTGTTAGTTTACTTTAGCTAGTTTTAGTTTAGCAAAGATCCTCACAAGCATAGTCCATGTTGCCTAAGTCATTAAAAATCCGATTTTTATTATGTTTTCCGCCTCCCGTAAGCACCGGGATGGGCAACACGGACTTACAGTGGTATCAGAGCCTAACTAAACTCAAACTAGCTAGGTAGTAAAGTGTAGCGAAGTTTCGAAACCGAAAAATCCAAAAACCGAACTTTGAAAAACCCTAGTTTCTGTTGAAATTTTTTCTGCTCAAAATAGAAAACTTTATATTTGTAAATTCATCTCAGGTTTTTTTAAAAACACCCACGAAAAACGAGACAGAGAATCATCCAAAGCGCCGCGCTTCCGCCGCACGAGGTAGGCTCGTGCCGCGGAAGCGCCGCGGTTTGATGTCTTCACTGCATCGTTTTTCGTGCAGTGTTTTTCTGTATTGTTTTTGGGATTTTTAGGATATATATTATATGCCCAGATTTTCCAGAACTAAAATTTGCTTTTGCGGGCCTATAAATCCGTATTTTTCCGGAACTTCACTACGCTTTAACTACATCGGTTATATCTGTAATGCTTGCATGTATTGAACGTCGGCTAATCGCTATAAGACGATTAGTCGGGGTTATACATGATCTGTGATTGTTATTGGTTTGTGGATATGAATGGATTGGATTGTCGCGGGTGAATAGCCGGGTTGGATGTGAGATGAGCGTTGTTTTTCTTTCATTCATTTGTAACATGTAAATTGATGTAATAATATTCTTTGTATGGCCGCACAACCGGGTCGGGGTTGTAGCCGTCATTGTATAATTCTTTTTACTGTTTTTGCTCCTAGGATAGACCCATGGAGGGGGTGCACAAACTACCGGGTACTCGAAGTGCCGAGTGGCCTACTCACGGTGGTGAGGGAGGTTGCTTCGCTTCGGGTGCTTGGCGGGTAGTTTGCCGCACCCGTAGGGGTCTTGGGTGGGGTATTGGCTATTCACCGCGACCGTGTAATCCGCTTTGCGTTGCAGGCTCGAACGCATTGCGGATTCCTAGTATATCCAATGTATTCATCTGTGATCTGTAATGTCTATCATTGCTATATATTTATATATAATAACTATTTAGGCGTTGCTTATGTTTTACAGCCGCGCTAGCCCAGCCCCCGCTCTGTCGTTAGTTAAGTAACCTAACGGGTGATGACGGGGCCCCGTGGCGAATGCGAATGGCATAAGCGTACGTCATATTTTGGTTGTTTTCTGCAATGGTAGGATTAAATGATGGGACGCATTAAAAGAACTAATGCAAGAAATAAACCAAGTAAAAGTCGATTGGAACACTTTGAAAACCACTCGGTTCTTTTCAAAACTAAAACTTTTAAACGCGGAGCTTGAACCACTCCTTTTAAAAGCTATCTCGTTCCATCGATTATATCAAGTTCACTACGTTCACGGTTTCGCCAAAACCATCCGTAGCCCTCCATCATTTCGGTTAAATATTCGGTAGTATTCAAGCTATGTATTTTGACCTCACGCCAAGGCATAGTGATTGGTAGCTGCCGGATATTTATCCGTTGCATAGATAGAATGCGTTGATTTGAGACAGTCGTACTGCCGTTTTGGCCTACGTCAAGGGTAGGTACGGGTGGGTTCAAATTAACCAGGATAATGATGGGAAGAACTTGACATGTGACTTATGACATTTTGACCTCACGCCAAGGTCATAAGAGCATGGGGCAAAAATCCACATCGGGAGTTTCATAAGTACTGAAACTTGCTAGCGTTGCATACCATTTGGAGTGTGATAATTCTGGTAGGATTCCTTCGGTTTTATCACGCGATGATATTTGGATCCCGATCCTACTGTGAGTATATGCTACTCCTCGGGAAAACTCTCACTTAACGATCAATGCTATAAACCTAGTAGGTGCCTAGAAAGGTGTTAGCGGGGCTACGCCCACAGGGAAAAGAGGTTACTTAATTAAGGAACTTCGCGAAAGCGTTGGAAAACCTCCCTCGAAGTACCGACACTGGCCTGGCTGAACGGTTAAGCAAGTATTGTACGGTGAGAATGATCCCGGCTAATCCTTTTCTTTATGGTTTGAGAAGGGATTCGAGAGACAGTGGGAGCCATCCAGTTTAGACAAACTAAAAACCACTCTAAACTTGCAAGAGCATCATGCTAAAGTGTTTCTTTTCTCTCTCCTAATTGCAGCGACCATTCAAGATGACCGGACTTAAGTTACTATTAGATAAAAACATATTGACAGGGCCAAACTACAAAGATTGGCTCAGGAATGTCAAGATGGCTATCACTTATGACAAGCTGGGGTATATACTTACCACCAAAGCTCCCCCTGTCCCAGGTCCCACCTCCAGCGTCGCGGATGTAGAAATCCGTAAGACATGGGAGATAGATTGCGCGAGGGCCAAATGCCTCGTATTAGCCTCGATGGACAACGACCATCAGAGGAGGCACGAGAATATGGACCTAGAGTCCATATTTCTCCATACAAAAGAACTGTATGGAGAGCAGTCTCGTATCACAAGATACGAAGTGTCGAAGAAGCTCTTTTCGGCAAGGTTGGCCGTCGGATCATCGGTAGCGGACCACGTGCTTAAGATGATCGGCTACATAGAGGAGCTCGCGGACCTTGGGACCACGTTGGAGAATGAACTCTATACTGATCTGATTCTCCAGTCCCTTCCTTCCACTTACGCCCAGTTCATTCTTAACTTCAACATGCAAGGAAAGGAGGTTGAACTTGCCGAGCTTCTGAACATGTTGAGGATTGCTGAGGGCACCCTACAGAAGGGTAGGGAGACATCCACTTTGTTTGTAGGAGGATCTTCCTCTTCTAGGTCCAGGGCGAAAGCCAAGGGCAAGAAGAAGAAAGCCCCCGCCAAACCAAGAGGCGGTGTCGGTAAAGTGGATACGAAGGGAAAGGGTAAAGCAACAAAGGTAGCGGGGAAGCTGGTGGGGAAGGAAGAATGCTTCTATTGTCACAAAAGTGGCCACTGGAAACAAGATTGCAAGGCTTGGAAAGCCAGAACACAGGATTTGAAGCGAGTTGCAGCTTCAGCTTCAGGTGTGTATGTTATTGAAAACTGTCTATCAATAAACTCTACATCCTGGGTATTGGATACCGGATCAGGATCTCATATCTGTAATTCTTTGCAGGCGTTGAGAAAGCGTAGAGTTTTGAAGGCAGGTGACATGACCCTCAGAGTTGCGAACGGTGCTAGCATGGATGCAGAGGCCGTGGGGGACTATCACCTGGGATTATCAGATGGACACTTTTTGGTTTTGCGTAGTTGTTATTATGTACCAAATGCAACCTGTAATATCATTTCTGTATCTTTATTATCTAAAGAAGGTTATGAATTTGCATTTGTAAGTAATGTAGTGAACATTCACCTTAATCAAGTTTTGATTGGGTCAGGTACATTAAACAACGGTATTTACGTTTTAAACCAACCACAGGTTTTCAATATCCAGAATACACATAAAAGAAAGTCTCCAGATATTAATAAAACTTTCTTATGGCATTGTAGACTGGGTCACATCAACGAGAGAAGATTGACTAAGTTACATACTGAAGGATATTTAGATTCGTTCGAATATCAATCGTATGCAACTTGTCAATCCTGTCTCAAAGGAAAGATGACAAAGGCTCCGTTTTCTGGACACGGAGAAAGAGCGAGCGAGCTCTTGGGACTCGTACACAGCGACGTGTGCGGTCCAATGTCTACACATGCGCGAAGCGGTTTTTCTTACTTCATAACTTTTACGGATGATTTCTCAAGATTCGGACATGTCTTCTTAATAAAGCATAAATCCGAAGCTTTTGATAAGTTCCAGGAATATAAGAATGAAGTAGAAAAACAGACCGGCAAAAGTATCAAGATCCTAAGATCGGATCGAGGAGGAGAATACTTAAGTGCCGAATTCCTGAATTACTTAAAAGAGAATGGAATTCTCTCTCAGCTTACTCCTCCATACACCCCGCAACATAACGGTGTATCGGAGAGACGGAACCGAACCCTATTGGATATGGTACGGTCCATGATGAGTAATGCTGAGTTACCGCGATCTTTCTGGGGATATGCGCTAGAAACAGCTGCATATCTTTTGAACCGTGTTCCCACTAAGACTGTGCCTACCACACCATATGAGTTATGGAGTGGGAAGAAACCCTATCTTCAATACTTGAAGATTTGGGGATGTCCAGCTTATGTCAAAAAGCAGCATGTGGACAAGCTCGAGGCACGCTCAGTACTGTGCAAGTTTGTGGGATACCCAAAGAACTCCAGGGGGTATCTTTTCTATTACGCAGAGGAACAAAAAGTCCTTGTTTCTCGCAATGCCCACTTTCTAGAACATCAGTTCATAGAAAAAGAAATAAGTGGGAGCGCAATAGAACTGGAAGAAATTCCAGAACCACAAACTACTACTGAAAGTTTAGTGGAACCAGAAGGTTCAAAAGAACAGGACATTCCTATGCCACTCCGCAGGAGTAGTAGGCAGTCTCATCCGCCCGAGAGATACTACGGTTTTCTCATTGACGGGGATAGAGAAGACTGCATCCTGGATTGTGATGAGCCTACTAGCTTCCAGCAAGCCATTCAGAGCGTCGACTCGGTAAAATGGCTGGATGCAATGCGGACCGAGATGGAGTCCATGTACACCAACAAAGTATGGACGTTGGACATTGCTCCAGACGGGGTAAAACCCGTAGGATGCAAGTGGATCTTCAAAAGGAAGATTGGTGTAGATGGACAGGTTGAGACCTATAAAGCTAGACTGGTAGCAAAGGGTTTTCGTCAGCGACCTGGTTTGGACTATGACGAAACCTTTTCTCCAGTAGCTATGCTGAAATCCATTCGGATCCTTCTTGCCATCGCTGCTTTCCACGATTATGAGATTTGGCAGATGGACGTAAAGACAGCTTTTCTAAATGGTCATTTAGAGGAGTGTGTCTATATGGACCAGCCAGAGGGTTTCATTCAGGGTGGGAGCAGCGGAAAGGTGTGCAAGTTGCTCAAGTCCATTTATGGACTCAAGCAGGCATCGCGGAGTTGGAACATCTGTTTTGATGAGACGGTCAAAGAATTTGGCTTTATCAAAAATCCAGATGAACCATGCATCTATTGTAGATTTGTAGCGAGAACTGTAGTATTCCTCGTGTTATACGTGGATGACATTCTCTTAATAGGAAATGACATTCCTATGCTACAATCTGTCAAGGGGTTCTTGTCACACAGGTTCTCCATGAAAGACCTGGGTGATGCCTCCTACATTCTGGGTATCCGGATCTACCGTGACAGATCCAAGAGGATATTAGGACTCTCGCAGTCCAGGTACATCGACACCATACTGAAGAGATTCAGTATGGAAGATTCCAAGCGCGGTAATCTACCGGCTTGTCACGGGATCACCCTCTCCAAAGAGATGTCTCCCAAGACTGATTTGGAGAGGGATCGCATGTCTATTATACCCTACGCTTCTGCGGTAGGCTCTATAATGTATGCGATGTTATGTACCAGACCAGATGTGGCTTATGCACTGAGTGTGGTAAGCAGGTATCAGTCAAACCCAGGGGAAAAACATTGGATAGCAGTAAAGAACATTCTCAAGTACCTGAGAAGGACTAAGGAGATGTTCTTGGTGTATGGCGGAAAAGACCTGCAGGTTGAGGCCTTTGCTGACTCCAGCTTCCAGAGTGACAAGGATGATTCCAAGTCCATGTCGGGTTTTGTCTTTACCCTCAATGGAGGGGCGGTGTGTTGGAAGAGCTCCAAACAGGAAACCGTTGCTGACTCGACTATGGAAGCGGAATACATCGCTGCATCTGATGCCGCAAAAGAAGCTGTCTGGATGAGGAAGTTCTTGAAGGAACTTCAGGTGGTTCCGTCCATTGTTGACCCAATACCTCTGTATTGCGACAACAACGGGGCTATAGCTTTAGCGAAGGAACCCAGGTCCCATCAGAAATCCAGACACATCTTAAGGCGGTATCACCTGATCAGGGAGATCGTGGATCGCCAGGAGATCGAGGTCCGGAGAGTTGCATCAGAGGATAACACAGCAGATCCATTCACCAAGGCCTTGCCCCAGACTCAGTTCGAGCGGCTGATCGAGATGATAGGTCTTCGATACGCCAGTACATGGCCTTAGTGCAAGTGGGAGATTGTTAGTGTATATGCCCTAGAGGCCATTACTGTATCATACTAGCTTGTATATTACTTAATGGAAGCTTGGGATATTCACAGTTGTATATACAATCTTGCTCGAAATGGTAGTATGCTACTTGGTTTGTCTCTGCTTTAATATGTGCATGTGTTTCTTTTAGCATATTGCTGGTATACATATTAGTAGAGCCCTTAGGATCTTTGCTTGATTACCAGCGTTGTGATGGCGCTCGCACACGTGGGAGCTGGGTAATCTATAAGCACATCCTTATACAGGTCCCTGGTCGTTGGACTATCGAGACAGGGCATCGATACTCCGGAGTAGACTAGCGTATGCGCTTCTCATCCCAGTGTGGGAGACGGTCTGTCCCACAGCCGTTAGTACGTCGTACTTGGGATAGTGTGCGAGTGCTCGTTAGGTTACGAGTACACTGGACAGGACTCGTCGGGAACTGTTGGTTGGTAATATACCTATCGTCAGTTATCAGTTCCCAGGTGACATGAGTACAGCTTAGTCCGCTGACTTGACACTGTCACTTCGCCTCGAGTGTGTTCCCACTGCACTTTGATTACTACCCTACCACGGCTCAAAGGAGCTGTGCAAACAGGTAGTTTTTGGGTGCAGTCCTGAAGCACTTGGAGGCAGTGACGGTTAGACAGGATTCGTCTCTCCCGGTATTGGGGGTTGACATCGCGCTGTGTCTAGGAGAGCCATTACACGAGTAGTCCCTGGCCAGGGCAAGCGAGATATACTGGTAGGTTTCCAGTGTTATCTCAGGGTGTTCTGGGCTACACTCCGACACGACTTGTACCGCTATTAGGGGACTGACGTTCACCGCCCCCCTAGGCCCGCCATGCGATGTATCAGACGAACAGACCGGACTGTACGGAGACTGTCACATACAGGCTCAGTAGGAGTGCAGATGGGGTTCACCTCGTCAGTCTTCTTATCGACATCTACCTGGGGACCGTTACGTACAGCTAGTGCCGCTTGCGGTCTGTGGTTAAACCCACTGCCAGCGTAGTGTCGAGTCTTTAGAGTCCCACACAGAGAGCTATTCGCCTTTAGGCAAAACGAGTAGAGGTCGCATGGTTTTGCGACAGGGTTCGTTCGCATCCGCGCACTTGTGCACGTTTGCTGTCCGGACAGTTTATACTAGCGGGCTTTGGTTTAAGCCGGATCCTAGTATATGTTTTGAGATTGGTTTTTCTCATTGTGTTCGTGTTCCTCGGATCACGAATGCGGGTGCGTATGCACAGTTGCTTGAGATTGGGGGAGAGGACCTTGTTTAGGGTTAATGGCCTTTGTCATTTTATTAACCCTATTGATTTTGTGTGGATTATTGTTAATTGATAATTAGCTTAATTATTGTGCATGGTTGTTGTTGACAATTTGACTTCATTGACTTGTTGACCATGTTGACAACTTGACCATAATCATTTCATTTGGAAGATGCTCTTTGATCTTTGCAAAAATGAAATGATAATGGTCAATTCATGATTTATCATGACAATTTTCAAGCTAATTATCTAATTAGAATTATCCTCACATATTAGTGAGAATGGCTCACTATTTTTCTCATTCTATCATATCTTTTCTCTCTCTTGCTCATCCTCTCCCTCAAGCTCTCTCCCTCTCATGTGTTGAGAAACAAATAGCTTGAGAAAAACCCTCTCTTGATCTTCTCTACTCACTTCTAGGGTTCAAGTCTTAGCATTTCTTGCACTCTAGTTACTCCTAGCTTGGAGTTGAAGCTAAAGGTGGTGGCTTTCGGGTGGATCCTTCTTTGACGGGAGAAGACAAGCAAGGTGATCCTTTTCTACCATACCTAGGAGCAAGAAGAGAAGGACTAAAGACCAAAGGTATAACCTTTCTACAACTTTGTTAGTTGTTAGTTTACTTTAGCTAGTTTTAGTTTAGCAAAGATCCTCACAAGCATAGTCCATGTTGCCTAAGTCATTAAAAATCCGATTTTTATTATGTTTTCCGCCTCCCGTAAGCACCGGGATGGGCAACACGGACTTACAGTCCCTTGCTAGGGCAAGCGAGATTTGCTGGTAGGGATTACAGCAGTTTCTCAGGGTGTTTTTGGCCGCACTACGACATGACTTATTGCACTATTAGGGGTCTGACGCTTGCCGCCTCCCGAGGACCGATATGCGACACTCTTAGACGAACAAACCGGACTGTACGGAGATTGCCACAGACAGGCTCAGTAAGGGTACGGATGAGTTTGCTCGTCGGCCTTCTTATCGACAGATACCTGGGTAGCCGTTACGTACAGCTAGTGCCACTGACGCCCTTGTAGTTCAACCCACTGCCAGAGTACTGTCGAGTCTTTAGAGTCGCACACAGAGGGTTTTCCGGCTTCGGGCGAAAAGTGTAGGTGTCGTATGGTTTTACGACAGGGTTCGATCACATACGTGTACTTGTGCGCATATAATGTTCGGGCGGACATTACTAGTGGGCTTTGGTTTAAGCCGTATCCTAGTATATGATTATTGGATTAGTTTTGTCTCATTGTATTCGTGTTTCTCGGAATACGGATACGAGTATGTATATACGGTCGAGAGGGGCATTCTTGTGATTTGATCAAGATTGCTTTTGGAGAATGACACCTCAAATTAGAATTTCTCTTTTATGATTAATTCTTTAATGAGGTGGAGGAATTGAGAGAGGAAACCTTGTGGTATTTTGGTGAAATGAAATTAAGGTTTTGCTTTGACTTTCTTTTATTCATTTGGCATTTGTTGACTTAAATATTTGTTAGATATTTTCCTTTGGTTTAAATGCCAAAACACTAACTCATTTCACTAAATTCCTTTTCACAAAAAGAAATCTATAGATACTTTCCTCTCTTCATTTATTCAAGCTTTCTCCTTCTCATTTTCAAACCCTAACCATCTCATAAGTTGAGAATCCTAGGGTTTATGAGACTACTAGACTCCTCATCACTCTCTACACATCCTAGGCTACTAATTTTAGCACACCAAGTGACCTAGTTGCCTCAAGTTAGAGGTTAAGCTCAAAGTCGGATCTCTCGGGTGAATCTTCTACGATTTGGAGAAGACGACGAGGAAGCACGATCCGTTTTCAGTTTTAGGAGCTCACAACTTGGAGAAGGACAGCGAGGAGGTGAAGGACAGCGAGATCTTGAGGTATAACACTCACACATAGTAGTTAAACCTCTTTGCTAGATTGTTAGTTAGGGTTTAGTATCGATCCTGGAGTTTAGTCGATGTTACGAAGCTTATAAAAATTGTTTTTTGCAAACTCCGCCTCCCCGCGAACACATGGGATGTATGGCATCGAATTACAGTGGTATTAGAGCCGACTAAAAAATAGCTAACAGATTAAAGGACAACTAAAACTACGAAACCGAAATAACCCGTAAACATCGAAACATAGATCCTTGTTTCTGTTGAATTTTTCCGAGGCTCTAAAAATTATTTTAGCAACTGCAAAGTACTCTTTCAACTGTAACTTGAACACACACCAAAAACGTGTCAATCCCCTCGGATTTTGGCCGGCCACATTAAGTAAAATTCCGGCCTCACCGGTTTTGTAGAGAGGGATAGCTTCGTGTTTTGGTCTGTAGTTTTGTTGCTTAGATCTAATGT
Source organism: Agapanthus africanus (assembly GCA_030015575.1). NCBI lineage: Eukaryota > Viridiplantae > Streptophyta > Magnoliopsida > Asparagales > Amaryllidaceae > Agapanthus > Agapanthus africanus. Next base: position 217,666,968 of record JASDDO010000029.1, read on the forward strand.
TTCAGGAGTTGTTTATTTTTGCCAATTTTGGATATTCTGTCAATTCTTCACTGTGGAAATACGGGGTGTTTCGAAGACACAGTTTAACGTCGTTTAATGTTTCAAGTTGTGATATATGTGTTCGTAAACTTCCGCTAATTGCTATATGTCGGTTAGTTGGGGGTTGCACATTTCTGTGTTGTTTGGTTTGTGTATATGGACTTATTGAATTGTCGTGAATGAATAGCCGTGGATGTGAGGTGTTATATTCTTTCATTCAAATGTAAATTGTAAATTTTTGTAATATTCTTTCACGGGGCACATCCGGGTTGAGATTGTAGCCACCGTTGTATTATTTCATTTACTGTTTATTGCTCTTAGGATAGACCCAAGGTGGGGTGCACAAACTACTGGGTACTTTGAAGTGCCGAGTGGCCTACTTGCGTTGTTGAGGGAGGTTGCTTCACTTCGAGTATTTGGCGGCTAGTTTGCTGCACCCGTAGGAGTCTGGGTTGGGGTTTGGCTATTCATCACGACCGTGGAATCCGTCTTTCGGTACAGGCTTAAACGAAACGCGGAATTCCTAGTATATCCAATGTGTTCATCTGTGATCTGGAATGCCTATTATTGCATCTGACGAATGGATATTATTATTATTATAAAAATATTATAATAGACGTTGCTTATGTTTTGCATCCGCGCTAGTCCAGCCCCCAGCTCTGGCGTTAGTTATCTAACCTAACGGTGTAAGACGGGGACCCGTGGCGAATGCGGATGACATAAGCGAACGTTGTATTTTCGTCTTTTTCTGCAATGGTAGGTTAATTGAAAGGACTGTATTACATTAATGCAAAGCAAACAAACCAAAGATGAATCGTTGGAACAATTTTAAAACCACTCGGTTTTTTCAAAACAGAAAAACTTTTAAAAATGCGAAGCTTAAACCACTCCTTTTAAAAGCTATCAGGTTCCTTCGATTATATCAAGTTCACTACGTTCACAGTTTCGCCAAAACCATCCGTAGCCCTCCGTCATTTCATTTGGACATTCAGTAGTATTCAAGCTATGTATTTTGATCTTCGCCAAGGCATAGTGATTGGTAGCTGCTAAATATTCATTTGTAGCATAGATAGATGCGTTGGTTTGGGATAGTCGTACTGCTATTTTGGCTTTCGTCAAGGGTATATACGGGTGGGTTCAAATTAACCTGGACAATGACGGGTAGAACTTGACATGTGACTTATGATATGTTGGCCTTCGTCAAGATCATAAGAGCATGGGGAAAAATTCCACATCGGGAGTTTCTAAAGAAAATGAAACTTGCTAGTGTTGCATACCATTTGGAGCATTTGGAGTGATAATTTTGGTAGGATTCCTTCGACTTTATCACACTATGATATTTGGATCCCGATCCTACTGTGAGTATATGCTACTCCTCAGGAGATTTTTTTCACTTAACGATCAATGCTATAAACCAACTAGGTGTCTAGAAAGGTGTTAGCTGGGCAATGGCTCCAAGGTAAAGAGACTATTTAATTAAGGAACTTCGCGAAAGCGTCGTAAAACCTCTCTCGAAGTACCAACACTGGCCTGGCTGAACGGTTAAGCAAGTATTGTACGATGAGATTAATCCTGACGAATTCTTCTTTTATGGTTTGAGGAAGGATTCGAGAAACAGTAGGAGCCATCCTGTTTAGATAAACTAAAAACCAATCTAAACTTGCAAGAGCATCATGCTAAAGTGTTTCTTCTATCTCTCCTAATTGCGGCAACCAAAGATGACGGGCCTTAAGTTACTATTAGATAAAAATATATTGACGGGGCCAAACTACAAAGATTGGTTCAGGAATGTCAAGATGGCAATAACTTATGACAAGTTGGGCTATATCCTTACTACTAAAGCCCCCACCGTTCCAGGTCCAGAATCTAGTGTCGCGGATAAGGAAATCCGTAAGACCTGAGAGATTGACTACGTGAAGGCCAAGTGCCTTATGCTGTCCTCTATGGTCAATGAGCACTAGAGGCGGCACGAGAATATGGATCTTGAATCCATATTCCTCCATACCAAGAAATTATATGGAGAGCAATCTCGTATCGCAAGATACGAGACCTCGAAGAAGCTTTTTCAGACGAGGTTGGCCGTCGGATCATCTGTAGGGGAACACGTCCTTAAGATGATCGGATATATTGAATAGCTGACGGACCTCGGGACCATGTTAGAGAATGAGCTGTATACAGACATAATTCTACAGTCCCTCCCTCCCACCTATGCCCAGTTTATCTTGAATTTTAATATTCAAGGTAAAGAAGTTGAACTTCTCGAACTCCTCAACATGTTGAGGAGTGCTGAGGGCACCCTGCAGAAAGCCAGGAAAACACCCGCTCTATTTATTGGTGGAGCTTCCTCTTCTAGATCCAAGGCGAAAGCCAAAGGAATGAAGAAGAATGCCCCCACCAAGCCGAGAGGCGGTATTAGTAAGGTGGAAGCAAAGGGCAAGGAAAGGGTAGCAGGGCTGATAGTAGGAAAGGAAGAATGCTTCTACTGTCATAAGAAGGGCCATTGGAAGAAAGATTGCACGGCTTAGAAGGCCAAGAACCAGGACCCGAAGCAAGTTGTGGCTTCGGCTTCAGGTGTGTTTGTAATTGAAAACTGTCTGTCAATCAACTCTACTTTCTGGGTATTGGATACCGGATCAGGATCTCATATCTGTAATTCTTTGCATGCTTTGAGAAGCCATAGGGTTCTGAAGACCGGTGATATGAACCTCAGGGTTGCTAACGGAGTGAGCGTAGATGCTGTGTCCGTAGGGGAATCTCACCTTGGATTGACGAGTGGACATATTTTGGTTTTGCGCAACTGTTTTTGTGTACCTAATTTGACTTGTAATATCATTTCTGTATCTTTGTTATCTAAAGAAGGTTATGATTTTACATTTGTAAGCGATGTCGTAAACATCCACCTTAATCATGGTTTTATTTGGTCAGGTACTCTAAACAACGGTATATACGTATTAAACCAACTACAAATTTTCAATGTCCAGAACACACATAAAAGAATGACTCCAGAAATAAATCATGCTTTTTTCACTAGTAAAATAGGGGGTTGCCCCTACGGATGGAATTATCCGTTTGGGCAGATTTTACTTGGCCCTACGGATTAGTCCGTAGGGCTAAAGGGTTGCCCCTACGGACACTGACGTTCAAGAATAAAAAATTTAATTCTTAATTTGGTGTTTGCCCCTACGGTGGCGCAAACAAAGGACCTACGGATATATCCGTAGGGGCAAGTAAATATCGATTTAAAACAAAGCCAGATCGAAAAGCCTACGCTCATTTTCTCTCTCTCCCTCAAACGCGCGCGAAAAACCCTAAATCGCCACCGTCGCGTCGCCACCGTCGTTGGGCAGAGTCGCCACCGTCGTCGCCACCGCCGATTTCGTCGCCATCCTCGTCGCCACCGCCGGTTTCGTCGCCACCGTCGTCGCCACCGCCGGTTTCTTCGCCAATTCGACGCCGTCGTCGCTCCAAGTAACCAGCGCACCCGTTCAGGTATAAATCTCGAGGTAAATTAAAGCATTTTTGGATTATTCATGGCTGGGTCTGGGTTGCGCGCGCGAGAGTTGGGTTTGGGCAGGGGCGCGGTGGCGGTCGGGGTCGGGGTCGGGGTCGGGGTAGGGTTAGGGTTGGGGTTCGGCTGCTGCTGTGGTGGGGCTGGGGTTAGGGTTACGGTGGGGCTGGGGTTAGGGTTACTGTGGGGCTGGGGTAGGGTTACGGTGGGCTGGGGTTAGGGTTGGGGCTAGGGTTAGGGTTACTGTGGGGCTGGGGTAGGGTTACGGTGGGCTGGGGTTAGGGTTGGGGCTAGGGTTAGGGTTACTGTGGGGCTGGGGTAAGGTTACGGTGGGCTGGGGTTAGGGTTGGGGCTAGGGTTAGGGTTACTGTGGGGCTGGGGTTAGGGTTATGAGAGGCATGTCAGCATATTCCATGCAAGCAGTCCCTCAGAAGAGGCATGTCAGCATATTCCATGCATGACAGCATGTGTAATAATTAAGAGGATCAAGCTAAGTTCTATGCAAGCAGTCCCTCAGAATACATAGAAAGCTAGCCTTACATTTTAAATTAACATATTCCATAGTTGTCTTAATCGTAAGGCAGATACCCATATTGTGTAAGAGCTGACATTAATACAACCATAGGGAGCTAACTGATTACATCTCATGTGGCATTAAAATCTATAAATGGACATACGAGATAATGCAAAGAAAGAGCAATAGATCAAGACTCAATCAACTTTCCTATGCTTTATGATTTCAGCGGATAGCTCAAGTTTAGTTTCAACTTTATATTCTTATTTTTCTCTGTTTTTTCTTTAGTGCTTCTTCCTCCATTTCTTTGAAGAGTCTCTCACAGCGAAATACACTCCATTTTTTCTTAATGGGATAGAATCCTACCCCCGACAGCCGGAACACATACATACAAACGCATAATTAGAGAGCGACTCGAGATGTTCGGGTTAAAACCAATATATGATACTCGATGATGATATGAAACCTTCATATTCCCATCGATACCCGTATATGAAACTAAAGCGCCACTTAGTCCCCGTCTATCGGTTAACATACGTGCGATGCCCGTCGTGACCTAGAACTATACGAAGGTTGTTAAATATCGGACAGTATAGCTCGATACTAACAACCGTCGTATAGTCTGCGTGACGAGAAAATTCAATCGTATGGTAACCCATAGATTTGTCCCGTGTGGACAAGTTAAGAATGTATAAAGCAAACGCCTTCATTCACTTGTGTTTTCATCCGTTTCGAGATATTTCGTCGGTACCTTTCCGCTGGTTCTCCGTGTACAAAGATAGATTAGATGTTCATTTCAACGTTGTTTCACAGCTTTGAAATGATTATCTATTCTATTACAGTGTACTCGGAGAACAGCGGGGAGGTGCTGCCGAAATTTACTCGAAACGGTTGAAAGCACAAGTGATGGGCGTTCGCTCTATACATTCTTAATGGGATAGAAGCCTACCCCCGACAGCCGGAACACATACATACAAACGCATAATCAGAGAGCGACTCGAGATGTTCGGGTTAAAACCAATATATGATACTCGATGATGATATGAAACCTTCATATTCCCATCGATACCCGTATATGAAACTAAAGCGCCACTTAGTCCCCGTCTATCGGTTAACATACGTGCGATGCTCGCCGTGACCTAGAACTATACGAAGGTTGTTAAATATCGGACAGTATAGCTCGATACTAACAACCGTCGTATAGTCTGCGCGACGAGAAAATTCAATCGTATGGTAACCCATAGATTTGTCCCGTGTGGACAAGTTAAGAATGTATAAAGCAAACGCCTTCATTCACTTATGTTTTCATCCGTTTCGAGATATTTCGTCGGTACCTTTCCGCTGGTTCTCCGTGTACAAAGATAGATTAGATGTTCATTTCAACGTTGTTTCACAGCTTTGAAATGATTATCTATTCTATTACAGTGTACTCGGAGAACAGCGGGGAGGTGCTGCCGAAATTTACTCGAAACGGTTGAAAGCACAAGTGATGGGCGTTCGCTCTATACATTCTTAATGGGATAGAAGCCTACCCCCGACAGCCGGAACACATACATACAAACGCATAATCAGAGAGCGACTCGAGATGTTCGGGTTAAAACCAATATATGATAATATGAAACCTTCATATTCCCATCGATACCCATATATGAAACTAATTAAAAGCGCCACTTAGTCCCCGTCTATCGGTCAACATAACGTGCGATAATTTATTCTTTTCAACGACAAACGCACACACAAAGCATATACATGGATTTTCTCCTTTGTCAGTAACTATCCCGTTCTTATATTTCTCAATATAGTCAGCATAACCTACAATTTATATGTTATTCAGTCTAACATGGCCCATGAGTACGTCAGAGTTAAGGACTGGATGTATGTGGATTGGAAACAACGTATGCAACCTAAGTTTGTCGCAGGGGTTGCTGCTTTCCTTGAATTTGCACGAGCACATAATAAGATCATAATAGAGAAGATTCTATGTCCGTGCGATAGATGTGGCAATAAGTACTGGCAGAAGGTAGAATTGGCAGAGCTTCATATTGTAAAACATGGGTTTACTAGACTTTATTCAATTTGGAAATATCACGGGGAAGGAGAAGAATGCAGTACTGCGGTAGAAGAAGGAGAACACGATAATGCGGCAGGAGAAGAAGAAAAATTCGGTAATACGGCAGGATACGGAAATTTATTTCCATCAGAAGAAATGGAGGATATGGTAGAGGCTGCCCTAGGTGAATCTATTCGTACCGAAGATGACATTCCTTCCGGTCAAGGACCGCGTGCGGATAAATATGAAAATTTCATGAATGATGCTAGGAAACCAATTTATGAGAATGCGAAGTATTCCACCCTCTCATGGTTCGTCCAACTTTTCCAAATTAAGTTCCTAAATGGATGGAGCAACAAGTCATTCACAATGCTTCTTTCGTTCTTGAAAGATTCTATGCCTCCGGGAAATAATGTGCCCGAAAGCTGGTACGAAGCCCAGAAAATGATGTCTGATTTGGGTCTAAAGTGCGAGAAGATTCAAGCATGTCCTAAAAATTGCGTGTTGTACCGGAAAGAGAATTCAGATTTGAAAGAGTGTCCAACATGCGGAGAGGCCAGGTATAAGCCGAAAGATTCTGATAAGAAGCCTGATATACCTGTGAAGATAGCACGATATTTTCCCATAACACAGAGGCTACAGAGGCTATTCAGGTGCAAGAAAACAGCCGAGGCAATGATTTGGCATCATCGTGCTCCTCCAAGCGAAAATGGAAAAATGAGCCATCCAAGAGATTCACCGGCATGGAAGGATTTCGATAGGAGGCACACAATATTCAGTAGCGATCCCCGCAATGTCCGGCTCGGACTGGCTGCCGATGGCTTCTGCCCATTCAACTATATGGCTGGAAGTCACAGTACATGGCCCGTTGTAATGATAATTTATAATCTGTCACCTTGGTTGGCTATGGACCAATCATACTTTATGATGCCTCTTCTTATCGACGGACCAAACTCACCGGGGAACAATATCGACGTCTATCTCCGACCTCTGATTGAGGAGCTGAAAACTTTGTTTATTGATGGTGTAGAGACATATGATTCAAACACAAATACAACCTTCATACTGCGTGCGGCTTTAATGTGGACAATTAATGACTTTCCTGCATATGGAATGCTTTCAGGTTGGTCCGTACATGGTCACAAAGCATGTCCTCATTGCCATGAACACACAACATCAAAATTTTTGAATTTTAGCAGGAAGGTTTGTTATTGCGGCCATCGACGTTTTCTGCCTCCAGACCACCCCTACAGGTTAGACACGGTTCACTTTGATGGTCATCAGGAGCTTCTTGGGCCTCCATCCCCATTGTCCGGAGAGGACGTGACTGCTAAATGGGATGGTTACAATAACGTGACCTTCGGGATGGATCCGACGAGACAGGTCAAACCACAATATTGGAACAAGTTAAGCATTTTCTTCGAGCTTCCGTACTGGTCTACAAATTCAGTGCGTCATTGTCTGGACGTCATGCATATAGAGAAGGGAGTATCAGAGCACATACTTAACTTGCTTCTGTGTAAAGACGGGAAATCGAAAGACAACATGAATGCCCGGATGGATCTACAATAGTGGGGAATAAGAAGTGAACTGCACCCTAAACCGGTAGCGGGTAAACCGGGCAAGTTTGTACTTCCCAATGCCGCTTATCATATGTCACAACCGGAGAAGAAAAAATTCCTGCAGGTGTTGCATGATTTGAAAGTCCCCACAGGTTTCTCAGGATCATTCAGCAAGAAAATAAAAATTGTGAAGGGCAAGATCGATGGGCTGAAAAGTCATGACCACCATGTTATCGTGGAGCACCTTCTTCCATTAGCCCTCAGGACTTCTCTCCCCGACTCGGTTGGTCTAGTAATCAACGACCTATGTTGTTTTTTCAGGGAGTTGTGTGCTGAAACGCTGGAGGTTGCGACGCTGGATAAACTAGAAAATTCTATTGCGTTGATACTTTGCAAGTTTGAGCGTATTTTCCCACCGTCATTCTTCGATATCAAAATACACTTGACGGTTCATCTTGCAACTGAGGCGAAGTTAGCCGGACCGGTACAATATCGATGGATGTATCCCGTCGAGAGGTACGTGTAATTTTTCGTTTCGCGCAATTTATAAATTTATTTTTGTCATGTATGCCCGTGTTTATTTATTCAACATATTCTCATTAGGTACCTTTACACTCTTAAGAAGTATATACGCAATAAAAATCGACCAGAGGGTTCTATCATACAAGGTTATCTTCTTGATGAAGCAACCACATTTTGTTCCCGCTATCTGGACGAGAACATTGAGACAAGGCTTAACCGACCACGAAGAATTCAAGACGGGCCATATGGTAAAGCCGAGTATAAGAGGGTAGACACTATGTTTATCAACAAGATATACCGGTTTATCTTGCTTAATTGCGAATGTCTTGAACAAATTAGAGAGTAAGTTCTTTTGGATTAATTGTTATATCTGTGTTTGTGTGTGTATGAAATGACATATTATTAATGTCACAATTATTTGTCGAAAACAGAACTCATTTTAACGAGGTACGTGAGGGGCATCCTGATTGGAACGAAGAGCGTTTGGAAAAATACCATCAGGATAATTTTTGTGATTGGGTCACAGAGCATGTAAGTTATTCGAATTACATTTTATTGCTATCAGTTTTAATCTAAACTTGTATCGTTATGTATTTATCGTAAAATTTGTTTTGTTAGATCCACGATCCGAACTTGTCTGCATCATTTGAGAGTGATTCAAGATGTTTAGCTCAATTTCCTAGTATGGAGGTTGCACATTACAAAGGATTTGGTGTCCTTGGATACAAATTCGAAGTTAAGGACATAGAAACATCTAGAATCACTCAGAATAGTGGTATTGCGACGGTAGGATCGGACGGTGTGATTTACTATGGGTACTTAAATTGTATACTCGGCATCCACTATCCCGGACGATCAGAACCCTTTTATATATTCCACTGTACTTGGTACGATCCGCGAACCGATACAGACAGGTGGAGAAGCAGTCTTGGGACTTGGAAAGATGAATATGGATTGACCAGTGTGAACACACTTCGATTTTACGGTCAAGACGATCCGTTTATCTTTCCGAACCAAGCGTTCCAAGTATACTACTCACAGTGTTTGAAGCATCCGGGGTGGAGTGTTGTATGCCGATGGAAACCTAGAGATGTCTACGATGTCCCAGAATACGAGGACAGCGATGAGGACGAAGAAGAGAGAAGGCTTAAAGTGCTCCGACCGTCTGTTTCGAAGGACGGGTTGTCTTCGACCGATCTTGAAGTTACGTGGGTTAGAAATGACATCGACGATGAAATCCAAGTAGATATGTATGATGCGCCCACGAAACGAAAAAGGTTATCAGTAATGTTATATTATTACTTCACATTTTACGCTCTAGATCATATATAGTCAATACTTTTAATGATTGTCTAATGCGTCCACGAACCGTTTATCTAGATTGGATGACGATGTCGGGAGCAGCGAGGGGCGGCAGGAGCTCCAGCCGCGGCAGAGGCAGAGGCAGAGGCAGAGCGGTTCTGCCGCCCGGAGAGCTCCGTAGGGAGCTTCAGAGGGCCGGTCTTGCACCCAGATCGGAGACCCCTTCGGATGCCTCCTTCCGTGTGGATTTTGCCACACCTCCAGGTATACTGCACGCATATCCATTTTCAATTTAATATTACAGATATTCATGCCTGTTTATGTCAAAATTACTTATATTGTCAATGTTTGATTGTCTAGTTGTTGGTCCTGCGTCCACATCTGGGACAGAGGCCACCCCCGCTCCTCCAGGTATGTTTATATATCATATAGTGTATGTATATTGATTTAGAATGCTATATCATAAATATACACATTCCTTTTGCTCTTACTTAGCAATTTTTATTATTGTCTAGCTGTAGGTGGTGACACCACCGCACCTGCGGGTATGTTTATATGTCCTATAGTGCATGCATATTGATTTAGAACGTTATATTATTGATCTACACATTCTTTTTGCAATTACTTATCAAATCTATTTTTAATTGTCTAGTTGTTGGTCCTGCGTCCACATCTGGGACAGAGGCCACCCCCGCTCCTCCAGGTATGTTTATATATCATATAGTGTATGTATATTGATTTAGAATGCTATATCATAAATATACACATTCCTTTTGCTCTTACTTAGCAATTTTTATTATTGTCTAGCTGTAGGTGGTGACACCACCGCACCTGCGGGTATGTTTATATGTCCTATAGTTCATGCATATTGATTTAGAACGTTATATTATTGATCTACACATTCTTTTTGCAATTACTTATAAAATCTATTTTTAATTGTCTAATTATAGGTGGTGCGTCCACACCTTCCACAGGGGCCACTCCTGCCGCTTCCGTACCCTCCGCATCGTCTGTAGGTTAGTATGAATAAATTTAAAATATTTATTTATTTTACATATGCTCTATAGAATAAATATGAACTTCATGGAGATTTAGCGTCGATGTTTATTTTATAGTTGGAGGGGATGCGTCCGGGTCCGGGACCCCGGTTGTTCCTCACCGGAGGAACTATCGTCCCGCTCGTGCTGCTGCTCGGGCCCAGGCTCGTGCGTTATTCACCGGAGGTATATATCACACTTGAATTTTTGTTTAACCTTGATTTCTTAATACAACTTTGTCTTATTATTGATTGTCTTGATATTTCGTGCAGACGCAGGGCCTCTCTATCCCCAGAGGGGGACTCGAGGCCCGAATCAGTCCCATAGGCTGAGGCCTAATAGAGCTAGGGGGGAGGCAGCATTCCCCCTATTTTTTACCCTTGACTATCGCTATACCGGTCCTCATGCCGGGAGGTTCGGCCGGTATTTGGGGGACGAGAGCCGGATCGTGAAGAACTATCCACTTCACGTTGAGTGGGGCGAGCAGCACCAGCGCTCATTCGCCATCTTCTTTGAACAGGCTCGGGTATGTATTAATATATATTTTCATTTGATCTATCCAATATATTTATTATTAACACTTGCAATCTAATAACAATGTTTTTTTTTGTATTTTCAGTTGGATTACGATTTTCAGCCTGTAGCTGACCCTGATCACTCGGGGAGGGTGCTCGACCTTCATGCTCTGTACAATGGCCTGATGAAGAACATGCAGGCCAAGGTCCGATACAACAGGAATGAACTGAAGGCCGACTGCTACTCCCTGTGGATAGCGACCCTCGAGGCAGAGAGAGCGGCCCTCCTATCTACTCCGGCGTTTGCGAGAGTCGACGTAGAGACATGGCCTCTATTGTGCGCTTATTTCGACTCCGAACGCAAACAAGTATGTATTTTAAATTTAATTCATTATTTATGATATAATTTATTTCTTTGTGTTTCTTAATTAGAAAACTAAATGTTAATGCGTTGTGCAGAAACAGGCCGCTCAGAATACGGAGAACAGGAAGTCGGCGAAGAGGGGTCGCCCCACTTACACAGGTGGCTCGAGGAACATTACTCGAGCCATAGAGTTATCGGTAAATTAAGAGTTATTCTCTAATATTCTGCAATATTAAGAGTTATTCTCTAATATTTCTAATATTAAGAGTTACTTTCTAATATTGCAGACATCTCGGACCGTGGCGTCAGGTGGTACACCGAGCGTGCTGTCCGCATATCTTGCCGTCCACGGCACCTCGACAGATCCCGCCACGGGCGAGCTTCGATGTCCCGACGTCGCTACCCAGGAGTACTGCGTAAGTGTTAATATTTTTTCTACCCAAATTTGAAATTTTAGTTTTGGAAGGTTCAAGTTTAAATTTTATACTTATACTTTACTGCTTAATGTGGGTGTAGGAGCGGGTGGTTGAGCAGGCCCAGGCCTCGGGGATCGATTTTACCGGACAGAACGATCCGAGGCTGCTGACCCCAGTTCTGGACGCCGCACACGGAGGGCACCACGGAGGTTGGGAGAGAGGCCGGGGATTGGGCCCTAGCAGGGCCCATATGAGGTTGGACTCCACCCCGGCGGTTACTTCCTCCGTCTCCAGTGGCCGGCATGTCCATCAGGAACTGGATAGCTTGAGGGCTACCGTTCAGGAGTTGAAGGAGATGCTGGTATGTATACTACTTTATAGTAAAATATCATTTCATATTATATACATATCAACATATCCATAATTAGTACGTAGGTTGAGCTTATTTGGTTTTAGACTTAAGTCTGATTAATCATACATACATATGTAATTAAAATAAACAACGCTTTTCCAAACTAGATATCCAAACAGGGTTTCGAAATAACTTAATAATGAAACGAATTCGAATAATACACAGTTCTTACACGCTTCTTACACACGTTATGTCCAGACGCGACAGGGTAGATCGGCCGAGCCTCCACATGCATCTCCTTCGGCTGCGGCTCCGCAAGCCACTACATCGGCTGCGGTTCCGCAGACAGCTCCTGTAGCTCCACCGCCCACTCAGACTCCCGCAGCCGCGGCTCCGCAAGCGACTACCTCGACGGCGGCTGCGCAGACCACATCGCCAGCTCCACATGCCGCTCAGACTCCCTTATATGTAGCATTGGAGAGTGTATTTACCGAGGAGCAGGCGCGCGTTATTCGAACGTTATTCGGAGGTGGAGCTGGACCGAACTAGGGTAGCTTTTTGGTTCTTATTTTTTGAAACATGTATTTATTTATATCACATTGTACTACATTTTGAAACGATATTGATATTGGTTTGTATTTATATCATATTCAGTTTTTGGGTTTCTTTTGTATATTATATATATGCGTGAGATGTGATTATGAATACTGCAATATATGATTTGATTGATGTATATAGTATTGTGCACAGGGCAGCAAAAAATCTGGCAGCCCATTTTTAAAAAAAAAATACAGACAATATGTACCTACGGATTAAGCCGCAGGTACATACCCTAACCCTACGGGTATATCCGTAGGGGAAAACTATCAGGAAATCTGATATTTTCCCACCTGATATCAGTGCAGGGTGTTGGGGTTGTCCCTACGGATATGTCCGTAGGGGCCAGTGTTTATCCCCTACGAATTTATCCGTAGGGGAAAATATCAGGTTTCCTGATATTTTCCCACCTGATATCAGTCCAGGGTGTTGGGATAAGCCCCTACGGACTTAACCGTAGGAACTACTTTATATCCCCTACGGATAAATCCGTAGGGATATAAAAGGGACCTACGGGTATATCCGTAGGTATATATAATATATTCAAAAAAAAAATTACATATATGATTTTATTACCCCTACGGGGTACTCCGTAGGGGCTATAACACCTACTGATATATCCGTAGGGGCTTAAATTTGTCCGTAGGGGCACGTTCAGGGCCTCAACTTGCACCTGCGGCCTTTGCACCTACGGGGTCTTTTTTCGCCCCTACGTATATATCCGTAGGGGCAGTGGGTTGCCCCTACCGATAAATCTGTAGGGGCAACCCTTATTTGTAGTAGTGTTTATGGCATTGTAGACTAGGTCACTTCAACGAAACATGGTTGACTAAGTTACATAAAGAAGGATATTTGGATCCGTTTGAATATCAATCTTATGCAACTTGTTAATCATGTCTCAAAGGAAAGATGACAAAGACTCCGTTCACTGGACGCGGAATAAGAGCTAGCGAGCTCTTGGGACTCATACACAGCAACGTGTGTTGTCCAATATCTACACATGCAACAAGTGGTTATTCCTATTTCATTACTTTTATGGACGATTTCTCTTAGTATGGACATATTTTCTTGATGAAACATAAATCCGAGGCCTTTGAGAAATTCCGAGAATATAAGAATGAAGTGGAAAAACAAATCGGCAAAAGTATCAAGACACTTAGAACTGATCGAGGTGGTGAATACTTGAGTGCCGAGTTCCTGGATTACCTAAAAGAGAATGGAATTCTCTCTCAGCTTACTCCTCCATACACACCACAACACAACGGTGTATCGGAGAGACGAAACCGAACCATATTGGATATGGTACGTTCCATGATGAGTAACGCTGAGTTACCGCGATCATTATGGGGCTATGCCTGCATATCTTTTGAACAAGGTTCCTACAAAGACTGTGCCTACAACACCATATCAGATGTGGATTGGGAAGAAACCCTATCTTCAATATTTGAAGATATGGGGATGCCCAGCTTTTGTTAAAAAGCATCATGCGGACAAGCTCGAGGCACGCTCAGTACTGTGTAAGTTTGTGGGATACCTAAAGAACTCCAGGGGGTATCTTTTCTATTACGCAGAGGAACAAAAGGTTTTTGTTTCTCATCATGCCCACTTTTTGGAACATCAATTTTTAGAAAAAGAAACTAGTGGGGGCGCAATAGAACTGGAAGAAATTCCAGAACCATAAGCTATTATTGAAAGCTTTGTTGAACCAGAAGGTTCAAAAGAACAGGTAATCCCCGCGCCACTCCGCAGGAGTAGTAGGCAGTCTCATCCACCCGAGATATATTACGGTTTTCTCGTAAACAGGGATAGAGAGGATTGCATCATTGATAATGATGAGCCGACTAACTTCCAGCAAGTCATTCAGAGCACCGACTCTGTAAAATGGATCGATACAATGCGGACCGAGATAGAGTCCATGTACACCAATAAAGTATGGACTTTGGACACTGCTCCAGAAGGGGTAAAACCCGTAGGCTGCAAATGGATTTTCAGAAAGAAGATTGGTGTAGATGGACAGGTTGAAACTTATAAGGCTAGACTTGTTGCAAAAGGATTTCGTCAAAGACCTGGTTTGGACTATGATGAAACCTTTTCTCCAGTGGTTATGCTCAAATCAATTCGGATCTGTCATGACCAAGAGTTCGGCCCGTGACCGGCACTTAATCACGTAACGTCTACAGGCGTAACGCGACTAAGCCGAAACCCAGAAATCGAAACCAATAAAAGTATTGAGTATTAAAACGTTTGATAGAAACATTTGTTAAAACATTTGTTAAAACATTTAGAAAACCTTAAGTAATTCAGTAAAATTCTTTAAGGTTCAAGTTATTATCTTGAAAATTTTGGCAACATTTCCTTTGTAAAAACTAGCCCCGAAATCGGGTACAAGACAATATATGAGTAAAATGACATACAAGAAGAATAAAGCATTCTAAACGGTAGCTATCACGCCCAACGGTGGAAACAATCAGCACGATAATAATATACGACGCCGTAGCAAAGAATGAGCAAAAATAAGTGAAGACAATATGAAATATAAAACTGCATAAATAAAGTCGGCTCACAACGAGCTCGACACCAGAGTACAAATAATATACATCGTCCTCACAACTGGTCTCTAAGTCAATACATAAGTAGTAGATGGAGAATACTAGATACAATGGTGTATACAACTGGAAAAATAAACATGTACCACACAAAAAAATCCACCTATCAGCAAAAGGGCTCACGCGCCAACTGCAGTGGTATCTGTATCAAAAGATGCAAGAAAACAGCCTGCCGCGACTACTCTGAGGGGCAACCTACAAACACTGTAGCACAACGGGGGTGAGTTGCCAACTCGTGAATAGTAGATAACATATAAAGGTAATCGCGAGTATGCACATGCTGCGATACTCTAACCTATACCAACAGATAACATCTATATGATGAACTAGATGAGCAATAATCATGCAACAAGTGCGATCTAATAACATCTCGATAGGATGAGCAGGGTATGCAATAATCGTGCATAGCAAGTGTACTCTATCAGGTACTATAGATACAGGATGAGATGTATAACACTGAATGCTGAGCATGGGAATAATAACATCTACACGGAATGTCAACGTGGAAAATAACCTGTGTCTATCAATACACCTAAATCCCAGTAAAACTCAGGCGTTGTCACACCAATCGGCCCTCAAATCCTGTAAATCTCATAGAATCGTGAGTGCCCAACATCGACACTCGAAATATCATAAAATAATCGTGTCTAGCATCGACACGCAATTCCTCAAATATCGGGCTCCGTCAGTTCGGATCGGCCCACGGGCTCCGTCTGCGGAATCGGCTCTTGGCCCCCGGCAGTACGTGTCGTTCCGTATCCATCTATTGACTCAGCTAGGTATCCTTCGGATAACCGCCAGGTCCAACCAATCACCAGTAGGTAGTAGTCCCTCCGCCGGGCTCACCGTCTAGCAGTACGAGTCTTCTTGCCCCGGGGTACCGTACCGGGTCCACCATGTATCCGCAATCGGTGCCTACCACTCCTCGAATTGGGTATACTCATACAAGCTCTCTGGAACCGAGAAAACTCATGGTGGAGGCACTGAAATATCATATCAAGAGAAACCGGGTTTCTAAAACAGTGCCTATTTTCTTAAAATAATACCACGGTTCTCAAATCCAGAAATCCCATAAATCTAGCTCAATGCGTAAATCCATGCAATTTGTCGTATGACACTAAGAGTAAAAAGGGGAAACCGCTCTTTTAAAAGAATCCAGTTTTGAAAAATATCTCATGCGGTCTCTATTTTCATGAAATCAAATCAATATCATCCATGTATGTGACATATGTAGGTATGTAGGTATGGTTGTGCAAATGGATATATACGCGAATATGAGTGTAGCACTAGTATGAATATACAGTGTGCATGTGCGCAGGTATGAAGATATCAATATATGTGTGCACTGGTATGAATATACAGTGTGCATGTGCGCAGGTATGAAGATGTCAATATATGTGTGCACTTGTATGAATATACAGTATGCATGTGCGCAGGTATGAAGATATCAATATATTGTGCACTGGTATGAATATACAGTGTGCATATACGCAGGTATGAAGATATCAATATATGTGTGCACTGGTATGAATATACAGTGTGCATGTGTGCAGGTATGAAGATATCAATGTATGTGTTCACTGGTATGAATATACAGTATGCATGTGCGCATGTATGAAGATATTAATATATGTGTGCACTGGTACGAATATACAGTGTGCCTGTGTGCAGGTATGAAGGTATCAATATATGTGTGCACTGGTGATATATCAATGAAGGTATGCACTAATATGAATATCTATAAATATCTACGACTAAACATCCTATTACGCCCTGACGCTTAACGCCATACGGGTGATTTCCCCGTAGATGTTAAATCTACTCACCTTGTCGCGTGCTACGTGTAGCCAACCACTTGCTTTCCTTTCTTTGTGGCGTCCGACGTACCCACCTGCGAACCAAGAATTCACATAGAAAATCCACATAAGCAAATATCTCGCAAAACGCGATATCGAAATCAAACGAGAAACTCGCGTCGCAAACTAAACGCGCGTGTGTCCGATACGCTAAAATGTGTGTATACGCGTCTAAAACTACCCCGACACGTCGCGATACGCTGGAACACAGAACCCACTCACGTATCACACGTGTCGCGCAAACAAAACGTATTGGAAAAATGATACTGCGCTCCAGATTTTTACCCAGGTGAAAACTTATAAAATTGCACATACCACAGACTTTAAATATACAGCAGACTCCTATTTATGCAAACCCAACCCAAAAACTCCCTCATCTGGCCGTAATTTGCGGCCAGAAATAATAAATCGGCGGCCAAAGGGTGGTTAGGGGGTCTCGTTCTCTGGTAGTGTGCTCAAGGTCTATCAAATGTGCTCCAGTTATCTCAATTTTTCTCTGAAGTAACCGGGTCTACAGCAGATCACAGAAAGGCCAAGTTTTGCTTAAAAACGTTATATTTGCACAAAAAGAAGATCTAGGGCATTTTGGTGAAATCTGGGTTGAAGCTAGGTTTATGTGGCCCTAACAACACTTAATTAGGCTAGGGTAACCAATAAAATCATCACTTGGCCACAACTTCACACAAAACACCATTTCTAGCACTAAAACGCATAATTAACACTAACCGAAGCTATTTAACACATAAGCTTAGCAAAAAGGAGTTGGGTTTAAGAAATATACCCCAAAAGGCCCTAGGAAGCAGGAGAAGGAGGAGAAGAAGAAGATGAGGTGTTGCTGCTGTTGCTGGAGCTGATGCTGCTGGAGCTGATGGTGTTGCTGTTGCTGAAGCTGGTGCTGCTTCTATTGCTTCAGCTGCTGCTACTGGGTGCTGCTACTGCTGTGTCTTCTGCTGCTGCTGGGTATGGGTGTGTGTGTGTGTGTGAGTGAGAGAGAGAAGTTAGAAAGAGTTAACATAAAAAGAAATGAGAGAACAAAAGAGTCAACACCCTCTCTCTCTCTTCGTTTAATGTGAGCATGGCTCAAGCCATGATGCCCATCATGCACTCTCTCTCTCTCACCAAGTTAAACCACAAAACAATAATTCATTTTCTAAAAAAAATACCCTTAATTAAAATCAATTTAGCTTAACAAGAAAGGGTTAGTCTACCATGGTTGCTAAACAAGGTTTAACCCAAATTTGACCCTAGTTTACATGCACAAGTGTGTGCAAGGCTAAATAAATTCCAATAAAATATTCAATAATTTTGATAAAATATTTGAAAATCATTTTGGTAAAATTTTTACTAAAAACCATACTATAAGGTATAATTATCCACTAATCACATTCTAAGGTGTTATAATCTTCCCCCCTTAAAAAAATTCGTCCCCGAATTTAAAAATATAAAGCTACGCATACCTTCAAAGAGATGAGGGAACTTCTTTCGCATCTCGCGCTCGGCCTCCCAGGTGATCTTTTCACCATTTGGGCTGCGCCAAAGCACCTTCACAGACGACAAGACCTTCTATCGAAGTTTCTTCACCTGCCGGTCCAATATCACGACTGGCCGCTCGTTGAACGAAAGATCGCGCTCGAGCTGAACGGTCTTATGCTGAATCATGTGCGAAGGGTCATGTAGGTATCTACGAAGCATCGACACGTGGAATACGGGGTGAACATCCGGCAAGTCGGGTGGAAGAGCCAAACGATATGCTACTGCGCCCACACGCTCGAGGATCTCGAAGGGACCTATGAATCTGGGGCTAAGCTTTCCCTTCCGTCCAAACCTCATCACTCCCTTCATCGGAGAGACCCTAAAAAAAACGTGATCGCCGACTGCGAACTCTAATCTGCGGCGGCGTCTGTCAGCATACGATTTCTACCTGCTCTGAGCTGTCCGCATCCTGTCTCGAATCAGCTGTATCTTCTCAGTCGTCTCCTGTACGATCTGTGGCCCCAAAATACTGCTCTCACTGAGCTCTTTCCAACAGACGGGCGATCTACATCTCCTCCCATACAAGGCCTCGAAAGGTGCCATCTGAATAGTATCCTGGAAACTATTGTTGTAGGAGAACTCCACCAAGGGTAAATGATGATCCCAGCTACTACCAAAGTCTAAAACGCATGCTCGGAGCATATCGTCGAGAGTCTGAATAGTCCGCTCTGACTGGCTGTCGGTCTGCGGATGAGATGCCGTGCTGAAACTCAAGCGGGTGCCCAACGCCTCCTAAAGCCTCTGCCATAGTCGGCTGGTAAACTGGGTGCCTCGGTCGGACACGATACACGTCGGGACTCCATGCAGTCGTACTATCTCGTCGATGTATATCTGGGCATACTGAGCAAATCCGAAAGTCTTCTTCACCGGTAGGAAGTGAGCCGCTTTCGTCAATCGATCCACGATCACCCAAATGGAGTCATACCCGCCTACTCCTGGGTAGACCCACAATGAAATCCATCGAAATCTACTCCCATTTCCACTCCGGAATGGGTAACGGCTGTAGCTCTCCCGCTGGCCTCTGGTGCTCTGCCTTGACTTGCTGACAAGTCAGGCATCTCGACACGAAGTCCGCGATGTCCCTCTTCAATCCATCCCACCAGTAAACATCTCTCATATCATGGTACATCTTGGTGGAACCCGGATGAACACTATACACCAATCGATGTGCCTCCTCAAGAATCTCACGCCATAGTCCCTCAGCTTCTGTTACGCACAGTCTAGTCCCAAATCGCAGTATCCCCAGATCATCAATCACGAACTTGGAAAATCCGCCCTGTCCAATCTGTACCATGATCTCTGAACAACGGTCATCACTGTACTGTACCTCGTATATACGGTCAAGCAACTGTAGGCATGCACGAACAAGAGCAAGCTGTCCCCCGTTCGGCGTGAACTCGAACTGCACTCGGCTGTCGCATAAAATCTGCCAATCTGCCAACGACTGTCTCTGCACCGCGCTCAAAGAACATAGACTACCCTCGGGCCTCCTGCTCAAAGCATCCGCCACTACATTAGCCTTGCCCGGGTGATACAAGATCTCGCAATCGTAGTCCTTTACTAGTTCCATCCAATGGCACTGTCTGAGATTCAGGTCTCGCTTCTGAAATATATACTTTAAGCTCTTGTGATCAGTGAATATCTGGCATGACTCCCCGTATAAGTAATGTCGCCAGATCTTGAGTGCAAAGACCACTGCTGCTATCTCCAAATCGTGAGTGGGGTAGTTCTGTTCATGTCTCTTCAACTGCCGTGAAGCATACGCGATCACCCTATCATGCTGCATCAATACGCATCCTAGCCCCATTCGAGAAGCGTCACAATAGACCACAAATCTGCCCGATCCTGAAGGCAATGATAACACCGGCGCCGTAGTCAAACAAGTCCATAGCTGCTGAAAGCTATGCTCGCACTCCTCCGTCCAATAGAAAGGAACTCCCTTCCGGGTCAACCCGGTCAAAGGTGCTGCAATGTGGGAGAAATCCTGTACAAATCGCCTGTAGTAGCCGGCCAGTCCTAGAAAGCTGCGGATCTCCGTAACTTATGTCGGTCTGGGCCAACGCTGAACGGCCTCGATCTTTTTTGGGTCCATACATATACCGTCTCATGTAATCACGTGACCCAAAAAGTCTACGCTGTCAAGCCAGAATGCGCACTTGGAGAATTTTGCGAATACTTGGTGCTCCCTCAAAGTCTGCAGTGTGATCCACGGGTGCTGCTCGTGCTCCTCTCGGCTCCGGGAATACACCAAAATATCGTCAATGAATACGATGATGAACAAGTCAAGATACGACCTGAAAATATGGTTCATCGAATCCATAAATGCTACTGGGGCGTTGGTGAGTCCGAACGACATCACCAAAAACTCATAATGGCCGTATCGCGTGCCGAAAGCTGTCCTCGGTATATCCTCCTGTCGAACCCGCAGCTGATGGTATCCTGATCGCAAGTCGATCCTCGAAAAATATCCTTCCCCCTGAAGCTGGTCGAACAATTCGTCGATGCGTGGCAAAGGATATCTGTTCCGCACGGTAACCCTATTCAGCTGGCGGTAGTCGATACACAAATGCAAACTGCCGTCCTTCTTCTTAACAAACAGGAATGGAGCACCCCAAGGAGACACACTGGGTCGAATAAGTCCCTTATCTAGCAAACCTTGCAACTGTCCCATCAACTCACTAAGCTCCATCGGGGCCATCCGATAAGGCGGTATAGAAATAGGCCCCGTGCCGGGAATCAAATCAATACAGAAAACAATATCGCGCTCAGGCGGTAGCCCAGGAAGCTCATCAGGGAAAACATCAGGGAACTCACAAACAATCGGAACCTGGTCCAATGGAACATCTATAGCTCTAGTAGCACAAACATAGGCTAGAAACCCCTGACATCCCTTCCTCAACATCTGTCCAGCGCGAAAAGAAGAAATCAAACTGTGAGGGGTGGCACCATAGTCCCCCTGCACAACAAAAGCCGACTCGCCAGGAAAACAAAATCTAACTGTCTTCTCGCGGCAGTCCACAGACGCATAGCACATGGCTAACCAATCTATGCCCAAAAGAACGTCGAAGTCCAACATCTCAAGAAGGATCAAGTCGATAGGAAACTCTCTCTCGCTAATACGGACAACACAGGATCGGAACACGCGCCTAGCAACAAACAACTCGCCTACAGGAGTAGTCACAACAAGCGGTTGGTCAAGCAAACTGGACTCTCTACCCAAACTCGACACGAAGTGTGTGGAAACATACGAGTGCGTGGATCCGGGATCAAACAACACGTGTGCATCAACAGAACATACTGACAGGGTACCTGAGACCACCGCATTGGATGCCTGCGCGTCCTGATGCGTCAACGCGAAAACCCGTGCCTGTCCTTCACCTGCGACTGGCGGTCCCCTACTAGCAACTGGTTATACTCTGTCGGCAGCTGGCTGGCCTCTGCCTCGACCACCTCGTCCTCTATGAGTAAACCCTCCGCGACCACGGCCGCTCTGTGCATGAGTCTGGCGTGGAGCAACAGTAGGTACAATAGGCAACGCCCTCTGGGGTGGAGAAGGTGGAAGTGTGACATGTGGTACTCCTGGCTCCCTCCGGCGTATCTCGGTATAATCTCTGACACAGTGATAGGGACTACCACACCCAAAGCATCCACGCGACGACTGCTGACCCTCCTTGGGATAAGAGCTAAACATCTGACCTCGCCCCGAGTCTCTGCTATCTTTACGACGTCTATCACGGCGTCCGAATGGGAGTCTCCGTGCTGCTGTATCAGTACGAACCCTCTTCAGCCCTGGAACTACCGAAGTCACTGCAAGGCGCTCCTCAACTAATAGGGCTGCATCTACAGCTGCTGCATAAGTCTCACAATGCTGTGCGGTGATCGTGAGGAATAGTGGAGTAAGTAAGCCTCGAACAAATCTCTTCACTCTCATCTCCCTAGTAGCCACTAGGTATGGGGCATAAACAGATAGCTCGGTGAATAGTACATCATACTCTGCCACTGTCATCTCTGACATCTGGCGTAAGGACTCGAATCTGCGCGCTCGGGCATCCCTGACACTCTAGGGAAGGAAACGGGCTAGAAACACCATCACAAACTCGGTCCAGGTCATAGGAGGAAGACCAGCTACTCTGCCCTTCTCGATCGATTCACACCATTTCTGCGCAAGACCTTCCAGGAGAAAGCTCGCGAACTCTACCCATCTTGCATCTGAGCATCTAAGTGAACGACATATCCGGGCCATCCTATCAATGAAAGACTGTGGGTCCTCGGCTGCATCGGTGCCTGTGAAGACCGGAGGCTTCAGCCTCTGATAGCGATACTGTAATAACCTCCATAGCTGCAGGGGCAGCTATCTGTACTGTAGGTACCATCGCGGTCCCCTTAACGGGTGGAGATACCTCTGGTCACTGTGCTCGAAGTGTCTCGACTAATGACCCTATCAGCTGGCGCATCTCCTGCATACCAGCCCCTAGCATAGCGATCTGATCTGTCGTAGGAGGAACAGTCTGCTCCGGTACAACAGGTGTACTGCCCGGATCAGTCATCGTCTCAGACGAGTCAACTCAAATCTCGGCTCTCACGGCCGCTCTCTGCGCCCTCATAGTCTTTGGCGGCATAATGGCTGAAAAGAAAGTAGGATTCGATAAGGATACGGAAATCGAATCACAAGAATGTCTACAATCATGAAGGAATTTCCAATCAATAAGTCCTAAGGTCGCTTAGGCGGAGTACCGTATCGTGAGTATGCCGCGGAACATACGCACTCTACGCCACTCTGCTTCAGCTACCTACTCCATCATACTAGGGTCATCCTACACTCCGAAAGTAAAACCTACGCTCTGATACCAACTTTGTCACGATCCAGAGTTCGGCCCGTGACCGGCACTTAACCACGTAGCGTCTACAGGCGTAACGCGACTAAGTAAGCCGAAACCCCGAAATCAAAACCATTAAAAGTATTGAGTGTTAAAACGTTTGATAGAAACATTTATTAAAACGTTTAGAAAACCTTAAATAATTCAGCAAAATTCTTTAAGGTTCAAGTTATTATCTTGAAAATTTTGGCAGCATTTCCTTTGTAAAAACTAGCCCCGAAATCGGGTATAAGACAATATATGAGTAAAATGACATACAAGAAGAATAAAGCATCCCAAACGGGAGCAATCACGCCCAACGGTGGAAACAATCACCACTACAATAATATACGACGCCGTAGCGAAGAATGAGCAAAAATAAGTGAAGACAACATGAAATATAAAACTGCATAAATAAAGTCGGCTCACAACGAGCTTACAAATAATATACATCGTCCTCACAACTAGTCTCTAAGTCAATACATAAGTTGTAGATGGAGAGTACTAGATACAATGGTGTATAGAACTGGAAAAATAAACAAGTACCGCACAAAAAAAAACCCACCTATTAGCAAAAGGGCTCACGCGCCAACCGCAGTGATATCTGTATCAAAAGATGCAAGAAAACAGCCTGCCGCGACTACTCTGAGGGGCAACCTGCAAACACTGTGGCACAACGGGGGTGAGTTGCTAACTCGTGAATAATAGATAACATATAAAGGTAATCGCGAGTACGCACGTACTGCGATACTCTAAGCTATGCCAACAGATAACATCTATATGATGAACTAGAAGAGCAATAATCATGCAACAAGTGCGATCTAATAACATCTCTAAAGGATGAGCAGGGTATGCAATAATCGTGCATAGCAAGTGTACTCTATCAGGTACTATAGATACAGGATAAGATGTATAACACTGAATGCTGAGCATGGGAATAATAACATCTACATGGAATGTCAACGTGGAAAATAACCGGTGTCCATCAATACACCCAAATCCCAGTAAAACTCAGACGCCGTCACTCCAATCGGCCCTCAAATCATGTAAATCTCATAGAATCGTGAGTGCCCAACATCGGCACTCGAAATATCATAAAATAATCGTGTCTAGCATCGACACGCAATTCCTCAAATATCGGGCTCCGTCAGTCCGGATCGGCCAACGGGCTCCGTTTGCGGAATCGGCCCTAAGCCCCCGGCAGTACGTGTCGTCCCGTATCCATCTATCGACTCTGGTAGGTATCCTCCGGATAACCTCCAGGTCCAACCAATCACCAGTAGGTAGTAGTCCCTCTGCCGGGCTCACCGTCTAACAGTACGAGTCTTCTTGCGCCGGGGTACTGTACAGGGTCCACCATGTACCCTTAATCGGTACCTACCACACCTCGAATAGGGTATACTCATACAAGCTCTCTGGAACCGAGAAAACTCATGGTAGACGCACTGAAATATCATATCAAGAGAAACCGGGTTTTTAAAACAGTGCGTATTTTCTTAAAATAATACCACGGTTCTCAAATCCAGAAATCCAATAAATCCAACTCAATGCGTAAATCCATGCAATGTGTCGTATGAAACTAAGAGTAAAACGGGAAAACCGCTCTTTTAAAAGAATCCAGTTTTGAAAATATCTCATGCGGTCCCTATTTTAATGAAATCAAATCAATATCATCCATATATGTGACATATGTAGGTATGTAGGTATGGATGTGCAAATGGATATATAGGCGAATATGAGTGTAGCACTAGTATGAATATACAGTGTGCATGTGCGCAGATATGAAGATATCAATATATGTGTGCACCGGTATGAATATACAGTGTGCATGTGCGCAGGTATGAAGATATCAATATATGTGTGCACCGGTATGAATATACAGTGTGCGTGTGCGCAGGTATGAAGATATCAATATATGTGTGTACTCATATGAATATACAGTGTGCATGTGTGCAGGTATGAAGATATCAATATATGTGTGCACTAGTATGAATATAAAGTGTTCATGTGCGCTGGTATGAAGATATCAATATATGTGTGCACCGGTATGAATATACAGTGTGCATGTACGCAGGTATGAAGATATCAATATATGTGTGCACTGGTATGAATATACAGTGTGCATGTGCGCAGGTATGAAGATATCAATATTTGTGTTCACTGGTATGAATATACAGTATGCATGTGCGCAGGTATGAAGATATCAATATATGTGTGCACTGGTATGAATATACAGTGTGCATGTGTGCAGGTATGAAGGTATCAATATATGTGTGCACTGGTGATATATCAATGAAGGTATGCACTAATATGAATATTTATAAATATCTACGACTAAACATCCTATTACGCCCTGACGCTTAACGCCATACGGGCGATTTCCCCGTAGATGTTAAATCTACTCACCTTGTCGCGTGCTAAGCGTAGCCGACCATATGCTTTCCTTTCTTTGTGGCGTCCGACGTACCCGCCTGCGAACCAAGAATTCACATAGAAAATCCACATAAGCAAATATCTCGCAAAATGCGATATCGAAATCAAACGAGAAACTCGCATCGCGAACTAAACGCGCGTGTGTCCAATACGCTAAAACATGTATATACGCGTCTAAAACTACCCCGACACGTTGCGATACGCTGGAACACAGAACCCACTCACGTATCACACGTGTCGCGCAAACAAAACGTATTGGAAAAACGATACTACGCTCCAGACTTTTACCCAGGTGAAAACTTACAAAATTGCACATACCACCAACCTTAAATATACAGCAGACTCTTACCCATGCAAACCCAACCCAAAAACTCCCTCATCTGGCCGCAATTTGCGGCTAGAAAGTATAAATCAGCAGCCAAAGGGTGGTTAGGGGGTCTCGTTCTCTGGTGGTGTGCTCAAGGTCTATCAAATATGCTCCAGTTATCTCAATTTTTCTCTGAAGCAACCGGGTCTATAGAAGATCACAGAAAGGCCAAGTTTTGCTTAAAAACGTTGTATTTTGCACAAAAAGAAGATCTAGGGTATTTTGGTTTAATCTGGGTTGAAGCTAGGTTTATGTGGCCCTAACAACACTTAATTAGGCTAGGCTAACCAATAAAATCATCACTTGGCCACAACTTCACACAAAACACCATTTCTAGCACTAAAACGCATAATTAACACTAACCGAAACTATTTAACACACAAGCTTAGCAAAAAGGAGTTGGGTTTAAGAAATATACCCCAAAAGACCCTAGGAAGTAGGAGAAGGGGGAGAAGAAGAAGATGAGGTGCTGCTGTTGTTGCTGTTGCTGAAGCTGGTGCTGCTGCTATTGCTTCAGCTGCTGCTACTGGGTGCTGCTGCTGCTGTGTCTTCTGCTGCTGTTGCTGCTGGGTATGGGTGTGTGTGTGTGTGTGAGTGAGAGAGAGAAGTGAGAAAGAGTTAACACAAAAAGAAATGAGAGAACAAAAGAGTCAACACCCTCTCTTTCTTCATTTAATGTGAGCATGGCTCAAGCCATGATGCCCATCATGCACTCTCTCTCTCTCACCAAGTCAAACCACAAAACAATAATTCATTTTCTTAAAAAAAATACCCTTATTTAAAATCAATTTAGCTTAACAAGAAAGGGTTAGTCTACCATGGTTGCTAAACATGGTTTAACCCTAATTTAACCTTAGTTTACATGCACAAGTGTATTCAAGGCTAAATAAATTCTAATAAAATATTCATTAATTTTGATAAAATATTTGAAAATCATTTTGGTAAACTTTTTACTAAAAACCATACAATAAGGTATAATTAGCCACTAATCACATTCTAATGTGTTACAGGATCCTTCTTGCCATTGCTGCCTTCCACGATTATGAGATTTGGCAGATGGACGTAAAAACCGCTTTTCTAAATTGAAATTTGGAATAGTCCGTCTGTATGGATCATCCAGAGGGTTTCATTCAGAGTGGGAGCAGCGGGAAAGTGTGCAAGTTGCTTAAGTCCATCTATGGACTAAAGCAGGCATCGCTGAGTTGGAACATCTGTTTTGATGAGACGATCAAATAATTTGACTTTATCAAAAATCCAGATGAGCCATGCATTTACTTTAAGATTGTAGCACGAACTGTTGTATTCCTCGTCTTGTACGTGGATGACATTCTCTTGATAGGAAATGACATTCCTATGCTACAATCTGTCAAAGGGTTCTTCTCACAAAGATTCTCCATTAAAGACCTGGGTTATGCCTCTTACATTCTGGGGATCCAGATCTATCGTGATAGATCTAAGTGAATGTTGGGACTTTCACAGTCCAGGTACATTGACAACATACTGAAAAGATTCAGTATGGAAGATTCAAAGCACAGTAATTTACCGGCTTATCACGGAATCACCCTCTCCAAGGAGATGTCTCCCAAGACTGTTTTGGAAAGGGATCGCATGTCTATTATACCCTACGCTTCTGCGGTAGGCTCTATAATGTATGCAATGTTGTGTACCAGACCAGATGTAGCTTATGCACTAAGCGTAGTAAGCTAGTATCAGTCAAACCCTGGGAAGAAGCACCGGATAGCAGTAAAGAACATTCTCAAGTACCTGAGAAGGACTAAGGAAATGTCCGTGGTTTATGGCGGAAAGGACCTCCAGATCGAGACCTTTGCTGACTCCAGCTTCCAGAGTGACAAGGATGACTCCAAATCCATGTCAGGTTATGTCTTTACCCTCAATGGAGGGGCGGTCTGTTGGAAGAGTTCCAAGAAGGACACCGTTCCTGACTCGACGATGGAAGCGGAGTATATCGCAGCTTCTGATGTCGCAAAAGAAATAGTCTGGATGAGGAAGTTCTTAACAGAACTTCAGGTGGTTCCATCCATTGTTGATCCAATACCTCTGTATTGTGACAACAACGGAGATATAGCTTTAGCAAAGAACCCAGGTCCCATCAGAAGTCCAGACACATCTTGAGGCGGTATCACCTGATCAGGGAGATCGCGGATCGTCAGCAGATCTAAGTTCGGAGAGTTGCTACTGAGGACAACACTGCAGATCCATTCACAAAGGCCTTCCCTCACACGCAGTTCAAAAGGCTATTCGAGATGATAGGTCTGCGATATGCCAGCACATGGCCTTAGTGCAAGTAGGAGATTGTTAGTGTGATATGCCCTAGAGGTCATTATTGTATAGTACTAGTTTGTATATTACATTTTGGAAGCTTGGGATATATACACGGATTTATGACAGTCTTGCTCGATATAATAGTATGCTACTTGGTTTGTATCTATCTTAAAATGTGTATATGTTTCTTTTATCGTATCGCTAATACATATTGATAGAGCACTTATGATTTTTGCTTGACTACCAGCGTTGTGATGGCAGTCACACTAGTGGGGGCTGGGTAGTCTACAAGCACATCCTTGCACCGGTCCTTAGTCGCAGGATTATCGAGACAGGGCATCGATACTCCAGAGTAGACTATACTCCAGAGTAGACTAGTGTATACGCTTCTCTTCCCAGCATAGGAGATGGTCTATCCCACAGCTATTAGTACGTCGTACTTGAGATAGTATGTAGGTGCTTATTGGGTTATTAGTTACACTGGACGGACTCGTAGGGAACTACTGGTTGGTAATTTACCTATCGTCAGGTAGCAGTTCCCAGGTGACATGAGTACAGCTTAGTCCGTCGACTTGACACTGCTACTTCGCCTCAAGTTTGTTCCCACTGTTCTTAGATTACTACCCTACCACGGCACTACTGAGTCGTGCAAACAGTAGTTGGGTGCTGTCCTGAAGCACTAGGAGGCAGTGGCTGTTAGATATGATTCGTCTCTCCCGGTATTGGGGGTTGATGTCGCGCTGTGTTCGGAAAGCTATTACACAAAGTCCCTGGCTAGGGCAAGCGAGATTTGCTGGTAGGGATTCCAGTAGTTTCTCAGGGTGTTTTTGGCAGCACTACGACATGACTTATTGCACTATTAGAGGTCTGACGCTTGCCGCCTCCCTAAGACCGATATGCGATACTCTTAGATGAACAGACCTGACTGTATGGAGATTGCCATAGACAGGCTCAGTATGGGTACAGATGAGTTTGCTCGTCGGCCTTCTTATCGACAGATACCTCGGTAGCCGTTAGGTACAGCTAGTGCCACTGACGCGCTTGTGGTTCAACCCACTGCCAGAGTACTGTCGAGTCTTTAGAGTCCTACACAGAGGGTTTCCCGGCTTTGGGCAAAAAGCGTAGAGGTCGTATGGTTTTACGACAGGGTTCGATCACATACGTGTACTTGTGCGCATATGATGTTCGGGCGGACATTACTAGTGGGCTTTGGTTTAAGCCGGATCCTAGTATATAATTATTGGATTAGTTTTGTCTTATTGTATTCGTGTTTCTCGTAATACGGATACGGGTATGTATATACGGTCGAGAAGGGCATTCTTATGATTTGATCAGATTGCTTTTGGAGAATGACACCTCAAATTAAGGGTTTCTCTTTTATGATTAATTTTTAATGAGGTGGAGGATTTGAGAGAGGAAACCTTGTGGAATTTTGGTGAAATGAAATTAGGGTTTTTCTTTGACTTTCTTGGATTTATTGGGCATTTGTCGACTTACATATTTGTTAGGTATTTTCCTTTGGTTTAAATGCCAAAAGTCTAGCTCATTTCAATAAATTCTTTTTCACAAAAGGAAATCTACAGATACTTTCCTCTCTTCATTTCCTCAAGCTTTCTCGTTCTCATTTTCAAACCCTAACCATCTCATGAGTTGAGAATCTTAGGGTTTGTGAGACTACTATACTCCTCATCACTCTCTACACATCCTAGGCTACTAAGTTTAGCACACCAAGTGACCTTGTTTCCTCAAGTTAGAGGTTAAGCTCAAAGTCCGATCTCTTAGGTGGATCTTCTACGATTTGGAGATGACGATGAGGAAGCACGATCCGTTCTCAGTTCAAGGAGCTCACGACTTGGAGAAGGACAGAGAGGAGGTGATGGACAGCGAGATCTTGAGGTATAACACTCACACATAGTAGTTAAACCTCTTTGCTAGATTGTTAGTTTGGATTTAGTATCAATCCTGGTGTTTAGTCGATGTTACGAAGCTTATAAAAATCGTTTTTTGCGAATACGTGGGGTGCATGGCATCAACTTACAGTTGCGCTATGCTCGATTGGCTATAACAACAAGTCCTTGGCCAGGGCTGATGAGATTTACTGGTAAGTGTTATCAATAGTTTCTCGAAAGGTTATAGGCCACACATCGGCATGACTTATCAAGTTATTAGGGTCTGACGATTCCAATCCAAGACTCGATATGCGACATATCAGACAAAGAGACTGGACTGTACGGTAAGTGTTGCTTATAAGCTCTATGGGAGTTTGGACAAGTTTTCTTGTTGATCTTCTATTCGTTCAAAACCTGGGTAGCCGTTACGTCCAGCTAGTACCGCTGACGGCTTGTGGGTATCTGATGTGATCATTACCTACCGATGGTGTATTGATGAGTCTTTAGAGTGTTAGGAATATGTATGCCCTAGAGGCCAATATTGTATGATATTATGGATGCTTGGACATATATACAGAGGACTTTTTTGCTCGACATGATAGTATGCTATCTGGTTGCTCTTTATCTTAACATATATACTTGTATTATTATACTGTCTCTCTGATACATGTTGATAGAGCCCTTAGGATGTTTTATTGACTGCCAGGACTATGATGCAGATCATACTACTGGGGTTTATGTAGTCTACAAGCACATCCCTCAACTGTTCCTAGTCGAGAGAGTATCAAGACAGGGCATCGATATTCCAGAGTAGACTAGTGTGTACGTTTCTTGACCCTGTAGGGGACGATGGTTGATCCCATAACCATTGGTGTTTGACATCAAAGATTGTACACAGGTGCTCATTAGAGAATGGGTACACTGAACAGGACTCGTCGAGAACTCCAAGATGGTACCATACCTATCGTCAGATAGCAGTTCTCTGGTGACACTAGTACAGATTAGTCTGTAGACCCAAGATCTTCATAGTGTCTTGTGTAGTTCCAACTTTGCTTTGATTTCCTCCCTACCAAGGCTCAAAGGAGTCGTGCAAACAGGTGGATTTTGGGTATAGTCCCGATTCACATGGAGGCAGTGAGCGATAGGAGGGGTTTCGTCTCTCCCGGTATAAGGAGTTGATGTTGCGCTATGCTCGATTGGCTATAACAGTAATTCCCTAGCCAGGGTTTATGAGATTTACTGGTAAGTATTATCAATAGCTTCTCAAGCCTTTATGAGCCATACATCGGCATGACTTATTGTTCATCACAGATAACTTCATTTTAATTCCACTCATTTATAATCAATTTTGTATATATCGGTACTATTAACCAGTGTCTGCTCAGTGAATACAGATTACAGATATTCATGAAAATATACTGGAAAACATACTCAAAATCACGGATATGATATTTATGAGCCGACACTGCAACCAGAACTGAGAACCGATCGATAACCAAAGAGTTCTTTTGCAACAATAATGTGTAAACAATTTTGCTCCAACACATTACATGTATGACACTACCTTTTTGGAACATGGACCAAGATGGGGCTTCCTATGACACAAGTGGGCATATAAAAATAATGAATTGTGCAAGTGGTGGCACAAGTGGGTGTGAAATCAAAAAGTATTGATGTGATATAAAGTGGAAGTTTCCTTCTAAATCTTCTGAATGCAAACCAGGGCTATATAAACAAATCTAACATCACCAGAGATATCATGGAGAGAACACAAGGCCACCACACCAATACGAGACCCAATGCCCTGACTTCGACCGGCGAGAACCCCAAAAAAACCGGCATCACCGGTCCCCCTTGCTCCTAATGTCCCCATTTTTCTTCTGGTTGTTTATTGTGGTCACATCATCATGTTCTTATTGTTTGTTTATTCAGGTGTTGAGCCTATAAATGCCAGAAAAGATTTAGAGAGAGTGGATGTACATTATAAGCACATATTCCATAGTTCAGTTTTAGTTTTTGGTTTAGCTTGAGAGTTGTGTGAGCTCAACTTCATTTTCTTCTTCTTCTTCCCTCTTGGAGATTTCTTTTGAGAGCTTCATTATGGAGGTTGAACAAGTAACCAACACCTTGTATCTCAACTCATTCAAGTGTTAATATATTTTTCTTTGCTTTGTTTGTTTGATTCTTTTGATATTTTCTTTTCTTTTTATCCTGTTTGAATAATCTTTGGTTGTGGTTATGGTAAGGATGTGAGATGAATGGCATTGCCTTCCTCTTCCTATTGTGAATGTTTAATGTGCTTATAATGTGATTCTAAACTTATGATTGTAACTTGGATTGGTTTGATATGATATGTTGATTCCATGGTTACTTGGAAACCTCATCACATACCATACTCTCTCCAAAAACCCCATTTTGCAAGCTTAAGGTTAGAATCAATTTAGTGTTGAGGTTGCTAAGTTTAGATATGGTATTTTATTACAAGTTGCTTGACACACTTCTTGTCTTCATATACCCTATACTATCATAAGAACTTAGCAAACTTAAGACTAAAACTACTTGCTCTCACTCGCTAATTTGTGTATTTGATGTTGTTGTATGCTTGCTAACCCTTGTGCTTATTGTTGATACTTCATGCTTGGACATACAAACGGTAAGTGAACAATACGGGTTCATTTCGTGTTTTGCGTCGAATATCGGCAACTTGATGACTTGTGCTTCACAACCGCCTTGACAAGTCATTCTTCACGTCGGGATCGACACAAGGATGGACAACTCATGATCAAGGGAGCGTCGAAGAAATCTACGCGATTCAACCATCTGAGCCAAAGCCATGGCCACCTTTCTTCTTAACTTGTTTTCTATAATATAATATTTTCTATTCTTGTGACACAAACCCAATTCTTATATTCTCAAACCTTAAGCAACAAACCTAATCACCAATTCCTTGTGGATCAACCCGTACTTGCCGGCTCGCTACAAAGCGCTGTGCACTTGCGATTTTATAAATTTTAAAACGAGACCAAGTTCGCGTGCGCAACTATTTCTTAAAAACAATCTCTTTTCCAAAACATGCACGTTTGCACGCGTGGGTGAAGTCCCAACAAGTTTTTGGCGCCATTTGCGGGGAGTAGGTAGTCATTAAGTATTGTTATTTCTGGTTCAAACTAACAAACTAACCACTAACTAAAAAAAAATTCAAAAACTAACCTAACACACATTTCTAACTTTGCTCTCTGGCTTTGTGACCTGCTAACACCCTGTGCTTAAATTAAAAAATCAAAGTATACAAATATAATACTAATATAGCCTTGAGAAGCCACACGAAATTTTAGAACCATTGGATTTCATTTGGCCGGCGACATTCAAGTAAAATCCGGTGCCGCCGGTCCCTTTGTGGGATTTTGGGTGTTTTCTTTTTGTGGTGTCTCTAGTTCTTTGTCTGTACTTTATTGGTATTTTTTGATTTTTATAATTTTGTGTGTATAGGAATTAGAGCAGATATATCGCTTTTGTCACCAAATATCGTATTTTCCAACATTTTCATATTTGGACTGGATTTTGAGAAGCGGTCGTGCGGAGCTGTCACGACCCGAAGGTACGGAACGTGACCGACACTAACATTATGAAACTTCTAAAGGCGTAAAGTAATCTAAGCAAGCCGAAGCCTAGAAATCTAAACAATTTAAAAGAAAAAGTGTAGGAAAACAAGTTTAAGAGCAACATCAAATTTTCTCAAAAATTTCGGCAGAGTCTCCTTTGTAAAAACTGGCCCCAAACGAGTACAAACAAGAATAATATATACAGGCAATAAAAAGGCATCCCCAAGCGGGAGCTAGCTCTACGCCAAATGGCGGAAACAACCACACAATGCACTATAATATACAACGCCGAAGAGCGAGGCTCAAAACTCAAAAGAAAACCAAATCCACCAAAAAACCATAATAATACAAGCATGACACTAAGGTCGAAATAAAAACAACTGGTCTTCTAAATCTACCAATAATACAAGTAAGGTTGATGGAGCTTACTAGATACAACTGAAATAAATAAATGTACAACGGCGGTCACGATACAAGTGAACCATCCTACCAAGCAATCACCCTGAATGAAGTGGTGTGCCAACAAGCCACCAAGAAAACCTGTACATCTGAACCTGAAAGAAAATTTGGCACAATGGGGGTGAGTTGCCAACGTGTGAGTAGAAGACATCTGCGGGTAGAAATCGCATGCACAAAGATCTCTTAGGCCATAATAATATACATATATAACACCAGACATCTAGTAGTGATAGGGTAACAATCTATGCATAAGTGCAATACTCAGTGCGCGTGTCAGTGTCACTAAACAATAATAAATGATATATCTGACGTATTAATGCATTATGAATGGGAAAATCAACCATGAAATCTGAATAATCTGATATAAGAAAAACATCAATGAATCCTGTATAATAAAACTGAATCCTCATCAGTGAAATCAACATAAAGCCCGTGTCAAGCATCGACACAATATCTCAATATCTCAAGTCTCAATGTCTCAATATCTCGGGCTCCGTCAGTCCGGATCGGCCCATATCATCAAATCTCACGACAACGGTCGGTATCCTCCGGATATCCGCCGCGCCAGACATCATCGGTAGGTAGTCTTCCCCTGCCTGGCTCATCGTCTACAACTCGAGCTTCTTGCCCCGGGGTACCTTATCGGGCCTACCATGTAACCGAAATGGTTCATCCTACTCCTCGAATTGGGTCTTGAAATCTAACAGCAATTATGAAAACTCATGGTGGACGACACATACATCACGAGAAACCGCAACTGGTATTTTAAATAAGAGAGAGAGAGAGAAGCTATTATAAATTCTTGCGGTTTTCCCTCAAATCCAGAAATCTCATGGAAATCCGAAATCAAAGAATCAAGAGTAAGTAAACAGTGAATATCGGCATAAAGCCCCAGAATAGTACATGAATGAATATATGAATGCATGAAGTATCTATGTAAAGAATGCAATCTCTAAGTTAACACATGAGAGCAATCACAGGTATTATGTAGTAACTAGTATTTAGCTGATTATATCAAAGAGATAATATTTTCTAAAGTGTACGTGACATGGCAATTACCGATGATGATGTGTGTGAGCCGGCAAATATGTGTATGTGGAACATGCGCATCATCGGTAATGGTGCTGGTGTCCTAACAGATGGAATCATAACAGTTAGGGAACATATGTATAAACTTGCAGTATAATGAGAATAGCATGAATATAACAGAGAAGGAGTAATAACCGCAATACCGAAGAATATACTTTTCTACTATACGAGTCATACCGTTTTAGTGTTTGAAAAAGCACGAATCGTGGTTTTTAGAAAAATAGGGGCTACGGGGCTTTGAAAAAGATATGTCCTTTGAAAATAAATCCGTAGAATCCCTCAAGCTGTCTTTAAAAATGCGCACGATTCGTTAGTTTTGAAAATAAGTATGACTCGAGCCTAAACTAACATCTACCTAACCAACTAAGGGACTAAACTAATGAACTAGTCGATAGGTAAGAAGAATCCACCTACAGTCAGAGTCGATATCTCTAGTATTCGGTGGTCCAGCCTCAATAGCGTCACGTACAAAGTACGACTACCTCAAATCAAGAGTGCGGATCAATCATCACATATATATCTCGTACGGTAAAATCCATCGTACGGCATTCCAAAATTGGGGTACGGGTCAACTATCATATATACACATCATCATTCATAAGGTATCATCATCAAACAATATCATGATGTTGTTACTGACTTAAAGTCTTGTGCAATCCGATGTCATCAACACATATTATCATATATAAGTATACATTGCACAAGCGATCCATTATAAATATCATAAAATATCTCATATCATATTTCAATCATATGTCAACTATCATATATATATCATCAATCACATGGTATCATCGTCCAACGATCCGCTATAATATCATAACATATCTCATATCATAACTCGGTCACATATCAAATTTCTCACGGCATCATACCCAATCATATCGACACATCTCTAAGAATCAGATAACATTCTCATGTCACGCGTATATGTTGTATACACACACACATATAGAAACATACACACATTCATTTATATATATATATATATATATATAGACACACACACACACGCATACACCAAGCCAAGTGTATGTGTGTGTGTGCGCGTCAACCTATATTCTAGGGTCTCGCAACTAAGAACTAGACTAAAACACTATCATCCCACTTACACAATTTTCGATCCGTGGTCTCCTAAAACCTTTCTTGCTCAGTATTCTTATCTCGCAATAACATATCTATATATAACTATCTCAATACCACGCCATATCCTATGAAGTTGCGGGGGTGTTATACGCCATCCACCCGACTTCCCCCGTAGATATACATCTACTCACCTGGTCCTCGCTTGCCAAAATCGATGTCACCATCCTCCTCTTCATCGTACAAAGTCGACATGAGAGGTACTTATATGCAAACATATATAATATCGTAAACCGAAATCGCGGATAAAAACCAAAACAGCACACGAAACGCGCATAGGTTAAAACCTATGACCCGCTCATGCAAAATAACCAAATAACCTTCGACATCGGCGTACAAATGACGATTGATCGAGAAAAATCCAAACACACCAATCGTGGTTTCACAAATCACTAATTATAATATGAAATAAGTTGTAACTCATAAAAACCTCAAAATAAATCAATTAGATTTATTTCCGAAAACCTAGAAAGCCTCAAATGACCGTTTTAATTCAAAACTTGATGTTTTAACGAAACTAATGGCCATAATATTCACTAAATATCATAACTAAGTCATACAAACCATTACTTAAATTTAATCTCATCAATTTCCATTAAACCCAAAATTCTAGTTTGCAAAATTATCAAATTTTAACACCTTTAAAGTAAAAATTCACAAATCATCAACTAAACTAAGTTTTGCATGATCTAAGTTTCTAAACAATAAATTAAAATGTTAATAATTTCATGAAAACCATAATTAGATTTTAATCTCAATTATTTAATCAATTTCTAAAAACCTAGTTTGCAAAATAGCATAATTATCACAATTTTAAACTAACAAATTAGCAACTAGTAACTAGATTAGGTTTTTGCATTCCACTAATATGTTAATCCACTCATTAAAACCATGAATAATTGATAAAAATCCTCACTTGATCACAAACCCTAATCTTGAAATTAAAAATTTGAAATTAAAACCTAATTAAGCATCTAATTAACTTAATTTGAAGTATTATAGCAACAATTAAACACTTGGGTTAGGATTATACCTCCTCAAACATGAGATCAAACATGCAACCTAGCCTTCAAAATACTAATTTTGCTCCAAGATCCTTACTAGATAGGCCAAAGAATAATGGGTATGGGTTAAATGATGAATTAGTGGAATTTTGTATTGATTTTTGATGGAATTTTTGAAGATTTTTGTGATGGAAATGAGGTGGAGAAATTTTGGGGCAGCATGAGGTAGGCTCGGCCAAAATTTTGGAGAGGGAGAGAGAGAGAGAGTGTGGTGTGTAGAAATGTGTAGAAAACTTCTTTAATTAATACCACTTTTTAGTCTTTTCTTTAATTATTTTTGTTTTATTTATTTTCCAACCTAGAAAACTCTAGAATTTTGGAAACAAATTAAGAAGTGAGAAGCATGCTACAAACTAAATTCTAATATGTCATGGTTCACTTTTGTAAAATTAACCCACCCCAATTTGTAATTTACACTAATTAAATCTATAATTAAAAGCTTATATTAATATTTAAAATAATTAATTAAGGAAAAATATTTGGGTAAACTAGAAATTTAAAAGTGACCAAACAAATACCAAATACTTGCAATTACATAGATAAAATAGGCGTATTTAAGTTTATATTGAAAAATAATTGTATTTGAGTTTTACGGAAAATACGGTTTATTTTACCGATTATCAGAAAATTCACCTAAAGGGTTTTATTTATTTAATTATTTATTTCTTTTTAAAACGTTACAATCTTCCCCCCTTAAAGAAATTCGGTCTCCGAATTTAAAATTAAAACTCCCCCAAATATTAAAATATTTCAGCAAAGCACTCAAATTTTCGGGGCTCCGAAATCATCAATACATAAAACACATCCTAGCGTAATGCATGCGCATGAAAAACAGGTACATAACTAAAAGTCAAACTCCGTCAAGCATAACGCAATCATCGGAGGTATGGTGAAAATACAATATGAAAGTCCAATACCAAAACCAACATGATACACATTAAAACTATAACTTGTATATAGTACGCATCGTCGTAAAATCGCCCAAACATCTGATTATGCAAAAACACCTAGGTACTGGTCTCAGAACAGTCCTGCTCGGTTACTAAACCAAATAGTAAATATCATAAAAATGTACTGCTCAAAATGAAATCAATCCAAATACAATATACAAGGTACCACGTCCGTCCGGTGCGCACGAAAATCGAAATCAAATACAGATGCCACGACTATGCACGGAAACAAAATTGAGTGCAACAGGTGTGCACCAAAAACATCTGTCAAGTGCAATGGGCGTGCACGACAATAATATCATGTGCATCTAATCTGCACAAATCCCGATTTAGTGCATATGGTGTGCACAAAATCGCATCAAGCGCGCCAATTGTGCCCAAGAACCTCAATCAAGTGAACATGGTGCACGAAAACATATATCATATATCAAAATCGAAATAAGCGGTATACGACAAACACTGAATGAAAATCAAGTATACCGCGATGGATAAACTCACAACTACATGCATCAGTGTGCACAAGACCAAATCGAAATACGAAGAGTGCAAGAAAACTATACCGAAAACATAAGTCCAAAATCATGTGCAACCCATATACACGAAATCAAATCTGTATGTCAGAATGCATAAAAATCAAAATCAAGTGCAATGGGTATGCACAAAACGAATATCAATACAACTGATACATGGAACACTAATCGAGTGCAATGAATGTGCACGTAGGAAATACCAATCATAAAACGAAATCCTTAAAATACCAAAATCCAAACAACGGAAATGTGAAATTCAAATCACCAAATCGCAATTCGTAACACCGACATCAATTTGCTCCTCTTTCCTCTGGTGTCGACTGATTCGAACTCGTCTCTTCGTAGCTGTATGAACGGCGCTACAAACGGCTATACTCATATCTAGAGTCTCCCAGGTAATGTATCCCATCATAAGATATCCGGACTACGTTAAACTTTTCGATCGATTAATCAAAGTCCCATAATTCCCCGAGAGCTCAACACTCAAGTACAGTTTAAAAATATCCAGTACATGCTATAGCACCTGCGGACCAGCCGTAGAAAAGAAAACCCAAGCCTCACTAATGGCACTGAGGAACTGCCGCAAACCCTAAGGGTCAAAGGTGTTCTCATGGTCATTATGTCGAGTTACGGTTTCATTCTTCTAGAGAGTCCATAGAATTACCTGCATGTTCTTCTGAATACCTTAAACTAGGAAAAATGGTTTTCTGACATTCGTTCGAACCTTTTAACTTCTCCTAGACGACAAGTGAATACAATTTGTCCGCAGGCTAAACAATACCTCGATTCTCAAGAATAGACGATACACTAACGGTCATCACATTCTAACCGGTCTCTAGCAGTGGCCCGATCATCTGGTGCAGATATCAAACGCTTACGTCTACGAGAAAAATAAAGGAAATGACATATCTAAACGCTCATGCTAACCGCAAATCTAGTCCCAGCTCTCTCTGCCCGTGCAACTGTGGTAACATAAACCACCATACGACATCAGCGAAGATAAATCATAGGAACGAATAGAAATACAGTGCAAAGAAATGTACATCCTAAGACTCCTTTAGCGGAGTAGCGTATCATAAGTATGTCGCAGAACATACCCACGGTATGTCACTCTACTTTAGTCACCTACTCCATCAACCACGGGTCATTCTATACGTAGAAGGTAAAACCTAACGCTCTGATACTAACTTTGTCACGACTTGAAGGTACGGAACGTGACTGGCACTTACATTACGAAACTTCTAAAGGCGTAACGTAATCGAAGCAATTCGAAGCCCAGAAATCTAAACCATTTAAAAGAAAAAGTGTAGGAAAACAAGTTTAAAAGCAACATCAAATTTTCTCAAAAATTTCGGCAGAGTCTCCTTTGTAAAAACTGGCACCAAACGGGTACAAACAAGAATAATATATACAAGCAATAAAAAGGCATCCCCAAGTGGGAGCTAACTCTACGCCAAATGGCGGAAACAACCACACAATGCACTATAATATACAACGCCGTAGGGCGAGGCTCAAAACTCAAAAGAAAAATAAATCCACCAGAAAACCATAATAATACAAGCGCGACTCTAAGGTCGAAATAAAAACAACTGGTCTTCTAAATCTACCAATAACACAAGTCTCTTTGATGGAGCTTACTAGATAAAACTGAAATATATAAATGTACAACGGCGGTCACGATACAAGTGAACGAACCTACCAAGCAATCACCCTGAATGAAGTGGTGTTCCAACAAGCCGCTATGGAAACCTGTACATCTGAACCTGAATAAAATTTTGCACAACTCCAAAGTTGAGTAACACTGATCGGTGTCCTTCCATTTAGTTGACATGTACTGGAGACAGTTGCATGATTTGAATCTGGTTCCAATTAAATTAGTGCCTCTGTTTCCATATTGGATATAGAACGGTTCATATCTTAACGATGTTAAGATACGGGGAGTTTTCCGGCTTATGCTTAAAACCAGACTCTGAATAACTCAAGGCACATTTCTGTAATGGCTGTTTGTGGGTTGACCCGGGCTATGACGAGGGTTGACTTTCTACCATCTGGAAGATCAATAGTGATATTGTTCTTGACTCGCCACGGTTTTAATAAAAAATGTAATTTTTCAGAAAACAGTAGTGGGAGTATGGTAGAACTGGAAGTGATTCCAGAACCACAAACAATTACTAAAAATTTAATAAGAACCTAAAGATTCAATCTGGATTGACATTTCATTAGCCACTCTGCAGATATGGTGGGTAATCTCAGGCACTCGAGAGGTACTTCGGTATGCTCAAAGACGGTGACAGGGAGGTTCTTGTTTACCCAGACTTGACACTGCTGTTGTTCCAGACTATGAGACCCGGCAGGAGGATGAGTGTAGCGTCTTTCTAAACTAGCTTTAGAAATGCACGTGTATACGACTCTGCCAGAGAGTTGTCGTAGTCAGTGGGAGCAGCGGAAGCATAATGGACAAGTAGCTTATGTCTGTGGACTAAAGCAGATATAGCGGAGATAGATCATCTATTTTTGATATGACAGTCATAGGTTTGATTTCATCAGAATAGGGGATGGATCTGTTAAGAAGGTAGTAGGGTGTGATGTCCTGGTATTTGGAGACATACACAAAGTAGGAAGTAAA
The DNA here is from genome assembly GCA_030015575.1 of Agapanthus africanus. Lineage (NCBI taxonomy): Eukaryota > Viridiplantae > Streptophyta > Magnoliopsida > Asparagales > Amaryllidaceae > Agapanthus > Agapanthus africanus. Next base: position 217,709,032 of record JASDDO010000029.1, read on the forward strand.
ATTCTTATACTACGATCGGTTATATTTTGGTTGTCACACAGTGGTTTCTCCACAAAGGGTTTGGATATTATATCAGACATTCTGGTTACTAGATCTAAGGTTTTAGATCTGGATTTGGTTAGCATCCCAATCTGGGTACTTAGACAGTATTCTATAGGTATTTTAGAATGGACGACTCCTGGCATAGTAGTGTACCTGCAGGTGATGGAGTCACCCTCTCTAAAGGTGTCTTACAGACTAAAGGGGAGAGGGATGTGAATGATTGAAATATCACTTGCTTAGGCAATTGAGTCAATCACGAGATGTCAAGTACCACACCAAATGTTGTTTTTGCACTAGATGCAATAAGTTGATATTGATCCAATCCTGGAGAAACGTTCGGTAGTAGTTTTAGAACATAAGTAGATGTTCTAAGGATATGATAACAACAGCCTCCTTCTGAAGACGGTTATCATTCCAGGATTCCAAGGTGACCTGGATGACAGAGTGACTGTCAGAGTTATAGTTTTCCTTCTGACAAGGGGCAGTAGTTTGGACAGGAGGTCCAAGCGAAAACTGAGGGAGGCATGTCGCAGGATACTGATTAAGTTCGGTTGACGATACAGTCTAAGAAGCTTGGATTTGGAGTTCATTTATGAACTAGGTCCCATCAGATATCCAGACATATTCTAAGACAGGTATTGCTCATTTCGGGAGATGGCTTTCTCTGCGAACTTAAGGTAAAGAGAGACATAGAAAGAAACATCAGGGCGGATCCACTCACTGAGGCTATTCCTTGAACGCAGTAGTTTCACAAACGGGCTTTGTGAGACTGATCAGTAGAGGAGTTGGGTGTTCGGTATCACACAGGCTGTGAGTATGCGACATCGCAATAATTAGCCTTGAGTGCATGTAGGAGATTGTTGGATATAGTGCCCTCAAAGTCAATTATTGGATCGCAGGCACGTGATTGCAGTGATTGAGGGAGGACCTATACCGGTAGGACAGTCTTACTTAAGATGATAGTGTGCTATCTGGTTTATCTTTATCATCGTGTACGTGCTTTAGGTGATATTACAGATCACTATTACACATTGATAGAGCCCTTAGGATTCTTGCTTGACTACCAGCAGTATGATGGCGATCATATACGTGAGAGTTGGGTAGTCTATAAGCACATCCTTAAAGTGGTCCCTAGTCGTAGGAGTTTCGAGACGGGGCATCGATACTCCATTAGTGTATACAGTCGAGACCCCGATGAGGGGCGGTGGCCGGTCTCACAAGCCATTGGTGTCAGTTGGTTCACCTAAGATGTATACAGGTGCTCATTGGGTTATGAGTACACCGGACAGGACTCGCCGGGAACATGCTAGTTGGTTGTATACCTAGCGTTAGATAGCAGTTCCCTGGTGACATGTGTACAGGTTAGTTCATCGACCTGAGATCGTCATTTGTCTCGTGTGAGTTCCCACTGTGCTTTGATTATTACTCTACCACGGCTCAAAGGAGTCGTGCAAACAGGTTTTAGTTGGGTACAGTCCCGAGCCACATGGAGGCAGTGAGCGGATCGGCATAGGTTTCGTCTCTCCCGGTATTGGGGGTGAGATCACGCTGTGTCTAGGAGAGCCATTACACGAAGTCCTTTGCCAAGGCAGGAGATTTACTGGTAGGTATTCCAGTAGTATCTCAGGGTGTTCTGGGATACACTCCGACACGACTTGTACATCTTTTGGGGGTCTGACTTTTACCAACCCCCTAGGCCCGACACGCGATGCTCATAAACGAACGGACCGTACTTTACGGATATTGTCACTGATAGGCTCAGTAGGGTGTCAGGATGAGTTCGCTTATCGACCTCCCTTTTGGTCAATACCTGGTAGCCCGTCACGTAGACGTGCTAGTGGTTAAATCCACAGCCAGTGTATTGACGAGTCTTTAGAGTACCCTACAGACCGTTTCTCAAGTTTCGGGTGAAACGTTGTAGAGGCCGTATGATATTATGGCAGGGTTCGATCATATACGTGCAGTAGTGCACGGATCATGATCGGACGGATCATACTAGTGGGCTTTTGTTTAAGCCGGATCCTAGTATTAGATTTTTTGGATTACTTTAGTCTCATCGCATTCGCATTCAGTCGGAATGCGGATGCAGGTATGTATATACTGGTGAGGGGTATTCTTGTGATCCGTCACGAGTTTACTTTAGCTGATGCCGTTCTTTTTATTGTCATAAACATTTGGGTTAATGTTTTGGTGGAAATTATGAGCTTAGTTCATGATGAGAAGCATTTAATGTGACATGGACATGTTTAGTGACTTATGGTCTCTTTATTTATGTTAATGTCACATTAGGATTTGTTTATTGTGTTGATATGATGCTTGGAGAGAGAGCGGGCATCCATATGAGGGTTGTTTGCTCTTGAGATTATTATGCATGCTTTCATTTTTATCATCTCAACACAATAACACAAAGGCTCTCCCCTCTTTTCTTTCTTCTTCTTCCTCTAGCTCACAAATTCCACCAATGGCATCATCTTCAACCTCCATCCATACACTGTCATGCGTTGAGAATCAATGGATGCTTGAGACAAAGTGATCGCATACATTCTTTACTTCAGCTTGGACACGTCGGCTACCAAACTTCGTGTCCAAGTTGCTTCGGATGAAGCGGGAGCCCGTAAAAAGACTCATTGATGTGGTGCCCTTCCGACGAGGAGACCGGAGATCAGAGATGCCGCGAGGAGCTAGGGATGGTGGCCAAAGACCGAAGGACACGGATCGATCGGTATAACTTTTCTAACCCTTCTCTAGTTGCTAGTTTTGTAAGTCTACGGTAGCGCCCCGGCCGTCGATCCGAGGACAAAATGCGGAAACAAAAACTTTTTCATGAACATGAAACTGGCGCTAACATATTCTATAAACCCGGATCGAACCATTAACATTAACTAGCAACTAGAGAAGGGCTAGAAAAGCTATACCGATCGATTCATGTCCTTCGGTCTTTAGCCACCATCCCTAGCTCCTCGCGGCATCTCCGATCTCCGATCTCCTCGTCGGAAGGGCACCACATCAATGAGACTTTTTACGGGCTCCCGCTTCATCCGAAGCAACTCGGACATGATGTTCGCTAGCCGACGTGTCCAAGGTGAAGTAGAGAATGTTTGCGATTACTTTGTCTCAAGCATCCATTGATTCTCAACGCATTAGAGTGTATGGATGGAGGTTGAAGATGATGCCATTAATGGAGATAGTGAGCTCAAGAAGAAAGAGGAAGAAGAAGAGCTTTCTTTTTCCTTTTGTGTTGCAATGATAAAATGAGAGCAAGAATAAAAAATGAATCCAAGAGCAAACCCTTGCCTTATGGCTGCCTTCCCTCTCTCCTCTTATCATTTCAACACATTAAATCAATCCAAAATGTGACATATTCACAAGTAAAGAGACCATGAGTCAATAGATTGCATGTGTCACAATTAGTGCTCCTAATCATAACTTTGAGCTCATTATTTCCATTTGCAAACATTAATCCAAATGTTTGCAACAATAAAAAGAGAATAGCATCTACTAAAGTAAACTCATGACGGATTACAAGGATACCACTCACCTGTATATACATACGTGCATCCGCATTCCGACTGAATGCGAATGCAATGAGACTAAAGTAATCCAACAAATCTAATACTAGGATCCGGCTTAAACCAAAGCCCACTAGTATGATCCGTCCGATCATGATCCATGTACTACTGCACGTATATGATCGAACCCTGCCATAATACCATACGGCCTCTACAACGTTTCGCCCGAAACTTGAGAAATTGTCTGTGGGGGACTCTAAAGACTCGTCAATACACTGGCTGTGGATTTAACAACTAGCACGTCAGTGGTACTAGCTGTACGTAACGGGCTACCAGGTATTGACCAAAAGGGAGGTCGATGAGCGAACTCATCCTGACACCCTACTGAGCCTGTCAGTGACAATATCCGTACAGTCTGGTCCGTTCGTCTATGAGCATCGCATGTCGGGCCTAGGGGGTAAAAGTCAGACCCCCAAAAGCGGTACAAGTCGTGTCGGAGTATAGCCCAGAACACCCTGAGATACTACTGGAATACCTACCAGTAAATCTCCTGCCTTGGCCAAGGAGTTCGTGTAATGGCTCTCCTAGACACAGCGCGATCTCACCCCCAATACCGGGAGAGACGAAACCCCTGCCGATCCGCTCACTGCCTCCATATGGCTCGGGACTGTACCCAACTAAAACCTGTTTGCACAACTCCTTTGAGTCGTGGTAGGGTAGTAATCAAAGCACAGTGGGAACTCACACGAGACAAATGACGATCTCAGGTCGATGAACTAACCTGTACACATGTCACCAGGGAACTGCTACATGACGTCTAGTATAATACCAACTAGTATGTTCCCAGCGAGTCCTGTCCGATGTACTCATAACCCAATGAGAACCTGCATACATCTTAGATGATCCAACTGACACCAATGGCTTGTGAGACCGGCCACCGTCCCTCGTCGGGGTCTCAACTGTATACACTATTCTACTAATGGAGTATCGATGCCCAGTCTCGAAACTCCCTCGATTAGGGACCTTTTATGGATGTGCTTATAGTCCCCAGCTCCCACGTATATGATCGCCATCAAACTGCTGGCCGTCAAGCAAGAATCCTAAGGGCTCTATAAATTTGTAATAGTAATCTGTAACATCACCTAAAGAATGTACACGATGATAAACCAGATAGCATACTATCATCTTGAGTAAGACTGTCCTGCTGGCATAGGTCCTCCCTCAATCATTGTAATCGCGTGCCTGCGATCCAATAATTGACTTTGAGGGCACTATATCCAACAATCTCCCACTTGCACTCAAGGCTAATTATTGCGATGTCGCATACTCACAGCCCGTGTGATACCGAACACCCAACTCCTCTATTGATCAGTCTCACAAAGTCCGTTTGTGAAACTATTGCGTTCGAGAAATAGCCTCAATGAGCGGATCCGCTCTGATGTTTCTTTCTATGTCTCTCTTTATCTCAAGTTCGCGGAGAAAACCATCTCCCGAAATGAGCAATACCTGTCTTAGAATATGTTTGGATATCTGATGGGACCTATTTCATAAATGAACTCCAAATCCAAACTTCTTAGACTGTATCATCAAATGAACTTAATCAGTATCCTGCGCTATGCCTCCCTCAGCATCCGCTTGGACCTCCTGTCCAAACTACTGCCCCTCGTCAGAGGGAAAACTATAACTCTGACAGTCACTCTGTCATCCAGGTCACCTTGGAATCCTGGAATGATAACCGTCTCTTGAATGAGGCTGCCGTTATCAAATCCCTAGAACATCCACTTATGTTCTATAACTGCTTCCGAATGTTTCTACAGAATTGGATCAATATCAACTTATTGCATCTAGTGCAAAAAAAACATCTTGTGTGGTACTTGACATCTCGTGATTGACTCAATTACCTAAGCAAGTGATATGTAAATCATGCACATCCCTCTCCCTTTTAGTCTGTAAGACACCTTTAGAGAGAGTGACTCCATCACCTGTAGGTACACTACCATGCCAGGAGTCGTCCATTCTAAAATACTTTTAGAATGCTGTCTAAGTACCTAGATTGGGATAATTCCCAAATATAGATCTAAAACCATAGATCAAGTAACCAGAATTTCTGATATAATATCCAAGCCCTGTGTGGAGAAAGCACTGTGTGAAAACTAAAGTGTAGCCGATCGTAGTATAAGAATTTCACTTCCTACTATGTGTATGTCATCCAAATACCAGGACATCACACCCTACTTCCTTTTTAACAGATCCATCCCCTGTTCTGATGAAGTCAAACCTATGACTGTCACATCAGAAATAGATGATCTATCTCCGCTATATCTGCTTTAGTCTATAAATAGACATAAGCTACTTGTCCACTATGCTTCCGCTGCTCCCACTGACTACGACAACCCTCTGGCAGAGTCATATACATGTGCACTTCTAAAGCTAGTTTAGAACGACGCTATACTCATTCTCCTGCCCGGTCTCATAGCCTGGAATAACAGTAGTGTCAAGTCTGGGTAAACAAGAACCTCCCTGTCACCGTCCTTAAGGCTACCGGAGTACCTCTCAGGTGCCTGAGGTTACCCACCATATCTGCGGAGTGGCCAATGGAATGTCAATCCAGATTAAATCTTTAGGTTCTTATTAAATTTTCAATAATTGTTTGCGGTTCTGGAATCACTTCCAGTTCTACCATACTCCCACTACTATTTTCTGAAAAAATCCATTTTTATCAAAACTGTGGCGAGTCAAGAACAATATCACTATTGATCTTCCAGATGATAGAAAGTCTACCCTCGTCATAGCCCAGGTCAACCCACAAACAGCCATTACAGAAACGTGCCTTGAGTTATCCAGAGTCTGGTTTTAAGCATAAGCCTGATAACTCCATATACCTTAACATCGTTAAGATATGAACTATTCTATATCTAATATAGAAATAGAGGCACTGATTTAATTAGAACCAGATTCAAATCATGCAACTACTCCAGTGCATGCCAACTAAATGGAGAGAGGCCGATCAGCATTACACAACTTAGGAGTGCATCCAAACATGAGTTACCTGAAAGAGAAACAAGTTTCTCAAAGCCATTACTATCAACTGAATACCGTACACAAGTATCTACATCTTCGATTACCATGAAGAATCCCGATACTTGCGACACCTGGTTCTCTACTTTATTCTTATACCTATAACTTCTAAAAACTTTAGGCCTTGTATTTCTACGAAACACTTGTCTAAAAGCTAGAGAAGTCACAAGAAAACAGAATATAGTACGAGGACCAACCTCTCTGTCCTAATGGACACTGGACAATATACAATGCTTTGTATAAGTCCTCGGAGTTCAATAACTCAAACCCTGTGCGTCGTAGGTTGAAAACTGTACTATGGTTATGAAGAATTACACCGCTGTTTAATGCTCCTTACCTAACCATTCACTGATATAGGTAAATGTCATGGACATAATTTCAAAAAGTTATATCTCACTTTATAAAAATAAACGTACAGATATATCAATTTGAAATTGGTGCATAACAACGGATATTCAAAACCAAATATTTGTCGTCCGGCAAAAACCCAGGAGATATCCTCAAATATCATCAATTACAACAAATCCCGATATTATGAGGATGATCACCTAATTCCCAATAACTTACTCCCACTCATCATCTGTAAAACCATACAGATGTGAGAATCATACCTGGTAAATACATACCGTGGAGCAAGGGTCAAATTGGGAAATCAGTTTTCTTTTAACAGTACACAGTGAAACTGAAACATGTAAATGTTTCGAAGGGGTTTCCGGGTATTCCTAGTAATGACTCTTCCATTATAAGATTCACAACTGTAACCGTATATTTCTTTTCCATTTCTCCAAATCCCTTTATATGTCTTTAGTCATTACCTTCTGTACACCACCTTTAGGCCAAATGGTTTTCTTCCTTCCCTTCCGTTCGGCACCGGCCTATGGTTTGGAAGAAGACTATCCAATAAGCATAATGGGTGTACTCTCCTAATCCTAGGAGCACTCGCAACCCGAGAGAAGTTAAAGATAAAAGAAAACTGAATAAACCTTATTCCTATTTCTCCTGAACCAGAATCCATCCCTGAACTGGAACAAGTTCCTTCGAGTTCGTATATAACCATAAGATGGAATATCCAATAACAGTGGATCTTCATAGTGATACGGAGTGTTCTGGAGAAATATAAAGGTGATGTAGGAGTGGCGATGAAATACTTGGTTTGGTCGTGAATAGTAGTCGCAATTTACTTTGCCCTCTTACTAATCCCTTTTATTTGTCTTTACTTATTACCTTCTGTACACCACACTTAGGCTAATTGGTTTTCTTCATTCCCTACCTTTCGGCACCTGCCTATGGTTTGGAAGAAGACTATCCAATTAGCGTAATAGGTGTACCGTCCTAATCCAAGGAGCACTCGCAGCGTGAGAGAGGGTAAAAGGAAAAGACAACTGAATAGTCCTATTCATTTTCTCCAGAACCGGAACCATCCTCGAATCCGGAACAAGTTCCATCGAGTTCGTATATAACCTTACGATCGTTTTATCCAATGGAAGTGGATGTTCGTAGTAATACGGAGTGTTCTGGAGAAAAGGGTAAAAGTAGGAGTGGCAATGAGGTACGCAACTCTGACAATCTAAAAGCCAGAATTTTAAGAAGGTTCGGTCAACTTGGTCACTGAGTCATAGTCTAGGGTCGGGCCATGGTCGCTGCCAAAGAGAGAGAGAAAAGAAACACTCTGCGTGCACTCTAACCTAGATCAGAATGGTTATCAATTTATCTAATTAGGAAACCTCCCACTGTAACATCAAATTCTCCTCCAAACCTGAAAGAAGAATTAGTCGGGATCACCGGAGGAGTAAACCAATTCATCAGTGGGAATCGGGATCCAACTATCATCGCATGATAACGTGATGGAATCCAATCACGTTATCACACTCCAGAAGATATGCGCATATCTGGGAAGTTTCAGTTTCTTTAGAAACTCCCGATGTGATTTTTACCCCATGCTCTTATGACCTTGACGAAGGCCAACATATTATAAGTCACATGTCAAGTTCTATCCATCATTATCCGGATTAATTTGAACCCACCCGTATATACCCTTGACGAAGGACAAAATAATAGTACGACTGTCCCAAACTAACGCATCTATTTATGCAACAGAAAAGTAACAAATAGCTACCATACACTATGCCATGACGAAGGCCAACAAACATAAGATGAATACTAAGTGCTACCCGTCTGAAATGACGGAGGGCTACGAATGGTTTTTGGCAAAAAACCTTTAACGTAACGAACTTAATATCGTTGAAGGAACGAGATAGCTTTTTATAAATATAGTGGCGAAAACCTTTGCTAATGAGGTCACACCCGGTGAAGGGATCTCGGTTCTTTCCCCGTAGAATGAGGTGCAGGATATTCCAACTGAATACCATGATGCAAAGCAAAAAGTAATCGACTATAGTGAAGTTATTACCCTGACGCAAACCTCTGTCCAAGGGGTCACTCCCGGTGAAGGGATCTCGGCCCTTGCCTCGTCGACTGAGATGCTACCGAATACCACTGTGCAAAACAAAAGAGAACGTCCTTGTAATAACAACTTTTTTTGAAAATTGTTCCAACAACATCAAACAGGTTTGTTTAGCTTGCATTGATCCGAATCAATGCAGTCCCATCAATTGATCACACCACAAAAGAACGAAAATACGATGTACGTATATGCCATCCGCATTCGCCACTGGGTCCCATCATCACCCGTTAGGTTACATAACTAATGACAGAGCGGGGACTGGACTAGCGTGGGTGTAAAACATATACAACATCTATTAGTATATATATCAATATATAATAATCACTCATGGCGTGATAAATACAACATCACAGAAATGTAATAAGCATCACAGAACAATACAGATAATCTGGGATCACCGGGTTTCCTTTGAGCCGCAACTGAAACCCGACGTTCCTCTGGTCGCGTGGAAAGCCTGTGCAATGAAATCCTAGACCCTTACGGGCGCGGCAAGTTACCCGCCAAAACCAGAAGAGAGGCAACCCCCTTCAACAAAGTGAATGGGCCACCCAGCACTTCACGGAATCCGGTAACTTGAGCACCCCTCCTTGGGTCAACCTATACCCCCTACAAGTGCGGCGAGTAGCCCGCCAATCCTAGAGTGAAGCCCCCTCCGTCTCAAAGCCATGAGATGCGAGCCTGTTTCCATTTAGAACTCAGCTATCCGTGCACTCCACCTTGGGGTAATCCTAGTACAGAAAGTACAAATATATACAACGGGTACATCGACCTCAAACCGGTTGTGCCCCAAAAGAATGTTAGTTATATGTATGCCCTAGGGGCCATTACTGTACATACGATGTATATTGTAGTGGATGCTAGGACATATATAGGGAGGACTTTCTTGCTCGACATGATAGTATGCTATCTGGTTGTACTTTATCTTAACATGCACTCTTATTGTCTCTATGTTACATGTTGATAAAGCCCTTAGGATATGTACTCGACTACTGGGACTATGATGAGATCATACTAGTGGGGACACGGTAGTCGATGAGTACATCCTATAACTGTTTCGAGGGTGTATCGAAATAGGGCATCGATACACCAGAGTAGACTAGCGTATACGCATCTTGACCCATATGATGGGCGATGGATGATCCCTTATCCATCGGTGTTTGACATCAAGGATGGTGTACGAGTGCTCAGTAGAGACTGGGTACACTGGACGGACTCGCCGAGAACTCCCAGATGGTATTATACCTCACGTCAAATGGCAGTTCTCCGGTGACACTGGTACAGAGTGGTCTGTTGACCCGAGATCGTCATAGAGACTTGTGTGATTACCACTGTGCTTTGATTTCCATCATACCACGTCCAAGAGGGCGTGCAAAAAGATGGATTTTGGGTACAGTCCCGAATCACATGGAGGCAATGAGCGATGGGAGGGGATTCGTCTCTCGCGGTATAGGGAGTTGATGCTGTGCTGTGTTCGATTGGCTATAACTGGAAATCCCTGGCCAGGGTTGCTGAGATTTTCTGGTAAGTGTTATCAGTAGTTTCTCGAACTGTTATAGATCTCATATCGACACGACTTATCAAGCTACCGGGGTCTGACGTATACCACCCCTAGGCGAGATATGCGACATATCAGACGACGAGACCGGACTGTACGGCAGTGTTACTGATTGGATTCACAGGAGAATGTACAGGCTTGCTTGTTGATTTTCTGAGCGTTCAATACCTGGGTAGCTGTTACGTTTAATTGACCGCTTGCAGTTTGTGGGTGTTTGATATGATCATCACCTACTGCCGGCGTATTGACGATTCTTTAGAGTCTTACACAGAAGTTTCTTGACTCAGGCAAAACGGAGTAGGAGCACATATATGATCTGCGTGGGACCGAGGATAATGCGGTATGTGATACCGTATTGAATTCTCGCGATATTTGATATCAGCCGGGTCATCGGATCAAGTGTTGATTCGATGAATCGGTAAATGATATATTAGTCGGTTATATGCGATATAGCCGGATTGTCGGATCAAGTGTTGATTCGATAATTTAATGTATAATAATATATATGATATATTAAATTACATTAACTAGTATTAGCTCACTAAAAGATTCTTTTTCTCACTCGGGTAATACATTAATATATATGCGATATATGTTTATTGTATTATTTTGTTACAATAAATATTGTATATGTGATATATAATATTGTAACATGTTGTAATTATTAATGCAACATGTTTAGTGGAGATTAAACAAGGTTAGGATTTGATTTGGGTTAGCACATTCTTGTAGCTTCTAGAAGCTTTTCTTTTTGTCATGAACAAAGATATTTGTGTTGATATTTTTACATGACTCATGCTTTAACCCAACCCAAACCCTAGCCCTAGTTAAATATCTACAAAAGTGTAGTTAACCATGGTTGCATAAATAATTATGACAACATTTCATTATTCATCACAAAAGGATTTTAATTCATTATTCATCTTCTTCTTGCTTGACTTCTTCATGAAAAGTTTTCTTGCTTTGATTTTGTGATGAAAAATGAGTGAGAATAAGAAAACAAATGAGAGAAAAAATCCTACTTTGTCATTCTCATCTACCCTTACCCTTTAGATGAGAGTGTTCACTTCATTTAGTGAGTGAGAGCTTGTGTTAATGAAACTTCAAGGTAGATCATCTTTGTTATCGAAGATCGGAAGCAAGCTTGCATCTTTCTCTTCGTGGAGCCTCTCGAGAGTCCGGAACACGATGATCGCAGCGAAGGGACCTCAACACGGAGCTTAAGAAGTGAAGGACCGGATCTACAAAGGTTGTAATCCCTCTCACTTAGTGTTAAAGTGTTTAACATGCTTGTTTTCGCCTAGACTCTAGTTTAAAGATCCGGCTTTGGGTTGTTCGGCACGGCTAAATTTTTAATCGGGCATGGTTGATGCCTCGTAGACCCTTATGCGTGAGCCTAGAATCTCTACAGTGGTATCAGAGCCAAGCTAGAGCTTTAGACGAAGTCTATGCGAAGTTTAAAGTCCGATCGAACTCCGAATACTCGATATACCCTAGTTTCTGGAAAATTTTCAAAACTGTTGATTTTTCCATAATAAAAATGCTTTAAAAAACTCAGCAGGGAAATATAGGAATTACTCTAAAATATGATCACCTAATTCCACTGTAGCGCCATGGATCCGCCGCACTACCCTGCTTTTGGCGGCGGTTCCGCGGCCGAATGTGAAGATTAGGCACTCAATTTTATAAAGTAACATCCGTAGGTGTCTCTGCATGTTTCTGGGATTTTTTAATTCTACTCAAGTGTAGAGTTTTCTGGGGTGTATTGGGGACTCGTTGATTGGATCGGATAATTTAACTTCGTTTGTTTTTTCCGGGTAATTTTTTAGAACGTGTTAAAAAGTTCGAACGGATATCAATAACTCACTTTTTCCCCTACCGGAAAATTTCCAAGCGTTGGAATTTTCCATAGTTTAAGAACGTTCTAAGTCATGCAAGTAACGCGGTGGACCCTTTAGAAGACAACAAACCTTAACTCGATTATGTGACCGTCTTGAGCTGCCTTTGAACCTTAGGGTTTGGGGCAGTACGGCATGCCACATGTGAGGCGTTGGCTTGACCCTTCTACGGCTGGGTCATTGGTACTGTGGCATGTGATGGATGTTTTTAAACTAATTTCAAGTGTTGAGAACTATTTGGTAAATCTTGGGTGTTTGATTATTCAATCGGAAAGTTTAACATTGTCTGTTTATCTGGAATGTGATACAATATTTGGAATCCACAGGAAGTTATGAGATAACTAATTTGAATATTATAAACCTAGCCGTTTAGTCTCAATTGATCGGTTGCCACGGGATTTTGATGTGATCAAAAGTCCGTCGCAATCACGTAGCATACGCGGATACTCGCCGGGTAAACTTAATAGACAGCCATGCCCCATAGCCCCGACCAAGTGACTGTAGGAGAACCCCGTCGCCAAAAGCATCCGTTCGGGTGCTCGCGGCAGCGGTGTTCCGCCTTAGTGCACTTCGTCAACGGTATCGGGGGTGCGGCCGTCTACTAAAGTTTGCGATGAGCATTCGATCAGGTTGTCGAGAATCTTGTTGAATTGCCCGACATATTATTGAAAAGAGTTTTCGATAATGAGACTAAAATGCGGGGTTTATAATTGTTAGGCATGCGATGTCTAAAGAATTCATTTGGTTAGGCATGCGATGTCTAAGGAGGTTGCGGATTCCAACTGTTGTAGTTTTACACTTTCTTTTCTGCGACCGTAAGCGTAGTATGTGGTGTATCGCCGGCTTCGTTGCTATACATCAACGACAATCGGGATACGCATACTTGCTTACGTTGATGATATGAGATATTATATGTTGCTGTGATATGTTATATTGGATCGTCGCGTTTTGAATAGACGGGGTTTTTATGTGAGATGAGAGTTTTTCTTTTTCATTCATGTAAAATTCATTTGTATGTAATATTCTTTTTTTGGGGCACTTCCGGGCCGAGGATGATGTCACCATTGTATATTATTTACTTTTCCGCATTAGGTAGACCCAAGGCGGGGAGCATAAGTAACCGGGTTCTAGGGTCCAGTGGGAGACCATCTCGAGGAGTCGAGACCGGGTCTCCTAACCCTAGAATTGGCAGTGTTACTTGCCGCTCTCGTAGGGGTCTAGGGATGTGGGTTTGGCTATTCAAAGCGACCGTGGAATCCGTTTTTTATACAGGCTCGTATTGAAAACATGGACGTCCTAGTATATCCAATATTTCATATATGTTCTTCTGCTGCAATGTTCTGTGATGAGATCATATTACTGCCTGAGATGAATGTTTATATTATATATATGAGATATATGTTATATTGCAGATTTCGTTTCAAATGTGATGCTTGTGAAGCATAATAAAATGGAACTTCATTAATGAGATTAATGAAACTAAAAGAAACCTAAGATGTTGTAGAAACTTGTTTAAAAACTGGTAGCTCTAGTTATTGCATTGCATAGCGGTGTTCCTTATAGAACATCCAGCACCTTATTCAATAAGGAAGGAGCCGAGATCCCTTCACCGGGAGTGACCTCTTTAGCAATAACTGGAAGATGCTGCATACTCAGTTTGTCTTTTGATTGCTTCAATAGTTTTTGCTTTGCATAGTGATATTTGTGAAATATCCTGCACCTTATTCGATGAGGAAAGAGCCGACGATCCCTTCACCGGGAGTGACCTCTTTAGCGAAACTAGAAAAGCCTAAAAAACACTCCATTTAAAATCACTCGATTCTACAACGATATCAAGTTCATTACGCAAAGGGTTTTCTTAAAAACCTGTCGTAGCCCTCTGTCATTTCAGATAAGTAATAGTTAGTATTCGTGCTGCGTTTGTTAACCTTGTCAAGGCGTAGTGTGCGGTAGCTGATGACTACTTATCTGTATAAGCAAATGATGCGATTGGATTAGGGTAGTCGTGCGAGTTTGTTGACCTTGTCAAGGGTCGTGCGGGTGGGTTTAATTCAGATCAGGAAATGACGGGTTGAACTTGACTTCCGGTCTATGGTTTGTTGACCTTGTCAAGGTCATAGATCGCTTGGGGCAAAATATTATTGGGAATTTCAAGAGTTGAAATTTGCAATGAGATTACATACCTTCTATGAGATAGTTGGATCCCAATAACCGCTGCGAGTAAGAGTTGCTCCTGGGAGAGTTTTACACATTACAATTAACCGATCAAGTAGGTGTCTAGAAAGGTGTTAACGGGGTTACGCCCCTGGGAAAACGAGGTTTATTTTAATTAGGTCCGTGCGAAAGCGCGGGGAACCTCCCTCAAAGTACCGGCATTGGCCTGGCTAAAAGATTGGCGAACTTGTAGCGTGTAATTAATCCCGGCTAGTCTTTCCTTTTAGGGTTTGAAGGAAGATTTGACTAAACAAGTGGGAGACATCCTGATTAGATAAATTGATAACCAATCTAATCTTGTAAAAGCGCACGCTGAGTGTTTTCTTCTCTCTCTCTCCAGGTAGCGACCATGTCACGCCTTAATCAAGATAATAATACAGATGTATTGACCGAACCCGCTTGTTATACTGCGCTAGGGAACGTTGGTCCCGCTCTAACTTATAATTGTTATAAGACAGAGCAGGAAATAGAGGATTACCAGAATTCCCGTGTCTCCCTAACGAAGAAAGTACATGCTGATGCATCTTCTTCGGGTGTGTTCATTACAGAGAACTGTTTCTCAATATCCTATATGTCCTGGGTATTTGATACCGGATCAGGATCCCACATATGTAATTTATTACATGGGCTACAGATAGGTAGAGAACTGAGAACGGGTGATAAGTTTCATGAGATAGAAACGGTGCAAGTGTTGCAGCCAAGTCTGTTGGTCACTGTCACCCTGTATTACCAGAATACATTGATTCTGAACGAATGTTATTAGATACCGAACCTGATATACAACATCATATCAATCTCTTTATTAGTAAAGAAAGATATAATTTTGTATTGTTGGATATATAATGTTTTGAACATTTCCTATATCAAGAGTTGATCGGTTCAGGCACGTTATCTAAAAGCATAGACGTTCTAAATCAAACCACAGTTCTTAACGTATAGAACACACACAAGAGGAATTGTTCAGAAATGAACGAATCCTTCTTGAGGCATTGTAGACTAGGTCATATCAATGCGACCCGACTAGCTGAAGTTACATAAAGATGCATATTTAAATTAGTTTGAATTTACATCTTGTGAAACTTGCCGGTCATGTCACAGAGATAAGATGACCACAGCTCCGTTTATTGGAAACAGAGAAAGAGTTAGTGAACTCTTGGGATTGATACATGCTAATGTATGAAGGTCCCCTGTCTACACATGCCAAGACCGGTTTTTTGTACTTCATTACATTCTCTGATGATCTCTTAAGATTCGGACATATGTTCCTGTTGAAACACAAGTCTGAACCTTTTAAGATATTCACATAATATAAGTTAGAAGTAGAGAACCAAAAACTGGGTATAAGTATTATGTCCTTTGATGAGATCAAGGAGGAGAATACTTAAGCACGGAATTCCTGGACTATTCTAAAGGAGAATAAGATTCTCTCTCAGCATTACTCTTTCGTATACACCATAGCACGTCGGTGTATCGGGGCGGAGCAATCACACCCTATGTGATATGGTGTGCTCTATAATGAGTACTACTGTGTTTCTTATTTCCTTTTGGGAGTTATGCACTTGTGAAGCTGCATACCTATTGAATAGGGTTGCAATCAAATCAGATGCCTACCACTTCATATGTAATATGGAATGGGAAAAGCCCATATCTTTAGTATGTTAAGATTTGGGGTTGTCCAGCCTATGTCTAAAAGCATAATCCGGAAAAGCTCGAGGCAAAGTCAGTTCTGTAGAACTGGAAAGAGTTCCAGCTATACAAACTGCAGCTGATGATTTGGTAGAACCCGAAGGATTCAATAGTTTCCAACGAACCTCAGCCTCTCCGCCGATCTAGTAGGGTTCCTCACACACCTGAGAGATACTTCAGTTTCTCTATGACAGTGGGATCGAGGATTGCACATGAGATGATGACCTAACTTATTTTGAGCAGGCCATCAGGAGTGGGACTCTGTAAGAATGACTGGATGCTTATCGATCTGAGATGGAATCCTTATACACCAAAAAAGTATGGACCTTGGTTGCTTTATCTGAAGGGTTAAATCCCCATCAGAAGCAAGTATATCTTAAGAAGATTACTTGGTGTACATGGAAAAGTTGAGACTTTCAAAGCTATGCTTAAAGTCCATCCAGATCCTACTTGCCACGGCTACATACCATGACTACGATATCTGGCGGTTGGGTGTCATGACTGCTTTTCTTAATGATGATTTGGAAGAGAGCGTCTATAAGTACACAGCCAGAGGGCTTCGTAGACAGTGGGAGCAGCGGAAACGTGAGCAAGATGTTTTATGTAATAAATCAGGCATCGCGGAGTTGGAACATCTGTTTTGATGTGGTAGTCAAAGAGTTTGACTTCATCAAAATGATAGATGAACCTTGTATATACAAAAAGGAAGTAGAGAGTATGGTTGTGATCCTCGTAGAGTACGTGGATGACATACTCTTGATAGGGAAGGAGTTTCCTATGCTACGCTCGGTCAATCTCCTCTTATCACAAAAATTCTCCATATAGGATCAAGGTGATACCTCCTAAATCCTTGGTTATGGATCTATGGGATAGATCTAATTGGATGTTGGGATTCTCACTAGTTGTAGTGAGATGGTATCGATCGATCCTGGGGAGAATCACTGGAAAGGTTTCAGGGTGATAAGGACGACTGAATTTCAGTCGCAGGCTTTGTCTTTACCCTCAGTGGAGGGACGGTATGTTGGAAGAGTTCCAAGCTAGATACCGTGACTTACTAGACGATTAAAGGCAAGATACATCGTTACCAAGGATGCTACCGAAGAGGCAGTCTGGATATATAAGTTCATAAGATGAACTTCGTTCCTACCATTGTGTGACAATGGAATTGTGGCTTTTGCCAAGGAACACCTCATCCCATCAGAAATCCAGATATAATTCTTAGGCAGTATCACCTTGATCATGGAGATAGTTGATCCACTCACAAAGGCCTTTTTTCCCAGTAGTGACTTTTATGGGATGGTTGAGTATGAGATACTTCAACCACAGCTAATTGTTAGGTATGCGATACCACAACAGATGGCCCTAGTGCAAGTGGGAGATTGTTAGTTATATGTATGCCCTAGAGGCCATTACTATACATACGATGTATATTGTAGTGGATGCTAGGACATATATAAGGAGGACTTTCTTGCTCGACATGATAGTATGCTATCTGGTTGTACTTTATCTTAACATGTACTCTGATTGTCT
Source organism: Agapanthus africanus (assembly GCA_030015575.1). Classification (NCBI taxonomy): domain Eukaryota; kingdom Viridiplantae; phylum Streptophyta; class Magnoliopsida; order Asparagales; family Amaryllidaceae; genus Agapanthus; species Agapanthus africanus. The sequence goes on from JASDDO010000029.1 coordinate 217,727,008, forward strand.
CTATGTTACATGTTGATAAAGCCCTTAGGATATGTACTCGACTACAGGGACTATGATGAGATCATACTAGTTGGGCCACGGTAGTCGATGAGTACATCCTATAACTGTTCCTAGTCGAGCGTGTATCGAGACAGGGCATCGATACACCAGAGTAGACTAGCGCATACGCATCTTGACCCATATGATGGGCGATGGATGATCCCATATCCATTGGTGTTTGACATCAAGGATGGTGTACGGGTGCTCAGTAGAGACTGGGTACACTGGACGGACTCGCCGAGAACTCCCAGATGGTATTATACCTCACGTCAGATGGCAGTTCTCCGGTGACACTGGTACAGAGTAGTCTGTTGATCCGAGATCGTCATAGAGTCTTGTGTGATTCCCACTATGCTTTGATTTCCATCATACCACGTCCAAGAGGGCGTGCAAAAAGGTGGCTTTTGGTACAGTCCCGAATTACATGGAGGCAATGAGCGGTAGGAGGGGATTCGTCTCTACCGGTATAGGGAGTTGATGTTGTGCTGTGTTCGATTGGCTATAACTGGAAATCCCTGGCCAGGGTTTCTGAGATTTACTGGTAAGTGTTATCATTAGTTTCTCAAACTGTTATAGACCTCATATCGACACGACTTATCAAGCTACTGGGGTCTGACGTATACCACCCCTAGGCGAGATATGCGACATATCAGACGACGAGACCGGACTGTACGGGAGTGTTACTGATTGGATTCACAGGAGAATGTACAGGCTTGCTTGTTGATCTTCTGAGCGTTCAATACTTGGGTAGCTGTTACGTTTAGCTGATCGCTTGCAGCTTGTGGGTGTTTGATATGATCATCACCTACTGCCGGCGTATTGACGATTCTTTAGAGTCCTACACAGAAGTTTCTTGACTCAGGCAAAACGGAGTAGGAGCACATATATGATATGTGAAGGATCGAGGATAATGCGGTATGTGATACCGTATTGAATTCTCGCGATATTTGATATCAGCCGGGTCATCGGATCAAGTGTTGATTCGATGAATCGGTAAATGATATATTAGTCGGTTATATGCGATATAGCCGGATTGTCGGATCAAGTGTTGATTCGATAATTTAATGTATAATAATATATATGATATATTAAATTACATTAACTAATATTAGCTCACTAAAAGATTCTTTCTCTCACTCGGGTAATACATTGATACATATGCGATATATGTTAATTGTATTATTTTGTTACAATAAATATTGTATATGTGATATATAATATTGTAACATGTTATAATTATTAATGCAACATGTTTAGTGGAGATTGAACAAGGTTAGGGTTTGATTTGGGTTAGCACATTCTTGTAGCTTCTAGAAGCTTTTCTTTTTGTCATGAACAAAGATATTTGTGTTGATATTTTTACATGACTCATGCTTTAACCCAACCCAAACCCTAGCCCTAGTTAAATCTCTACAAAAGTATAGTTAACCATGGTTGCATAAATGATTATGACAACATTTAATTATTCATCACAAAAGGATTTTAATTCATTATTCATCTTCTTCTTGCTTGACTTCTTCATGAAAAGTTTTCTTGCTTTGATTTTGTGATGAAAAATGAGTGAGAATAAGAAAACAAATGAGAGCAAAAATCCTACTTCATCATCCTCATCTACCCTTGCCCTTTAGATGAGAGTATTCACTTCATTTAGTGAGTGGGAGCTTGTGTTAATGAAACATCAAGGTAGATCATCTTTGTTATCGAAGATCGGAAGCAAGCTTGCATCTTTCTCTTCGTGGAGCCTCTCGAGAGTCCGGAACACGATGATCACAGCGAAGGGACCTCAACACGGAGCTTAAGAAGTGAAGGACCGGATCTACAAAGGTTGTAATCTCTCTCACTTAGTGTTAAAGTGTTTAACATGCTTGTTTTCGCCTAAACTCTAGTTTAAAGATCCGGCTTTGTGTTATTCGGCACGGCTAAATTTTTAATCGGGCATGGTTGATGCCTCGTAGACCCTTGTGCGTGTGCCTAGCATCCCTACAAAGAATAATATACAAACAGGCAGTGACGGCAGTCCACATGTCAGACGCTCTCCCCACAATATCAAATGTACAAATAATACCAAACTGTACTACCATTGCATCCAGGCTATCCACCACGAAAAATCCGCAACATCACAGTGCAACAAAGAACATCAACATGAATGTCACGTTCATAAATCCGTCTAAAAGACCTATAACAATTAGACGAGATTTATCGCTCGAGTGACGTTCACGGTTAAACTAACGTATTTAAAAAAAATTCGATCGACAAAATTTCCCGAATTGGCCCCAGGCACAAATCCAGTACTGTAACAAAATCTGGGCCCAAACAAAAAATTCCAAAAACCACAATTCCATGTACCTGACACCTAGAAGAAAAATGAAGCGCTAAGTCCACAATTCCACCGCGGAACCGCGGTTAACATGCCTGTTATGCAGCGTTTCCGCGGCGTTATGGTGAGATCGTGCTTTCAAATTTCTTCAGGGGTCTTAGAAAAGCCTGCACGATTTTCTGACATACCGAAAATATTTTTTTGACCACAAAAAAAATTTTGACAGAAACTTCATGAAATGGAATCGCCGTTTTGGAAATTTCGTTCGATTGATATTTCAAACACGTTAGAAAAAGCTAGTAAAGGTTAATGGCGTGGCTCTGATACCATGTAAGTCTACGGTAGCTCTCCGGCCGTCGATCCGAGGCCAAAATGCGGAAACAAAAACTTTTTCATGAACTTGAAACTGGCGCTAACGTATACTACAAACCCGGATCGAACCATTAAGATTAAGTAGCAACTAGAGAAGGGTTAGAAAAGTTATACCGATCGATCCGTGTCCTTCGGTCTTTAGCCACCATCTCTAGCTCCTCGCGGCATCTCCGATCTTCGGTCTCCTCGTCGGAAAGGCACCATATCAATGAGTCTTTTTACGGGCTCCCGCTTCATCCGAAGCAACTCGGACACGAAGTTCGCTAGCCGACGTGTCCAAGGTGAAGTAGAGAATGTTTGCGATCACTTTGTCTCAAGCATCCATTGATTCTCAACGCATGAGAGTGTATGGATGGAGGTTGAAGATGATGCCATTAATGGAGATAGTGAGCTCAAGAAGAAAGAGGAAGAAGAAGAGCTTTCTTGTTCCTTTTTTGTTGCAATGATAAAATGAGAGCAGGAATAAAAAATGAATCCAAGAGAAAACCCTTGCCTCATGGCTGCCTTCCCTCTCTTCTCTTATCATTTCAACACATTAAATCAATCCAAAATGTGACATATGCACAAATAAAGAGACCATGAGTCACTAGATTGCATGTGTCACAATTAGTGCTCCTAATTATGACTTTGAGCTCATTATTTCCATTTGCAAACATTAATCCAAATGTTTGCAACAATAAAAAGAGAATGGCATCTACTAAAGTAAACTCGTGACGGATCACAAGGATACCCCTCACCTGTATATACATACCTGCATCCGCATTCCGACTGAATGCGAATGCAATGAGACTAAAGTAATCCAACAAATCTAATACTAGGATCCGGCTTAAACCAAAGCCCACTAGTATAATCCATCCGATCATGATCCATGCTCTACTGCACGTATATGATCGAACCCTGCCATAATACCATATGACCTCTACAACGTTTCGCCCGAAACTTGAGAAACTGTCTGTAGGGGACTCTAAAGACTCGTCAATACACTTGCTGTGGATTTAACCACTAGCACGTCAGTGGTACTAGCTGTACGTAATGGGTTACCAGGTATTGACCAAAAGGGAGGTCGATGAACGAACTCAACCTGACACCCTACTGAGCCTGTCAGTGACAATATCCGTACAGTCCGGTCTGTTTGTCTATGAGAATCGTATGTCTGGCCTAGAGGGTTGGTAAAAGTCAGACCCCCAAAAGCGGTACAAGTCGTGTCAAAGTGTAGCCCAGAACACCCTGAGATACTACTGGAATACCTACCAGTAAATCTTCTGCCTTGGCCAAGGACTTCGTGTAATGGCTCTTCTAGACACATCGCGATCTCACCCCCAATACCGGGAGAGACGAAACCCCTGCCGATCCGCTCACTACCTCCATGTGGCTCGGGACTGTACCCAACTAAAACCTGTTTGCACAACTCCTTCGAGCCATGGTAGGGTAGTAATCAAAGCACAGTGGGAACTCACACGAGACAAATGACGATCTCAGGTCGATAAACTAACTTGTACACATGTCACCAGGGAACTGCTATCTGACGTCAGGTATAATACCAACTAGCATGTTCCCGGCAAGTCATGTCCGGTGTACTCATAACCCAATGAGCACCTGCATACATCTTAGGTGATCCAACTGACACCAATGGCTTGTGAGACCGGCCATCGCCCCTCGTCGGGGTCTCGACTGTATACACTAGTCTACTAATGGAGTATCGATGCCCAGTCTCGAAACTCCCTCGACTAGGGACCTTTTAAGGATGTGCTTATAGACCCCAGCTCCCACGCATATGATCGCTATCATATTGCTGGCCGTCAAGCAAGAATCCTAAGGGCTCTATCAACGTGTAATAGTAATCTGTAACATCACCTAAATCATGTACACGATGATAAACCAGATAGCATACTATCATCTTGAGTAAGAATGTCCTGCCGGCATTGGTCCTCCCTCAATCATTGAAATCGCGTGCCTGCGATCCAATAATTGACTTTGAGGGCGCTATATCTAACAAGTTTATGTTAATGGTTCGATCCGGGTGAAAGACTACGATAGCGCCGTTTTCCTAAGAATTTTTTGTTCCGCATTTTGGCCTCGGATCGACGGCCGGGGCGCTACCGTAGACTTACATATGTACTTGACTACAAGGATTATGAAGAGATCATACTAGTGGGGCCAGGGTAGTCAACGAGTATATCCTATAACTGCTCCTAGTTGAGGGTATATTGAGACAGGGCATCGATACACCAGAGTAGACTAGCGTATACGCATCTTGACCCATATGATGGGCGATGGATGATCCCATATCCATTGGTGTTTGACATCAAAGATGGTGTATGGGTGCTCAGTCGAGATTGGGTACACTGAACGGACTTGCCGAGAACTCCTAGATGGATTTATACCTATCGTCAGATATCAGTTCTTTGGTGACACTGGTACAGGTTAGTCTGTAGACCCGAGATCATCATATAGTCTTGTGTGATTCCCACTGTGCTTTGATTTCCACCTTACCACGTCCAAGAGGGCATGCAAAATGGTGGCTTTTGGGTATAGTCCCGAATCACATGGAGGCAATGAGCGATAGGAGGGGTTTCGTCTCTCCCGGTATAGGGAGTTGATGTTGTGCTGTGTTTGATTGGCTATAACTGGAAGTCCCTGGCCAGGGCTGATATGGAGTACTACTGGTAAGAGTTATCAGTAGTTTCTCGACCTGTCATGAGCCTCACATCGACACGACTTGTCGGTTACTGGGGTCTGACTTTTACCACCCCTAGACTTGATATGCAGCATATCAGACGAAGAGATCGGACTGTACAGTAGTGTTACTGATTGGATTCACAGGAGAATGTATAGGCTTGCTTGTTGATCTTTTGATCTCTCAATACCTGGATGGCTGTTACGTTTAGCTGACCGCTTACAGCTTGTGGGTGTTTGATATGATCATCACCTACTGTCGGCGTATTGACGATTCTTTAGAGTCCTACACAGAGGTTTCCTGGCTCAGGAAAAACGGAGTAGGAGCACATATGTGATATGTGCAGGATCGAGATTGATGCGCGTATGTGATACCGTATTATATTGTAACGTTTTGAAAATCGTTTCGGTGAAATTTCAGAAAATCGGTAAAATATGGGGGTTTTCCGTAAAAAATCAAAATATAAATATCTTTATTATAAAATTAAATATACATATTCTAGCTATGTAATTGCTAGTATTTAGTATTTATTGAGCCACTGGTAAAATTTCTAATTTTCTGAAATATTTTCCTAAATTAATTATTTTAATATTATTTTAAGCCGTCACTGATACATTTAATTAGGGAAAATTACAAATTGGAATGGGTTGAAACAAATTTTGTGCATCATAACACATTAAACAAAATTTTAACATGTTGTTTTTGAAATGAAATGAAGCTGTGAAACGGTTTTAGAAAATATAGAAGAAAAAGGCTTAAATAGTGAAAATAGTGTAAATAGATATTGGGGTATAACATTTATCATTTTTCCCTCACCCACACTCACCCACACCCTCTCTCCCCTCTCTAAATCAGCAGCCCCAAGCAGCCCCTTCTTTTTCCCCACTTGTTTTGCCAAAAGAAAAGTAAAGAAAAAATGGTTTAATAAAGAAAGAAGCTTGACTTTGTTGACTTTGACCATTCCTTACACCCACACCACTCTCTCTCTCTCCCCCTTCCCCATTTCCAGCCGAGCCCTCCCTCCTACTACAGCAGCCCTCTCCCCCTCTTCTTCTTCTCATTTCACCTCAAAAAAATTCCACAAAATGCTTAAAATTCCATCAAAAATCAAGCTAAAACTCAAATCCAACTCCTACCCATTTCTCCTTAACCTATCAAGCATAGATCTTGGTGAAAAGTTTGCATTTGGGGGACAAGTTTCATGTTGATCTCAAGATGGTTGTGAGGTATAAATCTTGTTCTTTTTTTTGGGTTGTTTGTTTTTACTTCAAATTAAGTTAATGAAGGGTTTAGTTTAGGTTTTAAATTTCAAGTCCAAATTCAAGATTAGGGTTTGTGAAATTGAAGTAAGGGTTTTGTTTTGAAGTTGAATGGTGATCGATTGTGCATGGTTATGTGATGTATTTTTGTATCTTAGGACATGCAAAATGTAATCTTGTTGCTTAGTGCTAATTGTAACATTAAAATATCCAATTTAGTTTTATTTAAGCAAACTAGGTTCTAGCTTTTAGTTGCAAATGGGTGATTTAAAATCTAATTAAGGTTTTGATGACTTTATTAACATTTTAATTTGTTGTTTAGAAATTTAGATCATGCAAAACCAAGCTTAATTGATGAATTGTGAATTTTGCTTTAAAAAGTGTTAAAATTGATATTTGTTGCAAACTTGAATTTTGAGTTAATGATAATTAGTGAGATTAAAAATATGGAAGTGATTTGTATGACTTAGTTATGATGTTTAGTGGATATTATGGCCATTAGTTTTGTTAAAACATCAAGTTTCGAATTAAAATGAAAATTTAGTGCTTTCTAGGTTTTCGGAAATAAATCGATTTGATTTATTTTAATGTTTTGATGATTTAAACCCTATTTTATATTATAATTAGTGAGTTTTGGGAACTACGATTTGTACGTTTGAGTTTTTCTCGGTCACTCGGCGTTTGTACGCCGATGTCGACTGTTTTGGGTTGATTTGAGAGAGCAAACCATAGGTTTTGACTTATGTGAGATTCGTGTGTCGATTTGGTCGTGAGTCGGACTTTAATGCGATACGGTGCGTTATGATATGTAGGTACCCTCATGAAGACTTCAAGACAACAAGCAAGCGCGTGGCGACGTCGGCACCGGCGAGCGAAGATCAGGTGGGTAGATTTATATGTACGGGGAGAAGTCGGGTGGATGGCGTATAGCACCCCCGCAAAGTTATGAGAAATGATATGACGTGGTAACGATATACTTTTATATGTTAATGTGAGATATGTACACGAGTAAGAGAAGCCTTAGGAGCTTATGGATTAGTGTTAGCGAGGAACGGAGGAAGGTTTTGGTTGGTTTCGAAATATACCTTAGAGTAAGGATTTGCATACACGCACACATATACACTTGCATATATCATCTTCTTGTGCGTATATGGGAATGTGTATATATGTATATACGCATGGGTATAGGACTATGCATATACATTCATATGCACATGCATGAATGTTGAGGATATTGTATGATATTTAGAGATGAGTCGATGAGATTGGGCTTGAGGCCAAGAGAACGGTGATGTGATATGGTCCGTATTTGAGATACGACATGATATTTTAGCGGGTTCTTTAGGCGTGGTGTTTTCATACACACGTATGCATTTCATAGATGGTATCAGTATTGTACTAGACGTAGATCAGTACCCCGATCATGATATTTAACAAAGAGGATACCAGATGATTAATGTGATAGATGTGACATTTGACCCGTACCCAGACTTAGGAGGCCGTACGATGGATTTACCGTACAAGCTATATATTGATGATAGATCCGCACTCTTGATTCGAGAATGTCATATGATATGTTGTATCGTACATGATATTATTGAGGCGGGATCACCGACTATTATGCATGTATATATATATCGACTCAGATTTAGGTGGTTTCTATAGCCCTTTCGATTGGTTGTTAGTTAGACCTGTAGTTTACCTAGTAGATGTTAGACTGGACCCGAGTCATACCTATTTCCAAAATTGACGAATCGTGAGAATTTTAAAGACATACCAAGGGATACTACGGATATTTTAAAAGACGTATCTTTTCTTAAAAACACCGTAGTCCTTATTTTCAAAACACCACGATTCGTACTATTTCAAACGGCAAAATAGTATAACACATGTATAGTAAGATAGATTCTTTGTTGTTACGTTATTATTCATATTCCGCATATTATTGTTGTATTTATTATTCATTTTCCTTATTATGTTGTTATCGCCTCATTGCATGTCATTGTGTACGCAGTAATTATAAAACCATGCTGTTAGGACACCAGCACCATTACCGATGACGCGTATACTCCACGTACACTCGCTTGCCGGCTCACACACATCTTCATCGGTAATTTCCATGTCACGTACACTTTAAAAAATACTATTTCATTGACATAGCTTGCTAATTGATGTTGCTATATGTTATAGATTTCATATGCTAGTTAAACTATTGCATTCATTGCATGATATCAGATACATTCATATATTCATTAGTTATACAGTATTATGGACATTATGTCGGTTTTCACTTTCACTGACATGGTGATTTGATGTTTTCGGATCCGTCTTGAGATTTTTTGGAGTTGGAAAACCGCATGTGAAAGTTTTATAACTCATGATGTATTTTAAAGAGAAAAATGCGGTTTTTCCTTGATATGATGAGTAGTGTCTACCATGATGTTTTCTCGGTTCTGATATAGTTTTCGAGACCCGATTCGAGGAGTTGGATGAACCGTCTGCGGGTACATGGTGGACCCGGTATGGTACCCCGGGGCAAGAAGTTCGAGTAGTAGACGATGAGCCTGGCAGGGGAAAACTACCTACCAGTGATTTTACCTGGCGCGGCGGATATCCGGAGGATGCCGTTCGTGGCCATGAGATTGTTGTTATGGGCTGATCCATTCTTCCGGAGCCTGAGGGCCGATCCCGCAGATGATACAGATGCCTGAGATATTGAAAATTGAGATTGAGATTTGAGATTTGAGATATTGATGATTTGATTTTGAGATACTGAGACTTATGTTTTGTGTCGATGCTTGACACTGATTTCTTTGTTGCATTCATTGATGATACGTGATTGACATACATATAGAAATCTCATTGATTAAAGAAAACAGTTGTCTCACTCATGATATATTCTGTTTAAATTCGTTATGCATTCATACATCATATATCTGATATGTTTCTATCTGAGGCACTGATACGAGCATGTAGTATTACACTATACATAGCTGGACCAGGATTTTATTGAGGATATTACCTGATATGACCTAGGATAGCGTTATGGATGCGATTTCTACTTGTAGATGTTTTCTACTCACGAGTTGGCAACTCACCCCCGTTGTGCCACAGTTCCTTGCAGGTTTTGCCGTACAGGTTCTTTGCGGCTTTGCTGGCACACTGTTCTTTCCGGGTGAATTCTTTGGCAGGTGGGATCTTTGTATCAGGACCACCATCGTTTATTATTATTTCAGTTGTATCTAGAAACTCCATCAACCAGATTGTATATTTGAGAGAGTTAGAAGACCAGTTTGTTATTCTTTCGACCTTAGAGTCGCGCGTTGTATTATTATGGTTTTTATGTTGCTTTGAGTTTCTTTTGAGTTTTGATCCTCGCCCTTGGCGTTGTATATTATATTGCTTGTGTGGTTGTGACCGTCGATTGACGAAGAGCTAGCTCCCGCTTGGGGATGCCTTTTTATTGATTTCGTATAGTATTCATGTTGTATCCCGTTTGGGGGCCAGTATTTACAAAGGAGAATCTGCCGAAATTTTCAGAAAATACTTGAGATTTTAAAAATACATATTTCGGCCTATGTTGTTAAAACTACTTGATTAAAAATGGTTTTTCCTTCACTCTACGGCTTCTTTGGTTTTGATTTCTGGATTTTGGCTTACTTAGATTACGTACGTCTCGAGACGTTTTGTAATTTAAGTGCCGGTCATGTTCCGTACCTTTCGGGTCGTGACATCTATTCTCGCGATATGTGATACCGGCCGGTTATATGTGATATAGCCGGCTTATCGGATCAAGTGTTGATTCGATAGAATGATATATATATATATATATATATATATATATATTATATGCTCACATAAGTATTTATTATTCTCACTCATGATACATTTAACATATATATGATATATGTTTATTGTATTGTTTTCTATTGTTACATAAATATTATATATGTGATATATAATATTGTGACAAGTTTGGTTACACATGCAATATGTATGTATGAGACTCATACTATATTACGGTTTATGTTAGGGTTTCATTTATCATTAAGTAATCACAAATTAGTGGACTTATTTAAAGCTAGAAGCTTGGAGAAGCTTTTGGATAAGCTTTGACTTAGTCTACTCTTTTGTTTCTACTTGAGATATTATGTGACCTAACCATTAACCTTGACCATGGTTAAATCTCTACATGAGTTAGGGTTTGTGATATTCTCACCCCCCATGGTTGCATATATATCCAAATGAGAAGAGATATTTTCATCACTTAATCATTATTTTCTTCATCTTCTTCTTACTCATGAGTTAAGCTCACTAGCCATTGATCAAGTGATGATATGTTGTGAGAAATGAAATTCTAAAGAGAGCAAAATTCCTACTTCAACATCCTCTTCTATACTAACCATATAGATTAATGTGTTACCTTCACTAATACCTAATTGGTGAAGTGAAAGCTTGGGTTTGCGATTCCTCAAGGTAGATCATCTTGGATTAGTGAAGACTTCTAGCTAGTATGTTTCATTCATCTCATGGAGCCTCTATAGAGTCCGGGAGCTTGATGATTGCAGCGAAGGGACTTCAACTCGGAGCTTATGAAGCGAAGGAACATACTATAATGGTTGTAATCCCAAACTCTTAGATGTTAAGTTGTTAACATATAGTTTTGTTTGATTATCTAGTTAAAGATCTAGGGTTAGGGTTATCTAGAATGACAAAAATTTAAACTTGGTATGGATGATGCCTCCCGAAACCTTGCTGCCGTTGTAGGTAACCCAACACCCAGGTATTGAGCGATTAGAAGATCAACAAGCAAGCTTGTCTAATCTCCCATAATGTCTATAAGTAACACTTACCGTACAGTCCGGTCTCTTCGTCTGATATGTCGCATATCAAATATAGGGGTGGTATCGTCAGACCCCAATAGCTTGATAAGTCATGCCGATGTATGGCCTATAACCGTATGAGAAACTACTGATAACACTTACCAGTAAATCTCATCAACAGCCCTGGCCAGGGACTTACTGTTATAGCCAATCGATCATAGCGCAACAACAACTCGCAATACCGGGAGAGACGAAACCCCTCCCATCGCTCATTGCCTCCATGTGACTCGGGGCTGTACCCAAAATCCACCTGTTTGCATGACTCCTTTGAGCTGTGGTATGGAGGAAATCAAAGCACAGTTGGAGTCACATAAGACTCTATGACGATCTCGGGTCTACAGACTAACCTGTACTAGTGTCACCAGAGAACTGCTATCTGACGATAGGTATAATACCAACTAAGAGTTCTCGGCGAGTCATGTTCGATGTACCCATTCTCTAATGAGCACATGTGTACAATCTTTGATGTTAAACACCAATGGATATGGGATCAACCATCGCCCCCATACAGGGTCAAGAAACGTACACACCAGTCTACTTTGGTGTATCGATGCCCTGTCTCGATATACCTTCGACTAGGAACAATTGAAAGATATACTTATGGACTACCCAGGTATCAGTAGTATGATCCGCATCATAATCCTGGTAGTCAAGCCTACACCCTAAGGGCTTTATTAACATATATCTGAGAGACAGTATAATAACACCAATGAACATGTTAAGATAAAAGCAACCAGATAGCATGCTATCATGTCGAGCAAGAAAGTCCTCCATATGTATGTCCAAGCATCCACTATATAATGTGGGGTTATGTAGTGCGGCAGCAAGGTTTCGAGAGGCATCGTCCATGCCAATTTCAAAAATTTCCCGTTCTAAAGAACCCCAACCCTAGAATCTTAACTAAAGATTTAAACAATACAACATGCAAACAACTTTGCATACAAAATGAATGAGAAATACAACCTTTGTAGACCGGTTCTTCACTTCTAAATCTCCGTGTAGTAGCCCCTTCGCTCCAAGTAGTGAACATCTGAACTTTAGTAAGGGTTCACATGAAGAAATGAACAAGCTTGCTCGAAGTCTTCGAGGCCGAAGACGATCTACGTCGAGGAGACTCAAGCTCATGCTACCTCTTCGCTAATGGTAGATTAGTGAAGCAAACACCCTAAACTAAATGGCTAATATAGTAGAGGATGATGAAGTAGGAAGTGGGCTCGCATTAGATTTATTTTTCTCACAATATTTTCTCACTTTGAGAAAAGCTAGCAAGCTTTCTATAAAAACGAATAAGAAGATGAAGATGAACCTCATGAGGTGAGAATAGCAACCATGGGTGAGTCAATGTCATACCTTAACTCATGTAGAGACTTAACTATGGCTAGGGTTAATGGTTAGGTTAATAAATATCTACAAGTGAAACAAAATTGGTGGACTTGGTCAATGGTTCCACAAGCTTCTACAAGCTTGTAGCCATGACAATAATCCATCCAATTTTGAATTACTTAGATAAATATAAACCCCTCATTATATCTAGCATGGTGTGAGTCTCATACACCCATGTAGCATGTGGCATCAAGCATGACACATATAAAATGTACATTAATATATATCACATATATACTATATGCACACAAGTGAGAAAAAGAAATGTTTAGTGAGAAAATATTAGTTAATGTATGTTAATATATCAAATATATAATTATACATTAAATTATCAAATCAACACTTGATTTAATAATCTGGCTATATCACATACAACCGACTAATATAACAATTTATCGAATCAACACTTGATCCGATAACCCGGCTATATCACATATAACCGTCCGATATCACATATCGCGAGAATAGAATGTGATATCACATACGCGCATTAATCTCGGTCCCGCACATATCACATATGTGCTCCTACTTCGTTTCGCAAGAACCAGGAAACCTCTGTGTAGGACTCTAAAGACTCGTTAATATGCCGGCAGTAGGTGATGATCATATCAAACACCCACAAGACGCAAGCGGTATGCTAAACATAACGGCCACCCGGGTATTGAGCGATCGGAAGATCAACAAGCTAGCCTGCTCATACTCCTATGAATCCAATCAGTAACACTACCGTACAGTCCGGTCTCTTCGTCAGATATGTCGCATATCGCATCTTGGGGGTAGTATAACGTCAGACCCCAATAGCCTGATAAGTCATGCCGATGCAACATCCATAATGGTTCGAGAAACTACTGATAACACTTACAAGTAGATCTCAGCAACTCTGGCCAGGGATTTCCTGTTATGGACAATCGAGCATAGCGCAATATCAACCCCCAATACCGGGAGAGACGAATCCCCTCCTATCGCTCATTGCCTCCATGTGAATCGAGACTGTACCCAAAAACCACCGTTTTGCACGATCTCTTGAACGTGGTAAGGTGGAAATCAAAACACACTAGGAATCACACAAGACTCTATGACGATCTCGGGTCGACAGACTAACCTGTACCAGTGTCACCAAAGAACTGCTATCTGACGATAGGTATAATACCATCTAGGAGTTCTCGGCGAGTCCGTTCAGTGTACCCAGTCTCCACTGAGCACCCGTATACCTTCTATGATGTCAAACACCAATGGATGTGTGATCATCCATCGCCTATCATATGGGTCGAGAAGCGTATATGCTAGACTACTCTGGAGTATCGATGCCCTATCTCGATACTCCCACGACTAGGAACATTTGAAGAATGTACTTGCTAACTACCTCTGCCCCACTAGTATGATCCTGTAACACCTTAGAATGCGATTAGTGTTAATTAAGCGATAATGCGGGTTTTTAAGGAAAAGTTTACCAAATCGGTTTCCTCATATTTTATAACAATTAATTAATATTTTATTATTATTTGTTGTGGCTTGGACACACTTGTGCATGTTAAAGTGAGGGTTAGTTAGTGTTAATATCGTTAAGTGACAATGACACCTTAATTAATCCATGTCCTAATTAACCCTGCCTTAGATATTTGTGTGAGAAATATCTACTTTGTTTTAGGATTGAGAGAGAGAGGTCGGTAGGTGAGTCATGAAGACTTTAATGATGCATTAATGGTTGCATTAATGGAGGTGAGGGAGAGAGTAAGAATAAGGCTTTGGTTTACCCTACACTCACCTCTCATCATTATCTTTCCCTCACTCTCTCATTCTTCTCTCATTCTCAATCTTTGTTCATCCCCTCAACTCTAAACTGAATCCTCACCATCCCTTCACTAAAATCTTGCAAAACTTCATAAAACTTCATGAAAACACTTCATAAATCTTGGTTTAGCCACTAAGTGGCCTTGGAGCTCGGAAAGCTAGGATCTTTGAGCTTGTGTGGTTAGGTAATGATCTCTATCTGTTAAGTAGGTGTTTTTAATGTTGTGTAGCTCATTAGTTTCAGTTTAGAACGCGTAAAGTTTAGTTTCGTGCAAATATCGTATTTTTAGTGTCGTTATGGAGTCTCTGTGATCTACTGTAGAACCAGGTGTTTGTTGGAAAAGTTTCCATCACAGTGACCTAGTGTTATGACCTAGAACTCACCATAAAAACCTGAAACCATCCCTTCATTTTTAGGCCGCAAATATATTGGTTCTGGCCGCAAATTGCGGCCAGAGTGGGGCCTGGGGTGTTGAATCTTGGTCGTGGGGTCTCTGGAATTACATGTGGTCTCGTGGAACTTGCAACTTTCACTAATTGTTTGTATATCAAAATCTGGGATCATTTTTCTATAATCTAGTGTTTTGAATACGCGTGTTACGTTATCCGACACGGTTCATGATCTTGTGTAGCTGCTGCACTTGGGTTGGTTTTGGGTTGTCGCTACACACGTTAACCACTAGACGAACACTTGTGAGTTGGATTGGAGTTGGTACGTCGGTCAAACGTAGTTTGTACGTGATATTGGTCGATTTCTGAGATTTTGGACTTGTTATGTTTGTGTTAATAGGATCGCAGGCGGGGACTTCGAACGCTGTGAAGAAGGGGAATCAGGTGATTGGATCTACCTTGCTCGAGATTGTCGGTGAGTAGATTTAACATCTACGGGGATGTCACGACCCGAAGTTTGGCACGTGACGGCCCTTAAACCACATAACGTCTCCAGGCGTAACGTAATTCAAGCAAGCCGAAAACCCAGCAATCTAAACCATCAAAAGTAGTAATTGATAATAACATGTTTAAAACTTTTGAAATCTCAATCAAATTCTGTAAAGTCCAAATTTATTTCCTTTAAAAATTTGGCAGCACCTCCTTTGTAAAACGAGCCCCTAAAAAGGGTACAACAAAAGATATAAGTAAAGCATCCCCAAACGAGAGAAAATTCATGCCCAAAGATGAAAAACAACCACCACAACAGATATACGACGCTGTAGCGAAGAAAAAGACGATATAAAGTGAACATCATGAAAATCTCCAAGTCATAAATAATATACAATATCGTCCTCACAACTCATCTCTAAGTCAATACATGAAAATGGTAGATGGAGAGTACTGAATACAACGAATATACAAATGAGTATCATCGGATAGCCGCAAAACCCACCTAGAAAAACTGCACACAGTCAGCCGTAGCAGTATCCGCTGCAAAAGATGATATGATAGGAAGAAGAAGCCCTGCCTCTGACTGCTCTGAGGGACAACCTGTACAACCCTGTGGCACAACGGGGGTAAGTTGCCAACTCGTGAATAGTAAATAACATATGCAGGAAATCGCAAGTATGCACGTACTGCGCTAATCTATCACATGCATGTTGATAGCAATAAACATCAATATATATATGCAACAGTCATGAAAGGTACTCAATCAGGTACTACTAATACATGAAGCAATGCATATCAAATAAATGCGGAGTACGGAATAAAACATGTCATCCTCACATCGGGCACATAGGCCCCTCACATCGCGCAGATAGGCCCCTCATATCGGGCACATAGGCCCCTCATATCGGCCATCATATCGACCATAATATCGACCATAATATTGGCCTACATATATAATGAATAAGTATAAATGCATAGATCATTATGATGATATATTATGTAGGTGTACATATATAACAGCGTCCCATACCACTGATATATATATATATTTACATATGTATATCAGCATCCCATACCACTGATATATATACGCTGGATTAAAACATCCAGAAAACATCATATGAAAACCATATTACAATGAGAAATCCATGAAATATAATATATGCAACATAAAACAGTAATATGAGCTTATAAAGGAAAAACCGCTAATTTAACTGCAACAAGTTATTAAGTATATCATGCGGTTCCTAATTTCTCCGAAACCAAATCATATAAAGGTGAACATGTAACTATAGCAAGGTGTATGAGCATGTACCTATCAATAATGATGTAATACCCTCCAGGTATATGTGTAGCTATATCAAGGTATACGGGTGTACATGTAAGTATGTGTGCAAGATGTACATGTAGCTATGTCTCATATGTGTATATACCTATCTATGATGGTACAATACGATAAAGGTATATGGGTAGCTAGCATGTAATCATGGCAAGGCATATGTGTAAGCATGTAGGTATACATGTATGTTATATGTCATATGCACAATTGAATATAAATCAATGTCTCAATGTCCCTAACCATACAATATCACGTATGTATAAGTGTCCACTATATCTCGTATGTATATGGGTTGTGCGTGTCATGGCAATTATCGACGGTGTGTGTAGCATACAATCAGTGCTCGTGCAACATGAGCTGTCAATAATAGTGCAGTGTCCAATGGGTACAAGTCCAAGCACAACAAGAAATAATATGCAATGAAGTTTATGCGCAAACTCTATATGTGCAATATAAACATGCGAATAATATCATATCATATCTAGCCCAGACGCATAACGCCATGCAGGTGATTCTCCTGTAGATGTTAAGTCTACTCACTGATGATCCTGGGGCTAAGTAAAACCAACCACTCGCTTTCCTTTCTTCGCAGCGTCCGAAATCCCCGCCTACGTCCCTAAGATCATAAAACATCATAACAAGTGTATATTAGCAATCGACCAATAACATATACCAACTACGTTTGACCGATGCATCAACTCCAAACATACTCTCAAGTGTTCGTCTAGTGGCTAACGCGTGTAGCGACACTACGAAACTAACCCAAAAGAAACAGATACACAAAGACACGAACCATATCGGATAACGTAACGCGCGTAATCGAAACACTAGAAACTAGCAAAGTGATCCCAGATTTTGCTACACAAACAATTTGTAAAAGTTGCACATACCACAAGACCACACACAACCCCAGAGACCCCTAGACCAAAATACAAGCCCCGGCCCCCATTCTGGCCGCAAATTGCGGCCAGAACCAATAAATCTGTGGCCATCTTGAAAAGGATTGGGCTCAGGTTTTTATGGTGGGTTCTAGGTTACTACACAAGGTCACTATGATGGGAACTTTTCCAACAAATACTTGGTTTTATAGCAAATCATCCAAGACCCCAAAACTACACTAAAAATACGATATTTGCACGAAACGAAACTTTACGCGTTCTAAACTGAAACGAATAAACTACACAACACTAAAACCACCTACCTAACAGATAGAGATCATTACCTACTCCTACAAGCTCAAAGATCCTAGCTTTCCAAGCTCCAAGGCATCTTAGAGGCAAAACAAGGTTTAGGATGTGATTTGGATGTGATTTTGTGAAGCTTTGTGAAAGATTTGTGATGGAAATAATATGGTTTCAGTTGAGGGGAAAAAGAGATGGGAAAATAATTGAGAAAGAGATAGAGAAGTGAGAATGAGAGAGGGTGAGATGAAAAGAGAGAGAGAGGTGAGTGTAGGGTGAGTGCACCTCCACCATTAATGCAAGACATCAAATCTCCATGACTCACCTTGCCACCTCCTCTCCAATACAAAACAAAAATTGAAAATATCTCCCTCATCACAAAATATCTAGGGTTAAGGTTAAGCAAGGAAGGATTAGAATTAGGTTAAGTTGTCATGGTTGCTAAACTAGATTAACACAAACAAACCCTCACATTAACATGCACAAGTGTGTGCAAGCCATAACAATTAATAATAAATTATTAATTAAATGTTATAAAATGTGAGGAAACCGAATTGTTAAACTTTTTACAGAAAACCCGCACTATCGCCTTGTCACGACCTAAAAGAGCACGTGACTGGCCCTTGAAACATACGAAGTCTATAGGACTCCATCTGATCCAAGTAAGCCAAAAGCCCAGAAATCTAAAACCATTTTAAGAGTAAATAAAAAAACTGGCTTGAAGAAGTGAAGAAAAGCATGTTTGAAGTCAAGGTTTTTAAATAACTAAGCCGAATATGCATTTTAAAAATATAAAGTCTTTTCTAAAAATTTCGGCAGAGTTTCTTTTGTAAATACTGGCCCCGAACGGGGTGCAACAAGAACAATATATATGCAATGATAAAAGGCATCCCCAAGCGGGAGCTAGCTCTTCATCAAACGACGGTCACAGCCACACAAGCAATATAATATACAACGCCGAATGGCGAGGATCAAACTCAAAAGAAACTCAATAAGCATGAAACCATAATACTGCTAAGCGCGACTCTAAGGTCGAAATAATACATCACTAGTGTCTAAGTCTGAAACAATATACAAGTTTTGGTTGATGGAATTCAAGATACAAGGAATAATACAAGTACAATGGTGGTTCTTGATGCAAAAGAACCCACCTACCAAAAGCAATTCACCCTCAAGGAAGCAGTGTGCCAGAAATGCCGCTATGGAACCTTTACGGCAAAACCTGCAAGAACTGTGGCACAACGGGGGTGAGTTGCCAACTCGTGAATAGAAAATATCTACAAGCAGAAACCGAATGCAAGACATAATCCTAAGTCAATACGATTAGTATATATATAACCTCAAAGAATGAGCCTGAAGCATGATAAGGTGGCAATGCAACATCTAATCATAAAATGTAGTGCCAAGTACTCGTGCCAGTGCCTCAGGTAATAACATGTCATAATATAAGGTATGTCTGCATGAAGTAAATATGATAAGGTATCAAAATGGATATTAATACATATATATTAGCGTCTCATTCCACTAATATTGGTGTAAGGGTATATATAACAGCGCCCTCATACCCTGTTATATATACAAATGAAGTATGATCATTGTAATCAAGGTCTGTATGTGATCAATGCCTGTAAATATGTGGATCCCGTACACCTGTCACCCAATGACAATAAGCATCATGCATGTAAATATCGTAAAGCATATGCATGGAAATATGGGGATATAATCAAATCATGGAACCTGAGTGCCTAGCATCGACACTCGAAAACATCATGAAACCTGTGCCTAGCATCGGCACGTAAATCCTCATCTATCAAGCGCCGTCACCAAGACTACCCCTGATAGGTACGTATCATACGCTATCTTGAAAACCCGAGTGCCCAGCTTTGACCCTCGAATTTCGACGTATCCATACGTACATACTCCGGTCGGTATCCCCACGATAACCGCCGAGTCCCAATACTATCACCGGTAGGTAGTGCTCCCCTGCCAGGCTCACCGTCCAACATATACGAGTCTTCTTGCCCCGGGGTACCTTACCGGGTCCACGATGTACCCACAGACGGTGCCTACTGCTCCTCGAATCGGGTTTCATATGCCACTCTCAGAACCGAGAAAACACATGGTGGACGCACTGAAATATCATATCAAGGGAAACCGGGTTTTAAAGACAATACATATTTTCAGTTGAAATGGACACGGTTCCCAAATCCAGAAATATCATGGAAACAACATATCTCAATGCGTATAATCAGAAAGCATGATGTATGCGACATATAAAAGAATGTAAGCATATCAATATATCATGCAACAAGGAATAGTGATATGCACATATTGGGGAAAGCCGCTCTTTTAAAATGAATCAGTTTTAAATTGTATCTTGCGGTTCCTAAATCTAGAAATATCATCTATGTATGTGCAAACTTGTATGTGTACAAATATGAGTATACAGTAAGTATACGCACAAATATAAGTGTACAATGAGTATGTGTACAAGTATGCCATGCAAGAATCGTATCCTGAATGCAACAGTACTACAGTGTAGTGACATGGCAATTATCGATGATGAAGTGTGTGAGCCGGCAAATAGTGTACGTGGAACATACGCATCATCGATAATGGTGCCGGTGTCCTAACAGCATGATAATAATATAGCAATAAACATATGCAAAGCAAAGTGAATAGCATAAATATGCAGGAGTCAAATAATCAACACCACAGTGAAGAATCTACTATGCAAACTATAGATCTAAGTATCAAGTCAATCGGGAGGGGTATTGAAACCACCTAAATCTGAGTCGATATATAGATATAATAGTCGGTGATCCCGCCTCAATAGTATCGCGTACGATACAGTATATCCTATGATATCCTCAAGTCATGAGTGCGGATCTATCATCAATGTAAACCTCGTATGGTAAATCGTCGTACGGCATCCCAATAGCTGGGTACGGGTCTATATCACAATCAGCTCATCAAATATTTAGTATTCTCATCGTCATATCACATAATCTGGGGTACTGATCTAAGTCTAGTACAACTGATACCATCTATAAACTGCGTGTGTAAGCACACGTCCAAAGGCCCGCTAAAGATCACATATCGTATCCCAAATACGAATCACATCAAATCACCGATCTCGCGGCACAATGCCCAAAATCATCGACTCATCTCCAATGTCACCCAATATCATCAAACACAGTGCAAGTATAATGAATATGCAAGGGTGTGCGTGTAGGTGTAAATCTATTCTAGGGTTCGCAACTATAAACTATACTAGTTACTTCTAACCCTAAACTATCCATAATACGCCTGACACAATATCCACGACACACTATAACTAACATGAATATAATATACATATATAGTATACTATCTACAGACTGCGGGGGTGCTATACGCCATCCACCCGACTTCCCCCTGTAGATATAATCTACTCACCTTGCGTCTTCATTTGTGGACGTCGCCACGCGCTTGCTTGTCGTCCCGAAGTCTTCATGGGGTACCTACACATCAACGTATCGCAAAATGCGTATTAAAACCAAATCAAAGCTAAAACGGCATACGAATCCCCAAACGATACGCTATGATCTATAGGTTAGAACCTATGGACAACGCCTTCCAAAACCAACAACCACCCTCGATATCGTCGTATAAACGCCAAATAGTCGAGGTAAAACACAATACACAATTTCAGATTTAAAAATACGGAATACTGAAACACGAATCCAAAACAGCAACTAAGGAAAAATGCTCCAGATTTCACCCTAGGTCAAATTAGGTAAATCTATACATACCAGGGGCCTAATCTACAGATAAGGGAACACCAAAACAAAAACAAGCAAGTTTGGTGGGGTCCAGGCCGCATATTGCGGCCAAACAGAATAAATCTGCGACCGGGTCATGGAGTTAGGGGCTAAGGTCTTGTGTGGTGGTTCTAGGGTGCCTGCACATCTCACTGTCCAATCAATTTAATTTTCAGAGTCTCGGGGTTAAAGCAGATTCAATGTAACCATCACAGATTTCACAAATTCTCCGATATCGTATCCATAAATCCGTATTCTGGTTTCAACTCTCAGGTTGGGGTCTCAATTCATGCACTAGGGTGTTTATATTGTCTCTACTGAGCTAAATTTCCCATCACAACTCATAATTTCCTCAAACGCTAACTAGGTTTTCTTTAAGTCCACCAAATCACACAATATCGATTCTAAACTACTATGGGGGTGTATGCAATACAAAAACTAAGCTAATGGTTCAGTAATTACCTCATTTGGCAACTCAAGAATTTTCTTGAGTTGCCCCTAGTGGCCAAAATCCTTGCTTTCTTGGTCCAATGTGTAGATCTTGAGCTTGTGCACACTTTTAATGAAATGGGGGTAGGGTTTTGGTATTGTTTTTGAGATGAAATGAAGGCTTGAAGGTGGGAGGAAGAAGAGGGAGCAGCATCAGCTGCTGGAGCTGAAGAGGGAGAGGGAGAGATGAGGGAGAGATGAGAGGAAGAGAGAAAGAGATCCAAGGTCAAACTCCCCCCATACCTACTACATGCCCATACCTCTCATTTCTTTTCCTTTTTCTTTTTCTTTTCTTTTCTTTTCTCCCTATCCCTTTCTCACAAGAATAGTAACCCCAAGGTAAAACCATGGCAAGAAATGCACAAGTGTAGAAAAAAAAGATATGTGCATGTTTTGCACAAAATTGCTAAAAAACCGATTAGCGATTTTTAATCGCGATTAGCACTAAATTAGCATATAACTAATCATAAAAACTTTAAAATGGCATAATTCTATAAAATACCCTATTTTATAATTTTCCATAATTTTTCCAAAATTTTTCCCATTTATTTGTATTTAGTAATACCGAAATATTAAAATATTCAATAAAATAATATTAAATTATAAAAATTCCGAAAAAAAATATTTTATTTCTTTTGAAATGTTACAATCTTCCCCCCTTAAATAAATTCGGTCCCCGAATTTAAATTTAAACCCCCAATACTAAAACATTTCAGCAAAAATCCAAATTGTCGGGGCTCCGAAAACATCAACACATAGCGAATATCATCAAAGTGTACTGCTCTACTAGAAATCAATCCCCAAAATGTATATATAAGAATATCCCATGCGTCTGGTGTGCAAGGAATCAAAATCCATATATGTGCCATACATGGGCACAAAACAACATCTAGGTGCAACGGGTGTGCACGAAACATCTGTCATAGGCAACGTGTGTGCCTGACAGCAAAATCAGGTGCATATGACATGCACGATGAATCCCGATTTAGTGCATCTGGCGTGCACCAAAATCGTATATCAAAACACTAAAGGTGTATGAAAACTATGCTGGAAACGTAAATCAAATCACTGCATAAAAATAGGCGTGAAATCACAATAAATAGCTCAATTGTAATAACTATGCGCAAAATATAAATACCCAGTGGGTGCATAAAACAAATATCATGAAACTCAGTCATCAAAACTAAATCATACAAACAGAACTCCCAAAATACCGAAATCCAAGATGACGGATACGTGATAACCGAATCACAAAATCACAAATCATAAATACCGTCGTCGGTAGTTCCTCCTTCAAGGTCGAGAAGGAGTCGGTGCATCCAATGCTAGCAGCGCAAGATATCTACTTGCCTCTTGCTCACGGTCTGGCGTCCTCTAGCTCTGGGTCTTTATCTTCTCTGCTGATTACCTATCCCGCAATCAATCGGCTTATCAGCCCTGTCAGGTGTGCTAATGGGGACGATTCCGTTCTGGCACTTCTCTGGTCATCTCTCGGTCAATCCTTACGACCACTCGCAAGCAGCATGTCACTGGCGTCGGCCTCTGACTCTCTGAATGCACATCACACATCTGATCCTGGGTGCAGATATCATTGCAACAGTGTCGTGGAAGGAATCCTGCTCAGGGTCTCTGCCGATCTTGCCTATGACGATCTGTACGGAGGCTGGTACTCTTGCATAATCTCATCTTGCTCAATGGACATCTGTGTTCTCAGCACAACATTTCTTGGAATCTGGTCGCATCCCAATGCCTCTGTAGACATATCCGACCTTTAATCTTAACGGGGAGGAGTAACAGCTCGTCTGCATCACGCACGAACTTCTTGTCCCGCTTGTCTGTACCATCGTCCATTTCGACGTCACGTCTCTATCTGCGCACTGCAACTGTTCTCGGCTACGGTCCATCTGAAGTCTCTCGCATATCTCTTTTCTGCCGAATTTCCCGGAAGTCATCGTCCTTTGCCGAAGCTAATTCTTGTTCCGGAATGGCTGCATACTTATCACGCCTCTTTCTGGAAGGTATATCCATATACAATGCCTCTGCGTGCGTATCGCATCT
This sequence comes from Agapanthus africanus, assembly GCA_030015575.1. NCBI lineage: Eukaryota > Viridiplantae > Streptophyta > Magnoliopsida > Asparagales > Amaryllidaceae > Agapanthus > Agapanthus africanus. Next base: position 217,751,481 of record JASDDO010000029.1, read on the forward strand.
CTGATGTCAGCGGAGGGGAACGTCATCTCGTCGAAATCTCTAGCGAACTCTTTACTTCCCTCTGCTCCAATATCGACTGATTCGGACTCGTCTCGTCGTGGCTACATAGGCTGCGCTTCAACGGCTATGCTCGTATCTGGAGTCTCCCAAGCAGTGTGTCCCATCACATGATATCCGAATGATGTCGAATCGTCCGATCGACTCATCAGACCCTCATAATCCCCCAAGAGATCAACATCTTGAGTTCAGTTTAATAGTATCGAGTACATGCCACAGCGTCGGTGGTCCAGCCGTAGAAGGGCAAACCCAAGCCTCACTAATGGCGCCGCGGAACTGCCGCAAACCCTAAGGTTCAAAGGCTTTCACACGGTCATTGAGTCGAGTTAGGGTTTCATTCTTCTAGAGGGTCCATGGAATCGCCTGCATGTCTTTCTGTATACTTTAAACTTGGAAAATGGGCTCCTGACATTCGATCGTCTCTGTCGACCCTCAACGTCTCCGCGTGAAGTCGTCTCTAGCTGGAAGCAATCTATTTGATGACCTCGCATCGGGGTAAGCGAACGAACACCTATCCTAGTCATTCATCCTCGTATGACTAGCTCACCATCATCACTCCAAGTATATACTCATGCTGCAGTAGCTCCAATCATCTGGGCGATATCTCGTCATTCACAGCAACAACTGGCTCATTCGTCTGTACGCTGAACAGCGCCTCTATTCTCCAGGAAAGGCAATACATTAGCAGTCATCTCTAAATCGGTCTGCTCTAGATCTGAGTAAGACTCTCCACACTGGAAATCTTCAACTCAACTGGGCCTGCTCCGGCGCATAAATCGAACGAATCACCTTCGTCTCTCAAATCGGGTAGACTAGCTATCATCTGTCTCATATCTACCGGGAAGCTCCGGCGATCTCAGATCGTAAGCTCTGGAAGCGACATCCGGTCAATTTCAACAACAGCTGGTCCATCTATCTGCACGGTAGGCGACATCATAATCTCTGAGGTATGCTGTACATCAACAGCCCTCTCTCAACTGGCAGCTCTAACAATGGCCCGATCATCCGGTGCAAAACCAAGCACTCGCCTCCACTAGAGGTCACAATCACCAATACTAACTCGAGACGTTCCCATGTCACCAGAAAACACAATGGTCGGCCCTCGTACCAGACGAGCTCGCCCTGACCGTGACCCTAGCAGCAGCCCAAACTGCGCTCAAACATGGCGACAGAAACCTCAATCGAGTATCGAAGAGAGCAGATCAATAGCAAGAAAGAAAACAACAGATCCAGAGTGGATACATGATCATAAGAAGGAACAGCATCAATGAAGGTATGATCATGAAACTAATAGAATCGAGGATGTCAAATGGATGTATAATCATGTAAATAAAGAGAATCACTGATCTCGAAGATATGTACATCCTAAGGTTCCTTAAGCGGAGTGGCGTGTCGTAAGTATGTCGCGGAAAATACCCACGGTACGTCACTCTACTTTAGTCACCTATTCCATCAACCAAGGGTCATCCTACGCGACGAAAGTTCGGGTCTAATACCCCCTCGACTAAGTCTAAGTTCCGTAAGGTCAAGCCTAAGTTCCGTATATATATAAACGCCCTAGGCTCCACATAATCAAACTTATACTCGAACCAAGGTCAACCTAGCGCTCTGATACCAACTTTGTCACGACCCAAAAGAGCACGTGACTGGCCCTTGAAACATACGAAGTCTATAGGACTCCATCTGATCCAAGTAAGCCAAAAGCCCAGAAATCTAAAACCATTTTAAGAGTAAATAAAGAAAAATAGCTTAAAGAAGTGAAGAAAAACATGTTTGAAGTCAAGGTTTTTAAATAACTAAGCCGAATATGCATTTTAAAAATATAAAGTCTTTTCTAAAAATTTCGGCAGAGTTTCTTTTGTAAATACTGGCCCCGAACGGGGTGCAACAAGAACAATATATATGCAATGATAAAAGGCATCCCGAAGCGGGAGCTAGCTCTTCGTCAAACGACGGTCATAGCCACACAAGCAATATAATATACAACGCCGAATGGCGAGGATCAAACTCAAAAGAAACTCAATAAGAATGAAACCGTAATACTGCTAAGCGCGACTCTAAGGTCGAAATAATACATCACTAGTGTCTAAGTCTGAAACAATATACAAGTTTTGGTTGATGGAATTCTAGATACAAGGAATAATACAAGTACAATGCTGGTTCTTGATGCAAAAGAATCCACCAACCAAAAGCAATTCACCCTCAAGGAAGCAGTGTGCCAGAAATGCCGCTATGGAACATGTACGGCAAAACCTGCAAGAACTGTGGCACAACGGGGGTGAGTTGCCAACTCGTGAATAGAAAATATCTACAAGCAGAAACCGAATGCAAGACATAATCCTAAGTCAATACGATTAGTATATATATAACCTCAAAGAATGAGTCTGAAGCATGATAAGGTGGCAATGTAACATCTAATCATGAAATGTAGTGCCAAGTACTCGTGCCAGTGCCTCAGGTAATAACATGTCATAATATAAGGTATGTCTGCATGAAGTAAATATGATAAGGTATCAAAATGGATATCAATACACATATATTAGCGTCCCATTCCACTAATATTGGTGTAAGGGTATATATAACAGCGCCCTCATACCCTGTTATATATACAAATGATGTATGATCATTGTAATCAAGGTCTGTATGTGATCAATGCCTGTAAATATGTGGATCCCGTCCACCTGTCACCCAATGACAATAAGCATCATGCATGTAAATATCGTAAAGCATATGCATGGAAATATGGGGATATAATCAAATCATGGAACCTGAGTGCCTAGCATCGACACTCGAAAACATCATGAAACCTGTGCCTAGTATCGGCACGTAAATCCTCATCTATCAAGCGCCGTCACCAAGACTGGCCCTGATAGGTACGTATCATACGCTATCTCAAAAACCCGAGTGCCCAGCTTCGACCCTCGAATTTCGACGTATCCATACGTACATACTCCGGTCGGTATCCCCACGATAACCGCCGAGTCCCAATACTATCACCGGTAGGTAGTGCTCCCCTGCCAGGCTCACCGTCCAACATATACGAGTCTTCTTTCGCCAGGATACCTTAACGGGTCCACCATGTACCCGCCGACGGTGCCTACCGCTCCTCGAATCGGGTTTCATATGCCACTCTCAGAACCGATAAAACACATGGTGGACGCACTGAAATATCATATCAAGGGAAACCGGGTTTTAAAGACAATACATATTTTCAGTTGAAATGGACACGGTTCCCAAATCCAGAAATATCATGGAAACAACATATCCCAATGCGTATAATCAGAAAGCATGATGTATGCGACATATAAAAGAATGTAAGCATATCAATATATCATGCAACAAGGAATAGTGATATGCATATATTGGGGAAAGCCGCTCTTTTAAAATGAATCAGTTTTAAATTGTATCTTGCGGTTCCTAAATCTAGAAATATCATCTATGTATGTGCAAACATGTATGTGTACAAATATGAGTATACAGTAAGTATATACACAAATATAAGTGTACAATGAGTATGTGTACAAGTATGCCATGCAAGAATCGTATCCTGAATGCAACAGTATTACAGTGTAGTGACATGGCAATTATCGATGATGAAGTTTGTGAGCTGGCAAATAGTGTACGTGGAACATACGCATCATCGATAATGGTGCTGGTGTCCTAACAGCATGATAATAATATAGCAATAAACATATGCAAAGCAAAGTGAATAGCATAAATATGCGGGAGTCAAATAATCAACACCACAGTGAAGAATCTACTATGCAAACTACATATCTAAGTATCAAGTCAATCGGGAGGGGTATTGAAACCACCTAAATCTGAGTCGATATATAGATATAATAGTCGGTGATCCCGCCTTAATAGTATCGCGTACGATACAGTATATCCTATGATATCCTCAAGTCATGAGTGCGGATCTATCATCAATATAAAGCTCGTATGGTAAATCGTCGTACGACATCCCAATAGCTGGGTACGGGTCAATATCACAATCAGCTCATCAATTATTTAGTATCCTCATCGTCATATCACATAATCTGGGGTACTGATATAAGTCTAGTACAACTGATACCATCTATAAACTGCGTGTGTAAGCACACGTCCAAAGGCCCGCTAGAGATCACATATCGTATCCCAAATACGAATCACATCAAATCACCGATCTCGCGGCACAATGCCCAAAATCATCGACTCATCTCCAATGTCACCCAATATCATCAAACACAGTGCAAGTATAATGAATATGCAAGGGTGTGCGTGTAGGTGTAAATCTATTCTAAGGTTCGCGACTATAAACTATACTAGTTACTTCTAACCCTAAACTATCCATAATACGCCTGACACAATATCCACGACACACTATAACTAACATGAATATAATATACATATATAGTATACTATCTACGGACTGCGGGGGTGCTATACGCCATCCACCCGACTTCCCCCTGTAGATATAATCTACTTACCTTGCGTCTTCATTTATGAACGTCGCCACGCGCTTGATTGTCATCCCGAAGTCTTCATGGGGTACCTACACATCAACGTATCGCAAAATGCGTATTAAAACCAAATCAAAGCTAAAACGGCATATGAATCCCCAAACGATACGCTATGATCTATAGGTTAGAACCTATAGACAACGCCTTCCAAAACCAACAACAACCCTCGATATCGTCGTATAAACGCCAAATAGTCGAGGTAAAACACAATACACAATTTCAGATTTAAAAATATGGAATACTGAAACACGAATCCAAAACAGCAACTGTCACGACCCGAAAGTACGGAACATGACCGGCACTTAAACTACGAACGTCTCGAGGCGTACGTAATCTAAGTAAACCGAAAACCCAGAAATCCAAACCAAGAAAAGATGTAGAGTGCAGGAAAAACCAACTTAACGCAAGTAGTTTCAATAGCATAAGACGAATTATGCGGTTTTTAAAAACATCAAAAATTTCCTGAAAATTTCGGCAGTCTCCTTTGTAAATACTGGCCCCCAAACGGGATACAACATGAATAGTATACGAAATCAATAAAAAGGCATCCCCAAGCGGGAGCTAGCTCTTCGCCAATCGACGGTCACAACCACACAAGCAATATAATATACAACGCCAACGGCGAGGATCAAAATTGAAAAGGAAACTCAAAACCACAAGAAAACCACAGAAATATAACGCGCGACTCTAAGGTCGAAGGAATAACATCACTGGTCTCTATCTCAAAATAAATACATGTTTGGTTGATGGAACCTCTAGATACAACAGAATAATGATATACAAGATATATAATGAGGGGTACGATACAAATAAACCCACCTACTAGCAAATCACCCGAAGGAAACTATGCCCGCAAAGCCGTAATGAAACCTGTACAGCAAACCTGCAAGAAACTGGGGCACAACGGGGGTGAGTTGCCAACTCGTGAATAGAAAAACATCTACGAAAAGAAATCGCATAAATAACGCAATCCTAGGTCAATGATCATAATATATAATCCTCAAATAAAACCAGCAGTCTATAACAATGACTAGGGTAAATATCTAATCCAAGTGTAATTCCATGTGCCCGTGCCAGTGCCTCAGGTAGCAATGTATCATATGGATGATGTATGAATGCATGGAACAGAATGCATGTACTGACGAAAACTGCTTTCATAAATCAGTGAGATTTCTGTAATTTAAAAGTGAAGTACCATAAATGAAATCAGCATAAAACAGTGCCCAGCATCGACAGAAAACAAGTGTCCAAATATCTCGATATCTCTGTATCACAATCTCTGTACCTCAATATCTCAAAATCTCAATATCTCAATCACAATATCTAGGGCGTTGTCAATCCAGACCAGCCTCTACCATCCATCTCAAGACCACGACGGTATCCTCCGGATATCCGACGCGTCGGGTAATATCACCGGTCGGTAGTGCTCCCCTGCCAGGCTCAACGTCAACAACACGATCCTCTAGCCCCGGGGTACCGCACCGGGCCCACCATGTACCCGAAACGGTTCCTCCACTCCTCGAATCGGGTCTCGAAATCCATCAGCAAACTCATGGTGGACGACTCATACATCATGGGAAAACCGCACTTTTTATTTTAAAAGAGAGAAAAGGTTTATTTATGTTTTTGCGGTTTTCCTCCAAATCCAGAAAATCTCATGGAAATCCGAATCCAAAACCTCAATAACACGTAAAATAGTGAATATATGCATGATAATCCATGAATGCGGCATAACAATGAATAACAGTATGCATGAAGTAGCAGGTAATAACTACAATGTCTAAACTAACATATAAGGCAAGTACGCTAATATCATGTCTAAACTATTAGCTAACAAGCTATATCAAGCAATAATATTTTTTAAGGTGTACGTGACATGGCAATTACCGATGAAGAAGTGTGTGAGCCGGCAAGTAAGTGTACGTGGTACATACGCATCATCAGTAATGGTGCTGGTGTCCTAACAGCATGATATCAATAATGGAGTATGAAACATAATATAAGCTTGCGATGCGAAGCGAACCACAATAATGAGCGGGAGCTGAATACTAGACGCAACTATAACTAATCTGCATTAATCTAATATAAGTCCTACAAATGGTGCCTTTTGAAATAACACGATTCATGGGGTTTTGAAAATAGGGACTACGGTGTTTTTATGAAAAGATACGTTTTTTGAAATATCCGTAGGATCCCTTGGGCTGTCTTTTTAAAATACTCACGATTCGTTAGTTTTTGAAATAGGTAAGAATCGAATCTAATCTAACAACTAAACTAAACTAAAGGGCTAAGCTAACAAGCTGGACTACAGGTAAGGAAACCGCCTAACATCTGAGTCGATCCATATACATACCTGTATATATATTAGTCGGTGATCCCGCCTCAATAATATCATATCCGATACCATATCTATAAGCAGTCATCCCAAGTCAAGAGTGCGGATCAATCATCAAAATATAGCTCGTACGTAAATCCGTCGTACGGCATCCCCAAATCTGGGTACGGGTTAATATCACATTCATCATACTATTCACCTGGTATCCTCTTTATCAAATATCATGATCGGGGTACTGATCTACGGCTAGTACAATACTGATACCGCCTAAGTATGCATGCACGTGTGTGAAACACTACGTCAAGGACCCGCTACAACGTCATGTCGTATCTCAAATACAAACCCTGCTATATCACCGATCTCACGGCCTCAAATCAAATCTCATCGACTCATCATAAATCCCAAGTACTATCATCATTATCCATGCATGCGTATATGAATGTACATATGCATAGTCCCATACCCACGCATATATACATGTATACACATCCCAATCTGCGCACAAGAAAGTAAAGTATGCAAGTCTGTGTGTGCGTATGTGGGTATAACAACTACTCTAGGGTTTCGCAACTAACCCAAAGCTAATCTAAGAACACATAATCATAACATGAATAAACATTCTCGTATCATAAAACACCTATATAAACATATATATATGAGCTACACTACGGACTGCGGGGGTGCTATACGCCATCCACCCGACTTCTCCCCGTAGATATAAATCTACTCACCTGGTCCTCGCTCGCCGGTGCCGACGTCGCCACGCGCTTGCTTGTCGTCTCGAAGTCCACATGGGGGTACCTACATATCACAACGCATCGTATCGCATTAAAATCCGACTCATGACCAAAACGACACACGAATCCCACATAGGTCAAAACCTATGGTTGCTTTCACAAATCAACCCAAAAACTCTCGACGTCGGTGTACAAACGCCAGACCATCGAGAAAAACCCAAATACACTCATTTGCACATTCACGAACACTAATTTTAATATAAAATAGGTTAAAACTCACAAAAACCCCAATTTCACTTAAAAAGTCATTTTTCCGAAAATCTAGCAAGCACAAATCACCGTTTTAGTACAAAACTCGATGTATAAACGAATCTAGCGGTCACAATATTCACTAAATATCTTAAATAAGTCATAAAAACAATTCCCATAATTTAATCTCATTAAATTCCAAAAACCCTAAAATTCTAGTTTACAAAATACCTAAATTTTAACAATTTTATATCAAAAATGCACAAACTACAATCTAGCTTGGATTTTCATGAACTAAAGTATTAAACTACACTTTAAACTGTTAATAATGCCATGAATACCCTAATTATATTTTTCTCCTAATCAAATTCATGGTTTACAAAAACCTAGCTAGCAATATAGCTTAATTATTACAATTCCAAACTAACAATTTGCAAACTAGAAATTTGATTAGGTTTTCATTTCACAATATGAAGGACTACAATTGAAACCACAATTACATAATAAAAAAAACCCTAACTTGAATTCAAGTTCTTCTCTTGAATTTTCATCACACAAACCACAACAACCAATTTAACACTTGAAAACAAAATCATATAAGCAACTAATCAACAAACAACCATGGGGCACAAAATTTATACCTCACAAATCCATGATCAAACATGAAATATAGACCTCCAAAATGAAATCCTTGCACCAAGATCCATGCATCTAAGGCTACACTAAAATGGGTAAGAACTAGATTTAGATTTTGGGATTTTTTTGATGGGTATTTGATGAATTTTTTGAAGCAAAAGAGATGGAACAATGGGGGGAGAAAGAGGGTTGTTGGTGCAGGAAATTTTCGGCCAGCAAGGGAGTGGGGGAGGAGAGAGAGGGAGGTGGAGAAAATGGGGAGAAAAAGACAGTCTACACCCCCTTTTGACTTTCTTTCATTTCCCTTTTTCTTTTCTTTTCTTTTCTTTTGAAAGGTGAGGTAATTGGAGAGAGAGAGAGGGGGGCTGTCAAGGTGGGGCCGGCCATATAGGGAGGGGGAGAGAGGGTGAGGTGTGGGTGTGTGGGTTAGGGAAAAAGATGAATGTATTACCCCAATTCCCATTAACACTAATTTCACCGAAAAAAGCCTTTTTCTTCGATATTTTCTAAACCGTTTTGGCAAACCATTTCATTTCAAAAACCACATGATAAAATTTTATTTAATGTTTTATGATGAACAAAATTTGTTTCAACTCATTCCAATTTGTAATTTTCCCTAATTAAATGTATTAGTGACAACTTAAAATAATATTAAAATAATTAATTTCGGAAAAAATTTCAGAAAATTTGAAATTTCACCAGTGGCTCAATAAACACCAAATACTAGCAATTACATAGCTAGAATATGTATATTTAATTTTAGAATAAAGATATTTGCATTTTGACTTTTTACAGAAAACCCCCTTAATTTACCGTTTTTTTCGAAATTTCACCGAAACGATTTTCAAAACGTTACAATCTTCCCCCCTTAAAGAAATTCGGTCCCCGAATTTAAATTCAAACTCCCCCCAAATACAAAAATATCTAAGCAAAACCATCAAGTCGTCGGGGCTCCGAAATCATAAGTACATAAAACGCATCATAGCGCAATACAAGCGCATGAATATGAGTAGATAGATCGAAATCAAAACTCCGTCAAGCATCCCGCAATCATCGGAGTCAAGGTGAAGACACGAATGCCAAATCTCAAGCAAGACCGATATGCTATAAATCGGAACTATACATGTAAATATCAGGAGGAAATGCATGCCAAATCCTTTAAGTTGTTGTGTAATGCACATAACACTGCACAGTGGCGGACGTCTATCATAAGAAAATAACTATATACATCTATACCTTTGTTTGAAATGTACGTTCCGCCGTTTTGGGAAACAATTTAGAAGGGTTTTCCTTGTTTTAAACGTTTCGCGTCATATCAGACACGTAGGTAAATACTGAGACTATAGCTCGCTTTTTGGAATTCCCTTCAATAGCTATCAATGCATGCAAAATACATTCAGGTACTGTTTTCTGACTAGTCCTGCTTAGTATGAAAACACATCGCAATTATCATAAAAAAAAACGTACCGCTCTATAAGAAATCAATCCCAAAATACGCGTATGAATACTACGTGCGTCTGGTGCGCACGACAATCAAAATCCATATACGTGCCATACAAGTGCACAGAAACAAGATCTAAGTGCATCGGGTGTGCACAAAGCATCTGTCGTAGGCAACGTGTGTGCCTGACAGCAAAATCAGGTGCATCTGACATGCATGAAAAAAATCTCGATTTAGTGCATCTGGTGTGCACCAAAATCGTATCTCAAGACATGCGCTCAACATGCGCGAAAACCCAAAACCAGGGGCATCCATCATGCACGAAATCATGAAATCCAATATCAAGCGCCGAACATGCGCAAAATCAAATCAGGTGCACAAGGTGCACAAAACAAATATCGAGTATCACAATCGAAATCGAAGTCCAGTGCATCTAAGTGCACAAAAGGCGTATCACTGCACTGCAAGCATATATAAACTATACAGGGTGCAGGAACCAAATCGTGTGCGTGCATACGCACAAAATTAACTCAAATGTCTAAAACCGTAAAATCACAAACATGTGAAACCAAAGCACGAAAACGATATCAAGTGCAACACTGTGCAAAGATCGTAAATCCTCAATCACCAAAATCAAATCATGCGAATAAATCATCCAAAACATCGAAATCAATAATGGCGGAATAGTACCACTCAAGTGCATCCTCTAAGAATCTCGGGCCAACAGTCGCGGTCACTAGTGGGACGTCTCGTCGATGATCATGAACTCTGGCCTACTGGTGTGCGTAACAATGACCACTCCTGGGTCAAGGTCTTCACTGTGAATTACCAATCTCTCGGTCAATCGGCTCATCGGCCCTGTCAGGTGTGCTAACGAGGATGATTCCGTTCTGGCACTTCTCTGGTCATCTTTCGGTCAATCATCGCGACCACTCGTAAGACAGTATATCACTGGCGTCGGCCTCTGGCTCTCTGAATGTACGTGACACATCTGATCTTGGGTGCAAGTATCATTGCAGCAGTGTCCTGGAAGGAATCCTGCTCACGGTCTCTTTCATGTCTCGTCTCTGCTAACTGTTCGGAAGTCATCGTCATTTCCTATATCTGCATCTTGCTCTTGAACGACTGCATACTCATCGCGACTCCTTCTGGAAGGTAAATCCAAGTACCATGCCTCGGCATGCGCATCGCATCTCTGATGTCGGCGGAGTGGAACGTCATCTCATCTAGATCTGGTACGAACCTCTTACTTCAATTTTCTCTAATGTCGTCTGCTTTGGACTCGTCTCGTCGCGGCTGCATGGAGTGAGCTCCAACGGCTATCCTCGTATCGGGAGTCTCCCAAGAAATGCATCTCACCACCTAGCATCCGAATTAAGTCGAGCCATCCGATCGAGTCGTCAAAACCTCATAATCCCCCAAGAGCTCAACATCCTGGGCATAGTTTAATAGTATCGAGTACATACCACAGCATCGGTGGTCCTGCCGTAGAAGGGCAAACCCAAGCCTCACTAATGGCGCCGTAGAACTGCCGTAAACCCGAAGGTTCAAAGGCTTTCACACGGTCATTAAGTCGAGTTAGGGTTTCATTCTTCTAGAGGGTCTATAGAATTGCCTGCATGTCTTTCCGACTACTTTAAACTTAGAATAATAGGTTTCTGATATTCGATCGTCTCTGTCGACTCCCAACGTCTCCGCGTGAAGTCGTCTCTAGCTGGAATCAATCTATCTGATGACCTCGCATCGGGGTAGGCGAACGATCTACATGTCCTAGTCATTCATCCTCGATGACTAGTGACCTTCTATCATCTCTTAGTACAACTCATTCTGCACTAACTCCAGCATCTGGGGCAATATCTCATAGTTCGCAGCAATAACTGGCTCGCTCGTCTGCACGCTGAACGGTGCCTCAATCATCAGGAGTAAGCAATACTTCAATGGTCATCAAAATCTGGCTGGCCTCTATCAGTGGCTCAATCCTCTAGTGCAAATCGGCACATCCGAGTAATCTCATACAGCAATCCACCGAACGCTCGTGACTCGAAGACAGAATGAAAAGACACATCTCTGCAATCGTATGTCGCCGGAATCATGCCCTGGTCAGTCCTCGTTCTTGACGAGCTCATGCTGACCGCAACTCTAGCCGTAGCTCTCCCTGCCCGTAATCGTGGCAGCAAAACCATAACTGGTACTGATGAGGCTAGATCGGAATGAATATAATACCGAGCAAAGAAATGTACATCCTAAGCCTTCTTAAGTGGAGTAGCGTATCGTAAATATACCGCGGAACATACCTACGGTACGTCACTCTACTTTAGTCACCTATTCCATCAACCAAGGGTCATCCTACGCTCCGAAGGTAAAACCTAACGCTCTGATACCAACTTTGTCACGACCCGAAAGTACGGAACATGACCGGCACTTAAACTACGAACGTCTCGAGGCGTACGTAATCTAAGTAAACCGAAAACCCAGAAATCCAAACCAAGAAAAGATGTAGAGTGCAGGAAAAACCAACTTAAAGCAAGTAGTTTCAATAGCATAAGCCGAATTATGCGGTTTTTAAAAACATCAAAAATTTCTTGAAAATTTCGGCAGAGTCTCCTTTGTAAATACTGGCCCCCAAACGGGATACAACATGAATAGTATACGAAATCAATAAAAAGGCATCCCCAAGCGGGAGCTAGCTCTTCGTCAATCGACGGTCACAACCACACAAGCAATATAATATACAACGCCAACGGCGAGGATCAAAATTGTAAAGGAAACTCAAAACCACAAGAAAACCACAGAAATATAACGCGCGACTCTAAGGTCGAAGGAATAACATCACTGGTCTCTATCTCAAAATAAATACATGTTTGGTTGATGGAACCTCTAGATACAACAGAATAATGATATACAAGATATATAATGGGGGGTACGATACAAATAAACCCACCTACTAGCAAATCACCCGAAGGAAACTATGCCCGCAAAGCCGTAATGAAACCTGTACGGCAAACCTGCAAGAAACTGGGGCACAACGGGGGTGAGTTGCCAACTCGTGAATAGAAAAACATCTACGAAAAGAAATCGCATAAATAACGCAATCCTAGGTCAATGATCATAATATATAATCTTCAAATAAAACCAGCAGTCTATAACAATGACTAAGGTAAATATCTAATCCAAGTGTAATTCCATGTGCCCGTGCCAGTGCCTCAGGTAGCAATGTATCATATGGATGATGTATGAATGCATGGAACAGAATGCATGTACTGACGAAAACTGCTTTCATAAATCAGTGAGATTTCTGTAATTTAAAAGTGAGGTACCATAAATGAAATCAGCATAAAACAGTGCCCAGCATCGATACAAAACAAGTGTCCAAATATCTCGATATCTCTGTATCACAATCTCTGTACCTCAATATCTCAAAATCTCAATATCTCAATCACAATATCTAGGGCGCCGTCAATCCAGACCGGCCCCTACCATCCATCTCAAGACCACGACGGTATCCTCCGGATATCCGACGCGTCGGGTAATATCACCGGTCGGTAGTGCTCCCCTGCCAGGCTCAACGTCAACAACACGATCCTCTTGCCCCGGGGTACCGCACCAGGCCCACCATGTACCCGAAACGGTTCCTCCACTCCTCGATTCGGGTCTCGAAATCCATCAGCAAACTCATGGTGGACGACTCATACATCATGGGAAAACCGCACTTTTTATTTTAAAAGAGAGAAAAGGTTTATTTATGTTTTTGCGGTTTTCCTCCAAATCCAGAAAATCTCAAGGAAATCCGAATCCAAAACCTCAATAACACGTAAAAGAGTGAATATATGCATGATAATCCATGAATGCGGCATAACAATGAATAACAGTATGCATGAATTAGCAGGTAATAACTACAATGTCTAAACTAACATATAAGGCAAGTACGCTAATATCATGTCTAAACTATTAGCTAACAGGCTATGTCAAGCAATAATATTTTCTAAGGTGTACGTGACATGGCAATTACCGATGAAGATGTGTGTGAGCCGGCAAGTAAGTGTACGTGGTACATACGCATCATCGGTAATGGTGCTGGTGTCCTAACAGCATGATATCAATAATGGAGTATGAAACATAATATAAGCATGCGATGCGAAGCGAACCATAATAATGAGCGGGAGCTGAATACTAGACGCAACTATAACTAATCTGCATTAATCTAATATAAGTCCTACAAATGGTGTCTTTTGAAATAACACGAATCATGGGGTTTTGAAAATAGGGGCTACGGTGTTTTTATGAAAAGATACATCTTTTGAAATATCCGTAGGATCCCTTGGGCTGTCTTTTTAAAACACCCATGATTCGTTAGTTTTTGAAATAGGTAAGAATCGAATCTAATCTAACAACTAAACTAAACTAAAGGGCTAAGCTAACAAGCTGGACTACTGGTAAGGAAACCGCCTAACATCTGAGTCGATCCATATACATACATGTATATATATTAGTCGATGATCCCGCCTCAATAATATCATATCCGATACCATATCTATAAGCAGGCATCCCAAGTCAAGAGTGCGGATCAATCATCTAAATATAGCTCGTACGTAAATCCGTCGTACGGCATCCCCAAATCTGGGTACGTGTTAATATCACATTCATCATACTATTCACCTGGTATCCTCTTTATCAAATATCATGATCGGGGTACTGATCTACGTCTAGTACAATACTGATACCGCCTAAGTATGCATGCACGTGTGTGAAACACTACGTCAAGGACCCGCTACAACGTCATGTCTTATCTCAAATTCGAACCCTGCTATATCACCGATCTCACGGTCTCAAATCAAATCTCATCGACTCATCATAAATCCCAAGTACTATCATCATTATCCATGCATGCGTATATGAATGTACATATGCATAGTCCCATACCCACGCATATATACATGTATACACATCCCAATCTGCGCACAAGAAAGTAAAGTATGCAAGTCTGTGTGTGCGTATGTGGGTATAACAACTACTCTAGGGTTTCGCAACTAACCCAATGCTAATCCATGAACACATAATCATAACATGAATAAACATTCTCGTATCATAAAACAACTATATAAACATATATATGTGAGCTACACTACGGACTGCGGGGGTGCTATACGCCATCCACCCGACTTCTCCCCGTAGATATAAATCTACTCACCTGGTCCTCGCTCGCCGGTGCCGACGTCGCCACGCGCTTGCTTGTCGTCTCGAAGTCCACATGGGGGTACCTACATATCACAACGCATCGTATCGCATTAAAATCCGACTCATGACCAAAACGACACACGAATCCCACATAGGTCAAAACCTATGGTTGCTTTCACAAATCAACCCAAAAACTCTCGACGTCGGTGTACAAACGCCAGACCATCGAGAAAAACCCAAATACACTCATTTGCACATTCACGAACACTAATTTTAATATAAAATAGGTTAAAACTCACAAAAACCCCAATTTCACTTAAAAAGTCATTTTTCCGAAAATCTAGCAAGCACAAATCACCGTTTTAGTACAAAACTCGATGTATAAACGAATCTAGCTGTCACAATATTCACTAAATATCTTAAATAAGTCATAAAAACAATTCCCATAATTTAATCTCATTAAATTCCAAACACCCTAAAATTCTAGTTTACAAAATACCTAAATTTTAACAATTTTATAGCAAAAATGCACAAACTACAATCTAGCTTGGATTTTCATGAACTAAAGTATTAAACTACACTTTAAAATGTTAATAATGCCATGAATACCCTAATTATATTTTTCTCCTAATCAAATTCATGGTTTACAAAAACCTAGCTAGCAATATAGCTTAATTATTACAATTCCAAACTAACAATTTGCAAACTAGAAATTTGATTAGGTTTTCATTTCACAATATGAAGAACTACAATTGCAACCACAATTACATTATAAAAAAAAACCTAACTTGAATTCAAGTTCTTCTCTTGAATTTTCATCACACAAACCACAACAACCAATTTAACACTTGAAAACAAAATCATATAAGCAACTAATCAACAAACAATGATGGGGCACAAAATTTATACCTCACAAATCCATGATCAAACATGAAATCTAGACCTCCAAAATGAAATCCTTGCACCAAGATCAATGCATCTAAGGCTACACTAAAATGGGTAAGAACTAGATTTAGATTTTGGGATTTTTTTGATGGGTATTTGATGAATTTTTTGAAGCAAAAGAGATGGACCAATGGGGGGAGAAAGAGGGCTGTTGGTGCAGGAAATTTTCGTCCAGCAAGGGAGTGGGGGAGGAGAGAGAGGGAGGTGGAGAAAATGGGGAGAAAAAGACAGTCTACACCCCCTTTAGACTTTCTTTCATTTCCCTTTTTCTTTTCTTTTCTTTTCTTTTGAAAGGTGAGGTAATTAGAGAGAGAGAGGGGGGCTGTCAAGGTGGGGCCGGCCATATAGGGAGGGGGAGAGAGGTTGAGGTGTGGGTGTGTGGGTTAGGGAAAAAGATGAATGTATTACCCCAATTCCCATTAACACTAATTTCACCGAAAAAAGATTTTTTCTTCGATATTTTCTAAACCGTTTTGGCAAACCATTTCATTTCAAAAACCACATGATAAAATTTTATTTAATGTTTTATGATGCACAAAATTTGTTTCAACTCATTCCAATTTGTAATTTTCCCTAATTAAATGTATTAGTGATGGCTTAAAATAATATTAAAATAATTAATTTCGGAAAAAAATTCAGAAAATTTGAAATTTCACCAGTGGCTCAATAAACACCAAATACTAGCAATTACATAGCTAGAATATGTATATTTAATTTTATAATAAAGATATTTCCATTTTGACTTTTTACAAAAAAACCTCTTATTTTACCGTTTTTTTCGAAATTTCACCGAAACGATTTTCAAAACGTTACAGCAACTAAGGAAAAATGCTCCAGATTTCATCCTAGGTCAAATTAGGTAAATCTATACATACTAGGGGCCTAATCTACAGATAAGTGAACCCCAAAACCAAAACGAGCAAGTTTGGTAGGGTCCAGGCCGCAAATTGCGGCCAAACAGAATAAATTTACGGCCGGGTCATGGAGTTAGGGGCTAGGGTCTTGTGTGGCGGTTCTAGGGTGCCTGCACATCTCACTGTCCAATCAATTTAATTTTCAGAGTCTCGGGGTAAAAGCAGATTCAATGTAACCATCACAGATTTCACAAATTCTCCGATATCGTATCCATAAATCCGTATTCTGGTTTTAACTCTCAGGTTGGGGTCTCAATTCATGCACTAGGGTGTTTATATAGTCTCTACTGAGCTAAATTTCCCATCACAACTCAAAATTTCCTCAAACCCTAACTAGGTTTTCTTTAAGTCCACCAAATCACACAATATCGATTCTAAACTAGTATGGGGGTGTATGCAATACAAAAACTAAGCTAATGGTTCAGTAATTACCTCATTTGGCAACTCAAGAATTTTCTTGAGTTGCCCCTAGTGGCTAAAATCCTTGCTTTCTTGGTCCAATGTGTAGGTCTTGAGCTTGTGCACACTTTTAATGAAATGGGGGTAGGGTTTTAGTATTGTTTTTGAGATGAAATGAAGGCTTGAAGGTGGGAGGAAGAAGAGGGAGCAGCATCAGCTGCTGGAGCTGAAGAGAGAGAGGGAGAGATGAGGGAGAAATGAGAGGAAGAGACAAAGAGGTCCGAGGTCAAACTCCCCCCATACCTCCTACATGCCCATACCTATCATTTCTTTTCCTTTTTCTTTTTCTTTTCTTTTCTCCCTATCCCTTTCTCACAAGAATAGTAACCCCAAGGTAAAACCATGGCAAGAAATGCACAAGTGTAGAAAAAAAAGATATATGCATGTTTTGCACAAAATTGCTAAAAAACCGATTAGCGATTTTTAATCACGATTAGCACTAAATTAGCATATAACTAATCATAAAAACTTAAAAATGGCATAATTCTATAAAATACCCTATTTTATAATTTTCCATAATTTTTCCAAAATTTTTCCCATTTATTTGTATTTAGTAATACCGAAATATTAAAATATTCAATAAAATAATATTAAATTATAAAAAATCCCAAAAAATAATATTTTATTTTTTTTTGAAATGTTACACGCCTAATTAACACTAATCGAAATCCTAAGGTGTTACAGGGAAAATCGCCCGTTTGGCGTTAAGCGTCAGGGCTAGATAGATATGATATGATATGGTATTAGCTGCATTGTGTATATGCACATATAGAGATTGTGCATGGATATCATTGCATCTTATTACTTGTTGTGCCTGGACTTGTACCTATTGGACACTTCACTATTATTGACAGTTCATATTGCACGAGCACTAATTGTATGCTACACCCACACTGTCTGTAATTGCCATGATACGCACAACACACATACAAATATGATATGGTATTGATTAGTGACATTGAGGCATTGATTCTTGTGCAGTTACGCATATGAAATACAGTTGCATGAATACCTATATGCTTACATATACCCTGCTATAGCTGCATGTATATCATCCATACATACTTACATGTCTACCCACATGTCCTGCTATAGCTACATAAACCCCTAAGTGGTAGGGTATTGTCATTTGACATTGGGACATTGATTCTTATTTCCATTGTGTATAAGAAAAATAGCATACACATATACCTAGCTATGCCTACATGTTTACACTTATACATATGTGATATTGTATTGGTTATGTACATTAAGAAATGATCCTATTTCATTATGCATATGAGATATAGCATACCTTGCTACAAGCTACACATATACCTGGAGGGTATTGCATCATTATTGAGATGTATATACACATACATTGCTACATGTTACACATATACCTGGAGGGTATTGCATCATTATTGACATATATATACATATACCTTGCTACATGCTACACATATACTTGGAGGGTATTGCATCATTATTGACATGTATATACACATACCTTGCTACATGCTACACATATACCTGGAGGATATTACATCATTATTGACAGGTGTATACACATACGAGATATAGCTACATGTACATAATTACATACATACTTACATGTACATCCATATACCTTGATATAGCTACACATATACCTGTATGGTATTACATCATTATTGATAGGTATATACTCATATCTTGCTATAATTACATGTTCACCCTTATATGTTGTTGCGGTAGATTTGGGAGAAATTAGGAAGCACATGATATATTTGATAACTTGATGCATTTAAATAGCGGTTTTTCCTTGATATGCTCATATTACTCTTTTATGTTGTCAATATTATATTTCATGGATTTACGCATTGAGATGTGGATTTCATGTGATTTATGGATTTGAGAACCGTGGGGGTATTTCAAGAAATTCATGTATTTTTTGAAAAGCCGGTTTCTCTTGATATGATATTTCAATGCGTCCACCATGAGTTTTCTCGGTTCTGAGACTTGTGTTAGATACCCGATTCGAGGAGCGGTAGGTGCCGTCTGTAGTGTGCCTAGGAACCCTACAGTGGTATCAGAGCCTAGCTAGAGCCTTAGGCGACGCGTAGACGGAATTAGAAGTCCGATCGAACCAAAACCAAAACCCTAAAATGCTCTCTGGACAATTTCTGAAATCGAAAAAGACCAGATTTCAGAAATTGTCCAGAGAGCATTTTAGGGTTTTGGTTTTGGTTCGATTGGACTTCTAATTCCGTCTACGCATCGTCTAAGGCTCTAGCTAGGCTCTGATACCACTGTAGGGTTCCTAGGCACACTAATGAGGTCTCACAAGGCATCAACCATGCCAATTTCAAAAATACGGTGTGCCGAGAAACCCTAGACTACGGATCGTTGGCTAGAAGTTTAGGCGAAAAAGAAACTAGTTAACAGCTTAACTAAATGGTAAAAAGAAACTAGTCATACACGCATTATTCTCGGTCCCGCACATATCTCATATGCTCTCCTATTTCGTTTCGCTTGAGCCAGGAAACCTCTGTGTAGGACTCTAAAGAATCGTCAATACGCCGGCAGCAGATGATGATCATATCAATCACCCACAAGCCGCAAGCGGTCTGCTAAACGTAACGGCCACCCGGGTATTGAGCGATAAGAAGATCGACGATCAAGCCCGCTCACACTCCTGTGAATCCAACCAGTAAAACTTACCGTACAGTCCGGTCTGATCGTCTGATATGTTGCATATCTCGCCTAGGGGTGGTAAACGTCAGACCCCAATAGCTCGATAAGTCGTGTCGATATGAGGTCTATAACAATTCGAGAAACTACAGGTAACACTTACCAGTAAATCTCAGCAACCCTGGCCAGGGATTTCCGGTTATAGCCAATCGAACACAGCGCAACATCAACTCCCTATACCGGGAGAGACGAATCCCCTCCTATCGCTCATTGCCTCCATGTGATTCGGGACTGTACCCAAAAACCACCGTTTTGCACGCCCTCTTGGACGTGATAAGATGGAAATCAAAGCACAGTGGGAACCACACAAGACTCTATGACGATCTCGGGTCAACAGACTACTCTGTACCAGTGTCACCAGAGAACTGCCATCTGACGTAAGGTATAATACCATCTGGGAGTTCTCGGTGAGTCCGTCCAGTGTACCCAGTCTCTACTGAGCACCCGTATATCATCTCTGATGTCAAACACCAATG
The DNA here is from genome assembly GCA_030015575.1 of Agapanthus africanus. Taxonomy (NCBI): domain Eukaryota; kingdom Viridiplantae; phylum Streptophyta; class Magnoliopsida; order Asparagales; family Amaryllidaceae; genus Agapanthus; species Agapanthus africanus. The sequence goes on from JASDDO010000029.1 coordinate 217,772,119, forward strand.
GATATGGGATCATCCATCGTCCATCTGTATGGGTCGAGAAGGTATACGCTAGTCTACTCTGGTATATCGATGCCCCATCTCGATACACCCACGACTAGGGACCTTGAAGGATGTACTTATGGACTACCATGTCCCCACTAGTATGATCCGCATCATAGTCCAGGTAGTTAAGTACACATCCTAAGGGCTTTACCAACATGTAACAGAGAGACAATCAGTGTACACGTTAAGGTAAAGAGCAACCAGATAGCATACTATCATGTTGAGCAAGAAAGTCCTCCCTATATATGTCCAAGCATCCACTACAATATACATCCTATGTATAGTAATGGCCTCTAGGGCATACATATAACTAACACCGTCTGCGGGTACATGGTGGACCCGGTATGGTTCTTCGGGGCAAGAGGTGATTTTCGTGGTATAGATGATGAGCCTGGCAAGAGGGATAGTACCTACCGGTGATTTTATTTGGATTCGGCGGTTATCATGGGGATACCGACCGGAGTGATGTACGGACATGACATCAGGACCAGTCGTGGTGACGGCGCCTGAGATATGAGTATTTACGTGTCGATGCTGGATACGGGTTTCATGATATTTCGAGTGTCGATGTTGGACACTCAGGTTCCATGATTTTGATGTGTCGTTGAGGGGGACACACACACACACACACATATACATGCATATGTTTTCATGATGTTTTGGGTGTCGATATTGGACACTCAGGTTCCATGAGACTTACAGGATATGAGAGCCGACCTGAGGATGCGGTGCCTGAGGATTTTTGGGATTTCGACGTGTCAGTGAGGGACACAGGGTTTTTTCCATGCTGATAATTTTTGCATGAGGTGTTATTATATCATCCCACACTCAGGTTTTTATTTGATATGCATTTGACTCATGTAGATATAGTACCCTGGTGGTGTACCCTGATCATTATAGTTGCATATTCATATTGCCATACTTATGCTATCAGATTATATGTGATAGATTATCGCTGTTAGTGCATACTTGCGATTTCAGTATGATGTTTTTTTGCTATTCATTAGTTGGCAACTCACCCCCGTTGTGCCACAGTGTTTTGCAGGTCTGATCCTCAGGATAGTCGCGGCAGGGCGCCTTATTATCTCTACTTTTGCGGATACCGCTATGGTTGGCTGTGAGGCCTTTTGTTATATGTAGGTTGCGTTATCCGATGATGTCATTGTATATCTTTTGTATCCAGTACTCTCCATCTACAACCTTCATGTATTGACTTAGAGACGAGTTGTGAGGATCGATATTGTATATTATTATGACTCTGGTTGTCGTGCTCGTGTGAGACGGCCTTTATTTATATGGATTATCTCATTTCTTTGCTACGGCGTCGTATATCTGTTGTGGTGGTTGTTTCCGCCTTTGGGCTATATTTGCTCCCGTTTGGGGATGCTTTACTTATATCTTATGTTTGTACCCGTTTTGGGGCTAGTTTTTACAAAGGAGGTGCTGCCGAAATTTTTTATGAAAAACAAGCTTAAGCTTTAAGTTCTTAATTGAGATTTATAGTGTTTCTACCCTTTACTTCTTGTAATGGTTTAGATTGCTGGGTTTTTCGGCTTACTTAAATTGCGTTTCGCCTTTTGACGTTACATAGTCTAAGTGACGGTCATGTGCCTAACTTGGGTCATGACAATGTTGGTATTAGAGCCTTAGGTTTTACCTTTCGGAGTGTAGCATGAACTTGGTATGATGGAGTAGGTAGCTTAAGCAGAGTAACGTATCGTGTGTATGTTCCGTGGTATACTTATGGCACGGTACTCCGCCTAAGTGACCTTAGGACTTATTGATTGAAATTCCTTCCATTATTATACACATTCTTGTGATTCGATTTCTGTGTTCTTATCGAATCCTGTTTCCATTCCAGCCTTTATGCCACTGAAGACTACGAGGGCACAGAAAGCGTCCGCGAGGGCCGAGGTCAGAGTTGACTCGTCCGAGACGAGGATTGACCCGAGCGGTACGCCCATTATGCAGGAGCAGATTGTTCCACCTTCGACAGACCATATTGCTATGCTAGGGGACAGTATGCAGGATTTATGCCAGATGGTGGGGTCGTTAGTTGAGGCCATTCGAGCGCAGAGGTAGGAGGTTTTTCCACCCGTTATGGGGACCGTGTTGCTGCCAACTGTTCCGACAGTCGTACCTGTAGCTACGGAGGTGATCACCGTATCGTTATCGGAGTTCATGAGGCCGATACCTCCGGTTTTCACTGGCACCGACGCAGCTGAGGATCCGCAGTCGTTTATCGATCGGATGGACAGGATATATCATTCGTTGAGATTCTCCGACGTGAGGTGGATAGAGTTCGCGAGTTTTCGTCTGGAGGGTCTGGCCCAGAAGTGGTGTGAGTCCTTAGAGAAGGGCAGAGCCGCAGGTCTTTTTCCTATGACCTGGGCTGAGTTCGTGACGGTGTTTCTTGCGCGTTTTCTTCCGCAGAGCGTCACGGATGCTCGAGCGCGTAGTTTCGAGTCGTTACGCCAGACTCGGGGTATGACGGTGGCCGAGTACGATGTGCAGTTTACCGAGCTGTCTGTGTATGCTCCGTATTTGGTAGCTACTGAGGATGCGGGTCAAGAGGTTTGTTCGAGGCCTGCTTACCCAGTTGTTCCTCGCTTTCAGCGTACAACATTGTGACACGTATGTAGCAGTGGTGGACGCAGCCCTATTGGTTGAGTAGCGTCTTTCTGAGTCGTCGGTTGTTCCGGAACCAAAGAGGGTTCGTACAGGTATATCAGCCCGGAGACAGATATATAGATGCCGCGACAGTGTTTGTTCAGGCACGAGGAGTAGCAGAGACGTGGGACAAGGCCAGTTGTTCAGCACTTATCCACAGGAGGGTCAGCAGTCAACGCGTGGGTGCTTTGGGTGTGGCAGTCTATATAACCTCATTAAGGATTGTACCACGATACGCCAGAGAGAGGCAGCCGTACCACATGTTACCTTACCGTCTTCTCCACCTCAGAGAGCGTTGCCTCTTATGCCTGTTGTTGCCCCGCGTCAGACTCATGCTCAGAGAGGTCGTGGCCACGGTGGTTTTGTTCAGAAAGGACGGGGTGGCAGAGGCAGAGGACAGCCAGTTGCCGGTAGAGAGCAGGCTCGGGTGTTGGCCTTGACTCATCAGGATGCGCAGGCGTCCAATGCAGTCGTTTCAGGTATTCTTTCTGTATGTTCTTTTGATGCACATGTTTTGTTTGATCCGGGATCTACGCATTCGTATGTTTATACACACTTCGTGCCGAGGTTGGGCCGAGAGTCGTGTTTGCTAGATCAGCCGCTTGTTGTGATTACTCCTGTTGGCGATTCTTTTGTTGCGCGACATGTGTTTCGGTCGTGTTCCGTTTGTATAGGAGATAAAGATTCGTCCGTCGACTTGATCCTTCTAGATATGTTGGACTTCGATGTTCTCCTTGGCATGGAATGGTTAGCAGCTTGTTATGCGTCTGTGGACTGCCATGAGAAGACAGTCAGTTTTAGTTTTCTGGGCGAGTCTGTTCGGGTTGTGTAGGGGGACCGTGGTGCCGCCCCTCACAATTTGATTTTAGCCCTTTGCGCTAGTCGGCTTTTGAGGAGAGGATGTCGGGGATTCTTGGCGTTTATTTGTGATACTGGAGCCACAGTAGAGTCGTTGGACCAGGTTCCTATCGTGCGAGAGTTCCCGATGTTTTTCCCGATGAGTTACCTGGGTTGCCGCCAGAGCACGATATTGAGTTTTGCATTGATCTGATTCTTGTCACAAGGCCTATTTCTATACCTCCTTAACAGATGGCTCCGGCAGAGCTTAGAGAGCTTAAAGATCAATTGCAAGAGTTGCTTGATAAGGGACTTGTGTGTCCGAGTGTTTCTCCATGGGGAGCTCCTGTGCTGTTCGTCAAGAAGAAGGACGGCAGTTTGAGATTGTGTTTTGATTATCGTCAATTGAACCGAGTTACGGTGCGGAATAGATATCCTTTACCTCGCATTGACGATTTATTTGATCAGCTCCAGGGTGCGAAACATTTTTCTAAGATTGATTTGCGTTCGGGTTATCATCAGTTGCGGGTTTGGAATGATGACATTCTGAACACTGCTTTTCGTTCACGGTACGGGCATTATGAGTTTCTGGTGATGTCGTTCGGACTCACCAATGCCACAGCAGTGTTCATGGATCTGATGAACCGGATTTTCAGGCCGTACCTCGACCAGTTTATTATTGTGTTTATTGATGACATTCTGGTCTGCTCTAGAGTCGTGAGGAGCACGAGCAGCACTTGAGGATTGCTTCGGAGATATTGAGAGAGCACCAGCTGTTTGCTAAATTCTCAAAGTGCGCATTTTGGCTTGATAGAGTTGACTTCCTGGGTCATGTGGTGACGGGAGATGGTATTCTTGTGGACCCGAGGAAGATCGAGGCTGTACAGCTTTGGCCCAGACCTGTATCCGTGACAGAAGTCCGTAACTTTTTGGGCTTAGCTGGTTATTACCGCCGATTCATGCAGGATTTCTCGAGTATCGCTGCACCGCTGACCGGACTGACCCGGAAAGAGGTTCCTTTTCTTCGGACAGATGCGTGGGAGCAGAGTTTTCAGCTGTTGAAGACTCGGTTGACGACAGCACCAGTTCTATCTTTGCCTTCTGTATCGGGTGGTTTTGTTGTTTACTGTGATGCTTCTCGAGTGGGGCTCGGTTGTGTTCTGATGCAGCATGATAGAGTGATTGCATATGCTTCTAGGCAGCCGAAGAAGCACGAGCAGAATTATCCCACTCACGATCTTGAGATGGCCGTGGGAGTCTTTGCGTTGAAGATTTGGAGACACTACTTGTACGGGGAGTCATGTCAGATTTTCACGGACCACAAGAGCTTGAAGTACATCTTCCAGTAGCAGGATCTGAATCTGAGACAGCGCCGTTCGATGGAGCTTGTGAAGGATTATGATTGTGAGATCCTTTATCACCCGGGAAAGGCGAATGTGGTAGCTGATGGTTTGAATCGTAGGCCCGGGGGTAGCTTGTCCCAGTTGAGCGCAGTTCAGAAACAGTATTCTACAAATTGGAAGATCTTGTGTGATGGTAGAGTATAGTTTGAGTTCACTTCCACTGGGGGACAGCTTGCTTATGTCCGCGCCTGTCCACTTCTACTTGATCGTATCCATGAGGCGCAGCCCAGTGATGCCCGTTTGTCTGAGATTCTTGAGCTTGTTCGACAGGGTACAGATTCAGAGTTCTTGATTGATGACCAGGGTGTGCTTGTTAGTTATATGTATGCCCTAGAGGCCATTGTTGTACATATGATGTATATTATAGTGGATGCTTGGATATATATAGAGAGGACTTTCTTGCTCGATATGATAGTATGCTATATGGTTTCACTTTACCTTAACATGTTAACAAATACTATTTTGTGATCACGTGTTGATAAAGCCCTTAGGATATATACTCGACTACTAGGACTATGATACAGATCATACTAGTAGAGCCAGGGTAGTCTACGAGTACATCCCATAACTGTTCCTAGTCGAGGGTGTATCGAGACAGGGCATCGATACTCCAGAGTAGGCTAGCGTACACGCATCTTGACCCATATGATGGGCGATGGATGATCCCATATCCATTGGTGTTGGACATCAAAGATGGTGTACGGATGCTCAGTGGAGACTGGGTACACTGAACGGACTCGCCGAGAACTCCTAGATGGTATTATACCTGTCGTCAGATAGCAGTTCTCCGGTGACACTGGTACAGGTTAGTCTGTAGACCCGAGATCGTCATAGAGTCTTGTGTGATTCCTACTGTGCTTTGATTTCCACCTTACCACGTCCAAGAGGGCATGCAAAACGGTAGATTTTGGGTACAGTGCCGAATCACATGGAGGCAATGAGCGATAGGAGGGGTTTCGCCTCTCCCGGTATAGCGAGTTGATGTTGTGCTGTATTCGATTTGCTATAACTTGAAGTCCCTGGCCAGGGCTGATATGGAGATTTACTGGTAAGAGTTATCAGTAGTTTCTCGACCTGTTATGAGCCTTACATCGACACGACTTATCGGTTACTGGGGTCTGACGTTTACCACCCCTAGACTAGATATGCAACATATCAGACGAAGAGATTGGACTGTACGAGAGTGTTACTGATTGGATTTGCAGGAGAATGTACATGCTTGCTTGTTGATCTTCTGATCGCTCAATACCTGGGTGGTTGTTACATTTAGCTGACCGCTTGCAGCTTGTGGGTGTTTGATATGATCATCACCTACTGCCGGCGTATTGACGATTCTTTAGAGTCCTACACAGAGGTTTCCTGGCTCAGGCAAAATAGAGTAGGAGCACATATGTGATATATGCGGGACCGAGAATAATACGATATGAGATACCGTATTATATTCTCGCGATATGAGATATCGGCCGGGTATATGTGATATAGCCGGGTCATCGGATCAAGTGTTGATTTGATGAATTGGTACATATTATATTAGTCGGCTATATGCAATATAGCCGGATTGTCGGATCAAGAGTTGATTCGATAATTTAATGTATAATTAAATATGTGATATATTACATTACGTTAACTAATATAAGCTCGCTTTATTGATTCATTTTCTCACTGGATAATACATTGATGTATATGCGATATATGTTAATTGTATTATTTTCTTTTGTTACAAAATATATTGTATATGTGATATATAATATTGTAACAAGTTAGAGTTACAAATGCAACATGGTTGTTAAGTTTAAACAAAGTTAGGTTTTGGATTTGGGTTAGCTTTTTCATGAAGCTTTCCTTTTTTGTTTTCCAGCTTGATAATTTGTGTAGATATTTGTTAACCAAACCCAAACCCTTAACTCTAGTTTATTCTCTACATGAGTTAATGCCTTCATTTATTAACTCATGGTTGTCATTTGTAAACACAACAATTTATTATTCATCACAAAAAAATCTTTCTTCTTCTTCTTCTTCTTCTTCCTTGAAAAAGCTTTCTAGCTTTTTGAGATGTGATGATTTAAAGTGAGAAATTGAAAACAAAAGAAAGAAAAATTCCTACTTCATCATCCTCATCTATTCTAGCCACATAGATTAGGGTGTTCACTTCACTAATACTTGATTAGAGAAGTGAGAGCTTGAGTTTGCGATTCTTCAAGGTAGATCATCTTCGAAAAGGAAGACTTTAAGCAAGCATGGATCATTCGACTTGTGGAGCTTCTCTAGAGTCCGGAAGTTCATGGATCGCGGCGAAGGGAATACTTCTTGGAGCTTATGAAGTGAAGAAACGGACTACAAAGGTTGTAATCTTAGATGTAAAGTTGTTTACATGCAAGTTAACCTTAATTTTCTAGTTAAGATCTTGGTTAGGGTTTGTTTAGCACCCCAAAATTTTTAATATGGCATGATTGATGCCTTCCTAAACCTTGCTAAGGTGCTATGCTAACCCTACAGTGGTATCAGAGCCAAGCTAGAGCATTAGGCGTTGTCAAGACGAAGTTAGAAGTCCGATCGAACCCCGAAACACCGAGAATTGACCCCTTGCTGGAAATTTTTTCAAAAGTTGAATTTTTCATATTAAAAATACTCAGAAAATCATGCAGGGAATTTTATGGACCCACCTAAAGAAAGAGTCCCTAACTCGCTACAGTGACCGCGTAACCGCGGCCAAAACCTGGTTTTGACGGCGGTTCCGCGGTGCCACTGTGGAGACTTGGTACAGGCACTTCAGCGACGGTCCATAGATGCTGGGGCATGCTACTGGGAATTTTTATTTTCTGCTCAATTGTTGAGCTCACTGGGTATTTTGGGAATTCGTTGTGTCTGTTGAATTATCTAACTTCGCCTAGTTATATGTGATATTTATGTGTTGCTGTAATATGTTATATTGGATCGTTGTGTATTGAATAGCCGGGGGTTTTATGTGAGATGAGAGTTTTCTTTTTCATTCATGTAAAATTCATTTGTATGTAATATTCTTTTATTGGGACACTTCCGGGTTGAGGATGCTGTCACCGTTGTATATTATTTACTTTTCCGCATTAGGATAGACCCAAGTCGGGGAGCATAAGTAACCGGGTGCTAGGGTCCAGTGGTAGGTCATCTCGAGGAGTCGAGACCGGGTCTCCTAACCTTAGAATTGGCAGGGTTACTTGCCGCTCTCGTAGGGGTCTAGGGATGTGGGTTTGGCTATTTATCGCGACTGTGGAATCCGTGTTTTATACAGGATCAAAATAAAACACGGATGTCCTAGTATATCCAATATTTCATATGTTGACTTCTGCTGCAATGTTCTGTGATGAGATCATATTACTGCCTTAAGCGAATGCTTATACTATATGTTGATATATAAATATTGCTGCTTTCGTTTCTTTTATGATGCTTAGGAAGCATAAATGATGGGTTTTATTAATGAGATTAATAATAGAAAAGAAACCTAAAAGATGTTGTAGAATCAAATTTTCAAAAAGGGTAGCTACAGTTCTTGCTTTGCACAGCGGTATTCCTTATAGAATATCCAGCACCTTATTCGATAAGGAAAGAGCCGAGATCCCTTCACCGGGAGTGACCTCTTTAGCAAAACTGGCGGATGCTACAAACTCACGGTTTAGTTTTTTATTGCTTCTATAGTTCTTGCTTTGCACAGCGGTATTTATGAAATATCATGCACCTTATTCGATGAGGAAAGAGCCGAGATCCCTTCACCGGGAGTGACCTCTTTAGCGAAACTAGAAAAGCCTCAAAAATACTCCTTTTCAAAATCACTTGTTTCTACAACAATATCAAGTTCATTACGCTCATGGTTTTCAGAAAAACCTGCGTAGCCCTCCGTCATTTCAGATAAAGACTATTTAGTATTCATGCTGCGTTTGTTGGCCTTTGTCAAGGCGTAGTGTGCGGTAGCTGACAAGTACTTATCTGTTTATGCATGTGATGCGATTGGATTAGAGTAGTCGTACGGCCTTGTTGGCCTTTGTCAAGGGTCGTACGGTTGGGTTTATTTCAATCAAGAAATGACGGGTTGAACTTGACTAACTTCCTATGTTTTGTTGGCCTTTGTCAAGGTCATAAGGGGTTAGGGGTAAAAGATATTATCGGGAATTTCAAGTGTTGAAATTTGCAATGATATTGCATACCTTCTATGAGATAGTTGGATCCCGATACCCACTGCGAGTAAGAGTTACTCCTGGGAGAGTTTTACACATGACAATTAGCCGATCAAGTAGGTGTGTAGAAAGGTGTTAACAGGGTTATGCCTCTAGGAAATTGAGGTTTATTTTAATTAGGTCCGTGGGAAAGCACGGGGAACCTCCCTCAAAGTACCAACACTGATCTGGCTGAAAGATTGGCGAACTTGTAGGGTGTAATTAATCCCGGCTAATCTTACCTTATAGGGTTTGAAGGAAGATTTGATTAAAACAGTGGGAGCCGTCCTGATTAGATAAGTTAATAACCAATCTAAATCTTGCAAGAGCGCACGCTAAAGTATTTTTTCTCCTCTCTCTCTCTCCAGGTAGCGACCATGTCAGGCCTTAATCAAGATAATAACATGGATGTATTAACCGAACCCGCTTGTTATACTGAGCAGAGGAACGTTGGTTCCGTTCTTTCTTATAATTGTTATAAGACTGAACAGGAAATATGGGAATACCAGAATTCACACGCCGCCCAAACGAAGGAAAAACATGTTGATATATATTCTTCGGATGTGTTAGTTACCGAGAACCGTTTCTCAGTTCACTCTACATCCTGGGCATTAGATACTGGATCAGGATCCCACATATGCAATATATTGCATGGGCTAAAGAAAGGTAGGGAACTGGGAATGAGTGATCATTCCGTAAGAGTAGGGAATGGTACAAATGTTGCAGCCAAAGCAGTTGGCGAATATCACCTAGTATTACCAAGCAGTAATACATTAATTCTGCACGAATGCTATTATATACCGAACATGATATGCAACATTATAATAGTTTCTTTATTAAGCAAAGAAGGATATAAATTTGTAATACAGGATAATGTTATGAACATCTTCCTAAATCAAAAGTTGATTGGATCAGGCTCGTTACATAATGGCATATACGTTCTAAATCAAAACACAGTTATTAAAATACAGAACACACACAAGAGGAAGAGTTCAGAAATGAACGAATCCTTCTTGTGGCATTGTAGACTGGTCATATCAATGTGACACGGCTAGCTAAGTTACATAAGGATGGATATTTGAATCCGTTCGAATTTTCATCTTATGACACTTGCCAGTCATGTCTCAAAGGCAAGATGACCAAAACTCCGTTTAGTGGACACGGAGAAAGAGTTACAGAACTCTTGGGACTGATACATAGTAATATATATAGTCCTATGTCTATAGATGCCAGGAACGGTTCTTCTTACTTCATTACATTCACTGACGATCTCTCAAGATACGGACATGTGTTCCTGATGAAACACAAGTCTGAAGTTTCTGAGAAATTCAGGGAATATAAGCACGAAGTAGAGAACCAAACGGGCAAAAGTATTAAGATCCTTCGATCTGATCGAGAAGGAGAATACTTAAGCAATGAGTTCGTGGATTATCTAAAAGAGAATGGGATTCTCTCTCAGCTTACTCCTCATTATACACTACAGCACAACGGTGTATCGAAGTGGAGGAATCGTAACCTATTAGATATGGTGCGCTGTATGATGAGTACCGCTGAGTTCCCAATTTCCTTTTGGGGTCATGCGCTTGAGACAACAGCATACCTATTGAATCAAGTTCCGTCTAAATCTGTACCTACCACACCATATGAGATATGGAGTGGGAAGAGACCATGTCTTAAACGTCTTAAGATATAGGGTTGTCTGGCCTATGTTAAAATACAAAATCCGGACAAACTCAAGGCACGGTCAGTTCTTTGTAAGTTTGTGGGATATCCTAAACATTCACAAGGATATCTTTTCTACCATGGCAAGGAACAAAAGGTGATTATATCTCGACATGCCACCATTTTAGAAAAGGAATTTCTTGTAAAAGAAATTAGCGGTGAAGCGGTAGAGCTGGAAGAAGTTCCAGCACCACAAACTACAACTGAAGATTTGATGGAACCAGATGATTTAGTAGTTCCCAACGAACCCCAGCCTCTCCGCCAATCTAGTAGGGTTCCTCATCCACCTGAGAGATACTACAGTTTTCTCATCGATGGTGGAAGCGAGGATTGCATCATGGAAGATGATGACCCGACTAGTTTCGAGCAGGCCATCACGAGTGGTGACTCTGTGAAATGGCTGGATGCAATGCGATCTGAGATGGAATCCATGTACACCAACAAAGTATGGACTTTGGAAGTTGCTCCTGAAGGGGTAAAACCCATTGGTAGCAATTGGATCTTTAAGAAGAAACTTGGTGTAGATGGAAAAGTTGAGACTTTCAAAGCTAGACTTGTTGTAAAGGGTTTTCGTCAACGACCAGGTATGGATTATGACGAAACCTTTTCTCCAGTAGCTATGCTTAAGTCCATCCGGATCTTACTTGCCATTGCTGCATACCATGACTACGAAATATGGCAAATGGATGTTAAGACTGCCTTTCTAAATGGTGATTTGGAAGAGTGCGTGTACATGACTCAGCCAGAGGGCTTCGTAGAAAGTTGGAGCGGCGGAAAGGTGTGCAAGCTGCTTAAATCCATCTACGGGTTAAAGCAGGTATCGCGGAGTTGGAACATCTGTTTTGATGTGGTAGTCAAAGAGTTTGACTTCATCAAAATATAGATGAACCTTGTATATACAAGAAGGTTGCAGAGAGTAAGGTTGTCTTCCTCGTATTGTACGTGGATGGCATACTCTTGATAGGAAATGATATGCCTATGCTGCACTTGGTCAAGCTCTTCTTATCACATAGATTCTCAATGAAAGATCTAGGTGATGCTTCCTGCATTTTAGGAATTAAGATCTATAGAGATAGATCTAAACGGATACTGGGATTGTCCCAATCCAGGTACATTGACACCATACTAAAGAGGTTTAGTATGGAAGAATCCAAGCATGGGAACTTACCCATGATCTCTTTACTCACTCTCTCTAAATAGATGTCTCCCAAGACTGATTTGGAAAGAGCTCGCATGCAAGGGATACCCTATGCTTCGGAAGTAGGCTCTATCATGTACGTGATGCTATGTACCAAACCCGATGTAGCATACTCACTAAGTGTAGTGAGTAGGTATCAAGCAGATCCTGGAAAGAATCACTGGACAGCTGTGAAGAACATTCTCAAGTACTTGAGAAGGACAAAAGAGATGTTCTTGGTGTATGGTAACGGAGAACTCCAGGTGGAGTCCTTTACCGATTCGAGCTTCCAGAGTGATAAAGACGACTCTAAGTCGCACCCGGGATTTGTCTTTACCCTCAATGGAGGGGCGGTGTGTTGGAAGAGTTCCAAACAGGAAACCGTGGCAGACTCGACGATGGAGGCTGAATACATCGATGCCAACGATGCTGCCAAATAGGCTGTCTGGATAAAGAAGTTCATCACTGAACTTGGTGTGGTTCCGTCCATTGAGTATCCAATACCTCTGTATTGTGATAACAATGGAGCTGTGGCTTTGGCCAAGGAACCCAGGTCCCATCAGAAGTCCAAACATATTCTGAGGCGGTATCACCTGATCCGGGAGATAGTTGATCGCCGAGAGATCGAGGTCAGGAGAGTCGATACGAAGGACAACACTGCGGATCCACTCACAAAGGCCATTCCTCAGATACAATTTGAGAGACTCTTCGGGATGTTGGGTATGAGATATTACAACAGCTGGCCTTAGTGCAAGTGGGAGATTGTTAGTTATATGTATGCCCTCGAGGCCATTGTTGTACATATGATGTATATTATAGTGGATGCTTGGATATATATAGAGAGGACTTTCTTGCTAGATATGATAATATGCTATCTTGTTTCACTTTATCTTAACATGTTAACAAATACTGTTTAGTGATCATGTGCCGATAAAGCCTTTAGGATATGTACTCGACTACTAGGACTATGATACAGATCATACTAGTGGGGCCAGGGTAGTCTACGAGTACATCCTATAACTGTTTCTAGTCAAGGGTGTATCAAGACAGGGCATCGATACTCCAGAGTAGGCTAGCGTATACGCATCTTGACCCATATGATGGGCGATGGATGATCCCATATCCATTGGTGTTGGACATCAAAGATGGTGTACGGGTGCTCAGTAGAGACTGGGTACAGTGAATGGACTCGCCGAGAACTCCTGGATGGTATTATACCTATCATCAGATAGCAGTTCTCCGGTGGCACTGATACAGGTTAGTCTATAGACCCGAGATCGTCATAGAGTCTTGTGTGATTCCCACTGTGCTTTGATTTCCACCTTACCACGTCCAAGAGGGCATGCAAAACGGTGGCTTTTGGGTACAGTCCCGAATCACATGGAGGCAATGAGCGATAGGAGGGGTTTCGTCTCTCCCAGTATAGGGAGTTGATGTTGTGATGTGTTCGATTGGATATAACTGGAAGTCCCTAGTCAGGGCTGATATGGAGATTTACTGGTAAGAGTTATCACTAGTTTCTCGACCCGTTATGAGCCTTACATCGACACGACTTATCGGTTACTGGGGTCTGACGTTTACCACCGCTAGACTAGATATGCAACATATCAGATGAAGAGATCGGACTGTACGGGAGTGTTACTGATTGGATTTGCAGGAGAATTTACAGGCTTGCTTGTTGATTTCTGATCGCTCAATACCTTGGTGGCTGTTACGTTTAGCTGACCGCTTGCAGCTTGTGGGTGTTTGATATGATCATCACCTACTACCGGCGTATTGACGATTCTTTAGAGTCATACACAGAGGTTTCCTGGCTCAGGCAAAATGGAGTTGGAGCACATATGTGATATGTGCGGGACCGAGAATAATACGCTATGAGATACCGTAATATATTGTCGCGATATGAGATATCGGCCGGGTATATATGATATAGCCGGGTCATCGGATCAAGTATTGATTCGATGAATTGGTACATGTTATATTAGTCGGTTGTATGCAATATAGACGGCTTGTCGGATCAAGAGTTGATTCGATAATTTAATGTATAATTATATATGTGATATATTACATTACATTAACTAATATAAGCTTGCTTTATTGATTCATTTTCTCACTGGATAAAACATTGATGTATATGCGATATATGTTAATTGTATTATTTTCTTTTGTTACAAAATATATTGTATATGTGATATATAATATTGTAACAAGTTAGGGTTACAAATGCAACATGGTTGTTAAGTTTAAACAAAGTTAGGTTTTGGATTTGGGTTAGCTTTTTCATGAAGCTTTCCTTTTTTGTTTTCTAGCTTGATATTTTGTATAGATATTTGTTAACCCAACCCAAACCCTTAACTCTAGTTTATTCTCTACATGAGTTAATGCCTTCATTTATTAACTCATGGTTGTCATTTGTAAACACAACAATTTATTATTCATCACAAAAAAAGCTTTCTTCTTCTTCTTCTTCCTTGAAAAAGATTTCTAGCTTTTTGAGATGTGATGATTTAAAGTGAGAAATTGAAAACAAAAGAGAGCAAAATTCCTACTTCATCATCCTCATCTATTCTAGCCACTTAGATTAGGGTGTTCACTTCACTAATACTTGATTAGAGAAGTGAGAGCTTGAGTTTGCGATTCTTCAAGGTATATCATCTTCGAAAAGGAAGACTTTAAGCAAGCATGAATCATTCGACTTGTGGAGCTTCTCTAGAGTCCGGAAGTTCATGGATCGCGGCGAAGGGACTACTACACGGAGCTTATGAAGTGAAGGAACGGACTACAAAGGTTGTAATCCCTCTCTCTTAGATGTAAAGTTGTTTACATGCAAGTTAACCTTAATTCTCTAGTTAAGATCTTGGTTAGGGTTTGTTTAGCACTCCGAAAATTTCAATATGGCATGATTGATGCCTTCCTAAACCTTGCTAAGGTGCTATGCTAACCCTACAGTGCTATGTTACGGGACTCGCTTGTGTGTACCGGATATTGATGGGTTGAGACGTGAGATCCTAGAGCAGGCACATCAGTCAGCCTTTAGCATTCATCCTGGTTCCACCAATATGTACTGTGACTTGAAAGACATTTACTGGTGGGAAAGGATGAAGCGCGATGTTTCGGACTTCGTTTCGAGATGCCTGACTTGTCAGCAAGTCAAGGCTGAGCATCATAGACTAGCTGGAGAGTTGCAACCTTTACCCGTTCCTGAGTGGAAATTGGAGCAGATTTCCATGGACATTGTTGTGGGTCTACCCAGGACCAGTCGGGGGTATGACTCCATTTGGGTGATTGTTGACCGGTTGACGAAAGTGGCTCACTTCCTTCTAGTGAAGACCACTTTCGGTTATGCTCAGTATGCTCAGTTGTATATAGATGAGATTGTGCATTTACACGGCGTTCCCACTTGCATCGTATCCGACAGGGGCACCCAGTTCACTAGCCGTCTTTGGCAGAAGCTTCAGGAAGCTTTAGGTACCCGGTTGAGTTTTAGCACCGCTTTCCATCCGCAGACCGATGGTCAGTCAGAGCAGACGATACAGACTCTAGAGGATATGCTTCGGGCACGCGTGCTTGATTTTGCTGGCAGTTGGGATCGTCACTTGCCGTTGATTGAGTTCTCTTATAACAACAGCTTTTAGGAGACTATTCAAATCGCACATTTCGAGGCTTTGTATGGTAGGATGTGTCGATCACCAGTCTGTTGGACCGAACTCAGTGAGAATAGGGTTTTCGGACCCCAGCTAGTTCAGGAGACTACGGAGAAGATCCAGCTGATTCAGGACAGGATGAGAGCAGCCCAGTGCAGACAGAAGTCTTATGACGACCATCGTCGTCGCAGAATTGAGTTCGCAGTGGGGGATCATGTATTCCTACGGATTTCTCCGATAATGGGCGTTATGAGATTTGGGAGGAAGGGGAAGCTCACTCCCAGATTTGTAGGTCCTTTCGAGATCCTTGAGCGAGTTGGTACTGTTGCTTATCGTTTGGCGCTCCCGCCCAGTGTTCCAGATGTTCACCCCATGTTCCATGTGTCGATACTTCGTAGATACCTTCATGATCCTTCTCACATGATTCAGCACCAGACCGTTCAGCTTGAGCGCAATCTTTCGCTCACCGAGAAGGCGGTAGTTACTTTGGATCGGAAGGTGAAGAAAATTCGATTAAAGGTCTTACCATCTGTGAAGGTTCTTTGGCGTAGCCCGACTAGTGAGGAGATCACTTGGGAGGCTGAGAGCGAGATGCCGAAGAAATTCCCTCATCTCTTTGAAGGTACGCTTCGTAAGAATTTTAATTAGGGGACGAATTTATTTAAGGGGGAGATTGTAACACCTTATAATGCGATTAGTGTTAATTAAGCGATAATGCGGGTTTTTTAGGGAAAAGTTTACCAAATCGGTTTTCTCACATTTTATAGCAATTAATATTTTATTATTATTTATTATGGCTTGCACACACTTGTGCATGTTAAAGTGATGGTTAGTTAGTGTTAATCTCGTTAAGTAACCATGACACCTTAATTAATCCATGTCCTAATTAACCCTGCCTTAACCTTGCCTTAGATATTTTTGTGAGAAATATCTACTTTTTTTAGGATTGAGAGAGAGAGGGGTGGCTAGGTGAGTCATGAAGACTTTAATGATGCATTAATGGTTGCATTAATGGAGGTGAGGGAGAGAGTAAAATAAGGCTTTAGTTCACCTTACACTCACCTCTCATCATTATCTTTCCATCACTCTCTCATTCTTCTCTCATTCTCAATCTTTGTTCATCGCCTCAACTCTAAACTGAATCCTCACTATCCCTTCACTAAAATCTTGCAAAACTTCATGAAAACACTTCATAAATCTTGGTTTAGCCACTAAGTTGCCTTGGAGCTTGGAAAGCTAGGATCTTTGAGCTTGTGTGGTTA
The DNA here is from genome assembly GCA_030015575.1 of Agapanthus africanus. Classification (NCBI taxonomy): domain Eukaryota; kingdom Viridiplantae; phylum Streptophyta; class Magnoliopsida; order Asparagales; family Amaryllidaceae; genus Agapanthus; species Agapanthus africanus. The sequence goes on from JASDDO010000029.1 coordinate 217,789,063, forward strand.
GGTAATGATCTCTATCTGTTAAGTATGTGTTTTTAATGTTGTGTAGCTTATTAGTTTCAGTTTAGAACACATAAAGTTTAGTTTCGTGCAAATATCGTATTTTTAGTGTCGTTATGGAGTCTCTGTAATCTGCTGTAGAACCAGGTGTTTGTTGGAAAAGTTCCCATCACAGTGACCTAGTGTTGTGACCTAGAACTCACCATAAAAACCTGAGACCACCCCTTCATTTTTAGGCCGCAAATATATTAGTTCTGGCCGCAAATTGCGGCCAGAGCGGGGGTTGGGTGTTGAATCTTGGTCGTGGGGTCTCTGGGGTTGCATGTGGTCTCGTGGAACTTGCGACTTTCACTAATTGTTTGTATATCAAAATCTGGGATCACTTTACTATAATCTAGTGTTTTGAATACACGTATAACGTTATCCGACACGGTTTGTGATCTTGTGTAGCTGTTGCACTTGGGTTGGTTTTGGGTTTTCTCTACACACGTTAACCACTAGACGAACACTTGTGAGTTGGATTGGAGTTGGTGTGTCGGTCAAACGTAATTTGTACGTGATATTGGTCGATTTCTGAGATTTTGGACTTGCTATATTTGTGTTAATAGGATCGCAGGCGGGGACTTTGAACGCTGCGAAGAAGGGGAAGCAGGTGATTGGATCTACCTAGCTCGAGATTGTTGGTGAGTAGATTTAACATCCACAGGAAAATCGCCCGTATGGCGTTAAGCGTCAGGGCTAGATAGATATGATATGATATGATATTAGCTGCATTGCTTATATGCACATATAGAGATTGTGCATGGATATCATTGCATCTTATTACTTGTTGTGCCTTGACTTGTACCCATTGGACACTGCACTATTATTGACAGTTCATGTTGCACGAGCACTAATTGTATGCTACACCCATACTGTCGGTAATTTCCATGATACGCACAACACACATGCATATGTGATATGGTATTGATTAGTGACATTGAGGCATTGATTCTTGTGCTGTTGTGCATATGAAATACAGTTGCATGCATACCTATATGCTTACATATACCCTGCTATAGCTGCATGTATATCATGCATACATACTTACATGTATACCCACATGTCTTGCTATAGCTACATATACCCCTAAGTTGTAGGGTATTGTCATTTGACATTGGGACATTGATTCTTATTTCCATTATGTATATGAAAGATAGCATACGCATATACCTAGCTATGCCTACATGCTTACACCTATACATATGTGATATTGTATTGTTTAGGGAAATTGAGACATGATCCTTATTTCATTGTGCATATGAGATATAACATACCTTGCTATAGCTACACATATACCTGGAGGGTATTGCATCATTATTGACATGTATATACACATACCTTGCTACATGTTACACATATACCTGGAGGGTATTGCATCATTATTGACATGTATATACACATACCTTGCTACATGCTACACATATACCGGGAGGGTATTACATCATTATTGACAGGTGTATACACATACGAGATATAGATACATATACATCATTGCATACATACTTACATGTACACCCATATACCTTGATATAGCTACACATATACCTGTATGTTATTGATAAGTATATACTCATATCTTGCTATAGTTACATGTTCACACTTATATGATGTTGCGGTGGATTTGGGAGAAATTAGGAACCGCTTGATATATTTAATAACCTGATGCATTTAAATAGCGGTTTTTCCTTGATATGCTCATATTAATCTTTTATGTTGCAAATATTATATTTCATGGATTTACGCATTGAGATGTGGATTTCATGTGATTTATGGATTTGAGAACCGTGGGGGTATTTCAAGAAATTCATGTATTGTTTGAAAACCCGGTTTCTCTTGATATAATATTTCAGTGCGTCCATCATGACTTTTCTCGGTTCTGAGACTTGTGTTAGATACCCGATTCGAGGAGTGGTAGGTGCCATCTGCGGGTACATGGTGGACCCGGTATGGTTCCCCGGGGCAATAGGTGATTTTCGTGGTATAGACGATGAGCCTGGCAGGAGGGCTAGTACCTACCGGTGAATTTATTTGGATTCGGCGGTTATCGGTGGGATACCGACCGGAGTGATGTACGGACATGACATCAGGGCCAGTCGTGGTGACGGCGCCTGAGATATGAGTATTTACGTGTCGATGCTGGACACGGGTTTCATGATGTTTCGAGTTTCGATGTTGGACACTCATGTTCCATGATTTTGATGCGTCGTTGAGGGACACACACACACACACACACACATATACAGGCATGTGTTTTCATGATGTTTCGGGTGTCGATGTTGGACACTTAGGTTCCATGAGACTTACAGGATATGAGGGCCGATATGAGGATGCGGTGCCTGAGGATTTTAGGATTTTGACGTGTCAGTGAGGGACACTGGGGTTTTTCCATGCTGATGATTTTTGCATGAGGTTTTATTATATCATCCCACACTCAATATTTTATTTGATATGCATTTGACTCATGTAGATATAATACCCTGGTGGTGTACCCTGATCATGATAGTTGTATATTCATATTGCCATACTTATGTTATCAGATTACATGTCATAGATTATCGCTGTTAGTGCATACTTGCGATTTCAGTATGATGTTTTTTTGCTATTCACGAGTTGGCAACTCACCCCGTTATGCCACAGTATTTTGCAGGTCTGATCCTCAGGGTAGTCGCGGCACGGCGCCTTATTATCTCTACTTTTGCGGATACCGCTACGGTTGGCTGTGAGGCCTTTTATCATAGGTAGGTTGCGTTATCCGATGATGTCGTTGTATATCTTTTGTATCTAGTACTCTCCATCTACCACCTTCATGTATTAACTTAGAGATGAGTTGTGGGGATCGATGTTGTATATTCTTATGACTCTGGTTGTCGTGCTCGTGTAAGACGGCTTTTATTTATGTAGATTATCTCATTTCTTCGCTACGGCGTCGTATATATGTTGTGGTGGTTGTTTCCGCCTTTGGGCGAGATTTACTCCCGTTTGGGGATGCTTTACTTATATCTTATGTTTGTACCTGTTTCAGGACTAGTTTTTACAAAAGAGGTGCTGCCGAAATTTTTTATGAAAAACAAACATAAGCTTTAAGTTCTTTCTTAAGATTTTATATTGTTTCTAACTTTTACTTCTTGTAATGGTTTAGATTGCTGGGTTTTTCGGCATACTTAAATTGCGTTTCGCCTATTGACGTTACGCGTTACGTAGTCTAAGTGCCGGTCATGTGCCTAACTTTGATCGTGACAGATCCGCATCATAATCCTGGTAGTCAAGTACTCATCCCAAGGGCTTTATCAATATGTAATAGAGAGAAAATAAGTGTACATGTTAAGATAAAGAGCAACCAGATAGCATACTATCATGTCGAGCAAGAAAGTCCTCCCTATATGTCCAAGCATCCACTACAATATACATCATATGTACAGTAATGGCCTCTAGGGCATACATATAACTAACAATCTCCCACTTGCACTAAGGCCATTTGTTGCAGTATCTCATACTCAACGTCCTATATTAGTCTCTCTAGGGAAAGGCCTTTGTGAGTGGATCCACCGTGTTTTCCTTCATGTCAACTCTCCTAACCTCGATCCCCTGGAGATCAAACATCTCCCTGATCAGGTGATATTTACCTCAGAATATGTCTGGATCGCTGATGGGACCGGTGTTCCTAGGCCAAAGCCACAACTCCATTGTTGTCACAATAACACTTATTGGACGCTCAATGGTAGGAACCATGTTCATCTCATGATCAAGAAATGCCCAGACATCTACTTTGGCAGCATCGTTGGTAGCGATGTATTCATCCTTTATCATCTAGTATACCACGGTATCTAGCTTGGAACTCTTCCACCATAACGTCCCTCCACTGAGGGTAAAGACAATGCCTGTGACTGACTTTCAATCGACCTTATCACTCTGGAAGCTCGAACCAAGAACATTCATTTAGTGCTTATCAAGTACTTAAGAATGTCCTCCACAGCTGTCCAGTGATTCTCCCAAGATCCGATTGATTCCTGATCACTACACCTAGTGATTAGCTACATCTGGTCTGGTACATAACATCGCACACATGATAGAGCCTATTGCCGAATCATAGGTTATCCCTTGCATGCGAGCTCTCTCCAAATTAGTCTTGGGAGACATCTTTTTGGAGAGAGTGATCCATGAGTAAGTGGGCGAACCACCACGCTCAGAATCTTCTATACTAAAACCCTTTTAGTACGGTGTTAATGTACCTGGATTTGGGGCACTTCCAACATCAACTTAGATCATCACCCTAGATCAATATCCACAAGATGTAGTAGGTATCATCCAGATCTTCCATGGAGAATCCTCATGATAAGTGGAGCTTGACTGAGTGTAGCATAGGAAACCATTTCCTATCAAGAGTATGTTATCTACTTACAATACATGGAAGACAACCTTACTCTCTACAACCTTTTTGTATATACAAGGTTCATCTACCTTTTTGATGAAGTCAAAATTTTTTACTGCCACATCAGAACAGATATTCCAACTCCACTATGCGCGCATTGATCCTGATGGATTTAAACATAGCTTTGAAAGTCATAACTTTTCCATTTACACCAAGAATCTTAAGATCTATTTGCTCCCAATGGGTTTTACCCCTTCAGGTGCAACATACAAAGTCATACTTTGTTGGTGTACATGGATTCCATCTTTGATCGTATAACATCCAGCCTTTTCATAGAGTCGCCACTCGTGATAGCCTGCTTGAACCTAGTTGGGCCATCATCTTTCATGATGCAATCCTCGCTCTCACTGTCATCGAGAAGACCGTAGTATCTCTTAAGTGGATAAGGAACCCTATCAGATTCACGGAGAGACTGAGGTTCATTGGAAACTATTGAATCCTTTGGTTTCACCAAATCATCAGCTGTTAGTTTATCTAGCTGGAACTCGTTCCAGTTCTACCTCATGACTACTAATTTCTTCACAAGAAATTCCTTTTCTAAAAAAAAGTGACATGCTGAGAAACAAAACACCTTTTGCTACTCAGTGTGGTAAAAGATATTCCCTTACGAATGTTTAGGATATCCAACAAACTTACAGAACTGACCTTGCCTCGAGCTTGTCCGGATTTTGCTTTTGAACATAGGCCGGACAACCCCATATATTAACTCGTTTAAGACATGGTCTCTTTCCATTCCATATCTCATATGGAGTGGTAGATACTGATTTGGATGGAACCCCATTCAATAGGTATGCAACTTCTAAAGTGCTTAACTCCAAAAGGAAATAGGTAACTCAGCAGTACTCATCATAGAGTGCACCATATCTCATAGGGTGTGATACCTCCGCCCCGATACACCTTGCGCTGTTGTGTATACGAAGGAGTAAGCTGAGAGAGAATCACATTCTTCTTTAAATAATCCAGGAACTTCTTGCTCAAGTATTCTCCTCCTCGATCACATCAAAGGACTTAATACTTCTACGCGTCTGGTTCTCAACTTTAAGCTTATATTCCTTGAATTTCTCAAAAGATTCAGACTTGTTCAACCGGAACATATTTCCGAATCCTGAGAGAAGATCGATGAATATAATGAAGTAGCAAGAACCAACCCTGGCATTTGTAGACATAGGACCGTATACATCATCATGTATCCATCCCAAGAGTTCAATAACTCTTGCTCTGTTTCCAGTAAACGGAGTATTGGTCATTTTACCTTTGAGACAAGACTGGCAAGTATCTTAAGATGGAAATTCGAACAGATTCTCATATTCATACTTATGTAACTTAGCTGGTCGTGTTGCATCAATATGACCTAGTCTACAATGCCATAAGAAGGATTCGTTCATTTATGAACTATTCCTCTTGTGTGTGTTCTATATACTTTGAACTGTGGTTTAATTTAGAACGCATATGCTATTATATAACTTGTCTGATCCAATCAACTCTTGATTCAGGAAAATGTTCACAAGATTATCCTCCAATACAGAATTAGATCCATCTTTAACTTATTAAAGAAACTGATGTAATGTTGTATATCAGGTTCGGTATCTAATAACATTTGTTCAGAATCAATGTATTAATACAAGGTGATATTTGCCAACTGCTTTGGCTACAACACTTGCACCATTCTCTAATACTTAGAGACATATCACCCAATCTCAGTTCTCTACCTATCTGTAGCCTATGTAACATATTACATATGCGGGATTCTGATCCGGTATCATATACCCAGGACATAGAGGATACTGAGAAACATTTCTTGGTAATGAACACACCCGAAGAAGATGCATCAACATGCACTTTCTTCGATTGGGTGGCATAGGAAACCGGATATTTCCCTATTTCCTGCTCGGACTTATAACAATTATAAGATAGAGCGGAACCAACGTTCCTAAGCTCAGTATAATAAGCAGGTTCGGTCAATGCATTCATATTATTATCTTGATTAAGGCGTGACATGGTCGCTACTAGGAGAGAGAGAGAGAAAACACCCTGCGTGCGCTCTTGCAAGATCAGATTGGTTATTATTTTATCTAATCAGGATGGCTCTCACTGTTTTTATCAAATCTTCCTTCAAACCCTAAAAGGTAAGACTAGCCGGAATTAATTACACCCTACAAGTTCGCCAATTTTTTGGCCAGTCCAGTGTCGGTACTTTGAGCGAGGTTCCCCGTGCTTTCGCATGGACCTAATTAAAATAAACCTCGTTTTTCCAGGGGCGTAACCCCGTTAATACCTTTCTAGACACCTACTTGATCGGCTAATTGTAATGTGTAAAACTCTCCCAGGAGTAACTCTTACTCGTAGTGGGTATCGGGATCCAACTATCTCATAGAAGGTAAGCAATCTCATTGCAAATTTTAACACTTGAAATTCTCGATAATAGTTTTTCCCCTAGCGTCCTATGACCTTGACGAAAGCCAACAAACTATAGTCCGCTAGTCAAGTTCAACTCGTACATTTCATGATTGAATTAAACCCATCCGCACGACCCTTGACGAAAGCCAACAAAGTCGTACGACTACCCCAATCCAATCGCATCATATGCTTAAGCAGATAAGCACTAATAAGCTACCGCACACTACGCCTTGAAGAAAGCCAACAAACGTAGCACGAATACTAAATACTACTTATCTGAAATGACGGAGGGCTACGACAGGTTTTTATGAAAATCTTTTGCGTAATGAACTTGATCTCGTTGTAGAATCGAGTGATTTTGAAAAGGAGTGTTTTTGAGGCTTTTACTAGTTCCGCTAAAGAGGTCACTCTCAGTGAAGGGATCTTGGCTCTTTCCTTATTGAATAAGGTGCAGGATATTTCACAAATACCACTATGCAAAGCAAAAACTATAGAAGCAATCAAAAGACAAACCGAGTGGGTTGTAGCATCTGCTAGTTTCGCTAAATAGGTCACTCCCGGTGAAGGGATCTCGGCTCTTTCCTTATCGAATAAGGTGCTGGATATTCTACAAGGAATACCGCTATGCAAAGCAAGAACTAGAGCTACCAGTTTTTAAACAAGTTTCTACAACATCTTTAGGTTTCTTTTATTCAATTAATCTCATTAACGAAGTCCCATCAAATATGCTTCCTAAGCATCACAGAAGAAACGAAAGCAGCAATAGTTATTATATATCACATATATAATATATGCATTCGTCTCAGAACATATCAAGTGATCACATCACAGAATATCAGCAGCAGAAGAACACATATGAAATATTGGATATACTATGAATTCCGTGTGTTATTTAAGCCAATAAAAAAACGCGGATTCCATGATCGCGATGAATAGCCAAACCCATATCCCTAGACCCCTGCGAGAGCGGAAAGCAACCTTTCCAATTCTAGAGTTAGGAGACCCGGTCTCGACTCCTCGGGATGGTCTCCCATTGGACCCTAGAACCCGGTAACTTATGCTCTCCTCCTTGGGTCTATCCTAATGTAGAAAAGTAAATAATATACATCAATGGTGTCATCATCCTCAACTCGGAAGTGCCTCAATAAAAGAATATTACATACAATCATTTACATGAATGAAAATGAAAAACTCTCATCTCACATAGAAAACCCCGCCTATTCAAAACACGACGATCCAATATAACATATCACTGCAACACATAACATCATATGTTATCAACGTAAGTAAATATGCGTATCCCAATTGTCGTTGACATATAGCACCAAAATCGGCGATACACCACATATTACATTTACGGTCGTAAAAAAGAAAGTGAAAAACTACAACAATTGGAATTCGCAACCACCTTAGACATCATAAACCCAATGTATCACATACTTTGGATTTCATGCCCAATCAAATGAATTCCTTAGACATCACATGCCTAACAATTATAAACCCCGCATTTTAGTCTCGATATTGAAAATACTTTCCAATAACCTGTCGGGTAATTCAACAAGATTTCCGATAACCTGATTGAATGCTCGTCGGAAACTTTAGTAGACGGTCGCACCCCTGATGCCGTAGACGAAGTGCACTAAGACGGAACACCGCGACCGTAAGCACCCGAACGGATGCTTTTGGCGACGAGGTTCTCCTACAATCACTTGGTCGGGGCTATGGGGCTTGGCTATCTAGTAAGGTTACCCGGCGAGTATCCGCGTACACTACGTAATTGCGACGGACTTTTGATCAACATCAAAATTCCGTGGCAACCGATCAAATGAGACTAAACTGCTAGATTTATAAAATTCAAACTGGTTATCACATAACTAATTATGTGGATTCTAAATTTTGTATCACAATCACAGATAGCTAGACGATAAACTTTTCGATCGAATAAACAAATACCCAAAATTTATCAAAGAGCTCAACGCTTGAGAGGAGTTCAAAAAGTACCCAGAACATGCCACAGCTCCTATGAACCATCCTTAGAAGGGCCGACCCATGCCTCACTCATGTCGCCGCGGAACTGCCGCAAACCCTAGGGTATGACCACGGTTCCGCGATCCAAAAAGTCGAGTTTGGGTATCGTTCTTCTAGAGGATCCACAGAATCGCTTGCATGATTTTCTGAAGATTTTAAATTTGAAAAAAATCCAACTCTTGGAAAATTTCCAGCGAGGGAAAATATGAGTTATTGATATCCGATCAAACTTTTTAACGTCGTCTAAATAACCCGAATAGATGTTAGAATTACGATTATGAAACACTCCGAATTGCCTTTGTAGAAAGTTAACATCACATGCAAATTTAGCAAAAACAAGCAACACCTGAAATACCAAAACCCAAAGACTAGAACACCCTAAAAGTTTGAAGCCAAAATGAGCGAGAAGACCCAGTGAGCTCGGTTTTTAAGCCTATGTGGCCGGCCACTTTTAGACAAAAATGCATCAAGTTTCTTTGGTGTTCATGTTATATCACATACAACATTCTGCAGTTGCTAAAAAAATTTTTAGAGGCCATTTAAAATTCGACAGAAACTAGGAATTTGTATCGGGTGTTTTGGAGTTGTTTCGGTTTCGTAATCCTAACAAACATCGTTTAAATCTCTAGCTTGGCTCTGATATCACTGTGGGGTTACGTAGCGCAGCAGCAAGGTTTCGGGAGGCATCGTCCATGCCAATTTCAAAAATTTGCCGTTCTAAAGAACCCCAACCCGAGAATCTTAACTAGAGATTTAAACAATACAACATGCAAACAACTTTGCATACAAAGTGAATGAGGAATATAACTTTTGTAGATGTCACGACCCGAAATATTAGCTCATGATCAGCACTTAAATCACGCAACGTCTAAAGGCGTAACGTAATTCAAGTAAGCTGAAACCCAGAAATCTAAACCTTTTTAAGAAAATAAAGGAGCTGAAGTTTTGAAATAAAGGTATAATGAAATCAAGTTTTCTTAATGCATAGAAAAGGAGCATAAAAATGCAAGTGAAATTTAATAGTTTGAAAACGTGTTTCGTCTTTAAAAATTTGGGCAGCACCTCCTTTGTTTATTTTGATTCAAAACCGCAAATACATAACAAGAAAAATGGCATCACCAAGCGGGAGCTAGCTCTTCGCCAAACGGCGGATCACAACCACACAAGATAGTATAAGTATGTATACGACGCCCAATGGCGAAGTTCAACACAAAAGATAAAGAAATAAGCAAGACATCAAAACCACGAGTAGCGGAAAACCCCTCGCTCTAAGTCTCGCAAGCACAATCTCACTAAGTCTTATTACTTATATAAATTACTAATTTTGACTGATGGAGTTGACTAGATACAATATGAAATATAAAAACAAGAGTGGGTACGATACAAATGTCCCACCTACCAAAGCAATCACCCGAAAACAACTGAGTGCCAGAGATGCCGCTACTTATCCAAGCGGTCAACCTCAAGAACTGTGGCACAACGGGGTGAGTTACTAACCCGTGAGTAGAAAAACATCTACAAGTAGAAACCGAATAAACAACGACTCCTAGGTCAACTATGTCATAAAGGTAATACTATGATATCTAGGGTGACCATATATGTATGTGTGCCAACAGTGTAATCAACACCTAAATGTATGCTGATATAATCAAATCATATGATCAATGTCTGTATTCATGCGGATCTCGTCAAACCATATCATCAATGTATGTATCATAAAAGAATATGCATGAAAATATTAGGTTATAAATCAACGTGTGTCCCTTGCGACACATAAAAATCATGGAACCTGAGTGCCTAGCATCGACACTCGAAAACATCATGAAAACCGTGCCCAGCATCGGCACGTAAATCCTTATATCTCTCGGGCTACGTCAGTCTGGATCGGCCCTCGGGCACCGTCAGTCCAGATCTGCCCATATCATCTCTCGACACTGGTCGGTATCCTCCGGATATCAGCCGAGCCTAAATACTATCACCGGTAGGTAGTAGTCCCTCTGCCAGGCTCACCGTCTACTGCACAGCATCCCTTTCTTAGCCCGGGGTACCATACCGGGTCTACCATGTACCCGCAATCGGCCTCATCCAGCTCCTCGAATCGGGTTTCTCATGTCACACGTCTCAGAACCGAGAAAACGCATGGTGGACGCATTGAAATATCATATCAAGAGAAATCGGGTTTTTAAAACAATACATACTTTCTTTTAAAATGGCCACGGTTCTCAAATCCAGAAATCTCCTGAAAACAACATATCTCAATGCGTAAAATCATAAAGCATGATGTATGCGACATATGATAGAAATGTAAGCATATCCGTGTATCATGCAACATGAAACAGTGATGTGACAATATCGGTATATCATGCGTCATATCATAATGATGTGAACATAGCAAGGAGTTATATCATGATGCAGCAACTCTACTGTGTAGTGACATGGCAATTATCGATGATGAAGTGTGTAAGCCGGCAAATCAGTGTAAGTGTAACATACGCATCATCGATAATGGTGCAGGTGTACTAGCACAGGTATAAGTAATGCAATGTGAATAACATGAATGCAGCATAAGGTAAATCGTCAGCTAAAAGCTATAAGGTATACATATCTAATATGATCGAGTCGGTGAATCTATCAATCGGCATCCAGCCTCACAACATCACGTACAGTATACTCCATCATACGACATCCTCTAGTCAATGGTATGGATCAAATCTCCAGTCAACTCATCACGTACGGAAAATCATCATACGGCGGCATTAAGCTATCAGGGATCCTATCAACCTATAAGACGAGGATGGTACGGACCTAACAACTCGTACGACTATCACTCATGATTCACAACATATATAAATTTATCTATATACCTATGTCCCAGGTCACATCCATAACAATCTCATATCAGGAGACCGGCAAGGTATCAATCATCTCAATCGACTCGTATCCGTATACTAACATATCATCATATCACATGTCAAATCGTATTCTCTTTTCATTGCATTTATATCACACAAATGTCAATTTTACAAATACATTCTACCTTTATTATAAGCATAAGTATCTAATCTAACATGCACACCTGAACCATACAAACAGTTTTTGAAAGATGTGAATCGTAGTTTTGAAAATAGGGGCTACGGTGTTTTTAAGGAAAAGATATCGTTTGAAAATCTGTAACATCCCTCAAGGTATATGTTTTAAAGATGCATACGATTCTTCAGTTTGAAAATAGGTATGGTTCGGATGATACATCAACGTCGACTATCTAGTCCTAAAGTACCCTAAACGGCAATATCATCAAATATCATCCTCAAGTCCCGTCATCACATACTAGCCGTATCATATCGCTTCTAACTATCCTTTAGTTTCAATTATGGTTCTCTAACTACCTTTTAACTCTATCTAGTTTTCTATTAAAGGTTTCATTAACCATTACTATGAATCGATTTCCATCAAAGACTTGCGGGGGTGCTATACGCCATCCACCCTACTTTCCCCGTGGATATAGATCCACTCACATCGATTCTTGCTTACCGATGTCGATGTCTCCACGCTCATCCTCGTGATCTCAAATTCCACGTGGGGGTACCTACAACCAATACACCATCACAATGCATATTAAAATCAAGTCGGAAAACCAAAACGGCATGCGAATCGCTTATTGGTTAGAACCTATAGCCTACGCCTGCAAAACCACCAAACAACCCCCGTCGCTGACGTACAAACATCAGACGACGGAACACAATATCAAATACAAAAAATCAAGTTAAAACAAAATCGCAAAATAAAGCAGCAACTCAAGAAAATGGTCCCAGATTTTACCCTAGGCCAAATTGGTCAATTCTGCACATATGGAGGGTCTAATTTGCTGATATATTAGCTACATAACAAACACGAGTCAATTTGGAAGTACCAAGGCCGCAATTTGCGGCCCAAATGATTAAATCTGCGGCCTGGGTAGAGGGTTTAAGGCTCTGGTCTTCAGGGTAGCTTCTAGGTTGGCTGCATGACTCACGGTAATCGCTAAATAATTTTTAGGGTCCCCGGGTGTTAGCAGATTCCAAAAGACCCTCACAATTCGCACAATTATCCGATGTCGGGGTTTCTAAGTTCGTATTATGAGGGTTAAGTCTCAGGTTTTGGTCAGTATACGATCCCTACAGGGGTTATAAGGTCTCTACTAATCTCAATTACACATCACCACTCAAGATTCCCTCAAACCCTAACTTGAAATTTTCAAAGCTCACTAAACAACACTATATCGATTCTAAACATGTATAGGTGCTAAGGTAATTGAATTACTATACTAATGGTGGAGAAATTATCTCATTTGGGCAACCCAAGAAAAACCATAGTTTGCCAATGTTGTCAAAATCGCACTTTTGTTATCAAAATCGCACTTTTCTTGGTCCAATGTGTAGAGGAGAATGAGGGAATCAACTTTTGTGAAGGGAGTATAGGGTTTAGGTGAATGTTTGGAGATGGATCTTGGGGTAGAGGTAAAGGGAAGAGAGTTGAAGGAGGTGATGAAAACAAATGGGGAAGGATGAAGATGGCTGCCCTCTCTCTCTCTCCTCTCTTATTCTCACCCTCACTCTCTATTTACCCTTTTACCCTTTCTCTTTTTAACCTTTTCTTATTTATTTAAAACCAAACCATATAATACCCCAAAACAACATAAGAAACAACAAGTAACCAGAATGTGACATTCCATGGTGCACTAGCCATGAAAAACTGTAAAAACACGGATTTGGCCTAATCGCGATTAGTAGTGCACTAATCGGGTTTTCATTCCAACTACATATAATAAAACACGGATTTGGCCTAATCGCGATTAGCAGTGCACTAATCGGGTTTTCATTCAAACTGCATATGAATAAATCATTTTAATTCCCAATTATTTCACAATTATTGGTATATATTTATATCCTTTGTATATTTTGATTCAAAACCGCAAATACATAACAAGAATAATAGCATCCCCAAGCGGTAGCTAGCTCTTCGCCAAACGGCGGATCACAACCACGCAAGACAGTATAAGTATGTATACGATGCCCAATGGCGAAGTTCACCACAAAAGATAAAGAAATAAGCAAGACAACAAAACCACAAGTAGCGGAAAACCCCTCGCTCTAAATCTGGCAACCACAATCTCACTAAGTCTCATTACTTATACAAATTACTAATTTTGACTAATGGAGTTGACTAGATACAATATGAAATATAAATACAAGAGTGGGTACGATACAAATGTCCCACCTACCAAAGCAATCACCCGAAAACAACTGTGTGCCAGCGATGCCGTTACTGATCCAAGCGGTCAACTTGCAAGAACTGTGGCACAACGGGGGTGAGTTGCCAACTCGTGATTAGAAAAACATCTACAAGTAGAAATCAAATAAACAACGACTCCTAGATCAACTATATCATAAAGGTAATACTATGATATCTAGGGTGACCATATCTGTATGTGTGCCAACAGTGTAATCAACACCTAAATGTATGCAGATATCATCCATTCATATGATCAATGTCTGTATTCATGGGATCTCGTCTAACCTTATCATCAATGTATGTATCATAAAAGCATATGCATGAAAATATGAGAATATAAATCAACGTGTGACCCTCGCGACACATCAAAATCATGGAACCTGAGTGCCTAGCATCGACACTCGAAAACATCATGAAAACCGTGCCCAGCATCGGCACGTAAATCCATATATCTCTCGGGCTACGTTAGTCCGGATTGGCCCTCGGGCTCCGTCAGTCCATATCAGCCCATATCATCTCTTGACTCTGGTTGGTATCCTCCGGATATCCGCCGAGCCCAAATACTATCACCGGTAGGTAGTAGTCCCTCTTCCAGGCTCACCGTCTACAGCATAGCATCCCTTTCTTGCCGCGGGATACCATACCGGGTCCACCATATACCCGCAATTGGCCTCATCCAGCTCCTCGAATCGGGTTTCACATGTCACATATCTCAGAACCGAGAAAACGCATGGTGGGCGCACTGAAATATCATATCAAGAGAAACCGGGTTTTTAAAATAATACATACTTTCTTTTAAAATGACCACGGTTCTCAAATCCAGAAATCTCATGAAAATAGCATAACTCAATACGTAAAATCATAAAGCATGATGTATGCGACATATGATAGAAATGTAAGCATATCTGTGTATCTTGCAACATGGAACAGTGATGTGACAATATCAGTATATCATGCGTCATATCGTAATGATATGAACATAGCAAGGAGTCATATCTGATGCAAAAACTCTACTGTGTAGTGACATAGCAATTATCGATGATGAAGTGTGTGAGCCTGCAAATCAGTGTAAGTGTAACATACGCATCATCGATAATGGTGCAGGTGTACTAGCACAGGTATAAGTAATGCAATGTGAATAACATGAATGCAGCATAAGGTAAATCGTCAGCTAAAAGCTATAAGGTATATATATCTAACATGATCTAGTCGGTGAATCTATCAATCGGCATCCAGCCTCACAACATCACGTACGGTATACTCCATCGTACGGCATCCTCCAGTCAAGGGTATGGATCAAACTTCAAGTTAACTCATCACGTACGGAAAATCATCATACGGCGGCATTAAGCTATCAGGGATCCTATCAACCTATAAGACGAGAAGGGTACGGACCTAACGTCTCGTACGACTATCACTCACGATTCACAACATATATAAATTTATCTATATACCTATGTCCCAGGTCACATCCATAACAATCTCATATCAGGGGATCGGCAAGGTATCAATCATCTCAATCGACTCGCATCCGTATACCAACATATCTGTTGGAGATAGTGCCCTCAGAGTCAATTATTGGATCACAGGCACGTGATTGCAATGATTGAGGGAGGACCTGTCCCAGTAGGATAGTCTTACTCGAGATGATAGTATGCTATCTGGTTTATCTTTATCATCGTGTACTGCTTTAGGTGACCTGACATGTCGCTATTACACGTTGATAGAGCCCCTAGGATTCTTGCTTGACCACCAGCAGTATGAGGGCGATCATATAAGTGGGAGCTGGCAGTCTATAAGCACATCCTTAAAAGGTCCCTAGTCGTGGGAGTTTCGAGACAGGGCATCGATACTCCAGAGTAGACTAGTGTATACAGTCGAGACCCCGACGAGGGGCGGTGGCCGGTCTCACAAGCCACTGGTGTCAGTTGGTTCACCTAAGATGTATACAGGTGCTCATTGGGTTATGAGTACACCGGACAGGACTCGCCGGGAACATGCTAGTTGGTCTTATACCAGACGTCAGATAGCAGTTCCCAGGTGACATGTGTACAGGTTAGTTCATCGACCTGGGGATCGTCATTTGTCTCGTGTGAGTTCCCACTGTACTTTGATTACTACCCTACCACACTCAAAGGAGACGTGCAAACAGGTTTTAGTTGGGTACAGTCCCGAGCCACATGGAGGCAGTGAGCGGATCTTCGGGGGTTCGTCTCTCCCGGTATTGGGGGTGAGGTCGCGCTGTGTCTAGGAGAGCCATTACACAAAGCCCTCGGTCGAGGCAGGAGATTTACTGGTAGGTATTCCAGTAGTATCTCAGGGTGTTCTGGGCTACACTCCGACACGACTTGTACCGCTTTTGGGGGTCTGACTTTTACCAACCCCCTAGGCCCGCCATGCGATGCTCATAGACGAACGGACCGGACTGTACGGATATTGTCACTGACAGGCTCAGTAGGGTGTCAGGATGAGTTCGCTCATCGACGTCCCTTTTGGTCAATAGCTGGTGGCCCGTTACGTATTGGCTTATACCTCTGACGTGCTAGTGGTTAAATCCACAACCAAGGTGTTGACGAGTCTTTAGAGTCCCCCACATTCAGTTACTCAAGCTTTCGGGCGAAAAGCTGTAGAAGCCGTATAGAGATATGGGAAGGTCCGATCAGATACGTGCGATATTGCACGGATCAGGATCGGACAGTTCGTACTAGAGGCCGTATGGATATATGGCAGGGTTCGATCAGATACGTGCGGTATTGCACGGATCAGGATCGGACGGATTTTACTAGCCGGCTTTGGTTTAAGCCGGATCCTAGTATAGTACAGTGTAGACATTGTTTCATTGCATTTGTATTTCGGTCGGAATACAAATGCGGGTGTGTATACACAGTATCGGGGTTTTCCTGTAATTTATTACGGGACTAGTTTTCTGGAGTTGCCAGTTTGCTTTCCGTTTCGGCCATATTTCTTTGTATCCTTCATTGGCCGAAGATTGGTGGAGGAGGGCTTATTTGCAATTGTGCAAATAAGCGTTTGTGGAGGGTGTTCTTTACATTTTATTGTATCATGATGGTGAACCATCCCTTGACCATTTGACTTCTTCATCCATCATGGCTTGACTTTTATATGACATGGTTTTTATGATGGTTGTGGTGGAGTGTGGTTTTTGTTTGGTGATCATGTTCTTTCATGATATCATTTTGATTCCCTCATGCATTATTGGTGTGGCCTCTCTCATTTTTCTTTGATACACTCATTCTCACTCTCCCCTCACTTGGCATGGCCGGCCACTTCTCATGGGGGGCTGTCCAAACATTTTGGTGGGGGATTTTGGTTCATTTCATGTTAGAAAAATCCCACAACATCATCTCCAAAAAGTTGAGTTCATTTCCTCCACCAATAGCAACTCCCAAAATCCCTAGAGACACAAATAGCTCACTACACATTCTACAGCAAACCTTGGGCACGTCGACTAGCCAGCTTCGTGCCCGAGTTGCCTCGGCATAGAGGTGGGAGCCCGTAAAAGATGTAGGCGATGTGGTATCAGAGCCTCGCCATTATCATAGTCTAGCTTTGTTTAATGTGTTTACATTTTCGATCGACCAAAATTCCAAAATCCGCGTCTTTCACATGCATCAGTTTTCTGTTGAAATTTTCTGGAGTCGAAAATTTTTTCAGGTTGTAGAAAAGTGATGTACTTGAAACTCTAAGAACACTGTAGAAATTCGATACAGTGACTCCACAATGGGAGCGCGGAACCGCGGCCAAACCCCCCTTTAGGCCGCGGTTCCGCCGCACTATGTTGAGATCACTGCATCAAATTTCAGCAGTTGCTTTCTGGGTTAAAATTAGGATTTTTGGAATATTAATTTTGGGTCCAGAATTTCTTGATGTGCTACAGTAGTACTTGGGGCCCACTTGTTAAAATTTGATCGATCGGATATTTTAAACACATTATTTCACAGTATTTACATTATATCTGCGACCGTGAATGTCACTTGATCGGTAAATCCTGTCTAACTGCTATAGCCCGGTTAGACGGATTTGCGAACGTGACATTCACGTTGATGTTCTGTGTATTGTTGTGATGTTGCGGATCGGTCGTGGGGATAGCCTGGTTGCAATGCTAGTACAGTTTTGTTGTATTATGTACATTTGATATTGCGGGGCGAGCGTCCGACATGTGGACTGCCGTCACTGCCTGTTTGTATTATTATTTTGGGGCACGACCAGGTTGCGGTCAATGTACCCGTTGGATGTATATTTTATTTTCTGTACTAGGATTACCCCGCGGAGGGGTGCACGGATAGCCGGGTTCTAGAGGGCAACAAGCCCGCATCTCATGGCATTGAGACGGAGGGGGCTTTACTCTAGAATTGGCGGGCTATTCGCCGCACTCGTAGGGGGTACGGGTTGACCCAGGAGGGGTGCCCAAGTTACCGGATTCCGTGAAGTGCTGGGTGGTCCACTCACGAAGCTGAAGGGGGCTGCCTCGCTTCGGGTTTCGGCGGGTAACTTGCCGCGCCCGTAGGGGTCTAGGATTTCATTGCACAGGCTATCCACACGACCAGGGGAACGTCGGGTTTCAGTAGTGGCTCTGTGAAACCCGGGGATCCCAGATATCTGTATTGTTCTGTGATGCTGTACATTTCTGTAATGTTGCATTTTATCACGCCTTGAGCGAATATAATATATTGGTATATATATTAGTAGATGTTGTATATGTTTTGCATCCGCGCTAGTCCAGTCCCCGCTCTGTCATTAGTTAGCTAACCTAACGGGTAATGACGGGACCCAGTGGCGAATGCGGATGGCGTATACGTACATCAGTATATTTTCGTTCTTTGTGGTGTGATCAATTGATGGGACTGCGTTGATTCGGATCAATGCAAGTTAAAAACAATCCTAATCTGATGTTGTTGGAACACTTTTCAAAAAGCTGTTATTGCAAGGACGTTCACTTTTGTTTTGCATCGTGGTATTCGGTTGGAATATCCTGCTCCTCAGTCGACGAGGTAAGGGCCGAGATCCCTTCACCGGGAGTGACCCCTTGGACAAAAAGTTTGCGTCAGGGCATTAACTTCACTATAGCCGATTACTTTTGCTTTGCACCGTGGTATTCAGTTGGAATATCCTGCACCTCATTCTACGGGGAAAGAGCCGAGATCCCTTCACCGGGAGTGACCTCTTTAGCAAAGGTTTTCGTCGCTATATTTTTTTAAAAAAACTATCCGTTCCTTCGACGATATCAAGTTCATTACGTTAAAGGTTTTCGCCAGAAACTATTCGTAGCCCTCCGTCGTTTCATATGGATGGTCAATAGTATTCAAGCTGTGTATGTTGGCCAAAGTCAAGGCACAGTGATTGGTAGCTATTGGGGTATTCATATGCAGCATAGATAGATGCGTTGGTTTGGGACAGTCGTACTGCCATTTTGGCCAAAGTCAAGGGTAGGTACGGGTGGATTCAAATTAACCTGGAGAATGACGGGTAGAACTTGACATGTGACTTATGATATGTTAGCCAAAGTCAAGGTCATAAGAGCATGGGGCAAAAATCACATCGGGAGTTTCAAAAGAACTGAAACTTGCCAGATATGCGCATACCTTCTGGAGTGTGACACCGTGAGCGGATTCCGTCACGTTATCATGCGATGATAGTTGGATCCCGATTCCCACTGATGAGTTGGTTTACTCCTCGGGTGATCCCGACTAATTCTTCTTTCAGGTTTGGAGGAGAATTTGACGGTACAGTGGGAGGTTTCCAGATTAGATAAATTGGTAACCATTCTGATCTAGGTTAGAGTGCATGCTGAGTGTTTCTTTTCTCTCTCTCTTTGGCAGCGACCATTGACTCGACCCTAAGACTATGACTCAGAGACCAAAATTGACCGAACCTTCTTAAACACTGGCTTTTGGATTGTCAGAGTTACAGACCTCATTGCCACTCCTACTTTTTCCCTTTTCTCCAGGACACCCCGTATTACTACGAACGTCCACTTCCATTGGACAGAACCATCGTATGGTTATATACGAACTCGAAGGAATTTATTCGAGGATGGTTTCAGGTTCTGGAGGAAACGGATAGGACTATTCAGTTGTCTTTTCCTTTTACCTTCTCTCAGGTTGCGAGTACTCCTTGGTTTAAGAGTAGTACACCTATTACGCAAATTGGATAGTCTTCTTCCAAACCATAGGCAGGTGCCGACCGGCAGGGAATGAAGAAAACCAATTAGCCTAACGATGGTATACAGAAGGTATTAAGTTAAGACAAAGCAAGGGATTAGTAAGAGGGCAAAGTAAATTGCGACTGATATTCACGACCAAACCAGGTATTTCATTACCACTCCCACTTCACCTTTGTATTTCTCCAGGACACTCCGTATCACTACGAAGATCCACAGTTTATTGGATACTCCATCGTATGGTTATATACAAACTCGAAAGGAACTTGTTCCAGTTCGGGGATGGATTCTGGTTCAGGAGAAATAGGAATAAGGTTTATTCGGTTGTCTTTTATCTTCACCTTCTCTCGCATTGCGAGTGCTCCTAGGATTAGGA
Organism: Agapanthus africanus; assembly: GCA_030015575.1. Lineage (NCBI taxonomy): Eukaryota > Viridiplantae > Streptophyta > Magnoliopsida > Asparagales > Amaryllidaceae > Agapanthus > Agapanthus africanus. The sequence goes on from JASDDO010000029.1 coordinate 217,809,784, forward strand.
CAGCACACCCATTATGCTTATTGGATAGTCTTCTTCCAAACCATAGGCTGGTGCCGAACGGTAGGGAAGGAAGAAAACCATTTGGCCTAAAGGGGTGTGCAGAAGGTAATGACTAAAGACATATAAAGGGATTTGGAGAGGTGGCAGAGAATTATACGGTTACAGTCGTGAATCTGGAAGAGGCATTACTAGGAATACCGGGATACCCCATAGAAACATTTCAATGTTTCAGTTTCACTGTGTACTGTTAAAGGAAAACTGATTTCCCAGTTAGACACTTGCTCCAGAGTATGTATTTACCAGGTATGATTCTCACATCTGTATGGTCTTACAGATGATGAGTGGGAGTAAGTTATTGGGAATTGGGTGATCATCCTCATTATATCGGGATTCGTTGCAATAGTGATATTTGAGGAAGTCACCTGGGTTGTTTGCCGGACGGCAAATATTTGGTTTTGAATATCCGCTGTTGTGCACCAATTTTAAATTGATATATCTGTAAGTCTATTTTCATAGAGTGAGATATACCTTTTTGAAATTATGTCTATGACATTTACCTATATCAGTGGATGGTTAGGTAAGGAGCATTAAACAGCGGTGTAATTCTTCTTAACCATAAGTACAGTTTTCAACCTACGACACACAGTGAATGAGTTATCAGACTCAAGGGACTTATACAGAGTATTGTATGTTGTTCAGGGTCCATCAGGACAGAGGGGTTGGTCCTCGTACTATATTCGGTTTACTTATGACTTCTCTAGTTTTTAGACAGGTGTTTCGTGGAAACACAGGGTCCGAATTTTGAGAAGTTATAGGTATTTGAATAGAGTAGAGAACCAGGTATAGCAAGTATCGAGATTCTTCAAAGTGATCGAAGATATAGATACTTGTGTATGGTATTCAGTTGATAGTAATGATAAAGAGAACTTGCTTCTTTTTCAGGTTACTCATAAATGGAAGCACTCCTAAGTTGGGTAACGCTGATCGTCCTTCTTCCATTTAGTTGACATGCACTGGGGACAGCTGCATGATTTGAATCTGGTTCAATTAAATCTGTGCCTCTGGTTCTATATTGGATATAGAACAGTTCATATCTTAACGTTGTTAAGGTACGGGGAGTTGTCTGGCTTATGATTAAAACCAGACTCTGGATAACTCAAGGCACGTTTCTGTAATGGCTGTTTGTGGGTTGACCCAGGCTATAACGAGGGTTGACTTTCTACCATCTGGATGAACAATAGCGATATTGTTCTAGACTCGCCACAGTTTTATTAAAAATGGATTTTTTCAGAAAACAGTAGTGGGAGTATGGTAGAACTGGAAGTGATTCCAGAACCGCAAACAATTACTGAAGATTTGATAAGGAACCTAAAGATTCAATCTGGTTTGACATTCCATTGGCCACTCCGCAGATACGGTGGGTAACCTCAGGCACCCGAGCGGTACTCCGGTAGCCTCAAGGACGGTGACAGAGAGGTTCTTGTTTACCCAGACTTGCCATTGCTGTTGTTCCAGGCTGCGAGACCCGGCAGGAGGATGAGTATAGCGTCGTTCTAAACTTGCTTTAGAAGTGTACGTGTATATGACTCTGCCAGAGGGTTGTCGTAGTCAGTGGGAGCAGCGGAAGCATTGGTGGACAGGTGGCTTATGTCTATTTATAGACTAAAGCAGATGTAGCGGAGATAGATCATCTATTTCTGACGTGACAGTCATAGGTTTGACTTCATCAGAATATGGGATGAATCTGTTGAGAAGGAAGTAGGGTGTGTTGTCATGGTATTTGGATGACATACACAGAGTAGGAAAAGATATTCCTATACTACGATCGGTTATACTTTGGTCGTCACACAGTAGTTTCTCCACTTGGGACTTGGACATTATATCAGACATACTGGTCACTAGATCTATGGTTTTAGATCTAGATTTGGGTGGTTTCCCAATCAGGGTACATAGACAGCATTCTATGAGTATTTAGAATGGACGACTCCTGGCACGGCAGTGTACCTGCAGGTGATGGAGTCACCCTCTCTAAAGGTGTCTTACAGACTAAAGGGGAGAGGGATGTGCATGATTGGCAGATCACTTGCTCAGGCAATTGAGTCAATCATGAGATGTCAAGTACCACACCAGATGTTGTTCTTGCACTAGATGCGATAAGTTGACATTGATCCTATCCTAGAGAAACAGTCGGAAGCAGTTTTAGAACATAAGTACATGTTCTAGGGATATGATAACGACAGCCTCTTTCGGGAGACAGTTATCATTCCAGGCTTCCAAGGTGACATGGACGACAAGGAGGTTGTCAGAGTTATATTTTTTCCTTCTGATGAGGGGCAGTATTTTGGACAGGTGGTCCAAGGCAATACTGAGGGAGGGATGGCGCAGGATACTGATTAAGTTCAGTTGACGATACAGTCTAAGAAGTTTGGATTTGGAGTTCATTTATGAGCTAGGTCCCATCAGACATCCAGACACATTCTAAGACAGGTATTGCTCATTTTGGGAGATGGGTTTCTCCGCGAACTTGAGATATAGAGAGACATAGAAAGAAACATCAAAGCGGATCCACTCACTGAGGCTATTCCTCGAACGCAATAGTTTCGCAAACGAGCTTTGTGAGACTGACTAGTAGAGGAGTTGGGTGTTCGGTATCACACGGGCTGTGAGTATGCGACATCGCAATAACTGGCCTTGAGTGCAAGTGGGAGATTGTTGGAGATAGTGCCCTCAGAGTCAATTATTGGATCACAGGCACGTGATTGCAATGATTGAGGGAGGACCTGTCCCAGTAGGACAGTCTTACTCGAGATGATAGTATGCTATCTGGTTTATCTTTATCATCGTGTACTGCTTTAGGTGACCTGACATGTCGCTATTACACGTTGATAGAGCCCGTAGGATTCTTGCTTGACCACCAGCAGTATGAGGACGATCATATAAGTGGGAGCTGGCAGTCTATAAGCACATCCTTAAAAGGTCCCTAGTCATGGGAGTTTCGAGACAGGGCATCGATACTCCAGAGTAGACGAGTGTATACAGTCGAGACCCCAACGAGGGGCGGTGGTCGGTCTCACAAGACACTGGTGTCAGTTGGTTCACCTAAGATGTATACAGGTGCTCATTGGGTTGTGAGTACACCGGACAGGACTCGCCGGGAACATGCTAGTTGGTCTTATACCAGACGTTAGATAGCAGTTCCCAGGTGACATGTGTACAGGTTAATTCATCGACCTGGGGATCGTCATTTGTCTCGTGTGAGTTCCCACTGTACTTTGATTACTACCCTACCACGCTCAAAGGAGACGTGCAAACAGGTTTTAGTTGGGTACAGTCCCGAGCCACAAGGAGGCAGTGAGCGGATCTTCGGGGGTTCGTCTCTCCCGGTATTGGGGGTGAGGTCGCGCTGTGTCTAGGAGAGCCATTACACAAAGCCCTCGGCCGAGGCAGGAGATTTACTGGTAGGTATTCCAGTAGTATCTCAGGGTGTTCTGGGCTACACTCCGACACGACTTGTACCGCTTTTGGGGGTCTGACTTTTACCAACCCCCTAGGCCCGCCATGCGATGCTCATAGACGAACGGACCGGACTGTACGGATATTGTCACTGACAGGCTCAGTAGGGTGTCAGGATGAGTTTGCTCATCGACGTTCCTTTTGGTCAATAGCTGGTGGCCCGTTACGTATTGGCTTATACCTCTGACGTGCTAGTGGTTAAATCCACAACCAAGGTGTTGACGAGTCTTTAGAGTCCCCCACATTCAGTTACTCAAGCTTTCGGGCGAAAAGCTGTAGAGGCCGTATGGAGATATGGCAAGGTCCGATCAGATACGTGCGATATTGCACGGATCAGGATCAGACAGTTCGTACTAGAGGCCGTATGGATATATGGCAGGGTTCGATCAGATACGTGCGGTATTGCACGGATCAGGATCGGACGGATTTTACTAGCCGGCTTTGGTTTAAGCCGGATCCTAGTATAGTACAGTGTAGACTTTATCTCATTGCATTTGTATTTCGGTTGGAATACAAATGCGGGTGTGTATACACAGTATCGGGGTTTTCCTGTAATTTATTACGGGACTAGTTTTCTGGAGTTGCCAGTTTGCTTTCCGTTTCGGCCATATTTCTTTGTATCCTTCATTGGCCGAAGATTGGTGGAGGAGGGCTTATTTGCAATTGTGCAAATAAGCGTTTGTGGAGGGTGTTCTTTACATTTTATTGTATCATGATGGTGAACCATCCCTTGACCATTTGACTTCTTCATCCATCATGGCTTGACTTTTATATGACATGGTTTTTATGATGGTTGTGGTGGAGTGTGGTTTTTGTTTGGTGATCATGTTCTTTCATGATATCATTTTGATTCCCTCATGCATTATTGGTGTGGCCTCTCTCATTTTTCTTTGATACACTCATTCTCACTCTTCCCTCACTTAGCATGGCCGGCCACTTCTCATGGGGGGGCTGTCCAAACATTTTGGTGGGGGATTTTGGTTCATTTCATGTTAGAAAAATCCCACAACATCATCTCCAAAAAGTTGAGTTCATTTCCTCCACCAATGGCAACTCCCAAAACCCCTAGAGACACAAATAGCTCACTACACATTCTACAGCAAACCTTGGGCACGTCGACTAGCCAGCTTCGTGCCCGAGTTGCCTCGGCATAGAGGTGGGAGCCCGTAAAAGATGTAGGCGATGTGGTGCACTTCCGGCGACGAGGTGGAGACAGGACATTCCGCGGGAGATCGGGACGACGACGAGATGACCGGAGGACTCGGATCAGTCGGTATATCTCTATTCCCCATCTTGTAGTTAGCTAGGACTAGTTAATGGTTCGATCCGGGTGTTTAGTGCGCGGTGGTGCCGGTTTGCTAGTTTGCAAAATTAAAGTTTTTCGCTTCTGCATTTGGCCTCGGGATGGAGGCCGGGGCGCCGCCGTGCACTTACAATATCATCATATCACATGTCAAATCGTATTCTCTTTTCATCGCATTTATATCTCACAAAGGTCAATTTTACAAATACATTCTACCTTTACTATAAGCACAAGTATCTAATCTAACATGCACACCCGAACCATACAAACAGTTTTTGAAAGATGTGAATCGTAGTTTTGAAAATAGGGGCTACGGTGTTTTTAAGGACAAGATATCGTTTGAAATTCCATAACGTCCCTCAAGGTATCTTTTTTAAAGATGCATACGATTCTTCGGTTTGGAAATAGGTATGGTTCGGATGACACATCTACGTCGACTATCAAGTCCTATAGTACCCTAAACGGAAATATCATCAAATATCATCCTCAAGTCCCGTCATCACATACTAGCCGTATCATATCGCTTCTAACTATCCTTTAGTTTCAATTATGGTTCTCTAACTACCTTTTAACTCTATCTAGTTTTCTATTAAAGGTTTCATTAACCATTACTATGAATCGATTTCCATCAAAGACTTGCGGGGGTGCTATACGCCATCCACCCGACTGCCCCCGTGGATATAGATCCACTCACCTCGATTCTTGCTTGCCGATGTCGATGTCGCCATGCTCATACTCGTCGTCTCGAAGTCCACGTGGGGGTACCTACAACCAATACACCATCGCAATGCATATTAAAATCAAGTCGGAAAACCAAAACGGCATGCGAATCGCTTATAGGTTAGAACCTATAGCCTACGCCTGCAAAACTACCAAACAACCCCCGTCGCTGACGTACAAACATCAGACGATGAAACACAATATCAAATACCAAAAATCAAGTTAAAAAGAAATCGCAAAACAAAGCAGCAACTCAAGAAAATGGTCCCAAATTTTACCCTAGGCCAAATTGGTCAATTCTGCACACATGGAGGGTCTAATTTACTGATATGGGAGCTACAGAACCAGAACGAGTCAATTTGGAAGTACCAAGGCCGCAATTTGTGGCCCAAATGATTAAATCTGCGGCCTGGGTAAGGGGTTTGGGGCTCTGGTCTTCAGGGTAGCTTCTAGATTGCCTGCATGACTCACAGTAATCGGTAAATAATTTTTAGGGACCCCGGGGGTTAGCAGATTCCAAAAGACCCTCACAATTCGCACAATTATCCGATGTCGGGGTTTCTAAGTTTGTATTCTAAGGGTTAAGTCTCAGGTTTTGGTCAGTATACGATCTCTACAGTGATTATAAGGTCTCTACTAACCTCAATTACACATCACCACTCAAGATTCCCTCAAACCCTAACTTGAAATTTTCAAAGCTCACTAAACAACACTATATCGATTCTAAACATGTATAGGTGCTAAGGTAATTGAATTACAATACTAATGGTGGAGAAATTACCTCATTTGGGCAACCCAAGAAAAACCCTAGTTTGCCAATGTTGTCAAAATCCCACTTTTCTTGGTCCAATGTATAGAGGAGAAGGAGGGAATCAACTTTTGTGAAGGGAGTATAAAGTTTAGGTGAATGTTTGGAGATGGATCTTGGGGTAGAGGTAGAGGGAAGAGAGTTGAAGGAGGTGATGAAAACAAATGGGGAAGGATGAAGATGGCTGCCCTCTCTCTCTCTCCTCTCTTATTCTCACCCTCACTCTCTATTTACACTTTTACCCTTTCTCTTTTTAACCTTTCCTTATTTATTTAAAACCAAACCATATAATACCCTAAAACAACATAAGAAACAACAAGTAACCAGAATGTGACATTCCATGGTGCACTAGCCATGAAAAACTATAAAAACACGGATTTGGCCTAATCGCGATTAGTAGTGCACTAATCGGGTTTTCATTCAAACTGCATATAATAAAACACGGATTTGGCCTAATCGCGATTAGTAGTGCACTAATCGGGTTTTCATTCAAACTGCATATGAATAAATCATTTTAATTCCCAATTATTTCACAATTATTGGTATATATTTATATCCTTTGTATATTTTGATTCAAAACCGCAAATACATAACAAGAATAATGGCATCCCCAAGCGGGAGCTAGCTCTTCGCCAAACGGCGGATCACAACCATGCAAGACAGTATAAGTATGTATACGATGCCCAACGGCGAAGTTCACAATAAAAGATAAAGAAATAAGTAAGACATCAAAACCACAAGAAGCGGAAAACCCCTCGCTCTAAATCTGGCAACCACAATCTCACTAAGTCTCATTACTTATACAAATTACTAATTTTGACTAATGGAGTTGACTAGATACGATATGAAATATAAATACAAGAGTGGGTACGATACAAATGTCCCACCTACCAAAGCAATCACCCGAAAACAACTGTGTGCCAGCGATGCCGTTACTGATCCAAGCGGTCAACCTGCAAGAACTGTGGCACAACGGGGGTGAGTTGCCAACTCGTGAGTAGAAAAACATCTACAAGTAGAAATCAAATAAACAACAACTCCTAGATCAACTATATCATAAAGGTAATACTATGATATCTAGGGTGACCATATTTGTATGTGTGCCAACAGTGTAATCAACACCTAAATGTATGCGGATATCATCCATTCATATGATCAATGTCTGTATTCATGGGATCTCGTCTAACCTTATCATCAATGTATGTATCATAAAAGCATATGCATGAAAATATGAGGATATAAATCAACGTGTGACCCTCGCGACACATCAAAATCATGGAACCTGAGTGCCTAGCATCGACACTCGAAAACATCATGAAAACCGTGCCCAGCATCGGCACGTAAATCCTTATATCACTCGGGCTACGTCAGTCCGGATTGGCCCTCGGGCTCCGTCAGTCCGTATCAGCCCATATCATCTCTTGACTCTGGTTGGTATCCTCCGGATATCCGCCGAGCCCAAATACTATCACCGGTAGGTAGTAGTCCCTCTTCCAGGCTCACCGTCTACTGCATAGCATCCCTTTCTTGCCGCGGGATACCATACCGGGTCCACCATATACCCGCAATTGGCCTCATCCAGCTCCTCGAATCGGGTTTCACATGTCACATATCTCAGAACCGAGAAAACGCATGGTGGGCGCACTGAAATATCATATCAAGAGAAACCGGGTTTTTAAAATAATACATACTTTCTTTTAAAATGACCACAGTTCTCAAATCCAGAAATCTCATGAAAATAGCATAACTCAATACGTAAAATCATAAAGCATGATGTATGCGACATATGATAGAAATGTAAGCATATCCGTGTATCTTGCAACATGGAACAGTGATGTGACAATATCAGTATATCATGCGTCATATCATAATGATATGAACATAGCAAGGAGTCATATCTGATGCAAAAACTCTACTGTGTAGTGACATGGCAATTATCGATGATGAAGTGTGTGAGCCTGCAAATCAGTGTAAGTGTAATATACGCATCATCGATAATGGTGCAGGTGTACTAGCACAGGTATAAGTAATGCAATGTGAATAACATGAATGCAGCATAAGGTAAATCGTCAGCTAAAAGCTATAAGGTATACATATCTAACATGCTCTAGTCGGTGAATCTATCAATCGGCATCCAGCCTCACAACATCACGTACGGTATACTCCAGCGTACGGCATCCTCCAGTCAAGGGTATGGATCAAACTTCAAGTTAACTCATCATGTACGGAAAATCATCGTACGTACGGAAAATCATTCTTGTCGTCCGGTTATACTCAGTTTGCTCAGTTGTTCTTTGTTAAGTTGTGTGTTTGTTTTGATTGTTGTCAGCAGTTGGGGGATCGTCACTCGCCATCGTTAGGGTTCTCCTTCGATAGCTGTTATCAGGAGACACTCCAATTGGCCACCTTTAGGTTTAGGGGTTAGGTCGTGTCGATCACCAGTCTGTTGTTTTTCTGACTCTGCGTAAGTAGGACTTTGGACCCCAGCTAGTCTAGAGACTTCGGAGATGGTCCAGTTGTGTTAGGTCAGGATGGGAATTGTCCGTTGCGAACTGAGGTCTTATGCCGACTGCCTTGGTCATAGACTCGAGTTCGCAGGGACAGATCATGTATTCCTATGGACTTTCCGATGAATGATGTGTTGGATTTTGGGAAGCTTATCCCAGGATTTAGGTCCTTTTAAGATCCTATAAACGAGTTAGTTCGTCGCCTTTAATTTGGCTCTTCCGTCCAGATTATTGGATTTTCACCCCATATTCCTTATGATGATGCTTTACAATTACCTTCATGACCTTTCTCACATGAGTTGGTACCAGACCATTTGGCTTGGACGCGATCTTTCGTTCACCAGCAGCCATGTGTGTAAATGGCTCGGCAGGTGGAAGAACATCGGTCAAGGGTCTTGCTATCTGTGAAGGGTTTTTCTCGGATGTAGCCGTATAGTGAGATAATCACTTAGGAGGCTGCGAGCGAGATTTGAGAGATTGTAATCTTCTCTTTGAAGGTACGCGTATCGGTATATTTTTAAATTCGGGGACGAATTTCTTTTAAGGGGGGGAGATTGTAACACCTTAGAATTTGTTTTGTAGCTAATTATATTTTTATACATGGTTTTTAATAAAAAGTTTACCAATTTGGTTTTTAAATAATTCATCCTATTTATTGAGTATTTTATTAGATTTTTCCTAGGCTTGCACACACTTGTGCATGTTAACTAGGTTGTTAAGTGTGGTTTAACCATTTCTTAATCTAGTTTTAATTATTGTTTAAGTATTTTGGGTTTAATAGTGTATGGTTGTTTTAAAATGAAAATGAATTTGAAATAGAATTTTAAATATTGTTTGAATGGTTGACCTTGGTGAGAGAGAGAGAGTGCATGATGGGGCATCATGGCTTTGCCCATGCCTTCATTAATGAAGAGAGAGAGAGAGAGAGGAGGGGTTGACTTGTTGTGTTCTCTCATTCTCTCACTCTCATTCTCTCACTCCCATTCTCTCACACACACACACTCACTCAGACACAGCAGCAGCAGCAGCTCAAGACACAGCAGCAGCAGCAGCTTCAACTCCAGCAGCAAGAAGAAGATGAAGTAGCAGCAACAGAGGTAGCAGCAGCAAGAGCTTCAGTAGCTGAAGCAAGCAGCAGCACCCTCAGCATCAGCAGCAAGCAGCTCCAGCATCACCATAATCAGCAACAGCATCATCATCATCAGCAGCAAGAGCAGCAGTAGCAGCATCAGCATCAGCATCAGCAGCTCAAGCAACTTCAGCAGCAGCAACATGCACCAACATCACCAGCAGCTGTAGCAACTCAATTCTTCACTTCTTCTCCAGCTTCTAGGGTTTGTTAGGGTATATTTTCTGAACCCAATTCCTAGTTTGCTTAGTTGTGTGTTAATTTAGCTTCGGTTTGCGATTTATGTGAGTTTAGTGCTAGATTATGGTGTTTAAGTGGAATTTTGGCTAAGTCTTGATTGTGTTAGATAACCCTACCTATTTTAGTGTTAATAGGGTCACTTCAACCGAGAAATAGCCCAGATTACACTAAAATACCATAAGGTTTCTAAATTGTGCAAATTGGTGATTTTAAAGCGATATATTAGCAATCTGAGATTTGCTTTTGACCCGGGCCTTACAGAACAAAATTGAGTAAACTGGAGCACACTAGATATACCCTGACCACACTACCAAAACACAAACCCCTATTTCCCTACCCAGGCCGCAGATTTAATGTGTTTGGCTGCAAATTGCGGCCAAGTGGAGGGCTGGGGTGTTGGGGTCTTGGCTAAGGTTGTCTTCTGTGTTGTATAGTGCTTTGGTATGTCTAGTTTTGTAAGATTTTACCTGTAGGAAAATCTGGGACTATATATCGTTTTTGGTGTCCGTTGTGTTTGCGCGATACGCGCGATACGTGAGTGGGTTCTGTGATCCAGCGTATCGCGGCGTGTCGCGATGGTTTTAGACGCGTACACACACGTTTTAGCGTATCATGCACACGCGTGTTTAGTTCGCGACGCGAGTTTCTCGTTTTTGTTCGATATCGGGTTTCGCGGAATATTTGGCTTATATATGATTTTCATGTCTTAATTGCAGGGTTGCAGGCAGAGACTATGGACACTACTACAGGGAGGAGCAGGTGGTAGGATTCACCTAGCGTGGAGCGTAGGTGAGTAGATTTAACATCTACAGGGGAATCGCCCGCATGGCGTTATGCGTCTGGGCTAGGATTCAAATACCTGTCGTATATTCTACGTCATTGTTAGAATTGCGCATTTACTTTATTTCCTTGATATAGTTGTACTGTGACTAGCAGCCGTAGAACACTGTACATATTATTGACGGTTCATGTTGCACGAGCACGGATTGTATGTTACACACACACCGTCAATAATTGCCATGTCACACACAATCTTTTATAGATACTATATTGCTTATCATACTTGACATCTATCTTATCGGTATACCGGTTGTATATCTTACCATTTATGATAGGTACATATACACCTTGCGATACAGCTACAGGTATACCTTGCACATATTTTACTTATACCGAGGGCGGTATCCTTCATATTCTACTTATACCCAGGGGGGTATACGACATCTTTTACTTATAGGTAGATACCTATACTTAGCTGTACCTTATTGATTTTGCATACATCTGGTTTCAGCTATATACTTTCATTTACATGCTCGCATTTCAGATATATCGCATATATTTATTTCTGGATTTGCGCATTGTTTATTTGGATTTTACATGATGTTTTCTGGATTTGGGAACCGCGGGAGTTCATGAAATTATGCATACATTGAAAAACCCGGTTTCCTTGATATGATATTTGCGCAGCCACCACGAGATTTATCGGTTCTGATTATATACTCCATACGAGGTGTGGTTGCCGTATGAGGGTACATGGTGGGCCCGGGTATGGTTCCCCTCGGCAAGAAGATCGATGGATTTTGCCGATTGAGCCTGGAGGCGGGCAAGTACCTACCGGTGACAGTACCCATGACTCGGCGGGGGATCACGGAGACACCGCTGGGAGTCATGTACGTATGCATACGTCGAAAGGCGAGGGTCAGAGCTAGGCACTCGTGCTTTCGGGATAGCGTATGATACGTGATCAGGATTTCTGTGTCGATGCTTGGCACATTGTTTTCATGATATTTCTTTTAATACCTTTGTATATATAACAGGGGATTTAGCCGTTGTTATATATACCCTTACACCAATATTAGTGGAATGGGACGCTAATATATGTGTATTGCCCCCATCATATTCTATTTCTGCATATATATATATATATATATATATATATATATATATGATGTTAGAAATTATTTGAGATTCGACTTGGGATATAGGTGATTCATTGAGATTGGATATTGGATATGAAAGAGATTGATGGTTTGTACATTCGGGATATAGGAGATCTATTCGATATTGTACATTGAGGAGATGTGAGACTTATATGATATGAGAGCCCAACTTGGGGGCTGATTTGAGGATTTGGGATTTGAGTGTCTTGATGGATTGTGATCCGGCCACGATGTCAGGTTTCCGTGGAAATGACATACTCCACCCCATACCTCACACTTATCTATTCTTGCACAGATTCATATATTGGTAGTACCTGTTAGTGTACCCTTATGATAGTTGCATATCTACTTTCTCATATCCCTATTGCATAGTTATTGCATACTATTGTCATGTTATTATTACTTCACATATTGATTGTACCTACTAGTGTACTTCCATTTATTCAGCATTTGCATGACATGTTATTACTATAATCACATATCTTAGATTCATGCTGTACGTACATTCCTGCGATTACCTGCATATGTTATCTACTATTCACGAGTCGGCAACTCACGCCCGTTGTTCCACAGGTGTTTCAGGTTTTCCCCCAGAGTAGTCGAGGCAGGCTATTCAGCTATTCAGCTATTCAGCTTCTCATCTATCATCTTTTGCTACAGATATAGCATCAGCTCACAATATACCATTTTGCTTAGGTGGGTTGGATGATTATCTGTATTTCATATTGTACATTCGTTGTATTTTGTACTCTCCATCTACTATTGTATTGTTGGCTTAGAGACTTGGTGAGGACGTTATTGTGTATTATTTGTGGAATTGTCGCCTTTTTATATACAGTTTCTTCCTATTGTCTCTTATTTCTTCGCTACGGCGTCGTATATTTATGATGTTACCGTTTTCCGTCTTGAGCTATTTTTTATAAAAAGGGGTGTTGCCAAAATTTTAAAGAAAGAAAGTGGGACTTTTAAAGAATTTGGGTTGTGATTTCAAATGTTTCAAAAACTATACTATCTTTTCCGTATTTTCTTGGTTTAGATTTATGGGTTTTGGCTTTCTTTTACTGCGTTACGTCTTTTGGCGTTGCGTAGTATTAGGGCCGTCACGGGCCAATTTTGAGTCGTGACAGTAGTAGTCCCTTCGCTCCAAGTAGTGAACACCCGAACTCTAGTAAGGGTTCACATGAAGAAATGAACAAGCTTGCTCGAAATCTTCGAGGCCAAAGATGATCTACGTCGAGGAGACTCAAGCTCATGCTAGCTCTTCACTAATGGTAGATTAGTGAAGCTAACACCCTAAACTAAATGTCTAAGATAGTAGAGAATGATGAAGTAGGATGTGGGCTCACTTTAGATTTATTTTTCTCACAATATTTTCTCACTTTAAGAAAAGCTAGCAAGCTTTCTCTAAAAATGAAGAAGAAGATGAAGAACATGAGAATGAAATTCATGAGGTGAGAATAGCATTCATGGGTGAGTTAATGTCATACCTTAACTCATGTAGAGACTTAACTATGGTTAGGGTTAATGGTTAGGTTAATAAATATCTATAAGTGAAACAAAATTGGTGGACTTGGTCAATGGTTCCATAAGCTTCCACAATCTTGTAACCATGACAAAAATCCATCCAATTTTGAATTACTTAGATAAATATAAACCGCTCATTATATCTAGCATGGTGTGAGTCTCATACACCCATGTAGCATGTGGCATCAAGCATGACACATATAAAATGTGCATTAATATATATCACATATATACTATATGCACACAAGTGAGAAAAAGAAATGTTTAGTGAGCAAATATTAGTTAATGTAAGTTAATATATCAAATATATAATTATACATTAAATTGTCAAATCAAAACTTGACTTAATAATCCGGCTATATCACATACAACCGACTAATATATAACAGTTTATCGAATCAACACTTGATCCGATAACCCGGCTATATCACATATAACCGTCCGATATCACATATCGAGAGAATAGAATGCGGTATCACATACGCGCATTAATCTCGGTCCCGCACATATCACATATGTGCACCTACTTTGTTTCGCATGTACCAGGAAACCTCTGTGTAGGACTCTAAAGACTCGTCAATATGCCGGCAGTAGGTGATGATCATATCAAAAACCCACAAGCCGCAAAAACGTAACGGTCACCCGGGTATTGAGAGATCAGAAGATCAACAAGCAAGCCTGCTCATACTCCTGCGAATCCAATCAGTAACACTACCGTACAGTCCGGTCTCTTCGTCAGATATGTCGCATATCGCAGCTTTGGGGTGGTATAACCTCAGACCCCAATAGCCTGATAAGTCATGCCGATGCAAGGTCTATAACGGTTCGATAAACTACTGATAACACTTACCAGTAGATATCAGCAACACTGGCCAGGGAATTCCTGTTATGGCCAATCGAGCATAGCGCAACATCAACCCCCGATACCGGGAGAGACGAATCCCCTCCTATCGCTCGTTGTCTCCATGTGACTCGGGACTGTACCCAAAAACCACCGTTTTGCAAGATCTCTTGAACGTGGTAAGGTGGAAATCAAAGCACAGTGGGAATCACACAAGACTCTATGACGATCTCGGGAAGACAGACTAACCTGTACCAGTGTCACCAGAGAACTGCTATCTGACGATAGGTATAATACCATCTAGGAGTTCTCGGCGAGTCCGTTCAGTGTATCCAGTCTCCACTGAGCACCCGTATACTTTCTCTGATGTCAAAAACCAATGGATGTGGGATCATCCATCGCCCATCATATGGGTCGAAAAGCGTATACGCTAGTCTACTCTGGAGTATCGATGCCCTGTCTCGATACTCTCATGACTAGGAACATTTGAAGGATATCCTTGCCGACTACCTCTGTCCCACTACTATGATCCGCATCATAATCCTGGTAGTCAAGTACTCATCCTAAGGGCTTTATTAATATGTAATAGAGAGACAATAAGTGTACATGTTAAGATAAAGAGCAACCAGATAGCATACTATCATGTCGAGCAAGAAAGTCCCTATATATGTCCAAGCATCCACTACAATATACATCACATGTACAGTAATGGCCTCTAGGGCATACATATAACTAACATATCATACAATAATGGCCTCTAGGGCATACATATCACTAACATCCTAGTTCTATGTATCATCTACCATGATACAATATAAATCCATATATATATCACACACACACACACACATATAAACATATATAAAGGGAAGAAAATCATTAGTGTGCTAAATATTAGTTTATATATATATATATTATATATATATGTAAGTGCACGGCGGCGCCCCGGCCGTCAATCCGACGGCCAAATGCGGAAGCGGTGATAAACTTTAATTTTCTTGAACTGGCAAACCGCCGCGCACTAATACCCGGATCGAACCATTAATTAGTCCTAGCTAACTATAAGATGGGAAAGAGATATACCGACGATCCAAGTCCTCCGGTCTTCTCGTCATCGTCCCGATCTCCTGCGGAATGTCCCGTCTCCTCCTCGTCGCCGGGAGTGCACCACATCGCCTACTTCTTTTACGGGCTCCCACCTCAATGCCGAGGCAACTCGGGCACGAAGACGGCTACTCGACGTGCCCAAGATTCGCTGTAGAATATGTAGTCCTCAAGTCTCACTTTGGGGTTGTAGGAATTGCCTTTTGGTGGAGGAAATGATATGAGAACAATGTGGAGGGACTTGTGGGATTTTACAAAAGCAAAAGAGCAAAAATCCCACATGCAAAAATTTGGACAGCCCCTAATGCTTTGGCCGGCCATGGCTTGGTGAGAGGAGAGAATGGAGTGAGTGGGAGAGCAAATAAAAAAGGAGCCATTCTCATCTAATACCAAAAAGAGAGAGAGAGGAAAGCTATCATGCAAAAGAAATGATAGCAACAAATCCAACACTCCAAGGCAACCATCATCTCATGCATGATGGCTTCAAAAAGTCAAGCCATCATGAGAAGAAGAAGTCAAGGTAAGGTGCTCATCATGAAAACCATCATGATGTAACAAGATGCAAAGAACCCCCTCCACTAATGCCTATTTGCAACAATGCAAATAAACCCTCCTCCACCAATCTTCGGCCAATGAACGGAACAATGGAAATTGGCCGAAACGGAAAGCAAACTGGCAACTCCAGAAAACTGGTCCCGTAATAAATTACAGGAAAACCCCGATACTGTGCATACACACCCGCATCTGTATTTCGACTGAAATACAAATGCAATGAGACAAAATCTACACTGTACTATACTAGGATCCGACTTATACCAAAGCCGGCTAGTAATATCTGTTCGATCCTGATCCGTGCAATACCGCACGTATCTGATCGAACCCTGCCATATATCCATACGGCCTATAGTACAAACTGTCCGATCCTGATCCGTGCAATACCGCACGTATCTGATCGGACCTTGCCATATCTCCATACGGCCTCTACAACCTTTCGCCCGAAAGCTGAGTAACAGAATGTGGGGGACTCTAAAGACTCATCAACACCTTGGTTGTGGATTTAACCACTAGCACGTTAGAAGTATAAGCCAATACGTAACGGGCTACCAGGTATTGACCAAAAGGGACGTCTGTGAGCGAACTCAGCCTGACTCCCTACGGAGCCTGTTAGTGACAATATCCGTACAGTCCGGTCCGTTCGTCTATGAGCATCGCATGGCGGGCCTAGGGGGTTGGTAAAAGTCAGACCCCCAAAAGTGGTACAAGTCGTGTCGGAGTGTAGCCCAAAACACCCTGAGATACTACTGGAATACCTACCAGTAAATCTCCTTGCCTCGGCCGAGGGCTTCGTGTAATGGCTCTCCTAGACACAGCACGACCTCACCCCCAATACCGGGAGAGACGAACCCCTGAAGATACGCTCACTGCCTCCATGTGGCTCGGGACTGCACCCAACTAAAACCTGTTTGCACGACTCCTTTGAGCCGTGGTAGGGTAGTAATCAAAGTACAGTGGGAACTCACACAAGACAAATGACGATCCCCAGGTCGATGAACTAACCTGTACACATGTCACCAGGGAACTGCCATCTGACGTCTGGTATATGACCAACTGGCTTGTTCCCGGCGAATCCTGTCCGGTGTACTCATAACCCAATGAGCACCTGTATACATCTTAGGTGATCCAACTGACACCAGTGGCTTGTGAGACCGGCCACCGCCCCTCGTCGGGGTCTCGACTGTATACACTAGTCTACTCTGGAGAAACGATGCCCTGTCTCGAATCTCCCACGACTAGGGACCTTTTAAGGATATGCTTATAGACCCCCAGCTCCCACTTATATGATCGCCCTCATACTGCTGGTGGTCAAGCATGAATCATAGGGGCTCTATCAACGTGTAATAGCGACGTGTCAGGTCACTTAAAACAGTACACGATGATAAAGGTAAACCAGATAGCATACTATCATCTCGAGTAAGACTGTCCTACCGGGATAGGTCCTCCATCAATCATTACAATCACGTACCTGTGACCTAATAATTGTCTCTGAGGGCACTATCTCCAACAATCTCCCACTTGCACTCAAGGCTAATTATTGCGATGTCGCATACTCACAGCCCGTGTGATACCGAACACCCAACTCCTCTACTGGTCAGTCTCACAAAGCTCGTTTGCGAAACTATTGCGTTCGAGAAATAGCCTCAGTGAGTGGATCCGCCTTGATGTTCCTTTCTATGTCTCTCTATATCTCAAGTTCGCGGAGAAAGCCATCTCCCGAAATGAGCAATACCTGTCTTAGAATGTGTCTGGATGTCTGATGGGACATAGCTCATAAATGAACTCCAAATCCAAACTTCTTAGACTGTATCGTCAACTGAACTTAATCAGTATCCTGCGCCATGCCTCCCTCAGTATTGCCTTGGACCACCTGTCCAAAATACTGCCCCTCGTCAGAAGGAAAACTATAGCTCTGACAACCTCCTTGTCGTCTATGTCACCTTGGAAGCCTGGAATGATAACTGTTTCCCGAATGGGGCTGTCGTTATCATATCCCTAGAACATCCACTTATGTTCTAAAACTGCTTCCGACTGTTTCTCCAGGATTGGATTAATATCAACTTATTGCATCCAGTGCAAGAACAACATCTGGTGTGGTACTTGACATCTCATGATTGACTCAATTGCCCGAGCAAGTGATCTGCCAATCATGCACATCCCTCTCCCCTTTAGTCTGTAAGACACCTTTAGAGAGGGTGACTCCATCACCTGCAGGTACACAACCGTGCCAGGAGTCGTCCATTCTAAATACTCTTAGAATGCTGTCTAAGTACCCTGATTGGGAAACCACGCAAATCTAGATCTAAAAGCATAGATCTAGTAACCAGTATGTCTGATATAAAATCCATTTCCTTTGTGGAGAAAACACTGTGTGACGACCAAAGTATAACCGACTGTAGTATAGGAGTTTCTTTTCCTACTCTGTGTATGTCATCCAAATACCATGACATCACACCCTACTACCTTCTCAACAGATCCATCCCCTATTCTGATGAAGTCAAACCCATGACTGTCACGTCAGAAATAGATGATCTATCTCCGCTACTGGTGCTTCAGTCTATAAATAGACATAAGCTACATGTCCACCAATGCTTCTACTGCTCCCACTGACTACGACAACCCTCTGGCAGAGTCATATAGACGTACACTTCTAAAGCAAGTTTAGAACGACGCTATACTCATCCTCCTGCCGGGTCTCACAGTCTGGAACAACAGCAATGGTAAGTGTGGGTAAACAAGAACTTCCCTGTCACCGTCCTTGAGGCTACCGTAGTACCTCTCGGGTGCCTGAAGTTACCCACCTTATCTGCGGAGTGGCCAATGGAATGTCAATCCAGATTGAATCTTTAGGTTCCTTGTCAAATCTTCAGTAATCGTTTGTGGTTCTGGAATCACTTCCAGTTCTACCATACTCCCACTACTGTTTTCTGAAAAAATCCATTTTTAATAAAACTGTGGCGAGTCTAGAACAATATTGCTATTGTTCATCCAGATGGTAGAAAGTCAACCCTCGTCATAGCCTGGGTCAACCCACAAACAGCCATTACAGAAACATGCCTTGAGTTGTCCAGTGTCTGGTTTTAATCATAAACCGGACAACTCCCCGTACCTTAACATCGTTAAGATATGAACTGGTCTATATCCCATATAGGACCAGAGGCACTGATTTAATTGAACCAGATTCAAATCATGCAACTGTCTCCAGTGCATGTCAACTTAATGGAAGGAGGCCGATCAGCGTTACTCAATTTAGGAATGCTTCCAATTATGAGTAACCTGAAAGAGAAGCAATTTCTCTTAATCACTACTATCAACTGAATACCATATACAAGTATCTTCATCTTCGATCACTTTGAAGAATCCCGATACTTGCTGCACCTGGTTCTCTACTCTATTCAAATACCTATAACTTCTCCAAATTCGGACCCTGTGTTTCCACGAAACACCTGTCTAAAAACTAGAGAAGTCATAAGTAAACCGAATATAGTACGAGGACCAACCCCTCTGTCCTGATGGACCCTGGACATCATACAATACTCTGTACAAGTCCCTTGAGTCTGATAACTCATTCACTGTGTGTCGTAGGTTGAAAACTGTACTTATGGTTAAGAAGAATTACACCGCTGTTTAATGCTCCTTACCTAACCATCCATTGATATAGGTAAATGTCGTAGACATAATTTCAAAAAGGTATATCTCACTCTATGAAAATAGACGTACAGATATATCAATTTGAAATTGGTGCATGACAGCGGATATTCAAAACCAAATATTTGCCGACCGGCAAACAGCCCAGGTGATTTCCTCAAATATCACTGATTACAACGAATCCCGATATAATGAGGATGATCACCCAATTTCCAATAACTTACTCCCACTCATCATCTGTAAAACCATACAAATGTGAGAATCGTACCTGGTAAATACATACCCTGGAGTAAGTATCTAATCGGGAAATCAGTTTTCCTTTAACAGTACACAGTGAGACTGAAACATTGAAATGTTTCGATGGGGTATCCCGGTATTCCTAGTAATGCCTCTTCCAGATTCACGACTGTAACCGTATAATTCTTTGCCACCTCTCCAAATCCCTTCATATGTCTTTAGTCTTTACCTTCTGTACACCCCTTTAGGCCAAATGGTTTTCTTCCTTCCCTACCGTTCGGCACCAGCCTATGGTTTGGAAGAAGACTATCCAATAAACATAATGGGTGTACTGTCCCAATCCTAGGAACACTCGCAATGAGAGAGGGTGAAGAAAAAAGACAACCGAATAAACCTTATTCCTATTTCTCCTGGACCAGAATCCATCCCCGAACTGGAACAAGTTCCATTCGAGTTCGTATATAACCATACGATGGAGTATCCAAATAAGCTGTGGATCTTCGTAGTGATACGGAGTGTCCTGGAGAAATTCAAAGGTGATTTGGAAGTGGTAATGAAATACCTGGTTTGGTTGTGAATATCTGTTGCAATTTACTTTGCCCTCTTACTAATCCCTTGCTTTGTCTGAACTTAATACCTTCTGCACACCATCGTTATGCTAATTGGTTTTCTTCATTCCCTACCGGTCGGCACCTGCCTATGGTTTGGAAGAAGACTATCCAATTTGCGTAATAGGTGTACTATCTCCTAAACCAAGGAGTACTCGCAACCTGAGAGAAGGTAAAAGGAAAAGACAACTGAATAATCCTATCCGTTTTCTCCAGAACCGGAAACCATCCTCGAATAAATCCCTTCGAGTTCGTATATAACCATACGATGGTTTTGTCCAATGGAAGTGGACGTTCGTAGTAATACGGGGTGTCCGGGAGAAAAGGGTAAAAGTGGGAGTGGCATTGAGGTTCGCAACTCTGACAATCCAAAAGCTGGTGTCAAGAAGGTTCGGTTAATTTGGTCACTGAGTCATAGTCTTAGGGTCGGGTGAATGGTCGCTGCCAAAGAGAGAGAGAAAAGAAACACTCAGCGTGCACTCTAACCTAGATCAGAATGGTTACCAATTTATCTAATCTGGAAACCTCCCACTGTACCTCAAATTCTCCTCCAAACCTGAAAGAAGAATTAGTCGGGATTACCCGAGGAGTAAACTAACTCATCAGTGGGAATCGGGATCCAACTCTCATCGTATGATAACGTGACGGAATCCGCTCACGTCATCACACTCCAGAAGGTATGCGCATATCTGGCAAGTTTCAGTTCTTTTGAAACTCCCGATGTGATTTTTACCCCATGCTCTTATGACCTTGACTTTGGCCAACAAATCATAAGTCACATGTCAAGTTCTACCCGTCATTCTCCAGGTTGTTTTGAATCCACCCGTACATACCCTTGACTTTGGCCAACAAGGCAGTACGACTGTTCCAAACCAACGCATCTATCTATGCTGCATATGAATAACCAACAGCTACCAAACACTGTGCCTTGACTTTGGCCAACAAACACAGCTTGAATACTATTGACTACCCATATGAAACGACGGAGGGCTACGAATGGTTTCTGGCGAAAACCTTTAACGTAATGAACTTGATATCGTTGAAGGAACTGATAGCTTTTAAAAATATAGTGACGAAAACCTTCGCTAAAGAGGTCACTCCCGGTGAAGGGATCTCGGCTCTTTCCCCGTAGAATGGGGTGCAAGATATTCCAAATGAATACCGCGATGCAAAGCAAAAGTAATCGGCTATAGTGAAGTTAATGCCCTGACGCAAACTTCTGTCCAAGGGGTCACTCCCGGTGAAGGGATCTCGGCCCTTGCCTCGTCGACTGAGGAGCAGGATATTCCAACTGAATACCACGATGCAAAACAAAAGTGAACGTCCTTGAAATAACAGCTTTTTGAAAAGTGTTCCAACAACATCAGATTAGGTTTGTTTTTAACTTGCATTGATCCGAATCAACGCAGTCCCATCAATTGATCACACCACAAAGAACGAAAATATACTGATGTACGTATATGCCATCCGCATTCGCCACTGGGTCCCGTCATTACCCGTTAGGTTAGCTAACTAACGACAGAGCGGGGACTGGACTAGCGCGGATGCAAAACATATACAATATCTACTAATATATATACCAATATATTATATTCGCTCAAGGCGTGAATAAAATGCAACATCACAGAAATGTATAGCATCACAGAAACAATACAGATATCTGGGATCCCCGGGTTTCACAGAGCCACTACTGAAACCCGACGTTCCCCTGGTCGTGTGGATAGCCTGTGCAATGAAAACCTAGACCCCTACGGGCGCGGCAAGTCACCCGCCAAAACCTGAAGCGAGGCAGCCCCCTTCAGCGCCGTGAATGGACCACCCAGCACTTCACGGAATCCGGTAACTTGGGCACCCCTCCTGGGTCAACCTGTACCCCCTACGAGTGCGGCGAATAGCCCGCCAATCCTAGAGTGAAGCCCCCTCCGTCCCAATGCCATGAGATGCGGGCTTGCTGCCCTCCAGAACCCGGCTATCCGTGCACCCCTCCGCGGGGCAATCCTAGTACAGAAAGTAAAATATACATACACCGGGTACATCGACCGCAACCTGGTCGTGCCCCAAAATAATAATACAATCAGGCAGTGACGGCAGTCCACATGTCGGACGCTCGCCCTGCAATATCAAATGTACATAATACAACAGAACTGTACTAGCATTGCATCCAGGCTATCCCCCACGACCGATCCGCAACATCACAGCAAAAACAGAACATCAACGTGAAAGTCACGTTCGCAAATCCGTCTAACCGGGCTATAGCAGTTAGACCGGATTTACCGATCAAGTGACATTCACGGTCGCAGATATAATGTAAATACTGTGAAATAATGTGTTTAAAATATCCGATCGATCAAAAATTAACAAGTGGGCCCCAAAGGAATACTGTAGCACATCAGGAAATTCTGGGCCCAAAATTAATATTCCAAAACCCCAATTTAAAGCCCACAAAGACACTGTAGAAATTTCACACAGCAAGGACACTGTTCAGCGGCGGAACCGCGGCCCAAGTGGGGGTTTGGCCGTGGTTCCGCGCTCTGTTGGTCGACTGAATGTGTCAAATTTCTACAGTATTCTTATAACATCCAGTGCATCACTATTTTACAACCTGAAAAATTTTTCGAGACCAAAAATTTTCAACAGAAACTGATGCGAACTAAAATGCAGTTTTGGAACTTTTTGATCGATCGGAAATGCAAACACATTAAACCGAGCTAGACTAAGTTAATGGCGAGGCTCTTATACCACTGTAAGTGCACGGCGGCGCCCCGGCCGTCAATCCGACGGCCAAATGCGGAAGCGGTGATAAACTTTAATTTTCTTGAACTGGCAAACCGCCGCGCACTAATACCCGGATCGAACCATTAATTAGTCCTAGCTAACTATAAGATAGGAAAGAGATATACCGACGATCCAAGTCCTCCGGTCTTCTCGTCATCGTCCCGATCTCCTGCGGAATGTCCCGTCTCCTCCTCGTCGCCGGGAGTGCACCACATCGCCTACTTCTTTTACGGGCTCCCACCTCAATGCCGAGGCAACTCGGGCACGAAGCCGGCTACTCGACATGCCCAAGATTCGCTGTAGAATATGTAGTCCTCCAGTCTCACTTTGGAGTTGTAGGAATTGCCTTTTGGTGGAGGAAATGATATGAGAACAATGTGGAGGGACTTGTGGGATTTTACGAAAGCAAAAGAGCAAAAATCCCACATGCAAAAATTTGGACAGCCCCTAATGCTTTGGCCGGCCATAGCTTGGTGAGAGGAGAGAATGGAGTGAGTGGGAGAGCAAATCAAAAAGGAGCCATTCTCATCTAATACCAAAAAGAGAGAGAGAGGAAAGCTATCATGCAAAAGAAATGATAGCAACAAATCCAACACTCCAAGGCAACCATCATCTCATGCATGATGGCTTCAAAAAGTCAAGCCATCATGAGAAGAAGAAGTCAAGGTAAGGTGCTCATCATGAAAACCATCATGATGTAACAAGATGCAAAGAACCCCCTCCACTAATGCCTATTTGCAACAATGCAAATAAACCCTCCTCCACCAATCTTCGGCCAATGAACGGAACAATGGAAATTGGCCGAAACGGAAAGCAAACTGGCAACTCCAGAAAACTGGTCCCGTAATAAATTACAGGAAAACCCCGATACTGTGCATACACACCCGCATCTGTATTTCGACTGAAATACAAATGCAATGAGACAAAATCTACACTGTACTATACTAGGATCCGGCTTATACCAAAGTCGGCTAGTAATATCTGTTCGATCCTGATCCGTGCAATACCGCACGTATCTGATCGAACCCTGCCATATATCCATACGGCCTATAGTACAAACTGTCCGATCCTGATCCGTGCAATACCGCACGTATCTGATCGGACCTTGCCATATCTCCATACGGCCTCTACAACCTTTCGCCCGAAAGCTGAGTAACAGAATGTGGGGGACTCTAAAGACTCATCAACACCTTGGTTGTGGATTTAACCACTAGCACGTTAGAGGTATAAGCCAATAAGTAACGGGCTACCAGGTATTGACCAAAAGGGACGTCTGTGAGCGAACTCAGCCTGACTCCCTACTGAGCCTGTTAGTGACAATATCCGTACAGTCCGGTCCGTTCGTCTATGAGCATCGCATGGCGGGCCTAGGGGGTTGGTAAAAGTCAGACCCCCAAAAGTGGTACAAGTCGTGTCGGAGTGTAGCCCAGAACACCCTGAGATACTACTGGAATACCTACCAGTAAATCTCCTTGCCTCGGCCGAGGGCTTCGTGTAATGGCTCTCCTAGACACATCACGACCTCACCCCCAATACCGGGAGAGACGAACCCCTGAAGATACGCTCACTGCCTCCATGTGGCTCGGGACTGCACCCAACTAAAACCTGTTTGCACGACTCCTTTGAGCCGTGGTAGGGTAGTAATCAAAGTACAGTGGGAACTCACACAAGACAAATGACGATCCCCAGGTCGATGAACTAACCTGTACACATGTCACCAGGGAACTGCCATCTGACGTCTGGTATATGACCAACTGGCATGTTCCCGGCGAGTCCTGTCCGGTGTACTCATAACCCAATGAGCACCTGTATACATCTTAGGTGATCCAACTGACACCAGTGGCTTGTGAGACCGGCCACCGCCCCTCGTCGGGGTCTCGACTGTATACACTAGTCTACTCTGGAGAAACGATGCCCTGTCTCGAATCTCCCACGACTAGGGACCTTTTAAGGATATGCTTATAGACCCCCAGCTCCCACTTATATGATCGCCCTCATACTGCTGGTGGTCAAGCATGAATCCTAGGGGCTCTATCAACGTGTAATAGCGACGTGTCAGGTCACTTAAAACAGTACACGATGATAAAGGTAAACCAGATAGCATAC
Organism: Agapanthus africanus; assembly: GCA_030015575.1. Taxonomy (NCBI): domain Eukaryota; kingdom Viridiplantae; phylum Streptophyta; class Magnoliopsida; order Asparagales; family Amaryllidaceae; genus Agapanthus; species Agapanthus africanus. The sequence goes on from JASDDO010000029.1 coordinate 217,835,342, forward strand.
TATCATCTCGAGTAAGACTGTCCTACCGGGATAGGTCCTCCATCAATCATTACAATCACGTACCTGTGACCTAATAATTGTCTCTAAGGGCACTATCTCCAACAATATATATATATATTATATATATATATATATTAAATATATAAATATATATCAAATTATTAAATCAACTTTTGATTCAATAATCCGGTTATATCATATATACCCGACTAATATCATATATATATGTATATTAAATCAACGCTTGATTCAATAATCCGGTCATATCACATACAACCGGCTAATATTCAATATATATAACATATATATATATATATATATATCAAATTATTAAATCAACACTTGATTTAATAATCCGGCTATATCAAATATAATCCGGCTAATATCAAATATAAATAAACAACATATACATTTATCAAATCATTGAATCAACACATGATTCAACGATACTGTTAAATCATATATAACCTAACTGATATCAAATATTGCTAGATTAGAATACGGTATCACATACTCATATTTAATCAAGCCCCCGCACATATCTCCATATATGCCCTACCTCGTTTCGCTTGAGCTAAAAAACCTCTGTGTGGGACTCTATGAAAGAGTATCCTAGCACCACCATAAGGTTTATACCGGCATCAAGCATGCAATTTTAAAATTTTCGGTGTGCTAAGCAATACTAACTTAGAATCTAACTAGAGTATTAGGGTTTAATATGATATAAAACAAGTTCTATACTGAGAGATGGAGACTACAACCTTTGTAGACAAAGTCCTTCACTTTTATAGCTCCGGGTAGTAGTCCATACGACTCCTCTAGGCTCCACTTGAAGAATGAATGAGCTTCCTTCGCGATCTTTGTGTCGAAGATGATCCACTCGAAGCTCCTCTGCTTCAAGCTACCTCTTCACTAATGTTTCATTACTTAAGGAAACACCCTAATTTAAATGGCTAATCTAAAGTAAGATGATGGATTAGGGGTTTTAAGCTCACTTAGAATTCTCTCAAGCTTTAGGGTTCACAACTAATATGATGGTTAGAGCTTGAAGCATGAGGTAGAAGAAGAAGGAAAAATAGAGAGAGCTCAAATGAACTAAGGCATGAACAAGTGAAGAATGGCTACACTAATATGTTCACTTATTGAAGCATACAATTTATTCCAATAATAAATTGCTCACATGCTTCAATAGTGAATACAAATGAATAAAATAATGAACAAAGCCATGCTTCACCCATTCCTCAAAATTCTCCCCATTTTCCACCTCTTATTTCTATTTTCTCAAAATAGAAAATCCAACCATGCTTCATAATATATATATATATATATATATATATATATATTAATATATATATTAAGAAAATAATTAATGAGCAATAATATTAGTTAATATATAATTATATCAAATATAATATATATCAAATTATTAAATCAACACTTGATTTAATAATCCGGTTATATCACATATAACCGACTAATATCATTTGTCTGTATATCACATTATCAAATCAACACTTGATTCAATAATCCGGTTATATCACATATAACCTAACTGATATCAAATGTCACCAGATTAGAATACTGTATCACATACTCGTATTTAATCAGGCTCCCGCACATATCATCATATGTGCCCTACTTCGTTTCTCTTGAATTAGGAAATCTCTGTGTGGGACTCTAAAGACTCGTCAATACGCCAACAGTGGGTAATAATCACATCAGTTACCTATAAGCCGTCAGCGGTACTAGCTGGACGTAATGGTTACCCAGGTATTGGGCGAATAGCAGATCAACAAGCAAGCTTGTCCAAACTCCCGTGAAGTCTATAAGTAACACTTACCGTACAGTCCGGTCACTTCGTCTTATATGTCGCATATCGAGTCTAGGGGTGGAATCGTCAGACCCCAGTAACTTGATAAGTCATGCCAATGTATGGCTCATAACGGTTCGAGAAACTACTGATAACACTTACCAGTAAATCTCATCAACTCTGTCCAGGGACTTACTGTTATAGCCAATCGAGTATAGCGCAACATCAACTCCCTATACCGAAGAGATGAAACCCCTCCTATCGTTCACTGCCTCCATGTGACTCGGGACTGTACCCAAAATCCACATGTTTGCCCGACTCCTTTGAGTCGTGGTAGGGAGGAAATCAAAGCACGGTGGGAACCGCACAAGACACTATGACGATCTCGGGTCTACAGACTAAGCTGTACCGGTGTTACTAGAGTACTGCTATCTGATGATAGGTATGGTACCATCTAGGAGTTCTCGGCGAGTCATATTCAGTGTACCCATTCTCTAATGAGAACCTATGTACAATCTTTGATTTCAAATACCAATGGTTATGGGATTAACCATCGTCCCCTACAGGGTCAAGAAACGTACACACTAGTCTCCTCTGGAATATCGATGCTCTGTCTCGATACTCCCTCGACTAGGAACAGTTAAAGGATGTGCTTGTGGACTACACAATTCCCAGTAGTATGATCCGTATCATAGTCCTGGTAGTCAGGAAAACAGCTTAAGGGCTTTATCAACATGTATCAGAGAGACAATATAATAATACAAGTGTACATGTTAAGTTAAAGAGCAACTAGATAACATACTATCATGTCGAGCAAGAAAGTCATCTATATATATGTCTAAGCATCCACTATATCATACATTAATTGCCTCTAGGGAATACATATTCCAAACAATCTCCTACTTGCACTAAGGCCAGTTGTTGTAGTATCTCATACCCAACATCCCAAAAAGTCTCTCAATCTGTGTCTGGGGGGAGGGCTTCGTGAGTGGATCCCTTACGTTGTCCTTCGTGTCAACTCTCCTGACTTCAATCTCCCGTGGATCTACAATCTCCAGGATCAGGTGATACCGTCTAAGAATATGTTTGGATCTCTGATGGGACCGGGGTTCCTTGGAAAAAGCCACAACTCCATTGTTATCACAATACACAGGTATTGGATGCTCAATGGATGGAACCACACCAAGTTCAGCAATGAACTTCTTCATCCAGACTGCCTCTTTGGCAGCATCGTTGGCAGTGATGTATTTAGCCTCCATCGTCGAGTCTGCTACGGTATCTTGCTTGGAACTCTTCCAACATATCGCCCCTCCATTGAGGGTGAAGGCAAAACCCGAGACCGACTTACTGTCATATTTATCACTCTGGAAGCTTGAATCGGTAAAGGACTACACCTGGAGTTCTCCGTTACCATATACCAAGAACATTTCTTTAGTCCTTCTCAAGTACTTAAGAATATTCTTCGCAGCTGTCCAGTGTTTCTCCCCAGGATCTGATTGATACCTACTCACTACACCTAGTGAGTAAGCTACATCCGGTCTGGTACATAATATCGCATACATGAAAGACCCGACTGACGAAATATAGGGTATCCCTTACATGCGAGCCCTCTCCAAATTAGTCTTGGGAGACATCTCTTTAGAGAGGGTGATTCCTGAGCAAGGGGTAAGTTACCATGCTTCGAATCTTCCATACTAAACCTCTTTAGTATGGTGTCTATGTACCTGGATTGGGACAATCCCAACATCCTTTTAGATCTATCCCTTTAGATTTTTATCCCTAGGATGTATGAGGCATCACCCAGATCTTTCATGGAGAACTTGTGTGATAAGAAGAGCTTGACCGAGTGTTGCATAGGAACATCGTTTCTTATCAAGAGCATGTCATCTACGTACAATACGAGGAAGACAAGCTTACTCTCTACAACATTTTTGTATATACAAGGTTCATCTACATTTTTGATGAAGTCAAACTCTATGATGGCTTTATCAAAACAGATGTTCTAGCTCCACGATACCTGCTTTAATCCGTAGATGGACAGCGTGCACACCTTTCCGCTGCTCCCACTGTCTACAAAGCCCTCTAGCTGTGTCATGTACACGCTCTCTTCTAAATCACCATTTAGCAAAGCGGTCTTGACTCCATTTGCCAGATTTTGTAGTCATGGTATGCAGTAATGGCAAGTAGGATCCTGATGGACTTAAGCATAGCGATAGGAGAAAAGGTTTCATCATAGTCGACACCTGGTTATTGACGAAAATCTTTTGCTACAAATCTAGCTTTGAAGGTCTCAACCTTCCATCTACACTAATTTTCTTCTTAAAGATCCACTTGCTCCCGATAGGTTTTACACCTTCAAGAGCAACTTCCAAAGTCCATACTTTATTGGTGTACATAGATTCCATCTCAGGTCGTATAGCATCCAGCCATTTCACAGAGTCCCCTCTTATGATGGCCTGCTCGAAACTAGTTGGGTCATCATCTTCCATGATACAATCCTCGCTCCCACCGTCTATGAGAAAACTGTAGTATCTCTCAGGTAGGTGAGAAACCCTACTACATCTGCGGAGTGGCTGAGGTTCGTCGGGGACTATTGAATCCTCCGGTTCTACCAAATTGTCAGTTATAGTTTGTGTAGCTGGAACTTCTTTCAGTTCTACCTCATCCCCACAAATTTCTTTCACATGAAATTCCTTTTCTAAAAATGTGGCGTATTGAGAAACAAATTCTCTTTGTTCCTCAATGTGGTATAAGATCCCATTCTTACCATAAGCTTTTAATAATATGGCCGTGATCTGTCATTTATATCCATATGAATCCTTTAGAAATCCAACAAACTTGCACAAAACAGACCTTGCATTGAGCTTGTCTGGATTTTTCATTTTAACATAGGCCGGACAACCCCATATCTTAACTCGTTTAAGAGATGGTCTCTTCCCATTCCATATCTCATATGGAGCGGTAGGCACGGATTTGGTCGGAAACCTATTCAATAGGTATGCAGCTGTCTCAAGTGCATAACCCCAAAAGGAAATAGGTAACTCAACAATACTCATCATAGAGCGCACCATATCTAATAGGGTGAGATTTTTCTACTCTGAATCTCCATTGTGCTTTAGTGTATACGGAGGAGTAAGCTGAGATAGAATCACATTCTCCTTTAAATAGTCTCGGAATTCCGTGCTTAAGTATTCTCCTCCCCGATCAGATCGAAGGATTTTAATACTTTTACCCGTTTGTTTTTCTACTTCGTACTTATATTCCTTGAATTTCTCAAAAGATTCAGATTTGTGTTCCAACAAGAACACATGTCCGAATCTTGAGAGATCATCGGTGAATGTAATAAAGTACGGGGAACCATTCCTGGCATATGTAGACATAGGACCGCATACATCACTATGTATTAGTCCCAACAGTTCAGTAGCTCTTTATCCATGTCCAATAAACGGAGTTTTGGTCATTTTACCTTTGAGACATGACTGGCAAGTTTCATAAGATGTAAATTGAAACGGATTTAAATATCCATTTTTATGCAACTTGGCTAGTCTTGTCGTATTGATATGACCCAGTCTGCAATGCCACAAGAAGACTTTGTTCATTTCTGAACTTTTCCTCTTATGTATGTTATGTATGTTTAGAACTGTTATTTGATTTAGAACGTATATTCCGTTACACAACGTACCAAACCTAATCAACACTTGATTTAGGAAAATATTCATAACATTATCCTCCAATACAAAGTTATATCCTTCTTTATGCAACAAAGAAACTGATATAATATTGCACATCATGTTTGGTACGTAATAACAGTCGTTCAGAATCATTTTATTACTATTTGGTAATAGTAGGTGATATTCGCCAACTGCTTTGGCTGCAACAATTACTCCATTCCCTACTTTTAGAGACATATCATCATTTCCCAGTTCTTTACCTCTCCTTAACCCATGTAACAAATTACATACGTGGGATCCTGATCCGGTATCCAATACCCAGGACGTAGAGCAAACTGAGAAACAGTTCTCGGTAACGAACACACCCGAAGAAGATGCATCAGCATGCTTTTTCTTCGTTCGGGTTGCGTGGGAATCCTGGTATTCCCCTATTCTTTTCTCAGACTTATGACAATCATAAGAAAAAGCGGAACCAACGTTCCCCAGCTCAGTATAATTAGAGGGTTCGGTCAATACATCCATATTATTATCTTGATTAAGGCGTGTTATGGTCGCTACCTAGAGAGAGAGAGAAGGAAATGCTTTAGCGTGCGATTTTTGCAAGATTAGATTGGTTATTATCTTATCAAATCAGGATGGCTCCCACTGTTTTTATCAAATCTTCCTTCAAACCCTAAAAGGTATGATTAGCCGGGATTAATTACACCCTACAAGTTCGCCAATTGGTCAGCCAGGTAGGTATTGGTACTCCGAGGGAGTCTCCCCATACTTTCGCATGGAACTAAATAAATAACCTCATTTCCGCAGGGGCTTAACTCTGTTAACACCTTTCTTAGACACCTACTGGATCAGCTAATTGTAAAGTGGAAAACTCTCTAATGAGTAACACTTACTCGCAGTGGGTATTGCGATCCAACTATCTCATAGAAGGTATGCAATCTCATCGCAAATTTCAACACTTGAATTTCCCAATATTTATTTTTACCCCTAACGACCTATGACCTGACAAGGCCAATAAACCATAGACCGCTAGTCAAGTTCAACCCATTCATTTCGTGATTGAATTAAACCCACCCGCACGACCCTTGATGCAGGCCAACAAGATCGTACGACTACCCTAATCCAATCGCATCATTTGCGGCAGATATGCACTAATCAGCTACCGTATACTACGCCTTGACGAAGGCCAACAAATGCAACACGAATACTAAAGTAGTCCTTATCTGAAATGACGGAGGGCTACGACTGGTTTTTATGAAAACCTTTAGTGTAATGAACTTGATATCGTTGTAGAATCTAGTGATTTTAAAAGGAGTGGTTTTGTAGCATTTGCTAGTTTTGCTAAAGAGGTCACTCCCGGTGAAGGGATCTTGGCTCTTTCCTCATTGAATGAGCTGCTGGATGTTCATCAAGGAATACCACTATGCAAAGCAAGAACTAGAGAAGCTATCAAAACAAAACTGAGTGGGTTGTAGCATTTTCTATTTTTGCTAAAGAGGTCACTCCTGCTTAAGGGATCTCGGCTCTTTCCTCATCGAATGAGGTGCTGAATATCCATCAAGGAATACCACTATGCAAAGCAAGAACTAAAGCTGCCTTTTTTCAAAATTTCGATTCTACAACATCTTTAGGTTTCTTTTCTTTCCATTAATCTCATTAATGAAGTCCCATCATTTATGTTTCCCTAAACATCACAGAAAAGAAACAAAAATAGAAAGTACGCTTATGCCATCCGCATTCGCCATGGGGCCCGTCATGCACCGTTAGGTTACATAACTAACGGCAGAGCGGGGGTTGGACTAGCGCGGGTGCAAAACATAAGCAACGTTTATATATATATATATATATATATATATATATATATATATATATATATATATATATATATAACATTCGTCTCACGCAGTTATATGATCATGTCACATAACACAAGCAGCAGAAGTCAACATACGAAATATTGGATATACTAGGGGGTCCGTGTTTTAAGTTAAGCCAATAATGAAAAGCACGGATTCCACGGTTGTGATGAATAGCCAAACCCATATCCCTAGATCCCTATGAGAGCAACAAGCAACCCTGCCAATTCTAGAGTTAGGAGACCCGGTCTCGACTCCTCGAGACGGCCTCCCACTGGACTCTAGAACCCGGTTACTTGTGCTCCCCGCTTTGGGTCTATCCTAATGCGGAAAAGTAAATAATATACATCAATGGTGACATCATCCTCAACCCGGAAGTGTCCCAATAAAAGAATATTACATTCAATTTTACATGAATGAAAATTTATTAAACTCTCATCTCACGCAAAACCCCCCGGCTATTCAACCACGACGATCCAATATAACATATCACAGCAACACATAATATCACATGTCATCAACGTAAGTAAATATACGAATCCCGAATTCCGTTGACATATAGCAACGAGATCGGGGATACACCACATATTACACTTACGGTCACAGAAAAGAAATGAAAAACTACTATAATTAGAATCTGCAAATTCCTTAGACATCATAAATCCGGAATATCTCATATTCTGAATTTCATGTCTAACCCTATAAACCTTGCATTTTAGTCTCAAATTGAAAACTCTTTTCTATAAACAGTCGGATAATTCAACAAGATTCCCGACTAAGTGTTCGCATACCATACATGAATGCGACGGAGTTTTGATCCAAATCAAAACTCCGTGACAATCAATCAACCGAGACTAAAATGCTAGATTTATAAAACACTAACTAGTTTTCTCAAAACTAATTTTTATGGATTCCAAATATTGTATCATATATCATCATAATCTAGACGACGTCAAACATTTCGATCGAATTATGAAACACCCACAAATCACAGAGACCTCAACAACTTGAGCCTCACTAAAAATACCGAGAATGTGCCAAATATCACAGTGGAGCAGCGCAAGAAGTATGAGCTATCAATTCACCAAAGATGCAGTGGAACCGCGGCCAAATCTTGGGTTTGGCGGCGGTTCCGCGGCGGTTTGGTTGAATCATGGCCTCGTACTTCTTGGGGCTCCAAAGAAAAGCCTGCATGATTTTTTGGAAATTTTTGTAATATGAAAAATTTCAAATTTTGAAATTCCGGACAGAAACTTGTCTAAATGTGGGTTTCAAAAACCGATCGAACACTTTAACGTCGTAAAGACTTACCCTAATGTTCTAGCTTGGCTTTGATACCATGAAAGTGTATCTTAGCACCACCACAAGATTTATACTAGTATCAAGCATGCAATTTAAAAATTTTCGGGGTGCTAAGCAACACTAACCTAGAATCTAACTAGAGTATTAGGTTTTAACATGATATAAAACAAGTTCTATACTAAGAGATGGAGACTACAACATTTGTAGACCAAGTCCTTCACTTCTATAGCTCCGGGTAATAGTCCCTATGACTCCTCTAGGCTCCACTTGAAGAATGAACGAGCTTCCTTCGCGATCTTCGTGTCGAAAATGATCCACCCGAAGCTCCTCTAATTCAAGCTATCTCTTTACTAATCTTTCATTAATGAATGAAACACCCTAATTTAAATGACTAATACAAAGTAGGATGATGAAGTAGGGATTTATGTAAGTGCACGGCGGCACCCCGGCAGTCGACCCGACGCCGTAAACACGGAAACAAAAAACTTTGCGAAACTTGCAAACCGGCACCACCGCGCACTTTTTACCCGGATCGGGCCATTAACCTAGCTACTAGCAAAATAGCAAAATAGAAGCAATACCAACCGATCCATGTCCTTCGGTCTTCGTCTCCACTCCGATCTCCCGCGGAACCTCCGTCCGTCACCTCCTCGTCGGAAAGGGCACCACGTAGCCGGATTCTTTTACGGGCTCCCACCTCTGGACCGAGGCAACTCGGGCGCAAAGTTGGCTAGCCGACGCTTCTAAGGAATGTTGTAGACTAGTGTAGAAACCATTGTCTCTTTGAGGGTTTTCAAGTTGCCTTTGGATGGAGGGAAACAAGAATAATGAACTTTGGAGATGTAGAGTTTTTTGGCAAGTAGAGAATATGAGGCATGAATAATTTCCCACATCAAAAATGAACTTCCTCCTCTCTCCTCTAATGTGGCCGGCCCCTCATAGAAAATGGGTGGAGGCAAATTGCAAAACAATGCAAGTGGAGAAAAGAATATGAGTAATGATAAATATAAGTCACACCAACCTCTCATCTCATCAAATCAAAGCACCATCACAAAAAAGCAAAGGAATGGACTAGAAAAGAATCTCATGATGATAGAAGCTACAAAATGCAATAAACCCCCTCCACAAAATGTTATTTGCAAACTGCAAATAACCCCCTCCATCGATAAAGTCTGGCCGTGAAGGAACAAAGGAAAACCGGCCGGAACGGAATGCATACTGGCAACTTCAGAAAACTGATCTCGTAATAAATTACAGGAAAACCCCGCTACTGCATATACATGCCCGCATTTGTATTCCCACTGAACACAAATGCAAAGAGACAATACTACACTGTCTAATACTAGGATCCGGCTTAAGCCAAAGCCGGCTAGTAAAATCCGTCCGATCACGATCCGTGCAATACCGCACGTATCTGATCGAACCCTGCCATATCTCCATACGGCCTCTACAGCGTTTCGCCCGAAACTTGAGTAACTGTGTGTGGTGGACTCTAAAGACTCGTCAATACTATGGCTGTGGATTTAACCACTAGCACGTCAGAGGTAACAGCCAATACATGACGGGCCACCAGCTATTGACCAAAAGGGACGTCGATGAGCGAACTCATCCTGACACCCTACTGAGCCTGTCAGTGACAATATCCGTACAGTCCGGTCCGTTCGTCTATGAGCATCGCATGGCGGGCCTAGGGGGTTGGTAAAAGTCAGACCCCCAATAGCGGTACAAGTCGTGTCGGAGTGTAGCCCAGAACACCCTGAGATACTACTGGAATACCTACCAGCAAATCTCCTGCCTTGGCCAAGGACTTTCCATGTTCTGGCTCTCCTAGACACAGCGCGACCTCACCCCCAATACTGAGAGAGACGAACCCCTGCAGATCCGCTCACTGCCTCCATATGGCTCGGGACTGTACCCAACTAAAACCTGTTTGCACGTTTCCTTTGAGCGTGGTAGGGTAATAATCAAAGCACAGTGGGAACTCACACGAGACAAATGACGATCTCAGGTCGATGAACTAACCTGTACACATGTTACCAGGGAACTGCTATCTGACGTCTGGTATAATCCCAATTAGCAGGTTCCCGGCGAGTCCTGTCCGGTGTACTCATAACCCAATGAGCACCTGTATACATCTTAGGTGAACCAGCTGACACCAGTGGCTTGTGAGACCGGCCACCGCCCCTCGTCGGGGTCTCGAATGTATACACTAGTCTACCCTGGAGAATCGATGCTCTGTCTCGAAACTCCCACGACCAGGGACCTTTTAAGGATGTGCTTATAGACCCCAGCTCCCACGTATATGATCTTCCTCATACTGCTGGTAGTCAAGCAAGAATCCTATGGGCTCTATCAACGTGCAATAGCGACTCGTAAGGTCACCTAAAGCAGTACACGATGATAAAGATAAACCAGATAGCATACTATCATCTTGAGCAAGACTGTCCTACCGGGATAGGTCCTCCCTCAATCATTGTAATCACGTGCCTGTGATCCAATAATTGACTCTGAGGGCACTATCTCCAACAATCTCCCACTTGCACTCAAGGATAATTATTGCGATGTCGCATACTCACAGCCCGTGTGATACCGAACACCCAACTCCTCTACTAGTCAGTCTCACAAAGCTCGTTTGCGAAACTATTGCGTTCGAGGAATAGCCTCAGTGAGTAGATCCGCTCTGGTGTTTCTTTGTATGTCTCTCTTTATCTCAAGTTCGCGGAGAAAGCCATCTCCCGAAATGAGCAATACCTGTCTTAGAATGTCTGGATTTCTGATGGGACCTAGCTCAAAAATGAACTCCAAATCCAAAATTCTTAGACTGTATCGTCAACTGAACTTAATCAGTATCCAGCGCCTTGCCTTCCCTCAGTATCTGCTTGGACCAGCTGTCCAAACTACTGCCCCTCATCAGAGGGAAAACTATAACTCTGACAGCCACTCTGCCATCCAGGTCACCTTGGAAGCCTGGAATGATAACCGTCTCCTAAAGGAGGCTGCCGTTATCAAATCCCTAGAACATCCACTTATGTTCTAAAACTGCTTCCGATTGTTTCTCCAGGATTGGATTAATATCAACTTATTGCATCTAGTACAAGAACAACATCTGGTGTGGTACTTGACATCTCATGATTGACTCAATTGCCTAAGCAAGTGATCTGCCAATCATGCACATCCCTCTCCCCTTTAGTCTGTAAGACACCTTTAGAGAGGGTGACTCCATCACCTGCAGGTACACCACCATGCCAAGAGTCGTCCATTCTAAATACTCTTAGAATGCTGTCTAAGTACCCAGATTGGGAAACCACCCAAATCTAGATCTAAAACCATAGATCTAGTAACCAGAATGTTTGATATAATATCCAAGTCCTATGTGGAGAAACCACTGTGTGACGACCAAAGTATAACCAATCGTAGTATAGGAATATCACTTCCTACTCTGTGTATGCCATCCAAATACCAGGACATCACACCCTACTACCTTCTCAACAGATCCATCCCCTATTCTGATGAAGTCAAACCTATGACTGTCACATCAGAAATAGATGATCTATCTCCGCTATATCTACTTTAGTCTATAAATAGACATAAGCCTGATGTCCACCAATGCTTCCGCTGCTCCCACTGACTACGACAACCCTCTGGCAGAGTCATATAGACGTACACTTCTAAAGCTAGTTCAGAACGACGCTATACTCATCCTCCTGCCGGGTCTCACAGTCTGGAACAACAGCAATGTCAAGTCTGGATAAACAAGAACCTCCCTGCCACCGTCCTTGAGCATACCGAAGTACCTCTCGGATGCCTGAGGTTACCCACCATATCTGCGGAGTGGCCAATGGAATGTCAAACCAGATTGAATCTTTAGGTTCTTATCAAATCTTCAGTAATCGTTTGCGGTTCTGGAATCACTTCCAGTTCTACCATACTCCCACTACTGTTTTCTGAAAAAATCCATTTTTAATTAAAACTGTGGCGAGTTAAGAACAATATCACTATTGATCTTCCAGATGGTAGAAAGTCAACCCTCGTCATAGCCCGGGTCAACCCACAAACAGCCATTACAGAAACGTGCCTTGAGTTATCCGGAGTCTGGTTTTAAGCATAAGCCGGACAACTCCCCGTATCTTAACATTGTCAAGATATGAACTGTTCTATATCCAATACAGAAACAGAGGCACTGATTTAATTGAACCAGATTCAAATCATGCAGCTGTCTCCAGTGCATGTCAACTAAATGGAAGAGAGGCCGATCAGCGTTACTCAACTTAGGAGTACTTCCAATTATGAGTAACCTGAAAGAGAAGCTAGTTCTCTTAATCATTACTATCAACTGAATACCATTCAAAAGTATCTACATCTTTGATCGCCTTGAAGAATCCCGATACTTGCAATACCTGGTTCTCTACTTTACTCTTATACCTTTAACTTCTCAAAACTTGGACCCTGCATTTCTACAAAACACCTGTCTAAGAACTGGAGAAGTCACAAGTAAACGGAATATAGTACGAGTACCTACCCCTCTGTCCTAATGGACACTGGACAACATACAATACTCTATATAAGTCCCATGAGTCTAATAACTCATTCACTGCGTGTTGTAGGTTGAAAACTGTACTTATGGTTAAGAAGAATTACACCGCTGTTTAATGCTCCTTACCCAACCATCCACTGATATAGGTAAATGTCACAGACATAATTTCAAAAAGGTATATCTCACTCTATAAAAATAGACGTACAGATATATCAATTTGAAATTGGTGCATAATAACGGATATTCAAAACCAAATATTTGCCGTCCGGCAAACTACCCAGGTGACTTCCTCAAATATCAACAATTACAACGAATCCTGATATAATGTGGATGATCACCTAATTCCCAATAAATTACTCCCACTCATCATCTGTAAAACCATACAGATGTGAGAATCATACCTGGTAAATACATACCCTGGAGCAAGTGTCTAATTGGGAAATCAGTTTTCTTTTAACAGTACACAGTGAAACTGAAACAGTAAAATGTTTCGATGAGGTATCCCGGTATTCCTTGTAATGCCTCTTCCATTATCCAAATTCACAACTGTAACCGTATAATTCTTTGCCACTTCTCCCAATCTCTTTTAATGACTTTAGTCATTACCTTCTGCACACCCCTTTAGGACAAATGGTTTTCTTCCTTCCCTATCGTTCGGCACCAGCCTATGGTTTGGAAGAAGACTATCCAATAAGCATAATGGGTGTATTGTCCTAATCCCAGGAGCACTCGCAATGCGAGAGAAGGTGAAGATAAAAGACAACCGAATAAACCTTATTCCTATTTCTCCTGAACCAGGATCCATCCCCGAATTGGAACAAGTTCCTTTCGAGTTCGTATATAACCATACGATGGATTATCCAATAAACTTGGGATCTTCATAGTGATACGGAGTGTCCTGGAGAAATACAAAGGTGATTTAGGATTGGCGAAGAAATACTTGGTTTGGTCGTGAATAGCAGTCGCAATTTACTTTGCCCTCTTACTAATCCCTTTCTTTGTCTTAACTTAATACCTTCTGTACACCATCATTATGCTAATTGGTTTTCTCCATTCCCCACCGTTCGGCACCAGCCTAAGGTTTGGAAGAAGACTATCCAATTTGCGTAATAGGTGTACTATCTCCAAAACCAAGGAGTACTCGCAACCTGAGAGAAGGTAAAAGGAAAAGACAACTGAATAGTCCTATTCGTTTTCTCCAGAACCAGAAACCATCCTCGAATAAATTCCTTCAAGTTCGTATATAACCATATGATGGTTTTGTCCAATGGAAGTGGACGTTCGTAGTAATACGAGGTGTCCTGGAGAAAAGGGTAAAAGTAGGAGTGGCAATGAGGTTTGCAACTCTGACAATCCAAAAGCCAGTGTTAAGAAGGTTCGGTCAACTTGGTCACTGAGTCATAGTCTAGGGTCGGGTCAATGGTCGCTGCCAAAGAGAGAGAGAAAAGAAATACTCAGCGTGCGCTCTAACCTAGATCAGAATGGTTATCACTTTATCTAATCTGGAAACCTCCCACTGTAACGTCAAATTCTTCCCCAAACCTGAAAGAAGAATTAGCCGGGATCACCCGAGGAGTAAACCAACTCATCAGTAGGAATCGGGATCCAACTATCATCGCATGATAACGTGACGGAATCCGCTCACGTTATCACACTCCAGAAGGTATGCGCATATCTGGCAAGTTTCAGTTTCTTTAGAAACTCCCGATGTGATTTTTGCCCCATGCTCTTATGACCTTGACTTTGGCCAACAAATCATAAGTCACATGTCAAGTTCTACCCGTCATTCTCCAGGTTAATTTGAACCCACTCGTACAAGCCCTTGACTTTGGCCAACAAGGCTATACGACTGTCCCAAACCAACGCATCTATCTATGTAGCATATGAATACCCAACAGCTACCAAACACTGTGCCTTGACTTTGGCCAACAAACACAGCTTGCATACTATTGACTATCCATATGAAACGACGGAGGGTTACGAATGCTTTCTGGAGAAAACCTTTAACGTAATGAACTTGATATCGTTGAAGGAACGGATAGCTTTTTAGAAAAATATAGTGACGAAAACCTTCACTAAAGAGGTCACTCCCGGTGAAGGTATCTCGGCTCTTTCCCCGTAGAATGAGGTGCAGGATATTCCAACTGAATACCACGATGCAAAGCAAAAGCAATCGGCTATAGTGAAGTTATTGCCCTGACGCAAACTTCTGTCCAAGGGGTCACTCCCGGTGAAGGGATCTCGGCCCATGCCTCGTCGACTGAGGTGCAGGATATTCCAACTGAATACCACGATGCAAAACAAAAGAGAACGCCCTTGCAATAACAGCTTTTTGAAAAATGTTCCAACAACATCAGAATAGGTTTGTTTACCTTGCATTGATCCGAATCAACGCAGTCCCATCAATTGATCACACCAATAAAGAACGAAAATAATGACGTACGTATATGCCATCCGTATTCGCCACTAGGTCCCGTCATCACCAGTTAAGTTAGCTAACTAACGACAGAGCGGGGACTGGACTAGCGCGGATGCAAAACATATACAACATCTACTAGTATATATATAATATATAATTTTCGCTCAAGGCGTGATAAAATGCAACATCACAGAAATGTAACCAGCATCACAGAACAATACAGATATCTGGGATCCCCGGGTTTCATAGAGCCCCTACTGAAACCCGACGTTCCACTGGTCGTCTGGATAGCCTGTGCAATGAGATCCTAGACCCCTACGGGCGCGGCAAGTCACCCGCCAAAACCTGAAGGGAGGCAGCCCCCTTCAGCAACGTGAATGGACCACCCAGCACTTCACGGAATCGGTAACTTGGGCACCCCTCCATGGGCCAACCGGCACCCCCTACGAGTGCGGCAAACATCCCGCCAATTCTAGAGTAAAGCCCCCTCCGTCTCAACGCCAAGAGATGCGGGCCCATTGCCCTCTAGAACACGGCTATTCGTGCACCCCTCCGCGGGGTAATCCTAGTACAGAAAGTAAAAATATACATACAACGGATACATCGACCGCAACCTGGTCGTGCCCTAAAAGAATAATACAAACAGGCAGTGACGGCAGTCCACATGTCGGACGCTCGCCCCGCAATATCAAATGTACATATAAAATAAAACTGTACTAATACTGCAACCAGGCTATCCCCACGACCGATCCGCAACATCACAGCACAACACAGAACATCAACGTGAATGTCACGTTCGCAAATCTGTCTAACCGGGCTATAGCAGTTAGACAGGATTTACCGATCAAATGACATTCACGGTCGCAGATATAATGTAAATACTGTGAACTAATGTGTTTAAAATATTTGATCGAACAAATTCACCGAAGTGGGCCCCAAGCACTACTGTAGCACTTACAGAAAATCTGGGCCCAAACAATAATATCCCAAAACCCCCATTTCTAAGTCTAAAGCCCTCTGGAAAAATTTGGCACGCTGAACAGTTAAAAGCACTGCGGAACCACGGCCCAAGCATGGGTTTGCCTGCGATTCCGCGGTGATATGGTGAGATCTCGCGACCAAATTTTCACAGAGTGCTTAGATTTCCCTACACAGTATTCTGCAACAACCTGAAAAATTTTTAGACTCCAAAAAAATTTCGACAGAAACTGTGCAACTTGAAATCGGGTTTTCGGGATTTTTGTTCGATCGAGGATGTAAACATACTAGAGCAAGCTAGGCTAGGTTAACGGCGTGGCTCTGATACCAATGTAAGTGCACGGCGGCGCCCC
Source organism: Agapanthus africanus (assembly GCA_030015575.1). Classification (NCBI taxonomy): domain Eukaryota; kingdom Viridiplantae; phylum Streptophyta; class Magnoliopsida; order Asparagales; family Amaryllidaceae; genus Agapanthus; species Agapanthus africanus. Next base: position 217,852,265 of record JASDDO010000029.1, read on the forward strand.
GGCCGTCGATCCGACGCCGGAAACGAAAAATTTTGCGAAACTTGCAAACCGGCACCACCGAGCACTTCTTACCCGGATCAGGCCATTAACCTAGCTACTAGCAAAATAGAAAAGAGTAGAGAAGCAATACCAAGCGATCCGTGTCCTTCGGTCTTCGTCTCCACTCCGATCTCCCGCGGAATCTCCGTCCGTCACCTCCTCGTCGGAAAGGGCACCACGTAGCCGGATTCTTTTACGGGCTCCCACCTCTGGACCGAGGCAACTCGGGCGCGAAGTTGGCTAGCCGACGCGTCCAAGGAATGCTGTAGACTAGTGTAGAAACCATTGTCTCTTTGAGGGTTTTCAAGTTGCCTTTGAATGGAGGGAAATAAGAATAATGAACTTTGGAGATGTAGAGTTTTTTGGCAAGTTGAGAATATGAGGCATGAATAATTTCCCACATAAAAAATGAACTTCCTCCTCTCTCCTCTAATGTGGCCGGCCCCTCATAGAAAATGGGTGGAGGAAAATTGCAAAACAATGCAAGTGGAGAAAAGAATATGAATAATGATAAATATAAGTCACACCAACCTCTCATCTCATCAAATCAAAGCACCATCACAAAAAAGCAAAGGAATGGACTAGAAAAGAATCTCATGATGATAGAAGCCACAAAATACAATAAACCCCCTCCACAAAATGTTATTTGCAAACTGCAAATAACCCCCTCCATCGATAAAGTCCGGCCGTGAAGGAACAAAGAAAAACCGGCCGGAACGGAATGCAAAATGACAACTTCAGAAAACTAATCCCGTAATAAATTACAGGAAAACCCCGCTACTGCATATACATGCCTACATTTGTATTCCCACTGAACATAAATGCAAAGAGGCAAAACTACACTGTCTAATACTAAGATCCGGCTTAAGCCAAAGCCGGCTAGTAAAATCCGTCCGATCACGATCCTTGCAATACCGCACGTATCTGATCGAACCCTGCCATATCTCCATACGGCCTCTACAGCATTTCGCCCGAAACTTGAGTAACTGTGTGTGGTGGACTCTAAAGACTCGTCAATACTATGGCTTTGGATTTAACCACTAGCACGTCAGAGGTATAAGCCAATACGTGACGGGCCACCAGCTATTGACCAAAAGGGACGTCGATGAGCGAACTCATCCTGACACCCTACTGAGCCTGTCAGTGACAATATCCGTACAGTCCGGTCCGTTCGTCTATGAGCATCGCATGCCGGGCCTAGGGGGTTGGTAAAAGTCAGACCCCCAATAGCGGTACAAGTCGTGTCGGAGTGTAGCCCAGAACACCCTGAGATACTACTGGAATACCTACCAGGAAATCTCCTGCCTTGGCCAAGGACTTTCCATGTTCTGGCTCTCCTAGACACAGCGCGACCTCACCCCCAATACCGGGAGAGACGAACCCCTGCAGATCCGCTCACTGCCTCCATGTGGCTCGGGACTGTACCCAACTAAAACCTATTTGCACGTCTCCTTTGAGCGTGGTAAGGTAGTAATCAAAGCATAGTGGGAACTCACACGAGACAAATGACGATCTCAGGTCGATGAACTAACCTGTACACATGTCACCAGGGAACTGCTATCTGATGTCTGGTATAATCCCAACTAGCAGGTTCCCGACGAGTCTTGTCCGGTGTACTCATAACCCATTGAGCACCTGTATATATCTTAGGTGAACCAACTGACACCAGTGGCTTGTGAGACCGGCCACAGCCCCTCGTCGGGGTCTCGACTGTATACACTAGTCTACTCTGGAGAATCGATGCCCTGTCTCGAAACTCCCACGACTAGGGACCTTTTAAGGATGTGCTTATAGACCCCAGCTCCTACGTATATGATCGCTCTCATACTGCTGGTATTCAAGCAAGAATCCTAGGGGCTCTATCAACGTGCAATAGCGACTCATAAGGTCACCTAAAGCAGTACACGATGATAAAGATAAACCAGATAGCATACTATCATCTTGAGCAAGACTGCCCTACCGGGATAGGTCCTCCCTCAATCATTGCAATCATGTGCCTGTGATCCAATAATTGACTCTGAGGGCACTATCTCCAACAGTTTAAGCTCAATCTGGATTCTCTCAAGTGTTAGAAATTTATATGCCCTAGAGGCCATTATTGTATGATATAGTGGATGCTTGGACATATATATAGAGGACTTTCTTGCTCGACATGATAGTGTGCTATTTGGTTGCACTTTATCTTTACATGTACACTAGTATTATTATACTGTCTCTCTGTTACATGTTGATAATGTTGGTTATAGTGCCCTCAAAGTCAATTATTGGATCGCAGGCACGTGATTGCAATGATTGAGGAGGACCTATACCGGTAGGACAGTCTTACTCGAGATGATAGTATGCTATCTGATTTACCTTTATCAGTCATGTACAGTTTTAGGTGACATGATCACTATTACACGTTGATAGAGCCTCTAGGATACTGCTTGACTACCAATAGTATGATGGCGATCATATACGTGAGAGTTGGGTAGTTCATAAGCACATCTTTAAAATTAGTCCCTAGTCGTGCGAGTTTCGAGACAGGGCATCGATACTCCGGAGTAGACTAGTGTTATACAGTCGAGACCCCGATGAGGGGCGGTGGCCGGTCTCACAAGCCATTGGTGTAAGTTGGATCACTTAAGATGTATACAGGTGCTTATTGGGTTATGAGTACACCGGACAGGACTCGCTGGGAATCTGCTAGTTGGTATTAAACCTAGCGTCAGATAGCAGCTCCTAGGTGACATGTGTATGGTTAGTTCATCGACCTGAGGTCGTCATTTGTCTCGTGTGAGTTCCCGTTGTGCTTTGATTATTACCCTACCACGGCTCAAAGGAGTCGTGCAAACAGGTTTTAGTTGGGTACAGTCCCGAGCCACATGGAGGAAAGTGAGCGGATCGGCAGGGGATTCGTCTCTCCCGGTATTGGGGGTGAGATCGCACTGTGTCTAGAAGAGCCATTACACAAAGCCCTCGGCCGAGACAGGAGATTTACTAGTAGGAACTCCAGTAGTATTTCAGGGTGTTCTGGGCTACACTCTGACACGACTTATACCGCTATTGGGGGTCTGACGTTACCAGCCCCCTAGGCCCGATATGCGATGCTCATAGACGAACGGACCAGACTGTACGGATATTGTCACTGATAGGCTCAAAAGGGTTTCAGGATGAGTTCGCTCATCAGCTTCCCTTTCTGTCAATACAAAGGCAGCCGTTACGTACAGCTAGTACCACTGACGGCTTGTGGTTAAACTCACTGCCAGAGTATTGACGAGTCTTTAGAGCCCCCCACAGATAGTTTTCCAAGTTCGGGCGAAACGTTGTAAACGCCGTATGGTTTTATGGCAGGGTTCGAATATGTTCGTGCACTTGTGCACGTGTGATGGTTCAGACAGATAATACTAGTGGGTTTTGGTTTAAGCCGGATTCTAGTATTATATTGTGTAGGAATTTTTTTTTCTCTTTGCATTTTGTATTCGGTCGGAATACAAATGCGGGTATGTATAAACAGTTGTGGAATAATTCTGTAATTTGTTACAGGATTGCTTTTTGAAGCTGTCAGTTTTTCTCCGTTCGATTAAACATTGATTTTAATGTTTAATCAAATTTGTTGTTGATATATCACTTTTTGGCCTAAATTCCATTCTATTCTACCATGGCCGAAATCTAGTGAGTCAATGTTGAGGTGTCTTGCATTTAATTTAATGTTCATTGTCCAAGATAGGATATTTGGCTTTGGATATTTGATTTTTGTTAGATATTTTGTGCTTGGTGGGGCCTGTTGAATGATGAATAGTGCGCTGGGGAATTGGTTGATATTTGTTTTGAGGCATTAATTTATTAACATAGCTTCTTTTGCCTCACCACTCATAAAAGAATCCCCTGTGAAACTTGTAGCCGAGCACTATTAGGTTGGGGGTTAATTGATGGATGAATTTTTTTTGGGTTGAAAAAATTATTCTTTCTACACTCCCCATTTAACATCTCTCTCTCACCACTTCATTCCCCCAATCCCTTGAGAGCACTTTATTTTGTGCTGGATTTGGTCGAGCCCATTTGAGATGGGTGAGGAAATTCTTCATTGCAATATTCCTTTGATCACTTCATTACACTCCAAAGGCAACTTCATTTACCTTCACCCAATGGCTTGGGTGTCTTGAGACAAATTATTCTATACACTCTCTACTTCAGTCTTGGACATGTCGGTTAGCAAACTTCATGTCCGAATTGTCTCGGTTTAGAGACGGGAGCCCGTATAAAGATCCGTTGACGTGGTGCCACCTCCACGAGAAGACAAGAGATCGGAGATGCCGCGAGGAGCGTGGGATGATGGCTAAAAATCGAAGGACACGGATCGATCGGTATAACCATTCTATCATTTTACAGTTTGCTAGTTTAGTGTTAATGGCACGATCAGGGTTACAGTCTATGTTAGCGCCAGTTTATGAAAAAGTTTTTATTCCGCGTTTGGCCTCAGATTATTGGTCGGAGCGCTACCGTAGACTTACATGGTATCAGAGCCACGCCATTAACATTTACTAGCTTATTCTAACATGTTTAAAATATCGATCGAACGAAATTTCCAAAACTGCAATTCCAAATTTAAAGTTTCCGTCGAAATTTTTTTGTCGTCTAAAAATTAGTTTGAGTATGTCAGAAAATCGAGCAGGCTTTTCTAAAACTGCGGAAGAAATTTGGTAGACTGATCCAACAAAACTGCCGTGGAACCGCCGCAGAACCCATGGGTTTGCCGCGGTTCCGTCGCCGTTTTGGGGCTTCAGTGCACCATTTTTCTTCTAGGTGTCTTTCATGTGGAATTCTGGTTTCTGGAATATTTTGTTTGGGCCCATATTTGTTTGAGTGCTGGATTTGTACTTGGGGCCCACTTCGGGAAATTTTGTCGATCAAGATTTTAAATATGTTAGTTCACAGTGCTTACATTATATCTGCGACCGTGATTGTCATTCGAGCGGTAAATCTTGTCTAATTGTTATAGACCTTTTAGACGAGTTTGCGAACGTGGCATTCACGTTGATGTTCTGTGTTGTGCTGTGATATTGCGAATTTGTCGTTGTGGATAGCTTGCGTGCAATGGTAGTGCAGTTTGGATTTATTTGTATATTTGATATCGCGGGACAAGCGTCCGACATGCGGACTGCCGTCGATGCCTGTTTGTATATTATTCTTTTGGGACACGACCGGGTTGAGGTCGATGTACCCGTTGTACATATTTTCATTTATGTACTAGGTTTACCCCGCGACGGAGGGTACGGATAGCCGGGTTCCAGAGGGCAATGGGTCCACATCTTATGGCTTTGAGAGGGAGGGGGCCTCACTCTAGAATTGACAGACTATTCGCCGCACTCGTAGGGGGTACAGGTTGACCCAAGATGGAGTGCCCAAGTTACCGGATTCCGTGACGTGATGGGTGGTCCATTCACTTTGCTGTAGGGGGCTGCCTCGCTTCAGGTTTTGGCGGGTAACTTGCCGCACTCGTAGGTGTAAGTCGACGTCAGACACCCCACATGATGCGGGGAGACGGAATAGGTAAAACAATCATTTTGTTTATGTTAACACCGACTAACTTTACGGATCTTTGCTAAACCCTAACTAACAACTATCTAGAAGTGATTAACTACTATGATAGATGATTATACCTCAAGATTCTAGCCCTTCTTGTTCTTGTTGTTCACCTCCTTGTCGGCCTCCTCGATGTGATAAAAGATCCACCCGAGAGCTCCTTCTCCAAGTTTTAACCTCTCACTTGAGGTAACTAGGTGGCTATGATTGCTAATCAAGGTAACTTAGAGGATATAGAGATGGATTAGGAATCTATTAGTCGTGCTAACACTTGGGATCCCAACACATGAGAGGATTAGGGTTAGGTCTTTGAAGAGAGAGAGAGCTTGAGGAGAGAGAATGTGTTTGTGAGAAAGAAATGAATTATAACTCATTTGTGAATATATGAAGCATAATAATTATCTAAATGAATAACATATAATAATATCAACCATGCTTCATTAATTCACTTTAGGTGAATCATCCCATGAGTTATTAAGCAATAAATACTTCATTAACTCATTTGGATGAATCACTCCATGAGTCACTAATCCATTTAATGCAAATTCCACCTAAACTCTCCACCTCATCTTTCTTCTAGAAGCTTCTCGACTAATTACGAGAATGCCCCTCCCATCCGTAAAAACACGGAAATACTAAGACTGTATAAATCCAATAATCCAATACTAGAATCTGGCTTAAACTAAAGCCCGCTAGTATTATCTGTCCGAACATCGTACGTGCATAAATACACGTATGTGTCTGAACCCTGTCGTAAAACCATACGACCTCTATATCGTTTCTCCTGAAGCAGGAAAACTCTCTGTATGGGACTCTAAAGACTCGACACTACGCTGGAAGTGGGTTTAAACACAGGCCGCAAGCGGTACTAGCTATACGTAACGGTCCCCAGGTAGATGTCGATAAGAAGGCCGATGAGGAAACCCATTCGAAGTCCTACTGAGCCTGATGTGACAATCTCCGTACAGTCCGGTCTGTTCGTCTAAGACTATCGCATATCGGGCTTAGGGGGCGGCAAGCGTCAGTCCCCTAAAAGCGGTATAAGTCATGTCGGAGTGAGGCCCATTACACCTTGAGAAGCTACTGGAAATCCTACCAGTAAATCTCAACTGCCCTGGCCAGGGACTTTGCGTAATGGCTCTCTAAACACAGCGCGATATCAACTCCCAATACCTGTTAGTTATATATATGCCCTAGAGGCCATTACTGTACATATGATGTATATTGTAGTGGATGCTGGGACATATATAGGGAGGACTTTCTTGCTCGACATGATAGTATGCTATCCGGTTGCTCTTTATCTTAACGTGTACACTGATTGTCTCTCTGTTATATGTTGGTAAAGCCCTTAGGATGTGTACTTGACTACCTGGACTATGATGCGGATCATACTAGTGGGGACATGGTAGTCTATAAGTACATCCTTCAAGGTCCCTAGTCATGGGTGTATCGAGACGGGCATCGATATACCAGAGTAGACTAGCGTATACCTTCTCGACCCATACAGATGGGCGATGGATGATCCCATATCCATTGGTGTTTGACATCAGAGATGATATACGGGTGCTCAGTGGAGACTGGGTACACTGGACGGACTCGCCGAGAACTCCCAGATGGTATTATACCTTACGTCAGATGGCAGTTCTCTGGTGACACTGGTACAGGTTAGTCTGTAGACCCGAGATCGTCATAGAGTCTTGTGTGATTCCCACTGTACTTTGATTTCCACCTTACCACGTCCAAGAGGGCATGCAAAACGGTGGCTTTTGGGTACAGTCCCAAATCACATGGAGGCAATGAGTGATAGGAGGGGATTCGTCTCTCCCGGTATAGGGAGTTGATGTTGCGCTGTGTTCGATTGGCTATAACCGGAAATCCCTGGCCAGGGTTGCCGAGATTTACTGGTAAGTGTTACCAGTAGTTTCTCGAACAGTTATAGACCTCATATCGACACGACTTATCGAGCTACTGGGGTCTGAGGTTTACCACCCCTAGGCGAGATATGCGACATATCAGACGAACAGACCGGACTGTACGGTAAGTGTTACTGGTTGGATTCACAGGAGTATGAGCGGGCTTGCTCGTTGATCTTCTGATCGCTGAATACCCGGGTGGCCGTTACGTTTAGCAGACCGCTTGCGGCCTGTGGGTGTTTGATATGATCATCACCTGCTGCCGGCGTATTGACGAGTCTTTAGAGTCCTACACAGAGGTTTCCTGGCTCAAGCGAAACGAAATAGGAGTGCATATGAGATATGTGCGGAACCGAGAATAATACCAGTATGTGATACTGTATTCTATTCTCGCGATTTCTATCATCGGTCGGTTATATGTGATATAGCCGGGTTACCGAATCAAGTGTTGATTCGATATATTGATACACTTGATATTAGTCGGTTATATGAGATATGACCGGATCATTAAATCAAGTATTGATTTAATGATTTAATGTATAATTATATATTTGATATATTACTTTACATTGACTAGTATTGTTCATTTAAGATGGATTTTCTCACTTGATGTGCACAAGTAGTATATGTGATATATTTTTGTGCACTTGATTATATCATGTTTGATGATACATGCAAACTTGGGTGTATGTTTTCTTTAAACCATCTTTAGGTTAATGGTTAGGTTTTAATTTGTTTTATTTATTTTCTTTATTCATTTTGGCAAAAATAAAATGGAGGCTTGCTTTGTTTTATTCATGAAGCTTCATGAAGCTTTGTAAGTCTTTACCATTTTGTTTTTCCTTAACCTAACCATTACACCTAAACCCTAGTTTATTCTCTACATGTGTTAGCCTCACCCATGGTTGCATTATGATAACTCTTCACTTGATTTTTCATTTTTATGTATATAATTGATATTCATTTCTTCTTCTTCTTCTTCTTGATGAAGAAAAGAAAACCTTGCTAGAAAATTTCAAGTGTTGAAATCAAGTGAGAAATCCAAATCCAAAGTGAACCCACTTCCTATTTCTTCATCCTCTACCACTTCCCATGTTGTATTGGGTGTTTTCTTCACAAGTTTCATGACCTAGTGAAGATGGAGCTTGAGTTAGAGTTTCCTCGACATAGATCTTCTTCGGCATCGAAGTCAACGACCTAGCCCGCTCATTTCCCCGACGAAACCATCGCTCGAGTCCGGGATCCCGGTGATCGCAGCGAAGGGACGTCATCATGGAGCTAAAGAAGTGGTGGACCGGATCTACAAAGGTTGTATTTCCATTCACTTAGTAGTTAAGTTGTTAACTTGCATGTTCTTTCGCCTTACCTCTAGTGAACGATCTAGTTTAGGGTTTCTCGGCACCTAAATTTTTGAATTTGGCATGGTTGATGCCTTGTGGAACCTCTTGAGTGTGCCTAGGATCCCTACAATACCGGGAGAGACGAATCCTATCTAACTGCCACTGCCTCCAACTGCTTCGGGACAGCACCCAACTGCTACCTGTTCGCACGACTCCTTTGAGCCGTGGTAGGGTAGCAATCTAAGAACAGTGGGAACACACTCGAGACGAAGCAGCGGTGTCAAGTCTGCGGACTATGCTAAACTCATGTCACCTAGGAACTGTTAACCGACGACGGGTATAATACCAACCAACAGTTCCCTGTGAGTCCTGTCCGGTGTACTCGTAACCCAACGAGCACCTGTATACTATCTCCAGTATAATGTACTGATGGCTGTGGGACAGACCATCTCCCCAACTGGGATGAGAAGCGTACACACTAGTGTACTCCGGAGTATCGATGCCCTGTCTCGATAATCCTACGACTAGGGACCTGAAAAAGGATGTTCTTGTAGACTACCCATCCCCTATTAGTGTGACTGCCATCACAACGCTGGTAGTCAAGCAAGATCCTAAGGGCTCTATCAATATGTATTCACGATATGCTAACATATACACATATTAAGATAGATATAAACCAAGTACCATACTACTATGTTGAGCGAGACTGTTAAAATAACTGTGAACATCCCAAGCTTCCATTAAGTAATATACAAACTAGTATGATACAATAATGGCCCTTAGGGCATATACACTAACAATCTCCCACTTGCACTAGGGCCATGTACCGGCGTATCGAAGACCTATCATCTCGAGTAGCCTCTCAAACTGTATCTGAGGTAAGGCCTTTGTGAATGGATCTGCAGTGTTCTCTTCTGTAGCAACTCTCCAGACCTTGATCTCCTGGAGATCTATGATCTCCCTGATTAGGTGATATCGCCTTAACATGTGTCTGGTCTTCTGATGGGACCTGGGTTCCTTCGCTAAACCTATAGCCCCGTTGTTGTCACAATACAGAGGTATTGGATCAACAATGGATGGAACCACCTGAAGTTCTATTAGGAACTTCATTATCCAGACTGCTTCTTTTGCGGCATCCCAAGCAGTTATATACTCCGCTTCCATCGTCGAGTCAGCAATGGTGTCCTACTTGGAACTCTTCCAGCGCACCGCCCCTCCATTGTGGGTAAAGACATAACCTGACATGGATTTGGAGTCATCCTTGACACTCTGGAAGCTGGAGTCAGCAAAAGCCTCGATCTTGTAAGTCTACGTTAGACACACCACATGATGCGGGGAGGCGGAATAGGTAAAACAAAAATTTTTGTTTAAGTTAGCATCGACTAACTTTACGGATCTTTGCTAAACCCTAACGAAGAACTATCTAGAAGTGATTAACTACTATGATAGATGATTATACCTTAAGATTCTAGTCCTTCTTGTTCTTGTTGTTCACCTCCTCGTCGGCCTCCTCGATGTGATAGAAGATCCACCCGAGAGCTCCTTCTCTAAGCTTTAACCTCTCACTTGAGGTAATTAGGTGACTATGATTGCTAATCAAGGTAACCTAGAGGATATAGAGATGGACTAGGGATCTATTAGTCTTGCTAACCCTTGAGATCTCAACACATGAGAGGATTAGGGTTAGGTCTTTGAAGAAAGAGAGAGCTTAAGGAGAGAGAATGTGTTTGTGAGAATGAAACGAATTATAACTCATTTTTGAATATATGAAGCATGATAATTATCTAAATGAATAACATATAATAATATCAACCATGCTTCATTAATTCACTTTGGGTGAATCATCTCATTAGTCATTAAGCAATAAATGCTTCATTAACTCATTTGGATGAATCACTCCATGAGTCACTAATCCATTTAATGCAAATTCCACCTAAGCTCTCCATCTCATCTTTCTTCTAGAAGCTTCTCGACTAATTACGAGAATGCCCCTCCTATCCGTGAAAACACGGAAATACTGAGACTGTATAAATCCAATAATCCAATACTAGAATCTGGCTTAAACTAAAGCTTGCTAGTAAAAACTGTCCGAATATCGTACGTGCATAAATACATGTATGTGTCCGAACCCTATCGTAAAACCATACGACCTCTATATCATTTCGCCTGAAGCAGGGAAACTCTCTGTGTGGGACTCTAAAGACTCGACACTACGCTGGCAGTGGGTTTAACCACAGGCCGCAAGCGGTACTAGCAGTACGTAACGGTCCCCAGGTAGATGTCGATAAGAAGGCTGATGAGGAAACCCATCCGAACTCCTACTGAGACTGATGTGACAATCTCCATACAGTACGGTATGTTCGTCTAGGACTATCGCATATCGGGCCTAGGGGGCGGCAAGCATCAGTCCCCTAAAAGCGGTATAAGACGTGTCAGAGTGAAGCCCATTACACCTTGAGAAGCTACTGGAAATCCTACCAGTAAATCTCGATTGCGCTAGCCAGGGACTTTGTGTAATGGCTCTCCAAACACAGCGCGATATCAACTCCAATACCGGGAGAGACAAATCCTATCTAATCGCCACTGCCTCCAAGTGCTTCGGGACTGCACCCAACTGCTACCTGTTTGCACGACTCCTTTGAGCCGTGGTAGGGTAGCAATCTAAGAACTGTGGGAACACACTTGAGACGAAGCAGCAGTGTCAAGTCTGCGGACTATGCTGTACTCTTGTCACCTAGGAACTGTTAACTGACGATGGGTATAATACCAACCAACAGTTCCCTGCGAGTCCTGTCCGGTGTACTCGTAACCCAACGAGCACCTGTATACTATCTCCAGTACAACGTACTGATGGCTGTAGGACAGACCATCTCCCCAACTAAGATGAGAAGGTACACACTAGTCTACTCTGGAGTATCGATGCCCTGTCTCGATAATCCTACGACTAGGGGCCTGAAAAAGAATGTGCTTGTAGACTACCCAGCCCCCACTAATGTGACTGCCATCACAACGCTGGTAGTCAAGCAAGATCCTAAAGGATCTATCAATATGTATCCGCGATATGCTAACATATACACATATTAAGATAGATATAAACCAAGTAGCATACTACTATGTTGAGCGAGACTGTTAATATAACTGTGAATATCCCAAGCTTCCATTAAGTAATATACAAACTAGTATGATACAATAATGGCCCCTAGGGCATATACACTAACAATCTCCCACTTGCACTAGGGCCATGTACTGGCGTATCGAAGACCTATCATCTCGAGTAGCCTCTCAAACTGTATCTGAGGTAAGGCCTTTGTGAATGGATCTGCAAGGTTATCCTCTGGAGCAACTCTCCGGACCTTAATCTCCTGACGATCTATGATCTCCCTGATCAGGTGATACCGCCTTAAGATGTGTATGGACTTCTGATGGGACCTGGGTTCCTTCACTAAAACTATAGCCCCGTTGTTGTCACAATACAGTGGTATTGGATCAACAATGGATGGAACCACTTGAAGTTCTGTTAGGAACTTCTTCATCCAGACTTCTTCTTTTGCGGCATCGCAAGAAGCTATATACTCCGCTTCCATGGTCGAGTCAGCAACGGTGTCCTGCTTGGAACTCTTCCAGCACACCGCCCCTCTATTTAGGGTAAAGACATAACCTGACATGGACTTGGAGTTATCCTTGTCACTCTGGAAGCTAGGATCTTGAGGTCTTTTCCGCCGTAAACCAAGAACATATCCTTAGTCCTTCTCAGGTACTTGAGAATGTTCTTTACTGATATCCAGTGCTTCTCCCCTGGGTCTGACTGATACCGGCTTACCACACTCAGTGCGTAAGCTACATCTGGTCTAGTGCACAACATCGCATACATTATAGAGCCTACCGCAGAAGCGTAGGGTATAACCGACATGCGATCCCTTTCCAAATCAGTCTTGGGAGACATCTCTTTGGAGAGGATGATTCCGTGACAAGCCGGTAAATTTCCGCGCTTAGAATCTTCCATACTGAATATTTTCAGTATAGTGTTGATATACCTGGACTGCGAAAGTCCCAACATCCTCTTAGATCTATCACGATAGATCTGGATCCCCAGAATGTAAGAGGCATCACCCAGGTCTTTCATGGAGAACCGGTGTGACAAGAATCTTTTGACAGATTATAGCATAGGAATGCCATTCCTATCAAGAAAATAGCATCCACGTACAAGACGAGGAATACGACAGTTCGTGCTACAATTTTACTATATATATATGGTTCATCTGGATTTTTGATAAAGTCATATTCTTTGACTGTTTCATCAAAACAGATGTTCCAACTCCGCGATACCTGCTTTAGTTCATATATTGACTTATGCAACTTGCATACTTTCCCGCTGCTCCCACTCTGATTGAAACCTTCTGGCTGATCCATATAGACGCACTCTTCAAAATTACCATTTAGAAAAGCCGTCTTTACATCCATCTGCCAGATCTCATAATCATGGAAGGCGGCAATAGCAAGAAGGACCCGAATGGATTTGAGCATAACCACTGGAGAAAAAGTTTCGTCATAGTCCAAACCAGGTCTTTGACGAAAACCCTTTGCAACAAGTCTAGCCTTATAGGTTTCCACCTGTCCATCTACACCAATCTTTTTCTTGAAGATCCACTTGCATCCTATGGTTTTTACCCCATCTGGAGCAAAGTCCAAAACCCATACTTTGTTGGTGTACATGGACTCCATCTCGGTCCGCATTGCATCCAGCCATCTTACCGAGTCGCCGCTCTGGATGGCTTGCTGGAAGCTAGTAGGTTCATCATTATCAATGACGCAATTCTCTCTATCCCCTTCTATGAAAAAACCGTAGTATCTCTCAGGCGGATGAGACGGCCTACTACTCCTACGGAGGGGTGCGGGAATGTCCTGTTCTTCTGGAACTACTGGTTCTACCAAACTTTCAGCACCAGTTTGTGGTTCTGGAATTTCTTCCAGTTCTATTGCGCTCCCACTTGATTCCTTTTCTAAAAACTGCTGTTCTAGAAAATGGGCATTACGAGAAACAAAAACCTTTTGTTCCTCTGCGTAATAGAAAAAGTACCCCTTGGAGTTCTTTGGATATCCCATAAACTTACACTGTACTGATCATGCCTCGAGTTTGTCCGCATGCTGCTTTTTAACAAAAGCCGGACATCCCTAGATTTTCAAATACTGAAGATGGGGTTTCTTCCCACTCCACATCTGATATGGTGTGGTAGACACAGTTTTAGTAGGAACCCTGTTCAGAAGATATGCAGCTGATTCTAGTGCATAACCCCAGAAAGATCGTGGTAACTCAGCATTACTCATCATGGAACGTACCATATCCAATAGGGTTCGGTTCCGTCTTTCCGATACACCGTTATGCTGTGGAGTGTATGGAGGAGTAAGCTGAGAGAGAATTCCTTTCTGTTTTAGGTAACCCAGGAACTCGGCACTTAAGTATTCACCACCTCGATCAGATCTCAGTGTCTTAATACTTTTACCGGTTTGGTTTTCTACTTCATTATTATATTCTTGGAATTTCTTAAAGGCCTCGGATTTATGTTTTATTAAGAAAATGAATCCATACTTAGAGTAATCATCCGTAAAAGTAATGAAATATGAAAAACCGTCTCTTGCATGTGTAGACATTGGACCATATACATCGCTGTGTATGAGTCCTAAGAGCTCGCTCGCTCTTACTCCATGTCCAGTGAATGGAGTCTTTGTCATCTTTCCTTCGAGACATGATTGACAAGTGGCATAAGATTGATATTCGAACGGATCCAAATATCCTTCTCTATGTAACTTAGTTAACCTTGTCTCATTGATGTGACCTAGTTTACAATGCCATAAGAAAGCCTGATTTATATCTGGAGACTTTCTTTTTAGTGTGTTCTGGATATTGAAAATCTGTAATTGGTTTAACACGTATATACCGTTATCTAGTGTACTGGACCCAATCAAACCATGATTAAGGTGGATGTTAACAACATCGCTTACAAACGCGAAATCATAACCTTCTTTTGATAACAACGATACTTATATGATATTACACGTTTAACTGGCTACACAAAAACAGTTGCGCAAAACCAAAATATGTCCACTCACCAATCCAAGGTGATAATCCCCTACGGACACAGCACTCACGCTAGCTCCGTTAGCAACCTGGAGGGTCATATCACCAACCTTCAGCACTCTATGGTTTCTCAGTGCCTGCAATGAATTGCATATATGAGATCCTGATCCGGTATCTAATACCCAGGAAGTAGATTTGATTGACAGACAATTTTCAATTACAAACACACCTGAAGTCGAAGCCACAGCTTGCTTCGGGTCCTGGTTCCTGGCAATCCAAGATTTGCAATCTTTCTTCCAATGGCCTTTCCTACGACAGTGGAACCACTCGTCCTTTGCCACTACTGGCACTGCAACTTTTTCCTTTCCCTTGACTCCCACCTTACCAACGTCACCTCTTGGTTTGGTAGCGGCCTTCATCTTCCTTCCTTTGGCCCTTGCCTTGGACCTGGAAGAGGAAGCACCGCGAACAAACATAGTGGGTGTTTCCCTTACTTTCTGCAAGGTGCCCTCTGCACTCCTCAACATGTTAAGGAGTTCTGAAAGTTCAACTTCTTTTCCTTGAATATTGAAATTCAGAATAAACTGGGCGTAGGTGGAAGGAAGGGACCAAGTCTGTATATAGCTCGTTCTCTAATGTCATCCCGAGGTCCGCGAGCTCTTCTATATAGCCAATCATCTTAAAGACATGTTCTCCTACAGATGATCCGACGGCTAGCCTCGACTGAAACAAGTTCTTCGAGGTCTCGTATCTAGCTATACGAGAATGCTCTCCATACAAATCCTTGGTGTGGAGAAATATGGATTCTAGATCCATATTCTCGTGCCTCCTCTGATGTTCATTAATCATAGAGGTAAGCACGATGCATTTGTCCTTTACGTAATCTATCTCCCAGGTCTTGCGGATTTCCTTATCCGCGACACTGGATTCTGGACCAGGGACAGCAGGTGCCTTAGTGGTAAGGACATACCCCAATTTGTCATAGGTAATAATCATCTTAACATTCCGGAACCAATCTTTATAGTTTGGCCCTGCCAAAATATTTTTATCTAATAATAACTTAAGGCCTGTCATGTTCTGGGTCGCTGCAATGAGAGAGAGAGGGAACACTTTAGCATGATGCTCTTGCAAGTTTAGAGTGGTTTTTAGTTTATCTAAACAGGATGGATCCCATTGTTTCTCGAATCCCTCATCAAACCAAAAAGGAAGAACAAGTCAGGACTATTCTCACCGTACAATACTTGCTTAACCGTTCAGCCAGGCCGGTGTCGGTATTTCGAGGGAGGTTTTACGATGCTTTCGCGAAGTTCTTTAATTAAATAACCTATTTTCTCTGGGGCCGTAGCCCCGCTAATACCTTTCTCGACACTTACTTGGTTTATAGCATTGATCGTTAAGTGATGAATCTCCTGATGAGTAGCGGATACTCACAGTTGGATCGGGATCCAAATATCATCGTGTGATAAAGCTGAAGGAATCCTACCAAAATTATCACACTCCAAATGGTATGAAACTCTTAGCAAATTTCAGTTTCTTTAGAAATTCCCGATATCAATTTCTTCCCCATGCTCTTATGACCTGTAACGTTTCTGAAATCGTTATACGAATTTTTCCGTTTTAGGGTAAAATAGTCGGTATTTTCCGTTTTAACCCGATTGTGTTCAAACATCCGTAGAAACTTACCGGCACCTATTTTAGCTAAAATAAAGCTAGTGCAGGAGCTTTGGGGGTCAATGGGAAGTTTTGGTTCATATAGAATTTTTCCCTAATTAAATTTTTATTTTAAGTTGTTATTTCTATGCACTTAATTAATGGTTTCATTGTGTGTATTATTTTTGGCCATTTTCCTTGTTCTTTCCTTCATGGCCGAAATGAGGCGGCATGGATTGATGAGGTGGCTTGGGTGGGTGAGATATTTCTCATGCATTAATTGTCTTTTGTTTTGATTGTGATATTTGTGTAGGATATTTGTGATCATGTGTGAGAATGAGATATTTTAGTGTGAGATTTTGCATGTAGGCTGCTGAGATTGTGAGGGGAAATTCATGACAAAGTTTTTGGGGCTGTTGGTATTTGAGTGTGTGAGTGAGAGATAAATTGATGGGGATTAATTTATTGAAGTGGGAAATTGTGGGAGATGAGTCATGTGTTTTTATTAGTTGGGCATGAGCAAATTTCATGGCCACTCTTTATTTTGTTGTGGGCTGGCAAAAATCGTGGGCAGCATGGCTTTGGGGAGGTGACTCATCATTTGCATTTATTGTTTTTGTTCACCTTGAGATATTTGAGTGTAGGTTTTTTTGGTAATGGGTGATTTGGTGTGGCTGCTTCATTTTTTTGTGGGAAATGGGTTCTTTTGTTGCTTAATTAACCCCACCACACTCACTTTAAAAAAAAAAAATCAATCCCGAGAGAACATTTTCAATGGCCGACCCCATTTCATTTGCCTAACAAATTCTTTTCTTTCATGTGTTGCTTCCATTTTATGTTGTTACACTCACCTCTTTTGTTGGCTACACTCACCACTTTGATTCATATACTCACCTCACCACTTGCAATTCCCAGAGAACAGTTCCTGGCCGAGCCCATCATTTTTTCCTTCACTTGCAAAAAATCTTTCTCATATTCTCACACCAAGGCAACTCCAATTTACCTCCACCCAAATCGTTGGGTGCCTTAAGACAAAATGTTCACACACTTTCTCTACTTCACCTTGGGTATGTAGGCTAGCAAACTGAATGTCTGAGTTGCTTCGGTTTGAAGCGGGAGCTCATATTAAGAATCCCCGACGTGGATCGTTTTCGACGAGGGTGACCAGAGAGCGAACTTGTTCAGGGCATCCGCGAGGAGCTTGTGAAAAGATTGAAGGCCGAAGGATACGAATCGATCGGTACCTTCGCATGGATTCTGTGACGATGAAGCGCATCGATTACGACTAAGCGAGGAGTTTAGCAGGTGAGTAGATTTATATCTACGGGGGAAGTCGGGTGGATGGCGCATAGCACCCCCGCAAACATTGATATGGAATATCGTTTGAATATTTTATCTTGATAAATGATATGCGATGGACATGATTGTAGGATTTACAAACGATAATATGATAGAAGTTGATGCTAATGGACATATTGACATATGAGAATATGGAATGATAAGTGAATCATGATGGCTACAAATTGAAAGAGGACAAGAGTGATGTTTATTAATGTGATGAACGGGTATACGATGTGATATGATGAATTAGTGTGATAGGTCATTTTATGGATTCGAGTCGATATGAAATTGTTGATACCTTTGTAGGTCCCCAATACGAGTTTGACATGGATGTGACCTGAGAGATAGGTATATTTATATGGATAATGTTTTGCATTTTGAGTGATATGTCATACGAGACTTAGATCCATACCCCCGTTGTTGTATAGGTTAATAGAATCCCTATTTTTTTAATGCTGCCGTATGATGGATTACCATACGCGATGAGATTTATCTTTTGATTTATCCATACCCTTATTTAGTGGAGTCCGTATGATGGATTGTACCGTACGTGATGTGTTAGTGTATATGCCCTAGAGGCCATTACTGTATCATACTAGTATGTATATTACTTAATGGAAGCTTGGGATATTCACCTTGTATTGACAATCTTGCTCAAAATGGTAGTATGCTACTTGGTTTGTTTCCACTTCAATGTGTAGATGTGTTTATTTTAGTATATCGCCTATAAACATTAGTGGAGCCCTTAGGATCTTTGCTTGATTACCAGCATTGTGATGGCGGTCACACTAGTAGGGCTGGGTAATCTATAAGCACATCCTTATGCAGGTCCCTGGTCGCAGGACTATCGAGACAGGGCATCGATACTCCGGAGTAGACTAGCGCATGCGCTTCTCATCCCATTGTGGGAGACGGTCTCTCCCACAGCCGTCGGTACGTCGTATTTGAGATAGTATGCGGGTGCTCGTTGGGTTACGAGTACACTGGACAGGACTCGTCGGGAACTGACTAGTTGGTATTATGCCTATCGTCAGTTATCAGTTCCCAGGTGACATGAGTACAGCTTAGTCCGCTGACTTGACACTGTCACTTCGCCTCGAGTGTGTTCACACTGTACTTTGATTACTACCCTACCACGGCTCAAAGGAGTCGTGCAAACAGGTGGTAGTTGGGTGCAGTCTCGAAGCACTTGGAGGCAGTGACGGTTAGACAGGATTCGTCTTTGCCGGTATTGGGGGTTGACATCGTGCTGTGTCTAGGAGAGCCATTACACGAGTAGTCCCTGGCCAGGGCAAACGAGATATACTGGTAGGCTTCCAGTGTTATCTCAGGGTGTTTTGGGCTTCGCTCCGACACGACTTGTACCGCTATTGGGGGACTGACGTTTACCGCCCCCTAGGCCCGCCATGCGATGTATCAGACGAACAGACCGGACTGTACGGAGAATGTCACATTCAGGCTCAGTAGGAGTTCAGATGGGTTTCGCCTCGTCAGTCTTCTTGTCGGCATCTACCTGGGGACCGTTACGCACAGCTAGTGCAGCTTGCGGTCTGTGGTTAAACCCACTGCCAGCGTAGTGTCGAGTCTTTAGAGTCCCACACAGAAAGATATTTGCCTTTAGGCAAAAGAGTAGAGGTCGCATGGTTTTGCGACAGGTCGCATGGTTTTGCGACAGGTCGCATGGTTTTGCGACAGGTCGCATGGTTTTGCGACAGGGTTCGGTCACATCCGTGCACTTGTGCACGTACAGTGTCCGGACAGTTTACACTAGCGGGCTTTGGTTTAAGCCAGATCCTAGTGTACCTTTTGGGATTGGATTTATCCAGTGTGTATTCGTGTTCCTCGGAACGCGGATGCGGGTGTGTATGCACAGTTGACGGAGAGACAGAGGCAGAGGATTCTCATTAGGGTTGTTGACCGTTGACCGTTGACTATTGACTTTTTGCTCAACCCTAATGAGAATATGATATGTGATTAACAATTATATTAATTAAGTATTATGGTGACATGGTTGTTGAGGGATTGACTTTGTTGACTTGTTGACTTTTGTTGACTTGTTGACTTTGTTGACCGGTTGACTAGGCTTGACTAGTTGACCATCATGATAACTATAGCTATCATTTCATGGCAAAGACTTTTGCTTGCTTGCTCTTTTGTGCAAAATGAGTGCATGAAATGATATGGCTATGGTTGCTTAAACCATCACATAATACTTGATTGATATGAGGTGTTATGATTGTTTTGGATTATGAGAGCCAAATGAGAAAAGTCTTCTCTCATTCTTTCATGCTCATTCTCTCTCTTGTTCTTGAGCTCTCATACTCTTGCTCTCACCCTCTTCCTCTTGCTCCCTCTCTTGACTCTATGGTTCACTTGTCTCATGAGTTGAGAACCAAGAACCATAAATAAAATCCCATACAAACTCTTCTCTACTCACTCTAGTTCACAAGGTTTAGCAAACCGAGTGAACTAGTTTCTTCAAAGTTCGAAGAAGGAGCCAAAGGTTGGAGCTTTCAGGTGGATCTATCTTCGGCGTAAGGAGACAACGGGAAGAAGCCGATCCGGACCACCATCGGAGTTTGAAGACGAAGGAGTTCAAGACAAGTAAGGTATAAACCCCCTAACCGAGTAGTTAACGACTCCTAGTTAGGTTGTTAGTTAGATGTTTAACAAAGATCCGGGTTTTGAGTCCATGTTACCACCTCTAAGAAAATCGTTTTTTATCAAATTCCGCATGCCCGAAAATACCGGGAGAGGTAGCATGGACTTACAGTGGTATCAGAGCCTAGTTAAACTCTATCTAACATGTTAGCAAAGTAGCTAGAAGATCGATCAAAGAAAAAGTCGCAAAACGAACCCCGTTTTTTAAACTTTCTGTCGATTTTAAAAGTGCTGGAAATTTTTTTTGAGATACACCAAAAATCGACTCAGGGTTTTCTGAAGAAACTGCAAAAATTTGACCCCCTAACTCGATCAAAGCGCCGCGGTTCCGCGGCGGGAGCTTGCTCCCGCTGCGGAACCGCGGCCGAGTTGACTCGGTCATGGGGTTTCTTCTTTGCAGTTTGCTCATAGGGGTATTTTAGGATTTTTGGAGTATATATTTTCTGCCCAGATTTTCCAAAACGAAAATTTTATTTTTGGGGTCCTGAAAATCCGTATTTTTGATCGAACTTCTAAAAGACTTAAGCTGACGGGTTTTTCTGTGATGTGATATTTGGATTGAACGTCTGCTAATCGCTATATGTCGATTAGTGGGGGTTATACAAATCTGTGATCTGTAATGTTATTGGAATGTGTATATGAATTTATTGGATTGTCGCGGGTGAATAGACGGGGGTTGTGAGACGAGAGTTTTCTTTTCTTTCAATTCATGTAAATTTGTAAATTGATGTAATAATTATTTGTATGGCCGCACAACCGGGTCGGGGTTGTAGCCGTCATTGTATAATTTCTTTTTACTGTTTTTGCTCCTAGGATAGACCCATGGAGGGGGTGCACAAACTACCGGGTATGCCGAAGTGCCGAGTGGCCTACTCACGGAGTTGAGGGAGGTTTCTTCGCTTCGGGTACTTGGCGGGTAGTTTGCCGCACCCGTAGGGGTCTTGGGTGGGGTATTGGCTAGTCACCGCGACCGTGTAATTTGCTTTTCGTTATAGGCTCGTATGAATTGCGGATTCCTAGTATATCGAATGTATTCATCTGTGATCTGAAATGGCTTTCATTGCAGTATATATCTATATATGATATTATTTAGGCGTTGCTTATGTTTTACAGCCGTGCTAGCCCAGCCCCCGCTCTGTCGTTATTTAAGTAACCTAACGGGTAATGACGGGGCCCCGTGGCGAATGCGAATGGCATAAGCGTACGTCATATTTTGGTTGTTTTCTGCAATGGTAGGATTAAATGATGGGACGCATTAAAAGAACTAATGCAAGAATATCACGCATTAAAAGAACTAATGCAAGAAAATAAACCAAGTTAAAATCGTTGGAACACTTTCGAAAAACCACTCGGTTCTTTTCAAAACCAACTTTTAAATGCGGAGTTTGAGCCACTCCTTTTAAAAGCTATCATGGTTCCATCGATTATATCAAGTTCACTACGTTCACGGTTTCGCCAAAACCATTCGTAGCCCTCCGTCGTTTCAGTTAAATATTCAGTAGTATTCAAGCTATGTATTTTGACCTTCGCCAAGGCATAGTGATTGGTAGCTGCTGAATGTTTATCTGTAGCATAGATAGATGCGTTGGTTTGGGACAGTCGTACTACCATTTTGGCCTTCATCAAGGGTATGTACGGGTGGGTTCAAATTAACCTGGATAATGACGGGTAGAACTTGACATGTGACTTATGATATTTTGGCCTTCGTCAAGGTCATAAGAGCATGGGGCAAAAATCCACATCGGGAGTTTCATAAGAACTGAAACTTGCTAGTGTTGCATACCATTTGGAGTGTGATGATTCTGGTAGGATTCCTTCAGTTTCGTCACGCGATGATATTTGGATCCCGATCCTACTGTGAGTATATGCTACTCCTCGGAAAATTTCTCACTTAACGATCAATGCTATAAACCAAGTAGGTGCCTAGAAAGGTGTTAGCGGGGCTACGCCCCCAGGGAAAAGAGGTTCTTGAATTAAGGAACTTCGCGAAAGCGTTGGAAAATCTCCCTCGAAGTACCGACAATAGCCTGGCTGAACGGTTAAGCAAGTACTGTACGGTGAGATTGATCCCGACTAATTCTTCCTTTTTGGTTTAGAGGAGGGATTCGAGAGACAGTGGGAGCCATCCTGTTTAGATAAATTAAAAACCACTCTAAACTTGCAAGAGCATCATGCTGAGTGTTTTCTTCTCTCTCTCTTATTTGCAGCGACCAAGTGACCGCACCTAGGTTACATCTAGATAAAAATATGACTGAACCTGACTGTTATGACTGGCAAAGGTCTGTCCAGATGTCCATTACCCATGACAAGATGGGACACCTCTTAACTAATCAAACCCCTGCTGTCTCAGGTCCAGTTTCCCCTGTCACGGATGTATACATCCAAAGGACATCGGAAAAGGATTGTGCGAAAGCCAAGTGCCTCGTGTTAGCCTCAGTTGATGGTACAAACCAGGGGCAGCACGAGAAGATGGACTCAGTTTCTATCTTCCTCCATAACAAAGATTTATATGGAGAGCAATCTCGTATCGCAAGATATGAGACCTCGAACGAATTGCTTCAAGCGAGGTTGGCTGTCGGGTCATCTGTAAGGGACAACGTCCTTACAGAGACCATCTATTTTGAGCTCACGGACCTGGAGACCACGTTGAAGAATGGGTCAAGTACTGACTTAATTCTACAGTCCCTGCCCCCTGCTTATACCCTGAAAGAAACCAGGGAAGAAAAAGGAAAAGCAAGGGCAAAAGTTTCAGGACTGGATATAGTAAAAGAGGGACGTTCCTATTGTAACGGGAATGAACAATGGCAGAAAGATTGCAGGGCTTGCAAAGCCAGTAGCCAGAATTCGAAGCATGTTGTGGCTTCGGCTTCGAGTGGGTTTGTAATAGAGAACTGTTTATCAGTTAACCCTACTTCCTGGGTATTGGATACCGGATCAGGATCTCATATCTGTAATTCATTACAGGCTCTGAGAAACCGTAGGGTTATCAGGAAAGGTGATATGATTCTCAGGGTTGCTAACGGAATGAGCATGGATGCTGTATCCGTAGGGGAATATCACCTAGGACTGACAACTGGGCAGATATTGATTCTGCGTAACTGTTTGTATGTACCAGGTGCGACTTGTAATATCATATCTGTATCCTTACTTTCTAAGGAAGGATATGATTTTGCTTTTGTAAGCGATGTAGTAAACATCCACCTAAATCAAGTACTGATTGGGTTAGGTACATTAAATAACGGTATATACGTATTGAATCAAGCTCAGATATTCAGTGTCCAGAACACACTTAAGAGAAAGTCTCCAGAATTAAATCAGGCTTTCTTATGGCATTGTAGACTGGGTCACATCAATGAGACACGGTTGACTAAGTTACATAAAGAAGGATACTTGGATCCGTTCGAGTACCAGTCTTATGCCACTTGTGAATCTTGTCTCATGGGAAAGATGACAAAGACTCCGTTCACTGGACACGGAGTAAGAGCGAGCGAGCTCTTGGGACTCATACACAGTGATGTGTGTGGTCCAATGTCTACACATGCGCGAAGTGGTTATTCATACTTCATTACTTTCACAGATGATTTCTCTAGGTATGGACATGTCTTCTTAATGAAGCACAAATCCGAGGCCTTTGGGAAATTTCAAGAATACAAGAATGAAGTTGAAAAACAAACCGGCAAAAGTATCAAGATTCTAAGATCGGATCGAGGTGGAGAATACTTGAGTGCCGAGTTTCTGGACTACTTAAAAGAGAATGGAATTCTCTCTCAACTTACTCCTCCATACACACCACAACACAACGGTGTATCGGAAAGGCGGAATCAGACCCTATTGGATATGGTTCGTTCCATGATGAGTAAGGATGAGTTACCGCAATCTTTCTGGGGTTATGCATTAGAAACAGCTGCATATCTCTTGAACAAGGCTCCAACCAAGACTGTGCCTACCACCCCATATCAAATGTGGAGTGGGCAGAAACCCTGTCTTAAGTACCTAAAGCCATGGGGATGTCCAGCTTTTGTTAAAAAGCAGCATGCGGACAAGCTCGAGGCACGCTCAGTACTGTGTAAGTTTGTGGGATACCCAAAGAACTCCAGGGGGTATTTTTTCTATTACGCAGAGGAACAAAAGGTTTTTGTTTCTCGTCATGCCCACTTTCTGGAACATCAGTTTTTAGAAAAAGGAAAAAGTGGGAGCGCAATAGAACTGGAAGAAATTCCAGAACCACAAGCTATTACTGAAAGCTTGGAAGAGCCAGTAGTTTCAGGAGAACCGGACATTCCTGCGCCACTCCGCAAGAGT
This sequence comes from Agapanthus africanus, assembly GCA_030015575.1. NCBI lineage: Eukaryota > Viridiplantae > Streptophyta > Magnoliopsida > Asparagales > Amaryllidaceae > Agapanthus > Agapanthus africanus. Next base: position 217,877,152 of record JASDDO010000029.1, read on the forward strand.
AGTAGGCAGTCTCATCCGCCCGAGAGATACTACGGTTTTCTCATAGACGGGGATAGAGAGGATTGCACCATGGATTATGGTGAGCCTACTAGCTTCCAGCAAGCCATTCAGAGCGGTGACTCGGTAAAATGGCTGGATGCAATGCGGACCGAGATGGAGTCCATGTACACCAACAAAGTTTGGATTTTGGACTTTGCTCCAGAAAGGGTAAAACCCGTAGGCTGCAAATGGATCTTCAGAAAGAAGATTGGTGTAGATGGGCAGGTTGAAACCTAAAAGCTAGGCTCGTTGCAAAGGGTTTTCTTCAAAGACCTGGTTTGGACTATGACGAGACCTTTTCTCCCGTAGCCATGCTTAAATCCATTCGGATCCTTCTTGCTATTGCTGCCTTCCACGATTATAAGATCTGGCAGATGGACGTAAAGACGGCTTTCCTAAATGGAAATTTGGAAGAGTGCGTCTATATGGATCAGCTAGAGGGATTGATTCAGAGTGGGAGCAGCGGTAAAGTGTGCAAGTTGCTCAAGTCCATCTATGGACTTAAGCAGGCATCGCGGAGTTGGAACATCTGCTTTGATGATACTGTCAAAGAATTCGACTTTGTCAAAAACCCAGATGAACCATGCATTTACAGTAAGATTGTAGGGAGAAATGTGGTATTCCTCGTCTTGTACGTCGATGACATTCTCTTAATAGGAAATGATATTCCTATGCTACAGTCAGTCAAAGGATTCTTGTCACAGAGGTTCTCCATGAAGGACCTGGGCGATGCCAACTACATTCTGGGGATCCAGATCTATCGTGATAGATCTAAGAGGATGTTGGGACTTTCACAGTCAAGGTACATCGACACCATACTGAAACGATTCAGTATGAAAGATTCCAAGCGCGGTAATCTACCGGCTTGTCACGGAATCACCCTCTCCAAAGAGATGTCTCCCAAGACTGATTTGGATAGGGCTCGCATGTCATCAATACCCTACGCATCTGCGGTAGGCTCTATTATGTATGCGATGTTATGTACCAGACCAGATGTAGCATACGCATTGAGCGTTGTAAGCCGGTATCAGTCGAACCCAGGGGAGAAACACTGGATAGCAGTAAAGAACATTCTGAAGTACCTGAGAAGGACTAAGGAGATGTTCTTGGTGTATGGCGGAAAAGACCTCCAGATTGAGGCCTTTGCTGACTCCAGCTTCCAGAGTGATAAGGATGACTCCAAGTCCATGTCGGGTTATGTCTTTACCCTCAATGGAGGGGCGGTTTGCTGGAAGAGTTCCAAGCAGGAAACCGTTGCTGACTCAACTATGGAAGCGGAGTACATAGCTGCTTGCGATGCCGCAAAGGAAGCTGTCTGGATGAAGAAGTTCCTCACGGAACTTCAGGTGGTTCCTACCAGTGTTGATCCAATACCACTGTATTGTGACAACAACGGCGCTATAGCTTTAGCGAAGGAACCCAGGTCCCATCAGAAGTCCAGGCATATTTTGAGGCGGTACCACCTGATCAGGGAGATCGTTGATCTCCAGGAGATCGAGGTGAAGAGAGTAAATACGGAAGATAACACTGCTGATCCACTAACGAAGGCCTTACCCCAGACTCAGTTCGAGCGGCTGATCGAGATGATAGGTCTTCGATACGCCAGTACATGGCCTTAGTGCAAGTGGGAGATTGTTAGTGTATATGCCCTAGAGGCCATTACTGTATCATACTAGTATGTATATTACTTAATGGAAGCTTGGGATATTCACCTTGTATTGACAATCTTGCTCAAAATGGTAGTATGCTACTTGGTTTGTTTCCACTTCAATGTGTACATGTGTTTATTTTAGTATATCGCCTATACACATTAGTGGAGCCCTTAGGATCTTTGCTTGATTACCAGCGTTGTGATGGCGGTCACACTAGTGGGGCTGGGTAATCTATAAGCACATCCTTATGCAGGTCCCTGGTCGCAGGACTATCGAGACAGGGCATCGATACTCCGGAGTAGACTTGCGCATGCGCTTCTCATTCCAGTGTGGGAGACGGTTTGTCCCACAGCCGTCGGTACGTAGTACTTGAGATAGTATGCGGGTGCTCGTTGGGTTACGAGTACACTGGACAGGACTCGTCGGGAACTGACTAGTTGGTATTATGCCTATCGTCAGTTATCAGTTCCCAGGTGACATGAGTACAGCTTAGTCCGCTGACTTGACACTGTCACTTCGCCTCGAGTGTGTTCACACTGTACTTTGATTACTACCCTACCACGGCTCAAAGGAGTCGTGCAAACAGGTGGTAGTTGGGTGCAGTCTCGAAGCACTTGGAGGCAGTGACGGTTAGACAGGATTCGTCTCTTCCGGTATTGGGGGTTGACATCGCGCTGTGTCTATGAGAGCCATTACACGAGTAGTTCCTGGCCAGGGCAAACGAGATATACTGGTAGGCTTCCAGTGTTATCTCAGGGTGTTTTGGGCTTCACTCCGACACGACTTGTACCGCTATTGGGGGACTGACGTTTACCGCCCCCTAGGCCCGCCATGCGATGTATCAGACGAACAGACCGGACTGTACGGAGAATGTCACATTCAGGCTCAGTAGGAGTTCAGATGGGTTTCGCCTCGTCAGTCTTCTTGTCGACATCTACCTGGGGACCGTTACGCACAGCTAGTGCCGCTTGCGGTCTGTGGTTAAACCCACTGCCAGCGTAGTGTCGAGTCTTTAGAGTCCCACAAAGAAAGCTATTTGCCTTTAGGCAAAAGAGTAGAGGTCGCATGGTTTTACGACAAGGTTCGGTCGCATCCGTGCACTTGTGCACGTACAGTGTCCGGACAGTTTACACTAGCGGGCTTTGGTTTAAGCCAGATCCTAGTGTACCTTTTGGGATTGGATTTATCCAGTGTGTATTCGTGTTCCTCGGAACGCGGATGCGGGTGTGTATGCACAGTTGACGGAGAGACAGAGGCAGAGGATTCTCATTAGGGTTGTTGACCGTTGACCGTTGACTATTGGCTTTTTGCTCAACCCTAATGAGAATATGATATGTGATTAACAATTATATTAATTAAGTATTATGGTGACATGGTTGTTGAGGGATTGACTATGTTGACTTGTTGACTTTTGTTGACTTGTTGACTTTGTTGACCGGTTGACTAGGCTTGACTAGTTGACCATCATGATAACTATAGTTATCATTTCATGGCAAAGACTTTTGCTTGCTTGCTCTTTTGTGCAAAATGAGTGCATGAAATGATATGGCTATGGTTGCTTAAACCATCACATAATACTTGATTGATATGAGGTGTTATGATTGTTTTGGATTATGAGAGCCAAATGAGAAAAGTCTTCTCTCATTCTTTCATGCTCATTCTCTCTCTTGTTCTTGAGCTCTTATACTCTTGCTCTCACCCTCTTCCTCTTGCTCCCTCTCTTGACTCTATGGTTCACTTGTCTCATGAGTTGAGAACCAAGAACCATAAATAAAATCCCATACAAACTCTTCTCTACTCACTCTAGTTCACAAGGTTTAGCAAACCAAGTGAACTAGTTTCTTCAAAGTTCGAAGAAGGAGCCAAAGGTTGGAGCTTTCAGGTGGATCTATCTTCGGCGTAAGGAGACGACGGGAAGAAGCCGATCCGGACCACCATCGGAGTTTGAAGACGAAGGAGTTCAAGACAAGTAAGGTATAAACCCCCTAACCGAGTAGTTAACGACTCCTAGTTAGGTTGTTAGTTAGATGTTTAACAAAGATCCGGGTTTTGAGTCCAGGTTACCACCTCTAAGAAAATCGTTTTTTATTAAATTCCGTATGCCCGAAAGTACCGGGAGAGGTTGCATGGACTTACATGATGTTGTGAGGCTAGATGCCGATTGCTAGATTCATCGACTTGGATAAATATTGTAGACACGTATACCTGATAGCATTTAGTTCACGATGTACTTTATGCTGCATTCATGTTATTCTCATTGCATTTCACATACATGTGCTAGTACACCTACACCATTATCGATGATGCGTATGTTACACTTACACAGATTGCCGGCTCACACACATTCATCATCGATAATTGCCATGTCACCACACAGTAGAATTGCTACATCATACTATGATATACTTGCTATGCTATGTTGCATGATATACTTGCTATGTTCATATCACTGTTCCACGTTGCATGAGATATACGGACATTCTTGCATCCTGTTATATGTTGCATACAAACTGACATGTACACCTGCATATCTTTCTATAGCTGCATATATTCCCTAAGTTGTATTGTATTGACATATGATATTGAGACATTGGTTATTGTGCTATTGCGCTTATGAAATGCATCATACATACCTGCTTACATGTAGATACACTTATCTTGCTATAGTTACATGTACCCTTTATATGATGCTGTACTTGATTTCGGAGGATTTGGGAACCGCATGATATATTTTAAACTGGATTCATTAAAAAGAGCGGTTTTCCCTTAATATGCTCATATTGCTGTTTTATATTGCATATATCAGTTTTCATGGATTTACGCATTGAGATATGGATTTCATATGATTTATGGATTTGAGAACCGTGGGGGTGTTTCAAGAAACTATTCATTGTTTGAAAACCCGGTTTCTCTTGATATGATATTTCAGTGCGTTCACCATGTGATTTCTCGGTTCTAAGATTGGCATGTGATACCCGATTCGAGGAGTGGGACGCACCGTCTGTGGGTACATGGTGGACCCGGTATGGTACCCCGGGGCGAGAGGTGATTTCGTGGTTTAGACGATGAGCCTGGCAGAGGGACCACTACCTACCGGTGATATTATTTGGACTCGGCGGATATCTGGGGGATACCGACCGGAGTCATGTTTAGACATGCTACGTGGATTGCGGGTGTCGATGTGGACACTCAGGTTCCATGAGATGTACTGACATCAGGGCCGGTCATGGTGACGGCGCCTGACAGATGAGGATTTACGTGTCGATGTTAGACACGGATTTCATGATGTTTCGAGTGTCGATGTGGACACTCCGGTTCCATGATTTTGTTGTGTCGCGAGGGACACACGTTGTTTCATATCCTCATATTTACCTGCATATGCTTTTATGATATTTACATGTAGGAGTTGTTGTGTTAGTGGTTGACACGTGGACGAGATCCACTTGCATACATGCATTGATTATATTGTTGGACGGGATCCACTTGCATACATGCATTGATTATATTGTTGGATGATTATCCACCGCTGATAGGCATTTACCATGTGTAGGCACATATGCAGATACGGTCACTCTAGATATCATAGTATTACCTTTATGATATAGTTGACTTAGGAATCATTGTTTATTTCGATTTCTACCTGATGATGTTTTCTATTCACGAGTTGGCAACTCATCCCCATTGTGCCACAGTTCTTGCAGGTTGACCGCATGGATCAGTTGCGGCATCGCTGACACACAGCTGTTTTCGGGTGACTTGCTTTTGGTAGGCGGTACATGTTGGATCGTGCCCCTCTTGTATTCATTATTCATATTGTATCTAGTCACTCCATCAAATCAGAAACTAGAAATTGTATATGATGTAGACTTAGAAGACATGTAGTTGCGAGACTTGAGCGATGTGTTTTATGTTCGCTTTTAGGGTTGATGTCTTGCTTTACCTTATTTTCTTATGTGGATCTTCGCCGTTGGGCGTCGTATACTTGTTATTTATACTTGTAGTGGTTGTTTCCGCCGTTGGGCGTGATTTACTTCCGTTTGGGATGCTTTTCTTTATATTCCTTGTTGTACCCGTTTTCGAGGCTAGTTTTTACAAAGGAGGTGCTGCCGAAATTTTTATGAAAACCAAGGAAAAGATTTAAGTGAATTTTTAAGGATTTTTACTTAAGTTCCTAAATGTTGTAAATGTTTTCTTTACTTACTTCTATTGTAAGGTTTAGATTTCTGGGTTTCGGCTTACTTAGGTTACGTTACGCCTGTAGACGTTGCGTAATTTAAGTGCCGGTCACGAGCTAATATTTTGGGTTGTGACAAAGTTGGTATCAGAGCGCTAGGTTTAACCTTAGTTCGAGTCTAGGTTTGACTATGTGGGGTCTAGGGCATATGTATTTTGGAACCTAGGCTTGACCTTACGGAACTTAGACTTGAACAAGGGGGTGTTAGACCCGAAGTTTTGTTTCATAAGCTGACCCTGATTGATGGAGTAGGTAGCTTGAGTAGAGTGACGTACCGTATGTATGTTCCGCGGCATATTTATGATACGATACTCCACTTAAGTGACCTTAGGATGTAAATATCTTGAGACTGGTGATTCTCTTCGTTCTTTTGATTTTACATCCTTTGAGATACTTGATTTTATTCGCTTCCATTATCATACTCTCAGTGATTTGACTCTTCCTTATGATCATGTATCCATTTCGGGATCTGTTGACTCTTTCAGCCCTTGGTCTTTTCGTCGATACTTGATTGAGGTTCCTGTCACCATGGTTTGAGTGCAGTTTGAGCTGCTGCTGGTGATGTGGTCAGGGTGAGCTCGTCGTGGACGAGGACTAACCATCGTGTTTTTGGGTGACATGGAACGTATCGATGTAGTGTTGTGTTGTGACCTCTCGTTTTAGACGAGTGTGCGATTTTGTACTGGATGATCAGGACATTGTTAGAGGCTGCCTGCTGTGTGAGGACTGTTGATGTACAGCATACCTCAGAGATTGTGATGTCATCGACCGTGCAGATAGATGACCGTTGATGTATCATCTATCCTTGAGGATTGGGGGCATTGTTTAGCATGCGGTCAAAGGATGTTCACATGTCGTCTGGGCGGAGTGGAAAGGTTCGAACGAATGTCAGAAAGCCCATTTTCCAAGTTTAAAGTATTCGGAAGGACATGCAAGTGCTTCTGTGGACCCTCTAGAAGAATGAAACCCTAACTCGACGTGATAACCATGAAACCGCCTTTGAACCTTAGGGTTTGCGGCAGTTTAGCGGTGCCATCAGTGAGGCTTGGGTCTGCTCTTCTACGGTCGGTCCCTAGGTACTATGGCATATACCAAATATTATTAAACCGTGCTCAGGTGTTGAGTTCTCGGAAAATTTTTGGGACTTTTGATAACTCGATCGAAAAGTTTAACGCCGTCCGGATATCCTGTGATAGGAAATCAGTGTTGGAGATAGTGCCCTCAGAGTCAATTATTAGGTCACAGGTACGTGATTGTAATGATTGAGGGAGGACCTATCCCGGTAAGACAGTCTTACTCGAGATGATAGTATGCTATCTGGTTTACCTTTATCATCGTGTACTGTTTTAGGTGACCTGACACGTCGCTATTACACGTTGATAGAGCCCCTAGGATTCTTGCTTGACCACCAGCAGTATGAGGGCGATCATATAAGTTGGAGCTGGGGGTCTACAAGCATATCCTTAAAAGGTCCCTAGTCGTGGGAGTTTCGAGACCGGGCATCGATACTCCATTAGTAGACTAGTGTATACAGTCGAGACCCCGACGAGGGGCGGTGGCCGGTCTCACAAGCCACTGGTGTCAGTTGGATCACCTAAGATGTATACAGGTGCTCATTGGGTTATGAGTACACCGGACAGGACTCGCCGGGAACATGCTAGTTGGTCATATACCAGACGTCAGATGGCAGTTCCCTGGTGACATGTGTGCAGGTTAGTTCATCGACCTGGGGATCGTCATTTGTCTCTTGTGAGTTCCCACTGTACTTTGATTACTACCCTACCATGGCTCAAAGGAGTCGTGCAAACAGGTTTTAGTTGGGTACAGTCCCGAGCCACATGGAGGCAGTGAGCGTATCTTCAGGGGTTCGTCTCTCCCGGTATTGGGGGTGAGGTCGTGCTGTGTCTAGGAGAGCCATTACACAAAGTCCTTGGCCAAGGCAAGGAGATTTACTGGTAGGTATTCCAGTAGTATCTCAGGGTGTTCTGGGCTACACTCCGACACGACTTGTACCGCTTTTGGGGGTCTGACTTTTACCAACCCCCTAGGCCTGCCATGCGATGCTCATAGACGAACGGACCGGACTGCACGGATATTGTCACTGACAGGCTCAGTAGGGTGTCAGGATGAGTTTACTCATCGACGTCCCTTTTGGTCAATAGCTGGTGGCCCGTCACGTATTGGCTTATACCTCTGACGTGCTAGTGGTTAAATCCACAGCCATATTATTGACGAGTCTTTAGAGTCCACCACACTTTCAGTTACTCAAGCTTTCGGGCGAAACGCTGTAGAGGCCGTATGGAGATATGGCAGGGTCCGATCAGATACGTGCGGTATTGCACGGATCAGGATCGGACGGTTTGTACTGGTAGCCGTATGGTTATATGGCAGGGTTCGATCAGATACGTGCGGTATTGCACGGATCAGGATCGGACGGATATTACTAGCCGGCTTTGGTTTAAGCCGGTCCTAGTTTAGTACAGTGTAGATTTTGTCTCTTTGCATTTATATCCGGACGGAATACAGATGCGGGTGTGTATGCACAGTATCGGGGTTTTCCTGTAATTTATTACGGGACCAGTTTTCTGGAGTTGCCAGTTTGCATTCCGTTCCGGCCGGTTTTCCTTTGTTCTTTCCCGGCCGGACTTTTTCGATGGAGGGGGTTATTTGCAGTTTTGCAAATAACACTTTGTGGGGGGGTTTCTTGCAATTGTATTGATTATGATGGCTTTCATATCTTGCACCATTGACTTGCTTTTTATTGTGATTGAAAGGGTATGGGTTGAATAGTAGAACAAGCATGGTTCATGTTTGTTTGTGGTCACCTCTTCACTTCTCCTACACTCACCTCCCTTCTAGCTTCATATGGTTTTTTCCTCCACCCTTTATTCTCACTTGATGATGAGTCTTTCATGGTTGTGAGAAGAAGAAGAGAGAGCTTCATTCATGAGAGTTTTCTTTCTTGATCTAGTTTTCATGCTAGAAAAATGCAAGCACCATTTTTCTAATCCTTGTTTTCTCCATCATCCTCATTGGCAACAACATAACCCCAAAGAGACAAGCATCTTCTACACTACATTCTACAGCATATCTTGAGCATGTCGAGTTGCCGGCTTCATGCTCGAGTTGCCTCGGTATTGAGGCGGGAGCCCGTAAAAGACGAAGGCGATGTGGTTCCCTTTCCGGCGAGGAGGCGACGATGTGGAGCCAAGACTTTCCGCGGGAGATCGGGATGATGAAGAGAAGACCGGAGGACTTGGATCGTCGGTACATCTCTTCTCCCATTCTTGTAGATAGCTTAGACTAGTTAATGGTTCGATCCGGTTAAAGTGCGCGGTGGTGCCGGTTTGCTAAGTCCGCAAAATTTAAGTTATTCACCGTTTCCGCATTCCGGCGTCGGATTGACGGCCGGGGCGCCGCCGTGCACTTACAATCAGCAACAAGACCAGGTTCGGATAGAGGACCTCACCCAGGTGTGTTGTGAGTTGATCGAGAAACGGATGAGTTTTGAGTATTCCTCCGATGGTTGGAACGAGTTCCCGAGGACGCATTCGGTTAGATATCTTCTACAGAGTAATGAAGATACCGAGTTCGTGATTTGGAGTCCGTGCGAGAGATTCCGGATTGATTATCGCCGAAAACATTTGCAGTACGCAGATAGCATGACATGATGTCAAGTGGACGATAATAAAGACGAGTGGAACAAGGGCTTCGTGTGTGATGCTGACGAGCTGTTGTTAATCCCCGTCGAGATTAGAGATCTGATATATATGCAGAGACGTTGGGATACGGCCAGTTCCCGAGAAAATTTTATGCTGAGAACGCAGATGTCCAGAAGGCGAGAGAAGATTTGTAAGTGTACCAGCCTCCGTATAGTTCGGTATATGCGAGATCGGAAGAGACCTTGAGCCAGTTCCTTCCAGGACACTGCTGCGATGAGATTGCACCGAGGATCAGTTGTGTCACGTGTATTCAGAGGGCCAGAGGCCGACACCAGTGATGTGCTACTTTATGAGTGATCAGTCTAATTGGCCGAGAGTTGACCTGAGAAATACCAGAGCGTAATCGTTTCCGTTAGCACACATGACCGGGTAGATGAGCCGATAGAGTGCTAGATTGGTAAGCCACAGAGAAATAAGGACCCAGAGACAGAAAACGCTAGACTGTGAGCAGGAGGCAAGCAGATGTTCTTGCTCTGCCAGTTTGGGTGCACCAACTATTTTGAAATTGTAGGAAGTGTACCTCAATGTCATTTGTTGCGATTTGCGTTTGTGATCCGAGTATCACGCTTATATCGCTTGGATTTGAGTTTTGATGATTGAGTTTCAGGATATGGGTTTCGTGCACCATGGCTGCACCTACTGGGTATTTACATTTTATGCATAGTTGTTGCACTGGATATACGTTTTACGCACCGTTGTATTGGTTAGTGATTTATGCATATCTATTTGCACTGGATATTGATTTTGTGCCTTAGCTGCACATGTTTATGATTTCATGGATTTCATACAGTTGATTTGATATGTGCATGGGGTACGCACTCGATTTGATTTTTGCACTCGGTATAGCTCATATGTGCTTGCAGTGCATTGATACGTGTTTTGTCTATGCAGTTGCACACTTTTATGAGTTTTATACACCTGGGTATGTATAAGTCCACACTAGCGCCTCGGCCGTCTAACAGACGCCAAATGCGGAACAAAAAACTTTTTACAACTGGCGCTATGGCGTACTATAACCCGGATCTGCCATTAAAGATAAACTAAAAAATTACAAAGTGGGTAGAAATGTTATACCGAACGATCCGAGTCCTTCGGTCTTCAACCATCATCCCACACTTTGTTGCGGCTGCTCCGATCTCCTCGATCTCCAGTCTTCTTGTCCAGGTGGCACCACGTCGACGGATCTTTAAACGGGCTCCCGTCTCTGAACCGAGGCAACTCGATCATCATGTTTGCTAAAAGAGATGACCAAGATTGATGTAGAGAATGAGTAGAACACTTTGTCTCGTCACGTCCAAAGCTATGGATGAACGGTTAATGAAGTTGCCTTTTGGAATCGGGTGAAATGAGAAATGAGGCTATCTAATTTCCGTGAGTCCAAAACAATATCAATCTTTTTTCCAAGCAACCATCATCCATCTCCTATGAAGGGCCGGCCATGATATAGAGAGGAAGGGGGTGAGTGTAGGAGCTAGGAGGTGACCACAAGAATAAATGAGATGATGATTCACCTTAACACCTTGTACGAACACATTAATGAAGAAATGAATCATCAAGCCTAGTCACCATCCTAGTCATCAAAGCATTTAATGAATAAATGAGTCATGAAGCCTAGTCATCATCTAGAAGCTTCCACACTCATCTCAAGAAAAGATAAATCCGTCTTTAACCGAATGTTAAAGACGGGTGATAGAAAACTGGAAACTGGCAACTTCCTAAAGCGATCCTGAAACGAATTTCAGGATAACCCCGTATTAGTATAAACATACCCACATTTGTATTACGACCGAATACAAATGCAACTGAGACAATGATATTATATCTACACAGTATAATACTGGGATCCGGCTTAAACCAAAGCCGACCAGTATTATTTGCCCGAAATATGACACGTGCGAAAACGCACGTGCATTTTCTGAACCCTGCCATAAAACCATACGGCCACTATAACGTCTCGCCCAAACTTGGGAAAGTGTCTGTGGGGGACTCTAATGACTCATCAACACACTGGCACTGGGTATAACCACTAGCACGTCAGAGGTACTGGCTGTACGTAACGGTTGCCTATGTATTGATTGGAAGGGAAGCTGACGAGCGAACTCATCCATAAACCCTACTGAGCTTAACAGTGACAATATACATACAGTCCGGTCCGTTCGTCTATGAGTATCGCATATCGGCCTAGGGGCTGGTAACGTCAGACCCCCAATAGCAGTATAAGTCGTGTCAGAGAGTGGCCCAGAACACCCTGAGATACTACTGGAGTACCTACCAGTAAATCTCCTGCCTCGGCCGACGGCTTTGTGTAATGGCTCTCCTAGACACAGCGTGATCTCACCCCCAATACCGGGAGAGACGAATCCCCTGCCGATCCGCTCACTAGCCTCCATGTGGCCCGGGACTGTACCCAAAAAAGACCTGTTTGCATGACTCCTTTGAGCCGTGGTAGGGTAGAAATCAAAGCACAGTGGGAACTCACACGAGGCAAATGACGACCTCAGGTCGATGAATTAACCTGTACACATGTCACCAGGGAACTGCTATCTGACGATATGTATAATACCAACTAGCATGTTCCCGGCGAGTCCTGTCCGGTGTATTCATAACCTAATGAGCACCTGTATACATCTTAGGTGATCCTACTGACACCAATGGCTTGTGAGACCATCCATCGCCCCTCGTCGGGATCTCGACTGTATACACTAGTCTACTCTGGAGTATCGATGCCCTGTCACGAAACTCCCATGACTAGGGACACTTTAAGGATGTGCTTACAGACCCCAGCTCCCACGTATATGATCGCCATCATACTGCTGGTAGTCAAGCAAGAATCCTATGGGCTCTATCATCATGCAATAGTGAGCTAAAGCATATATACGATGATAAAGACAAAGCAGATAGCAAACTATCATCTCGAGCAAGACTGTCATATCGGTATAGGTCCTGCCTCAATCATTGCAATCACATACCTGCGATCCAATAATTGACTTTGAGGGCACTATCTCCAACAGTATGCTCGTGTAGTATCATACGCATTTGAGTTATTGATGATATTTCGTGCACTGGATGCACCGGATTTGATATTTCGTGCACTGGATGCACAGGATTTGATATTTCGTGCACTGGATGCACAGGATTGGTATTTCGTGCATTTGTTGCACCCGATTTATGCCTTTGAGCATTCATTTTACCGGATTTATGTTTTCGTGCGAGTGTGTACTTGACGTTCGTTTTCGTGCAAGCTACTGCACTTGATTCTCACGGACCTGACGTGCTTGGACCGGATTTTGCGCATATTGTGTGCTTGATTTAGATTTTTATTAGTACATATAGGATGCACGTGATTCAGATTTAATTCGTGCATGACGGATGCACTTGAGTTGGATTCTTGCGCATGTTGAGCGCATGATATGAGATGTGATTTGTGCACACTGGATGCACTCTATTGGGATTTTCATTCGTGCATGATAGTTGCACTGGATTGAGATTTTCGTGCACTATAGATGCACTAGATGTTGTTGTCGTGCACACATGTTGCATTGGACAGATGCTTTCGTGTACACCCATTGCACTTAGCTGCTTTCGAGCATATTGGCACTTGTATTTGGGTTTGAATTCCGTGCGCACCAGATGTACGTGATTTTTGGATACGCCTTTGAGGCTGATTTTGCTTTTGAGCACGTTGTTTTCATGAGGAGGTCTTATACTTTGTAGTACCCTAACAGGACTGATCCGAGGACGGTACCTGTGTACTTTTGCATGCATAAAAAGTTACCAAGAGGTTTTTCAAAATGGATCTATAGTCTCGCTATTTCTTACGTGTCTGCGAGTGACACGAGCATTTACAAAAGGAAAACCTTTTGGGATATTTTAGAAAGGGAGGAACGCATATTTGAGCAAAACATATATGCTAGTATATTATTACTTTAACAATGAGCGTCCGCCTCTTGTGCCATGAGTTACGCATTACGCGGCAATTCAGAAAAGATTATGCATATGATTTATTCGGTTTTTTTTGATTTTTCAAACAGGATGCATACTATATATATATTATAGTATTTGATTAGTGCATATGGGATTTCGGTAGTGGATTTGAGATCTGTATCTCCTTTGTGACTCCGATGATATGCGTGCAAGTAAGATGATTTGCGGGACGCTTGACGGAGATCGGTTTTGAGTTTCGAACTCATTTTTCCGGCGCACAGGGTGCGCCGTGGTTTTCGTTTCTTCTGTCATTTCGGAGCCCCGTTGTTTGAGTTGTTATTGAAATGTTTTAGCATTTGGGGGTTTAAATTTAAATTCGGGGACCGAATTTCATTAAGGGGGAAGATTGTAACGTTTCTGAAATTTTTATACGAATTTTTCCGTTTTAGGGTAAAATAGTCGGTATTTTCCGTTTTAACCCGATTGTGTTCAAACAACCGTAGAAACTTGCCGGCAACTAGTTTAGCTAAAATAAAGCTAGTGCGCGAGCTTTGGGGGTCAATCGGATGTTTTGGTTCATATAGAATTTATCCCTAATTAAATTTTTATTTTAAGTTGTTATTTCTATGCACTTAATTAATGGTTTCATTGTATGTATTATTTTTAGCCATTTTCCTTGTTCTTTCCTTCATGGGCGAAATGAGGTGGCATGGATTGGTGAGGTGGCTTGGGTGGGTGAGATATTTCTCATGCATTAATTGTCTTTTGTTTTGATTGTGATATTTGTGTAGGATATTTGTGAGCATGTGTGAGAATGAGATATTTTAGTGTGAGATTTTGCATGTGGGCTGCTGAGATTGTGAGGGGCAATTCGTGACAAAGTTTGTGGGGCTGTTGGTATTTGAGTGTGTGAGTGAGAGATAAATTGATGGGGATTAATTTATTGGAGTGGGAAATTGTGGGAGATGAGTCATGTGTTTTTATTAGTTGGACATGAGCAAATTTCATGGCCACTCTTTATTTTTTTTGTGGGCTGGAAAAAATCGTGGGCAGCATGGCTTTGGGGAGGTGACTCATCATTTGCATTTATTGTTTTTGTTCACCTTGAGATATTTGAGTGTAGGATTTTTTGGTAGTGGGTGATTTGGTGTGGCTGCTTCTTTTTTTTTTGTGGGAAATGGTTTCTTTGGTTGCTTAATTAACACCACCACACTCACTACAAAAAAAAAATCAATCCCTAGAGAACATTTTCAATGGTCGACCCCATTTCATTTGCCTCACAAATTCTTTTCTTTCATGTGTTGCTTCCATTTTATGTTGTTACACTCACCTCTTTTGTTGGCTACACTCACCACTTTGATTCATATACTCACCTCACCACTTGCAATTCCCAGAGAACAATTCCTGGCCGAGCCCATCATTTTTTCCTTCACTTGCAAAAAATCTTGCTCGCATTCTCACACCAAGGCAACTCCAATTTACCTCCACCCAAATCGTTGGGTGTCTTGAAACAAAATGTTCACACACTATCTCTAGTTCACCTTGGGTATCTAGGCTAGCAAACTGAATGTCTGAGTTGCTTCGGTTTGAAGCGGGAGCCCATATTAAGAATCCCCGACGTGGATCATTTTCGACGAGGGAGACCAGAGAGCGAACTTGTTCGAGACAGCCGCGAAGAGCTTGGGAAGAGATTGAAGGCCGAAGGACACGAATCGATCGGTACTTTCGTATGGATTCCGTGACGATGAAGCGCATTGACTACGGCTAAGCGAGTAGTTTAGCAGGTGAGTAGATTTATATCTACGGGGGAAGTCGGGTGGATGGCGTATTGCACCCCCGCAAACATTGATATGGAATATCGTTTGATTATTTTATCATGATAAATGATATGCGGCGGACATGATTGTAGGATTTACAAACGATAATATGATAGAAGTTGATGCTAATGGACATATTGATATATGAGAATATGGAATGATAAGTGAATCATGATGGCTACAAATTGAAAGAGGACAAGAGTGATGTTTGTTAATGTGATGAACGGGTATATGATGTGATATGATGACTTAGTATGATAGGTCATTTTATGAATTCGAGTCGATATGAGATTGTTGATTCCTTTGTAGGTCCCCAATACAATTTTGACATGGATGTGACCTGAGAGATAGGTAAATTTATATGGATAATGTTTTGCATTTTGAGTGATATGTCGTACGAGACATAAATCCGTACCCCCGATGTTGTATAGGTTGATAGAATCCCTATTTTTCTAATGATGCCGTATGGTGGATTACCGTACGCGATGAGTTTTATCTGTTGATTTATCCATACCCTTATTTAGTGGAGTCCGTACGATGGATCGTACCGTACATGATGTTGTGAGGCTGGATGCCGATTGCTAGAATCATCGACTTGGATACATATTGTAGACACGTATACCTAATAGCATTTAGTTCACGATGTACTTTATGCAGCATTCATGTTATTCTCATTGCATTTCACATGTCTGTGCTAGTACACCTACACCATTATCGATGATGCGTATTTTACACTTACACAGATTACCGGCTTACACACCTTCATCATCGATAATTGCCATGTCACCACACAGTAGAATTGCTACATCATGCTATGATATACTTGCTATGCTATGTTGCATGATATACTTGCTATGTTCATATCACTGTTCCACGTTGCATGAGATATACGGACATTCTTGCATCCTGTTATATGTTGCTTAAAAACTGACATGTACACCCGCATATCCTGCTATAGCTGCATATATTCCCTAAGTTGTATTGTATTGACATTTGATATTGAGACATTGGTTATTGTGCTATTGCGCTTATGAAATGCATCATACATACCTGCTTACATGTACATACACTTATCTTGCTATAGTTACATGTACCCTTCATATGATGCTGCACTTGATTTCGGAGGATTTGGGAACCACATGATATATTTTAAACTGGATTCATTTAAAAGAGCGGTTTTCCCTTAATATGCTCATATTGCTGTTTTATATTGCATATATCAGTTTTCATGGATTTACGCATTGAGATATGGATTTCATGTGATTTATGGATTTGAGAACCGTGGGGGTGTTTCAAGAAACTATTTATTGTTTGGAAACCCGGTTTCTCTTGATATGATATTTCAGTGCGTCCACTATGTGATTTCTCGGTTCTAAGATTGGCATGTGATACCCGATTCGAGGAGTGGGAGGCACCGTATGTGGGTACATGGTGGATCCGTTATGTACCCTGGAGCGAGAGGTGATTTCGTGGTGTAGACGATGAGCCTGACAGAGGGACCACTACCTACCGGTGATATTATTTGGACTCGGCGGATATCTGGGGGATACCGACTGGAGTCATGTTCGGACATGCTACGTAGATTGCGGGTGTCGATGTGGACACTCAGGTTCCATGAGATGTACTGACATCTGTAGGGTTCCTAGGCACTCTCAAGAGGTCTCACAAGGCATCAACCATGCCAATTTCAAATTTTACGGTGCCGAGAAACCCTAGACTACGGATCGTTAACTAGAATTCTAGGCGAAAAGGAAACTAGTTTACATCTAAACTAAAAGAACGGAAATACAACCTTTGTAGATCCAGTCCTCCACCTCCACGGCTCCGTGATGAAGTCCTCTCCGCTGTCCAAATCAAAATTCGGGCTCTAGCATCGGCTTCATCGGAGAAAAAGCGGGCTAGGTCATCGACGACGTGCCGAAGATGATCTACGTCGAGGCATCGCTAGATCAAGCTCCAACTTCACCAAGTCAAGAAAACTTGTGAAGGAAACACACTCTACTACTTGGCAAGAGGTAGAGGATGAAGAAATAGGAAGTGGGTAGACTTTAGAATTGGATTTCTCACTCATTTCATCAATCCACCATTGATGAAGTCAAACTTCTTCAAGTGAAGAACAAGAAGAAGATGAAGATAATATTATGATAAGTTTTATTAAAATGAAAAGAAAATTAATACTTATCATAATGTAAACTATGGTCAAGTGTAGAGATTAAATCATGGTTAGTGGGAATGGTTAGGGTTAAGCATGGAGACAAAATGGTCACTTGGTCAAAGCTTCATGAAGCTTCAACATCCATCCAAAGAAAGCCACCATTTTGCACTTTATGCAAATTATTTTCCAAAAAGAAATGGATAAATAAATAAGTGAATAAAACAAAACCCTAACCATTATCATGTAACCATGGTTTGATCTTTACACAAAAACCCTAGCAAACATGTATCATCAAACATGATACAATCAAGTGCACAAAAGTATATCACATATACAATGTGTACATCCGAGTGAGAATATCCATTTAAAGTGAACCAATATTAGTTAATGCAAAGTAATATATCTAATATATAATTATACATTAAATCTTGATTCAATTATCCGGTCATGTCGAACATAACCGACTAGTATCCAATGTATCGGCTTATCGAATCAATCCTTGATTCGATATCTAGGTTATATCGAATATAACCAATCGATACATTCATCGCGAGAATGGAATACGGTATCACATACACGCATTATTCTCGGTCCCGCACATATCTCATATGCGCTCCTATTTCGTTTCGCTTGAGCCAGGAAACCTCTGTGTAAGACTCTAAAGACTCGTCAATACGCCGGCAGCAGATGATGATCATATCAAACACCCACAAGCCGCAAGCGGTCTGCTAAACGTAACGGCCACCCGGGTATTGAGCGATCAGAAGATCAACGAGCAAGTCCGCTCACACTCCAGTAAATCCAACCAGTAACACTTACCGTACAGTCCGGTCTGATCGTCTGATATGTCGCATATCTCGCCTAGGGGTGGTAAACGTCAGACCCCAATAGCTCGATAAGTCGTGTCGATATGAGGTCTATAACAATTCGAGAAACTACTGGTAACACTTACCAGTAAACCTCAGCAACCCTGGCCAGGGATTTCCGGTTATAACCAATCGAACACAGCGCAACATCAACTCCCTATACCGGGAGAGACGAATCCCCTCCTATCGCTCATTGCCTCCATGTGACTCGGGACTGTACCCAAAAACCACCATTTTGCACGCCCTCTTGGACATGGTAAGATGGAAATCAAAGCACAGTAGGAACCACACAAGACTCTATGACGATCTCGGGTCAACAGACTACTCTGTACCAGTGTCACCAAAGAACTGCCATCTGACGTAAGGTATAATACCATCTGGGAGTTCTCGGCGAGTCCGTCCAGTGTACCCAGTCTCCACTGAGCACCCGTATATCATCTCCGATGTCAAACACCAATGGATATGGGATCATCCATCGCCCATCTGTATGGGTCGAGAAGGTATACGCTAGTCTACTCTGGTATATCGATGCCCCGTCTCGATATACCCACGACTAGGGACTTTGAAGGATGTACCTATGGACTACCTTGTCCCCACTAGTATGATCTGCATCATAGTTCAGGTAGTCAAGTACACATCCTAAGGGCTTTACCAACATGTAACAGAGAGACAATCAATGTACAGGTTAAGGTAAAGAGCAACCAGATAGCATACTATCATGTCGAGCAAGAAAGTCCTCCCTATATATGTCCAAGCATCCACTACAATATACATCCTATGTATAGTAATGGCCTCTAGGGCATACATATAACTAACAATCTCCCACTTGCACTAGGGCCATCTGATAGCAGTGGTTGTAGTATCTCATACTCAACCATCCCATAAAAATCTCTCTCTGGGAACAGGCCTTTGTGAGTGAATCCGCTGTGTTGTCCTCTGAGTCTACTCTCCTAACCTCGATCCCTTGGAGATCAAGCATCTCCATGATCAGGTGACACTGCCTTAGAATATGTCTGGATCACTGATGGGACCATCGTTCCTTGGCATAAGCCACAACTCCATTGTCTCACAATGGTTGGAACGTAGTTCATCTCATGAACCAATATACACCCAGACTGCCTCTTTGGTAGCATCTTAAGTAGCGATGTATCCAGCCTTTATCGTCTAGTATGCCACGGTATCTAGCTTGGAACTTTTCCAACATACCGTCCCTCCACTGAGGGTAAAGACAATGCATGTGACTGACATTCAGTCGTCTTTATCACCCTGGAACACTTCCAGTGATTCTTCCCAGGATCAATTGATACCGTCTCACTACAACTAGTGAGTATCCTAATATCCATTTAGATCTATCTCATAGATCCAAAACCCAGGATTTAGTAGGTATCACTTTGATCCTATGTGGAGAATCATTGTGATAAGCGGAGATTGATCGAGCGTAGCATAGGAAACTCCTTCCCTATCAAGAGCATGTCATCCACGTACTCTACGAGAATCGCCACCATACTCCCTACTACCTTTTTGTATATACAAGGTTCATCTACCATTTTGATGATGTCAAACTCTTTGACTAACACATCAAAACAGATGTTCCAACTCCGCGATGTCTGCTTTATTCTATAAAGCATCTTGCACACGTTTCCGCTGCTCCCACTGTCTACGAGGCCCTCTGGCTGTGTACTTATAGACACACTCTTCTAAAACATCATTTAGAAAAGCAGTCATGACACCCAACCGCCTGATATCGTAGTCATGGTATGTAGCCGTGGTAAGTAGGATCTGGATGGACTTAAGCATAGTCACTTGAAAAGGTTTCATCATTATCCACGCCTGGTCGATGACGAAAAGCTTTAACAAGTCTAGCTTTGAAAGTCTCAACTTTTCCATCTACACCAAGTAATCTTCTCAAGATATACTTGCTCCTGATAGGGATTTAACCCTTCAGATATAGCAACCAAAGTCCATACCTTTTTGGTGTATAAGGATTCCATCTCAGATTACTAAGCATCCAGCCATTCTTACAGAGTCTTACTCCTGATAGCCAGCTCGAAGCAAGTTGGGTCATCATCTCATGATGCAATCCTCGCTCCCACTGTCATAGAGAAACCAAAGTATCTCTCAGGTGGGTGAGGAACCCTACTAGATCGGCGGAGAGGCTGAGGTTCGTTGGTTTCTATTGAATCCTTCGGTTCTACCAAATCATCTGCTGTAGTTTGCATAGCTGGAACATTTTCAGTTCTACATAACAGATCTTGCCTCGAGCTTGTCTGGATTTTGCTTTTCAGACATAGGCTGGACAACCCCAAATCTCAACTAACTTGAGAGATGGGCTCTTCCCTTATCATATCAAATATGAAGTGGTAGGCAACTGATTTGATTTGAACCCTATTCAATAGGTATGCAGCTTCTCAAGTGCATAACTCCCAAAAGGAAATAGGTAACTCAGTAGTACTCATCATAGAGCACACCTTATCATATAGGGTGTTATTGCTCCGCCCCGATACACCATCGTGCTATGGTGTATGCGGAGGAGTAATGCTGAGAGAGAATCTCATTCTCCTTTAGAAAAGTCCAAGAATTTCGTGCTCAAGTATCCTCCTCCTTGATCTCATCATAGGACATAATAATTTTACCCGTATTTGGTTCTCTACTTCTAACTTATATTCTGTGAATATCTCAAAAGGTTCGGAATTGTGTTTCAACAGGAACATAGGTCTGAATCTCGAAAGATCATCAGAGAATGTAATGAAGTATAAAGAACCATTCCTGGCATGTGTAGACAGGAGACCTTACATACATCATCATGTATCAGTCCCAAGAGTTCACTAACTCTTTCTCTGTTTCCAATAAACAGAGCTGTGGTCATCTTATCTCTGTGACATGACTGGCAAGTTTCACAAGATGTAAATTCAAACTGATTTAAATATGCATCTATATGTAACTTCAGCTAGTCGGGTCGCATTGATATGACCTAGTCTACAATACCTGAAGAAGGATTCGTTCATTTCTGAGCTCTTCCTCTTGTGTGTGTTCCGTATGCTAAAGAACTGTAGTTTGATTTAGAACATTAATGCTTTTAGATAACGTGCCTGAACCGATCAACTTTTGATATAGGAAATGTTCAAAACATTATCCAACAATACAAAATTTTACCGTTTCTTTACTAATAAAGAGACAGATATGATTTTGTATATCAGGTTCGGTATCTAATAACATTCGTTCAGAATCAATGTATTGGTAATACAGGGTGACAGTGACCAACAGACTTGGCTGCAACACTTGCCCCGTTTTCTACCTCATGAAACTTATCACCCGTTCTCAGTTCTCTATCTTTCTGTAGCCCTATGTAACAGATTACATATGCGGGATCCTGATCCGGTATCATATACCCAGGACGTAAAGGACACTGAGAAACAGTTCTGCATAATGAACACACCCGAAGATGATGCATCAGCATGCACTCTCTTCGTTTGGGCGGCACGGGAATTCTGGTATTCCCCAATTTCCTGCTCTGTCTTATAACAATTATAAATTGGAGCGGGACCAACGTTCCCCAGCTCAGTATAACAAGCGGGTTCAGTCAATATTCCGTATTATTATCTTGATTAAGGCGTGATATGGTCGCTACCTGGAGAGAGAGAGAAGAAAACACTCAGCGTATGCTCTTGCAAGATCAGATTGGTTATTATTTTATCTAATCAGGATGGCTCCCACTGCTTTTTATCAAATCTTCCTTCAAACCCAAAAAGGAAAGATTAGCCGAGATTAATTACACACTACAAGTTCGCCAATCTTTCAGCCAGGCCAGTGTCGGTACTTTGAGGGAGGTCCCCCGTGCTTTCGCACGAACCTAATTAATGTAAACCTAGTTTTCCCAGAGGCGTAACCCCGTTGACACCTTTCTAGACACCTACTTGATCGGCTAATTGTAATGTGTAAAACTCTCCCAGGAGTAACTCTTACTCGCAGCGGGTATCGGGATCCAACTATCTCATAGAAGGTATGCAATCTCATTGCAAATTTCAACACTTGAAATTCCCGATAATATTTTGCCCCATGCGATCTATGACCTTGACTGAGTCAACAAACCATAGACCGCAAGTAAAGTTCAACCTGTCATTTCTCGATTGAATTAAACCCACCCGCACGACCCTTGACTGAGTCAACAAGGCCGCACGACTACCCTAATCCAATCGCATCATATGCTTTGCTGATAAGCAATAATCAGCTACTGCACACTACGCCTTGACTGAGTCAACAAACGCAGCACGAATACTAACTATTACCTATCTGAAATGACGGAGGGCTACGACAGGTTTTTATGAAAACCTATTGCGTAATGAACTTGATATCGTTGTAGAATCAAATGATTTTGAAATGGAGTGCTTTTAAGGCTTTTCCAGTTTTGCTAAAGGAGTCACTCCCGGTGAAGGGATCGTCGGTCCTTTCCTCGTCGAATGAGGTGCGGGATATATCATATATATCACTGTGCAAAGCAAAAACTCTTAAAAGCAATCAAAAGACAAATCGAGTGTGTAGCATCTGCCAGTTATTGCTAAAGGAGTCACTCCCGGTGAAGGGATCTCGGTCCTTTCCTTATCGAATAAGGTGCAGGATATATCATATATACCGCTGTGCAAAGCAAGAACTGTAGCTACCTGTTTTATTTTGAAATTCGATTCTACAACATCTTAGGTTTCTTTTATTTCATTAATCACATTAATGAAGTCCCATCATTTAAGTTACCTAAACATCACAGATAAATACGACGTACACTTATGCCATCCGCATTCGCCTCGATGTCCCCTCGTGCACCGTTAGGTTAGGTAACTAACGGCAGAGCAGGGCAGGGCTAGCGCGGGTGTAAAACATAAGTAACGCCTATATAATATATCATATACACTATATATTGTATCTATCACAGAACATCACATGATCACAACACAGATATCGCAGCAGAAGAAACATATGAAATATTGGATATACTAGGACGTCCGTGTTTTCAATACAAGCCAGTATAAAACACGGATTCCACGGTCGCGATGAATAGCCAAACCCACACCCCTAGACCCCTACGAGAGCGGAGAGCAACCCTACCAATTCTGGAGTTAGGAGACCCGGACTCGACTCCTCGAGTTGGTCTCCCACTGGACTCCAGAACCCGGTTACTTGTGCTCTCCTCCTTGGGTCTATCCTAGTGCGGAAAAGTAAATAATATAGAAAAGGTGACAACTTCCGCAACCTGGAAGTGCCCCAATAAAAGAATATTACATACAAGTTTTTACATGAATGAAAATGAAAAAACACTCATCTCACATAAAAAACCCCCGGCTATTCAAACACGACGATCCAATATAACATATCCAGCAACACATAACATCACATGTCATCATCGTAAATAAATATGCGCATCCCAATTGTCGTTGACATATAGCAACGAAACCGGCGATATCACATATTACACTTACGGTCACAGAAAAGAAAGTGTAAAACTACAACAGTTGGAATCCGCAACCTCCTCAGACATCGCATGCCTGACCAAATGAATTACTTAGACATCGCATGCCTAACAATTATAAACCCCGCATTTTAGTCTCTTTATCGAAAACACTTTTCAATACCAAGTCGGGCAATTCAACAGGATTCCTGACATTTTGATCGAATGCTCGTCGCAAACTTTAGTAGGCGGCCGCACCCCCGATACCGTCGACGAAGTGCACCAAGGCGGAACACCACCACCGCGAGCACCCGAACGGATGCTTTCGGCGACGGGGTTCTCCTACAGTCACTTGGTCGGGGCTATGGGGCGAGGCTGTCTATTAAGTTTACCCGGCGAGTATCCGCGTACGCTACGTGATTGCGACGGACTTTTGATCACATCAAAATTCCGTGGCAACCGATCAAGTGAGACTAAAGTGCTATGTTTATAACATTCATTCAGTTATCTCATAACTTTTGTGAATTCCAATTATTGTATCCCATTCCAGATAAATAGAAAATGTTAAACTTTCCGATCGAACATTCAAACACCCAAGTTTTCCCGATACAGATCAACACATGAAACAAGTCTAAAAACATTCAGTTCGTGCCTCAGTACCAAAGGTCCAGCCGTAGAAGGGTCAAGCCAACGCCTCACATGTGGCACGCCGTACTGTCCCAAACCCGAAGGTTCAAAGGGCAGTTCAAGACGGTCACATAATCGAGTTAAGGTTTGTTGTCTTCTAGAGGGACCATCGCGTTACTTGCACTACTTAGAACGTCTTTAAACTACGGAAAAATCCAACAGTTGGAAATTTCCCGACAGGGGAAAAATTGGGTATTTATATCCGGTCGAACTTTTTAACATATTCTAATATTTATCCGGAAAGCCACATAGACAAAATCTGATACTCCGATCGAAACACCGAATCCCCAAAACAACCCCAGAAAATTCAACTCTTGAATAAATATTAAAAATTCCCAGAAAATCCAACTTCAGAAAATAGGAATTACTGTGCAAACAAGGGAAGCTGACGTCATCAATGGGCCGCGGAACCGCCGCATAAGCTAGGCTTCTGCCGCGGTTCCGCCGCAGTTTTGACTGTTCATGAGTAAAATTTTGCACCGTGATTCTTAGATTTCCCTGCTGAATTTTTTAAGCATTTTTAATCTGGAAAAATCCCAGTTTTTGAAAAAAGGACAGAGAGCAATTTTTGAGTTGGGTTTCGGGTTCGTTCGGGTTTCAAATTCTGTCTAGACTTCGCCTAAGGCTCTAGCTAGGCTCTGATACCACTGTAGGGTTCCTAGGCACTCTCAAGAGGTCTCACAAGGCATCAACCATGCCAATTTAAAATTTTACGGTACCGAGAAACCCTAGACTACGGATCGTTAACTAGAATTCTAGGCGAAAAGGAAACTAGTTTACATCTAAACTAAAAGAATGGAAATACAACCTTTGTAGATCCGGTCCTCCACCTCCACGGCTCCGTGATGAAGTCCTCTCCACTGTCCAAATCAAAATTCGGGCTCTAGCGTCGGCTTCATCGGAGAAAAAGCGGGCTAGGTCATCGACGACGTGCCGAAGATGATCTACGTCGAGGCATCGCTAGATCAAGCTCCAACTTCACCAAGTCAAGAAAACTTGTGAAGGAAACACACTCTACTACTTGTCAAGAGGTAGAGGATGAAGAAATAGGAAGTGGGTAGACTTTAGAATTGGATTTCTCACTCATTTCATCAATCCACCATTGATGAAGTCAAACTTCTTCAAGTGAAGAAGAAGAAGAAGATGAAGATAATATTATGATAAGTTTTATTAAAATGAAAAGAAAATTAATACTTATCATAATGTAAACTATGGTCAAGTGTAGAGATTAAATCATGGTTAGTGGGAATGGTTAGGGTTAAGCATGGAGACAAAATGGTCACTTGGTCAAAGCTTCATGAAGCTTCAACATCCATCCAAAGAAAGCCACCATTTTGCACTTTATGCAAATTATTTTCCAAAAAGAAATGGATAAATAAATAAGTGAATAAAACAAAACCCTAACCATTATCATGTAACCATGGTTTGATCTTTACACAAAAACCCTAGCAAACATGTATCATTAAACATGATACAATCAAGTGCACAAAAGTATATCACATATACAATGTGTACATCCGAGTGAGAATATCCATTTAAAGTGAACCAATATTAGTTAATGCAAAGTAATATATCTAATATATAATTATACATTAAATCATTAAATCAACACTTGATTCAATGATCCGGTCATGTCGCACATAACCGACTAGTATCCAATGTATCGGCTTATCGAATCAATCCTTGATTCGATATCTAGGTTATATCGAATATAACCAATCGATACATTCATCGCGAGAATGGAATACGGTATCACATACACGCATTATTCTCGGTCCCGCACATATCTCATATGCGCTCCTATTTCGTTTCGCTTGAGCCAGGAAACCTCTGTGTAGGACTCTAAAGACTCGTCAATACGCCGGCAGCAGATGATGATCATATCAAACACCCACAAGCCGCAAGCGGTCTGCTAAACGTAACGGCCACCCGGGTATTGAGCGATCAGAAGATCGACGAGCAAGCCCGCTCACACTCCAGTGAATTCAACCAGTAACACTTACCGTACAGTCCGGTCTGATCGTCTGATATGTCGCATATCTCGCCTAGGGGTGGTAAACGTCAGACCCCAATAGCTCGATAAGTCATGTCGATATGAGGTCTATAACAATTCGAGAAACTACTGGTAACACTTACCAGTAAATCTAAGCAACCCTGGCCAGGGATTTCCGGTTATAACCAATCGAACACAGCGCAACATCAACTCCCTATACCGGGAGAGACGAATCCCCTCCTATCGCTCATTGCCTCCATGTGACTCGGGACTGTACCCAAAAACCACCGTTTTGCACGCCCTCTTGGACATGGTAAGATGGAAATCAAAGCACAGTGGGAACCACACAAGACTCTATGACGATCTCGGGTCAACAGACTACTCTGTACCAGTGTCACCAAAGAACTGCCATCTGACGTAAGGTATAATACCATCTGGGAGTTCTCGGCGAGTCCGTCCAGTGTACCCAGTCTCCATTGAGCACCCGTATATCATCTCCGATGTCAAACACCAATGGATATGGGATCATCCATCGCCCATCTGTATGGGTCGAGAAGGTATACGCTAGTCTACTCTGGTATATCGATGCCCCGTCTCGATATACCAACGACTAGGGACTTTGAAGGATGTACCTATGGACTACCTTGTCCCCACTAGTATGATCTGCATCATAGTCCAGGTAGTCAAGTACACATCCTAAGGGCTTTACCAACATGTAACAGAGAGACAATCAGTGTACACGTTAAGGTAAAGAGCAACCAGATAGCATACTATCATGTCGAGCAAGAAAGTCCTCCCTATATATGTCCAAGCATCCACTACAATATACATCCTATGTATAGTAATGGCCTCTAGGGCATACATATAACTAACAACATCAGGGCCGGTCATGGTGACGGTGCCTGACAGATGATGATTTACGTGTCGATGCTAGACACGGGTTTCATGATGTTTCGAGTGTCAATGTGGACACTCCGGTTCCATGATTTTGTTGTGTCGCGAGGGACACACGTTGTTTCATATCCTCATATATACCTGCATATGCTTTTATGATATTTACATGCAGGAGTTGTTGTGTCAGTGGTTGACACGTGGACGAGATCCACTTGCATACATGCATTGATTATATTGTTGGACGGGATCCACTTGCATACATGCATTGATTATATTGTTGGATGATTATCCACCGCTGATAGGCATTTACCATGTGTTGGCACATATGCAGATACGGTCACTCTAGATATCATAGTATTACCTTTATAATATAGTTGACCTAGGAATCGTTGTTTATTTCGATTTCTACCTGATGATGTTTTCTATTCACGAGTTGGCAACTCACCCTCGTTGTGCCACAGTTCTTGCAGGTTGACAGCATGGATCAGTTGCGGCATCGCTGGCACACAGCTGTTTTCGGGTGACTTTCTTTTGATAGGTGGTACATGTTGGATCGTGCCCTTCTTGTATTCATTATTCATATTGTATCTAGTCACTCCATCAAATCAGAAACTAGAAATTGTATATGATGAAGACTTAGAAGACTTGTAGTTGCGAGACTTGAGCGATGGGTTTTATGTTCTCTTTTGGGGTTGATGTCTTGCTTTACCTTATTTCCTTATGTGGATCTTCGCCGTTGGGCGTCGTATACTTGTTATTTATACTTGTGGTGGTTGTTTCCGCCGTTGGGCATGATTTTCTCCCGTTTGGGATGCTTTTCTTTATATTCCTTATTGTACCCATTTTCGAGGCTAGTTTTTACAAAGGAGGTGCTTCCGAAATTTTTATGAAAACCAAGGAAAAGAGTTAAAGTGAATTTTTAAGGATTTTTACTTAAGTTTCTAAATGTTGTAAATGTTTTCTTTACTTACTTCTATTGTAAGGTTTAGATTTCTGGGTTTCGGCTTACTTAGGTTACGTTACGCCTGTAGACGTTGCGTAATTTAAGTGCCGGTAACGAGCTAATATTTTAGGTTGTGACATGACCTTGGCGTTGGTCAAAATGTCATAAGTCACATGTCAAGTTCTACCCATCATTATCTTGTTAATTTGAACACACCCGTACATACCCCTGACGTTGGCCAAATGACAGTACGACTGTCCCAAACTAACTTATCTATCTATGCAACAAATGAATACCCAGCAGCTACCAAACACTATACCTTGGCGTTGATCAAAATACATAGCTTGAATACTACTGAATACCCAAATGAAATGACGGAGGGCTACAAATGGTTTTGGCGAAACCGTGAACGTAGTGAACTTGATATGATCGAAGGAACCTGATAGCTTTTAAAAGGAGTGGTTTAAGCTCCGCAATTAAAAAATATCTTCTGTTTTAAAATAACCGAGTGGTTTCTTTTAAACTATTTCAACGATTCAACTTTGGTTTATTTTCTTTGCATTAATATAATGCGTCCCATCATTTAACCTATCATTGCAGAAAACAACAAAAATACAACGTCCACTTATGCCATCCGCATTCGCCACTGGGTCCCGTCATTCACCCGTTAGGTTACTTAACTAACGACAGAGCGGGGGCTGGGCTAGCGTGGGTGCAAAACATAAGTGA
This sequence comes from Agapanthus africanus, assembly GCA_030015575.1. NCBI lineage: Eukaryota > Viridiplantae > Streptophyta > Magnoliopsida > Asparagales > Amaryllidaceae > Agapanthus > Agapanthus africanus. The sequence continues at coordinate 217,906,244 of JASDDO010000029.1, forward strand.
CGCCTAATAGATATCATATATAGATATTGTACTTTCATCAGACGCAATAATAGGCATTCCAGATCACAGATGAACATATTGGATTTGCTACGAATCCGCATTCCTTTTGAGCCTGCAAAGAAAGACGGATTACACAGTCGCGATGAATAGCCAAAACCCAAACCTAGACCCCTATGGGTACGGCAAACTACCCGCCAAGTACCCAAAGTGAAGCGGTCTCCCTCAACGACGTGAGTCGGCCACTAAACACTTCAAAGTACCCGGTAGTTTGTGCACCCCACCTTGGGTCTATCCTAGGAGCAGAAAACAGTAAATGAAATAATACAACGGTGGCTACAACCTCAATCCGGATGTGCCCCGCAAAAGAATATTACAACAAATTATAATTTACATTTGAATGAAAGAAACACTCGTCTCATATCCTCGACTATCCATTCACGACAATCCAACAAGTTCATATTCATAAACCAGTAAAAACCATTACAGAAATGTGCAACCCCCTGCTAACCGACATACTAGCAGTTAGGGGAGGTTTACGAACACATAAAACACAACACAGATATAATCCATTTAGCCAAACATCTTAGAATTTCGATCAAGCAACACAAATGAATCTACTCTAAACAATTCTCTGTGCACATAAAACCTGAGCAGAAACAAAACATCCCAGAAAACACAACATCAATACAGAAGAATAACTGAGCAAATTTGGGTTGACTCGGAGTCAACTCGGCCGCGGATCCGCGGCGGATCGCTTGGATCGGCGGCGCTTCCGTGGTGGTTTGGCCGATTCACGGTCCCAAATTTCTTCACAATTCTTAAAAAACTCTGCCTGTATTTTTAAGGGTCCCTGAAAAATTTTTAGACCCCGTCTTAAAAACGGCAGAAACTTTGTGAAAATGATGTTTTTTCGGGTTTGTTTTGCGGTCGAATTTCTAACGACTTTGCTAACATGTTAGTTATGGTTTAGCTAGACTCTGATACCACTGTAAGTCGACGTTAGACACCCCACATGATGCGGGGAGGCAGAATAGGTAAAACAATCATTTTGTTTAAGTTAACATCCACTAACTTTACGGATCTTTGCTAAACCCTAACTAACAACTATCTAGAAGTGATTAACTACTATGATAGATGATTATACCTCAAGATTCTAGTCCCTTCTTGTTCTTGTTGTTCACCTCTTTGTCGGCCTCCTCGATGTGATAGAAGATCCACCGGAGAGCCCCTTCTCCAAGCTTTAACCTCTCACTTGAGGTAACTAGGTGGCTATGATTGCTAATCAAGATAACCTAGAGGATATAGAGATGGATTAGGGATCTATTAGTCTTGCTAACCCTTGGGATCTCAACACATAAGAGGATTAGGGTTAGGTCTTTGAAGAGATAAAGCTTGAGGAGAGAGAATGTGTTTGTGAGAATGAAATGAATTATAACTCATTTATGAAGATATGAAGCATGATAATTATCTAAATGAATAACATATAATAATATCAACCATGCTTTATTAATTCACTTTGGGTGAATCATCTCATGAGTCATTAAGCAATAAATGCTTCATTAACTCATTTGGATGAATCACTCCATGAGTCACTAATCCATTTAATGCAAATTCCACCTAAGCTCACCACCTCATCTTTCTTCTAGAAGCTTCTCGACTAATTATGAGAATGCCCCTCATATCCGTGAAAACACGGAAATACTGAGACTGTATAATTCCAATAATCCAATACTAGAATCTGGCTTAAACTAAAGCCCGCTAGTAAAAACTGTCCGAATATCGTACGTGCATAAAAACACGTATGTGTCCGAACCCTGTCATAAAATCATACGACCTCTATATTGTTTCGCCTGAAGCAGGGAAACTCTTTGTGTGGGACTCTAAAGACTCGACACTACGCTGGTAGTGGGTTTAACCACAGGCCGCAAGTTGTACTAGCTGTACGTAACGGTCCCCAGGTAGATGTCGATAAGAAGGCCGATGAGGAAACCCATCCGAACTCTTAGTGAGCCTGATGTGACAATCTCCGTACAGTCTGGTCTGTTCGTCTAGGACTATCGCATATCGGGCCTAGGGGGCGGCAAGCATCAGTCCCCTAAAAGAGGTATAAGTCGTGTCAGAGTGAAGCCCATTACACCTTGAGAAGCTACTGGAAATCCTACCAGTAAATCTCGATTGCCTTGGCCAGGGACTTTGCGTAATGGCTCTCCAAACACAGCGCAATATCAACTCCCAATATTGGGAGAGACGAATCCTATCTAACCGCCACTGCCTCCAAGTGCTTCGAGACTGCACCCAACTTCTACCTGTTTGCATGACTCCTTTGAGCCGTGGTAGGGTAGCAATCTAAGAACAGTGGGAACACACTCGAGACGAAGCAGCAGTGTCAAGTCTGCGGGCTATGCTAAACTCATGTCACCTGGGAACTGTTAACTAACGACGGGTATAATACCAACCAACAGTTCCCTGCGAGTCCTATCCGGTGTACTCGTAACCCAACGAGCACCTGTATACTATCTCCAGTATAATGTACTGATGGCTGTGGGACAGACCATCCCCCCAACTGGGATGAGAATCGTACACACTAGTTTATTCCGGAGTATCGATGCCCTGTCTCGATAATCCTACGACTAGGGACCTGAAAAAGGATGTGTTTGTAGACTACCCAGCCCCAATAGTGTGACTGCCATCACAACGCTGGTAGTCAAGCAAGATCCTAAGGGCTCTATCAATATGTATTCGCGATATGCTAACATATACATATATTAAGATAGATATAAACCAAGTAGCATACTACTATGTTGAGCGAGACTGTTAATATAACTGTGAATATCCCAAGCTTCCATTAAATAATATACAAACTAGTATGATACAATAATAGCCCCTAGGGCATATACACTAATAGTAGGGGTCTTGGTTTCATTGCACAGGCTATCCACACGACCACGGGAACATCGGGTTTCAGTAGCGGCTCTGTGAAACCCGGGGATCCCAGATTATCTGTATCGTTCTGTAATGTGTAGGATTCCTAGGCACTCCCAAAAGGTCTCACAAGGCATCAACCATGCCAATTTCAAAATTTACGGGTGCCGAGAAACCCTAATACGGATCGTTGGCTAGAAATATAGGCGAAAACTAGAACTAGTAAACTACTTTACTAAGAGTGACGGAAATACAACCTTTGTAGATCCTGTCCTCCACCTCCACGGCTCCGTGATGAAGTCCTCTCCGCTGTCCAAATCAAAATCCGGGCTCTAGCGTCGGCTTCATCGGAGAAATGGACGGGCAAGGTCGTCGGCTTCGTGCGAAGATGATCTACGTCGAAGCATCACTAGATCAAGCTCCCACTTCACCAAGTCATGAAACTTGTGAAGAAAACACACTCTACTACTTGGCAAGAGGTAGAGGATGAAGAAATAGGAAGTGGGTTCACTTTAGAATTGGATTTCTCACTCTTTTTCATCAATCACCATTGATGAAGCAAGCTTTCTTCAAGTAGAAGATGATCTTTTTAGAAAATAACTAATCATGTTCAAACCATGGTCAAGTGTAGAGAATAAACTAGGGTTAGTGGGAATGCTTAGGGTTAAGCATGAGACAAAATGGTCACTTAGGTCAAAGCTTCATGAAGCTTCAACTAGAATACAAATCAAGCCACCATTTTCTTTATGCTTAATATTTTTCCAAAAAGAATAAATAGATAAATAAATGAATAAGAAAACAAAAGGAAAACCCTAACCATTTCACAACCATGGTTTAATCTTTACACAAACCCTAGTGAGCATGTATCATCAAACATGATACAAACTTGTGTACAAAAATATATCACATATACAATGTGCACAATCCAAGTGAGAAAATCCATTTAAAGTGAACCGATACTAGTTAATGCAAAGTAATATATCAAATATATATAATTATACATTAAATCATTAAATCAACACTTGATTTAACGATCCGGTCATATCGTATATAACCGACTAGTATCCTTTGTATCGGCTTATCGAATCAATACTTGATTCGATAACTAGGTTATATCGCATATAACCATTCGATGCATTCATCGCGAGAATAGAATACGGTATCACATACACGCATTATTCTCGGTCCCGCACATATCTCATATGCGCTCCTATTTCGTTTCGCTTGAGCCAGGAAACCTCTGTGTAGGACTCTAAAGACTCGTCAATACGCCGGCAGCAGGTGATGATCATATCAAACACCCACAAGCCGCAAGCGGTCTGCTAAACGTAACGGCCACCCGGGTATTGAGTGATCAGAATATCGACGAGCAAGCCCGCTCACACTCCAGTGAATCCAACCAGTAACACTACCGTACAGTCCGGTCTCGTCGTCTGATATGTCGCATATCTTGCCTAGGGGTGGTAAACGTCAGACCCCAATAGCTCGATAAGTCGTGTCGATATGAGGTCTATAACAGTTCGAGAAACTACTGGTAACACTTACCAGTAAATCTCAGCAACTCTGGCCAGGGATTTCCGGTTATAGCCAATCGAACACAGCGCAACATCAACTCCCTATACCGGGAGAGACGAATCCCCTCCTATCGCTCATTGCCTCTATGTGACTCGGGACTGTACCCAAAAACCATCGTTTTGCACGCCCTCTTGGACGTGGTAAGATGGAAATCAAAGCACAGTGGGAACCACACAAGACTCTATGACGATCTCGGGTCAACAGACTACTCTGTACCAGTGTCACCAGAGAACTGCTATCTGACGTAAGGTATAATACCATCTGGGAGTTCTCGGCGAGTCCGTCCAGTGTACCCAGTCTCTACTGAGCACCCGTATATCATCTCCGATGTCAAACACCAATGGATATGGGATCATCCATCGCCCATCTGTATGGGTCGAGAAGGTATACGCTAGTCTACTCTGGTATATCGATGCCCCGTCTCGATACACCCACGACTAGGGACTTTGAAGGATGTACTTACGGACTACCCTGTCCCCACTAGTATGATCTGCATCATAGTCCAGGTAGTCAAGCACACATCCTAAGGGCTTTACCAACATGTAACAGAGAGACAAACAGTGTACATGTTAAGGTAAAGAGTAACCAGATAGTATACAATCATGTCGAGCAAGAAAGTCCTCCCTATATATGTCCCATCATCCACTACAATATACATCCAATGTACAGTAATGGCCTCTAGGGCATACATATAACTAACAATCTCCCACTTGCACTAAGGCCATCTGATAGCAGTGGTTGTAGTATCTCATACTCAACCATCCCATAAAAGTCTCTCTCTGGGAAAAGGCCTTTGTGAGTGGATCCGCCGTGTTGTCCTCTGAGTCTACTCTCCTTACCTCGATCCCTTGGAGATCAAGCATCTCCATGATCAGGTGACACTGCCTTAGAATATGTCTGGATCACTGACGGGATCTGCGTTCCTTGGCATAAGCCACAACTCCATTGTCTCACAATGGGAGGAACGCAGTTCATCTCATGAACCATTATACACCCAGACTGCCTCTTTGGTAGCATCTTAAGTAGCGATGTATCCTGCCTTTATCGCCTAGTATGTCACGGTATGTAGCTTGGAACTCTTCCAACATACCGTCCCTTTACTAAGGGTAAAGACAATTCCTGTGACTGACATTCAGTCGTCTTTATCACCCTGGAACACTTCCAGTGATTTTCCCCTGGATCAACTGATACCATCTCACTACAACTAGTGAGTGTCCTAATATCCATTTAGATCTATCTCATAGATCCAAAACCCAGGATTTAGGAGGTATCACTTTGATCCTATATGGAGAATCATTGTGATAAGCGGAGATTGATCGAGCGTAGCATAGGAAACTCCTTCCCTATCAAGAGTATGTCATCCACGTACTCTACGAGGATTACCACCATACTCCCTACTACCTTTTTGTATATACAAGGTTCATCTACCATTTTGATGATGTCAACTTCTTTGACTACTTCATTAAAACAGATGTTCCAACTCCGCGATGCCTGCTTTATCCTATAAAACATCTTGCACACGTTTCCGCTGCTCCCACTGTCTACGAAGCCCTCTGGCTGTGTACTTATAGACGTTCTCTTCTAAAACATCATTTAGAAAAGCAGTCATGGCACCCAACCACCAGATATCGTAGTCATGGTATGTAGCCATGGCAAGTAGGATCTGGATGGACTTAAGCATAGATCCTTAGAAAAGGTTTCATCATGATCCACACCTGGTCAATGATGCAAACCTTTAATAAGTCTAGCTTTGAAAGTCTCAACTTTTCCATGTACACCAAGTAATATTCTCAAGATATACTTGCTCCTGATGGGGATTTAACCCTTCAGATATAGCAACCAAAGTCCATACTTTGTTGGTGTAGAAGGATTCCATCTCAGATCACTAAGCATCTGCCATTCTTACAGAGTCCCACTCCTGATGGCCAGCTCGAAACTAGTTGGGTCATCATCTCATGACGCAATCCTTGCTCCCACTGTCATAGAGAAACAGAAGTATCTCTCAGGTGGGTGAGGAACCCTACTAGATCGGCGGAGAGGCTGAGGTTCGTTGGAATCTACTGAATCCTTTGGTTCTATCAAATCATCAGCTGTAGTTTGTATAGCTGGAACCTTTCCAGTTCTACATTACAGACCTTGCCTCGAGCTTGTCTGGATTTTGCTTTCAGACATAGGCCGGACAACCCCAAATCTTAACTAACTTAAGATATGGGCTCTTCCCTTTCCATATCACATATGAAGTGGTAGGCAATTGATTTGTTTGGAACCCTATTCAATAGGTATGCAGCTTCTCAAGTGCACAACTCCCAAAAGGAAACAGGTAACTCAGTAGTACTCATCATAGAGCACACCATATCGAATAGGGTGTATCTGCTTCGCCCCGATATACCATCGTGCAATGATGTATACGGAGGAGTAATGCTGAGAGAGAATCTCATTCTCCTTTAGAATAGTCCAGGATTTCCATGCTCAAGTATTCTCCTCCTTGATCTCATCATAGGACATAATACTTTTACCCGTATTTGGTTCTCTACTTCTAACTTATATTCTGTGAATATCTCAAAAGGTTCGGACTTGTGTTTCAATAGGAACATAGGTCTGAATCTCGAAAGATCATCAGAGAATGTAATGAAGTACAAAGAACCGGTCTTGGCATGTGTAGACAGGGGACCTTACATACATCAACATGTATCATCCCAAGAGTTTATTAACTCTTTCTTTTGTGTGTGTTCTGTATACTAAGAACTGTAGTTTGATTTAGAACATCAATACTTTTAGATAACGTTCCTGAACCGATCAACTTTTGATATAGGAAATGTTCAAAACATTATCCAACAATACAAAATTTTATCATTTCTTTACTTGTAAAGAGACTGATATGATTTTGTATATCAGGTTCGGTATCTAATAACATTCGTTTAGAATCAATGTATTGGTAATACAGGGTGACAGTGACCAACAGACTTGGCTGCAACACTTGCCCCGTTTTCTGTCTCATGAAACTTATCACCCGTTCTCAGTTCTCTACCTTTCTGTAGCCCTATGTAACAGATTACATATCTGGCATCCTGATCCGGTATCAAATACCCAGGATGCAGAGGATACTGAGAAATAGTTCTTTGTAATGAACACACCCGAAGGAGATGCATCATATGCACTTTCTTCGTTTGGGCGGCATAGGAATTCTGGTATTCCCTAATTTCCTGCTCTGTCTTATAACAATTATAAGTTGGAGCGGGACCAACGTTCCCCATCTCAGTATAACAAGCGGGTTCGGTCAATAATCCGTATTATTATCTTGATTAAGGCGTGATATGGTCGCTACCTGGAGAGAGAGAGAAGAAAACACTCAGCGTGCGCTCTTGCAAGAATAGACTGGTTATTATTTTATCTAATCAGGAGGCTCCCACCGTTTTTATCAAATCTTCCTTCAAACCCAAAAAGGAAAGACTAGCCGGGATTAATTACACACTACAAGTTCGCCAATCTTTCAGCCAGGCCAGTGTCGGTACTTTGAGGGAGGTCCCCCGTGCTTTCGTACGAACCTAATTAATGTAAACCTCGTTTTCCCAGAGGCGTAACCCCGTTGACACCTTTCTAGACACCTACTTGATCGGCTAATTGTAATGTGTAAAACTCTCCCAGGAGTAACTCTTACTCTCAGCGGGTATCGGGATCCAACTATCTCATAGAAGGTATGCAATCTCATTGCAAATTTCAACACTTGAAATTCCCGATAATTTTTGCCCCTAGCGTGCTATGACCTTGACGCATGCCAAACAACCCATAGTCCGCTAGACAAGTTCAACCCGTACATTTCTTGATTGAATTAAACCCACCCGCACGACCCTTGACGCATGCCAAACAACGCCGTACGAATACCCTAATCCAATCGCATCGTATGCTAGCAGATAAGCACTACTTAGCTACCGTACACTACGCCTTGACGCATGCCAAACAACCGCAGCACGAATACTAACTAGTACTTATCTGAAATGACGGAGGGCTACGACAGGTTTTTCTGAAAACCTATTGCGTAATGAACTTGATATCGTTGTAGAATCAAATGATTTTAAAATGGAGTGCTTTTGAGGCTTTTCTAGTTTTGCTAAAGGAGTCACTCCCGGTGAAGGGATCGTCGGTCCTTTCCTCGTCGAATGAGGTGCGGGATATATCATATAAATCACTGTGCAAAGCAAAAACACTTAAAAGCAATCAAAAGACAAACCGAGTGTGTAGCATCTACCAGTTATTGCTAAAGGAGTCACTCCCGGTGAAGGGATCTCGGTCCTTTCCTCATCGAATAAGGTGCAGCATATATCGTATATACCGCTGTGCAAAGCAAGAACTGTAGCTACCTGTTTTTATTTTGAAATTCGATTCTACAACATCTTAGGTTTCTTTTATTTCATTAATCATATTAATGAAGTCCCATCATATAAGTACCTAAACATTACAGATAAATACGACGTACACTTATGCCATCCGCATTCGCCTCGATGTCCCCTCGTGCACCGTTAGGTTAGGTAACTAACGGCAGAGCGGGGCAGGGCTAGCGCGGGTGTAAAACATAAGTAACGCCTATATAATACTATATACAGTATCTATCACAGAACATATCACATGATCACATCACAGATATCGCAGCAGAAGAATCATATGAAATATTGGATATACTAGGACGTCCGTGTTTTCAATACGAGCCAGTATAAAACACGGATTCCACGGTCGTGATGAATAGCCAAACCCACACCCCTAGACCCCTACGAGAGCGGCAAGCAACCCTACCAATTCTAGAGTTAGGAGACCCGGACTCAACTCCTCGAGTTGGTCTCCCACTGGACTCCATAACCCGGTTACTTGTGCTCCCCTCCTTGGGTCTATCCTAGTGCGGAAAAGTAAATAATATACAAACGGTGACATCATCCGCAACCTGGAAGTGCCCCAAATAAAAGAATATTACATACAAGTTTTTACATGAATGAAAATAAAAAACACTCATCTCACATAAAAACCCCCGGCTATTCAAACACGACGATCCAATATAACATATCCAGCAACACATAACATCACATGTCATCAACGTAAGTAAATATGCGCATCCCAATTGTCGTTGACATATAGCAACGAAACCGGCGATATCACATATTACACTTACGGTCACAGAAAAGAAAGTGTAAAACTACAACAGTTGGAATCTGCAACCTGCATAGACATCATATGCCTAATCGAATGAATTCCTTAGACATTGCATGCCTAACAATTATAAACCCCGCATTTTAGTCTCAAAATCGAAAACACTTTTCAATATCAAGTCGGGCAATTCAACAAGATTCCCGACAAACTGATCGAATGCTCGTCGTAAACTTCAGTAGACGGCCGCACCCCCGATACCGTCAACGAAGTGCACCAAGGCGGAACACCGCTACCGCGAGCACCCGGACGGATGCTTTCGGCGAGGGGGTTCTCCTACAGTCACTTGGTCGGGGCTATGGGGTGTAGCTGTCTATTAAGTTTACCCGGCGAGTATCCGCGTACGCTACGTGATTGCAATGGACTTTTGATCACATCAAAATTCCGTGGCAACTGATTGATAGGATTTGTGCGTGTCAAGTTTAGTTCTAAATACCGCAATCAAGACGGTTTTGCATGTAGCTAGCCGGTTGAGTACGGGTCGTCCGCAGGGAGATGGGAATCTTTTTCTATGTGTTTTTCGACGAGTTAAGTCCGGTTGTTCAGATTTTGTTTGTAGTTATCTATGTGTTGAGTTGATATTTAAAGAGAGCATGTTAGGGTTAGGATTAGGTTAGTTTGAGTTAGGAGTCTCCACATCTTTCGTTGCCCCTCTTAAAGTCGTGTTACGGTAATCGGCAACAACGGGGATTAGCACGACTAGGAAGTACTTTGCGAGTATAAGCTAGGCTTTCCAACGCATAAGTCTTCCTTTTGGTGCTTGTCCGTCCGTTCTTGGCTCTTAGCCATAACCTCCGGTTAATCCAACCACAACCGGTCTCACTACGGAATCACCGCTATCATGTAGGATAGGGTGCCGTAAGGAGCGGATTGTGGTTGGGTTAACGGGAGTCGATTTAAGCTGTTGGGCAAGGAAAGAGTGAGAGAGATTTCCTTCTCTCAAACTTCCCTTATCCTACCCTAACAAGAATGAACTACTCACACATCATAATACGGAAAAATAAAACAACACAAAAGAGGAAGATAGAAAGAAGGAGATTAGAAGAATACGACTAACTGTTTGCGACCTCACCTTGGCGAGGATCGAGCGTAAGTATCATTGTCGTATGTAAGGATAAAGAAAAAAGAGAAGAAAGAAATAACAAGGAAATAACAACAACTACTTAACAATTGAAATTACAACACATTACAACAAGTAAAAGAAAGAGACTAGCATGATATAAAATGGTCTTCTTTATTCATCACTCTTCACTCAAAAGCTCACTTACAAGTTTAATGGAGAAGAGGTGAGAAGAGGAAGAAGAACATGTAACTAAAACCTAGCAAAAGAAATACAAGAATTGGACCCCTTCCTTCACAAACTTCTGGGGTATTTATAGGCTGAAAGATGAGAAACTAGGGCAACAATACGGGCCCTTATGAAAAGACCAAAGAGCCCCTGAAAACCCTAACAGTTTGGCGCCAATATGGCCGCGGAAGGGCGGCCAAAACCCCCCTTTGGCCGCGCTTCCGCGGCCGTTTAGAGGAGTTAGGCCTATATCTTTTTGGTCCTGGCCTGTTTTGGTGTGTACTGCATTCTGATATATGTATTTTCTCATAATTTCTTCACGAATTTTCCAGAATTTCTGTTGAAGGAAAGGTGGACTTTTTGTCAAGATTTTGTCATGATTGTCTCGAGCTCCGCGTAGATCTCTTGGATCTTGTGCCACCATTGAGCCTTGTGCATAGATTTGACATTTTGTCTTCCTACTGGTATCTGGTAACAAGCGGATGAGGGACGGAGACCGTGTTTTATCTGTGGTTGGCAGGAACCGGATTTTTGTCGTGTTTTCCATGAATTTCTCCGTTTGAGAACCGGGAACCTGTATCCTGCAATTGACTAGCAAACACGGCTCAAGAGTATCTACCGACATGCAATCTGATAAAAATTGGGCGGTATGAAAATGCAAAAATCTGATATGAACAAATACCCCCAAACTTATCATTTGCTCGTCCCGAGCAAAGTCCATTTATTCACAAAAAAAATTTCCTAACCTCACTTTCGCAGGGAACGCGATTGCACTGAGCCTGTGCAACAAGCCGTTAAACCTCTAGGTGTCCCTAGTAGGAGGAGTGTTGTCTCCTGAGGGTTTTCAGCGGATACTACCCACAAAATCCGGTCAAGTTGGTTTGTAAAAATGACTAAGTTTCAAACCCTAAAGTTTTGTTTTAGAAAATAAAAATTCTATAATCCTAAGTCTAGACCATCGAACCTTTATTTTTCACACCTCGCTTCTCATTTAACTACAGATTTTATATGTCTTTACGTGCAGTGTAAATAGTGTCGTTAAGTTCCAGAAGGATCGATTAGAGTCATCATGTCGCACAATAAAGCCCAGATAATAATTTTAAAAGGATCACATAAGTTTTATAACGAGTTAAGCATTTTTCAAGTTTCGTTTTCCAGTAAGGTTTCAACTTCAGAATTTCTATCTTCCTTAACAGGAAACTAAGTCGTATTTTTCACTCCACCTTTTTCTTGTTTTCATTTCATACACACCACTGTGAACGTGCAATAGTCTTTATCATAGAATAAAACCTTCACATCTCCGTTAAAATTTTTTATAAAAGTCTGTCTTTTATCAAGATTATTCTCACACAAAGAACCGTTAGGAATTTTAACCCGGAGAGAACACTTGCTTGACTTTGTTTTAAACTGGACTTTCTAGGCTTCTTAGCGAGCTTTGGGCCAATGCACCCAAACCAGTTGGTTTTAGGGAATTAGGTGTAGAAACACCCCGGCGGACTTAATTACTCAAGTTACCTAGGTCCAGAAAACAAAAGACAGTATGGCGTGAAAATCAGCTGATTTAATACGAACGGAGATATAACCGGCAGTTCAAATATTTTTTGGATAAAAGACGTGCCTAGTGGGTTTGGTGTGTAATCATTCCAATCAAGTTTTAGATGGGTTATTTTTCAGACTTAGCTCCTATTACGGCATCAATAACATTCCTTCATATTCGCTTTACTTCATAAACTATTCTTGACATTACTTATTTCAGAACAAACATATTTGATCCTCAGAAAATCATTTATCTGTTTAAAAGTTCAAACATGAAAGACTTGTCATCTAATTCCCGAAATCTTACGACACGTGTAGTGTGATGTAAAGACGTATATCAGCTATAGTTAACTTCAAGGGAGAGTTATCTTTCAGGTTTTCAAAATCCAAACATAAGATCTAGTTATTCCTATTTTTCAAACAAAAACCGTCGAATGTTGAATCGGAGTTCTTCCACAAGCTAACTTGACAAAAAAGTTTTTATATTTTTGGAAAATTTTCAAATTTTTATGGTTTTTATGGATTTAATATGCAGATGCAAAATATACATATGAATGCGAAGGTAAGAAATGCGTACCGAGCGTACCCCCAAACTTAAACTGGACAGTGTCCTCACTGTCATAGCATGAAGAGATCAGTTGGAAGGTTCAAAATTGCCGGTTAGCGATATACAATTTTTATGTGTTTTTGGTTTTAAAGAAAAGAAAAAGAATATACACAAATATAAACAAAATGGTTTGTACATACCCCCAAACTTATTTGGAACAGTGCCCACTGTTCTTGGCTGGATAACCGAAGTTTGGAGGTAGGCAGAGGAAGATCAAGCAAGGTAAACCGGCTCCTGTAAGAACAGGAGCTCCTCTGTTGGTTCGGCGCTAAGGTACGGTTTGCATCGGTGTCCGTTCACTTTGAAGAGTGAACCGTCCTTTGGATTTTCCAAATCCACAGCGCCCTGCGGATACACAGTCCGTACAAAATACGGCCCTTTCCAGCGAGATCGGAGCTTTCCAGGATGGAAGTGAAGTCGGGTGTCGTAAAGAAGTACCTGCTGACCAGGTACGAAGGTTTTGCGCACAAGGTGTTTATCATGAAACACCTTCGTTCGATTCTTAACGACAACCGCATTGTCGTAAGCCTCATCCCTAAGCTCGCTCAGTTCGTTCAGCTGCAGCTTCCGATGGCTGCCCGCGTCCTCCAGAGACAGATTCAGCTCCTTTATCGCCCAAAATGCGCGATGCTCGATTTCGACAGGAAGGTGGCAGGCTTTTCCGTACACAAGCCGATAGGGAGACATGCCAAGGTCGGTCTTATAAGCGGTTCTAAATGCCCAAAGGGCATCAGTGAGTTTCAAAGACCAATCCTTACGGTTCTTGGAAACCGTTTTCTCCAGTATCTGCTTGATTTGCCGATTTGAAACTTCGGCCTGCCCGCAGGTTTGGGGGTGGTAGGGCGTAGAAAGCTTATGATTGATGGAGTATTTCCGCATCAAGGCCTCGAAAGTCCTATTGCAGAAATGACTTCCATTGTCGCTAATGATCGCTCGGGGGTGCCCAAACCGTGAGAAAATGTTTTCTTTAAGGAACCTAACGACAACCTTGTTGTCGTTAGTTCGGCTGGGCACAGCCTCGACCCATTTAGAGACGTAATCAACAGCTAGAAGAATGTACAAGTTCCCAAAAGAGCTGGGAAACGGCCCCATGAAGTCTATCCCCCAAACATCGAAAATCTCCACAACCAAGATCGGTTGGAGCGGCATCTCATTCCTCCGGGATATCCGGCCCATGTGTTGGCACCGGGAGCAAGTCTTGCAATAGTCGTGAGCGTCTTTGAAAAGTTGTGGCCAGTAGAAACCACATTGCAAGATCTTCTCAGCTGTCTTTCTGGGCCCAAAATGCCCGCCACATGCTTGGTCGTGGCAAAATGACAGCACACTCTTGAATTCCTCATCAGGGACACACCGACGAATAATCTGGTCGGGACAGTACTTGAACAAGTAGGGTTCGTCCCAGTAAAAATGTTTTACTTGGGATAAGAAGCGAAGTCTGTCCTGACTCGACCATTCGGTCGGTAGTAATCCCGTGGCCAAATAGTTCACAATATCTGCGAACCAGGGTTCGCAAGATACTGTCAAGAGTTGTTCATCCGGGAAAACGTCGTTTATCGGAATTGGAAGCGAAGGCGAAGAAGGAAGTCGTGAGAGATGGTCGGCAACCACGTTTTCACATCCCCGTTTGTCCTTAATGACAAGGTCAAACTCTTGAAGCAAGAGGATCCAACGGATTAGCCGAGATTTGGCATCTTTCTTCGCAAAAAGATGGCGCAGAGCTGAGTGGTCAGTGTAGACAATGACTGGAGAGCCGATGAGGTAGGGCCTGAACTTTTCTAAAGCAAATACAACAGCTAAGAATTCCTTCTCAGTTGTTGTATAGTTAAGTTGGGCGTCGTTCAGGGTCCGGCTCGCGTAATAGATCACGTGCGGCATCTTGTTGATGTGCTGTCCAAGGACAGCACCGATGGCAAAGTCGGATGCATCGCACATAATCTCGAATGGGTGCGTCCAGTCAGGAAAAGAAAGAACGGGAGCAGAAGTGAGTGAGCGTTTTAGTGACTCGAATGCAGTCACACAGCTCGAGTTGAAGTCAAAAGGCGTGTCCTTGGCCAGCAAAAGCGTCAAGGGCCTAGCAATCTTGCTAAAGTCCTTGATAAACCGTCTATAGAAACCGGCATGGCCAAGGAAGGCTCGGATATCTCTGACGCATCGGGGAGGAGGCAGATTGGAAATGACCTCAATCTTTGCTTTGTCAACCTCTATGCCATTTTGCGAGATGATATGTCCTAAGACAATACCTTCGCGCACCATGAAGTGGCATTTCTCCCAGTTCAAAGTGAGATTCTTGTCCTTACATCTGGTAAGGACAGCGTCGAGATGCAGCAGACACTCGTCAAAAGAATCGCCAAAGATGGAGAAGTCGTCCATGAAGATCTCCAGAAATTTCTCCACCATGTCTGAGAAAATTCCCATCATACACCGCTGGAAGGTAGCGGGCGCATTGCATAACCCAAAGGGCATGCGTCGATATGCAAACGTGCCGAAAGGACAAGTGAAAGTGGTCTTGTCCTGGTCTTTTTTGGCGATGGGAATTTGATTATAACCAGAGTAGCCATCAAGAAAACAATAGTACTCATGTCCGGCCAATCGTTCCAGCATCTGGTCAATGAAAGGTAGCGGAAAGTGGTCTTTCCGCGTTGCAGCGTTGAGTTTTCTGTAATCAATGCAAACTCGCCACCCAGTTTGGGTGCGAGTAGGGATTAACTCATTCGCCTCGTTGGTTATGACCGTGATGCCCGACTTCTTGGGGACAACGTGAATGGGGCTAACCCACTGGCTATCAGAGATAGGGTAAATGATACCACTATCTAGACATTTGACGATCTCCTTCTTCACAGCCTCCTTCATGACTGGATTAAGACGTCTTTGTGGATCCCGGGCTGGTTTGGCATCATCCATCAGATGAATGTGATGCTCAACGATGAGGGGACTAATCCCCTTGATGTCCGCCATGGACCAGCCAAAAGCTTGCCTGTTGCCGTGCAAGACCGTGAGAAGGGCTTTCTCTTGCTCGGGAGCTAGAGAAGCCGAGATTATGACAGGGAGGGTCTCGTTCTCACCTAAGTAAGCATACTTAAGGTGAGACGGCAACGGCTTGAGTTCGAGCGTTGGAGGTGAAATGATGGAAGGCAAGACTGGTGCAAAGGTCTCGAACTCAAAGGACTCCAGCAAAGGTTCAAAACGAGTGTAGGCAACCGAGTCGGATGGTTCAGGTAACTCATCCGAAAAGTCGAAAGATTCAAACTCGGGTTGTGCGCGGCTAAGATCGTTCGTGAACGTG
The DNA here is from genome assembly GCA_030015575.1 of Agapanthus africanus. Classification (NCBI taxonomy): domain Eukaryota; kingdom Viridiplantae; phylum Streptophyta; class Magnoliopsida; order Asparagales; family Amaryllidaceae; genus Agapanthus; species Agapanthus africanus. The sequence continues at coordinate 217,922,648 of JASDDO010000029.1, forward strand.
AAACACTCGTAGTCGTTATCGGGCGCAGAAACAGCAGCAGGTTCGAAGAGACACGCACTAGTGGCGTCAAGATTATCGTATTCAAACAAAAACTCCTCGAATTCACACTCTTCGGGGGTGATCTCCTGGATCGAGCAAACATCCAGTATATGAGCATTAGGTTCGGCGGGCTGATTTCCCAACCTAAAAATGTTGAGTTCAATTGTCATATTTCCAAAAGAGAGGTTCATTGAACCATTGCGACAATTGATCACAGCATTTGAGGTTGCGAGAAATGGGCGACCGAGTATCACCGGAATTTGATTCCGGGGGTTAGCTACAGGCTGTGTATCTAAGACAATGAAGTCGACGGGGAATATGAAGTCCCCGACTTTGATTAACACATCCTCTAGCTCACCCCTAGGATGGGTGATCGATCGGTCGGCCATCTGGAGAGTGCAGTGTGTGGGTTTCAGCTCTCCGACGCCTAATTGCTCGTATACTGAATACGGAAGCAAGTTAACACTGGCACCAAGATCTAATAGTGCGCGGTTGATGTTCTTATCCCCAATAGTAATTGAAATCGTAGGACAGCCAGGGTCCTTCCGTTTTTGTGGTAAAGATTGGGTAAGGGCATCACTCACAGCACTAGCCAAGAAAACTTTCTTGGGTACCTGAGACTTCCTCTTTTTCGTGCACAAGTCCTTTAAGATTTTCGCGTAAGAAGGGACTTGTTGGACAGCATCTAAAAGAGGAATGTTAATGTTAACTTGCTTGAATAACTCCAAAATCTTCTCCATTTGTGGATTTTGTTTGTTAGACCTCAACCGGTTTGGAAATGGAATATTTTGAAAATTGGTTGAGTCTAATGCTGGAGGAGGAGATTTTGGAGTTGGAACGGATCCCAGAATAGGTGTTTTCGTGGAGTGAGAAGCGGGTCCGTTTAGAGAAGAAGAGGAAGGAGAGCCTTGTGAAGAACGGAGAATAGGCTCGGAAGACGAAGAAGAAGAAGCAGGAGAAGAAGAAGAAGAAGCGGCCGGGGTGTCATCGTTGATTTGCTTGCCAATGTTGTTTTGCAGCACCCTCCCTGATCTCAGTGTGGTCACGGCACTCACATTATGGTTTTGTTGTTCAAGAGCAACATGTGCATTATGTGGGTGGCCGGGATTTGGAAGTGGCTGGGAAGGGAGCTTCCCCTTCTCTCGCTCGCTCAAGGCCGCGTTCAGCTGTGCAATCTGGGCCTCGATGGTCTTGATGCTCTGCCCGTGTGCGGCGGTGTGTTGTACTAAAGATTGGATTGAAGACTGGATGTTGGCGGTGGATTGAGTCGATTGTTTAACAAACGCATCCAGACTTCGCTCGAGCGAGGAAACCTTATCGTTGTTCGACGGAACAAAGTTGTTTGGTGGAAAGGAATTGTTCGGTGCAAAGTTGTTCGTCTGGTTTTGGTAAGGCTGGGGTTGGAAGGGCTGCTGATACTGAGTTTGTTGTTGCGCTTGTTGTTGCGGTGGAGGGGCCCTTTGGAAATTGTTGCCCTGGAATTGATTCTGATTCTGATTCCAGGCGAAATTGGGGTGGTTCCTCCAACCGGGATTGAAGGTGGAAGAGTATGGATCATTCCTCGGTCTTTGCTGGAATGCATTAACCTGATCCTGTCCTTGCGAGGGTGGATTGTAAGGACACTCTTCAGTCAAGTGGGACGGATCGGAACAACAAGCGCAGATGGTACGAAGGGGGAGAATAGGGGCAGGAGTAGGAGAAGAAAATTTGCTCTCTATTGCTTCAAGCTTTTTTGTGATAGCAGCCATTTCAGCTCTCATCGCAATAGAGACATCAAGCTGGTGAATTCCTACCCTAGACTGACCGGTAGAAGTGGAGGGAGAAGAAGAAGAAGGAGTCGGTCTGGTGCTCTCCCACTGTAGCGTTTGCTCCGCAAGATCGTCAAAGAACTGCCACGCTTCCTCGTCAGATTTGGATAGGAAGTGGCCCTGACAGATGGTTTCCAGCAACTGCTTCGTTGCTGGGTTCAGTCCCTCGTATAAGGTTTGGCAGAGTTGCCATTTCTCTATACCGTGGTGAGGACACTGAACAAGAAGGTCTTTGTATCGGTCAAAGCACTTCCAAAAGGGTTCAGAAGGAAGCTGGGAGAATTGGTTGATCTCATTTCGAATTCTTGCGGTCTTATGATTTGGGTAGAATTTTTTTAGAAACGCTTTAACAAACTCGTCCCAGCTGGTGATTGAGTGGGAAGCGGTGCTATACAGCCATTTTTCTGCGAGATCGCATAAAGTGAACGGAATGACCCGTAGACGTATAGCATCGTCCGACAGCTGGGTTGTTTTCATCATGGCACAGACGTTTTGAAATTTGTTAATGAAGATATAGGCATCTTCAGATTCAAGCCCATGAAAACGTGGAAGCATGTTGATGAAATGGGGCTTAATTTCAAAGTTGTCCCCATTGGCCGGAGGAAGAGAAAGGCAGGTTGGAAGTGCAGAACGGGTAGGGTAGAAACGATCCTGGAGCGCAATTCGCTGCGGCGCTACAACAGGCGGAGGTGGTGGGAGATTGGTCTCCATAGGAGGTGGAGCCAATCCAGGGGTGGTCAAGGAGATGTTCGGAATAAATCCCGACATCGCGGAAGAAGAGATTGGTGAAGGTGAAGGTGAAGATGTATGAACAGAATTCCGGTCAACGTCGGAGTTGGCCGGCAAAGGAAGGGGTGAAAGAGGAGTGGACGGAGTATCGACTTCGGAGTCAATCGCGTAGTCGGTCGCGACTAACGTAACGCGGACTAGACGGGCGCTAGTGTCCCGAGTCCAAGCGGACATACACTAAACGAGTTTAGTATAGTCAAAGCGAAGAAGGTGAGGGTAAGAAAACGTCAATGAAGAAAGGCGATGGGTGTTGGGTGAAAATGGATTTGGCGACAAAAGGGCAAGTTTTTGTAAAAGTTTTTGATTTTTTCTTTTTTTTTTTTTTTAGAAAAAGATTTACAGAAGTATGTACGGGAATACGGCTTAAGCAATCACAAACAAGATATGCACAATCACACCTAGATCTAGGGTAACCTAGGTCTACTAGACCTGCTCCTGAACTTGATTGTCGAAGTTAAACAGTGTCGAGAAACAAGCTTAAAAATACACTGATCACGAGGCCAGGTAAGTGCAGAGATAAGGGGAGGTTGTCCAACGCTTTCGCGAAGTTCCTTAATTAAATAACCCTTTCTCTTTCGGCGGTTGCGCCTTTAACACTTTCCTAGACACCCCGTAAACAATATACGGTTAAGCGAGGTTCTAAACAAAGTTTATCTTCTCCTAATGAGCGCGAAGTCCTTAGGGCTGAAGTCTAGTATTTTTTTTTAATTACAATGGACAATGCATATGCTTTAGTGATTTCCGGGGTCCTGGGAAGGGTGATGAAATCCCCACCCAATCTGGATTGGTTTCAAGCCCCTTAAGTCCGTATTAAAGAATGCAAAACAGTAACAATATCAACAGCAAACAATTTTTATTTGCGGCGCAAAGAATCCTGCACAAGAACAGTTTATTGGAAGGGGGAGAAGAATTTGCGCAAAGAAGCCTGCAGAAAATACAATTCAGTGGAGTCCAGAGGAGTGGAGAGAGGAGAGAGACTCACCAGAAAAAAATGCACCCCTGAAGCCACCAATTGGCCGCGGTTCCGCGGCCAAACAGGTGCTAAGGCCGCGGTTCCGCGGCAAGATGGTAGTCTTGGGGTTTGAAATTTTGTGGAGATGCTGGTGTGTTTCTCTTCTGGTTGTCTCGATGTCCTGAATTTGGATTTGCTCACTGGAACAGCTCCAGATTTGTACAGTAGACCGGGTGCTTCGTTTTCGTCCGTCGCGGTGTAGCCGCGAAAAATGTGGGTCTATCTTCCCACGTCTTTGGCACTGTACTTGAACTCCGTATTTTCCCCGTCTTTGGCGCCGATCTTGAACTTCGTATTTTCCTGCGCACTTGCACAAAAACTAATCAAGAATAACAAGATGGTTTTTTTACAAAGTATATATATATATATTTTTTTTTTGTTTTTTCGGTTAGAGTTATACTTACAAATTAACCCGAAATTTCACAAAGAAACAAACTACCGTCTCCCCGGCAACGGCGCCATTTGATTGATAGGATTTGTGCGTGTCAAGTTTAGTTCTAAATACCGCAATCAAGACGGTTTTGCATGTAGCTAGCCGGTTGAGTACGGGTCGTCCGCAGGGAGATGGGAATCTTTTTCTATGTGTTTTTCGACGAGTTAAGTCCGGTTGTTCAGATTTTGTTTGTAGTTATCTATGTGTTGAGTTGATATTTAAAGAGAGCATGTTAGGGTTAGGATTAGGTTAGTTTGAGTTAGGAGTCTCCACATCTTTCGTTGCCCCTCTTAAAGTCGTGTTACGGTAATCGGCAACAACGGGGATTAGCACGACTAGGAAGTACTTTGCGAGTATAAGCTAGGCTTTCCAACGCATAAGTCTTCCTTTTGGTGCTTGTCCGTCCGTTCTTGGCTCTTAGCCATAACCTCCGGTTAATCCAACCACAACCGGTCTCACTACGGAATCACCGCTATCATGTAGGATAGGGTGCCGTAAGGAGCGGATTGTGGTTGGGTTAACGGGAGTCGATTTAAGCTGTTGGGCAAGGAAAGAGTGAGAGAGATTTCCTTCTCTCAAACTTCCCTTATCCTACCCTAACAAGAATGAACTACTCACACATCATAATACGGAAAAATAAAACAACACAAAAGAGGAAGATAGAAAGAAGGAGATTAGAAGAATACGACTAACTGTTTGCGACCTCACCTTGGCGAGGATCGAGCGTAAGTATCATTGTCGTATGTAAGGATAAAGAAAAAAGAGAAGAAAGAAATAACAAGGAAATAACAACAACTACTTAACAATTGAAATTACAACACATTACAACAAGTAAAAGAAAGAGACTAGCATGATATAAAATGGTCTTCTTTATTCATCACTCTTCACTCAAAAGCTCACTTACAAGTTTAATGGAGAAGAGGTGAGAAGAGGAAGAAGAACATGTAACTAAAACCTAGCAAAAGAAATACAAGAATTGGACCCCTTCCTTCACAAACTTCTGGGGTATTTATAGGCTGAAAGATGAGAAACTAGGGCAACAATACGGGCCCTTATGAAAAGACCAAAGAGCCCCTGAAAACCCTAACAGTTTGGCGCCAATATGGCCGCGGAAGGGCGGCCAAAACCCCCCTTTGGCCGCGCTTCCGCGGCCGTTTAGAGGAGTTAGGCCTATATCTTTTTGGTCCTGGCCTGTTTTGGTGTGTACTGCATTCTGATATATGTATTTTCTCATAATTTCTTCACGAATTTTCCAGAATTTCTGTTGAAGGAAAGGTGGACTTTTTGTCAAGATTTTGTCATGATTGTCTCGAGCTCCGCGTAGATCTCTTGGATCTTGTGCCACCATTGAGCCTTGTGCATAGATTTGACATTTTGTCTTCCTACTGGTATCTGGTAACAAGCGGATGAGGGACGGAGACCGTGTTTTATCTGTGGTTGGCAGGAACCGGATTTTTGTCGTGTTTTCCATGAATTTCTCCGTTTGAGAACCGGGAACCTGTATCCTGCAATTGACTAGCAAACACGGCTCAAGAGTATCTACCGACATGCAATCTGATAAAAATTGGGCGGTATGAAAATGCAAAAATCTGATATGAACAGCAACCGATCAAGTGAGACTAAACTGCTATGTTTATAACATTCATTCAGTTATCTCATAACTTGTGAATTCCAATTATTGTATCCCATTCCAGATAATTAGAAAATGTTAAACTTTCCGATTGAACATTCGAACACCCAAGTTTTCCCGAAACAGCTCAACACATGATATATGAGTCTAAAAACATTCAGTTCGTGCCTCAGTACCAACGGTCCAGCCGTAGAAGGGTCAAGCCAACGCCTCACATGTGGCACGCCGTACTGCCCCAAACCCGAAGGTTCAAAGGGCAGTTCAAGACGGTCACATAATCGAGTTAAGGTTTGTTGTCTTCTAGAGGGTCCATCGCGTTACTTGCACTACTTAGAACGTTGTTAAACTACGGAAAAAACCAACACTTGGAAATTTCCCGACAGGGGAAAAATTGGGTATTTATATCCGTTCGAACTTTTTAACATGTTCTAAAATGTACCCGGAAAGCCACACAGACAAAATTTGATAATCCGATCGGATATACGAATCCCCAAAACAACCCCAGAAAATTCAACTCTTGAATAAAATATTAAAATTATCCAGAAAACACAGGAGTCAAATATAACAATTACTGTGCAAACAAAAGTCAAAGATTCAACATAACGGCCGCGGAACCGCCGCGCCACGTGGGGTAAGGCCGCGGTTCCGCGGCGGTTTGACGGAGTTAGGGCTCCGTTTTGCACAGAAATTCATAAAAAACCCTGCTTAATTTTCTGCATATTTTTAATATGGAAAAAACCAGATTTTTAAAAATTGGACAGAGAGCATTTTGGAAATGGGTTTTCGGGTTCGTTCGGATTTCAAACGTCGTCTAGACTTCGCCTAAGGCCCTAGCTAGGCTCTGATACCACTGTAGGGTTCCTAGGCACTCCCAAGAGGTCTCATAAGGCATCAACCATGCCAATTTCAAAATTTACGAGTGCCGAGAAACCCTAATACGGATCGTTGGCTAGAAATATAGGCGAAAACTAGAACTAGTAAACTACTTTACTAAGAGTGACGGAAATACAACCTTTGTAGATCCGGTCCTCCATCTCCACCGCTCCGTGATGAAGTCCTCTCCGCTGTCCAAATTAAAATCCGGGCTCTAGCGTCGGCTTCATCGGAGAAATGGGCGGGCAAGGTCGTCGGCTTCGTGCCGAAGATGATCTACGTCGAAGCATCACTAGATCAAGCTCCCACTTCACCAAGTCATGAAACTTGTGAAGAAAACACACTCTACTAGTTGGCAAGAGGTAGAGGATGAAGAAATAGGAAGTGGGTTCACTTTAGAATTGGATTTCTCACTCTTTTTCATCAATCACCATTGATGAAGCAAGCTTTCTTCAAGTAGAAGATGATCTTTTTAGAAAATAACTTATCATGTTCAAACCATGGTCAAGTGTAGAGAATAAACTAGGGTTAGTGGGAATGGTTAGGGTTAAGCATGAGACAAAATGGTCACTTAGGTCAAAGCTTCATGAAGCTTCAACTAGAATACAAATCAAGCCACCATTTTCTTTAAGCTTAATATTTTTCCAAAAAGAATAAATAGATAAATAAATGAATAAGAAAACAAAAGGAAAACCCTAACCATTTCACAACCATGGTTTAATCTTTACACAAACCTTAGTGAGCATGTATCATCAAACATGATACAAACTTGTGTACAAAAATATATCACATATACAATGTGCACAATCCAAGTGAGAAAATCCATTTAAAGTGAACCGATACTAGTTAATGCAAAGTAATATATCAAATATATATAATTATACATTAAATCATTAAATCAACACTTGATTTAACGATCCGGTCATATCGCATATAACCGACTAGTATCCTTTGTATCGGCTTATCGAATCAATACTAGATTCGATAACTAGGTTATATCGCATATAACCATTCGATGCATTCATCGCGAGAATAGAATACGGTATCACATACACGCATTATTCTCGGTCCCGCACATATCTCATGTGCGCTCCTATTTCGTTTCGCTTGAGCCAGGAAACCTCTGTGTAGGACTCTAAAGACTCGTCAATACGCCGGCAGCAGGTGATGATCATATCAAACACCCACAAGCCGCAAGCGGTCTGCTAAACGTAACGGCCACCCGGGTATTGAGCGATCAGAATATCGACGAGCAAGCCCGCTCACACTCCAGTGAATCCAACCAGTAACACTACCGTACAGTCCGGTCTCGTCGTCTGATATGTCGTATATCTTGCCTAGGGGTGGTAAACGTCAGACCCCAATAGCTCGATACGTCGTGTCGATATGAGGTCTATAACAGTTCGAGAAACTACTGGTAACACTTACCAGTAAATCTCAGCAACCCTGGCCAGGGATTTCCGGTTATAGCCAATCGAACACAGCGCAACATCAACTCCCTATACCGGGAGAGACGAATCCCCTCCTATCGCTCATTGCCTCCATGTGACTCGGGACTGTACCCAAAAACCACCGTTTTGCACGCCCTTTTGGACGTGGTAAGATGGAAATCAAAGCACAGTGGGAACCACACAAGACTCTATGACGATCTCGGGTCAACAGACTACTCTGTACCAGTGTCACCAGAGAACTGCCATCTGACGTAAGGTATAATACCATCTGGGAGTTCTCGGCGAGTCCGTCCAGTGTACCCAGTCTCTACTGAGCACGCGTATATCATCTCCGATGTCAAACACCAATGGATATGGGATCATCCATCGCCCATCTGTATGGGTCGAGAAGGTATACGCTAGTCTACTCTGGTATATCGATGCCCCGTCTCGATACACCCACGACTAGGGACTTTGAAGGATGTACTTACGGACTACCCTGTCCCCACTAGTATGATCTGCATCATAGTCCAGGTAGTCAAGCACACATCCTAAGGGCTTTACCAACATGTAACAGAGAGACAAACAGTGTACATGTTAAGGTAAAGAGTAACCAGATAGCATACTATCATGTCGAGCAAGAAAGTCCTCCCTATATATGTCCCAGCATCCACTACAATATACATCCAATGTACAGTAATGGCCTCTAGGGCATACATATAACTAACATAATGCTTATTACTTTTCTGTGATGTTGCATTTATCACGCCTGGAGCGATTATTGTATATTAGTATATATACTAGTAGATGTTGTATATGTTTTGCACCCGCGCTAGTCCAGTCCCTACTCTGTCATTAGTTAAGTAACCTAATGGGTGATGACGGGATCCAGTGGCGAATGCGGATGTCATATACGTACATTTTATTTTCGTTCTTTTCTGGTGTGATTAATTGATGGGACTGCGTTGATTCTGATCAATGTAAAGGAAAACAAACCTGTTTGACGTTGTTGGAACAGTTTTCAAAAAGTGTTACTACAAGGACGTTTTTCTTCTGTTTTGCACAGTGGTATTCAGTTGGAATATCCTGCACCTCATTCGATGAGGCAAAGGCCGAGATCCCTTCACCGGGAGTGACCCCTTGGGCAGAAGTTTGCATCAGGATAATAACTTCACTATAGTCGATTACTTGTTGATTTGCATCGCGGTATTCAGTTGGAATATCCTGCACCTCATTCCACGAAGAAAGAGCCGAGATACCTTCACCGGGAGTGACCTCTTTAGCAAAGGTTTTCGCCACTATATTTTTGTAAAATGCTATCAAGTTCTTTCAACGAGATCAAGTTCATTACGTTAAAGGTTTTTCGCCAAAAACCAGCCGTACCCTTCCGTCATTTCATATGAATGGTCAGTAGTATTCAAGCTTTGTTTGTTTGGCCCTTAGTCAAAACATAGTGATTGGCAGCTGCTGGGATGTTCACATGTTGCATAGATAGGTACGTTGGTTTGGGACAGTCGTATTACTTTGTTGGCCCTTAGTCAAGAGTATGTACGGGTAGGTTCAAATCAACCTGGATAATGACGGGAAGAACTTGACATGTGACTTATGATTTGTTGGCCCTTAGTCAAGGTCATAAGAGCATGGGGCAAACATCCACATCGGGAGTTTCTAAAGAAACTGAAACTTGCTAGGCATGCGCATACCTTCTGGAGTGTGATAACGTGAGTGGATTCCTTCACGTTATCATGCGATGAGAGTTGGATCCCGATTCCCACTGAAGAGTTGGTTTACTCTTTGGGTGATCCCGACTAATTCTTCATTCAGGTTTGGAGGAGAATTTGACGGTACAATGGGAGGTTTCCTGATTAGATAAAGTGATAACCATTCTGATCTAGGTTAGAGTGCACGCAGAGTGTTTCTTTTCTCTCTCTCTCTCTTTGGCAGCGACCATTGACCGACCCTAAACTATGACTCATTAACCAAGTTGACCGAACTTTCTTAAAACACTGGCTTTTGAATTGTCCAAATTGCATAAGTCATTGTCGCTCCTTTTACCTTTTGCATTTCTCCAGAATATCCCATATTACTACGAACATCCACTTCCATTGGATAAATCCATCGTATGGTTATATACGAACACGAAGAGACTTCTTCGAGGATGGATTCAGGTTCTGGAGAGATTGAATTGGTTTATTCAGTTGTCTTTTATCATAATCCTTTCTCAGGTTGCGAGGGCTCCTTGGTTTAGGAGAGTACACCTATTATGCTTATTGGATAGTCTTCTTCTAAAGCATAGGCAGGTGCCGAAAGGTAGGGAATAAAGAAAAACAATTAGCTTAAGTAGGGTGTACAGAAGGTAATAAGTAAAGACATATGAAGGGATTAGAAAGAGCGCAAAGTAAAATGCGACAGGTATCATTCACGACCAAACCGCGTACATCATCGCCACTCCTATTTCACCTTTGGTTTTCTCCGGTTCAGGAGGAATAGAATATGGTATTATTCAGTTGTCTTTTATCATCACCTTCTCTCAGGTTACGAGTACTCCTTGGTTTAGGAGGGTACACCTGTTACGCTTATTGGATAGTTTTCTTCCAAACCATAGGCTGGTGCCGAAAGGTAGGAAAGGAAGAAAACCATTAAGCCTAACGAAGGTGTACAGAAGGTAATGACTAAAGATAAATAAAGGAATTTGTAGAGATGGCAACGAAATATACGGTTATAGTCATGAATCTGGATTATGGAAGAGGCATTACTAGGAATACCCGGATACCTCTTCGAAACATTTTCATGTTTCAGTATCACTGTGCATTGTTAAAGGAAAACTGATTTCCCGATTAGATACTTACTCCAGGAAATGTATTACCAGGTATGATTCTCACATCTGTATGGTTTTACAGATGATGAGTGGGAGTAAATTATTAGGAATAAGGTGATCATCCTCATTATATCGGAATTCGTTGTAATTGGTGATATTTGAGGAAATCGCCTGGGTTTTTGCCGGACGGTAAGTATTTGGTTTTGAGTATCCGTTGTTGTCCACCAATTTCAAACTGATATATCTGTACGTTTATTTTTATAAAGTGAGATATAACTTTTTGAAATTATTTCCATGGCATTTACCTATATCAGTTGAAGGTTAGGTAAGGAGCATTGAACAGCGGTGTAATTCTTCATTACCATAAGTACAGTTTTCAACCTACGACGCACATGGTTTGAGTTGTTCAACTCAGAGGACTCATACAGAGTATTGTATGCTGTCCAGTGTCCATCAGGACAAAGGGGTTGGTCCTCGTACTGTATTCTGTTTACTCGGGACTTCTCAAGTTTTACACATGTGTTTCGTAGAAATACAAGGTCTATTTTGAGAAGTTATAGGTAAAAGAATAAAGTAGAGAACCAGGTGTCGCAAGTATCGGGATTCTTCAAGGAGATCGAAGATGTAGATACTTTTGATGGGTATTTAGTCGATAGTAATGATTTTGAGAAACTTGTTTCTCTTTCAGGTTACTCATAATTGGATGCACTCCTAAGTTGAGTAATGCTGATCGGCCTCTCTCCATTTTGTTTGACATTCCATTAGCCACTCCGCAGATATGGTGGGTAACCTCAGACACCCGAGAGGTACTCTGGCAGCCTCAAGGACGGCGACAGGGAGGTTCTTGTTTACCCAGACTTGACACTACTGTTGTTCCTGGCAATGAGACCCGGCAGGAGAATGAGTATAGCGTCATTCTAAAGTAGCTTTAGAAGTGCACGTGTATATGACTCTGGCAGAGGGTTGTCGCAGTCAGTGGGAGCAGCGGAAGCATACTGGGCAAGTAACTTATGTCTATTTATAGACTCGAGCAAATATAGCGGAGAGAGATCATCAATTTTTTGATGTGACAGTCATGGGTTTGACTTCATTAGAATAGGGGATAGATCTGTTAAGAAGGTAGTAGGGTGTGATGTCCTGGTATTTGGATGACATGCACTTTGTAGGATGTGAGATTCCTATCCTATGATCGGCTATACTGTGGTTGTCACACAGTAGTTTCTCCACACAGGATATGGATATAATATCAGACATTCTGGTTGCTAGATCTATGGTTTTAGATCTAGATTTGGGTAGTTTCCCAATCTGGGTATTTTGACAATATTCTAAAGGTATTTAGAATAGATGACTCCTGGCATGGTGGTGTACCTGCAGGTGATGGATTCTCCCTCTCTAAAGGTGTCTTACAGACTAAAAGGAAGAGGGATGTGCATGATTGGCAGATCACTTGGTCAGGCAATTAAGTCAATCATGAGATGTCAAGTACCACCCCAGATGTTGTTTTTGCACTAGATGCAATAAGTTGAGATATTAATCCAATCTTGGAGAAATATTCGGAAGCAGTTTTAGAACATAAGTGGTTGTTCTAGGGATTTGATAACGGCAGCCTCCTTCGGGGACGGTTATCATTCCAGGCTTCCAAGGTGACATGGATGACAGAGTGATTGTCAGAGTTATAGTTTTCCCTCTGACGAGGGGCAGTAGTTTGGATAGATGGTCCAAGCGGATACTAAGGGAGGCATGGTGCAGGATACTGATTAAGTTCAGTTGACGATACAGTCTAAGAAGTTTGGATTTAGAGTTCATTTATGAACTAGGTCCCATCAGACATCCAGAAATATTCTAAGACAGGTATTGCTCAATTCGGGAGATAGCTTACTCCGAGAACTTGAGATTAAGAGAGACAGAGAAAGAAATATCAGGGCGGATCCACTCACTGAGGCTATTTCTCGAATACAATAGTTTTACAAATGAGCTTTGTGACACTGATTAGTAGAGGAGTTGGGTGTTCGGTATCATACGGGCTGTGAGTATCCGACATCGCAATAATTAGCCTTAAGTGCAAGTGGGAGATTGTTGGATATAGTGCCCTCAAAGTCAATTATTGGATCGCAAGCACGTGATTGCAATGATTGAGGAGGACCTATACCAGTAGGACAATCTTACTCGAGATGATAGTATGTTATCTGGTTTACTTTTATCAGTCGTGTGCAGCTTTAGGTGACATGATCACTATTATACGTTGATAGAGCCCCTAGGATACTGCCTGACTACCAACAGTATGATGACGATCATATACGTGAGAGTTGGGTAGTCCATAAGCACATCCTTAAAAGTGGTCCCTAGTCGTGGGAGTTTCGAGACAGGGCATCGATACTCCGTAGTAGACTAGTCTATACAGTCGAGACCCCGACGAGAGGCGATGGCCGGTCTCACAAGCCATTGGTGTAAGTTAGATCGCCTAAGATGTATACAGTTGCTCATTGGGTTATGAGTGCACCGGACAGGACTCGCCGGGAACCTGCTAGTTGGTATTATACTTAGCGTCAAATAGCAGTTCCCAGGTGACATCTGTACATGTTAGTTCATCGACCTGAGGTCGTCATTTGTCTCTTGTGAGTTCCCACTGTGCTTTGATTATTATCCTACCACGGCTCAAAGGAGTCGTGCAAACAGGTTTTAGTTGGGTACAGTCCCGAGCCAAGTGAGCGGATCGGCAGGGGATTCGTCTCTCCCGGTATTTGGGGTGAGATCGCGCTGTGTCTAGGAGAGCCATTACACAAAGTTCTCGGCCGAGACAGGAGATTTACTAGTAGGTACTCCAGTAGTATCTCAGGTTGTTCTGGGCTACACTCTGACACGACTTATACCGCTATTGGGGGTCTGACGTTACCAGCCCCCTAGGCCCGATATGCGATGCTCATAGACGAACAGACTAGACTGTACAGATATTGTCACTGGTAGGCTCAGTAGGGTTTCAGGATGAGTTCGCTCATCAGCTTCCCTTTCTGTCAATTCAAAGGCAGCCGTTACGTACAGCTAGTACCACTGACGGCTTGTGGTTAAACCCACTGTCAGAGAATTGACGAGTCTTTAGAGCCCCCAACAGATAGATTTCCAAGTTCGGGCGAAACGTTGTAGAGGCCGTATGGTTTTATGGCAGGGTTCGAACATGCACGTGCACTTGTGCACGTGTCATGGTTCGGACAGATAATACTAGTGGGTTTTGGTTTAAGCCGGATTCTAGTATTATATTGTGTAGGGATTTTTTTGTCTCTTTGCATTTTGTATTCGGTCGGAATATAAATGCGGGTATATATATACAGCTGTGGGGTAATCCTTTAATTTGTTACAGGATTGCTTTTTGAAGTTGCCAGTTTTTCTCCGTTCGATTAAACATTGGTTTTAATGTTTAATCAAAGTTGTTGATATATCATTTTTTGGCCAAAATTCCATTCTATTCTACCATGGCCGAAATCTAGTGAGTCAATGGTGAGGTGTCTTGCATTTAATGTTCATTGTCCAAGATAGGATATTTGGCTTTGGATATTTGATTTTTGTTAGATATTTTGTGCTAGGTGGGGGCTGTTGAATGATGAATAGTTTGCTGGGGAATTGGTTGATATTTGTTTTGTGGCATTAATTTATTGACATAGCTTCTTTTGCCTCACCACTCATAAAAGAATCCCCTGTGAAACTTGTGGCCGAGCACTATTAGGTTGGGGGTTAATTGATGGATGATTTTTTTTGGGTTGAAAAAATTATTCTTTCTACACTCACCATTTAACATCTCTCTCTCACCACTTCATTCACCCAATTCCCAGAGAGCACTTTATTTTGTGCTGGATTTGGCCGAGCCCATTTGAGAAGGGTGAGGAAATTCTTCATTGCAATATTCCTTTGATCACTTCATTACACTCCAGAAGCAACTCCATTTACCTTCACCCAATATCTTGGATGTCTTGAGATAAATTATTGTACACTCTCTCTATTTCAATTTTAGACATATCGGTTAGCAATCTTCATGTCCGAGTTGCCTCGGTTTAGAGGCGGGAGCCCGTATAAAGATCCGTTGACGTAGTGCCACCTCGACGAGGAGACAGGAGATCGGAGATACCGCGAGGAACGTGGGATGATGGCTAAAGACCGAAGGACACGGATCAATCGGTATAGCCATTCTATCATTTTACAGTTTGCTAGTTTAGTGTTAATGGCACGATCCGGATTACAGTCTATGTTAGCGCCAGTTTATGAAAAAGTTTTTATTCCGCGTTTGGCCTCAGATTATTGGCCGGGGCGCTACCGTAGACTTACAGATAAAGCCCTTAGGATGTTTGCTAGACTACCAGGACTATGATGCGGATCATACTACTGGGACTTGTGTAGTCTACAAGCACATCCTTTAATTGTTCCTAGTCGAGAGAGTATCGAGACATGGCATCAATATTCCAGAGTAGAGTAGTATGTACGTTTCATGACCATTTATGGGCGATGGATGATCCCATAACCAATGGTGTTTGACATTAAAGATTGTACACATGTGCTCATTAGAGAATGGGTACACTGATCAGTATTCGCCGAGAATTCCTAGTTGGCACTATACCTATCGTCAGATAGCAGTTCTCTGGTGACACTGGTACAGGTTAATCTGTAGACTCGAGATCGTCATAGAGTCTTATGTGGTTCCCACTGTGCTTTGATTTCCTCCCTACCACGACTCAAAGGAGTCGTGCAAACAGGTGGATTTTGGGTACAGTCCCGAGTCACATGGTGGCAATGAGCGATAGAAGGGGTTTTGTCTCTCCCGGTATTGGGAGTTGATGTTGCGCTATACTCTATTGGCTATAACAGTAAGTCCCTGGCCAGTGCTAATGAGATATACTGGTAAGAGTTATCAGTAGTTTCTCGAACCGTTATGAGCCATACATCGGAATGACTTATTATGTTACTGGGGTCTGACGATTCCACCCTTAGACTCGATATGCGACATATCAGACGAAGACACCGGACTGTACGGTAAGTGTTACTTATAGGCTTCATGGAAGTTTGGACAAGCTTGCTTATTGATCTTCTATTCGCTCAATACCTGGGTATCCGTTACGTCCAGCTAGTACCGCTGATGGCTTGTGGGTGACTGATGTGATCATCACCTACTGCTGGCGTATTGACGAGTCTTTAGAGTCCCTCACAGAGGTTTCCTAGTTCAAGCAAAACGAAGTACGACACATATGTTGATATGTGCGGAGACTTGATTAAATATGAGTATAAGATACCGTTTTGTAATCTGGCGGCTATTTGTTATCAGTTAGGTTATATTTGATATAACCGGATTATTGAATCAAGTGTTGATTTGATAATGTGATATGCAAGTAAATGATATTAGTTGGTTATATGTGATATAACCGGATTAATGAATCAGGTGTTGATTTAATAATATGATATATATATATTTATATTTGATATAATTATATATTAACTAATATTATTGCTCACAAATTATTAACTATTTTACTTTATATATATTAATATATGTGTAAGTGCACGGCAGGGACCCGGCCGTCAATCCGAGGCCAAAATGAGGAAACGAAACTTTTCTTTAAACTTGTAAACTGGCGCTACCGCGTACTAAAACCCGGATCGGGCCATTAACCTAATGCTAGCAAATATGAGAATGGGTAGAATGCTATACCGAGCGATCCGTGTCCTTCGGTCTTTGGCCTCCACCCCGATCTCCTTGCGGAATCTCCGGTCTTCGTCTCCTCGTCGGAACGGGCACCACATCGCCGGGTTCTTTTATGGGCTCCCACCTCTGGACCGAGGCAACTCGGGCACGAAGTTAGCGAGCCGACGTGCCCAGGGATGCTGTAGGCGAAGTGTAGAATGGATTGTCTCAATGCGGGTATGATGTTGCCATTTGATGGAGGTGGAATGAACTTTTGGAATGAACTTAGGAATTTTGTAGCAAGCAAAATATGAGATGAAGAAATTTCCCCTCACCAAAATGAATCCTCTCTCCTCACCAAGTAGTGGCCGGCCCCCTCAAAAAAAATGGTGGAGTGAAAAAAAGGTATAATGCAAGAAAGAATTTGTATGATAATGAGAAGAAATGGTCACACCATTTCAAATCCAATCCTATCACATTTAATGCAAACCATGTGAAGAAAAGAATGGAATCAAAAGATGCTAGATTATGATAATCTCTCCATTTACAAGAAACCCCCTCCACAAAGCTAATTTGCATACTTGCAAATAACCCCCTCCATCGGAAAAATCCGGCCATGAAGGAACAAAAGAAAACCGGCCGAAACGGAATGCAAACAGACAACTTCAGAAAACTAATCCCGTAATAAATTACAGGAAAGCCCCGCGACTGTATATACATATCCGCATTTGTATTCCCACTGAATACAAATGCAATGAGACAAAATCTACACTGTACAATACTAGGATCCGGCTTAAACCAAAGCCCGCTAGTATTATCCGTCCGATCATGATCCGTGCAATACCGCATGTATATGATCGAACCCTGCCATATCTCCATACGGCCTTTACAGCGTTTCACCTGAAACTTGAGAAACTGTCTGTGGGGGACTCTAAAAACTCGTCAACACCTTGGCTGTGGATTTTACCACTAGCACGTCATAGGTATTAGCCATACGTAACGGGCTACCAGGTATTGACCAAAAGGGACGTCGATGAGGGAACTCATCCTGACACCCTACTGAGACTGTCAGTGACAATATCCGTACAGTCTGGTCCGTTCTTCTATGAGCATCGCATGGCGGGCCTAAGGGGTTGGTAAAAGTCAGACCCCCAAAAGCGGTACAAGTCGTGTCGGAGTGTAGCCCAGAACACCCTGAGATATTACTGGAATACCTACCAGTAAATCTCCTGCCTTAGCCAAGGACTTCGTGTAATTGCTCTTCTAGACACAGCGCGACCTCACCCCCAATACCTGGAGAGACGAACCCCTGAAGATCCGCTCACTGCCTCCATGTGGCTCGGGATTGTACCCAACTAAAACCTGTTTGCACGACTCCTTTGAGCGTGGTAGGGTAGTAATCAAAGTACAGTGGGAACTCACACGAGACAAATGACGATCTCAAGTCGATGAACTAACCTGTACACATGTCACCAGGGAACTGCTATCTGACAGCTGGTATAAGACCAACTAGCATGTTCCCGGCAAGTCATGTCCGGTGTACTCATAACCCAATGAGCACCTGTATACATCTTAGGTGAACCAACTGACACCAGTGGCTTGTGAGACCGGCCACCGCCCCTCGTCGGGGTCTCGACTGTATACACTAGTCTACTCTGGAGTATCGATGCCCTGTCTCGAAAACTCCCACGACTAGGGACCATTTAAGAATGTGCTTATAGACCCCAGCTCCCACGTATATGATCGCCCTGATACTGCTAGCAGTCAACCAAGAATCCTAAAGGCTCTATCAATGTGCAATAGTGACTTGTAAGGTCACCTAAAGCAGTACACGTTGATAAAGATAAACCAGATAGCATACTATCATCTTGAGTAAGACTGTCCTACCGGCATAGGTCCTCCCTCAATCATTGCAATCACGTGCCTGTGATCCAATAATTGACTCTGAGGGCACTATATCCAACAATCTCCCACTTGCACTCAAGGCTAATTATTGCGACGTCGCATACTCACAGCCCGTGTGATACCGAACACCCAACTCCTCTACAAATCAGTCTCACAAAACCTGTTTGCGAAACTAATGCGTTCGAGGAACAGCCTCAGTGAGTGGATCCGCTTAGATGTTTCTTTCTATGTCTCTCTTTATCTCAAGTTCGCGGAGAAAGCCATCTCCCGAAATGAGCAATACCTGTCTTAGAATATGTCTGGATATCTGATGGGACCTAGCTCATAAATGAACTCCAAATCCAAACTTCTTAGACTGTATCGTCAACTGAACTTAATCAGTATCCTGCACCATGCCTCCCTCAGTATCCGCTTGGACCTCCTATCCAAACTACTGCCCCTCGTCAGAGGGAAAACTATAACTCTGACAGCTACTCTGTCATCCAGATCACCTTGGAAGCCTGGAATGATAACCGTCTCCCAAAAGAGGCTGCCGTTATCATATCCCTAGAACATACACTTATGTTCTAAAACATCTTCCGAATGTTTCTCCCGGATTGAATCAATATCAACTTATTGCACCTACTACAAAATCAACATCTGGTGTGGTACTTGACATCTCATGATTGGCTCAATTGCCTAAGCAAGTGATCTGCCAATCATACACATCCCTCTCCTCTTTAGTCTGTAAGACTCCTTTAGAGAGGGTGACTCCATCACCTGCAGGTATACTACCGTGCCAGGAGCCGTCCATTATAAAAACTCTTAGAATGCTGTCTAAGTATCCTGATTGGGAAACCACCCAAATCTAGATCTATAGATCTAGTAACCAGAATGTCTTGATATTATATCCAGGTCCCATATTGAGAAACAACAGTGTGACAACCAAAGTATAACCGATCGTAGTATAGGAATATCACTTCCTACTCTGTGTATGTCATCCAAATACCAGGACATCACACCCTACTACCTTCTTAACAGATCCATCCCCTATTCTGATGAACTCAAACCTATGAATGTCACATCAGAAATAGATGATCTATCTCCGCTATATCTGCTTTAGTCCATAAATAGACATAAGCTACTTGTCCACTATGCTTCCGCTGCTCCCACTGACTACGACAACTCTCTGGCAGAGTCATATACACGTACACTTCTGAAGCCAGTTCAGAACGATCCTATACTCATCCTCCTGCCGGGTCTCATAGTCTGGAACAACAGTAGTGTCAAGTCTGGGTAAACAAATGTAAGTCCATGCTACCTCTCCCGGTACTTTCGGGCATGCGGAATTTGATAAAAAACGATTTTTATAGAGGTGGTACCATGGACTTAAAACCCGGATCTTTGTTAAACTACTAACTAACAACCTAACAAGAGTTTACCTACTCGGTTAAGGGGCTATACCTTTCTTGAACTCCTTCTTCTTCAACTCCTCCCGGGGTTCGGATCGCCCTCACCACGTCGTCTCCTTGCGTCGAAGATGGATCCACCTGAAAGCTTCCACCTTTGGCTTGTTCTTCGGACTTTGAAGAAAACTAGATCACTTGGCTTGCTAGGCCTTGTGAACTAGAATGAGTAGACAAGAGTATGTTGGGATTTTACTCTATGGTTCTTGCTTCTCAACACATGAGACAAGTGAACCATAGACCAAAAGGAGAGAGCAAGAGAAAGAGGGTGAGAGCAAGAGGAAGAGAGCTCAAAAACAAAGAGAGAGAATGAGCAAGTGAGAATGATCCTGTATTTTGTCTTTCATCCTCTCATAATCCAAAACCATCATCACAAAAATAATAATCAAGTATTGTGTAAAATGGTTCAAGTCAAAATGGCTAAATCATTTCATGCACTCATTTCTCACAAAAGAAACAAGCAAGTAAAAAGTCTTTGCCATGAAATGATAGCCATAGTCATCATGATGGTCAACTAGTCAATCCTAGTCAACAAAGTCAACAAGTCAACAAAAGTCAACAAGTCAACAAAGTAAATCCCTCAACAACCATGTCACCACAATACTTAATTAATATAATTGTTAATCACATATCATATTCTCATTAGGGTTGACCAAAAAGTCAATAGTCAACAGTCAACGGTCAACAACCCTAATGAGAATCCTCTGCCTCTGTCTCTCCGTCAACTGTGCATACACAACCGCATTCGCGTTCCGAGGAACACGAATACAAACTGGATAAATCCAATCCCAATACGTACACTACGATCTGGCTTAAACCAAAGCCCGCTAGTGTAAACTGTCCGGACACTGTACGTGCACAAGTGCACGGATGTGACCGAACCCTGTCGCAAAACCATGCGACCTGTCGCAAAACCATGCGACCTCTACTCTTTTGCCTAAAGGCGAAAAGCTTTCTGTGTGGGACTCTAAAGACTCGACACTACGCTGGCAGTGGGTTTAACCACAGACCGCAAGCGGCACTAGCTGTGCGTAACGGTCCCCAGGTAATGCCGACAAGAAGACCGACGAGGCGAAACCCATCTGAACTCCTACTGAGCCTGAATGTGACATTCTCCGTACAGTCCGGTCTGTTCGTCTGATACATCGCATGGCGGGCCTAGGGGGCGGTAAACGTCAGTCCCCCAATAGCGGTACAAGTCGTGCCGGAGCGAAGCCCAAAACACCCTGAGATAACACTGGAAGCCTACCAGTATATCTCGTTTGCCCTGGCCAGGGACTACTCGTGTAATGGCTCTCCTAGACACAGCGCGATGTTAACCCCCAATACCGGGAGAGACGAATCCTGTCTAACCGTCACTGCCTCCAAGTGCTTCGGGACTGCACCCAACCACTACCTGTTTGCACGACTCCTTTGAGCCGTGATAGGGTAGTGATCAAAGTACAGTGGGAACACACTCGAGGCGAAGTGATAGTGTCAAGTCAGCGGACTAAGCTGTACTCATGTCACCTGGGAACTGATAACTGACGATAGGCATAATACCAACTAGTCAGTTCCTGACGAGTCCTGTCCAGTGCACTCGTAACCCAACGAGCTCATACTATCTTAAGTACGACGTACTGACGGCTGTGGGACAGACCGTCTCCCACACTGGGATGAGAAGCGCATGCGCTAGTCTACTCCGGAGTATCGATGCCCTGTCTCGATAGTCCTGCGACCAGGGACCTGCATAAGGTGTGCTTATAGATTACCCAGCCCCACTAGTGTGACCGCCATCACAACGCTGGTAATCAAGCAAAGATCCTAAGGGCTCCACTAATGTGTATAGGCGATATACTAAAATAAACACATGTACACATTGAAGTAGAAACAAACCAAGTAGCATACTACTATTTTGAGCAAGATTGTATATACAAGGTGAATATCCCAAGCTTCCATTAAGTAATATACAAACTAGTATGATACAGTAATGGCCTCTAGGGCATATACACTAACAATCTCCCACTTGCACTAAGGCCATGTACTGGCGTATCGAAGACCAATCATCTCGATCAGCCGCTCGAACTGAGTCTGGGGCAGGGCCTTGGTGAATGGATCTGCAGTGTTATCTTCTGAAGCGACTCTCCGAACCTCGATCTCCTGGCGATCCACGATCTCCCTGATCAGGTGATACCGCCTTAAGATGTGTCTGGATTTCTGATGGGACCTGGGTTCCTTCGCTAAAGCTATAGCCCCGTTGTTGTCGCAATACAGAGGTATCGGATCAACAATGGACGGAACCACCTGAAGTTCTTACAAGAACTTCCTCATCCAGACAGCTTCTTTTGCGGCATCAGATGCAGCGATGTATTCCGCTTCCATCGTCGAGTCTGCAACGGTTTCTTGTTTGGAACTCTTCCAACACACCGCCCCTCCATTGAGGGTAAAGACAAAACCCGACATGGACTTGGAATCATCCTTGTCACTCTGGAAGCTGGAGTCAGCAAAGGCCTCGATCTGGAGGTCTTTTCCGCCATACACCAAGAACATCTCCTTAGTCCTTCTCAGGTACTTGAGAATGTTCTTTACTGCTATCCAGTGTTTCTCCTCAGGGTTTGACTGATACCGGCTTACCACACTCAGTGCATAAGCTACATCCGGTCTGGTACACAACATCGCATACATTATAGAGCCTACCGCAGAAGCGTAGGGTATAATAGACATGCGATCCCTCTCCAAATCAGTCTTGGGAGACATCTCTTTAGAGAGGGTGATCCCGTGACAAGCCGGCAGGTTACCGCGCTTGGAATCTTCCATACTGAATCTTTTCAGTATGGTGTCGATGTACCTGGACTGTGAAAGTCCTAATATCCTCTTGGATCTATCACGATAGATCCGGATCCCCAGGATGTAAGAGGCATCACCCAGGTCTTTCATGGAGAACCTGTGCGACAAGAACCCCTTGACAGATTGTAGCATAGGAATGTCATTTCCTATTAAGAGAATGTCATCCACGTATAAAACAAGGAATACTACAGTTCTCGCTACAAATCTACTATAGATGCATGGTTCATCTGGATTTTTGATAAAGCCAAATTCTTTGACCGTCTCATCAAAGCAGATGTTCCAACTCTGCGATGCCTGCTTTAGTCCATAGATGGACTTAAGCAACTTGCACACCTTTCCGCTGCTCCCACTCTGAATGAAACCCTCTGGCTGGTCCATATAGACACACTCCTCTAAATTTCCATTTAGAAAAGCTGTCTTTACGTCCATCTGCCAAATCTCATAATCGTGGAAGGCAGCAATGGCAAGAAGGATCCGAATGGATTTCAGCATAGCCACTGGAGAAAAGGTTTCATCATAGTCCAAGCCAGGTCTTTGACGGAAACCCTTTGCTACAAGTCTAGCTTTATAGGTCTCAACCTGTCCATCTACACCAATCTTCCTTTTGAAGATCCACTTGCATCCTACGGGTTTTACCCCGTCTGGAGCAATGTCCAACGTCCATACTTTGTTGGTGTACATGGACTCCATTTCGATCCGCATTGCATCCAGCCATTTGACCGAGTCGACGCTCTGAACGGCTTGCTGGAAGCTAGTAGGCTCATCATAATCTATGATGCAATCCTCTCTATCCCCGTCTATGAGAAAACCGTAGTATCTCTCGGGCGGATGAGACTGCCTACTACTCCTGCGGAGCGGCGCAGGAATGTCCTGTTCTCTTGAACCCTCTGGTTCCACTAAACTTTCAGTAATAGTCTGTGGTTCTGGAATTTCTTCCAGTTCTACTGCGCTCCCACTAATTTCCTTTTCCAAGAACTGGTGTTCTAGAAAGTGGGCATTACGAGAAACAAGGACTTTTTGTTCCTCTGCGTGGTAGAAAAGATACCCCCTGGTGTTCTTTGGGTATCCCACAAACTTGCACAGTACTGAGCGTGCCTCGAGTTTGTCCGCATGCTGCTTTTTGAAAAAAGCTGGACATCCCCAGATCTTCAGATATTGAAGATAGGGTTTCTTCCCACTCCATAACTCATAAGGTGTGGTAGGCACAGTCTTAGTAGGAACTCGGTTCAAAAGGTACGCAGCTGATTCTAGCGCATACCCCCAGAATGATCGCGGTAACTCAGCGTTACTCATCATGGACCGAACCATATCCAATAGGGTTCGGTTCCGTCTCTCCGTTACACCGTTATGTTGCGGAGTGTATGGAGGAGTAAGCTGAGAGAGAATTCCGTTCTCTTTTAAATAGTCCAGGAACTCGGCACTTAAGTATTCTCCACCTCGATCCGATCTTAGAATCTTGATACTTTTGCCGGTCTGTTTTTCTACTTCACTCTTATATACCTGGAACTTTCCAAAGGCTTCGGACTTATGTTTCATTAAGAAGACATAACCGTACCTTGAGAAGTCATCCATAAAAGTGATGAAGTAAGAATAACCGCTTCGCGCATGCGTAGACATTGGACCGCACACGTCACTGTGTACGAGTCCCAAGAGCTCGCTCGCTCTTACTCCGTGTCCAGTGAACGGAGTCTTTGTCATCTTTCCTTTGAGACAGGATTGACAAGTGGCATACGATTGATATTCGAACGGATTCAAATATCCTTCTGTATGTAACTTCATCAACCTTCTCTCATTGATGTGACCCAGTCTACAATGCCATAAGAAAGTCTGATTTATTTCCGGAGACTTTCTTTTGTGTGTATTCTGGACGTTGAAAACCTGTGGTTGGTTTAATACGTATATACCATTACTCAATGTACCTGACCCAATCAAAACTTGATTAAGGTGAATGTTTACAACATTACTTACAAACGCAAATTCATAACCTTCTTTAGAAACTAAAGATACAGAAATGATATTACAAGTTGCGTTGGGTACAAAAAAGCAATTACGCAAAACCAAAACATGTCCATCTGACATTCCCAGGTGATAGTCCCCCATGGCTTTAGCATCCATGCTAGCTCCGTTCGCAACTCTGAGGGTCATGTCACCTGCCTTCAAAACCCTACGGTTTCTCAACGCCTGCAAAAAATTACAGATATGAGATCCTGATCCGGTATCCAATACCCAGGAAGTAGAGTTTATTGAAAGACAGTTTTCAATAACATACACACCTGAAGCTGAAGCTGCAACCTGCTTCAATTCCTGTGTCCTGGCTTTCCAAGCCCTGCAATCATTCTTCCAGTGTCCTTTCTTATGACAATAGAAGCATTCTTCCTTATCCACAAGCTTCCCCGCTATCTTTGTTGCTTTTGCTTTTCCCTTCGTATCCACTTTACTAACACCGCCTCTTGGTTTGGCGGGGGCTTTCTTCTTCTTTCCGTTGGCTTTCGCCTTGGACCTAGAAGAAGATGATCCTCCTACAAACAAAGTGGATGTTTCCCTACTTTTCTGTAGGGTGCCCTCTGCGCTCCTCAGCATGTTGAGGAGCTCTGAAAGTTCAACCTCTTTTTCTTGTAGGTTGAAGTTCAGTATAAACTGGGCGTAAGTGGAAGGAAGGGACTGGAGAACTAAGTCCGTATAGAGCTCACTCTCCAATGTGGTCCCTAGGTCCGCGAGCTCCTCAATGTAGCCGATCATCTTTAGCACGTGCTCTGCTACTGATGATCCGACGGCCATTCTTGCCGAAAATAACTTTTTCGACGCTTCGTATCTTGCGATACGAGATTGCTCTCCATACAGTTCTTTTGTATGAAGAAATATGGATTCCAAGTCCATATTCTCGTGCCTCCTCTGATGTTCATTGTCCATAGAGGCAAGTACGAGGCATTTGGCCTTCGCGCTATCAATCTCCCAAGTCTTACGGATTTCCTTATCCGCGACGCTGGAAGTGGGACCAGGGACAGGGGGAGCTTTGGTGGTAAGAAGATACCCCAGCTTGTCGTAAGTGATTGCTATCTTGACATTCCTGAGCCAATCTTTGTAGTTTGGCCCTGTCAGTTTGTTTTTATCTAGGAGTAACTTAAGTCCAGTCATGTCGATTGGTCGCTGCAATTAGGAGAGAGAAGAAGAAACACTCAGCATGATGCTCTTGCAAGTTTAGAATGGTTTTTAGTTTGTCTAAACAGGATGGCTCTCACTGTTTCTCGAATCCCTCCTCAAACCATAAAGGAAGAATTAGTCAGGATCAATCCCACCGTACAATACTTGCTTAACCGTTCGGCCAGGCTAGTGTCGGTACTTCGAGGGAGGTTTTCCAACGCTTTCGCGAAGTTCCTTAATTAAATAACCTCTTTTTCCTGGGGGCGTAGCCCCGCTAACACCTTTCTAGGCACCTACTTGGTTTATAGCATTGATCGTTAAGTGAGAAATTTCCCGAGGAGTAGCATATACTCACAGTAGGATCGGGATCCAAATATCATCGCGTGACGACACTGAAAGAATCCTACCAGAATCATCACACTCCAAATGGTATGCAAATCTAGGAAGTTTCAGTACTTATGAAACTCCCGATGTGGATTTTTGCCCCATGCTCTTATGACCTTGGCGTGAGGTCAAAATGTCATAAGTCACATGTCAAGTTCTTCCCATCATTATCCAGGTTAATTTGAGTCCACCCGTACCTACCCTTGACGTAGGCCAAAATGGTAGTACGGCTGTCCCAAACCAACGCATTCTATCTATGCAACAGATAAATATCCGGCAGCTACCAATCACTATGCCTTGGCGTGAGGTCAAAATACATAGCTTGAATACTACCGAATATTTAACTGAAAT
This sequence comes from Agapanthus africanus, assembly GCA_030015575.1. Classification (NCBI taxonomy): domain Eukaryota; kingdom Viridiplantae; phylum Streptophyta; class Magnoliopsida; order Asparagales; family Amaryllidaceae; genus Agapanthus; species Agapanthus africanus. The sequence continues at coordinate 217,949,194 of JASDDO010000029.1, forward strand.
GATGGAGGGCTACGAATGGTTTTGGCTAAACCGTGAACGTAGTGAACTTGATATAGTCGATGGAACGAGATAGCTTTTAAAAGGAGTGGCTCAAACTCCACATTTTAAAAGTTTGTTTTGAAAAGAACCGAGTGGTTTTTCGAAAGTGTTCCAACGACTTTAACTTGGTTTATTATCTTGCATTAGTTCTTTTAATGCGTGATATTCTTGCATTAGTTCTTTTAATGCGTCCCATCATTTAATCCTACCATTGCAGAAAACAATCAAAATATGACGTACGCTTATGCCATTCGCATTCGCCACTGGGCCCCGTCATTACCCGTTAGGTTACTTAACTAACGACAGAGCGGGGGCTGGGCTAGCGCGTCTGTAAAACATAAGCAACGCCTAAATAATATCATATATAGATATATTGCAATGATAGCCATTTCAGATCACAGATGAATATATTGGATATACTAGGAATCTGTAATTCGTACGAGCCTGTAACGAAAAGCAGATTACACGGTCGCGGTGAATAGCCAAAACCCTACCCAAGACCCCTACGGGTGCGGCAAACTACCCGCCAAGTACCCGAAGCGAAGCAACCTCCCTCAACGCCGTGAGTAGGCCACTCGGCACTTCGGCATACCCGGTAGTTTGTGCACCCCCTCCATGGGTCTATCCTAGGAGCAAAAACAGTAAAAAGAAATTATACAATGACGGCTACAACCCCGACCCGGTTGTGCGGCCATACAAATAATTATTACATCAATTTACAAATTTACATGAATTGAAAGAAAAGAAAAACTCTCGTCTCACAACCCCCGGCTATTCACCCGCGACAATCCAACATATTCATATACACATTCCAACAACATTACAGATCACAGATTTGTATAACCCCCACTAATCGACATATATCGATTAGCAGACGTTCAATACAAATATCACATTACAGAAAAAACCCGTCAGCTTAAGTCTTTTAGAAGTTCGATCAAAAATACGGATTTTCGGGACCCCAAAAATAAAATTTTCGTTCTGGAAAATCTGGGCAGAAAACACATATTCCAAAAATCCCAAAACAACCCCAGAAATACACTGCACCAAAGATGGACCTCGGCCGAGTCCACGCTCCCGCCGCGGTTCCGCGGCGCTTTGACTCGATCGTTGGACCAAATTTGGTGGTTATCTTAACAAAAGCCTGAGCCGATTTTTAAGATAAAAATTATCAACTTTTGAACAGAATAAAAATCGGCAGAAACTTGACAGTTTTGGGTTCGTTTTGCGACTTTTCGTTGATCGATCTTCTAGCTACTTTGCTAACATGTTAGATAGAGTTTAACCTGGCTCTGATACCACTGTAAGTCCATGCTACCTCTCCCGGTACTTTCGGGCATGCGGAATTTGATAAAAAACAATTTTTATAGAGGTGGTACCATGGACTTAAAACCCGGATCTTTGTTAAACTACTAACTAACAACCTAACAAGAGTTTACCTACTCGGTTAGGGGGCTATACCTTTCTTGAACTCCTTCGTCTTCAACTCCTCCCGGGGTTCGGATCGCCCTCACCACGTCGTCTCCTTGCGTCGAAGATGGATCCACCTGAAAGCTTCCACCTTTGGCTTGTTCTTCGGACTTTGAAAAAAACTAGATCACTTGGCTTGCTAGGCCTTGTGAACTAGAATGAGTAGAGAAGAGTATGTTGGGATTTTACTCTATGGTTCTTGCTTCTCAACACATGAGACAAGTGAACCATAGACCAAAAGGAGAGAGCAAGAGGAAGAGGGTGAGAGCAAGAGGAAGAGAGCTCAAAAACAAAGAGAGAGAATGAGCAAGTGAGAATGAGCCTCTCTTTTGTCTTTCACCCTCTCATAATCCAAAACCATCATCACAAAAATAATAATCAAGTATTGTGTAAAATGGTTCAAGTCAAAATGGCTAAATCATTTCATGCACTCATTTCTCACAAAAGAAACAAGCAAGTAAAAAGTCTTTGCCATGAAATGATAGCCATAGTCATCATGATGGTCAACTAGTCAATCCTAGTCAACCGGTCAACAAAGTCAACAAGTCAACAAGTCAACAAAGTCAATCCCTCAACAACCATGTCACCACAATACTTAATTAATATAATTGTTAATCACATATCATATTCTCATTAGGGTTGACCAAAAAGTCAACAGTCAACAGTCAACGGTCAACAACCCTAATGAGAATCCTCTGCCTCTGTCTCTCCGTCAACTGTGCATACACACCCGCATACGCGTTCCGCGGAACACGAATACAAACTGGATAAATCCAATCCCAATACGTATACTACGATTTGGCTTAAACCAAAGCCCGCTAGTGTAAACTGTCCGGACACTGTACGTGCACAAGTGCACGGATGTGACCGAACCCTATCGCAAAACCATGCGACCTGTCGCAAAACCATGCGACCTCTACTCTTTTGCCTAAAGGAGAAAAGCTTTCTGTGTGGGACTCTAAAGACTCGACACTATGCTGGCAGTGGGTTTAACCACAGACCGCAAGCGGCACTAGCTGTGCGTAACGGTCCCCAGGTAATGCCGACAAGAAGACCGACGAGGCGAAACCCATCTGAACTCCTACTGAGCCTGAATGTGACATTCTCCGTACAGTCCGGTCTGTTCGTCTGATACATCGCATGGCGGGCCTAGGGGCGGTAAACGTCAGTCCCCCAATAGCGGTACAAGTCGTGCCGGAGCGAAGCCCAAAACACCCTGAGATAACACTGGAAGCCTACCAGTATATCTCGTTTGCCCTGGCCAGGGACTACTCGTGTAATGGCTCTCCTAGACACAGCGCGATGTCAACCCCCAATACCGGGAGAGACGAATCCTGTCTAGCCGTCACTGCCTCCAAGTGCTTCGGGACTGCACCCAACCACTACCTGTTTGCACGAATCCTTTGAGCCGTGGTAGGGTAGTGATCAAAGTACAGTGGGAACACACTCAAGGCGAATTGACAGTGTCAAGTCAGCGGACTAAGCTGTACTCATGTCACCTGGGAACTGATAACTGACGATAGGCATAATACCAACTAGTCAGTTCCCGATGAGTCCTGTCCAATGTACTCGTAACCCAACGAGCACCCGCATACTATCTCAAGTACGACGTACTGACGGCTGTGGGACAGACCGTCTCCCACACTGGGATGAGAAGCGCATGCGCTAGTCTACTCCGGAGTATCGATGCCCTGTCTCGATAGTCCTGCGACCAGGGACCTGCATAAGGATGTGCTTATAGATTACCCAGCCCCACTAGTGTGACTGCCATCACAACGCTGGTAATCAAGCAAAGATCCTAAGGGCTCCACTAATGTGTATAGGCGATATACTAAAATAAACACATGTACACATTGAAGTAGAAACAAACCAAGTAGCATACTACTATTTTGAGTAAGATTGTATATACAAGGTGAATATCCAAAGCTTCCATTAAGTAATATACAAACTAGTATGATACAGTAATGGCCTCTAGGGCATATACACTAACAACAAAAACCTCCATGTCACCTCTTTTTAGCATACCGAAGTACCTCTCGAGTGCCTGAGGTTACCCACCATATATGTGGAGTGGCCAATGGAATGTCAAACCAGATTGAATTTTTAGGTTCTTATCAAATCTTCAGTAATCGTTTGTGGTTCTGGAATCACTTCCAGTTCTACCATACTCCCACTTCTGTTTTCTGAAAAAATAATCCATTTTTATTAAAACTGCGGTGAGTCAAGAACAATATCACTATTGATCTTCCTGATGGTAGAAAGTTAACCCTCGTCATAGCCTGGGTCAACCCACAAATAGCCATTACAGAAACGTGCCTTGAGTTATCCAGAGTCTGGTTTTAAGCATAAGCTGGACAACTCCCCGTACCTTAACAATGTCAAGATATGAACTGTTCTATATCCAATATAGAAACAGAGGCACTGATTTAATTGAACCAGATTAAAATCATGCAGCTGTCTCCAGTGCATGTCAACTAAATGGTAGGAGGCCGATCAGCGTTACTTAACTTAGGAATGCTTCCAATTATGAGTAACCTGAAAGAGAAGCAAGTTCTCTTAATCATTACTATTAACTGAATACTACACACAAGTATCTACATCTTCGATCACCTTGAAGAATCCTGATACTTGCAATACTTGGTTCTCTACTTTACTCTTATACCTATAACTTCTCAAAACTTGTACCCTGTGTTTCTACAAAACTCTTGTCTAAAAACTAGAGAAGTCATAAGTAAACCGAATATAGTATGAGGACCAACCCCTCTGTCCTAATGGACACTGGACAATATACAATACTCTGTATAAGTCCCCTGAGTCTAGTGACTCATTCACTGTGTGTCGTAGGTTGAAAACTGTACTTATGCTTAAGAAGAATTACACTGTTGTTCAATGCTCCTTACCTAACCATCCACTGATATAGGTAAATGTCATAGACATAATTTCAAAAAGGTATATCTCACTCTATAAAAATAGACGTACAGATATATCAATTTGAAATTGGTGCATAACAACGGATATTCAAAACCAAATATTTGCCGTCCGGCAAACAACCCAGGTGACTTCCTTAAATATCACCAATTACAACGAATCCTGATATAATGAGGAAGATCACCTAATTCCCAATAACTTACTCCCACTCATCATCTGTAAAACCATACAGATGTGAGAATCAAACCTGGTAAATACATACCTTGGAGCAAGTGTCTAATTGGGAAATCAGTTTTCTTTTAACAGTGCACAGTGAAACTGAAATATTGAAATGTTTCGATGGGGTATCCAGGTATTCCTAGTAATGCCTCTTCCATTATCCAGATTCACAACTGTAACCGTATATTTCTTTGCCACCTCTCCAAATCCCTTTATATGTCTTTAGTCGTTACCTTCTGCACACCCCTTTAGGCCAAATGGTTTTCTTCCTTCCCTACCGTTCGGCACCAGCCTATGGTTTGGAAGAAGACTATCCAATAAGCATAATAGGTGTACTGTCCTAATCCTAGGAGCACTCGGAACACGAGAGAAGGTAAAGATTAAAGACACCTGAATAAACCTTATTCCTATTTCTCCTGAACCAGAATCCATCCCCGAACTGGAACAAGTTCCTTTCGAGTTCGTATATAACCATACGATGGAGTATCCAATAAACTGTGGATCTTCGTAGTGATACGGAGTGTTCTGGAGAAATACAAAGGTGATTTAGGATTGGCGTAGAAATACTTGGTTTGGTCGTGAATAGCAGTCGCAATTTACTTTGCCCTCTTACTAATCCCTTTATTTGTCTTATTATAATACCTTCTATACACCATCGTTAGGCTAATTGGTTTTTTTCATTCCCTACCATTCGGCACCTGCCTATGGTTTGGAAGAAGACTATCCAATTTGCGTAATAGGTGTACTATCTTCTAAACCAAGGAGTACTCGCAACCTGAGAGAAGGTAAAAGGAAAAGACAACTGAATAGTCCTATTCGTTTTCTCCAGAACCGGAAATCATCCTCGAATAAATTCCTTCGAGTTCGTATATAACCATACGATGGTTTTGTCCAATGGAAGTGGATGTTCGTAGTAATATGGGGTGTCCTGGAGAAAAGGGTAAAAGTAGGAGTGGCAATAAGGTATGCAACTCTGACAATCCAAAAGCCAGTGTTTAAGAAGGTTCGGTTAATTTTGGTCACTGAGTCATAGACTAGGGTCGGGTCATGGTCGCTGCCAAAGAGAGAGAGAGAGAAAAGAAACACTCGGCGTGCACTCTAACCTAGATCAGAATGGTTATCACTTTATCTAATCAGGAAACCTCCCACTGTAACGTCAAATTCTTCCCCGAACATGAAAGAAGAATTAGTCGGGATCACCCGAGGAGTAAACCAACTCATCAGTGGGAATCGGGATCCAACTATCATCACATGATAATGTGACGGAATCCGCTCACGTTATCACACTCCAGAAGGTATGCGCGTATCTGGCAAGTTTCAGTTTCTTTAGAAACTCCCGATGTGATTTTTGCCCCATGCTCTTATGACCTTGACTTTGGCCAACAAATCATAAGTCACATGTCAAGTTCTACCCGTCATTCTCCAGGTTGATTTGAACCCACCCGTACCTACCCTTGACTTTGGCCAACAAGGCAGTACGACTGTCCCAAACCAACGCATCTATCTATACTGCATATGAATATCCAATAGCTACCAAACACTGTGCCTTGACTTTGGCCAACAAACACAGCTTGAATACTATTGAATATCTATATGAAATGACGGAGGGCTACGAATGGTTTTTGGCGAAAAACCTTTAACGTAATGAACTTGATATCGTTGAAGGAACTGGATAGCTTTATAAAAATATAGTGGCGAAAACCTTTGCTAAAGAGGTCACTCTCGGTGAAGGGATCTCGGCTCTTTCCCCGTAGAATGAGGTGCAGAATATTCCAACTGAATACCACGATGCAAAGCAAAAGTAAACGACTATAGCGAAGTTATTGCCCTGACGCAAACTTCTGTCCAAAGGGTCACTCCCGGTGAAGGGATCTCGGCCCTTGCCTCGTCGACTGAGGTGCTGGATATTCATAAACGAATACCACTGTGCAAAACAAAAGAGAACGCCCTTGCAATAATAGCTTTTTTGAAAAATTGTTCCAACAACATCAGAATAGGTTTGTTTAGCTTGCATTGATCCGAATCAACGCAGTCCCATCAATTGATCACACCAATAAAGAACGAAAATAATGATGTACGTATATGCCATCCGCATTCGCCACTGGGTCCCGTCATCACCCGTTAGGTTACTTAACTAACGAGAGAGCGGGGACTGGACTAGCGCGGATGCAAAACATATACAGCATCTACTAGTATATATATCAATATATAATATTCGCTCAAGTCATGATAAAATGCAACATCACAGAAATGTAATAAGTATCACAGAACAATACAGATATCTGGGATCCCCGGGTTTCATAGAGCCGCTACTGAAACCCGACGTTCCCCTTGTCGTGTGGATAGCCTGTGCAATGAAATCCTAGACCCCTACGGGCGCGGCAAGTTACCCGCCAAAAACTGAAGTGAGGCAGCCCCCTTCAGCAACGTGAATGGGCCACCCAGCACTTCACGGAATCCGGTAACTTGGGCACCCCTCCTTGGGTCAACCTATACCCCCTACGAGTGCAGCGAATAGCCCGCCAATTCTAGAGTAAAGCCCCCTCCGTCTCAACGCCATGAGATGCGGGCCCGTTGCCTTCTAGAACCCGGCTACCCGTGCACCCCACCTTGGGGTAATCCTAGTACAGAAAGTAAAATATATACAACGGTTACATCGACCTCAGCCCGGTCGTGTCCCAAAAGAATAATATATAAACAGGCAGTAACGGCAGTCCTCATGTCGGACGCTCGCCCCGCAATATCAAATGTACATAAAAAACCAAACTGTACTACCATTGCATCCAGGCTATCCACCACGACAATCCACAACATCGCAGCATAACACAGAACATCAACGCGAATGTCACGTTCGCAAATCCGTCTAAAAGGGCTATAGAAGTTAGACAGGATTTACCGATCAAATGAAATTCACGGTCGCAGATATAATGTAAATACTGTGAACTAACATGTTTAAAATTTTTGATCGATCAAATTTACCGAAGTGGGCCCCAAGCACTACCGTAGCACTCAAAGAAAATCTGGGCCTAAAAAGAATATTCCAGAAACCCCATTTTCAAGTCAGAGAACCACTGCAGAAATCTGGTGCATTGATGACACTGTTCCGCGGCGGAATCGCGGCCAAAAGGGGGTTAAGGCCGCGGTTCCGCGACGCTACAGTGGCATCATGTGACCATTTTTCTACAGTGTTCACAAAAAACCATGCACGTATTTTTCCAATATACCAAATAATTTTTAAAGCACTGCAAAAATTCGACAGAAACTTGACATGGAAACGCGGTTTTTTGAAAATCCGTTCGATCAAACTTGTAAACACGTTAGAGCAAGCTAGACTAGATTAATGGCGTGGCTCTGATACCAGTGTAAGTGCACGGCAGTGCCCCGGCCGTCAATCCGAGGCCAAAATGCGGAAACGAAACTTTTCTTTACACTTGTAAACCGGCGCTACCGAGTACTAAAACCCGGATCGGACCATTAACCTAATGCTAGAAAATATGAGAATGGGTAGAATGCTATACCGAGCGATCCGTGTCCTTCGGTCTTTGGCCTCCAACCCGAACTCCTCGCGGAATCTTCGGTCTTCGTCTCCTCGTCGGAACGGGCACCACATCGACGGGTTCTTTTATGGGCTCCCACCTCTGGACCGAGGCAACTCGGGCACAAAGTTGACGAGCCGACGTGCCCAAGGATGCTGCAGGCGAAGTGTAGAATGGATTGTCTCAATGCGGGTATGAAGTTGCCGTTTGATGGAGGTGGAATGAACTTGGGAATTTTTTAGCAAGAAAAATATGAGATGAAGAAATTTCCCCTCACCAAAATGAATCCTCTCTCCTCACCAAGTAGTGGCCGGCCCCCTCAAAAAAAATGCTGGAGAGAAAAAAAGGAATAATGCAACAAAGAATTTGTATGATAATGAGAAGAAATGGTCACACCATTTCAAATACAATCCTATCACATTTAATGCAAACCATGTGAAGAAAAGAATGGAATCAAAAGATGCTAGGTTATCATAATCTCTCCATTTACAAGAAACCCCCTCCACGAAGCTAATTTGCATACTTGCAAATAACCCCCTCCATCGGAAAAATCCGGCCATGAAGGAACAAAGGAAAACCGGCCGAAACGGAATGCAAACTGGCAACTTCAGAAAACTGATCCCGTAATAAATTACAGGAAAGCCCCGCGGCTGTATATACATACCCGAATTTGTATTCCCACTGAATACAAATGCAATGAGACAAAATCTACACTATACAATACTAGGATCCGGCTCAAACCAAAGCCCGCTAGTATTATCCGTCCGATCATGATCCGTGCAATACCGCACGTATATGATCAAACCCTGCCATATCTCCATACGGCCACTACATCGTTTCGCCCGAAACTTGAGAAACTGTCTGTGGGGGACTCTAAAAACTCGTCAACACGTTGTCAGTGGATTTAACCACTAGCATGTCAGAGGTATTAGCCATACGTAACGGGCTACCGGGTATTGACCAAAAGGGACGTCGATGAGCGAACTCATCCTGACACCCTACTGAGCCTGTCAGTGACAATATCCGTACAGTCCGATCCGTTCGTCTATGAGCATCGCATGGTGGGCCTAGGGGGTTGGTAAAAGTCAGACCCCCAAAAGCGATACAAGTCGTGTCGGAGTGTAGCCCAGAACACCCTGAGATATTACTGGAATACCTACCAGTAAATCTCCTGCCTTGGCCAAGGACTTCGTGTAATGGCTCTCCTAGACACAGCGCAACCTCACCCCCAATACCGGGAGAGACGAACCCCTGAAGATCCGCTCACTGCCTCCATGTGGCTCGGGACTGTATCCAACTAAAACCTGTTTGCACAACTCCTTTGAGCGTGGTAGGGTAGTAATCAAAGTATAGTGGGAACTCACACGAGACAAATGACTATCTCAGGTCGATGAACTAACCTGTACACATGTCACCAGGGAACTGCTATCTGATATCTGGTAAAAGACCAACTAGCATGTTCCCGGCGAGTCCTGTCCGGTGTACTCATAACCCAATTAGCACCTGTATACATCTTAGGTGAACCAACTGACACCAGTGGTTTGTGAGACCGGCCACCGCCCCTCGTCGGGGTCTCGACTGTATACACTAGTCTACTCTGGAGTATCGATGCCCTGTCTCGAAAACTCCCACGACTAGGGACCATTGAAGGATATGCTTATAGACCCCAGCTCCCACGTATATGATCGCCCTCATACTGTTGGCAGTCAAGCAAGAATCCTAAGGGCTCTATCAACGTGCAATAGTGTAGGGTTCCTAGGCACACTAATGAGGTCTCACAAGGCATCAACCAAGCCGATTTCAAAAATTATAAGTGCCGAGAAACCCTAATACGGATCGTTGACTAGAGTTTAGGCGAAACTAGAAGCTAGTTAACAACTTAACTAAAAGGTAAACGGAAATACAACCTTTGTAGATCCGGTCCTCCACCTCCATAGCTCCGTGACGGTGTACCCTCGCTGCGATCATCTGATCCCGGACTCTAGCGTCGGCTTCATCGGATAAATGGGCGGGCTAGGTCGTCGACTTCAATACCGAAGATGATCTACGTCGAGGCAACACAAGATCAAGCTCCAACTTCACCAAGCCATGAAACTTGTGAAGAAAACACCCTATACTACTTGGCAAGTGGTAGAGGATGAAGAAATAGGAAGTGGCTTCACTTTAGAATTGGATTTCTCACTCTTTTTCTCAAGTTGCCATTGATGGAGGCAAGCTTTCTTCTTTTTTGAACATGAAGAAGAAGAAGAAAAAGGATTATGATAAGAAGAATAAGAAAATAGAAAATAGATCTTTCTTATCATAATTTCAACCATGGTTAGATGTAGAGAATTAACTAAGGTTAGGTTGAATGGTTAGGGTTAGGAGAAGAAGACAAGAACGGTTGCTTTAGTCAAAGTTGCATGAAGCTTCAAGAAGATTCATGTAAGAAAACAACCATTTTGTTTTCTTTTCTCATTTTTTAATCCAAAATAAATAGATAAAAGAATAAGTGAGTAAATCAAAACCCTAACCATTAACATAACCATGGTTTAAGTCTTTACACAAACCCAAGTTTGCATGTATCATCAAACATGATACAAACAAGTGCACAAAACTATATCATATATACAATGTGCACATTCGAGTGAGAAAATCCATCTTAAGTGAACCAGTACTAGCTAATTCAAAGTAATATATCAAATATATAATTATGCATTAAATCATTAAATCAACACTTGATTTAATGATCCGGTCATATCGCATATAACCGACTAGTATCAAGTGTATCAATGTATCGAATCAACACTTGATCCGGTAACCCGGCTATATCACATATAACCTTCCGATGATACAAATCACGAGAATAGAATACAGTATCACATACTGGTATAATTCTCGATCCCGCACATATCTCTTATGCGCTCCTATTTCGTTTCGCTTGAGCCAGGAAACCTCTGTGTAGGACTCTAAAGACTCGTCAATACGCCAACAGCAGGTGATGATCATATCAAACACCCACAAGCCACAAGCGGTCTGCTAAACGTAACGGCCACCCGGGTATTAAGCGATCAGAAGATCGACGAGCAAGCCCGCTCACACTCCTGTGAATCCAACCAGTAACACTTACCGTACAGTCCGGTCTGTTCGTCTGATATGTCGCATATCTCGCCTAGGGGTGGTAAACGTCAGACCCCAATAGTCCGATAAGTCGTGTCGATATGAGGTCTATAACAGTTCGATAAACTACTGGTAACACTTACCAGTAAATCTCAGCAACCCTGGCTAGGGATTTCCGGTTATAGCCAATCGAACACAGCGCAACATCAACTCCCTATACCGGGAGAGATGAATCCCCTCCTATCGCTCATTGCCTCCATATGATTCGGGACTGTACCCAAAAACCACCGTTTTGCACGCCCTCTTGGACATGGTAAAGTGGAAATCAAAGCACAGTGGGAACCACACAAGACTCTATGACGATCTCGGGTCAATAGACTACTCTGTACCAGTGTCACCAGAGAACTGCCATTGACGTAAGGTATAATACCATCTGGGAGTTCTCGGCGAGTCCGTCCAGTGTACCCAGTCTCCACTGAGCACCCGTATATCATCTCTGATGTCAAACACCAATGGATATGGGATCATCCATCGCCCATCTGTATGGGTCGAGAAGGTATACGCTAGTCTACTCTGGTATAACGATACCCCGTCTCGATACACCCACGACTAGGGACCTTGAAGGATGTACTTATGGACTACCATGTCCCCACTAGTATGATCCGCATCATAGTCCAGGTAGTCAAGTACACATCCTAAGGGCTTTACCAACATGTAATCAGAGAGACAATCAGTATACACGTTAAGGTAAAGAGCAACCAGATAGCATACTATCATGTCGAGCAAGAAAGTCCTCCCTATATATGTCCCAGCATCCGCTACAATATACATCCTATGTACAGTAATGCCCTCTAGGGCATACATATAACTAACAATCTCCACTTGCACTAGGGCCATCTGTAGCAGTGGTTATAGTATCTCATACTCAACCATCCCTTAAAAGTCTCTCTCTGGGAATAGGCCTTCGTGAGTGGATCTGCCGTGTTATCCTCTGAGTCTGCTCTCCTAACCTCGATCTCTTTGGAGATCAACCATCCCCATGATCAGGTGATGCTGCCTCAGAATATGTCTGGATCACTGATGGGACGGACGTTCCTTGGCATAAGCCTCAACCCCATTGTCACACAATGGGAGGAACTGAGTTCATCTCATGAACTAATATACACCCAGACAGCCTCTTTGGTAGCATCTTAAGTAGCGATGTATCCAGCCTTAATCGTCTAGTATGCCACGGTATCTAGCTTGGAACTCTTCCAACATACCGTCCCTTTACTGAGGGTAAAGACAATGCCTGTGACTGACATTCAGTCATCTTTATCACCCTGGAACCCTTCCAGTGATTCTTCCCAGGATCGATTGATACCATCTCACTACATCTAGTGAGTATCCTAACATCCAATTAGATCTATCTCATGGATCCAAAATTCCAGGATTTAAGAGGTATCACTTTGATCCTATATGGAGAATCATTATGATAAGCGGAGATTGATCGAGCGTAGCATAGGAAACTCCTTCCCTATCAAGAGTATGTCATCCACGTACTCTACGAGGATCACCACCATACTCCCTACTACCCTTTTGTATATACAAGGTTCATCTACCCTTTTGATGAAGTCAAACTATTTGACTACCACATCAAAATAGATGTTCCAACTCCGCGATGCCTGCTTTATCGTATAAAGCATCTTGTACACGTTTCCGCTGCTCCCACTTTTTACGAAGCCCTCTGACTGTGTACTTATAGACTCTCTCTTCTAAAACAACATTTAGAAAAGCAGTCATGACACCCAACCGCCAGATATCGTAGTCATGGTATGTAGCCGTGGAAAGTAGGATCTGGATAGACTTAAGCATAGCCACTGGAAAAAGGTTTCATCATTTTCTACGCCTGGTCGATGACGAAAACCTTTAACAAGTCTAGCTTTGAAAGTCTCAACCTTTCCATCTACACCAAGTAATCTTCTCAAGATATACTTGCTCCTGATGGGGATTTAACCCTTCAGATATAGCAACCAAAGTCCATACTTTGTTGGTGTATAAGGATTCCATCTCAGATCGCTAAGCATCCAGCCATTCTTACAGAGTCACACTCCTGATGGCCAGCTCGAAACTAGTTGGGTCATCATCTCATGATGCAATCCTCGCTCACACTGTCATCGAGAAACCGAAGTATCTCTCAGGTGGGTGAGGAACCCTACTAGATCGGCGGAGAGGCTGAGGTTCGTTGGTCTCTACTGAATCCTTTGGTTCTACCAAATCATCTGCTGTAGTTTGTATAGCTGGAACCTTTCCAGTTCTACATAACTGACCTTGCCTCGAGCTTGTCCGGATTTTGCTTTTAGACATAGGCCGGACAACCCCAAATCTTAACTAACTTAAGATATGGGCTCTTCCCTTTCCATATCACATATGAAGTGGTAGGCAACTGATTTGATTTGAACCCTATTCAATAGGTATGCAGCTTCTCAAGTGCATAACTCCCAAAAGGAAATAGGTAATTCAGTAGTACTCATCATAGAGCATACCATATCACATAGGGTGCTATTACTCCGCCCCGATATACCATCGTGCTATGGTGTATACGGAGGAGTAATGCTGAGGGAGAATCTCATTCTCCTTTAGAATAGTCCAGGAATTCTATGCTAAAGTATTCTCCTCCCTGATCGCATCAAAGGACATAATACTTATACCCGTATTGGTTCTCCACTTCTAACTTATATTCTGTGAATATTTCAAAAGGTTCTGACTTGTGTTTCAACAGGAACATATGTCTGAATCTTGAGCGATCATCAGAGAATGTAATGAAGTACAAAGAACCGGTCTTGGCAAGTGTAGACAGGGGACCTCCATACATCAACATGTATCATCCCAAGAGTTCACTAACTCTTTCTCTGTTTCCAGTAAACGGAGCTATGGTCATCTTATCTCTGTGACATGACTGGCAAGTTTCATAAGATGTAAATTCAAACAGATTTAACTATGCATCTAAATGTAACTTCAGCTAGTCAGGTCGCATTGATATGACCTAGTCTACAATACCTCAAGAAAAATTCGTTCATTTCTGAACTCATCCTTTTGTGTGTGTTCTGTATACTAAGAACTGTAGTTTGATTTAGAACATCAACGCTTTTAGATAACGTGCCTGAACCGATCAACTTTTGATATAGGAAATGTTCAAAACATTATCCAACAATACAAAATTTTATCATTTCTTTAATAATAAAGAGACTGATATGATTTTGTATATCAGGTTCGGTATCTAATAGCATTTGTTCAGAATCAATGTATTGGTAATACAGGGTGACAGTGACCAACAGACTTGGCTGCAACACTTGCCCCGTTTTCTGTCTCATGAAACTTATCACCCGTTCTCAGTTTTTCTACCTTTTTGCAGCCCTATGTAACAGATTACATATCTGGGATCCTGATCCGGTATCATATACCCAGGATGCGGAGGATACTGAGAAACAGTTCTTTGTAATGAACACACCCGAAGATGATGCATCATCATGCACTCTCTTCGTTTGGGCGGCACGAGAATTCTGGTAATCCCCAATTTCCTGCTCTGTCTTATATCAATTATAAGTTGGAGCGGGACCAACGTTCCCAAGCTCAGTATTACAAGCGGGTTCGGTCAATAATCCGTATTATTATCTTGATTAAGGCGTAATATGGTCGCTACCTGGAGAGAGAGAGAAGAAAACACTCAGCGTGCGCTCTTGCAAGAATAGATTGGTTATTGTTTTATCTAATCAGGATGGCTCCCACTGTTTTTATCAAATCTTCCCTCAAACCTTAAAAGGAAAGACTAGCCGGGATTAATTACACACTACAAGTTCGCCAATTTTTCAGCCAGGCCAGTATCGGTACTTTGAGGGAGGTCCACCGTGCTTTCGCACGAACCTAATTAATGTAAATCTCGTTTTCCCAGAGGCGTAACCTCGTTAACACCTTTCTAGACACCTACTTGATCGGCTAATTGTAATGTATAAAACTCTCCCAGGAGTAACTCTTACTCGCAGTGGGTATCAGGATCCAACTATCTCATAGAAGGTATGCAATCTCATTGCAAATTTCAACACTTGAAATTCCCGATAATTTTGCCCCTAGCACCCTATGACCTTGACGGAGGTCAACAAACCATAGGCTACTAGTCAAGTTCAACCCGTCATTTCTTGATCGAATTAAATCCACCCGCACGACCCTTGACAGAGGTCAACAAGGCCGCACGACTACCCTAATCCAATCTGCATCATATGCATAAACAGATAAATACTAGTTAGCTACCGCACACTACGCCTTGACGGAGGTCAACAAACGTAGCACGGATACTAAATAGGACTTATCTGAAATGACGGAGGGCTACGACAGGTTTTTCTGAAAACCTATTGTGTAATGAACTTGATATCGTTGTACAATCAAATGATTTTAAAATGGAGTGCTTTTGAGGCTTTTCTAGTTTTTCTAAAGGGGTCACTCCCGGTGAAGGGATCGTCGGCCCTTTCCTCGTCGAATGAGGTGCGGGATATATCATATATATCACTGTGCAAAGCAGAAATTATAGAAGCTTTCAAAAGACAAACCGAATGTGTAGCATCTGCCAGTTATTGCTAAAGGGGTCACTCCCGGTGAAGGGATCGTCGGCCATTTCCTCATCGAATAAGGTGCAGGATATATCATATATACCGCTGTGCAAAGCAAGAACTGTAGCTACCTGTTTTATTTTTGAAATTCAATTCTACAACATCTTTAGGTTTCTTTTCTTTCATTAATCACATTAATAAAGTCCCATCATTTAAGTACCTAAACATCACAGATAAATACGACGTACACTTATGCCATCCGCATTCGCCTCGATATCCCCACGTGCACCGTTAGGTTAGGTGACTAACGGCAGAGCGGGGCAGGGCTAGCGCGGGTATAAAACATAAGTAACGCCTATATAATATATCATATATACTATATACAGTATTTATTATAGAACATCACATGATCACATCACAGATATCGCAGCAGAAGAAACATATGAAATATTGGATATACTAGGACGTCCGTGTTTTCAATACGAGCCAGTATAAAACACGGATTCCACGGTCGCGATGAATAGCCAAACCCACACCCCTAGACCCATACGAGAGCGGCAAGCAACCCTACCAATTCTAGGGTTAGGAGACACGGACTCGACTCCTCGAGTTGATCTCCCACTGGACCCTAGAACCCGGTCACTTGTGCTCCCCTCCATGGGTCTATCCTAGTGCGGAAAAGGAAATAATATACAAAAGGTGACATCTTCCGCAACCTGGAAGTGCCCCAATAAAAGAATATTACATACAAGTTTTTACATGAATGAAAATGAAAAACACTCATCTCACATAAAAAAAAACCGGCTATTCAAACACTGTAGGGTTCCTAGGCACTCTAATGGAGTCTCACAAGTGATCAAATATGCCAATTTGTAAAAATTACGGTGCCGAGAAACCCTAGAACGGATCGTTGGCTAGAAGTATAGGCGAAGCAAGCAAGTAAACGGAAATATAGCTAAAGGGAAGGGGCTACAACCTTTGTAGATCCGGTCCACCACTTCCTAAGCTCCGCGATGATCTCCCTCCGCTGTCCAAATCGAACCCATGACTCTAGCATCGGCATCAACGAAGAATGGGCGGGCTTGATCGTCGGTGCGATGCCGAAGATGATCTACGTCGAGGCATCACAAGAATAAGCTTCAACTTCACCAAGCCATGAAAACTTGTGAAGGAAACACCCTATACAACTTGGCAAGTGGTAGAGGATGAAGAAATAGGAAGTGGGTAGACTTTAGAATTGGATTTCTCACTTGATTTCACTAGTTGCCATTGATGGTCACTAGCTTTCTTCATGGAAGAAGAAGATGAAGAAGAAGAAGAAGATATGATAAGTATTAAAGAAAAAATGAAAAAGAATTCATTCTTATCATCTTCTAACCTTAGTTAAGTGTAGAGAATGAATTAGGTTTAGTTTAAATGGTTAGGGTTAAGTATAAGACAAGAATGGAGACAAAGTCAAAACTTTAAGAAAGTTCAACTAAAAACAAAACAAGTAAC
Source organism: Agapanthus africanus (assembly GCA_030015575.1). Classification (NCBI taxonomy): domain Eukaryota; kingdom Viridiplantae; phylum Streptophyta; class Magnoliopsida; order Asparagales; family Amaryllidaceae; genus Agapanthus; species Agapanthus africanus. The sequence goes on from JASDDO010000029.1 coordinate 217,966,565, forward strand.
CATTCATTTATCCTTTTCATTTTCCAAAATGAATAAATGAATAAGATAAATGAATAAGTAATTAAGTAAACAAAACCCTAATCATTAACTTAACCATAGTTTAATTCTTTACACTTAACCAAATAAGCATGTATCATCAAACATGATACAATCATGTGCACAAAAGTATATCACATATACAACTTGCACAATTCAAGTGAGAAAATCCATTTAAAGTGAACCAATACTAGTTAATGCAAAGTAATATATCAAATACATAATTATACATTAAATCATTAAATCAACACTTGATTTAACGATCCGGTCATATCGTATATAACCGACTAGTATCCAATGTATCGGCTTATCGAATAAATCCTTGATTCGATAACTAGGTTATATCACATACAACCATTCGACACATTCATCGCGAGAATGAAATACTGTATCACATACAAGCATTATTCTCGGTCCCGCACATATCTCATATGCGCTCCTATTTCGTTTCGCTTGAGCTAGGAAACCTCTGTGTAGGACTCTAAAGACTCGTCAATACGCCGGCAGCAGATGATGATCATATCAAACACCCACAAGCCGCAAGCGGTCTGCTAAACGTAACGGCCACCCGGGTATTGAGCGATCAGAAGATCGACGAGCAAGCCCGCTCACACTCCTGTGAATCCAACCAGTAACACTTACCGTACAGTCCGGTCTGTTCGTCTGATATGTCGCATATCTCGCCTAGGGGTAGTAAACGTCAGACCCCAGTAGCTTGATAAGTCATGCCGACGTGAAGTCCATAACATTCGTGAAACTACTGATAACTCTTACCAGTATATCACTGCAACCCTGGCCAGGGATTTCCTGTTATGGCCAGTCGAGCATAGCGCAACATCAACCCCCAATACCGGGAGAGACGAATCCCCTCCTATCGCTCATTGCCTCCATGTGAATCGGGACTGTACCCAAAAACCACCTGTTTGCACAACTCAGTAGAGCCGTGGTAGGGTGGAAATCAAAGCACAGTGGGAGACACACAAGACTCTATGACGATCTCGGGTCAACAGACTAAGCTGTACCAGTGTCACCAGAGAACTGCCATCTGACGTGAGGTATAATACCATCTGGGAGTTCTCAGCGAGTCCGTTCAGTGTACCCAGTCTCCACTGAGCACCCGCATACCATCTTCGATGTCAAACACCAATGGATATGAGATCATCCATCGCCCATCGCATGGGTCGAGAAGATATGCGCTAGTCTACTCTGGAATATCGATGCCCCGTCTCGATATTCCCTCGACTAGGAACATTGAAGGATGTACTCATGGACTATCCAGGCCCCCTAGTATGATCTGCATCATAGTCCTGGAAGTCGAGTACACATCCTAAGGGCTTTATCAACATGTAATCAGAGAGACAGAAAGTATACATGTTAAGATAAAGTGCAACCAGATAGCATACTATCATGTCGAGCAAGAAAGTCCTACCTATATATGTCCCAGCATCCACTACAATATACATCCAATGTACAGTAATGGCCTCTAGGGCATACATATAACTAACAATCTCCCACTTGTACTAGGGCCATCTGTAGCAGTGGTTGCAGTATCACATACTCAACCATCCCCTAAATTGTCTCTCTTTGGGAAAAGGCCTTCGTGTGTGGATCCGCCGTGTTGTCCTCTGAGTCTACTGTCCTAACCTCGATCACCCTGGAGATCAACCATCTCCATGATCAGGTGATGCTTCCTCAGAATATGTCTGGGTCACTGATGGGACCAGGGTTCCAGGGCCGAAGCCACACTTCCATTGTCATACAATGGCAGGAACCTAGTTCATCTTATGAACCAATATACACCCAAACTTCCTCTTTGGTAGTATCTTCAATAGCGATGTTACCAGCCTTTATCGTCTAGTTTGCCACGGTAACTAGCTTGGAACTCTTCCAACATACCGTCCCTCTACTGAGGGTAAAGACAATGCCTGTGACTGACATTCAGTCGTCTTTATCACTCTGGAACCCTTCCAGTGATTCTCCCCAGGATCGATTGATACCATTTCACTACAACTAGTGAGTATCCTAACATCCAATTAGATCTATCTCATAGATCCAAAGCTTAGGATTTAGTAGGTATCATTTTGATCCTATATGGAAAATCATTGTGATAAGCGGAGATTGATCGAGCGTAGCATAGGAAACTCCTTCCCTAACAAGAGTATGTCATCCACGTACTCTACGAGGATCGTCACCATACTCCCTACTACCCTTTTGTTTATACAAGTTTCATCTACCATTTTGATGATGTCAACTTCTTTGACTAATCCATCAAAACAGATGTTCCAACTCCGCGATGCCTGCTTTATCCTATAAAGCATCTTGCACAAGTTTCTGCTGCTCCCACTGACTACGAGGCCCTCTGGCTATGTTCTTATAGACGTTCTCTTCTAAATCAATATTTAGAAAAGTAGTCATGGCACCCAACCACCAGATATCGTAGTTATGGTATGCAGCCGTGGCAAGTAGGATCTGGATGGATTTAAACATAGTCCCTGGAAAAGGTTTCATCATTATCCGTGCCTGGTTGATGAAGAAAACCTTTAACAAGTCTAGCTTTGAAAGTCTCAACTTGTCCATCTACACCAAGTAATCTTCTCAAGATATACTTGCTCCTGATGGGGATTTAACCCTTCAGATATCGCAACCAAAGTCCATACTTTTTTGGTGTATATGGATTCCATCTCAGATTGCTAAGCATCCAGCCATTCTTACAGAGTCCCTACTCTTGATGGCCTGCTCGAATCTAGTTGGGTCATCATCTCATGATGTATTCCATGCTCCCACTGTCATCGAGAAACCAAGGTATCTCTCAGGTGGGTGAGGAACCCTATTAGATCGGCGGAGAGGCTGAGGTTCGTTGGAATCTACTGAATCCTTTGGTTCTACCAAATTATCTGCTGTAGTTTGTACAGCTGGAACCTTTCCAGTTCTACATTACAGACCTTGCCTCGAGCCTGTCCGGGTTTTGCTTTTAGACATAGGCCAGACAATCCCAAATCTTAACTAACTTAAGATATGGGCTCTTCCCTTTCCATATCACATATGAAGTGGTAGGCAACTGATTTGATTCGAACCTAATTCAATAGGTATGCAGCTTCTCAAGCGCATAACATCCAAAAGGAAATAGGTAACTCAGTAATACTCATCATAGAGCACACGATATCTAATATTGTGTGATTGCTCCGCCCCGATACACCGTTGTGCTGTGGTGTATTCAGAAGAGTAATACTGAGAGAGAATCTCATTTTCCTTTAGAATAGTCCAAGGATTCCATGCACAAGTATTCTCCTCCCTGATCTCATCATAGGACATAATACTTATACCCGTATATTGGTTCTCTACTTCCTACTTATATTCTGTGAATACCTCAAAAGGTTCGGACTTATATTTCAACAGGAATATATGACTGAATCTTGAGAGATTATCAGAGAATATAATGAAGTATAAAGAACCAGTCCTGGCATGTGTAGACAGGAGACCTTACATACATCATCATGCATCAGTCCCAAGAGTTTACTAACTCTTTCTCTGTTTCCAGTAAACAGAGCTGGTGTCATTATATCTTTGTGACATGACTGGCAAGTTTCACAAGATGTAAATTCAAACTGATTTAAATATGCATCTAAATGTAACTTCAGCTAGTCGGGTCGCATTGATATGACCTAGTCTACAATACCTCAAGAAGAATTTGTTCATTTCTGAACTCTTCCTCTTGTGTGTGTTCAGTATACAAGGAACTGTAGTTTGATTTAGAACGTCAATGCATTTAGATAACGTGCCTGAACCGATCAACTTTTGATATAGGAAATGTTCAAAACATTATCCATCAATACAAAATTATATCCTTTCTTTTACTAATAAAGAGACTGATATGATTTTTTATATCAGGCTCGGTATCTAATAGCATTTGTTCAGAATCAATGTATTCGTAATATAGGGTGACAGTGACCAACAGACTTGGCTGCAACACTTGCCCCGTTTTCTGCCTCATGAAACTTATCACCCGTTCTCAGTTTTTCTACCTTTTTGTAGCCCTATGTAACAGATTACATATCTGGGATCCTGATCCGGTATCATATACCTAGGATGCAGAGGATACTGAGAAACAGTTCTTTGTAATGAACACACCCGAAGGAGATGCATCATATGTACTTTCTTCGTTTGGGCGGCATAGGAATTCTGGTATTCCCCAATTTCCTGCTCTGTCTTATAACAATTATAAGTTGGAGCGGGACCAACGTTCCCCAGCTCAGAATAACAAGCGGGTTCGGTCAATACAACCATTTTATTATCTTGATTAAGGCGTGATATGGTCGCTACCAGGAGAGAGAGAGAAGAAAACACTCTGCGTGCGCTCTTGCAAGATTAGATTGGTTATGTATTTTATCTAATCAGGATGGCTCCCACTGTTTTTATCAAATCTTCCTTCAAACCTTAAAAGGAAAGACTAGCCGGGATTAATTACACTCTACAAGTTCGCCAATCTTTCAGCCAGGCCAGTGTCGGTACTTTGAGGGAGGTTCCCCGTGCTTTCGCACGGACCTAATTACAGTAAACCTCGTTTTCCCAGAGGCGTAACCCCGTTGACACCTTTCTAGACACCTACTTGATCGACTAATTGTAAAGTGCAAAACTCTCCCAGGAGTAACAATTACTCGCAGTGGGTATCGGGATCCAACTATCATATAGAAGGTATGCAATCTCATTGCAAGTTTCAACACTTGAAACTCCCGATAAAGGTTTTTACCCCTAGCACCTATGACCTTAACTATGGTCAACAAATCATAAGTACTAGTCAAGTTCTACCCGTCATTTCGTGATTAATTAGACCCACCCACATGACCCTTAACTAAGGTCAACAAAGTCACGCGACTGTCCTAACTAATCGCATCATATGTGGTGTAGGAAGACATCACTTAGCTACCGTACACTGTGCCTTGACTATGGTCAACAAACACAGCACGAATACTAAGTACTCTACTTCCTAAAATGACGGAGGGTTGCGACTGGTTTTTGTGAAAACCTTTAACGCTTTGAACTTGATCTCGTTGCGGAATCAAATGGTTTTTAAATGGAATGTTTTTGAAGCTTTTCTAGTTTTGCTAAAGGGATCACTCCCGGTGAAGGGATCGTCGGCCCTTTCCTCGTCGAATGAGGTGCGGGATATATCATATATATCACTGTGCAAAGCGTAAACTATAGAAGCGATCAAAGACAAACCGAGTGTGTAGCATCTGCCAGTTATTGCTAAAGGAGTCACTCCCGGTGAAGGGATCTCGGTCTTTTCCTCATCGAATAAGGTGCAGGATGTTCTATAATGAACACCGCGATGCAAAGCAAGAACTGTAGCTACCTGTTTTATTTTGAAATTCGATTCCACAACATCAATTAGGTTTATTTTCTTTCATTAATCTCATTAATGAATATCCCATCAATTAAGTCCACCTAATCATCACAGATAAATATAACGTACGCTTATGCCATCCGCATTCGCCTCGATGTCCCGTCTGCACTGTTAGGTTAGGTAACTAACGGCAGAGCGAGGCAGGGCTAGCGCGGGTGTAAAACATAAGCAACTTCTATATAATATATCATATATACTATATACTACATCTATCTGAACAGAGCACAGAACATCGCATGATCACATCACAGATAACGCAGCAGAAAGAATCATATGAAATATTGGATATACTAGGACGTCCGTGTTTTCAATACGAGCCAGTATAAAACACGGATTCCACGGTCGTGATGAATAGCCAATCCTACACCCCTAGACCCCTACGAGAGCGGCAAGCAACCCTACCAATTCTAGGGTTAGGAGACCCGGACTCAACTCCTCGAGTTGGTCTCCCACTGGACCCCAGAACCCGGTTACTTGTACTCCCCTCCTTGGGTCTATCCTAGTGCAGAAAAGTAAATAATATACATCAACGGTGACATCTTCCGCAACCTGGAAGTGCCCCAATAAAAGAATATTACATACAAGTTTTTACATGAATGAAAATGAAAAACACTCATCTCACATAAACAAACTCCGGCTATTCAAACACGACGATCCAATATAATATATCTAGCAACACATAACATCACATGTCATCAACGTAAGTAAATATGCGCATCCCAATTGTCGTTGACATATAGCAACGAAACCGGCGACACCACATATTACACTTACGGTCATAGAAAAGAAATTGTAAAACTACAACAGTTGGAATCCGCAACCACCTCAGACATCGCATGCCTGACCAAATGAATTCTTTAGACATCGCATGCCTAACAATTATAAACCCCGCATTTTAGTCTCATTATCGAAAACTCTTTTCAATATCAAGTCGGGCAATTCAACAGGATTCCCGACATTCTGATCGAATGCTCGTCGCAAACTTTAGTAGGCAGCCGCACCCCTGATGCCGTCGACAAAGTGCACCAAGGCGGAACACCGCTGCCGCGAGCACCCGAACGGATACTTTCGGCGACGGGGTTCTCCTACAGTCACTTGGTCGGGGCTATGGAGTGAGGGTGTCTATTAAGTTTACCCGGCGAGTATCCGCGTACGCTACGTGATTGCGACGGACTTTTGATCACATCAAAATTCCGTGGCCACCGATCAAGTGAGAGTAAACTGCTATGTTTATAATATTCATTCCGTTATCTCATAACTATTTACGAATTCCAATTATTGTATCACATTCCGGATAAATAGAAAATGCTAAACTTTTCGATCGAACAATCGAACACCCAAGTTTTCCCGATACAGCTCAACACATGAAATAAGTCTAACAACATTCAGTTCGTGCCTCAGTACCAACGGTCCAGCCGTAGAAGGGTCAAGCCAACGCCTCACATGTGGCACGCCGTACTGCCCTAAACCCTAAGGTTCAAAGGGCAGTTCAAGACGGTCACATAATCAAGTTAAGCTTTGTTGTCTTCTAGAGGGTCCATCGCGTTACTTGCACTACTTAGAACGTCGTTAAACTACGGAAAAATCCAACACTTGGAAATTTCCCGGCAGGGGAAAAAGTGGGTATTTATATCCGGTCGAACTTTTTAACATATTCTAAAAATACCCGGAAATACACACCGACAAAATTAGACAGTCCGATCGAATATACTGAGTTCCCAATACAACCCAGAAAATAAAACTCTGGAATAAATATTAAAATATTCCTAGGAAAACCAACACCAGAAACTAGGAGTTACTGTGCAAACAGTATTGGGCATTGTGACTATACTGCCACGGAACCGCCGCAGAAGCCTTGCTTCTGCCGCGGTTCCTCCGCACTCTTGTCGAATCATGGACACGTGTTGCACAGTAATTCTTAGGATTCCCTGCTGATTTTTCTGCATATTTTTAATTTCGAAAAAACCACGATTTCAGAAAAAGTCCAGAGAGCAATATTAGGGTTTGGGTTTTGATTAGATCGGAGTTCTAATTCCGTCTAGACTTCGCCTAAGGCTCTAGCTAGGCTCTGATACCACTGTAGGGTTCCTAGGCACTCTAATGGAGTCTCACAAGTGATCAAACATGCCAATTTGTAAAAATTACGGTGCCGAGAAACCCTAGAACGGATCGTTGGCTAGAAGTATAGGCGAAGCAAGCAAGTAAACGGAAATATAGCTAAAGGGAAGGGGCTACAACCTTTGTAGATCCGGTCCACCACTTCCTAAGCTCCGCGATGATCTCCCTCCGCTGTCCAAATCGAACCCATGACTCTAGCATCGGCATCATCGAAGAATGGGCGGGCTTGATCGTCGGTGCGATGCCGAAGATGATCTACGTCGAGGCATCACAAGAACAAGCTCCAACTTCACCAAGCCATGAAAACTTGTGAAGGAAACACCCTATACAACTTGGCAAGAGGTAGAGGATGAAGAAATAGGAAGTGGGTAGACTTTAGAATTGGATTTCTCACTTGATTTCACTAGTTGCCATTGATGGTCACTAGCTTTCTTCATGGAAGAAGAAGATGAAGAAGAAGAAGAAGATATGATAAGTATTAAAGAAAAAATGAAAAAGAATTCATTCTTATCATCTTCTAACCTTAGTTAAGTGTAGAGAATGAATTAGGGTTAGTTTAAATGGTTAGGGTTAAGTATAAGACAAGAATGGAGACAAAGTCAAAACTTCAAGAAAGTTCAACTAAAAACAAAACAAGTAACCATTCATTTATCCTTTTCATTTTCCAAAATGAATAAATGAATAAGATAAATGAATAAGTAATTAAGTAAACAAAACCCTAATCATTAACTTAACCATAGTTTAATTCTTTACACTTAACCAAATAAGCATGTATCATCAAACATGATACAATCATGTGCACAAAAGTATATCACATATACAACTTGCACAATTCAAGTGAGAAAATCCATTTAAAGTGAACCAATACTAGTTAATGCAAAGTAATATATCAAATACATAATTATACATTAAATCATTAAATCAACACTTGATTTAACGATCCGGTCATATCGTATATAACCGACTAGTATCCAATGTATCGGCTTATCGAATAAATCCTTGATTCGATAACTAGGTTATATCACATACAACCATTCGACACATTCATCGCGAGAATGAAATACGGTATCACATACACGCATTATTCTCGGTCCCGCACATATCTCATATGCGCTCCTATTTCGTTTCGCTTGAGCTAGGAAACCTCTGTGTAGGACTCTAAAGACTCGTCAATACGCCGGCAGCAGATGATGATCATATCAAACACCCACAAGCCGCAAGCGGTCTGCTAAACGTAACGGCCACCCGGGTATTGAGCGATCAGAAGATCGACGAGCAAGCCCGCTCACACTCCTGTGAATCCAACCAGTAACACTTACCGTACAGTCCGGTCTGTTCGTCTGATATGTCGCATATCTCGCCTAGGGGTGGTAAACGTCAGACCCCAGTAGCTTGATAAGTCATGCCGACGTGAAGTCCATAACATTCGTGAAACTACTGATAACTCTTACCAGTATATCACTGCAACCCTGGCCAGGGATTTCCTGTTATGGCCAGTCGAGCATAGCTCAACATCAACCCCCAATACCGGGAGAGACGAATCCCCTCCTATCGCTCATTGCCTCCATGTGAATCGGGACTGTACCCAAAAACCACCTGTTTGCACAACTCAGTAGAGCCGTGGTAGGGTGGAAATCAAAGCACAGTGGGAGACACACAAGACTCTATAAAGATCTCGGGTCAACAGACTAAGCTGTACCAGTGTCACCAGAGAACTGCCATCTGACGTGAGGTATAATACCATCTGGGAGTTCTCGGCGAGTCCGTTCAGTGTACCCAGTCTCCACTGAGCACCCGCATACCATCTTCGATGTCAAACACCAATGGATATAGGATCATCCATCGCCCATCGCATGGGTCGAGAAGATATGCGCTAGTCTACTCTGGAATATCGATGCCCCGTCTCGATATTCCCTCGACTAGGAACATTGAAGGATGTACTCATGGACTATCCAGGCCCTACTAGTATGATCTGCATCATAGTCCTGGAAGTCGAGTACACATCCTAAGGGCTTTATCAACATGTAATCAGAGAGAAAGAAAGTATACATGTTAAGATAAAGTGCAACCAGATAGCATACTATCATGTAGAGCAAGAAAGTCCTACCTATATATGTCTCAGCATCCACTACAATATACATCCAATGTACAGTAATGGCCTCTAGGGCATACATATAACTAACAAACACGACAATCCAATATAACATATCCAGCAACACATAACATCACATGTCATCAACGTAAGTAAATATGCGCATCCCAATTGTCGTTGACATATAGCAACGAAACCGGCGATATCACATATTACACTTACGGTCACAGAAAAGAAAGTGTAAAACTACAACAGTTGGAATCCGCAACCTGCATAGACATCGCATGCCTAATCAAATGAATTCCTTAGAGATCGCATGCCTAACAATTATGAACCCCGCATTTTAGTCTCATTATCGAAAACACTTTTCAATATAAGTCGGGCAATTCAACAAGATTCCCGACATCCTGATCGAATGCTCGTCGCAAACTTTAGTAGGCGGCTGCACCCCCGACGCCGTCGACGAAGTGCACCGAGGCGGAATACCGCTGCCGCGAGCACCCGAACGGATGCTTTCGGCGACGGGGTTCTCCTACAGTCACTTGGTCAGGGCTATGGAGTGAGGCTGTCTATTAAGTTTACCCGGCGAATATCCGCGTACGCTACGTGATTGTGACAGACTTTTGATCACATCAAAATTCCGTGGCAACCGATCAAGTGAGACTAAAGTGCTATGTTTATAACATTCATACAGTTATCTCATAACTACTTGTGGATTCCAAATATTGTATCACATTCCGGATAAATAGAAAATGTTAAACTTTCTGATCGAACAATCGAACACCTAAGTTTTCCCGAAATAGATCAACACATGAAATAAGTTTAAAAACATTCACTTCGTGCCTCAGTACCAACGGTCCAGCCGTAGAAGGGTTAAGCCAACGCCTCACATGTGGCACGTCGTACTGCCCCAAACCCTAAGGTTCAAAGGGCTGTTCAAGACGGTCACATAATCGATTTAAGGTTTGTTGTCTTCTAGAGGGTTCATCGCGTTACTTGCATTACTTAGAACGTCTTTAAACCACGGAAAAATCCAACACTTGGAAATTTCCCGACAGGGGAAAAGGTGGGTATTTATATCCGGTCGAACTTTTTAACATATTCAAAAATTACCCGGAAAGACACATAGACAAAGTCTGATAATCCGATCGAATCTACGAACTCCCAATGCAACCCAGAAAACTCAACTCTTGAGTGCAAATTAAAAATTCCCAGAAAACTCAGCACCACCAAATAGGAATTACTGTGCAAAATTCAAGAGGTGATGTGAAAACTTAGCCGCGGAACCGCCGCACGAGGCATGCTCGTGTCGCGGTTCCGCCGCAGTTTAGATGAATTGGCCTCTCGAATTTCACAGTAATTCTTAAAAACTCCTGCTGATTTTTCTGCATATTTTTAATTTGGAAATATCCCCGATTTCAAAAATTGTATAGAGAGCATTTTGAGAGTTAGGGTTTCGGTTCGATCGGACTTCTAACTCCGTCTACGCATCGCCTAAGGCTCTAGCTAGGCTCTGATACCACTGTAGGGTTCCTAGGCACACTAATGAGGTCTCACAAGGCATCAACCATACCAATTTCAAAAATTATAAGTGCCGAGAAACCCTAATACGGATCGTTGACTAGAGTTTAGGCGAAACTAGAAGCTAGTTAACAACTTAACTAAAGGGTAAACGGAAATACAACCTTTGTAGGTCCGGTCCTCCACCTCCATAGCTCCGTGACGGTGTACCCTCGTTGCGATCATCTGATCCTGGACTCTAACGTCGGCTTCATCGGAGAAATGGGCAGGCTAGGTCGTCGACTTCGATGCCGAAGATGATCTACGTCGAGGCAACACAAGATCAAGCTCCAACTTCACCAAGCCATGAAACTTGTGAAGAAAACACCCTATACTACTTGGAAAGTGGTAGAGGATGAAGAAATAGGAAGTGGGTTCACTTTAGAATTGGATTTCTCACTCTTTTTCTCAAGTTGCCATTGATGGAGGCAAGCTTTCTTCTTTTTTGAAGATGAAGAAGAAGAAGAAGAAAAAGGATTATGATAAGAAGAATAAGAAAATAGAAAATAGGTCATTCTTATCATAATTTCAACCATGGTTAGATGTAGAGAATTAACTAAGGTTAGGTTGAATGGTTAGGGTTAGGAGAAGAAGACAAGAACGGTTGCTTTAGTCAAAGTTGCATGAAGCTTCAAGAAGATTCATGTAAGAAAACAACCATTTTGTTTTCTTTTCACATTTTTTAATCCAAAATAAATAGATAAAAGAATAAGTGAGTAAATCAAAACCCTAACCATTAACATAACCATGGTTTAAGTCTTTACACAAACCCAAGTTTGCATGTATCATCAAACATGATACAAACAAGTGCACAAAACTATATCAAATATACAATGTGCACATTCGAGTGAGAAAATCCATCTTAAGTGAACCAGTACTAGCTAATGCAAAGTAATATATCAAATATATAATTATGCATTAAATCATTAAATCAACACTTGATTTAATGATCCGGTCATATCGCATATAACCGACTAGTATCAAGTGTATCAATGTATCGAATCAACACTTGATCCAGTAACCCGGCTATATCACATATAACCTTCCGATGATACAAATCGCGAGAATAGAATACAGTATCACATACTGGTATAATTCTCGGTCCCGCACATATCTCATATGCGCACCTATTTCGTTTCGCTTGAGCCAGGAAACCTCTGTGTAGGACTCTAAAGACTCGTCAATACGCCGGCAGCAGGTGATGATCATATCAAACACCCACAAGCCGCAAGCGGTCTGCTAAACGTAACGGCCACCCGGGTATTGAGCGATCAGAAGATCGACGAGCAAGCCCGCTCACACTCCTGTGAATCCAACCAGTAACACTTACCGTACAGTCCAGTCTGTTCGTCTGATATGTCGCATATTTCGCCTAGGGGTGGTAAACGTCAGACCCCAATAGCTCGATAAGTCGTGTCGATATGAGGTCTATAACAGTTCGAGAAACTACTGGTAACACTTACCAGTAAATCTCAGCAACCCTGGCCAGGGATTTCCGATTATAGCCAATCGAACACAGCGCAACATCAACTCCCTATACCGGGAGAGACGAATCCCCTCCTATTGCTCATTGCCTCCATGTGATTCGGGACTGTACCCAAAAACCATCGTTTTGCATGCCCTCTTGGATGTGGTAAGGTGGAAATCAAAGCACAGTGGGAACCACACAAGACTCTATGACGATCTCGGGTCAACAGACTACTCTGTACCAGTGTCACCAGAGAACTGCCATCTGACGTAAGGTATAATACCATCTGGGAGTTCTCGGCGAGTCCGTCCAGTGTACCCAGTCTCCATTGAGCACCCGTATATCATCTCTGATGTCAAACACCAATGGATATGGGATCATCCGTCGCCCATCTGTATGGGTCGAGAAGGTATACGCTAGTCTACTCTGGTATATCGATGCCCCGTCTCGATACACCCACGACTAGGGACCTTGAAAGATGTACTTATGGACTACCATGTCCCCACTAGTATGATCCGCATCATAATCCAGATAGTCAAGTACACATCCTAAGGGCTTTACCAACATGTAATCAGAGAGACAATCAGTATACACGTTAAGGTAAAGAGCAACCAGATAGCATACTATCATGTCGAACAAGAAAGTCCTCCCTATATATGTCCCAGCATCCACTACAATATACATCCTATGTACAGTAATGGCCTCTAGGGCATACATATAACTAACAAATAGTGACTTGTAAGGTCACCTAAAGCAGTACACGATGATAAAGATAAGCCAGATAACATACTATCATCTTGAGTAAGACTGTCCTACCGGCATAGATCCTCCCTCAATCATTGCAATCACGTGCCTGTGATCCAATAATTGACTCAGAAGGCACTATATCCAACAATATATATTTGATATATGTGTGTGTATGTGTGTGTGAAGCATGGTTGATTTTCTATTTTTAGAAAATAGAAAATGTGAGGTGGAAAATGAGGTGCATAGGTGAAGCATGGCTTTGATGATTATTATATTGGTCTTGACTCACTATTGAAGCATGCTTCCAATTGTTTATTTGGAAATTGTGGACGCTTCAATTAGCTAGGTATTTTGATGAGCCATTCTTCATTCTTCACAACACTTGAGTTATTTTTCCTCACTTGAGCTCCTTGCTCTCTAGCTCTCTTCATCTTCCTCCTCACCTCCTCTAAGCTCAATCCCTCATATGAGTTGTGAAACCTTGAGCTTTTGATAACCCTAGTGAGGAAACAAAACCCCTACTTCATCATCCTATACTTGATTAGCAATTAAGTGTAGTGTTGTTCCTTCACTAAAGAGTTTAGTGAAGAGGTAGCTTGGATTAGCGGAGCATCGGATGGATCATCTTCGGCACGAAGATCGTAAAGGAAGCCCGATCCAACTTCAAGTGGAGCCTAGTGGAGTCGCGTGGACTACTACACGGAGCTTGAGAAGAGAAGGTCATGGTCTATAAAGGTTGTTGCCTTTTTCTCTTAGTATAGTTTTCTTTATATCAAGCTAAAACCCTAATCATCTAGTTTAGATTCTAGGTTAGTGTTAATTAGCATCCCAAAATTTTTAAAAATGGCATGTTTGATACTTGTAAAACCCAGTGGTGGTGGTAATAAACACTTTCATGGTATCAGAGCCAAAGCTAGAAGATTAGACGATGTTTGTAAAACAACGAAACCAAAACAACTCCGGAACTGCAAACCCCAAAAGCTAGTTTCTGTCAATTTTAAAACGGTCTCCGAATTTTTTTTAAAACAATTGCAGAAACTTACATTTGATGTAACTAGAACACCGGAGAAATTCGAGGCCAAAATTCTAAAAATGACCCAGCGAAATCTCCAATAATACCGGCTTGGCCGGTCCCCTGTTCTATTTTTGGTCTCAAAATTTTTTGGTGTTCTGTATGCTCTGGTTTAGGGTTTCAGGTTATGTTTGTTTAGCCCAGTTTGCATGTGATGTTAACTTTTCTATTAGGGCTATTCGGAGTGTTTCGTAGTCGTGTTTTAACATCGTTTCGAGTTTAAGTTTGATATGTGATACAATATCTGGAATCCACATTTAATTAGTTTTGTGAAAACTAGTTTGCTAATTGTAAATCTAGCATTTTAGTCTATGTTGACCGATTGCCACAGAGTTTTGATTCGGATCAAAACTCTGTCGCAATCGCGTATAGTACGCGAAAACTCGCCGGATAACTCGACTAGATAGCCATGCCCAATTACCCCGACCAAGTGACTGTAGGAGAACCCTATTGCCAATAGCATCCACTCGGGTGCTTGCGGCTACGGTGTTCCGCCTAACTGCACTTTGTTATCGGCATCAGGGGTACAGCCATCTACTAAAGTTCCCGACGAGTATTTGATTGTTTTATTCGGGAATCTTGTTGAATTACTCGACTAAGTTATTGAAAAGTGTTTTCGATTTGAGACTAAAATGCAAGGTTTATAGGTTAGGCATGAAATTCGGCATATGAGATATTCTGAGTTTATGATGTCTAAGGTATATGCGGATTCTAAATATTGTAGTTTTTCATTTCTTTTCTGCGACCGTAAGTGTAATATGTGTTGTATCCCGATCTTGTTGCTATATGTCAACGGAATTTGGGATACGCATATTTACTTATGTTGATGACATGTGATGTTATGTGTTGCTATGATATGTTATATTGGATCGTCGTGATTGAATAACCGGGGCTTTTTGCGTGAGATGAGAGTTTTTTTTAATTTTCATTCATGTAAAAATATATGTAATATTCTTTTATTGGGACACTTCCAGGTTGAGGATGATGTCACCATTGATGTATATTATTTACTTTTCCATATTAGGATA
This sequence comes from Agapanthus africanus, assembly GCA_030015575.1. Lineage (NCBI taxonomy): Eukaryota > Viridiplantae > Streptophyta > Magnoliopsida > Asparagales > Amaryllidaceae > Agapanthus > Agapanthus africanus. The sequence continues at coordinate 217,982,090 of JASDDO010000029.1, forward strand.
GACCCAAGGCGGGGAGCACAAGTAACCGGGTTCTAGAGTCCAGTGGGAGACCATCTCGAGGAGTCGCGATCGGGTCTCCTAACTCTAGAATTGGCAGGGTTGCTTGCCGCTCACGTAGGGGTCTAGGGATGTGGGTTTAGCTATTTATCACGACCATGGAATCCGTGATTTTCAATACTGGCTGAATTTAAAACACGGATCTCCTAGTATATCTAATATTTCATATGTTGACTTCTGCTGCTTGTGTTCTGTGATGTGATCATATAACCGCGTGAGACGAATGCTATATATATGATATATATAATAAATGTTGCTTATGTTTTACACCCGCGCTAGTCCAGCCCCCGCTCTGCCTTAGTTAAGTAACCTAACGGTGCCTGACAGGGCCTCGTGGCGAATGCGGATGGCATAAATGTACGTTCTATTTTCCTTTCTTTTCTGTGATGTTTAGGGAAACATAAATGATGGGACTTCATTAATGAGATTAATGGAAAGAAAAGAAACCTAAAGATGTTATAGAATCAAAATTTTAAAAAGGTAGCTCTAGTTCTTTCTTTGCATAGTGGTATTCCTTAATGAATATCCAGCAACTCATTCGATGAGGAAAGACCCGAGATCCCTTCTTCGGGAGTGACCTCTTTAGTAAAACTAGCAAATCCTACAACCTACTCGGTTTTGTTTTGATAGATTCTCTAGTTCTTGATTTGCATAGTGGTATTCCTGTTGGCTATAGTGCCCCCAAGTCAATTATTGGATCGCAGGCACGTGATTGCAATGATTGAGGGAGAACCTATACCGGTAGGACAGTCTTACTCAAGATGATAGTATGCTATCCGGTTTGTCTTTATCATCATGTACATGCTTCAGGTGATATTACAGATCACTATGACATGTTGATAGAGCCCATAGGATCCTTACTTGACTACCAGCAGTATGATGGCGATCATATATGTGGGAGCTGGGTGGTCTATAAGCACATCCTTAAAATGTCCCTAGTCGTAGGAGTTTCGAAACTGGGCATCGATAATCCAAGAGTAGACTAGTGTATACTGATCGAGACCCCGACGAGGGGCGGTGGCCGGTCTCACAAGCCATTGGTGTTAGTTTTTTCACCTAAGATGTATACAGTTGCTCATTGGGTTATGAGTACACAGGACGGACTTGCCGGGAACATGCTAGTTGGTATTATACCTATTGTCAAATAGCAGTTCCATGGTGATATGTGTACATGTTAGTCTATCGACATGAGATCGTCATTTGTCTCGTGTAAGTTCCCAATGTGTTTTGATTACTACTCTACCACGGCTCAATGGAGTCGTGCAAATAGCTTTTAGTTGGGTACAGTCCCGAGACATATAGAGGCAGTGAGCGGATCGTCGAGGGAATCGTATCTCCCGGTATTGGGCATTGATGTCGCGGTTGTGCACGGGTGGCCATCACCAGAAATCCTTGGCCAAAGTAGTCGAGAATTACTGATCTAGGATCGGTTGCTTCTCAGGTCGTGATGGGCTTCATACCGACACTAAATGTTGTGTTATTAGGGGTCTGATTTTATCCAACCCCTAGACTCGATTTGCGATACTCATAGGCGAACGGACCGGACTGTATGGATATTGTCACTGTCAGACTCAGGAGGGGTTTCAGGATGAGTTTGCTCGTCGGCCTCCCTTTCGCTCAATACCTGGGTAGCCGTTACGTACAGCTAGTGCCACTGACGTGCTTGTGGTTAAACCCACTCCCAGCGTATTGACGAGTCTTTAGAGTCCCACACAGAGGGTTTTCCTGTTTCGGGAGAAACGATGTAGAGGCCGTATAGTTTTACGGCAGGGTTCGATCACATACGTGTATTTGTGCATGCATGTTGTTCGGACGGATAATATTAGTGGGCTTTGGTTTAAACCGGATCCTAGTATTATACTTGTTGGATTATTTTCATCTCTTTGTATTCGTATTCTTCAGAGTATGGATGCGGGTATGTATATACGGTTGAGAGGTATTCTTGTAATTTATTACAAGATTACATTTAGAAGATTGCACCTCATCATGGTTTAGACCTTTTTGGATTAAAAGGTTATTGAGGTGTAGGATGAGGTGTTTATTGCATTTTGTAGTATGGCTAATTAGTGACGCATGGTTATTATTCTAGCATGCTTAGAGTTTTTGTTTGTTGTGAGATTATGCTGACTAGAGATATTTTTTGTTCACTAAGATATATTGGAGATATGGACATCTATGTGATGGCTCCATTATTTCTTATCACGCTTACAACACACAAAAAACCAAGACATTATTCATTTCTTTTTTTTTCTTGAGTCGCTCTCAACACCTCATTCTCATGGCATCTTTTTTTTTCTCTAGCTCCACCCAAACCGTCTCATGAGTTGAGAATCCTTGGGTGTTTTGAGACAAATTAATCCTTCATCACTCTCTACTTCATCTACGGTATCTAGAGTAGCGATCTAGGTGCCCTAGTTGCCTCGGATATGAGGTTGGATCTCGTTGCATAGACTCTCGGGTGGATCATCTTCGATGGAGGGAGTCCGGAGATCAAGCTTGATCAAGGAATCCCCTAGGAGCTTGGGATGATGGTTGAAGACCGAAGGACACGGATCTATTCAGTATAACCATTCTAACTCATTTACATGTTTTGTTATCTAGGGCTTATGGATAGATATGGGTAATTGGTTGTGGTAGCGCCGAGTTTTATAAATTTTTGTTCCGCATTTGGTCACGGATTGATGGCCGGGGCGCTGCCTATGACCCAACATGGTATCAGAGCTACTCTATAAGCCTTAGTTAACTCTTTGCGACATTAGAAATCCGCCGTTTTTGTCGTGCAAAATCTGCCAACAAAAATAGTTCCGAAAACTGAATGTTTGAGATGTTTGCACACCCCGCGGGCTCACGGTTTGAACTGAAAAGCCACGGGGTGGTGCATGGGCACCCCGGGGAATCCCTGGGGGGACCGAATGGCTGGGACCACTCCCCAAGACCCCCACAAGGTGGTCTTGGCAGTGTGGACCCGAAACTGCCCCACCTTAGGCAGTTTCGGGTCTACCTCACCCCCTGGCCACCTCTTGATGTCCTCGGTGGTAGGGTACCCCCTTTTGGCCCTTCGAATCGAAGTTAGTTTCATTCTCTAACTCCCCACGAAGGTTCGGGCACGTTCGTTTTTATTCGGACTTCCGAATTGGCTTTAAATAGTCGGTTTTTGGAACTTTAGCTCGCTGTTTTTTCATGGTTTTGGAAATTGGTTTAGTTTGCTAATTGCGTTCGGAATTCTAATGTCATAGTTTTTAGTACATACATTACTATCTGCGACCGTGAATATCATTAGAGCGGTACAACTCGTCTAATTTCTATATGACTTTTAGACGGTTTTGCGAACATGACATTCACGTTGATGTTCTGTGTTGTGCTGTGTTTGTGGCGGGATCGTCGTGTGGATAGCTTGGGTGCAATGGTAGTAAAGTTTGGGTTTATTTGTACATTTGATATTGCGGGGCGAGCGTCTGACATGTGGACTTCCATCATTGCCAGTTTGTATATTATTTGTTTGGGGCACGACCGGGTTGAGGTCGATGTCACTGTTGTACCTATTCTTTTCTTTTCTGTACTAGGATTACCCCGCGGTGGAATGCACGGTTAGCCGGGTTCTAGAGGGAAACGGGCCTGCATCTCATGGCGGTAAGACGGAGGGGGCCTCACTCTAGAATTGGCGGGCTATTCGCCACACTCATAGGGGGTACAGGTTGACCCAAGGAGGGGTGCTCAAGTTAACGGATTCCGTGAAGTGCCGGGTGGCCCATTCACGTTGTTGATTGGGGTTGCCTCACTTCTGAGATTGGCGGGTAACTTGCCGCGCTCGTAGGGGTCTAGGTTTTCATTGCACGGGCTATCCACACGACCAGGGGAACGTCGGGTTTCACTTGCGGCTCAAAAGAAACCCGGGGCTCCCAGATTATCAGTATTGTTCTGTGATACTTATCGCTTATCTGTGATGTTGCATATATCATGCCTGGAACGATTATTATATATTGTTATATATATACTAGTAGATGTTGTATATATTTTGCACCCGCGCTAGTCCATCCCTCGCTCTATCGTTAGTTAAGTAACCCAACGGGTGATGACGGGGCCTAGTGGCGAATGCGGATAGCATATACATACATCATATTTTCGTTCTTTTCTAGTGTAGTTAATTGATGGGACTGCGTTGATTCTGATCAATGCAAGGAAAACATACCTATTCGATGTTATTGGAACAATTTTCAAAAGCTGTTATTACAAGGACGTTTTCTTTTGTTTTGCACAACGATATTCGGTTATGAATATCCAGCAGCTCATTCGACGAGTAAAGAGCCGAGATCCCTTCACCGGGAGTGACCTCTTGGGCAGAATTTTGCGTCAGGGTAATAACTTCACTATAGTCGATTACTTTTTGCTTTGCATCGTGATATTCAGTTAGGAACATCCTGCACCTCATTCGACGAGGAAAGAGCCGAGATCCCTTCACCAGGAGTGACCTCTTTAGCAAAAGTTTTCGCCACTATATATTTGTAAAGCTATCCGGTTCCTTCAACGATATCAAGTTCATTAAGTAAATGGTTTTTCGCCAAAAACCATTCGTAGCCCTCCGTCATTTCAGACGGGTAGCACTTAGTATTCATGCTATATTTGTTGGCCTTAGTCAAGGCATAGTGTATGGTAGCTATGTAACATTTCAGAAAAATAAAATATTATTTTTGGGAATTTTTAAAATTTAATAATGAATATTATGAATATTTTAATATACGGTAAAATTAAATGCCGATTAATTGGGAAATATTTGGAAAATTATAGGAATTTCAGAAATGAGGGTGCTTTATGTGATTTATGCAAATTATGAATTTGTATAATTAATTATACGCAATTTTAGTGCTAATCGCAAATAAATATCGCTAATCATGCTTTAAGCCGAATTTGTGCACATGACATGCACCGTGTCATTTTTCACACTTGTTACATTTCTTTCATAGTTCTTTCTCTTTATCATGCATAGTTTTAATTTTAAAAAAAGAAAAGAGAAAAGAAAACAAAAGAAAAGAAAAAGAAAAGGAAAACATAAAAAAATGAGCGATGGGCATGAGAGAGAGATGGTGAGGGGTCAAACCAAGTCATGGCTCATTGTCTTCATCATTCATTCTTCTCCCTCTCCTCAAACATGGCAGCACCCCATTTCCTTCATCCACTACAACCCCAAAACATCATCAAATCTTCATCCAAAGTCCACCCTCACTTCACAAAAAATTTGCACAAGCCCTTTAGCATCGCTTTGGACCAAGAAAACAAGGATTTTGGAGACTTGGGGCAGCTCAAGAAAATTATTGAGTTGCCAAATGAGATAATTTCTGCACCATTAGCATTGTATTTCCACTACTTTAGCACCTATGCAAGTTTAGAAGCGTTTGGATGTGGTTTAGTAATCTTTGAAAATTTCTAGTTAGGGTTTTGTGGAATTCTTGAGTTGTGATGTGTAATTGAGCTTAGTAGAGGCCACACAAACCCTCTAGTGCTAGAATTCAGACCCAAACCAGAGACTAAACCCTGGAATATGAACTTAGAAATCCCCGATATTCGTATTTTGTGAGATTTGTTATAGGAAAATGAAATCTGCTAACACCCGGGTGACCTGAAAATATTTAGCGAAGACAGTGATACATGCAGGCACCCAGGAAGCTACCCTGAAGACCTGAGCCCAAACCCTAGCACCCAGGCCGCAAATAAATTCATCCTGGCCGCAAATTGCGGCCAGGTTATGGTGGTTTTTCCTCGTGTTGGTTCTGTGGCTCCTTTATCGGTAAACTAGACCTTTTGCATGTGCAAATTTGGATAATTTGACTTAGGGTAAAATCTGGGACCATTTTCCTAAGTTGATACTTTGTTTTACGACTTTGTTTTAACATGGATTTTAGTATTTGATATTGTGTTCCCGTCGTGTGGCGTTTGAACTTCAACGACTAGGTTTATCGGTCGTGTTTTACGTGCGAGGCTATAGGTTCTAAGCTATAAGCGTTGGTGTGCCGTTTTGGTTTCCGACTTGATTTTAATGTGCATTACAATGAAGAATAGGATGGCGACATCGACATCGGCAAGCAAGAATTGATGTGAGTAGATATATATCTACGGGGGAAGTCGGGTGGATGGCGTATAGCAGCCCCGCAGTTCATAGTATAGCTTATATATATATATATATATACACGGTTATATATGTGTTTTATGTTAAGTGGATGATTATCAAGATATGATTTTGTGTTCATGGTTTAGTTTAGGGTAGTTAGAAGTAACTTAGTTTAGCTTCTTAGTCGTGAACCCTAGAATAAGGTTTACACCCACACGCACACACACACTTGCATACTTTTATTTGCCTGTGCGTATATGGGGATATGTATATATATATATATATATACACACACACATGGGTATGGGACTATGTATATATATATATATACACACACATGGATTATGAGGATAGTACTTGATATTTGGAGATGAGTCGATGGGATTGGGCTTGATGCCATGAGATCGGTGATATGACGTTGTTCGTATTATGAGATACGACACGTTGTTTAGAAAGTTCTTTAGGCGTGGTGTTTTCATACACATGCATGAACATAAATAGATGGTATCAGATTGTACTAGATGTAGATCAGTACCCCCAGATCATGATATTTGATAAAGAGGATACCAGATGAATAATGAGATAAATGTGATATTGACCCGTAGCTAGATTTGGAATGCCGTACGATGGATTTACCGTACGAGCTATATTGATGTTTGATCCGCACTCTTGACTCGAGAATGTTATATTTTATAGGGTATCGTATGGGATACTATTGAGGCGGGATCACCGACTATTATATATATATATATATATATATATATATATATACGTATCGACTCAGACTTAGGTGGTTTCCTTACCCTTTGATTAGACCTGTAGTTTACTTGTAGACTTGTTATTTATGTTATTGCATATTCATTATTGTTGTGATTATTATTCAGCTCCTGCATATTATTGCTATTCGCATCGTATTGCATGCTTATATTGTGTTTTTACATGTTAGTATTGAAATCATGCTGTCAGGACACCAGCACCATTACCGATGTTGCGTACGTTCCACATACACTTACTTGCCGGCTCACACACATCATCATCGGTAATTGCCATGTCCCGTATACTTTAGAGAATATTATTTCATTGACATAGTTTGTTAGCTGATAGTTTCGACATGGTATTAGCGTACTTGTTTTTATATGCTAGTTTAGACATTGCATTTATTACTTGCTATTCCATGCATATTATTATTCACTTTCATTCATTTCATTTAGGGCTAGTCCGAATTGCCGGAGCCCAATGCTTTTAAATTCATTGTTATTTATTCTCGAGATTTGGGTTTTCCATGAGATTTATGGATTTGGAGAAACCGCAAGATTTTATAAAACTGGTTATCATTCTAAAATGAAAGTTGCGGTTTTCTCATGATATGATTTGAAATTTTCCACCATGAGTTTTCTCGGCTTTTGAGCGATATCATACACCCAATTCGAGGATGAGTAGAGTCCGTCTGTGGGTGCATGGTGGATCTGTTGCGGTACACCGGGGCAAGAAGATCGCAGTTGATCGGCGTTGAGCCTGTGACAGGGGAGCATTGCTGACCGGTGATTGTATTGGGACTCGACGGATATCTGGAGGATACCGATCGGAGTCGGGCCAGTCCGGATAGCTAGAGCCCAGGGCCAGTCCGGATAGCCGGAGCCCCAGATATTGATATTGAGGTATTGGGATATTATGATATGGGCCAGTCCGGATATCCGTAGCCCGAAATATTGAGATATTGGGATTTATGTTTTGTGTCTATGCTAGACACTGATCTATATTGATTTATTGATGATACCTCATTTTAATTTACAGAAATCTCACTAAAATAAGAAAACATTTTCTCATTTATATGTATTCTGTTTTCATGCATTCATACCTCTTATTATGATATATTGCTACCTGAGGCACTGACACGAGCACATGGGATTACACTTATGAATAGATATTTACCCTTGCCACCTTTTCATGCTTCAGACCTTATCATATTGTGGTTATATATATTATTGATCGTATTGACCAAGTATTGAGTCATACATACGATTTCTGCTCGGTGATGTTTTCTACTCACGAGATGGCAACTAACCCCCGTTGTGCCACAGTTTCTTGCAGGTTTTGCCGTACAGGGTTCGTTACGGCTTTTCTGGCACACTGCTTCCATTTCGAGTGATTGCTTTGGTCGGTGGGTTCACTTGCATCGTGACCACCCTTGTATTTTATTTTATTCAGTTGTATCTAGAAACTCCATCAATCAAACTTGTATATTTATTCAGACTAGAGACCGGTTTTATTATTATTTCGACCTTAGAGTCGTGCGTTGTATTATTATGGTTTTCATGTTGATTTGAGTTTCCTTTTGAGTTTTGATCCTCGCCCTTCGGCGTTGTATATTATATTGCTTGCATGTTTGTGGTCGTCGATTGACGAAGAGCTAGCTCCCGCTTGGGGATGCCTTTTATCATTGTGCATATATTATTTATGTTGTACCCCGTTTGGGGCCAGTATTTACAATGGAAACTCTGCCGAAATTTTCAGAAAAGACTTGATGTTTTAAAAGGCGCATAATTCGGCTTATGCTATTAAAACCACTTGCTTTTAAACAAGTATTCCTTCATTTATTATTTAAAATGGTTTTAGATTTCTGGGCTTTTGGCTTACTTGAATTAGATGTGGTCCTATAGACTTCATCTGATTCAAGTGCCAGTCACGTGCTATTTCGGGTCGTGACAAAGTTGGTATCAGAGCGCTAGGTTAACCTTGGTTCGAGTCTATGTTTGACTATGCGGAGCCTAGGGCGTTTAGATATTTACGGAATCTAGGCTTGACCTTACGGAACGTAGACTTAGTCGAGGGGGTATTAGACCCGAACTTTCGTCGCATAGGTTGACCTTGGTTGATGGAGTAGGTGACTTAAGGAAAGTGTCATACCGTGTGTATGTTCCGCGGCATACTTACGATACGATACTCCGCTTAAGAAGCCTTAGGATGTACATTTCCTTGCACAACATTATATTCATTCATGATCTATCATCATCGATATTGGTTTATGATTTTGCTGCCACGATTATACGAGCAGAGAGAGCTATGGCTAGAGTTGCGGTCAGCACGAGCTCGTCACGGATGAGGACTGATCAAGGCGTGATTCCAAGGACATATGATTTGCATAGAGCGGAGTCGTTTTATTGTGTTTTCACGCCGTGAGCGTTTGATGGATCGCTGTTATGAGATTTCTCGGACGTGCAGATTTGCACCAGAGGATTGAGCCACTGATAGAGGCCAGCCAGAATGTGATGATCATTGATGTATCGCTTATTCTTGATGATTGAGGCACTGTTCAGCGTGCAGAAGAATGAACCAGTTGCTGCTGCGAATGACGAGATATCGCCCCAGATGTTGGAGCTATTGGAGTATATACTTAGAGATATGATAGAAAGTCGCTAGTCAACCGAGGATGAATGACTAGGACATTTGGTTCGTTCGCTTACCCCGATGCGAGGTCATCAGATTGATTGATTCCAGCTAGAGACGACTTCTCGCAGGTACGTTGGGAGTCGATAGAGACGATCGAATGTCAGGAACCCATTTTCCAAGTTTTAGGTATTTGGAGAAAGCATGCAAGTGATTCTACGGACCCTCTAGAAGAATGAAATCCTAACTCGACATAATGACCATGAGAATGCCTTTAAACCTTAGGGTTTGCGGCAGTTCCGCGGTGCCATTAGTGAGGCTTGGGTTTGCCCTTCTACGGCTGGTCCACCGATGCTGTGGTATGTACTCGATAATATTAAACTGTACCCAAGATGCTGAGCTCTTGGGGGATTATGAGGTTTTGACGAATCGATCGAATGGTTCGACTTCATTCGAATATCATATGATGGGATGAATTGCTTGGGAGACTCCAGATACGAGTATAGCCGTTGGAGCACAGTCCATGCAGCCACGAAAAGACGAGTCCGAAGCAGTCGACATTAGAGAAAAGTGGAGTATGAGGTTCGTACGAGATTTCGACGAGATGACGTTCCACTCCGCCGACATCAGAGATGTGACACGCATACAGAGGCGTTATATATGGATATATCTTCCAGAAGGAGTCGCGATGAGTATGCGGCCGTTCCGGAACAAGAAATAGATTTAGTAAAGGACGATGACTTCCGGGCAGTTCGACAGAAACGAGATTTGGGAGAGACCTCGACAGGACCTTTCTGGAATAATTTATGAAAATACTTGGACCCAGGAGCAGTTATATTACGCACATCCAGCAGGCCAGAGTTCGGCATCGTCGACGAGACATGTTATGAGTGACCACGACAGTTGGCCATAGATTCTTCAGAGGATGTGCTTGAGCGGGACTATACCGCCATACTTGATTTCGGTATTTTGGGCGATCTATTCGCATGATTGAGTTTTGATGACTGAGTTTCATGATATTTGTTTTCGTGCATCATGGTTGCACCTACTGGGTATTTATATTTTGTGCATTGTTATTACACATGAGATATGCTTTATACACCGCCGTGTTGATTTATGATTTATGCACAGTATCGCACTTGATATCGTTTTGTGCCTTGGCTGCACATGTTTATGATTTCATGGATTTCATACAGCTGGGTTGATTTTGTGCATATGGTACGCACACGATTTGGTTTTGCACTCGGTATAGTCCACATATGCTTGCAGTGCATTGATACGTATTTTGTGCACCACAGTTGCACCTGACTTCGTTTTGATGTCTTTTGAGATATTGATTGTGATTTCATGCCTAGGGCATGCATATGATTTGACTTATGCTTTCGGCATAGTTTTCATGCACTTTTAGTATTTTGATTTGCTTTTGTGCACGCTGATGCACATGGCTGTGAGATTATATATCACGGTATACCTAATTTGGATTTGGATTGAAATGTGTTGTATACCGTCGATTTCGATTGTGATACTCGATATTTGTTTTTGTGCACCTTGTGCACTTGATTGGATTCTTGCGCATATTTGACGCGCTTGGATTGGATTTTGCGCATGTTCGGCGCTTGATATTGGATTTCGTGATTTCATGCATAATGGATGCACCTGATTTGGATTTTCGTGCATGTTGGGCGCATGATATGAGATACGATTTTGGTGCACACCAGATGCACTAAATCGGGATTCTTGGCGCATATCAGTGTAAGTCAATGTTAGACAACCCACGAGTTGCGGGGAGGCGGAATAAGTAAACCAATCATTTTGTTTAAAACAAACATCGACAAACTTACGGATCTTTGCCAAACCTTAACTAACAACATCATAGGAGGGATTAGCTACTCTGAAAGAAGATTATACCTAATGAACCAAGTCCTTCTTCTTCTTGATGACCACCTCCTCTTTGTAATAGAAGATCCACCCGAGAGCTACTACTCCAAGCTTGACCTCTAACTTGAGGTAACTAGGTTACTCAAAGTGCTAATCAAAGCAACCTAGGGAATATAGAGTGGGATTATGGATCAATAAGTCTTGCTAACCCTTGATCTCAACACATGAGAGGTTAGGGTTAGGGTTTGAAGAGAGAGAGCATGAGGAGAGAGAAGGTGAGTGTGAGAATGAAATGAAATAATATCTCATTTAGAATATATGAAGCATAATGATTTATTAAATGAATAAATCAAATGATAATATCAACCATGCTTCATTTATTCACCTTGGGTGATTCATTACATGAGTCATTAATCATTAAATGCATCATTAACTCCATTGTATGAATCACACCATGAGTCATTAAATCATTTAATGCAAATGCCACCTTAGCCTCCAAGTCATCATCCTTCTAGAAGCTTCTCGACAATTTACGAGAACGCCCCTCCTATCCGTGAAAACACGGAAAAACTTTAGACTGTATAAATCCATTAATCCGATACTAGAATCTGGCTTAAACCAAAGCCCGCTAGTAAAAACTGTCCGAACATCGTACGTGCGTAAAAACACATATGCGTCCGAACCTTATCGTAAAACCATGCGACCTCTATATCGTTTCGTCCGAAGCAGGGAAACTCTCTGTGTGGGACTCTAAAGACTCGACTACTACGCTGGCAGTGGGTTTAACCACAGACCGCAAGCGGCACTAGCTGTACGTAACGGTCCCCAGGTAGATGTCGATAAGAAGGACGATGAGGAAACCCATCTGAACTCCTACTGAGCCTGATGTGATAATCTCCGTACAGTCCGGTCTGTTCGTCTAGGACTATCGCATATCGGGCCAATGGGGCGGCAAGCGTCAGTCCCCTAAAAGTGGTATAAATCGTGTCGGAGTGAAGCCCATTACACCTTGAGAAACTACTGGAAAAACCTACCAATAAATCTAGCTTGCCCTGGTCAGGGACTTTGTGTAATGGCTCTCCAGACACAGCGCGATATCAACTCCTAATACCGGGAGAGACGAATCCTGTCTAACCGCCACTGCCTCCAAGTGCTCGGGACTGCACCCAACTGCTACCTGTTTGCACGACTCCTTTGAGCCGTGGTAGGGTAGCAATCTAAGAACAGTGGGAACACACTCGAGGCAAAGCAGCAGTGTCAAGTCTGCGGACTATGTTGTACTCATGTCACCTGGGAACTGTTAAGTGACGACGGGTATAATACCAACCAATAGTTCCCTGCGAGTCCTGTTCGGTGTACCCGTAACCCAACGAGCACCTGTATACTATCTCCAGTACGACGTACTGATGGCTGTGGGACAGACCATCTCCCCAACTGGGATGAGAAGCGTACACACTAGTCTACTCCGGAGTATCGATGCTCTGTCTCGATAATCCTACGACTAGGGATCTGAAAAAAGATGTGCTTGTAGACTACCCAGCCCCCACTAGTGTGACTGCCATCACAACTCTTGTAGTCAAGCAAGATCCTAAGGGCTCTATCAATACGTACACACATATTAAGATAGATATAACCAAGTAGCATACTACCATGTTTAGCAAGACTGTTAATATAACTGTGAATATCCCAAGCTTCCATTAAATAATATACAAGCTAGTATGATACAATAATGGCCCCTAGGGCATATACACTAACAATCAGATGCACCTGATATTGCTGTCAGGCACACCCGTTGCCCTTGACAGATGTTTCGTGCCCACCCGATGCACTTAGATGCTGTTTCTGTGCACATGTATCGCATATTCATGGATTTTGATTTCCGTGCGCACCATACGCACGTAGCATTCATATGCACATTTTGGGATTAATTTCTTATGGAGCAGTACGTTTTTATGATATTTACTATTGTTTTCGTACTGAGCAGGACTAGTCAGAGGACAGTACCTTGATGTATTTTGCATGCATTGAGAGTTATCGAAGAGATTTCCAAAAAGGGAGCTATAGTCTCAGTATTTACCTACGTGTCTGATATGACACGAAACGTTTAAAACAAGGAAACCCTTCTAAATTATTTTCAAACGGCGAGACGTGCATATTAAACAAATGATATATATAGATATAGCTATTTTCTTACAATAAACATCCGCTACCTTGCCGTGTTACGCGTATCGCACAATTACTTAAAAGGGTTTTGGCATGCATTTCTTTAGATGTTTTGATAAGTTACAAAGATGCGTGCTATGTACAGATTATAGTTTTGAGTATATCATGTTGGGTTTTTGTTCGTATTGGATTTGACATTTGTGTCTTCACCATGACTCCGATGATTGCGGGATACTTGACGGAGTTTTGTTTTTGAGTTATCTGCTCATTGTTCATGCGCATGCATTGCGCTATGATGCGTTTTATGCATTGATGATTTCGGAGCCCCGACGACTTGGACTGTTACTGAAATGTTTTAGTATTTGAGGGGTTTAAATTTAAATTCAGAGACCGAATTTCTTTAAGGGGGGAAGACTGTAACATTTCAGAAAAATAAAATATTATTTTTGGGAATTTTTATAATTTAATAATGAATATTATGAATATTTTAATATGCGGTAAAATTAAATACCGATAAATTGGGAAATATTTGGAAAATTATAGGAATTTCAGAAATGAGGGTGCTTTATGTGATTTATGCAAATTATGAATTTGTATAATTAATTATTTGCAATTTTAGTGCTAATCGCGATTAAATATCGCTAATCGTGCTTTAAGCCGGATTTGTGCACATGACATGCACCGTGTCATTTTTCACACTTGTTACATTTCTTCCATGGTTCTTTCTCTTTATCATGCATGGTTTTAATTTTATAAAAAGAAAAAAGGAAAGAAAACAAAAGAAAAGAAAAAGAAAAGGAAAACAAAAAAATGAGGGATAGGCATGAGAGAGAGAGAGAGGGTGAGGGGTCAAACCAAGTCATGGCTCATTGTCTTCATCACCTTCATCATTCATTCTTCTCCCTCTCCTCAAACATGGCAGCACCCCCTTTCCCTCCTCCACTACAACCCCAAAACATCATCAAATCTTCATTAAAAGTCCACCCCCACTTCATAAAAAATGTGCACAAGCCCTTTAGCAACATTTTGGACCAAGAAAGCAAGGATTTTGGAGACTTGGGGCAACTCAAGAAAATTCTTGAGTTGCCAAATGAGGTAATTTTTGCACCATTAGCATTGTATTTCCACTACTTTAGCACCTATGCAAGTTTAGAAGCGTTTGGATGCGGTTTAGTGAACTTTGAAAATTTCTATTTAGGGTTTTGTGGAATTCTTGAGTTGTGATGTGTAATTGCGCTTAGTAGAGGCCACACAAACCCCCTAGTGCTAGAAATCAGACCCAAACCTGAGAATAAACCCCAGAATACGAACTTAGAAATCCCTGATATCCGTATTTTGTGAGATTTGTGATAGGAAAATGAAATCTACTATCATCCGAGTGACCTGAAAAATATTTAGCGAAGACAGTGATACATGCAGGCACCCAGGAAGCTACCCTAAAGACCTGAGCCCAAACCCTAGCACCCAGACCACAAATAAATTCATCCTGGCCGCAAATTGCGGCCAGGTTATGGTGGTTTTTCCTCGTGTTGGTTTTGTGGCTCCTTTATCACTAAACTAGACCCTTTGCATGTGCAATTTTGGCTAATTTGACTTAGGGTAAAATCTGGGACCATTTTCCTAAGTTGCTGCTTTGTTTTACGACTTCGTTTTAACATGGATTTTGGTATTTGATATTGCGTTCCTGTCGTGTGGCATTCGAACGTCAATGACTAGGTTTATCGGTCGTGTTTCGCATGCGAGGCTATAGGTTCTAACCTATAAGCGTTGGTGTGCCGTTTTGGTTTCTGACTTGATTTTAATGTGCATTACGATTGTGTTAATCTATGTAGGTACCTTCACGTGGATTTCATACAATGAAGAAGAGGATGGCGACATCGACATCGGCAAGCAAGA
Source organism: Agapanthus africanus (assembly GCA_030015575.1). Classification (NCBI taxonomy): domain Eukaryota; kingdom Viridiplantae; phylum Streptophyta; class Magnoliopsida; order Asparagales; family Amaryllidaceae; genus Agapanthus; species Agapanthus africanus. The sequence goes on from JASDDO010000029.1 coordinate 217,997,574, forward strand.
ATCGATGTGAGTAGATATATATCTACGGGGGAAGTCGGGTGGATGGCGTATAGCACCCCCGCAGTTCGTAGTATAGCTTATATATATATGGTTATATATGTGTTTTATGTTACGTGGATGATTATCAAGATATGATTTTGTGTTCATGGTTTAGTTTAGGGTAGTTAGAAGTGTAAGTCCACGTTGCGACCCCCGGTTCTTACGGGGAGGCGGAAACGGTATAAAAAAACGAATTTTTATCGCAAGAGGCAACATGGACTAAACTATGGTCGGGATCGTTGTCTAAACTAAAACTAGCAAACTAAGCTAAAGATATTTAGCTACTCGGATGAAGATGGTTATACCTAAACTTGAACTCCTTCTCTTCAAGCTCCGATGGTGGTTCGATGGCTCCTTCTCGTTGTCTCCGTACGCCGAAGATAGATCCACTTGAAAGCTCCAACCTTTAGCTCCTTCTTCGTTCTTTGAAGAAACTAGTTCACTTGGTTTGCTAAACCTAGTGAACTAGAATGAGTAGAGATGATTTAGAATGGGATTTTATCTATGGTTCTTGATTCTCAACTCATGAGACAAGAGAACCATAGATCAAGAGAGGGAGGAAGAGGTTGAGGGTGAGAGCAAGAGGAGAGCTCAAGAACAAGAGAGAGAATGAGCAAGAAAGAATGAGGCTCTCTTTTCTCTCTCACCCTCTCATAATCCAAAGCAATGATAACTCATCATATCAACAAAAGTCTTATGTGATGGTTGAAGTAACCATAACCTTATCATGTCATGCACTCATTTTACTCAAATGAACAAGCAAGAAAAAGTCTTTGGCATGAAATGATAACCATGGTTATCATGATGGTCAACTAGTCAAGCCTAGTCAACCGGTCAACAAGTCAACAAAAGTCAACAAGTCACCAAAGTCAACAAGTCAACAAAAGTCAACAAGTCAACAACCATATCACCATAATACTTAATTAATATAATAGTTAATCACATATCATATTCTCATTAGGGTTGAGCAAAAAGTCAAAAAGTCAACGGTCAACTGTCAACAACCCTAATAAGAATCCGCTGTCTGTGCCTCCCTGTCAACTGTGCATACACACCCGCATCCGCGTTCCGAGGAACACGAATGCAAACTGGATAAATCCAATCCCATAAGGTACACTAGGATCTGGCTTAAACCAAAGCCCGCTAGTGTAAACTGTCCGGACACTGTACGTGCACAAGTGCACGGATGTGACCGAACCCTGTCGCAAAACCATGCGACCTGTCGCAATACCATGCGACCTCTACTCTTTTGCCTAAAGGCGAAAAGCTTTCTGTGTGGGACTCTAAAGACTCGACACTACGCTGGCAGTGGGTTTAACCACAGACCGCAAGCGGCACTAGCTGTGCGTAACGGTCCCCAGGTAATGCCGACAAGAAGACCGACGAGGCGAAACCCATCTGAACTCCTACTGAGCCTGAGCGTGACATTCTCCGTACAGTCCGGTCTGTTCGTCTGATACATCGCATGGCGGGCCTAGGGGGCGGTAAACGTCAGTCCCCCAATAGCGGTACAAGTCGTGCCGGAGTGAAGCCCAATACACCCTGAGATAACACTGGAAACCTACCAGTATATCTCGTTTGCCCTGGCCAGGGACTACTCGTGTAATGGCTCTCCTAGACACAGCGCGATGTCAACCCCCAATACCGGGAGAGACGAATCCTGTCTAACCGTCACTGCCTCCAAGTGCTTCGGGACTGCACCCAACCACCGCCTGTTTGCACGACTCCTTTGAGCCGTGGTAGGGTAGTGATCAAAGTACAGTGGGAACACACCCGAGGCGAAGTGACAGTGTCAAGTCAGCGGACTAAGCTGTACTCATGTCACCTGGGAACTGATAACTGACGATAGGTATAATACCAACTAGTCAGTTCCCGACGAGTCCTGTCCAGTGTACCCGTAACCTAACGAGCACCCGCATACTATCTCAAGTACGACGTACTGACGGCTGTGGGACAGACCGTCTCCCACACTGGGATGAGAAGCTCATGCGCTGGTCTACTCCGGAGTATCGATGCCCTGTCTCGATAGTCCTGCGACCAGGGACCTGCATAAGGATGTGCTTATAGATTACCCAGCCCCACTAGTGTGACAGCCATCACATCGCTGGTAATCAAGCAAAGATCCTAAGGGCTCTACTAATGTGTATAGGCGATATACAAAAATAAACACATGTACACATTGAAGTAGAAACAAACCAAGTAGCATACTACTATTTTGAGCAAGATTGTATATACAAGGTGAATATCCCAAGCATCCATTAAGTAATATACAAACCAGTATGATACAGTAATGGCCTCTAGGGCATATACACTAACAATCTCCCACTTGCACTAAGGCCATGTACTGGCGTATCGAAGACCTATCATCTCGATCAGCCGCTCGAACTGAGTCTGGGCCAGGGCCTTGGTGAATGGATCAGCAGTGTTATCTTCTGAAGCGACTCTCCGAACCTCGATCTCCTGGCGATCTACGATCTCCCTGATCAAGTGATACCGCCTTAAGATGTGCCTGGATCTCTGATGGGACCTGGGTTCCTTCGCTAAAGCTATAGCCCCGTTGTTGTCGCAATACAGAGGTATTGGATCAACAATGGACGGAACCACCTGAAGTTCTTTCAAGAACTTCCTTATCCAGACAGCTTCTTTTGCGGCATCAGATGCAGCGATGTATTCCGCTTCCATCGTCGAGTCTGCAACGGTTTCCTGTTTGGAACTCTTCCAACACACCGCCCCTCCATTGAGGGTAAAGACAAAACCCGACATGGACTTGGAATCATCCTTGTCACTCTGGAAGCTGGAGTCAGCAAAGGCCTCGATCTGGAGGTCTTTTCCGCCATACACCAAGAACATCTCCTTAGTCCTTCTCAGGTACTTGAGAATGTTCTTTACCGCTATCCAGTGTTTCTCCCCAGGGTTAGACTGATACCGGCTTACCACACTCAGTGCATAAGCTACATCCGGCCTGGTACACAACATCGCATACATTATAGAGCCTACCGCAGAAGCGTAGGGTATAATAGACATGCGATCCCTCTCCAAATCAGTCTTGGGAGACATCTCTTTAGAGAGGGTGATCCCGTGACAAGCCGGTAGGTTACCGCGCTTGGAATCTTCCATACTGAATCTCTTCAGTATGGTGTCGATGTACCTGGACTGTGAAAGTCCTAATATCCTCTTGGATCTGTCACGGTAGATCCGGATACCCAGAATGTATGAGGCATCACCCAGGTCTTTCATGGAGAACCTGTGTGACAAGAACCCCTTGACAGATTGTAGCATAGGAATGTCATTTCCTATTAAGAGAATGTCATCCACGTATAAAACGAGGAATACTACAGTTCTCGCTACAAATCTACTATAGATGCATGGTTCATCTGGATTTTTGATAAAGCCAAATTCTTTGACCGTCTCATCAAAGCAGATGTTCCAACTCCGCGATGCCTGCTTTAGTCCATAGATGGACTTAAGCAACTTGCACACCTTTCCGCTGCTCCCACTCTGAATGAAACCCTCTGGCTGGTCCATATAGACACACTCCTCTAAATTTCCATTTAGAAAAGCTGTCTTTACGTCCATTTGCCAGATCTCATAATCGTGGAAGGCAGCAATGGCAAGAAGGATCCGAATGGATTTCAGCATGGCTACTGGAGAAAAGGTTTCGTCGTAGTCCAAGCCAGGTCTTTGACGAAAACCCTTTGCTACCAGCCTAGCTTTATAGGTCACAACCTGTCCATCTACACCAATCTTCCTTTTGAAGATCCACTTGCATCCTACGGGTTTTACCCCGTCTGGAGCAATGTCCAACGTCCATACCTTGTTGGTGTACATGGACTCCATTTCGGTCCGCATTGCATCCAGCCATTTCACTGAGTCAACGCTCTGAATGGCCTGCTGGAAGCTAGTAGGCTCATCATAATCTATGATGCAATCCTCTCTATCCCCGTCTATGAGAAAACCGTAGTATCTCTCGGGCGGATGAGACTGCCTACTACTCCCGCGGAGCGGCGTAGGAATGTCCTGTTCTGTTGAACCCTCTGGTTCCATCAAGCTTTCAGTAACAGTCTGTGGTTCTGGAATTTCTTCCAGTTCTACTGCGCTCCCACTTATTTCTTTTTCTATGAACTGGTGTTCTAGAAAGTGGGCATGTCGAGAAACAAGAACTTTTTGTTCCTCTTCACAGTAGAAGAAATATCCCTTGGAATTCTTTGGATATCCCACAAACTTGCACAGTACTGAGCGTGCCTCGAGCTTGTCCGTATGCTGCTTTTTGACAAAAGCTGGACTTCCCCATATCTTAATGTGATTAAGATGGGGTCTCTTCCCACACCACATCTCAAATGGCGTGGTAGGCACAGTCTTAGTGGGAACTCGGTTCAAAAGGTATGCGGCTGATTCTAGCGCATACCCCCAGAATGATCGCGGTAACTCAGCGTTACTCATCATGGACCGCACCATATCCAATAGGGTGCGGTTCCGTCTCTCCGATACACCGTTATGTTGCGGGGTGTATGGAGGAGTAAGCTGAGAGAGAATTCCGTTCTCTTTTAAATAGTCCAGGAACTCGGCACTTAAGTATTCTCCACCTCGATCCGATCTTAGAATCTTAATACTTTTGCCGGTCTGTTTCTCTACTTCATTCTTATACTCCTGGAATTTTCCAAAGGCCTCGGACTTATGTTTCATTAAGAAGACATAACCGTACCTTGAGAAGTCATCCGTAAAAGTAATGAAGTAAGAATGTCCGCTTCGGGCATGTGTAGACATTGGACCGCACACGTCACTGTGTACGAGTCCCAAGAGCTCGCTCGCTCTTACTCCTTGTCCAGTAAACGGAGTCTTTGTCATCTTTCCTTTGAGACAAGATTGACAAGTGGCATACGATTGATATTCGAACGCATTCAAATATCCTTCTGTATGTAACTTAGTCAACCTTCTATCATTGATGTGACCCAATCTACAATGCCATAAGAAAGTCTGATTTATTTCTGGAGACTTTCTTTTGTGTGTATTCTGGACGTTGAAAATCTGTGGTTGGTTTAACACGTATATACCATTACTCAATGTACCTGACCCAATCAAAACTTGATTAAGGTGAATGTTTACAACATTACTTACAAACGCAAATTCATAACCTTCTTTAGAAACTAAAGATACAGAAATGATATTACAAGTTGCGTTGGGTACAAAAAAGCAATTACGCAAAACCAAAACATGTCCATCTGACATTCCCAGGTGATAGTCCCCCACGGCTTTAGCATCCATGCTAGCTCCGTTTGCAACTCTGAGGGTCATGTCACCTGCTTTCAAAACACTACGGTTTCTCAACGCCTGCAAAGAATTACAGATATGAGATCCTGATCCGGTATCCAATACCCAGGAAGTAGAGTTTATTGAAAGACAGTTTTCAATAACATACACACCTGAAGCTGAAGCTGCAACCTGCTTCAATTCCTGTGTTCTGGCCTTCCAGGCCCTGCAATCATTCTTCCAGTGTCCTTTCTTATGACAATAGAAGCATTCTTCCTTATCCACAAGCTTCCCCGCTATCTTTGTTGCTTTGCCTTTTCCCTTCGTATCCACTTTACCAACACCGCCCCTTGGTTTGGCGGGGGCCTTCTTCTTCTTTCCCTTGGCTTTCGCCTTGGACCTAGAAGAAGATGATCCTCCTACAAACAAAGTGGATGTTTCCCTACCTTTCTGTAGGGTGCCCTCTGCGCTCCTCAGCATGTTGAGGAGCTCTGATAGTTCAACCTCTTTTTCTTGTAGGTTGAAGTTCAGTATAAACTGGGCGTAAGTGGAAGGAAGGGACTGGAGAACTATATCCGTATATAGCTCACTCTCCAATGTGATCCCTAGGTCAGCGAGCTCCTCAATGAAGCCGATCATCTTTAGCACATGCTCGGCTACTGATGATCCGACGGCCATTCTTGTCGAAAATAACTTTTTCGACGCTTCGTATCTTGCGATACGTGATTGCTCTCCATACAGTTCTTTTGTATGGAGCAATATGGACTCCATGTCCATATTCTCATGCCTCCTCTGATGTTCGTTGTCCATCGAGGCAAGCAGGAGGCACTTGGCCTTCGCGCTATCAATCTCCCAAGTCTTGCGGATTTCCTTATCCGCGACGCTGGAAGTTGGACCAGGGACAGGGGGAGCTTTGGTGGTAAGAAGATACCCCAGCTTGTCATAAGTGATTGCTATCTTGACATTCCTGAGCCAATCTTTGTAGTTTGGCCCTGTCAGTTTGTTTTTATCTAGGAGTAACTTAAGTCCAGTCATGTTGATTGGTCGCTGCAATTAGGAGAGAGAAGAAGAAACACTCAGCATGATGCTCTTGCAAGTTTAGAGTGGTTTTTAGTTTGTCTAAACAGGATGGCTCCCACTGTTTCTCGAATCCCTCCTCAAACCATAAAGGAAGAATTAGTCAGGATCAATCCCACCGTACAATACTTGCTTAACCGTTCAGCCAGGCCGGTGTCGGTACTTCGAGGGTGGTTTTCTAACGCTTTCGCGAAGTTCCTTAATTAGAGAACCTCTTTTCCCTGGGGGCGTAGCCCCGCTAACACCTTTCTAGGCACCTACTAGGTTTATAGCATTGATCGTTAAGTGAGAAATTTCCCGAGGAGTAGCATATACTCACAGTAGGATCGGGATCCAAATATCATTGCGTGACGAAACTGAAGGAATCCTACCAGAATCATCACACTCCAAATGGTATGCAAATCTAGCAAGTTTCAGTACTTATGAAACTCCCGATGTGGATTTTTGTCCCATGCTCTTATGACCTTGACTTTGGCCAAAATATCATAAGTCACATGTCAAGTTCTACCCGTCATTATCCAGGTTAATTTGGATCCATCCGTACCTACCCTTGACTTTGGCCAAAATGGCAGTACGACTGTCCCAAACCAACGCATCTATCTATGCTACACATGAACACCCAATAGCTACCAATCACTGTGCCTTGACTTTGGCCAACATACACAGCTTGAATACTATTGACTATTCATGTGAAACGACGGAGGGCTACGGATGGTTTTGGCAAAACCGTGAACGTAGTGAACTTGATATGGTCGATGGAACGAGATAGCTTTTAAATGGAGTGGCTCAAACTCCGTATTTTAAAAGTTTGTTTTGAAAAGAACCGAGTGGTTTTTCGAAAGTGTTCCAACGACTTTAACTTGGTTTATTATCTTGCATTAGTTCTTTTAATGCGTGATATTCTTGCATTAGTTCTTTTAATGCGTCCCATCATTTAACCCTACCATTGCAGAAAACAACCAAAATATGACGTACGCTTATGCCATTCGCATTCGCCACTGGGCCCCGTCATTACCCGTTAGGTTACTTAACTAACGACAGAGCGGGGGCTGGGCTAGCGCGTCTGTAAAACATAAGCAACGCCTAAATAATAAGCAATGATAGACATTACAGATCACAGATGAATGCATTGGATATACTAGCAATCCGCAATCCTTTCGAGCCTGAAACGAAAAGCGGATAACACGGTCGCGGTGAATAGCCAAATACCCCACCCAAGACCCCTACGGGTGCGGCAAACTACCCGCCAAGTACTCGGTAGTTTGTGCACCCCTCCATGGGTCTATCCTAGGAGCAAAAACAGTAAAAAGAATTATACAATGACGGCTACAACCCCGACCCGGTTGTGCGGTCAAACAAATAATAATTATTACATCAATTTACATTTACAATGAATGAAAGAAAAACAAAAGCTCATCTCACATCCACCCCGGCTATTCACCCGCGACAGTCCAACACATTCATATACACATTCCAGCACATTACAGATCATGTATAACCCCGACTAATCGACTTATAGCGATTAGCCGACGTTCAATACATGCAAGCATCACAGATATAACCATCATAGTCAAAGTGCAGTGAAGTTCGGAAAAAATACGGAATTATAGGACCCCAAAAGGAAATTTCTTTTCTGGAAAATCTGGGCACATATAATATATTTTAAAAATCCCAAAACCAACACACAAACACACTGCACGAAAAACGATGCAGAGAAGACACCAAGTCGCGGCGGTTCCGCGGCGTCTAAGAAGGATCACGCGGCGGAAGCGCGGCACTTTAGGCGAATCACTGTATCGTTTTTCTTGGGTGTTCACACAAAACCCTGAGCCGAATTTAGGAGTATAAAGTTTTTCATTTTGAGCAGAAAAAATTTCAACAGAAACTCAGTTTTTGTGATTATCCGGTTTTGTGATTTTTTTCGGTTCCGAACTTCGTTACACTTCACTACCAAGCTAGTTTAAGTTTAGTTAGGCTCTGATACCACTGTAAGTCCACGTTGCGACCCCCGGTTCTTACGGGGAGGCGGAAACGGTATAAAAAACGAATTTTTATCGCAAGAGGCAACATGGACTAAACTATGGTCGGGATCGTTGTCTAAACTAAAACTAGCAAACTAAGCTAAAGATATTTAGCTACTCGGATGAAGATGGTTATACCTAAACTTGAACTCCTTCTCTTCAAGCTCCGATGGCGGTTCGATGGCTCCTTCTCGTTGTCTCCGTACGCCGAAGATAGATCCACTTGAAAGCTCCAACCTTTAGCTCCTTCTTCGTTCTTTGAAGAAACTAGTTCACTTGGTTTGCTAAACCTAGTGAACTAGAATGAGTAGAGATGATTTAGAATGGGATTTTATCTATGGTTCTTGATTCTCAACTCATGAGACAAGAGAACCATAGATCAAGAGAGGGAGGAAGAGGTTGAGGGTGAGAGCAAGAGGAGAGCTCAAGAACAAGAGAGAGAATGAGCAAGAAAGAATGAGGCTCTCTTTTCTCTCTCACCCTCTCATAATCCAAAGCAATGATAACTCATCATATCAACAAAAGTCTTATGTGATGGTTGAAGTAACCATAACCTTATCATGTCATGCACTCATTTTACTCAAATGAACAAGCAAGAAAAAGTCTTTGGCATGAAATGATAACCATGGTTATCCTGATGGTCAACTAGTCAAGCCTAGTCAACCGGTCAACAAGTCAACAAAAGTCAACAAGTCACCAAAGTCAACAAGTCAACAAAAGTCAACAAGTCAATAACCATATCACCATAATACTTAATTAATATAATAGTTAATCACATATCATATTCTCATTAGGGTTGAGCAAAAAGTCAAAAAGTCAACGGTCAACTGTCAACAACCCTAATGAGAATCCGCTTTCTGTGCCTCCCTGTCAACTGTGCATACACACCCGCATCCGCGTTCCGAGGAACACGAATGCAAACTGGATAAATCCAATCCCATAAGGTACACTAGGATCTGGCTTAAACCAAAGCCCGCTAGTGTAAACTGTCCGGACACTGTACGTGCACAAGTGCACGGATGTGACCGAACCCTGTCGCAAAACCATGCGACCTGTCGCAATACCATGCGACCTCTACTCTTTTGCCTAAAGGCGAAAAGCTTTCTGTGTGGGACTCTAAAGACTCGACACTACGCTGGCAGTGGGTTTAACCACAGACCGCAAGCGGCACTAGCTGTGCGTAACGGTCCCCAGGTAATGCCGACAAGAAGACCGACGAGGCGAAACCCATCTGAACTCCTACTGAGCCTGAGCGTGACATTCTCCGTACAGTCCGGTCTGTTCGTCTGATACATCGCATGGCGGGCCTAGGGGGCGGTAAACGTCAGTCCCCCAATAGCGATACAAGTCGTGCCGGAGTGAAGCCCAATACACCCTGAGATAACACTGGAAACCTACCAGTATATCTCGTTTGCCCTGGCCAGGGACTACTCGTGTAATGGCTCTCCTAGACACAGCGCGATGTCAACCCCCAATACCGGGAGAGACGAATCCTGTCTAACCGTCACTGCCTCCAAGTGCTTCGGGACTGCACCCAACCACCGCCTGTTTGCACGACTCCTTTGAGCCGTGGTAGGGTAGTGATCAAAGTACAGTGGGAACACACCCGAGGCGAAGTGACAGTGTCAAGTCAGCGGACTAAGCTGTACTCATGTCACCTGGGAACTGATAACTGACGATAGGTATAATACCAACTAGTCAGTTCCCGACGAGTCCTGTCCAGTGTACCCGTAACCTAACGAGCACCCGCATACTATCTCAAGTACGACGTACTGACGGCTGTGGGACAGACCGTCTCCCACACTGGGATGAGAAGCGCATGCGCTGGTCTACTCCGGAGTATCGATGCCCTGTCTCGATAGTCCTGCGACCAGGGACCTGCATAAGGATGTGCTTATAGATTACCCAGCCCCACTAGTGTGACGGCCATCACATCGCTGGTAATCAAGCAAAGATCCTAAGGGCTCTACTAATGTGTATAGGCGATATACAAAAATAAACACATGTACACATTGAAGTAGAAACAAACCAAGTAGCATACTACTATTTTGAGCAAGATTGTATATACAAGGTGAATATCCCAAGCATCCATTAAGTAATATACAAACCAGTATGATACAGTAATGGCCTCTAGGGCATATACACTAACAAGAAGTAACATAGTTTAGCTTCTTAGTTGCGAACCCTAGAATAAGGTTTACGCCCACACGCACACACACACTTGCATACTTTTATTTGCCTGTGCGTATATGGGGATATGTATACACACACACATACCCACACATGGGTATGGGACTATGTGTGTGTGTATATATATATATATATATATGTATACATATACATCGATTATGAGGATAGTACATGATATTTGGAGATGAGTCGATAGGATTGGGCTTGATGCCATGAGATCGGTGATATGACGTGGTTCGTATTATGAGATACAACACGATGTTTAGCGGGTCCTTTAGGCGTGGTGTTTTCATACACACGCATGCACATACATAGATGGTATCAGATTGTACTAGACGTAGATCAGTACCCCCAGATCATGATATATGATAAAGAGGATACCAGATGAATAATGAGATAAATGTGATATTGACCCGTACCTAGATTTGGGATGCCGTACAATGGATTTACCGTACGAGCTATATTGATGTTTGATCCGCACTCTTGACTCGACGATGTCATATTATATAGGGTATCGTATGGGATATTATTGAGGCGGGATCACCGACTATTATATATATACGTATCGGCTCAGACATAGGTGGTTTCCTTACCCTTTGATTAGACCTGTAGTTTACTTTTAGACTTTCTATTTATGTTATTGCATATTCTTTATTGTTGTGATTATTATTCAGCTCCCGCATATTATTGCTGTTCGAATTGCATTGCATGCTTATATTGTGTTTTCACATGTTAGTATTGAAATCATGCTGTCAGGACACCAATACCATTACCGATGACGCGTATGTTCCACATATAGTTACATGCCGGCTCACACACATCATCGTCGGTAATTACCATGTCACGTACACTTTAGAGAATATTATTTCATTGACATAGCTTGTTAACTGATAGTTTCGACATGATATTAGCGTACTTGTTTTTATATGCTAGTTTAGACATTGCATTTATTACTTGCTATTCCATGCATATTATTATTCACTGTCATGCATTTCATTTAGGGCCAGTCTGGATTGCTGGATGCCAATGCTTTTAAATTCATTGTTATTTATTCTCGAGATTTGGGTTTTCCATGAGATTTATGGATTTGGAGAAACCGCAAGATTTTATAAAACTGATTAGCATTTTGAAATGAAAGTTGCGGTTTTCTCATGATATGATTTGAGATTGTCCACCATGAGTTTTCTCGGCTCTTGAGCGATATCAAACACCCAATTCGAGGAGGAGTAGAGTCCGTCTATGGGTGCATGGTGGACCCGGTACGGTACCCCAGGGCAAGAAGATCGCAGTTGATCGGCATCGAGCCTGTGACAGGGGAGCATTGTTGACCGGCGATTGTATTGGGAATCGACGGATATCCGGAGGATACCGATCGGAGTCGGGCCAGTCCGGATAGTCGGAGCCCAGGGTCCAGTCCGGATAGCCGGAGCCCAAGATATTGATATTGAGGTATTGGGATATTATGATATGGGCCAGTCCGGATAGCCGGAGCCCGAGATATTGAGATATTGGGATTTAACTTTTGTGTCGATGCTAGACACTGATCTATATTAATTTATTGATGATACCTCATATTAAATTACAGAAATCTCATTAAAACAAGAAAACAGTTCTCATTTATATGTATTCTGTTTTCATGCATTCATACCTCTTATTATGATATATTTCTACCTGAGGCATTGACACGAGCACATGGGATTACGCTTATGTATAGATGTTTACCCTTTCTACCTTTTCATGTTTCAGACCTTATCATATTGAGGTTATATATATTATTGATCGTATTGACCAAGGATTAAGTCATACTTATGATTTTTGCTCGGTGATGTTTTCTACTCACGAGTTGGCAACTCACCCTCGTTGTGCCACAGTTTCTTGCAGGTTTTGCCGTACAGGGTTTGTTACGGCTTTGCTGGCACACTGCTTCCATTTCGGGTGATTTCTTTGGTAGGTGGGTTCACTTGCATCGTGACCACCCTTGTATTTTATTTTATTCAGCTGTATCTAGAAACTCCATCAATCAAACTTGTATATTTATTCAGACTAGAGACCAGTTGTATTATTATTTCGACCTTAGAGTCGCGCGTTGTATTATTATGGTTTTCATGTTGATTTGAGTTTCCTTTTGAGTTTTGATCCTCGCCCTTCGGCGTTGTATATTATATTGCTTGTATGGTTGTGGCCATCGATTGACAAAGAGCTAGCTCTCGCTTGGGGATGCCTTTTATCATTGTGCATATATTATTTATGTTGTACCCCGTTTGGGGCCAGTATTTACAAAGGAAACTCTGCCGAAATTTTCAGAACAGACTTGATGTTTTAAAAAGCGCATAATTCGGCTTATGCTATTAAAACCACTTTCTTTTAAACAAGTATTCCTTCATTTATTATTTAAAATGGTTTTAAATTTCTGGGCCTTTGGCTTACTTGAATTAGATGTTGTCCTATAGACTTCATCCGATTCAAGTGCCAGTCACGTGCTATTTCGGGTCGTGACAAGCTATTTGATACTTTTCTGTTGCATAGATAGATGTGTTGGTTTGGGAAAATCGTACAGCCTTGTTAGCCTTAGTCAAGGGCGAGTACGGGTGGATTCAAATTAACCTGGACAATGACGGGTTGAACTTGACATGTTACTTATGATTTGTTAGCTTTAGTCAAGGTCATTAGAGCATAGGGTAAAAATAAATTCGGGAGTTTCTAAAGAAACTGAAACTTGCCAGTTATGCACATACCTTCTGAAGTGTGATAACTTGAGTGGATTCCATCTAGTTATCATGCAATGATAGTTAGATCCCGATTCCCACTAATGAGTTGGTTTACTCCTCGGGTGATTTTAGATGATCCCGACTAATTCTCCTTTGGGTTTGGGGGAGTTTTCGAGGAAACAGCGGGAGACATCCTGATTAGATAAAGTGATTAACCATTCTGATTTAGGTTAGAGTGCACGCTGAGTGTTTCATTTCTCTCTCTCTTTGGCAGCGACCATGGCCCGACCCTAGACTAAAACTCATGAACCAAGTTAACCGAACCTTCTTAAAACACTTTGGTTTTTGGATTGTCAGAGTCGCATTTATTATTGTCGCTCCTACTTTTACCCTTTGAATTTCTTCGGAACATTCCGTATCACTACGAAGATCTACATTTATTAGATAAGACCATCGTATAGTTACATACGAACTCGAAGAAACTTGTTTCAGATTCGAGGATGGTTTCCGGTTCAGGAGAAATTGAATAGGACTATTCGGTTGTTTTTTCTCTTTACCTTCTCTCAGGTTGCAAGAGCTCCTGGTATTTAGAAGAGTACACCTATTACACTTATTGGATAGTCTTCTTTCAAACCATAGGCAGGTGCCGAAAGGTAGGGAAGGAAGAAAACCAATTAGCCTAAGCGTGGTGTATAAAAGGTAATAAGTAAAGACAAAAATGGTATCAGAAAGAGGGCAAAGTAAAATGCGACTGCTATCATTCACGACGAAACCGCGTATATCATCGCACTCCTACTTCACTTTTGCATTTCTCCTAAACATTAAGTATCACTACGAAGATCCACATTTATTGGATAAGCCATCGTTTAGTTACATACGAATTCGAAGGAACTTATTCTAGTTCGAGGATGGTTTCTAGTTCAGGAAAAATAGAATAAGGATTATGCAGTTGTCTTTTCCTTTTACCTTCTCTCAGGTTGCGAGGGCTCCTAGGATTAAGAGGGTACACCTATTACGCTTATTGGATAGTCTTCTTCCAAACCTTAGGCTGGTACCAAAAGATAGGGAAGGAAGAAAACCGTTTAGCCTAAGTACGGTATACAGAAGGTAATAAGTAAAAACAAATAAAGACATTGAAGAGATGGCAAGGAAATATATGGCTACAGTCATGAATATGGATAATGGAAAAGGCATTAGTAGGAATACCCGGATACCCCTTCGAAACATTTTCATGTTTTAGTTTCACTATGAGTTGTTGATTGAAAACTGATTTCCCAATTAAATTCTTACTCCAGGGTATGTATTTACCAGATCTGATTCTTACATCTATATGGTATTATAGATGATGAGTGGGAATAAGATATTGGGAATTAGGTGATTATATCCTCATTATATCGGAATTTGTTGTAATTTGTGATATTTGAGGAAATCGCCTGGGTTTTTGCCGGACGGCAAATATTTGGTTTTGAATATCCGTAGTTATGCACCAGTTTCAAACAGATATATCTGTACATTTATTTTATAAAGTGAGATATAACTTTTTGAAATTATGCCTATGACATTTACCTATATCAGTTGATGGTTACGTAAGGAGTATTCAACAACAGTGTAATTCTTCTTAACCATAGTACAGTTTTCAACCTACGACGCACAGAGTTTGAGTTATTGAACTCAGAAGACTTATACAAAGTATTGTATGTTGTCCAGTGTCCATTAGGACAAAGGGGTTGGTACTCGTACTATATTATGTTTACTTATGACTTCTCTAGTTTTTAGACAAGTATTTCGTAGAAATACAAGGTCAAGTTTTGAGAAGTTATAGGTACAAGAATAAAGTAGAGAACCATGTGTTGCAACCATCGAGATTCATCAAGGTGATCGAAGATGTTGATACTTGTGTTTGGTATTCAGTTGATAGTAATGGTTTTGAGAACTTGCTTCCCTTTTATGTTACTCATATTTGGATGCACTCCTAGTTGAGTAATGCTGATCGACCTCCTACCATTTAGTCGACATGCACTGGAGACAGCTGCATGATTTGAATCTGGTTCCAATTAAATCAGTGCCTCTGTTACTATATTGTATATAGAATGGTTCAAATCTTAACAATGTTAAGGTATTTGGAGTTGTCTGGCTTATGCTTAAAACCAGACTCTGGATAACTCAAGACATGTTTCTGTAATGGCAGTTTGTGGGTTATCCCGGGCTACGACGAGGGTTAACTTTCTACCATCTGGAAGATCAATAGTGATATTGTTCTTGACTCGCCACAGTTTTAACAAAATAGACTTTTTCAGAAAACAGTAGTGGGAGTATGGTAGAACTGGAAGTGATTCCAGAACCACAAACGATTACTGAAAATTTAATAGAACCTAAAGATTCAATCGGGTTTGACATTCCATTATCCACTCCACAGATATGGTGGGTAACCTCAGGCGTCCGAGAGGCACTTCAGTATCCTCAAAGACGGTGACAGGGAGGTTCTTGTTTATCCAGACTTACCATTACTGTTGTTCTAGACTATGAGACCCGACAGGAGGATGAGTATAGCGTCGTTCTAAACTAGCTTTAGAAGTGTATGTGTATATGAATCGGCCAGAGGGTTGTTATAGTCAGTGGGAGAAGCGGAAGCATAGTGGACAAGTAGCTTGCGTCTATTTATAGACGAAAGCAGGTATAGCGGAGATAGATAATCTATTTTTGATTTGACAGTCATAGGCTTTGACTTCATCAGAATAGGAGATGGATTTGTTAAGAAGGTAGTAGGGTGTGATGTCCAAGTATTCGGATGACATACATTTTATAGGAAGTGAAATTCCTATACTACGATCGGTTATACTATGGCTGTCACACAGTTGTTTCTCCATATAGGATATGGATATTATATCAGGCATTCTGTTTACTAGATCTATTGTTTTAGATCTAGATTTGGGTATTTTCCCAATCTGGGTACTTTGACACTATTCTAAAGGTGTTTTAGAATGGAAGACTCCTGGCATGGTGGTGTACCTGCAGGTGATGGAGTCACCCTCTCTAAAGGTTTCTTACAGACTAAAGGGGAGAGGGATGCGCATGATTGGAATATCACTTGCTTAGGCAATTGAGTCAATCATGAGATGTCAAGTACCACACCAGATGGTGTTTTTGCACTAGCTGCAATAAGTTTATATATTAATCCAATCCTGGAGAATCGTCCGGAAGCAGTTTATGAACATAAGTGGATGTTCTAGGGATTTGGTAACGGCAGCCTCCTTTGGGAGACAGTTATCATTCCAGGCTTCGAAGGTGACCTGGATGACAGAGTTGTTGGGTTATGCCAGCGCCCCGACCATCATACCATGGCTAAACACGGAACAAAAACTTTTAAAACCCGGCGCTAACGGAACCCGATTCCCGGATCCATCCATTAACCCTATACTAGTTAACTGTAAAAGGAGTTTAGAGAGGTTATACCGATCGATCCGTGTCCTTCGGTCTTCAATCTCTGTCCTTAGATCGTTGTGGCTACCTTGATCGAGTTCGCTCTCCGGTCTCTCTCGTCCAAGAGGATCCACATCGAAGATTCTTAATACGGGCTCCCGCCTCAAAACCGAAGCAACTCAAACATCTAGTTTGCTAGACTAGATGACCAAGATGAAGTAGAGAGTGTGTGTGAATACTTTGTCTCAATACACCCATGGATTCTCAACTCATGAGAGGGATGGGTGGAGGTTAATGAAGATGCCCATGGAGGAAAATGTCAGCTCAAGAAAAAAGCTAGTGAAGAAAAAGATAATGTATTGTGTGAGATATTTTGAGAGCTCATGAAAAACAACTCAAGAAAAATCCCATGGCAAGAAAAGAACTGCCGCCCTCACTAATATATCCCACACAATAATTCTAGCCCCAAAAACAATCTATGTCATAATAAATGATCACAAGAACCAACACCATGAGTCACTAAGTGCATGCACAATCAAATAAATGCACAAGGCCAAAACTTGCACTCACATTTTCCTCCAATTAAACATTTAAACTAAATGTTTAATCCAACAAAAAGAAATGGCATCAACTAAAGAAATCTTGTAATGAATTACAAGAATACCCCTCATCCGTATATACATACCCGCATCCGTATTCCGACTGAATAGAATACAACGAGACAAAAGTAATCCAACAATATAATACTAGGATCCGGCTTAAACCAAAGCCCACTACTATTATCCGTCCGATCATGATCCGTGCACTAGTGTACGTATATGATCGAACCCTGCTATAAACCTATACGGCCTTTACAACGTTTCGCCCGAACCAGAGAAATCCTCTGTGTTGGACTCTAAAGACTCGTCAATACGCTGGCAGTGGGTTAACAACAAGCACGTCAGTGGTACTAGCTGTACGTAACGGCTGCCCAGGTATTGACCGAAAGGGAGGTCGATGAGCAAACTCATCCTGAAACCCTACTGATCCTGACAGCAACAATATCCGTACAGTCCGGTCCGTTTGTCTATGAGTATCGCATATTGAGTCTAAGGGGGTGGATAAAGTCAGACCCCTAATAACTTGACATTTAGTATCGGCATGAAACCTATCACCACCTGAGAAACTACCAATCCTAGATCGGTAATTCTCGTCTATCCCGGCCGAGAATTTCTGGTGATGGCCATCCGTGCACTCCGCGACCTCAACCCTCAATACTGGGAGAGACGAATCCCCTGACGATCTGCTCACTGCCTCCATGTGGCTCGGGACTGTACCCAACTAAAACTTATTTGCACGACTCCTTTGAGCCGTAGTAGGGTAGTAATCAAAGCACAGTGGGAACTTACAGGAGACAAATGACGATCTCAGGTCGATAGACTAACCTGTACATATGTCACAAGGGAACTACTATCTGACAATAGGTATAATACCAACTAGCATGTTCCCGGAGAATCCGTCCAGTGTCCTCATAACCCAATGAGCATCTGTATACATCTTAGGTGAACCAACTGATACCAATGGCTTGTGAGATCGGCCGCCGCCCTTCGTCGGGGTCTCGATCCGTATACACTAGTCTACTCTTGGAGTATCGATGCCCAGTCTCGAAACTCCCATGACTAGGGACACTTTAAGGATGTGCATATAGACCACCCAACTCTCACGTATATGATCTCCATCATACTGCTGGTAGTCAAGCAAGAATCCTATGGGCTCTATCAACATGTAATAGTGATCTGCAATGTCACCTTTGTTGGTGTGTAGTAGCGCCTCTAGTTGGGTTACAACATCATAAAGTAATGAATTTTTAAATTTCTAGAGGGCTATTACAAACAAACTATGAATCGTAACTAGAGATTAAAGTAAAAGCAACAATAAATGAAGTCTAAGCTAAAAGAAAGGAACTACAACCTTTGTAGCCAACTCCTTCACTCTCTTTGGACTCCAACGACTTTGCTCGAAGCTTGGATCAACTCCACTCAAGGTCCTTCGTCATCTACGATGATCCACCCGGAGATTCTTAGCTCAAGCTCTTTGCTTCACAAGATCAAGAAGAAATGGAGCAAACACCTTACAGAAATAGGCTATAGTGGTATTGAATGATTATGTGGTTTGTAATCTCACTTAAAAATGTAACGCCTTAGGATTCGATAAGTGTTAGTTTAGGCGGTAATGCGGGTTTACTGTAAAAAGTTTACCAATTTGGGTTCCTCACATTTTATAATATTTAATTAATAATTTATTATTATTTTTTATGGCTTGCACGCACGTGTGCACGTTAATGTGAGGGTATGTTTGTGTAATCTAGATTAGTGACCATGACAACTTAACCCTAATCCTAATCCCTTGCATTGCCTTAACCTAAATTCTAGATATTTATCTGTGAAAAGAGAGATATTTTTCTTTTGGATTTTTGTTTTGTGAGAGGTGGCATGGTGAGAATTGTGTACATTTATTGCATGGTGCACTCACCTCTCTCTTATTACACTCACCTCTCTCTCTCTCTTTATCATTTCTTTCTCTCTTATTCCCTTCTCATTATTTCTCATCCTCTTCCCTCAACTGAACACTTGCTAAGCCCTTCACTAATCCATCTCTAAACTTCACAAAATCTCACAAAAATCACATCTTTAGACTTGTTTTGCCTCTTGGATTCCTTGGAGCTCGGAAAGCTAGGATCTTTGAGCTTGTGGGAGTAGGTAATGATCTCTATCTGTTCTTTATGTTGTTTTAGTGTTGCGTAGCTTATTAGTTTCAGTTTAGATCGCATTATGTATCGTTTCGTGCAAATATCATATTTTTAGTGTAGTTTTAGGTCTCGGATGATCTGCTATCAAACCAGGTATTTGTTGCAAAAGTTCCCATCACAGTGACCTTGTGTAGTGACCTAGAACCTACCATAAAAACATGACACTATTCCATGAATAGTGGGCCGCAAATTAATTGCTTCTGGCCGCAAATTGCGGCCAGACTGGGGACTTGGGGTTTGGGGTTTGGTGTAGGGGTCTCTGGGGTTGTGTGTGGTCACGTGGTACTTGCAACTTTTACAAAATGTTTGTGTAGCAAAATCTGGGATCACTTGCTTGTTTTCTTGTGTTTCGTTTCACGCGTTACGTTATCCGATACGGTTCGTGTCGTTGTGTTCTGTTGCTCTTGAGTTGGTTTCGTAGTGTCGCTAAGCACATTAGCTACTAAGCGAACACTTAAGAGTATGTTTAGAGTTGGTGCGTCGGTCAAACGTAGTTTATACGTGTTATTGATCGTTTGCTAATATACATACTTGTTATATTGTTTTATGTTCTAGGTTCGCAGGCGGGGACTTCGGACGCTGCGAAGAATGGGAAACTGGTGGTTGGCTTTACTTAGCCAGGAGAGTTGGTGAGTAGATTTAACATCTACAGTGGAATCGCCCGCATGGTGTTATGCGTCAGGGCTAGAGATGTTACGATATTAGTCGCATATTCTATTGCATATATAGAGTTTGCGCATACACCTCATTGCATATTATTACCTGTTGTGCTTGGACTTTTACCCTTAGGACACTGCACTATTATTGACGGCTCATATTGCACGAGCACTGATTGTATGCCACTCACACCATCAATAATTGTCATGACACGCACAACACACATACATATATGATATTGTATTGTTTAGGGACATTGAGACATTGATTCATATTCCTTTTTGCATATGACATATAACATACCTGTATACCTACATGCTTACACATATGCCTTGATATGCTTGCATGCTAGTTACCCATATACCTATATGGTATTGTGCCATTAGTGATAGGTATATACACATATGAGACATAGCTATATGTACATCTTTCATACATACTTACACTTATACCTGGAGGGTATATTACATCATTACTGATAGGTAGATACATATACCTTGCTATACCTACATGTTTACATATATATCTGGCTATAGCTACATGTTCACCTTTATTTGATGTTATATTGGACTTGGAGAAATTAGGAACCGCATGATATATATATTAACTTGTTGCAGTTAAATAGCTGCTTTTCCTTTATATGCTCACATTACATTTTTATATTGCATATATTATATTAATGGATTTTCGCATTGAGATATGGATTTTTCATGATGTTTTTTGGATTTGAGGACCGTGGTAGTTTCATGAAATTATGCATTATTTGAAAATGCCGGTTTCTCTTGATATAATATTTCAGCAGCCACCATGAGCTTTATCGGTTCTGATATATATACCCCATGCGAGGAGGCGTTGTGGGCCGTGTGCGGGTACATTGTGGGGCCCGGAGGTACCCCGGGGCAAGAAAGGTATTTCGATGGACCACGCCGTTGAGCCTGACAGGGGAACCATACCTACCGGTGACAGTACCTATGACTCAACGGTTATCGTAGGGATACCGACCGATGTCATGTATGTATGGATACGTCGAAAGGCGAGGGTCGAAACTGGGCACTCGGGTTTTCGAGATAGCATATGATACGTACCTATCAGGGGGCCAGTCATGGTGACAGCACCTGATAGATCATTATTTATGTGTCGATGCTTGACACTTGGTTTCATGATATTTTTACTCCTAAGTATATATAACAGTGGAATAGGACGCTGTTTTATATATATATATATATATATATATATATATATTAGTGGAATGAGACGCTAATATATATGTATACATATCTAATTTATATACATCATCATAATGATTCATGCAAATATACAGGATATATGAGATTTACTTGATATTGGATACTAAGGATATATGAGATTTACTTGATATTGGATACATGATATATAAGATTTACTTGATATTGGATACAAGATATATGAGATTTACTTGATGTTGGATACATGATATATGAGATTTACTTGATATTGGATACTCAGGATATATGAGATTTACTTGATATTGGACACTCAGGATATATGAGACTTACATGATATGAGAGCCAATTTAGTGGCTGATTTGAGGAAATTGGGATTTGGATTGTCTTGATGGACTTTGGTTCTGCCACGAGGTCAGAATTCCGTAGGAATGACATGTTTTATCCCATACTCCGCATTTACTTTATATGCATTTCTTCATGTATTAGTAGTACCTGATAGAGTACCTTTCATGACTGCTGCATATACATATTGCCACTTATTGCTTCATGTATTAGTAGTATCTGATAGAGTACCTTTCATGACTGTTGCATATACATATTGTCATATTATTGCTTCATGTATTAGTCGTACCTGCTAGAGTACCTTTCATGACTGTTGCATACATATGACCATATATTGCTATTAGTTTGCATATGTTAGATTCGCACTGTACGTGCATACTTGCGATTACCT
The DNA here is from genome assembly GCA_030015575.1 of Agapanthus africanus. NCBI lineage: Eukaryota > Viridiplantae > Streptophyta > Magnoliopsida > Asparagales > Amaryllidaceae > Agapanthus > Agapanthus africanus. The sequence goes on from JASDDO010000029.1 coordinate 218,019,659, forward strand.
GCATATGTTATTTACTATTCACGAGTTGGCAACTCATCCCGTTGTGCCACAGTGTTTTGCAGGTTGTTCCTCAGAGTAGTCAGAGGCAGGGCTACTTTTCATCTATCCTATCATCTTTTGCAGCGGATACTATTATGGCTGACTGTGTACAGTTTTGCTATAGGTGGGTTTTGCAGTTATCCGATGTTGCTCATTGTATATTCGTTGTACCATGTACTCTCCATCTACCACTTTCATCTTTGACTTAGAGACTGATGTGAGGACGATATTGTAACTTGGAGGTCTTTTATGCAGTTTTGTTTATATCGTCTTTTAGTTCTTCGTTACGGCGTCATATATCTGTTGTTGTGGTTGTTTTCCGCCTTTGGGCGTGTATTTGCTCCCGTTTGGGGACGCTTTACTTGTATATTTTTGTTGTACCCTTTTTGGGGCTGGTTTTTATAAAGGAGGTGCTGCCAAAATTTTAAAGGAAATAAAGTTGGATTTTAAAGAATTTGGTTTGGGATTTCAAAAGTTTTAAAATTTTTATTATCACTTACTACTTTTGATGGTTTAGATTGCTGGGTTTTCAGTTTACTTAAATTGCGTTACGCCTGTAGACATTGCGTAATTTAAGGGCCGTAATGTGCCAATTTCGGGTCATGACAAAATTGGTATCAGAGCACTTGGTTTTACCTTTCAGAGTGTAGGATGACCTTGGTATGATGGAGTAGGTAGCTTAAGCAGAGTAACGTAGTGTGTGTATGTCCGCGGCATACTCACGACACGGTACTCCGCCTAAAGTGACCTAAGTACTAATTGCTTGAAATTCCTTCCTTGATGATACATATCCTTGTGATTCGATTTCCGTGTTCTTATCGAATCCTATTTCCATTTATAGCTTTTGCCGCCGATGACTATGAGGAATCAGAGAGGTACAGCGAGAGCCAAGATCAGAGTTTACTCGTGTGTGACGAGGACTAACTAGGATGGTACGCTCGCTGTACATGAGCAGATGGATCCGCCTTCGATAGATCGTATCGCTAGGCTTGAGAAAAAGATGCAGGACTTGCGTCAGACGACGAGGTCATTAGTTGAGGCCAGTCGAGCGCAGCGACAGGAGGTTGTCACCCCTATTACATAGTTATTCCTTGCGATCAGCACACAGTATAGTGTTACGTATATATCACTAGTGGATGCAGCCATAGTTGACGAGGCACGTCTTCCAGAGACTTTGAGAGTTCCGGAACAGAGGAGGACTCGTGCAGGTGTATCGGCCCATAGACAGAGGTTCAGTCGCCGTAACAGGTTTCATGCACGTCGCGGGAGTAGCAGAGGCTTGGGGCGAAGACAGTCGCTCAGCACTCATCCCTAGGAGGGTCAGCAGCCATGGAGTGGACGTTTTCGATGCGAGAGCCTTCAACACTTCGTCAGACATTATTCCTTGGCACCGCGTCAGACTTATGTTCAGAGAGGTCGTGGTCGCGGAGGTTTCTCTAAGAGGGGACAGGTTGGTAGAGGAGGAGTTCAACCAGTTATGGGTTGGGGCAGACACGAGAGTTTGCTTCAACTCATCGGGATGCGCGGGCGTCCAATGCAGAGTTTTCAGGTATTCTTAATTCGTATGTTCTTTTGATGCACATGTTTGTTTTACAAACTTTGTGCCGTGGTTGGGCCGAGAGTCGTGTTAGCTAGATCAGCCATTTGTTGTTTTAACTTCTATCAGCGATTCTTTTGTTGCACGACACGTGTTTCGGTCGTGTGCCAATTAGATAGGAGATTGAGATTCGTCCGTCGTTTTGATCCTTTTAGAGATGTTGGATTTGACGTTCTACTGGGCATGGACTGGTTAGCTACGTGCCATGCGTCTGTGGACTGCAGCGAGGAAACAGTCAGGTTTTGTTTTCCCGGCGAGTCAGTTCTTGTTGTGCATGAGAGGACAGTGGTGCCGCCTCTCACAGCTTGAATTCAGCCTTTTTCTCTAGTCGGTTTTTGAGGAGAGGATGTCGAGATTTTTATCTTTCATTCATGATACCGGAGGCACAGTGGGATTGTTGGACCGGGTTCCTATTGGGCGAGAGTTTTCCGACGTTGTTCCAGATGAGCCGGCGGAGCTTAGGGAGCTTAAGGATCAGCTGCAGAGTTGCTTGTAGGGGGCTTGTGCGTCTAAGTGTTTCGCTTTGGGGAGCTCCTATTCTGTTCGTCAGGAGAAGGATGGCAATTGAGGTCGTGTATTGATGGATCGTCAATTGAACCGAGTTACGGTGCGGATAGGTATCCTTTACCTGGCATTGACGATTTCTTGATAAGCTCTAGTGTGCGAAACATCTTCTAAGTTTGTTTGGGATCAGGTCATCATTGTTGTGGGTTCGGAGTGGTGACATTCCGAAGAATGCTTTTGTGCGCGCTACGGGAAATATGAGTTTTGGTGGTGTCGTTGGACTCACCAATGCCCTAGCAGCATTTGTGGATATGATGAACCAGATTTCTTCAGGCCGTTCCTCGACCAGTTATTGTTGTGTAATTGATGACATTCTGGTCTATTCCAATATGTCGTGAGGAACGTATGCAACACCTGAGGATTTGCTTTGCAAGTACTGGGAGAGCCCCAGCAGTTTGCTAAATTCTCGGAGTGTTCCTTCAGGCTTGATTGTGTTGACTCTTAGGTCTTGTAGTTACGGGAGACGGTTTTCGTATGGCCCGAGGAAGATCGAGGCCGTACAGCTTTGGCCCAGACTTATGTATGGGACGGAGGTGTTGGGTTACCCTTGCACCTAGTCTAGGGTTTGGTAGCATCACTCATGCCATTTTAAAATTTAGAAAGGTGCAAATCTAACTAACCATGAATGTTGCTAGAATTTCTAGGGTAACAAAATTGTATCACATACAAATAAGAAAAGAGTTGGGAATTACAACCTTTGTAGTCCGTTCCTTCACTTCATAAGCTCCGTGTTGAGGTCCCTTCGCTGCGATCAACATGAACTCCGACTCTCGAGTGGCTCCATGAGGTAAATGAGACACCTTTCTTTTAGTCTTCATGATCCAAGATAATTTACCTTGAAGAATCTCTAACCCAAGCTTACACTTCACTAAACAACTTATTAAAGAAGTGAACACCCTAATCTAAGTGGCTAGAATAGATGAGGATGATGAAGTAGGAATTTTGCTCTCTTTTGTTTTCTATTTCTCACTCAATATCATCACAAAACCAAAAGCTAGTAAAGCTTTTTCAAGAGCTAGAAGAAGAAGAAGATGAAGCCAATCCTTTTGTGATGAATAATGAATTATATTGTTGTGGTTACAAATCCAACCATGGGTTAAGAATGATAGAGTTAACCCTTGTAGAGAATAAACTAGAGGTTAAGGTTTGGGTTGGGTTAATAAATATCAACACAAAATATCTAAGCTTAAGACAAAAGAAAGCTTCATGAAGCTTCATGGAAGCTTCATGCAAAAGCTAACCCTAATCCAAACCCTAACCAAGTTTAAAACCTAATCCAATGTTGAATTTGTAACCCTAACATGTTACAATATTATATATCACATATAATATATTTTGTAACAAAAGAAAATAATACAATTAACATATATCGCATATATATCAATGTATTATCCCGTGAGAAAATGAATCAATAAAGCGAGCTTATATTAGTCAACGTAATGTAATATATCTCATATATAATATACATTAAATTATTGAATCAACACATGATCCGATAACCCGGCTATATTACATATAACCGACTAATATAACATGTACCATTTCATCGAATCAACACTTGATCCGATGACCCGGCTATATCACATATACCCGGCCAATATCACATATCGCGAGAATAGAATACGGTATCTCATATCGTATTATTCTCGGTCCCGCACATATCACATATGTGCTCCTACTCCATTTTGCCTGAGTCGGAAAACCTCTGTGTAGGACTCTAAAGAATCGTCAATACGCCGGCAGTAGGTGATGATCATATCAAACACCCACAAGCTGCAAGCGGTCAGCTAAACCTAACAGCCACCCAGGTATTGAGCGATCAGAAGATCAACAAGCAAACCTGTACATTCTCCTGTGAATCCAATCAGTAACACTACCGTACAGTCCGGTCTCTTCGTCTGATATGTCGCATATCAAGTCTAGGGGTGGTAAACGTCAGACCCCAGTAACCGATAAGTCGTGTCGATGAGAGGCTCATAATAGGTCAAGAAACTACTGATAACTCTTACCAGTAGCACTCCATATCAGCCCTGGCCAGGGACTTCCAGTTATAGCCAATCGAACACAGCACAACATCAACTCCCCATACCGGGAGAAACGAAACCCCTCCTATCGCTTATTGCCTCCATGTGATTCGGGACTGTATCCAAAAGCCACCGTTTTGCATGCCCTCTTGGACATGGTAAGGTGGAAATCAAAGCACAGTAGGAATCACACAAGACTCTATGACGATCTCGGGTCTATAGACTAACCTGTACCAGTGTCACCGGAGAACTGCTATCTGGCAATAGGTATAATACCATCTAGGAGTTCTCGGCGAGTCCGTTCAGTGTACCCAGTCTCCACTGAGCACTCGTACACTATCTTTGATGTCAAACACCGATGGATATGGGATCATCCATCGCCCATCATATGGGTCATGATGCATATACGCTAGTCTACTCTGGAGTATCGATGCCCTGTCTCGATACTCTCTCGACAAGGAACAGTTATAGGATGTACCCGTTGACTACTCTGGCCCCACTAGTATGATCTCATCATAGTCCTAGTAGTCGGGTACATATCCTAAGGGCTTTATCAAGATGTGAGAATAAGACAGTAAACCAATACAAGTTAACATGTTAAGATAAAGTGAAACCAAATAGCATACTATCATGTCGAGCAAGAAAGTCCTCTCTATATATATCCAAGCATCCACTATAATATATATCATATGTACAACAATGGCCTCTAGAGCATATATATAAGTAACAATCTCCCACTTGCACTAAGGCCAACTGTTGTAGTATCTCATACCCATCATCCCGAAGAGTCTCTCAAACTGTATCTGGGGAATGGCCTTCATGAGTGGATCCGCTGTGTTGTCCTTCGTGTCAACTCTCCTAACCTCGATCTCGCGGTGATTAACTATCTCCCGGATCAGGTGATACCGCCTCAGAATATGTCTGGACTTCTGATGGGACCTGGGTTCCTTGGCCAAAGCCACAGCTCCATTGTTATCACAATACAAAGGTATTGGATGCTCAATGGACGGAACCACACCAAGTTCAGTGATGAACTTCTTCATCCGGACATCTACTTTGGCAGCATCATTGGCAGCGATGTATTCAGCCTCCATCGTCGAGTCTGCAACGGTTTCCTGTTTGGAACTCTTCCAACACACCGCCCCTCCATTGAGGGTAAAGACAAATCCCGAGTGCGACTTAGAGTCGTCCTTATCACTTTGGAAGATCGAATCGGTAAAGGACTTCACTTGGAGTTCTCTGTTACCATACACCAAGAACATCTCCTTAGTCCTTCTCAAGTACTTGAGAATGTTCTTCACAGCTGTCCAGTGACTCTCTCCAGGATCTGTTTGATACCTTCTCACTACACTTAGTGAGTATGCTATATCGGGTCTGGTACATAGCATCGCGTACATGATAGAGCCTACTGCCGAAGCATAGGGTATCCCTTGCATGCGAGCTCTCTCCAAATAAGTCTTGGGAGACATCTCTTTGGAGAAAGTGAGTCCAGAGATCGTGGGTTGGTTCCCACGCTTGGATTCATCCATACTAAACCTCTTTAGTATGGTGTCAATATACCTGGATTGGGACAATCCCAGTATCCTTTTAGATCTATCTCTATAGATCTTTATTCCCAAAATGCAGGAGGCATCACCTAGATCTTTCATTGAGAATCGATGTGATAAGAAGAGCTTGACCGAGTGCAGCATTGGAACATCATTTCCTATCAAGAGTATGTCATCCATGTACAATACGAGGAAGACAACCTTACTCTCTGCAACCTTCTTATAAATACAAGGTTTATCTACGTTTTTGATGAAGTCAAACTCTTTGACTACAACATCAAAACAGATGTTCCAACTCCGTAATGCCTACTTTAACCCGTAGATGGATTTAAGCAGCTTTCACACCTTTCCGCTGCTCCCACTATCTACGAAGCCCTCTGGTTGAGTCATGTACACGCACTCCTCTAAATCACCATTTAGAAAGGCGGTCTTAACATCCATTTGCCAGATTTCGTAGTCAAGGTATGCAACAATGGCAAGTAAGATCCGGATGGACTTAAGCATAGCCGTTGTAGAAAAGGTTTCGTCATAATCCATACCTGGTCGTTGACGAAAACCCTTTACAAAAAGTCTAGCTTTGAAAGTCTCCACTTTTCCATCTACACCAAGTTTCTTCTTAAAGATCCACTTGCTCCCAATGGGTTTTACCCCCTCAGGAGCAACTTCCAAAGTCCATACTTTGTTGGTGTACATGGATTCCATCTTAGATCACATTGCATCCAGCCACTTCACAGAGTCACCACTCGTGATGGCATGCTCAAAGCTAGTTGGGTCATCATCTTCCATGATGCAATCCTCGCTTCCACCGTTAATGAGAAAACCGTAGTATCTCTCAGGTGGATAAGGAACCTTACTAGATCGGCGGAGAGGCTGGGGTTCGTTGAGCACTACTGAATCATCTGGTTCCACTAAATCTTCAGTTGTAGTTTGTGGTGCTGAAACATCTTCCAGCTCTACCGCTTCGCCACTAATTTCTTTCACAAGAAATTCCTTTTCTAAAAAGGTGGCATGTCGAGAAACAAACACCTTTTCTTCTTCGCCGTGGTAGAAAAGATATCCATGTGAATGTTTAGGATATCCCACAAACTTACAAAGAACTGATCGTCCCTCGAGTTTGTACGGATTTTCTGTTTTGACATAGGCCGGACAACCCCATATCTTAAAATGTTTAAGACATGGTCTCTTCCTACTCCACATCTCATATGGTGCGGTAGGTACAGATTTAGATGGAACTTGATTCAATAGGTATGCTGCTGTCTCAAGCGCATGACCCAAAAAGGAAATAGGTAACTCAGCCGTGCTCATCATAGAGCGCACCATATCTAATAGGGTACGATTCCTCCGCTCCGATACACCGTTGTGCTGTGGTGTTTAAGGAGGAGTAAGCTGAGAGAGAATCCCATTCTCTTTTAGATAGTCTAGAAACTCATTGCTCAAGTATTCTCCTCCTCGATCAGATGGTAGGATCTTAATACTTTTTCCCATTTGGTTCTCTACTTCGTTCTTATATTCTCTGAATTTCTTAAAAGCTTCAGACTTGTGTTTCAATAAGAACACATGTCCGTATCTTGAGAGATCGTCAGTGAATGTAATGAAGTACGAGGAACCATTTCTGGCATGTGTAGACATGGGACCACATACATCACTATGTATCAGCCCTAAGAGTTCAGTAACTCTTTCTCCGTGTCCACTAAACGGAGTTTTAGTCATCTTGCCTTTGAGACATGACTGGAAAGTATCATAAGATGAAAATTCGAACGGATTCAAATATCCATCCTTATGTAACTTAGCTAGCCGTGTCGCATTGATATAACCTAGTCTACAATGCCACAAGAAAGATTCATTCATTTCTGAACTCTTACTCTTGTGTGTGATTTGTATATTAAGTACTGTAGTTTGGTTGAGAACGTATATGCCATTATTTAACGATCTTGATCCAATCAACTTTTGATTTAGAAATATGTTCATAACATTATCCTGTACTACAAAATTATATCCTTCTTTACTCAATAAAGAAACTGATATAAGATTGCATATCAGGGTCGGAATGTAATAGCATTCGTTCAGAACCAATGTATTACCATTTGGTAACACAAGGTGATATTCGCCAACTGCTTTGGCTGCAATATTTGCACCATTCCCTACTCTTATGGAATGATCACCCTCTCCCAATTCCCTACCTTTACATAACCCATGTAACATATTACATATATGGGATCCAGATCCGGTATCTAATACCTAGGACGTAGATTGAACTGAGAAAAAGTTCTCGATAACTAACACACCTGAAGAAGACGCATCAACATGTTTATTCTTCGTTTGGGTGGCGTGAGAATCTAGATATTCTACTATTCCCTGCTCGGACTTATAACAGTTATAAGTGGGAGCGGGACCAACGTTCCCTTGCTCAGTATAAAAACCGTGTTCAGTCAATACCTCTATATTATTATCTTGATTAAGGCCTGACAAGGTCACTACTTGGAGAGAGAGAGAAGAAAATAGTTTAGCGTATGCTCTTGCAAGATTAGATTGGTTATTATCTTATCTAATCAGGATGGCTCCCACTGCTTTTTATCAAATCTTCCTTAAAACCCTAAAAGGTAAGATTAGCCGGGATTAATTACACCTTACAAGTTCGCCAATCTTTCAGCCAGGCCAGTGTTGGTACTTTGAGGGAGGTTCCCTGTGCTTTCGCACGGACCTAATTAAAATAAACCTCATTTTCCCAGAGGCATAACCCCTTTAACACCTTTCTAGACACCTACTTGATCGGCTAATTGTCCTGTGTAAAATTCTCCCAAGAGTAACTCTTACTCGCAGTGGGTATCGGGATCCAACTATCTCATAGAAGGTATGCAATCTCATTGCAAATTTCAACATTTGAAATTCCCGATAATACTTTTACCCCTAACCCCCTATGATCTTGGCAAAGGCCAACAAACCATAGGAAGCTAGTAAAGTTCAACTCGTCATTTCGTGATTGAAATAAACCCACCCGCACGACCCTTGACAAAGGCCAACAAGGTTGTACGACTACCCTAATCCATTCGCATCACATGCTTAAACAGATAAGTACTAGTCAGCTACCGAACACTACGCCTTGACAAAGGCCAACAAATGCAGTACGAATACTAAATAGTCTTTATCTGAAATGACGGAGGGCTACGCAGGTTTTCTAGAAAACCATGAGCGTAATGAACTCGATATCGTTGTAGGAACAAGTGATTTTGAAAAGGAGTGTTTTTTAGGCTTTTCTAGTTTCGCTAAAGAGGTCACTCCCGATGAAGCGATCTCGGCTCTTTCCTTATCGAATAAGGTGCAGGATATTTCACAAATACCGCGGTGCAAAGCAAGAACTATAGAAACAATCAAAAACTGAACTATGAGTTTGTAGCATCTACCAGTTTTGCTAAAGAGGTCACTCCCAGTGAAAGGATCTCGGCTCTTTCCTCATCGAATAAGGTGCAGGGTATATCATATATACCGCTATGCAAAACAAAAATTGTAGCTACCCTTTTTGAAAGTTTGATTCTACAACATTTTTTAGGTTTCTTTTCTTTTATTAATCTCATTAATAAATCCCATCATTTATTCTTCCTAACTATCACAGAAGAAATGAAAATACAACGTACGCTTATGCCATCCGCATTCGCCATAATGTTTCGTTATGCACCATTATGTTACTTAATTAACGGCATACCGGGACGGGACTAGCGCGGGTGCAAAACATAAGCAAAGTTTATTAGATATCATATATATACAATAATAAAGCATTTGTCTCACGCATATAATATGATCGCATCATAGTATATCAGCAGCAGAAGAAACATATGAAATATTGGATATACTAGGAGGTCCGTGTTTTATATCGAGCCTGTATAAAATACGGATTCCACGGTCGCGATGAATAGCCAAACCCACATCCCTAGACCCCTACGAGAGCGGCAAGTAACACTTCCAATTCTAGGGTTAGAAGACCCGGTCTCGACTCCTCGAGATGGCCTCCCACTGGACCCTAGAACCCGGTTACTTGTGCTCCCCTCTTTGGGTCTACCTAATGCGGAAAAGTAAATAATATACAATGGTGACATCAACCTCAACCCGAAAGTGCCCCAATAAAAGAATATTACATACAATGAATTTTACACGAATGAAAATAAAACCCCCCATCTTACATAAAACCCCCGGCTATTCAGAACACGACAATCCAATACAACATATCACAGAAACACATAATATCTCATATCATCAACGTAAGCAAGTATGCGTATCCCGATTGTCGTTGATGTATAGCAACGAAGCCGGTGATACACCACATACTACGCTTCCGTTCACAAAAAAGAAAGTGTAAAACTACAACATTTGGAATCCACAATCGACTTAGACATCGTAAAACCGAAATATCACATATTACGGATTTCATGCCTAACTATATGAATTTCACATATTGTATCACATTAAAGAATATCATGATGATTTTTAACGTTTCGATCGAATCATTATACACGCATAAATTACCCCCATGAGTTCAACACTTGAGCAAAGTCAAAACACTCAAAAACCGTGCCACAGTGTCCATAGTCCAGCCGTAGAAGGAGTTAACCAACGCCTCACCTATGACACCACGGAACTACAGTAAACCCTAAGGTTCGATCGCGGTTCTGTGGGCACAGAATCGAGTTATGGTTATTATAGTCTTCTAGGGGGTCCATAGGGGTACTTGCACGATTTAACGAGTACAATCAACTTCGGAAAATTACAACACATGGAAATTTCAGCGGGGTACAAAATGTGGTGTGCGATGTTCGATCGAACTGCTAAAAAATAGTCAAGGTTACCAATACAGTGTTAAATTATACGACTACGAAGCACTACAAATTAGCCCCAGGTCAAACAGATCATCACATGAAAATTGGGCTAAATAAACAATACTAGGAAACCCAAAATAAAGCCAAAAGAGCACAAGGGGAATACGGGGGCTAGAGAAGCATCAGGGGCCGGCCTAGCCGGAATTTTGCCTCCTGTGGCCGTTTCAAAACCGGTTCCCTCCCTCTGTATTTCTCCCATGTTCATATATTGGCCGAGAGACCATTCTGCACATGTTTGAAAAGGTTTTGAAGGACTTTTTGTAAAATTTCCAGAGAGCAAGAATGGGGTTTCCTAATACTGTATTACGAAGTGATTTTCGTTTTCGTAATTGTTATAACACCGTATCTAGAATTCTAGTTTGGCTCTGATACCATTGTTGGGTTAGCCTTGCACCTAGTTTAGGGTTTGGTAGCATCACTCATGCCATTTTAAAATTTAGAGAGGTGCAAAGCTAACTAACCATGAATCTTGCTAGAATTTCTGGGTTAACAAAATTGTATCACATACAAATAAGAAAAGAGATGGGGATTACAACCTTTGTAGTCCGTTCCTTCGCTTCATAAGCTCCGTGTTGAGGTCCCTTCGCTGCGATCAACATGAACTCCGACTCTCGAGTGGCTCCATAAGGTAAATGAGACACCTTGCCTGTAGTCTTCATGATCCAAGATGATCTACCTTGAAGAATCTCTAACCCAAGTTTACACTTCACTAAACAACTTATTAGAGAAGTGAACACCCTAATCTAAGTGGCTAGAATAGATGAGGATGATGAAGTAGGAATTTTGCTCTCTTTTGTTTTCTATTTCTCACTCAATATCATCACAAAACCAAAAGCTAGTGAAGCTTTTTCAAGAGCTAGAAGAAGAAGAAGATGAAGACAATCCTTTTGTGATGAATAATGAATTATATTGTTGTGGTTACAAATCCAACCATGGGTTAAGAATGATAGAGTTAACCCTTGTAGAGAATAAACTAGAGGTTAAGGTTTAGGTTGGGTTAATAAATATCAACACAAAATATCTAAGCTTAAGACAAAAGAAAGCTTCATGGAAGCTTCATGGAAAAGCTAACCCTAATCAAAACCCTAACCAAGTTTAAACCCTAATCCAATGTTGAATTTGTAACCCTAACATGTTACAATATTATATATCACATATATAATATATTTCGTAACAAAAGAAAATAATAAAATTAACATATATCGCATATATATCAATGTATTATCCCATGAGAAAATGAATCAATAAAGCGATCTTATATTAGTTAACATAATGTAATATATCTTATATATAATATACATTAAATTATCGACTCAACACTTGATCCGATAACCCGGCTATATTACATATAACCGACTAATATAACATGTACCATTTCATCAAATCAACACTTGATCCGATGACCCGGCTATATCACATATACCCGGCCGATATCACATATCGTGAGAATAGAATACGGTATCTTATATCGTATTATTCTCGGTTCCGCACATATCACATATGTGCTCCTACTCCGTTTTTTCTGAGCCAGGAAACCTCTGTGTAGGACTCTAAAGGATCGTCAATACGCCGGCAGTAGGTGATGATCATATCAAACACCTACTAGTTGCAAGAGGCCAGCTAAACGTAATAGACACCCAGGTATTGAGCGATCCGAAGATCAACAAGCAAACCTGTACATTCTCCTGTGAATCCAATCAGTAACACTACCGTACAGTCCGGTCTCTTCGTCTGATATGTCGCATATCAAGTCTAGGGGTGGTAAACGTCAGACCCCAGTAACCGATAAGTCGTGTCGATGTGAGGCTCATAACGGGTCGTGAAACTACTGATAACTCTTACCAGTAGCACTCTATATCAGCCCTGGCCAGGGACTTCCAGTTATAGCCAATCGAACACAGCATAACATCAACACCCCATACCGGGAGAGACGAAACCCCTCCTATCGCTCATTTCCTCTATGTGATTCAGGACTGTACCCAAAAGCCACCGTTTTGCACGCCCTCTTGGACGTGGTAAGGTGGAAATCAAAGCACGGTGGGAATCACACAAGACTCTATGACGATCTCGGGTCTACAGACTAACGTGTACCAGTGTCACCGGAGAACTGCTATCTGACGATAGGTATAATACCATCTAGGAGTTCTCGGCGAGTCCGTTCAGTGTATCCAGTCTCTACTGAGCACCCGTACACCATCTTTGATGTCAAACACCGATGGATATGGGATCATCCATCGCCCATCATATGGGTCAAGATGCGTATACGCTAGTCTACTCTGGAGTATCGATGCCCTGTCTCGATACTCTCTCGACTAGGAACAGTTATAGGATGTACTCATTGACTACCCTGGCCCCACTAGTATGATCTCATCATAGTCCTAGTAGTCGGGTACATATCCTAAGGGCTCTATCAACATGTGAGAGCAAGACAGTAAACCAATACAAGTCAACATGTTAAGATTAAGTGAAACCAAATAGCATACTATCATGTCGAGTAAGAAAGTCCTCTCTCTATATATCCAAGCATCCATTATAATATACATCATATGTACAACAATGGCCTCTAAGGCATATATATAACTAACAGGAGGTCCGCAGATTTTTGGGCTTAGCAGGTTTTTACCGCCGTTTCGTGCAGGATTGCTTGTGTATTGCTGCACCGTTGACTGGACTGACCGGATAGGAGGTTCCTTTTCTTTAGACTGAGGCATGCATGCGGAGTTTTCAGCAGTTGAATACTCGGTTGACAACTGCACCAGTTCTTTCTTTGCTTTCTGGTTCGGGCGACTTTGTTGTTGACTGTGATGTTTCACGAGTGGGGCTCAATGGTGTACTGATGTGACACTATAGAGTTATCACTTTTCTTCCCGACGCTTGGGGGAAGTACGAGTAGGATATCCCACTCATGATCTGGAGATGGCCGCGGTGGTCGTGCGTTGAAGATTTGGAGACACTACTTGTGTGGAGAGTCGTGTCAGATTTTCACGGACCACCAGAGCTTAATGTACACCTTCCTGCAGCGGGTTTTGATTGTTGAGACAGCGTCGTTGGATGGAGCTTGTAAAGAATTGTGTTTATGAGATCCTCGTTACCCGTGGCAAGACGATTGTGGTAGCTGATGCTGGAGTCGTAGGCCCGGGGTTAGCTTGTCCCAGTTGTGCGCAGGTCTGAGACATTCTTCGGCAGATTTACAGTTTTTGTGCGATCCTTGAGTACAGCTTAAGTTCGTCTCTACTGAGGGCACAACTTGCTCATGTCCGCGCCCGTCCATTTTTCCTTAATCGTTGCCGCGAGGCACAGCCCGCCAATGCTCGTTTGTTAGAGATTCTTGAGCTTACTTAGCTGGGTAAAGATTCGGAGTCCTTGATTTGTGACCAGGGCATGCTACGTTTAGGGACGTGTTTGTGTGTACCTGATATTGATGTGTAGAAACGCGAAATCCTAGAGCAGGCACATCAGTCAGCTTTCTGTGTTCATTCAAGTTCACCAATATGTGGCGTGACTTGTGAGATAGTTACGGGTGGGCAAGGATGAAGAGTGAAGTTTCAGATTTCGTTTCAAGGTGTCTGTCTTGTTGTGAGCTAAGGTTGAGCATTCGGAACCGGCTGGAGAGTTGCAACCTTTAACCGTTCCGGAGTGGGAATGGGAGCAGATCTCCATGAATTTTCGTTGTGGTGTCTACCCAGGTCTAGACAGGGTATGACTCCATTTTGGTGTTTGTTGTCCGGTTATGCTCAGTTTGCTCAATTGTTCTTCGTTAAGTTTGTGCGTTGCACGGAGTTTCTTCTTGTGTTGCATCCAATAGAAGCACCCTGTTCGCTTGCCGTCTTTGGCAGAAGCTTCAGAAAGCCTTGGGTACTGGTTGAGCTTTAGCTCCGCTTTACCATCCGTAGGACGATGGTTTGTGAGAGAGGGCTATACAAACTCTGGAGGATATGCTTGTGCGTGCGTATTAATTGTTGTTGGCAGTTAGGATCGTCCCTTGCCATTGTTAGGATTCTCCTTCGATAGCAGTTATCAGGAGACATTCCAATTGGCAACCTTTAGGTTTTGTTTGGTAGGTCGTGTCGATCACCAGTCTGTTTTTATGACACCGCGAGAGTAGGATTTTTGGACCCCATCTAGTCGGGAGGCTTCGGAGAAGATCCAGTTGGTTCAGGTCAGGATGAGAGTAGCCTAGTGCAGACAGAGGTCTTATGCCGACCGTGGTGGTCGCAGACTTGTATTCGCAGTAGGAGATCATGTATTCCTACGGATTTCCGATGAATGGCGTGTTGAGTTATGGGAAGCTTATCCCAGGATTGTAGGTCCTTTTGAGATCCTCAAGTGAGGTAGTTCCGTTGCCTTTAATTTGGCACTTCCGTCCAGATTATTGAGTATTCACCCCGTATTCCTTGTGTCGATACTTCGCAAATACCTCCATGACCTTTCTCACATGATTTAGCACCAGACCATTTATTTGGGACGCGATCATTTCGTTCACCGGCAACCAATTGTGTTAGTGGTTCGGCAGGTGGAGAAACTTCGGTCAAGGGTCTTGCCAACTGTGAAGGGTTTTCTTGGGCGTAGCCGTATAGTGAGGTGATCACTTGGGAGGCTGCGAGCGAGATTTGAGAGTTTTGTACTAATCTCTTTGAAGGTACGCTTAGTGAGAATTTTAAATTCGGGGATGAATTTTTATAAGGGGGAGATTGTAACGCCTTAGGATTGATTAGTGTTAGTTTAGGCGATAATGCGGGTTTATTGTAAAAAGTTTACCAATTTGGGTTCCTCACATTTTATAACATTTAATTAATAATTTATTATTATTTGTTATGGCTTGCACGCACGTGTGCACGTTAATGTGAGGGTGTGTTTGTGTAATCTAGATTAGTGACCATGAAAACTTAACCCTAATCCTAATCCCTTGCTTTGCCTTAACCTAAGCTCTAGATATTTGTTTGTGAGAAGAGAGATATTTTCCTTTGGATTTTTTTTTGTGAGAGGTGGCATGGTGAGAATTGTGTGCATTTATTGCATGGTGCACTCACCTCTCTCTCTCTCATTACACTCACCTCTCTTTCTCTCTCTCTCTCTCTCTTTATCATTTCTTTCTCTCTTTCTTTCTCTCTTATTCCCTTCTCATTATTTCTCATCCTCTTCCATCAACTGAACACTTGCTAATCCCTTCACTAATCCATTTCTAAACTTTACAAAATCTCACAAAAATCACATCTTTAGACTTGTTTTGCCTTTTGGATGCCTTGGAGTTTGGAAAGCTAGGATTTTTGAGCTTGTGGGAGTAGGTAATGATCTCTATCTGTTCTTTATGTTGTTTTAGTGTTGCGTAGCTTATTAGTTTCAGTTTAGATCGCTTTATGTATCGTTTCGTGCAAATATCGTATATTTAGTGTAGTTTTGGGTCTCGGATGATCTGCTATCAAATCAGGTATTTGTTGCAAAAGTTCCCATCACAGTGACCTTGTGTAGTGACCTAGAACCTACCATAAAAACATGACACTATTCCATGAATAGTGGGCCGCAAATTAATTGCTTCTGGCCGCAAATTACGGATAGACTGGGGAGTTGGGGTTTGGGTTTTAGTGTAGGGGTCTCTGGGGTTGTGTGTGGTCTCGTGGTACTTGCAACTTTTACAAAATGTTTGTGTAGCAAAATCTGGGATCACTTATTTGTTTTCTTGTGTTTCATTTCACGCATTACATTATCCAATACGGTTCGTGTCATTGTGTTCTGTTGCTCTTGAGTTGGTTTCGTAGTATCGCTATGCACGTTAGATACTAAGCGAACACTTGAGAGTATGTTTGGAGTTGGTGCGTCGGTCAAAAGTAGTTTGTACGTATTATTGGTCATTTGCTAATATACATACTTGTTATATTGTTTTATGTTCTCGGTTCGAAGGCGGGGAGTTCGGACGCTGCGAAGAAAGTGAAATAGGTGGTTGGCTTTACTTAGCCAGGAGCGTTGGTGAGTAGATTTAACATCTACAGAGGAATCGCCCGAATGGCGTTATGCGTCTGGGCTAGCGATGTTATGATATTAGTCGCATATTCTATTGCATATATAGAGTTTGCGCATACTCCTCATTGTATATTATTACCTGTTGTGCTTGGACTTGTATTCTTAGGACACTGCACTATTATTGACAGCTCATGTTGCACGAGCACTGATTATATGCCACTCACACAGTCAATAATTGCCATGACACGCACAACACACATACATATATGATATTGTATTGTTTAAGGACATTGAGACATTGATTCTTATTCCTTTATGCATATGACATATAGCATACCTGTATACCTACATGCTTACACATATGCCTTGACATCCTTACATGCCAGTTACCCATATACCTATATGGTATTGTGCCATTAGTGATAGGTATATACACATATGATACATAGCTACATGTACATCTTGCATACATACTTACACTTATACCTGGAGGATATATTACATCATTACTGATAGGTAGATACATATACCTTACTATACCTACATGTTTACACATATATCTGGCTATAGCTATATGTTCACCTTTATTTGATGTTATATTGGACTTGGAGAAATTATGAACCGCATGATATATATATTAACTTGTTGCAGTGAAATAGCGGCTTTTACTTTATATGCTCACATTACAGTTTTATGTTGCATATATTATATTCATGGATTTTCGCATTGAGATATGAATTTTTCATGATGTTTTCTGGATTTTAGGACTGTGGTAGTTTCATGAAATTATGCATTATTTGAAAAATCCGGTTTCTCTTGATATGATATTTCAGCAGCCACCATGAGATTTATCGGTTCTGATATATATACCCCATGTGAGGAGGCGTCGTGGGCCGTGTGCGGATACATGGTGGGGCCCGGAGGTACCCCGGGGCAAGAAAGGTATTTCGATAGACCACGCCGATGAGCCTGACAGGGGAACCATACCTACCAGTGACGGTACCTACGACTCGGCGGTTATCGTGGGGATACTGACCGATGTCATGTACGTATGGATACGTCGAACGGCGAGGGTCGAAGCTGGGCACTCGGGTTTTCGAGATAGCGTATGATACGTACCTATCAGGGGGCCAGTCGTGGTGACAACACCTGATAGATCAGTATTTATGTGTCGATACTTGACACTTGGTTTCATGATATTTTTATTCCTAAGTATATATAACAGTGTAATGGGACGCTGTTATATATATATTAGTGGATGGGACGCTAATATATTTTTATACATATCTAATTTATATACATCATCATAATGATTCATGCAAATATACAGGATATATGAGATTTACTTGATATTGGATACAGGATATATGAGATTTACTTGATATTGGATACTCAGGATATATGAGATTTACTTGATATTGGACACTTAGGATATATGAGACTTACATGATATGAGAGCCAATTTGGGGGCAGATTTGAGGAAATTGGGATTTGGATTGTCTTGATGGACTTTGGTCCTGCCACATGGTCAGGATTCCGTGGGAATGACATGTTTTATCCCATACTCCGCATTTACTTTATATGCATTGCTTCATGTATTAGTAGTACCTGATAGAGTACCTTTCATGACTGTTGCATATACATATTGCCACTTATTGCTTCATGTATTAGTAGTACATGATAGAGTACCTTTCATGACTGTTGCATATACATATTGTCATATTATTGCATCATGTATTAGTCGTACCTGCTAGAGTACTTTTCATGACTGTTGCATACATATGACCATTTCTTTCTATTAGTTTGCATATGTTAGATTTGCGCTGTATGTGCATACTTGCGATTACCTGCATATGTTATTTACTATTCACGAGTTGGCAACTCACCCCCGTTGTGCCACAGTGTTTTGCGGGTTATTCCTCAGAGTAGTCAGAGGCAGGGCTACTTTTCATCTATCCTATCATCTTTTGCAGTGGATACCGCTACGGCTGGCTGTGTACAGTTTTTCTATAAGTGGGTTTTGCGGTTATCCAATGTTGCTCACTGTATATTCGTTGTACCATGTACTCACCATCTACCACTTTCATGTTTGACTTAGAGACTGATGTGAGGACGATATTGTATATTATTTTATGACTTGGAGGTCTTTTATGCAGTTTTGTTTATATCGTCTTTTATTTCTTCGCTACGGCGTCGTATATCTGTTGTGGTTGTTGTTTTCCTCCTTTGGGCGTGTATTTGCTCCCGTTTGGGGAAGCTTTACTTGTATATTTTTGTTGTACCCTTTTTGGGGCTGGTTTTTACAAAGGAGGTGCTGCCAAAATTTTAAAGAAAATAAAGTTGGATTTTAAAGAATTTTGTTTGGGATTTCAAAAGTTTTAAAATTCTTATTATCACTTACTACTTTTGATGGTTTAGATTGCTGGGTTTTCGGCTTACTTAAATTGCGTTACGCCTGTAGACGTTGCATTGTTTAAGGGTCGTCGCATGCCAATTTCGGGTCGTGACAAAAAAACACTTTCTTTTTTAGTTCCTCACTCAATGGAAAAACCTAGAGAGCATGAAGGAGGAGGTAGAAGAAGATGGCAAAGCTTTTGTCAATAATATTGATAATATTTTAAAATGAAAAAGAAAAGAATATATATGAGACACTCTCAAATATAACTATGGTTAAATAAATATCTAGAATTTTGTAGTGAGTTAAAGAACGAAAGGAAATTTAACTAGGGTTAAAGTCAACGGTCAAATGAGAAGAGTTTAGAAACAATGAGTCATTTAGTTAATTTCCTTTTTCTTTAATTCATTAACAAAAATATAGATTTTTATCAATCATGTGAGTCTTGCATTGCCATCTCCTATGTATCAACAACCATGATACATATGTATTTATGTATGTGTGCATTCACATCATCATGTGCATGTATAAACATATATGCATACATCCAAAAGAAAAGGTTTAATCAAAAGTGAGCTAAAAGTCAATATTAAATCAAAACTTTATTTAATAAATCGGTCACATCACATACGACCCGACCAATAGTAAACGCTCGATTAAAATACGGTATCACACACTCGCATTTAATCGAGCTCACGTGCATATTTCATATGTACACCACATCGTTTCGCCTGAGCTAGGAAAATCCTGTGCGAGACTCTAAAACTACTCGGATGAATGTTATACCTCGTAGTATCGTATCCTTCTTGTCTTCTCGTTGTCCTCCTTCAACTCACGAGCTCCTTGGAGTGGAAATGGATAGCACCTCCTCGTCGGCTTTTCGAAGTCGAAGAAGATCCACCCGAGAGTTCCAACCTTGAGCTTAACCTCCAAGTTGAGGCAACTAGGTCACTTGGTGTGCTAAACTAAGTAGCCTAGAATGAGTAGAGTGTGATTTTGGGTAGCTAAGTCTCACTAACCCTTGATTCTCAACACATGAGACACTAGGGTTTTAAGAGGAAGAAGGAGAGAGTGAACTTGAGGAAAGAGAAATGATTTTTGATAATGATAATTGAAAATGAGATTGCTAACTTGACATGACCACAAGCATGGCATCAAAATATCTCATCAAAATATCTAGGTCACAAAATATCTCACAAAAATATCTAAAGTCAAAAAGTCAACCCAAGTCAAGCGGTCAAACCAAGTCAAGTAGTCAAAAACAAGTAGTCATGCCACAATTATCATTTGCAAAAATAACAAATACTTGTCTCCACCTCATAATTATTTTAATCAAGTCAATGGTCAAAACCCTAATGAGGTGTCTCCTTCTATACCCCTCTCATCCTATATACATACCCGCATCCGTGTTCCGAGAAACACGAATGCAATGAGACGAAACTAATCCAACAATCAAATACTTGGATCTGGCTTAAACCAAAGCCCACTAGTATTTGTCCGCTCGAACATCAAACGCGCACAAGTACACGTATGTGAACGAACTCTGTCGTAAAACCATACGACCTCTACATCGTTTCGCCCGAAGCAGGGAAACCCTCTGTGTGGGACTCTAAAAATTTAACCACCAGCACGTCAGCGGTACTAGCTACACATAACGGCTACCCAAGTATCTGTCGATAAGAAGGCCGACGAGCAAACTCATCCAAACTCTTACTGAGCTTGTCTATGGCAATCTCCATACAGTCCTGTCTGTTCGTCTAAGATTATCGCATATCGGGCCTAGGGGACGGTGATTGTATAGATTTTGCGTATGCGTTTTTAAATCAAAGAATTAACCGCAATCAAGACGTTGTCTCTTGGTAGCTAGCCGGTTGAGTACGAGTCAGTCCACAGGGAAAACGTGTCTTTTCTAGTTGTTCTAACGAGTCAATTCCTATTTGTGGTAGCTTTTGATTTTCTATAAAAACTGAGGTTGAATTTGATTTGGATTATAACCTTGCTAGGGTTAGGATTAGGTTAATTTGGAAAGTTAATTCTACTCACCGCTTTCTTTGCCCTAATTAAGATCTGAGGTGTTAAGGTAATAATTAACAAAGGGGATTAGCGAGATCAGGAAGAAACTTCATTTCTTCCTTTTGGCCCCTGTCCGTCCTTTCTTAATTCTTAGCCCTAACCTCTATGGAAATCAATCACAACCGGTCTAACTAGGGAATCACCGCTATCTCGTGGGATAGGGTGCTGTAGTGAACGGTGTGTGTTTGATTTGCATAAAGTCCTATTTTTAAAATATTGAACGGGCAAGAAAGGAGTGAGAGATTTTCATCTCTCAAACCTTCCCTAAACCTAACCTTAACAAGTGAGGAACTACTCACTCATTAGGGAATTAACAAAGGAATTCATTTTTTTTTTGTGATTTTCTTTTAATAGCCTAATTTACTTGCGGAAAATAACTACGGCAGATAAAAAATTGCAGAGAAATAAAATTGCAGATAAGAAATTCAAGATAAAAAAAACTTACTTTTTATTGATGCTCTCTTTGACAATTACAATGGAATGAAAATTTAAAATTCTAGAAATTAAAAGAGGCATGCTCCAAAAAGAGTTGTAGGCTTCCTATTTATAGTTAATAGAAACCCTAGGGTTTACATCTGATCCACATCTAGAGTTACAAAACTACCCTAAGAAAACCGGGTCAATGCACCGACTCCACCGACACGTACAGACACGCGCCGACACATGTACAGCACGGCCGCGGATCCGAGGCCATAAGCCTTGTTTGGCCGCGGATCCACGACCATATAGTGGGCTTTCTGTCTCATTTTTCTAGGGTTGCTTCATGTTGCCTTTTTCTTTTGATTTCTTCACTTGGTTTCTCAGAATATCTTCTATTTTCTTCCAGATTTACACAGTGCAGAATGTTGTGGACTTTTACCGTTCGCTTCATGTTGAAGTCTTGAATCTTGTGCTGCCTTCGTACTTTATGCAATAGAACTTTTCATTAATCTTCATTTGTTCTGTAGGCGGCATCTTGCAGATTCATCTATTTGTTGGTCATAGTCTCACATTTGCAACGTCTTTTCACCATTTTCACTGTATTGTTCCGAGAACCTGTAACCTGCAACTATTTAACAGACATAGATCAAAAGCACCTATTTATTTGCAATATGATTAAGAATGGGGAATATAATAATGCAAAATTCTGATATGAACAAATACCCCCAAACTTATCTTTTGCTCATCCCGAGCAAAGCTAATTTTATTCTCAAAAAACCTAACCTCACTTTCGCAGGGAATCGCAATTACACTGAGCTCGTGCAAAAAGCCGTTAAACATCTAGGTGTCCCTAGTAGGAGGAGTGTTATCTCCTGAGGGTTTTCAGCGGATACTACCCACAAAATCCGATCAATTTGGCCTATTGACTTTCAATTTTCAATTCGGTGTTATAGCAAGGAATTCTATTATCTGCAACTTAGAAATTATCAACCCATATTTTTCACGCTTCCTTCATCATTTAACTTAAGATTGTATATGTTTTGTAAATTTATTTAGCTTTCAGTATCTTTTGAGTTTTCCTTCTAAGGTTCCATCTCAACTTAAGAATTTTTATCATCTCTAATGAAGATATAAGTCCTATTTTTCATTCCCATCTCTCATCCAAACCCAAATCATATACCCCTACGTGTGTGTATGTATCATCCCTACACTTGGAAATTCAATTCAAGCTATCATACTCTTGTCCATCGTCCAAAGTATTTTTAGTTGGTGAATTTTAGATGAAATTGCTCACACATCCTTCATGCGACCGTTAATACTTCTTGAGGTACTAACGACCGATTACAAAATGTGTTTGCGCATTAAGGCGTAATTCCTCGTCTTGTAATACCTAAGGCTTTAGCAGTGACTCCCAAACCAGTTGGTCTAAGGCACTAGGTGATAAAGCACCCTCGCTATATATTTTTTATTTTACTCAGCCTTAAGTAATTACAAAACCATTGTTCATTTTTTTTATATCTCTTTATTCACACTTATAATTTTATTTTCCTTTATACTAAGGATTTTAGACAAGAGCATTTCAAGGTATCCTCTACTATTCCAAGCTTCAAGGTGCGTATTTGTGCAAGTTGTAGGGTATATATTTTCAGAATTTAGACTTAAGGTTCGGAATTATTTTTCAGACTTACACTTCAAATTAAAATTTCAATACTCTTCCCTTATTTTGACTTAGCCCAAAAAGTGAACTCAAAATTTGCCTATTTCTAAGTAAACTACAAGGACATATATTTTCTACCGTTAAATTTTAAGAAAGTTTATTTTTAGGGTTTTTAATTTACTAAGTTTAGGATCTATTTTTTCCTAACTAGTTAACCGTCTTGTTAAACTTAAGTCAATTATGGCCAAACTTGAATTTTTCAATTTTTATAATTTTTAAATTTTTTCAATTTTTTATTTGATTTTTTCTCTTTTATATTTTTTTTCATTTTTTTTTCAATTTTTATAATTTTTTTTATAAAGATACAATGCAGAATTAAACATGCAAAAGAAAAAGAAAAAATATGTACAAAAAATTAAAAATATGCAATGCAATGATAACTATTTACAACCACATCCTCCCCCAAACATTCAAAAGCAGTGCCCTCACTGCTCGGGCCCTCGCCATCCCCTTGAGCGTGAACGGGAACGCTCCTCCCTAGCTAGCAGGGTTCTGACCCCCTTCTCTACTTCTATCAGACACCGATCATCCTCCATCATCATCCTAGTCAAATTGTCAATCCCCCTAATAGCTCTTCTCATTAAACGTGCATGTTCTATGGGGGTGAGCTCTTCCTCGCTCGCGGTCGAGCTGGAGCTGGGTGTTCTAGCGGGCACATGTTCAGCCGGTTCTGTTCGTGACCAAACATCAGTCAAACGGGTATAGGACGTAGATACGCCCTCAATGAGAGGCCTGATGGGTATACCTCTATGCATGTAGAATTCAAATTCCTCCACAGGGAGGAAATAGCAACACAGTTGTGTCACTAGCATGGGGCATGGGTAATTCACGGCCCTTTTGCCAGCACCAATTGAGTTAAGTAAAACCGTGCACATATCAAATCTAGGGTTCCTAGTCATTAGGGTGTGCACGATATGAAGTGAGGGGGTGAAAAATGTGGTATTATGGGAACTCCCAAAAATATTGTTTTGTGCCCACTGGCACACGGTTAAAACATTAGCAAAAAGGGTTCTAGCTTGTATTCCCTTCCTCGGTTCCCTCGAGCAATCATTACCCATTAAGGGCATGTAATCTTCAAACTGAAGGGTTTGGTCGTGAACAGGTAATCTAGGGATTAAAGTGACATCATGGATGAAGTCTCTGTCAATAATTATTTCCCTATCGCCCCACAGTAACTTGATAAAACCATATTGTGCAAGGCAGCCTTCTTCCATGCACTCGTAAAAACGAGTGACTAGATCTGGAAGGGAAGGGCGTAAGCATTTGGGTGACTATAGATTAAAAAATTCCACCCCCTTCGTACGATTTCATCAGCAAAATAACTCCCATATATCGTGTGCGAAAAGATTTGTGAGAAATCACGCTCTAACTGCATATTTGGTGCCATCACAGAAAGTTAACAGATCTTAAAAAATTTTAACAGCGAGGAAAAAGAGATGCAAACCTCCTCTGAAAGTTTCAAAGGGAGTCGTGGCAGGGGCACGGCGGAAGCGCGGCACTAAGCAGGGATCGGCGGCGGAAACACGGCGGCGGGAGACGATCTCGCTGCAGAAATCGAGGTGGCGGCTAGGGTTTGCAGAGAGGTGAAAAATTAGGGTTAAGAAAACAGAGAGGGTTCGGGGTTTATTTATAGTCGGGGAATGTGTTGGTTATTTTCCAAAAACCCCTCTTAAAAAGAGGAAATTATTTGCAAATAAAGTTTTTTATTTTTATTTTATTAAATCTAGAAATTTACAAAAATACCCAAAAAAATTTATTTTCAAATTTTTTTTATTTTTTTATGTTATTTTGTTTTTATATAATTACAAATGATACATACCCCCAAGCTTGTTTGAAACAGTATTTAGCTAGATAATCGAAAATTTAGGGGTAGATGGAAGAAGATCAGTCAATGTAGATTGGCTCCTGCAACAACAGGAGCTCCTCCGAAGGGTCCGCAGAGAGGAACGGTTTAAGTCGATGTCCGTTCACTTTAAACAGTGAACCGTCCTCCGGGTTTTCTAAATCGATCGCACCATACGGATATACGGTGCGTACCAAAAATGGCCCTTTCCATCGAGATTTCAGCTTGCCGGGATAGAAATGTAACCGAGTATCGTAAAGTAAAACCTGTTGACCAGGTTTGAAAGTCTTGAGCATAAGGTGTTTATCGTGGAACACCTTCGTTCGGTTTTTAACAACTACTGCATTCTCATAGGCCTCATCCCGCAGCTCGTCTAATTCGTTCAACTACAGCTTTCTATTGTTGCCCGCATCTCCCAAAGATAGGTTCAACTCTTTAATTACCCAAAATGCCTTATGCTCTATTTCAACTGGAAGGTGGCAAGCCTTTCCATAAACAAGCCTGTATGGAGACATGCCAAGATCGGTCTTATAGGCAGTACGGAATGCCCAAAGTGCATCAATCGGTTTTGATGACTAATCTTTACGGTTTTTGGAAACCGTTTTCTCCAATATCTATTTAATCTGCCGATTCGAAATCTTGGCTTGCCCATAAGTTTCGGGATGATAGGGCATTGACAGCTTGTGAGTAATGGAGTATTTTCGCATTAAGGACTCGAAAGTCCTATTACCAAAGTGAGATCCATTATCACTGATAATTGCGCGAGGATGCCCAAACAGAAAAAAATGTTTTCTTTGAGAAATCTAACGACAATCTTGTTGTCATTAGTTCGGCTGGGCACAACCTTGACCCATTTGGAAACATAGTCAACAGCAAGTAGGATATATATGTTCCCAAAAGAGTTGGGAAATGGTCCCATAAAATCTATCCCCCAAACATCAAAAATTTCAACAACCAAAATTGGATGGAGCGGCATTTCATTTCTCCGAGATATCCGGCCCAAGTGTTGGCACCGGGAGCATGTCTTGCAGTATTCGTATGCGTCTTTAAAAATTTGAGGCCAGTAGAAACCACACTGCAAGATTTTTTCTGCTGTTTTCTTGGGACCAAAATGCCCGCCACACGCTTGATCGTGACAGAATGACAGCACGCTCTTAAACTCGTTGTCGGGGACATACCGACGAATGATTTGGTCGGAACAGTATTTGAAGAGATACGGTTCATCCCAGTAAAAATGTTTTACTTGGGACAGGAATCGGAGTCTGTCCTGATTCGACCAATCGCTTGGTATCAGTTCGGTGGCCAAATAATTTACGATATCCGCGAACCAAGATTCGCATGACACGGTTAAGAGATGCTCATCTAGAAAAACGTCTCTAATAGTAATTTGAAGTGTAGGCGAAGAAGCGAGTCGTGAAAGGTGGTCGGCGACTACGTTTTTGTATCCTTTCTTGTCCCTTATAACAAGGTCAAACTCTTGTAGCAAGAGGATCCAATGTATCGGCCGAGATTTAGCATCCTTCTTCACAAAAAGATGGCGAAGTGCTGAGTGGTCCGTGTAAACTATGACTGGAGAGCCGATTAAATAGGGCTTGAATTTTTCTAGTGCAAACACAACGGCTAAGAATTCTTTTTCAATTGTTGTGTAATTTAATTGGGCCTCGTTTAATGTTCGGCTAGCGTAATAAATTACGTGCGGCATCTTATTTATGTGTTGTTCAAGGACAGCACCAATGGAGAAATCAGATGCATCGCACATAATTTCAAATGGATGCGTCCAGTCGGGAGATGAAAGAATGGGAGCGGAAATAAGTGAGTGTTTCAATGACTCGAACGCCTTCATGTAGGTTGAGTCAAAATCAAAAGTTGTGTCCTTGGCCAACAAAAGAGTCAAGGGTCTAGCTATCTTTCTAAAATCCTTGATGAACCGTCTATTGAAACCGGCATGGTCAAGGAAGGCTCGGATGTCTTTGACGCACATGGGAGGAGGAAGATTGGAAATGACTTCAATCTTAGCTTTATCAACCTCAATACCATTTTGCGAGATGATATGTCCTAAGACAATACGCTCTCGTACCATAAAGAGGCATTTCTTCCAATTTAAAAGTGAGGTTCTTATCCCTACAACAGGTAAGAACTGCGTCTAAATGTAGCAAACACTCATCAAAGGAGTCGCCGAAAATGGAGAAATCATCCATAAAAATCTCCAAGAATTTTTCCACCATGTCTGAAAAGATTCCCATCATACACCGCTGGAAAATAGCGGGTGCATTGCATAACCAAAACGGCATGCGACGGTAAGCGAATGTACCGAAAGGACAAGTAAATGTGGTCCTGTATTGGTCCTTTTCGGCGATGGGAACTTGATTATAGCCGGAGTAACCATCCAAAAAGCAGTAAAATTCATGCCCAGCCAATCGTTCTAGCATTTGGTCGATAAAAGGTAATGGAAAGTGGTCTTTCCGTGTCGAGGCGTTGAGTTTTCTATAATCGATGCAAACTCGCCACCCAGTTTGGGTGCGAGTAGGTATTAACTCATTCGCCTCATTAGTTATGACCGTTATGCCGGATTTCTTTGGGACAACGTGAATGGGGCTAACCCACTGGCTATCAGAGATAGGGTAAATGATACCACTATCACGACATTTTATAATCTCCTTTTTAACAGCCTCCTTCATTATGGGTTTGAGGCGTCTCTGTGGATCCCTTACTGGCTAGGCATCATCCATCATATGTATATAATGTTCAAGTATGAGGGGACTAATCCCTTAGATGTCCGCCATAGTCCAGCCAAAAGCTTGTCGATTATTTTGTAAGACCATTAAAAGGGCTTTCTCTTGCTCGGGGGCTAGAGAGGCCGAGATGATAATAGGAAGGGTCTCATTCTCACCTAAGTAAGCGTATTTAAGGTGAGACGGCAATAGCTTGAGTTCGAGTTTTGGAGGTGAAACAATTGAAGGTAAAATTGGTGAAACTGTCTCGAACTCGAAGGATTCCAACAATGGTTCAAAGCGAGTGTAAGCAACCGAGTCGGATGGTTCAGCTAACTCATCCGAAAATTAAAAGGACTCAAACTCGGGTGGTGAGTCTTCAAAATCGTTCGAAAAAGTGAAACACTCGTAATCGTTATCGGGTGCGAAAACTGTGTCAGATTCAAGGAGGAACGCACTAGTGGCGTCAAAACTGCTGTGATCGAACAGAAATTTTTCGAGCTCACAGTCCTCCTGAGTGATCTCTTGGATCGAGTAAACATCAAGTATATTAGCATTAGGCTCGGAGGGCTGATTCCCCTGTTGGAGATAGTGCCCTCAGAGTCAATTATTGGATCACAGGCACATGATTGCAATGATTGAGGGAGGATCTATCCCGGTATGACAGTCTTACTCGAGATGATAGTATGCTATCTGGTTTACCTTTATCATCGTGTACTGCTTCAGGTGACCCTACATGTCGCTATTACACGTTGATAGAGCCCCTAGGATTCTTGCTTGACCACCAGCAGTATAAGGGCGATCATATAAGTGGGAGCTGGGGTCTACAAGCACATCCTTAAAAGGTCCCTAGTCGTGGGAGTTTCGAGACAGGGCATCGATTCTCCAGAGTAGACTAGTGTATACAGTCGAGACCCCGACGAGGGGCGGTGGCCGGTCTCACAAGCCACTGGTGTCAGTTGGTTCACCTAAGATGTATACAGGTGCTCATTGGGTTATGAGTACACCGGACAGGACTCGCCGGGAACATGCTAGTTGGTCTTATACCTGACGTCAGATAGCAGTTCCCAGGTGACATGTGTACAGGTTAGTTCATCGACCTGGGGATCGTCATTTGTCTCGTGTGAGTTCCCACTGTACTTTGATTACTACCCTACCACGGCTCAAAGGAGTCGTGCAAACAGGTTTTAGTTGGGTACAGTCCCGAGCCACATGGAGGCAGTGAGCGGATCTTCGGGGGTTTCGTCTCTCCCGGTATTGGGGGTGAGGCCGCGCTGTGTCTAGGAGAGCCATTACACGAAGTCCTTGGCCAAGGCAGGAGATTTACTGGTAGGTATTCCAGTAATATCTCAGGGTGTTCTGGGCTACACTCCGACACGACTTGTACCGCTTTTGGGGGTCTGACTTTTACCCACCCCCTAGGCCCGACATGCGATGCTCATAGACGAACGGACCGGACTGTACGGATATTGTCACTGACAGGCTCAGTAAGGGTGTCAGGATGAGTTCGCTCATCGACGTCCCTTTTAGTCAATAGCTGGTGGCCCGTTACGTATTGGCTTATACCTCTGACGTGCTAGTGGTTAAATCCACAGCCATAGTATTGACGAGTCTTTAGAGTCCACCACACTTTCAGTTACTCAGGCTTTCGGGCGAAAAGCTGTAGAGGCCGTATGGAGATATGGCAGGGTCCGATCAGATACGTGCGGTATTGCACGGATCAGGATCGGACGGTTTTGTACTAAAGGCCGTACAGATATATGGCAGGGTTCGATCAGATACGTGCGGTATTGCACGGATCAGGATCGGACGGACATTACTAGCCGGCTTTGGTTTAAGCCGGATCCTAGTTTAGTACAGTGTAGATTTTGTCTCTTTGCATTTGTATCCGGACGGAATACAGATGCGGGTGTGTATGCACAGTATCGGGGTTTTCCTGTAATTTATTACGGGACCAGTTTTCTGGAGTTGCCAGTTTGCATTCCGTTCCGGCCGGTTTTCCTTTGTTCTTTCCCGGCCGGACTTTTCCGATGGAGGGGGTTATTTGCAATTGTGCAAATAACTTTTGTGGAGGGGGTTTCTTGCAATTGTATAGATTATGATAGCATCTTTGATTCCCTCCATCACTTGCATTAAATGAGATTTGAAGGGTTATGGTTTGGGTGAAACATTGTTATGATGATGTTTGTATATGGACACCTCCTTACTTTATACTACCATCACCTCCCTCTTGTTCTTTTGTTCACCTCCACCATTTTGGAATAAGAAGGGGCCGGCCACAAATTTGAGAGGAGAGGAAAAATGAGAGGGCTCATTTTTGGATGAAGGATTAATTCACATCTCATTTTCATGCTTGCCAAATTCTCGAAAACCTTCTCCAAAGTTCATGATTCTCTTCATCCTTCTTGGCAACCAAAACCCCAATGAGACATAGACTCTACACATCCTACAGCAAGTCTTGGGCATGTCGACTTGCCAGCTTCATGCCCGAGTTGCCTCGGTATTGAGGTGGGAGCCCGTAAAAGATGCAGGCGACGTGGTGCCCTACCGGCGAGGAGATGGAGACCGGACATTCCGCGAGAGATCGGGACGATGACGAGAAGACCGGAGGACTCGGATCACTCGGTATATCTCTAACCCGTCTTGTTGTTAGCTAGATCTAGTTTAATGGCCCGATCCGGGGTTTAGTGCGCGGTGGTGCCGGTTTGCTAAGTTCGCAAAATTAAAGTTTATCACCGTTTCCGCATTTGGCCGTCGGATTGACGAACGAGGCGCCGCCATGCACTTACATCCCCAACTTAAAAATGTTGAGTTCAATTGTCATGTTTCCAAAAGATAGGTTCATCGAACCATTTCGACAATTGATCACTGCATTAGAAGTCGCAAGGAATGGTCGACCAAGTATCACCGGAATTTGACTCCGGGGGTTAGCTACAGACTGTGTGTCCATAACAATGAAATCAACGGGGAAAATGAAGTCCCCTACTTTAATTAACACATTCTCTAACTCACCCCTAGGATGGGTGATGGATCGGTCGGCCATTTGGAGAGTACAATGTGTGGGTTTAAGCTCTCCAACGCCTAATTGTTCATATACTGAATAGGGAAGAAAATTAACACTGGCACCAAGATCTAAAAGTGCACGATTGATGTTCTTATCCCCAATTGTTAATGAAATTGTAGGACAGCCAAGGTCCTTGCGTTTTTGGGGTAAAGGTTAGGTAAGAGCATCACTTACTGCACTAGCCACGAAAACTTTCTTAGGTACCTACGATTTTCTCTTCTTGGTGCATAAGTCCTTTAAGATTTTAGCGTAAGAAGGGACTTGTTGGGTTGCATCCAAGAAAGGTATGTTAATGCTAACCTGTTTGAATAACTCCACAATCTTCTCCATTTGTGGAGTTTGTTTATTGGATCTCAACCTGTTTGGAAATGGAATATTTTGAAAATTTGTTGAGTCCAATGTTTGTGGAGTAGATTGCGGAGTTGGAACGGATCCCAATGTTGGTGTTTTAGTGGAGTGAGATTTGGGTCCGTTCGAATTAGAAGAAGTAGAGCTTTGTGAAGAATGAAGAACAGGCTCCGAAGAAGATGAAGAAGATGAAGAAGCGGCGGCCGGGTGTCATCATTATTACCAACGTTGTTGTGCAATACCTTTCCAGATCTCAATGTAGTCACGACACTCACATTATGATTTTGTTGTTCATGAGCAACATAAGTATTTTGTGTGTGACCGGGATTTGGCAATGGTTGAGATGGAAGTTTCCCCTTCTCTCGCTCACTTAATGCAGCATTCAGTTGTGCAATTTGAGCTTCAATTGTTTTGATACTCTGATCATGTGAAGCAGTGTGTTGCACCAAAGAATGAATGGACGATTGGATGCTGGCTGAGGATTGCGTAGATTGTTTTAAAAACGCATCCAGACTTCGTTCTAGCGAGGAAACCTTATCGTTATTCGGCTGAACAAAATTGTTTTGAGGATAAGAATTGTTTGGTACAAAATTGTTCATTTGGTTTTGGTAAGGTTGGGGTTGGAAAGGTTGCTTATATTGAGTTTGTTGAGGGGCTTGTTGTTGTGGAGGAGGCCTTTGAAAATTGTTATTTCCTTGGAGTTGTTGTTGATTTTGATTCCAAGCAAAATTTGGGTGGCTCCTCCAACCAGGATTGTAAGTTGAAGAGTATGAATCATTTCTTTGTCTTTGCTGAAAGGCAGCATTGAATTGATCCTGTCCTTGGGCAGGTGGATTGTAAGGACACTCTTCGGTTAGATGGGACGGATCCGAACAACAAGCACAAATAGTGCACGGGGGTAAAGCTGGGGCAGGAGAAGGCGATGAGAATTTGCTCCCAATTGCTTCTAGTTTTTTCATGAGTGCAGCCATTTCGGCCTTCATTGCAATCGACATATCAAGTTGATGTATGCCTGCCCTAGACTGACCTGATAAAGTAGATGAAGTGGTCTTAGTGCTTTCCCACTGAAGTGTTTGTTCAGCAAGATCATCGAGAAATTGCCGAGCTTCCTCGCTTGATTTTGTAAGAAAGTGACATTGACAAATGGTTTCCAACAACTGCTTAGTTGCTGGGTTCAGTCCTTCGTATAAAGTTTGGCAAAGTTGCCAATTCTCGATACCGTGGTGAGGGCACTGAACAAGAAGGTCCTTAAATCTTTCGAAACACTTCCAAAAAGGTTCGGAAGGAAGCTGAGAAAATTGAATAATTTCATTGCGAATTCTAGCGGTCTTATGGTGTGGGTAAAACTTTTTTAGAAAAGCCTTAACAAACTCTTCCCAATTTTTTATGGAGTGCGATGCTGTGCTATATAACCATTTTTCAGCTAGGTCACATAAAGTGAATGGAATGACACGTAGCCTTATAGCATCATCAGTAAGTTGTGTGGTCTTCATCATTGCGCAAACATTCTGGAATTTGTTAATGAAGATGTAGGCATCTTCGGATTCCAGTCCATGAAATTTGGGCAACATATTGATGAAGTGGGGTTTAATTTCAAAGTAATCCCCATTAGCCGGTGGAAGTGAAAGACAAGTAGGAAGTGTTGTGCGGATGGGATAGAAAAGATCCTGGTGCGCGATTCGTTGGGGCGCTTCGACAGGAGGGTGTGGTGGGTTATTCGCACCCAGTTGAGGTGGAATCAGTCCCGTAGGTAAGGGGTTGTTAGGATTGAATCCCGACATCTCCTTAGAAGATGATGAATATGAAGATGAAGGTCAAGAAGTGGAGGGAATTTCGACTTCAGAGTCGAAAGCGTCGTCAGTAGGCACTAACGAGACACGGACTAAACGGGCGCTAGTGTCTCTAGTCCAACCGGACATACACTAACGAGGTGTAGTGTAGTCAAAAAGTAAAAACAGAAGCGGGGGTAAGAAAACGTCAATGAGAGAAAGTGGGGTGCAATGGATTTCTAGCGACAAAATGACAAGTTTTTGTAAAAATTTTGTTTTGTGGATTTTTTTTATTTTTTATAAGGAGTTTTTGCAAAAGATTTTTATAAGGAGTTTAGACACACTTTCAAGCAATCACAATATGCACAATCAAGCCTAGAGCTACAGTCTCCTAAGTCAACTAGACTGCTCCTAACTGTTCCAAAGGGCAAGTTGTGAGATCCTCAAATCACCTCTTCACCGCCAATTGTGGCCAGGTAAGCACAAGTAAAGAAAGGAGGGATCCGCTCATGAATCACCGTAAGACGGGACTTTTAAAATTACCTTTCCCACTTATATAGCCTAGGCACCACAAAGTCAGGTTTAGATAACGACCGATGCCTACAACCTTTCCTTTGTCCGAATGAGCACGACAGTCCTTATTGGCCGTGTCTAATATTTTTTAATTAACTCGAGGGTTGATGCAAAATGCTTTTTGTTATTTTTGGGGTCCTAGGAAGGGTAATGAAATCCCCACCCAATCTGGATTGGTGTTATAGCCCCTTAAAAGTTCGTTTTTTAAAAAAATGCAAAGCAGTAAACACACAAAAATCCAAAACACTTGCCAAATTTTTTTCTTTTATTTGCGACGTTAAGAATCCTGCACAAAATCAAGTTATTGGAGAAGGGGGAGACGTTTTGCGCAAAGAACCCTGCAGGAAAATTTTCCAGAGGATTTCAGAGGGTTACAGAGGAGGTACGGAATACTTACAGAAGGATTCAGAGGGCTGACGTCACCAAGTCGTGGCGGAAGCGCGGTCAAATGCAGCAATCTGCGGCGGTTCCGCGGTCAAAAAGATGGTTCAATCCTCCAAAATTCTTTTGTTATCTGTTGTGGTTCTCCTCTTTATTTTCAGATCTGCTGTTTGCTGTTTTATTCACTGGATTTTTCCAGATCTGAATCTGTTCGTCTTTCCCTTCCTGCACAATTCGCACGAAAACCCTTCAAAAAATAACAAGTTGATAATTTTTTTTGTTTTTATATTTTCCAATTTTTATGATTTTTTAATTAACCCAAAATTACAAAAAGATAATAACTACCATTATCCCCGGCAACGACGTCATTTGATTGTAGAGATTTTGCGTGTGCATTTTTAAATCAAAGAATTAACTGCAATCAAGACGGTGTCGCTTGGTAGCTAGCCGGTTGAGTACGGGTCGGTCCACAGGGAAAACGTGTCTTTTCTAGTTGTTCCAACGAGTCAATTCCTATTTGTAGTAGGTTTTGATTTTCTATAAAAATTGAGGATGAATTTGATTTGGATTAAAACCTTGCTAGGGTTAGGATTAGGTTAATTTGGAAAGTTAATTCTACGCACCGCTTTCTTTGTCCTAATTAAGATCTTAGGTGTTAAGGTAATAATTAACAAAAGGGATTAGCGCGATTAGGAAGAAACTTCGTTTCTTCCTTTTGGCCCTTGTCCGTCCTTTCTTAATTCTTAGCCCTAATCTCTATGGAAACCAATCACAACCGGTCTAACTAGGGAATCACCGCTATCTCATGGGATAGGGTGCCGTAGTGAGCGGTGTGTGTTTGATTTGCATAAAGTCCTATTTTTAAAATATTGAACGGGCAAGAAAGGAGTGAGAGATTTTCATCTCTCAAACCTTCCCCAAACCTAACCCTAACAAGTGAGGAACTACTCACTCATTAGGGAATTAACAAAGGAATTCATTTTTTTGTGATTTTCTTTTAATAGCCTAATTAACTTGCGGAAAATAACTACGACAGATAAAAAATTGCAGAGAAATAAAATTGCAGATAAGAAATTCAAGATAAAAAAACTTACTTTTTATTGATGCTCTCTTTGACAATTACAATGGAATGAAAATTTAAAATTTTAGAAATTAAAAGAGGCATGCTCCAAAAAGAGTTGTAGGCTTCCTATTTATAGATAATAGAAACCCTAGGGTTTACATCTGATCCACATCTAGAATTACGAAACTACCCTAAGAAAACCGGGTCAATGCACCGACTCCACCGACACGCACCGACACGTGTACAGTACGGCCGCGGATTCGCGGCCATAAGCCTTGTTATAGTGGGCTTTCTGTCTCATTTTTCTAGGGTTGCTTCATGTTGCCTTTTTCTTTTGGTTTCTTCACTTGGTTTCTCAGAATATCTTCTATTTTCATCCAGATTTCCACAGTGCGGAATGTTGTGGACTTTTACCGTTCGCTTCGTGTTGAAGTCTTGAATCTTGTGCTGCCTTCGTACTTTGTGCAATCGAACTGTTCATTAATCTTCATTTATTCTGTAGGCGGCATCTTGCAGATTCATCTATTTGTTGATCGTAGTCTCACATTTGTAATGTCTTTTCACCATTTTCACTGTATTGTTCCAAGAACCTGTAACCTGCAACTATTTAACAGACATGGATCAAAAGCACCTATTTATTTGCAATATAATTAAGAATGGGGAATATAATAATGCAAAATTCTGATATGAATAGGCGGTAAACGTCAGACCCCTAATAGAGCAATAAGTCGTGTTGGAGTACAGCCCAAAACACCCTGAGAAACTACTGGAGTACCTACCAGTAAATCTCGCTTGCCGTGGCCAAGGAATTTCTGTAATGGCTTTCCGAACACAGCGCGACATCAACCCCCAATACCGGGAGAGACGAATCCTATCAAACTGCCACTGCCTCTAAATGCTTCAGGACTGTACCCAACTACTACCTGTTTGCATGACTCAATAGAGCCATGGTAGGGTAGCAATCTAAGAACAGTGGGAACACACTTGTGGCGAAGTAGTAGTGTCAAGTCAACGGACTAAGCTGTACTCATGTCACCTAGGAACTGCTACCTGACGATAGGTATAGTACCAATCAGCAGTACCCCACGAGTCCGTCCAGTGTAACTCATAACCCAATGAGCACCTGCATACTATCTCCAGTACGATGTATTGATGGCTGTGGGACAGACCATCTCCCCTGTTGGGATGAGAAGCGTATACACTAGTCTACTCTTGAGTATCGATGCCCTGTCTCGATAATCCTATGACTAGGGACATGTATAAGGATGTGCTTATAGATTACCCAGCCCCCACTAGTGTGACTGCCATCACAACGTTGGTAATAAAGCAAAGATCCTAAGGTCTCTACCAATATGTATAAGAGATATGCTAAAAGAAATACATGCACATATTGAGGTAGAAACCAACCAGATAACATACTACCATTTCGAGCAAAACTGTTACTATATCCGTGTATATCCAAAGCTCCCAATAAGTAATATACAATCCAGTATGATACAATAATGGCCTCTAGGGCATATATCACTAACACTTCTTGTGTAGTATTCCAGAAAGATTCTGTCGGGGTCTCTCCCAAATCTCGTCTCTGCCGAACTGCCCGGAAGTTATCACCCTTTACTTAATCCATTTCTTGTTCCGGAACAGCTGCATTCTCTTCATGACTTTTCTCTGGAATTATAGCTGCATTCAACGCCTCTGCATATGGATCCAGTCTCTGATGTCAACGGAGTGAAACTTCATCTCGTCAAGATTTCGTACGAACCTCTTACTCCGCTTCCCTTCGGTATGGACCAATTTGGAATCATCTTTTCGTAGCTGTGTGGACTGCGCTCTAATTGACTGTACTTGTATCTAGAGTCTCTTTCAAATCTACGAACTCGGTATCTTTAATATCCTGTAGATGGAATCTGGCCAACTGTGTCCTCGGGAACTCGTCCAAATCATCGGAGTGATGCGCTTACGCTCGTCCCTTCTCGATCGACTCACAACATGCCTGTGTGAGGTCCTCTTCTAGCTGAAGTTAGTCAATCTGATGATCTCGCATCGGAGTACCCAAATGAACAACATGTCCTAGTCATTTATCCAGGGGTGACTAGCGATCTTCTATCACATCTCCGTGTGTAAACACATGTTGCATTAACTTCAAGGGTCTGGGGCGATACTTATCAAACTCAGCAACAGCTGACTCATCTGTCTGCACGGTAGACAACTTCTTAATCATCTAGAGTAGACGGTACCATAATAATCTTCATAATCCGGCTGGCCTCTAGCAATAGCCCAATCATCTGGTGCTGATCTCGAACGTTTGCGTCAACGAGAAAATGTAGTAAAACAATATATCGAAATGCTCGTGTCACCGGAATACATCCTGGTCAGTCCTCATCCCTGACAAGCTCGTGCTGACCGCGTCTTTAGTCGCAGCTCTCCCTACTCGTGTAACCATGGTAACGGAAACCACAATCCGATGTCGATGAGGATAGATCATAGGAACGAATAGAAATACAATGCATAATAAATGTACATCTTAAGGCTTCTTAAGAGGAGTAGCGTATCGTAAGTAAGCCGCGGAACACACACACAGTATGTCACTCTGCTTAAGCCACAAACTCCATCAACCAAGGTCAACTTACGCGACGAAAGTTCGGGTCTAATACCCTCTCGGCCAAGTCTAAGTTCCGTAAGGTCAAGCCTAGGTTCCAAATATATATATATATATATATATATATATATATATATATATATATGCCTTAGACTCCGCATAGTCAAACCTAGACTCGAAAAAAGGTTCAATCTAACGCTCTGATACCAACTTCGTTATAACCCGGAAAAGGCACGTGACTGGCACTTGAATCATGTGAAGTCTATAGGACCCCACCTAATTTAAGTAAGCCAAAATCCCAGAAATCTAAACCTTTTTAAGGGAAAATAATGGAGGTGAATTTTTGAAATAATGGCGTAATGAAAACAAGTTCCTTCTACAAAACATAGATAATAATATACGAAATACGAAAGAACAATGTTTATATTTAACTTGAAAACATTTTCGTCATTGAAAATTTGGGCAGCACCTCCTTTGTATAACTTAACCCGAAAATGGTACAAACAATATAATATAAGGCATCACCAAGCGGGAGCTAGCTCTTCGCCAATTGGCAGAAACAACCACGCAAGCAATATAAATATACAACGCCTAAGGCGAGGATCAAAACTCGGAAAGAAAGTGAGAAAACTAAACATCATCAAGAATACCAAAAGCAACAATAAATCCATAAGCGCGACTCTAAGACCGAAAGAAGAAACAAACTGTGGTTATCTAAGTCTACTAAATATACAAGTCTGGTTGATGGAGTTTTAATTAGATACAACTGAAATAAATATACAAATATATACTGGTGGCCACGAAGAAATTGTATCCCACCTATCCATCAATCACCCGGAAGAAAGTGAAGTGCCATGTAACGTTTTTAAAATAAATAAATAAATAATTAGATTAAAAAAAATCCTTTAGGTGAATTTTTTGATAATCGGTAAAATAAACCGCATTTTCCGTAAAACATAACTATAGTTATTTTTCATCATAAAATTAAATACGCCTATTTTAACTATGTAATTGCTAGTATTTGGTATTTATTTGGTCACTTGTAAATTTCTAGTTTACTAAAATATTTTCCTTAATTAATTAATTCAAATATTAACATAAGATTTTAATTATACATTTAATTAGTGATAAATACAAATTGGAATGGGTTTATTTTACAAAAGTGAGTCATGACATATTAGAATCAAGTGTGTAACATGCAAAATTCTTTCCCAATTTACTCCATGGTCCTAGACTTTTCTAGGGGGAAATAAATTAGAAAATAAATAAAATAAAATAATTATTGAAATGACGAGAAATGAGGCATTAATTGAAGAGTCTTCTACATAATTCCACACACCTCACACACACCCTTTCTCCTCACCTCTTGCTGGCCGAGCCCTTCATGAGGCAGCCCAAAAAAATTTCCCCACTTCACTTGCTTCAAAATTCTTTAAAAATCCATCAAATATCCAAAATAAAACCTCAAATTCCAAATCCAATCTCTACCCATTATTCTTTGGCCTATCTAGCATGGATCTTGAAGCAAAGTTAGCACTTTGGAGACTATTATTTTCATGTTTGATCTCATGTTTATTGAAGTATAATCCTAACCCTAGTGTTAATTATAGGCTAATTACTTTAATTAAATAGATTTCGGTGTTTAATTATGGTTTTAGTTGCTAAATTAAAAATTCATGATTAGGGTTTGTGATCAAGTGAGGATTTTTATCAATTATTCATGGTTTTAATGAGGAGATTAACATGTTAATGGAATGCAAAACCTAATCTAGTTACTAGTTGCTAATTGTTAGATTAAAATTATGCTAATTTTGCAAACTAGGTTTTTGGAAATTGATTAAATAATTGAGATTAAAATATAATTCGGGTTTCATGACATTATTAATATTATAAATTGTAGTTTAATACTTTAGATCATGCAAAACCAAGCTTAGTTGTTGTTTTGTGTATTTTTACATTGAAATTGTTAAAATTGGATAAATTTGCAAACTAGAATTTTGGGTTTAATAAAAATTGATGAGATTAAATTATGGTAATGGTTTGTATGACTTAGTTATGATATTTAGTGAATATTATGGCCATTAATTTTGTTAAAACATCAAGTTTCGAATTAAAACGGTAATTAAGTGCTTTCTAGGTTTTTGCGAAATAAAACGATTTGATTAATTTTAAGGTTTTGATGATTTAAACCCTATTTTATATTATAATTAGTGAGTTTTGGAACTACGATTTGTACGTTTGTATTTTATATCGATCAATTGGCGTTTGTACGCCGATGTCGAGGGTTATTTGTTTTTTTTGCATGAGCGGGTCATAGGTTTTATCCTATGCGCGTTTCGTGCGCCATTTTGGTTTTTATCCGCGATGTCGGATTACGATATTATATATGTTTACATATAGGTACCTCTCACGTGGATATCGGACGATGAAGAAGAGGATGGCGGCATCGACTTAGGCAGACAAGGACCAGATGAGTAGATGTATATCTACGGGGGAAGTTGGGTGGATGGCGTATAGCACCCCCGCAAACGTAGAATAAGGATATTACGTATTATTATTAGGAAGTCAGACGTGGCCTTAGATTCTTGGCGAGTAGGTTACTATTGAAGACTTTAAGTTGGATTAGACTGATTTAGAAAGACTTAACCAGAGGATGATTGCCTTGGAGGGAATTCGTAGGTTTCATGTAGACACACACACGCACGCACATAAACTTGACTTGGTGTATATATGTGTATATATATATAGGAATGTGTGTAGGTATACACACACACACACACACACACACACAACATATACCTGTGATATGAGGATGTTATATGATACTTGGGGATGAGTCGATATGATCGGGCATGATGCCGTGAGATATTTTATATTATAGCGGATCGTTGGGCAATGAGAAAATATATACCTATACGATGAAATGCGTGATGACATTGGCATGTATGAGACTTAAATAAGTAACCAGATCATGATATTGTTTGACGATGATACCATGTGAATGATGATATATATATAGATATGATAGTTGACAATTGATCGAGATGTGATATGAGATATGGTATGATATTTATAACGGGTCGTTTGGGCGATGTGCGTTCATATATGATGATTTGTGTTGATAACATCGGAATATACGAGACTTTAGAATAGTACCTAGATTGTGATATTGATTGATGATGATACCCAAATGAATGACCTATATATGATAGCTGACCCGTACCCCTATTTTGGGATCATGTACGATGGATTTTACTGTACGAAGTATAGATGTGATGATTGATCCGCACTCTTGACTTGAGGAAGTCGTACTTTGTACGTGACACTATTGAGGCTGGATCATCGACTGCTAGAGATTTCGACTGAGACTTTAGGTGGACTCATCTGTAGGACTACGGTAGCGTCCCGGCCGTCTTTCCGAGGCCAAAATGCGGAAACAAAAATTTTCTTAACTTTAAACCGGCACTACCGCATCCTAGAAACCCGGATCGTAACCATTAACCTAATGCTAGCAAACAAGAGATGGGAAGAAAGCTATACCGAGCGATCCGTGTCCTTCGGTCTTCGGCCTCCACTCCGATCTCCTCACGGAATCTCCGGTCTTCATCTCCTCGTCGGAACTGGCACCACATCGCCAGGTTCTTTTACGGGCTCCCACCTCTGGACCGAGGCAACTCAGGCACGAAGTTGGCGAGCCGACGTGCCCAAGGGTGCTGTAGGATAAGTGTACAATGTTTTGTCTCTAGGAGTTTGAAGTTGCCTTTGGATGGAGGTGGAATGAACTTTGAAATGAACTTGGGAATTTTGTAACAAACAAAAATGAGATGAAGAAATTTCCCCACCAAATGAAATGCCCTCTCTTCTCCCACAAAGTGTGGCCGACCCCTATATAGAATGAGGAGAGAAAAAAACTAAACTCATGAAGGGAGGTGAGTGTAGTAAAAGCCAAAGGGTGACCATAACCAATGAGATGATAATGAGGAAATTATCTCACTTCAAAATCCTATCACATCCTAATCAAATCCCATCACCATTAATGCTATAAAATGATGCATGAAAAGAAAAGATGCTATCATAATCTTTCCATTTACAAATAAACCCTCCACATTTGCTAATTTGCAAACTTGCAAATTAGCCCCTCCATCGGAAAAATCCGGCCGTGAAGGAACAAAGGAAAACAGGCCGGAACAGAATACAAACTGGCAACTTCAGAAAACTGATCCCGTAATAAATTACAGGAAAACCCCGCGACTGTATATACATACCCGCAATTGTATTCCGACCGAATACAAATGCAATGAGACAAAATCTACACTGTACAATACTAGGATCCGGCTTAAACCAAAGCCCGCTAGTATTATCCGTCCGATCTTGATCCGTGCAATACCGCACGTATAAGATCGAACCCTGCCATATCTCTGATTGATACGAATTTCTCGTTGTGTAGTATGAAAATTGTATAGAAATCACAACCAAAAATATTTTGACCGCAAACAATAACGGTGTCGAATGTAGCGCATTAGTAAGTGCGGATCGTCCACAGGGAAAGTGTAATCTTTCGTGTTTCGATTTAGATGAGTTGAAACTTTAAAGAAAAGAAAACAAACAATAATTCATGATTTGTAAATTGAAGTTCAAGAATTAGGAAAATCTAGTCTAAATCAAGAAATGATAAAATCAAGAATTGAGAATTTATGATGATTTCAAAATCAAATATCAAGAATCGAAATGAGGCTCGTAGGAATCGATCGGATCTATAGATTTGATGAAATCCAGCGATTACGTATTCTTATCCATCGATGAATTGATACTAGATCGATGATGATCAACGAGAATTAGGGATTTCTTGTGAAACTAAGATTTCATCATTTATCCCTTGTTCTTTCGTCGATATCATTCACATTCTAGCCTCTAGTAAATTCAAGAATCGATCGTGGATCCCTAATTTCGAGCGATCACAATCAAGGAATCATCGCAACGAAACTAGGTCGTCGATTCTTCAATTTGCTAGGGTTTACAAAACTCGTAGGACTTAAGAATCGTTTTAAGATTTGTTACATCATCATTCTATTGATCGTCTCGACCCCTTTATGAGCGGAGTTTTACTCAAACATCACAACAAGAACCACAATCACAAATTGAGATCGAATCATGATGCAAGAATTTAAAGAAACCAAGATTACAGAATTTCACCTGTTATTTATATCAACAATTCCGTTACAATCGCTCAAGAACTACAAGAGGAAAAACTCGATCGTCGATTTGGCTTCGCTCGTCTCCTTGAGTCGCGGATCGGCTTGGATCACTTGCTCGATTGAAGATCGGCTCCGCTCCTAAAAGGTTGAAGGCTTCTTGCTTGAATGGTACTCGGGATCTTGAATTTGGCTTGGATTTTGGATTAGGGCTACAAGATGTGTCACTCAACTTGTAGATGGAAATGGGGGAATTGGAGAACAACCACAACCCTTAGATCTAGGCTCCTTTTTATAGACCTTAAAACCCTAGATCTAGAATTTCAAATTTGAATTTTCCTCCAAAAGTTTGTTATAGGGAGAGGCTTCTAGAAGTGGTTAGTTGGAGGGAGCTTCTAGAACTAGTTTGTTAGGAGCTTAATCAAGATTAGCTTAATTTAATGATCCTTGCTGATGTGGCAGAAACTTCTTGAGTTCTGTAGAAATTGCCATAGCTTTCTGAGGTGTAGGAACTGAGGGAAGTAATCTGCAGTAAAAATGGGCTGATGATGTGGTAATACTACCGCGGATCCGCGGCACGAGCCTGCTTAGGCCGCGGATCCGCGGCCCAATAAGAGGCTCAGTGCTTCACTTTTCCACTGTGGCTTTCTGCTAGCTTTTGGATATTGTTCTGATATGTTGAATTTTACAATTCCTTCTGTATCAAATCCAGATCAAAGATCTTTGAGTTGGCGTATTTTTTTATCAGCAATTTGACAATTTTGGCTCGGTTCCTGAAATTTC
The DNA here is from genome assembly GCA_030015575.1 of Agapanthus africanus. Classification (NCBI taxonomy): domain Eukaryota; kingdom Viridiplantae; phylum Streptophyta; class Magnoliopsida; order Asparagales; family Amaryllidaceae; genus Agapanthus; species Agapanthus africanus. The sequence goes on from JASDDO010000029.1 coordinate 218,063,187, forward strand.
CTGCAAAAACTTCGAAACAAGTGTTGCGCTACACAAGAATGATGCGATGCCATGATAAACAGTCAATTTCCCTTAAAGTGCCGGTTTTAATGTCTAACACATGTAATCTGGTATTTCAGGGATGTTTTGCTAGTATGTGCAATATGAATGCCGAACACCTCTAGATGAATGCAAATGACAGGGAAATTGCCATGTTAAAAATGCAGTATTTTCGACTGATCAAATTCCCCCAAACTTATTTTCGGTCGTCTCGAGCGAACTGTTTTATTAAAAAGAGAAGGAGAAAATAAAGAAAGAGAAAAACTAACTAGCATACTTTCGTAGGCAACACGATTGCACTGAGCACGTGCAACAAGCCTTTAAACCTCTAGGTGTCCCTGGTAGGAGAAGTGTTGTCTCCTGAGGGTTTTCAGCGGATTGCTCCCAAAAAATCCAATAATAAAAGGAAGATCATGAATATTACATTTAAAGACAAGAATTGTAAAAGAAAAGCCTTGAAAGTTAGGGTTTCTAACTAAGCTAGCTTTTCGGTTGTCATGAGCCCTATCTTAATAGTCATGAAAAGATGTCAGAAATCACATCATCTCTCAATAAAACATCGTCTTTATTCTTCATTCCTATCTTTCTTCCAAACATCGATCATATAACCCTACGTATGTGTAATAAACATCCCTACACCCGGAGAATTCAATTCAAGCTATCATAGTTTTGTCCATCTACCTCAGTACTTTTTAATTAATGAATATTTAGATGAATTTGCTCACACAGTTTCATGCGACCATTAATACTTCTTGAGGTACTAACCGACCGATTACTCATGTGTTTGCTTATTTGGTGTTTTTTCTCGTCTTGCACCACCTAAGGCTTAGCAGTGACTCCCAGACCAGTTGGCCTTAGGGCACCAGGTGAAGAGGCACCCTCGCTATATTTTTTTATTGCTGCATTGGTGATAAAAAAACCAGTGTTCATTTTTCTCACCATTTTATATTTTATTCATTTTTTTATTTTTTATTTATTTCCTTCATACTTTGGCTTTTAGACAAGAGCATTTCAAGGTATCCTCTACTATCCCGAGTTTCAAGACGTGTGTAAGTGCGAATAGTAGGGTATCAACGTTCAAAATATTTGGCTTCCAGAATAGAAACTATTTTTCAGTCTTATTTTTATCCTCAGATTAGTGACTTCCTTCATCTTACTAACCCTTGGGACAACGGCTCATAACTATTTATTACTAGTTCGTTTAAGAAAACTTCTAATTTTCTTAGTTTTCTTAAATTTTTCAAATATTTTGGATGTAATTTTTCACTATCTAATCTTTTATTATATTATTTATGTACAAAAATATTTTTTTTTTTTTTGAAATTTTTTAAATTTTTATAGGTCTTGAAATGTTTTGTGCTTATGCAAAGTATGATGCAAATGATGCGAAAATAAGCACAAACCTCCCCCAAACTTGTTTTCAACAGTATCCTCACTGTTGCCTTCTGCTAAATCTCAAAAACCTGTAAGCTTGGGAGGAAATTTATTAATGGGGACAAAATATTTAAGTGAAAATCCTCCCCCTAACTTATTTTTGGCTCCACATTTTGTGTAAAAATTTTCTTTTCAAGAGCCAGATTATACCCCCCCAAACTTGAATTAAGCAATGTTCATCTTTGAAAATCACATGAGGGGGTCAAGAATCATTGGTCGATGCCAAGTTTTGCAAAGACCGAAAGTTAACACCAACCATTCAAAATTTTTATCAATGCAGTGCTCGGGTTGGTGGAAGAAGAAGCGGGGAAAGGGTAAGTGGTGGAATTGAATGTGTGTACGTCTCATTTTGGAGAGACGATGCAGTGATTGTGATGGATTACTCGCATTCTTTTTACAGTCCAGAAGAAGGGGTGGAGGTTCAATTTCATTGATTGGGAGATGATTCATCTCAACACCCGTGTCATTTAAAAATGCGAGTTCATCAGCGAAGATCTCCTCAAAAGTTCCATCTATGCCCCGATGAATAATGTCATCACAATGTGCGGGGTGATCTTCAGACTCTAAGAACAGTTCATAATCAGTGTTAATTGTTAACCCGGACATCTCGGTGGAAGAGTCCGTATGTGTATGATACATAGTTGGGTCGAACAATAACGTATGAAAAGAGTCAAGATCAGTATCAAGAGGATCATCAAATTCGCTGCTGTCGACATCCATTAAGTCGACAGAACAGACCTGAGCAGTAGGTTCGGAGGGTACACATCCCAACTTGTAAATGTTCAGCTCTATTGACCTATTCCCGAAAGATAGGGTCATAGAACCATTACGACAGTTAATGATAGCGTTGGAAGTGGCCAAAAAGGGGCGACCTAAAATCACCGGAATTTGATTCCGTGGGTTCGCTACAGGCTGTGTATCAATTACAATAAAATCCACAGGGAATATAAATTCCCCAATTTTTATTAACACATCTTCCAGTTCACTCTTAGGTTTGGTGATTGATCGGTCAGCCATCTGGAGAGTGCAATGGGTTGGCTTCAACTCTCCGATACCTAGTTGCTCATAAACCGAGTATGGAAGCAAGTTAACACTAGCGCCAAGGTCTAGTAGAGCACGGTTGATGTGTTTTTCCCCGATAGAAATGGAAATAGTAGGATATCCAGGATCCTTACGTTTCCTCGGTAATTGTTGGGGGAAAGCCGTGTCTACAGTCTTTGCCATGAAAATCTTCTTGGGCACTTGAGTCTTCCTCTTCCTAGTGCACAAGTTCTTAAGAGTTTTCACATAGGACGGAACTTGTTGGATGGCATCTAGGAGAGGGATGTTTATGTTAACTTGCTTAAACATGTCCATAATCTTCTCCATATGTGGACTCGATTTGTTAGCCCTTAACCGATTAGGATAAGGTGCTTTAGCAATAAGCGCTGGGTCCATCATAAGAGAAGGAAGTGTGTATGGACCTGATCCCAGAATAGAAGTGGGGATCGTCCGTGGAGAACTAGAAGAGATGGGCTGATGTGGCGAGCCTTGTGGGAAACGAAGAATAGGCTCGCAAGAAGGTGGTGGGGTAGAAGAACTGGGGTCAGAATTAGAAGTAGAAGTGGAAGGAAAGGTCTCAGCCGGGGTTTTATTGATTGATTTATCAGTGTCATCAATCTCTTCCCCAACGTGATTGTCAAGCACTCTTCCAGATCTCAACGTGAGTGCATTCACATGATGTGAATAGCCAGGATTGGTTAAAGGTTGAGCAGAAAGTTTCCCTTTCTCTCTTGCACTCATTTTGGCTTTTAGTTGTGCAATTTGTGCTTCCATCGATTTGATATTATCATTTTGAGAGACAATGATCTTCATCACATTCTCGATGGAAGATTGCAAACTTGCCGTCGAATGTTTCATGAAAGTATCCAAGGTTTGTGCTAGTGCATAGGTATTATCTGTACCGGTCAATTGCAAAGAGTTTTCAGGTGGTGCAAAAGTGTTGGCCGGATTTTGGAAGTTTTGTGATTGGAAGGGGTGCTGACTCAATTGAAGTGGTTGCTGTTGTGGTGGAGGGACCCTTTGGAAATTGTGTTGGGTTGGAACCGTGTTTTGAGATTGTGATTGGTTCCAAGCAAAGTTAGGGTGATTCCTCCAACCCTGATTATAAGTGGAAGAAATTGGGTTGTTTCAAGGTCTTTGAAATGCGGCATTGGTATGCTCGTGACCTTGAAACGGAGAATTTAGTGGACATTCTTCCGTCAAATGAGATGGATCACAACAGCATCCACATACAGTTTTGGAGAGTGACATTTGATTTAGGGCGGCAGCTAAAAATTTGTTTTCCATAGTCTCGAGTTTCTTTTGCATAGCTGAAATGTCAGCTCTAACTCCTATGGAAATATTATTGACATCCCTAGACGATTGACTCACACCCTCCCACTGTAAAGATTTTTCAGCGAAATCTTCTAAAATTTTCCAGGCTTCCCTATCATCTTTGGTCATGAAGTTGCCTTGACACATGCATTCAAGGGTCTGTCTTGTGTTAGGATTAATGCCCTCATATATGATTCGGCACAGTTCCCATCTGGGGATTCCGTGATGAGGACATTGGACTAATAGATCCTTAAAGCGTTCAAGACAGTGTGAAAATGTTTCATTTAGAAGCTGGGTGAATTGATATATTTTTCTACGGACTCGTGCTGTCTTTTGATGTGGGTAGAATTTCTTAAGGAATGCTTTGACGAATTCTTCCCAATTTGAAATGGAATGTGCGGTAGTGTTATACAGCCACTTCTCGGCTATATCGCACAAGGTGAATGGGAGAAGACGAAGACGTAAAGCATCCACAGAAAGCTGTGAACTACCCATCATTGCGCATACATTTTCAAATTTCGTGATAAACACGTATGCGTCCTCAAACTCGAGACCGTGAAATTTTGGTAGAAGGTTGATGTATTGGGGTTTAATCTGAAAATTGTCCCCGTTGGCTGGTGGAATGGAAAGACAGGTGGAAAGGGGACCTCGTGTTGGATAGCACCTCTCTTGGAGAGAGATGCGAGGTGGATTCTGCGCACCAACGGACGGCGGCAGAGTAGTGGAAAAGAAGTTCGATGGAGACGTATCCATCGATGTGGGTGTGGTGGTGGGTAAAGAAGAGGTAAATGTAGAAATACCGATTTTAGGATCGATCGGGGGGACGCGGACTAAACGGGCACTAGAATCCCGTTGTCCAGCCTATCTTGCACTAAAAAGGGTTAGTACAAGTGGCAGCGTGATTTATAATTAGGGGAAATGCAGTGTTGGTGTTTGGTTTGAAAAGTGATACGGATTTTTGAAAATATGATGCAAGCACAACAAATGCAACACACAAACCCTAATTCTAAGGGTCACCTAGGTCAAATCTCTAGACCGCTCCTAACTGCCAAAAGACAAGTCGCAGGATCAATCCTCCACTGCCTCTTTGTCTCTCCTGTGGCCAGGTAAGTGCCAGGTAAGTGGGAGGTTCTCCACTACGTAAGTAGTGGGCCTAATTAAGTAACCACTAGCTTTCGACACACTTTCCTTAGACACCACAAAAGAAACGTGGATAAGCAATGAGTTACCCACGGCCTTCTCTTGTCCTAAGTGAGCGCGACGGTCCTTAGAGTCATCTTTAGATCTTTTTTAGTTAATGAGGGTAAATGCGGATGCAAGTTTGTGATTTTCGGGGCTTAGAAAGGGTAATGAACTCCCCACCTAATCTGGATTTGGTCTTTGCCCCTTAAATTTCCATATTAATATGCAAATAACCAAAAATCAAAACACGCACAAATTTTTATTTTGCTTTTGCGGCGCTGCGATTATTTTGCAAAAAAACCTGCAACAAAGTGTTATTTGGAGCAGCTGAGGGAGAAGATAAGAAAGGGTAGAAGTCACCTGAGAATTTGGATGCAGAGATGCAGCTACAGCGCCGCGGAAACGCGGTCTGAGGAGCCTAATGCCGCGGAATCGTGATTCTCTAATGGGATCACTGCACCAATTTTTGTGTACAAGCTTCTGTTCGCCTTGTTAGTTCTCTGGAATGATCAGAAAAATTTTCCTCCAGCTCCAATAATTCCAGATTTCCTCGCAATCAAATCACAACACACGTATTAGGGTTTGTGCGAGTTTAGATCTAAAAATTATAATGGAATAAATCTTTCAACTCAAATTTCAAAATACGAACAATTAGCGCACTATCCCCGGCAACGGCGCCATTTGATTTGCGTTGATATTTTCCGATTGTGTGTGTATATCAAATGATCCCCGGCAACGGCGTCATTTGATTGATAAGAATTTCTCGTTGTGTAGTATGAAAATTGTATAGAAATCACAACCAAAAATATTTTGACCGCAATCAATAACGGTGTCGAATGTAGCGCGTTAGTAAGTGCGGATCGTCCACAGGGAAAGTGTAATCTTTCGTGTTTCGATTTAGATGAGTTGAAACTTTAAAGAAAAGAAAACAAACAACAATTCATGATTTGTAAATTGAAGTTCAAGAATTAGGAAAATCTAGTCTAAATCAAGAAATGATAAAATCAAGAATTGAGAATTTATGATGATTTCCAAATCAAATATCAAGAATCGAAATGAGGCTCGTAGGAATCGATCAGATCTATAGATTTGATGAAATCTAGAGATTACGTATTCTTATCCATCGATGAATTGATACTAGATCGATGATGATCAACGAGAATTAGGGATTTCTTGTGAAACTAAGGTTTCATCATTTATCCCTTGTTCCTTCGTCGATATCATTCACATTCTAGCCTCTAGCAAATTGAAGAATCGATCGTAGATCCCTAATTTCGAGCGATCACAATCAAGAAAGTATCGCAACGAAACTAGGTCGTCGATTCTTCAATTTCCTAGGGTTTACAAAACTCGTAGGACTTAAGAATAGTTTTAAGATTTGTTACATCATCATTCTATTGATCGTCTCGACTCCTTTACGAGCGGAGTTTTACTCAAACATCACAATAAGAACCACAATCACAAATTGAGATCGAATCATGATTCAAGAATTTAAAGAAAGAAAGATTAAAGAATTTCACCTTTTATTTATATCAACAATTCCGTTACAATCGCTCAAGAATTACAAGAGGAAAAACTCGATCGTCGATTTGGCTTCGCTCGTCTCCTTGAGTCGCGGATCGGTTTGGATCACTTGCTCGATTGAAGATCGGTTCCACTCCTAAAAGGTTGAAGGCTTCTTGCTTGAATGGTACTCGGGATCTTGAATTTGGCTTGGATTTTGGATTAGGGCTACAAGATGTGTCACTCAACTTGTCGATGGAAATGGGGGAATTGGAGAACAACCTCAACCCTTAGATCTAGGCTCCTTTTTATAGACCTCAAAACCCCAGATCTAGAATTTCAAATTTGAATTTCCCTCCAAAAGTTTGTTATAGGGAGAGGCTTCTAGAAGTGGTTAGTTGGAGGGAGCTTTTAGAACTAGTTTGTTAGGAGCTTAATCAAGATTAGCTTAATTTAATGATCCTTACTGATCTGGCAGAAGCTTCTAGAGTTCTGTAGAAATTGCCATAGCTTTCTGAGGTGTAGGAACTGAGGGAAGTAATCTGCAGTAAAAATGGGATGATGATGTGGCAATACTGCCGCGAATCCGCGGCACGAGCCTGCTTAGGCCGCGGATCCGCGGCCCAATAAGAGGCTCAGTGCTTCACTTTTCCACTGTGGCTTTCTGCTAGCTTTTGGATATTGTTCTGATATGTTGAATTTTTCACTTCCTTCTGTACCAAAGCCAGATCAAAGATCTTTGAGTTGGCGTATTTTTTTATCAGCAATTTGACAATTTTGGCTCGGTTCCTGAAATTTCCTGCAAAAACTTCGAAACAAGTGTTGCGCTATACAAGAATGATGCGATGCCATGATAAACAGTCAATTTCCCTTAAAGTGCCGGTTTTAAAGTCTAACACATGTAATCTGGTATTTCAGGGATGTTTTGCTAATATGTGCAATATGAATGCCGAACACCTCTAGATGAATGCAAATGACAGGGAAATTGCCGTGTTAAAAATGCAGTATTTTCGACTGATCAATCTCCATACGGCCTCTACAGCGTTTCGCCCGAAACTTGAGAAAACGGTCTGTGGGGGGCTCTAAAGACTCGTCAATACTTTGGCTGTGAATTTAACCACTAGAACGTCAGAGGTATTAGCCTATACGTAACGGGCTACCAGGTATTGACCAAAAGGGACGTCGATGAGCGAATATATCTTGACACCCTACTGAGCCTGTCAGTGAAAATATCCGTACAGTCCGGTCCGTTCGTCTATGAGTATCGCATGGCGGGCCTAGGGGGTTGGTAAAAGTCAGACCCCCAAAAGCGGTACAAGTCGTGTCGGAGTATAGCCCAGAACACCCTGAGATACTACTGGAATACCTACCAGTAAATCTCCTGTCTCGGCCGAGGGCTTTGTGTAAAGGCTCTCCTAGACACAGCGCGACCTCACCCCCAATACCGGGAGAGACGAACCCCTGCAGATCCGCTCACTGCCTCCATGTGTCTCGGGACTGTACCCAACTAAAACCTGTTTGCACGACACCTTTGAGCCGTGGTAGGGTAGTAATCAAAGTACAGTAAGAACTCACACGAGGCAAAAGACGATCTCAGGTCGATGAACTAACCTGTACACATGTCACCAGGGAACTGCTATCTGACGTCAGGTATAATACCAACTAGCATGTTCCCGACGAGTCCTGTCCGGTGTACTCATAACCCAATGAGCACCTGTATACATCTTAGGTGAACCAACTGACACTAGTGGCATGTGAGACCGACCACCGCCCCTCGTCGGGGTCTCGACTGTATACACTAGTCTACTGTGGAGTATCGATGCCCTGTCTCGAAACTCCTACGACTAGGGACCTTTTAAGGATGTGCTTATAGACCCCAGCTCCCACGTATATGATCGCCATCATACTGCTGGTAGTCAAGCAAGAATCCTATGGGCTCTATCAACGTGCAATAGTGATCAGTAATGTCACCTGAAACAGTACACGATGATAAAGATAAACCAGATAGCATACTATCATCTTGAGTAAGACTGTCCTACCGGTATAGGTCCTCCCTCAATCATTGCAATCACGTGCCTGTGATCCAATAATTGACTCTGAGGGCACTATCTCCAACAATCTCCCACTTGCACTCAAGTCTAATTATTGCGATGTCGCATACTCACAGCCCGTGTGATACCTAACACCCAACTCCTTTACTAGTCAGTCTCACAAAGGTCGTTTGCGAAACTATTGCGTTCGAGGAATAGCCTCAGTGAGTGGATCCGCCTTGATGTTTCTTTCTATGTCTCTCTATATATCAAGTTCGCGGAGAAAGCCATCTCCCGAAATGAGCAATACCTTTCTTAGAATATGTCTGGATATCTGATGGGACCTAACTCATAAATGAACTCCAAATCCAAACTTCTTAGACTGTATCGTCAACTGAAACCAATCAATATCCAGCGCCATGCCTCCCTCGGTATCCGCTTGGACCACCTGTCCAAAATACTGCCCCTCGTCAGAGGGAAAACTATAACTCTGACAACTTCTCTGTCATACAGGTCACCTTGGAAGCCTGGAATGATAACTGTCTCCCGAAGGAGGATGCTGTTATCATATCCCTAGAATATCCACTTATATTCTAAAACTGCTTCCGATCGTTTCTCCAGGACTGGATTAATATCCTATGTGGAGAAACCACTGTGTAACAACCAAAGTATAACCGATCATAGTATAGGAATATCACTTCCTACATTGTGTATGTCATCCAAATACCAGGACATCACACCCTACTACCTTCTTAAAAGATCCATCCCCTATTCTGATGAAGTCAAACCTATGACTGTCACATCAGAAATAGATGATCTATCTCCGCTATATCTGCTTTAGTCTATAAATAGACATAAGCTACTTGTCCACCATGCTTCCGCTGCTCCCACTGACTACGACAACACTCTGGCAGAGTCATATAGACGTACACTTCTAAAGCTAGTTTAGAACGACGCTATACTCATCCTCCTGCCGGGTCTCACAGTCTGGAACAACAGCAATGGCAAGTCTGGTTAAACAAGAACCTCCCTGCCACCGTCCTTGAGGCTATCGGAGTACCTCTCAGGTGCCTGAGGTTACCCACCATATCTGCGGAGTGGCCAATGGAATGTCAAACCAGATTGAATCTTTAGGTTCTTATCAAATCTTCAGTAATCTTTTGCGGTTCTGGAATCACTTCCAGTTCTACCATACTCCCACTTCTGTTTTCTGAAAAAATCCATTTTTATTAAAACTGTGGCGAGTCAAGAACAATATCACTATTGATCTTCCTGATGGTAGAAAGTCAACCCTCGTCATAGCCTGGGTCAACCCACAAACAGCCATTACAGAAATGTGTCTTGAGTTATCCAGAGTCTGGTTTTAAGCATAAACCTGACAACTCCCCGTACCTTAACATCGTCAAGATATTAACTGTTCTATATCCAATACAGAAACAGAGGCACTGATTTAATTGAACCAGATTCAAATCATGCAGCTGTCTCCAGTGCATGTCAACTAAATGGAAGGAGGCCGATCAGCGTTACTCAACTAAGGAATGCTTCCAATTATGAGTAACCTGAAAGAGAATTAAGTTCTCTTAATCATTACTATCAACTGAATACCATACACAAGTATCTACATCTTCGATCACCTTGAAGAATCCCGATACATGCAACATCTGGTTCTCTACTTTATTCATATACCTATAACTTCTCAAAACTTGGACCCTGTGTTTCTACGAAACACCTGTCTAAAAACTAGAGAAGTCATAAGTAAACCGAATATAGTACGAAGACCATCCCCTTTGTCCTAATGGATACTGGACAATATACAATACTCTGTATAAGTTCCCTGAGTCTAGTGACTCATTCACTGTGTGTCTTAGGTTGAAAACGTACTTATGGTTAAGAAGAATTACACCGCTGTTCAATGCTCCTTACCTAACCATCCACTGATATAGGTAAATGTCATAGACATAATTTCAAAAAGGTATGTCTCACTCTATAAAAATAGACGTACAGATATATCAATTTGAAATTGGTGCATAACAACGGATATTCAAAACCAAATATTTGCCGTCCGGAAAACAACCCAGGTGACTTCCTCAAATATCACCAATTACAATGAATCCCGATATAATGAGGATGATCACCTAATTCCCAATAACTTACTCCCACTCATCATCTGTAAAACCATACAGATGTGAGAATCAAACCTGGTAAATACATACCCTGGAGCAAGTGTCTAATTGGGAAATCAGTTTTCTTTTAACAGTACACAGTGAAACTGAAACATTGAAATGTTTCGATGGGGTATCCCTGTATTCCTAGTAATGCCTCTTCCATTATCCAGATTCACAACTGTAACCGTATAATTCTTTGCCATCTCTCCAAATCCCTTTATATATCTTTAGTCATTACCTTCTGTACACCTTCTCAGGCTAAATGGTTTTCTTCCTTCCCTACCGTTCGGCACCAGCCTATGGTTTGGAAGAAGACTATCCAATAAGCATAATGGGTGTACTGTCCTAATCCTAGGAGCCCTCTCAATGCGAGAGAAGGTGAAGATAAAAGACAACCGAATAAACCATATTCCTATTTCTCCTGAACCAGAATCCATCCCCGAACTGGAACAAGTTCCTTTCGAGTTCGTTTATAACCATACGATGGAGTATCCAATAAACTGTGGATCTTCGTAGTGATACGGAGTGTCCTGGAGAAATACAAAGGTGAAGTGGGAGTGGTAGAAATACTTGGTTTGGTCGTGAATAGCAGTCGCAGTTTACTTTGCCCTCTTACTAATCCCTTGATTTGTCTTAACTTAATACCTTCTGCACACCATCGTTATGCTAATTGGTTTTCTTCATTCCCCACCGTTCGGCACCAGCCTAAGGTTTGGAAGAAGACTATCCTATTTGCGTAATAGATGTACTATCTCCTGAACCAAGGAGTACTCGCAACCTGGGAGAAGGTAAAAGAAAAAGACAACTGAATTGTCCTATTCGTTTTCTCCAGAACCGGAAACCATCCTCGAATAAATTCCTTCGAGTTCGTATATAACCATACGATGGTTTTATCCAATGTAAGTGGACGTTCGTAGTAATACGGGGTGTCCTGGAGAAAAGGGTAAAAGTAGGAGTGGCAATGAGGTTTGCAACTCAGACAATCCAAAAGCCAGTCTTATAAGAAGGTTCGGTTAATTTTGGTCACTGAGTCATAGTCAAGGGTCGGGTCATGGTCGCTGCCAAAGGGAGAGAGAAAAGAAACACTCAGCGTGCACTCTAACCTAGATCAGAATGGTTATCAGTTTATCTAATCAGGAAACCTCCCACTGTACCGTCAAATTCTTCTCCAAACCTGAAAGAAGAATTAGTCAGGATCACCCGAGGAGTAAACCAACTCATCAGTGGGAATCAGGATCCAACTATCATCGCATGATAACGTGACGGAATCCGCTCACGTTATCACACTACAGAAGGTATGCGCATATCTGGTAAGTTTCAGTTTCTTTAGAAACTTCCGATGTGATTTTCACCCCTAGGACCCAAGTGACCTTGACACAGTCGACAAATCAAAGAGTCCTAGTCAAGTTCAACCCGTCATTATCCTGGATTGCATTAAACCCACCGGTACAAGCCCTTGACATAGTCAACAAGGCCGCACGACTGTCCTAACCAATCCTATTAATATGCCACAAACGAACACTACTCAGCTACCGTACACTACGCCTTGACACAGTCAACAAACGCAGCACGAATACTAAGTAATGCTTGTAAGAAATGACGGAGGGCTACGTCTAGTTTTTGGCGAAAAACTTTTAACGTAATGAACTTGATATCGTTAAAGGAACTGCATAACTTTTTATAAAAATATAGTGACGAAAACTTTCGCTAAAGAGGTCACTCCCGGTGAAGGGATCTCGGCACTTTCCCCGTAGAATGAGGTGCATGATATTCAAACTGAATACCACGATGCAAAGCAAAAGGCAATCAGCTATAGTGAAGTTATTACTCTGACGCAAACTTCTGTCCAAGGGGTCACTCCCGGTGAAGGGATCTCGGCCCTTGCCTCGTCGACTGAGGTGCTGGATATTCATAACCGAATACCACTGTGCAAAACAAAAGAGAACATCCTTGCAATAACAGTATTTTTTGAAAAATGTTCCAACAACATCAGAATAGGTTTGTTTTGCTTGCATTGATCCGAATCAATGCAGTCCCATCAATTGATCACACTACAAAGAACGAAAATAATGATGTACGTATATTCCATTCGCATTCGCCACTGGGTCCCGTCATCACCCGTTAGGTTACTTAACTAACGACAGAGCGGGGACTGGACTAGCGCGGGTGTAAAACATATACAACATCTACTAGTATATATATCAATATATAATATTCGCTCACGGTGTGATAAAATGCAACATCACAGAAATGTAATAAGCATCACAGAACAATACAGATAACCGGGATCCCCGGGTTTTATAGAGCCGCTACTGAAACCCGACATTCACCTGGTCGTGTGGATAGACTGTGCAATGAAATCCTAGACCCCTATGGGCGCGGAAAGTTACCTGCCAAGACCTGAAGCGAGGCAACCCCCTTCAGCAACGTGAATGGACCACCCAGCACTTCACGGAATCCGGTAACTTGGGCACCCCTCCTTGGGTCAACCTGTACCCCCTACGAATGCGGCGAATAGCCTGCCAATTCTAGAGTGAAGCCCCTTCCGTCTCAAAGCCATGAGATGTGGGTCCGTTGCCCTCTAGAACCCGGCTATCCGTGCACCCCACCTTGGGGTAATCCTAGTACAGAAAGTAAAATATACAACGGGTACATCGACCTCAGCCCGGTCGTGCCCCAAAAGAATAATATACAAACAGGCAGTGACGGCAGTCCACATGTCGGACGCTCGCCCCGCAATGTCAAATGTACATAATAACCAAACTGTACTACCATTGCAACCAGGCTATCCACCACGACAAATCCGCAACATCATAGCATAACACAGAACATCAACGTGAATGTCATGTTCGCAAATCCGTCTAAAAGGGCTATAGCAGTTAGACAGGATTTACCGATCAAATGACATTCACGGTCACAGATATAATGTAAATACTGTGAACTAACATGTTTAAAATTTTGGATCGACTAAATTTACCGAAGTGGGACCCAAGCACAACTGTAGCACTCAAAGAAAATCTGGGCCCAAACAGTACATACCAAGAACCCCATTTCCAACTCAGGAACATACTGGAAAAAGTTGGTGCAGTGAAGGCATAGAACGGCGGCGGAACCGCGGCGAAAAGGGGGTTGGGGCCGCGGTTCTGCGGCGTTAATATTGAATCATGTCACCAAATTTCTACAGTGTTCCTACAAAACCTTGCATGATTTTCTGTAGCACACCAAAAAATTTTTTGACAACAGAAAAATTTCGACAGAAACTGCACATTTGAAAACGCGATTTCGGAATTTTTGTTCGATCGAGGTTCTAAACACGCTAGAGCAAGCTAGTGTAAGTTAATGGCGTGGCTCTGATACCATGTAGGACTACGGTAGCGCCCCGGCCGTCTTTCCGAGGCCAAAATGCGGAAACAAAAATTTTCTTAACTTTAAACCGGCACTACCGCATCCTAGAAACCCGGATCGTAACCATTAACCTAATGCTAGCAAACAAGAGATGGGAAGAAAGCTATACCGAGCGATCCGTGTCCTTCGGTCTTCGGCCTCCACTCCGATCTCCTCACGGAATCTCCGGTCTTCATCTCCTCGTCGGAATGGGCACCACATCGCCGGGTTCTTTTATGGGCTCCCACCTCTGGACCGAGGCAACTCGGGCACGAAGTTGGCGAGCTGACGTGCCCAAGGGTGCTGTAGGATAAGTGTATAATGTTTTGTCTCTAGGGGTTTGAAGTTGCCTTTGGATGGAGGCGGAATGAACTTTGAAATGAACTTGGGAATTTTATAGCAAACAAAAATGAGGTGAAGAAATTTCCCCACCAAATGAAATGCCCTCTCTTCTCCCACAAAGTGTGGCCGGCCCCTATATAGAATGAGGAGAGAAAAAAACTAAACCCATGAAGGGAGGTGAGTGTAGTAAAACCCAAAGGGTGACTATAACCAATGAGATGATAATGAGGAAATTATCTCACTTCAAAATCCTATCACATCCTAATCAAATCCCATCACCATTAATGCTATAAAATGATGCATGAAAAGAAAAGATGCTATCATAATCTTTCCATTTACAAATAAACCCTCCACATTTGCTAATTTGCAAACTTGCAAATTAGCCCCTCCATCGGAAAAATCCGGCCGTGAAGGAACAAAGGAAAACAGGCCGGAACGGAATACAAACTGGCAACTTCAGAAAACTGATCCCGTAATAAATTACAGCAAAACCCCACGACTGTATATACATACCCGCATTTGTATTCCGACCGAATACAAATGCAATGAGACAAAATCTACACTGTACAATACTAGGATCCGGCTTAAACCAAAGCCCGCTAGTATTATTCATCCGATCTTGATCCGTGCAATACCGCACGTATAAGATCGAACCCTGCCATATCTCCATACGGCCTCTACAGCGTTTCGCCTGAAACTTGAGAAAACGGTCTGTGGGGGACTCTAAAGACTCGTTAATGCTTTGGCTGTTGATTTAACCACTAGCACGTCAGAGGTATTAGCTTATACGTAACGGGCTACCAGGTATTGACCAAAAGGGACGTCGATGAGAGAACTTATCCTGACACCCTACTGAGCCTGTCAATGACAATATCCGTACAGTCCGGTCCGTTCGTCTATGAGTATCGAATGGCGGGCCTAGGGGGTTGGTAAAAGTCAGACCCCCAAAAGCGGTACAAGTCGTGTCGGAGTGTAGCCCAGAACACCCTGAGATACTACTAGTATACCTACCAGTAAATCTCCTGCCTTGGCCGAGGGCTTTGTGTAATGGCTCTCCTAGACACAGCGCGACCTCACCCCCAATACCGGGAGAGACGAACCCCTGCAGATCCGCTCACTGCCTCCATGTGGCTCGGGACTGTACCCAACTAAAACATGTTTGCACGACTCCTTTGAGCCGTGGTAGGGTAGTAATCAAAGTACAGTAGGAACTCACACGAGACAAATGACGATCTCAGGTCGATGAACTAACTTGTACACATGTCACCAGGGAACTGCTATCTGACGTCAGGTATAATACCAACTAGCATGTTCCCGGCGAGTCCTGTCCGATGTACTCATAACCCAATAAGCACCTGTATACATCTTAGGTGAACCAACTGACACCAGTGGCTTGTGAGACTGGCCACCGCCCCTCTTCGGGGTCTCGACTGTATACACTAGTCTACTGTGGAGTATCGATGCCCTGTCTCGAAACTCCCACGACTAGGGACCTTTTAAGGATGTGCTTATAGACCCCAGCTCCCACGTTTATGATCGCCATCATACTGCTGGTAGTCAAGCAAGAATCCTAGGGGCTCTATCAACGTGCAATAGTGATCAGTAATGTCACCTGAAACAGTACACGATGATAAAGATAAACCAGATAGCATGCTATCATCTTGAGTAAGACTGTCCTACCGGTATAGGTCCTCCCTCAATCATTGCAATCACGTGCGAGTGATCCAATAATTGACTATGAGGGCACTATCTCCAACATCATCTTACCTATCGACTAGCTTCTTTAGTTCATTCCCTTAGTTGGTTAGATAGATACTGGTTAAGGCTCGAGTCATACCTATTTTTCAAAACTAACGAATCGTGTGCATTTTTAAAGACAGCCTGGGGGATACTATGGATTTTTCAAAGGACACATCTTTTCTATAAAACCCTGTAGCCCCTACTTTTCTGAAAACCATGATTCGTTCTATTTCAAACGCCAGATTGTATGACTCGTAGTTGGATAATGTATATTCTTCAGTGTTATGGTTACTTCATCATTCTTCGTATGTTCATATTGCTCTCATCGCATTTTATGCTTATGCACGTGTTTTCTTTAATAATTATGAACCCTGCTTGTTAGGACACCAGCACCATTACCGATGATACGCATGTTTCACACACACTTGTTTGCCGGCTCACACGCATCATCATCGGTAATTACCATGTCACATACACTTTAGAACATATTATCTCATTGATAAAATCAGCTAAATGCTAGTTACTGCATAATATTTGCGTGATTGCTCTCATGTGTTAACTTAGAGATTGCATTCTTTACATATATACTTCATGCATTCATGTATTCATTCATGTACTATTCTGGGGCTTTATACCGATATCCACTATTTACTTACTCTGGATTCTTGGATTTCGGATTTCCATGAGATTTCTGGATTTTGGGGAAAACCGCAAGAATTTTATAAAACTCTTATCATTATTTAAAAATAGAAATTTGCGGTTTTCTCGTGATATGATATGTGTGGCGTCCACCATGAGTTTTCTCGGTTCTTGAGCTATATATATACCCGATTCGAGGAGGGGGATGCACCGTCTGCGGATACATGGTGGACCCGGTGCGGTACCTCGGGGTAAGAAGATCGCAGATGATGGCGTTGAACCCGGCAGGGGAGCACTACCGACCGGTTATTGTTGTTGTTTTTGGACGCGGCGGATATCTGGAGGATACCGACCGTAGTCGTGAGATTGGATGATAGGGGCCGATCCGGACTGCCGGAGCCCGAGACACAGAGATATTGAGATTTTAGATACAGAGATATTGAGATTTAAGATACAGAGATATGAGATATTGAGATTTTGAGATATTCCTATTTTGTGTCGATGCTTGACACGGATTTCTGTTGATTTCACTGATGAGGTTTCAGTCTTATTATACAAGATTCATTGATGTTTTTCTTATATCAGATTATTCAGATTTCGTGGTTGATTTTCTCATTCATGATACATTCATACATCAGATATGTGGCTCATTACTGTTTAGTGACACTGACACGATGCACTGAGTATTGCACTTATGCATAGATTATTACCCTGTCACTACTAGATGTCTAGTGTTATATATGTATATTATTATGACCTAGGAGATCGTCGTGCATGCGATTTCTACTAGCAGATGTCTTCTACTGACGAGTTGGCAACTCACCCCCGTTGTGCCAAATTTTCTTACAGGTTTCGATGTACAGGTTTCCTTGGCGGATTGCTGGCACACCATTTCATTCAGGGTGATTGCTTGGTAGGTTGGTTCACTTGTATCGGGACCGCCGTTGTACTTTTATTATTTCATTTGTATCTAGTAAGATCCATCAACCAGACTTGTATTACTTGATAGATTTAGAAGACCGGTTGTTTATTCTGTAGGGTTCCTAGGCACTCTAGTGAGGTCTCACAAGGCATCGAACATGCCAATTTAAAAAAAATGGTGCCGAGAAACCCTAGACTACGGATCTTAGACTAGATGTTTAGGCGAAACTAGAAACTAGTTAACTATTTAACTAGAAGTTAGATGCTACAACCTTTGTAGATCCGGATTTCCACTTCCTTAGCTCCACGTGGGTGTGCTCTCGCTGTCCATCACGAATCCTAGACTCATTCGTCGGCTTCATCGGGAAAACGGGCGAGCAAGGTCGTCGGCTTCGTGTCAAAGACGATCCACGTCGAGGTTGCACTAGTTCAAGCTCCGACTTCACCAAGTAGTGAAATTTGTGAAGAAAACACCCAAAACCACTTGGCAAGAGGTAGAGGACGAAGAAATAGGAGGTGGGTTCACTTTAGATTTGGATTTCTCTCACTAGATCTCAAGTTGCCATTAAAGTAGCAAGCTTGAAGAAGAAGAAGAAGATGAAGATGGTTATGATAAGTTCTATTAAAAAGAAATAGAAAATCAATACTTATCATAACTTAAACTAGGTTAAGTGTAGAGAATAAACCATGGTGAATTACGTGGGTTAGGGTTAAGCAAAAAGACAAGAATGGTTAAAGAAGTCAAAGCTTCATGAAGCTTCAACTAATGACAAAAGAAAGCCACCATTCTCTTTAAACTTATCCAAATAAATGAATAAATGAATAAATGAATAAATAAATATGCAAAACCCTAATTATCATAATAACCATGGTTTAATTCTATTCACTTAACCATATGATCAAGTATCATCAAACATGATACAAAAAAGTGCACAAAAGTATATCACATATACAATGTGCAATCCAAGTGAGAAAAATCCGTTTAAAGTGAACCAATACTAGTTAATGCAAAGTAATATATCAAATATATAATTATACATTAAATCATTAAATCAACACTTGATTCAATGATCCGGTCATGTCGCACATGACCGACTAGTATTCAATGTATCGGCTTATCGAATCGATCTTCGATTCGATAACTAGGTTATATCGAATATAACCATTCGATACATATATCGCGAGAATGGAATACGGTATCACATACACGCATTATTCTCGGTCCTGCACATATCTCATATGCGCTCCTATTTCGTTTCGCTTGAACCAGGAAACCTCTGTGTAGGACTCTATAGACTCGTCATTACGCCGGTAGCAGATGATGATCATATCAAACACCCACAAGCCGCAAGCGGTCTGCTAAACGTAACGGCCACCCGGGTATTGAGCGATCAGAAGATCGACGAGCTAGCCCGCTCACACTCCTGCGAATCCGACCAGTAACACTTACCGTACAGTCCGGTCTCTTCGTCTGATATATCGCATATCAAGTCTAGGGGTGGTAAACGTCAGACCCCAATAACCCGATAAGTCGTGCCGATGTGAGGCTCATAACGGGTCGAGAAACTACTGGTAACACTTACCAGCAAATCTCTGATCAGCCCTGGCCAGGGACTTCCCTGTTACGGCCAATCGAGCACAGCGCAACATCAACCCCCAATACCGGGAGAGACGAAACCCCTCCTATCGCTCATTGCCTCCATGTGACTCGGGACTGTACCCAAAGACCATCGTTTTGCATGCCCTCATGGACGTGGTAAGCTGGAGATCAAAGCATAGTGGGAATCACATAAGACTCTATGACGATCTCGGGTCTACAGACTAACCTGCACAAGTGTCACCTGAGAACTGCCATCTGACGTGAGGTATAATACCATCTGGGAGTTCTCGGCGAGTCCGTCCAGTGTACCCAGTCTCCACTGAGCACCCGTATACCATCTCTGATGTCAAACACCAATGGATATGGGATCATCCATCGCCCATCACATGGGTCGAGAAGCATATACGCTAGTCTACTCTGGTATATCGATGCCCCGTCTCGATACACCCACGACTAGGGACCTTGAAGGATGTACTTATGGACTACCATGTTCCCACTAGTATGATCTGCATCATAGTCCAGGTAGTCAAGTACACATCCTAAGGGCTTTACCAACATGTAACTACAAGACAGTATTAAGAGACTAGTGTACATGTTAAGATAAAGAGTAACCAGATAGCATATTATCATATCGAGCAAGAAAGTCATCTCTATATATGTCCAAGCATCCAATATAATATACAACATCTGTACAATACTGGCCTCTAGGGCATACATACAACTAACAATCTCCCACTTGCACTAGGGCCAGCTGCTGTAGTATCGCATACCGAGCATCCCGAAGAGTCTCTCAAACAGTGTCTGGGGAATGGCCTTCGTGAGTAGATCCGCCGTGTTGTTCTTCGTGTCAACCCTCCTGACCTCGATCTCCCGGCGATCAACTATCTCCCGGATCAGGTGATACCGCCTCAGAATATGCCTGGACCGCTGATGGGACCTGGGTTCCTTGGCCAAAGCCACCGCTCCATTGTTATCGCAATACAAAGGTATTGGATGCTCAATGGATGGAACCACTCCAAGTTCAGTAATGAACTTCTTGACCCAGACAGCCTCTTTGGCAGCATCGTTGGCAGCGATGTATTCAGCCTCCATCGTCGAGTCTGCCACGGTTTCCTGCTTGGAACTCTTCCAGCTAACCGCCCCTCCGTAAAGGGTAAAGACAAAGCCCGACTGCGACTTAGAGTCGTCCTTATCACTCTGGAAGCTCGAATCGGTAAAGGACTCCACTTGGAGTTCTCCGTTACCATACACCAAGAACATATTTCTAGTCCTTCGCAAGTACTTGATAATGCTCTTCACAGCTGTCCAGTGACTCTCTCCAGGATCAGCTTGATACCTGCTCACTACACTTAGTGAGTATGCCACATCGGGTCTGGTACATAGCATCGCATACATGATAGAGCCTACTGCCGAAGCATAGGGTATCCCTTGCATGCGAGCTCTCTCCAAATCAGTCTTGGGAGACATCTCTTTGGAGAGAGTGACTCCAGAGATCGTGGGCAAGTTCCCACGCTTGGACTCTTCCATACTAAACCTCTTTAGTATGGTGTCAATGTACCTGGATTGGGACAATCCCAAAATCCTTTTGGATCTATCTCTATAGATCCTAATTCCCAATATGCAGGAGGCATCACCAAGATCTTTCATTGAGAATCTTTGTGATAAGAAGAGCTTGACCGCTTGCAGCATAGGAATATCATTTCCTATCAAGAGTATGTCGTCCACGTACAATACGAGAAAGACAACCTTACTCTCTGCCACCTTCTTGTAGATACAAGGTTCATCTGGATTTTTGACGAAATCAAACTCTTTGATAACGACATCAAAGCAGATGTTCCAACTCCGCGATGCTTGCTTTAATCCATAAATGGATTTAAGCAGCTTGCACACCTTCCCGCTGCTCCCACTGTCTACGAAGCCCTCTGGCTGAGTCATGTACACGCACTCTTCTAAATCACCATTTAGAAAGGCGGTCTTAACATCCATTTGCCAGATTTCGTAGTCATGAAAGGCAGCAATGGCAAGCATGATTCGGATGGATTTAAGCATAGCCACTGGAGAAAAGGTTTCGTCATAGTCCACACCTGGTCTTTGACGAAAACCCTTTGCTACAAGTCTAGCTTTGAAAGTCTCCACTTTCCCATCTACACCAAGTTTCTTCTTGAAGATCCACTTGCTCCCAATGGGTTTTACCCCTTCAGGAGCAACTTCCAAAGTCCATACTTTGTTGGTGTACATGGATTCCATCTCGGACCGCATAGCATCCAGCCATTTCACTGAGTCCCCACTCGTGATGGCCTGCTCGAAGCTAGTTGGGTCATCATCCTCCATGATGCAATCCTTACTGCCACCATCAATGAGAAAACCATAGTATCTCTCAGGTGGACGAGAAACCCTACTAGATCTGCGGAGAGGCTGGGGTACGTCGGGCACCACTGAATCCTCTGGTTCTACTAAATCGTTAGTTGCAGTTTGTGGTGCTGGAACCTCTTCCAGCTCTACCTCTTTGCCATTAATTTCTTTCGCAAGAAATTCCCTTTCCAAAAAGGTGGCATGTTGAGCAACAAACACTCTTTGTTCCTCAGCTTGGTAGAAAAAATATCCTTGAGAATTCTTAGGATATCCCACAAACTTGCAAAGGACTGATCGTGCCTCGAGTTTGTCCGGATTTTGTTTTTTGACATAGGCCGGACAACCCCATATCTTAATTCGTTTAAAATATGGTCTCTTCCCACTCCATATCTCATATGGTGTGGTAGGTACTAATTTAGACGGAACCAGATTCAATAGGTATATGGCTGTCTCAAGCGCATACCCCCAAAAGGAAATAGGTAACTCAGCATTACTCATCATTGAACGCACCATATCTAATAGGGTGCGATTCCTTCGTTCCGATACACCGTTGTGCTGTGGTGTATAAGGAGGAGTAAGCTGAGAGAGAATCCCATTCTCTTTTAGATAATCCAGGAATTCACTGCTTAAGTATTCACCTCCTCGATCAGATCGAAGAACCTTAATACTTTTGCCCGTTTGGTTCTCTACCTCGTGCTTATATTCTTTGAATTTCTCAAAAGCTTCAGACTTGTGTTTCAACAGGAACACATGCCCGTAACTAGAGAGATCGTCAGTGAATGTAATGAAGTAGGAAGAACCATTTCTGGCATGTGTAGACATTGGACCGCATACATCACTATGCACCAGTCCCAAGAGTTCAGTAACTCTTTCTCCGTGTCCCGTAAACGGAGTTTTGGTCATTTTTCCTTTGAGACATGAATGGCAAGTGTCATAAGATGATAATTCGAATGAATTCAAATATCCATTCTTATGCAACTTAGCTAGTCGTGTCTCATTGATATGGCCAAGTCTACAGTGCCACAAGAAGGATTCGTTCATTTCTGAGCTTTTCCTTTTGTGTGTGTTTTGTATATTGAAGACTGTATTTTGATTGAGAATGAATATGCTATTATGTAGCGAGCCTGATGCAATCAACCTTTGATCCAGGAATATGTTCATAACATTATCCTTTACTACAAAATTATATCCTTCTTTACTTAATAAAGAAACTGATATAATATTGCACATCATGTTCGGTATATAATAGCACTCATTCAGGACTAGTGTATTACCATTTGGTAATACCAGGTGATATATGCCAACTGCTTTGGCTGCAACATTTGCCCCATTCCCTACTTGAACGGAATGATCACCTTTTCCCAGTTCTCTACCTTTCCTTAGCCCATGTAACTGCTTACATATGTGGGATCCTGATCCGGTATCTAATACCCAGGACGTAGGGTGAACTGAGAAACAGTTCTCAATGACAAACACACCCGAAGATGATGCATCAACATGCATGTTCTCCTTTTGGGCGGTGTGAGAATCCAGATATTCTCCTGTTTCCTGTTCATTCTTATAACAGTTATAAGATAGAACGGGTTCAACGTTCCCCTGCACAGTATAACATGCGGGTTCGGTCAATACATCCATATTATTATCTTGATTAAGGCATGAAATGGTCGCTACCTGGAGAGAGAGAGAAGAAAACACTTTAGCGTAAGCTCGTGCAAGATCAGATTGGTTATTATCTTATCTAATCAGGATGGCTCCCACTGCTTTTTATCAAATCTTCCTTCAAACCTTAAAAGGAAAGACTAGCCGGGATTAATTACACACTACAAGTTCGCCAATCTTTCAGCCAGGCCAGTGTCGGTACTTTGAGGGAGGTCCCCCGTGCTTTCGCACGAACCTAATTAATGTAAACCTCATTTTCCCAGAGGCGTAACCTCGTTAACACCTTTCTAGACACCTACTTGATTGGCTAATTGTAATTTGTAAAACTCTCCCAGGAGTAACTCTTACTCGCAGTGGGTATCGGGATCCAACTATCTCATAGAAGGTATGCAATCTCATTGCAAATTTCAACACTTGAAATTCCCGATAATGCTTTTGCCCCTAGCGATCTATGACCTTGACTAAGTCAACAAACCATAAATCGCAAGTCAAGTTCAACCCGTACATTTCCCGATTGAATTAAACCCACTCGTACGACCCTTGACTGAGTCAACAAGGCCGTGCGAATGCTCTAATCCAATCACATCTCATGTTGTTGCAGATAAATATAATTTAGCTACCATACACTATGCCTTAACTAAGTCAACAAACATAGCATGAATACTAAATAATATCTATCTGAAATGACGGAGGGCTACGCGGGTTCTTTCAGAAAAAACCATGAGCGTAATGAACTTGATATCGTTGTAGAATCGAATGAAGTTTTAAAATGGAGTGATTTTGAGGCTTTTCTAGTTTTGCTAAAGGGGTCACTCCCGGTGAAGGGATCGTCGGCCCTTTCCTCGTCGAATGAGGTGCGGGATATATCATATATATCACTGTGCAAAGCAAAAACTCTTAAAAGCAATCAAAGCCAAACCGAGTGTGTAGCATCTGCCAGTTATTGCTAAAGGAGTCACTCCCGGTGAAGGGATCTCGGTCCTTTCCTCATCGAATAAGGTGCAGGGTATATCATATATACCGCTGTGCAAAGCATGAACTGTAGCTACCTGTTTTATTTTAAAATTCGATTCCACAACATCTTAGGTTTCTTATCTTTCATTAATCACATTAATGAAGTCCCATCATTTAAATACCTAAACATCACAGATAGATATGACGTACACTTATGCCATCCGCATTCGCCTCGATGTCCCCTCGTGCACCGTTAGGTTAGGTAACTAACGACAGAGCAGGGCAGGGCTAGCGCGGGTGTAAAACATAAGTAACGTCTATATAATATATCATATATACTATATACTATATCCATCACAGAGTCACAACACAGATATCGCAGCAGAATAAACATATGAAATATTGGATATACTAGGACGTCCGTGTTTTCAATACGAGCCAGTATAAAACACGGATTCCATGGTCGTAACGAATAGCCAATCCCACACCCCTAGACCCCTACGAGAGCGGCAACCAACCCTGCCAATTCTAGGGTTAGGAGACCCGGACTCGACTCCTCGAGTTGGTCTCCCACTGGACCCCAGAACCCGGTTACTTGTGCTCCCCTCCTTGGGTCTATCCTAATGCGGAAAAGTAAATAATATACAAAAGGTGACAACATCCGCTACCTGGAAGTGCCCCAAATAAAAGAATATTACATACAAGTTTTTACATGAATGAAAATGAAAAACACTCATCTCACATAAAAAACCCCGGCTATTCGAACACGACGATCCAATATAACATATCCAGCAACACATAACATCACATGTCATCAACGTAAGTAAGTATGCATACCCCAATTGTCGTTGACGTATAGCAACGAAACCGGCGATATGATCATACTACACTTACGGTCACAGAAAAGAAAGTGTAAAACTACAACAATTGGAATCCGCAACTTCTTTAGACATCGCATGCCTAACAGATACAAATCCCGCATTTTAGTCTCATTATCGAAAACTCTTTTCAATATCATACGGGACTAAATTGCTAGATTTATAACATTCATTCAGTTATCTCATAACTACTTGTGAATTCCAATTATTGTATCACATTCCAGATAAACAGAAAATGTTAAACTTTTCGATCGAACAGTCGAATACCCAAGTTTTCCCGATACAGCTCAACACATGAAATAAATCTAGCAACATTCAGTTCGTGCCTCAGTACCGACGGTCCAGCCGTAGAAGGGTCAAGCCAACGCCTCACATGTGGCACGCCGTACTGCCCCAAACCCGAAGGTTCAAAGGGCAGTTCAAGACGGTCACATAATCGAGTTAAAGTTTGTTGTCTTCTAGAGGGTCCATCGCGTTACTTGCACTACTTAGAACGTCGTTAAACTACGGAAAAATCCAACATTTGGAAATTTCCCGACAGGGGAAAAGTTGGGTATTTATATCCGGTCGAACTTTTTAACATGTTCTATAAATTATCCGGAAATACACAAAGACGAAATTTGAAAATCCGATCGAACTATAGAAGCTCCAAAGCAACCCCAGAAAGTGCAACTCATGAAATATATTAAAAACAACCAGAGAACTCAGCACTGTTATATAAGAGTTACTGTGCACAAATATAGGGATGACGTCATCAAGCCGCCGCGGAACCGCCGCCTAAGCTGGCTTAGGCCGCGGTTCCGCTGCGCTTGTCACTGTTCATGGAATAAAATTTGCGTCCTAATTCTTAGAATTCCCTGCTGAGTTTTCTGCATATTTTTAATTTTGAAAAATCCACGATTTTAGAAAAAGTACAGAGAGCAATTTTTGGGGTTCGGTTTCGGTTCGATCGGAGTTCAAATTCCGTCTAGACTTCGCCTAAGGCTCTAGCTAGGCTCTGATACCACTGTAGGGTTCCTAGGCACTCTAGTGAGGTCTCACAAGACATCGAACATGCCAATTTAAAAAAAATGGTGCCGAGAAACCCTAGACTACGGATCTTAGACTAGATGTTTAGGCGAAACTAGAAACTAGTTAACTATTTAACTAGAAGTTAGATGCTACAACCTTTGTAGATCCGGATTTCCACTTCCTTAGCTCCACGTGGGTGTGCTCTCGCTGTCCATCACGAATCCTAGACTCATTCGTCGGCTTCATCGGGAAAACGGGCGAGCAAGGTCGTCGGCTTCGTGTCAAAGACGATCTACGTCGAGGTTGCACTAGTTCAAGCTCCGACTTCACCAAGTAGTGAAACTTGTGAAGAAAACACCCAAAACCACTTGGCAAGAGGTAGAGGACGAAGAAATAGGAGGTAGGTTCACTTTAGATTTGGATTTCTCTCACTAGATCTCAAGTTGCCATTAAAGTAGCAAGCTTGAAGAAGAAGAAGATGAAGATGGTTATGATAAGTTCTATTAAAAAGAAATAGAAAATCAATACTTATCATAACTTAAACTAGGGTTAAGTGTAGAGAATAAACCATGGTGAATTAAGTGGGTTAGGGTTAAGCAAAAAGACAAGAATGGTTAAAGAAGTCAAAGCTTCATGAAGCTTCAACTAATGACAAAAGAAAGCCACCATTCTCTTTAAACTTATCCAAATAAATGAATAAACAAATAAATGAATAAATAAATATGCAAAACCCTAATTATCATAATAACCATGGTTTAATTCTATTCACTTAACCATATGATCAAGTATCATCAAACATGATACAAAAAAGTGCACAAAAGTATATCACATATACAATGTGCAATCCAAGTGAGAAAAATCCGTTTAAAGTGAACCAATACTAGTTAATGCAAAGTAATATATCAAATATATAATTATACATTAAATCATTAAATCAACACTTGATTCAATGATCCGGTCATGTCGCACATGACCGACTAGTATTCAATGTATCGGCTTATCGAATCGATCTTCGATTCGATAACTAGGTTATATCGAATATAACCATTACATACATATATCGCGAGAATGGAATACGGTATCACATACACGCATTATTCTCGGTCCTGCACATATCTCATATGCGCTCCTATTTCGTTTCGCTTGAGCCAGGAAACCTCTGTGTAGGACTCTAAAGACTCGTCAATACACCGGTAGCAGATGATGATCATATCAAACACCCACAAGCCGCAAGCGGTCTGCTAAACGTAACGGCCACCCGGGTATTGAGCGATCAGAAGATCGACGAGCTAGCCCGCTCACACTCCTGCGAATCCGACCAGTAACACTTACTGTACAGTCCGGTCTCTTCGTCTGATATGTCGCATATCAAGTCTAGAGGTGGTAAACGTCAGACCCCAATAACCCGATAAGTCGTGCCGATGTGAGGCTCATAACGGGTCGAGAAACTACTGGTAACACTTACCAGCAAATCTCTGATCAGCCCTGGCCAGGGACTTCCCTGTTACGGCCAATCGAGCACAGCGCAACATCAACCCCCAATACCGGGAGAGACGAAACCCCTCCTATCGCTCATTGCCTCCATGTGACTCGGGACTGTACCCAAAGACCATCGTTTTGCACGCCCTCATGGACGTGGTAAGGTGGAGATCAAAGCACAGTGGGAATCACACAAGACTCTATGACGATCTCGGGTCTACAGACTAACCTGCACAAGTGTCACCTGAGAACTGCCATCTGACGTGAGGTATAATACCATCTGGGAGTTCTCGGCGAGTCCGTCCAGTGTACCCTGTCTCCACTGAGCACCCGTATACCATCTCTGATGTCAAACACCAATGGATATGGGATCATCCATCGCCCATCACATGGGTCGAGAAGCATATACGCTAGTCTACTCTGGTATATCGATGCCCCGTCTCGATACACCCACGACTAGGGACCTTGAAGGATGTACTTATGGACTACCATGTTCCCACTAGTATGATCTGCATCATAGTCCAGGTAGTCAAGTACACATCCTAAGGGCTTTACCAACATGTAACTACAAGACAGTATTAAGAGACTAGTGTACATGTTAAGATAAAGAGTAACCAGATAACATACTATCATATCGAGCAAGAAAGTCATCTCTATATATGTCCAAGCATCCAATATAATATACAACATCTGTACAATACTGGCCTCTAGGGCATACATACAACTAACATATTCTTTCAACCATAGAGTTGCGCTTGTATTATTATGGTTTTCTGGTGGATTTGGTTTTCTTTTGAGTTTTGTCCCTCGCCCTTCGGCGTTGTATATTATATTGCTTGTATGGTTGTTTCCGCCAATTGGCGTAGAGATAGCTCCCACTTGGGGATGCCTTTTTATTGCTTGTATATATATTTCTTGTTTGCACCCGTTTGGGGCCAGTTTTTACAAGGGGCCAGTTTTTACAAGGGGCACTCTACCGAAATTTTTGAGAAAATTTGATATTATTTTTAAACATGTTTTCCTGCACTTCTTCTTTTAAATGGTTTAGATTTCTGGGCTTCGGCTTACTTAGATTACGTTACGCCTTTAGACGTTTCGTAATTTAAGTGACGGTCACGTTCTGTACCTTCGGGTCGTGACAAAGTTGGTATTAGAGCGTTAGGTTTTACCTTCTACGTGTAGGATGACCCTTGGTTGATGGAGTAGGTGACTAAAGTAGAGTGATGTACCGTGGGTATGTTCCGTGGCATACTTACGATACGCTACTCCGCTTAAGAAGCCTTAGGATGTACATTTCTTTCCACCGTATTCTATTCGTTCCTTCGATTTATCTTCGTCGATATCGAATGGTGGTTCTGTTACCACGGTCGCACGGGCAGAGAGAGATGCGGCTAGAGTTATGGTCAACATGAGCGTTTAAATATGTCGTTGACTACGTTTTCTTATGGATGCGAGCGTTTGACATCTGCACCAGATGATCGGGCCACTACTAGAGACCGGCTAGAATGTGATGACCGTTAGTGTATCGTCTATTCTTGAGGATCGAGGCATTGTTTAGGGTGTGGACGAAAGGTATTCACATGTCGTCTAGGCAAAATTAAAAGGTTCGAACGAATGTCAGAAACCCATTTTCCCAAGGTTAAGGTATTCGTAAGAACATGCAGTTAATTCTATGGACTCTCTAGAAGAATGAAACCCTAACTCGACATAATGACCATGAGAACGGAACCTTAGGGTTTACGGCAGTTCCGCGGTGCCATTAGTGAGGCTTGGGTTTGCCCTTCTACGGCTGGTCCGCAGGTGCTGTGGCATGTACTGGATATTTTTAAACTGTATTCGAGTGTTAAGCTCTCGGGGGATTTTGGGACTTTGATAAATCGATCGAAAAGTTTGACGTAGTCCGGATATCATGTGATGGGATACATTACTTGGGAGACTCTAGATCTGAGTATATCCGTTTGTAGCACAGTTCATACAGGTATGAAGAGACGAGTTCGAATCAGTCGACACTAGAGGAAAGAGGAGCACATTGACGTCGGAACTACGAATTGCGATTTGGTGATTTGAATTTCACATTTCCGTTGTTTGGATTTTGGTATTTTGAGGATTCCGTTTTACGATTGGTATTTCCTATGTACTCATTCTTTGCACTCGGTTCGTGTTCCACGTATCAATTGTATTATTGTTCGTTTTGTGCATACCCATTGCACTTGATTTTGATTTTTACATTCTGAGATACTGATTTGATTTCGTGTATATGGGTTGTACATGATTTTGGACTCATGTTTTCGGTATAGTTTTTTTGCACTTTTTGTACATCGATTTTGTAACATTTCAAAAAAAAATTTATTTTTGGGAATTTTTATAATTTAATATCATTTTAATGAATATTTTAATATTTCGGTATAATTAAATACCGATAAATGGGAAAATTTTGGAAAAATTATGGAAAATTCTAAAATAGGGTATTTTATGGAATTATGCCATTTTTAAGTTTTTATGGTTAATTATATGCTAATTTAGTGTTAATCGCGATTAAAAATCGCTAATTGGATTTTTAGCATTTTTGGTGCAAAACATGCACATATCATTTTTCCACACTTGTCACATTTTCTTACATGTTGTGGGTTTATGTTTGCCTAGGGTTACCATTGGGTGAGAAGGAATAAAAGAAAAGAAAAGAAAAAGGTATGGTATGATGAAGAGAGAGAAAGAGTAGGTCAACCCTTTTATTTGAAACCATCCCCATCATTTCTTCTTCTCATCTTCTCTCTCCCCCCTAGTGAGCTGTTGCTGCTCCTGCTCTCCCTCTTCCTCCTCCATCTTCAAAGCCCCATAACACCATGAATACAACTCCAAAACCCTATTCCCATTTCACAAAAATTGTTCCCAAGCTCACTAGCTACACATTGGACCTAGAAAGAGAGGATTTTGAGGACTTTGAGCAACTCAAGAAAATTCTTAAGTTGCCAAAGGAGGTAATTTCTGCACCCTTAGAGTAGTATTTTGATTCTTTATGTATCCATACTTGTTTCATGTCGATATTGTGTGTTTTGATGGACTTTGGAAATTCCAAGTTAGGGTTTAGGGTTTGATTTGAAATCAAAGATGAATTGAGGTGTAATTAGGGACTAAAACCCCTGGTGTGATGTTACATTGGACCAAACCTGAGATTAAAACCCAGAACATGGATTTAGAGAAACTATGTTGGGGAAAACCGTAATTCTGCGAGTGTGTTTTGAAATCTGTTAACACCCGAGCTACCTGAAAATAATTTTGGATTGACAGGGGTATATGCAGGCAACTAGGAACCACCACACCAAACCCTAGCCCCTACCTCCTTCTTCCAGGCCGCCAATAAATCCTTTCTGGCCGCAATTTGCAGCCAGAGCAGGTTGGAACCCCCTCGTTTTTGTTTCTGGGCCATATTTCCATCAAACTTGACCCTTGGCATGTGCAATTTTGACTGATTCCATCTAGGGTAGAATCTGGGGTAGTTTTCTTGTGTTGGCGCATGGTTTACGACTTGTTTTAGCATGGATTTTGGTGTTTGGTGATTCGTTGCTATCAGGTGGCGTTTGAACGTCAATGGCAAAGGGTTATTGGTCGTGTTTGCTTGCGAGACTATAGGTTTTTACCTATGAGAGTAGCGTGTGCCGTTTTGGTTTTCCGATGTGATTTTCATATGCTTTTGTGATTGTGTTATCTTTGTAGGTACCCCACGTGATATCGCGGCATTGAAGATGAAGATGGCGACATCGGCATCGACAAATAAGAAGCAAGGTGAGTTGATTTATATCTACGGGGAGAAGTCGGGTGGATGGCGTATAGCACCTCCGCAGTTCGTGGTGATGTATACGAATACGTATACACACATATATTGATTATATATTGTTTGAGATTATTGATGATAAAGATGGATTCTAGGTGTGATTGGATTGGTTTAGTGATGCGAAACCCTAGAGTAGTAGTTGCACCACACACACACACACACCCATGCTTGCATACATTCTTCTTTCATATGTGCGTATATGGGAATATATTTTTATGTGTTCGCATAGGTATGAGACTATGTGTTCATATACTGGATTTGAAGATAGTATTTGGGATTCGAGGTGAGTCGATGAGATTTGATTTGAGACCGTGAGATCGGTGATATGGCTGGATTTGTATTTGAGATACGTCATGATGTTATAGCGGATCTTTGGACGACGATACCATGTGAATGGTGATATACATAGAATAGTCGACTGGTGATCGAGACAGGAGATTAGATATGTTAAGATAGCTATATTGGGTCGCATTGGGCGATGTATACATCTTTGTGATGATATGTGCTGATGATATCGGTTTGTATGAGACAGTCGATCAGTAGTCAGATCTTGATTATATTGATTATATTAGTATTGTACTAGACATAGATCAGTACACGGATTATGATCTTGATAAAGAGGATACCATATGAATAGTGTGATGAATGTGATATTGACCCGTACCCAGATTTGGGATGTCGTACGACGGATTTACGTACGAGCTATATATTGATGATAGATCCGCACTCTTGACTCGGAAATGTCTGATTATAGATATGGTATCGGATGTGATATTATTGAGGCGGGATCACCGACAAATACATATATATATATATATATATATATATATATATATATACGTATCGACTCAGATGTTAGGCGGTTCCCTTACCTTTAGTTTAGCTGTTAGCTCAGCCCTATAGTTTAGTGTAGTTGTTAAACCATATTAGTTATCGTTGTGTCTAGTATTCAGTTCCCGCACATTATTGCTGTTCGCTCCGCATCGCATACTTATTTTGTGATTCATATTCCATTGTCGATATCATGATGTTAGGACACCAGCACCATTACCGATGATGCGTATGTACCACGTACACTTACTTGTCGGCTCACACACATCCTCATCGGTAATTGCCATGTCACGTACACTTAGAAAATACTATTGCATTGACATAGCTTGTTAGCTAATAGTTTCGACATGATATTAGTGTACTTGCCTTATATGCTAGTTTAGACATTGTAGTTATTACCTGCTACTTCATGCATGTTATTATTCACTGTTATGCCGCATTCATAGATTCTTATGCCTATATTCACTGTTTACATGCTATTGATGATTTGGATTCGGATTTTCATGAGATTTCCTGGATTTGGGGGAAAACCGCAAAAACATTATAAACTTCTTTTCTCTCTCTTTTTAAATGAAATGTGTGGTTTTCCCATGATGTATGAGTCGTCCACCATGAGTTTGCTGATGGATTTCAAGACCCGATTCGAGGAGTTGGATGAACCGTTTCGGGTACATGGTGGGCCCGGTGTGTTACCCCGGGGCGAGAAGGTCGCAGAAGATGGCGTTGAGCCTGGCCGGGGAGCACTACCGACCGGTGATTTTACCCGACGCGTCGGATATCCACAGGATACCGTCGTGGTCTTGAGATTGATGGTAGGGGCCGGTCTGGACTGACGGCGCCCTAGATAGTGAGATTGCGACACTGAGATATTGAGATATTGGGATTTATGTTTTGTGTCGATGCTAGACACTGTTTATACTGATTTCATTTATGATACCTCATTTTAAATGTACAGAAATCTCA
This sequence comes from Agapanthus africanus, assembly GCA_030015575.1. NCBI lineage: Eukaryota > Viridiplantae > Streptophyta > Magnoliopsida > Asparagales > Amaryllidaceae > Agapanthus > Agapanthus africanus. The sequence continues at coordinate 218,096,480 of JASDDO010000029.1, forward strand.
CTAAGTTATGAAAGCAGTTTTCTTCATTGTCTTGTATTCTATTTTCATGCATTCATACCTCATCCATATGACATATTGCTACCTGAGACCCTGACACGAGCACATGGGATTGCACTTGTGTTAGATATTTACCCTTGCCACCTTTTCGTGCTCCAGACTTGTCATATGTGAGGATTATATATATAGTGATCGTATGACCTAGGATTGCGTCATACATGCGATTTCTGCTCGTAGATGTATTCTATTCACGAGTTGGCAACTCACCCCCGTTGTGCCACAGTTCTTGCAGGTTTTGCCGTACAGGTTTCATTACGGCTTTGCTGGCACTACTTCCATTTCCGGGTGATTTGCTAGTAGGCGGGTTCACTTGTATCGTGACCATCAGTATATTTTGTATATTATTATTAAGTTGTATCTAGAAGTTCCATCAACCAAACATGTTTTTATTTCAGATAGAGACCAGTGATGTTTATTCTTTCGACCTTAGAGTCGCGCGTTGTATTTCTATGGATTTCTTGCTGTTTTGAGTTTCCTTATCTGTTGTGATCCTCGCCCTTCGGCGTTGTATATTATTGCTTGCGTGGTTATGACCGTCGATTGACGAAGTGCTAGCTCCCGCTTGGGGATGCCTTTATTCATATATATGCTTCATCAGGTTTTGTACCCGTTTGGGGTCAGTTTTTACAAAGGAAACTCTGCCGAAATTTTTAGAAAAGACATGTGATTTTAAAATGCATATTTCGGCGTATTTTGCAAAACTATTTGATTTAAATGGTTCTTCCTTCACTCTACTACTTTTCTTGGTTTTGATTTCTGGGTTCTCGGCTTACTTAGATTACGTACGCCTCGAGACGTTTCGTAGTTTAAGTGCCGGTCATCTTCCGTACTTTCGGGTCGTGACAAAGTTGGTATCAGAGCGTTAGGTTTTACTTTCGGAGCGTAGGATGACCCTTGGGTGATGGAGTAGGTAGCTTGAGTAGAGTAACGTACCGTACGTATGTTCCGCGGCATATTTATGATACGCTACTCCACTTAAGAAGACTTAGGATGTACATTTCTTTGCTCAGTATTATATTCATTCATGATCTAGCCTCATCGGTACCAGTTATGGTTTTGCTGCCACGATTACGGGCAGGGAGAGCTACGGCTAGAGTTGCGTCAGCTTGAGCTCGTCACGGACGATGGCTGACCAAGGCGTGATTCCAGAGACGTACGATTGCATGGAGGCGTCGCTTTATTACGTTTCGCGCCATGAGCATTGACAGATCGCTTTTACGAGATTTCCCGGATGTGCTGATTGGCACCAGAGGATTGGACCACTGATAGAGGCCAGCCAGATTTTGATGACCGTTGAAGTATTGCTTATTCATGATGACTGAGACACGGTTCAGCGTGCAGACGAGTGAGCCAGTTGTTGCTGCGAACGACGAGATATCGCCCTAGATGTTGGAGCTATTGTGGTACGAGTTATACTAAGAGATGATAGAAGGTCGCTAGTCACCGAGGATGAATGACTAGGACATGTAGTTCGTTCGCTACCCCGATGCGAGGTCATCGGATAGATTGATTCCAGCTAGAGACGACTTCACGCGGATACGTTGAGAGTCGATAGAGGTGATCGAATGTCAGAAACCTATTATTCCAAGTTTAAAGTATTCGGAAAGACATGCACGTAATTCTATGGACCCTCTAGAAGAATGAAACCCTAACTCGACATAATGACCGTGTGAAAGCCTTTGAACCCTAGGGTTTGCGGCAGTTCCGCGGCGCCATTAGTGAGGCTTGGGTTTGCCCTTCTACGTCTGGACCATCGATGCTATGGAATGTACTTGATACTATTAAACTGTACCCAAGATGTTGAGCTCTTGGGGGATTATGAGGTTTTGACGAATCGATCGAATGGTTCGACTTCATTCGTATGCTTGGTGGTGAGATACACTTCTTGGGAGACTCCAGATACGAGGATAGCCGTTGGAGCTCAGTCCATGTAGCCACGACGAGACGAGTCCGAAGCAGTCGACATTAGAGAAAAGTGGAGTAGGAGGTTCTTACAAGATCTGGATAAGATGACGTTCCACTCCGCCGACATGAGAGATGCAATACGCATGCCGAGGCATTGTACTTGGATATACCTTCCAGAAGGAGTCGCGATGAGTATGCAGTCGTTCCGGAACAAGAAACATATATAGTAAAGGACGATGACTTCCGGACAGTTTGGCAGAGACGAGATTTGGGAGAGACCTCGGCAGGACCTTTCTGGAATAAATTACGAGAAGACTTGGACCCAGGAGTGGTCATGTTACGCACACCAGCAGGCCAGATTTCAGGATCGTCGACGAGACATGCTATGAGTGACCACGACAGTTGGCCAGAGATTCTTAGAGGATGTGTTTGAGCGGGACTATTCGGCCATACTTGATTTCGGTATTTTGGGCGATCTATTCACATGATTGATTTTGATGATTGAGTTTCATGATATTTGTTTTCATGCACCAAAGTTGCACCTACTGAGTATTTACGATTTTTGCACAGTTGTTGCACTTGGTATCGTTTTCGTGCCGTGGTTTCTCATGTTTATGATTTTATGGGTTTCATACAGTTGAGTTGATTTTGTGCACTTAGATGCACTGGACTTCGATTTCGATTGTGATACTCGATATTTTTTTTATGCACCTGATTTGGGGTTCTGCGCATGTTGGGCACATGTTATGAGATACGATTTTGGTGCACACCGGATGCACTAAATCGAGATTCTTCGTGCATGTCAGATGCGCCTGATTTTGCTGTCAGGCACACACGTTGCCTATGACAGATGTTGTGTGCACACTCGTTGCACCTAGATGTTGTTTCTATGCACATGTATGGCACATATATGGATTTTGATTTCCGTGCGCACCAGACGCATGTAGTATTCATATGCACATTTTGGGATTGATTTCTTATGGAGCAGTACATTTTTTGATAATTGCGATTTGTTTTCGTACCGAGCAGGACTAGTCAGAGGACAGTACCTGAATATATTTTGCTTGCATTGGTAGATTTTGAAGGGATTTCCAAAAATCGAGCTATAGTCTCAGTATTTACCTGCGTGTCTGATATGACAGGAAACGTTTAAAACAAGGAAACCCTTCTAAATTATTTTCAAAACGGCGGAACGTACACATTAAACAAAGGTATATATGTATATGGCTATTTTCTTGTGATAGACGTCCGCTACTGTGCAGTGTTATGCGCATTGCATAGCGACTCTAAAAGATTTGGCATGCATTTCCTTCAGATATTTACATGTATAGATTTGATATTTACATGCATAGTTCTGATTTATATCATATTGGTTCTGCTTTAGATTTGGCATTCGTGTCCTTACCATGACTCCGATGATTGCGGGACGCTTGACGGAGTTTCGATTTTTAGTTATCTTCTCATTACTCATGCGCATGCATTGCGCTATGATGCGCTTTACGTATTGATGATTTCAGAGCCCTGACGATATGGACTTTCATTTGAAATGATTTAGAATTTGGGGGGTTTAAATTTAAATTCGGGGACCGAATTTCTTTAAGGGGGGAAGACTATAACATTTCAAAAATATATATTATTTTTGGGAATTTTTATAATTTAATATTATTTTAATGAATATTTTAATATTTCGGTATAATTAAATACCGATAAATGGGAAAATTTTGGAAAAATTATGGAAAATTCTAAAATAGGGTATTTTATGGAATTATGCCATTTTTAAGTTTTTATGGTTAATTATATGCTAATTTAGTGCTAATCTCGATTAAAAATCGCTAATTGGATTTTTAACATTTTTTGTGCAAAACATGCACATATCATTTTTCCACACGTGTCACATTTGCTTACATGTTGTGGGTATATGGTTGCCTAGGGTTACCATTGGGTGAGAAGGAATAAAAGAAAAGAAAAGAAAAAGGTATGGTATGATGAAGAGAGAGAAAGAGTAGGTCAACCCTTTTGTTTGAAACCATCCCCATCATTTCTTCTTCTCATCTTCTCTCTCCCCCTTAGAGAGCTGCTGCTGCTCCTGCTCTCCCTCTTCCTCCTCCATCTTCAAAGCCCCATAACACCATGAATACAACTCCAAAACCCTATTCCCATTTCACAAAAATTGTTCCCAACCTCACTAGCTACACATTGGACCTAGAAAGAGAGCATTTTGAGGACTTTGAGCAACTCAAGAAAATTCTTGAGTTGCTAAAGGAGGTAATTTCTGCACCCTTAGAGTAGTATTTCGATTCTTTATGCAACCATACTTGTTTCATGTCGATATTGTGTGTTTTGATGGACTTTGGAAATTCCAAGTTAGGGTTTAGGGTTTGATTTGAAATCAAAGATGAATTGAGGTGTAATTAAGGACTACAACCCCTGGTGTGATATTACATTGGACCAAACCTGAGATGAAAACCCAGAATACGGATTTAGAGAAACGATGTCGGAGAAAACAGTAATTCTGCGAGTGTGTTTTGAAATCTGCTAACACCCGAGCTACCTGAAAATAATTTTGGATTAACAGGGGTATATGCAGGCAACTAGGAACCACTACACCAAACCCTAGCCCCTACCTCCTTCTTCCAGGCAGCCAATAAATCCTTTCTGGCCGCAATTTGCGGCCAGAGCAGGTTGGAACCCCCTCGTTTTTGTTTCTGGGCCATATTTCCAGTAAACTTGACCCTTGGCATGTGCAATTTTGACTGATTCCATCTCGGGTAGAATCTGGGGTCGTTTTCTTGTGTTGGCGCATGGTTTACGACTTGTTTTAGCATGGATTTTGGTGTTTGGTGATTCGTTGCTGTCGGGTGGCGTTTGAACGTCAACGACAAGGGGTTATTGGTCGTGTTTGCATGCAAGACTATAGGTTTTTACCTATGAGAGTAGCGTGTGCCGATTTGGTTTTCCGATGTGGTTTTCATATGATTTTGTGATTGTGTTATTTTTGTAGGTACCCCACGTGATATCGCGGCATTGAAGATGAAGATGACGACATCGGCATCGGCACACAAGAAGCAAGGTGAGTAGATTTATATCTACGGGGAGAAGTCGGGTGGATGGCGTATAGCACCCCCGCAGTTCGTGCTGTTGTATACGAATACGTATGCACACATATATTGATTATATATTGTTTGAGATTATTGATGATAAAGATGGATTCTAGGTGTGATTGGATTGGTTTAGTGATGCGAAACCCTAGAGTAGCGGTTGCACCACACATACACACACACCCATACTTGCATACATTCTTCATTCATATGTGCGTATATGGGAATATATTTTTATGTGTTCACATGGGTATGGGACTATGTGTTCATATATTGGATTTGAGGATAGTATTTGGGATTCGAGGTGAGTCGATGAGATTTGATTAGAGACCGTGAGATCGGTGATATGGCTGGATTTGTATTTGAGATACGTCATGATGTTATAGCGGATCTTTGGACGACGATACCATGTGAATGGTGATATACATAGAATAGTTTACTGGTGATCGAGACAGGAGATTAGATATGTTAAGATAGCTATAATGGGTCGCATTGGGCGATGTATACGTCTTTGTGATGATATGTGCTGATGATATCGGTTTGTACGAGACTGTCGATCAGTAGTCAGATCTTGATTATATTGATTATATTAGTATTGTACTAGACATAGATCAGTACACGGATTATGATCTTGATAAAGAGGATACCAGATGAATAGTGTGATGAATGTGATATTGACCCGTACCCAAATTTGAGATGCCGTACGACGGATTTACGTACGAGCTATATATTGATGATAGATCCGCACTCTTGACTCAGGAATGTCTGATTATAGATATGGTATCGGATGTGATATTATTGAGGCGGGATCACTGACTAATACATATATATATATATATATATATATATATATATATACGTATCGACTCAGATGTTAGGCGGTTCCCTTACCTTTAGTTTAGCTGTTAGCTCAGCCCTATAGTTTAGTATAGTTGTTAGACCATATTAGTTATCGTTGTGTCTAGTATTCAGCTCCCGCACATTATTGTTGTTCGCACCGCATCGCATACTTATTTTGTGATTCATGTTCTATTGTCGATATCATGCTGTTAGGACACCGGCACCATTACCGATGATGCGTATGTACCACGTACACTTACTTACCGGCTCACACACATCCTCATCGGTAATTGCCATATCACGTACACTTAGAAAATACTATTGCATTGACATAGCTTGTTAGCTAATAGTTTCGACATGATATTAGTGTACTTGCCTTATATGCTAGTTTAGACATTGCAGTTATTACCGCTACTTCATGCATGTTATTATTCACTGTTATGCCGCATTCATGGATTCTTATGCCTATATTCACTGTTTACATGCTATTGATGATTTGGATTCGGATTTTCATGAGATTTCCTGGATTTAGGGGAAAACCGCAAAAACATTATAAACTTCTTTTCTTTCTCTTTTTAAATGAAAAGTACGGTTTTCCCATGATGTATGAGTCGTCCACCATGAGTTCGCTGATGGATTTCGAGACCCGATTCGAGGAGTTGGATGAACCGTTTCGGGTACATGGTGGGCCCGGTGCGGTACCCCGGGGCAAGAAGGTCGCAGAGGATGGCGTTGAGCCTGGCAGGGGAGCAATACCGACCGGTGATTTTACCCGACGCGTCGGATATCCGGAGGATACCGTCGTGGTCTTGAGATTGATGGTAGGGGCCGGTCTGGACTGACGGCGCCCTAGATAGTAAGATTGCGACACTGAGATATTGAGATATTGGGATTTATGTTTTTTGTCGATGCTAGACACTGTTTATGCTGATTTCATTTTTGATACCTCGTTTTAAATGTACAGAAATCTCACTAAGTTATGAAAGCAGTTTTCTTCATTGTCATGTATTCTGTTTTCATGCATTCATACCTCATCCATATGACATATTGCTACCAGAGACCCTGACACGAGCACATGGGATTGCACTTGTGTTAGATATTTACCCTTGCCACCTTTTCATGCTCCAGACTTGTCATATTTGAGGATTATATATATATAGTGATCGTATGACCTAGGATTGCGTCATACATGCGATTTCTGTTTGTAGATATATTCTATTCACGAGTTGGCAACTCACCCCCATTGTGCCACAGTTCTTAACGGTTTTGTCGTACAGGTTTCATTTCGGCTTTGCTGGCACTACTTCCATTTCTGGGTGATTTGCTAGTAGGTGGGTTCACTTGTATCGTGACCATCAGTATATTTTGTATATTATTATTAAGTTGTATCTAGAAGTTCCATCAACCAAACATGTATTTATTTCAGATAGAGACCAGTGATGTTTATTCTTTCGACCTTAGAGTCGCGCGTTGTATTTCTATGGATTTCTTGCTGTTATGAGTTTCCTTATCTGTTGTGATCCTCGCCCTTCGGCATTGTATATTATTGCTTGCGTGGTTGTGACCGTCGATTGATGAAGAGCTAGCTCCCGCTTGGGGATGCCTTTATTCATATATATGATTCATCAGGTTTTGTACCCGTTTGGGGTCAGTTTTTACAAAGGAAACTCTGCCGAAATTTTTAGAAAAGACTTGTGATTTTAAAATGCATATTTCGGCGTATTTTGCAAAACTATTTGATTTAAATGGTTCTTCCTTCACTCTACTACTTTTCTTGGTTTGGATTTCTGGGTTTTTGGGTTACTTAAATTACATACGCCTCGAGACATTTCGTAGTTTAAGTGCCAGTCATGTTCTGTACTTTCGGGTCGTGACAGATTTGGGCTTGTGCACACTGATCCATGTAGTTGTGAGTTTATCTATCGTGATATACTTGATTTTGATTCAGTGTATGTCGTATACCGCTGATTCCGATTTTGATGTTCGATATATGTTTTCGTGCACCATGTGCACTTGATTGAGATTCTTGCGCACACTTGGCGCACTTGATGCAATTTTGTGCATACCAGATGCACTAAATCAGGATTTGTGCAAATTAGATACACCTGATATTGTTGCCGTGCACGCCCGTTGCACTTGACAGATGTTTTTGGTGCACACCCATTGCACTCTATTTTGTTTCTGTGCATATTCATGGCATCTGTATTTGGTTTCGATTTCCGTGCGCACCGGACGCACGTGGTATTTCGTATACGCTATTTGAGATTGATTTCATTTTGAGCAGTACGTTTTTATGATATTTACTATTTGGTTTAGTAGCCGAGCAGGACTGTTCTGAGAACAGTATCTAGGTGTTTTCACATGCATTAATAGTTACCGAAGGGATTTCTGAAAAGGAGCTATAGTCACCATATTTTCCTACGTGTCTGAGGTGACACGAAATACTTTACAAAGGAAACCCTTCTAAATTATTTTCAAAAGGCGGGACGTGTATGTTAAATACAAGATATATATGTATTGTTGTTTTCCTTAAAATGAACGTCCGCTACTTATGCTGTGATACGCGCATCGCACAACGATTTGGGGAAAAAAGGGTTTTGCATGCTTCTCTATTCAGATGTCTGGACGATTTTACGATGATGCATACTATGTACAAGTTATAGTTTTGATATATATCATGTCGGTTTTCGTATTGGAGTTTGATATCAGTATCTTTACCATGACTCCGATGATTGCGAGATACTTGACGGAGTTTTGATTTTGAGTTATAAACTTGTTTTTCATGCGCATGCATTGCGCTAAGAGGTGTTTTATGTATTGATGATTTCGGAGCCCGACGATTTGAGTGTTTTGCTAAATGTTTTAGTATTTGGGGGAGTTTTGATTTAAATTCGGGGACCAAATTTCTTTAAGGAGGGAAGACTGTAACGTTTTTAAAATAAATAAATAAATAATAAGATAAAAAAATCCTTTAGGTGAATTTTCTGATAATCGGTAAAATAAACCGCATTTTCCGTAAAACATAACTATAGTTATTTTTCGTCATAAAATTAAACACGTCTATTTTAACTATATAATTGCTAGTATTTGGTATTTATTTGGTCACTTATAAATTTCTAGTTTACTAAAATATTTTTCCTTAATTAATTAATTCAAATATTAACATAAGCTTTTAATTATACATTTAATTAGTGATAAATACAAATTGGAATGGGTTTATTTTGCAAAAGTGAGCCATGACATATTAGAATCAAGTGTGTAACATGCAAAATTCTTTCCCAATTTACTCCATGGTCCTAGACTTTTCTAGGGGGAAATAAATTAGAAAATAAATAAAATAAAATAATTATTGAAATGACAAGAAATGAGGCATTAATTGAAGAGTCTTCTACATAATTCCACACACCTCACACACTCTCCTTCTCCTCACCTCTTGCTGGCCGAGCCCTTCATGAGGCAGCCCAAAAAATTTTCCCCACTTCACTTGCTTCAAAAATCTTCAAAAATCCATCAAAAATCCAAAATAAAACCTCAAATTCCAAATTCAATCTCTACCCATTATTCTTTGGTCTATCTAGCATGGAACTTGGAGCAAAATTAGCACTTTGGAGGCTATGATTTTCATGTTTGATCTCATGTTTATTGAGGTATAATCCTAACCCTAGTGTTAATTATAGGCTAATTACTTTAATTTAATGGATTTCGGTGTTTAATTATGGTTTTAGTTGCTAAATTAAAAAGTCAAGATTAGGGTTTGTGATCAAGTGAGGATTTTTATCAATTATTCATGGTTTTAATGAGGAGATTAACATGTTAATGGAATGCAAAACATAATCTAGTTACTAGTCGCTAATTGTTAGTTTAAAATTATGCTAATTATGCTAATTTTGCAAACTAGGTTTTTGGAAATTGATTAAATAATTGAGATTAAAATATAATTAGGATTTCATGACATTATTAATATTATAAATTGTAGTTTAATACTTTAGATCATGCAAAACCAAGCTTAGTTGTTGTTTTGTGCATTTTTACTTTGAAATTGTTAAAATTGGATAAATTTGTAAACAAAATTTTTGGGTTTAATAAAAATTGATGAGATTAAATTATGGTAATGGTTTGTATAACTTAGTTATGATATTTAGTGAATATTATGGCCATTAGTTTTGTTAAAACATCAAGTTTCGAATTAAAACGGTAATTAAGTGCTTTCTAGGTTTTTGCGAAATAAAACGATTTGATTAATTTTAAGGTTTTGATGATTTAAACCCTATTTTATATTATAATTAGTGAGTTTTGGAACCATGATTTGTTCGTTTGTGTTTTATCTCGATCAATCAGCGTTTGTACGCCGATGTCGAGGGTTATGTGGTTTTTTTGCATGAGCGGGTCATAGGTTTTAACATATGCGCGTTTCGTGCGCCATTTTGGTTTTTATCCGTGATTTCAGTTTACGATATTATATATGTTTACATATAGGTACCTCTCACGTGGACTTCGGATGATGAAGAAGAGAATGGCGGCATCAACTTCGGCAGAAAAGGACCAGGTGAGTAGATGTATATCTACGAGGGAAGTCGGGTGGATGGCGTATAGCACCCCTGCAAATATAGAATAAGGATATTACGTACTATTATTAGAAAGTCGGACGTGGCCTTAAATTCTTGGCGAGTAGGGTACTATTGAAGACTTTAAGTTGGATTAGACTGATTTAGAAAGACTTAACCAGAGGATGATTGCCTTGGAGGGAATTCGTAAGTTTCATGTAGACACACACACATGCGCACACTCATAAACTTGACTTGGTGTATATGTGTGTGTGTGTATATATATAGGAATGTGTGTAGGTATACACACACACACAACATATACATGTGGTATGAGGATGTTATATAATACTTGGGGATGAGTCGATATGATCGGGCATGATGTCGTGAGATATTTGATATTATAACGGATCGTTGGGCAATGAGAAAATATATACCTATACGATGAAATGTGTGATGACATTGGCATGAATGAGACTTAAATCAGTAACCAGATCATTATATTGTTTGACGATGATACCATGTGAATGATGATATATATAGATATGATAGTTGACAATTGATCGAGATGTGATATGAGATATGGTATGATATTTATAACGGATCGTTTGGGCGATGTGCGTTCATATATGATGATTTGTGTTGATGATATCGGAATATACGAGACTTTAGAATAGTACCTAGATTGTGATATTGATTGATGATGATACCCAAATGAATGACCTATATATGATAGCTAACCCGTACCCCGATTTTGGGATGCCGTACGATGGATTTTACCGTACGAAGTATAGATGTGATGATTGATCCGCACTCTTGACTTGAGGAAGTCATACTTTGTATGTGATACTATTGAGGCTGGATCGTCGACTGCTAGAGATATCGACTCAGACTTTAGGTGGACTCATCTTACCTATCGACTAGCTTCTTTAGTTCAGTCCCTTAGTTGGTTAGATAGATACTGGTTAAAGCTCGAGTCAAACCTATTTTTCAAAACTAACGAATCGTGTGCATTTTTAAAAACAGCCTGGGGGATACTACGGATTTTTCAAAGGACACATCTTTTCTATAAAACCCCGTAGCCCCTACTTTTCTGAAAACCACGATTCATGCTATTTCAAACGCCAAACTGTATGACTCGTAGTTGGATAATGTATATTATTCAGTGTTATGGTTACTTCATCATTCTTCGTATGATCATGTTGCTCTCATCGCATTTTATGCTTATGCACGTGTTTTCTTTAATAATTATGAACCCTGCTTGTTAGGACACCAGCACTATTACCGATGATGCGCATGTTTCACAAACACTTGTTTGCCGGCTCACACACATCATCATCGGTAATTGCCATGTCACGTATACTTTAGAACATATTATCTCATTGATGTAATCAGCTAAATGCCAGTTGCTGCATAATATTTGCGTGATTGCTCTCATGTGTTAACTTAGAGATTGCATTCTTTACATAGATACTTCATGCATTCATGTATTCATTCATGTACTATTCCGGGGCATTATGTCGATATCCACTATTTACTTACTCTGGATTCTTGGATTTCGGATTTTCATTAGATTTCTGGATTTTGGGGAAAACCGCAAGAATTTTATAAAACTTTTATCATTATTTAAAAATGGAAATTTGCGGTTTTCTCTTGATATGATGTGTGCGGCGTCCACCATGAGTTTTCTCGGTTCTTGAGCTATATATATACCCGATTCGAGGAGGGGGATGCACCGTCTGCGGGTACATGGTGGACCCGGTGCAGTACCCCGGAGCAAGAAGATCGCAGATGATGGCGTTGACCCAGCAGGGGAGCACTACCGACCGGTTATTGTTGTTGTTTTTGGACACGGTGGATATCCGGAGGATACCGACCGTAGTCGTGAGATTGGATGATAGGGGCCGATCCGGACTGTCGGAGCCCGAGATACAGAGATATTGAGATTTGAGATACAGAGATATAAGATATAGAGATTTTGAGATATACCTATTTTGTGTCGATACTTGACACGGATTTCTGTTGATTTCACTGATGAGGTTTCAGTCTTATTATACAAGATTATTGATGTTTTTCTTATATCAGATTATTCAGATTTCATGGTTGATTTTCTCATTCATGATGCATTCATACATCAGATATGTGGCTCATTACTGTTTGGTGACACTGACACGATGCACTGAGTATTGCACTTATGCATAGATTATTACCTTGTCACTACTAGATGTCTAGTTTTATATATGTATATTATTATGACCTAGGAAATCGTCGTGCATGCGATTTCTACTCGCAGATGTCTTCTACTCACGAGTTGGCAACTCACCCCCGTTGTGCCAAATTTTCTTACAGGTTTCGATGTACAGGTTTCCTTGGCGGCTAGCTGGCACACCATTTCATTCAGGGTGATTGCTTGGTAGGTTGGTTCACTTGTATCGGGACCGCTGTTGTACTTTTATTATTTCATTTGTATCTAGTAAGCTCCATCAACCAGACTTGTATTACTTGATAGATTTAGAAGACCAGTTGTTTATTCTTTCGACCTTAGAGTCGCACTTGTATTATTATGGTTTTCTGGTGGATTTGGTTTTCTTTTGAGTTTTGTCCCTGGCCCTTCAGCGTTGTATATTATATTTCTTGTGTGGTTGTTTCCGCCAATTGGCGTAGAGCTAGCTCCCACTTAGGGATGCCTTTTTATTGCTTGTATATATATTTCTTGTTTGTACCCGTTTGGGGCCAGTTTTTACAAAGGGCACTCTACCGAAATTTTTGAGAAAAATTGATATTACTTTTAAACATGTTTTCCTACACTTCTTCTTTTAAATGGTTTAGATTTCTGGGCTTCGGTTTACTTAGATTACGTTACGCCTTTAGACGTTTCGTAATTTAAGTGTCAGTCACGTTCCGTACCTTCGGGTCGTGACATGCCAGCATGCCGCTACGGAACCTGTACGTTTGAACCTGCAAGAACTGTGGCACAACGGAGGTGAGTTGACAACTCGTGAGTAGAAAACATCACCGAGTAGAAATCGCATGTATGACGATCTCCTAGGTCATACAGTAATATACTAATAATAATAATACACTGACATCGAATAAAAGCAGGGTAACAGTAGCCTAAAAGTGATACCAAGGTACCCGTGTCCATGTCATAAGATGTGAATCATGTACGAATGCATCATCAGGTGGGTGTGTCCAGCAATGACACACAAGAATCATAATAAAACTGGAGTGTCCAACACCGACACTCGAACATCATGAAACCCGTATCCAGCATCGACACGTAAATCCTCGGATCTCAGGCGTCGCATCCTCTGATCGGCCCTCATATCCATCTCACGACTCCAGTCGGTATCCTCCGGATAACCGCCGGGTCCAGACTATCACCGGTAGATAGTGCTCCCCTTCCAGGCTCATCGTCTACAACTCGAGATTATTGCCCCGGGGTACCTTACCGGGTCCACCATGTACCCGTAGACCGTTCATCTACTCCTCGAATCGGGTCTCGAAAACCAAGCTCAGAACCGAGAAAACATCATGGTGGACACGAAATATCATATCAAGGAAAACCGCATCTTTCTCTTTAAAAATAATCTTAAGTTTATAAAATTCACATGCGGTTTCCCAAATCCAGAAATCTCATGAAAGATCCGAAATCTCAAAATCACGAGTCAATGAACAGTGAATATCAGCATAAAGCCACGCAATAGTACATAACAGAATGAATATATAAATGCATGGGGTAACTAAGCAAGGAATACAATATCTAAACTAGCATATGAGAGCAAGCATACTAATCATGTGTTGAAACTACCAGCTAGCAGGTTATACCAATGAAGTAACGTTTTCTAAAGTGTACGTGACATGGCAATTACCGATGATGATGCGTGTGAGCCGATAAGCAAGTGTACGTGTAACATGCGCATCATCGGTAATGGTGCAGATGTCCTAGCAGTCGATATCAAATAACTAATGGAAACACATAAACACATCTAGAATGCGATGAGAACAATATTTGTACAACAAAAGTAAATATTTAAAACAATAGCATAATCTACTATACAACCATATATGAGCCATACAGTTATACTATTTAAAATAACATGAATCGTTGTTTTTAAGAAAAGTAGGGGCTACGATGTTTTGAGAAAAGAAATATCAGTTTGAAAATCCGTAGCATCCCTCGGTTGCCCATTTGAAAATACCGACGATTCGCTAGTTTTGAAAATAGGTATGACTCGAACTATATTCTAACGTCTACTTACTAAATTAAGAAAACTAACTAAAAGGCTAAACTAAAACCTGGGTCAAGTAATGGAAGACTATACGTATCCGAGTCGATATATCTAGTAGTCGGCAATCCAGCCTCATATCGTCACGTACGCTAATATCTATTGTACGGTATCCTCGAGTCAAAAGTACGGATCAATCATCATATAAGCCTCGTACGGTATATCCATCATACGGCATCCTCAAAATCGAGGGTACGGGTCAAATATCATATGTATATCATCATTCGTGCGGTATCATCGTTGTATAATATCATGATCAGGGGTACGTACAACCTAATATCTCACCAAGTCACATGTTACATGTTATATGTTTGAATACATATCGCCCAACGATCCTTATAATATCATATCATGACTCGATCACATATCAAATCTCACGGCATCATGCCCGATCACATCAACTCATCTCCATATATCATATGCTATCCTCGTCACCCGTGTATATGTATATGTATATATACACACACACACATACACACCTATATACACACACATACACACACACACACACATATACACACAGAATCAAGTGGGTGTGTGTGTGTGACTACATATAACCTGTGATTCGCCACCAAGGTAATCATCCTATGGATAGGTCTTCCTAGAGCAACCTAATCTAACCTAAGGTCTTTTAAATACCCTATTGGCTAAGTATCCAGATATCGCATCCAAACTTACTAATATAGTAATACTCTATTCTACGGTTGCGGGGGTGCCATACGCCATCCATCCGACTTCCCCCATAGATATACATCTACTCACCTTGATCATTGCTTGCCAAATTCAATGACGCCGCGTGCTCCTTCGTCGTCCCGAAGTCCACGCAAAGGTATGTTAGTTATATGTATGCCTTAGAGGCCATTATTGTACATGAGATGTATATTGTAGTGGATGCTTGGATATATATAGGGAGGACTTTCTTTCTCGACATTATAGTATGCTATCTGGTTACTCTTTACCTTAACGTGTACACTGATTGTCTCTCTGTTACATGTTGGTAAAGCCCTTAGGATGTGTACTTGACTACCAGGACTATGATGCAGATCGTACTAGTGGGGCCATGGTAGTCCATAAGTACATCCTTTAAGGTCCCTAGTCGTGGGTGTATCGAGACGGGGCATCGATATACCAGAGTAGACTAGCGTATACCTTCTCGACCCATATAGATGGGCGATGGATGATCCCATATCCATTGGTGTTTGACATCAGAGATGATATACGGGTGCTCAGTGGAGACTGGGTACACTGGACGGACTCGCCGAGAAATCCCAGATGGTATTATACCTCACGTCAGATGGCAGTTCTCTGGTGACACTGGTACAGGTTAGTCTGTAGACCCAAGATCGTCATAGAGTCTTGTGTGATTCCCACTGTGCTTTGATTTCCACCTTACCACGTCCAAGAGGGCGTGTAAAACGGTGGTTTTTGGGTACTATCCCGAGTCACATGGAGGCAATGAGCGATAGGAGGGGTTTCGTCTCTCCCGGTATTGGGGGTTGATGTTGCGCTGTGCTCGATTGGCCATAACAGGGAAGTCGTTGGCCAGGGCTGGTTTAGAGATTTACTGGTAAGTGTTACCAATAGTTTCTCGACCCGTTATGAGCCTCATATCGGCATGACTTATCGGTTATTGGGGTCTTACGTTTACCGCCCCTAGACTTGATATGCGACATATCAGACGAGAAGACCGGACTGTAAGGTAGTGTCACTGTCAGACTTTTACAGGAGTTGGAGAGGGCTTGCTTGCTGATCTTCTAATCGCTCAATACCCGGGTAGCCGTTAAGTCCAGCTAATACCGCTGACGGCTTGTGGGTGCTTGATATGATCATCACCTACTGCCGGCGTATTGACGAGTCTTTAGAGTCCTACATAGAGGCTTTATTGGCTCAGGCAAAACGAAATAGGAGCACATATGTGATATGTGTGGGACCGAGAATAATGCGTGTATGTGATACCGTATTCTATTCTCGTGACTTTTGTATCGGTCGGTTATATGAGATATAGCTGGGTTATCGAATCGAATGTTGATTCGATAAGTCGATACATTGGATGCTAGTCGGTTATATGAGATATAGCCGGATTATTAAGTAAAGTGTTGATTCGATAATTTAGTGTATAATTGTATATATGATATACTAATTTACATTAACTAATATTGGTTCACTTAAGCATTTGTTTTTCTCACTTGTGCACACTTATTATATATGTGATATATATTAATTGTGTTCATTTTGTATCATGGTTGTTGATACAATTTACATGGGTGTATAAGACTTATGCCATACTAATTATAGTGTTAGGTTTTTTATATTTAAAGTAATTCTAAAATTAGTGGATGATGAGATCATATGCATGAAGCTTATGGCTGCATTGACTTAGTCCACTAGTTTTGTTTTTACTTTAGATATTAATTAACCTAACCATTATAATGTAGCCATGGTTATGTCTCTACATGAGTTAGTATATGATACTCACTCACCATGGTTCACTCTCTCTCTTGATTAGTTTTTCATTCTCATTTTTCTTGAGCTCATCTTCTTCCTCCTTCAAAAAGCTTGCTTAGGTTTGATAAAGAGAGAGAAATAATGTGAGAAAAGAAATTCTAAAGTGTACCCACTTCCTATTTCATCATCCTCCACTAGACCAGCACTTTAGTATAGGGTGGTTGCTTCACTTTGGTGAAGTGGTAGCTTGAGTTCGTTTTCCCTCGACGTAGATCATCTTCGGCCTCGAAGACTTCAAGCAAAACCATTGCCCTCTTCTCATGGAGCCGTCTGAGAGTCTGGGAGTACGATGATCGTAGCGAAGGGACTACTACAAGGAGCATATGAAGTGAAGGACCGATCTACAAAGGTTGTATTTTGATTTCACTTAGAAAGTAAATGGTTTACTTTGTTTCCGTATTGTATTCTAGCTAACGATTCTGGTTTAGAGTTCCCTTTCACGGCAAAATTTTTAAAATGGCATGGACGATGCCTCCCGAAACCTCGCCGACGTCGATGGGAACCCTACAGTGGTATCAGAGAGTAGCTATGAAATTATACAGATATTGTTAGATTACAAACACGAAACAAACTCCGAACTTGAAACCCTAAAATCCATGTTTCTGTCGATTTTAAAACGAGCCCTAAAATTTTTTTAAACAAGTACAGAGTCATATATATGTGATAACATGAACACTGATGAAATTTGGAGGCATTCTGTGCAGTTTGGGCCGGCGAGACCCCCCCATACCGGTCCAATCCGAGCCTTCCTCCCTCCAAATTTTTCCAGTGTTCTGTTACCTAGGTTTTGGTGCTTCAGGTGTTGTTTATTTTTGCTAAATTGTCATGTGATCTTAATTTACTATAATGACAACTCGGTGTGTTTCGTTCTTAATTTTAACTGTATACGGATAACTTTAGACGTTATTAAAAAGTTCAATCGGATATCAAATACCCAGTTTTTTCCTTGCCGGAAATTTTTTCAAGTGTTGGATTTTTCCGTAGTTAAAAAGCTTTCAAAGATCATGCAAGTTATGCGATGGACCCTCTAGAAGAACAAAACCTTAACTCGATTATGTGACCGTCAAAACCGCCACTGAACCCTCGGGTTTGTGGTGGTTCATCGGTGCCATATGTGAGGCGTTGGTTTGGCCCTTCTACGGCTGGTTCGTTAGTACTGTGGCGTGTGCTGAATAACTTTAAAACTACGCTCAAGTGTTGAGCTTTTTGGGTAATTTTGGGTGTTTAATGATTCGATTGGAATGTTTAACATCGTCTATCTTTTTCTGTAATATGATACAATATGTGGAATTCATACAGTTAGGCATGAAATGCGAAGTATGTGATATTTCGGATTTATGATGTCTAAGGTGTTTGTGGATTCCAAATGTTGTAGTTTTATAGTTTCTTTTCTGCGACCATAAGTGTAATATGTGATATCGCCGGTTTCGTTGCTCTATATCAACGACAATTGAGATGCGCATATTTACTTCATTGATGACATGTGATGTTATGTGTTGTTGGATATGTTATATTGGATCGTCGCGTTTTGAATAGCCGAGGGTTTTATGTGAGATGAGAGTTTTTATTTTCATTCATGTAAAATTAAATGTATGTAATATTCTTTTATTGGGGCA
Source organism: Agapanthus africanus (assembly GCA_030015575.1). Lineage (NCBI taxonomy): Eukaryota > Viridiplantae > Streptophyta > Magnoliopsida > Asparagales > Amaryllidaceae > Agapanthus > Agapanthus africanus. The sequence goes on from JASDDO010000029.1 coordinate 218,115,334, forward strand.
CTTCCGGGTTGAGGATGATGTCACCATTGTATATTATTTACTTTTCCGCACTAGGATAGATCCAAGAAGGAGAGCACAAGTAACCGGGTTCTAGAGTCCAGTGGGAGACCAACTCGAGGAGTTGAGTCCTGGTCTCCTAACTCTAGAATTAGTAGGGTTGCTTGCCGCTCTCGTAGGGGTCTAGGGGTGTGGGTTTGGCTATTCATCACGACCGTGGAATCCATGTTTTATAGAGGCTCAAAATAAAACATGGACCTCCTAGTATATCCATTATTTCATATGTTTCTTCTGCTGCGATATCCGTGATGTGATCATTTGATATGTTCAGATGGATATTGTATATAGTTTATATGATATATTATATAGACATTGCTTATGTTTTACACACGCGCTAGCACTGCCCCACTCTGCCGTTAGTTACCTAACCTAACGGTGCACGAGGGGACATCGAGGCGAATGCAGATGGCATAAGTGTAGGGTTCCTAGGCACGCCCATGAGGTTCCACAAGCCATCAACCATGCCGAATTCAAAAATTTATGTGTGCCGAGAAACCCTAATGCGATCGTTAACTAGAGGATAGGCGAAACTACAACTAGTTAACAACTTAACTGATAAGTGAATGGAAATACAACCATTGTAGATCTGGTCCTCCACCTCCAAAGCTCCGTGACGACGTCCCTTCGCTGCGATCACCGGAATCCCGGACTCTAGCGATGGTTTTGTCAGAGAAATGAGCGGGCTAGGTCGTTGACTTCGATGCCGAAGATGATCTACGTCGAGGCAACTCAAACTCAAGCTCCATCTTCACTAGGTCAAGAAACTTGTGAAGAAAACACCCTCTACTACATGGCAAGTGATAGAGGATGAAGAAATAGGAAGTGGGTTCACTTTGGATTTGGATTTCTCACTTGGAATCATCACTTGGAAAAATCTAGCAATGGTTTCTTCTCTTCATGAAGAAGATGAAGAAGAAGAAAGAAAAAGAATTATGAATTATTTTCAAAAAGAAAATCAAGTGATGGTTATCATAATGCAACCATGGGTGAGTTTAACTAGTGTAGAGACTAAACTAGGGTTTAGGTGAATGGTTAGGTTTAGGAAAGAAACAAAAATGGTCAAAGCTTCAAAGCTTCATGAAGCTTCAAATAGAATCCAAAGAAAGCCACCATTTTATTTCTTGCCAAAATGAATAAATAAATAAATAAATAAATAAATAAAAACCCTAACCATTTACCTAAATATGGTCTAAAGCATACACACACCCAAGTTTGCATGTATCATCAAACATGATACAAACAAGTGCACAAAACTATATCATATATACAATGTGCACATTCAAGTGAGAAAATAATCTTAAGTGAACCAATACTAGTTAATGTAAAGTAATATATCAAATATATAATTATACATTAAATCATTAAATCAACACTTGATTTAATGATCCGGTCATACTGCATATAACCGACTAATATCAAGTGTATCAATGTATCGAATCAACACTTGATTCGGTAACCCGGCTATAACTCATATAACCGTCCAATGATAAAAATCGTGAGAATAGAATACAGTATCACATACTGGTATTATTCTCGGTCCCGCACATATCTCATATGCGCTCCTATTTCGTTTCGCTTGAGCCAGGAAACCTCTGTGTAGGACTCTAAAGACTCGTCAATACGCCGGCAGCAGGTGATGATCATATCAAACACCCACAAGCCGCAAGCGGTCTGCTAAACGTAACGGCCACCCGGGTATTGAGTGATCAGAAGATCAACGAGCAAGCCCGCTCACACTCCTGTGAATCCAACCAGTAACACTTACCGTACAGTCCGGTCTGTTCGTCTGATATGTCACATATCTCGCCTAGGGGTGGTAAACGTCAGACCCCAATAGCTCGATAAGTCGTGTCGATATGAGGTCTATAACAGTTCGAGAAACTACTGGTAACACTTACCAGTAAATCTCAGTAACCCTGGCCAGGGATTTCCGGTTATAGCCAATCGAACACAGTGCAACATCAACTCCCTATACCGGGAGAGACGAATCCCTCCTATCGCTCATTGCCTCCATGTGATTCGGGACTGTACCCAAAAACCACCGTTTTGCACGCCCTCTTGGACGTGGTAAGGTGGAAATCAAAGCACAGTGGGAATCACACAAGACTCTATGACGATCTCGGGTCTACAGACTAACCTGTACCAGTGTCACCAGAGAACTGCCATCAGACGTAAGATATAATACCATCTGGGAGTTCTCGGCGAGTCCGTCCAGTGTACCCAGTCTCTACTGGGCACCCGTATATCATCTCTGATGTCAAACACCAATGGATATGGGATCATCCATCACCCATCTGTATGGGTCGAGAAGGTATACACTAGTCTACTCTGGTATATCGATGCCCCGTCTCGATACACCCACGACTAGGGACCTTGAAGGATGTACTTATGGACTACCATGTCCCCACTAGTATGATCTGCATCATAGTCCAGGTAGTCAAGTACGCATCCTAAGGGCTTTACCAACATGTAACAGAGAGACAATCTGTGTACACGTTAAGGTAAAAAGCAACCAGATAGCATACTATCATGTCGAGCAAGAAAGTCCTCCCTATATATGTCCCAGCATCCACTACAATATACATCCTATGTACAGTAATGGCCTCTAGGGCATACATATAACTAACAATCTCCCACTTGCACTAGGGCCATCTGTAGCAGTGGTTGCAGTATCTCATACTCAACCATCCCATAAAGGTCTCTCTCTGGGAAAAGGCCTTTGTGAGTGGATCCGCCGTATTGTCCTCTGAGTCTACTCTTCTAATCTCGATCACTCTGGAGATCAACTATCTCCATGATCAGGTGATACTGCCTTAGAATATGTCTGGATCATTGATGGGACAGGCGTTCCAAGGCATAAGCCACAACTCCATTGTCTCACAATGGGAGGAACGAAGTTCATCTCATGAACTAATATACATCCAGACTGCTTCTTTGGTAGCATCTTAAGTAGTGATGTATCCAGCCTTTATCGTCTAGTATGCCACGGTATGTAGCTTGGAACTCTTCCAACATACCGTCCCTTGACTGAGGGTAAAGACAATGCCTGTGACTGACATTCAGTCATCCTTATCACCCTGGAACCTTTCCAGTGATTCTCCCAAGGATCGATTGATACCATCTCACTACAACTAGTAAGGATCCTAACATCCAATTACTTCTATCTCATAGATCAAAACTCAGGATTTAGGAGGTATCACTTTGATCCTATATGGAGAATCCTTATGATAAGCGGAGATTAACCGAGTGTAGCATAGGAAACTCCTTCCCTATCAAGAGTATGTCATCCACGTACTTTACGAGGATCACCACCATACTCCCTACTACCTTTTTGTATATACAAGGTTCATCTACCATTTTGATGAAGTCAAACACTTTGACTACCACATCAAAACAGACGTTCCAACTCCGCGATGCCTGCTTTAATCTGTAAAGCAACTTGCACACGTTTCCGCTGCTCCCACTGTTTACGAAGCCCTCTGGCTGTGTACTTATAGACGCTCTTTTCCAAAACATCATTTAGAAAAGTAGTCATGACACCCAACCACCAGATATCGTAGTCATGGTATGTAGCTGTGGCAAGTAGGATCTGGATGGACTTAAGCATTGCCACTGAAAAATGTTTCATCATTATCCACGCCTGGTCGATGATGAAAACCTTTAACATGTCTAGCTTTGAAAGTCTTAACTTTTCAATCTACACCAAGTAATCTTCTCAAGATATACTTGCTCCTGATGGGGATTTAACCCTTCAGATAAAGCAACCAAAGTCCATACTTTGCTGGTGTATAAGGATTCTATCTCAGATCGCTAAGCATCCAGCCATTCTTATAGAGTCCCACTCCTGATGGCCAGCTCGAAACTAGTTGGGTCATCATCTCATGATGCAATCCTCGCTCCTACTGTCATAGAGAAACAGAACTATCTCTCATGTGGGTGAGAAACCCTACTAGATCGGCGGAGAGGCCGAGGTTCGTTGGTATCTACTGAATCCTTTGGTTCTACCAAATCATCTGTTGTAGTTTGTATAGCTGGAACCTTTCCAGTTCTACATAACTGACCTTGCTTCGAGCTTGTCCGGATTTTGCTTTTAGACATAGGCCGGACAACCCTAAATCTTAACAAACTTAAGATATGGACTCTTCCCTTTCCATATCACATATGAAGTGGTAGGCAATTGATTTGATTGGAACCCTATTCAATAGGTATGCAGCTTCTCAAGTGCGTAACTCCCAAAAGGAAATAGGTAATTCAGTAGTACTCATCATAGAGCACACCTTATCATGTAGGGTGTGATTGCTCCGCCCCGATACACCGACGTGCTGTGGTGTATACGGAGGAGTAATGCTGAGAGAGAATCTCATTCTCCTTTAGAATAGTCCAGGAATTCCGTGCTCAAGTATTCTCCTCCTTGATCTCGTCAAAGGACATAATACTTATACCCGTTTTTGGTTCTCTACTTCTAACTTATATTCTATGAATATCTCAGAAGGTTTAGACTTGTGTTTCAACAGGAACATATGTCTGAATCTTGAGAGACTATCAGAGAATGTAATGAAGTACAGAGGACCGGTCTTGGTATGTATAGACAGGGGACCTTCATACATCAGTATGTATCAATCCCAAGAGTTCACTAACTCTTTCTCTGTTTCCAATAAATAGAGCTATGGTCATCTAATATTTGTGACATGACTAGCAAGTTTCATAAGATGTAATTCAAATAGATTTAAATATGCATCTAAATGTAACTTCAGCTAGTCGGGTCGCATTGATATGACCTAGTCTACAATACCTCAAGAAGGATCCGTTCATTTCTGAACTATTCCTCTTATTTGTGTTCCGTATACTAAGAACTGTAGTTTGATTTAGAACATTAATGCTTTTAGATAACGTGCCTGAACCGATCAACTTTTGATATAAGAAATGTTCAAAACATTATCCAACAATACAAAATTATATCCTTTCTTTACTAATAAAGAGACTGATATGATTTTGTATATCAGGTTCGGTATCTAATAACATTCGTTCAGAATCAATGTACTGGTAATACATGGTGACAGTGACCTACAGACTTGGCTGCAACACTTGTACCGTTTTCTGTCTCATGAAACTTATCACCCGTTCTCAGTTCTTTACCTATCTGTAGCCCATGTAACAGATTACATATGCGAGATCCTGATCCGGTATCAAATACCCAGGACGTAGAGGATACAGAGAAACAGTTCTTTGTAATGAACACACCCGAAGGAGATGCATCATATGCACTTTCTTCGTTTGGGCGGCACGGGAATTCTGGTATTCCCCTATTTCCTGCTCTGTCTTATAACAATTATAAGTTGGAGCGGAACCAACGTTCCCCAGCTCAGTATAACAAGCGGGTTCGGTCAAATATCCGTATTATTATCTTGATTAAGGCGTGATATGGTCGCTACCTGGAGAGAGAGAGAAGAAAACACTCGGCGTGCGCTCTTGCAAGATCAGATTGGTTATTATTTTATCTAATCAGGATGGCTCCCATTGTTTTTTATCAAATCTTCCTTCAAACCCTAAAAGGAAAGACTAGCCGGGATTAATTACATGCTACAAGTTCGCCAATCTTTCAGCCAGGCCAGTGTCGGTACTTTAAGGGAGGTTCCCTGTGCTTTCGCACGGACCTAATTACAGCAAACCTCGTTTTCCCAGAGGCGTAACCCCGTTGACACCTTTCTAGACACCTACTAGATCGGCTAATTGTAATGTGTAAAACTCTCCCAGGAGTAACTCTTACTCGCAGTGGGTATCGGGATCCAACTATCTCATAGAAGGTATGCAATCTCATTGCAAATTTCAACACTTGAAATTCCCGATAATATTTTGCCACTAGCGTGCTATGACCTTGACGCATGCCAAACAACCCATAGTCCGCTAGTCAAGTTCAACCCGTACATTTCTTGATTGAATTAAACCCACCCACACGACCCTTAACGTATACCAAACAACGCCGTGCAAATACCCTAATCCAATCGCATCGTATGCTAGCAGATAAGCACTAGTTAGCTACCGTACACTACGCCTTGACGCATGCCAAACTACCGCAGCACGAATACTAAATAGTACTTATCTGAAATGACGGAGGGCTACGACAGGTTTTTCTGAAAACCTATTGCGTAATGAACTTGATATCGTTGTAGAATCAAATGATTTTAAAATGGAGTGTTTTTGAGGCTTTTCTAGTTTTGCTAAAGGGGTCACTCCCGGTGAAGGGATCGTCGGCCCTTTCCTCATCGAATAAGGTGCGGGATATATCATATATATCACTGTGCAAAGCAGAAACTATAGAAGCAATCAAAAGACAAACCGAGTGTGTAGCATCTGCCAGTTATTGCTAAAGGGGTCAGTCCCGGTGAAGGGATCTTGGCCCTTTCCTTATCGAATAAGATGCAGGATGTTCTACAAGGAACACCGCGATGCAAAGCAAGAACTGTAGCTACCTGTTTTTGAAAATTCGATTCCAAAACATCTTAGGTTTCTTTTATTTCATTAATCTCATTAATGAAGTCCCGTCATTTAAGCACCTAAAACATCACAGATAAATACGACGTACACTTATGCCATCCGCATTCGCCTCGATGTCCCCTCGTGCACCGTTAGGTTAGGTAACTAACGACAGAGCGGAGCAGGGCTAGCGCGGGTGTAAAACATAAGTAACGTCTATATAATATATCATATATACTATATACAATATCTATCACAGAACATCAAATGATCACATCACAGATATCGCAGCAGAAAAAACATATGAAACATTGGATATACTAGGACGTCCGTGTTTTCAATACGAGCCAGAATAAAACACGGATTCCACGGTCGCGATGAATAGCCAAACCCACACCCCTAGACCCCTACGAGAGCGGCTAGCAACCCTACCAATTCTAGAGTTAGGAGACCCGGACTCGACTCCTCAATTTGGTCTCCCACTGGACTCCAGAACCCGGTTACTTGTGCCTTCCTCCTTGGGTCTATCCTAGTGCGGAAAAGTAAATAATATACAAAAGGTGACATCTTCCGCAACCTGGAAGTGCCCCAATAAAAGAATATTACATACAAGTTTTTACATGAATGAAAATGAAAAACACTCATCTCACATAAAACCCCCCGGCTATTCTGAAACACGACGATCCAATATAACATATCCAGCAACACATAACATCACATGTCATCAACGTAAGTAAACATGCGTATCCCAATTGTTGTTGACATATAGCAACGAAACCGGCGATATCACATATTACACTTACGGCCGCAGAAAAGAAAGTGTAAAACTACAACAGTTGGAATCTGCAAACGCTTTAGACATCGCATGCCTAACCAAATGAATTCCTTAGACATCACATGCCTAACAATTATAAACCCTACATTTTAGTCTCAAAATCGAAAACACTTTTCAATATCAAGTCGGGCAATTCAACAAGATTCCCGACATCCTGATCGAATGCTTGTCGCAAACTTTAGTAGACGGCCGCACCCCCGACACCGTCGACGAAGTGCACCAAGGAGGAACACCGCTACCGCGAGCACCCGAACGGATTCTTTCGGCGACGGGGTTCTCCTACAGTCACTTGGTCGGGGCTAAGGGGTGTAGCTGTCTATTAAGTTTACCCGGCGAGTATCCGCGTACGCTACGTGATTGCAACGGACTTTTGATCACATCAAAATTCTGTGGCAACCGATCAAGTGAGACTAAACTGCTATGTCTATAACATTCAAATGTTGTTGATTCCAATTATTGTATCACATTCCAGATAAATAGAAAATGTTAAACTTTCCGATCGAACAATCAAACACCCAAGTTTTCCCGAAACAGCTCAATACATGAAATAGGTTTTAAGAACATTCACTTCATGCCACAGTACCAACGGTTCAGCCGTAGAAGGGTCAAGCCAACGCCTCACATGTGGCACGCCGTACTGCCCCAAACCCAAAAGTTCAAAGGGCAGTTCAAGACGGTCACATAATCGAGTTAAGGTTTGTTGTCTTCTAGAGGGACCATCGCGTTACTTGCACTACTTAGAACGTCTTTAAACCACGGAAAAATCCAACACTTGGAAATTTCCCGACAGGGGAAAAATTGGGTATTTATATCCGGTCGAACTTTTTAACATATTCTAAAATTACCCGGAAAAACACATAGACGCAGTTAAAGATTCCGATCGAATCATCGAAACCCCAATACAACCCAGAAAACTCAACTGTTTAGTATATTTAAAAGCACCCAGAAACATCAGGAATCACATACTGGGAAAACTGTACAAAACTGAAACCCTAACTCTTTAATATAGCCGCGGAACCGCCGCCAATGGCATGTCATTGCCGCGGTTCCGCGGCCATTTGAATGAGTTAGAGTCTCGTTTTCTAGAGTTAACCTTATATTTACCTGCACTATTTTCTGAGTATTTTTAATTCACAAAAATCCACAGTTTGAAAAATTGTACAGAGAGGGTTGAAATCGGGGGATCTCGGGTTCGATCGGACTTCTAGCTTCGTCTACACTTCACCTAAAGCACTAGCTAGGCTCTGATACCACTGTAGGGTTCCTAGGCACGCCCATGAGGTTCCACAAGGCATCAACCATGCCAAATTCAAAAATTTATGTGTGCCGAGAAACCCTAATGCGATCGTTAACTAGAGGATATGCGAAACTACAACTAGTTAACAACTTAACTAATAAGTGAATGAAAATACAACCTTTGTAGATCCGGTCCTCCACCTCCAAAGCTCCGTGACGACGTCCCTTCACTGCGATCACCAGAATCCCGGACTCTAGCGATGGATTCGTCGGAGAAATGAGCGGGCAAGGTCGTTGACTTCGATGCCGAAGATGATCTACGTCGAGGCGACTCAAACTCAAGCTCCATCTTCACTAGGTCAAGAAACTTGTGAAGAAAACACCCTTTACTACATGGCAAGTGATAGAGGATGAAGAAATAGGAAGTGGGTTCACTTTGGATTTGGATTTCTCACTTGGAATCATCACTTGGAAAAATCTAGCAATGGTTTCTTCTCTTCATGAAGAAGATGAAGAAGAAGAAAGAAAAAGCATTATGAATTATTTTCAAAAAGAAAATCAAGTGATGGTTATCATAATGCAACCATGGGTGAGTTTAACTAGTGTAGAGACTAAACTAGGGTTTTGGTGAATGGTTAGGTTTAGGAAAGAAACAAAAATGGTCAAAGCTTCGAAGCTTCATGAAGCTTCAAATAGAATCCAAAGAAAGCGACCATTTTATTTCTTGCCAAAATGAATAAATAAATAAATAAATAAAAACCCTAACCATTTATCTAAACTTGGTCGAAAGCATACACACACCCAAGTTTGCATGTATCATCAAACATGATACAAACAAGTGCACAAAACTATATCATATATACAATGTGCACATTCAAGTGAGAAAATAATCTTAAGTGACCCAATACTAGTTAATATAAAGTAATATATCAAATATATAATTATACATTAAATCATTAAATCAACACTTGATTTAATGATCCGGTCATACAGCATATAACCGACTAATATCAAGTGTATCAATGTATCGAATCAACATTTGATTCGGTAACCCGGCTATATCTCATATAACCGTCCAATGATACAAATCACGAAAATAGAATACAGTATCACATACTGGTATTATTCTCGGTCCCGCACATATCTCATATGCGCTCCTATTTCGTTTCGCTTGAGCCAGGAAACCTCTGTGTAGGACTCTAAAGACTCGTCAATACGCCGGCAGCAGGTGATGATCATATCAAACACCCACAAGCCGCAAGCGGTCTGCTAAACGTAACGGCCACCCGGGTATTGAGCGATCAGAAGATCAACGAGCAAGCCCGCTCACACTCCTGTGAATCCAACCAGTAACACTTACCGTACAGTCCGGTCTGTTCGTCTGATATGTCGCATATCTCGCCTAGGGGTGGTAAACGTCAAACCCCAATAGCTCGATAAGTCGTGTCGATATGAGGTCTATAACAGTTCGAGAAACTACTGGTAACACTTACCAGTAAATCTCAGCAACCCTGGCCAGGGATTTCCGGTTATAGCTAATCGAACACAGTGCAACATCAACTCCCTATACCGGGAGAGACGAATCCTCTCCTATCGCTCATTGCCTCCATGTGATTCGGGACTGTACCCAAAAACCACCGTTTTGCACGCCCTCTTGGACGTGGTAAGGTGGAAATCAAAGCACAGTGGGAATCACACAAGGCTCTATGACGATCTCGGGTCTACAGACTAACCTGTACCAGTGTCACCAGAGAACTGCCATCTGACGTAAGGTATAATACCATCTGGGAGTTCTCGGCGAGTCCGTCCAGTGTACCCAGTCTCTACTGAGCACCCGTATATCATCTCTGATGTCAAACACCAATGGATATGGGATCATCCATCGCCCATCTGTATGGGTCGAGAAGGTATACGCTAGTCTACTCTGGTATATCGATGTCCCGTCTCGATGCACCCATGACTAGGGACCTTAAAGGATGTACTTATGGACTACCATGTCCCCACTAGTATGATCTGCATCATAGTCCAGGTAGTCAAGTACACATCCTAAGGGCTTTACCAACATGTAACAGAGAGACAATCAGTGTACACGTTAAGGTAAAGAGCAACCAGATAGCATACTATCATGTCGAGAAAGAAAGTCATCCCTATATATGTCCCAGCATCCACTACAATATACATCCTATGTACAGTAATGGCCTCTAGGGTATACATATAACTAACAATAAGCGTATGTTGTATTTATCTGTGATGTTTAGGTGACTTAAATGATGGGACTTCATTAATGTGATTAATGAAAGAAAAGAAACCTAAAAGATGTTGTGGAATCGAATTTTCAAAAACAGGTAGCTACAGTTCTTGCTTTGCATAGTGGTGTTCCTTGTAGAACATCCTGCACCTTATTCGATAAGGAAAGGGCCGAGATCCCTTCACCGGGAGTGACCCCTTTAGCAATAACTGGCAGATGCTACAACCCTCGGTTTGTCTTCTGATTGCTTTTATAGTTTTTTCTTTGCATAGTGATATATGTGATATATCATGCACCTCATTCGATGAGGAAAGAGCCGAGATCCCTTCACCGGGAGTGACCACTTTAGCGAAACTAGCAAAAGCCTCAAAAACACTCCATTTTAAAATCATTTGATTCTACAATGATATCAAGTTCATTACGCAAAAGGTTTTCTTAAAAACCTGTCATAGCCCTCCGTCATTTCAGATAAGTCCTACTTAGTATTCGGGCTACGTTTGTTGACCTCCGTCAAGGCGTAGTGTGCGGTAGCTAACTAGTATTTATCTGCTTATGCATATGATGCAGATTGGATTAGGGTAGTCGTACGACCTTGTTGACCTCCGTCAAGGGTCGTGCGGGTGGGTTTGATTCAATCAAGAAATGACGGGTTGAACTTGACTAGTAGCCTATGGTTTGTTGACCTCCATCAAGGTCATAGGGTGCTAGGGGCAAAATTATCAGGAATTTCAAGTGTTGAAATTTGCAATGAGACCACATACCTTCTATGAGATAGTTGGATCCCGATACCCACTGCGAGTAATTGTTACACCTAGGAGAGTTTACAATTAGCCGATCAAGTAAGTTTCTAGAAAGGTGTCAACGGGGTTACGCCCCTGGGAAAACGATGTTTATTTTAATTAGGTCCGTGCGAAAGCACGGGGAACCTCCCTCAAAGTACCAGCACTGGCCTGGCTGAAAAATTGGCGAACTTGTAGGGTGTAATTAATCCCGGCTAGTCTTTCCTTTTAGGGTTTGAAGGAAGATTTGATAAAAACAGTGGGAGCCATCCTTATTAGATAAAATTATAACCAATCTGATCTTGCAAGAGCGCACGCAGAGTGTTTTCTTCTCTCTCTCTCTCTTCAGGTAGCGACCATGTCACGCCTTAATCAAGATAATAATATAGATGTATTGACCGAACCCGCTTGTTATACTGTGCTGGGGAACGTTGGTCCCGCTCCAACTTATAATTGTTATAAAACCGAGAAGGAAATAGCGGATTACCAGGATTCCCGTGCTGCCCAAACGAAGAAAGTGTATGATGATGCATCTTCTTCGGATGTGTTCATTACCGAGAACTGTTTCTCGGTAACCTCTATGTCCTGGGTATGAGATACCGGATCAGGATCCCACATATGTAATCTGTTACATGGGCTACAGATAGGTAGAGAACTGAGAACGGGTGATAAAATTTCAAGAGTTGGAAACGGTGCAATTGTTGCAGCTAAGATGTTGGCAGTTATCACCCTGTATTACCGAATATATTGATTCTGAACGAATGTTATTAGATGCCGAACCTGATATACAACATCATATCAGTCTCTTTATTTAGTAAAGGATATAATTTTTTATTGTTGGATAATGTTTTGAACATTTCCTATATCAAGTGTTGATCGGTTCAGGCACGTTATCTAAAAGCATATACGTTCTAAATCAAACTACAATTCTTAACGTATAGAACACACACAAGAGGAAGAGTTCAGAAATGAACGAATCCTTCTTGAGGCATTATAGACTAGGTCATATCAATGCGACCCAACTAGCTGAAGTTACATAAAGATGCATATTTAAATCAGTTTGAATTTACATCTTGTGAAACTTGCCAGTCATGTCACAAAGATAAGATGACCATAGCTCCGTTTATTGGAAACAGAGAAAGAATTAGTGAACTCTTGGGATTGATACATGATGATGTATGTAGGTCCCCTGTCTGCGTATGCCAGGACCGGTTCTTTGTACTTCATTGCATTCACTGATAATCTCTCAAGATTCGGACATATGTTCCTGTTCAAACACAAGTCTGAACCTTTTGAGATATTCAATGAATATAAGTTAGAAGTAGAGAACCAAAACAGGTATAAGTATTATGTCCTTTAATGAGATCAAGGAGGAGAATACTTGACCACGGAATTCCTAGACTATTCTAAAGGAGAATGAGATTCTCTCTCAGCATTACTCCTTCGTACACACCACAGTACAATGGTGTATCGGGGCCGAGCAATTTCCCCTTATGTGATATGGTGCGCTCTATGATGAGTATTACTGAGTTGCTTGTTTCTTTTTGGGGGTTATGCACTTATGAAGCTGCATACCTATTGAATAGGGTTCCAACCAAATCAGCTGCCTACCACTCCATATGAGATATGGTATGGAAAATGCCCATCTCTTAAGGAAGTTAAGATTTGGGGTTGTCCGGCCTATGTCTAAAAGCAAAATCCGGACAAGCTCGAGGCAAGTTCAGTTCTGTGGAAGTTTATTGGATATCCCAAGCATTTGCAAGGGAAAATCTTCTACCGCACCGAGGAACAAAATGTGTTTTATTTCTCGGCGTGCCACCTTTTTAGAAAAGGAATTTATTTTGGAAACAAATTAGTGGTCATGAGGTAGAACCGGAAGTAGTTCTAGCTATGCGAACTACAGCTGACGATTTGGTAGAACCGGAGGATTCAATAGCTCCTAACGAACCTCAGCCTCTCCGCCAATCTGGTAGGGTTTCTCACCCACCTGAGAGATACTTTGGTTTCTCTATGACAGTGGGAGCGAGGATTTCATCATGAGATGATGACCCAACTAGATTCGAGCTGGCCATTAGGAGTGGGGACTCTGTAAGAATGGCTGGATGCTATGCGATCTGAGATGGAATCTATGTACACCAACGAAGTATGGACTTTGGTTACTATATCTAAAGGGTTAAATCCCCATTAGGAGCAAGTATATCTTGAGAAGATTACTTGGTGTACATAGAAAAGTTGAGACTTTCAAAACTAAGACTTGTTGCAAATGGTTCTCGTCATCAACCAGGTGTGGCTTATGATGAAACCTTTTCTAGTACCTATGCTTAAATCCATCCAGACGCTACTTGCCACTGCTACGTACCATGACTACGATATTTGGCAATTGGGTGTCATGACTGCAGTTCTAAATAGTGATTTAGAAGAAAGCGTCTATAAGTACACTGCCAGAGGGCTTCGTAGACAGTAGGAGCAACGGAAACGTATGCAAGTTGCTTTACAGGTTAAAGCAGGCATCGCGGAGTTGGAACATCTGTTTTGATGTGGTAGTCAAAACGTTTGACTTCATCAAAATGGTAGATGAACCTTGTATATACAAAAAAGGGTAGTAGAGAGTAAGGTGGTCTTCCTCGTATTGTACGTAGATGACATACTCTTGTTAGGAAAGGTGTTTCCTATGCTACACTCGGTCAATCTCCTCTTATCACAAGGATTCTCCATATGTGATCAAGGTGATACCTCCTAAATCCTGGGTTTTGGATCTATGAGATAGATCTAAATGGATGTTAGGACCCTCACTAGGTGTAGTGAAATGGTATCAATAGCTCCTGGGGAGAATCACTAGATAGCTTCCAGGGTGGTAAGGTCGACTGAATGTCAGTCACAGGCATTGTCTTTACCCTCAGTAAAGGGACGGTATGTTAGAAGAGTTCCAAGCTAGATACCGTGGCAGATTAGACGATAAAGGCTGGATACATCGCTACCAAAGATGCTACCAAAGAGGCAGTCTGGGTGTATATTAGTTCATGAGATGAACTTCGTTCCTACCATTGTGTGACAATGGAGTTATGGCTTATGCCTAGGAACCCCCGTCCCATCAGTGACCCAGACATATACTAAGGCAGTATCACCTGATCATGGAGATGGTTGATCTCCAGGGAATCGAGGTTGGGAGAGTAGACTCAGAGGACAACACAACGGATCCACTCACAAAGGCCTTTTTCCAGAGAGACTTTTATGGGATGGTTGAGTATGAGATACTACAAGCACTGTTATCAGATGGCCCTAGTGCAAGTGGGAGATTGTTAGTTATATGTATGCCCTAGAGGCCATTACTGTACATGAGATGTATATTGTAGTGGATGCTTGGATATATATAGGGAGGACTTTCTTGCTCGACATCAGAATATGCTATCTGGTTACTCTTTACCTTAACGTGTACACTGATTGTCTCTCTGTTACATGTTGGTAAAGCCCTTAGGATGTGTACTTGACTACCAGGACTATGATGAAGATTGTACTAGTGGGGCCATGGTAGTCCATAAGTACATCATTTAAGGTCCCTAGTCATGGGTGTATCGAGACGGGGCATCGATATACAAGAGTAGACTAGCGTATACCTTCTCGACCCATATAAATGGGCGATGGATGATCCCATATCCATTGGTGTTTGACATCAGAGATGATATACGGGTGCTCAGTGGAGACAGGGTACACTGGACGGACTCGCCGAGAACTCCCAGATGGTATTATACCTCACGTCAGATGGCAGTTCTCTGGTGACACTGGTATAGGTTAGTCTGTAGACCTAAGATCGTCATAGAGTCTTGTGTGATTCCCACTGTGCTTTGATTTCCACCTTACCACGTCCAAGAGGGCGTGCAAAACGGTGGTTTTTGGGTACAGTCCCGAGTCAAATGGAGGCAATTAGCGATAGGAGGGGTTTCGTCTCTCCCGGTATTGGGGGTTGATGTTGCGCTGTGCTCGATTGGCCATAACAGGGAAGTCGTTGGCCAGGGCTGGTTTAGAGATTTACTGGTAAGTGTTACCAGTAGTTTCTCGACCCGTTATGAGCCTCATATCGGCATGACTTATCGGTTATTGGGGTCTTACGTTTACCACCCCTAGACTTGATATGCGACATATCAGACGAGAAGACCGGACTGTAAGGTAGTGTCACTGTCAGGCTTTTACAGGAGTTGGAGCGGGCTTGCTTGCTGATCTTCTGATCGCTCAATACCCGGGTAGTCGTTACGTCCATCTAGTACCGCTGACGGATTGTGGGTGCTTGATATGATCATCACCTACTGCCGGCGTATTGACGAGTCTTTAGAGTCCTACATAGAGGTTTTACTGGCTCAAGCAACACGAAATAGAAGACATATGTGATATGTGTGCGACCGAGAATAATGCGTGTATGTGATACTGTATTATATTCTCGCGACTTTTGTATCGGTCGGTTATATGAGATATAGCCGGGTTATCGAATCAAGTGTTGATTCGATAAGTCGATACATTGGATGTTAGTCGGTTATATAAGATATAGCCGGATTATTAAGTCAAATGTTGATTTGATAATTTAGTGTATAATTGTATATATGATATACTAATTTACATTAACTAACATTGGTTCACTTAAGCATTTGTTTTTCTCACTTGTGCACAATTATTATATTTGTGATATATATTAATTATGTTCATTTTGTATCATGGTTGTTGATACAACTTACATGGGTGTATAAAACTTATACCATACTAATTATAGTGTTAGGTTTATTATAGTTAAAGTAATTCTGAAATTAGTGGATGATAAGATCATATGCATGAAGCTTATGGTTGCATTGACTTAGTCCACTAATTTTGTTTTTACTTTAGATATTAATTAACCTAACCTTTATAATGTAGCCATGGTTATGTCTCTACGTGAGTTAGTATATGATACTCACTCACCATGGTTTACTCTCTCTCTTGATTAGTTTTTCATTCTCATTTTTCTTGAGCTCATCTTCTTCCTCCTTCAAAAAGCTTGCTAGGGTTTGATAAAGAGAGAGAAATAATGTGAGAAAAGAAATTCTAAAATGTACCCACTTCCTATTTCATCATCCTCTACTAGACCAGCACTTTAGTATATGGTGTTTGCTTCACTTTGGCGAAGTAGTAGCTTGAGTTCGTATTCCCTCGACGTGGATCATCTTCGGCCTCGAAGACTTCAAGCAAAACCATTGCGCTCTTCTCATGGAGCCGTCCGAGAGTCAGGGAGCACGATGATCGCAGCGAAGGGACTACTACAAGGAGCATATAAAGTGAAGGACCGATCTACAAAGGTTGTATTTCGATTTCACTTAGAAAGTAAATGGCTTACTTTGTTTCCCTATTGTATTCTAGCTAACAATTTTAGTTTAGAGTTCCCTTTCACTGCAAAATTTTTAAAATGGCATGGACGATACCTCCCGAAACCTCGCTGCCGTCAATGGGAACCATACAAGGTACCTACATTTTAAATATGTCGTATCATAAACAAGAATCAACACGAGAAAACCGAAACGACATTCGAAGTGCACATAGGTTAGAACCTACGGCCTATGCATGCAAGACTAGCCAAACAAATCCTCGATGTGGACGTACAGACGTCAAACCACCGAGTCAAAACCTAAATATCCAAAAATCAAGTTTGAAAAGTCGCAAAATACCACCAGAAATAAGGTAAAACGACTCTAGATTTATATTAAAGTAAAATTAGACTTTTTTGCATACAGGGTAGGTCTAGTTATATAATTAGTGAGCTACAGACCAAGTTTCACACCCTAATTCCAAAATTAGGCAGCAAATTGCGGCCAAATTGAATAAAACTGCGGCCAAATTATGAAGGCATGGACTTGGGTTTCTAGGGTAGCTTCCTAGTAGTCTGCACATCTCACTGTATCTGCAAAATATTTTTCAAAAGTCCTCGAGTCATAGCAGATTCTATTTGATCACCACAATTGCAACAAAACCCGATGCCGGCCAAGTTCAAAGTTCATGTCTTAGGGTTTACTCTCTGGTTTTGTCTAAAATACTAACACAATAGGGGTTTGTGATCACAACTAAACCTCAATTGCACCATCACAAGTCATAAAAATTCCTAACCCTCATCTAGGAATTTTCCGACATCACTAAACTACATTGGTTGAATTCTAAACTACTATAGGAGGTAAGGAAACTCAATTTCTAAACTAAAGATGTAAGATATACCTTATATACCAACTGAAGAAAATTCTAGGATGGCCCCAAGTGCTCAAAACCTCAACTTGATTCATCCAAGGTTCTTGTAGTGATGAGGGGAATATTTTTTTGTGAAGATGGCAAGGTATTTTAGTGAGGATTTGAGGGTGTTTATGGGGGAATGGAGGAGGAGGATTAGAATGGAGATGAAGAATGAGGGGAGAAGAAGATGAATGAAGTGTAGAAGAAAGAGCCATGGCGGATGATAACCCTCTCTCTCTCTCTTTCTCTCTCCCTCCCACACCTAGCCCATGCCTTCATGTCTCCCGCCCTTAAAATATCTGCCCCCCTTTTCTTTTCATTTTTTTAAAGAAAACAAAACTATATATATATATATATATATATATATATATATATATATATATGCAAATTGAATAATTAAGGCCATGGTTCAAAAATGTTACAAGTCTTTTGCAACATGTTAAGTTGCATGCCATGAACATAAACAAGATTAATGCATAATTAGTAAATATTAATCAAGTTTAGCATTAAACATGCATACAAATAATTATTTAAAAATCTATAAATGCTCAATTCACATAATTTCTTTCAAAATCAATAATTCTTATTAATTTTCCAAACTATTCATCAAACTATAGTATATAATCATACTATTTCGTTAAAACCAATTTCCATACTTAAATAATATTCATTATTTAATTATTTAAATTCCCTAAAAATAATATTTTAATTTCTAAAATGTTATAGGAATGGTGCAATTGTTGCAGCCAAAGCAGTTGGCGAATATCACCTTGTATTATCAAGTGGTAACACAATGATTCTGAGCAACTGTTATTTCGTACCAAAAATATTGTGAATGTTTTCCTGAATCAAGTGTTGATTGGGTATGGTACGTTGTATAACGGTATAAACGTTCTAAATCAAACTACAGTTCTAAGTATATAGAACACACACAAGAAGAATAGTTCAGAAATGAACGAAGTCTTCTTATGGCATTATAGACTAGGTCATATCAATGCGACACGACTGGCTAAGTTGCATAAGGATGGATATTTGAATCCGTTCAAAATTACATCTTATGAAACTTGGCAGTCATTTCTCAAAGGCAAGATGACCAAATCTCCGTTTACTAGACACGGAGAAAGAGCTACTGAACTCTTGGGACAGATACATAGTGATGTATGCGGTCCTTTGTTTAAACATGCCAGGAATGGTTCCTCGTACTTTATTACATTCACCAATGATCTCTCAAGATTCGGACATGTATTCCTGTTGAAACACAAATCTGGATCTTTTGAAAAATTCAAGGAATATAAGTACGAAGTTGAGAACCAGACGGGTAAAAGTATTAAAATCTTTCAATATGATAAGGGAGAAGAATACTTGAGCACGGAATTCAGAGACTACTTAAAAGAGAATATGATGCTCTCTGAGCTTACTCCTCCGTATACACTACAGCACAATGGAGTTTCGGAGTGGAGGAATCGCACCCTATTAGATATGGTGCGCTCTATGATGAGTAATGCCGAGTTACTTATTTCCTTTTGGGGTTATGCACTTAAGATAGTTGCATACCTATTGAATAGAGTTCCAACCAAATCCATGCCTACCACTCCATATAAGATATAGAATGGGAAGAGACCATCTCTTAAACGAGTTAAGATATGGGGTTGTCCGGCCAATGTTGAAAAGAAAAATCCGGACAAGCTTGAGACAAGGTCAGTTCTGTGCAAGTTTGTAGGATATCCCAAACATTCACGAGGGAATATCTTCTACCACACCGAGGAACAAAAGGTGTTTGTTTCTCGACATGCCAACTTTTTAGAAAAGGAATTTCTTGTCAAAGAGATTAGTGGTAATGAGGTAGAACTGGAAGAAGTTCGAGCAACACAAACTATAACTGACGATTTGATGGAACCGGAGGATTCAATAGTCCCCAACGAACCCCAGCCACTCCGCATATCTCGTAGGATTCCTCATCCACCTGAGAGATACTACGGTTTTCTCATTAACAGTGGGAGCAAGGATTGCATCATGGAAGATGATGACCCAACTAGTTTCGAGCGGGCCATCACAAGTGGAGACTATGTTAAATGGCTGGATGCTATGCGATCTGAGATGGAATCCATATACACCAACAAAGTATGGACTTTGAACATTGCTACTGAAGGGGTAAAACCCATTGGGAGCAAGTGGATCTTGAGAAAATCAATGGTGTAGATGGAAAAGTTGAGACTTTCAAAGCTAGACTTGTAGCAAAAGGATTTCGTCAATGACCAGGTGTCCACTATGATGAAACATTTTTCTCCTGTGGCTATGCTTAAGTCCATCAGGATCTTACTTGTCGTTGCTGCATACCATGACTACGAAATCTGGCAGTAGCATCTCAGGACCGCTTTTATAAATGGTGATTTAGAAGAGAGCGTGTACATGACACAGCCAGAGGGCTTTGTAGACAGTGGGAGCAGCGGAAGCGTGTGCAAGCTGCTTAAATCCATCTACGGATTAAAGAAGGCATCGCGGAGCTGGAACATCTGTTTCGATGAAGCTGTCAAAAAGATTGACTTCATCAAAAATGTAGATGAACCATGTATATATAAGAAGTGTAAGTTCACGGCAGCGCCCCGGCCGTCTGAACGAGGCCAAAATGCGGAAACAAAACTTTTCTATAAACTAGACACCGGCGCTACCGCAGACTATAAACCCGAATCGGGCCATTAACCTAATGCTAGCTAACTAGAGAATGGGTAGAATGCTATACCGAGCGATCCGTGTCCTTCGTACTTCGGCCTCCATCCCGATCTCCTCGCTGAATCTCCGGTCTTCTTCTCCTCGTCGGAAAGGGCACCACATCGCCGAGTCTTTTTACGAGCTCCCACCTCGGGACCGAGGCAACTCGGACATGAAGTTGGCAAGCTGACGTGTCCAAGATTGCTGTAGGCTAAGTGTAGAACTCTATGTCTCATAGGGTTATAAGAAGTTGCTATTTTGGAAGTGGGGAAGGAGATGTGAACTTTGGAGATGGCTATATAATTTTGTGTGAGCCAAAAGAGATGAAATTTCCACACACAAAATGAATCCCATCCCTTCAAAAATGTGGCCGGCCTCACCAAAAAAAAAGATGAAAAGGGAGAGTGGATCAATAATGCAAAGAAAGAGAATGATTATATTCATCAAGAAAGTCACACCCTTTACCTAATCATATCCCATCATATCCCATCTCCAAAAAGTCAAGCAATGATGAACAAAAGAAGTCAAGGAATGGTAGAACCATCATGATACAACTACTTACAAAAACCACCCTCCACTATGCTAATTTGCACATTTGCAAATAAGCCCCTCCACACCAATTTTCAGCCAAAAAAAGAAACAAAGGAAAATGGCCGAAACGGAATGCAAACTGGCAACTTCAAAAAATCGATCCCGTAATAAATTACAGGAAAACCCCGCGACTGTATATACATACCCGCATTTGTATCCCGACAGAATACAAATGCAATGAGACAAAATCTACACTGTACAATACTAGGATCCGGCTTAAACCAAAGCCGGCTAGTATAATCCGTCCGATCATGATCCGTGCAATACCGCACGTATATGATCGAACCCTGTCATATATCCATACGGCCTCTACAGCGTTTCGTCCGAAACTTGAGAAACTGTCTGTGGGGGACTCTAAAGACTCGTCAATACTTTGGCTGTGGATTTAACCACTAGCACGTCAGAGGTATTAGCCATACGTAACGAGCTGCTAGGTATTGACCAAAAGGGAGGTCGATGAGCGAACTCATCCTGACACCCTACTGAGCCTGTCAGTGACAATATCTGTACAGTCCGGTCCGTTCTTCTATGAGCATCGTGTATGTCTACGGTAGCGCCCCGGTCGTCTAACAGACGCCAAATGCGGAACAAAAACTTTTTTGCTGGCGCTATCGCATACTATAACCCGGATCTGCCATTAAAGCTAAACTAACAAACTACAAAGTGGGTAGAAATGTTATACCGAACGATCCGAGTCCTTCGGTCTTCAACCATCATCCCACGCTTTCTTGCGGTTGCTCCGATCTCCTGGTTCTCCAGTCTTCTTGTCCAGGTGGCACCACGTCGACGGATCTTTAAACGGGCTCCTGCCACTGAACCGAGGCAACTCGATCATCAAGTTTGCCAAAAGGGATGACCAAGATTGATGTAGAGAATGAGTAGAACACTTTGTCTCATTACGTCCAAGGCTATGGACGAACGGTTAATGAAGTTGCCTTTTGGATCGGGTGAAAATGAGAAATCAACTTATGAAATTTCCATGAGGCAAATTTCATATACTTTTATCAAATGAACAACCATCCTTCTCACAATGAGGGGCTGGCCATAATAAGAAGCAAGGGGGTGAGTGTAGGAGAGGGGAGGGTAACCCTAAGCACTAAAAGAAAAGGATGAGTCAAAAGAACACCTTGCTTAACATTAAATGAAACAATTAATGCAAAACAAGAGTCACCATAACACATCACCACAACAATTAATGCTTTAACAATGAATCACCATTTCATTAAATGCTAACCATGAGTCACCAAATCTAGAACCTTCTAGAATCATGACTCACCCAAGAAAAGATAAATCCATTTTTAACCGAATGTTAAAGACGGGCGATAGAAAACTGGAAACTGGCAACTTCCAAAAGTGATCCTGAAATGAATTTCAGGATAACCCCGTAACAGTATAAACATACCCGCATTAGTATTACGGCCGAATACAAATGCAACTGAGACAAAGATATTATATCTACACAGTATAATACTTGGATCCGGCTTAAACCAAAGCCTACCAGTATTATCTGCCCGAAATATGACACGTGCGAAAACGCACGTGCATTTTCCGAACCCTGCCATAAAACCATACGACATCTACAACGTTTCGCCCGAACTTGGGAAAGTGTCTGTGGGAGACTCTAATGACTCATCAATACACTGGCGCTGGGTATAACCATTAGCACGTCAGAGGTACAAGCTGTACGTAACGGTTGCCTATTTATTGATTGGAATGGAAGCTGACGAGCGAACTCGTCCAGAAACCCTACTGATCCTGACAGTGACAATATCTGTACAGTCCGGTCCATTCGTCTATGAGTATCGCATATAGGGCCTAGGGGGCCGGTAAACGTCAGACCCCCAATAGCTGTATAAGTGGTGTCAGAGAGTAGCCCAGAACACCCTGAGATACTACTGGAATACCTTCCAGTAAATCTCGATTACCTTGGCCAGGGATTTCGTGTAATGGTTCTCCTAAACACAGTGCGATCTCACCCCCAATACCGGGAGAGATGAATCCCCGACGATCTGCTCACTGCTTCCATGTGGCTCGGGACTGTACCCAAAATATACCTGTTTGCACGACTCCTTTGACCCGTGGTAGGGTATAAATCAAAGCACAGTGGGAACTCACACGAGACAAATGACGACCTCAGGTTGATGAACTAACCTGTACACATGTCACCAGGGAACTGCTATCTGATGATATGTATAATACCACCTAGCATGTTCCCGGCGAGTCCTGTCCGGTGTACTCATAACCCAATGAGCACTTGTATACATCTTAGGTGAACCAACTAACACCAATGGCTTGTGAGACCGGCCACCGCCCCTCGTCGGGGTCTCGAATGTATACACTAGTCTACTCTGGAGTATCGATGCCCTGTCTCGAAACTCCCACGACTAGGGACACTTTAAGGATGTGCTTATAGACCCCAGCTCCCACATATATGATCGCCATCATACTGCTGGCAGTCAAGCAAGAATCCTATGGGCTCTATCAAAGTGTAACAGTGATAAAGACAAATCAGATAGCACACTATTATCTCGAGTAAGACTGTTCTATCGGTATAGGTCCTCCCTCAATCATTGCAATCACGTACTTGCGATCCAATAATTGACTTAGAGGGCACTATATCCAACAATCTCCCACTTGCACTTAAGGCTATTATTGCGATGTTGCGTACTCACAGCTGGTGTGATACCGAACATCCAACTCCTCTACTAATTAGTTTCACAAAGCTCGTTTGCAAAACTATTGTGTTCGAGAAATAGCCTCAGTGAGTGGATCCGCCCTGATGTTTTTTCTATGTCTCTCTTAATCTCAAGTTCGTGGAGAAAGCCATCTCCCGAATCGAGTAATACCTTTCTTAGAATATGTCTGGATATCTGATGGGACCTAGTTCATAAATGAACTCCAAATCCAAACTTCTTAGACTGTATCGATAACTGAACCTAATCAGTATCTAGCACCATGCCTCCCACGGTATCCTTTTGGACCATCTGTCCATAATACTGTCCCTCGTCAGAGGAAAAACTATAACTCTGACAATCACTCTGTCATCCAGGTCACCTTGGAAGCCTGGAATGATAACCGTCTCCTCAAGTAGGCTGCCATTATCAAATCCATAGAACATCCATTCATGTTCTAAATCTGCTTCCTTATGTTTTTCCAGGATTGGATTAATATAAACTTATCGCATCTAGTAAAAAACCGACGTCTGGTGTGGTACTTGACATCTCACAATTGACTCAATTGCCTAAGCAAGTGATCTGCCAATCGTGCACATCCCTCTACACTTTATTCTGTAAGACACCTTTAGAGAGGGTGACTCCATCACCTGCAGGTACACCACCATGCCAGGAGTCATCTATTCTAAAATACTATTAGAATACTGTCAAAGTACCCACATTGGGAAACTACCCAAATCTAGATCTAAAACCATAAATCTAG
This sequence comes from Agapanthus africanus, assembly GCA_030015575.1. Lineage (NCBI taxonomy): Eukaryota > Viridiplantae > Streptophyta > Magnoliopsida > Asparagales > Amaryllidaceae > Agapanthus > Agapanthus africanus. The sequence goes on from JASDDO010000029.1 coordinate 218,139,935, forward strand.
TAACCAGAATGTCAGATATTATATCCATATCCTTTGTGGAGAAACAACTGTGTGACGACCATAGTACAACCGATCGTAGTATAGGAATTTCACTTCCTACTCTGTGTTTGTCATCCAGATACCAGGACATTACACCCTACTACCTTCTTAACAGATCCATCCTCTATTCTGATGAAGTCAAACCCATGACTTGTCACATCAAAAATTAGATGATCTTATCTCCGCTATATTTGCTCAAGCCTATAAATAGACATAAGCTACTTGTCCACTATGCTTCCGCTGCTCCCACTGACTATGATAACCCTCTGGCAGAATAATATATACGTGCACTTCTAAGAGTAGTTTAGAACGACGCTATACTTATCCTCCTGCCGAGTCTCATAGTCTGGGACAACAGTAGTGTCAAGTCTGGGTAAACAAGAACCTCCCTGTCACCGTCTTTGAGGCTACTGGAGTACCTCTCGGGTGTCTGAGGTTACCCACCATATCTACGGAGTGGCTAATGGAATGTCAAACCTGATTGAATATATAGGTTCTATTAAATTTTCCGTAATTGTTTGCGGTTCTGGAATCACTTCCAGTTCTACCATACTCCCACTACTGTTTTCTGAAAAACATTTTTTAAAAAAAAATTTGTGACGATTCTAGAACAATATCACTATTGATCTTCAAGATGGTAGAAAATCAACCCTCGTCAAAGCCAGAGTCAACCCACAAATAGCCATTACAGAAACGTGCCTTGAGTTATCCAGTGTCTGGTTTTAAGCATAAGCTGGACAACTCCCCGTACCTTAACATCGTTAAGATATAATCCATTCTATATCCAATATAGAAACATTGGCACTTATTTAATTGGAACCAGATTCTAATCATGCAGCTGTCTCCAGTGCATATCAACTTAATGGAGAGAGGCTAATCAGCATTACTCAACTTAGGAATACATCCAATTGTGAGTAACCTGAAAGAGAAACAAGTTTCTCAAAACCATCACTATCATCTGAATACCATTCACAAGAATCTACATCTTCGATCTCTTTGAAGAATCCCGATACTTGTGACACCTGGTTCTCTACTTTATTCTTATACCCACAACTTCTCAAAACTTAGACCTTGTATTTGTACGAAACACTTGTCTAAAATCTAGAGAAGCCATAAGTAAACAGAACATAGTACGAGGACCAACCCCTTTGTCCTGATGGACACTGGACAACATACAATACTCTGTATAAGTCCGCCGATTTGAATAACTCAAAACCTGTGCATTGTAGGTTGAAAACTGTACCCAGGCGATTTCCTCAAATATCACCAATTACAACGAATTCCGATATAATGAGGATGATCACCTTATTTCCAATAACTTACTCCCTCTCAACATCTGTAAAACCATACAAATGTGAGAATCTTACTTGGTAAATACATACCCTGGAGTAAGTATCTAATCGGGAAATCAGTTTTCCATTATCAATGCACTGAAACAATAAAATGTTTCATAGGAGTATCCTGGTATTCTTTAGTAATGCCTCTTCCATAATCCAAATCATGACTTTAACCGTATATTTCCCTGCCATCTTTCCAATTCCCTTTATTTGTCTTTAGTCGTTACCTTCTGTACACCATCATTAGGCTAAATGGTTTTCTTCCTTCCCTACCGTTCGGCACCAGCTTATGGTTTGGAAGAAGACTATCCAGTAAGCATAATAGGTATACTCTCCTAATCCTAGGAGTACTCGCAACTTGAGAGAAGGTGATGATAAAAGACAACTAAATAAACCTTATTCCTTTTTCTCCTGAACCAGAATCCATACTCGAAAAAATATCCTTCGAGTTCGTATATAACCATATGATGGATTTATCTAATGGAATTGGATGTTCGTAGTGATACAGGTTGTTCTGGAGAAATTAAAGGTGAAATAGGAGTGGCGATGAAATACGTGGTTTGGTCGTGAATGTGAATAGTCGCAATTTACTTTGCCCTCTTTCTAATTCCTTTATCTTGTCTTTACATATTACCTTCTGCACACCCTACTTAGGCTAATTGGTTTTCTTCCTTCCCTACCTTTCGGCACCTGCCTATGGTTTGGAATAAGACTATCCAATAAGCGTAATGGGTGTACTCTCCTAAACTAAGGAGCCCTCGCAAGCTGAGAGAAAGTGATAATAAAAGACAACTGAATAAACCAATTCTATTTCTCCTGAACCTGGATCCATCCTCGAAGAAGTCCCTTCGAGTTCGTATATAACCATACGATGGATCTATCCAATGGATGTGGATGTCCGTAGTAATACGGGGTGTTCTGAGAAATACAAAGGGTAAAAGAAGGAGCTGCAATGACTTATGCAACTATTGACAATCCAAAAGCCAGTATATTAAGAAGGTTCGGTCAACTTGGTCACTGAGTTATAGTCTAGGATCGGTCAAAGGTCGCTGCCAAAGAGAGAGAGAAAAAAGAAACACTCTGCGTGCACTCTAACCTAGATCAGAATGGTTATCACTTTATCTAATTAGGAAACCTCCCACTGTAATCTCAAATTCTCCTCCAAACCTGAAAGAAGAATCAATAGGGATCACCTGAAGAGTAAACCAACTTATCAGTGGGAATCGGGATCCAACTCTCATCGCATGATAACGTGAAGGAATCCACTCATGTTATCATACTCCAGAAGGTATGCTCAAGTTTTGCAAGTTTCCTGTATGTTTGAAACTCCCGATATATTTTTATCCCATGCTCTTATGACCTTGACGTAGGCCAACAAATCATAAGCAACATGTCAAGTTCTACCCGTCATTGTCCTGATTAAATTAGGTCATCGTACATGCCCTTGACATAGGCCAACAAGGCTGTACGTCTGTCCTAAACTAATGCATCTATCTATGCAACAAATGAATACCCAGCAGCTACTAAACACTATGCCTTGACGTAGGCCAACAAACATAGCTTGAATACTACTGACCATCCATAAGAAATGACGGAGGATTACGGCTGGTTTTTGGCGAAAAACCTTTAACGTAATGAACTTGATCTCATTGAAGAAACCTGATAGCTTTTTATAAAAATATAGTGACGAAAACCTTTTGCTAAAGAGGTCACTCCCGGTGAAGGGATCTCGGCTCTTTCCTCATGGAATGAGGTGCAGGATATTCTAACTGAATACGGCGATGCAAAGCAACTTGTAATCGACTATATTAAAGTTATTACCCTGACGCAAACTTCTGCCCAAGGGGTCACTTCCGGTGAAGGGATCTCGGCCCTTGCCTCGTCGAATGAGGTGCAGGATATTCTAATTGAATACCGCTATGCAAAACAAATGGAAACGTCTTTGTAATAACTCCCTTTTAAAATTTGTTCCAACAACATCAAATATAGGTTTGTTATATCCTTGCATTGATAAGAATCAATGCAGTCCCATCAATTAAACACACCAGAAAAGAACGAAAATATAATGTACGTATATGCCATCCGCATTCGCCACTGGGTCCCGTCATCACCCGTTAGGTTACTTAACTAACGACAGAGCGGGAACTGGACTAGCGCGGGTGTAAAACATATACAACATCTAATAATATATATGCTAATATACAATAATCGCTCCAGGCGTGATAGTATGCAACATTACAGAAAAAGTAATATGCATCACAGAACAATACAGATAATCTGGGATCCCCGGGTTTCACAGAGCCGCTACTAAAACCCGACGTTCCCCTGGTCGTATGGATAGCCTGTGCAATGAAACCTAGACCCCTACGGGTGCGGCAAGTTACCCGCCAAAAACTTGAAGCGAGGCAGCCCCCTACAGCATAGTGAATGGACCACCCGGCACTTCACGGAATCCGGTAACTTGAGCACCCCTCCTTGGGTCAACCTGTACCCCTACGGGTGCGGCGAATAGTCTGCCAATTCTAGAGTGAGGCCCCTCTGCCTCTCAAACCCATGAGATACGGACCCGTTGCCCTCCAGAACCCGGCTATCCGTGCACTCCGTCGCGGGGTAAACCTAGTACAGAAAATAAAAATATGTACAACGGGTACATCGACCTCAGCCCGGTCGTGCCCCCAAAAAAATATTATACAAACAGGCAGTGACGGCAGTCCACAAGTCGGACGCTCGCCCCGCAATATCAAAAGTACAAATAAATCCAAACAGCACTACCATTGCACACTGCTATCCACCACGACAAATCCGCAACATCACAGCACAACACAGAACATCAATGCGAATGTCACGTTCGCAAATCCGTCTAAAAGAGCTATAGCAATTAGACGCAATTTACTGCTCGAATGACATTCCCGGTCGGAGATAAAATATAAGTACTGTAAAACTAACACATTTAAATTTCGATCGACCAAATTTCCCGAAGTGGGCCCCACGTACATCTGCTGTACAGTAATAAAAACTGGGCCCAAAAGAACAGTACCAGAAACCACAATTTCCCAAGATGAAAGCCCAGAAGAAAAATGGCCCACCAATTCACCAAGACGGCCGTGCTTCCGCGGTCAAAGCTAGGCATTGACCGGGGATCCGCGGTCGTACGGTCGAATTGGTGGATCGTTTTTCTGCTGTTTCCATTAAAAAGACTACTTGATTTTCTGGTATGGTCAAAATAATTTTTAGAACAGATTTAAAATCAAAAGAAACTTTAACACATGGAAATTGTGATTTTGAAAATTCCGCTCGATCGATATTTTAAACGCGTTAGCACAAGTTTGTAAAGCTTAATGGTGAGGCTCTGATACCACTGTAAGTCTACAGTAGCTCCCCGGCCGTCTAACAGATGCCAAATGCGGAACAAAAACGTTTTAGCTGGCGCTATCGCATACTATAACCCGGATCTGCCATTAAAGCTAAACTAACAAACTACAAAGTGGGTAGAAATGTTATACCGAACGATCCGAGTCTTTCGGTCTTCAACCATCATCCCATGCTTTGTTGCGGCTGCTCCGATCTCCTGGTTCTCCAGTCTTCTCGTCCAGGTGGCACCACGTCGACGGATCTTTAAACGGGCTCCCGCCTCTGAACCGAGGCAACTCGATTATCAAGTTTGCCAAAAGAGACGACAAAGATTGATGTAGAGAATGAGTAGAACACATTGTCTCGTTACGTCCAAGGTTATGGACAAACGGTTAATGAAGCTGCCTTTTTGATCGGTTGAAAATGAGAAATCAACTTATGAAATTTCCATGAGGCAAATTTCATATACTTTTATCAAAAGAACAACCATCCTTCTCACAATGAGGGGCCGGCCACAATAAGAAGCAAGGGGGTGAGTGTAGGAGAGGGGAGGGTAACCCTAAGCACTAAAAGAAAAGGATGAGTCAAAAGAACACCTTGCTTAACATTAAATGAAACAATTAATGCAAAACAAGAGTCACCATAACACATCACCACAACAATTAATGCTTTAACAATGAATCACCATTTTAATAAATGCTAACCATGAGTCACCAAATCTAGAACCTTCTAGAATCATGACTCACCCAAGAAAAGATAAATCCGTCTTTAACCGAATGTTAAAGACGGGCGATAGAAAACTGGAAACTGGCAACTTCCAAAAGTGATCCTGAAACGAATTTCAGGATAACCCCGTAACAGTATAAACATACCCGCATTTGTATTACGACCGAATACAAATGCAACTGAGACAAACATATTATATCTACACAGTATAATACTTGGATCCGGCTTAAACCAAAGCCTACCAGTATTATCTGCCCGAAATATGACACGTGCGAAAACGCACGTGCATTTTCCTAACCCTGCCATAAAACCATACGACATCTACAACGTTTCGCCCGAACTTGGGAAAGTGTCTGTGGGGGACTCTAATTACTCACCAATACACTGGCACTGGGTATAACCACTAGCACGTCAGAGGTACAAGCTGTACGTAACGGTTGCCTATTTATTGATTGGAATGGAAGCTGACGAGCGAATTCATCCAGAAACCCTACTGAGCCTGACAGTGACAATATCTGTACAGTCCGGTCCATTCGTCTATGAGTATCGCATATAGGGCCTAGGGGGCCGGTAAACGTCAGACCCCCAATAGCTGTATAAGTGGTGTCAGAGAGTGGCCCAGAACACCCTGAGATACTACTGGAATACCTTCCAGTAAATCTCGATTACCTTGGCCAGGGATTTCGTGTAATGGTTCTCCTAAACACAGTGCGATCTCACCCCCAATATCGGGAGAGATGAATCCCCAACGATCTGCTCACTGCCTCCATGTGGCTCGGGACTGTACCCAAAATATACCTGTTTGCACGACTCCTTTGACCCGTGGTAGGGTATAAATCAAAGCACAGTGGGAACTCACATGAGACAAATGACGACCTCAGGTCATTGAACTAACCTGTACACATGTCACCAGGGAACTGCTATCTGACGATATGTATAATACCAACTAGCATGTTCCCGGCGAGTCCTGTCCGGTGTACTCATAACCCAATGAGCACCTGTATACATCTTAGGTGAACCAACTAACACCAATGGCTTGTGAGACCGGCCACCGCCTCTCGTCGGGGTCTCGAATGTATACACTAGTCTACTCTGGAGTATTGATGCCCTATCTCGAAACTGCCACGACTAGGGATACTTTAAGGATGTGCTTATAGACCCCATCTCCTATATATATGATCGCCATCATACTGCTGGCAGTCAAGCAAGAATCCTATGGGCTCTATCAAAATGTAACAGTGAGAAAGACAAACCAGATAGCACACTATCATCTCGAGTAAGACTGTTCTATCGGTATAGCTCCTCCCTCAATCATTGCAATCACGTACCTGCGATCCAATAATTGACTTGGAGGGCACTATATCCAACACATCGCATGGCGGACCTAGGGGGTTGGTAAAAGTCAGACCCCCAAAAGCGGTACAAGTCGTGTCGGAGTGTAGCCCAGAACACCCTGAGATACTACTGGAATACCTACCAGTAAATCTCCTGCCTTGGCCAAGGACTTCATGTAATGGCTCTCCTAGACACAGCGCGACCTCACGCCCAATACCGGGAGAGACGAACCCCTGCAGATCCGCTCACTGCCTCCATGTGGCTCGGGACTGTACCCAACTAAAACCTGTTTGCACGACTCCTTTGAGCCGTGGTAGGGTAGCAATCAAAGTACAGTGGGAACTCACATGAGACAAATGACGATCTCAGGTCGATGAACTAACCTGTACACATGTCACCAGGGAACTGCTATCTGACGTCAGGTATAATACCAACTAGCATGTTCCCGGCGAGTCATGTCCGGTGTACTCATAACCCAATGAGCACCTGTATACATCTTAGGTGAACCAACTGACACCAGTGGCTTGTAAGACCGGCCACCGCCCCTCGTCGGGGTCTCGACTGTATACACTCATCTACTCCGGAGTATCGATGCCCTGTCTCGAATACTCCCACGACTAGGGACCACTTTAAGGATGTGCTTATAGACTCCAGCTCCCACGTATATGATCGCCATCATACTGCTGGCCGTCAAGCAAGAATCCTAAAGGCTCTACCAACGTGTAGTAGTGACCTGTAAGGTCACCTAAATCTGTACACGATGATAAAGACAAACCAGATAGCATACTATCATCTTGAGTAAGACTGTCCTACCAGCATAGGTCCTCCCTCAATCATTGCAATCACGTGCCTGTGATCCAATAATTGACTCTGAGGGCACTATCTCCAACAATCTCCCACTTGCACTCAAGGCTAATTATTGCAATGTCGCATACTCACAGCCCGTGTGATACCGAACACCCAACTCCTCTACTAATCAGTCTCACAAAGCCCGTTTGCGAAACTATTGTGTTCGAGGAATAGGCTCAGTGAGTGGATCCGCACTGATGTTTCTTTCTATGTCTCTCTTAATCTCAAGTTCGCAGAGAAACCCATCTCCCGAAATGAGCAATACCTGTCTTAGAAATGTATGGATATCTGATGGGACCTAGCTCATAAATGAACTCCAAATGCAAACTTCTTAGACTGTATCGTCAACTGAACTTAATCAGTATCCTGCGTCATGCCTCCCTCAGTATCCCCTTGGACCACCTGTCTAAAATACTGCCCCTCGTCAGAAGGAAAACTATAACTCTGATAACCTCTCTGTCATCCATGTCACCTTGGATGCCTGGAATGATAACTGTCTCCCGAATGAGGCTGTCGTTATCATATCCCTAGAACATCCACTTATGTTCTAAAACTGCTTCCGATTGTTTCTCCAGGATTGGATTAATGTCAACTTCTTGCATCTACTGCAAAAACAACATCTGGTGTGGTACTTGACATCTCATGATTAACTCAATTGCCTAAGCAAGTGATCTGCCAATCATGCACATCCCTCTCCCCTTTAGTCTGTAAGACACCTTTAGAGAGGGTGACTCCATTACCTGCAGGTGTACTACCGTGCCAGGAGTCGTTCATTCTAAAACACCTTTAGAATGCTGTCTAAGTACCCAAATTGGGAAACTACCCAAATCTAGATCTAAAATCATAGATCCAGTAACCAGAATGTCTGATATAATATCCAAGTCCTATGTGGAGAAACCACTGTGTGACAACCAAAATATAACCGATCGTAGTATAGGAACATTACTTCCTACTCTATGTATGTCATCCACAAATCAGGACATCACACCCTACTACCTTCTTAACAGATCCATCATCTATTCTGATGAAGTCAAACCTATGACTGTCACATCAAAAATAGATGATCTATCTCCGCTATATCTGCTTTAGTCCATAAATAGACATAAGCTACTTGTCCACTATGCTTCCGCTACTCCCACTGACTACGACAACCCTCTGGTAGAGTCATATACACGTGCACTTCTAAAGCTAGTCTAGAACGACGCTATACTCATCCTCCTGCCGGGTCTCACAGTCTGGAACAACAGCAATGGCAAGTCTGGGTAAACAAGAACCTCCCTGTCACCAACTTTGAGCATACCGAAGTACCTCTCGGGTGCCTGAGGTTACCCACTATATCTGCGGAGTGGCCAATGGAATGTCAAACCAGATTGAATCTTTAGGTTCTTATCAAATTTTCAGTAATCGTTTGCGGTTCTGGAATCACTTCCAGTTCTAGCATACTCCCATTACTGTTTTCTGAAAAAATCCATTTTACTAAAACTGTGGCGAGTCAAGAACAATATCACTATTGATCTTCCAGATGGTAGAAAGTCAACCCTCGTCATTGCCCGGGTCAACCCACAAACTGCCATTACAGGAACGTGTCTTGAGTTATCCAGAGTCTGGTTTTAAGCATAAGCCGGACAACTCCCCGTACCTTAACATCGTTAAGATATAAACTGTTCTATATCCAATATAGAAACAGAGGCACTGATTTAATTGGAACCAGATTCAAATCATGCAGCTGTCTCTTGTGTATGTCAACTAAATGGAAGGAGGCCTATCAACGTTACTCAACTTAGGAATGCATCCAGATATGAGTAACCTGAAAGAGAAACAAGTTTCTCAAAACCATTACTATCAACTGAATACCGTACACAAGTATCTACATCTTCGATCACCATGAAGAATCCTGATACTTGCAACACCTGGTTCTCTACTTTATTCATATACCTATAACTTCTCAAAACTTGGATCTTGTGTTTCTACGAAACACATGTCTAAGAACTAGAGAAGTCATAAGTAAACAGAAAATAGTACGAGTACCAACCCCTCTGTCCTTATGGACACTGGACAACATACAATACTCTGTATAAGTCCCTTGAGTCAAATAACTCAATCCCTGTGTGTCGTAGGTTGAAAACTGTACTTATGGTTAAGAAAAATTACACCGCTGTTTAATACTCCTTACCTAACCATCCACTGATATAGGTAAATGTCATGGACATAATTTCAAAAAGTTATATCTCACTCTATAAAAATAGACGTACAGATATATCAATTTGAAATTGGTGCATAGCAACGGATATTCAAAACCAAATATTTGTCGTCCGGCAAACAGCCCAGGTGACTTCCTCAAATATCACCAATTACAACGAATCCCGATATAATGAGGACAATCACCTAATTCCCAATAACTTACTCCCACTCATCATCTGTAAAACCATACAGATGTGAGAATCATACCTGGTAAATACATACCCTGGAGCAAGGGCTAATTGGGAAATCAGTTTTCTTTTAACAATGCACAGTGAAACTGAAACATGAAAATGTTTCGAAGGGGTTTCCGGGTATTCCTAGTAATGCCTCTTCCATTATCAGATTCACAACTGTAACCGTATATTTCTTTTCCATCTCTCTAAATCCCTTTATATGTCTTTAGTCATTACCTTCTGTACACCCTCTTAGGCTAAATGGTTTTCTTCCTTCCCTACCGTTCGGCACCAGCCTATGGTTTGGAAGAAAACTATCCAATAAGCATAATGGGTGTACTGTCCTAATCTTAGGAGCACTCGCAACCTGAGAGAAGGTGAGGATAAAAGACAACTGAATAAAACCTTATTCTTATTTCTCCTGAACCAGAATCCATCCCCGAACTGGAACAAGATCCTTTCGAGTTCGTATATAACCATATGATGGAGTATCCAATAAACTGTGGATCTTCGTAGTGATACGGGGTGTCCTGAAGAAATACAAAGGTGAAGTAGGAGTGGCGATGAAATACTTGGTTTGGTCGTGAATAGCAGTCGCATTTTAGTTTGCCCTCTTACTAATCCCTTTATTTGTCTTTACTTAATACCTTCTGCACACCTTCGTTAGGCTAATTGGTTTTCTTCATTCCCTACCGTTCGGCACCTGCCTATGGTTTGGAAGAAGACTATCTAATAAGCGTAATAGGTGTACTGTCCTAATCCAAGGAGCACTCGCAACCTGAGAGAAGGTAAAAAGAAAAGACAAATGAATAGTCCTATTCGTTTTCTCCAGAACTGGAAACCATCCTCGAATAAATTCCTTCGAGTTCGTATATAACCATATGATGGTTTTATCCAATGGAAGTGGACGTTCGTAGTAATACGGGGTGTTCTGGAGAAAAAGGGTAAAAGTAGGAGTGGAAATGAGGTATGCAACTCTGACAATCCAAAAGCCAGTGTTTAAGAAAGTTCGGTTAATCTTGGTCTCTGAGTCATAGTCAAGGGTCGGGTCATGGTCGCTGCCAAAGAGAGAGAGAAAAGAAACACTCAGCGTGCACTCTAACCTAGATCAGAATGGTTACCAATTTATCTAATCAGGAAACCTCCCACTGTAACGTCAAATTCTCCTCCAAACCTGAAAGAAGAATTAGTCGGGATCGCCCGAGGAGTAAACCAACTCAGCAGTGGGAATCGGGATCCAACTATCATCGCATGACAACGTGACGGAATCCACTCACGTTATCACACTCCATAAGGTATGCACATATCTGGCAGGTTTCAGTTTCTTTAGAAACTCCCGATGTGATTTTTACCCCATGCTCTTATGACCTTGACTTTGGCCAACAAATCATAAGTCACATGTCAAGTTCTACCCGTCATTATCCAGGTTAATTTGAACCCACCCGTACCTACCCTTGACTTTGGCCAACAAGACAGTACGACTGTCCCAAACCAACGCATCTATCTATGCTGCAGAAAAGTAACAAATAGCTACCATACACTATGCCTTGACTTTGGCCAACAAACATAGCATGAATACTACGTGCTACCCGTTTGAAATGACGGAGGGCTACAAATGGTTTTTGGCGAAAAACCTTTAACGTAATGAACTTGATATCGTTGAAGGAACCAGATAGCTTTTTATAAAAATATAGTAACGAAAACCTTTGCTAAAGAGGTCACTCCCGATGAAGGGATCTCGGCTCTTTCCCCGTAGAATGAGGTGTAGGATATTCCAACTGAATACCACGATGCAAGGCAAAAAGTAATCGGCTATAGTGAAGTTATTACCCTGACGCAAACTTCTATCCAAGGGGTCACTCCCCGTGAAGGGATCTCGGCCCTTGCCTCGTCGACTGAGGTGCTGGATATTCATAACCGAATACCACTGTGCAAAACAAAAGAGAACGTCCTTGCAATAACAGCTTTTTGAAAAATGTTCCAACAATATCAGAATTTGTTTGTTTAGCTTGCATTGATCCGAATCAACGCAGTCCCATCAATTGATCACACCAATAAAGAACGAAAATAATGATGTACGTATATGCCATCCGCATTCGCCACTGGGTCCCGTCATTACCTATTAGGTTACTTAACTAACGACAGAGCGGGGACTGGACTAGCGCGGATGCAAAACATATACAACATCTACTAGTATATATATCAATATATAATATTCGCTCAAGGCATGATATAACGCAACATCACAGAAATGTAATAAGCATCACAGAACAATACAGATATCTGGGATCCCCGGGTTTCATAGAGCCGCTGCTGAAACCCGACGTTCCCCTGGTCGTGTGGATAGCCTGTGCAATGAAATCCTAGACCCCTACGGGCGCGGCAAGTTACCCGCCAAAACCTGAAGCGAGGCAGCCCCTTCAACAACGTGAATGGACCACCCAGCACTTCACGGAATCCAGTAACTTGAGCACCCCTCCTTGGGTCAACCTGTACCCCCTACGAGTGCGGTGAATAGCCCGCCAATTCTAGAGTGAAGCCCCCTCCATCTCAACGCCATGAGATGCGGGCCCGTTGCCTTCGTGAACCCGGCTATCCGTGCACCCCACCATGGGGTAATCCTAGTACAGAAAGTAAAATATACAACGGGTACATCGACCTCAGCTCGGTTGTGCCCCAAAAGAATAATATACAAACAGGCAGTGACGGCAGTCCACACGTCGGACGCTCGCCCCGCAATATCAAATGTACATATACAACCAAACTGTACTACCATTGCATCCAGGCTATCCACCACGACAAATCCGCAACATCACAACACAACACAGAACATCAACTTGAGTGTCATGTTCGCAAATCCGTCTAAAAGGGCTATAGCAGTCAGAAAGGATTTACCGATCAAGTGACATTCACGGTCACATATATAATGTAAATACTGTGAACTAACATGTTTAAAATTTTCGATCAACTAGATTTCCCGAAGTGGGCCCCAAGCACAACTGTAGCACTCAAAATAAATCTGGGCCCAAAAAGAATATACTAGAAACCCTATTTCCATGTCAGAAACCCACTGTAGAAATTTGGTGCAGTTTGGCCACAGTACGGAGGCGGATCCGCGGCCAAAACGTGGTTTTGGCCGCTGATCCGCCGCGCTACAGTAATTTCAGCCGACCACATTTTCACAGAATTCTTATAAAACCCTGCACGTATTTTTGCAATGTACCAAATAATTTTTTGAGCACAGCAAAAATTCGACAGAAATCTGAACTTGAAAATGGGGTTTTTGGAAAATCCGTTCGATCGAACTTATAAACACGTTAGAGCAAGCTAGACTAGGTTAATGGCATGTCTCTGATAACAGTGTAAGTTCACAGCAGCGCCCCGGCCGTCTGATCGAGGCAAAAATACGGAAACAAAACTTTTCTATAAACTAGAAACCGGCGCTACAGCGGACTATAAACCCGGATCGGGCCATTAACCTAATGCTAGCTAACTAGAGAATGGATAGAATGCAATACCGAACGATCCGTGTCCTTCGGTCTTCGGCCTCCATCCCGATCTCCTCGCTGAATCTCCGGTCTTCTTCTCCTCATCGGAAAGGGCACCACATCCCGAGGCAACTCGGACACGATATTGGCAAGCCGACGTGTCCAAGATTACTGTAGGCTAAGTGTAGAACTCTATGTCTCATGGGGTTATAAGAAGTTGCCATTTGGAAGTGGGGAAGGAGATGTGAACTTTGGAGATGGCTATATAATTTTGTGTGAGCCAAAAGAGATGAAATTTCCACACACAAAATGAATCCCATCTCTTTAAAAATGTGGCCGGCCTCACCAAAAAAATAAGAGGAAGAGGGAAAGTGGATCAATAATGCAAAGAAAGAGAATGATTATATTCATCAAGAAAGTCACACCCTTTACCTAATCATATCCCATCATATCCCATCTCCAAAAAGTCAAGCAATGATGAACAAAAGAAGTCAAGGAATGGTATAACCATCATGATACAACTACTTACGAAAACCACCCTCCACTATGCTAATTTGCACATTTGCAAATAAGCCCCTCCACACCAATTTTCAGCCAAAGAAAGAAACAAAGGAAAATGGACGAAACGAAATGCAAACTGGCAACTTCAAAAAATCGATCCCGTAATAAATTACAGGAAAACCCCACGACTGTATATACATACCCACATTTGTATCCCGACCGAATACAAATGCAATGAGACAAAATCTACACTGTACAATGTAGGGTTCCTAAGCACACCCATGAGGTTCTACAAGTGATCAAACATGGCCAATTCAAAAAATTTCTATGTGCCGAGAAACCCTAAACTAGATCGTTACTAGAGGTAAGGCGATGCAAGCAAGTAAACAACTTTATTGCTAAAGAAAAGTGATTACAACCTTTGTAGATCCGGTCCTCCAGTTCCTTGGCTCCGTGATGACGTCCCTCCGCTGTACCCATCGGAATCCTAGACTCTCGCGGTGGTCTCATCGGAGAAAAAATCGGGCTAGGTCGTCGACTTCGATACCGAAGATGATCTACGTCGAGGCAACTCAAGATCAAGCTCCAACTTCACCAATTCATGAAACTTGTGAAGAAAACACCATATACTACTTGGCAAGTGGTAGAGGATGAAGAAATAGGAAGTGGGTTCACTTTAGAATTGGATTTCTCACTCTTTTTCTCAAGTCACCATTGAAGCTAGCAAGCTTCTTTCTTCTTGAAGAAGAAGAAGAAGAAAAAGAATATGATAAGAATAATAAATAAAATATAAATAAAGTCATTCTTATCATTTTAGCAACCATGGTTAAGTGTAGAGAATAACTAAGGTTAGGTGAATGGTTAGGTTTAGGAAAGAAACAAGAATGGTCAAAGCTTCTTGAAGCTTCAAAGAAACAAACAAAAGAAGCAACCTTTTTCTTTTCTTGCCCTAAAAAAATAAATAAAATAAATAGTTAAGAAAAGATAACAAAACCCGAACCATTCACTTAAACATGGTTTAAAGTAAACCTACACCCAAGCTTGCATGTATCATCAAACATGATACAATCAAGTGCACAAAAATATATCACATATACAATGTGCACATCAAGTGAGAAAATCTATTTTAAGTGAACCAATACTAGTTAATGCAAAGTAATATATCAAATATATAATTATACATTAAATCATTAAATCAACACTTGATTTAACGATCCGGTCATATCGCATATGACCGACTAATATTCAATGTATCAGCTTATCGAATCAATCCTTGATTCGATAACTAGGTTATATCGCATAAAACCAATCGATACATTCATCGCGAGAATAGAATACGGTATCACATACACGCATTATTCTCGGTCCCGCACATATCTCATATGCGCTCCTATTTCGTTTCGCTTGAGCCAGGAAACCTCTGTGTAGGACTCAAAAGACTTGTCAATACGCTGGCAGCAGGTGATGATCATATCAAACACCCACAAGCCGCAAGCGGTCTGCTAAACATAACGGCCACCCGGGTATTGAGCGATCAGAAGATCGACGAGCAAGCCCGCTCACAGTCCTGTGAATCCAACTAGTAACACTTACCGTACAGTCCGGTCTGTTCGTCTGATATGTCGCATATCTCGCCTAGGGGTGGTAAACGTCAGACCCCAACAGCTCAATAAGTCGTGTCGATATGAGGTCTATAACAGTTCGAGAAACTACTGGTAACACTTACCAGTAAATCTCAGCAACCCTGGCCAGGGATTTCCGGTTATAGCCAATCGAACACAGCGCAACATCAACTCCCTATACCAGGAGAGACGAATCCCCTCCTATCGCTCATTGCCTCCATGTGATTCGGGACTGTACCTAAAAACCACCGTTTTTCACTCCCTCTTGGACGTGGTAAGGTGGAAATCAAAGCACAGTGGGAATCACACAAGACTCTATGACGATCTCAGGTCTACAGACTAACCTGTACCAGTGTCACCAGAGAACTACCATCTGACGTAAGGTATAATACCATCTGGGAGTTCTCGGCGAGTCCGTCCAGTTTACCCAGTCTCCACTGAGCACCCGTATATCATCTCTGATGTCAAACACCAATGGATATGGGATCATCCATCGCCCATCTGTATGGGTCGAGAAGGTATACGCTAGTCTACACTGGTATATCGATGCCCTGTCTCGATACACCCACGACTAGGGACCTTGAAGGATGTACTTATAGACTACCATGTCCCCACTAGTATGATCCGCATCACAGTCCAGGTAGTCAAGTAAACATCCTAAGGGCTTTACCAACATGTAACAGAGAGACAGTCAGTGTACACGTTAAGGTAAAGAGCAACCAGATAGCATACTATCATGTCGAGCAAGAAAGTCCTCCCTATATATATCCCAGCATCCACTACAATATACATCCTATGTACAGTAATGGCCTCTAGGGCATACATATAACTAACATACAATACTAGAATCCGGCTTAAACCAAAGCTCGCTAGTATAATCTGTCCGATCATGATCCGTGCAATACCGCACGTATATGATCGAACCCTGCCATATATCCATACGGCCTCTACAGCGTTTCGGCCGAAACT
This sequence comes from Agapanthus africanus, assembly GCA_030015575.1. NCBI lineage: Eukaryota > Viridiplantae > Streptophyta > Magnoliopsida > Asparagales > Amaryllidaceae > Agapanthus > Agapanthus africanus. The sequence goes on from JASDDO010000029.1 coordinate 218,156,566, forward strand.
TGAGAAACTGTCTGTGGGGGACTCTAAAGACTCGTCAATACTTTGGTTGTGGATTTAACCACTAGCACGTCAGAGGTATTAGCCGTACGTAACGAGCTGTCAGGTATTGACCAAAAGGGAGGTCGATGAGCGAACTCATCCTGACACCCTACTGAGCCTATCAGTGACAATATCCGTACAGTCCGGTCCGTTCGTCTATGAGCATCGCATGGCAGGCCTAGGGGGTTGGTAAAAGTCAGACCCCCAAAAGCGGTACAAGTCGTGTCGGAGTGTAGCCCAGAACACCCTGAGATACTACTGGAATACCTACCAGTAAATCTTCTGCCTTGGCCAAGGACTTCATGTAATGGCTCTCCTAGACGCAGCGCGACCTCACCCCCAATACCGGGAGAGACGAACCCCTGCAGATCCGCTCACTGCCTCCATGTGGCTCAGGACTGTACCCAACTAAAACCTGTTTGCACGACTCCTTTGAGCTATGGTAGGGTAGTAATCAAAGTACAGTGGGAACTCACACGAGACAAATGACGATCTCAGGTCGATGAACTAACCTGTACACATGTCACCAGGGAACTGCAATCTGACGTCAGGTATAATACCAACTAGCATGTTCCCGGTGAGTCATGTCCGGTGTACTCATAACCCAATAAGCACCTGTATACATCTTAGGTGAACCAACTGACACCAGTGGCTTGTGAGACCGGCCATCACCCCTCGTCGGGGTCTCGACTGTATATACTAGTCTACTCTGGAGTATCGATGCCCTGTCTCGAATACTCCCACGACTAGGGACCACTTTAAGGATGTGCTTATAGACCCCAGCTCCCACGTATATGATCGCCATCATACTGCTGGCCGTCAAGCAAGAATCCTAATGGCTCTACCAACGTGTAGTAGTGACCTGTAAGATCACCTAAAGCTGTACACGATGATAAAGATAAATCAGATAGCATACAATCATCTTGAGTAAGACTGTCCTACCGGCATAGGTCCTCCCTCAATCATTGCAATCACGTGCCTGTGATCCAATAATTGACTCTGAAGAAACTATCTCCAACAAGAAGATTGTAGAGAGTAAGGTTTTCTTCCTCGTATTGTACGTGGATGACATACTCTTGATAGAAAATGATGTTCCTATGCTACACTCGGTCAAGCTCTTCTTATCACACAAGTTCTCCATGAAAGATCTAAGTGATGCCTCCTACATCCTGAGGATATAGATCTATAGAGATAGTTGAAGACCCATGAGAAGAATTACCCAACTCATGACTTGGAGCTTGCGTCTGTGATTTTCTCTTTGAAGATTTGGAGACACTACCTTTTGGGCGAAAGGGTCGAGGTTTTCACGAATCATAAAAGCTTGAAGTATGTATTCACGCAGAAGGAGCTTAATATGAGGCAATGTAGATGGTTGGAGCTGATGGCTGACTACGATCTTGATCTTAAGTACCATCCGGGGAAGTTTAATGTCGTACCGGATGCGCTTAGCCGGTTACCAGCAATTCAGATGTTGACTACGTAGAAGGAACTCATTGAAGACTTTCGAAGATTTGATTTGGAGGTTGTGCTACCGCATTCTACGGGACAGTTGATGCAGCTGCAAGTACATTCGTCGTTGATCGAGAATATTAAAGCAGCGCAACCGCAGGACCCTAGATTGCAAAAGTTTCGAGAACAGGTTGAAGCCGGACTACGAACAGATTTACTGATACATGAAGATGGTTCGTTGAGGTATGGTAGTCATTTGTGTGTGCCAAAGGGAGATATTCGCGAAGAGCTTATGAAGGAGGCACACAGTTCAGCTTATTCCGTACATCCAGGAGGCACGAAGATATACCGAGGCTTACGACAGAATTTCTGGTGGGAAGGTATGAAACGGGAGATTGCTCGTTTAAAAGTGCTTGGTGTGTCAGCAAGTTAAGGCTGAACATCAAAGGGTTGCTGGTTTATTGCAACCACTTCCGATTTCTCAGGGGAAGTGGGAACATATAACCATGGATTTCGTGACAGCTTTACCGCGGAGTCCAAAAGGCAACAATGCAGTATGGGTGATTGTTGATCGTTTGACCAAAGCAGCTAACTTCATCCCTTTTCGGGTTGGTCAATCAACAAAAACTTTGGCGGAGCGGTACATGCAGGAGATTGTAAGATTGCATGGAGTACCGGTGAGCATCGTGTCCGATAAGGACAATCGGTTCTTATCACACTTCTGAAGGAGTTTACAGGAAAGTTTGGGGACTCGATTGAACTTTAGCACAGCTTATCATCCTCAAACTGATGGTCAGTCGGAGAGAACGATCCAAACTCTTGAAGATATGTTGAGAGCGTGCATGTTGGACTTCAAGGGTTCTTGGGAGGATCATCTACATTTGGTGGAGTTTTCTTACAACAACAGTTTCCAGGCAACGATTCAGATGGCTTCCTTCGAAGCTTTATATGGTCGCAAGTGTCGTTCACCCATTTGTTGGGACGATGTCGGTGAACGAAGATTGTTGGGACCAGATTTGGTTGTACAGACAGTTGAGAAAGTTAACGCTATTCGGAATCATATGAAAGCAGCTCAAGACCGACAGAAGAGTTGGGCAGATACGTCGAGAAGACCTCTAGAGTTCGCCGTGGGTGATTGGTTATTCTTGAAGATATCACCGACTATAGGGGTGATTCGTTTTGGAAGTCGAGAAAAGCTCAGTCCTCGATTCGTTGGACCCTTTGAGATCTTGGAGCGTGTTGGTGAGGTAGCGTACCGTTTGGCGTTACCGCAGTCTTTGGCAAATATGCACGATGTGTTTCACGTATCCCAACTCCGTAGATATGTTTGAGATGAAACACATGTGTTGGATCATTCAGAGCTGACGGTACGAGAAGACTTGACTTTTGAGGAGCGATCGGTTGAAATTGTGGATCGAAGGGAAAAGGTTCTTAAGAACAAGGTTATCCCTCTTGTACTTGTTTCTTGGGGTAATCGCTCACATGGAGAGTCCACTTGGGAACGGGAAGATGAAATCCGGCAGAGATTTCCTCATCTTTTCTTATAGTTTGATTTTCGTCTATCCTTTGTATTCTTGGAATTTCGAGGACGAAATTCTTTTTGTAGTTGGGTATAATGTAACAATCGAGTCCAGTTCTACAAATTTTTGTTACCGTATGTGTGGTGTGTGGTATTTATTTAATTTATACTGCTTTGACTGTTACCAGTTATAGTTTATACTGACATGTCATATTCTGCATATAACAATTTAAGTCATCTAAAATTTAATTAAAAATACTTGTCATGGCCTGCTCGATACCCCTAACCCTGTGGTAGCGTCCTTGCATCGTGTTCTCGTCCCGTTCAATGAAACGGGCGTGTTTGGACGTCTATGCGCACGCGCGTGCGTCCGTTCTTGGGGGTATGCTTTTTAATTATAAAATCCTTCATTTCAATTTTTGGAACCTGCCAACATTTTTTCATATTTCAAATTAAAATTTTTGGCCCGACCCGGGCGCAATTCTGAAATATTTCGTATCGAGCCAAATTTCTAACCTTCTTAAATTTCTTTACATTCGTTTAAATTTTACTGTTCACAGCCTAAGATTTATTTTGCCAACCAATATATATAAGATCTCTGTATAACAAAATCTTTACTGTTAACCATATTTTTCCCTTAACAAAACAATACGAATCTTTAATACTCAAACCTATTAAATCTTTCCTCTCTCTCCTCTGGGACCCACTTCCTCAACCAATCAACGTCTTCTTTTCTCACGCCGGGGCCCACACAAATCCCCTCAGCCTTTCCCTTTCTCCTTCTCTCTCCTCCACAGTTCTCTCTCTCTCCTTCTTCTTTCTCTCTCCTCTCGCGTGCTCTCTCTCCTCTCACGAACACTGTTCGCTCCTCGGATCGCGTCACCGCCTCCCACCATGATCACCTCCCTCTATATATTCTTCTTCTTCTTCTTCTGTTGTGAGAAAGAAAGCATAACCCCTGCAACTAAACCCTAACCCTAGCCGCTCCTCCTCCTACCCGAACCCGACCTCGTCAACACCTCCATCTCATCTTCTCCTCATCCTCCTCCTCGTCTTCATCTTCTTTTCTTCCTTCTCCCCCGAGGCTGTGCACCCTGCACAGAAACCGCAGCACCGTGAACCCAATGTCTCCGGTCATCGCCGACGACCCTAGCCTCGCACCCACCACCATCACCACCTCATTTTCTTCCTCTCCTCGACAGTATCCCCTCACCAGTACCCCCGACTCCTCTCCTGCAACCAAAATCGACTTCAAACCCTAAACCTAACCCTTACACTGGACCCCTTCGCCGATGCTCTCATCGCCGGTGGTCTTGCCGCCCTCACCAGACCACCCCAGTACACCCCAGCAAGCGCTTTCTCCATCTCATTCTTCTCTTTTTCTTCTTTACTTGCTTTTTGAATAGTTACTGTTATGGTTTCTTGAAAGGTGGTTACTGTTCATCGTCAGAGCCCGTCGATCTCGCCGCGGCTGGTCTCGCCGCCACCACAGCACCCCTCTGCAACCCAGTATGCTTTAGTACCCTCATTTCTCCCCGGTTCTTTTCCTTGCTTTCTTTTCTTTTCTTGATAAAAGTTTGTTTTTTTCTGTTGTCACTGTTCGCCGGAATCCGACGGTGCCGACGACGTTTCCCGACGACCCAGCAAGGACCTTCGACCCGTGTGACTCCACTGTTCGTCGTTTGGGTTCATTCCGTGAACCGTGCGCGCGTCGCGATTTTTCCCCGCCGACGCGTAACGTTCCGTTTTCCGTTTCGCGACCCGTCGAGGCAAGTGAAACTTGCTACATGCTATTTTAAACTATCCGTATGCTAAATTATTTATTTCCTGTTAAATCTCTAAATAGAATCGAAAGAATTGGATTTCAAGTTAACCGTATAAAGTTCCGTTACACATTTTATGATCCCGAACTTGAAACTTAATTTTGCATCTAATTATTTATACCTAGTAATCACCTGTAAATCATAGACTGCATGATCATATTTTTTTATAGCCATGATACCCTTTTTATCCAGTTTTAACCTATCGGACATCCATGTGCAACTTTAACCGGTTTAATTACAACTGCATCCATTGAACAGATTATACATGTCGTCGCATCCATAGATCACTCAATACTTATTAACCTGGTTTTTAGCATTCATATCTATCATACTATATTCGTATAATGCTGACACCATCTGATAAACACAACTGATAACTGTACGGCTAATTAATTAAATTTGCTTTATTACTTAACTTATTGCTTAGATTGTGTTGTTGATAACCATGCTTGATTATTTATAACCATGAGTATGCTAGCTGATTATGAGCACACACCTAACATCTTTTACACCTTGACATGACTTGTTACACACATATTACTTGACCCCACATGGTACCGTACACTACTTGACTTGACCTGATATACCATGGCTTGACCTGTTACATGATCTTGTGTCTAATGCCAACAACCCTGACATGTAGTCCTCACGGACCGTTCCTGTTGTCTATCCAGACAAACCTGCTCTTACCTGATCCTGTGTTGGCATTAGTTCTTGATTACTAAATACCTGGCTTGAACACCTATAGCTTGGGGGTATGGGGAAATCAATGATGAAACCTGACTTGTAACTCAACAGTTCGATACCTGTTCTGATCAGTCTTACGGGCTAGGCCAGCCCCGGAGTGATGATGCTGACATCACTCATCTATACATGCTACCTTCTACTGCCTAGCGGCACGTCTCGGATTCAGCCCGAGAATCTTGATCATGGTCCCGAGCACGCACGGGATACTATTGAGTTACATCGATGATTCATCAAATTGATTTCAAAGACCTTAGAGTAGAAAACCCAATAGACCAGTTTAGTTTACTCACTGCACACTACCCTTCACTGTCCTGATTTAAATTACTGTTACACATGCTTTATCATTCATGTTTATATTTGCATTGCCTGTTACCCTGTTTACATTTTATTACTTGATGACACGACGCGCTGACGTCTGGGTTTTGCATGGCCCAGATCACGTACCTTTGCTACAGTCCGAGCAGGAGTATTTCAGCCAGCAGGCTGAGCAGTGAGGTTTTAGTAGTAGTTAGTTCTTTCATATTCTGCATTTTATTCCTGATGTGAGCCCGCATTATGGGACAATCATTCCAGTTATTTGTATTGGAACTTTTGCTTCCGCACTTTCATTATTATTGACTCATGTTATCTTGGCTTATGGACATGTATTAGATAGCTATATTTTGTTCTTGATATCTCTACAGCCGTAATGTGACTGTGGATGGATACTTCCTACCCATAGGTAGCATGGTTGGCTATGTCACGTGCCCAATTTAGTGTACTCTGGGAAGCGGGTCGTGACACATGTATGTGATGTTATGTACCAGACCAGATGTAGCTTACTCACTAGGTGTAGCGAGTATGTATCAATTAGATCCTAGGGAAAAGCACTGGACGGCTGTGAAGAACATTCTTAAGTACTTGAGAAGCACTAAAGAAATGTTCTTGGTGTATGGTAACAGTGAACTCCAGGTGGAGTCCTTTACTGATTCGAGCTTCCAGAGTGATAAGGACGACAGTAAGTCAGTCTCGGGTTTTGTCTTTACCCTCAGTGGAGGGACGGTATGTTGGAAGGGTTCTAAGCTATATACCATAGCAGTCTCGATGATGGAGGCTGAATACATCGCTTCCAACGATGCTATTAAAGAGACTGTCTGGATAAAGAAGTTCATGAGATGAACTTGGTAAGGTTCTTACCATTGAGCATCCAATACCTGTGTATTGTGATAACAATGGAATTGTGGCTTTGGCCTAGGAACCCCGGTCCCATCAACGATCCAGACATATTCTTAGACGGTATCACCTGATTAGGGAGTTAGTAGATCTCCGGGTGATCGAGGTCAGGAGAGTTGACATTGAGGATAACACAGCGGATCCACTCACCAAGGCCCTCCCCCAGATGATAATCGAGACACTTTCTGGGATGTTAGGTATGAGATACTACAACAACTGGCCTTAGTGCAAGTGGGAGATTGTCAGTGATATGTATGCCCTAAAGACCATTATTGTATGATATAGTGGATGTTTGGACATACATATGGAGGTCTTTCTTTCTCGATATGATAGTATGCTATCTGGTTGCCTTTATCTTAACATGTTCACTGGTATTATTATACTGTCTCTCGGATACATGTTGATAAAGCTCTTAGGGTGTAGGCTTGACTACCAGGACTATGATGCAGATCATACTACTGGGACCTGGGTAGTCCATAAGCACATCCGTCAATTGTTCCTAGTCGAGGGTATATCGAGACAGGGCATCGATACAACAGAATAGACTAGTGTGTACGTTTCTTGACCCTGTATGGGGGCGATGGTTGATCCCATATCCATTGGTGTTTGACATCAAAGATTATACACAGGTGCTCATTAGAGAATGGGTACACCGAACAGGACTCGCCGAGAACTCCTAGTTGGTATTATACCTATCTGTCACGACCCGAAATGGTACGTGACTGGCATTTGAATCATATGAAATCTACAGGACCTCATCTAATTCAAGTAAGCCAAAAAAATCCCAGAAATCTAAACCATTTAAGGAAGAAGTGAAGAAAACTAGTTTTAAAACAAGTTCTTTTTAAAAAAACATAAGCCGAAGTATGGATTTTTAAAATCCCAAGTCTTTTCGGAAAATTTCGGCAGAGTTTCCTTTGTAAATACTGGCCCCAAACGGGGTACAACATGAATAATATATGCACAATGATAAAAGGCATCCCCAAGCGGGAGCTAGCTCTTCATCAATCGACGATCACAACCACGCAAGTAATATAATATACAACGCCGAAGGGCGAGGATCAAACTCAAAAGGAAACTCAAAATCATCAAGAAAACCATACTAATACAACGCGCAAATCTAAGGTCGAATGAATAAACAACTGGTTTTCTAAGTCTGAAATAAATGTACAAGTCTGGTTGATGGAGTTTACTAGATACAACTGAATATAAATAAGTACAATGGTGGTCACGATGCGAGTGAACCCACCTACCAAAGCAATCACCCGGAACGAAGTAATGTGCCAATAAAGCCGCAAAGAAACCTGTACGGCAAAACCTGCAAGAAACTGTGGCATAACGGGGGTGAGTAGAAAACATCACAGAACAGAAATCGTATGTATGACTCAATCCTAGGTCAAAACGATCATAATATATATCCTCAACATGATAAAGTCTGAAGCATGATAAAGTGGCAAGGGTAAACATCTATACATAAGTGTAATACCAAGTGCTCGTGTCAGTGCCTCAGGTAGCAACATATCATAAACATGAGGTATGATCAATGTAATCATCATGAAATCAGTGTCAACTATGTCATGAAGTCTATAAGTATGTGGATATCATCCAACTATGTAACCAATGCATGTATGCATGTCGATCTCGTCCACGTGTCAACCAATGATACAACAACATCATGCATGTAAAAGTCATAAAAGCATATGCATGAAAGTATGAGGATATAAATCAACGTGGGTCCCTCACGACACATCAAAATCATAGAACCTGAGTGTCCAGGATCGACACTCAAAACATCATGAAACCCGTGTCCAGCATCGACACGTAAATCCTCATATATCTCAGGCACCACACATCCTGGTCGGCCCTCATATCCATCTCACTACTCCGATCAGTATCCTCCGGATAACCGCCGAGTCCAAATACTATCACCGGTAGATACTACTCCCTCTGCCAGGCTCATCGTCTACACCACGATAATCATCTCATACCCCGGGAACCATACCGGGTCCACCATGTACCCGCAGACGGTGCCTCCAACTCCTCGAATTGGGTTTCACATGCCACGCTCAGAATCGAGAAAACACATGGTGGACACACTGAAATATCATATCAAGAGCAATACATACTCTTCTTTGAAATAACCACGGTTCTCAAATCCAGAAATCTCATGAAAACAACATATCTCAATGTGTATAATCATAAAGCATGATATATGCGACATCTAACAGAAATGTAAGCATATCCATATATCATGCAACATGGAACAATAATATGCATAAATCCAGGGAAAACCGCTCTTTTAAATGAATCCAGTTTTAAAATATATATTGCGGTTCCCAAATCTCTAAAATCAAGCCAGAATCATCTATGCATGTGCAAATATGTATGTATACAAGTATGTGTGTACAATATATATGTACGCAAGTATGAGTGTACAATATGTATGTACGCAAGTATGTTATGCAAGGAGTCCTATCCTGATGCAACAATCCTACTGTGTAGTGACATGGCAATTATCGATGATGAAGTGTGTGAGCCGACAAGCAGGTGTACGTGGAGCATACGTATCATCGGTAATGGTGCTGGTGTCCTGACCGCATGGGTTTCAATATAATAAGGAAACACAGTTAAGCATCCAATGCGATGCGAATAACAAGAATATGCGGAAAATGAATAATAAACGCAACAGTGAAGAATCTACATCAATATATATGAGTCATACAGTTTGCCATTTGAAATAATACGAATCGTGGTGTTTAGAAAAATAAGGGCTACGGTGTTTTTAAGAAAAGATGCATCCTTTGAAAATATCCGTAGAATCCCTTAGTTTTTCTTTAAAATACTCACAATTCGTTAGTTTTGAAATAGGTATGACTCGATTCTAGTCTAATATCTATAAGTAAACTACAGGCTAATCGAAACGGTAAGGAAACCACCTAAATCTGAGTCGATACATATAAATATAATAGTCTGTGATCCCGCCTTAATAGTATCGCATACGATACAATATATTATAAGTTGATGCTATGCACCCCGCGGAATTGCGGGGAGGCGGAAGGTGTAAAAACGATAATTTTAGCATCATAACACCGACTTAGAGCCTAGATCGTAATCTAAACCGTATCTAGCAAAAACAAAAGAGATATAAACAAAGTACAGAAGTTATACCTCAAGAAACTTGGTCCTTCTTCTCCTTATCTCGATGTCCTCCTCACCTGCACGAACTCCTCGAGGTGGTACGAATGTCGTCTCCTCGTCAGCTTGCTCGAATCCTAGATGATCCACCCGAACGTTTATGCACCAAGCTTTTCTTCTAATCCAAAGAAACTAGATCAAGTAGTTAGCTAAACTAAATGAACTAGGGTGTGTAGATGATGTAGATGGATTGAGGAGTCTTTCTTTTTCTTACTAGGTAACTCAACACATGAGTATCCAAGGGCTTGAGGAAGAAGAAGATGGTTTTTAGAAAAGCTAGTGAGAAAAAATGTATGAGAGAGAGTGTAGATAACTTATGGTTCTAATCTGAACTCTTTTTCTTTTTCATCTAATAAATTAAATGAATAAAAGAAATTAGGGTTCAAATTACAACCAAGTGAGTCATGGCTTCAAAATCCACCACGTGTCACATTTAGCCATGCTCAATATCATGCATTTTCCACCTCATTTCTACCATGTCATAATGCATAAATCATTTAATCCAAAATGAAAAATACATTAATGAAAAATCATCTTCTAGAAGCATCTTTGAATAAATTACAAAAACGCCCCCTCATCCGTACATACGTACCTGCATTCGTATTCCGAAAAATACGAACACCGAAGACAAAGAAAATCCATCAGTACAATACTAGGATCCGGCTTAAACCAAATCCCACTAGTATTGTCTGTCCGACTCATCGTGCGTGCATGAGTGTACGCACGTGATCAAACCCTTTCGTAAAACCATACGATATCTACACGTTTTGCCCGATGCAGGAAAACGCTCTGTGTGGGACTCTAGAGACTCGACTCTACACTGGCAGTGGGTTTAACCACAGGCCGTAAGCGGTACTAGCTGTACGTAACGGTCCCCGGGTATTGTCGATAAGAAAGCCGATGAGCATAACTCATCCGAACTCCCACTGAGTCTGTATATGACAATCGCCGTACAGTCCGGTCTGTCCGTCTAAGAGTATTGCATATCAGGCCTAGGGGGAGGTAAACATCAGACCCCTAATAGCGGTATAAGTCGTGTCGGAGAACGGTCCAATACAGCCTGAGAAACTACTGGAGTACCTAACAGAAAATCTCGCTTGCCCTGGCCAGGGACTATGTGTAATGGCATTCCGAACACAGCGCGATATCAACCCCTAATACCAGGAGAGACGGATCCTATCTAACCGCCACTGCCTCCAAGTGCTTCTGGACTGCACCCAACTACTACCTATTTGCATGACTCAGTAGAGCCATGGTAGGATAGTAATCTAAGAACAGTGGGAACACACTTGAGGCGAAGCAGCAGTGTCAAGTCAACGGACTAAGCTGTACTCATGTCACCTGGGTACTGCTATCTGACGATAGGTATATTACCAACCCGCAGATCCCAACGAGTCCATCTGGTGTAACTCATAACCTAATGAGCACCTGCATACTATCTCCAGTACAACGTACCGATGGCTGTGGGACAGACCATCTCCCAAGCTGGGAAGGGAAGCGTATACACTAGTCTACTCTGGAGTATCGATGCCCTGTATCGATAATCCCGCGACTAGGGACCTGTATAAGGATGTGCTTGTAGATTACCCAGCCCCCACTAGTGTGACTGCCATCACAACGCTGGTAATCAAGCATAGATCCTAAGGGCTCTACTAATATGCATAGGCGATATGTTAAAAGAAACATATGTAAATATTGAAGTAGAAACAAACCAAGTAGCATACTACTATTTTGAGCAAGAATGTTATTACAACTGTGAATATCCCAAGCTTCCATTAAGTAATATACAAACTAGTATGATACAGTAATGGCCTCTAGGGCATATACACTAACATACATAGCATGACATCCTCGATTCAAGAGTGCAGATCTAACTTCAATATAAAGCACGTATGGTAATCCCATCGTACGACATCCCAATCTGGGTACGGGTCGAATATCATATTTATCTCATCAATTATCTGGTATCCTTATCATCATATCTCATGAACTGGGGGTACTGATCTAAGTCTAGTACAAACTGATACCATCTACATATATATGCGTGTATGAAAACACACGCCTAAAGGCCCGCTATAATCTCATGTCGTACCTCATAATACGAATCAAAACATATCACCGATCTCATGACATCATGCCCAAATCTCATCGACTCATCTCCAAGAACCATATACTATCCTCACCATCCATGTATAGGTATACGTATATGTATATACATAGTCTCATACCTATGTGTGTGTGTGTGTATATATACATATCCTCATATACGCACAAGTAAAACAATGTAAGCATGTATGTGCGTGAGGTTGTAAACCTTATTCTAGGGTTCGTGACTAAACTAACTAACGACACCATCATCCAATTATACTAAAATTATCTATGACTCCCAAAGTCTATCTAGATAATCATAATCTCACGATAACATATAAATATATCCATATAATATATACCATAGCTACACTACGAATTGCGGGGGTGCTATACGCCATCCACCCGACTTCCCCCATAAATATAATCTACTCACCGTGATCTTCGCTTGCCGAAGTTGATGATGCCACGCTCTGTAGGGTTTCTAGGCACGCGCACAAGGGTCTACGAGGCATCAACCATGCCCGATTAAAAAATTAGCCGTGCCGAACAACCCAAAGCCGGATCTTTAAACTAGAGTTTAGGCGAAAACAAGCATGTTAAACTCTTTAACACTAAGAGAGAGGGATTACAACCTTTGTAGATCCGGTCCTTCACTTCTTAAGCTCCGTGTTGAGGTCACTTCGCTGCGATCATCGTGTTCCGGACTCTCGAGAGGCTTCACGAAGAGAATGATGCAACCTTGCTTCCGATCTTCGATAACATAGATGATCTACCATGAAGTTTCGTTAACACAAGCTATCACTCATGAAATGATGTGAACACCTTCATCTAAATGGCAAGGATAGATGAAGATGATGAAGTAGGATTTTCTCTCTCATTTATAATCTTTTTCTCACTCACTTTCATCACAAAAGAAAGCTTTTTCAAGAAGAAACTCAAGGAAGAAGAAGATGAATGAAGATGATAACTTAATCCTTTTGTGATGAACAAAGAATTATTGTAGTGGTTACAAATCTAACCAAGGGTTAAGCATGAAAAGAGTTAACCCTTGTAGAGAGTTAACTAGAGTTAATGGTTTGGATTGGGTTAACATAATATCTTCACAAAATATCAAGCAACCACAAAGTCAAAGCTTCATGAAGCTTCATGGAAGCTTCATGCAAAAGCTAACCCTAATCCAAACCCTAACCAAGTTTAAACCCTAATCCATTATTAAATTTGTAACCCTAACATATTACAATATTATATATCACATATACAATATATTTTGTAACAATAGAAAATAATACAATTAACATATATCGCATATATATATCAATGTATTATCCCGTGAGAAAATGAATCTTTTAGTGAGCTAATATTAGTTAATGTAATTTAATATATCATATATATTATTATACATTAAATTATCGAATCAACTCTTGATCCAACAATCCGGCTATATCGTATATAACCGACTAATACGATGACCCGGCTATATCACATATACCCGGCCGATATCTCATATCGCGAGAATCTAATGCGGTATCACATACCGCATTATCCTCGGTCCCGCACATATCACATATGTGCTCCTATTCCATTTTGCCTGAGCCATGAAACCTCTGTGTAGACTCTAAAGAATCGTCAATACGCCGGCAGTAGGTGATGATCATATCAAACACCCACAAGCTGCAAGCGGTCAGCTAAACGTAACAGCCATCCAGGTATTGAACGCTTAGAAGATCAACAAGCGAGCCTGTACATTCTCCTGTGAATCCAAACAGTAACACTCCCATACAGTCCGGTCTCGTCGTCTGATATGTCGCATATCTCGCCTAGGGATGGTAAACGTCAGACCCAGTAGCTCGATAAGTCGTGTCGATATGAGGTCTATAACAGTTCGAGAAACTACTGGTAACACTTACCAGTAAATCTCAACAACCCTGGCCAGGGATTTCCGGTTATAGCCAATCGAACACAGCGCAACATCAACTCCCTATACCGGGAGAGACGAATACCCTCCTATCGCTCATTGCCTCCATGTGATTCGGGACTGTACCCAAAAGCCACCTTTTTGCACTCCCTCTTGGACGTGGTATGATAGAAATCAAAGCACAGTGCAAATCACACAAGACTCTATGGCGATCTCGGGTCAACAGACTACTCTGTACCAGTGTGACCGGAGAACTGCCATCTGACGTAAGGTATAATATCATCTGGGAGTTCTCGGCGAGTCTGTCCAGTGTACCTAGTCTCTACTGAGCACCCGTACACCATCCTTGATGTCAAACACCGATGGATATGGGATCATCCATCGCCCATCATATGGGTCAAGATGCGTGTACGCTAGTCTACTCTGGTGCATCGATGCCCTGTCTCGATACACCCTCGACTAGGAATAGTTATAGGAAGTACTCGTCGACTACCGTGGCCCCACTAGTATGATCTCATCATAGTCCCAGTAGTCGAGTACATATCCTAAGGGCTTTATCAACATGTAACATAGAGACAATCAGAGTACATGTTAAGATAAAGTACAACCAGATAGCATACTATCATGTCGAGCAAGAAAGTCCTCCCTATATATGTCCTAGCATCCACTACAATATACATCGTATGTACAGTAATGGCCTCTAGGGCATACATATAACTAACAATCTCCCACTTGCACTAGGGCCATCTGTTGTGGTATCACATACCCAACAATTAGCTGTGGTCGAAGTATCTCATACTCAACCATCCCATAAAAGTCTCTACTGGGAAAAAGGCCTTTGTGAGTGGATCCGCGCTGTTGTCCTCTGTGTCTACTCTCCTAACCTCGATCTCCCTGGAGATTAACCATCTCCATGATCAGGTGATACTGCCTAAGAATTATATCTGGATATCAGATGAGACGGGGGTTCCTAGGAAAAAGCCACAACTCCATTGTCACACAATGGTAGGAACGAAGTTCATCTCATGAACTTATATATCCAGACTACCTCTTTGGTAGTATCTTTGGTAATGATGTATCTTTCTTTTAATCGTCTAGTATGTCACGGTATCTAGCTTGGAACTCTTCCAACATACCGTCCCTCCACTAAGGGTAAAGACAATGCCTGCGATTGACATTCAGTCGTCCTTATCACCCTGGAACCTTTCCAGTGAATCTCCCCAGGATCGATTGATACCATCTCACTACAACTAGTGAGTATCCTAACATCCAAATAGATCTATCTCATAGATCCAAAACCCAGGATTTAGGAGGTATCACTTTGATCCTATTTGGAGAATCCTTGTGATAAGCGGAGATTGACCAAGCGTAGCATAGGAAACTCCTTCCCTATCAAGAGTATGTCATCCACGTACTCTACGAGGATCACCACCATACTCCCTACTACCTTTTTGTATATACAAGGTTCATCTACCATTTTGATGAGGTCAAACTCTTTGACTACCAAATCAAAACAGATGTTCTAACTCCGCGATGCCTGCTTTATCAACATAAAACATCTTGCACACGTTTCCGCTTCTCCCACTGTCTACGAAGCCCTCTAGCTGTGTACTTATAGACGCTCTCTTCTAAATCATCATTTAGAAAAGCAGTCATGACACCCAACCACCAGATATCGTAGTCATGATATGTAGCCATGGCAAGTAGGATCTGGATGGACTTAAGCATAACTTTGAAAGTCTCAACTTTTCCATGTACACCAAGTAATCTTCTCAAGATATACTCGCTCCTGATGGGGATTCAACCCTTCAGATAAAGCAACCAAAGTCCATACTTGTTGGTGTATAAGGATTCCATCTCAGATCGCTAAGCATCCAGCCATTCTTACAGAGTCCCACTACTGATGGCCAGCCTGAAACTAGTTGGGTCATCATCTCATGATGCAATCCTCGCTCCCACTGTCATAGAGAAACCGAAGTATCTCTCAGGTGGGTGAGGAACCCTACTAGATCGGCGGAGAGGCTGAGGTTCGTTGGTTACTATTGAATCCTTCGGTTCTACCAAATCATCTGTTGTAGTTTGTATAGCTGGAACTCTTTCCAGTTCTACCTCATGACCACTAATTTTTTTACAAGAAATTCCCTTTCACAAAGGTGGCATGTTGAGAAATAAAACACTTTTGTTTCTCGGTTTGGTAGAAGATATTCTCTTGCGAATGCTTGGGATATCCAACAAACTTTCACAGATCTGACTTTACCACGAGCTTGTCCGGATTTTGCTTTTCAGACATAGGCCGGACAACCCCAAATCTTAACATACTTAAGATATGGGCTCTTCCCATTCCATATCACATATGAAGTGGTAGGTAACTGATTTGATTTGAACCCCATTCAATAGGTATGCAGCTTCTCAAGTGCATAACTCCCAAAAGGAAATAGGAAACTCAGTAGTACTCATCATAGAGCACACCATATCACATAGGGTGCTTTTGCTCCGCCCCGATATAGCATTGTGCTATAGTGTATACGAAGGAGTAATGCTGAGAGAGAATCTCATTCTCCTTTAGAATAGTCCAGGAATTCCGTTCTCAAGTATTCTCCTCCTTGATCTCATCAAAGGACATAATACTTATACCCGTTTTTGGTTCTCTACTTCTTACTTATATTCTGAGAATATCTCAAAAGGTTCAGACTTGTGTTTCAACAGGAACATATGTCCGAATCATGAGAGATAAACAGTGAATGTAATGGAGTACGAAGAACCAGTCCTGGCATGTGTAGACAGGGGACTTTCATACATCAGCATGTATCAATCCCAAGAGTTCACTAACTCTTTCTCTATTTCCAATAAACGGAGCTGTGGTCATCTTATCTCTGTGACATGACCGGCAAGTTTCACAAGATGTAAATTCAAACTCATTTAAATATGCATCTAAATGTAACTTCAGTTAGTCGGGTCGCATTGATATGACCTAGTCTACAATGCCTCAAGAAGAATTCGTTCATTTCTGAACTCTTCCTCTTGTGTGTGTTCTGTATACTAAGAATTGTAGTTTGATTTAGAACGTCAATACTTTTAGATAACATGCCTGAACCGATCAACTCTTGATATAGGAAATGTTTAAAACATTATCCAATAATACAAAATTATATCCTTCTTTACTAATAAAGAGACTGATATGATGTTGTATATCAGGATCGGTATCTAATAATATTCGTTCAGAATTAATGTATTCTGGTAATACAGGGTGATAGTGACCAACAGACTTGGCTGCAACACTTGCACCATTTTCTGTCTCATGAAACTTATCACCTGTTCTCAGTTCTCTACCTTTCTGTAGCCCATGTAACAGATTACATATGCGGGATCCTGATCCGGTACCTCATACCCAGGACGTAAAGGATACTGAGAAACAGTTCTCTGTATTGAACACACCCGAAGAAGATGCATCAGCATGCACTTTCTTCGTTTGGGCGGCACGGGAAATCTGGTATTCCCCAATTTCCTGCTCTGTCTTATAACAATTATAAGTTGGAGCGGGACCAACGTTCCGTATCTCAGTATAACAAGCGGGTTCGGTTAATTCATCCGTTTTATTATCTTGATTAAGACGTGATATGGTCGCTACCTGGAGAGAGAGAGAAGAAAACACTCAGCGTATTCTCTTGCAAGATTAGATTGGTTATCTAATATATCTAATCAGGATGTCTCCCACTGTTTTAATCAAATCTTCCTTGAAACCCAAAAAGGAAAGACTAGCCGGGATTAATTACACCCTACAAGTTCGCCAATCTTTCAGCCAGGCCAGTGTCGGTACTTTGAGGGAGCTTCCCCATGCTTTCGCACGAACCTAATTAAAGTAAACCTCGTTTTCCCAGAGGCGTAACCCCGTTAACACCTTTCTAGACACCTACTTGATCGGCTAATTGTAATGTGTAAAACTCTCCCAGGAGTAACTCTTACTCGCAGCGGGTATCGGGATCCAACTAACTCATAGAAGGTATGCAATCTCATTGCAAATTTCAACACTTCAAATTCCCTATAATATTTTACCCCTAGCGTCCTATGACCTTGACGGAGGCCAAACTACCCATACTCCGCTAGTCAAGTTCAACCCGTCATTTCCTAATTGAATTAAACCCACCCGCACGACCCTTGACGCATGCCAAACAACGCCGTACGAATACCCTAATCCAATCGCATCGTATGCTAGCAGATAAGCACTAGTTAGCTACCGTACACTACGCCTTGACGCATGCCAAACTACCGCAGCACGAATACTAAGTAGTACTTATCTGAAATGACGGAGGGCTACGCAGGTTTTTAAGAAAACCATGAGCGTAATGAACTTGATATCGTTGTAGAATCGAGTGATTTTAAATGAAATGTTTTTTAGGCTTTTCTAGTTTTGCTAAAGGGGTCACTCCCGGTGAAGGGATCGTCGGCCCTTTCCTCATCGAATAAGGTACAAGGTATATCATATATACCGCTGTGCAAAGCAAGAACTATAGAAGCAATCAAAAGACAAACCGAGTTTGTAGCATCTGCTAGTTTCACTAAAGAGGTCACTCCCGGTGAAGGGATCTCGGCTCTTTTCTTATCGAATAAGGTGCTGGATGTTCTATAAGGAACACCGCTATGCAAAGCAAGAACTAGAGCTACCAGTTTTTAAACAAGTTTCTACAACATCTTTAGGTTTCTTTTTAGTTTCATTAATCTCATTAATAAAGTCCCATTTTATTATGCTTCACAAGCATCACATTTGAAACGAAATCTGCAATAAAACATATATCTCATATATATAATATAAACATTCGTCTCAGGCAGTAATATGATCTCATCACAGAACATTGCAGCAGAAGAACATATATGAAATATTGGATATACTAGGACGTCCGTGTTTTCAATACGAGCCAGTATAAAACACGGATTCCACGGTCAAGATGAATAGCCAAACCCACATCCCTAGACCCCTACGAGAGCGGCAAGTAACACTGCTAATTCTAGGGTTAGGAGACCCGGTCTCGACTCCTCGAAATGGTCTCCCACTGGACCCTAAAACCCGGTTACTTGTGCTCCCCGCCTTAGGTCTACCTAATGCGGAAAAGTAAATAATATATAAAGGTGACATCATCCTCAACCCGGAAGTGCCCCAATAAAAGAATATTACATACAAATGAATTTTATATGAATGAAAAATAAAAACTCTCATCTCACATAAAACCCCCGGCTATTCAAACACGACGATCCAATATAACATATCACAGCAACACATAATATTCCATATCATCAATGTAAGCAAGTATGCGTATCCCGATTGTCGTTGATGTATAGCAACGAAGCCGGCGATACACCACATACTACGCTTACGGTCACAGAAAAGAAAGTGTAAAACTACAACAGTTGGAATCCGCAACCTCCTTAGATATCGCATGCCTAACCATTATAAACCCCGCATTTTAGTCTCATTTATCGAAAACTCTTTTCAATATCAAGTCGGGCAATTCAACAAGATTCCCGACATCTTAATTGAATGCTCGTCGCAAACTTTAGTAGACGGCCGCACCCCCGGATGCCGTCGACGAAGTGCACTAAGGCGGAACACCGCTGCCGCGAGCACCCGAACGGATGCTTTTGGCGACGGGGTTCTCCTACAGTCACTTGGTCGAGGCTATGGGGCGTGGCTGTCTGTTAAGTTTACCCGGCGAGTATCCGCGTACGCTACATGATTGCGATGGACTTTTGATCACATCAAAATTCCATGGCAACCGATCATCTGAGACTAAACTGCTGTGTTTATAATATTCAAATTAGTTATCTCATAACTACATGTGGATTCCAAATATTGTATCACATTCCAGATAAAAAAGACAGTGTTAAACTTTCCGATCGAATGATCAAACACCCAAATTTTCACAAATAGCTCAACACTTGAAATCAGTTTAAAAACATCCATCACATGCCACAATACCAATGGTCCAGCCGTAAAAGGGTCAAGCCAACGCCTCACATGTGGCACGCCGTACTGTCACAAACCCTAAGGTTTAGAGGAAGTTCAAGACGGTCACATAATCGAGTTAAGGTTTGTTGTCTTCTAGATGGTCCACCGCGTTACCTGCACGACTTAGAACGTTCTTAAACTCGAGAAAAAAATCCAACTTTTGAAAAAATTTCCGACAGGGGAAAAATGAGTTATTGATATCGGGTCGAACTTTTTAACAGCTTCTATGAAGTCAGGAGCGTTAGTAGTATTTGTCTAGCTCCGGATGTAGGGTTGTGAACCGGACAAGACAATAGCTAAAATAAGGCGCGGGGCGGACGATTTCCAAACGGACTCATCATTCATTAGATAGAGAAGATCGCCAAGATTTCTCGGGGTTGGATAATCTATCAAATGCTGGTAAAAAATCATCTGGACAAACTAAACAAAGTTAAATTATCCGATCGAATCAACGAGTCCCCAATACAACCCTAGAAAACTAAACACTTGAGTGGAATTAAAAAATTCCCAGAAAAAATTGCCAATAAAGGACCTAAGAATAAATATATGAAATTTGAGGGACTAAGTCCAAATTTTGGCCGCGGTTCCGCCGTCATTTCAGGGACTTAGTGGACCGTACTTCACAGTAATTCTTAGTTTTTCCTGCTTGTTTTTCTGAGCATTTTTAATTCATAAAAGATCACATTTTCAAAAAATGTACAGAGAAGAGTTTACATCGGGGTTTCCGGGTTCGATCGGACTTTAAACTTCGTCTAGACTTTGCCTAAAGCTTTAGCTTGGCTCTGATACCACTGTAGGGTTTCTAGGCATGCGCACAAGGGTCTACGAGGCATCAACCATGCCCGATTAAAAAATTAGCCGTGCCGAACAAGCTAAAGCCGGATCTTTAAACTAGGGTTTAGGCGAAAACAAGCATGTTAAACTCTTTAACACTAAGAGAGAGAGATTACAACCTTTGTAGATCCGGTCCTTCACTTCTTAAGCTCCGTGTTGAGGTCACTTCGCTGCGATCATCGTGTTCCGGACTCTCGAGAGGCTTCACGAAGAGAATGATGCAACCTTGCTTCCGATCTTCGATAACATAGATGATCTACCTTGAAGTTTCGTTAACACAAGCTATCACTCATGAAATGATGTGAACACCTTCATCTAAATGCCAAGGATAGATGAGGATGATGAAGTAGGATTTTTTCTCTCATTTATAATCTTTTTCTCACTCACTTTCATCATAAAAGAAAGCTTTTTCAAGAAGAAACTCAAGGAGGAAGAAGATGAATGAAGATGATAACTTAATCCTTTTGTGATGAACAATGAATTATTGTAGTGGTTACAAATCTAACCAAGGGTTAAGCATGAAAAGAGTTAACCCTTGTAGAGAGTTAACTAGAGTTAATGGTTTGGATTGGGTTAACATAATATCTTCACAAAATATCAAGCAACCACAAAGTCAAAGCATCATGAAGCTTCATGGAAGCTTCATGAAAAAGCTAACCCTAATCCAAACCCTATCCAAGTTTAAACCCTAATCCATTGTTAAATTTGTAACCCTAACATGTTACAATATTATATATCACATATACAATATATTTTGTAACAATAGAAAATAATACAATTAACATATATCGCATATATATCAATGTATTATCCCGTGAGAAAATGAATCTTTTAGTGAGCTAATATTAGTTAATGTAATTTAATATATCATATATATTATTATACATTAAATTATCGAATCAACTCTTGATCCGACAATCCGGCTATATCGCATATAACCGACTATACGATGACCCGGCTATATCACATATACCCGGCCGATATCTCATATCGCGAGAATCCAATACGGTATCACATATCGCATTATCCTCGGTCCCGCACATATCACATATGTGCTCATACTCCGTTTTGCCTGAGCCAAGAAACCTCTGTGGAGGACTCTAAAGAATCATCAATACGCTGGCAGTAGGTGATGATCATATCAAACACCCACAAGCTGCAAGCGGTTAGCTAAACATAACAGCCACCCAGGTATTGAGCGCTCAGAAGATCAACAAGCAAGCCTGTACATTCTCCTGTGAATCCAAACAGTAACACTCCAGTACAGTCCGGTCTCGTCGTCTGATATGTCGCATATCTCGCCTAGCGGTGGTAAACGTCAGACCGCAGTAGCTCGATAAGTCGTGTCGATATGAGGTCTATAACAGTTCGAGAAACTACTGGTAACACTTACCAGTAAATCTCAGCAACCCTAGCCAGGGATTTCCGGTTATAGCCAATCGAACACAGCGCAACATCAACTCCCTATACCGGGAGAGACGAATCCCCTCCTATCGCTCATTGCCTCCATGTGATTCGGGACTGTACCCAAAAGCCACCTTTTTGCACGCTCTCTTGGACGTGGTATGATGGATATCAAAGCACAGTGAGAATCACACAAGACTCTATGACGATCTCGTGTCAACAGACTACTCTGTACCTGTGTCACCGGAGAACTGCCATCTGACGTAAGGTATAATACCATCTGGGAGTTCTCGGCGAGTCCGTCCAGTGTACCCAGTCTCCACTGAGCACCCGTACACCATCCTTGATGTCAAACACCGATGGATATAGGATCATCCATCGCCCATCATGTGGGTCAAGATGCGTGTATGCTAGTCTACTCTGGTGCATCGATGCCCTGTCTCGATACACCCTCGACTAGGAACAGTTATAGGAAGTACTCGTCGACTACCGTGGCCCTACTAGTATGATCTCATCATAGTCCCAGTAGCCGAGTACATATCCTAAGGGCTATATCAACATGTAACATAGAGACAATCAGAGTACATGTTAAGATAAAGTACAACCAGATAGCATACTATCATGTCGAGCAGGAAAGTCCCCCTATATATGTCCTAGCATCCACTACAATATACATCGTATGTATAGTAATGGCCTCTAGGGCATACATATAACTTACACGCTTATCCTCATCGTCTCGAAATCCATGTGGGGGTACCTACAATTTCCAATGCGCCATATAGTATCAAGAATCGAACATGAAAACCAAAATGGCATGCGATTCTCTTATAGGTTAGAACCTATAATCTACGCCTGCAAAACCATCAAACAACCCCCGTCGCTAACGTACAAACACCAGACGACGGGACACAAAAACAAATACCAAATCCCAAATTAAAACGAAGTCATGAAACAATGCAGCAACTCAAGAAAATGGTCGCAGATTTTACCCCAGGTGAAATTAGCCAATTTTGCACATATGGAGGGTCTAATTTACTGAATATAAAGCCTTGGGCATAGCATGAACCAATTTGGAAGTACCAAGGCCGCAATTTGCGGCCCAACTGCGGTCTGGGTAGGGGGTTTGGGGCTCTGGTCTTCAGGGTAGCTTCAAGGTTGCCTGCATGACTCACAGTAATCGCTAAATAATTTTTAGGGTCCCCGGGTGTTAGCAAATATCAAATTCCCTTCACAAATTCCAGAAAAATACGGTATCGGGGTTTCTGGTTTCGTGTTGCAGGGTTCTAGTCTATGGTTTAGCCCACTATGCAATCCCTACAGGGGTCTAAAGTCATTACTAAGCCACAATTTCACCTTTGGATTCAAATCAAAACCCTAAGATTAACTTGGAATTTTCAAAGTTCGCCAAACTACACAATGTCGATACTAAACGTGTATGGATGCTTAAGGAATTGAAAAACTACCCTAATGGTGCAGAAATTACCTCAATTGGCAACTCAAGAATTTTCTTGAGTTTCCCCAAGTCTTCAAAATCCAATTTTTCTTGGTCCCAAGTGCTTGTGAGAAGCTTGTGCATGTTTTTAATGAAAGGGGAATAATGTTTTGAGGTGTTTTTGATGGTGTTTTGAGGGTTTAGAGGTGGAGGGAGAGGGAGTGCTGCCATGAGAAGAAGAAGGAAGAAGAAATGATGAGGATGATGAATGAAACAAAGGCCATGACCAAGGTTTGACCCCTCACCTCTCTCTTCTCTCTCATGCCCATACCTTATTCTTTATTCCAATAATTTCTTTTTTTCTTTTCTTTTTTAATCTTTTCTCTTCTCTTTTCTTTTATAAAAAAAAAGAAACCCAAATGAAACCATGGTAGAAAATTGTAACAATGTGAAATATGACATGGTGCATGCCACATGCACAAAACTAGCTTAATGCACGATTAGCGATATTTAATCGCGATTAGCATAAAAATTGAATATAATTAATCATAAAAATTCATAATTTGCCTAAATCACATAAAGCACCCTCATTTCAGTAATTTCTATAATTTTCCAAATATTTCCCTAATTTATAATTATACCGCAATAATAAAATATTCAATATATTTATTATTTAATTATAAAAATTCTCAAAAATAATATTTTATTATTCTGAAATGTTATAGTCTTCCTCCCTTAAAGAAATTCGGTCCTCGAATTTAAATTTAAACCCCTCAAATACAAAAACATTTCAGTAAAAGTTCAAGTCGTCGGGACTCTGAAATCATAAATGTTAGTTATATGTATACCCTAGAGGCCATTACTGTACATACGATGTATATTGTAATGGATGCTTGGACATATATAGGGAGGACTTTCTTACTCGACATGATAGTATGCTATCTGGTTGTACTTTATCTTAACATGTACTCTAATTGTCTCTATGTTACATGTTGATAAAGCTCTTAGGATATGTACTCGACTACTGGGACTATGATGAGATCATACTAGTGGGGCCACGGTAGTCGACGAGTACATCCTATAACTGTTCCTAGTCGAGGGTGTATCGAGACAGGGCATCGATGCACCAGAGTAGACTAGCGTATACGCATCTTGACCCATATGATGGGCGATGGATGATCCTATATCCATCGGTGTTTGACATCAAGGATGGTGTACGGGTGCTCAGTGGAGACTGGGTACACTGGACGGACTCGCCGAGAACTCCCAGATGGTATTATACCTCACGTCAGATGGCAGTTCTCCGGTGACACTGGTACAGAGTAGTCTGTTGACCCGAGATCGTCATAGAGTCATGTGTGATTCCCACTGTGCTTTGATTTCCATCATACCATGTCCAAGAGGGCGTGCAAAAAGGTGGCTTTTGGGTACAGTCCCGAATCGCATGGAGACAATGAGCGATAGGAGGGGATTCGTCTCTCCCGGTATAGGGAGTTGATGTTGTGCTGTGTTCGATTAGCTATAACCAGAAATCCCTGGCCAGGGTTGCTGAGATTTACTGGTAAGTGTTATCAGTAGTTTCTCGAACTGTTATAGACCTCATATCGACACGACTTATCGAGCTACTGGGGTCTGACGTTTACCACCCCTAGGCGAGATATGTGACATATCAGACGATGAGACCGGACTGTACGGGAGTGTTACTATTTGGATTCACAGGAGAATCTACAGGCTTGCTTGTTGATCTTCTGAGTGCTCAATACCTGGGTAGCTGTTACGTTTAGCTGACCGCTTGCAGCTTGTGGGTGTTTTATATGATCATCACCTACTGCCGGCGTATTGACGATTCTTTAGAGTCCTACACAGAGGTTTCTTGGCTCAGACGAAACAGAGTAGGGGCACATATGTGATATGTGCGGGACCGAGGATAATGCGATATGAGATACCGTATTCTATTCTCGCGATATTTGATATCAGCCGGGTCATCGGATCAAGTGTTGATTCGATGAATCGGTATGGATAAATATTAGTCGGTTATATGCGATATTGCCGGATTGTCGGATCAAGTGTTGATTCGATAATTTAATGTATAATAATATATATGATATATTAAATTACATTAACTAATATTTTCTCACTAAAAGATTCTTTTTCTCACTCGGGTAATACATTGATATATATGTGATATATGTTAAATGTATTATTTTATTTTGTTACGATAAATATTATATATGTGATATATAATATTGTAACATGATATGATAACTAATGCAAGATGTTTAGTGGAGTTTAAACATGATTAGGATTTGGATTAGGGTTAAGAATTCTAGTAGATTCTAGAAGGTTTCTTTTTGTCATGATAAAGATATTTGTGTTGATATTTATCTATGACTCATATTTAACCCAACCCAAATCCTAGCCCTTGGTTAATTCTCTACAATGGTTAAGTCAACCATGGTTGCATTATTTATCATATTAATTCTTTCATTATTCATCACAAAAAGAAATGGATCACTATTCTTCTTCTTCCTCCTCCTTTTGTAAAGCTTTCTTGCTTTTTATTTGTGATGAAAAATATATGAGAAAATGAAAACAAAAGAGAGCAAAAATCCTACTTCATCATCCTTATCTATCCTTGCCATTTAGATGAGGGTGTTCACTTCATATTATGAGTGTTAGCTTGTGTTAACGAAACTTCAAGGTAAATCATCTTTGTATCGAAGATCGGAAGCAAGACTGCATCTTTCTCTTCGTGGAACTTCTCGAGAGTCCGGAACACGATGATCGCAGCGAAGGGACCTCAACACGGAGCTTAAGAAGTGAAGGACCGGATCTACAAAGGTTGTAATCCCTCTCACTTAATGTTAAAATGTTTAACATGTTAGTTTTCTCCTAAACCCTAGTTTAAAGATCCGGCTTCGGGTTGTTCGGCACGGCTATTTTTTTTAATCGGGCATGGTTGATGCCCCGTAGGCCCTTGTGCGCGTGCCTAGCAACCCTACAATAAATACACAAAATACATCGTAGCGCAATGCATGCGCATGAAAACGGGTATATAACCAAAATCCAAACTCTATCAAGCATCCCGCAATCATCGGAGTTATGGCGAAGATACCAATGTCAAAGCTCAAAACGAAAACCAACATGATATACATCAAACCACAAATGTAAACGTCATTAAAACATCAGAAAGAAATGCATGCGAAACCTTTTTAAGTCGCTGTGTGATGCGCGTATCACTGCACAATGGCGGACGTCTATTGAAAGAAAATAACTATATATATATATATACCCCTTGTTTAACACACACGTTCCGCCGTTTTGAAAATAATTTAGACGGGTTTTCTTAGTTAAATATCTTGTGTCATCTCGGACACGTAGGTGAATACTGAGACTATAGCTCCATTTTGGAAATCCCTTCGGTAACTATCAATGCATGCAAAAATATATTCAGGTACTGTCCTCTGACTAGTCCTGCTCAGTCACTATATCAAATAGTAAATATCATAAAACATGCTGCTCAAAGGAATCAATCCCAAAATGTATATATGAATGCCATGTGCCTCTGGTGCGCATGGACAACGAAATCCATGAATGTGCTATACATGTGCACAGAAACAAACTCTAAGTGCAACGGGTGTGCACGAAACAACTGTCAAAGGCATCGGGTGTGCTTGACAGCAATAATCAGGTGCATCTGATATGCATGAAGAATATCGATTTAGTGCATCTGGTGTGCACCAAATCGCATCAAAAAATTATGGTGCATTAAAACTATGCCGAAAGCATAAGTCAAATCACCTGCATACTATAGGTATGAAATCAAAATCAGCATCTCGAATGACATTAAATCGAAGTTAAGTGCAACTGTAGTGCACAAAATCTCAATCATGCAAATAAATTGCTCAGAATATCAAAATCAAAGATAACGGAAAAAGTCTTGCTCTAGCACATCCTCTAAAGATTTCTGGCCAACTTTCATGGTCACTCGTAACATGTCTCGTCGAAGATGCCGAACTCTGACCTACTGGGTGTGTGCAATATGACCGATCCTGGTTCCAAGTCTTCTCGTATAGTATTCCAGAAAGATCTTGTCGGGGTCTTTCCCGAATCTCGTTTCTGCCGAACTGCCCGGAAGTTGTCACCCTTTACTAACTCTTTTTCTTGTTCCGGAACGGCTGTATACTCATCGCGATTCCTTCTGGAAGATATATTCATATCCAACGCCTCTGCATGCGTATCACATCTCTGGTGTCAGCGGAGTGGAACGTCATCTCATCCAGATCTCGTACGAACCTCTTACTCCACTTTTCTCTAATGTTGACTGATTCGGATTTGTCTCTTCGTGGCTGCATGGACTGCGCTCCAATGGGTATACTCGTATCTGGAGTCTCCCAAGCAATGTATCCCATCACATGATATTTGAATGACGTCGAACCTTACGATCGATTTGTCAAAGTTCCATAATCCCCCAAGAGCTCAACATCTTGAGTACAGTTTAATATTATTCCAGTACATGCCACAGTACCTATGGACCAACCGTAGAAGGGCAAACCCAAGCCTCAACAATGGCACCGTGGAACTGCTATAAACCCTAAGGTTTCAAAGCGTTCTCATGGTCATTATATCGAGTTAGGGTTTCATTCTTCTAGAGGGTCTACGGAATTACTTGCATGTTTCTCTGAATACTTTAAACTTGGAAAAATGGGTTCCTGACATTCGATCGTCTTCTATCGACTCCCAACGTACCTGCGTGAAGTCGTCTCTAGCTGGAATCAATCAATCTGATGACCTCGCATCGGGGTAGGCAATGAATCACATGTCCTAGTCTTTCCTGCTTGGGTGACTAGCAATCTTCTATCATATCTCTAAGTATAACTTGTGCGGCAATAGCTCCAAACCTCTAGGGCGATATCTCGTCAGTCGCATCAATAACTGAATCATTCGTCCGCACGCTGAACAGTGCCTCAATCATCAGGTACAATCGGTGCATCGACGGTCATCACATTCTGGCTGGCCTCTAGCAGTAGCTTGATCCTCTGGTGCTGATCTGTACGTCCGAGAAATCTCGTAAAAGCGATCCATCAAACGTTCATGGCGTGAAAACACAATAAAACGACGCCTCTATGCAATCGTATGTCCCTGGAATCACGCCCTAGTCAGTCCTCGTTCGTGACGAGCACATGCTTACCGCAACTCTAGCCGTAGCTCTCTCTGCCCGTGTAATCGTGGAAGCAAAACCATAAACCAATATCAATGAGGATAGATCATGAATGAATATAATGTTGTGCAAGAAATGTACATCCTAAGGATAGTGTATCGTAAGTATGCCACGGAACATACACACGGTACGTTACTCTCCTTAAGTCACCTACTCCATCAACCAAGGTCAACCTACGCGACGAAATTTCGAGTCTAATACTCCCTTGACCAAGTCTAAGTTCCGTAAGGTCAAGCCAAGATTCCGTATATATACAACCACCCTAGGCTCCGCATAGTCAAACATAGACTCGAACCAAGGTTAACCTAGCGCTCTGATACCCACTTTGTCACGACCTGAAATGGCACGTGACTGGCACTTGAATCATATGAAATCTATAGGACCCCATCTAATTCAAGTAAGCCAAAAAAATCCCAGAAATCTAAACCATTTAAGGAAGAAGTGAAGAAAACTAGTTTTAAAACAAGTGGTTTTTAAAAAACATAAGCCGAAGTATGCATTTTTAAATCCCAAGTCTTTTCTGAAAATTTCGGCAGAGTTTCCTTTGTAAATACTGGCCCCAAACGGGGTACAACATGAATAATATATGCACAATGATAAAAAGGCATCCCCAAACGGGAGCTAGCTTTTCGTCAATCGACGGTCACAACCACGCAAGCAATATAATATACAACGCCGAAGGGCGAGGATCAAACTCAAAAGGAAACTCAAAATCATCAAGAAAACCATACTAATACAACACGCGACTCTAAGGTCGAAAAAATAAACAACTGGTTTTCTAAGTCTGAAATAAATGTACAAGTCTAGTTGATGGAGTTTACTAGATACAACTGAATATAAATAAGTACAATGGTGGTCACGATGCGAGTGAACCCACCTACCAAAGCAATCACCCAGAATGCAGTAATGTGCCAACAAAGCCGCAAAAAAAACCTGTACGGCAAAACCTGCAAGAAACTGTGGCACGACGGGGGTGAGTTGCCAACTCGTAGGTAGAAAACATCACAGAGCATAAATCGTATGTATGACTCAATCCTAGGTCAAAACGATCATAATATATATCCTCAACATGATAAAGTATGATACGGTGGCAAGGATAAACATTTATACATAAGTGTAATACCAAGTGCTCGTGTCAGTGCCTCTGATAGCAACATATCATAAACATGAGGTGTGATCAATGTAATCATCATGAAATCAGTGTCAACTATGTCATGAAGTCTATAAGTATGTGGATATCATCCAACTATGTAACCAATGCATGTATGCATGTGGATCTCGTCCACGTGTCAACCAATGATACAACAACATCATGCATGTAAAATTCATAAAAGCATATGCATGAAAGTATGAGGATATAAATCAACGTGTGTCCCTTGCGACACATCAAAATCATGGAACCTGAGTGTCCGGCATTGACACTCAAAACATCATGAAACCCGTGTCCAGCATTGATACGTAAATCCCCATATATCTCAGGCCCCGCACACCCTGGTCGGCCCTCATATCCATCTTACTACTCCGGTCGGTATCTTCTGGATAACCGCCGAGTCTAAATACTATCATAGGTAGGTACTACTCCCTCTGCCAGGCTCATCGTCTACACCACGATAATCATCTCTTGCCCTGGGGAACCATACCGGGTCCACCATATACCCGCAGACGATGCCTCCCACTCCTCGAATCGGGTTTCACATGCCACTCTCAGAACCGAGAAAACACATGGTGGACGTACTGAAATATCATATCAAGAGAAACCGGGTTTTTAAAACAATACATACTCTTTTTTGAAATAACCACGGTTCTCAAATCCAGAAATCTCATGAAAATAACATATCTCAATGCGTATAATCATAAAGCATGATATGTGCGACATCTAACAGAAATTTAAGCATATCCGTATATCATGTAACATGGAACAGTAATATGCACATATCCAAGGAAAAGCGCTCTTTTAAATGAATCCAGTTTTAAAATATATCTTGCGGTTCCCAAATCTCCAAAATCAAGCCAGAATCATCTATGTATGTGCAAATATGTATGTGTACAAGTATGGGTGTACAATATATATGTACGCAAGTATGAGTGTACAATATGTATGTACGCAAGTAAGTTATACAAGGAGTCATATCCTGATGCAACAATCCTACTGTGTCGTGACATGGCAATTATCGATATTGAAGTGTGTGAGCCGGCAAGCAGGTGTACGTGGAGCATACGCATCATCGGTAATGGTGCCGGTGTCCTGACCGCATGGGTTTCAATATAACAAGGAAACACAGTTAAGCATGCAATGCGATGCGAATAACAAGAATATGGGGAAAATGAATAATAAACGCAACAGTGAAGAATCTTCATCAATATATATGAGTCATACAGTTTTCCATTTGAAATAACACGAATCATGGTGTTTAGAAAAATAAGTGCTACGGTGTTTTTATGAAAAGATGCGTCCTTTGAAAATATCCGTAGAATCCCTTGGTCTGTCTTTAAAATACTTACGATTCTTTAGTTTTGAAATAGGTATGACTCGAGTCTATTCTAACATCTATAAGTAAACTACAGGCTAATCGAAACGGTAAGGAAACCACCTAAATCTGAGTCGATACATATAAATATAATAGTCGGTGATCCCACCTCAATAGTATCACATACGATAAAATATATAGCATGACATCCTCGAGTAAAGAGTGCGGATCTAACTTCAATATAAAGCTCGTACGGTAAATCCATCGTACGGCATCCCAATCTGGGTACGGGTCAAATATCATATTTATCTCATCAATTATCCGGTATCCTTATCATCATATCTCATGAACTGGGGGTACTAATCTAAGTCTAGTACAAACTGATACCATCTACATATATATGCGTGTATGAAAACACACGCCTAAAGGCCCGCTATAATCTCATGTCGTACCTCATAATACGAATCAAAACATATCACCGATCTCATGGCATCATACTCAAATCTCATCGACTCATCTCCAAGTACCATATACTATCCTCACCATCCAAGTATAGGTATACGTATATGTATATACATAGTCCCATACCTATGTATGTATATATATATACATATCCTTATATACGCACAAGTAAAACAAAGTAAGCATGTGTGTGCGTGAGGGTGTAAACCTTATTCTAGGGTTCGCGAATAAACTAACTAACGACACCATCATCCAATTATACTAAAATTATCCATGACTCCCAAAATCTATCTAGATAATCATAATCTCGTGATAACATATAAATATATCCATATAATATATACCATACCCTACACTACGAACTGCGGGGGTGCTATACGCCATCCACCCGACTTCCCCCGTAGATATAATCTACTCACCGTGATCTTCGCTTGCCGAAGTCGATGACGCCACGCTCATCCTCGTCGTCTCGAAATCCATATGGGGGTACCTACAATTTCCAATGCGTCATATAGTATCAAGAATCGAACATGAAAACCAAAACGGCATGTGAATCGCTTATAGGTTAGAACCTATAGCCTACGCCTGGAAAACCATCAAACATCCCCCGTCGCTGACGTACAAGCACCAGACGACGGAACACAAAAACAAATACCAAATTCCAAATTAAAACGAAGTCGCGAAACAATGCAGCAACTCAAGAAAATGGTCCCAGATTTTACCCTAGGTGAAATTAGCCAATTTTGCACATATGGAGGGTCTAATTTACTGAATATAAAGTCCTGGACCAAGCACGAACCAATTTGGAAGTACCAAGGCCGCAATTTTCGGCCCAAATGATTAAATCTGCGACCTGGGTAGGGGGTTTGGAGCTCTGGTCTTCAGGGTAGCTTCAAGGTTGCCTGCATGACTCACAGTAATCGCTAAATAATTTTTAGGGTCCCCGTGTGTTAGCAGATATCAAATTCCCTTCACAAATTCCAGAAAAATACGG
The DNA here is from genome assembly GCA_030015575.1 of Agapanthus africanus. Classification (NCBI taxonomy): domain Eukaryota; kingdom Viridiplantae; phylum Streptophyta; class Magnoliopsida; order Asparagales; family Amaryllidaceae; genus Agapanthus; species Agapanthus africanus. Next base: position 218,189,372 of record JASDDO010000029.1, read on the forward strand.
TATCGGGGTTTCTGGTTTCGTTTTGCAGGGTTCTAGTCTATGGTTTAGCCCACTATGCAATCCCTACAGGGGTCTAAGGTCATTACTAAGCCACAATTTCACCTTTGGATTCAAATCAAAACCCTAAGCTTAACTTGGAATTTTCAAAGTTCGCCAAACTACACAATATCGATACTAAACGTGTATGGATGCTTAAGGAATTGAAAATCTACCCTAATGGTGCAGAAATTACCTCAATTGGCAACTTAAGAATTTTCTTGAGTTGCCCCAAGTCTTCAAAATCCAATTTTTCTTGGTGCCAAGTGCTTGTGAGAAGATTGTGCATGTTTTTAATGAAAGGGGAATAATGTTTTGAGGTGTTTTTGATGGTGTTTTGAGGGTTTAGATGTGGAAGGAGAGGGAGTGCTGCTATGAGAAGAAGAAGGAAGAAGAAATGATGAGGATAATGAATGAAACAAAGGCCATGACCAAGGTTTGACCCTTCACCTCTCTCATCTCTCTCATGCCCATACCTCATTCTTTATTCCAATATTTTCTTTTTCTTTTTTTTTCTTATCTTTTCTCTTCTCTTTTCTTTTATATAAAAAAAGAAACCCAAATGAAACCGTGGTAGAAAATTGTAACAATGTGAAATATGTTAGTTATGTATATGCCCTAGAGGCCATTATTGTACATATGATGTATATTATAGTGGATGCTTGGATATATATAGAGAGGACTTTCTTGCTCAACATGATAGTATGCTATTTGGTTTCACTTTATCTTAACATGTTGACTTATATTAGTTTACTGTCTTACTCTCACATGTTGATAAAGCCCTTAGGATATGTACTCGACTACTGGGACTATGATGAGATCATACTAGTGGAGCCAGGTAGTCAACGAGTACATCCTATAACTGTTCTTAATCGAGGGTGTATCGAGACAGGCATCGATACACCAGATTAGACTAGCGTATACGCATCTTGATCCATATGATGGGCAATGGATGATCCCATATCCATCGGTGTTTGACATCAAAGATGGTGTAAGGGTGCTCAGTGGAGACTGGGTACACTGGACGGACTCGCCGAGATCTCCCAGATGGTATTATACCTCACGTCAGATGGCAGTTCTCTGGTGACACTGGTACAGGTTAGTCTGTAGACCCGAGATCGTCATAGAGTCTTGTGTGATTCCCACTGTGCTTTGATTTCAACCTTACCATGTCCAAGAGCGCATGCAAAACGGTGGCTTTTGGGTACAGTCCCGAATCACATGGAGGCAATGAGCGATAGAAGAGGATTCGTCTCTCCCGGTATAGGGAGTTGATGTTGTGCTGTGTTCGATTGGCTATAACTGGAAGTCCCTGGCCAGGGCTGATATAGAGTACTACTGGTAAGTGTTATCAGTAGGTTCTCGACCTGTTATGAGCCTCAGATCGACACGACTTATCGGTTACTGGGGTCTGACGTTTACCACCCCTAGACTAGATATGCGACATATCAGACGAACAGACCGGACTGTACGGTAGTGTTACTGATTGGATTCACAGGAGAATGTACAGGCTTGCTTGTTAATCTTCTGATCGCTCAATACCTGGGTGGCTGTTACGTTTAGCTGACCGCTTGCAGCTTGTGGTTTTTTGATATGATCATCACCCACTGCCGGCGTATTGACGATTCTTTAGAGTCCTACACAGAGGTTTCTTGGCTCAGGCAAAACGGAGTAGGAGCACATATGTGATATGTGCGTGACCGAGGATAATACGATATGAGATACCGTATTCTATTCTCGCGATATATGATATCGGCCGGGTATATGTGATATAGCCAGGTCATCGGATCAAGTGTTGATTCGATGAATCGGTAGATGGTATATTAGTCGGTTATATGCGATATAGCCGGATTGTCGGATCAAGTGTTGATTCGATGATTTAATGTATAATTATATATGTGATATATTACATTACATTATCTAATATAAACTCGCTTTATTGATTCATTTTCTCACCGGATAATACATTGATATATATGCGATATATGTTAATTGTATTATTTTCTTTTGTTACAAATATATATTATATATGTGATATATAATATTGTAACAAGTTATGATTACAAATGCAACATGATTTGTGGAAATTAAACATGGTTAGGGTTTGATTTGGGTTAGCTTTTTCATGAAGCTTCTAGAAGCTTTATTTTTGTTTTAAGCAAAGATATTTTGTAAAGATATTTCCTAACCCAATCCAAACCCTTTACCCTAGTTAAATCTCTACAATGGTTAAATCCTTTCATTATTAACCAAGGGTTGCAATTGTAACCATGAGCAATAATTCATTGTTCATCACAAAAGGAATTATTCATCTTCTTCTTCCTTGAGCTCTTGAAAAAGCTTTACTAGGTTTTTCTTTTGTGATAATATTGAGTGAGATTTTGAAAACAAATGAGAGCCAAATTCCTACTTCATCATCCTCATCTATTCTAGCCACTTAAATTAGGGTGTTCACTTCATTAATACTTGATTAGAGAGGTGAGAGTTTGAGTTAAATATTCTTCAAGATAGATCATCTTCGAAAAGGAAGACTTCAAGCAAACATGGATCGTGACGAAGGGACTACTACTCGGAGCTTATGAAGCGAAGGAACGGACTACAAAGGTTGTAATCCCTTTCTCTTAGATGTAAAGATGTTTACATGCTTTGTTAACCCTAATTATCTAGCAAAGATTCTCGCTTTAGGTTGTTCGGTACTTGTAAATTTTAAATCGGGCATGGTTGATGCCTTATAGACCCTTGTGACAGTGCCTAGTAACCTTACAAAATATGACATGGTTCATGCCACATGCACAAAACCAGCTTAATGCACGATTAGCGATATTTAATCGCGATTAGCATAAAAATTGAATATAATTAATCATAAAAATTCATAATTTGCCTAAATCACATAAAGCACCCTCATTTCAGTAATTTCTATAATTTTCCAAATATTTTCCTAATTTATCGGTATTTAATTATATCGCGCTAATAAAATATTCAATATATTTATTATATAATTATAAAAATTCTTTAAAATAATATTTTATTATTCTAAAATGTTACACTATCGTCAGATAGCAGTTCTCTGGTGACACTGGTAAAGGTTAGTCTGTAGACCCGAGATCGTCATAGAGTCTTGTGTGACTCCCACTGTGCTTTGATTTCCTCCATACCACGGCTCAAAGGAGTCGTGCAAACAGATAGATTTTGGGTATAGTCCCGAGTCATATGGAGGCAATGAGCAATAGGAGGGGTTTCGTCTCTCCCGGTATTGGGAGTTGATGTTGCGCTATACTCGATTGGCTATAACAGTAAGTCCCTCGTCAGGGCCGTTGATGAGATTTACTGGTAAATGTTATCAGTAGTTTCTCACACCGTTATAGGCCGTACATCGGCATGACTTATCAAGTTATTGGGGTCTGACGATACCACCCCTAGACTCGATATGCGACATATCATACGAAGTGACCGGACTGTACGGTAAGTGTTACTTATAGGCTTCATGGGAGTTTGGACAAGCTTGCTTGTTGATCTTATAATCGCTCAATACCTGGGTAGCCGTTACATCCAGATAGTACCGTTGACGGTTTGTGGGTGACTGATGTGATCATCACCTACCATTGGCGTATTGACGAGTGTTTAGAGTCTCAAATAGAAGTTTCCTGGTTCAAGCGAAACGAAGTAGGGCACATATGTGATATGTGCGAGGGCCTGATTAAATACGTGTATGTGTTACCATATTCTAATCTGGCGGTTATCTAATCTCGGTCAGGTTATATTTGATATAACCGGATTATTGAATCAAGTTTTGATTTGATAATGTGATACAGATAAATGATATTAGTAAATTATATGTGATATAACCGGATTATTAAATCAAGTGTTGATTTAATAATATGATATATATTATATTTGATATAATTATATCTTAACTAATATTATTAGCTCACTAATTATTTTGTTATATATATATATATGTATTAATATATGTGATATATATATAATGAAGCATGGCATGAATTTCTTGTTGGGTCCCGGCAGCGCCCCGGCCATCGAAACGCGGCCAAAATGTGGAACAAAAATTTATTAAACCGGAGCTACAGCTACCCGAATCCCGGATCGACCTTAAACCCTAAACTAGCAAACTAACTAAGAGTTAGAATCGTTATACCGAGTTGATCCGTGTCCTTCGGTCTTCATTCCAAGCTCCTAGCGGCTCCTTGATGTGGTTTGGTTGCCGGACTTCCTTCGTCTCCGATGATCTACCCGAGGGAAACGGCGCAAGCTCCAACCTCGTCGAACGAGGTAACCGACGCTCCAAAGTCTCTAGCGATTGAGAGTGGGGGTGTATGAAAATGTCACTACATTTTTCTCTCAACATTTATGCTCATGGGAGCAACCATATAAGAAGATGAAAGAGGTGAATTTTGCATGAGCAAAAATGGCTAAGTGTGCAAGTAATGAGAGTGAGAGAGTGGGCTAGCATAATGTGTAATGTATGTTGCAATTCTCTTCAAATGAAAAGAACCCCATACCACATCATGGTGGTCGGCCCCCTCTCTCTCCCCCATCAAAAAAAAATATCATTTTCTAATTTCATTAAACAATGCACCATACTTTGCTACATGCACTTTAAACCATGCCATACCTCCTTTCCACCTCATTTCCCAAATGATTTTCAATAAAGAAAATCATTAATGAGGTGGCACCTTCTAGAAGCTATTCCGTATAAAATACGGAATACTTCCCATTACATGTATCAAAATACATACACGCGTATTCGTACCTGTTCAGTTGATAAAACTGCACATTTGTCATTACATTTTTCCTACTATTTCCATATTTAAAAAAGTCTTTATTATAATATATCATACATATGAGGGTTTATGTGTAAAAATACTATTTTCCATGTGTTGATATATTATAATTAGCATTTGGTAGGAAAATGTATGCAAATAATATCATTGACCAAATCCTAGTAGAACAAAGTCTACTAAATATTATTTGTTGAGTTATTGTGCAGAATTTTCAGGTCAAAAATCAAGGAAATCAAGTTGTTACAGAAAACCTGCCTAATTAAGAAATCAAAATGAAGAAATCAAGTCTGGCAGCAACTACGAGAAGATTTCCAAGTTCCAAAGCTTCCAAATTTTGCCACATGTCACCAGGATATAACCACAGAAAAATGATGAAAGGATCTCAATCCTTGGCCGCGGATCCGCGGCCATACCCCCCTTGGGCCGCGGATCCGCGGCAATATTGAGGAGATAATGATGCAAATTTTGTGGGGTGAATCATTTCTGTTATCTTCCATATTTGGAAGCAAAGGTTCTTCCTTTGGGACTATAAATAAAGACCGAGAGCCTCTTGGAAAAATTATCAAGTCGACGAGATCACGAAGTCCAAGACGACTCACGTATCCAGACTGATCATCAACTGTTCGTTTACCTCTTTGGAAGAGATCGAGAAGCAAACTAGTCTTTCTAATCATTTTCTAAGGAATCAAAGTGTAATGAATATTGTTGATTAATAAAGGTAGCTTTCTTTTTCTTATTCTATTTTTTCGTAGTTTAATTATGCAATTTCTCTCCATCTCTTTTTCTCCCAACATGCACGAGTAATTCTCTGCTTGTTAGGGTTCGTAGGATTAGGGTAGGCTAATGGATGATGAACATCTCTAAACACTTTTTAAGTCCTATAAAGTTTATAAAATTTATCAAAAAGAATCATTAACATCCTAATCGGGCGCGCTAACAATTCATTGTTAGTCCCGACCGCGATTAGAGCTTAGATTAATGATTGTTTTGGTAAAGGCTAGATATGAACGGAGTTCCGTGTCGAGATAAGGGTTAAGAGTGGGATTCCTTTTCCCTCCAGAAACCCTAATCTACACGCATCACCGTCGTTCTAGTTTTAAATCTATTAAAGGATAAAAAGAGTAATTTTTAATTAATAATCCATAACTACTAAATCCTAATGAACCCTACAAGCCCTCTTCTTATATAAACTTACATCCGTAGTTAATCTAGATCTATATTTTGCATTAGTGTTTAAACGTAGATCTAGATCTTACAACCTTTCTTCAATATTCTTTATTCCTCCTCTCTCTCTTTCAACACATCTAAAGTAAGATTAAAATATTCAACGTTTCCCTGAGGACGACCCGTACTCACCTCGGTCTAGCTACACGCGACACCGTTCTGATTGCAGTTAAACTAAACACACTTTTTCGAACAAATCAAATGGCGCCGTTGCGGGGGAAACGTGCGTAATTTTTTAGTCTTACTATTTGTGTTGAATTCTTATACGATCTATATCATAAATAAAACAAAACTGCAAATTGTATATTTAACGATTATTGTGTGAATTTTGCGAGGGAATCTGGAGTCACAGACTTGAGAATACAGAGTGACAGAGACGTTCATCAAGATCCAGAGGAGTGCAGGAGGCCATGTAGCAAAAATCAACACCTGATCCCTCTTCCTTGCGGCGGAACCGCGGCCTGAAGTGCACATCGGCGGCGGAAGCGCAGCCAGTTAGGGGATTTAGGGCTGCAAACTTCTCTGGTATATTTTCTATATCTTTCTCTCTCCTCTGAAATCCAATAAAATATCTTTTCTGCAGGATTCTTTGCAAAAATATCGCCGCTCAAAAATCTTTTTGCAAAGTTTTGTTTTACGGTTTGTTTTTGCATATTTTAATACGGATTTTTAAGGGGCAAGACCAAAATCCAGATTAGGTGGGGATTTCATCACCCTTTCTAAGCTCCACAAATCACAAACCGAGCATCTGCATCAACCCTACATTAATTTAAAAAATATCTAGACCAGACTCTAAGAACTTTCGTGCTCAATAAGGACAGAGGAAGGTCGTGGGTAATCTATCGCTTATCCGCATTACTTTTGTAGTGTCTAGGCAAGTGTGTCTAAGGCGAGTGGTTACTTAATTAGGACCACTACTTTCGTAGTGGGGAGCCTCCCACTCACTTGGCACTTACCTGGCTACAAGAGTAGTATAGAGGCGGTAGAGGATTGATCCTACGGCTTGTCCTTTGGAAGTCTAGGAGCGGTCTAGAGACTAGACCTAGGTAACCATAGTTCTAGGGTTGTTTGTGCATTTTTGTGTGATTTGTCTAAATCCGTCATTTTTCAAAACAAACTAATTATTTTCTCCCCTTTTTACCCCTTCCCCCTTCTTCTCTTCTTATAATGGGTGACCTAAACAGAAGAACACTTGCCGAGCTTTGCTGTCCATAACCAGATATCTCTTGTTTTCGTAATCCCTTCGGTATACCGTCCGGCACTTCTATGTCCTTAAGAGATCATATAGGACAAGCAGGAAGAAACAGTTGGCCACCTCAGTCTAGGTCTTATCAACCGTATCCTAATCCTACACCTATTTCAGTTCATACCCAGAGTGAGAAAGCCCCTAGACGAATGTCCATTGCTGAGCACATAGCTAGGGCTAGAGGCCAAAGTTTCAACCCGGACCAATATTAACCATCACCACCACTGTCCAGAGAAGAGTTTGATAGGCGGTTTGTGGCATATAAGATGTCTATTGAAAATAGCCAACCAACTAACCCATATCAATATTCTTCTTATCATAATATTGATCCTACTCCTACCCAAGTTTCGTAACCATTCTATTCCTATCAATCCAATCCGACTTGTCCACCTTCTCTAGACAGTTCTTCTAATCAGTCATTTGGGAGTTTTAATTATCCACAGGAATTTCAATCTTATCCTGAAACCCCTTATCGACCCAAGTCTAGTCTTGAGCAGACATTAGAAAAATTTCTGGAATTGTCGAACCAAATTAGGAAGGAAACAACAGAGTGGATGCAAGCAAAGAATTTCGAACCTGCCCAAAAATTTTCAGTAGATGATTCGGGCATAGGACAAAATGAGAATTTGGGTAGTGAGACAGAACTGTACACCCTTCCTAATCAAACCTCCCCATTCCAAACTGAAATCCACAACTCCAGTTTCATAGATTCATCAAGTACACCAAATAGAATGACTGATAAGTTGTGTGACTTTGTAGTGTTTGATTTACCCGACTGTGAAGGGTCCATTTCAAGTGAAACCATACCCAACCCTTGTGATCTCTATACCTCCACTCTTGAACCAAAACTGATTGAAAACCATACTTTTGATGAGGTGTTTGAGAATTTTAACCTTCACTTGAATGAGGTGATTGACGTTGGGGATATATTGATTGATGAACCCGAAATTTGGATGATTTTGTCCCACCAATTCATCAAATCATTTCACTTCCTTGTGGTCATCATCTTGAGCCTTTAATTCTTCCCGAACCCCAAATATGTCTTGAAGTTGATGATAATGGTATACCCGAAGATCAGACCGAAATACAGCCTCCATCTTCCACATCTGGTTCCGCAACACTCGACACACCAATTTGTTTACCCATTTCACCTTCTACTTTCTCCGGTTCTTCTTCTGTTCCTATAGTTTCAGTGAGTTTTGATGAATCACAATCCGTTAATTCAAGTTCAATAATACCAGCAATTCAACTTGATTTGGATATTTTTGAAAATGAGGTAGATGAGTTTTTCGAGTCCTCTACCTCAATAATTTTTGAATCAAGTAGGATAAATTCTGGCACAAAACACTTTGACAGCAAAATTTTCAATCACACCATTGATAAAAGTTTTGAAGAACTTTTTGCTGACGAACTTGAATTTTTAAACAATACGGATTTTGTGATTGATCAATCTCCACCTATAGAGGTTGAACCGTCACCATTCCTTCTTCCTAATCATTCACATTCATCCTCATTCTTTCTTTTCTCTAATTTCAAACCCTTTTCAGACCACCTCTTATCCCTTCCCCATTTTTTCTTGACTCGATACAACACATTCTTCCACCAACCTATACGCTATACTGATAAAATCTTTGAATGGTTGGTGTTAACTTTTGATCTTTGTAAAGTCTTACTTTGACCAAATGACTCACCCCCTCTTAAAATGCTTCATATTGTCTAACCCATATTTGAAGGGGGGGTATATTTTTGGCTCTTGAACATAACTTTTGTCCTCAAATTTGTGAGCCAAAAATAAGTTTGGGGGAGGATTTTCACTTTCATATATTCTTTCCCCCATTAATAATGTCCTCCCAAGCTTACAGGTTTTTATGATCCAGCAGATAGCAACAGTGAGGACACTGTTGAAAACAAGTTTGGGGGAGGTTTGTGCTTATTTACACATCAATTTGCATCATATTTTGCATAAGCACAACATTTTCAAAAAATTTAAAAAAAAATTTATAACAAAAGAGTAGAAAGTGAAAAATTGCATCCAAAAGATAGGAATAGTTTAAGAAAACCATGAAAATTAGAAGTTTTCTTAAACGAACTAGTAATAAGTAGTTATGAGCTGTTGTCCCAAGGGTTAGTAAGATGAAGGAAATCACTAATCTGAGGATAAAAATAAGTCTGAAAAATAGTTTCTATTCTGGAAGCCAAACATTTGAATGTTGATACCCTACTATATGCACTTACACACGTCTTGAAACTCGGGATAATAGAGGATACCTTGAAATGCTCTTGTCTAAAAGCCAAAGTATGAAGGAAATGAAAAAATGAAGAAAATATAAAAATGGTGAAAAGAAAAAAATGAACACTGGTTTTGTTATCACCAAGGCAGCAATAAAAAAATATAGCGAGGGTGCTTCATCACCTAGTGCCTTAGACCAACTGGTTTGGGAGTCACTGCTAAGCCTCAGGTGGTGCAAGACGAGGAAAATATTATCTCCTAATCAGCAAGCACATGAGTAATCGGTCGGTTAGTACCTCAAGAAGTATTAACGGTCGCATGAAAATGTGTGAGCAAATCTAAATATTCATCAAGTTAAAAAGTACTGAGGTAGATGGTCAAGAGTATGATAGCTTGAATTGAATTCTCCGAGTGTAGGGATGTACATTTCACACACGTAGGGGTATATGATCGATGTTTGGATGTAAGGTTGGAATGAAGAATAAAGACGATGTTTTATTGAAAGATGATGTGATTTCTAACATCTTTTCATGACTATTAAGATAGGGCTCATGACAACTGAAAAGCTAGTATAGTTGGAAACTCTTATTTTCAAAGTATTTCTTTTATGGTTCTTATCTTTATATGTAAATTTCACCATCTCTTTTTTATTATAGGATTTTGTGGGTGTAATCCGCTGAAAACCCTCAGGAGACAACACTCCTCCTACTAGGGACACCCAGAGGTTTAACAGCTTGTTGCACATGCTCAGTGCAATCGTGTTTGCCTACGAAAGTGTGCTTAGTTTTCTCCTTTCTTTTTCTCCTTCTCTTGAATAAACTAGTTTACTCGGGACGATCAAAGATAAGTTTGAGGGTATTTGTTCAGTTGATAAAACTGCACATTTGTTATTACATTTTTCCTACTATTTCCATATTTAAAAAGGTCTTTATTATAATATATCATTCATATCAGGGTTTATGTGTAAAAATATTATTTTCCATGTGTTAATATATTATAATTAGCATTTGGTAGGAAAATGTATGCAAATAATATCATTGACCAAATCCTAGTAGAACAAAGTCTACTAAATATTATTTGTTGAGTTATTGTGCAGAATTTTCAGGTCAAAAATCAAGGAAATCAAGTTGTTAAAGAAAACCTGCCTAATTAAGAAATCAAAATGAAGAAATCAAGTCTGGCAGCAACTACGAGAAGATTTCCAAGTTCCAAAACTTCCAAAGTTTGCCACATGTCACCAGGATATAACCACAGAAAAATGATGAAAGGATCTCAACCCTTGGCCGCGGATCCGCGGCCATACCCCCCTTGGGCCGCGGATCCGCGGCAATATTGAGGAGATAATGATGCAAATTTTGTGGGGTGAATCATTTCTGTTATCTTCCATATTTGAAAGCAAAGGTTCTTCCTTTGGGACTATAAATAAAGACCGAGAGCCTCTTGGAAAAATTATCAAGTCGACGCGATCACGAAGTCCAAGACGGCTCACGCATCCAGACTGATCATCAACTGTTCGTTTACCTCCTTGGAAGAGATCGAGAAGCAAACTAGTCTTTGTAATCATTTTCTAAGGAATCAAAGTGTAATGAATATTGTTGATTAATAAAGGTAGCTTTCTTTTTCTTATTCTATTTCTTCGTAGTTTAATTATGCAATTTCTCTCCATCTCCTTTTCTCCCAACATGCGCGAGTAATTCTCCGCTTGTTAGGGTTCGTAGGATTAGGGTAGGCTAATGGATGATGAACATCTCTAAACTCTTTTTAAGTCCTATAAAGTTTATAAACTTTATCAAAAAGAATCATTAACATCCTAATCGGGCGCGCTAACAATTCATTGTTGTTTTGGTAAAGGTTAGATATGAACGGAGTTCCGTGTCGAGATAAGGGTTAAGAGTGGGATTCCTTTTCCCTCCAGAAACCCTAATCTACACGCATCACCGTCGTTCTAGTTTTAAATCTATTAAAGGATAAAAAGAGTAATTTTTAATTAATCATCCATAACTACTAAATCCTAATGAACCCTACAAGCCCTCTTCTTATATAAACTTACATCCGTAGTTAATTTAGATCTATATTTTGCATTAGTGTTTAAACGTAGATCTAGATCCTACAACCTTTCTTCAATATTCTTTATTCCTCCTCTCTCTTTCAACACATCTAAAGTAAGATTAAAATATTCAACGTTTCCCTGAGGTCGACCCGTACTCACCTCGGTCTAGCTATACGCGACACCGTTCAGATTGCGGTTAAACTAAACACACTTTTTCGAACCAATCAGTACAAAAATACGAATAGCCGAGAGAGAAAAACGAATAGTGAACAATAATACTAGAATACGTATATACAAATACATATATAAATTATTAAATCAAAACCTGATTTAATAATCCGGCTTAATCCTAAGCCGCTAGTATTATCAACCGTCCGATTAAAGTCTGCGCAGCATGCACATATTTAATCGGACACCTGTATGTATCAACATACGCCATGTACACCATATCGCCTGAAGCGTGAAAACTCTCTGTGTGGGACTCTAAAGACTCGTCAATACGCTGGCAGTGGGTTTAACTACAAGCACGTCAGCGGCACTAGCTGTACGTAACGGCTACCCAGGTATTGAGCGAAAGAGAGGACGACGAGCAAACTCATACAGAACCCCTATTGAGCCTTTCAGTGACAATATCCGTACAGTCCGATCTGTTCGTCTAAGAGTATCGCCTATCGAGTCTAAGGGGGTGGATAAAGTCAGACCCCTAACAACACGACATTTAGTGTCGGGATGAAACCCATCACCACTTGAGAAACTATCGGTCCTGGATCGATAGTTCTCGTCCACCGTGGCCACGGATTTATGGTGATGGCCATCCGTACACAACGTGACATCAACCCCCAATACCGAGAGAGACGAATCCCCAACGATCCGATCACTGCCTCCATGTGGCTCGAGACTGTACCCAACTAAAACCTATTTGCACGACTCCTTTGAACCGTGGTAGGGTAGTAATCAAAGCACAGTGGGAACTTACACGAGACAAATGACGATCTCAGGTCGACAGACTAACCTGTACACATGTCACCTGGGAACTGCTATCTGACAATAGGTATAATACCAACTAGCAGGTTCTCGGCGAGTCCGTCCAGTGTACTCATAACCCAATGAGCACCTGTATACTATCTTAGGTGAATAAACTAACACCAATAGCTTGTGAGACCTAGCCACCGCCCCTCGTCGGGGTCTCGATCAGTATACACTAGTCTACACTGGAGTATCTATGCCCGGTCTCGATACTCCTACGACTAGGGACATTTAAGGATGTGCTTATAGACCCCAGCTCCCACATATATGATCGCCATCATAATGCTGGCAGTCAAGCAAGAATCCTATGGGCTCTATCAACATTTACATGATGATAAAGACAAACCAGATAGCATACTATCATCTTGAGTAAGACTGTTTTATCGGTATAGGTCCTCACTCAATCATCATAATCACAAGTCCGCGACTATGATAATTGCCTTGAGGGCACTATGGCCAACAGTCTCCCACTTGCACTTAAGGCCAATTATTGCGATGTCGCATACTCACATCCCGTGTGATACCGAACACCCAACTTCTCTACTAATCAGTTTCGCAAAACCCGTTTGCGAAAATGATTGCGTTCGAGAAATAGCCTCAGTGAGTGGATCCGCTCCAATGCTTCTTTCTATATCTCTCTTAATCTCAACTTCACGGAGAAAACCATCTCCCGAAATGAGCAATACCTGTCTTAGAATTTGTCTGGATATCTGATGGGACCCAGTTCATAAATGAACTCCAAATCCAGCAAACTTCTTAGACTGTATCGTCCACTGAATTTAATCAGTATCCTGCGCCATGCCTTTCCTCAGTATCCGCTTGGACCACCTGTCCAACATACTGTCCCTCAGAAGAAGGAAAAACTATAACTCTGACAGTCACTCTGTCATCCAGGTCACCTTGGAAGCCTGAAATGATAACCGTCTCCTGAAGGAGGTTGCCGTTACCATATCCCAAGAACATTCACTTATGTTCATAAACTGCTTCCCAATGTTTCTCCAGGATTGGATTAATATTTGTTTATTGCAGCTAGTGCAAAAAACAATAACTGGTGTGGTAATTGACATTTCATGATTAACTCAATTGCCTAAGCAAGTGATATGCTAATCATGTAGATCCCTCTCCCCTTTAGTCTGTAAGACACCTTTAGAGAGGTTGACCCCATCACCTGCAGGTAGACCACCATGCCAGGAGTCGTCCATTTAATGTCAAAATACCCAGATTAGGATATTTCCCAAATCTAGATCTAAAACCATAGATCTAGTAACCAGAAACCCTGATATTATATCCATATCCTGTGTGGAGAAACAACTTTGTGACAACCATAGTACAACCGATCGTAGTATAGGAATATCTCTTCCTATCAAGTGCATGTCATCCCAATACCTGGACATCACTCTCTACTACCTTCTTACCAGATCCATCTCCTATTCTGATGAGGTCAAAGCCTATGACTGTCACATCAAAATTAGATGCTCTATTTCCGCTACACCTGCTTTAGTCTATAAATAGACATAAGCTACTTGCCCACTATGCTTCCGCTGCTCCCACTGACTACAACAACCCTCTAGCAGAGTCATATACACGTGCACTTCTAAAGCTTGTTTAGAACGATGCTATACTCATCCTCCCGCCGGGTCTTATAGTGTAGAACAGCAGCAATGGCAATTTTGGGTAAACAAGAACCTCCATGTCACCGTCTCTGAGAAGACCGAAGTACCTCTCGGGTGCCTGAGATTACCCACCATATCTGCGGAGTGGCTAATGGAACGTCCAAACTAATTGAATCATTCGGTTCTATTAAATCATCAGTGATCATTTATGGTTCTAGAATCACATCCAGTTCTACCATACTCCCATTTGTGTTTTCTGAAAAAGTCCATTTTACTAAAATTGTGGCGAGTCAAGAACAATATAAATATTGATCTTCCCGATGGTAGAAAGTTAACCCTCGTCAAAGCCCGGGATAATCCATAAACAGCCATTACTGAAACGTGCCTTGAGTTTATCCGGATTCTGGTTTTTAGCATCAACCGGACAACTCCCTATACCTTAACATCGTTAAGATATAAATTGATTCTATATATATATCTGATATAGAAACAAAAGTACTAATTTAATTGAAACCATATTCAAAATCATGCAGCTGTCTCCAGTGCATATTAATCAAATGGAAAAAGGCCATTCAGCATTGCTTATCTAGGAGTGCATCCATATATGAGTAACCTGAAAGAGAAACAAGTTCTCAAACCATTACTATCAATGGAATACCAAACACAAGTATCTACATCTTCGACTTCCTCGAAGAATCCTGATACTTCCAACAAATGGTTCTCTACTTTATTCTTATACCTATAACTTCTCAATATCTGGACTTTGCATTTCATCGAAATACTTGTCCAGAACTAGAGAAGTCACAAGTAAACAGAATATAGTATGAGTACCAACCCCCATTGTCCTAACGGACACTAAACAACATACAATACTTTGTATAGGTCCCCTGAGTCCAATAACTCAAACTATGTGCGTCGTAGGTTGAAAAACTGTACTTTGGTTAAGAAGAGTTACACCGCTGTTGAATGCACCTTACCTAATCACCAACTGATATAGGTAAATGTCACAGACATAATATCAAAAAGTTATATCTCACTTTATAAAATAAATGTACAGATATATCAGTTTGAAATTGGTGCATAACAACGGATATTCAAAACCAATTATTTGCCATCCGGCAAAATCCAGATGATTTCCTCAAATATCACCAATTACAACGAATTTCGATATAATGAGGATCTAATCACCCAATTCCCAATATCTTACTCCCACTCACCATCTGTAATAACATACAGATGTGAGAAACTGATCTGGTAAATACATACCCTAGAGTTAGATTCTTATTGGGAAAACAATTTTCAATTAACATCGCACAGTAAAACTGAAACATGAAAAATGTTTCGAAGGGGTAACCGGGTATTCATAGTAACGCCTGTTTCACTATCCCGATTCACGACAGTAACCATATACTTACCTGCCCCCACTCCAATCCCTTTATTATGTTTTTACTTATTACCTTCTGTGCACCTCCTTTACGCTAATTGGTTTTCTTCATTTCCTACCTTTCAGCACCAGCCTAAGGTTTGGAAGAAGACTATCCAATAAGCGTAATAGGTGTACTGTCCTAATCCTAGGAGCCCTCGCAACCTGAGAGAAGGTAATGGGAAAAGACATCTGAATAATCCTATTTTATTCTCCTGAACCAGAATCCATCCTCGAAAAAGTTCCTTCGAGTTCGTATGTAACTATACGATGGATTTATCCAATGGAAGTGGATATCCGTAGTGATACGGAGTGTTCTAGAGAAAAGAAAAGTGGATGTAGGAGTGGCAGGGGTATACACGGTCTTTGTCATGAATGATGGTGATCGCAATTTCCTTTGCCATTATTCTAATCCCTTTATATGCCTTTACTTATTACCTTCTGTACACCACAGTTAAGCTTGTTCATTTTCTTCCTTCCCTACCGTTCGGCACCTGCCTATGTTCTGGAGGAAGACTATCCAATAAGCTCAATAGGTGTACCCTCTCCTAATCCTTGGAGCCCTCACAACCTTAGAGAAGGTAAAGAGAAAAGACAACCGAATAATCCTATTCAATCTCTCCAGAACCAGAATCCATCCTCGAAATAGTTCCTTCGAGTTCGTATGTAATTATACGATGGATTTATCCAATGGAAGTGGATATTCGTAGTGATACGAGGTGTTCTGGAGAAATGTAAAGGTGATATAGAAGTGGCAATGATGTATGCGACACCGTGACATTCCAAAAGCCAAAGTGTTTTAAGAAGGTTCGGTTAACTTGGTTTCATGAGTTTTTAGTCAAAGGTCGGGTCATAGTCGTAGCCAGAGAGAGAGAGAAGAAACACTCAGCATGCACTCTAACCTAGATTAGAATGGTTAATCACTTTATCTAATCTGGATGGCTCCCACTGTTTCCTCGAATTCTCCTCCAAACCCAAAAGGAGAATTAGCCGGAATCAACCGAGGAGTAATCCTACTCATCAGTGGGAATTGGGATCCAACTATCATCGCATGATAACTTGATGGAAGACACTCAAGTTACCACACTCCAGAAGGTATGCGCAAGCCTGGAAAGTTTCCTGTATGTTTGAAACTCCCGATATGAGTTTTTACCCCTAGGACCCAAGTGACCTTGACACAGTCAACATATCAAAGGGTCATAGTCAAGTTCAACCCGTCATTATCTTGATTGCATTAGACCCACCCGTACGAGTCCTTAACACAGTCAACATGACCGTATGACTGTCCTAACCAATCCACATATCCATGTAACAGAAAAGCATTACAGAGCTACCGCACACTACGCCTTGACACAGTCAACATACGTAGCACGAATACTAAGCAATACTAATCTGAAATGACGGAGGGCTACGGCTGGTTTTTGGCGAAAAACCTTTAACGTAATGAGCTTGATATCGTTGAAGGAATCCAAGTGGTTTTCTAAATATATAGTGGCGAAAACTTTTGCTAAAGAGGTCACTCCCGGTGAAGGGATCTCGGCTCTTTCCCCGTCGAATGGGGTGCAGGATATCCCAAACTGAATACCACGATGCAAAGCAAAAGTAATCGACTATAGTGAAGTTATTACGTTGATGCAAACTTTTACTCAAGGGGTCACTCCCGATGAAGGGATCTCGGCCCTTGCCTCGTCGAATGAGGTGCAGGATATTCCAAACTGAATACCACGGTGCAAAGCAAAAGAGAACGTCTGTAATGTCAGTTTTTTTTTTAAAAACTTGGTTCCAACAACATCATATATAGGTTTGTTTTATCCTTGCATTGATAAGAATCTATGCAGTCCCATCAATTAATCACACCAGAAAAGAACGAAAATAAAATGTACGTATATGCCATCCGCATTCGCCACTGGGTCCCGTCATCACCCGTTAGATTACTTAACTAACGACAGAGCGGGGACTAGGCTAGCGCGGGTGCAAAACATATACAACATCTACTAGTATATATATATATATAACAATCGTCCCAGGCATGATATAAAGCAACATCACAGAAACATCACAGAAGCAACACATAATGGTGGATAATCTGGAGCCCCGGGTTTCACTTGAGCCGCAAGTGAGACCCGACGTTCCCTGTCGTGTGGATAGCATGTGCAATGAAACCTAGACCCCTACGAGCGCGGCAAGCTACTCGCCAAAACCAGAAGCGAGGCAGCCCCCTTCAGCAACGTGAATGGGCCACCCAGCACTTCACGGAATCCGGTAACTTGAGCACCCCTCCTGGGTCAACCTATACCCCATACGAGTGCGGCGAATAGCCCGCCAATTCTAGAGTAAGGTCCCCTCCGTCTGAATGCTTTGAGATGCGGACCAGTTGCCCTCTAGAACCCGGCTATTCGTGCACTCCACCTCGGGGTAATCCTAGTACATAAAATAAAATAATATACAAGGGTGACATCGACCTCAGCCCGGTCGTGCCCCAAAAAGAATAATATAC
Organism: Agapanthus africanus; assembly: GCA_030015575.1. NCBI lineage: Eukaryota > Viridiplantae > Streptophyta > Magnoliopsida > Asparagales > Amaryllidaceae > Agapanthus > Agapanthus africanus. The sequence goes on from JASDDO010000029.1 coordinate 218,207,516, forward strand.
AAACTGGCAATGACGGCAGTCCACATGTCGGACGCTCGCCCCGCAATATCAAATGTACAAATGAAATAAAACTGTACTAACATTGCACCATAGCTATCCACCACGACGATCCAACCAACATCATAGCACAACACAGAACATCAACATGAATGTCACATTCGCAGACCCATCTAAAAGAACATATAGCAGTTAGACGGGTTTACCGATCAAATGACATTCACGGTCGCAGATATAAATGTATGTACTGTTAAACGCCCACTTAAAATATCGATCGACTAAATTTCCAAATTGGCCCCAATAGCAATACCAGCACTGAAACAGAAATCTGGGCCAAAACAGAATATGTCAAAAATCACAATTCCAAGTCAGAGGGCTACAGGAAAAATTTGGAAGCCCGTCGCCGCTAAACGACCGCAGAACCGCCGCCAATAGGGGGTAAGTGCGGCGGTTCGGCGGTGGTTTGGAGGCTTCAGGAGCTCAAATTTTTTCTGTACCCTTAAAAACGCCTGCACGGGTTTTTAAGCCTCTGGAAATAATTTTTTGACCACTTTTGAAAATCGGCAGAAACATCAAAAATGGAATCGTGATTTCGGAAATTTCCGTAGATCGATCTATTAAGCACATTTAACCAAGCTAGTAAGGGGTTAAAAGGGTGTCTCTGATACCATGTTGGGTCCCGGCAGCGCCCCGGCCATCGAAACGCGGCTAAAATGAGGAACAAAAATTTATTAAACCAGCGCTACCGCTACCCGAATCCCGGATCGACCTAAAACCCTAAACTAGCAAACTAACTAAGAGTTAGAATCATTATACCGAGTTGATCTGTGTCCTTCGGTCTTCATTCCAAGCTCCTAGCGGCTCCTTGATATGGTTTGGTTGCCGGTCTTCCTTCGTCTCCGATGATCCACCCGAGGGAAACGGCGCAAGCTCCAACCTCGTCGAACGAGGTAACCGACGCTCCAAAGTCGCTAGCGATAGAGAGTGGGGGTGTATGAAAATGTCACTACATTTTTCTCTCAACATTTATGCTCATGGGAGCAACTATAGAAGAAGATGAAGGAGATGATCTTTGCATGAGCAAAAATGGCTAAGTGTGCAAGTAATGAGAGTGAGAGAGTGGGCTAGCATAATGTGTAATGTATGTTGCAATTCTCTTCAAATGAAAAGAACCCCCCACCACGTCATGGTGGCCGGCCCCCTCTCTCTCCCCCATCAAAAAAAAATATCATTTTCTAATTTCATTAAACAATGCGCCATACTTTGCTACATGCACTTTAAACCATGCTTTGACCCATACCTCCTTTCCACCTCATTTCCCAAATGATTTTCAATAAAGAAAATCATTAATGGGGTGGCACCTTCTAGAAGCTATTCCGTATAAAATACGGAATACTTCCCGGTACATGTATCAAAATACATATACGCGTATTCGTACCAAAATACGAATAGCCGAGAGAGAAAAATGAATAGTGAACAATAATACTAGAATACGTATATACAACTACATATATAAATTATTAAATCAAAACCCGATTTAATAATCCGGCTTAATCCTAAGCCGCTAGTATTATCAACCGTCCGATTAAAGTCTGTACAGAATGCACATATTTAATCGGACACCTGTATGTACCAACATACGCCATGTACACCATATCGCCTGAACCATGATAACCCTCTGTGTGGGACTCTAAAGACTCGTCAATACGCAGGCAGTGGGTTTAAGCACAAGCACGTCAGCGGCACTAGCTGTACGTAACGGCTACCAAGGTATTGAGCGAAAGAGAGGCCGACGAGCAAACTCATACAGAACCCCTACTGAGCCTGTCAGTGACAATATCCGTACAGTCCGATCTGTTCGTCTAAGAGTATCGCATATCGAGTCTAAGGGGGTGGATAAAGTCAGGCCCCTAACAACGCGACATTTAGTGTCGGGATGAAACCCATCACCACCTGAGAAACTATCGGTCCTGGATCGATAGTTCTCGTCCACCGTGGCCATGGATTTATGGTGATGGCCATCCGTACACAACGCAACATCAACCCCCAATACCGGGAGAGACGAATCCCCAACGATCCGATCACTGCCTCCATGTGGCTCGGGACTGTACCCAACTAAAACCTGTTTGCACGACTCCTTTGAGCCGTGGTAGGGTAGTAATCAAAGCACAATGGGAACTCACACGAGACAAATGACAATCTCAGGTCGACAGACTAACTTGTACACATGTCACCTGGGAACTGCTATCTGACAATAGGTATAATACCAACTAGCAGGTTCCCGGCGAGTCTGTCCAGTGTACTCATAACCCAATGAGCACCTGTATACTATCTTAGGTAAACAAACTAACACCAATGGCTTGTGAGACCTGGCCACCGCCCCTCGTAGGGGTCTCGATCAGTATACACTAGTCTACACTGGAGTATCGATGCCCGGTCTCGATACTCCTACGACTAGGGACATTTAAGGATGTGCTTATAGACCCCAGCTCCCATATATATGATCGTCATCATAATGCTGTCATTCAAGCAAGAATCCTATGGGCTCTATCAACATGTACATGATGATAAAGACAAACCAGATAGCATACTATCATCTTGAGTAAGACTGTTTTATCGGTATAGGTCCTCACTCAATCATCATAATCACAAGTCCGCGACTATGATAATTGCCTTGAGGGCACTTTGGCCAACATTTCTATTTTTGGAAAATCGAAAAAGAGGTGGAAAACGAGGAGGAATGGTGAGGCAAGGCCTTTATCATTTATTTATTTCTCTTGACTCACTATTCAAGTACGGTTGCAATTTAATATTGATATTTACTCCATGCTTGAATGAATGATGGGTCAAGAGAGTTGACATTGTCACGACCCGAATTTGGCGCGTGACCGGCACTTAGATTGTATGACATCTAAAGATGCCGACACAATCCGAGTAAGCCAGAAAACTAAGATCAATTTGCGGATTTAAGAGAGTACAGTTTTAAAATGAAATGGATGAGGTGGCATGTCGAATGGTTTTAAGAAATGAAACTAATTAACTGGTTTTTAGTATTGAAAATTCCGACAGCACCTCCTTTGTAATTTTTAATTAAAAGTAGTTATATAAACATTTAAATAAATGGCATCCCTAATTGGGAGCAAAATCAACGCCAATCGACGGAAACAACCCACGCAATAACAATATGACGCTCAAAAGCGAAGAATCACATGCATAAAGTAAAGAAGCATAAACTAGCATAACTAGTCGATCTCACTCAATCGAATCAAAACATATACAAGTATGTCTCGTTCTAAGTCAAATATGCAGGGTCTGATAGAGTGATACTAGATCCAAAATACATATACCAAAAATAGGCGGTTACTGCATATGTTACCCACCTAGCAAGATGTAACGTCTTAGATTTCGGTTAGTGTTCGTTTAGACGTTAATGCGGGTTTACTGTAAAAAAGTTTACCAATTCGGGTTCCTCATATTTTATAACATTTGATTAATAATTTATTATTATTTGTTATAAGCATGCACGCACGTGTGCACGTAATTGTGAGGATTTGTTTGTGCTAATCTTGTTTTTAGTAACCTTGACACTTAACCCTTTATCTTATCCTTCTTCTTAATCCATTCCTTAATCTTTTCTCTAGATCTTTTGGGTGAGAGAGAGAGATATTTTGATTTGGACGTGAGGAGGTGGCAAGGGTGGTGTGAATGCATTAATGTGAGAATTAATGCATTGGTTACACTCACCTCTAACATCATCCTACACTCACCTCCCTCTCTCTTATCCTCACACACTATCTCCTTCTCTATCTCTTTTCTTTTCCTTATCCTCTCTCATCAAACTGATCACTCTCATCTCCATCACTAAAACCATCTCTTTTATTCACAAATTTCATCAAAAATCACATCTTTTCTTGGTTTTTGCCTCTTGGATGCCTAGGATCATGCAAAGCTTGGATCTTTGAGTTCTTTTGTGTAGGTAATGTTCTTTTGTTGTTGTTTATGTGTTTTTAGTGTAGATTAGCTTGTTAGTTTTAGTTTATATAGCGTTTAGATTGTTTCGTGCAAATATCGTATTTTCAGTGCCTATTTGTGACATATGGGATCTGCTGTGACCCGGAGAGTGTACGAAAAAACCAAACAAAGTTGTTGTGTTGTACGAGTGAACCTAAGACCCCACCTGAGACACGAGACCCACCCCACCGGCCAGGGCCGGCGACGTCTGAAGGGGATTCCGGCGACATCGGCCGTGGGTAGGAGTTAGGGTTTGGGGTTTTCTGGGTAGGTGTCTGATGTGGTTTTGGTGTTTTTGGTCTTGTTTAGTTGTTGAGTTTTCTCTGTATGCGAAATCTGGGATCACCTAGGTAGTTTATTGTGTTACGTCTAAACGCGATACGTTATACGACACGGATCGTGCACTTTGTGTGGTTTTACTCTTAAGTTGTTTTCGTCGTGTCGCTATACACGTTAACCACAATACGAGCACTTGAGAGTATGTTTTGTGTTGTTGCGTCGATTAAATGTAGTTGTACGTGTTTTGGGTCTATTATTAATATATACTTGCTTTATCGTATTATGTTGTAGGTTCGCAGGCGGGGACTTCGGACACTGCTACAAAGGGAAAACAGGTGGTTGGCTTCACTTAGCCAGGAGTGGTGAGTAGATTTAACATCTACAGGGGAATCGCCCGCATGGAGTTATGCGTCTGGGCTAGAAATGACTTGACTTGTCGCATATTCTATGTCATATTTAGAATTGCGCATTTACCCTACTGCTTAGTTAATTGTTGTGCTTAGACTAGTATCTTTAGGATACTGCACTATTATCGACGGCTCATGTTGCACGAGCACTGATTGTATGCCATACACACCGTCAATAATTGCCATGTCACGCACAACCCACTTATAGATATGATATTGTTTGGTTAGGGACATTGTGACATTGATTCATATTTCTTATCGCATATGACTTATAGCATACATGTATACCTACATGCTTACACATATGCCTTGTTATACTTACATGCTAGTTACCTGTATACCTATAGAGTATTGTACCATTAGCGATAGGTACATACACACTTCATGACATAGCTACAGGTATACCTTGCATACACACTTCACTTATATCCAGGGGGTATATTACATCATTACTTATAGGTAGATACATATACCTTGCTATATCTTTATGTTTACACATATATTAGTTATAGCTACATGTTTACCTTACTTGATGTTATTTAGAACTGGAGAAATTATGAACCGCGTGATATTTTATATTAACTTGTTACATGTTAAATAGCGGTTTTTCCTTTATATGCTCATATTACCGTTTCATGTTGCATATATTACATTCATGGATTTCATATGATGTCTCTGATATTTTTACTCCTGTATATATAACAGTGGAATGGGACACTGTTATATATGCCTATACATATATATTAGTGGAATAGGACGCTAATATATGTGTATTGATTCATGCATTTGTATTTATTCTTTACTTGATAATTGTATGCATCCGCTTGAGATTTGTTTTAAACCGATACGTGGATCAAGGGTGTCGATACCGGACACTTATGATTCGAGGAACGTATAAATGTGAGAAAGACTGATACGTGGATCACGGATGTCGATACCGGACACTTACGATTCGAGGAACGTATAGATTTGAGTATTTCTGTGTCAATACTTGACACATTGTTTTCATCATATTTATTCATGCAATTTTACTTAGGATACTAGAGATTTACTTGATATTGGATTTGGAATATAGGTAATTCATTTGATATTGGATACCGGATATATATGAGATTGCTGATTTTGTACATTTAGGATATTGTGAGACTTATATGATATGAGAGCCAATTTGGGGGCTGATTTGAGGAATTGGGATTTGGATTGTCTTGATGGATTGTGATCCTACCACGATGTCAGGATTCCATGGAAATGACATATTTCATTCCATACTACACATTTATTATTTATGCACTGCTTCATGTATTAGTAGTACCTCTTAGTGTACCTTTCATGACTGTTGCATTTACATACATTTATTTATATGCATTACTTCATGTGTTAGTTGTACCTGCTAGAGTACATTTCATGACTGTTGCATATATACATTCTCATATCATTATCGCATGATTATTGCATACAGATTGTCATATTATTGCTTCATGTATTATTGTACCTGCTAGTGTACATTTCATGATTATTGCATTCATATGACCTTCATTGCTATTAATTGCATGTGTTAGATTCGCGCTTTACGTGCATACTTGCGATTACCTGCATATGTTATTTACTATTCACGAGTTAGCAACTCACCCCCGTTATGCCACAGTTGTTTTGCAGTGTGTTCCTCAAAGTAGTCGAGGCAGGCTATTCATCTATCTGATCATCTTTTGTTGCGGATACCGCTTCAGCTCTTAGTGTGCAGTTTTGCTTAGGTGGGTTTTGTGGTTATCCGTATTGTTGTATTGTATATTCATTGTATCCTTGTACTCTCCATCTACTATATTTTTATGTTGACTTAGAGACTTGGTGAGGACGATATTGTATATTATTTGTGATTTTTTATCTTTTATACAGTTTCATTTCTATCGTCTTTTATTTCTTCGTTACGGCGTCGTATATTTGTTGTGGTGGTTGTTTTCCGCCTTTAGGCGTGTATTTGCTCCCGTTTGGGGAGGCTTTATTTATATTTATGTTGTACCCATTTTTGGGGCTAGTTTTTATAAAGGAGATGCTGCCAAAATTTTAAAGAAAGGAAGTTGGACTTTTAAAGAATTTGGGTTGTGATTTCAATGACTTTTAAACAATATTTCTTATCTTTTCTTGTCTTTTAATGGTTTAGATTTCTGGGTTTTGGTTTTCTTTTACTGCGTTACGCCTGTAGACGTTGCGTAGTATTAGGGCCGTCACGTGCCAAATTTCGGGTCGTGACACAAGATAAGCGATAAAAGCTGATAAGTGTGTCTGCACTGCTGCTATGCGTCCACGCGTCTCCTGCAAGGAACTAAGGGACAGCAGGGGTGAGTTGCCAACTCAATGAATAAACTAACATCTAACAGTTGAAATTGTAAGCAGAAAGAAATCGAGCTAAAATTAAACAACATGTAAGCATGATGTATGATAGCATATGGAAACATGAATATGTAACTATAATGAATGTATAAAAAAACACTAAAATCTCTTCAAGTATTTCAAAAAATTGATCATTTCCATATACGATCCATAAATTTTTCCGTGTCCAACACCGACACAAATCTTCTGTTTTTAGCAGGTATCATTCCCCGAACGATCCTGTCAATCAGCAATATCGGTCGGTATTCTCCAGATATTCGCCGTGTTTCACAACTATTTCCGGTATCGAGTGTCCTCACTAGGCTCCCCGCCTCTAATGCGGCTTTCCTGCCCCTCGGTCTCGACCGGGTCCACCATGGATTCGACTGTATACTCCCCCACTCAGTCCGGATGATATAAAAATCCGCAACCATATAGCTCCCCCACTCGGTTCAGAATAAATCAAATCATAAAAACAACTCCTCATGGTGGACATATCACATCAATCATAAAGAACCGTCGAATATAACCAGTAGTGCATAAAACTCAAAATAGAAATCCTTATAATTCAATATGTCTTATGGTATGAGTAATAGCAAATGAAAGTGAGATATGATATGTGTCACAATAATAACAAAGGTGCATAACAACAATTATTAATGATGCTAACAGTGTGCAATAGATTATATGTGACATAGCAAGTTCTAAGTGTGTACGTGACATGTCAATTACCGATGAGGTGTAGTGTAACATGTAAGTATATGCAAGTGCAACATAACTCATCGATAATAGTGCAGTGTCCTAACAAGTGTTAAGCAGCAACAATTTATAAGTATGGATGCACAATATGCAATGCTATGTTTAATTATATAAACAATATGAATGAAAAAAAATTATAACCAAACTTCTAGTTACGGGCATTATACTCCATCCATACAATGTCCCCCGGTAGATATTTAGTCTACTCACCGGAACAAGTCATGATCTATTCGGATTCCATCAATCCCTTTCCCTTTCTTGCTGCCTCCGAAGTCCCCGCGGTCAAACCTAACATCGAAAAGAAATTTCGTATAAAAGCGGCTAAAATCCGATACGGCGAAAACGTGAAAGCTACAAGAACTTACGTACGAAACATGCTATGTGAGAATATCGTAAGTTATAAAACCTAGGCTAACCTGAACTACCCCCATTCTGTTCGTAATATGTGAAAACATGAAACGTGACACGAAATATTCGTATCGTATTTAAAAATATTACCAAAAGCAAGCAATTAGCTTCCAGATTTTATATACAAATTATGTAATAATATCAAAGTATACCAAATACCCTACATGACAAACACAGAGCTACCCTAAAAACCTCAACACCAAACTCACTCATACGACCGGCGGCGCCGGAAAAATTAAGATTCACGCCGGTCGAGTTAAATAGGAATAGGTCTGAGTTTCTAGTGTATACTCTAGGTCCAATTTATAAGACTACTGTACTATTTGATTTTGTTATAGATTAGCAAGAATATAGCAGATACTAAACAGAGCTAAAATCTAACAAAATACGATACTACCGATATCATAAAATCTATACTAAACAATACTGAAAATTAAGATCTGCAGGGTTGGGATTTATACCAAACTGAAGAATCAACTGATTTAGCTCTTGAAGGGGTGCACTAGAACACAAGATACCTAGCTTGAGGGATTGAGTCAAGGAAACACAAGGAACTTAGCTTCTCTTTTCTTCTTCTTTTCTTAAGTGAGATAGAGAGCTTGCTAAGCTAAATGTTTTGTTTTCAATTTTAATTATGTGACAACTGAACAAAATAAAGAAATATGTATTGATAATGGGAGGAGGAGATGTCACCTTGAAGAGGTGATATGCATTCATGCAAGTAGAAGGTGTGGGTTTGAGATTCATTCCAAGGTGTGTTGTGGGTGAGGCTCACCAAAAAAAAACCTATGATTAACACCTTAACACATAAACCCTTACACAATCCAATATAACACAAAGAAACTACCACTTTCACTAAAACCCTTCCTAACAACTAATGTTACAAACTAAATACTCTTTTACTTAATTATCCTAGCCACTTATAAGATAAAATCTCTTTATCAAAATTTAAAATAATATTTTTAGAATAAAATTAAATAAAATAAAATAATTAATTATCTATAATATTCCGAAACGTTACGGACATACATTCTCATTCATTTTTGTCACGACCCGAAAGGTACGGAACGTGACTGACACTTAAATTACGAACGTCTCAAAGCGGACGTAATCTAAGTAAGCCAAAGCCCAGAAATCAAAACCAAATAAGCAGTAGAGTGAAGGAAAAACCAATCAATTGAAAGCGAATTTATCAAATAAGTCATATCAAGCCTTTTTAAAAGAAATATCAATTTTTCCAAAAATTTCGGCAGAGTCTCCTTTGTAAATACTAGCCCCCAAAACGGGTACAACAAGAATATATATGAATACAAAAAATAAGGCATCCCCAAACGGGAGCTAGCTCTTCGCCCTAAGGCGGTCACAAATCCCACGCAATATAAATCAGCAATATGCAAAATAAGCATAAAAATGCATAAATAAGAAGCAACATAATCGGCTCAAGTGAGCACGACCCAAAGAACAATATACATGCCCACAAATCTCACTGTCTCGCCTCTAAATCAATATACAACAGTACTGGTAGATGATACAGTAGATGGAGTAAACTGGATACAATGAATGTATAAGGTGGAAAACAAAATAAACATATAACCCACTTACGAGCAAAAATCCTCAATCCACGCAAAAGGAGGAAGTGTGTCCGCCGCAACAGTACTGACAGATCGGACCTGCAAAAAGTCTGTGGCACAACGGGGGTGAGTTGCCAACTCGTGAGTAATATGTATCATCTATAAAGACTATCGTAAGCATGCACGCAAAGTGTCACAGTTCTACAATATTGATATGGTATGAAGTACTAGCATATATGCGACATGAATGTAATGCAACACGTGATCTGAATGTGCTGATATGAGGAAATAATTATTTTCATCTTAGGAAAATTTCTATGTAATGTCTGAGGAAATATCATATGAAATCAACAGAAATCCGTGCCCAGCATCGGCACCTCAAATAAATATCTCAGTATCCCAAAGTCTCTGTATCCAATATCCGGGCCCCAGCCGTCCGGCTGGTCCGTCTCAAAATATCAATATCTCAACATCTTACGACCACGGTCGGTATCCTCTGGATATCCGTCGCGTCAAATATCACCGGTAGGTAGTCCGCCCCTACCAGGCTCATTGTCTACTACTCGAACTTCTTGCCACGGGTACCTTACCGGGCCCACCATGTACCCGAGACGATTCATCCAACTCCTCGAAACGGGTCTCGAAAACCAACACAAAACTCATGGTGGACGACACAAATATCATGTCCTGAGAAAACTGCAACTTGCCACATTTAAAATGATATCAGTTTTATTAAATCTTTGCGGTTTCTCCAAAATCTCATAAATCTCAAATACTGAAATCCTCCAGAAGAAAGTACCATAAGTATGCATGTCAATGATGATGAATGCCTATGGTATCAACAGTGTGAACTGCAATATATGACATAAAGACTATGTATGATCGAATGATGTAATGAGGTACATGCATATGACTAACAATTCTACATGTTCATCTTGCGGAATTTACTAAATTAGCACTGGTTTATATGTATTATATGGTGAAATTATTCTAAATTCCGGTTTAAACAAGTTATCTAGTGTTTGTGGCATGGCAATTACCAAGGCGTGTGTGTTCGCATGAATAGTGCTCGTGCAGCATAAAACCATGGTAATGGTGCAAGTGTCCTATGAGATGAAGTTGCACAACAATAAATATAATGAATTAAACAAGCCAATTATTTCCTGTGTCACATATTTCATTTAATGGTTTCAATGGTTTTTATACGATGAAATTAGCACAATATGGATATACAGGTTATGCAGTGCCGTAAAATATGTAACTAGAACTACATGCAACAGGCTGGTATTACTAGAAATTCTAAATTATCGGGCACCTCGCGCCATCCAAACGATTCTCCCCGTAGATGAATACGTCTACTCACCAGAAATCCCCAGCTAGCTATGTCCAATCACCGCTTTCCCTTTTCGTGCCGCGTCCGAAGTCTCCGCGACCGATCCTGGAATTTGCACCATACAAAACATAAGGTTACATATCATGAAACGACGCAAATCACCAAACGAAAAGATCAACGTTCACAAGTTAGGCACAACGTGCACTAGGTGCGTAGAACACACACGAAAACCACAATAACCTTAACTAAAATTGTCGTTTTCGGACCAACCGCCAAAACAAAACCCGATCAAACCAAACTTCCGCATTCACATACCCTACAAGTCGTAGGAGGTGCTAAAAATATCATCAAGGTAACACAAATAATTCACCACTTAATTTTATAAAAAAACCTAGTAAGCACAAAACTTGCAAATTTGGTGCAAACATCGTCACTTTGCGACAAAAAGACAACCATCAAGCAAAATCACCCTAGTTAAACCATTGATAGCCACTACACTAATTTCCAACACATTAGCAATGCTTCAAATCCTATTTCCAACATCAAACCCTTTCTTGATTTTCATTAAACAAGCAATCTAAATCCACACTATACATGAAAACACTAAATTAACATCAATTAACACCCACTTAAGCAATTTAACCTCTTAGTTTAGGTTAGCAAACAACTAGATAGCAAAGTAAATTTAATTAACCTAATAATGGTTTCTAAAACCTTAGCGCAAAACAAACCACTCACTTTAAAAAAACTAGACTAGAAATTAACAACAAAATTAACACATCAAGTTCTAATTTAGCACACTTAACTACAAATTAACCAAAGATTGAAATTTATACCTCACAAGCTCAAACCCTCGGTTGCTCTAACCTCTCAAGATGCCATTTTTCTCCTTATTTTAAACCAATTTGGGTGTGAGAAGAGATGGATTAAGGGTTTGCTTTGGATTTGTGAAGGAAATTGTTGATTTTTTGTTGGATTTTGGTGGGATTTTGAAGCAAAAGAGATGGGGAAAATGGGGGAAAAGAATGGGAGCTGATGTTGTTAGGGTTTCGGCCAAGGGAATGGAGTGGGGAGAGTGAGGGAAATGTGTGTAAAAAACCCAAAGTCAAAGCCCTCACATCTCACTTAAAACCCATACCCAAATTACTATATTTTATTCCATTTCAAAACAATTCATTCACATGAGTTAAAGTCAAAAGAGGTAGGGAAATGGGCTGCGGCCCTTATGGGGCCGGCCAATATGGAGTGAGGATGAGTGTGAGTGATTACAAAAAAGTTCTATGCAAAAAAGACCCCCCACTAGTTCATATTTGCAAGCTTTAGTTCAATTTAATTAAATTTTAGTTTTCCATAATTAAAACCAATTAGAACTTGAAATAAAATACTAAAATTTTATATTGCTAACTAGATTTTAGTTGTCATGGTTCTATAGATTAAAATTAGCCCATTCAAATTTGTATTTATCGCTAATATAATGTATTTTTAACAGCTTAAAATAATATTAAAAAATAGTAAAATAGGGGGGGAAATTTAAATGACCAGAAATTTATAAGTAACTCATTAGCTACTAAAAACTAGCAATTACCTATCCAAATTAGGTATAAATAGGCCTATAATGTAAAATAACAATAATGACGATTTACGGAAAAATACCAAATATTTACCGATTTTCGGGAAAACAACAAAACGACTATTCAAGGCGTTACAATCTTCCCCCTTAAAGAAATTCGGTCCCTGATTGGTACGAAAAAGTGTGTTTGTAGTTAACCGCAATCAATAACCGTGTCGCGTGTAGCTAGACTGAGATGAGTACGGGTCGTCCTCAGGGAAACGTGGAATCTTTTACTCTTACTTTAGATGTGTTAAGAAAGGAGGAAGAAATAAGAATTTTGTGGAATGGTTTCTAGATCTACGTTAAGAAAGAATGCAGAATATAGATCTAGATTATTTATGGATGTAGCTAATATATTAAGAGGGCTTGTAGGGTTCGTTAGGATTTAGTAGTTAAGGACGATTAATTAAAAGTTACCATTTTATCCTTTAATAGATTTAAAACTAGAACGACGGTGATGCGTGTAGATTAGGGTTTCTGGAGGGAAAAGGAATCCAACTCTTAACCCTTATCTCGACACGTAACTCCGTTCATATCTAGCCTTTACCAAAACAATCATTAATCTAATCTCTAATCGCGGTCGAGACTAACAATGAATTGGTAGCGCGCCCGATTAGGATGTTAATGATTCTTTTGATAAAGTTTATAAACTTTATAGGACTTAAAATGAGTTTAGAGATGTTCAATCATCCATTAGCCTACCCTAATCCTACGAACCCTAACAAGCGGAGAATTACTCGCGCATGTTGGGAAAAGAAGATGAAAAGATAGAGAGGGAAAACATAATGTAAAATGCAAAAGAAGTAAATAAAACAACTACCTTTATTAATCAACTTGAACAATCTACACTTTGATTCCTTAGAAAATGATTACAAAGACTAGTTTGCTTCTCGATCTCTTCCAAGGAGGTAGACGAACAGTTGATGACCAGCCTGGATGCATGAGCCGTCTTGGACTTCGTGATCGCGTCGGCTTGATAATTTTCTAAGAGGCTCTCGGTCTTTATTTATGGCCCAAAGCCAGAAATTTAGCTTCCAAAATTGGAAGCTAACAGTAAAGATTCACCCCCAAAAATCGCATGCCCTAACTCCCCAATATTGCCGCGGATCCGAGGCCCAAGAGGGGGTATGGCCCCGGATCCACGGCCATTTGATCATATCCATTGATCAAAATTCTGGGGCTTCCTCTATGTGACATGTGGTGTTCTCTGGAATCTTTGGATCTTTGAAATCTTCTCGTAGTTGCTGCCAGACTTGATCTTCATGTTTTGATTCCTTAATTAGGCAAGTTTTCTTTAACAACTTGATTTCCTTGATTTTAGTCTTGAAAAATCCTGCACAACTTGGAAAAATTCTGCACAACAACTCAAATAATATTTAGTAGACTTTGTTCTACTAGAATTTGGTCAATGATATTATTTGCATACATTTTCCTACCAAATGCTAATTATAATATATCAACACATGGAAAATAGTATTTTTACAAATAAACCCTCATATGTATGATATATTATAATAAAGACCTTTTTAAATATGGAAATAGTAGGAAAAATGTAATAACAAATGTGCAGTTTTATCAACTGAACAAATACCCCCAAACTTATCTTTGATCGTCCCGAGCAAACTAGTTTATTCAAAAGAAGGAGAAAAAAGAAAGGAGAAAACTAAGCACACTTTCGTAGGCAAACACGATTGCACTGAGCACGTGCAACAAGCCGTTAAACCTCTAGGTGTCCCTACTAGGAGGAGTGTTGTCTCCTGAGGGTTTTCAGCGGATTACACCCACAAAATCCTATAATAAAAGAGTGATGGTGAAATTTACATATAAAGATAAGAACCATAAAAGAAAACATTGAAAATAAGAGTTTCCAACTACACTAGTTTTTCAGTTGTCATGAGCCCTATCTTAATAGTCATGAAAAAATGTTAGAAGTCACATCATCCCTCAATAAAACATCGTCTTTATTTTTCGTTCCTACCTTTCATCCAAATATCGATCATATACCCCTACGTGTGTGTAATGGACATCCCTACACTCAGAGAATTCAATTCAAGCTATCATACTCTTGTCCATCTACCTCAGTATTTTTTAATTTGATGAATATTTAGATTGCTCACACATTTTCATGCGACCGTTAATACTTCTTGAGGTACTAACCGACCGATTACTTATGTGCTTGCAGAATAGGTGATAATATTTTTCTCGTCTTGCACCACCTAAGGCTTAGCAGTGACTCCCAGACCAGTTGGCCTTAGGGCACTAGGTGATGAAGCACCCTCGCTATATTTTTTTATTGCTGCCTTGGCGATAACAAAACCAGTGTTCATTTTTTTTCTTTTCACCATTTTTATATTTGCTTCATTTTTTTTCATTTCCTTCATACTTTGGCTTTTAGACAAGAGCATTTCAAGGTATCCTTTACTATCCCGAGTTTCAAGACGTGTTTAAGTGCATATAGTAGGGTATCAACATTCAAATATTTGGCTTCCAGAATAGAAACTATTTTTCAGACTTATTTTTATTCTCAGATTAGTGACTTCCTTCATCTTACTAACCCTTGGGACAACTC
This sequence comes from Agapanthus africanus, assembly GCA_030015575.1. Lineage (NCBI taxonomy): Eukaryota > Viridiplantae > Streptophyta > Magnoliopsida > Asparagales > Amaryllidaceae > Agapanthus > Agapanthus africanus. Next base: position 218,222,829 of record JASDDO010000029.1, read on the forward strand.
ATAACTACTTATTACTAGTTCGTTTAAGAAAACTTCTAATTTTCTTGGTTTTCTTAAACTATTCCTATCATTCATATGCAATTTTTCACTTTCTACTCTTTTGTTATAAAAGAATTTTTTTTTTTAATTTTTGAAAATGTTGTGCTTATGCAAAATATGATGCAAATTGATGTGTAAATAAGCACAAACCTCCCCCAAACCTGTTTATAGCAGTGTCCTCACTGATGTCATCCGTTAAGCTCAAAATCTGTAGACTTGGGAGGAAATTATTAATGGGGGCAAAAAAATATATGAAAGTGAAAATCCTCCCCCAAACTTATTTCTTGGCTCACAATCTTATAAAAATTCCTTACAAGAGCCAAAATATTCCCCCCCCCAAACTTGAGTAAAATAGTATTAGGCAATTAAAATCATTGGGGGGGTTAAAGTTAGTGGTCAAAGTTAAGCCTTACAAAGACCAAAAGTCAACACCAACCATTCAAAAAATTTATCGATGAAGTACCAAGGTTGGTGGAAGAACATGTCACCTTTTAACGTGAAGAAGTAGGGAGGTGATAAGAGGTGTGATGGAAAAGGATTGCGTCTCAATTTGGAGAGACGACACGGTGTTAGTGATGATGGATTACTCGCATTATCATGATTGTCCAAAAAAAGGGGTGGAGTTCCAATTTCTTCATCTTGGAGTTGATTCATCTCAACACCCGTGTCTTGTAAAAATGTGAGTTCATCAGCGAAATTTTCCTCAAAGCTTTCATCGATATCCCGAAAAATAATGTCATCAGAAAAAATGGGGTGATCGTCAGACTCTATAAAAAGTTCCTTATCAGCGTTAGATGTTGACCCGGACAACTCGGTGGAAGAGTCCGTGTCAAGAAACAACATATAAAAAGAGTCAGAATTATAAGGTTGATCATATTCGCTGCTGTCGACATCCATTAATTCGACAGAACACACATGAGCATAGGGTTCGGAGGGTTCACTTCCCAACTTGTAAATGTTAAGCTCAATTGACTTCTTTCCAAAGGATAGGGTCATAGAGTCGTTTCTACAATTGATTACTGCGTTGGAAGTGGCCAAAAAGGGTCGACCGAGTATCACCGGGATTTGATTGCGTGGGTTTGCCACAGGTTGTGTATCAATAACGATAAAGTCCACAGGAAATATGAATTCCCCGAATTTAATTAACACATCCTCTAGCTCACCCCTAGGTTGGTTGATAGATAGATCGGCCATCTGAAGAGTGCAATGCGCAGGTTTTAACTCTCCGATCCCTAATTGCTCATAAACAGAATACGGAAGCAAGTTAACACTAGCACCTAAATCGAGTAGAGCACGATTGATATTTTTACCCCCAATAGAAATTGAAATTGTAGGACTTCCGGGGTCCTTTCGTTTCTTAGGTAGTTGTTGTATAAAAGCTGTGCTCACATTACTCACAAGGAAAACTTTTTTAGGTACTTGAACTTTTCTCTTCCTAGTGCACAAGTCCTTTAGGATTTTCGCATATGACGGAACTTGTTGAATAGCATCTAGGAGAGGAATGTTTATGTTAACTTGCTTAAAAATTTCCACAATCTTCTCCATTTGTGGACTTGGTCTGTTGCCCCTTAACCTGTTTGAATAAGGTGCTTAATCAATAAGTTTTGGGTCCAACGTTTGTGGAGAAGACTGTGGGGACGGATTCGATCCCAAAATTTGAGTGGGAATCGACTTAGATAGATTCAGCGAAATGTTGGAACCTTAGGGAAAATGGAGAATAGGCTCGGGTGAAAGTGGGAGATTAGACGAATTAGGGGAAGAAGAAGAAGCTGGGGTATCATTGGTGTCACTATCATCACATTGCTCACCCACTCGGTTATTCAGCACTTTTCCCGATTTCAACGTGGTAACAGCACTCACATTATAACTTTGTGAGTGGCCAGGATTAGGTATGGGTTGAGATAGGAGTTTCCCTTTCTCTCTCGCACTCATTGCGGCGTTTAACTGTGCGATTTGGTTTTCTATTGATTTAATACTCTCACCATGGGAGGCGGAGTTTTTCGTTAGGGTATCAATAGAAGACGTCATCTCAGCCGACAATTGCATGGATTGTTTCATGAACATATTCAAAGTTTGTGCAAGTGAGTTGTCAGTACCGGCCACTTGTGGTGTAGAAATGTTGGCCGGATTTTGAAAATTCTGTGACTGAAAGGGGGGCTGATTCTGTGGTTGTGGTTGCTGTGGAGGAGGTCTTTGATAATTGCTTTGTTGGTTTTGATTCCAAGCAAAGTTAGAATGATTCCTCCATCCTTGATTGTACGTGGAAGAATAAGGGTCGTTTCTAGGTCGCTGCTGAAAAGCAGCATTAGTTTGCTCGTGACCTTGAAACGGTGCATTCATAGGACATTCTTCCGTTAAGTGTGAAGGATCCGAACAGCAACCGCAGACGGACTTAGAAAGCGTGACCTAATTTAGAGAGAATGATGAGAATTTGTTCTCAATAGCGTCGAGTTTCTTCTGTATCGCTGTCATTTCAGCTTTTACTGCGATAGAAACATCGAGCTGGTGAACACCTCCCCTAGATGAAGGTGGTCTTACGCTTTCCCACTGCAAAGTGTGTTCAGTAAGGTCTTCCAGATACTTCCAAGCTTCACCGTCATCTTTAGACATGAAATTGCATTGACACATCGTTTCAAGCATCTGCTTTGTCGCTGGATTAATGCCCTCATATATAATCCGACATAAATCCCATCTATTGATTCCATGATGAGGACATTGGACAAGCAGATCTTTGAAACGTTCAAAGCACTTCCAAAATGGTTCATTGGGAAGCTGAGTGAACTGGTTGATCTCGCTCCTAACACGGGCAGTCTTATGGTTTGGGTAAAACTTGTTAGTTATATGTATGCCCTAGAGGCCATTACTATACATAGGATGTATATTATAGTGGATGCTTGGACATATATAGGGAGGACTTTCTTGCTTGACATGATAGTATGCTATCTGGTTGCTCTTTACCTTAACGTGTACACTGATTATCTCTCTGTTACATGTTGGTAAAGCCCTTAGGATGTGTACTTGACTACCTGGACTATGATGCGGATCATACTAGTGGGGACATGGTAGTCCATAAGTACATCCTTCAAGGTCCCTAGTCGTGGGTGTATCGAGACGGGGCATCGATATACCATAGTAGACTAGCGTATTCCTTCTCGACCCATACAGATGGGCGATGGATGATCCCATATCTATTGGTGTTTTACATCAGAGATGATATACGGGTGCTCAGTGAAGACTGGGTACACTGGACAGACTCGCCGAGAACTCCCAGATGGTATTATACCTTACGTCATATGGCAGTTCTCTGGTGACACTGGTACAGGTTAGTCTGTAGACCCGAGATCGTCATAGAGTCTTGTGTGATTCCCATTGTGCTTTGATTTCCACCTTACCACGTCCAAGAGGGCATGCAAAATGGTGGTTTTTGGGTACATTCCCGAATCACATGGAGGCAATGAGCGATAGGAGGGGATTCGTCTCTCCCGGTATAAGGAGTTGATGTTGCGCTGTGTTCGATTGGCTATAACCGGAAATCCCTGGCCAGGGTTGCTGAGATTTACTGGTAAGTGTTACCAGTAGTTTCTCGAACTGTTATAGACCTCATATCGACACGACTTCTCGAGCTACTGGGGTCTGACGTTTACCACCCCTAGGCGAGATATGCAACATATCAGACGAACAGACCGGAATGTACGGTAAGTGTTACTGGTTGGATTCAAAGGAGTGTGAGCGGGCTTGCTTGTTGATCTTCTGATCGCTCAATACCCGGGTGGCCGTTACGTTTAGCAGACCGCTTGCGGCTTGTGGGTGTTTGATATGATCATCACCTGCTGCCGGCGTATTGACGAGTCTTTAGAGTCCTACACAGAGGTTTCCTGGATCAAGCGAAACGAAATAGGAGCGCATATGACATATGTGCGGGACCGAGAATAATACCAGTATGTGATACTGTATTCTATTCTCGCGATTTGTATCATTGGACGATTATATGAGATATAGCCGGGTTACCGAATCAAGTGTTGATTCGATACATTGATACACTAAATATTAGTCGGTTATATGCAGTATGACCGAATCATTAAATCAAGCGTTGATTTAATGATTTAATGCATAATTATATATTTGATATATTATTTTACATTAACTAGTATTGGTTCACTTAAGATGGATTTTCTCACTTGATGTGCACATTATATATATATGATATAGTTTTGTGCACTAGTTTGTATCATGTTTGATGATACATGCAAACTTGGTTGTGTGTATGCTTTAAACTATGATTAGGTTAATGGTTAGGGTTTCATTTACACATTTATTTACTTTATTCTTTTTGGCAAAAGAAAATAAAATGGTGGCTTTTTGTTTTACACTTGATGCTTCTTGAAGCTTTGAGAAGTTTTGACCATTTTTGTTTCTTTTGCTTAACCTAACCATTCACCTAACCCTAGTTGATTCTCTACACTCAACCATGGTTGCTAATATGATAAGAATCACTTTATTTTCTATTATTCATTATTCTTATCATATTCTTTTTCTTCTTCTTCTTCTTCAAGAAGAAGAAACCTTACTTGCTTTAATGGTGCTATGAGGAAAAGAGTGAGAAATCCAAATCCAAAGTGAACCCACTTCCTATTTCTTCATCCTCTACCACTTGCCAAGTAGTATAGGGTGTTTTCTTCACAAGTTTCATGACTTGGTGAAGTTGGAGCTTGATCTTGTGTTGCCTCGACGTAGATCATCTTCGGCAACGAAGTCGACGACCTAGCCCGATCATTTCTTCGACGAAACCATCGCTAGAGTCTGGGATCCGATGATCGCAGCGGAGGGACATCATCACGGAGCTAAAGAAGTGGAGGACCGGATCTACAAAGGTTGTAGTCTCTTTCACTTAGCAGTAAAGTTGTTTACTAGCTTGTAGTTTCGCCTATTCTCTAGTCAACGATCTAGTTTAAGGTTTCTCGGCACCAGAAAATTTTGAATTTGGCTTGGTTGATGCCTTGTGAGACCTCTTGAGTGTGCCTAGGAACCCTACAGTGGTATCAGAGCCTAGCTAGAGCCTTAGGCGATGCGTTAACGAAGTTAAAACCCTGATCGAACCTAAATACGACGAAATACACCCCTCTCTGGTCCATTTTTAAAATCTGGGATTTTTCCGAATTAAAAATGCCTAAAAAAATCAACAGGAAATTATAAGAAAAACTGTGCAAAACGACACTGTTTGGAGCTCAAACCGCCGCGGAACCGCGGCAGGAGCATGGCTCGTACGGCGGTTCCGCCGCCATTTTGTGACATCACCCTCTTAAATTTGCACAGTAATGTTTCTTTTTAATTCCCTGATATTTTATGGGTATTTTTATCTGACTCAAGTGTTGAGTATTTTGGGGTTTATTTTGTAGTCGTTGTTTCGATCGGAATTTTTAATTTCGTAATGTTTTCCGGATATTTAGAATATGTTAAAAGGTTCGACCGGATATAAATACCCAATTTTTCCCCTGCCGGGAAATTTTCAACTGTTGGATTTTTCCGTAGTTTGAGAACGTTCTTAGTAGTGCAAGTAACGCGATGGACCCTCTAAAAGAAAACAAACCTTAACTCGATTATGTGACCGTCTTGAACCGCCCTTTGAACCTTAGGGTTTGGGGCAATACGGCCTGCCACATATGAGGCGTTGGCTTGACCCTTCTACGGATGGACCGTTGGTACTGTGGCACGAAGTGAATGTTCTTAAACTTATTTCATGTGTTGAGCTGTTTCGGGAAAACTTGGGTGTTTGACTGTTCGATCGGAAAGTTTAACATTTTCTGTTTATCTGGAATGTGATACAATATTTGGAATCCACAAATAGTTATGAGATAACTGAATGAATGTTATAAACATAGCAGTTTAGTCTCACTTGATCGGTTGCCACGGAATTTTGATGCGATCAAAAGTCCGTCGCAATCGCGTAGCGTACGCGGATACTCGCCGGTAAACTTAATAGACAGCTACACCCCATAGCCCCGACCAAGTGACTGTAGGAGAACCCCGTCGCCAAAAAGCATCCGTTCGGGTGCTCGCGGCAGCGGTGTTCCGCCTTAGTGCACTTCGTCGACGGTATCGGGGGGTGTGGCTGTCTACTGAAGTTTGCGACGAACATTCGTTCTGGATGTCGGGAATCCTGTTGAATTGCCCGACTTGATATTGAAAAGTGTTTTCGATATAGAGACTAAAATGCGGGGTTTATAATTGTTAGGCATGCAATGTCTAAGGAATTCATTTGGTTAGGCATGCGATGTCTAAAGAGATTGCGGGTTCCAACTGTTGTAGTTTTACACTTTCTTTTCTGTGACCGTAAGTGTAATATGTGATATCGCCGGTTTCGTTGCTATATGTCAACGACAATTGGGATACGCATGTTTACTTACGTTGATGACATGTGATGTTATGTGTTGCTGGATATGTTATATTGGATCGTCGCGTTTTGAATAGCCGGGGGGTTTTTATGTGAGATGAGAGTTTTTTCATTTTCATTCATGTAAAAAAAAACTTGTATGTAATATTCTTTTATTGGGGCACTTCCAGGTTGCGGATGATGTCACCATTTGTATATTATTTACTTTTCTGCACTAGGATAGACCCAAGGAGGGGAGCACAAGTGACCGAGTTCTAGGGTCCCGTGGGAGACCAACTCGAGGAATCGAGTCCGGGTCTTCTAACTCTAGAATTGGTAGGGTTGCTTGCCACTCTCGTAGGGGTCTAGGGGTGTGGGTTTAGCTATTCATCACGACCATGGAATCCGTGTTTTATACTGGCTCGTATTGAAAACACGGACGTCCTAGTATATCCAATATTTCATATATGATTTTTCTGCTGCGATATCTGTGATGTGATCATGTGATGTTCTGTGATAGATACTATATATAGTATATACGATATATTATATAGACGTTACTTATGTTTTATACCCGCGCTAGCCCTGCCCCACTCTGCCGTTAGTTACCTAACCTAACGGTGCACGAGGGGACATCGAGGCGAATGCGGATGGCATAAGTGTACGTCGTATTTATCTGTGATGTTTAGGTGTTTTAAATGATGGGACTTCATTAATGTGATTAATGAAAGAAAAGAAACCTAAGATGTTGTGGAATCGAATTTCTAAATAAAACAGGTAGCTACAGTTCTTGCTTTGCATCGCGGTGTTCCTTGTAGAACATCCTGCACCTTATTCGATAAGGAAAGGACCGAGATCCCTTCACCGGGAGTGACTCCTTTAGCAATAACTGGCAGATTCTACAACCCTCGGTTTGTTTTTTGATTGCTTCTATAGTTTTTTCTTTGCACAGCGATATATATGATATATCCCGCATCTCATTCGACGAGGAAAGGGCCGACGATCCCTTCACCGGGAGTGACCCCTTTAGCAAAACTAGAAAAGCCTAAAAACACTCCATTTTAAAATCATTTGATTCTACAACGATATCAAGTTCATTACGCAATAGGTTTTCAGAAAAACCTGTCATAGCCCCCCGTCATTTCAGATAAGTAGTAGTTAGTATTCGTGCTACGTTTGTTAGCCTGCGTCAAGGCGTAGTGTGCGGTAGCTAACTAGTATTTATCTGTTTATGCATATGATGCAGATTGGATTAGAGTAGTCGTGCGACTTTGTTGGCCTGTGTCAAGGGTCGTGCGAGTGGGTTTAATTCAATCAGGAAATGACGGGTTGAACTTGACTAGCGCACTATGATTTGTTGGCCTGCGTCAAGGTCATAGGACGCTAGGGGCAAAATTATCGGGAATTTCAAGTGTTGAAATTTGCGATGAGATTGCATACCTTCTATGAGATAGTTGGATCCCGATACCCGCTGCGAGTAATTGTTACTCCTAGGAGAGTTTTACACATTACAATTAGCCGATCTAGTAGGTGTCTAGAAAGGTGTCAACGGGGTTACGCCTCTGGGAAAACGAGGTTTACTGTAATTAGGTCCGTGCGAAAGCACGGGGAACCTCCCTCAAAGTACCGACACTGGCCTAGCTGAGAGATTGGCGAACCTGTAGCGTGTAATTAATCCCGGCTAGTCTTTCCTTTTAGGGTTTGAAGGAAGATTTGATAAAAATAGTGGGAGCTATCCTGATTAGATAAAATAATAACCAATCTGATCTTGCAAGAGCGCACGCAGAGTGTTTTCTTCTCTCTCTCTCCAGGTAGCGACCATATCATGCCTTAATCAAGATAATAATACGGATATATTGACCGAACCCGCTTGTTATACTGAGCTGGGGAACGTTGGTCTCGCTCCAACTTATAATTGTTATAAGACCAAGCAGGAAATAGGGGAATACCAGGATTCCCATGCCGCCCAAACGAAGAAAGTGCATGAGATGCATCTCCTTCGGGTGTGTTCATTACAAAGAACTGTTTCTCAGTATCCTCTGCATCCTGAGTATTTGATACCGGATCAGGATCCCAGATATGTAATCTGTTACATAGGGCTACAGAAAGGTAGAAAACTGAGAACGGGTGATAAGTTTCATGAGACAGAAAACGGTGCAAGTGTTGCAGCCAGGTCTGTTGGTCACTGTCGTCCTGTATTACAAATACATTGATTCTGAACAAATGCTATTAGGTACCAAACCTGATGTACAAAATCATATCAATCTCTTTATTAGTAAAGAAGGATATAATTTTGTATTGATGGATAATGTTTTGAACATTTCCTATTTCAAAAGTTGATCGGTTCAGGCACGTTATCTAAAAGCATTGACGTTCTAAATCAAACTACAGTTCTTAGTATACAGAACACACACAAGAGGAAGAGTTCAGAAATGAACGAATTCTTCTTGAGGTATTGTAGACTAGGTCATATCAATGCGACCCGACTAGCTGAAGTTACATATAGATGCATATTTAAATCAGTTTGAATTTACATCTTGTGAAACTTGCCAGTCATGTCACAAAGATAAGATGACCATAGCTCCGTTTACTGGAAACAGAGAATGAGTTAGTAAACTCTTGGGATTGATACATACTGATGTATGAAGGTCCCCTGTCTATACATACCAAGACCGGTTCTTTGTACTTCATTACATTCTCTGATGATCTCTCAAGATTCAATCATATGTTCCTGTTGAAACATAAGTCCGATCCTTTTGAGATAATCACAGAATATAAGTTAGAAGTAGAGAACCAATACGGGTATAAGTATTATGTCCTTTGATGTGATCAAGGAGGAGAATACTTGAGCACGGAATTCCTGGACTTTTATAAAGGAGAATGAGATTCTCTCTCAGCATTACTCCTCCGTATACACCATAGCACGATGGTATATCGGGGCGGAGCAATCACACCCTATATGATAAGGTGTGCTCTATGATGAGTACTACTGAGTCACCTATTTCCTTTTGGGAGTTATGCACTTGAGAAGCTGCATACCTATTGAATAGGGTTCAAATCAAATCAGTTGCCTACCACTTCATATATGATATGGAAAGGGAAGAGCCCAAATCTTAAGTTAGTTAAGATTTGGGGTTGTCCGGCCTATGTCTAAAAGCAAAATCCGGACAAGCTCGAGGCAAGATCTGTTATGTAGAACTGGAAAGGTTCCAGCTATACAAACTACAGCAGATGATTTGGTAGAACCAAAGGATTCAGTAGATACCAACGAACCTCAGCCTCTCCACCGATCTAGTAGGGTTTCTCACCCATCTGAGAGATACATCTGTTTCTCTATGACAGTGGGAGAGAGGAATGCATCATGAGATGATGACCCAACTAGTTTCGAGCAGGCCATCAAGAGTAGGGACTCTGTAAGAATGGCTGGATGCTTAGCGATCTAAGATGGGATCCATGTACAATAACAAAGTATGGACTTTAGTTGCTATATCTGAAGGGTTAAATCCCCATCAGGAGCAAGTATATCTTGAGAAGATTACTTGGTATAGATGGAAAAGTTGAGACTTTCAAAGCTAGACTTGTTAAAGGTTTTCGTCATCGACCAGGCGTGGATAATGATGAAACCTTTTCCAGTGGCTATGCTTAAGTCCACCCGGATCCTACTTGCCACGGCTACAAACCATGACTACGATATCTGACGGTTGGGTGTCATGACTGCTTTTCTAAAATGATGTTTTAGAAAAGAGAGTCTGTAAGTACACAGTCAGAGGGCTTCGTAGACGTGGGAGCAGCGGAAATGTGTACAAGATGCTTTATAGGATAAAGCAGGCATCGCGGAGTTGGAACGTCTGTTTTGATGTGTTAGTCAAAGAGTTTGACATCATCAAAATGGTAGATGAACCTTGTATAAACAAAAGGGTAGTAGGGAGTATGGTGGTGATCCTCGTAGAGTACGTGGATGACATACTCTTGATAAGAAAGGAGTTTCCTATGCTATGCTCGGTCAATCTCCGCTTGTCACAATGATTCTCCATATAGGATCAAAGTGATACCTCCTAAATCCTGGGTTTTGGATCTATGAGATAGATCTAATTGGATGTTAGGATACTCACTAGTTGTAGTGAGAAGGTATCAGTTGATCCTGGGGAGAATCACTGGAAAGGTTCCAGGGTGATAAGGACGACTGAAAGTCAGTCACATGCATTGTCTTTACCCTCAGTAAAGGGACGGTATGTTGGAAGAGTTCCAAGATAGATACCGTGGCAAACTAGAAGATAAAGACTGGATACATCGCTACTTAAGATGCTACCAAAGAGGCAGTCTGGATGTATATTTGTTCATGAGATGAACTTAGTTCCTCCCATTGTGTGACAATGAAGTTGTGGCTTATGCCAAGGAACGTCCGTCCCATCAGTGATCCAGACATATTCTAAGGCAGTATCACCTGATCAAGGAGATGGTTGATCTCCAAGGAGATCGAGGTTAGGAGAGTAGACTCAGAGGACAACACGGCGGATCCACTCACAAAGGCCTTTTCCCAAAAAGAGACTTTTATGGGATGGTTGAGTATGAGATACTGCAACCACTGCTATAGATGGCACTAGTGCAAGTGGGAGATTGTTAGTTATATGTATGCCCTAAAGGCCATTACTATACATAGGATGTATATTGTAGTGGATGCTTGGACATATATAGGGAGGACTTTCTTTCTCGACATGATAGTATGCTATCTGGTTGCTCTTTACCTTAACGTGTACACTGATTGTCTCTCTGTTACATGTTGGTAAAGCCCTTAAGATGTGTACTTGACTACCTGGACTATGATGCGGATCATACTAGTGGGGACATGGTAGTCCGTAAGTACATCCTTCAAGGTCCCTAGTCGTGGGTGTATCGAGACGGGGCATCGATATACCAGAGTAGACTAGCGTATTCCTTCTCGACCCATACAGATGGGCGATGGATGACCCCATATCCATTGGTGTTTGACATCAGAGATGATATACGGGAACTCAGTGGAGACTGGGTACACTGGACGGACTCGCCGAGAACTCCCAGATGGTATTATACCTTACGTCAGATGGCAGTTCTCTGGTGACACTGGTACAGGTTAGTCTGTAGACCCGAGATCGTCATAGAGTCTTGTGTGATTCCCACTGTGCTTTGATTTCCACCTTACCACGTCCAAGAGGGCGGGCAAAACGGTGGTTTTTAGGTACAGTCCTGAATCACATGGAGGCAATGAGCGATAGGAGGGGATTCGTCTCTCCCGGTATAAGGAGTTGATGTTGCGCTGTATTCGATTGGTTATAACCGGAAATCCCTGGCCAGGGTTGCTGAGATTTACTGGTAAGTGTTACCAGTAGTTTCTCGAACTGTTATAGACCTCATATCAACACGACTTATCGAGCTACTGGGGTCTGACGTTTACCACCCCTAGGCGAGATATGCGACATATCAGACGAACAGACCGGACTGTACGGTAAGTGTTACTGGTTGGATTCACAGGAGTGTGAGCGGGCTTGCTCGTTGATCTTCTGATCGCTCAATACCCGGGTGGCCGTTACGTTTAGCAGACCGCTTGCGGTTTGTGGGTGTTTGATTTGATCATCACCTGCTGCCGGCGTATTGACGAGTCTTTAGAGTCCTACACAGAGGTTTCCTGGCTCAAGCGAAACGAAATAGGAGCGCATATAAGATATGTGCGGGACCGAGAATAATACCAGTATGTGATACTGTATTCTATTCTTGCGATTTGTATCATTGGACGGTTATATGAGATATAGCCGGGTCACCGAATCAAGTGTTGATTCGATACATTGATACACTAAATATTAGTCGGTTATATGCAGTATGACCGGATCATTAAATCAAGCGTTGATTTAATGATTTAATGCATAATTACATATTTGATATATTACTTTGCATTAATTAGTATTGGTTCACTTAAGATGGATTTTCTTACTTGATGTGCACATTATATATATATGATATAGTTTTGTGAACTAGTTTGTATCATGTTTGATGATACATGCAAACTTGGTTGTGTGTATGCTTTAAACTATGATTAGGTTAATGGTTAGGGTTTCATTTACTCATTTATTTACTTTATTCTTTTTGGCAAAAGAAAATAAAATGGTGGCTTTTTGTTTTACACTTGAAGCTTCTTGAAGCTTTGAGAAGCTTTGACCATTTTTGTTTCTTTTCCTTAACCTAACCATTCACCTAACCCTAGTTGATTCTCTACACTCAACCATGGTTGCTAATATAATAAGAATCACTTTATTTTCTATTATTCATTATTCTTATCATATTCTTTTTCTTCTTCTTCTTCTTTTTCTTCTTCTTCTTCAAGAAGAAGAAACCTTACTAGCTTTAATGGTGCTATGAGGAAAAGTGTGAGAAATCCAAATCCAAAGTGAACCCACTTCCTATTTCTTCATCCTCTACCACTTGCCAAGTAGTATAGGGTGTTTTCTTCACAAGTTTCATGGCTTGGTGAAGTTGGAGCTTGATCTTGTGTTGCCTCGACGTAGATCATCTTCGGCAACGAAGTCGACGACCTAGCCCGATCATTTCTTCGACGAAACCATCGCTAGAGTCCGGGATCCGATGATCGCAGCGGAGGGACATCATCACGGAGCTAAGGAAGTGGAGGACCGGATCTACAAAGGTTGTAGTCTCTTTCACTTTGCAGTAAAGTTGTTTACTAGCTTGTAGTTTCTCCTATTCTCTAGTTAACGATCTAGTTTAGGGTTTCTCAGCACCGAAAAATTTTGAATTTGGCATGGTTGATGCCTTGTGAGACCTCTTGAGTGTGCCTAGGAACCCTACAAAACTTCTTAAGAAATGCTATGACGAATTCATCCCAATTAGTGATAGAGTGTGCGACAGTATTGTAAAGCCATTTTTCTTCCAAGTCGCACAGTGTGAATGGGAGAAGACGTAAACGCATAGCATCTAAAGTCAATTGTGAAGTACCCATCATTGCGCATACGTTTTCGAATTTGGTGATGAAAACGTATGCGTCTTCCGACTCAAGCCCGTGAAATTTGGGCAGCAGATTGATGTAGTGGGGTTTAATTTCGAAATTATCCCTATTAGGTGGTGGAAGAGATAGACAAGTGGGAAGAGGACCACGGATAGGATAGCATCTCTCTTGGAGAGAGATGCGTGGTGGATTCTGCGCACCTACGGGCGGTGGCATCGTGGTGGTATAATCTGATGGAGTGTCGTCCATCTCGGTCGTGGTGTGTGGTGGAGGAAAAGAAGATGAAGAAGCACCGACCTCGGAGTCGATAGCAGGAACGCGGACAAGACAGGCACTAGGATCCCGTGTCCAGCCGAGCATGCACTAAGCGGGTTTAGTGCAAGTGGCAGCGTGTGTGTGATTTAAAATTGGCTTGTTTTGAAAAAGTGGGACTCAAGAAAAATCACTCTAAAATGCACAAGCAACCCTAGAACCCTGCAGAAAGTAGTGGTCCTAATTAAGTAACCACTTGCCTTTGACACACTTGCCTAGGCACCACAAAAGTAATGCGGATAAGCGATAGATTACCCACGACCTTCCTCTGTCCTTAATGAGCGCGACAGTCCTTAGAGTCTGGTCTAGATATTTTTTAAATTAATGAAGGGTTGATCTAGATGCTCGGTTTGTGATTTGTGGGGCTTAGGAAGGGTGATAAAATCCCCACCTAATCTTGATTTGGTCTTTGCCCCTTAAAGTCCGTATTAAAATATGCAAAACAAAACCAATCACAAAACTTTTGCAAAAAGATTTTTTTTTGAGCGGCACTATTTTGCAAAGAATCCTGCAGAAAATAGATTTTATTGGATTTGAGAGGAGAGAGAAAGAGTTGAGAAAGATACCAGAGAAGTGTGAAACCCTAGATCTCCTGTTTCCTCAAGTCCGTGACTCCAGATTCCCTCGCAAAATTCACGCACAAATCGTTAAATATGCAATTTGCAGTTTTGTTTTAATAATGATATGAATCGTCTAAGAATTCAACATAAATAGTAAGAATAAAAAATTACGCACGTATCCCCGGCAACGGCGCCATTTGATTGGTTGTTTCGAAAAATTGTGTTTGTAGTTAACCGCAATCAATAACGGTGTCGCGTGTAGCTAGACCGAGATGAGTACGGGTCGTCCTCAGGAAAACGTGGAATCTATTACTCTTACTTTAGATGTGTTGAGAAAGGAGGAAGAAATAAGAATTTTGTGGAATGGTTTCTAGATCAACGTTAAGCAAGAATGCAGAATATAGATCTAGATTATTTATGGATGTAGCTAATATAATAAGAGGGCTTATAGGGTTCGTTAGGATTTAATAGTTACGGACGATTAATTAAAAGTTACCCTTTTTATCCTTTAATAGATTTAAAACTAGAACGACGGTGATGCGTGTAGATTAGGGTTTCTGGAGGGAAAAGGAATCCCACTCTTAACCCTTATCTCGACACGGAACTCCGTTCATATCTAGCCTTTACCAAAACAATCATTAATCAAATCTAATCGCGGTCGAGACTAACAATGAATTGGTAGCGCGCCCGATTAGGATGTTAATGATTCTTTTGATAAAGTTTATAAACTTTATAGGACTTAAAAAGAGTTTAGAGATGTTCATCATCCATTAGCCTACCCTAATCCTACGAACCCTAACAAGCGGAGAATTACTCACGCATGTTGGGAAAAGAAGATGAAAAGATAAAGAGGGAAAACATAATGTAAAATGCAAAAGAATTAAATAAAACAACTACCTTTATTAATCAACTTGAACAATCTACACTTTGATTCCTTAGAAAATGATTACAAAGACTAGTTTGCTTCTCGATCTCTTCCAAGGAGGTAGACGAACAGTTGATGACCAGTCTGGATGCGTGAGCCGTCTTGGACTTCGTGATCGTGTCGGCTTGATAATTTTCCAAGAGGCTCTCGATCTTTATTTATAGCCCAAAGCCAGAAATTTAGCTTCCAAAATTGGAAGCTAACAGTAGAGATTCACCCCCAAAAATTGCATGCCCTAACTCCCCAATATTGCCGCGGATCCGCGGCCCAAGGGGGGTATGGCCGCGGATCAGCGGCCATTTGATCATATCCATTGATCAAAATTCTGGGGCTTCCTCTATGTGACATGTGGTGTTCTCTGGAATCTTTGGATCTTTGAAATCTTCGCGTAGTTGCTGCCAGACTTGATCTCCAAGTTTTGATTCCTTAATTAGGCAAGTTTTCTTTAACAACTTGATTTCCTTGATTTTAGTCTTGAAAAATCCTGCACAACTTGGAAAAATTCTGCACAACAACTCAAATAATATTTAGTAGACTTTGTTCTACTAGGATTTGGTCAATGATATTATTTGCATACATTTTCCTATCAAATGCTAATTATAATATATCAATACATGGAAAATAGTATTTTTACAAATAAACCCTCATATGTATGATATATTATAATAAAGACCTTTTTAAATATGGAAATAGTAGGAAAAATATAATAACAAATGTGTAGTTTTATCAACTGAACAGTCCCCGAATTTAAAAATCTTGCTACGCGTACCTTCAAAGAGATGGGGATATTTCTTCCTCATCTCGTCCTCTGTCTCCCAGGCGACCTCCTCGCTGCTCGGGCCACGCCAAAGGACCTTGATGGTCGGTATAACCTTCGATCTCAATTTCTTCACCTGCCGATCCAGGATGACCACCGGCTGCTCTGCAAAAGAAAGGTCGCGCTCTAGCTAGACCGTCGGGTGCTGAATCGCGTGAGAAGGGTCGTGAAGGTACTTGCGGAGCATCGAAACATGGAAGACGGGGTTAACATCAGGAAAGCTGGATGGAAGAGCCAAACGATACACAACTGCGCCGACACGCTCTAGGATCTCGAAGGGACCCACAAATCTAGGACTAAGCTTTCTTTTTTGCCCAAATCGCATCACGCCCTTCATCGGAGAGACCCTCAGAAAAACATGATCGCCAACTGCGAACTCTAGTCTACGACGGCGTCTGTCCGCATACGATTTCTGCCTGCTCTGGGCCGCTCTCATCCGGTCTCGAATCAACTATATCTTCGCGGCCGTCT
The DNA here is from genome assembly GCA_030015575.1 of Agapanthus africanus. Lineage (NCBI taxonomy): Eukaryota > Viridiplantae > Streptophyta > Magnoliopsida > Asparagales > Amaryllidaceae > Agapanthus > Agapanthus africanus. The sequence continues at coordinate 218,239,314 of JASDDO010000029.1, forward strand.
CCTCAACAAGCTGGGGCCCCAATATATACTGCTCTCGCTGAGCTCTGTCCAACAGACGGGCGATCTGCATCTCCTTCCATACAAGGCCTCGAAAGGTGCCATCTGAATAGTATCCTGGAAGCTGTTGTTGTAAGAGAACTCCACTAAGGGTAAATGATGATCCCAGCTACCTCCGAAGTCTAAAACGCACGCTCAGAGCATGTCCTCAAGAGTTTGAATAGTCCGCTCTGACAGACCGTCGGTCTGCGGATGAAATGCTGTGCTGAAACTCAATCGGGTGCCCAACGCCTCCTGAAGTCTCTGCCATAGTCGGCTGGTAAACTGGGTGCCTCGGTCGGACACGATACAGGTCGGGACGCCATGCAGCCGTACGATCTTGTCGATGTAAATCTGGGCATACTGAGCAAAACTGAAAGTGGTCTTCACTGGCAGGAAGTGAGCCACTTTCGTCAAACGATCCACGATCACCCAAATGGAGTCATACCCTCGACTGATCCTGGGTAGCCCTACAATGAAGTCCATAGAAATCTGCTCCCATTTCCACTTCGGAATGGGCAAAGGCTGCAACTCTCCCGCGGGCCTCTGGTGCTCGGCCTTGACTTGCTGACAAGTCAGGCATCTCGACACGAAATCAGTGACGTCCCGCTTCATTCCGTCCCACTAGTAAACATCTCTCAAATCGTGGTACATCTTGGTGGAACCGGGATGAACGCTATACCTCGATCTATGGGCCTCCTCAAGAATCTCATGCCGCAGTCCCTCAGAATATATTATGCACAATCGAGTACCAAATCGAAGTACCCCCTGATCATCGATCACGAACTCGGAAACTCTGCCCTGCCGAACCTGCTCTATGATCTATGAAAGACGGTCATCACTGGGCTGTGCCTCTCGAATATGGTCAAGCCACTGCGGACATGCACGAACATGCGCAAGTTGTCCCTCTGTCGGAGTGAACTCGGACTTAACTTGGCTGTCGCATAAAGTCTGCCAATCTGCTGACGACTGCCTCTGTACGGCGCTCAAACAAGATAAACTACCTCCAGGCCTCCTACTCAAAGAATCAGCCACTATGTTCGCCTTGCCCAGATGGTAAAGGATCTCGCAATCATAGTCTTTCACCAGCTCCATCCAACGGCGCTGTCTCAGATTCAGGTCTCGCTGCTGAAATATGTACTTCAAGCTCTTGTAGTCCGTAAATATTTGGCACGACTCGCCGTATAGGTAATGTCTCCAGATCTTGAGTGCAAACACCACTGCAGCCATCTCTAAATCGTGCGTAGGATAGTTCTATTCATGTGTCTTCAACTGCCGAGAAGCAGACGCAATAACCCTGTCGTGCTGCATCAACAAGCAACCTAGTCCCACTCGAGAAGCGTCGCAATAAACCATGAATCCGCCCGATCCTGAAGGCAATGACAACACTGGTGCAATAGTCAGATGAGTCTTCAACTGCTGGAAGCTATGTTCGCAAGCCTCGGTCCAATCAAAAGGAACTCCCTACCGGGTCAACCCGGTCAACGATGCAGCAATACGGGAGAAGTCCTGAACAAATCGCCGGTAGTAGCCAGCCAGGCCTAGAAAGCTGTGGATCTCTGTAACTGATGCTGGTCTGGGCCAATGCTGAACGACATCGATCTTTCTCGGGTCCACACATATGCCATCTCTCATAATCACGTGACCCAAGAAATCAATGCTATCGAGCCAAAATGCGCACTTGGAAAATTTCGCGAACAGCTGGTGCTCCCTCAAAGTCTGCAACGTGATCCTAAGGTGCTGCTTGTGCTCCTCTCGGCTCCGGGAATACACCAAAATGTCGTCAATAAACACGATGATGAACAGATCTAGATACGGCCTGAAAATGCGGTTCATCAAGTCCATAAACGCGGCTGGTGCATTGGTGAGTCCGAACGACATCACCAAAAACTCATAGTGCTCGTAACGTGTGCGAAAAGCCGTCCTCGGAATATCATCCTGCCATACCTGCAACTGATGGTAACCCGATCGCAAGTCAATCCTTGAAAAGAATCCCGCACCGTGAAGCTGGTCGAACAAATCATCGATACGTGGCAAGGGATATATGTTCCGTACGGTAACTCTGTTCAGCTGGCGGTAATCAATGCACAAGCGCAAACTGCCGTCTTTCTTCTTGACGAACAGGACAGGAGCACCCCACGGAGACACACTAGGTTGAATAAGCCCTTTATCTAACAAATCCTGCAACTGATCCTTCAGCTCTCTAAGCTCCGCCGAGGCCATCCGATAAGGCGGTATGGAAATAGGCCACAAGCCGGGAATCAAGTCAATGCAGAACTCAACGTCGTGTCCAGGCGGTAATCCAGGCAGCTCATCAGGGAAAACATCAGAGAACTCACAAACAATCGGGACCTGGTCCAAGGGTACCTCTGCAGCTCGAGTATCAAAAATATACGCTAAGAATCCCTGACATCCCTTCCGCAAGAGCTAACCAGCGTATAGAGACGAAATCAAGCTGGGAAGGGTGACGCTGCGGTCTCCCTGAATAACAAGGACTGGCTCTCCCGGAAAGCTAAATCTGACTGCCTTCTCACGGCAGTCCACAGATGCATAACAAGTGGCCAGCCAGTCCATGCCCAGAAGCACATCAAAGTCCAACATATCGAGGAGAATCAAATCAACTGACGAATCCCTCTACCCGATACGAACGGAACACAATCGAAACACAAAACGAGCAACAAACCACTCGCCTACCGGAGTAATAACAACAAGCGGCTGATCTAACGACGACGACTCACGGCCCAACATCGGTGCAAAGTGTGTAGATACATACGAGTGTATGGAACCTGGGTTGAATAATACCCGCGCGTCGAAAGAACATACTGGCAACGTACCTGTCACAACGGCATTGGATGCCTGTGTAAGTGCACGGCGGCGCCCCGGCCGTCAATCCGACGGCCAAATGCGGAAGCGGTGATAAACTTTATTTTTCTTGAACTGGCAAACCGCCGCGCACTAATACCCGGATCGAACCATTAACTAGTCCTAGCTAACTACAAGATGGGAAAGAGATATACCGACGATCCAAGTCCTCCGGTCTTCTCATCATCGTCCCGATCTCCTGCGGAATGTCCCGTCTCCTCCTCGTCGCCGGAAGTGCACCACATCGCCTACTTCTTTTACGGGCTCCCACCTCAATGCCGAGGCAACTCGGGCACGAAGCCGGCTACTCGACGTGCCCAAGATTTGCTGTGGAATGTGTGAAGAACCATGTCTCACTTTTTGGGGATTGTGGAATTGCCATTGGTGGAGGAAAGGAGAACCACTTTAGGAAATGAGCTTGAGGACTTTTCTAGCAAACATGAGAAGCAAAAATACCACACCACAAAAATGAACCCCATTCCATTTCCTTTCATAGGAATGGCCGGCCCCCCCTTCTCAAGTGTGATTGGAGAGAGAAAGAGAAAAGTCAAGGGGGTGGGTGGAAGCAATGATGAAAAGAGATGATGAGAGAACAAAACCCAACACTCCAAAAGCCAATCATAACCTACAATGGTCAAGCCATCATCATAAAGCTAGAAGTCAAAAGATGGGCTCCATCATGAAACCATCATGATATAAATATATGCAAAGAACCCCCTCCACTAATGCCTATTTGCAACAATGCAAATAAACCCTCCTCCACCACACTTCGGCCAATGAACGGAACAAAGGAAATTGGCCGAAACGGAAAGCAAACTGGCAACTCCAGAAAACTGATCCCGTAATAAATTACAGGAAAACCCCGATACTGTGCATACACACCCGCATCTGTATTTCGACCGAAATACAAATGCAATGAGACAAAATCTACACTGTACTATACTAGGATCCGGCTTAAACCAAAGCCGGCTAGTAATATCTGTTCGATCCTGATCCGTGCAATACCGCACGTATCTGATCGAACCCGGCCATATAACCATACGGCCTATAGTACAAACTGTCCGATCCTGATCCGTACAATACCGTACGTATCTGATCGGACCTTGCCATATCTCCATACGGCCTCTACAACCTTTCGCCCGAAAGCTGAGTAACTGAATGTGGGGGACTCTAAAGACTCATCAGCACCTTGGTTGTGGATTTAACCACTAGCACGTTAGAGGTATAAGCCAATACATAACGGGCTACCAGGTATTGACCAAAAGGGACGTCTGTGAGCGAACTCAGCCTGACTCCCTACTGAGCCTGTCAGTGACAATATCCGTACAGTCCGGTCCGTTTGTCTATGAGTATCGCATGGCGGGCCTAGGGGGTTGGTAAAAGTCAGACCCCCAAAAGCGGTACAAGTCGTGTCGGAGTGTAGCCCAGAACACCCTGAGATACTACTGGAATACCTACCAGTAAATCTCCTTGCCTTGGCCAAGGACTTCGTGTAATGGCTCTCCTAGACACAGCACGACCTCACCCCCAATACCGGGAGAGACGAACCCCTGAAGATACGCTCACTGCCTCCATGTGGCTCGGGACTGTACCCAACTAAAACCTGTTTGCACGACTCCTTTGAGCCGTGGTAGGGTAGTAATCAAAGTACAGTGGGAACTCACACGAGACAAATGACGATCCCCAGGTCGATGAACTAACCTGCACACATGTCACCAGGGAACTGCCATCTGACGTCTGGTATATGACCAACTAGCATGTTCCCGGCGAGTCCTGTCCGGTGTACTCATAACCCAATGAGCACCTGTATACATCTTAGGTGATCCAACTGACACCAGTGGCTTGTGAGACCGGCCACCGCCCCTCGTCGGGGTCTCGACTGTATACACTAGTCTACTAATGGAGTATCGATGCCCAGTCTCGAAACTCCTACGACTAGGGACCTTTTAAGGATAAGCTTATAGACCCCCAGTTCCCACTTATATGATCGCCCTCATAATGCTGGTGGTCAAGCAAGAATCCTAGGGGCTCTATCAACGTGTAATAGCGACGTGTCAGGTCACCTAAAGCAGTACACGATGATAAAGGTAAACCAGATAGCATACTATCATCTCGAGTAAGACTGTCCTACCGGGATAGGTCCTCCCTCAATCATTACAATCACGTACCTGTGACCTAATAATTGACTCTGAGGGCACTATCTCCAACAATCTCCCACTTGCACTCAAGGCTAATTATTGCGATGTCGCATACTCACAGCCCGTGTGATACCGAACATCCAACTCCTCTACTAGTCAGTCTCACAAAGCTCGTTTGCGGAACTATTGCGTTCGAGGAATAGCCTCAGTGAGTGGATCCGCTTAGTTGTTTCTTTCTATGTCTCTCTATATCTCAAGTTCGCGGAGAAAGCCATCTCCCGAAAAGAGCAATACCTGTCTCAGAATATGTCTGGATGTCTGATGGGACCTAGCTCATAAATGAACTCCAAATCCAAACTTCTTAGACTGTATCGTCAACTGAACTTAATCAGTATCCTGCGCGCCATGCCTCCCTCAGTATTGCCTTGGACCACCTGTCCAAAATACTGCCCCTCATCAGAAGGAAAACTATAACTCTGACAACCTCCTTGTCGTCCATGTCACCTTGGAAGCCTGGAATGATAACTGTCTCCTGAATGAGGCTGTCGTTATCATATCCCTAGAACATCCACTTATGTTCCAAAACTGCTTCCGACTGTTTCTCCAGGATTGGATTAATGTCAACTTATTGCATCTAGTGCAAGAACAACATCTGGTGTGGTACTTGACATCTCACGATTGACTCAATTGCCTGAGCAAGTGATCTGCCAATCATGCCCGTCCCTCTCCCCTTTAGTCTGTAAAACACCTTTGGAGAGGGTGACTCCATTACCTGCAGGTACACTACCGTGCCAGGAGTCGTCCATCCTAAATACTCTTAGAATGCTGTCAAGTACCCTGATTGGGAAACTACCCAAATCTAGATCTAAAACCATAGATCTAGTAACCAGTATGTCTGATATAAAATCCATTTCCTTTGTGGAGAAACAACTGTGTGACGACCAAAGTATAACCGATCGTAGTGTAGGAGTTTCTTTTCCTACTCTGTGTATATCATCCAAATACCAGGATATCACACCCTACTACCTTCTCAACAGATCCATCCCCTATTCTGACGAAGTCAAACCCATGACTGTCACGTCAGAAATAGATGATCTATCTCCGCTACATCTGCTCTAGTCTATAAATAGACATAAGCAACCTGTCCACCAATGCTTCCGCTGCTCCCACTGACTACGACAACCCTCTGGCAGAGTCATATAGACGTACACTTCTAAAACTGGTTTAGAATGACGCTATACTCATCCTCCCGCCGGGTCTCGTAACCTGGAACAACAGCAATGGCAATTGTGGGTAAACAAGAACTTCCCTGTCACCGTCCTTGAGGCTACCGTAGTGCCTCTCGGGTGCCTGAAGTTACCCACCTTATCTGCGGAGTGGCCAATGGAATGTCAATCCAGATTGAATCTTTAAGTTCCTTATCAAATCTTCAGTAATCGTTTGTGGTTCTGGAATCACTTCCAGTTCTACCATACTCCCACTACTGTTTTCTGAAAAAATCCATTTTTAATAAAACTGTGGCGAGTCTAGAACAATATCGCTATTGTTCATCCAGATGGTAGAAAGTCAACCCTCGTCATAGCCTGGGTCAACCCACAAACAGCCATTACAGAAACGTGCCTTGAGTTGTCCAGTGTCTGGTTTTAATCATAAACCGGACAACTCCCCGTACCTTAACATCGTTAAGATATGAACTGTTCTATATCCAATATAGAAACAGAGGCACTGATTTAATTGAACCAGATTCAAATCATGCAGCTGTCCCCAGCGCATGTCAACTAAATGGAAGGAGGCCGATCAGCGTTACTCAAGTTAGGAATACTTCCAATTATGAGTAACCTGAAAGAGAAGCAAGATCTCTTTATCATTACTATCAACTGAATACCATACACAAGTATCTACATCTTCGATCTCTTTGAAGAATCCCGATACTTGCTATACCTGGTTCTCTACTCTATTTAAATACCTATAACTTCTCAAAATTTGGACCCTGTGTTTCCGCGAAACACCTGTCTAAAAACTAGAGAAGTCATAAGTAAACCGAATATAGTACGAGGACCAACCCCTCTGTCCTGATGGACCCTGGACAACATACAATCCTTTGTATAAGTCCCTTGAGTCTGATAACTCATTCACTGTGTGTCGTAGGTTGAAAACTGTACTTATGGTTAAGAAGAATTACACCGCTGTTTAATGCTCCTTACCTAACCATCCACTGATATAGGTAAATGTCGTAGACATAATTTCAGAAAGGTATATCTCACTCTATGAAAATAGACGTACAGATATATCAATTTGAAATTGGTGCATAACAGCGGATATTCAAAACCAAATATTTGCCGACCGGCAAACAGCCCAAGTGATTTCCTCAAATATCACCGATTACAACGAATCCCGATATAATGAGGATAATCACCCAATTCCCAATAACTTACTCCCACTCATCATCTGTAAAACCATACAGATGTGAGAATCGTACCTGGTAAATACATACCCTGGAGTAAGTATCTAATCGGGAAATCAGTTTTCCTTTAACATTACACAGTGAAACTAAAACATTGAAATGTTCCGATGGGGTATTCTGGTATTCCTAGTAATGCCTCTTCCAGATTCACGACTGTAACCGTATAGTTCTTTGCCACCTCTCCAAATCCCTTCATATGTCTTTAGTCTTTACCTTCTGCACACCCTTTTAGGCCAAATGGTTTTCTTCCTTCCCTACCGTTCGGCACCAGCCTATGGTTTGGAAGAAGACTATCCAATAAGCATAATGGGTGTACTGTCCCAATCCTAGGAACACTCGCAATGAGAGAGGGTGAAGATAAAAGACAACCGAATAAACCTTATTCCTATTTCTCCTGAACCAGAATCCATCCCCGAACTGAAACAAGTTCCATTCGAGTTCGTATATAACCATACGATGGAGTATCCAAATAAACTGTGGATCTTCGTAGTGATACGGAGTGTCCTGGAGAAATACAAAGGTGATGTGGGAGTGGTAACGAAATATTTGGTTTGGTCGTGAATATCTGTTGCAATTTACTTTGCCCTCTTACTAATCCCTTGCTTTGTCTGAACTTAATACCTTCTGCACACCATCGTTATGCTAATTGGTTTTCTTCATTCCTTACCGGTCGGCACCAGCCTAAGGTTTGGAAGAAGACAATCCAATTTGCGTAATAGGTGTACTACCCCTAAACCAAGGAGTACTCGTAACCTAAGAGAGGGTAAAAGGAAAAGACAACTGAATAATCCTATCCGTTTTCTCCAGAACCGGAAACCATCCTCGAATAAATTCTTTCGAGTTCGTATCTAACCATACGATGGTTTTGTCCAATGGAAGTGGACGTTCGTAGTAAAACGTGGTGTCCTGGAGAAAAGGGTAAAAGTAGGAGTGGCAATGAGGTTTGCAACTCTGACAATCCAAAAGCCGGTGTTTAAGAAGGTTCGGTCAACTTGGTCACTGAGTCATAGTCTTAGGGTCGGGTCAAATGGTCGCTGCCAGAGAGAGAGAGAAAAGAAACACTCAGCGTGCACTCTAACCTAGATCAGAATGGTTACCAATTTATCTAATCTGGAAACCTCCCACTGTACCTCAAATTCTTCTCCAAACCTAAAAGAAGAATTAGTCGGGGTGACCTGAGGAGTAAACTAACTCATCAGTGGGAATCGGGATCCAACTATCATTGCATGATAACGTGACGGAATCCGCTCACGCTATCACACTCCAGAAGGTATGCGCATATCTGGCAAGTTTCAGTTCTTTTGAAACTCCCGATGTGATTTTTGCCCCATGCTCTTATGACCTTGACGAAGGCCAACAAATCATAAGTCACATGTCAAGTTCTACCCGTCATTCTCCAGGTTGATTTGAACCCACCCGCACAAGCCCTTGACGAAGGCCAACAAGGCTATATGACTGTCCCAAACCAACGCATCTATCTATGCTGCAGAAAGGCAACAAGCAGCTACCATACACTATGCCTTGACGAAGGCCAACAAACATAGCATGAATACTACGTGCTACCCGTCTGAAACGACGGAGGGCTACGAATGGTTTCTAGCGAAAACCTTTAACGTAATGAACTTGATATCGTTGAAGGAACGGATAGCTTTTAAAAATATAGTGACGAAAACCTTCGCTAAAGAGGTCACTCCCGGTGAAGGGATCTCGGCTCTTTCCCCGTAGAATGGGGTGCAGGATATTCTAACTGAATACCACGGTGCAAAGCAAAAGTAGTCGGCTATAGTGAAGTTAATGCCCTGACGCAAACTTCTGTCCAAGGGGTCACTCCCGGTGAAGGGATCTCGGCCCTTGCCTCGTCGACTGAGGAGCAGGATATTCCAACTGAATACCACGATGCAAAACAAAAGTGAACGTCCTTGCAATAACAGCTTTTTGAAAAGTGTTCCAACAACATCAGATTAGGTTTGTTTTAACTTGCATTGATCCGAATCAACGCAGTCCCATCAATTGATCACACCAAAAAGAACGAAAATATACTGATGTACGTATATGCCATCCGCATTCGCCACTGGGTCCCATCATTACCCGTTAGGTTAGCTTACTAACGACAGAGCGGGGACTGGACTAGCGCGGATGCAAAACATATACAACATCTACTAATATATATACCAATATATTATATTCGCTCAAGGCGTGAATAAAATGCAACATCACAGAAATGTACAGCATCACAGAAACAATACAGATATCTGGGATCCCCGGGTTTCACAGAGCCGCTGAAACCCGACGTTCCCCTGGTCGTGTGGATAGCCTGTGCAATGAAATCCTAGACCCCTACGGGCGCGGCAAGTCACCCGCCAAAACCTGAAGCGAGGCAGCCCCCTTCAGCTCCGTGAATGGACCACCCAGCACTTCACGGAATCCGGTAACTTGGGCACCCCTCCTGGGTCAACCTGTACCCCCTACGAGTGCGGCGAATAGCCCGCCAATCCTAGAGTGAAGCCCCCTCCGTCTCAATGCCATGAGATGCGGGCTTGTTGCCCTCCAGAACCCGGCTATCCGTGCACCGGTACTGGTAGATGATACAGTAGATGGAGTACACTGGATACAATGAATGTACAAGGTGGAAGACAAAATAAACATATAACCCACCTACGAGCAAAAATCCTTAATCCACGCAAAAGGAGGAAGTGTGTTCGCCGCAACAGTACTGACGGATCGGACCTGCAAAAAGTCTGTGGCACAACGGGGGTGAGTTGCCAACTCGTGAGTAATATGTATTATCTATAAATACTATCGTAAGTATGCACGCAAAGTGTCACATTTCTACAATATTGATATGGTATGAAGTACTAGCATATATGCGACATGAATGTAATGCAACACGTGATCTGAATGTGCTGATATGAGGAAATCATTATTTTCATCTTAGGAAAATTTCTATGTAATGTCTGAGGAAATATCATATGAAATAAACAGAAATCTGTGCCCAGCATCAGCACCTCAAATAAATATCTCAGTATCCCAAAGTCTCTGTATCCAATATCCGGGCCCCAGCCTTCCGGCTGGTCCGTTTCAAAATATCAATATCTCAACATCTCACGACCACGGTCGGTATCCTCTGGATATCCGCCGCTTCAAATATCACCGGTAGGTAGTCCGCCCCTGCCAGGCTCATCGTCTACTACTCGAACTTCTTGCCCCGGGGTACCTTACCGGGCCCACCATGTACCCGAGACGGTTCATCCAACTCCTCGAAACGGGTCTCGAAAACCAACAGAAAACTCATGGTGGACGACACAAATATCATGTCCCGAGAAAACCGCAACTTGCCACATTTAAAATGATATCAGTTTTATTAAATCTTTGCGGTTTCTCCAAAATCTCATAAATCTCAAATACTGAAATCCTCCAGAAGAAAGTACCATAAGTATGCATGTCAATGATGATGAATGCCTATGGTATCAACAGTGCAAACTGCAATATATGACATAAAGACTATGTATGATCGAATGATGTAATGAGGTACATGCATATGACTAACAATTCTACATGTTCATCTTGCGGAATTTACTAAATTAGCACTGGTTTATATGTCTTATACGATAAAATTATTCTAAATTCCAGTTTAAACAAGTTATCTAGTGTTTGTGGCATGGCAATTACCAAGGCGTGTGTGTTCGCATGAATAGTGCTCGTGCAGCATAAAATCCTGGTAATGGTGCAAGTGTCCTATGAGATGAAATTGCACAACTATAAATATAATGAATTAAACAAGCCAATTATTTCCTGTGTCACATATTTCATTTAATGGTTTCAATGGTTTTTATACGATGAAATTAGCACAATATGGATATACAGGTGTTGCAGTGCCGTAAAATAGGTAACTAGAACTACATGCAACAGGCTGGTATTACTATAAATTCTAAATTATCGGGCACCTCGCGCCATCCAAACGATTCTCCCCGTAGATGAATACGTCTACTCACCAGAAATCCCCAGCTAGCTATGTCCAATCACCGCTTTCCCTTTCCGTGCCGCGTCCGAAGTCTCCGCGACCGATCCTGGAATTTGCACCATACAAAACATAAGGTTACATATCATGAAACGACGCAAATCACCAAACGAAAATATCAACGTTCACAAGCTAGGAACAACGTGCACTAGGTGCGCGGAACACACACAAAAACCACAATAACCTTAACTAAAATTGTCGTTTTCGGACCAACCGCCAAAACAAAACCCGATCAAACCAAACTTCCGCATTCACATACCCTACAAGTCGTAGGAGGTGCTAAAAATATCATCAAGGTAACACAAATAATTCACAACTTAATTTTATAAAAAACCTACTAAGCACAAAACTTGCAAATTTGGTGCAAATATCGACGCTTTGCGACAAAAAGACAACCATCAAGCAAAATCACCCAAGTTAAACCATTGATAGCCACTACACTAATTTACAACACATTAGAAATGCTTCAAATCCTATTTCCAACATCAAACCCTTTCTTGATTTTCATTAAACAAGCAATCTAAATCCACACTATACATGAAAACACTAAATTAACATCAATTAACACCCACTTAAGCAATTTAACCTCTTAGTTTAGGTTAGCAAACAACTAGATAGCAAAATAAATTTAATTAACCTAATAATGGTTTCTGAAACCTTAGCTCAAAACAAACCACTCACTTTAAAAAAACTAGACTAGAAATTAACAACAAAATTAACACATCAAGTTCTAATTTAGCACATTTAACTACAAATTAACCAAAGATTGAAATTTATACCTCACAAGCTCAAACCCTAGGTTGCTCTAGCCTCTCAAGATGCCATCTTTCTCCTTGTTTTAAACCAATTTGGGTGTGAGAAGAGATGGATTAAGAGTTTGCTTTGGATTTGTGAAGGAAATTGTTGATTTTTTGTTGAATTTTGATGTGATTTTGAAGCAAAAGAGATGGGGGAAATGGGGGAAAAGAATGGGAGCTGATGCTGTTGGGGTTTCGGCCAAGGGAATGGAGTGGGGAGAGTGAGGGAAATGTGTGTAAAAAAACCCAAAGTCAAAGCCCTCACATCTCACTTAAAACCTATTCCCAAATTACTATATTTTATTCCATTTCAAAACAATTCATTCACATTAGTTAAAGTCAAAAGAGGGGGGAAATGGGCTGCTGTCCTTGTGGGGCTGGCCAATATGGAGTGAGGATGAGTGTGAGTGATTACAAAAAAGTTCTATGCAAAAAAGACCCCCCACTAGTTCATATTTGCAAGCTTTAGTTCAATTTAATTAAATTTTAGTTTTCCATAATTAAAACCAATTAGATCTTGAAATAAAATACTAAAAATTTATATTCCTAACTAGATTTTAGTTTTCATGGTTCTATAGATTAAAATTAGCCCATTCAAATTTGTATTTATCGCTAATATAATGTATTTTTAACAGCTTAAAATAATATTAAAAATAGGGAAATAGGGAAAAAAATTTAAATGACCAGAAATTTATAAGTAACTCATTAGCTACTAAAAACTAGCAATTACCTATCCAAATTAGGTATAAATAGGCCTATAATGCAAAATAACAATAATGACGATTTACGGAAAAATACCAAATATTTACCGATTTTCGGGAAAACACCAAAACGACTATTCAAGGCGTTACAATTTTGGACTTTTGTTTTTATAGAGCTCCTTCTTGAGTTGCTCTCTAGATCCTCTTCATCTTCTTCTTCCTCTTCATGCCTTCAAGCTTCAAACCCTCACATGTGATGTGAACCATGAAGCTTGAACAAAACTAGTGAGCATATAAAACCCCTACTTCACCATCCTACACTTCATTAGCACTCTAGTATAGTGTGTTTCTTTCAATAAAGAGTTTAGTGAAGAGGTAGCTTTGATTGGCGGACTTCGGGTGGATCATCTTCGGCATGAAGATCATCGGAGGAACCTTATTCATTCTTCAAGTGGAGCCTAGTGGAGTCGCGTGGACTACTACCCAGAGCATTTGAAAAGAAGGACACGGTCTACCAAGGTTGTAGCCTCCTTCCCTTCTCTTAGTTTTCATATCATCACATAGTTAACTATAATATTCAAGTTAAGATCTTGGTTAGTGTTCGTTAGCACCATGAATTTTTGAAAATTGCATGTGTGATGCCCGTTTAAACCCCAGGGCGGTGCAAGCGTAGACTTTCATAGGATGTATGAGAATCACATGAGATCGGTGATGAGTAGATAAATGTTTTATTTATGAATTAAAGAAAATGGAAATGAGTCACATTTCTAAGATGGTTGTGGAAACCCTGAGAAGCCATGATTCACCCGATTTTCTTTGTTTTTATTCATAGTGTCACGACCCGAAATATTAGCTCATGACCGGCACTTAGATCACGCAACGTCTACAGGCGAAACGTAGCTTAAATAAGCCGAAACCTAGAAATCTAAACCTTTCAAAAGAAGTAAGTAAAGAAAACATTGATACAACATTTGGAAACCTTAAGTAAAAGTCCATAAACTAAATTTTATTTTCTTAAAAATTTCGGCAGCACCTCCTTTGTAAAAACTAGCCCCGAAACGGGTACAACTAGAATATAAAGAAAGCATCCCCAAATGGGAGCAAAACACGCCCAACGGCGGAAACAACCACCACAAGCATAAAAATGTATACGATGCCCAATGGCAAAGATCAACACAAAGGAAAAAAGAAAAGCAAGATATCAAACCCACCAAGCGAACATATAACCCATCGCTCTAAGTCTCGTAACTACAAGTCTTGCTAAGTCTTACTACTTATACAAATACTAGTTTCTGATTTGATGGAGTTGACTAGATACAATAAGAATAATAATACAAGAGGGGCACGATCCAACATGTATCACCTACCAAAGCAAATCACCTGAATGCAAGCTGTGTGCCAGCGATACCGCTACTGATCTATGCGGTCAACCTGCAAGAACTGTGGCACAACGGGGGTGAGTTGCCAACTCGTGAGTAGAAAACATCATCAGGTAGAAATCGAAATAAAAAACAATTCCTAGATCAACTATATCATAAAGGTAATACTATGATATCTAGGGTGCCCGTATCTGCATATATGCCAATAATACTCAATGCCTGTATGCATATGAATCTCGTCCAACAATATAATCAATGCATGTATATATATGAGGATATCAAAGAACGTGTGTCCATCAATGACACATCAAATCATGGAACCTGAGTGTCCAACACTGACACTCGAAACATCATGAAACCCGTGTCCAGCATCGACACGTAAATCCTCATATCTCAGGCACCGTCACGAGGACCGGCCCTCATGTCCGTACATCTCATGGAACCTGAGTGTCCAACACCGGCACTCGAAACATCATGAAACCCGTGTCTAGCACCATCACGTAAATCCTAATATCTCAGGCGCCGTCACCAGGACCGGCCCTCATGTCCGTACATCTCATAGAACCTGAGTGTCCAACATCGATACTCGAAACATCATGAAACCCATGTCCAGCATCGACACATAAATCCTCATATAATAGGCTCCGTCTGCGGGATCGGCCCGCGGGCTCCGGCAGAACGGGTCGGCCTGTATCCATCTCATGACTTCGGTCAGTATCCTCCAGATATCCGCCGAGTCCAAATACTGTCACCGGTAGGCAGTGCACCTTCCCTACCAGGCTCATCGGCTAATCCATCGACATACATTTCTTGCCCCCGGTACCATACCGGGTCCACCATGTACCCGCAAACGGACACTCCACTCCTCGCCTCAGGTTTCTAACACAAGTCTCAGAACGGAGAAAACTCATGGTGGACGCACTAAAATATCATATCAAGAGAAACCGGGTTTTCAAACAACACATAATTTCTTGAAATACCCCCACGGTTCTCAAATCCATAAATCACACGAAATCCATATCTCAATGCATAAATCCATGAAATCTGATATATGCAACATAAAACAACAATATGAGCATATTAAGGGAAAGCCGCTCTTTTAAATGAATCCGGTTTTAAAATATATCCTGCGGTTCCTAATTTCTTCCGAAATCAAGTGCAGCATCATATGAGGTGTACATGTAACTATAGCAAGATATGTGTATCTACATGTAAGAAGGTATATTTGATGCATTTCATAAGCGCAATAACACAATAATCAATGTCTCAATGTCAAATGACAATACAATACCACTTAGAGGTAAAAGTAGCTATAGCAGGGTATGTCATGCAACATAGTATAATGATGTGAGCATAGCAAGTATATCATAGCATGATGTAGCAATTCTATTGTGTGAGTGACATAGCAATTATCAATGATGAAAGTGTGTGAGCCGGCAATCTATGTAAGTGTAACATACGCATCATCGATAATGGTGTAGGTGTACTAGCACAGGTACATATATAATGCAATGAGAATATTATAAACGTAGCATAAGGTACTGTTAGTTATATGTATGCTCTAGAGGCCAATTCTGTACATACGATGTATATTGTAGTGGATGCTTGGACATATATATGGAGGACTTTCTTGCTCGACATGATAGTATGCTATCTGGTTGCTCTTTATCTTAACATGTACTCTGATTGTCTCTATGTTACATGTTGATAAAGCCCTTAGGATGAGTACTTGACTACCAGGATTATGATGCAGATCATACTAGTGGGGACAGTGTAGTCGCTAAGTACATCCTTCAAATATTCCTAGTCGTGGGTGTATCGAGATAGGGCATCGATATACCAGAGTAGACTAGCGTATAGCTTCTCGACCCATGTAGATGGGTGATGGATGATCCCATATCCATTGGTGTTTGACATTATAGATAGTATACGGGTGCTCAGTGGAGACTGGGTACACTGGACGGACTCACCGAGAATTACTAGATGGTATTATACCTATCGTCAGATAGCAGTTCTCTGGTGACACTGGTACAGGTTAGTCTGTAGACCCGAGATCGTCATAGAGTCTTGTGTGATTCCCACTGTGCTTTGATTTCTACCTTACCACGTTCAAGAGAACGTGGAAAACGGTGGCTTTTGGCTACAGTCCCGAGTCACATGGAGGCAATGAGCGATAGGAAGGGTTTCATCTCACCCGATATTGGGAGTTGATGTTGCGCTGTGCTCAATTGGCTATAACAGGAAGTCCCTGGCCAGGGCTGCTTCAGAGATATACTAGTAAGTGTTATCAGTATTTTCTCGACCCGTTATGAGCCTCACATCGGCACGACTTATCGAGTTACTGGGGTTTGACGTTTACCACCCCTAGACGAGATATGTGACATATCAGACGAAGAGACCGGACTGTACGGTAGTGTTACTAATTGGATTCGCTGGAGTGTGAGCAGGCTTGCTTGTTGATCTTCTGATCGCTCAATACCCGGTTGGCCGTTACATTTAGCAGACCACTTGCGGCTTGTGGGTGTTTGATATGATCATCAACTACTGCCGGCGTATTGACGAGTCTTTAGAGTCCTACACAGTGGTTTCCTGGCTCAAGCAAAACGGAATAGGAGCACATATGTGATATGTGCGTGACCGAGATTAATACGATATGAGATATCGTATTCTATTCTCGCGATTTGTGACATTGGTCGGTTATATGCGATATAGCCGGGTTATCGGATCAAGTGTTGATTCGATAAGTTGTTACATATGATATTAATCAGTTATACGTAATATAGCCGGATTATTAAATCAAGAGTTGATTTGATAATTTAATGTATAATTATATATTTGATATATTAAATTACATTAACTAATATTAATTCACTTAAGATTTCTTTTCTCACTAGATGTGCACATTGTATATATATGATATGTATATTTGTGTACATGTATTTTGTCATGCTTGATGATGCAAGCAAGATGGGTGTATGAGACTTATACCATGTTAGGGTTAAGTTAGGGTTTTATTTATTGCTTAAGTTATCACAAAAGAGAAAAAACTTAGTCAATATTTTCAAGCTTGGAAGAAGCATGTAGAACATTGACAAAGTGTCACAACCCGAAAAGTACGGAACATGACCGGCACTTAAACTATGAAACGTCTCGAGGCGTACGTAATCTAAGTAAGCCAAAACCCAGAAATCCAAACCAAGTAAAGCAGTAGAGTGAAGGAAAAACCAATTTTAAAGCAAGAAGTTTAACAACATAAGCCGAAGTATGCATTTTTAAAATTTCAAGTCTTTTCTGAAAATTTCGGCAGAGTTTCCTTTGTAAAAACTGGCCCCAAATGGGTACAAACCTGATAAAACATATATAATGAATAAAGGCATCCCCAAGCGGGAGCTAGCTTTTCGTCAATCGACGGTCAAAACCACACAATGCAATATAATATACAACGCCTAAAGGCGAGGATCAAACTCAGGATAAAAATCCAACATCATCAAGAAAAACAGAGGAAAACCATAATAATACAGCGCACGACTCTAAGGTCGAGAGAATATACACTGGTCTTCTATGTTTATCAAATAATACAAGTCTGGTTGATGGAGTTTTACTAGATACAACTGAAATAACGAATATACAGTGGTGGTCCTGTTGCAAAAGATCCCACCTACCAAAGAAATCACCCGGAAGGAACAGTGTGCCAGCAAAGCCGCAACGAAACCTGTACGGCAAAACCTGCAAGGAACTGTGGCACAACAGGGTTGAGTTGCCAAATCGTGAGTAGAAAACATCTACGAGTAGAAATCGCATGCATAACGCTATCCTAGGTCATATCAAGTAATATCCTCAAAATCATATCATGGTCCATCTATATATAAGTGTAATATTATATGCTCGTGTCAGTGTCTCAGGTAGCAACATATCATAAACATGAGGTATGATCAATGTAATCATCATGAAATCAGTGTCAACTATATCATGAAGTCTATAAGTACGTGGATATCATCCAACTATGTAATCAATGCCTGTATGCATGTGGATCTCGTCCGCGTGTCAACCAATGACATAACAACATCATGCATGTAAAAGTCATAGAAGCATATGCATGAAAGTATAAGGATATAAATCAACATGTGTCCCTCGCGACACATCAAAATCATGGAACCTGAGTGTCCAGCATCGACACTCGAAAACATCATGAAACTTGTGCCCAGCATCGGCACGTAAATCCTCATATATCTCAGGCTCCGTATCATCTGCGGGATCGGCCTGCGGGCTCCGACAGAACGGATCGGCCTATATCCATCTCATGACTCCGGTCAGTATCCTCCGGATAACCGCCAGGTCCAAATACTATCACCGGTAGGCAGTCTGCCCCTGCCAGGCTCATCATCCTCCATGAAATCACTCTCACCCCGAGGTACCATACCGGGTCCACCATGTACCCGAGACGGTTCATACGTCTCCTCGAATCGGGTCTTGAAATCCATCTCATAACCGAGAAAACATCATGGTGGAAGACTCATACATCACGAGAAAACCGCAATTTTCATTTTGAAAAGAGAGAGAGAAGTTTATAAATTCTTGCGGTTTTCCCCCAAATCCCGAAATCTCATGAAAATCCGAAATCCAAAATCAAGAGTAAGTAAACAGTGAGTATGGGCATAAATCTCCATAATATTGCATGACCAATGAATATATGAATGCATCTGATATCATGCAATTAATGCAATAGTTAAACTAGCATATAAAAGCTATAACATATCGCAACTATCAACTAGCAAGCTATGTCAATGAATAGTATTTTCTAAAGTGTGCGTGACATGGCAATTACCGATGAAGATGTGTGTGAGCCGGCAAGCAAGTGTGTGTGGAGCATACGCATCATCGGTAATGGTGCTGGTGTCCTGACGGTAGGGTTTCATAATAATGACAGATAGCATATGTATAAGCATGCAGTGCGATGAAACATCATGAATATACAGAAAGCGATATGATAACAGCAACACTGAAGAATAAACCTACCCAATATATGAGTCATACAATTTGGTATCTAAAATACTCACAATCCTCCACTTTGCAAACGAGCACGACTCGAGCCCAGTCAAAAGGGTAAGGGATTCCACCTAAGTCTGAGTCGATCTATATACATCTAGTAGTCGGTGATCTCGCCTCAATAGTATCATGTACGATACAATATATCATATGACATCCTCGAGTCAAGAGTGCGGATCTAACATCATAAATATATCTCGTACGGTAAATCTATCGTACGGCACCCCAAATCTGGGTACGGATCAAATATCACATTTATTTCATTATTCATCTGGTATCCACATCATCACATATCGTGAGCAGGGGTACTGATCTAAGTCGAGTACACTACTAATATCATCAACAATATCATGATCTGGCTACTAATCTAAAGCCTCATACAATCCGATATCATCAACACATATTATCATATAAAAGTACACATCGCCCAAGCGATACATTATAAATACCATAACATATCTCATCTCATATCTCGATCATATGTCAACTATCATATATATATATATATATATATATATATATATATATATCATCAACATGGTATCGTCGTCCAACGATCCGCTATAACATCATGACATATCTCGGTCATATATTAAATATCTCACGGCATCATTGTTAGTGTATATGCCCTAGAGGCCATTACTGTATCATACTAGTTTGTATATTACTTGATGGAAGCTTGGGATATTCACCTTGTATAAACAATCTTGCTCAATATAGTAGTATGCTACTTGGTTTTTTTCTACTTCAATGTGTACTTGTGTTTATTTCAGTATATCACTTATACGCATTAGTGGAGCCCTTAGGATCTTTGCTTGATTACCAGCGTTGTGATGGCAGTCACACTAGTGGGGGCTGGGTAATCTATAAGCACATCCTTATACAGGTCCCTAGTCGCAGGACTATCGAGACAGGGCATCGATACTCCGGAGTAGACTAGCGTATGCACTTCTCATCCCAGTGTGGGAGATGGTCTGTCCCACAGCCATCAGTACGTCGTACTGGAGATAGTATACGGGTGCTCGTTGGGTTACGAGTACACTGGACAGGACTCGTCGGGAACTGACAGGTTGGTATTATACCTATCGTCAGTTATCAGTTCCCAGGTGACATGAGTACAGCTTAGTCCGCTGACTTGACACTGGCACTTCGCCTCGAGTGTGTTCCCACTGCACTTTGATCACTACCCTACCACGGCTCAAAGGAGTCGTGCAAACAGGTGGTGGTTGGGTACAGTCCCGAAGCACTTGGAGGCAGTGACGGTTAGACAGGATTCGTCTCTCCCGGTATTGGGGGTTGACATCGCGCTGTGTCTAGGAGAGCCATTACACGAGTAGTCCCTGGCCAGGGCAAGCGAGATATACTGGTAGGTTTCCAGTGTTATCTCAGGGTGTTTTGGGCTTCACTCCGACACGACTTGTACCGCTATTGGGGGACTGACGTTTTACCGCCCCCTAGGCCCGACATGCGATGTATCAGACGAACAGACCGGACTGTACGGAGACTGTCACATTCAGACTCAGTAGGAGTTCAGATGGGGTTTCACCTCGTCAGCCTTCTTGTCGGCATCTACCTGGGGACCGTTACGCACAGCTAGTGCCGCTTGCGGTCTGTGGTTAAACCCACTGCCAGCATAGTGTCGAGTCTTTAGAGTCCCACACAGAAGGTATTCGCCTATGGGCAAAATACAGTAGAGGTCGCATGGTTTTGCGACAGAGTTCGTTCTCATCCGTGCACTTGTGCACGTTTGGAGTCCGGACGGATATTACTGGCTGGCTCTGGTTTGAGTCAGATACCGGTATATGTTTTGGGGTTGCTTTTATCTCAGTATTCATGTTCCTCGGAACAAGGATGCAGGTGTGTATGCACGGTTATTTGAGGAAGAGGAAGATGACTTTCATTAGGGTTTCGGAACGGGTGCGTATGCACAGTTGACAGTCCTCTTTTTCCAAACCCTAATGGATTTGTATTATATCAATTAATAATATATAATAAAATGAAATTGTGTCATGGTTGGTTTTTGTTGACTTGTTGACCATGGTTGACTTGTTGACCATGGTTGAAGTTTTGACCATCATCATTACAAAAGAAAGATGCTCTTTGATTCTAGCAAATTCATTTAATGTTTGAAATGATAATGGTCATTCTAAAACTTTCCATCAACCTTTTCATTTTCATTATTATTATTGATAATTCTTTTTCTTTTGCATTATGGTTGTAAGAAAGAAAAAGGATAGCTCATTTCTATCATATTCATTCTCTCTCTTCACTTCATCTTCTTCTTCCTCTAGCTAAAGAGAAACCTTCTCATGTGTTGAGAATCCTTCTCTTTAAAAAGAAAAGCACCCCTTAGACTCTCTCTACTCATTCTAGGTTCAAGGTTTAGCAAGCCGGAAACCCTAGTTCACTCAAAGATCGAGGAAGAGCCCAAAGGTCGAACCTTCGAGGTGGATCCATCTTCGACGGAAGAAGGCGACAAGAAGAGAACCATCAACCTCTACAAAAGTTTGAAGAAGAAGGAGTTCAAGTTTAGGTATAACCATCCTCATCCGAGTAGCTAACTTTCTTTAGCTTGTATGCTAGTTTTAGTTTAGTTAAAGATCCCGACTTTGCTTAGTCCATGTTGCCCCTTGCGCTAAAAATTTGATTTTTATACCGTTTCCGCCTCCCCGTAAGAACCGGGGGTCGCAACGTGGACTTACAGTGGTATCAGAGCCTAACTAAACTTAAACTAGCTTGGTAGTGAAGTGTAACGAAGTTCGGAACCGAAAAAAATCACAAAACCGGAAAAACAAAACCCTAAGTTTCTGTTGAAATTTTTTCTGCTCTAAATGAAATACTTTATACTTGTAAATTCGGCTCAGGGTTTTGTGTGAACACCCAAGAAAAACGATGCAGTGATTCGTTCAAACCGCCGCGCTTCCGCCGCACGAGGTAGGTATGTGCCGCGTAAGCGCCGCGCTTTGTCGTCTTCTGTGCATCGTTTTTCGTGCAGTGTGTGTCTGTGTTGGTTTTGGGATTTTTAAAATATATTATATGTGCCCAGATTTTCCAGAACTGAAATTCACTTTTGGGGTCCTATAATTCCGTATTTTTCCGAACTTCACTGCACTTTGACTATGATGGTTATATCTGTGATGTTTGCATGTATTGAACGTCGGCTAATAGCTATAGGTCGATTAGTCGGGGTTATACATGATCTGTGTTTGATATTGGATTGTGTATATGAATGTGTTGGACTGTCGCGGGTGAATAGCCGGGGTGGATGTGAGATGAGCTTTTGTTTTTCTTTCATTCATTGTAAATGTAAATTGATGTAATAATTATTATTTGTTTGGCTGCACAACCGGGTCGGGGTTGTAGCCGTCATTGTATAATTCTTTTTACTGTTTTGCTCCTAGGATAGACCCATGGAGGGGTGCACAAACTGCCGGGTACTTGGCGGGTAGTTTGCCGCACCCGTAGGGGTCTTGGGTGGGGTATTTGGCTATTCACCGCGACCGTGTAATCCGCTTTTCATTGCAGGCTCGAAAGGATTGCGGATTGCTAGTATATCCAATGTATTCATCTGTGATCTGTAATGTCTATCATTGCTTTCTATTTAGGCGTTGCTTATGTTTTACAGCCGCGCTAGCCCAGCCCCCGCTCTGTCGTTAGTTAAGTAACCTAACGAGTGATGACGGGACCCCGTGGCGAATGCGAATGGCATAAGCGTACGTCATATTTTGGTTGTTTTCTGCAATGGTAGGAATTAAATGATGGGACGCATTAAATGTACTAATGCAAGAATATCACGCATTAAAAGAACTAATGCAAGATAATAAACCAAGCTAAAATCGTTGGAACACTTTCGAAAAACCACTCGGTTCTTTTCAAAACTTTTAAACGCGGAGATTGAGCCACTCCTTCTAAAAGCTATCTCGTTCCATCGATTATATCAAGTTCACTACGTTCACGGTTTTACCAAAACCATTCGTAGCCCTCCGTCGTTTTACATGAATAGTCAATAGTATTCAAGCTATGTTTGTTGGCCAAAGTCAAGGCATAGTGATTGGTAGCTATTGGGTATTCATGTGCAGCATAGATAGATGCGTTGGTTTGGAACAGTCGTACTGCTTTGTTGGCCAAAGTCAAGGGTAGGTACGGGTGGATTCAAATTAACCTGGAGAACGACGGGTAGAACTTGACATGTGACTTATGATTTGTTGGCCAAAGTCAAGGTCATAAGAGCATGGGGCAAAAATCCACATCGGGAGTTTCATAAGTACTGAAACTTGCTAGATTTGCATACCATTTGGAGTGTGGTGATTCTGGTAGGATTCCTTCAGTTTCGTCACGCGATGATATTTGGATCCCGATCCTACTGTGAGTATATGCTACTCCTCGGGAAATTTCTCACTAAACGATCAATGCTATAAACCTAGTAGGTGCCTAGAAAGGTGTTAGCGGGGCTACGCCCCCAGGGAAAAGAGGTTATTTAATTAAGGAACTTCGCGAAAGCGTTGGAAAACCTCCCTCGAAGTACCGACACTGGCCTGGCTGAACGGTTAAGCAAGTATTGTGCGGTGGGATTGATCCCGGCTAATTCTTCCTTTGTGGTTTGAGGAGGGATTCGAGAGACAGTGGGAGCCATCCTGTTTAGACAAATTAAAAACCATTCTAAACTTGCAAGAGCATCGTGCTAAAGTGTTTCTTCTCTCCCCCCCTGCAGCGACCAAATTCGAAATGACTGGACTTAAGTTACTTCTAGATAAAAACATATTGACAGGGCCAAACTACAAAGATTGGCTCAGGAATGTCAAATTGGCAATCTCTTACGACAAGCTCGGGTATCTTCTTACCACCAAAGCTCCCCCCGTCCCAGGTCCCACCTCCAGCGTCGCGGATAAGGAAATCCGTAAGACTTGGGAGATTGACAGCGCGAAGGCCAGATGCCTCGTACTTGCCTCGATGGACAACGACCATCAGAGGAGGCACGAGAATATGGATTTGGAATCCATATTTCTTCATACAAAAGAACTGTATGGAGAGCAGTCTCGTATCGCAAGATACGAAGTGTCGAAGAAGTTATTTTCGACAAAGTTGGCCGTCGGATCATCGGTAGCGGACCACGTGCTTAAGATGATTGGCTACACTGAGGAGCTCGCGGAACTTGGGACCACGTTGGACAGTGAACTCTATACGGATATAATTCTCCAGTCCCTTCCATCCACTTACGCCCAGTTCATACTGAACTTCAACTTGCAAGAAAAGGAAGTTGAACTTTCAGAACTCCTCAACCTGCTGAGGAGCGCAGAGGGCACCCTACAGAAGGGTAGGGAAACACCCGCTTTGTTTGTAGGAGGATCTTCTTCCTCTAGGTCCAAGGCGAAAGCCAAGGGAAAGAGAAAGAAAGCCCCCGCCAAACCAAGAGGCGGTGTTAGTAAAGTGGGTGCGAAGGGAAAGGAAAAGGCAACAAAGATTGCGGGGAAGCTTGTTGGAAAGGAAGGGTGCTTCTATTGTCATAAGAGTGGACACTGGAAGAAAGATTGCAGGGCTTGGAAAGCCAGGACACAGGAACTGAAGCAGGTTGCGGCTTCAGCTTCAGGTGTGTATGTTATTGAAAACTGTCTTTCTATAAACTCTACTTCCTGGGTATTGGATACCGGATCAGGATCTCATATCTGTAATTCTTTGCAGGCGTTGAGAAACCGTAGGTTTTTGAAGGCAGGTGACATGACCCTCAGAGTTGCGAACGGAGCTAGCATGGATGCTAAAGCCGTGGGGGACTATCACCTGGGAATGACAGATGGGCATGTTTTGGTTTTGCGTAATTGCTTTTTTGTACCCAACGCAACTTGTAATATCATTTCTGTATCTTTGGTTTCTAAAGAAGGTTATGAATTTGCGTTTGTAAGTAATGTTGTAAACATTCACCTTAATCAAGTTCTGATTGGGTCAGGTACACTGAGCAATGGTATATACGTATTAAACCAACCACAGATTTTCAATATCCAGAATACACACAAAAGAAAGTCTCCAGATATCAATCAGGCTTTCTTATGGCATTGTAGACTGGGTCACATCAATGAGACACGGTTGACTAAGTTACATAAAGAAGGATACTTGGATCCGTTCGAGTATCAGTCTTATGCCACTTGTGAATCTTGCCTCATGGGAAAGATGACAAAGACTCCGTTCACTGGACACGGAGAAAGAGCGAGCGAGCTCTTGGGA
Organism: Agapanthus africanus; assembly: GCA_030015575.1. Classification (NCBI taxonomy): domain Eukaryota; kingdom Viridiplantae; phylum Streptophyta; class Magnoliopsida; order Asparagales; family Amaryllidaceae; genus Agapanthus; species Agapanthus africanus. Next base: position 218,264,971 of record JASDDO010000029.1, read on the forward strand.
CTCGTACACAGCGACGTGTGCGGTCCAATGTCTACACATGCGCGAAGCGGTTACTCTTACTTCATTACTTTTACGGATGATTTTTCAAGGTACGGTTATGTCTTCTTAATGAAACATAAGTCCGAGGCTTTTGAAAAGTTCCAGGAATATAAGAATGAAGTAGAGAAACAGACCGGCAAAAGTATCAAGATTCTAAGATCGGATTGAGGTGGAGAATACTTAAGTGCCGAGTTCCTAAATTACTTAAAAGAGAATGGGATTCTCTCTCAGCTTACTCCTCCATACACTCCGCAGCACAACGGTGTATCGGAGAGAAGGAACCGAACCCTATTGGATATGGTACGGTCCATGATGAGTAACGCTGAGTTACCGCGATCATTCTGGGGGTATGCGCTAGAATCAGCTGCGTACCTTTTGAACCGAGTTCCTACTAAGACTGTGCCTACTACACCATATGAGATGTGGAGTGGGAAGAGACCCTATCTTAAGCACATTAAGACATGGGGATGTCCAGCTTTTGTTAAAAAGCAGCATGCGGACAAGCTCGAGGCACGCTCAGTACAGTGTAAGTTCGTGGGATATCCAAAGAACTCCAAGGGATATTTCTTCTACTGTGAAGAGGAACAAAAAGTTCTTGTTTCTCGTCATGCCTACTTCTTGGAAACTGAGTTTTTGGAAAACCAGATAAGTGGGAGCACAGTAGAACTGGAAGAAATTCCAGAACCACGAGCTATTACTGAAAGCTTAGAGGAACCAGAGGGTTCAAAAGAACAGGACATTCCTACGCCGCTCCGCAGGAGTAGTAGGCAGTCTCATCCGCCCGAGAGATACTGCGGTTTTCTCATAGACGGGGATCGAGAGGATTGCATCATAGATTATGATGAGCCTACTAGCTTCCAGCAGGCCGTTCAGAGCGTTGACTCGGTAAAATGGCTGGATGCAATGCGGACCGAAATGGAGTCCATGTACACCAACAAAGTATGGACGTTGGACATTGCTCCAGACGGGGTAAAACCCGTAGGATGCAAGTGGATCTTCAAAAGGAAGATTGGTGTAGATGGACAGGTTGAGACCTATAAAGCTAGACTTGTAGCAAAGGGTTTCCGTCAAAGACCTGGCTTAGACTATGACGAAACCTTTTCTCCAGTGGCTATGCTGAAATCCATTCGGATCCTTCTTGCCATTGCTGCCTTCCACGATTATGAGATTTGGCAGATGGACGTAAAGACCGCTTTTTTGAATGGAAATTTAGAGGAGTGTGTCTATATGGATCAGCCAGAGGGTTTCATTCAGAGTGGGAGCAGCGGAAAGGTGTGCAAGTTGCTTAAGTCCATCTATGGACTAAAGCAGGCATCGCGGAGTTGGAACATCTGTTTTTATGAGACGGTCAAGGAATTTGGCTTTATCAAAAATCCAGATGAACCATGCATCTATAGTAGATTTGTAGCGAGAACTGTAGTATTCCTTGTTTTATACGTGGATGACATTCTCTTAATAGGAAATGACATTCCTATGCTACAATCTGTCAAGGGGTTCTTGTCACACAGGTTCTCCATGAAAGACCTGGGTGATGCCTCATACATCCTGGGGATCCGGATCCATCGTGATAGATCCAAGAGGATATTAGGACTTTCACAGTCCAGGTACATCGACACCGTACTGAAAAGATTCAGTATGGAAGATTCCAAGCGCGGTAACCTACCAGCTTGTCACGGGATCACCCTCTCTAAAGAGATGTCTCCCAAGACTGATTTGGAGAGGGATCGCATGTCTATTATACCCTACGCTTCTGCGGTAGGCTCTATAATGTATGCGATGTTATGTACCAGACCGGATGTAGCTTATGCACTGAGTGTGGTAAGCCGGTATCAGTCAAACCCTGGGGAGAAACACTGGATAGCGGTAAAGAACATTCTCAAGTACCTGAGAAGGACTAAGGAGATGTTCTTGGTGTATGGCGGAAAAGACCTCCAGATCGAGGCCTTTGCTGACTCCAGCTTCCAGAGTGACAAGGATGATTCCAAGTCCATGTCGGTTTTTGTCTTTACCCTCAATGGAGGGGCGGTGTGTTGGAAGAGCTCCAAACAGGAAACCGTTGCAGACTCGACTATGGAAGCGGAATACATCGCAGCATCTGATGCCGCAAAAGAAGCTGTCTGGATAAGGAAGTTCTTAAAAGAACTTCAGGTGGTTCCGTCCATTGTTGACCCAGTACCTCTGTATTGCGACAACAACGGAGCTATAGCTTTAGCAAAGGAACCCAGGTCCCATCAGAGATCCAGGCACATCTTGAGGCGGTATCACCTGATCAGGGAGATCGTGGATCGCAAGGAGATCGAGGTTCGGAGGGTTGCTTCAGAAGAGAACACTGCAGATCCATTCACCAAGGCCTTACCCCAGACTCAGTTCGAGCGGCTGATCGAGATGATAGGTCTTCGATACGCCAGTACATGGCCTTAGTGCAAGTGGGAGATTGTTAGTGTATATGCCCTAGAGGCCATTACTGTATCATACTAGTTTGTATATTACTTGATGGAAGCTGGGGATATTCACCTTGTATAAACAATCTTGCTCAATATAGTAGTATGCTACTTGGTTTGTTTCTACTTCAATGTGTACTTGTGTTTATTTCAGTATATCACTTATACGCATTAGTGGAGCCCTTAGGATCTTTGCTTGATTACCAGCGTTGTGATGGCAGTCACACTAGTGGGGGCTGGGTAATCTATAAGCACATCCTTATACAGGTCCCTAGTCGCAGGACTATCGAGACAGGGCATCGATACTCCGGAGTAGACTAGCGTATGCGCTTCTCATCCCAGTGTGGGAGATGGTCTGTCCCACAGCCATCAGTACGTCGTACTGGAGATAGTATACGGGTGCTCGTTGGGTTACGAGTACACTGGACAGGACTCGTCGGGAACTGACAGGTTGGTATTATACCTATCGTCAGTTATCAGTTCCCAGGTGACATGAGTACAGCTTAGTCCGCTGACTTGACACTGGCACTTCGCCTCGAGTGTGTTCCCACTGCACTTTGATCACTACCCTACCACGGCTCAAAGGAGTCGTGCAAACAGGTGGTGGTTGGGTACAGTCCCGAAGCACTTGGAGGCAGTGACGGTTAGACAGGATTCGTCTCTCCCGGTATTGGGGGTTGACATCGCGCTGTGTCTAGGAGAGCCATTACACGAGTAGTCCCTGGCCAGGGCAAGCGAGATATACTGGTAGGTTTCCAGTGTTATCTCAGGGTGTTTTGGGCTTCACTCCGACACGACTTGTACCGCTATTGGGGGACTGACGTTTTACCGCCCCCTAGGCTCGACATGCGATGTATCAGACGAACAGACCGGACTGTACGGAGACTGTCACATTCAGACTCAGTAGGAGTTCAGATGGGGTTTCACCTCGTCAGCCTTCTTGTCGGCATCTACCTGGGGACCGTTACGCACAGCTAGTGCCGCTAGCGGTCTGTGGTTAAACCCACTGCCAGCGTAGTGTCGAGTCTTTAGAGTCCCACACAGAGGGTATTCGCCTATGGGCAAAACAGAGTAGAGGTCGCATGGTTTTGCGACAGAGTTCGTTCTCATCCGCGCACTTGTGCACGTTTGGAGTCCGGACGGATATTACTGGCTGGCTCTGGTTTGAGTCAGATACCGGTATATGTTTTGGGGTTGCTTTTATCTCAGTATTCATGTTCCTCGGAACAAGGATGCAGGTGTGTATGCACGGTTATTTGAGGAAGAGGAATATGACTTTCATTAGGGTTTCGGAACGGGTGCGTATGCACAGTTGACAGTCCTCTTTTTCCAAACCCTAATGGATTTGTATTATATCAATTAATAATATATAATAAAATGAAATTGTGTCATGGTTGGTTTTTGTTGACTTGTTGACCATGGTTGACTTGTTGACCATGGTTGAAGTTTTGACCATCATCATTACAAAAGAAAGATGCTCTTTGATTCTAGCAAATTCATTTAATGTTTGAAATGATAATGGTCATTCTAAAACTTTCCATCAACCTTTTCATTTTCATTATTATTATTGATAATTCTTTTTCTTTTGCATTATAGTTGCAAGAAAGAAAAAGGATAGCTCATTTCTATCATATTCATTCTCTCTCTTCACTTCATCTTCTTCTTCCTCTAGCTAAAGAGAAACCTTCTCATGTGTTGAGAATCCTTCTCTTTAAAAAGAAAAGCACCCCTTAGACTCTCTCTACTCATTCTAGGTTCAAGGTTTAGCAAGCCGGAAACCCTAGTTCACTCAAAGATCGAGGAAGAGCCCAAAGGTCGAACCTTCGAGGTGGATCCATTTTCGATGGAAGAAGGCGACAAGAAGAGAACCATCAACCTCTACAAAAGTTTGAAGAAGAAGGAGTTCAAGTTTAGGTATAACCATCCTCATCCGAGTAGCTAACTTTCTTTAGCTTGTATGCTTGTTTTAGTTTAGTTAAAGATCCTGACTTTGCTTAGTCCATGTTGCCCCTTGCGCTAAAAATTTGATTTTTATACCGTTTCCGCCTCCCCGTAAGAACCGGGGGTCGCAACGTGGACTTACAATCATGCCCGATCATATCGACTCGTTCCCAAGTATCATATAACATCCTCATCATCCAAGCATATGGATACCAATATATATATATATATATCCCCAATACACACAAGTAAGTAAATGTACATGAGTATAAGTAGGTGCGTGTATGCAAATCTTTACTCTAAGGTTCATGACTAAGCAATCGACTAAAGTCCTTTCTTCAATTCTCGCTTACACTAAACCCATGATCACTTAAAGCTTCTCTTGCTAAGTGTTCCTATCTCTCAACAACATATAAATGTATATCTATATCATATCACATCATTTTTTATGACTTTGCGGGGGTGCTATACGCCATCCACCCGACTTCTCCCCGTAGATATAAATCTACTCACCTTGAGCTTCGCTTGCTGGAGTCAATGATGCCACGCTCATCCTCGTTATCTTGAAGTCTACGTGGGGTACCTGCAACCAATACACAATCGCAAACGTATATTAAAACCAAGTCGGAAAACCAAAACAGCACACGTTTTGCCTATAGATCAAAACATATAGCCTCGCGTGCAAAACACGACTAAAACCCTAGTCGTTGGCGTTCAAACGCCACACGACGGAAACACAATATCAAATACCAAAACCAAATTCATAGAAAGCCGCAAAACAAATTCGGAAACTTAGAAAACATGCTCCAGATTTTACCCTAAGTCAAATTAGCCAATTCTGCATATATGGAGGGTCTATTTTACTGATAAAGGAGCCACAGAACAAAAATTGACCAATTTGCCCCTACTCTGGCCGCAAATTGCAGCTAGAATGAATAAATTTGTGGCCTTAGCTTGGGGGTTGGGGCTCGGGTCTCTGTGGTAGCTTCCTAAGTGCCTGCACAACTCTCAGTCTTCGCTAAATAATTTTCCAGGTCCCCGAGTCACTCCAGATTCCAATATACTACCACAATTTCCACAATTTCCCGTATCGGCAGGATTTTAAAGTTTTAAATTGGGGTTAAGTCTCAGGTTTTGGGTCCAATATGGTATCTTGAAGGGGGTTTAAGGTCACTACTAATCTCAATTATACCCTAAGATTCAATTCAAACCTGAATCCCTCTCTAGAAATTTTCTAACCTCACTATTCAAAACCAATTTAACTCTAAACTACTATAAGGTGCTATTGGACTTTAAATTAAGCTAGATGGAAGAATTTATACCTCACCTGGGCAACCCAAGAAAAACCCTAGCTCCCCAATGTTGTCAAAATCCAATTTTACTTGGTCCATTGTGTAGAGAATGAAGAGGGGATCACTTTTAATGAAAGGGGTTTAGGGTTTTGATGGACATTTGGAGATGATTTCTTGGGGTGAAGGTGGAGGGAGATGAAGTTGAAGGAGGAGAAGAAAATGATGAAAAATGGTGGAGGGAGATGAATGTGGCAGCCCCTCTCTCTCCCCTCGCTTATTCTCACCCACTCTCTCACTAATTACCCTTTTTTCCATTCCTCTTTACTTTTCTTTTCTCTTTTAAAACCAAAACGCATAATACCCATAAAACAACACGAATGCAACAACATGTAACCAAATACAACACGACATGGTGCACTAGCCATGAAAAACTGTAAAAACACGGATTTGGCCTAATCGCGATTAGCAGTGCACTAATCGGGTTTTCATTTAAACTGCATATAATAAATCTTAAAAATGCCAAATCCTTTAAATATATATATTTAAATGAATAAATCATTTTAATTCCCAATATTTCATAATTATTGGTATATATTTATACCCTTTTTCGAAAACCCCAATTTCGCAAATCGGCAGTTTTCGGGAAAAATATTATTTTAATATTAAATTCCAAAAATAATATTTTATATTTTTTTTGAAATGTTACGCAAAGTCCACTCTTTTGTTATTCCTTAGGATATTTGTTAACCCAACCCTTAACCTTAGCCTTTGGTTTATTCTCTATATGAGTTAGGCATGAGGGCTTAACTCACCCATGGTTGCAATAATTCATTTGGATTAATTCATATGATGAGTTCATTCTTCTTCGTCTTCTTCCTAAAAAGCTTTCTAGCTTCAATGGAGATATGAGAAAAAATATGAGAAAATAAAATCTAAAGTGAGCAAAATTCCTACTTCATCATCCTTTACTACTTGTCATTTAGTATAGGGTGTTTGCTTCACTAATTCCATAATTAATGAAGTGATAGCTTGGGTTAGTGTATCCTCGACGTAGATCATTTTCGGTCTCGAAGACTTCGAAGCAAGCATGTTCGTTTCTTCATGGGAGCCTCTCTAGAGTCCGGAGTTCATGATCGCAGCGAAGGGACTGCTACATGGAGCTATTGAAGTGAAGGATCGGTCTACAAAGGTTTTATTCCTTGCTCTCTTTTACTTCCAAAGTGTTTGCATTTACATTTCCGTAGATTTCTAGTTAACGATTCTTAATTAGGGTAAGCTAGAACGGCAAATTTTGAATTTGGTATGGACGATGCCTCTCGAAACCTTGCTGCCGTCCTAGGAAACGCTGCAGTGGTATCAGAGCCATGCTAGAAATTTATACGGATTTTGTTAAGATTACGAAACCGAAATACTCCGAAACTTGAAATGCGAAAATCAAGTTTCTGTAAAATTTAAAATGTTGTCAAAAATTTTTTTAAACAAATACAGAGTGTTGTATGTGATATAATATGAATGCTGTGAAAATTTGAGGGGGTTTCATGCAATTTTGGCCGGCCACCATACCCCCAATCTCGGCCAAATCCGAGCAGAACCCTCTAAGTTTTTGACTGTGTTCAAGTGACTTAGTTTTGATGTTTCACGTGATGTTTATTTTGCTAATTTTGCATGTGATGTAATCTTACACTATAAGCAATTCGGAGTGTTTCGTATTCGTAATTTTAACATTGTTTCGGGTTATTCGCATGTTGTCTAGACGAAGTTAGAAAGTTCGAACGATTGTCAAAAATGCATTTTTCCAAGGTTAACATATTCGGAAAAATATGCAAGTGATTCTGTGGACCCTTTAGAAGAACAAAACCTTAACTCGATTATGTGATCGTCAGAACCGCCACTAAACCCTAAGGTTTGTGGTAGTTCAGCATTGTCATATGTGAGGCGTTGGTTTGACCCTTCTACGGCTGGTTCATAGGTACTATGGCATCTTCTGGGTATTATTGAACTGTGCTCAAGTGTTGAGCTATCGGGAAATTGTGGGATTTTGATGAATCGATCGAAAAGTTTAACGTCGTCCGGATATTATGTGATGGGATACAATATTTGGAATCCACAAGTAGTTATGAGATAACTAGTTTGAATTTTATAAATCTAGCAGTTTAGTCTCATTTGATCGGTTGCCACGGGATTTTGATGTGATCAAAAGTCCGTCGCAATCACGTAGTGTACACGAATACTCGTCGGGTAACATTATTAGATAGCCACGCCCCATAGCCCCGACCAAGTGACTGTAGGAGAACCCCGTCGCCAAAAGCATCCGTTCGGGTGCTCACGGCAGCGGTGTTCCGCCTTAGTGCACTTCGTCGACGACATCGGGGGGTGCGGCTGTCTACTAAAGTTTGCGATGAGCATTCGATCAGGATGTCGGGAATCTTGCTGAATTTCCCGACTAGATATTGAAAAGTGTTTTCGAGATCGAGACTAAAATGCGGGGTTTATAATTTTTAGGCATGCGATGTCTAACGAATTCAATTGGTTAGGCATGCGATGTCTAAGGTGGTTGCGGATTCCAACTGTTATAGTTTTTCATTTTCTTTTCTGCGACCGTAAGTGTAATATGTGGTGTATCGCCGGTTTCGGTGCTATATGTCAACGACACCTGGGACACGCCTATTTACTTACATTGATGGCATGTGATGTTATGTGTTACTGTAATATGTTATATTGGATAGTCGTGTTTCGAATAGCCTGAGGTTTTATGTGAGATGAGAGTTTTTCATTTTCATTCATGTAAAATTCATTGTATGTAATATTCTTTTATCGGGGCACTTCCGGGTTGAGGATGATGTCACCATTGTATATTATTTACTTTTCCACATTAGGATAGACCTAAGGCGGGAGCATAAGTAACCGGGTTCTAGGGTCTAGTGGGAGACCATCTCGAGGAGTCGAGACCGGGTCTCCTAACTCTAGAATTGGTAGGGTTGCTTGTCGCTCTCGTAGGGGTCTAGGGATGTGGGTTTGGCTATTCATCACGACCGTGGAATCCGTGTTTTATACAGGCTAAAAATAAAATACGGAAATCCTAGTATATCTAATATTTCATATGTTGTTTTCTGCTGCGATATCTGTGATGTGATCATTTGATATAAGTTGAGTAGATACTGGATATAGTATATGTGATATATTATATAGACGTTGCTTATGTTTTACACCCGCGCTAGCCCTGCCCCGCTCTGCCGTTAGTTACCTAACCTTACGGTGCATGAGGGGACATCGAGGCGATTGCAGATATCATAAGCGTACATTGTATTTATCTGTGATGTTTAGGTAACATAATATGATGGGACTTCATTAATGAGATTAATGAAAGAAAATAAACCTAAAGATGTTGTGGAATCGAATTTTCAAAAACAGGTAGCTCTAGTTGTTGTTTTGCATAGCGGTATTCCTTTTAGAATATCTAGCACCTTATTCGATAAGGAAATAGCCGAGATCCCTTCACCGGGAGTGACCTTTTTAGCAATAACTGGCAGATACTACAACCCACGGATTCGTCTTTTGATTGCTTTTCTAGTGCTTTCTTTGCATAGTGGTATTGTGAATATCCTGCACCTCACTCGACGAGGAAAGAGCCAAGATCCCTTCACCAGGAGTGACCTCTTTAGCAAAACTAGCAAAGGCCTCAAAAACACTCCATTTAAAATCGTTTGATTCTACAACGATATCAAGTTCATTACGCAAAAGGTTTTCTTAAAAACCTGTCGTAGCCCTCCGTCATTTCAGATAAGTACTTCATAGTATTCGTGCTACGTTTGTTGACCTCCGTCAAGGCGTAGTGTGCGGTAGCTATTTATGCTTATCTGTATAAGCATACAATGCGATTGAGTTAGGGTAGTCGTGCGACCTTGTTGACCTCCGTCAAGGGTCGTGCGGGTGGGTTTAATTCAATCAGGAAATGTATGGGTTGAACTTGACTAGTAGCCTATGGTTTGTTGACCTCCGTCAAGGTCATAAGATGCTAGGGGTAAAATATTATCGGGAATTTCAAGTGTTGAAATTTGCAATGAGATTGCATACCTTCTATGAGATAGTTGGATCCCGATACCCACTGTGAGTAAGAGTTACTCCCGGAAAAGTTTTACAAATTACAATTAGCCGATCAAGTAAGTGTCGAGAAAGGTGTCAACGGGGTTACGATCCTGGGAAAACGAGGTTTATTTTAATTAGGTCCGTGCGAAAGCACGGGGAACCTCCCTCAAAGTACCGGCACTAGCCTGGCTGAAAGATTGGAGAACTTGTAGGGTGTAATTTGTTAGTTGTATGTATGCCCTAAAGGCCATTATTGTACATATGATGTATATTATATTGGATGCTTGGACATATATAGAGAGGACTTTCTTGCTCGACATGATAGTATGCTATCTGGTTGCTCTTTATCTTAACATGTATACTTGTCTCTTGATACTGTCTTATGGTTACATGTTGGTAAAGCCCTTAGGATGTGTACTTGACTACCAGGATTATGATGCAGATCATACTAGTGGGGCCATGGTAGTCCATAAGTTCATCCTTTAATGTTCCTAGTCGTGGGTGTATCGAGAAAGGGCATCGATATACCAGAGTAGACTAGCGTATACGCTTCTCGACCCATGAGATGGGCGATGGATGATCCCATATCCATTGGTGTTTAACATCAGAGATGGTATACGGGTGCTCAGTGGAGACTGAGTACACTGGACGGACTCGCCGAGAACTCCTAGTTGGTATTATACCTATCGTCGGATAGCAGTTCTCTGGTGACACTGGTATAGGTTAGTCTGTAGACCCGAGATCGTCATAGAGTCTTGTGTGATTCCCACTGTGCTTTGATTTCCACCTTAACACGTTCAAGAGGACGTGCAAAACGGTGGTTTTTGGGTACAGTCCCGAGTTACATGGAGGCAATAAGCGATAGGAGGGGTTTCGTCTCTACCGGTATTATGGGTTGATGTTGCGCTGTGCTCGATTGGCCATAACAGAGATGTCCCTGGCCAGGGCTGATTTAGAGATTTACTGGTAAGTGTTATCAGTAGTTTCTCGACCCGTTATGAGCCTCGTATCGGCATGATTTATCGGTTATTGGGATCTGACGTTTACCACCCCTAGACTGGATATGCGACATATCAGACGAGGAGACCAAACTGTATGGTAATGTTACTGACATGCTTTTGCAGGACTTAGAGCGGGCTTGCTTGCTGATCTTCTGATCGTTTAATACCCGGGTAGCCGTTACGTCCAACTAGTACTGCTGACGGTTTGTGAGTGCTTGATGTGATCATCACCTACTGCCGGCGTATTGACGAGTCTTTAGAGTCCTACATAGAGGTTTTACTGGCTCAGGCAAAACGAAGTAGGAGCACATATGTGATATGTGCGGGACCGAGAATAATACGAGTATGTGATACCGTATTATATTCTCGTGATTTATTCGTACCGGTCGGTTATATGTAATATAGCCGGGTTATCGAATCAAGTGTTGATACGATAACTTGGTACATTTAATATTAGTCGGTTATATGAGATATAGCCGGATTATTAAATCAAGTGTTGATTTGATAATTTAGTGTATAATTGTATATTTGATATACTAATTTACAATAACTAATATTATCTCATTTAAGCATTTATTTTTCTCACTTGTGTGCATGTGATATATATGTGATATATATTAATGTACATTCTTTTGTATCATGGTTGTTGATACACACTACATGGGTGTATGAGACTTACACCATACTAATTATAATGTAGGGTTTTAATATTTAAAGTAATTCCAAATTAGTGGATAATTAGCCATATGCATGAAACTTGTAGAAGCTTGTGGATGGATTGACTTAATCCACTAGTTTTGTTTTACTTAAGATATTTATTAACCTAACCATTATAATTTAGCCATGGTTATGTCTCTACATGTGTTAGCTATATGATACAAACTCACCCTGGTTGATTCTCTCACCTCATTAGTTCATTCTCATTTCTTTGCTTCATCTTCTTCATCCTTGAGAAAAAGCTTGCTAGGTTTTTGCAAAGTGAGAAAATATTGTGAGAAAAATAAAACTAAAGTGAGCCCACTTCCTACTTCATCATCCCCTACTAGATTAGCAATTTAGTATAGGGTGTTAGCTTCACTAGTCTCTCAATCAGTGAAGTAGTAGCTTGAGTTAGTATCTCCTCGACGTAGATCATCTTCGGCCTCGAAGACTTCAAGCAAGATAGTTCTTTTCACCTTGAGAAGCCATGCAAGAGTCCGGGAGTACCATGATTGCAGTGAAGGGACCACTACAAGGAGCTATTGAAGTGAAGGACCGGTCTACAAAGGTTGTATTCCGTTATCACTTAGAAGTAAAGTAGCTTACATTATAGTTTTGCTCCTAAAACTCTAGTTAGATCCTAGGTTAGGTTGTTTGGTACACTAGAAAATCTGAAATTAGCATGTTTGATACCTTGTGAAACCTTGTGGTTGTGCCAAAGAACCCTACAGTGGTATCAGAGCCTTACTAGAGCATTAGGAGTTGTCTAGGCGAAGTTAGAAGTTCGAACGAACTCCAAAAACCCGATATTGCCCACTTTTTGGAAATTTTTCAAAATATTGGAATTTTTCACATTAAAAATCCTCAGAAAATCGTGCAGGTAAAACTATGGACCCTCTAGAAGAACGACACCCTAACTCGACAACATGACCACGGAACTGCAGCCAAACCATGGGTTTGGCGGCGGTTCCGCGGCGCCATGTGTGAGGCTTAGGCCGATACTTCTACGGTTGGTCCGTAGCTACTGGGGCATGCTTCTGGGTATTTTTGATATTGCTCAAGTGTTGAGTTTTCTGGGGAAATTTTGGGAATTCGTTGATTCGATCGAAAGGTTTAACATCGTCTAGCTGTCTGGAATGTGATACAATATGTGGAATTCGTATAGTTAGGCATGAAATCCAAAGTATGTGATATTTTGGGTTTATGATGTCTAAGGTTATTATGAATTCCAAATGTTGTAGTTTGACATTTTCTTTTTTGCGACCGTAAGTGTAATATGTGGAGTATCGCTGGTTTCGTTGCTATATGTCAACGACAATTGGGATACGCATATTTACTTACGTTGATAACATGTGATGTTATGTGTTGTTGTGATATGTAATATTGGATCGTCGCATTTTGAATAGCCGGGGGTTTTATGTGAGATGAGAGTTTTTATTTTCATTCGTGTAAAATTAATTGTATGTAATATTCTTTTATTGGGGCACTTACGGGTTGAGGATGGTGTCACCGTTGTTGTATATTATTTACTTTTCCGCATTAGAATAGACCTAAGGAGGGGAGCACAAGTAACCGGGTTCTAGAGTCCAGTGGGAGGCCAACTCGAGGAGTCGAGTCCGGGTCTCCTAACTCTAGAATTGGTAGAGTTGCTTGCCGCTCTCGTAGGGGTCTAGGGATGTGGGTTTGGCTATTCATCACGACCGTGGAATCCGTGTTTCATACAGGCTCGAAATGAAACACGGACCTCCTAGTATATCCAATATTTCATATGTTTCTTCTGCTGCTCTGTGATGTGGTCACTGTGGATTCTGAGATGAATGGATATACATTATATATGAGATATATACTAGACGTTGCTTATGTTTTGCACCCGCGCTAGTCCCGTCCGGTATGCCGTTAGTTAAGTAACCTAACGGTGCATAACGGGACACTGTGGTGAATGCGGATGGCATAAGCGTATGTTGTATTTTCTTTTCTTGTGATGCTTAGGAAGAATAAATGATGGGACTTCATTAATAAGATTAATGAAAGAAAAGAAACCTAAAAGATATTGTAGAATCAAATTTTCAAAAAAGGGTAGCTCTAGTTTTTGCTTTGCATAGCGGTATTCCTTGTAGAATATCCAGCGCCTTATTCGATAAGGAAAGAGCCGATATCCCTTCACCGGGAGTGATCTCTTTAGCGAAACTAGAAGATGCTACAAACACTCGGTTTTGTTTTTGATTGCTTTAATGGTTTTTTCTTTGCATAGTAGTATTTATGAAATATCCTGCACTTTATTCGATAAGGAAAGAGCCGAGATCCCTTCACCAGGAGTGAGCTCTTTAGCGAAACTAGTAAAAGCCTCAAAAACACTCCTTTTCAAAATTCACTCGATTCTACAACGATATCAAGTTCATTACGCAAAAGGTTCTCTGAAGAACCTGCTGTAGCCCTCCGTCATTTCAGATAAGTCCTACTTAGTATTCGTTCTACGTTTGTTGACCTCCGTCAAGGCGTAGTGTGCGGTAGCTGACTAGTATTTATCTTCTTATGCATATGATGCAGATTTGATTAGGGTATGTTAGTGTATATGCCCTAGAGGCCATTACTGTATCATACTAGTTTGTATATTACTTAATGGAAGCTTGGGATATTCACCTTGTATATACAATCTTGCTCAAAATAGTAGTATGCTACTTGGTTTGTTTCTACTTCAATGTGTACATGTGTTTATTTTAGTATATCGCCTATACACATTAGTGGAGCCCTTAGGATCTTTGCTTGATTACCAGCGTTGTGATGGCAGTCACAATAGTGGGGCTGGGTAATCTATAAGCACATCCTTATGCAGGTCCCTGGTCGCAGGACTATCGAGACAGGGCATCGATACTCCGGAGTAGACTAGCGCATGCGCTTCTCATCCCAGTGTGGGAGACGGTCTGTCCCACAGCCGTCGGTACGTCGTACTTGAGATAGTATGCGGGTGCTCGTTGGGTTACGAGTACACTGGACAGGACTCGTCGGGAACTGACTAGTTGGTATTATGCCTATCGTCAGTTATCAGTTCCCAGGTGACATGAGTACAGCTTAGTCCGCTGACTTGACACTGTCACTTCGCCTCGAGTATGTTCCCACTATACTTTGATTACTACCCTACCACGGCTCAAAGGAGCCGTGCAAACAGGTGGTAGTTGGGTGCAGTCCCGAAGCACTTGGAGGCAGTGACGGTTAGACAGGATTCGTCTCTCCCGGTATTGGGGGTTGACATCGCGCTGTGTCTAGGAGAGCCATTACACGAGTAGTCCCTGGCCAGGGCAAACGAGATATACTGGTAGGCTTCCAGTGTTATCTCAGGGTGTTTTGGGCTTCACTCCGACATGACTTGTACCGCTATTGGGGGACTGACGTTTACCGCCCCCTAGGCCCGCCATGCGATGTATCAGACGAACAGACCGGACTGTACGGAGAATGTCACATTCAGGCTCAGTAGGAGTTCAGATGGGTTTCGCCTCGTCAGTCTTCTTGTCGGCATTACCTGGGGACCATTACGCACAGCTAGTGCCGCTTGCGGTCTGTGGTTAAACCCACTGCCAGCGTAGTGTCGAGTCTTTAGAGTCCCACACAGAAAGCTTTTCGCCTTTAGGCAAAAGAGTAGAGGTCGCATGGTTTTGCGACAGGTCGCATGGTTTTGCGACAGGGTTCGGTCACATCCGTGCACTTGTGCACGTACAGTGTCCGGACAGTTTACACTAGCGGGCTTTGGTTTAAGCCAGATCCTAGTGTACCTTTTGGGATTGGATTTATCCAGTGTGTATTCGTGTTCCTCGGAACGCGGATGCGGGTGTGTATGCACAGTTGACGGAGAGACAGAGGCAGAGGATTCTCATTAGGGTTGTTGACCGTTGACCGTTGACTATTGACTTTTTGCTCAACCCTAATGAGAATATGATATGTGATTAACAATTATATTAATTAAGTATTATGGTGACATGGTTGTTGACTTGTTGACTTTGTTGACTTGTTGATTTTTGTTGACTTGTTGATTTTGTTGACCGGTTGACTAGGCTTGACTAGTTGACCATCATGATAACCATAGCTATCATTTCATGGCAAAGACTTTTGCTTGCTTGCTCTTTTGTGCAAAATGAGTGCATGAAATGATATGGCTATGGTTGCTTAAACCATCACATAACACTTGATTGATATGTTTTGTTATCATTGTTTTGGATTATGAGAGGGTGAAAGACAAAAGAGAGGCTCATTCTCACTTGACCATTATCTCTCTTGTTCTTGAGCTCTCATACTCTTGCTCTCACCCTCTTCCTCTTGCTCCCTCTCTTGACTCTATGGTTCACTTGTCTCATGAGTTGAGAACCAAGAACCATAGATAAAATCCCATACAAACTCTTCTCTACTCACTCTAGTTCACAAGGTTTAGCAAACCGAGTGAACTAATTTCTTCAAAGTTCGAAGAAGGAGCCAAAGGTTGAAGCTTTCAGGTGGATCTATCTTCGGCGTAAGGAGACGACGGGAAGAAGCCGATCCGGACCACCATCGAGGTTTGAAGACGAAGGAGTTCAAGACAAGAAAGGTATAAACCCCCTAACCGAGTAGTTAACGACTCCTAGTTAGGTTGTTAATTAGATGTTTAACAAAGATCCGGGTTTTAAGTCCATGTTACCACCTCTAAGAAAATCGTTTTTCATCAAATTCCGCATGCCCGAAAGTACCGGGAGAGGTAGCATGGACTTACAGTGGTATCAGAGCCTAGTTAAACTCTATCTAACATGTTAGCAAAGTAGCTAGAAGATCGATCAAAGAAAAGTCGCAAAACGAACCCAAAACTGTCAAGTTTCTGCCGATTTTTATTCTGTTCAAAAGTTGATAATTTTCATCTTAAAAATCGGCTCAGGCTTTTGTTAGAATAACCACCAAATTTGGTCCAACGATCGAGTCAAAGCGCCGCGGAAACGCGGCGGGAGCACGCTCGCGCCGCGGTTCCGCGGCCGAGTTGACTCGGCCGAGGTCCATCTTTGGTGCAGTGTTTTTCTGGGGTTGTTTTAGGATTTTTGGAATATATATTTTCTGCCCAGATTTTCCAGAACGAAAATTTTATTTTTGGGGTCCTGAAAATCCGTATTTTTGATCGAACTTCTAAAAGACTTAAGCTGACGGGTTTTTCTGTGATGTGATATTTGTATTGAACGTCTGCTAATCGCTATATGTCGATTAGTGGGGGTTATACAAATCTGTGATCTGTAATGTTATTGGAATGTGTATATGAATATGTTGGATTGTCGCGGGTGAATAGCCGGGGGTTGTGAGACGAGAGTTTTCTTTTCTTTCAATTCATGTAAATTTGTAAATTGATGTAATAATTATTTGTATGGCCGCACAACCGGGTCGGAGTTGTAGCCGTCATTGTATAATTTCTTTTTACTGTTTTTGCTCCTAGGATAGACCCATGGAGGGGGTGCACAAACTACTGGGTATGCCGAAGTGCCGAGTGGCCTACTCACGGAGATGAGGGAGGTTGCTTCGCTTCGGGTACTTAGCGGGTAGTTTGCCGCGCCCGTAGGGGTCTTGGGTGGGGTTTTGGCTATTCACCGCGACCGTGTAATCTGCTTTTCGTTACAGGCTCGTACGAATTACAGATTCCTAGTATATCCAATGTATTCATCTGTGATCTGAAATGGCTATCATTGCAATATATCTATATGTGATATTATTTAGGCGTTGCTTATGTTTTACAGCCGCGCTAGCCCAGCCCCCGCTCTGTCGTTAGTTAAGTAACCTAACGGGTAATGACGGGGCCCCGTGGCGAATGCGAATGGCATAAGCGTACGTCATATTTTGGTTGTTTTCTGCAATGGTAGGATTAAATGATGGGACGCATTAAAAGAACTAATGCAAGAATATCACGCATTAAAAGAACTAATGCAAGAAAATAAACCAAGTTAAAGTCGTTGGAACACTTTCGAAAAACCACTCGGTTCTTTTCAAAACAAACTTTTAAAATGCGGAGTTTGAGCCACTCCTTTTAAAAGCTATCTCGTTCCATCGATTATATCAAGTTCTCTACGTTCACGGTTTCGCCAAAACCATTCGTAGCCCTCCGTCGTTTCACATGAATAGTCAATAGTATTCAAGCTGTGTTTGTAGGCCAAAGTCAAGGCATAGTGATTGGTAGCTATTGGGTATTCATGTGCAGCATAGATAGATGCGTTGGTTTGGAACAGTCGTACTGCCTTGTTGGCCAAAGTCAAGGGTAGGTACGGGTGGATTCAAATTAACCTGGAGAACGACGGGTAGAACTTGACATGTGACTTATGATTTGTTGGCCAAAGTCAAGGTCATAAGAGCATGGGGCAAAAATCCACATCGGGAGTTTCAAAAGAACTGAAACTTGCTAGTTTTGCATACCATTTGGAGTGTGATGATTCTGGTAGGATTCCTTCAGTTTCGTCACGCGATGATATTTGGATCCCGATCCTACTGTGAGTATATGCTACTCCTCGGGAAATTTCTCACTTAACGATCAATGCTATAAACCAAGTAGGTGTCTAGAAAGGTGTTAGCGGGGCTACGCCCTCAGGGAAAAGAGGTTATTTAATTAAGGAACTTCGCGAAAGCGTTGGAAAACCTCCCTCGAAGTACCGACACTGGCCTGGCTGAACGGTTAACCAAGTATTGTACGGTGAGATTGATCCTGACTAATTCTTCCCTTTTGGTTTGAGGAGGGATTCGAGAGACAGTGGGAGCCATCCTGTTTAGACAAACTAAAAACCATTCTAAACTTGCAAGAGCATCAAGCTGAGTGTTTCTTCTCTCTCCTAATTGCAGCGACCAATCAACATGACTGGACTTAAGTTACTTCTAGATAAAAACTTACTGACAGGGCAAAACTACAAAGATTGGCTCAGGAATGTCAAGATGGCAATCACTTACGACAAGCTGGGGTATCTTCTTACCACCAAAGCTCCCCCTGTCCCAGGTCCCAAAACCAGCGTCGCGGATAAGGAAATCCGTAAGACCTGGGAACTTGACTGCGCGAAGGCCAAAGTGCCTCGTGCTTGCCTCTATGGACAACGAACATCAGAGGAGGCACGAGAATATGGACTTGGAATCCATATTTCTTCATACAAAAGAACTGTATGGAGAGCAATCTCGTATCGCAAGATACGAAGCGTCAAAAAAGTTATTTTCGGCAAGGATGGCCGTCGGATCATCAGTAGCAGAACACGTGCTTAAGATGATCGGCTATATTGAGGAGCTCGCGGACCTAGGGACCACATTGGAGAGTGAGCTCTATACGGACTGTTGGAGATAGTGCCCTCAGAGTCAATTATTGGATCACAGGTACGTGATTGCAATGATTGAGGGAGGACCTATCCCGGTAGGACAGTCTTACTCGAGATGATAGTATGCTATCTGGTTTACCTTTATCATCGTGTACTGTTTTAAGTGACCTGACACGTCGCTATTACACGTTGATAGAGCCCCTAGGATTCTTGCTTGACCACCAGCAGTATGAGGGCGATCATATAAGTGGGAGCTGGGGGTCTATAAGCTTATCCTTAAAAGGTCCCTAGTCGTGAGAGTTTCGAGACAGGGCATCGATTCTCCATAGTAGACTAGTGTATACAGTCGAGACCCCGACGAGGGGCGGTGGCCGGTCTCACAAGCCACTGGTGTCAGTTGGATCACCTAAGATGTATACAGGTGCTCATTGGGTTATGAGTACACCGGACAGGACTCGCCGGGAACATGCTAGTTGGTCATATACCAGACGTCAGATGGCAGTTCCCTGGTGACATGTGTGCAGGTTAGTTCATCGACCTGGGGATCGTCATTTGTCTCATGTGAGTTCCCACTGTACTTTGATTACTACCCTACCACGGCTCAAAGGAGTCGTGCAAACAGGTTTTAGTTGGGTACAGTCCCGAGCCACATGGAGGCAGTGAGCGTATCTTCAGGGGTTCGTCTCTCCCGGTATTGGGGGTGAGGTCGTGCTGTGTCTAGGAGAGCCATTACACAAAGTCCTTGGCCAAGGCAAGGAGATTTACTGGTAGGTATTCCAGTAGTATCTCAGGGTGTTCTGGGCTACACTCCGACATGACTTGTACCGCTTTTGGGGGTCTGACTTTTACCAACCCCCTAGGCCCGCCATGCGATACTCATAGACGAACGGACCGGACTGTACGGATATTGTCACTGACAGGCTCAGTAGGGTTGTCAGGCTGAGTTCGCTCACAGACATCCCTTTTAGTCAGTACCTGGTAGCCCGTTACGTATTGGCTTATACCTCTGACGTGCTAGTGGTTAAATCCACAACCAAGGTGTTGATGAGTCTTTAGAGTCCCCCACATTCAGTTACTCAGCTTTCGGGCGAAAGGTTGTAGAGGCCGTATGGAGATATGGCAAGGTCCGATCAGATACGTGCGGTATTGCACGGATCAGGATCGGACAGTCTGTACTATAGGCCGTATGCATATATGGCAGCGTTTGATCAGATACGTGCGGTATTGCACGGATCAGGATCGAACGGATATTACTAGTCGGTTTTGGTATAAGCCGGATCCTAGTATAGTACAGTGTAGATTTTGTCTCATTGCATTTGTATTTCGGTCGAAATACAGATGCGGGTGTGTATGCACAGTATTGGGGTTTTCCTGTAATTTATTACGGGACCAGTTTTCTGGAGTTGCCAGTTTGCTTTCCGTTTCGGCCAATTTCTTTTGTTCCGTTCATTGGCCGAAGATTGGTGGAGGAGGGTTTATTTGCATTGTTGCAAATAGGCTTTTGTGGAGGGGGTTTTTGCATATATTGGTATCATGATGGTTTTCATGATGTGCACCATCCTTTGACTTGATTTCTTCATGATGGCATGACTTTTTGAGTCATCATGGTTCATGATGGTTGCTTTGAGTGTTGGGATTGTTTTAGGAATGATGGTTGATTTTGATAGCCTTCTCTCTCTCTCTTTTGCATTATTGGGATGGCCTCTCATTTTTGTGTGAGACTCTCATTTTTCCTTCACTCTCATATATGCATGGCCGGCCACTTCCTACAAGGGCTGTCCAAATTTTTGGATGGAAAAATGTTGTTCATTTGATGCACAAAAATCCCCAAGCTACTCCACATTTGTTCTTGTTTCATCCCTCCACCAAATGGCACCTCCTTAACCCCAAAATGAGACATGGATCTCTACACTACATTCTACAGCAAACCTTGGGCACGTCGAGTAGCCGGCTTCGTGCCCGAGTTGCCTCGGCATTGAGGTGGGAGCCCGTAAACAAAGTAGGCGATGTGGTGCACTTCCGGAGACAAGGAGGAGACGGGACTTTTCCGCAGGAGATCGGGACCATGACGAGAAGACCGGAGGACTTGGATCGTCGGTATATCTCTATTCCCTTTCTTGTTGATAGCTAGGACTAGTTAGTGGTTCGATCCGGGTATTAGTGCGCGGCGGTTTGCCAATTCAAGAAAATTAAAGTTTTTCACCGTTTCCGCATTCCGGCGTCGGATTGACGGCCGGGGCGCCGCCGTGCACTTACAGTGGTATCAGAGCCTCTCCATTAACTTAGTCTAGCTTTGTGTAATGTGTTTTTCAGTTCCGATCGATCGAAATGTCCAAAAACCCGTATTTGCCCACATCAGTTTTCTGTTGGAAATTTTTGGTGTCGAAAAATTTTTCAGGTTGTAAAATATTAATGTACTGGAAAATCTAAGAGCTCTGTAAAAATTCGACGAAGTAACTCCACAGTGGGAGCGCGGAACCGCCGCGAAAACCACCTTCCCGCCGCCCTTCCGCCGCGCACTGTGGAGATCACTTCACCAATTTTTTACAGAGGCCTTCTGGGCTTAAAATATGGGTTTTGGAATATTAAAATTGGGCCCAGGATTTCTGTGACTGCTACAGTTTTGTTTTGGGGCCCACTTGTTAATATTCGATCGGTCGGATATTTTAAACACATTTTTCACAGTATTTACATTATATCTGCGACCGTGAATGTCACTTGATTGGTAAATCCGGTCTAACTGCTATAGCCCGGTTAGACGGATTTGCGAACGTGACTTTCACGTTGATGTTTTGTTTTTGCTGTGATGTTGCGGATCGGTCGTGGGGATAGCCTGGTTGCAATGCTAGTACAGTTGTGGTTGTATTATGTACATTTGATATTGCGGGGCGAGCGTCCGACATGTGGACTGCCGTCACTGCCTGATTGTATTATTATTTTGGGGCACGACCTGGTTGTGGTCGATGTACCCGGTGTATGTATATTTTACTTTCTGTACTAGGATTGCCCCGCGGAGGGGTGCACGGATAGCCGGGTTCTAGAGGGCAACAAGCCCGCATCTCATGGCATTGAGACGGAGGGGGCTTCACTCTGGGATTGGCGGGCTATTCGCCGCACTCGTAAGGGGTACAGGTTGACCCAGGAGGGGTGCCCAAGTTGCCGGATTCCGTGAAGTGCTGGGTGGTCCATTCACGGAGCTGAAGGGGGCTGCCTCGCTTCAGGTTTTAGCGGGTGACTTGCCGCGCCCGTAGGGGTCTAGGATTTCATTGTACAGGCTATCCACATGACCAGGGGAACGTCGGGTTTCAGCGGCTCTGTGAAACCCGGGGATCCCAGATATCTGTATTGTTTCTGTGATGCTGTTCATTCTCTGTGATGTTGCATTTTATTCACGCCTTGAGCGAATATAATATATTGGTATATATATTAGTAGATGTTGTATATGTTTTACATCCGCGCTAGTCCAGTCCCCGCTCTGTCGTTAGTTAGCTAACCTAACGGGTAATGACGGGACCCAGTGGCGAATGCGGATGGCATATACGTACATCAGTATATTTTCATTCTTTTTGGTGTGATCAATTGATGGGACTGCATTGATTCGGATCAATGCAAGTTAAAAACAAACCTAATCTGATGTTGTTGGAACACTTTTCAAAAAGCTGTTATTGCAAGGACGTTTACTTTTGTTTTGCATCGTGGTATTCATTAGAATATCCTGCTCCTCAGTCAACGAGGCAAGGGCCGAGATCCCTTCACCGGGAGTGACCCCTTGGACAAAAGTTTGCGTCAGGGCATTAACTTCACTATAGCCGAGTACTTTTGCTTTGCACCGTGGTATTCAGTTGGAATATCCTGCACCCCATTCTACGGGGAAAGAGCCGAGATCCCTTCACCGGGAGTGACCTCTTTAGCAAAGGTTTTCGTCACTATATTTCTAAAAAGCTATCCGTTCCTTCAACGATATCAAGTTCATTACGTTAAAGGTTTTCGCCAGAAACCATTCGTAGCCCTCCGTCGTTTCATATGGGTGGTCAATAGTATTCAAGCTGTGTATGTTGGCCAAAGTCAAGGCACAGTGATTGGTAGCTATTGGGTATTCATATGCAGCATAGATAGATGCATTGGTTTGGGACAGTCGTACTGCCATTTTGGCCAAAGTCAAGGGTAGGTACGGGTGGATTCAAATTAACCTGGAGAATGACGGGTAGAACTTGACATGTGACTTATGATATGTTGGCCAAAGTCAAGGTCATAAGAGCATGGGGCAGAAATCACATCGGGAGTTTCAAAAGAACTGAAACTTGCCAGATATGCGCATACCTTCTGGAGTGTGATAGCGTGAGCGGATACCGTCACGTTATCATGCAATGATAGTTGGATCCCGATTCCCACTGATGAGTTAGTTTACTCCTCGGGTTACCCCGACTAATTCTTCTTTCAGGTTTGGAGGAGAATTTGAGGTACAGTGGGAGGTTTCCAGATTAGATAAATTGGTGACCATTCTGATCTAGGTTAGAGTGCACGCTGAGTGTTTCTTTTCTCTCTCTCTTTGGCAGCGACCATTGACCCGACCCTAAGACTTTGACTCAGTGACCAAGTTGACCGAACCTTCTTAAACACCGGCTTTTGGATTGTCAGAGTTGCAAACCTCATTGCCACTCCTACTTTTACCCTTTTCTCCAGGACACCCCGTTTTACTACGAACGTCCACTTCCATTGGACAAAACCATCGTATGGTTAGATACGAACTCGAAAGAATTTATTCGAGGATGGTTTCCGGTTCTGGAGAAAACGGATAGGATTATTCAGTTGCCTTTTCCTTTTACCCTCTCTCAGGTTACGAGTACTCCTTGGTTTAGGGGTAGTATGTTGCGCCACGGCAGCGCCCCGGCCGTCTTACTCGAGGCCAAATTGCGGAATAAAAATTTTTCCTTACTCGGAAACCGGCGCTACCGCGGACAAAGAAAACCCGGATCGTTTACCATTAACCTACGCTAGCTAACTAGAGATGGGGTGAGAAGTATACCGAGTGATCCGAGTCCTCCGGTCTTCTCTTCATCGTCCCGATCTCCCGCGGAAAGTCTTGCCTCGACATCGTCGCCTCCTCGCCGGAAAGGGCACCACATCGCCTTCGTCTTTTACGGGCTCCCGCCTCAATACCGAGGCAACTCGAGCATGAAGCCGGCAACTCGACATGCTCAAGATTCGCTGTAGGAAGTGGTGTGTAGAATCGTAGTCTCTTTTTGGGGTATTGGAGTTGCCTTGATGGAGGAATAAGGTTAAAGGAAATTGGAGCTTTCAATTTTCCAAAAACAAGAAGAATGAGATGAAGAAATTTGTGTCATGCAAGAATGAAAAATTTCTCTCATCCTCACTCATAGTGGCCGGCCATTCTTTTATGAGAATGGTGGAGGGAACAAAACTAAATCATATGAGGGAGGTAAGTGTAGGAGAAGTATGTGGTGACCATATCCAAAGTCAATGAAAACTTCAACCATGCTTTCACTTTTAAACCCATACCTATTTCAAATCACAATAAATGAAAGCATGGAGGAAAGAAAAGATGCTTATCATAATCAATACTTTATGCAAGAAACCCCCCCACAAAGTGTAATTTGCAAAACTGCAAATTACCCCCTCCATCAGAAAAGTCCGGCCTGGAAAGAACAAAGGAAAACCGGCCGGAACGGAATGCAAACCGGCAACTCCAGAAAACTGGTCCCGTAATAAATTACAGGAAAACCCCTATACTGTGCATACACACCCGCATCTGTATTCCGTCCGGATACAAATGCAATGAGACAAAATCTACACTGTACTAGACTAGGACCGGCTTAAGCCAAAGCCGGCTAGTAAAATCCGTTCGATCCTGATCCGTGCAATACCGTACGTATCAGATCAAACCCTGCCATATAACTATACGGCCATTAGTATAAACCGTCCGATCCTGAGCCGTGCAATACCGCACGTATCTGATTGGACCCTGCCATATCTCCATACGGCCTCTACAGCGTTTCGCCCGAAAGCTGAGTAACTGAAAGTGTGGTGGACTCTAAAGACTCGTCAATACTATGGCTGTGGATTTAACCACTAGCACGTCAGAGGTATTAGCCAATACGTGACGGGCCACCAGCTATTGACCAAAAGGGACGTCGATGAGCGAACTCATCCTGACACCCTACTGAGCCTGTCAGTGACAATATCCGTACAGTCCGGTCCGTTCGTCTATGAGTATCGCATGGCGGGCCTAGGGGGTTGGTAAAAGTCAGACCCCCAAAAGCGGTACAAGTCGTGTCGGAGTGTAGCCCAGAACGCCCTGAGATACTACTGGAATACCTACCAGTAAATCTCCTGCCTCGGCCGAGGGCTTTGCGTAATGGCTCTCCTAGACACAGCGCGACCTCACCCCCAATACCGGGAGAGACGAACCCCTGCAGATCCGCTCACTGCCTCCATGTGGCTCGGGACTGTACCCAACTAAAACCTGTTTGCACGACTCCTTTGAGCCGTGGTAGGGTAGTAATCAAAGCACAGTGGGAACTCACACGAGACAAATGACGATCTCAGGTCGATGAACTAACCTGTACACATGTCACCTGGGAACTGCTATCTGACGTCTGGTATAAGACCAACTAGCAGGTTCCCGGCGAGTCCTGTCCGGTGTACTCATAACCCAATGAGCACCTGTATACATCTTAGGTGAACCAACAGACACCAGTGGCTTGTGAGATCGGCCACCGCCCCTCGTCGGGGTCTCGACTATATACACTAGTCTACTAATGGAGTATCGATGCCCAGTCTCGAAACTCCCACGACTAGGGACATTTTAAGGATGTGCTTATAGACCCCAGCTCCCACGTATATGATCGCCATCATACTGCTGGTCGTCAAGCAAGAATCCTAGGGGCTCTATCAACGTGCAATAGCGACATGTCAGGTCACCTAAAGCAGTACACGATGATAAAGATAAACCAGATAGCATACTATCATCTCGAGTAAGACTGTCCTACCGGGATAGGTCCTCCCTCAATCATTGCAATCACGTGCCTGTGATCCAATAATTGACTCTGAGGGCACTATCTCCAACAATCTCCCACTTGCACTCAAGGCTAATTATTGCGATGTCGCATACTCACAGCCCGTGTGATACCGAACACCCAACTCCTCTACTAGTCAGTCTCACAAAACCCGTTTGCGAAACTTTTGCGTTCGAGGAATAGCTTCAGTGAGTGGATCCGCTGTGATGTTTCTTTCTATGTCTCTCTATATCTCAAGTTCGCGGAGAAAACCATCTCCCGAAATGAGCAATACCTGTCTTAGAATGTCTGGATGTCTGATGAGACCTAGCTCATAAATGAACTCCAAATCCAAAATTCTTAGACTGTATCAACAACTGAACTTAATCAGTATCCTGCGCCATGCCTCCCTCAGTATTGCCTTGGACCGCCTGTCCAAAATACAGTCCCTCATCAGAGGGAGAACTATAACTCTGACAACCTCCTTGTCGTCCATGTCACCTTGGAAGCCTGGAGTGATAACCGTCTCCTAAAAGAGGCAGCCGTTATCATATCCCTAGAACATTCACTTATGTTCTAAAACTGCTTCCGACTGTTTTTCCAGGATTGGATCAATATCAACTTATTGCATCTAGTGCAAGAACAACATCTGGTGTGGTACTTGACATCTCATGATTGACTCAATTGCCTAAGCAAGTGATCTGTCAATCATGCGTATCCCTCTCCCCTTTAGTCTGTAAGACACCTTTAGAGAGGGTGACTCCATTACCTGCAGGTACACTACCGTGCCAGGAGTCGTCCATTCTAAATACTCTTAGAATGCTGTCAAAGTACCCTGATTGGGAAACCACCCAAATCTAGATCTAAAACCATAGATCTAGTAACCAGTATGTCTGATATAATGTCCAAGTCCCTTGTGGAGAAAACACTGTGTGACGACCAAAGTATAACCGATCGTAGTATAGGAATATCACTTCCTACTACCTTCTCAACAGATCCATCCCCTATTCTGATGACGTCAAACCCATGACTGTCACATCAGAAACAGATGATCTTACTCCGCTATATCTGCTTTAGTCTATAAATAGACATAAGCACAAAGTCCACCAATGCTTCCGCTGCTCCCACTGACTACGACAACCCTCTGCCAGAGTCATATAGACGTGCACTTCTAAAGCTAGTTTAGAACGACGCTATACTCATCCTCCTGCCGGGTCTCGCAGCCTGGAACAACAACAATGGCAAGTGTGGGTAAACAAGAACTTCCCTGTCACCGTCCTTGAGGCTACCGGAGTACCTCTCGGGTGCCTGAAGTTACCCACCGTATCTGCGGAGTGGCCAATGGAATGTCAAATCAGATTGAATCTTTAGGTTCCTTATTAAATCTTCAGTAATCGTTTGCGGTTCTGGAATTACTTCCAGTTCTACCACACTCCCACTAATGTTTTTTTTTTGAAAAAATCCATTTTTAATAAAACTGTGGCGAGTCTAGAACAATATTTCTACTGTTCATCCAGATGGTAGAAAATCAACCCTCGTCATAGCCTGGGTCAACCCACAAACAGCCATTACAGAAACGTGCCTTGAGTTATCCGGAGTCTGGTTTTAAGCATAAGCCGGACAACTCCCCGTACCTTAACATCGTTAAGATATGAACTGTTCTATATCCAATATAGAACCAGAGGCACTGATTTAATTGAACCAGATTCAAATCATGCAGCTGTCTCCAGTGCATGTCAACTAAATGGAAGGAGGCCGATCAGCGTTACTCAACTTAGGAATGCTTCCAATTATGAGTAACCTGAAAGAGAAGCAATCTGTCTTCATCATTACTATCAACTGAATACTATACACAAGTATCTACATCTTCGATCTCTTTGAAGAATCCCGATACTTGCTACACCTGGTACTCTACTCTATTCAAATACCTATAACTCCTCAAAACTTAGACCCTGTGTTTCCACGAAACAGCTGTCTAAAATCGAGAGAAGTCATAAGTAAACCGAATATAGTACGAGGACCAACCCCTCTGTCCTGATGGACACTGGACAACATACAATACTCTGTATAAGTCCGCTGAGTCTAACAACTCTTTCACTGCGTGTCGTAGGTTGAAAACTGTACTTATGGTTAAGAAGAATTACACCGCTGTTTAATGCTCCTTACCTAACCATCCACTGATATAGGTAAATGTCATCGACATAATATCAAAAGGTATATCTCACTCTATGAAAATAGACGTACAGATATATGAATTTGAAATTGGTGCACAACAGCGGATATTCATAACCAAATATTTGCCGACCGGCAAACAACCCAGGTGACTTCCTCAAATATCACCGATTACAACGAATCCCGATATAATGAGGATGATCACCCAATTCCCAATAACTTACTCCCACTCCTCATCTGTAAAACCATACAGATGTGAGAATCATACCTGGTAAATACATACCCTGGAGTAAGTGTCTAATCGGGAAATCAGTTTTTCTTTTAACATTACACAGTGAAACTGAAACATTGAAATGTTTCTGTGGGGTATCCTGGTATTCCTAGTAATGCCTCTACCATTATCCAGATTCACAACTGTAACCGTATATCTCTTTGCCATCTGTCCAAATCCCTTTATATGTCTTTAGTCATTACCGTCTGCACACCCCTTTAGGCCAATTGGTTTTCTTCCTTCCCTACCGTTCGGCACCAGCCTATGGTTTGGAAGAAGACTATCCAAAAAGCATAAAGGGTGTACTGTCCTAATCCTAGGAGCACTCGCAACGCGAGAGAAGGTGAAGATAAAAGACACCTGAATGTACTTTATTCCTATTTCTCCTGAACCAGAATCCATCCCCGAACTGGAACTAGTTCCTTTCGAGTTCGTATATAACCATACGATGGAGTATCCAATAAACTGTGGATCTTCGTAGTGATACGGAGTGTCCTGGAGAAATACAAAGGTGATTTAGGGTTGGCGAAGAAATACTTGGTTTGGTCGTGAATAGCAGTCGCAACTTACTTTGCCCTCTTACTAATCCCTTGCTTTGTCTAAACTTAATACCTTCTGTACACCATCGTTATGCTAATTGGTTTTCTTCATTCCCCACCGTTCGGCACCAGCCTAAGGTTTGGAAGAAGACTATCCAATTTGCGTAATAGGTGTACTACTCCTAAACCAAGGAGTACTCGCAACCTGAGAGAAGGTGAAAAGAAAAGACAACTGAATAATCCTATCCGTTTTCTCCAGAACCAGAAACCATCCTCGAAGTCCTTCGAGTTCGTATATAACCATACGATGGTTTTGTCCAATGGAAGTGGACGTTCGTAGTAATACGGGGTGTCCTGGAGAAAAGGGTAAAAGTAGGAGTGGCAATGAGGTCTGCAACTCTGACAATCCAAAAAGCCAGTGTTAAGAAGGTTCGGTCAACTTGGTCACTGAGTCATAGTCCAGGGTCGGGTCAATGGTCGCTGCCAAAGAGAGAGAGAAGAAACACTCAGCGTGCACTATAACCTAGATCAGAATGGTTACCAATTTATCTAATCAGGAAACCTCCCACTGTACCTCAAATTCTCCTCCAAACCTGAAAGAAGAATTAGTCGGGATCACCCGAGGAGTAAACCAACTCATCAGTGGGAATCGGGATCCAACTCTCATCGCATGATAACATGACGGAATCCACTCACGTCACCACACTCCAGAAGGTATGCGCATGCTTGGCAAGTTTCAGTTCTTTTGAAACTCCCGATATATGTTTTTACCCCTAGGACCCAAGTGACCTTGACAATGCCAACAAATCAAAGAGTCCTAGTCAAGTTCTACCCGTCATTATCTTGATTGCATTAAACCCACCCGTACGAGTCCTTGACAATGCCAACAAGACCGCACGACTGTCCTAACCAATCCACTTATCCATGTGACAGAAAAGCATTACATAGCTACCGAACACTACGCCACGGCAATGCACGACAAACGCAGCACGAATACTAAGTAATACTAATCTGAAATGACGGAGGGCTACGACTGGTTTTTGGCGAAAAACCTTTAACGTAATGAACTTGATATCGTTGAAGGAACTGGATAACTTTTTAGAAAATATAGTGACGAAAACCTTTACTAAAGAGGTCACTCCCGGTGAAGGGATCTCGGCTCTTTCCCCGTAGAATGAGGTGCAGGATATTCCAACTGAATACCACGATGCAAAGCAAAAGTAATCGGCTATAGTGAAGTTAATGCCCTGACGCAAACTTCTGTCCAAGGGGTCACTCCCGGTGAAGGGATCTCGGCCCTTGCCTCGTCGACTGAGGAGCAGGATATTCCAAATGAATACCACGATGCAAAACAAAAGTGAACGTCCTTGCAATAACAGCTTTTTGAAAAGTGTTCCAACAACATCAGAATAGGTTTGTTTAAACTTGCAATGATCCGAATCAATGCAGTCCCATCAATTGATCACACCACAAAGAACGAAAATATACTGACGTACGTATATGCCATCCGCATTCGCCACTGGGTCCCGTCATCACCCGTTAGGTTAGCTAACTAACGGCAGAGCGGGGACTGGACTAGCGCGGATGTAAAACATATACAACATCTACTAATATATATACCAATATATAGTATTTCGCTCAAGGCGTGAATAAAAAGCAACATCACAGAAAAGTACAGCATCACAGAACAATACAGATATCTGGAAGCCCCGGGTTTCACAGAGCCGCTGCTGAAACCCGACGTTCCCCTGGTCGTGTGGATAGCCTGTGCAATGAAATCCTAGACCCCTACGGGCGCGGCAAGTCACCCGCCAAAACCTGAAGCGAGGCAGCCCCCTTCAGTACCGTGAATGGACCACCCAGCACTTCACGGAATCCGGTAACTTGGGCACCCCTCCTGGGTCAACCTGTACCCCCTACGAGTGCGGCGAATAGCCCGCCAATCCTGGACTGAAGCCCCCTCCGTCTCAATGCCCTGAGATGCGGGCCCGTTGCCCTCCAGAACCTGGCTATCCGTGCACCCCACCGCGGGGTAACCCTAGTACAGAAAGTAAAATATACATACACCGGGTACATCGACCGCAACCAGGTCGTGCCCCAAAAGAATAATACAAACAGGCAGTGACGGCAGTCCACATGTCGGACGCTCGTCCCGCAATATCAAATGTACATAATACACCAAAACTGTACTAGCATTGCATCCAGGCTATCCCCCACGACCGATCCGCAACATCACAGCATAAACATAGAACATCAACGTGAAAGTCACGTTCGCAAATCCGTCTAACCGGGCTATAGCAGTTAGACCGGATTTACCGATCGAGTGACATTCACGGTCGCAGATATAATGTAAATACTGTGAAATAATGTGTTTAAAATTTTCCGATTGACCAAAAATTAACAAGTGGGCCCCCAACCAAAACTGTAGCACTCACAGAAAACCTGGGCCCAATTTTAATATTCCAAATACCCTATTTTAATGTAAAAACCTCACTGGAAAATTCTGGTCCAGAGACCAAACTAAACCGCCGCGGAAGAGCGGCGCCAAGGAGGGTTGAGCCGCGCTTCCGCGGCGTATCTACAGTAACTCGTGACCAAAATTTCCCAGATGTCTTATAATGCCATTTACATCATTCTGCAATCACCTGAAAAATTTTTGGACTTCAAAAAAATTCGACAGAAACTGATGTGCAATAAAAATACGGTTTTTGGAAATTTCGGTCGATCGGAAACGCAAACACATCAAACGAAGCTAGGTAAGGTTAATGGCGTGGCTCTGATACCATGTTGCGCCACGGCAGCGCCCCGGCCGTCTTACTCGAGGCCAAATTGCGGAATAAAATTTTTTCCTTACTCGGAAACCGGCGCTACCGCGGACAAAGAAAACCCGGATCGTTTACCATTAACCTACGCTAGCTAACTAGAGATGGGGTGAGAAGTATACCGAGTGATCCGAGTCCTCCGGTCTTCTCTTCATCGTCCCGATCTCCCGCGGAAAGTCTTGCCTCGACATCGTCGCCTCCTCGCCGGAAAGGGCACCACATCGCCTTCGTCTTTTACGGGCTCCCGCCTCAATACCGAGGCAACTCGAGCATGAAGCCGGCAACTCGACATGCTCAAGATTCGCTGTAGGAAGTGGTGTGTAGAATCGTAGTCTCTTTTTGGGGTATTGGAGTTGCCTTGATGGAGGAATAAGGTTAAAGGAAATTGGAGCTTTCAATTTTCCAAAAACAAGAAGAATGAGATGAAGAAATTTGTGTCATGCAAGAATGAAAAATTTCTCTCATCCTCACTCATAGTGGCCGGCCATTCTTTTATGAGAATGGTGGAGGGAACAAAACTAAATCATATGAGGGAGGTAAGTGTAGGAGAAGTATGTGGTGACCATATCCAAAGTCAATGAAAACTTCAACCATGCTTTCACTTTTAAACCCATACCTATTTCAAATCACAATAAATGAAAGCATGGAGGAAAGAAAAGATGCTTATCATAATCAATACTTTATGCAAGAAACCCCCCCACAAAGTGTAATTTGCAAAACTGCAAATTACCCCCTCCATCAGAAAAGTCCGGCCGGGAAAGAACAAAGGAAAACCGGCCGGAACGGAATGCAAACCGGCAACTCCAGAAAACTGGTCCCGTAATAAATTACAGGAAAACCCCTATACTGTGCATACACACCCGCATCTGTATTCTGTCCGGATACAAATGCAATGAGACAAAATCTACACTGTACTAGACTAGGACCGGCTTAAGCCAAAGCCGGCTAGTAAAATCCGTTCGATCCTGATCCGTGCAATACCGCACGTATCAGATCAAACCCTGCCATATAACTATACGGCCACTAGTACAAACCGTCCGATCCTGATCCGTGCAATACCGCACGTATCTGATTGGACCCTGCCATATCTCCATACGGCCTCTACAGCGTTTCGCCCGAAAGCTGAGTAACTGAAAGTGTGGTGGACTCTAAAGACTCGTCAATACTATGGCTGTGGATTTAACCACTAGCACGTCAGAGGTATTAGCCAATACGTGACGGGCCACCAGCTATTGACCAAAAGGGACGTCGATGAGCGAACTCATCCTGACACCCTACTGAGCCTGTCAGTGACAATATCCGTACAGTCCGGTCCGTTCGTCTATGAGTATCGCATGGCGGGCCTAGGGGGTTGGTAAAAGTCAGACCCCCAAAAGCGGTACAAGTCGTGTCGGAGTGTAGCCCAGAACGCCCTGAGATACTACTGGAATACCTACCAGTAAATCTCCTGCCTCGGCCGAGGGCTTTGCGTAATGGCTCTCCTAGACACAGCGCGACCTCACCCCCAATACCGGGAGAGACGAACCCCTGCAGATCCGCTCACTGCCTCCATGTGGCTCGGGACTGTACCCAACTAAAACCTGTTTGCACGACTCCTTTGAGCCGTGGTAGGGTAGTAATCAAAGCACAGTGGGAACTCACACGAGACAAATGACGATCTCAGGTCGATGAACTAACCTGTACACATGTCACCTGGGAACTGCTATCTGACGTCTGGTATAAGACCAACTAGCAGGTTCCCGGCGAGTCCTGTCCGGTGTACTCATAACCCAATGAGCACCTGTATACATCTTAGGTGAACCAACAGACACCAGTGGCTTGTGAGATCGGCCACCGCCCCTCGTCGGGGTCTCGACTGTATACACTAGTCTACTAATGGAGTATCGATGCCCAGTCTCGAAACTCCCACGACTAGGGACATTTTAAGGATGTGCTTATAGACCCCAGCTCCCACGTATATGATCGCCATCATACTGCTGGTCGTCAAGCAAGAATCCTAGGGGCTCTATCAACGTGCAATAGCGACATGTCAGGTCACCTAAAGCAGTACACGATGATAAAGATAAACCAGATAGCATACTATCATCTCGAGTAAGACTGTCCTACCGGGATAGGTCCTCCCTCAATCATTGCAATCACGTGCCTGTGATCCAATAATTGACTCTGAGGGCACTATCTCCAACATAGTACACCTATTACGCAAATTGGATTGTCTTCTTCCAAACCTTAGGCTGGTGCCGACCGGTAGGGAATGAAGAAAACCAATTAGCATAACGATGGTGTGCAGAAGGTATTAAGTTCAGACAAAGCAAGGGATTAGTAAGAGGGCAAAGTAAATTGCAACAGATTTTCACGACCAAACCAAATATTTCGTTACCACTCCCACATCACCTTTGTATTTCTCCAGGACACTCCATATCACTACGAAGATCCACAGTTTATTTGGATACTCCATCGTATGGTTATATACGAACTCGAATGGAACTTGTTCCAGTTCGGGGATGGATTCTGGTTCAGGAGAAATAGGAATAAGGTTTATTCGGTTTTCTTTTATCTTCACCCTCTCTCATTGCGAGTGTTCCTAGGATTGGGACAGTACACCCATTATGCTTATTGGATAGTCTTCTTCCAAACCATAGGCTGGTGCCGAACGGTAGGGAAGGAAGAAAACCATTTGGCCTAAAGGGGTGTGCAGAAGGTAATGACTAAAGACATATGAAGGGATTTGGAGAGCTGGCAAAGAATTATACGGTTACAGTCGTGATTCTGGAAGAGGCATTACTAGGAATACCAGAATACCCCATCGGAACATTTCAATGTTTCAGTTTCACTGTGTAATGTTAAAGGAAAACTGATTTCCCGATTAGATACTTACTCCAGGGTATGTATTTACCAGGTATGATTCTCACATCTGTATGGTTTTACAGATGATGAGTGGGAGTAAGTTATTGGGAATTGGGTGATTATCCTCATTATATCGGGATTCGTTGTAATCGGTGATATTTGAGGAAATCACCTGGGCTGTTTGCCGGTCGGCAAATATTTGGTTTTGAATATCCGCTGTTATGCACCAATTTCAAATTGATATATCTGTACATCTATTTTCATAGAGTGAGATATACCTTTCTGAAATTATGTTTACGACATTTACCTATATCAGTGGATGGTTAGGGAAGGAGCATTAAACAGCGGTGTAATTCTTCTTAACCATAAGTACAGTTTTCAACCTACGACACACAGTGAATGAGTTATCAGACTCAAGGGACTTATACAGAGTATTGTATGTTGTCCAGGGTCCATCAGGACAGAGGGGTAGGTCCTCGTACTATATTCGGTTTACTTATGACTTCTCTAGTTTTAGACCGGTGTTTCGTGGAAACACAGGGTCCGAATTTTGAGAAGTTACAGGTATTTGAATAGAGTAGAGAACCAGGTGTAGCAAGTATCGGGATTCTTCAAAGAGATCGAGGATGTAGATACTTGTGGTATTCAGTTGATAGTAATGAAAAAGAGAAATTGCTTCTCTTTCAGGTTACTCATAATTGGAAGCATTCCTAAGTTGAGTAACGCTGATCGGCCTCCTTCCATTTAGTTGACATGCGCTGGGGACAGCTGCATGATTTGAATCTGGTTCAATTAAATCAGTGCCTCTGTTTCTGTATTGGATATAGAACAGTTCATATCTTAACGATGTTAAGGTACGGGGAGTTGTCCGGTTTATGATTAAAACCAGACACTGGACAACTCAAGGCACGTTTCTGTAATGGCAGTTTGTGGGTTGACCCAGGCTATGACGAGGGTTGACTTTCTACCATCTGGATGAACAATAGCAATATTGTTCTAGACTCGCCACAGTTTTATTAAAAATGGATTTTTTCAGAAAACAGTAGTGGGAGTATGGTAGAACTGGAAGTGATTCCAGAACCACAAACGATTACTGAAGATTTGATAAGGAACCTAAAGATTCAATCTGGATTGACATTCCATTGGCCACTCCGCAGATAAGGTGGGTAACTTCAGGCACCCGAGAGGTACTACGATAGCCTCAAGGACGGTGACAGGGAAGTTCTTGTTTACCCACAATACCATTGCTGTTGTTCCAGGGTGCGAGACCCGGCGGGAGGATGAGTATAGCGTCGTTCTAAACTAGTTTTAGAAGTGTACGTGTATATGACTCTGCCAGAGGGTTGTCGTAGTCAGTGGGAGCAGCGGAAGCATTGGTGGACAGGTAGCTTATGTCTATTTATAGACTAAAGCAGATGTAGCGGAGATAGATCATCTATTTCTGACGTGACAGTCATAGGTTTGACTTCATCAGAATAGAAGATGGATCTGTTGAGAAGGTAGTAGGGTGTGATATCCTGGTATTTGGATGACATACACAGAATAGGAAAAGAAACTCCTATACTACAATCGGTTATACTTTGGTCGTCACACAGTGGTTTCTCCACATTGGACTTGGATTTTACATCAGACATACTGGTTACTAGATCTATGGTTTTAGATCTAGATTTGGGTGGTTCCCAATCAGGGTACTTGACAGCATTCTAAGAGTATTTAGGATGGACGACTCCTGGCACGGTAGTGTACCTGCAGGTGATGGAGTCACCCTCTCTGAAGCTGTCTTACAGACTAAAGGGGAGAGGGATGTGCATGATTGGCAGATCACTTGCTCAGGCAATTGAGTCAATCATGAGATGTCAAGTACCACACCAAATGTTGTTCTTGCACTAGATGCGATAAGTTGACATTGATCCAATCCTGGAGAAACGGTCGGAAGCAGTTTTAGAACATAAGTGAATGTTCTAGGGATATGATAACGACAGCCTCATTCGGGAGACAGTTATCATTCCAGGCTTCCAAGGTGACATGGACGACAAGGAGGTTGTCAGAGTTATAGTTTTCCTTCTAACGAAGGGCAGTATTTTGGACAGGTGATCCAAGGCAATACTGAGGGTGGCATGGCGCAGGATACTGATTAAGTTCAGTTGACGATACAGTCTAAGGAGTTTGGATTTGGAGTTCATTTATGAGCTATGTCCCATCAGACATCCAAGCACATTCTAAGACAGGTATTGCTCTTTTCGGGAGATGGTTTTCTCCGTGAACTTGAGATATAGAGAGACATAGAAAGAAACAACTAAGCGGATCCACTCACTGAGGCTATTCCTCGAACGCAATAGTTCCGCAAACGAGCTTTGTGAGACTGACTAGTAGAGGAGTTGGATGTTCGGTATCACACGGGCTGTGAGTATGCGACATCGCAATAATTAGCCTTGAGTGCAAGTGGGAGATTGTTGGAGATAGTGCCCTCAGAGTCAATTATTGGATCACAGGTACGTGATTGCAATGATTGAGGGAGGACCTATCCCGGTAGGACAGTCTTACTCGAGATGATAGTATGCTATCTGGTTTACCTTTATCATCGTGTACTGTTTTAAGTGACCTGACACGTCGCTATTACACGTTGATAGAGCCCCTAGGATTCTTGCTTGACCACCAGCAGTATGAGAGCGATCATATAAGTGGGAGCTGGGGGTCTATAAGCTTATCCTTAAAAGGTCCCTAGTCGTGAGAGTTTCGAGACAGGGCATCGATTCTCCATAGTAGACTAGTGTATACAGTCGAGACCCCGACGAGGGGCGGTGGCCGGTCTCACAAGCCACTGGTGTCAGTTGGATCACCTAAGATGTATACAGGTGCTCATTGGGTTATGAGTACACCGGACAGGACTCGCCGGAAACATGCTAGTTGGTCATATACCAGACGTCAGATGGCAGTTCCCTGGTGACATGTGTGCAGGTTAGTTCATCGACCTGGGGATCGTCATTTGTCTCGTGTGAGTTCCCACTGTACCTTGATTACTACCCTACCACGGCTCAAAGGAGTCGTGCAAACAGGTTTTAGTTGGGTACAGTCCCGAGCCACATGGAGGCAGTGAGCGTATCTTCAGGGGTTCGTCTCTCCCGGTATTGGGGGTGAGGTCGTGCTGTGTCTAGGAGAGCCATTACACAAAGTCCTTGGCCAAGGCAAGGAGATTTACTGGTAGGTATTCCAGTAGTATCTCAGGGTGTTCTGGGCTACACTCCGACACGACTTGTACCGCTTTTGGGGGTCTGACTTTTACCAACCCCCTAGGCCCGCCATGCGATACTCATAGACGAACGGACCGGACTGTACGGATATTGTCACTGACAGGCTCAGTAGGGTTGTCAGGCTGAGTTCGCTCACAGACATCCCTTTTAGTCAGTACCTGGTAGCCCGTTACGTATTGGCTTATACCTCTGACGTGCTAGTGGTTAAATCCACAACCAAGGTGTTGATGAGTCTTTAGAGTCCCCCACATTCAGTTACTCAGCTTTCGGGCGAAAGGTTGTAGATGCCGTATGGAGATATGGCAAGGTCCGATCAGATACGTGCGGTATTGCACGGATCAGGATCGGACAGTCTGTACTATAGGCCGTATGCATATATGGCAGCGTTTGATCAGATACGTGCGGTATTGCACGGATCAGG
This sequence comes from Agapanthus africanus, assembly GCA_030015575.1. Taxonomy (NCBI): domain Eukaryota; kingdom Viridiplantae; phylum Streptophyta; class Magnoliopsida; order Asparagales; family Amaryllidaceae; genus Agapanthus; species Agapanthus africanus. The sequence goes on from JASDDO010000029.1 coordinate 218,303,089, forward strand.
ATCGAACGGATATTACTAGCCGGTTTTGGTATAAGCCGGATCCTAGTATAGTACAGTGTAGATTTTGTCTCATTGCATTTGTATTTCGGTCGAAATACAGATGCGGGTGTGTATGCACAGTATTGGGGTTTTCCTGTAATTTATTACGGGACCAGTTTTCTGGAGTTGCCAGTTTGCTTTCCGTTTCAGCCAATTTCTTTTGTTCCGTTCATTGGCCGAAGATTGGTGGAGGAGGGTTTATTTGCATTGTTGCAAATAGGCTTTTGTGGAGGGGGTTTTTGCATATATTGGTATCATGATGGTTTTCATGATGTGCACCATCCTTTGACTTGATTTCTTCATGATGGCATGACTTTTTGAGTCATCATGGTTCATGATGGTTGCTTTGAGTGTTGGGATTGTTTTAGGAATGATGGTTGATTTTGATAGCCTTCTCTCTCTCTCTTTTGCATTATTGGGATGGCCTCTCATTTTTGTGTGAGACTCTCATTTTTCCTTCACTCTCATATATGCATGGCCGGCCACTTCCTACAAGGGCTGTCCAAATTTTTGGATGGAAAAATGTTGTTCATTTGATGCACAAAAATCCCCAAGCTACTCCACATTTGTTCTTGTTTCATCCCTCCACCAAATGGCACCTCCTTAACCCCAAAATGAGACATGGATCTCTACACTACATTCTACAGCAAACCTTGGGCACGTCGAGTAGCCGGCTTCGTGCCCGAGTTGCCTCGGCATTGAGGTGGGAGCCCGTAAACAAAGTAGGCGATGTGGTGCACTTCCGGAGACAAGGAGGAGACGGGACTTTTCCGCAGGAGATCGGGACCATGACGAGAAGACCGGAGGACTTGGATCGTCGGTATATCTCTATTCCCTTTCTTGTTGATAGCTAGGACTAGTTAGTGGTTCGATCCGGGTATTAGTGCGCGGCGGTTTGCCAATTCAAGAAAATTAAAGTTTTTCACCGCTTCCGCATTCCGGCGTCGGATTGACGGCCGGGGCGCCGCCGTGCACTTACAGGGACTTAGTTCTCCAGTCCCTTCCTTCCACTTACGCCCAGTTTATACTGAACTTCAACTTACAAGAAAAAGAAGTTGAACTTTCAGAGCTCCTCAACATGCTGAGGAGCGCAGAAGGCACCCTACAGAAAGGTAGGGAAACATCCACTTTGTTTGTAGGAGGATCATCTTCTTCTAGGTCCAAGGCGAAAGCCAATGGAAAGAAGAAGAAAGCCCCCGCCAAACCAAGAGGCGGTGTTAGTAAAGTGGATACGAAGGGAAAAGCTAAAGCAACAAAGAAAGCGGGAAAGCTTGTGGATAAGGAAGAATGCTTCTATTGTCATAAGAAAGGACACTGGAAGAATGATTGCAGGGCCTGGAAGGCCAGAACACAGGAATTGAAGCAGGTTGCAGCTTCAGCTTCAGGTGTGTATATTATTGAAAACTGTCTTTCAATAAACTCTACTTCCTGGGTATTGGATACCGGATCAGGATCTCATATCTGTAATTCTTTGCAGGCGTTGAAAAACCGTAGGGTTTTGAAGGCAGGTGACATGACCCTCAGAGTTGCGAACGGTGCTAGCATGGATGCTAAAGCCGTGGGGGACTATCACCTGGGAATGTCAGATGGACATGTTTTGGTTTTGCGTAATTGCTTTTTTGTACCCAACGCAACTTGTAATATCATTTCTGTATTTTTAGTTTCTAAAGAAGGTTATGAATTTGCGTTTGTAAGTAATGTTGTAAACATTCACCTTAATCAAGTTTTGATTGGGTCAGGTACATTGAGTAATGGTATATACGTATTAAACCAACCACAGATTTTCAACGTCCAGAATACACACAAAAGAAAGTCTCCGGAAATAAATCAGACTTTCTTATGGCATTGTAGACTGGGTCACATCAATGAGAGAAGGTTGACGAAGTTACATACAGAAGGATATTTGAATCCGTTCGAATATCAATCGTATGCCACTTGTCAATCCTGTCTCAAAGGAAAGATGACAAAGACTCCGTTCACTGGACACGGAGTAAGAGCAAGCGAGCTCTTGGGACTCGTACACAGCGACGTGTGCGGTCCAATGTCTACACATGCGCGAAGCGGTTATTCTTACTTCATTACTTTTACGGATGACTTTTCAAGGTACGGTTATGTCTTCTTAATGAAACATAAGTCCGAAGCCTTTGGAAAGTTCCAGGAATATAAGAATGAAGTAGAAAAACAGACCGGCAAAAGTATCAAGATCCTAAGATCGGATCGAGGTGGTGAATACTTGAGTGCCGAGTTCCTGGACTTTTTAAAAGAGAATGGAATTCTCTCTCAGCTTACTCCTCCATACACTCCGCAACATAACGGTGTATCGGAGAGACGGAACCGCACCCTATTGGATATGGTACGGTCCATGATGAGTAACGCTGAGTTACCGCGATCATTCTGGGGGTATGCGCTAGAATCAGCTGCATACCTTTTGAACCGAGTTCCAACTAAGACTGTGCCTACTACACCATATGAGATGTGGTGTGGGAAGAGACCCTATCTTAAGCACATTAAGACATGGGGATGTCCAGCTTTTGTTAAAAAGCAGCATGCGGACAAGATCGAGGCACGCTCAGTACAGTGTAAGTTCGTGGGATATCCAAAGAACTCCAAGGGATATTTCTTCTACTGCGAAGAGGAACAAAAAGTTCTTGTTTCTCGTCATGCCTACTTCTTGGAAACTGAGTTTTTAGAAACCCAGATAAGTGGGAGCACAGTAGAACTGGAAGAAATTCCAGAACCACAGACTATTACTGAAATTTTAGTGGAACCAGAGGGTTCAAAAGAACAGGACATTCCTACGCCGCTCCGCAGGAGTAGTAGGCAGTCTCATCCGCCCGAGAGATACTACGGTTTTCTCATAGACGGGGATAGAGAGGAATGCATCATAGATTATGATGAGTCTACTAGCTTCCAGCAGGCTGTTCAGAGCGTTGACTCGGTGAAATGGCTGGATGCAATGTGGACCGAAATGGAGTCCATGTACACCAACAAGGTATGGACGTTGGACATTGCTCCAGACGGGGTAAAACCCGTAGGATGCAAGTGGATCTTCAAAAGGAAGATTGGTGTAGATGGACAGGTTGAGACCTATAAAGCTAGACTTGTTGCAAAGGGTTTCCGTCAAAGACCTGGCTTGGACTATGACGAAACCTTTTCTCCAGTGGCTATGCTGAAATCCATTCGGATCCTGCTTGCCATTGCTGCCTTCCACGATTATGAGATCTGGCAAATAGACGTAAAGACCGCTTTTCTAAATGGAAATTTAGAGGAGTGTGCCTATATGGACCAACCAGAGGGTTTCATTCAGAGTGGGAGCAGCGGAAAGGTGTGCAAGTTGCTTAAGTCCATCTATGGACTAAAGCAGGCATCGCGGAGTTGGAACATCTGTTTTGATGAGACGGTCAAGGAATTTGGCTTTATCAAAAATCCAGATGAACCATGCATCTATTGTAGATTTGTAGCGAGAACTGTAGTATTCCTCGTTTTGTACATGGATGACATTCTCTTAATAGGAAATGACATTCCTATGCTACAATCTGTCAAGGGGTTCTTGTCACAAAGGTTCTCCAAGAAAGACCTGGGTGATGCCTCATACATCCTGGGGATCCGGATCCATCGTGATAGATCCAAGAGGATATTAGGACTTTCACAGTCCAGGTACATCGACACCATACTGAAGAGATTCAGTATGGAAGATTCCAAGCGCGGTAACCTACCGGCTTGTCACGGGATCACCCTCTCTAAAGAGATGTCTCCCAAGACTGATTTGGAGAGGGATCGCATGTCTATTATACCCTATGCTTCTGCGGTAGGCTCTATAATGTATGCGATATTGTGTACCAGACCGGATGTAGCTTATGCACTGAGTGTGGTAAGCCGGTATCAGTCAAACCGTGGGGAGAAACACTGGATAGCGGTAAAGAACATTCTCAAGTACCTGAGAAGGACTAAGGAGATGTTCTTGGTGTATGGCGGAAAAGACCTCCAGATCGAGGCCTTTGCTGACTCCAGCTTCCAGAGTGACAAGGATGATTCCAAGTCCATGTCGGGTTTTGTCTTTACCCTCAATGGAGGGGCGGTGTGTTGGAAGAGTTCCAAACAGGAAACCGTTGCAGACTCGACGATGGAAGCGGAATACATCGCTGCATCTGATGCCGCAAAAGAAGCCGTCTGGATGAGGAAGTTCTTGAAAGAACTTCAGGTGGTTCCGTCCATTGTTGATCCAATACCTCTGTATTGCGACAACAACGGGGCTATAGCTTTAGCGAAGGAACCCAGGTCCCATCAGAGATCCAGACACATCTTAAGGCGGTATCACCTGATCAGGGAGATCGTGGATCGCCAGGAGATCGAGGTTTGGAGAGTCGCTTCAGAAGATAACACTGCAGATCCATTCACCAAGGCCTTGCCCCAGACTCAGTTCGAGCGGCTGATCGAGATGATAGGTCTTCGATACGCCAGTACATGGCCTTAGTGCAAGTGGGAGATTGTTAGTGTATATGCCCTAGAGGCCATTACTGTATCATACTAGTTTGTATATTACTTAATGGAAGCTTGGGATATTCACCTTGTATATACAATCTTGCTCAAAATAGTAGTATGCTACTTGGTTTGTTTCTACTTCAATGTGTACATGTGTTTATTTTAGTATATCGCCTATACACATTAGTGGAGCCCTTAGGATCTTTGCTTGATTACCAGCGTTGTGATGGCAGTCACAATAGTGGGGCTGGGTAATCTATAAGCACATCCTTATGCAGGTCCCTGGTCGCAGGACTATCGAGACAGGGCATCGATACTCCGGAGTAGACTAGCGCATGCGCTTCTCATCCCAGTGTGGGAGACGGTCTGTCCCACAGCCGTCGGTATGTCGTACTTGAGATAGTATGCGGGTGCTCGTTGGGTTACGAGTACACTGGACAGGACTCGTCGGGAACTGACTAGTTGGTATTATGCCTATCGTCAGTTATCAGTTCCCAGGTGACATGAGTACAGCTTAGTCCGCTGACTTGACACTGTCACTTCGCCTCGAGTGTGTTCCCACTGTACTTTGATTACTACCCTACCACGGCACAAAGGAGTCGTGCAAACAGGTGGTAGTTGGGTGCAGTCCCGAAGCACTTGGAGGCAGTGACGGTTAGACAGGATTCGTCTCTCCCGGTATTGGGGGTTGACATCGTGCTGTGTCTAGGAGAGCCATTACACGAGTAGTCCCTGGCCAGGGCAAACGAGATATACTGGTAGGCTTCCAGTGTTATCTCAGGGTGTTTTGGGCTTCACTCCGACACGACTTGTACCGCTATTGGGGGACTGACGTTTACCGCCCCCTAGGTCCGCCATGCGATGTATCAGACGAACAAACCGGACTGTACGGAGAATGTCACATTCAGGCTCAGTAGGAGTTCAGATGGGTTTCGCCTCGTCAGTCTTCTTGTCGGCATTACCTGGGGACCGTTACACACAGCTAGTGCCGCTTGCGGTCTGTGGTTAAACCCACTGCCAGCGTAGTGTCGAGTCTTTAGAGTCCCACACAGAAAGCTTTTCGCCTTTAGGCAAAAGAGTAGAGGTCGCATGGTTTTGCGACAGGTCGCATGGTTTTGCGACAGGGTTCGGTCACATCCGTGCACTTGTGCACGTACAGTGTCCGGACAGTTTACACTAGCAGGCTTTGGTTTAAGCCAGATCCTAGTGTACCTTTTGGGATTGGATTTATCCAGTGTGTATTCGTGTTCCTCGGAACGCGGATGCGGGTGTGTATGCACAGTTGACGGAGAGACAGAGGCAGAGGATTCTCATTGGGGTTGTTGACCGTTGACTATTGACTTTTTGCTCAAACCTAATGAGAATATGATATGTGATTAACAATTATATTAATTAAGTATTATGGTGACATGGTTGTTGACTTGTTGACTTTTGTTGACTTGTTGACTTTGTTGACTTGTTGATTTTGTTTGACTAGTTAACCATCATGATAACCATAACTATCATTTCATGGCAAAGACTTTTGCTTGCTTGCTCTTTTTTGCAAAATGAGCGCATGAAATGATATGGCTATGGTTGCTTAAACCTTCACATAACACTTGATTGATATGTTTTGTTATCATTGTTTTGGATTATGAGAGGGTGAAAGACAAAAGAGAGGCTCATTCTCACTTGACCATTATCTCTCTTGTTCTTGAGCTCTCTTACTCTTGCTCTCACCCTCTTCCTCTTGCTCCCTCTCTTGACACTATGGTTCACTTGTCTCATGAGTTGAGAACCAAGAACCATAGATAAAATCCCATACAAACTCTTCTCTACTCACTCTAGTTCACAAGGTTTAGCAAACCGAGTGAACTAGTTTCTTCAAAGTTCGAAGAAGGAGCCAAAGGTTGAAGCTTTCAGGTGGATCTATCTTCGGCGTAAGGAGACGACGGGAAGAAGCCGATCCGGACCACCATCGAGGTTTGAAGACGAAGGAGTTCAAGACAAGAAAGGTATAAAACCCCTAACCGAGTAGTTAACGACTCCTAGTTAGGTTGTTAGTTAGATGTTTAACAAAGATCCGGGTTTTAAGTCCATGTTACCACCTCTAAGAAAATCGTTTTTCATCAAATTCCGCATGCCCGAAAGTACCGGGAGAGGTAGCATGGACTTACAGGGTAGTCGTACAACCTTGTTGACCTCCGTCAAGGGTCGTGTGGGTGGGTTTAATTCAATCAAGAAATGACGGGTTGAACTTGACTAGCAGCCTATGGTTTGTTGACCTCCGTCAAGGTCATAGGACGCTAGGAGCAAAATATTATCGGGAATTTCAAGTGTTGAAATTTGCAATGAGATTGCATACCTTCTATGAGATAGTTGGATCCCGATACCCACTGCGAGTAAGAGTTACTCCTGGGAGAGTTTTACACAGGATAATTAGCCGATCAAGTAGGTGTCTAGAAAGGTGTTAATGGGATTACGCCCCTGGGAAAATGAGGTTTATTTTAATTAGATCCGTGCGAAAGCACGGGGAACCTCCCTCAAAGTACTAACACTGGCCTGGCCGAAAGATTGGCAAAATTGTAGCGTGTAATTAATCCCGGCTGGTCTTTCCTTTTAGGGTTTGAATGAAGATTTGATAAAAACAGTGGGTGCCATTCTAATTAGATAAAATAATAACCAATCTGATCTTGTAAGAGCATACGCTAAAGTGTTTTCTTCTCTCTCTCTCTCCAGGTAGCGATCATGTCACGTCATAATCAAGATAATAATATGGATGTATTAACCGAACCCGCATGTTATACTATGCTGGGGAACGTTGGTTCCGTTCTTTCTTAATTGTTATAAGACTGAGCAGAGAATAGGGACATATCAGGATTCCCACACCGCCCAAACGAAATATAAGAATGTTGATGCATCTTCTTCGGGTGTTTTAGTTGTTGAGAACTATTTTTCGGTTCACTCTACGTCCTAGGTATTAGATACCGGATCGGGATCCCACATATGTAATATGTTACATGGGCCAAGGAAAGGTAGAGAACTGGGAGTAGGTGATCATTCCGTAAGAGTAGGGAATGGGGCAAATGTTGCAGCCAAAGCAATTGGCGAATATCACCTTGTATTACCAAATGGTAATACATTGATTCTGAACGAATGCTATTACATTCCGACCCTGATATGCAATCTTATATCAGTTTCTTTACTGAGTAAAGAAGGATATAATTTTGTAGTACAGGATAATGTTATAAACATCTTCCTGAATCAAAAGTTGATTGGATCAGGCTCGTTAAATAATGGAATATACATTCTAGATCAAACCACGGTTCTTAATGTGCAAAACACACACAAGAGGAAGAGTTCAGAAATGAACGAATCTTTCTTGTGGCATTGTAGACTGGGTCATAACAATGCGACACGGCTAGCTAAGTTGCATATGGATGGATATTTGAATCCGTTCGAATTTTCATCTTATGACACTTGCCAGTCATGTCTCAAAGATAAGATGACCAAAACTCTGTTTACAGAACACGGAGAAAGAGTTACAGAACTCTTGGGACTGATACATAGTGATGTATGTGGTCCCATGTCTACACATGCCAGGAATGGTTCTTCGTACTTCATTACATTCACTGACGATCTCTCCAGATTCGGACAGGCATTCCTGTTGAAACACAAGTCTGAAGCTTTTGAGAAATTCAAGGAATATAAATTCGAAGTCGAGAACCAAATGGGTAAAAGTATTAAAATCCTTCGATCTGATTGAGGAGGTGAATACTTGAGCACGGAGTTCCTGAACTATCTAAAAGAGAATGGGATTCTCTCTCATCTTACTCCTCCGTATACACCACAGCACAACGGTGTATCGGAGCGGAGGAATCACACCCTATTAGATATGGTGCGCTCTATGATGAGCACCGCTGAGTTACCTATTTCTTTTTGGAGTTATGCGCTGGAAACAGACGCATACCTATTGAATCGAGTTCCTACCAAATCAGTGTCTACCACTCCATATGAGTATAGAATGGGAAGAGGCCATATCTTAATTTTATTAAGATATGGGGTTGCCCGGCCTATGTTAAAAAGCAAAATCCGGACAAGCTCGAGGCAAGGTCTGTTATGTGCAAGTTTGTAGGATATCCCGAGCATTCGCGTGGACATATCTTCTACCACCCTGAGGAACAAAAGATGTTTGTTACTCAACATGCCACCTTTTTAGAAAAGAAATTTCTTGCAAAGGAAATTAGTGGCGAGGAGGTAGAACTGGAAGAGGTTCCAGCGATACAAACCACGACAGAAGATTTGGTGGAACCAGAGGATTCGGTAGTTCCCAACGAACCTCAGCCTCTCCGCCGATCTAGTAGGGTTCCTCATCCACCTGAGAGATACTACGGTTTTCTCATTGATGGTATAAGCGAGGATTGCATCATGGAGGATGATGACCCAACTAGCTTCGAGCAGGCTATCATGAGTGGGGACTCAGTGAAGTGGCTGGATGCAATGCAATCTGAGATGGAATCCATGTACACCAACAAAGTATGGACTTTGGAAGTTGCTCCTGAAGGGGTAAAACCCATTGGGAGCAAATGGATCTTTAAGAAGAAACTTGGTGTAGATGGAAAAGTTGAGACTTTCAAAGCTAGACTTGTTGCAACTGGTTTTCGTCAACGACCAAGTATGGATTATGACGAAACTGAAAGGTTAGTCTAGCACCCTATGAAGAGTTTTGAAGCATCACATGACCCAAAGTTTTAATTTTTATGGTGCTAAACTAACATGCAAAGGGATCGATCCTAGAAAATTAGGGTTTCGAAATAAAAAGCGAACTAATCTAGGGTTTCGAGACTACAACCTTTGTAGCTCCCTTTCGCTGGACTCCTTGGTCTCTAGGGTGTTGAACGAAGGTCCTCTTGAAGTCCCCTTGTGTCCACGACGATCCACCACGGAGATCTCCGTCCAAGCTCGCAACTTCGTCAAACCGAAGAGAACACTCTAAACAAAACGGCTAAGCTTGTGTAGAATGATGTTGTGGTTAGGTTTCTCACTTCAAAAACCTATCTTTAAGTGGTATTTGCTCACTAGAAAAAACTAGAGACCAAAAGAGCAAGAGGAAGAAGATGGTGGCAATTTTTGACAAGAGGTAAAAGGATAACTCAAGTGAAGAAAAAGAAATATATCAATATATATTTTATTCCTTCATGTTATGAACCATGGTTAAAGTGATGGAGACATTATTTAACTTTAGTTTGGAATGATAAAGAGAAGGATAACCTTAGGTTAGTGGTAGTTGAGCATGGTTAGGTCAAAGGAAGAATGTAGAAGCAAGAATGATTATCCTTTCCTTTTTCATTTTCTTTTAAATCCAAAATTAAATAATAATCCATTATATAATCCATGGTGTGAGTCTTATATTGCCACCATTTCCATATGCTAACAACCATGATGGATGAGTGTATGTATGTGTGCATGTATGCACATCCACATGTGCATGAAACTAGCATGAAAGAAAGAAAGAAAAGCACACATGCATGCACACATCTATCATCTAAGAAAAGGTTTTAAGTGAGAAAACTAATGGTTAAATGATAAATCAACACTTGATTTATCAATCCGGTCATATCTCATATGACCCCACCAAAAGCAGTTCACCCGATCAATGTTCGGTATCATATACGCACATTTCAATCGGGTGCATGCGCATATCGCATACGCGCACCACAACGTTTCGCCTGGACTGGGTAACTCCTTTGTGGGACTCTAAGACTCGTCAATACGCCGGCAGAGGGTGATGATCATATCAAGTACCCTCAAGCCGCAAGCGGTCAGCTAAACGTAACGGCCACCCGGGTATTGAGCGATCAGAAGACAACAAGCGAACCTGCTACAACTCCCGTCGAGCCATCCGGCAACACTACCGTACAGTCCGGTCTCTTCGTCAGATATGCTGCATATCGAGCCTAGGGATGGTCACGTCGACCCCAATAACTCAATAAGTCGTGCCGATGAATGGTCTATAACAGATCGAGAAACTACTGATAACACTTATCAGCAAATCTCAGCAGCCCTGGCCAGGGACTTGCTGTTATAACCAGTCGGGCACAGCACAGCATCAACTCCCAATACCGGGAGAGACGAAACCCCTCCTATCGCTCATCGTCTTCGTGTGTCTCGGGACTGTTGTAAGTCCATATTGCGACCCCCGGTGCTTACGGGGAGGCGGAAACGGTATAAAAAACAAATTTTTATCGCAAGAGGCAACATGGACTAAACAAGGTCGGGATCGTGTCTAAACTAAACTAGCAAATACGCTAAAGGGAGTTAGCTACTCGGATGAAGGTTATACCTAAACTTGAACTCCTTCTTCTTCAAGACTTGTAGAGGTTGATGGTTCTCTTTTCGTCGCCTTCTTCCGTCGAAGATGGATCCACCTCGAAGGTTCGACCTTTGGGCTCTTCCTCGATCTTTGAGTGAACTAGGGCTTCCGGCTTGCTAAACCATGAACCTAGAATGAGTAGAGAGAGACTAGGGTTTGCTTTTCTTTTTAAAGAGAAGGATTCTCAACACATGAGAAGGTTTCTCTTTGCTAGAGGAAGAAGAAGATGAAATGAGGAGAGAGAGAGGTTATGATAGAATGAGCAATCTTTTTTCTTTCTTGCAACCATAATGCAAAAGAAAAGAATTATCTAATAATAATAATTGAAAATGAGAATAGTTGATGGTAATTTGGAATGACCACTACCATGCTTCATGTAAGCATAAATCAAGGAAGACTTTTTAAAGCATGATGGTGGTCAACATTCAACCATGGTCAACAAGTCAACCATGGTCAACAAGTCAACAAAATCAACCATAACAAAATTCTCATTTAATTACTATTATTAATAGATAATTCATAAATCCATTAGGGTTTGGAAAAAGATAACTGTCAACTGTGCATACGCACCCGTTCCGAAACCCTAATGAAATACCTCATCCTCCGCCTCAAGCAACTGTGCATACACACCTGCATTCTCGTTCCGAGGAACAAGAATACCAAGATATAAAAGCAACCCCAAATATATATACCAGTATCTGGCTCAAACCAGAGCCTGCCAGTATAATCCGTCCGGACTCCAAACGTGCACAAGTGCGCGGATGAGAACGAACCCTGTCGCAAAACCATGCGACCTCTACTCTGTTTTGCCCGGAGGCGAATACCCTCTGTGTGGGACTCTAAAGACTCGACACTACGCTGGCAGTGGGTTTAACCACAGACCGCAAGCGGCACTAGCTGTGCGTAACGGTCCCCAGGTAGATGTCGACAAGAAGGCTGACGAGGTGAAACCCCATCTGTACTCCTACTGAGTCTGAATGTGACAGTCTCCGTACAGTCCGGTCTGTTCGTCTGATACATCGCATGGCGGGCCTAGAGGGTGGTAAACGTCAGTCCCCCAATAGCGGTACAAGTCGTGCCGGAGCGAAGCCCAAAACACCCTGAGATAACACTGGAAACCTACCAGTATATCTCGTTTGCCCTGGCCAGGGACTACTCGTGTAATGGCTCTCCTAGACACAGCGCGATGTCAACCCCCAATACCGGGAGAGACGAATCCTGTCTAACCGTCACTGCCTCCAAGTGCTTCGGGACTGCACCCAACCACCACCTGTTTGCACGACTCCTTTGAGCCGTGGTAGGGTAGTGATCAAAGTGCAGTGGGAACACACTTGAGGCGAAGTGCCAGTGTCAAGTCAGCGGACTAAGCTGTACTCATGTCACCTGGGAACTGATAACTGACGATAGGTATAATACCAACCTGTCAGTTCCCGACGAGTCCTGTCCAGTGTACTCGTAACCCAACGAGCACCCGTATACTATCTCCAGTACGACGTACTGATGGCTGTGGGACAGACCATCTCCCACACTGGGATGAGAAGCGCATACGCTAGTCTACTCCGGAGTATCGATGCCCTGTCTCGATAGTCCTGCGACTAGGGACCTGTATAAGGATGTGCTTATAGATTACCCAGCCCCCACTAGTGTGACTGCCATCACAACGCTGGTAATCAAGCAAAGATCCTAAGGGCTCCACTAATGCGTATAAGTGATATACTGAAATAAACACAAGTACACATTGAAGTAGAAACAAACCAAGTAGCATACTACTATTTTGAGCAAGATTGTATATACAAGGTGAATATCCCAAGCATCCATTAAGTAATATACAAACTAGTATGATACAGTAATGGACTCTAGGGCATATACACTAACAATCTCCCACTTGCACTAAGGCCATGTACTGGCGTATCGAAGACCTATCATCTCGATCAGCCGCTCGAACTGAGTCTGGGGTAGGGCCTTGGTGAATGGATCTGCAGTGTTCTCTTCTGAAGCAACCCTCCGAACCTCGATCTCCTTACGATCCACGATCTCCCTGATCAGGTGATACCGCCTCAAGATGTGCCTGGATCTCTGATGGGACCTGGGTTCCTTTGCTAAAGCTATAGCCCCGTTGTTGTCGCAATACAGAGGTACTGGGTCAACAATGGACGGAACCACCTGAAGTTCTTTTAAGAACTTCCTTATCCAGACAGCTTCTTTTGCGGCATCAGATGCAGCGATGTATTCCGCTTCCATCGTCGAGTCTGCAACGGTTTCCTGTTTGGAACTCTTCCAACACACCGCCCCTCCATTGAGGGTGAAGACAAAACCCGACATGGACTTGGAATCATCCTTGTCACTCTGGAAGCTGGAGTCAGCAAAGGCCTCGATCTGGAGGTCTTTTCCGCCATACACCAAGAACATCTCCTTAGTCCTTCTCAGGTACTTGAGAATGTTCTTTACTGCTATCCAGTGTTTCTCCCCAGGGTTAGACTGATACCGGCTTACCACACTCAGTGCATAAGCTACATCCGGTCTGGTACACAACATCGCATACATTATAGAGCCTACCGCAGAAGCGTAGGGTATAATAGACATGCGATCCCTCTCCAAATCAGTCTTGGGAGACATCTCTTTTCACTATGGTGTCGATGTACCTGGACTGAGAAAGTCCCAATATCCTCTTGGATCTATCATGATGGATCCGGATCCCCAGGATGTATGAGGCATCACCCAGGTCTTTCATGGAGAACCTTTGTGACAAGAACCCCTTGACAGATTGTAGCATAGGAATGTCATTTCCTATCAAGAGAATGTCATCCACGTATAAAACGAGGAATACTACAGTTCTCGCTACAAATCTACTATAGATGCATGGTTCATCTGGATTTTTGATAAAGCCAAATTCTTTGACTGTCTCATCAAAGCAGATGTTCCAACTCCGCGATGCCTGCTTTAGTCCATAGATGGACTTAAGCAACTTGCACACCTTTCCGCTGCTCCCACTCTGAATGAAACCCTCTGGCTGGTCCATATAGACACACTCCTCTAAATTTCCATTTAGAAAAGCTGTCTTTACGTCCATTTGCCAGATCTCATAATCGTGGAAGGCAGCAATGGCAAGAAGGATCCGAATGGATTTCAGCATGGCTACTGGAGAAAAGGTTTCGTCGTAGTCCAATCCAGGTCTTTGACGAAAACCCTTTGCTACCAGCCTAGCTTTATAGGTCTCAACCTGTCCATCTACACCAATCTTCCTTTTGAAGATCCACTTGCATCCTACGGGTTTTACCCCGTCTGGAGCAATGTCCAACGTCCATACCTTGTTGGTGTACATGGACTCCATTTCGGTCCGCATTGCATCCAACCATTTCACTGAGTCAACGCTCTGAACGGCCTGCTGGAAGCTAGTGGGCTCATCATAATCTATGATGCAATCCTCTCTATCCCCGTCTATGAGAAAACCGCAGTATCTCTCGGGCGGATGAGACTGCCTACTACTCCTGCGGAGCGGCGTAGGAATGTCCTGTTCTGTTGAACCCTCTGGTTCCACTAACCTTTCAGTAATAGTCTGTGGTTCTGGAATTTCTTCCAGTTCTACTGCGCTCCCACTAATCTCCTTTTCCAAGAACTGGTGTTCTAGAAAGTGGGCATTACGAGAAACAAGGACTTTTTGTTCCTTTGCGTAGTACAAAAGATACCCCCTGGTGTTCTTTGGGTATCCCACAAACTTGCACAGTACTGAGCGTGCCTCGAGCTTGTCCGCATGCTGCTTTTTGACAAAAGCCGGACATCCCCAGATCTTCAGATATTGAAGATAGGGTTTCTTCCCACTCCACATTTCATATGGTGTGGAAGGCACAGTCTTAGTCGGAACTCGGTTCAAAAGGTACGCAGCTGATTCTAGCGCATACCCCCAGAATGATCGCGGTAACTCAGCGTTACTCATCATGGACCGCACCATATCCAATAGGGTGCGGTTCCGTCTCTCCGATACACCGTTATGTTGCGGGGTGTAAGGAGGAGTAAGCTGAGAGAGAATTCCGTTCTCTTTTAAATAGTCCAGGAATCCGGCACTTAAGTATTCTCCACCTCGATCCGATCTTAGAATCTTAATACTTTTGCCGGTCTGTTTCTCTACTTCATTCTTATACTCCTGGAATTTTCCAAAGGCCTCGGACTTATGTTTCATTAAGAAGACATAACCGTACCTTGAGAAGTCATCCGTAAAAGTAATGAAGTAAGAATGTCCGCTTCGGGCATGTGTAGACATTGGACCGCACACGTCACTGTGTACGAGTCCCAAGAGCTCGCTCGCTCTTACTCCATGTCCAGTAAACGGAGTTTTTGTCATCTTTCCCTTGAGACAGGATTGACAAGTGGCATACGATTGATATTCGAACGCATTCAAATACCCTTCTGTATGTAACTTCGTCAACCTTCTCTCATTGATGTGACCCAATCTACAATGCCATAAGAAAGTCTGATTTATTTCTGGAGACTTTCTTTTGTGTGTATTCTGGACGTTGAAAATCTGTGGTTGGTTTAACACGTATATACCATTACTCAATGTACCTGACCCAATCAAAACTTGATTAAGGTGAATGTTTACAACATTACTTACAAACGCAAATTCATAACCTTCTTTAGAAACTAAAGATACAGAAATGATATTACAAGTTGCGTTGGGTACAAAAAAGCAATTACGCAAAACCAAAACATGTCCATCTGACATTCCCAGGTGATAGTCCCCCACGGCTTTAGCATCCATGCTAGCTCCGTTCGCAACTCTGAGGGTCATGTCACCTGCCTTCAAAACCCTACGGTTTCTCAACGCCTGCAAAGAATTACAGATATGAGATCCTGATCCGGTATCCAATACCCAGGAAGTAGAGTTTATTGAAAGACAGTTTTCAATAACATACACACCTGAAGCTGAAGCTGCAACCTGCTTCAATTCCTGTGTTCTGGCCTTCCAGGCCCTGCAATCATTCTTCCAGTGTCCTTTCTTATGACAAAAGAAGCATTCCTCCTTATCCACAAGCTTCCCCGCTATCTTTGTTGCTTTCCCTTTTCCCTTCGTATCCACTTTACTAACACCACCCCTTGGTTTGGCGGGGGCTTTCTTCTTCTTTCCCTTGGCTTTCGCCTTGGACCTAGAAGAAGATGATCCTCCTACAAACAAAGTGGATGTTTCCCTACCTTTCTGTAGGGTGCCCTCTGCGCTCCTCAGCATGTTGAGGAGCTCTGAAAGTTCAACCTCTTTTTCTTGTAGGTTGAAGTTCAGTATGAACTGGGCGTAAGTGGAAGGAAGGGACTGGAGAACTATATCCGTATATAGCTCACTCTCCAATGTGATCCCTAGGTCAGCGAGCTCCTCAATGTAGCCGGTCATCTTTAGCACATGCTCGGCTACTGATGATCCGACGGCCATTCTTGTCGAAAATAACTTTTTCGACGCTTCGTATCTTGCGATACGAGATTGCTCTCCAAACAGTTCTTTTGTATGGAGCAATATGGATTCCATGTCCATATTCTCATGCCTCCTCTGATGTTCGTTGTCCATCGAGGCAAGCAGGAGGCACTTGGCCTTCGCGCTATCAATCTCCCAAGTCTTGCGGATTTCCTTATCCGCGACACTGGAAGTTGGACCAGGGACAGGGGGAGCTTTGGTGGTAAGAAGATACCCTAGCTTGTCATAAGTGATTGCTATCTTGACATTCCTGAGCCAATCTTTGTAGTTTGGCCCTGTCAGTTTGTTTTTATCTAGGAGTAACTTAAGTCCAGTCATGTTGATTGGTCGCTGCAATTAGGAGAGAGAAGAAGAAACACTCAGCATGATGCTCTTGCAAGTTTAGAGTGGTTTTTAGTTTGTCTAAACAGGATGGCTCCCACTGTCTCTCGAATCCCTCCTCAAACCACAAAAGAAGAATTAGCCGGGATCAATCCCACCGTACAATATTTGCTTAACCGTTCAGCCAGGCCAGTGTCGGTACTTCGAGGGAGGTTTTCCAACGCTTTCGCGAAGTTCCTTAATTAAATAACCTCTTTTCCCTGGGGGCGTAGCCCCGCTAACACCTTTCTAGGCACCTACTAGGTTTATAGCATTGATCGTTTAGTGAGAAATTTCCCGAGGAGTAGCATATACTCACAGTAGGATCGGGATCCAAATATCATCGCGTGACGAAAATGAAGGAATCCTACCATAATCATCACCCTCCAAATGGTATGCAAATCTAGCAAGTTTCAGTACTTATGAAACTCCCGATGTGGATTTTTGCCCCATGCTCTTATGACCTTGACTAAGGCCAACAAATCATAAGTCACATGTCAAGTTCTTCCCGTCGTTATCCAGGTTAATTTGAACCCACCCGTATATACCCTTGACTATGGCCAACAAGGCAATACGACTGTCCCAAACCAACGCATTCTATCTATGCAACATATGAATACCCACCAGCTACCAATCACTGTGCCTTGACTAAGGCCAACAAACACAGCTTGAATACTGTTGAATATTCATATGAAACGACGGAGGGCTACGGATGGTTTTGGCAAAACCGTGAACGTAGTGAACTTGATTTGGTCGATGGAACGAGATAGCTTTTAAAAGGAGTGGCTCAAGCTCCGCATTTAAAAGTTGTTTTTGAAAAGAACCGAGTGGTTTTTCGAAAGTGTTCCATCGACTTAAACTTGGTTTATTATCTTGCATTAGTTCTTTTAATGCGTGATATTCTTGCATTAGTTCTTTTAATGCGTCCCATCATTTAATCCTACCATTGCAGAAAACAACCAAAATATGACGTACGCTTATGCCATTCGCATTCGCCACGGGGCCCCGTCATTACCCGTTAGGTTACTTAACTAACGACAGAGCGGGGGCTGGGCTAGCGCGGCTGTAAAACATAAGCAACGCCTAAATAGAAAGCAATGATAGACATTACAGATCACAGATGAATACATTGGATATACTAGCAATCCGCAATCCTTTCGAGCCTGGAACGAAAAGCGGATAACACGGTCGCGGTGAATAGCCAAATACCCCACCCAAGACCCCTACGGGTGCGGCAAACTACCCGCCAAGTCCTCGGTAGTTTGTGCACCCCTCCATGGGTCTATCCTAGGAGCAAAAACAGTAAAAAGAATTATACAATGACGGCTACAACCCCGACCCGGTTGTGCGGCCAAACAAATAATAATTATTACATCAATTTACATTTACAATGAATGAAAGAAAAACAAAAGCTCATCTCACATCCACCCCGGCTATTCACCTGCGACAGTCCAACACATTCATATACACATTCCAGCACATTACAGATCATGTATAACCCCGACTAATCGACTTATAGCGATTAGCCGACGTTCAATACATGCAAGCAACACAGATATAACCATCATAGTCAAAGTGTAGTGAAGTTCGGAAAAAATACGGAATTATAGGACCCCAAAAAGAAATTTCTGTTCAGGAAAATCTGGGCACATATAATATATCTTAAAAATCCCAAAACCAACACAGAAGAACACTGCACGAAAAACGATGCAGAGAAGACGACAAAGCACGGCGGTTCCGAGGCGGCTACCATAGCTCATGCGGCGGAAGGGCGGCGGTTTGGATGAATTACTGTATCGTTTTTCTTGGGTGTTCACACAAAACCCTGAGCTGAATTTACAAGTATAAATTTTTTCATTTTTAGCCAAAAAAATTTCAACAGAAACTCAGGTTTTGTGATTTTTCCGGTTTTGTGATTTTTCGTTTCCGAACTTCGTTACACTTCACTACCAAGCTAGTTTAAGTTTAGTTAGGCTCTGTTACCACTGTAAGTCCATATTGCGACCTCCGGTGCTTACGGGGAGGCGGAAACGGTATAAAAAACAAATTTTTATCGCAAGAGGCAACATGGACTAAACAAGGTCGGGATCGTGTCTAAACTAAACTAGCAAATACGCTAAAGGGAGTTAGCTACTCGGATGAAGGTTATACCTAAACTTGAACTCCTTCTTCTTCAAGACTTGTAGAGGTTGATGGTTCTCTTTTCGTCGCCTTCTTCCGTCGAAGATGGATCCACCTCGAAGGTTCGACCTTTGGGCTCTTCCTCGATCTTTGAGTGAACTAGGGCTTCCGGCTTGCTAAACCATGAACCTAGAATGAGTAGAGAGAGACTAGGGTTTGCTTTTCTTTTTAAAGAGAAGGATTCTCAACACATGAGAAGGTTTCTCTTTGCTAGAGGAAGAAGAAGATGAAATGAGGAGAGAGAGAGGTTATGATAGAATGAGCAATCTTTTTTCTTTCTTGCAACCATAATGCAAAAGAAAAGAATTATCTAATAATAATAATTGAAAATGAGAATAGTTGATGGTAATTTGGAATGATCACTACCATGCTTCATGTAAGCATAAATCAAGGAAGACTTTTTAAAGCATGATGGTGGTCAACATTCAACCATGGTCAACAAGTCAACCATGGTCAACAAGTCAACAAAATCAACCATAACAAAATTCTCATTTAATTACTATTATTAATAGATAATTCATAAATCCATTAGGGTTTGGAAAAAGATAACTGTCAACTGTGCATACGCACCCGTTCCGAAACCCTAATGAAATACCTCATCCTCCGCCTCAAGCAACTGTGCATACACACCTGCATTCTCGTTCCGAGGAACAAGAATACCAAGATATAAAAGCAACCCCAAATATATATACCAGTATCTGGCTCAAACCAGAGCCTGCCAGTATAATCTGTCCGGACTCCAAACGTGCACAAGTGCGCGGATGAGAACGAACCCTGTCGCAAAACCATGCGACCTCTACTCTGTTTTGCCCGGAGGCGAATACCCTCTGTGTGGGACTCTAAAGACTCGACACTACGCTGGCAGTGGGTTTAACCACAGACCGCAAGCGGCACTAGCTGTGCGTAACGGTCCCCAGGTAGATGTCGACAAGAAGGCTGACGAGGTGAAACCCCATCTGTACTCCTACTGAGTCTGAATGTGACAGTCTCCGTACAGTCCGGTCTGTTCGTCTGATACATCGCATGGCGGGCCTAGGGGGTGGTAAACGTCAGTCCCCCAATAGCGGTACAAGTCGTGCCGGAGCGAAGCCCAAAACACCCTGAGATAACACTGGAAACCTACCAGTATATCTCGTTTGCCCTGGCCAGGGACTACTCGTGTAATGGCTCTCCTAGACACAGCGCGATGTCAACCCCCAATACCGGGAGAGACGAATCCTGTCTAACCGTCACTGCCTCCAAGTGCTTCGGGACTGCACCCAACCACCACCTGTTTGCACGACTCCTTTGAGCCGTGGTAGGGTAGTGATCAAAGTGCAGTGGGAACACACTTGAGGCGAAGTGCCAGTGTCAAGTCAGCGGACTAAGCTGTACTCATGTCACCTGGGAACTGATAACTGACGATAGGTATAATACCAACCTGTCAGTTCCCGACGAGTCCTGTCCAGTGTACTCGTAACCTAACGAGCACCCGTATACTATCTCCAGTACGACGTACTGATGGCTGTGGGACAGACCATCTCCCACACTGGGATGAGAAGCGCATACGCTAGTCTACTCCGGAGTATCGATGCCCTGTCTCGATAGTCCTGCGACTAGGGACCTGTATAAGGATGTGCTTATAGATTACCCAGCCCCCACTAGCGTGACTGCCATCACAACGCTGGTAATCAAGCAAAGATCCTAAGGGCTCCACTAATGCGTATAAGTGATATACTGAAATAAACATAAGTACACATTGAAGTAGAAACAAACCAAGTAGCATACTACTATTTTGAGCAAGATTGTATATACAAGGTGAATATCCTAAGCATCCATTAAGTAATATACAAACTAGTATGATACAGTAATGGCCTCTAGGGCATATACACTAACAACTGTACCCAACGGCCACCTGTTTGCACGACTCAGTAGAGCTGTGGTAGGGTGGCAATCAAAGTACAGTGGGAGAACACACAAGACTCCAT
Organism: Agapanthus africanus; assembly: GCA_030015575.1. Lineage (NCBI taxonomy): Eukaryota > Viridiplantae > Streptophyta > Magnoliopsida > Asparagales > Amaryllidaceae > Agapanthus > Agapanthus africanus. The sequence continues at coordinate 218,323,928 of JASDDO010000029.1, forward strand.
GACGATCTCGGGTCTACAGACTAACCTGTACCAGTGTCACCTGAGAACTGCTATCCGACGATAGATATAATTCCATATAGGAGTTCTCGGTGAGTCCTTCCAGTGTACCCAGTCACCACTGAGCACCCGTATATGATCTTGATGTCAAACATCGATGAATGTGGGAACATTCATTGCCCATCGTATGGGTCTAGTATCATATACGCTAGTCTACTCTGGTATATCGATGCCCCGTCTCGATATACCTACGACTAGGGACGTTCCAGGATATGCTTATAGACTACAAATGTCCCACTAGTATGATCTCCATCATAATCAGAGTAGTCAAGCCGATATCCTCAGGGCTTTATCAGCATGTATGAATGAATAAAAGCATGATCAAATCAACATGTCAGATAAAGAAGAACCAGATAGCATACTATCTTGTCGAGAAAGAATGCAAACTGAATATATATACATGTATAGATACATCGACTATCACATAATGGCCTCTAGGGCATACATATATCCTGCAGAAACCTTTTCTCCAGTGGCTATGCTTAAGTTCATCCGGATCCTACTTGCCATTGCTACATACCATGACTACGAAATCTGTAAAATGGATGTTAAGACTACCTTTCTGAATGGTGATTTGGAAGAATGCGTGTACATGACTCAGCCAGAGGGCTCCGTAGACAGTGGGAGCAGCGGAAAGGTGTGCAAGCTGCTTAAATCCATCCATGGGTTAAAGCAAGCATCGTGGAGTTGGAACATCTATTTTGATGTCGTTATCAAAGAGTTTGATTTTGTAAAAAACGTAGATGAACCTTGTATATACAAGAAGGTGGCAGAGAGTAAGGTTGTCTTCCTCGTATTGTACGTGGATGACATACTCTTGATAGGAAATGGCATTCCTATGCTGCAATCGGTCAAGCTCTTCTTATCACAAAAATTCTCAATAAAAGATCTAGGGGATGCTTCCTACATCATGGGGATTAAGATCTATAGAGATAGATCTAAACGGATACTGGGATTGTCCCAATCTAGGTACATTGACACCATACTAAAGAGATTTAGTATGGAAGAATCCAAGCGTGGGTTTTTACCCACGATCTCAGGACTCACTCTCTCCAAAGAGATGTCTTCCAAGACTGATTTGGAGAGAGCTCGCATGCAAGGGATACCCTATGCTTCGGCAGTAGGCTCTATCATGTACACGATGCTATGTACCAGACCCGATGTAGCACACTCACTAAGTGTAGTGAGTAGGTATCAAGCAGATCCTGGAGAGAGTCACTGGACAGCTGTGAAGAGCATTCTCAAGTACTTGAGAAGGACTAAAAAGATGCTCTTGGTATATAGTAACGGATAACTCTAAGTGGAGTCCTTTACCGATTCGAGCTTCCAGAGTGATAAGGACGACTCTAAGTCGCACTCGGGATTTGTCTTTACCTTCAATGTAGGGGCGGTATGCTGGAAGAGTTCCAAGAAGGAAACCGTGGCAGACTCGACGATGGAGGCTGAATACATCGCTGCCAACGATGCTGCCAAAGAGGCTGTCTAGATGAAGAAGTTCATAACTGAACTTGGATTGGTTCCATCCATTGAGTATCCAATACCTTTGTATTGTGATAACAATGGAGCGATGGCTTTGGCCAAGGAACCCAGGTCCCATCAGTGATCCAGGCATATTTTGTGGCGGTATCACCTGATACGGGAGATAGTTGATCGCCGGGAGATCGAGATCAGGAGAGTTGACACGAAGAACAACACTGCAGATCCACTCACAAAGGCCATTCCCCAGATACAGTTCGAGAGACTCTTCGGGATGCAGGGTATGCGATACTACAGTAGCTGGCCCTAGTGCAAGTGGGAGATTGTTAGTTGTATGTATGCCCTAGAGGCCATTATTGTACATATGATGTATATTATATTGGATGTTTGGACATATATAGAGAGGACTTTCTTGCTCGACATGATAGTATGCTATCGGGTTGCTCTTTATCTTAATATGTATACTTGTCTCTTGATACTGTCTTATGGTTACATGTTGGTAAAGCCCTTAGGATGTGTACTTGACTACCAGGATTATAATTCAGATCATACTAGTGGGGCCATGGTAGTCCATAAGTTCATCCTTTAATGTTCCTAGTCGTGGGTGTATCGAGACAGGGCATCGATATACCAGAGTAGACTAGCGTATACGCTTCTCGACCCATGAGATGGGCGATGGATGATCCCATATCCATTGGTGTTTGACATCAGAGATGGTATACGGGTGCTCAGTGGAGACTGAGTACACTGGACGGACTTGCCGACAACTCCTAGTTGGTATTATACCTATCGTCGGATAGCAGTTCTCTGGTGACACTGGTATAGGTTAGTCTGTAGACCCGAGATCGTCATAGAGTCTTGTATGATTCCCACTGTGCTTTGATTTCCACCTTAACACGTTCAAGAGGACGTGCAAAACGGTGGTTTTTGGGTACAGTCCCGAGTTACATGGAGGCAATAAGCGATAGGAGGGGTTTCGTCTCTACCGGTATTAGGTGTTGATGTTGCGCTGTGCTCAATTGGCCATAACAGAGATGTCCCTGGCCAGGGCTGATTTAGAGATTTACTGGTAAGTGTTATCAGTAGTTTCTCGACCCGTTATGAGCCTCGTATCGGCATGATTTATCGGTTATTGGGATCTGACGTTTACCACCCCTAGACTGGATATGCGACAAATCAGACGAGGAGACCGAACTGTACGGTAGTGTTACTGACAGGCTTTTGCAGGAGTTAGAGTGGGCTTGCTTGCTGATCTTCTTATCATTCAATACCTGGGTAGCCATTACCTTAAGCTAGTACCGCTGACGGCATGTGGGTGCTTGATATGATCATCACCTACTGCCGGTGTATTGACGAGTCTTTAGAGTCCTACATAGAGGTTTTAATGGCTTAGGCAAAACGAAGTAGGAGCACATATGTGATATGTGCGGGACCGAGAATAATACGAGTATGTGATACCGTATTATATTCTCGCGATTTATTCGTACCGGTCGGTTATATGTGATATAGCCGGGTTATCGAATCAAGTGTTGATTCGATAACTTGGTACATTTAATATTAGTCGGTTATATGAGATATAGCCGGATTATTAAATCAAGTGTTGATTTGATAATTTAGTGTATAATTGTATATTTGATATACTAATTTACATTAATTAATATTAGCTCACTTAAGCATTCATTTTTCTCACTTGTGTGCATATGATATATATGTGATATATATTAATGTATATTATTTTGTATCATGGTTGTTGATACACACTACATGGGTGTATGAGACTTACACCATACTAATTATAATGTAGGGTTTTAATATTTAAAGTAATTCCAAATTAGTGGATAATTAGCCACATGCATGAAGCTTGTAGAAGCTTGTGGATGCATTGACTTAGTCCACTAGTTTTGTTTTAATTAAGATATTTATTAACCTAACCATTATAATTTAGCCATGGTTATGTCTCTACATGAGTTAGCTATATGATACAAACTCACCCATGGTTGATTCTCTCACCTCATTAGTTCATTCTCATTTCTTTGCTTCATCTTCTTCATCCTTGAGAAAAAGATCGCTAGGTTTTTGCAAAGTGAGAAAATATTGTGAGAAAAATAAAACTAAAGTGAGCCCACTTCCTACTTCATCATCCTTTACTAGATTAGCAATTTAGTATAGGATGTTAGTTTCACTAATCTCTCAATTAGTGAAGTAGTAGCTTGAGTTAGTATCTTCTCGACGTAGATCATCTTCGGCTCGAAGACTTCAAGCAAGATCGTTCTTTTCACCTTGAGAAGCCATGCAAGAGTCCGGGAGTACCATGATCGCAGCGAAGAGACCACTACAAGGAGCTATTGAAGTGAAGGACTGGTCTACAAAGGTTGTATTCCGTTATCACTTAGAAGTAAAGTAGCTTACATTATAGTTTTGCTCCTAAAACTCTAGTTAGATCGTAGGTTAGGTTGTTTAGCACACTAGAAAATTTGAAATTAGCATGTTTGATCCCTTGTGAAACCTTGTGGTTGTGACAAAGAACCCTACATAATTAATCCCGGATAGTCTTTCCTTTTAGGATTTGAAGGAAGATTTGACTAAAACAGTGGGAGCCATCCTGATTAGATAAATTAATAACCAATCTAATCTTGCAAGAGCATACGCTGAGTGTTTTCTTCTCTCTCTCTCCAGGTAGTGACCATGCCACGCCTTAATCAAGATAATAATATGGATGTATTGACTGAACCCGCTTGTTATACTGAGCTAAGGAACGTTGATCCCGCTCCGACTTAGAATTGTTATAAGACCGAGCAGGAAATAGGGGATTACCAGGATTCCCATGCCGCCCAAACGAAAAAAGTGCATGCTGATGCATCATCTTCGGGTGTGTTCATTACAGAGAACTGTTTCTCAGTATCCTTTACGTCCTGGGTATGTAATACCGGATCAGGATCCCGCATATGTAATCAGTTACATGAGCTACAGATAGGTAGAGAACTGAGAATGGGTGATAAGTTTTAAGAGTTGGAAACGGTGCAAGTGTTGCAGCCAAATCTGTTGGTTGTTATCACCCTGTATTACGAAATACGTTGATTCACAACGAATGTTATTAGATACCGAACCTGATATACAACATCATATCAGTCTCTTTATTAAGTAAAGAAGGATATAATTTTGTATTGTTGGATAATGTTTTGAACATTTCCTATATCAAGAGTTGATCGGTTCAGACAGGTTATCTAAAAGCATATACGTTCTAAATCAAACCACAGTTCTTTAACGTACAAAACACACACAAGAGGAAGAGTTTAGAAATGAACGAATCCTTCTTGAGGCAGTGTAGACTAGGTCATATTAATGCAACCCGACTAGATAAGTTACATAAAAATGCATATTTAAATCAGTTTGAATTTACATCTTGTAAAACTTACCAGTCATGTCACAAAGATAAGATGACCATAGCTCTGTTTATTGGAAACAGAGAAAGAGTTGGTGAACTCTTGGGATTGATACATGATGATGTATGTAGGTCACCTGTCTACACATGCCAGGATCGGTTCTTTGTATAAGACTACGGTAACGCCCCGGCCGTCTTTCCGAGGCCAAAATGCGAAAACGAAAACTTTTTCAAACTAGAAACCGGCGCTATCGTATGCTTAAAACTCGGATCGGACCATTAACCTACAACTAGCTATCTAGAGAGAGGGTTGGAAATCTATACCGATCGATCCGTGTCCTTCGGTCTTTGGCCACCATCCCAAGCTCCTCGCGGTATCTCCGGTCTCGGTCTCCTCGTCGGAAAGGGCACCACATCTTCGAGTCTTTTTACAGGCTCCCGCTTCGTCCGAAGCAACTCGGGCACGAAGTGTGCTAGCCGACGTGTCCAAGGTGTTGTAGAGAATGTTTGTGATCACTTTGTCTCTTGCATCCATTGATTTGGATGGAGGTTAGAGGTGTTGCCATCCATGGAAATTATGAGCTAGAGGAAGAAGAAGAAGAAGAAGCCTTTTCTTTTCTTTTGTTTTTGCTATGATAAAATGAGAGAGAGTGTGAAAAAAATACAAGACCAAGATCTCATATGGCAGCCCCTCTCTCTCTCTTCTCATCATATCAACACAAATCAAACACTAATGTGACATTAACACAATAAAAGAGACCATGAGTCACTATATATGTCCATGTCACATTTAATGCATCAAATGATCAATTCTAGCTCATTATTTCCATATGCAAACATTAATACAAATGTTTGCAACAATAAAAAGATACAGCAATATCTAAAGTAAACTCGTGACGGATCACAAGGATACCCCTCACCTGTATATACATACCTGCATCCACATTCCGACCGAATGCGAATGCGATGAGACTAAAGTAATCCAACAAATCTAATACTAGGATCCGGCTTAAACCAAAGCCCACTAGTATGATCCGTCCGATCATGATCCGTGCACTACCGCACGTATATAATCAAACCCTGCCATATATCATACGGCCTCTACAACGTTTCGCCCGAAACTTGAGAAACAGTCTGTGGGGGACTCTAAAGACTCGTCAATACACTGGCTGTGGATTTAACCACTAGCACGTCAGAGGTATTAGCCGTACGTAACGGGCTACCAGGTATTGACCAAAAGGGAGGTCGATGAGCGAACTCATCCTGACACCCTACTGAGCCTGTCAGTGACAATATACGTACAGTCCGGTCCGTTCGTCTATGAGTATCGCATGTCGGACCTAGGGGGTTGTTAAAAGTCAGACCCCCAAAAGCGGTAAAAGTCGTGTCGGAGTGTAGCCCAGAACACCCTGAGATACTACTGGAATACCTACCAGTAAATCTCCTGCCTTGGCCAAGGACTTCGTGTAATGGCTCTCCTAAACACAGCGCGACCTCACCCCCAATACCGGGAGAGACGAACCCCTGTCGATCCGCTCACTGCCTCCATGTGGTTCAGGACTGTACCCAACTAAAACCTGTTTGCACGACTCCTTTGAGCCATGGTAGGGTAGTAATCAAAGTACAGTGGGAACTCACACGAGACAAATGACGATCTCAGGTCGATGAACTAACCTGTACACATGTCACCAGGGAACTGCTATCTGACGTCAGGTATAATACCAACTAGCATGTTCCTGGCGAGTCCTGACCGGTGTACTCATAACCCAATGAGCACCTGTATACATCTTAGGTGAACCAACTGACACCAATAGCTTGTGAGACCGGCTACTGCCCCTCATCGGGGTCTCGACTGTATACACTAGTCTACTAATGGAGTATCGATGCCCAGTCTCGAAACTCCCACGACTAGGGACCACTTTAAAGATGTGCTTATAGACCCCAGCTCCCACGTATATGATCGCCATCATACTGCTGGTAGTCAAGCAAGAATCCTAAGGGCTCTATCAACGTGTAATAGTGACCTGTAAGGTCACCTAAAACAGTACACGATGATAAAGATAAACCATGGTAGCATACTATTCTCTATCAACGTGTAATAGTGAACTACAATGTCACCTAAAGCATGTACATGATGAAAAAGACAAACCAGATAGTATACAATCCTCTCGAGTAAGACTGTTCCACCGGTATAGGCCCTCCCTCAATCATTGCAATCACGTGCCTGCGATCCAATAATTGACTTTGAGGGCACTATATCCAACAATCTCCCACTTGCACTCAAGGCTAATTATTGCGATGTCGCATACTCACAGCCTGTATGATACCGAACATCCAACTCCTCTACTAATCAGTTTCACAAAGCTCGTTTGCGAAACTATTGCGTTCGAGAAATAGCCTCAGCTAGCGGATCCGCCCTGATGTTTCTTTCTATGTCTCTCTTTATCTCAAGTTCGTGGAGAAAGCCATCTCCCGAAATGATCAATACCTGTCTTAGAATATGTCTGGATATCTGATGGGACCTAGTTCATAAATGAACTCCAAATCCAAATTTCTTAGACTGTATCGTCAACTGAACTTAATCAGTATCCTGCGTCATGCCTCCCTCAGTGTCCGTTTGGATCATCTGTCCAAAACACTGCCCCCTCGTCAGAGGGAAAACTATAACTCTGACAGTCACTCTGTCATCTAGGTCACCTTGGAAGCCTGGAATGATAACTGTCTCCCGAAGGAGGTTGTCGTTATCATATCCATAGAACATCTACTTATGTTCTAAAACTGCTTCCGAAAATTTCTCCAGGATAGGATTAATATCATAACTTATTGCATCTAGTGCAAAAACAACATCTGGTGTGGTACTTGACATCTCATAATTGACTCAATTGCCTAAGCAAGTGATGTGCCAATCATGCGCATCCCTCTCCCCTTTAGTCTATAAGACCCCTTTAGAGAGGGTGACTCCATCACCTGCAGGTACACTACCGTGCCAGGAGTCGTCCATTCTAAAGCACCTTTAGAATGCTGTCTAAGTACCCAGATTGGGAAAACTACCCAAATCTAGATCTAAAACCATAGATCTAGTAACCAGAATGTCTGATATTATATCCAAGTCCTATGTGGAAAAACCACTGTGTGACAACCAAAGTATAACCGATCGTAGTATAGGAATTTCACTTCCTACTCTGTGTATGTCATCCAAATACCAGGACATCACACCCTACTACCTTCTTAACAGATCCATCCCCTATTCTGATGAAGTCAAACCTATGACTGTCACATCAGAAATAGACGATCTATCTCCGCTATTACCGCTTTAGTCTATAAATAGACATAAGTCACTCGTCCACTATGCTTCCGTTGCTCCCACTGACTACGACAACCCTCTGGCAGAATAATATACACGTACACTTCTAAAGCTAGTTTAGAACGACGCTATACTCATCCTCCTGCCGGGTCTCACAGTCTGGAACAACAGCAATGGCAAGTCTGGGTAAACAAGAACCTCTCTGTCACCGTCTATGAGCATACCGAAGTACCTCTCGAGTGCCTGAGGTTACCCACCATATCTGTGGAGTGGCCAATGGAAAGTCAAACTAGATTGAATCTTTAGGTTCTTATCAAATTTTCAGTAATCGTTTGCGATTCTGGAATCACTTCCAGTTCTACCATACTCCTACTACTGTTTTCTGAAAAAATCCATTTTTATTAAAACTGTGGCGAGTCAAGAACAATATCACTATTGATCTTCCAGATGGTAGAAAATCAACCCTCGTCATAGCCCGGGTCAACCCACAAACAGCCATTACAGAAACGTGTCTTGAGTTATCCAGAGTCAAGTTTTAAGCATAAGCCGGACAACTCCCCGTACCATAACATTGTTAAGATATGAACTATTCTATATCCAATATAGAAACAGAGGCACTGATTTAATTGGAACCAGATTCAAATCATGCAGCTGTCCCCAATGCATGTCAACTAAATGGAGAGAGGTCGATCAGCATTACTCAACTTAGAAATACATCCAGATATGAGTAACCTGAAAGAGAAGCAAGTTCTCATAATCATTACTATCAACTGAATACCATACATAAGTATCTACATCTTCGATCACCTTGAAGAATCCTGATACTTGCAATACCTGGTTCTCTGCTTTATTCTTATACCTGCAACTTCTCAAAACTTAAACCTTGCATTTCTATGAAACATATGTCTAAGAACTAGAGAAGTCACAAGTAAACAGAATATAGTACGAGTACCAACCCCTCTGTCCTCATGGACACTGGACAACATACAATACTCTGTATAAGTCCCCTGAGTCCAATAACTCATTCCCTGTGTGTCATAGGTTGAAAACTGTACTTATGGTTAAGAAGAATTACACCGCTGTTTAATGCTCCTTACCTAATCATCAACTGATATAGGTAAATGTCATCGACATAATTTCAAAAAGTTATATCTCACTTTATAAAAATAAACGTACAGATATATCAATTTGAAATTGGTGCATAACAATGGATATTCAAAACTAAATATTTGTCGTCCGGCAAACAACCCAGGCGATCTCCTCAAATATCACCAATTACTACGAATCCCGATATAATGAGGATGATCACCCAATTCCTAATAACTTACTCCCACTCATCATCTGTAAAACCATACAGATGTGTGAATCAAACCTGGTAAATACATACCCTGGAGCAAGGACTAATTGGGAAATCAATTTTCTTTTAATAATACACAGTGAAACTGAAACATGAAAATGTTTCTTAAGGGTATCCGGGTATTCCTAGTAATGCCTCTTCCATTATGCAGATTCATGACTGTAACCGTATACTTCTTTGCCATCTCTCCAAATTCTTTTTTATGTCTTTAGTCATTACCTTCTATACACCACCTTTAGGCCAAATGGTTTTCTTCCTTCCCTACCGTTCGGCACTGTAGGGTTCCTAGGCATCCTAATGAGGTCTCACAAGGCATCAACCATGCCAATTTCAAAAAATCTAGGTGCTGAGAAACCCGACTACGGATCGTTGGCTAGAAATTTAGGCGAAAAGATAACTAGTTAACACTTAACTAAGAGATACGGAAATACAACCTTTGTAGATCCAGTTCTCCACCTCCATAGCTCCACAATGAAGTCTCCTCGCTGTCCATAACAAGTCCCGGGCTCTAGCGTCGGCTTCATCGGAGAATGGACGGGCTAAGTCATCGATGTCCATGCCGAAGATGATCTACGTCGAGGCATCGCTAAATCAAGCTCCGACTTCACCAAGTCAAGAAACTTGTGAAGAAAACACACTCTACTACTTGGCAAGAGGTAGAGGATGAAGAAATAGGAAGTGGGTAGACTTTAGAATTGGATTTCTCACTTGTTTTCATCAATCACCATTGATGAAGTAAGCTTCTTCATGAAGTGAAGAAGAAGAAGAAGATGATAATTGTTATGATAAGAATAATAAAATAGAAAAGAAAATCAATTCTTATCATAAGCAAACCATGGTCAAGTGTAGAGATTAAACCAAGGTTAGTTGGAATGGTTAGGGTTAAGGATGAGATAAGAATGGTTGACTTGATCAAAGTTTCAAGAAACTTCAACATAAAACAAAATAAGCCACCATCCTTAAATAATTTCCAAAATGAATATATAAATTAATAAGAAAAACAAAACCCTAATTATCCACTTAACCATGGTTTAATTCTTTACACTTAACCAAAAATGTATGTATCACCAAACATGATACAATCTAGTGCACAAAATCATATCGCATATGTAATGCACACATCCGAGTGAGAAAATCCATCTTAAAGTGAACTGATACTAGTTAATGCAAAGTAATATATCAAATATATAATTATGCATTAAATCATTAAATCAACACTTGATTCAATGATCCGGTCATGTCGCACAAAACCGACAGGTATCATTAGTAACAACTTATCGAATCAACACTTGATCCGATAACCCGGCTATATCGCATATAACCGATCAATGTCACATCGCGAGAATCGAATACAGTATCAGATACTGGTATTATTCTCGGTCCCGCACATATCTCATATGCGCTCCTATTTCGTTTCGCTTGAGCCAGGAAACCTCTGTGTAGGACTCTAAAGACTCGTCAATACGCCGGCAGCAGATGATAATCATATCAAACATCCACAAGCCGCAAGCGGTCTGCTAAACGTAACGGCCACCCGGGTATTGAGCGATCAGAAGATCGACGAGCAAGCCCGCTCACACTCCAGTGAATCCAACCAGTAACACTACCGTACAGTACGGTCTGATCGTCTGATATGTCGCATATCTCGCTTAGGGGTGGTAAACGTCAGACCCCAATAGCTCGATAAGTCGTGTCGATATGAGGTCTATAACAATTCGAGAAACTACTGGTAACACTTACCAGTAAATCTCAGCAACCCTGGCCAGGGATTTCCTGTTATAGCCAATCGAGCACAGCGCAACATCAACTCCCTATACCGGGAGAGACGAATCCCCTCCTATCGCTCATTGCCTCCATGTGACTCGGGACTGTACCCAAAAACCACCGTTTTGCATGCCCTCTTGGACGTGGTAAGGTGGAAATCAAAGCACAGTGGGAACCACACAAGACTCTATGACGATCTCGGGTCAACAGACTACTCTGTACCAGTGTCACCAGAGAACTGCCATCTGACGTGAGGTATAATACCATCTGGGAGTTCTCGGCGAGTCCGTCCAGTGTACCCAGTCTCTACTGAGCACCCGTATATCATCTCTGATGTCAAACACCAATGGATATGGGATCATCCATCGTCCATCTGTATGGGTCGAGAAGGTACACGCTAGTCTACTCTGGTATATCGATGCCCCGTCTCGATACACCCACGACTAGGGACTTTGAAGGATGTACTTATGGACTACCATGTCCCCACTAGTATGATCCGCATCATAGTCCAGGTAGTCAAGCACACATCCTAAGGGCTTTACCAACATGTAACAGAGAGACAATCAGCATACACGTTAAGGTAAAGATCAACCAGATAGCATACTATCATGTCGAGCAAGAAAGTCCTCCCTATATATGTCCCAGCATTCACTACAATATACATCCAATGTACAGTAATGGCCTCTAGGGCATACATATAACTAACAATCTCCCACTTGCACTAGGGCCATCTGTAGCAGTGGTTGTAGTATCTCATACTCAACCATCCCTTAAAAGTCTCTCTCTGGGAACAGGCCTTTGTGAGTGGATCCGCTGTGTTGTCCTCTGAGTCTACTCTCCTTACCTCGATCTCTTTGGAGATCAACCATCTCCATGATCAGGTGATACTGCCTTAGAATATGTCTGGATCACTGATGGGACCTGCGTTCCTTGGCATAAGCCACAACTCCATTGTCACACAATGGGAGGAACATAGTTCATCTTATGAACCAATATATACCCAAACAGCCTCTTTGGTAGTATCTTAAGTAGCGATGTATCATGCTTTTATCGTCTAGTATGTCACGGTATCTAGCTTGGAACTCTTCCAACATACCGTCCCTTTACTGAGGGTAAAGACAATGCCTGCGACTGACATTCAGTCATCTTTATCACCCTGGAACCCTTCCAGTGATTCTCCCCAGGATCGGTTGATACCGTCTCACTACAACTAGTGAGAGTCCTAACATCCAATTAGATCTATCTCATAGATCCAAAACCTAGGATTTAGTAGGTATCACTTTGATCCTATATGGAGAATCATTGTGATAAGCGGAGATTGATCGAGCGTAGCATAGGAAACTCCTTCCCTATCAAGAGTATGTCATCCACGTACTCTACGAGGATCGTCACCATACTCCCTACTACCTTCTTGTTTATACAAGGTTCATCTACCATTTTGACGATGTCAACTTCTTTGACCGCTTCATCAAAACAGATGTTCCAACTCCGCGATGCCTGCTTTATCCTATAAAGTATCTTGCACACGTTTCCGCTGCTCCCACTGTCTACGAAGCCCTCTGGCTGTGTACTTATAGACACTCTCTTCTAAACATCATTTAGAAAAGCTGTCATGACACCCAACCACCAGATATCGTAGTCATGGTATGTAGCCGTGGCAAGCAGGATCTGGATGGACTTAAGCATAGCTCCTTAGAAAAAGGTTTCATCATAATCCACGCCTGGTCGATGACGAAAAGCTTTAACAAGTCTAGCTTTGAAAGTCTCAACTTTTCCATCTACACCAAGTAATCTTCTCAAGATATACTTGCTCCTGATGGGGATTTAACCCTTCAGATATAGCAACCAAAGTCCATACTTTGTTGGTGTATAAAGATTCCATCTCAGATCGCTAAACATCCAGCCATTCTTACAGAGTCCCACTCCCGATGGCCAGCTCGAAACTAGTTGGGTCATCATCTCATGATGCAATCCTCGCTCCCACTGTCATAGAGAAACCGAAGTATCTCTCAGGTGGGTGAGGAACCCTACTAGATCGGCGGAGAGGCTGAGGTTCGTTGGAATCTACTGAATCCTTCGGTTCTGTCAAATCATTAGCTGCAGTTTGTATAGATGGAACATTTCCAGTTCTACATAACAGACCTTGCCTCGAGCTTGTCCGGATTTTGCTTTTAGACATAGGCCGGACAACCCCAAATCTTAACTATCTTAAGAGATAGGCTCTTCCCTTTCCATATCACATATGAAGTGGTAGGCAACTGATTTGATTGGAACCTTATTCAATAGGTATGCAGCTTCTCAAGTGCATAATACCCAAAAAGGAAATAGGTAACTCAGTAGTACTCATCATAGAGCACACCTTATCATATAGGGTGTGATTGCTCCGCCCCGATACACCATCGTGCTATGGTGTATACGGAGGAGTAATGCTGAGAGAGAATCTCATTCTCCTTTAGAATAGACCAGGATTTCCGTGCTCAAGTATTCTCCTCCTCGATCACATCAAAGGACATAATACTTATACCCGTATATTGGTTCTCTACTTCTAACTTATATTCTGTTAATATCTCAAAAGGTTCGGACTTATGTTTCAACAGGAACGTATGTCTGAATCTTGAGAGATTATCAGAGAATGTAATGAAGTAAAAGAACCGGGCTTGGCATGTGTAGACAGGGGACCTACATACATCAACATGTATCATCCCAAGAGTTCACTAACTCTTTCTCTGTTTTCAATAAACAGAGCTAGTGTCATTATATCTTTGTGACATGACTGGCGAGTTTCACAAGATGTAAATTCAAACTGATTTAAATATGCATCTACATGTAACTTCAGCCAGTCGGGTCGCATAGATATGACCTAGTCTGCAATGCCTTAAGAAGGATCCGTTCACTTCTGAACTCTTCCTCTTATGTGTGTTCCATATACTAAGAACTGTAGTTTGATTTAGAACATCAATGCTTTTAGATAACGTGCCTGAACCGATCAACTTTTGATATAGGAAATGTTCAAAACATTATCCAACAATACAAAATTATATCCTTTCTTTAATAATAAAGAGACTGATATGATTTTGTATATCAGGTTCGGTATCTAACAACATTCGTTCAGAATCAATGTATTGTAATACAGGGTGACAGTGACCAACAGACTTGGCTGCAACACTTGCCCCGTTTTCTGTCTCATGAAACTTATCACACGTTCTCAGTTCTCTACCTAGCTGTAGCCCTATGCAACAGATTACATATCTGGGATCCTGATCTGGTATCACATACCCAGGACGTAGAGGATACAGAGAAATGGTTCTTTGTAACGAACACACCCGAAGATGATTCATCAGCATGCACTCTCTTCGTTTGGGCGGCACGGTAATCCTGGTAATCCCCAATTTCCTGCTCTGTCTTATAACAATTATAAGTTGGAGCAGGACCAACGTTCCCCAGCTCAGTATAACAAGCGGGTTCGGTCAATATTCCGTATTATTATCTTGATTAAGGCGTGATATGGTCGCTACCTGGAGAGAGAGAGAAGAAAACACTCAGCGTGCGCTCTTGCAAGAATAGATTGGTTTTTATTTTATCTAATCAGGATGGCTCCCACTGCTTTTTATCAAATCTTCCTTCAAACCCTAAAAGAAAAGACTAGCCGGGATTAATTACACACTACAAGTTCGCCAATCTTTCAGCCAGGCCAGTGTCGGTACTTTGAGGGCGGTCCCCCGTGCTTTCGCACGAACCTAATTACTGTAAACCTCGTTTTTCCAGAGGCGTAACCTCGTTAACACCTTTCTAGACACCTACTTGATCGGCTAATTGTAATGTATAAAACTCTCCCAGGAGTAACACTTACTCGCAGCGGGTATCGGGATCCAACTATGTCATAGAAGGTATGCAATCTCATTGCAAATTTCAACACTTGAAATTCCCGATAACATTTTGCCCCTAGCATCCTATGACCTTGACGGAGGTCAACAAACCATAGGCTACTAGTCAAGTTCAACCCGTCATTTCTTGATCGAATTAAACCCACCCGCACGACCCTTGACGGAGGTCAACAAGGCCGCACGACTACCCTAATCCAATCTGCATCATATGCATAAGCAGATAAATACTAGTTAGCTACCGCACACTACGCCTTGACGGAGGTCAACAAACGTAGCACGAATACTAAATAGGACTTATCTGAAATGACGGAGGGCTACGACAGGTTTTTCTGAAAACCTATTGCGTAATGAACTTGATATCGTTGTAGAATCGAATGAATTTTGAAATGGAGTGTTTTTGAGGCTTTTCTAGTTTTGCTAAAGGAGTCACTCCCGGTGAAGGGATCGTCGGTCCTTTCCTCGTCGAATGAGGTGCGGGATATATCATATATATCACTGTGCAAAGCAAAAACTCTTAAAAGCAATCAAAAGACAAACCGAGTGTGTAGCATCTGCCAGTTATTGCTAAAGGAGTCACTCCCGGTGAAGAGATCTCGGTCCTTTCCTCATCGAATAAGGTGCAGGATATATCACATATACCGCTGTGCAAAGCAAGAACTGTAGCTACCTGTTTTATTTTGAAATTCGATTCTACAACATCTTAGGTTTCTTTTATTTCATTAATCACATTAATGAAGTCCCATCATTTAAGTACCTAAACATCACAGATAAATACGACGTACACTTATGCCATCCGCATCCGCCCCGATGTCCCCTCGTGCACCGTTAGGTTAGGTAACTAACGGCAGAGCGGGGCAGGGCTAGCGCGGGTGTAAAACATAAGTAACGCCTATATAATATATCATATATACTATATACTGTATCTATCACAGAACATCACATGATCACATCACAGATATCGCAGCAGAAGAAACATATGAAATATTGGATATACTAGGACGTCCGTGTTTTCAATACGAGCCAATATAAAACACGGATTCCACGGTCGTGATGAATAGCCAAACCCACACCCCTAGACCCCTACGAGAGCGGCAAGCAACCCTACCAATTCTGGAGTTAGGAGACCCGGACTCGACTCCTCGAGTTGGTCTCCCACTGGACTCCAGAACCCGGTTGCTTGTGCTCCCCTCCTTGGGTCTATCTTAGTGCGGAAAAGTAAATAATATACAAAAGGTGACAACTTCCGCAACCTGGAAGTGCCCCAAATAAAAGAATATTACATACAAGTTTTTACATGAATGAAAATGAAAAACACTCATCTCACATAAAAACCCCCGGCTATTCAAACACGACGATCCAATATAACATATCCAGCAACACATAACATCACATGTCATCAACGTAAGTAAATATGCACATCCCAATTGTCGTTGACATATAGCAACGAAACCGGCGATATCACATATTACACTTACGGTCACAGAAAAGAAAGTGTAAAACTACAACAGTTGGAATCCGCAACCACCTCAGACATCGCATACCTGACCAAATGAATTACTTAGACATCGCATGCCTAACAATTATAAACCCCGCATTTTAGTCTCAAAATCGAAAACACTTTTCAATATCAAGTCGGGCAATTCAACAGGATTCCCGACATCCTGATCGAATGCTCGTCGCAAACTTCAGTAGACGGCTGCACCCCCGATACCGTCGACGAAGTGCACCAAGGCGGAACACCGCTACCGCGAGCACCCGAACGGATGCTTTCGGCGACGGGGTTCTCCTACAGTCACTTGGTCGGGGCTATGGAGTGAGGTTGTCTATTAAGTTTACCCGGCGAGTATCCGCGTACGCTACGTGATTGCGACGGACTTTTGATCACATCAAAATTCCGTGGCAACCGATCAAGTGAGACTAAAGTGCTATGTTTATAACATTCATTCAGTTATCACATAACTTCTTGTGAATTCCAATTATTGTATCCCATTCCGGATAATTAGAAAATGTTAAACTTTCCGATTGAACATTCGAACACCCAAGTTTTCCCGATACAGATCAACACATGAAATAAGTCTAACAACATTCAGTACGTGCCTCAGTACCGACGGTCCAGCCGTAGAAGGGTCAAGCCAACGCCTCACATGTGGCACGCCGTACTGCCCCAAACCCGAAGGTTCAAAGGGCAGTTCAAGACGGTCACATAATCGAGTTAAGGTTTGTTGTCTTCTAGAGGGTCCATCGAGTTACTTGCGCTACTTAGAACGTCGTTAAACTACGGAAAAATCCAACACTTGGAAATTTCCCGACAGGGGAAAAATTGGGTATTTATATCCGGTCGAACTTTTTAACATATTCTAAAATTTATCCGGAAAGCCACACAGACAAAATTTGATACTCCGATCGAAACACCGAATCCCCAAAAACACAGCAGAAAATTCAACGCTTGAATAAATTTTAAAAATTCCCAGAAAACTCAGCATAATTTATCAGGAATTACTGTGCAAACAAAGTGGGCTGACGTCACCACCTAGCCGCGGAACCGCCGCGGAAGCTGGGCTTCTGCCGCGGTTCCGCGCTCTGTTGGATGAATCATGGGTCCAGTTTTGCGCCGTAACTCATATATTTCCCTGCTGAATTTTTTAGCAATTTTTAATATAGAAAAACTCACTGTTTTCAAAAAAGTACAGAGAGCCATTTTGTGATCGGGTTTCGGGTTCGTTCGGGTTTCAAATTCCGTCTAGACTTCGCCTAAGTCTCTAGCTAGGCTCTGATACCACTGTAGGGTTCCTAGGCATCCTAATGAGGTCTCACAAGGTATCAACCATGCCAATTTCAAAAAATCTAGGTGCCGAGAAACCCGACTACGGATCGTTGGCTAGAAATTTAGGCGAAAAGATAACTAGTTAACACTTAACTAAGAGATACGGAAATACAACCTTTGTAGATCCGGTTCTCCACCTCCATAGCTCCGCAATGAAGTCTCCTCGCTGTCCATAACAAGTCCCGGGCTCTAGCGTCGGCTTCATCGTAGAATGGACGGGCTAAGTCATCGATGTCCATGCCGAAGATGATCTACGTCGAGGCATCGCTAAATCAAGCTCCGACTTCACCAAGTCAAGAAACTTGTGAAGAAAACACACTCTACTACTTGGCAAGAGGTAGAGGATGAAGAAATAGGAAGTGGGTAGAATTTAGAATTGGATTTCTCACTTGTTTTCATCAATCACCATTGATGAAGTAAGCTTCTTCATGAAGTGAAGAAGAAGAAGAAGATGATAATTGTTATGATAAGAATAATAAAATAGAAAAGAAAATCAATTCTTATCATAAGCAAACCATGGTCAAGTGTAGAGATTAAACCAAGGTTAGTTGGAATGGTTAGGGTTAAGGATGAGATAAGAATGGTTGACTTGATCAAAGTTTCAAGAAACTTCAACATAAAACAAAATAAGCCACCATCCTTAAATAATTTCCAAAATGAATATATAAATTAATAAGAAAAACAAAACCCTAATTATCCACTTAACCATGGTTTAATTCTTTACACTTAACCAAAAATGTATGTATCATCAAACATGATACAATCTAGTGCACAAAATCATATCGCATATGTAATGCACACATCCGAGTGAGAAAATCCATCTTAAAGTGAACCGATACTAGTTAATGCAAAGTAATATATCAAATATATAATTATGCATTAAATCATTAAATCAACACTTGATTCAATGATCCGGTCATGTCGCACAAAACCGACAGGTATCATTAGTAACAACTTATCGAATCAACACTTGATCCGATAACCCGGCTATATCGCATATAACCGATCAATGTCACATCGCGAGAATCGAATACAGTATCAGATACTGGTATTATTCTCGGTCCCGCACATATCTCATATGCGTCCTATTTCGTTTCGCTTGAGCCAGGAAACCTCTGTGTAGGACTCTAAAGACTCGTCAATACGCCGGCAGCAGATGATAATCATATCAAACATCCACAAGCCGCAAGCGGTCTGCTAAACGTAACGGCCACCCGGGTATTGAGCGATCAGAAGATCGACGAGCAAGCCCGCTCACACTCCAGTGAATCCAACCAGTAACACTACCGTACAGTACGGTCTGATCGTCTGATATGTCGCATATCTCGCCTAGGGGTGGTAAACGTCAGACCCCAATAGCTCGATAAGTCGTGTCGATATGAGGTCTATAACAATTCGAGAAACTACTGATAACACTTACCAGTAAATCTCAGCAACCCTGGCTAGGGATTTCCTGTTATAGCCAATCGAGCACAGCGCAACATCAACTCCCTATACCGGGAGAGACGAATCCCCTCCTATCGCTCATTGCCTCCATGTGACTCGGGACTGTACCCAAAAACCACCGTTTTGCACGCCCTCTTGGACGTGGTAAGGTGGAAATCAAAGCACAGTGGGAACCACACAAGACTCTATGACGATCTCGGGTCAACAGACTACTCTGTACCAGTGCCACCAGAGAACTGCCATCTGACGTGAGGTATAATACCATCTGGGAGTTCTCGGCGAGTCCGTCCAGTGTACCCAGTCTCTACTGAGCACCCGTATATCATCTCTGATGTCAAACACCAATGGATATGGGATCACCCATCGCCCATCTGTATGGGTCGAGAAGGTACACGCTAGTCTACTCTGGTATATCGATGCCCCGTCTCGATACACCCACGACTAGGGACTTTGAAGGATGTACTTATGGACTACCATGTCCCCACTAGTATGATCCGCATCATAGTCCAGGTAGTCAAGCACACATCCTAAGGGCTTTACCAACATGTAACAGAGAGACAATCAGCATACACGTTAAGGTAAAGATCAACCAGATAGCATACTATCATGTCGAGCAAGAAAGTCCTCCCTATATATGTCCCAGCATCCACTACAATATACATCCAATGTACAGTAATGGCCTCTAGGGCATACATATAACTAACAGGCACCAGCCTATGGTTTGGAAGAAGACTATCCAATAAGCATAATGAGTGTACTATCCTAATCCTAGGAGCACTCGCAACCCAAGAGAAGGTAAAGATAAAAGACAACTGAATAAAATCTTATTCCTATTTCTCCTGAACTAGATTCCATCCCCGAACTGGAACAAGCCCCATCGAGTTCGTATATAACCATACGATGGAGTATCCAATAAACTGTGGATCTTCGTAGTGTTCTGGAGATATACAAAGGTGATGTAGGATTGGAGAAGAAATACTTGGTTTGGTCGTGAATAGCAGTCGCAATTTACTTTGCCCTCTTACTAATCCCTTTATTTGTCTTTACTTAATACCTTCTGTACACCTTTTAGGCTAAAATGGTTTTCTTCATTCCCTACCGTTCGGCACCTGCCTATGGTTTGGATGAAGACTATCCAATTAGCGTAATAGGTATACCGTCCTAATCCAAGGAGCACTCGCAACCTAAGAGAAGGTAAAAGGAAAAGACAACTGAATAGTCCTATTCGTTTTTTCCAGAACCGGAAACCATCCTCGAATAAGTTCCATTGAGTTCGTATATAACCATACGATGGTTTTATCCAATGGAAGTGGATGTTCGTAGTAATACGGGTTGTTCTGGAGAAAAGGGTAAAAGCAGGAGTGGCAATGAGGTATGCAACTCAGACAATCCAAAAGCCAGTGTTTTAAGAAGGTTCGGTTAATCTTGGTCACTGAGTCATAGTCAAGGGTCGGGTCATGGTCGCCGCCAAAGAGAGAGAGAAACGAAACACTCAGCGTGCACTCTAACCTAGATCAGAATGGTTATCTATTTATCTGATCAGAAAACCTCCCACTGTAACCTCAAATTCTCCTCCAAACCTGAAAGAAGAATTAGTCGGGATCACCCAAGGAGTAAACCAACTTATTAGTGGGAATCGGGATCCAACTATCATCGCATGATAACGTGACGGAATCCACTCACGTTATCACACTCCAGAAGGTATGTGCATATCTGGCAAGTTTCAGTTTCTTTAGAAACTCCTGATGTGTGTTTTTACCCCAAGCGGCTTATGACCTTGACTAGGTCAACAAACCATAAACCGCTAGTCAAGTTCAACCTGTCATTATTCTGGACTGCCTTAAACCCACCCATACGTGCCCTTGACTAGGTCAACAAGGCCGCACGACTGTCCTAACCAATCCCATTTATGCAACAAACAAGCACCACTTAGCTACCGAACATTACGTCTTGACTAGGTCAACAAACGCAGCACGAATACTAAATAATACCCGTAAGAAATGACGGAGGGCTACGGCTGGTTTTTGGCGAAAAACCTTTAACATAATGAACTTGATATCGTTGAAGGAACTGCATAGCTTTTATAAAATTATAGTGGCGAAAACCTTTGCTAAAGAAGTCACTCCTGGTGAAGGGATCCCGGCTCTTTCCCCGTAGAATGAGGTGCAGGATATTCTAACTGAATACCACGATACAAAGCAAAAAATAATCGACTATAGTGAAGTTATTACCCTGACGCGAACTTCTGTCCAAGGGGTCACTCCCAGTCAAGGGATCTCGACCCTTGCCTCGTCGACTGAGGTGCTGGATATTCATAACCGAATACCACTGTGCAAAACAAAAGAGAACGTCCTTGCAATAACAGATTTTTTTTTTTTGAAAAATGTTCCAACAACATCAGAATAGGTTTGTTTAGCTTTCATTGATCCGAATCAATGCAGTCCCATCAATTAATCACACCACAAAAGAACGAAAATATGATGTACGTATATGCCATCCACATTCGCCACTGGGTCCCGTCATCACCCGTTAGGTTACTTAACTAACGACAGAGCGGGGATTGGACTAGCGCAGGTGTAAAACATATACAACATCTACTAGTATATATATCAATATATAATATTCGCTCATGGCGTGATAAAATGCAACATCACAGAAAAGTAACAAGCATCACAGAACAATACAGATAATCTGGGATCCCCGGGTTTCATAGAGCCGCTACTGAAACCCGACGTTCCCCTGGTCGTGTGGATAGCTTGTGCAATGAAATCCTAGACCCCTACAGGCGTGGCAAGTTACCCGCCAAAACCTGAAGCGAGGCAGCCCCCTTCAGCAACGTAAATGGACCACCCAGCACTTCACGGAATCCGGTAACTTGAGCACCCCTCCTTGGGTCAACCTGTACCCTCTACGAGTGCGGCGAATAGCCCGCCAATTCTAGAGTAAAGCCCCCTCCATCTCAAAGACATGAGATGCGGGCTCGTTGCCCTCTAGAACCCGGCTATCCGTGCACCCCACCGCGGGGTAATCCTAGTACGGAAAGTAAAAATATACAACGGGTACATCGACCTCAGCCCGGTCGTGCCCCAAAAGAATAATATACAAACAGGCAGTGATGGCAATCCACATGTCGGACGCTCGCCCCGCAATATCAAATGTACAAATACAACCAAACTGTACTAGCATTGCATCCAGGCTATCCACCACGACAAATCTGCAACATCATAGCACAACACAGAACATCAACGTGAATGTCACGTTCGTAAATCCGTCTAAAAGGGCTATAGCAATTAGACAGGATTTACCGATCAAATGACATTCACGGTCGCAGATATAATGTAAATACTGTGAACTAACATGTTTAAAATTTTCGATCGAAAAAATTTCCCAAAGTGGTGTTAGTTGTATGTATGCCCTAGAGGCCAGTATTGTACAGATGATGTATATTATATTGGATTCTTGGACATATATAGAGATGACTTTCTTGCTCGATATGATAGTATGCTATCTGGTTGCTCTTTATCTTAACATGTACACTTATCTCTTTAAACTGTCTTATAGTTACATGTTGATAAAGCCCTTAGGATGTGTACTTGACTACCTGGACTATGATGCAGATCATACTAGTGGGGACATGGTAGTCTATAAGTACATCCTTCAAGGTCCCTAGGCGTGGGTGTATCGAGACAGGGCATCGATATACCAGTGTAGACTAGCGTATACGCTTCTCGACCCATGAGATGGGCGATGGATGATCCCATATCCATTGGTGTTTGACATCAGAGATGGTATACGGGTGCTCAGTGGAGACTGGATACACTGGACGGACTCGCCGACAACTCCCAGATGGTATTATACCTTACGTCAGATGGCAGTTCTCAGGTGACACTTGTACAGGTTAGTCTGTAGACCCGAGATCGTCATAGAGTCTTGGGTGATTCCCACTGTGCTTTGATCTCCACCTTACCACGTCCATGAGGGCGTGCAAAACGGTGGTCTTTGGGTACAGTCCCGAGTCACATGGAGGCAATGAGCGATAGGAGGGGTTTCGTCTCTCCCAGTATTGGGAGTTGATGTTGCGCTGTGCTCGATTGGCCGTAACAGGGAAGTCCCTGGCCAGGGCTGATCAGAGATTTGCTGGTAAGTGTTACCAGTAGTTTCTCGACCCGTTATGAGCCTCACATCGGCACGACTTATCGGTTATTGGGGTCTGACGTATACCACCCCTAGACTTGATATGCGACATATCAGACGAACAGACCGGACTGTACGGTAAGTTTTACTGGTTGGATTCACAGGAGTGTGAGCAGGCTAGCTCGTCGATCTTCTGATCGCTCAATACCCGGATGGCCGTTACGTTTAGCAGACCGCTTGCGGCTTGTGGGTGCTTGATATGATCATCATCTGCTACCAGCGTATTGACGAGTCTTTAGAGTCCTACACAGAGGTTTCCTGGCTCAAGCGAAACGAAATAGGAGTGCATATGAGATATGTGCAGGACCGAGAATGATGCGTGTATGTGATACCGTATTCCATTCTCGCGATGGATGTATCGATTGGTTATATTCGATATAACCTAGATATCGAATCAAGGATTGATTCGATAAGCCAATACATAGGATACTAGTCGGTTATATGCGATATGACCGGATCGTTAAATCAAGTGTTGATTTAATGATTCAATGTATAATTATATATTTGATGTATTGCTTTGCATTAACTAGTATTGGTTCACTTTAAATGGATTTTCTCACTTGATGTGCAAGAAGTATATGTGATATACTTTTGTGCACATATTTGTATCATGTTTGATGATACTTGATCATGTGGTTAAGTGTAAAGGATTAAACCATGGTTAAGAGATAATTAGGGTTTTGCTTTTTCATTTATTTATTTGTTTATTTATTTGGAAAAGATTTAGATAAGAATGGTGGCTTTGTTTGTCTTTAGTTGAAGCTTCATGAAGCTTTGACTTCTTAACCATTCTTGTCTTCATGCTTAACCCTAACCCATCCAAGTAACCATGGTCTATTCTCTACACTCTACCCTAGTTAGTATATGATAAGTATTCATTTACTTTTCTATTTTTAATTAACACTTATCATATTCTAGCTTCATTCTCTCCTTCTTCTTCAAGAAAGAAAGCTTGATGCCATCAATGGCAACTTGAGTTCTAAAGTGAGAAATCCAATTCTAAAGTGAACCCACCTCCTATTTCTTCACCCTCTACCTCTTGCCAAGTTGTTTTGGGTGTTTTCTTCACAAGTTTCATAAATTTGTGAAGTCGGAGCTTGAACTTGTGATGCCTCGACGTAGATCATCTTCGGCACGAAGCCGACGACCTAGTCCGCCCAATTCTCCGATGAAGCCGACATTTGAGTTCGGGATTCGAGATGGACAGCGAGAGGACGCCTACGTGGAGCCAAGGAAGTGGAGAACCGGATCTACAAAGGTTGTAGCCTCTCTCCTTTAGTTAAGATGTTAACTATTTTCGTTTTTCGCCTAAATTTCTAGTCAACGATCTAGTCTAGGGTTTCTCGGCACCGTAAAATTTGAAATTGGCATGGTTGATGCCTTGTGAGACCTCTTGAGAGTGCCTAGGAACCCTACAGTGGTATCAGAGCCTAGCTAGAGCCTTAGGCGAAGTCCAGACGACGTTTGAAGTCCGATCGAACCAAAACCCTAACCCGAAAACGGCTCTCTGTACATTTTTTAAAAAATGGGTTTTTTCCAAATTAAAAATATGCAGAAAACTCAGAAGGGAATTCTAAGAATTACGGCGCAAAATTTATTTCATGATCCCTCAAATGAGCGGCGGAACCGCGGCATAAGCCTAGCTTATGCGGTGGTTCCGCGGCTAAAGTATGACGTCAACCCTAACAATTTGCACAGTAATTCCTAATCAACAGTGCTGAGTTCTCTGGGTATTTTTAAATTTTATTCAAAAGTTGAATTTTCTGGGGTTGTTTTGGGGATTCGGTGTTTCGATCGGAGTATCAGATTTTGTCTTTGTGGCTTTCCGGATAATTTTTAGAATATGTTAAAAAGTTCGACCGGATATAAATACCCAATTTTTCCCCTGTCGGGAAATTTCCAAGAGTTGGATTTTTCCATGGTTTAACGACGTTCTAAGTAGTGCAATGTTAGTTATATGTATGCCCTAGAGGCCATTACTGTACATTGGATGTATATTGTAGTGGATGCTGGGACATATATAGGTAGGACTTTCTTGCTCGACATGATAGTACGCTATCTGGTTGCTCTTTATCTTAACATGTATACTTTATGTCTCTTTGATTACATGTTGATAAAGCCCTTAGGATGTGTACTCGACTTCCAGGACTATGATGAAGATCATACTAGTGGGGCCTGGATAGTCCATGAGTACATCCTTCAATGTTCCTAGTCGAGGGAATATCGAGACGGGGCATCGATATTCCAGAGTAGACTAGCGTATATCTTCTCGACCCATGCGATGGGCGATGGATGATCCCATATCCATTGGTGTTTGACATCGGAGATGGTATGCGGGTGCTCAGTGGAGACTGGGTACACTGAACGGACTCGCCGAGAACTCCCAGATGGTATTATACCTCACGTCAGATGGCAGTTCTCTGGTGACACTGGTACAGCTTAGTCTGTTGACCCGAGATCGTCATAGAGTCTTGTGTGTCTCCCACTGTGCTTTGATTTCCACCCTACCACGGCTCTACTGAGTCGTGCAAACAGGTGGTTTTTGGGTACAGTCCCGATTCATATGGAGGCAATGAGCGATAGGAGGGGATTCGTCTCTCCCGGTATTGGGGGTTGATGTTGCGCTATGCTCGACTGGCCATAACAGGAAATCCCTGGCCAGGGTTGCAGTGACCTACTGGTAAGTGTTATCAGTAGTTTCACACATGTCATGGACTTCACATCGGCATGACTTATCGAGCTACTGGGGTCTGGCGTTTACCACCCCTAGGCGAGATATGCGGCATATCAGACGAACAGACCGGACTGTACGGTAAGTGTTACTGGTTGGATTCACAGGAGTGTGAGCGGGCTTGCTCGTCGATCTTCTGATCGCTCAATACCCGGGTGGCCATTACGTTTAGCAGACCGCTTGCGGCTTGTGGGTGTTTGATATGATCATCATCTGCTGCCGGCGTATTGACGAGTCTTTAGAGTCCTACACAGAGGTTTCCTGGCTCAAGCGAAACGAAATAGGAGCGCATATGAGATATGTGCGGGACCGAGAATAATGCGTGTATGTGATACCGTATTTCATTCTCGCGATGAATGTGTCGAATGGTTGTATGCGATATAACCTAGTTATCGAATCAAGGATTGACTCGATAAGCCGATACATTGGATACTAGCCGGTTATATGCGATATGACCGGATCATTGAATCAAATGTTGATTTAATGATTTAATGTATAATTATATATTTGATATATTACTTTGCATTAACTAGTATTGGTTCACTTTAAATGGATTTTCTCACTTGAATTATGCACATTGTATATGTGATATATTTTTTGTGCACATGATTGTATCATGTTTGATGATACATTCTAGCTTGGTTTTGTGTAAAGTATTAAACCATGGTTAGTTAGTGGTTAGGGTTTCATTTCATTCACTTATTCATTTATCTATTTATTTATTTTATTTATTTCATTTGAAAAGATAAAGGGAAAAGAATGGTTGCTGGTTTTGTTTTTTCTTTGAAGCTTCTTGAAGCTTTGAACAAGTCCACCATTCTTGTCTCTTCTCTAACCCTAACCACTCATCTAACCTTAGTTAAATCTCTACACTAAACCATGGTTGAAGTTATGATAAGTATTCTTTTTATTTTCCTTTTAAATAACTTATCATATATCTTCTTCTTCTTCTTCATCTTCTTCTTCCATGAAGAAAAGCTTGCTACATCAATGGCAAGTGATGAAAACAAGTGAGAAATCCAATTCTAAAGTGAACCCACTTCCTATTTCTTCATCCTCTACCTCTTGCCAAGTAGTATAGGGTGTTTTCTTCACAAGTTTCATGACTTAGTGAAGTCGGAGTTTGATCTTGTGATGCCTCGACGTAGATCATCTTCGGCATCGAATCCGACAACCAAGCCCGCCCATTTCTTCGATGAAGCCGATGCTAGAGTCTGGATTCCGATTTGGACAGCGGAGGGACATCATCGTGGAACTTAGGAAGTGGTGGACCGGATCTACAAAGGTTGTAGTCACTTTCCTTTAGCATTTAATTCGTTTACATGCTTGCATCGCCTATATATCTAGTTGACGATCCGTATTAGGGTTTGTAGGCACCCATAAAATTTTAATTGGCCATGTTTGATCACTTGTGAGACTTCATTAGTGTGCCTAGGAACCCTACAGTGGTATCAGAGCCTAGCTAGAGCCTTTGGCGATGCGTAGACGGAGTTAGAAATCCGATCGGACCGAAACCCTAAACCTAAATGTGCTCTCTGGACAATTTTGAAAAACGTGGTTTTTTCCAGATTAAAAATATTCAGAAAACTCAGTAGAAGATTCTAAGAATTACTGTATAAAACGGGGCCCCTGAATCCATTAAAGCGCGGCGGAACCGCGGCATTAGCATGCTAATGCGGCGGTTCCGCGGCCCTTTTGTCTCCTCTTGCAATAAATTTTGCACAGTAATTCCTAGTTTGCAGTGCTGGTATTCCTGGGAATTTTTAATAATTTTTCAAGAGTTGAATTTTCTGGGTTGTATTGGGAACTCGGTGTATCGATCGGATTGTCTAATTTTGTCAGTGTGTTTTTCCGGGTATTTTTAGAATATGTTAAAAAAGTTCGACCGGATATAAATACCCACTTTTTCCCCTGCCGGGAAATTTCCAATTGTTGGATTTTTCCGTAGTTTAACGACGTTCTAAGTAGTGCAAGTAACGCGATGGACCCTCTAGAAGACAACAAACCTTAACTCGATTATGTGACCGTCTTGAACTGCCCTTTTAACCTTCGGGTTTGGGGCAGTACGGCGTGCCACATGTGAGGCGTTGGCTTGACCCTTCTACGGCTGGACCGTTGGTACTGAGGCACGAACTGAATGTTGTTAGACTTATTTCATGTGTTGAGCTGTTTCGGGAAAACTTGGGTGTTCGAATGTTCGATCGGAAAGTTTAACATTTTCTATTTATCCGGAATGTGATACAATACTTGGAATTCGCAAATTGTTATGAGATGACTGGATAAGTGTTATAAACATAGCACTTTAGTCTCACTTGATCGGTTGCCACGGAATTTTGATGTGATCAAAAGTCCGTCGCAATCACGTAGTGTACGCGGATACTCGCCGGGTAAACTTAATAGACAGCCTCACTCCATAGCCCCGACCAAGTGACTGTAGGAGAACCCCATCGCCGAAAGCATCCGTTCGGGTGCTCGCGGTAGCGGTGTTCCGCCTTGGTGCACTTTGTCGACGGTATCGGGGGTGCGACCGTCTACTAAAGTTTGCGACGAGCATTCGATCAGGATGTCGGGAATCTCGTTGAATTGCCTGACTTGATATTGAAAAGTGTTTTCGATAATGAGACTAAAATGCGGGGTTTATAATTGTTAGGCATGCGATGTCTAAAGAATTCATTTGATCAGGCATGCGATGTCTGAGGTGGTTGCGGATTCCAACTGTTGTAGTTTTACACTTTCTTTTCTGTGACCGTAAGTGTAATATGTGATATCGCCGGTTTCGTTACTATATATCAACGACAATTGGGATGCGCATATTTACTTACGTTGATGACATGTGATGTTATGTGTTGCTGGATATGTTATATTGGATCGTCGTGTTTGAATAGCCGGGGGGTTTTTATGTGAGATGAGTGTTTTTCATTTTCATTCATGTAAAAACTTGTATGTAATATTATTTTATTGGGGCACTTCCAGGTTGCGGAAGATGTTACCGTTGATGTATATTATTTACTTTTCTGCACTAGGATAGACCCAAGGAGGGGAGCACAAGTAACCGGGTTCTAGGGTCCAGTGGGAGACCATCTCGAGGAGTCGAGTCCGGGTCTCCTAACCCTAGAATTGGTAGGGTTGCTTGCCGCTCTCGTAGGGGTCTAGGGGTGTGGGATAGGCTATTCATCATGACCGTGGAATCCGTGTTTTATACTGGCTCGTATTGAAAACACGGACGTTCTAGTATATCCAATATTTCATATGTTTCTTCTGCTGTGATTTATCTGTGATGTGATCATGTGATGTTCTGTGACAGATATTATATATAGTATATATGATATATTATATAAACGTTGCTTATGTTTTACACCCGTGCTAGCCCTGCCCCGCTCTGCCGTTAGTTACCTAACCTAACAGTGCAGACGGGACATCGAGGCGAATGCGGATGGCATAAGCGTACGTTATATTTATCTGTGATGTTTAGGTGGACTTAAATGATGGGATATTCATTAATGAGATTAATGAAAGAAAATAAACCTAATTGATGTTGTGGAATCGAATTTCAAAATAAAAACAGGTAGCTACAGTTCTTGCTTTGCATCGCGGTGTTCATTGTAGAACATCCTGCACCTTATTCGATGGGGAAAGGACCGAGATCCCTTCACCGGGAGTGACTCCTTTAGCAATAACTGGCAGATGCTACACACTCGGTTTGTCTTTTGATCGCTTCTATAGTTTCTGCTTTGCACAGTGATATATATGATATATCCCGCACCTCATTCGACGAGGAAAGGGCCGACGATCCCTTCACCGGGAGTGACCCCTTTAGCAAAACTAGAAAAGCCTCAAAAATATTCCATTTAAAAACCATTTGATTCCGCAACGAGATCAAGTTCAAAGCGTTAAAGGTTTTCATAAAAACCATTCGCAACCCTCCGTCATTTTAGGAAGTAGAGTACTTAGTATTCGTGCTGTGTTTGTTGACCATAGTCAAGGCACAGTGTACGGTAGCTAAGTGATGTCTTCCTACACCGCATATGATTCGATTAGTTAGGACAGTCGTGTGACTTTGTTGACCTTAGTTAAGGGTCATGTGGGTGGGTCTAATTAATCATGAAATGACCGGTAGAACTTGACTAGTACTTATGATTTGTTGACCATAGTTAAGGTCATAGGTTCTAGGGGTAAAAACCTTTATCGGGAGTTTCAAGTGTTGAAATTTGCAATGAGATTGCATACCTTCTATATGATAGTTGGATCCCGATACCCACTGCGAGTAATTGTTACTCCTGGGAGAGTTTTGCACTTTGCAATTAGCCGATCAAGTAGGTGTCTAGAAAGGTGTCAACGGGGTTACGCCTCTGGGAAAACGAGGTTTACTGTAATTAGGTTCGTGCGAAAGCACGGGGGACCTCCCTCAAAGTACCGACACTGGCCTGGCTGAAAGATTGGCGAACTTGTAGAGTGTAATTAATCCCGGCTAGTCTTTCCTTTTAAGGTTTGAAGGAAGATTTGATAAAAACAGTGGGAGCCATCCTGATTAGATAAAATATATAACCAATCTAATCTTACAAGAGCGCACGCTGAGTGTTTTCTTCTCTCTCTCTCCTGGTAGCGACCATATCACGCATTAATCAAGATAATAAAATGGATGTATTGACCGAACCCGCTTGTTATACTGAGCTGGGGAACGTTGGTTCCGCTCCAACTTATAATTGTTATAAGACAGAGCAGGAAATTGGGGAATACCAGAATTCCTATGCCGCCCAAACGAAGAAAGTGCATATGATGCACCTCCTTCGGGTGTGTTCATTATAAAGAACTGTTTCTCAGTATCCTCTGCATCTTGGGTATTCGATACCGGATCAGGATCCCAGATATGTAATCTGTTACATAGGGCTACAAAAAGGTAGAAAAACTGAGAAAGGGTGATAAGTTTCATGAGGCAGAAAACGGGGCAAGTGTTGCAGCCAAGTCTGTTGGTCACTGTCACCCTGTATCACCAATACATTGATTCTGAACAAATACTATTAGATACCGAACCTGATATACAAAATCATATCAGTCTCTTTATTAGTAAAGAAATGATAAAATTTTGTATTGATGGATAATGTTTTGAACATTTCCTATATCAAAAGTTGATCGGTTCAGGCACGTTATCTAAAAGCATTGACGTTCTAAATCAAACTACAGTTGCTAGTATGCAGAACACACACAAGAGGAAGAGTTCAAAAATGAACGAATCCTTCTTGAGGCATTGTAGACTAGGTCACATCAATGCGACCCGACTAGCTGAAGTTACATTTTAGATGCATATTTAAATCAGTTTGAATTTACATCTTATGAAACTTGCCAGTCATGTCACAAAGATTAGATGACCATAGCCCTGTTTATTGGAAACAGAGAAAGAGTTAATGAACTCTTGGGACTGATACATGATGATGTATGTAAGGTCTCCTGTCTACACATGCCAGGAATGGTTCTTTATACTTCATTATATTCTCTGATAATCTCTCAAGATTCAGTCATATGTTCCTGTTGAAACATAAGTCTGAAGCTTTTGAGGTATTCACAGAATATAAGTTAGAAGTAGAGAACCAAAATACGGGTATAAGTATTATGTCCTATGATAAGATCAGGGAGGAGAATACTTGAGCATGGCATTCCTGGACTATTCTAAAAGAAAATGAGATTCTCTCTCAGCATTACTCCTCCGTATAAACCATAGCACGATGGTATATCAGGGCGGAGCAATCGCACAATATTAGATATGGTGTGCTCTATGATGAGTATTACTGAATTACCTATTTCCTTTTGGGAGTTATGCACTTGAGAAGCTGCATACCTAATGAATTAGGTTCGAATCAAATCTATTGCCTACCATTTCATATGTGATATGGAAAGGGAAGAGCCCATGTCTTAAGTTAGTTCAAGATTTGGGGTTGACCGGCCTATGTCTAAAAGCAAAATCCGGACAAGCTCGAGGCAAGGTCTGTAATGTAGAACTGGAAGTGTTTCAGCTATACAAACTACAGACAATGATTTGGTAGAACCGAAGGATTCAATAGTTACCAACGAACCTCAGCCTCTCCGCCGATCTAGTAGGGTTCCTCACCCACCTGAGAGATACTTCGGTTTCTCTATGACAGTGGGAGCGAGGATTGCATCATGAGATGATGACCCAACTAGTTTCGAGCTGGCCGTCAAGAGTAAGACTCTGTAAGAATGGCTGGATGCTTAGCAATCTGAGATGGAATCCATATACACCAACAAAGTATGGACTTTGGTTGCGATATCTGAAGGGTTAAATCCCCATCAGGAGCAAGTATATCTTGAGAAGATTACTTGGTGTAGATGGACAAGTTGAGACTTTCAAAGCTAGACTTGTTAAAGGTTTTCGTCATCGACCAGGCACGAATAATGATGAAACCTTTTCCAGGGACTATGCTTAAGTCCATCCAGATCCTACTTACCACAGCTACATACCATGACTACGATATCTGGTGGTTGGGTGCCATGACTACTTTTCTAAATAATGATTTAGAAGAGAACGTCTATAAGAACACAGCCATAGGGCATCGTAAACAGTGGGAGCAGCGGAAACGTGTACAAGATGTTTTATGTGATGAAGCAAGCATCGCGGAGTTGGAACATCTGTTTTGATGAGTTAGTCAAACAATTTGACATCATCAAAATGGTAGATGAACCTTGTATATACAAAACGGTAGTAGAGAGTGAAGAGGTCATCCTCGTATTGTACGTGGACAACATACTCTTGATAGGAAAAGAGTTTCCTATACTACGATCGGTCGATCTCCTATTATCACTAAGATTCTCCAATAGGATCAAAGTGATACCTCCTAAAATCCTGAGTTTTCATCTATGAGATAGATGTAATTGGATGCTAGGATTCTCACTAGATGTAGTGAGATGGTATCAATCGATCCTGGGGAGAATCACTGGAAGGGTTCCAGGGTGATAAAGACGACTGAATGTCAGTCACAGGCATTGTCTTTACCCTCAGTAAAGGGACGGTATATTGGAAGATTTCCAAGCTAGATACCGTGACAAACTAGACGATAAAGGCTGGTAACATCGCTATTAAAGATGCTACCAAAGAGGCAGTTTGGGTGTATATTGGTTCATAGGATGAACAAGGTTCCTACCATTGTGTGACAATGGAACTGTGGCTTTGGCCCTGGAACCCTGGTCCCATCAGTGACCCAGACATATTCTGAGGCAGCATCACCTGATCATGGAGATAGTTGATCTCCAGGGTGATCGAGGTTAGGAGAGTAGACTCAAAGGACAACACGGCGGATCCACTCACGAAGGCCTTTTCCCAAAGAGAGACTTTTAAGGGGATGGTTGAGTATTAGATACTACAACTACTGCTACAGATGGCCCTAGTGCAAGTGGGAGATTGTTAGTTATATGTATGCCCTAGAGGCCATTACTGTACATTGGATGTATATTGTAGTGGATGCTGGGACATATATAGGTAGGACTTTCTTGCTCGACATGATAGTACGCTATCTGGTTGCTCTTTATCTTAACATGTATACTTTATGTCTCTCTGATTACATGTTGATAAAGCCCTTAGGATGTGTACTCGACTTCCAGGACTATGATGAAGATCATACTAGTGGGGCCTGGATAGTCCATGAGTACATCCTTCAATGTTCCTAGTCGAGGGAATATCGAGACGGGGCATCGATATTCCAGAGTAGACTAGCGTATATCTTCTCGACCCATGCGATGGGCGATGGATGATCCCATATCCATTGGTGTTTGACATCGGAGATGGTATGCGGGTGCTCAGTGGAGACTGGGTACACTGAACGGACTCGCCGAGAACTCCCAGATGGTATTATACCTCACGTCAGATGGCAGTTCTCTGGTGACACTGGTACAGCTTAGTCTGTTGACCCGAGATCGTCATAGAGTCTTGTGTGTCTCCCACTGTACTTTGATTTCCACCCTACCACGGCTCTACTGAGTCGTGCAAACAGGTGGTTTTTGGGTACAGTCCCGATTCACATGGAGGCAATGAGCGATAGGAGGGGATTCGTCTCTCCCGGTATTGGGGGTTGATGTTGCGCTATGCTCGACTGGCCATAACAGGAAATCCCTGGCCAGGGTTGCAGTGACCTACTGGTAAGTGTTATCAGTAGTTTCACACATGTCATGGACTTCACGTCGGCATGACTTATCGAGCTACTGGGGTCTGGCGTTTACCACCCCTAGGCGAGATATGCGGCATATCAGACGAACAGACCGGACTGTACGGTAAGTGTTACTGGTTGGATTCACAGGAGTGTGAGTGGGCTTGCTCGTCGATCTTCTGATCGCTCAATACCCGGGTGGCCGTTACGTTTAGCAGACCGCTTGCGGCTTGTGGGTGTTTGATATGATCATCATCTGCTGCTGGCGTATTGACGAGTCTTTAGAGTCCTACACAGAGGTTTCCTGGCTCAAGCGAAACGAAATAGGAGCGCATATGAGATATGTGCGGGACCGAGAATAATGCGTGTATGTGATACCGTATTTCATTCTCGCGATGAATGTGTCGAATGGTTGTATGCGATATAACCTAGTTATCGAATCAAGGATTGACTCGATAAGCCGATACATTGGATACTAGCCGGTTATATGTGACATGACCGGATCATTGAATCAAGTGTTGATTTAATGATTTAATGTATAATTATATATTTGATATATTACTTTGCATTAACTAGTATTGGTTCACTTTAAATGGATTTTCTCACTTGAATTGTGCACATTGTATATGTGATATATTTTTTGTGCACATGATTGTATCATGTTTGATGATACATTCTAGCTTGGTTTTGTGTAAAGTATTAAACCATGGTTAGTTAGTGGTTAGGGTTTCATTTCATTCACTTATTCATTTATCTATTTATTTATTTTATTTATTTCATTTGAAAAGATAAAGGGAAAAGAATGGTTGCTGGTTTTGTTTTTTCTTTGAAGCTTCTTGAAGCTTTGAACAAGTCCACCATTCTTGTCTCTTCTCTAACCCTAACCACTCATCTAACCTTAGTTAAATCTCTACACTAAACCATGGTTGAAGTTATGATAAGTATTCTTTTTATTTTCCTTTTAAATAACTTATCATATATCTTCTTCTTCTTCATCATCTTCTTCTTCCATGAAGAAAAGCTTGCTACATCAATGGCAAGTGATGAAAACAAGTGAGAAATCCAATTCTAAAGTGAACCCACTTCCTATTTCTTCATCCTCTACCTCTTGCCAAGTAGTATAGGGTGTTTTCTTCATAAGTTTCATTACTTAGTGAAGTCGGAGTTTGATCTTGTGATGCCTCGACGTAGATCATCTTCGGCATCGAAGCCGACAACCAAGCCCGCCTATTTCTTCGATGAAGCCGATGCTAGAGTCTGGATTCCGATTTGGACAGCGGAGGGACATCATCGTGGAGCTTAGGAAGTGGTGGACCGGATCTACAAAGGTTGTAGTCACTTTCCTTTAGCATTTAATTCGTTTACATGCTTGCATCGCCTATATATCTAGTTGACGATCCGTATTAGGGTTTGTAGGCACCCGTAAAATTTTAATTGGCCTTGTTTGATCACTTGTGAGACTTCATTAGTGTTCCTAGGAACCCTACATGCAAGTAGCGCAATGGACCCTCTAGAAGACAACAAACCTTAACTCGATTATGTGACCGTCTTGAACTGCCCTTTGAACCTTCGGGTTTGGGGCAGTACGGCGTGCCACATGTGAGGCGTTGGCTTGACCCTTCTACGGCTGGACCGTTGGTACTGGGGCACGAACTGAATGTTGTTAGACTTATTTCATGTGTTGAGCTGTATCGGGAAAACTTGGGTGTTCGACTGTTCGATCGGAAAGTTTAACATTTTCTGTTTATCTGGAATGTGATACAATAATTGGAATTCACAAACAGTTATAAGATAACTGAATGAATGTTATAAATCTAGCGGTTTAGTTTCACTTGATATTGAAAAGATTTTTCGATAATGAGACTAAAATGCGGGGTTTATAACTGTTAGGCATGTGATGTCTAAGTATTTCATTTGATTAGGCATGCGATGTCTAAAGAGGTTGCGGATTCCAACTGTTGTAGTTTTACACTTTCTTTTCTGTGACCGTAAGTGTAATATGTGATATCGCCGGTTTCGTTGCTATATGTCAACGACAATTGGGATGGACATATTTACTTACGTTGATGACATGTGATGTTATGTGTTGCTGGATATGTTATATTGGATCGTCATGTTTGAATAGCCGGGGGTTTTTATGTGAGATGAGTGTTTTTTCATTTTCATTCATGTAAAAACTTGTATGTAATATTCTTTTATTTTGGGGCACTTCCAGGTTGCGGAAGTTGTCGCCTTTTGTATATTATTTACTTTTCCGCATTAGGATAGACCCAAGGAGGGGAGCACAAGTAACCGGGTTCTGGGGTCCAGTGGGAGACCAACTCGAGGAGTCGAGTCTGGGTCTCCTAACCCTAGAATTGGCAGGGTTGCTTGCCGCTCTCGTAGGGGTCTAGGGGTGTGGGATTGGCTATTCATCACGACCGTGGAATCCGTGTTTTATACTAGCTCGTATTGAAAACACGGACGTCCTAGTATATCCAATGTTTCATATGTTTCTTCTGCTGCGATATCTGTGATGTGATCATGTGATGTTCTGTGATAGATACAGTATATAGTATATATGATATATTATATAGACGTTACTTATGTTTTACACCCGTACTAGCCCTGCCCCGCTCTGCCGTTAGTTACCTAACCTAACGGTGCACGAGGGGACATCGAGGCAAATGCGGATGGCATAAGTGTACGTCGTATTTATCTGTGATGTTTAGGTACTTAATTGATGGGACTTCATTAATGTGATTAATGAAAGAAAAGAAACCTAAGATGTTGTAGAATCGAATTTCAAAAATAAAACAGGTAGCTACAGTTCTTGCTTTGTATAGCGGTATATATGATATACCCTGCACCTTATTCGATGTGGAAAGGACCGAGATCCCTTCACCGGGAGTGACTCCTTTAGCAATAACTGGCAGATGCTACATACTCGGTTTGCTTTTGATTGTTTTTTTTTCTTTTGCTTTGCACAGTGATATATATGATATATCCCGCACCTCATTCGACGAGGAAAGGGCCGACGATCCCTTCACCGGGAGTGACCCCTTTAACGAAACTAGAAAAGCCTCAAAATCACTCCTTTTTTAAACTACATTTGATTCTACAACGATAGCAAGTTCATTACGCAATAGGTTTTCAGAAAAACCTGTCGTAGCCCTCCGTCATTTCAGATAAGTCCTGTTTAGTATTCGTGCTGCGTTTGTTGACCTTGTCAAGGCGCAATGTGCGGTAGCTAACCAGTATTTATCTGCTTATGCATATGATGCAGATTGGGTTAGGGTAGTCGTACGGCCTTGTTGACCTTGTCAAGGGTCGTGCGAGTGGGTTTGATTCAATCAAGAAATGACGGGTTGAACTTGACTTGCGGTCTATGGTTTGTTGACCTTGTCAAGGTCATAGATCGTTCGGGGCAAAATATTATCGGGAATTTCAAGTGTTGAAATTTGCAATGAGATTGCATACCTTCTATGAGATAGTTGGATCCCGATACCCACTGCGAGTAAGCGTTACTCCTGGGAGAGTTTTACACATTGCAATTAGCTGATCAAGTAGGTGTCTAGAAAGGTGTCAACGAGGTTACGCCTCTGGGAAAACGAGGTTTACATTAATTAGGTTCGTGCGAAAGCACGGGGGACCTCCCTCAAAGTACCGACACTGGCCTGGCTGAAAGATTGGCGAACTTGTAGTGTGTAATTAATCCCAGCTAGTCTTTCCTTTTAGGGTTTGAAGGAAGATTTGATAAAATCCAGTGGGAGCCATCCTGATTAGATAAGATAATAACCAATCTGATCTTGCACGAGCATACGCTAAAGTGTTTTCTTCTCTCTCTCTCCAGGTAGCGACCATTTCATGCCCTAATAAAGATAATAATATGGATGTATTGACCGAACCCGCATGTTATACTGTGCTGGGGAACGTTGGTTCCGTTCTTTCTTATAAGAGTTATAGGAATGAACAGGATATAGGGGAATACCAGGATTCCCATGCCACCCGAATGAAGAAAGTACATGTTGATGCATTTTCTTCGGATGTGTTCGTTACAGAGAAATGTTTCTCCATTTGCTCTACGTCCTGGGTATTAGATACCGGGTCAGGATCCCATATATGTAATCAGTTACATGGGCTAAGGAGAGGTAAAGAACTTGGAGAAGGTGATAAAGACATTAGAGTTGGAAATGGTGCAATTGTTGCAGCTAAGACTGTCGGGGAATATCACCTTGTATTACCGACTGGCAATACATTGGTTCTGAACGAATGCTATTACATGCCGAACCTGATATGCAACATTATATCGGTTTCTTTATTGAGTAAAGAGGGATATAATTTTGTACTACAGGATAATGTTATGAACATTTTCCGTAACCAAAAGTTGGTTGGATCAGGCACGTTGTGCAATGGCATTTATGTTCTAAATCAATCAACAGTTCTGAGCATAACAAACACACACAAGAGGAAGAGTTCAGAACTGAACGAATCCTTCTTGTGGCATTGTAGACTGGGTCACATCAATGCGACACGACTAGCTAAGTTACATAAAGATGGATATTTAAATCCGTTTGAATTTTCATCTTATGACACTTGCCAGTCATGTCTCAAAGGCAAGATGACCAAAACTCCGTTTACAGGACACGGAGAAAGAGTTACCGAACTCTTGGGGCTGATACATAGTGATGTATGCGGTCCCATGTCTACACATGCCAGGGATGGTTCTTCATACTTCATTACATTCACTGACGATCTCTCTAGGTTCGGGTATGTGTTCCTGATGAAACACAAATCAGAAGCTTTTGAGAAATTTAGGGAATATAAACAAGAAGTTGAGAACCAAACCGGAAAAAGTATTAAAATCCTACGATCTGATCGAGGAGGTGAATACTTGAGCAATGAATTCCTGGACTTCCTAAAAGAGAATGGGATTCTCTCTCAGCTGACTCCTCCATATACACCACAGCACAACGGTGTATCAGAACGGAGGAACCGCACCCTATTGATATGGTGCGCTCTATGATGAGCACAGCTGAGTTACCTATTTCCTTCTGGGGTTATGCGCTGGAAACAGCAACATACCTATTGAATCAAGTTCCATCTAAATCTGTACCTACCACACCATATGAGATATGGAGTGGGAAGAGACCATATTTTAAACGAGTTAAGATATGGGGTTGTCCGGCCTATGTCAAAAGGCAAAATCCGGACAAGCTCGAGGCATGGTCAGTTCTCTGCAAGTTTGTGGGATATCCAAAGTATTCATATGGGTATTTTTTCTACCACAGTGAAGAACAAAAAGTGTTTGTTGCTCAACATGCCACCTTTTTAGAAAAGGAATTCCTTGAAAAAGAAATTAGTGGCAAAGTGGTAGAGCTGGAAGAGGTTCCAGATACACAAACAGTAACTGAAGATTTAGTAGAACCAGGAGATTCAGTAGCTCCCAATGAACCTCAGCCTCTCCGCCGATCTAGTAGGGTTCCTCGCCAACCTGAGAGATACTACGGTTTTCTCATGGATGGTGGGAGCGAGGATTGCATCATGGAGGATGATGACCCAACTAGCTTCGAGCAGGCCATCACGAGTGGGGACTCGGTGAAATGGCTGGATGCTATGCGATCCGAGATGGAATCCATGTACACCAACAAAGTATGGACTTTGGACGTTGCTCCTGAAGGGGTAAAACCCATTGGGAGCAAGTGGATCTTCAAGAAGAAACTTGGTGTAGATGGGAAAGTGGAGACTTTCAAAGCTAGACTTGTTGCAAAAGGTTTTCGTCAAAGACCAGGTGTGGACTATGACGAAACCTTTTCTCCAGTGGCTATGCTTAAATCCATCCGGATCATGCTTGCCATCGCTGCATATCATGATTACGAAATCTGGCAAATGGATGTTAAGACCGCCTTTCTAAATGGTGATTTAGAAGAGTGCGTGTACATGACTCAGCCAGAGGGCTTCGTAGACAGTAGGAGCAGCGGGAAAGTGTGCAAGCTGCTTAAATCCATTTATGGATTAAAGCAAGCATCGCGGAGTTGGAACATCTGCTTTGACGTCGTTATCAAAGAGTTTGATTTCGTCAAAAATCCAGATGAACCTTGTATCTACAAGAAGGTGGCAGAGAGTAAGGTTGTCTTCCTCGTATTGTACGTGGACGACATACTCTTGATAGGAAATGATATTCCTATGCTGCAATCGGTCAAGCTCTTCTTATCACAAAGATTCTCAATGAAAGATCTTGGTGATGCCTCCTGCATATTGGGAATCAGGATCTATAGAGATAGATCCAAACGGATTTTGGGATTGTCCCAATCCAGGTACATTGACACCATACTAAAGAAGTTTAGTATGGAAGAATCCAAGCATGGGAACTTGCCCACGATCTCTGGAGTCACTCTCTCCAAAGAGATGTCTCCCAAGACTGATTTGGAGAGAGCTCGCATGCAAGGGATATCCTATGCTTCGGCTGTAGGCTCTATCATGTATGCGATGCTATGTACCAGACCCGATGTAGCATACTCACTAAGTGTAGTGAGCAGGTATCAAGCTGATCCTGGAGAGAGTCACTGGACAGCTGTGAAGAGCATTCTCAAGTACTTACGAAGGACTAAAGAGATGCTCTTGGTGTATGGCAACGGAGAACTCCAAGTGGAGTCCTTTACCGATTCGAGCTTCCAGAGTGATAAGGACGACTCTAAGTCGCAGTTGGGATTTGTCTTTACCCTTTACGGAGGGGTGGTTAGCTGGAAGAGTTCCAAGCAAGAAACCGTGGCAGACTCGACGATGGAGACTGAATACATCGCTGCCAACGATGCTGCCAAAGAGGCTGTCTGGATCAAGAAGTTCATTACTGAACTTGGAGTGGTTCCATCCATTGAGCATCCAATACCTTTGTATTGCGATAACAATGGAGCGGTGGCTTTGGCCGAGGAACCCAGGTCCCATCAGCGATCCAGGCATATTCTGAGGCGGTATCACCTGATCCGGGAGATAGTTGATCGCCGGGAGATCGAGGTCAGGAGGGTTGACACGAAGAACAACACGGCGGATCCACTCACGAAGGCCATTCCCCAGATACAGTTTGAGAGACTCTTCGGGATGCTCAGTATGCGATACTACAGCAGCTGGCCCTAGTGCAAGTGGGAGATTGTTAGTTGTATGTATGCCCTAGAGGCCAGTATTGTACAGATGATATATATTATATTGGATGCTTGGACATATATAGAGATGACTTTCTTGCTCGATATGATAGTATGCTATCTGGTTACTCTTTATCTTAACATGTACACTTGTCTCTTTAAACTGTCTTATAGTTACATGTTGATAAAGCCCTTAGGATGTGTACTTGACTACCTGGACTATGATGCAGATCATACTAGTGGGGACATGGTAGTCTATAAGTACATCCTTCAAGGTCCCTAGGCGTGGGTGTATCGAGACAGGGCATCGATATACCAGTGTAGACTAGCGTATATGCTTCTCGACCCATGAGATGGGCGATGGATGATCCCATATCCATTGGTGTTTGACATCAGAGATGGTATACGGGTGCTCAGTGGAGACTGGGTACACTGGACGGACTCGCCGAGAACTCCCAGATGGTATTATACCTCACGTCAGATGGCAGTTCTCAGGTGACACTTGTACAGGTTAGTCTGTAGACCCGAGATCGTCATAGAGTCTTGTGTGATTCCCACTGTGCTTTGATCTCCACCTTACCACGTCCATGAGGGCGTGCAAAACGGTGGTCTTTGGGTACTATCCCGAGTCACATGGAGGCAATGAGCGATAGGAGGGGTTTCGTCTCTCCCGGTATTGGGAGTTGATGTTGCGCTGTGCTCGATTGGCCGTAACAGGGAAGTCCCTGGCCAGGGCTGATCAGAGATTTGCTGGTAAGTGTTACCAGTAGTTTCTCGACCCGTTATGAGCCTCACATCGGCACAACTTATCGGTTATTGGGGTCTGACGTATACCACCCCTAGACTTGATATGCGACATATCAGACGAACAGACCGGACTGTACGGTAAGTGTTACTGGTTGGATTCACAGGAGTGTGAGCGGGCTAGCTCGTCGATCTTCTGATCGCTCAATACCCGGATAGCCGTTATGTTTAGCAGACCGCTTGCGGCTTGTGGGTGTTTGATATGATCATCATCTGCTACCGGCGTATTGATAAGTCTTTAGAGTCCTACACAGAGGTTTCCTGGCTCAAGCGAAACGAAATAGGAGTGCATATGAGATATGTGCAGGACCGAGAATGATGCGTGTATGTGATACCGTATTCCATTCTCGCGATGGATGTATCGATTGGTTATATTCGATATAACCTAGATATCGAATCAAGGATTCATTCGATAAGCCGATACATAGGATACTAGTCGGTTATATGCGATATGACCGGATCGTTAAATCAAGTGTTGATTTAATGATTCAATGTATAATTATATATTTGATATATTGCTTTGCATTAACTAGTATTGGTTCACTTTAAATGGATTTTCTCACTTGATGTGCAAGAAGTATATGTGATATACTTTTGTGCACATATTTGTATCATGTTTGATGATACTTGATCATGTGGTTAAGTGTAAAGGATTAAACCATGGTTAAGAGATAATTAGGGTTTTGCTTTTTCATTTATTTATTTGTTTATTTATTTGGAAAAGATTTAGATAAGAATGGTGGCTTTGTTTGTCTTTAGTTGAAGCTTCATGAAGCTTTGACTTCTTAACCATTCTTGTCTTCATGCTTAACCCTAACCCATCCAAGTAACCATGGTCTATTCTCTACACTCTACCCTAGTTAGTATATGATAAGTATTCATTTACTTTTCTATTTTTAATTAACACTTATCATATTCTAGCTTCATTCTCTCCTTTTTCTTCAAGAAAGAAAGTTTGATGCCATCAATGGCAACTTGAGTTCTAAAGTGAGAAATCCAATTCTAAAGTGAACCCACCTCCTATTTCTTCACCCTCTACCTCTTGCCAAGTTGTTTTGGGTGTTTTCTTCACAAGTTTCACAAATTTGTGAAGTCGGAGCTTGAACTTGTGATGCTTCGACGTAAATCATCTTCGGCACGAAGCCGACGACCTAGTCCGCCCAATTCTCCGATGAAGCCGACATTTGAGTTCGGGATTCGAGATGGACAGCGAGAGGACGCCTACGTGGAGCCAAGGAAGTGGAGAACCGGATCTACAAAGGTTGTAGCCTCTCTCCTTTAGTTAAGATGTTAACTAGTTTCGTTTTTCGCCTAAATTTCTAGTCAACGATCTAGTCTAGGTTTTCTCGGCACCGTAAAATTTGAAATTGGCATGGTTGATGCCTTGTGAGACCTCTTGAGAGTGCCTAGGAACCCTACAAGTGGGCCCCAAGCACAATTCCCAGTACTTAGACAAATCTGGGCCCAAACAAAAAATACCAGAAACCCCAATCCCATGTCATAGAGCACTGTTGAAAAAATGGTGCAGTGCAGCTACAGTTCTGCAGCGGAACCGCGGCCAAAACGGGGTTACGGCCGCAGTTCCGCAGCGCTACAGTGCTATCATGCCACCAATTTTCTGCAGTGTTCTTAGAACAGCCTGCCTGATTTTCTGCAACACACAAAATAATTTTTTGACCACAGGAAAAATTCGACAGAAACTGATGACTTGGAAATGCAGTTTTTGAAAATTTTGTTTGATCGAAATTCTAAACACGTTAGAGAAAGCTAGTAAAGGTTAATGGCGTGGCTCTGATACTATGTAAGACTACGGTAGCGCCCTGGCCATCTTTCCGAGGCCAAAATGCGAAAATGAAAACTTTTTCAAACTAGAAACTGGCACTATCGTATGCTTAAAACCCGGATCGGACCATTAACCTACAACTAGTTATCTAGAGAGAGGGTTGGAAAGCGATACCGA
The DNA here is from genome assembly GCA_030015575.1 of Agapanthus africanus. Classification (NCBI taxonomy): domain Eukaryota; kingdom Viridiplantae; phylum Streptophyta; class Magnoliopsida; order Asparagales; family Amaryllidaceae; genus Agapanthus; species Agapanthus africanus. The sequence continues at coordinate 218,368,382 of JASDDO010000029.1, forward strand.
TCGACCCGTGTCTTTCGGTTTTTGGCCACTATCCCAAGCTCCTCGCGGCATCTCCGGTCTCGGTCTCCTCGTCGGAAAGGGCACCACATCTTCGAGTCTTTTTACGGGCTCCCGCTTCGTCCGAAGCAACTCGGGCATGAAGTGTGCTAGCCGACGTGTCCAAGGTGTTGTAGAGAATGTTTGTGATCACTTCGTCTCTTGCATCCATTGATTTGGATGGAGGTTAGAGGTGTTGCCATCCATGGAAATTATGAGCTAGAGGAAGAAGAAGAAGAAGAAGCCTTTTCTTTTCTTTTGTTTTTGCTATGATAAAATGAGAGAGTGTGTGAAAAAAATACAAGACCAAGCTCTCATATGGCAGCCCCCCCTCTCTCTTCTCATTATATCAACACAAATCAAACACTAATGTGACATTTACACAATAAAAGAGACCATGAGTCACTATATATGTCCATGTCACATTTAATGCATCAAATGATGAATTCTAGCTCATTATTTCCATATGCAAACATTAATCTAAATGTTTGCAACAATAAAAAGATACGGCAACATCTAAAGTAAACTCGTGACGGATCACAAGGATACCCCTCACCTGTATATACATACCTGCATCCGCATTCCGACCGAATGCGAATGCGATGAGTCTAAAGTAATCCAACAAATCTAATACTAGGATCCGGCTTAAACCAAAGCCCACTAGTATGATCCGTGCACTACCGCACGTATATAATCGAACCATGCCATATATCATACGGCCTCTACAACGTTTCGCCCGAAACTTGAGAAACAGTCTGTGGGGGACTCTAAAGACTCGTCAATACACTGGTTGTGGATTTAACCACTAGCACGTCAGAGGTATTAGCCGTACGTAACGGGCTACCAGGTATTGACCAAAAAGGAGGTCGATGAGCAAACTCATCCTGACACCCTACTGAGCCTGTCAGTGACAATATCCGTACAGTCCGGTCCGTTCGTCTATGAGTATCGCATCTCGGGCCTAGCGGGTTGGTAAAAGTCAGACCCCCAAAAGTGGTACAAGTCGTGTCGGAGTGTAGCCCAGAACACCCTGAGATACTACTGGAATACCTACCAGTAAATCTCCTGCCTTAGCCAAGGACTTCGTGTAATGGCTCTCCTAGACACAGCGCGACCTCACCCCCAATACCGGGAGAGACGAACCCCTGCCGATCCGCTCACTGCCTCCATGTGGCTCGGGACTGTACCCAACTAAAACCTGTTTGCACGACTCCTTTGAGCCGTGGTTGGGTAGTAATCAATGTAGGGTTCCTAGGCACTCATACAAGGGTTAATAAGTCATCAACCATACCCGAATAAAAATTTAGACGTGCCGAACAACCCAAAGCCGGGATCTTTGCTAGATTGTTAAGGTTTAACATGCAAGTAAACATCTTTACTACTAAAAGTGAGGGATTACAACCTTTGTAGTCCGCTCCTTCGCTTCATAACCTCCGAGTAGAAGTCCCTTCGCCGCGATCCACGATCTCCCGGACTCAAGAGAGGCTCCACAACTCGAATGATCCATTCTAGCTTGTAGTCTTCCTTTTCTCCGATGATCTACCTCGAAGTTTCTATAACTCAAGCTCTCTCTCTCTAATGAGGTGAACACCCTAATCTTATTGGCTAGATTAGATGAGGATGATGGAGTAGGAATATTGCTCTCTTTTGTTTTCAAATTCTCACTTTTAATCATCACAAAATGAAAACCTAGCAAGCTTTCTCTAAGCTCAAGGTTGAAGAAGAAGAAGAAGAATAAATGAGCTAATCATTTTGTAATGAATAATGAATTATTGTAGTGGTTACAAATCTAACCAAGGGTTAAGCATGAAGGAGTTAACCCTTGTAGAGAGTTAACTAGAGTTAATGGTTTGGATTGGGTTAACATAATATCTCCACAAAATATCAAGCCAAAAACAAAGTCAAAGCTTCATTCAAAAACTAACCCTAATCCAAACCCTAACCAAGTTTAAACCCTAAACCATTGTTAAATTTGTAACCCTAACATGTTACAATATTATATATCACATATACAATATATTTTGTAACAATAGAAAATAATACAATTAACATATATCGCATATATATTAATGTATTATCCCATGAGAAAATGAATCAATAAAGCGAGCTTATATTAGTTAACGTAACGTAATATATCACATATATAATTATACATTAAATTATCGAATCAACACTTGATCCGATAACCCGGCTATATTACATATAACCGACTAATATAACATGTACCATTTCATCGAATCAACACTTGATCCGATGACCCGGTTATATCACATATACCCGGCCGATATCTCATATCGCGAGAATAGAATACGATATCTCATATCATATTATTCTCGGTCCCGCACATATCACATATATGCTCCTACTCCGTTTTGCCTGAGCCAGGAAACCTCTGTGTAGGACTCTAAAGAATCATCAATATGCCGGCAGTAGGTGATGATCATATCAAACACCCACAAGCTGCAAGCGGTCAGCTAAACGTAACAGCCACCCAGGTATTGAGTGATCAGAAGATCAACAAGCAAGCCTGTACATTCTCCTGTGAATCCAATCAGTAACACTCACATAAAGTCCAGTCTCTTCGTCTGATATGTTGCATATCTGGTCTAGGGGTGGTATACGTCAGACCCCAGTAACCGATAAGTCGTGTCGATATAAGGCTCATAATGGGTCGAGAAACTACTAATAACTCTTACCAGCAGCACTCCATATCAGCCCTGGCCAGGGACTCCCAGTTATAGCCAATCGAACACAGCACAACATCAACTCCCAATACCGGGAGAGACGAAACCCCTCCTATCGCTCATTGCCTCCATGTGATTCGGGAATGTACCCAAAAGCCACCATTTTGCATGCCCTCTTAGATGTGATAAGGTGGAAATCAAAGCACAGTGGGAATCACACAAGACTCTATGACGATCTCGGGTCTACAGACTAACCTGTACCAGTGTCACTGGAGAACTGCTATCTGACGATAGGTATAATACCATCTAGGAGTTCTCGGCGAGTCCGTTCAGTGCACCCAGTCTCCACTGAGCACCCGTACACCATTTTTGATGTCAAACACCAATGGATATGGGATCATTCATCGCCCATCATATGGGTCAAGATGCGTATACGCTAGTCTACTTTGGTGTATCGATGCCCTGTCTCAACACACCCTCGACTAGGAACAGTTATAGGATGTACTCATCGACTACCGTGGCCCCACTAGTATGATCTCATCATAGTCCCAGTAGTCGAGTACAGATCCTAAGGGCTTTATCAACATGTGAGAGTAAGACAGTAAACTAATACAAGTCAACATGTTAAGACAAAGTGAAACCAAATAGCATACTATCATGTCGAGCAAGAAAGTCCTCTCTATATATATCCAAGCATCCACTATAATATACATCATATGTACAGCAATGGCCTCTAGGGCATATATATAACTAATAATCAAAGCACAGTGGGAACTCATACGAGACAAATGACGATCTCAAGTCGATGAACTAACCTGTACACATGTCACCGGGGAATTGCTATCTGACGTCAGGTATAATACCAACTAGCATATTCCCGGCGAGTCATGTCTGGTGTACTCATAACCCAATGAGCACCTGTATACATCTTAGGTGAACCAACTGACACTAATGGCTTGTGAGACCGGCCACCGCCCCTCGTCGGTGTCTCGACTGTATACACTAGTCTACTAATGGAGTATCGATGCCCAGTCTCGAAACTCCCACGACTAGGGACCACTTTAAGGATATGCTTATAGACCCCAGCTCCCACGTATATGATCGCCATCATACTGCTGGTAGTCAAGCAAGAATCCTAAGGGCTCTATCAACGTGTAATAGCGACCTGTAAGGTCACCTAAAGCAGTACCCGATGATAAAGATAAACCATGGTAGCATACTATTCTCTATCAACGTGTAATAGTGAACTACAATGTCACATAAAGCATGTACACGATGAAAAAGACAAACTAGATAGTATACAATCCTCTCGAGTAAGACTGTTCCACCGGTATAGGTCCTCCTTCAATCGTTGCAATCATGTGCCTGCGATCCAATAATTGACTTTGAGGGCATTATATCCAACACTTTGTACTTCATTACATTCACTAATGATCTCTCAAGATTCGCAAATGTGTTCCTATTGAAACACAAGTCTGAAGCTTTTAAGAAATTCAAAGAATATAAGTTAGAAGTAGAGAAGCACAATGGGTATAAGTATTATGTCCTTTGATGTGATCAGGGAGGAGAGTACTTGAGCACGGAATTCCTGGACTATTCTAAAGGAGAATGAGATTCTCTCTCAGCATTACTCCTCTGTATACACCACAGTACGTTGGTGTATCGGGGCGGAGCAATCGCACCCTATGTGATAAGGTGTGCTCTATGATGAGTACTACTGAGCTGCCTATTTCCTTTTGGGGGTTATACACTTATGAAGCTGCATACCTATTGAATAGGGTTCCAACCAAATCAGGTGCCTACCACTCCATATGTGATATGGTATGGGAAGAGCCCATCTTTTAAGGATGTTAAGATTTGGGGGTTGTCCGGCCTATGTCTAAAAGAAAAATCCGGACAAGCTCGATGCAAGGTCAGTTCTGTGGAAGTTTGTTGGATATCCCAAGCATTAGCAAGGGAATATCTTCTACCACACTGAGGAACAAAAGGTGTTTTGTTTCTCAGCATGCCACCTTTTGGAAAGGGAATTTCTTGTGAAGAAATTAGTGGTCATGAGGTAGAACTGGAAGCAGTTCCAGCTATACAAACTACAGCTGATGATTTGGTAGAACCGGAGGATTCAATAGTTCCCAACGAACCTCAGCCTCTCCGCCAATCTAGTAGGGTTCCTCACCCACCTGAGAGATACTTCGGTTTTCTCTATGACAGTGGAAGCGAGGATTGCATCATGAGATGATGACCTAACTAGTTTCGAGCTGGCCATCAAGAGTGGGGACTCTATGAGAATGGCTGGATGCTAAGCGATCTGAGATGGAATCCATATACACCAACAAAGTATGGACTTTGGTTGCTATATCTGAAGGGTTAAATCCCCATCAGGATCAAGTATATCTTGAGAAGACTGTAGGGTTACTAGGCACTCTCACAAGGGTCTACAAGGCATCAACCATGCCTGATTTAAAAATTAGACGTGCCGAACAACCCTCACCATGATCTTGGACTAGAGATTAGGCGAAACAAATAGCAAGTAAACAACTTTACTTCTAAGAGTTTGGGATTACAACCTTTGTAGTCCGGTCCTTCGCTTCATAAGCTCCGTGTTGAGGTCCCTTCGCTGCGATCATCATGTTCCCAGACTCTAGAGAGGCTCCACGAAGAGAAAGATGCATGCTTTCTTCCGATCTTCGATAACAAAGATGATCTACCTTGAAGTTTCTTTGACACAAGCTCTCACATACAAATGAAGTGAACACCCTAATCTAATTGGCAAGAATAGATTAGGATGATGAAGTAGGAATTTAGCTCTCATTTGTTTTCTTAATCTCACTCATTTTCATCACTTCATAAAAAGCTAGAAAGCTTTTTATCCAAAGAAGAAGAAGGAAGAAGATGATATATTTCTTTTGTGATGAATAATGAAAGTAATGTGAGGTTAGAAATGCAACCATGGTTTAAGTGAGAAGAAGTAACCCTTGTAGAGATTTAACTAAGGTTAAAGGGTTGGGTTGGGTTAAACAAATATCTCACAAAATATCATAACAAATATCTTTGCTTAAAACAAAAGCAAAGCTTCTAGAAGCTACTAGAAAGTTTAACCCAAATCAAACCCTAACCATGTTTAATCTCCACTAATAATGTTGCATTTATAACCATAACATGTTACAATATTATATATCACATATACAATATTTATTGTAACAAAATAAAATAATACAATTAACATATATCGCATATATATCAATGTATTACCCGAGTGAGAAAAAGAATATTTTAGTGAGCTTATATTAGTTAATGTAATTTAATATATCAAATATATAATTATACATTAAATTATCGAATCAACACTTGATCCGATAATCCGGCTATTCCATAAATAACCGACTAATATAATCTGTATCAGTTCATCGAATCAACACTTGATCCGATGACCCGGCTATATCACATATACCCGGTCGATATCTCATATCGTGAGAATCTAATACGGTATCACATACACGTATTGTTCTCGGTCCCGCACATATCATATATGTGCTCCTACTCCGTTTTGCCTAAGCCAAGAAACCTCTGTGTAGGACTCTGAAGAATCGTCAATACGCCGGCAGTAGGTGATGATCATATCAAACACCCACAAGCTGTAAGCGGTCAGCTAAACGTAACAGCCACCCAGGTATTGAGCGATCAGAAGATCAACAAGCAAGCCTGTACATTCTCCTGCGAATCCAATCAGTAACACTCCCGTACAGTCCGGTCTCTTCGTCTGATATGTCGCATATCTTTCCTAGGGGTGGAAAACGTCAGACCCCAATAGCTTGATAAGTCGTGTCGATATGAGGTCTATAACAGTTCGAGAAACTACTGATAACACTTACCAGTAAATCTCAGCAACCCTGGCCAGGGATTTCCAGTTATAGCCAATCGAACACAGTACAACATCAACTCCCTATACTAGGAGAGACGAAACCCCTCCTATCGCTCATTGCCTCCATGTGATTCGGGAATATATCCAAAAGCCACCTTTTTGCACGCCCTCTTGGACGTGGTATGATGGAAATCAAAGCACGGTGGGAATCACACAAGACTCTATGACGATCTCAGGTCTACAGACTACTCTGTACCAGTATCACCAGAGAACTGCCATCTGACGTGAGGTATAATACCATCTGGGAGTTCTCGGCGAGTCCGTCCAGTGTACCCAGTCTCCACTGAGCACCCGTATACCTTCTCTGATGTCAAACACCAATGGATATGAGATCATCCATTGCCCATCATATGGGTCAAGAAGCGCATACGCTAGTCTACTCTGGAGTATCGATGCCCTGTCTCGGTACTCCCATGACTAGGAACATTTGAAGGATGTACTTGGCGACTACACTGTCCCCACTAGTATGATCCGCATCGTAGTCCTGGTAGTCAAGTACTCATCCTAAGGGCTTTATCAACATGTGATATAGAGACAATCAGAGTACATGTTAAGATAAAGTGTAACCAGATAGCATACAATCATGTCGAGCAAGAAAGTCCTCCCTATATATGTCCAAGCATCCACTACAATATACAACGCATGTACAGTAATGACCTCTAGGGCATACATATAACTAACAAAGATTACTTGGTGTACATGGAAAAGTTGAGACTTTCAAAGCTAAGGCTTATTGCAAAAGGGTTTCGTCATCGACCAGGTGTGGATAATGATGAAACCTTTTCAAGTGCCTATGCTTAAGTCCATCCAGATCCTACTTGCCATTGCTACATACCATGACTATGATATCTTGCGGTTGGGTATCATGACTGCTTTTCTAATAGTGATTTAGAAGAGAGCGTCTATAAGTACACAGCCAGAGGGCTTCATAGACAGTGGGAGCAGCGGAAACGTGTGCAAGTTGCTTTATAGGTTAAAGCAGGCATCGCGGAATTAGATTATCTGTTTTGATGTGGTAGTCAGAGTGTTTAACTTCATCAAAATTGTAGATGAACCTTGTATATACAAAAGGGTAGTAGGGAGTATGGTGGTGATCCTCGTATTGTACATGGATGGCATACTCTTGATAGGAAAGGAGTTTCCTATGCTACACTCAGCCAATCTCCTCTTATCACAAGGATTCTCCATATAGGATCAAAGGTGATACCTCCTAAATCCTGGGTTTTGGATCTATGAGATAGATCTAAATGGATGTTAGGATTCTCACTAGGTGTAGTGAGATGGTATCAATTGATCCTGGGGAGAATCACAGGATACCTTCCAGGGTGGTAAGCTCGACTGAATGTCAGTCACAGGCATTGTCTTTACCCTCAGTAGAGGGATGGTATGTTGGAAGAGTTCCAAGGTAGATACCGTGGCTAACTAGACGATAAATGCTGGATACATGGCTACCAAGGATGCTACCAAAGAGGCAGTCTGGATATATATAAGTTCATGAGATGAACTTCGTTCCTACCATTGTGTGACAATGGAGTTGTGGCTTATGCCTAGGAACCCCCGTCCCGTCAGTGATCCAGACATATTCTTAGGCAGTATCACTTGATCATGGAAATGGTTGATCTCCAGGGAGATCGAGGATAGGAGAGTAGACACAGAGGACAACAGCGCGGATCCACTCACAAAGGACTATTTCCCAGGAGAGACTTTTATGGGATGGTTGAGTATGAGATACTACAACCACTGCTAATTGTTGGGTATGAGATACTACAATAGATGACCCTAGTGCAAGTGGGAGATTGTTAGTTATATGTATGCCCTAGAGGTCATTACTGCACATATGATGTATATTGTAGTGGATGCTTGGACATATATATGGAGGACTTTCTTGCTCGACATGATAGTATGCTATTTGGTTTCTCTTTATCTTAACATGTACTCTGATTATCTCTATGTTACATGTTGATAAAGCCCTTAGGATGAGTACTTGACTACCTGGATTATGATGCAGATCATACTAGTGGGGACAGTGTAGTCGCTAAGTACATCCTTCAAATGTTCCTAGTCGTGGATGTATCGAGATAGGGCATCGATATACCAGAGTAGACTGGTGTATAGCTTCTCGACCCATGTAGATGGGCGATGGATGATCCCATATTTATTGGTGTTTGACATCAGAGATAGTATACGGGTGGTCAGTGGAGACTGGGGGACTCGCCGAGAACTCCTAGATGGTATTATACCTATCGTCAGATAGCAGTTCTCTGGTGACACTGGTACAGGTTAGTCTGTAGACCCGAGATCGTCATAGAGTCATGTGTGATTCCCACTGTGCTTTGATTTTCGCCTTACCAAGTTCAAGAGAACGTGTAAAATGGTGGCTTTTGGGTACAGTCCCGAGTCACATGGAGGCAATGAGCGATAGGAGGGGTTTCGTCTCTCCCGATATTGGGAGTTGATGTTGCGCTGTGCTCGATTGGCTATAACAATAAGTCCCTGGCCAGGGCTGCTTCAGAGATATACCGGTAAGTGTTATCAGTAGTTTCTCGACCCGTTATGAGCCTCACATCGGCATGACTTATCGAGTTACTGGGGTCTGAGGTTTACCACCCCTAGACGAGATATGCGACATATCAGACGAAGAGACCGGACTGTACGGTAGTGTTACTGATTGGATTCGCAGGAGTGTGAGCAGGCTTGCTTGTTGATCTTCCGATAGCTCAATACCCAGGTGGACGTTACATTTAGCAGACCGCTTGCGGCTTGTGGGTGTTTGATATGATCATCACCTACTGCCGGCGTATTGACGAGTCTTTAGAGTCCTACACAGTGGTTTCCTGGCTCAAGCGAAACGGAATAGGAGCACATATGTGATATGTGCGGGACCGAGATTAATACGATATGAGATACCGTATTCTATTCTCGCGATTTGTAACATTGGTCGGTTATATGCGATATAGCCGGGTTATCGGATCAAGTGTTGATTCGATAAGTTGTTACATATGATATTAGTCGGTTATATGTAATATAGCCGGATTATTAAATCAAGAGTTGATTTGATAATTTAATGTATAATTATATGTTTGATATATTAAATTACATTAACTAATATTAATTCACTTAAGATTTCTTTTCTCACTAGATGTGCACATTGTATATATGTGATATGTATATTTGTGTACATGTATTGTGTCATGCTTGATGATACAAGCAAGATGGGTGTATGAGACTTATACCATGCTAGGGTTTATTTATTGCTTTAATTATCACAAAAGAGAAAAGTCTTAGTCAATATTTTCAAGCTTGGAAGAAGCTTGTAGAACATTGACAAAGTCCACTCTTTTATCATTCCTTAGGATATTTGTTAACCCAACCCTTAACCTTAGCCTTTGGTTTATTCTCTACATGAGTTAGGTATGAAGGCTTAACTCACCCATGGTTGCATTAATTCATTTGGATTAATTCATATGATGAGTTCATTCTTCTTCTTCTTCTTCCTAAAAAGCTTTCTAGCTTCAATGGAGATATGAGAAAAAATGTGAGAAAATGAAATCTAAAGTGAGAAAAATTCCTACTTCATCATCCTCTACTACTTGCCATTTAGTATAGGGTGTTTGCTTCACTAATTCCACAATTAGTGAAGAGATAGCTTAGGTTAGTGTCTCCTCGACGTAGATCATCTTCGACCTCGAAGACTTCGAAGCAAGCATGTTCATTTCTTCATGGGAGCCTCTCTAGAGTCCGGAGTTCACGATCGCAGCGAAAGGACTACTACATGGAGCTATTGAAGTGAAGGACCGGTCTACAAAGGTTTTATTCTTTGCTCTCTTTTACTTGCAAAGTGCTTGCATTTACATTTCCATAGATTTCTAGTTAACGATTCTTAGTTAGGGTTAGCTAGAACGGCAAATTTTTGAATTAGCATGGACGATGCCTCCCGAAACCTTGTTACCGTCCTAGGGAACCCTGTAAGTACATCGTACATGAAATGCTATCAGGTATACGTATCAACAATATATCCGAGTCGGTGAATCTATCAATCGGCATCCAGCCTCACAACACCACGTATGGTATAACATATCATACGGCATCCTCTAATCAAGGGTATAGATCAATCAACAGGTAAAACTCATCGCGTACTGTAATCCATCGTACGGCGGCATTAAACCATTAGGGATTCTATCAACCTATACAACAAAGGGGGTACGGATCTAAGTCTCGTACGGCATATCACTCATTATGCACATCATTATCCATATATATATACCTATCTCTCAGGTCACATCCATGTCAATCTTGTATCAGGGGACCGGCAAGGTATCAACTATTTCTATCGACTCGCATCCATATAACGAGATATCAACCAAGTCATTATATATCATCGTATACTCTATTCATCGCATCAATCTCTCACATCAAGTCATTTTACATTGCATTCTATCATATGAATCTCCAAGAGTTATGTCCCTATAGCTTTCATCTACTAAATCATTAATATCACATCTAACTATCTTTTAACCGCATATATAGTTTTCAAATGTAGGTTTCTCCCACAGTATTCTATGTATATATCTCGGTCTCCATTCATAAATTTGCGGGGGTGCTATACGCCATCCACCCGACTTTCCCCTTAGATATAAATCTACTCACCTGCCAAACTCCTCGCTTAGCCGTAGTCGATGTGTTTCGTCGTCTCGGAATCCACGCGAAGGTACCTACAATATCAACACGTATCGCAATACCATTAAAATCAAGTTCCGAAATCCAATACGGCATGCGGTGCGCTCATAGGTTAGAACCTATAGCCTACACATGCAAAACAATCAAACAACCCTTGTCGTTGACGTACAAACATCCAACGACCAAATGCAATATCAAATCTCAAAAACCAAGAATCCCAATACCGGAAAACATAGCCAAAACCATAACTATAGTCGCTATTTGTGAAAACCACCAAGCCTAACACCCAAACGTACCAAACAACCCTATACTAGTAAACTGTAAAGTGGTTTAAGAGATTATACCGATCGATCTGTGTCCTTCGGTCTTCAATCTCTGTCCTTAGCAAGTTGCGGCTGCCTCGACAAAGTTCGCTCTCCGGTCACGCTCATCGAAGAGGACACACGTCGAGAATTTTTTATACGGGCTCCCGTTTCTAAACCGAAGCAACTCGGGCATCCAGTTTGCCAGCCTAGATACCCAAGATGATGTAGAGATAGTGTGTGAATATTTTGTCTCAAGGCACCCAGGGATTTGGATGGAGGTGAATGAAGTTGCCAAGTGAAGTAAGAAATTGAGCTCAAGAATTTTTGTGGCTAGTAAGGAAATTGGGCTCGGCTAATGCAAGAGAATGGTTCTCTGTGGTTTTGTAAAAATGAAGTGGTGAGGTTTTATAATTAAAGCAACACCAAAATATCTACAGCCCCAACCCAAAAGTCACACAAATATCTAACACATAATATCCTAGCAAAATACAAAGAACATTCAATGCATAATTAAAAACTCACCCCCTCCATGCCACCTCACACACTTGCCCACGAAATGTACACAGCCCAAAAAGACAAATGAAATTGGCAGCCACCAAAATTTTCAAGCACATGAATTTCGAAATTTGCCTAGCCCAAAATTTTCCATGCAAAATAAATACTCATACATATCACATCACAATTTTTTTCTTTTTTTTATGAATAAATCATTTTAAATCTCCAAATTATTTCACAAATATTGGTATGTATTTATACCATTTTACGAAAACCCCAAATTCACAAATCGGTAGTTTTCGCGAAATATATTATTTTATTATTAAATTTCAAAAATAATATTTTATATTTTCTGAAATGTTACAATCTTCCCTCCTTAAATAAATTCGGTCCCCGAATTTAAATTTAACTCCCCAAGTGCTAAACATTTCAATAATCAGCTCAAATCAACAGGGCTCCGAAATCACGGAAGATACAGAAATACCACAGCGCATCTTGTGCGCCGAAAAATGAGTACGAAACTCAAAACCGAACTCCGTCAAGCGTCACGCAAATCATTGGACTTGCACGCATATCATCGGAGTCACAATGGAGATACAGATCTCGAAATCCACTACCGAAATCCCATATGCACTAATCAAATACTATAATACATATATAGTACGCATCCTTGAAAAAAACCATTTTAAAAGCTGAATAACTCATGCCAAATCTTTCTCAAATCGCTGTGCTATGCGTAGTTTACGGTACAAGTGACGGCGCTCAAATATACGTTCCGTCGTTTTTAAAATATTCCAAAAGGTTTTCCTTTATAAGCGTTTGTGTCACTCATGGACACGTAAGAAATAGCGAGACTATACCTCCTTTTTGAAAACCTCTTGTTAAACTTTTTATGCATGCAAAGTACTCAGGTACTGTCTTCGGATCAGTCATGTTTGGTTACTACATAATATAGTGCCCAACATGAAAACAAAGTGCTCAAGAGCAAAATCAGCCTCAAAAGGCGTATCCAAAAATCACGTGCGTCTGGTGCGCACGGGAATCAAAACTAAATGCAAGTGATACGAATGTACACAAAACCAAACTAAGTGCAACGGGTGTGCACAACAACAACATCTAGTGCATTTATAGTGCACGAAAATCTCAATCCGGTGCAACCAGCATGCACGAAAGAAAATCCCAATCGAGTGCATCCGGTGTGCACAAAATCACGTCTCATATCATGCGCCCAACATACGCGAAAATCCAAATCAAGTGCATCCGTCATGCACAAATGAAATCTAAATTAAGTGCATCTGATATGCACGAATAAAAATCTAGGTTAAGTGCATTCAACATGCACGAATAAAACTTAACTCAAGTGCATCGGTGCGCACAAAACCCAATACCCAGCCCCTAATATGCGCAAAAATCCGACACAAGCGCGTCAGATCCGTAAAACATCTGGTGCAGTAGCATGCACGAATACGAACATCTAGTGCAAACGCGCACAAAAACACAAATCTGGTAACACAAATGCTCAAGACATAAATCGGGTGTAACCAAGGCACGGAGTATAAATCCGGTGCAATCAATGCACGAAATAACAATCTAGTGCAACAAATGCAAAAAATACAAATCTGGTGCAACAAATGCACAAAATACAAATCGGGTGTATCCAGTGCACGAAAAACGAAATCCAGTGCATCCAGTGCACGAAATACAAATCCGGTGCATCCAGTGCACGAAATACAAATCAATGGGAACTCATCAATAACTCAAATGCGTATAAAAACAACACCGAGTGTACCAAGGTGTATAAAGATCATAAACGTGTGCAACTGCGTGCACAAAACACATATCAATGCGCTGCAAGCACATGTGAGCTATACCGAGTGCAAAAAAAATCAAATCGAGTGCGTACCACCACATGCACAAAATCAAATCAACCATTTGAAATCCACAAAATCATAAACACGTGCAGCTAAGGCATAAAACCGATATCAAGTGCAATAAATATGCATAAATCATAAACCAACACAACGGTGTGTAAAACGTATATCAAGTGCAGTAACTATGCACAAAATGTAAATACCCAGTAGGTGCAGCCATGGTGCATGAAAACAAATTCATGAAACTCAATCATCAAAACTCAAATCTAAGCGATATAAGCGTGATACTCGGATCACAACGCAAATCGCAACAAATGACAATGAGGTACACCTCCTACAATGTCGAAAAAAGTCGGTGCGCCCAAAACTGGCAGAGCAAGAACATCCGCTTACCTCTTACTCACTGTCTGGTGTCCTCTGTCTCTGGGTCCTCATTTTCTCTGTAGATTACCAATCTTGCAATCCATCGGCTCATCGGCCCAGTCAGGTGTGCTAACGGAAACGATTCCGCTCTGGCACATCTCTGAATACACGTGACATATCTAATCCTCGGTGCAAATCTTATCACAGCAGTGTCCTGGAAGGCACCTGCTCAAGGTCTCTTCCGATCTCGCCTATGCCGAACTAGATAGAGGCTAGTACTCGTGCTTAATCTTTTCCTACTTTCTGGACATCTGCATTCTCAGCACAGCATTTCCTCGGGAACTGGTCGTATCCTAACGCCTCGGTATACATATCCAATCTCTAATCTCAACGGGAAGTAACAACAGCTCGTTAACATCTCGCATGAACATCTTGTTCCACTCGTCTTTATTTTCGTCCACCTCAACGTCACGTCTTGCTATCTGCATACTGCAATTGTTCTCGACTACAATCAATCTGGAATCTGTCATGACCTGAAATAGCACGTGACTTGCCCTTGAATCATATGAAGTCTATAGGACCCCATCTAATTCAAGTAAGCCAAAAGCCCAGAAATCTAAAACCATTTTAAATAATAAATGAAAGAAAACTAGTCTTAAAGAAGTGAAGAAAACATATTTTAAAAACAAGGTTTTTAAATAAGCCGAATATGCATTTTAAAAATCCCAAGTCATTTCTAAAAATTTCGGCAGAGTTCCCTTTGTAAATACTGGCCCCGAACGGGGTACAACATGAAAAATATATGCACAATGATAAAAGGCATCCCCAAACGGGAGCTAGCTCTTCGCCAATCGACGGTCATAACCACGCAAGCAATATAATATACAACGCCGAAGGGCGAGGATCAAAACTCAAAAGGGAACTCAAAATCATCAAGAAAACCATAATACTACAATGCGCGACTCTAAGGTCGAAATAATACACAACTGGTTTCTAAGTCTGAATAAATATACAAGTTTGGTTGATAGAATTACTAGATACAACTGATTAAAATAATACAAGGGTGGTCACGATGCGAGTGGACCCACCTACCAAAGCAATCACCCAGAAAGGAAGCAGTGTGCCAGAAAGCCGCAATGAAACCTGTACGGTAAAACCTACAAGAACTGTGGCTCAACGGGGGTGAGTTGCCAACTCGTGAATAGAAAACATCACAGAGCAGAAATCGTATGTATGACTCAATCCTAGGTCAATACGATCAGTAATAATATATCCTCAATATGAATAAGTCTGAAGCATGCTTAGGTAGCAAGGGTAAATATCTATACATAAGTGTAGTACCAAGTGCTCGTGCCAGTGCCTCAGGTAGCAACATATCATAAATATGAGATATAATCAATGTAATCAGTGTCAACCATATCCTGAAGTCTATGAGTATGTGGATATCATCCAACTATGTAATCAATGTCCGTATGTATGTGGATCTCGTCCACGTGTCACCCAATGACACAAAACATCATGCAGGTAAATATCATAAAGCATATGCATAGGAGTATGAGGATGTAACTCAACGTGTGTCCCTCACGACACATAAAAATCATGGAACCTGAGTGTCGAGCATCGACACTCGAAAACATCATGAAACCCGTTCCCAGCATCGGCACGTAAATCCTCATATATCGGGCTTCGTCAGTCCGGATCGGCCCACGGGCTCCGTCGGTCCGGATCGGCCCATATCATCTCTCGAATCCGGTCGGTATCCTCCGGATATGCGCCGAGCCTAAATACTATAACCGGTAGGTAGTAGTCCTACTGCCAGGCTCACCGTCTGCAGCACAGCAATCCGTTCTTGCCCCGGGGTACCATACCGGGTCCACCATGTACCCACAATCGGCCTCATCCGCCTCCTTGAATCGGGTTTCACATGTCGCTCTCAGAACCGAGAAAACACATGGTGGACGCACTGAAATATCATATCAAGAGAAACCGGGTTTTTAAAACAGTACATGCTTTCTTTTGAAATCGCCACGGTTCTCAAATCCAGAAATCTCATGAAAACAGCATATCTTAATGCGTAAAATCATAAAGAATGTTGTATGCGACATATGATAGAAATGTAAGCATATCCGTATGTCATGCAACATAAAGCGGTAATATGCACACATTGAGGGAAACCCGCTCTTTTAAATGAATCCAGTTTTAAAATATATCTTGTGGTTCCCAAATCTCCAAAATAAAGCCAGAATCATCTATGTATGTGCAAATACGTATGTATGCAAGTATGGGTGTACAATATGTGTACAAGTAGGTATATACGCAAGTATAAGTGTACAATATATATGTGTGCCAGTATGGATGTACAAGTAGTCATATCCTGATGCAACAATCCTATTGTGTAGTGACATGGCAATTATCGATGATGAAATGTGTGAGCCGGTAAGCAGGTGTACGTAGAACATACGCATCATCGATAATGGTGCTAGTGTCCTGACAGTATGGGTTTAATGTAACAATAAACACATTTACACATGCAATGCGATGCAAATAGCAAGAAATGCGGAAATCGAGCAACAAACGCAACAGTGAAGAATCTACACTAATATGTAAATGTCATACAATTATTCCATTTGAAATAAGACAAATCGGGGTTTTTAGAAAAATAAGGGTTACGGTGTTTTTAAGAAACGATACGTCTTTTGAAAATATCCGTAGAATCGCTTAGCCTGTCTTTAAAATACTCACGATTCGTTAGTTTTGAAAATAGGTATGACTCGGGTCTAGTTTAACATCTACAAGTAAACTACAGATCTAACTAACATGCTAAACGAAGGGTATGGAAACCACCTAAATCTGAGTCGATATATATATAAATATCATAGTCGGTGATCCCGCCTCAATAGTATCATATACGATACGGTATACAATATGACATCCTTGAGTCAAGAGTGCGGATCAATCATCAATATATAGCTCGTACGTAAATCTGTCGTACGGCATCCCCAATTTGGGTACGGGTCAAATATCACATTTATCTCATCAATTATCTGGTATCCTTATCATCATATCTCATGAACAGGGGTATTGATCTAAGTCTAGTCCACACTGATACCATATATATATATACAAATGCGTGTGTAAAACACACGTCCAAAGGCCCGCTAAAATCTCATGTCGTATCTCATCATACGAACAACATCATGTCACCGATCTCGTGGCACCATGCCCAAATCTCATCGACTCATCACCACATATCATCCACTATCCTCATCATCCAAGTGTAGGTATACGAATATATATATATACACAGTCCCATACCTGTGTGTGTGTGTATCCCATATACGCACAAGTATAACAGTAAGCAAGAGTGTGCGTGCGAGTGTAAACCTATTCTAGGGTCGCGACTAAGAAGCTATACTAGTTCACTTCTAATAACCCTAATCTAACCATTAAACACCTAATCATATCCTGAAAATCCGTGTCACCCATAAAAGATATCATATATATATATATAGCATACTAAACATCGAACTGCTGGGCTGCTATACGCCATCCACCCGACTTCCCCCCTAGATATAATCTACTCACCTTGCTTCTTGTGTACCGATGCCGATGTCGTCATCATCTTCTTCATTGTCTCGAATCATCGTGGGGGTACCTACATATCACACGCATCGTATCGCATTAAAACCAAATCGAAACCAAAAAGACACGCGGAACTCACATAGGTCAAAACCTATGGTCTACTCCTGCAAATCAACCCGATATCACTCGATATAGACGTACAAACGTCACGTGATCGAGATAAAGCACAAATACAAAAATCCAGAATTTAAAATACGGAAAACCATTGCTTGAATCAAAGCAGCAACACAAAGAAATAGTTGAAGATTTCTGTTCAGGTCAAAACTATGTAAGCAAACAAATCTAGGGTGTAGTACAGGGAGTGTGTGACCTACTGAAGCAACATGGGAACCTAACACATCATGGTGGCCGGCCCCGTAAAGGGAAATTCCGGCCAGGCCGGTTTTTCAGTGGAGTGTGGATCTCGTATTGGTAGGGTGTCTTCCTATGGGTCCCACTAGGTCTCTGGTATTGTTTACTTTTCTAGTAAATGCCCCGGTTCATTCCAGATTTCCCTGCACACCCTAAAACTCACAAACCGACATTGCAAATTTCTGTAAATCCGTATTTTTGGGTTTCAGTTGGGTTGGTCTGGGTTTCCTATCATCTATGGGGGTTTAAGGTCACCAATAAGGCTTATTAGCACTAACCCAACTCAATAATCCACATAACCTCTTCTAGGAAATTCCAAAGTTCACCAAATCGCACCAAATCACAACTAAACACGTAAAAGGTTTAAAGTGAATGAAAAACTACACTAAGTGTGAAGGGATTACCTTATTTAGCACCCATAAATTCTCTACAGCGCCAAAATGCAAATTTTCTTGGTCCAATGCGTAGCTAGAAGGCTTGTGCACAATTTTTATGAAAAGGAGATGGGGTTTTGGTGAATTTTTTGTGGTGTTGGTGAAGGTTGTAAAGGGGATGAAGGAGGTGCTGCCATTGAGAGGAAGATGAAAATAATGAAGTGAGAAGATGAGCCATGACTAAGGTTTGACCCTCACCTTTCTCTCTCTTGCCCATGCTTCTATATTTTATTCCTTTCTTTTGTTTTGTTTTCTTTTATTTCCTTCTCTCCTCAATAGTAAACCCAAAACAAATAGCCATGCATAAATCATGAAGAAATGCCATGAAGAAAAATGTAACAAGCGTAAACAAAATAACATGTGCATGTTTTGCACAAAACAAGCTTAAAGCGCGATTAGCGATTTTTAATCGCGATTAGCGATTTTTAATCGCGATTAGCACTAAAATATTGTCAAATAAATCATAAATTCATAATTTACATAATTCACATAAAACACCCTCTTTTTAATAATTTCCATAATTTTTTTCAAATTTTTCCCCATTTATCGGTATTTAATTATACCATCTTATTAAAATATTCAATATTTTATTATTTAATTATAAAAATTCCCAAAAATAATATTTTATTTTTTTGAAATGTTACAATCTTCCCCCCTTAAAGAAATTCGGTCCCCGAATTTAAATTTAAACCCCTCAAATACAAAAACATTTCAGTAAAAAGTCCAAGTCGTCGGGGCTCCGAAATCATCAATACATAAAACGCATCATAGCGCAATGCATGCGCATGAACAATGAACAGATAACTTAAAATCAAAACTCCGTCAAGCATCCCGCAATCATCGGAGTCATGGTGAAGACACCAATGTCAACTCCAATACGAAACCCAACATGCTATACATCAAAACTATACATGTAAACATCAAATTTATACATGTAGATATCTGAAGGAAATGCATGCCAAACCTTTTTAAGTCGTTGTACGATGCGCATAACACTGCACATTGGCGGACGTCTCGAGTAAGAAAATAACTATATATATATATATCGTTTGTTTAAATGCACGTACCACCATTTTGAAAACAATTTAGAAAGGTTTCCTTGTTTTAAACGTTTCGTGTCATATTAGACATGTAGGTAAATACTGAGACTATAGCTCCCTTTTTGGAAATCCCTTCGATAACTATCAATGCATGCAAAATATATCCAGGTACTGCCCTCTGACTAGTCCTGCCCAGTATGAAAACAAATAGCAAATATCATAAAAAACGTACTGCTCCATAAGAATAAATCCCAAAATGTGCATATGAATGCTACGTGCGTCTGGTGCGCACGACAATAAAAATCCACAAATGTGCTATACATGTGCACGGAAACAACATCTAAGTGCAACGGGTATGCACGAAACACCTGTCAAAGGCAATGAGTGTGTCTGACAACAAACTCAGGTGCATCTAATATGCATGAAGAATCCCGACTTAGTGCATCTGGTGTGCACCAAAATCGCATCTCATAACATGCGCCCAACATGCGCGAAAATCCAAATCAGGTGCATCCATTATGCACGAATAAAATCAAAATCATGTGCATCCGACATGCACGAAATCACGAAATCCAATATCAAGCACCGAACATGCGCAAAATGCAATCCAAGCACGCTAAATATGCGCAAGAATCCAAATCAAATGCACAGAGTGCACGAAATCAACATCAATATCAGAATCGAAATCGACGGTATACAATAAAGCTCAATCCAAATCAGGTACCGCGGTATATAATCTCATAACCATGTGCATTAGCATGCACAAATCAAATCAAAACACTAAAAGTGTATGAAAACTATGCCGAAATCTTAAGTCAAATCATATGCATAACATAGGCATGAAATCAGAATCAACATATCGAATGACATCAAACCGAAGTCAGGTGCAACCGTGGTGCACAAAAATAAATATCATGAAACTCAGTCATCAAGACTAAATCATGCGAATAGATCGCCCAAAATACCGAAATCCACGGTGACGGATACATGATAATCGAATCACCAATCACAAATCATAAATACCGTCGTCGATATTTTCTTCTTCCAAGGTCGAGAAGGTGTCGGTGCATCCAATGCTAGCATAGCAAGATATCTACTTGCCTCATGTTCATGGTCTGGCGCCTGGTGCTTTTAGGCTCTTGTCTCTCACTGTGCATTGCTAGATATATAGCTCCTCGGCTCAATGGCCCAATATGGAATGACGATGAAAATAGTCCCGCTCTGGCACATCCTCTCCAGATCTCTGGCCAACTATCTCATCGACGATGCCGAACTCTGGCCTGCTGGGTGTGCGCAATATGACCGCTCCTGGGTCCAAGTCTTCTCGTAGTATTCCAGAAAGGTCCTGTCGAGGTCTCTCTTAAATCTCGTTTCTGCCGAACTGCCCGGAAGTTATCACCCTTTACTATATATGTTTCTCGTTCCAGAACGGCTGCATTCTTATTGCGACTCCTTCTGGAAGATATATCAATAATCAACGCCTCTGCATGCGTATCACATCTCTGATGTCGGCGGAGTGGAACACCATCTCATCAAGATCTCGTACGAACCTCTTACTCCACTTTTCTCTAATGTCGACTGCTTCGGACTCGTCTCATCGTGGCTGCATGGACTGTGCTCCAACGGCTATACTCGTATCTGGAGTCTCCCAAGCAATGCATCCCATCGCATAGCACCCGAATGAAGTCGAACCATTCAATCGATTCGTCAAAACCTCATAATCCCCCAAGAGCTCAACATCTTGGGTACAGTTTAATAGTATCGAGTACATACCACAGCATCGGTGGACCAGCCGTAGAAGGGCAAACCCAAGCCTCACTAATGGCACCGCGGAACTGCCGCAAACCCTAAGGTTCAAAGGCTTTCACACGGTCATTATGTCGAGTTAGGGTTTCATTCTTCTAGAGGGTCCATAAAATCGCTTGCATGTCTTTCCGAATACCTTAAACTTGGAAAATGAGCTCCTGACATTCGATCGTCTCCATCGACTCTCAACGTACCTGCGTGAAGTCGTCTCTAGCTAGAATCAATCTATCTGATGACCTCGCATCGGGGTAAGCGAACGAACCACATGTCCTAGTCATTCATCCTCGGGTGACTAGCGACCTTCCATCATATCTCTAAGTATATATTCATGCTACAGCAGCTCCAACATCTAGGCGATATCTCATCAATTGCAGCAAAAACTGGCTCATTCGTCTGCACGCTGAACGGCGCCTCAATCATCAAATAATCGGTGCATCGATGGTCATCACATTCTGGCTAGCCTCTAGCAGTAGCCTGATCCTCTGGTGCTGATCTGCACGTCCGAGAAATCTCATAACAGCGATCCATCAAACGCTCATGGCGCGAAAACAGAATAACACGGCGCATCTATGCAAATCGTATGTCCCTGGAATCACGCCCTGGTCAGTCCTCGTCCGCAAAGAGCTCATGCTGACGCAACTCTAGCCATAGCTCTCTCTGCCCGTGTAATCGTGGCAGCAAAACCATAAATCGATACCGATGAGGATAGATCATAGGAATGAATATAATATTGTGCAAGGAAATGTACATCCTAAGGCTCTTTAAGCGGAGTGGCGTATCGTAAGTATGCCGCGGAACATACACACGGTACGTCACTCTCCTCAAGTCACCTACTTCATCAACCAAGGTCAACCTACGCGATTAAAGTTCGGGTCTAATACCCTCTCGACTAAGTCTAAGTTCCGTAAGGTCAAGCCTAAGTTCCGAATATATAAAAACGCTCCATATAGTCAAATTTAGACTCGAACCAAGGTTAACCTAGTGCTCTGATACCAACTTTGTCACGACCCGATATAGCACGTAACTGGCCCTTGAATCATATGAAGTCTATAGGACCCCATCTAATTCAAGTAAGCCAAAAGCCCAGAAATCTAAAACCATTTTAAATAATAAATGAAGGAAAACTAGTTTTAAAGAAGTGAAGAAAACATGTTTTAAAAACAAGGTTTTTAAATAAGTAAGCCGAATATGCATTTTAAAAATCCCAAGTCATTTCTAAAAATTTCGACAGAGTTTCCTTTGTAAATACTGGCCCCGAACGGGGTACAACATGACAAATATATGCACAATGATAAAAGGCATCCCTAAGCGGGAGCTAGCTCTTCGTCAATCGACGGTCACAACCACACAAGCAATATAATATACAACGCCGAAGGGCGAGGATCAAAACTCAAAAGGGAACTCAAAATCATCAAGAAAACCATAATACTGCAACGCGCGACTCTAAGGTCGAAATAATACACAACTGGTTTCTAAGTCTGAATAAATATACAAGTTTGGTTGATGGAATTACTAGATATAACTGATTAAAATAATACAAGGGTGGTCACGATGCGATTGGACCCACCTACCAAAGCAATCACCCAGAAAGGAAGCAGTGTGCCAGAAAGCCGCAATGAAACCTGTACGGCAAAACCTGTAAGAACTGTGGCACAACGGGGGTGAGTTGCCAACTCGTGAATAGAAAACATCATAGAGCAAAAATCGTATGTATGACTCAATCCTAGGTCAATACGATCAGTAATAATATATCCTCAATATGAATAAGTTTGAAGCATGTGGATATCATCCAACTATGTAATCAATGTCCGTATGTATGTGGATCTCGTCCACGTGTCACCCAATGACACAAAACATTATGCAGGTAAATATCATAAAGCATATGCATAGGAGTATGAGGATGTAACTCAACGTGTGTCCCTCGCGACACATCAAAATCACGGAACCTGAGTGTCGAGCATCGACACTCGAAAACATCATGAAACCCGTGCCCAGCATCGGCACGTAAATCCTCATATATCGGGCTCCGTCAGTCCGGATCGGCCTACGGGCTCCGTCAGTCTGGATCGGCCCATATCATCTCTCGACCCCGGTCGGTATCCTTCGGATATCCGCCGAGCCCAAATACTATCTCCGGTAGGTAGTAGTCCCACTGCCAGGCTCACCGTCTGCAGCACAGCAATCCATTCTCGCCCCGGCGTACCATACCGGGTCCACCATGTAACCGCAATCGGCCTCATCCGCCTCCTCGAATCGGGTTTGACATGTCGCTCTCAGAACCGAGAAAACACATGGTGGACGCACTGAAATATCATATCAAGAGAAACCTGGTTTTTAAAACAGTACATGCTTCCTTTTGAAATCGCCACGGTTCTCAAATCCAGAAATCTCATGAAAACAGCATATCTTAATGCGTAAAATCATAAAGAATTATGTATGAGACATATGATAGAAATGTAAGCATATCCGTATGTCATGCAACATAAAGCAGTAATATGCACACATTGAGGGAAACCCGCTCTTTTAAATGAATCCAGTTTTAAAATATATCTTGCGGTTCCCAAATCTCCAAAATAAAATCAGAATCATCTATGTATGTGCAAATACGTATGTATGCAAGTATGGGTGTACAATATGTGTACAAGTAGGTATATACGCAAGTATAAGTGTACAATATGTATGTGTGCCAGTATGGATGTACAAGTAGTCATATCCTGATGCAACAATCCTACTGTGTAGTGACATTGCAATTATCGATGATGAAGTGTGTGAGCCGGCAAGCAGGTGTACGTGGAACATACGCATCATCGATAATGGTGCTAGTGTCCTGATAGCATGGGTTTAATGTAACAATAAACACATTTACACATGCAATGCGATGCAAATAGCAAGAAATGCGGAAATCGAGCAACAAACGCAACAGTGAAGAATCTACACCAATATGTAAATGTCATACAATTATGTCATTTGAAATAAGACGAATCGGGGTTTTTAGAAAAATAAGGGCTACGGTGTTTTTAAGAAAAGATATGTCTTTTGAAAATATCCGTAGAATCCCTTAGCCTGTCTTTAAAATACTCACGATTCATTATTTTTGAAAATAGGTATGACTCGGGTCTAGTCTAACATCTACAAGTAAACAACAGATCTAACTAACAAGCTAAACGAAGGGTATGGAAACCACCTAAATCTGAGTCGATATATATATAAATATCATAGTCGGTGATCCCGCCTCAATAATATCACATACGATATGGTATACAATATGACATTCTCGAGTCAAGAGTGCGGATCAATCATCAATATATAGCTCGTACGTAAATCCGTCGTACGGCATCCCCAATCTGGGTACGGGTCAAATATCACATTTATCTCATCAATTATATGGTATCCTTATCATCATATCTCATAAAAAGGGGTACTGATCTAAGTCTAGTACAAACTGATACCATCTATATATATACAAATGCGTGTGTAAAACACACGTCCAAAGGCCCGCTAAAATCTCATGTCGTATCTCATCATACGAACCACATCATGTCACTGATCTCGTGGCACCATGCCCAAATCTCATCGACTCGTCTCCACATATCATCCACTATCCTCATCCTCCAAGTGTCGGTATACGAGTATTTATATATATATACACAGTCCCATACCTATGTGTGTGTGTGTGTATCTCCCCATATACGCACAAGTATAACAGTAAGCAAGAGTGTGCGTGTGAGTGTAAACCTATTCTAGGGTTCGCGACTAAGAACCTATACTAGTTCACTTCTAATTACCCTAATCTAACCATTGAACACCTAATCATATCATGAAAATCCATGTCACCCATAAAAGATATCATATATATATAGCATACTAAACATCGAACTGCGGGGTGCTATACGCCATCCACCCGACTTCACCCGTAGATATAATCTACCCACCTTGCTTCTTGTGTGCCAATGCTGATGTCATCATCATCTTCATCATCATCTCGAATCATCATGGGGGTACCTACATATCACACGCATCGTATCGCATTAAAACCAAATCGAAACCAAAACGACACGCGGAACTCACATAGGTCAAAACCTATGGTCTACTCCCGCAAATCAACCCGATATCACTCGATATAGACGTACAAATGTTACGCGATCGAGATAAAGCACAAAAACAAAAATCTAGAATTTAAAATACGAAAAACCATTGCTCGAATCAAAGCAGCAACACAAGGAAATAGTCCCAGATTTCTGTTCAGGTCAAAACTAGGTAAGCAAACAAATCTAGGGTGTAGTACAGGGAGTGTGTGACCTACTGAAGAAATATGGGAACCTAACACATCAAGGTGGCTGGCCCCGTAAAGGGAAATTCTGGCCAGGCCGGTTTTTCAGTGGAGTGTGGATCTCGTATTGGTAGGGTGTCTTCCTATGGGTCCCACTAGGTCTCTGGTATTGTTTACTTTTCTAGTAAATGCCCCGGTTCATTCCAGATTTCCCTGCACACCCTAAAACTCACAAACCGACATTGCAAATTTCTGTAAATCCGTAATTTTGGGTTCCATTTGGGTTGGTCTGGGTTTCCTATCATCTATGGGGGTTTAAGGTCACCAATAAGGCTTATTAGCACTAACCCAACTCAATAATCCACATAACCTCTTCTAGGAAATTCCAAAGTTCACCGAATCGCACCAAATCATAACTAAACACGTAAATGGCTTAAAGTGAATGAAAAAATACATTAAGTGTGAAGGTATTATCTCATTTAGCACCCATAAATTCTCTACAGCGCCAAAATGCAAACTTTCTTGGTCCAATGTGTACCTAGAGGGCTTGTGAAGAGGAGATGGGGTTTTGGTAAATTTTTTTTGGTGTTAGTGGAGGTTGTAGAGGGGATAAAGGAGGTGCTGCCATTGAGAGGAAGATGAAGAAGAAAAGATGAAAATAATGAAGTGAGTAGATGAGCCATGACTAAGGTTTGACTCTCACCTTTCTCTCTCTTACCCATGCTTCTATATTTTATTCTTTTCTTTTGTTTTCTTTTCTTTTATTTCCTTCTCTCCTCAATAGTAAACCCAAAACAAATAGCCATACATGAATCATGAAGAAATGCCATGAAGAAAAATGTAACAAGTGTAAACAAAATGATATGCGCATGTTTTGCACAAAAAAAGCTTAAAGCGCGATTAGCACTAAAATAGTGTCAAATAAATCATAAACTCATAATTTATATAATTCGCATAAAACACCCTCTTTTTAATAATTTCCATAATTTTTTTCCAAATTTTTCCCCATTTATCAGTATTTAATTATACCTTCTTATTAAAATATTCAATATTTTATTATTTAATTACAAAAATTCCCAAAAATAATATTTTATTTTTTTGAAATGTTACAGAATCTCTCACACGGACTCGAAATCACAAACTCGGTATCTTCATCACTCTATAGAAGATCTCTAGCCGAACACGCCCTCGGGAACTCGCCCCAATCATAGGAGGAATACTCAATACTCGTCCGTTCTCGATCAACTCACAACACATCTGGGTGAGGTCCTCTATCTGAAACAGATCAGCTTACCGATCTTACATCGGAACATCCGACGAACAACGTCATCTCTGGATCGATCTACTCTAGATCTGAGTAAGACTCTCCACACTGGAAATGTTCAACTCAACTGGGCCTGCGTCGGCGCATCAAATCTGATGAATCACTTCGTCTCTCAACTCAAGATAGACTAGATATCACCTGTCGCATCTCTGCCTGGAAGCTCAGCAATCTCAGCTCATAAAGTCTGGAGGCGACATCCCATCAATCTCAGTATTATATTTGTTGGATTATTTTCGTCTCTTTGTATTCATATTCTTCGGAATACGGATGCGGGTATGTATATACGGTTGAGGGGTATTCTTGTAATCTATTACAAGATTACTTTTAAAAGATTACACCTCATCATGGTTTAGACCTTTTTGGATTAAAAGGTTATTGAGGTGTAGGATGAGGTGTTTATTGCATTTTTTGTGGCATGGCTAATTAGTGACCCATGGTTACTATTCTAGCATACTTAGGGTTTTTGTTTGTTGTGAGATTTTGTTGACTTGAGATATTTTTGTTAACTAAGATATTTTGGAGACATGGACATGTTGGCTATAGTGCCCTCAAGTCAATTATTGGATCGCAGCCACGTGATTGCAATGATTGAGGGAGGACCTATACCGGTAGGACAGTCTTACTCGAGATGAAAGTATGCTATCTGGTTTGTCTTTATCATCGTGTACATGCTTCAGGTGAGATTACAGATCACTATTACATATTGATAAAGCCCATAGGATTCTTGCTTGACTACCAGCAGTATGACGGCGATCATATACATGAGAGTTGGGTGGTCTATAACCACATCCTTAAAGTGTCCTTAGTCGTGGGAGTTTCGAGACTGGGCATCATACTCCAAGAGTAGACTAGTGTATACGGATCAAGACCCCGATGAGGGGCGGTGGCCGGTCTCACAAGCCATTGGTGTTGTAACATTTCAGAAAAATAAAATATTATTTTTGGGAATTTTTATAATTTAATATTAATTTTAATGAATATTTTAATATTTCGGTATAATTAAATGCCGATAAATGGGAAAAATTTTGGAAAATTATAGAAATTACTAAAAGAGCGTGTTTTATGTGAATTATGCAAATTTTAAGTTTTTATGATTAGTTTGACACTAATTTAGTGCTAATCGCGATTAAAAATCGCTAATCGCGTTTAAGCTTGTTTTGTGCAAAACATGCACCATTTCTTTTCTACACTTGTTGCATTTTTCTACATGTTTTGGGTGCATGGCTTGTTATTTTGGGGTTACTATTGATGTGAGAAGGAAATTAGAAAAGAAAAAGAAAAGGGAATAAAATATATAGGTATGGGTGAGAAAGAGAAGGTGAGGGTTTACTTTGACCCAAGTCTTGACCATTCCTCTTCATTGCCTTCACTCATTTCTCTCCCTCTCCCTCATGTTGTTGCCGTTGCTGCACTCTTGCTCTCCCTCTTCAAAAAATCCTCCAAAACACCATGGAAACAAACTCAAAACCCAAATCTCATTTCATTAAATAGATGTGCAAGCTCAAGAGAAGCACATTGGACCAAGAAAGAGAAGATTTTGAGGACTTTGAGCAACTCAAGAAAATTCTTGAGTTGCCAAAGGAGGTAATTTCTAAACCATTAGCTTAGTATTTGCATTACTTTTACCCCCATGTTAGATTTGAACCGATATCGGGTGGTTTTGTGGACTTAGGAAAAACCTAATTAGGGTTGATGGGAATTGAGAGTGGTGATGGGTAATTAAGCTCAGTAGAGGCCACGCAAACCACCTAGTGCTAGAATAAAGACCCAAATCAGAGATTAGAAACCTGGAATACAGATTTAGAAACCGATATCGGAAGAATTCTGGAATCTGTGAGAGTTAATTGAAATCTGATAACATTAGAAGACTCTGCAAATTATTTTGCTTGGACAGTGATACATGCAGGCACCCAGGAAACAACCACCAAAACCCTAGCCCCTATCCCCTAACCCAGGCCGCCAATTAATTCATTCTGGCCGCAAATTGCAGCCAAAGTAGGGAGGATGTGACTCGTTTTTGTTCCAGGGCTTTATCATCAGTAAACTAGACCCTTGGTATATGCAAAATTGTCAGATTTGACCTAGGGTGAAATCTGGGACCTTTTTCCTAAGTTGCTGTTTTGATTCGGAGTCTCGTTTCTCGTATTTTGAATTCTGGATTTGTGTATTTGTGTTTTACCTCGATCACTTGACGTTTGTACGACGATATCGAGGGTTGTTTAATGGTTTTGAAAGCGTAGTCCATAGGTTCTAACCTATAGGCCTTAGCGCGTCGTTTGGTTTTCTCGATGTGATTTTAAGATGCTTTTGCGATTGTGTTACCTTGTAGGTACCTTCTCGAGGGCTTCCCACGAGGAAGAAGATGAAGGCGACATCGACACCGACACGCAAGATGCAAGGTGAGTAGATTATATCTACGGGGGAAATCGGGTGGATGGCGTATAGCACCCCCGCAGTTCGATGTTTAGTATAGTATATATGTACTATTTATGCTAGCTTATAGTGTGTCGTGAATATTTGAGATGTGATTAGGTGTACTAAGTTAGATTAGGGCATAGAAGTAAACTAGTATAGTACCTAGTTGCGAACCCTAGAATAGGTTTACACCCACACGCACACACATACTTATTTGTTATGGTTATACCTAGATGATGAGGATTATGGATGATATTTGGAGATGAGTCGATGAGATTGGGTATAGTGCCATGAGATCGGTGATATGATGTGATTCGTATTTGGGATACGACATGAGATTTTTAGCGGGCCTTTGGATGTGTGTTTCACACACGCATTCATATTTATATAGACGGTATCGATTTGTACTAGACTTAGATCAGTACCCCAGATCATGATATATGATGATAAGGATACCAAATAATTTATGAGATGAATGTGATATTGACTCGTACCCAGCTTTTGGGATGCCGTACGATGATTTACCGTACGAGCTTTATATTGATGATAGATCCGCACTCATGACTCGAGGATGTCATATGATATTGTATCATACGCGGTACCTTTGAGGCGGGATCACCGACTATTATATTTACATATATATTATATCGACTCAGAATTATGTGGTTTCCATACCCCTCCTGATTGACTTGTTAGTTAGAGCCGTAGTCTTGCTAGTAAATGTTAGGCTAGGCTGATGTCATACCTATTTCAAACTAACGAATCGGGAGTATTTCAAGAATAGGCAAAAGGATACTACGGATATTTTCAAAAGACGCATCTTTTCTTAAAAACACCGTAGCCCTTCTTTTACTAAAAACTCCGATTCGTCTTATTTCAAATGGCAAACTGTATGACTTATTTTATATTGATGCAGATGCATCACCATTGCGTAATTAGTCGATTTCTGCATATTCTGGTTATTTGCATCGCATTGCATGTGCAAATGGTTATTGTTATATTAAACTCATGCTTTTAGGACACCAGCACCATTATCGATGATGCATATGTTCCACGTACACCTGCTTGCCGGCTCACACACTTCATCATCGATAATTGCCATGTCACTACACTGTAGTACTGTTGCATTCAGGATATGATACCTTGCATGGCATACTTTTTTACTGTTAGTTATATGTATGCCCTAGAGTCCATTACTGTATATGAGATGTATATTGTAGTGGATGCTGGGACATATATAGGTAGGACTTTCTTGCTCGACATGATAGTAGGCTATCTGGTTGCTCTTTATCTTAACATGTATACTTATTGTCTCTCTATTATATGTTGATAAAGCCCTTAGAATGTGTACTCGACTTGCAGGACTATGATGCAGATCATACTAGTGGGGCCTGGGTAGTCCATGAGTACATCCTTCAATGTTCCTAGTCGTGGGAATATCGAGACGGGGCATCGATTTTCCAGAGTAGACTAGCGTATATCTTCTCGACCCATGTGATGGGCGATGGATGATCCCATATCCATTGGTGTTTGACATCAGAGATGGTATGTGGGTGCTCAGTGGTGACTGGGTACACTGAACGGACTCGCCGAGAACTCCCAGATGGTATTATACCTCACGTCAGATGGCAGTTCTCTGGTGACACTGGTACAGCTTAGTCTGTTGACCCGAGATCGTCATAGAGTCTTGTGTGTCTCCCACTGTGCTTTGATTTCCACCCTACCGCGGCTCTACTGAGTCGTGCAAATAGGTGGTTTTTGGGTACAGTCCCGATTCACATGGAGGCAATGAGCGATAGGAGGGGATTCGTCTCTCCCGGTATTGGGGGTTGATGTTGCGCTATGCTCGACTGGCCATAACTGGAAATCCCTGGCCAGGGTTGCACTGATTTACTGGTAAGTGTTATCAGTAGTTTCATGCTTGTTATGGACCTTACATCGGCATGACTTATCAAGCTACTGGGGTCTGACGTTTACCACCCCTAGACGAGATATGCGACATATCAGACGAACAGACCGGACTGTGCGGTAAGTGTTACTGATTGGATTCGCAGGAGTGTGAGCAGGCTTACTCGTTGATCTTCTGATCGCTCAATACCCGGGTGGCCGTTACGTTTAGAAGACCGCTTTCGGCTTGTGGGTGATTGATATGATCACCACCTACTGCCGGCGTATTGACGAGTCTTTAGAGTCCTACACAGAGGTTTCCTGGCTCAAGCGAAACGAAATAGGAGCGCATTTGAGATGTGCGGGACCGAGAATAATACCAGTATGTGATACTGTATTCTATTCTCGCGATTTGTATCAACAGTCGGTTATATGAGATATAGCCGGGTTACCGAATCAAGTGTTGATTCGATATATTTATACACTAGATATTAGTCGGTTATATGCGATATGACCGGATCATTAAATCAAGTATTGATTTAATGATTTAATGTATAATTATATATTTGATATATTACTTTACATTAACTAGTATTTGTTCACTTAATATTGATTTTCTCACTTGTTGTGCACAAGTTGTATATGTGATATATGTTTGTGCACTAGTTTGTATCATGATTTATGATACATGCAAACTTGGGTGTGTGTATGACTTACACCATATTTAAGATAATGGTTTAAGTTTTTATTTATTTTGGTAAAACAAAATGGTGGCTTTCTTTGTCTTTGCTTGAAGCTTCATGAAGCTTTTGAGCATCTTTGACAAAGTCCACTAATTTTGTTTTGCATAATATTTTTATTAACCAAACCATTACCTCAAACTATGGTTTAGTCTCTATAAAGGTAAACTCACCCATGGTTGTATTATGATAGACTTCACTTGATTATTCTTTTTACATAATTCATTTTATTCTTATTCTTTTCTTTCTTCTTCTTCTTCTTCAAGAAGAAGAAAAGCTTACTAGATTTTTTATCAAGTGAAGAAACAAAGTGAGAAATCCAAATCCAAAGTGAACCCACTTCCTATTTCATCATCCTCTACTACTTGCCATTTAGTTTAGGGTGTTCTCTTCACAAAGTTCATAACCTAGTGAAGATGGAGCTTGAGTTTGAGTCTCCTCGACGTAGATCATCTTCGGCCTCGAAGTCAACGACCTAGCCCGCTCATTTCTCCGAGGAAACCATCGCTAGAGTCCGGGATCACGATGATCGCAGCGAAGGGACGTCAACACGGAGCTTTAGAAGTGAAGGACCGGATCTACAAAGGCTGTAATCCCTTTCACTTAGTGTTAAGTTGTTCACTTGCTTATAGTTTTCGCATAATCTCTAGTATACGATCTTGGTTAGGGTTGTTTGGCATGACTAATTTTTTGAATCGGGCATGGTTGATGCCTTGTAGAACCTTGTGACAGTGCCTAGGAACTCTACAGTGGTATCAGAGCCAAGCCAGAGGTTTAGGCGAAGTGTAGACGAAGTTAGAAGTCCGATCGAACCCCGAAACCCTAATTTAAACCCTTCTCTGGACATTTTCTGAAAGTGTGATTTTTTATGAATTAAAAATGCTTAAAAAATTCAGCAGGAAATTATATGGAAAACTGTGCAAAACGACAAAGTTTGGCGCCCAAAGCGCCGTGGAACCGCGGCACGAGCATGGCTCCCGCGGCGGTTCCGCGGCCATAAGATGACGTCATTCTTTCCTTTTTGCACAGTAATGTCTCTATTATATTTTCTGTTGTTTCTGGGTATTTTTAATTTATACTCAAGAGTTGATTTTTCTGGGTTGCATTGGGGACTCGTTGATTCGATCGGATAATTTAACTTTGTTTAGTTTGTCCGGGTAATTTTTAGAACGTGTTAAAAAGTTCGAACGGATATCAATAACTCACTTTTTCCCCTGCCGGAAAATTTCCAAGCGTTGGATTTTTTTTTGTAGTTTAAGAACGTTCTAAGTCGTGCAAGTAACGCAATGGACCCTCTAGAAGACAACAAACCTTAACTCGATTATGTGACCGTCTTGAACTGCCTTTTGAACCTTAGAGTTTGGGGCAGTACGGCATTGCCACATGTGAGGCGTTGACTTGACCCTTCTACGGCTGGACCGTTGGTACTGTGGTATGAAATGGATGTTTTTAAACTTATTTCAAGTGTTGAGAACTATTTGGGAAAACTTGGGTGTTTGATCATTCGATCGGAAAGTTTAACATTGTCTATTTATCTGGAATGTGATACAATATTTGGAATCGACAAGTAGTTATGAGATAACTAATTTGAATGTTATAAATCTAGCACTTTAGTCTCATTTGATCGGTTGCCACAGAATTTTGATGTGATCAAAAGTCAGTCGCAATTACGTAGCGTACGCGGATACTCGCCGGGTAAACTTAATAGATAGCCACGCCCCATAGCCCCGACCAAGTGACTGTAGGAGAACCCCGTAGCCAAAAGCATCCGTGCGGGTGCTCGCGGCTGCGGTGTTCCGCCTTAGTGCACTTCGTCGACGGCATTTGGGGGTGCGGCCGTCTACTAAAGTTTGCGATGAGCATTCGATCAGGATGTCAGGAATCTTGTTGAATTGTCCGACTTGATATTGAAAAGAGTTTTCAATGATGAGACTAAAATGCGGGGCATATAATTGTTAGGCATGTGATGTCTAAGGAATTCATTTGGTTAGGCATGCGATGTCTAAGGAGGTTGCGGATTCCAACTGTTGTAGTTTTACGCTTTCTTTTCTGCGACCGTAAGTGTAATATGTGGTGTATCGCCGGTTTCGTTGCTATACATCAACGACAATTGGGATACGCATATTTACTTACGTTGATGACATGTGATGTTATGTGTTGCTGGATATGTTATATTGGATCGTCTTGTTTGAATAGCTTGGGGTTTTATGTGAGATGAGTGTTTTTCATTTTCATTCATGTAAAAACTTGTATGTAATATTCTTTTATTGGGGCACTTCCGGGCTGAGGATAATGTCACCATTGTATATTATTTAATTTTCCGCATTAGGATAGACCCAAGGAGGAGAGCATAAGTAATCGGGTTCTAGGGTCCAGTGGGAGACCATCTCGAGGAGTCGAGTCCGAGTCTCCTAACTCTAGAATTGGTAGGGTTGCTTGCCGCTCTCGTAGGGGTCTAAGGGTGTGGGATTGGCTATTCATCACGACCGTGGAATCCGTGTTTTATAAAGGCTCAAAATAAAACGCGGACGTCCTAATATATCCAATATTTCATATGATATTTTTTGCTGCGTTATCTGTGATGTGATCATGTGATATGTTCAGATAGATACTGTGTATAGTATATATGATATATTATATAGACGTTGCTTATGTTTTACACCCGCGCTAGCCCTGCCCCACTCTGCCGTTAGTTACCTAACCTAACGGTGCAGACGGGACATCGAGGCGAATGCGGATGGCATAAGTGTACGTTGTATTTATCTGTGATATTTAGGTGGACTTAAATGATGGGACATTCATTAATGAGATTAATGAAAGAAAATAAACTTAAAAAATATTGTGGAATCGAATTTCAAAAATCAGGTAGCTCTAGTTGTTGCTATGCATAGCGGTGTTCCTTGTAGAACATCCAGCACCTTATTCGATGAGGAAAGAGCCGAGATCCCTTCACCAAGAGTGACCTCTTTAGCGAAAATTAGCAGATGCTACAATCTTCGGTTTGTCTTTTGATTGCTTTTATAGTTCTTGCTTTGCATAGTGGTATTGTGAATATCCTGCACCTCATTCGACGAGGAAAGAGCCGAGATCCCTTCACCGGGAGTGACCTCTTTAGCGAAACTAGTAAAAGCCTCAAAAACACTCCATTTTTAAAACCATTTGATTCCGCAACGAGATCAAGTTCAAAGCGTTAAAGGTTTTCTTAAAAACCATCCGCAACCCTCCGTCATTTTAGGAAGTAGAGTACTTAATATTCGTGCTGTGTTTGTTGACCATAATCAAGGAACAGTGTACGGTAGCTAAGTGATGTCTTCCTACACAGCATATGATGCGATTAGTTAGGACAGTCATGTGACTTTGTTAACCTTAGTTAAGGGTCATGTGGGTGGGTCTAATTAATCATGAAATGACGGGTAGAGCTTGACTAGTGCTTATGATTTGTTGACCATAGTTAAAGTCATAAGTGCTAGAGGTAAAAACCATTATCGGGAGTTTCAAGTGTTGAAATTTGTAATGAGATTGCATACCTTCTATATGATAGTTGGATCCTGATACCCACTGCGAGTAATTGTTACTCCTGGGAAAATTTTGCACTTTACAATTAGCCGATCAAGTAGGTGTCTAGAAAGGTGTCAACGAGGTTACGCCCCTGGAAAAATGAGGTTTATTTTAATTAGGTCCGTACGAAAGCACGGGGAACCTCCCTCAAAGTACCAGCACTGGCCTGGCTGAAAGATTGGCGAACTTGTAGAGTGTAATTAATCCCGGCTAGTCTTTCCTTTTAAGGTTTAAAGGAAGATTTGATAAAAACAGTGGGAGCCATCCTGATTAGATAAAATAAATAACCAATCTAATCTTACAAGAGCGCACGCAGAGTGTTTTCTTCTCTCTCTCTCCAGGTAGCGACCATGTCACGGCTTAATCAAGATAATAATATGGATGTATTGACTGAACCCGCTTGTTATACTGAGATGGGGAACGTTGGTCCCGCTCCAACTTATAATTGTTATAAGACAGAGCAGGAAATTGGGGAATACCAGATTTCCCGTGCCGCCCAAACGAAGAAAGTGCATGCTGTTGCATAATTTTCGGGTGTGTTCATTATATAGAACTGTTTCTCAGTATCCTTTACGTCCTGGGTATGAGATACCGGATCAGGATCCCGCATATGTAATATGTTACATGGGCTACAGATAGGTAGAGAACTGAGAACGGGTGATAAATTTCAAGAATTGGAAATAGTGCAATTGTTGCAGCCAAAGTGTTGGCAGTTATCACCCTGTATTACCAGAATACACTGATTCTGAACGAATGTTATTAGATACCGAACCTGATATACAACATCATATCGGTCTCTTTATTTACTAAAGAAGGATATAATTTTGTATTGTTGGATAATGTTTTGCACATTTCCTATATCAAGAGTTGATCGGTTCAGGCACGTTATCTAAAAGCATATACATTCTAAATCAGATCACAGTTCTTAACGTACAGAACACACACAAGAGGAAGAGTTCAGAAATGAACGATTCCTTCTTGAGGTATTGTAGACTAGGTCATATCAATGTGACCCGACTAGCTGAAGTTACATATTGGATGCATATTTAAATCAGTTTGAATTTACATCTTGTGAAACTTTCCAGTCATGTCACAAAGATAAGATGACCATAACTCTGTTTACTCGAAACAGAGAAAAAGTTATTGAACTCTTGGGACTGATACATAGTGATGTATGAAGGTCCCCAGTCTACATATGCCAGGACTGGGTCTTTGTACTTCCTTACATTCACTGATGATCTCTCAAGATTCGGACGCATGTTCCTGTTGAAACACATGTCTGAAGCTTTTGAGAAATTCAAAGAATATAAGTCAGAAGTAGAGAACCAATACAGGTATAAGTATTATGTCCTATGATGAGATCAGGGAGGAGAATACTTGTGCATGGAATTCTTAGACTATTCTAAAGGAGAATGAAATTCTCTATCAGTGTTACTCCTCTGAATACACCACAGCACAACGGTGTATCGGGGCGGAGCAATCGCACCTTATGAGATATGGTGCGCTCTATGATGAGTACTACTGAGTTACCTATTTCCTTTTTGGGGTTGTGCACTTGAGAAGCTGCATACCTATTGAATTAGATTCCAATCAAATCAATGCCTACCACTCCATATGAGATATGGTATGGGAAGAGCTCATCTCTTAAGTAGGTTAAGATTTGGGATTGTCCGGCCTATGTCAAAAGAAAAATCCGGACAAGATCGAGGCAAGGTCAGTTCTGTAGAACTGGAAGGAGTTCCAGCTATACAAACTACAGCTGATGATTTGACAGAACCAAAGGATTCAATAGTCCCCGACGAACCTCAGCCTCTCCGCCGATCTGGTAGGGTTCCTCATCCGCCTGAGAGATACTTCGGTTTCTCTATGACAGTGGGAGCAAGGAATGCATCATGAGATGATAACCCAACTAGTTTCGAGCAGGCCATCAAGAGTAGGGACTCTGTAAGAATGGCTGGATGCTTAGCGATCTGAGATGGAATCCATGTACACCAACAAAGTATGGACTTTGGATGCTATATCTGAAGGGTTGAATCCCCATCAGGAGCAAGTATATCTTGAGAAGATTACTTGGTGTAGATGGAAAAGTTGAGACTTTCAAAGCTAGACTTGTTAATGGTTTTCGTCATCGACCAGGCGTGGATAATGATGAAACCTTTTCCAGTGGCTATGCTTAAGTCCATCCGGATCCTACTTAACATTGCTACATACCATGACTACAATATCTGGTGGCTGGGTGTCATGACTATTTTTCTAAATACTGATTTAGAAGAGAACATCTATAAGTACACAGCCAGAGGGCTTCGTAAACAGTGGGAGCAGCAGAAACGTGTGCAAGTTGCTTTACAGAATAAAGCAGGCATCACGGAGTTGGAACATCTGTTTTGATGTGGTAGTCAAAGAGTTTGACTTCATCAAAATAGTAGATGAACCTTGTACATACAAAAAGGTAGTAGAGATTAAGGTGGTCATCCTCGTATTGTACGTGGACAACATACACTTGATGGGAAAAGAGTTTCCTATGCTACGCACGGTCAATCTCCTCTTATCACAAGGATTCTCCAAATAGGATAAAGGTGATACCTCCTAAATCCTGGGTTTTGGATCTATGAGATAGATCTAAATGGATATTAGGATTCTCACTAGGTGTAGTGAGATGGTATCAATCGATCCTGAGGAGAATCACTGGACAGCTTCCAGGGTGGTAAGGTTGACTGAATGTCAGTCACAGGCATTGTCTTTACCCTCAGTGGAGGGACGATATGTTGGAAGAGTTCCAAGCTAGATACCGTGGCAAACTAGACGATAAAGGCTGGTGACATCGCTATCAAAGATACTACCAAAGAGGCAGTTTGGATGTATATTGGTTCATGAGATGAACTAGGTTCCTACCATTGTGTGACAATGGAAGTGTAGCTTTGGCCCAGGAACCCCGGTCCCATCAGTGACCCAGACATATTCTGAGGCAGCATCACCTGATCATGGAGATAGTTGATCTCCAAGGTGATCGAGGTTAGGAGAGTAGACTCAGAGGACAACACGGCGGATCCACTCACAAAGGCTTTTTCCCAGAGAGAGACTTTTATAGGATGGTTGAGTATGAGATACTGCAACCACTGCTACAGATGGCCCTAGTGCAAGTGGGAGATTGTTAGTTATATGTATGCCCTAGAGGCCATTACTGTTAGTTATATGTATGCCCTAGAGGCCATTACTGTACATAGGATGTATATTGTAGTGGATGCTGGGACGTATATAGGGAGGACTTTCTTGCTCGACATGATAGTATGCTATCTGGTTGAACTTTACCTTAACGTGTATACTGATTGTCTCTCTGTTACATGTTGGTAAAGCCCTTAGGATGTGTACTTGACTACCTGGACTATGATGCGGATCATACTAGTGGGGACATGGTAGTCCATAAGTACATCCTTCAAAGTCCCTAGTCGTGGGTGTATCGAGACGGGGCATTGATATACCAGAGTAGACTAGCGTGTACCTTCTCGACCCATACAGATGGACGATGGATGATCCCATATCCATCGGTGTTTGACATCAGAGATGATATACGGGTGCTCAGTAGAGACTGGGTACACTGGACGGACTCGCCGAGAACTCCCAGATGGTATTATACCTCACGTCAGATGGCAGTTCTCTGGTGACACTGGTACAGAGTAGTCTGTTGACACGAGATCGTCATAGAGTCTTGTGTGGTTCCCACTGTGCTTTGATTTCCATCTTACCACGTCCAAGAGGGCGTGCAAAACGGTGGTTTTTGGGTACAGTCCCGAGTCACATGGAGGCAATGAGCGATAGGAGGGGATTCGTCTCTCCCGGTATAGGGGGTTGATGTTGCGCTGTGTTCGATTGGCTATAACAGGAAATCCCTGGCCAGGGTTGCTGAGATTTACTGGTAAGTGTTACCAGTAGTTTCTCGAATAGTTATAGACCTCATATCGACACGACTTATCGAGCTATTGGGGTCTGACGTTTACCACCCCTAGGCGAGATATGCGAAAGATCAGACGATCAGACCGGACTGTACGGTAGTGTTACTGGTCGGATTCACTGGAGTGTGAGCGGGCTTGCTCGTCGATCTTCAGATCGCTCAATACCCGGGTGGCCGTTACGTTTAGCAGACCGCTTGCGGCTTGTGGATGTTTGATATGATCATCATCCGCTGCCGGCGTATTGACGAGTCTTTAGAGTCCTACACAGAGGTTTCCTGGCTCAAGCGAAACGAAATAGGAGCGCATATGAGATATGTGCGGGACCGAGAATAATACAAGTATGTGATACTATATTCAATTCTCGCGATGTGACATTGATCGGTTATATGCGATATAGCCGGGTTATCGGATCAAGTGTTGATTCGATAAGATGTTACTAATGATACCAGTCGGTTATGTGCGTCATGACCGGATCGTTAAATCAAGTGTTGATTTAATGATTTAATGCATAATTATATATTTGATATATTACTTTGCATCAACTAGTATCGGTTCACTTTAAAATGCATTTTCTCACTCGGGTGTGCGCATTGCATATGCGATATGATTTTGTGCACTTGATTGTATCATGTTTGATGATACATGTTTACTTGTGTTTTGTGTAAAGTTTAAACCATGGTTATGTAATGGTTAGGGTTTAAATTTTCTTATTCATTTATTTGTTCATTTATTCTTTTTGGAAAAATGAATAGCATAAAGGAAAATGGTGGCTTGTTTTGGATTCTAGTTGAAGCTTCATGAAGCTTTGACCTAAGTAACCATTTTGTCTCAT
This sequence comes from Agapanthus africanus, assembly GCA_030015575.1. Lineage (NCBI taxonomy): Eukaryota > Viridiplantae > Streptophyta > Magnoliopsida > Asparagales > Amaryllidaceae > Agapanthus > Agapanthus africanus. Next base: position 218,408,981 of record JASDDO010000029.1, read on the forward strand.
GCTTAACCCTAACCACTCCATTAACCCTAGTTTAATCTCTACACTTGACCATGGTTCATGTTATGATAAGTATTGATTTTCTTTTTCAATATTTATTGATCATATCATATCTTTTCTTCTTCTTCTTCCTTGAACTCAAGAAGAAAAGCTTAGGTCATCAATGGTGATTGATGATAAAGAGTGAGAAATCCAATTCTAAAGTTAACCCAACTCCTATTTCTTCATCCTCTACCTCTTGCCAAGTAGTAGAGTGTGTTTTCTTCACAAGTTTCTTGACTTTGTGAAGTCGGAGCTTGATTTAGCGATGCCTCAAAGTAGATCATCTTCGGCATGGACATCGACGACCTAGCTTGCCCATTCTCCGACGAAGCCGACGCTTGAGCCCGGATTTGATTTGGACAGCGGAGAGGACCTCGTTACGGAGCTATGGAGGTGGAGCACCGGATCTACAAAGATTGTATTTCCGTATCTTGTAGTTAAGTGTTAACTAGTTAGCTTTTTCGCCTAGTTTTCTAGCAAACGATCCGTAGTCGGGTCTCTCGGCACCTAGATTTTTTGAAATTGGCATGTTCGATGCCTATAGAGACCTCACTAGGGTGCCTAGGAACCCTACAGTGGTATCAGAGCCTACCTAGAGCCTTAGGCGAAGTCCAGACGGAATTTGAAGTCCGAACGAATCCGAAACACCAAATCAATCTTGCTCTCTGTACTTTTTTGAAAACAGTGAGTTTTTCCAAATTAAAAATTGCTAAAAAATTCAGCAGGGAAAAATAAGAATTATGGTGCAAAAAGTTTCTGGTGAACAGTAATTTTCGCGGCGGATCAGCGGCCCCTTGATGACGTCAGCCCTGTTCCTTTGCACAGTAATTCCTAGTTCAAAGAGCTGAGTTTTCTGGGAATTTTTAATATTTATTCAAGAGTTGAATTTCCTGGGATTGTTTTGGGGATTCGGTGTTTCGATCGGAGTATCAAATTTCGTCTGTTGTGGCTTTCCGGATAAATTTTAGAATATGTTAAAAAGTTCGACCGGATATAAATACCCAATTTTTCCCCTGTCGGGAAATTTCCAAGTGTTGGATTTTTCCGAAGTTTAACAACGTTCTAAGTAGTGCAAGTAATGCGATGGTCCCTCTAGAAGACAACAAACCTTAACTCGATTATGTGACCGTCTTGAACTGCCCTTTGAACCTTCGGGTTTGGGGCAGTACGGCGTGCCACATGTGAGGCGTTGGCTTGACCCTTCTACGGCTGGACCGTTGGTACTGAGGCACGAACTGAATGTTGTTAGACTTATTTCATGTGTTGATCTGTATTGGGAAAACTTGGGTGTTCGATTGTTCGATCGAAAAGTTTAGCATTTTCTATTTATCTGGAATGTGATACAATAATTGGAATTCACAATGAGTTATGAGATAACTAAATGAATGTTATAAACGTAGCGGTTTAGTCTCAATTGATCGGTTGCCACGGAATTTTGATGTGATCAAAAGTCCGTCGCAATCACGTAGTGTACGCGGATACTCGCCGGGTAAACTTAATAGACAGCCTCACTCCATAGCCCCGACCAAGTGACCGTAGGAGAACCCCGTCGCCGAAAGCATCCGTTCGGGTGCTCGCGGCAGCGGTGTTCCGTCTTGGTGCACTTCGTCGACGGTATCGGGGGTGCGGCCGCCTACTAAAGTTTGCGACGAGCATTCGATCAGAATGTCGGGAATCTTGTTGAATTGCCCGACTTGATATTGAAAAGAGTTTTCGATAATGAGACTAAAATGCGGGGTTTATAACTGTTAGGCATGCGATGTCTAAGGTATTCATTTGGTCAGGCATGCGATGTCTGAGATGGTTGCGGATTCCAACTGTTGTAGTTTTACACTTTCTTTTCTGTGACCGTAAGTGTAATATGTGATATCGCCGGTTTCGTTGCTATATGTCAACGACAATTGGGATGCACATATTTACTTACGTTGATGACATGTGATGTTATGTGTTGCTGGATATGTTATATTGGATCGTCGTGTTTGAATAGCCGGGGGTTTTTGTGTGAGATGAGTGTTTTTCATTTTCATTCATGTAAAAACTTGTATGTAATATTCTTTTATTGGGGCGCTTCCAGGTAGCGGAAGTTGTCACCGTTTGTATATTATTTACTTTTCCGCACTAGGATAGACCCAAGGAGGGGAGCACAAGTAACCGGGTTCTGGAGTCCAGTGGGAGACCAACTCGAGGAGTCGAGTCCGGGTCTCCTAACTTTAGAATTGGTAGGGTTACTTGCCGCTCTCGTAGGGGTCTAGGGGTGTGGGTTGGCTATTCATCACGACCGTGGAATCCGTGTTTTATACTGGCTCGTATTGAAAACACGGACGTCCTAGTATATCCAATATTTCATATGATTCTTCTGCTGCGATATCTGTGATGTGATCATGTGATGTTCTGTGATAGATACAGTATATAGTATATATGATATATTATATAGACGTTACTTATGTTTTACACCCGCGCTAGCCCTGCCCTGCTCTGCCGTTAGTTACCTAACCTAACGGTGCACGAGGGGACATCGAGGCGAATGCGGATGGCATAAGTGTACGTCGTATTTATCTGTGATGTTTAGGTACTTAAATGATGGGACTTCATTAATGTGATTAATGAAATAAAAGAAACCTAAGATGTTGTAGAATCGAATTTCAAAATAAAACAGGTAGCTACAGTTCTTGCTTTGCACAGCGGTATATATGATATACCCTGCACCTTATTCGATGAGGAAAGGACCGAGATCCCTTCACCGGGAGTGACTCCTTTAGCAATAACTGGCAGATGCTACACACTCGGTTTGTATTTTGATTGCTTTTAAGTGTTTTTGCTTTGCACAGTGATATATATGATATATCCCGCACCTCATTCGACGAGGAAAGGACCGACGATCCCTTCACCGGGAGTGACTCCTTTAGCAAAACTAGAAAAGCCTCAAAAGCACTCCATTTTTAAAACCATTTGATTCTACAACGATATCAAGTTCATTACGCAATAGGTTTTCAGAAAAACCTGTCGTAGCCCTCCGTCATTTCAGATACGTACTAGTTAGTATTCGTGCTGCGGTTGTTTGGCCTCCGTCAAGGCGTAGTGTACGGTAGCTAACTAGTGCTTATCTGCTAGCATATGATGCGATTGGATTAGGGTATTCGTACGGCGTTGTTTGGCCTCCGTCAAGGGTCGTGCGGGTGGGTTTAATTCAATCAGGAAATGACGGGTTGAACTTGACTAGCGGACTATGGGTTGTTTGGCCTCCGTCAAGGTCATAGCGAGCTAGGGGCAAAATATTATCGGGAATTTCAAGTGTTGAAATTTACAATGAGATTGCATACCTTCTATGAGATAGTTGGATCCCGATACCCGCTGCGAGTAAAAGTTACTCCTGGGAGAGTTTTATACATTACAATTAGCCGATCAAGTAGGTGTCTAGAAAGGTGTCAACGGGGTTACGCCTCTGGGAAAACGAGGTTTACATTAATTAGGTTCGTGCGAAAGAACGGGGGACCTCCCTCAAAGTACCGACACTGGCCTGGCTGAAAGATTGGCGAACTTGTAGTGTGTAATTAATCCCGGCTAGTCTTTCCTTTTAGGGTTTGAAGGAAGATTTGATAAAAAGCAGTGGGAGCCATCCTGATTAGATAAAATAATAACCAATCTATTCTTGACAGAGCGCACGCTGAGTGTTTTCTTCTCTCTCTCTCCAGGTAGCGACCATATCACGCCTTAATCAAGATAATAATACGGATTATTGACCGAACCCGCTGTTTATACTGAGCTGGGGAACGTTGGTCCCGCTCCAACTTATAATTGTTATAAGACAGAGCAGGAAATTGGGGAATACCAGATTTCCCGTGCCGCCCAAACGAAGAGAGTGCATGCTGATGCATCATCTTCGGGTGTGTTCATTATACAGAGAACTGTTTCTCAGTATCCTTTACGTCCTGGGTATGTGATACCAGATCAGGATCCCAGATATGTAATATGTTACATAGGGCTACAGAGAGGTAGAGAACTGAGAACGGGTGATAAGTTTCATGAGGCAGAAAACGGGGCAAGAGTTGCAGCCAAGTCTGTTGGTCACTGTCACCCTGTATTACAATACATTGATTCTGAACGAATGTTATTAGATACCGAACCTGATATACAAAATCATATCTGTCTCTTTATTAGTAAAGAAACGGTAAAATTTTGTATTGTTGGATAATGTTTTGAACATTTCCTATATCAAAAGTTGATCGGTTCAGGCACGTTATCTAAAAGCATTAATGTTCTAAATCAAACTACAGTTCTTCATATACAGAACACACACAAGAGGAAGAGTTCAGAAATGAACGAATCCTTCTTGAGGTATTGTAGACTAGGTCATATCAATGCGACCCGACTGGCTGAGTTACATTTAGATGCATATTTAAATCAGTTTGAATTTACATCTTGTGAAGCTCGCCAGTCATGTCACAAAGATAAGATGACCACAGCTCCGTTTACTGGAAACAGAGAAAGAGTTAGTGAACTCTTGGGATGATACATGTTGATGTATGTAGGTCCCCTGTCTACACATGCCAAGACCGGTTCTTAGTACTTCATTACATTCTCTGATAATCTCTCAAGATTCAGACAAATGTTCCTGTTGAAACACAAGTCTGAACCTTTTGAGATATTCACAGAATATAAGCTAGAAGTAGAGAACCAAAATACGGGTATAAGTATTATGTCCTATGATGAGATCAGGGAGGAGAATACTAGTGCATGGACTTCCTGGACTATTCTAAAGGAGAATGAGATTCTCTCTCAGCATTACTCCTCTGTATACACCATAGCACGATGGTATATCGGGGTGGAGCAATCACACCCTATATGATAAGGTGTGCTCTATGATGAGTACTGCTGAGTTACCTATTTCCTTTTTGGGAGCTATGCACTTGAGAAGCTGCATATCTATTGAATAGGGTTCAAATCAAATCAGTTGCCTACCGCTTCATATGTGATATGGAAAGGGAAGAACCCATATCTTAAGTTAGTTAAGATTTGGGGTTGTCCGGGCTATGTCTATAAGCAAAATCCGGACAAGCTCGAGGCAAAGTCTGTAATGCAGAACTGGAAAGGTTCCAGCTAAACAAACTGCAGCTGATGATTTAAAAGAACCAAAGGATTCAGTAGATTCCAACGAACCTCAACCTCTCCGCCGATCTAGTAGGGTTCCTCACCCACCTGAGAGATACTTCGGTTTCTCTATGACAGTGGGAGCGAGGATTGCATCATGAGATGATGACCCAACTAGCTTCGAGCTGGCCATCAGGAGTGGGACTCCGTAAGAATGGCTGGATGCTTAGTGATCTGAGATGGAATCCTTATACACCGACAAAGTATGGACTTTGGTTGCTATATTTGAAGGGTTAAATCCTCATCAGGAGCAAGTATATCTTGAGAAGATTACTTGGTGTACATGGAAAAGTTAAGATTTTCAAAGATAGACTTGTTAAAGCTTTTCGTCATTGACCAGGCATGGATTATGATGAAACCTTTTCAAGTACCTATGCTTAAGTCCATCCAGATCCTACTTGTCACGGCTACATACCATGACTACGATATCTGGTGGTTGGGTGTCATGACTGCTTTTCTAAATGAAGTTTTAGAAGAGTGCGTCTATAAGTACACAGCCAGAGGGCTTCGTAGACAGTGGGAGCAGCGGAAACGTGTGCAAGATGTTTTATAGGATAAAGCAGGCATCGCGGAGTTGGAACATCTGTTTTAATGGATAAGTCAAAGAGTTTGACATCATCAAAATGGTAGATGAACCTTGTATAAACAAAAAGGTAGTAGGGAGTATGGTGATGATCCTCGCAGAGTACGTGGATGACATACTCTTGATAAGAAAAGAGTTTCTTATGCTACGCTCGGTCAATCTCCGCTTATCACTAGGATTCTCCATATAGGATCAAAATGATACCTACTAAATCCTGGATTTTGGATCTATGAGATAGATTTAATTGGATGTTAGGATTCTCACTAATTGTAGTGAGATGGTATCAATCGATCCTGGGGAGAATCACTGGAAGGGTTCCAGGGTGATAAAGACGACTGAATGTCAGTCACAGGCATTGTCTTTACCCTCAGTGGAGGGATGGTATGTTGGAAGAGTTCCAAGCTAGATACCGTGACATACTAGACGATAAAGGCTCGATACATCGCTACTTAAGATGCTACCAAAGAGGATGTTTGGGTATATATTGGTTCATGAGATGAACTTTGTTCCTCCCATTGTGTGACAATGGAGTTGTGGCTTATGCCAAGGAACGCCCGTCCCATCAGTGATCCAGACATATTCTAAGGCAGTATCACTTGATCATGGAGATGGTTGATCTCCAGGGTGATCGAGGTTTGGAGAGTAGACTCAGAGGACAACACAGCGGATCCACTCACAAAGGCCTGTTCCCAGAGAGAGACTTTTATGGGATGGTTGAGTATGAGATACTACAACCACTGCTATCAGATGGACCTAGTGCAAGTGGGAGATTGTTAGTTATATGTATGCCCTAGAGGCCAAAACTGTACATAGGATGTATATTGTAGTGGATGCTGGGACGTATATAGGGAGGACTTTCTTGCTCAACATGATAGTATGCTATCTGGTTGAACTTTACCTTAACGTGTATACTGATTGTCTCTCTGTTACATGTTGGTAAAGCCCTTAGGATGTGTACTTGACTACCTGGACTATGATGCGGATCATACTAGTGGGGACATGGTAGTCCATAAGTACATCCTTCAAAGTCCCTAGTCGTGGGTGTATCGAGACGGGGCATTGATATACCAGAGTAGACTAGCGTGTACCTTCTCGACCCATACAGATGGACGATGGATGATCTCATATCCATCGGTGTTTGACATCAGAGATGATATACGGGTGCTCAGTAGAGACTGGGTACACTGGACGGACTCGCCGAGAACTCCCAGATGGTATTATACCTCACGTCAGATGGCAGTTCTCTGGTGACACTGGTACAGAGTAGTCTGTTGACCCGAGATCGTCATAGAGTCTTGTGTGGTTCCCACTGTGCTTTGATTTCCATCTTACCACATCCAAGAGGGCGTGCAAAACGGTGGTTTTTGGGTACAGTCCCGAGTCACATGGAGGCAATGAGCGATAGGAGGGGATTCGTCTCTCCCGGTATAGGAGGTTGATGTTGCGCTGTGTTCGATTGGCTATAACAGGAAATGCCTGGCCAGGGTTGCTGAGATTTACTGGTAAGTGTTACCAGTAGTTTCTCGAATAGTTATAGACCTCATATCGACACGACTTATCGAGCTATTGGGGTCTGACGTTTACCACCCCTAGGCGAGATATGCGACAGATCAGACGATCAGACCGGACTGTACGGTAGTGTTACTGGTCGTATTCACTGGAGTGTGAGCGGGCTTGCTCGTCGATCTTCAGATCGCTCAATACCCGGGTGGCCGTTACGTTTAGCAGACCGCTTGCGGCTTGTGGATGTTTGATATGATCATCATCCGCTGCCGGCGTATTGACGAGTCTTTAGAGTCCTACACAGAGGTTTCCTGGCTCAAGCGAAACGAAATAGGAGCGCATATGAGATATGTGCGGGACCGAGAATAATACAAGTATGTGATACTGTATTCGATTCTCGTGATGTGACATTGATCGGTTATATGCGATATAGCCGGGTTATCGGATCAAGTGTTGATTCGATAAGATGTTACTAATGATACCAGTCGGTTATGTGCGTCATGACCGGATCGTTAAATCAAGTGTTGATTTAATGATTTAATGCATAATTATATATTTGATATATTACTTTGCATCAACTAGTATCGGTTCACTTTAAAATGGATTTTCTCACTCGGGTGTGCGCATTGCATATGCGATATGATTTTGTGCACTTGATTGTATCATGTTTGATGATACATGTTTACTTGTGTTTTGTGTAAAGTTTAAACCATGGTTATGTAATGGTTAGGGTTTACATTTTCTTATTCATTTATTTGTTCATTTATTCTTTTTGGAAAAATGAATAGCATAAAGGAAAATGGTGGCTTGTTTTGGATTCTAGTTGAAGCTTCATGAAGCTTTGACCTAAGTAACCATTTTGTCTCATGCTTAACCCTAACCACTCCATTAACCCTAGTTTAATCTCTACACTTGACCATGGTTCATGTTATGATAAGTATTGATTTTCTTTTTCAATATTTATTGATCATATCATATCTTTTCTTCTTCTTCTTCCTTGAACTCAAGAAGAAAAGCTTAGGTCATCAATGGTGATTGATGATAAAGAGTGAGAAATTCAATTCTAAAGTTAACCCAACTCCTATTTCTTCATCCTCTACCTCTTGCCAAGTAGTAGAGTGTGTTTTCTTCACAAGTTTCTTGACTTGGTGAAGTCGGAGCTTGATTTAGCGATGCCTCGAAGTAGATCATCTTCGGCATGGACATCGACGACCTAGCTTGCCCATTCTCCGACGAAGCCGACGCTTGAGCCCGGATTTGATTTGGACAGCGGAGAGGACCTCGTTACGGAGCTATGGAGGTGGAGCACCGGATCTACAAAGGTTGTATTTCCGTATCTTGTAGTTAAGTGTTAACTAGTTAGCTTTTTCGCCTAGTTTTCTAGCAAACGATCCGTAGTCGGGTCTCTCGGCATCTAGATTTTTTGAAATTGGCATGTTCGATGCCTATAGAGACCTCACTAGGGTGCCTAGGAACCCTACAATTACTGTATACGAGATGTATATTGTATTGGATGCTGGGACATATATAGGTAGGACTTTCTTACTCGACATGATAGTACGCTATCTGGTTGCTCTTTATCTTAACATGTATACTTATTGTCTCTCTGTTACAAGTTGATAAAGCCCTTAGGATGTGTACTCGACTTGCAGGACTATGATGCAGATCATACTAGTGGTGCCTGGGTAGTCCATGAGTACATCCTTCAATGTTCCTAGTCGTGGGAATATCGATACGGGGCATCGATATTCCAGAGTAGACTAGCGTATATTTTCTCGACCCATGTGATGGGCGATGGATGATCCCATATCCATTGGTGTTTGACATCAGAGATGGTATGCGGGTGCTCAGTGGTGACTGGGTACACTGAACGGACTCGCCGAGAACTCCCAGATGGTATTATACCTCACGTCAGATGGCAGTTCTCTGGTGACACTGGTACAGCTTAGTCTGTTGACCCGAGATCGTCATAGAGTCTTGTGTGTCTCCCACTGTGCTTTGATTTCCACCCTACCACGGCTCTACTGAGTCGTGCAAACAGGTGGTTTTTGGGTACAGTCCCGATTCACATGGAGGCAATGAGCGATAGGAGGGGATTCGTCTCTCCCGGTATTGGGGGTTGATGTTGCGCTATGCTCGACTGACCATAACTGAAAATCCCTTGTCAGGGTTGCACTGATTTACTGGTAAGTGTTATCAGTAGTTTCATGCTTGTTATGGAACTTACATCGGGATGACTTATCAAGCTACTGGGGTCTGACGTTTACCACCCCTAGACGAGATATGCGACATATCAGACGAATAGACCGGACTGTGCGGTAAGTGTTACTGATTGAATTCGCAGGAGTGTGAGCAGGCTTGCTCGTTGATCTTCTGATCGCTCAATACCCTGGTGGCCGTTACGTTTAGAAGACCACTTGCGGCTTGTGGGTGATTGATATGATCACCACCTACTGCCGGCGTATTGACGAGTCTTTAGAGTCCTACACAGAGGTTTCCTGGCTCAAGCGAAACGAAATAGGAGCGCATATGAGATATGTGCGGGACCGAGAATAATACCAGTATGTGATACTGTATTCTATTCTCGCGATTTGTATCAACAGTCGGTTATATGAGATATAGCCGGGTTACCGAATCAAGTGTTGATTCAGTATATTGATACATTAGATATTAGTCGGTTATATGCGATATGACCGGATCATTAAATCAAGTGTTGATTTAATGATTTAATATATAATTATATATTTGATATATTACTTTACATTAACTAGTATTTGTTCACTTAAGATTGATTTTCTTACTTGTTGTGCACAAGTTGTATATGTGATATCTGTTTGTGCACTAGTTTGTATCATGATTGATGATACATGCAAACTTGGGTGTGTGTATGACTTACACCATATTTAAGATAATGGTTTAAGTTTTTATTTATTTTGGTAAAACAAAATGGTGGCTTTCTTTGTCTTTGCTTGAAGCTTCATGAAGCTTTTAAGCATCTTTGACAAAGTCCACTAATTTTGTTTTGCATAAGATTTTTATTAACCAAACCATTACCTCAAACTATGGTTTAGTCTCTACAAAGGTAAACTCACCCATGGTTGCATTATGATAGACTTCACTTGATTATTCTTTTTACATAATTCATTTTATTCTTATTCTTTTCTTTCTTCTTCTTCTTCTTCAAGAAGAAGAAAAGCTTACTAGATTTTTTATCAAGTGAAGAAACAAAGTGAGAAATCCAAATCCAAAGTGAACCCACTTCCTATTTCATCATCCTCTACTACTTGCCATTTAGTTTAGGGTGTTCTCTTCACAAAGTTCATGACCTAGTGAAGATGGAGCTTGAGTTTGAGTCTCCTCGACGTAGATCATCTTCAGCCTCGAAATCAACGACCTAGCCCGCTCATTTCTCCGAGGAAACCATCGCTAGAGTCCGGGATCACGATGATCGCAGCGAAGGGACGTCAATACGGAGCTTTAGAAGTGAAGGACCGGATCTACAAAGGTTGTAATCCCTTTCACTTAGTGTTAAGTTGTTCACTTGCTTATAGTTTTCGCATAATCTCTAGTATACGATCTTGGTTAGGGTTGTTTGGCACGTCTAATTTTTTGAATCGGGCATGGTTGATGCCTTGTAGAACCTTGTGACAGTGCCTAGGAACCCTACATGTACATACCTATTGTACTCCCATACTTACATAAGTATTTGCACATACATAGATGATTCTGGCTTGATTAGAGATTTGGGAACCGCAAGATACTCTTTAAAACTGATTCATTTTAAAAAAGAAGTTTTCCCTCAATATGTGCATATTACTATTCCATGTTGCATGATATACTGATATGATTACATTTCTTTTACATGTCGCATACATCATGCTTTTTGATTATACGCATTGAGATATGTTGTTTCCATGATATTTCTGGATTTGGGAACCATGGGTATTTCAAAAGAGAGTATGTACTTGTTTTAAAAACCCGGTTACCCTTGATATGATATTTCAGTGCATCCACCATGTGTTTTCTCGGTTCTGAGAGCGACATGTGAAACCCGATTCGAGGAGGCGGATGAGGCCGATTGCGGATACATGGTGGACCCGGTATGGTACCCCGGGGCGAGAACGGATCTCTGTGTAGTAGACGGTGAGCCTGGCAGAGGGACTACTACCTACCGGTGATAGTATTTGGGCTCGGCGGATATCCGGAGGATACCGACCGTAGTCGAGATATGATATGGGCCGATCCAGACTGACGAAGCCCGTGGGCCGATCCCGACTGACGGAGCCCGATATATGAGGATTTACGTGCCGATGCTAGGCACAGGTTTCATGATGTTTTCGAGTGTCGATGCTTGACACTCAGGTTCCATGATTTTGATATGTCGCGAGCGACACATGTTGATTTACATCATCATACTTCCATGCATATGTTTATGATATTTACATGCATGATGCTTATTATCATTTGGTAACACGTGGACGATTTCCACATACATATATTGACATTGATGACATTGATCACATAGTTGGATGATATCCACATATTCATAGACTTCATGATATAGTCGACATTGATCATACATCATACTTATGATATGTTATTACCTGAGGCACTGGCACGAGCACTTGGCACTACACTCATGTATAGATATTACATTGCCACCTTATCATGCTTCAGACTTATTCATTTGAGGTTTATATATATATATTGATCGTATTGACCTAGGATTGTGTCATACATACGATTTCTGCTCTGTGATGTTTTCTATTCACGAGTTGGCAACTCACCCCTGTTGTGCCACAGTTTCTTGCAGGTTTTGCCGTACAGGTTTCTTTGCGGCTTTTCTGGTACACTACTTCCCTTTCGTGTGACTTGCTTTGGTAGATAGATTCTTTTGCATCACAACCACCATTGTATATGTATTATTCAGTTGTATCTAGAAATTCCATCAACTAAACTTGTATATTGTTTCAGACTTAGAAAACCAGTTATGTATTATTTCGACCTTAGAGTCGCGCGTTGTAGTATTATGGTTTTCATGCTGATTTTGAGTTTTCCTTTGAATTTTGATCCTCGCCCTTCGGCGTTGTATATTATACTGCTTGCGTGGTTGTGACCGTCGATTGACGAAGAGCTAGCTCCCTCTTGGGGATGCCTTTTATCATTGTGTATATATTATTCTTGTTGTACCCCGTTCGGGACATTATTTACAAAGGAAACTCTGCCGAAATTTTCAGAAAAGAATATAGATTTTGAAAATGCATATTCGGCTTACTTATTTAAAAACCCTTGTTTTAAAAACTTGTTTTCTTCACTCCTTAAAACTATTTCCTTTATTTATTACTTAAAAATGGTTTTAGATTTCTGGGCTTTTTGGCTTACTTGGATTAGATGGGGTCCTGTAGACTTCATATGATTCAAGTGCCAGTCACGGACCATTTCGGGTCATAACAAAGTTGGTATCAGAGCGCTAGGTTAACCTTGGTTCAAGTCTAAGTTTGACTATGCGGAGCCTAGAGCGTTATACATATACGGAACTTAGGCTTGACCTTACGGAACTTAGACTTAGTCGAGGGGGTATTATACCCGAACTTTCGTCGCGTAGGATGACCCTTAGTTGATGGAGAAGGTAGCTTGAGTAGAGTGACGTACCGTACGTATGTTCCGCGGCATATTTACGATACGCTACTCCGCTTAAGAAACTTTAGGATGTACATTTCCTTGCACAGTATTATATTCATTCCTATGATCTATCCTCATCGCTATTGGTTATGATTTTGCTGCCACGATTACATGGGCAGAGAGAGCTACGGATAGAGTTGCGTCAGCTTGAGCTCGTCACGGACGAGGACTGACCAGGGCGTGATTCTAAAGATGTACGATCGCGTATAGATGCTTCGTTTTGTTGCGTTTTCGCGCCATGAGCGTTTGACAGATCGCTTTTACGAGATTTCCCGGATGTGCTGATCGGCACCAGAGGATTAGGCTACTGCTAGAGGCCAGCCAGAATGTGATGACCTTTGATATATCGCTTACTCAGGATGATAGAGGCGCTATTTAGTGTACAGACGAATGAGCCAGTTGCTGCTGCAAATGACGAGATATCGCCTAAATGATTGGAGCTACTGCAGGATGAGTATATACTTAGGGATATGATGGAAGGTCGCTAGTCACCCGAGGATGGACGACTAGGACATGTGGTTCGTTCGCTTACCCTGATGCGAGGTCATCAGATAGGTTGATTCCAGCTAGAGACGACTTCACGCAGATTCGTTGAGAGTCGATAGAGACGATCGAATGTCAGAAACCCATATTCCAAGTTTAAAGTATTCGGAAAAACAAGCAAGCAATTCTATGGACCCTCTAGAAGAATGAAACCCTAACTCGACATAATGACCGTGTGAAAGCCTTTGAACCTTAGGGTTTGTGGCAGTTCCGTGGCGCCATTAGTGAGGCTTGGGTTTGCCCTTCTACGGCTGGACCCCCGATGTTGTGGTATGTACTCGATACTATTAAACTGTACCCAAGATGTTGAGCTCTTGGGGGATTATGAGGTTTTGACAAATCGATCGGACGGTTCGACATCATTCAGATATCATGTGATGGGACACATTGCTTGGGAGACTCCAGATACGAGTATAACTGTTGGAGCACAGTCCCTGCAGCCACGATGAGACGAGTCCGAAGCAGTCGACAGCAGAGAAAAGTGGAGTAAGAGATTCGCACGAGAATTCGACGAGATGACGTTCCACTCCGCTGACATCAGAGATGTGATACGCATGCAGAGGCGTTGATTATTGATATATCTTCCAGAAGGAGGCGCGATGAGTATGCAGCCGTTCCGGAACAAGAAACAGATATAGAAAAGATGATAACTTCCGGGCAATTCGGCAGAAACGAGATTTGAGAGAGACCTCGACAGGACCTTTCTGGAATACTATACGAGAAGACCTGGACCCAGGAGTGGTCATATTGTGCACACCCAGCAGGCCAAAGTTCGGCATCATCAACGAAATAGTTGACCAGGTTCGGATAGAGGACCTCACCCAGATGCGTTGTGAATTGATCAAGAAAGGACGAGTATAGAGTATACCTCCGCAGGTTGGGACGAGTTCCCGAGGACATGTTCGGCCAGATATCTTCTACAGAGTGATGAAGATATCGAGTTCGTGATTTCGAGTCCGTGTGAGAGACTTCGGGTGGACCATAGCCGAGAACAATTTCAGTGCGCAGATAGAGACGTGACATCGAAGTGGACGACGACACAGACAAGTGGGGCAAGTGGTTCGTGCGAGATGCTGACGAGCTGTTGTTACTCCCCGTTAAGATTAAAGGTTGGATATGTCTACAGAGGCGTTGGGATGCGACCAGTTTCCGAGAAAATGCTGTGCTGAGGACGCAGATGACCAGAGAAGTGCCAGAACGGAATCGCCCCCGTTAACACACCTGACAGGGCCAATGAGCCGATGAATTGCGAGATTGGTAATCCACAGAGGAGATAAGGACCCAGAGACAGAGGACGCCAGACCATGAACAGGAGGCAAGTAGATATCTTGCGCTGCTAGTATTGGATGCACCGACACCTTCTCGACCTTGAAGGAGGAATTATATCGACAACGGTATTTATGATTTATGATTTTGTGATTCGATTATCACGTATCCGTCACCTTGGATTTCGGTATTTTGGGCGATCTGTTCGCATGATTTGGTCTTGATGGCTGAGTTCCATGATATTTGTTTTTGTGCACCATGGTTGCACCTACTGGGTATTTATATTTTGCGCATAGTTATTACGCTTGAGGTATTGATTGTGATTCCATGCCTATTTTATGCCGGTGATTTGATTTACGCTTCCAGCATAGTTTTCATGCACTTTTAGTGTTTTGATTTGATTTGTGCACGCTGATGCACATGGTTATGTGCTTATACACCGCGGTATACCTGATTTTGATTGAGCCGTATTGTATACCGTCGACCTTGATTCTTATATTGATGTTGATTTCTTGCACTCCGTGCATTTGATTTGGATTTTCGGGCGTGATGAGCGCGTGTTTTGAGATACGATTTTGGTGCAAACCAGATGCACTAAATCGGGATTCTTTGTGCATGTCAGATGCACCTGATTTTGCTGTCAGACACGCCCGTTGCCCTTGGCAGATGTTTCGTGCACACCCGTTGCACCTAGGTGATGTTTCTGTGCACATGTATGGCACATATATGGATTTTGATTTCCGTGCGCACCAGACGCACAGGGTATTCTTATATACATTTTGGGAGTGATTTCTTATAGAGCAGTACGCTTTCATGATATTTGCTATTTGTTTTCGTACTGAGCAGGATTAGTCAGAGGACAGCACCTGGAAATATTTTGCATGCATTGATAGTTATTGAAAGGATTTTCAAAAAGCGAGCTATAGTCTCAGTATATACCTACGTGTCCGATATGACACGAAATGTTTAAAACGAGAAAACCCTTCTAAATTGTTTTCAAAACGGCGGAACGTACATATTAAACAAAGGATATATACGTATATGGTTATTTTATTATAATAGACGTCCGCCACTGTGCAGTGTTATGCGCATCGCACAGCGACTTAAAAAGATTTGGCATGCATTTCCTTCAGCTATTTATATGTATAGATTTGATGTCTACATGTACAGTTCTGATTTATAACATATTGGTTTTATTTTGGATTTGACATTTGTGTCTTTACCATGACTCCGATGATTGCAGGATGCTTGACGGAGTTTTGTTTCAGAGTGATCTGCTCATTGTTCTTGCGCATGCATTGCGCTATTATGCGTTTTATGTATTGATGATTTCGGAGCCCCGACGACTTGGACTTTTATTGAAATGTTTTAGAATTTGGGGGTTTAAATTTAAATTCGGGGACCGAATTTCTTTAAAGGGGGAAGATTGTAACATTTTAGAAAAATAAAATATTATTTTTGGGAATTTTTATTATTTAATATTAATTTTAATGAATATTTTAATATTTCGGTATAATTAAATGCCGATAAATGGGGAAAAATTTGGAAAATTATAGAATTACTAAAAGAGCGTGTTTTATGTGAATTATGCAAATTTTAAGTTTTTATGATTAGTTTGACACTAATTTAGTGCTAATCGCGATTAAAAATCGCTAATCGCGTTTAAGCTTGTTTTGTGCAAAACATGCACCATTTCTTTTTCTACACTTGTTGCATTTTCCTACATGTTTTGGATGCATGGCTTGTTATTTTGGGGTTACTATTGATGTGAGAAGGGAATTAGAAAAGAAAAAGAAAAGGGAATAAAATATATAGGTATGGGTAAGAGAGAGAAGGTGAGGGTTTACTTTGACCCAAGTCTTGGCCATTCCTCTTCATTGCCTTCACTCATTTCTCTCCCTCTCCCGCATGTTGCTGCTGCTGCTGCATTCTTGCTCTCCCTCTTCACAAAAACCTCCAAAACACCATGGAAACAAACTCAAAACCCAAATCCCATTTCATTAAATAGATGCGCAAGCTCAAGAGAAGCACATTGGACCAAGAAAGAGAAGATTTTGAGGACTTTGAGCAACTCAAGAAAATTCTTGAGTTGCCAAAGGAGGTAATTTCTGAACCATTAGCTTATTATTTGCATTACTTTTACCCCCATGTTAGATTTGAACCGATATCGGGTGGTTTTGTGGACTTAGGAAAAACCTAGTTAGGGTCGATGGGAATTGAGAGTGGTGATGGATAATTAACTCAGTAGAGGCCACACAAACCCCCTAGTGCTAGAATAAAGACCCAAACCAAAGATTAGAAATCCGGAATACGGATTTAGAAACCGATATCGAAAGAATTCTGAAATCTGTGAGAATTAATTGAAATCTGCTATCATTAGAAGACTCTGAAAATTATTTTGCTTAGACAATGATACATGCAGGCACCCAGGAAACTACCACCAAAACCCTAGCCCCTATCCCCTAACCCAGGCCGCCAATTAATTCATTATGGCCGCAAATTGCGGCCAGAGTAGGGAGGATGTGACTCGTTTTTGTTCCAGGGCTTTATCATCAGTAAACTAGACCCTTGGTGTATGCAAAATTGTCAGATTTGACCTAGGGTGAAATCTGGGACATTTTTCCTAAGTTGCTATTTTGATTCGGAGTCTCGTTTCTCGTATTTTAAATTCTGGATTTGCGTATTTGTGTTTTACCTCGATCACGTGACGTTTGTTCGACTGTCACGACCCGAAATTGGCACGTGACGGCCCTAATACTACGCAACGCCTATAGACGTAACGCAGTAAAAGAAAGCCAAAACCCAGAAATCTAAACCATTAAAAAGACAAGAAAGGATAATAGGAGTTTTGAAACATTTGAAATCACAACCCAAATTCTCTAAAAGCCCAATTTATTTCCTTTAAAATTTTGGCAGCACCTCCTTTGTAAAAACTAGCCCCAAAAATGGGTACAACATAAATAAAATCAAAGCATCCCCAAACGGGAGCAAATACACGCCCAAAGGCGGAAAACAACCACCACAACAAAAATACGACGCCATAGCAAAGAAATAAAAGACGATAGAAAGGAAACTGTATAAAAGACAACAAATCACAAATAATATACAATATCGTCCACACCAAGTCTCTAAGTCAACAAAATAATAGTAGATGGAGAGTACAAGGATACAACGAATATACAATACAACAATACGGATAACCACAAAACCCACCTAAGCAAAACTGCACACTATGAGCTGAAGCGGTATCCGTAGCAAAAGATGATGGATAGATGAATAGCCTGCCTCGACTACTCTGGGGAACACCCTGCAAAACAACTGTGGCACAACGGGGGTGAGTTGCCAACTCGTGAATAGTAAATAACATATGCAGGTAATCGATAGTATGCACGTACAGCGTGAATCTAACATATGCAATTAATAGCAATAACAGTTCATATGAATGCAATATTCATGAAAAGTACACCAGCAGGTACAACTAATACATGAAGCAATAATAATATGACAATCAGTATGCAATAATCATGCAATAATGATATGAAAATGTGTAAATGCAACAATCATGGAAGGTACACTAACAGGTACAACTAATACATGAAACAGTGCATAAACAATAAATGTGGAGTATGGAATGAAATATATCATTTCCACGGAATCCTGACATCATGGTAGGATCACAATCCATCAAGACAATCAAAATCCCAATTCCTCAAATCAGCCCCCAAATTGGCTCTTATATCTGCAGGGTTCCTAGGCACGCTAGTGAGGTCTCCCAAGCCATCAACCATGGCAATTTCAAAAATTATGGTGCCTACAAACCCTAGTGTACGGATCGATAACTAGATGTCTAGGCGAAAAGAACTAGTTAACAGTTAACTAATGAGAATACGGAAATACAACCTTTGTAGATCCGGTGCTCCACCTCCATAGCTCCGCAACGAGGTCCTCTCCGCTGTCCAAAAAGAATCCGGGCTCTAGCGTCGACTTCGTCGGAGAATAAGTGAGCTAGGTCGTCGATGTCCATGCCGAAGATGATCTACGTCGAAGCATCGATGAATCAAGCTCCACCTTCACCAAACCGTGAAAAGTTGTGAAGGAAACACACTCTACTACTTGGCAAGAGGTAGAGGATGAAGAAATAGGAGTTGGGTTAACTTTAGAATTGGATTTCTCACTCTTTTCCAACAATCACCATTGATGGACTTCAAGCTTCTTCACTTGAAGAAAATGAAGAAGAAGAAGAAAGATATTATGATAAGTTAATAGAAAAAGAAAAGAAAATGAATTCTTATCATAATTCTAACCATGGTCAAGTGTAGAGAATGAATCATGGTTAGTGTGAATGGTTAGGGTTAAGGATGAGATAAGTATGGTTGACTTTATCAAAGCTTCATGAAGCTTCAACTAAACTCCAAATCTAGCAACCATTCTTTTCTCTTTTCTTTTTATTTTCCAAAGTGAACAAACAAATAAATAAATGAATAAACAAGTAATGGAAAAATAAAACCCTAACCATTCTTTTAACCATGGTTTATTCTTTGCACTTAACCAAGTAAACTTGTATCATCAAACATGATACAATCAAGTGCACAAAATCATATCGCATATGTAATGTGCACATCCGAGCGAGAAAATCCATCTTAAGTAAACCGATACTAGTTGATGCAAAGCAATATATCAAATATATAAATATGCATTAAATCATTAAATCAACACTTGATTCAATGACCCGGTTATGTCGCACACAACCGACTAGTATACAATATATCGGCTTATCGAATCAACGCTTGAATCGATAACTAGGTTATATCGCATACAACCATTCGATATATTTATCGCGAGAATAGAATACGGTATCACATACACGCATTATTCTCGGTCCCGCACATATCTCATATGCGCTCCTATTTCGTTTCGCTTGAGCCAGGAAACCTCTGTGTAGGACTCTAAAGACTCGTCAATACGCCGGCAGCAGATGATGATCATATCAAACACCCACAAGCCGCAAGCGGTCTGCTAAACGTAACGGCCACCCGGGTATTGAGTGATCTGAAGATCGACGAGCAAGCCCGCTCACACTCCAGTGAATCCGACCAGTAACACTTCCGTACAGTCCGGTCTGATCGTCTGATATGTCGCATATCTCGCCTAGGGGTGGTAAACGTCAGACCCCAATAGCTCAATAAGTCGTGTCGATATGAGGTCTATAACTGTTCGAGAAACTACTGGTAACACTTACCAGTAAATCTCAGCAACCCTGGCCAGGGATTTCCTGTTATAGCCAATCGAACACAGCACAACATCAACCCCCATATACCGGGAGAGACGAATCCCCTCCTATCGCTCATTGCCTCCATGTGACTCGGGACTGTACCCAAAAACCACCGTTTTGCACGCCCTCTTGGACGTGGTAAGATGGAAATCAAAGCACAGTGGGAACCACACAAGACTCTATGACGATCTCGGGTCAACAGACTACTCTGTACCAGTGTCACCAGAGAACTGCCATCTGACGTGAGGTATAATACCATCTGGGAGTTCTCGGCGAGTCCGTCCAGTGTACCCAGTCTCTACTGAGCACCCGTATATCTCCTCTGATGTCAAACACCGATGGATATGGGATCATCCATCGCCCATCTGTATGGGTCGAGAAGGTACACGCTAGTCTACTCTGGCATATCGATGCCCCGTCTCAATACACCCACGACTAGGGACTTTGAAGGATGTACTTATGGACTACCATGTCCCCACTAGTATGATCCGCATCATAGTCCACGTAGTCAAGTACAGATCCTAAGGGCTTTACCAACATGTAACAGAGAGACAATCAGTATACACGTTAAGGTAAAGTGTAACCAGATAGCATACTATCATGTCGAGCAAGAAAGTCCTCCCTATATATGTCCCAGCATCCACTACAATATATATCCTATGTATAGTAATAGCCTCTAGGGCATACATATAACTAACAATCTCCCACTTGCACTAGGGCCATCTGTAGCAGTGGTTTGAAGTATCTCATACTCAACCATCCCATAAAAGTCTCTCTCTCTGGGAACAGGCCTTTGTGAGTGGATCCGCTGTGTTGTCCTCTGAGTCTACTCTCCTAACCTCGATCTCTCTGGAGATCAATCATCTCCATGATCAGGCGATGCTGCCTTAGAATATGTCTGGATCACTGATGGGACGGACGTTCCTTGGCATAAGCCACAACTCCATTGTCACACAATGGGAGGAACATAGTTCATCTCATGAACCATTATACACCCAGACTGCCTCTATGGTAGCATCTTCAGTAGCGATGTATTCAGCCTTTATCGTCTAGTATGTCACGGTATCTAGCTTGGAACTCTTCCAACATACCGTCCCTTTACTGAGGGTAAAGACAATGCCTGCGACTGACATTCAGTCGTCTTTATCACCCTGGAACCCTTCCAGTGATTCTCCGCAGGATCGTTTGATACCATCTCACTACAACTAGTGAGAGTCCTAACATCCAATTAGATCTATCTCATAGATCCAAAATCCAGGATTTAGTAGGTATCACTTTGATCCTATGTGGAGAATTTTGGTGATAAACGGAGATTGATCGAGCGT
The DNA here is from genome assembly GCA_030015575.1 of Agapanthus africanus. Lineage (NCBI taxonomy): Eukaryota > Viridiplantae > Streptophyta > Magnoliopsida > Asparagales > Amaryllidaceae > Agapanthus > Agapanthus africanus. The sequence goes on from JASDDO010000029.1 coordinate 218,430,342, forward strand.
AGCATAAGAAACTCCTTTCTTATCAAGAGTATGTCATCCACGTACTCTACGAGGATCACCACCATACTCCCTACTACCTTTTTGTTTATACAAGGTTCATCTACCATTTTGATGATGTCAAACTCTTTGACTAATTCATCAAAACAGATGTTCCATCTCCGCGATGCCTGCTTTATCCTATAAAGCATCTTGCACACGTTTCCGCTGCTCCCACTGTCTACGAAGCCCTTTGGCTGTGTACTTATAGACGTCCTCTTCTAAATCATCATTTAGAAAAGCAGTCATGGCACCCAACCGCTAGATATCGTAGTTATGGTATGTATCCGTGGCAAGTAAGATCTGGATGGACTTAAGCATAGCCACTTGAAAATGTTTCATCATGATCCACGACTGGTCAATGATGAAAACCTTTAACAAGTCTAGCTTTGAAAGTCTCAACTCTTCCATGTACACCAAGTAATCTTCTCAAGATATACTTGCTCCTGATGGGGATTTAACCCTTCAGATATTGCAACCAAAGTCCATACTTTGTTGGTGTATAAGGATTCCATCTCAGATCGCTAAACATCCAGCCATTCTTACAGAGTCTTACTCCTGATGGCCAGCTCGAAACTAGTTGGGTCATCATCTCATGATGCAATCCTCGCTCCCACTGTCATAGAGAAACCGAAGTATCTCTCAGGTGGGTGAGGAACCCTACTAGATCGGCGGAGAGGCTGAGGTTCGTTGGTATCTACTGAATCCCTTGGTTCCATCAAATCATCTGCTGTAGTTTGTATAGCTGGAACCTTTCCAGTTCTACATAACTGACATTGCCTCGAGCTTGTCCGGATTCTGCTTTTAGACATAGGCCGGACAACCCCAAATCTTAACTAACTTAAGACATGGGCTCTTCCCTTTCCACATCACATATGAAATGGTAGGCAACTAATTTGATTCGAACCCTATTCAATAGGTATGCATCTTCGTAAGTGCATAACTCCCAAAAGGAAAAAGGTAACTCAGTATTACTCTTCATAGAGCACACCATATCAAATAGGGTGTATCTGCTCCGCCCCGATATACCATCGTGCTATGGTTATTCGGAGGAGTAATGCCGAGAGAGAATCTCATTCTCCTTTAGAATAGTCCAGTATTTCCGTGCTCAAGTATTCTCCTCCTTGATCTCATCAAAGGACATAATACTTATACCCGTATTGGTTCTCTACTTCTAACTTATATTCTGTGAATATCTCAAAAGGTTCGGACTTGTGTTTCAACAGGAACATAGGTCTGAAACTTGAGAGATTATCAGAGAATGTAACGAAGTACAAAGAACCGGTCTTGGCATGTGTAGACAGGGGACCTTGCATACATCCTCATGTATCATCCCAAGAGTTTAGTAACTCTTTCTCTGTTTCCAGTAAACGGAGCTATGGTCATCTTATCTTTGTGACATGACTGGCGAGTTTCACAAGATGTAAATTCAAACTGATTTAAATATGCATCTAAATGTAACTCAGCCAGTCGGGTCGCATTGATATGACCTAGTCTACAATACCTCAAGAAGGATTCGTTCATTTCTGAACTCTTCCTCTTGTGTATGTTCTGTATACTAAAGAACTGTAGTTTGATTTAGAACATCAATGCTTTTAGATAACGTGCCTGAACCGATCAACTTTTGATATAGGAAATGTTCAAAACATTATCCAACAATACAAAATTATATCGTTTCTTTACTAATAAAGAGACAGATATGATTTTGTATATCAGGTTTGGTATCTAATATCATTCGTTCAGAATCAATGTATTGTAATACAGGGTGACAGTGACCAACAGACTTGGCTGCAACACTTGCCCCGTTTTCTGTCTCATGAAACTTATCACCCGTTCTCAGTTTTTCTACCTTTCTGTAGCCCTATGTAACAGATTACATATCTGGGATCCTGATCTGGTATCACATACCCAGGACATAAAGAATACTGAGAAACAGTTCTGTATAATGAACACACCCGAAGATGATGCATCAACATGCACTCTCTTCGTTTGGGCGGCATAGGAAATCTGGTATTCCCCTATTTCCTGCTCGGTCTTATAATAATTATAAGTTGGAGCGGGACCAACGTTCCCCAGCTCAGTATAACAAGCGGGTTCGGTCAATAATCCGTATTATTATCTTGATTAAGGCGTGATATGGTCGCTACCTGGAGAGAGAGAGAAGAAAACACTCAGCGTGCGCTCTGTCAAGAATAGATTGGTTATTATTTTATCTAATCAGGATGGCTCCCACTGCTTTTTTTCAAATCTTCCTTCAAACCCTAAAAGGAAAGACTAGCCGGGATTAATTACACACTACAAGTTCGCCAATCTTTCAGCCAGGCCAGTGTCGGTACTTTGAGGGAGGTCCCCCGTGCTTTCGCACGAACCTAATTAATGTAAACCTCGTTTTCCCAGAGGCGTAACCCCGTTGACACCTTTCTAGACACCTACTTGATCGGCTAATTGTAATGTATAAAACTCTCTCAGGAGTAACTCTTACTCGCAGCGGGTATCGGGATCCAACTATCTCATAGATGGTATGCAATCTCATTGCAAATTTCAACACTTGAAATTCCCGATAATATTTTGCCCCGAACGATCTATGACCTTGACAAGGTCAACAAACCATAGACCGCAAGTCAAGTTCAACCCGTCATTTCTTGATTGAATCAAACCCACCCGCACGACCCTTGACAAGGTCAACAAGGCCGCACGACTACCCTAACCCAATCTGCATCATATGCATAAGCAGATAAATACTGGTTAGCTACCGCACACTGCGCCTTGACAAGGTCAACAAACGCAGCACGAATACTAAACAGGATTTATCTGAAATGACGGAGGGCTACGACAGGTTTTTCTGAAAACCTATTGCGTAATGAACTTGATATCGTTGTAGGATCGAATGAATTTTAAAATGGAGTGCTTTTGAGGCTTTTCTAGTTTTGCTAAAGGAGTCACTCCCGGTGAAGGGATCGTCGGTCCTTTCCTCGTCGAATGAGGTGCGGGATATATCACATATATCGCTGTGCAAAGCAAAAACACTTAAAAGCAATCAAAAGACAAACCGAGTGTGTAGCATCTGCCAGTTATTGCTAAAGGAGTCACTCCCGGTGAAGGGATCTCGGTCCTTTCCTTATCGAATAAGGTGCAGGATATATCACATATACCGCTGTGCAAAGCAAGAACTGTAGCTACCTGTTTTATTTTGAAATTCGATTCTACAACATCTTAGGTTTCTTTTATTTCATTAATCATATTAATGAAGTCCCATCATTTTAGTACCTAAACATCACAGATAAATACAACGTACACTTATGCCATCCACATTCGCCTCGATGTCCCCTCGTGCACCGTTAGGTTAGGTAACTAACGGCAGAGCGGGGCAGGGCTAGCGCGGGTGTAAAACATAAGTAACGTCTATATAATATATCATATATACTATATACTATATCCATCACAGAAACATCACATGATCACATCACAGATATCGCAGCAGAAGAAATATATGAAATATTGGATATACTAGGACGTCCGTGTTTTCAATACGAGCCAGTATAAAACACGGATTCCACGGTCGTGATGAATAGCCAAACCCACACCCCTAGACCCCTACGAGAGCGGCAAGCAACCCTACCAATTCTAGAGTTAGGAGACCCGGACTCGACTCCTCGAGTTGGTCTCCCACTGGACTCCAGAACCCGGTTACTTGTGCTCTCCTCCTTGGGTCTATCCTAGTGCGGAAAAGTAAATAATATACAAACGGTGACAACTTCCGCAACCTGGAAGCGCCCCAATAAAAGAATATTACATACAAGTTTTTACATGAATGAAAATGAAAAACACTCATCTCACATAAAAACCCCCGGCTATTCAAACACGACGATCCAATATAACATATCCAGCAACACATAACATCACATGTCATCAACGTAAGTAAATATGCATACCCCAATTGTCGTTGACATATAGCAACGAAACCGGCGATATCACATATTACACTTACGGTCACAGAAAAGAAAGTGTAAAACTACAACAGTTGGAATCCGCAATCACCTCAGACATCGAATGCCTGACCAAATGAATTCCTTAGACATTGCATGCCTAACAATTATAAACCCCGCATTTTAGTCTCATTATCGAAAACTCTTTTCAATATCAAGTCGGGCAATTCAACAAGATTCCCGGCATCCTGATCGAATGCTCGTCGCAAACTTCAGTAGACGGCTGCACCCCCGATACCGTCGACGAAGTGCACCAAGGCGGAACACCGCTACCGCGAGCACCCGAACGGATGCTTTCGGCGACGGGGTTCTCCTACAGTCACTTGGTCGGGGCAATGGCGTGAAGCTGTCTATTAAGTTTACCCGGCGAGTATCCGCGTACGCTACGTGATTGCGACGGACTTTTGATCACATCAAAATTCCGTAGCAATCGATCAAGTGAGACTAAACTGCTACGTTTATAACATTCATTTAGTTATCACATAACTACTTGTGAATTCCAATTATTGTATCCCATTCCAGATAAACAGAAAATGTTAAACTTTCCGATCGAACAATCGAACACCCAAGTTTTCCCGATACAGATCAACACATGAAATAAGTCTAACAACATTCAGTTCGTGCCTCAGTACCAACGGTCCAGCCGTAGAAGGGTCAAGCCAACGCCTCACATGTGGCACGCCGTACTGCCCCAAACCCGAAGGTTCAAAGGGCAGTTCAAGACGGTCACATAATCGAGTTAAGGTTTGTGTCTTCTAGAGGGACCATCGCGTTACTTGCACTACTTAGAACGTTGTTAAACTACGGAAAAATCCAACACTTGGAAATTTCCCGACAGGGGAAAATTTGGGTATTTATATCCGGTCGAACTTTTTAACATATTCTAAGATTTATCCGGAAAGCCAAACAGACAAAATTTGATACCCCGATCGAAATACCGAATCCCCAAAACAACTGCAGAAATTTCAACTCTTGAAAAATTATTAAAAATATCCAGGAAAACCAACACTGGAAATTAAGAATTACTGTACAAATTCTGATCCCAGAAAAGACAAAACGGCCGCCCTTACGCCGCCCAAGCCAAGCTTGTGCCGCGGAAGCGCGGCGTATTAAACGAATTGGGTGCACGAATTTTACAGTATTTCATATATTCACCTGCTGATTTTTCTGAACATTTTTAATGTGGAAAAAGACCAGATTTTAAAAATTGTACAGAGAGCAACTTTGAATCGGGGTTTCGGGTTCGTTCGGACTTCAATTTCCGTCTGGACTTCGCCTAAGGCTCTAGCTAGGCTCTGATACCACTGCAGGGTTCCTAGGCACGCTAGTGAGGTCTCCCAAGCCATCAACCATGGCAATTTCAAAAATTATGGTGCCTACAAACCCTAGTGTGCGGATCGATAACTAGATGTCTAGGCGAAAAGAACTAGTTAACAGTTAACTAATGAGAATACGGAAATACAACCTTTGTAGATCCGGTGCTCCACCTCCATAGCTCCGCAACGAGGTCCTCTCCGCTGTCCAAAAAGAATCCGGGCTCTAGCGTCGACTTCGTCGGAGAATAAGTGAGCTAGGTCGTCGATGTCCATGCCGAAGATGATCTACGTCGAAGCATCGATGAATCAAGCTCCACCTTCACCAAACCGTGAAAAGTTGTGAAGGAAACACACTCTACTACTTGGCAAGAGGTATAGGATGAAGAAATAGGAGTTGGGTTAACTTTAGAATTGGATTTCTCACTCTTTTCCAACAATCACCATTGATGGACTTCAAGCTTCTTCACTTGAAGAAAATGAAGAAGAAGAAGAAAGATATTATGATAAGTTAATAGAAAAAGAAAAGAAAATGAATTCTTATCATAATTCTAACCATGGTCAAGTGTAGAGAATGAATCATGGTTAGTGTGAATGGTTAGGGTTAAGGATGAGATAAGTATGGTTGACTTTATCAAAGCTTCATGAAGCTTCAACTAAACTCCAAATCTAGCAACCATTCTTTTCTCTTTTCTTTTTATTTTCCAAAGTGAACAAACAAATAAATAAATGAATAAACAAGTAATGGAAAAATAAAACCCTAACCATTCTTTTAACCATGGTTTATTCTTTGCACTTAACCAAGTAAACTTGTATCATCAAACATGATACAATCAAGTGCACAAAATCATATCGCATATGTAATGTGCACATCCGAGCGAGAAAATCCATCTTAAGTAAACCGATACTAGTTGATGCAAAGCAATATATCAAATATATAAATATGCATTAAATCATTAAATCAACACTTGATTCAATGACCCGGTTATGTCGCACACAACCGACTAGTATACAATATATCGGCTTATCGAATCAACGCTTGAATCGATAACTAGGTTATATCGCATACAACCATTCGATATATTTATCGCGAGAATAGAATACGGTATCACATACACGCATTATTCTCGGTCCCGCACATATCTCATATGCGCTCCTATTTCGTTTCGCTTGAGCCAGGAAACCTCTGTGTAGGACTCTAAAGACTCGTCAATACGCCGGCAGCAGATGATGATCATATCAAACACCCACAAGCCGCAAGCGGTCTGCTAAACGTAACGGCCACCCGGGTATTGAGCGATCTGAAGATCGACAAGCAAGCCCGCTCACACTCCAGTGAATCCGACCAGTAACACTTCCGTACAGTCCGGTCTGATCGTCTGATATGTCGCATATCTCGCCTAGGGGTGGTAAACGTCAGACCCCAATAGCTCAATAAGTCGTGTCGATATGAGGTCTATAACTATTCGAGAAACTACTGGTAACACTTACCAGTAAATCTCAGCAACCCTGGCCAGGGATTTCCTGTTATAGCCAATCGAACGCAGCACAACATCAACCCCCATATACCGGGAGAGACGAATCCCCTCCTATCGCTCATTGCCTCCATGTGACTCGGGACTGTACCCAAAAACCACCGTTTTGCACGCCCTCTTGGACGTGGTAAGATGGAAATCAAAGCACAGTGGGAACCACACAAGACTCTATGACGATCTCGGGTCAACAGACTACTCTGTACCAGTGTCACCAGAGAACTGCCATCTGACGTGAGGTATAATACCATCTGGGAGTTCTCGGAGAGTCCGTCCAGTGTACCCAGTCTCTACTGAGCACCCGTATATCTCCTCTGATGTCAAACACCGATGGATATGGGATCATCCATCGCCCATCTGTATGGGTCGAGAAGGTACACGCTAGTCTACTCTGGCATATCGATGCCCCGTCTCGATACACCCACGACTAGGGACTTTGAAGGATGTACTTATGGACTACCATGTCCCCACTAGTATGATCCGCATCATAGTCCAGGTAGTCAAGTACAGATCCTAAGGGCTTTACCAACATGTAACAGAGAGACAATCAGTATACACGTTAAGGTAAAGTGTAACCAGATAGCATACTATCATGTCGAGCAAGAAAGTCCTCCCTATATATGTCCCAGCATCCACTACAGTATACATCCTATGTATAGTAATGGCCTCTAGGGCATACATATAACTAACAATATCATATAAGTCTCACAAATCCTTAATGTACAATATCGAATAAATCTCCTATATCCTGAATGTACAAAATCAAGTGAATCTCATATATCCTTTATGTACAATATCAAGTAAGTGTCATATGTCCTAAATCCAATATCAAGTGAATCTCTTATAACCTAGGTATATTTGCATGAATAAATATGATGTATATAGAATTAATGTCAATACACATATATTAGCGTCCCATTCCACTAATATTGGTGTAAGGGCATATATAACAGCATCCTAATCCACTGTTATATATACTAAGAAGTAAATAGAAATATTATGAAACCAATGTGCCAAGCATCGACACAGAAATGCTGATCTATCAGGTGCTGTCACCAAGACAGGCACCCTGATAGGTACGTATCATACGCTATCCCGAAAGCTCGAGTGCTTAGCTCTGACCCTCGCCTTTCCACTTATCTATACGTACATGACTCCCGTCGGTATCCTCATGATAACCGCCGAGTCATAGGTAATGTCACCGGATGGTATGGTTCCCCTGTCGGGCTCATCGGCGTGGTACATCGACATCCCTTTCTTACCCCGGGGTACCTCCGGACCCCACCATGTAACCTCATACGGCCTCGACGCTTCCTCGTAGGGGTATATATATATATCAGAACCGATAAAACTCATGGTGGATACTGAAATATCATATCAAGGGAAACCAGGTTTTTCAAATAATGCATAATTTCATGAACTCCCACGGTCCCCAAATCCAGAAAACATCATGAAAAATCCATATAACAATGCGAAAATCCATGAATATAATATGTGCAACATAAACTGAAATGTAAGCATATAAAGGAAAAGCCGCTAATTAACTGCAACAAGTTAATATAAAAAAAATCATGCGGTTCCTATTTTATCCAAGTCTAAAATAACATCAAGTAAAGGTAAACATGTAGCTATAACCAGATATATGTGTAAATCATAAGGTATAGCAAGATATATGTATCTACCTACAAGTAATGATGTAGTATACCCCCTGGGTATAAGTGAAATATATGCAAGGTATACCTGTAGCTATGTCGTAAAGTGTGTATGTACCTATCACTAATGGTACAATACTCTATAGGTATACGGGTATCTAGCATATAAGTATATGAAGGCATATGTGTAAGTATGTAGATATACAGGTATGCTATATGTCATATGCGATAAGAAATATGAATCAATGTCACAATGTCCCTAACCAAGCAATATCCTAACTATAAGTGGTTTGTGTGTGACATGGCAATTATTGACGGTGTGTGTAGCATACAATCAGTGCTCGTGCGACATGAATCGTCAATAATATGTGCAGTGTCCTAAGGCTACTAGTCCAAGCACAACAATATCTAAGCTATAGGGTAAATGCGCAATTCTAAATATGACATAGAATATGCGACAAGTATTAACATCTCTAGCCCAGACGCATAACGCCATGCGGGCGATTCCCCTGTAGATGTTAAATCTACTCACCAACGATCCAAGCTAGGTGAATCCTACCACCTGTTTTCCCTTTGTAGCAGTGTCCGTAGTCCCCGCCTGCGAACCTGCAACATTAAAACAGCAAAGCAAATATATATATATATATATATATATATTAATAATAAACCTAAAATACATTCAATCTACACGGACCAACACGACACACCTATGTACTCTAAAGGGTTCGTATTGCAGCTTACGCGTATAGCGACACTACGAAACCAACTCAGCGCAACAGCAACACGTAGCACGCATCGTATCGGATAACGTATCGCACGAAACGAAACACTAGAAACACACAAGTGGTCCCAGATTTTTCTGTGCTAACAATTTATAAAAATTGCAAGTACCATGAGACTACCAATCGCCCCAGAGACCTATACCCAAAAACCCAAACCCTAACTCCCTACTCTGGCCGCAAATTGCGGCCAGAACCAATAAATCTGCGGCCTGAACAAGGAGGAACTGGCTCGTATTTTGAGGGTAGGTTCTAGGTCTCTATACTAGATTACTGTCAAGTCAATTTTTGCAACAAATACTTAGTTTAACAGCAGATCATCCGAGACCCCAAATCAACACTAAAAATACGATATTTATCCGAAACGATACGATACGCGATAAAAATAAAAACTAACAAGCTAAGATACACAAAAATAACTTAAGCAATAGAAAGGAAACATTACCTAATCAAAAGAACACAAAGATCCTAGCTTTGTATGATCCAAGGCATCCATGAGGCAAAATCCAAGAAAAGGTGTGATTTTTGTGATGAAATTGTGAATTTGTGATGGATTTAAGTGATGAGGGATTAAGGCTTAAGTTGAGAGCTCAAGGTGATAGAAAATAATTGAGAGAAAAGAGTGAGAGAGAAATGAGAGAGAGTGAGAGATAAGGATGAAGAGAGGTGAGTGTAAGGTGAATTATTGCTTACACTCACTCTCCCCCCCCCCTCACCTCATTAATGCACAATTAATTCCCTCATGACTCACAAGCCACCTCTCTCTCTCCATTAACCTAGAATCTTCTCACAAAACAACTCATGGAAAAAGGTTAAGGAAAGGATAAGATAAAGCAAAGAGATTAGGTTAAGTGTCAAGGTTGCTAAGAACAAAATTAGCACAAACAAAACTCACATTTACGTGCACACGTGCGTGCATGCTTATAACAAATAATAATAAATTATTAATTAAATGTTATAAAATGTGAGGAACCCGAATTGGTAAACTTTTTACAGTAAACCCGCATTAACGTCTAAACGAACACTAACCGAAATCTAAGGCATTACAATCTCCCCCCTATAAAAATTCGTCCCCGAATTTAAAATTCTTACTAAGCGTACCTTCAAAGAGAAGATTAGAAACTCTCAAATCTTGCTCGCAGCCTTCCAAGTGATTACCTCATTATACGGCTACGTCCAAGAAAACCCTTCACAGATGGCAAGACCCTTGACCAAAGTTTCTTCACCTGCTGAGCCATTAACACAATTGGCTGCTGGTGAACGAAAGATCGCGTCCAAGCTAAATGGTCTGGTGCTGAATCATGTGAGAAAGGTCATGAAGGCAATTGCAAAGTATCGACACAAGAAAATACGGGGTGAAAACTCAATAATCTGGGCGGAAGTGCCAAATTAAAGGCAATGAAACTAACTCGCTTTAAGGATCTCAGAAGGACCTACTATTCTGGGGTAAGCATCCCCAAAACTCAACACGCCATTTATCGGAAAAATAAGTAGGAATACATGATCTGCCACTGCGAACTCAAGTTTACGACCAACACGGTCGGCATCAGATCTCTGTCCGCAATGGACAATTCTCGTCCTGACCTAAAGCAACTGGATCATCTCCGAAATCTCTAGACTAGCTGGGGTCCAAAAATCCTACAACGCAGAGTCAGAAAAACAGACTGGTGATCGACACGACCTAACCCCTAAACCTAATGGTTGCCAATTGGAGTGCCTCCTGATAACTGCTATCGAAGGAGAACCCTATCTATGGCGAGTGACGATCCCAACTGCCGACAACAACTAAAACGTACGCAAAAACTTAACAAAGAACAACTGAGAAAACTGAGTATAACCGGACGACAAGCATCCGAAAGGAGTCACACCCTGACTAAACCTGGGTAGACGCCACAACGAATATTCGTGGAGGTCTGCTCCCACTCCTACTTTGGAACAGTTAAAGGTTGCAACTTTCCAGCCGGTCTCAGATGCTCGACCAAAACACACAACAAGATAGACACCTTGAAACGAAATCCGAAACTTCTCTTTACATCCCTGCCCACCCGTAACTATCTCACAAGTCACGTCAATGTTGGTGGAACTTGAATGAATACAGAGAGTTGACAGATGTGCCTGCTCTAGGATTTCACGTCTCTGCCCAATAATATCAGGTACACAAACGCGTCCCTAAACTTAGCACACTCTTGTCACAAATCAAGGACTCCGAATCATTACCCTGCCGAGTATGCTCAAATATCCCAGACGAACGAGCATCAGCGGGCAGTGCCTCGCAAAAGCGATTAAGGAAAAGTGGTCGGGCGCGGACATGAGCAAGCTGTCCCCTCAGTAGAGACGAACTTAAGCTATACTCAACGATCGCATAAGAACTGTAACTCTGCAGAAGACTGTCTCAACAATCAACACCCGCTGCAGGAAGATGTACATTAAGCTCTGGTGGTCTGTGAAAATCTGACACGACTCTCGAACAGGTAGTGTCTCCAAATCTCCAACGCAAAACCACCGCGGCCATCTCCAGATCGTGAGTGGAATATCCTGATAGTACTTCCTCCAAATGTAGGGAAGCAAAAGCGATAACTCCATAATGTCACCTCAGTACACACTCGAGCCCCACTCACGAAACATTACAGTTAAACAACAAGTCGCCCGAACCAGAAGCAAAGAAAGAACTGATGCAGTTGTTAACCGAATCTTCAACTGCCGAAAATTCCGCACACATGCCTCAGTCCAAAGAAAAGAAACCTCCTTTCCGGTCATTCAGTCAACGGTGCAGCACTACAATAGCAATCCTGCACGAAATGGCGGTAAAAACCTGCTAAGCCCAAAAATCTGCGGACCTCCGTCCTGCTCACAAGTCTGGGCCAAAGCTGTATGGTCTCGATCTTCCTCGGAACCATACGAAAACAGTCTCCCGTAACTACAAGACCTAGGAGTCAACAAAAACAAGCCTGAAGAAACACTCCGAGAATCTAGCAAACCGCTGGGGCTCTCCCAACGTCTGCAAAACAAATCCTCAAGTGCTACTCCTGTTCCTCAAGACACATTAAATAGACCAGAATGTCGTCAATAACACAACAATAACTGGTCAAGGAACGGCTAGAAGAATCTGGTTCATCATATCTACGAATGCTGCTAGGGCATTGGTGAGTCCAACGACACCACCAAAACACACAAAGACCGTAGCACGCACAAGGCAGTCTTCGGAATGTCATCACTCCGAACCCGCAACAATGATGACCCGATCCCGAACAAACTTAGAAAATGTCTCACACTCTGGAGCTGATCGAAGAAATCCTCAATGCGAGGTAAAGGATACCTATCCACACCGTAAGCCGGTTCAATCGACGATCCATCAATACACAACCTCAATCTGTCGTCTTTCTCCTTGACGAACAGAAATAGGAGCTTCCCAAAGCGAAACATTCAGACGCACAAGCCCCCCAACAAACAACTCTGCAGCTGATCCTTAAGCTCCCTAAGCTTCGCTGGCTCATCTGGAACAACGTCGGAAAACTCTCGCACGAAAGGAAAACCGGTCCAACAAACCAACTGGCTCCGGTATCACGAATGAACGCCAAGAATCCATGACATCCTCTCCTCAAAAGCCGACTAGCGAAAAAGGCTGAATTAAAGCTGTAAGAGGCGGCACAACTATCCACCTGCACAACAAGAACTGACTCGCCGGGGAAAACAAAACCTGACTGTTTCCTCACGGTAGTCCACAGACACCTAGCACGTAGCTAACCAGTCCGTGCCCAGGAGAACGTCAAATCCAACATCTCTAGAAGGATCAAAACGACGGACGAATCTCTATCTCCTATCTGATTGGCACACAACTGAAATACTTATTGCGCAACAAAAGAATCGCTGACAGAAATTAACACAACAAACGGCCGATCTACCTAACACGACTCTCGTCCCAACCATGGCACAAAGTGTGAAAAACAAACAAATACATCAAAAGAACATACGAATTTAAAATACCTGAAAACTCTACATTGGACACCCGCGCGTCCTGATGAGTAGAAGCAAACCCTCGTGTTTGCCCCCTACCCGCAACTGGCTGAACTCCTCTGCTAGACTGACCCCTCTGAGCGAACCTTCTGCGTCCATGACCTCTCAGAATATGACCCTGACGAGGTGCTAAGGAACAATGTCTGACGAAGTGTTGAAGGCTTCTGCATCGAAAACATCCACGCGATGACTGCTGACCCTTCTGGGTATGAGAGCTGAAGGACTGTCCACGTCCTAAATCTCTACTACTCCCACGATGGTCACGAAATCTTTCTCGACGACTAAGCCTCTGTCTCTGGGCTGGTACACCGGTACGAGTCCTCCACTGTTCCGGAACTCTCAAAGTCTCTGGAAGACGTGTCTCGTAAACTGGGGCTGCATCCACTGGTGCTATGTAGGTGACGGACTGCTGCATGCTGATCGCAAAAAAAACTGAGTAAAAGGGGTAACAACCTCCTGTCGCTGCGCTCGAACGGTCTCAACCAATGAACTCATCGTCTGGCGCAAGTCCTGCATCTCTGCCATAAACCTAGCGAGCTGATCTGTCGAAGGCGGATCCGTCTGCATCTGTGCAACTAGCGTTCCATCCTGGTCAGCGCTCGTCTCACCCGAACCAACTCTGACCTCGGCCCTCGCTGCATCACTCTGAGTCCCCATAGTCATTGGCGGCAAGGCTATAAATGGAAATAAGATTCGATAAGAATACGTAAATCGAATCACAAGGATATGAATCATCAAAGAAGGAATTTCAAGAAATGTACTTAGGTCACTTTAGGTGAAGTACCGCATCGTGAGTATGCTGCAGACATACACATACTATGTAACTCGGCTTAAGCTACCTACTCCATCATACCAAGGTCGTCCTACACTCCGAAAGGTAAAAACCTAGCGCTCTAATACCAACTTTGTCACGACCCAAAATTGGCACGTGACGGCCCTAATACTACGCAACGCCTACAGACGTAACGCGGTAAAAGAAAGCCAAAACCCAGAAATCTAAACCATTAAAAAGACAAGAAAGGATAATAGGAGTTTTGAAACATTTGAAATCACAACCCAAATTCTTAAAAAGCCCAATTTATTTCCTTTAAAATTTTGGCAGCACCTCCTTTGTAAAAACTAGCCCCAAAATGGGTACAACATAAATAAAATCAAAGCATCTCCAAACGGGAGCAAATACACGCCCAAAGGCGGAAAACAACCACCACAACAAAAATACGACGCCGTAGCGAAGAAATAAAAGACGATAGAAAGGAAACTGTATAAAAGACAACAAATCACAAATAATATACAATATCGTCCTCACCAAGTCTCTAAGTCAACAAAATAATAGTAGATGGAGAGTACAAGGATACAACGAATATACAATACGACAATACGGATAACCACAAAACCCACCTAAGCAAAACTGCACACTATGAGCTGAAGCGGTATCCATAGCAAAAGATGATGGATAGATGAATAGCCTGCCTCGGCTACTCTGGGGAACACCCTGCAAAACAACTGTGGCACAACGGGGGTGAGTTGCCAACTCATGAATAGTAAATAACATATGCAGGTAATCGCAAGTATGCACATACAACGTGAATCTAACATATGCAATTAATAGCAATAACAGTTCATATGAATGCAATAATCATGAAAAGTACACCAGCAGGTACAACTAATACATGAAGCAATAATAATATGACAATCATTATGCAATAATCATGCAATAATGATATGAAAATGTGTAAATGCAACAATCATGGAAGGTACACTAACAGGTACAACTAATACATGAAACAGTGCATAAACAATAAATGTGGAGTATGGAATGAAATATGTCATTTCCACGGAATCCTGATATCGTGGTAGGATCACAATCCATCAAGACAATCCAAATCCCAATTCCTCAAATCAGCCCCCAAATTGGCTCTCATATCATATAAGTCTCACAAATCCTTAATGTACAATATCGAATAAATCTCCTATATCCTGAATGTACAAAATCAAGTGAATCTCATATATCCTTTATGTACAATATCAAGTAAGTGTCATATGTCCTAAATCCAATATCAAGTGAATCTCTTATAACCTAGGTATATTTGCATGAATAAATATGATGTATATAGAATTAATGTCAATACACATATATTAGCGTCTCATTCCACTAATATTGGTGTAAGGGCATATATAACAGCGTCCTAATCCACTGTTATATATACTACGAAGTAAATAGAAATATCATGAAACCAATGTGTCAAGCATCGATACAGAAATGTTGATCTATCAGGTGCTGTCACCAAGACTGGCACCCTGATAGGTACGTATCATACGCTATCCCGAAAGCTCGAGTGCCTAGCTCTGACCCTCGCCTTTCGATGTATCTATACGTACATGACTCCCGTCGGTATCCCCATGATAACCGCCGAGTCATAGGCAATGTCACCGGATGGTATGGTTCCCCTGCCGGGCTCATCGGCATGGTACATCGACATCCCTTTCTTGCCCCGGGGTACCTCCGGGCCCCACCATGTACCCTCATACGGCTTCAACGCCTCCTCGTAGGGGTATTTATATATATATATATATATATATATATCAGAAACGATAAAACTCATGGTGGATGCTGAAATATCATATCAAGGGAAACCGGGTTTTTCAAATAATGCATAATTTCATGAACTCTCACGGTCCCCAAATCCAGAAAACATCATAAAAAATCCATATAACAATGCGAAAATCTATGAATATGATATGTGCAACATAAACTGAAATGTAAGCATATAAAGGAAAAGCCGCTAATTAACTGCAACAAGTTAATATAAAAAAAATCATGCGGTTCCTATTTTATCCAAGTCTAAAATAACATCAAGTAAAGGTAAACATGTAGCTATAACCAGATATATGTGTAAATCATAAGGTATAGCAAGATATATGTATCTACCTACAAGTAATGATGTAGTATACCCCCTGGGTATAAGTGAAATATGTGCAAGGTATACCTGTAGCTATGTCGTAAAGTGTGTATGTACCTATCACTAATGGTACAATACTCTATAGGTATACGGGTATCTAGCATATAAGTATACGAAGGCATATGTGTAAGCATGTAGATATACAGGTATGCTATATGACATATGCGATAAGAAATATGAATCAATGTCACAATGTCCCTAACCAAGTAATATCCTAACTATAAGTGGTTTGTGTGTGACATGACAATTATTGATGGTGTGTGTAGCATACAATCAGTGCTCGTGCGACATGAATCGTCAATAATATGTGCAGTGTCCTAAGGCTACTAGTCCAAGCACAACAATATCTAAGCTATAGGGTAAATGCACAATTCTTAATATGACATAGAATATGCGACAAGTATTAACATCTCTAGCCTAGAAGCATAACGCCATGCGGGAGATTCCCCTGTAGATGTTAAATCTACTCACCAACGCTCTAAGCTAGGTGAATCCTACCACCTATTTTCCCTTTGTAGCAGTGTCCGTAGTCCCCGCCTGCGAACCTGCAACATTAAAACAGCAAAGCAAATATATATATATATATTAATAATAAACCTAAAATACATACAATCTATACGGACCAACACGACACACCTAAGTACTCTAAAGGGTTCGTATTGCAACTAACGCGTATAGCGACACTACGAAACCAACTCAGCGCAACAGCAACACGCAACACGCATCGTATCGGATAACGTATCGCACGAAACGAAACACTAGAAACACACAAGTGGTCCCAGATTTTTCTGTGCTAACAATTTATAAAAATTGCAAGTACCATGAGACTACCAATCGCCCCAGAGACCTATACCCAAAAACCCAAACCCTAACTCCCTACTCTGGCCGCAAATTGCGGCCAGAACCAATAAATCTACGGCCTGAACAAGGAGGAACTGGCTCGTATTTTGAGGGTAGGTTCTAGGTCTCTATACTAGGTTACTGTCAAGTCAATTTTTGCAACAAATACTTAGTTTAACAGCAGATCATCCGAGACCCCAAATCAACACTAAAAATACGATATTTATCCGAAATGATACGATACACGATAAAAACAGAAACTAACAAGATAAGCTACACAAAAATAACTTAAGCAACAGAAAGGAAACATTACCTAATCAAAAGAACACAAAGATCCTAGCTTTGTATGATCCAAGGCATCCATGAAGAAAAATCCAAAAAAAGGTGTGATTTTTGTGATGAAATTGTGAATTTCTGATGGATTTAGGTGATGAGGGATTAAGGCTTCAGTTGAGAGCTCAAGGTAATAGAAAATAATTGAGAGAAAAGTGTGAGAGAGAATGAGAGATAAGGATGAAGAGAGGTGAGTGTAGGGTGAATTATTGCTTACACTTACTCTCCCCCCTCACCTCATTAATGCACAATTAATTCCCTCATGACTCACAAGCCACCTCTCTCTCTCCATTAACCTAGAAGCTTCTCACAAAACAACTCATGGAAAAAGGTTAAGGAAAGGATAAGATAAAGCAAAGAGATTAGGTTAAGTGTCAAGTTTGCTAAGAACAAAATTAGCACAAACAAAACTCACATTTACGTGCACACGTGCGTGCATGCTTATAACAAATAATAATAAATTATTAATTAAATATTATAAAATGTGAGGAACCCGAATTGGTAAACTTTTTACCGTAAACCCGCATTAACGTCTAAACGAACACTAACCGAAATCTAAGGCGTTACAACGACGATATCGAGGGTTGTTTGATGGTTTTGAAAGCGTAGTCCATAGGTTCTAACCTATAGGCCTTAGCGCGTCATTTGGTTTTCTTAATGTGACTTTAAGATGCTTTTGCAATTGTGTTACCTTGTAGGTACCTTCTCGAGGGCTTCCCACGAGGAAGATGATGAAGGCGACATCGACACCGACACGCAAGATGCAAGGTGAGTAGATTATATCTATGAGGGAAGTCGGGTGGATGGCGTATAGCACCCCCGCAGTTCGATATTTAGTATAGTATATATGTACTATTTATGCTAGCTTATAGTGTGTCGTGGATATTTGAGATGTGATTAGGTGTACTAAGTTAGATTAGGGCATAGAAGTAAACTAGTATAGTACCTAGTTGCGAACCCTAGAATAGGTTTACACCCACACGCACACACATGCTTATTTGTTATGGTTATACCTAGATGATAAGGATTGTGGATGATTTTTGGAGATAAGTTGATGAGATTGTGCATAGTGCAATGAGATCGGTGATATGATGTGATTCGTATTTGGGATACGACATGAGATTTTTAGCAGGCCTTTGGACGTGTGTTTCACACACGCATTCATATTTATATAGACGGTATCGATTTGTACTAGACTTAGATCAGTACCCCAGATCATGAGATATGATGATAAGGATACCAGATAATTGATGAGATGAATGTGATATTGACCCGTACCCAGCTTTTGGGATGCCGTACGATGATTTACCGTACGAGCTTTATATTGATGATAGATCCGCACTCATGACTCAAGGATATCATATGATATTGTATCGTATGCGGTACCTTTGAAGCGGGATCACCGACTATTATATTTACATATATATTATATCGACTCAGATTTAGATGGTTTCCATACCCCTCCGATTGACTTGTTAGTTAGAGCCGTAGTCTTGCTAGTAAATGTTGGGCTAGGCTGATGTCATACCTATTTCAAACTAACGAATCGGGAGTATTTCAAGAATAGGCACAAGGATACTACGGATATTTTCAAAAGACGCGTCTTTTCTTAAAAACACCGTAGCCCTTCTTTTACTAAAAACCCCGATTCGTCTTATTTCAAATGGCAAACTGTATGACTTTTTTTATATTGATGCAGATGCATCACCATTGCGTAATTAGTCGATTTCTGCATATTCTGGTTATTTGCATCGCATTGCATGTGCAAATGGTTATTATTATATTAAACTCATGCTGTTAGGACACCAGCACCATTATCGATGATGCATATGTTCCACGTACACCTGCTTGCCGGCTCACACATTTCATCATCGATAATTGCCATGTCACTACACTGTAGTACTGTTGCATTCAAGATATGATCCCTTGCATGGCATACTTGTGTACATACCTATTGTATACTCATACTTACATAAGTATTTACACATACATAGATGATTCTGGCTTGATTAGATATTTAGGAACCGCAAGATACTCTTTAAAACTGACTCATTTTAAAAGAGCGGTATTCCCTCAATATGTGCATATTACTATTCCATGTTGCATGATATACTGATATGATTACAATTCTTTTACATGTCGCATACATCATGTTTTTTTATTATACACATTGAGATATGTTGTTTCCATGATATTTCTGGATTTGGGAACCATGGGTATTTCAAAAGAGAGTATGTACTTGTTTTAAAAACCCGGTTACCCTTGATATGATATTTCAGTGCGTCCACCATGTGTTTTCTCGGTTCTGAGAGCGACATGTGAAACCCGATTCGAGGAGGCGGATGAGGCCGATTGCGGGTACATGGTGGACCCGGTATGGTACCCCGGGGCGAGAACGGATCGCTGTGTAGTAGACGGTGAGCCTGGCAGAGGGACTACTACCTACCGGTGATAGTATTTGGGCTCGGCGGATATCTGGAGGATACCGACCATAGTCGAGGGATGATATGGGTCGATCCATACTGACGGAGCCCGTGGGCCGATCCAGACTGACGGAGCCCGATATATGAGGATTTACGTGCCGATGCTAGGCACAGGTTTCATGATGTTTTCGAGTGTCGATGCTTGACACTCAGGTTCCATGATTTTGATATGTCGCGAGCGACACATGTTGATTTACATCCTCATACTTCCATGCATATGTTTATGATATTTACATGCATGATGCTTATTGTCATTGGGTGACACGTGGACGATTTCCACATACATATATTGACATTGATGACATTGATCACATAGTTGGATGATATCCACATATTCATAGACTTCATGATATAGTCGACATTGATCATACATCATACTTATGATATGTTATTACCTGAGGCACTGGCACGAGCACTTGGCACTACACTCATGTATAGATGTTACATTGCCACCTTATCATGCTTCAGACTTATTCATTTGAGGTTTATATATATATATATTGATCGTATTGACCTAGGATTGTGTCATACATACGATTTCTGCTCTGTGATGTTTTCTATTCACGAGTTGGCAACTCACCTCCGTTGTGCCACGGTTTCTTGCAGGTTTTGCCGTATAGGTTTCTTTGCGGCTTTTCTGGTACACTACTTCCCTTTTGGATGACTTGCTTTGGTAGGTGGATTCTTTTGCATCAGAACCACCATTGTATATGTATTATTCAGTTTGTTGGGTTAGCCTAGCACCACATGAAAGGTTTGGAAGCATCACATGAACCAAAAGTGGAGTCTTTAGGGTGCTAAGTTAACGAACAAAGAATCGTTCCTAGAATCAATTAGGGTTTCAAATTTTTCACATCATCATATGAAAGAAATGCTAGGGTTTAGAGAGTACAACCTTTGTAGCTCCCTACGCTAGACTCCTCGGCTACTTGGGGTTTGAAAAAGCTCCGCTTGAACTCCTCGAGGTCACCGATGATCCACCCGGAGTCCGCTTTGTCCAAGCTTGCAACTTTATCCGATCAAGTGAACGAAATCAAGCTAACACTCTAAACAAGTGGGCTAGACTTGTGTAGAATGGTGTTGTGGTTCTCTTTCTCACTTCAAAATCCAATCTTGATGAGTATATTGCTCACTACAAAGAACTACAGAGCAAAATGAGAGAGGAAGAAGAAGATGATGGCAATATGAGAAGATGATAAGTTCAAGTCTAAAAAGATAATAGAAAATATATCAATATATATTTTCCTCTTCTCATATCAAACCATGGTTAGGATATTATTGAACTTGAGTTAAAAACACAAAAGGAAAAGTAACCCATGGTCAAATGGTGGGTGAGAATGGTTAGGTCAAGAGAAGAGTGTAGAAACAAATCAATAATGACCATTTTGCTTTTTCCCTTTTTGTTTTAAATCAAATGCAATTTAATCCATAAATAAAACCATGGTGTGAGTCTTATATTGCCACCATTTTCATGTATATACAACCATGAAGGATGTATGTATGTATGTATGTGTATATGTACATCCATATGTGCATGAATCAATAAAGAAACTATACATGCATGCATACATCCATCATACTCAAGAAAGGATTTCAAGTGAGAAGCTAATGGTTAAATGATAAATCAACACTTGATTTATCAATCTGGCCATATCACATATGACCCCTACCAAAAGCAAGCCGCCCGACCAATATACGGTATCCTATACGCGCATTTTAATCGGGTCCATGCGCATATCGCATACGCGCACCACAACGTATCGCCTGGACTAGGAAACTCCATTGTGGGACTCTGAGACTCGTCAATACGCCGGCAGTGGGTGATGATCATATCAAGCACCCCCAAGCCGCAAGCGGTCAGCTAAACGTAACGGCCACCCGGGTATTGAGCGATCAGAAGAGAACAAGCGAACCTGCTACAACTCCCGTCGAGCCAACCGGCAACACTTCCCGTACAGTCCGGTCTCCTCGTCTGATATGTCGCATATCAAGTCTAGGGGTGGTAAACGTCAGACCCCAATAACCGATAAGTCATGCCGATGTGAGGCTCATAACGGGTCGAGAAACTATTGGTAACACTTACCAGCAAATCTCTGAATCAGCCCTGGCCAGGGACTTCCCTGTTACGGCCAATCGAGCTCAGCGCAATATCAACCCCCAATACCGGGAGAGACGAAACCCCTCCTATCGCTCATTGCCTCTATGTGACTCGGGACTGTACCCAAAAACCACCGTTTTGCATGCCCTCATGGACGTGGTAAGGTGGAGATCAAAGCACAGTGGGAATCACACAAGACTCTATGAAGATCTCGAGTCTACAGACTAACCTGCACAAGTGTCACCTGAGAACTGCCATCTGACGTGAGGTATAATACCAACTGGGAGTTCTCGGCGAGTCCGTCCAGTGTACCCAGTCTCCACTGAGCACCCGTATACCATCTCTGATGTCAAACACCAATGGATATGGGATCATCCATCGCCCATCTCATGGGTCGAGAAGCGTATACGCTAGTCTACACTGGTATATCGATGCCCCGTCTCGATACACCCACGACTAGGGACCTTGAAGGATGTACTTATGGACTACCATGTCCCCACTAGTATGATCTGCATCATAGTCCAGGTAGTCAAGTACACATCCTAAAGGCTTTACCAACATGTAACTATAAGACAGTTTAAAGAGACTAGTATATATGTTAAGATAAAGAGCAACCAGATAGCATACTATCATATCGAGCAAGAAAGTCATCTCTATATATGTCCAAGCATCCAATATAATATACATCATCTGTACAATACTGGCCTCTAGGGCATACATACAACTAACACAGTTGTATCTAGAAATTCCATCAACCAAACTTGTATATTGTTTCAGATTTAGAAAACCGGTTATGTATTATTTCGACCTTAGAGTCGCGCGTTGTGGTATTATGGTTTTCATGCTGATTTTGAGTTTTCCTTTGAGTTTTGATCCTCGCCCTTCGGCGTTGTATATTATACTGCTTGCATGGTTGTGACCGTCGATTGACGAAGAGCTAAATCCCGCTTGGGGATGCCTTTTATCATTGTGTGTATATTATTCTTGTTGTACCCCGTTCGGGACATTATTTACAAAAGAAACTCTGCCGAAATTTTCAGAAAAGAATATAGATTTTGAAAATGCATATTCGGCTTACTAATTTAAAAACCCTTGTTTTAAAAACTTGTTTTCTTCACTCCTTAAAACTATTTCCTTTATTTATTACTTAAAAATGGTTTTAGATTTCTGGGCTTTTTGGCTTACTTGGATTAGATAGGGTCCTGTAGACTTCATATGATTCAAGTGCCAGTCACGGGCTATTTCTGGTCGTGACAGGTGTCAGTTGGTTCACCTACGATGTATACAGGTGCTCATTGGGTTATGAGTACACCGGACGGACTCGCCGGGAACATGCTAGTTGGTATTATACCTATTGTCAGATAGCAGTTCCCTGGTGACATGTGTACAAGTTAGTCTATCGACCTGAGATCGTCATTTGTCTCAAGTGAGTTCTCACTGTGCTTTGATTACTACCCTACCACGGCTCAAAGGAGTCGTGCAAACAGGTTTTAGTTAGGTACAGTCCCAAGCCACATAGAGACAGTGAGCGGATCGTCGGGGGATTCGTCTCTCCCGGTATTGGGGGCTGATGTCGCGGAGTACACGGGTGGCCATCACCAGAAATCCTTGGCCAAGATAGTCGAGAATTACTGATTTAGGATCGGTAGTTTCTCATGTGGTGATAGGTTTCATACCGACACTTAATGTCAAGTTATTAGGGGTTTGACTTTATCCACCCCCTAGACTCGATATGCGATACTCATAGACGAACGGACCGGACTGTACGGATATTGTCACTGTCAGGCTCAGTAGGGTTTCAGGATGAGTTTGCTCGTCGGCCTCCCTTTCGATTAATACCTGGGTAGCCGTTATGTACAGCTAGTACCACTAGCGTGCTTGTGGTTAAACCCACTGCCAGCGTATTGACGAGTCTTTAGAGTCCCACACAGAGGGTTTCCCTGGTTCGGGCGAAACGTTGTAGAGGTCGTATGGTTTTATTGCAGGGTTCGATCATATACGTGCACTTGTGCACGGATCATGATCAGATGGATAATACTAGAGAGATTTAGTTTAAGCTGGATCCTATTATTATATTGTTGGATTATTTTCGTCTCGTTGTATTCGTATTCGGTCGGAATACGGATGCGGGTATATATATACAGATGAGGGGTATTCTTGTAATTCGTTACAAGATTACTTTAGATAATGCCATTTCTTTTTTATAAACATTTTGGGTTAAATGTTTATTGGTGGGAAAGTGTGAGTCATGGATTTTTCATTAACTCTTGGTGCATGCACTTGGTGACTCGTGGTGGTGAGTCATGGTGGCATGACTTGGGTTCTTTGTTGTTTTGTAAGATATTTTGTTGTGAGCATGTGAGGATAGCAGATCCTTTCTAGGGTGAGGCTTTTCTTTAGTTAATTATTGCTCACAAAAAATATAACACACACAACACAAGCCATTTCTTTACTTGGTCTTTTTTTTCTTGAGCTCATATTTTCCTCACCTCATGGCATCTTCTTCAACCTCCACCCAAACCCTCTCATGAGTTGAGAATCCTTGGGTGTATTGAGACAAATTAATCACACACTCTCTCTACTCATCTTGGCTATCTAGGCTAGCAAACTAGATACCCGAGTCGCTTCGGTTTTGAGGCGGGAGCCTATATTACTAACCCTCAATATGGATCTTCTTCGATGTGGGGAGATGGTCAGTCGAAAATATTGCATTTTTAACACGACAATTTCCCTACCATTTGCACTCATCTACAGGTGTTCGGTATTAATATAGCACATATTAGCAAAACATCCGTAAAATACCAAATAACTTGTGTTACATATTAAAACCGACATTTTTGAGGGAAATTGAGTGTTTATCATTGCATCGCATAATCTTTGTATAGAGCAACACTTATCTCGAGAATCTGTGCAGGAAATTGCAGGAAAAGAGCTGAAATTGTCAAAAGTGCTGATAAAAATACGCCAAGTCCAAGACTTGAGATCTGGAAGAAATCAAGAAAGCAAAATGAGATTCCACACATTTGACAAAGGCCACAAAGTCAGCCCAATAACAGCCCAGAAGTTCCATGCCACAGGGCCTCTAAAGCGCCGCGGATCCGCGGCTCTATTGTTAGTTATATGTATGCCCTAGAGGCCATTACTATACATGAGATGTATATTGTAGTGGATGCTGGGACATATATAGGTAGGACTTTCTTGCTCGACATGATAGTACGCTATCTGGTTGCTCTTTATCTTAACATGTATTCTTGTTGTCTCTCTATTACATGTTGATAAGGCCCTTAGGATGTGCGCTCGACTTCCAGGACTATGATGCAGATCATACTAGTGGGGCCTGGGTAGTCAATGAGTACATCCTTCAATGTGTTAGTGTATATGCCCTAGAGGCCATTACTGTCTCATACTAGTTTGTATATTACTTAATGGAAGCTTGGGATATTCAAAGTTGTATATACAATCTTGCTCGAAATGGTAGTATGCTACTTGGTTTGTCTCTGCTTTAATATGTGCATGTGTTTCTTTTAGCATATTGCTGGTATACATATTAGTAGAGCCCTTAGGATCTTTGCTTGATTACCAGCGTTGTGATGGCGCTCGCACTCGTGGGAGCTGGGTAATCTATAAGCACATCCTTATACAGGTCCCTGGTCGTTGGACTATCGAGACAGGGCATCGATACTCCGGAGTAGACTAGCGTATGCGCTTCTCATCCCAGTGTGGGAGACGGTCTGTCCCACAGCCGTTAGTACGTCGTACTTGGGATAGTATGCGGGTGCTCGTTAGGTTACGAGTACACTGGACAGGACTCGTCGGGAACTGTTGGTTGGTAATATACCTATCGTCAGTTATCAGTTCCCAGGTGACATGAGTACAGCTTAGTCCGCTGACTTGACACTGTCACTTCGCCTCGAGTGTGTTCCCACTGCACTTTGATTACTACCCTACCACGGCTCAAAAGAGTCGTGCAAACAGGTAGTTTTTGGGTGCAGTCCCGAAGCACTTGGAGGCAGTGACGGTTAGACAGGATTCGTCTCTCCCGGTATTGGGGGTTGACATCGCGCTGTGTCTAGGAGAGCCATTACACGAGTAGTCCCTGGCCAGGGCAAGCGAGATATACTGGTAGGTTTCCAGTGTTATCTCAGGGTGTTCTGGGCTACACTCCGACACGACTTGTACCGCTATTAGGGGACTGACGTTCACCGCCCCCCTAGGCCCGCCATGCGATGTATCAGACGAACAGACCGGACTGTACGGAGACTGTCACATACAGGCTCAGTAGGAGTGCAGATGGGGTTCACCTCGTCAGTCTTCTTATCGACATCTACCTGGGGACCGTTACGTACAGCTAGTGCCGCCTGCGGTCTGTGGTTAAACCCACTGCCAGCGTAGTGTCGAGTCTTTAGAGTCCCACACAGAGAGCTATTCGCCTTTAGGCAAAATGAGTAGAGGTCGCATGGTTTTGCGACAGGGTTCGTTCGCATCCGCGCACTTGTGCACGTTTGCTGTCCGGACAGTTTATACTAGCGGGCTTTGGTTTAAGCCGGATCCTAGTATATGTTTTGAGATTGGTTTTTCTCAGGGTATTCGTGTTCCTCGGATCACGAATGCGGGTGCGTATGCACAGTTGCTAGAGATTGAGGGAGAGGACCTTGTTTAGGGTTAATGACTATTGTCATTTTATTAACCCCATTGTTTTTGTGTGAATTATTGTTAATTGATAATTAGCTTAATAATTGTGCATGGTTGTTGTTGACAATTTGACTTCATTGACTTGTTGACCTTGTTGACAACTTGACCATAATCATTTCATTTGGAAGATGCTCTTTGATCTTTGCAAAATTGAAATGATAATGGTCATGTCATGATTTATCATGACAATTTTCAAGCTAATTATCCAATTAAAATTATTCACACATATTAGTGAGAATGGCTCACGAATAATTCATTCTCTCATATTATTTCTCTCTCTTGTTCATCCTCTCCCTCAAGCTCTCTCCCTCTCATGTGTTGAGAAACAAAAAAGCTTGAGAAAAACCCTCTCTTGATCTTCTCTACTCTCTTCTAGGGTTCAAGTCTTAGCATTTCTTGCACTCTAGTTACTCCTAGCTTAGAGTTGAAGCTAAAGGTAGTGGCTTTCGGGTGGATCGTTCTTTGACGGGAGAAGACAAGCAAGGTGAACTCTTTCAACCATTCCAAGGAGCAAGGAGAGAAGGACTTTGAGCTCAAGGTATAACCTTTCCATCACTTAGCTACTTTGTAGTTAGGGTTAGCAAGTTTATGTTTAGCAAAGATCCTTAAAGCATAGTCCATGTTGCCTAAGTTCTTAAAAATCCAATTTTTATTATGTTTCCCGCCTCCCCGTAAGCACCGGGGTGGGCAACACGGACTTACAGTGGTATCAGAGCCTAACTAAACCTAAACTAGCTAAGTAGTTAAGTGTAACGAAGTTTCGAAACCGGAAAATCGAAAAACCAAACTCGCAAAACCCCAAGTTTCTGTTAATTTTTTTCCTGGTCAAAATGAAAAACTTTATACTTGTAAATTCGGCTCAGGGTTTTGTGTGAACACCCAAGAAAAACGTTGCCCTAATTCATTCAAACCGCCGCGCTACCGCCGCACGAGGTAGGCATGTGCCGCGGAAGCGCCGCCGTTTGTCGTCTTCTGTGCATCGTTTTTCGTGCAGTGTGTATCTGTGTTGGTTTTGGTATTTTTGAAATATGTTATATGTGCCCAGATTTTCCAGAACTAAAATTTACTTTTGGGGGCCTATAAATCCGTATTTTTCGGAACTTCACTACACTTTAACTATATCGGTTATATCTGTGATGCTTGTATGTATTGAACGTCGGCTAATCGCTATAAGTCGATTAGTCGGGGTTATACATCTCTGTGATCTGTGATGATTGTTGGTTTGTGGATATGAATGGATTGGATCGTCGCGGGTGAATAGCCGGGTTGGATGTGAGATGAGCGTTATTTTTCTTTCATTCATTTGTAACATGTAAATTGATGTAATAATATTATTTGTATGGCCGCACAACCGGGTCGGGGTTGTAGCCGTCATTGTATAATTCTTTTTACTGTTTTTGCTCCTAGGATAGACCCATGGAGGGGGTGCACAAACTACAGGGTATCTCGAAGTGCTGAGTGGCCTACTCACGGTGGTGAGGGAGGTTGCTTCGCTTCGGGTGCTTGGCGGGTAGTTTGCCGCACCCGTAGGGGTCTTGGGTGGGGTATTGGCTATTCACCGCGACCGTGTAATCCGCTTTGCGTTGCAGGCTCGAACGCATTGCGGATTCCTAGTATATCCAATGTATTCATCTGTGATCTGTAATGTCTATCATTGCTATATATTTATATATAATAACTATTTAGGCGTTGCTTATGTTTTACAGCCGCGCTAGCCCAGCCCCCGCTCTGTCGTTAGTTAAGTAACCTAACGGGTGATGACGGGCCCCGTGGCGAATGCGAATGGCATAAGCGTACGTCATATTTTGGTTGTTTTCTGCAATGGTAGGATTAAATGATGGGACGCATTAAAAGAACTAATGCAAGAAAATAAACCAAGTAAAAGTCGATTGGAACACTTTGAAAACCACTCGGTTCTTTTCAAAAATAAGCATTTTAAACGCGGAGCTTGAACCACTCCTTTTAAAAGCTATCTCGTTCCATCGACTATATCAAGTTCACTACGTTCACGGTTTCGCCAAAACCATCCGTAGCCCTCCGTCGTTTCATATAAATATTCAACAGTATTCAAGCTGTGTTTGTTGGCCTTAGTCAAGGCACAGTGTTTGGTAGCTGGTGGGTATTCATATGTTGCATAGATAGAATGCGTTGGTTTGGGACAGTCGTATTGCTTTGTTGGCCATAGTCAAGGGTATATACGGGTGGGTTCAAATTAACCTGGATAACGACGGGTAGAACTTGACATGTGACTTATGATTTGTTGGCCTTAGTCAAGGTCATAAGAGCATGGGGCAAAAATCTACATCGGGAGTTTCATAAGTACTGAAACTTGCTAGCGTTGCATACCATTTGGTGTGTGATGATTCTGGTAGGATTCCTTCGGTTTTATCACGCGATGATATTTGGATCCCGATCCTACTGTGAGTATATGCTACTCCTCGGGAAAACTCTCACTTAACGATCAATGCTATAAACCTAGTAGGTGCCTAGAAAGGTGTTAGCGGGGCTACGCCCACAGGGAAAAGAGGTTACTTAATTAAGGAACTTCGCGAAAGCGTTGGAAAACCTCCCTCGAAGTACCGACACTGGCCTGGCTGAACGGTTAAGCAAGTATTGTACGGTGAGATTGATCCTGACTAATCTTTTCTTTACGGTTTGAGAAGGGATTCGAGAGACAGTGGGAGCCATCCTGTTTAGATAAATTAAAAACCAATCTAAACTTGCAAGAGCAACATGCTAAGTGTTTTCTTCTCTCTCTCTTAATTGCAGCGACCATGTGACCACACCTAGGTTACATCTAGATAATAAGATGACTGAATCTAACTGTTATGACTGGCAAAGGTCTGTCCAGATGTCCATTGCCCAGGACAAGCTGGGACACCTCTTAACTGATCCAACCCCTGCCGTCTCAGGTCCAGTTTCCCCTGTCACGGATATTAATATTCGTAGGACATCGGAAGAAGTCTGTGCGAAAGCCAAGTGCCTCGTGTTAGCCTCAGTTGATGGTATATACCAGAGGCAGCACGAGAAGATGGACTCAGCTTCTATCTTCCTCCATAACAAAGTTTTATATGGAGAGCAATCTCGTATCGCAAGATATGAGACCTCGAACGAATTGCTTCCAGCGAGGTTGGCTATCGGGTCATCTGTAGGGGGCAACGTCCTTATAGAGACCAGCTCTTTTGAGCTCTCGGACCTGAAGACCACGTTGAAGAACAGGTCAGATGCTGACTCAGTTCAACAGTCTCTGCCTACTACCCTAAAGGAAACTAGGGAAGTAGAAAGAAAGGGAAGGGCAGAAGTTTCAGGAACAGATGTAGTAAAAGAAGGATGTTCCTATTGTTACGGGAATGAACATGGACAGAAGGATTGCAGGGCTTGTAAAGCCAGTAGCCAGAATTCGAAGCATGTTGTGGCTTCGGCTTCGGGTGAGTTTATGATTGAGAACTGTATGTCAGTTAACCCTACTTCCTGGGTATTGGATACCGGATCAGGATCTCATATCTGTAATTCGTTACAGGCTTTGAGAAACCGTAGGGTTATCAGGAAAGGTGATATGACTCTCAGGGTTGCTAACGGAATGAGCATGTATGCTGAATCCGTAGGGGAATATCATCTAGGACTGACAACTGGGCAGATATTGATTCTGCGTGACTGTTTTTATGTGCCAGGTGCGACTTGTAACATCATATCTGTATCCTTACTTTCTAAGGAAGGATATGATTTTACTTTTGTAAGCGATGTAGTAAACATCCACCTAAATTAAGTGCTGATTGGGTCAGGTACATTGAAATACGGTATATACGTTTTGAATCAAGCTCAGGTCTTCAGTGTCCAGAACACACTTAAAAGAAAGTCTCCGGAATTAAATCAGGCTTTCTTATGGCATTGTAGACTGGGTCACATTAATGAGACACGGTTGACAAAGTTACATAAAGAAGGATACTTAGATCCGTTCGAGTACCAGTCTTATGCCACTTGTGAATCATGTCTCATGGGAAAGATGACAAAGACTCCGTTCACTGGACACGGAGAAAGAGCGAGCGAGCTCTTAGGACTCATACACAGTGATGTGTGTGGTCCAATGTCTACACATGCGCGAAGTGGTTATTCATACTTCATTACTTTCACAGATGATTTCTCTAGGTATGGGCATGTCTTCTTAATGAAGCACAAATCCGAGGCCTTTGAGAAATTTCAGGAATACAAGAATGAAGTTGAAAAACAAACAGGCAAAAGTATCAAGATCCTAAGATCGGATCGAGGAGGAGAATACTTAAGTGCCGAGTTTCTGGGCTTCTTAAAAGAGAATGGAATTCTCTCTCAACTTACTCCCCCATACACACCACAACACAACGGTGTATCGGAAAGGAGGAATCGAACCCTATTGGATATGGTTCGTTCCATGATGAGTAAGGCTGAGTTGCCGCGATCCTTCTGGAGTTATGCACTAGAAACAGCTGCATATCTTTTGAACCAAGTTCCTACTAAGTCAG
This sequence comes from Agapanthus africanus, assembly GCA_030015575.1. NCBI lineage: Eukaryota > Viridiplantae > Streptophyta > Magnoliopsida > Asparagales > Amaryllidaceae > Agapanthus > Agapanthus africanus. Next base: position 218,461,556 of record JASDDO010000029.1, read on the forward strand.
TGCCTACCACACCATATCAGATGTGGAGTGGGAAGAAACCCAGTCTTAAACACTTTAAGACATGGGGGTGTCCAGCTTTTGTAAAAAAGCAGCATGCGGAAAAGCTCGAGGCACGTTCGGTACAGTGTAAGTTTGTGGGATACCCAAAGAACTCCAAGGGGTATCTTTTCTATTACGCAGAGGAACAAAAGGTTTTTGTTTCTCGCCATGCCCGCTTCTTGGAAACTGAATTTTTAGAAAATCAGATAAGTGGGAGCGCAATAGAACTGGAAGAAATTCCAGAACCACAAGCTATTACTGAAAGCTTGGTAGAACCAGAAGGTTCGAAAGAACAGGACATTCCCATGCCACTCCGCAGAAGTAGTAGGCAGTCTCATCCGCCCGAGAGGTACTACGGTTTTCTCATTGACGGGGATAGAGAGGACTGCACCATGGATTATGGTGAGCCTACTAGCTTCCAGCAAGCCATCCAGAGCGGCGACTCGGTAAAATGGCTGGATGCAATGCGGGCCGAGATGGAGTCCATGTACACCAACAAAGTTTGGACTTTGGACTTTGCACCAGAAGGGGTAAAACCCGTAGGCTGTAAATGGATCTTCAGAAAGAAGATTGGTGTAGATGGGCAGGTTGAGACCTATAAAGCTAGACTTGTAGCAAAGGGTTTTCGTCAAAGACCTGGTTTGGACTATGACGAGACCTTTTCTCCAGTGGCTATGCTGAAATCCATTCGGATCCTTCTTGCCATTGCTGCCTTCCACGATTATGAAATCTGGCAGATGGACGTAAAGACGGCTTTCCTAAATGGAAATTTAGAAGAGTGCGTCTATATGGATCAGCCGGAGGGATTCAATCAGAGTGGGAGCAGCGGTAGAGTGTGCAAGTTGCTCAAGTCCATTTATGGACTTAAGCAGGCATCGCGGAGTTGGAACATCTGCTTTGATGATACTGTCAAAGAATTCGACTTTATCAAGAACCCGGATGAACCATGCATTTACAGTAAGATTGTAGGGAGAACTGTGGTATTCCTCGTCTTGTACGTGGATGACATTCTCCTAATAGGAAATGATATTCCTATGCTACAGTCGGTCAAAGGATTCTTGTCGCAGAGGTTCTCCATGAAGGACCTGGGTGATGCCAACTACATTCTGGGGATCCAGATCTATCGTGATAGATCTAAGAGGATGTTGGGACTTTCACAGTCAAGGTACATTGATACCATACTGAAAAGGTTCAGTATGGAAGATTCCAAGCGCGGTAATCTACCGGCTTGTCACGGGATCACCCTCTCCAAAGAGATGTCTCCCAAGACTGATTTGGAAAGGGATCGCATGTCTATTATACCCTACGCTTCTGCGGTAGGCTCTATAATGTATGCGATGTTGTGTACCAGACCAGATGTAGCATACGCATTGAGCGTTGTAAGCCGGTATCAGTCAAACCCAGGGGAGAAACACTGGATAGCGGTAAAGAACATTCTCAAGTACCTGAGAAGGACTAAGGAGATGTTCTTGGTGTATGGCGGAAAAGACCTCCAGCTCGAGGCCTTTGCTGACTCCAGCTTCCAGAGTGACAAGGATGACTCCAAGTCCATGTCGGGTTATGTCTTTACCCTCAATGGAGGGGCGGTTTGCTGGAAGAGTTCCAAGCAGGAGACCGTTGCAGACTCAACAATGGAAGCGGAGTACATAGCTGCTTGCGATGCCGCAAAGGAAGCTGTCTGGATGAAGAAGTTCCTCACGGAGCTTCAGGTGGTTCCTACCATTGTTGATCCAATACCGCTGTATTGCGACAACAACGGAGCTATAGCTTTAGCGAAGGAACCCAGGTCCCATCAGAAGTCCAGGCACATTTTGAGGCGGTACCACCTGATCAGGGAGATCATTGATCGCCAGGAGATCGAGGTAAAGAGAGTTAATACGGAGAACAACACTGCAGATCCACTCACGAAGGCCCTACCCCAGACTCAGTTCGAGCGGCTGATCGAGATGATAGGTCTTCGATACGCCAGTACATGGCCTTAGTGCAAGTGGGAGATTGTTAGTGTATATGCCCTAGAGGCCATTACTGTATCATACTAGTTTGTATATTACTTAATGGAAGCTTGGGATATTCACAGTTGTATATACAATCTTGCTCGAAATGGTAGTATGCTACTTGGTTTGTCTCTGCTTTAATATGTGCATGTGTTTCTTTTAGCATATTGCTGGTATACATATTAGTAGAGCCCTTAGGATCTTTGCTTGATTACCAGCGTTGTGATGGAGCTCGCACTCGTGGGAGCTGGGTAATCTATAAGCACATCCTTATACAGGTCCCTGGTCGTTGGACTATCGAGACAGGGCATCGATACTCCGGAGTAGACTAGCGTATGCGCTTCTCATCCCAGTGTGGGAGACGGTCTGTCCCACAGCCGTTAGTACGTCGTACTTGGGATAGTATGCGGGTGCTTGTTAGGTTACGAGTACACTGGACAGGACTCGTCGGGAACTGTTGGTTGGTAATATACCTATCGTCAGTTATCAGTTCCCAGGTGACATGAGTACAGCTTAGTCCGCTGACTTGACACTGTCACTTCGCCTCGAGTGTGTTCCCACTGCACTTTGATTACTACCCTACCACGGCTCAAAGGAGTCATGCAAACAGGTAGTTTTTGGGTGCAGTCCCGAAGCACTTGGAGGCAGTGACGGTTAGACAGGATTCGTCTCTCCCGGTATTGGGGGTTGACATCGCGCTGTGTCTAGGAGAGCCATTACACGAGTAGTCCCTGGCCAGGGCAAGCGAGATATACTGGTAGGTTTCCAGTGTTATCTCAGGGTGTTCTGGGCTACACTCCGACACGACTTGTACCGCTATTAGGGGACTGACGTTCACCGCCCCCCTAGGCCCGCCATGCGATGTATCAGACGAACAGACCGGACTGTACGGAGACTGTCACATACAGGCTCAGTAGGAGTGCAGATGGGGCTCACCTCGTCAGTCTTCTTATCGACATCTACCTGGGGACCGTTACGTACAGCTAGTGCCGCTTGCGGTCTGTGGTTAAACCCACTGCCAGCGTAGTGTCGAGTCTTTAGAGTCCCACACAGAGAGCTATTCGCCTTTAGGCAAAATGAGTAGAGGTCGCATGGTTTTGCGACAGGGTTCGTTCGCATCCGCGCACTTGTGCACGTTTGCTGTCCGGACAGTTTATATTAGCGGGCTTTGGTTTAAGCCGGATCCTAGTATATGTTTTGAGATTGGTTTTTCTCAGGGTATTCGTGTTCCTCGGATCACGAATGCGGGTGCGTATACACAGTTGCTAGAGATTGAGGGAGAGGACCTTGTTTAGGGTTAATGACTATTGTCATTTTATTAACCCCATTGTTTTTGTGTGAATTATTGTTAATTGATAATTAGCTTAATAATTGTGCATGGTTGTTGTTGACAATTTGACTTCATTGACTTGTTGACCTTGTTGACAACTTGACCATAATCATTTCATTTGGAAGATTCTCTTTGATCTTTGCAAAATTGAAATGATAATGGTCATGTCATGATTTATCATGACAATTTTCAAGCTAATTATCCAATTAAAATTATTCACACATATTAGTGAGAATGGCTCACGAATAATTCATTCTCTCATATTATTTCTCTCTCTTGTTCATCCTCTCCCTCAAGCTCTCTCCCTCTCATGTGTTGAGAAACAAAAAAGCTTGAGAAAAACCCTCTCTTGATCTTCTCTACTCTCTTCTAGGGTTCAAGTCTTAGCATTTCTTGCACTCTAGTTACTCCTAGCTTGGAGTTGAAGCTAAAGGTAGTGGCTTTCGGGTGGATCGTTCTTTGACGGGAGAAGACAAGCAAGGTGAACTCTTTCAACCATTCCAAGGAGCAAGGAGAGAAGGACTTTGAGCTCAAGGTATAACCTTTCCATCACTTAGCTACTTTGTAGTTAGGGTTAGCAAGTTTATGTTTAGCAAAGATCCTTAAAGCATAGTCCATGTTGCCTAAGTTCTTAAAAATCCAATTTTTATTATGTTTTCCGCCTCCCCGTAAGCACCGGGATGGGCAACACGGACTTACACAATGTTCCTAGTCGTGAGAATATCGAGACAGAGCATCGATATTCCAGAGTAGACTAACGTATATCTTCTCGACCCATGTGATGGGCGATGGATGATCCCATATCCAATGGTGTTTGACATCAGAGACGGTATGCGGGTGCTCAGTGGAGACTGGGTACACCGAACGGACTCGCTGAGAACTCACAGATGGTATTATATCTTACGTCAGATGGCAGTTCTCTGGTGACACTGGTACAGCTTAGTCTGTTGACCCGAGATCGTCATAGAGTCTTGTGTGTCTCCCACTGTGCTTTGATTTTCACCCTACCACGGCTCTACTGAGTCGTGCAAACAGGTGGTTTTTGGGTACAGTCCCGATTCACATGGAGGCAATGAGCGATAGGAGGGGATTCGTCTCTCCCGGTATTGGGGGTTGATGTTGCGCTATGCTCGACTGGCCATAACTGGAAATCCCTGGCTAAGGTTGCACTGATTTACTGGTAAGTGTTATCAGTAGTTTCATGCTTGTTATGGACCTTATATCGGCATGACTTATCAAGCTACTGGGGTCTGACGTTTACCACCCCTAGGCGAGATATGCGACATATCAGACGAACAGACCGGACTGTACGGTAAGTGTTACTGATTGGATTCGCAGGAGTGTGAGCAGGCTTGCTCGTTAATCTTATGATCGCTCAATACCCGAGTGGCCGTTACGTTTAGCAGACCGCTTGTGGCTTGTGGGTGATTGATATGATCACCACCTACTGTCGGCGTATTGACGAGTCTTTAGAGTCCTACACAGAGGTTTCCTGGCTCAAGCGAAACGAAATAGGAGCGCATATGAGATATGTGCGGGACCGAGAATAATACCAGTATGTGATACTGTGTTCTATTCTCGCGATTTGTATCATCGGACGGTTATATGAGATATAGCCGGATTACCGAATCAAGTGTTGATTCGGTATATTGATACACTAGATATTAGTCGGTTATATTGGATATGACCAGATCATTAAATCAAGTATTGATTTAATGATTTAATGTATAATTATATATTTGATATATTACTTTACATTAACTAGTATTTGTTCACTTAAGATTGACTTTCTCACTTTTTGCACAAGTTGTATATATAATATATGTTTGTGCACTAGTTTGTATCATGATTGATGATACATGCAAACTTGGGTGTGTGTATGACTTACACCATGTTTAGGGGGTTTATTTATTTTATTTATTTTTGGCAAAAACAAAATGGTGGCTTTCTTTGATTTTTTGCTTGAAACTTCATGAAGCTTTTTAAGCTTCTTTGACAAAGTCTAACCATTTTGTTTTGCATGAGATTTTCACTAACCTAACCATTAGCTCAAACTAGGGTTTAGTCTCTACAAAGGTTAACCCACCCATGATTGTATTATGATAGACTCCATTTTATTATTCATTTTATTAATTCATTATTCATTCTTATTCTTTTCTTCTTCTTCATCTTCTTCAAGTGAAGAAAAACCTTGCTAGAAAAATTTCAAGTGAAGAAAAAGTGTGAGAAATCCAAATCCAAAGTGAACCCACTTCCTATTTCTTCATGCTCTACCACTTGCCATATAGTATAGGGTGTTCTCTTCACAAAGTTCATGACCAAGTGGAGATGGAGCTTGAGTTTGAGTCTCCTCGACGTAGATCATCTTCGGCTTCGAAGTCAACGACCTAGCCCGCTCATTTCTCCGAAGACACCATCGCTAGGGTCCGGGATCCCGATGATCGCAGCGAAGGGACGTCAACACGGAGCATTAGAAGTGAAGGACCGGATCTACAAATGTTGTAATCCCTTTCACTTAGTAGTAAAGTAGTTTACTTGCTTTTAGTTTCGCCTAATCTCTAGTACACGATCTTGCATAGGGTTGTTAGGCACATAAAAAATTTGAATTTGGCATGGTAGATGCCTTGTGGAACCTCATGTGTGTGCCTAGGAACCCTACAGTGGTATCAGAGCCTAGCTAGAGCTTTAGACGAAGTGTAGACGAAGTTAAAAACCCAATCGAACCCCGAAACCCTAATCAAAACCCTTCTCTGTACATTTTTTCAAAACTGTGATTTTTGTCAATTAAAAATACTCAGAAAAATCAGCAAGGTTTTTTAGGAGTTACTGTGCAACACGTGCCTCTAATACCTCCAAAGCGCCGCGGAACCGCGGCCGTACCATAGTATTGGCGGCGGTTCCATGGCCGTATGTAAAGAATAGGTACTCAGTTTTGCACAGTAACCTCCGTATGTGATTCCTGATTCTTCTGGGAATTTTTAATTATGCTCAAGAGTTGAGTTATCTGGGGTGTATTGGGGACTCGTTGATTTGATCGGATATTTTAACTTTGTTTCTGTGTTTTTTCGGGTAATTTAGAAAGTGTTAAAAAGTTCGACCGGATATCAACAACTCACTTTTTCCCCTGCCGGAAAATTTCCAAGTATTCCATTTTTCCGTAGTTTAAGAACATCTAAATCGTGCAAGTAACGCGATGGACCCTCTAAAAGACAACAAACCTTAACTCGATTATGTGATCGACTTGAACTGCCTTTTGAACCTTAGGGTTTGGGGCAGTACGGCGTGCCACATGTGAGGCGTTGGCTTGACCCTTCTACGGCTGGACCGTTGGTACTGTGGCATGAAATGGATGTTTTTAAACTTCCCTCAAGTGTTGAGCTATTTGAGAAAACTTGGGTGTTTGATTATTCGATCGGAAAGTTTAACATTGTCTATTTATCTGGAATGTGATACAATATTTGGAATCCACAGGTAGTTATGAGATAACTAATTTGAATGTTATAAATCTAGCAGTTCAGTCTCAGATGATCGGTTGCCACGGAATTTTGATGTGATCAAAAGTCCGTCGCAATCACGTAGCGTACGCGGATACTCGCCGGGTAAACTTAACAGACAGCCACGCCCCATAGCCCCAACCAAGTGACTGTAGGAGAACCCCGTTGCCAAAAGCATCCGTTCGGGTGCTCGCGGCAGCGGTGTTCCGCCTTAGTGCACTTCGTCGACGGCATCCGGGTGTGCGGCCGTCTACTAAAGTTTGCGACGAGCATTCGATCAGGATGTCGGGAATCTTGTTGAATTGCCCGACTTGATATTGAAAAGAGTTTTCGATTATGAGACTAAAATGCGGGGTTTATAATTGTTAGGCATGCGATGTCTAAGGAATTCATTTGATTAGGCATGCGATGTCTAAGGAAATTGCGGATTCCAACTGTTGTAGTTTTACACTTTCTTTTCTGCGACCGTAAGTGTAATATGTGATATCGCCGGTTTCGTTGCTATATGTCAACGACAATTGGGATACGCATGTTTACTTACGTTGATGACATGTGATGTTATGTGTTGCTGGATATGTTATATTGGATCGTCGTGTTTGAATAGCCGGGGGTTTTTATGTGAGACGGGTGTTTTTCATTTTCATTCATGTAAAAAACTTGTATGTAATATTCTTTTATTGGGGCACTTCCGGGTTGAGGATAATGTCTCCATTGTATATTATTTACTTTTCCGCATTAGGATAGACCCAAGGAGGGGAGCACAAGTAACCGGGTTCTAGGGTCCAGTGGGAGACCATCTCGAGGAGTCGAGTCCGGGTCTCCTAACTCTAGAATTGGTAGGGTTGCTTGCTGCTCTCGTAGGGGTCTAGGGTGTGGGATTGGCTATTCATCACGACCGTGGAATCCGTGTTTTATATAGGCTCAAAATAAAACACGGACGTCCTAGTATATCCAATATTTCATATGATATTTTCTGCTGCGTTATCTGTGATGTGATCATGTGATTTGTTCAGATAGATATTGTATATAGTATATATGATATATTATATAGACGTTGCTTATGTTTTACACCCGCGCTAGCCCTGCCCCGCTCTTCCGTTAGTTACCTAACCTAACGGTGCAGACGGGACATCGAGGCGAATGCAGATGGCATAAGCGTACGTTGTATTTATCTATGATGTTTAGATGGACTTAAATGATGGGACATTCATTAATGAGATTAATGAAAGAAAATAAACCTAAAAGATGTTGTGGAATCGAATTTCAAAAATCAGGTAGCTCTAGTTGTTGCTTTGCATAGCGGTGTTCCTTGTAGAACATCCAGCACCTTATTCGATAAGGAAAGAGCCGACGATCCCTTCACCGGGAGTGACCTCTTTAGCAATAATTAGCAAATGCTATAACCTTCGGTTTGTCTTTTGATTGCTTTTATAGTTCTTGCTTTGTATAGTGGTATTGTGAATATCCTGCACCTCATTCGACGAGGAAAGAGCCGGGATCCCTTCACCGGGAGTGACCTCTTTAGCGAAACTAGCAAAAGCCTCAAAAACACTCCATTTAAAACCATTTGATTCCGCAACGAGATCAAGTTCAAAGCGTTAAAGGTTTTCTTAAAAATCATCCGCAACCCTCCGTCATTTTAGGAAGTAGAGTACTTAGTATTCGTGCTGTGTTTGTTGACCATAGTCAAGGCACAGTGTACGGTAGCTAAGTGATGTCTTCCTATACCGCATATGATGTGATTAGTTAGGACAGTCGCGTGACTTTGTTGACCTTAGCTAAGGGTCATGTAGGTGGGTCTAATTAATCACGAAATGATGGGTAGAGCTTGACTAGTGCTTATGATTTGTTGACCATAGTTAAGGTCATAAGCGCTAGGGTAAAAACCTTTATCGGGAGTCTCAAGTGTTGAAATTTGCAATGAGATTGCATACCTTCTATGAGATAGTTGGATCCCGATACCCACTGCGAGTAATTGTTACTCCTGGGAGAGTTTTGCACTTTACAATTAGCCGATCAAGTAGGTGTCTAGAAAGGTGTCAACGGGGTTACGCCCCTGGGAAAACGAGGTTTATTTTAATTAGGTCCGTGCGAAAGCACGGAGAACCTCCCTCAAAGTACCGGCACTGGCCTGGCTGAAAGATTGGCGAACTTGTAGAGTGTAATTAATCTCGTCTAGTCTTTCCTTTTAGGGTTTGAAGGAAGATTTGATAAAAACAGTGGGAGCCATCCTGATTAGATAAAATATATAACCAATCTAATCTTGCAAGAGCGCACGCAGAGTGTTTTCTTCTCACTCTCTCTCTCCAGGTAGCGACCATGTCACGCCTTAATCAAGATAATAATATGGATGTATTGACCGAACCCGCTTGTTTTACTGAGCTAAGGAACGTTGGTCCCGCTCCAACTTATAATTGTTATAAGACAGAGCAGGAAATTGGGGGATACCAGATTTCCCGTGCCGCCCAAACGAAGAAAGTGCATGATGATGCATCTTCTTCGGGTGTGTTCATTACAAAGAACTGTTTCTCTGTATCCTCTACGTCCTGGATATTAGACACCGGATCAGGATCCCACAAATGTAATCTATTACATGGGCTACAGAAAGGTAGAGAACTGAGAGCGGGTAATAAGTTTCATGAGACAGAAAACGGTGCAAGTGTTGCAGCCAAGTCTGTTGGACACTATCACCCTGTATTACCAGAATACATTGATTCTGAACGAATGTTATTAGATACCGAACCTGATATACAACATCATATCAGTCTCTTTATTAGTAAAGAAAGGATATAATTTTGTATTGTTGGATAATGTTTTGAACATTTGCTATATCAAGAGTTGATCGGTTCAGGCACGTTATCTAAAAGCATTTGTAAGTCCATGCTACCTCTCCCGGTACTTACGGGCTTGCGGAATTTGGTGAAAAACGATTTTCTTAGAGGTGGTAACATGGACTCAAAACCCGGATCTTTGTTAAACTGCTAACTAACAACCTAACAAGAGTTTACCTACTCGGTTAGGGGGCTATACCTTTCTTGAACTCCTTCGTCTTCAACTCGTCCCGGAGTTCGGATCGGCCTCACCTCGTCGTCTCCTTGCGTCGAAGATGGATCCACCCGAAAGCTTCTACCTTTGGCTTGTTCTTCGGACTTTGAAGAAACTAGATCACTTGGCTTGCTAGGCCTTGTGAGCTAGAATGAGTAGAGAAGAGTATGTTGGGATTTTGCTCTATGGTTCTTGCTTCTCAACACATGAGACAAGTGAACCATAGACTAAAAAAGAGAGAGCAAGAGGAAGAGGGTGAGAGCAAGAGCATGAGAGCTCAAAAACAAGAGAGAGAAAGGTCAAGCAAGAATGAGCCTCTCTTTTGTCTTTCACCCTCTCATAATCCAAAAGCATCATTAGCCATAATGTCAACCAAGTATTATGTGATGGTTCATATCATGACAAAGGCAATATCATTTCCATGCACTCATTTTGCAAACTACAACAAGCAAGCAAAAGTCTTTGCATGAAAATGACAACCATTATGATGATGATGGTCAACTAGTCCAACCTAGTCAACCGGTCAACAAAGTCAACAAGTCAACAAAGTCAACCCTCCAACAACCATGTCACTATAATACTTAATTAATATTATTGCTAAATATATATATATATATATATATATCATATTCTCATTAGGGTTGAGCAAAAAGTCAATAGTCAACAGTCAACGGTCAACAACCCTAATGAGAATCCTCTGCCTCTGTCTCTCCGTCAACTGTGCATACACACCCGCATCCGCGTTCCGAGGAACACGGATGCAAACTGGATAAAAGCAATCCCAATACGTACACTAGGATCTGGTTTAAACCAAAGCCCGCTAGTATAAACTGTCCGGACACTAAACGTGCACAAGTGCACGGATGTGACTGAACCGTGTCGCAAAACCATGCGACCTGTCGCAAAACCATGCGACCTCTACTCTTTTGCCTAAAGGCGAATAGCTTTCTGTGTAGGACTCTAAAGACTCGACACTACGCTGGCAGTGGGTTTAACCACAGATCGCAAGCGGCACTAGCTGTGCGTAACGGTCCCCAGGTAGATGCCGACAAGAATACTGACGAGGCGAAACCCATCTGAACTCCTACTGAGCCTGAATGTGACATTCTCCGTACAGTCCGGTCTGTTCGTCTGATACATCGCATGGCGGGCCTAGGGGGCGGTAAACGTCAGTCCCCCAATAGCGGTACAAGTCGTGTCGGAGTGAAGCCCAAAACACCCTGAGATAACACTGGAAGCCTACCAGTATATCTCGTTTGCCCTGGCCAGGGACTACTCGTGTAATGGCTCTCCTAGACACAGCGCGATGTCAACCCCCAATACCGGGAGAGACGAATCCTGTCTAACCGTCACTGCCTCCAAGTGCTTCGGGACTGCACCCAACTACCACCTGTTTGCATGACTCCTTTGAGCCGTGGTAGGGTAGTAATCAAAGTACAGTGGGAACACACTCGAGGCGAAGTGACAGTGTCAAGTCAGCGGACTAAGCTGTACTCATGTCACCTGGGAACTGATAACTGACGATAGGCATAATACCAACTAGTCAGTTCCCGACGAGTCCTGTCCAGTGTACTCGTAACCCAACGAGCACCCGCATACTATCTCAAGTACGACGTACCGATGGCTGTGGGACAGACCGTCTCCCACACTGGGATGAGAAGCGCATGCGCTAGTCTACTCCGGAGTATCGATGCCCTGTCTCGATAGTCCTGCGACCAGGGACCTGCATAAGGATGTGCTTATAGATTACCCAGCCCCACTAGTGTGACCGCCATCACAACGCTGGTAATCAAGCAAAGATCCTAAGGGCTCCACTAATGTGTATAGGCGATATACTAAAATAAACACATGTACACATTGAAGTAGAAACAAACCAAGTGGCATACTACCATTTTGAGCAAGATTGTCAATACAAGGTGAATATCCTAAGCTTCCATTAAGTAATATACATACTAGTATGATACAGTAATGGCCTCTACGGCATATACACTAACAATCTCCCACTTGCACTAAGGGAATGTACTGGCGTATCGAAGACCTATCATCTCGATCAGCCGCTCGAACTGAGTCTGGTGTAAGGCCTTCGTGAGTGGATCAGCAGTGTTATCTTCCGTATTTACTCTCTTCACCTCGATCTCCCGGCGATCAACGATCTCCCTGATCAGGTGGTACCGCCTCAAAATATGCCTGGACTTCTGATGGGACCTGGGTTCCTTCGCTAAAGCTATAGCGTCGTTGTTGTCACAATACAGCGGTATTGGATCAACACTGGTAGGAACCACCTGAAGTTCCGTGAGGAACTTCTTCATCCAGACAGCTTCCTTTGCGGCATCGCAAGCAGCTATGTACTCCGCTTCCATAGTTGAGTCAGCAACGGTTTCCTGCTTGGAACTCTTCCAGCAAACCGCCCCTCCATTGAGGGTAAAGACATAACCCGACATGGACTTGGAGTCATCCTTATCACTCTGGAAGCTGGAGTCAGCAAAGGCCTCAATCTGGAGGTCTTTTCCGCCATACACCAAGAACATCTCCTTAGTCCTTCTCAGGTACTTGAGAATGTTCTTTACTGCTATCCAGTGTTTCTCCCCTGGGTTCGACTGATACCGGCTTACAACGCTCAATGCGTATGCTACATCTGGTCTGGTACACAACATCGCATACATAATAGAGCCTACCACAGATGCGTAGGGTATTGATGACATGCGAGCCCTTTCCAAATCAGTCTTGGGAGACATCTCTTTGGAGAGGGTGATTCCGTGACAAGACGGTAGATTACCACGCTTGGAATCTTCCATACTGAATCGTTTCAGTATGGTGTCGATGTACCTTGACTGTGAAAGTCCCAACATCCTCTTAGATCTATCACGATAGATCTGGATCCCCAGAATGTAGTTGGCATCGCCCAGGTCCTTCATGGAGAACCTCTGCTACAAGAATCCTTTGACTGACTGTAGCATAGGAATATCATTTTCTATTAGGAGAATGTCATCGATGTACAAGACGAGGAATACCACATTTCTCCCTACAATCTTACTGTAAATGCATGGTTCATCTAGGTTTTTGACAAAGTCGAATTCTTTGACAGTATCATCAAAGCAGATGTTCCAACTCCGTGATGCCTGCTTGAGTCCATAGATGGACTTGAGCAATTTGCACACTTTACCGCTGCTCCCACTCTGATTGAATCCCTCTGGCTGATCCATATAGACGCACTCTTCCAAATTTCCATTTAGAAAAGCCGTCTTTACGTCCATCTGCCAGATTTCATAATCGTGGAAGGCAGCAATGGCAAGAAGGATCCGAATGGATTTAAGCATGGCCACCGGAGAAAAGGTCTCGTCATAGTCCAAACGAGGTCTTTGATGAAAACCCTTTGCAACGAGCCTAGCTTTATAGGTTTCAACCTGCCCATCTACACCAATCTTCTTTATGAAGATCCATTTGCAGCCTAAGGGTTTTACCCCTTCTGGAGCAAAGTCCAAAGTCCAAACTTTGTTGGTGTACATGGACTCCATCTCGGTCCGCATTGCATCCAGCCATTTTACCGAGTCACCGCTCTGAATGGCTTGCTGGAAGCTAGTAGGCTCACTATAATCCATGGTGCAATCCTCTCTATCCCCGTCTATGAGAAAACCGTAGTATCTCTCGGGCGGATGAGACTGCCTACTACTCTTGCGGAGTGGCGTAGGAATGTCCGGTTCCCCTGAACCTTCTGGTTCTACTAAGGTTTCAGTAATAGCTTGTGGTTCTGGAATTTCTTCCAGTTCTATTGCGCTCCCACTTATCTAATTTTCTAAAAACTCAGTTTCCAAGAAGCGGGCATGACGAGAGACAAGGACTTTTTGCTCCTCTGCGTAATAGAAAAGATACCCCTTGGAGTTCTTTGGGTATCCCACAAACTTGCATTGTACTGAGCGTGCCTCGAGCTTGTCCGCATGCTGCTTTTTTACAAAAGCTGGACATCCCCATGTCTTAACGGATTTAAGACAGGGTTTCTTCCCACTCCACTTCTGATATGGTGTGGTAGGCACTGTTTTAGTAGGAACTTGGTTCAAGAGATGTGCAGCTGTTTCTAGTGCATAACCCCAGAAAGATCGCGGTAACTCAGCCTTACTCATCATGGAACGAACCATATCTAATAGGGTTCGATTCCTCCTTTCCGATACACCGTTGTGTTGTGGTGTGTATGGAGGAGTAAGTTGAGAGAGAATTCCATTCTCTTTTAAGTAGCCCAGAAACTCGGCACTCAAGTATTCTCCACCTCGATCCGATCTTAGAATCTTGATACTTTTGCCGGTTTGTTTTTCAACTTCATTCTTGTATTCTTGAAATTTCCCAAAGGCCTCGGATTTGTGCTTCATTAAGAAGACATGTCCATACCTAGAGAAATCATCTGTGAAAGTAATGAAGTATGAATAACCACTTCGCGCATGTGTAGACATTGGACCACACACGTCACTGTGTATGAGTCCCAAGAGCTCGCTCGCTCTTACTCCGTGTCCAGTGAACGGGGTCTTTGTCATCTTTCCCATGAGACAAGATTCACAAGTGGCATAAGACTGGTACTCGAACGGATCCAAGTATCCTTCTTTATGTAACTTAGTCAACCGTGTCTCATTGATGTGACCCAGTCTACAATGCCATACGAAAGCCTGATTTAATTCTGGAGACTTTCTTTTAAGTGTGTTCTGGACACTGAATATCTGAGCTTGATTCAATACGTATATACCGTTATTTAATGTACCTGACCCAATCAGTACTTGATTTAGGTGGATGTTTACTACATCGCTTACAAAAGAAAAATCATATCCTTCCTTAGAAAGTAAGGATACAGATATGATATTACAAGTCGCACCTGGTACATACAAACAGTTACGCAGAATCAATATCTGCCCAGTTGTCAGTCCTAGGTGATATTCCCCTACGGATACAGCATCCATGCTCATTCCGTTAGCAACCCTGAGAGTCATATCACCTTTCCTGATAACCCTACGGTTTCTCAGAGCCTGTAACGAATTACAGATGTGAGATCCTGATCCGGTATCCAATACCCAGGAAGTAGGGTTAACTGACAAACAGTTCTCTATTACAAACACACTCGAACTTTAAACCACAACATGCTTCGAATTCTGGCTACTGGCTTTGCAAGCCCTGCAATCTTTCTGCCATTGTTCATTCCCGTTACAATAGGAACGTCCCTCTTTTACTATATCCAGTCCTGAAACTTTTGCCCTTGCTTTTCCTTTTTCTTCCCTGGTTTCTTTCAGGGTATAAGCAGAGGGCAGGGACTGTAGAATTAAGTCAGTACTTGACCCATTCTTCAACGTGGTCTCCAGGTCCGTGAGCTTAAAATAGCTGGTCTCTGTAAGGACGTTGTCCCTTACAGATGACCCGACAGCCAACCTCGCTTGAAGCAATTCGTTCGAGGTCTCATATCTTGCGATACGAGATTGCTCTCCATATAAATTTTTGTTATGGAGGAAGATAGAAACTGAGTCCATCTTCTCGTGCTGCCCCTGGTTCGCACCATCAACTGAGGCTAACACGAGGCACTTGGCTTTCGCACAATCCTTTTCCGATGTCCTTTGGATGTAAACATCCGTGACAGGGGAAACTGGACCTGAGACGGCAGGGGTTTGATTAGTTAAGAGGTGTCCCAGCTTGTCATGGGTAATGGACATCTGGACAGACCTTTGCCAGTCATAACAGTCAGATTCAGTCATTTTTATTATCTAGATGTAACCTAGGTGCGGTCACTTGGTCGCTGCAATTAAGAGAGAGAGAAGAAAGAACTCAGCATGATGCTCTTGCAAGTTTAGAGTGGTTTTTAATTTGTCTAAACAGGATGGCTCCCACTGTCTCTCGAATCCCACCTCAAAACCAAAAAGGAAGAATTAGTCAGGATCAATCTCACCGTACAATTCTTGCTTAACCGTTCAGCCAGGCCAGTGTCGGTACTTCGAGGGAGGTTTTCCAACGCTTTCGCGAAGTTCCTTAATTCAAGAACCACTTTTCCCTGGGGGCGTAGCCCCGCTAACACCTTTCTAGGCACCTACTTGGTTTATAGCATTGATCGTTAAGTGAGAAATTTCCCGAGGAGTAGCATATACTCACAGTAGGATCGGGATCCAAATATCATCGTGTGACGAAACTGAAGGAATCCTACCAGGATCATCACACTCCAAATGGTATGCAACACTAGCAAGTTTCAGTACTTTTGAAACTCCCGATGTGGATTTTTGCCCCATGCTCTTATGACCTTGACTAAGGCCAACAAATCATAAGTCACATATCAAGTTCTACCCGTCGTTGTCCAGGTTGATTTGAACCCACCCGTATATACCCTTGACTATGGCCAACAAAGTAATACGACTGTCCCAAACCAACGCATTCTATCTATGCAACATATGAATACCCACCAGCTACCAAACACTGTGCCTTGACTAAGGCCAACAAACACAGCTTGAATACTGTTGATTATTCATATGAAACGACGGAGGGCTACGGATGGTTTTGGCGAAACCTTGAACGTAGTGAACTTGATATAATCGAAGGAACGAAATAGCTTTTAAAAGGAGTGGCTCAAGCTCCGCATTTAAAAGTTAGTTTTGAAAAGAACCGAGTGGTTTTCAAAGTGTTCCAACGACTTGTACTTGGTTTATTTTCTTGCATTAGTTCTTTTAATGCGTGATATTCTTGCATTAGTTCTTTTAATGCGTCCCATCATTTAATCCTACCTTTGCAGAAAACAACCAAAATATGACGTACGCTTATGCCATTCGCATTCGCCACGGGACCCCGTCATTACCCGTTAGGTTACTTAACTAACGACAGAGCGGGGGCTGGGCTAGCGCGGCTGTAAAACATAAGCAACGCCTAAATAATATCATATATAGATATACTGCAATGATAGCCATTTCAGATCACAGATGAACACATTGGATATACTAGGAATCCGCAATTCGTACGAGCCTGTAACGAAAAGCAGATTACACGGTCGCGGTGAATAGCCAAAACCCCACCCAAGACCCCTACGGGTGCGGCAAACTACCCGCCAAGTACCCGAAGCGAAGCAACCTCCCTCAACTCCGTGAGTAGGCCACTCGGCACTTCGGCATACCCGGTAGTTTGTGCACCCCCTCCATGGGTCTATCCTAGGAGCAAAAACAGTAAAAAGAAATTATACAATGACGGCTACAACCCCGACCCGGTTGTGCGGCCATACAAATAATTATTACATCAATTTACAAATTTACATGAATTGAAAGAAAAGAAAACTCTCGTCTCACAACCCCCGGCTATTCACCCACGACAATCCAATGAATTCATATACACATTCCAATAACATTACAGATCACAGATTTGTATAACCCCCACTAATCGACATATAGCGATTAGCAGACGTTCAATACAAATATCACATTACAGAAAAACCCGTCAGCTTAAGTCTTTTAGAAGTTCGATCAAAAATACGAATTTTTAGGACCCCAAAAATAAAATTTTCGTTCTGGAAAATCTGGGATGAAAATACATATTCCAAAAATCCCAAAACAACCCCAGAAAAACACTGCACCAAACTTGGACCTCGGCCGAGTCAACTCGGCCGCGGAACCGCGGCGGGAGCGTGCTCCCGCCGCGTTTCCACGGCGCTTTGACTCGATCGTTGGACCAAATTTGGTGGGTGATCACACAAAAGCCTGAACCGATTTTTAAGATAAAATTTATCAATTTTTGAACAGAAAAAAAATCGGCAGAAACTTGGCATATCGGGTTCGTTTTGTGACTTTTTCTTTGATCGATCTTCTAGCTACTTTGCTAACATGTTAGATAGAGTTTAACTAGGCTCTGATACCACTGTAAGTCCATGCTACCTCTCCCGGTACTTACGGGCTTGCGGAATTTGGTGAAAACGATTTTCTTAGAGGTGGTAACATGGACTCAAAACCCGGATCTTTGTTAAACTGCTAACTAACAACCTAACAAGAGTTTACCTACTCGGTTAGGGGGCTATACCTTTCTTGAACTCCTTCGTCTTCAACTCGTTCCGGAGTTCGGATCGGCCTCACCTCGTCGTCTCCTTGCGACGAAGATGGATCCACCCGAAAGCTTCTACCTTTGGCTTGTTCTTCGGACTTTGAAGAAACTAGATCACTTGGCTTGCTAGGCCTTGTGAGCTAGTATGAGTAGAGAAGAGTATGTTGGGATTTTGCTCTATGGTTCTTGCTTCTCAACACATGAGACAAGTAAACCATAGACTAAAAAAGAGATAGCAAGAGGAAGAGGGTGAGAGCAAGAGCATGAGAGCTCAAAAACAAGAGAGAGAAAGGTCAAGCAAGAATGAGCCTCTCTTTTGTCTTTCACCCTCTCATAATCCAAAAGCATCATTAGCCATAATGTCAACCAAGTATTATGTGATGGTTCATATCATGACAAAGGCAATATCATTTCCATGCACTCATTTTGCAAACTACAACAAGCAAGCAAAAGTCTTTGCATGAAAATGACAACCATTGTGATGATGATGGTCAACTAGTCCAACCTAGTCAACCGGTCAACAAAGTCAACAAGTCAACAAAGTCAACCCTCCAACAACCATGTCACTATAATACTTAATTAATATTATTGCTAAATATATATATATATCATATTCTCATTAGGGTTGAGCAAAAAGTCAATAGTCAACAGTCAACGGTCAACAACCCTAATGAGAATCCTCTGCCTCTGTCTCTCCGTCAACTGTGCATACACACCAGCATCCGCGTTCCGAGGAACACGGATGCAAACTGGATAAAACCAATCCCAATACGTACACTAGGATCTGGCTTAAACCAAAGCCCGCTAGTGTAAACTGTCCGGACACAAAACGTGCACAAGTGCACGGATGTGACTGAACCCTGTCGCAAAACCATGCGACCTGTCGCAAAACCATGCGACCTCTAATCTTTTGCCTAAAGGCGAATAGCTTTCTGTGTGGGACTCTAAAGACTCGACACTACGCTGGCAGTGGGTTTAACCACAGACCGCAAGCGGCACTAGCTGTGCGTAACGGTTCCCAGGTAGATGCCGACAAGAAGACTGATGAGGCGAAACCCATCTGAACTCCTACTGAGCCTAAATGTGACATTCTCCGTACAGTCCGGTCTGTTCGTCTGATACATCGCATGGCGGGCCTAGGGGGCGGTAAACGTCAGTCCCCCAATAGCGGTACAAGTCGTGTCGGAGTGAAGCCCAAAACACCCTGAGATAACACTGGAAGCCTACCAGTATATCTCGTTTGCCCTGGCCAGGGACTACTCGTGTAATGGCTCTCCTAGACACAGCGCGATGTCAACCCCCAATACCGGGAGAGACGAATCCTGTCTAACCATCACTGCCTCCAAGTGCTTCGGGACTGCACCCAACTACCACCTGTTTGCACGACTCCTTTGAGCCGTGGTAGGGTAGTAATCAAAGTACAGTGGGAACACACTCGAGGCGAAGTGACAGTGTCAAGTCAGCGGACTAAGCTGTACTCATGTCACCTGGGAACTGATAACTGACGATAGGCATAATACCAACTAGTCAGTTCCCGACGAGTCCTGTCCAGTGTACTCGTAACCCAACGAGTACCCGCATACTATCTCAAGTACGACGTACCGACGGCTGTGGGACAGACCGTCTCCCACACTGGGATGAGAAGCGCATGCGCTAGTCTACTCCGGAGTATCGATGCCCTGTCTCGATAGTCCTGCGACCAGGGACCTGCATAAGGATATGCTTATAGATTACCCAGCCCCACTAGTGTGACCGCCATCACAACGCTGGTAATCAAGCAAAGATCCTAAGGGCTCCACTAATGTGTATAGGCGATATACTAAAATAAACACATGTACACATTGAAGTAGAAACAAACCAAGTAGCATACTACCATTTTGAGCAAGATTGTCAATACAAGGTGAATATCCCAAGCTTCCATTAAGTAATATACATACTAGTATGATACAGTAATGGCCTCTAGGGCATATACACTAACAGCATTGACGTTCTAAATCAAACAACAGTTATTAGTATACAAGAACACACACGAGAGGAAGAGTTCAGAAATGAACGAATCCTTCTTGAGGCATTGTACACTAGGTCATATCAATGCGACCCGACTAGCTAAGTTACATTTAGATGCATATTTAAATCAGTTTAAATTTACATCTTATGAAACTTGCCAGTCATGTCACAAAGATAAGATGACCATAGCTCCGTTTACTGGAAACAGAGAAAGAGTTAGTGAACTCTTGGGACTGATACATAGTGATGTATGAAGGTCCCCAGTCTACATATGCCTGGACTGATTCTTTGTACTTCCTTACATTCACTGATCATCTCTCAAGATTCGGACACATGTTCCTGTTGAAACACAAGTCCGAAACTTTTGAGATAATCACCGAATATAAGTTAGAAGTAGAGAACCAATAACGGGTATAAGTATTATGTCCTTTGATCTGATCAGGGAGGAGAATACTTGAGCACGGGATTCCTGGACTATTCTAAAGGAGAATGAGATTCTCTCTCAGCATTACTCCTCCATATACACCACAGCACGTCGGTGTATCGGGGCGGAGCAATCACACCCTATATGATATGGTGCGCTCTATGATGAGTACTACTGAGTTTCCTTTTTCCTTTTGGGGGTTATGCACTTAAGAAGCTGCATACCTATTGAATTAGGTTCGAATCAGATCACTGCCTACCACTCCATATGAGATATGGTATGGGAAGAGCCCGTCTCTTAAGCAAGTTAAGATTTGGGGTTGTCCGGCCTATATCAAAAGCAAAATCCGGACAAGCTCGAGGCAAGGTCAGTTCTGTAGAACTGGAAGGATTTCCAGTTATACCAACTACAGCTGATAATCTGATAAAACCAAAGGATTCAATAATCTCCGACGAACCTCAGCCTCTCCGCCGATCTAGCAGGGTTCCTCATCAGCCTGAGAGATACTTCGGTTTCTCGGTGACAGTGGGAGCGAGGATTACATCATGAGATGATGACCCAACTAGTTTCGAGCAGGCCATCAAGAGTGGGGACTCTGTAAGAATGGCTGGATGCTTAGCGATCT
Organism: Agapanthus africanus; assembly: GCA_030015575.1. Lineage (NCBI taxonomy): Eukaryota > Viridiplantae > Streptophyta > Magnoliopsida > Asparagales > Amaryllidaceae > Agapanthus > Agapanthus africanus. The sequence continues at coordinate 218,482,548 of JASDDO010000029.1, forward strand.
GAGATGGAATCCATGTACGCCAACAAAGTTTGGACTTTGGATGCTATATCTGAAGGGTTAAATCCCCATCAGAAGCAAGTATATCTTGAGAAGATTACTTGGAGTAGATGGAAAGGTTAAGACTTTCAAAGCTAGACTTGTTAGTGGTTTTCGTCATCGACCAGGCGTGGATAATGATGAAACCTTTTCCAGTGGCTGTGCTTAAGTCCATCCAGATCCTACTTGCCACGGCTACATACCATGACTACGATATCTGGCGGTTTGGTGTCATGACTGCTTTTCTAAATACTGATTTAGAAGAGAACGTCTATAAGAACACAGCCAGAGGTCTTCGTAAACAGTGGGAGCAGCGGAAACGTGTGCAAGATGCTTTGTGTGATAAAGCAGGTATCGCGGAGTTGGAACATCCGTTTTGATGTGGTAGTCAAAGAGTTTGACTTCATCAAAATAGTAGATGAACCTTGTACATACAAAAAGGTAGTGGAGAGTAAGGTGGTCATCCTCGTATTGTACGTGGACAACATACTCTTGGTAGGAAAAGAGTTTCCTATGCTATGCTCGGTCAATCTCCTCTTATCACATGGATTCTCCATATAGGATCAAAGTGATACCTCCTAAATCCTGGGTTTTGGATCTATGAGATAGATCTAAATGGATGTTAGGATTCTCACTAGGTGTAGTAAGATGGTATCAATTGATCCTGGGAAGAATCACTGGAAAAGTTCCAGGGTGATAAGGACGACTGAATGTCAGTCGCAGGCATTGTCTTTACCCTCAGTGGAGGGACGGTATGTTGGAAGAATTCCAAGCAAAATACCGTGGCAAACTAGACGATAAAGGCAGGTGACATCGCTATCAAAGATACTACCAAAGAGGCAGTTTGGGTGTATATTAGTTCATGAGATGAACTAGGTTCCTACCATTATGTGACAATGGAAGTGTGGCTTTGGCCCAGGAACCTCGGTCCCATCAGTGACCCAGACATATTCTGAAGCAGCATCACCTGATCAAGCAGATAGTTGATCTCCAGGGTGATCAAGGTTAAGATAGTAGACTCAGAAGACAACACGGCGGATCCACTCACAAAGGCCTTTTCCCAGAGAGAGACTTTTTATGGGATGGTTGAGTATGAGATACTACAACCACTGCTACAGATGGCCCTAGTGCAAGTGGGAGATTGTTAGTTATATGTATGCCCTAGAGGCCATTACTGTACATGAGATGTATATTGTAGTGGATGCTGGGACAAATATAGGTAGGACTTTCTTGCTTAACATGATAGTACGCTATCTGGTTGCTCTTTATCTTAACATGTATACTTGCTGTCTCTCTATTACATGTTGATAAAGCCCTTAGGATGTGTGCTCGACTTCCAGGACTATGATGCAGATCATACTAGTGGGGCCTGGGTAGTCAATGAGTACATCCTTCAATGTTCCTAGTCGTGGGAATATCGAGACGGGGCATCGATATTCCAGAGTAGACTAGCGTATATCTTCTCGACCCATGTGATGGGCGATGGATGATCCCATATCCATTGGTGTTTGACATCAGAGACGGTATGCGGGTGCTCAGTGGAGACTGGGTACACCGAACGGACTCGCCGAGAACTCCCAAATGCTATTATACCTTACGTCAGATGGTAGTTCTCTGGTGACACTGGTACAGCTTAGTCTGTTGACCCGAGATCGTCATAGAGTCTTGTTTGTCTCCCACTGTACTTTGATTTCCACCCTACCACGGCTCTACTGAGTCGTGCAAACAGGTGGTTTTTGGGTACAGTCCCGATTCACATGGAGGCAATGAGCGATAGGAGAGGATTCGTCTCTCCCGGTATTGGGGGTTGATGTTGCGTTACGCTCGACTGGCCATAACTGGAAATCTCTGGCCATGGTTGCACTGATTTACTGGTAAGTGTTATCAGTAGTTTCATGCTTGTTATGGACCTTACATCGGCACGACTTATCAAGCTACTGGGGTCTGACGTTTACCACCCCTAGGCGAGATATGCGACATATCAGACGAACAGACCGGACTGTACGGTAAGTGTTACTGATTGGATTCGCAGGAGTGTGAGCAGGCTTGCTCGTTGATCTTCTGATCGCTCAATACCCGGGTGGCCGTTACGTTTAGCAGACCGCTTGTGGCTTGTGGGTGATTGATATGATCACCACCTACTGCCGGCGTATTGACGAGTCTTTAGAATCCTACGCAGAGGTTTCCTGGCTCAAGCGAAACGAAATAGGAGCACATATGAGATATGTGCGGGACCGAGTATGTGATACTGTGTTCTATTCTCGCGATTTGTACCATCGGACGGTTATATGAGATATAGCCGGGTTACCGAATCAAGTGTTGATTCGATATATTGATACACTAGATATTAGTCGGTTATATGCGATATGACCGGATCATTAAATCAAGTATTGATTTAATGATTTAATGTATAATTATATATTTGATATATTACTTTACATTAACTAGTATTTGTTCACTTAAGATTGACTTTCTCACTTTTTGCACAAGTTGTATATATGATATATGTTTGTGCACTAGTTTGTATCATGATTGATGATACATGCAAACTTAGGTGTGTGTATGACTTACACCATGTTTAGGTTAATGATTGGGGTTTTATTTATTTTATTTATTTTTGGCAAAAACAAAATGGTGGCTTTCTTTGTTTTTTTGCTTGAAGCTTCATGAAGCTTTTTAAGCTTCTTTGACAAAGTCTAACCATTTTGTTTTGCATGAGATTTTCACTAACCTAACCATTAGCTCAAACTAGGGTTTAGTCTCTACAAAGGTTAACCCACCCATGATTGCATTATGATAGACTTCACTTGATTATTCATTTTATTAATTCATTATTCATTCTTATTCTTTTCTTCTTCTTCATCTTCTTCAAGTGAAGAAAAACCTTGCTATAAAAATTTCAAGTGAAGAAAAAGTGTGAGAAATCCAAATCCAAAGTGAACCCACTTCCTATTTCTTCATCCTCTACCACTTGCCATGTATTATAAGGTGTTCTCTTCACAAATTTCATGACCAAGTGGAGATGGAGCTTGAGTTTGAGTCTCCTCAACGTAGATCATCTTCGGCTTCGAAGTCAACGACCTAGCCCGCTCATTTCTCCGAAGAAACCATCGCTAGGGTCCGGGATCCCGATGATCGCAGCGAAGGGACGTCAACACGGAGCAATAGAAGTGAAGGACCGAATCTACAAAGGTTGTAATCCCTTTCACTTAGTAGTAAAGTAGTTTACTTGCTTTTAGTTTCGCCTAATCTCTAGTACACGATCATGCATAGGGTTGTTAGGCACATAAAAAATTTGAATTTGGCATGGTAGATGCCTTGTGGAACCTCATGTGTGTGCCTAGGAACCCTACATCTATGATGACATCAGCGCAGCATATTTCCTTACATGCCCTTTTGTAACCATCTCAGCTTCCAGAAGACTACAGAATACCACGTGGCTTTATCCAGAAGGCTCGGCCTAACAACCTAGCCCTAGAATATACCTTATTCGAGAATATTCCCTCCAACAAACTTCTTCTAGAAGCCTCTCTCTAACAAACTTTTTGGAGGGAAATTTGAATTTTGAATTCTAGATCTAGGGTTGAAATGGTTATAAAAGGAAACCTAGATCTAGGGTTTTGGGTTTTTTTCATGAGGTTGTTAATTAGTTCATTAATTGTTCATTGTTAGTGGTTGAAAATGGAGCCAAAATTCCAAAAGTTGAGTGACACAACTTGTGCATTCAAATCCTAACCCTAATCCAAAGCCAAAATCAAGATCACCGAGTACAATTCAAGCAAGAAGCCATCAACCTTTTAGGAGCGAAGCCGATCTTCATCCGAGCAAGTGGTCCAAGAAGATCCGCGACTCACGAAGACGTGCGAAGCCAAATCGACGATCATGTTCTTTCCTCATTGTAGATCTTGAGAGAATTGTAATAAAATTGTTGATAAATAAAAGGTGAAATTCTTTATTTTACTTTCTTTACATTCTTGCATCATGATTAGATCTCGATTCTTGATTGTGTTCTTTGATATGATGCTTGAGTAAAAACTCCGCTCGTGAAGGAGTCGAGAGAATCAATAGATGATGATGTTACAAATCTTGAAACGATTCTTAAGTCCTATGAGTTTTGTAAACTTTAGTAAATTGAAGAATCGACAACCTAGTTTCGAGCGATACTTTCTTGATTGTGTTCACTCTTAATTAGTGATTCACGATCGATTCTTGAATTTACTAGAGGCTAGAATGTGAATGAAATCAACGAAAGGACAAGGGATAGATGATGAAACCCTAGTTTCCGCAAGAAATCCCTAATTCTCGTTGATACTCATCGATCTAGCGTCAAATCATCAATGGATAAGAAAACGTAATCACTAGTTTTCATCACTACTATAGATTCGATCGATTCCTACGAGCCTCATTTCAACTCTTGATAGTTCATTAGATTTGGACATCTTCTAGAATTTTATTGATTCTTGATCTTTAGATCTAGTTCTTTACTATTGTTGAAACTAAATTTCAAAATTCTTGAATCAATTTTCTTGCAATTTTTCTTTTATCTTTTCATTTCGACTCATCTAAAACGAAAGCGAGCAAAACACATATCTCAGTGGATGATCCGTATTCATTAACGCGCTACATCGACACCGTTAATTGATTGCGATATAAATATCTTTGATTGTGAACACTTTACATTTCATCACAACTCAATCGATCAATCAAATGGCGCCGTTGTCGGGGATGTGTGCTATTTTGTTCGTTTTTGTTATTTGAGTTGAAAAATTATTATTCCATCAATTTTTAGATCAAAATTCGTAACAAGCGCTTAACGATTTGTTGTGATTTGTTGCGAGGAAATCTGGAATCTGTGGAGTGAGAGAAAATTTTTTTAGAGCATTCTAGAGAGTTGAGTAAGTGAACAGGAGCATCTGCAGTGAATTTTGTGCAGAGATTTGAACAAAGTGGGAGGTTCTCCACTACGTAAGTAGTGGGCCTAATTAAGTAACCATTTTCCTTAGACACACTTGCCTTAGACACCACAAAAGAAACGCGGATAAGCAATAGATTACCCACCGCGGAGAAGGTTTTGCAATGCGGTTTTTATTGGCCGACTTTGTTCAAAGACACATTTGATCATTGCAAAACCTGTACACAGTGTCAACACGCGGGTAGGATTTCCCGGAGAAATGAGATAACACAGCAACCCATTTTAGTGGTTGAAATTTTTGATGTTTGGGGCATTGACTTTATGGGTCCCTTTTCCAACTCCTTTGGGAATCTGTACATACTGCTTGCGGTTGATTACGTCTCAAAGTGGGTTGAAGCTATTCCTTGTCGCACTAATGACAAAAAAGTTGTCATTAAGTTCTTAAAAGAAAATATCTTTTCGCGATTTGGACACCCACGCGCTATCATTAGCGATAACGGGATACATTTCTGCAACAGGTCTTTCGAGACTTTGATGCGGAAATATGCAATCAACCACAAACTTTCCACACCCTATCATCCCCAAACGAGCGGGCAGGCTGAGATTTCAAATAGACAGATCAAACAAATTCTGGAGAAGACTGTTGCTAAGAATAGAAAAGATTGGTCGACCAAATTGACGGATGCTCTTTGGGCATTCCGAACTACATATAAAACCGATCTAGGGATGCCTCCTTATAGGTTAGTGTTTGGGAAGGCTTGTCACTTGCCAGTCGAGATTGAGCACAAAGCAATGTGGGCTATTAAAGAAATCAACTTTGACTTGAATCAAGCCTGCAACTTTCGGAAGCTGCAATTAAATGAGCTAAGCGAACTCCGCGATGAAGCTTATGATAACGCTGTAATTGTAAAGAATCGGACTAAGGTATTTCACGATAAAAACATTTTGAGGAAAACTTTTACACCTGGTCAACAAGTCCTTCTTTATGATTCACGACTACACCTTCACGCAGGAAAGCTACGATCTCGGTGGAAGGGACCTTTTATTGTGCGGTCTGTATATCCGCACGGGGCAGTTGAGATAGAAAATGTTAAAAACGGTACATTTTTAAAAGTGAATGGACATAAATTAAAGCCGTATTTTTCCACTGACCCCACGGAGGAGCTCCTGTTCTTATAGGAGCCATTTTATCTTGATTAAAATTCCTCCGTCTCACCTCCATGTCCTGTAAATTACTGCATCATCTTTTGAATGGAGGTGAGTGAAAAAAATAAGTTTGGGGGAGGATTTTCACTTAAATATTTTGCCCCCATTAATAAATTTCCTCCCATGCTTACAGGTTTTCGAGATATAGCAGAAGGCAACAGTGAAGACACTGTTGAAAACAAGTTTGGGGGAAGTTTGTGCTTATTTACGCATCATTTGCATCATACTTTGCATAAGCACAAAACATTTTCAAAACCTATAAAAAAAATTTTAAAAATTTTAAAAAAAATTGTGTACATAAATAAAATAATAAAAGATTAGATAGTGAAAAATTACATCCAAAAGATTGGAAAAATTTAAGAAAACTTAGAAAATTAGAAGTTTTCTTAAACGAACTAGTAATAAGTAGTTATGAGCCGTTGTCCCAAGGGTTAGTAAGATGAAGGAAGTCACTAATCTGAGGATAAAAATAAGTCTGAAAAATAGTTCCTATTCTGGAAGCCAAACATTTGAACGTTGATACCCTACTATACGCACTTACACACGTCTTGAAGCTCGGGATAGTAGAGGATACCTTGAATGCTCTTGTCTAAAAGCCAAAGTATGAAGGAAATAAAAAAATGAATAAAAAATATAAAATGGTGAAAAGAGAAAAATGAACACTGGTTTTGTTATCGCCAAGGCAGCAATAAAAAAATATAGTGAGGGTACTTCATCACCTAGTGCCTTAGACCAACTGGGCTGGGAGTCACTGCTAAGCCTTAGGTGGTGCAAGACGAGGAAAAACACCTAATAAGCAAGCACATGAGTAATCGGTTGGTTAGTACCTCAAGAAGTATTAACGGTCGCATGAAAATGTGTGAGCAAGTCCATCTAAATATTCATTAATTAAAAAGTACTGAGGCAGATGGACAAGAGTATGATAGACTGAATTGAATTCTCCGGGTGTAGGGATGTTCTTTACACACACGTAGGGTTATATGATCGATGTTTGGATGAAAGGTAGGAACGAAGAATAAAGACGATGTTTTATTGAGGGATGATGTGATTTCTAACATTTTTTCATGACTATTAAGATAGGGCTCATGACAACCGAAAAGCTAGTATAGTTGGAAACTCTAATTTTCAAAGTTTTTCTTTTACAATTCTTATCTTTATATGTAATCTTCACGGTCTTCCTTTTATTATGGGATTTTGTGGGTGCAATCCCCTGAAAACCCTCAGGAGACAACACTCCTCCTACTAGGGACACCTAGAGGTTTAAAGGCTTGTTGCACGTGCTCAGTGCAATCGTGTTGCCTACGAAAGTGTGATAGTTAGTTTTTCTCTTTCTTTATTTTCTCCATCCCTTTTTAATAAAACAGTTCGCTCGAGACGACCGAAAATAAGTTTAGGGGAATTTGATTAGTCGAAAATATTGCATTTTTAACACGACAATTTCCCTACCATTTGCACTCATCTACAGGTGTTCGGTATTAATATAGCACATATTAGCAAATCATCCGTAAAATACCAAATAACTTGTGTTATATATTAAAACCAACATTTTTTAGGGAAATTGAGTGTTTATCATTGCATCGCATAATCCTTGTATAGCGCAACACTTGTCTCGAGAATCTGTGTAGGAAATTGCAGGAAAAGAGCTGAAATTGTCAAAAGTGCTGATAAAAATATGCCAAGTCCAAGACTTGAAATCTGGCAGAAATCAAGAAAGCAAAATGAGATTCCACACATTTGACAAAGGCCGCAAAGTCAGCCCAATAACAGCCCAGAAGTTCCATGCCACAGGGCCTCTAAAGTGTCGCGGATCCGCGGCTCTATGATGACGCCAGCGCAGCATATTTCCTCACGTGCCTTCTTGTAACGGTCTCATCTTCCAGAAGACTCCAGAATACCACGTGGCTTTATCCAGAAGGCTCGGCCTAACAACCTAGCCCTAGAATATACCTTATTCTAGAATATTCCCTCCAACAAACTTCTTCTAGAAGCCTCTCTCTAACAAACTTTTTGGAGGGAAATTTGAATTTTGAATTCTAGATCTAGGGTTGAAATGGTTATAAAAGGAAACCTAGATCTAGGGTTTTGGGTTTTTTTCATGAGGTTGTTAATTAGTTCATTAATTGTTCATTGTTAGTGGTTGAAAATGGAGCCAAAATTCTACAAGTTGAGTGACACAACTTGTGCATTCAAACCCTAACCCTAATCCAAAATCCAAAGCCAAAATCAAGATCACCGAGTACAATTCAAGCAAGAAGCCATCAACCTTTTAGGAGCGAAGCCGATCTTCATCCGAGCAAGTGGTCCAAGAAGATCCGCGACTCACGAAGACGTGAGCTAAATCGACGATCAAGTTCTTTCCTCATTGTAGATCTTGAGAGAATTGTAATAAAATTGTTGATAAATAAAAGGTGAAATTCTTTATCTTGCTTTCTTTACATTCTTGCATCATGATTAGATCTCGATTCTTGATTGTGTTCTTTGATATGATGATTGAGTAAAAACTCCGCTCGTGAAGGAGTCGAGAGAATCAATAGATGATGATGTTACAAATCTTGAAACGATTCTTAAGTCCTATGAGTTTTGTAAACTTTAGTAAATTGAAGAATCGACAACCTAGTTTCGAGCGATGCTTTCTTGATTGTGTTCGCTCTTAATTAGTGATTCACGATCGATTCTTGAATTTACTAGAGGCTAGAATGTGAATGAAATCAACGAAAGGACAAGGGATAGATGATGAAACCCTAGTTTCCGCAAGAAATCCCTAATTCTCGTTGATCATCATTGATCTAGCGTTAAATCATCAATGGATAAGAAAACGTAATCACTAGTTTTCATCACTACTATAGATTCGATCGATTCCTACGAGCCTCATTTCAAATCTTGATAACTAATTCAATTTGGATAATTCTTAATTCTCGATTCTTGATCTTTAGTATTTCTTTAAAATTCTTAAACTAAATTTCAAAATTCATGAATCATTTTCTTTTCTTCTTTTCATTTCAACTCATCTAAAACAATAGCAAGCAAGACACACATCTCTGTGGACGATCCGCACTCACTAACGCGCTACATCGACACCGTTATTGATTGTGGTCGAAAAATTTCTTTGATTGTGAAACATCATTTCTAAAACACGACACATCGAGAAATCGAATCAATCAGGAGACCAGAGATCAAACTTGATCAAGGAAGCCGTGAGGAGCTTGGGACAGAGGTTGAAGACCGAAGGATACAGATCGATCGGTATAACCTCTCTAAACTCCTTTTCATAACTAGTATAGGGTTAATGGTTCAATCTGGGAATCGGGTTCCGTTAGCGCCGGGTTTTTAAAGTTTTTCTTCCGCATTTGACCACAGTTTTATGGCCGGGGCACTGGCGTAACCCAACATGGTATCAGAGCCAACCCATTAACCCCATACTAACTCATTGCGACATTAGAAATCCGTCGTTTTTGTCGTGCAAAACTGCCGACAAAAACAGTTCCAAAAACTGAAAGTTTGATATGTTTGCACTCCCCGCGGGCTCACGGTTTGAACTGAGAAGCCGCGGGGTGATGTATGGGCACCCCGGGGAAGCCCCGAAGGGGAATGAATGGCTGGGCCCACTCCCTAAGACCACCATAAGGTGGTCTTGGCGGTGGGGACCCGAAACTGCCCCATCTTGGGCAGTTTCGGGTCTGCCTCACCCCCTGGCCACCTCGTGGTGGACTCGGGGGTAAGGTACCCCCTCTAGGTCCCCCCAACTCAAATTTAATTTCGTGCTCTAACTCCCCGTGAAGGTTCGGGCGCGTTTCGTTTTGATTCGGACTTCCGAATTGGCCTTAAACGGTCGGTTTTTGGAACTTTAGCTCACTGTTTTTTCATGGTTTTGGAAATTGGTTTAGTTTGCTAATTGCGTGCAGAATTCTAATGTCGTAGTTTTTGGTACATACATTACTATCTGCGACCGTGAATGTCATTAGAGTGGTACAACTCGTCTAACTGCTATATGCTCTTTTAGACGGATTTGCGAATGTGACATTCACGTTGATGTTTTGTGTTGTGTTGTGGTTGTGGCGGGATCGTCGTGGTGGATAGATTTGGGGCAATGGTAGTACAGTTTGGATTTATTTGTACATTTGATATTGCGGGGCGAGCGTCCGAAATGTGGACTGCCGTCACTGCTAGTTTGTATATTATTTGTTTGGGGCACGACCGGGTTGGGGTCGATGTCACCGTTGTACATATTCTTTTCTTTTCTGTACTAGGATTACCCCGCGGTGGAGTGCACGGTTAGCCGGGTTCTAGAGAGCAACGGGCCCGCATCTCATAGCGGTGAGACGGATGGGGCCTCACTCTAGAATTAGCGGGCTATTCGACGCACTCGTAGGGAGTACAGGTTGACCCAAGAATGGGTGGTCAAGTTACCGGATTCCATGAAGTGCCGGGTGGCCCATTCACTTTGATGAAGGGGGTTTCCTCACTTCTGGTTTTGGCGGGTAACTTTCCGCGCTCGTAGGGGTCTAGGTTTTCATTGCACAGGCTATCCACATGACCAGGGGAACGTCGGGTTTCACTTGCGGCTCAAAGGAAACCCGGGGCTCCCAGATTATCTATATTGTTCTGTGATGCTTATCGCTTATCTGTGATGTTGCATTTATCATGCCTGGAGCGATTATTATATATTGTTATATATATACTAGTAGATGCTTGTTCAGACCAGAATATTGCATTTTAGTACCGCTCATTCATTATCTATTTTTTGTATTTATCGTTACTATTAACCAGTGTCTGCTCAGTATTACAGATTACAGGTATCCGTGACAAAATACTGAAAATACACTTAAAATCACGGATATTACAGTTGTGAGCTGACACTGCAACCAGAACCGCAAACCGACCGATATCCCAAGAGTTATTTTGCAAACAAGTGTGTGCACAATATTTTGGTCCAACACATAACATGTGTACATACCAACTCTTGGAGCTTGGACCATGGACCTAGGGGGCTGCCATGGCACACACTCATGATGGCTAGAAGCAAGTGGGCATGAGTGTGACATGCATTTAATGCTACAAGATGTGTATTGACTTGAAGCAACATTGTTTCCCTCCAAAACCTGGGTGCAGACCAAGTCTAATTTGAGAAAACTAGCAGCACCAAAGTCATACTAGGGACAACAGAAGTGCACACAACAAATACGAGCCTAGGGGCTCGGATTTTGGCCGAGCACATGCTTGCCAAATCCAGCGTCGCCGGCCCCATCTCCTCTTGTGGGCCTCAAACTTCCACAGTTCTTCCCATGCTGCCACTTGGTCTTTATTTTATTGTTTGTTTATTCTCCTTTTTTGCCTATAAAAGCAGACCATGGGGCAAAGTAGAAGGGGTCCAAGTTTTGTTAAACACTTCATACTCTTTTGTTTTCATTTTATTCTTGTTCATAGCTAATCCCCCTTGAGCTCTCTACCTTGACTTGATCTTACAACCTCTTCATTGAGCATTGGTCATTGATCTCGCAAATTTAAGCTTTGGTCATTGATCTCAAGGGGTTGTATCATTACTTAAGAAATCAATAAAGCTCTCTTTTGTGCCTTCATTTTCACATGAGTTCTTTGCCTCTTCTTGATCTTGCAACCTCTTCATTGAGCTTGCAAATTTAAGATTTGGTTATTGAACCCATGGCTTGTCTTGAGTTCTATGGTTCTTAGTATTATATTCTTGCTCTTTTACTTTCTTGCTCTTTTATTACTTGCTTTACATTCATGTCATTTACATTCCATACTTTACATTCTTGCAATTTAAATTTCATGCCTTTTACTTATTTGCTTGTTTCTCTTTTCTTTTCTTTATTTGTTCTTTTCTTAGCTCTTTTTGGTTTGTTGTTTGAATGGTTGTAAATGTGTGTTGTTAGGAAATAGATTGGTATTGTAAGTTCACGTTTCTTTCTCAATTCCTTTTCCCGTATTTTCCATTTGAAACTCCGCCTAAACCTTACGCAAGCGCTCTGTTAGGCACCCTACGCTACCAAGGTATCGGTGATCCCTAAACGCGACCGGTTGCGTTCGGTTTGGCCGGAGGCGAAAGCAAGAGACAAGAACGGAAGGACAAGGGTCAATAAGCCGGATTCCATGAATACCGTACTTAAATACCCTAATCCACGTTGTTGCCGATTGCTCTAGCTTCATTGGTTGAGTTCGGCTCAAAGGACTTGAATACGGAATCCATTAACTTACGTTATCCTATCGTTTCCTAACAAGTTTAACTTCGCATATAACACATAGGATAGATACGAACATTCCGCCCACGCGCATTAACTCGTCAAAACAAGAACATAAAACGCTCGGTCTCCCTATGGATCGACCCGTGCTCATCGCGGCTAGCTGCAAAGCGACACCGTCCTGATCGCGGTTAAACTTTATAACTCTTAAAACTCGACACGCCGAAATTGTGCGATCAATGTTGTATATGTTTTACACCCGCGCTAGTCCAGCCCCCGCTCTATCGTTAATTAAGTAACCTAACAGGTGATGACGGAGCCTAGTGGCGAATTCGGATGGCATATACGTACATGATATTTTCGTTCTTTTCTGGTGTGATTAATTGATGGGACTGCGTTGATTTTGATCAATGCAAGGAAAATAGACCTATTCGATGTTGTTGGAACAATTTTCAAAAGCTGTTATTACAATGACGTTTTCTTTTGTTTTGCACAGCGGTATTCGGTTATGAATATCCAGCACCTCATTCGATGAGGCAAGAGCCGAGATCCCTTCACCGGGAGTGACCTCTTGTAAGTCTACGGTAGCGCCCCGGCCGTCTTTCAGAAGCCAAATGCGGAACAAAAACTTTTATAACTGGCGCTATCGCATACTATAACCCGGATCTGCCATTAACGCTAAACTAACAAACTGTAAAGAGGGTAGAAAGGTTATACCGAACGATCCGAGTCCTTCGTTCTTTAACCATCATCCCACGCTCCTGTTGCGGCTGCTCCGATCTCGTCGATCTCCGATCTCCTCGTCCAGGTGGCACCACGTCATCGGATCTTTAAACGGGCTCCCGCCTCTGACTCGAGGCAACTCGGTCATCAAGTTTTCTAGAAGAGATGACCAAGATTGATGTAGAGAATGAGTAGAACACTTTGTCTCGCTTCGTCCAAAGCCATTGATGAACGGTTAATGAAGTTTCCATTTGAGTCGGGTGATGGAATGAAATGAGCTATGAAATTTCCATACACCGAAATCTATCATCTTTTTTCCAATCAAGTGAGAGTGAAATATTCTCATTGGCATCAAAGAGGGGCCGGCCACAATATATGGAGGGGGTGAGTATAGGAGATAGTGGGGGTAACCATAATGGAAAAGATCTCACACAAATATCCTAAGCATGAACAAAAAGCATTAATGAAAAGGTGACTCACAAATAACACCTCATCTCTCATTAATGCAAATGGATGACTCACAAAACCTAGTCATCATCCAAGAAGCTTCCTCTCATGACTCACCCTCAAGAAAAGATAAATCCGCATTTAACCGAATGTTAAATACGGCTGATAGAAAACTGGAGACTGGCAACTTCCAAAAGCGATCCCGAAATGAATTTCAGGATAACCCCGTAACTGTATAAATATACCCGCATTTGTATTACGACCGAATACAAATGCAACTGAGACAAAGATATTATATCAACAAAGTATAATACATGGATCCGACTTAAACAAAAGCGCACCAGTATTATTTGCCCGAAATATGACACGTGCGTAAACGCACGTGCATTTTTCGAACCCAGCCATAAAACCATACGGCCTCTACAACGTTTCGCCCGAACTTGGGAAACTATCTGTGGGGGACTCTAATGACTCGTCAGTACCCTGGCAGTGGGTTTAACCACAAGCCGTCAGCGGCACTAGCTGTCCGTAAAGGCTGCCCATGTACTGACCTCAAGGGAGGTCGATGAGCGAACTCATCCGGAAACCCTACTGAGCCTAACAGTGACAATGTATATACAGTCCGGTCCGTTCGTCTATAAGTATCGCATATCCTGCCTAGGGGGCTAGTAACGTCAGACCCCCAATAGCGGTATAAGTCATGTCGGAGACAAGCCCTGACCACCCTGAGAAACTACCGGAGTACCTACCAGTAATTCTCACCTGCCTTGGCCAAGGACTTGGTGTAATGGCTTTCCTAGACACTGCGCGATCTCCACCCCCAATACCGGGAGAGACGAATCCCCTGCCGATCCGCTCACGTGCCTCCATGTGGTTCGGGACTGTACCCAAAAACTACCTGTTTGCACGACTCCTTTAAGCCGTGGTAGGGTAGAAATCAAAGCATAGTGGGAACTCACACGAGACAAATGACGACCTCAGGTCGATGAACTAACCTGTACACATGTCACCACGGAACTGCTATCTGACGATATGTATAATACCAACTAGCAGGTTCCCGGCGAGTCCTGTCCGGTGTACTCATAACCCAATGGGCACATGTATACATCTTAGGTGATCCCTCTGACACCAGTGGCTTGTGAGACCGGCCACCACCCCTCGTCGGGGTCTCGACTGTATACACTAGTCTACTCCGGAGTATCGATGCCCTGTCTCGGTACTCCCACGACTAGGGACCACTATTAAGGATGTGCTTATGGACTACCCAACTCTCACGTATATGATCGCCCTCATACTGTTGGTAGTCAAGCAAGATCCTAAGGGCTCTATCAACGTGTAACATATAATCAGTCACCTGAACATGTACACCACTGATAAAGGCAAACCAGATAGCATACTATCATCTCGAGTAAGACTGTCCTACCGGCATAGGTCCTCCTCAATCATTGCAATCACGTGCCTGCGATCCAATAATTGACTTTGATGGCACTATATCCAACAATCTCCCACTTGCACTTAAGGCTAATTATTGCGATGTCGCATACTCACAGCCCGTGTGATACCGAGCACCCAACTCCTCTACTAATCAATTTCACAAAGCCCGTTCGTAAAACTCTTGTGTTCGAGAAATAGCCTCAGTGAGTGGATCCGCCCTGATGTTTCTTTCTATGTCTCTCTTAATCTCAAGTTCGCGGAGAAAGTCATCTCCCGAATTGAGTAATACCTGTCTTAGAATATGTCTGGATATCTGATGGGACCTAGTTCATAAATGAACTCCAAATCCAAAATTCTTAGACTGTATCGATAACTGAACCTAATCAGTATCCTGCACAATGCCTCCCACAGTATCCTCTTGGACCACCTGTCCATAATACTGTCCCTTATCAGAGGGAAAACTATAACTCTGACAATCTCTCTGTCATATAAGTCACCTTCGAAGCCTGGAATGATAACCGTCTCCCGAAGGAGGCTGCCGTCATCAAATCCGTAGAACATGCACTTATGTTCTAAAACTGCTTCCTTATGTTTCTCCAGGATTGGATTAATACAAACTTATCGCATCTAGTGCAAAAACAACATCTGGTGTGGTACTTGACATCTCACGATTGACTCAATTGCCTAAGCAAGTGATCTGCCAATCATGCACATCCCTCTCCCCTTTAGTCTTGTAAGACACCTTTAGAGAGGGTGACTCCATCACCTGCAGGTACACCACCATGCCAGGAGTCATCTATTCTAAAAACCATTAGAATACAGTCAAAGTACCCACATTGGGAAACTACCCAAATCCAGATCTAAAAACCATAGATCTAGAAACCAGAATGTCAGATATTATATCCATATCCTTTCTGGAGAAACAACTGTGTGACGACCACAGTACAACCGATCGTAGTATAAGAATTTTACTTCCTACTCTGTGTATGTCATCCAAATCCCAGGACATCACGCACCCTACTACCTTCTCAACAGATCCATCCCCTATTCTGATGAAGTCAAACCCATGACTGTCACATCAAAATTAGATGATCAATCTCCGCTATAACTGCTCTAGTCTATAAATAGACATAAGCTACTTGCCCACTATGCTTCCGCTGCTCCCACTGACCACAACAACCCTCTGGCAGAATAATATATACGTGCACTTCTAAAGCTAGTTTAGAACGACGTTATACTTAACCTCCTGCCGGGTCTCATAGTCTGGAACAACAGTAGTGTCAAGTCTGGGTAAGCAAGAACCTCCCTGTCACCGTCCTTGAGGCTACCGGAGCACCTCTCGGGTGTCTGAGGTTACCCACCATATCTGCGGAGTGGCTAATGGAATGTCAAACCTGATTGAATCTTTAGGTCCTATTAAATTTTCCGTAATCGTTTGCGGTTCTTGAATCACTTCCAGTTCTACCATACTCCCACTACTGTTTTCTCAAAAAATCCATTTTACTAAAATTGTGGCGAGTCAAGAACAATATCACTATTGATCTTCCAGATGGTAGAAAATCAACCCTCGTCATAGCCTGGGCCAACCCACAAACTGCCATTACAGAAATGTGTCTTGAGTTATCCAGAGTCTGGTTTTAAGAATAAGCCGGACAACTCCCCGTACCTTAACAACGTTAAGATATGAACCATTCTATATCCAATATAGAAACTTTGGCACTTATTTAATTGGAACCAGATTCTAATCTTGCAGCTGTCTCCAGTGCATATCATCTTAATGGAGAAGGCTAATCAGCATTACTCAACTTAGGAATCCATCCAATTATGAGTAACCTGAAAGAGAAACAAGTTTCTCAAAACTTTTACTATCATCTGAATACCAATTACAAGAATCTACATCTTCGATCTCTTTGAAGAATCCCGATACTTGCGATATATGGTCCTCTACTTTATTCTTATACCCATAACTTCTCAAAACTTAGACCTTGTATTTCTACGAAACACTTGTCTAAAAACTAGAGAAGTCATAAGTAAACAGAACATAGTATGAGGACCTACCCCTTTGTCCTGATGGACACTGGACAACATAAAATACTCTGTATAAGTCCGCTGAGTTGAATAACTCAAAACCGGTGCGTCGTAGGTTAAAAACTGTACCCAGGCGATTTCCTCAAATATTACCAATTACAATGAATTACGAGTATTGTAGACTCAAATATTACCAATTACAATGAATTCCGAGTATTGTAGACTCAAAACCATTGCGTCGTAGGATCTACCCCTTTGTCCGGATGGACACTGGACAACATACAATACTCTGTATAAGTCCGCTGAGTTGAATAACTCAAAATTTGTGCGTCATAGGTTGAAAACTGTACCCAGGCAATTTCCTCAAATATCACCAATTACAACGAATTCCGATATAATGAGGATAATTATCTAATTCTCAATAACTTCCTTGTTAGTTATATGTATGCCCTAGAGGCCATTGCTGTACATACGATGTATATTGTAATGGATGCTTGGATATATATAGGGAGGACTTTCTTGCTCGACATGATAGTATGCTATCTGGTTGTACTTTATCTTAACATGTACTCTGATTGTCTCTATATTAGATGTTGATAAAGCCCTTAGGATATGTACTCGACTACTGGGACTATGATGAGATCATACTAGTGGGGCCACGGTAGTCGACGAGTACATCCTATAACTGTTCCTAGTCGAGGGTGTATCGAGACAGGGCATCGATACACCAGAGTAGACTAGCGTATACGCATCTTGACCCATATGATGGGCGATGGATGATCCCATATCCATCGGTGTTTGACATCAAGGATGGTGTATGGGTGCTCAGTGGAGACTGGGTACACTGGACGGACTCGCCGAGAACTCCCAGATGGTATTATACCTCACGTCAGATGGCAGTTCTCCGGTGACACTGGTACAGAGTAGTCTGTTGACCCGAGATCGTCATAGAGTCTTGTGTGATTCCCACTGTGCTTTAGTTTCCATCATACCACGTTTAAGAGGGCGTGCAAACATGTGGCTTTTGGGTACAGTCCTGAATCACATGGAGGCAATGAGCGATAGGAGGGGATTCGTCTCTCCCGGTATAGGGAGTTGATGTTGTGCTGTGTTCGATTGGCTATAACCGGAAATCCCTGGCCAGGGTTGCTGAGATTTACTGGTAAGTGTTATCAGTAGTTTCTCGAACTGTTATAGACCTCAAATCGACACGACTTATCAAGCTACTGGAGTCTGACGTTTACCACCCCTAGGCGAGATATGCGACATATCAGACGACGAGACCGGACTGTACGGGAGTGTTACTGTTTGGATTCACAGGAGAATGTACAGGCTTTCTTGTTGATCTTCTGAGCGCTCAATACCTGGGTAGCTGTTACGTTTAGCTGACCGCTTGCAGCTTGTGGGTGTTTGATATGATCATCACCTACTGCCGGCATATTGACGATTCTTTAGAGTCCTACACAGAGGTTTCTTGACTAAGGCAAAATGGAGTAGGGGCACGTATGTGATATGTGAGGGACCGAGGATAATGCGATATGAGATACCATATTATATTCTTGCGATATTTGATATCAGCCGGGTCATCGGATCAAGTGTTGATTCGATGAATCGGTACGGATAAATATTAGTCGGTTATATGCGATATAGCCGGATTGTCGGATAAAGTGTTGATTCGATAATTTAATGTATAATAATATATATGATATATTAAATTACATTAACTAATATTAGCTCACTAAAAGATTCTTTTTCTCACTCGGGTAATACATTGATATATATGCGATATATGTTAATTGTATTATTTTATTTTGTTACGATAAATATTATATATGTGATATATAATATTGTAACATGATATGATAACTAATGCAACATGTTTAGTGGAGTTTAAACATGATTAGGATTTGGATTAGGGTTAAGACTTCTAGTATATTCTAGAAGGTTTCTTTTTGTCATGATAAAGATATATTTTTATGACTCATGCTTTAACCCAACCCAAACCCTAGTTAATTCTCTACATGAGTTTGGTTGACCATGGTTGCATTATTCATCATATTAATCCTTTCATTATTCATCACAAAAGGTTTCATGATATTGTTCATCTTCTTCCTTCTTTCTTTTCATGAAAAAGCTTTCTAGCTTTTTCTAAGTGATGAATAAATGTGAGAAAAAGATAAATAAAGAGAGCAAAAATCCTACTTCATCATCCTCATCTTCCCTTGCCCTTTAGATGAGAGTGTTCACTCAATTTTAGTGAGTGTTAGCTTATGTTAATGAAACTTCAAGGTAGATCATCTTTGTATCGAAGATCGGAAGCAAGACTGCATCTTTCTCTTCGTGGAACCTCTCGAGAGTCCGGAACCCGATGATCGCAGCGAAGGGACCACAACACGGAGTTTATGAAGTGAAGGACCGGATCTACAAAGGTTGTAATCCCTCTCACTTAGTGTTAAAGTGTTTAACATGTTAGTTTTCGCCTAAACCCTAGATTAAAGATCCGGCTTCGGGTTGTTCGGCACGGCTAATTTTTTAATCGGGCATGGTTGATGCCTCGTAGACCCTTGTGCGCGTGCCTAGCAATCCTATAGTGGTATCAGAGCCAAGCTAGAGCTTTAGGTAAAGTCTAGACGGAGTTTAAAGTCCGATCGAACCCGGAAAACCCGATAAAAACCCTTCTCTGTACATTTTCTGAAAATGTGGTTTTTTCCAAATTAAAAATATCCAAAAATTACAGCAGAGAATTATAAGAGTTACTGTGAAGCACGTGGGTCCAAGTCGACCAAAGCGCCGCGGAACCGCGGCCCCACCCTAGCATGTGCGGCGGTTCCGCGGCCAAATTGGTGATTCTTGGCACGTGCTTTGCACAGTAATGTCTTATACTTAATCCTGTGTTTTCTGGGTAATTTTAAATTATACTCAAGTGTTGAGTTTTCTGGGTTGTATTGGGGACTCGTTGTTTCGATCGGATATTTTAACTTTGTTTAGTTTTGTCCGGATAATTTTTAGAAAATGTTAAAAAGTTCGAACGGATATCAATAACTCACTTTTTCCCCGGTCGGAAAATTTTTCAAAAGTTGGATTTTTTCTCGAGTTTAAGAACGTTCTAAGTCGTGCATGTAATGCGGTAGACCCTCTAGAAGACAACAAACCTTAACTCGATTATGTGACCGTCTTGAACTGCCTTTTGAACCTTAGGGTTTGGGACAGTACGGTGTGCCACATGTGAGGCGTTAGCTTGACCCTTCTACGGCTGGACTATTGGTACTGTGGCATGTGATGGATGTTTTTAAACTGATTTCAAGTGTTGAGATATATTGGGGAAATCTTGGGTGTTTGATTATTCGATCGGAAAGTTTAACATTGTCTATTTATCTGGATTGTGATACAATATTTGGAATCCACAAGAAATTATGAGATAATTAATTTGAATGTTATAAATCTAGCAGTTTAGTCTCAATTGATCGGTTGCCATGGAATTTTGATGTGATAAAAAGTCCATGGCAATCACGTAGCGTACGCGGATACTCGCCGGGTAAACTTAACAGACAGCCACGCCCCAAAGCCCCGACCAAGTGACTATAGGAGAACCCCGTCGCCGAAAGCATCCGTTCGGGTGCTCGCAGCAGCGGTGTTCCGCCTTAGTGCACTTCGTCGACGGCATCTAGGGGTGCGGCCGTCTACTGAAGTTTGCGACGAGCATTCGATCAGCATGTCGGGAATCTTGTTGAATTGCCCGACTTGATATTGAAAAGAGTTTTCGATAAAAGAGACTAAAATGCGGGGTTTATAATTGTTAGGCATGCGATGTCTAAGGAATTCATTTGGTTAAGCATGCGATGTCTAAAGAAGTTGCGGATTCCAACTGTTGTAGTTTTACACTTTCTTTTCTGTGACCGTACACGTAGTATGTGGTGTATCGCCGGCTTCGTTGATATACATCAACAACAATCGGGATACGCATACTTGCTTACGTTGATGATATGAGATATTATGTGTTGCTGTGATATATTATATTGGATCGTCGCGTTCTGAATAGCCGGGGGTTTTTATGTGAGATGAGAGTTTTTCTTTTTCATTCATGTAAAATTCATTTGTATGTAATATTCTTTTATTGGGGCACTTCCAGGTTGCAGATGATGTCACCGTTGTATATTATTTACTTTTCCGCATTAGGTAGACCCAAGACGGGGAGCACAAGTAACCGGGTTCTAGGGTCTAGTGGGAGACCATCTCAAGAAGTCAAGACCGGGTCTCCTAACCCTAGAATTGGCAGCGTTGCTTGCCGCTCTCGTAGGGGTCTAGAGATGTGGGTTTGGCTATTCATCGCGACCGTGGAATCCGTGTTTTATACAGGCTCGTATTGAAAACACGGACGTCCTAATATATCCAATATTTCATATATGTTCTTCTGCTGCAATGTTTTGTGATGAGATTATATTACTGCCTGAGACGAATGTTTATATTATATATATATGAGATATATGTTGTATTGCAGATTTCGTTTCAAATGAGATACTTGTGAAGCACAATAAAATGGGACTTCATTAATGAGATTAATGAAACTAAAAGAAACATAAGATGTTGTAGAAACTTGTTTAAAAAAATACTGGTAGCTCTAGTTCTTGCTTTGCATAGCGGTGTTCCTTGTAGAACATCCAGCACCTTATTCGATAAGGAAAGAGCCGAGATCCTTTCACCGGGAGTGACCTCTTTAGTGAAACTAGCAGATGCTACAAACTCGGTTTGTCTTTTGATTGCTTCTATAGTTCTTGCTTTGCATAGTGGTATATATGATATATCCTGCACCTTATTCGATGAGGAAAGGGCCGACGATCCCTTCACCGGGAGTGACCCCTTTAGCAAAACTAGAAAAGCCTCAAAAACACTCCATTTAAAATCACTCGATTCTACAACGATATCAAGTTCATTACGCAAAAAGTTTTCTTAAAAACCTGTCGTAGCCCTCCGTCATTTCAGATAAGTACTTCTTAGTATTCGTGCTGCGTTTGTTGACCTTAGCCAAGGCGTAGTGTGCGGTAGCTAATTAGTGCTTATCTGTATAAGCATATGATACGATTGAGTTAGGGTAGTCGTGCGACTTTGTTGACCTTAGCCAAGGGTCGTGCGGGTGGGTTTAATTCAATCGGGAAATGACGGGTTGAACTTGGCTAGCACTTATGATTTGTTGACCTTAGCCAAGGTCATAAGTTGCTAGGGGCAAAATTATCGGGAATTTCATGTGTTGAAATTTGCAATGAGATTGCATACCTTCAATGAGATAGTTGGATCCCGATACCCGCTGCGAGTAAGAGTTACTCCTGGGAGAGTTTTACACATTACAATTAGCCGATCAAGTAGGTGTCTAGAAAGGTGTTAACGGGGTTACGCCCCTGGGAAAATGAGGTTTACTTTAATTAGGTTCGTGTGAAAGCACGGGGGACCTCCCTCAAAGTACCGACACTGGCCTGGCTGAAAGATTGGCGAAATTGTAGCGTGTAATTAATCCCGGCTAGTCTTTCCTTTTAGGGTTTGAACGAAGATTTGATTGAAACAGTGGGAGACATCCTGATTAGATATATTAGATAACCAATCTAATCTTGCAAGAGCATACGCTGAGTGTTTTCTTCTCTCTCTCTCCTGGTAGCGACCATATCACGCCTTAATCAAGATAATAAAACGGATGAATTGACCGAACCCGCTTGTTATACTGAGCTGGGGAACGTTGGTCCCGCTCCAACTTATAATTGTTATAAGACAGAGCAGGAAATTGGGGAATACAAGATTTCCCGTGCCGCCCAAACGAAGAAAGTGCATGCTGATGCATCATCTTCGGGTGTGTTCATTACAGAGAACTGTTTCTCAGTATCTTTTACGTCCTGGGTATGTGATACCGGATCAGGATCCCGCATATGTAATCTGTTACATGGGCTACAGATAGGTAGAGAACTGAGAACGGGTGATAAGTTTCATGAGACAGAAAACGGTGCAAATGTTGCAGCCAAGTCTGTTGGTCACTATCACCCTGTATTACCGGAATACATTGATTCTGAACAAATGTTATTAGATACCTACCCTGATATACAAAATCATATCAGTCTCTTTATTAGTAAAGAAAGGATATAATTTTGTATTGTTGGATAATGTTTTGAACATTTCCTATATCAAGAGTTGATCGGTTCAGGCACGTTATCTAAAAGCATTGACGTTCTAAATAAAACTACAGTTCTTAGTATACAGAACACACACAAGAGGAAGAGTTCAGAAATGAACGAATCCTTCTTGAGGTATTGTAGACTAGGTCATGTCAATGCGACCCGACTAGCTAAGTTACATTGAGATGCACATTTAAATCTGTTTGAATTTACATCTTGTGAAACTTGCCGGTCATGACAAAGATAAGATGACCACAGCTCCGTTTATTGGAAACAGAGAAAGAGTTAGTGAACTCTTGGGATTGATACATGATGATGTATGATGGTCCCCTGTCTACACATACCAAGACTTGTTCTTTGTACTTCATTACATTCTCTGATGATCTCTCAAGATTTGGATATATGTTCCTGTTGAAACACAAGTCGGAACCTTTTGAGATATTCACAGAATATAAGTTAGAAGTAGAGAACCAAAAACGGGTATAAGTATTATGTCCTTTGATGAGATCAAGGAGGAGAATACTTGAGCACGGAATTCCTGGACTATTCTAAAGGAGAATGAGATTCTCTCTCAGCATTACTCCTCCGTATATACCACATCACGTCGGTGTATCGGGGTGGAGCAATCACACCCTATGTGATATGGTGTGCTCTATGATGAGTACTACTGAGTTTCATATTTCCTTTTGGGAGTTATGCACTTGAGAAGCTGCATACCTATTGAATAGGGTTCAAATCAAATCAGTTGCCTACCACTTCATATGTGATATGGAAAGGGAAGAGCCCATATCTTAAATTTGTTAAGATTTGGGGTTGTCCGGCCTATGTCTAAAAGCAAAATCCGGACAAGCTCGAGGCAAGGTCAGCTCTGTAAAACTGGAAGTAGTTCCAGCTATACAAACTGCAGCTGATGATTTGGTAGAACCAAAGGATTCGGTAGTTTCCAACGAACCTCGGCCTCTCCGCCGATCTAGTAGGGTTCTTCACCCACCAGAGAGATACTTCGGTTTCTCTATGACAGTGGGAGCGAGGATTGCATCATGAAATGATGACCCAACTAGTTTCGAGCTGGCCATCAGGAGTGAGACTCTGTAAGAATGGCCGGATGCTTAGTGATCTGAGATGGAATCTTATACACCAACAAAGTATGGACTTTAGTTGCTTTATCTGAAGGGTTAAATCCCCATCAGGAGCGAGTATATCTTGAGAAGATTACTTGGTGTACATGGAAAAGTTGAGACTTTCAAAGCTATGCTTAAGTCCATCCAGATCCTACTTGCCACGGCTCATACCATAACTACGATATCTGGCGGTTGGGTGTCATGACTGCTTTTCTAAATGATGTTTTAGAAAAGAGCGACTATAAGTACACAGCCAGAGGGCTTCGTAGACAGTGGGAGCAGCGGAAACGTGTGCAAGATGTTTTATATGATAAAACAGGCATCGCAAAGTTGGAACATCTGTTTTGATGTGGTAGTCAAAGAGTTTGACTTCATCAAAATGGTAAATGAACCTAGTATATACAAAAAGGTAGTAGGGAGTATGGTGGTGATCCTCGTAGAGTACGTGGATGACATACTCTTGATTGGGAAAGAGTTTTCTATGCTACGCTCGGTCAATCTCCGCTTATCACAAGGATTCTCCATACAGGATCAAAGTGATACCTCCTAAATCCTGAGTTATGGATCTATGAGATAGATCTATTTGGATGTTAGGATTCTCACTAGGAGTAGTGAGATGGTATCAATCAATCCTGGGGAGAATCACTGGAAAGGTTCCAAGGTGATAAGGACGACTGAATGTCAGTCGCAGGCATTGTCTTTACCCTCAGTGGAGGGACGGTATGTTGGAAGAGTTCCAAGCTAGATACCGTGACTTTCTAGACGATTAAAGGCAAGATACATCATTACCAAAGATGCTACCAAAGAGGCAGTCTGGATATATATAAGTTCATAAGATGAACTTCGTTCCTACCATTGTGTGACAATGGAGTTGTGGCTTTAGCCAAGGAACTACCGTCCCATCAGAAATCCAGATATAATTCATAGGCAGTATCACCTGATCATGGAGATGGTTGATCTCCAGGGAGATCGAGATTAGGAGAGTAGACACAGAGGACGACAGCGCGGATCCACTCACAAAGGCCTTTTTCCCAGTAGAGACTTTTATGGGATGGTTGAGTATGAGATACTTCAACCGCAGCTAATTGTTGGGTATGCGATACCACAACAGATGGCCCCAGTGCAAGTGGGAGATTGTTAGTTATATGTATGCCCTAGAGGCCATTGCTGTACATACGATGTATATTGTAATGGATGCTTGGACATATATAGGGAGGACTTTCTTGCTCGACATGATAGTATGCTATCTGGTTGTACTTTATCTTAACATGTACTCTGATTGTCTCTATATTAGATGTTGATAAAGCCCTTAGGATATGTACTCGACTACTGGGACTATGATGAGATCATACTAGTGGGGCCACGGTAGTCGACGAGTACATCCTATAACTGTTCCTAGTCGAGGGTGTATCGAGACAGGGCATCGATACACCAGAGTAGACTAGCGTATACGCATCTTGACCCATATGATGGGCGATGGATGATCCCATATCCATCGGTGTTTGACATCAAGGATGGTGTATGGGTGCTCAGTGGAGACTGGGTACACTGGACGGACTCACCGAGAACTCCCAGATGGTATTATACCTCACGTCAGATGGCAGTTCTCCGGTGACACTGGTACAGAGTAGTCTGTTGACCCGAGATCGTCATAGAGTCTTGTGTGATTCCCACTGTGCTTTGGTTTCCATCATACCACGTTTAAGAGGGCGTGCAAAAATATGGCTTTTGGGTACAGTCCCGAATCACATGGAGGCAATGAGCGATAGGAGGGGATTCGTCTCTCCCGGTATAGGGAGTTGATGTTGTGCTGTGTTCGATTGGCTATAACCGGAAATCCCTAGCCAGGGTTGCTGAGATTTACTGGTAAGTGTTATCAGTAGTTTCTCGAACTGTTATAGACCTCAAATCGACACGACTTATCAAGCTACTGGGGTCTGACGTTTACCACCCCTAGGCGAGATATGCGACATATCAGACAACGAGACCGGACTGTACGGGAGTGTTACTGTTTGGATTCATAGGAGAATGTACAGGCTTGCTTGTTGATCTTCTGAGCGCTCAATACCTGGGTAGCTGTTACGTTTAGCTGACCGCTTGCAGCTTGTGGGTGTTTGATATGATCATCACCTACTGCCGGCGTATTGACGATTCTTTAGAGTCCAACACAGAGGTTTCTTGACTCAGGCAAAACGGAGTAGGGGCACGTATGTGATATGTGCGGGACCGAGGATAATGCGATATGAGATACCGTATTATATTCTTGCGATATTTGATATCAGCCGGGTCATCGGATCAAGTGTTGATTCAATGAATCGGTACGGATAAATATTAGTCGGTTATATGCGATATAGCCGGATTGTCAGATAAAGTGTTGATTCGATAATTTAATGTATAATAGTATATATGATATATTAAATTATATTAACTAATATTAGCTCACTAAAAGATTCTTTTTCTCACTCGGGTAATACATTGATATATATGCGATATATGTTAATTGTATTATTTTATTTTGTTACGATAAATATTATATATGTGATATATAATATTGTAACATGATATGATAACTAATGCAACATGTTTAGTGGAGTTTAAACATGATTAGGATTTGGATTAGGGTTAAGACTTCTAGTATATTCTAGAAGGTTTCTTTTTGTCATGATAAAGATATTTTGTTATGACTCATGCTTTAACCCAACCCAAACCCTAGTTAATTCTCTACATGAGTTTGATTGACCATGGTTGCATTATTCATCATATTAATCCTTTCATTATTCATCACAAAAGGTTTCATGATATTGTTCATCTTCTTCCTTCTTTCTTTTCATGAAAAAGCTTTCTAGCTTTTTCTAAGTGATGAATAAATGTGAGAAAAAGATAAATAAAGAGAGCAAAAATCCTACTTCATCATCCTCATCTTCCCTTGCCCTTTAGATGAGAGTGTTCACTCAATTTTAGTGAGTGTTAGCTTGTGTTAATGAAACTTCAAGGTAGATCATCTTTGTATCGAAGATCGGAAGCAAGACTGCATCTTTCTCTTCGTGGAACCTCTCGAGAGTTCGGAACCCGATGATCGCAGCGAAGGGACCACAACACGGAGCTTATGAAGTGAAGGACCGGATCTACAAAGGTTGTAATCTCTCTCACTTAGTGTTAAAGTGTTTAACATGTTAGTTTTCGCCTAAACCCTAGTTTAAAGATCCGGTTTCGGGTTGTTCTGCACGGCTAATTTTTTAATCGGGCATGGTTGATGCCTCGTAGACCCTTGTGCGCGTGCCTAGCAACCCTACATTCCTCCCACTCATCATCTTTAAAACCATACAGATATGAGAATGAAACCTGGTAAATACATACCCTGGAGTAAGTATCTAATCGGGAAAACAGTTTTCCATTAACAATGCACTGAAACATGAGAATGTTTCATAGGGGTATCCTGGTGTTCATAGTAATGCCTCTTCCATAATCCAATTCATGACTTTAACCGTATATTTCTTTGCCATCTCTCCAAATCTCTTTATTTGTCTTTAGTCGTTACCTTCTGTATACCATCGTTAGGCTAAATGGTTTTCTTCTTTCCCTACCGTTCGGCACCAGCCTATGGTTTGGAAGAAGACTATCCAGTAAGCATAATAGGTGTACCCTCCTCAACCTAGGAGTACACACATCTTGAGAGAAGGTGATGATAAAAGACAACTGAATAATACCTTATTCTTTTAAAGGTGAAATAGGAGTGGCGATGAAGTACGCGGTTTGGTCGTGAATGATAACAGTCGCAACTTACTTTGCCCTCTTTCTAATCCCTTTATTTTGTCTTTACATATTACCTTCTGTACACCCTACTTAGGCTAATTGGTTTTCTTCATTCCATACCTTTCGGCACCTGCCTATGGTTTGGAAGAAGACTATCCAATAAGTGTAATGGGTGTACTCTTCTAAACCAAGGAGCCCTCGCAACCTGAGAGAAGGTGATAATAAAAGACAACTGAATAAACCAATTCTATTTCTCCTGAACCTGGATCCATCCTCGAAGAAGTCCCTTCGAGTTCGTATATAACCATACGATGGATCTATCCAATGGAAGTGGATGTCCGTAGTAATACGGGGTGTTCTGAGAAATTCAAAGGGTAAAAGAAGGAGTGGCAATGACTTATGCAACTCAGATAATCCAAAATCCAGTATTTTAATAAGGTTCGGTCAACTTGGTCACTGAGTCATAGTCAAGGGTCGGTCAAAGGTCGCTGCCAAAGAGAGAGAGAAAAGAAACACTCTGCGTGCACTCTAGCCTAGATCAGAATGGTAATCACTTTATCTAATTCGGAAACCTCCCACTGTACTGTCAAATTCTCCTCCAAACCTAAAAAAAGAATCAATCGGGATCACCCGAAGAGTAAACCAATTCATCAGTGGGAATCGGGATCCAACTCTCATCGTATGATAACGTGACGGAATCCACTCACGTTATCACACTCCAGAAGGTATGCGCATGCCTGGCAAGTTTCAGTTTCTTTAGAAACTCCCGATATGATTTTTACCCCATGTTCTTATGACCTTGACGAAAGCCAACAAATCATAAGTCACATATCAAGTTCTGCCCGTCATTATCTTGTTAATTCGAACCCACCCGTACATACCCTTGACGAAAGCCAACAAGGTAATACGACCGTCCCAAACCAACTCATCTATCTATGCAACAAATGAATACCCCAGCAGCTACCAAACACTATGCCTTGACAAAAGCCAACAAACATAGCTTGAATAATACTGACCATCCATAAGAAATGACGGAGGGCTACGGCCAGTTTTTGGCGAAAAACTTTTAACGTAATGAACTTGATCTCGTTGAAGGAACCTGATAGCTTTTTATAAAAAATATAGTGGCGAAAACCTTTGCTAAAGAGGTCACTCCCGGTGAAGGGATCTCGGCTTTTTTCTCGTGGAATGAGGTGCAGGATATTCCACTGAATACCGCGATGCAAAGAAACTTGTAATCGACTATAGTGAAGTTATTACCCTGACGCAAACTTTTGCCCAAGGGGTCACTCCCGGTGAAGGGATATCGGCCCTTGCCTCGTCGAATGAGGTGCAGGATATTCCAACCGAATACCACTGTGCAAAACAAAAGGAAATATCTTTGTAATAACACTTTAAATTTGTTCCAACAACATCCAAACAGGTTTGTTTTCCTTTGCATTGATCCAAATCAACACAGTCCCATCAACTAATCACACCAGAAAAGAACGAAAATAAAATGTACGTATATGCCATCCGCATTCGTCACTGGGTCCCGTCATCACCCGTTAGGTTACTTAACTAACGACAGAGCGGGGACTGAACTAGCGCGGGTGTAAAACATATACAACATCTACTAGTATATATACCAATATACAATAATCGCTCAAGGCGTGATAATATGCAACATTACAGAAAAGTAATAAGCATCACAGAACAGTACGGATAATCTGGGATCCCCGGGTTTCACAGAGCTGCTACTGAAACCCGACGTTCCCCTGGTCGTGTGGATAGCCTGTGCAATGAAACCTAGACCCCTACGGGTGCGGCAAGTTACCCGCCAAAACCTAAAGCGAGGCAGCCCCCTACAGCAAAATGAATGGACCACCGTGCACTTCACGAAATCCGGTAACTTAAGCACCCCTCCTTGGGTCAACCTGTACCTCCTACGAGTGCGGCGAAAAGTCTGCCAATACTAGAGTAAGGCCCCTCTGCCTCTCAAAGCCATGAGATGCGGACCCGTTGCCCTCCAGAACCCGGCTATCCGTGCACTCCGTCGCGGGGTAAAACCTAGTACATAATTGAAAAATATATACAACGGGTACATCGACCTCAGCCCGGTCGTGCCCCAAAAGAATATTATACAACAGGCAGTGACGGCAGTCCACATGTTGGACGCTCGCCCCGCAATATCAAATGTATAAATAAATCCAAACTGCACTACCATTGCACACTGCTATCCACCACGACAAATCCGCAACATCACAGCACAACACAGAACATCAACGCGAATGTCACGTTCGCAAACCCGTCTAAAAGAACTATAGCAATCAGACGCGGTTTACCGATCAAATGACATTCACGGTCGGAGATATAATGTAAGTACTGTAAACTAACACGTTTAAATTTCGATCGACAAATTTTCCCGAAGTGAGCCCCACATACATCTGCTGTACAGTAACAAAAACTGGGCCCAAAAGAACAGTTCCAGAAACCACAATTTCCCAAGTAGAAGCTACTGTAGAAATTTGACAAGTTGATCTCACTTTCCTGCGGCGGATCCGCGGCCAAACCCTAGCTTGGGCCGCGGATCCGCGGTGGAACAGTGAAATCACATGGTCGAATTTCTTCAGTTTTCCTAAAAAAACCCTGCTTGATTTTCTGGTATGGTCAAAATGATTTTTAGACCAGTTTGAAAATTAACAGAAACTTTAGACTTGAAAATTGCGATTTTCGAAAATCCGTTCGATCGATATTTTAAACGCGTTAGCACAAGTTAGTAAATCTAAATGGCGAGGCTATGATACCATGTAAGTCTACGGTAGCGCCCCGGCCGTCTTTCAGACGCCAAATACGGAACAAAAACTTTTATAACCGGCGCTATCGCATACTATAACCCGGATCTGCCATTAACGCTAAACTAACAAACTGTAAAGAGGGTAGAAAGGTTATACCGAATGATCCGAGTCCTTCGTTCTTTAACCATCATCCCATGCTCCTGTTGCGGCTGCTCCGATCTCGTCGATCTCCGATCTCCTCGTCCAGGTGGCACCACATCATCGGAACTTTAAACGGGCTCCCGCCTCTGACTCGAGGCAACTCGGTCATCAAGTTTGCTAGAAGAGATGACCAAGATTGATATAGAGAATGAGTAGAATACTTTGTCTCGCTTCGTCCAAAGCCATGGACGAACGGTTAATGAAGTTGCCATTTGAGTCGGGTGATGGAATGAAATGAGCTATGAAATTTCCATACACCGAAATCTATCATCTTTTTTCCAATCAAGTGAGAGTGAAATATTCTCATTGGCATCAAAGAGGGGCCAGCCACAATATATGGAGGGGGGTGAGTGTAGGAGAGTGTGGAGGTAACCATAATGGAAAAGATCTCACACAAATATCCTAAGCAAGAACAAAAAGTATTAATGAAAAGGTGACTCACAAATAACACCCCATCTCTCATTAATGCAAATGGATGACTCACAAAACCTAGTCATCATCCAAGAAGCTTCCTCTCATGACTCACCCTCAAAAAAAGATAAATCCGCATTTAACCGAATGTTAAATACGGCTGATAGAAAACTGGAGACTGGCAACTTCCAAAAGCGACCCCGAAACGAATTTCAGGATAACCCCGTAACTGTATAAATATACCCGCATTTGTATTACGACCGAATACAAATGCAACTGA
The DNA here is from genome assembly GCA_030015575.1 of Agapanthus africanus. NCBI lineage: Eukaryota > Viridiplantae > Streptophyta > Magnoliopsida > Asparagales > Amaryllidaceae > Agapanthus > Agapanthus africanus. The sequence goes on from JASDDO010000029.1 coordinate 218,514,229, forward strand.
GACAAAGATATTATATCTACAAAGTATAATACATGGATCCGACTTAAACCAAAGCCCACCAGTATTATCTGCCCGAAATATGACACGTGCGTAAACGCACGTGCATTTTCCGAACCCAGCCATAAAACCATACGGCCTCTACAATGTTTCGCCCGAACTTGGGAAACTATCTGTGGGGGACTCTAATGACTCGTCAGTACCCTGGCAGTGGGTTTAACCACAAGCCGTCAGCGGCACTAGCTGTGCGTAATGGCTGCCCATGTACTGACCTCAAGGGAGGCCGATGAGCGAACTCATCCGGAAACCCTACTGAGCCTAACAGTGACAATATATATACAGTCTGGTCCGTTCGTCTATAAGTATCGCATATCCTGCCTAGGGGGCTAGTAACGTCAGACCCCCAATAGCGGTATAAGTTATGTCGGAGACAAGCCCTGAACACCCTGAGAAACTACCGGAGTACCTACCAGTAATTCTCTTCTGCCTTGGCCAAGGACTTGGTGTAATGACTTTCCTAGACACTGCGCGATCTCCACCTCCAATACCGGAAGAGACGAATCCCCTGCCGATCCGCTCACGTGCCTCCATGCGGCTCGGGACTGTACCCAAAAACTACCTGTTTGCACGACTCCTTTGAGCCATGGTAGGGTAGAAATCAAAGCACAGTGGGAACTCATACGAGACAAATGACGACCTCAGGTCGATGAACTAACCTGTACACATGTCACCACGGAACTGCTATCTGACGATATGTATAATACCAACTAGCAGGTTCCCGGCGAGTCCTGTCCGGTGTACTCATAACCCAATGGGCACATGTATACATCTTAGGTGATCCCTCTGACACCAGTGGCTTGTGAGACCGGCCACCGCCCCTCGTCGGGGTCTCGACTGTATACACTAGTCTACTCCGGAGTATCGATGCCCTGTCTCGGTACTCCCACGACTAGGGACCACTATTAAGGATGTGCTTATGGACTATCCAACTCTCACGTATATGATCGCCCTCATACTGTTGGTAGTCAAGCAAGATCCTAAGGGCTCTATCAACGTGTAACATGTAATCAGTCACCTGAACATGTACACCACTGATAAAGGCAAACCAGATAGCATACTATCATCTCGAGTAAGACTGTCCTACCGGCATAGGTCCTCCTCAATCATTGCAATCACGTGCCTGCGATCCAATAATTGACTTTGAGGGCACTATATCCAACACCTCTTGGGCAGAAGTTTGCATCAGGGTAATAACTTCACTATAGTCGATTACTTTTTTTCTTTGCATCGTGGTATTCATTTTGGAATATCCTGCACCTCATTCCACGAGGAAAGAGCCAAGATCCCTTCACTGGGAGTAACCTCTTTAGCAAAGGTTTTCGCCACTATATATTTGTAAAAAGCTATCCGGTTCCTTCAATGATATAAAGTTCATTACGTTAAAGGTTTTTCGCCAAAAACCATTCGTAGCCCTCCATCATTTCAAACGGGTAGCATTTAGTATTCATGCTATGTTTGTTGACCTTCGTCAAGGCATAGTGTATGGTAGTTGTTTGTTACTTTTTTGTTGCATAGATAGATGCGTTGGTTTAGGATAGTCGTACAGCCTTGTTGACCTTCGTCAAGGGCGAGTATGGGTGGGTTCAAATTAACCTGGACAATAACGGGTAGAACTTGACATGTGACTTATTATTTGTTGACCTTCATCAAGGTCATAAGAGCATGCGGTAAAAATCCACATTGGGAGTTTCTAATGAAACTGAAACTTGCCAGGCATGCGCATACCTTCTGGAGTGTGATAACTTGAGTGGATTCCATCGGGTTATTATGCGATGATAGTTGGATCCTGATTCCCACTGATGAGTTGGTTTACTCCTCGGGTGATTTTAGATGATCCCGACTAATTCTTCTTTTGGATTTGGAGGAGAATTTGAGGATACAGTGGGAGACATCCTGATTACATAAAGTGATTAACAATTCTGATCTAGGTGAGAGTGCACGCTGAATGTTTCTTTTCTCTCTCTTTTTGGCAGCGACCATGGCCCGACCCTTTTCTACAACTCAGGAACCAAGTTAACCGAACTTTCTTAAAACACATTGACTTTTGATTGTCAGAGTTGCATACTTCATTGCCACTCCTACTTTTACCCTTTGCATTTCTCCGGAACATTCCGTATTACTACGAAGATCCCTTTTCATTGGATGTGACCATCGTATAGTTACATACGAACTCGAAGAAACTTGTTTCAGATTCGAGAATGGTTTTCGATTCTGGAGAAAATGAATAGGACTATTCAATTGTCTTTTCCTTTTATCTTCTCTCAGGTTGTGAGGGCTCCTAGGATTAGGAGAGGGTACACCTATTGCGCTTATTGGATAGTCTTCTTCTAAACCATAGGCAGGTGCCGAAAGATGGGAAAGGAAGAAAACTAATTAGCCTAAGTGTGATGTACAGAAGGTAATATGTAAAGACAAAATAAAGGGATTAGAAAGAGAGCTAAGTAAATTGTGACTGCTATCATTCACGACCAAACCGCGTATTTCATCGCCACTCCTACTTCACCTTTGGATTTCTTAATAACACCCTATATCACTACGAAGATCCACGGTTATTGGATAATCCATCGTACTCGAAGGAACTCGTTCCAGTTCGAAGATGGATTCTGGTTCAGGAGAAATAGAATAAGAATTATTCAGTTGACTTTTATCTTTACCTTCTCTCAAGTTGCGAGGGCTCCTAGGATTAGAAGAGTACACCTATTATGCTTATTGGATAGTTTTCTTCCAAACCATACGCTGGTGCTGAACGGTATGGAAGGAAGAAAACCATTTAGCCTAAGGGTGGTACAGAAGATAATGAGTAAAGACAAATAAAGGGATTTGGAGAGATGGCAAGGAAATATACGGTTACAGTCATGAATCTGGATATTGGAAGAGGCATTATTAGGAATACCCGGATACCCCTTTGAAACATTTTCATGTTTCAGTTTCACTGTGAATTGTTAATCGAAAACTGATTTCCCAATTAGATCCTTACTCCAGGGTATGTATTTACGAGGTTTGATTCTCACATCTATATGGTTTTACAGATGATGAGTGGGGGTAAGTTATTAGGAATTAGGTGATTATATCCTCATCATATCGGAATTCGTTGTAATTGGTGATATTTGAGGAAATCGCCTGGGGTTTTGCTTGACGGCAAATATTTGGTTTTGAATATCCGTTGTTATGCACCAATTTCAAACTGATATATCTGTACGTTTCTTTTATAAAGTAAGATATAACTTTTTGAAATTATGTCCATGACATTTACCTATATCAGTTGAAGATTTGGTAAGGAGCATTTAACAGCGGTGTAATTCTTCTTAACCATAAGTACAGTTTTCAACCCACGACGCACAAGATTTGAAGCAATCAACTCAGGGGACTTATACAAAGTATTGTATGTTTTCCAGTGTCCATTAGGACAAAGGGGTTGGTCCTCGTACTATATTCTGTTTACTTGTGACTTCTCCGGTTTTAGACAAGTATTTCGTAGAAATACAAGGTCCAAGTTTTGAGAAGTTATAGGTACAAGAATAAAGTAGAGAACCATGTGTTGCAAGTATCAGGATTCTTTAAGGTGATCGAAGATATAGATACTTGTGTTTGGTATTCAGTTGATAGTAATGATTTTGAGAACTTGCTTTTCTTTCAGGTTACTCATATTTGGATGCACTCCTAAGTTGAGTAATACTGATCGGCCTCTCTCCATTTAGTTGACATGCACTGGAGACAGCTGCATGATTTGAATCTGGTTCCAATTAAATTAGTGCCTCTGTTTCTATATTGAATATAGAATGGTTCATATCTTAACGATGTTAAGGTATATGGAGTTGTCCGGCTTATACTTAAAACCAGATTCTGGATAACTCAAGGCACATTTCTGTAATGGCAGTTTGTGGGTTATCCCGGGTTATGACGAGGGTTAATTTTCTACTATCTGGAAGATCAATAGTGATATTGTTCTTGATTCGCCACAGTTTTAGTAAAATGGACTTTTTCAGAAAACAGTAGTAGGAGTATGGTAGAACTGGAAGTGATTCCAGAACCACAAACGATTACTGAAAATTTAATAGAACCTAAAGATTTAATTGGGTTTGACATTCCATTAGCCACTCCGCAGATATAGTGGGTAACCTCAGGCACCCGAGAGGTACTTCGGTATCCTCAAAGACGGTGACAGGGAGGTTCTTGTTTACCCAGACTTTCCATTACTGTTGTTCTAAACTATGAGACCTGGCAGGAGGATGGGTATAGCATCGTTCTAAACTAGCTTTAGAAGTGCACGTGTATATGACTCTGCCAGAGAGTTGTTGTAGTCAGTGGGAGCAGCGGAAGCATAGTGGACAAGCAGCTTGTGTCTATTTATAGACTAAAGCAGGTATAGCGGAGATAGATCATCTATTTTTGATGTGACAGTCATAGGTTTTTTGACTTCATCAGAATAAGGGATGGATCTGTTAAGAAGGTAGTAGGGTGTGATGTCCTGGTATTTGGATGACATACATTTTGTAGGAAGTGAAATTCCTATACTACAGTAGGTTATACTGTGGTTGTCACACAGTGGTTTCTCCACACAGGATATAGATATAATATCAGGCATTCTGGTTACTAGTTCTATGGTTTTAGATCTAGATTTGGGTAGTTTCTCAATCTGGGTACTTGACACTATTCTAAAGGTGTTTTAGAATAGGCGACTCCTGGCATGGTAGTGTACCTGCAGGTGATGGAGTCACCCTCTCTAAAGGTGTCTTACAGACTAAAGGGGAGAGGGATGTGCATGATTGTCATATCACTTGCTTAGGCAATTGAGTCAATCATGAGATGTTAAGTACCACACCAGATGTTGTTTTTGCACTAGATGCAATAAGTTTATATATTAAACCAATCCTGGAGAAACGTTTGGAAGCAGTTTTAGAACATAAGTGGATGTTCTAGGGATATGGTAACGGCAGCCTCCTTCGGGAGACGGTTATCATTCTAGGCTTCCAAGGTGACCTGGATGACAGAGTGACTGTCAGAGTTATAGTTTTCCCTCTTGATGAAGGGCAGTAGTTTGGACAGGTGGTCCAAGCGGATACTGAGGGAGGCATGGTGCAGGACACTGATTAAATTGAGTGGACGATACTGTCTAAGAAGTTTGCTGGATTTGGAGTTCATTTGTGAACTGGGTCCCATCAGACATCCAGACATATTCTAAGACAGGTATTGCTCATTTCGAGAGATGGCTTTCTCCGCGAACTTAAGATAAAGAGAAACATAGAAAGAAACATTGGAGTGGATCCACTCACTAAAGCTATTTCTCGAACGCAATAGTTTTACAAACGGGCTTTGTGAAACTGATTAGTAGGGAAATTGGGTGTTCGGTATCACACGGGATGTGAGTATGCGATACCGCAATAATTAGCCTTAAGTGCAAGTGAGAGATTGTTGGATATAGTGCCCTCAAGTCAATTATTGGATCGTAGGCACGTGATTGCAATGATTGAGGGAGGACCTATACCGGTAGGACAGTCTTACTCGAGATGATAGTATGCTATCTGGTTTGTCTTTATCATTGTGTACATGCTTCAGGTGACATTACAGATCACTATTACATGTTGATAAAGCTCATAGGATTCTTTCTTGACTACCAGCAGTATGACGGCGATCATATACATGAGAGTTGGGTGGTCTAGTGTATACTCTAAGAGTAGACTAGTGTATACGGATCGAGACCCCGACGAGGGGCGGTGGCCGGTCTCACAAGCCATTGGTGTCAGTTGGTTCACCTAAGATGTATACAGGTGCTCATTGGGTTATGAGTACACCGAACGGACTCGCCGGGAACATGCTAGTTGGTATTATACCTATTGTCAGATAGCAGTTCCCTGGTGACATGTGTACAGGTTAGTCTATCGACCTGAGATCGTCATTTGTCTCGTGTGAGTTCCCACTGTGCTTTGATTACTACCCTACCACAGCTCAAAGGAGTCGTGCAAACAGGTTTTAGTTAGGTATAGTCCGGAGCCACATAAAGGCAGTAAGTGGATCGTCAGGGGATTCGTCTCTCCCGGTATTGGGGGTTGATGTCGCGGAGTGCACGAGTGGCCATCACCAGAAATCCTTGGCCAAGGTAGTCAAGAATTACTGATCAAGGATCAGTAGTTTCTCAGGTGGTGATAGGTTTCATACCGACACTAAATGTCAAATTATTAGGGGTCTGACTTTATCCACCCCCTAGACTCGATATGCGATACTCATAGACGAACAGACCGGACTGTACGGATATTGTCACTGTCAGGCTCAGTAGGGTTTCAGGATGAGTTTGCTCATCAGCCTCCCTTTCACTCAATACCTGGGTAGCCGTTACGTACAGCTAGTGCCACTGACGTGCTTGTGGTTAAACCCACTGCCAGCGTATTGACGAGTCTTTAGAGTCCCATACTGTCACGTCCCGCTTCCCAGAGTACGCTAAGATAGGCACGTGACATAGCCAACCATGCTACCTGTGGATAGGAAATATCCTTCCAAAGTCACATTACGGCTGTAGAGATATCAAGAACAATAATAAACTATCTAATACATGTCCATAAGCCAGAATAAAACGAGTCAAGAATAAAATAATGCGGAAGCAAAAGATCCAATACAAGAATAAACTGGAATGTACGTCCCATAATGCGGGCTCACATCAGAAATGAAAATCCCGAAAGTAAAAATGAACTAACTACTAGCAAGTCCTCACTATTCAACCTGCTGACTGAAATACTCCAGCTCGGCCTGCAGCAAAGGTAGAGAATCTGGGCCATGCAAAACCCAGACGTCAGTGCGTCATAATATCAAGCAATAATATAAACAGGGGTAGCAATACATGCAGGTATGATCATGAACGGTAAAACAACAATATAAATAAAGACAATGAAGGGTAGTATGCGGTGAGTAATCTAAACTGGTCTGCTGTGTCAATTACTCTCAAGTCTTTGAAATCAATTTGATGAATCATCGATGTAACTCAATAGTATCCCGTGCGTGCCCGGGATCACGGTCTATGACTCTCGGGCTGAATCCGAGACGTGCCGCAAGGCAGTAAAGAGTAGTAAGTAATGACGAGTGAAGTCAGCAGCATCACCCCGGGGCTAGCCTAGCCCCTAAGACTGATCAGTAAAGGTATCGAACTGTCGAGTTACAAGTCAGGTTTCATCATTGATTTCCCCATCCCCCAAGTTATATATATTCAAGTCATGTATTAATAAATCTGGAGCTAATGCCAACACATAATCAAACATGTATAAATTTGTCTGGATAGACAACAGGTAATGTCCGTAGGGACAACAGGTCTAGTTTGTTGGCATTAGTAACAAGATCAGGTAACGGGTAAAGCCATAGTACCTCAGGTTAAGTCAGGTAATATATATAGGTATCATGTCATGTCAAGAAGTGGACAGTACCATGTCGTGTCATGTAGTAGGTGTATCAAGTCATGTCAGGGGTGTACAAAATGTCACGTGGGTGCTCATAATCAAACTAAAATAAGCATGGGTATACAAAACAAGTATGCGGTACTAATGGAACAATAAAAATGGAACATTGTGATGTGGTATGCAAATAGGTACAGATTAAAACATATGGATGCACGGCTATCGATTTGAGTTAGGGTTATGGTTCCAACACTAATTAAAATGCACTTTATCAAATATGGACTGTTAAAATCTCATTATTATGTATTAAATGATCTACGGATGCAATTGTATATAAATTAGGCTAGATGAATGCAAACGGGTTTCCGAAAGGTTATAAACTATTAAAAGAGCACTATGGGCTGTACAAATAATCATTATGTGATTTAAATATGGACATGGGTATCGTGTATTGTAATCTGATATGCAATATGAAATGTTTCAGGTTCTAGATCTACAAGTGATATAATTGGAACATCGGAATATTAAATGGAACATGTGATATTAGAACTAATCTACAGGTTTAATATGCAGTTAAATAAGTATAAAATAATATAAATAGCATGTAGCAAGTTTTATTTGCCTCGATAGATCAAGAAACAGGTATACGGAACGTCACACGTCGGCGGAAAAAGTCGCGACGCGCGCACGGTACGCGGAACGAATCCAAACAACGTACAAGGGGATCACACGGGTCAGGTACGCTCGCTGAGTCGTTGGGATCTTCGACGTCATCACGGTTCCGGCGAACTACAGAAAACAAGAATTAAAGAAAAGAAAAGAAAGAAAAGAAAGAAAGAGAAGAAAGGAAAGAGGAAGAAGAGGAATGAGAAGAAGAGGGGTTGCTCACTGGGTTTGCAGAGAGGGGTCATGAGGGTGTCGACGGCCTTGAACGATCTCCGGCGAAGCTAGAGTTTGGTGTCTAGGGTTTTCTGTGGTTTTAGGGTTTGGGCTCGGGTTTTGTTGGTTGGGGTTGCAGGGGTTGGTGTAGGAGGAAGAATGCAGAGGAGAGGGAGAGAAGGAAAATGGTGTGATGGCAGCGAGGTGAAGAGGATCGTCGGCGGTGAGGTGCTCTGTGGGTTAAGGAGTTGCAGGAGGTACTCGGGAATGGGTGAAGAAGAAGAAGAAGACGAGGAGGAGGAGAAGGAGATGGTAGAGGCTCGGTTGAGGTTAGGGGTTGATGAGGGAATGGAGTTTAGGGTTAGGGTTTGAGGTGAGGTGAAGGGTTGCGGTGGGTTCTCGTGGGGCTCGGTTTCATTTAAAGAAGAGAAGAAGATAGAATAGAAGGGAGGTGACAGTAGTGGGGAAGCGGTGACGGGACCTAAACCTACCGCGAGAGGAGAGAGAGGAACGCGAGAAGATAGAGATAGGGAGTAGCGAGAGGAGAGAGAGAGGGGGGAGGAGAGATGAAATTGTATTTTAGTGGGGAAGAGAGAGAGACTGAGCGGTTGAGGGAGAGAGATAGAGAGAGATGTGGGGCCAGCGCAAGAAAAAGGGGAAAATTGATTGGCTCGCGACGTGGAGCCCAGGGAAAAAGAGAGAGCTGAGGGAAATAGGTTAAGGAAAGAATTTAAAATTTTAAAAAGATTTTATATTTTAAAGAAATATTTTAGTTGGCTGAGAAAATCTTTAGGCTGTTTAAAAAAAATATTAGAATTAAATTTAAAAAAATCAAATAATTGAATTTAGGCGGGATACTAAAGTATTTCAAAATGCGCCCGGGTCGGGTCTAAAAATTTAGATTTAAAATATGAAAATTATATGCAACTTCCAAATTTTGAAATTAATAATTAGGTAACGAAAATGCATACCCCCAAGAATGGATGCACGTACGTGCACGTAGCTATCCAAACACGTCTGTTTCACTGAACGGGACGAAAACAAAATGCGCGGACGCTACCACAGGGTTAGAGGTATCATGCAGGCTATGAAATGCAATGTTAATTTATTTTACGTGATCTAAAATGTTACATGATAAAATGTGCGATGCCAAATAAAAGTTAATATGCAGTTAATACTAGATGCACGTGTCTATGTAACAAGCCAAAGTAGTCTATAAATATGAATCAAAAGGTTCAAGCAAGCGGGTCGGGTCGAATGCAGAGTAAATGTAAAATTATTATTCGCACCCAAACACGATAAATAAATAAAATACCACAGATAAATAAATACGGAAACAGAAATTGGTATAACTGAACTCAGTTGTTACACACACAGAGGGTTTCCCTGGTTCGGGCGAAACGTTGTAGATGCCGTATGGTTTTATTGCAGGGTTCGATCATATACGTGCACTTGTGCACGGATCATGATCGGACGGATAATACTAGTGGGCTTTGGTTTAAGCCGGATCCTAGTATTATATTGTTGGATTATTTTCGTCTCGTTGTATTCGTATTCGGTCGGAATACGGATGCAGGTATGTATATACAGATGAGGGGTATTCTTGTAATTTTTTACAAGATTAATTTAGATAATGCCATTTCTTTTTCATAAACATTTTGGTTTAAATGTTTATTGGTGGGAAAGTGTGAGTCATGGATTTTTCATTAACTCTTGGTGCATGCACTTGGTGACTCATAGTGGTGAGTCATGGTGGCATGACTTGGGTTCTTTGTTGTTTTGTGAGATATTTTGTTGTGAGCATATAAGGATGGCAGATCTTTTCTAGGGTGAGGCTTTTCTTTAGTTGATTATTGCTCACAACAAATATAACACACACAACACAAGCCATTTCTTCACTTGGTCTTTTTTTTCTTGAGCTCACATTTTCCTCACCTCATGGCATCTTCTTCAACCTCCATCCAAACCCTCTCATGAGTTGAGAATCCTTGGATGTATTGAGACAAAGTAATCACGCACACTCTCTACTTCATCTTGGCTATCTCGGCTAGCAAACTAAATACCCGAGTTGCTACGATTTTGAGGCGGGAGCCCGTATTAGTAACCCTCGACGTGGATCTCCTTCGATGTGGGGAGACCGGAGATCAAACTTGATCAAGGAAGCCGTGAGGAGCTTGGGACAGAGGTTGAATACCGAAGGACACGGATCGATTGGTATAACCTCTCTAAACTCCTTTTCATAGCTAGTATAGGGTTAATGGTTCGATCCGGGAATCGGGTTCTTTAGCGCCGGGGTTTTAAAGTTTTTGTTCCATATTTGGCCACGGATTGATGGCTGGGGCGCTGGCGTAACCCAATAGGACATTTATGTGATGGCTCCATTATTTCTTATCACACTCACACAATAAACAAAAACACAAGCCATTATTCATTTCTTTTTCTTTTTCTTGAGTTGCTCTCAACACCTCATTCTCATGGCATCTTCTTCTTCCTCTAGCTCCACCTAAACCCTCTCATGAGTTGAGAATCCTTGGGTATCTTGAGACAAATTAATCCTTCATCATTCTCTACTTCATCTACGGCATCTAGAGTAGCGATCTAGGTGCCCTAGTTGCCTCGGATATGAGGTTGGAGTTTGTTGCATAGACTCTCGGGTGGATCATCTTCGATGGAGGGAGACCGGAGATCAAGCTTGATCAAGAAAGCCCCTAGGAGCTTGTGATGATGGTTGAAGACCGAAAGACACAGATCTATTCGGTATAACCATTCTAACTCCTTTGCATGTTTTGTTGTCTAGGGATTATGGGTAGATCCGAATAATTGGGTGTGGTAGCGCCAAGTTTTATAAATTTTTGTTTCGCATTTGGTCACGGATTCATGGCCGGGGCGCTGCCGTAACCTAACAATTAGTTCAATATGCTATCTAGATTGCAATATACATGGTAATGGATGTATAATGGTTATTATAGATAGATACATATGCATCCTGGTATTTGTTGTGGTTACCGTGTCTGAATAGTGGTTACAGTGTTACATTTAGCATCTATTTTGGTTAATATACATTACATGACATGTTCACGACACACTACCAGACTTGTTACTTGGATCTTATTGCTAATGCCAACAATCTTGATTGTTGGCATTATGGATGTAACTTGTTGTCTACATAGGCAAGACCTGTATCTGCTTGATTCTGTATTGGTATTAGATTTATATCATCAATACCCGACTTGAACACGAAACCTTGGAGGTAAGGGGAAATCAATAATGAAACCTGACTTGTAACTCAGCAGTTCGATACTCATACTGATCAGTCTTTACGGGCTCGGCTAGCCCCGGAATGATGCTGTTGATAACATTCATCTGTACATGTTATCTGTTTACTGCTTAGCGGTACGTCTCGGATTCAGCCCGAGAATCTTGATCGTGGTTTCGGATACGCACGAGATACTATTGAGTTACATCGACGATTCCATTAAATTGATTTCAAAAGACTTGTAGAATAGATAATCTAGAAGCACAGACTTTAGGATACACATCACATACATGTACCTCACTGTTGTATATCTGTATTTATTATTTAAATGGATGTTTAATCATAGCATCATATCCTGGTTATCGCTATTATTTTAATATTTTGACGCACCGACGTCTGGGTTTTGCATGACCCAGTTTCTCTACCTTTACCGCAGACAGATCAGGAGTATTTTAGCAATCAAGCCGAGCAATGAGGAGCTAACTATTTAGTTTAGAGACTCTTAGTTTATTTATTTCAGCAGCTTTATTTCTATTGATGTGAGCCCATATTGGGACGTGGTTTAGATACTATTGTTTATTGGATCTTGATTCGTTTCAGCTTTATGCATTTCTTAATTTTATTCACCATGGCAGATGGACATGTGTTAGCTAGATTTTATTTTACTGTTCTTGATATCACCTTGACAGCCGTAATATAACTATGGAGGAATTATTCCTAGCCATAGGTAGCATGGTTGGCTCTGTCACGTGTCGTGGTTACGTATTTTGGGAAGTGGGGCGTGACAAGAGAACAACTATCTGATGATAGGTATGGTACCATCTAAGTGTTCTCAGCGAGTCCGTTCGTTATACTCATTCTCCAATGAGCACCTGTATACAATCTTTGGTGCCAAACACCAATGGTTGTGGGATCAACCATCGCCCTATACAGGGTCAAGAAACATACACACTAGTTTACACTGGAATATCGATACCCTGTCTCGATACTCTCTCGACTAGGAACACTTAAGGATGTGCTTGTGGACTATACAGACCCCACTAGTATGATCTACATCATATTCCTTGTAGTCAAACAAACATCCTATGGGCTTTATCAACATGTATCAATAAAATAGTAAACTAGAACAAATGCACATGTTAAGTTAAAGAGTAACCAGATAGTATACTATCATGTTGAGTAAGAATGTCCTCTCTCTCTCTCTCTATATATATATATATATATCCACTATAATTTACAATAATGGCCTTTAGGGCATACATATCACTAACACTACAATGGTTGTAGCCCCCTAAACCGCTTTCTATGCTTACTATTTTGTTACAATTACATGTATTTGAATGATTTTGGGATTGGTTTTTGACACTATGCTCTTTGAATTTTTTGTTCATCATTCCGCTGTGGTCCACAAATGTTGTGACCCTACCACCAAATCCCAATATGCCCTCTTTCTGGCGCACAAATCTCTGCTAATACATGGCGCCGATCGGGGTATGGCCGAGGATGATGATGACCGATTCGGGGTTGTTACCATGATCATAGGAGGTTCAGAAGTCCATCCCTACTCCTATATTGCGGTAATAGAATTGATCGATCTCGGTCTCCGACCGAGTCAAGCTTGGTGGTCGCAATACAGGGGATTTAGATGTACATCCCTGCCCTTGTATTGTAATCCTGAGATTGATCTCGGTCTAGGCAAAGCAAATCGGCACCCATTCGGTTTGGTACCAAACAACAGAGCGATTTAGACGTCCATTTCTGCGCTCGGATCTTGAGAGAAGATCGAGCGGTGTAGCGGATGGGTCATGCTTCGGCTTAAGGCTCGGTATGTAGGAGATTTAGACGTCCATTCCTACTTTTACATCTCGGTCTTCAAGATAAAGTCATGGCCGAAGGGTCAAAGGTTTGATATAAATGATGAAATCATATGTAACTGTAACCCAAAGTTTCATTAATAAAATATGATGGCTAGATGACCATTATCTTTGTTGTTATTATCATTATTATTCATGCAACCAAAGGGTCTATTTTATACTTATAGGAAGAATGTTCTCCCCTTTCTCTAACGACAGCCCATCCATCGAGAGAGACCGTGTCATGCTAATTGATTTGTGTTTAAGTGCAGATCTAGCTTTTAGAGCGAACATAAGTTTTCCTTTCCGACAATGGAAGATCAACACTTGATGATATATGAGATTGGCTTAGATTGTTTTAGAGTTTCAAAATTTCTCACATTTATCGTAAAGAAAATGGTGATGATGACTTTTGGTGAATGCATACAATGATGTTGTAAGCTTTGAGCTATCAAGGGTATTGTTACAATTGGTCTATACTGATTGCGAGGTTTGCCTTTTTTGGTCTGATCTTAATTAAGAAGCGTTTTGCATTAAAGAAAGAAAAAGAAGACCAAATAAAATCTATCATAATAACATCAAACTATATATATTCATCAGAAGAAAATATATAAAATTTACTATTTGGATTTTACTAAAACTTAATGCTCAAACATCAAACTATCTTCTCTTCCCACACTTGAATAATATTCCAACAATTTCCAAGGTTAAAAGTAAAATCATATGCATTTTTTTAGACATAAAGATGTAAGCATTAAATGAAAACAGAACCTAACCCCACTTGAAAACCCACCTTCCAAATCAACAAACAAAATAAAACAAAGATACTACCTAGATCTGAACATAGTTGATGATAAATATAAATGTCAAATTCAAAATCAAATCAATTCCCCAAAACTAAACCACCTTCCACCAATCTTATCTGTTTCCGTCCCCGATAAAACAAAAACAGACCCCCACATATTTAATTCGATAACAAGTAGTTAACAACAAAGAAAAACAAACTCCGCGCCAACTCTCCCAAGCCTCATTAAATAATAGATAAACTAAGGTTTGTTTTTAACTAAACAAACAAACTCCCTAATCTCAAACTTTCCCTTCGATTCCTCTAATTTTTTTTTTCTTTTTTGAGATATTTTTAATTTTTTTATGGTGATTTAGAACCCCTCTTAGATTGCGATGCTAGTGGATGACGATGACGGTAATGGGGAGCATCGGAGTCGTTTCATGAGGAGGAAGAGGAGCCGCGCGTGGGCGATTAGGGTTTTGGGAAGCGTCTTCGTCTGGGCGGCGTTCGTGCAGCTGGCGCCGATGACCGCCACGTGGCACCCCAGGCTCCTGAAGTCGTGGCCGGCGCCGTGCTTCGAACGTAGCGTCGTTGCCGGCAACTCCACGAACAATGTCGTCGCCGAGGTCAACGCTTTTGTGGGGAGCGTCTCCTCGCCGCTTGCGATGCGGCCTCGGAGTGAGTTGGATTCAAATCTTTGATTAATTAAGGTTCTTGCATTGATTCGTTTTAAGTTTAAATTTGGGGATCAAATTAGGTTTTTGCTTGATTTAATCTTAATGTGTGCTTCTGTTTATGCTCGAGATCTTTCCTTTTTCATACATTTTTTATTTTGTAAAAAGTTATCAAGTGTATTAGAGTTAAATGTAAATTCCTTTTCCTTCGAAAATTAGGATTTACTTGGCAATCATTAAATCCTTGGTTTTACTACATTGCTTCTTTTCTTGATTGAGTTTTACTGGTTAGGTAAAAACAGATGCTCCTGAGATAATTTATTGTTGCAATTATTGTTTTCTTATATATATCTCTCTCTCTATATCTATCTATCTATCTATCTATCTATATATATATATATATAGAGAGAGAGAGAGAGAGAGGCCCTAGTAGGCTTTTGGCGTTAGGTGGCGGCAAAAAGTACGCCCTCCACCATTTTATTCGACGATCGGTATCTTCCAACTTGATATTCATCCTCTAATTTGTTGATACACCAAATTTCATATAATTATAACACCATTTCGCCGTTGATTTAGCAATGTAAAAAGTTCTATTGTCGGTAAATCGTTAATTTTGCACCCACTAAATTAACGGTGAAATGGTGTTCTAATCGTATGAAATTTGGTGTATTGACAAATTAGAGAATGGATATAAAGGTGGAAGGTGCCGATCGTCGAATAAAATGGTGGAGGGCGTACTTTTTGCCGCCACCTAACGCATAAAGCCTTCTAGGGCCTCTTTCCTCCATTATATATATAATCTCTGTTGGGTTACGACAGTGCCCCGGCCATCAAACCGTGGTCAAATGCGGAACAAAAATTTACAAAACTCGCGCTACCACTGCCCGATACCCGATCTTCCCTAAATCCTAAACTAGCAAGCAATATAAAGAGTTATGAATGGTTATACCGAATGAACCAAGTCCTTCGGGTCTTCAACCATCATCCCAAGCTCTTAGTGGTCGCGGATCGAATTTGGTTGCCGGTCTTCCTCCATCTACTACGATAATCCACCCGAGGGGACGCAAGCTTCAGCCTTGCCTAGCAAGACAACCGATACTCCAAGGTTGCTAGCAATGAAGAGTGGAGGTGTAGGATTATCTCACTATAATTTTCTCTCATAACAAATGCTCAAGGAGCAACTCAAGAAGATGAAGAGGAGATGAGGATACATGTGGTATGAGCAACTAAAGAAATGTGGCTAAGTGTTTTCTCCAAGTGAATGAGAATAATGAAGCAAGTCTAGAAAACAAAATGAGCAAGGCATCAAAAAGAAGTGGCTGCCTCTCTCTCTCTCTCTCAATCATGCACACAATATCTCTTTTCATTTTTCAATAAACAAATGCAAACCATACCTCTCTACATGCCATCACCCATGCTCATGCCAACTCACCCTCCATCTCATTTCCATAATTGATTTTCTAAAATGAAAATCAAGTAATGAGATGGCAATCTTCTAGAAGTTAATCCGTATAAATACGGAATGCAACCCGGTACACGTATCGAAATACATATAAGCGTATTCGTACCAAAATACGAATAGCCAAGAGAGAAAATGAATAGTGAACAATAATACTAGAATACATATATATAAATACATATATAAATTATTAAATCAAAACCTGATTTAATAATCCGGCTTAATCCTAAGCCACTAGTATTATCAACCGTTCGATTAAAGTCTGTGCAGCCTGTACACATATTTAATCGGACACCTGTATGTACCAACATACGTCATCTACACCATATCGCCTGAACTGTGAAAACCCTCTGTGTGAGACTCTAAAGACCCATCAATACGCCGGCAGTGGGTTTAACCACAAGCACGTCAGCTGCACTAGCTGTACGTAACAGCTATCCAGGTATTGAGCCAAAGGAAGGCCGACGAGCAAACTCATTCAAACCCCTACTGAGCCTGACAGTGACAATATCCGTACAGTCCGGTCTGTTCGTCTAAGAGTATCGCATATCGAGTCTATAGGGGTGGATAAAGTCAGACCCCTGATAACACGACATTTAGTGTCGGTATGAAACCTATCATCACTTGAGAAATTATCGATCCTAGATCGCTAATTCTCGTCCACCCCGGCCGAGGATTTCTGGTGATGGTCACCCGTGCACAACGCGACATCAACCCCCAATACCGGAAGAGATGAATTCCCGATGATCCGCTCACTGCCTCCATGTGGCTCGGGACTGTACCCAACTAAAACCTGTTTGCACGACTCCTTTGAGCCGTGGTAGGGTAGTAATCAAAGCACAGTGGGAACTCACACGAGACAAATGACGATCTCAGGTCGACAGACTAACCTGTACACATATCACCAGGGAACTGCCATCTGACAATAGGTATAATACCATCTAGCAGGTTCCCGGCGAGTCCATCCATGTACTCATAACCCAATGAGCACCTGTATACTGTTTTAGGTGAACAAACTAACACCAATGGCTTATGAGACCTGGCTACCGTCCCTCGTCGGGGTCTCGATCAGTATACACTAGTCTATTTTGGAGTATCGATGCCCAGTCTCGAAACTCCCACGACTAGGACATTTAAGGATGTGCTTATAGACCATCCAGCTCTCACGTATATGATCGCCATTATAATGCTGGTAGTCAAGCAAGAATCCTATGGGTTCTATCAACATGTAATAGTAATCTGTAATATCACCTGAAGTATGTACATGATGATAAAGACAAACCAGATAGCATATTATCATCTCGAGTAAGACTGTTCTGCCGGTATAGGTCCTCCCTCAATCATCACAATCGCGTGCATGTGATTCAATAATTAACTTGATGGCACTATAGTCAACAATCTCCCACTTACACTTAAGGCTAATTATTGCAGTGTCGCATACTCACAGCCCGTGTGATACCGAACACCCAACTCCTCTACTAATTAGTCTCGCAAAGCCCGTTTGCGAAACTATTACGTTCGAGAAATAGCCCCAGTGAGTGGATCTGCTCTAGTGTTTCTTTCTGTATCTCTCTATATCTCAACTTCGTATTAGTTATATGTATGCCCTAGAGGCCATTACTGTACATACGATGTATATTGTAGTGGATGCTAGGACATATATAGGAAGGACTTTCTTGCTCGACATGATAGTATGCTATCTGGTTGTACTTTATCTTAACATGTACTCTGATTGTCTCTATGTTACATGTTGATAAAGCCCTTAGGATATGTACTCGACTACTGGGACTATGATGAGATCATACTAGTGGGGCCACGGTAGTCGACGAGTACATCCTATAACTGTTCCTAGTCGAGGGTGTATCGAGACAGGGCATCGATACACCAGAGTAGACTAGCGTATACGCATCTTGACCCATATGATAGACGATGGATGATCCCATATCCATCGGTGTTTGACATCAAGGATGGTGTACGGGTGCTCAGTGGAGACTGGGTACACTGGACGGACTCGCCGAGAACTCCCAGATGGTATTATACCTTACGTCAGATGGCAGTTCTCCGGTGACACTGGTACAGAGTAGTCTGTTGATCCGAGATCGTTATAGAGTCTTGTGTGATTCCCACTGTGCTTTGATTTCCATCATACCACGTCTAAGAGGGCGTGCAAAAAGATGGCTTTTGGGTACAGTCCCGAATCACATGGAGGCAATGAGCTATAGGAGGGGATTCGTCTCTCCCGGTATAGGGAGTTGAAGTTGTGCTGCGTTCGATTGGCTATAACCGGAAATCCCTGGTCAGGTTTGCTGAGATTTACTGGTAAGTGTTCTCAGTAGTTTCTCGAACTGTTATAGACCTCATACCGACACGACTTATCGAGCTACTGGGGTCTGACGTTTACCACCCCTAGGCCAGATATGCGACATATCAGACAACGAGACCGGACTGTACGGGAGTGTTACTGATTGGATTCACAGGAGAATGTACAGGCTTGCTTGTTGATCTTCTGATCGTTCAATAGCCGGGTGATCATTACGTTTAGCAGACCCCTTGCGGCTTGTGGGTGTTTGATATGATCATCACCTACTGCCGGCGTATTGACGAGTCTTTAGAGTCCTACACAGGGGTTTCCTGGCTCAAGCGAAACGGAGTAGGAGCATATATGTGATATGTGCGGGACCGAGATTAATACGATATGAGATACCGTATTCTATTCTCGCGATTCGTGATATTGATTGGTTGTATGCGATATAGCCGGGTTATCGGATCAAGTGTTGATTCGATAAGTTGTTACACATGATATTAGTCGGTTATAGCCGGGTTATTAAATCAAGAGTTGATTTAATAATTTAATGTATAATTATATATTTGATATATTACATTACATTAACTAGTATTAGCTCACTTAAGATTTATTTTCTCACTTGATTGTGCATAAGTGTATATGTGATATATATTTGTGTACATATGATTGTGTCATGCTTGATGATACATCAAAGATGGGTGTATGAGACTTATACCAAGATTAGGGTAAAGATTAGGGTTTTGTTTATATCTTAAGAATAACAAAAGAGAAAGACTTTGTCAAAGTTCTCAAGCTTTCATGAAGCTTGTGGAAATATTGACAAAGTCAACTCTTTTGTCATTCTTAAGGATATTTAGTTAACCCAACCCTTAACCTCATGCTTTGGTTAATTCTCTATATGAGTTAAGCATGATATCTTAACTCACCCATGGTTACATTATTGAGAGGATAAGATAATTCATATGATGATATTATTCTTTCTTCTTCTTCTTCTTCATCAAGCTCCATGAAAAGCTTACTAGCTCCAATGGTGCCATGAGAAAAAGTGTGAGAAAATCAATTCTAAAGTGAGCCCACTTCCTACTTCTTCATCCTCTACCACTTGCCATGTAGTAGAGTGTGTTCTCTTCACAAAGTTCATGACCTAGTGAAGGAATAGCTTGAGTTGGTGTCTCCCCGACGTAGATCATCTTCGGCCTCGAAGTCATCGAAGCAAGCACGTTCGTTCTTTCTTGTGAAACTTCTCTAGAGTCTGGAGTTCACGATCGCAGCGATGGGGACATCTACACGGAGCTAATGAAGTGAAGGACCGGATCTACAAAGGTTGTAATCCCTTTCACTTAGTGTTAAACTGTTTAACATGTTAGTTTTCACCTAAACTCTAGTATAAAGATCCGGCTTTGGGTTGTTCGGCACGGCTAAAATTTTAATCGGGCATGGTTGATGCCTCGTAGACCCTTGTATGCATGCCTAGCAACCCTACAGTGGTATCAGAGCCAAGCTAGAGCTTTAGGCGAAGTCTAGACGAAGTTTAAAGTCCGATCGAACTCCGAATACTCGGTTTATACCCCTCTCTGTACATTTTCTAAAAATGTGATTTTTTCAGTATTAAAAATACTTAAAAAATTAAGCAGAAAAAACTAAGAATTACTGTGAAGTACGGACCATTAATGCGATAAAATGACCGCGGAACCGCGGCCAAACCAAAGGTTTGGCGGCGGTTCCGCGGCCAAAATTATGAATTAGTCCCTGTAACTTCATATATTTATTTTTAGGTCCTTTCTTGTCATTTTTTTCTGGGAATTTTTTAATTCCACTCAAGTGTTGAGTTTTCTAGGGTTGTATTGGGGACTCGTTGATTCGATCGGATAATTTAATTTTGTTTAGTTTTTCCGGATAATTTTAGAAACTGTTAAAAAGTTCGAACGGATATCAATAACTCAATTTTTCCCCTGTCGGAAATTGTTTCAAAAGTTGGATTTTTTCTCGAGTTTAAGAACGTTCTAAGTCGTGCAAGTAACGCAGTGGACCCTCTAGAAGACAACAAACCTTAACTCGATTATGTGACCGTCTTGAACTGCCTCTGAACCTCAGGGTTTGTGGCAGTACGGCGTGCCACATGTGAGGCGTTGGCTTAACCCTTCTACGGCTGGACTATTGGTACTGTGGCATGTGATGGATGTTTTTAAACCGATTTCAAATGTTAAGATATATTGGGGAAATCTTGGGTGTTTGATTATTCGATCGGAAAGTTTAACATTGTCTATTTATCTGGAATGTGATACAATATTTGGAATCCACAGGTAGTTATGAGATAACTAATTTGAATGTTATAAATCTAGCAGTTCAGTCTCAGATGATCGGTTGCCACGGAATTTTGATGTGATCAAAAGTCCGTCGCAATCACGTAGCGTACGCGGATACTCGCCGGGTAAACTTAACAGACAGCCACGCCCCATAGTCCCGACCAAGTGACTGTAGGAGAACCCCGTCGCCAAAAGCATCCGTTCGGGTGCTCGCGGCAGCGGTGTTCCGCCTTAGTGCACTTCGTCGACGGCATCCGGGGGTGCGGCCGTCTACTAAAGTTTGCGACGAGCATTCGATCAGGATGTCGGGAATCTTGTTGAATTGCCCGACTTGATATTGAAAAGAGTTTTCGATAATGAGACTAAAATGCGGGGTTTATAATTGTTAGGCATGCGATGTCTAAGGAATTCATTTGGTTAGGCATGCGATGTCTAAGGAGCTTGCGGATTCCAACTGTTGTAGTTTTACAATTTCTTTTCTGTGACCGTAAGCGTAGTATGTGGTGTATCACCGGCTTCGTTGCTATACATCGACGACAATCGGGATACGCATACTTGCTTACGTTGATGATATGAGATATTATGTGTTGCTGTGATATGTTATATTGGATCGTCATGTTCTGAATAGCCGGGGGTTTTATGTGAGATGAGAGTTTTTCTTTTTCATTCATGTAAAATTCATTTGTATGTAATATTCTTTTATTGGGGCACTTCCGGGCTGAGGATGATGTCACCATTGTATATTATTTACTTTTCCACATTAGATAGACCCAAGGCGGGGAGCACAAGTAACCGGGTTCTAGGGTCCAGTGGGAGACCATCTCGAGGAGTCGAGACCGGGTCTCCTAACCCTAGAATTGGCAGTATTGCTTGCCGTTCTCGTAGGGGTCTAAGGATGTGGGTTTGGCTATTCATCACGACCGTAGAATCCGTGTTTTATACAGGCTCGTATTGAAAACACGGACGTCCTAGTGTTTGGTTTACCTAGCACCCTATGAGAGGTTTGGAAGTATCACATGTCACAAAGATCAAATTTTTAGAGTGCTAAGTGAACACACAAAGAATCAATCCTAGAAAATTAGGGTTTCATAACTTTACAAGTAACAAAGACTAGGGTTTTGAGAGTACAACCTTTGTAGCTCCCTACGCTAGACTCCTTGGCCACTTGAGGGTTGGAAAAGGGTTTGCTTGAGGTCTTCTAACGTCCACGACGATCCACCCGAAGCTCCTTTGTCCAAGCTTGCAACTTCACTTTATCAAGAGAAAAAAATGAAGCCAACACTCTAAACAAGTGGGCAAGACTTGTGTAGAATGGTGTTGTGGTTCTCTTTCTCACTTCAAAATCCTATCTTGTTGAGTATTTTGCTCACCTGAAAGATCTAGAGAGCAAAAGAGCAAGGTTGAAGAAGATGATGGTTTTTTTAAGAAGAAGAGAAAAGATAATCTCATGAAAGAAAAATAGAAAATATATGTATATATATTTTCCTCTTCTCATCTCAAACCATGGTTAAATGATAAAGATATTATTTAATTTGAGTTAAAACATAAAAGGAAAGTTTAATCCATGGTTAAAAGTAGGTGAGCATGGTTAGGTTAAAGAAGAGTGTAGAAACAAACCATGAATTATCCTTTCCTTTTTCATTTTGTTTTAACACAAATAGAAATAATTATCCATATAAATAACCAAGGCGAGTCTTATATTGCCACCATTTTCTATGTATAAACAACCATGATAGAATAATGTATGTATGCATGTGTGCATGCACATCCATATGTGCATGAACAAGAATGAATGCATACATGCATGCATACATCCAAAAAGGACAAGAAAGGATTTCTAGTGAGAAGCTAATGGTTAAATGATAAATCAACACTTGATTTATCAATCCGGTCATATCACATACGACCCGACCAAAAGCAAGCCGCCCGATTAATAAACGGTATCTCATACGCGCATTTTAACCGGGTCCATGCGCATATCGCATATGCGCACCACAACGTTTCGCCTGGACTAGGTAACTCCTTTGTGGGACACTAAGACTCGTCAATACGCCGGCAGTGGGTGATGATCATATCAAGCACCCCCAAGCCGCAAACGGTCAGCTAAACGTAACGGCCACCCGGGTTTTGAGCGATCAGAAGAAAACAAGCGAACTTGCTACAACTCCCGTCGAGCCAACCGGCAACACTACCGTACAGTCCGGTCTCTTCGTCAGATATGCTGCATATCGAGCCTAGGGATGGTCACGTCGACCCCAATAACTCAATAAGTCGTGCCGGTGAATGGTCTATAACAGATCGAGAAACTACTTATAACACTTATCAGTAAATCTCAGCAGCCCTGGCCAGGGACTTACTGATATAACCAGTCGAGCACAGCACAGCATCAACTCCCAATACCGGGAGAGACGAAACCCCTCCTATCGCTCATCGCCTTCGTGTGTCTCGGGACTGTACCCAACGGCCACCTGTTTGCACGACTCAGTAGAGCCGTGGTAGGGTGGTAATCAAAGTACAGTAGGAGAGCACACAAGACTCTATGACGATCTCGGGTCTACAGACTAACCTGTACCAGTGTCACCCGAGAACTGCTATCCGACGATAGATATAATTCCATATAGGAGTTCTCGGTGAGTCCGTCCAGTATACCCAGTCACCACTGAGCACCCGTATATGATCTTGATGTCAAACATCGATGAATGTGGGAACATCCATCGCCCATCATATGGGTCTAGTATCATATACGCTAGTTTACTCTGGTATATCGATGCCCCGTCTCGATACACCTACGACTAGAGACATTTCACGATAGGCTTATAAACTA
Organism: Agapanthus africanus; assembly: GCA_030015575.1. NCBI lineage: Eukaryota > Viridiplantae > Streptophyta > Magnoliopsida > Asparagales > Amaryllidaceae > Agapanthus > Agapanthus africanus. The sequence continues at coordinate 218,538,008 of JASDDO010000029.1, forward strand.
CAGATGTCCCACAAGTATGATCTCTATCATAATCACTATAGTCAAGCCAATATCCTCAGGGCTTTATCAACATGTATGAATGAGTAAAAGCATGATCAAATCAACATGTCAGATAAAGAAGAACCAGATAGCATACTATCATGTCGAGCAAGAATGTACACTGAATATATATATATATACATGTATAAATACATCCACTATCACATAATGGCCTCTAGGGCATACATATATCCAACAATCTCCCGCTTGCACTAAGGCCAGTTATTGGCGTATCTCATACCCAACATCTCAAAAAGTCGCTCATGCTGCGGCTGAGGGAGGGTCTTGGTGAGTGGATCCACGGCGTTATTCTTTGTGTCTACTCTCTTAATCTCGATCTCGCGGCGATCTACAATCTCCCGGATCAAATGAAAGCGCCTCAGGATGTGTCTGGACCGCTGATGGGACCTGGGCTCCTTGGCTAACGCCATAGCCCCATTATTATCACAATACAATGGTATTGGATCAATAATGGTTAGAACTACTCCTAGCTCCGAGACGAACTTCTTCATCCAGACGGCTTCCTTGGCGGCATCATTTGCAGCAATGTACTCAGCCTCCATCGTAGAGTCTGCAACGGTATCCTGTTTGGAACTCTTCCAACTTACCGCCTCTCCATTGAGGGTAAATACAAACCCTGAGATAGATTTGCTATCGTCCTTATCACTCTGGAAGCTCGAATCGGTAAAGGCCTCCATTTAGAGATTTTCATTACCATACACCAAGAACAGTTCTTTAGTCCTTCGTAAGTACTTAAGAATGTTCTTCACAGCTGTCCAGTGATTCTCCCCTGGGTTGGATTGATACCTGCTTACAACACTAAGTGCATAAGCTACATCTGGGCGTGTACATAACATCGCATACATTATAGATCCTACCGCCGAAGCATAGGGTATAATGCTCATGCGAGCTCTCTCTTCATCGGTCTTTGGGCAAGAATCCTTGGAGAGTGACTCCATGGCAAGCGGGTAATGCACCCCGCTTGGAGTCTTCCATACTAAACCTTTTTAGGATGGTGTTGATGTACCTGCTTTGGGACAATCCTAATAACTTTTTGGATCTATCCCTATAGATCCTTATGGCCAGGATGTATGTGGCATCACCCAGGTCCTTCATGGAGAACCTTAGTGATAAGAAAGATTTGACCGACTGTAGCATAGAAATATCATTTCCTATCAGAAGAATGTCATCCACGTACAATACGAGGAATGTGACAGCTCTTCCTACAGCCTTCTTATAAACACAAGGTTCATCTGGATTTTTGATGAAATCAAACTCTTTGATAACATCATCGAAACAAATGTTCCAACTCCGTGATGCCTGCTTTAATCCATATATGGATTTAAGCAATCTACATACTTTCCCGCTGCTCCCACTGTCAATGAAGCCCTCTGGCTGATCCATATAAACGCATTCTTCTAAATCTCCATTTAGAAATGCAGTTTTAACGTCCATCTGCCAGATTTCATAGTCATAGTGAGCAGCAATAGCAAGTAGGATCCGAATGGATTTAAGCATGGCTACGGGCGAAACAGTCTCGTCATAGTCCAAACCTGGTCTTTGACGAAAACCCTTCGCCACAAGTCTTGCCTTGTAGGTCTCGACCTGCCCATCTACACCAATCCTTGTTTTAAAGATCCATTTGCATCCCACAGGTTTTACCCTAGGGGGTACAACGTCCAAAGTCCAAACTTTGTTGGTGTACATAGACTCCATTTCGGATCTCATGGCATCCAGCCACTTCACAGAGTAACCACTCGTGATAGCTTGCTGAAAACTGGTAGGATCATCATCATCCATGATGCAGTCTTCTCCGTCACCATCAATGAGGAAACCGTAGTACCTCTCCGGTGGGTGAGAAGTCCTACCAGACCTTCGGAGTGGCCGAGGTTCCTCAGTTTCTATTGCAACAGCCGGTTCAACCAAATCGTCATTTGTGGTTTGTGTCTCTAGAACCTCTTCTAGATCCACCACCTTGCCATCATCTTTATCTGTTAAAACTCTTTTTCCAAGAATGTAGCATATTGAGAAACAAACACCTTTTGTTCCTCTTTGTGGTAGAATAGATATCCATAAGAATTCTTTGGATACCCCACAAAATTACACACGACTGACCGTGTCTCGAGTTTGTCCGGATTCTTCTTTTTAACATAGGCCGGGCAACCCTAAATCTTAATTCTCTTAAGAGATGGTCTCTTCTCATACCATATCTCATATGGCGTGGTAGACACGGCTTTGGTTGAAACCCTGTTCAGTAGAAACGCTGCAGTCTCCAATGCATGCCCCCAAAATGAGACGGGTAACTCAGCATCACTCATCATGGAACGGACCATATCTAATAGGGTCCTATTCCGTCGTTCTGACACACCGTTGTGCTGTGGTGTGTAAGGAGGAGTGAGCTGAGAGAGAATCCCATTCTCTTTTAGGAAGTTTGCAAATTCCGTACTGAGATACTCTCCACCTCGATCTGATCGAAGCATCTTGATACTCAAGCCGGTTTGTTTTTCTACTTCTTGTTTATATTCAATGAATTTCTCGAAAGCTTCGGACTTGTGCTTTAATAAAAATACATGACCGAATCTTGAGAAATCGTCAGTGAACGTAATGAAGTATGAAAAACCGCCTCTAGCCTGTGTAGACATTGGCCCGCGTACATCACTATGTATGAGGCCTAGGAGCTCAGTAGCTCTTTCTCCGTGTCCGGTAAACGGAGTTTTGGTCATTTTACCCTTGATACAAGACTGACAAGTCGCATAAGATTTATATTCAAAAGAGTTTAAATATCCATCTTTGTGTAACTTGTTTAGTTTTATTTCGTTAATATGACCAAGTCTACAGTGCCAAAGAAAAGCTTCATTTAATTCTGAAAGTTTTCTTTTATTAGTGTGTTGTATACTGAAAACTGTATGTTGATTTAGGACGTATATCCCGTTATTAAGTGTACCATACCCAACCAACATTTGATTTAGGTGAATGTTCATAACATTGTTCTGCAATACAAAATTATATCCTTCATTGTCTAACAAAGAAATAGATATTATATTACATAGCATACTTGGTACAAAATAACATGGGTTCAAAACCAATATACACCCAGATGGCAACCCCAAGTGATACTCTCCCACTGCGACTGTATGTACATTGGAACCATTTCCAACGCGGAGAGTATGGTCACCTGTCTTCAAAACTTTGCTATTTCTCAGCCCCTGCATAGAATTGCAAATGTGAGAACCCGAACCGGTATCTAATACCCAGGAAGCAGAGTTTATTGAAAAACAGTTTTCTGTCACAAACACACCTGAAGCGGAAGCATCCCCATGCTTCTTCTTGAGGTTCAAGTACTCCGTACTGTTGCGCTTCCAATGTCCTGTCTTGTGGCAATGAAAACATTCACCTTTCCCCGAGTCTCCAGCTTTGGACTTTTCCTTTCCCTTCACCTTTTTAACTCCACCCTTAGGATTGATGGGCTTCTTCTTTTTCTTTCCTTTGGCCTTAGCCTTTGGGCGAGAAGAAGAAGATTGCCCAATAGTCATAACGGGAGTTTTCATTGATTTCATAGTGCTCTCTGCACTCCTTAACATATTAAGGAGTTCAGGTAGTTCCTTCTCCATGCCGTGCATGTTGAAGTTAACTATGAATTGAGCAAAGGTGGAGGGGAGGGACTGCAGAATAATATCCGTATATTGTTCATTGTCCATTGTCCATCCAAGGTCCTCAAGCTCTTCTATAAGAGCTATCATCTTCAGAACATGGTCTCCTACCGGTGTGCCAGGGGCCATTCGCATCTGAAACAATTTCTTTAATGCTTCGTATCGTAATACGCGGGATTGCTCTCCATACAACTCCTTTGTATGGAGGAATATGGTTTGAATGTCCATATTCTCGTGCTGGTTTTGATGTGTATTGTCCATCGATGCAAGCGCGAGGCATTTGGCCGTGGCACAGTCAGCGTCCCATGTCTTGCGGACTTCAATGTCCGCAACTGAGGATTTTGAACCTGGGGTGGGCGGGGCTGAAGCCGTGAGGACATATGATACTTTATCATAAGTCAAGGCTATTTTCAGATTCCTCAGCCAGTTTTTATAATTGGTCCTATTCAGTTTGTTTTTATCTAGTAAAAGCTTGAATCTAGTCATTGGTATCTGCCATTAGGAGAGAGAAGAATACACTCAGCGAAAGCTCTTGCAAAGATCAGATTGGTTATTATCTTGTCTAATCGATGTCTCCCACTGCTTTAATCAAGTTTTTCTTTCAAACCTTAAAAAGAAAACTAGCCAGGATTAATTACAGTCTACAACTTCGCTAACCGTTCAGCCAGGCCAGTGTCGGTACTTGAGGGAGGTTCCCCGTGCTTTCGCACGGACCTAATTAAAGTAAACCTCGTTTTCCCAGAGGCGTAGCCCCGTTAACACCTTTCTAGACACCTAATGAGTTAGCTAATTGTAAACTGCAAAACTCTCCTAAGAGCAACTATTGCCCACAGTGGGATCGGGATCCAACCATCATATGGAAGGTATGCAATCTCATTGCAAATTTCAACACTTGAAATTCCTGATGTGATTTTTACCCCTAGTACTTATGACCTTAACTATGGTCAACAAATCATAAGTACCAGTCAAGTTCTACCCGTCATTTCTTGATCAATTAGACCCACCCATATGACCCTTAACTATGGTCAACAAAGTCGCATGAATGTCCTAATTAATCTGCATCATATGCAGTGTAGGAAGACATCACTTAGCTACCGTACACTACGCCTTAACTAAAGTCAACAAACGTAGCACGAATACTAAGTACTCTACTTCCTAAAATGACGGAGGGTAGCGGATGATTTTTAAGAACATCTTTAACGCTTTGAACTTGATATCGTCGTAGAATCAAATGGTTTTCAAAAGGAGTGGCTTGTGCTCCGCAGTTTTGAAATATAGCTTTTTCATAAAGAGCCGAGTGGTTTTCAAATCCGATTCTACAACATCTTTTTAGGTTTATTTTCTTTACATTAATCATATTAATGTAATCCCATCATTTAAGTCCTTAAGCCAATCACAGAAAAGAAACAAAAATAACACGTACGCTTATGCCATCCGCATTCGCCGCAATGTTCCGTTATGCACCGTTAGGTTACTTAACTAATGGCATACCGGGACGGGACTAGCGCGGGTGTAAAACATAAGCAACGTCTACTATATATCTCATATATAATATATCATTCGTCTCAGATATCACAGAACACAGGCAGCAGAAACATATATATAATGTGGGATATACTAGGACGTCCGTATTTAGTATTTAGCCAACAATAGAAAATACGGATTTCACAGTCGCGATGAATAGCCAAGCCCACACCCCTAGACCCCTACGAGAGCGGCTAGCGACCCTACCAATCCTGGTGTTTAGGAGACCCGGTCTCGACTCCTCGAGATGGCCTCCCACTGAACCCCAGAACCCGGTCACTTGTGCTTCCCTCCTTGGGTCTATCCTAATGCGGAAAAGTAAATAATATACAACACTGGTGACATCAACCTCAACCCGGAAGTGCCCCAAATAAAAGAATATTACATTACATTTGAATTTTACATGAATGAAAAATAAAACTCTCATCTCACATAAAACCCCCCGGCTATTCAATCGCGACAATCCTACACATCATATCTCAGCAACACATAATATCATATATCATCAACGTAAGTAAGTATGCGTACCCCAATTGTCGTTGATGTATAGCAACGAAATCGGCGATATCAACATACTACACTTACGGTCACAGAAAAGAAAGTGTAAAACTACGATATTTGGAATCCACATTCTCTTTAGACATCGTAAATGCGAAACATCACATACTTCGTATTTTATGCCTAACGATATGAATTCCACATATTGTATCACATTCCAGATAAATAGACAATACTAAAGTTTTCGAACGAATGATCAAATACCCAAAATTCCCTAAAGCTCAACACTTGAGCGGAGTTCAAAAACCCGGAGTGTGACACAGTAGTAGCGGTCCAGCCGTAGAAGTGTCAAGCCAACGCCTCACATGTGGCACGCCGTACTGCCCCAAATCCTAAGGTTCAAAGGGCAGTTCAAGACGGTCACATAATCGAGTTAAGGTTTGTTGTCTTCTAGAGGGTCCACCACAAAACTTGCACGTATTTCCGAAAGATTTACCCCGTGAAAAGTGAGCAAATGATACTCGTTCGAACAATTCAATACTTTCTAATTTACCCGGAAAAGACTCGAAATGAAAATTCCGATCGAATCATTGAACTCAAAACCATCCCCAGAATATTCAGTACTAGATTCAGATTAAACATACCCAAAAATGTACATATGCAGGTAGGAGAAAACCCATACAAAACCGAGGCAGTGAATCACCTAAACGGCCGCGGAGCCGCGGCCTAAGCAAGCTTTTGCCGCGGTTCCGCGCTAGGGTTTATTGTTCACTGCTTCGTATTTCACAGTTTGTCTTTATATTTTCCTGCTGTATTTTTTAAGTATTTTTAATTCTGAAAAATAACAGATTTCAAAAAATGTCCAGAGAGTGTCCCGAAAATCCGTATTTCGGTTCGATCGGAGTTTTTACTTCGCTAAAGTGTCGTCTAATGTTATAGGTCGGCTCTGATACCAATGTTAGGTTTACCTAGCACCCTATGAAAGGTTTGGAAGCATCACATGTCACAAAGATCAAATTTTTAGAGTGCTAAGTGAACACACAAAGAATCAATCCTAGAAAATTAGGGTTTCATAACTTTACAAGTAACAAAGACTAGGGTTTTGAGAGTACAACCTTTGTAGCTCCCTACGCTAGATTCCTTGGTCACTTGAGGGTTGGAAAAGGGTTTGCTTGAGGTCTTCTAACGTCCACGACGATCCACCCGAAGCTCCTTTGTCCAAGCTTGCAACTTCACTTTATCAAGAGAAAAAATGAAGCTAACACTCTAAACAAGTGGGCAAGACTTGTGTAGAATGGTGTTGTGGTTCTCTTTCTCACTTCAAAATCCTATCTTATTGAGTATTTTGCTCACTTGAAAGATCTAGAGAGCAAAAGAGCAAGGTTGAAGAAGATGATGGTTTTTTTTAAGAAGAAGGGAAAAGATAATCTCATGAAAGAAAAATAGAAAATATATGTATATATATTTTCCTCTTCTCATCTCAAACCATGGTTAAATGATAAAGATATTATTTAATTTGAGTTAAAACATAAAAGAAAAGTTTAATCTATGGTTAAAAGTAGGTGAGCATGGTTAGGTCAAAGAAGAGTGTAGAAACAAATCATGAATTATCCTTTCCTTTTTCATTTTGTTTTAACACAAATAGAAATAATTATCCATATAAATAACCAAGGTGTGAGTCTTATATTGCCACCATTTTCTATGTATAAACAACCATGATAGAATGATGTATGTATGCATGTGTGCATCCACATCCATATGTGCATGAACAAGAATGAATGCATACATGCATGCATATATCCAAAAAGGACAAGAAAGGATTTCTAGTGAGAAACTAATGGTTAAATGATAAATCAACACTTGATTTATCAACCCGGTCATATTACATACGACCCGGCCAAAAGCAAGCCGTCTGATTAATATACAGTATCTCATACGCGCATTTTAACCGGGTCCATGCGCATATCGCATACGCGCACCACAACGTTTCGCCTGGACTAGGTAACTTCTTTGTGGGACTCTAAGACTCGTCAATACGCCGGCAGTGGGTGATGATCATATCAAGCACCCCTAAGCCGCAAGCGGTCAGCTAAACGTAACGGCCACCCGGGTATTGAGCGATCAGAAGAAAACAAGCGAACCTGCTACAACTCCCGTCGAGGCAACACTACCGTACAGTCCGGTCTCTTCGTCAGATATGCTGCATATCGAGCCTAGGGATGGTCACGTCGACCCCAATAACTCAACAAGTCGTGCCGGTGAATGGTCTATAACAGATCGAGAAACTACTGATAACACTTATCAGTAAATCTCAGCAGCCCTGACCAGGGCCTTACTGATATAACCGGTCGAGCACAGCACAGCATCAACTCCTAATACCGGGAGAGACAAAACCCTTCCTATCGCTCATCGCCTTCGTGTGTCTCGGGACTGTATCCAACGGCCACCTGTTTGCACGACTCAGTAGAGCCGTGGTAGGGTGGTAATCAAAGTACAGTAGGAGAGCACACAAGACTCTATGACGATCTCGGGTCTACAGACTAACCTGTACCAGTGTCACCTGAGAACTGCTATCCGACGATAGATATAATTCCATATAGGAGTTCTCGGTGAGTCCGTCCAGTGTACCCAGTCACCACTGAACACTCGTATATGATCTTGATGTCAAACATCGATGAATGTGGGAACATCCATCGCCCATCATATGGGTCTAGTATCATATTCGCTAGTCTACTCTGGTATATCGATGCCCCGTCTCGATACACCTACGACTAGGGACATTTCAGGATAGGCTTATAAACTACAGATGTCCTACTAGTATGATCTCTATCATAATCACTGTAGTCAAGCCAATATCCTCAGGGCTTTATCAACATGTATGAATGAGTAAAAGTATGATCAAATCAACATGTCAGATAAAGAAGAACCAGATAGCATACCATCATGTCGAGCAAGAATCTACACTGAATATATATATATATACATGTATAAATACATCCACTATCACATAATGGCCTCTAGGGCATACATATATCCAACACCTAGTATATCCAATATTTCATATATGTTCTTTTGCTGCAATGTTCTGTGATGAGATCATATTACAGCCTGAGACGAATGTTTATATTATATATATGAGATATATATTATATATTGTTTATTTCGTTTCATATCTGTTGCTTGTGAATCATATTAAAATGGGACTTCATTAATGAGATTAATGAAATAAAAGAAACCTAAGATGTTGTAGAAACTTGTTTAAAAACTGGTAGCTCTAGTTCTTGCTTTGCATAGCGGTGTTCCTTGTAGAACATCCAACACCTTATTCGATAAGGAAAGAGTCGAGATCTCTTCACCGGAAGTGACCTCTTTAGTGAAACTAGCAGATGCTACAAACTCGGTTTGTCTTTTGATTGCTTTTATAGTTCTTGCTTTGCACAGCGGTATTTATGATATACCCTGCACCTTATTCGATGAGGAAAGGGCCGACGATCCCTTCACCGGGAGTGACCCCTTTAGCAAAACTAGAAAAGCCTAAAAAACACTCCATTTAAAATCACTCGATTCTACAACGATATCAAGTTCATTACGCAAAAGGTTTTCTTAAAAACCTGTCGTAGCCCTCCGTCATTTCAGATAAGTACTTCATAGTATTCGTGCTACGTTTGTTGGCTTTCGTCAAGGCGTAGTGTGCGGTAGCTATTTATGCTTATCTGCTTATGCATATGATGCAGATTGAGTTAGGGTAGTCATGCGACTTTGTTGGCATTCGTCAAGGGTCGTGCGGGTGGGTTTAATTCAATCGGGAAATGACGGGTTGAACTTGACTAGTAGCCTATGGTTTGTTGGCATTCGTCAAGGTCATAGGACGCTAGGGGCAAAATATTATTGGGAATTTCAAATGTTGAAATTTGCAATGAGATTGCATACCTTCTATGAGATAGTTGGATCTCGATACCTGCTGCGAGTAAGAGTTACTCCTGGGAGAGTTTTACACATTACAATTAGCCGATCAAGTAGGTGTTTAGAAAGGTGTTAACGGGGTTACGCCTCTGGAAAAACGAGGTTTATTTTAATTAGGTCCGTGCGAAAGCACGGAGAACCTCCCTCAAAGTACCGACACTGGCCTGGCTGAAAGATTGGCGAACTTGTAGCGTGTAATTAATCCCGGCTAGTCTTTCCTTTTAGGGTTTGAAGGAAGATTTGATTAAAACAGTGGGAGACATCCTGATTAGATATATTAGATAACCAATCTAATCTTGCAAGAGCATACGCTGAGAGTTTTCTTTTCTCTCTCTCCAGGTAGCGACCATATCACGCCTTAATCAAGATAATAAAACGGATGTATTGACCGAACCCGTTTGTTATACTGAGCTGGGGAACGTTGGTCCCGCTCCAACTTATAATTGTTATAAGACAGAGCAGGAAATTAGGGAATACCAGATTTCCTGTGCCGCCCAAACGAAGAAAGTGCATGCTGATGCATCTTCTTCGGGTGTGTTCATTACAGATAACTGTTTCTCAGTATCCTTTACGTCCTGGGTATGAGATACCGGATCAGGATCCCGCATATGTAATCTGTTACATGGGCTACAGAAAGGTAGAGAACTGAGAACGGGTGATAAGTTTCATGAGACAGAAAACGGTGCAAGTGTTGCAGCCAAGTCTGTTGGTCACTATCACCCTGTATTACCAGAATACATTGATTCTGAACGAATGTTATTAGATACCGAACCTGATATACAACATCATATCAGTCTCTTTATCAGTAAAGAAAGGATATAATTTTGTATTGTTGGATAATGTTTTGAACATTTCCTGTATCAAGAGTTGATCGGTTCAGGCACGTTATCTAAAAGTATTGACGTTCTAAATCAAACTACAGTTCTTAGTATACAGAACACACAAGAGAGGAAGAGTTCAGAAATGAACGAATCCTTCTTGAGGCATTGTAGACTAGGTCATATCAATGCGACCCGATTAGCTAAGTTACATTTAGATGCATATTTAAATCTGTTTGAATTTACATCTTGTGAAACTTGCCGGTCATGTCACAAAGATAAGATGACCATAGCTCTGTTTATTTGAAACAGAGAAAGAGTTAGTGAACTTTTGGGATTGATACATGCTGATGTATGAAGGTCCCCTGTTTACACATGCCAACACCGGTTCTTTGTACTTTATTATATTCACTGATTATCTCTCAAGATTCAGACATATGTTTTTGTTGAAACACAAGTCCGAACCTTTTGAGATATTCACAGAATGTAAGTTAGAAGTAGAGAACCAAAAACGGGTATAAGTATTATGTTCTATGATGAGATCAAGGAGGAGAATACTTGAGCACGGAATTTCTGGACTATTCTAAAGGAGAATGAGATTCTCTCTCAGCATTACTCCTCCGTATACACCACAGCACGTCGGTGTATCGGGACGGAGCAATAGCACCCTATGTGATATGGTGTGCTCTATGATGAGTACTATTGAGTTTCCTATTTCCTTTTGGGAGTTATGCACTTGAGAAGCTGCATACCTATTGAATAGGGTTCAAATCAAATCAGTTGCCTACCGCTTCATATGTGATATGTAAAGGGAAGAGCCTATATCTTAAGCTTGTTAAGATTTGGGGTTGTCCGACCTATGTCTGAAAAGCAAAATCCGGACAAGTTCGAGATAAAGTCAGATCTGTGGAAGTTTGTTGGATATCCCAGGCATTCGCAAGGTGATATCTTCTACCAAATCGAGAAACAAAAGTGTTTTATTTCTCAACATGCCACCTTTGTGAAAGGGAATTTCTTATGAAGAAATTATTGGTCATGAGGTAGAACTGGAAGGAGTTCCAGCTATATAAACTGCAGCTGATGATTTGGTAGAACCAAAGGACTCAATAGTAACCAACGAACCTCAGTCTCTCCGCCGATCTAGCAGGGTTCCTCACCTACCTGAGAGATACTTCGGTTTCTCTATGACAGTAGGAGCGAGGATTGCATCATGAGATGATGACCCAACTAGTTTCGGGCTGGTCATCAGGAGTGAGACTCTGTAAGAATGGCTGGATGCTTATCGATCTGAGATGGAATCCTTATACACCAACAAAGTATGGACTTTGGTTGCTTTATCTGAAGGGTTAAATCCCCATCAGGAGCAAGTATATCTTGAGAAGATTACTTGGTGTACATGGAAAGGTTGAGACTTTTAAAGCTATGCTTAAGTCCATCTAGATCCTACTTGCCACGGCTACATACCATGACTACGATATCTGGCGGTTGGGTGTCATGACTGCTTTTCTAAATGTTAATTTGGAAGAGAGCGTTTATAGGTACACAGCCAGAGGGCTTCGTAGACAGTGGGAGCAGCGGAAACGTGTGCAAGATATTTTATGTGATAAAGCAGGCATCGCGGAGTTGGAACGTCTGTTTTGATATGGTAGTCAAAGAGTTTGACTTCATCAAAATGGTAGATGAACCTTGTATATACAAAAAGGTAGTAGGGAGTATGGTGGTGATCCTCGTAGAGTACATGGATGACATACTCTTGATAGGGAAGGAATTTCCTATGCTACGCTCGGTCAATCTCCGCTTATCACAAGGATTCTCCATATAGGAAAGCTGCATACCTATTGAATAGGGTTCAAATCAAATCAGTTGCCTACCGCTTCATATGTGATATGTAAAGGGAAGAGCCTATATCTTAAGCTTGTTAAGATTTGGGGTTGTCCGACCTATGTCTGAAAAGCAAAATCCGGACAAGCTCGAGATAAAGTCAGATCTGTGGAAGTTTGTTGGATATCCCAGGCATTCGCAAGGTGATATCTTCTACCAAATCGAGAAACAAAAGTGTTTTATTTCTCAACATGCCACCTTTGTGAAAGGGAATTTCTTATGAAGAAATTATTGGTCATGAGGTAGAACTGGAAGGAGTTCCAGCTATATAAACTGCAGCTGATGATTTGGTAGAACCAAAGGACTCAATAGTAACCAACGAACCTCAGTCTCTCCGCCGATCTAGCAGGGTTCCTCACCCACCTGAGAGATACTTCGGTTTCTCTATGACAGTGGGAGCGAGGATTGCGTCATGAGATGATGACCCAACTAGTTTCGGGCTGGCCATCAGGAGTGAGACTCTGTAAGAATGGCTGGATGCTTATTGATCTGAGATGGAATCCTTATACACCAACAAAGTATGGACTTTGGTTGCTTTATCTGAAGGGTTAAATCCCCATCAGGAGCAAGTATATCTTGAGAAGATTACTTGGTGTACATGGAAAGGTTGAGACTTTCAAAGCTATGCTTAAGTCCATCTAGATCCTACTTGCCACGGCTACATACCATGACTACGATATCTGGCGGTTGGGTGCCATGACTGCTTTTCTAAATGTTAATTTGGAAGAGAGCGTTTATAGGTATACAGCCAGAGGGCTTCGTAGACAGTGGGAGCAGCGGAAACGTGTGCAAGATATTTTATGTGATAAAGCAGGCATCGCGGAGTTGGAACGTCTGTTTTGATGTGGTAGTCAAAGAGTTTGACTTCATCAAAATGGTAGATGAACCTTGTATATACAAAAAGGTAGTAGGGAGTATGGTGGTGATCCTCGTAGAGTACATGGATGACATACTCTTGATAGGGAAGGAATTTCCTATGCTACGCTCGGTCAATCTCCGCTTATCACAAGGATTCTCCATATAGGATCATAGTGATACCTCCTGAATCCTGGATTTTGGATCTATGAGATAGATCTAATTGGATGTTAGGATACTCACTAGTTGTAGTGAGATGGTATCAATCGATCCTGGGGAGAATCACTGGAAAGGTTCCAGGGTGATAAGGACGACTGAATATCAGTCGCAGGCATTGTCTATACCCTCAGTGGAGGGACGGTATGTTGGAAGAGTTCCAAGCTAGATACCGTGACTTACTAGACAATTAAAGGCAAGATACATCGTTACCAATGATGCTACCAAAGAGGCAGTCTGGATATATATAAGTTCATGAGATGAACTTCGTTCCTACCATTGTGTAACAATGGAGTTGTGGCTTATGCCAAGGAACTACCGTCCCATCAGAAATCCAGATATAATTCTTAGGCAGTATTACCTGATCATGGAGATGGTTGATCTCCAGGGAGATCGAGGTTAGGAGAGTAGACACAGAGGACAACAGCGCGGATCCACTCACAAAGGCCTTTTTCCCAGTAGAGACTTTTATGAGATGGTTGAGTATGAGATACTTCAACCACAGCTAATTGTTGGGTATGTGATACCACAACAGATGACCCTAGTGCAAGTGGGTGATTGTTAGTTATATGTATGCCCTAGAGGCCATTACTGTACATACGATGTATATTGTAGTGGATGCTAGGACATATATAGGGAGGACTTTCTTGCTCGACATGATAGTATGCTATCTGGTTGTACTTTATCTTAACATGTACTCTGATTGTCTCTATATTACATGTTGATAAAGCCCTTAGAATATGTACTCGACTACTGGGACTATGATGAGATCATACTAGTGGGGCCATGGTAGTCGACAAGTACATCCTATAACTGTTCCTAGTCGAGGGTGTATCGAGACAGGGCATCGATACACCAGAGTAGACTAGCGTATACGCATCTTGACCCATATGATGGGTGATGGATGATCCCATATCCATCGGTGTTTGACATCAAGGATGGTGTACGGGTGCTCAGTGGAGACTGGGTACACTGGACGGACTCGCCGAGAACTCCCAGATGGTATTATACCTTACGTCAGATGGCAGTTCTCCGGTGACACTGGTACAGAGTAGTCTGTTGACCCGAGATCGTCATAGAGTCTTGTGTGATTCCCACTGTGCTTTGATTTCCATCATACCACGTCCAAGAGGGCGTGCATAAAGGGGGCTTTTGGGTACAGTCCCGAATCACATGGAGGCAATGAGCGATAGGAGGGGATTCGTCTCTCCCGGTATAGAGAGTTGATGTTGTGCTGTGTTCGATTGGCTATAACCGGAAATCCCTGGCCAGGATTGCTGAGATTTACTGGTAAATGTTATCAGTAGTTTCTCGAACTGTTATAGACCTCATACCGACACGACTTATCGAGCTACTGGGGTCTGACGTTTACCATCCCTAGGCGAGATATGCGACATAGCAGACGACGAGACTGGACTGTACGGGAGTGTTACTGATTGGATTCACAGGAGAATGTACAGGCTTGCTTGTTGATCTTCTGATCGTTTAATACCCGGGTGGCCGTTACGTTTAGCAGACCGCTTGCGGCTTGTGGGTGTTTGATATGATCATCACCTACCGCCGGCGTATTGACGAGTTTTTAGAGTCCTACACAGGGGTTTCCTGGCTCAAGCGAAACGGAGTAGGAGCACATATGTGATATGTGCGGGACCGAGATTAATACGATATGAGATACCGTATTCTATTCTCGCGATTCGTGACATTGATCGGTTGTATGCGATATAGCCAGGTTATCAGATCAAGTGTTGATTCGATAAGTTGTTACACATGATATTAGTCGGTTATAGCCGGGTTATTAAATCAAGAGTTGATTTAATAATTTAATGTATAATTATATATTTGATATATTACATTACATTAACTAGTATTAGCTCACTTAAGATTTATTTTCTCACTTGATTGTGCATAAGTGTATATGTGATATATATTTGTGTACATATGATTGTGTCATGCTTGATGATACATCAAAGATGGGTGTATGAGACTTATACCAAGATTAGGGTAAAGATTAGGGTTTTGTTTATATCTTAAGAATAACAAAAGAGAAAGACTTTGTCAAAGTTCTCAAGCTTTCATGAAGCTTGTGGAAATATTGACAAAGTCAACTCTTTTGTCATTCTTAAGGATATTTAGTTAACCCAACGCTTAATCTCATGCTTTGGTTAATTCTCTACATGAGTTAAGCATGATAGCTTAACTCACCCATGGTTACATTATTGAGAGGATAAGATAATTCATATGATGATATTATTCTTTCTTCTTCTTCTTTATCAAGCTCCATGAAAAGCTTACTAGCTCCAATGGTGCCATGAGAAAAAGTGTGAGAAAATCAATTCTAAAGTGAGCCCACTTCCTACTTCTTCATCCTCTACCACTTGCCATGTAGTAGAGTGTGTTCTCTTCACAAAGTTCATGACCTAGTGAAGGAATAACTTGAGTTAGTGTCTCCCCGACGTAGATCATCTTCTGCCTCGAAGTCATCGAAGCAAGCACGTTCGTTCTTCTTGTGAAGCTTCTCTAGAGTCTGGAGTTCACGATCGCAGCGATGGGGATATCTACTCGGAGCTAATGAAGTGAAGGACCGGATCTACAAAGGTTGTAATCCCTTTCACTTAGTGTTAAACTGTTTAACATGTTAGTTTTCGCCTAAACTCTAGTATAAAGATCCGGCTTTGGGTTGTTCGGCACGGTTAAAATTTTAATCGGGCATGGCTGATGCCTCGTAGACCCTTGTATGCGTGCCTAGCAACCCTACACTTCGTGGAGAAAGCTATCTCCCAAAATGAGCAATACCTGTCTTAGAATATGTCTAGATATCTGACGGGACCCAGTTCATAAATGAACTCTAAATCCAGCAAACTTCTTAGACTGTATTATCCACTGAATTTAATCAGTATCCTGCGCCATGCCTTCCACAGTATCCGCTTGGAACATTTGTCCAACATACTGTCCCTCAAAAGAGGGAAAAATAAAACTCTGAAAGTCACTCTGTCATCCAAGTCACCTTGGAAGCCTGAAATGATAACCGTCTCCTGAAGGAGGCTGCCATTACCATATCCCAAGAACATCCACTTTTGTTCATAACTGCTTCCCAATGTTTCTATCAGATTGGATTAATATATGCTTATTGCAGCTAGTGCAAAAGCAATATCTGGTGTGGTACTTGATATCACATGATTGACTCAATTGCCTAACCAAGTGATATGTCAATCAGGAAAATCCCTCCCCCCTTTAGTCTGTAAGACATCTTTTAGAGAGAGTGGCTCCATCACCTGCAGGTACACCACCATGCCAGGAGTCGTCCATTCTAAAACACCTTTAGAATAGTGTCAAAGCACCCAAACTGGGAAATTTCCCAAATCTAGATCTAAAACCATAGATCTAGTGACCAGAAAACCTGATATTTTATCCATATCCTGTGTGGAGAAAAACCTTGTGACAACCACTGTATAACCGATCGTAGTATAGGAAGATCTCTTCCTATCAAGAGTATGTCATCCAAATACCAGGACATCGCTCCCTACTACCTTCTTACCAGATCCATCTCCTATTCTGATGAAGTCAAAACCTATGACTGTCACATCAAAAATAGATGATCTATTTCCGCTATACCTGCTTTAGTCTAGAAATAGACATAAGCTACTTGCCCTCTATTCTTCCGTTGCTCCCACTGACTACAACAACCCTCTGGCAGAGTCATATACACGTGCACTTCTAAAACTAGTTTAGAACGACGCTATAATCATCCTCCTGCCGGGTCTCATAGTTTAGAACAGCAGCAATGGCAAGTTTGGATAAACAAGAACCTCCCTATCACCGTCTTTGAGAAGACCGAAGTACTTCTCGGGTGACTGAGCTTACCCACCAATTCTGCGAAGTAGCTAATGGAACGTCGAAACCAATTGAATTCTCAGGTTCTATTAAATCTTCAGTGATCATTTGTGGTTCTGGAATCACTTCCAGTTCTACCATACTACCACTTCTGTTTTCTGAAAAAAATCCATTTTACTAAAACCGTGGTGAGTCAAGAACAATATATCTATTGATCTTCCAGATGGTAGAAAGTTAACCCTCGTCATAACCCGGGATAACCTAAAAACTGCCATTACTGAAATGTGCCTTGAGTTTGTCTAGAATCTGGTTTTAAGTATAAGCCGGACAACTCCATATACCTTAACATCATTAAGATATGAACCATTCTATATACAATATAGAAACAAGGACACTAATTTAATTGGAACTGGATTCAAATCATGCAGCTGTCTTCAGTGCATGTCAACTAAATGGAGAGAGGCCGATCAGCATTACTCAACTAGGAGTGCATCCGCATATGAGTAACCTGAAAGAGAAGTAAGTTCTCAAAACCATTACTATCAACGGAATACCAAACACAAGTATCTTCATCTTCGACTACCTCGAAGAATCCTGATACTTTCAACAAATGGTTCTCTTCTTTATTCTTATACCTATAACTTCTCAAAATCTGGACCTTGTATTTCAACAAAATGCTTGTCTAGAACTGGAAAAGTCATGAGTAAACAGAATATATTACGAGTACCAACCCCATTGTCCTAATGGACACTGGACAACATACAATACTTTGTACAAGTCCCATGAGTTCAATAACTCAAATCTTGTGCGTCGTAGGTTGAAAACCGTTCTATGGTTAAGAAGAATTACACCGCTGTTGAATGCACCTTACCTAACCATCAACTGATATAGGTAAATGTCACATACATAATTTCAAAAAGTTATATCTCATTTTATAAAATAAACGTACGGATATATCAGTCTGAAACTTGTGCATAACTACGGATATTCAAAACCAAAAATTTGCCATCCGGCAAAACCCAGGTGATTTTCTCAAATATCACCAATTACAACGAATTCTGATATAATGAGAATATAATCACCTAATTTCCAATATCTTACTCCCACTCACCACCTGCAACATTATACAGATGTGAGAAACGAATATGGTAAATACATACCCTGGAGTTAGAATCCAATTGGGAAAACAGTTTTTAATTAACATTGCACAGTAAATCTGAAATATGAAAATGTTTCGAAGGGGTATCCGGGTATTCCTAGTAATGCCTCTTCCACTATCCAAATTCATGACAGTAACCGTATATTTTCTTGCCATATCTCCAATCCTTTTATTTGTCTTTACTTATTACCTTCTGTACACCACCCTTAGGTGAATAGATTCTTTGCTTCTTTACCCCGCCTGTTAGACAAATGTCTAAATGGTTTTCTTCCTTCTCTACCTTTCGGCACCAGCCTATGGTTTGGAAGAAGACTATCCAATAAGCGTAATAGGTGTACTCTCCTAATACCAGGAGCCCTCGCAACCTGAGAGAATGTAAAGAGAAAAGACAACTGAATAATCCTTATTCTATTCCTCCAGAATCAGAATCCATTCTCGAACTGGAACAAGTTCCTTCGAGTTTGTATATAACTATACGATGACATATCCAATAAATGTGGATCTTCGTAGTGATACGGAATGTTTCGGAGAAAAGAAAAGGTGAACTAGGAGTGGCAGGGGTATACGTGGTTTCATCGTGAATGATAGTAATCGCAATATTCTTTGCCCTTATTCTAATCCCTTTATATGTCATTACTTATTACCTTATGTACACCACACTTAGGCTAATTGGTTTTCTTCCTTCCCCACCTTTCGGCACATGCCTATGGTTTGAAAGAAAACTATCCAATAAGCGCAATAGGTGTACCCTCTCCTAATCCTAGGAGCCCTCACAACCTGAAAGAAGGTAAAAGGAAAAGACAACTGAATAGTCCTATTCATTTTCTCCAGAACCGGAAACCATCATCGAATTTGAAACAAGTTTTTTCGAGTTCGTATGTAACTATACGATGGTCACATCCAATGAAAGGGGATCTTCGTAGTAATACAGAATGTTCCGGAGAAATGCAAAGGGTAAAAGTAGGAGTGGCAATGAAGTATGCAACTCTGACAATCCAAAAGTCAATGTGTTTTAAGAAGGTTCGGTTAACTTGGTTCCTGAGTTGTAGAAAAGGGTCGGGCCATGGTTGCTGCCAAAGAAAGAGAGAAAAGAAACATTCAGCGTGCACTCTCACTTAGATCAGAATGGTTAATCACTTTATCTAATCAGAATGTCTCCCGCTGTATCCTCAAATTCTCCTCCAAACCCAAAATAAGAATTAGTCGGGATCATCTAAAATCACCCGATGAGTAAACCAACTCATCAGTGGGAATCAGGATCCAACTATCATCGCATGATAACCTGATGGAATCCACTCAAGTTATCACACTCCAGAAGGTATGTACATGCCTGGCAAGTTTCAGTTTCATTAGAAACCCCCGATGTGGATTTTTACCCTATGCTCTTATGACCTTGACGAAGGTCAACAAATAATAAGTCACATGTCAAATTCTACCCGTCATTGTCCAGGTTAATTTGGACCCACCCGTACTCGCCCTTGACGAAGGTCAACAAGGCTGTACGACTGTCCAAAACCAACGCATCTATCTATGCAACAGAAAAGTAACAACTACCATACACTATGCCTTGACGAAGGTCAACAAACATAGCATGAATACTAAGTGCTACCCGTCTGAAATGACGGAGGGCTACGAATGGTTTTTGGCGAAAAACCTTTAACGTAATGAACTTTATATCGTTGAAGGAACCAGATAGCTTTTTACAAATATATAGTGGCGAAAAGCTTTGCTAAAGAGGTCACTCCTGGTGAAGGGATCTCGGCTCTTTCCTCGTGGAATGAGATGCAGAATATTCCAAACTGAATACCACGATGCAAAGCAAAAAAGTAATCGAATATAGTGAAGTTATTACCCTTACGCAAACTTCTGCCCAAGAGGTCACTCCCGGTGAAGGGATCTCGGTGTAGGGTGTTTTTCATCACCCCATTGAGATGGGAATACGCCCGCGCTTATCAGGCGTACTACAGA
Organism: Agapanthus africanus; assembly: GCA_030015575.1. NCBI lineage: Eukaryota > Viridiplantae > Streptophyta > Magnoliopsida > Asparagales > Amaryllidaceae > Agapanthus > Agapanthus africanus. Next base: position 218,558,410 of record JASDDO010000029.1, read on the forward strand.
TTCCTCCTGCCTAGGGTAGGTCGGGATTTAATGATTGTGGGGATCCGAATCTCCGGCAGCCGCGGACTAAGCTGCCGTTAATTACCCCTCGCCTTTGGAGCGAGGGAACCTCCGATTAACGGGTTAAACTGGTCATGCGAACTCAATGTGCAGCGTGCATGCGTTGTGTTTTGAAAGGGGTTTTTGGATACATCGGGAGGCACACAGAGGATGCGTGGAGTATGTGTATGTACATATGTATACATATATATATATAAAAGGAGGGGAAAGGCATCCAAAGGATGCGTGGGGCCAGCGCTTTGAGCGCAAGAGCGCTTCGCGAGCGGAACAGAAAGCACTTCTGACAGGGCTGGTAACCGACGTTGAGATTGTTGCCAATGAGTAAGGTTGGGGGATCGAAGGCAGTTTTCCGTCCGGACACGTAGCTTACCGAATCAGTTGCGACACGGATGGGAATGCATGCTACGAAAGACGGGGGGCATTTACTTCAAAATATCATTCCCTTTTGGCGCTCGGACGCTAGCGCGCCACGTGTCAGAACGTGGATGCTCGAGCGCTGGCATACTGAGCACTAGCGCGCCATGTGTCAGCACGTGGACGTTTGGGCGCTAGCGCTCAAGAGCGCTAGCGGGCCACGTGTCAACACGTGGGCGCTCGAGCGCTAGCGCCGTGGACGCTAGCGCTCTGAGCGCAAGCGCGCCACGTGTCAGCACGTGGGCGCTCGAGCGCTAGCGCTCTGGGCGCAAGAGCGCTGGCGCACCACGTGTCAGCACGTGGGCGCTCGAGCAGCGAAAGGGACTTGGTCCCTGCAATGGGAGTTGTACTCCCAGAAAGGAGCACTTATTATTCTCTCTCTGTATGTGTGTGTGTGTATGATGAGTTAAACTCCTAACATGTTTTGAAGCTGATGAAGGGTTTCTCCCCATGAGCCCTAGTTCTTCCCCAAAGTGGGGTTTCTGGAGATGGGTCTCCTTCTTCTTCCTTTGTTGGACGAATCTTGAAGATCAAGAAATATGAGATTCTAAAAATCTCTCCTTTCTGAGATCTAATGACAGATCTGAGTTCCTCTTTGTGGGTTTTGTGGTGAAAAACTATTTAGTTTTGGAAAAGGAAGAGTAAAACTCTTGATTTAATTAAAAAAAAATGAGAAGGTTTAGAACTTTGGAGAAGGAGCAGGAGCAGGAGGCACAAAGAACCCTAGTTTTTAGGGGAATGAAAATTGTCTTAGATATTTTCATTATGTTGCCTCTTATAGGCTTACACATTTACACATAGCCCCTTGGGCATTACAAAATGGTATTTTGCCTATCCCATGGCTCATGTGCCATTTCTTTTGCACATAAGCCATGCGATTACAAAAATTTGGCTTTATGCCCATTTTGTTTATATTCATGCATAAAAAATTACATAAAAATTATTTATTACATGATTTTGTTGTTGGCATGGGGAGGCTTGGCCGCGGGCTCGGCTTGGGCATGGGCCCGCTTGACCTGGGCTTGGGCCCACCTGGCTTGGGGTTGACCTTGACTTTGATTTGGTCAACCGGGGTGTAAATTTTTACCCCAACAAAGTGCCCCCCCATCAATAAATGCACACCACATATGTGGGTCGTGTGCATGAAATTGATGGATCTTCTCTCGCGTGGAGGCGACTTGCTTTGGTTCCCACTTTTTTTGGGATGCACTGCCCTTTTAACGACATGGACGGTCGACGCTTGACGCGTCTCCGAGACGGGATGTCCGTGGTAGACTTTTCCCTGGCCCGGAGTGATCTGGTTCCTGCTTTGTAGGAAGCCTGTGCTGCCCTTTTTGCGACATGGACGGTCGACGCTCTGATCCGGAGCGATTTGGTTCCCGATTTGTGGGAAGTTGGAAGCCTGCACTGCCCTTTTTACGACCTGGACGGTCGACACTTGACGCGTCTCCGAGACGGGGTGTCCGTGGTAGACGTTTCCCTGGCCCGGAGTGATCTGGTTCCTGCTTTGTAGGAAGCCTACACTGCCCTTTTTACGACCTGGACGGTCGACGCTCTGATCCGGAGCGATTTGGGTTCCCGATTTGTGGGAAGCCTGCAATGCCCTTTTTGTGACATAGACGGTCGATGCTGCCCTTTTTACGACGTGGACGGTCGGTGCTGCCCCTTTAGCGACTTGGACGGTCGGTGCTGCCCTTTTAGAGACTTGGACGGTCGGTGCTGCCCTTTTAGCGACTTGGACGGTCGGTGCTGCCCTTTTTGCGACTTGGACGGTCGGTGCTGCCCTTTTAGCGACGTGGACGGTCGGTGCTGCCCTTTTAGCGACTTGGACGGTCGGTGCTGCCTTTTTTGCGACTTGGACGGTCGTTGCCGCCCTTTTAGCGACTTGGACGGTCGGTTCTGCTCTTTTTGCGACGTGGACTGTTGGTGCTGCCCGTTTTGCGACTTGGACGGTCGATGCTGCCCTTTTAGCGATTTGGACGGTCGATGCTGCCCTTTTAGCGACTTGGACGGTCGATGCTGCCCTTTTTGCGACGTGGACGGTCGACGCTCCGATCCGGAGCGATTTGGGTTCCCGATTTGTGGGAAGCCTGCACTGCCGTTTTTGCGACATGGACGGTTGACGCTCTGATCCGGAGCGATTTGGTTCCCGATTTGTAGGAAGCCTGCATTGCCCTTTTTGCGACATAGACGGTCGACGCTCTGATCCGGAGCGATTTGGGTTCCCGATTTGTGGGAAACCTGCACTGCCCTTTTTACGACCTGGACGGTCGATGCTCTGATCCGGAGCGATTTGGGTTCTCGATTTGTGGGAAGCCTGCACTGCTCTTTTTACGACCTGGACGGTCGACGCTCTGATCCGGAGCGATTTGGGTTCCCGATTTGTGGGAAGCCTGCACTGCCCTTGGACGGTCGACGCTCTGATCCGGAGCGATTTGGGTTCCCGATTTGTGGGAAGCCTGCACTGCCCTTTTTACGACTTGGACGGTCGACGCTCTATTTGACTTGCTCTGCTTCCTGCAGTGTCAGGGGTGAACTTGACTTGCTCCGCTTCTTACGGTGTCGAGACTGGATTCTGACTGGCCCCGCTTTCTGCGGTGTCGGAGTTGAAGTTGACTTGTTGATTGTGATTTGGGCTGACATCAGCATCGCTATACTGGAATATGGTACCAAGAGCGAATCATTATTTACCATGAGAGGATTTTGGTTTTGGTCGGCATCTGCATTCCTGCACTGGAATAATGCCAGGAGCAACTCATCATTTGCCCCGAGAGGATTTGGGAATTGGTGGCTTAGGAGACAGGTTTAGATCCCTATCACCTAAGGCTTTTCAATTTTATGGGCCGTAAGGGTCTCATAAAAGCATTTTCTCCCTACGAGTCGAAAGGATCTCGTAGGTGTATTTTCTCCTTAGGAGTCGTAAAGATCTCACGCGGGAATTTTCTCCTCGCAAAGTCGAGAGGACTTTGCGAGTGCATTTCATCTCTTTTTTTTACGAGTTTGTGTCCTTTCGGGTTTTCATAAACTTGCCGACAGTCCTGCTGTTTTTACTCACGGAGCCCTTTCGGGTTTTCATCCATGCCCATTTTGCTTGTGGACATACCATTTTTTTTATTATATATATATATATATTTTTTTTATTTTTTTTTTATATTTTTTTTGGTTTTTATTTTGGGTGGGACTTTGAATGTAGTCTCACCGGTAAGACTTGGGAGAGATAAGGATCATTTTACGCCCGTGGATTGTATACGGTTTTGCAGGATGTATGATCCAAACCGTAGGGCCGGAAAAATTTCAGGACTTTGTCGGCGTCTGCATCGCTGCACTGGAATATGGTATCAGGAGCGACTCATCATTCGCCGTTGGGGTATGGGATTTAGAACTTGGTTGGCGTCTGCATCGCTGCACTGGAATATGGTACCAGGAGCGACTCATCATTCGCCGTTGGGGTATGTGATTTGGAACCTGGTTGGCGTCTGCATCGCTGCACTGGAATATCGTACCAGGAGCGACTCATCATTCGCCATTTGGGGATTTGAGTTTTGGACGGCGTCTGCATCGCTGCACTGGAATATGGTACCAGGAGCGCGACTCATCATTCGCCACTTGGGGATTTGAGTTTTGGACGGCGTCTGCATCGCTGCACTGGAATATGGTACCAGGAGCGACTCATCATTCGCCGTTGCTTATTGGGAAGCGGTGACTTAGGAGACAGGTTTAGATACCTATCACCTAAGGCTTTTCAATTTTATGGGCCGTAAGGGTCCCATAAAAGCATTTTCTCCCTATGGGTCATAAGGATCCCGTAGGTGTATTTTCTTCTTAGGAGTCATGAGGACTCCCAAGTGTGTTTTTCCTCTGTGAGTCATAAGAATCCCACGAAGGTTTGTTCTCCTCATGCATCGTGAGGACACATGAGTGTGTCTTTCCAATGGACCATAATTCCAAGGGCAGAGACCAGCCGCGTAACTGGTGGTTGCGGTGGGGCATGGGTATGACGAGAATTATTTGAGCCCGTGGATTGTATACGGTAGTCAATTTGGGGACTAACCGTAGGGCCGGAAGAATTTTGGGAAACTGGATTTTGGTTGGCGTATGCATCGCTGCACTGGAATATAGTATCAGGAGCGACTCATCATTCGCCGTTTTTTTTGTATTCTTTTTGTATTCTTTTTGTTTTACCGCGATTGCTCTATCATTTCAGCTTTTCTTATCGCGTAGATCGCGATTGCCCTATCATTTCGGCTTTTATTCGCGGTTGCCCCATCATTTCGGCTTTATTTTCATCTTTATTTTACTCGCTGATCTTTATTGCGAGTTGCCCCATCATTTCGGTTTTCCTTTATTTTTCTTTTGTTTACACATTTTTTTTATTTACACACACACACACATATATATATATTTACATTCCCAGTTTAACGACTTAGAGGTCGATTATTCCCAGTTTAATGACGTGGTGGTCGATTGTTCCCAGTTTAATGACATGGTGCTCTTCTGGTGTTCCCAGTTTAACGACGTGGTGGTCCTTTTTGCTTATCCCAGCTCCTTGAACTTTGATCTTGGCGGAGCTGTGTTGATGACCTAGCTCTGTGGCTTGTCGATACATCCGAGGATTGTGAGATTCTTCCAAGCTTATATTGGTCCTCTGCCCAATCTTTGAAAACACAGCAGTCTTCAATGGTATGACTCAGCACTCTATGGTATGGGCAGTGTACGGGATTGCCGGTCATATTCATTTCATGTGGCCTCTTCGGAATAGGCAATTGCAGACCGTTGTTCAAGGCTTTCTCGAATATATTGCAGACATCCTCCCTCCTGAAGGAGTACACCTTCTTTCTCTCCATTAGAGTAGGTGCCCTTACTGATGCTGGTTCTTGAGGCCGATCAGTCTTTGGTTCGCCCTTTTCAGATAGTGGCACATGTCTGAGAGGATTAGGTTCCCGAAAGGCTTCGGTCTCCATTTGTATGGAATCGGCGGTCGTAGCTTGACTGTTTGCTAACACGCCTTTAGACAGTTCTATCTCTCCCGTTTTGTATTGCCTTTTGACCCAATCTTTGAAGACGAATCAGTCCTCAATGGCATGACCTATTACTCTGTGATAGGGGCAGTATTTGGAGTCGTCGGTCATATTCGCTTCCTGCGGTCTTTTTGACTCTGGCAGTTGTAGACCGTTTCTTAGGGCGTCCCTGAATATCTTGTGGACTTTTTCCCTTTTGATGGAATAGACTTTTTCCAGTTTCTCTTTCATAGACGATTCCCCCCCGGCGTATGTATCGGACGGACTGGAGGCTGATTGCGGCCATTTTTTGCGAAGGCGCTCCGCTCTTAGGCTGAAAGGGGTATCAGTTGGCTGCCTCCGGGTATCAATCCCTGGTTAATGAACCAAAATTTGATTCTGCGGTAATTGCAATCGGGCGACTAGGGTCGCGAGATCTGCCGCGACGTTTGCCAATTCGTCGACCTTGGACTGTATCTTGGCTAACTTCTCGTCCCTGTCCTGAAGCTGCCTCTGAAGCCATCGGAATAACGCTTGTTCTGTAGTTCCGGCTATGACAACCGGGTCATCTTTATTGCCTGAGCTCAATTCCGCAGGAACCACGGGCTCCTCTGGCTTATCGGCCTGAGCGGGCTCTTCATCACTTAGATCGAGCCGATGCTGTGTAGCATCAATCATATCGTCACCATGGCTGTGAAGAAGAGGAGGATTTGTTTCTTCATGTCCGACTATGTAGACAGTGCGAACCACATACCCAGCCATCTCTTTATCTTTGGCGGCTGATTTCTCGGAGCGGTCTGGGCTTTGGAAATTCATAAATTTTAACATGGCCAGAGCCCTAGCCCTTTTGTTGGCTCTGTATCTGAGCCGCTTCTGCCTCAGCTTCTCTGCCTTGAGCGCTTGGCAGGCTTCTGCTCTTCGGGAAGCCTCCATAGGCTGAGTGATAGGGAGGCTTGAAAAGAAACCCAATTGAGCAGTTGTCAGAGGCAGCGCTGGAGCTTGCCCGAGATGCCTTGTTGCTTTGTTGGTGTTGACGGCCTTGTCCCTAGCTGGGGCCAAGGAAAGTTGTTTAAACACCGACTTGCATTTGAGTTGGGGCGCCTTCGAGACCACCACATTTGGCCTCTTGCCTTTCTAGACCGGCTTGTCTGTCATCGGGGCTTGAGGAGCTGGGATGGCGTTAGCTGACACGAACAGAATAGAGCCGAATGGTAGCGGCGGCTCCTCCCACTGTCGCCCAAGACTGGGTCCTGGGTCCATCTTCATCGTGTAGAAGATGAGCTGAGTTCATCTTCAGAGACATTGTTGAAAGGTGATTGCTTGAAAATCTGCATGAAAGAGCATTATTTTAGTATAAATATAGATATGTATATTGATTAAGTTTGCATGAGCGTTTAACCCGAAATATGGGAGGAGAGATCGGTCCTACCGGGCGTGCCAGAATCTGTAGGGTGTTTTTCGTCACCCTATTGAGATGGGAATACGTGCGCGCTTGTCAGGCGTACTACAGATCCCCCTGCCTAGGGTAGGCCGGGATTTAATGATTGTGGGGATCCGAATCTCTGGCAGCCGCGGACTAAGCTGTCGTTAATTACTCTTCGCCTTTGGAGCGAGAGAACCTCCGATTACGGGTTAAACTGGTCATGCGAACTCAATGTGCAGCGTGCATGCGTTGTGTTTTGAAAGCTGCTAGAAAAAATTTCTAACGGGGCGCTGCCCCGTACCCCACAAGGGGCTTGCTAGCCCCTTGACCCCCAGCCCGCTATCCGGGTAGCGGGACCCCCGTAAAAACTCTGCGTGGCTCTCGATGTATCCTAAAACCCTTTTCAAAACACAACGCATGCACGCTGCACATTGAGTTCGCATGACCAGTTTAACCCGTTAATCGGAGGTTCCCTCGCTCCAAAGGCGAGGGGTAATTAATGGCAGCTTAGTCCGCGGCTGCCGGAGATTCGGATCCCTACAATCATTAAATCCCGGCCTACCCTAGGCAGGGGGAATCTGTAGTACGCCTGACAAGCGTACGCGTATTCCAATCTCAATGGGGTGACGAAAAACACCCTGCAGGTTTAATGATTGTGGGGATCCGAATCTCCGGCAGCCGCGGACTAAGCTGCCGTTAATTACCCCTCGCCTTTGGAGCGAGAGAATCTCCGATTGACGGGTTAAACTGGTCATGCGAACTCAATGTGCAGCGTGCATGCGTTGTGTTTTGAAAGGGTTTTTTGGATACATCGGGAGCCACGCAGAGTTTTTACGGGGGTCCCGCTACCCGGATAGCGGGCTGGGGGTTAAGGAGGCTAGCAGCCCCCTTGCGGGGTGCGGGGAGTATGTGTGTGTGTGTATATATATATATATATATATATAAAAGGGGGGAAAGGCATCCAAAGGATGCGTGGGGCCAGCGCTGCGCAAGAGCGCTAGCGCACCATATGTAAGCACGTGGGCGCTCGGACGCTAGCGCACTGAGCGCTAGCGCGCCACGTGTCAGCACGTGGGTGCTCGGGCGCTAGCGCTCTGAGCGCTGGCGCACTGAGCGCGAGCGCGCCACGTGTCAGCACGTGGACGCTCGGGCACTAGCGCTTTGGGCGCTAGCTTTCTGAGCGCTGGCGCACTGAGCGCTAGCGCGCCACGTGTCAGCACGTGGGCGCTAGTGCTCTGAGCGCTAGCGCGCCACGTGTCAACACGTGGACGCTCGAGCGCTTGCGCCGTGGACGCTAGCGCTCTGGGCGCAAGCGCGCTGGCGCGCCACGTGTCAGCACGTGGGCGCTCGAGCGCTAGCGCTCTGGGCGCAAGAGCTCTGGCGCACCACGTGTCAGCATGTGGGCGCTCGAGCAGCGAAAGGGACTTGGTCCTGTAGGGTTACTAGGCATACTAACGAGGCTCAACAAGGCATCGACCATGCCAAAATTAAATTTTTATGTGCCGAATAACACTAAGCAAGATCGTAAACTAGAGTTTAGGCGAATCAATTAGGAAGTAAACAACTTTACTCTAAAGGAAATACGAAATACAACCTTTGTAGATCGGTCCTTCACTTCTAAAGCTCCTTGATGAAGTTCCTTCGCTGCGATCAAGCTTCTCCCGGACTCTTGCATGGCTTCACGACGCGAAGGAAGCGACCTTGCTTGAAATCTCCGAGGCCGAAGATGATCTACGTCGAGAGAATTTCGACTCAAGCTCCTACTTCACTAACTAGAGAAATAGTAAAGTAAACACCCTAAACTAAAGTGCTAGTCTAGTAGAGGATGGAGAAATAGGAAGTGGGATCTCTTTAGAATTTTGTTTCTCACACTCTTTCTCACTTTGGATCAAACCCTAGTTTTCTTTCTCCTTTTCACAATGAAGAAGATGAACAAAAGAAAGAGGAAAGGATAATGATCAAGTGAATTTACTAACCATGATGAGAGAGTATCATATACTAACCTTTGTAGAGACTTTACCATAGCTAAGTGTAAATGGTTAGGTTAAACAAAGATCTAAGGTAAAACAAAACAAGTGGACTTTTTCAAAGCAACCACAAGCTTCTACAAGTTTCATGCTTATGAAAGAAATTCCACTAATTTGTAATTACCTTAAATAAATGTAAACCATCATTTAAAAATAGAATGGTGTGTGTCTTGTACACCCATGTTTAGTGTATCATCAACCATGATACAAAACAAAACACTTTTAATATATATATCAAATATATATATTTAAGTGTGCAAGTGTGAGAAAAACCCTAAAGTGAATAAGTGTTAGCAAATGTAAATTAGTATATCTAATATACAATTATACACTTAATTATTAAATCAATACTTGACTTAATAATCCGGTCATATCTCATATAACCGGCTAATATCCATCGTATCGACTTATCGAATCAACGCTTGATTCGATAACCCGGTCATATCATATATGACCGACCGACACAAAAAGTCGCGAGAATAGAATACGGTATCACATACACGCATTTATTCTCGGTCTTGCACATATCATATATGCGCTCCTATTTCGTTTTCCCTGAGCCAGTAAAACCTCTGTGTAGGACTTTAAAGACTCGTCAATACTCCGGCAGTAGGTGATGATCACATCACGCACCCACAAGCCGTCAGCGGTACTAGCTGGACGTAACGGCTACCCGGGTATTGAGCGATCAGAAGATCAGCAAGCAAGCCCGCTCCAACTCCTGTGAAAGCCTGCCGGCAACATTTCCCGTACCGTCCGGTCTCCTCGTCTAATATGTTGCATATCAAGTCTAGGGGTGGTAAACGTCAGACCCCAATAACCGATAAGTCTTGCCGATGTGAGACTCATAACGGGTCGAGAAACTACTGGTAACACTTACCAGTAAATCTCTGAATCAGCCCTGGTCAGGGACTTCCCTGTCACGGCCAATCGAGCACTGCGCAACATCAACCCCCAATACCGGGAGAGACGAAACCCCTCCTATCGCTCATTGCCTCCATGTGACTCGGGACTGTACCCAAAAACAACCGTTTTGCACGCCCTCATAGACGTGGTAAGGTGGAAATCAAAGCACAGTGGGAATTACACAAGACTCTATGACGATCTCGGGTCTACAGACTAATCTGCACAAGTGTCACCAGAGAACTGCCATCTGACGTGAGGTATAATACCATCTGGGAGTTCTCGGCGAGTCCGTCCAGTGTATCCAGTCTCCACTGAGCACCCGTATACAATCTCTGATGTCAAACACCAATGGATATGGGATCATCCATCGCCCATCTCATGGGTCGAGAAGCGTATACGCTAGTCTACACTGGTATATCGATGCCCCGTCTCGATACACCCACGACTAGGGACCTTGAAGGATGTACTTATGGACTGCCATGTCCCCACAAGTATGATCCGCATCATAGTCCAGGTAGTCAAGTACACATCCTAAGGGCTTTACCAACATGTAACTATAAGACAGTAGAAAGAGACAAGTATACATGTTAAAGTAAAGAGCAACCAGATAGCATACTATCATGACGAGCAAGAAAGTCCTCTCTATATATGTCCAAGCATCCAATATAATATACATCATCTGTACAATACTGGCCTCTAGGGCATACACACAACTAACAATCTCCCACTTGCACTAGGGCCAGCTGCTGTAGTATCGCATACCTAGCATCCCGAAGAGTCTCTCAAACTGTATCTGGGGAATGGCCTTCGTGAGTGAATCCGCTGTGTTATTCTTCGTGTCAACCCTCCTGACCTCGATCTCCCGGCGATTAACTATCTCCCGGATCAGGTGATACCGCCTCAGAATATGCCTGGATCGCTGATGGGACCTGGGTTCCTTGGCCAAAGCCACCGCTCCATTGTTATCGCAATACAAAGGTATTGGATGCTCAATGGATGCAACCACTCCAAGTTCAGTAATGAACTTCTTGATCCAGACAGCCTCTTTGGCAGCATCGTTGGCAGCGATATATTCAGCCTCCATCGTCGAGTCTGCCACGGTTTCCTGCTTGGAACTCTTCCAGCTAACCGCCCCTCCGTAAAGGGTAAAGACAAATCCCGACTGCGACTTAGAGTCGTTCTTATCACTCTGGATGCTCGAATCGGTAAAGGACTCCACTTGGAGTTCTCCGTTACCATACACCAAGAGCATCTCTTTAGTCCTTCGCAAGTACTTGAGAATGCTCTTCACAGCTGTCCAGTGACTCTCTCCAGGATCAGCTTGATATCTGCTCACTACACTTAGTGAGTATGCTACATCGGGTCTGGTATATAGCATCGCGTACATGATAGAGCCTACAGCCGAAGCATAGGGTATCTCTTGCATGCGAGCTCTCTCCAAATCAGTCTTGGGAGACATCTCTTTGGAGAGAGTGAGCCCTGAGATCGTAGGTAAAAACCTACGTTTGGACTCTTCCATACTAAACCTCTTTAGTATGGTGTCAATGTACCTGGATTGGGACAATCCCAATATCCTTTTAGATCTATCTCTATAGATCCTAATTCCCAATATGCAGGAGGCATCACCAAGATCTTTCATTGAGAATCTTTGTGATAAGAAGAGCTTCACCGATTGCAGCATAGGAATGTCATTTCCTATCAAGAGTATGTCGTCCACGTACAATAAGAGGAAGACAACCTTACTCTCTGCCACCTTCTTGTAGATACAAGGTTCATCTACGTTTTTGACGAAATAAAACTCTTTGATAACGACGTCAAAGCAGATGTTCCAACTCCGCGATGCTTGCTTCAATCCATAAATGGATTTAAGCAGCTTGCACACCTTCCCGCTGCTCCCACTATCTACGAAGCCCTCTGGCTGAGTCATGTACACGCACTCTTCTAAATCACCGTTTAGAAAGGCGGTCTTAACATCCATTTGCCAGATTTCGTAGTCATGATATGCAGCGATGACAAGCATGATCCGGATGGATTTAAGCATAGCCACTGGAGAAAATGTTTCGTCATAGTCCATACTTGGTCTTTGACGAAAACCCTTTGCAACAAGTCTAGCTTTGAAAGTCTCTACTATCCCATCTACACCAAGTTTTTTCTTGAAGATCCACTTGCTCCCAATGGGTTTTACCCTTTCAGGAGCAACTTCCAAAGTCCATACTTTGTTGGTGTACATGGATTCCATCTCGGACCGTATTGCATCCAGCCATTTTACCGAGTCTCCACTCGTGATGTCCTGCTCGAAGCTAGTTGGGTCATCATCAACCATGATGCAATCCTCGCTCCCACCATCAATGATAAAACCGTAGTATCTCTCAGGTGGGTGAGGAACCCTACTAGATCGGCGGAGTGGCTGGGTTCATCGGGAACTACCGAATCCTCTGGTTCTACCAAGTCTTCTGTTGTGGTTTGTGTTGCTGGAACCTCTTCCAGTTCTACCTCAATGCCACTAATCTGTTTCATAAGAAAACCTTTTTCTAAGAAAGTGGCATGTCGAGAAACAAACACCTTTTGTTCCTCGGGATGATAGAAGATATACCCTTGTGAATTCTTGGGATATCCTATAAACTTACATAAGACTGATCTTGCCTCGAGTTTGTCCGGATTTTGTCTTTTGACATAGGCCGGACAACCCTATATCTTAATATAATTAAGATGTGGTCTCTTCCCTTTCCATATCTCATATGGAGTGGTAGGCACAGATTTGGTAGGAACTCTATTCAATAGGTCTATGGCTGTTTCAAGCGCATATTCCCAGAAGGAAATAGGTAACTCAGCTGTACTCATCATTGAGCGCACCATATCTAATAGGGTGCGGTTCCTCCGTTTCGATACACCGTTGTGCTGTGGTGTATATGGAGGAGTTAGCTGAGAGAGAATCCCATTCTCTTTTAGGAAGTCCAGGAATTCATTGCTCAAGTATTCACCTCCTCGATCAGATCGAAGGATTTTAATACTTTTGCCGGTTTGGTTCTCGACTTCTTGTTTATATTCAATAAATTTCTCAAAAGCTTCTGATTTAACACATATCCGAATCTAGAGAGATCGTCAGTGAATGTAATGAAGTACGAAGAACCATCCCTGGCATGTGTAAACATAGGACCGCATACATCACTATGTACCAGTCCCAAGAGTTTGGTAACTCTTTCTCCGTGTCCCGTAAACGGAGTTTTGGTCATCTTGCCTTTGAGACATGACCGGCAAGTGTCATAAGATGAAAATTCAAATGGATTTAAATATCCATCCTTATGCAACTTAGCTAGTCGTGTCGCATTAATGTGACCCAGTCTACAATACCACAAGAAGGATTCGTTCAGTTCTGAACTCTTCCTCTTGTGTGTGTTTGTTATGCTCAGAACTGTTGATTGATTTAGAACATAAATGCCATTGCACAGCGTGCCTGATCCAACCAACTTTTGGTTAAGGAAAATGTTCATAACATTATCCTGTAATACAAAATTATATCCCTCTTTACTTAGTAAAGAAACCGATATAATGTTGCATATCAGGTTCGGCATGTAATAACATTCGTTCAGAACCAATGTATTACCAGTTGGCAATACAAGGTGATATTCCCCGACGGTTTTAGCTGCAACAATTGCACCATTTCCAACCCTTATGTCTTTATCACCTTCTCCAAGTTCTCTACCTTTTCTAAGCCCATGTAACTGATTACATATATGAGATCCTGACCCGGTATCTAATACCCAGGACGTAGAGCAAATGGAGAAACAGTTCTCTGTAACGAACACACCCGAAGAAAATGCATCAACATGTACTTTCTTCATTCGGGTGGAATGGGAATCCTGGTATTCCCCTATATCCAGATCAGTCTTATAACTCTTATAAGAAAGAACGGAACCAACGTTCCTCAGCACAGTATAACATGCGGGTTCGGTCAATACATCCATATTATTATCTTGATTAAGGCATGATATGGTCGCTACCTGGAGAGAGAGAAGAAAACACTTTAGCGTATGCTCTTGCAAGATCAGATTGGTTATTATTTTATCTAATCAGGATGGCTCCCACTGTTTTTATCAAATCTTCCTTCAAACCCTAAAAGGAAAGACTAGCCGGGATTAATTACACCCTACAATTTCGCCAATCTTTCAGCCAGGCCAGTGTCGGTATTTTGAGGGAGGTTCCCCGTGCTTTCGCACAGACCTAATTAAAGTAAATCTCGTTTCCCCAGAGGCGTAACCCCGTTGACACCTTTCTAGACACCTACTTGATCGGCTAATTGTCCAGTGTAAAACTCTTCCGGGAGTAACAATTACTCGCAGTGGGTATCGGGATCCAACTATCTCATAGAAGGCATGCAATCTTATTGCAAATCTCAACACTAGAAATTCCCGATAAAATTTTGCCCCTAGCGTGCTGTGACCTTGACGCATGCCAAACAACCCATAGTCCGCTAGTCAAGTTCAACCCATACAATTCGTGATTGAATTAAACCCATCCGTACGACCCTTGACGCATGCCAAACAACGCCGTACGAATACCCTAATCCAATCGCATCTCATACTACAGATAAGTAATAATCAGTTACCGTACACTACGCCTTGACGCATGCCAAACTACCGCAACACGAATACTAAATATTACTTATCCGAATTGACGGAGGGCTACGCAGGTTTTTCAGAAAACCATAAGCGTAAAGAACTTGATATCGTCGTAGAATCGAGTGAATTTTGAAATGGAGTGATTTTGAGGCTTTTATTAGTTTTGCTAAAAAGGTCACTCCCGGTGAAGGGATCTCGGCTCTTTCCTTATGGAATAAGGTGCAGGATATATCATATACATCGCTATGCAAAGCAAAACTCCAAAAGCAGTCAAAAGTCAAAACGAGTGTTGTAGCATCTGCCAGTTTTGCTAAAGAGGTCACTCCCGGTGAAGGGATCTCGGCTCTTTCCCCATCGAATAAGGTGCAGGGTATATCATATATACCGCTATTCAAAGCAAAACTGTAGCTATCCTTTTTATAAAGTTTTGATTCTACAACATCTTTTAGGTTTCTTTTCTTTCATTAATCACATTAATGAAGTCCCATCATTTAAGTCACCTAAACATCACAGATAAATACGACGTATACTTATGCCATCCGCATTCGCCTCAATGTCCCCTCATGCACCGTTAGGTTAGGTAAATAACCGCAGGGCAGGGATAGCGCGGGTGTAAAACATAAGTAACGCCTATATAATATATCATATATACTATATACAGTATTTATCACAGAACATCAAATGATCATATCACAGATATCGCAGCAGAAGAAACATATGAAACATTGGATATACTAGGACGTCCGTATTTTATTTTGAGCCTCTATAAAACACGGATTCCACGGTCGCGATGAATAGCCAAACCCACACCCCTAGACCCCTACGAGAGCGGCAAGCAACCCTTCCAATTCTAGAGTTAGGAGACCCGGACTCGACTCCTCGAGCCGGTCTCCCACTGGACCCTAAAACCCGGTTACTTGTGCTCTCTTCCTTGGGTCTATCCTAGTGCGGAAAAGTAAATAATATACAAAAGGTGACATCAACCTCGACCCGGAAGTGCCCCAATAAAAGAATATTACATACATTTAAATTTTACATGAATGGAAATAAAAACTCTCATCTCACATAAAACCCCCCGGCTATTCAGAACGCGACGATCCAATATAACATATCCAGCAACACAGAACATCACATGTCATCAACGCAAGTAAATATGCGCATCCCAATTGTCGTTGACATATAGCAACGAAACCGGCGATATCACATATTACACTTACGGTCACAGAAAAGAAAGTGTAAAACTACAACATTTGGAATCCACAATCTCTTTAGACATCGTAAATCCAAAATATCACATATTTCGCATTTCATGCCTAACATATATGAATTCCACATATTGTATCACATTCCAGATAAATAGACAGTATTAAACTTTCCGATCGAATAATCAAATACTCAAAATTTCCATAATAGCTCAACACTTGAGCGGAGTTTAAAGATTCCAGAATACGTCACAGTAGCAACGGTCCAGCCGTAGAAGGATCAAGCCAACGCTTCACATGTGGCACGCCGTACTGCCCCAAACCCTAAGGTTCAAAGGGCAGTTCAAGACGGTCACATAATCGAGTTAAGCTTTGTTGTCTTCTAGAGGGTCCGTCACATTTCTTGCACGTTTTTCCGAAAGATTCAAACCCGAGAAAAAATCAACACTTGAATATTTTTTCGTGTCGGGAAAAATTGAGTTAATGATATCCGTTCGAACATTTTAGTACTTTCTAAATTATCCGGAATAACAGAACAAAATTAAATATTCCGATCGAATCGATGATTACAAAATAGACCCCTGAATACTCAACCCTTGAGTTATAATAAAAATACCCATAAAATACAAATAACAGAACTAGGAATTCCTGTACAAAAAAGAGTACCAATATCCCCTGTACTGCCGCGGATCCGCGGCCCAAGCGCGGTACGGCCGCGGTTCCGCGACGGTTTAGATGTATTGTGTTCTCGTTTTTCACAACAATTCTTATATTCACCTGCTGAATTTTTTAGGTATTTTTAATTCTGAAAAAACCCAGTTTTTAAAAAATGTACAGAGAGGGGTCTAAATTGACGTCTTCGGGTTCGATTGGGGTTTTAACTTCGTTAACACATCGCCTAATGCTCTAGCTAGGCTCTGATACCACCGTAGGGTTACTAGGCACACTAACGAGGCTCAACGAGGCATCAACCATGCCAAAATTAAATTTTTATGTGCCGAATAACACTAAGCAAGATCGTAAACTAGAGTTTAGGCGAATCAATTAGGAAGTAAACAACTTTACTCTAAAGGGAATACGAAATACAACCTTTGTAGATCGGTCCTTCACTTCTAAAGCTCCTTGATGAAGTCCCTTCGCTGCGATCAAGCTTCTCCCGGACTCTTGCATGGCTTCACGACACGAAGGAAGTGACCTTGCTTGAAATCTCCGAGGCCGAAGATGATCTACGTCGAGGGAATTCCGACTCAAGCTCCTACTTCACTAACTAGAGAAATAGTGAAGTAAACACCCTAAACTAAAGTGCTAGTCTAGTAGAGGATGGAGAAATAGGAAGTGGGTTCTCTTTAGAATTTTGTTTCTCACACTCTTTCTCACTTTGGATCAAACCCTAGTTTTCTTTCTCCTTTTCACAATGAAGAAGATGAACAAAAGAAAGAGGAAAGGATAATGATCAAGTGAATTTACTAACCATGGTGAGAGAGTATCATATACTAACCCTTGTAGAGACTTTACCATAGCTAAGTGTAAATGGTTAGGTTAAACAAAGATCTAAGATAAAACAAAACAAGTGGACTTTTTCAAAGCAACCACAAGCTTCTACAAGTTTCATGCTTATGAAAGAAATTCCACTAATTTGTAATTACCTTAAATAAATGTAAACCACCATTTAAAAATAGAATGGTGTGTGTCTTGTACACCCATGTTTCGTGTATCATCAACCATGATACAAAACAAAACACTTTTAATATATATATCATATATATATATTCAAGTGTGCAAGTGTGAGAAAAACCCTAAAGTGAATAAGTGTTAGCAAATGTAAATTAGTATATCTAATATACAATTATACACTTAATTATTAAATCAACACTTGACTTAATAATCCGGTCATATCTCATATAACCGGCTAACATCCATCGTATCGACTTATCGAATCAACGCTTGATTCGATAACCCGGTCATATCATATATGACCGACCGATACAAAAAGTCGCGAGAATAGAATACGGTATCACATACACGCATTTATTCTCGGTCTCGCACATATCACATATGCGCTCCTATTTCGTTTTGCCTAAGCCAGTAAAACCTCTGTGTAGGACTTTAAAGACTCGTCAATACTCCGACAGTAGGTGATGATCACATCATGCATCCACAAGCCGTCAGCGGTACTAGCTGGACGTAACGGCTACCCGAGTATTGAGCGATCAGAAGATCAGCAAGCAAGCCCGCTCCAACTCCTGTGAAAGCCTGCCGGCAACACTTCCCGTACGGTCCGGTCTCCTCGTCTGATATGTCGCATATCAAGTCTAGGGGTGGTAAACGTCAGACCCTAATAACCGATAAGTCGTGCCGATGTGAGGCTCATAACGGGTCGAAAAACTACTGGTAACACTTACCAGTAAATCTCTGAATCAGCCCTGGCCAGGGACTTCCCTGTCACGGCCAATCGAGCACTGCGCAACATCAACCCCCAATACCGGGAGAGACGAAACCCCTCCTATCGCTCATTGCCTCCATGTGACTCGGGACTGTACCCAAAAACCACCGTTTTGCACGCCCTCATGGACGTGGTAAGGTGGAAATCAAAGCACAGTGGGAATCACACAAGACTCTATGACGATCTCGGATCTACAGACTAACCTGCACAAGTGTCACCAGAGAACTGCCATCTGACGTGAGGTATAATACCATTTGGGAGTTCTCGGCGAGTCCGTCCAGTGTACCCAGTCTCCACTGAGCACCCGTATACCATCTCTGATGTCAAACACCGATGGATATGGGATCATCCATCGCCCATCTCATGGGTCGAGAAGCGTATACGCTAGTTTACACTGGTATATCGATGCCCCGTCTCGATACACCCACGACTAGGGACCTTGAAGGATATACTTATGGACTACCATGTCCCCACAAGTATGATCCGCATCATAGTCCAGGTAGTCAAGTACACATCCTAAGGGTTTTACCAACATGTAACTATAAGACAGTATAAAGAGACAAGTATACATGTTAAAGTAAAGAGCAACCAGATAGCATACTATCATGACGAGCAAGAAAGTCCTCTCTATATATGTCCAAGCATCCAATATAATATACATTATCTGTACAATACTGGCCTCTAGGGCATACATACAACTAACAGGTCCTTGCAATGAGAGTTGTACTCCCAGAAAGGAGCACTTATTATTCTCTCTCTGTATGTGTGTGTGTGTATGATGAGTTAAACTCCTAAGATGTTTTGAAGCTGATGAAGGGCTTCTCCCCATGAGCCCTAGTTCTTCCCCAAAGTGGGGTTTCTGGAGATGGGTCTCCTTCTTCTTTCTTTGTTGGCCGAATCTTGAAGATCAAGAAATATGAGATTCTAAAAATCTCTCCTTTCTGAGATCTAATGACAGATCTGAGTTCCTCTTTGTGGGTTTTGTGGTGAAAAACTATTTAGTTTTGGAAAAGGAAGAGTAAAACTCTTGATTTAATTAAAAAAAAATGAGAAGGTTTAGAACTTTGGAGAAGGAGCAGGAGGCACAAAGAACCCTAGTTTTTAGAGGAATGAAAATTGTCTTAGATATTTTCATTATGTTGCCTCTTATAGGCTTACACATTTACACATAGCCCCTTGGGCATTACAAAATGGTATTTTGCCTATCCCATGGCTCATGTGCCATTTCTTTTGCACATAAGCCATGGGCTTACAAAAATTTGGCTTTATGCCTATTTTGTTTACATTCATGCATAAAAAAATTACATAAAAATTATTTATTACATGATTTTGTTGTTGGCATGGGGAGGCTTGGCCGCGGGCTCGGCTTGGACATGGGCCCGCTTGACCTGGGCTTGGGCCTACCTGGCTTGGGGTTGACCTTAACTTTGACTTGGTCAACCGGGGTGTAAATTTTTACCCCAACACTCGGCTCTTGCCTCATCGAATGAGGTGCTGGATATTCATAACCGAATACCGTTGTGCAAAACAAAAGAAAATGTCCTTGTAATAACAGATTTTGAAAATTGTTCCAACAACATCGAATATGTCTGTTTTTCTTGCATTGATCAAAATCAACGCAGTCCCATCAATTAATCACACCAGAAAAGAACGAAAATATGATGTACGTATATGCCATCCGCATTCGCCACTGGGCTCTGTCATTACCCGTTAGGTTACTTAACTAACGACATAGCGGGAGCTGAACTAGCGCGGGTGTAAAACATATACAACATCTACTAGTATATATATAACAATATATAATAATCGCTCCAGGCACGATAAATGCAACATCACAGATAAGCGATAAGCATCACAGAACAATACAGATAATCTGGGAGCCCCGGGTTTCCTTTGAGCCGCAAGTGAAACCCAAACGTTCCCCTAGTCATGTGGATATCCTGTGCAATGAAACACCATATTTAGGTTAATTGGTTTTCTTCCTTCCCCACATTTCGGCACCTGCTTATGCTTTGGAAGAAAACTATCCAATAAGCGCAATAGGTGTACCCTCTCCTAATTCTAGGAGCCCTCACAACCTGAGAGAATGTAAAGGGGAAAGACAACCGAATAATCCTATTCAATTTCTCCAGATTCAAAATCCATCCTCGAATCTGGAACAAGTTCTTTCGAGTTCGTATGTAACTATACGATGGATTATCCAATAGATGTGGATTTTCGTAGTGATACGGGGTGTTATGGAGAAACGCAAAGGTGATATAGAAGTGGCAATGATGTATGCGACACCGTGACATTCCAAAAGCCAAAGTGTTTTAAGAAGGTTCGGTTAACTTGGTTCATGAGTTTTAGTTTAGGGTTGGGTCATGGTCTCTGCCAAAGAGAGAGAAGAAACACTCAGCGTGCACTCTAACCTAGATCAGAATGGTTAATCACTTTATCTAATCAGGATGACTCCCACTGTTTCCTCGAATTCTCCTCCAAACCCAAAAGGAGAATTAGTCGGGATCATCTAAAATCATCCGAGGACTAATCCTACTTATCAGTGGGAATCGGGATCCAACTATCATCGCATGATAACTTGATGGAATCTACTTAAGTTACCACACTCCAGAAGGTATGCGCATGCCTGGCAAGTTTCCTGTATGAAACTCCCAATGTGATTTTTACCCTAGGGCCCAAGTGACCTTGACACAGTCAACATATCAAAGGGTTCTAGTCAAGTTCAACCCGTCACTATCTTGATTGCATTAAACCCACCCGTACGAGTCCTTGACACAGTCAATATGACCGTACGACTGTCCTAACCAATCCACATATCCATGCGACAGAAAAGCATTACAGAGCTACCGCAAACTACGCCTTAACACAGTCAACATACGTAGCATGAATACTAAGCAATACTAATATGAAATGACGGAGGGCTACAGCTGGTTTTTGGCGAAAAACCTTTAACGTAATGGACTTGATATTGTTGAAGGAACCGAGTGGTTTTACAAATATATAGTGTCGCAAACTTTTGCTAAAGAGGTCACTCTCGGTGAAGGGATCTTGGCTTTTTGCTCATCGAATGAGGTGCAGGATATTCCAAACTGAATACCACGATGCAAAGAAAAAGAATTGACTGTAGTAAAGTTATTACGTTGACGCAAACTTCTGCCCAAGGGGTCACTCCCGATGAAGGGATCTCGGCCCTGGCCTCGTCGAGTGAGGTGCGGGATATTCCCAATCGAATACCACTGTGCAAAACAAAAGAAAATGTCCTTGTAATAACAGCTTTTGAAAATTGTTCCAACAACATCATGTATAGGTTTGTTTTCCTTGCATTGATCAGAATCAACGCAGTCCTATCAATTAATCACACCAGAAAAGAACGAAAATATATGATGTACGTATATGCCATCCGCATTCGCCACTGGGTCCCGTCATCACCCGTTAGTTTACTTAACTAACGACAGAGCGGGGACTGGACTAGCGCGGGTGCAAAATATATACAACATCTACTAGTATATATATAAATATATATATATATATATATATATATATATATATATATATATATATATATATATATAACAATCGTCCCAGGCATGATATAAAGCATCATCTCAGAATCTCAGCCAAGCAACACAGAGTGGTGGATAATCCTGGAGCCCCGGATTTCACTTGAGCCGCAAATGAGACCCGACGTTCCTCTGTCGTGTGGATAGCCTGTGCAATGAAAACTTAGACCCCCTACGAGCGCGGCAAGTTACCCGCCGAAACCAGAAGCGACGCAACCCCAATCAACAACGTGAATGGGCCACCCAACACTTCACGGAATCCGGTAACTTGGACACCCCTCCGTGGGTCAACCTATACCCCCTACGAGTGCGGCGAATAGCTCGCCAATTCTAGAGTAAGGCCCCCTCCGTCTCAACGCCATGAGATGCGAACCCGTTGCCTTATACAACCCGGCTATTCGTGCACTCCACCGCGGGGTATTCCTAGTACAGAAAAGAAAATAATATGTACAAGGGTGACATCGACATCAACCCGGTCGTGTCCCAAACAAATAATATACAAACTGGCAGTGACGGCAGTCCACATGTCGGACGCTCGTCCCGCAATATCAAATGTACAAATGAATCTAAACTGTACTAATATTGCACCCAAGCTATCCACCACGACGATCCAGCCACAATACAGAACATCAACGTGACTGTCATGTTCGCAAACTCGTCTAAAAGGACATATAGCAATTAGACGAGTTGTACCGCTCTAATGACATTCACGGTCGCAGATAGTAATGTATGTACTGTAAACATTTAAACAATTGTAAAATATCAACTTCGAAACACCCCGAATTGCCCCTGAACTAAATATAACATAAAATCCAAAATGGGCAAACAAGCAATACCACTACACCAATATTTCAGACACTAGAAAACACCAAAAATATCAATCCAAACTCCACTAAAAAACCAGCCTCACCCGTTTTTTCGCAAATCTCGCCGGGTCAAATCCGGCGGATGGGGTTCGTTTTTGTAGGGTGTTCTAGTTGTCATTAAAGTAGTCTTCTGCAGTTGCTTAAAATTTTTTTTGAAGACTTTAAAAAATTGATAGAAACTGGAATGTGCAGTGCATTGTTTTGGGGTTGTTTCGATTTCGATACTTTAACATTGTCTAAAACTGCTAGTAAGGGGTTTACGGGTTGTCTCTGATATCATGTTGGGTTACAGCAGCGTCCCGGTCATCAAACCGTGGCAAAATGCGGAACAAAAATTTACAAAACTGGCGCTACCACAACCCGATGCCCGGATCATCCCTAAACCCTAAACTAGCAAGCAATATAAAGAGTTAGAAATGGTTATATCGAATGAACCAAGTCCTTTGGATCTTCGACCATCATCCCATGCTCCTAGTGGTCGCGGATCGAATTTGGTTGCCGGTTGTCACGCCCCGCTTCCCAAAATACGGAATACGGAAGGCGATGAAGGCCAGCCGTGCTATCTACGGTAAGGAAAGATCCTTCCATAGTCACATAAGGCCGTGTAGATTAACCTGCCAAAAATAAAATCCAATATCGAAAGGAATAATACTGATAATCATGCTGCAACGAAACCACAAAGAATACTAGAAAATGGATCCACTAGATAATTGATGCAAATAAAGATATGATACAATAGATTCAAAATAAAATAAGATCCAAAAGAGATACATAAGTCCTAATGTCCCACAAGGGCGCACATGCTAAATACTAACAGAAAGGAAATAGACCTACAAGTTACTGATCTTCGGTAATGTCCTGGTAGCCGCTGCGATCCTGCTCATTCAGAAAATCTGTCACTAAACATGAGATGGAAAATCTCGGGGATGTCAGAACATCCCAGCAAGTACTCAACGTATAAAGTGTATGTGTAGTATGATAACATGAATATATGAATGTAGTGAAGTCCATGTGCGCAAGCAAAACAGATATATAAATAAATGCATTAATACTATGAAACAAACATGTAATAGGTCAAGTTATAACCTAATTGGTCACTGAAAGGTAAACTATCATATCGTAAGCTCGAGTGTGTGCGTCAACCTCTGCAGGAGTATTCCTAACCTAAGAGTGGTGCTCCAGGAGCTAGGAAACACGGGCCCAACTGTGGAATGAACAAGAGACCGATATAGCCCGATACGAGCTGTAAACATAAGACCGATATAGCCCGGTACGAGCTGCCGGCATGGGACTCCTGAGATCCTGTTGTACGAACGCACACTCAAACTACCCCAACACCCGCGTATTTATAGCTACTATGGTAATGACTAGAGCACTAATTAAGAATGCTGAAAAGACTGGAACTGTGGTATGGTAATTGTATAGAGATGAAACCGGTAAATAGTAGTGTGTCATAGTATGTAGTTCAGCATTTTAATTAGAGATCTCGTCCATTAGGACTAGAGTAATGAATAGTCAAAACATGTCGAAAGTAATTGTTATCTGGTACTGGTAACTGCATGAAAGTGATATACAAGCTGGTATTAATCATGGGTGATATCTTTACCGCTAATCTAAACATGGATATAATAATCGTGAGCTGGCCAGTAAGGTACATGTATAAAGTTAAATTAACAACTTTCAAACCTTTTTCGTAATTAAATAGATCTCATAGCAAAACCATACTTAATCTAGTTTTCTGATTATCAATTGGTTGAATACGAGTCTATATCTTTCTAACGATATGAAAACATTAAGTACTGATATTTACTTTCCATTCTAGCAGTGCAGGAAAAGAATATATACATATACACATAAAGGAATGCCGATGTACATCGACCAAAAGTAAAGCAAGAGTACTTGCCTCGGAGACGGGTTAACACGACAATGGAAATGCAAACTCCAAACTTGATGTTAGGGAACACGGTTAGAAACCTCGATGGACTTGGGCTCGGCTCTGGCGATCTGGGCTTGCTGCGGCAGTGGTGACGTCGTCGTGGTCGAGGATGGTGATGTCGACGATGGGTTTTCCGGCGAGGTTTCAAGGCAAGGCAGTGGGGATCTGGGTTCTTGAGGCCGGGTCGGGGTTCTGATGCAGGGAAAGATGCTCGAGAAAGGAGGCGGTGTCGAGGGCGTGAGGTGGTCGACGACGAGGTGAGCTCCGGCGAGGAGGTGCACAGGCATGGGTTCTTGCAGGGTTTGTTGTGGTGGGTGTGTAGGGGAGCAGAGAGAGGTCGAGGAGAGGATGTCGACGGTGAGAGGAGACGGAGGTGAAGGTGAGGCGGCGACGTGAGAACAGAGGCGAGGGCGACGAGGTTGGGTTCGTCGGCGTTCGCAGGGGAGAGGTGGTGATGGTTGTCAGGAGTCGGAGGAGAGAGAGGTGAGGGGAAGTGACGAGGATGGTGATTACGGCGAGGGGTCGCCGATGATGGGAGGTGATGGGTGCGGGCGTGCAGGGATCTCGTCATCGTGGGTTCGCAGGCGAGGTTTGCAGTAGGGAGGAGAGAGAGGGAGGTAAGGTGGTCGAGGATTGGAGACGGTGGAGGCGACGACAACGAGCGCGAGGCGAGGGCAAAGGCGACGACGATGGCAGGGGATGCAGGTTCGGGTGTGCGGTGATGGGTAGCGGGGAGAGGAGTCGTGGGGATGAGGGCGATGAGGAGAGAGAGGCGATTCAAAGGGGAGATGGGCGAGGGGAGGCCGACGAGGTCGGCGGCGAGCGGGCGACGGCTAGGGTTAGGGTTAGGGTTTGGAGGCGAAGGCGGCGGAAAAAGAAAGATGAGGGGAGAGAGAGACTGTGGGGTTTATAGAATAGGTTTAAAAAAAATAAAAGAAAATATAATATATATATATATAGAGACAGACAGAGAAAGGGGTGAGCTAGGATTTGTAAAACATTAAAAATATATTTTTTTGGTTAAAAGGTATATATTCGTATATGAATACTGTTTAGAATATTTTAAGAATATAATATTAGGTAAATTTAAGTTTTCTGGTTAATACAAACTTACACCAAAATAAGCCCGGGTTGGGTCTAAAGTTACGATTTGAAAATACGGATAATATACGTGTCAACCAAAACCCAAAAACGATGTCCGTTAAAGAAAATGCATACCCCTAAGAATGGATGCACGTAGCGTGCACGTAGCCATCCAAACGAGTCCGTTTCACTGAACGGGATGAGAGCACGAGGTGCGGATGCTACCACAGGGTTAGGGGTACATGCAGGCCATGCTAGATATTTTTAAATATTTTATTTGACTTTATATGTTATATTGAAAACAAAAATGCAGATGCCAGATAAAATGCCAGTATGCAGTATAAATAATGAACATGCACGAATCCACATAACAAGCTGGGATAAAATCATAAACAGGAATCAAGACGGGTTTCCAGCAAGCGGGTCGGGTCGAATGCAAATACAGATGTCAAATACACTATTCGCATCCAAAACACAATAAATTAAGAAATAGCCATAAATAAAGAAATACTTGAACTAGAACTTGTATAAATGAACTAGGGTGTTACATTCTACCCCACCTTACAAAAATTTCGTCCTCGAAATTAGAAGAACGAAAATACAAGACCACGAACTAATTACAAAGATAAAAATAGATAGGTATGAAAAATTAAGATTCAACGAAACAAATTAGGGTATGAAGAGTCACGGTCTTGGCTCGATAAATCGGCATACGCAAGGAAATCAAATCAGTGGAAACAAATCAAATAGAACTCTAAGTTATTCAAACAGAATGACGCATTGTAACCATGTCGCGGTACATGGGTACAATATCGTAATTCTATCTCAGTCACCCGAATCCTATAATCAGAGTCAAGGGAATATGCAGCATGACATACTAGGGAAAATCTAGACATGTGATTCTAACCTAAAAGGTCGGAAGAATCAGGGCTAATCTCGAGGTCAGTCTGGCTCTGATACCAACAAAACTTTGTCATACCCCGCTTCCCAAAATACGAAATACGGAAGGCGACGAAGGCCATCCGTGCTACATACGGTAAGAAAAGATCCTTCCATAGTCACATAAGGCTGTCTAGATTAACCTGCCAAAAATAAAATCCAATATCGAAAGGAATAATACTGATAATCATGCTGCAACGAAACCACAAAGAATACTAGAAAATGGATTCACTAGATAATTGATGCAAATAAAGATATGATACAATAGATTCGAAATAAAACAAGATCCAAAAGAGATACATAAGTCCTAATGTCCCACAAGGACGCACATGCTAAATACTAACAGAAAGGAAATAAACCTACAGGTTACTGATCTTCGGTAATGTCCTGATAGCCGCTGTGGTCCTGCTCATTCAGAAAATCTGTCTCTAAACCTGAGATGACAAATCTCAGGGATGTCAGAACATCCCAACAAGTACTCAACGTATAAAGTGTATGTGTAGTATGATAACATGAATATATGAATGTAGTGAAGCCCGTGTGCGCAAGCAAAACAGATATATAAATAAATGCATTAATACTATGAAACAAACATGTAATAGGTCAAGTCATAACCTAACTGGTCACTAAAAGGTAAACTATCCTATCGTAAGCTCGAGTGTGTGCGTTAACCTCTGCAGGAGTATTCCTAACACAAGAGTGGTGCCCCATGGGCTAGGAAACACGGGCCTAACTGTGGAATGAATAAGAGACCGATATAGCCCGGTACGAGCTATAAACATGAGACCGATATAGCCCGGTACGAGCTGTAAACATGAGACCGATATAGCCCGGTACGAGCTGCCGGCATGGGACTCCTGAGATCCTGTTGTACGAACGCACACTCAAACTACCCCAACACCCGCGTATTTATAGCTATTATGGTAATGACTAGAACACTAATTAAGAATGCTGAAAAGACTGGAACTGTGGTATGGTAATTGTATAGAGATGAAACCGGTAAATAGTAGTGTGTCATGGTATGTAGTTCAGCATTTTAATTAGAGATCTCGTCTATTAGGACTAGAGTAATGAATAGTTAAAATATGTCGAAAGTAATTGTTGTCTGGTATTGGTAACTGCATGAAAATGATGTACAAGCTGGTATTAATCATGGGTGATATCTTTAGCGCTAATCTAAACATGGATATAATAGTCGTGAGCTGGCTAGTAAGGTACATGTATAAGTTAAATTAACAACTTTCAAACCTTTTTCGTAATTAAATAGATCTCATAGCAAAACCATACTTAATCAAGTTTTCTGATTATCAATTGGTTGAATACGAGTCTATATCTTTCTAACGATATGAAAACATTAAGTACTAATATTTACTTTCCATTCTAGCAGTGCAGGAAAAGAATATATACATATACACACAAAGGAATACCGATGTACATTGACCAAAAGTAAAGCAAGAGTACTTGCCTCGGAGACGGGAAAACGCGACAATGGAAATACAAACTCCAAACTTGATGTTAGGGAACACGGTTGGAAATCTCGATAGACTTGGGCTCGGCTCCGGTGATCTGGGCTTGCTGCGGCAGTGGTGACGTCGTCGTGGTCGAGGATTGTGATGTCGACGATGGGTTTTCCGGCGAGGTTTCACGGCAAGGCAGTGAGGATCTGGGTTCTTGAGGTCGGGTCGGGGTTCTGATGCAGGGAAAGAAGCTCGGGGAAAGGAGGCGGTGTCGAGGGCGTGAGGTGGTCGACGGCGAGGCGAGCTCCGGCGAGGAGGTGCGCAGGCATGGATTCTTGCAGGGTTTGTTGTGGTGGGTGCGTAGGGGAGCAGAGAGAGGTCGAGTTGAGGAAGTCCACGGTAAGAGAAGACGGAGGTGAAGGTGAGGCGGCGACGTGAGAATAGAGGCGAGGGCGACGAGGTTGGGTTCGTCGGTGTTCGCAGGGGAGAGGTCGTGATGGTTGTCAAGAGTCGGAGGAGAGAGAGGTGAGGGGAAGTGACGAGGATGGTGACTACGGCGAGGGGTCGCCGATGATGGGAAGTGATGGGTGCGGGCGTGCAGGGATTTCGTCACCGTAGGTTCGCAGGCGAGGTTTGCAGTGGGGAGGAGAGAGAGGGAGGTGAGGTGGTCGAGGATCGGCGAGGGCAAAGGCGACGACAAGGGCAGGGGCTGCAGGTTCGGGTGTGCGGTGATGGGTAGCGCGGGGATAGGAGTCGTGGGGACGAGGGCGATGAGGAGAGAGAGGCGATTCGAGGGGGAGATGGGCGAGGGGAGGCCGACGAGGTCGACGGCGAGCGGGTGACGGCTAGGGTTAGGTTTGGGGTTTGGAGGCAAAGGCGGCGGAAAAAGAAAGATGAGGGGAGAAAGAGACTGTGGGGGTTTATAGAATAGGTTTAAAAAAATAATAAAAGAAAATATAATATATATAGAGAGAGACAGACAAAGAAAGGGGTGAGTTAGGATTTGTAAAACATTTAAAATATATTTTTTTGGTTAAAAGGTATATATTCATATATGAATACTGTTTAGAATATTTTAAGAATATAATATTAGGTAAATTTAAGTTTTCTGGCTAATACAAACTTACACCAAAATAAGCCCGGGTTGGGTCTAAAGTTACGATTTGAAAATACGGATAATATACGTGTCAACCAAAATCCAAAAGCGATGTCCGGTTAAAGAAAATACATACCCCCAAGAACGGATGTACGTAGCGTGCACGTAGCCATCCAAACGAGTCCGTTTCACTGAACGGGACGAGAGCACGAGGTGCGGATGCTACCACAGGCTTAGGGGTATAATGCAGGCCATGCTAGATATTTTTAAATATTTTATTTGACTTTATATGTTATATTGAAAACAAAAATGCAGATGCCAGATAAAATGCCAGTATGCAGTATAAATAATGAACATGCACGAATCCACATAACAAGCAGGGATAAATTATAAACAAGAATCAAGACGGGTTTCCAGCAAGCTGGTCGGGTCGGATGCAAATACAGATGTCAAATACACTATTCGCATCCAAAACGCAATAAATAAAGAAATAGCCATAAATAAAGAAATACTTGAACTAGAACTGGTATAAATGAACTAGGGTGTTACACCAGTCTTCCTCCATCTACGATGATCTACCTGAGGGAAAACGACGCAAGCTTCGGCCTTGCCTAGTAAGGCAACCGGCGCTCCATGGTTGCTAGCAATGGAGAGTGGAGGTGTAGGATTATCTCATTATAATTTTCTCTCATCACAAATGCTCAAGGAGTAACTCAAGAAGATGAAGAGGAGGTGAGAAAACATGTGGCTTGAGCAACTAAAGAAATGTGGCTAAGTGTTTTCTCCAAGTGAGAATGAGA
Source organism: Agapanthus africanus (assembly GCA_030015575.1). Lineage (NCBI taxonomy): Eukaryota > Viridiplantae > Streptophyta > Magnoliopsida > Asparagales > Amaryllidaceae > Agapanthus > Agapanthus africanus. The sequence continues at coordinate 218,588,238 of JASDDO010000029.1, forward strand.
ATAATGAAGCAAGTCTAGAAAACAAAATGAGCAAGGCATCAAAAGAAGTGGCTGCCTCTCTCTCTCAATCATGCACATAATATCTCTTTCCATTTTTAATAAACAAATGCAAACCATACCTTTCTACATGCCATCACCCATGATCATGCCAACTCACCCTCCACCTCATTTCCATAATTGATTTTCTAAAATGAAAATCAATTAATGAGGTGGCCATCTTCTAGAAGCTAATCCGTATAAATACGGAATGCAACCCGGTACACGTATCGAAATACATATATGCGTATTCGTACCAAAATACGAATAGCCAAGAGAGAAAATGAATAGTGAACAATAATACTAGAATACATATATATATAAATACATATATAAATTATTAAATCAAAACCTGATTTAATAATCCGGCTTAATCTTAAACCGCTAGTATTATCAACCGTCCGATTAAATTCTGTGCAGCCTGTATACATATTTAATCGGATACCTGTATGTACCAACATACGTCATCTACACAATATCGCCTGAACCATGAAAACCCTCTGTGTGAGACTCTAAAAACCCATCAATACGCCGGCAGTGGGTTTAACCACAAGCACGTCAGCGGCACTAGCTGTACGTAACGGCTACCCAGGTATTGAGCGAAAGGAAGGACAACGAGCAAACTCATCCAAACCCCTACTGAGCCTGACAGTGACAATATCCGTACAGTCTGGTCTGTTCGTCTAAGAGTATCGCATATCGAGTCTAGATGGTGGATAAAGTCAGACCCCTGATAACACGACATTTAGTGTTGGTATGAAACCCACCATCACTTGAGAAATTATCGATCCTAGATCGGTAAGTCTCGTCCACCCTGGCCGAGGATTTCTGGTGATGGTCACCCGTGCACAACGCGATATCAACCCCCAGTACCGGGAGAGACGAATCCCCGATGATCCGCTCACTGCCTCCATGTGGCTCATGACTGTACCCAACTAAAAGCTGTTTGAACGACTTTTTTGAGCCGTGGTAGGGTAGCAATCAAAGCACAGTGGGAACTCACACGAGAAAAATGACGATCTCAGGTCGACAGACTAACCTGTACACATGTCACCAGGGAACTGCCATCTGACAATAGGTATAATACCATCTAGCAGGTTCCCGGCGAGTCCGTCCAGTGTACTCATAACCCAATGAGTACCTGTATATTATCTTAGGTGAACAAACTAACACCAATGGCTTGTGAGACATGGCTACCGTCCCTCGTCGGGGTCACGATCAGTATACACTAGTCTACTTTGGAGTATCGATGCCCAGTCTCGAAACTCCCATGACTAGGGACATTTAAGGATGTGCTTATAGACCATCCAGCTCTCACGTATATGATCGCCATCATAATGCTGGTAGTCAAGCAAGAATCTTATGGGCTCAATCAACATGTAATACTGATCTGTAATACCACCTGAACCATGTACATGATGATAAAGACAAATCAGATAGCATACTATTATCTCGAGTAAGACTGTTCTACCGGTATAGGTCCTCCCTCAATCATCATAATCGCGTGCCTGCGATTCAATAATTGACTAGAGGGCACTATAGTCAACAATCTCTTCTTGTGTGTGATCAACATAGTTTAGTTCCAAACTGGATTCTTGTTTATCTTGCTAGGAATCGAAAAAGATGTTTTTTGGGATTTTGTATATGTAGACACTTTGGGGACAATGAGGAATCTACTTATTTTTGTGCTTTGCATTGGAATGCATGTGGGATTTGGACTGCACCACAACTTAGGGTTTCCTAGTTTGTTATGCTTCCCTTTTTTAACAAAGTTTTGTATTTCTCAATCTCATTGATAGGGTTGCTGATTCATCCAAATACTTTCTTTTTGTATTTGTTGGGTATAGATTATTACATCAATAATTCCGGGATTTGTTATTTCGGGGTTTGATGAATATTTTGAACGCTTAGATTTTTATCGACACATTGAGCAAAAACTTTTGTTTTTTTAGTTTCATAGAAGTTTCTGAACTAATATTTCCTTCTAGTGTTATGATGATCTAACAATTATTGCCTAAAAAAATTATAATAAAAATTAAGCCTTGGCTCTTGTCCTTTGGTTTAAAGATCCTTTGTGACTATTTCTCTTGGTTTCCCCTGCTCTTAGTTGTTTGCTTTGTAATAAAAATGTTGTGTTCTTAAAGATTTGGCTTTTCTTTTATGAACAGTGATGAAATATAGTTTTTAGGCTTATTTCTTGAAAACACCCATGTGGTTTGGCCTAATTCCTAAAAACCTACTTGAGCTTTTTTCCTTGCCCAATACCCCCTGCCCTATAAAATATAGTTTTTAGGCTTATTTCTTCAAAGTTCGAACCAAATTGATGGATAATTAGGTTAGAAAGAACAGGATGGATCATGGCTATGAGATCGAATTCCTTATTGTGTGAAGGAAGTTATAGAAATATATTTGGTGTTTTATCTTGTGTGGGGAAGCATACCATGGAATGGTGATCAATATAACATCCTTATTTTTGAAGGGTTTTTTCTTGTAGTGGATCTCCACTGAAGAGGAACATGAGTGATGCCAATTTCAAGGGAATTACTTTGCAGGGGAAATTTAGAGGGGAGATATGCTTATAGGATTCATAGCATCATAGCAATATGGAAAAACTAAAACTAAAACATAAACTGGCAAATATTGAAGGGAAATATTTTAAAACTGACATTGAAAAAGCTTAAGAAAGGAGGTTGTCGCATGTTTCTTCAATGATCTGAGGATATGACTGTGTGGCTTGAAGGGTAGGGGTGTTTAGATAACTTAAAGGGTGTGAAAAGAGGGTATCGATGGGTATAAATCGAAGAATTGTAGATTATAGAGGCTAAAACGAACTGAAGGCGGAAGGCTTGATAAGTCACCCAATATATTTCCACCTATTTTTATTAAGCTCCTGTATAATGAGGTTGTGGTTGTTGCATTAGCAGAGATTAACTGATTAAGTGACCTAGAGTGACATTAAAGGTGAAATTGGTTTGGAAGTTTTTGGATGTCATGGATACTTTATAGTAAAGGAAACTGTAACAATTTAAGGTTGAGAAGGAACAAATTTATTTAATTGGAATGATGATTTGAAAGTGAGATTATGTAGGGAATATCTTAAGGATATCACCATATAAATTTACGAGATTATCACCCATAGAATTGAAGGTTTAGAGGAATCATACATGTAATGCCGATTTATGAAGGTTCTCAAGGCAAAGAAGGAATTCATTGATTAGGTCAACTCCAATCTGAAAATGTGTGTAGGATCTTGAGAGTGGGTTCTAGAAGGACCTAGTTAAATGATTCTCATATGCCTATTTTAGAAAACATAACTCGTCTTAAGTAACCAGTAGATTATATAGAAGCTTGCTTCCTAATTCTCATATGTCTATAGGACCACCGAACTATAGACATTATCCTCTTAATATTTAATAGGCTGCAATTTTGACAAGATGACACAAAGCTGGCCTCAATATGAGGTGTATTAAAGAATATGGCCCTTTTGTTTTACCTCTAAAACAAGTACTACTTTTTCTTATTTTTTTTTATAAGATTAAAAGACTAGACATGATCCAAAGGTTCTAGGCTTATAGCTGCAAGTTGCTGGCCAGGACCAAACCTGATAGAGTTTGGCTTACTTAAGATTTTATCAATGGAAGGAATCCAAAGCAAATATTCTTTAGGTATGAGTCACTAGACTTGATCCAAAGGTTATAGATGCAAGTTATCAATGCAAGGACTCACCTGCCTCGTTAAATGCTTGTCATGTAAGAACTGAATCTGGAGCTTGCCCCTGAATGGATGGGTTGGATATGTGGGTCTAATCTAGGAGTGATGCAATCACGGTTAACATGCGGCAAGACTTCAGGTTTAGTGTGAAGTGTGGTTATAGGGCGTGCAAAAGAATATTGCAAGGCAAGATGAAAATGCTTTCGAAAAAGTAAGTGAAGAGTGCTTGATTCTGTTTGAAGAGAAACCTGTGGCAGCCAATTTAATTGTGTGTCAGGACGTGTGTGGAGGCCCATATACATAGATGTGCAGCATCTGGACATATTCAAGTTAGGTTGAACATGCCAATCTTTATGGTACCTTGGGTTGTTGTAAGATAACGTAAGACTGATAAAAAGCCCCTTGTAGAGGAAATGACACATGTCATAACTCGTGTAGCCCATGATGCATCGTCACGAATTGCATCTAACGGAAGAGACCCAAAAGATAAAGTATAGCCTTTTTGTAAGACATTTCATAATAAAAAGCTGATGACAATGGGATGCAGTCATGCAAGTATTTCTAAGTTAAATTTTTTATGAAGGTAAGTCATGTTCTTAATTTTTATTTTGTAGGAAAGAGGAATCATAATTATTGGAGAGATTTGAGGGGACGAAAACGATGATTATAATAGAAGGGGATTTAACAATATCAACTTTAATTTGATTAAATAAGTTTGAGGAAATGCAAGATTTTGAGTATGAAGTCCATGGGGGTTTCGATGGAAAAAGTAATAGTTTTGCATAATATATGTATAATATAAGAGGAATCGGGAGCTACTATACTGTTGATTGACAGTACTCCAGTGGGGTTGTCTATTTTTTTAAAATGATGCGCCCACATAATTAACTGAGCAATAAGCTCATTTTATGCAAATCATTTTCAAATATGAACAACAATGGGTATTTCAATGTCTGAGTTTCTGCAACTCTGTAGAGTGACATTTCAGGTCACATCTTCTCTATTAATGATTCCTTAAAATTCACATTTCATAGCACTTTGGGATTTTGATGTAAGTGTATACTTTCATGATATATATATATATGAGGCATATACAGAAACTATTAAGAAATTTTTGAAAAGAAGAAGAAAACTAAATAAATCTTATGTTGGTGCAGACGAACATTGCACGTGCTTGTTGTTGTTAAAGATGGAAAGCATGTGAGGCCCCTTATGATATGAGGGCTTACATTGCATGTACTCTTTTTAATTTCCTCCTCTCCCAAACTAAAGGTTCTTAGCTTAGATGGGGGAGTTACCTTGTAACTCTACTTATGGGGATGAGTTCTGAAATAGTGTAAATATTGTTTTTAGTTAAATTATCCTTTTTATGCATACTTTTGCATACTTTAGATTGACTACTACAGTTTCAAATTTCAATATCTTAGGAGTAGGAACATGGTTAGTTGTTATCATTAAATGAATACAAATTTTCAAATAGATATTTCAATAATATAATTGAGATGATCAGGAAATGGTTGTTAAGCATAACGCTTGATTTTTTTGGTAGGAATCTGGTTTGTGCACTATGCTAGAAATCACGAGTGCACATTTTGCACTCTTTGGGGTGAAAATCGGCAAGAAGTTCATACTCATGTTGTTACTTATCGGTTGAAATTATGTTATAAATATACATATATGTTTTCAACCATTTGTAATGGACCGTTTGATCATGCAATCATTGTTCAATTCACATGGTTTTTGGATCCTAGTTGGTTGGGCACATGTGGATTGACAGTTGAGCATGGCAATAGAGATTTTTATTTTATTTTTTAAAATGGGCAACTCTTTTACTGAATGTGATGGAGAACCAAATGTCTTGGCATGTTTGAAATATTTCAATATATTATTCTATGCCATCCTTTTTATTAAATTTGAATAGCCTTTAGCACCATAGTCATTTCATCATGGCATTTTCCCCCATAAGTTAGTGTCACTGTAGTTTCAAGACTTTACACTTGTAATGAAAAAAACTTGGCATTTGAAGGTAGATGTGAAATATTTTGATGGTTGTAGGCGATAACAGGTTCAATGACTGCTGTGCGTGACCTCATTTATGTAATCCTCTGTGAATTCAACACAATGTAGACCTTTTATTGTGACTTGTGAGGCATCAAGATAATAAACAGAGATATTACCTTATTCCAGCAAATTATTCTGGACCCGATCACTTTTTTTCATGGCTTACCTACAATCAGACAACCAATTTTGTGTGATTTCTGAGGGGGTTTTCTTCAGTTTGGGGAGGCATTGCAATTCCATCTGTGAAACTAGTTATATGTGTATGTATGTTGTGTATATGCATGTACCTTATGTATATATTTGTGTATTCTGGAAGCATGACCGTATCATGTCTGTATTGTGCATTTGTGTATCTTTGATGTTCTTGTGCGAAGCGTAATGCTCTTGTGTGAATCCTATTGTTATTTAAAAATGATTTTATAATCTCAACCCTTATATTGGACAACTTCAAATAACTTTTCCCCATTATTGCAGGAGTTTATAGAAGCAGTGGTTATCTTATGTTATCTTGCAATGGGGGCCTGAATCAAATGCGTGCTGCGGTTTGTAAATTTTATCTTTGTTAAATATATTTTTCTTTTTGTAGGCTAAATTTTTTATTTTTTTATTTTTGTTAGGCCAGCATCAATAAAGATCATCATGTTTTCTTGATGACCAACCTTGAATTTTCAATGCTCTATTATCAATCTTTTCAGTTATTGGTCTTTGCAGATTTGTGATATGGTTGCCGTTGCTCGCTATCTAAATTTGACTTTAGTAATTCCTGAACTTGATAAAAATTCCTTTTGGGCTGATACCAGGTATAAAGGCTACCGATTTTAGCTACTGGTTTAAAGCTATATATTAAGGCAAGGAATTTTCTAATTATGGTATTTCATTTGCAGTAACTTTGAAGACATATTTAATGTGGATCACTTCATTAACTCATTGAGAGATGAATTGAAGATCATCAAGAAACTTCCTCAAAAGGTGGTAGATAAATTGCATCATAAGAACAAGCAGATATATTCAGTAGTTCCAATTAGTTGGTCTAATATGACATATTACTCAACGCAGGTCAGCTAAAATATATTACTTTGTCAGCATAGTAGAACCTTATTATTATATTTTTCTTTTTGGTATATATCTCCTTTAAGGCATATACCATTTGATTACAGATATTACCTCTCATTCGAAAGCACAAGGTAATTCATTTTGAAAAGACGGATGCTCGTCTCTCAAACAATGGTGTTCCACCTGAGCTCCAGAAACTACGGTGTCGTGTTAATTATGATGCATTGAAATTTACTCCACGTATTGTGGCGTTAGCGGAGAAGCTTATTTCTATACTTAACAAAAATAGTTACTTTGTTGGGCTTCATCTGCGGTATGAGATGGATATGTTATCCTTTTCTGGGTGCTCTCATGGATGCACTGATGAAGAAGCTGAAGAACTCACTAAACAAAGGTGTTCTGTCTTTCCAGCATACAATCTACATTTCGTTTACTTCTCTTGCAAAACACTAATCATATTTACTTTCGATTTACAACCCGCAGATATTTAACTGAATGGTGGAAAGAAAAGGAGATAGATCCCGAGCAGAGAAGACTTGAAGGCCGATGTCCTCTTACTCCTGAAGAAACTGCATTGGTTTTAAAAGCTTTTTGTTTTCAGAGAAACACTACTATATACATTGCTGCTGGGACAACGTATGGTGGTGCAAGAAGGCTTGCTTCTATAAGGGACTTGTTTCCTAACACAGTAGGTTTTACTTTTAGCGCTAAGTTATGGGAAAATCAATTGTCATGCTATATATTTATTGCCAATATAAATATCAGGACCACTATTATCTGATATTCTTAGAATAGGAAAGACAGATTTGGAGAAATGATTTAGGATTAAAGATCTTTCTCACTAATTTCTCTATATAGATGTGAACATTCAGATATGATCCCTCTCTAATTACATTTGACTAATTTTATATAGAATAGAACTTATTCTAGAATACTATAGCATATTCTAACCACTCTCTAAAGCTGGAGCATACATATAGTACATACCCAGCTTGTTACAAATAAAGCTCGACATTCCCAAAGGCTTGGTGACAATATTTGCTAATTGGTTAGCATATTTTAAACAATATGAGCCAATCGTCCCATCTTCTACCTTCTCACGAACCAAGTGACAATGAGGCTCAACATGTTTGGTTCTTTCCTAAAAGACCGGATTTGAAGCAATACAAATGGTAGCTTTGTTGTCATAATATTATCGAATAGAAGATGTGGATCCAAATTTAAGCTCTCCATGTAAGATACTAATCTGTACCGACTCACAAGTGTTATTTATCATGGCTCAATATTTTGACTCTGTGCCGGTGCGCGATACAACACTTTACTTCTTACTCTTCCAGGATACCAAGTTACCACCAACGAATAAGTAATATCTTGTATATCTCTGATCAAAGGAGATCCTGCCCAATTGATATCGATGAATCATGTTACTCAAGAGCGTCCATTTTCCGAATATAATAGACCTTTGCGTGGAGCACTTCTTAAGTATCACAAAATTTGAACTGCTACATCCTAATGAATGACCCAAAGATCCGCCATAGACTAGCTCACCACACTGACTTGATAAGTGATATGATATCGAGTAAGTATGGGATAATTTAGCTTACCAACCAATCGTTGATATTGACCGAGAACTTCCAACTATCATCTTGTCGTGAAAGCAATTTGGTATTTAGATTCATAGCAGCCTCTACAACTTACATCCTAATATCTTAGCCTCAGGTAACATGTCAATCACATACTTTTACTGAAAAATATATATGCTCTTTCTTGATCGAGCAATTTAAATGCTTAAGAAATATCGAAGACTCCTAAGGTCCTTTGTTTGAAACTGCTTTTGGAGGTGGATCTTCAGCTTTGCATTCCTGTGTTGTCATCATTGATAATCACAATATCATCAACATATACCATCAACGAAATACGTAAATCATGGTGGGAACATTAAAAGACTGAATGATCATAAACTCAATGACTAAAGTCGAAGAAGCGGCCACCGTTGTAAATATTTTAAACCGTGCTCGTGAAATTACTTCAAGCTATACAATGATTTCTTAAGACGGCAAACTAGATCAGACTCTTTATGAGCAACAAAACCAGGTGATTGTTACATATAGACCTTCTCCGTCAAGCTGCTATGAAGAAATGCATTCTTCACATCTAGCTGATATAAAAGCCACTGATGAGTAGTTGCTAAAGATAAACAAACCGATGTCATTTTAGCAACCAAAGAAAAACTCTTCTGATAATCAATCTCATAAGTCTCAGAATATCCTCTACTTACCAAACGACCATTAAGACATACAAGAAAACCATTAAGATTGAGTTTGACTGCATAAACCCACCAACATCTAACTACCTTCTTCCCAAGAGGAAAAGGAACTAAGTCCGATGTCTAATTCTACTCAAAAGCTTATATATCTTCTTTCATAACTGTTTTCCATCTTTGTATGAGACAATGTGTCGGACATTGACTTAGAGAGGATGAGAATCAATTGAGAGGATTTAGTAAGAATGAGATAGATGTTCAATTGATAAATTATTAACAATGGGATGAGAAGTTTTACAACTTTGGGTCCTTCTCAAAACAATAGGAATATCAATCAAAAGCCTATGAATCTTAAGACGATGGGACGACAAGAACAAGCACTTAAGACTTTATAGTATACACACACCGCTGTGCATACACTTTAGTCTCAGTGGGATTAAATCTAAGAGTGATATATCGTCAGATTCGGTAGAAAGGACAACTGTGACGATAGGAAGAATATTTGTGGAAGTTGTAGGTAAATCAGAAAGATGCTCTGGTATGTTCAGAAGATGAATAATATCTAAAGGAAAGTCTTCATTTATTATAGACAGGGCATAGCTCAGAAAAGTAAGATGACGATTCATGAAATACAACATCAACAGAAATAAATCGTTATCGCAACTCTAGACTATAACACCATTTTCTTTCTGGGTATGTGAGTATGCAAGGAAAACACCTAATCGTTTTCAAGTCTAGTTTTGATACTCCAGATTGATGATCCTTATGATCCTGGACTAAACAAACACATCCACACGTAAGGGTAATGAAAAATATGCCTCAAAAGGAAATAAAATAGCATAAGGATACTGATCATTCGACACAGAAGAAAATATACGATTAATCAAATAACATACAGTAAGAACTTCATCTTCCCAAAAAAAACTTAAGAATTCGTGTGTGAAAGAGTAGTGTATGTGTAATCTCTAAAAGATGTCTATTTTTTTCTGCCATTCTTATTTGGTTGAGGTGTGTAAAGACATGAAGATTCATGAAAATGCTAGATTACTTCATGTACTCTCTAAAAAATGAATTGAAGTACTCTTTTGGATTATCACTACATAAACAACCAATAGAAACTCCAAATTGATTTTTAATTTCAGCAGAAAAATTTGGATCATAGTAAAGACTTCTTTCGAGATTTCATTAAAATTACAAATCATGAGTGAAAGTCATCAATAAAATTCACAAAATAACAAAATCCAACTTTAGATACAACTGGATAAGGCCCCAATACATCATAATGAATTAAAGCAAAAGGTTTATCGACTCTTATGTTAATGTGACATGGATATCTTGAGTGATGATACTTACCCATTTCACAAGACTCACATTCTAAAAAGATAAAGAATCAAGAGAATGAGCAATTCTCTTCAAGGTCTGTGAAGATGGGTGACTAAACATCAAAACCTAATGTAAAATCAGGACATATGATGCTCGTCCAGAAGATACAATCCATTAGTCTTAGTGCTTGTATTAATCATCCTCTTCATTCCAAGATCCCGCATAATGCAAACCATGAGGAAAGAAAATGAACTTACAGTTCAAAATTTGATTCAACTGACTAACAAAAAATAGATTGAATGAAAAAAGAGGGAAATAAAGAACTGAAGATAGAATCGAGTGTCGTGTTGGTGTAGCTGAATCGACCCTCTCTACTCTAGATGTAGATCCATTAGTTAAAGTCACCAGATTATATGTAGATGTAGAATAGTAAAAAGGTATACCAAACTCCCCAGTCATATGATCCGTGACACTCGAGTCAAATGATCGAAGGACAAAAATGAGTGTAAAAAGGAGATAAACTATATGGTTACCTTTGGGCATACTGGCAGCATGAAGTGCAGACAAGAGAAGGCTGTGGCGCTCAATGAGGTCAGAAGACGACAGCCTAAATATCCCAGCCTCCGTCAAAAAGATATCAGATGAAGCTATGTCATTAGAGGCAACCGATGCTGAAGCAGGAGTAAGAGTTAAGGGAACATGCACTCCACTGGGTGATCGAGGTGGCTTCCTATGCAACTTCTATAAGTATTTTGAACATGTCCATACTGCCGTGAATAATCACAAAAAGCTTCCCTCTTCAGCCTTTGCCACCTCCTCTAATGCCTTCCCCTTTACCTCTATGGCTTTCTTATAGCTGATAGGTTGGTATTGTATCTTTGTGCTCCTGAATAATTCGAGTAGAGAATATTTTCATCAAAGTGTGCTAAGTGGAGGAAAGGAAAAATGACAACTGCAATCCCTAGAAGTTGTGGTTGTGCGGTTTCAAATTCTAGCCTCAATCATCTAAGGAACATGATCACAAGTAAGGCTTCACGTCTCTTTACAATATCCTTAGTAATTAAGAACATCTTTGTCAATCCCTCGGCGACCTTAAAATTTGAACAACTGATGAAGAGAGAGACTAACATCCTTAGTAATTAAGAACATCTTTGTCAATCCCTCGGCGACCTTAAAATTTGAACAACTGATGAAGAGAGAGACTAACCTATTGCATCCTGTACAATCTGTACTAGGTCAAACACACGAGACAAATTCCGTTGTCTAGAGTAGAGATTTGCTAATCAATCTCACGCCTTCACAGCCTTCAAATGTATCACCAACTCCATCACTGACATCTCCTAAAAACTCATTATCATATGACAGAGTTGGGCATAATCCTTCTATTCAAGGATCATATGAGAATGTGGTGGGGTTTGGTAGATCGTTTTTGCTTCTCCCATCAATTTACATCTCAACCATTCTCTTCCAACTATGGTAGTTTTCTTCATTAAACATAAAATCAACCATCTTCATTGCAATTACCTTCATTGAAGCAATGTATTTGCTCTTTATTTTCTCACAACACCCATCTAATTCCTACAAACAACTAGCACTCAATGATCAATTTGTCTAGAGATCCGATCAACATCTGCACAAAATAATGAAAAGAGATTGCCCAAGATCTAACAACAATAATGATTGTGAGTTGATCTCTCAAGATATAATCACAAATTACACACATTCAACCTGGATCCAAATTTGGCATCTGATAACCTAATCACCACAACAAAAGTTGTAGCATGGATCTGAATATAAACATCACATTCACTCATATTTTTACATATCCACCCCTTTCTAATGACATTTTGTCACGCCCCGCTTCCCAGAGTACGCAAGATTGGGCACGTGACATAGCCAACCATGCTACCTGTGGGTAGGAAAAATCCATCCACAGTCACATTACGGTTGTAGAGATATCAAGAACAAAATAATAAGCTAATCTAATACATGTCCAAATCCATAATAACAAGAATCAATAAACAATAAGTGCGGAAGCTAATGATCCAATACAATGAATAAACAGTACGTCCCATAATGCGGGCTCACATCTGGAAATGAAATGAAATAAATAAACTAAACTCTAAGGAACTCACAGTTCAGCCTGCTGGCTGAAGTACTCCTGCTCGGTCGTCGACAGTGGTACGGAATCTGGGCCATGCAAAACCCAGACGTCAGCGCGTCATGACATCAAGTATATAGTATAAACATGGTAATAAGCAGTGCAGGTATGAACATGAATAAAGCAGTACAATAACAGAGCAGGGTAAAGTGCACGGGTGACTAAACTGTCCTATCAGGTTTCTACTCTATAGTCTTTGAAATCAATTGATGAATCGTCGATGTAACTCAATAGTATCCCGTGCGTGCCCGGGACCACGGTCAAGGTCTTCGGGGCTGAATCCGAGACGTGCCGCTAAGCAGTAAAAGTAGGTAGTAGGATGGACGAGTGATGTCAGCATCATCACTCCCGGACTGGCCAAGCCCGTAAGACTGATCAGAACAAGTATCGAACCATTGAGTTACAAGTCGGTTTCACCTTTGATTTCCCCATACCCCCAAGCTATGTATGTCAGGTCAGGTATTCAGTAGTCAAGGACTAATGCCAACAGAAAATCAGGTAAAAGTAGGTCTGTCTGGATAGACAGCAGGGATGGTCAGGTTTGTCGGCATTAAGCGTGAAATCATGAAACAAGTCATGTCATGATACAACAGGATGAGTCGGTAAGTATGTATATGTCATGTGTAGCAGGGTCAGGCCAATATGTAGTGCAATCGAGTATGTGCTCACAACAGGTATACAATCAAATAATGAACAGCAGCAGGAAACAGTAAATAACCATATTATTCCATGTAAACACAGTGGTGTTTTGTATTCTCTTATTAACAGGTTCAAGCACCCTTGGGTGCAATAATCACAGGGTAAAACGATATTAATAACATGAAGCAATGAAGCCATTAAAACTACAGCATAATAATGGTTACAAGGATGATCTAGCAATTTAAGCAAGGACGTTCTAATTGGTTTAATTAGTTAAAGTATGGATTGATAGCAGACCGGTTAATTACAAGCAACTACTATATTGATTTAACGTTACGGATAATTGTGACTATCAATTCAAAGTTATAAAAGGATATCGATGTTACTAATAGCTGTGTGGTTATAATATGATGATTAAGTTTGTAGCAAGACTTGATCTTGTGTACTAGCATGTTAAAGCAAGTATTCGGATACTTGCCTCGACGGTTTCGCAAACCGGAAAGCACGGATGCAATGTCGGCAGAAAACACGAGACGGGTGCACGGGACACGGATCGAGTCCCAACAGAGAACAACGGGATCACACGGACCAGGGTACTTCGCTGGAGTGTCGGGTTCAAAAGACGGCACGGTCGGGTTCCGGCAAAAGTCATCGGCAACGAAGTTAGCAACCCGATAAACGTACAAGATCAGCGGGGGGAAAAACTTTGCACAAAGGAAAGATAAAGATGCTTACAGAGAGATACCAGGGTAACCCCGGCGGGCTCGACGGCGCTGGAACGCCGGCGAGGCAGCGACGGCGGCTGCGAAGACTTGAACGGCCTCGGGTTCGTTGGAGAGGAAAGTGCGACGAGTAGAGGAGGGTGGTGGTCGGCTCTGGTGATCGAGGGGGAAAGGAGGTGGTCGGAGGTGGCGCGGGTGACGTCGACGAGGGTCGACGGCGCGGTTCCCGGCGACCCGGGGATGGTGCAGGGTCGGGCTCGGGTTTGAAGGTGTTCCGGCGAGGGGAGGAGGAGAGCGACGACGAGGTCGGGACGAGGAGGAAGAGAGGGAGTCGCGGGAGTCGTCGGCGACGGGAGGCGGCGTCGACGGCGAGAGTTGCGGTGGTTGGTGGCGTCGTCGGGGTTGGGTGCAGGCACGGGAAGCGGCGGAGGAAGGAGGTAGGTGGGTGCGGCTAGTCTCGTGGTGGCGAGGGCGGCGACGGCGAGGTCGCGGGGAGGTCGACGGCGATGTCACGACGCGGCTAGGGTTAGGGTTCTGATGGTTCTCGTGATGGAGAAGATGAGTGGGGGAGGCGGCTGCATGGAGGGATTAAATAGGAGGAGAGAGAGAGTTGTTAGAGGGAGAGAGAGAGAGATAGGGAAAGGGAAGGCGGGGCCCACGAGAGACTTAAGTCTCTCGTGATTGGCTGCCAGGAAATTTAAAAAAGATTTGAGAGGGTTTTGAGAGATTTAACAGTTAAGGAAATTATATAATCGTATATATATAGTTTAAAGATATTAAATTAAATGGGCCTTTTTGGCGCGAAATGAAACATTTCCAAATCGAGCCCGGGTTGCGCCCAAATGTTCCAAATTCAAATTATAGGATTTTAAGCGGGTTCCAAATTTTGAAAAGAGGTGTTTAATGATTAAAATGCATGCCCTCAAGTCGGACACTTGCACGCGCGCGTAGTCGTCCAAACTTGCCCGTTTAGCCGAACGGGACGGAATCTCGACACGCGGACGCTACCACGCGACTAGTGGCGACGAGTAGGCCAATATGGATATTTCAAATTTCATTTTAGGAGTTAAAATTTGTTATGTGCCAAAAAGACTTAACCGGTTAAAATTTAGCAATAAACACCAGATAATCAGGATAATTGGAAATGAGCAATATATAACCCTCAACCAGTAATATAAATAGTATTATTGGGCTCGGGTGTTACATCATACCCAACTACAAAAAGAATTTCGTCCTCGAAATTCCAAGAATACAAGATAGCTAACTACTGGAAAAGGTGAGGGAATTTCTGCCGAATCTCGTCTTCTCGCTCCCAAGTGGTTTCTCCATGCGATCGATTACCCCAAGAAACTAGCACAAGAGGGATAACCTTGCTCTTAAGAACCTTTTCTCTTCGATCCTTGTTTTCAACTGGTCGCTCTTCAAAAGTCAGGTCCTCCCGTACAGTCAACTCCGAATGATCCAAGACATGAGTCTCATCACGAACATACCTCCGTAGTTGAGACACATGAAACACATCGTGCACTCCTGCCAATGACTGTGGTAACGCCAACCGGTACGCTACCTCTCCAACACGCTCCAATATCTCGAATGGTCCAACGAATCGGGGACTAAGCTTTTCCCGACTTCCAAAGCGAATCACCCCTCTAGTCGGTGATATCTTCAGGAATACCAAATCACCCACGGCGAACTCTAGAGGTCTTCTTGACGTGTCGGCCCAACTTTTCTGTCTGTCTTGAGCTGCCTTCATATGCTTCCTGATTGTATTCACCTTCTCGACTGTCTGTACCACCAAATCTGGTCCTAGTAACCTTCGTTCTCCAACATCATCCCAACAAACAGGTGAACGACACTTACGACCATACAGTGCTTCAAACGGAGCCATCTGAATTGTCGCTTGGAAGCTATTGTTGTACGAAAACTCCACCAGGCGTAGATGATCCTCCCAAGAACCTTTGAAGTCTAACATGCAAGCCCTCAACATATCTTCAAGGGTCTGGATCGTTCTCTCCGATTGTCCATCAGTCTGAGGATGATAGGCTGTGCTGAACTTCAATCGAGTCCCCAAACTTTCTTGTAAACTCCTCCAGAAGTGCGACAAGAACCGAGTGTCCCGATCGGACACGATGCTTACCGGCACTCCATGCAATCTCACTATCTCTTGCATGTACCGCTCTGCCAAAGTCTCTGTCGATTGACCAACCCGAAAAGGAATAAAGTGAGCTGCCTTGGTCAAGCGATCGACAATCACCCATACGGCATTGTTGCCCCTTGGACTCCGCGGTAAAGCCGTCACGAAATCCATGGTTATATGTTCCCACTTCCACTGAGGAATCGGAAGTGGTTGCAACAAACCAGCAACCCTTTGGTGTTCAGCCTTGACTTGCTGACATACCAAGCACTTAGCCACGAAGCGAGCAATTTCCCGTTTCATACCTTCCCACCAGAAGTGCTGTCGAATATCTCGGTACATCTTTGTCCCTCCTGGATGTACAGAGTAAGCTGAACTGTGTGCCTCCTTCATAAGCTCTTCACGCACATCCCCTTTTGGCACACACACACGGCTACCATATCTCAACGAACCATCTTCGTGGATCAGTAAATCGGTTCGTAGTCCGGCTCCAACCTGCTCTCGAAACTTTTGCAGTCTAGGATCCTGCGATTGCGCCACTTTAATCTTCTCAACCAAGGACGACTGTACTTGCAACTGCATCAACTGTCCTGTAGCATGTGGTAGCACAACCTCCAAGTCAAATCTCCGAAAATCCGCAATGATCTCTCTCTGTGCAGTCAATACCTGAATTGCTGGTAACCGACTCAGCGCATCCGGCACGACGTTGACCTTTCCCGGATGGTACTTAAGATCAAGGTCATAGTCGGCCATCAGCTCCAACCATCTGCGTTGCCTCATGTTCAACTCCTTCTGAGTGAACACATACTTTAAACTCTTGTGATCTGTAAAGACTTCAACTCTCTCGCCCAAAAGGTAGTGTCTCCAAATCTTCAGGGCGAAGATCACGGCTGCAAGCTCTAAGTCATGAGTCGGATAGTTCTTCTCATGAGTCTTCAGCTGTCTCGATGCGTAAGCGATGACTTTCCCATTCTGTATCAAAACACATCCCAATCCTTTTCCAGATGCGTCGCTGTGAATCACCAGTCCTCCTGAATCATCCGGTACGGTTAGGATAGGGGCGGTTATCAACTTCTGCTTCAACGTCTCGAAGGCCAATGCACATCCATTCGTCCAAACAAACGGTACCTCCTTACGCGTAAGCTTGGTTAACGGCTCAGCTAAACGAGCGAAGTTCTCCACAAAATCTTCTGTAGTAACCGGCGAGTCCAAGAAACTTCTTATCTCCGCAACATTCCTTGGAGTTGGCCAATCTCGAACTGCTGCAATCTTCTCGGGATCAACGGCGATTCCATTGCCCGACACGACATGCCCCAGAAACTTCACTTCTTCCAGTCAGAATTCGCACTTACTCATCTTCGCGAATAATTTCTCTTGTCTCAGCGTCTGCAGTGCGATCCTTAAGTGCTCAGCATGCTCCTCCGGACTCTTCGAGTACACCAGAATATCGTCAATGAATACCACAATAAACTGGTCCAAGAACGGTGAAAAGATCCTGTTCATCAAATCCATAAATATTGCTGGCGCATTAGTCACTCCGAAGGGCATCACTAGATACTCGAAATGTCCATATCGAGTTCGAAACTCCGTCTTGCAAATGTCTTCTGCTTTCACTCGGACCTGATGATATCCTGATCGCAAGTCCAGTTTCGAGAATACCCTCGCGCCACTAAGCTGCTCAAAAGTTCTCCAATGCGAGGGATCGGGTACTTGTTCTTAATAGTCACCCGGTTCAATTCTCGATAATCAATGCACATCCTTCTCGTGCCATCCTCCTTCTTTACTAGAAGAACTGGAGCTCCCCAAGGTGAGTTGCTGCTTCGAATCCATCCCTTCTCGAGTAATTCACCAACTTGTTTCTTAACTTCTTCCAATTCCACCGGTGCCATCGGATAATAAGATTTTGATACTGGCGCTGCACCAGGAATAAGGTCAATCGCAAACTCCACATCTCGCTTCGGCGGTAAGCCCGAAATATCTTCAAACGCATCCATAACGTCGCGGACAACTGCCGGCTCTTCATTACTATCCACAACCATAGCCGCAAGAACATTGTTCGTCGGCCTAGCCCTAAACTCGACTGGCCCGACAGAACTGCTTCCTCCAATGAAAGTAAACTTAGGATGTCCGGGAATTTGGAAAATTACCTTCCTTGCCCTACAGTCAATGTGGGCGTGGAAAGTGCCAAGAAAATCCATTCCCAAGACTACTTCATAACTGCCCGTATCAATCACCAAGAAATCTGCAAAAAGCTCCCGTCCGCAAACAACAACCGTACAATCTTTACATTCCTTACTAGCTATGATTTTCCCATTCCCAGTGTGTATGTCCCAGAAACTAGACAGGGTCGTGCAGGTGATCGAGTGTGTAGTTATAAATTTGGATGACATAAAACAGTGGGATGCTCCAAAATAAATAATGCCAATTCGGGAAAACCATGAACGAGTAAATTACCTGAAACCACTTCTCCTGATGCCTTAGCTTCCTCGGCTGTCAACGTGAACGCTCGAGCCTGGATTGGTCCTTGAGTCAGCTGTTCCTGCCCTTGGAACGGTCCCTGCGGAGGCTTCTGAACATCATCTTTCGTGCGAGGCTTCGACGGACAAGCATTAACGGTGTGATCTGCCGCTCCACATCTAAAACAGAGTCCCAGCCTCCTACGACACTCCTTTCGCACGTGTCCGGGTATATGGCAGTAGTTACAGATCACGTTCCCTTTCCGATCACCCACAATCGTTTTCTTCATTGGTGCTACGCTGCGCCTGTTCACCGGAATACTTCTACGTACAGACGTTTGGTTTAGGGCAAATGCTGGTTCCAGCTCGATTTGTTCCTTTAGTTTCTCCAGCAATCCCCTTATCACTCTACGCCTGGCGGCTAAGACCGCACGTCTTTGGTCCATCTTCAAATTCTGACCGGCCATATTCCTGGAAATCAAAGTACCCAACATTAGCATGATGATAGATTCTGAGTATAGATCAAGGCTAGAACTCCAAGATACTTAAATAGAGTACTGCATTGTAGCTATGCTGCGGTATCATAGCCCCAATTACTTAACTCCACCCAAGTCGCCTAAGTCCTAGAGATAATCAAGAAATTAGGTTTTCGAGTTAACAATGCAAAGTAAGTTTGCATGTCGACATGATCCGGAAGAATGATTCAAGGATGGTAAAACGGTCAAAGTGGCAGGACATGTTTCCTAATCACGGGTATTATGATTCTTGTATCGGGTGCAATACCCAACTACAAAGAATCGACCCAATTAACCTATGGCTCTGATACCAAAAGAACCATGTCACGCCCCGCTTCCCAGAGTACGCAAGATTGGGCACGTGACATAGCCAACCATGCTACCTGTGGGTAGGAAAAATCCATCCACAGTCACATTACGGTTGTAGAGATATCAAGAACAAAATAATAAGCTAATCTAATACATGTCCAAATCCATAATAACAAGAATCAATAAACAATAAGTGCGGAAGCTAATGATCCAATACAATGAATAAACAGTACGTCCCATAATGCGGGCTCACATCTGGAAATGAAATGAAATAAATAAACTAAACTCTAAGGAACTCACAGTTCAGCCTGCTGGCTGAAGTACTCCTGCTCGGTCGTCGACAGTGGTACGGAATCTGGGCCATGCAAAACCCAGACGTCAGCGCGTCATGACATCAAGTATATAGTATAAACATGGTAATAAGCAGTGCAGGTATGAACATGAATAAAGCAGTACAATAACAGAGCAGGGTAAAGTGCACGGGTGACTAAACTGTCCTATCAGGTTTCTACTCTATAGTCTTTGAAATCAATTGATGAATCGTCGATGTAACTCAATAGTATCCCGTGCGTGCCCGGGACCACGGTCAAGGTCTTCGGGGCTGAATCCGAGACGTGCCGCTAAGCAGTAAAAGTAGGTAGTAGGATGGACGAGTGATGTCAGCATCATCACTCCCGGACTGGCCAAGCCCGTAAGACTGATCAGAACAAGTATCGAACCATTGAGTTACAAGTCGGTTTCACCTTTGATTTCCCCATACCCCCAAGCTATGTATGTCAGGTCAGGTATTCAGTAGTCAAGGACTAATGCCAATAGAAAATCAGGTAAAAGTAGGTCTGTCTGGATAGACAGCAGGGATGGTCAGGTTTGTCGGCATTAAGCGTGAAATCATGAAACAAGTCATGTCATGATACAACAGGATGAGTCGGTAAGTATGTATATGTCATGTGTAGCAGGGTCAGGCCAATATGTAGTGCAATCGAGTATGTGCTCACAACAGGTATACAATCAAATAATGAACAGCAGCAGGAAACAGTAAATAACCATATTATTCCATGTAAACACAGTGGTGTTTTGTATTCTCTTATTAACAGGTTCAAGCACCCTTGGGTGCAATAATCACAGGGTAAAACGATATTAATAACATGAAGCAATGAAGCCATTAAAACTACAGCATAATAATGGTTACAAGGATGATCTAGCAATTTAAGCAAGGACGTTCTAATTGGTTTAATTAGTTAAAGTGTGGATTGATAGCAGACCGGTTAATTACAAGCAACTACTATATTGATTTAACGTTACGGATAATTGTGACTATCAATTCAAAGTTATAAAAGGATATCGATGTTACTAATAGCTGTGTGGTTATAATATGATGATTAAGTTTGTAGCAAGACTTGATCTTGTGTACTAGCATGTTAAAGCAAGTATTCGGATACTTGCCTCGACGGTTTCGCAAACCGGAAAGCACGGATGCAATGTCGGCAGAAAACACGAGACGGGTGCACGGGACACGGATCGAGTCCCAACAGAGAACAACGGGATCACACGGACCAGGGTACTTCGCTGGAGTGTCGGGTTCAAAAGACGGCACGGTCGGGTTCCGGCAAAAGTCATCGGCAACGAAGTTAGCAACCCGATAAACGTACAAGATCAGCGGGGGGAAAAACTTTGCACAAAGGAAAGATAAAGATGCTTACAGAGAGATACCAGGGTAACCCCGGCGGGCTCGACGGCGGCTGCGAAGACTTGAACGGCCTCGGGTTCGTTGGAGAGGGTAGTGCGACGAGTAGAGGAGGGTGGCGGTCGGCTCTGGTGATCGAGGGGGAAAGGAGGTGGTCGGAGGTGGCGCGGGTGACGTCGACGAGGGTCGACGGCGCGGTTCCCGGCGACCCGGGGATGGTGCAGGGTCGGGCTCCGGTTTGAAGGTGTTCCGGCGAGGGGAGGAGGAGAGCGACGACGAGGTCGGGACGAGGAGGAAGAGAGGGAGTCGCGGGAGTCGTCGGCGACGGGAGGCGGCGTCGACGGCGAGAGTTGCGGTGGTTGGTGGTGTCGTCGGGGTTGGGTGCAGGCACGGGAAGCGGCGGAGGAAGGAGGTAGGTGGGTGCGGCTAGTCTCGTGGTGGCGAGGGCGGCGACGGCGAGGTCGCGGGGAGGTCGACGGCGATGTCACGACGCGGCTAGGTTCTGATGGTTCTCGTGATGGAGAAGATGAGTGGGGGAGGCGGCTGCATGGAGGGATTAAATAGGAGGAGAGAGAGAGTTGTTAGAGGGAGAGAGAGAATGAGGGAAGAGAGAGAGAGATAGGGAAAGGGAAGGCGGGGCCCACGAGAGACTTAAGTCTCTCGTGATTGGCTGCCAGGAAATTTAAAAAAGATTTGAGAGGGTTTTGAGAGATTTAACAGTTAAGGAAATTATATAATCGTATATATATAGTTTAAAGATATTAAATTAAATGGGCCTTTTTGGCGCGAAATGAAACATTTCCAAATCGAGCCCGGGTTGCGCCCAAATGTTCCAAATTCAAATTATAGGATTTTAAGCGGGTTCCAAATTTTGAAAAGAGGTGTTTAATGATTAAAATGCATGCCCCCAAGTCGGACACTTGCACGCGCGCGTAGTCGTCCAAACTTGCCCGTTTAGCCGAACGGGACGGAATCTCGACACGCGGACGCTACCACACGACTAGTGGCGACGAGTAGGCCAATATGGATATTTCAAATTTCATTTTAGGAGTTAAAATTTGTTATGTGCCAAAAAGACTTGACCGGTTAAAATTTAGCAATAAACACCAGATAATCAGGATAATTGGAAATGAGCAATATATAACCCTCAACCAGTAATATAAATAGTATTATTGGGCTCGGGTTTTACACATTTGATTAATCACATATATAAAATTAACATATTCTTACATTATCGATTTGATTTCAGGTAGACAAGGAGATGCTATTAAGTCATGATGACTTGAAACCCATTCGAAATCATTCAAATCAGATGGCGGCATTGGACTTCTTGATTGCTCTTGCAAGTAATGTTTTTATTCCGACTTATGATGGAAATATGGCTAAAGTTGTTGAGGGGCACCGCAGGTTCGGCCCTTCTCTATCGAAATAGAACTTACTCGATCTACTTTCTTCGTGACCAAAAGTTTTGGACAACAAAATTATAAAAGATCAAGAAGTTTCACTTAATTTACCACGACATGTTAGCATTTTCAAAGAAATGTCATATGAATTATAATAGCAAATAAATACCATAAACTTACCATTTTTCCAAATAATACCATGAGTTTCAGTATCTTTCTAGTCTAATATCATATGATTTTTCCATGAGACAACAAATGTGTATAATATTAAGAAATTTGTCACTGAAAACGACCTATGAATCTACCTAAAAAATGCTAAAACTTCATGGTAGCTATTAGTACTAGTATATTGCACGTGCAATGCACGTGAGATTATTAAATATTGGATGCTTATTATTTTTAGGTTTTGTTGTGGGAGAAAAATATGGGGTAGGTAGATATTATTTGTAGCTAGTTTTTATGAGTGCATTTTTAATTGATTAAGATTGATTTAATTTGGTGATGAGTATTTTTCCTCTCCTTCATTCTTACAAGTATTTTGTTAGGATTTTTAAATGTAGTTTATTTGTGTCGGACAAAATTTGGGATTTAGCACTAATTATAAACTTATTAGGGATTTAGGATAGTTTTAAAACTATTTAGGGATTTAGCATATTTGGGTCAAATCAATAACACGTAGGCACCACGTAGAATTGGCGGTTGGCAGATGAGTCGAGTTTTAAGCCGCACTTGCAAAGTGCGGCTTATACGTGAACTTCTCTAAGCGTCCTAAGATTATTCCGCACTTTGAAAGTGTGGAATAAACCCTCTACTGAGACTTGGCCCCCAACCAGAGAGCCAAGTCTTAGGTCTCTGGTAGGCACTTTGAAAGTGTGGAATAGACTGGCCAAGCCACCAGACTTGGCTTCCTGGTTTGGGGGCCAAGTCTTATTCCTCACTTTGTAAGTGCGGAATAGACTGGAACCAACTTCCAAAGAGCCAAGACATCAGACTTAGCTCTTTGGTTTGGGAGCCAAATCTTATTCTGCATTTGCAAAGTGCGGAATAGATTGGAACCACCTCCAACAACCAATCCTGAAACTCTTCGCCTTCTCGTTGGTTACGCCTGCGAGTAGTGGAGTTGGTCGGTCGGAGGGGCCGAGGAAGACGGCCTCGGCTGGGGAGCACGGAACCGAGCAAGAGGGTTGAGGAGTCTTGGTCTCGTGACAGCTCGGGGCGAGCTGAGGGGCCGAGGAGGCAAATTTGCGGGGGGCCCCGAGGAGGGTCAGCTCGTGCTTGCAGGTCGGGACAAGGGTGGCCTGGTCGGCCTCTGTGGTCCCTTCCTTCCGGGTCTTGGGGCACGTCATCCGCCACATGTCCTGATCTCGTATCGCCAATTATTGAGCATCATCATTAGCCCCCCACTCTTGTCCCGACCAACTAGCGGGTCGGGTCGGGAGTGGACTGCCAGGCCTCCCGAGGTGGGCTCCTTCCTAAGGCTTTGTCGGGACGAGTCCTCGGGCTGTCAGTTGTCTTTTCCGCTAGCGAATCAGGACGAGATCTCTGCATTTAAAGAAGGTACGCCGGTTCGTGCACTCTGCCACTGAAGCAACGGTCCACGCATCAAGCGTCGATTGGCTGACGCGACGTATGCAGGCCTGCGGCGTCTGATGGGACGCGGTCGAGCTCAGGATCGACACGTGGAGCGATCGGAGTCGCTGGACGCAAGGAGTCGTTTCGGCGGGAGATGACGGACGTCGTTGGTTGAGGCCGCTTGCAGCAATAAACAGGGGCGAGGCCCGCCTTTGGGCCCCTACTCCTTCATATTTCCCTCTCTTAAGTCCTGGTTGCTCGGCGCCCGTCTCCTTTCTTCCGCTTTCGGCCCCTGAAGATTCCCTTTTTCAAGGTTAGATTTCTTCCTTTGTAGAGTCCGTTGATGTTGTAGGAGTAGGTTCTAGAAACCCTTTAGTTGTGTCTGAGTCCTCCCGGGGAGCAGGGGTCGGATTCTCTCCCCGGGATCGTGAGGCGGGGGAAGCCCCTAGGGACGAGGCGGCAGATGCGGCCCTCGGCTCCTCGTGTTGGGTGAGGCATGAGGACGAGCTCGCCAATGCTCAGGCTCGCTTCCACATCCCCTCGGGTTATACGCTCCGACTGGCCAAGGAGGGAGAGAGGGCGGATCAAGTACGGGGCAGGGAACTCGCCCTGTACTCGGAAGCTTTTTGGGACGGAATGCGCCTGCCCTTCTCTCCCGAAGTCGTCGCCGCGCTGAATTTTTTCGGTCCGGCCCCCGGCCAGTTAGTGCCGAACTCGTGGAGGATCCTTCTCGGGTTCTTGATCCGCATGAAGTTACAGGCGGTTCCCTTCAGCCTCTCCCTTCTCGGTTCTTCTCTCGTCTTCAAAAGTCACCCTGGTGGTCAAGCGGGCGACCCGAGATGGGTTTATCTCTCTTTCAGAAAGCTGCCGGAGGCGCTGCCGGGACCGGGGTCGTGGCCTTGCCCGCTTCTATTCATGATTGGAAGAAGAAATTTTTCTTCGTTTCTCCTCCCGAGAGAGAGGACTGGCCCGTGCCTACCAAGTGGTCGAGGGAGAAATGTTTGCCGGGGAACCGGTCTAATGACCCAGCCGCGGTGAGAGTGGCGTCGTGGGAGCCCATCCCCCGACCTGACGTGCTGCTGTCTAAGAGTTTTCTGAGCTGGGCCGGGCTCAGCCCCGTTGAGTTCGTCGGTAAGTTAGGCTAGCTTTTTGGCTTGTGTTTCGCTCGTGTTGCTGACTTGTTGGGTATTTTCTTTGTGCAGGATCCATGGACTTCGACTCGTTTAAAGCCTCCATGCGCCAGCCGAGGACGGTTACGAAGGCTGGGGGCGCCAGCTCTTTTCGTGCGAAGCCCGCCCCGGCTCCTACTGCTCCGGTGGTGGCGTGCCGTGAGCGTTCGGGGGCGGATCCCGCCCCGGGTCCCAGCAATGTCGGGCCGGAAGCGGGTCCTGGTTCTGGAGGACCCGGACTCGGAGGGGGAGATCGGCTCTCCCTCGGAGCCGCTCAAGAGGAGCTCCTAGAGATTTTCCCGGGGCCGGTCCTCGCCGATCGTGGTAGAGGAAGGGGGCCTCCGGTTCGCGGTGCCATTGGGGCTATCCGTTGCGGATAGCCTTCTGCATGAGATAGAGGCCTCGGCCGGGGGTAGAGTTCCCGGGGGAACTTTCAGGGCTCAGCTGGCGTCCATCGCCCAGGAGTCCGTGCAGGTAAGTGTTTGGTTCATTGTGAGATTTGGTGCCTCCTTCGTCTTTCTGATCTCTTTTCGTATCTCCCAGGTTCTCCAGCACGTTGCCCTCGCCTTGTGTATGGAAGCCGAGGTGGTAGCCCCGGCGCTGGAGGCTGCGGGCCGGCTCGTCTCGCTGGTAGAGAGACGGTGATGGCGAGGGTTGCCGTCTTGGAAGGCGAGGTGGAGGTCGGGAAACGGGAGATAGCCCGGCACCGTGAGGCCGTCGTGATTGCCAACGTCAAGCTCGAGGATGCTCAGGTGCTTGCCGGCAACCTGAAGAGGACAGTGAAGACCCTCTGGAAGGAGCTTGGGGCGGCGGCCGAGGCGGCCAAGTCTGCCGAACTGAAGGCGGTGGAGAGCTATAAGAAGTCGAAGGACTTCTATGATGACCTGGCCGTGGCTACGACCCGCATCTGGCATGACGCCCTCGATGCCGTTAAGGCCCGGATGCCGGAGTTTGCCGACGGAGATCTCCGGGCCGAGTTCCCCCTCGCGGACGCTGATGAGCACGGGGAAGAGGTTCCTGGCGAGGAAACCGCCGAGGTCCCTGCGCGTCATGTGGTGGATGTCGAGGACCTCGAGGTCGCACCTGGCCCCGAGGTCTAGAGCCCCCGTCTTCCTCCTTTTATTTCTTTGTTTATGGAATTTTGTAAGGCTGGGGAGCCCCAAAAGATACCCTTTGTAAAGCTTTTGTCTTTGGTAGTAATAAAATTTTTCTTTGGTTTCATCGAATCGCGCCCTACCATCTGTTTGTGAAGAATGCTCGTAAGATATCTCCGCTTGCACCGTTGTGTTTTCATGTCAGGTTGGCCATCTGTCTAGCGATCGTTCGTCGAGTTGATTTCGATCACATGCCGACGAGCATGCCAAGCGCTGCTGAGGAGGTATCCTCATGGACCCCGAAGTCGAGGGGAGATCGTTTAGACCTGGATAGACTTGATGCCCCTCACTGGGGTCTCGGATCCTCCGCGGGTGACGGGCTGAGCGTTGTTCGCCGTATTTGTGCCGAGCGTGAGTGGGAGGCTGCCCGGTGGCCCCATGGGGGTGCCATCTTTTGACTTCTGGCAATGCGAGCATCGACCACCAGCCGGGGATGACCGAGCAGGGTAGCTGCTCGGTTGCCTCTTGCGAGGGCTTTGATCCTTCAGGACGGGGATCGAGCGGGTTACTGCCCGGCGCCTCTTGGCGAGGACTCCCGTCCTTAGCGCAGGAGGGGCTGTAGGAAGCCTTCCAAGGACCCTTGGCCGGGCAGGTTTTCTGCCCGGTCCCTCTTGGCGAGGGTTTTTGTCCTGACGGATAGCCGAGCGAGGGATCCTCAGGCTCGACTGCCTCTGGGAGGGCTTTCTGATCCCTGGCGTTGCGGTAGGGAAGCTACCCGCCAGGAACGACCTGAGCAGGGTAGCTGCTCGGTTGCCTCTTGCGAGGGCTTTGATCCTTAGTGTTGGAGGGGCTGTAAGAAGCCCACTAAAGATGACCGGGCAGTGAAGCTGCGCGGTTGCCTCTTGGCGAGGGTTTTGACCTCTGGCGTCGTGGGTAGGCAACTACCAGCCTGGGATGAACGAGCGGGGCAGCCGCTCGGGTGCCTATTGTGAGGGTTTTGATCCCTGGCGTCGTGGGTAGGGAGCTGCCAGCCGGAGTAAACCAAGCAGGGCAGCTGCTCGGTTGCCTCTTGCGAGGGCTTTGCTCCTTCAGGACGGGGACCGAGCGAGGTTACCGCCCAGTGCCTCTTGGTGAGGATTTTGATCCCTGTCGGTTGTGGTAGGAAGCTACCAGCCGAGGATAGCCGAGCAAGGACCCGACTTCCTCTGGGAGTACTTTGGTCCTTGGCGCGGGAGGGACTGTAAGAAGCCTACTAAGGACCCTTGGCCGGGCAGGGTTACTGCCCGGTGCCTCTGGGCGAGGGCTTTTATCCTGAAGGATAGCTGAGCGTGGGATCCTCGGGCTCAACTGCCTCTGGGACGGCTTTCTGATCCCTGACGTTGCGGTAGGGAAGCTACCCGCCAGGGATAGCCAAGCAGGAAAGCTGCTGAGATGCCTCTAAGGAGGTCTTTCTGGTCCCTGGCGTTGCGGTAGGGAAGCTACCCGCCAGGGATAGCCGAGCAGGGCAGCCGCTCGGCTGATTCTTCATGAGGTTTCGCCTGACCATCCAGTCGTAGGTATGGGGAACAGGGACGGTCGCGGCGGTCGCGCGCGCAGCATGCGCATTGAATGCGGGGGGAAGCGAAGCGCCAGGGTCGCGTCGTTTCAATTCCGCCAGAGAAGGCTCGTTGATCGCCGCATGGCAGCGAATTTTTGGGGTGAAGGCGGGCGACTGTTGAGTTCTGTTGGGACGCAGCGGGCTATATAAGACTGAAGGAGCACTGGTCCTTCTTTTCTTCATAAACAGATCGTTGAGGATGCAAGACTTCCCCTTTACTATCCCCGACATCATCCATTTCGAAGACATATACCTCTATAACCAGAACTGCACCGAGGACACGGTGCAGTTGGTCTACGGGAGCATTGAAGACCACTTCGGCCGGCTGCTCCCCCGACGCTCCTCCCTGCTGCAGCTGCTAATGTACTCCATCTGGAGTGCGTCGCCGGAGCTTTACAACCCCCTATCCGAGCAGCTCTATGACGAGGCCGTGGGCAAGCTGCGGTCTCTGAGGCGCTTCAGCCTGATCTCCGTGAACCGGTTGGCTCGCTCAGAGGCGCGCGCCCGCGAGTGCTACGAGCTGAGGCTCGGGATCGACGCGCGCGGGGGGAACCGGGGGCAGAGGTTGGACCTCGCGAGGCCCCGGCTGGCGGAGATCTTTACCAAGTATCACGAGCAGTGCTCGCTGCATCCCCTTTCCCCACTGTTGTAATTTCCTTTTACTTTTTGCGTGTATGGCTGAGGAGCCCATAATACCTTTTGAATAAACAAGGTTTTTCTTTCTTTTTCGCAATGTTCCATTGATCTTTATTAAATTAACAATAGATTCTAGGAAGAGTTTACATTGCCCTAAAAGAAAAGTACAGGCTAGTAGATGATTTTATTGGCTCGGCCCGAGCTCTCCGGAGGATTGTTGTCTTCCATGCTTGGCACAGGGTACGGGGCTCCCTGAGTTCCGTGCTGGCCGTCCGCCGAAACGAGCATGATATGACCGATGGTCAGGTCAGCGGGAGGGCGATGCTGCTCCTGATCGCGATCGGCCTGCCGTTTATCCCTCAAGTATGCGGCGAGGTGTCCCGATCGGATGAGCTCTTCGATATAGTCCCCGAGTTGCTTGCAATCCTCTAAGGCGTGGCCCAGTGTCCAGTGGAAAGCGCAGTAAGGGCCCCGGGTTCGCTTCGCGGCCTGACGCGGGATCGGAGGGAACTTGAAGAACCCCTCGTTCTGGGCCTCCTCTAGCAATACTGCGAGGGAGACGTTGAGGGGGGTATACTCCTGGAACTTCGGGTGGTAAGGCTGCTGACGCTCCGGCCTCTCCTCCCGAGCCCTCTTCTTCTGGTCGGATCGTTCTGCTCGGGGGAGGTTCGCGTTCACCTCGGATTCCAGCTGAACCTCGCGCTCGGTCCACGTCTTGACGTCGGCCATGGTCTTAGGTTGCGCCAACGCAAAGAAGCGTAACCACTCCTTGTGCCTCAGACCAGATCTGAGCGCCGTGACGACGGTCTCGTCCCGGTCCTCGGGGATCTCGAGAAGGGCGTTGTAGAAACGGATAATGTAGGCCTTGAACGTTTCCTTGTCTCCACTCTTAACCGTAAAGAGGTAGTTGACCGTGCGCTTCTGTCGACGGTTCCCAATGAAATGGCCGAGGAACTGAGCAGCCAGCTCGTCGAAGGTCGAGATTGAGCGGGGCTCGAGTCCCCGGAACCAGTCCCGTCCTGCGCGGATGAGGGTGGCCGGGAAGGCCCTGCATTGGGCGGCGTCGGAGTGGTCCTGGAAGCTCATCCCCGCGGTGAAAGCGTCCAAATGGTCCTTCGGGTCGGTTTTCCCGTCGAACAGAGATACCTTTGGGGGCTTGTTGCGCGAGGAGACGTGGACGGCGAGCAATTTCTCGGTGAACGGCTTTGTGAGCAAATCAGAGGCGTACTTAGCCACGTCACTTGAGAGGTGAGCCTCCCGGCGCATGCCCTCGATCTTCTTCTCGAGGGCGTCGAGCCGACCGTGGTATCCCGAGGAATCGGCTTCTTGGGATCCCTGGCCTCCGCTGCGGGTTACCTGCGTCTGGGAGCGGCCCCGGTTCCTCTCGATGAGGTGCCTCAGATCCCTGGGCGAGGTGGCTCTCGAGCCGCCGATGTGAAACCCTTCCGTGCGGCCCCGCCGAGGAGGATGGTATCGACCATGCCTATGGACAGGCGAGGTGACTGACATCTCCTCAGGGGGATAAGGGTCACGAGGAGGCTTGAGACAAGGCGTTCTGGCGGCGGACCTTGGTGTGGAGCCGTGGGGCGTCCAGCGGGTCTCAGGGAGTACCGGCGCGAGAGATCTGTGGCCAGGAGCCGTAGCATACTGGTGGTCAGCCGTCCCGACGGGGGCAGAGCCTTCTGGAGGCGGTGGAGCGGCGATCTGGGGCCATGCCAGGCCGCTTGGACGCGGACGAGCGTCTCCACGAGGGACTAACCGATCTATCCGGCTGGCGATGGCGTTGATGATGGTCGCTGGAGGAAGCTCATCCACGCCTTCGGTGGGTGGAAGGAGGCGGCTGGTACCGGGATCTTCAGGATGGTTGCTCGCCATGCGGGCGGAGATCGAAAGGCCAACTTTGTTTTTGTGGAGTTTGGATTCCCATAGACGGCGCCAACTGATGGAGGTTCTTATCAGGTCTCCGTCAGATGTTGTCTTCCGTTGATCTCCCGGTGGATCTTGGTGGCGATCTTCTGCAGCGTGTGGGTCTCAATGGGTTTTGGTGAGAATGGTGATTTGAGGAGTTTAGCGCCGAGTACCTGCAAAGAAGTTCCGGGATGGTTTGGTACCACCGAGGACCCTCCGACGATCAAGTTAGTGCTAGATCCGAGCAGAGTAACGGCTAAGTGGAATAGAAATGGCTTACTTGACCCTTCTGTGATGGGGGTTTATATAGTGATGGCAGCAGACAGGGCAGGTGCGAGAATCTCGCCGGCCGTTACGCTCCCGACGTCATGCCCGCGTGAAGAGCATATCGCCTATTAATGGGGATCGTGATGGCGTGGAACGTGGGACGTTGCTGGCGGAGAATCTGCGCGTGGCGAGATTTGCGGAGTGGCAGTTACGCCTGCGAGTGATGGAGTTGGTCGATCGGAGGGGCCGAGGAAGACAGCCTCGGCTGGGGAGCACGGAACCGAGCACGAGGGTTGAGGAGTCTTGGTCCCATGACAGCTCGGGGCGAGTTGAGGGGCCGAGGAGGCAAATTTGCGGGGGAGGGGGGCCCGAGGAGGGTCAGCTCGTGCTTGCAGGTCGGGACAAGGGTGGCCTGGTCGGCCTCTGTGGGCCCTTCCTTCCGGGTCTTGGGGCACGTCATCCGCCACGTGTCCTGATCTCGTATCGCCAATTATTGAGCATCATCAGGTTATTTCTTCTTCTTCTTCTTTTTGAAATACTTTTTATTGCAAATGATACAATAATGACATCACTATTCAAAGGGTTATCCAAAGGGTTTGAGTTATTTATAATACTAAAGATAACGCTAAGTCCATGGTGGTAGTTTACGACTTTCACAATATATTGTATTCATTTGCAATTTACAAACCATATGATTTTTATTTGACCATGCTCAAAATCCATGGAATTTTGTGAAATTTAGCCATAAGATAATTAATAATACATATCTTTGGTATATAAGATATATTATTAGTAAACTTTTATCCACTAATGACGGTCTGCATCGATTTTTCTTCTTCTTTATGAAAACGGTCAGGATCCATTAGAATTAGATTGCTTGATCTAAGAATGATATATTTTGGAAAGATCTATACGTTGTGAACATCCTAAATCCAAGCCTACATATATGCTGTATAAAAATTTGTTAATATAGATATGATTCAGGTAGAGCTCTTTCCTTTTCTCATGCAGGTACAATCACTTCCACCAGAGTATCATTTTGGACAGGAAGATAATTGTAAAGCATTTGGACCTGTATAAAAATGAAAAGATATCTTGGGGTCGATTTTCCAGTGCCATAAAAAACGTGCACAAGGACCGTTGGGGGCAGAGGACAAAGAGGAAGGTAATTCCAGATCAGCCTAAGGTCGAGGATTATTTTTATGCAAATCCCCAAGAATGCCTACCCGATAGTGATTTACAATATAATGAAAGACACCAATGTATCTAAAAACATATCCACATTTTGCACTATATATCGGCCACACTATAGAGCAGCAACGAGGGCAAACAAAAGACAATATGTACAGTCCCATTGGCTGATCTTCTGAAATTTGAGACCGAGAGCGTGAGGGTTAATCAAAGTCTGATTGCATAAGGAAAATCTAATTGCTTCTTTCCACTTGCCTCAATTTTTCGTGGAGAGGGCCTTTGATTCTTTTATGACATAGTAGTTGGTTCTTTTGATTTTTTAGATTTTTTCCTTATTATTTTATCTTCATATTTATTGTACCCAACATGATCAATCCTTTTGTATGGAATTATTTAGCTTTGTAATCTCCTCAGAATTATAAGAGAGTTTCTGGAAGCCAACTTGGTGTTGCCTTACGTTGGTTCTTCTAGGATACATGTTAGTGGATATTCTGCTCACGGTATAAGAGAATAATGAAGAAAATGGGCCCAAGGAGGAATTTTCATCAGGTGACGTCAAAAATTTATATCCTCCATGATTTTTTTTATCATTATCTTTATCATGTAAGACGTGGATACACCAAATTTCATATGATTCCACAACTTTTTCACCGTTTAATTAGCTATATAAAAAGTTCTATTGTCGGTAAACTGTTAATTTTGCACCCACTAAATCAACGGTGAAAAGTGATGGAATCACATGAAATTTGGTGTACCCGCTTCTTACATGATAAAGATAAAGACGATGATGATGCGTGCCGATCATCGAAAACAACCGTGGAGGATATATTTTTTTGACACCAAAAGAGAAAATTCCCTCCTACGGCACCTTTCCTGCACTGTCTTCGATAAAGGCAATGTAAATTTAGAACGTATCATATCCATGTTCTTTCTTGTTATGGCTGAATTTTCTGTTGAGAATTCTGCGTTAACACAGCTATATCATTGACTTTCATTTGGTACATACTTGTGTAAGTCCGTGAATAAATATCTGGATTTTGCGTTGTTACTCAGCTTATAATTTCAGTTAAATGATACATCTTCTCCAATAATTCTTACCGAATTTCACGTTTATATGCTCTAACATCAACATGTCATCGCAGTTTTTCACTAAGATATAGTACAGTTTAGTGCATGAGTGCCCATCATAAAAGGCCCTGATTCATTTACTTGTACAGTGACCATGTGTTTCCTTGATTTTCTTCAATGAAGATCGATTTTACATGTGGATGTGATCCCAGTATCTCAGTTAAGGTTAATTCTTCTTATTCAAAGATGGTTGGTTCTGTTATCCTGATTTGAGGAGAGCTTGTTTGTTGCAACACAAAACAAGAAGGGATCTGAATTGCCAGAGAGATAACAGTGCAGAAATTTACAATAACATCAAAATTGATCGGAAGAGGTTGAGGGTAAGAAGTTTATCCGATCAAGTCCGGAGTTCTTGGGCCTTAGCTTACAGGTATACATATAAGAAAACATCTCTCGCAAATGCAGGACACTTTGAAAATGCATAGGATCGAAGTTCGTTCAGTTCTCATGGGTTTTTTAAGCGGGAAATAAACAAAATAAAGAAACAGGATTGCACTCGGTGCAAATCTTATCTTATAGCGACGAATAAACAAAATAACAGAATAGGGTCACACTTGGTACATACAGATCTTCACATCTATGCTCCGATCCGTTGCTGGAGAATTATACTATACATCAGGAACTTAGAATACCAAACTGCTATGGAAATGTTGTGAAATGCCGGAGAATTATACTATACATCAGGAACTTAGGATACCAAACTGTTAGGAAAATGTTGTGAAACATTACTGAAGCAGAGCACACCATCTGCAAGCCTGACTGTTGTAATTCAAATATCAATCCCCAGTAATTTTTTTTGTTGAATGCAGTCAAAAATAAGTTTCACAAATGACCTATATGTGACCAATTATGTACCTGATCTCTCTTCTCCAGTAATACAGAAACAAACTAAAGAATCTTAATCTAAAACTATGATCAAATTGTTGTCTTCACCTATTTTTCTCTCCCCTGTTTCCGTTTGTTTCTCATTCAACCAATATACACAGACACACAGACAGCTATCGTTCATACGGTCAGAAAGGAGGTATGCCGATCTGATCCGATCTCGGAAATGGCGATCCAAGGTTCAAGAAATCGTAATCCTGGCACGAAACATCGAGACCCGGCTCGGATTGGAACGCTGTGAAAGAACTTTGCAGGTCATCGAGATTCAATCCCTGAAACCAATCGTTATCTTCCTTCACGGTTTTCATTCCTTGATTTGATCCATAAGAGGTTTTAAAAACGTTTGTTGCAGGCTGAGCAATATGTTCGTCAAAGTCTGGGGCCTCGATATCAGACTCTAGAGTCCGGAAACTATCTGAATCTTCCTCTTCTTGCTCCTTGATTTTCATTTCCCATGCTTTCTTCTTGTTGTATAGACGGCATAGAACCCAATCATCTAACTGCGGAAAGAACCATAACCAAAACTCAGCATTACAATTATGGAGCAAAATAATTATGCATCTAAAAGAAGGTTTTAATTGAATTATCAAAGATTTCCATTGAATTGGATAGCCATAGAACATAAAATAGATATTTCGAATGTTTTGGTTTCATACCCTTAAGCTTCCCTTCTTGTTCGCAGCTATCCGGCTTGAATCAGCTAATCTATACTCATGCATGATCCAGTCCGTCTTGATCCCTTTCGGCGCCTTGCCATGATAAAACACCAGAGCTTTCTTGATACCGAGAGTTCTACTGCCTGTTTTCATCAGGATAGGCTTATCAGCACCCGTCGCCTTCCAATAACCTCTTCCAGCTGCCCTATTAGGCCGCGATCCATTCGGATACTTGCGATCTCGAGGAGTAAAGAAGTACCACTCTCTCTGCCCAAACAATGCCTTCTCTGTTCCATATATATATATATAATTTATCATCAGGAAAACTGTAAATTAATATGCATATGTGATTAATTAAATCATAACTCGTGATTTCTTGTATGACCTTTAGATGGTATCAAGATTGTCGTGTGCATTATTTAATGGCTAAATTGCATAATAATTATGTAAAGACTCTTGCTTGATTAACAGAAAACCAACCTCTTTTCTTTTCTTTTCTTTTCTTTTAAAAAGAAATCTTACAATTTTTCACGTTTACATAAATCTATTGTTTTCAAAATACTTCTGGATAAAAAAATATTAATTAAGAAAATTTTTCGAAAAACATAATAAAAACAATAAAAATTCAGAGATATTTTGAAAAAATAAAATATTGAATTCCACATAAAAGGATCATCTGTAAAGTGTTGCAAAAAAAAAGGGGGGCTTCCATTGCAAAAACAACACAAGCTTATACAGAAAGGCCATTGTACTCCTAACCCTCATAACATCAGAATTTTGGTACAGCCACAGATATTCACATACCTGGTAAATCCCAAGGGTCATGCTTGTACAGATCGACCTCCGCGATGATCGGAACAGGTATAGCATGTTTCCCGACCTTCCGGCACAAGTAATACATCACCAGCTCTTCGTCGGTAGGATGAAACCGGAACCCTGGAGGCAAATTCAGCTCCTTCTCCGCATCCACTCTTGTACCAGCAGCAGCTGCCATCTTCCTCCTCCTCCTCTCTCTCTCTCTCTCAATCTCTCTCTCTCTCTCCAATCTTTTTAAACGTGAAAACGTGAACTGTTAGATTAATGTGGAGATTGCTGGAAGCAAGAAACGTGTATAAATATGGGGTGTATTTTTCTCATGCACGTGGCAGGCAGGTGAGCTGGGGGGTTACTTGGCAGGCACCTGCAGGGTTTTGTGTTAGGATATTCGCCCCTTTTTATTTAAAGTTTGGGTTATTTATTTATTTATTTTGGGTGGCATTATTCATAGAATAAATAAAATTATTGAAATGTGGAACAAGTGTCTGGTGCCGTCACTGGATGCACCTTCCCTTTGGTTTAGGGCACGTGTTGCTTTTCTGACGGCGCGTGGTGTGGGCTCCCTTTGGACTCGGAAAGCTATGGCTCTGGCTAGATTAGATATTTATTTATTTTCTTGATTTTCTTCTCATATTAGGTTTCATTCACCAAACTTTCGTTGCCATACTTAGATTTCATTAAAATATTCTCGCTTTTTCATTAGTTATATATCATACAAATATCTTCATAGGTGTTGGTGTATGGTAATAACGGATTGGATACGGAATGGATAAAGATTAGTATCGGGTAATCGTAGCGGATTAGTACAGATATGGGAAGTCATATGGTACATGATTTAAAAAGCGAAAAGAACGAACTACAATTTTAACAAAGAAGAGAATATTGTAGGTAGAAGGTCGTGCTCGCGCCGCAAACTAGCGGTTATGCGGAATACAAAATGAAAATTTTCGAAACTTAAGCACAAACTACTTCAACCTAGAATCGAATCCAAATACTAAACTAGAAACTAAACTAGAAACTAAACTAGAAAGAGTTAACTACTATGTTTGTGATTACAACCTTTGTAGTCGTGTCCTTCGTCTTCTTTCCACTTCTTAAGATCCTTAAGTCGTCGGGAACGAGCTTATGAGTCAGTCTTCCTTATCTAAGATGATCCACCTCGAAGGAAATCTAGATTGGGCTCTAGCTTCACAAAAAAACCTAGTGAAACAACTAGTGATCAAAACTTGCTAAGAATGGATTACTAGAATGTAGTAGAGACTATTTCTAAGCGTTTCTCTCTTTATCTTTTCCTTTATCTTTTTTCAAAACTCAAGAGGAGAAGAAGAAGATAATAATGGTGATGAGCAAGTGAGGAAGCAAGCATGGCTCAAGAATGAATCATTATCAAACTCTCTTTTCTTTTCCCACTTTCTTTTAATCTGTGAATGAGTGGGTTGTGACTCACCATGGTGAGTCACAAGCCCACACCATTCACACATATTCAAAAAGAGAGGAGAAGAAGTGGAGAGGCTACCTCATTGTATACATATACATATGTATATGTATATATATAAATATATACAAATACACTAATAGAAGTATATGCTACAAATACATACACCCGGATTTGTATCAAAATATGAATACCATATTCATATAAAATACGAATACCCGTATTTGTACAAAGATACGAATACCCGTATTTGTACAAAGATACGAATACCCGTATTTGTACAAAGATACGAATACCCGTATTTGTATCAAGACACAAATGTACGTATTTATACAAATACTCGTATTCGTAGAAATACCGTATTCTGTCAAAATACGAATTCCGAAAAGAGAGATACTAAAAGAGATATATAATACTAGCTCACATTTAATCCAAAATGCTATAACTGGCTATCTTTCAAACCGGCTAATATTAACAAACTGTCCGATTAAAAGTACGTATATAAAAACATGTGTTTTAATCAAACCAAGTATGTATCAAAATACTGTAACACCTTAGAATGTGATTAGTGTTAATTAAGTGATAACACGGGTTTTTAGTAAAAAGTTAACCAAAATGGTTTTCACATATTTTAAAAAATTAATTAATATTTTATTATTATTTGTTTTGGCTTGCACACATTTGTACATGTTAACCTAGGGTTAATTAGTGTTAACCATGCTTAAGCAGCCATGGCACATTAACCCTCATTCCGTTAAGTTGTATGTATTTATTTAATTATTTAGTTTTTAAAATAAAGGGTTTGAATTGGGTTGACTTGAGAGAGAGGGGGAGGGAGAGAGTTGACAAGGGGAATGATGAGGCATGGCAAGCATGGAGAGCATTTAATGAGGAGAGAGAAGGGGGCATGGCTCATTCTAACCTCACACCCCCATTTTTCTTCACCACTCTCACATCCTCATTCTCTTCATCACTCACACTCTCTCATTTGTGTTCTCTTCTTATTTCCTCTCCCCTCAAACTGAAACCCTACCTAAATCATCACTAAACCAAGCAAAATCTCCACAAAACTTCATCTAAATCCTTCACAAGCCTAGTTAAGCCACTAAAGATGACTTGGAGCATGGAAAGCTAGGGTTTTTGAGCAAGTATGGTAAGGTAGTGATCCCTAACTGTTAATTAGGTCTTTATAATGTTGTGTTGCCTCGTAGTTACGGTTTAAAACACTAAAGTTGTAGTTTTTGTGTAATATCGTATTTTTAGTGTTATTTTAGAGTCTCTGTAATCTGCTATCACCACGACTGTAAAATCTAGCAGTGTAGTAGTGTGTGTTAGAGGCCCTGAGTGTTCACCTCAAATCCTGACCCCACCCTTTACTGTTCACCCGGCGAGACTTGAGGGAATTCCGGCGTCGCCGGATTTTTGGGAGCCTGGGGAGTTGGGATTTTTAGGGTAACTGTCTATAGGTATTTTGGGGTGTCTGGTACTGCTTAATTTTTCTGTGTTGACTGTAGTCAAAATCTTGGAACACTTTGCTAAATTCTAGTGTTTCGACTACGCGCGTTACGGTATTCGACACGGTTCGCGTTCTTGGTATAGCTTGATGCACTTAGGTTTGATTTAGAATGTCGCTACACTCGTTAGCCACTAGGCAAACACTTGAGAGTTGTTGGAGACGGTGCGTCGATCAAAACGTAGTTTGTATGTATTATTGAACGGTTTCTTAGATACACTTATGTTTTGTATGATATTAGGAGCGAGTGCGAGGACATCAGACGCTACAAAGAATGGAAAGCAGGTGGTTGTATTTACCTAGCTCGAGATCATCAGAGAGTAGATTTAACATCTACGGGGAAATCACCCGTATGGCGTTAAGCGTCGAGGGTTAGATATGATATTATAGCCACATGTTATATGCATATGAGTTGATTGTGCATGAGCATCATTGCATACCATTACTTGTTGTGTCTTGACTTAGTACCCATTGGACACTGCACCATTACTGACGGTTCATGTTGTACTAGCACTAAATTGTATGCTATACACACACCGTGTAAGTCCACGTTGCGACCCCCGGTTCTTACGGGGAGGCGGAAACGGTATAAAAATCAAATTTTTAGCGCATGGGGCAACATGGACTAACAAAGTCGGGATCTTTTCCTAAACTAAAACTAGCAAACAAGCTAAAGAGAGTTAGCTACTCGGAAAGATGGTTATACCTAAACTTGAACTCCTTCTTCTTCAAACTTTTGTAGAGGTTGATGGTGCTTTCCTCGTTGCCTTCTTCCGTCAAAGATGGATCCACCTGAGGGTTCAACCTTCGGGCTCTTTCTCGAACTTTGAGAGAACTAGAATCTTCGGCTTGCTAAACCTTTGATCCTAGAGTGAGTAGAGAGTGTCTAAGGGGTGTTTTTATCTCAAGAAGAGGGATTCTCAACTCATGAGAAGGATTCTCCTTGAACTAGAGGAGGAAGAAGAACAAGTGAGGAGAGAGAATGGTTATGATATAATGAGCTCTTTTTCTTCTAGCAACCATAACAAAAGAAAAAGAATTATCTAATTAATAATAATAATTCAAATGAAATAGTTGATGGTTGTATTTGGAATGACCATTATCATCACTTCATTAAATGAATGTAAGCTAGAATCAAGGAGTATCCTTGCAAAGCAATGATGATGGTCAAACATTCAACCATGGTCAACAAGTCAACCATGGTCAACAAGTCAACAAAATCAACCATGACACAATTTCATTTAATTACTATTATTAATTGATATTTCATAATTCCATTAGGGTTTGGAAAAAGACGACTGTCAACTGTGCATACGCACCCGTTCCGAAACCCTAATGAAAAACCTCTTCCTCCGCCTCAAACAACTGTGCATACACACCTGCATTCTCGTTCCGAGGAACAAGAATACTAAGAGATAAAAGCAACCCCAAAACATATACCAGTATCTGGCTAAAACCAGAGCCTGCTAGTATAATCCGTCCGGACTCCAAAAGTGCATAAGTGCACGGATGAGAACGAACCCTGCCGCAAAAACCATGCGACCTCTACTCTGTTTTGCCCAGAGGCGAATACCCTCTGTGTGGGACTCTAAAGACTCGACACTACGCTGGCAGTGGGTTTAACTACAGACCGCAAGCGGCACTAGCTGTGCGTAACGGTCCCCAGGTAGATGCCGACAAGAAGGCTGACGAGGTGAACCCCATCTGAACTCCTACTGAGTCTGAATGTGACATTCTCCGTACAGTCCGGTCTGTTCGTCTGATACATCGCATGTCGGGCCTAGGGGGCGGTAAACGTCAGTCCCCCAATAGCGGTACAAGTCGTGTCGGAGTGAAGCCCAAAACACCCTGAGATAACACTGGAAGCCTACCAGTATATCTCGCTTGCCCTGGCCAGGGACTACTCGTGTAATGGCTCTCCTAGACACAGCGCGATGTCAACCCCCAATACCGGGAGAGACGAATCCTGTCTAACCGGCACTGCCTCCAAGTGCTTCGGGACTGCACCCAACTACCACCTGTTTGCACGACTCCTTTGAGCCGTGGTAGGGTAGTAGTCAAAGTACAGTGGGAACACACTCGAGGCGAAGTGCCAGTGTCAAGTCGGCGGACTAAGCTGTACTCATGTCACCTGGGAACTGATAACTGACGATAGGTATAATACCAACCTGTCAGTTCCCGACGAGTCCTGTCCAGTGTACTCGTAACCCAACGAGCACCCGTATACTATCTCCAGTACGACGTACTGATGGCTGTGGGACAGACCATCTCCCACACTGGGATGAGAAGCACATACGCTAGTCTAGTCCGGAGTATCGATGCCCTGTCTCGATAGTCCTACGACTAGGGACCTGTATAAGGATGTGCTTATAGATTACCCAGCCCCCACTAGTGTGACTGCCATCACAACGCTGGTAATCAAGCAAAGATCCTAAGGGCTCCACTAATGTGTATAGGTGATATCGCAAAATAAACACATGTACACATTGAAGTAGAAACAAACCAAGTAGCATACCACTATATTGAGCAAGATTGTTTAGTTAAGGTGAATATCCCAAGCTTCCATTAAGTA
The DNA here is from genome assembly GCA_030015575.1 of Agapanthus africanus. NCBI lineage: Eukaryota > Viridiplantae > Streptophyta > Magnoliopsida > Asparagales > Amaryllidaceae > Agapanthus > Agapanthus africanus. The sequence goes on from JASDDO010000029.1 coordinate 218,629,144, forward strand.
ATATACAAACTAGTATGATACAGTAATGGCCTCTAGGGCATATACACTAACAATCTCCCACTAGCACTAAGGCCATGTACTGGCGTATCGAAGACCTATCATCTCGATCAGCCGCTCGAACTGAGTCTGGGGTAGGGCCTTGGTGAATGGATCTGCAGTGTTTTCTTCTGAAGCAACCCTCCGAACCTCGATCTCCTTGCGATCCACGATCTCCCTGATCAGGTGATACCGCCTCAAGATGTGCCTGGATCTCTGATGGGACCTGGGTTCCTTCGCTAAAGCTATAGCCCCGTTGTTGTCGCAATACAGAGGTATTGGGTCAACAATGGACGGAACCACCTGAAGTTCTTTCAAGAACTTCCTCATCCAGACAGCTTCTTTTGCGGCATCAGATGCAGCGATGTATTCCGCTTCCATCGTCGAGTCTGCAACGGTTTCCTGTTTGGAACTCTTCCAACACACCGCCCCTCCATTGAGGGTAAAGACAAAACCCGACATGGACTTGGAATCATCCTTGTCACTCTGGAAGCTGGAGTCAGCAAAGGCCTCGATCTGGAGGTCTTTTCCGCCATACACCAAGAACATCTCCTTAGTCCTCCTCAGGTACTTGAGAATGTTCTTTACTGCTATCCAGTGTTTCTCCCCAGGGTTTGACTGATACCGGCTTACTACACTCAGTGCATAAGCTACATCCGGTCTGGTACACAACATCGCATGCATTATAGAGCCTACCGCAGAAGCGTAGGGTATAATAGACATGCGATCCCTCTCCAAATCAGTCTTAGGAGACATCTCTTTAGAGAGGGTGATCCCGTGACAAGCCGGTAGGTTACCGCGCTTGGAATCTTCCATACTGAATCTTTTCAGTACGGTGTCGATGTACCTGGACTGTGAAAGTCCTAATATCCTCTTGGATCTATCACGATGGATCCGGATCCCCAGGATGTATGAGACATCACCCAGGTCTTTCATGGAGAACCTTTGTGACAAGAACCCCTTGACAGATTGTAGCATAGGAATGTCATTTCCTATTAAGAAAATGTCATCCACGTATAAAACGAGGAATACTACAGTTCTCGCTACAAATCTATTATAGATGCATGGTTCATCTGGATTTTTGATAAAGCCAAAATCCTTGACCGTCTCATCAAAATAGATGTTCCAACTCCGCGATGCCTGCTTTAGTCCATAGATGGACTTAAGCAACTTGCACACCTTTCCGCTGCTCCCACTCTGAATGAAACCCTCTGGCTGATCCATATAGACACACTCCTCTAAATTTCCATTTAGAAAAGCTGTTTTTACGTCCATCTGCCAAATCTCATAATCGTGGAAGGCAACAATGGCAAGAAGGATCCGAATGGATTTCAGCATAGCCACTGGAGAAAAGGTTTCGTCATAGTCCAAGCCAGGTCTTTGACGGAAACCCTTTGCTACAAGTCTAGCTTTATAGGTCTCAACCTGTCCATCTACACCAATCTTCCTTTTGAAGATCCACTTGCATCCTACGGGTTTTACCCCGTCTGGAGCAAAGTCCAACGTCCATACTTTGTTGGTGTACATGGACTCCATTTCGGTCCGCATTGCATCCAGCTATTTTACCGAGTCAACGCTCTGAACGGCCTGTTGGAAGCTAGTAGGCTCATCATAATCTATGATGCAATCCTTTCTATCCCCGTCTATGAGAAAACCGTAGTATCTCTCGGGCGGATGAGACTGCCTACTACTCCTGCGGAGCGGCGTAGGAATGTCCTGTTCATTTGAACCCTCTGGTTCCACCAAACTTTCAGTAATAGCTTGTGGTTCTGGAATTTCTTCCAGTTCTACTGTGCTCCCACTTATCTGGTTTTCCAAAAACTCAGTTTCCAAGAAGTAGGCATGACGAGAAACAAGAACTTTTTGTTCCTCTTCACAGTAGAAGAAATATCCCTTGGAGTTCTTTGGATATCCCACAAACTTGCACTGTACTGAGCGCGCCTCGAGCTTGTCCGCATGCTGCTTTTTAACAAAAGCTGGACTTCCCCAAGTCTTAATGTGACTGAGATGGGGCCTCTTCCCACACCACATCTCATATGGTATAGTAGACACAGTCTTAGTAGGAACCCGGTTCAAAAGGTACGCAGCTGATTCTAGCGCATACCCCCAGAATGATCGCGGTAACTCAGCGTTACTCATCATGGACCGTACCATATCCAATAGGGTTCGGTTCCGTCTCTCCGATACACCGTTGTGTTGTGGAGTGTATGGAGGAGTAAGCTGAGAGAGAATCCCGTTCTCTTTTAAATAATTCAGGAACTCGGCACTTAAGTATTCTCCACCTCGATCCGATCTTAGAATCTTGATACTTTTTCCGGTTTGTTTTTCTACTTCATTCTTATATTCCTGGAACTTTTCAAAGGCTTCGGACTTATGTTTCATTAAGAAGACATGACCGTACCTTGAAAAATCATCCGTAAAAGTAATGAAGTAAGAATAACCGCTTCGCGCATTTGTAGACATTGGACCGCACACGTCGCTGTGTACGAGTCCCAAGAGCTCGCTCGCTCTTACTCCGTGTCCAGTGAACGGAGTCTTTGTCATCTTTCCTTTGAGACAGGATTGACAAGTGGCATACGATTGATATTCGAACGGATCTAAATACCCTTCTGTATGTAACTTAGTCAACCTTCTCTCATTGATGTGACCCAGTCTACAATGCCATAAGAAAGTCTGATTGATTTCCGGAGACTTTCTTTTGTGTGTATTCTGGACATTGAAAATCTGTGGTTGGTTCAATACGTATATACCATTGCTCAATGTACCTGACCCAATCAGAACTTGATTAAGGTGAATGTTTACAACATTACTTACAAACGCAAATTCATAACCTTCTTTAGAAACCAAAGATACAGAAATGATATTACAAGTTGCGTTGGGTACAAAAAAGCAATTACGCAAAACCAAAACATGCCCATCTGACATTCCCAGGTGATAGTCCCCCACGGCTTTAGCATCCATGCTAGCTCCGTTCGCAACTCTGAGGGTCATGTCACCTGCCTTCAAAACCCTACGGTTTCTCAACGCCTGCAAAGAATTACAGATATGAGATCCTGATCCGGTATCCAATACCCAGGAAGTAGAGTTTATAGAAAGACAGTTTTCAATAACATACACACCTGAAGCTGAAGCCACAACCTGCTTCAGTTCCTGTGTCCTGGCTTTCCAAGCCCTGCAATCCTTCTTCCAGTGTCCACTCTTGTGACAATAGAAGCATTCCTCTTTACCCACAAGCTTCCCCGCTATCTTTGTTGCCTTTTCCTTTCCCTTCGTACCCACTTTACTAACACCGCCCCTTGGTTTGGCGGGGGCTTTCTTCCTCTTTCCCTTGGCTTTCGCCTTGGACCTAGAAGAAGAAGATCCTCCTACAAACAAAGCGGGTGTTTCCCTACCTTTCTGTAGGGTGCCCTCTGCGCTCCTCAGCATGTTGAGGAGTTCTGAAAGTTCAACTTCCTTTTCCTGCAAGTTGAAATTCAGTATGAACTGGGCGTAAGTGGATGGAAGGGACTGGAGAATTAAATCCGTATAGAGTTCACTTTCCAACGTGGTCCCAAGTTCCGCGAGCTCCTCAATGTAGCCAATCATCTTAAGCACGTGGTCCGCTACCGATGATCCGACGGCCAACTTTGCCGAAAATAACTTCTTTGACACTTCGTATCTTGCGATACGAGACTGCTCTCCATACAGTTCTTTTGTATGAAGAAATATGGATTCTAAGTCCATATTCTCGTGCCTCCTCTGATGTTCGTTGTCCATAGAGGCAAGCACGAGGCACCTGGCCTTCGCGCAATCAATCTCCCAAGTCTTACGGATTTCCTTATCCGCGACGCTGGAGGTGGGACATGGGACGGAGGGAGCTTTGGTGGTAAGAAGATACCCCAGCTTGTCGTAAGTGATTGCCATTTTGACATTCCTGAGCCAATCTTTGTAGTTTGGCCCTGTCAGTATGTTTTTATCTAGAAGTAACTTAAGTCCAGTCATTTCGATTTGGTCGCTGCAGGGGGGAGAGAAGAAACACTTTAGCATGATGCTCTTGCAAGTTTAGAGTGGTTTTTAATTTGTCTAAACAGGATGGCTCCCACTGTCTCTCGAATCCCTCCTCAAACCATAAAGGAAGAACCAGTCGGGATCAATCCCACCGTACAATACTTGCTTAACCGTTCAGCCAGGTGTTCATATCAGATTTTTGCATTTTCATACCGCCCAATTTTTATCACATTGCATGTCGGTAGATACTCTTGAGCCGTGTTTGCTAGTCAATTGCAGGATACAGGTTCCCGGTGCTCAAACGGAGAAATTCATGGAAAACACGACAAAAATCCGGTTCCTGCCAACCACAGATAAAACACGGTCTCCGCTCTTCATCCGTGTGCTGCCAGATACCAGTTTAGGGAGACAAAATGTCAAATCAATGTCGTTTTCAGGAACAAGGCTCAATGGTAGCACAAGATCCAAGAGATCTACGCGGAGCTCGAGGCAATCATGACAAAATCTTGACAAAAAGTCCACCTTTCCCTCAACAGAAATTCTGGAAAATTCGTGAAGCAATTATGGGAAAATACATATACCAGAAGGAAGCTCACATCAAACCAGGGTCCCACCAAAAATACCCAAGCCCAAGTCATCTATACGGCCGCGGAAGCGCGGCCAAAGAGGGGTATTGGCCGCGCTTGCGCGGCCGTTCTGGCGCCAAGAGTGCAGGGTTTTGGCGGGTAGGTTGGTCTTTTCATGTATGTTCTGTTGGTTGCCCTAGGGTTTCATGTTTTGGCCTATAAATAGTCCAGAAGTTTGTGAAGGAAGGGGTCCAATTCTTGTATTTCTTTTGCTAGGTTTTAGTTACATGTTCTTCTTCCTCTTCTCACCTCTTCTCCATTAAACTTGTAAGTGAGCTTTTGAGTGAAGAGTGATGAATAAAGAAGACCATTTTTATTATCATGCTTGTCTCTTTCTTTACTTGTTATAATTGTTGTAATTTTAATTAATAAGTAGTTGTTGTTATTTCCTTGTTGTTTGTTTCTTCTCTCTTTTTCTTTATCCTTACATACGACAATGATACTTACGCTTGATCCTCGCCAAGGTGAGGTCGCAAACAGTTAGTCGTATTCTTCTAATCTCTTTCTTTCTATCTTCCTCTTTTGTGTTGTTTTATTTTTCCGTATTATGAAGTGTGAGTAGTTCTATACTTGTTAGGGTAGGATAAGGGAAGTTTGAGAGAAGGAAATCTCTCTCACTCTTTCCTTGCCCAACAACTTAAATCAACTCCCGTTAACCCAACCACAATCCGCTCCTTACGGCACCCTATCCTACATGATAGCGGTGATTCCGTAGTGAGACCGGTTGTGGTTGAATTAACCGGAGGTTATGGATAAGAGCCAAGAACGGACGGACAAGCACCAAAAGGAAGGACTATGCGTTGGAAAGCCTAGCTTATACTCGCAAGTTCCTTCCTAGTCGTGCTAATCCCCGTTGTTGCCGATTACCGTAACACCGATATTACGTGGGGCAACGAAAGATGTGGAGACTCCTAACTCAAACTAACCTAATCCTAACCCTAACAAGCTCTCTTTAAATATCAACTCAACACTTAGATAACTACAAACAAAATCTGAACAACAGGACTTAACTCGTCAAAAAACACATAGAAAAAGATTCCCATCTCCCTGCGGACGACCCGTACTCAACCGGCTAGCTACGTGCGAAACCGTCTTGATTGCGGTATTTAAACTAGAACTTGAACACGCTCGTATCCTAACAATCAAATGGCGCCGCTGCCGGGGAGACGGTATTCTATTTCTAAGTGAAATTTCGGGTTAATTTGTGAATGTAACAACAACCAAAAAAAACCAAAAAAAAAATATACTTTGTAAAAATCATCTTGTTATTCTTGATTAGTTTTTGTGCAAGTGTGCAGGAAATACGAAGCTCAAGATCGACGCCTAAGACGTTGGAAATACGGAGTTCAAGTACAGTGCCAAAGACGTGGGAAGATAGACCCACATTTCGCGGCTATACCGCGACGGACAAAAACGAAGCATCCGGTCTACTGTACAAATCTGGAGCAAAAACAGTGAGCAAGTAAAAATTCCAAACATCCAGACAACCAGAGGGGACAAAGAACAGCATCTCCACAAAATTCCAAAGCCCAAGCCCACCATCTAGCCGCGGAACCGCGGCCTTAGTACCTGTTTGGCCGCCCTTCCGCGGCCATTTAGTGGCTTAAGGGTCCCAAATTCTCTCTGTAAGCTCCTCTGCCTCTCTCCACTCCTCTAAGCTCCACTGAATTGTGTTTTCTGCAGCCTTCTTTGCGCAAATTCTTCTCCCCCTTCTAATAAACTGTTCTTGTGCAGGATTCTTTGCGCCGCAAATAAAAATTATTTGCTGTTGATATTGTTACTGTTTTGCATTCTTTAATACGGACTTAAGGGGCTTGAAACCAATCCAGATTGGGTGGGGATTTCATCACCCTTCCCAGGACCCCAAAAATCACTAAAGCATATGCATTGTCCATTGTAATTAAAAAAATACTAGACTTCAACCCTAAGGACTTCGCGCTCATTAGGAGAAGATAAACCTTGTTTAGAACCTTGCTTAACCGTATATTGTTTACGGGGTGTCTAGGAAAGTGTTAAAGGCGCAACCGCCGAAAGAGAAAGGGTTATTTAATTAAGGAACTTCGCGAAAGCGTTGGACAACCTCCCCTTATCTCTGCACTTACCTGGCCTTGTGATCAGTGTATTTTTAAGCCTGTTTCTCGACACTGTTTAACTTCGACAATCAAGTTCAGGAGCAGGTCTAGTAGACCTAGGTTACCCTAGATCTAGGTGTGATTGTGCATATCTTGTTTGTGATTGCTTAAGCCGTATTTCCGTACATACTCCTGTAAATCTTTTTCAAAAAAAAAAAAAAAGAAGAAAAAATCAAAAACTTTTATAAAAACTTGCCCTTTTGTCGCTAAATCCATTTTCACCCAACACCCATCGCCTTTCTTCATTGACGTTTTCTTACCCTCACCTTCTCCGCTTTGACTATACTAAACTCGTTTAGTGTATGTCCGCTTGGACTCGGGACACTAGCGCCCGTCTAGTCCGCGTTACGTTAGTCGCGACCGACTACGTGATCGACTCCGAAGTCGATACTCCGTCCACTCCTCTTTCACCCCTTCCTTTGCCGGCCAACTCCGACGTTGACCGGAATTCTGTTCATACATCTTCACCTTCACCTTCACCTTCACCAACCTCTTCTTCCGCGATGTCGGGATTTAATCCGAACATCTCGTTGACCACCCCGGGATTGGCTCCACCTCCTATGGAGACCAATCTCCCACCACCTCCGCCTGTTGTAGCGCCGCAGCGAATTGCGCTCCAGGATCGTTTCTACCCTACCGTTCTGCACTTCCAACCTGCCTTTCTCTTCCTCCGGCCAATGGGGACAACTTTGAAATTAAGCCCCATTTCATCAACATGCTTCCACGTTTTCATGGGCTTGAATCTGAAGATGCCTATATCTTCATTAACAAATTTCAAAACGTCTGTGCCATGATGAAAACAACCCAGCTGTCGGACGATGCTATACGTCTACGGGTCATTCCGTTCACTTTATGCGATCTCGCAGAAAAATGGCTGTATAGCACCGCTTCCCACTCAATCACCAGCTGGGACGAGTTTGTTAAAGCGTTTCTGAAAAAATTCTACCCAAATCATAAGACCGCAAGAATTCGAAATGAGATCAACCAATTCTCCCAGCTTCCTTCTGAACCCTTCTGGAAGTGCTTTGACCGATACAAAGACCTTCTTGTTCAGTGTCCTCACCACGGTATAGAGAAATGGCAACTCTGCCAAACCTTATACGAGGGACTGAACCCAGCAACGAAGCAGTTGCTGGAAACCATCTGTCAGGGCCACTTCCTATCCAAATCTGACGAGGAAGCGTGGCAGTTCTTTGACGATCTTGCGGAGCAAACGCTACAGTGGGAGAGCACCAGACTGACTCCTTCTTCTTCTTCTACCTCCACTTCTACCGGTCAGTCTAGGGTAGAAATTCACCAGCTTGATGTCTCTATTGCGATGAGAGCTGAAATGGCTGCAATAACAAAAAAGCTTGAAGCAATAGAGAGCAAATTTTCTTCTCCTACTCCTGCCCCTGTTCTCCCCCTTCGTACCATCTGCGCTTGTTGTTCCGATCCGTCCCACTTGACTGAAGAGTGTCCTTACAATCCACCCTCGCAAGGACAGGATCAGGTTAATGCATTCCAGCAAAGACCGAGGAATGATCCATACTCTTCCACCTTCAATCCCGGTTGGAGGAACCACCCCAATTTCGCCTGGAATCAGAATCAGAATCAATTCCAGGGCAACAATTTCCAAAGGGCCCCTCCACCGCAACAACAAGCGCAACAACAAACTCAGTATCAGCAGCCCTTCCAACCCCAACCTTACCAAAACCAGACGAACAACTTTGCACCGAACAATTCCTTTCCACCAAACAACTTTGTTCCGTCGAACAACGATAAGGTTTCCTCGCTCGAGCGAAGTCTGGATGCGTTTGTTAAACAATCGACTCAATCCACCGCCAACATCCAGTCTTCGATCCAATCTTTAGTGCAACACACCGCCGCACACGGGCAGAGCATCAAGACCATCGAGGCCCAGATTGCACAGCTGAACGCAGCCTTGAGCGAGCGAGAGAAGGGGAAGCTCCCGTCCCAGCCACTTCCAAATCCCGGCCACCCACATAATGCACATGTTGCTCTTGAACAACAAAACCATAATGTGAGTGCCGTGACCACACTGAGATCAGGGAGGGTGCTGCAAAACAACATTGGCAAGCAAATCAACGATGACACCCCGGCCGCTTCTTCTTCTTCTTCTTCTCCTGCTTCTTCTTCTTCGTCTTCCGAGCCTATTCTCCGTTCTTCACAAGGCTCTCCTTCCTCTTCTTCTCTAAACGGACCCGCTTCTCACTCCACGAAAACACCTATTCTGGGATCCGTTCCTACTCCAAAATCTCCTCCTCCAGCATTAGACTCAACCAATTTTCAAAATGTTCCATTTCCAAACCGGTTGAGGTCTAACAAACAAAATCCACAAATGGAGAAGATTTTGGAGTTATTCAAGCAAGTTAACATTAACATTCCTCTTTTAGATGCTGTCCAACAAGTCCCTTCTTACGCGAAAATCTTAAAGGACTTGTGCACGAAAAAGAGGAAGTCTCAGGTACCCAAGAAAGTTTTCTTGGCTAGTGCTGTGAGTGATGCCCTTACCCAACCTTTACCACAAAAACGGAAGGACCCTGGCTGTCCTACGATTTCAATTACTATTGGGGATAAGAACATCAACCGCGCACTATTAGATCTTGGTGCCAGTGTTAACTTGCTTCCGTATTCAGTATACGAGCAATTAGGCGTCGGAGAGCTGAAACCCACACACTGCACTCTCCAGATGGCCGACCGATCGATCACCCATCCTAGGGGTGAGCTAGAGGATGTGTTAATCAAAGTCGGGGACTTCATATTCCCCGTCGACTTCATTGTCTTAGATACACAGCCTGTAGCTAACCCCCGGAATCAAATTCCGGTGATACTCGGTCGCCCATTTCTCGCAACCTCAAATGCTGTGATCAATTGTCGCAATGGTTCAATGAACCTCTCTTTTGGAAATATGACAATTGAACTCAACATTTTTAGGTTGGGGAATCAGCCCGCCGAACCTAATGCTCATATACTGGATGTTTGCTCGATCCAGGAGATCACCCCCGAAGAGTGTGAATTCGAGGAGTTTTTGTTTGAACACGATAATCTTGACGCCACTAGTGCGTGTCTCTTCGAACCTGCTGCTGTTTCTGCGCCCGATAACGACTACGAGTGTTTCACGTTCACGAACGATCTTAGCCGCGCACAACCCGAGTTTGAATCTTTCGACTTTTCGGATGAGTTACCTGAACCATCCGACTCGGTTGCCTACACTCGTTTTGAACCTTTGCTGGAGTCCTTTGAGTTCGAGACCTTTGCACCGGTCTTGCCTTCCATCATTTCACCTCCAACGCTCGAACTCAAGCCGTTGCCGTCTCACCTTAAGTATGCTTACTTAGGTGAGAACGAGACCCTCCCTGTCATCATCTCGGCTTCTTTAGCTCCCGAGCAAGAGAAAGCCCTTCTCACGGTCTTGCACGGCAACAGGCAAGCTTTTGGCTGGTCCATGGCGGACATCAAGGGGATTAGTCCCCTCATCGTTGAGCATCACATTCATCTGATGGATGATGCCAAACCAGCCCGGGATCCACAAAGACGTCTTAACCCAGTCATGAAGGAGGCTGTGAAGAAGGAGATCGTCAAATGTCTAGATAGTGGTATCATTTACCCTATCTCTGATAGCCAGTGGGTTAGCCCCATTCACGTTGTCCCCAAGAAGTCGGGCATCACGGTCATAACCAACGAGGCGAATGAGTTAATCCCTACTCGCACCCAAACTGGGTGGCGAGTTTGCATTGATTACAGAAAACTCAACGCCGCAACGCGGAAAGACCACTTTCCGCTACCTTTTATTGACCAGATGCTCGAACGATTGGCCGGACATGAGTACTATTGCTTTCTTGATGGCTACTCTGGCTACAATCAAATTCCCATCGCCGAAAAAGACCAGGACAAAACCACTTTCACTTGTCCTTTCGGCACGTTTGCATATCGACGCATGCCCTTTGGGTTATGCAATGCGCCCGCTACCTTCCAGCGGTATATGATGGGAATTTTCTCGGACATGGTGGAAAAATTTCTGGAGATTTTCATGGATGACTTCTCCATCTTCGGCGACTCCTTTGACGAGTGTCTGCTGCATCTCGACGCTGTCCTTACCCGATGTAAGGACAAGAATCTCACTTTGAACTGGGAGAAATGCCACTTCATGGTGCGCGAAGGTATTGTCTTAGGACATATCATCTCGCAAAATGGCATAGAGGTTGACAAAGCAAAGATTGAGGTCATTTCCAATCTGCCTCCTCCCCGATGCGTCAGAGATATCCGAGCCTTCCTTGGCCATGCCGGTTTTTATAGACGGTTTATCAAGGACTTTAGCAAGATTGCTAGACCCTTGACGCTTTTGCTGGCCAAGGACACGCCTTTCGACTTCAGCTCGAGCTGTGCGGCTGCTTTTGAATCATTGAAACACTCACTCACTTCTGCTCCCGTTCTTTCTTCTCCTGACTGGACGCACCCATTCGAGATTATGTGCGATGCATCCGACTTTGCCATCGGTGCTGTCCTTGGACAGCACATCAATAAGATGCCGCACGTAATCTATTACGCGAGCCGAACCCTGAACGACGCCCAACTTAACTATACAACAACTGAGAAGGAATTCTTAGCTGTTGTATTTGCTTTAGAAAAGTTCAGGCCCTACCTCATCGGCTCTCCAGTCATTGTCTACACGGACCATTCAGCTCTGCGCCATCTTTTTGCGAAGAAAGATGCCAAATCTCGGTTAATACGTTGGATCCTCTTGCTTCAAGAGTTTGACCTTGTCATTAAGGACAAAAGAGGATGTGAAAACGTAGTCGCCGACCATCTCTCACGACTTCCTTCTTCGCCCTCGCTTCCAATTCCGATTAACGACGTGTTTCCGGATGAACAACTCTTGACAGTATCTTGCGAACCCTGGTTCGCAGATATTGTGAACTATTTGGCCACGGGATTGCTACCGACCGAATGGTCACGTCAGGACAGACTTCGCTTCTTATCCCAAGTAAAACACTTTTACTGGGACGAACCCTACTTGTTCAAGTACTGTCCCGACCAGATTATTCGTCGGTGTGTCCCTGATGAGGAATTCAAGAGTGTGCTGTCATTTTGCCACGATCAAGCATGTGGCGGGCATTTTGGGCCCAGGAAGACAGCTGAGAAGATCTTGCAATGTGGTTTCTACTGGCCACAACTTTTCAAAGACGCTCACGATTATTGCAAGACTTGCTCCCGGTGCCAACACATGGGCCGGATATCCCGGAGGAATGAGATGCCGCTCCAACCGATCTTGGTTGTGGAGATTTTCGATGTTTGGGGGATAGACTTCATGGGGCCGTTTCCCAGCTCTTTTGGGAACTTGTACATCCTTCTAGCTGTTGATTACGTCTCTAAATGGGTCGAGGCTGTGCCCAGCCGAACTAACGACAACAAGGTTGTCGTTAGGTTCCTTAAAGAAAACATTTTCTCACGGTTTGGGCACCCCCGAGCGATCATTAGCGACAATGGAAGTCATTTCTGCAATAGGACTTTCGAGGCCTTGATGCGGAAATACTCCATTAATCATAAGCTTTCTACGCCCTACCACCCCCAAACCTGCGGGCAGGCCGAAGTTTCAAATCGGCAAATCAAGCAGATACTGGAGAAAACGGTTTCCAAGAACCGTAAGGATTGGTCTTTGAAACTCACTGATGCCCTTTGGGCATTTAGAACCGCTTATAAGACCGACCTTGGCATGTCTCCCTATCGGCTTGTGTACGGAAAAGCCTGCCACCTTCCTGTCGAAATCGAGCATCGCGCGTTTTGGGCGATAAAAGAGCTGAATCTGTCTCTGGAGGACGCGGGCAGCCATCGGAAGCTACAGCTGAGCGAACTGAGCGAGCTTAGGGATGAGGCTTACGACAACGCGGTTGTCGTTAAGAATCGAACGAAGGTGTTTCATGATAAACACCTTTTGCGCAAAACCTTCGTACCTGGTCAGCAGGTACTTCTTTACGACACCCGACTTCATTTCCATCCTGGAAAGCTCCGATCTCGCTGGAAAGGGCCGTATTTTGTGCGGAATGTGTATCCGCAGGGCGCTGTGGATTTGGAAAATCCAAAGGACGGTTCACTCTTCAAAGTGAACGGGCACCGATGCAAACCGTACCTTAGCGCCGAACCAACAGAGGAGCTCCTGTTCTTACAGGAGCCGGTTTACCTTGCTTGATCTTCCTCTGCCTACCTCCAAACTTCGGTTATCCAGCCAAGAACAGTGGACACTGTTCCAAATAAGTTTGGGGGTATGTACAAACCATTTTGTTTATATTTGTGTATATTCTTTTTTCTTTTCTTTAAAATCAAAAACAAATAAAAATTTGTGTATCACTAACCGACAGTTTTGAACCTTCCAACTGCTCTCTTCATGCTATGACAGTGAGGACACTGTCCAGTTTAAGTTTGGGGGTACGCTCGGTACGCATTTCTTACCTTCGCATTCATATGTATATTTTGCATCTGCATATTAAATCCATAAAAAACCATAAAAATTTGAAAATTTTCCAAAAATATAAAAACTTTTTTGTCAAGTTAGCTTGTGGATGAACTCTGAATCAACATTCGACGGTTTTTGTTTGAAAAAATAGGAATAACTAGATCTTATGTTTGGATTTTGAAAACCTGAAAGATAACTCTCCTTTGAAGTTAACTATAGCTAATATACGTCTTTACATCACACTACACGTGTCGTGAGTTTTGGGAATTAGATAACAAGTCTTTCATGTTCAAACTTTTAAACAGATAAATGATTTTCTGAGGATCAAATAGGTTTGTTCTGAAATAAGTAATATATCAAGAATAGTTTATGAAGTAAGTGAATATGAAGGAATGTTATTGATGCCTTAATTGGAACTAAGTCTGAAAAATAACCCATCTGAAACTTGATTGGAATGATTACACACCGAATCCACTAAACACGTCTTTTATCCAAAAAAATATTTGAACTGCCGGTTATATCTCCGTTCGTATTAAATCATCTGATTTTCACGCCAAACTGTCTTTTGTTTTTGGACCTAGGTAACTTGAGTAATTAAGTCCGCTGGGGTGTTTCTACACCTAATGCCCTAAAACCAACTGGTTTGGGTGCATTGGCCCAAAGCTCGCTAAGAAGCCTAGAAAGTCCAGTTTAAAACAAAGTCAAGCAAGTGTTCTCTCCGAGTTAAAATTCCTAACGGTTCTTTGTGTGAGAATAATCTTGATAAAAGGCAGGCTTTTATAAAAATTTTAGCGGAGATATGAAGCTTTTATTCTATGATAAAGACTATTGCACGTTCACAGAGGTGTGTATGAAATAAAAACAAGAAAAAGGTGGAGTGAAAAAATACGACTTAGTTTCCTGTTAAGGAAGATAGAAATTCTGAAGTTGAAACCTTACTGGAAAACGAAACTTGAAAAATGCTTAACTCGTTATAAAACTTATGTGATCCTTTTAAAATTGTTATCTGGGCTTTATTGTGCGACATGACGACTCTAATCAATCCTTCTGGAACTTTACGACACTATCCGCACTGCACGTAAAGACATATAAAATCTGTAGTTAAATAAGATGTGAGGTGTGAAAAATAAAGGTTCGATAGTCTAGACTTAGGATTATAGAATTGTTATTTTCTAAAAACAAAACTTTAGGGTTTGAAACTTAGTCATTTTTACAAACCAACTTGATCGGATTTTGTGGGTAGTATCCGCTGAAAACCCTCAGGAGACAACACTCCTCCTACTAGGGACACCTAGAGGTTTAACGGCTTGTTGCACATGCTCAGTGCAATCGCGTTCCCTGCGAAAGTGAGGTTAGGAAATTTTTTGTGAATAAATGGGCTTTGCTCGGGACGAGCAATTGATAAGTTTGGGGGTATTTGTTCATATCAGATTTTTGCATTTTCATACCGTCCAATTTTTATCACATTGCATGTCGGTAGATACTCTTGAGCCGTGTTTGCTAGTCAATTGCAGGATACAGGTTCCCGGTGCTCAAACGGAGAAATTCATGGAAAACACGACAAAAATCCGGTTCCTGCCAACCACAGATAAAACACGGTCTCCGCTCTTCATCCGTGTGCTGCCAGATACCAGTTTAGGGAGACAAAATGTCAAATCAATGTCGTTTTCAGGCACAAGGCTCAATGGTAGCACAAGATCCAAGAGATCTACGCGGAGCTCGAGGCAATCATGACAAAATCTTGACAAAAAGTCCACCTTTCCCTCAACAGAAATTCTGGAAAATTCGTGAAGCAATTATGGGAAAATACATATACCAGAAGGAAGCTCACATCAAACCAGGGTCCCACCAAAAATACCCAAGCCCAAGTCATCTATACGGCCGCGGAAGCGCGGCCAAAGAGGGGTATTGGCCGCGCTTGCGCGGCCGTTCTGGCGCCAAGAGTGCAGGGTTTTGGGGGGTAGGTTGGTCTTTTCATGTATGTTCTGTTGGTTGCCCTAGGGTTTCATGTTTTGGCCTATAAATAGTCCAGAAGTTTGTGAAGGAAGGGGTCCAATTCTTGTATTTCTTTTGCTAGGTTTTAGTTACATGTTCTTCTTCCTCTTCTCACCTCTTCTCCATTAAACTTGTAAGTGAGCTTTTGAGTGAAGAGTGATGAATAAAGAAGACCATTTTTATTATCATGCTTGTCTCTTTCTTTACTTGTTATAATTGTTGTAATTTTAATTAATAAGTAGTTGTTGTTATTTCCTTGTTGTTTGTTTCTTCTCTCTTTTTCTTTATCCTTACATACGACAATGATACTTACGCTTGATCCTTGCCAAGGTGAGGTCGCAAACAGTTAGTCGTATTCTTCTAATCTCTTTCTTTCTATCTTCCTCTTTTGTGTTGTTTTATTTTTCCGTATTATGAAGTGTGAGTAGTTCTATACTTGTTAGGGTAGGATAAGGGAAGTTTGAGAGAAGGAAATCTCTCTCACTCTTTCCTTGCCCAACAACTTAAATCAACTCCCGTTAACCCAACCACAATCCGCTCCTTACGGCACCCTATCCTACATGATAGCGGTGATTCCGTAGTGAGACCGGTTGTGGTTGAATTAACCGGAGGTTATGGATAAGAGCCAAGAACGGACGGACAAGCACCAAAAGGAAGGACTATGCGTTGGAAAGCCTAGCTTATACTCGCAAGTTCCTTCCTAGTCGTGCTAATCCCCGTTGTTGCCGATTACCGTAACACCGATATTAAGTGGGGCAACGAAAGATGTGGAGACTCCTAACTCAAACTAACCTAATCCTAACCCTAACAAGCTCTCTTTAAATATCAACTCAACACTTAGATAACTACAAACAAAATCTGAACAACAGGACTTAACTCGTCGAAAAATACATAGAAAAAGATTCCCATCTCCCTGCGGACGACCCGTACTCAACCGGCTAGCTACGTGCGAAACCGTCTTGATTGCGGTATTTAAACTAGAACTTGAACACGCTTGTATCCTAACAATCACCAGGCCAGTGTCGGTACTTCGAGGGAGGTTTTCCAACGCTTTCGCGAAGTTCCTTAATTTAAGAACCTTTTTTCCCTGGGGGCGTAGCCCCGCTAACACCTTTCTAGGCACCTACTAGGTTTATAGCATTGATCGTTTAGTGAGAAATTTCCCGAGGAGTAGCATATACTCACAGTAGGATCGGGATCCAAATATCATTGCGTGACGAAAATGAAGGAATCCTACCATAATCATCACACTCCAAATGGTATGCAAATCTAGCAAGTTTCAGTACTTATGAAACTCCCGATGTGGATTTTTGCCCCATGCTCTTATGACCTTGACTTTGGCCAACAAATCATAAGTCACATGTCAAGTTCTGCCCGTCGTTCTCCAGGTTAATTTGAATCCATTCGTACCTACCCTTGACTTTGGCCAACAAGGTAGTGCGACTGTTCCAAATCAACGCATTTATCTATGCTGCACATGAATACCCAATAGCTACCAATCACTATGCCTTGACTTTGGCCAACAAACATAGCTTGAATACTATTGACTATTTATGTGAAACGACGGAGGGCTACGAATGGTTTTGGTAAAACCGTGAACGTAGTGAACTTGATATAATCGATGGAACGAGATAGCTTTTTAGAAGGAGTGGCTCAAGCTCCGCATTTAAAAGTTAGTTTTGAAAAGAACCGAGTTGTTTTTCGAAAGTGTTCCAACGACTTTAGCTTGGTTTATTATCTTGCATTAGTTCTTTTAATGCGTGATATTCTTGCATTAGTCCTTTTAATGCGTCCCATCATTTAATCCTACCATTGCAGAAAACAACCAAAATATGACGTACGCTTATGCCATTCGCATTCGCCACGGGGTCCCGTCATCACCCGTTAGGTTACTTAACTAACGACAGAGCGGGGGCTGGGCTAGCGCGGCTGTAAAACATAAGCAACGCCTAAATATAAAGCAATGATAGACATTACAGATCACAGATGAATACATTGGATATACTAGGAATCCGCAATCCGTTCGAGCCTGCAACGAAAAGCGGATTACACGGTCGCGGTGAATAGCCAAAACCCCACCCAAGACCCCTACGGGTGCGGCAAACTACCCGCCAAGTACCCGGTAGTTTGTGCACCCCTCCATGGGTCTATCCTAGGAGCAAAAACAGTAAAAAGAATTATACAATGACGGCTACAACCCCGACCCGGTTGTGCGGCCATACAAATAATATTATTACATCAATTTACATATTACAAATGAATGAAAGAAAAACAAAAGCTCATCTCACATCCACCCCGGCTATTCACCCGCGACAGTCCAACACATTCATATACACATTCCAATATCAAACACAAATCACAGAGATGTATAACCCCGACTAATCGACTTATAGCGATTAGCCGACGTTCAATACATACAAACATCACAGATATAACCAATATAGCCAAAGTGTAGCGAAGTTCGAAAAAAATACGGATTTATAGGACCCCAAAAGTAAATTTCTTTTCTGGAAAATCTGGGCACATATAACATATTTGAAAAATCCCAAAACCCTACCAGATGAACACTGCACAAAAGACGATCACATGAAGAGGCTAAACGGCGGCGGATCCGCGGCGAAGAGAATAGCTGAAGCCGTGGATCCGCGGCGGTTTGAATGAATCATGGGATCGTTTTTCGTGGGTGTTCTCACAAAACCCTGAGCCGATTTTAGGAGTAAAACTTTTTACTTTTAGAGCACAAAAAATTTCAACAGAAACTTAGGGTTTTTGATTTCCGGTTTTTGTGATTTTTCGGTTTCGAACTTCCATACACTTCGCTACCAAGCTAGTTTAAGTTTAGTTAGGCTCTGATACCACTGTAAGTCCACGTTGCGACCCCCGGTTCTTACGGGGACCTCTACAAATTTTTAGCGCATGGGGCAACATGGACTAACAAAGTCGGGATCATTTCCTAAACTAAAACTAGCAAACAAGCTAAAGAGAGTTAGCTACTCGGAAAGATGGTTATACCTAAACTTGAACTCCTTCTTCTTCAAACTTTTGTAGAGGTTGATGGTGCTTTCCTCGTTGCCTTCTTCCGTCAAAGATGGATCCACCTGAGGGTTCAACCTTCGGGCTCTTTCTCGAACTTTGAGAGAACTAGAATCTTCGGCTTGCTAAACCTTTGATCCTAGAGTGAGTAGAGAGTGTCTAAGGGGTGTTTTTATCTCAAGGAGAGGGATTCTCAACTCATGAGAAGGATTCTCCTTGAACTAGAGGAGGAAGAAGAACAAGTGAGGAGAGAGAATGGTTATGATAGAATGAGCTCTTTTTCTTCTAGCAACCATAACAAAAGAAAAAGAATTATCTAATTAATAATAATAATTCAAATGAAATAGTTGATGGTTGTATTTGGAATGACCATTATCATCACTTCATTAAATGAATGTAAGCTAGAATCAAGGAGTATCCTTGCAAAGCAATGATGATGGTCAAACATTCAACCATGGTCAACAAGTCAACCATGGTCAACAAGTCAACAAAATCAACCATGACACAATTTCATTTAATTACTATTATTAATTGATATTTCATAATTCCATTAGGGTTTGGAAAAAGACGACTGTCAACTGTGCATACGCACCCGTTCCGAAACCCTAATGAAAAATCTCTTCCTCCGCCTCAAACAACTGTGCATACACACCTGCATTCTCGTTCCGAGGAACAAGAATACTAAGAGATAAAAGCAACCCCAAAACATATACCAGTATCTGGCTAAAACCAGAGCCTGCTAGTATAATCCGTCCGGACTCCAAAAGTGCACAAGTGCACGGATGAGAACGAACCCTGCCGCAAAAACCATGCGACCTCTACTCTGTTTTGCCCAGAGGCGAATACCCTCTGTGTGGGACTCTAAAGACTCGACACTACGCTGGCAGTGGGTTTAACCACAGACCGCAAGCGGCACTAGCTGTGCGTAGTCCCCAGGTAGATGCCGACAAGAAGGCTGACGAGGTGAACCCCATCTGAACTCCTACTGAGTCTGAATGTGACATTCTCCGTACAGTCCGGTCTGTTCGTCTGATACATCGCATGTCGGGCCTAGGGGGCGGTAAACGTCAGTCCCCCAATAGCGGTACAAGTCGTGTCGGAGTGAAGCCCAAAACACCCTGAGATAACACTGAAAGCCTACCAGTATATCTCGCTTGCCCTGGCCAGGGACTACTCGTGTAATGGCTCTCCTAGACACAGCGCGATGTCAACCCCCAATACCGGGAGAGACGAATCCTGTCTAACCGGCACTGCCTCCAAGTGCTTCGGGACTGCACCCAACTACCACCTGTTTGCACGACTCCTTTGAGCCGTGGTAGGGTAGTAGTCAAAGTACAGTGGGAACACACTCGAGGCGAAGTGCCAGTGTCAAGTCAGCGGACTAAGCTGTACTCATGTCACCTGGGAACTGATAACTGACGATAGGTATAATACCAACCTGTCAGTTCCCGACGAGTCCTGTCCAGTGTACTCGTAACCCAACGAGCACCCGTATACTATCTCCAGTACGACGTACTGATGGCTGTGGGACAGACCATCTCCCATACTGGGATGAGAAGCGCATACGCTAGTCTATTCCGGAGTATCGATGCCCTGTCTCGATAGTCCTACGACTAGGGACCTGTATAAGGATGTGCTTATAGATTACCCAGCCCCCACTAGTGTGACTGCCATCACAACGCTGGTAATCAAGCAAAGATCCTAAGGGCTCCACTAATGTGTATAGGTGATATCGCAAAATAAACACATGCACACATTGAAGTAGAAACAAACCAAGTAGCATACTACTATATTGAGCAAGATTGTTTATTTAAGGTGAATATCCCAAGCTTCCATTAAGTAATATACAAACTAGTATGATACAGTAATGGCCTCTAGGGCATATACACTAACACACCGTTGGTAATTTCCATGACACACACAACATATACACCTATGTGTTACTGTGTTCGTTATTGACATTGAGACGTTGATTCTTGCTCTATCGCTATCATGACCCAGAATGATACGTGACTGGCACTTGAATCATGTGAAATCTGTAGGACCCCACCTAATTCAAGTAAGCTAAAAGCCCAGAAATCTAAACCATTTAAAAAGAGAGTGAAGGAATACTTATTTAAAGTTAACATATAAATTCACTTTGAAAGTTGTAGTAAACATTTTTAAAATATCAAGTCTTTTCCAAAAATTTCGGCAGAGTTTCCTTTGTAATTACTGGCCCCAAACGGATACAAACATGCATATACATATATAATGAATAAAGGCATCCCCAAGAGGGAACTAACTCTTCGCCAATTGGTGGAAACAACCACGCAAGCCATGTAATATACAATGCCGAAGGGCGAGGATCCAAACTCAGAATGAAATCCAACATCATTAAGGAAACCAGAAAACCATAATAATACAAGCGTGCGACTCTAAGGTCGAAAGAATAAACAACTGGTTTTCTACGTCTGTTCAAATAATACAAGTCTGGTTGATGGAGTTACTAGATACAACTGAAATAAATACAAATACTACGGTGGTCACGATACAAGTGAACCCACCTACCTGTTAGTGTATATGCCCTAGGGGCCATTATTGTATCATACTAGCATGTATATTACTTAATGGAAGCTTGGGATATTCACAGTTGTATATAACAGTCTTGCTAAACATGGTAGTATGCTACTTGGTTTGAGTCTACTTTAATATGTGCATATGTTTCTTGTAACGTATCACTTATACATATTAGTAGAGCCCATAGGATCTTTGCTTGATTACCAGCGTCGTGATGGCAATCACACTAGTGGGGGCTGGGTAGTCTGTAAGCAACATCCTATACAGGTCCCTGGTCGTTGGATTATCGAGATAGGGCATCGATATTCCGGAGTAGACTAAGTGTATACGCTTCTCATCCCAGTTGGGGAAATGGTCTGTCCCACAGCCATCAGTACGTCGTGCTGGAGATATTATACAGGTGCTCGTTAGGTTACGGGTACACCGGACAGGACTCGCCGAGGAACTGATTGGTTGGTATTATACCCATCGTCAGTTATCAGTTCCCAGGTGACATGAGTACAGCATAGTCCGCAGACTTGACACTGCTATTTCGCCTCGAGTGTGTCCCACTGTTCTTAGATTGCTACCCTACCACGGCTTAAAGGAGTCGTGCAAACAGGTAGCAGTTGGGTGCAGTCCCGAGCACTTGGAGACAGTGGCGGTTAGATAGGATTCGTCTCTCCCGGTATTGGGAGATGATATCGCGCTGTGTCAGAGAGCCATTACGCAAAGTCCCTGGCCAGGGCAAGCGAGATATACTGGTAGGTTCCAGTAGCTTTTCAGGGTGTAATGGGCTTCGCTCCGACACGACTTATATAGCTATTAGGGGACTGACGCTTGCCGCCCCCTAGGCTTGATATGCGATAGTCTTAGACGAACAGACCGGACTGTACGAAGATTGTCACATCAGGCTCAGTGGGAGTTCGGATGATTTTCCTCATCGGCCTTCTTATCGACATCTACCTAGGGACCGTTACGTACAGCTAGTGCCGCTTGCGGTCTGTGGTTAAACCCACTGCCAGCGTAGTGTCGAGTCTTTAGAGTCCCACACAGAGAGTTTCCCTGCTCCAGGCGAAACGATATAGAGGTCGTACGGTTTTTCGACAAGGGTTCGGACGCGTACGTGTGTTTACGCACGTACGACTTTTCGGACAGTTTTTACTAGCCGGCTTTGGTTTAAGCCAGATTCTAGTATCCGGTTATTGGATTTATACAGTCTAAAGTTTTTCCGTGTTTTCACGGATAGGAGGGGCGTTCTCGTAATTGCGCGAGAAGCTTCTAGAAGATGGTGACTAAGGAGGTTTAGGTGGCATATATATTGAATGAGATTAGTGAGTCATATGGATGATTCATCCATGTCATTAATGCTTCATAATTGCTTAATGACTCATGGAGATTAATCACCATAAGATATTTATCAAGCATGGTTGTAAATCATTTTCCTTTCTTTTCTTGAAAAATAATAATGCTTGATATATATTATGATAGCTCATTTTCTCATTTGATTATTATGTTCATCTTCTCTCTTCTCAAGCTCTCTTTCTTCAAACCCTAATCCTCCCCTCTCATGTGTTGAGTACAAGGATTAGTTAGACTAATTAAACCATAACCCTCACTCTATATCATCTAGATACTTTGATTAGCACTTGAAGAAACCTAGTTGCCTCAAGTTTAGAGGCAATGCTTGGAGTAAAGCTCTCATGGTGGATCGTCTTTGATTCGAGGAGGCCGTGAAGTTGCCGATGTTCCAAGGAGCCTACGAGGAGTGGAGGACAGCGATGAAGACCCGAAGGATACGGTTCTTGAGGTATAATCACTTCACATAGTAGTTTAGAACTTCTATGATAGTTGTTAGTTATCGTTTAGCTTCGATTCATGCGGTTAGTCGATGTTTAAGCAAAGAACAAGATCGTTTTTCATATTTTCGCCTCCCCGCAAGTCGTGGGGTGTTGCACATCGACTTACAGTGGTATCAGAGCCTCGCTAAACAATAAATAACTCACTTGCAAAATTGTATGAATTTCGTACGGAAAAAACAAACCGGAAAACCCCGATATCATGTGTTTTCTGTCGATTTATAAATGAGGTCCAAAAATTTTTCAGGGACCTTCAGAAAGCCCTAAATGATAAAATTAGAACACCCAAGAAAACTGGGCTCATGAATTGTCTAAAGCGCCGCGGAACCGCGGCGGATCCCACAAATCCGCCGCGATTCCGCCGCCGAGTTGCCGATTCATCTGCCCAATTTTCCTGTGTGGGTACTCAGTGATATTTGGTATTTTCTGGAATTTTTTAATTTTTGGTCAGGTTTCAGATTTACAGAGAAGTATTGGAGAAAAATTAAATGTGTTTAATCGATCGAAATTATACGGTATTTGCTTGTTGGATTATATCTGTGTTTGTATAATGTGTTCGTAAACCTCCCCTAACTGCTAGTATGTCGGTTGGCAGGGGGTTGCACATTTCTGTAATGGATTTTATCTGTTTGTGTATATGAACTGTGTTGGACTGTTGTGATGTATAGCCGGGGTTATGTGATGGGTTATTATTTAATTCATTTGATGTAAATGTAATTTGTTGTAATATTATTTTGCGGGGCACATCCAGGTTGCGGTTGTAGCCACCGTTGTATTATTTCATTTTACTGTTTTTGCTCCTAGGACAGACCCAAGGTGGGGTGCACAAACTACCAGGTATTTTGAAGTGTTGAGGCAGACCGTTTCACTTCTGGTACTTGGCGGGTAGTTTGCCGTACCCGTAGGGGTCTAGGGTGGGGTAATGGCTATTCATCACAACTGTGTAATCCGTCTTTCCTTGCAGGCTCAAAAGAAACGCGGATTACTTGCATATCCAATAAAGTTTATCTGTGATCTGGAATGCTTATTATTGCGTCTGACGAATGTACAATATCTATATATGATAGCTATTAGACGTCACTTATGTTTTACACCCGTGCTAGCCCAGCCCCCGCTCTGTCGTTAGTTAAGTAACCTAACGGGTGATGACGGGACCCCGTGGCGAATGCAGATGGCATAAGAGGACGTGGTATTTTCGTTGTTTTCTGCAATGATAAGATTAATGATGGGACGCATTATAATAATGCAAAGAAAATAAACCAAAGTTTAAATCGTTGGAACAAATTTAAAAGAAACCACTCGGTTATTTTAAAAGAGTAGAATTTTTAATTGCGGAGCTTTAACCACTCCTTTTAAAAAGCTATCAGGTTCCTTCGATTATATCAAGTTCACTACGTTCACGGTTTCGCCAAAACCAGTCGTAGCCCTCCGTCATTTCTTATGGATGGTCAGTAGTATTCAAGCTATGTATTTTGACCAACGCCAAGGCATAGTGTTTGGTAGCTGCTGGGTATTCATTTGTTGCATAGATAGATGAGTTAGTTTGGGACAGTCTGTCACGACCCGAAAGTACGGAACGTGACTGGCACTTAGATTACGAGACGTCTAAAGGCGTACCGTAACCTAAGTCAGCCAAAGCCCAGAAATCTAACCCAAAATCGAAAGAGAGTGAAGGAAAACCTTAAATGAAAACGGTTTTTAAATCAATTAAGTTGCATAGAATCCAAAAAAAGAACATCAAAAATTTCTGAAAATTTCGGCAGAGTCTCCCCTGTATTTTCTAACCCCCAAAATGGGTACAACAAGATAATAAACCTGTAATCATAAAAATGGCATCCCTAAGCGGGAGCTAGCTCTTCGCCCAAGGCGGATCACAACCACATGCAATATAATAGTAATATCAAGAAAAAGAGCATAAAAGAAATGCAAAATACCAGAAAACACATCGCCGGCTCAAGTGAGCTCGACCCAAAAGAAACCACAAATATACAAACCTCTCAGTCTCGTCACTAGGTCGCATATACAATATAAAGTGGTAGATGGAGAATACTAGATACAATGATAAAGCAAAAAGAAATAAAGTGTGCTCGCAACCCACCTACAGGCGATGTCGCGAGTCTGAGCAAAAGGAACTGATGATAAGATAGCCCGCCGCTACAAGACTGACGGGTCCGACCTGCAAGACACTGTGGCACAACGGGGGTGAGTTGCCAGCTCGTGAGTAAATATAATATCTAATAAGGCAATCGTAAGAATGCACGCAATGCACCACAACATGCATGTCCATATGTGATATAATATCTCTAGTATGCATGCACAGGTATGCAATGTCATTATTAAGTCTTTAAGTGTTTTAAATGCTAAGGGTATTGAATTCTTAACTTTAGAAAATGAATATCTGTATAATAGCTAAATACCATCAAGAAATCATCTGAAAACCCGTGTCAAGCATCGACACCAAATAGGAATCATATCTGTCTCAATATCGGGCTCTGTCAGTCCGGATCGGCCCATATCATAAATCTCACGATAACGGTCGGTATCCTCCGGATATCCGCCGCGCCAGACATCACCGGTAGGTAGTCTTCCCCTGCCAGGCTCATCGTCTACAACTCGATCTTCTTGCCCCGGGGTACCATACCGGGCCCACCATGTACCCGAGACGGTTCATCCACTCCTCGAATCGGGTCTCGAAATCCAACAGAAAACATGAAAACTCATGGTGGACGACACATACATCACGAGAAAACCGCAACTTTGTTTTGAAAATGATAAATACAAGCTTTTGTTAAATTCTTGCGGTTTTCCCCAAAAATCCAGAAATCACAGAAAAACTGAAATCCTCAAGAAAATCATAGTGTCCACAAGTTAAATATGATAAATGTCTATGATATCAATGTATATGATGTGAATTTTGGATAGAATCTATGTAAATATGATGATAATGCGAGGTATAAGCAAGCTATGCAATTTCATATATCATGTATGAATGCAAGTGGCGATACTAAGTTAAACAGGTTCTATAGTGCACGTGGCATGGCAATTACCAAAGGCGTGTGTGTCACATGAATAGTACGCGTGCAACAGATGCCAATGGTAATGGTGTTCGTGTCCTACGAAGTGTTATCGCATATGTGCATATGAATATCCATGCAATCTAGCATATTATTAACTATAAGGGTATGCAGTGTAAATAAAGGGGTAAGCTAACTAACAATATAAATCTTGCAAGAAATAGGGTAATCCTAACTAGGGGGAGCGCCTTGCGCCATTCAGACGATTCCCCCATAGATGAATACATCTACTCACCTGAAATCTCCGCTAATCTGATCCGGCCACCGCCTTGCCTTTTCGCACCGTGTCCGATGTTTCCCCGATCGATCCTATATTTGCACAATATCAAGCATAAGATTACAAAACCTAACACAATGCAAGTCACAACATACAATTATCCACGCTCTCGTATTAATCATAGCATGCACTCGGTGCGCGGAAAAACGCACGAAAATCGCTAACCTTTAACTAGAATTGTCATTTCGGGAAAATCGGCTAAACTACAACCCGACTAGACGAAACCCCGCGTTCGCGCACTCTAATAGTCCTATACGAAGCTAATTATATCGCTAACATAACGCAATTTGATCGCATTCTAATTTCGTAGAAAACCTAGTAAGCATTCTCGGACAAATTTCGATGCAAACCTCGCGAATTAACGATTTAGCGATCGCAACAACGCATAAACGTACGATCTAACCCACTAGATGGCCAAAACACTAACTTAAACACACTTATCATATTTCAAACCCTAATTACAACACTAATCCTATTCTTGAATTTTTAAAACAAACCATTGCAATGAAATTGACACTTTAAACTTCTAAAATAGCTTATTTTAACTACAAATTTAACAACTAGATTAAAATTATACCTCCCAAGTGTTGATCCTCTTTCACTTAGCCACCATAGATGTCTTCTTTCTCCTTGTTTTAAACAACTTAGGGTTTGGAAAGAGGTGGAATAGGATTTAGGTTTCAATTTTGTGAAGAAATTGTGAATTTTTTGTGGATTTCGGTGGATTTTTAATGGAAATTTGAAGCAAGAAAATGGGGGAAATGAGGGGTTTCCAGCAGGTGAGCTCGGCCTGGAGGTAGAGGAGGAGAGTGAGAGAGAATTGTGTGGAAAATTCTACACAAAAAGCTTCTTCAAAGGTCAATTAATGAATGTTACATCAACTTTTTACAAAAAAACCCATTTTAATGCATTTTTTAAACCATAAAACCAAAATTCTTTGAATGTTTTGGTAAAATTTTTGTTACAACAATATTTTTGTTTATAATGGTTCCCAATTATGTAATTTACCTAATTAAATTTGTATTTATCACTAATTTAATGTATTTAAAAAGGCTTAAAATAATAAAAAAATAATTAATTACGCAAAATTTTTTATTTAACTAGAAAATTATAAGTGACATTTTAGTGACAAAATTATAGTAATATCTTATCTAAATTTTTTATAATTAGGTCTACAATGAAAAATACCTATTTTGACTTTTTACGGAAAAAGCCGAAAATTAGCCGATTACCGAAAAACTGCCTAAACGATTTTCGAAGGGTTACAATCTTCCCCCCTTAAAGAAATTCGGTCCCCGAATTTAGAACATAACTACGTGTACCTTCAAAAAGATGGGGATATCTCTTCCTCATCTCGACCTCGGTCTCCCAGGTGACTTCCTCGCTGTTCGGGCCACGCCAAAGGACCTTGACGGACGGTATAACCTTCGACCTTAATTTCTTCACCTGCCGATCCAAAATGACCACCGGCTGCTCGGTGAAAGAAAGATCACGCTCTAGCTGGATCGTCTGGTGCTGAATCGCCTGGGAAGGATCATGAAGGTACTTGCGGAGCATCGAGACATGGAATACGGGGTGAACATCGGGGAAGCTGGGCGGAAGAGCTAACCGATAAGCGACTGGACCAACACGCTCTAGGATCTCGAAAGGACCAACATATCTAGGACTCAGCTTCCCTTTCTGCCCAAATCTCATCACACCTTTCATCGGAGAGACCTTCAGGAAAACATGATCGCCAACAGCGAACTCGAGTCGGCGACGGCGCCTGTCAGCATATGATTTCTGCCTGCTCTGTGCCGCTCTCATCCTGTCCCGAATCAACTGTATCTTCTCGGTCGTCTCCTGTGCGATCTGAAGCCCCAAAATACAGCTCTCCCTGAGCTCTGTCCAACATACAGGCGATCGACATCTCCTCCCATATAAAGCCTCAAAAGGTGCCATCTGAATTGTCTCCTGGAAGCTATTATTGTAGGAAAACTCGATCAAAGGCAAATGACGATCCCAGCTACCACCGAAATCTAAAACACAAGCTCTGAGCATGTCCTCAAGAGTCTGAATCATACGCTCCGACTGACCGTTAGTCTGAGGATGAAAGGCTGTGCTAAAACTCAATCGGGTGCCCAAAGCTTCCTGGAGTTTCTGCCACAATCGGCTGGTAAACTGGGTGCCACGGTCGTACACGATGCAAGTCGGAACGCCATGCAGTCGCACTATCTCATCGATATAAACCTGGGCGTACTGAGAAAATCCAAAAGTGGTCTTCACTGGCAGAAAGTGAGCCGCTTTCGTCAGTCGATCCACAATCACCCAAATAGAGTCATACCCTCGACTGGTCCTGGGTAGACCCACAACGAAGTCCATGGAGACCTGCTCCCACTTCCACTCAGGGATGGGCAAAGGCTGTAACTCGCCGGCTGGCCTCTGGTGCTCGGCCTTGACTTGCTGACAAGTCAGGCATCTCGACACAAAGTCTGTAATATCCTTCTTCATCCCGTCCCACCAGTAAACCTCTCTCAAATCACGGTACATCTTGGTGGAACCTGGATGCACACTGTATACGGATCTATGTGCCTCCTCGAGAATATCACGCCTCAGTCCCTCTGAATCTGGCACACACAGTCGAGTCCCAAATCGAAGTATCCCCTGATCATCAATCACGAACTCAGAAACTCTGCCCTGCCGAATCTGCTCAATAATCTCTAAGATACGGGCATCGCCGGACTGTGCCTCGCGGATACGGTCAAGTAACTGTGGGCGTGCTCTGAAATGGGCCAGCTGTCCCCCTGTAGGAGTAAACTCGAACTGCACTCTGCTATCACATAACACCTGCCAATCCGCCGTCGACTGCATCTGTACTGCGCTCAAACAAGATAAGCTACCTCCGGGCCTCCTACTCAAAGCATCTGCCACCACATTCGCCTTGCCCGGATGGTATAAAATCTCGCAGTCATAATCCTTCACCAGCTCCATCCATCGGCGCTGTCTCAGGTTCAGATCTCGCTGCTGGAAGATATACTTCAAACTCTTGTGGTCAGTGAATATCTGGCACGACTCACCGTATAGGTAATGTCTCCAGATCTTAAGTGCAAATACCACTGCAGCCATCTCTAAATCATGGGTGGGGTAGTTCTGTTCGTGTTTCCTCAGCTGCCGAGAAGCATACGCAATAACTCTGTTGTGCTGCATCAATACACATCCCAGCCCCACTCTAGAAGCATCACAATATACCACGAACCCGCCTGATCCTGAAGGCAATGCTAACACTGGTGCAGTAGTCAGACGAGTCTTCAACTGCTGGAAGCTATCCTCACATGCCTGGGTCCAATCAAAAGGAATCCCCTTCCGGGTCAACCCGGTCAATGGTGCAGCAATGCGGGAGAAATCCTGGACGAAACGTCGATAGTAGCCGGCCAGACCTAGAAAACTGCGAACCTCTGTAACTGATACTGGTCTAGGCCAACGCTGAACTGCCTCGATCTTCTTCGGGTCTACACAAATACCATCTCTCGTCACCACATGACCCAAGAAGTCGACACTGTCTAGCCAGAATGCGTACTTGGAGAATTTGGCGAACAGCCGATGCTCCCTTAAAGTCCGTAATGTGATACATAAGTGCTGCTCATGCTCCTCCCGGCTCCGAGAATAAACCAAGATGTCGTCAATGAACATAATAATGAACTGATCGAGATACGGCCTGAATACACGGTTCATCAAATCCATAAATGCTGCCGGGGCATTGGTGAGCCCGAACGACATCACCAAGAACTCGTAATGACCATATCGAGTACGGAAAGCGGTCTTCGGAATATCCTCCTTCCGAACCCGCAACTGGTGATAACCTGATCGTAAATCAACCTTCGAGAAGAACCTTGCACCCTGGAGCTGATCGAATAAGTCATCAATGCAGGGTAGGGGATATCTGTTCCGCACAGTAACCCGGTTCAGCTGTCGATAATCAATGCATAAACGCATACTTCCGTCCTTCTTCTTAACAAACAAGACGGGAGCGCCCCAAGGTGACACACTCGGTCGGATAAGCCCTTTGTCCAGCAAATCCTGTAACTGATCCTTTAGCTCTCTCAGCTCCGCCGGGGCCATCCGATAAGGAGGTATAGAAATAGGCCCCGTGCCGGGGATCAAGTCAATACAGAACTCAATCTCGCGCTCTGGTGGCAGACCAGGCAGCTCGTCAGGGAATACATCAGGGAACTCTCTCACAATAGGGACCTGGTCCAAAGGAACCTCTGTGGAGCTAGTATCACAAATATAGGCTAAGAATCCCTGACACCCTTTCCTTAAGAGCTGACCAGCGCGAAGAGATGAAATCAAGCTGGGAAAGGTAGCGCTACGATCTCCCTGAATAATAAGAACCGGCTCACCAGGAAAACTGAATCTGACTGCTTTTTCACGGCAGTCCACGGATGCATAACAGGTGGCTAGCCAGTCCATACCAAGAAGAACGTCAAAGTCTAGCATATCGAGGAGAATCAAATCAACTGAAGAATCTCTCTCCCCGATACGAACGGAACACGATCGGTACACAAAACGGGCAACAAAAGACTCGCCTACCGGGGTAATAACGACAAGCGGCTGATCTAACGGAGATGACTCTCGGCCCAACCTCGGTGCAAAATACGTGGAAACATAGGAATGTGTGGAGCCTGGATCAAATAATACCCGTGCATCAAAAGAACATACTGGCAGAGTACCTGTCACGACGGCATTGGATTCCTGTGCATCCTGAGGAGTCAACGCGAACACTCGGGCCTGTCCACCACTAATAGCTGGCTGTGCTCTGCCTCTACCTCGGCCTCTGTCGCCTCGTCCTGTCGGAACCGGACCGCCACGCCCACGGCCTCTAGAAGCATCTGACTGACGTGGAGCATCGTCAGGAGTAGGAAGTAAAGCTCTCTGAGAAGGTGGTGAGGGTGGTAAAGTCACATGCGGGACTGTCGCCACTCCCCGGCGTCCCATGGTACAGTCTCTGACACGGTGGTACTGACTCCCACACCGAAAACATCCTGGAGACGACTGCTGGGTCTGTGGATATGAACCAAATAACTGACCTCATCTCAATCCTCTACCTCCACCATCTCCCGGAAATAATCTATCACGATGTCTGCCCATCTGCCGCTGAACTGGCGTATCAGTACGGATCCTCTTCGGCCCAGAAACGACCGGAGTCTCAGAAATACGCTCCTCCAAAAGTAAGGCTGCATCCATCGCGGCTGCGTATGTATCAAAGTGCTGGGTGCCGATGGCAAGGAATAGCTGTGTATCAAGCCCCCGTACAAACCTCTTTATTCTCTTCTCTTCTGTGTCGACTAGGTACGGAGCATATCGAGACAACTGGGTAAACTGTATATCATACTCCGACACTGTCATCCCAGGAGTTTTGCGCAAAGACTCAAAACTACGGGCTCGAGCATCTCGGACACTCTCCGGAAGAAAACGGGCAAGAAATGCAGATGTAAACTCATCCCAGGTCATAGAAGGCAGACCTGCAGCTCGGCCTCTCTCTACTGAATCGTACCATGTCTGGGCAAGACCTTCCAGGCGAAAACTTGCAAACTCCACCAATCTATCATCAGAACACCTCAACGAACGGCAAATCCGAGCCATCCTATCAAGAAATGCCTGTGGGTCCTCTGTCGCATCTGTACCGGTAAAAGCTGGAGGTCTCAATCTCATGAACTCCTGTAGTGAAACAGGGATAGTCTCCGTAGTAGCAGCAGGAGTGACCATCTGTGCAGCAGGTACGATCGTGGTCTGTGCGGTGGAAGGAACGTCCTCGGATCTCTGTGCCCGGCTGGACTCAACTAGAGATCCCATCATCTGCCGCAACTCTTGCATACCGGCCTCTAGTCTGGCAATACGGTCAGGATAAGGCGGATCAGTAGGACCCTGAGGGGCAGGCGTATCCTCCCGCTCGATCCTCGCCTCAGACGAGCCCGCTCGAATCTCATCCCTAGCGGCAGCCCGCTGAGCTCTCGTAGTCTTTGGCGGCATTGAAGCTGGAATAAGAAACATGACTGATAAGGACATTGCAATTGAATCAAGGAATCAAGAAAGGAAACACAAGCAATTATGTCCTAAGGTCACTTAGGCTGAGTACCGTATCGTAAGTATGCCGCGGATCATACCCACGCTACGCCACTCTGCTTAAGTCACCTACTCCATCTACCAAGGTCGTCCTACACTCAGAAAGGTAAAACCTACGCTCTGATACCAACTTTGTCACGACCCGAAAGTACGGAACGTGACTGGCACTTAGATTACGAGACGTCTAAAGGCGTACCGTAACCTAAGTCAGCCAAAGCCCAGAAATCTAACCTAAAATCGAAAGAGAGTGAAGGAAAACCTTAAATGAAAACGGTTTTTAAATCAATTAAGTTGCATAGAATCCAAAAAAAGAACATCAAAAATTTCTGAAAATTTCGACAGAGTCTCCCCTGTATTTTCTAACCCCCAAAATGGGTACAACAAGATAATAAACCTGTAATCATAAAAATGGCATCCCCAAGCGGGAGCTAGCTCTTCGCCCAAGGCGGATCACAAGCACATGCAATATAATAGTAATATCAAGAAAAAGAGCATAAAAGAAATGCAAAATACCAGAAAACACATCGCCGGCTCAAGTGAGCTCGACCCAAAAGAAACCACAAATATACAAACCTCTCAGTCTCGTCACTAGGTCGCATATACAATATAAAGTGGTAGATGGAGAATACTAGATACAATGATAAAGCAAAAAGAAATAAAGTGTGCTCGCAACCCACCTACAGGCGATGTCGCGAGTCTGAGCAAAAGGAACTGATGATAAGATAGCCCGCCGCTACAAGACTGACGGGTCCGACCTGCAAGACACTGTGGCACAACGGGGGTGAGTTGCCAGCTCGTGAGTAAATATAATATCTAATAAGGCAATCGTAAGAATGCACGCAATGCACCACAACATGCATGTCCATATGTGATATAATATCTCTAGTATGCATGCACAGGTATGCAATGTCATTATTAAGTCTTTAAGTGTTTTAAATGCTAAGGGTATTGAATTCTTAACTTTAGAAAATGAATATCTGTATAATAGCTAAATACCATCAAGAAATCATCTGAAAACCCGTGTCAAGCATCGACACCAAATAGGAATCATATCTGTCTCAATATCGGGCTCCGTCAGTCCGGATCGGCCCATATCATAAATCTCATGACAACGGTCGGTATCCTCCGGATATCCGCCGCGCCAGACATCACCGGTAGGTAGTCTTCCCCTGCCAGGCTCATCGTCTACAACTCGATCTTCTTGCCCCGGGGTACCATACCGGGCCTACCATGTACCCGAGACGGTTCATCCACTCCTCGAATCGGGTCTCGAAATCCAACAGAAAACATGAAAACTCATGGTGGACGACACATACATCACGAGAAAACCGCAACTTTGTTTTGAAAATGATAAATACAAGCTTTTGTTAAATTCTTGCGGTTTTCCCCAAAAATCCAGAAATCACAGAAAAACTGAAATCCTCAAGAAAATCATAGTGTCCACAAGTTAAATATGATAAATGTCTATGATATCAATGTATATGATGTGAATTTTGGATAGAATCTATGTAAATATGATGATAATGCGAGGTATAAGCAAGCTATGCAATTTCATATATCATGTATGAATGCAAGTGGCGATACTAAGTTAAACAGGTTCTATAGTGCACGTGGCATGGCAATTACCAAAGGCGTGTGTGTCACATGAATAGTACGCGTGCAACAGATGCCAATGGTAATGGTGTTCGTGTCCTACGAAGTGTTATCGCATATGTGCATATGAATATCCATGCAATCTAGCATATTATTAACTATAAGGGTATGCAGTGTAAATAAAGGGGTAAGCTAACTAACAATATAAATATTGCAAGAAATAGGGTAATCCTAACTAGGGGGAGCGCCTTGCGCCATTCAGACGATTCTCCCATAGATGAATACATCTACTCACCTGAAATCTCCGCTAATCTGATCCGGCCACCGCCTTGCCTTTTCGCACCGTGTCCGATGTTTCCCCGATCGATCCTATATTTGCACAATATCAAGCATAAGATTACAAAACCTAACACAATGCAAGTCACAACATACAATTATCCACGCTCTCGTATTAATCATAGCATGCACTCGGTGCGCGGAAAAACGCACGAAAATCGCTAACCTTTAACTAGAATTGTCATTTCGGGAAAATCGGCTAAACTACAACCCGACTAGACGAAACCCCGCGTTCGCGCACTCTAATAGTCCTATACGAAGCTAATTATATCGCTAACATAACGCAATTTGATCGCATTCTAATTTCGTAGAAAACCTAGTAAGCATTCTCGGACAAATTTCGATGCAAACCTCGCGAATTAACGATTTAGGGATCGCAACAACGCATAAACGTACGATCTAACCCACTAGATGGCCAAAACACTAACTTAAACACACTTATCATATTTCAAACCCTAATTACAACACTAATCCTATTCTTGAATTTTTAAAACAAACCATTGCAATGAAATTGACACTTTAAACTTCTAAAATAGCTTATTTAAACTACAAATTTAACAACTAGATTAAAATTATACCTCCCAAGTGTTGATCCTCTTTCACTTAGCCACCATAGATGTCTTCTTTCTCCTTGTTTTAAACAACTTAGGGTTTGGAAAGAGGTGGAATAGGATTTAGGTTTCAATTTTGTGAAGAAATTGTGAATTTTTTGTGGATTTCGGTGGATTTTTAATGGAAATTTGAAGCAAGAAAATGGGGGAAATGAGGGGTTTCCAGCAGGTGAGCTCGGCCTGGAGGTAGAGGAGGAGAGTGAGAGAGAATTTTGTGGAAAATTCTACACAAAAAGCTTCTTCAAAGGTCAATTAATGAATGTTACATCAACTTTTTACAAAAAAACCCATTTTAATGCATTTTTTAAACCATAAAACCAAAATTCTTTGAATGTTTTGGTAAAATTTTTATTACAACAATATTTTAGTTTATAATGGTTCCCAATTATGTAATTTACCTAATTAAATTTGTATTTATCACTAATTTAATGTATTTAAAAAGGCTTAAAAAAATAAAAAAATAATTAATTACGAATTTTTTTTTATTTAACTAGAAAATTATAAGTGACATTTTAGTGACAAAATTATAGTAATATCTTATCTAAATTTTGTATAATTAGGTCTACAATTAAAAATACCTATTTTGACTTTTTACGGAAAAAGCCGAAAATTAGCCGATTACCGAAAAACTGCCTAAACGATTTTCGAAGGGTTACAATCTTCCCCCCTTAAATAAATTCGGTCCCCGAATTTAGAACATAACTACGTGTACCTTCAAAAAGATAGGGATATCTCTTCCTCATCTCGACCTCGGTCTCCCAGGTGACCTCCTCGCTGTTCGGGCCACGCCAAAGGACCTTGACGGACGGTATAACCTTCGACCTTAATTTCTTCACCTGCCGATCCAAAATGACCACCGGCTGCTCGGTGAAAGAAAGATCACGCTCTAGCTGGATCGTCTGGTGCTGAATCACCTGGGAAGGATCATGAAGGTACTTGCGGAGCATCGAGACATGGAATACGGGGTGAACATCGGGGAAGCTGGGCGGAAGAGCTAACCGATAAGCGACTGGACCAACACGCTCTAGGATCTCGAAAGGACCAACATATCTAGGACTCAGCTTCCCTTTCTGCCCAAATCTCATCACACCTTTCATCGGAGAGACCTTCAGGAAAACATGATCGCCAACAGCGAACTCGAGTCGGCGACGGCGCCTGTCAGCATATGATTTCTGCCTGCTCTGTGCCGCTCTCATCCTGTCCCGAATCAACTGTATCTTCTCGGTCGTCTCCTGTGCGATCTGAGGCCCCAAAATACAGCTCTCGCTGAGCTCTGTCCAACATACAGGCGATCGACATCTCCTCCCATATAAAGCCTCAAAAGGTGCCGTCTGAATCGTCTCCTGGAAGCTATTATTGTAGGAAAACTCGATCAAAGGCAAATGACGATCCCAGCTACCACCGAAATCTAAAACACAAGCTCTGAGCATGTCCTCAAGAGTCTGAATCATATGCTCCGACTGACCATCAGTCTGAGGATGAAAGGCTGTGCTAAAACTCAATCGGGTGCCCAAAGCTTCCTGGAGTTTCTGCCACAATCGGCTGGTAAACTGGGTGCCACGGTCGGACACGATGCAAGTCGGAACGCCATGCAGTCGCACTATCTCATCGATATAAACCTGGGCGTACTGAGAAAATCCAAAAGTGGTCTTCACTGGCAGAAAGTGAGCCGCTTTCGTCAGTCGATCCACAATCACCCAAATAGAGTCGTACCCTCGACTGGTCCTGGGTAGACCCACTACGAAGTCCATGGAGACCTGCTCCCACTTCCACTCAGGGATGGGCAAAGGCTGTAACTCGCCGGCTGACCTCTGGTGCTCGGCCTTTACTTGCTGACAAGTCAGGCATCTCGACACAAAGTCTGTAATATCCTTCTTCATCCCGTCCCACCAGTAAACCTCTCTCAAATCACGGTACATCTTGGTGGAACCTGGATGCACACTGTATACGGATCTATGTGCCTCCTCGAGAATATCACGCCTCAGACCCTTTGAATCTGGCACACACAGTCGAGTCCCAAATCGAAGTATCCCCTGATCATCAATCACGAACTCAGAAACTCTGCCCTGCCGAATCTGCTCAATAATCTCTAAGATACGGGCATCGCCGGACTGTGCCTCGCGGATACGGTCAAGTAACTGTGGGCGTGCTCTGAAATGGGCCAGCTGTCCCCCTGTAGGAGTAAACTCGAACTGCACTCTGCTATCACATAACACCTGCCAATCCGCCGTCGACTGCATCTGTACTGCGCTCAAACAAGATAAGCTACCTCCGGGCCTCCTACTCAAAGCATCTGCCACCACATTCGCCTTGCCCGGATGGTATAAAATCTCGCAGTCATAATCCTTCACCAGCTCCATCCATCGGCGCTGTCTCAGGTTCAGATCTCGCTGCTGGAAGATATACTTCAAACTCTTGTGGTCAGTGAATATCTGGCACGACTCACCGTATAGGTAATGTCTCCAGATCTTAAGTGCAAATACCACTGCAGCCATCTCTAAATCATGGGTGGGGTAGTTCTGTTCGTGTTTCCTCAGCTGCTGAGAAGCATACGCAATAACTCTGTCGTGCTGCATCAATACACATCCCAGCCCCACTCTAGAAGCATCACAATACCACGAACCCGCCTGATCCTGAAGGCAATGCTAACACTGGTGCAGTAGTCAGACGAGTCTTCAACTGCTGGAAGCTATCCTCACATGCCTGGGTCCAATCAAAAGGAACCCCCTTCCGGGTCAACCCGGTCAATGGTGCAGCAATGCGGGAGAAATCCTGGACGAAACGTCGATAGTAGCCGGCCAGACCTAGAAAACTGTGAACCTCTGTAACTGATACTGGTCTAGGCCAACGCTGAACTGCCTCGATCTTCTTCGGGTCCACACAAATACCATCTCTCGTCACCACATGACCCAAGAAGTCGACACTGTCTAGCCAGAATGCGCACTTGGAGAATTTGGCGAACAGCCGATGCTCCCTTAAAGTCCGTAATGTGATACGTAAGTGCTGCTCATGCTCCTCCCGGCTCCGAGAATAAACCAAGATGTCGTCAATGAACACAATAATGAACTGATCGAGATACGGCCTGAATACACGGTTCATCAAATCCATAAATGCTGCCGGGCCATTGGTGAGCCCGAACGACATCACCAAGAACTCGTAATGACCATATCGAGTACGGAAAGCGGTCTTCGGAATATCCTCCTTCCGAACCCGCAACTGGTGATAACCTGATCGTAAATCAACCTTCGAGAAGAACCCTGCACCCTGGAGCTGATCGAATAAGTCATCAATGCGGGGTAGGGGATATCTGTTCCGCACAGTAACCCGGTTCAGCTGTCGATAATCAATGCATAAACGCATACTTCCGTCCTTCTTCTTAACAAACAAGACGGGAGCGCCCCAAGGTGACACACTCGGTCGGATAAGCCCTTTGTCCAGCAAATCCTGTAACTGATCCTTTAGCTCTCTCAGCTCCGCCGGGGCCATCCGATAAGGAGGTATAGAAATAGGCCCCGTGCCGGGGATCAAGTCAATACAGAACTCAATCTCGCGCTCTGGTGGCAGACCAGGCAGCTCGTCAGGGAATACATCAGGGAACTCTCTCACAATAGGGACCTGGTCCAAAGGAACCTCTGTGGAGCTAGTATCACAAATATAGGCTAAGAATCCCTGACACCCTTTCCTTAAGAGCTGACCAGCGCGAAGAGATGAAATCAAGCTGGGAAAGGTAGCGCTACGATCTCCCTGAATAATAAGAACCGGCTCACCAGGAAAACTGAATCTGACTGCTTTTTCACGGCAGTCCACGGATGCATAACAGGTGGCTAGCCAGTCCATACCAAGAAGAACGTCAAAGTCTAGCATATCGAGGAGAATCAAATCAACTGAAGAATCTCTCTCCCCGATACGAACGGAACACGATCGGTACACAAAACGGGCAACAAAAGACTCGCCTACCGGGGTAATAACGACAATCGGCTGATCTAACGGAGATGACTCTCGGCCCAACCTCGGTGCAAAATACGTGGAAACATAGGAATGTGTGGAGCCTGGATCAAATAATACCCGTGCATCAAAAGAACATACTGGCAGAGTACCTGTCACGACGGCATTGGATGCCTGTGCATCCTGAGGAGTCAACGTGAACACTCGGGCCTGTCCACCACTAATAGCTGGCTGTGCTCTGCCTCTACCTCGGCCTCTGCCTCTGCCTCTGTCGCCTCGTACTCTGGGAACCGGACCGCCACGCCCACGGCCTCTAGAAGCATCTGACTGACATGGAGCATCGTCAGGAGTAGGAAGTAAAGCTCTCTGAGAAGGTGGTGAGGGTGGTAAAGTCACATGCGGGACTGTCGCCGCTCCCTGGCGTCCCATGGTACAGTCTCTGACATGGTGGTACTGACTCCCACACCGAAAACATCCTGGAGACGACTGCTGGGTCTGTGGATATGAACCAAATAACTGACCTCATCTCAATCCTCTACCTCCACCATCTCCCGGAAATAATCTATCACGATGTCTGCCCATCTGCCGCTGAACTGGCGTATCAGTACGGATCATCTTCGGCCCAGAAACGACCGGAGTCTCAGAAATACGCTCCTCCAAAAGTAAGGCTGCATCCATCGCGGCTGCGTATGTATCAAAGTGCTGGGTGCCGATGGCAAGGAATAGCTGTGTATCAAGCCCTCGTACAAACCTCTTTATTCTCTTCTCTTCTGTGTCGACTAGGTACGGAGCATATCGAGACAACTGGGTAAACTGTATATCATACTCCGACACTGTCATCCCAGGAGTTTTGCGCAAAGACTCAAAACTACGGGCTCGAGCATCTCAGACACTCTCCGGAAGAAAACGGGCAAGAAATGCAGATGTAAACTCATCCCAGGTCATAGAAGGCAGACCTGCAGCTCGGCCTCTCTCTACTGAATCGTACCATGTCTGGGCAAGACCCTCTAGGCGAAAACTTGCAAACTCTACCAATCTATCATCAGAACACCTCAACGAACGGCAAATCCGAGCCATCCTATCAAGAAATGCCTGTGGGTCCTCTGTCGCATCTGTACCGGTAAAAGCTGGAGGTCTCAATCTCATGAACTCCTGTAGTGAAACAGGGATAGTCTCCGTAGTAGCAGCAGGAGTGACCATCTGTGCAGCAGGTACGATCGTGGTCTGTGCGGTGGAAGGAACGTCCTCGGATCTCTGTGCCCGGCTGGACTCAACTAGAGATCCCATCATCTGCCGCAACTCTTGCATACCGGCCTCTAGTCTGGCAATACGGTCAGGATAAGGCGGATCAGTAGGACCCTGAGGGGCAGGCGTATCCTCCCGCTCGATCCTCGCCTCAGACGAGCCCGCTCGAATCTCATCCCTAGCGGCAGCCCGCTGAGCTCTCGTAGTCTTTGGCGGCATTGAAGCTGGAATAAGAAACAGGACTGATAAGGACATTGCAATTGAATCAAGGAATCAAGAAAGGAAACACAAGCAATTATGTCCTAAGGTCACTTAGGCTGAGTACCGTATCGTAAGTATGCCGCGGATCATACCCACGCTACGCCACTCTGCTTAAGTCACCTACTCCATCTACCAAGGTCGTCCTACACTCAGAAAGGTAAAACCTACGCTCTGATACCAACTTTGTCACGACCCGAAAGTACGGAACGTGACTGGCACTTAGATTACGAGACGTCTAAAGGCGTACCGTAACCTAAGTCAGCCAAAGCCCAGAAATCTAACCCAAAATCGAAAGAGAGTG
The DNA here is from genome assembly GCA_030015575.1 of Agapanthus africanus. Classification (NCBI taxonomy): domain Eukaryota; kingdom Viridiplantae; phylum Streptophyta; class Magnoliopsida; order Asparagales; family Amaryllidaceae; genus Agapanthus; species Agapanthus africanus. The sequence continues at coordinate 218,669,549 of JASDDO010000029.1, forward strand.
AAGGAAAACCTTTAATGAAAACGGTTTTTAAATCAATTAAGTTGCATAGAATCCAAAAAAAGAACATCAAAAATTTCTGAAAATTTCGGCAGAGTCTCCCCTGTATTTTCTAACCCCCAAAATGGGTACAACAAGATAATAAACCTGTAATCATAAAAATGGCATCCCCAAGCGGGAGCTAGCTCTTCGCCCAAGGCGGATCACAACCACATGCAATATAATAGTAATATCAAGAAAAAGAGCATAAAAGAAATGCAAAATACCAGAAAACACATCGCCGGCTCAAGTGAGCTCGACCCAAAAGAAACCACAAATATACAAACCTCTCAGTCTCGTCACTAGGTCGCATATACAATATAAAGTGGTAGATGGAGAATACTAGATACAATGATAAAGCAAAAAGAAATAAAGTGTGCTCGCAACCCACCTACAGGCGATGTCGCGAGTCTGAGCAAAAGGAACTGATGATAAGATAGCCCGCCGCTACAAGACTGACGGGTCCGACCTGCAAGACACTGTGGCACAACGGGGGTGAGTTGTCAGCTCGTGAGTAAATATAATATCTAATAAGGCAATCGTAAGAATGCACGCAATGCACCACAACATGCATGTCCATATGTGATATAATATCTCTAGTATGCATGCACAGGTATGCAATGTCATTATTAAGTCTTTAAGTGTTTTAAATGCTAAGGGTATTGAATTCTTAACTTTAGAAAATGAATATCTGTATAATAGCTAAATACCATCAAGAAATCATCTGAAAACCCGTGTCAAGCATCGACACCAAATAGGAATCATATCTGTCTCAATATCGGGCTCCGTCAGTCCGGATCGGCCCATATCATAAATCTCATGACAACGGTCGGTATCCTCCGGATATCCGCCGCGCCAGAAATCACCGGTAGGTAGTCTTCCCCTGCCAGGCTCATCGTCTACAACTCGATCTTCTTGCCCCGGGGTACCATACCGGGCCCACCATGTACCCGAGACGGTTCATCCACTCCTCGAATCGGGTCTCGAAATCCAACAGAAAACATGAAAACTCATGGTGGACGACACATACATCACGAGAAAACCGCAACTTTGTTTTGAAAATGATAAATACAAGCTTTTGTTAAATTCTTGCGGTTTTCCCCAAAAATCCAGAAATCATAGAAAAACTGAAATCCTCAAGAAAATCATAGTGTCCACAAGTTAAATATGATAAATGTCTATGATATCAATGTATATGATGTGAATTTTGGATAGAATCTATGTAAATATGATGATAATGCGAGGTATAAGCAAGCTATGCAATTTCATATATCATGTATGAATGCAAGTGGCGATACTAAGTTAAACAGGTTCTATAGTGCACGTGGCATGGCAATTACCAAAGGCGTGTGTGTCACATGAATAGTACGCATGCAACAGATGCCAATGGTAATGGTGTTCGTGTCCTACGAAGTGTTATCGCATATGTGCATATGAATATCCATGCAATCTAGCATATTATTAACTATAAGGGTATGCAGTGTAAATAAAGGGGTAAGCTAACTAACAATATAAATCTTGCAAGAAATAGGGTAATCCTAACTAGGGGGAGCGCCTCGCGCCATTCAGACGATTCCCCCATAGATGAATACATCTACTCACCTGAAATCTCCGCTAATCTGATCCGGCCACCGCCTTGCCTTTTCGCACCGTGTCCGATGTTTCCCCGATCGATCCTATATTTGCACAATATCAAGCATAAGATTACAAAACCTAACACAATGCAAGTCACAACATACAATTATCCACGCTCTCGTATTAATCATAGCATGCACTCGGTGCGCGGAAAAACGCACGAAAATCGCTAACCTTTAACTAGAATTGTCATTTCGGGAAAATCGGCTAAACTACAACCCGACTAGACGAAACCCCGCGTTCGCGCACTCTAATAGTCCTATACGAAGCTAATTATATCGCTAACATAACGCAATTTGATCGCATTCTAATTTCGTAGAAAACCTAGTAAGCATTCTCGGACAAATTTCGATGCAAACCTCGCAAATTAACGATTTAGCGATCGCAACAACGCATAAACGTACGATCTAACCCACTAGATGGCCAAAACACTAACTTAAACACACTTATCATATTTCAAACCCTAATTACAACACTAATCCTATTCTTGAATTTTTAAAACAAACCATTGCAATGAAATTGACACTTTAAACTTCTAAAATAGCTTATTTAAACTACAAATTTAACAACTAGATTAAAATTATACCTCCCAAGTGTTGATCCTCTTTCACTTAGCCACCATAGATGTCTTCTTTCTCCTTGTTTTAAACAACTTAGGGTTTAGAAAGAGGTGGAATAGGATTTAGGTTTCAATTTTGTGAAGAAATTGTGAATTTTTTGTGGATTTCGGTGGATTTTTAATGGAAATTTGAAGCAAGAAAATGGGGGAAATGAGGGGTTTCCAGCAGGTGAGCTCGGCCTGGAGGTAGAGGAGGAGAGTGAGAGAGAATTGTGTGGAAAATTCTACACAAAAAGCTTCTTCAAAGGTCAATTAATGAATGTTACATCAACTTTTTACAAAAAAACCCATTTTAATGCATTTTTTAAACCATAAAACCAAAATTCTTTGAATGTTTTGGTAAAATTTTTGTTACAACAATATTTTAGTTTATAATGGTTCCCAATTATGTAATTTACCTAATTAAATTTATATTTATCACTAATTTAATGTATTTAAAAAGGCTTAAAATAATAAAAAAATAATTAATTACGAATTTTTTTTATTTAACTAGAAAATTATAAGTGACATTTTAGTGACATAATTATAGTAATATCTTATCTAAATTTTGTATAATTAGGTCTACAATGAAAAATACCTATTTTGACTTTTTACGGAAAAAGCCGAAAATTAGCCGATTACCGAAAAACTGCCTAAACGATTTTCGAAGGGTTACACAGTCGTATTATCATTTTGGCCAACGTCAAGGATATGTACGGATGGGTTTAAATTAACCTGGATAATGACGGGTAGAACTTGACATGTGACTTATGACATTTTGACCAACGCCAAGGTCATAAGAGCATGGGGCAAAAATATACATCGGGAATTTCTAAAGAAACTGAAATTTGCAGAGAGATGCATACCATTTTGGAGTTTGATGAATGTTGGTAGGATTCCTTCAACATTATCATACGATGATATTTTGGATCCCGATCCTACTGTGAGTATATACTACTTATCAGGAGATTCGTCACTTAACGATCAATTCTATAAACCAAGTAGGTGCCTAGAAAGGTGTCAGCGGGGTTACGCCCCCAGAGAAAAGAGGTTATTTAATTAAGGAACTTCGCGAAAGCGTTGGAAAACCTCCCTCGAAGTATCGACACTGGCCTGGCTGAACGGTTAAGCAAGTATTGTACGGTGAGAATTGTCCTGGCTAATTCTTCTTTTATGGTTTGAGGAAGGATTCGAGAAACAGTGGGAGCCATCCTGTTTAGATAAACTTAAAACCAATCTAAACTTGCAACAGCATCATGCTAAATTGTTTTCTTCTCTCTCTCTTAATTGCAGCGACCTTGCGGCCACACATAGGTTACATCTAGATAATAAATTGATTGAATCTGACTTATATGACTGGCAAAGGTCTGTCCAGATGTCCATTGCCTATGACAAGCTGGACCATCCTATTACTACTCAAGATCCCGCTGTCCCAGGTCCAGTTTCCACTGTTGCGGATATGGATATCCGTCAGACAAGGGAAAAAGATAAAGCGAAAGCTAAGTGCCTCGTGTTAGCTTCAGATGATGATGTATACCAGAAGCAGCACGAGAAGATGGACTTAGTTTGCATCTTTCTCCATAAAAAGGAATTATATGGAGAGCAATCTCATATCACGAGATATGAAACCTCGAACGAATTAATTCAGGCGAGATTGGCTAACGGGTCATCTGTAGGGGACAACGTCCTTACAATGACTAGCTATATTGATGAGCTCTAGGACCTGGAGACCACGTTGCAGAACAAGTCAAGTACTGACTTGATTCTACAGTCTCTACCTTCTACCCTGAAAGAAACCAGGGAAGTAGAAGGAAAGAGAAGGGCAAAAGTTTCAGGACTTAAAATAGTAAAAGAAGGACGTTCCTATTGTTATGGGATTAGGCGTAGGCAGAATGATTGCAGGGCTTTAGAAGCCAGTAGCCAAGATACAAAGCATGTTGTGGCTTCAGCCTCAAGTATATTTGTTATTGAGAACTGTTTGTCAATTAACTCTACTTCCTGGGTATTAGATACCGGAGCAGGATCTCATATCTGTAATTCATTACATGCTTTGAGAAACCGTAAAGTTATAAAGGTAGGTGATTGGTCTCTCAAAGTTGCAAACGGAATGACAGTAAATGCTGAATCCGTGGGAGAATATCGCCTAGGTTTGACAAGTGGGCAGATATTGATTTTACGTAACTGTCTGTATGTACCTAGTATGACTTGTAATATCATATCAGTGTCCTCACTTTCAAGAGAGGGATATAATTTTACATTCGAAAGCGATGTAGTAAACATCCACCTAAATCAAGTTCTGATTGGGTCAGGTACATTAGATAACGGCATATACGTATTAAGTCAAGCACAGGTTTTCAATATCCAGAATACACTTAAAAGAAAGTCTCCGGAATTAAATCAGGCTTTCTTATGGCATTGTAGACTAGGTCACATCAATGAAAGAAGGTTGACTAAGTTATATAGAGAAGGATATTTGAATCCGTTTGAATATCAATCTTATGCTACTTATGAATCTTGTCTCATAGGAAAGATGACAAAAACTTCGTTTTCTGGACACGGAGTAAGAGCAAGCGAGCTCTTGGGACTCGTACACAGTGACGTGTGCGGTCAAATGTCTACACATGCGCGAGGTGGTTATTCCTACTTCATTACTTTTACGGATGATTTCTCTAGGTATGGATATATCTTCTTAATGAAGCATAAATCCGAGGCTTTTGAGAAATTTCAAGAATACAAGAATGAAGTGGAAAAACAAACCGGCAAAAGTATCAAGATACTGAGATCTGATCGAGGTGGTGAATACTTAAGCGCCGAGTTCCTGGGTTACTTAAAAGAGAATGGAATTCTCTCTCAGCTTACTCCTCCATACACACCACAACACAACGGTGTATCAGAATGGAGGAATCGTATTGGATATGGTTCGTTCCATGATGAGTAACGCTGAGTTACCGCGATCATTCTGGGGATATGCACTAGAATCAGCTGCATATCTTTTGAACCTAGTTCCTACCAAGACTGTTCCTACCACACCATATCAGATGTGGAGTGGGAAGAAACCCTATCTTCAGTATCTAAAGTTTTGGGGATGTCCGGCTTTTGTTAAAAAGCAGCATGCGGACAAGCTCGAGGCACGATCAGTACATTGTAAGTTTGTAGGATATCCAAAGAACTCCAAGGGGTATCTATTCTATTACGCAGAGGAACAAAAAGTTTTTGTTTCTCGTCATGCTCACTTTCTGGAACATCAGTTTTTAGAAAAAGGAACAAGTGAGAGCGCAGTAGAACTGGAAGAAATTCCAGAACCACAAGCTGTTACTGAAAGTATGGTAGAACCAGAGGTTTCAGAGGAAAGGGACATCCCCACGCCACTCCGCAGGAGTAGTAGGCAGTCTCATCCGCCCGAGAGATACTACGGTTTTCTCATAGACGGGGATAGAGAGGATTGCACTATTGATTATGATGATCCTACTAGCTTCCAGCAAGCCATTCAGAGCGGTGACTCGGTAAAATGGCTAGATGCAATGCGGACCGAAATGGAGTCCATGTACACCAACAAAGTATGGACTTTGGACATTGCTCCAGATGGGGTAAAACCCGTTGGATGCAAATGGATCTTCAAAAAGAAGATTGGTGTAGATAGACAGGTTGAAACCTATAAGGCTAGACTTGTTGCAAAGGGTTTCCGTCAAAGACCTGGTTTGGACTATGACGAAACCTTTTCTCCCGTGGCTATGCTTAAATCTATTCGGGTCCTTCTTGCTATTGCTGCCTTCCACGATTATGAAATCTGGCAGATGGACGTAAAGACGGCCTTTCTAAATGGAAATTTGGAAGAAAGCGTCTATATGGATCAGCCAGAAGGATTCATTCAGAGTGGGAGCAGCGGTAAAGTATGCAAGTTGCTTAAGTCCATTTATGGACTAAAGCAGGCATCACGGAGTTGGAACATCTGTTTTGATGATGCTGTCAAAGAATTTGACTTTATCAAAAATCCAGATGAACCATGCATATACAGTAAGATTGTAGGGAGAGCTGTAGTATTCCTCGTCTTGTACGTGGATGACATTCTCCTAATAAGAAATGATATTCCTATATTACAGTCAGTCAAAAGATTCTTGTCACATAAATTCTCCATGAAAGACCTGGGTGATGCCACCTACATTCTGGGAATCCGGATCTATCGTGATAGATCAAAGAGGATGTTGGGACTTTCGCAGTCCACGTACATAGACACCATAGTGAAGAGATTCAGTATGGATGATTCTAAGCGCGGTAACCTACCGGCTTGTCACGGAATCACCCTCTCCAAAGAGATGTCTCCCAAGACTGATTTGGAAAGGGATCGCATGTCGATTATACCCTACGCTTCTGCGGTAGGCTCTATAATGTATGCGATGTTATGTACCAGACCAGATGTAGCATACGCACTAAGAGTTGTAAGCCGGTATCAGGCAAACCCAGGGGAGAAGCACTGGATAGCAGTAAAGAACATTCCCAAGTACCTGAGAAGGACTAAGGAGATGTTCTTGGTATATGGCGGAAAAGACCTCCAGATGGAGGCCTTTGCCGACTCCGGCTTCCAAAGTAACAAAGATGACTCCAAGTCTATGTCGGGTTATGTCTTTACCTTCAATGGAGGGGCGGTCTGTTGGAAGAGTTCCAAGCAGGAGACCGTTGCTGACTCAACAATGGAAGCAGAGTACATAGCTGCTTGCGATGCCGCAAAAGAAGCAGTCTGGATGAAGAAGTTCCTCACAGAACTTCAGGTGGTTCCTACCAGTGTTGGTCCAATACCTTTGTATTGTGACAACAACGGCGCTATAGCTTTAGCGAAGGAACCCAGGTCCCATCAGAAGTCCAGACACATCTTAAGACGGTATCACCTAATCAGGGAGATTGTAGATCGCCGGGAGATCGAGGTGAAGAGAGTAGAGACAGAGAATAACATTGCTGATCCATTCACAAAGGCCCTTCCTCAGACGCACTTCGAGAGGCTATTCGAGATGATAGGTCTGCGATATGCCAACTCATGGCCCTAGTGCAAGTGGGAGATTGTTAGTGTATATGCCCTAGGGGCCATTATTGTATCATACTAGCATGTATATTACTTAATGGAAGCTTGGGATATTCACAGTTGTATATAACAGTCTTGCTAAATATGGTAGTATGCTACTTGGTTTGAGTCTACTTTAATATGTGCATATGTTTCTTGTAACGTATCACTTATACATATTAGTAGAGCCCATAGGATCTTTGCTTGATTACCAGCGTCGTGATGGCAATCACACTAGTGGGGGCTGGGTAGTCTGTAAGCAACATCCTATACAGGTCCCTGGTCGTTGGATTATCGAGATAGGGCATCGATATTCCGGAGTAGACTAAGTGTATACGCTTCTCATCCCAGTTGGGGAAATGGTCTGTCCCACAGCCATCAGTACGTCGTGCTGGAGATATTATACAGGTGCTCGTTAGGTTACGGGTACACCGGACAGGACTCGCCGAGGAACTGATTGGTTGGTATTATACCCATCGTCAGTTATCAGTTCCCAGGTGACATGAGTACAGCATAGTCCGCAGACTTGACACTGCTACTTCGCCTCGAGTGTGTCCCACTGTTCTTAGATTGCTACCCTACCACGGCTCAAAGGAGTCGTGCAAACAGGTAGCAGTTGGGTGCAGTCCCGAGCACTTGGAGGCAGTGGCGGTTAGATAGGATTCGTCTCTCCCGGTATTGGGAGATGATATCGCGCTGTGTCAGAGAGCCATTACGCAAAGTCCCTGGCCAGGGCAAGCGAGATATACTGGTAGGTTCCAGTAGCTTTTCAGGGTGTAATGGGCTTCGCTCCGACACGACTTATACAGCTATTAGGGGACTGACGCTTGCCGCCCCCTAGGCTTGATATGCGATAGTCTTAGACGAACAGACCGGACTGTACGAAGATTGTCACATCAGGCTCAGTGGGAGTTCGGATGATTTTCCTCATCGGCCTTCTTATCGACATCTACCTAGGGACCGTTACGTACAACTAGTGCCGCTTGCGGTCTGTGGTTAAACCCACTGCCAGCGTAGTGTCGAGTCTTTAGAGTCCCACACAGAGAGTTTCCCTGCTCCAGGCGAAACGATATAGAGGTCGTATGGTTTTTCGACAAGGGTTCGGACGCGTACGTGTGTTTACGCACGTACGACTTTTCGGACAGTTTTTACTAGCCGGCTTTGGTTTAAGCCAGATTCTAGTATCCGGTTATTGGATTTATACAGTCTAATGTTTTTCCGTGTTTTCACGGATAGGAGGGGCGTTCTCGTAATTGCGCGAGAAGCTTCTAGAAGATGGTGACTAAGGAGGTTTAGGTGGCATATACATTGAATGAGATTAGTGAGTCATATGGATGATTCATCCATGTCATTAATGCTTCATAATTGCTTAATGACTCATGGAGATGAATCACCATAAGATATTTATCAAGCATGGTTGTAAATCATTTTCTTTTCTTTTCTTGAGAAACAATAATGCTTGATATATATTATGATAGCTCATTTTCTCATTTGATTATTATGTTCATCTTCTCTCTTCTCAAGCTCTCTCTCTTCAAACCCTAATCCTCCCCTCTCATGTGTTGAGTACAAGGATTAGTTAGACTAATTAAACCATAACCCTCACTCTATATCATCTAGGTACTTTGATTAGCACTTGAAGAAACCTAGTTGCCTTAAGTTTAGAGGCAAAGCTTGGAGTAAAGCTCTCGTGGTGGATCGTCTTTGATTCGAGGAGGCCGTGAAGTTGCCGATGTTCCAAGGAGCCTACGAGGAGTGGAGGACAGCGATGAAGACCCGAAGGACACGGTTCTTGAGGTATAATCACTTCATATAGTAGTTTAGAACTTCTATGATAGTTGTTAGTTATCGTTTAGCTTCGATTCATGCGGTTAGTCGATGTTTAAGCAAAGAATAAGATCGTTTTTCATATTTCCGCCTCCCCGCAAGTCGTGGGGTGTTGCACATCGACTTACACTACCAAAGTAATTACCCGGAAGAAAGTAGTGTGCCAGCAAGCCGCAACGAAACCTGTAGGGAAAAACCTGCAAGAAACTGTGGCACAACGGGGGTGAGTTGCCAACTCGTGAGTAGAAAACATTACCGAGAAGAAATCGCATGTATGACTCTCTCCTAGGTCATACAATAATATTCTTAGAAAGTATAGCCTGAAGCATCTAATAATGGCAAGGGTAAACATCTAAACATAAGTGTAATACCAAGTGCTCGTGTCAGTGCCTCAGGTAGCAACATATCACATATATGATGTATGAATGCATGAAAACAGAATACATCTAATTGAGAAAACTGTTTTCTTATCTCAGTGAGATTTCTGTATAAAAAAATCGAAGTATCATCAATGAAATCAACAGAGAATCCGTGTCAAGCATCGACACAAAATATATATCTCAATATCTCAATATCTCGGGCTCCGGCAATCCGGACTGGCCCATAACATCAAATCTTAATATCTCGGACTCCGGCAATCCGGACTGGCCCCGGGCTCTGGCAATTCGGACTGGCCCATATCATCAAATCTCAAGACTACGTCGGTATCCTCCCGATATCCACCGCGTCACAAATAACCGGTCAGTAGTGCTCCCCTGACGGGCTCAATGCCATCATTTGCGACCATCTTGCCCCGGGGTACCGCACCGGGTCCACCATGAACGCGCAGACGGTTCCTCCTGCTCCTCGAATCGGGTGTATGATACCGCTCAAGAGCCGAGAAAACTCATGGTGGACACCTCTCACATCATATCACGAGAAAACCACAAATTTTTATCTTTTGAAATGAAAATGAGTTTATAAAATCCTTGCGGTTTCTCTAAATCCAGAAATCTCATGGAAAGTCCGAAATCCCAAACTCGAGAGTAAATAAACAGTGAATTACCGGCAAAAAGCCCCATAATTTTGCATGACAAATGAACGTATAAATGCATGAAGTATCTCATTAATAAATGCAATATCTAAACTAGCATATAAAAGCAAGCGTACTAGTACTATGTCGAAACTACCGGCTAGCAATTTATACCAATGAAGTAGTGTTTTCTAATGTGTACGTGACATGAAAATTACCGATGATGATGTGTGTGAGCCGGAAAGGAAGTGTACGTGGAGCATACGTATCATCGGTAATGGTGCTGGTGTCCTGACAACAGGGTTTCATAATAACTAATGAAAACACATTTAAGCATGCAATGCGATGCGAACAGTAAGAATATAGGGAAAATAAAGTAGTGACCGCAATATTTAAGAATATACATTTCTATATACGAGTCATACAGTTTTGGCATTTGAAATAGTACGAATCGTGGTTTTAGAAAATAGGGCTACGATGTTTTAAAGAAAATGTACGTCCTTCGAAAAATCCGTAGTATCTCTCGGCCTGTCTTTAAAATACTCACGATTGTCAGTTTGAAAATAAGTATGACTCGAGTCCAGTCTAATATCTACCTGATAAACTACAAGACTAAACTAAGGGACTAATCGAAAGGGTAAGGAAATCCACCTAAGTTCGAGTCGATATATCTAGTAGTCGGTGATCCCGCCTCAATAGCGTCACGTACGATAAAATATATAATACGACATGCTCGAGTCAAGAGTGTGGATCAATCATCATATTTTATACATCGTACGGTAAAATCCATCGTACGGCATCCCAAAATCGGGGTACGCGTCAAATATCACCTTTATCTCATAATTCATATGGTATCATGATTGAAACGATTTCGGATTGTGTAGTATGAAAATTATATAGAAATCACAACCAAAAATATTTTGACCCCAATCAATAACGGTGTCGAATGTAGCGCGTTAGTAAGTGCGGATCGTCCACAGGGATTGTGAGATTCGTTCGTATTTGTTTTGTTTGAATTGAAAATTTAATAGAAAAGAAAAGAAAACGATTCATGATTTGTAAATTGAATTTCAAGAATTAGAAAAATCTAGATCTAATAACAAGAAAACATTAAAATTAAGAAGTGTCAATTGATGATTTCCAATCCAAATATCAAGAATCGAAGTGAGGCTCGTAGGAATCGATCGGATCTATAGATGTGATGAAATCTAGCGATTACGTATTCTTATCCTTCGATGAATTGATACTAGATCGATGATGATCGACGAGAATTAGGGATTTCTTGTGAAACTAGGGTTTCATCATTTATCCCTTGTTCCTTCGTCGATATCATTCACATTCTAGCCTTTAGTAAATTCAAGAATCGATCGTGGATCCCTAATTTCGAGCGATCACAATCAAGAAAGTATCGCAACGAAACTAGGTCGTCGATTCTTCAATTTTCTAGGGTTTACAAAACTCGCAGGACTTAAGAATCGTTTTAAGATTTGTTACATCATCATTCTATTGATCGTCTCGACTCCTTTACGAGCGGAGTTTTACTTAAACATCACAACAAGAACCACAATCACAAATTGAGATCGAATCATGATGCAAGAATTTAAAGAAAGCAAGATTAAAGAATTTCACCTTTTATTTATATCAACAATTCCGTTACAAATCGCTTAAGAGCTACAAGAGGAAGAACTCGATCGTCGATTTGGCTTCGCTCGTCTCCTTGAGTCACGGATCGGCTTGGATCACTTGCTCGATTGAAGATCGGCTCCGCTCCTAAAAGGTTGAAGGCTTTTTGCTTGAATGGTACTCGGGATCTTGAATTTGGCTTGGATTTTGGATTAGGGGAGGCACAAGTTGTGTCACTCAACTTGTGTTAGAAATGGGGGAGAGAATGAGTTAATGAACAACCCTTCACCTTAGATCTAGGCTCTTTTTTATAAACCTCACAACCCTAGATCTAGAATTCAAAATTTGAATTTCCCTCCAAAAGTTTATTAGAGAGAGGCTTCTAGAAGAGGTTAGTTGGAGGGATGCTTCTAGAACTAGGTTGTTAGGCCGAGCCTTCTAGATGAAGCCACATGGAGAATCTGGAGTCTTCTGGAAGCTTGGACCGTTGCATGAAGGCACGTGCAGAAATTTGAGCCTCTGAAGCCATGAAACCGCCGCTGATCCGCAGCGCAAGCCGGCTCCGGCCGCGGATCCGCGACTCTGTTGACGCCTTGGGGCTTTATTCTTCTGTGATGAATTAGGGCTGACCTTTTGGCCTTTTTCTGATATGCTGAATTTTATATTTCTCTCTAGATTGCTACCAGCTCTCAAGTCTTAGAGTTGGCGTAATTTTTGATCAGCACTATAACAATTTTGGCCTTTCTTCTGGAATTTCCTGCACAGACTCCGAAACAAGTGTTGCGCTACATAAGAATGATGCGATGCCATGATAAATCGTCAATTTCCCTAAAAATGCCGGTTTTAGAGTATAACACATGTAATCTGGTATTTCAAGGGTGTTTTGCTAATATGTGCAATATGAATACCGAACACTTCTAGATGAGTGCAAAAGATAGGGAAATTGCCGTGTTAAAAATGCAGAATTTTCGACTGATCAAATTCCCCCAAACTTATTTTCGGTCGTCTCGAGCGAACTTTTTTATTAAAAAAAAGAAGGAGAAAATAAAGAAAGAGAAAAACTAACGAGCACACTTTCGTAGGCAACACGATTGCGCTGAGCACGTGCAACAAGCCTTTAAACCTCTGGGTGTTCCTAGTAGGAGGAGTGTTGTCTCCTGAGGGTTTTCAGCGGATTGCACCCACAAAATCCAATAATAAAAGGAAGATCATGAATATTACATTTAAAGAAAAGAATTGTAAAAGAAAAGCCTTGAAAATTAGGGTATCCAACTATGCTAGCTTTTCGGTTGTCATGAGCCCTATCTTAATAGTCATGAAAAAATGTCAGAAATCACATCATCCATCAATAAAACAACGTCTTTATTCTTCATTCCTATCTTTCTTCCAAACATCGATCATATAACCCTACGTGTGTGTAATAGACATCCTTACACCCGGAGAATTCAATTCAAGCTATCATACTCTTGTCGATCTGCCTCAGTACTTTTTAATTAATGAATATTTAGATGAATTTGCTCACACACTTTCATGCGACCGTTAATACTTCTTGAGGTACTAACCGATCGATTACTCATGTGCTTGGTTATTTGGTGTTTTTCCTCGTCTTGCACCACCTAAGGCTTAGCAGTGACTCCCAGACCAGTTGGCCTTAGGGCACTAGGTGAAGAGGCACCCTCGCTATATTTTTTTATTGCTGCTTTGGCGATAACAAAACCAGTGTTCATTTTTCTCACCATTTTATATTTTATTCATTTTTTTTATTTCCTTCATACATCGGCTTTTAGACAAGAGCATTTCAAGGTATCCTCTACTATCCCGAGTTTCAAGACGTGTGTAAGTGCGAATAGTAGGGTATCAACGTTCAAAATGTTTGGCTTCCAGAATAGAAACTATTTTTCAGACTTATTTTTATCCTCAGATTAGTGACTTCCTTCATCTTACTAACCCTTGGGACAACGGCTCATAACTACTTATTACTAGTTCGTATAAGAAAACTTCTAATTTTCTTGGTTTTCTTAAATTTTTCTAATCTCATGTACGTAATTTTTCACTATCTAATCTTTTATTATCTTATTTATGTACAAAAATGTTTTTATTTTTGAATATTTTTTAAATTTTTATAGGTTTTGAAAATGTTTTGTGCTTATGCAAAGTATGATGCAAATGATGCGAAAATAAGCACAAACCTCCCCCAAACTTGTTTTCAACAGTGTCCTCACTGTTGCTAACCGCTATATCTACAAAAACCTGTAAGCCTGGGAGGAATTTATTAGTGGGGACAAAATATATAAGTGAAGATCCTTCCCCAAACTTATTCTTGGCTCATCATTTTGTGTAAAAATTTTCTTTTCAAGAGCCAGAAAATATACCCCCCCAAACTTGAGTTAAGCAATGTTAATCTTTTGAAAATCACATGAGGGGGTGAAGAATCATTGGTCGATGCCAAGCTTTGCAAAGACCGAAGGTCAACACCAACCATTCGAAAATTTTATCAATGCAGTGCTCAGGTTGGTGGAAGAAGAAGTAGGGAAAGGGTAAGGGGTGGAATAGAATGTGTGTGCGTCTCATTTTGGAGAGACGATGTAGTGAATGTGATGGATTACTCGCATTCTCTTTATAGTTCAGAAGAAGGGGTGGAGGTTCAATTTCATTGTTTGGGAGATGATTCATCTCAACACCCGTGTCTTTCAAAAATGCGAGTTCATCAGCGAAGATCTCCTCAAAAGTTTCATCAATACCCCGATGAATAATGTCATCACAAAGTGCGGGGTGATCTTCAGACTCTAAAAACAGTTCATAATCGGTGTTAGTTGTTGACCCGGACATCTCGGTGGAAGAGTCCGTATGTGTATGATATATAGTTGGGTCAATCAATAACATATGAAAAGAGTCAAGATCAGTATCATGAGGATCGTCAAATTCGCTGCTGTCGACATCCATTAAGTCGATAGAACAGACCTGAGCAGTAGGTTCGGACGGTACACTTCCCAACTTGTAAATGATCAGTTCAATTGAACTATTTCCAAAGGATAGGGTCATAGAACCATTACGACAGTTGATGATAGCGTTGGAAGTGGCCAAAAAGGAGTGACTTAAAATCACCGGAATTTGATTCCGTGGGTTCGCTACAGGTCGTGTATAAAGTACAATAAAGTCTACAGGGAATACAAATTCCCCGATTTTTATTAACACATCCTCCAGTTCACCCCTAGGTTTGGTGATTGATCGGTCATCCATCTGGAGAGTTATGCTCGAGGGCTTTAACACTCCGATACCTAGTTGCTCGTAAACCGAATATGGAAGCAAGTTGACACTAGCGCCAAGGTCTAGTAGAGCACGGTTGATGTGTTTCTCCCCAATAGAAATGGAAATAGTAGGACAGCCAGGGTCCTTACGTTTCCTCGGTACTTGTTGGGGGAAAGCCGTGTCTACAGTCTTTGCCATGAATATCTTCTTGGGCATTTGAGTCTTCCTCTTTCTAGTGCACAAGTCCTTAAGAGTTTTCGCATAAGCGGTGACTTGTTGGATAGCATCTAGAAGAGGGATGTTGATGTTAACCTGTTTCAAGATTTCCGTGATCTTGTCCATTTGTGGACTTGGTCTGTTTCCCCTTAACCGATTCGGGTAAGGAGCTTGGGCAGTAAGGTCGGGGTCCAACACTGGAGAAGATCGTGTGGGTGGAAACGATCTAAGAATAGGAGCGGGGATTGTTTTCGGTGGACTAGAAGAGATGGGCTGAGGTGTCGAGCCGTGTGGGAAACGAAGAATAGGCCCGGAAGAAAATGGTGGCGTAGATGAACTGGTGTCAGAATTAGAAGAAGAAGTGGAACGAAAGGTCTCAGCCGGGGTATCATCGATAGATTTTTCAGTGTCATCAATCTCTTCCCCAACGTGATTGTCAAGCACTCTTCCAGATCTCAACGTGATTGCATTCACATGATGTGAATAGCCAGGATTGGGTAAAGGTTGAGCTGGAAGTTTCCCTTTCTCTCTTGCACTCATTTCGGCTTTTAGTCTTGCAATTTCTGCTTCCATCGATTTAATAAGCTCGCTTTGGGACGCAGAGTTTTTCTCAATTTTATCGACGGAAGACTTTATTGCCCAAAGCAAATTCATGAATGAAGAGGATTCATCAGTCCCGGTCAACTGCAAAGGATTAGACGGTGCAGGTGTGTTGACCGGATTTTGAAAGTTTTGTGCTTGGAAGGGGTGCTGACTCAATTGTGGTTGCTGTTGTGGTGGAGGGACCCTTTGGAATTTTTTTTGATTTGGAACCGTGTTTTGATTCTGTTGTTGGTTCCAAGAAAAGTTAGGGTGATTCCTCCAACCCTGATTATATGTGGAAGAAAATGGATCGTTACTAGGTCTTTGAAAAGCCGCATTGGTATGCTCATGACCTTGAAACGGAGAATTAAGTGGACATTCTTCCGTCAAATGAGAAGGATCAGAACATCATCCACATACAGTTTTGGAGAGTGACATTTGATTTAGGGCGGCAGCTAAAAATTTGTTTTCCATATTGTCGAATTTCTTGTGTAAAGCTGAAATTTCAGCTCTAACTCCTATGGAAACATCCGACTAGTTATTGCCACCCCTAAACGATTGACTCACACCCTCCCACTGTAAGGACTTTTCAGCGAAATCTTCTAAAAATTTCCAGGCTTCCCCATCATCTTTGGTCATGAAATTGCCTTGACACATTAATTCAAGGGTCTGTTTTGTGTTAGGATTAATGCCCTCATAAATGATTCGGCACAGATCCCATCTGGGGATTCCGTGATGTGGACATTGAACTAACAGATCCTTAAAGCGTTCAAGACACCGTGAAAATGTTTCATTTGGAAGCTGGGTGAATTGATTGATTTCGCTACGGACTCGAGCTGTCTTATGATTTGGGTAGAATTTCTTAAGGAATGCTTTGACGAATTCTTCCCAATTTGAAATGGAATGTGCGGTTGTGTTGTAAAGCCACTTCTCATCTATATCGCACAAGGTAAATGGGAGAAGACGTAGACGCATAGCATCCATAGAAAGCTGTGAGGTACCCATCATTGCGCATACATTTTCAAATTTGGTGATAAAGGCTTATGCGTCTTCAGTCTCGAGACCGTCATATTTGGGTAGAAGGTTGATGTATTGGGGTTTTATTTGAAAATTTTCCCTGTTGGCAAGTGAAATGGAGAGACATGTCGAAAGAGGACCTCGTGTAGGATAGCACCTCTCTTGGAGAGAGATGCGGGGTGGATTCTGCGCACCAACGGACGGCGACAGAGTAGTGGTAAAGAAGTTCGATGGAGACGGATTCATCGATGTGGGTGTGGTGGTGGGTAAAGAAGAGGTAAATGTAGAAATACCGACTTTTGGGTCGATCGAGGAAACGCGGACTAAACGGGCACTAGAATCCCGTGTCCAGCCTATCTTGCACTAAAAAGGGTTAGTACAAGTGGCAGCGTGACTTATAATTAGGGGAAATGAATGAATGTGGTGTTTGTTTTGAAAATATACGGATTTTTTGAAAAAATGATCCGATCACAACAAATGCAACAAGCAACCCTAAAATCTAGTGGTCACCTAGGTCAAAGCTCTAGACCGCTCCTAACTGCCAAAAGACAAGTCGCAGGATCAATCCTCCACTGCCTCTTTGTCTCTCCTGTGGCCAGGTAAGTGCCAGGTAAGTGGGAGGTTCTCCACTACGTAAGTAGTGGGCCAAATTAAGTAACCACTAGCCTTCGACACACTTGCCTTAGATACCACAAAAGAAACGCGGATAAGCAATGAATTACCCATGGCCTTCTTCTGTCCTAAGTAAGCGCGACGGTCCTTAGAATCATCTCTAGATATTTTTTAGTTAATGAGGGTAATGCGGATGCAAGTTTGTGATTTTTGGGGCTTAGGAAGGGTAATGAACTCCCCACCTAATATGAATTTGGTCTTTGCCCCTTAATTTCCGTATAAATATGCAACAACCAAAAATCAAAAACACGCATAATTTCTATTGCTTTTGCGGCGCTGCGATTTATTTGCAAAGAAACCTGCAGCAAATTGTTAATTGGAGCAGATTTAAGAGGAGATAAGAAAGTAAGAAAGGACCTGAGTGAAAATGGTACAGTGAAGCAGCCACCAAGCCGCGGAACCGCCGCAGGAGGTGGGTATATGCCGCGGAAACGCGGTGGTATCCTTGGATCACTGCACAGAAATTTGTGCAAAACTCCTGTTCACCTTTCTAGCTCTCTGGAATTTGCAGAAATTTTTTTCCACAGCTCCACAAGTTCCAGATTTCCTCGCAACAAATCACAACAACACATTTAGGGTTTGTGAGAATTTAGATCTAAAAATATAGATGGATCAAACTTTTCAACTCAAATTTCAAAATACGAACAATTAGCGCACTATCCTCGGCAACGACGCCATTTGATTGAAACGATTTCGGATTGTGTAGTATGAAAATTATATAGAAATCACAACCAAAAATATTTTGACCGCAATCAATAACAGTGTCGAATGTAGCGCGTTAGTAAGTGCGGATCGTCCACAGGGATTGTGAGATTCGTTCGTATTTATTTTGTTTGAATTGAAAATTTAATAGAAAAGAAAAGAAAACGATTCATGATTTGTAAATTGAATTTCAAAAATTAGAAAAATCTAGATCTAATAACAAGAAAACATTAAAATCAAGAAGTGTCAATTGATGATTTCCAATCCAAATATCAAGAATCGAAGTGAGGCTCGTAGGAATCGATCGGATCTATAGATGTGATGAAATCTAGCGATTACGTATTCTTATCCTTCGATGAATTGATACTAGATCGATGATGATCGACGAGAATTAGGGATTTCTTGTGAAACTAGGGTTTCATCATTTATGCCTTGTTCCGTCGTCGATATCATTCACATTCTAGCCTCTAGTAAATTCAAGAATCGATCGTGGATCCCTAATTTCGAGCGATCACAATCAAGTAAGCATCGCAACGAAACTAGGTCGTCGATTCTTCAATTTGCTAAGGTTTACAAAACTCGTAGGACTTAAGAATCGT
Source organism: Agapanthus africanus (assembly GCA_030015575.1). Classification (NCBI taxonomy): domain Eukaryota; kingdom Viridiplantae; phylum Streptophyta; class Magnoliopsida; order Asparagales; family Amaryllidaceae; genus Agapanthus; species Agapanthus africanus. The sequence continues at coordinate 218,688,370 of JASDDO010000029.1, forward strand.
TTTAAGATTTGTTACATCATCATTCTATTGATCGTCTCGACTCCTTTACGAGCGGAGTTTTGCTCAAACATCACAACAAGAACCACAATCACAAATTGAGATCGAATCATGATGCAAGAATTTAAAGAAAGCAAGATTAAAGAATTTCACATTTTATTTATATCAACAATTCCATTACAAATCGCTCAAGAGCTACAAGAGAAAGAACTCGATCGTCGATTTGGCTTCGCTCTTCTCCTTGAGTCGCGGATCGGCTTGGATCACTTGCTCGATTGAAGATCGGCTCCGCTCCTAAAAGGTTGAAGGCTTCTTGCTTGAATGGTACTCGGGATCTTGAATTTGGCTTGGATTTTGGATTAGGGTTTGAGGCACAAGTTGTGTCACTCAACTTGTGTTAGAAATGGGGGAGAGAATGAGCTAATGAACAACCCTTCACCTTAGATCTAGGCTCCTTTTTATAGACCTCATAACCCTATATCTAGAATTCAAAATTTGAATTTCCCTCCAAAAGTTTGTTAGAGAGAGGATTCTAGAAGAGGTTAGTTGGAGGGATGCTTCTAGAATTAGGTTGTAAGGACGAGCCTTCTAGATGAAGCCACATGGAGAATCTGGAGTCTTCTGGAAGCTTGGACCGTTGCATGAAGGCACGTGTAGAAATTTGAGCCTCTGAAGCCATGGAGCCGCCGTGGATCCGCGGCGCAAGCCGGCTCCGGCCGCTGATCCGCGGCTCTGTTGAAGCCTTGGGGCTTTATTCTTCTGTGATGAATTAGGGCTGACCTTTTGGCCTTTTTCTGATATGCTGAATTTTATATTTCTCTCTAGATTGCTACCAGCTCTCAAGTCTTTGAGTTGGCGTAATTTTTGATCAGCACTATTTCAATTTTGGCCTTTCTTCTGGAATTTCCTGCACAGACTTCGAAACAAGTGTTGCGCTACACAAGAATGATGCGATGCCATGATAAACAGTCAATTTCCCTAAAAATGCCGGTTTTAGAGTATAACACATGTAATCTGGTATTTCAGGGGTGTTTTGCTAATATGTGCAATATGAATACCGAACACTTCTAGATGAGTGCAAAAGATAGGGAAATTGCCGTATTAAAAATGCAGTATTTTCGACTGATCAAATTCCCCCAAACTTATTTTTGGTCGTCTCGAGCGAACTGTTTTATTAAAAAAAGAGAAGGAGAAAATAAAGAAAGAGAAAAACTAACTAGCACACTTTCGTAGGCAACACGATTGCACTGAGCACGTGCAACAAGCCTTTAAATCTCTAGGTGTCCCTAGTAGGAGGAGTGTTGTCACCTGAGGGTTTTCAGCGGATTGCACCCACAAAATCCAATAATAAAAGGAAGATCATGAATATTACATTTAAAGAAAAGAATTGTAAAATAAAAGCCTTGAAAATTAGGGTTTCCAACTATGCTAGCTTTTCGGTTGTCATGAGCCCTATCTTAATAGTCATGAAAAAATGTCAGAAATCACATCATCCCTCAATAAAACATCGTCTTTATTCTTCATTCCTATTTTTCTTTCAAACATCGATCATATAACCCTACGTGTGTGTAATAGACATCCTTACACCCGGAGAATTCAATTCAAGCTATCATACTTTTGTCCATCTGCCTCAGTACTTTTTAATTAATGAATATTTAGATGAATTTGCTCACACACTTTCATGCGACCGTTAATACTTCTTGAGGTACTAACCGACCGATTACTCATGTGCTTGCTTATTTGGTGTTTTTCCTCGTCTTGCACCACCTAAGGCTTAGCAGTGACTCCCAGACCAGTTGGCCTTAGGGCACTAGGTGAAGAGGCACCCTCGCTATATTTTTTTATTGCTGCCTGGGCGATAACAAAACCAGTGTTCATTTTACACACCATTTTATATTTTATTCATTTTTTTTATTTCCTTCATACATCGGCTTTTAGACAAGAGCATTTCAAGGTATTCTCTACTATCCCGAGTTTCAAGACGTGTTTAAGTGCGAATAGTAGGGTATCAACGTTCAAAATGTTTGGCTTCCAGAATAGAAACTATTTTTCAGACTTATTTTTATCCTCAGATTAGTGACTTCCTTCATCTTACTAACCCTTGGGACAACGGCTCATAACTACTTATTACTAGTTCGTATAAGAAAACTTCTAATTTTCTTGGTTTTCTTAAATTTTTCTAATCTCATGTACGTAATTTTTCACTATCTAATCTTTTATTATCTTATTTATGTACAAAAATGTTTTTATTTTTGAATATTTTTTAAATTTTTATAGGTTTTGAAAATGTTTTGTGCTTATGCAAAGTATGATGCAAATGATGGGAAAATAAGCACAAACCTCCCCCAAACTTATTTTCAACAGTGTCCTCACTGTTGCCAACCGCTATATCTACAAAAACCTGTAAGCCTGGGAGGAATTTATTAGTGGGGGCAAAATATATAAGTGAAGATCCTCCCCCAAACTTATTCTTGGCTCATCATTTTGTGTAAAAATTTTCTTTTCAAGAGCCAGAAAATATACCCCCCAAACTTGAGTTAAGCAATGTTAATCTTTTGAAAATCACATGAGGGGGTGAAGAATCATTGGTCGATGCCAAGCTTTGCAAAGACCGAAGGTCAACACCAGCCATTCCAAAATTTTATCAATGCAGTGCTCAGGTTGGTGGAAGAAGAAGTAGGGAAAGGGTAAGGGGTGGAATAGAATGTGTGTGCATCTCATTTTGGAGAGACGATGCAGTGAATGTGATGGATTACTCGCATTCTCTTTACAGTTCAGAAGAAGGGGTAGAGGTTCAATTTCATTATTTGGGAGATGATTCATCTCAACACCCGTGTCTTTCAAAAATGCGAGTTCATCAGCGAAGATCTCCTCAAAAGTTCCATCAATACCCCGATGAATAATGTCATCACAAAGTGCGGGGTGATCTTCAGACTCTAAAAACAGTTCATAATCGGTGTTAGTTGTTGACCCGGACATCTCGGTGGAAGAGTCCGTATGTGTATGATACATAGTTGGGTCAAACAATAACGTATGAAAAGAGTCAAGATCAGTATCATGAGGATCGTCAAATTCGCTGCTGTCGACATCCATTAAGTCGACAGAACAGACCTGAGCAGTAGGTTCGGAGGGTACACTTCCCAACTTGTAAATGTTCAGTTCAATTGACCTATTCCCGAAGGATAGGGTCATAGAACCATTACGACAGTTGATGATAGCGTTGGAAGTGGCTATAAAGGGGCGACCTAAAATCTCCGGAATTTGATTCCGTGGGTTCGCTACAGGCCGTGTATCAAGTACAATAAAGTCTACAGGGAATAGAAATGAAAATAGTAGGACAACCAGGGTCCTTACGTTGTCTCGGTACTTGTTGGGGGAAAGCCGTGTCTACAGTCTTTGCCATGAATATCTTCTTGGGCACTTGAGTCTTCCTCTTTCTAATGCACAAGTCCTTAAGAGTTTTTGCATAAGCGGGGACTTGTTGGATAGCATCTAGAAGAGGGATTTTGATGTTAACCTGTTTCAAGATTTCCGTGATCTTCTCCATTTGTGGACTTGGTCTGTTTCCCCTTAACCGATTCGGGTAAGGAGCTTGGGTAATAAGGTCGGGGTCCAACACTGGATAAGATCGTGTTGGTGGAAACGATCTAAGAATAGGAGTGGGGATCGTTTTCGGTGGACTAGAAGAGATGGGCTGAGGTGTCGAGCCGTGTGGGAAACGGAGAATAGGCTCGGAAGAAAATGGTGGGGTAGATGAACTGGGGTCAGAATTAGAAGAAGAAGTGGAAGGAAAGGTCTCAGCCGGGGTATCATCGATAGATTTTTCAGTGTCATCAATCTCTTCCCCAACGTGATTGTCAAGCACTCTTCCAGATCTCAACGTGATTGCATTCACATGATGTGAATAGCCAGGATTGGGTAAAGGTTGAGTTGGAAGTTTCCCTTTCTCTCTTGCACTCATTTCGGCTTTTAGTCTTGCAATTTCTGCTTCCATCGATTTAATAGTCTCGCTTTGGGACGCAGAGTTTTTCTCAATTTTATCGACGGAAGACTTTATTTCCCAAAGCAAATTCAGGAATGAAGAGGATTCATCAGTCCCGGTCAACTGCAAAGGATTAGACGGTGCAGGTGTGTTGACCGGATTTTGAAAGTTTTGTGCTTGGAAGGGGTGCTGACTCAATTGTGGTTGCTGTTGTGGTGGAGGGACCCTTTGGAAATTGTTTTGATTTGGAACCGTATTTTGATTCTGTTGTTGGTTCCAAGCAAAGTTTGGGTGATTCCTCCAACCCTGATTATATGTGGAAGAAAATGGATCGTTTCTAGGTCTTTGAAAAGCAGCATTGGTATGCTCATGACCTTGAAACGGAGAATTAAGTGGACATTCTTCCGTCAAATGAGAAGGATCAGAACAGCATCCACATACAGTTTTGGAGAGTGACATTTGATTTAGGGCGGCAGCTAAAAATTTGTTTTCCATATTGTCGAATTTCTTGTGTAAAGCTGAAATTTCAGCTCTAACTCCTATGGAAACATCTGACTGGTTATTGCCACCCTTAAACGATTGAGTCACACCCTCCCACTGTAAGGACTTTTCAGCGAAATCTTCTAAAAATTTCCAGGCTTCCCCATCATCTTTGGTCATGAAATTGCCTTGACACATTAATTCAAGGGTCTGTTTTGTGTTAGGATTAATACCCTCATAAATGATTCGGCACAGATCCCATCTGGGGATTCCGTGATGTGGACATTGAACTAACAGATCCTTAAAGAGTTCAAGACATTGTGAAAATGTTTCATTTGGAAGCTGGGTGAATTGATTGATTTCGCTACGGACTCGAGCTGTCTTAGATTTGGGTAGAATTTCTTAAGGAATGCTTTGACGAATTCTTCCCAATTTGAAATGGAATGTGCGGTTGTGTTGTAAAGCCACTTCTCGGCTATATCGCACAAGGTAAATGGGAGAAGACGTAGAAACATAGCATCCATAGAAAGCTGTGAGGTACCCATCATTGCGCATACATTTTCATATTTGGTGATAAAGGCATATGCGTCTTCAGTCTCGAGACCGTGATATTTGGGTAGAAGGTTGATGTATTGGGGTTTTATTTGAAAATTTTCCCCGTTGGCTGGTGGAATGGAGAGATAGGTCGAAAGAGGACCTCGTGTAGGATAGCACCTCTCTTGGAGAGAGATGCGGGGTGCATTCTGCGCACCAACGGACGGCGGCAGAGTAGTGGTAAAGAAGTTCGATGGAGACGGATCCATCGATGTGGGTGTGGTGGTGGGTAAAGACGAGGTAAATGTAGAAATACCGACTTTTGGATCGATCGAGGAAACGCGGACTAAACGGGCACTAGAATCCCGTGTCCAGCCTATCTTGCACCTTAGAATGCAATTAGTTGTTAATTAAGCGATAATGCGTATTTTTAGTAAAATGTTTACCAAAATGGTTTTTAAATATTTTATAAAAATTAATGAATATTTTATTAGAATTTAATTTGGGCTTGCACACACATGTGCATGATAATCTAGGGCTAATTTGGGGTTCAACCATGCTTAAGTAGTCATGGTGCATTAACCATTCTATTAGGGTAAAATGTAATTAATTAAGTAAATAAGTTTTCAAAAAAAAAAAACCATAATTTTAACTAATGATATTCTTTTGGGTTAACTTGAAGAAGGAGGAAGAGAGAGAGGGAATGATGATGCTTAAGCATGGGAGACAAGCATGCTTAGCATTAAATGAAGAGAGAGGAAGTGCATGCTTGCTTCCATACCCCCCTCTCACTCTCTCTCTATTCTTTTTGAAATCCCATTTTCTTTCCCTCATATTTTCCTCCATTCTCTCCCCAAAACAGAAACTTTTCTGCCCCTTCACCAAAACCAAATCCAAATCTTCTAAAATCCTTGCTACCCTCACAAAAATTCACTTCACCCTTCTCTAAACTTAAGCCAAAGTCATGGAGATCATGTAACATTTCAAAAAAATAAAATATTATTTTTGAAATTTTTTATAATTAAATAATAAAATATTGAATATTTTAATAGGGCGGTATAATTAAATACCGATAAATTGGGAAAAAATTTCGAAAATTATGGAAATTACTAAAAAGAGGGTGTTTTATGTGAATTATGCAAATTTTAAGTTTTTATGATTAATTATACGCTATTTAGTGCTAATCGCGATTAAATATCGCTAATCGCGCATTAAACTTGTTTTGTGCAAAACATGCACCATATCATTTTTACACTTGTGTTGCATTTTCCTACATGGTTTTCTCTTCATTTTTCATTCATGGCTTTGGTTTTGTGAGAAGAGAAGAGAAAAGGAAAGGAAAAGAAAAGAAAAGAAAAGAAAAGGATACTAGTAAAGAATTGGGTATGGGCATGAGAGAGAGTGAGGAGAGGGGGTCAATCTTGGACCATGACCTTTATCACTTCATTATTTCCTCTTCATTTCTTCTCTCCCCTCTCAAAGTGCTGCTTCCTCCTCCTCCTCCACCATCTTCATCCTCTCAAACACCATTAAAAACACCTCAAAACCCCATATCCATTTCATAAAAAATGTGCATGAGCTCACTAGCTACACCTTGGATCAAGAAAGCTTGCATTTTGGACACTTGGGGCAACTCAAGAAAATTCTTGAGTTGCCAAATGAGATATTCTCTTAACCATTAGCCTAGTATATCCATTGCTTTTACATCCATGTTTGTTTAGAACCGATTTGGTTTCGTTTAGTGAGACTTGGGAAATTCTAGTTAGGGTTTATGGAATTCTTGGGTTGTGATGTGTAATTAAGATTAGTAGAGGCTATACAACCCCTGTGGCGATTGATTGGAGACCTAAACCAGAGACTAGAACCCATTCTAGCGAACTTAGAAACCCAATATCGGAAGAATTTTGGATTCTGTGAGTGTATATTGAAATCTGCTAACACCCGGGTGACCTGAAAATTATTTAGCAAAGACAGTGATACATGCAGGCAAGCTAGGACCCCCCCACTGAAACCCTAGCCCCTAACCCTCAACCCAGGCCGCAAATTAAATCATTCTGGCCATAATTTGCGGCCATAGCAGTGAGGAAGTGACTCGTTTTTGTTCTAGGGCTTTATCTCCAGTAAATTAGACCCCTGGCATATGCAAAATTGACCAATTTGACCTAGGGTAAAATCTGGGACCATTTTCAAGAGTTGTTGTTTTGATTCGGGGTTTCATTTTGCGTATTTTGAATTCTGAATTTTTGTGATTTGTGTCGTATTAGATCGTTTGACGTTTGTACGTCGAAATCGAGTGTTATTTGGTGGTTTTGAAAGCGTAGTCCATAGGTTCTAACCTACAGGACTTTAGCGTGTCGTTTTGGTTTTCCGATGTGAGTTTAATACGCATTTGCGATACATTATGATGTGTAGGTACCCCATGAAGACTTCGAGATGACAAGCAAGCACGTGGCGACGTCGGCAACGAAAAACGAAGAGCAATGTGAGTAGATTATATCTACGGGGGAAGTCGGGTGGATGGCGTATAGCACCCCCGCTGTTCGATGTATAGTATGATTTATATATACTATATATATATGATATCTTTTATGTGTGACATGGATATTCTAGATATGATTATGTGTTCAATGGTTAGATTAGGGTTTTTAGAAGTGAACTAGTATAGCTTCTTAGTCGCGAACCCTAGAATAGGTTTACACCCACACGCACACACATACTTACTTTGTTATACTTGTGCGTATTTAGGGATACGTGTATACACACACACACACAGAGGTATGGGACGATGTATATATATACACGTATACCTAGACTTGGATGTTGAGGATAGTGGATGATATTTGAAGATGAGTCGACAAGATTGGGCATGGTGCCATGAGATCGGTGATATGATGTGGTTCGTATTATGAGATACGAAATGAGATTTTAGCGGGCCTTTGGACGTGTGTTTTACACACGCATATATATATATATATATATATATATATATATATATATAGTATCAGTTTGTACCAGACTTAGGTCAGTACCCAGTTCATATATAGTATCGGTTTGTATTAGACTTAGGTCAGTACCCAGTTCATGAGATATGATGATAAGGATACCGAATAAATGATGAGATGAATGTGATATTTGACCCGTACCCAGATTTGGGATGCCGTATGATGGATTTACCGTACAAGCTTTATATTGATGATAGATCCGCACTCTTGACTCGAGGATGTCATATGATATATTGTATTGTACGTGGTACTATTAAGGAGAGATCACCGACTATTATATATGTATATATATATCGACTCAGATTTAGGTGGTTTCCGTAACCTTTCGATTAGCTTGTTAGTTATATCTGTAGTTTACTTCGTAGATGTTAGACTAGACCCGAGTCATACCTATTTCAAAACTAACGAATTGTGAGTATTTTAAAGATAGGCAAAGGGATTCTACGAATATTTTCAAAAGACGCATCTTTTCTTAAAAACATCGTAGCCCTTATTTTTCTAAAAACCCCGATTCGTCTTATTTCAAATTGCAAAAATGTATGACATAAATATATTGATGTAGATTCTTCACTGTTGCGTTTATTATTCGATTTCCGCATATTGTTGCTATTCGCATCGCATTGTATGTGTAAATGTGTTTATTGTTATATTAAACCCATGCTGTCAAGACACCAGCACCATTATCGATGATGCGTATGTTCCACGTACACCTGCTTGCCGGCTCACACACTTCATCATCGATAATTGCCATGTCACTACACAGTAGAATTGTTGCATCAGGATATGACTACTTGTACATCTATATTGGCGCACACACATATTGTACACCCATACTTGCATACATATGTATTTGCATATACATAGATGATTCTGGCTTGATTTTGAGATTTGGGAACCGCAAGATATATTTTAAAACTGGATTCATTTAAAAGAGCGGTTTTCCCTCGATGTGTGCATATTACTGTTTTATGTTGCATGATGTACGGATATGCTTACATTTCTGTTATATGTCGCATACATCATGCTTTATGATTATACACATTGGGATATATTGTTTTCATGAGATTTCTGGATTTGAGAACCGTGGATATTTCAAAAGAAAGCATGTGCTGTTTTAAAAACCCGGTTTCTCTTGATATGATATTTCAGTGCGTCCACCATGCGTTTTCTCAGTTCTGAGACGTGTGATATGTGAAACCCGATTTGAGGAGGCGGATGATCCGTTTGCGGGTATATGGTGGACTCGGTATGGTACTCCGGGGCGAGAGAGAGATTTCGTATGGATGACGATGAGCCTGACAGAGGGACCACTACCTACCGGTGATAGTATTTTGGCTCGGCGGATATCCGGAGGATACCGACCGGAGTCGAGAGATGATATGGGCCGATCCGGACTGACGGAGCCCGTGGGACAATCCGGACTGACGGAGCCCGATATATGAGGATTTACGTGCCGATGCTGGGCACGGGTTTCATGATGTTTTCGAGTGTCGATGCTGGACACTCAGGTTCCATGATTTTGATGTGTCGCGAGGTACACACGTTGATTTATATCCTCCTACTTCCAATCATATGCTTATGATATTTACATGCATGACCTCATTGGGTGACACGTGGACGAGATCCACATACATACAGACATTGATTACATAGTTGGATGATATCCATATATTTAGACTCCATGATATAGTTGACACTGATTTCATGATGATTACATTGATGATACCTCATATTTATGATATGTTTCTACCTGAGGCACTGGCACGGGCACTTGGTACTACACTTATGTATAGATGTTTACCCTTGCCACCTTATCATGCTTCAGACTTATTCATATTGAGGATATATTGTTACTGATTGTTTGAACTAGGATTTAGTCATACATACGATTTCTACTCTGTGATGTTTTCTACTCACGAGTTGGCAACTCACCCCCGTTGTGCCACAGTTCTTATAGATTTCACCGTACAGGTTTCATTGCGGCTTTCTGGCACACTGTTTTCTTTCTGGATGATTGATTTGGTAGGTGGGTTCACTTGCATCGTGACCACCCTTGTATTTATTTAAATCATTTGTATCTAGTAATTCCATCAACCAGACTTGTATTTATTTCAGACTTAGAAAACTAGTTGTGTATTATTTCGACCTTAGAGTCGCGCGTTGTAGTATTATGGTTTTCTTAATGATTTTGAGTTTCCTTTTGAGTTTTGATCCTCGCCCTTCGGCGTTGTATATTATATTGCTTGCGTGGTTGTGACCGTCGATTGACGAAGAGCTAGCTCCCGCTTGGGGATGCCTTTTATCATTATGCATATATTATTTTTGTTGTACCCTATTTGGGGCCAGTATTTACAAAGGAAACTCTGCCGAAATTTTCAGAAAAGACTTGAGGATTTAAAAATGCATATTCGGCTTATTTAAAAACCTTGTTTTTAAAACTTGTTTTCTTCACTTCTTTAAAACTAGTTTTCCTTCATTTATTATTTAAAATGGTTTTAGATTTCTGGACTTTTGGCTTACTTGAATTAGATGAGGTCCTATAGACTTCGTACGATTCAAGGGCCAGTCACGTGCTATTTCGGGTCGTGACAGATCACTTGGAGCTTGGAAAGTTAGAGTTTTGAGCAAGTTTGGGAAGGTAGTTCTCTTCTTACTGTTAATTAGCTAGTTAACATGTTGTAGTGTCTTGTAGTTCCAGTTTAGAACCATGAAGTGTTAGTTTTAGTGCCGATATCATGTTTTCATGTTTTAGTTAAGAATTATAGCCATTTTGGGATCTGCTTTCACTTCCGATGCTTCAGGGAAAAGTTGAGTTTACTGGAGCATGTTCACTAGACTTAGACCACACACACAAAGCAAGAGACCCCTATTCTTATTTCAGGCCGCAATTTAATGTGTTCTGGCCGCAATTTGCGGCCATATGGGTGAGCTGTGTGTCGGGGTTTGGTGGGTAGGTGTCTGCTGTATATTTAAGGTGTTTGGTATATGCAACTTTTCTTATTTCAGCTCGTATCAAAATCTGGAACCTATTTCCTTGTTTTAGCACTTTTAAACTTACGCGACACATATGTTATGTGAGTGGGTTTGGTGGTTGCTGTGTGTCGCAGCGTGTCAGGGTGGTTTTAGACGTTTGTACACACGTTTTGGTGTATCGGATGCACACGCATTTAGCTTGCGACGCGAGTTTCTCTTTCGGTCTTGATATTGCGTTTTTGCAGGATTTTAGCCTTATGTGTGTTGCTTTGTGTAAATTCTAGGGTCGCAGGCGGGGACTTTGGACGCCGCGAAGAAGGGGAAACAGATGGTCAGATACACGTAGATCGAGATCACGGTGAGTAGATTTAACATCTACGGGGAAATCGCCCGTATGGCGTTATGCATCAGGGCTTGATAGGATATTGTAGCCACATGTTATATTCATATATATAGGTTGTGCATATGTACCATAGTTGCATACCCTTCTCTTGTTGCATATGGACATAGTAGTTATGAGACACCACACTGTTACTAACGGTTCATGCTGCACGAGCACTAATTGTATGTTACACACACACCGTTAGTAATTGTCATGATACCAGTACTATAGAATTGCTATGAACCATACATCGTTTAGATTATCTCATCATTGATGATTAGACATGATTCTATCCCTTTGTGTGCATACATACTTGCGTATATACCCACTTATACATCCATACTTGCGCACATACATATTGTACATTCATACTTGCGTTTATACCACTTGTACATCCATACTTGCGCACATACATATTGTACACCCATACTTGCGTATATACCCGCTTGTACATCCATATTGGCGCACATACATATTGTACACTCATACTTGCGTATATACCACTTGTACATCCATACTTATGCACATACATACTGTACATTCATACTTGCGTATATACCACTTGTACATCCATACTTGCGCACATACATATTGTACACTCATACTTGCATATATACCACTTGTACATCCATACTTGCGCACATACATATTGTACATTCATACTTGCGTATATACCACTTGTACATCCATACTTGCGCATGTACATATTGTACATTCATACTTACATATATACCTACTTGTACATCCATATTGGCGCACATACATATTGTACACTCATACTTACGTATATACCACTTGTGCATCCATACCTACATATATACTTATTGCACATACATAGATGATGCTAGCTTTGATTTTAGAGAATTCGGGAACCACATGACGTATTTTAAAACCGTATTTATTTTAAAAGAGCGGTTTCCCTCGATATGCACATATCACATCTTTATGTTGCATACGTCACGTTGCATGGATTTACGCATTGAGTTTGGATTTCATGTGATTCTGGTTTTGAGAACCGTGGTATTATTTTAAGAAAGCATGCACTATTTTGAAAATCCGGTTTCTCTTGATATGATATTTTAGTGCGTCCACCATGAGTTTTCTTGGTTTTGAGAGCTTGTGTGAGTATACCCGATTCGAGCAGTGGTAGGCACCGTCTGCGGGTACATGGTGGACCCGGTATGGTACCCCGGGGCAAGAAGACTCGTATAGATATACGGTGAGCCCAGCAGAGGGACTACTACCTACCGGTGATAGTATGGAGCCCGACGGATATCCGGAGGATACCGTCTGGGGGTTATGACATGAGATATATATTGAGGGCCGATCTGGTATGCGGCGCCTGAGAGACAAGGATTTGCGTGTCGATGCTGGACACGAGTATTTCATGATATTTTTGAGTGCCGATATTGGGCACTCCTATTCCATGAAATTTATAGGATTGAGGGCCGGATAGAGTGACGACGCCTGAGTTATCGGGATTTTGGGGTATTTTTGGTAGACACCGGGGTTTTCCACTATGATGATTCGTGTGGATGATATTTTATCCCATGCTCAGCATTCATTGTTATGCATTGCATCATGTAGTTGTAGTACCTGATAGAGTACTTTGCATGATTGTTGCATACCCAGTTCATCATATAGATGTTATCAGATTGCACATGTTATGCATGATTATTGCATACCCAGTTCATCATATAGATGTTATCAGATTGCCCATGTTAGAGTATCGCAGTACGTGCATACCTGCGATTACCTTTATATGTTATTTACTATTAACGAGTTGGCAACCCACCCCCGTTGTGCCACAGTGTTTGCAGGTTGACCCTCAGAGTAGTCGCGGCAGGGCTACCTCTTTGTTTCCTTTTGCTACGGATACCACTGCAGTTGGCGTGTGAGCCGTTTTGCTTATAGGTGGGTTTTGCGGTATCCGTTTATTTTCCATTTGTGCACTCTATTGTATCTAGTACTCTCCATCTACCATTTCATGTGTTGACTTAGAGACCAGTTGTGAGGACAATATTGTATATTATTTTGTACTCTGGATGTCGATCTCGTGTGAGCCGACTTTATTATGCAGTTTTATCTTTTATGTTGTTTCCACTTATATTGTCCATTTCTTCGCTACGGCGTCGTATATTATTCTCATGGTGATTGTTTTCCGCCGTTGGGCATGATTGCTCCCGTCTGGGGATGCTTTATCTTTATTTTATGTCATTTTACATATATCATATGTTGTACCCGTTTTTGGGGCTGGTTTTTACAAAGGAGGTGCTGCCGAAATTTTTAAGAAAATAACTTAAACTTTTAGGATTTTTACTCAAGGTTTTCTAAATGTTTTAAACCAATGTTTTCATCATTCACTACTTTTAATGGTTTTGATTTCTGGGTTTCGGCTTACTTAATCGCGTTACGCCTGTAGACGTTACGTGGTTAAGTGCCGGTCACGGGCCGAACTTTGGGTCGTGACAAAGTTGGTATCAGAGCGTTGGTTTTACCTTTCGGAGTGTAGGATGACCTTGGTATGATAGAGTAGGTAGCTGAAGCAGAGTGGCGTAGCGTGGGTATGTTCCGCGGCATACTCACGATACGGTACTTCGCCTTAGTGACCTTAGGACTTATTGGTTGAAATTCCTTCGTGATTATATACATTCTTGTGATCCGATTTCCGTATTCTTATCGAATCTTGTTTCATTTCCGGTCATTATGCCGCCGAAGACTACGAGGGCGCAGAGAGCGGCCGCGAGAGCCGAGATCAGAGTTGACTCGTTTGAGACGAGGACTGACCCGGGCGGTACGCCAGTTGTACCGGAGCAGATTGATCCCCCTTCGACAGACCATATTGCTACGCTAGGGGCTGGTATGTAGGAGTTGCGCCAGATGATGGGGTCGTTAGTTGAGGCCATTCGAGCACAGAGACAGGAGGTTGTTCCACCTGTTGCGAGGACCGCGATGGTACCTACGGTTCAGGCAGTTGCACCTGCAGCTACAGAGGTGATCACAATATCGTTATCAGAGTTCATGAGGCTAAAGCCTCCAGTCTTCACAGGCACCGATGCAGCCGAGGACCCGTAGTCATTTATCGATCGGATGGCCTGGATATGTCGTTCACTCAGATGCTCCGACGCGAGATGGGTGGAATTCACGAGCTTTCGTCTGGAAGGTCTTGCGTAGAAGTGGTCCGAGTCTCTAGAGAAGGGCAGAGCCGCAAGTCTTCCTCCTATGACCTGGGCTGAGTTCGTGATGGTGTTTCTTGCTCACTTTCTTCCACAGAGTGTTAGGGATGCTCGAGCATGCAGTTTCGAGTCGCTACGCCAGACTCCAGAGATGACTGTGGCAGAGTACGATGTACAGTTTACTGAGCTATCTACGTATGCCCCGTATTTGGTAGCTACTGAGGAGACGCGGATCAAGAGGTTTGTTCGAGGCTTGCTTACCCCGTTGTTTCTCGCTATCAGCGCACAACATTGTGATACCTATGCAGCAACAGTGGATGCAGCCCTATTACTCGAGGAGCGTCTTGCCGAGACGTCGGTCGTTCCGAAATCGAAGAGGGTCCGTAATGATATATCAGCACGGGGACAGCCATGTAGACGCCGCGACAGATTCTGTTTAGATAGCAGAGGTTTGGGACGAGGCCAGTTGTTCAGCTCTTATTCCCAGGAGGGTCAGCAGTCGTCACATGGATGTTTTGGGTGTGGCAATCCCCATCACCGCATCAGAGATTATACTGAGATACGCCGAAGTGAGGCAGCCGTACCACATGTCACTTTACCACCTTCTCCACCTTAGAGGGCATTGCCTCTTGCACCTGTTGTTGCTCCGCGTTAGACCTATGCACAGAGAGGTCGTAAACGTGGGGGGTTTGTTCAGAGAGGACGAGATGGCCGAGGCAGAGGACATCCAGTTGCTGGCAGAGGACAGCCAGTTGCAGTAGAGGACCGCCAGTCGCAGGTAGAGGGCAGGAACAGCTCTTTTCTTTGACTCATCAGGACGCGCAGGCGTCCAATGCAGTGGTCTCAGGTACTCTTTCAGTATGTTCTTTTGACGCACACGTGTTGTTTGATCCGAGGTCTACACACTCGTATGTTTCCTCGCACTTCGTGCCGTGTTTAGGCAGAGAGTCGTGTTTGTTAGATCTGCCGCTTGTTGTGACCACTCCTGTTGGCGGGTCGTTTGTTGCGAGACACGTGTTCCGGTCGTGTGTTGTCCGTATTGGTGAGAGAGAGTTGTTCGTCGACTTGATCCTTCTTGAGTCGTTGGACTTCGACGTTCTCCTGGGCATAGACTGGTTAGCCACGTGCTATGCGTCCGTGGACTGCCGCGAGAAGACAATTAGGTTTTGTTTTCCCGGCGAGTCAGTTTTTGTTGTGCAGGGGGACCGTGGTGCCGCCCCTCACAGTTTGATTTCAGCCTTTCGCGCTAGTCGGCTTTTGAGGAGGGGATGTCAGGGATTCTCAGCTTCCATTCGTGATACCGGAGCCACTGTAGATTCGTTGGACCGGGTTCTTATCGTACAAGAGTTTTCTGACGTCTTTCCCGATGAGTTGCCTGGATTGCCGCCAGAGCATGAGATATAGTTTTGCATTGATCTGATTCCCGGCACGGGGCCGATTTCTATACTACCTTACCGAATGTCCCCGACGGAGCTTAGGGTGCTGAAGGATCAGCTGCAGGAGTTGCTATATAGGGGACTTGTACGTCCGAGTGTTTCGCCGTGGGGTGCTCCTGTCCTGTTCGTTAAGAAGAAGGACGACAGTTTGCATTTGTGTATTGATTACCGTCAGCTGAAACGGGTTACTGTGCGGAACAGATATCCCTTGCCTCGTATCGATGATTTGTTCGACCAGCTTCAAGGTGCGGGGCACTTCTCGAAGATTGACTTGCGATCAGGCTACCATCAGTTGCGGGTTCGGCAGGAGGATATTCCGAGGACGGCTTTTTGCACGCGTTACGACCACTATGAGTTTTTGGTGATGTCGTTCGGACTCACCAATGCCTCAGCAGCGTTTATGGACTTGATGAACCGCGTTTTCAGGCCGTATCTTGATCAGTTCATCATCGTATTCATTGACGATATCTTAGTGTATTCCCGGAGCCGAGAGGAGCACGAGCAGCACTTGCGTATTACGTTGCAGACCTTGAGGGAGCATCAGCTGTTCGCTAAATTCTCCAAGTGCACATTCTGGCTCGACAGAGTTGACTTCTTGGGTCACGTGGTGACAAGATATGGCATATGTATGGACCTGAAGAAGATCGAGTCCGTTCAGCATTAGCCTAGACCAGCATCAGTTACCGAGATCCGCAGATTTCTAGGACTGGCCGTCTACTACCGACGATTTGTTCAGGACTTCTCCCGTATCGCTGCACCATTGACCGGGTTGACCCGGAAGGGAGTTCCTTTTGTTTGGACGGAGGCGTGCGAGCATAGATTTCAGCAGTTGCAGACTCGTTTGACTATGGCGCCGGTGTTATCATTGCCTTCGGGATCGGGCGGATTTGTGGTTTATTGTGATGCTTCTCGAGTGGGGCTAGGGTGTGTATTGATGCAGCACGACATGGTTATCGCTTATGCTTCTCGGCAGCTGAAGAAACACGAACAGACTACCCCACTCACGATTTAGAGATGGATGCAGTGGTGTTTGCACTCAAGATCTGGAGACATTACCTATACGGCGAGGCGTGTTAGATATTCACGGACCATAAGAGCCTGAAGTACATATTTCAGCAGCGAGACCTGAATCTGAGACAGCGCCATTGGATGGAGCTAGTGAAGGACTACAATTGCGGGATCCTTTATCATCCGGGCAAGGCGAATGTAGTGGCGGATGCTTTGAGTCGGAGGCCCGGAGGTAGTCTATCTTGTTTGAGCGCAATGCATAGGCAGTCGTCGGCAGATTGGCAGATTCTATGCGACAGCCGAGTGCAGTTTGAGTTCACTCCGACCGGGGGACAACTTGCGCATATCCGTGCACGTCCACAGTTGCTTGACTGTATCCGTGAGGCACAGCCCAGTGATGACCGTCTTTCAGAGATCAGGGAGCAGGTTAGGCAGGGCAGAGACTCCGAGTTCATGATCGATGATCATGGGGTACTGCGATTTGGGACTCAACTGTGCGTACCAGATTCTGAGGGACTGAGGCGTGAGATTCTCGAGGAGGCGCATTCACATTTGAGATAGATATATGTGTGGGAGACGGTCTGTCCCACTCCTATTCACCCCACCATTTTCTTTCCGGGCCTATTCACATTATGTGTTGGTTCAAGTCAAAATGGCCATATCATTTCATGCTCTAATTTTGCAAAAACAAACAAGCAAGCAAAATTCTTTGCTATGAAATGATAGCCATTGCAATGATGATGGTCAACTAGTCCAACCTAGTCAACCGGCCATTGCAATGATGATGGTCAACTAGTCCAACCTAATCAACCGGTCAACAAAGTCAACAAGTCAACAAAGTCAACCCCTCATCTCAACATGACACAATAATACATAATTAATATTATCATTAATCATATTTCTTATTCTCATTAGGGTTTAGCAAAATTCAATGGTCAACAGTGAACAGTTAACAGTCAGTAACCCCAATGAGAATCCTCTGCCTCTGTCTCTCTGTCAACTGTGCATACACACCCGCATCCGCGTTCCGAGGAACACGAATACAAACAAGATAAAACCAATCCCAAAACGTACACTAGGATCTGGCTTAAACCAAAGCCCGCTAGTGTTAACTGTCCGGACACCAACCGTGCACAAGTGCACGGATGTGACCGAACCCTGTCGCAAAACCATGCGACCTGTCGCAAAACCATGCGACCTCTACTCTTTTGCCTAAAGGCGAATAGATTTCTGTGTGGGACTCTAAAGACTCGACACTGTGCTGGCAGTGGGTTTAACCACAGACCACAAGCGGTACTAGCTGTGCGTAACGGTCCCCAGATAGATGCCGACAAGAAGACGGACGAGGTGAAACCCATCTGAACTCCTACTGAGCCTGAATGTGAGAATCTCCGTACAGTCTGGTCTGTTCGTCTGATACAACGCATGGCGGGCCTAGGGGGCGGTAAACGTCAGTCCCCTAAAAGCGGTACAAGTCGTGTCGGAGTGTAGCCAAGAATACCCTGAGATAGCACTGAAAACCTACCAGTATATCTCGCTTGCCCTGGCCAGGGACTACTCGTGTAATGGCTCTCCTAGACACAGCGCGATGTCAACCCCCAATACCGGGAGAGACGAATCCTGTCTAACCGTCACTGCCTCCAAGTGCTTCGGGACTGCACCCAACTACTACCTGTTTGCACGACTCCTTTGAGCCGTGGTAGGGTAGTAATCTAAGTACAGTGGGAACACACTCGAGGTGAAGTGACAGTGTCAAGTCAGCGGACTAAGCTGTACTCATGTCACCTGGGAACTGATAACTGACGATAGGTATAGTACCAACCAACAGTTCCCGACG
This sequence comes from Agapanthus africanus, assembly GCA_030015575.1. NCBI lineage: Eukaryota > Viridiplantae > Streptophyta > Magnoliopsida > Asparagales > Amaryllidaceae > Agapanthus > Agapanthus africanus. The sequence goes on from JASDDO010000029.1 coordinate 218,707,177, forward strand.
AGTCCTGTCCAGTGTACTCGTAACCTAACGAGCACCCGCATACTATCTCAAGTACGACATTCTGACGGCTATGGGACAGACCGTCTCCCACACTGGGATGAGAAGCGCATACGCTAGTCTACTCCGGAGTATCGATGCCCTGTCTCAATAGTCCTATGACTAAGGACCTGCATAAGGATGTGCTTGTGGATTACCCAGCCCCCACTAGTGTGACTGCCATCACAACGCTGGTAATCAAGAAAAGATCCTAAAGGCTCCACTAATGTGTATAGGTGATATACTAAAATAAACACATGTACACATTAAAGTAGAAACAAACCAAGTAGCATACTACTATATTGAGCAAGATTGTCTATACAAGGTGAATATCCCAAGCTTCCATTAAGTAATATACAAACTAGTATGATACAGTAATGGCCTCTAGGGCATATACACTAACAATCTCCCACTTGCACTAAGACCATGTACTGGCGTATCAAAGACCTATCATCTCGATCAGCCGTTTGAAATGAGTCTGGGGTAAGGCCTTTGTGAGTGGATCAGCAGTGTTATCATCCGTAGAAACTCTCCGAACCTCGATCTCCTGGCGACCCACGATCTCCCTGATCAGGTGATACCGCCTCAAGATGTGTCTGGACTTCTGATGGGACCTGGGTTCCTTCGCTAAAGCTATAGTCCCGTTGTTGTCGCAATACAGCGTTTATTGGATCAACAATAGACGGAACCACCTGAAGTTCAGTTAAGAACTTCGTTATCCAGACGGCTTCTTTTGCGGCATCTGCAGCAGCGATATATTCCGCTTCCATCGTCGAGTCAGTAACGGTTTCCTGTTTGGAACTCTTCCAACACACCTCCCCTCCATTGAGGGTAAAGACATAACCCGACATGGACTTGGAATCATCCTTGTCACTCTGGAAGCTGGAGTCAGCAAAGGCCTCGATCTGGAGGTCTTTTCCGCCATACACCAAGAACATCTCCTTAGTCCTCCTCAGGTACTTGAGAATGTTCTTTACTGCTATCCAGTGTTTCTCCCCGGGGTTTGACTGATACCAGCTTACCACACTTAGTGCATAAGCTACATCTGGTCTGGTACACAACATCACATACATTATAGAGCCTACCGCAGAAGCGTAGGGTATAATAGACATGCGATCCCTTTCCAAATCAGTCTTGGGAGACATCTCTTTGGAAAGGGTGATCCCGTGACAAGCCGGTAGATTACCGCGCTTGGAATCTTCCATACTGAATCTTTTCAGTATGGTGTCGATGTACCTGGACTGTGAGAGTCCCAATATCCTCTTGGATCTGTCATGATAGATTCGGATCCCCAGAATGTATGAGGCATCACCCAGGTCTTTCATGGAGAACCTGTGTGACAAGAACCCTTTGACAGATTGTAGCATAGGAATGTCATTTCCTATTAAGAGAATGTCATCCATGTATAAAACGAGGAATGCTACAGTTTTCGCTACAAATCTACTATAGATGCATGGTTCATCTGGATTTTTGATAAAGCCAAATTCTTTGACCGTCTCATCAAAACAGATGTTCCAACTCCGCGATGCCTGCTTTAGTCCGTAGATGGACTTAAGCAACTTGCACACCTTTCCGCTGCTCCCACTCTGAATGAAACCCTCTGGCTGGACCATATAAACACACTCCTCTAAATTTCCATTTAGAAAAGCGGTCTTTACGTCCATCTGCCAAATCTCATAATCGTGGAAGGCGGCAATGGCAAGAAGGATCCGAATGGATTTCAGCATAGCTACTGGAGAAAAGGTCTCGTCATAGTCCAAACCAGGTCTTTGATGAAAACCCTTTGCAACCAGTCTAGCTTTATAGGTCTTAACCTGTCCATCTACACCAATCTTTCTTTTGAAGATCCACTTGCATCCTACGGGTTTTACCCCATCTGGAGCAACGTCCAACGTCCATACTTTGTTGGTGTACATAGACTCCATTTCGGTCCGCATTGCATCCAGCCATTTTACCGATTCAACGCTCTGAATGGTCTGCTGGAAGCTAGTCGGCTCATCATAATCAATGATGCAATCCTCTCTATCCCCGTATATGAGAAAACCGTAGTATCTCTCGGGCGGATGAGACTGCCTACTACTCCTGCAGAGCGGCGTAGGAATGTCATGTTCTTTTGAACCCTCTGGTTCAACTAAGCTTTCAGTAATAGTCTGTGGTTCTGGAATTTCTTCCAGTTTTATTTCGCTTCCACTTGATTCCTTTTCTAAGAACTGGTGTTCCAGAAAATGGGCATTACGAGAAACAATGATCTTTTGTTCCTCTGCGTAATAGAAGAGATACCCCTGGAGTTCTTTGGGTATCCCAAAAACTTGCACAGTACTGAGCGTGCCTCGAGTTTGTCCGCATGCTGCTTTTTGACAAAAGCCGGACATCCCCAGATCTTCAGATATTGAAGATAGGGTTTCTTCCCACTCCATATCTCATATGGTGTGGTAGGCACAGTCTTAGTTAGAACTCGGTTCAAAAGGTATGCAGCTGATTCTAGTGCATATCCCCAGAATGATCGCGGTAACTCAGTGTTACTCATCATGGAACGTACCATATCCAATAGGGTCTGGTTCCGTCTCTCCGATACACCGTTATGTTGCGGAGTAAGCTGAGAGAGAATGCCATTCTCTTTTAAGTAATCCAGGAGCTCGGCACTCAAGTATTCACCACCTCGATCCGATCTCAGTGTCTTGATACTTTTGCCGGTTTGTTTTTCTACTTCATTCTTATATTCCTGGAATTTTCCAAAGTCTTCGGATTTATGTTTCATTAAGAAGGCATAACCGTATCTTGAAAAGTCATCCGTAAAAGTAATGAAGTAAGAATAACCGCTTCGCGCATGTATAGACATTGGACCGCACACGTCGCTGTGTACGAGTCCCAAGAGCTCGCTCGCTCTTACTCCGTGTCCAGTGAACGGAGTCTTTGTCATCTTTCTTTGAGACAGGATTGACAAGTGGCATACGATTGATATTCGAACGGATCCAAATATCCTTCTGTATGTAACTTCGTCAACCTTCTCTCATTGATGTGACCCAGTCTACAATGCCATAAGAAAGTCTGATTTATTTCCGGAGACTTTCTTTTGTATGTATTCTGGACATTGAAAATCTGTGGTTGGTTTAATACGTATATACCATTGCTTAATGTACCTGACCCAATCAGAACTTGATTAAGGTGAATGTTTACAACATTACTTACAAATGCAAATTCATAACCTTCTTAAGATAATAAAGATACAGAAATGATATTACAAGTTGCATTGCGTACAAAATAGCAATTACGCAAAACCAAAACGTGTCCATCTGACAACCCCAGGTGATAGTCCCCCACGGACTCAGCATCCATGCCAGCTCCGTTTGCAACTTTGAGGGTCATATCACCTGCCTTCAAAACCCTACGCTTTCTCAATGCCTGCAAAGAATTACAGATATGAGATCCTGATCCGGTATCCAATACCCAGGATGTAGAGTTTATTGATAGACAGTTTTCAATAACATACACACCTGAAGCTGAAGCCGCAACTTGCTTCAGATCCTGTGTTCTGGCTTTCCAAGCCCTGCAATCCTTTTTCCAGTGTCCAGTCTTGTGACAGTAAAAGTATTCTTCCTTTCCCACAAGCTTTCCCGCTACCTTTGTTGCTTTTGTCTTTCCCTTCGTATCCACTTTACTAACACCGCCCCTTGGTTTGGCGGGGGCTTTTTTCTTCTTTCCCTTGGCTTTCTCCTTGGACCTAGAAGAGGAAGATCCTCCTACAAACAAAGTGGATGTTTCCCTACCTTTCTGTAGGGTGCCCTCTGCACTCCTCAGCATGTTGAGGAGTTCTGAAAGTTTAACTTCTTTTTCTTGCAAGTTGAAGTTCAGGATAAACTGGGCGTAAGTGGAAGGAAGGGACTGGAGAATCAAGTCCGTATAGAGCTCGTTCTCTAACGTGGTCCCTAGGTCCGCGAGCTCCTCATTGAAGCCAATCATCTTAAGCACGTGTTCCGCTACCGATGATCCGACGGCCAACCTTGCCGAAAACAGCTTTTTCGACACTTCGTATCTTGCGATACGAGATTGCTCTCCATACAGTTCTTTTGTATGGAGAAATATGGATTCGAGGTCCATTCTTGTGACAGTAAAAGTATTCTTCCTTTCCCACAAGCTTTCCCGCTATCATATAGGTTGACTTTGTTGACTTGTTGACTTTGTTGACCGGTTGACTAGGTTGGACTAGTTGACCATCATCATTTTGTTGACCGGTTGACTAGGTTGGACTAGTTGACCATCATCATTGCAATGGCTATCATTTCATGGCAAAGACTTTTGCTTGCTTGTTTGTTTTTGCAAAATTAGAGCTTGAAATGATATGTCCATTTTGACTTGAACCAACACATAATACTCAATTACTATTATGAGTAATCATGGTTTTGGATTATGAGAGATTGGATGGCAAAAGACTTTCTCATTCTCTCATTTGCTTTCTCTCTCTTGCTTGCGCTCTCCCTCTTGCTCTTCCTCTTGCTCTCTCTCTAGCTCAAGGCAACTCCCTCTCATGAGTTGAGAAACATTGCCTTGGAGATATAAGAAAACCCAAATCACTTCTCTACTCATCCTATTTCATAAGGTTTAGCAAACCAAGTGTTCTAGTTTCTTCAAGTTCGAAGAAGAAACCAAAGGTAGAAGCTTTCACGTGGATCCATCTTCGGCGCAAGGAGACGACGAGGTGAAGCCGATCCGTACACCGCAAAGAGTTGAAGACGAAGGAGCTCAAGAAAGGTATAACCCCCTAACCGAGTAGGTAAATCTCAAGTTAGGTTGTTAGGTAGTTGTTTAACAAAGATCCGTATTTTGAGTCCATGTTACCACCTCTTGAAAAATCGTTTTTCATCATTTCCGCAAGCCCGTAAGTACCGGGAGAGCTAACGTGGACTTACAATTTAAACTCAAGAAATATTCAACACTTGAAAGTTTTTCATGTCGGGGGAAAAATAAGTTATTGATATCCGTTCGAACATTTTAACAGGTTCTAAATTATCCGGAAAACAAAACGAAGTTAAACTTTCCGATCGAATCAACGAATACAAAAGATCTCCAGAGAACTCAACACTTGAGCAAGATTAAAAATACCCAGAAGCATGTACAAATACCTACGGATATTACCAAAGGAAAAACTAACCCTAAAACCCATAAACGGCCGCGGAACCGCCGCTCAAGGGAAGGTCTTGCCGCGGTTCCGCGGCGCTTTGAAGGGATTAGGGTATCGTTTTCCACAGTAACCCTTATAATTCCCTGCTGATTTTTTTGAGTATTTTTAATGCAGAAAAAATCACATTTTTACAAAATTTCCAGAGAGGGGGTCAAAACGGACGTTTCGGGGTTCGATCGGACTTTTAACTTCGTATACACGTCGCCTAATGCTCTAGCTAGTCTCTGATACCACTGTAGGGTTACTAGGCACTCTTACAAGGGTCTATAAGGCATCAACCATACCCGATTTAAAATTTAGACGTGCCGAACAACCCAAAGCGAGGATCTTTGCTAGATTATTAGGGTTAAACATGCAAGTAAATATCTTTACAACTAAGAGAAAGGGGTTACAACCTTTGTAGTCCGCTCCTTCACTTCATAAACTCCGAGTAGAAGTCCCTTCACCGAGATCCATGATCTCCCGGACTCAAGAGAGGCTTCACAAGCCGAACGATCCATGCTTGCTTGTAGTCTTCCTATTCGAAGATGATCTACCTTGAAATCTCTTTAACTCAAGCTTTCACTCACTAATGAGGTGAACACCCTAATCTAATTGGCTGGATTAGATGAGGATAATGAAGTATGATTTATGCTCTCTTTTATTATCAAATTCTCACACTCATTCATCATGAAATAAAAACCTAGAAAGCTTTTGTGAGCTCAAGGAAGAAGAAGAAGAAAATGAATATCCTTTTGTGATGAATAATGAATTGTAGTGATAATTACAAATGCAACCATGGTTGATAATAGAAAGGGCTAACCATTGTAGAGAGTTAACTAGGGTTAAGGGTTTGGGTTGGGTTTACAAATATCTCACAAAATATCAACACATAATATCTTTGCAAGAAACAAAAGAAAAGATTATAGAAGCTTCATGAAAGAACTAACCAAAATCAAACCCTAACCATGTTTAATCTCCACTAATCATGTTGCATTAGTAATTATAACATGTTACAATATTATATATCACATATATAATATATTTTTGTAACAAAAGAAAATAATACAATTAACATATATCACATATATATCAATGGATTATCCGGTGAGAAAATGAATTAATAAAATGGCCCTAGGGACCATCGCAAGATATGAAGTGTCGAAAAAGCTGTTTTCGGCAAGGTTGGCCGTCGGATCATCGGTAGCGGAACACGTGCTTAAGATGATTGGCTTCATTGAGGAGCTCGCGGACCTAGGGACCACGTTAGAGAACGAGCTCTATACGGACTTGATTCTCCAGTCCCTTCCTTCCACTTACGCCCAGTTTATCCTGAACTTCAACTTGTAAGAAAAAGAAGTTGAACTTTCAGAACTCCTCAACATGCTGAGGAGTACAGAGAGCACCCTACAGAAAGGTAGGGAAACATCCACTTTGTTTGTAGGAGGATCTTCCTCTTCTAGGTCCAAGGCGAAAGCCAAGGGAAAGAAGAAAAAAGCCCCCGCCAAACCAAGGGACGGTGTTAGTAAAGTGGATACGAAGGGAAAGACAAAAGCAACAAAGGTAGCGGGAAAGCTTGTGGGAAAGGAAGAATACTTTTACTGTCATAAGACTCTATACACACCTGATGGATTCGAGGTATGGCTATTCACATCATGTGAATGCAATCACGTTGAGATCTGGAAGAGTGCTTGACAATCACGTTGGGGAAGAGATTGATGACACTGAAAAATCTATCGATGATACTCAGGCTGAGACCTTTCCTTCCACTTCTTCTTCTAATTCTGACCCCAGTTCATCTACCCCACCATTTTCTTCCGGGCCTATTCTCCGCCATACCTCGAATCCATCTCGTGGCTCCTCTGATGTTCGTTGTCCATAGAGGCAAGCACGAGGCACTTGGCCTTCGTGCAATCGATTTCCCAGGTCTTATGGATTTCCCTATCCGCGACACTGGTTTTGGGACCTGGGACAGGGGGAGCTTTGGTGGTAAGGAGATACCCCAACTTGTCATAAGTGATTGCCATTTTGACATTCCTGAGCCAATCTTTGTAGTTTGGCCCTGTCAGTATGTTTTTATCTAGTAGTAACTTAAGTCCGGTCATGATGTTTGGTCGCTGCAATTAGGAGAGAGAGAAGAAACACTTTAGCATGATGCTCTTGCAAGTTTAGAGTGGTTTTTAATTTGTCTAAACAGGATGGTTCCCACTGTCTCTCGAATCCCTCCTCAAACCAAAAAGGAAGAATTAGTCAGGATCAATCTCACCGTACAATACTTGCTTAACCGTTCGTCCAGGCTGGTGTTGGTACTTCGAGGGAGGTTTTCCAACGCTTTCGCGAAGTTCCTTAATTAAATAACCTCTTTTCCCTGTGGGCGTAGCCCCGCTAACACCTTTCTAGACACCTACTTAGTTTATAGCATTGATCGTTAAGTGATAAATTTCCCGAGGAGTAGCATATACTCACAGTAGGATCGGGATCAAAATATCATTGCGTGACAAAACTGAAGGAATCTTACCAGAATCATCACACTCCAAATGGTATGCAGCGCTAGCAAGTTTCAGTTCTTTTGAAACTCCCGATGTAGATTTTTGCCCCATGCTCTTATGACCTTGGCGTGAGGTTAAAATGTCATAAGTCACATGTCAAGTTCTTCCCATCATTATCCAGGTTAATTTGAACCCACCCGTACCTACCCTTGACGTAGGCCAAAATGGCAGTACGACTGTCTCAAATCAACGCATTCTATCTATGCAGCAGATAAATATCCGGCAGCTACCAATCACTATGCCTTGGCGTGAGGTCAAAATACATAGCTTGAATACTACCGAATATTTAACTGAAATGATGGAGGGCTACGGATGGTTTTGGCAAAACCGTGAACGTAGTGAACTTGATATAATCGATGGAACGAGATAGCTTTTAAAAGGAGTGGCTTAAGCTCCGCGTTTAAAAGTTATTTTGAAAAGAAACCGAGTGGTTTTGAAATTGTTCCAACGACTTTTACTTGGTTTATTTTTCTTGCATTAATTCCAATGCGTCCCATCATTTAATCCCACCATTGCAGAAAACAACCAAAATATGACGTATGCTTATGCCATCCGCATTCGCCACGGAGCCCCGTCATTACCCGTTAGGTTACTTAACTAATGACAGAGCGAGGGCTGGACTAGCGCAGATGCAAAACATAAGCAACGCCTAAATAATATCATATATAGATATATTGCGATGATAGCCATTTCAGATCATAGATGAACACATTGGATATACTAGGAATCCGCAATTCGTACGAGCCTGTAACAAAAAGCGGATTACACGGTCGCGATGAATAGCCAAAACCCCACCCTAGACCCCTACGGGTGCGGCAAACTACCCGCCAAATATCCGAAGCGGAGCAACCTCCCTCAACGACGTGAGTAGGCCACTCGGCACTTCGAGATACCCGGTAGTTTGTGCACCCCACCTTGGGTCTATCCTAGGAGCAAAAATAGTAAAAGGAAATTATACAATGACGGCTACAACCCCGACCCGGCTGTGCGGCCAAAAATAATATTACATCAATTTACATATTACATGAATTGAAAGATAAAAGGAAAAACTCTCATCTCACAACCCCCGGCTATTCATCCACGACAATCCAATGAATTCATATACACATACCATCAACATTACAGATCACAGATATGTATAACCCCCACTAATCGACGTAGAGCGATTAGCGGGCGTTCAATACATATAACACATCACAGATATATACCCGTCAGCTTAAGTCTTTAGAAGTTCGATCAAAATACGGATTTTCAAGCTCCAAAAACTAATTTTGCTTTCTGGAAAATCTGGGCAGAAAAAACATATTGTAAAAATCCTAAAACAACCCCAGAAACACTCTGTAAGAAAACAGTGCCACGACCGAGTCAACTCGGCCGCGGTTCCGCGGCGGGAGCAAGCTCCTGCCGCGGTTCCGCGGCGCTTTGACCGAGTCAGTAGACCTGTTTTCTTGGGTGTCTTAACAAAAGCTTGAGCCGATTTTTCATGTATGATTTATTATTTTTTGAACAGAGGAAAAAATCGGCAGAAACTATGCTATTCGGGTATGTTTCGTGATATTTTCTCCGATCGAACTTCTACTTACTTTGCTAACATGTTAGATAGTGTTTAACTAGGCTCTGATACCACTGTAAATCCACGTTAGCTCTCCTGGTACTTACGGGCTTGCGGAAATGATGAAAAACGATTTTTCAAGAGGTGGTAACATGGACTCAAAATACGGATCTTTGTTAAACAACTACCTAACAACCTAACTTGAGATTTACCTACTCGGTTAGGGGGTTATACCTTTCTTGAACTCCTTCGTCTTCAACTCTTTGCGGTATACGGATCGGCTTCACCTCGTCGTCTCCTTGCGCAGAAGATGGATCCACATGAAAGCTTCTACCTTTGGCTTCTTCTTCGAACTTGAAGAAACGAGAACACTTGGTTTGCTAAACCTTGTGAACTAGGATGAGTAGAGAAGTGATTTGGGTTTTCTTATATCTCTAAGGCAATGTTTCTCAACTCATGAGAGGGAGTTGCCTTGAGCTAGAGAGAGGGCAAGAGGAAGAGCAAGAGGGAGAGCGCAAGCAAGAGAGAGAAAGCAAATGAGAGAATGAGAAAGTCTTTTGCCATCCAAGCTCTCATAATCCAAAACCATGATTACTCATAATAGTAATTGAGTATTATGTGTTGGTTCAAGTCAAAATGGCCATATCATTTCATGCTCTAATTTTACAAAAACAAACAAGCAAGCAAAAGTCTTTGCCATGAATTGATAGCCATTGCAATGATGATGGTCAACTAGTCCAACCTAGTCAACCGGTCAACAAAGTCAACAAGTCAACAAAGTCAACCCCTCATCTCAACCATGACACAATAATACTTAATTAATATTATCATTAATCATATTTCTTATTCTCATTAGGGTTTAGCAAAAGTCAATGGTCAACAGTGAACAGTCAACAGTCAATAACCCCAATGAGAATCCTCTGCCTCTGTCTCTTTGTCAACTGTGCATACATACCCGCATCCGCGTTCCGAGGAACACGAATACAAACAAGATAAAACCAATCCCAAAACGTACACTAGGATCTGGCTTAAACCAAAGCCCGCTAGTGTTAACTGTCCGGACACCAAACGTGCACAAGTGCACTGATGTGACCGAACCCTGTCGCAAAACCATGCGACCTGTCGCAAAACCATGCGACCTGTCGCAAAACCATGCGACCTCTACTCTTCTGCCTAAAGGCGAATAGCTTTCTGTGTGGGACTTTAAAGACTCGACACTACGCTGGCAGTGGATTTAACCACAGATCGCAAGCGGCACTAGCTGTGCATAACGGTCCCCAGATAGATGCCGACAAGAAGACGGACGAGGTGAAACCCATCTGAACTCCTACTGAGCCTGAATGTGACAATCTCCATACAGTCTGGTCTCTTCGTCTGATATATCGCATGGCGGTCCTAGGGGGCGGTAAACGTCAGTCCCCTAAGAGCGGTACAAGTCGTGTCGGAGTGTAGCCCAGAACACCCTGAGATAGCACTGGAAACCTACCAGTATATCTCGCTTGCCCTGGCCAGGGACTACTCGTGTAATGGCTCTCCTAGACACAGCGCGATGTCAACCCCCAATACCGTGAGAGACGAATCCTGTCTAACCGTCACTGCCTCCAAGTGCTTCGGGACTGCACCCAACTACTACCTGTTTGCACGACTCCTTTGAGCCATGGTAGGGTAGTAATCTAAGTACAGTGGGAACACACTCGAGGCGAAGTGACAGTGTCAAGTCAGCGGACTAAGCTGTACTCATGTCACCTGGGAACTGATAACTGACGATAGGTATAGTACCAACCAACAGTTCCCGACGAGTCCTGTCCAATGTACTCGTAACCTAACGAGCACCCGCATACTATCTCAAGTACGACGTACTGACGGCTGTGGGACAGACCGTCTCCCATACTGGGATGAGAAGCGCATACGCTAGTCTACTCCGGAGTATCGATGCCCTGTCTCGATAGTCCTACGACTAAGGACCTGCATAAAGATGTGCTTGTGGATTACCCAGCCCCCACTAGTGTGACTGCCATCACAACGCTGGTAATCAAGCAAAGATCCTAAGGGCTCCACTAATGTGTATAGGTGATATACTAAAATAAACACATGTACACATTAAAGTAGAAACAAACCAAGTAGCATACTACTATATTGAGCAAGATTGTCTATACAAGGTGAATATCCCAAGCTTCCATTAAGTAATATACAAACTAGTATGATACAGTAATGGCCTCTACGGCATATACACTAACATAAATCTTTCGGAAAAACCATGCAAGCATATCTGTGGACCCTCTAGAAGAACGTAACCTTAACTCGATTATGTGACCGTCAAAACTTCCACTGAACCTTTGGGTTTGTGGTAGTTTGGCGTTGCCACATGTGAGGCGTTGGTTTGACCCTTCTACGGCTGGTTCACTGGGGCTGTGACATGTTCTGGGATTTTTTGAACTCCGCTCAAGTGTTGAGCTATTTGGGAAATCTTGCGTATTTGATTATTCGATCGGAAAGTTTAACTTTGTCTATTTATCTGGAATGTGATACAATATGTGGAATTCATATAGTTAGGCATGAAATACGAAGTATGTGATATTTCGGATTTAAGATGTTTAAAGTAATTGTGGATTCCAATTGTTGTAGTTTTACACTTTCTTTTTTGTGGCCGTAAGCATAGTATGTGGTGTATCGCCGGCTTCGTTGCTATACATCAACGACAATCGGGATACGCATACTTGCTTACGTTGATGATATGAGATATTATGTGTTGCTGTGATATGTTGTATTGGATCGTCGTGTTCTGAATAGCCGGGGGTTTTATGTAAGATGAGGGTTTTTATTTTCATTCATGTAAAATTCATTTGTATGTAATATTCTTTTATTGGGGCACTTCCGGGATGAGGATGATGTCACCATTGTATATTATTTACTTTTCCGCATTAGGTAGACCCAAGGAGGGGAGCACAAGTAACCAGGTTCTAGGGAACAGTGGGAGGCCATCTTGAGGAGTCGAGACCGGGTCTCCTAACCCTAGAATTGGCTGTGTTACTTGCCGCTCTCATAGGGGTCTAGGGATGTTGGTTTGGCTATTCATCGCGACCGTGGAATCCGTGTTTTATACAGGCTCGAAATAAAACACGGACGTCCTAGTATATCCAATATTTCATATGTTATCTTCTGCTGCAATGTTCTGTGATGAGATCATATTACTGCCTGGGACGAATTCTTATACTATATATATATGTTGATATATAAATATTACTGCTTTCGTTTCTTCTGTGATGCTTAGGAAGCATTAATTGATGGGATTTTTATTAATGAGATTAATAAAAGAAAAGAAACCTAAAAGATGTTGTAGAATCAAAACTTTATAAAAAGGGTAGCTACAGTTTTGCTTTGCATAGCAGTATATATGATATGCCCTGCACCTTTTTCGATGAGGAAAGAGCCGAGATCCCTTCACCGGGAGTGACCTCTTTAGCTAAACTGGCAGATGCTACAAACTCACGGTTTAGTTTTTGACAGCTTATATAGTTCTTGCTTTGCACAGTGGTATATATGATATACCCTGCACCTTATTCGATGGGGAAAGAGCCGAGATCCCTTCACCAGGAGTGATCTCTTTAGCGAAACTAGAAAAGCCTAAAAAACACTCCTTTTCAAAATCACTTGTTTCTACAACGATATCAAGTTCATTACGCTCATGGTTTTTCTGAAAAAACCTGCATAGCCCTCCGTCATTTCAGATAAGTAATATTTAGTATTCGTTCTACGGTAGTTTGGCATGCGTCAAGGCGTAGTGTACGGTAGCTAATTACTACTCATCTGTAGCATGAGATACGATTGGATTAGGGCATTCGTACATTGTTGTTTGGCATACATCAAGGGTCGTACGGGTGGGTTTGATTCAATCAAGAAATGTACGGGTTGAACTTGACTAGCAGACTATGGGTTGTTTGGCATGCGTCAAGGTCATAGCACGCTAGGGGTAAAAGAATTATCGGAAATTTCAAGTTTTGAAATTTGCAATGAGATTGCATACCTTCTATGAGATAGATGGATCCTGATACCCACTGCGAGTAAGAGTTACTCCTGGGAGAGTCTTGAACAGGACAATTAGCCAATCAAGTAGGTGTCTAGAAAGGTGTTTACGGGGTTATGCCTCTGGGAAGACGAGATTTATTTTAATTAGGTCCGTGCGAAAGCACGGGGTGTTAGTTATATGTATGCCCTAGGGGCCATTACTGTACATACGATGTATATTGTAGTGGATGCTTGGACATATATAGGGAGGACTTTCTTGCTCGACATCATAGTACGCTATGTGGTTGCTCTTTATCTTAACATGTACTCTGATTGTCTCTATGTTACATGTTGATAAAGACCTTAGGATATGTACGCGACTACTGGGACTATCATGAGATCATACCAGTGGGGATACGGTAGTTGACGAGTACATCCTATAACTGTTCCTAGTCGAGGGTGTATCGAGACAGGGCATCGATACACCAGAGTAGACTAGCGTATACGCATCTTGACCTATATGATGGGCGATGGATGATCCCATATCCATCGGTGTTTGACATCAAGGATGGTGTAAGGGTGCTCAGTAGAGACTGGGTACACTGGACAAACTCGCCGAGAACTCCCAGATGGTATTACACCTCACGTCAGATGGCAGTTCTCTGGTGACACTGGTATAGGTTAGTCTGTAGACCCGAGATCATCATAGAGTCTTGTGTGATTCCCACTGTACTTTGATTTCCATCATACCACATCCAAGAGGGCGTGCAAAAAGGTGGCTTTTGGGTATAGTCCCGAATCACATGGAGGCAATGAGCGATAGGAGGGGATTCGTCTCTTGTGGTATAGGGAGTTGATGTTGCGCTGTGTTCGATTGGCTATAACTGGAAATCCCTGGCCAGGATTGCTGAGATTTACTGGTAAGTGTTATCAGTAGTTTCTCGAACTGTTATAGACCTCATATCGACACGACTTATCAAGCTACTGGGGTCTGACGTTTACCACCCCTAGGCGAGATATGCGACATATCAGACGAAGAGACCGGACTGTACGGGAGTGTTACTGACTGGATTCGCAGGAGAAAGTACAGGCTTACTTGTTGATCTTCTAATCGCTCAATACCTGGGTGGCTGTTATGTTTAGCTGACCGCTTGCAGCTTGTGGGTGTTTGATATGATCATCACCTACTGCCGGCGTATTGACGATTCTTTAGAGTTCTACACAGAGATTTCTTGACTTAGGCAAAACGGAGTAGGAGCACATATATGATATGTGCGGGACCGATAACAATACGTGTATGTGATACCGTATTAGATTCTCGCGATATGAGATATCGGCTGGGTATATGTGATATAGCCGGGTCATTGGATCAAGTGTTGATTTGATGAATTGACACAGATTATATTAGTCGGTTATTTGTGAAATAGCCGGATTATCCGATCAAGTGTTGATTCGATAATTTAATGTATAATTATATATTTGATATATTAAATTACATTAACTAATATAAGCTCTCTAAAAGATTCTTTTTCTCACTCGGGTAATACATCGATATATATGCGATACATGTTAATTGTATTATTTTATTTTGTTACAATAAATATTATATATGTGATATATAATATTGTAACATGATATGATTACTAATACAACATGTTTAGTGGAGATTAAACAAGGTTAGGGTTTGATTTGGATTAGTTCTTTCTTGAACCTTCTAAAAGGTTTCATTTTGTTTCTTGCAAAGATATTTTGTTTAGATATTTGCAAGATATTTCCTAACCCAATCCACAACCTTTAACCCTAGTTAACTCTCTACATTGGTTAACTCTCTTCATCTTTGACCATGGTTGCATAAGAAATTATCAATACAATTCATTATTCATCACAAAAGGATTACTATTCTTCTTCTTCCTCCTTGAGCTTTGAAAAAGGTTTCTAGGTTTTCTTTATGTGATGATTTAGTGTGAGAAATAGAAAATAAATGAGAGCATAAATCCTACTTCATCATCCTAGCCATTTAGATTAGGGTGTTCACTCCATTTTGTGAGTGAGTGCTTGTGTTAAAGAAACTTCAAGGTAGATCATATTTGTTATCGAAGATCGGAAGCAAGCTTCATCTTTCTCTTCGTGGAGCCTCTTTAGAGTCCGGAAAATCGATGATCGCAGCGAAGGGACCTCAACACGGAGCTTTAGAAGTGAAGGACCGGACTGCAAAGGTTGTAATCCCAAACTCTTAGTGTTAAAGTGTTTAACATGCTTTGTTTCGCCTAATCTCTAGTCTAAGATCTTTGTTTAGGGTTGTTCGGCACGGCTAAATTTTAAATCGGGCATGGTTGATACCTTATAGACCATTGTACGTGTGCCAAGTAACCCTACAGTGGTATCAGAGACAAGCTAGAGCTTTAGGCGAAGTCTAGAAGGAGTTTAAAGTCCGATCGAACCCCGAAACCCCGGTTTATACCCTTCTCTGGAAATTTTGTAAAAATGTGATTTTTTCTGCATTAAAAATACTCACAAAAATAAGCAGGGAATTCTAAGGATAACCATGAAACACGAGCCCCCAACTCTCTCAAAGTGCCGCGGAACGGCGGCAAGAATATGCTTGTCGCGGCGGTTCCGCGGCCAGAACAGTGAATTGGGGACACGTGTTTAAACAGTAATGTCCGTAGGTGTTTCCTCATATTTCTGGGTATTTTTAATTGTACTCAAGTGCTAAGTTTTCTGGGATGTATTGGGGACTCGTTGATTCGATCGGATAATTTAACTTCGTTTATTTTGTCCAGGTAATTTTTAGAACGTATTAAAAAGATCGAACGTATATCAATAACTTACTTTTTCCCCTGTCGGAAATTTTTTCAAAAGTTGGATTTTTTCTCGAGTTTGAAACTTCCGGAAAATCATGCAAGTAACGCGGTGGACCCTCTAGAAGAACACAAACCTTAACTCGATTATGTGACCGTCTGAACCGCCTCTGAACCTTAGGGTTTGAGGCAGTACGACATTGCCATATGTGAGGCGTTGGCTTGACCCTTCTACGGCTGGAACATTGGTACAGTGGCATGTGATGGATACCTTTTAAACTCCGCTCATGTGTTGAGCTATTTGGGAAATCTTGGGTGTTTGTTTATTCGATCGGAAAGTTTAACACTGTCTATTTATCTGGAATGTGATACAATATTTGGAATCCACAAGTAGTTATGAGATAACTAATTTGAATGTTATAAATCTAGCAGTTCAGTCTCAGTTGATCTGTTGCCACGGAATTTTGATGTGATCAAAAGTCCGTCGCAATCACGTAGCGTACGCGGATACTCGCCGGGTAAACTTAATAGATAGCCATGCCCCATAGCCCCGACCAAGTGACTCTAGAAGAACCCCGTCGCCAAAAGCATCCGTTCGGGTGCTTGCGGCAGCGGTGTTCCGCCTTAGTGCACTTCGTCGACGGCATCCGGGGGTGCGGCCGTCTACTAAAGTTTGCGACGAGCATTGGATCAGGTTGTCGCGAATCTTGTTGAATTGCCCGACTTGATATTGAAAAGAGTTTTCGATAATGAGACAAAAATGCGGGATTTATAATTGTTAGGCATGGGATGTCTAAGGAATTCATTTGGTTAGGCATGCGATGTCTTAGGAGGTTGCGGATTCCAACTGTTGTAGTTTTACACTTTCTTTTCTGTGACCGTAAGCGTAGTATGTGGTGTATCGCTGGTTTCGTTGCCATACATCAACGACAATCGGGATACGCATACTTGCTTACGTTGATGATATGAGATATTATGTGTTGCTGTGATATGTTATATTGGATCATCGCGTTCTGAATAGCCGGGGTTTTTTATGTGAGATGAGGTTTTTTATTTTCATTCATGTAAAATTCATTTGTATGTAATATTCTTTTATTGGGGCACATCCGGGCTGAGGATGATGTCACCATTGTATATTATTTACTTTTCCGCATTAGGTAGACCCAAGGCGGGGAGCACAAGTAATCGGGTTCTGGGGTCCAGTGGGAGGCCATCTCGAGGAGTCGAGACCGGGTCTCCTAACCCTAGAATTGGTAGTGTTGCTTGCCGCTCTCGTAGGGGTCTAGGGATATGGGTTTGGCTATTCATCGCGACCGTGGAATCCGTGTTTTATACAGGCTCGTATTAAAAACACGGACCTCCTAGTATATCCAATATTTCATATATCTTCTTCTGCTGCAATGTTCTGTGATGAGATCATATTACTGGCTGAGGCGAATGTTTATATTATATATATGAGATATATGTTATATTGCAGATTTCGTTTCAAAAGTAATGCTTGTGAAGCATAATAAAATGGGACTTCATTAATGAGATTAATGAAATAAAAGAAGCCTAAAAATGTTGTAGTAACTTGTTTAAAAACTGATAGCTCTAGTTCTTGCTTTGCATAGCTGTGTTCCTTGTAGAGCATCCAGCACCTTATTCGATAAGGAAAGAGCCGAGATCCCTTCACCTGGAGTGACCTCTTTAGCAAAACTAGCAGATGCTACAAACACGGTTTGTCTTTTGATTGCTTATATAGTTTTTGCTTTGCATAGTGGTATTTGTGAAATATCCTGCACCTTATTCGATAAGGAAAGAGCCGACGATCCCTGCACCGGGAGTGACCTCTTTAGCAAAACTAGAAAAGGCCTCAAAAACATTCCTTTTAAAATCACTCGATTCTACAACGATATCAAGTTCATTACACAAAGGGTTTTCTTAAAAACCTGTCGTAGCCCTCCGTCATTTCAGATAAGTACTAGTTAGTATTCGTGCTACGTTTGTTGACCATGTTAAGGCGTGATGTACGGTAGCTAATTAGTGCTTATCTGTATAAGCATATGATGCGATTGGATTAGGGTAGTCGTGCGACTTTGTTGACCATGTTAAGGGTCGTGCGGGTGGGTTTAATTCAACCGGGAAATGACGTGTTGAACTTGACTAGCACTTATGATTTGTTGACCATGTTAAGGTTATATAGCTGCTAGGGGTAAAATATTATTGGGAATTTCAAGTGTTGAAATTTGCAATGAGATTGCATACTTTCTATGAGATAGTTGGATCCCGATACCCGCTGCGAGTAAGAGTTACTCCTGGGAGAGTTTTACACATTACAATTAGCCGATCAAGTAGGTGTCGAGAAAGGTGTCAACGGGGTTACCCCCTGGGAAAATGAGGTTTATTTTAATTAGGTCCGAGCGAAAGCACGGGGAACCTCCCTCAAAGTACCGGCACTGGCCTGACTGATAGATTGGCGAACTTGTAGAGTGTAATTAATCCCGGCTAGTCTTTCCTTTTAGGGTTTGAAGGAAGATTTGACTAAAACAGTGGGTGATTGATCTTTATTTCTCGTTGTCGGTTTAGAAATTGAATAGAATCACAACCAAAAAATATTTGACCGCAATCAATAACAGTGTCGAATGTAGCGCGTTAGCGAGCGCGGATCGTCCACAGGGATTGTGCGATTCGTTCGTATTTTGATTTGTTCGAATTGAAAATTTAATAGAAAAGAAAAGCAAAATGATTCAAGATTTATATCGATAAATTTCAAGAATCAACTAAATCAAATCAAGAATCATTAAAGCGATAAACATCAAGAATCAAGAAGAATAGAGTTCCGATAGATTTATGTTTCAAGATTTGAAATAAAGCTCGTAGGAATCGATTAGATCGAAGATGTGATGAAGATTCAAGAATACGATTTCTTATCCATTAACAAGTTGATGCTAAATCGATGTAGATTCATCGAGGATTAAGGATCTTGCGAAGAATTAGGGTTCCTCATCCTATCCTTTGTCCATTCGATGAATCACATTCACTAGATAGCTTCTAGAAAATCGAATGATCAATCGTTGATCTCTAGATCGTGTGAAAGGAATCAAGAACGCATTCTCATCGATCTAGATCATCGATCAATCGAATTTCAAGAATTTACAATTGTTATAAGACTTAAGAAAACGTTAAAGATTCGTCAACATCATCATTCTACAAACGTTTCGATTCCTCCATGAGCGGAGTTTTACTTATCATCACGAAGAATACATTCAAGAATTGAATAAGAATCATAATGCTCGAATTGAAATAAAAGCAAGTTTATAGAATCTTCACCTTTATTTATTTCAACAATTAGTTACAACTCTCAAGAACTATAAGAGGATGGAACTTTGATCGTCGATTCTTGCGTCGCTCGGCTCCTTGAGTCGTGGATCGGCTCGGATCTCGTGCTCCGTTGAAGTCCGACTTCGCTTCTAAAGGTTGGTTGAAGACTTGCTCGCTAGAACTCAAAGGATCTTGAATTTGAGGTTTTGAATTAGGGTTAGGGTTTGGCACAAGTTTTGTCACTAAACTTGTGGGTGGAAGAGATGAGAGAATGAAGATTAGCAACCAAAGATTGATTAGCTAAAGATTGAACAACTTCAACAAGTGAGCCTTGGGGTCTTTTTATAGGTTTCTCAAACCCTAGGTCTAGGATTTGAATTTTGAATTTCCCTCCAAAAGTTAGTTAGAGGGAGAGGCTTCTAGAAGTAGTTAGTTAGGAGGGAGCTTCTAGAAATAGTTTGTTAGGAGCTTAATTAGCTTAATCAAGATTAGCTTAATTAATCAACCTTTCTGATCTGGCAGAAGCTTCGAGAGAATTATGGAATTTGAAGTATATGAACTAAATATGGGCCCTGAGAGAAGCAACATGCAGTAAAAATGAAGAGCTGACGTGGCAAGTATGCGGCGGATCCGCGGCGCAAGCAGGCTCCCGCCGCGGATCCACGGCGCTATTGAGGCCTGAGGGCTTGGGCTCTCTATAATTTCTTTGGGCTGATATGTGGGC
The DNA here is from genome assembly GCA_030015575.1 of Agapanthus africanus. Taxonomy (NCBI): domain Eukaryota; kingdom Viridiplantae; phylum Streptophyta; class Magnoliopsida; order Asparagales; family Amaryllidaceae; genus Agapanthus; species Agapanthus africanus. The sequence goes on from JASDDO010000029.1 coordinate 218,727,305, forward strand.
CTTTTTCTGATGTGTTGAATTTTATTTGTCTTTCTGTATCACTACCAGATCTTAAATCTTGGAGTTGGTGTAATTTTGATCAGCTCTTTTCTCATTTTGGCTCTGTTTCTCTAGAATTTCCTGCACAGACTTCGAAACACAAGTTGCGCAATATAGGAATGATGCGATGGCATAAAATACAGTCAATTTCCCTTAAAGTGCCGGTTTAAAAGTCTAACACATGCAATCTGGTATTTTACGACTGATTTGCTAATATGTGCAATATGAATACCGAACACTTCTAGATGAGTGCAAATGATAGGGAAATTGCCGTGTTAAAAATGCAATATTTTCGACTGATCAGTGGGAGACATCCTGATTAGATAAATTGATAACCAATCTAATCTTGCAAAAGCGCACGCTGAGTGTTTTCTTCTCTCTCTCTCCAGGTAGAGACTATGTCACGCCTTAATCAAGATATTAATACGGATGTATTGACCGAACCCGCTTGTTATACTGCGCTAAGGAACGTTGGTCCCGCTCCAACTTATAATTTTTATAAGACAGAGCAGAAAATAGGGGATTACCAGAATTCCCGTGCCGCCTAAACGAAGAAAATACATGTTGATGCATCTTCTTCGGGTGTGTTCATTACACAGAACTATTTCTCAGTATCCTTTACGTCCTAGGTATGAGATACCAGATCATGATCCCGCAAATGTAATTTGTTACATGGGCTACAGATAGGTAGAGAACTGAGAACGGGTGATAATTTTCATGAGATAGTTATTAGATACCGAACCTGATATACAACATCATATCAGTCTCTTTATTAGTAAAGAAAGGATATAATTTTGTATTGTTGGATAATGTTTTGAACATTTCCTATATCAAGAGTTGATCGGTTTATGCACGTTATCTAAAAGCCTACACGTTCTAAATCAAACCACAGTTCTTAATGTACAGAACACACACAAGAGGAAGGGTTCAGAAATGAACGAATCCTTCTTAAGGTATTGTAGACTAGGTCATATCAATGCGACCCGACTGGCTGAAGTTACATAAAGATTCATATTTAAATTAGTTTGAATTTACATCTTGTGAAACTTGCCGGTCATGTCACAGAGATAAGATGACCACAGCTCCGTTTATTAGAAACAGAGTAAGAGTTAGTGAACTCTTGGGATTGATACATGCTGATGTATGAAGGTCCCCTGTCTACACATGCCAAGACCGGTTCTTTGTACTTCATTACATTTACTAATCATCTCTCAAGATTCAGACATATGTTCCTGTTGAAACACAAGTCCGAAACTTTTGAGATAATCACAGAATATAAGTTAGAAGTAGAGAACCAAAAACGGGTATAAGTATTATGTCCTTTGATGTGATCAAGGAGGAGAATACTTGAGCATGGGATTCCTGGACTATTCTAAAAGAGAATGAGATTCTCTCTCAGCATTACTCCTCCGAGTACACCACAGCACCTCGGTGTATCGGGGCGGAGCAATCACACCCTATGTGATATGGTGTGCTCTATGTTGAGTACTACTGAGTTTCCTATTTTCTTTTGGGGGTTATGCACTTGAGAAGTTGCACACCTATTGAAAAGGGTTCCAATCAAATCAGTTGCCTACCACTTCATATGTGATATGGAATGGAAAGAGCCCATATCTTAAGTAAGTTAAGATTTGGGGTTGTCCGGCCTATGTCTAAAAACAAAATCCGGACAAGCTCGAGGCAAAGTCAGTTCTGTGGAAGTTTGTTGGATATCCCAAGCATTCGCAAGGGAATATCTTCTACCAAACCGAGGAACAAAAGATGTTTTGTTTCTCAGCATGCCACCTTTGTGAAAAGGAATTTCTTGTGAAGAAATTATTGGTCATGAGGTAGAACTGGAAAGAGTTCCAGCTATACAAATTGCAGCTGATGATTCGGTAGAACCAAAGGATTCAATAGTTTCCAACGAACCTCAGCCTCTCCGCCGATCTAGTAAGGTTCCTCACCCACCTGAGAGATACTACGTTTTTTTCTATGACAGTGGGAGCGAGGATTGCATCATGAGATGATGATCCAACTAGTTTCGAGCAAGCCATCAAGAGTGGGACTCTGTAAGAATGGCTGGATGCTTAGCGATCTGAGATGGAATCCTTATACACCAACAAAGTATGGACTTTGGATGCTTTATCTGAAGGGTTAAATCCCCATCAGGAGCAAGTATATCTTGAGAAGATTACTTGGTGTACATGGAAAAGTTGAGACTTTCAAAGCTATGCTTAAGTCCATCCAGATCCTACTGGCCACTGCTACATACCATGACTACGTTATCTGGTGGTTGGGTGTCATGACTGCTTTTCTAAATGATGATTTGGAAGAAAGCGTCTATAAGTACACAGCCAGAGAGCTTCGTAGATAGTGGGAGCAGCGGAAACGTGTGCAAGATGTTTTATGTGATAAAGCAGGCATCGCGGAGTTGGAACGTCTGTTTTGATGTGGTAGTCAAAGAGTTTGACTTCATCAAAATGGTAGATGAACCTTGTATATACAAAAATGTAGTAGAGAGTATGGTGGTAATCCTCGTAGAGTACGTGGATGACATACTCTTGATGGGGAAGGAGTTTCCTATGCTACGCTCGGTCAATCTCTGCTTATCACAAGGATTCTCCATATAGGATCAAAGTGATACCTTCTAAATCCTGGGTTTTGGATCTATGAGATAGATCTAATTGGATGTTAGGATATTCACTAGTTGTTGTGAGATGGTATCAATCTATCCTGGGGAGAATCACTGGAAAGGTTCCAGGGTGATAAGGACGACTGAATGTCAGTCGCAGGCATTGTCTTTACCCTCAGTGGAAGGACGGTATGTTGGAAGAGTTCCAAGCTTGATACCGTGACTTACTAGAAGATTAAAGGCAAGATACATCGTTACCAAGGATGCTACCAAAGAGGTAGTCTGGATATATTTAAGTTCATGAGATGAACTTCGTTCCTACCATTGTGTGACAATGGAGTAGTGGCTTATGCCAAGGAACCCCCGTCCCATCAGAAATCCGGATATAATTCTTAGGCAGGATCACCTGATCATGGAGATGGTTGATCTCCAGAGAGATCGAGGTTAGGAGAGTAGACACAGAGGACAACAACACGGATCCACTCACAAAGGCCTTTTTCCCAATAGAGACTTTTATGGGATGGTTGAGTATGAGATACTTCAACCGCAGCTAATTATTGGGTATGTGATACCACAACAGATGGCCCTAGTGCAAGTGGGAGATTGTGTAAGCCCGCGGGGGCGCCCCGGCCGTCGTTCCGACGCCGGAAACGCGGAAAACAAAAACTTTGCGAACTTTGCAAAACGGCACCACCGCGGACTTTTTACCCGGATCGGGCCATTAACCTAGCTAGCTAGCAAATAAGAAAAGAGTAGAGATGCAATACCAAGCGATCCGTGTCCTTCGGTCTTTGTCTCCACTCCAATCTCCTGCGGAATCTCCGTCACCTCCTCGCTCGTCGGAAATGGCACCACGTAGCCGGAATCTTTTACGGGCTCCCGCCTCTTGACCGAGGCAACTCGGGCGCGAAGTTGGCTAGCCGACGCGTCCAAGACTTGCTATAGAAATAGTGTAGAAGGCATGTCTCTTGGGGTTCTTGAAGTTGCCTTGATGGAAGGATGTGAGGAGGAGAAGAAAGCAACTAAAGAAAATGTGCTTTTGGATTTTGGTAGCATGAAAATGATATGAAACATTTTTCCTCACTCAAAGTGAAATCCCCTCTCCTTCCTTGAATAGTGGCCGGCCCTCCCTCTCAAGAATGAGATTGGAGAGAGAAAAAAAATGGCACCACATTTTTTATATCATAATAGAATGGAAAAAACAATATCTTAAAGAAAATGGTCACCACCATTTCCTTTCACAAACCATCAAGTGAAAAGCCATCAAATGGACAAGAAAGGAATATCATCATGAAGCAAGTCTCATCATAATGCAACATATGCAAGAAAACCCTCCACAAAATGTTAATTGCAAACTTGCAATTAACACCCTCCACCAAGAAAGTCCGACCGAGAAGGAATGAAGGAAAACCGGCCGGAACGGAATGCAGAATGGCAACTTCAGAAAACCGATCCCGTAATAAATTACCGGAAAACCCCACTACTGCAAATACATGCCCGCATTTTTATTCGCACTGAACACAAATGCAAAGAGACAAAACTACACTATCTAAAACTAGAATCCGGCTTAAGCCAAAGCCGGCTCGTAAAATCTGTCCGATCACGATCCGTGCAATACCGCACGTATCTGATCGAACCCTGCCATATCTCCATACGGCCTCTACAGCGTTTCGCCCGAAACTTGAGTAACTGAGTGTGGTGGACTCTAAAGACTCGTCAATACCTTGGTTGTGGATTTAACCACTAGCACGTCAGAGGTATAAGCCAATACGTGACGGGCCACCAGGTATTGACCAAATGGGACGTCGATGAGGAAGCTCACCCCGACACCCAACTGAGCCTGTCAGTGACAATATCCGTACAGTCCGGTCCGTTCGTCTATGAGTATCGCATGGCGGGCCTAGGGGGTTGGTAAAAGTCAGACCCCCAAAAGCGGTACAAGTCGTGTCGGAGTGTAGCCCAGAACACCCTGAGATACTACTGGAATACCTACCAGCAAATCTCCTGCCTTGGCCAAGGACTTTTCATGTTCTGGCTCTCCTAGACACAGCACGACCTCACCCCCAATACCGGGAGAGACGAACCCCTGCAGATCCGCTCACTGCCTCCATGTGGCTCGGGACTGTACCCAACTAAAACCTGTTTGCACGACTCCTTTGAGCCGTGGTAGGGTAGTAATCAAAGTACAGTGGGAACTCACACGAGACAAATGACGATCCCAGGTCGATGAACTAACCTGTACACATGTCACCTGGGAACTGCTATCTGACGTCTGGTATAAAACCCAACTAGCAGGTTCCCGGCGAGTCCTGTCCGGTGTACTCATAACCCAATGAGCACCTGTATACATCTTAGGTGAACCAACTGACACCAGTGGCTTGTGAGACCGGCCACCGCCCCTCGTCGGGGTCTCGACTGTATACACTAGTCTACTGTGGAGAATCGATGCCCTGTCTCGAATCTCCCACGACTAGGGACCATTTAAGGATATGCTTGTAGACCCCCAGCTCCCACTTATATGATTGCCCTCATACTGCTGGTGGTCAAGCAAGAATCCAAGGGGCTTTATCAACGTGTAATAGCGACTTGTCAGGTCACCTAAAGCAGTACACGATGATAAAGATAAACCAGATAGCATACTATCATCTCGAGTAAGACTGTCCTACTGGGACAGGTCCTCCCCTCAATCATTGCAATCACGTGCCTGTGATCCAATAATTGACTCTGAGGGCACTATCTCCAACAATCTCCCACTTGCACTCAAGGCTAATTTTTGCGATGTCGCATACTCACAGCCCGTGTGACACCGAACACCCAACTCCTCTACTAGTCAGTCTCACAAAGCTCGTTTGCGAAACTATTGCGTTCGAGGAATAGCCTCAGTGAGTGGATCCGCTTTGATGTTTCTTTCTATGTCTCTCTATATCTCATGTTCGCAGAGAAAACTATCTCCCGAAATGAGCAATACCTGTCCTAGAATGTCTGGATGTCTGATGGGACCTAGCTCATAAGTGAACTCCAAATCCAAACTTCTTAGACTGTATCGACAACTGAACTTAATCAGTGTCCTGCGCCATGCCTTCCCTCAGTATCCACCTGGACCAACTGTCCAAAATACTGCCCCTCGTTAGAGGGAAAACTATAACTCTGACAGCCACTCTGCCATCCAGGTCACCTTGGAAGCCTGGAATGATAACCGTCTCCTAAAGGAGGCTGCCGTTATCATATCCCTAGAACATTCACTTATGTTCTAAAACTGCTTCCGACTGTTTCTCCAGGATTGGATCAATATCAACTTATTTCACCTACTGCAAGAACAACATCTGGTGTGGTACTTGACATATCATGATTGACTCAATTGCCTAAGCAAGTGATCTGCCAATCATGCATATCCCTCTCCCCTTTAGTCTGTAAGACACCTTTAGAGAGGGTGGCTCCATTACCTGCAGGTACACTACCGTGCCAGGAGTCGTCCATTCTAAATACTCATAGAATGCGGTCAAAGTACCCAGATTGGGAAACCACCCAAATCTAGATCTAAAACCATAGATCTAGTAACCAGAATGTCTGATATAATATCCAAGTCCTATGTGGAGAAACCACTGTGTGACGACCAAAGTATAACCGATCGTAGTATAGGAATATCACTTCCTACTCTGTGTATCAAACACCAGGACATCACACCCTACTACCTTCTTAACAGATCCATCCCCTATTCTGATGAAGTCAAACCTATGACTGTCACATCAGAAATAGATGATCTTTCTCCGTTATATCTGCTTTAGTCTATAAATAGACATAAGCCTGATATGCACCAATGCTTCCGCTGCTCCCACTGACCACGACAACCCTCTGGCCGAGTCATATACACGTACGCTTCTAAAGCTAGTTTAGAACGACGCTATACTCATCCTCCTGCCGGGTCTCATAGTCTGGAACAACAGCAATGGCAAGTCTGGGTAAACAAGAACCTCCCTGCCACCGTCCTTGAGCATACCGAAGTACCTCTCAAGTGCCTGAGGTTACCCACCTTATCTGCGGAGTGGCCAATGGAATGTCAATCCAGATTGAATCTTTCGGTTCATTATCAAATCTTCAGTAATCGTTTGTGGTTCTGGAATCACTTCCAGTTCTACCATACTCCCACTACTGTTTTCTGAAAAATCCATTTTTAATAAAACTGTGGCGAGTCAAGAACAATATCACTATTGATCTTCCAGATGGTAGAAAGTCAACCCTCGTCATAGCCTGGGTCAACCCACAAACAGCCATTACAGAAACGTGCCTTGAGTTATCCAGAGTCTGGTTTTAAGCATAAGCCGGACAACTCCCCGTATCTTAACAATGTCAAGATATGAACTGTTCTATATCCAAGAAACAGAGGCACTGATTTAATTGAACCAGATCCAAATCATGCAGCTGTCTCCAGTGCATGTCAACTAAATGGAAGAGAGGCCGATCAGCGTTACTCAACTTAGGAGTACTTCCAATTATGAGTAACCTGAAAGAGAAGCTAGTTCTCTTAATCATTACTATCAACTGAATACCATTCACAAGTATCTACATCTTCGATCTCCTTGAAGAATCCCGATACTTGCGACACTTGGTTCTCTACTTTACTCTTATACCTATAACTCCTCAAAACTTAGACCCTGTGTTTCTACGAAACACATGTCTAAGGACTAGAGAAGTTAAAAGTAAACAGAATATAGTACGAGGACCTACCCCTCTGTCCTAATGGACACTGGACAACATACAATACTCTGTATAAGTCCGCTGAGTCTAGCGACTCATTCACTGTGTGTCGTAGGTTGAAAACTGTACTTTTGGTTAAGAAGAATTACACCGTTGTTCAATGCTCCTTACCTAACCATCCACTGGTATAGGTAAATGTTATAGACATAATTTCAAAAAGATATGTCTCACTCTATAAAAATAGACGTACAGATATATCAATTTGAAATTGGTGCACAACAACGGATATTCAAAACCAAATATTTGCCGACCGGCAAACAACCCAGGTGGCTTCCTCAAATATCACCAATTCCAACGAATCCCGATATAATGAGGAGGGTCACCTAATTCCCAATAACTTACTCCCACTCATCGTCTGTAAAACCATACAGATGTGAGAATCCAACCGGGTAAATACATACCCTGGAGCAAGTGTCTAATTGGGAAATCAGTTTTCTATTAACAGTACACAGTGAAGCTGAAACATTGAAATGTTTCGATGGGGTATCCTGGTATTCTTAGTAATGCCTCTTCTATTATCTAGATTCACAACTATAACTGTGTAATTCTTTGCCACCTCTCCAAATCCCTTTACATGTCTTTTAGTCATTACCTTCTGTACACCCCTTTAGGCCAAATGGTTTTCTTCCTTCCCTACCGTTCGGCACCAGCCTATGGTTTGGAAGAAGACTATCCAAAAAGCATAATGGGTGTACTGTCCTAATCCGAGGAGCACTCGCAATGCGAGAGAAGGTGAGGATAAAATACAACCGAATGTACTTAATTCATAGGTGATTTAGGATTGACAAAGAAGTACATGGTTTGGTCGTGAATAGCAGTCGCAATTTACTTTGCCCTCTTACTAATCCCTTGCTTTGTCTGAACTTAATACCTTCTGTACACCGTTTAGGCTAATTGGCTTTCTTCATTCCCTACCGGTCGGCACCAGCCTAAGGTTTGGAAGAAGACTATCCAATTTGCGTAATAGGTGTACTATCTCCTAAACCAAGGAGTACTCGCAACCTGAGAGAAGGTAAAAGGTAAAGACAACTGAATAGTCCTATTCGTTTTCTCCAAAACCGGAAACCATCCTCGAAGTCCTTCGAGTTCGTATATAACCATACGATGGTTTTGTCCAATGGAAGTGGACGTTCGTAGTAATACGGGGTGTCCCGGAGAAAAGAGTAAAAGTAGGAGTGGCAAAGAGGTCCGCAACTCTGACAATCCAAAAGCCAGTGTTAAGTAGGTTCGGTCAACTTGGTCACTGAGTCATAGTCTAGGGTCAGGTCAATGGTCGCTGCCAGAGAGAGAGAGAAAAGAAACACTCAGCGTGCACTCTAACCTAGATCAGAATGGTTACCAATTTATCTAATCTGGAAACCTCCCACTGTAACGTCAAATTCTTCCCCAAACCTGAAAGAAGAATTAGCCGGGATAACCCGAGGAGTAAACCAACTCATCAGTGGGAATCGGGATCCAACTCTCATCGCATGATAACGTGACGGAATCCGCTCACGTTATCACACTCCAGAAGGTATGCGCATATCTGGCAAGTTTCAGTACTTTTGAAACTCCCGATGTGGATTTTTACCCCATGCTCTTATGACCTTGGCGTGAGGTCAAAATATCATAAGTCACATGTCAAGTTCTACCCGTCATTATCCTGGTTAATTTGAACCCACCCGTACATACCCTTGACGTAGGCCAAAATAGTAGTACGACTGTTCCAAACCAACGCATCTATCTATGCAACAGATAAATACCCTGCAGCTACCAAACACTATGCCTTGGCGTGAGGTCAAAATACATAGCTTGAATACTACCGAATATTTAACTGAAATGACGGAGGGCTACGAATGGTTTCTGGCGAAAACCTTTAACGTAATGAACTTGATATCGTTGAAGGAACGGATAGCTTTAAAAAAATATAGTGACGACAACTTTTGCTAAAGAGGTCACTCCCGGTGAAGGGATCTCGGCTCTTTCCCCGTAGAATGAGGTGCAGGATATTCCAACTGAATACCACGGTGCAAAGCAAAAGCAATCGGCTATAGTGAAGTTAATGCCCTGACGCAAACTTTTGTCCAAGGGGTCACTCCCGGTGAAGGGATCTCGGCCCTTGCCTCGTCGACTGAGGAGCAGGATATTCCAACTGAATACCACGATGCAAAACAAAAGAGAACGCCCTTGCAATAACAGCTTTTTGAAAAATTGTTCCAACAACATCAGAATAGGTTTGTTTATCTTGCATTGATCCGAATCAACGCAGTCCCATCAATTGATCACACCACAAAGAACGAAAATATACTGATGTACGTATATGCCATCCGCATTCGCTACTGGGTCCCGTCATCACTCGTTAGGTTAGCTAACTAACGACAGAGCGGGGACTGGACTAGCGCGGATGAAAAACATATACAACATCTACTAATATATATACCAATATATAGTATTCGCTCAAGGCGTGATAAAAGTAACACAGAAATGTATAGCAATACAGATCAATACAGATATCTGGGATCCCCGGGTTTCACAGAGCCGCTGCTGAAACCCGACGTTCCCCTGGTCGTGTGGATAGCCTGTGCAATGAAATCCTAGACCCCTACGGGCGCGGCAAGTTACCCGCCAAAACCTGAAGCGAGGCAGCCCCCTTCAACGACGTGAATGGACCACCCAGCACTTCACGGAATCCGGTAACTTGGGTACCCCTCCTGGGTCAACCCTATACCCCCTACGAGTGCGGCGAATAGCCCGCCAATCCTAGAGTGAAGCCCCCTCCGTCTCAATGCCATGAGATGCGTGCTTGTTGCCCTCTAGAATCCGGCTATCCGTGCACCCCTCCGCGGGGTAATCCTAGTACAGAAAGAAAAATATACATACAACGGGTACATCGACCGCAACCAGGTCGTGCCCCAAAATAATAATACAAACAGGCAGTGACGGCAGTCCACATGTCGGACGCTCGCCCCGCAATATCAAATGTACATATAAAACAGAACTGTACTACCACTGCAACCAGGCTATCCCCACGACCGATCCGCAACAACACAGTACAATCACAGAACATCAACGTGAAAGTCACGTTCGCAAATCCGTCTAACAGGGCTATAGCAGTTAGACGGGATTTACCGATCAAGTGACATTCACGGTCGCAGATATAATGTAAAAACTGTGAACTAGCATGTTTAAAATATCCGATCGAACAAATTTATCAAAGTGGGCCCCCAAAAAGAACTGTAGCATTTACAGAAAACCTGGGCCCAAATAAAATATCCCAAAAGCCCTATTTCTAACTCATAAGCTTACTGGGAAAATATGGTGCCACGATTCCTCCTATCCGCCGCGGAAGCGCGGCCAAACAGAGGGTTTGGCCGCCCTTCCGCGGTCGAAGTGAAGAATCAGTGGATCGTATTTTCCCATAATTCTTATAATTGCTTGTACATGCCTCTGCAACAACCTGAAAAATTTTAGGAGCTCAAAAAATTTCAACAGAGAACATATGTGCACAAAAATACGGTTTTTGGGGATTTTGTTCGATCGGGTTCTAAACGCGCTAGAGCAAGCTAGGCAAGGTTAATGGCGTGGCTCTGATACCATTGTAAGCCCGCGGGGGCACCCCGGCCGTCGATCCGACGCCGGAAACGCGGAAAACAAAAACTTTGCGAACTTTGCAAAACGGCACCACCGCGGACTTTTTACCCGGATCGGGCCATTAACCTAGCTAGCTAGCAAATAAGAAAAGAGTAGAGATGCAATACCAAGCGATCCGTGTCCTTCGGTCTTTGTCTCCACTCCGATCTCCTGCGGAATCTCCGTCACCTCCTCGCTCGTCGGAAATGGCACCACGTAGCCGGAATCTTTTACGGGCTCCCGCCTCTTGACCGAGGCAACTCGGGCGCGAAGTTGGCTAGCCGACGCGTCCAAGACTTGCTATAGAAATAGTGTAGAAGGCATGTCTCTTGGGGTTCTTGAAGTTGCCTTGATGGAAGGATGTGAGGAGGAGAAGAAAGCAACTAAAGAAAATGTGCTTTTGGATTTTGGTAGCATGAAAATGATATGAAACATTTTTCCTCACTCAAAGTGAAATCCCCTCTCCTTCCTTGAATAGTGGCCGGCCCTCCCTCTCAAGAATGAGATTGGAGAGAGAAAAAAAATGGCACCACATTTTTTATATCATAATAGAATGGAAAAAACAATATCTTAAAGAAAATGGTCACCACCATTTCCTTTCACAAACCATCAAGTGAAAAGCTATCAAATGGACAAGAAAGGAATATCATCATGAAGCAAGTCTCATCATAATGCAACATATGCAAGAAAACCCTCCACAAAATGTTAATTGCAAACTTGCAATTAACACCCTCCACCAAGAAAGTCCGACCGAGAAGGAATGAAGGAAAACCGGCCGGAACGGAATGCAGACTGGCAACTTCAGAAAACCGATCCCGTAATAAATTACCGGAAAACCCCACTACTGCAAATACATGCCCGCATTTGTATTCGCACTGAACACAAATGCAAAGAGACAAAACTACACTATCTAAAACTAGAATCCGGCTTAAGCCAAAGCCGGCTCGTAAAATCTGTCCGATCACGATCCGTGCAATACCGCACGTATCTGATCGAACCCTGCCATATCTCCATACGGCCTCTACAGCGTTTCGCCCGAAACTTGAGTAACTGAGTGTGGTGGACTCTAAAGACTCGTCAATACCTTGGCTGTGGATTTAACCACTAGCACGTCAGAGGTATAAGCCAATACGTGACGGGCCACCAGGTATTGACCAAATGGGACGTCGATGAGGAAGCTCACCCCGACACCCAACTGAGCCTGTCAGTGACAATATCCGTACAGTCCGGTCCGTTCGTCTATGAGTATCGCATGGCGGGCCTAGGGGGTTGGTAAAAGTCAGACCCCCAAAAGCGGTACAAGTCGTGTCGGAGTGTAGCCCAGAACACCCTGAGATACTACTGGAATACCTACCAGCAAATCTCCTGCCTTGGCCAAGGACTTTTCATGTTCTGGCTCTCCTAGACACAGCACGACCTCACCCCCAATACCGGGAGAGACGAACCCCTGCAGATCCGCTCACTGCCTCCATGTGGCTCGGGACTGTACCCAACTAAAACCTGTTTGCACGACTCCTTTGAGCCGTGGTAGGGTAGTAATCAAAGTACAGTGGGAACTCACACGAGACAAATGACGATCCCAGGTCGATGAACTAACCTGTACACATGTCACCTGGGAACTGCTATCTGACGTCTGGTATAAAACCCAACTAGCAGGTTCCCGGCGAGTCCTGTCCGGTGTACTCATAACCCAATGAGCACCTGTATACATCTTAGGTGAACCAACTGACACCAGTGGCTTGTGAGACCGGCCACCGCCCCTCGTCGGGGTCTCGACTGTATACACTAGTCTACTGTGGAGAATCGATGCCCTGTCTCGAATCTCCCACGACTAGGGACCATTTAAGGATATGCTTGTAGACCCCCAGCTCCCACTTATATGATCGCCCTCATACTGCTGGTGGTCAAGCAAGAATCCAAGGGGCTTTATCAACGTGTAATAGCGACTTGTCAGGTCACCTAAAGCAGTACACGATGATAAAGATAAACCAGATAGCATACTATCATCTCGAGTAAGACTGTCCTACTGGGAAAGGTCCTCCCCTCAATCATTGCAATCACGTGCCTGTGATCCAATAATTGACTCTGAGGGCACTATCTCCAACAGATTGTTAGTTATATGTATGCCCTAGAAGCCATTACTGTACATACAATGTATATTGTAGTGGATGCTTGGACATATATAGGGAGGACTTTCTTGCTCGACATGATAGTACGCTATCTGGTTGCTCTTTATCTTAACATGTACTCTGATTGTCTCTATGTTACATGTTGATAAGCCCTTAGGATATGTACTCGACTACTGGGAATATGATGAGATCATACTAGTGGGGCCACGGTAGTCGACGAGTACATCCTATAACTGTTCCTAGTCGAGGGTGTATCGAGACAGGGCATCGATACACCACAGTAGACTAGCGTATACGCATCTTGACCCATATGATGGGCGATGGATGATCCCATATCCATCGGTGTTTGACATTAAGGATGGTGTATGGGTACTCAGTAGAGACTGGGTACACTGGACGGAATTGCCGAGAACTCCCAGATGGTATTATACCTCACGTCAGATGGCAGTTCTCTGGTGACACTGGTACAGGTTAGTCTGTAGACCCGAGATCGTCATAGAGTCTTGTGTGATTCCCACTGTGCTTTGATTTCCATCATACCACGTCCAAGAGGGCGTGCAAAAAGGTGGCTTTTGGTTACAGTCCCGAATCACATGGAGGCAATAAGCGATAGGAGGGGATTCGTCTCTCCGGGTATAGGGAGTTGATGTGGCGCTGTGTTCGATTGGCTATAACTGAAAATCCCTGGCCAGGGTTGCTGAGATTTTCCAGTAAGTGTTATCAGTAGTTTCTCAAACTGTTATAGACCTCATATCGACACGACTTATCAAGCTACTGGGGTCTGAGGTTTACCACCCCTCAGCAAGATATGCGACATATCAGACGAAGAGACCGGACTGTACGGGAATGCTACTGACTGGATTCGCAGGAGAAAGTACATGCTTGCTTGTTGATCTTCTGATCGCTCAATACCTGGATGGCTGTTACGTTTAGATGACCGCTTGCAGCTTGTGGGTGTTGATATGATCATCACCTACTGCCGGCGTATTGACGATTCTTTAGAGTCCTACACAGAGGTTTCTTGACTCAGGCAAAACGGAGTAGGAGCACATATATGACATGTGCAGGACCGAGAACAATACGTGTATGTGATACCGTATTAGATTCTCGCGATATGAGATATCGGCCGGGTATATGTGATATAGCCGGGTCATCGGATCAAGTGTTGATTTGATGAATTGATACAGATTATATTAGTCGGTTATTTGTGAAATAGCCGGATTATCGGATCAAGTGTTGATTCGATAATTTAATGTATAATTATATATTTGATATATTAAATTTCATTAACTAATATAAGCTCACTAAAAGATTTTTTTTCTCACTCGGGTAATACATTGATATATATGCGATATATGTTAATTGTATTATTTTATTTTGTTACAATAAATATTGTATATGTGATATATAATATTGTATCATGATATGATTACTAATGCAACATATTTAGTGGAGATTAAACAAGATTAGAGTTTGATTTGGGTTAGTTCTTTCTTAAACCTTCTAGAAGGTTTCAGTTTGTTTCTTGCAAAGATATTTTGTTTAGATATTTGCAAGATATTTCCTAACCCAACCCACAACCTTTAACCCTAGTTAACTCTCTACATTGGTTAACTCTCTTCATCTTTGACCATGGTTGCATAAGCAATTATTAATACAATTCATTATTCATCACAAAAGGATTACTATTCTTCTTCTTCTTCATTAAGCTTTGAAAAAGCTTTCTAGGTTTTCTTTATGTGATGATTTAGTGTGAGAAATAGAAAATAAATGAGAGCATAAATCCTACTTCATCATCCTAATCTATCCTAACCATTTAGATTAGGGTGTTCACTTCATTTAGTGAGTGAGAGCTTGTGTTAAAGAAACTTCAAGGTAGATCATCTTTGTTATCGAAGATCGGAAGCAAGCTTTCATCTTTCTCTTCGTGGAGCCTCTCTAGAGTCCGGGAAATCGATGATCGCAGCGAAGGGAACTCAACACGGAGCTTTAGAAGTGAAGGACCGGACTACAAAGGTTGTAATCCTAAATTCTTAGTGTTAAAGTGTTTAACATGCTTTGTTTCGCCTAATCTCTAGTCCAAGATCTTGGTTTAGGGTTGTTCGGCACGGCTAAATTTTAAATCGGGCATGGTTGATGCCTTATAGACCCTTGTGCGTGTGCCAAGTAACCCTACACGGGGAACCTCCCTCAAGTACCAATACTGATCTGGCTGAAAGATTGACGAAATTGTAGGGTGTAATTAATCCCGGCTAATCTTACCTTTTAGGGTTTGAAGGAAGATTTGATAAAAATTGTGGGAGACATCCTGATTAGATAAGATAATAACCAATCTAATTTTGCAAGAGCATACGCTAAAGTGTTTCCTTCTCTCTCTCTCTCCAGGTAGCGACCATGTCAGACCTTAATTAAGATAATAATATGGATGTATTGACTGAACCCGCTTATTATACTGAGCAGAGGATCGTTGGACCCGTTCTTTCTTATAAGAGTTATAAGACTGAGCAGGAAACAGGAGCATATCTGGATTCTCTTGCCGCCCAAACGAAGAACAAGCATGCTGATGCATCTTCTTCAGGTGTGTTAGTTATTGAGAACTGTTTCTCAGTTCACCCTACATCCTGAGTATTAGATACCGGAACGGGATCCCACATATGTAAATTGTTACGTGGGCTATGTAAAGGTAGAGAACTGGGAAAGGGTGATCATTCCGTACAAGTAGGGAATGGTACGAATATTGCAGCTAAAGCGGTTGGCGAATATCACCTTGTATTACCAAGTAGTAATACATTGATTCTAAATGAGTGCTATTATATACCGAACATGATGTGCAACATTATATCAGTTTCTTTATTAAGTAAAGAAGGGTATAATTTTGTAATACAGGATAATGTTATGAACATCTTCCTAAATCAAAAGTTGATTGGATCAGGCTCGTTACATAATGGCATATTCATTCTCAATCAAAATAGAGTCCTTAATATACAAAACACACACAAAAGGAAAAGTTCAGAAATGAACGAATCCTTCTTGTGGCATTGTAGACTTGGTCATATCAATGTGACACGGCTAGCTAAGTTACATAAGGATGGATATTTTAATCCGTTCGAATTATCATCTTATGATACTTTCCATTCATGTCTCAAAGGTAAAATGACCAAAACTCCGTTTAGTGGACACGGAGAAAGAGTTGAGGAACTCTTAGGACTGGTGCATAGTGATGTATGCGGTCCCATGTCTACACATACCAGGAACGGTTCTTCCTAGTTTATTACATTCACTGACGATCTCTCTAGATACGGACATGTGTTCCTGATGAAACACAAGTCTGAAGCTTTTGAGAAATTCAGAGAATATAAGAACGGAGTAGAGAACCAAACGGGCAAAAGTATTAAGATCTTTCGATCCGATCGAGGTGGAGAACACTTGAGCAATGAGTTCCTGGACTATCTAAAAGAGAATGAGATTCACTCTCAGCTTACTCCTCCTTATACACCACAACACAACGGTGTATCGGAGCGGAGGAATCGCACCCTATTAGATATGGTACGCTCTATGATGAGCACTGCTGAGTTACCTGTTTCCTTCTGGGGGTATGCGCTTGAGACAGCCATAGACCTATTGAATAGGGTTCCCACTAAATCTGTGCCAACCACTCCATATGAGATATGGAAAGGAAAGAGACCATATTTTAACCACATTAAGATATGGGGTTGTCCGGCATATGTGAAAACACAAAATCCGGACAAGCTCGAGGCAATGTCAGTTCTATGCAAGTTTATTGGATATCCCAAGCATTCGCAAGGGTATATCTTCTACCACTCCGAGGAACAAAAAGTGTTTGTTTCTCGACATGCCACCTTCTTAGAAAAGGGTTTTCTCATGAAACAAGATAGTGGCAATGAGGTAGAACTGGAAGAAGTTCCAGCGACATAAACTGCAACTGAAGATTTAGTGGAGCCAGAGGATCCAGTAGTTCCCAAGGAACCCCAGCCTCTCCGCCGATCTAGTAGGGTTTCTCATCCACCTGAAAGATACTATGGTTTTCTTATTGATGGTGGGAGAGAGGATTGCATCATGGAAGATGATGATCCGACTAGTTTCGAGCAGGCCATCACGATTGGTGACTCTATGAAATGGCTAGATGCAATGCGATCTGAGATGGAATCCATGTACACCAACAAAGTATGGACTTTGGAAGTTGCTCCTGAAGGGGTATAACCCATTGGGAGTAAATGGATCTTTAAGAAGAAATATGGTGTAGATGGAAAAGTTGAGACTTACAAAGCTAGACTTGTTGCAAAGGGTTTTCGTCAACGACCAGGTGTGGATTATGACGAAAGCTTTTCTCCAGTGGCTATGCTTAAGTCCATCCGGATCTTACTTGCCATTGCTGCATACCATGACTACGAAATCTGGCAGATGGATGTTAAGACCGCCTTTCTAAATGGTGATTTAGAAGAGTGCGAGTACATGACTCAGCCAGAGGGCTTCGTAGATAGTGGGAGCAACGGAAAGGTGTGCAAACTGCTTAAATACATCTATGGGTTAAAGCAAGCATCGCGGAGTTGGAACATCTGTTTTGATGTTGTAGTCAAAGAGTTTGACTTCATCAAAAACGTAGATGAACCTTGTATTTATAAGAAAGTTGCAGAGAGTAAGGTCATCTTCCTCGTATTGTACGTAGATGACATACTCTTGATAGGAAATGATGTTCCTATACTGCAGTTGGTCAAGCTCTTCTTATCACAAAGATTCTCAATGAAAGATCTAGGTGATGCCTCCTGCATACTGGGAATTATGATCTATAGAGATAGATCTAAACGGATACTGGGATTGTCCCAATCCAGGTACATTGACACCATACTAAAGAGGTTTAGTATAGAAGAATCCAAGTGTGGGAACCTACCCACGATCTCTGGACTCACTCTCTCCAAAGAGATGTCTCCCAAGACTGATTTGGAGAGAGCTCACATGCAAGGGATACCCTATGCTTCGGCAGTAGGCTCTATCATGTATGAGATGCAATTTATCAGACCCGATGTAGCATACTCACTAAGTGTAGTGAGTAGGTATCAAGAAGATCCTGGAGAGAGTCACTGGATAGCTGTGAAGAACATTCTCAAATACTTGAGAAGAACTAAGGAGATGTTCTTGGTGTATGGTAACGGAGAACTCCAGGTGGAGTCCTTTACCAATTCAAGCCTCCAAAGTGATAAGGACGACTCTAAGTCGCACTCAGGATTTGTCTTTACCCTCAATGGAGGGGCGGTGTGTTGGAAGAGTTCCAAATAGGATACCGTTGCAGACTCGACGATGGAGGCTGAATACATCACTGCCAATGATGCTGCCAAAGAGGCTATCTGGATAAAGAAGTTCATTACTGAACTAGATGTGGTTCCGTCCATTGAACATCCAATACCTTTGTATTGCGATAACAATGGAGCTATGGCTTTGGCCAAGGAACCTAGGTCCCATCAGAAGTCCAGACATATTCTGAGGCGGTATCACCTGATCCGGGAGATAGTTGATCGCAGGAAGATCGAGGTCAGGAGAGTTGATACGAAGGACAACACTGCGGATCCACTCACAAAGGCCATTCCCCAGATACAGTTTGAGAGATTATTCGGGATGCTAGGTATGAGATACTACAACAGCTGGCCTTAGTGCAAGTGGGAGATTGTTAGTTATGTATATGCCCTAGAGGCCATTGTTGTACATATGATGTATATTATAATGGATGCTTGGATATATATAGAGAGGACTTTCTTGCTCGTCATGATAGTATGCTATTTGGTTTCACTTTATCTTAACATGTTGACTTATATTAGTTTACTGTCTTACTCTCACATGTTGATAAAGACCTTAGGATATGTACTTGACTACCGGGACAATGATGAGATCATACTAGTGGGGCCACAGTAGTCGATGAGTATATCCTATAACTGTTCCTAGTCGAGGGTGTATCGAGACAGGGCAGCGATGCACCAGAGTAGACTAGCATATATGCATCTTGATCCATATGATGGGCGATGGATGATCCCATATCCATCGGTGTTTGACATCAAGGATGGTGTACGGGTGCTCAGTGGAGACTAGGTACACTGGACGGACTCGCCGAGAACTCCCATATGGTATTATATCTCACGTCAGATGGCAGTTCTCCGTGACACTGGTACAGGTTAGTCTGTAGACCCGAGATCGTCATAGAGTCTTGTGTGATTCCCACTGTTCTTTGCTTTCCACCTTACCACGTCCAAGAAGGCATGTAAAACGGTGGCTTTTGGGTACAGTCCCGAATCACATGGAGGCAATGAGCGATAGGAGGGGATTCGTCTCTCCTGGTATAGGGAGTTGATGTTGTGCTGTATTCGATTGGCTATAACTGGAAGTCCCTGGCCATGGCGGATATTGAGTACTATTGGTAAGTGTTATCAGTAGGTTCTCGACCTGTTATGAGCCTCACATCGACATGACTTATCGGTTACTGGGGTCTGACGTATACCACCCCTAGACTAGATATGCAACATATCAGACGAAGAGACCAGACTGTACGGGAGTGTTACTGATTGGATTCACAGAAGAATGTACAGGCTTGCTTGTTGATCTTCTGATCGCTTAATACCTGAGTGGCTGTTACGTTTAGCTGACCGCTTGCAGCTTGTGGGTTTTTGATATGATCATCACTTACTGCCGGCGTATTGACGATTCTTTAGAGTCCTACACAGAGGTTTCTTGACTTAGGCAAAACGGAGCAGGAGCACATATGTGATATGTGCATGATCGAGAATAATACGATATGAGATACCGTATTCTATTCTCACGATATATGATATCGGCCGGCGATATTTGATATCAGCCGGGTCATCGGATCAAGTGTTGATTCGATGAATCGGTACATTGATATATTAGTCGGTTATATTCGATATAGCCGGATTATCGGATCAAGTGTTGATTCGATAATTTGATGTATAATTATATATATGATATATTACATTACATTATCTAATGTTGGCTCTCTTTATTAATTCATTTTCTCACCGGATAATACATTGATATATATGCGATATATGTTAATTGTATTATTTTCTTTTGTTACAAAAGTATATTATATATGTGATATATAATATTGTAACATGTTATAATTACTAATGCAACATGATTAGTGGAGATTAAACATGGTTAGGGTTTGATTTGGGTTAGTTCTTTCATGAAGCTTCTAGAAGCTTTTCTTTTGTTTCTTGCAAAGATATTATGTGTTGATATTTTGTGAGATATTTGTAAACCCAACCCAAACCCTTAACCCTAGTTAACTCTCTACAATGGTTAGCCCTTTCTATTATCAACCATGGTTGCATTTGTAATTATCACTACAATTCATTATTCATCACAAAAGGATATTCATTTTCTTCTTCTTCTTCCTTGAGCTCACAAAAGCTTTCTAGGTTTTTATTTCGTGATGAATGAGTGTGAGAATTTGATAATAAAAGAGAGCATAAATCCTACTTTATCATCCTCATCTAATCTAGCCAATTAGATTAGAGTGTTCACCACATTAGTGAGTGAGAGCTTGAGTTAAAGAGATTTCAAGGTAGATCATCTTCGAATAGGAAGACTACAAGCAAGCATGGATCGTTCGGCTTGTGAAGCCTCTCTTGAGTCCGGAAGATCATGGATCGCGGCGAAGGGATTTCTACTCGGAGCTTATGAAGCGAAGGAGCGGACTACAAAGGTTGTAATCTCTCTCTCTTAGTTGTAAAGATGTTTACTTGCATGTTTAACCCTAATAATCTAGCGAAGATCCTCGCTTTGGGTTGTCCGGCACGTCTAAATTTTAAATCGGGTATGGTTTATGCCTTATAGACCCTTGTAAGAGTGCCTAGTAACCCTACACACAAATGAATTAAAAATTCATTTGTGTGCACTATTTCAAGCATGGTTGTCACCATACCTCCTTAAGCTAATTTCCACCTCATTTATCCATTTAATAAAAATGGTCAAATCAAGAAATGAGGTGGCACCTTTTAGAATGTTATCCGGTAAAAAATACGGATTATATTCTACTGTAAATATATCTGCATTCGTACCGAAATACGAATACCTAAAGAGATAGAATAACACAAAGAATATAATACTAGAATATACGTACCGAAATACATATACGTAAATTATTAAATCAATACCTGATTTAATAATCCGGCCCTAACCCGAGCCGGCTAGTATTGTCAACTGTCCAATCGAAAGTCCGAGTACAATGTACATCAATCGATCGAAACCCTGCATGTATCCAATACGGCTACTGCATCATTTCTCCAGAACTACGGAAACCCTCTGTGTGGGACTCTAAAGACCCGTCAATATGCTGGTAGTGGGTTTAACCATAAGCACGTCAGCGGCACTAGCTGTACGTAACGGCTACCCAGGTATTGAGCGAAAGGGAGGCCGACGAGCAAACTCATCCTGAACCCCTACTGAGCCTGACAGTGACAATATCCGTACAGTCTGGTCTGTTCGTCTAAGAGTATCGCATATCGAGCCAAAGGGGGGTGGATAAAGTCAGACCCCTAACAACACGACATTTAGTTTCTATATGAAACCCCATCACCACCTGAGAAACTATCGATCCTGGATCGATAATTCTCGTCCACCGTGGCCACGGATTTATGGTGATGGCCATCCGTACACAACGCGACATCAACCCCCAATACCGGGAGAGACGAATCCCCGACGATCCGATCACTGCCTCCATGTGGCTCGGGACTGTACCCAACTAAAACCTGTTTGCACGACTCCTTTGAGCAGTGGTAGGGTAGTAATCAAAGCACAGTGGGAACTCACACGAGACAAATGACGATCTCAGGTCGACAGACTAACCTGTACACATGTCACCTGGGAACTGCTATCTGACAATAGGTATAATACTAACTAGCAGTTTTCCGGCGAGTCCTTCCAGTGTACTCATAACCCAATGATCACCTGCACACTATCTTAGGTGAACAAACTAACACCAATGGCTTGTGAGATCTGACTACCACCCCTCGTCGGGGTCTCGATCAGTATACACTAGTTTACACTGGAGTATCGATGCCCGGTCTCGATACTCCTATGACTAGGGACATTTAAGGATGTGCTTATGACTCCAGCTCCCACATATATGATCGCCATCATAATGCTGGCAGTCAAGAAAGAATCCTATGGGCTCTATCAACAAGTACATGATAATAAAGACAAACCAGATAGCATAATATCATCTCAAGTAAGACTGTTTTATCGGTATAGGTCCTCACTCAATCATCATAATCTTAAGTCCGCGACTATGATAATTGCCTTGAGGGCACTATAGCCAACAATCTCCCACTTGCACTTAAGGCTAATTATTGCGATGTCGCATACTCACAGCCCGTGTGATACCGAACACTCAACTTCTCTACTAATCAGTTTCGCAAAGCCCATTTGCGAAAACGATTGCGTTTGAGAAATAGCCTCATTGAGTGGATCTGCTCCAATGTTTCTTTCTGTATCTCTCTATATCCCAACTTCAAGGAGAAAACTATCTCCTGAAATGACCAATACATGTCTTAGAATTTGACCGGATATCTGATGGGACCCAGTTCACAAATGAACTCCAAATCCTGCAAACTACTTAGACTATATCGTCCACTAAATTTAATCAGTATCCTGCGCCATGCCTTTCCTCAGTATCCGCTTGGACCACCTGTCCAACATACCGTCCTTCAGAAGAGGGAAAAACTATAACTCTGACAGTCATTCTGCCGTCCAGGTCACCTTGGAAGCTTGAAATGATAATCGTCTCCCGAAGGAGGCTGCCGTAATCAATTCCCAAGAACATCCATTTATGTTCAATAACTGCTTCCCAATGTTTCTCCAGGATTGGATATGTTTATTGCAGCTAGTGCAAAAACAACATCTGGTGTGGTACTTGACATTTCATGATTAACTCAATTGCCCAAGCAAGTGATATGCTAATCATTCAGACCCCTCTCCCTTTTAGTCTATAAGACACCTTCAGAGAGGGTGACTCCATCTTCTGCAGGTACACCACCATGCCAGGAGTCGTCCAATCTAAAATTCCTTTAGAATAATGTCAAAGTACCCAGATTGGCATACTTCCCAAATCTAGATCTAAAACCATAGATCTAGCAACCAGAAACCCTAATATTACATCCATATCCTATGTGGAGAAACAACTTTGTGACAACCATAGTACAAACGATCGTAGTATAGGAATATCTCTTCCTATCAAGTGCATGTCATCCCAAACACCTGGACATCACTCTCTACTACCTGCTTATGACTGTCACATCAAAGCTTATGACTGTCACATCAAAAATAGTTGATCTATTTCCTCTATACCTGCTTTAGTCTATAAATAGACATAAGCTACTTGCCATTTTTGCTTCCGCTGCTCCCACTGACTACACCAACCCTCTGGCAGAGTCATATATACGTGCACTTCTTAAAACTAGTTTAGAACGACGCTATACTCATCCTCCTGCCGGGTCTTATAGTCTAGAACAACAGCAATGGCAAGTCTGGGTAAACAAGAACCTCCCTGTCAGCTTCTCTGAGAAGACCGAAGTACCTCTCGGGTGCCTGAGGTTACCTACCAAAATCTGTGGAGTGGCTAATGGAACGTTGAAACCAATTGAATTCTCAGGTTCTATTAAATCTTCAGAAATCGTTTGTGGTTCTAGAATCACTTCCAGTTCTACCATACTCCTACTTCTGTTTTCTGAAAAAATCCATTTTACAAAAAATGTGGCGAGTTAAGAACAATATAAATATTGATCTTCCTGATGGTAGAAAGCTAACCATCGTCAAAGCCCGGGATAACCCACAAACAGCCATTACTGAAACATGCCTTGAGTTTATCCGGATTCTGGTTTTAAGCATCAGCCGGACAACTCCCTATACCTTAACATCGTTAAGATATAAATTGATTCTATATATATCTAATATAGAAACAAAAACACTAATCTAATTTAAACCAGATTCAAAATCATGCAGCTGTCTCCAGTGCATATAACCAAATAGAAGGAGGCCATTCAGTATTACTCATCTAGGAGTGCATCCATATAAGAGTAACCTGAAAGAGAAGAAAGTTCTCAAAACCATTACTATCAACGGAATACCAAACAAAAGTATATATATCTTCGACTTTCTCGAAGAATCCTGATACTTCCAACAAATGGTTCTCTACTTTATTCTTATACCTATTACTTCTCAAAATCTGAACCTTGCATTTCAACGAAATACATGTCTAGAATCAGAGAAGTTATGAGTAAACAGAATACAGTGTGAGTACCAATCCCATTGTCCTGATGGACACTGGACAACATACAATACTTTGTATAAGTCTCCTGAGTTCAATAACTCAAACTCTGTGCATCATAGGTTGAAAAACTGTACTATGGTTAAGAAGAATTACACCGCTGTTGAATGCACCTTACCTAATCACCAGCTGATATAGGTAAATGTCACAGACATAATATCAAAAATTTATATCTCACTTTATAAAATAAATGTACAGATATATCAGTTTGAAATTGGTGCATAACAACGGATATTCAAAACTTAATATTTGCCATCCGGCAAAATCCAGATGATTTCCGCAAATATCACCAATTACAACGAATTCCGATATAAAGAGGATCTAATCACCAAATCCACAATATCTTACTCCCACTCACCATCTGTAATAACATACAAATGTGAGAAACTGATCTGGTAAATACATACCCTGGAGTTAGATTCTTATTGGGAAAACAATTTTCAATTAACATCGCACAGTGAAACTGAAACATGAAAATGTTTCAAAAGGGTTAACTGGTATTCCTAGTAATGCCTCTTCCATTATCCTGAATCATGACAGTAACCATATACTTACCTGCCCTCACTGCAATCCTTTTATTATGTCTTTACTTATTACCTTCTGTACACCTCTTTTACCCTAATTGGTTTTCTTCATTCCCTACCCTTCGGCACCAGCCTAAGGTTTGGAAGAAGACTATCCAATAAGCGTAATAGGTGTACTCTCCTAATCCTAGGAGCCCTCTCAACCTGAGAGAAGGTAAAGAGAAAAGACATCTGAATAATCCTATCCAATTTCTCTTGAATCGGAAACCATCCCCGAATCTAGAACGAATTCCTTCGAGTTCGTATGTAACTATACGATTACATATCCAATGGAAGTGGATATCCGTAATGATACCGAGTGTTCTAGAGAAAAGCAAAGTGGATGTAGGAGTGGCAGGGGTATACACGGTCTTTGTCGTGAATGATGGTGATCGCAATTTCCTTTGCCATTATTCTAATCCCTTTATATGTCTTTACTTATTACCTTCTGTACACCATAGTTAAGCTTGTTGGTTTTCTTCCTTCCCTACCGTTCGGTACCTGCCTATGGTCTGGAGGAAGACTATCCAATAAGCTCAATAGGTGTACCCTCTCCTAATCCTAGGAGCCCTCACAACCTGAGAGAAGGTAAAGAGAAAAGACAACCGAATAATCCTATTCAATCTCTCCAGAACCAGAATCCATCCTCGAAAAAGTTCCTTCGAGTTCGTATGTAACTATACGATGGATTTATCCAATGGAAGTGGATATTCGTAGTGATACGAGGTGTTCTGGAGAAAAGAAAAAGGTGATATAAAAGTGGCAATGATGTATGCGACACCGTGACATTCCAAAAGACAAAGTGTTTTAAGAAGATTCAGTTAACTTGGTTTCATGAGTTTTAGTCAAAGGTCGGGTCATAGTCGCAGCCAGAGAGAGAGAGAGAGAGAGAAAAGAAACACTCAGCGTGCACTCTAACCTAGATCAGAATGGTTAATCACTTTATTTAATCAGGATGGCTCCCACTGTATCCTTGAATTCTCTTCCAAACCTAAAAGGAGAATTAGTCGGAGTCACCCGAGGAGTAATCCTACTCATCAGTGGGAATCGAGATCCAACTATTATCGCATGATAACTTGATGGAAGCCACTCAAGTCACCACACACCAGAAGGTATGCGCAAGCCTGGCAAGTTTCCTGTATATTTGAAACTCCCAATATGATTTTTAGCCCTAGGACCCAAGTGACCTTGACGAATAATCAACAAATCAAAAGGTCCTAGTCAAGTTCAACCCGTCATTATCTTGATTGCATTAAACCCACCCGCACGACCCTTGACGAAAAATCAATAAAGTCGTATGACTGTCTTAACCAATCCACATATCCATGTGACAGAAAAGTATTACAGAGCTACCGCACACTACGTCTCGGCGAATAGCAACGACAAACGTAGCACGAATACTAAGCAATACTGATCTAAAATAACGGAGGGCTACGACTTGTTTTTGGCGAAAAACCTTTAACGTAATGAACTTGATATCGTTGAAGGAACCGAGTGGTTTTACAAATATATAGTGGCAAAAACTTTTGCTAAAGAGGTCACTCCCGGTGAAGGGATCTCGGCTCTTTCCTCGTCGAATGAGGTGCAGGATATTCCAAACTAAATACCACGATGCAAAACAAAAGAATCGACTATAGTTAAGTTATTACGTTGATGCAAACTTTTACTCAAGGGGTCACTTCCGATGAAGGGATTTCGGCCCTTGCCTCGTCGAATGAGGTGCTGGATATTCAAAACCGAATACCACTGTGCAAAGCAAAAGAGAACGTCTGTAATGTCAGTTTTTAAAAACTTGGTTCCAACAACATCATATATATATAGGTTTGTTTTATCCTTGTATTGATAAGAATCAATGCAGTCCCATCAATTAATCACTCCAGAAAGGAACGAAAATAAAATGTACGTATATGCCATCTGCATTCGCCACTGGGCCCCGTCATCACCCGTTAGGTTACTTAACTAACGACAAAGAGGGGGCTGGACTAGCGCGGGTGCAAAACATATACAACATCTACTAATATATATATAAATATATATAACAATCGTCCCAGGCATGATATAAAGCAACATCACAGAAACATCACAGAAGCAACACAGAATGGTGGATAATCTGGAGCCCCGGGTTTCACTTGAACCGAAAGTGAGACCCGACGTTCCCTGTCGTATGGATAGCCTGTACAATGAAACCTAGACCCCTACGAGCGCGGCAAGTTACCCGCAAAACCAGAAGCGAGGCAGCCCCCTTCAACAACGTGAATGGGCCACCAGCATTTCACGGAATCCGGTAACTTGAACACCCCTCCTGGGTCAGCCTATACCGCCTACGAGTGCGGCAAATAGCCCGCCAATTCTAGAGTAAGGTCCCCTCCGTCCCAACGCCATGTGATGCAGACTATTTGCCTTCTAGAACCCGGCTATTCGTGCACTCCACCGCGGGGTAATCCTAGTACAGAAAATAAAATAATAACAACCCGGTCGTGCCCCAAAAGAATAATATACAAACTGGCAGTGACGGCAGTCCACATGTCGGACGCTCGCCCCGCAATATCAAATGTACAAATGAAATTAAACTATACTAACATTGCACCATAGCTATCCACCACGACGATCCAACCAACATCACAGCATAACACAGAACATCAACATGAATATCACGTTCGCAAATCCGTCTAAAAGAACATATAGCAATTAGACAGGTTTACCGATCGAATGACATTCACGGTCGCAGATAGTAATGCATGTACTGTTACACGCACACTTAAAATATCGATCGACTAAATTTCCCAAATTGGCCCCAAATGCAGAAACAACACATCACTGAAACCAGGGCCACGACAGTATATGTCAAAAATCACAATTCCAAGTCAGGGGGCTACAGGAAAACTTTTGAAGCCCGTCTCCACTAAATGGCCGCGGAACCGCCGCTAATAGGGGGTAAGTGCGGCGGTTCCACGGCGACTTGGAGGCATCAGGAGCCCAAATTTTTTCTGTACCCTTAAAATCGCCTGCACAGATTTTTAAGCCTCAAAAAAATATTATTTGAACATTTTTGAAAATCGGCAGAAACTATGAAAATGGAATCGTGATTTCGTAAATTTTGTAGGGTTCCTAGGCACTCTCAAGAGGTCTCACAAGGCATCAACCATGCCAATTCTAAATTTTACAAGTGCCGAGAAACTCTAATACGGATCGTTAACTAGAATTTTTGGCGAAAAGATAAGCTAGTTAACATCTTAACTAAAAGTGAGAAGCTACAACCTTTGTAGATCCCGTTCTCCACTTCCTTAGCTCCACGTAGACGTCCTTTCACTGTCCTTGTCGGATCTCGGACTCTAGCATCGGCTTCATCGGAGAAATGAGCGGACAAGTCGTCGGCTACGATGCCGAAGATGATCTACGTCGAGGCTACACTAGATCAAGCTCCAACTTCACCAAGTCGTGAAACTTGTGAAGAAAACACCCTATACTACTTGGCAAGAGGTAGAGGGTGAAGAAATAGGAGGTGGGTTCACTTTAGAATTGGATTTCTCACACTTTTACTCAAGAAGCCATTGATGATGGCAAGCTTTTTCAGAAGAAGAAGAAGCTCAAGATAGAATATGATGAGTATACTTTTAAAATGCAAAAGAAATGAATACTTATCATAATATGAACCATGGTTAGGTGTAGAGAATTGACTAAGGTTAGATGAATGGTTAGGGTTAGGCATGAAGACAAAATGGTCACTTTGGTCAAAGCTTCATGAAGCTTCAACAAGCTTCAAGAATGATAGCAACCATTTTGTTTTCTTTTGCAATTTCTTTTTTAATCCAAATTAAAAAGATAAATGAATGAATAAATAAAAACCCTAACCATTTACTTAACCAAGGTTTAATTCTTTACACATAACCAAATGAGCAAGTATCATCAAACATGATACAAACATGTGCACAAAAGTATATCACATATACAACTTGCACATCAAGTGAGAAAATCCATTTAAAGTGAACCAATACTAGTTAATGCAAAGTAATATATCAAATATATAATTATACATTAAATCATTAAATCAACACTTGATTCAATGATCCGGTCATGTCGCACATAACCGACTAGTATACAATGTATCGATTTATCGAATCAACGATTCGATAACTAGGTTATATCGCATACAACCAATCGAAGCATTCATCGCGAGAATGAAATACGGTATCACATACTCGCATTATTCTCGGTCCCGCACATATCTCATATGCGCTCCTATTTCGTTTCGCTTGAGCCAGGAAACCCCTGTGTAGGACTCTAAAGACTCGTCAATACGCCGGTAGCAGATGATGATCATATCAAGCACCCACAAGCCGCAAGCGGTCTGCTAAACGTAACGGCCACCCGGGTATTGAGCGATCAGAAGATCGACGAGCTAGCCCGCTCACACTCCTGTGAATCCAACCAGTAACACTTACCGTACAGTCCGGTCTGTTCGTCTGATATGTCGCATATCAAGTCTAGGGGTGGTAAACGTCAGACCCCAATAACAGATAAGTCATGCCGATGCGAGGCTCATAACGGGTCGAGAAACTACTGGTAACACTTACCAGCAAATCTCTGATCAGCCCTGGCCATGGACTTCCCTGTTACGGCCAATCGAGCACAGCGCAACATCAACCCCCAATACCGGAAGAGACGAAACCCCTCCTATCACTCATTGCCTCCATGTGACTCGGGACTGTACCCAAAAACCACCGTTTTGCATGCCCTCATGGACGTGGTAAGGTGGAGATCAAAGCACAGTGGGAATCACACAAGACTCTATGACGATCTCGGGTCTACAGACTAACCTGCACAAGTGTCACCTGAGAACTGCCATCTGACGTGAGGTATAATACCATCTGGGAGTTCTCGGCGAGTCCGTCCAGTGTACCCAGTCTCCACTGAGCACCCGTATACCATCTCTGATGTCAAACACCAATGGATATGGGATCATCCATCGCCCATCTCATGGGTCGAGAAGCGTAAACGCTAGTCTACACTGGTATATCGATGCCCCGTCTCGATACACCCATGACTAGGGACCTTGAAGGATGTACCTATGGACTACCATGTCCCCACTAGTATGATCTGCA
The DNA here is from genome assembly GCA_030015575.1 of Agapanthus africanus. Classification (NCBI taxonomy): domain Eukaryota; kingdom Viridiplantae; phylum Streptophyta; class Magnoliopsida; order Asparagales; family Amaryllidaceae; genus Agapanthus; species Agapanthus africanus. The sequence goes on from JASDDO010000029.1 coordinate 218,757,469, forward strand.
TCATAGTCCAGGTAGTCAAGTACACATCCTAAGGGCTTTACCAACATGTAACTATAACACAGTATAAAAAGACTAGTATACATGTTAAGATAAAGAGTAATCAGATAGCATACTATCATATCGAGCAAGAAAGTCATCTCTATATATGTCCAAGCATCCAATATAATATACATCATCTGTACAATACTGGCCTCTAGGGCATAAATACAACTAACAATCTCCCACTTGCACTAGGGCCAGCTGCTGTAGTATCGCATACCGAGCATCCCGAAGAGTCTCTCAAACTGTATCTGGGGAATGGCCTTCGTGAGTGGATCCGCCGTGTTGTTCTTCGTGTCAACCCTCCTGACCTCGATCTCCCGGCGATCAACTATCTCCCGGATCAGGTGATACCGCCTCAGAATATGCCTGGATCGCTGATGGGACCTGGGTTCCTTGGCCAAAGCCACCGCTCCATTGTTATCGCAATACAAAGGTATTGGATGCTCAATGGATGGAACCACTCCAAGTTCAGTAATGAACTTCTTGATCCAGACAGCCTCTTTTGCAGCATCGTTGGCAGCGATGTATTCAGCCTCCATCGTCGAGTCTGCCACGGTTTCCTGCTTGGAACTCTTCCAGCTAACCGCCCCTCCGTAAAGGGTAAAGACAAATCCCGACTGCGACTTAGAGTCGTCCTTATCACTCTGGAAGCTCGAATCGGTAAAGGACTCTACTTGGAGTTCTCCGTTACCATACACCAAGAGCATCTCTTTAGTCCTTCGCAAGTACTTGAGAATGCTCTTCACAGCTGTCCAGTGACTCTCTCCAGGATCAGCTTGATACCTGCTCACTACACTTAGTGAGTATGCTACATCGGGTCTGGTACATAGCATCGCATACATGATAGAGCCTACAGCCGAAGCATAGGGTATCCCTTGCATGTGAGCTCTCTCCAAATCAGTCTTGGGAGACATCTCTTTGGAGAGAGTGACTCCAGAAATCGTGGGTAAATTCCCACGCATGGATTCTTCCATACTAAACCTCTTTAGTATGGTGTCAATGTACCTGGATTGGGACAATCCCAATATCCGTTTGGATCTATCTCTAGAGATCCTAATTCCCAATATGCAGGAGGCATCACCAAGATCTTTCATCGAGAATCTTTGTGATAAGAAGAGCTTGACCGATTGCAGCATAGGAATATCATTTCCTATCAAGAGTATGTCGTCCACGTAAAATACGAGGAAAACAACCTTACTCTCTGCTACCTTCTTGTAGATACAAGGTTCATCTGGGTTTTTGACGAAATCAAACTCTTTGATAATGACGTCAAAGCAGATGTTCCAACTCCGCGATGCTTGCTTTAATCCATAAATGGATTTAAGCAGCTTGCACACCTTCGCGCTGCTCCCACTATCTACGAAGCCCTCTGGCTGAGTCATGTACACGCACTCTTCTAAATCACCGTTTAGAAAGGCGGTCTTAACATCCATTTGCCAGATTTCGTAGTCATGATATGCAGCGATGGCAAGCATGATCCGGATGGATTTAAGCATAGCCACTGGAGAAAAGGTTTCGTCATAGTCTACACCTGGTCTTTGACGAAAACCCTTTGCAACAAGTCTAGCTTTGAAAGTCTCCACTTTCCCATCTACACCAAGTTTCTTCTTGAAGATCCACTTGCTCCCAATGGGTTTTACCCCTTCAGGAGCAACTTCCAAAGTCCATACTTTGTTGGTGTACATGGATTCCATCTCGGACCGCATAGCATCCAGCCATTTCACTGAGTCCCTACTCGTGATGGCCTGCTCGAAGCTAGTTGGGTCATCATCCTCCATGATACAATCCTCGCTTCCACCGTCAATGAGAAAACCGTAGTATCTCTCAGGTGGACGAGATACCCTACTAGATCGGCGGAGAGGCTGGGGTTCGTCGAGTTCTACTGAATCCTCTGGTTCTACCAAGTCTTCTGTTACAGTTTGTGTTGCTGGAACCTCTTCCAGTTCTACCTCAATGCTACTTGTCTGTTTCATAAGAAAACTCTTTTCTAAGAAAGTGGCATGTCGAGAAACAAACACTTTTTGTTCCTCGGAGTGGTAGAAGATATACCATCGCGAATGTTTGGGATATCCAACAAACTTACATAGAACAGACCTTGCCTCGAGCTTGTCCGGATTTTGTGTTTTAACATAGGCCGGACAACCCCATATCTGAATAAAATTAAGACATGGTCTCTTGCCATTCCATATCTCATATGGAGTGGTAGGCACTGATTTGGTTGGAACTCTATTCAATAGGTATGCAGCAGTCTCCAGTGCATATCCCCAGAAGAAAATAGGTAACTCAGCTGCACTCATCATAGAGCGCACCATATCTAATAGGGTGCGATTTCTCCGCTCCGATACACCATTGTGCTATGGTGTATAAGGAGGAGTAAGCTGAGAGAGAATCCCATTCTCTTTTAGATAATCTCTGAATTCGTTACTTAAGTATTCTCCTCCTCGATCAGATCGAAGGATCTTAATACTTTTGCCCGTTTGGTTCTCTACTTCTTGTTTATATTCTCTAAATTTCTCAAAAGCTTCTGATTGGTATTTCATCAGGAACACATATCCGAATCTAGAGAGATCGTCAGTGAATGTAATGAAGTACGAAGAACCATCCCTGGCATGTGTAGACATGGGACCGCATACATCACTATGTATTAGTCCTAAGAGTTCGGTAACTCTTTCTCCGTGTCCAGTAAACGGAGTTTTGGTCATCTTGCCTTTGAGACATGACTGGCAAGTGTCATAAGATGAAAATTCAAACGAATTTAAATATCCATCCTTATGCAACTTAGCTAGTCGTGTCGCATTGATGTGACCCAGTCTACAATGCCACAAGAAAGATTCGTTCAGTTCAGAACTCTTCCTCTTGTGTGTGTTTTGTAAATTGAGGACTGTATTTTGATTGAGAATGAATATGCCATTATACATCGAGCCTGATGCAATCAACTTTTGATCTAGGAATATATTCATAACATTATCCTTTACTACAAAATTATATCCTTCTTTACTTAATAAAGAAACTGATATAATGTTGCACATCATGTTCGGTATATAATAGCATTCATTTAGAATCAGTGTATCACCACTTGGTAATACTAGGTGATATTCGCCAACTGCTTTGGCTGCAACATTTGCCCCATTCCCAACTTGAACGGAATAATCACCTTTTCCCAGTTCTCTACCTTTCCGCAGCCCATGTAACATCTTACATATGTGGGATCCTGATCCGGTATCTAATACCCAGGACGTAGGGTGAACTGAGAAACAGTTCTCAATGACAAACACACCCGAAGATGATGCATCAACATGCATGTTCTCCGTTTGGGCGGTGTGAGAATCCAGATATTCTCCTGTTTCCTGTTCATTCTTATAACACTTATAAGATAGAACGGGTTCAACGTTCCCCTGCACAGTATAACATGCGGGTTCGGTCAATACATCCATATTATTATCTTGATTAGGGCATGACATGGTCGCTACCTGGAGAGAGAGAGAAGAAAACACTTTAGCGTAAGCTCGTGCAAGATCAGATTGGTTATTATCTTATCTAATCAGGATGGCTCCCACTGGTTTTTATCAAATCTTCCTTCAAACCCTAAAAGGAAAGACTAGCCGGGATTAATTACACACTACAAGTTCGCCAATCTTTCAGCCAGGCCAGTGTCGGTACTTTGAGGGAGGTCCCCCATGCTTTCGCACGAACCTAATTAATGTAAACCTCGTTTTCCCAGAGGCGTAACCCCGTTGACACCTTTCTAGACACCTACTCGATCAGCTAATTGCAATGTGTAAAACTCTCCCAGGAGTAACTCTTACTCGCAGTGGGTATCGGGATCCAACTATCTCATAGAAGATATGCAATCTCATTGCAAATTTCAACACTTGAAATTCCCGATAATACTTTTGCCCCTAGTGTCCTGTGACCTTGACGGAGGCCAAACTACCCACAGGGCGCTAGTCAAGTTCAACCCGTCATTTCTTGATCGAATTAAACCCACCCGTACGACCCTTGACGGAGGCCAAACTACGCCGTACGAATACCCTAATCCAATCGCATCATATGCTGGCAGATAAGCACTAGTTAGCTACCATACACTACGCCTTGACGGAGGCCAAACTACCGCAGCATGAATACTAAGTAGTACTTATCTGAAATGACGGAGGGCTACGCAGGTTTTTCTGAAAACCATGAGCGTAATGAACTTGATATCGTTGTAGAATCAAAATGAAGTTTTGAAATGGAGTGATTTTGAGGCTTTTCTAGTTTTGCTAAAGGGGTCACTCCCGGTGAAGGGATCGTCGGCCCTTTCCTCGTCGAATGAGGTGCGGGATATATCATATATATCACTGTGCAAAGGAGAAACTATAGAAGCAATCAAAAGTCAAACCGAGTGTGTAGCACTTGGCAGTTATTGCTAAAGGAGTCACTCCCGGTGAAGGGATCTCGGTCCTTTCCTCATCGAATAAGGTGCAGGGTATATCATATATACCGCTATGCAAAGCAAGAACTGTAGCTACCTGTTTGTTTAAAATTTGATTCTACAACATCTTAGGTTTGTTTTCTTTCATTAATCACATTAATGAAGTCTCATCATTTAAGTCACCTAAACATCACAGATAAATACGACGTACACTTATGCCATCCGCATTCGCCTGGATGTCCCTTCGTGCACCGTTAGGTTAGGTAACTAACGACAGAGCAGGGCAGGGCTGGTGCGGATGCAAAACATAAGTAACGTCTATATAATATATCATATATACTATATACTGTATCTATCACAGAACATCACATGATCACATCACAGATATCGCAGCAGAAGAAACATATGAAACATTGGATATACTAGGACGTCCGTGTTTTCAATACGAGCCAGTATAAAACACGGATTCCACGGTCGTGATGAATAGCCAATCCCACACCCCTAGACCCCTACGAGCGCGGCAAGCAACCCTACCAATTCTAGGGTTAGGAGACCCGGACTCGACTCCTTGAGATGGTCTCCCACTGGACCCTAGAACCCGGATACTTGTGCTCCCCTCCTTGGGTCTATCCTAATGCGGAAAAGTAAATAATATACAAAGGGTGACAGCTTCCGCAACCTGGAAGTGCCCCAATAAAAGAATATTATATACAAGTTTTTACATGAATGAAAATGAAAAACACTCATCTCACATAAAAACCCCCGGCTATTCAAACACGACAATCCAATATAACATATCCAGCAACACATAACACCACATGTCATCAACGTAAGTAAATATGCGCATCCCAATTGTCGTTGACATATAGCAACGAAACCGGCAATATCACATATTACACTTACGGTCACAGAAAAGAAAGCGTAAAACTACAACAGTTGGAATCCGCAACCTCTTTAGACATCGCATGCCTAACACTTATAAACCCCGCATTTTAGTCCCATTATCGAAAACTCTTTTCAATATGAAGTGAGACTAAACCGTTAGATTTATAACATTCATTCAGTTATCTCATAACTGTGTGTGAATTCCAATTATTGTATCCCATTCCGGATAAATAGAAAATATTAAACTTTCCGATCGAACATTCGAACACCCAAGTTTTCCCGAAACCGTTCAACACATGAAATACGTTCAAAAATATTCACTTCATGCCTCAGTACCAACGGTCCAGCCGTAGAAGGGTCAAGCCAACGCCTCACATGTGGCACGCCGTACTGCCCCAAACCCTAAGGTTCAAAGGGCAGTTCAAGACGGTCACATAATCGAGTTAATGTTTGTTGTCTTCTAGAGGGACCATCGCGTTACTTGCACTACTCAGAACGTCCTTAAACCACAGAAAAATCCAACACTTGGATATTTTCCGGCAGGGGAAAAGTTGGGTATTTATATCCGGTCGAACTTTTTAACATATTCGAAAATTATCCGGAAATCACATAGACAAAATCTGATAATCCGATCGAATCATCAAATCCTCAAAACAACCCTAGAAAATTCAACTCTGGAATAAATATTTGTTAGTTATATGTATGCCCTAGAGGCCATTACTATACATAGGATGTATATTGTAGTGGATGCTTGGACATATATAGGGAGGACTTTCTTGCTCGACATGATAGTATGCTATCTGGTTGAACTTTACCTTAACGTGTACACTGATTGTCTCTCTATTACATGTTGGTAAAGCCCTTAGGATGTGTACTTGACTACCTGGACTATGATGCGGATCATACTAGTGGGGACATGGTAGTCTATAAGTACATCCTTCAAGGTCCCTAGTCGTGGGTATATCGAGACGGGGCATCGATATACCAGAGTAGACTAGCGTATGCCTTCTCGACCCATACAGATAGGCGATGGATGATCCCATATCCATTGGTGTTTGACATCAGAGATGATATACGGGTGCTCAGTAGAGACTGGGTACACTGGACGGACTCGCCGAGAACTCCCAGATGGTATTATACCTTACGTCAGATGGAAGTTCTCTGGTGACACTGGTACAGAGTAGTCTGTTGACCCGAGATCGTCATAGAGTCTTGTGTGGTTCCCACTGTGCTTTTATTTCCATCTTACCACGTCCAAGAGGGCGTGCAAAACGGTGGTTTTTGGGTACAGTCCCGAGTCACATGGAGGCAATGAGCGATAGGAGGGGATTCGTCTCTCCCGGTATAGGGGGTTGATGTTGCGCTGTGTTCGATTGGCTATAACAGGAAATCCCTGGCCAGGGTTGCTGAGATTTACTGGTAAGTGTTACCAGTAGTTTCTCGAATTGTTATAGACCTCATATCGACACGACTTATCGAGCTATTGGGGTCTGACGTTTGCCACCCCTAGGCGAGATATGCGACATATCAGACGATCAGACCGGACTGTACGGTAGTGTTACTGGTTGGATTCACTGGAGTGTGAGCGGGCTTGCTCGTCGATCTTCTGATCGCTCAATACCCGGGTGGCCGTTACGTTTAGCAGACCGCTTGCGGCTTGTGGGTGTTTGATATGATCATCATCTGCTGCCGGCGTATTGACGAGTCTTTAGAGTCCTACACAGAGGTTTCCTGGCTCAAGCGAAACGAAATAGGAGCGCATATGAGATATGTGCGGGACCGAGAATAATACGTGTATGTGATACCGTATTCTATTCTCGCGATGAATGTGTCGAATGGTTGTATGCGATATAACCTAGTTATCGAATCAAGGATTGATTCGATAAATCGATACATTGGATATTAGTCGGTTATATGCGATATGACCGGATCGTTAAATCAAGTGTTGATTTAATGATTTAATGCATAATTATATATTTGATATATTACTTTGCATTAACTAGTATCGGTTCACTTTAAATGGATTTTCTCGCTCGGATGTGCGCATTGCATATGCGATATGATTTTGTGCACTTGCTTGTATCATGTTTGATGATGCATGCAAACTTGGGTTTGTGTAAAGATTGAACCATGGTTTTATGAGTGGTTAGGGTTTATTATTTTCTTATTCATTTATTTTATTTAGTTATTCATTTGGAAAAAGAAAAAGAGTGAGAAAATGGTGGCTTTTCTTTGTTTGTATATGAAGCTTCATGAAGCTTTCATTAAGTCACCATTTTTTCTCATGTTAAAACCTAACCACTCCACTTAACTATAGTTCTCTCTCTACACTTAACCATGGTAAGTGTTATGATAAGAATGGATTTTCTTTTCTATTTTAATGAATTCTTATCATAACATTCTTCTTCTTCTTCTTCATTTCTTCATGGAAGAAAGCTTGCTCCATTAATGGCAAGTGATGATAAAGAGTGAGAAATCCAATTCTAAAGTGAACCCACTTCCTATTTCTTCATCCTCTACCTCTTGCCAAGTAGTATAGGGTGTTTCCTTCACAAGTTTTCATGGATTGGTGAAGGTGGAGCTTGATCTAGCGATGCCTCGACGTAGATCATCTTCGGCATGGACATCGACGACCTAGCTCGCCATTTCTCCGACGAAGCCGACGCTAGAGCCCGGGAATTCATTTGGACAGCGAGGGGACTTCGTTGCGGAGCTATGGAGGTGGAGCACCGGATCTACAAAGGTTGTATTTCCGTTTAAACTTTAGTTAAGTTGTTAACTAGTTTCATTTTCGTCTAGATTTCTAGCCAACGATCCGTAGTTTAGGGTTTCTCGGCACCGTAATTTTTTAAATTGGCATGGTTCATGCCTTGTGAGACCTCTTGAGAGTGCCTAGGAACCCTACAATATTAAAAATTCCCATAAAACTCAGCACCGTTAAAGAGGAATTACTGTGCAAATATGGAGGGTTGACGTCACCAAAGAGCCGCGGAACCGCCGCAGAAGCTAGGATTCTGCCGCGGTTCTGCCGCATGTTTGAGGTATCATTGGTCAAATTTTGCACCGTAATTCTTATAATTCCCTGCTGAATTTTTTAAGCATTTTTAATTTGGAAAAAACCCAGTTTTTGGAAAAAGTCCAGAGAGCAATTTGGTTTTTAGGGTTTCGGTTCGATCGGATTTCAAACGTCGTCTACACTTCGCCTAAGGCTCTAGCTAGGCTCTGATACCACTGTAGAGTTCCTAGGCACTCTCAAGAGGTCTCACAAGGCATCAACCATGCCAATTCTAAATTTTACAAGTGCCGAGAAACTCTAATACGGATCGTTAACTAGAATTTTAGGCGAAAAGATAAGCTAGTTAACATCTTAACTAAAAGTGAGAAGCTACAACCTTTGTAGATCCCGTTCTCCACTTCCTTAGCTCCACGTAGACGTCCTTTCGCTGTCCTTGTTAGATCTCGGACTCTAGCATCGGCTTCATCGGAGAAATGAGCGGACAAGTCGTCGGCTACGATGCCGAAGATGATCTACGTCGAGGCTACACTAGATCAAGCTCCAACTTCACCAAGTCGTGAAACTTGTGAAGAAAACACCCTATACTACTTGGCAAGAGGTAGAGGGTGAAGAAATAGGAGGTGGGTTCACTTTAGAATTGGATTTCTCACACTTTTACTCAAGAAGCTATTGATGATGGCAAGCTTTTTCTTGAAGAAGAAGAAGAAGCTCAAGATAGAATATGATGAGTATAATTTTAAAATGCAAAAGAAATGAATACTTATCATAATATGAACCATGGTTAGGTGTAGAGAATTGACTAAGGTTAGATGAATGGTTAGGGTTAGGCATGAAGACAAAATGGTCACTTTGGTCAAAGCTTCATGAAGCTTCAACAAGCTTCAAGAATGATAGCAACCATTTTGTTTTCTTTTGCAATTTCTTTTTTAATCCAAATTAAAAAGATAAATGAATGAATAAATAAAAACCCTAACCATTTACTTAACCAAGGTTTAATTCTTTACACTTAACAAAATGAGCAAGTATCATCAAACATGATACAAACATGTGCACAAAAGTATATCACATATACAACTTGCACATCAAGTGAGAAAATCCATTTAAAGTGAACCAATACTAGTTAATGCAAAGTAATATATCAAATATATAATTATACATTAAATTATTAAATCAACACTTGATTCAATGATCCGGTCATGTCGCACATAACCGACTAGTATACAATGTATCGATTTATCGAATCAACGATTCGATAACTAGGTTATATCGCATACAACCAATCGAAGCATTCATCGCGAGAATGAAATACGGTATCACATACTCGTATTATTCTCGGTCCCGCACATATCTCATATGCGCTCCTATTTCGTTTCGCTTGAGCCAGGAAACCCCTGTGTAGGACTCTAAAGACTCGTCAATACGCCGGTAGCAGATGATGATCATATCAAGCACCCACAAGCCGCAAGCGGTCTGCTAAACGTAACGGCCACCCGGGTATTGAGCGATCAGAAGATCGACGAGCTAGCCCGCTCACACTCCTGTGAATCCAACCAGTAACACTTACCGTACAGTCCGGTCTGTTCGTCTGATATGTCGCATATCAAGTCTAGGGGTGGTAAACGTCAGACCCCAATAACAGATAAGTCGTGCCGATGTGAGGCTCATAACGGGTCGAGAAACTACTGGTAACACTTACCAGCAAATCTCTGATCAGTCCTGGCCAGGGACTTCCCTGTTACGGCCAATCGAGCACAGCGCAACATCAACCCCCAATACCGGGAGAGACGAAACCCCTCCTATCGCTCATTGCCTCCATGTGACTCGGGACTGTACCCAAAAACCACCGTTTTGCACGCCCTCATGGACGTGGTAAGGTGGAGATCAAAGCACAGTGGGAATCACACAAGACTCTATGACGATCTCGGGTCTACAGACTAACCTGCACAAGTGTCACCTGAGAACTGCCATCTGACGTGAGGTATAATACCATCTTGGAGTTCTCGGTGAGTCCGTCCAGTGTACCCAGTCTCCACTGAGCACCCGTATACCATCTTTGATGTCAAACACCAATGGATATGGGATCATCCATCGCCCATCTCATGGGTCGAGAAGCGTATACGCTAGTCTACACTGGTATATCGATGTCCCGTCTCGATACACCCACGACTAGGGACCTTGAAGGATGTACCTATGGACTACCATGTCCCCACTAGTATGATCTGCATCATAGTCCAGGTAGTCAAGTACACATCCTAAGGGCTTTACCAACATGTAACTATAACACAGTATAAAGAGACTAGTATACATGTTAAGATAAAGAGTAACCAGATAGCATACTATCATATCGAGCAAGAAAGTCATCTCTATATATGTCCAAGCATCCAATATAATATACATCATCTGTACAATACTGGCCTCTAGGGCATACATACAACTAACAAATTTCCGTCGATCGATCTATTAAGCACGTTTAAACAAGCTAGTAAGGGGTTTAAAGGGTGGCTCTGATACCATGTTTGGGTTACGGCAGCGCCCCAGCAATCAAAACGCGGCCAAAATGCGGAACAAAAATTTCTAAACTGGCGCTACCATTGCCCGAATCCCGGATCGACCTTATACCCTAAACTAGCAATCTAAACTAAGAGTTAGAATGGTTATACCGAGTTGATCCGTATCCTTCGGTCTTCATTCCAAGCTCCTAGCGGTTCCTTGATGTGGTTTGGTTGCCGGTCTTCCTCCATCTCCGATGATCCACCCGAGGGATGTAACTCCGGTTCTAGCTCCACAACATGATGCAAATGTAGCAACTAGGGTCTCTAGGATGCTACCCTAGAGAGCCTAGGATGTAGTGTGTATGATCTCTAAGTGTTATCTATCTCAAAACTTCAAGGTGTAAGCAATTCATGAAAGCTAGAGGAGGTGAAGCTCATGGTGAGGGAGAAGCTCAAGAACAAGGGAGGAGCTCAAGAAAAAACCAACCATGCTTGCAAAAATGAATTCTTGCATGAAAGAGAAAATAGCATACTTGGTTTTGTAAAAAGCATTTTACAATTTTAAATTCTCACCATGCTTGAATAGTGAACACAAATGAATTAATAATTCATTTGTGTGCACTATTTCAAGCATGGTTGTCACCATACCTCCTTAAGCTAATTTCCACCTCATTTATCCATTTAATAAAAATGGTCAAATCAAGAAATGAGGTGGCACCTTCTAGAATATTATCCGGTAAAAAATACGGATTACATTCTACTGTAAATATATCTGCATTCGTACCGAAATACGAATACCTAAAGAGATAGAATAACACAAAGAATATAATACTAGAATATACGTACCGAAATACATATACGTAAATTATTAAATCAATACCTGATTTAATAATCCGGCCCTAACCCGAGCCGGCTAGTATTATCAACTGTCCAATGGAAAGTCCGAGTACAATGTACATCAATCGATCGGAACACTGCACGTATCCAATACGGCTACTACATCATTTCGCCAGAACCAGGGAAACCCTTTGTGTGGGACTCTAAAGACTCGTCAATACACTGGCAATGGGTTTAACCACAAGCACGTCAGCGGCACTAGCTGTACGTAACGGCTACCTAGGTATTGAGCGAAAGGGAGGCCGACGAGCAAACTCATCCTGAACCCTTACTGAGTCTGACAGTGACAATATCCGTACGGTCCGGTCTGTTCGTCTAAGAGTATCGCATTTCGAGCCAAATGGGGGTGGATAAAGTCAGACCCCTAACAACGCGACATTTAGTGTTGGTATGAAACTCTATCACCACCTGAGAAACTATCGATCCTGGATCGATAATTCTCGTCCACCGTGGTCACAGATTTATGGTGATGGCCGTCCATACACAATGCGACATCAACCCCTAATACCGGGAGAGACGAATCCCCGACGATCCGATCACTGCCTCCATGTGGCTCGGGACTGTACCCAACTAAAACTTGTTTGCACGACTCCTTTGAGCCGTGGTAGGGTAGTAATCAAAGCACAGTGGGAACTCACACGAGACAAATGACGATCTCAGGTCGACAGACTAACCTGTACACATGTCACCTGGGAACTGCTATCTGACAATAGGTATAATACCAACTAGCAGTTTCCCGGCTAGTCCGTCCAGTGTACTCATAACCTAATGGGCACCTGCTTACTATCTTAGGTGAACAAACTAACACCAATGGCTTATGAGATCTGTCCACCGCCCCTCGTCGGGGTCTCGATCAGTATACACTAGTCTACATTGGAGTATCGATGCCCGGTCTCGATACTCCTACGACTATGGGCATTTAAGGATGTGCTTATAGACCCCAGCTCCTATATATATGATCGCCATCATAATGCTGGCTGTCAAGCAAGAATCCTATGGGCTCTATCAAAAAGTATATGATAATAAAGACATACCAGATAGCATACTATCATCTCAAGTAAGACTGTTTTATCGGTATAGGTTCTCACTCAATCATCATAATCTCAAGTCCGCGACTATGATAATTGCCTTGAGGGCACTATAGCCAACAGAGAGAGAGAGAGAGAGAGAGAGAGGGATTGATGATGCTTAAGCATGGGAGACAATCATGCTTAGCATTAAATGAAGAGAGAGGAAGTGCATGCTTGCTCCCATACCCCCCCTCTCACTCTCTCTCTATTATTTTTGAAATCCCATTTTCTTTCCCTCATATTTTCCTCCATTCTCTCCCTAAAACAGAAACTTTTCTGCCCCTTCACCAAAACCAATCCCAAATCTTCTAAAATCCTCGCTACCCTCACCAAAATTCACTTCACCCTTCTCTAAACTTAAGCCAAAGCCATGGAGATCACTTGGAGCTTGGAAAGTTAGAGTTTTGAGCAAGTTTGGGATGGTAGTTCTCTTCTTATTGTTAATTGCTAGTTAACATGTTGTAGTTTCTTGTAGTTCCAGTTTAGAACCATAAAGTGTTAGTTTTAGTGCCGATATCATGTTTTCGTGTTTTAGTTAAGAATTATAGCCGTTTTGGGATCTGCTTTCACTCTCGATGCTTCAGGGAAAAGTTGAGTTTACTGGAGCATGTTCACTAGACCTAGACCACACACACAAAGAAAGAGACCCCTCTTCTTCTTTCAGGTCTCAATTTAATGTGTTCTGGCCGCAATTTGCGGCAAGATGGGTGAGCTGTGTGTCGGGGTTTGGTGGGTAGGTGTCTGCTGTATATTTAAGGTGTTTGGTATATGCTGTTGGATATGTATGCCCTAGAGGCCATTATTGTATAGTACTAGTTTGTATATTACATTTTGGAAGCTTAGGATATATACATGGATTGACGACAGTCTTGCTCGATATTGTAGTATGCTACTTGGTTTGTATCTATCTTAATATGTGTATATGTTTCCTTTAACATATCGCTAATACATATTGATGGAGCCCTTAGGATCTTTGCTTGGCTACGGGCGTTGTGATGGCGATCACACTAGTGGGGTCTGGGTAGTCTATAAGCACATCCTTATACAGGTCCCTAGTCATAGGATTATCGAGACATGGCATCGATACTCCAGAGTAGACTGGTGCATACGCTTCTCATCCCAGCATGGGAGATGGTCTGTCCCACAGCCATCGGTACGTTGTACTGGAGATAGTATGCAGGTGCTCGTTAGGTTACGAGTACACTGGACAGGACTCGTCGGGAGCTGTTGGTTGGTATTATACCTATTGTCAGGTAGCAGTTCCCAGGTGATATGAGTACAGCTTAGTTCGTTAACTTGACACTGCTACTTCGCCTCAGGTGTGTTCCCACTGTTCTTTGATTGCTACCCTACCACGGCTCTATTGAGTCGTGCAAACAGGTAGCAGATGAGTGCAGTCCCGAAGCACTTGGAGGCAGTAGCGTTTAGACAGGATTCGTCTCTTCCGGTATTGGGGGTTGATATCACGTTGTGTCTAGGAGAGCCATTACACAAAGTCCCTGGCCAGGGCAAGTGAGATTTACTGGTAGGTGTTCCATTAGTTTCTCAGGGTGTTCTGGGCTACACTCCGACACGACTTATACCGCTATTAGGGGTCTGACGTTTACCATCCCCTGGGCCCGAAATGCGATACTCTTAGACGAACAGACTGGACTGTACGGAGATTGTCACATTCAGGCTCAGTAGGAGTTCATATGGGTTTTCCTCATCGACCTTCTTATCGACATCTACCTGGGGACCGTTACGTACAGATAGTACCGCTTGCGGCCTGTGGTTAAACCCACTACCAGTGTAGTGTCGATTCTTTAGAGTCCCACACAGAGGGTTGTTCACCTTTGGGCGATATGAGTAGATGTCGTATGGTTTTTACGACAGGGTTCATTCACATACGTGCACTTGTGCGTGTTCGGTGTTCGGGCAGTAGATACTAGTAGGCTTTGGTTTAAGCCGGATCCTAATATTGGATTTTGGATTGGTTTAGTTTCATTGTATTCGTGTTTCTCGGAACACGGATACGGATATTTACATACAGTTGACAGAGGCAGAGGAGGAGACACCTCATTAGGTTTTGACCATTGACTTGATCAAAACCATAATGAGAAGGAGGAAATTAATTAATAGTTTTAATTAGAGATAATTGTATCATGGCTAATGTTGGTTTGACCATTTGACTTGTTGACCCTTGTTGACTTAGATATTTTTCTTAAGCATGAGATATTTTCTTTGAGCATGCTTAGCATTAATTGTGACATGATAAAGGTCAAATCAATACACCATCACAATTATCTTAATTAATAATATTATTATCATATTTCCTCATATGAGGGCTTTATCCTCTCATTCTCATATTATCTTTCTCACTCATGGTTTGCTCTCTCCTCTTCCTCTCCCAAAAGCTTTATTGTTTCATGTGTTGAAAATCAAGAGCCTTTGAGATAAAACCACCAAAACACTTCTCTACTTACTCTAGGGTTCTTAGTCTAGCAAGCCAAACACTCTAGTTACTTCATTGTTTAGGTTGGAGCTCAAGGTAGAGGCCTTCGGGTGGATCTTCTATGATATAGAGAACCCGGTGAGGAGGAGCCATCCACACAATTCCAAGGAGCTCACAACAAGGAGAAGAAAGAGTTCAAGACTTAGGTATAACTTTCTATCATAGTAGATAGAACTCTTTTGTGCTAACTAGGTTTATGGTAAAGATCCGGTTTAGTGTTATCCTAGCACTAAGTTTTGTATCGCTATAAAATTTTTGTTCCGCATTTGGCCACGGAAGTTGGCCGGGCGCTAGTGTAACCCTTCATATGCAACTTTTCTTATTTCAGCTTGTATCAAAATCTGGAACCTATTTCCTTGTTTTAGCACGTTTAAACTTACGCGACATGTACGTTATATGAGTGGGTTTGGTAGTTTCTGTGTGTCGCAGCGTGTCAGGGTGGTTTTGGACGTTTGTACACACATTTTGGTGTATCAGATGCACACGTGTTTAGCTTGCGACGCGAGTTTCTCGTTCGTTCTTGATATCGCGTTTTTGCAGGATTTTAGCCTTATGTGTGTTGCTTTGTGTAAATTCTAGGGCCGCAGGCGGGGACTTCGGACGCCGCGAAGAAGGGGAAGCAGGTGGTCGGATACACGTAGATCGAGATCACGGTGAGTAGATTTAACATCTACGGGAAAATCGCCCGTATGGCGTTATGCGTCAGGGCTTGATAGGATGTTGTAGCCACATGTTATATATAAGTTGTGCATATGTACCATAGTTGCATACCCCTCTTTTGTTGTATATGGACATAGTAGTTATGAGACACCGCACTGTTACTAACGGTTCATGCTGCACGAGCACTAATTGTATGTTACACACACACCGTTAGTAATTGCCATGATACCCGCACTATAGAATTGCTATGAACCATACATCGTTTAGATTATCTCATCATTGATAATCAGACATGATTCTGTCCCTTTGTGTGCATACATACTTGCGTATATACCCACTTGTACATCCATACTTGCGCACATACATATTGTACATTCATACTTGCGTATATACCAATTGTACATCCATACTTGCACACACACATATTGTACGCTCATACTTGCGTATATACCCACTTGTACATCCATATTGACGCACATACATATTGTACACTCATACTTGCGTATATACCACTTGTACATCCATACTTGCGCACATACATATTGTACATTCATACTTGCGTATATACCACTTGTACATCCATACTTGCGCACATACATATTGTACATTCATACTTGCGTATATACCACTTGTACATCCATACTTGCGCACATACATATTGTACACTTATATTTGCGTATATACCACATGTACATCCATACTTGCGCATATACATATTGTACATTCATACTTGCGTATATACCACTTGTGCATCCATACTTGCGCACGTACATATTTTACATACATACTTGCGTATATACCTACTTGTACATCCATATTGGCGCACATACATATTGTACACTCATACTTGCGTATATACCACTTGTGTATCCATACCTACATACATACTTATTGCACATACATAGATGATGCTAGCTTTGATTTTGGAGAATTCGGGAACCGCATGACATATTTTAAAACTGTATTTATTTTAAAAGAGCGATTTCCCTCGATATGCACATATCACGGCTTTATGTTGCATACATCACGTTGCATGGATTTACACATTGAGTTTGGATTTCATGTGATTTTTGGATTTGAGAACCGTGGTATTATTTTAAGAAAGCATGCACTGTTTTGAAAACCCGGTGTCTCTTGATATGATATTTTAGTGTGTCCACCATGAGTTTTCTCGGTTCTGAAAGCTTGTGTGAGTATACCCGATTCGAGGAGTGGTAGGCACCATCTGTGGGTACATGGTGGACCCGGTATGGTACCCCGGGGTAAGAAGACTCGTATAGATAGACGGTGAGTCCAACAGAGGGATTACTACCTACCGGTAATAGTATGGAGCCCGACGGATATCCGGAGGATACCGTCTGGGGGTTATGATATGAGATATATATTGAGGGCCGATCTGGTATGCGGCGCCTGAGAGACGAGGATTTGCGTGTCGATGCTGGACACGAGTATTTCATGATATTTTTGACTGCCGATGTTGGGCACTCCTATTCCATGAAATTTACAGGATTGAGGGCCGGATAGAGTGACGGCGCCTGAGTTATTGGGATTTTGGGGTGTTTTTGGTAGACACAGGGTTTTCCACGATGATGATTCATGTAGATGATATTTTATCCCATGCTCAGCATTCATTGTTATGCATTGCATCATGTAGTCGTAGTACCTGATAGAGTACTTTGCATGATTGTTGCATACCCAGTTCATCATATAGATGTTATCAGATTACACATGTTATGCATGATTATTGCATATCCAGTTCATCATATAGATGTTATCAGATTGCACATATTAGAGTACCGCAGTACGTGCATACCTGCAATTACCTTTATATGTTATTTACTATTCACGAGTTGGCAACTCATCCTCGTTGTACCACAGTGTTTGCAGGTTGACCCTCAGAGTAGTCGCGGCAGGGCTATCTCTTTGTATCTTTTTGCTACGGATCACTGCAGTAAGCGTGTGTGAGCCGTTTTGCTTATAGGTGGGTTTTGCGGTATCCGTTTATTTTCCATTTGTACACTCTATTGTATCTAGTACTCTCCATCTACCATTTCATGTATTGACTTAGAGACCAGTTGTGAGGACGATGTTGAATATTATTTTGTAATCTGGATGTCGAGCTCGTGTGAGCCGACATTATTATGCAGTTTTATCTTTTATGTTGTTTTCCACTTATATTGTCCATTTCTTCGCTACGATGTTGTATATTATTCTCGTGGTGATTGTTTTCCGCCGTTGGGCGTGATTGCTCCCGTCTGGGGATGCTTTATCTTTATTTGATGTCATTTTACATATACCATGTGTTGTACCCGTTTTCGGGGCTGGTTTTTACAAAGGAGGTGCTGCCGAAATTTTTAAGAAAATAACTCAAACTTTAAGGATTTTTACTCAAGGTTTTCTAAATGTTTTAAACCAATGTTTTCATCACTCACTACTTTTAATGGTTTTGATTTCTGGGTTTCGGCTTACTTAATCGCGTTACGCCTGTAGACGTTACATGGTTAAGTGCCGGTCACGGGCCGAACTTTGGGCTGTGACAATATATATCAACACACACACACACACATATACATATGGCCATATACACCAAAGACATATCATGTTTGTGCATGCGTGTGTGTGTATCAACCTATACTCTAGGGTTTTGCGACTAAGAATTTAAACTAAAAACGTTTTCTTCCAACTACACTAAAACAAACCCATGCTCTCCTTAAACCGTTCATGCTAATTATCCATGTATCACAATACACTTAATATAAATATAATATGTTCACATACTACACGACGAAACTGTGGGAGTGCTATACGCCATCCACCCGACTTCCCCCGTAGATATACATCTACTCACCTTGATCCTTCCTTGCCGAAGTCGTTGTCGACATGCTCTTCTTTTGTCGTATGAAATCCACATGAAGGTACTTACATATCACATACACATATTATCGTAAACCGAAATCGCGGATGAAAACCAAAACGTCACACGAATCACACATAGCTTAGAACCTATGGTCTACGCATGCAAGAATAATCAAACAACTCCCGATATTGACGTACAAACGTCAAGTGACCGAGATAAAACACAATACTAAAACTAAAGTAATTAAAAAGTCACAAAACCAAAACAGCAACTCCAGAAAACATTTCCAGATTTTGTTCCAGGTGAAATTAACCAATTCTGCATATGGGGTAGGTCTAATTTGCCTAAAATGGAGCCATGGACCAAGCACGAGGCGATTCCATCGTACTAAGGCCGTAATTTGCGGCCAAAAAGAGATAATTGGATGCCAAGGTAAGGGGTTATGGTCTCGGGTCTTAGGAATAGCTTCTGGGTCTCCTGCACACCTCTTAGTAATTGCTAATTGATTTATAGGCCTCCCGGTTGATAGTAGATCTCGAAACAACATCACAATTTCCAAAAATTTCTGATATCGGGGATTCTAAGTTTATGTAACGTTTTGAAAATCAGTTCGGTGAAATTTCAAAAAAATCGGTAAAATAAGGGGGTTTTCTGTAAAAAGTCAAAATACAAATATCTTATTATAAAAATTAAATATACATATTCTAGCTATGTAATTGCTATTATTTGGTGTTTATTGAGCCGCTAGTGAAATTTCAAATTTTCTGAAAAAAATATTATTTTATTATTATTTAAGCCGTCACTAATACATTTAATTAGGGAAAATTACAAATTGGAATGAGTTGAAACAAATTTTGTGCATCATAAAACATTAAATAAAATTTTATCATGTGGTTTTTGGAATGAAATCATTTGCCAAAACGGTTTAGAAATTATTGAAGAAAAAAGGCTTTTTTTAGCGTAAATGGATGTTTGGGGTATTATATTTATCATTTTTCATCACCCCACATCCGTACCCACATCCACACACTCCCATTTACTTCTCCCCTTGAAGAATTCAGCAGCCCCCATTTATTTTCCCCACTTGAATTTCAAAGGAAAGAAATGAAAGAAAAGAAAAGAAAATGGAGAAATGAGGTGGACCTTTGACCTTGAATTGACTTTGACTTCTTCCCCCACTTTCTCTACCTCCCTTTCTCTCCTCTTCCACTCCCATTCCAGCAGCCCCCCTCCTACAGCAGCAGCAGCCCCCCCAATTCCCTTCTCTTTTCTCTTCAAACTTCATAAAAAAAATGCCTCAAATCCATCAAAAAAAATCCCAAAACCCAAATCCGACTCTTACCCATTTTAGCTTAGCCCGTATAGCATGGATCTTTGTGAAAAGAGAGCATTTTGGGAGGCCATGGATGCTTGTGGATCTTCAAATGTTTTTGGGTATAATTCTAAAACATTTTTGCTTAATTTGTTACAAATTTTTTAAAGCTAAACTACTTAAGTGTTAATTAGGCTTAAGTTGCAAGTTTTGGAATTCAAGTTATGAATTTGAATGCAAGTTAGGGTTTTATAAAATTGGTGTATGGTTGTGTGTTATATTTAGGCTTTTTGTCATATTCATACAAGATTAGTAGCTTGTGCTAATGGTTAGTTTAAAAATTGTGTTAATTTGCTAATTTGCTTACTAGGTTTTTGAAATTGGTTAAATACTTGGGATTAAAAATGTGTTTAGGTTTTTTATGACTTCATTAACTTTATTAAGTGTGGTTTAATGCTTTAGATCATGCAAATCTAAGCTAGATTGTAGTTTGTGCATTTTTGCTTTGAAATTGTTAAATTTTAGGTATTTTGTAAACTAGAATATTAGGGTTTTTGGAATTTAATGAGATTAAATTCCGGGAATTGTTTATATGACTTATTTAAGATATTTAATAAATATATTGGCCGCTACATTCATTTAAACATCCTGTTTTGTACAAAAACGGCGAATTGTGCTTGCTAGGTTTTCGGAAAAATGACTTTTTAAGTAAAATTGGGGTTTTTGTGAGTTTTAACCTAGTTTATATTAAAATTAGTGTTCGTGAATGTGCAAATGAGTGTGATTGGATTTTTCTCGATGGTTTGACGTTTGTACATCGACATCGAGGGTTGGTTTGACTATTCTTGCATGCGTAGGCGATAGGTTTGGACCTATGCGTGATACGCGTGCCGATTTGATTTTCGTATGCCGTTTCGATTTCGAATTTAGTTTTAATGCGATATGGTGCGCTATGATATGTAGGTACCCCCATGTGGACTTCGAGACGACAAGCAAGCGCGTGGCGACGTCGGCACCGGCTAGCGAGGACCAGGTGAGTAGATTTATATCTACGGGGAGAAGTCGGGTGGATGGCGTATAGCACCCCCGCAGTCCGTGGTGGTGTATACGGATGCGTATACACACCAACAATTATTATATGTTATTTGGGATTAATAACGATGCTTAGGATGGATATTGGTGTGTTGGATTACTTTAGTGTTGCGAACCCTAGGGTAGTGTTGCACTACACATACACACATACATACTTGCATACATTCCTATTGATATGTGCTCATGGGATTCTTTATAGTTATGGGTTCACATGGGTATGGAACTATGTGTTCACATACGGATTTGAGGATGATACTTGGGATTGAGCTGAGTCGATGAGATTTGATTTGAGGCCGTGAGATCGGTGATATAGCAGGGTTCGTATTTGAGATACGCCATGACGTTGTAGCGGGTCCTTAACGTAGTGTTTCACACACGTCCATGCATACGTAGGCGGTATCAGTATGGTACTAGACGTAGATCAGTACCCCGATCATGATATTTGATCAAGAGGATACCAGGTGAATAGTATGATGAATGTGATATTGACCCGTACCCAGATTGGGATGCCGTACGACGGATTTACGTACGAGCTATATTGATGATTGATCCGCACTCTTGACTTGGGATGCCTGATTATAGATATGGTATCGGATATGATATTATTGAGGCGGGATCACCGACTATACATATACAGGTATGTATATGTATCGACTCAGATGATAGGCGGTTTCCTTACCTGTAGTTCAGCTTGTTAGTTCAGCCGTATAGTTTAGTGTAGTTGTTAGATTAGATTAGACTCCTACCTATTTCAAAAACTAACAAATCGTGGGTATTTTAAAAGACAGCCCAAGGGATCCTACGGATATTTCAAAAGACTTATCTTTTCATAAAAACACCGTAGCCCCTATTTTCAAAACCCCATGATTCGTGTTATTTCAAAAGGTACCATTTGTAGGACTTATATTAGATTAATGCAGATTAGTTATAGTTGCGTCTAGTTTTCAGCTCCCGCTCTTCTTTTGTGGTCCGCTTCGCATCGCATGCTTATTTTATGTTTCATACTCCATTATTGATATCATGCTGTTAGGACACCAGCACCATTACCGATGATGCGTATGTACCACGTACACTTATTTGCCGGCTTACACACATCTTCATCGGTAATTGCCATGTCAAGTACACCTTAGAAAATATTATTGCTTGACATAGCCTGTTAGCTAATAGTTAGACATGATATTAGTGTACTTGCCTTATATGTTAGTTTAGACATTGTAGTTATTACCTGCTACTTCATGCATACTGTTATTCATTGTTATGCCGCATTCATGGATTTTCATGCATATATTCACCATTTTACGTGTTATTGAGGTTTTGGATTCGGATTTCCATGAGATTTTCTGGATTTGGAGGAAAACCGCAAAAACTTAAATAAACCTTTTTCCTCTTTTAAAATAAAAAGTGCGGTTTTCCCATGATGTATGAGTCGTCCACCATGAGTTTGCTGATGGATTTCGAGACCCGATTCGAGGAGACGGATGAACCGTTTCGGGTACATGGTGGACCCGGTAAGGTACCCCGGGGCAAGAAGCGCGTGATGATGACGATGTGAGCCTGGCAGGGGAGCACTACCTACCGGTGATATTACCCGACGCGTCGGATATCCGGAGGATACCGTCGTGGTCTTGAGATGGATGGTAGGGGCCGGTCTGGACTGACGGCGCCCTAGATATTGAGACTTGAGGTACATAGATTGTGACACAGAGATATCGAGGTATTTGGACACTTGTTTTGTGTCGATGCTGGGCACTGTTTTATGCTGATTTCATATATGGTACCTCATTTCTTTTAAAATACAGAAATCTCACTGATTTATGAAACCAGTTTTATTCAGTACATGCATTCTGTTTTATGCATTCATACATCATCCATATGATATATTGTTACCTGAGGCACTGACACGGGCACATGAGATTACACTCGGGTTAGATATTTACCCTAGCCTTGTTATAGGCTACGTGTTATATACATTTTTGAGGATATATTATGATCATTGACCTAGGATTGCGTTATTTATGCGATTTCTGTGTGTAGATATTTTTCTATTCACGAGTTGGCAACTCACCCCCGTTGTGCCCCAGTTTCTTGCAGGTTGCCGTACAGGTTTCATTACGGCTTTGCGGGCTCAGTTTCATTCGGGTGACTTGCTAGTAGGTGGGTTTTTCTTGTATCTTACCCATCATATTACCTTGTATAATATTATTCCGTTGTATCTAGTAAATTCCATCAACCAAACATGTATTTATTGAGATAGAGACCAGTGTTGGTTATTCTTTCGACCTTAGAGTCGCTCGTTATATTTCTGGTGGTTTTGAGTTTCCTTTTGAGTTTTGATCCTCGCCGTTGGCGTTGTATATTATATTGTTTGTGTGGTTGTGACCGTCGATTGACGAAGAGCTAGCTCCCGCTTGGGGATGCCCTTTTCTTGATTTCGTATACTATTCATGTTGTATCCCGTTTGGGGGCCAGTATTTACAAAGGAGACTCTGCCGAAATTTTCAGTAAATTTTTGATGTTTTAAAAACCGCATAATTCGGCTTATGCTATTGAAATTACTTGCTTTAAGTTGGTTTTTCCTGCACTCTACTACTTTTCTTGGTTTGGATTTCTGGGTTTTCGGTTTACTTAGATTACGTACGTCTCGAGACGTTCGTAGTTTAAGTGCCGGTCATGTTCCGTACTTCCGGGTCGTGACAAAGTTGGTATCAAAGCGTTAGGTTTTAACCTTCGGAGCGTAGGATGACCCTTGGTTGATGGAATAGGTGACTAAAGTAGAGTGACGTACCGTTGATATATTCCGCGGCATATTTACGACACGCCACTCCACTTAAGAAGCCTTAGGATGTACATTTCCTTGTTCAGTATTATATTCCTTCCTAATCTAGCCTCATCGTTACCAGTTTGGTTTTGCTGCCACGATTACGGGCAGGGAGAGCTACGGCTAGAGTTGCGGTCAGCACGAGCTCGTCACGGACGAGGACTGACCAGGGCGAAATTCCGGCGACACCCGATTGTAGAGAGGTGTCTTTTGATTGTGTTTTCGCACCACGAGCGTTTGGCGGATCGCTTTTATGAGATTTCTCGGACGTGCCGATCAGTATCAGAGGATTGGGCCACTGGCAGAGGCCAGCCAGATTTTGATGACCGTTGGTGTGTTGCTTATTCATGATGGTTGAGGCACTGTTCAGCGTGCAGACGAGCGAGCCAGTTATTGCTGCGAACGACGAGATATTGCCCTAGATGCTGGCGTTAGTGCAGAACGAGTTGTACTAAGAGATGATAGAAGGTCGCTAGTCATCGAGGATGAATGACTAGGACATGTGGATCGTTCGCCTACCCCGATGCGAGGTCATCAGAAAGATTGATTCCAGCTAGAGACGACTTCACGCGGAGACGTTGGGAGTCGACAGAGACGATCGAATGTCAGAAACCTATTATTCCAAGTTTAAAGTAGTCGGAAAGACATGCAGGCAATTCTATGGTCCCTCTAGAAGAATGAAACCCTAACTCGACTTAATGACCGTGTGAAAGCCTTTGAACCTTCGGGTTTGCGGCAGTTCTACGGCGCCATTAGTGAGGCTTTAGTTTGCCCTTCTACGGCTGGACCACCGATGCTGTGGTATGTACTCGATACTATTAAACTGTGCCCAAGATGTTGAGCTCTTGGGGGATTATGAGGTTTTGACGACTCGATCGGATGGCTCGACTTAATTCGGATGCTAGGTGGTGAGATGCATTTCTTGGTAGACTCCAGATATGAGGATAGCCGTTGGAGCTCAGTCCATGCAGCCACGACGAGACGAGTCCAAAGCAGACGACATTAGAGAAAAGTGGAGTAAGAGGTTCGTACCAGATCTAGATGAGATGACATTCCACTCCGCCGACATCAGAGATGCGATGCGCATGCCGAGGCATGGTACTTGGACTTACCTTCCAGAAGGAGTCGCGATGAGTATGCAGTCGTTCCAGAGCAAGATGCAGATATAGGAAAGGACAACGATTTCCGGACAGTTGGCAGAGACGAGACATGGAAGAGACCGTGAGCAGGATTCCTTCCAGGATACTGCTGCAATGATACTTGCACCCAGGATCAGATGTGTCACGTATATTCAGAGAGCCAGAGGCTGACGCCAGTAATATGCTATCTTACGAGTGGTCGCGATGATTGACCAAGAGATGACCAGAGAAGTGCCAGAACGGAATCGTCCCCGTTAGCACACCTGACAGGGCCGATGAGCCGATGGACCGAAAGATTGGTAATTCACAGTGAAGACCTTGACCCAGGAGTGGTCATGGTTACGCACACCAGCAGGCCAGGGTTCATGATCATCGACGAGACGTCCCATTAGTGACCGCGACAGTTGGCAGAGATTCTTAGAGGATGCGCTTGAGCAGTACTATTCCGCCATTGTTGATTACGATGTTTTGGGTGATTTATTCGTATGATTTGATTTTGATGATTGAGGATTTACGATCTTTGCACAGTGTTGCACTTGATATCGTTTTCGTGCTTCAGTTTCACATGTTTGTGATTTTACGATTTTAAACAGTTGAGTTGGTTTTGTGCGTATGCATGCACACGATTTCGTTCCTGCACTCGGTATAGTTTATATATGCTTGCAGTGCAGTGATACGCCTTTTGTGCACTTAGATGCACTGGACTTCGATTTCGATTGTGATACCCGATATTTGTTTTGTGCACCTTGTGCACCTGATTGATTTTGCGCACGTTCGGCGCTTGATATTGGATTTCATGATTTCGTGCACGATAGATGCACCTGATTTTGCTGTCAGGCACACATGTTGCCTACGACAGATGTTTCGTGCACACCCGATGCACTTAGATGTTGTTTCTGTGCGCATGTATGGCACATTCATGGATTTTGATTTCCGTGCGCACCAGACGTACGTAGCATTCATGTGCATATTTTGGGATTGATTTCGTATAGAGCAGTACGTTTTTATGATATTGCTATGTATTTTCGTACTGAGCAGGACTAGTCAGAGGACAGTACCTGAATATATTTTGCATGCATTGATAGTTATTGAAGGGATTTCCAAAAAGCGAGCTATAGCCTCAGTATTTACCTACGTGTCTGATATGACACGAAATGTTTAAAACAAGGAGACCCTTCTAAATTGTTTCCAAAACAGCGGAACGTACATTTCAAACAAAGGTATATATGTATATAGTTATTTTCTTATGATAGACGTCCGCCACTGTGCAGTGTTATACGCGTTGCACAGCGACTTAAAGAGATTTGGCATGCATTTCCTTCAGATACTTACAGATATAGATTCGATGTTTACATGTATAGTTTCGAGTTATATCATATTGGTTTGATTTAGATTTGGCATTGATGTCTTCTCCATGACTCCGATGATTGCGGGATGCTTGACGGAGTTTTGATTCGAGTTATATACTCATTTTTCAAGCGCATGCGCTGCGCTACGAATTGTTTTATGTAGTTACAATTTCGGAGCCCCGACGACTTGATGGTTTTTCTTAGATATTTTAGTATTTGGGGGAGTTTGAATTTAAATTCGGGGACCGAATTTCTTTAAGGGGGGAAGATTGTAACGTTTTGAAAATCGTTTCGGTGAAATTTCAAAAAAATCGGTAAAATAAGGGGGTTTTCTGTAAAAAGTCAAAATACAAATATCTTATTATAAAAATTAAATATACATATTCTAGCTATGTAATTGCTATTATTTGGTGTTTATTGAGCCGCTGGTGAAATTTCAAATTTTCTGAAAAAAATATTATTTTATTATTATTTAAGCCGTCACTAATACACTTAATTAGGGAAAATTACAAATTGGAATGAGTTGAAACAAATTTTGTGCATCATAAAACATTAAATAAAATTTTATCATGTGGTTTTTGGAACGAAATCATTTGCCAAAGCGGTTTAGAAATTATTGAAGAAAAAAGGCTTTTTTTTAGCGTAAATGGATGTTTGGGGTATTATATTTATCATTTTTCATCACCCCACACCCGTACCCACATCCACACACTCCCATTTACTTCTCCCCTTGAAGAATTCAGCAGCCCCCATTTATTTTCCCCACTTGAATTTCAAAGGAAAGAAATGAAAGAAATGAAAAGAAAATGGAGAAATGAGGTGGACCTTTGACCTTGAATTGACTTTGACTTCTTCCCCCACTTTCTCTACCTCCCTCTCTCTCCTCTCCCACTCCCATTCCAGCAGCCCCCCTCCTACAGCAGCAGCAGCCCCCCCAATTCCCTTCTCTTTTCTCTTCAAACTTCATCAAAAATTGCCTCAAATCCATCAAAAAAAATCCCAAAACCCAAATCCGACTCCTACCCATTTTAGCTTAGCCCGTATAGCATGGATCTTTGTGAAAAGAGAGCATTTTGGGATGCCATGGATGCTTGTGGATCTTCAAATGTTTTTGGGTATAATTCTAAAATATTTTTGCTTAATTTGTTACTAATTTCTTAAAGCTAAACTACTTAAGTGTTAATTAGGCTTAAGTTGCAAGTTTTGGAATTCAAGTTATGAATTTGAATGCAAGTTAGGGTTTTATAAAATTGGTGTATGGTTGTGTGTTAAATTTAGGCTTTTTGTCATGTTAATACAAGATTAGTAGCTTATGCTAATGGTTAGTTTAAAAATTGTGTTAATTTGCTAATTTGCTTACTAGGGTTTTGAAATTGGTTAAATACTTGGGATTAAAAATGTGTTTAGGTTTTTCATGACTTCATTAACTTTATTAAGTGTGGTTTAATTCTTTAGATCATGCAAATCTAAGCTAGATTGTAGTTTGTGCATTTTTGCTTTGAAATTGTTAAATTTTAGGTATTTTGTAAACTAGAATATTAGGGTTTTTGGAATTTAATGAGATTAAATTCTGGGAATTGTTTAAATGACTTATTTAAGATATTTAATAAATATATTGGCCGCTACATTCATTTAAACATCCTGTTTTGTACAAAAACGGCGAATTGTGCTTGCTAGATTTTCGGAAAAATGACTTTTTAAGTAAAATTGGGGGTTTTTGTGAGTTTTAACCTAGTTTATATTAAAATTAGTGTTCGTGAATGTGCAAATGAGTGTGATTGGATTTTTCTCGATGGTTTGACGTTTGTACATCGACATCGAGGGTTGGTTTGACTATTCTTGCATGCGTAGGCGATAGGTTTGGACCTATGCGCGATACGCGTGCCGATTTGATTTTCGTATGCCGTTTCGATTTCGAATTTAGTTTTAATGCGATATGGTGCGTTATGATATGTAGGTACCCCCATGTGGACTTCGAGACGACAAGCAAGCGCGTGGCGACGTCGGCACCGGCTAGCGAGGACCAGGTGAGTAGATTTATATCTACGGGGAGAAGTCGGGTGGATGGCGTATAGCACCCCCGCAGTCCGTGGTGGTGTATACGGATGCGTATACACACCAACAATTATTATATGTTATTTGGGATTAATAACGATGCTTAGGATGGATATTGGTGTGTTGGATTACTTTAGTGTTGCGAACCCTAGGGTAGTGTTGCACTACACATACACACATACATACTTGCATACATTCCTATTGATATGTGCTCATGGGATTCTTTATAGTTATGGGTTCACATGGGTATGGGACTATGTGTTCACATACGGATTTGAGGATGATACTTGGGATTGAGCTGAGTCGATGAGATTTGATTTGAGGCCGTGAGATCGGTGATATAGCAGGGTTCGTATTTGAGATACGCCATGACGTTGTAGCGGGTCCTTGACGTAGTGTTTCACACACGTCCATGCATACGTAGGCGGTATCAGTATGGTACTAGACGTAGATCAGTACCCCGATCATGATATTTGATAAAGAGGATACCAGGTGAATAGTATGATGAATGTGATATTGACCCGTACCCAGATTGGGATGCCGTACGACGGATTTACGTACGAGCTATATTGATGATTGATCCGCACTCTTGACTTGGGATGCCTGATTATAGATATGGTATCGGATATGATATTATTGAGGCGGGATCACCGACTATACATATACAGGTATGTATATGTATCGACTCAGATGATAGGCGGTTTCCTTACCTGTAGTTCAGCTTGTTAGTTCAGCCGTATAGTTTAGTGTAGTTGTTAGATTAGATTAGACTCCTACCTATTTCAAAAACTAACAAATCATGGGTATTTTAAAAGACAGCCCAAGGGATCCTACGGATATTTCAAAAGACTTATCTTTTCATAAAAACACCGTAGCCCCTATTTTCAAAACCCCATGATTCGTGTTATTTCAAAAGGCACCATTTGTAGGACTTATATTAGATTAATGCAGATTAGTTATAGTTGCGTCTAGTTTTCAGCTCCCGCTCTTCTTTTGTGGTCCGCTTCGCATCGCATGCTTATTTTATGTTTCATACTCCATTATTGATATCATGCTGTTAGGACACCAGCACCATTACCGATGATGCGTATGTACCACGTACACTTATTTGCCGGCTCACACACATCTTCATCGGTAATTGCCATGTTAAGTACACCTTAGAAAATATTATTGCTTGACATAGCCTGTTAGCTAATAGTTAGACATGATATTAGTGTACTTGCCTTATATGTTAGTTTAGACATTGTAGTTATTACCTGCTACTTCATGCATACTGTTATTCATTGTTATGCCGCATTCATGGATTTTCATGCATATATTCACCATTTTACGTGTTATTGAGGTTTTGGATTCGGATTTCCATAAGATTTTCTGGATTTGGAGGAAAACCGCAAAAACATAAATAAACCTTTTTCCTCTTTTAAAATAAAAAGTGCGGTTTTCCCATGATGTATGAGTCGTCCACCATGAGTTTGCTGATGGATTTCGAGACCCGATTCGAGGAGACGGATGAACCGTTTCGGGTACATGGTGGACCCGGTAAGGTACCCCGGGGCAAGAAGCGCGTGATGATGACGATGTGAGCCTGGCAGGGGAGCACTACCTACCGGTGATATTACCCGACGCGTCGGATATCCGGAGGATACCGTCGTGGTCTTGAGATGGATGGTAGGGGCCGGTCTGGACTGACGGCGCCCTAGATATTGAGACTTGAGGTACATAGATTGTGACACAGAGATATCGAGGTATTTGGACACTTGTTTTGTGTCGATGCTGGGCACTGTTTTATGCTGATTTCATATATGGTACCTCATTTCTTTTAAAATACAGAAATCTCACTGATTTATGAAACCAGTTTTATTCAGTACATGCATTCTGTTTTATGCATTCATACATCATCCATATGATATATTGCTACCTGAGGCACTGACACGGGCACATGAGATTACACTCGGGTTAGATATTTACCCTAGCCTTGTTATAGGCTACGTGTTATATACATTTTTGAGGATATATTATGATCATTGACCTAGGATTGCGTTATTTATGCGATTTCTGTGCGTAGATATTTTTCTATTCACGAGTTGGCAACTCACCCCCGTTGTGCCCCAGTTTCTTGCAGGTTGCCGTACATGTTTCATTACGGCTTTGCGGGCTCAGTTTCATTCGGGTGACTTGCTAGTAGGTGGGTTTTTCTTGTATCGTACCCATCATATTACCTTGTATAATATTATTCCGTTGTATCTAGTAAATTCCATCAACCAAACATGTATTTATTAAGATAGAGACCAGTGTTGGTTATTCTTTCGACCTTAGAGTCACTCGTTATATTTCTGGTGGTTTTGAGTTTCCTTTTGAGTTTTGATCCTCGCCGTTGGCGTTGTATATTATATTGTTTGTGTGGTTGTGACCGTCGATTGACGAAGAGCTAGCTCCCGCTTGGGGATGCCCTTTTCTTGATTTCGTATACTATTCATGTTGTATCCCGTTTGGGGGCCAGTATTTACAAAGGAGACTCTGCCGAAATTTTCAGTAAATTTTTGATGTTTTAAAAACCGCATAATTCGGCTTATGCTATTGAAATTACTTTCTTTAAGTTGGTTTTTCCTGCACTCTACTACTTTTCTTGGTTTGGATTTCTGGGTTTTCGGTTTACTTAGATTACGTACGTCTCGAGACGTTCGTAGTTTAAGTGCCGGTCATGTTCCATACTTCCGGGTCGTGACAGTTTATGTCTTGGGGTTTTAATCTCTGGTTTTGTCCAGAATTCTAACACTAAAGGGGTTTAAGATCATTACTAAACCTTAATTGCACCCTTTCAATTCATTATAACACCTAAAGCTCAACTTGGAATTTTCAAAGACCACTACACCTCAATTTATCAACACAAATCTACAATTGGAGTTAAAGAAAACAAGATTCTAAGCTAAGGGTATAGAGATACCTCATTTGGCAACTCAAGAATTTTCTTGAGTTGCTCAAAGTCTTCAAAATCTTCAAAATCTTGCCTTGATGTCTCCATAGGGTCTGTGTGGGTGTTAGGATCCATTTTTGTGAAGGCAACATGTAATTTTGATGGAAATTTAGAGGTGGTGTGAGGTGGATGAGGAAGTGGAGGAGAGAGGGCAGTCATGAGAGAGGAGAAGAGGAAGAAGGAGGTGAAGAAAGTGAAGTGAAGACACAAATGAACCATGGTCAAAAGACCCCTCACCCTCTCTCTCTCTTCTCTCTCTTGCCCATACCTCAAGCCATGCCACACTTCTTTATTCTTTTTTTCTTTTCCTTTTATTAATCTTTTCTTTTATTTTAATCTCATATTAAAACAAAAGCCATTCATAAAAATAAAGGAAGAAGTCATGGTAGAAAAATGTAACAAATGTGAAACATGACATGGTGCATGTCACAAGCATAATCAAGCTTAATGCATGATTAGTGAACATTAATCAAGTTTAGAAATAAACTTGTATATACTAAATTACATAATAATTCATAAAATGTCTAAATCTCACAATTTCTTTAAAAATCAACATTCAATGTAATTTGCCAATATTTTCCAATCTATTGGTATATAATCATACCATAACATTAAAACTAATCTCCATTCATTAAAATACACCTAATATTTATTATTTAATTTTTTCAAATTCCCAAATATAATATTTTGTTTTTCTGAAATTTTACAATCGCGCATATGAAATGCATCATGCATACATACCTACATGTATATACACATACCTTGTTATAGCTACATATACACCTTTATAAGATGTTGCATTTGACTTTGGAGAATGTGGGAACCACATGATATTATTAAAAACCTGATTCATTTAAAAGAGCAGTTTTTCGCTCATATTACTGTTCTATGTTGCATACATCATATTTCATGGATTTACGCATTGAGATACGGATTTAATGTGATTTATGGATTTGAGAACTATGGTTATATTTCAAGAAAGTATGCATTGTTTTAAAAACCCGGTTTCTCTTGATATGATATTTCGATGCGTCCACCATGAGTTTTCTCGGTTCTGAGATTGTGTTAGAAACCCGATTCGAGGAGATGGATGATCCGTTTGCGGGTTCATGGTGGACCCGGTATGGTACCCCGGGGAAAGAAAGGTATGTTGTACAATAGACGATGAGCCTGGCAGAGGGACTACTACCTACCGGTGATAGTTTGGACCCGGCGGTTATCCAGAGGATACCGACCGGAGTCGTGAGATGGATATGGGCCGATCCAGACTGACGAAGCCCGAGTTATGTGTATTTACGTGTCGATGTTGGACACGGGTTTTCATGATGTTTCGAGTGTCGATGTTGGGCACTTAGGTTCCATGAGATTTATGGATATGAGGGCCGATCAGAGTGACGACGCCTGAGGTATTGGGATTTGGTGTGTCATTGATGGACACCGGGATTTTCCATGATGATGATTCATTGATGATGTTATGTTTTATCCCACACTCAGGATTTATTAGATATGCATTGTTTCATATAGTAGTAGTACCCTGATGGTGTACCTTGATCATGATTGTTGCACATCCATATTGCCATACTTATGCTATCAGATTGCATGTGATAGATTATCGTTGTTCGTGCATACCTGCGATTATCTGTATGATGTTACTTACTATTCATGATTTGGCAACTCACCCCCATTGTGCTACAGTGTTTTGCAGGCTTGACCATCAGAGTAGCCGCTACAGGGCTCCTTATTGTATCTATTTCTGCGGATACCGCTACGGTTGGCTGTGAGGCCTTTTTGTTGTAGGTGGGTTTGCGGTTATCCGATCATATCCATTGTATATCTCATTGTATCTAGTACTCTCCATCTACCACTTTCATTTATTGACTTAGAGACGAGTTGTGAGGACCGATATTGTATATTTTGTGACTCTGGGTGCTCGTGTGAGCCGGCCTTTCTTATGTAGTTTTATCTCTTTATGCCGTTTTTCATTTTTATTGTCTTTTTCTTCGCTACAACATCATATATATGCTTGTGGTGGTTTTTTCCACGTTTGGGCGTGATTTGCTCCCATTTGGGGATGCTTTATTTATATCCTGTGTTTGTACCCGTTTCGGGGCTAGTTTTACAAAGGAGGTGTTGCCGAAATTTTTAAGAAAATAAACTTAAGCTTTAAGATTTTTACTTGAGATTTCCAAATGTTTTTATCACTTACTTCTTTTTATGATTTAGAATTCTGGGTTTTTGGCTTACTTAAATTGTGTTATGCCTGTTGACGTCACATGGTTTAAGTGCCGGTCACGTGCCTAAATTTTTAGGTCGTGACAAAGTTGGTATCAGAGCGCTAGGTTTTACTTTTTGAAGTGTAGGATGACCTTGGTATGATAGAGTAGGTAGCTTAAGCAGAGTGACGTAGCGTGTGTATATTCTGCGGCATACTTATGACACGGTACTCCGCTTAAGTGACCTTAGGACATATTGCTTGTAATTCCTTCCTTGATTCCATGTATCACTATAATTCGATTTCTATGTTCTTATCGAATCCTGTTTTCATTTCCAGCCATTATACCGCCGAAAACTACGAGGGCCCAGAGGGCTGCCGCGAGAGCCGAGGTCAGGGTAGGCTCGTCAGAGACGAGGACTGACCAGGGCGGTACGCCTATTCCACAGGAGAGGATTGATCCACCTTCGCTAGATCGTATTACTAGGCTAGAGGCCGGTATGCAGGATTTGCGCCAGATGATGGGGTCGTTAGTTGTGGCCAGTCGAGCGCAGAGACAGGAGGTTGTCCCACCTGTCACGGGGACCGCGATGGTGCCTGCTGTTCAGGAAGTCGTACCTGCAGCTACGGAGGTTATCACCGTATCATTATCTGAGTTCATGAGGCTGAAGCCTTCGGTTTTCACCGTCATTGATGCTGCTGAGGATCCCCAGTCATTTATCGATCGGATGGCCAGGATCTGTCGTTCGCTGAGATGCTCCGACGCGAGATGGGTAGAGTTCGCGAGTTTTCATCTGGAGGGTCTTGCCCAGACCTGGTGCGAGTCTTTAGAGAGGGGAAGAGCCGCATGTCTTTCTCCTATGACCTGGGCTGAGTTCGTGACGGTTTTTCTTGTCCGTTTTCTTCCACAGAGCGTTAGGGATGCTCGAGCTCGCAGTTTTGAGTCGTTACGCCAGACTCCGGTTATGACGGTGGAAGAGTACGATGTTCAGTTTACCTATCTATCTGTGTATGCTCCATATTTGGTGGACACTGAGGAGATGCGGATCAAGAGATTTGTGCGAGGCCTGCTTACCCAGTTGTTCCTCGCTATCAGCGTCCAGCATTGTGATACATATGCAGCCGCAGTGGACGCAACCCTACTGGTTGAGGAGCGTCTTTCAGAGACTCGGTCGTTCCGGAACCGAAGAGGGTTCGTATTGGTGTATCAGCCCGGAGACAGATGTATAGACACCGCGACAGATTTCTTTCAGGTCGTGGGAGTAGCAGAGGCTTGGGACGAAGCCAGTTATTTATCTCTTATCCCCGGGAGGGTCAGCAGTCATCGTCTGGATGTTTCCGGTGTGGGAGTTTTTATCATCGTGTCAGAGATTGTACTGAGCCACGTGAGGAAGAGGTAGCTGTATCACATGTTACTCTACCACCTTCTCCACCTCAGAGAGCGTTGCCCCTTACGCCCGTTGTTTCTCCGTGTAAGACTTATGCTCAGAGAGTTCGTGGTCGCGGAGGTTTTGTTCAGAGAGGATGGGGTAGCAGAGGCGGAGGACAGCCAGTCGCCGGTAGAGGGCAGGCATGAGTATTTTCTTTGACTCTTCAGGACGCGCAGGCGTCCAATGCAGTGGTTTCAGGTACTCTTTCAGTATGTTACTTCGATGCACACGTTTTGTTTGATCCGGGATCTACGCACTCGTATGTTTCTACACACTTCATACCGAGGTTGGACCGAGAGTCGTGTTTGCTAGATCAGCCGCTTGTCGTGACTACTCCTGTTGGCGAGTCATTTGTTGCGCGAAATGTGTTTCGGTCGTGTGCCGTCCGTATTGGAGATAGAGATTCGTCCGTCGACTTGATCCTTCTTGAGATGTTGGACTTCGACGTTCTCCTGGGCATGGACTGGTTAGCTACTTGCTACGCGTCTGTGGACTGTCGCGAGAAGACAGTCAGGTTTTGTTTTCCAGGAGAGTCAGTTCTTGTTGTGCAGGGGGACCGTGGTGCCTCCCCTCACAATTTGATTTTTGCCCTTTGCGCTAGTCGGCTCTTGAGGAGAGGATGTCGGGGATTCTTAGCTTTCATTCATGATACCGGAGCCGCGATAGATTTTTTGGACAGGGTTCCTATTGTGAGAGCATTTCCCGACGTTTTTCCCGATGAGTTACCTGGATTGCCGCCAGAGCGTGAGATTGAGTTTTGCATTGATTTGATCCCTGGCACGGGGCCTATTTCTATACCGCCTTACCGAATGGCCCCGGCGGAGCTTAAGGAGCTTAAGGATCAGCTGCAAGAATTGCTTGATAGAGGACTTGTGCGTCTGAGTGTTTCGCCTTGGGGATCCCTTGTTCTATTCGTCAAGAAGAAGGACGGCAGTTTGAGGTTGTGCATTGATTATTGTCAATTGAACCGAGTTACGGTGCGGAATAGGTATCCTTTATCTCGCATTGATGATTTATTTGATCAGCTCCAGGACGCTGGACATTTTTCCAAGATTGATTTGAGATCGGGTTATCATCAGTTGCGGGTTCGGAATGATGACATTCCGAAAACTGCTTTTCGTACGCGCTACGGGCATTATGAGTTTTTGGTGATGTCGTTTGGACTCACCAATGCCCCAGCAGCGTTCATGGATTTGATGAACCAGATTTTCAGGCCGTTCCTCGACCAGTTTATTATTGTGTTTATTGATGACATTCTGGTTTATTCCAAGAGTCGAGAGGAGCATGGGCAGCACTTGAGGATTACTTTGCAGACATTGAAAGAGCACCAGCTGTTTGCTAAATTCTCAAAGTGTGCCTTATGGCTTGATAGTGTTGACTTCCTGGGTCATGTAGTTACGGGAGATGGTATTCATGTGGACCCGAGGAAGATCGAGGCCGTACAGCTTTGGCCCAGACCTGTATCAGTGACAGAGGTCCGCAGCTTTTGGGGCTTAGCCGGTTACTACTGCCGTTTCGTGCAGGACTTCTTGAGTATCGCTGCACCGCTGACCGGACTGACCAGGAAGGGGGTTCCTTTTCTTTGGACTGAGGCATGCGAGCTGAGTTTTCAGCAGTTGAAGACTCGGTTGACGACTGCATCAGTTTTATCTTTGCCTTCTGGATCGGGTAGCTTTGTCGTTTACTGTGATGCTTCTCGAGTGGGGCTCGGTTGTGTATTGATGCAGCATGATAGAGTTATCGCTTATGCTTCCCGGCAGTTGAAGAAGCACGAGCAGAATTATCCCACTCATGATCTTGAGATGGCCGCGGTGGTCTTTGCACTTAATATTTGGAGACACTACTTGTATGGGGAGTCATGTCAGATTTTCACAGACCACCAGAGCTTAAAGTACATCTTCCAGCAGCGGGATCTGAATTTGAGACAGCGTCGTTGGATGGAGCTTGTGAATAATTATGATTGTGAGAACCTTTATCACCCGGGCAAGGCGAATGTGGTAGCTGATGCTTTGAGTCGTAGGCCCGGGGATAGATTGTCCTAGTTGAGCGCAGTTCAGAGACAATTTTCTGTAGATTGACAGATCTTGTGCGACAAAAGAACTGTTTGAGTTCACTTCCACTGGGGGACAGCTTGCTCACGTCTGCGCCCGTCCACTTCTACTTGATCATATTCGTGAGGCACAGCCCGGCGATGCCCGTTTGTCTTTGATTCTTGAGCATGTTCGGCGGGGTAGAGATTCAGAATTCTTGATTGATGACCAGGGTGTGCTACGTTTCGGGACTCATTTGTGTGTACCTGATACCGATGGGTTGAGAGGCGAGATCCATGAGCAGGCATATCAGTCAGCTTATAGTGTTCACCCAGGTTCCATCAAGATTTATCGTGACTTGAGAGATATCTACTGGTGGGCAGGGATGAAGAGTGATGTTTCGTATTTCGTTTCGAGGTGCCTGACTTTTCAGCAAGTCAAGGCTGAGCATCGGAGATTGGCCGGAGAGTTGCATCCTTTACCCGTTGCGGAGTGGAAATGGGAATAGATCTCTATGGATTTCGTTGTGGGTCTACCTAGGTCCAGTCGAGGGTATGAATCCATTTGGTTGATTATTGATCGGTTGACGAAAGCGGCTCACTTCTTTCCAGTGAATACCTCTTTCGGTTAGGCTCAGTATGCTCAGCTGTACATTGATAAGATTGTGCATTTGCATGGCGCTCCCACATGCATCATATCCGACAGGGGAACCCAGTTCACTAGCCGTCTTTGGCAGACGCTTGAGGAAGCTTTGGGTACCTGATTGTGTTTTAGCACCGCTTTCCATCAGCAGACCGATGGTCAGTCAGAGCGGACTATACACACTCTGGAGGATATGCTTCGTGCGTGCGTGCTTGATTTTGGTGGCAGTTGGGATCGTCACTTGCCGTTGATAGAGTTCTCCTACAATAACAGTATTAGGAGATGATTTAGATGGCGCCTTTTGAGGCTTTGTATGGTAGAAAGTTTCGATCGCCAGTCTGTTGGTCCAAACTCAGCGAGAGCAGGATATTAGGACCCCAACTAGTACAAGAGTCTATGGAGAAAATTCAGTTGATTAAGGATAGGATGAGAGCAGTGATTGTTATAATTTCTTGATTGGATGTAAAAGTATCAATTCAAATGATCCACGGCAACGGTGCCATTTGATTGTTGATTTTTGTTGTGTTTATCAAATGATCCCCGGCAACGGCGCCATTTGATTGATCGTAAAATTCGAGACTGTGTAAGTAAATCAACTCAAATGATCCCTGATAACGGTTTCATTTGATTGAAAAGAAGTTCTTGTTTGTGTAAATCGAATAAAGCGAATAAGTTTCTATGTGTCGGTAATATTGAATAAAATTCACAATCAAAGAATTATATTTGACCGCAATCAATTACGGTGTCGGTTGTAGATCGTAAGCGAGTGCGGATCGTCCACAGGGATTGTGCGATTCGTTTTTTTATTTAATTTGTTTGAATTGAAAAGTTAATCGAAAAGAAAAGAAAACATGATTCAAGATTTTATCGGTTGATTCAGGTGTCACTAATCTAATCAAGAATCAAGAAATGATAAACAATCGAGAATCGGGTTTCGATGATATTTCCAACCAAATGTCAAGAATCTAAATGAGGCTTGTAGGAATCGATCGGATCTATAGACGTGATGTAATCTCAAGATTTCGTGTTCTTGTCCTTCGAACGATTGATACTAGATCGATGATGATCGATGAGAGTTAGGGCTTTCTCGTGAAACTAGGGTTTCATCGTTTAACCCTTGTTCTTTCATCGATATCATTCACATTCTAGCCTCTAACAATTTCAAGAAACGATCGTAACTCCCCAATCTCGAGCGATATCAATAAAGAAAGCATCGCAACGAATTGGGTCGTCGATTCTTGAACTTGCTAGGGTTTACAAAACTCGTAGGACTCAAGAATCGATTTAAGATATATTACATCATCATTCTATTGATCGTCTCGACTCCTCGACGAGCGGAGTATTACTCAAACATCACAACAAGAATTACAACTAAAAATTTAGATCGAATCATGATGCAAGAATTTAAAGAAAACAAGATAAAAGAATATCACCTTTTATTTATATCAACAATTTGATTACAGTCGCTCAAGAACTACAAGAGGAAGAACTACATTGTCGATTTGGCGTCGCTCGGCTCCGTGAGTCGCGGATCGGCTTGGACCACTTGCTCTGTTGAAGATCGGCTCGGCTCATAAAAGGTTGCAAGGCTTCTTGCTTGATGGGGTACTCGGGATCTTGGCTTTTGATTGGAATTAGGGTTAGGGTTTCACACAAGCCTTGTCGCTAGACTTGTGGAAGAAGATGAAGAAAGAGATAGAATGGCTCTAGATTGGCTACTAAAATGAACTAATGGAGGGATCTATCCATCCCCTTTACATGTGAGCCTAGGGTCTTATTTATAGATCTCCCAAACCCTAAGTCTTGAGAAGTTCCCTCCAAAAGTTTGTTGAAAGACTTCTAGAAGTAGTTAGTTAGGCTTAGCTTAAGGTTTAAGCTAGGGTTTAGGGAGAAGTTTCTAGAATATAAGGCTAGTTTAGTGTTGATCCCAAAGCTTGCTGATCTGGCAGAAGTCCCTGGAGTCTTCTGGAAACTGACATATCATTCTGAGCTGTAGGCGTTGAGCTAGGAATTATGGTGCAAAGCTGAAGTGATGATGTCATCAAGACGCCGCGGAACCGCGGCTCAAGCCGGCTCCGGCCGCGGTTCCGCGGCCACTTTATTGGATTGGGGCTTTAAACTTCTGGTGTGGTCTTGGGCTGCTATTTGGGGCTTTATCTGATATGTTGAATTTTATTTGTCCCTTTGGATTGATACCAGAATTGAAATCATTGAGTTGGCGTAATGTTTGATCAGCACCATGTAAATTTTTGGCCTTTCTTCTGGATTTTCCTGCACAGATCTTAAAACAAGTGTTGCGCAATATAGAGATGATGCGATGCCATGAAATGCGGTCAATTTCCTTTATAGTGCCGGTTTTAGAGTCTAACACATGCAATCTGATATTTAACGACCGATTTGCTAATATGTGAAATATGAATACCGAACACTTCTAAATGAGTGCAAATGATAGGGAAATTGCCATGTTAAAAATACAATATTTTCGACTAATCAAATTCCCCCAAACTTAATTTCGATCGTCTCGAGCGAACTGTTTTATTAAAAAGAGAAGGAGAAAATAAAGAAAGAGAAAAACTAACTAGCACACTTTTGTAGGCAACACGATTGCACTGAGCACGTGCAACAAGCCTTTAAACCTCTAGGTGTCCCTAGTAGGAGGAGTGTTGTCTCCTGAGGGTTTTCAGCGGATTGCACCCACAAAATCCAATAATAAAAGAAAGATCAAGAATATTACATTTAAAGAAAAGAATTGTAGAAGAAAAGCCTTGAAAATTATGGTTTCCAACTAAGCTAGCTTTTCGGTTGTCATGAGCCCTATCTTAATGGTCATGAAAAAATGTCAGAAATCACGTCCTCCCTCAATAAAACATCGTCTTATTCTTCATTCCTATCTTTCTTCCAAACATCGATCATATAACCCTGCGTGTGTGTAAAGACATCCCTACACCCGGAGAATTCAATTCAAGCTATCATACTCTTGCCCATCAGCCTCAGTACTTTTTAATTAATGAATATTTAGATGAGATTGCTCACACACTTTCATGCGACCGTTAATACTTCTTGAGGTACTAACCGATCAATTACTCCTGTGCTTACTTACTTGGTGTATTTTCCTCGTCTTGCACCACCTCAGGCGTAGCAGTGACTCCCAGACCAGTTGGCCTTAGGGCACTAGGTGAAGAAGCACCCTCGCTAAAATTTTTTTATTGCCCTTGGTGATAACAAAACCAGTGTCCATTTTTCTCACCACTTTATATTTTCTTTATTCACTTTTTTTTTCTTTTTATTTCCTTCATACATCGGCTTTAAGACAAGAGCATTTCAAGGTATCCTCTACTATCCCAGGCTTCAAGACGTGTGTAAGTGCGAATAGCAGGGTAGCAACGTTCAAAATGTTTGGCTTCCAGAATAGAAACTATTTTTCAGACTTAGTTTTATCCTCAGATTAGTGACGTCCTTCATCTTACTAACCCTTGGGACAACGGCTCATAACTACTTATTACTAGTTCGTATAAGAAAACTTCTAATTTTCTTAGTTTTCTTAAATTTTTCTAATCTCATGGATGTAATTGTTCATTATCTAAACTTTTATTATCTTATTTATGTACAAAAAATTGTAAATATTAAAATTATTTTTATACTTGAAAATTTTTAAATTTTTATGGGTTTTGAAAATTTTTCAATTTTTATAGATTTTTTTTTATTTTAAAAGAAATGTTTTGTGCTTATGCAAATGATATGCAAATGATGTAAAAATAAGCATAAACCTCCCCTAAACTTGTTTTCAACAGTGTCCTCACTGTTGTCAACCGCTATACCTACAAAACTGTAAGCCTGGGGGGAATTATTAGTGGGGGCAAAATATATAAGTGAAGAACTTCCTCCAAACTTCTTCTTTTCACTCACCTTCATTCAAAATATGATGCAGTGATATACAGGACATGAAGGTGAGACGGAGGAATTTTAATCCAAATAAACTGGCTCTTGTAAGAACAAGAGCTCCTCCGTGGGGTCAGTGGAAAAATACGGCTTAAGTCTATGTCCTTTTACTTTGAAAAATGTGCCGTTTTTAACATTTTCTACTTCTATTGCCCCGTGCGGGTATACAGACCGCACAATAAAAGGTCCCTTCCATCGAGATCGGAGCTTACCCGCGTGAAGGTGTAATCGTGAATCATAAAGAAGGACTTGCTGACCAGGTGAAAATATTTTCCTCAAAATGTATTTATCGTGAAAAACCTTAGTCCTATTTTTTATGATTACAGCGTTATCATAAGCTTAATCGCGGAGTTCGCTTAGCTCATTTAGTTGCAGCTTCCGAAAGTTGCAGGCTTCTTTTAGATCAAAGTTTATTTCCTTTATAGCCCATAATGCTTTATGCTCAATCTCGACGGGTAAATGACATGCTTTCCCAAACACTATCCTATATGGAGACATCCCTAGGTCGGTTTTATATGCAGTTCGGAATGCCCAAAGAGCATCCGTCAGTTTGGTCGACCAGTCTTTTCTATTCTTAGCAGCAGTCTTCTCCAGGATAAGTTTGATTTATCTGTTTGAGATTTCAGCCTGCCCGCTTGTTTGGGGATGATAGGGTGTAGAAAGTCGGTGGTTGATTGCGTATTTCCGCATCAAAGTCTCGAAAGACCTGTTGCAGAAATGTGTCCCATTATCGCTAATAATAGCGCGTGGGTGTCCAAATCGCGAGAAGATATTCTCTTTTAAGAACTTAATGACAACTTTCTTGTCATTAGTGCGACATGGAATGGCTTCTACCCACTTTGAGACATAA
This sequence comes from Agapanthus africanus, assembly GCA_030015575.1. NCBI lineage: Eukaryota > Viridiplantae > Streptophyta > Magnoliopsida > Asparagales > Amaryllidaceae > Agapanthus > Agapanthus africanus. The sequence goes on from JASDDO010000029.1 coordinate 218,800,135, forward strand.
TCAACCGCCAGCAGTATGTACAAATTCCCAAAGGAGTTGGGAAAGGGACCCATAAAATCAATGCCCCAAACATCGAATATTTCAACAACCAGAATTGGTTGCTGAGGCATTTCATTCCTCTGGGAGATTCTACCCGTGTACTGACACTATGTACAGGTTTTGCAATACTCAAATGCGTCCTTGAATAAGGTCGGCCAATAAAATCCACATTGCAAAACCTTTTCCGCCGTCTTTTTAGGACCGAAGTGACCCCCACAGGCCTGATCATGACAAAAAGAAAGAACACTCTTGAACTCTTCATTTGGGACACACCGGCGAATGATCTGATCAGGACAATACTTAAACAAATAGGGCTCGTCCCAGTAAAAGTGTTTTACTTGGGATAGAAAACGGTATTTGTCCTGTTTTGACCAATCGCTGGGTATAAGTCCCGTGGCATGATAGTTCACAATATCCCTGAACCATGGTTCATTGGATATGCTCAAGAGTTGTTCGTCAGGAAACGAGTCATTGATCGGCAAGGTCACAGGGGAAGAAGAGATGCGTGAAAGATGGTCAGCTACTACGTTTTCACATCCTTTCTTATCTTTGATAACAAGATCGAATTCTTGTAACAGAAGGATCCAACGTATTAGTCGACCTTTTGCATCTTTCTTCGCCAGAAGATGTTTTAAGGCGGAATGGTCAGTATACACAACTATAGGTGAGCCAATTAAGTAAGGCCTGAATTTTTCTAATGCAAATACAACCGCTAAAAGTTCTTTTTCTGTGGTTGTATAATTGATTTGAGCATCATTTAGGGTCTTACTTGCATAGTATATCACGTGTGGCATCTTTTCGATGTGCTGTCCTAAGACTGCACCTACTGCAAAATCAGATGCGTTACACATCAGCTCAAAGGGGTAGTCCCAGTTAGGAGACGATAACACGGGGGCTGAAGTAAGTGAGTGTTTAAGTGAGTCGAAAGCTGTCTCGCAGTCCGAGTCAAAATGGAAGGTCGTATCCTTGGCCAGGAGAAGAGTTAAAGGTCTAGCAATTTTGCTAAAGTCCTTAATGAATCTCCTATAAAAGCCCGCATGGCCAAGGAAAGATCGAATATCTTTGACGCTTTTGGGATGAGGGAGGTTTTGAATGACATCTATCTTAGCTCTGTCAAATTCAATGACTTTCTGTGATATAACATGTCCAAGTACAATTCCTTCTTGGACCATGAAGTGGCATTTTTCCTAGTTCAAAGTCAAGTTCTTCTCTTTGCAACGAGTAAGAACAGCGTCAAGATTCGCTAGGCAATCGGAAAAAGAGTCTCCAAAAATCGAGAAATCGTCCATAAAGATCTCCAGAAAATTCTCTACTATATCAGAGAATATCCCCATCATACACCGCTGAAAGGTAGCGGGAGCATTGCATAACCCAAAGGGCATGCGACTGTAAGCAAAGGTACCAAAAGGACAAGTAAAAGTGGTTTTATCTTGATCCTTTTTGGCGATGGGGACCTGATTATAGCCTGAGTATCCGTCTATAAAACAATAATACTCTCGTCCCGCTAAGCGTTCCAGCATTTGATCAATGAATGGTAGAGGAAAGTGGTCTTTCCTCGTGGCAGCATTGAGTTTTCTATAATCAATACATACACGCCACCCAGTTTGGACGCGTGTCTGAATCAACTCATTCGCCTCATTGGTTATAACAGTGATGCCGGATTTCTTAGGAACGACATGTATAGGACTTACCCATTGGCTATCGGAGATGGGGTATATAATACCATTATCTAGGCATTTGATGATCTCTTTCATCACCGCTTCCTTCATGACGGGATTCAACCGTCTCTGTGGTTCTCGGGTCGGTCTGGCATCATCCATCACATGTATATGATGTTCAACAATTAAGGGACTAATCCCTTTGATGTCCGCCATACTCCAACCAAACGCCTCTTTGTTAGATCTCAATACCGATAAAAGTGCATTCTCTTGCTCTAATGCTAGAGAAGCGGAAATTATAACCGATAAAGACTCCTTCTCACCTAAATAAGCATATTTCAGATGAGACGGTAAAATTTTGAGATCTAATTCGGGCGGAGAAATGATAGAAGGAGGGATCATTGAGTGATTTTTGGATTTACAAAGAAGCTCAGAGCCTGTGAAAGATACAGACTCGGGTGGAGTAAAGTCAGGAGTGCAGGACTCAAGTGTAGAAAAAGTGTCCTCACTAAGATCATGTGTAAGATCAAGCAGAGATGTGGTAATGTCGTCGAGATCTAGAAAGCAAAGATCCTCAGCTCCACAACTATCAGGAGCAATCTCGTGGACAGAGCACACATCTAGAATATAAGCAGAGGGTTCTGATCGCTGACTTCCGACTTTGTAGATGTTTAGTTCAATGGTCATATTTCCAAATGATAAGTTCATTGAACCATTTCTACAGTTTATAACAGCATTGGAAGCGGCAAGGAAAGGACGACCCAGAATCACCGGAATTTGGCCCCGGGGGTTTGCTACAGGCTGTGTATCGAGCACAATGAAGTCTACAAGGAAAACAAATTCCCCGACCTTTATCAACACATCCTCTAGTTCACCCCTTGGTTTGGTGATTGAACGGTCTGCCATTTGGAGAGTGCAGTGAGCAGGTTTCAACTCTCCAATCCCTAATTGCTCATATACAGAATATGGAAGTAGGTTAACAGTTGCGCCAAGGTCTAAAAGAGCACGATTTATGTTTTTATCCCTAATAGAAATCGATATTGTAGGACATCCTGGGTCCTTTCGTTTCTTTGGTAGCTGGGGAATAAAAGCAGTGCTGATATTATTAGCCATAAAGACCTTTTTCGGCACTTGAGTCTTCCTCTTTCTAGTGCACAAGTCCTTAAGAATTTTCACATAAGCGGGAACTTGTTGAATTGCATTTAGGAGAGGGATATTGATGTTAACCTGTTTGAACATTTCCATAATTTTCTCCATATGAGGACTCGTTCTATTACCCCTTAACCGATTCGGGTAAGGTGCTTTCGCAATAAGCGCTGGGTCCATCATAGGAGAAGGAAGAGGGGGTAGACGAGGTCCCAAAAGAGGTGTGGGGACCGTCTGTAGAGAACTAGAAGGGCTATACTGAGGTGTCGAGCCTAGTGGGAAATGGAGAATAGGCTCGCGAGAAGGTGGTGTGGTAGAAGAAGAAGAATCAGAAGGAGAAGTGTGTGTGAGGAAAGGTCTCAGCCGGGGTGTTAATGATAGGATTTTCAATATCATCAATACCTTCCCCGACATGATTGTTCAGCACTCTTCTCGATCTCAACGTTGTGACGGCATTTACATTGTAATGCCCAGGATTCTGTAGGGGTTGAGAGGGAAGTTTCCCTTTTTCTCTCGCACTCATTTCGGCTTTAAGGCGTGCGATTTCAGCTTCCATCGATCTGATACTCTCAGCTTATGACGCTGAGTTTTTCTTTATCTCACTGACAGAAGATCTAACCTCAGTCGAAACCTCTATGAAATTTGATAAAAGTGATTTCATGGTTTGAGTGAATTGAGAGAATTCGTTAGAACAGGTCATAGGATTAGACTGTGCAGGATTGTTGACCTGATTTTGGAAATTTTGTGACTGATAGGGGTGCTGAGTGAGTTGAAGGGGTTGCTGTTGTGGAGGAAGAGCCCTTTGAAAATTATTCGTGTTTGGAACCGTGTTTTGAGATTGGTTTTGGTTCCAAGCAAAATTCGGGTGATTCCTCCAACCCTGATTGTACGTGGAAGAATATAGATCGTTTCGAGGTCTTTGAAATGCGGCATTAGAATGCTCGTGACCTTGAAACGCAGAGTTTAATGGACATTCTTCCGTTAAATGAGACGGATCAGAACAACACCCACAAACAGTTTTGGGGAGCGACATTCGGTTTAGGGAGGCTGCTGCAAATTTGTGTTCCATAGCGTCAAGCTTCTTTTGCATTGCTGCCATCTCAGCTCGAACACCTATGGACACATCTATTTGGTGTACGCCACCCCTATTCAATGGTTGGGTTCCACTCTCCCACTGTAGTGATTTTTCAACGAACTCTTCTAAATACTTCCACGCTTCCCCATCATCTTTGGTCATAAAAGTACCTTGACACATGTTTTCAAGGCTCTGTTTAGTGTTTGGGTTAATGTCCTCATAAATGATTCGGCAAAGCTACCATCTCGGGATGCCGTGATGAGGACACTGAACCAATAGATCCTTGAAACGTTCAAAGCATTTAGAGAATGGTTCAGTAGGGAGCTGGGCAAATTGATTCAGTTCGCTATGGATTCGAGCTGTCTTTTGTATTGGGTAAAATTTCTTAAGGAATGCAGCGACGAATTCTTCCCAATTCGTAATAGAGTGTGCGGTAGTGTTATATAGCCACTTCTCGGCTATATCGCACAAAGTAAATGGAAGAAGTCGTAGACGCATCGCATCCACTGAAAGTTGTGACGTACCCATCATTGCGCATACGTTTTCAAATTTGGTAATGAAAACGTAAGCGTCCTCAGTCTCGAGTCCGTGGAAATTAGGTAAAAGATTGATGTATTGGGGTTTAATTTCAAAATTATCCCCATTGGCTGGTGGTGTGGATAAGCAGGTCGAAAGAGGACCTCGAATAGGGTAGCACCTCTCCTGGAGAGAGATGCGGGGTGGATTCTGCGTACCAACGGACGGCGGCAGATTAGGGTTAAAGAAGTTTGATGGATTCGGATCCATCGGTGTGGGTGTGGTAGTGGGTAAAGGAAAGGTAAATGGAGAAATATCGACTTCGGAGTCGATAAAGGGTACGCAGACTAAACGTGCACTAGAATGCCGTGTCCAGCCTATCTTGTACTAAAAAGGGTTAGTACAAGTGGCAGCGTTGGCTTATAATTAGGGGTATGAATGAATGCGGTGTTTGCTTTTGAAAAAGGGATGGATTTTTGAAAAAATGATGCTACAAAACAAATGCAACAACAAAAACCCTAGAATCTAGTGGTCACCTAGGTCCGGCTTTAGACCGCTCCTAACTGCCAAAAGACAAGTCGCAGGATAGAATCCTCCACTGCCTCTTTGTCCCCCTGTGGCCGGATAAGTGCCAGGTAAGTGGGAAGGTACTCCAGTACGTAAGTAGTGGGCCTAACTAAAAACCACTAGCTTTAGACGCACTTGCCTAGGCACCACAAGAAAACGCGGATAAGCAATGAATTACCCACGGCCTTCTTCTGTCCTAAGTGAGCGCGACGGTCCTTAGAGTCATCTCTAGATATTTTTTTAGTTAATGTGGGTCAATGCAGATGCAAGTTTTGCGATTTTTTTGGGGCCTAGGAAGGGTAATGAAATCCCCACCTAATTTGGATTTGGCCGTGCCCTTTAATATCCGTATTAGAATGCAAACAACCAAGAATCAAAATCACGCACAAATTTAATTTTGCTGTTTACGGCGCTGCGATTATTTGCAAAGAATCCTGCAGAAAATTATTAGTTGGAGCTAAAAAGAGGAGAGAGGAGGAGATAAGAAGTCACCTGAGACAAAAATTGTACAGAGAACCCTCCAGAGGGCCGCGGTTCCACCGCAATAGCCTTCTAATGCCGCCCTTCCGCGGTCTCATGAGAGGAACACTGCACCAAAATTTTTCAGAGAGGCTCTGTAGACTCCCTCTGCTCTCTGGTATTTTCAAAAAAATTCTTCAATTGCCAAACAGCTCCAGATTTCCTTGCAATGAACCACAACAAATCGTTTAGGGTTTGCACGAATTTTGATCTCAAAAAATCACAATGGAATAAATCTTTCAATTCAAACTATAATATGAAACGAATTAGCGCGTAATCCCCGGCAACGGCGCCATTTGATTGTTATAATTTCTTGATTGGATGTAAAAGTATCAATTCAAATGATCCCCGGCAACGGCGCCATTTGATTGTTGATTTTTTTTGTGTTTATCAAATGATCCCCGGTAACGGCGCCATTTGATTGATCGTAAAATTCGAGACTGTGTAAGTAAATCAACTCAAATGATCCCTGATAACGGTTTCATTTGATTGAAAAGAAGTTCTTGTTTGTGTATATCGAATAAAGCGAATAAGTTTCTATGTGTCGGTAATATTGAATAAAATTCACAATCAAAGAATTATATTTGACCGCAATCAATTACGGTGTCGGTTGTAGATCGTAAGCGAGTGCGGATCGTCCACAGGGATTGTGCGATTTGTTTTTATATTTAATTTGTTTGAATTGAAAAGTTAATCGAAAATAAAAGAAAACATGATTCAAGATTTTATCGGTTGATTCAGGTGTCACTAATCTAATCAAGAATCAAGAAATGATAAACAATCGAGAATCGGGTTTCGATGATATTTCCAACCAAATGTCAAGAATCTAAATGAGGCTCGTAGGAATCGATCGGATCAATAGACGTGATGTAATCTCAAGATTTCGTGTTCTTTTCCTTCGAAGGATTGATACTAGATCGATGATGATCGATGAGAGTTAGGGCTTTCTCGTGAAACTAGGGTTTCATCGTTTAACCCTTGTTCTTTCATCGATATCATTCACATTCTAGCCTCTAACAATTTCAAGAAACGATCGTAACTCCCCAATCTCGAGCGATATCAATCAAGAAAGCATCGCAACGAATTGGGTCGTCGATTCTTGAACTTGCTAGGGTTTACAAAACTCGTAGGACTCAAGAATCGATTTAAGATATATTACATCATCATTCTATTGATCGTCTCGACTCCTCGACGAGCGGAGTATTACTCAAACATCACAACAAGAATTACAACTAGAAATTTAGATCGAATCATGATGCAAGAATTTAAAGAAAACAAGATAAAAGAATATCACCTTTTATTTATATCAACAATTTGATTACAGTCGCTCAAGAACTACAAGAGGAAGAACTACATTGTCGATTTGGTGTCGCTCGGCTCCGTGAGTCGCGGATCAGCTTGGACTACTTGCTCTGTTGAAGATCGGCTCGGCTCATAAAAGGTTGCAAGGCTTCTTGCTTGATGGGGTACTCGGGATCTTGGCTTTTGATTGGAATTAAGGTTAGGGTTTCACACAAGCCTTTTCATTAGACTTGTGGAAGAAGATGAAGAAAGAGATAGAATGGCTCTAGATTGGCTACTAAAATGAACTAATGGAGGGATCTATCCATCCCCTTTACAAGTGAGCCTAGGGTCTTATTTATAGATCTCCCAAACCCTAAGCCTTTAGAAGTTCCCTCCAAAAGTTTGTTGAAAGACTTCTAGAAGTAGTTAGTTAGGCTTAGCTTAGGGTTTAAGCTAGGGTTTAGGGAGAAGTTTCTAGAATACAAGGCTAGTTTAGTGTTGATCCCAAAGCTTGCTGATCTGACAGAAGTCCCTGGAGTCTTCTGGAAACTGACATGTCATTCTGATCTGTAGGCCTTGAGCTAGGAATTATGGTGCAAAGCTGAAGTGATGATGTCATCAAGACGCCGCGGAACCGCGGCTCAAGCCGGCTCCGGCCGCGGTTCCGCGGCCACTTTATTGGATTGGGGCTTTAAACTTCTGGTGTGGTCTTGGGCTGCTATTTGGGGCTTTATCTGATATGTTGAATTTTATTTGTCCCTTTGGATTGATACCAGAATTGAAATCATTGAGTTGGCGTAATGTTTGATCAGCACCATGTAAATTTTTGGCCTTTCTTCTGGATTTTCCTGCACAGATCTTAAAACAAGTGTTGCGCAATATAGAGATGATGCGATGCCATGAAATGTGGTCAATTTCCTTTATAGTGCCGGTTTTAGAGTCTAACACATGCAATCTGATATTTAACGACCGATTTGCTAATATGTGAAATATGAATACCGAACACTTCTAAATGAGTGCAAATGATAGGGAAATTGTCGTGTTAAAAATACAATATTTTCGACTAATCAAGCAGCCTAGTGCAGACAGAAGTCTTATGCCGACCGTTGTCGTCGCAGGCTTGAGTTCGCAGTGTGGAATAATGTATTCCTACGGATTTCTCCGATGAAGGGCGTGATGAGATTTGGGAAGAAAGGGAAACTTAGTCCCAGATTTGTAGGTCCTTTTGAGATCCTTGAGCGAGTTGGTACCGTTGCCTATCGTTTGGCACTTCTGCCGAGTTTTCCGGATGTTCACCCTGTTGGTTTTCTTGGCACAACAACAAGGGTTTGGGAGGCATCTTCCATGTCATTTTCAAAATTTTTCCTTGCTAACCAATCCTAACCTTAGAATCTTAACTTGAGATTTAGACAAAAAAAAGTGTAAACAACTTTACAACTAAGTGAACTAGGAATACAACCTTTGTACACCGGTCCTTCACTTCAATATCTCCGTGTAGTAGTCCCTTCGCTCCAAGTAGTGATCGTCCGGACTCTAGAGTGGCTCCACAAGATGAAAGGAACGAGCTTGTACGAAGTCTTCGAGACCGAAGATGATCTACGTCGAGGAGACACTAATCCAAGCTACCTCTTCACTAATTAGGGATTAGTGAATCTAACACCCTAAACTAAATTGCTAATCTAGTAAAAGATGGTGAAGTAGGATTTTTGCTCACTTTAGAATTAATTTTCTCACTATTTTTATTCTCCTCTCAAAAACCTAGAGAGCTCTCTTATGAGCATGAAGAAGATGAAGCAAATAATAGATGAGAGAGTGAATGGCAACCATGGGTGAGAAATATCTCATATAACTCTTGTAGAGACTTAACCATGAGTTTAGATAATGGTTGGGTTAATAAATATCTAGTGTAAGACAAAACTAGTGGACTAAGTCAATGGATCTCCAAGCTTCATGCTATGTGACCAATTTCCAACTAATATTTGATTTACTCTAAATAAATAAACCGTACATTATCATTAGCATGGTGCAAGTCTCATACACCCATGTTGCATGTGGCATCAAGCATGACACAAAAAGAAAACACAATTAATATATATCACATATATATTAAGTGTGCACATGTGAGAAAAGAAATGCTTAAGTGAGCTAATATTAGTTAATGTAGATTAATATATCAAATATATAATCATACATTAAATCATTAAATCAACACTTGATTTAATGATCCGGCTATATCTCATATGACCGGCTAATATTATTTGTACCAACTTATCGAATCAACACTTGATTCGATAACCTGACTATATCTCATATAACCGACCGATACAATATCGACTTATCGAATCAACATTTGATTCGATAACCCGGCTATATCTCATATAACCGACCGATAACTTAAATCGCGAGAATAGAATACGGTATCCCATACTCGTATTAATCTCGGTCCCGCACATATCACATATGTGCTCCTACTTCGTTTTGCCTGAGCCAGTAAAACCTCTGTGTAGGACTCTAAAGACTCGTCAATACGTCGGCAGTAGGTGATGATCATATCAAGCACTCATAAGCCGTCAGCGGTACTAGCTGGACGTAACGACTACTCGGGTATTGAGCGATCAGAAGATCAACAAGCAAGCCTGCTCTTACTCCTGAAAATCCTGTCAGTAACACTACCTTACAGTCCGGTCTTTTCATCTGATATGTTGCATATCCAGTCTAGGGGTGGTAAACGTCAGACCCCAGTAACCGATAAGTCGTGCTGATGTGAGGCTCATAACGGGTCGAGAAACTACTGATAACACTTATCAGTAAATCTCCGTATCAGCCTTGGCCAGGGACTTCCTGTTATGGCCAATCGAGCACAGCGCAACATCAACCCCCAATACCGGGAGAGACAAATCCCTTCATGTGATATGGACTGTACCCAATATCGCTCATTGCCTCCATGTGATATGGACTGTACCCAAAAGCCACCGTTTTGCACGTTCTCTTGAACGTGGTAAGGTGGAATTCAAAGCACGGTGGGAATCACACAAGACTCTATGACGATCTCGGGTCTACAGACTAACCTGTACCAGTGTCACTAGAGAACTGCTATTTGACGATAGGTATAATACCAACTAGGAGTTCTCGGAGAGTCCGTTCAGTGTACCCAGACTCCGCTGAGCACCCGTATACCATCTTTGATGTCAAACACCAATGGATGTGGGATCATCCATCGCCCATCATATGGGTCAAGATGCATATATGCAAGTCAACTCTGGAATATCGATGCCCTGTCTCGATACACCCTCGACTAGGAACAATTATAGGGTGTACTTGTGGACTACCCTTGGCCCCACTAGTATGATCTCCATCATAGTCCTGGTAGTCATGTACACATCCTAAGGGCTTTATCAACATGTGAGAGAAAGACAACATCACTTATACAAGTCAACATGTTAAGACAAAGAGCTACCAGATAGCATACTATCATGTCGAGCAAGAAATTCCTCTCTATATATATCAAAGCATCCACTATAATATACAATACATGTACAATAATGGCCTCTAGGGTATACATATAACTAACAATCTCCCACTTGCACTAAGGCCAGATGTTGTAGTATCTCATACCCAACATCCCGAAGAGTCTCTCAAATTGTATCTGGGGTATGGACTTTGTGAGTGGATCCACCATGTTGTACTTCGTGTCAACTCTCCTAACCTCGATCACCCGGCGATCAACTATCTCCTGGATCAGGTGATACCGCCTCAGAATATGCCTGGATCGCTGATGGGACCTGGGTTCCTTGGCCAAGGCCACTGCTCCATTGTTATCGCAATACAGAGGTATTGGATGCGCAATGGACGGAACCACTCCAAGTTCAGTTATGAACTTTTTCATCCAGACAGCCTCTTTGGCAGCGATGTATTCAGCCTCCATCGTCGAATCTTCCACGGTTTCCTTCTTGGAACTCTTCCAACAAACTGCCCCTCTATTGAGGGTAAAGACAAATCCCGAGACCGACTTAGAGTCGTCCTTATCACTCTGGAAGCTCGAATCGGTAAAGGACTCCACTTGGAGTTCACCGTTACCACACATCAAGAACATCTCTTCAGTCCTTCTCAAGTACTTGAGAATGTTCTTCACAGTTGTCCAGTGACTCTCTCCTGGATCTTCTTGATACCTACTCACTATACTTAGTGAGTATGCTACATCGGGTCTGGTACATAACATCGCGTACATGATAGAGCCTACTACCGAAGCATAGGGTATCCCTTGCATGCGAGCTCTCTCCAAATCAGTCTTAGGAGACATCTCTTTGGAGAGAGTGAGTCCTCTGATCGTGGGTAAATTCCCACGCTTGGATTCTTCCATACTAAACCTTTTTAGTATGGTGTCAATGTACCTGGATTGGGACAATCCCAGTATCCGTTTAGATCTATCTCTATAGATCTTAATCCCCAAGATGTAGGAGGCATCACCTAGATCTTTCATTGAGAATCTTTATGATAAGATGAGCTTGACCGAGTGCAGTATATGAACATCATTTCCTATCAAGAGTATGTCATCCACCTACAATACGAGGAAGACAACCTTACTCTCTGCCACCTTCTTGTATATACAAGGTTCATCTACATTTTTGATGAAGTCAAACTCTTTGACAACCACATCAAAATAGATGTTCCAAATCCGCGATGCTTGCTTTAACCCGTAGATGGATTTAAGCAGCTTGCACACCTTCCCGTTGCTCCCACTGTCTACGAAGCCCTCTGGCTGAGTCATGTACACGCACTCTTCTAAATCACCATTTAGAAAGGCGGTCTTAACATCCATTTGCCAGATTTCATAGTCATGGTATGCAGTGATGGCAAGCAGGATCCAGATGGACTTAAGCATAGCCACTGGAGAAAAGGTTTCATCATAATCCACACTTGGTCGTTGACGAAAACCTTTTGCAACAAGTCTATCTTTGAAAGTCTCAACTTTTCCATCTACACCAAGTTTCTTCTTAAAGATCCATTTGCTCCCAATGAGTTTTACCCCTTCAGGAGCAACTTCTAAAGTCCATACTTTGTTGGTGTACATGGATTCCATCTCAGATCGCATTGCATCCAGCCATTTCACAGAGTCCCTACTCGTGATGGCCTGCTCGAAGCTAGTTGGGTCATCATCTTCCATGATGCAATCCTTGCTCCCACCGTCAACGAGAAACCCGTAGTATCTCTCAGGTGGATGAGGAACTCTACTAGATCGGCGGAGAGGCTGAGGTTCATTGGGAACTATCGAATCCTCTGGTTCTACCAAATCTTCCGTCGTAGTTTGTATCGCTGGAACTTCTTCTAGTTCTACCTCCTCGCCACTAATTTCCTTTGCAAGAAATTCCTTTTCTAAAAAGGTGGCATGTCGAGAAACAAATACCTTTTGTTCCTCGGTGTAGTAGAAAATATACCCTCACGAATGTTTGGGATATCCAATAAACTTACACAGAAAAGTCCTTACCTTGAGCTTGTCCGGATTTTGTGTTTTCACATATGCCGGACAACCCCATATCCTAACATAATTAAGATATGGTCTCTTTTCTTTCCATATCTCATATGGAGTGGTTGGCACAGATTTGGTGGGAACCATATTCAATAGGTCTGCAGTTGTCTCCAGTGCATGACCCCAAAAGGAAATAGGTAACTCAGCGGTGCTCATCATAGAGCGCACCATATCTAATAGGGTGTGATTCTTCCACTCCGATACACCGTTGTGTTGTGATGTATATGGAGGAGTAAGCTGAGAGAGAATATTTGTCATGACCCAAAAATTTAGTTCGTGACCGGCACTTAAATCACGCAACGTCTAAAGGCGTAACATAATTCAAGTAAGCCGAAACCCAGAAATCTAACCCTTTTTAAGAAAATAGAAGAGGTGAAGTTTTTAAATAAAGGTATAGTGAAATCAAACGTTTTCTTAATGCATAAATAGTGGAACATGAAAAATGCAAGTGGAATTTATTAGTTGAAAAACTTGTTTCGTCTTTTGAAAAATTTGGGCAGCACCTCCTTTGTATATTTTGATCCAAAACCACATATACAAGATAATATAAAAGGCATCCCCAAGTGGGAGCTAGCTCTTCGCCAATCGGCGGAATCACAACCACGCAAGTCAAAATATAAGTATACGACGCCCAACGGCGAAGATCAACATAAAGAGTAATGAATAAAGCAAGACATCAACCTACTAAGCGAACATATAACCCATCGCTCTAAGTCTCGCAACTACAAGTCTTGCTAGGTCTTACTACATATACAAACACTAGTTTCTGATTGATGGAGTTAACTAGATACAACATGAATAATAAATACAAGAGGGGTACGATCCAACATGTACCACCTACCAAAGCAAATCACCCAAATGAAGGCTGTGTGCCAGCGATGCCGCTACTGATCCATGCGGTCAACCTGCAAGAACTGTGGCACAACGGGGGTGAGTTGCCAACTCGTGAGTAGAAAACATCATCAGGTAGAAATCGAACAAAACAACGATTCCTAGGTCAACTATATCATAAAGGTAATACTATGATATCTAGGGTGACATGTCTACATATATGCCAACAATAATCAATGCCTATCAACATGTGGATAACATCTACGTGTCCATCAATGACACAATAACATTATGCATATAAATATCATGAAAACATATGCATGTAAATATGAGGATGTCAACTATCGTGTGTCCATCAATGACACATCAAAATCATGGAACCTGAGTGTCCAACACCGACACTCGAAACATCATGAAACCCGTGTCCAACATCGATACGTAAATCCTCATATCTCAGGCACCGCATCCTTAGATCGGCCCTCAGGCGTCACCTACTCTGGTCGGCCCTCATATCCATCTCATGACACCTGTCGGTATCCCCTGGATAACCGCCGAGTCCAAATACTATCACCGGTATGTAGTGCTCCCCTGCCAGGCTCACCGCCTAACTATACGAGTCTTCTTGTCCCGGGATACCTCACCGGGTCCACCATGTATCCGCATATGGTGCCTGCTGCTCCTCGAATCGGGTTTCACATGCCAATCTCAGAACCGAGAAAACACAGGATGGACGTCTCGAAATATCATATCAAGAGAAACCGGGTTTTTAAAACTGTTGGAGATAGTGCCCTCAGAGTCAATTATTGGATCACAGGCACGTGATTGTAATGATTGAGGGAGGACCTATCCCGGTAAGACAGTCTTACTCGAGATGATAGTATGCTATCTGGTTTACCTTTATCATCGTGTACTGCTTTAGGTGACCTGACAGGTCGCTATTGCACGTTGATAGAGCCCCTAGGATTCGTGCTTGACGGCCAGCAGTATGAGGGCGATCATATATGTGGGAGCTGGTAGTCTATAAGCACATCCTTAAATGGTCCCTAGTCGTGGGAGTTTCGAGATAGGGCATCGATTCTCCAGAGTAGACTAGTGTATACAGTCGAGACCCCGACGAGGGGCGGTGGCCGGTCTCACAAGCCACTGGTGTCCGTTGGTTCACCTAAGATGTATACATGTGCTCATTGGGTTATGAGTACACCGGACAGGACTCGCCGGGAACATGCTAGTTGGTCTTATACCTGACGTCAGATAGCAGTTCCCTGGTGACATGTGTACAGGTTAGTTCATCGACCTGGGGATCGTCATTTGTCTCGTGTGAGTTCCCACTGTACTTTGATTACTACCTTACCACGCTCAAAGGAGACGTGCAAACAGGTTTTAGTTGGGTACAGTCCCGAGCCACATGGAGGCAGTGAGCGGATCTTCAGGGGTTCGTCTCTCCCGGTATTGGGGGTGAGGTCGCGCTGTGTCTAGGAGAGCTATTACACGAAGTCCTTGGCCAAGGCAGGAGATTTACTGGTAGGTATTCCAGTAGTATCTCAGGGTGTTCTGGGCTACACTCCGACACGACTTGTACCGCTTTTGGGGGTCTGACTTTTACCAACCCCCTAGGCCCGACATGCGATGCTCATAGACGAACGGACCGGACTGTACGGATATTGTCACTGACAGGCTCAGTAGGGTGTCTGGATGAGTTCTCTCATTGACGTCCCTTTTGGTCAATAGCTGGTGGCCCGTTACGTATTGGCGTATACCTCTGATGTGCTAGTGGTTAAATCCACAGCCATAGTATTGACGAGTCTTTAGAGTCCACCACACTTACAGTTACTCAAGTTTCGGGCGAAACGCTGTAGAGGCCGTATGGAGATATGGCAGGGTCCGATCAGATACGTGCGGTATTGCACGGATCAGGATCGGACGGTTAATACTAGAGGCCGTATGGAGATATGGCAGGGTTCGATCAGATACGTGCGGTATTGCACGGATCAGAATCGGACGGATTTTACTAGCGGGCTTTGGTTTAAGCCGGACCCTAGTTTAGTACAGTGTAGATTTTGTCTCATTGCATTTGTATCCGGATGGAATACAGATGCGGGTGTGTATACACAGTATCGGGGTTTTCCTGTAATTTATTACGGGACCAGTTTTCTGGAGTTGCCAGTTTGCATTCCGTTCTGGCCGATTTTCCTTTGTTCTTTCCCGGCCGGACTTTTCGATGGAGGGGGTTATTTGCAAGTTTGCAAATAATACATTGTGGAGGAGTTTATTGCAAATGCATTGATTATGATGGCATCTTTTCTTTTCCACCATCATTTGATTCTCTTTACATCACTCACTGGCATTAATTGAGATTAGAAAGGATTTGAGGTTGATTTGAGTTTTGTTATCATAATGTTTGGATGTGGTCACCCCTTCACCTTTTACTACCATCACCTTCCTTCATGGTTTTGCAATTTTGATTCCCTCCACCATTCTCTTAGGAGGCCGGCCACACATTTTGAGAGGGAGAGAAACATGAGAGAGATTAATATTGTGGTGGTGGGATTATTCTTCATCATATATTCTTCTTGCTAGAAAATTGAAAGCACCAATTTTCCTAACCTCCTCCTCCATCATGGCAACTACTCAAAACCCCAAAAGAGACAACATGTTCTACACTTGCCTACAGCAAATCTCGGACGCGTCGGCCAGCCAACTTCGCGCCCGAGTTGCCTCGGTATTGAGGTGGGAGCCCGTAAAAGATGCAGACGATGCGGTGCCCTTCCGGCAAGGAGGCGACGACCGGAGTTTCCGCGGGATATCGGGACGACGACGAGAAGACCGGAGGACTCGGATCAGTCGGTATATCTCTATTCCCCATCTTGTAGTTAGCTAGGACTAGTTAATGGTTCGATCCGGGTGTTTAGTGCGCGGTAGTGCCGGTTTGCTAGTTTGCAAAATTAAAGTTTTTCGCTTCCGCATTTTGGCGTCGGATTGACAGCCGTGGCGCCGCCGTGCACTTACAGTGGTATCAGAGCCTCGCCATTAACTTAGTCTAGCTTTGTTTAATGTGTTTACATTTCCGATCGACCAAAATTCCAAAATCCGCATTTTGCTTGCATCAGTTTTCTGTTAAAATTTTTTGAAGTCCAAAATTTTTTCAGGTTGTGGAAAAGTGATGTGCTAGATGGAATAAGAGTTCTGTAGAAATTCGATGCACTAATTCCACTACAGGAGCACGGAACCGCGGCCAAACCCCCCCTTGGGCCGCGGTTCCGCCGCACTATGTTGGGTTTGCTGCATCAATTTTCTACAGTCTCTTTCTGGGGTGTTTTTAGGGGTTTTGGAATATTAAACTTGGGCCCAGAATTTCTGTGAGTGCTACAGTATTGCTTGGGGGCCCACTTGTTATTTTTGATCGATCGGATATTTTAAACACATTATTTCACAGTATTTACATTATATCTGCGACCGTGAATGTCACTCGATCGGTAAATCCTGTCTAACTGCTATAGCCCGGTTAGACGGATTTGCGAACGTGACTTTCACGTTGATGTTCTTTGTTTTTGCTGTGATGTTGCGGATCGGTCTTGGGGATAGCCTGGATGCAATGTTAGTACAGTTCTGTTTTTTATGTACATTTGATATTGCGGGGAGAGCGTCCGATATGTGGACTGCCGTCACTTCCTGTTTGTATTATTATTTTGGGGCATGGCCAGGTTGCGGTCGATGCACCCGTTGTATGTATATTTTATTTTCTGTACTAGGATTGCCCCGCGGAGGGGTGCACGGATAGCCGGGTTCTAGAGGGCAACAAGCCCGCATCTCATGGCATTGAGACGGAGGGGGCTTCACTCTAGGATTGGCGGGCTATTCGCCGCACTCGTAGGGGGTACAGGTTGACCCAGGAGGGGTGCCCAAGTTACCAGATTCCATGAAGTGCTGGGTGGTCCATTCACGTTGTTGAAGAGGGCTGCCTCGCTTCAGGTTTTGGCGGGTAACTTGCCGCGCCCGTAGGGGTCTAAGATTTCATTGCACAGGCTATCCACACGACCAGGGGAACGTCGGGTTTCAGTAGTGGCTCTGTGAAACCTGCTGATCCCAGATATCTGTATTGTTTCTGTGATGCTGTACATTTCTGTGATGTTGCATTTTATCACGCCTTGAGCGAATATAATATATTGGTATATATATTAGTAGATGTTGTATATGTTTTGCATCCGCGCTAGTCCAGTCCCCGCTCTGTCGTTAGTTAAGTAACCTAACGGGTGATGACGGGACCCAGTGGCGAATGCGGATGGCATATACGTACATCATTATTTTCGTTCTTTTATGGTGTGATCAATTGATGTGACTGCGTTGATTCGGATCAATGCAAGCTAAAAAAACCTATTCTGATGTTGTTGGAACACTTTTCAAAAAGCTGTTATTGTAAGGACGTTCACTTTTGTTTTGCATCGTGGTATTCATTTGGAATATCCTGCTCTTCAGTTGACGAGGCAAGGGCCGAGATCCCTTCACCGGGAGTGACCCCTTGGACAGAAGTTTGCGTCAGGGCATTAACTTCACTATAGCCGATTACTTTTGCTTTGCACCGTGGTATTCAGTTGGAATATCCTGCACCTCATTCTACGGGGAAAGAGCCGAGATCCCTTCACCGGGAGTGACCTCTTTAGCAAAGGTTTTCGTCACTATATTTTTCTAAAAAGCTATCCGTTCCTTCAACGATATCAAGTTCATTACGTTAAAGGTTTTCGCCAGAAACCATTCGTAGCCCTCCATCATTTTAGTTAAATATTCGGTAGTATTCAAACTATGTATTTTGACCTCACGCCAAGGCATAGTGTTTGGTAGCTGCCGGGTATTTATCTGTTGCGTAGATAGATGCGTTGGTTTGGGACAGTCGTACTACTATTTTGGCCTACATCAAGGGTATGTACGGGTGGGTCCAAATTAACCTGGACAATGATGGGTAGAACTTGACATGTGACTTATGATATTTTGACCTCACGCTAAGGTCATAAGAGCATGGGGTAAAAATCCACATCGGGAGTTTCAAAAGAACTGAAACTTGCCAGATATGCGCATACCTTCTGGAGTGTGATAGCGTGAGCGGATTCCGTCACGTTATCATACGATGATAGTTGGATCCCGATTCCCACTGATGAGTTGGTATACTCCTCGGGTGACCCCGACTAATTCTTCTTTCAGGTTTGGAGAAGAATTTGACGTTACAGTGGGAGGTTTCCAGATTAGATAAATTGGTAACCATTCTGATCTAGGTTAGAGTGCACGCTTAGTGTTTCTTTTCTCTCTCTCTGGCAGCGACCATTGTCCCGACCCTAAGACTATGACTCAGTGACCAAGTTGACCGAACCTTCTTAACACTGGCTTTTGGATTGTCAGAGTTGCAAACCTCATTGCCACTCCTACTTTTACCCTTTTCTCCAGGACACCCCGCATTACTACGAACGTCCACTTCCATTGGACAAAACCATCGTATGGTTAGATACGAACTCGAAAGAATTTATTCGAGGATGGTTTCAGGTTCTGGAGAAAACGGATAGGATTATTCAGTTGTCTTTTCCTTTTACCTTCTCTCAGGTTGCGAGTACTCCTTGGTTTAGGAGATAGTACACCTATTACGCAAATTGGATAGTCTTCTTCCAAACCTTAGGCTGGTGCCGACCGGTAGGGAATGAAGAAAACCAATTAGCATAACGATGGTGTACAGAATGTATTAAGTTAAGACAAAGCAAGGGATTAGTAAGAGGGCAAAGTAAATTGCGACTGATATTCACGACCAAACCAGGTATTTCTTCGCCAATCCTAAAATCACCTTTGTATTTCTCCAGGACACTCCGTATCACTACGAAGATCCACAGTTTATTGGATACTCCATCGTATGGTTATATACGAACTCGAAAGGAACTTGTTCCAGTTCGGGGATGGATTCTGGTTCAGGAGAAATAGGAATAAGATTTATTCAGGTGTTTTTTATCTTCACATTCTCTTGCATTGCGAGTGTTCCTAGGATTAGGACAGTACACCCATTATGCTTATTGGATAGTCTTCTTCCAAACCATAGGCTGGTGCCGAGCGGTAGGGAAGGAAGAAAACCATTTGGCCTAAAGGGGTGTGCAGAATGTAATGACTAAAGACATATAAAGGGATTTGGAGAGGTGGAAAAGAATTACACGGTTACAGTTGTGAATCTGGATAATGGAAGAGGCATTACTAGGAATACCAGGGTACCCCATCGAAACATTTCAATGTTTCAGTTTCACTATGTACTGTTAAAAGAAAACTGATTTCCCGATTAGATACTTACTCCAGGGTATGTATTTACCAGGTATGATTCTCACATCTGTATGGTTTTACAGATGATGAGTGGGAGTAAGTTATTGGGAATTGGGTGATCATCCTTATTATATCGGGATTCGTTGTAATCAGTGATATTTGAGGAAGTCACCTGGGTTGTTTGCCGGACGGCAAATATTTGGTTTTGAATATCCGCTGTTATGCACCAATTTCAAATTGATATATCTGTACGTCTATTTTCATAGAGCGAGACATATCTTTTTGAAATTATGTCTGTGACATTTACCTATATCAGTGGATGGTTAGGTAAGGAGCATTAAACAGCGGTGTAATTCTTCTTAACCATAAGTACAGTTCTCAACCTACGACACACAGTAAATGAGTTGTCAGACTCAAGGGACTTATACAGAATATTGTATGTTGTCCAGGGTCCATCAGGACAGAGGGGTTGGTCCTCGTACTATATTCGGTTTACTTATGACTTCTCTAGTTTTTAGACAGGTGTTCCTTGGAAACACAGGGTCCGAATTTTGAGAAGTTATAGGTATTTGAATAAAGTAGAGAACCAGGTATTGCAAGTATCGGGATTCTTCAAAGTGATCGAAGATGTAGATACTTGTGTATGGTATTCAGTTGATAGTAATGATAAAGAGATCTTGCTTCTCTTTCAGGTTACTCATGATTGGAAGCGTTCCTAAGTTGAGTAACGCTGATCGGCCTTCTTCCATTTAGTTGACATGCACTGGAGACAGCTGCATGATTTGAATCTGGTTCAATTAAATCAGTGCCTCTCGTTCTATATTGGATATAGAACAGTTCATATCTTAACGATGTTAAGGTACGGGGAGTTGTCCGGTTTATGATTAAAACCAGACACTGGATAACTCAAGGCACGTTTCTGTAATGGCTGTTTGTCGGTTGACCCAGGCTATGACGAGGGTTGACTTTCTACCATCTGGATGAACAATAGCAATATTGTTCTAGACTCGCCACAGTTTTATTAAAAATGGATTTTTTCAGAAAACAGTAGTGGGAGTATGGTAGAACTGGAAGTGATTCCAGAACCACAAACGATTACTGAAGATTTCATAGGAACCTAAAGATTCAATCTGGATTGACATTCCATTGGCCACTCCGCAGATAAGGTGGGTAACTTCAGGCACCCGAGAGGTACTCCGGTAGCCTCAAGGACGGTGACAAGGAAGTTCTTGTTTACCCACACTTGCCATTGCTGTTGTTCCAGACTGCGAGACCCGGCGGGAGGATGAGTATAGCGTCGTTCTAAACTTTCTTTAGAAGTGTACGTGTATATGACTCTGCCAGAGGGTTGTCGTAGTCAGTGGGAGCAGCGGAAGCATGGTGGACATCAGGCTTATGTCTATTTATAGACTAAAGCAGATATAGCGGAGATAGATCATCTATTTCTGACATGACAGTCATAGGTTTGACTTCGTCAGAATAAGGGATGAATCTGTTGAGAAAGTAGTAGGGTGTGATGTCATGGTATTTGGATGACATACACAGAATAGGAAAAGAAACTCCTATACTACGATCGGTTAAACTTTGGTTGTCACACAGTGGTTTCTCCACATAGGACTTGGATATTGTATCAGACATTCTGGTTACTAGATCTATGGTTTTAGATCTA
This sequence comes from Agapanthus africanus, assembly GCA_030015575.1. Taxonomy (NCBI): domain Eukaryota; kingdom Viridiplantae; phylum Streptophyta; class Magnoliopsida; order Asparagales; family Amaryllidaceae; genus Agapanthus; species Agapanthus africanus. The sequence continues at coordinate 218,821,248 of JASDDO010000029.1, forward strand.
GATTTGGGTAGTTTCCCAATCTGGGTACTTTGACAGCATTCTAAGAGTATTTATAATGGACGACTCCTGGCACGGTAGTGTACCTACAGGTAAAGGAGTCACACTATCTAAAGGTGTCTTACAGACTGAAGGGGAGAGGGATGTGCATAATTGGCAGATCACTTGCTTAGGCAATTGAGTCAATCATGAAATGTCAAGTACCACACCAGATGTTGTTCTTGCAGTAGGTGCAATAAGTTGGTATTAATCCAATCCTGGAGAAACAGTCGGAAGCAGTTTTAGAACATAAGTGGGTGTTCTAGGGATTTGATAACGGCATCCTCCTTTAGGAGACAGTTAACATTCCAGGCTTCCAAGGTGATATGGACGACAAGGACGTTGTCAGAGTTATAGTTTTTCCCTCTGACGAGGGGCAGTATTTTTTGGACAGGTGATCCAAGGCAATACTGAGGGAGGCATGGCGCAGGATACTGATTAAGTTCAGTTGTCAATACAGTCTAAGAAGTTTGGATTTGGAGTTCATTTATGAGCTAGGTCCCATCTGACATCCAGACATTCTAAGACAGGTATTGCTCATTTCGGGAGATGGTTTTCTCCGCGAACTTGAGATATAGAGAGACATAGAAAGAAACATCAAGGCGGATCCACTCACTGAGGCTATTCCTCGAACGCAATAGTTTCGCAAACGAGCTTTGTGAGACTGACTAGTAGAGGAGTTGGGTGTTCGGTATCACACGGGCTGTGAGTATGCGACATCGCAATAATTAACCTTCAGTGCAAGTGGGAGATTGTTGGAGATAGTGCCCTCAGAGTCAATTATTGGATCACAGGCACGTGATTGTAATGATTGAGGGAGGACCTATCCCGGTAAGACAGTCTTACTCGAGATGATAGTATGCTATCTGGTTTACCTTTATCATCGTGTACTGCTTTAGGTGACCTGACAGGTCGCTATTGCACGTTGATAGAGCCCGTAGGATTCGTACTTGACGGCCAGCAGTATGAGGGCGATCATATAAGTGGGAGCTGGTAGTCTATAAGCACATCCTTAAATGGTCCCTAGTCGTGGGAGTTTCGAGACAGAGCATCGATTCTCCAGAGTAGACTAGTGTATACAGTCGAGACCCCGACGAGGGGCGGTGGCCGGTCTCACAAGCCACTGGTGTCCGTTGGTTCACCTAAGATGTATACAGGTGCTCATTGGGTTATGAGTACACCGGACAGGACTCGCCGGGAACATGCTAGTTGGTCTTATACCTGACGTCAGATAGCAGTTCCCTGGTGACATGTGTACAGGTTAGTTCATCGACCTGGGGATCGTCATTTGTCTCGTGTGAGTTCCCACTGTACTTTGATTACTACACTACCACGCTCAAAGGAGACGTGCAAACAGGTTTTAGTTGGGTACAGTCCCGAGCCACATGGAGGCAGTGAGCGGATCTTCAGGGGTTCGTCTCTCCCGGTATTGGGGGTGAGGTCGCGCTGTGTCTAGGAGAGCTATTACACGAAGTCCTTGGCCAAGGCAGGAGATTTACTGGTAGGTATTCCAGTAGTATCTCAGGGTGTTCTGGGCTACACTCTGACACGACTTGTACCGCTTTTGGGGGTCTGACTTTTACCAACCCCCTAGGCCCGACATGCGATGCTCATAGACGAACGGACCGGACTGTACGGATATTGTCACTGACAGGCCCAGTAGGGTGTCTGGATGAGTTCTCTCATCGACGTCCCTTTTGGTCAATAGCTGATGGCCCGTTACGTATTGGCGTATACCTCTGACGTGCTAGTGGTTAAATCCACAGCCATAGTATTGACGAGTCTTTAGAGTCCACCACACTTACAGTTACTCAAGTTTCGGGCGAAATGCTGTAGAGGCCGTATGGAGATATGGCAGGGTCCGATCAGATACGTGCGGTATTGCATGGATCAGGATCGGACGGTTAGTACTAGAGGCCGTATGGAGATATGGCAGGGTTCGATCAGATACGTGCGGTATTGCACGGATCAGAATCGGACGGATTTTACTAGCCGGCTTTGGTTTAAGCCGGACCCTAGTTTAGTACAGTGTAGATTTTGTCTCATTGCATTTGTATCCGGATGGAATACAGATGCGGGTGTGTATACACAGTATCGGGGTTTTCCTGTAATTTATTACGGGACCAGTTTTCTGGAGTTGCCAGTTTGCATTCCGTTCCGGCCGATTTTCCTTTGTTCTTTCCCGGCCGGACTTTTCGATGGAGGGGGTTATTTGCAAGTTTGCAAATAACACATTGTGGAGGGGTTTATTGCAAATGCATTGATTATGATGGCATCTTTTCTTTTCCACCATCATTTGATTCTCTTTACATCACTCACTTGCATTAATTGAGATTAGAAAGGATTTGAGGTTGATTTGAGTTTTGTTATCATGATGTTTGGATGTGGTCACCCCTTCACCTTTTACTACCATCACCTCCCTTCATGGTTTTGCAATTTTGATTCCCTCCACCATTCTCTTAGGAGGCCGGCCACACATTTTGAGAGGGAGAGAAACATGAGAGAGATTAATATTGTGGTGGTGGGATTATTCTTCATCATATATTCTTCTTGCTAGAAAATTGAAAGCACCAATTTTCCTAACCTCCTCCTCCATCATGGCAACTACTCAAAACCCCAAAAGAGACAACATGTTCTACACTAGCCTACAGCAAATCTTGGACGCGTCGGCCATCCAACTTCGCGCCCGAGTTGCCTCGGTATTGAGATGGGAGCCCGTAAAAGATGCAGACGATGTGGTGCCCTTCCGGCAAGGAGGCGACGACCGGAGTTTCCACAGGATATCGGGACGACGACGAGAAGACCGGAAGACTCGGATCAGTCGGTATATCTCTCTTCCCCGTCTTGTAGTTAGCTAGGACTAGTTAATGGTTCGATTCGGGTGTTTAGTGCGCGGTAGTGCCGGTTTGCTAGTTTGCAAAATTAAAGTTTTTCGCTTCCGCATTTTGGCATCGGATTGATAGCCGTGGCGCCGCCGTGCACTTACAAAAACAATATATACTTTCTTTTGAAATAACCACGGTTCTCAAATCCAGAAATCTCATGAAAACCTCTCAGTGCATATAATCATAAAGCATGATATATGTTGCATAGAACCGTGATGTGACGGTATCTGTATATCATGCAACATGGAACAATGATGTGACAATATCAGTATATCATGCAACATGGAACAGTGATGTGACAATATCAGTATATCATGCGACATATCATGATGATGTGACAATTCTACTGTGTAAGTGGCATAGCAATTATCGATGATGAAGTGTATTGAGCCGGCCAATCTGTGTAGGTGTAGCATACGCATCATCGATAATGGTGTAGATGTACTAGCACAGGTATATGTAATGCAATGAAAATGTCATGAACGTAGCGTACAGTAAATCGTGAGCGCAATGCTATAAGGTATACGTCTCTATCACATATCCGAGTCGGTGAATCTATCAATCGGCATCCAGCCTCATAACATCACGTACGGTATAATCCATAATACGGCATCCTCTAGTCAGGGGTATGGATCAATCATCAAGTAAAACTTATCACGTACGGTATCCATCGTACGACGACATCAATCAATTAGGGATTCTATCAACCTATATGACAATGAGGGTACGGACCTAACGTCTCGTACGGCATATCACTCGTGATCCACAATATTATATATATCTATATACCGATATCCCAGGTCACATCCATAACAATCTCATACCAGGGGACCGGCAAAGGTATCAATCCTCTCATATCGACTCGTATCCGTATACCGACGTATCAATCAAGTCATCATATCACATCGTATATTCTTTTCATCACATTAAGTCATCTTACATATATATTCTAGCTTATTAATCTTATATCCTGCTACTATAAATCTCCTACTTATTCTCTTATAACTACATACCTATATGTCATGATTCACATCCACTTTTCATATCCTTATTTATCAATTCGAGACATCATTTCTACCATATCAGGTCTAAGAGTCATATCCCTATAGTTTTCATATCATATCTCGATATATATATATAAGATTCTTTATTTCATCTCTAACTATCCTTTTTAACCCTATCCATAGTTTTCTAATATAGGTTTCCTTAACCATATTCTATATATCGGTTTCCATCAAAATTTACGGGTGTGCTATACGCCATCCACCCGACTTTCCCCGTAGATATAAATCTACTCACCTGCGGATCTTCTTGTTCAGCCGTAGTCGATGTGCTTCGTCGTCTCGGAATCCACATGAAAGTACCTATAATAAATACACAATCGCAAATGCTATTAACATCAAGTCCGGAAAACCGAAACGGCACACGAAAAGCATATAGGTTAGAACCCATAGCTTAGGCATGCAAAAACAATCAAACAACCCTTGTTGTTCACGTACAAACGCCCAACAACCAAATACAAATCCAAACATCAAAACCAAGTATTCAAAACTCGGGAAACATAACCAAAACCACTCACAACAGCTCCCATATTTTGGTTCAGGTAAACTGGGACAAAGTATAGGGAGTTGTATATGGGGATTAGGGGCTACAGTCAGAAACTCATTGCCAGACCCCACTAAAAAACCAGAGACACTATCCCAGATCCGAGCTCGCCGGCCAAAACAGGTTGGAATGGTCTCGTATTTTGGTGGTGGGTTCCTAGTGGTGTATCTGGGTCACTGGTATTGTTTTTTTTTCTCAGAATTACCCCAGGTTGCTCCAGATTCCCTGTAGGCCAATATTATCATAAAAACCGACATGGGGAAATTCCTAAGTCCGTATTCTCTGTTCTAGGCCATACAACCCACACTAAGGTCTTGTAACAGCCACTACACATCACGATTCCACACAAACACCCAAACCCTCTCTTGAATTTTCCAAGTTCACAAACCCATACGTAATCAAAGTCTAAACTAAACTAGAATGCTAGGAAAACTTAAAATTAAACTAAGTGAAATGAATTATACCTCAATTGGGCAATTCATGAAAACCTTAGCTGTCCAAGGTCTCCAAAATTCAACTTTGATTGGTCCAAAGTGTTGAGGAGGATGTGGAGATCAGCTTTAATGAAGGGAGTATAGGGTTTTGGAAAGGATTTAGAGATGATACCGAGAGGTAGAAGTGTAGGGAGTATGAGTTGAAGAGGATGAAGGAAGAACAAAGGGGGAGGGGGGGGAGGAAATGGCAGCCCCCCCTCTTTCTTATTCTCACCCTCACTCAAAAGTCACATGTCACACTCTCTCTCTCCAATAATTCTCTCTTTTACCCTTTTCATTTTCTTTTCTTTTTCCCCCACTCATTAAAACCAAACATAAAACACAAACAAAATGAAACAACAAGCAACATGTTATGGTGCACTAGCCATGGAAAAATGTAGAAACACGGATTTGGCTTAATCGCGATTAGTAGTGCACTAATCAATTTTTATCCAAACTGCTTATAATTAATTATAAAAATGCCAAATCCAATAAATATATTTTTAAATGAATAAATCATTTTAATCTCCAAATTATTTCACAAATATTGGTATATATTTATACCATTTTGCGAAAACCCCAATTTCACAAATCGGGTAGTTTTCGCGAAATATATTATTTTAATATTAGATCCCAAAAATAATATTTTATATTTTCTTAGATGTTACAATCTTATTCTCTTTTAGATAGTCACGGAATTCCGTGCTCAAGTATTCTCCTCCCCGATCGGATCGTAGGATTTTAATACTTTTGCCCGTCTGGTTCTCGACTTCATGCCTATATTCTTTGAATTTCACAAAAGCTTCATACTTGTGTTTCAACAGGAACACATGTCCTCTTGAGAGATCGTCAGTGAATGTAATGAAGTACGAGGAACCATTCCTGGCATATGTAGACATGGGACCGCATACATCACTATGTATCAGTCCCATGAGTTCCGTAACTCTTTCTCCGCATCCAGTAAACGGAGTTTTGGTCATCTTTCCTTTGAGACATGACTGGCAAGTTTCATAAGATGATAATTCGAACGAATTTAAATATCCATTCTTATGTAACTTAGCTAGTCGTGTCGCATTGATATGACCCAGTCTACAGTGCCACAAGAAGGATTCGTTCTTTTCTGAACTTTTCCTCTTGTGTGTGTTTTGTACGTTAAGAACTGTGTTTTGATTCAGAACGTATAACCTATTACATAACGCACCAAACCCAATCAACACTTGATTTTGGTAAATGTTCATAACATTATTCTCTACTACAAAGTTATATCCTTCTTTATCTAATAAAGAAACTGTTATTAAATTGCATATCATAGATGGCACGTAATAACATTCGTTCAAGATCAAAGTATTTCCATTTGGTAATACAAGGTGATATTCACCAACTGCTTTGGCTGCAACACTTGCACCATTCCCTACTTTTATAGAATGATCACCTATTCCCAGTTCTCTACCTTTTCTTAGCCCAAGTAACATATTACATATGTGGGATCCTGATCCGGTATCTAATACCCAGGATGTAGAGTGTACTGAGAAACAGTTCTCGGTAACTAACACACCCGAAGAAGATGCATCAACATGCTCATTCTTCATTTGGGTGGCGTGGAAATCCGGATATTTTCCTATTTCTTGCTCAGACTTATAACAATTATAAGTTGGAGCGGAACCAACATTTCCCTGCTCAGCATAACAAGCGGGTTTGGTCAATACATCCATATTATTATCTTGATTAAGGACTGACATGGTCGCTACCTGGAGAGAGAGAGAAGAAAAACACTTAGCGTATGCTCTTGCAAGACTATATTGGTTATTATCTTATCTAATCAGGATGACTCCCACTATTTTTATCAAATCTTCCTTCAAACCCTAAAAGGTAAGACTGATCGGGATTAATTACACCTTACAAATTCGCCAATCTTTCGGTCAGGCCAGTGTTGGTACTTTGAGGGAGGTTCCCCGTTCTTTCACATGGACCTAATTAAAATAAACCTCATTTTCCCAGGGGCGTAACCCCGTTAACACCTTTCTAGACACCTACTTGATCGGCTAATTGTCATGTGTAAAACTCTCTAAGGAATAACTCTTACTCACAGTATATATCGGGATCCAACTATCTCATAGAAGTTATGCAATCTCATTGCAAATTTCAACATTTGAAATTCCCGATAATACTTTTGCCCCTAGCGTCCTATGACCTTGATGCAGGCCAACAAACCATAGTCCGCTAGTCATGTTCAGCCCATACATTTCTTAATTGAATTAAACCCACCCGCACGACCCTTGACTCAGGCCAACAAAGTCACACGACTACCCTAATCCAATCTCATCTCATGTCGCAGATAAGCACTAGTTAGCTACCACACACTACGCCTTGACGTAGGCCAACAAACGTAGCACGAATACTAAGTAGCACTTATCTGAAATGACGGAGGGCTACGCAGGTTTTTAAGAAAACCATGAGCGTAATGAACTTGATATCGTTGTAGAATCGAGTGATTTTTGAGGCTTTTTACTAGTCTTGCTAAAGAGGTCACTCCCGGTGAAGGGATCTCGACTCTTTCCTTATCGAATAAGGTGCAGGATATTTCACAAATACCTCTATGCAAAGCAAGAACTAAAAGAAGCAATCAAAAGATAAAACCGAGTGGGTTGTAGCATCTGCTAGATTCGCTAAAGAGGTCACTCCCGGTGAAGGGATCTTGGTTCTTTCCTCATCGAATGTGGTGCTGGATATTCTACAAGGAATACCGCTATGCAAAGCAAAAATTAGAGCTACCCTTTTTGAAAATATGATTCTACAACATATTTTAGGTTTCTTTCTTTTTCATTAATCTCATTAATGAAGTCCTATCATTTATACTTCCTAAGCATCACAGAAGAAATGAAAATACAACGTTCGCTTATGCCATCCGCATTCGCCACAGTGTCCCGTTATGCACCGTTAGGTTACTTAATTAACGGTATAGCGGGGTGGGACTAGCGCGGGTGCAAAACATAAGCAACGTTTATTATATATCATATATACAATAGTAAAGCATTCTTCTCAGACATATAAAGTAATCACATCATAGAATATCAGCATCAGAAGATAACATATGAAATATTGGATATACTAGGAATTCCGTGTTTTAAATTAAGCCGGTATAAAACACGGATTCCACGGTCGCGATGAATAGCCAAACCCACATCCCTAGACCCCTATGAAAGTGGCAAGCAACCCTACCAATTCTAGAGTTAGAAGACCCGGACTCGACTCCTCGAGATGGTCTCCCACTGGACTCTAGAACCCGGTTACTTATGCTCCCCTCCTTGGGTCTATCCTAACGCGAAAAAGTAAATAATATACAACAATGGTGACATCATCTTCAACCCAGAAGTGCCCCAATAAAAGAATATTACATACAATGAATTTTACATGAATGAAAATAAAAACTCTCATCTCACATAAAACCCCCGGCTATTCAAAACAAGACTATCCAATATAACATATCACAGCAACACATAACATCATATGTCATCAATGTAAGTAAATATGCGTATCACAATTGTCACTAACATATAACAACGAAAATGGTGATACAACACATATTACACTTACGGTCGCAGAAAAGAAAATGTCAAACTACAACATTTGGAATCCACAATCACCTTAGACATCATAAACCCGAAATATCACATACTTCGGATTTCATGACTAACTATATGAATTCCACATATTGTATCACATTCCACAAATAGCTAGCCGATGTTAAACATTCCGATCGAATCAACAAACACCCAAAATTTCTCAGAAAGCTCAATACTTGAGCGCATTTTAAAAATATTCAGAACATGCCACAGTACCTATGGACAAACCGTAGAAGGGTCAACCCTTGCCTCACCTATGGCGCCGCGGAACTACCGCAAACCCTAGGGTTTGACGGCGGTTCTTACGGTCATAGAATCAAGTTAGGGTTTTGTTCTTCTAGAGGGTCCATCGCATCACTTGCATGATTTTTGAATGTTCTTTAACTTGGAAAAATCCAACTCTTGGAAAATTTCCAGTGAGGGTTAAAGTGGGTATTTGATATCCGTTCGAACTTTTTAACACCGTCTAAATAACCCGAAATAAAGTTAGAATTATGACTACGAAACACTCCAAATTGCCTTTAAAGAAAGTTAACATCTCATGCAATTTCAGCAAAAACAAGCAACACCTGAAACACCAAAACCCAGAGACCTGAACACCAGACAAATACGAACCAGAATAGAGCACATGGGGCCGGCCTTCTCGGTTTTTTGGGCTATGTCACTGGGTCAAATCTGCCCAATTGAGTTCGTATTTGTTCAGTGTTCATGTTACATCTCATATAACATTCTGCAGTTGCTTAAAAAAAATTTCGACGACTTAAAAAATTGACAGAAACTGGGTTTTAGTTTTTGAGTGTTTCGGAGTTATTTCAGTTTCGTAATTCTACAAACATCGTCTAAATCTTTAGCTTGGCTCTGATACCACTGTAGGATCGCTTTGCACGACAGCAAGGGTTCGGGAGGTATCGTCCATACCATTTTCAAAATTTTTCCATGCTAACCAATCCTAACCCTAGAATCTTAACTAGAGATTTAGACAATACAAAGTGTAAACAACTTTACAACTAAGTGAACTAGGAATACAGCCTTTGTAGACCGGTCCTTCACTTCAAAAGCTCCGTGTAGTAGTCCCTTCGCTCCAAGTTGTGATCTTCCGGACTCTAGAGTGGCTCTACAAGATGAAAGGAACGAGCTTGCATGAAGTCTTCAAGGCCGAAGATGATCTACGTCGAGGAGACACTAACCCAAGCTACCTCTTCATTAATTAGGGATTAGTGAAGCTAACACCCTAAACTAAATTCTAATCTAGTAGAGGATGATGAAGTAGGATTTTTGCTCACTTTAGAATTAATTTTCTCACTATTTTTATTCTCCTCTCAAAAACCTAGAGAGCTCTCTCATGAGCATGAAGAAGATGAAGAAAATAATAGATGAGAGAGTGAATGGCAACCATGGGTGAGAAATATCTCATATAACTCATGTAGAGATTTAACCATGAGTTTAGATAATGGTTGGGTTAATAAATATCTAGTGCAAGACAAAACTAGTGGACTAAGTCAATGGAACTTCAAGCATCTAGAAGCATCATGCCATGTGACCATTTTCTAACTAATATTTGATTTACTCTAAATAAATAAACCCTACATTATCATTAGCATGGTGTAAGTCTCATACACCCATGTTGCATCTGGCATCAAGCATGACACAAAAAGAAAAAACAATTAATATATCACATATATATTAAGTGTGCACATGTGAGAAAATAAATTATTAAGTGAGCTTATATTGGTTAATGTAGATTAATATATCAAATATATAATTATACATTAAATCATTAAATCAACACTTTATTTAATAATCCGGCTATATCTCATATGGTCGACTAATATTATTTGTCTCAACTTATCGAATCAACACTTGATTCGATAACCCGGCTATGTCTCATATAACCGACCGATAATTTAAATCGCGAGAATAGAATACGGTATCACATACTCGTATTAATCTCGGTCCCTCACATATCACATATGTGCTCTTACTTCGTTTTGCCTGAGCCAGTAAAACCTTTGTGCAGGACTCTAAAGACTCGTCAATATGCCGACAGTAGGTGATAATCATATCAAGCACCCACAAGCCATCAACGGTACTAGCTGGACGTAACGGCTACCCGGGTATTGAGCGATCAGAAGATCAACAAGCAAGCCTGCTCTTACTCCTGAAAATCCTGTCAGTGACACTACCGTACAGTCCGGTCTTTTTGTCTGATATGTCGCATATCCAGTCTAGGGGTGGTAAACGTCAGACCCCAGTAACCGATAAGTCGTGCCAATGTGAGGCTCATAACGGGTCAAGAAACTACTGATAACACTTATTAGTAAATCTCCGTATCATCCCTGGCCAGGGACTTCCTGTTATGGCCAATCGAGCATAGCACAACATCAACCCCCAATACCGGAAGAGACGAATCCCCTCTTATCGATCATTGCCTCCATGTGATATGGACCGTACCCAAAAGCCACCGTTTTGCACGTTCTCTTGAATGTGGTAAGGTGTAATTCAAAGCACGGTGGGAATCACACAAGACTCTATGACGATCTCGGGTCTACAGACTAACCTGTACCAGTGTCACTAGAGAACTGCTATCTGACGATAGGTATAATACCAACTAGGAGTTCTCGGCGAGTCCGTTCAGTGTACCCAGTCTCCACTGAGAACCCGTATACCATCTTTGATTTCAAACACCAATGGTTGTGGGATCATCCATCGCCCATCATATGGGTCAAGATGCGTATACGCTAGTCTACTCTGGAATATCGATGCCCTGTCTCGATACACCCTCGACTAGGAACAATTATAGGGTGTACTTGTGGACTACCCTTGGCCCTACTAGTATGATCTCCATCATAGTCCCGGTAGTCAAGTACACATCCTAAGGGCTTTATCAACATGTGAGAGCAAGACAGCATCACTTATACAAGTCAACATGTTAAGACAAAGAGCAACCAGATAGCATACTATCATGTCGAGCAAGAAATTCCTCTCTCTATATATCCAAGCATCCACTATAATATACATCACATGTACAATAATAGCATCTAGGGCATACATATAACTAACACACCTCGTATTCCATGTATCGATGCTTCGCAAGTACTTTCATGATCCTTCTCACATGATTCAGCACCAGACCGTTCAGCTATAGCGCAATCTTTCGTTCACCGAGCAGCCGGTTGTTATATTGGATCGGCAGGTGAAGAAACTTCGGTCAAAGGTCTTGCCATCTGTGAAGGTTCTTTGGCGTGGCCGGAATGGTGAAGAGGTCACTTGGGAGGCCGAGAGCGAGATGCGGAAGAAATTCCCTCATCTCTTTGAAGGTACGCATAGTAAGATTTTTAAATTCGGGGACCGAATTTCTTTAATGGGGGAAGATTGTAACACCTTCGAATATGATTAGTGTTAATTAAGCGATAACGCGGGTTTTTAGTAAAAAGTTAACCAAAATAGATTTTACATATTTTATAAAAATTAATTAATATTTTATTATTATTTGTTTTGGTTTACACTCACTTGTGCATGTTAACCTAGGGTGAATTAGTGTTAACCATGCTTAAGTAGCCATGGCACATTAACCCTCATTCCATTAAGTTGTATGTATTTATTTAATTATTTAGTTTTTAAAATAAAGGCTTTGAATTAGGTTGACTTGAGAGAGAGGGGGGGAGAGAGAGTTGACAAGGGGAATGATGAGGCATGGCAAGCATTTAATGAGGAAAGAGAAGGGGGCATGGCTCATTCTAACCTCACACCCCCATTTTTCTTCACCACTCTCACACCCTCATTCTCTTCATCACTCACACTCTCTCATTTGTGTTCTCTTCTCATTTCCTCTCCCCTTAAACTGAAACCCTACCTAAATCATTACTAAACCAAGAAAAATCACCACAAAACTTCATCTAAACCCTTCACAAGCCTAGTTAAGCCACTAAAGATGACTTGGAGCATGGAAAGCTAGGGTTTTTGTGCAAGTGTGGTAAGGTAGTGACCCCTAACTGTTAATTAGGTCTTTATAATGTTGTGTTGCCTAGTAGTTGCGGTTTAGAACACTAAAGTTGTAGTTTTTGTGTAATATTGTATTTTCAGTGTTATTTTAGAGCCTCTGTGATCTGCTATCACCACGATTTGTTACTGTAAAATCTAGCAGTGTAGTAGTGTTGTGTTAGAGGTCCTGAGTGTTCACCTGAAACCTTGACCCCACCCTTTACTGTTCACCCGGCGAGACTTGAGGGAATTCCGGCGTCGCCGGATTTTTGGGAGCCTGGGGAGTTGGGATTTTTAGGGTAGCTGTCTGTAAGTATTTTGGGGTGTCTGGTACTGCTTGATTTTTTTGTGTTGACTGTCGTCAAACTCCGGGAACACTTTGCTAAATTCTATTGTTTCGACTACGCGCGTTACGGTATCCGACACGGTTCGCGTTCTTGGTGTAGCTTGCTGCACTTTGGTTTGATTTAGAATGTCGCTACACTCGTTAGCCACTAGAAGAACACTTGAGAGTTGTTGGAGATGGTGCGTCGATCAAAACATAGTTTGTATGTATTATTGAACGGTTTCTAAGATACACTTGTTATGTTTTGTGTGATATTAGGAGCGAGTGCGGGGACTTCAGACGCTACAAAGAAGGGAAAGCAGGTGGTTGGATTTACCTAGCTCGAGATCATCGATGAGTAGATTTAACATCTACGGGGAAATCGTTCGCATGGCGTTAAGCGTCGAGCGCTAGATATGATATTATAGCCACATGTTATATTCATATGAGTTGATTTTGCATGAGCATCATTGCATACCATTACTTGTTGTGCCTTGAGTTAGTACCCATTGGACACTGCACCATTACTGACGGTTCATGTTGCACGAGCATTAAATTGTATGCTACACACACACCGTTGGTAATTGCCATGACACGCACAACAGATACACCTATGCGGTACTGTGTTCGTTATTGACATTGAGACGTTTATTCTTGCTCTATCGCGCATATGAAATGCTTCATGCATACACACCTACATGTTGTAATACCTTAGAATGCGATTAGTGTTAATTAAGCGATAATGCGGATTTTAGTAAAAAGTTTACCAAAATAGTTTTCACATATTTTATAAAAATTAATTAATATTTTATTATTATTTATTTTGGGCTTCCACACACTTGTGCATGTTAACCTAGGGTTAATTAGGGTTAACCATGCTTAAGTAGACATGGCACCTTAACCCCATAACAATTAAGTGTATGCATTTATTTAAATTGTTTAGTTTTAAAAATATGGTTTGAATTTGGTTGACTTGGGAGAGAGAGAGAGGGTTGACAATGGAATCATGAGCATGGGGGAAGCATGGCTTGCATTTAATGAGGAGAGAGAAAGGGGGGGCATGGCTCATACTAAACTCACACCCTCATTTCCCTCACCCTCACTCATACACTCACTCACATTCTCTCATTCACACTCTCATTATCTCCTTCTCAATTGTTTCCTCATCTCATCACCCTCATTCCCTCCAACTGAAACCCTAACCCAAATCCTTACAAACCCAAACAAAATCTCCACTAAACCCCACTAAAACTTTCACAAGTCAAGATTAAGGTACTAAGATCACTTGGAGCATGGAAAGCTAGGATTTTTGAGCAAGTGTGGATAGGTAACGATCCCAAACTGTTAATTAGGTTGTTATTATGTTGTGTAGCTTAGTAGGTGTTGTTTAGAACCCTAAAGATGTAGTTTTGAGCACATATCGTATTTTTAGTGTCATATTAGGGTCACTGTGATCTGCTACGACCATGAATTTTTACTGGAAAATCTAGCAGTATAGTAGTGTTGTACTAGAGGCCCGGAGTGCTCAACTGAAACCCTGACCCCACCATGCACTGTTCAACCGGCGACACTTAGGGAAAATCCGGCGAGCTCGGGTTTTTGGAAGCCTGGGGTGTTGTGTTTTTGTGGGTAGCTGTCTGTGTGCTATCCTAGGTGTTTGGTACTACTAGATTTTTATGTAGTGACTGTAGGTAAAATCTGGGAGCACTTAGCTAAATTTAGGCTTTTCGGCAAAGTGCGATACGATTGATCCGACGTAGTTTTAGTGTTTCGGATAGCTTGCTGTCGTGGGTTTGTTTTGATGATGTCACCACACACGTTAGCCACTAAGCGAACCCTTTTGTAGCTTAAGGGAACCGATTGGTTAATTGGCGTTGTGTTCTCTATTATTGCGTAGTTTGCTAAATCCACGCGTTATTGTGTTGTGTGTTAATAGGATCACAGGCGGGGACTTCGGACGCTGCGAAGAAAGGAAAGCAGGTGGTTGAATTTACCTAGCTCGAGATCATCGGTGAGTAGATTTAACATCTACGGGGAAATCGCCCGTATGGCGTTAAGCGTTAGGGCTAGATATTATATTTTTGCTGCATGTTTTTATGCATATATGTTGATTGCACATGAGCATCATTGCATACCATTACTTGTTGTGCCTTGACTTAGTACCTAGTGGACACTGCACCATTACTGATGATTCATGTTGCACGAGCACTAAATTGTATGCTACACCCACACCGTCGGTAATTGCCATGACACGCACAACCTATACACATAAGTGGTATTGTATTGTTATTGACATTGAGACATTGATTCTTTTTCTATTGCGCATATGAAAGGCATCATGCATACATAACTACATGAACACATTTATATGATGTTGCATTTGATTTTTGGAGGAATTGGGAACCACATGATATATTTAAAATCTGGATTCATTTGAAAGAGCGGTTTTCCCTTGATATGCTCATATTATGGTGTTATGTTGCATATATCATATTTCATGTATTTACGCATTGAGATACGGATTTCATGTCATTTATGGATTTGAGAACCGTGGGGTTATTTCAAGAAAGAATGCATTGTTTTGAAAACCTGGTTTCTCTTGATATGATATTTCAGTGCGTCCACCATGAGTTTTCTCGGTTCTGAGATTGTGTTAGAAACCCGATTCGAGGAGCTGGATGATCCATTTGCGGGTTCATGGTGGACCCGGTATGGTATCCCGGGGCAGCAAAGGGATGCCGTGCAGTAGACGATGAGCCTGGAAGAGGGACTACTACCTACCGGTGATTGGTTGGACCTGGCGGTTATCCGGAGGATACCGACCGGAGTCGTGAGATGGATATGGGCCGATCCGGACTGACGGAGCCCGTGGGCCGATCCGGAGTGACGGAGCCTGAGTTATGTAGACTTACATGTCGATGTTGGACACAAGTTTTCATGATGTTTCGAGTGCCGATGTTGGGCACTCAGGTTCCATGAGATTTACAGATATGAGGGCCGATCAGAGTGACGGCGCCTGATGCATTGGGATTTGGGGTGTCGTTGATGGCCACCGGTTTTTTCCACAATGATGATTCATTGATGATGATACGTTTTATCCCATATTCAGTAGTTATTTTATATGCATTGCTTCATGTATTTGTAGTACCTGATAGAGTACCTTTCATGATTGTTGCATATCCATATTACCATATTTATGCTATCAGATTGCATGTGATAGATTATCGCTGTATGTGCATACCTGCGATTATCTGTATGATGTTACTTACTATTCACGAGTTGGCAACTCACCCCCGTTGCGCCACAGTATTTTGCAGGCTTGACTCTCAGACTTGACTCTCAGAGTAGTCACGGCATGGCTTCTTATTGTATCTCTTTCAGCGGATACTGCTACGGTTGGCTTTGAGTCTTTTTGCTATAGGTGGGTTCGCGGTTATCCGTTTATGTTTTTTTTATATCTCATTGTATCTAGTACTCTCCATGTCACGACCCGAAAAGTACGGAACATGACCGACACTTAAATTACGGATGTCTCGAGGCATACGTAATCTAAGTAAGCCAAAACCCAGAAATCAAAACCAAAGAAGCAGTAGAGTGAAGGAAAAACCAACTTAAAGCAAGTAGTTTTAATAGCATAAGCCGAATTATGCGTTTTTAAAAACATCAATATTTCCAGAAAATTCCGGCAGAGTCTCCTTTGTAAATACTGGCCCCTAAATGGGATACAACATGAATAGTATACGAAATGAATAAAAAGGGCATCCCCAAACGGGAGCTAGCTCTTCGTCAATCGACGGTCATAAACACGCAAGCAATATAATATACAACGCCAAGGGCGAGGATCAAAACTCAAAAGGAAACTCAAAACAGCAAGAAATCCATAGAAATACAACACGCGACTCTAAGGTCGAAAGAATAACATCACTGGTCTCTATCTCTGAAATAAATACATGTTTGGTTGATGAAACTTCTAGATAGAACAGAATAATAATATACAAGGTATAATGATGGGTACGATACAAGTAAACCCACCTACTAGCAAGTCACCCGAAAAAGAAGCAGTGCCAGCAAAGCCGTAATGAAACCTGTACGGCAAAACCTGCAAGAAACTGTGGCACAATAGGGGTGAGTTGCCAACTCGTGAGTAGAAAACATCTACGAACAGAAATCGCATGAACAATGCAATCCTAAGTCATACAATCAAAATATACCCTCAAATATATAATCTGCAGCCTAAAACAATGGCTAGGGTATACCTCTAAACAACGGAAATACCAAGTGCTCGTGTCAGTGCCTCAGGTAGCAATATATCATATGGATGAGGTATGAATGCATGAAAACAGAATACATGTAAATGAAGAAACTGTTTTCATAATTTAGTGACATTTCTGTAATCTCAAAACGAGGTATCATAAATGAAATCAGCATAAACAGTGTCTAGCATCGACACAAAACATAAATCCCAATATCTCAGGTTCCGGCTACCCGGACTGGCCTGGATCATCAATCTCAGTACCTCGATGTCTTAAAATCTCAATGTCTTAATCTCACTATCTAGGACGCCGTCAGTCCGGACCGGCCCTTACCATCAATCTCAAGACCACGACGGTATCCTCCGGATATCCAACGCGTCAGGTAAAATCACCGGTAGGTAGTCCTCCCCTGCCAGGCTCATCGTCTAATACTCGAACTTCTTGCCCGAGGTACCTTACCGGGCCCACCATGTACCCGAAATGGTTCATCCAACTCCTCGAATCGGGTCTCGAAATCCATCAGCAAACTCATGGTAGATGACTCATACATCATGGGAAAACCACACTTTTCATTTAAAAAGAGAGAGAAGAAGTTATAAATGTTTTTGTGGTTTTCCCCCAAATCCAGGAAATCTCATGAAAATTCGAATCCAAATCCTCAATAGCATGTAAACAGTGAATATAGGCATAAAAATCCATGAATGCGGCATAACAGTGAATAATAACATGCATGAAGTAGCAAGTAATAACTACAATGTCTAAACTAGCATATAAGGCAAGTACACTAATATCATGTCTAAACTATTAGCTAACAAACTATGTCAATGAAATAGTATTTTCTAAAGTGGTCGTGACATGGCAATTACCGATGAAGATGTGTGTGAGCCGGCAAGTAAGTGTACGTGGTACATACGCGTCATCGGTAATGGTGCTGGTGTCCTAGCAGCTTGATATCAATAACGGTATATGAATCACAAAATAAGTATGCGATGCGGAGCGAACAGCAATAACGTGCGGGAGCTGAATACTAAACACAATGATAACTAATCTGCATTTAATAAAATATGAGTTCCACAGTGGTGCCATTTGAAATAACACGAATCGTAGGGTTTTGAAAATAAGGGCTACTTTGTTTTTAAGAAAAGATACGTCTTTTGAAATATCCGTATAATCCCTTGACCTGTCTTTAAAATACCCATGATCCGTTAGTTTTGAAATAGGTAGGAATCTAACCTAGTCTAACAACTACACTAAACTATACGGCTGAACTAACAAACTAACTGAAGGTAAGGAAACCGCCTAACATCTGAGTCGATACATACATACATACATACATATATATATATATATATTAGTCGGTGATCCCGCCTCGATAATATCACATCCGATACCATATCTATAATCAGATATTCCCAAGTCAAGAGTGCGGATCAAACATCAATATATAGCTCATACGTAAATCCGTCGTACGGCATCGCAAATCTGGGTACGGGTCAATATCACGTTCGTCATACTATTTATCTGGTATTCACTTTATCAAATATCATGATCGGGGTACTGATCTACGTCTAGTACAATACTGATACCATCTATGAAATGCATGCGTGTGTATGAAAACACCACGCCTAAAGAAACCGCTAAAATACCATGCCGTATCACAAATACGGACTATGTCACATCACCGATCTCACGGTCTCAAGCCCAATCTCATCGACTCATCTCCAATCCCAAGTACTATCCTCATAATACATGTATATGCATACGTATATATATATACCTAGTCCCATACCCGAGTATATATATATATATATATACATATCCCCATATACGCACATGTAAGATATATATGTATGCAATGCGGGTGTGCGGGTAGGTGTGAACCTGTTCTAGGGTTCGCGACTAAGAAGTTATGCTAGTTTACTTCGAATTACCCTACACTAAACCATGAACACAAGATCATACCTTGATAATCATCCTCGTATCATAAAACACCTATAACATATATATACCATCAACTATACTATGGACTGCGGGGGTGCTATACGCCATCCACCCGACTTCCCCCGTAGATAAAATCTACTCACCTGGTCCTTGCTCGCCGGTGCTGATGTCGCCACGTGCTTGCTTGTCGTCTCGAAGTCTACATGGGGTACCTACATGTCATATATAGCATCGTATCGCATTAAAATCCGACTCATGTCCAAAACGACACACGAATCCCACATAGGTCAAAACCTATGGTTGCTTTCACAAATCAACCCCAAAACCCTCGACATCGGCGTACAAACGTCGATTGATCAAGAAAAACACCAAACATACCAATCATGGTTTCAAAACTCACTAACTGCATAAGAAATAGGGTTTAATTCGTCAAAACCATAAAGTTAAACCAATCGTTTTGTTTTCCAAAAACCTAGTTAGCACAAATTCCCATTTCGGTTAAAAACTTGATGTTTTAACCAATCTACCAATTTTAACGATTCAAATGGCCAAAATGCTCATTAAATAACATAATTAGGTCATACAAATCACTTTCATAAATTAAACTCATCAATTTGTATAAATTCCAAATTCCTAGTTTGCAAAAATACCGATTTTAACTCTTTTTAAAGTAAAATTCACAATTTTACAATTAAGCTTGGTTTTGCATATACTAAAGTATCAAACCACAAATTATAATGTTAATAATGCCATGAAACCCTAATTAGAATTTTATCTCACCAAAATATAAATATTTTTAAAACCTAGTTTGCAATTTATATAATTATCACAATTTATGTTAACAAAAATGCAAACTAGCAACTTGATTTGATTTAGCATAACATTAATGTGTCAAATATATCACACAACCATAATCTCACAACACAAAACCCTAACCTGCATTCAAAACCCTTTCTTGAAAGTTAAATCTTTAATATCAAAACCATAATTAACTCCTAATTAGCTAGATTGGAAGTAATTCAACAACAATTTAACAAAAGGTCAAGAATTATACCTCACAATCCATGATCAAACACACAACCTAGCCTCCAAAATACTTTCTTTTCTCCAAGGATTCAAGTAGGATTGCTCAAAGAATAATGGGTAAGGCTTGGAATTGGAATTAGATTTGAATTTGTATGGATTTGGAGTGATTTTTGTGGATTTTTGATGCAAAATGGAATGGGATTTGGGGGAGGGGCTGCTGCTGTTGGGGGCTGGAAATTTCGGCCAGAAATTTGAGGGGAGTGAGGAGAGAGAGGGAGGGGTTGAAAGTGAGAAGAAAAGACAAGGCCCACACTTCATAGACTTTCTTTCTTTTTCTTTCCTTTTCATTGTTTTTCTTTGTGCAAAAAGTATGGGGACATGGGGATTGGGGCAGCCCCACTTTCAGCCAGCAAGATGGGGAGGGGGATGTGGTGTGTGTGTGTGAAGCAATGAACACCAAACACCAATTCAATATGTACCACACTTCCTTGTTTAATAAATTCCTTTAATTTCACCATTTAAGCCTTTTTCTTCCATATTTTCTAACACCGTTTAACAACTTCATTTCATTTCAAAAACCACATGTTAAAATTTTGTTTAATGTGTTATGATGCCAAAAATTTGTTTCAACTCATTCCAATTTGTAATTTTCCCTAATCAAATGTATTAGTGACGGCTTAAAATAATATTAAAATAATTAATTTCGGAAAATTTTTCAGAAAATTAGAAATTATACCAGTGGCTCAATAAACACCAAATACTAGCAATTACATAGCTAGAATATTTATATTTAATTTTATAATAAAGATATTTGTATTTTGACTTTTTACAGAAAACCCCCTTATTTTACCGATTTTTCCAAAATTTCACCGAAACGATTTTCAAAACGTTACACTCCATCTACCACTTTCATGTATTGACTTAGAGACGAGTTGTGAAGATCGATATTGTATTATATGTGACTCTGGGTGTCGTGCTCGTGTGAGCCGACCTTTATTATGTAGTTTTACCTCTTTATGTTGTTTTCATTTATATCGTCTATTTTTTCGCTACGGCGTCGTATATTTTTGCTTGTGGTGGTTGTTTCCGTCTTTGGGCGTGATTTGCTCCCATTTAGGGATGCTTTACTTATATCCTATGTTTGTACCCGTTTCGGGGCTAGTTTTTACAAAAGAGGTGCTGCCGAAATTTTTAAAAAAATAAATTTAAGTTTAAAGATTTTTACTTGAGATTTCCAAATGTTTTTAACAATTTTTTTTATCACTTACTACTTTTGATGGTTTAGATTTCTGGGTTTTCGGCTTACTTAAATTGCGTTACGTCTGTTGACATCACGTGGTTTAAGTGCCGGTCACGTGCCTAAATTTGGGTCGTGACAATGTTGGTATCAGAGCGCTAGGTTTTACCTTTCAGAGTAGGATGACCTTGGTATGATGGAGTAGGCAGCTTAAGCTGAGTGAAATTGCGTGTGTATGTTCCGCGGCATACTTACGACACGGTACTCCGTCTAAGTGACCTTAGGACTTGTTGGTTGAAATTCCTTCCGTGATTATATATATCCTTGTGACTCGATTATTATGTTCTTATCGAATCCTGTTTTCATTTCCAGCCATTATGCCGCCGAAGACTATGAGGGCACAGAGAGCGACCGCGATAGCCGAGGTCAGAGTTGGCTCGTCGGAGATGAGGACTGACCAGGGTGATACACCCGTTGTACAGGAGCAGGTTGATCCACCTTCGCTGGATCATATTACTAGGCTAGAGGACGGTATGCATGATTTTTGCCAAATGATGGGAACGTTGGTTGATGCCAGTCGAGCGCAGCGACAAGAGGTTGTCCCACTGTCACGACTCAAAATAGCCCGTGACTGGCACTTGAATCATATGAAGTCTATAGGACCCCATCTAATTCAAGTAAGCCAAAGCCCAGAAATCTAAAAACATTTTTAAGTAATAAATAAAGGAAATAGTTTTAAGAAGTGAAGAAAATAAGTTTTTAAAACAAGGGTTTTAAAATAGGTAAGCCGAATATGCATTTTAAATCCTCCATATCTTTTCTAAAAATTTCGGCAGAGTTTCCTTTGTAAATACTGGCCCCGAATGGGGTACAACATGAATAATATATATATGCACAATAAAAGGCATCCCCAAGCGGGAGCTAGCTCTTCGTCAATCGACGGTCACAACCACGCAATCAATATAATATACAACGCCAAAAGGCGAGGATCAAAACTCAAAAGAAACTCAAAATCAGCATGAAAACCATAATACTACAACGCGCGACTGTAAGGTCGAAATAATACATAACTGGTTTTCTAAGTCTGAAACAATATACAAGTTTTGGTTGATGGAATTACTAGATACAACCGAATAAAATAATACAAGGGTGGTCACGATGCGAGTGAACCCACCTACCAATGCAATCACCCAGAAAGGGTGCAGTGTGCCAGAAAAGCCGCAAAGAAACCTGTATGGCAAAACCTGCAAGAACTGTGGCACAACGGGGGTGAGTTGCCAACTCATGAATAGAAAACATCACAGAGCAGAAATCGTATGCATGACATAATCCTAGGTCAATACGATCAAATATATATATAAACCTCAAATGAATAAGTCTGAAGCATGATAAAGTGGCAATGTAACATCTATACATGAGTGTAGTGCCAAGTGCTCGTGCTAGTGCCTCAGGTAATAACAAATCATAATATGAGGTATGATCGATGTTGACTATATCATGAAGTCTATAAGTATGTGGATATCATCCAACTATGTAACCAATATCATCAATGTCAATATATGTATGTGGAAATCGTCCATGTGTCACCCAATGACAATAAGCATCATGCATGTAAATATCATAAACATATGCATGGAAGTATGAGGATGTAAATCAACATGTGTCGCTCGCGACATATCAAAATCATGGAACCTGAGTGTCAAGCATCGACACTCGAAAACATCATGAAACGTGTGCCCAGCATCGGCATGTAAATCCTCATATATCGGGCTCCGTCAGTCTGGATCGGCCCATATCATCTCTAACTCCGGTCGGTATCCTCCGGATATCCGCCGAGCTCAAATACAATCACTGGTAGGTAGTAGTCCCTCTGCCAGGCTCACCGTTTACTACACAGCGATCCGTTCTCGCCCCGGGGGACCATACCGGGTCCACCATGTACCCGCAATCGGCCTCATCTGCCTCCTCGAATCGGGTTTCACATGTCGCTCTCAGCACCGAGAAAACACATGGTGGACGTACTGAAATATCATATCAAGGGTAACCGGGTTTTTAAAACAATTACATGCTCTCTTTTGAAATATCCACGGTTGTCACGCCCCGCTTCCCAGAGTACGCTAAGATGGGCACGTGACATAGCCAACCATGCTACCTGTGGATAGGAAAAATCCCTCCACAATCACATTACGGCTGTAGAGATATCAAGAACAGGAAACTAAACTAAACTATCTAGTACATAAGCCAGAATAAATGAGTCAAGAAATAATATAATATGCGGAAGCAAAAGATCAAATAAACACCTAGAAAGTAAGACTGAATACCAACAGGATCCTCACTGCTCGGTCTAGCAGCGCCAGTACTCCTAATCAGCCTACGACAAAGGTAGAGGATCTGGGCCATGCAAAACCCAGACGTCAACGCATCATAACATCAAGCAATAATATAAAAACAGGGTAGCGAGATATGCAAGTATGATCATAAATGGTAAAGTAGGTGTAACAACAATATAAATCAGGGCAGTGAAAGGTAGTATGCAGTGAGTAATCTAAATTGGTCTAATGGGTTAACTACTCTCAAGTCTTTGAAATCAATTTGATGAATCATCGATGTAACTCAATAGTATCCCGTGCGTGCCCGGGATCATGGTCTATGACTCTCGGGCTGAATCCGAGACGTGCCGCAAGGCAGTAAAGGGTGGTAGGTAATGACGAGTGATGTCAACAGCATCACCTCGGGGCTGGCCTAGCCCGTAAGACTGATCAGAATAGGTATAGAACTGTCGAGTTACAAGTCAGGTTTCATTATTGATTTCCCCATACCCCTAAGTTATATGTATTCAAGTCAGGTATTAAGTAATCAAGAGCTAATGCCAACTCAGGATCAGGCAGGTACAGGTTTGTCTGGATAGACAACAGGAAACGCCCATAAGGACAACATGTAAAGTTTGTTGGCATTAGTAACAAGATCAGGTAACAGGTAAAGCCATGGTACATCATGTCAAGCCAGGTAGTATATAGATATCATGTCATGTCGAGGGGTGTACGGTACCATGTCGTGTCAAGTAGGAAGTGTAACAAGTCGTGTCAGGATGCACAAGATGTCATGTGGGTGCTCATAATCAAACTAACATAAGCATAGGTATACAAAACAAGAATGGGTACTAATAGAACTATTCACTGGAACATCGTAATGTGAAATACAATCAAGTACAGATTAAGGTATATAGATGCACAGATTAAGGTTAAGTTTAAGTTCCAATACTAATTAAACTACACTTTATCAAATAAGGATTGTGAATATTTCAATGTTATACATTCAAGTGATCTATTTATGCAATAATATGTATACTAGACGAGATGATGCAAATGGGTTTTTGAAAACATTATAAACTATCTAAAAGGGTACTATGGGCTATGTAATAATTATTATGTGATTTAAACACGGATGTGGGTCCTAGGTATAGTAAACTAAAATGCAGTAGGGTATGTCTCAATTTCTGAATCTAAAATGATATAATAGAACATCGAATGTTAAAATGTAATATAGGGCACTAAATTCAAACTTCATGCTTAACGTATATCTAAATAAATATGAAATATTATAAATAGCATGTAGCAAGTTTTACTTGCCTTGATCGGATCACGATACGGGATGCGCACGTAGCGTCCAATGTCGGCAAATGTTGCAACATCCACACGAGCACATGGGAAGGTCCAGGCACATCAAGAAGTTAACCACGCAAATAGGGGATGTCCACAGAGTCGCCCGGATCAGCGGCGGCGAGCACGGCTCCGGCGACGGTCGAAAACCGAGAATGTAGAAAGAGAAGAAGAAGTTGTAGGAGAAGAAGAAGAAGAAGAAGAAGAGAGGAAGGGGCCGGTGCTCTGGGGTTGGTGTTTGGGGACAGAGGAGGTGGCAAGGGAGTCGTCGATGACGATGAGCCGTCGACGGTGAGGTTCCGGCGAAGGCTAGGGTTTAGGCTTCGGGTGTGCAGGTTCTTGAGGGGGCTATCGGGGTGTTTGCAGGGGCTCGGGATAGAGAAGGGAAGAGGTGAGGAGACGAGGGCGAGGTGGTGGTGATGCAGGGACGGTCACCGACGACGACGAGGCGTGGCGGCGATAAGGAGGTGGCGGTGGATGTGGGTGTGTAGGCTCGGGGAAAGAAAGGGAGTGGGCTCTGGTTGAGAAGGAGGTTGAGGAGGTGGTCGAGAAGGGAGGCCGACGAGAATGGTCGGCGGTGCGGGTGCCGGCAATGGCAACGCAGGCGAGGGCAGGGGCTGCAGGCGTGGGTTCGGTGAAAGGAGGAGAGGGAGAGGAAGTGGAGACGCGGCGAGGGTGAGGTCGGGGCTCACGAGGATGGTCGGCGGCGGTGGAGGCGACGAGCGCAGGTTAGGGTTATGGTTTAAGCGAGCGAGAGAGAGGCGGCTGGGACGAAGGAGGAAAGAGAGAAGAGAGTGCATGGGGAAAGTTTTATTAAAAAAAATAAAATATATTAATATATATGTATACAGATGCAGAGGGAAAGAGAGATAGAGAGTTAGAAAGAGAGGAGAGAGAGAGAGAGATCGAGATGAGAGAGGAAGAGAGAGATCGAGAGAAGGAAAGAGATAGAGAGGTGTGAATAGTGCGGAGAGAGAAATTTGTTTGGATGCGGGGGAGAGAGAAAGGAAGAGGAAGAGGAGAGAGAGAAAAAGAAAAGAGTGAAAGAGAAAGGAAGGGGGAGAGAGAGACGTGTGGGGCCCAGCTCCTATGAAAGAAACCATTTTATTGGTTCGTGATGGGGCCAGAGGGAAAAGGGGAAACTGGGTCAGGAGTTAGAAAAATAAAATTTAAAAAGATTTTAATTGTTAAAATATTTTGTTGGCTGTAAAATCTTTTAGGCTGTTAAATATACTTTGAACGAATTAAAGAAATTTAACATAATTAGAATTTGGCGGGATACAAAATAATTCAGAAATGCGCCCGGGTCGGGTCCAAAATTTTAGATTTAAAATACGAAAAATATATGCGACTTCCAAATTTCAAAATGAATGTTTAGGTAACGAAAAATTATACCTCCAAGAACGGATGCACGTACGTGCGCGTAGCCATCCAAACACGTCCGTTTCACATAACGGGACGAGAACAAGATGAGCAGATGCTACCACAGGGTTTGGGGTATCAAGCGGGCTATGTTAACTATTTTTAAAATATTTTCTTTGACTTTATTTGTTTTATTAAAAAAAATGTAAAAGCCAGATATAAATGCAAGCATGCAAGATATGCAACACGAAAATGCACGGATCAGGGATATCTCAAAGACAAGAATCAAGACGGTTTCCCGCAAGCGGGTCGGGTCACGGATACAATGCTGATGTCACTATTTGCACCCAAAACATAGAAAAACAAGAAACAACCATAATAAAGAAATACTCAGAAAAAGAACTGGTATAAATGAACTAGGGTGTTACATTATACCCACCTACAAAAAGAATTTCGTCCTCGAAATTCCAAGAACAAGAAAGGATAAACAATCAAGAATTGCAAGAATAGATGTGGAACTTCTGTCGGATTTCATCTTCTCGTTCCCAAGTTGACTCTCCATGTGAGCGATTACCCCAAGAAACAAGTACAAGAGGGATAACCTCGTTCTTAGGAACCTTTTCCTTTCGATCCACAATCGACATCGGTCGTTCCTCAAAAATCAAATCTTCACGTACGGTTAGGTTCGATTGATTCAACACATGTGTTTCATCTCGAACATACCTACGGAGTTGAGGTACGTAAAACACGTCATGAACATTCTCCAAGGATTGCGGTAACGCCAATCGATACGCCACTTCTCCAACACGCTCCAAAATCTCAAAAGGTCCAACGAATCGAGGACTAAGCTTTCCTCGACTTCCGAAACGGATCACCCCTTTAGTCGGTGATATCTTCAAGAATACCAAATCACCAACGGCGAACTCTAGAGGTCTTCTCGATGTATCCGCCCAACACTTCTGTCGGTCTTGTGCTGCTTTCATATGATTCCGGATAGTATTAAACTTTTCAACTGTTTGCACTACCAAATCTGGTCCCAAGAATCTTCGTTCTCCAACATCGTCCCAACAAACAGGTGAACGACATTTGTGACCATACAATGCTTCGAATGGAGCCATCTGAATAGTCGCATGGAAACTGCTATTGTAAGAAACTCCACCAAATATAGATGATCCTCCCAAGAACCCTTGAAGTCTAAAATGCAAGCTTATGTCTTCAAGAATTTGGATCGTTCTCTCTGACTGGCCATCTATTTGAGGATGATAAGCTGTGCTAAACTTCAATCAAGTCCCCAAACTTTCCTGTAAGCTCCTCCAAAAGTGTGATAAGAAACGGGTGTCACGGTTGGACACGATGCTCACCGGTACTCCATACAATCTTACAATCTCCAGCATGTACCGTTCTGCCAAAGCTTCTGTTGATTGACCAACTCGAAATGGTATGAAATGAGCTGTCTTGGTAAATCACCCAACTGCATTGTTGCCTTTCGGACTCCTCGGTAGAGCCGTCACGAAATCCATGGTTATATGTTCCCGCTTCCGTTGAGGAATCGGAAGTGGTTGTAATAAAGCAGCAACCCGTTGATGTTCAGCCTCAACTTACTGACACCCTAAGCACTTTGCTACAAAGCGGGCAATCTCCCGTTTCATGCCTTCCCACCAGAAATGCTGTTGTATATCTCGGTACATCTTCGTGCCTCCTGGATGTACGGAATATGCGGAACTGTATGCCTCTTTCATAACTTCTTCGCGAATATATCCCTTTGGCACACACAAACGGCTACCATATCGCAACGAACCATCTCCATGAATCAATAAGTCCGTTCGAAGTCCAGCTTCAACCTGTTCTCGAGACTTTTGCAATCTTGGGTCCTGTAACAGCGCTGCTTCAATATTATCGATCAACGAAAACTGTACTTGCAGCTGCATCATCTGTCCCGAAGAATGCGGTAGCACAAACTCCAAATCCAATCTCTAAAATCCTCAATAAGTTCCTTCTGAGCAGTCAACATCTGAATTGCTGGCAACCGACTAAGCGCATCCGGCACAACATTAATTTTCCCCGGATGGTTCTTAAGATCAAGATCGTAGTCAGTCATCAGCTCCAACCATCTATGCTGCCCTATATTAAGCTCTTTCTGTGTGAACACATACTCCAGGCTTTTGTGATCGGTGAATACTTCGACCCTTTCGCCTGATAAGTAGTGTCTCCAAATCTTCAAAGAAAACATCACAGCTGCTAGCTCCAAGTCAGGAGTTGGGTAATTCTTCTCATGGGTCTTCAACTGTCTCGATGCGTAAGCTATAACCTTCCCATGCTGCATCAAAACACATCACAAACCTTTCCCAGATGCGTCGCTATGAATCACCAATACTCCGGAACT
Organism: Agapanthus africanus; assembly: GCA_030015575.1. Taxonomy (NCBI): domain Eukaryota; kingdom Viridiplantae; phylum Streptophyta; class Magnoliopsida; order Asparagales; family Amaryllidaceae; genus Agapanthus; species Agapanthus africanus. The sequence continues at coordinate 218,850,037 of JASDDO010000029.1, forward strand.
GTCTGGCACGGTCAAACTAGGAGCGGTTATCAACCTCTGCTTCAACGCCTCAAAAGATGATGCACACCTATCCGTCCGTACTAATGGTACCTCCCTTCCGTGTGAACTTGGTCAAGGGCTCAGCCAAACGAGAAAAATTCTCCACGAACCTTCTATAATACCCGGCAAGTCCAAGAAAGCTTCTTATTTCCGCAACATTCTTCGGAATCAGCCAATCTCGAACTGCTTCCGTCCTTTCGGGATCAACGGCGATTCCATCTACGGACAAGACATGCCCCAAAACTTCACTCCCTCAAGCCCAAACTCACAGTTGCTCATCTTTGCATACAATCTTTCTTGCTTCAATGTCTGCAGTGCGATCTTCACGTGTTCTACATGCTCTTCAATACTCTTTGAGTAGACCAGAATATCATCAATGAACACCACTATAAACTGGTCCAATAATGATGAAAAGATTTGGTTCATCAAGTCCATAAATATCGCCGGTGCATTTGTTACTCCGAAGGGCATCACTAAATACTCGTAATGTCTATACTGAGTTCGGATCCCAGTCTTGCAACTATATTCTGATTTAACTCGGACTTGATGATATCCGAATCGCAAATCCAGCTTTGAGAATACCCTCGCGCTACTACGATGCTCAAATAATTCACCAATGCGAGGGATCGGGTATTTGTTCTTAATAGTCACCCGGTTTAATTCTCGATAATCGATGCACATCCTCCTTGTGACATCATATTCTTTACTAGAAGAACTGGAGCTTCCCAAGGCGAGTTACTGTTGCGAATCCAACCCTTCTCAAGTTATTCAGTAACCTGCTTCTTGACTTTCTCCTAACTCCACTGGTGCCATCGGATAATATGCCTTTGAGATTGGTGCGGCATCAGGATCACGATCAATCGCAAACTCTACATCGCTTTTTGCGGTAATCCCGAGATGTCCTCGAACACATCCATGAAATCTCGAACTTTAGCCGGCGCTTCCTCCTTATCAACTTCCATCGACGAAAGAACACCGTTTGTCGGCCTAGCCCTAAACTCGACTGGCCCGACAGAACCGCTTCCTCGAGCAAAACAAACTCCGAATGTCTGGGAATCTGGAGAATCACTTTTCTTTCCTTACAATCAATTTGAGCGTGGAAAGTGCCGCGAAAATCCATTTCCAAGACAATTTCAACCAAAGGACGCACCAGAATTGAATAATTCTAATGCGGGAAGGACTTGAACAAGTAGGATGCTTGAAACGATTTCACCTGAAGCCAAAAACTGAAGAAGATAAGCACGGTAAACAAGATTCAGGCTTGTGATTGTTAGAGATAGTGCCATCAGAGTCAATTATTGGATCACAGGCACGTGATTGCAATGATTGATGGAGGACCTATCCCGATAGGACAGTCTTACTCAAGATGATAGTATGCTATCTGGTTTATCTTTATCATCATGTACTGCTTTAGGTGACCTTACATGTCGCTATTATAAGTTAATAGAGTTCCTGGGATTCTTGCTTGACTGCCAGCAGTATGAGGGCGATCATATACGTGGGAGCTGGGGTCTATAAGCACATCCTTAAAAAGTCCCTAGTCGTGGGAGTTTTGAGACAGGGCATCGATACTCCAGAGTAAACTAGTGTAACCAGTCGAGACCCCGACGAAGGGCGGTGGCCGGTCTTACAAGCCACCGGTGTCAGTTGGTTCACCTAAGATGTATACAGGTGCTCATTGGGTTATGAGTACACCGGACAGGACTCGCCGGGAACATGCAAGTTGGTTTTATACCTGACGTCAGATAGCAGTTCCCTGGTGACATGTGTACAGGTTAGTTCATCGACCTGAGATCGTCATTTGTCTCGTGTGAGTTCCCACTGTACTTAGATTACTACCCGACCACGCTCAAAGGAGTTGTGCAAATAGGTTTTAGTTGGGTACAGTCCCAAACCACATGGAGGCAGTGAGCGGATCTGCAGAGGTTCGTCTCTCCCGGTATTGGGGGTGAGGTCGCGCCGTGTCTCGGAGAGCCATTACACGAAGTCCTTGGCCAAGGCAGGAGATTTACTGGTAGGTATTCCAGTAGTATCTCAGGGTGTTCTGGACTACACTCCGACACGACTTGTACCGCTTTTGGTGGTCTGACTTTTACCAACCCCCTAGGCCCGCCATGCGATGCTCATAGACGAACGGACTGGACTGTATGGATATTGTCACTGACAGGCTCAGTAGGGTGTCAGGATGAGTTCGCTCATCGACGTCCCTTTTGGTCAATACCTGGTAGCCCGTTACGTATAGGCTAATACCTCTGACGTGCTAGTGGTTTAATCCACAACCAAAGTATTGACGAGTCTTTAGAGTCCCCCACAGACCATTTTATCAAGTTTCGGGCGAAACGCTGTAGAGGCCGTATGGAGATATGGCAGGGATCGATCAAATATGTGCGGTATTGCACGGATCGTGATCGGACGGAAAATACTAGGGGGCTTTGGTTTAAGCCGGATCTTAGTATTGTACAGTGTAGATTTTGTCTCATTGCATTTGTATTCGGTCGGAATACAAATGCGGGTATGTATATACAGTCGCGGGGTTTTCCTTAATTTATTACGGGATCAGTTTTCTGAAGTTGCCAGTTTGCATTCCGTTCCGGCCAGTTTTCCTTTGTTCCTTCACGGCCGGATCTTTCCGATGGAGGGGGTTATTTGCAAGTGTGCAAATTGTCTTTTGTGGAGGGGTTTCTTGTAAATGGAGGCATCATGATGGTTCATACATCATTAGATTCTTTTTGAATCATATTCCTTTTCATTATGAGATGAGAGTTGATTAGGATTTGGATTTGAAATTGGTGTGACCATTTTCTTCTCTTGATAATACATTTTTCTTCTTGGATTTTTCCTCCACGATTTTCTTAAGGGGCCGACCACTTTAGGGAGAGAGAGAGATTCATTTTGTGAGTGGGGAAATTATCATCTCATTCTTTGATACTCTAAAGTTCATCTCCATTGCTCATTATTTCCCTCCATCCAAAGGCAACTTCAAACCCCCATGAGACATACCTCTCTACACTTGCCTACAGCATTTCTTGGACACGTCGGCTCGCCAACTTCGTGCCCGAGTTGTCTCGGTCCAGAGGTGGGAGCCCGTAAAAGAACCCGGCGACGTGGTGCCCTTTCCGACGAGGAGGTGAAGACCGGAGATTCCACGAGGAGATCGGGACGGAGGCTGAAGACCGAAGGACACGGATCGCTCGGTATAGCTTTCTACCTTTTCTCGTATTTGCTAGGAGTAGGTTAATGGCCCGATCCGGGAATTTTGTGCGCGGTGGTGCCGGTTTCTAGTTTTTAGAAAAGTTTCGTTTCCGCATTCCGGCATTGGATTGACGGCCGGGGTGCCGCCGTGCACTTACACTGGTATCAGAGCCACGCCATTAAGCTAGTCTAGTTTGCTCTAACGTGTTTACAAGTTCGATCGATCGGATTTTCAAAAAATCGCGTTTCCATGTCAAGTTTCTGTCGAATTTTTACAGTGCTTCAAAATTATTTGGTACATTGTAAAAATACGTGCAGGGTTTTTTATGCATTCTGTGAAAATTTGGTAGGTTGAAGTTACTGTAGCGCGGCGGAACAGCGGCCAAAACCACGTTTTGGCCACGGAACCGCCGCCGAATTTTGGCTTCACTGCACCAAATTTTTCACAGTAGGCTTCTGACATGGAAATAGGGTTTCTGGTATATTCTTTTTGTGCCCAGATGTTTTTGAGTGCTACAGTTGTGCTTGGGGCCCGCTTCGGGAAAAATTAATCGATCGAAAATTTTAAACATGTTAGTTCACAGTATTTACATTATATCTGCGACCGTGAATGTCATTTAATCGGTAAATCTTGTCTATCTGCTATAGCCCTTTTAGACGGATTTGCGAACATGACATTCATGTAGATGTTCTGTGTTGTGCTGTGATATTGCGGATTGGTCGTTAGGGATAGCCTGGATGCAATGGTAGTACAGTTTGGTTGTGTTAGTTATATGTATGCCCTAGAGGCCATTACTGTACATTGGATGTATATTGTAGTGGATGCTGGGACATATATAGGTAGGACTTTCTTGCTCGACATGATAGTACGCTATCTGGTTGCTCTTTATCTTAACATGTATACTTTCTGTCTCTCTGATTACATGTTGATAAAGCCCTTAGGATGTGTACTCGACTTCCAGGACTATGATGTAGATCATACTAGTGGGGCCTGGGTAGTTCATGAGTACATCCTGCAATGTTCCTAGTCGTCCGAATATCGAGACGGGGCATCGATATTCCAGAATAGACTAGCGCACATCTTCTCGACCCATGTGATGGGCGATGGATGATCCCATATCCATTGGTGTTTGACATCGGAGATGGTATGCGGGTGCTCAGTGGAGACTGGGTACACTAAACGGACTCGCCGAGAACTCCCAGATGGTATTATACCTCACGTCAGATGGCAGTTCTCTGGTGACACTGGTACAGCTTAGTCTGTTGACCCGAGATCGTCATAGAGTCTTGTGTGTCTCCCACTGTGCTTTGATTTCCACCCTACCACGGCTCTACTGAGTCGTGCAAACAGGTGGTTTTTGGGTACAGTCCCGATTCACATTGAGGCAATGAGCGATAGGAGGGGATTCGTCTCTCCCGGTATTGGGGGTTGATGTTGCGCTATGCACGACTGGCCATAACAAGAAATCCCTGGCCAGGGTTGCAGTGATATACTGGTAAGAGTTATCAGTAGTTTCACGATTGTTATGGACCTCACGTCAGCATGACTTATCAAGCTATTGGGGTCTGACGTTTGCCACCCCTAGGCGAGATATGCGACATATCAGACGAACAGACCGGACTGTACGGTAAGTGTTACTGGTTGGATTCACAGGAGTGTGAGCGGGCTTGCTCGTCGATCTTCTGATCGCTCAATACCCGGGTGGCCGTTACGTTTAGCAGACCGCTTGCGGCTTGTGGGTGCTTGATATGATCATCATCTGCTGCCGGCGTATTGACGAGTCTTTAGAGTCCTACACAGAGGTTTCCTGGCTCAAGCGAAACGAAATAGGAGCGTATATGAGATATGTGCGGGACCGAGAATAATGCGTGTATGTGATACCGTATTCCATTCTCGCGATGAATGTGTCGAATGGTTGTATGCGATATAACCTAGTTATTGAATCAAGGATTGATTCGATAAGTCGATACATTGGATACTAGTCGGTTATATGCGACATGACCAGATCATTGAATCAAGTGTTGATTTAATGATTTAATGTATAATTATATATTTGATATATTACTTCACATTAACTAGTATTGGTTCACTTTAAAAGGATTTTCTCACTTGATGTGCACATTGTATATGTGATGTATTTTTGTACACTTGATTGTATCATGTTTGATGATACATGAATGTTTGTGTATATGATTAAACCATGGTTATGCAATGGTTAGGGTTTTCATTTTCTTATCTATTTATTTATTTATTTATTATTCTTTTTTGAAAGATAAAGAGAAAAAGGTGGCTTTGTTTGTTTGTTGTTGAAGCTTCATGAAGCTTTGACTAAGTGACCATTTTGTCTTCATGCTTAACCCTAACCATTCAAACTAACCATAGTTTATTCTCTACACCTAACCATGGTTGCTATATGATAAGTATTCATTTTATTTTCTATTTTGAAGTGGAGGACCGGATCTACAAAGGTTGTAGCCTCTTTCGTTTTAAGTTAAAGTTGTTTATTTGCATTGCATCGTCTATACATCTAGTTAACGATCCGTATTAGGGTTTGTAGGCACAGGGAAAATTTTGAATTAGCCATGTTTGATCACTTATGAGACCTCATTAGTGTGCCTAGGAACCCTACAGTGGTATCAGAGCCTAGCTAGAGCCTTAGACGATGCGTAGACGGAGTTAGAAGTCCGATCGAACCGAAACCCTAACTCAAAAATGCTCTCTGTACATTTTTTGAAATCGGGGACTTTTGAGAATTAAAAATATGCAGAAAAACCAGCAGGAGATTCTAAGAATTACTGAGAAGCCCGTACTCCTGAGTCCATCAAAGCGCGGCGGAACCGCGGCATTAGCATGGCTAATGCGGCGGTTCCGCTGCCCTTTAGTCTCCTCATGCATTGAATTTTGCACAGTAATTCCTATTTTACAGTGCTGGTTTTTCTGGGAATTTTTAATCTGAACTCAAGAGTTGAGTTTTCTGGGTTGTATTGGGGACTCGGTGTTTCGATCGGATTGTCTAATTTTGTCTATGTACTTTTCCGGATAATTTTAGAATATGTTAAAAAGTTCGACCGGATATAAATACCCACTTTTTCCCCTGCCGGGAAATTTCCAATTGTTGGACTTTTCCGTAGTTTAATGACGTTCTAAGTAGTGCAAGTAATGCGATGGTCCCTCTAGAAGACAACAAACCTTAACTCGATTATGTGACCGTCTTGAACTGCCCTTTGAACCTTTAGGTTTAGGGCAGTACGGCGTGCCACATGTGAGGCGTTGGCTTGACCTTTCTACGGCTGGACCGTTGGTACTGAGTCATGAACTGAATGTTTTTAAACTTATTTCATGTGTTGAGCTGTATCGGGAAAACTTTGGTGTTCGATTGTTTGATCGGAAAGTTTAACATTTTCTATTTATCCGGAATGCGATACAATAATTGGAATTCACAAGTAGTTATGAGATAACTGAATGATTGTAATAAACATAGCAGTTTAGTCTCACTTGATCGGTTGCCACGGAATTTTGATGTGATCAGAAGTCCGTCGCAATCACGTAGCGTACGCGGATACTCGCCGGGTAAACTTAATAGACAGCTTCACTCCATAACCCCGACCAAGTGACTGTATGAGAACCCCGTCGCCGAAAACATCCGTTCGGGTGCTCGCGGCAGCTGTGTTCCGCCTTGGTGCACTTCGTTGACGGTGTCGGGGGTGCGGCCGCCTACTAAAGTTTGCGACGAGCATTCGATCAAAATATCGGGAATCTTATTGAATTGCCCGACATGATATTGAAAAGAGTTTTCGATAATGAGACCAAAATGTGGGGTTTATAATTGTTAGGCATGTGATGTCTAAGTATTTCATTTGATTAGGCATGCGATGTCTAAAGAGGTTGCGGATTCCAATTGTTGTAGTTTTACACTTTCTTTTCTGTGACCGTAAGTGTAATATGTGATATCGCCGGTTTCGTTACTATATGTCAACGACAATTGGGATGTGCATATTTACTTACGTTGATGACATGTGATGTTATGTGTTGCTGGATATGTTATATTGGATCGTCGTGTTTGAATAGCCGAGGGGTTTTTATGTGAGATGAGTGTTTTTCATTTTCATTCATGTAAAAACTTGTATGTAATATTCTTTTATTGGGGCACTTCCATGTTGCGGATGTTGTCACCATTTGTATATTATTTACTTTTCCGCATTAGGATAGACCCAAGGAGGGGAGCACAAGTAACCGGGTTCTAGGGTCCGGTGGGAGACCATCTCGAAGAGTTGAGTCCGGGTCTCCTAACCCTAGAATTGGTAGGGTTGCTTGCCGCTCTCGTAGGGGTCTAGGGGTGTGGGATTGGCTATTCATCACGACCGTGGAATCCGTGTTTTATACTGGCTCGTATTGAAAACACGGACGTCCTAGTATATCCAATATTTCATATGATATTTTCTGCTGCGTTATCTGTGATGTGATCATGTGATTTGTTCAGATAGATATTTTATATAGTATATATGATATATTATATAGACGTTGCTTATGTTTTACACCCGCGCTAGCCCTGCCTCGCTCTGGCGTTAGTTACCTAACCTAATGGTGCAGACGGAACATCGAGGCGAATGCGGATGGCATAAGCGTACGTTATATTTATCTGTGATGTTTAGGTGGACTTAAATGATGGGATATTCATTAATGAGATTAATGAAAGAAAATGAACCTAATTGATGTTGTGGAATCGAATTTCAAAATAAAACAGGTAGCTACAGTTCTTGCTTTGCATCGCGGTGTTCATTATAGAACATCCTGCACCTTATTCGATGAGGAAAGGACCGAGATCCCTTCACCGGGAGTGACTCCTTTAGCAATAACTGGTAGATGCTACAACCCTCGGTTTGTCTTTTGATTGCTTCTATAGTTTCTGCTTTGCACAGTGATATATATGATATATCCCGCACCTTATTCGACGAGGAAAGGGCCGACGATCCCTTCACCGGGAGTGACCCCTTTAGCAAAACTAGAAAAGCCTAAAAAACATTCCATTTAAAAACCCATTTGATTCTGCAACGAGATCAAGTTCAAAGCGTTAAAGGTTTTCATAAAAACCATTCGCAACCCTCCATCATTTTAGGTAGTAGAGTACTTAGTATTCGTGCTGTGTTTGTTGACCATAGTCAAGGCACAGTGTACGGTAGCTAAGTGATGTCTTCCTACACCGCATATGATGCGATTAGTTAGGACAGTCGCGTGACTTTATTGACCTTAGTTAAGGGTCATGTGGGTGGGTCTAATTAATCACGAAATGACGGGTAGAACTTGACTAGTACTTATGATTTGTTGACCATAGTTAAGGTCATAGGTGCTAGGGGTAAAAACCATTATCGGGAGTTTCATGTGTTGAAATTTGCAATGAGATTGCATACCTTCTATGTGATAGTTGGATCCCGATACCCACTGTGAGTAATTGTTACTCCTGGGAGAGTTTTGTACTTTGCAATTAGCCGATCAAGTAGGTGTCTAGAAAGGTGTCAACGGGGTTACGCCTCTGGGAAAACGAGGTTTACTGTAATTAGGTCCGTGCGAAAGCACGGGGAACCTCCCTCAAAATACCGACACCGGCCTGGCTGAAAGATTGGCGAACTTGTAGAGTGTAATTAATCCCGGCTAGTCTTTCCTGTTAAGGTTTGAAGGAAGATTTGATAAAAACAGTGGGAGCCATCCTGATTAGATAAAATAATAACCAATCTAATCTTGCAAGAGCGCACGCAGAGTGTTTTCTTCTCTCTCTCTCTCCAGGTAGCGACCATATCACGCCTTAATCAAGATAATAATATGGATGTATTGACCGAACTCGCTTGTTATACTGAGCTGGGGAACGTTGGACCCGCTCTAACTTATAATTGTTATAAGACCGAGCAGGAAATAGGGGAATACCAGGATTCCCATGCCGCCCAAACGAAGAAAGTGCATGAGATGATCTCCTTCGGGTGTGTTCATTACAAAGAACCGTTTCTCAGTATCCTCTGCCTCCTGCGTATTTGATACCGGATCAGGATCCCAGATATGTAATCTGTTACATAGGGCTACAAAAAGGTAGAAAAACTGAGAACGGGTGATAAGTTTCATGAGACAGAAAACGGGGCAAGTGTTGCAGCCAAGTCTGTTGGTCACTGTCACCCTGTGTTACCAATACATTGATTCTGAACAAATGCTATTAGATACCGAACCTGATATACAAAATCATATCAGTCTCTTTATTAGTAAAGAAATGATAAAATTTTGTATTGATGGATAATGTTTTGAACATTTCCTATATCAAAAGTTGATCGGTTCAGGCACGTTATCTAAAAGCATTGACGTTCTAAATCAAACTACAGTTCCTAGTATACAGAACACACACAAGAGGAAGAGTTCAGAAATGAACGAATCCTTCTTGAGGCATTGTAGACTAGGTCATATCAATGCGACCCGACTGGCTGAAGTTACATTTTAGATGCATTTTTAAATCAGTTTGAATTTACATCTTGTGAAACTTGCCAGTCATGTCACAAAGATAAGATGACCATAGCTCTGTTTACTGGAAACAGAGTAAGAGTTAGTAAACTCTTGGGACTGATACATGATGATGTATGTAAGGTCTCCTGTCTACACATGCCAGGACAGGTTCTTTGTACTTCATTACGTTCTCTGATGATCTCTCAAGATTCAGACATATGTTCCTATTGAAACACAAGTCCGATCCTTTTGAGATATTCACAGAATATAAGTTAGAAGTAGAGAACCAATAACCGGGTATAAGTATTATGTCCTATGATGAGATCATGGAGGAGAATACTTATGCATGGAATTCCTGGACTATTCTAAAGGAGAATGAGATTCTCTCTCAGCATTACTCCTCCGTATACACCATAGCACGATGGTATATCGGGGCGGAGCAATCACACCCTATATGATATGGTGCGCTCTATGATGAGTACTACTGAGTTACCTATTTCCTTTTGGGAGTTATGCACTTGAGAAGCTGCATACCTATTGAATAGGGTTCAAATCAAATCAGTTGCCTACCACTCCATATAAGATATGGTATGGGAAGAGCCTATCTCTTAAGTTAGTTAAGATTTGGGGTTGACCGGCCTATGTCTAAAAGCAAAATCCGGACAAGCTCGAGGCAAGGCCTGGAATGTACAACTGGAAAGGTTCCAGCTATACAAACTACAGCAGATGATTTGGTAGAACCAAAGGATTCAATAGATACAAACGAACCTCAGCCTCTCCGCCGATCTAGTAGGGTTTCTCACCCACCTGAGAGATACTTCAGTTTCATTATGACAATGGGAGCGAGGATTGCATCATGAGATGATGACCCAACTAGTTTCGAGCTGGCCATCAGGAGTGGGACTCTATAAGAATGGCTGGATGTTTAGCGATCTGAGATGGAATCCTTATACACCAACAAAGTATGGACTTTGGTTGCTATATCTGAAGGGTTAAATTCCCATCAGGAGCAAGTATATCTTGAGAAGATTACTTGGTGTAGATGGAAAAGTTGAGACTTTCAAAGCTAGACTTGTTAAAGGTTTTAGTCATCAACCAGGCGTGGATAATGATGAAATCTTTTCAGGGGACTATGATTAAGTCCATCCAGATCCTACTTGCCATTGGTACATACCATGACTACGATATCTGGTGGTTGAGTGCCATGACTACTTTTCTAAATAATGATTTAGAAGAGAACGTCTATAAGAACACAACCAGAGGGCTTCGTAAACAGTGGGAGTAGCGAAAACGTGTGCAAGATGTTTTATGTGATGAAGCAGGCATCGCGGAGTTGGAACATCTGTTTTGATGAGTTAGTCAAACAGTTTGACATCATCAAAATGGTAGATGAACCTTGTATATACAAAAAGGTAGTAAGGAGTATGGTAGTGATCCTCGTAGAGTACATGGATGACATACTCTTGATAGAGAAGGAGTTTCTTATATTACGCATGGTCAATCTCCTTTTGTCATAAGGATTCTCCAAATAGGATAAAAGTGACACCTCCTAAATCCTGAGTTTTCATCTATGAGATAGATGTAATTGGATGCTAGGATTCTCACTAGATGTAGTGAGATGGTATCAATCGATCCTGGGGAGAATCACTGGAAGGGTTCCAGGGTGATAAAGACGACTGAATGTCAGTCACAGGCATTGTCTTTACCCTCAGTAAAGGGAAGGTATGTTGGAAGATTTCCAAGCTAGATACCGTGACAAACTAGACGATAAAGGCTGGTAACATCGCTATTAAAGATACTACCAAAGAGGCAGTTTGGGTGTATATTGGTTCACAAGATGAACTAGGTTCCTACCATTGTGTGACAATGGAAGTGTGGCTTTGGCCCTGGAACCCTGGTCCCATCAGTGACCCAGACATATTCTGAGGCAGCATCACCTGATCATGGAGATAGATGATCTCCAGGATGATCGAGGTTAGGAGAGTAGACTCAGAGGACAACACGGCGGATCCACTCACGAAGGCCTTTTCCTAAAGAGAGACTTTTAGGGGATGGTTGAGTATTAGATACTACAACTACTGCTACAGATGGCCCTAGTGCAAGTGGGAGATTGTTAGTTGTATGTATGGCCTAGAGGCCATTACTGTACATTGGATGTATATTGTAGTGGATGCTGGGACATATATAGGCAGGACTTTCTTACTCGACATGATAGTACGCTATCTGGTTGCTCTTTATCTTAACATGTATACTTTCTGTCTCTCTGATTACATGTTGATAAAGCCCTTAGGATGTATACTCGACTTCCAGGACTATGATGTAGATCATACTAGTGGGGCCTGGGTAGTCCATGAGTACATCCTGCAATGTTCCTAGTCATGGGAATATCGAGACGGGGCATCGATATTCCAGAATAGACTAGCGCACATCTTCTCGACCCATGTGATGGGCGATGGATGATCCCATATCCATTGGTGTTTGACATCGGAGATGGTATGCGGGTGCTCAGTGGAGACTGGGTACACTGAACTGACTCGCCGAGAACTCCCAGATGGTATTATACCTTACATCAGATGGCAGTTCTCTGGTGACACTGGTACAGCTTAGTCTGTTGACCCGAGATCGTCATAGAGTCTTGTGTGTCTCCCACTGTGCTTTGATTTCCACCCTACCACGGCTCTACTGAGGCGTGCAAACAGGTGGTTTTTGGGTACAGTCCCGATTCACATGGAGGCAATGAGCGATAGGAGGGGATTCGTCTCTCCCGGTATTGGGGGTTGATGTTGTGCTATGCATGACTGGCCATAACAGGAAATCCCTGGCCAGGGTTGCAGTGATATACTGGTAAGAGTTATCAGTAGTTTCACGATTGTTATGGACCTCACGTCAGCATGACTTATCAAGCTATTGGGGTCTGACGTTTACCACCCCTAGGCGAGATATGCGACATATCAGACGAACAGACCGGACTGTACGGTAAGTGTTACTGGTTGGATTCACAGGAGTGTGAGCGGGCTTGCTCGTCGATCTTCTGATTGCTCAATACCCGGGTGGCCATTACGTTTAGCAGACCGCTTGCAGCTTGTGGGTGCTTGATATGATCATCATCTGCTGCCGGCGTATTGACGAGTCTTTACAGTCCTACACAGAGGTTTCCTGGCTCAAGCGAAACGAAATAGGAGCGCATATGTGATATGTGCGGAACCGAGAATAATGCGTGTATGTGATACCGTATTCCATTCTCGCGATGAATGTGTCGAATGGTTGTATGCAATATAACCTAGTTATCGAATCAAGGATTGATTCGATAAGTCGATACATTGGATACTAGTCGGTTATATGCGACATGACCAGATCATTGAATCAAGTGTTGATTTAATGATTTAATGTATAATTATATATTTGATATATTACTTTGCATTAACTAGTATTGGTTCACTTTAAAAGGAATTTCTCACTTGATGTGCACATTGTATATGTGATGTATTTTTGTACACTTGATTGTATCATGTTTGATGATACATGAATGTTTGTGTATATGATTAAACCATGGTTATGCAATGGTTAGGGTTTTCATTTTCTTATCTACTTATTTATTTATTTATTATTCTTTTTTGAAAGATAAAGAGAAAATGGTGGCTTTCTTTGTTTGTTGTTGAAGCTTCATGAAGCTTTGACTAAGTGACCATTTTGTCTTCATGCTTAACCCTAACCATTCAAACTAACCATAGTTTATTCTCTACAGCTAACCATGGTTGCTATATGATAAGTATTCATTTTATTTTCTATTTTGAAAATACTTATCATATTCTTTCTTCATCTTCTTCATCTTCAACAATTAAGAAACCTTATAACCATCAATGGCAACTTGAGAAAAAGAGTGAGAAATCCAATTCTAAAGTGAACCCACTTCCTATTTCTTCATCCTCTACCACTTGCCAAGTAGTATAGGGTGTTTTCTTCACAAGTTTCATGACTTGGTGAAGTTGGAGTTTGATCTTGAGTTGCCTCGACGTAGATCATCTTCGGCATCGAAGTCGACGACCTAGCCCGCCCATTTCTCCGATGAAGCCGTTGCTAGAGTCCGGGATTCGATATGGACAGCGGAGGGACGTCATCACGGAGCCTAGGAGGTGGAGGACCGGATCTACAAAGGTTGTAGCCTCTTTCCTTTTAAGTTAAAGTTGTTTATTTGCATTGCATCGTCTATACATCTAGTTAACGATCCGTATTAGGGTTTGTAGGCACATGAAAATTTTTGAATTAGCCATGTTTGATCACTTGTGAGACCTCATTAGTGTGCCTAGGAACCCTACAGGTTGTATATGTACATTTGATGTTGCGGGGCGAGCGTCCGACATGTGGACTGCCGTCACTGCCTGTTTGTATATTATTCTTTTGGGGCACGACCGGGCTGAGGTCGATGTACCCGTTGTATGTATATTTTACTTTCTGTACTAGGATTACCCCAAGGTAGGGTGCACGGATATCCGGGTTCTAGAAGGCAACAAGCTCGCATCTCATGGCGTTGAGACGGAGGGGGCTTTACTCTAGAATTGGCGGGCTATTCGCCGCACTCGTAGGGGGTACAAGTTGACCCAAGGAGTGGTGCCCAAGTTACCGTATTCCGTGAAGTGCTGGGTAGTCCATTCACGTTGCTGAAGGGGGCTGCCTCGCTTCAGGTTTTGGCGGGTAACTTGCCGCGCCATTAGGGGTCTAGGATTTCATTGCACAGGCTATCCACACGACCAGGGGAACGTCGGGTTTCAGTAGCGGCTCTATGAAATCCGGAGATCCCAGATATCTGTATTGTTCTGTGATGCTTATTACATTTCTGTGATGTTGCATTTTATCACGCCTTGAGCGAATATTATATATTGATATATATGCTAGTAGATGTTGTATATGTTTTGCATCCGCGCTAGTCCAGTCCCCGCTCTGTCGTTAGTTAAGTAACCTAACGGGTGATGACGGGACCCAGAGGCGAATGCGGATGGCATATACGTACATCATTATTTTCGATCTTTATTGGTGTGATCAATTGATGGGACTGCGTTGATTCGGATCAATGCAAGCTAAACAAACCTATTCTGATGTTGTTGGAACACTTTTCAGAAAAGCTGTTATTGCAAGGACGTTCTCTTTTGTTTTGCACAGTGGTATTCGGTTATGAATATCCATCTCCTCAGTCAACGAGGCAAGGGCCGAGATCCCTTCACCGGGAGTGACCCCTTGGACAGAAGTTTGCGTCAGGGCAATAACTTCACTATAGCCGATTGCCTTTTGCTTTGCATCGTGGTATTCAGTTGGAATATCCTGCACCTTATTCTACGGGGAAAGAGCTGAGATCCCTTCACCGGGAGTGACCTCTTTAGCAAAGGTTTTTCGTCACTATATTTTTAAAAAGCTATCCGATTCCTTCAACGATATCAAGTTCATTACGTTAATGGTTTTTTCCAGAAACCATTCGTAGCCATCCGTCGTTTCATATGGATAGTCAATAAGTATTCAAGCTGTGTTTGTTGGCCAAAGTCAACGCACAATGATTGGTAGCTGTTGGGTATTCATATGCAGCATAGATAGATGCGTTGGTTTAGGACAGTCGTACTGCCTTGTTGGCCAAAGTCAAGGGTAGGTACGGGTGGGTTCAAATTAACCTGGAGAATGACGGATAGAACTTGACATGTGACTTATGATTTGTTGGCCAAAGTCAAGGTCATAAGAGCATGGGGTAAAAATCACATCGGGAGTTTCTAAAGAAACTGATACTTGCCAGATATGCGCATACCTTCTGGAGTGTGATAACGTGAGCGGATTCCGTCACGTTATCATGCGATGATAGTTGGATCCCGATCCCCACTGATGAGTTGGTTTACTCCTCGGGTGATCCCGCCAAATTCTTCTTTCAGGTTTGGAGGAGAATTTGACGTTACAGTGGGAGGTTTCCTGATTAGATAAAGTGATAACCATTCTGATCTAGGTTAGAGTGCACGCTGAGTATTTCTTTTCTCTCTCTCTTTGGCAGTGACCATGACCCGACCCTGACTATGACTCAGTGACCAAGATAACCGAACCTTCTTAAACACTGGCTTTTGGATTGTCAGAGTTGCATACCTCATTGCCACTCCTACTTTTACCCTTTTCTCCATGACACCCCATATTACTACGAACGTCCACTTCCATTGGAAAAAACCATCGTATGGTTATATACGAACTCGAAGGAATTTATTCGAGGATGGTTTCCGGTTCTGGAGAAAACGGATAGGACTATTCAATTGTCTTTTCCTTTTACCTTCTCTCAGGTTGCGAGTACTCCTTGGTTTAGGAGATAGTACATCTATTACGCAAATTGGATAGTCTTCTTCCAAACCTTAGGCTGGTGCCGAACGGTGGGGAATGAAGAAAACCAATCAGCATAACGATGGTGTGCAGAAGGTATTAAGTAAAGACATATAAAGGGATTAGAAGGAGGGCAAAGTAAATTGCGACTGCTATTCATGACCAAACCAAGTATTTCATTACCACTCCTACTTCACCTTTGTATTTCTCCAGGACACTCCGTATCACTACGAAGATCCACAGTTTATTGGATACTCCATCGTATGGTTATATACGAACTCGAATGGAACTTGTTCCAGTTCGGGGATGGATTCTGGTTCAGGAGAAATAAGAATAAGGTTTTATTCAGGTGTCTTTTATCTTCACCTTCTCTCACGTTGCGAGTGCTCCTACGATTAGGACATTACACCCATTATGCTTATTGGATAGTCTTCTTCCAAACCATAGGCTGGTGCCGAACGGTAGGGAAGGAAGAAAACCATTTAGCCTAAAAGGGGTGTACAGAAGGTAATGACGAAAGACATATAAAGGGATTTGGAGAGATAGCAAAGAAACATACGGTTACAGTTGTGAATCTGGACAATGGAAGAGGCATTACTAGGAATACCCAGATAACCCCATGAAACATTTCAATGTTTCAGTTTCACTGTGTACTGTTAAAAGAAAACTGATTTCCTAATTAGACACTTGCTCCAGGGTATGTATTTACCAGGTATGATTCTCACATCTGTATGGTTTTACAGATGATGAGTGGGAGTAAGTTATTGGGAATTGGGTGATTGTCCTCATTATATCGGAATTCGTTGTAATTGGTGATATTTGAGGAAATCGCCTGGGCTGTTTGCCGGACGGCAAATATTTGGTTTTAAATATCCGTTGTTATGCACCAATTTCAAATTGATATATCTGTACGTCTATTTTTATAGAGTGAGATATATCTTTTTGAAATTATGTCTATGACGTTTACCTATATCAGTGGATGGTTAGGTAAGGAGCATTAAACAGCGGTGTAATTCTTCATAACCATAGTACAGTTTTCAACCTACGACACACAGGGATTGAGTTATTAGACTCAAGGGACTTATACATAGTATTGTATATTGTCCAGTGTCCATTAGGACAAAGAGGTTGGTACTCATACTATATTCTGTTTACTTATGACTTCTCTAGGTCTTAGTCATGTGTTTTGTAGAAATGCAAGGTCTGAGTTTTGAGAAGTTATAGGTATAAGAATAAAGTAGAGAACCAGGTGTTGCAAGTATCGGGATTCTTCAAGGTGATCGAAGATGTAGATACTTGTGTAGGGTATTCAGTTGATAGTAATGATTAAGAGAACTTGCTTCTCTTTCAGATTACTCATAATTGGAAGCACTCCTAAGTTGAGTAATGTTGATCGGCCTCTCTCCATTTAGTTGACATGCACTGGAGACAGCTGCATGATTTGAATCTGGTTCAATTAAATCAGTGCCTGTGGTTCTATATTGGATATAGAAAAGTTCATATCTTAACGATGTTAAGGTACGGGGAGTTGTCTGGCTTATGCTTAAAACCAGACTCTGGATAACTCAAGGCACGTTTCTATAATGGCTGTTTGTGGGTTGACCCAGGCTATGACGAGGGTTGACTTTCTACCATCTGGAAGATCAATAGTGATATTGTTCTTGACTGGCCACAGTTTTAATAAAAATGGATTTTTTCAGAAAACAGTAGTGGGAGTATGGTAGAACTGGAAATGATTCCAGAACCGCAAACGATTACTGAAAATTTGATAAGAACCTAAAGATTCAATCTGGTTTGATATTCCATTAGCCACTCCGCAAACCTGATGGGTAACCTCAGGCACCCGAGAGGTACTCCAGTAGCCTCAAGGACGGTGACAGGAAGGTTCTTGTTTACCCAGACTTGCCATTGCTGTTGTTCCAGACTTTGAGACCCGGCAGGAGGATGAGTATATCGTCGTTCTGAACTGGCTTCAGAAGTGTACGTGTATATGACTCTGCTAGAGGGTTGTCATAGTCAGTGGAAGCAGCGGAAGCATAGTGGACAAGCGGCTTATGTCTATTCATAGACTTAAGCAGATATAGCGGAGATAGATCATCTATTTCTGATGTGACAGTCATAGGTTTGACTTCATCAGAATAGGGGATGGATCTGTTAAGAATGTAGTAGGGTGTGATGTCCTGGTATTTGGATGACTACACAGAGTAGGAAGTGAAATTCCTATACTACGATCGGTTATACTTTGGTTGTCACACAGTGGTTTCTCCACATAGGGCTTGGATATAATATTACACATTCTGGTTACTAGATCTATGGTTTTAGATCTAGATTTGGGTAGTTCCGAATCTGGGTACTTAGACAGCATTCTAAAGGTGTTTTAGAAGTGACGACTCCTGGCACGGTTGTATACCTGCAGGTGATGGAGTCACCCTCTCTGAAGGTGTCTTATAGACTAAAGGGGAGAGGGATGTGCATGATTGGCAGATAACTTGCTTAGGCAATTGAGTCAATCATGAGATATCAAGTACCACACCAGATATTGTTTTTGCACCAGTTGCAATAAGTTGATATTAATCCAATCCTAGAGAAACGATCGGAAGCAGTTTTAGAACATAAGTTGATGTTCTAGAGAAATGATAACGGCAACCTCCTTTGGGAGACATTTATCATTCCAGGCTTCCAAGGTGACCTGGATGACAGAGTGACTGTCAGAGTTATAGTTTTCCTTCTGACAGGAGGCAGTATTTTGGGCAGGTGGTCCAGGTGGATACTAAGGGAGGCATGGCGCAGGATACTGATTAAGTTCAGTTAACAATACAGTCTAAGAAGTTTGGATTTGGAGTTCACTTATGAGCTAGGTCCCATCAGATATCCAGATATATTCTAAGACAGGTATTGCTCATTTCGGGAGATGGGTTTTTCTGCGAACTTGAGATAAAGAGAGACATAGAAAGAAACATCACAGCGGATGTCACGCTCCACCTCCAATACAGAGAGTATTGTCCGCTCTGGCCGAAGCCGCATGGTTTTGTCCTTCGGAGCGAACCGGACCCGACCAGGGGCCACTTCCCAGGAGGTCACCCATCCTAGGACTTCCCTGGCCCGAGCACGCTTAACTACGGAGTTCTCAAGCTCCTGTAGTTCTGGTTCACTTAAAAGGCGCCTCTGTATTAAAGAGTGGTATCATTCCATTTATAGTGCAGATCAGGTTTTCAGAGACATAGGTTAGTCGGGTTGATTCTTTTGTAGTTGGGTATTGTACCCAATACATGAATCAGAATACCTGTGTTTAGGAAACATGTCCTGCCACCTTGACGTTTACCATTCTTGAATCACATTCTTCCTGATTATATCCTTTACGATGTGCAAACTTCCTTTGCATATCGACTCGAAAACCTGATTCCTTGTTATCTCCAGGACTTAGGCGACTCGGATGGAGTTATGTAATTGTGACTATGATACCGCGGCATAGTTAAAATGCGGCACTCTATTTAAGTATCTTGTGTAGGGTTCCTAGGCACTCTCAAGAGGTCTCACAAGGCATCGAACATGCCAATTTCAAATGATCTAGGTGCCTACAAACCCTAGTGTACGGATCGTTTGCTAGATGTCTAGGCGAAAAACTAACTAGTTAACACTTAACTAAAAGTTTAACGGAAATACAACCTTTGTAGATCCGGTGCTCCACCTCCATAGCTCCGCAACGAGGTCCTCTCCGCTGTCCAAATCAAATCCGGGCTCTAGAGTCGGCTTCGTCGGAGAAAAAGGGAGCTAGGTCGTCGATGTCCATGCCGAAGATGATCTACGTCGAGGCATCGCTAGATCAAGCTCACAACTTCACCAAGTCTAGAAACTTGTGAAGTAAACACACTCTACTACTTGGCAAGAGGTAGAGGATGAAGAAATAGGAAGTGGGTAGACTTTAGTTTTGGATTTCTCACTCTTTTCCAACAATCACCATTGATGGAGCTTGGTTTTTCTTCACTTGAAGAATGAAGAAGATAAAGAAGAATATTATGATAAGTTAATTAAAAACAATAGAAAAATCAAAACTTATCATAATGTTAACTAGAGTTAAGTGTAGAGAATGAATCATGGTTAGTGGGAATGGTTAGGGTTAAGGATGAGATAAGAATGGTTGACTTGATCAAAGTTTCATGAAGCTTCAACTAAACTCCAAATTAAGCCACCATTCTTTTCTCCTCTTTTCCAAAATGAATAAACAAATAAATAAATGAATAAATAAAGGAAATGAAACCCTAACCATTCTTTTAACCATGGTTTAATTCTTTGCACTTAACCAAGTAAACTTGTATCATCAAACATGATACAATCAAATGCACAAAATCATATCGCATATGTAATGCGCACACCCGAGTGAGAAAATCCATTTAAAGTGAACCGATACTAGTTAATGTAAAGTAATATATCAAATATATAATTATGCATCAAATCATTAAATCAACACTTGATTTAACGATCCGGTCATATCGCATATAACCGACTAATATCAACAGTAACAACTTATCGAATCAACACTTGATCCGATAACCCGGCTATATCGCATATAACCGATCAATGTCACATCGTGAGAATCGAATACAGTATCACATACCGTATTATTCTCGGTCCCGCACATATCTCATATGCGCTCCTATTTCGTTTCGCTTGAGCCAGGAAACCTCTGTGTAGGACTCTAAAGACTCGTCAATACGCCGGCAGCAGATGATGATCATATCAAACACCCACAAGCCACAAGCGGTCTGCTAAACGTAACGGCCACCCGGATATTGAGCGATCTGAAGATCGACGAGCAAGCCCGCTCACACTCCAGTGAATCCGACCAGTAACACTACCGTACAGTCCGGTCTGATCGTCTGATATGTCGCATATCTCGCCTAGGGGTGGTAAACGTCAGACCCCAATAGCTCGATAAGTCGTGTCGATATGAGGTCTATAACTGTTCGAGAAACTACTGGTAACACTTACCAGTAAATCTCAGCAACCCTGGCCAGGGATTTCCTGTTATAGCCAATCGAACACAGCGCAACATCAACTCCCTATACCGGGAGAGACGAATCCCCTCCTATCGCTCATTGCCTCCATGTGACTCGGGACTGTACCCAAAAACCACCGTTTTGCACGCCCTCTTGGACGTGGTAAGATGGAAATCAAAGCACAGTGGGAACCACACAAGACTCTATGACGATCTCGGGTCAACAGACTACTCTGTACCAGTGTCACCAGAGAACTGCCATCTGACGTGAGGTATAATACCATCTGGGAGTTCTCGGCGAGTCCGTCCAGTGTACCCAGTCTCTACTGAGCACCCGTATATCATCTCTGATGTCAAACACCAATGGATATGGGATCATCCATCGCCCATCTGTATGGGTCGAGAAGGTATGCGCTAGTCTACTCTGGTATATCGATGCCCCGTCTCGATACACCCACGACTAGGGACTTTGAAGGATGTACTTATGGACTACCATGTCCCCACTAGTATGATCCGCATCATAGTCCAGGTAGTCAAGTACAGATCCTAAGGGCTTTACCAACATGTAATAGAGAGACAATCAGTATACACGTTAAGGTAAAGGTCAACCAGATAGCATACTATCATGTCGAGCAAGAAAGTCCTCCCTATATATGTCCCAGCATCCACTACAATATACATCCTATGTATAGTAATGGCCTCTAGGGCATACATATAACTAACAATCTCCCACTTGCACTAGGGCCATCTGATAGCAGTGGTTGTAGTATCTCATACTCAACCATCCCATAAAAGTCTCTCTCTGGGAACAGGCCTTTGTGAGTGGATCCGCTGTGTTGTCCTCTGAGTCTACTCTCCTAACCTCGATCCCCTGGAGATCAACCAACTCCATGATCAGGTGATACTGCCTTAGAATATGTCTGGATCACTGATGGGACCGGCGTTCCTTGGCATAAGCTACAACTCCATTGTCACACAATGGGAGGAACATAGTTCATCTCATGAACCAATATACATCCAAACAGCCTCTTTGGTAGCATCTTAAATAGCGATGTATGCTGCCTTTATCGTCTAGTATGCCACGGTATCTAGCTTGGAACTCTTCCAACATACCGTCCTTTTACTGAGGGTAAAGACAATGCCCGCGACTGACATTCAGTCGTCTTTATCACCCTGGAACACTTCCAGTGATTCTCCCCAGGATCAATTGATACTATCTCACTACAACTAGTGAGAATCCTAATATCCAATTAAATCTATCTCATAGATCCAAAAACCCAGGATTTAGGAGGTATCACTTTGATCCTATATGGAGAATCATTGTGGTAAGCGGAGATTGATCGAGCGTAGCATAGGAAACTCCTTCCCTATCAAGAGTATGTCATCCGCGTACTCTACGAGGATCGTCATCATACTCCCTACTACCCTTTTGTTTATACAAGGTTCATCTACCATTTTGATGATATCAAACTGTTTGACCAATTCATCAAAACAGATGTTCCAACTCCGCGATGCCTGCTTTATCAAATAAAGCATCTTGCACACGTTTCCGCTGCTCCCACTGTCTACGAAGCCCTCTGGCTGTGTACTTATAGACGCTCTCTTCTAAATCATCATTTAGAAAAGCAGTCATGACACCCAACCACCAGATATCGTAGTCATGGTATGTAGCCGTGGTAAGTAGGATCTGGATGGACTTAAGCATAGATACTTGAAAAAGTTTCATCATTATCCACGCCTGGTTGATGACGAAAAACCTTTAACAAGTCTAGCTTTGAAAGTCTCAACCTTTCCATGTACACCAAGTAATCTTCTCAAGATATACTTGCTCCAGATGGGGATTTAACCCTTCAGATATTGCAACCAAAGTCCATACTTTGTTGGTGTATAAGGATTCCATCTCAGATCGCTAAGCATCCATCCATTCTTACAGAGTCACACTACTGATGGCCAGCTCGAAACTAGTTGGGTCATCATCTCATGATGCAGTCCTTGCTCCCACTGTCATAGAGAAATAGAAGTATCTCTCAGGTGGGTGAGGAACCCTACTAGATCGGCGGAGAGGCTGAGGTTCATTGGTAACTATTGAATCCTTTGGTTCTCTCAAACCATCAGCTGCAGTTTGTATAGCTGGAACATTTCCAGTTTTACATAACAGTCCTTGCCTTGAGCTTGTCCGGATTTTGCTTTTAGACATAGCCCGGACAACCCCAAATCTTAACCAACTTAAGATATGGGCTCTTCCCTTTCCATATCACATATGAAGCGGTAGGCAACTGATTTGATTTGAACCCTATTCAATAGGTATGCATCTTCTCAAGTGCATAACTCCCAAAAAGAAATAGATAACTCAGTAGTACTCATCATAGAGCACACCATATCAAATAGGGTGTATCTGCTCCGCCCCGATATACCATCGTGCTATGGTGTATGCGGAGGAGTAATGCTGAGAGAGAATCTCATTCTCCTTTAGAATAGTCCAGGATTTTCGTGCTCAAGTATTCTCCTCCTTGATCTCATCAAAGGACATAATACTTTTACCCGTATTCTGGTTCTCTACTTCTAACTTATATTCTGTGAATATCTCAAAAGGTTCGGACTTGTGTTTCAACAGGAACATATGTCTGAATCTTGAGAGATTATCAGAGAATGTAATGAAGTACAAAGAACCAGTCCTGGCATGTGTAGACTGGGGACCTACATACATCAACATGTATCATCCCAAGAGTTAACTAACTCTTTCTCTGTTTCCAATAAACAGAGCTGTGGTCATCTTATCTTTGTGACATGACTGGCGAGTTTCACAAGATGTAAATTCAAACTGATTTAAATATACATCTATATGTAACTCTAGCTAGTCGGGTCACATTGATCTGACCTAGTCTACAATGCCTCAAGAAGAATTCGTTCATTTCTGAACTCTTCCTCTTGTGTGTGATCCGTATACTAAGAACTGTAGTTTGATTTAGAACTTCAACGCTTTTAGATAACGTGCCTGATACGATCAACTTTTGATATAGGAAATGTTCAAAACATTATCCAACAATACAAAATTTTATCATTTCTTTACTGATAAAGAGACTGATATGATTTTGTATATCAGGTTCGGTATCTAATAACATTCGTTCAGAATCAATGTATTGTAATACAGGGTGACAGTGACCGACAGACTTGGCTGCAACTCTTGCCCCGTTTTCTGCCTCATGAAACTTATCACCCGTTCTCAGTTCTCTACCTTTCTGTAGCCCTATGTAACAGATTACATATCTGGGATCCTGATCTGGTATCACATACCCAGGACGTAAAGGATACTGAGAAACAGTTCTGTATAATGAACACACCCGAAGATGATGCATCAGCATGCACTCTCTTCGTTTGGGCGGCACGGGAAATCTGGTATTCCCCAATTTCCTGCTCGGTCTTATAACAATTATAAGTTGGAGCGGGACCAACGTTCCCCAGCTCAGTATAACAAGCGGGTTCGGTCAATATTCCGTATTATTATCTTGATTAAGGCGTGATATGGTCGCTACCTGGAGAGAGAGAGAAGAAAACACTCAGCGTGCGCTCTGTCAAGAATAGATTGGTTATTATTTTATCTAATCAGGATGGCTCCCACTGCTTTTTATCAAATCTTCCTTCAAACCCTAAAAGGAAAGACTAGCCGGGATTAATTACACACTACAAGTTCGCCAATCTTTCAGCCAGGCCAGTGTCGGTACTTTGAGGGAGGTCCCCCGTGCTTTCGCACGAACCTAATTAATGTAAACCTCGTTTTCCCAGAGGCGTAACCTCGTTAACACCTTTCTAGACACCTACTTGATCGGCTAATTGTAATATGTAAAACTCTCCCAGGAGTAACTCTTACTCGCAGCGGGTATCGGGATCCAACTATCTCATAGAAGGTATGCAATCTCATTGCAAATTTCAACACTTGAAATTCCCGATAATATTTTGCCCCTAACCTCCTATGACCTTGACAAAGGCCAACAAACCATAGGATGCTAGTCAAGTTCAACCCGTCATTTCCTGATTGAATTAAACCCACCCGCACGGCCCTTGACAAAGGCCAACAAGGTCGCACGACTACCCTAACTCAATCTGCATCATATGCATAAGCAGATAAACACCAGTTAGCTACCGCACACTGCGCCTTGACAAAGGCCAACAAATGCAGCACGAATACTAACTACTACTTATCTGAAATGACGGAGGGCTACGACAGGTTTTTCTGAAAACCTATTGCGTAATGAACTTGATATCGTTGTAGAATCAAATGATTTTAAAATGGAGTGATTTTGAGGCTTTTCTAGTTTTGCTAAAGGAGTCACTCCCGGTGAAGGGATCGTCGGTCCTTTCCTCGTCGAATGAGGTGCGGGATATATCATATATATCACTGTGCAAAGCAAAAACTCTTAAAAGCAATCAAAAGGCAAACCGAGTGTGTAGCATCTGCCAGTTATTGCTAAAGGAGTCACTCCCGGTGAAGGGATCTCGGTCCTTTCCTCATCGAATAAGGTGCAGGATATATCATATATACCGCTATGTAAAGCAAGAACTGTAGCTATCTGTTTTATTTTGAAATTCGATTCTACAACATCTTAGGTTTCTTTTATTTCATCAATCACATTAATGAAGTCCCATCATTTAAAATGTACCTAAACATCACAGATAAATACGACGTACACTTATGCCATCCGCATTCGCCTCGATGTCCCCTCGTGCACCGTTAGGTTAGGTAACTAACGGCAGAGCGGGACAGGGCTAGCGCGGGTGTAAAACATAAGTAACGTTTATATAATATATCATATATCATATATACTGTATCTATCACAGAACATCACATGATCTTATCACAGATATCGCAGCAGAAGAATCATATGAAATATTGGATATACTAGGACGTCCGTGTTTTCAATACGAGCCAGTATAAAACACGGATTCCACGGTCGTGATGAATAGCCAAACCCACACCCCTAGACCCCTACGAGAGCGGCAAGCAACCCTACCAATTCTAGAGTTAGGAGACCCGGACTCGACTCCTCGAGTTGGTCTCCCACTGGACTCCAGAACCCGGTTACTTGTGCCCTCCTCCTTGGGTCTATCCTAGTGCGGAAAAGTAAATAATATACAACGGGTGACAACTTCCGCAACCTGGAAGCGCCCCAATAAAAGAATATTACATACAAGTTTTTACATGAATGAAAATGAAAAACGCTCATCTCACATAAAAACCCCCGGCTATTCAAACACGACGATCCAATATAACATATCCAGCAACACATAACATCACATGTCATCAACGTAAGTAAATATGCGCATCCCAATTGTCGTTGACATATAGCAACGAAACCGGCGATATCACATATTACACTTACGGTCACAGAAAAGAAAGTGTAAAACTACAACAGTTGGAATCCGCAACCACCTCAGACATCGCATGCCTGACCAAATGAATTCTTTAGACATCGCATGCCTAACTATTATAAACCCCGCATTTTAGTCTCATTATCGAAAACACTTTTCAATATCAAGTCGGGTAATTCAACAAGATTCCCGACATCCTGATCGAATGCTCGTCGCAAACTTCAGTAGACGGTTGCACCCCCGATACCGTCGACGAAGTGCACCAAGGCGGAACACCGTTGCCGCGAGCACCCGAACGGATGCTTTCGGCGACGGGGTTCTCCTACAGTCACTTGGTCGGGGCTATGGAGTGAAGCTGTCTATTAAGTTTACCCGGCGAGTATCCGCGTACGCTACGTGATTGCGACGGACTTTTGATCACATCAAAATTCCATGGCAACCGATCAAGTGAGACTAAACCGCTAGATTTACAACATTCATTCAGTTATCTCATAACTTCTTGTGAATTCCAATTATTGTATCCCATTCCAGATAAACAGAAAATGTTAAACTTTCCGATCGAACAATCGAACACCCAAGTTTTCCCGATACATATCAACACATGAAACAAGTCTAACAACATTCCGTTCGTGCCTCAGTACCAACGGTCCAGCCGTAGAAGGGTCAAGCCAATGCCTCACATGTGGCACGCCGTACTGCCCCAAACCCGAAGGTTCAAAGGGCAGTTCAAGACGGTCACATAATCGAGTTAAGGTTTGTTGTTTTCTAGAGGGACCATCGTGTTACTTGCACTACTTAGAACGTGATTAAACTACAGAAATATCCAACACTTGGAAATTTCCCGACAGGGGAAAAATTGGGTATTTATATCCGGTCGAACTTTTTAACATATTCAAAAAATTATCCGGAACGACACATAGACAAAGTTTGACAATCCGATCGAATGTATGAACTCCCAATACAACCCAAAATACTCAACTCTTGATTTCAGATTAAAAATTCCCAGGAAAACCAGCACTGAAAAATAGGAGTTACTGTGCAAAATACAATGGCATATAAGACAAAAGTGCGGCGGAAGGGCCGCATTAGCACGCTAATGCCGCGGTTCCGCCGCACTTTAGAAAGATCATTAAGTAATTTTTGCATCGTAATTCTTAGATTTACCTTCTTGTTTTTCTGCATATTTTTAATTTGCAAAAATCCACGAATTTCAAAAATGTACAGAGAGCATTCTAAGGTTTGGGTTTCGGTTCGATCGGACTTCAAACTCCGTCTACGCATCGCCTAAGGCTCTAGCTAGGCTCTGATACCACTGTAGGGTTCCTAGGCACTCTCAAGAGGTCTCACAAGGCATCGAACATGCCAATTTCAAATGATCTAGGTGCCTACAAACCCTAGTGTACGGATCGTTTGCTAGATGTCTAGGCGAAAAACTAACTAGTTAACACTTAACTAAAAGTTTAACGGAAATACAACCTTTGTAGATCCGGTGCTCCACCTCCATAGCTCCGCAACGAGGTCCTCTCCGCTGTCCAAATCAAATCCGGGCTCTAGAGTCGGCTTCGTCGGAGAAAAAGGGAGCTAGGTCGTCGATGTCCATGCCGAAGATGATCTACGTCGAGGCATCGCTAGATCAAGCTCACAACTTCACCAAGTCTAGAAACTTGTGAAGTAAACACACTCTACTACTTGGCAAGAGGTAGAGGATGAAGAAATAGGAAGTGGGTAGACTTTAGTTTTGGATTTCTCACTCTTTTCCAACAATCACCATTGATGGAGCTTGGTTTTTCTTCACTTGAAGAATGAAGAAGATAAAGAAGAATATTATGATAAGTTAATTAAAAACAATAAAAAAATCAAAACTTATCATAATGTTAACTAGAGTTAAGTGTAGAGAATGAATCATGGTTAGTGGGAATGGTTAGGGTTAAGGATGAGATAAGAATGGTTGACTTGATCAAAGTTTCATGAAGCTTCAACTAAACTCCAAATTAAGCCACCATTCTTTTCTCCTCTTTTCCAAAATGAATAAACAAATAAATAAATGAATAAATAAAGGAAATGAAACCCTAACCATTCTTTTAACCATGGTTTAATTCTTTGCACTTAACCAAGTAAACTTGTATCATCAAACATGATACAATCAAATGCACAAAATCATATCGCATATGTAATGCGCACACCCGAGTGAGAAAATCCATTTAAAGTGAACCGATACTAGTTAATGCAAAGTAATATATCAAATATATAATTATGCATCAAATCATTAAATCAACACTTGATTTAACGATCCGGTCATATCGCATATAACCGACTAATATCAACAGTAACAACTTATCGAATCAACACTTGATCCGATAACCCGGCTATATCGCATATAACCGATCAATGTCACATCGCGAGAATCGAATACAGTATCACATACCGTATTATTCTCGGTCCCGCACATATCTCATATGCGCTCCTATTTCGTTTCGCTTGAGCCAGGAAACCTCTGTGTAGGACTCTAAAGACTCGTCAATACGCCGGCAGCAGATGATGATCATATCAAACACCCACAAGCCGCAAGCGGTCTGCTAAACGTAACGGCCACCCGGGTATTGAGCGATCTGAAGATCGACGAGCAAGCCCGCTCACACTCCAGTGAATCCGACCAGTAACACTACCGTACAGTCCGGTCTGATCGTCTGATATGTCGCATATCTCGCCTAGGGGTGGTAAACGTCAGACCCCAATAGCTCGATAAGTCGTGTCGATATGAGGTCTATAACTGTTCGAGAAACTACTGGTAACACTTACCAGTAAATCTCAGCAACCCTGGCCAGGGATTTCCTGTTATAGCCAATCGAACACAGCGCAACATCAACTCCCTATACCGGGAGAGACGAATCCCCTCCTATCGCTCATTGCCTCCATGTGACTCGGGACTGTACCCAAAAACCACCGTTTTGCACGCCCTCTTGGACGTGGTAAGATGGAAATCAAAGCACAGTGGGAACCACACAAGACTCTATGACGATCTCGGGTCAACAGACTACTCTGTACCAGTGTCACCAGAGAACTGCCATCTGACGTGAGGTATAATACCATCTGGGAGTTCTCGGCGAGTCCGTCCAGTGTACCCAGTCTCTACTGAGCACCCGTATATCATCTCTGATGTCAAACACCAATGGATATGGGATCATCCATCGCCCATCTGTATGGGTCGAGATGGTATGCGCTAGTCTACTCTGGTATATCGATGCCCCGTCTCGATACACCCACGACTAGGGACTTTGAAGGATGTACTTATGGACTACCATGTCCCCACTAGTATGATCCGCATCATAGTCCAGGTAGTCAAGTACAGATCCTAAGGGCTTTACCAACATGTAATAGAGAGACAATCAGTATACACGTTAAGGTAAAGGTCAACCAGATAGCATACTATCATGTCGAGCAAGAAAGTCCTCCCTATATATGTCCCAGCATCCACTACAATATACATCCTATGTATAGTAATGGCCTCTAGGGCATACATATAACTAACATCTTGGAGTTCTAGCCTTGATCTATATATTGAATCTATCATCATGCTAATGTGGGGTGTTTTGATTTCAGGAATATGGCAGATAAGAATTTGAAGACATACCAAAGGCGTGTGGACGAAGCCGCCATGCTTGGAGTGATAAGGGGAATGCTAGAGAATCAAAAGAGACAGACCGAGCTGATCCAGCAGCAAGAGGAATCGTTTCATGAAGGTTTGCAGACCGTTCAGCAGTCTGTGAACAATGTTGGAGCTAAACCAGTTGACTGAGTAGGGACCGTAGCAGATTTCAGACGTTTGGTTCCGTCTACATTTACTGGTTTGGAGGAGCTGTTGCCAGCAGAGCAGTGGCTAGTCGACACAGAAAACTTGCTTATTGCGGCACAGAATCCGGATGAGAAAAGAGTTGATGTGGTATGCATTCAGTTAGTGGATTACACCCGAGAATGGTGGCATGTGGAAGAGAACCGTTTGCCCAAGATGATCAAGTGGGCGGATTTTTCAAAGAGTTTCCTAGAGAAGTTCTTTCCGCGGACTGCACGGGAGGAAATGGAAGAGAAATTCATCGGGCTAAAGCAGAATGGATCACCAGTAGATGCGCATGCAGCAGAATGGACAAGACTCAGCAAATTTGCTGGACCTTTAGTTGCCAACGATGCAGACAGGGCACGAAGGTTCATGCGCAGCTTGGACGTGGACATCCAGAGGCAGATTGTCTCCCTAGGTTTGACCACTTTCTCACAAGTACTTGCGGCAGCTCGAGAACAGCAGAGCCTATCGGGAAAAATTGGGAGGTCACAGCAGACAGCAGTTGCGGTAAGGAAGCCGGCATTTGTACCCAACCGAGCTCATGGTCGCAGAGGTATTCCAGTGGACCATCGAGGCGTAGCACCAATGAAGAAGCCTGCTTTCGTTGATCAGAGGAAGCGCGTGGTCTGTAGCTATTGCCACTTAGCTGGACATTTTCAAAGGGAGTGTCGCAGGATGCAAGGACTCTGTTTAGTTTGTGGAGCGGCAGATCACACTATTAACTCATGTCCGTCGAAGCTTCGTACAAGGGATGATATTCAGAAGCCTCCGCATAGACCGTTTCAGGGACAGAAGCAGCTGACTTAAGGACCTAATCAGGCTCGAGCTTTTACCTTTACAGCGGAAGAAGCTAAGGCGTCAGGAGAAGTTGTTTCAGGTACTTTACTCGTTCATGGTTTTCCCGCATTGGCGTTATTTGATTCTGGTGCATCCCATTGTTTTATGTCATCCAAGTTTATAACTACACACTCGATTGGATACACGACCCTGTCTAGTTTCTGGGACATACACACTGGGAATAGGAAAATCATAGCTAGTAGGGAATGTAAAGACTGTACAGTTGTTGTGTGCGGACGGGAGCTTTTTGCAGATTTCTTGGTGATTGATACGGGCAGCTACGAAGTCGTCTTGTGAATGGATTTTCTTGGTACTTTCCACGCTCACATTGATTGTAGGGCAAGGAAGGTAATTTTCCAGATTCCCGGACATCCCGAGTTTAGCTTCACTGGAGGAAGCAGTTCTGTCGGGCCAGTCGAGTTCAGGGCTAGGCCGATAAACAATATTCTTGCAGCAATGGAAGTTGATTTAAGTGAAGAGCTGGCTGTTGTTCACGATTTTATGGACGTGTTTGAAGATATATCGGGTTTACTGCCGAAGCGAGACGTGGAGTTCGCAATTGATCTCATTCCTAGTGCAGCGCCAGTATCCAAAGCGTATTATCCAATAGCACCAGTAGAGTTGGAAGAAGTCAAGAAACAGGTTGCTGATTTGCTCGAGAAAGGTTGGATTCGAAGCAGTAACTCGTCTTGGGGAGCTCCAGTTCTTCTAGTAAAGAAGAAGGATGGCACAAGAAGGATGTGCATCGACTATCGAGAATTAAACCGGGTGACTATTAAGAACAAGTACCCGATCCCTCGCATTGGCGAACTTTTCGAGCAACTTAGTGGCGCGAGGGTATTCTCGAAGCTGGATTTGCGATCCGGATATCATCAGGTCCGAGTGAAAACAGAAGATATTTGCAAGAGAGCGTTCCGAACTCGGTATGGACATTACGAGTACTTAGTGATGCCCTTTGGAGTAACGAATGCGCCGGCAGTATTCATGGACTTGATGAACCGAATATTTTCACCGCTCTTGGACCAGTTTATCGTGGTTTTTATTGACGATATTCTGGTTTATTCGAAGAGTTTTGAGGAGCATGCTGAACATTTGAAGATCGCACTGCAAACGTTGAGACAAGAGAAGTTATATGCGAAGATGAGTAAGTGCGAGTTTTAGCTGGAGGAAGTAAAGTTTTTGGGGCATGTTGTGTCTGGCGATGGAATTGCCGTCAATCCAGAAAAGATTGCAGCAGTACGAGATTGGCCGATTCTAAAGAATGTTGTGGAGATAAGAAGTTTTCTTGGACTCGCCGGATATTACAGGAGATTTGTGGAGAACTTAGCTCGTCTGGCAGAGCCGTTAACCAAGCTTACGCGCAAGGAGGTACCTTTTGTATGGACCGACAAATGTGCGTTAGCTTTCGAGACGTTGAAACAGAAATTGATAACCGTCCCTATTCTGACCATGCCAGACAATTCCGGAGGATTGGTATTCACAGCGACGCATCAGGAAAAGGACTGGGATGTGTTTTGAGGCAGCATAGATGGTTGGAGCTGATGGCTGACTACGATTTTGATCTTAAGTACCATCCGGGGAAGGTTAACGTCATGCCGGATACGCTTAGTCGGTTACCAGCAATTCAGGTGTTAACTACGCAGAAGGGGCTTGTTGAAGATTTTCGAAGATTTGACTTGGAGGTTGTGCTACCGCATTCTAATGGACAGTTGATGCAGCTGCAAGTACAATCATCGTTGATCGAGAATATTAAAGCAGCACAATCGCAGGACCCTAGACTGCAAAAGTTTCGAGGACAGGTTGAATCCGGACTACGAACAGATTTATTGATCCACAAGGATGGTTCGTTGAGGTATGGTAGTTGTTTGTGCGTGCCAAAGGGAGATATTCGTGAAGAGCTTATGAAGGAGGCACACAGTTCAGCTTATTCTGTACATCCAGGAGGCACAAAGATGTACCGAGATATTCGACAGCATTTCTGGTGGGAAGGCATGAAGCGGGAGATTGCTCGCTTTATGGCAAAGTGCTTGGTGTGTCAGCAAGTTAAGGCTGAACATCAAAGGGTTGCTGGTTTATTGCAACCACTTCCGATTCCTCAATGGAAGTGGGAACATATAACCAAGGATTTCGTGACGGCTTTACCGTGGAGTCCAAAAGGCAACAATGCAGTATGGGTAATTGTTGATCGATTGACCAAGGCAGCTCACTTTATTCCTTTCCGGGTTGGTCAATCAACAGAGACTTTGGCTGAGCGGTACATGCAATAGATTGTAAGATTGCATAGAGTACCGGTGAGCATCGTGTCCGATCGGGACACTCGGTTCTTGTCACACTTTTGGAGGAGTTTACAGGAAAGTTTGGGGACTCGATTGAAGTTTAGCACAGCTTATCATCCTCAAACTGATGGTCAGTCGGAGAGAACGATCCAAACTCTGAGGATATGTTGAGAGCATGCATGTTGGACTTCAAGGGTTCTTGGGAGGATCATCTACATTTGGTGGAGTTTTCTTACAACAACAGTTTTCAGGCAACTATCCAGATGGCTCTATTTGAAGCATTGTATGGTCGTAAATGTCGTTCACCTGTTTATTGGGATGATGTTGGTGAACGAAGATTATTGGGACAAAATTTGGTTGTCCAGACAGTTGAGAAGGTTAACACTATCAGAAATCATATGAAGGCAGCACAAGACAGACAGAAGAGTTGGGCAGATACGTCGAGAAGACCTCTAGAGTTCGCCGTGGGTGATTTTGTGTTCTTGAAGATATCACCGACTAGAGGGGTGATTCGTTTTGGAAGTCGAAGAAAGCTTAGTTCTCGATTCGTTGGCCCCTTTGAGATCTTGGAGCGTGTTGGTGTGGTAGCGTATCGTTTGGCGTTACCGCAGTCCTTGGCGAGTGTGCACGATGTGTTTCACGTATCTCAACTCCGTAGGTATGTTCGAGATGAAACACACGTATTGGATCATTCAGAGCTAACAGTACGAGAAGACTTGACTTTTGAGGAGCGACCGATTGAAATTGTGGATCGAAGGGAAAAGGTTCTTAAGAACAAGGTGATCCCTCTTGTGCTTGTTTCTTGGGGTAATCGCTCGCATGGAGAGTCCACTTGGGAACGAGAAGATGAAATCCGGCAGAAGTTTCCTCACCTTTTCTTATAGTTATCTATCTTTGTATTCTTAGAATTCCGAGGACGAAATTCTTTTTGTAGTTGGGTATAATGTAACACCCGAGCCCAATGCTACTAATTTCAGTTACCGTTTAAACGTAGTGTGGCACTCGTTTCATTTATCTTGCTTGATTGTTACTTACTGTAAATTTTTACCCGGAAAATTCATTTCTGCATATAACAAATTTTGGCATCTAAAATAAAATTAAAAATATTCATCTTGGCCTGCTTGACACCCCTAACCCCGTTGTAGCATCCGTGCGTCGTGTTCTCGTCCCGTTCAGTGAAACGGGTGAGTTTGGACGGCTACGCGCACGCACGTGTGTCCGTTTTGGGGGTATGCTTTTTGATCATAAAATACTTCATTTTCACTTTTGGATCCCGCTTAAAATTCTATTATTTCAATTTCAAATTTTTGGACCCGACCCGGGCGCGATTTGGAAATATTTTACTTTGCGCCAAAACCCCAAAATTTTAATATTTTAAACCATCATATAATTTCTTAACCATATAGATTTCACTGTTCCCGTATAATCTTCTTTTTATTTATATTTTCCTAACCTAATCTATTCTCTCAACCAATCAACTCCTTCTCTTTACCCGTGGGCCCCATCTCTCTCTTTCTCTCTCTCCCGTAACTCTTTCTCTCTCTCCTTCTCTCTCTCCCTCTCTTTCTCTCTCGTAACTCTTTCTCTCTCTCCCCATAAATCTCTCTCTCTCTCTCTATATATATATATATATATAAACCACCTCCCTCCTCTTTTCTTTTTTAAAAAAAAATCCCTAACCCATCGCGCAGCCCAGCCGCCTCGTCCCCCTTCGCCGTTGCAGCCCCAACGCCGGCGCCAGCACCGCCGGGCTCGTCGTCTCCTCGCCCTCGTCGCAGCCACGTCCACCTTCTTCCTTTTTTGTCCTCTTTCCCCGTGCCTGCACACCCCGACGCGGCCACCTGCACACCCTTGCACTCGTCTGCGCCGCCGTGCGTCGCCGCCGGTGACCTCGTCCCCGTGTCCCCGGCCACGCAAGCACCCCTCGGTAAGCTTCACATCCTCTCATCTTCTCCTTTCCTCTTCTTCCTTCTCCGATCCTGTTTTCTTGATCTGCAGTTTTTCTCGCCGTCGTCGAAGGCTGGTCGCCGGAGTTTCTTTGACGCCGTCGATCCTCACGACCCCTCTGCAGACCACCGTAAGCCCCCTTCTCCTCTTTCCTTCTTCCCTTCTTCTTTATTCGCTTTTCTTTCTTGTTTGCATATCTTGACATTCACTGTTCTTTCATCGGCTGGAATTCGACGATGCCGACGACGTGACCCGACGTTCCAGCGAGGTACCCCGACCCGTGTGGTTCCATTGTTCGTCGTTTAGGTTCATTCCGTGAACCGTGGGCCCGTCGCGAGTTTCCCTGTTGACGTTTTACGTTCCGTTTTTCCCGGTTCGCGACCCATTGAGGCAAGTACCCCTTGCTACATGCTATACAATATTTACATATATATTATGACACCCTAAACCTGTAAATTTAACTTTGGTATGATCATTTCTCATTTTCATGTACAATATTGTTATATATCATTTATCTTTAAACTTGGAACCTACAATTTGCAATTGAACCTAATAACCACATTTACCTGTTTAATCACATTTTTAATATTGACATAGCTTATGGCATTTATCTCTATAGTTTTGTTCCATTTGGACACTCGTGTGCATTTTAACCTGTAATAGCTGTATTGAACCTTTATATAACTCATTGCACCTCTAAAGTTCTTAAACTTGTTAACATGATTAAAAGGCCATAATTGTCATACTTGCATTCGCATAATATTGAAATCATCTCTGTGACACAACTGATAACTGTACTGTAAATTGAGTAAATCTGCCTATTGCTTAATTCATTGCTTATATCATATTGATGATAACCATGCTTGCTTGTATAACTGATTGTGAGCACACCCATGATATTGTTTACGTCTTGACCTGACTTGCTACATATATATTGATCTACCCGAAATGGTACCGTATACTGCTTGACTTGACCTGATGTACCATGACCTGATCCGTTACCTGATCTTGTGTCTAATGACAACAAACCTGACATGTAGTCCTCATGGACCGTTCCTGTTGTCTATCCAGACAAACATGTTTACCTGATCCTGTGTTGGCATTAGTTTCTTGATTTCGGGATACCTGACTTGACTTGCACATATAACTTGGGGGTATGGGGAAATCAAAGGTGAAACCTGACTTGTAACTCAACAGTTCACTACCTGTACTGATCAGTTTTAGAGGCCAGGCCCGCCTCGTGACGATGCTGCTGACATCGTTGGTCTTTATCCTTTCCCTGTTAGTGCCTAGCGGCACGTCTCGGTTTCAGCCCGAGAGTCTTAGACCGTGGTCCCGGGTATGCACGGGATACTATTGAGTTACATCGATGATTCATCAATTTGATTTCAAAGACTTTAGAACAGAGAACCTGATAGCACAGTTTAGTTTACCCACTGCACACTACCCTACACTGCTCTGACTTATATTATTGTTACTCTTGTTTTATTCATGTTTATATTGCATTGCCTGCTACACTGTTCATATTATATTACTTAATGACTTGACGCGCTGACGTCTGGGTTTTGCATGGCCCAGATTCTGTACCGCTGTCGCAGTCCGAGCAGGAGTACTTCAGCCGACAGGCTGAGCTGTGAGTGTTGGTAGTAGTTAGTTTTCTTTCCTGCATTTTTATTCCTGATGTGAGCCCGCATTATGGGACATACATTCCAGTTGTTTGTATTGGATCTTTCGCTTCCGCATTTTATTATTCTTGACTCATGATTTATCTTGGTTTATGGACATGTTTAGATAGTTTTATTTTGTTCTTGATATCTCTACAGCCGTAATGTGACTGTGGATGGATACTTCCTACCCACAGATAGCATGGTTGGCTATGACACGTGCCCATTTTAGCGTACTCTGGGAAGTGGGGCGTGACATGGTTCTTTTGGTATCAGAGCTGGTCCCTCAATAGTAGGTCTGTGGTTCGAGGACGAACCATTGTTCAAAGGTGGGGAGAATGTCGGGACCCGGTTCTTGCTCACGGAGCAAAGTGCCACACGGAACAAAGTGCCACGCCAAGTGTCATGTTTAAGTGGGCGGGGGCCACCTCTTGAATCCGTGGGGGCCACCTCTTGAGTCCGTGGGACCCACTGTAGAACGATAGGGAATCCTCGGAATACATTCCGAAAGAGGGCAGATCTGCACTATAAATGGAATGTATTCCGAAGATTCCCCTTTGTTCTACAGTGGGTCCCACGGACTCAAGAGGTGGCCCCCACGGATTCAAGAGGTGGCCCCCGCCCACTTAAACATGACACTTGGCGTGGCACTTTGTTCCGTGTGGCACTTTGCTCCGTAAGCAAGAACCGGGTTTCGACAGCGGATCCACTCACTGATGCTATTCCTCAAACGCAATAGTTTCGCAAACGAGCTTTGTGAGACTGACTAGTAGAGGAGTTGGGTGTTCAGTATCACACGGGCTGTGAGTATGCGACATCGCAATAATTAGCCTTGAGTGCAAGTGGGAGATTGTTGGAGATAGTGCCCTCAGAGTCAATTATTGGATCACAGGCACGTGATTACAATGATTGATGGAGGACCTATCCGATAGGACAGTCTTACTTAAGATAATAGTATGCTATCTGGTTTATCTTTATCATCGTGTACTGCTTTAGGTGACCTTATAGGTCGCTATTACACGTTGATAGAGCCCCTAGGATTCTTGCTTGACTGCCAGCAGTATGAGGGCGATCATATACGTGGGAGCTGGGGTCTATAAGCACATCCTTAAAAGGTCCCTAGTCGTGGGAGTTTCGAGACAGGGCATCGATACTCCAGAGTAGACTAGTGTATACAGTCGAGACCCCGACGAGGAGCGGTGGCCGGTCTCACAAGCCACTGGTGTCAGTTGGTTTACCTAAGATGTATACAAGTGGTCATTGGGTTATGAGTACACCGGACAAGACTCACCGGGAACATGCTAGTTGGTTTTATACCTGATGTCAGATAGCAGTTCCCTGGTGACATGTGTACAGGTTAGTTCATCGACCTGAGATCGTCATTTGTCTTGTGTGAGTTCCCACTGTACTTAGATTACTACCCTACCACGCTCAAAGGAGTTGTGTAAACAGGTTTTAGTTGGGTACAGTCCCGAGCCACATGGAGGCAGTGAGCGGATCTGCAGGGGTTCGTCTCTCCCGGTATTGGGGGTGAGGTCGCGCTGTGTCTAGGAGAGCCATTACACGAAGTCCTTGGCCAAGGCAGGAGATTTACTGGTAGGTATTCCAGTAGTATCTCAGGGTGTTCTGGACTACACTCCGACACGACTTGTACCGCTTTTGGGGGTCTGACTTTTACCAACCCCCTAGGCCCGCCATGTGATGCTCATAGACGAACGGACCGGACTGTACGGATATTGTCACTGACAGGCTCAGTAGGGTGTCAGGATGAGTTCGCTCATCGACGTCCCTTTTGGTCAATACCTGGTAGCCCGTTACATATAGGCTAATACCTCTGACGTGCTAGTGGTTAAATCCACAACTAAAGTATTGACGAGTCTTTAGAGTCCCCCACAGACCGTTTTCTCAAGTTTCGGGCGAAACGCTGTAGAGGCCATATGGAGATATGGCAGGGATCGATCAGATACGTGCGGTATTGTACGGATCGTGATCGGACCGAAAATACTAGTGGGCTTTGATTTAAGCCGGATCCTAGTATTGTACAGTGTAGATTTTGTCTCATTGCATTTGTATTCGGTCGGAATACAAATGCGGGTATGTATATAAAATCGCGGGGTTTTCCTGTAATTTATTACGGGATCAGTTTTCTGAAGTTGCCAGTTTGCATTCCGTTCTGGCCAGTTTTCCTTTGTTCCTTCACGGCCGGATCTTTCCGATGGCGGGGGTTATTTGCAAGTGTGCAAATTATCTTTTGTGGAGGGGTTTCTTGTAAATGGAGGCATCATGATGGTTCATGCATCATTAGATTCTTTTTGAATCATATTCCTATGCATTTATGAGATGAGAGTTGATTAGGATTTGGATTTGAAATTGGTGTGACCATTTTCTTCTCTTGATAATACATTTTTCTTCTTGGATTTTTCCTCCACGATTTTCTTAAGGGGCCGGCCACTTTAGGGAGAGAGAGAGATTCATTCTGTGAGTGGGGAAATTATCATCTCATTCTTTGATACTCCAAAGTTCATCTCCATTGCTCATTATTTCCCTCCATCCAAAGGCAACTTCAAACCCCCATGAGACATACCTCTCTACACTTGCCTACAGCATTTCTTGGACACGTTGGCTCACCAACTTCGTGCCCGAGTTGCCTCGGTCCAGAGGTGGGAGCCCATAAAAGAACCCGGCGACGTGGTGTCCTTTCCGACGAGGAGGTGAAGACCGGAGATTCCGCGAGGAGATCGGGACGGAGGCCGAAGACCAAAGGACACGGATCGCTCGGTATAGCTTTCTACCCTTTCTCGTATTTGCTTGGAGTAGGTTAATGGCCCGATCCGGGAATTTTTTGCGCGGTGGTGCCAGTTTCTAGTTTTTAGAAAAGTTTCGTTTCCGTATTCCGGCGTCGGATTGACGGCCGGGGCGCCGCCGTGCACTTACAGTGATAAAACATGAACTGGAAAGCAAGAGAAACAAGGCAATATAACGACCATGAATAAAAAGAAGTGAATCAAGATTAGGACTCCAAGTTACTTAAATAGAGTACCGCATTGTAACCATGCTGCAGTTCATGGGTACAATTACATAACTCCACTCAAGTCGTCCAAATCCTAGTATCAGAATAAATGAACAGGGAGAAACAATAGGGAACCAGCAGGTTTCGAGTCGAGATGCAAAGGGGTTTGCATATCGTCAAGAAAAGGATCAAGAGATAGATATGATTCAAGAATCGTGATAACAATGTGGCAGGACATGCTCCTAGTTATGAGTATTCTGATTCGTGTATTAGGTCCAATACCCAACTACAAAAGAATCAAACTCGATTAACCTATATCCTATGGCTCTGATACCAAAAGAACCATGTCACGCCCCGCTTCCCAGAGTACGCTAAGATGGGCACGTGACATAGCCAACCATGCTACCTGTGGATAGGAAAAATCCCTCCACAGTCACATTACAGCTGTAGAGATATCAAGAACATGAAAGTAAACTAAACTATCTAATACATGTCCATAAGCCAGAATAAATGAGTCAAGAAATAATATAATATGCGGAAGCAAAAGATCAAATAAACACCTGGAAAGTAAGACTGGATACTAACAGGATCCTCACTGTTCGGTCTAGCAGCGGCAGTACTCCTAATCAGCCTACGACAAAGGTAGAGGATCTGAGCCATGCAAAACCCAGACGTCAGCGCGTCATAACATCAAGCAATAATATAAAAACAGGGTAGCGAGATATGCAAGTATGATCATAAATGGTAAAGCAGGTGTAACAGCAATATAAATCAGGGCAGTGAAAGATATTGTGCAGTGAGTAATCTAAACTGGTCTAATGGGTTAACTACTCTCAAGTCTTTGAAATCAATTTAATGAATCATCGATGTAACTCAATAGTATCCCGTGCGTGCCCGGGATCACGGTCTATGACTTTCGGGCTGAATCTGAGATGTGCCGCAAGGCAGTAAAGGGTGGTAGGTAATGACGAGTGATGTCAGCAGCATCACCCCGGGGCTGGCCTAGCCCGTAAGACTGATCAGAAAAGGTATAGAACTGTCGAGTTACAAGTCAGGTTTCATCATTGATTTCCCCATACCCCCAAGTTATATGTATTTAAGTTAGGTATTAAGTAATCAAGAGCAAATGCCAACTCAGGATCAGGCAGGTACAGGTTAGTCTGGATAGACAACAGGAAATGTCCGTAAGGACAACAGGTAAAGTTTGTTGGCATTAGTAACAAGATCAGGTAACAAGTAAAGCCATGGTACATCAGGTCAAGCCAGGTAGTATATAGATATCATGTCATGTCGAGGGGTGCACGGTACCATGTCGTGTCAAGTAGGAAGTGTAACAAGTTATGTAAGGATGCACAAGATGGCATGTGGGTGCTCATAATCAAACTAACATAAGCATGGGTATACAAAACAAGCATGGGTACTAATAGAACCATTCACTAGAACATCGTAATGTGAAATACAATCAAGTACAGATTAAGGTATATAGATGCACAGATTAAGGTTAAGTTTAAGTTCCAATACTAATTAAACTACACCTTATCAAATATGGATTGTGAATATTTCAATGTTATACATTCAAGTGATCTATTTATGCAATAATATGTATACTAGACGAGATGATGCAAATGGGTGTTTGAAAACATTATAAACTATCTAAAAGGGTACTATGGGCTATGTAATAATTATTATGTGATTTAAACACGGATGTGGGTCCTAGGTATAGTAAACTAAAATGCAGCAGGGTATGTCTCAATTTCTGAATCTAAAATGATATAATGGAACATCGAATGTTAAAATGTAATATAGGGCACTAAATTCAAACTTCATGCTTAACGTATATCTAAATAAATATGAAATATTATAAATAGCATGTAGCAAGTTTTACTTGCCTTGATCGGATCACGATACGGGATGCGCACGCAGCGTCCAATGTCGGCAAATGTTGCAACATCCACACGCGCACACGGGAAGGTCCAGGCACATGAAGAAGTTAACCACGCAAATAGGGGACGTTCACAGAGTCGCCCGGATCAGCGGCGGCTAGCACGGCTCCGGCGACGGTCGGAAACCGAGAATGTAGAAAGAGAAGAAGAAGTTGTAGGAGAAGAAGAAGAAGAAGAAGAGAGGAAGGGGATGGTGCTCTGGGGTTGGTGTTTGGGGACAGAGGAGGTGACAAGGGAGTCGTCGATGATGATGAGCCGTCGACGGCGAGGTTCCGGGGAAGGCTAGGGTTTAGGCTTCGGGTGTGCAGGTTCTTAAGGGGGCTATCGTCGTGTTTGCAGGGGCTCGGGAGAGAGAAGGGAAGAGGTGAGGAGACGAGGGCGAGGTGGCGGTGATGAAGGGACGGTCGCCGGCGACGACGAGGCGTGGCGGAGACGAGGAGGTGATGGTGGAAGTGGGTGTGCAGGTTCGGGGAAAGAGAGGGAGTGGGCTCTGGTTGAGAAGGAGGTTGAGGAGGTGGTCGAGAGGGGAGGCCGACGAGAATGGTCGGCGGTGCGGGTGATGGCAACGGCGACGCAAGCGAGGGTAGGGGTTGCATGCGTGGGTTCGGTGAAAGGAGGAGAGCGAGAGGAAGTGGAGACGAGGCGAGGGTGAGGTCGGGGCCGACGAGGATGGTCGGCGGCGGTGGAGGCGACGAGCGCGGGTTAGGGTTAGGGTTTGAGCGAGCGAGAGAGAGGCGGCTGGGACGAAGGAGGAAGGAGAGAAGAGAGTGCATGGGGAAAGTTTTATAAAAAAATAAATAAATAATATATTAATATATATGTATACAGACGCAGAGGGGGAGAGAGATAGAGAGTTAGAAAGAGAGGAGAGAGAGAAAGATCGAGATGAGAGAGGAAGAGAGAGATAGAGAGAAGGAGAGTGATCGAGAGGTGAGAGATAGAGAGGTGTGAATAGTGCGGAGAGAGAAATTTGTTTGGATGCATGGGAGAGAGAAAGGAAGAGGGGGAGAGAGAGAGAGAGATAGAAAGAAAAGAGAGAAAGAGAAAGGAAGGGGGAGAGAGAGAGACGTGTGGGGCCCAGCTCCTATGAAAGAAACCATTTTATTGGTTCGTGATGGGGACAGAGGGAAAAGGGGAAACTGGGTCAGGTGTTGGAAAAATAAAATTTAAAAATATTTTAATTGTTAAAATATTTTGTTGGATGTAAAATCTTTTAGGCTGTTAAATATACATTGAACGAATTAAAGAAATTTAACATAATTAGAATTTGGCGGGATACAAAATAATTCAGAAATGCGCCCGGGATGGGTCCAAAAATTTAGATTTAAAATATGAAAAATATATGCGACTTCCAAATTTCAAAATGAATGTTCAGGTAACGAAAAAGCATACCCCCAAGAACGGATGCACGTACGTGCGCGTAGCCATCCAAACACGTCCGTTTCACTGAACGGGATGAGAACAAGATGAGCGGATGCTACCACAGGGTTTGGGGTATCAAGCAGGCTATGTTAAATATTTTTAAAATATTTTCTTTGACTTTATTTGTTTTATTAAAAAAAATGTAAAATCCAGATATAAATGCAAGCATGCAAGATATGCAACAAGAAAATGCACGGATCAGGGATATCTCAAAGACAAGAATCAAGACGGTTTCCCGCAAGCGGGTCGGGTCACGGATACAATGCAGATGTCAAGAATACTATTTGCACCCAAAACACAGCAAAACAAGAAACAACCATAATAAAGAAATACTCAGAAAAAGAACTGGTATAAATGAACAAGGGTGTTACAACGGTTCCCAAATCCAGAAATATGATGGAAACAACATATCTCAGTGCGTATAATCAAAAGCATGATGTATGCGACATGTAAAAGAAATGTAAGCATATCAGTATATCATGCAATATGGAATAGAAATATGCACATATTGAGGGAAACCGCTATTTTAAAATGAATCAGTTTTAAAGAGTATCTTGCGGTTCCCAAATCTCTAAATCCAGTGAGAATCATCTATGTATGTGCGAATATGTATGTATGCACGTATGGGTGTACAATAGGTATGTACACAAGTATGCCATGCAAGGGATCATATCCTGAATGCAATAATACTATAGTGTAATGACATGGCAATTATCGATGATGAAGTGTGTGAGCCGGCAAGCAGGTGTATGTGGAACATATGCATCATCGATAATGGTGCTGGTGTCCTAACAACATGATTTTCATATAACAATAACCATTTGCACATGCAATGCGATGTAAATAACAAGAATATGCAGAAATCGACTAATAATTGCAACAGTGATGCATCAGCATCAATATAAAAAAAGGTCATACAGTTTTCCATTTAAAATAAGACGAATCGGTTTTTTTTGTAAAATAAGGGCTACGTGTTTTTAAGAAAAGATGCGTCTTTTGAAAATATCTGTAGAATCCTTTTTGACTGTCTATAAAATACTCCTGATTCGTTAGTTTTGAAATAGGTTAGATATCGTCCTAGCCTAACATCTACTAGCAAAACTACAGATCTGATTAACAAGTCAATCGGGAGGGGTATGGAAACCACCTAAATCTGAGACGATATATATATATATATATATATATAATAGTCGGTGATCCCGCCTCAAAGGTACCGCGTACGATACAATATCATATGACATCCTCGAGTCATGAGTGCGTATCTATCATCAATAAAAAACTCGTACGGTAAATCATCGTACGGCATC
This sequence comes from Agapanthus africanus, assembly GCA_030015575.1. NCBI lineage: Eukaryota > Viridiplantae > Streptophyta > Magnoliopsida > Asparagales > Amaryllidaceae > Agapanthus > Agapanthus africanus. The sequence continues at coordinate 218,894,692 of JASDDO010000029.1, forward strand.
CCAAAAGCCGGGTACGGGTCAATATCATATTTATCTCATCGATTATCTGGTATCCTTATCGTCATATCACATGATCTGGGGTACTGATCTAAGTCTAGTACAAATCGATACCGTCTATATAAATATAAATGCGTGTGTGGAACACACGTCCGAAGGCCCGCTAAAATCACATGTCGTATCCCAAATATGAATCACATTATATCACCGATCCTATGGCACTATGCCCAATATCATCGACTCATATCCAAATATCATCCACTATCCTCGTCATCTAGGTATATGTATAACGAATATGCATGTGTGTGCGTGTGGGTGTAAGCCTATTCTATGGTTCGCAACTAAGAACTATACTAGTTTACTTCTACGCCCTAATCTAACCATAGCACACCTAATCTCATCTCAAATATCCACGACACACTATAAGCTATCATAATTAGTACTTATATACTATACTAAACATCGAACTGCGAGGGTGCAATACGCCATCCACCCGACTTCCCCCGTAGATATAATCTACTCACTTGCATCCTGCGTGTCGGTGTCGATGTCGCCTTCATCTTCTTCATCGTATGAAGCCCTCGAGAAGGTACCTTCAAGATAACACAATCGCAAATAAACCTTAAAATCACATCGAGAAAACCAAACGACGCGCTAAGGCCTATAGGTTAAAACCTATGGACTACGCTTTCAAAACTATCAAACAATCCTCGATATCGTCGTATAAATGCCAAGTAATCGAGGTAAAACGCAATTATACAAATCCATAATTTAAAATACACAAAACAAAAACACGAATTAAAATAGCAACTTAGGAAAAAGGCTCCAGATTCTACCCTAGGTTAAATTGGACAATTTTGCACATGCCAGGGGTCTAATTTACTGGAGATGGGGCTACAGAACCAATACGAGACAGATTGGCCCAGGTCTGGCCGTAAATTGCGGCCAGAGGGATTAAATTTGCTGTCGTAGTTGGGAGTTAGGGGCTAGGGTTTTGTTGGTAGCTTCCTAGGTGCCTGCATATATCACTGTCCATGCAAAATAATTTTCAGAGTCTCAGGGTGATAGCAGATTCCATTTTACATCCACAGAATTCAGAATCTTCCGATATCGGCTTTTCTAAATCCGTATTCTGGGGTTCTAGTCTCTGGTTTAGGCCTGAATTCTAGCCCTAGGGGGTTTATGTGGTGTCTACTGAGCTCAATTTCACATCACAACTCTTAATTTCCAATAAGCCTAACTAGAATTCTCAATGTTCACCCAAACCAAACGATATCGATTCTATTCTAACATGGGGGTAAAAGTAATGCAAATACTAAGCTAAAGGTTCAGAAATTACCTTATTTGGTAACTCAAGAAAATTCTTAAGTTGCTCAAAATCTTCTCTTTCTTGGTCCATGGGGTAGCTAGTGAACTTGTGTATCTTTTTTGTGAAATGGGGTTTGGGTTTTGAAGTGTTTAGCATGGAGTTTTGGGGAGATGAAGAGGGGGGGGGGAGAAGAAGCAGCAGTAGCAGCAGGGAATGAAGAGGAAGAGAGGGGAGAAAATGTGGTCAAGATTGTGAGAAGGGTGAATGATTAGGTCAAGGTAATCCCCACATTTCTCTCTCTCACCCATACCTAATTCTTTATCCTTTTCTATTTCCCTTTTCTTTTCTTTTCTTATCTCTAATCCATTTTCCTTCTCTCCTCAATAGTAAACCCAAAATAAAAGCCATGCAAAAATGTAACAAGTGTAAAAATGTAATGGTGCATGTTTTGCACAAAACCCGCTTAAAATCCGATTAGCGATTTTTAATCGCGATTAGCACTAAATTAGCATATAATTACACATAAAAGCTTAAAATTTGCATAATTCACATAAAACACGCTCTTTTAGTAATTTCTATAATTTTCTAAATTTTTCCCCATTTATCGGCATTTAATTATACCGAAATATTAAAATATTCATTAAAAATAATATTAAATTATAAAAATTTCCAAAAATAATAATTTTTTTTTGAAATATTACAATCTTCTCTCCTTAAAGAAATTCGGTCCCCGAATTTACATTTCAAACCCCTAAATTCTAAAACATTTCAATAAAAGTCCAAGTCGTCGGGGCTCCGAAATCATCAATACATACAACACATCATAACGCAATGCATGCGTAATAAGTAGATAACTCAAAATCGAAACCCCGTCAAGCATCCCGCAATCATCGGAGTTATGGTAAAGACACAAATGTCAAATCCGAAACAAAACCAATATGATATAAATCAAAACTATACATGTAGACATCAAATCTATACATGTAAATAGCTGAAGTAAATGCATGCTAAATCTTTTTAAGTCGCTGTGCGATGCGCATAACACTGCACAGTTGCAGACGTCTATTATAATAAAATAACCATATACGTATATACCCTTTGTTTAATATGTACGTTCCGCCGTTTTGAAAACAATTTAGAAGGGTTTCCTTATTTTAAACATTTCGTGTCATATCAGACACGTAGGTAAATACTGAGACTATAGCTCTCTTTTTGGAAATCCCTTCAATATCTATCAATGCATGCAAAATATGTCCAGGTACTGTCCTCTGACTAGTCCTGCTCAGTACGAAAATAAATAGCAAATATCATGAAAGCGTACTGCTCTATAAAAAATCACTCCCAAAATGTATATAAGAATACCCTGTGCGTCTGGTGCGCACGGAAATCAAACTCCATATATGTGCCATACATGTGCATAGAAACGTCATCTAGATGCAACGGGTGTGCACGAAACATCTGCCAAGGGCAACGGGCGTGCCTGACAGCAAAATCAGGTGCATCTGACATGCACAAGGAATCCCGATTTAGTGCATCTGGTGTGCACCAAAATCGTATCTCAAAACATGCGCTCCTCACACGCTAAAATCCAAATCAAAACACTAGAAGTGCATGAAAACTATGCTGGAAGCGTAAATCAAATCACCGGCATAAAATAGGCATGAAATCACAATCAATACCTCAAACGTAATAACTATGCGCAAAATATCAATACCCAGTAGGTGCAACCATGGTGCACGAAAACAAATATCATGGAACTCAGCCATCAAGACTAAATCATGCGAATAGGTCGCCCAAAATACCGAAATCCCAGGGTGACGGATACGTGATAATCGAATCACCAAATCACAAATCATAATTACCGTCGTCAATATTTCCTCCTTCAAGGTCGAGAAGGTGTCGGTGAATCCAATGCTAGCAGCGCAAGATAGCTACTTGTCTCATGTTCATGGTCTGGCATCCTCTGTCTCTGGGTCCTTATCTCCTCTGTGGATTACCAATCTCGCAATTCATTGGCTCATCGGCCCTGTCAGGTGTGTTAACGGGGACGATTCCGTTCTGGCACTTCTCTGGTCATCTGCGTCCTCAGCACAACATATTTCTCGGAAACTGGTCGCATCCCAACGCCTCTGTAAACATATCTGTAGGGTTACTAGGCACTCTCACAAGGGTCTACAAGGCATCAACCATGCCCGATTTAAAATTTATACGAGCTGAACAACCTTAACCAAGATCTTTAAACTAGAGATTAGGCGAAACAAAGCAAGTAAGCAACTTTACTTCTAAGAGTTAGGGATTACAACCTTTGTAGTCCGGTCATTTACTTCTAAAGCACCGTGTTGAGGTCCCTTCACTGCGAGCATCGAGTACCCGGACTCTAGAGAGGCTGCACAAAGAGAAAGATGCAAGCTTGCTTCCGATCTTCGATAACAAAGATGATCTACCTTGAAGTTTCTTTAACACAAGCTCTCACTCACTAATGAAGTGAACACCCTAATCTAAATGGCTTGGATAGATTAGGATAATGAAGTAGGATTTTAGCTCTCATTTGTTTTCTTAATCTCACTCATTTTCATCACTAATGAAAAAGCTAGAAAGCTTTTCATCAAGGAAGAAGAAGAAGAATATCCAAAACCTTTTGTGATGAATAATGAAAAGTCTAGTGAGGTTAGAAATTCAACCATGGTTTAAGTAAGTAAACTTAACCCTTGTAGAGATTGAACTATGGTCAAGAATTGGGTTGGGTAAACAAATAACATAACAAATATCTTTAGAAAATATCTTTAGCAAGAAACAAAAGAAAACCTTCTAGAAGCTTCTAGAAAAAATTAACCCAAATCAAACCTTAATCATGTTTAATCTCCACTAATCACATTGCATTAATAACCCTAACATGTTACAATATTATATATCACATATACAATATTTATTGTAACAAAATAAAATAATAAAATTAACATATATCGCATATATATTAATGTATTACCCGAGTGAGAAAAAGAATCTTTTTGTGAGCTTATACTAGTTAATGTAATTTAATATATCTAATATATAATTATACATTAAATTATCGAATCAACACTTGACCGATAATCCGGCTATTTCACAAATAACCGACTAATATAATCTGTATCAGTTCATCGAATCAACACTTGATTCGATGACCCGGCTATATCATATATACCCGGCCGATATCTCATATCGTGAGAATCTAATACGGTATCACATACACGTATTGTTCTCAACCCCGCACATATCATATATGTGCTCCTACTCCATTTTGCCTGAGCCAGGAAACCTCTTTGTAGGACTCTAAAGAATCGTCAATACACCAGCAGTAGGTGATGATCATATCAAACACCCACAAGCTGCAAGCGGTCAGCTAAACGTAACAGCCACCCAGGTATTGAGCGATCAGAAGATCAACAAGCAAGCCTGTACATTCTCTTGCGAATCCAATCAGTAACACTCCCGTACAGTCCGTTCTCTTTGTCTGATATGTCGTATATCTCGCCTAGGGGTGGTAAATATCAGACCCCAGTAGCTCGATAAGTCATGTCGATATGAGGTCCATAACAGTTCCAGAAACTGCTGATAACACTTACCAGTAAATCTCAACAACCCTGGCCAGGGATTTCCAGTTATAGCCAATCGAACACAGCGCAACATCAACTCCCTATAGCGGGAGAGACGAATCCCCTCCTATCGCTCATTGCCTCCATGTGATTCGGGACTGTACCCAAAAGCCACCTTTTTGCACGCCCTCTTGGACGTGGTAGATGGAAATCAAAGCACAGTGGGAATCACACAAGACTCTATGACGATCTTGGGTCTACAGACTAACCTGTACCAGTGTCACCAGAGAACTGCCATCTGACGTGAGGTATAATACCTTCTGGGAGTTCTCGGCGAGTCCGTCCAGTGTACCCAGTCTCTACTGAGCACCCGTACACCATCCTTGATGTCAAACACCGATGGATATGGGATCATCCATCACCCATCATATGGGTCAAGATGCGTATACGCTAGTCTACTCTGGTGTATCGATTCCCTGTCTCGATACACCCTCGGCTAGGAACAGTTATAAGATGTACTCGTCGACTACCGTGGCCCCACTAGTATGATCTCATCATTGTCCTAGTAGTCGAGTACATATCCTAAGGGCTCAATCAACATGTAACATAAAGACAATGAGAGTACATGTTAAGATAAAGAGCAACCAGATTGCATACTATCATGTTGAGCGAGAAAGTCCTCCCTATATATGTCCAAGCATCCACTACAATATACATCACTATGCACAGTAATGGCCTCTAGGTCATACATATAACTAACAATCTCCCACTTGCACTAGGGCCATCTGTTGTGGTATCACATACACAACAATTTGCTGTGGTTGAAGTATCTCATACTCAACTATCCCATAAAAGTCTCTACTGGGAAAAAGGCCTTTGTGAGTGGATCCGCGCTGTTGTCCTCTGTGTCTACTTCCTAACCTCGATCTCCCTGGAGATCAACCATCTCCATGATCAGGTGATGCTGCCTAAGAATTATTTCTGGATTTCTGATGGGACGGTGTTCCTTGGCATAAGCCACAAGTCCATTGTCATACAATGGTAGGAACGAAGTTCATCTCATGAACTAAAATATATCCAGACTGCCTCTTTGGTAGCCTCTTTGGTAACGATGTATCTTTCCTTTAATCGTCTAGTATGTCACGGTATCTAGCTTGGAACTCTTCCAACATACCGTCCCTCCACTGAGGATAAAGACAATGCCTGCGACTGACATTCAGTCGTCCTTATCACCCTGGAACCTTTCCAGTGATTCTCCCCAGGATCGATTGATACCATCTCACTACAACTAGTGAGAATCCTAACATCCAATGAGATCTATCTCATAGATCCAAAACCCAGGATTTAGGAGGTATCACCTTGATCCTATATGGAGAATCCTTGTGATAAGTGGAGATTGACCGAGCGTAGTATAGGAAACTCCTTCCCTATCAAGAGTATGTCATCCAGGTACTCTACGAGGATCACCACCATACTCTCTACTGCCTTTTTGTATATACAAGGTTCATCTATCATTTTGATGAAGTCAAACTCTTTGACTACCACATCAAAACAGATGTTCCAACTCCGCGATACCTGTTTATCACATAAAACATCTTGCACACGTTTCCGCTGCTCCCACTATGTACGAAGCTCTCTGGCTGTGTACTTATAGACGCTCTCTTCCAAATTATCATTTAGAAAAGCAGTCATGACACCCAACCACCAGATATCATAGTCATGGTATGTAGCAGTGGCAAGTAGGATCTGGATGGACTTATGCATAGCTTTGAAAGTTTCAACTTTTTCATGTACACCAAGTAATCTTCTCAAGATATACTTGCTCCTGATGGGGATTTAACCCTTCAGATAAAGCAACCAAAGTCCATACTTTGTTGGTGTATAAGGATTCCATCTCAGATCGCTAAGCATCCAGCCATTCTCACAGAGTCCCACTCCTGATAGCCTGCTCGAAACTAGTTGGGTCATCATCTCATGATGCAATCCTCGCTCTGTTAGTTATATGTATGCCCTAGAGGCCATTACTGTACATACGATGCATATTGTAGTGGATGCTAGGACATATATAGGGATGACTTTCTTACTCAACATGATAGTATGCTATCTGGTTGTACTTTATCTTAACATGTACTCTGATTGTCTCTATGTTACATGTTGATAAAGCCCTTAGGATATGTACTCGACTACTGGGACTATGATGAGATCATACTAGTGGGGCCACGGTAGTCGACGAGTACATCCTATAACTGTTCCTAGTCGAGGGTGTATCGAGACAGGGCATCGATGCACCAGAGTAGACTAGCGTATACACATCTTGACCCATATGATGGGCGATGGATGATCCCATATCCATCGGTGTTTGACATCAAGGATGGTGTACGGGTGCTCAGTGGTGACTGGGTACACTGGACGGACTCGCCGAGAACTCCCAGATGGTATTATACCTTACGTCAGATGGCAGTTCTCTGGTGACACTGGTACAGCTTAGTCTGTTGACCCGGGATCGTCATAGAGTCTTGTGTGATTCCCACTGTGCTTTGATTTCCATCATACCACGTCCAAGAGGGCATGCAAAAAGGTGGCTTTTGGGTACAGTCCCGAATCACATGGAGGCAATGAGCGATAGGAGGGGATTCGTCTCTCCCGGTATAGGGAGTTGATGTTGTGCTATGTTTGATTGGCTATAACCGGAAATCCCTGGCCAGGGTTGCTGAGATTTACTGGTAAGTGTTATCAGTAGTTTCTCAAACTGTTATAGACCTCATATCGACACGACTTATCAAGCTACTGGGGTCTGACGTTTACCACCCCTAGGCGAGATAAGCGACATATCAGACGACGAGACCGGACTGTACGGGAGTGTTACTGTTTGGATTCACATGAGAATGTACAGGCTCTCTTGTTGATCTTATGAGCGTTCAATACCTGGGTGGCTGTTACGTTTAGCTGACCGCTTGCAGTTTGTGGGTGTTTGATATGATCATCACCTACTGCCGGCGTATTAACGATTCTTTAGAGTCCTACACAAAGGTTTCTTGGCTCAAGCAAAACGGAGTAGGGGCACATATGTGATATGTACGGGACCGAGGATAATGCGATATGAGATACCGTATTCTATTCTCGCGATATTTGATATCAGCCGGGTCATCGGATCAAATGTTGATTCGATGAATCGGTACGGATAAATATTAGTCGGTTATATGTGATATAGCCGGATTGTCGGATCAAGTGTTGATTCGATAATTTAATGTATAATAGTATATATGATATATTAAATTACATTAACTAATATTAGCTAACTAAAAGATTCTTTTTCTCACTCGGGTAATACATTGATATATATGCGATATATGTTAAATGTATTATTTTATTTTGTTACGATAAATATTATATATGTGATATATAATATTGTAACATGATATGATTACTAATGCAACATGTTTAGTAGAGATTAAACATGGTTAGGGTTTGATTAGGGTTAAACCTTTCTAAATGTTTCTAGAAGATTTTTTTTTGTTTTGTGCAAAGATATTTGTTTAGATATTTTTGCATGATATTTCTTAACCCAACCACACCCCTTAACCCTAGTTCAATCTCTACAATGGTTACTTGACCATGGTTGCATTAGTCATCATCTTTATCCTTTCATTATTCATCACAAAAGGAATTCTACTCTTCTTCTTCTTCTTCTTCTTCTTCTTCCTTCTACTTTTCATGGAAAAAGCTTACTGGCTTTTTTCCTTGTGATGAATATGAGTGAGAATGAGAAAATAAAAGAGAGCAAAAATCCTACTTCATCATCCTCATCTATCCTTGCCATTTAGATGAGGGTGTTCACTTCGTTTAATGAGTGTTAGCTTGTGTTAACGAAACTTCAAGGTAGATCATCTTTGTATCGAAGATCGGAAGCAAGACTGCATCTTTCTCTTCGTGGAACCTCTCGAGAGTCCGGAACATGATGATCGCAGTGAAGGGACCTCAACACGGAGCTTAAGAAGTAAAGGACCAGATCTACAAAGGTTGTAATCCCTCTCACTTAGTGTTAATCTGTTTAATATGCTTGTTTTCGCCTAAACCCTAGTTTAAAGATCCGGCTTCGGGTTGTTCGGCAAGGCTAAATTTTTAATCGGGCATGATTGATGCCTCGTAGACCCTTATGCGCGTGCCCAGAAAACCTAGAGTGGTATCAGAGACAAGCTAGAGCTTTAGGCGAAGTCTAGACGAAATTTAAAGTCCGATCGAACCCGAATACCCCGATAAAACCCTTCTCTGTACATTTTTCAAAACTGTGATGTTTTATGAATTAAAAAGTCTCAGAAAAACAAGCAGGAAAAACTAAGAATTACTGTGAAGTACGGTCAACTAACTCAATATTTTGACCGTGGAACCGCGACCAAACCATGGGTTTGGCGGCGGTTCCGCGGCCAAAATTTGGACTTAGTCCCTGGAATTTCACTTATTTTTTCTTAGGTCCTTTCTTGGCAATTTTTTCTGGAAATGTTTTAATTCCACTCAAGTGTTGAGTTTTCTAGGGTTGTATTAGGGAATTGTTGATTCGATCAGAAAATTTAACTTTGTTTAGTTTTGTCCGGATAATTTTTAGAAACTGTTAAAAAGTTCGAACGGATATCAATAACTCACTTTTTCCCCTGCCGTAATTTTTTTCAAAAGTTGGATTTTTTCTCTCGAGTTTAAGAACGTTCTAAGTCATGCAAGTAATGCGGTGGACCCTCTAGAAGACAACAAACCTTAACTCGATTATGTGACCGTCTTGAACTGCCTCTAGACCGACAGTACGGCGTGCCACATGTGAGGCGTTAGCTTGACCCTTCTACGGCTGGACCATTGGTACTGTGGCATGTGATGGATGTTTTTAAACTGATTTCGAGTATTGAAATATATTGGGAAAATCTTGGGTGTTTGATTATTCGATCGGAAAGTTTAACATTGTCTATTTATCTGGAATGTGATACAATATTTGGAATCCACATGTAGTTATGAGATAACTAATTTGAATGTTATAAATCTAGCAGTTCAGTCTCAGATGATCGGTTGCCACGGAATTTTTATGTGATCAAAACTCCGTCGCAATCACGTAGCGTACGCAGATACTCGCCGGGTAAACTTAACGGACAACCACGCCCCATAGCCCCGACCAAGTGACTGTAGGAGAACCCCGTCGCCAAAAGCATCCGTTCGGGTGCTCGCGGCAGCGGTGTTCCGCCTTAGTGCACTTCGTCGACGGCATCCGGGGGTGCGGCCGTCTACTAAAGTTTGTGACGAGCATTCGATCAGGATATCGGGAATCTTGTTGAATTGCCCGACTTGATATTGAAAAGTGTTTTCGATAATGAGACTAAAATGCGGGGTTTATAATTGTTAGGCATGAGATGTCTAAGGAATTCATTTGGTTAGGCATGCGATGTCTAAAGAGGTTGCGGATTCCAACTGTTGTAGTTTTACACTTTCTTTTCTGTGACCGTAAGCGTAGTATGTGTTGTATCGCCGACTTCGTTGCTATACATCAACGACAATCGGGATACGCATACTTGCTTACGTTGATGATATGAGATATTATGTGTTGCTGTGATATGTTATATTGGATCGTCGCATTTTGAATAGCCGGGGGTTTTTATGTGAGATGAGAGTTTTTCTTTTTCATTCATGTAAAATTCATTTGTATGTAATATTCTTTTATTGGGGCACTTCCAGGTTGCGGAAGATGTCACCGTTGTATATTATTTACTTTTCCGCATTAGGTAGACCCAAGAGGGGAGCACAAGTAACCGGGTTCTAGGGTCCAGTGGGAGACCATCTCGAGGAGTCGGGACCGGGTATCCTAACCCTATAATTGGCTGTGTTGCTTGCCGCTCTCGTAGGGGTCTAGGGATGTGGGTTTGGCTATTCATCGCGACCGTGGAATCCGTGTTTTATACAGGCTCGTATTGAAAACACGGACATCCTAGTATATCCAATATTTCATATATGTTCTTCTGCTGCAATGTTCTGTGATGAGATCATATTACTGCCTGAGATGAATGTTTATATTATATATATGAGATATATGTTATATTGCAGATTTCGTTTCAAAATGCGATGCTTGCGAAGCATAATAAAATGGGACTTCATTAATGAGATTAATGAAATAAAAGAAACCTAAGATGTTGTAGAAACTTGTTTATAAAAACTGGTAGCTCTAGTTCTTGCTTTGCATAGCGGTGTTCCTTGTAGAACATTCAGCACCTTATTCGATAAGGAAAGAGCCGAGATCCCTTCACCGGGAGTGACCTCTTTAGTGAAACTAGCAGATGCTACAAACTCGGTTTGTCTTTTGATTGCTTCTATAGATTTTTCTTTGCATAGTGGTATATATGATATATCTTACACCTTATTCGATGAGGAAAGGGCCGACGATCCCTTCACCGGGAGTGACCCCATTAGCAAAACTAGAAAAGCCTAAAAAACACTCCATTTAAAATCACTCGATTCTACAACGATATCAAGTTCATTACGCTCATGGTTTTCTTAAAAACCTGTATAGCCCTCCGTCATTTCAGATAAGTACTACTTAGTATTCGTGCTACGGTAGTTTGGCATGCGTCAAGGCGTAGTGTACGGTAGCTAACTAGTGCTTATCTGCTAGCATACGATGCGATTGGATTAGGGTATTCGTACGGCGTTGTTTGGCATGCGTCAAGGGTCGTGCGGGTGGGTTTAATTCAATCAAGAAATGTACGGGTTGAACTTGACTAGCGGACTATGGGTTGTTTGGCATGCGTCAAGGTCATAGCACGCTAGGGGTAAAATATTATTGGGAACTTCAAGTGTTGAAATTTGCAATGAGATTGCATACCTTCTATGAGATAGTTGGATCCCGATACCCGCTAGGAGTAAGAGTTACTCCTGGGAGAGTTTTACAAATTACAATTAGCTGATCAAGTAGGTGTCTAGAAAGGTGTTAACGGGGTTACGCCTCTGGGAAAATGAGGTTTACTTTAATTAGGTCCGTGCGAAAGCACGGGGGACCTCCCTCAAAGTACCGACACTGGCCTGGCTGAAAGATTGGCGAACTTGTAGCGTGTAATTAATTCCGGCTAGTCTTTCCTTTTAGGGTTTGAAGGAAGATTTGATTAAAACAGTGGGAGACATCCTGATTAGATATATTAGATAACCAATCTAATCTTACAAGAGCATACGCTGAGTGTTTTCTTCTCTCTCTCTCTAGGTAGCAACCATATCACGCCTTAATCAAGATAATAATACGGATGTATTGACCGAACCCACTTGTTATACTGAGCTGGGGAACGTTGGTCCCGCTCTAACTTATAATTGTTATAAGACAGAGCAGGAAATTAGGGAATACCAGATTTCCCGTGCCGCCCAAACGAAGAAAGTGCATGCTGATGCATCATCTTCGGGTGTGTTCATTACATAGAACTGTTTCTCAGTATCCTTTACGTCCTGGGTATGTGATACCGGATCAGGATCCCGCATATGTAATCTGTTACATGGGCTACAGAAAGCTAGAGAACTGAGAACGGGTGATAAGTTTCATGAGATAGAAACGGTGCAAGTGTTGCAGCCAAGTCTGTTGGTCACTGTCACCCTGTATTACCAGAATACATTGATTCTGAACAAATGTTATTAGATAACGAACCTGATATACAACACCATATCAGTCTCTTTATTAGTAAAGAAAGGATATAATTTTGTATTGTTGGATAATGTTTTGAACATTTCCTATATCAAGAGTTGATCGGTTCAGGCACGTTATCTAAAAGCATTGACGTTCTAAATCAAACTACAGTTCTTAGTATACAGAACACACACGAGAGGAAGAGTTCAGAAATGAACGAATCCTTCTTGAGGCATTATAGACTAGGTCATATCAATGCGACCCGACTAGCTAAGTTACATTTAGATGCATATTTAAATCTATTTGAATTTACATCTTGTGAAACTTGCCGGTCATGTCACAAAGATAAGATGACCATAGCTCTGTTTATTGGAAACAGAGAAAGAGTTAGTGAATTCTTGGGATTGATACATGCTGATGTATGAAGGTCCCCTGTCTATACATGCCAAGAACGGTTCTTTTTTACTTCATTACATTCTCTGATAATCTCTTAAGATTCAGACATATGTTCCTGTTGAAACACAAGTCCGAAGCTTTTGAGATATTCACAGAATATAAGTTAGAAGTAGAGAACCAAAAAACGGGTATAAGTATTATGTCCTTTGATGAGATCAAGAAGGAGAATACTTGAGCACGGAATTCCTGGACTATTCTAAAGGAGAATGAGATTCTCTCTCAGCATTACTCCTCTGTATACACCATAGAACGATGGTATATCGGGGCGGAGCAAGAAACACCTAATGTGATATGGTGTGCTCTATGATGAGTACTACTGAGTTTCCTATTTCCTTTTGGGAGTTATGCACTTGAGAAGCTGTATACCTATTGAATAGGGTTCAAATCAAATCAGTTGCCTACCACTTCATATGTGATATGGAAAGGGAAGAGCCCATATCTTAAGTTTTTTACGATTTGGGGTTGTCCGGCCAATGTCTAAAAGAAAAATCCGGGAAAGCTCGAGGCAAGGTCTGTTATGTAGAACTGGAAATGTTCTAGCTATACAAACTGCAGCTGATGATTTGGTAGAACCAAAGGATTCAATAGTTTCCAACGAACCTCAGCCTCTCCGCCGATCTAGTAAGGTTCCTCACCCACCTGAGAGATACTTCGGTTTCTCTATGACAGTGGGAGCGAGGATTGCATCATGAGATGATGACCCAACTAGTTTCGAGCTGGCCATTAGGAGTGGGACTCTGTAAGAATGGCTGGATGCTTAGTGATCTGAGATGGAATCCTTATACACCAACAAAGTATGGACATTGGTTGCTTTATCTGAAGGGTTAAATCCCCATCAGGAGCAAGTATATCTTGAGAAGATTACTTGGTGTACATGGAAAAGTTGAGACTTTCAAATCTATGCTTAAGTCTATCCAGATCCTACTTGCCACGGCTACATTCCATGACTACGATATCTGGTGGTTGGGTGTCATGACTGCTTTTCTAAATGATGTTTTAGAAGAGAGCGTCTATAAGTACACAGCCAGAGGGTTTCATAGACAGTGGGAGCAGCGGAAATGTGTGCAAGATGTTTTATATGATAAAACAGGCATCGCGGAGTTGGAACATCTATTTTGATATGGTAGTCAAAGAGTTTGATTTCATCAAAATGGTAGATGAACCTTGTATATACAAAAAGGTAGTAGGGAGTGTGGTGGTGATCCTCGTAGAGTACGTGGATGACATACTCTTGATAGGGAAGGAGTTTCCTATGCTACGCTCGATCAATCTCCGCTTATCACAAGGATTCACCATATAGGATCAAAGTGATACCTCCTAAATCCTGGGTTTTTTGATCTATGAGATAGATCTAATTGGAAGTTAGGATACTCACTAGTTGTAGTGAGATGGTATCAATCGATCCTGGGGAGAATCACTGGAAATGTTCCAGGGTGATTAGGACGACTGAATGTCAGTCGCAGGCATTGTCTATACCCTCAGTGGAGGGACAGTATGTTGGAAGAGTTCCAAGCTAGATACCGTGACATACTAGACGATTAAAGGCAAGATACATCGTTACCAAGGATGGTAGGAACAAAGTTCATGAGATGAACTTTGTTCCAACCATTGTGTGACAATGGAGTTGTGGCTTTAGCCAAGGAACCCCCGTCCCACCAGAAATCCAGATATAATTCTTAGGCAGTATCACCTGATCATGGAGATGGTTGATCTCCAGGGAGATCGAGGTCAGGAGAGTAGACACAGAGGACAACAGTGCGGATCCACTCACGAAGGCCTTTTTCTTAGTAGATACTTTTATAGGATGGTTGAGTATGAGATACTTCAACCGCAGCTAATTGTTGGGTATGTGATACCACAACAGATGGCCCTAGTGCAAGTGGGAGATTGTTAGTTATATGTATGCCCTAGAGGCCATTACTGTACATACGATGTATATTGTAGTGGAAGCTAGGACATATATAGGGAGGACTTTCTTGCTCAACATGATAGTATGCTATCTGGTTGTACTTTATCTTAACATGTACTCTGATTGTCTCTATGTTACATGTTGATAAAGCCCATAGGATATGCACTCGACTACTGGGACTATGATGAGATCATACTAGTGGGGCCACGGTAGTCGACGAGTACATCCTATAACTGTTCCTAGTCAAGGGTGTGTCGAGACAGGGAATCGATACACCGGAGTAGACTATCGTATACGCATCTTGACCCATATGATGGGCGATGGATGATCCCATATCCATCGGTGTTTTGACATCAGAGATGGTGTACGGGTGCTCAGTGGAGACTGGGTACACTGGACGGACTCGCCGAGAACTCCCAGATGGTGATATACCACACGTCAGATGGCGGTTCTCCGGTAACACTGGTACAGGGTAGTCTGTAGACCCGAGATCGTCATAGAGTCTTGTGTGATTCCCACTGTGCTTTAATTTCCATCATACCACGTCCAAGAGGGCGTGCAAAAAGGTGGCTTTTGGGTACAGCCCCGAATCACATGGAGGCTATGAGCGATAGGAGGGGATTCGTCTTTCCCGGTATAGAGAGTTGATGTTGTGCTGTGTTCGATTGGCTATAACCGGAAATCCCTGGCCAGGGTTGCTGAGATTTACTGGTAAGTGTTATCAGTAGTTTCTCAAACTGTTATAGACCTCATATCGACACGACTTATCAAGCTACTGGGGTCTGACGTTTACCACCCCTAGGCGAGATATGCGACATATCAGACGACGAGACCGGACTGTACGGGAGTGTTACTGTTTGGATTCACACGAGAATGTACAGGCTTGCTTGTTGATCTTCTGAGCGTTCAATACCTGGGTGGCTGTTACGTTTAGCTGACCGCTTGCAGCTTGTGGGTGTTTGATATGATCATCACCTACTGCCGGCGTATTGACAATTCTTTAGAGTCCTACACAGAGGTTTCTTGGCTCAAGCAAAACGGAGTAGGGGCACATATGTGATATGTGCAGGACCGAGGATAATGCGATATGAGATACCGTATTCTATTCTCGCGATATTTGATATCAGCCGGGTCATCGGATCAAATGTTGATTCGATGAATCGGTACGGATAAATATTAGTCGGTTATATGCGATATAGCCGGATTGTCGGATCAAGTGTTGATTCGATAATTTAATGTATAATAATATATATGATATATTAATTTACATTAACTAATATTAGCTCACTAAAAGATTCTTTTTCTCACTCGGGTAATACATTGATATATATGCGATATATGTTAAATGTATTATTTTATTTTGTTACGATAAATATTATATATGTGATATATAATATTGTAACATGATATGATTACAAATGTAACATGTTTAGTAGAGATTAAACATGGTTAGGGTTTGATTAGGGTTAAACCTTTCTAGATGTTTCTAGATGATTTCTTTTTTTTTTGTGCAAAGATATTTGTTTAGATATTTTTGCATGATATTTCTTAACCCAACCACACCCCTTAACCCTAGTTCAATCTCTACAATGGTTACTTGACCATGGTTGCATTAGTCATCATCTTTATCCTTTCATTATTCATCACAAAAGGAATTCTATTCTTCTTCTTCTTCTTCTTCTTCCTTCTACTTTTCATGGAAAAAGCTTACTAGCTTTTTTCCTAGTGATGAATATGAGTGAGAATGAGAAAATAAAAGAGAGCAAAAATCCTACTTCATCATCCTCATCTATCCTTGCCATTTAGATGAGGGTGTTCACTTCGTTTAATGAGTGTTAGCTTGTGTTAACGAAACTTCAAGGTAGATCATCTTTGTATCGAAGATCGGAAGCAAGACTGCATCTTTCTCTTCGTGGAACCTCTCGAGAGTCCGGAACACGATGATCGCAGCGAAGGGACCTCAACACGGAGCTTAAGAAGTGAAGGACGGAATCTACAAAGGTTGTAATCCTTCTCACTTAGTGTCAATCTGTATAACATGCTTGTTTTCGCCTAAACCCTAGTTTAAAGATCCGGCTTCGGGTTGTTCGGCACGGCTAAATTTTTAATCGGGCATGGTTGATGCCTCGTAGATCCTTGTGCGCGTGCCCAGCAAACCTAGACGCTCCCACTGTCATAGGGAAACCGAAGTATCTCTCAGGTGGGTGAGGAACCCTACCAGATCGGCGGAGAGGCTAAGGTTCGTTAGAAACTATTGAATCCTCCGGTTCTACCAAATCATCAGCTGCAGTTTATATAGCTGGAACTCTTTCCAGTTCTACCTCATGACCACTAATTTCTTCACAAGAAATTCCCTTTCACAAAGGTGGCATGCTGAAAAACATCTTTTGTTCCTCGATTTGGTAGAAGATATTCTTTTGCTAATGCTTGGGATATCCAACAAACTTCTACAGAACTGACTTTGTCTCGAGTTTGTCCGGATTTTGCTTTTAGGCATTGGCTGGACAACCCTAAATCTTAACATACTTAAGATATGGGTTCTTCCCATTCCATATCACATATGAAGTGGTAGGCAACTGATTTGATTGGAACCCTATTCAATAAGTATGCAGCTTCACAAGTGCATAACTCCCAAAAGGAAATAGGAAACTCAGTAGTACTCATCATAGAGCGCACCATATCACATAGGGTGTGATTGCTCCGCCCTGATACACCGTTGTGCTGTGGTGTATACGGAAGAGTAATGCTGAGAGAGAATCTCATTCTCCTTTAGAATAATCCAGGAATCCCGTGCTCAAGTATTCTTCTCCTTGATCTCATCAAAGAACATAATACTTATACCCGTTTTTGGTTCTCTACTTCTAATTATATTCTGTGATTATCTCAAAAGTTCCGGACTTGTGTTTCAACAGGAACATATGTCTAAATCTTGAGAGATCATCAGTGAATGTAATGAAGTACAAAGAACCGATCCTGGCATGTGTAGACAGGGGATCTTCATACATCAGCATGTATCAATCCCAAAAGTTCACTAACTCTTTCTCTGTTTCCAATAAACAGAGCTGTGGTCATCTTATCTTTGTGACATGACCGGAAAGTTTCACAAGATGTAAATTCAAACTAACTTAAATATGCATCTTTACGTAACTTCAGCTAGTTGGGTCGCATTGATATGACCTAGTCTACAATGCCACAAGAAGGATTCGTTCATTTCTGAACTCTTCCTCTTGTGTGTGTTCTATACATTAAGAATTGTGGTTTGATTTAGATCGTCTATGCTTTTAGATAACGTGCTTAAACCGATCAACTCTTGATATAGGAAATGTTCAAAACATTATCCAACAATACAAAATTATATCCTTCTTTACTAATAAAGAGACTGATATGATGTTGTATATCAGGTTCGGTATCTAATAACATTCATTCAGAATCAATGTATTCTGGTAATACAGGGTGATAACTACCAACAGACTTGGCTGCATCACTTGCACCGTTTCTATCTCATGAAACTTATCACCCGTTCTCAGTTCTCTACCTATCTGTAGCCCATGTAACAAATTACATATATGGGATCCTGATCCGGTATCAAATACCCAGGACGTAAAGGATATTGAGAAACAGTTCTGTGTAATGAACACACCCGAAGAAGATGCATCAACATGCACTTTTTTCGTTTGGGCGGCACGGGAATTCTGGTAATCCCCTATTTCCTGCTTTGTCTTATAACAATTATAAGTTGGAGCGGGACCAACGTTCCCTAGCGCAGTATAACAAGAGGGTTCGGTCAATACATCCGTATTATTATCTTGATTAAGGCATGACATAGTCATAACCAGGAGAGAGAGAGATGAAAACACTCAGCGTGCGCTTTTACAAGATTAGATTTGTTATCAATTTATCTAATCAGGATGGTTCCCATTGTTTTAGTCAAATCTTCCTTCAAACCCTAAAAGGAAAGACTAGCCAGGATTAATTACACTCTACAAGTTCGCCAATCTTTCAGGCAGGCCAGTGCCGGTACTTTGAGGGAGGTTCCCCGTGCTTTCGCACGGACCTAATTAAAATAAAACTCGTTTTCCTAGAGGCATAACCCCGTTAACACCTTTCTAGACACCTACTTGATCGGCTAATTGTAATGTGTAAAACTCTCCCTAGAGTAACTCTTACTCGCAGCGGGTATTGGGATCCAACTATCTCATAGAAGGTATGCAATCTCATTGCAAATTTCAACACTTGAAATTCCAAATAATATTTTGCCCCGAGCGATCTATGACCTTGACAAGGTAAACAAACCATAGACCGCAAGTCAAGTTTAACCCGTCATTTCCTGATATGAATTAAACCCACCCGCATGACCCTTGACAAGGTCAACAAAGTCGCACGACTACCCAAATTCAATCGCATCATATGCTTTTACAGATAAGCAGTAATTAGCTACCGCACACTACGTCTTGACAAGGTCAACAAACGCAGCACGAATACTAACTATTACTTATCTGAAATGACGGAAGGCTACGACAGGTTTTTAAGAAAACCCTTTGCGTAATGAACTTGATATCGTTGTAGAATCGAGTAATTTTTAGATGGAATGTTTTTGAGGCCTGTTCTAGTTTTTCTAAAGAGGTCACTCCCGGTGAAGGGATCTCGGCTCTTTCCTTATCGAATAAGGTGCAGGATATTTCACAAATACCGCTGTGCAAAGCAAGAACTATAAGAACAATCAAAAGACAAACCTAGTTTGTAGCATCTGCTAGTTTCGCTAAAGAGGTCACTCCCGGTGAAGGGATCTCGGCTCTTTCCTTATCGAATAAGGTGCTGGATGTTCTACAAGGAACACCGCTATGCAAAGCAAGAACTAGAGCTACCTGTTTTTAAACAAGTTTCTACAACATCTTTAGGTTTCTTTTATTTCATTAATCTCATTAATGAAGTCCCATTTTATTATGCTTCACAAGCATCACATTTGAAACGAAATATGCAATATAACATATATCTCATATATATAATATAAACATTCGTCTTAGGCAGTAATATGATCTCATCACAGAACATTGCAGCAGAAGAACATATATGAAATTTTGGATATACTAGGAGGTCCGTGTTTTAATACGAGCCTGTATAAAACGCGGATTCCACGGTCGCGATGAATAGCCAAACCCACATCCCTAGACCCCTACGAGAGCGGCAAGCAACACTGCCCATTCTAGGGTTAGGAGACCCGGTCTCGACTCCTCGAGATGGTCTCCCACTGGACCCTAGAACCCGGTTACTTGTGCTCCCCGCCTTTGGTCTACCTAATACAGAAAAGTAAATAATATACAATGGTGACATCATCCTTAGCCCGGAAGTGCCCCAATAAAATAATATTACATAGAAATGAATTTTACATGAATGAAAAAGAAAAACTCTCATCTCACATAAAACCCCCGGCTATTCAAAACGCTACGATCCAATATAACATATCACAGCAACACATAATATCACATATCATCAACGTAAGTAAATATGCGTATCCCAATTGTCGTTGATGTATAGCAACGAAACCGGCGATACACCACATATTACACTTACGATCACAGAAAAGAAAGTGTAAAATAACAACAGTTGGAATCCGCAACATCCTTATACATCTCATGCCTAACCAAATGAATTCCTTAGACATCACATGCCTAACAATTATAAACCCAGCATTTTAGCCTCAATATCGAAAACTCTTTTCAATATCTAGTCGGGCAATTCAACAAAATTCCCGAAATATTGATCGAATGCTCGTCGCAAACTTTAGTAGACGGCCGCACCCCCAGATGCCGTCGACGAAGTGCACTAAGGCGGAACACCGCTGCCGCGAGCACCCGAACGGATGCTTTTGGCGACGGGGTTCTCCTACAGTCACTTGGTCGGGGCTATGGGGCATGGCTATCTATTAGGTTTACCCGGCGAGTATCCACGTACGCTACGTGAATGCGACGGAATTTTGATCATATCAAAATCCCGTGGCAACCGATCAAATGAGACTAAACTGCTAAATTTACAACATTCAAATTAGTTATCTCATAACTACTTGTGGATTCCAAATATTGTATCATATTCCAGATAAATAGACAATGTTAAACTTTCCGATCGAATAATCAAACACCCAAGTTTTCCCAAATAATTCTCAACACTTAAAATTAGTTTAAAAACATCCATCATATGCCACCGTACCAATGGTCCAGCCGTAGAAAGGTCAAGCCAATGCCTCACATGTAGCAACGCCGTACTGCCACAAACCCTAAGGTTTAGAGACTGTTCAGACGGTCACATAATCGAGTTAAGGTTTTTTGTCTTCTAGAGGGTCCACCACGTTACTTGCATGACTTAGAACGTTCTTAAACTATGGAAAAATCCAACACTTGGAAATTTTTTTGGCAGGGGAAAAAGTGAGTTATTGATATCTGTTCGAACTTTTTAACACGTTCTAAAAAATACCCGGATAAACTAAACGAAGTTAAACTTTCCGATCGAATCAACGAGTTCCCAATACATCCCAGAAAACTCAACACTTGAGCAGAATTAAAAATCCCCAGAAGCAAGCAAAAGTGCCTACGGATGTTACTGTACAAAAACTATCCCTCAATCTTCAATACTTGCCGCGGAACCGTCGCCAATACCCTGGTTTGATCGCGGTTCCGCGACGCTTTAATTGATTTAGGGGGTCGTTTTTCACAGGTCACCATAAAATTACCTGCTGAATTTTCTGAGCATTTTTAATATGAATAATGTCAACTTTTTGAAAAATTTCCAGAAACTAGGTTTTATCGGGTATTCAGAGTTCGATCGGACTTTAAACTTCGCCTAGACTTCGCCTAAAGCTCTAGCTTGGCTCTGATACCACTATAGGGTTATTAGGCACTCTCACAAGGGTCTACAAGGCATCAACCATACCCGATTTAAAATTTATACGTGCCGAACAACCCTAACCAAGATCTTTAAACTAGAGATTAGGCGAAACAAAGCAAGTAAGCAACTTTACTTCTAAGAGTTAGGGATTACAACCTTTGTAGTCCAGTCCTTCACTTCTAAAGCTCCGTGTTGAGGCCTCTTCGCTGCGATCATCGAGTACCCGGACTCTAGAGAGGCTCCATGAAAAGAAAGATGCAAGCTTGCTTCCGATCTTCGATAACAAAGATGATCTACCTTGAAGTTTCTTTAACACAAGCTCTCACTCACTAATGAAGTGAACACCCTAATCTAAATGGCTAGGATAGATTAGGATGATGAAGTAGGATTTTAGCTCTCATTTGTTTTCTTAATCTCACTCATTTTCATCACTAATGAAAAGCTAGAAAGCTTTTCATCAAGGAAGAAGAAGAAGAATATCCAAAACCTTTTGTGATGAATAATGAAAAGTCTAGTGAGGTTAGAAATGCAACCAAGGGTTAAGTAAGTAAAGTTAACCCTTGTAGAGATTGAACCATGGTCAAGGGTTGGGTTGGGTTAACAAATATCATAACAAATATCTTTAGAAAATATCTTTAGCAAGAAACAAAAGAAAACCTTCTAGAAAAAATTAACCTAAATCAAACCTTAATCACGTTTAATCTCCACTAATCATGTTGCATTAATAACCCTAACATGTTACAATATTATATATCACATATACAATATTTATTGTAACAAAATAAAATAACAAAATTAACATATATCGCATATATATTAATGTATTACCCGAGTGAGAAAAAGAATCTTTTTGTGAGGTTATACTAGTTAATGTAATTTAATATATCTAATATATAATTATACATTAGATTATCGAATCAACACTTGTTCCGATAATCCGGCTATTTCACAAATAACCGACTAATATGATCTGTATCAGTTCATCGAATCAACACTTGATCCGATGACTCAGCTATATCACATATACCCGGCCGATATCTCAAATCATGAGAATCTAATACGGTATCACATACACGTATTGTTCTCGGTCCCGCACATATCATATATGTGCTCCTACTCCGTTTTGCCTGAGCCAGGAAACCTCTGTGTAGGACTTTAAAGAATCATCAATACGCCGGCAGTAGGTGATGATCATATCAAACACCCACAAGCTGCAAGCGGTCAGCTAAACGTAACAGTCACCCAGGTATTGAGCGATCAGAAGATCAACAAGCAAGCCTGTACATTCTCCTGCGAATCCAATCAGTAACACTCCCATACAGTCCGGTCTCTTTGTCTGATATGTCGCATATCTCGCCTAGGGGTGGTAAACATCAGACCCCAGTAGCTCGATAAGTCGTGTCTATATGAGGTCCATAACAGTTCGAGAAACTGCTGATAACACTTACCAGTAAATCTCAACAACCCTGGCCAGGGATTTCCAGTTATAGCCAATCGAACACTGCGCAACATCAACTCCCTATACCGGGAGAGACGAATCCCCTCCTATCGCTCATTGCCTCCATGTGATTCGGGACTGTACCCAAAAGCCACCTTTTTGCACGCCCTCTTGGAGGTGGTATGATGGAAATCAAAGCACAGTGGGAATCACACAAGACTCTATGACGATCTCGGGTCTACAGACTAACCTGTACCAGTGTCACCAGAGAACTGCCATCTGACGTGAGGTATAATACCATCTGGGAGTTCTCGGCGAGTCCGTCCAGTGTACCCAGTCTCTACTGAGCACCCGTACACCATCCTTGATGTCAAACACCGATGGATATGGGATCATCCATCGCCCATCATATGGGTCAAGATGCGTATACACTAGTTTACTCTGGTGTATCGATGCCCTGTCTCGATACACTTTCGACTAGGAACAGTTATAGGATGTACTCGTCGACTACCGTGGCCCCACTAGTATGATCTCATCATAGTCCCAGTAGTCGAGTACATATCCTAAGGGCTTTATCAACATGTAGCATAGAGACAATGAGAGTGCATGTTAAGATAAAGAGCAACCAGATAGCATACTATCATGTTGACCAAGAAAGTCCTCCTTATATATGTCCGAGCATCTACTACAATATACATCACTATGTACAGTAATGGCCTCTAGGGCATACATATAACTAACAATATCCGTCTTTTAACCTTAACAGGGAGTAACAACAGCTCGTCATCATCTAGCACGAACCTCTTGTCCCACTTGTCTATATCATCGTCTACTCCGATATCACGTCTCTATCTGTGCACTGCAATTGTTCTCGGCTATGGTCAATCCGAAGTCTTTCTCACGGACTCGAAATCACGAACTCGGTATCTTCATCACTCTGTAGAAGTATCTGGCCGAACACGTCCTCAGGAACTCGTCCCAACCTGCGGAGGTATACTCCATACTCGTCCTTTCTTGATCAATTCACAACGCATCTGGGTGAGGCCCTCTATCCGAACCTGGTCAACTATCTCGTCGACGATGCCAAACTCTGGCCTGCTGGGTGTGCGCAATATGACCACTCCTGGGTCCAAGTCTTCTCGTATAGTATTCCAGAAAGGTCATGTCGGGGTCTCTCTCTAATCTCATTTCTGCCGATTTGCCCAGAAGTTATCATCTTTCACTATATCTTTTTCTTGTTCCGGAACGGCTGTATTCTCATCATGACTCCTTCTGGATGGTATATCCATATACATGTCAGCGGAGTGGAACGTCATCCCGTCGAAATCTCATGCGAACTCTTTACTCCACTCTGCTCCAATGTCGACTGATTCGGACTTGTCTTCTGGTGGCTGCATGGACTGCGCTCCAACGGCTATACTCGTATCTGGAGTTTCCCAAGCAATGTGTCCTATCACATGATATCCGAATGATGTCGAACCATCCGATCAATTCGTCAGAACCTCATAATCCCCCAAGAGATCAACATCTTGAGTACAGTTTAATAGTATTTCAGTACATGCCACAGCACCTGTGGACCAACCGTAGAAGGGCAAACCCAAGCCTCACCAATGGCACCGCTAAACTGCCGTAAACCCTAAGGTTCGGAGGCGTTCCATGGTCATTACGTCGAGTTAGGGTTTCATTCTTCTAGAGGGTCCATAGAATCGCTTGCATGTCTTTCCGAATACTTTAAACTTGGAATATGGGTCTCTGACATTCGATCACCTCCATCGATTACCAACGAACCTGCGTGAAATCGTCTCTAGCTGGAATCAATCTATCTGATGACCTCGCATCGGGGTAAGCGAACGAACCACATGTCCTTGTCGTTCCTCCTTGGGTGACTAGCGACCTTCCATCATATCTCTAAGTATATACTCATGCTGCAGTAGCTCTAATCGTCTGGGAAATATCTCGTCATTTGCAGCAGCAACTCGTTCATTCGTCTGTATACTAAACAGCGCCTCAATCATCCTGAGTAAGCGACATATCAATGGTCATCACATCCTGGCTGGCCTCTAGCAGTAGCCTGATCCTCTGGTGCCGATCAGCACATCCGGGAAATCTCGTAAAAGCGATCTGTCAAACGCTCATGGCGTGAAAACGTAACAAAATGAAGCCTCTATACGCGATCGTACATCTCTGGAATCACGCCCTGGTCAGTCCTTGTCCGTGACGAGCTCAAGCTGACACAACTCTAGCCGTAGCTCTCTCTGCCCGTGTAATCGTGGCAGCAAAATCATAACCAGTATCGATGAGGATAGATCATAGGAATGAATATAATACTGTGGAAGGAAATGTACATCCTAAGGTCTCTTAAGAGGAGTAGAGTATCGTAAATATTCCACGGAACATACGTACGGTACGTCACTCTACTCAAGCTACCTACTCCATCAACCAAGGGTCATCCTACGCGACGAAAGTTCGGGTATAATACCCCCTCGACTAAGTCTAAGTTCCGTAAGGTCAAGACTAAGTTTCGTATATATATAAACGCTTTAGGCTCCACATAGTGAAACTTAGACTCGAACCAAGGTTAACCTAGCGCTCTGATACCAACTTTATCATGACCCGAAATAGCCCGTGACTGGCACTTGAATCATATGAAGTCTATAGGACCCCATCTAATTCAAGTAAGCCAAAAGCCCAGAAATCTAAAATCATTTTTAAGTAATAAATAAAGGAAATAGTTTTAAGAAGTGAAGAAAACAAGTTTTTAAAACAAGGGTTTTAAAATAGGTAAGCCGAATATGCATTTAAAATCCTCCATATCTTTTCTAAAAATTTCGGCAGAGTTTCCTTTGTAAATACTGGCCCCAAACGGGGTACAACATGAATAATATATATATGCACAATAACATAAGCCGAATATACATTTTAAAAATCTCATGTCTTTTCTGAAAATTTCGGCAGAGTTTCCTTTGTAAATACTTGTCCCGAACGGGGTACAACAAGAATAATATATACACAATGATGAAAGGCATCCCCAAGCGGGAGCTAGCTTTTCGTCAATCGACGGTCATAACCACGCAAGCAATATAATATACAACGCCAAAGGGCGAGGATCAAAACTCAAAAGAAACTCAAAATCAGCATGAAAACCATAATACTACAACGCGCGACTGTAAGGTCGAAATAATACATAACTGGTTTTCTAAGTCTGAAACAATATACAAGTTTTGGTTGATGGAATTACTAGATACAACCGAATAAAATAATACAAGGGTGGTCACGATGCGAGTGAACCCACCTACCAATGCAATCACCCAGAAAGGGTGCAGTGTGCCAGAAAAGCCGTAAAGAAACCTGTATGGCAAAACCTGCAAGAACTGTGGCACAACGGGGGTGAGTTGCCAACTCATGAATAGAAAACATCACAGAGCAGAAATCGTATGCATGACATAATCCTAGGTCAATACGATCAAATATATATATAAACCTCAAATGAATAAGTCTGAAGCATGATAAGGTGGCAATGTAACATCTATACATGAGTGTAGTGCCAAGTGCTAGTGCTAGTGCCTCAGGTAATAACATATCATAATATGAGGTATGATCGATGTTGACTATATCATGAAGTCTATAAGTATGTGGATATCATCCAAGTATGTAATCAATGTCATCAATGTCAATATATGTATGTGAAAATCGTCCACGTGTCACCCAATGACAATAAGCATCATGCATGTAAATATCATAAACATATGCATGGAAGTATGAGGATGTAAATCAACATGTGTCGCTCGCGACATATCAAAATCATGGAACCTGAGTGTCAAGCATCGACACTCGAAAACATCATGAAACATGTGCCTAGCATCGGCACGTAAATCCTCATATATCGGGCTCCGTCAGTCTGGATCGGCCCATATCATCTCTAACTCCAGTCGGTATCCTCTGGATATCCGCCGAGCTCCAATACAATCACCGGTAGGTAGTAGTCCCTCTGCCAGGCTCACCGTCTACTACACAACGATCCGTTCTCGCCCCGGGGTACCATACCGGGTCCACCATGTACCCGCAATCGGCCTTATCCGCCTCCTCGAATCGGGTTTCACATGTCGCTCTCAGCACCGAGAAAACACATGGTGGACGCACTGAAATATCATATCAAGGGTAACCGGGTTTTAAAAACAATTACATACTCTCTTTTGAAATATCCACGGTTCCCAAATCCAGAAATATCATGGAAACAACATATCTCAATGCGTATAATCAAAAGCATGATGTATGCGACATGTAAAAGAAATGTAAGCATATCAGTATATCATGCAATATGGAATAGTAATATGCACATATTGAGGGAAACCGCTCTTTTAAAATGAATCAGTTTTAAAGAGTATCTTGCGGTTTCCAAATCTCTAAATCCAGCGAGAATCATCTATATATGTGCGAATATGTATGTATGCATCTATGGGTGTACAATAGGTATGTACACAAGTATGCCATGCAAGGGATCATATCCTGAATGCAATAATACTACAGTGTAGTTACATGGAAATTATCGATGATGAAGTGTGTGAGCCGGCAAGCAGGTGTACGTGGAACATATGCATCATCGATAATGGTGCTGGTGTTCTAACAGCATGATTTTCATATAACAATAACCATTTGCACATGCAATGCGATGCGAATAACATGAATATGCAGAAATCGACTAATAATTGCAACAGTGATGCATCTGCATCAATATAAAAAAAAGGTCATACAGTTTGCCATTTGAAATAAGACGAATCAGGGTTTTTTGTAAAATAAGGGCTACGGTGTTTTTAAGAAAAGATGCGTCTTTTGAAAATATCCGTAGAATCCTTTTTGCCTGTCTTTAAAATACTCCTGATTCGTTAGTTTTGAAATAGGTATGATATCGGCCTAGCCTAACATCTACTAGCAAAATTACAGCTCTGACTAACAAGTCAATCGGGAGGGGTATGGAAACCACCAATATATATATATATATATATATATATATATATATATATATATATAAATATAATAGTCGGTGATCCCGCCTCAAGGGTACCGCGTACGATAGAATATCATATGACATCCTCGAGTCATGAGTGCGGATCTATCATCAATAAAAAGCTCGTACGGTAAATCATCATACGGCATCCCAAAAGCTGAGTACGGGTTAATATCACATTCATCTCATCGATTATCTGGTATCCTTATCGTCATATCACATGATCTGGGGTACTGATCTAAGTCTAGTACAAATCGATACCGTTTATATAAATATAAATGCGTGTGTGGAACACACGTCCGAAGGCCCGCTGAAATCACATGTCGTATCCCAAATATGAATCACATTATATCACCGATCCCTTGTCACTATGCCCAATATCATCGACTCATCTCCAAATATCATCCACTATCCTCGTCATCTAGGTATATGTATAACGAATATGCATGTGTGTGCGTGTGGGTGTAAGCCTATTCTAGGGTTCGCAACTAGGAACTATACTAGTTTACTTCTACGTCCTAATCTAACCATAGCACACCTAATCTCATCTCAAATATCCACGACACACTATAAGCTATCATAATTAGTACTTATATACTATACTAAACATCGAACTGCGGGGGTGCAATACGCCATCCACCCGACTTCCACCGTAGATATAATCTACTCACTTGCATCCTGCGTGTCGGTGTCGATGTCGCCTTCATCTTCTTCATCGTATGAAGCCCTCGAGAAGGTACCTGCAAGATAACACAATCGCAAATAAACCTTAAAATCACATCGAGAAAACCAAACGACGCACTAAGGCCTATAGGTTAGAACCTATGGACTACGCTTTCAAAACCATCAAACAATCCTCGATATTGTCGTATAAACGCCAAGTAATCGAGATAAAACGCAATTATACGAATCCAGAATTTAAAATACACAAAACGAAAACACGAATTAAAACAGCAACTTAGGAAAAAGGCTCCAGATTCTACCCTAGGTCAAATTGGACAATTTTGCACATGCCAGAGGTCTAATTTACTGGAGATGGGGCTACAGAACCAATGCGAGACAGACTGGCCCAGGTCTGGCCGCAAATTGCGGCCAGAGGGATTAAATTTGTGGCCGTAGTTGGGTATTTGCGGCCAGAGGGATTAAATTTGCGGCCGTAGTTGGGAGATAGGGGCTAGGGTTTTGGTGGTAGCTTCCTAGGTGCCTGCATGTATCACTGTCCATGCAAAATAATTTTCAGAGTCTCGGGGTGATAGCAGATTCCATTTTACATCCACGGAATTCAGAATCTTCCGATATCGGCTTTTCTAAATCCGTATTCCGGGGTTCTAGTCTCTGGTTTAGGTCTGAATTCTAGCACTAGGGGGTTTATGTGGTCTCTACTGAGCTCAATTTCACATCACAACTCTCAATTTCCAATAACCCTAACTAGAATTCTCAAAGTTCACCCAAACCACACGATATCTATTTTATTCTAACATGGGGGTAAAAGTAATGCAAATACTAAGCTAAAGTTTCAGAAATTCCCTTATTTGGCAACTTAAGAAAATTCTTGAGTTGCTCAAAATCCTCAAAATCTTTTCTTTCTTGGTCCATGGGGTAGCTAGTGAACTTGTGCATCTTTTCTGTGAAATGGGGTTTGGGTTTTGAAGTGTTTAGCATGGAGTTTTGGGGAGATGAAGAGGGGAGGGAAAAGGAGCAGCAGCAGCTGCAGGGAATGAAGAGGAAGAGAGGGGAGAAAATGTGGTCAAGGTTGTGAGAAGGGTGAATGATTAGGTCAAGGTAACCCCCACCTTTCTCTCTCACACCCATACCTAATTCTTTATCCTTTTCTATTTCCCTTTTCTTTTCTTATCTCTAATCCATTTTCCTTCTCTCCTCATTCGTAAACCCAAAATAAAAGCCATGCAAAAATGTAACAAGTGTAAAAATGGAATGGTGCATGTTTTGCACAAAACCCGCTTAAAATCCGATTACCGATTTTTAATCGCGATTAGCACTAAATCAGCATATAATTACACATAAAAGCATAAAATTTTCATAATTCACATAAAACACGCTCTTTTAGTAATTTCTATAATTTTCCAAATTTTTTCCCATTTATCGGCATTTAATTATACCGAAAAATTAAAATATTCATTAAAAATAATATTAAATTATAAAAATTCCCAAAAATAATATTTTATTTTTTTTTGAAATGTTACACCCACGTGCTACGGGGACCGCGATGGTGCCTACTGTTCAGGCAGTTGTACCTGCAGCTACGGAGATTATCACCGTATCATTATCTGAGTTCATGAGGCTGAAGCCTCCGGTTTTCACCGGCACTGATGTAGCTAAGGATCCCCAGTCATTTATAGATAGGATGGCCAGGATCTGTCATTCGCTGAGATGCTCCGATGCGAGATGGGTAGAGTTCGTGAGTTTTCGTCTGGAGGGCCTTGCCCAGACCCGGTACGAGTCTGTAGAGAGGGGAAGAGCCGCATGTCTTTCTCCTATGACCTAGGCTGAGTTCGTGACGGTTTTTCTTGCCCGTTTTCTTCCGCAGAGCGTCAGGGATGCTAGAGCTGCAGTTTTGAGTCGTTACGTCAGACTCCGGGTATGACAATAGCAGAGTACGATGTTCAGTTTACCCAACTATCGGTGTGTGCTCCATATTTGGTGTACACGGAGGATATGCGGATCAAGAGGTTTGTACGAGGCCTGCTTACCCAGTAGTTCCTGCTATCAGCGCCCTGCATTGTGACACATATGCAGCCGCAGTGGATGGAGCCCTACTGGTTGAGGAGCTTCTTTCCGAGACTTCGGTCGTTCCGGAACCGAAGAGGGTTCGTACTGGTGTATCAGCCCGTAGAAAGATGTATAGACACCGCGACAGATTTCATTCAGGTCGTGGGAGTAACAGAGGCTTGGGACGAGGCCAGTTGTTCAGCTCTTATCCCCAGGAGGGCCAGTAGTCATCGTCTGGATGTTTTCGATGTGGGAGTTTTTATCATCGCGTTATAGATTGTACTGAGCCACGTGAGGGCGCGGCAGCCGTATCGCATGTTACCGTACCACCTTCTCCACCTCAGAGAGTGTTGCCTCTTGCGACTGTTGTTGCTCCACATCAGACTTATGCTCAGAGAGGTCATGGTCGTTGAGGGTTTGTTCAGAGAGGACGGGGTGGCAGAGGCGGAGGACTACCAGTTGCCGGTAGAGGGAAGGCTCGAGTGTTTGCTTTGACTCATCAGGACGCGTAGGCGTCCAATGCAGTGGTTTTAGGTACACTTTCAGTATGTTCCTTCGATGCACACGTTTTGTTTGATCCGGGATCTACGCACTCGTATGTTTCTACACACTTCATTCCGAGGTTGGGCCGAGAGCCGTGTTTGCTAGATCAGCTGCTTGTCGTGACTACTCCTGTTGGCGAGTCTTTTGTTGCGCGACACGTGTTACGGTCGTGTGACGTTAGTATTGGAGATAGAGATTCGTCCGTCGACTTGATCCTTCTTGAGATGTTGGACTTCGACGTTCTCCTGGGCATGGACTCGTTAGTTACTTGCTACGCGTCCGTGGACTGCCGCGAGAAGACAATCAGGTTTTGTTTTCCCGGCGAGTCAGTTCTTGTTGTGCAGGGGGACCGTGGTGCCGCCCCTCACAGTTTTATTTTTGCCCTTTGCGCTAGTCGGCTTTTAGGGAGGGGATGTCGGGGATTCTTAGCTTTCGTTCATGATACCGGAGCCACGGTAGATTTGTTGGATCGGGTTCCTATTGTGAGAGAGTTTCCCGACGTTTTTCCCGATGAGTTACCTGGATTGCCGCCAGAGCGTGAGATTGAGTTTTGCATTGATCTGATCCCCGGCACGGGGCCTATTTCTATACCACCTTACCGGATGGCCCTGGCGGAGCTTAAGGAGCTTAAGGATCAGCTGCAAGAGTTGCTTGATAGGGGACTTATGCGTCCGAGTGTTTCGCCTTGGGGAGCTCCTGTTCTGTTCGTCAAGAAGAAGGACGACAGTTTGAGGTTGTGCATTGATTATCGTCAATTGAACCGAGTGATGGTGTGGAATAGGTATCCTTTACCTCACATTGACGATTTGTTTGATCAGCTCCAGGGTGCGGGACATTTTTCTAAGATTGATTTGAGATCGGGTTATCATCAATTGCGGGTTCGGAATGATGACATTCCGAAGACCGCTTTTCGTACGCGCTACGGGCATTACGAGTTTTTGGAGATGTCATTCGGACTCACCAATGCCCCAACAATGTTCATGGATTTGATGAACCGGATTTTCAGGTCGTTCCTCGACCAATTTATTATTGTATTTATTGATGACATTCTGGTTTATTCCAAGAGTCGAGAGGAGCATAAGCAGCACTTGAAGATTGCTTTGCAGACATTGAGAGAGCACCGGCTGTTTGCGAAATTCTCGAAGTGTGCCTTCTGGCTTGATAGTTTTGACTTCCTAGGTCATGTAGTTACGGGAGACGGTATTCGTGTGGACCCGAGGAAGATTGAGGCCGTACAGCTTTAGCCCAGACCTGTATCAGTGACAGAGGTCTGCAGCTTTTTGGGCTTAGCAGGTTACTACCGCCGTTTCGTGCAGCACTTCTCGAGTATCGCTGCACCGCTGACCGGACTGACCAGGAAGGGGGTTCCTTTTCTTTGGACTGAGGTATACGAGCTGAGTTTTCAGCAGCTGAAGACTCGGTTGACGACTGCACCAGTTTTATCTTTGTCTTCTGGATCGGGTGGCTTTGTCGTTTACTGTGATTCTGTCAGTTATATGTATGCCCTAGAGGCCATTACTGTACATGAGATGTATATTGTAGCGGATGCTGGGACATATATAGGTAGGACTTTCTTGCTCGATATGATAGTACACTATCTGGTTGCTCTTTATCTTAACATGTATACTTATTGTCTCTCTGTTACATGTTGATAAAGCCCTTAGGATGTGTACTCGACTTCCAGGACTATGATGTAGATCATACTAGTGGGGCCTGGGTAGTCTATGATTACATCCTTCAATGTTCCTAGTCGTGGGAATATCGAGACGGGGCATCAATATTCCAGAGTAGACTAGCGTATATCTTCTCGACCCATGTGATGGGCGATGGATGATCCCATATCCATTGGTGTTTGACATCAGAGACGGTATGCGGGTGCTCAGTGGAGACTGGGTACACTGAACGGACTCGCCGAGAACTCCCAGATGGTATTATACCTCACGTCAGATGGCAGTTCTCTGGTGACACTGGTACAGCTTGTTAGTTATATGTATGCCCTAGAGGCCATTACTATACATAGGATGTATATTGTAGTGGATGCTGGGACATATATAGTGAGGACTTTCTTGCTCGACATGATAGTATGCTATCTGGTTGAACTTTACCTTAACGTGTACACTGATTATCTCTCTGTTACATGTTGGTAAAGCCCTTAGGATGTGTACTTGACTACCTGGACTATGATGTGGATCATACTAGTGGGGACATGGTAGTCCATAAGTACATCCTTCAAAGTCCCTAGTCGAGGGTGTATCGAGACGGGGCATCGATATACCAGAGTAGACTAGCGTATACCTTCTCGACCCATACAGATGGGCGATGGATGATCCCATATCCATTGGTGTTTGACATCAGAGACGATATACGGGTGCTCAGTAGAGACTGGGTACACTGGACGGACTCGCCGAGAACTCCCAGATGGTATTATACCTCACGTCAGATGGCAGTTCTCTGGTGACACTGGTACAGAGTAGTCTGTTGACCCGAGATCGTCATAGAGTCTTGTGTGGTTCCCACTGTGCTTTGATTTCCATCTTACCACGTCCAAGAGGGCGTGCAAAACGGTGGTTTTTGGGTACAGTCCCGAGTCACATGGAGGCAATGAGCGATAGGAGGGGATTCGTCTCTCCCGGTATAGGGAGTTGATGTTGCGCTGTGTTCGATTGGCTATAACCGGAAATCCCTGGCCAGGGTTGCTGAGATTTACTGGTAAGTGTTACCAGTAGTTTCTCGAATTGTTATAGACCTCATATCGACACGACTTATCGAGCTATTTGGGTCTGACGTTTACCACCCCTAGGCGAGATATGCGACATATCAGACGATCAGACCGGACTGTACGGTAGTGTTACTGGTTGGATTCACTGGAGTGTGAGCGGGATTGCTCGTCGATCTTCAGATCGCTCAATACCCGGGTGGCCGTTGCGTTTAGCAGACCGCTTGCGGCTTGTGGGTGTTTGATATGATCATCATCTGCTGCCGGCGTATTGACGAGCCTTTAGAGTCCTACACAGAGGTTTCCTGGCTCAAGCGAAACGAAATAGGAGCGCATATGAGATATGTACGGGACCGAGAATAATACGTGTATGTGATACCGTATTCTATTCTCGCGATGAATGTGTCGAATGGTTGTATGCGATATAACCTAGTTATCGAATCAAGGATTGATTCGATAAATCGATACATTGGATATTAGTCGGTTATATGTGATATGATCGGATCGTTAAATCAAGTGTTGATTTAATGATTTAATGCATAATTATATATTAGATATATTACTTTGCATTAACTAGTATTGGTTCACTTTAAATGGATTTTCTCGCTCGGATGTGCACATTGTATATGTGATATACTTTTTGTGCACTTGATTGTATCATGTTTGATGATACATGCTCACTAGGGTTTGTGTAAAGATCAAACCATGGTTACATGATTATGGTTAGGGTTTTGTTTTATTCACTTATTTATTTATCCATTTCTTTTTGGAAAATAATTTGCATAAAGAGAAAATGGTGGCTTTCTTTGTTTGTACATTGAAGCTTCATGAAGCTTTGACCTTGTGACCATTTTGTCTTGATGCTTAACCCTAACCCTTCATTCTAACTATGGTTTATTCTCTACAACAAACTATGGTTGGCTTATGATAAGTATTCATATTATATTCTTTTTAAAAAGAGATAATATAACACTTATCATCTTCTTCCTCTTCTTCTTCTTCATTCTTCATGAAGAAAGCAAGCTCCATCAATGGTGATTGATGGAAATGAGTGAGAAATCCAATTCTAAAGTCTACCCACTTCCTATTTCTTCATCCTCTACCTCTTGCCAAGTAGTAGAGTGTGTTTTCTTCACAAGTTTCTTGACTTGGTGAAGTCGGAGCTTGATTTAGCGATGCCTCGACGTAGATCATCTTCGGCATGGACATCGATGACCTAGCCCGTCCATTCTCCGATGAAGCCGACGCTAGAGCCCGGGACTTGGTATGGACAGCGAGGAGACTTCATTGCGGAGCTATGGAGGTGGAGAACCGGATCTACAAAGGTTGTATTTCCGTATCTCTTAGTTAAGTGTTAACTAGTTTCATTTTCGCCTAGATTTCTAGCCAACGATCCGTACACTAGGGTTTCTCGGCACCGTAATTTTTGAAATTGGCATGGTTGATGCCTTGTGAGACCTCCTTGGGGTGCCTAGGAACCCTACAGTGGTATCAGAGCCTAGCTAGAGCCTTAGGCGAAGTCCAGACGGAATTTGAAGTCCGAACGAACCCGAAACCCCAAACCAAACTTGCTCTCTGTCCTTTTTTCAAAAACTGGGATTTTTCCAAATTAAAAATTCGTAAAAAATTCAGCAGGGAATTCTAAGAATTACGGCGCAAAAATTTATTCATGAACAGTGAAAACGGCGGCGGAACCGCGGCAGAGTCCTGGCTTCTGCGGCGGTTCCGCGGCAACATGGTGACGTCATCCTCCACTTTTTGCACAGTAATTCATGTTTTCTGATGCTGAGCTTTCTGGGAATTTTTAATATTTATTCAAGAGTTGAATTTTCTGCAGTTGTTTTGGGGATTCGGTGTTTCGATCGGGATATCAGATTTTGTCTATGTGGCTTTCCGGATAAATTTTAGAATATGTTAAAAAGTTCGACCGGATATAAATACCCAATTTTTCCCCTGTCGGGAAATTTCCAAGAGTTGGATTTTTCCGTAGTTTAACGACGTTCTAAGTAGTGCAAGTAACGCGATGGTCCCTCTAGAAGACAACAAACCTTAACTCGATTATGTGACCGTCTTGAACTGCCCTTTGAACCTTAGGGTTTGGGGCAGTACGGCGTGCCACATGTGAGGCGTTGGCTTGACCCTTCTACGGCTGGACCGTTGGTACTGTGGCACGAACTGAATGTTGTTAGACTTATTTCATGTGTTGATCTGTATCGGGAAAACTTGGGTGTTTGACTGTTCTATCGAAAAGTTTAACATTTTCTATTTATCTGGAATGGGATACAATAATTGGAATTCACAATGAGTTATAAGATAACTGAATGAATGTTATAAACATAGCAGTTTAGTCTCACTTGATCGGTTGCCACGGAATTTTGATGTGATCAAAAGTCCGTCGCAATCACGTAGCGTACGCGGATACTCGCTGGGTAAACTTAATAGACAGCCTCACTCCATAGCCCCGACCAAGTGACTGTAGGAGAACCCCGTCGCCGAAAGCATCCGTTCGGGTGCTCGCGGCAGCGGTGTTCCGCCTTGGTGCACTTCGTCGACGGTATCAGGGGTGCAGCCGCCTACTAAAGTTTGCGACGAGCATTCGATCAGTTTTTCGGGAATCTTGTTGAATTGCCCGACTTGGTATTGAAAAGTGTTTTCGATAAAGAGACTAAAATGCGGGGTTTATAATTGTTAGGCATGCGATGTCTAAGAAATTCATTTGGTCAGGCATGTGATGTCTGAGGTGGTTGCGGATTCCAACTGTTGTAGTTTTACACTTTCTTTTCTGTGACCGTAAGTGTAATATGTGATATCGCCGGTTTCGTTGCTATATGTCAACGACAATTGGGATGCGCATATTTACTTACGTTGATGACATGTGATGTTATGTGTTGCTGGATATGTTATATTGGATCGTCGTGTTTGAATAGCCGGGGGTTTTTATGTGAGATGAGTGTTTTTCATTTTCATTCATGTAAAAACTTGTATGTAATATTCTTTTATTGGGGCGCTTCCAGGTTGCGGAAGTTGTCACCGTTTGTATATTATTTACTTTTCCGCACTAGGATAGACCCAAGGAGGAGGGCACAAGTAACCGGGTTCTGGAGTCCAGTGGGAGACCAACTCGAGGAGTCGAGTCCGGGTCTCCTAACTCCAGAATTGGTAGGGTTGCTTGCCGCTCTCGTAGGGGTCTAGGGGTGTGGGTTTGGCTATTCATCACGACCGTGGAATCCGTGTTTTGTACTGGCTCGTATTGAAAACACGGACGTCCTAGTATATCCAATATTTCATATGTTTCTTCTGCTGCGATATCTGTGATGTGACCATGTGATGTTCCGTGATAGATACAGTATATAGTATATATGATATATTATATAGATGTTATTTATGTTTTACACCCGCGCTAGCCCTGCCCTGCTCTGCCGTTAGTTACCTAACCTAACGGTGCACGAGGGGACATCGAGGCGAATGCGGATGGCATAAGTGTACGTCGTATTTATCTGTGATGTTTAGGTACTTAAATGATGGGACTTCATTAATGTGATTAATGAAATAAAAGAAACCTAATGATGTTGTAGAATCGAATTTCAAAATAAAACAGGTAGCTACAGTTCTTTCTTTGCATAGCGGTATATATGATATACCCTGCACCTTATTCGATAAGGAAAGGACCGAGATCCCTTCACCGGGAGTGACTCCTTTAGCAATAACTGGCAGATGCTACAACCTTCGGTTTGTCTTTTGATTGCTTTTAAGTGTTTTTGCTTTGCACAGTGATATATGTGATATATCCCGCACCTCATTCGACGAGGAAAGGACCGACGATCCCTTCACCGGGAGTGACTCCTTTAGCAAAACTAGAAAAGCCTAAAAAACACTCCATTTCAAAATTCATTCGATCCTACAACGATATCAAGTTCATTACGCAATAGGTTTTCAGAAAAACCTGTCGTAGCCCTCCGTCATTTCAGATAAGTGGTAGTTAGTATTCGTGCTACGTTTGTTGGCCTGCGTCAAGGCGTAGTGTGCGGTAGCTAACTAGTATTTATCTGCTTATGCATATGATGCAGATTGGATTAGGGTAGTCGTGCGACTTTGTTGGCCTGCGTCAAGGGTCGTGCGGGTGGGTTTAATTCAATCAGGAAATGACGGGTTGAACTTGACTAGCGCACTATGGTTTGTTGGCCTGCGTCAAGGTCATAGGACGCTAGGGGCAAAATATTATCGGGAATTTCAAGTGTTGAAATTTGCAATGAGATTGCATACCTTCTATGAGATAGTTGGATCCCGATACCCGCTGCGAGTAATTGTTACTCCTGGGAGAGTTTTATACATTACAATTTGCCGATCAAGTAGGTGTCTAGAAAGGTGTCAACGGGGTTACGCCTCTGGGAAAACGAGGTTTACATTAATTAGGTTCGTGCGAAAGCACGGGGGACCTCCCTCAAAGTACCTACACTGGCCTGGCTGAAAGATTGGCGAACTTGTAGTGTGTAATTAATCCCGGCTAGTCTTTCCTTTTAGGGTTTGAAGGAAGATT
Source organism: Agapanthus africanus (assembly GCA_030015575.1). Classification (NCBI taxonomy): domain Eukaryota; kingdom Viridiplantae; phylum Streptophyta; class Magnoliopsida; order Asparagales; family Amaryllidaceae; genus Agapanthus; species Agapanthus africanus. The sequence goes on from JASDDO010000029.1 coordinate 218,933,422, forward strand.
TGATAAAAAGCAGTGGGAGCCATCCTGATTAGATAAAATAATAACCAATCTATTCTTGCAAGAACGCACGCTGAGTGTTTTCTTCTCTCTCTCTCCAGGTAGCGACCATATCACGCCTTAATCAAGATAATAATACGGAAAATTGACCGAACCCGCTTGTTATACTGAGCTGGGGAACGTTGGTCCCGCTCCAACTTATAATTGTTATAAGACAGAGCAGGAAATTGGGGAATACCAGATTTCCCGTGCCGCCCAAACGAAGAGAGTGCATGCTGATGCATCATCTTCGCGTGTGTTCATTACAGAGAACTGTTTCTCAGTATCCTTTACGTCCTGGGTATGTGATACCAGATCAGGATCCCAGATATGTAATATGTTACATAGGGCTACAGAAAGGTAGAGAACTGAGAACGGGTGATAAGTTTCATGAGGCAGAAAACGGGGCAAGAGTTGCAGCCAAGTCTGTCGGTCACTGTCACCCTGTATTACCAATACATTGATTCTGAACGAATGTTATTAGATACCGAACCTGATATACAAAATCATATCTGTCTCTTCATTAGTAAAGAAACGATAAAATTTTGTATTGTTGGATAATGTTTTGAACATTTCCTATATCAAAAGTTGATCGGTTCAGGCACGTTATCTAGAAGCATTAATGTTCTAAATCAAACTACAGTTCTTAGTATACGGAACACACACAAGAGGAAGAGTTCAGAAATGAACGAATCCTTCTTGAGGTATTGTAGACTAGGTCAGATCAATGCGACCCGACTGGCTGAAGTTACATTTAGATGTATATTTAAATCAGTTTGAATTTACATCTTCTGAAACTTGCCAGTCATGTCACAAAGATAAGATGACCATAGCTCCGTTTACTGGAAACAGAGAAAGAGTTAGTGAACTCTTGGGATGATGCATGTTGATGTATAAAGGTCCCCTGTCTACACATGCCAAGACCGGTTCTTTGTACTTCATTACATTCTCTGATAATCTCTCAAGATTCAGACATATGTTCCTGTAGGAACACAAGTCCGAACCTTTTGAGATATTCACAGAATATAAGTTAGAAGTAGAGAACCAAAATACGGGTATAAGTATTATGTCCTATGATGAGATCAAGGAGGAGAATACTTGAGCACGGAAATACTGGACTATTCTAAAGGAGAATGAGATTCTCTCTCAGCATTACTCCTCTGTATACACCATAGCACGATGGTATATCAGGGTGGAGCAATCACACCCTATATGATAAGGTGTGCTCTATGATGAGTACTACTGAGTTACCTTTTTCCTTTTGGGAGTTATGCGCTTGAGAAGCTGCATACCTATTGAATAGGGTTCGAATCAAATCAGTTGCCTACCACTTCATATATGATATGGAAAGGGAAGAGCCCATGTCTTAAGTTAGTTAAGATTTGGGGTTGCCCGGCCTATGTCTAAAAGCAAAATCCGGACAAGCTCGAGGCAAGGTCAGTTATGTAGAACTGGAAAGGTTCCAGCTATGCAAACTACAGAAGATGATTTGATGGAACCAAAGGATTCAATAGTTACCAACGAACCTCGGCCTCTCCGCCGATCTAGTAGGGTTCCTCACCCACCTGAGAGATACTTCGGTTCCTCTATGACAGTGGGAGCGAGGATTGCATCATGAGATGATGACCCAACTAGCTTCGAGCAGGCCATCGAGAGTAAGACTCTGTAAGAATGGCTGGATGTTTAGCGATCTGAGATGGAATCCTTATACACCAACAAAGTATGGACTTTGGTTGCTATATCTGAAGGGTTAAATCCCCATCAGGAGCAAGTATATCTTGAGAAGATTACTTGGTGTAGATGGAAAGGTTGAGACTTTCAAAGCTAGACTTGTTAAAGCTTTTCGTCATCGACCAGGCGTGGATTATGATGAAACCTTTTCAAGTGTCTATGCTTAAGTCCATCCAGATCCTACTTGCCACGGCTACATACCATGACTACGATATCTGGCGGTTGGGTGTCATGACTGCTTTTCTAAATAATGATTTAGGAGAGAACGTCTATAAGTACACAGCCAGAGGGCTTCGTAGACAGTGGGAGCAGCGGAAACGTGTACAAGATGCTTTATAGGATAAAGCAGGTATCGCGGAGTTGGAACATCTGTTTTGATGTGTTTGTCAAAGAGTTTGATATCATCAAAATGGTAGATGAACCTTGTATAAACAAAAAGGTAGTAGGGAGTATGGTGACGATCCTCATAGAGTACGTGGATGACATACTCTTGATAGGGAAGGAGTTTCCTATGCTACGCTCGGTCAATCTCCACTTATCACAATGATTCTCTATAGGATCAAAGTGATACCTCATAAATCCTGAGTTTGGATCTATGAGATAGATCTAAATGGATGTTAGGCTACTCACTAGTTGTAGTGAGATGGTATCAGTTGATCCTGGGGAAAATCACTGGAAGTATTCTAGGGTAATAAAGACGACTGAATGTCAGTCACAGGCATTGTCTATACCCTCAGTAAAGGGACGGTATGTTGGAAGAGTTCCAAGCTAGATACCGTGACATACTAGACGATAAAGGCTGGATACAACGCTGCTTAAGATGCTACCATAGAGGCAGTCTGGGTGTATATTAGTTCATAAGATGAACTTTGTTCCTTCCATTGTGTGACAATGGAGTTGTGGCTTATGCCGAGGAACGCTGGTCCCATCAGTGATCCAGATATATTCTAAGGCAGTATCACCTGATCATGGAGATGGTTGATCTCCAGGGGATCGAGGTCAGGAGAGTAGACTCAGAGGACAACACAGCGGATCCACTCACAAAGGCCTGTTCCCAGAGAGAGATTTTTATGGGATGGTTGAGTATGAGATACTTCAAACCACTGCTACAGATGGCCCTAGTGCAAGTGGGAGATTGTTAGTTATATGTATGCCCTAGAGGCCATTACAATACATAGGATGTATATTGTAGTGGATGCTGGGACATATATAGTGAGGACTTTCTTGCTCGACATGATAGTATGCTATCTGGTTGAACTTTACCTTAACGTGTACACTGATTATCTCTCTGTTACATGTTGGTAAAGCCCTTAGGATGTGTACTTGACTACCTGGACTATGATGTGGATCATACTAGTGGGGACATGGTAGTCCATAAGTACATCCTTCAAAGTCCCTAGTCGAGGGTGTATCGAGACGGGGCATCGATATACCATAGTAGACTAGCGTATACCTTCTCGACCCATACAGATGGGTGATGGATGATCCCATATCCATTGGTGTTTGACATCAGAGACGATATACGGGTGCTCAGTAGAGACTGGGTACACTGGACGGACTCGCCGAGAACTCCCAGATGGTATTATACCTCACGTCAGATGGCAGTTCTCTGGTGACACTGGTACAGAGTAGTCTGTTGACCCGAGATCGTCATAGAGTCTTGTGTGGTTCCCACTGTGCTTTGATTTCCATCTTACCACGTCCAAGAGGGCGTGCAAAACGGTGGTTTTTGGGTACAGTCCCGAGTCACATGGAGGCAATGAGCGATAGGAGGGGATTCGTCTCTCCCGGTATAGGGAGTTGATGTTGCGCTGTGTTCGATTGGCTATAACCGGAAATCCCTGGCCAGGGTTGCTGAGATTTACTGGTAAGTGTTACCAGTAGTTTCTCGAATTGTTATAGACCTCATATCGACACGACTTATCGAGCTATTTGGGTCTGACGTTTACCACCCCTAAGCGAGATATGCGACATATCAGACGATCAGACCGGACTGTACGGTAGTGTTACTGGTTGGATTCACTGGAGTGTGAGCGGGCTTGCTCGTCGATCTTCAGATCGCTCAATACCCGGGTGGCCGTTACGTTTAGCAGACCGCTTGCGGCTTGTGGGTGTTTGATATGATCATCATCTGCTGCCGGCGTATTGACGAGTCTTTAGAGTCCTACACAGAGGTTTCCTGGCTCAAGCGAAACGAAATAGGAGCGCATATGAGATATGTGCGGGACCGAGAATAATACGTGTATGTGATACCGTATTCTATTCTCGCGATGAATGTGTCGAATGGTTGTATGCGATATAACCTAGTTATCGAATCAAGGATTGATTCGATAAATCGATACATTGGATATTAGTCGGTTATATGTGATATGATCGGATCGTTAAATCAAGTATTGATTTAATGATTTAATGCATAATTATATATTAGATATATTACTTTGCATTAACTAGTATTGGTTCACTTTAAATGGATTTTCTCGCTCGGATGTGCACATTGTATATGTGATATACTTTTTGTGCACTTGATTGTATCATGTTTGATGATACATGCTCATTAGGGTTTGTGTAAAGATCAAACCATGGTTACATGATTATGGTTAGGGTTTTGTTTTATTCACTTATTTATTTATCCATTTCTTTTTGGAAAATAATTTGCATAAAGAGAAAATGGTGGCTTTCTTTGTTTGTACATTGAAGCTTCATGAAGCTTTGACCTTGTGACCATTTTGTCTTGATGCTTAACCCTAACCCTTCATTCTAACTATGGTTTATTCTCTACAACAAACTATGGTTGGCTTATGATAAGTATTCATATTATATTCTTTTTAAAAAGAGATAATATAACACTTATCATCTTCTTCCTCTTCTTCTTCTTCATTCTTCATGAAGAAAGTAAGCTCCATCAATGGTGATTGATGGAAATGAGTGAGAAATCCAATTCTAAAGTCTACCCACTTCCTATTTCTTCATCCTCTACCTCTTGCCAAGTAGTAGAGTGTGTTTTCTTCACAAGTTTCTTGACTTGGTGAAGTCGGAGCTTGATTGAGCGATGCCTCGACGTAGATCATCTTCGGCATGGACATCGATGACCTAGCCCGTCCATTCTCCGATGAAGCCGACGCTAGAGCCCGGGACTTGTTATGGACAGCGAGGAGACTTCATTGCGGAGCTATGGAGGGGGAGAACCGGATCTACAAAGGTTGTATTTCTGTATCTCTTAGTTAAGTGTTAACTAGTTTCATTTTCGCCTAGATTTCTAGCCAACGATCCGTACACTAGGGTTTCTCGGCACCGTAATTTTTGAAATTGGCATGGTTGATGCCTTGTGAGACCTCCTTGGGGTGCCTAGGAACCCTACACAGCTTAGTCTGTTGAGCCGAGATCGTCATAGAGTCTTGTGTGTCTCCCACTGTGCTTTGATTTCCACCCTACCACGACTCTACTGAGTCGTGCAAACAGGTGGTTTTTGGGTACAGTCCCGATTCACATGGAGGCAATGAGCGATAGGAGGGGATTCGTCTCTCCCGGTATTGGGGGTTGATGTTACGCTATGCTCGACTGGCCATAACTGGAAATCCCTGTCCAGGGTTGCAGTTATTTACTGGTAAGTGTTATCAGTAGTTTCACGCTTGTTGTGGACCTTATATCGGCATGACTTATCAAGCTACTGGGGTCTGACGTTTACCACCCCTAGGCGTGATATGCGACATATCAGACGAACAAACCTGATTGTGCGGTAAGTGTTACAAATTGGATTCACAGGAGTGTGAGCAGGCTTGCTCGTTGATCTTCTGATCGCTCAATACCCGGGTGGTCGTTACGTTTAGCAGACCGCTTGCGGCTTGTGGGTGATTGATATGATCACCGCCTACTGCCGGCGTATTGACGAGTCTTTAGAGTCCTACACAAAGGTTTCCTGGCTCAAGCGAAACGAAATAGGAGCGCATATGAGATATGTGCGGGACCGAGAATAATACCAGTATGTGATACTGTATTCTATTCTCGCGATTTGTATCATCGGACGGGTATATGAGATATAGCCGGGTTACCGAATCAAGTGTTTTTTCGATACATTGATACACTAGATATTATTCGGTTATATGCGATATGACCGGATCATTAAATCAAGTGTTGATTTAATGTATAATTATATATTTGATATATTACTTTACATTAACTAGTATTGGTTCACTTAAGATTGATTTTCTCACTTGATGTGCACAAGTTGTATATGTGATATATGTTTGTGCACTAGTTTGCATCATGATTGATGATACATGCAAACATGGGTGTGTGTGTGACATACACCATGTTAATTATAATGTAGGTTTTTTATTTATCTTAATTATTCAAAATGGTGGCTTCTTTTGTCATGGCTTGAAGCTTCATGAAACTTGAAGCAACTTTCACAAAGTCCACTCATTTTGTCTTGATTAAGATATTCATTAACCAAACCATTATAATTAACTATGGTTTAGTCTCTACAAAGGTTAGCTCACCCATGGTTGCATTATGATTGACTTCATTTGATTATTCTTTTTCACATAATTCATTTTATCATCATTCTTTTCTTTCTTCTTCTTCTTCTTCATGAAGAAGAAAATCTTGCTAGAAAATTTTCAAGTGAAGAAAAAGAGTGAGAAATCCAAATCCAAAGTGAACCCACTTCCTATTTCATCATCCTCTACTGCTTGCCATTTAGTTTAGGGTGTTCTCTTCACAAAGTTCTTGACCTAGTGAAGATGGAGCTTGAGTTTGAGTCTCCTCGACGTAGATCATCTTCGGCCTCGAAGTCAACGACCTAGCCTGCTCATTTCTCCGAAGAAACCATCGCTTGAGTCCGGGATCCCGATGATCGCAGCGAAGGGACGTCAACACAGAGCTTTAGAAGTGAAGGACCGGATCTACAAAGGTTGTAATCCCTTTTCACTTAGTGTTAAAATGTTTAACTTGCTAGTTTTCGCATAATCTCTAGTATACGATCTTGGTTAGGGTTGTTCGGCACGGCTATTTTTTGAATCGGGCATGGTTGATGCCTTGTAGAACATTGTTAGAGTGCCTAGGAACCCTACAGTGGTATCAGAGCCAGGCTAGAGCTTTAGGCGAAGTTTAGACGAAGTTAAAAGTCCAATCGAACCCGGATAACCCCGATTAAACCCTTCTCTTGACATTTTTTTAAATCGTGATTTTTTGTGAATTAAAAATGCTCAAAAAAATCAGCAGGGAATTCTAAGGATAACTGCAGAAAACGACAACCTAACTCCACTGTAGCGCCGCGGAACCGCGGCCTTACCCTACTTTTAGCGGCGGTTCCGCGGCCGTATGTGAAGATTAGACACTCAATTTTCTACAGTTACCTCCGTAGGTGTTTCCTGATTCTTCTGGGAATTTTTAATTCTTACTCAAGAGTTGAGTTTTCTGGGTTATATTGGGGACTCATTGATTCGATCGGATAATTTAACTTCGTTTAAGTTTTTCCGGGTAATTTTAGAAAGTGTTAAAAAGTTCGACCGGATATCAATAACTCACTTTTTCCCGACCCGGAAAATTTCCAAATGTTGGATTTTTCCGTTGTTTAAGAACGTTTAAATCGTGCAAGTAATGCGATAGACCTTCTAGAAGACAACAAACCTTAACTCGATTATGTGACCGTCTTGAACTGCCTTTTGAACCTTAGGGTTTGGTGCAGTACGGCGTGCCACATGTGAGGCGTTGGCTTGACCCTTCTACGGCTGGACCATTGGTACTGTGGCATGTGATGGATGTTTTTAAACTCCCCTCAAGTGTTGAGAAAGATTTGGGAAAACTTGGGTGTTTGATTATTCGATCGGAAAGTTTAACATTATCTATTTATCTGGAATGTGATACAATATTTGGAATCCACAAGTAGTTATGAGATAACTAATTTTAATGTTATAAATCTAGAACTTTAGTCTCACTTGATCGGTTGCCACGGAATTTTGATGCGATCAAAAGTCCGTCGCAATCACGTAGCGTACGCGGATACTCACCGGGTAAACTTAATAGATAGCCACGCCCCATAGTCCCGACCAAGTGACTGAAGGAGAACCCCGTAGCCAAAAGCATCCGTTCGGGTGCTCGCGGTAGCGGTGTTCCGCCTTAGTGCACTTCGTCGACGGCATCCGGGGGTGCGGCTGTCTACTAAAGTTTACGACGAGCATTCGATTAGGATGTCGTGAATCTTGTTGAATTACCCGACTTGGTATTGAAAAGAGTTTTCGATATTGAGACTAAAATGCGGGGTTTATAATAGTTAGGCATTTGATGTCTAAGGAATTCATTTGGTTAGGCATGCGATGTCTGTGGAGGTTGCGGATTCCAACTGTTGTAGTTTTACACTTTCTTTTCTGCGACCGTAAGTGTAATATGTGATATCGCCGGTCTTGTTGCTATATGTCAACGACAATTGGGATACGCATATTTACTTACGTTGATGACATGTGATGTTATGTGTTGCTGGATATGTTATATTGGATCATCGTGTTTGAATAGCCGGGGGGTTTTATGTGAGATGAGTGTTTTTCATTTTCATTCATGTAAAAATCTTATATGTAATATTCTTTTATTGGGGCACTTCCGGGCTAAGGATGATGTCACCATTGTATATTATTTACTTTTCCGCATTAGGATAAACCCAAGGAGGGGAGCACAAGTAACCGGGTTCTAAGGTCCAGTGGGAGACCACCTCGAGGAGTCGAGTCCAGGTCTCCTAACTCTAGAATTGGTAGGGTTGCTTGCCGCACTCATAGGGGTCTAGGGATGTGGGATTGGCTATTCATCACGACCGTGGAATCCGTGTTTTATACAGGCTCAAAATAAAACATGGACGTCTTAGTATATCCAATATTTCATATGATATTTTCTGCTGCGTTATCTGTGATGTGATCATGTGATATATTCGGATAGATACTGTATATAGTATATATGATGTATTATATAGACGTTGCTTATGTTTTACACCCGCGCTAGCCCTGCCCCGTTCTGCCGTTAGTTACCTAACCTAACGGTGCAGACGGGACATCGAGGCGAATGCGGATGGCATAAGTGTACGTTGTATTTATCTGTGATGTTTAGGTGGACTTAAATGATGGGACATTCATTAATGAGATTAATGAAAGAAAATAAACCTAAAATGATATTGTGGAATCGAATTTCAAAAATCAGGTAGCTCTAGTTGTTGCTTTGCATAGCGGTGTTCCTTGTAGAACATCCAGCACCTTATTCGATAAGGAAAGAGCCGAGATCCCTTCACCGGGAGTGACCTCTTTAGCAATAACTAGCAGATGCTACAACCTTCGGTTTGTCTTTTGACTGCTTTTCTAGTTCTTGCTTTGCATAGTGGTATTGTGAATATCCTGCACCTCATTCGATGAGGAAAGAGCCGAGATCCCTTCACCGGGAGTGACCTCTTTAGCGAAACTAGCAAAAGCCTCAAAAACACTCCATTTAAAACCATTTGATTCTGCAGCGAGATCAAGTTCAAAGCGTTAAAGGTTTTCTTAAAAACTATCCGCAACCCTCCGTCATTTTAGGAAGTAGAGTACTTAGTATTCGTGCTGCGTTTGTCGACCATAGCTGAGGCGTAGTGTACGGTAGCTAAGTGATGTCTTCCTACACAGTATCTGATGCGATTAGTTAGGACAGTTATGTAACTTTGTTGACCTTAGCCAACGGTCATGTGGGTGGGTCTAATTAATCACGAAATGACGGGTAGAGCTTGACTAGTGCTTATGATTTGTTGACCATAGCCAAGGTCATAGGTGCTAGGGGTAAAAACCTTTATCGGGAGTTTCAAGTGTTGAAATTTGCAATGAGATTGCATACCTTCTATATGATAGTTGGATCCTGATACCCACTACGAGTAATTGTTACTCCTGGGAGTGTTTTGCACTTTACAATTAGCCGATCAAGTAGGTGTCTAGAAAGGTGTCAACGGGGTTACGCCCCTGGGAAAACGAGGTTTATTTTAATTAGGTCTGTGCAAAAGCATGAGGAAACTCCCTCAAAGTACCGGCACTGGCCTGGCCGAAAGATTGGCGAACTTGTAGAGTGTAATTAATCCCAGCTAGTCTTTCCTTTTAGGGTTTGAAGGAAGATTTGATAAAAACAGTGGGAGCCATCCTGATTAGATAAAATAAATAACCAATCTAATCTTGCAAGAGCGCACGCAGAGTGTTTTCTTCTCTCTCTCTCCAGGTAGCGACCATGTCACGCCTTAATCAAGATAATAATATGGATGTATTGACCGAACCCACTTGTTATACTGAGCTGGGGAACGTTGGTCCCGCTCTAACTTATAAATGTTATAAGACAGAGCAGGAAATAGGGGAATACCAGGATTCCCATGCCACCCAAACGAAGAAAGTGCATGACGATGCATCTTCTTCGGGTGTGTTTATTACAAAGAACTGTTTCTCAGTATCCTTTACGTCCTGGGTATGAGATGCCGGATCAGGATCCTACATATGTAATCTGTTACATGGGCTACAGATAGGTAGAGAACTGAGAACGGGTGATAAGTTTCATGAGATAGAAACGGTGCAAGTGTTGCAGCCAAGTCTGTTGGTCACTATCACCCTGTATTACCAGAATACATTGATTCTGAACGAATGTTATTAGATATCGAACCTGATATACAACATCGTATCAATCTCTTTTTTATTAAAGAAGGATATAATTTTGTATTGTTGGATAATGTTTTGAACATTTCCTATATCAAGAGTTGATCGGTTCAGGCACGTTATCTAAAAGTATAGACGTTCTAAATCAAACCACAGTTCTTAACGTACAGAACACGCACAAGAGGAAGAGTTCAGAAATGAACGATTCCTTCTTGAGGTATTGTAGACTTGGTCATATCAATGTGACCCAACTAGATGAAGTTACATTTAGATGCATATTTAAATTAGTTTGAATTTACATCTTGTGAAACTTGCCAGTCATGTCACAGAGATAAGATGACCTCAGCTCTGTTTATTGGAAACAGAGAAAGAGTTAGTAAACTCTTGGGACTGATACATAGTGATGTATGAAGGTCCCCTGTCTGCAGATGCCAGGACTGGTTCTTTATACTTCCTTACATTCAATGAGAATCTTTTAAGATTCGGACACATGTTCCTGTTGAAACGCATGTCTGAAACTTTTGAGAAATTCAAAGAATGTAAGATAGAAGTAGAGAACCAAAACCGGGTAGAAGTATTATGTCCTATGATGAGATCAAGGAGGAGAATACTTGTGCATGGAATTCCTGGACTATTCCAAACGAGAATGAGATTCTCTCTCAGCATTACTCCTCCGTATGCACCACAGCACAATGGTGTATCGGGGCGGAGCAATCATACCCTATGTGATATGGTGCGCTCTATGATGAGTACTACTGAGTTTCCTATTTCCTTTTGGGAGTTATGAACTTGAGAAGATGAATACTTATTGAATAGGATTCTAATCAAATCCATTGCCTACCACTTCATATGTGATATGGAATGGGAAGAGCCCATATCTTAAGGTTGTTAAGATTTGGGGTTGTACGGCCTATGTCTAAAAGCAAAATCCGGACAAGCTCGAGGCAAAGTCAGTTCTGTAGAAGTTTGTTGGATATCCCAAGCATTCGCAAGGGAATATCTTCTGCCTAACAGAGGAACAAAATATGTTTTGTTTCTCAACATACCACCTTTGTGAAAGGGAATTTCTTATGAAGAAATCAGTGGTCATGAGGCAGAACTGGAAGCAGTTCCAGCTATACAACTACAGCAGATGATTTGGTAGAACGAAAGAATTCAATAGATTCCGACGAACCTCATCCTCTCCGCCAATCTAGCAGGGTTCCTCATCCGCCTGAGAGATACTTCGGTTTCTCGATGACAGTGGGAGCGAGGATTGCATCATGAGATGATGACCCAACAAGTTTCGAGCAGGCTATCAGGAGTGAGGACTCTGTAAGAATGGCTGGATGCTTAGCGATCTGAGATGGAATCCATGTACACCAACAAAGTATGGACTTTGGTTGCTATATCTGAAGGGTTAAATTCCCATCAGGAGCAAGTATATCTTGAGAAGATTACTTGGTGTAGATGGAAAAGTTGAGACTTTCAAAGCTAGACTTGTTAAAGTTTTTCGTCATCGACCAGGCGTGGATAATGATGAAACCTTTTCCAGTGGCTGTGCTTAAGTCCATCCGGATCCTACTTGCCATTGCTGCATACCATGACCGCGATATCTGGTGGTTGGGTGTCATGACTACTTTTCTAAATATTGATTTAGAAGAGAGCGTCTATAAGTACACAGCCAGAGGGCTTCGTAGACAGTGGGAGCAGAGAAAACGTGTGCAAGATGCTTTGTGTGACATTGCAGGCATCGCGGAGTTGGAACGTCTGTTTTGATGTGGTAGTCAAAGAGTTTGACTTCATCAAAATTGTAGATGGACCTTGTACATACAAAAAGGTAGTAGAGAGTAAGGTGGTGATCCTCGTAGAGTACGTGGATGACATACTCTTAATAGGGAAGGAGTTTCCTATGCTACGCTCGGTCAATCTCCACTTATCACAAGGATTCTCCAAATAGGATCAAAGCGATACCTCCTAAATCCTGGGTTATGGATCTATGTGATAGATCTAAATGGATATTAGGATTCTCACTAGATGTAGTGAGATGGTATCAATCGATCCTGGGGAGAATCACTGGAAAAGTTCCAGGGTGATAAGGACGACTGAATGTCAGTCGCAGGCATTGTCTTTACCCTCAGTGGAGGGAAGGTATGTTGGAAGAGTTCCAAGCTAGATACCGTGGCAAACTAGACGATAAAGGCTGGTGACATCGCTATCAAAGATACTACCAAAGAGGCAGTTTGGGTGTATATTAGTTCATGAGATGAATTAGGTTCCTACCATTGTGTGACAATGGAAGTGTGGTTTTGACCCAGGAACCACGGTCCCATCAGTGACCCAGACATATTTCAAGGCAGTATCACCTGATCATGGAGATAGTTGATCTCCCGGGTGATCGAGGTTAGGAGAATAGACTCAGAGGAGAACACGGCGGATCCACTCACAAAGGACTTTTCCCAGAGAGAGACTTTTATGGGATGGTTGAGTATGAGATACTGCAACCACCGCTACAGATGGCCCTAGAGCAAGTGGGAGATTGCTAGTTATATGTATGCCCTAGAGGCCATTACTGTACATGAGATGTATATTGTAGTGGATGCTGGGACATATATAGGTAGGACTTTCTTGCTCGACATGATAGTACGCTATCTGGTTGCTCTTTATCTTAACATGTATACTTATTGTCTCTCTGTTACATGTTGATAAAGCCCTTAGGATGTGTACTCGACTTCCAGGACTATGATGTAGATCATACTAGTGGGGCCTGGGTAGTCTATGAGTACATCCTTCAATGTTCCTAGTCGTGGGAATATCGAGACGGGGCATCGATATTCCAGAGTAGACTAGAGTATATCTTCTCGACCCATGTGATGGGCGATGGATGATCCCATATCCATTGGTGTTTGACATCAGAGACGGTATGTGGGTGCTCAGTGGAGACTGGGTATACTGAACGGACTCGCCGAGAACTCCCAGATGGTATTATACCTCACGTCAGATGGAAGTTCTCTGGTGACACTGGTACAGCTTAGTCTGTTGACCCGAGATCGTCATAGAGTCTTGTGTGTCTCCCACTGTGCTTTGATTTCCACCCTACCACGGCTCTACTGAGTCATGCAAACAGGTGGTTTTTGGGTACAGTCCCGATTCACATGGAGGCAATGAGCGATAGGAGGGGATTCGTCTCTCCCGGTATTGGGGGTTGATGTTGCGCTATGCTCGACTGGCTATAAGTGGAAATCCCTGGCCAGGGTTGCAGTGATTTACTAGTAAGTGTTATCAGTAGTTTCACGCTTGTTGTGGACCTTACATCGGCATGACTTATCAAGCTACTGGGGTCTGACGTTTACCACCCCTAGGCGTGATATGCGACATATCAGATGAACAGACCGGACTGTACGGTAAGTGTTACTGATTGGATTCACAGGAGTGTGAGCAGGCTTGCTCGTTGATCTTCTGATCGCTCAATACCCGGGTGGCCGTTACGTTTAGCAGACCGCTTGCGGCTTGTGAGTGATTGATATGATCACCGCCTACTGCCGGCGTATTGACGAGTCTTTAGAGTCCTACACAGAGGTTTCCTGGCTCAAGCGAAACGAAATAGGAGCGCATATGAGATATGTGCGGGACCGAGAATAATACCAGTATGTGATACTGTATTCTATTCTCGCGATTTGTATCATCGGACGGGTATATGAGATATAGCCGGGTTACCGAATCAAGTGTTGATTCGATACATTGATACACTAGATATTAGTCGGTTATATGCGATATGACCGGATCATTAAATCAAGTGTTGATTTAATGTATAATTATATATTTGATATATTACTTTACATTAACTAGTATTGGTTCACTTAAGATTGATTTTCTCACTTGATGTGCACAAGTTGTATATGTGATATATGTTTGTGCACTAGTTTGCATCATGATTGATGATACATGAAAACATGGGTGGGTGTGTGACATACACCATGTTAATTATAATTTAGGTTTCTATTTATCTTAATTATTCAAAATGGTGGCTGCTTTTGTCATCGCTTGAAGCTTCATGAAGCTTAAAGCAATTTTGACAAAGTCCACTCATTTTGTCTTGATTAAGATACTCATTAACCAAACCATTATAATTAACTATGGTTTAGTCTCTACAAAGGTTAGCTCACCCATGGTTGCATTATGATTGACTTCACTTGATTATTATTTTTCACATAATTCATTTTATCATCATTCTTTTCTTTCTTTTTCTTCTTCTTCATGAAGAAGAAAAGCTGCTAGAAAATTTTCAAGTGAAGAAAAAGAGTGAGAAATCCAAATCCAAAGTGAACCCACTTCCTATTTCATCATCCTCTGCTACTTTCCATTTAGTTTAGGGTGTTCTCTTCACCAAGTTCTTGACCTAGTGAAGATGGTGCTTGAGTTTGAGTCTCCTCGACGTAGATCCTCTTCGGCCTCGAAGTCAACAACCTAGCCCGCTCATTTCTCCGAAGAAACCATCGCTTGATTCCGGGATCCCGATGATCGCAGCGAAGGGACGTCAACACGGAGCTTTAGAAGTGAAGGACCGGATCTACAAAGGTTGTAATCCCTTTTCACTTAGTGTTAAAATGTTTAACTTGCTAGTTTTCGCATAATCTCTAGTATACGATCTTGGTTAGGGTTGTTCGGTACGGCTATTTTTTGAATTGGACATGGTTGATGCCTTGTAGAACCTTGTTAGAGTGCCTAGGAACCCTACAGATGCTTCTCGAGTGGGGCTCGGTTGTGTATTGATGCAGCATGATAGAATTATCGCTTATGCTTCCCGGCAGTTGAAGAAGCATGAGCAGAATTATCCCACTCATGATCTTGAGATGGCCGCGGTAGACTTTGCGCTTAAGATTTGGAGACACTACTTGTACGGGGAGTCGTTTCAGATTTTCACAGACTACTAGAGCTTAAAGTACATCTTCCAGCAGCGGGATCTGAATTTGAGACAGCGCCGTTGGATGGAGCTTGTGAAGGATTATGATTGTGAGATCTTTTATCACCCGGGTAAGGAGAATGTGGTAGCTGATGCTTTGAGTCGTAGGCCCGGGGGTAGCTTGTCCCAGTTGAGCGCAGTTCGGAGACAGTCTTCTGCAGATTGGCAGATCTTGTGTGACAGCAGAGTACAGTTTGAGTTCACTTCCACTAGGGAATAGCTTGCTCACGACCGTGCCCGTTCACTTCTACTTGATCGTATTCATGAGGCACAGCCCGCCGATGCCCGTTTATTTGAGATTCTTGAGCATGTTCGGCAGGGTAGAGATTCGGAGTTCTTGATTGATGACCAGGGTGTGCTACGTTTTGGGACTCGTTTGTGTGTACCTGATACCGATGGATTGATAGAAGAGATCCTAGAGCAGGCACATCAGTCAGCTTATAGTGTTCACCCAGGTTCCACCAAGATGTATCGTAACTTGAGAGATATCTACTGGTGGGCAGGGATGAAGAGTGATATTTCTAATTTCGTTTCGAGGTGCCTGACTTGTCAGCAAGTCAAGGCTGAGCATCAAAGACTGGCAGGAGAGTTGCAGCCTTTACCCATTCCGGAGTGGAAATGGGAGCAGATCTCCATAGATTTCGTTGTGGGTCTACCAAGGTCCAGTCGAGGGTATGACTCCATTTGGGTGATTATTGACCGGTTGACGAAAGCGGCTCACTTTCTTTCAGTGAAGACCACTTTCGGTTATGCTCAGTATGCTCAGTTGTACATTGATAAGATTGTGCGTTTGCACAGCGTTCCCACATGCATCGTATCCGACAGGGGCACCCAGCTCACTAGTCGTCTTTGGCAGAAGCTTTAGGAAGCTTTGGGTACCAGGTTGAGTTTTAGCACCGCTTTCCATCTGCAGACCGATGGTCAGTCAGAGCGGACTATACAGACTCTGGAGGATATGCTTCGTGTGTGCGTGCTTGATTTTGGTGGCAGTTGGGATCTTCACTTGCCATTGATAGAGTTATCCTACAATAACAGTTATCAGGAGATGATTCAAATGGCACATTTTGAGGTTTTATAAGGTAGAAAGTGTCGATCGCCAGTCTGTTGGACTGAACTCAGCGAGAGCAGGATTTTAGGACCCCGGCTAGTTCAAGAGACTATGGAGAAGATCCAGTTGATTCAGGATAGGATGAGAGCAGCCCAGTGCAGACAGAAGTCTTATGCCGACCGTCGTCGTCACAGGCTCGAGTTCACAGTGATAAGATTTGGGAAGAAAGGGAAGCTTAGTCCCAGATTTGTAGGTCCTTTTGAGATCCTTGAGCGAGTTGGTACCGTTGCCTATCGTTTGGCACTTCCACCCAGTTTTCCGGATGTTCACCCCGTATTCCATATATCGATGCTACGCAAGTACCTTCATGACCCTTCTCACATGATTCAACACCAGACCGTTCAGCTAGAGTGCGATCTTTCGTTCACCAAGCAGCCGGTAGTTATATTGGATCGGCCGGTGAAGAAACTTCGGTCAAAGGTCTTGCCATCTGTGAAGGTTCTTTGGCGTAGCCCGAATAGTGAAGAGGTCACTTGGGAGGCCGAGACCGAGATGCGGAAGAAATTCCCTCATCTCTTTGAAGTTACGCATAGTAAGATTTTTAAATTCGGTGACGAATTTTTTTAAGGGGGAAGATTGTAACACCTTAGAATGCGATTAGTGTTAATTAAGCGATAATGCCGAATTTTAGTAAAAAGTTTACTAAAATAGTATAGGGTTATTAGGCACTCATACAAGGGTTAATATGGTATCAACCATGCCCGAATAAAAATTTAGACGTGCCGAACAACCCAAAGCCGGGATCTTTGCTAGATTATTAGGGTTTAACATGCAAGTAAACATCTTTACAACTAAGTGTGAGGGATTACAACCTTTGTAGTCCGCTCCTTCACTTCATAAGCTCCGAGTAGAATTCCCTTCGCCACGATCCATGATCTCCCAGACTCAAGAGAGTCTCCACAACTCGAACGATCCATGCTATTTTGTAGTCTTCCTTTTCTCCGATGATCTACCTCGAAGTTTCTATAACTCAAGCTCTCTCTCTCTAATGAGGTGAACACCCTAATCTAATTGGCTAGATTAGATAAGGATGATGGAGTAGTATTTATGCTTTCTTTTTATATCAAATTCTTACATGAAATCATCATAAAATGAAAAACTAGAGAGCTTTCTCAAAGCTCAAGGTTGAAGAAGAAGAAGAAATAATGCATTAATCTTTTTGTGATGAATAATGAAATGATATATGATTAATAATGTAACCATGGCCAACCATGACTAGGCAAACCCATGTAGAGAATTAACTAAGGCTAGGGTTTGGGTTGAGTTAAAGAATGAGTCATAAGAAAATATCAACCATAATATCTTAACTCATGACAAAAGAAAACCTTCTAGAAGGTTCATGAAAGAACTAATCCAATTCTAACCCTAACCTTATTTAATCTCCACTAAACATGTTTCATTAGTAATCATATCATGTTACAATAAAATATATCACATATATATTATATATTTTTAACAAAAGAAAATAATACAATTAATATATATTGCATATATATCAAAGTATTATCCGGTGAGAAAATGAAATAATAAAGCGAGCCAATATTAGATAATGTAATGCAGTATATTATATATATTATTATACATTAAATCATCGAATCAACACTTGATCCGACAATCCGGCTATATCGAATATAACCGACAAATATATCATGTACCGATTCATCGAATCAACACTTGATCCGATGGGCCGGCTCATATCTAAATATCGCGAGAATATAATACGGTATCTCATATCGCATTATCCTCGGTCGTGCACATATCACATATGTGCCCCTACTCTGTTTTTCCTGAGTCAAGAAACCTCCGTGTAGGACTCTAAAGAATCGTCAATACGCCGGTAGCACATGATGATCATATCAAACACCCACAAGCTGCAAGCGGTCAGCTAAACGTAACAGCCACCCAGGTATTGAGCGATTAGAAGATCAACAAGCTAGCCTGTACATTCTCCTGTGAATCCAATCAGTAACACTCCCGTACAGTCCGGTCTCTTCGTCTGATATGTCGCATATCAAGTCTAGGGGCGGTATACGTCAGACCCCAGTAACCGATAAGTCGTGTCGATGTGAGGCTCATACCAGGTCGAGAAACTACTGGTAACACTTACCAGTAAATCTCTATATCAGCCCTGGCCAGGGACTTCCAGTTATAGCCAATCGAACACAGCACAACATCAACCCCCTATACCGGGAGAGACGAATCCCCTCCTATCGCTCATTGCCTCCATGTGATTCGGGACTGCACCCAAAAGCTACCGTTTTGCATGCCCTCTTGGACGTGGTAAGGTAGAAATCAAAGCACAGTGGGAATCACACAAGACTCTATGACGATCTCGGGTCTACAGACTACCCTGTACCAGTGTCACCGGAGAACCGCCATCTGACGTGTGGTATATCACCATCTGGGAGTTCTCGGCGAGTCCGTCCAGTGTACCCAGTCTCCACTGAGCACCCGTACACCATCTATGATGTCAAAACACCGATGGATATGGGATCATCCATCGCCCATCATATGGGTGAAGATGCGTATACGATAGTCTACTCCGGTGTATCGATTCCCTGTCTCGACACACCCTTGACTAGGAACAGTTATAGGATGTACTCATCGACTACCGTGGCCCCACTAGTATGATCTCATCATAGTCCCAGTAGTCGAGTACAGATCCTAAGGGCTTTATCAACATGTGAGAGTAAGACAGTAAACTAATATAAGTCAACATGTTAAGATAAAGGAAAACCAAATAGCATACTATCATGACGAGCATGAAAGTCCTCTCTATATATATCCAAGCATCCATTATAATATACATCATATGTACAACAATGGCCTCTAGGGCATATACATAACTAACAATCTCCCACTTGCACTAAGGCCAGTTACTGTAGTATCTCATACCTAGCATCCCGAATAATCACTCATACTGTATCTGGGGAATAGCCTTTGTGAGTGGATCCGCAGTGTTGTCCTTCGTATCTACTCTCCTGACCTCGATCTCCCTGCGATCAACTATCTCCCTGATCAGGTGATACCGCCTCAGAATATGTCTGGACTTTTAATGGGATCTGGGTTCCTTGGCCAAAGCCACAGCTCCATTGTTATCGCAATACAGAGGTATTGGATGCTCAATGGATAGAACCACAACAAGTTCACTAATGAACTTCTTTATCCAGACAGCCTCTTTGGCAGCATCGTTGGCAGCGATGTATTCAGTCTCCATCGTCGAGTCTGCAACGGTATCTTGTTTGGAACTCTTCCAACATACCGCCCCTCCATTGAGGGTAAAGAGAAATCCCGAGTGTGACTTATAGTCTTCCTTGTCACTTTGGAAGCTGGAATCGGTAAAGGACTCCACCTGGAGTTCTTTGTTACCATACACCAAGAACATCTTCTTAGTCCTTCGTAAGTACTTGAGAATGTTCTTCACAGCCGTCCAGTGACTCTCTCCAGGATCTGCTTGATACCGACTCACTACACTTAGTGAGTATGCTACATCGGGTCTGGTACATAGCATCACATACATGATAGATCCTACTGCCGAAGCATAGGGTATCCCTTCCATGCGAGCTTTCTCCAAATCAGTTTTGGGAGACATCTCTTTGGAGAGAGTGAGTCCAGAGAACGTGGGTTGGTTCCCACACTTGGATTCTTCCATACTAAACCTATTTAGTATTGTGTCAATGTACCTGGATTGGGAAAATCCCAGTATCCGTTTAGATCAATCTCTATAGATCATAATGTTGGATATATGTATGCCCTAGAGGCCATTATGTGATAGTGGATGTATCTATACATGTATATATATTCAGTTTGCATTCTTGCTCGACATGATAGTATGCTATCTGGTTCTACTTTATCTGACATGTTGATTTGATCATGCTTTTATTCATTCATACATGCTGATAAAGCCCTCAGGATATCGGCTTGACTACTCTGATTATGATGGAGATCATACTAGTGGGACATCTGTAGTCTATAAGCATATCCTGGAACGTCCCTAGTCATAGGTATATCGAGACGGCGCATTGATATACCAGAGTAGACTAGCGTATATGATACCAGACCCATACGATGGGCGATGGATGTTCCCACATTCATCGATGTTTGACATCAAGATCACATACGGGTGCTCAGTGGTGACTGAGTACACTGGACGGACTCACCGAGAACTCCTATATGGAATTATATCTATCGTCGGATAGTAGTTCTCAGGTGACACTGGTACAGGTTAGTCTGTAGACCCGAGATCGTCATGGAGTCTTGTGTGTTCTCCCACTGTACTTTGATTGCCACCCTACCATGGCTCTACTGAGTCGTGCAAACAGGTGGCCGTTGGGTACAGTCCCGAGACACACGAAGACGATGAGCGATAGGAGGGGTTTCGTCTCTCCCGGTATTAGGAGTTGATGCTGTGCTGTGCCCGACTGGTTATAACAGCAAGTCCCTGGCCAGGGCTGCTGAGATTTGCTGATAAGTGTTATCAGTAGTTTCTCGATCTGTTATAGACCATTCACCGGCACGACTTATTGAGTTATTGGGATCGACGTGACCATCCCTAGGCTCGATATGCAGCATATCTGACGAAGAGACCGGACTGTACGGTAGTGTTGCCGGATGGCTCGACGGGAGTTGTAGCAGGTTCGCTTGTTGTCTTCTGATCGCTCAATACCCGGGTGGCCGTTACGTTTAGCTGACCGCTTGCGGCTTGAGGGTACTTGATATGATCATCAGCCTCTGCCGGCGTATTGACGAGTCTTAGAGTCCCACAAAGGAGTTACCCAGTCCAGGCGAAACATTGTGGTGCGCGTATGCGATATGCGCATGCACCCGATTGAAATGTGCGTATATGATACCGAACATTGATCGGGTGAACTGCTTTTGGTGGGGTCATATGAGATATGACCGGATTGATAAATCAAGTGTTGATTTATCATTTAACCATTAGTTTTCTCACTTAAAACCTTTTCTTGGATGATGGATGTGTGCATGCATGTGTGCTTTTCTTTCTTTCTTTCATGCTAGTTTCATGCACATGTGGATGTGCATACATGCACACATACATACACTCATCCATCATGGTTGTTAGCATATGGAAATGGTGGCAATATAAGACTCACACCATGGATTATATAATGGATTATTATTTGATTTTGGATTTAAAAGAAAATGAAAAGGAAAGGTTAATCATTCTTGCTTCTACATTCTTCCTTTGACCTAGCCATGCTCAACTACCACTAACATAGGGTTATCCTTCTCTTTATCATTTAAAACTCAAGTTAAATAATGTCTCCATCACTTTAACCATGGTTCATAGTGAGAAGAAATAAAATATATATTGATATATTTCTTTTTCTTCTTATGAGTTATCTTTTTACCTCTTGTTAAAAAATTGCCACCATCTTCTTCCTCTTTCTCTTTTGCTCTCTAATTTTTTCTAGTGAGCAAATACCACTTAAAGATAGGTTTTTGAAGTAAGAAACTTAACCACAACTTCATTCTACACAAGCTTAGCCGTTTTGTTTAGAGTGTTCTCTTCGGTTTTACGAAGTTGCGAGCTTGGACGGAGATCTCCGTGGTGGATCGTCGTGGACAAAAGAGGACTTCAAGAGGACCTCTGTTCAGCACCCTAGAGACCAAGGAGTCCAGCGAAAGGGAGCTACAAAGGTTGTAGTCTCGAAACCCTAGATTAGTTCGCTTTATATTTCGAAACCCTAATTTTCTAGGATCGATTCCTTTGCATGTTCGTTTAGCACCATAAAAATTTAAACTTTGGGTCATGTGATGCTTCAAAACTCTTCATAGGGTGCTACACAAAACTTACATTGGTATCAGAGCCGACCTAGAATATTAGGCGACCTTTTTACGAAGTTAAAACTCCGATCGAACCGAAATACGACTTTTTAGGGTGCTCTCTGGAAATTTTCAAAAAATTGACTTTTTTCAGAATTAAAAATATGTAAAAAATACAGCAGGAAAAAATAAGGGTTACGGAACAAAAATTATTCCATGAACAGTGATTCTCGCCGCGGAAACGCGGCTTAAGCTTGCTTAGGCCGCGGTTCCGCGGCCGTATATATGAATTGATGAATACTTTTTGTACAGTAATTCATGAATCTGCTTGTATAAATTTTTGGATATTTTTAATCTGTATTTGGTTTTGAAAAATTCTAGAGATGGTTTTGGACTCGTCATTTCGATCGGGATTTTTATTTCGTAGCTTTTCCGGGTAAATTAGAAAGTATTGAAGTGTTTGAACGAGTATCATTTACTCACTATTCACGGGGTTTAAATATTTTGGAAATACGTGCAAGTATTTTTGCGGTGGTCCCTCTAGAAGACAACAAACCTTAACTCGATTATGTGACCGTCTCGAACTGCCCTTTGAACCCTAGGGTTTGGGGCAGTACGGCATGCCACATGTGAGGCGTTGGCTTGACCCTTCTACGGCTGGACCGCTACTACTGTGTCACACTCCGGATTTTTGAACCCTGCTCAAGTGTTGAGCTTTAGTGAATCTTGGGTGCTTGATCGTTCGTTCGAAAACTTTAATACTGTCTGTTTGTCTGGAATGTGATATAATATGTGGAATTCATATAGTTTAGGCATGAAATACGAAATATGTGATATTTCGCATTTATGATGTCTAAAGAGAATCTGGATTCCAAATATTGTAGTTTTACACTTTCTTTTCTGTGACCGTAAGTGTAGTATGTACGATATCGCCGGTTTCGTTGCTATACATCAACGACAATCGGGGTATGCATACTTACTTACGTTGATGATATGTGATATTATGTGTTGCTGAGATATGATGTGCAGGATTGTCGCGATCGAATAGCCGGGGGTTTTTGTGAGATGAGAGTTTTATATTTTCATTCATGTAAATTCAAATATAATGTAATATTCTTTTATTTGGGGCACTTCCAGGTTGAGGTTGTGTCACCAGTGTTGTATATTATTTACTTTTCCGCATTAGGATGGACCCAAGGAGGGGAGCACAGGTGACCGGGTTCTGGGGTTTCAGTGGGAGGCCATCTCGAGGAGTCGAGACCGGGTCTCCTAAACTCCAGGATTGGTAGGGTCACTTGCCGCTCTCGTAGGGGTCCAGGGTGTGGGCTTGGCTATTCATCGCGACTGTGGAATCCGTATTTTCTATTTTGGCTAAATACGAAATACGGACGTCCTAGGATATCCAACGTTATATCTATGTTTCTGTTGCCTGTGTTCTGTGATATCTGAGACGAATGACATATTATATATATGATATATAGTAGACGTTGCTTATGTTTTACACCCGCGCTAGTCCCGTCCCGGTATGCCGTTAGTTAAGTAACCTAACGGTGCATAACGGAACATTGCGGCGAATGCGGATGGCATAAGCGTACGTGTTTTTTTCGTTTCTTTTCTGTGATTGGCTTAAGGACTTAAATGATGGGATTACATTAATGTGATTAATGTAAAGAAAATAAACCTAAAAAGATGTTGTAGAATCGGATTTAAAAACTACTCGGCTATTTATGAAAAAGCTACATTTCAAAACTGCGGAGCTTAAGCCACTCCTTTTGAAAACTGTTTGATTCTACAACGATATCAAGTTCAAAGCATTAAAGATTTTCTCAAAAATCATTCGCAACCCTCCGTCATTTTAGGAAGTAGAGTACTTAGTATTCGTGCTACGTTTGTTGACTTTAGTTAAGGCATAGTGTACGGTAGCTAAGTGATGTCTTCCTATACTGCATATGATGCAGATTAATTAGGACATTCATGCGACTTTGTTGACCATAGTTAAGGGTCATATGGGTGGGTCTAATTGATCAAGAAATGACGGGTAGAACTTGACTGGTACTTATGATTTGTTGACTATAGTTAAGGTCATAAGTACTAGGGGTAAAAAAAAAAATTACATCGGGAATTTCAAGTGTTGAAATTTGCAATGAGATTGCATACCTTCCATGTGATGGTTGGATCCCGATCCCACTGTGGGCAATAGTTGCTCCTAGGAGAGTTTTACAGTTTACAATTAGCTAACTCATTAGGTGTCTAAAAAGGTGTTAACGGGGCCCCGCCTTGGGAAAACGAGGTTTACTCTAATTAGGTCCGTGCGAAAGCACGGGGAACCTCCCTCAAAGTACCGACACTGGCCTGGCTGAACAGTTAGCGAAGTTGTAGACTGTAATTAATCCTGGCTAGTTTTTCTTTTTAAGGTTTGAAAGAAAAACTTGATAAAAAGCAGTGGGAAACATCGATTAGACAAGATAATAAACCAATCTAATCTGTGCAAGAGCTTTCGCTGAGTGTATTCTTTTCTCTCTCTTAATGGCAGATACCAATGACTGGACTTAAGCTTCTACTAGATAAAAACAAACTGAATGGGACCAACTATAAAGACTGGCTGAGGAATCTGAAGATCGCCTTGACTTATGATAAAGTATCATATGTCCTCACGGCTTCAGCCCCGCCCGTCCCAGGTCCAAAATCCTCAGTTGCGGACATTGAAGTCCGCAAGACATGGGACGCTGACTGTGCCACGGCAAAATGCCTCGCGCTTGCATCGATGGACAACACACATCAAAAGCAGCACGAGGACATGGACATTCACGGTATATTGCTCCATACAAAGGAGTTGTATGGGGAGCAATCCCGCGTATTACGATACGAAGCATCAAAGAAACTGTTTCAGATGGGAATGGCCCCTGGCACACCAGTAGGAGACCATGTTTTGAAGATGATAGCTCTTATAGAAGAGCTTGAGGACCTTGGATGGACAATGGACAATGAACAATATATAGATATTATTCTGCAGTCCCTCCCCTCCACCTTTGCTCAGTTCATAGTGAACTTTAACATGCATGGCATGGAGAAGGAACTCCCTGAACTCCTCAATATGTTAAGGAGTGCAGAGAGCACTATGAAGTCAGCAAAGACTCCCGTTATGACCATTGGACAGTCTTCTTCTTCTCGCCCGAAAGCTAAGGACAAGGGAAAGAAAAAGAAGAAACCCACTAATCCTAAGGGCGGAGTTAAAAAGGTGAAGGGAAAGGGAAAGTCCACAGCTGAAGACCCGGGGAAAGGCGAGTGTTTTCATTGCCACAAGACAGAACATTGGAAGCGCAATTGCACGGAGTACCTAAGTCTCAAGAAGAAGCATGGTGATGCTTCTTCTTCAGGTGCGTTTGTGACGGAAAACTGTTTTTCTATAAACTCTGCTTCCTGGGTATTGGATACCGGTTCAGGTTCTCACATTTGCAATTCTATGCAGGGGCTGAGAAATAGCAAGGTTTTGAAGACAGGTGACCATACTCTCCGCGTTGGAAATGGTTCCAATGTACATACAGTCGCAGTGGGAGAGTATCACTTGGGGTTGCCATCTGGATGTATTTTGATTTTGAATCCATGTTATTTTGTACCAAGTATGCTATGTAATATAATATCTGTTTCTTTGTTGGACAATGAAGGATATAATTTTGTGTTACAGAACAATGTTATGAACATTCACCTAAATCAAATGTTGGTTGGGTATGGTACGCTTAATAACGGAATATATGTCCTAAATCAACACACAGTTTTCAGTATACAACACACTAATAAAAGAAAACTTTCAGAATTAAATGAAGCTTTTCTTTGGCATTGTAGACTTGGTTATATTAACGAAACAAGACTAAACAGGTTACACAAAGATGGATATTTAAACTCTTTTGAATATAAATCTTATGCGACTTGCCAGTCTTGTATCAAGGGTAAAATGACCAAAACTCCGTTTACCGGACACGGAGAAAGAGCTACTCAGCTCCTTGGCCTCATACATAGTGATGTATGTGGGCCAATGTCTACACAGGCTAGAGGCGGTTTTCATACTTCATTACATTCACCGACGATTTCTTAAGATTCGGTCATGTATTTTTATTAAAGCACAAGTCCGACGCTTTCGAGAAATTCGTTGAATATAAACAAGAAGTAGAAAAACAAACCGGCTTGAGTATTAAGATGCTTCGATCAGATCGAGGTGGAGAGTATCTCAGTACAGAATTTGCAAACTTCCTAAAAGAGAATGGGATTCTCTCTCAGCTCACTCCTCCTTACACACCACAGCACAACGGTGTGTCAGAACGACGGAATAGGACCCTATTAGATATGGTCCGGTCCATGATGAGTGACGCTGAGTTACCAGTCTCGTTTTGGGGGCATGCATTGGAGATTGCAGCGTTTCTGCTAAACAAGGTTCCAACCAAAGCCGTGTCTACCACGCCATATGAGATATGGAATGGGAAGAGACCATCTCTTAAGAGAATTAAGATTTGGGGTTGCCCGGCCTATGTTAAAAAGCAGAATCCGGACAAACTCGAGACACGGTCAGTCATGTGTAACTTTGTGGGATATCCAAAGAATTCTTATGGATATCTGTTCTACAACAAAGAGGAACAAAAAGTGTTTGTTTCTCAGTATGCCACATTCTTGGAAAAAGAGTTTTTCACAGATAAATATGATGGCAAGGTGGTAGATCTAGAAGAGGTTCTGGAGACACAAACTACAAATGATGATTTGGTTGAACCGGCTGTTGCAACAGAAACTGAAGAACCTCGGCCACTCCGTAGGTCTGGCAGGACTTCTCGCCCACCGGAGAGGTACTACGGTTTCCTCATTGATGGTAACGGAGAAGATTGCATCATGGATGATGATGATCCTACCAGTTTTCAGCAAGCTATCACGAGCGGTGACTCTGTGAAGTGGCTGGATGCCGTGAGATCCGAAATGGAGTCTATGTACACCAACAAAGTATGGACTTTGGACGTTGTACCCCCTGGGGTAAAACCTGTAGGGTGCAAATGGATCTTTAAAAGAAAGATTGGTGTGGATGGGCAGGTAGAGACCTATAAGGCAAGACTTGTGGCGAAAGGTTTTCGTCAAAGACCAGGTTTGGACTATGACGAAACTTTTTCGCCCGTAGCCATGCTTAAATCCATTCGGATCCTACTTGCTATTGCTGCTCACTACGACTATGAAATCTGGCAGATGGACGTTAAAACAGCATTTCTAAATGGAGATTTAGAAGAATGCGTTTATATGGATCAGCCAGAGGGCTTCATTGACAGTGGGAGCAGCGAGAAAGCATGTAGATTGCTTAAATCCATATATGGGTTAAAGCAGGCATCTCGGAGTTGGAACATCTGTTTCGATGATGTTATCAAAGAGTTTGATTTCATCAAAAATCCAGATGAACCTTGTGTTTATAAGAAGGCTGTAGGAAGAGCTGTCACATTCCTCGTATTGTACGTGGATGATATTCTTCTGATAGGAAATGATATTCCTATGCTACAGTCGGTCAAATCATTCTTATCACTAAGGTTCTCCATGAAGGACCTGGGTGATGCCACATACATCCTGGGCATAAGGATCTATAGGGATAGATCCAAAAAGTTATTGGGATTGTCCCAAACCAGGTACATCAACACCATCCTAAAGAGGTTTAGTATGGAAGACTCCAAGCGGGGTGCCTTACCCGCTTGCCATGGAGTCACTCTCTCCAAGGATTCTTGTCCAAAGACCGATGAAGAGAGAGCTCGCATGAGCATTATACCTTATGCTTCGGCAGTAGGGTCTATAATGTATGCGATGTTATGTACACGCCCAGATGTAGCTTATGCACTTAGTGTTGTAAGCAGGTATCAATCCAACCCAGGGAAGAACCACTGGACAGCTGTGAAGAACATTCTTAAGTACTTACGAAGGACTAAAGAATTGTTCTTGGTATATGGTAATACAGATCTCTAAATGGAGGCCTTTACCGATTCGAGCTTCCAGAGCGATAAGGATGACAACAAATCTATCTCAGGGTTTGTATTTACCCTCAATGGAGGGGCGGTAAGTTGGAAGAGTTCCAAACAAGATACCGTTGCAGACTCTACGATGGAAGTTGAGTACATTGCTGCAAATGATGCCGCCAAGGAAGCCGTCTGGATGAAGAAGTTCGTCTCGGAGCTAGGAGTAGTTCCAACCATTATTGATCCAATACCTTTGTATTGTGACAATAATGGGGCGATGGCGTTAGCCAAGGAGCCCAGATCCCATCAGCGGTCCAGACATATCCTGAGGCGCATTCATTTGATCCGGGAGATTGTAGATCGCCGCGAGATCGAGATTAAGAGAGTAGATACAAAGAACAACGCCGCGGATCCACTCACCAAGGCCCTCCCTCAGCCACAGCATGAGCGACTATTTGAGATGTTGGGTATGAGATACGCCAATAACTGGCCTTAGTGCAGGTGGGAGATTGTTGGATATATGTATGCCCTAGAGGCCATTATGTGATAGTGGATGTATCTATACATGTATATATATTCAGTTTCCATTCTTGCTCGACATGATAGTATGCTATCTGGTTCTACTTTATCTGACATGTTGATTTGATCATGCTTTTATTCATTCATACATGCTGATAAAGCCCTCAGGATATCGGCTTGACTACTCTGATTATGATGGAGATCATACTAGTGGGACATCTGTAGTCTATAAGCATATCCTGGAACGTCCCTAGTCGTAGGTATATCGAGATGGGGCATTGATATACCAGAGTAGACTAGCGTATATGATACTAGACCCATACGATGGGCGATGGATGTTCCCACATTCATCGATGTTTGACATCAAGATCACATACGGGTGCTCAGTGGTGACTGAGTACACTGGACGGACTCACCGAGAACTCCTATATGGAATTATATCTATCGTCGGATAGCAGTTCTCAGGTGACACTGGTACAGGTTAGTCTGTAGACCCGAGATCGTCATGGAGTCTTGTGTGTTCTCCCACTGTACTTTGATTGCCACCCTACCACGGCTCTACTGAGTCGTGCAAACAGGTGGCCGTTGGGTACAGTCCCGAGACACACGAAGACGATGAGCGATAGGAGGGGTTTCGTCTCTCCCGGTATTGGGAGTTGATGCTGTGCTGTGCCCGACTGGTTATAACAGCAAGTCCCTGGCCAGGGCTGCTGAGATTTGCTGATAAGTGTTATCAGTAGTTTCTCGATCTGTTATAGACCATTCACCAGCATGACTTATTGAGTTATTGGGGTCGACGTGACCATCCCTAGGCTCGATATGCAGCATATCTGACGAAGAGACCGGATTGTACGGTAGTGTTGCCGGATGGCTCGACGGGAGTTGTAGCAGGTTCGCTTGTTGTCTTCTGATCGCTCAATACCCGGGTGGCCGTTACGTTTAGCTGACCGCTTGCGGCTTGAGGGTACTTGATATGATCATCACCCTCTGCTGGCGTATTGACGAGTCTTAGAGTCCCACAAAGGAGTTACCCAGTCCAGGTGAAACATTGTGGTGCGCGTATGCGATATGCGCATGCACCCGATTGAAATGTGCGTATATGATACCGAACATTGATCGGGTGAACTGCTTTTGGTGGGGTCATATGAGATATGACCGGATTGATAAATCAAGTGTTGATTTATCATTTAACCATTAGTTTTCTCACTTAAAACCTTTTCTTGGATGATGGATGTGTGCATGCATGTGTGCTTTTCTTTCTTTCTTTCATGCTAGTTTCATGCACATGTGGATGTGCATACATGCACACATACATACACTCATCCATCATGGTTGTTAGCATATGGAAATGGTGGCAATATAAGACTCACACCATGGATTATATAATGGATTATTATTTGATTTTGGATTTAAAATAAAATGAAAAGGAAAGGATAATCATTCTTGCTTCTACATTCTTCCTTTGACCTAGCCATGCTCAACTACCACTAACATAGGGTTATCCTTCTCTTTATCATTTAAAACTCAAGTTAAATAATGTCTCCATCACTTTAACCATGGTTCATAGTGAGAAGAAATAAAATATATATTGATATATTTCTTTTTCTTCTTATGAGTTATCTTTTTACCTCTTGTTAAAAAATTGCCACCATCTTCTTCCTCTTTCTCTTTTGCTCTCTAATTTTTTCTAGTGAGCAAATACCACTTAAAGATAGGTTTTTGAAGTGAGAAACTTAACCACAACTTCATTCTACACAAGCTTAGCCGTTTTGTTTAGAGTGTTCTCTTCGGTTTTACGAAGTTGCGAGCTTGGACGGAGATCTCCGTGGTGGATCGTCGTGGACACAAGAGGACTTCAAGAGGACCTCCGTTCAGCACCCTAGAGACCAAGGAGTCCAGCGAAAGGGAGCTACAAAGGTTGTAGTCTCGAAACCCTAGATTAGTTCGCTTTATATTTCGAAACCCTAATTTTCTAGGATCGATTCCTTTGCATGTTCGTTTAGCACCATAAAAATTTAAACTTTGGGTCATGTGATGCTTCAAAACTCTTCATAGGGTGCTACACAAAACTTACACATAATTCCCAATATGCAGGAGGCATCACCTAGATCTTTCATTGAGATTCTTTGTGATAAGAAGAGCTTGACTGACTGCAGCATAGGAACATCATTTCCTATCAAGAGTATGTCATCGACGTACAATACGAGGAAGACAACCTTACTCTCTGCAACCTTCTTATAGATACAAGGTTCATCTATATTTTTGATGAAGTCAAACTCTTTGACTACAACATCAAAGCAGATGTTCCAACTCCGCGATGCTTGCTTTAACCCATAGATGGATTTAAGCAGTTTGCACACCTTTCCGCTGCTCCCACTATCTACGAAGCCCTCTGGCTGAGTCATGTATACGCACTCTTCTAAATCACCGTTTAGAAAGGCGGTCTTAACATCCATTTGCCAGATTTCGTAGTCATGGTATGCAGCAATGGCAAGTAAGATCCGGATGGACTTAAGCATAGCCACTGGAGAAAAGGTTTCGTCATTATCCACACCTGGTCGTTAACGAAAACCCTTTGCAACAAGTCTAGCTTTGAAATCTCAACTTTTCCATCTACACCAATTTTCTTTTTAAAGATCCACTTGCTCCCAATGGGTTTTACCCCTTCAGGAGCATTTTCCAAAGTCCATACTTTGTTGGTGTACATGGATTCCATCTCAGATCGCATTGCATCCAGCCAGTTCACAGAGTCACTACTCGTGATGGCCTGCTCGAAACTAGTCGGGTCATCATCTTCCATGATGTAATCCTCGCTCCCACCATCAATGAGAAAAATGTAGTATCTCTCAGGTGGGTGAGAAACCTTGCTAGATCGGCGGAGAGGCTGGGGTTCGTCGGGTACTACTGAATCCTCTGGTTCCACTAAATCTTCAGTTGCAGTTTGTGTTACTGGAACTTCTTCCAGTTCTACCTCCTTGCCACTAATTTCTTTTGCAAGAAATTCCTTTTCCAAAAAGGTGGCATGTTAAGCAACAAACACTTTTTGTTTCTCAGCGTGGTAGAAAAAATATCCTTGAGAATTCTTTGGATATCCCACAAACTTGCAGAGAACTAATCGTGCCTCGAGTTTGTCCGGATTTTTCCTTTTGACATAGGCCGGACAACCCCATATCTTAACTCGTTTAAAATATGGTCTCTTCCCACTCCATATCTCATATGGTGTGGTAGATACAGATTTAGATAGAACTAGATTCAATAGGTATATGGCTGTCTCAAGCGCATACCCTCAGAAGGAAATAGGTAACTCATCATCGCTCATCATAGAGCGCACCATATCTATTAGGGTGCGATTCCTCCGCTCCGATACACTGTTGTGCTGTGGTGTATAAGAAGGAGTAAGCTGAGAGAGAATCCCATTCTCTTTTAGATAATCTAGAAAATCATTGCTCAAGTATTCTCCTCCTCGATCAGATCGAAGAATTTTAATACTTTTGCCCGTTTGGTTCTCTACTTCGTGCTTATATTCTCTGAATTTCTCAAAAGCTTCAGACTTGTGTTTCATCAGGAACACATGTCCGTATCTAGAGAGATCGTCAGTGAATGTAATGAAGTAGGAAGAACCGTTCCTTGCATGCATAGACATAGGACCGCATACATCACTATGTACCAGTCCTAAGAGTTCCGTAACTCTTTCTCCGTGTCCACTAAACGGAGTTTTGGTCATTTTTCCTTTGAGACATGAATGATAAGTATCATAAGATGATAATTCGAACGTATTCAAATATCCATCCTTATGTAACTTAGCTAGCCGTGTCGTATTGATATGACCAAGTCTACAATGCCATAAGAAGGATTCGTTCATTTCTGAACTTTTCCTCTTGTGTGTGCTTTGTATATTAAGGACTGTATTTTGATTGAGAATGAATATGCCATTATGTAATGAGCCGGATCCAATCAACTTTTGATTTAGGAAGATGTTCATAACATTATCCTGTATTACAAAATTATATCCTTCTTTACTTAATAACGAAACTGATATAATGTTGCACATATGTTCGGTATATAATAGCACTCATTCAGAATCAGTGTATTACTTCTTGGTAATATAAGGTGATATTCGCCAACTGCTTTGGCTGCAATATGTGTACCATTCCCTACTGTTACGGAATGATCACCCTTTCCCAGTTCTCTACCTTTACGTAGCCCATGTAACAAATTACATATATGGGATCCTGATCCGGTATCTAATACCCAGGACGTAGGGTGAACTGAGAAACAATTCTCAATAACTAACACACCCGAAGAAGGTGCATCAACATGCTTATTCTTCGTTTGGGCGGCGTGAGAATCCAGATGTTCTCCTGTTTCCTGCTCAGTCTTATAACACTTATAAGATAGAACGGGTCCAACGTTTCCCTGCTCAGTATAATAAGCGGGTTCAGTCAATACATCCATATTATTATCTTGATTATGGCCTGACATGGTCGCTACCTGGAGAGAGAGAGAAGAAAACACTTTAGCGTATGCTCTTGCAAGATTAGATTGGTTATAATCTTATCTAATTAGGATGTCTCCCACTGTTTTTATCAAATCTTCTTTCAAACCCTAAAAGGTAAGATTAGCCGGGATTAATTACACCCTGCAATTTCGTCAATCTTTCAGCCAGATCAGTGTCGGTACATGAGGGAGGTTCCCCGTGCTCTCGCACGGACCTAATTAAAATAAACCTCATTTTCCCAGAGGCATAACCCCGTTAACACCTTTCTAGACACCTACTTGATCGACTAATTGTCCTGTGTAAAACTCTTCCAAGAGTAACTCTTACTCGCAGTGGGTATCGGGATCCAACTATCTCATAGGAGGTATGCAATCTCATTGCAAATTTCAACACTTGAAATTCCCGATAATATTTTGCCCCAAGCGATCTATGACCTTGACTAAGCCAACAAATCATAAATCGCGAGTCAAGTTCAACCCGTACATTTCCCGATTGAATTAAACCCACCCGTACGACCCTTGACTAAGTCAACAAGGCCGTACGACTACCCTAATCCAATGTCACGACCCAAAGTTCGGACCGTGACCGGCACTTAACCACGTAACGTCTACAGACGTAACGCGGCTAAGTAAGCCGAAACCCAGAAATCAAAACCATTAAAAGTAGTGAGTGTTAAAACATTTGATGAAAACATTTGTTAAAACATTTAGGAAACCTGGAGTAATTTAGTAAAAATCTTTAAAGTTTAAGTTGTTTTATTAAAAATTTTCGGCAGCATCTCCTTTGTAAAAACTAGCCCCGAATCGGGTACGAGACAAGGTATAAGTGAAAATGACATATAATAAGAACAAAGCATCCCAAAACAGGAGCAATCACGCCCAACGGCGGAACAATCACCACAAATATAATATACGACGCCGTAGCGAAGAAATGAGCAGTAAAAGTGAAAACAAATATCATGAAAGATAAAGTTGCATAAATAAAGTCGGCTAACAACGAGCTCGACACCAGAGTACAAAATAATATATATCTTCCTCACAACTGTCTCTAAGTCAATACATGAAGGTAGATGGAGAATACTAGATACAACAATGTACAACTGAAAAGTAAACAGATACCGCACAAAACCCACCTGATAGCAAAATGGCTAGCACGCCAAAGCAGTGGTATCTGTGTCAAAAGATGTGGTAAACAGCCAACCGCGACTACTCCCAAGGGCAACCTGCAAGCACTGTGGCACAACGGGGGTGAGTTGACAACTCGTGAATAGAGATAACATATAAAGGTAATCGCGAGCATGCACGTACTGCGCTACTCTATCAAATGCCAGCAGATAAATCTATATGCGATAAGCAGTATGTGCAAAATCAAGCAAGTGTTCTGTCAGGTAAAATAACTACAGGATGAGATACAAATAATAAATGCTGAGCATGGGATGAAATAAGTTCTACATGGAATGTCAACGTGGAAAATAATCGGTGCCCACCAATGCACCCAAATCCCAACAACTCAGGCGCCGGCACTCCCATCGGCCCTCAAATCCTGTAAATTCCTGAGAATCACGAGTGCCCATCATCGGCACTAAAAATATCATAAAATACTCATGTCCAGCATTGACATGCAAATCCTCATATATCGGGCTCCGTCAGTCCGGATCAGCCCACGGGCTCCGTCTGCGGTATCGTCCCTCGGCCCCGGCAGTACGGATCATCTCGCGTCCATCTCTCGACTCTGGTCAGTATCCTCCGGATAACTGCCAGGTCCAACCAATCACCGGTAGGTACTCGCCCATCTCTAGGCTCAATTGCAAAGTCCATCGATCATCTTACCGAGGGGAACCATACCGGGTCCACCACGAACCCGCAAACGGATCATCCAACTCCTCGAATCGGGTTTCAAGCACACGTCTCAGCACCGAGAAAACGCGTGGTGGACACACCAAAATATCATATCACGAGGAACCGGGTTTTCAAATAGTGCATCATTTCTTAAATAACCCCACGGTCCTCAAAACCAGAAATCACATGAAATCCGACATCAATGAGTAGATCAAATGCGATGTGCTATGTACATCAAGCCATAATATAGGAAAAAGGGAGGAACCGCTTTTTTAAAATAGTTTCAGTTTTTCAAAGACCTCATGTGGCTCCCAATGTCTATGAAAATCATATCGAATCATATGTGAAAGGAACTACAGTAAAATGATCATGGCAATTCTACAGTGAGTGTGTCATGGCAACTACTAACGGTGTGTGTGTAACATGCAGATTAGTGCTCGTGCAACATGAACCGTTAGTAATAGTGCGGTGTTCTATCAATTCTAAGTTTACATACATATAGCAGGGGATGCAGTATGCAACAACAGTATCCATGAACAGTCAATGTAGGTAAATGCAATATGTAGCTATAAGGTCCTATCAGCCCTGACGCATATCGCCATGCGGGCGATATCCCCGTAGATGTTAAATCTACTCACCGAAGTCTCGCGCTAAGTGTAGCCGACGACTTGCTTCCCCTTCTTCGCAGCGTCCATCCCACTCTCCTGCGAACCTAGAATTTACACAATATATCACACATAAGCTCAAATCTACAAAAACACGATATCAAGGTCAAACTAGAAACCCGCGTCGCAAACCAAGCGCGCGTGTGCGCGATACGCTAAAACGTGTGATTACGCGCCTGAAGCTACCCCGACGCGTCGTGATACGCAGAAACCCCAAACCCACACACGTATCACGTGTGTCGCGAAGATTTAAAATACGAGAAACATGTATTTAGCTCCAGATTTTTATACAGCAAGAATTAAATAAATTTTGCATCAAACAGAAATCTGGTGGTACTTTAGTGAAATTGGGCTAGGCTAGGTTAACATGG
Source organism: Agapanthus africanus (assembly GCA_030015575.1). Taxonomy (NCBI): domain Eukaryota; kingdom Viridiplantae; phylum Streptophyta; class Magnoliopsida; order Asparagales; family Amaryllidaceae; genus Agapanthus; species Agapanthus africanus. Next base: position 218,969,528 of record JASDDO010000029.1, read on the forward strand.
CCTTAACAACACTTAATTAACTTAGTCTAACCAATTTTAACCTCACATAACCAAAGTTCACACTACTCACCACATTTAGCACTAAAACGCACAATTAATCACTAATCGAAGCTATAACACACCAACTAAGCAAACTAGCATGTAGGGTTAAGAAGTATACCCCACTCTCGACCCTAGGGAGCAGGAGGAAGGAGAAGGAGTAGAGGGAATGAGCTGCTGTGCGCCGCTGCTGCTGTGCCGCGCTGCTGCTGCTGCTGTGCCGCGCTGCTGTGCTGTGCCGCTGCTGTGCCGCGCTGCTGTCGCTGCTGTCGCTGCTGTGCCGCGCTGCTGCTGCTGTGCCGCGCTGCTGCTGTGCTGTGCTGTGCTGCTGCTGCTGTGCTGTGCTGCTGCTGCTGCTAGTTGTTGCTGCTGCTGCTTGGAGCTGCTGCTGCTGCTGGAGCTGCTGCTGCTTGTGCTGCTGTTGCTGGAGCTGCTGCTGCTTGTTGCTGCTGCTACTTGGAGCTCCTGCTGATGCTGGAGCTGCTTCTACTTGTGCTGATGCTGGAGCTGCTGCTACTTGTGCTGCTGCTTGGAGCTGCTGCTGCTGCTGGAGCTGCTGCTGTTGCGGCTTGGAGCTGCTGCTGCTGCTGGAGCTGCTGCTGCTGCGGCTTGGAGCTGCTGCTGCTGCTGCTGGAGCTGCTGTGGCTGCTGCTATGGCTGCTGCTTCTGCAGTTGCTACTGCTGGTGTGTGTGAGGGAGTGTGAGAGTGAGAGAGAGAAGTGAGAAAGAGTTAGCACAACACAAGAAATGAGAGAACAAAGGTCAACACCCTCTCTCTCCCATTCAATGCAAGCATGGGCTCATGCCATGATGCCCATCATGCACTCTCTCTCTCTCACCAAGTCAAACCCAAAGCATTAATTCATTTTCCATTTAAAAAAAATACCCTTAATTAAAATCAATTTAACTTAATAAGAAAGGGTTAATCTACCATGGTTGCTAAACATGGTTTAACCCTAATTTAACCCTAGTTTACATGCACAAGTGTGTGCAAGTCTAGGAAAATTCTAAAAAAATATTTTTAATTCTTGACAAAATATTTGGAAACTAATTTGGTAAACTTTTTATTAAAAAAAATCATTTATTAACATATAATTAGCCTCTAAACACATTCTAAAGTGTTACAATCTTCCCCCCTTAAAGAAATTCGTCCCCGAATTTAAAATATGAGTTACGCATACCTTCAAAGAGATGAGGGAACTTCTTCCGCATCTCGCCCTCGGCCTCCCAAGTGATCTCTTCGCCATTCGGGCTACGCCAAAGCACTTTCACTGATGGCAAGGCCTTCGATCTAAGTTTCTTCACCTGCCGGTCCAATATCACGACTGGCTGCTCGGTGAACGAAAGGTCGCGCTCAAGCAGAACGGTCTGATATTGAATCATGTGCGAAGGGTCATGCAGGTATCTGCGAAGCATCGACACGTGAAACACGGGGTAGACATCTGGGAAGTCGGGTGGAAGAGCCAAACGATAAGCTACTGCGCCCATACGCTCGAGGATGTCGAAAGGACCTATGAATCTGGGGCTAAGCTTCCCCTTCCGTCCAAACCGCATTACTCCCTTCATTGGAGAGACCCTAAGAAAAACGTGATCGCCAACTGCGAACTCTAATCTGCGCCGGCGTCTATCAGCATACGATTTCTTCCTGCTCTGAGCTGTCCTCATCCTGTCTCGAATTAGCTGTATCTTCTCGGTTGTCTCCTGTACGATCTGGGGCCCCAAAATACTGCTCTCACTGAGCTCTGTCCAGCAGATGGGCGATCTACATCTCCTCCCATACAAAACCTCGAAAGGTGCCATCTGAATATTATCCTGGAAACTATTGTTGTAGGAGAACTCTATCAAGGGTAAATGATGATCCCAGCTACCACCAAAGTCTAAAACGCACGCTCGGAGCATGTCCTCGAGAGTCTGAATAGTCCGCTCTGACTGGCCGTCTGTCTGCGGATGAAATGCTGTGCTGAAACTCAAGCGGGTGCCCAAAGCCTCCTGAAGCCTCCGCCATAGTCGGCTGGTAAACTGGGTGCCTCTGTCGGACACGATACACGTCGGGACTCCATGCAGTCGTACTATCTTGTCGATATAAATCTGGGCATACTGAGCAAATCCGAAAGTCGTCTTCACTGGCAGGAAGTGAGCCGCTTTCGTCAAACGATCCAAGATCACCCAAATAGAGTCATACCCCCGCCTAGTCCTGGATAGACCCACAACGAAATCCATCGAAATCTGCTCCTATTTCCACTCCGGAATGGGTAACGGCTGTAGCTCTCCCGCCGGCCTCTGGTGCTCGGCCTTGACTTGCTGACAAGTCAAGCATCTCGACACGAAATCTGCGATGTCCCTCTTCATCCCATCCCACCAGTAAACATCTCTCATATCGTGGTACATCTTGGTAGAACCAGGATCGACGCTGAACACCGATCGATGTGCCTCCTCAAGAATCTCACGCCGCAGTCCCTCAGCATCTGGTACGCACAGTCTAGTCCCAAATCGTAGTATCCCCTGATCATCGATCATGAACTCGGAAAATCTGCCATGTCCAATCTGTGCCATGATTTCTGAACATCGGTCATCACTGTGCTGCACCTCATGTATATGGTCAAGTAACTGTGGGCGTGCACGAACATGCGCAAGCTGTCCCCCGATCGGCGTGAACTCGAACTGCACTCGGCTATCACATAATATCTGCCAATCTGCCAATGACTGCCTCTACACTGCGCTCAAACAAGATAGACTGCCCCCGGGCCTCCTGCTCAACGCATCTGCTACTACATTAGCCTTGCCCGGGTGATACAAGATCTCGCAATCGTAGTCCTTCACTAGTTCCATCCAACGGCGCTGTCGGAGATTGAGGTCCCGCTGCTGAAATATATATTTTAAGCTCTTGTGATCAGTGAATATCTGGCATGACTCGCCATAGAGGTAATGTCGCTAGATCTTAAGTGCAAAGACCACTGCGGCCATCTCCAAATCGTGAGTAGGGTAGTTCTGTTCATGTCTCTTCAACTGCCGCGAAGCATACGCGATCACCCTGTCATGCTGCAATAATACGCACCCTAGCCCCACTCGTGAAGCGTCACAATAGACTGCAAATCCGCCTGATCCTAAAGGCAATGATAACACTGGCACCGTAGTCAAACAAGTCCGTAGCTGCTGGAAACTATGCTCGCACTCCTCCATCCAATCGAAAGGAACTCCCTTCCGGGTCAATCCAGTCAAGGGTGCAGCAATGCAGGAGAAATCCTGCATAAATCGCCTGTAGTAACCGGCCAACCCTAAAAAACTGCGTATCTCAGTAACGGATGTAGGCCTGGGCCAACTTTGAACGGCCTCGATCTTCCTCGGGTCTACACATATACCATCCCGTGTAATCACGTGACCCAAGAAGTCTACACTGTCAAGCCAGAATGCACACTTAAAGAATTTGGCGAAAAGCTGATGCTCCCTCAAGGTCTGCAGTGTAATCCGCAGGTGCTGCTCGTGCTCCTCTCTGCTCCAGGAATACTCCAATATATCGTCAATGAATACGATGATGAACAAGTCAAGGCACGGCCCAAATATACGGTTCATCAAGTCAATGAACGCTGCTGGGGCGTTGGTGAGTCCAAACGACATCACCAAAACTCATAATGGCCGTAACGCATACGGAAAGCTGTCCTAGGAATGTCCTCCTGTCGAACCCGCAGCTGATGATAGCCCGATCTTAAATCGATCCTCGAAAAATATCCTGCCCCCTGAAGCTGGTCGAACAATTCGTCGATGCGTGGCAAAGGATACCTGTTCCGCACTGTAACCCTGTTCAGCTGGCGGTAGTCGATACACAGACGCAAACTGCCGTCCTTCTTCTTGACGAACAGGACTGGAGCACCCCAGGGAGAAACACTGGGTCGAATAAGTCCCTTATCCAGCAAATCTTGCAACTGACCCTTCAATTCTCGAAGTTCCGCCGGGGCCATCCGATAAGGCGGTATTGAAATAGGCCCCGTGCTGGGAATCAAATCAATACAGAAAGAAATGTCGCGCTCGGGCGGTAGCCCAGGAAGCTCGTCAGGGAACACATCAGGAAACTCGCTAACAACCGGAACCTGATCCAACGGAACCTCTGTAGCGCTAGCATCGCAAACATAGGTGAGAAATCCCTGACATCCCTTCCTCAAAAGCTGTCCAGTGCGAAAAGAAGAAATCACGCTGTGAGGGGTGGCACCACGGTCCCCCAACACAACAAAAACCGACTCGCCGGGAAAACAGAATCTAACTGTCTTCTCACGGCAGTCCACAGAAGCATAGCACGTGGCTAACCAATCCATGCCCAAAAGAACATCGAAGTCCAACATCTCAAGAAGGATCAAGTCGACAGGCAACTCTCTCCTGCCAATACAGACGGTACAGGATCGGAACACGTACCTAGCAACAAACGACTCTCCCACGGGAGTGGTCACAACAAGCGGCTGATCAAGCAGACCGGACTCTCTACCCAAACTCGGCACGAAGTGTGTGGATACGTACGAGTGCGTGGATCCGGGATCGAACAATACGTGTGCATCAACAGAACATACTGATAAGGTACCTGAGACAACCGCATTGGACGCCTGCGCGTCTTGATGCGTCAACGCGAAAACCCGTGCCTGTCCTCCACCTGTGACTAGCTGTACTCTGCCGGCAGCTGGCTGTCCTCTGCCTCGGCCACCTCGTCCTCTAGGAACAAACCCTTCGCGACCATGGCCTCTCTGTGTGTGGGTCTGACGCGGAGCAACTGTGGGTACAATAGGCAACACCATGTGCGGTGGGGAAGATGGTAAGGTAACATACGGTGCTGCTGTCTCCCTCCGGTGTATCTCAGGACAATCTCTGACGAGGTGAAGTAGACTGCCGCATCTATAGCAACCCCGCGACGACTGCTGACTCTCCCATGGATACGAACTAAACATCTGGCCTCGTCCCGAATCTCTGCCACTCCTCGTATCTGAACGATACCTTTCGCGGTGTCTGAATGTCTGTCTCCGTGCTGATATAACAGTACGAACTCTCTTCGGCTCTGGAACTACCGAAGTCTCAGCAAGGCGCTCCTCGACTAATAGGGCTGCGTCTACCGCTGCTGCATATGTCTCGTAATGCTGCGCGCTGATCGCAAGGAACAGTGGTGTAAGCAAGCCTCGAACAAATCTCTTGACTCGCAACTCCTCGGTAGCCACTAAATACGGGGCATAAACTGATAGCTCTGTAAACAGCACGTCATACTCTGCCATTGACATCTCTGGAGTCTGGCGTAAGGACTCGAACCGGCGTGCTCTAGCATCTCTGACACTCAGTGGGAGAAAGCGGGCAAGGAATAGTGCCACGAACTCTGTCCAGGTCATAGGAGGAAGACCTGCTGCTCTACCCTTCTCGACTGATTCGCACCACTTCTGCGCAAGACCTTCCAGGCGAAAGCTCGTGAACTCAACCCATCTCGCATCTGCGCATCTGAGGGAACGGCATATCCGAGCCATCCTATCAATGAAAGACTGTGGGTCCTCGGCTGCATCGGTGCCTGTGAAGACCGGAGGCTTCAACCTCATAAACTCTGATAGCGATACTAAGATGACCTCTATAACTGTAGGGGCAACTGGCTGTACAGTAGGTACCATCGCGGTCTCTGTAACGGGTGGAGCTACCTCTGGTCGCTGCGCTCGAAGCGTCTCAACTAGCGATCCTATCATCTGGCGCATCTCCTGCATGCTGGATCCCACCGTCTGGCGCATCTCCTGCATACCAGCCCCTAGCGTGGCGATCTGATCTGTCACAGGGGGAACAGTCTGGTCAGGTACAACCGGTGTACTGCCCGGATCAGTCCTCGTCTCAGACGAATCAACTCTAATCTCGGCCCTCGCGGCCGCTCTCTGCGCCCTCGTAGTCTTTGGCGGCATAATGGCTGAAAGGAAATTAGGATTCGATAAGAATATGGAAATTGAATCGCAAGAATATATATATACTCAAGAAGGAATTTAAATCAATAAGTCCTAAGGTCGCTTTGGCGGAGTACCGTGTCGTGAGTATGCCGCGGAACATACACACGCTACGCCACTCTGCTTCAGCTACCTACTCCATCATACCAAGGTCATCCTACACTCCGAAAGGTAAAACCTACGCTCTGATACCAACTTTGTCACGACCCAAAGTTCGGACCGTGACCGGCACTTAACTACGTAACGTCTACAGGCGTAACGCGGCTAAGTAAGCCGAAACCCAGAAATCAAAACCATTAAAAGTAGTGAGTGTTGAAACATTTGATGAAAACATTTAGGAAACGTGGAGTAATTTAGTAAAAATCTTTAAAGTTTAAGTTGTTTTATTAAAAATTTTCGGCAGCATCTCCTTTGTAAAAACTAGCCCCAAATCGGGTACGAGACAAGGTATAAGTGAAAATGACATATAATAAGAACAAAGCATCCCAAAACAGGAGCAATCACGCCCAACGGCGGAACAATCACCACAAATATAATATACGACGCCGTAGCGAAGAAATGAGCAGTAAAAGTGAAAACAAATATCATGGAAGATAAAGTTGCATAAATAAAGTCGGCTCACAACAAGCTCGACACCAGAGTACAAAATAATATATATCGTCCTCACAACTGTCTCTAAGTCAATACATGAAGGTAGATGGAGAATACTAGATACAACAATGTACAACTGAAAAGTAAACAGATACCGCACAAAACCCACTTGATAGCAAAATGGCTAGCACGCCAAAGCAGTGGTATCTGTGTCAAAAGATGTGGTAAACAGCCAACCGCGACTACTCCCAAGGGCAACCTGCAAGCACTGTGGCACAACGGGGGTGAGTTGCCAACTCGTGAATAGAGATAACATATAAAGGTAATCGCGAGCATGCACGTACTGCGCTACTCTATCAAATGCCAGCAGATAAATCTATATGCGATAAGCAGTATGTGCAAAATCAAGCAAGTGTTCTGTCAGGTAAAATAACTACAGGATGAGATACAAATAATAAATGCTGAGCATGGGATGAAATAACATCTACATGGAATGTCAACGTGGAAAATAATCGGTGCCCACCAATGCACCCAAATCCCAACAACTCAGGCGCCGGCACTCCCATCGGCCCTCAAATCCTGTAAATCCCTGAGAATCACGAGTGCCCATCATCGGCACTAAAAATATCATAAAATACTCGTGTCCAGCATCGACACGCAAATCCTCATATATCGGGCTCCGTCAGTCCGGATCAGCCCACGGGCTCCGTCTGCGGTATCTGCCCTCGGCCCCGGCAGTACGGATCATCCCGCGTCCATTTCTCGACTCTGGTCAGTATCCTTCGGATAACCGCCAGGTCCAACCAATCACCGGTAGGTACTCGCCCACCTCTAGGCTCAATCGGCAAAGTCCATCGATCATCTTACCGAGGGGAACCATACCGGGTCCACCACGAACCCGCAAACGGATCATCCAACTCCTCGAATCGGGTTTCAAGCACACGTCTCAGCACCGAGAAAACACGTGGTGGACGCACCAAAATATCATATCACGAGGAACCGGGTTTTCAAATAGTGCATCATTTCTTAAATAACCCCACGGTCCTCAAAACCAGAAATCACATGAAATCCGACATCAATGAGTAGATCAAATGCGATGTGCTATGTACATCAAGCCATAATATAGGAAAAAGGGAGGAACCGCTTTTTTAAAATAGTTTCAGTTTTTCAAAGACCTCATGCGGCTCCCAATGTCTATGAAAATCATATCGAATCATATGTGAAAGGAACTACAGTATAATGATCATGGCAATTCTACAGTGAGTGTGTCATGGCAACTACTAACGGTGTGTGTGTAACATGCAGATTAGTGCTCGTGCAACATGAACCGTTAGTAATAGTGCGGTTTTCTATCAATTCTAAGTTTACATACATATAGCAGGGGATGCAGTATGCAACAATAGTATCCATGAACAGTCAATGTAGGTAAATGCAATATGTAGCTATAAGGTCCTATCAGCCCTGACGCATAACGTCATGCGGGCGATATCCCCGTAGATGTTAAATCTACTCACCGAAGTCTCGCGCTAAGTGTAGCCGACGACTTGCTTCCCCTTCTTCGCAGCGTCCGTCCCACTCGCCTGCGAGCCTAGAATTTACACAATATATCACACATAAGCTCAAATCTACAAAAACACGATATCAAGGTCAAACTAGAAACCCGCGTCGCAAACCAAGCCCGCGTGTGCGCGATACGCTAAAACGTGTGATTACGCGCCTGAAGCTACCCCGACACGTCGTGATACGCAGAAACACCAAACCCACACACGTATCACGTGTGTCGCGAAGATTTAAAATACGAGAAACAGGTATTTAGCTCCAGATTTTTATACAGCAAGAATTAAATAAATTTTGCATCAAACAGAAATCTGGTGGTACTTTAGTGAAATTGGGCTAAGCTAGGTTAACATGGCCTTAACAACACTTAATTAACTTAGTCTAACCAATTTTAACCTCACATAACCAAAGTTCACACTACTCACCACATTTAGCACTAAAACGCACAATTAATCACTAATCGAAGCTATAACACACCAACTAAGCAAACTAGCATGTAGGGTTAAGAAGTATACCCCACTCTCGACCCGTGGGAGCAGGAGGAAGGAGAAGGAGTAGAGGGAATGAGCTGCTGTGCCGCGCTGCTGCTGCTGCTGTGCCGCGCTGCTGCTGTGCCGCGCTGCTGTCGCTGCTGTGCCACGCTGCTGCTGCTGTGCCACGCTGCTGCTGTGCTGTGCTGCTGCTGTGCTATGCTGCTGCGCTGCTGCTGCTGTGCTGTGCTGCTGATGCTGGAGCTGCTGCTGCTTGTGCTGCTGCTGCTTGGAGCTACTGCTGATGCTGGAGCTGCTGCTGCTTGTGCTGCTGCTGCTGCTACTGCTACTTGTTGCTGCTGTTACTTGGAGCTCCTGCTGATGCTGGAGCTGCTGCTGCTGCTGCTGCTGCTTGTTGCTGCTGCTGCTACTGCTGCTACTGCTGCTGCTGCTTGGAGCTGCTGCTGCTGCTGGAGCTGCTGTTGCTGCTGCTATGGCTGCTGCTTCTGCAGTTGCTACTGCTGGTGTGTGTGAGGGAGTGTGAGAGTGAGAGAGAGAAGTGAGAAAGAGTTAGCACAACACAAGAAATGAGAGAACAAAGGTCAACACCCTCTCTCTCCCATTCAATGCAAGTATGGGCTCATGCCATGATGCCCATCAAGCACTCTCTCTCTCTCACCATGTCAAACCCAAAGCAATAATTCATTTTCCATTTAAAAAAAAATACCCTTAATTAAAATCAATTTAACCTAATAAGAAAGGGTTAATCTACCATGGTTGCTAAACATGGTTTAACCCTAGTTTACATGCACAAGTGTGTGCAAGTCTAGGAAAATTCTAAAAAAATATTTATAATTCTTGACAAAATATTTGGAAACTAATTTGGTAAACTTTTTATTAAAAAAAATCATTTATTAACATATAATTAGCCTCTAAACGCATTCTAAAGTGTTACATCCAATAACATCTTATGCTTTAGCAGATAAACACTATTTAGCTACCGTACACTACACCTTGACTAAGTCAACAAACATAGCACGAATACTAAGTAATATCCATCTGAAAAGACGGAGGGCTACGCAGGTTTTTCAGAAAACCATGAGCGTAATGAACTTGATATCGTTGTAGAAACAAGTGATTTTGAAAAGAAGTGTTTTTGAGGATTTTCTAGTTTCGCTAAAGAGGTCACTCCCGGCGAAGGGATCTTGGCTCTTTCCCCATCAAATAAGGTGCATGGTATATCATATATACCGCTGTGCAAAGCAAGAACTATAGAAACTGTCAAAAACTAAACCGTGAGTTTGTAGCATCTGCCAATTTCGCTAAAGAGGTCACCCCCGGTGAAGGGATGTCGGCTCTTTCCTCATCGAATAAGGTGCAGGGTATATCATATATACCTCTATGCAAAGCAAAACTGTAGCTACCCTTTTTATAAAGTTTTGATTTTACAACATCTTTTAGGTTTCTTTTCTTTTATTAATCTCATTAATAAAACCCATCAGCTTATGCTTCCTAAGCATCACAGAAGAAACGAAAGCAGTAATATTTATATATCAACATATATATATATATAGTATAAGCATTCGTCTCAGGCAGTAATATGATCTCATCACAGAACATTGCAGCAGAAGAACATATATGAAATATTGGATATACTAGGATGTCCGTGTTTTAATACGAGCATGTATAAAACACGGATTCCACAGTCGCAATGAATAGCAAAACCCACATCCCTAGACCCCTACGAGAGCGGCAAGTAACACTGCCAATTCTAGGGTTAGGAGACCCGGTCTCGACTCCTCGAGATGGCCTCCCACTGGACCCTAGAACCCGGTTACTTGTGCTCCCCTCCTTGGGTCTACCTAATGCGGAAAAGTAAATAATATACACTGGTGACATCAACCTTATCCCGGAAGTGCCCCAATAAAAGAATATTACATACAAATGAACTTTACATGAATGAAAATAAAAACCCCCATCTCACATAAAACCCCCGGCTATTCAGAACACGACGATCCAATATAACATATTACAGCAACACATAATATCTCATATCATCAACGTAAGAAAATATGCGTATCCCGATTGTCGTTGATGTATAGCAACGAAGCCGGCGATACACCACATACTACGCTTACGGTCACATAAAAGAAAGTGTAAAATTACAACATTTGGAATCCACAATCACTTTAGACATCGTAAATCCGAAATATCACATACTTCGCATTTCATGCCTAACTATATGAATTCCACATATTGTATCACATTTCAGATAAATAGACAGCATTAAACTTTCCGATCGGATAATCAAATACCCAAGATTTCCTAAATAGCTTAACACTTGAGCGGAGTTCAAATAATCCTAGAATATGTCACAGTACCAATGGTCCAGCCGTAGAAGGGTCAAGCCAACACCTCACATGTGGCACGCCGTACTGCCCCAAACCCTGAGATTTAGAGGCGGTTCAAACGGCAACATAATCGAGTTAAGGTTTGTGTTCTTCTAGAGGGACCACCGCGTTACTTGCACGTTTTTTTCGAAAGATTTAAACTCAAGAAAAATTCAACACCTGAAAGTTTTTCGTGCCGGGAAAAGTGAGTTAATGATATCCGTTCGAACATTTTAACAGTTTCTAAAATATCCGGAAAACAGAACGAAATTAAATTTTCCGATCGAATCAAACAATTCAAAATAATCCCCAGAACACTCAACACTTGAGTCAGATTAAAAATACCCAGAATCATGTACAAGTACCTACGGATGTACTGTGCCAAAAAGCTAACCCTAATTCTACAGTGCCGCCGCGGAACCGCCGCGCAAGGCATGGTTCTGCCGTGGTTCCGCGGCGCTTTAGTGGAATTTGGGTGTCGTTTTTCACAGTAACTCTTAGAATTCCCTGCTGATTTTTTTGAGTATTTTTAATACAGAAAAAATCACATTTTAAAAAAATTTCCAGAGAGGGGGTCAATTTCGATGTTTCGGGGTTCGATCGGAGTTTTAACTTCGTATACACATCGCCTAATGCTCTAGCTAGGCTCTGATACCACTGTAGGGTTCCTAGGCACTCATACAAGGGTTAATAAGGCATCAACCATGCCCGAATAAAAATTTAGACATGCCGAACAACCCAAACCCGGGATCTTTGCTAGATTATTAGGGTTTAACATGCAAGTAAACATCTTTACAACTAAGTGTGAGGGATTACAACCTTTGTAGTCCGCTCCTTCTCTTCATAAGCTCCGAGTAGAAGTCCCTTCGCCGCGATCCATGATCTCCCGGACTCAAGAGAGGCTCCACAACTCGAACGATCCATGCTTGCTTGTAGTCTTCCTTTTCTCCGATGATCTACCTCGAAGTTTCTATAACTCAAGCTCTCTCTCTCTAATGAGGTGAACACCCTAATCTAATTGGCTAGATTAGATGAGAATGATCGAGTAGTATTTATGCTTTCTTTTTATATCAAATTCTCATATGAAATCATCACAAAATGAAAAACTAGAGAGCTTTCTCAAAGGTCAAGGTTGAAGAAGAAGAAGAAATAATGCATTAATCCTTTTGTGATGAATAATGAAATGATATATGATTAATAATGTAACCATGGTCAACCATGACTAGGCTAACCCATGTAGAGAATTAACTAAGGCTAGGGTTTTGGTTGAGTTAAAGAATGAGTCATAAGAAAATATCAACCATAATATCTTAACTCATGACAAAAGAAAACCTTCTAGAAGGTTCATGAACGAACTAACTCAATTCAAACCCTAAACTTGTTTAATCTCCACTAAACATGTTTAATTAGTAATCATACCATGTTACAATAATATATATCACATATATATTATATATTTGTAACAAAAGAAAATAATACAATTAATATATATCGCATATATATCAAAGTATTATCCGGTGAGAAAATGAAATAATAAAGCGAGCCAATATTAGATAATGTAATGCAATATATCATATATATTATTATACATTAAATCATCGAATCAACACTTGATCCGACAATCTGGCTATATCGAATATAACCGACTAATATATCATGTACCGATTCATCGAATCAACACTTGATCCGATGAGCCGGCTCATATCTAAATATCGCGAGAATATAATACGATATCTCATATCGCATTATCCTCGTTCGTGCACATATCACATATGTGCCCCTACTCCGTTTTTCCTGAGTCAAAAAACCTCTGTGTAGGACTCTAAAGAATCGTCAATACGCCGGTAGCAGGTGATGATCATATCAAACACCCACAAGCTGCAAGCGGTCAGCTAAACGTAATAGCCACCCAGGTATTGAGCGATCAGAAGATCAACAAGCTAGCCTGTACATTCTCCTGTGAATCCAATCAGCAACAATTCCGTACAGTCCGGTCTCTTCGTCTGATATGTCGCATATCAAGTCTAGGGGTGGTATACGTCAGACCCCAGTAACCGATAAGTCGTGTCGATGTGAGGCTCATAACAGGTCAAGAAACTACTGGTAACACTTACCAGTAAATCTCTATATCAGCCCTGGCCAGGGACTTCCAGTTATTGCCAATCGAACACAGCACAACATCAACTCCCTATACCGGGAGAGACGAATCTCCTCCTATCGCTCATTGCCTCCATGTGATTCGGAACTGCACCCAAAAGCCACCGTTTTGCACGCCCTCTTGGACGTGGTAAGGTGGAAATCAAAGCACAGTGGGAATCACACAAGACTCTATGACGATCTCGGGTCTACAGACTACCCTGTACCAGTGTCACCGGAGAACTGCCATCTGACGTATGGTATATCACCATCTGGGAGTTCTCGGCGAGTCCGTCCAGTGTACCCAGTCTCCACTGAGCACCTGATTGATTTATAATTTTCCGATTGGGTGTAAAAAGTAAAAGTATCAATTCAAATAGTCCCCGATTTCGGCACCATTTGATTGTTCGTAAAATTCAAGACTGAGTAAGTAAATCAACTCAAATGATTCCCGATAACGGTTTCATTTGATCGATAAGAGTCTCTTTGTGTCGGTAATTAGAAAATTGAATCAAGTTCACAATCAAAGAATTATATTTGACCGCAATCAATTACGGTGTCGGTTGTAGATCATAAGCGAGTGCGGATCGTCCACAGGGATTGTGCGATTCATTTCTATGTTTAATTTGTTTGAATTGAAAAGTTAATCGAAAGGAAAAGAAAACATGATTCAAGAATTTATCAATTGGTTCAGGTGTCACGATGTTTAATCAAGAATCAAGAAACTGATAAACAAATCAAGAATCGGTGTTTCGATGATATTTCCAACCAAAATGTCAAGAATCTAAATGAGGCTCGTAGGAATCGATCGGATCTATAGACGTGATGTAATCTCAAGATTTCGTGTTCTTGTCCTTCGAAGGATTGATACTAGATCGATGATCATCGACGAGAGTTAGGGCTTTCTTGATGAAACTAGGGTTTCATCGTTTAACCCTTGTTCTTTCGTAGATTTCATTCACATTCTAACCTCTAGCAATTTCAAGAAACGATCGTAACTCCCCAATCTCGAGCGATATCAATCAAGAAAGCATCACAACGAATTGGGTCGTCGATTCTTGAACTTGCTAGGGTTTACAAAACTCGTAGGATTCAAGAATCGATTTAAGATATATTACATCATCATTCTATTGATCGTCTCGACTCCTCGACGAGCGGAGTATTACTCAAACATCATCACACAGAAAACATTCAAGAATTGAAAAGATATCATGATGCAAGAATTAAAAGAAAACAAGATAAAAGAATATCACCTTTTATTTATATCAACAATTTGATTACAGCCGCTCAAGAACTACAAGAGGAAGAACTAAATTGTTGAATTGGCTTCGCTCGGCTCCTTGAGTCGCGGATCGGCTTGGACCACTTGCTCTGTTGAAGATCGGCTCGGCTCATAAAAGGTTGCAAGGCTTCTTGCTTGATGGGTACTTGGGATCTTGGCTTTTGATTGGAATTAGGGTTAGGGTTTCACACAAGTCCTCTCACTAGACTTGTGGAAGAAGAAGATGAAGAAAGAGAGTGAATGGATCTAAATTGGCTAAATGAACTAGTCAAGGATCAAGTCTATCCTGCTTTACAAGTGAGCCTAGGGTCTTATTTATAGATCTCCCAAACCCTAAGCCTTTGTGAAGTTCCATCCAAAAGTTTTTTGAAAGACTTCTAGAAGTAGTTTGTTAGGCTTAGCTTAGGGTTTAAGCTAGGGTTTAGGGAGAAGTTTCTAGAATACAAGGCTAGTTTAGTGTTAATCCCAAAGCTTGCTGATCTGGCAGAAGTCTCTGGAGTCTTCTGGAAAATGAAGTATATGAGCTGAATGTGGGCCCTGAGTGAAGCATTGTGCACCAAAATTGAGATGATGAAGGGGCGATACTACCACGGAACCGCGGCACAAGGCGGCTTAGGCCGCGGTTCCGTGGCCAAGTAGGCTCCTTTGGGCTTGGGCTCTTTGCAGTGGTCTTGGTTTGACACTTGGTGCTTTATATGATATGTTGAATTCCTGAATCCCCTTTACATTAATACCAGATTCCAAATCTTTGAGTTGGCGTAATGTTTGATCGGTACCGTATAACTTTTTGGCCTTTCTTCTGGATTTTCCTGCACAGATCTCAAAACAAGTGTTGCACAATATAGGGATGATGCGATGCCATGAAATGTAGTCAATTTCCTTTATCGTGTCGGTTTTAGAGTCTAACACATGCAATCTGATATTTTGCGACAGTTTTGCTAATATGTGAAATATGAATACCGTACACTTCTAAATGAATGCAAATGATGAGGAAATTACCGGCTGAAATATGCAATATTTTCGACTAATCAAATTCCCCCAAACTTAATTTCGATCGTCTCGAGCGAACTGTTTTATTTAAAAAGAGAAGGAGAAAATAAAGAAAGAGAAAAAACTAACTAGCACACTTTCGTAGGCAACACGATTGCACTGAGCACGTGCAACAAGCCTTTAAACCTCTAGGTATCCCTAGTAGGAGGAGTGTTGTCTCCTGAGGGTTTTCAGCGGACTGCACCCACAAAATCCAATAATAAAAGAAAGATCATGAATATTACATTTAAAGAAAAGAATTGTAGAAGAAAAGCCTTGAAAATTAGGGTTTCCAACTAAGCTAGCTTTTCGGTTGTCATGAGCCCTATCTTAATGGTCATGAAAAGATGTCAGAAATCACGTCCTCCCTCAATAAAATATCGTCTTATTCTTCATTTCTATCTTTCTTCCAAACATCGATCATATAACCCTGCGTGTGTGTAAAGACATCCCTACACCCGGAGAATTCAATTCAAGCTATCATACTCTTAACCATCACCCTCAGTACTTTTTTAATTAATGAATATTTAGATGAGATTGCTCACACACTTTCATGAGACCGTTAATACTTCTTGAGGTACTAACCGACCGATTACTCCTGTGCTTGCTTACTTGGTGTATTTTACTCGTCTTGCACTACCTCAGGCATAGCAGTGGCTCCCAGACCAGTTGGCCTTAGGGCACTAGGTGAAGAAGCACCCTCGCTATATATTTTTTTATTGCCCTTGGTGATAACAAAACCAGTGTCCATTTTTCTCACCATTTTATAATTTCTTTATTCATTTTTATTTCTTTCCTTCATACATCGGCTTTAAGACAAGAGCATTTCAAGGTATCCTCTACTATCCCAGGCTTCAAGACGTGTGTAAGTGCGAATAGCAGGGTAGCAACGTTCAAAATGTTTGGCTTCCAGAATAGAAACTATTTTTTAGACTTATTTTTATCCTCAGATTAGTGACGTCCTTCATCTTACTAACCCTTAGGACAACGGCTCATAACTACTTATTACTAGTTCGTATAAGAAAACTTCTAATTTTCTTAGTTTTCTTAAATTTTTCTAATCTCATGGATGTAATTGTTCACTATCTAAACTTTTATTATCTTATTTATGTACAAAAAAGTGTAAATATTAAAATTATTTTTATACTTGGAAATTTTAAATTTTTATGGGTTTTGAAAATTTTTAATTTTTTATTGATTTTTAAAGAAATGTTTTGTGCTTATGCAAATGATATGCAAATGATGCAAAAATAAGCACAAACCTCCCCCAAACTTGTTTTCAACAGTGTCCTAACTGTTGCCAAACGCTATACCTAAAAAACTATAAGCCTGGGGGGAATTATTAGTGGGGGCAAAATATATAAGTGAAGAACTTCCTCCAAACTTACTCTTTTCACTCACCTTCATTCAAAAAATGATGCAGTGATATACTGGATATGAAGGTGAGACAGAGGAATTTTAATCTAAATAAACTGGCTCTTGTAAGAACAAGAGCTCCTCCATGGGGTCAATGGAAAAATACGGCTTAAGTCTATGTCCATTTACTTTGAAAAATGTGCCATTTTTAACATTTTTTACTTCTACTGCCCCGTGCGGGTATACAGACCGCACAACAAAAGGTCCCTTCCATCGAGATCGGAGCTTACCCGCGTGAAGGTGTAATCGTGAATCATAAGGAAGGACTTGTTGACCAGGTGAAAATGTTTTCCTCAAAATGTTTTTATCGTGAAAAACCTTAGTCCTATTCTTTGTGATTACAGCATTATCATAAGCTTCATCGCGGAGTTCTCTTAGCTCATTTATTTGCAGCTTTCGAAAGTTGCAAGCAAGGTTTAGATCAAAATTTATTTCTTTTATAGCCCATAATGCTTTATGTTCTATCTCGACTGGTAAATGACATGCTTTTCCAAACACTATCCTATATGGAGACATTCCTAGGTCGGTTTTAAATGCAGTTCTGAATGCCCAAAGAGCATCCGTCAGTTTGGTCGACCAGTCTTTTTCTATTCTTAGTAACAGTCTTCTCCAGGATAAGTTTGATCTGTCTGTTTGAGATTTCAGCCTGCCCACTTGTTTGGGGATGATAGGGTGTAGAAAGTCGGTGGTTGATTGAGTATTTTCGCATCAGAGTCTCGAAAGACCTGTTGCAGAAATGTGTCCCATTATCACTAATGATAGCGCGCGGGTGTCCAAATCGCGAGAAGATATTCTCTTTCAAGAACTTAATGACTACTTTCTTGTCATTAGTGCGACATGGAATGGCTTCTACCCACTTTGAGACATAATCAACCGCCAGCAGTATGTACAAATTCCCAAAGGAGTTGGGAAAAGGACCCATAAAATCAATGCCCCAAACATCAAATATTTCAACAACCAAGATGGGTTGCTGAGGCATTTCATTCCTCTGGGAGATTCTACCTGTGTACAGGTTTTGCAATAGTCAAATGCGTCCTTGAATAAGGTAGGCCAATAAAATCCACATTGCAAAACCTTTTCCGCTGTTTTTCTAGGACCAAAGTGACCCCCATAGGCCTGATCATGACAAAATGAAAGAACACTCTTGAACTCTTCATTCGGGACACACCGGCGAATGATCTGATCAGGACAATATTTAAACAAATAGGGCTCATCCCAGTAAAAGTGTTTTACTTGGGATAGAAAACGGTATTTGTCCTGTTTAGACCAATCGCTGGGTATTAGTCCCGTAGCATGATAGTTCATAATATCCCTGAACCATGGTTCAGCGGATATGCTCAAGAGTTGTTCGTCAGGGAACGAATCATTGATCGGCAGGGTCACAGGAGAAGAAATGATGCGTGAAAGATGGTCAGCTACTACGTTTTCACATCCTTTCTTATCTTTGATAACAAGATCGAATTCTTGTAACAGAAGGATCCAACGTATTAGTCGACCTTTTACATCTTTCTTTGCCAGAAGATGTTTTAAAGCGGAATGGTCAGTATACACAACTATAGGTGAGCCAATTAAGTAAGGCCTGAATTTTTCTAATGCAAATACAACCGCTAAGAGTTCTTTTTCTGTGGTTGTATAATTTATTTGCGCATCATTCAGGGTCTTACTTGCATAGTATATCACGTGTGGCATCTTTTCGATGTGCTGTCCTAAGACTGCACCCACTGCAAAATCAGATGCGTCACACATCAGCTCAAAGGGGTAGTCCCAGTTTGGTGATGATAAAACGGGGGCTGAAGTGATTGAGTGTTTAAGTGAGTTGAAAGCTGTCTCGCAGTCCGAGTCAAAATGGAAGGTCGTATCCTTGGCCAGGAGAAGAGTTAAAGGTCTAGCAATTTTGCTAAAGTCCTTAATGAATCTCCTATAAAAGCCCGCATGGCCAAGGAAAGATCGAATATCTTTGACGCTTTTGGGATGAGGGAGGTTTTGAATGACATCTATCTTAGCTTTGTCAACCTCAATGCCTTTCTGTGAAATGACATGTCCAAGAACAATTCCTTCTTGAACCATAAAATGGCATTTTTCCCAGTTCAATGTCAAGTTCTTCTCTTTGCAACGAGTATGAACAGCGTCAAGATTTGCTAGGCAATCGGAAAAAGAGTCTCCAAAAATCGAGAAATCGTCCATAAAGATCTCCAGAAAATTCTCTACCATATCAGAGAATATCCCCATCATACACCGCTGAAAGGTAGCGGGAGCATTGCATAACCCAAAGGGCATGCGACTGTAAGCAAAGGTACCAAAAGGATAAGTAAAAGTGGTTTTATCTTGATCCTTTTTGGCGATGGGGACCTGATTATAGACTGAGTATCCGTCCATAAAGCAATAATACTCTCGTCCCGCTAAGCGTTCCAGCATTTGATCAATGAATGGTAGAGGAAAGTGGTCTTTCCTCGTGGCAGCATTGAGTTTTCTGTAATCAATACATACACGCCATCCAGTTTGGGTGCGTGTCTGAATCAACTCATTTGCCTCATTGGTAATAACAGTGATGCCTGATTTCTTAGGAACGACATGTATAGGACTCACCCACTGGCTATCGGAGATGGGGTATATAATACCATTATCTAAGCATTTGACGATCTCTTTCATGACCGCTTCCTTCATGACGGGATTTAACCGTCTCTGTGGTTCTCGGGTTGGTCTGGCATCATCCATCACATGTATATGATGTTCAACTATCAAGGGACTAATCCTTTTGATGTCCGCCATACTCCAACCAAACGCCTCTTTGTTAGATCTCAATACCGATAAAAGGGCGTTCTCTTGCTCTGATGCAAGAGAAGCGGATATGATAACCGGTAAAGACTCATTCTCACCAAGATATGCATATTTAAGGTGAGAAGGTAAAATTTTGAGATCTAATTCAGGCGGAGAAATGATAGAAGGAAGGGTCATAGAGTGATTTTGGGATTTACAAAGAAGCTCAGAGCCTGTGAAAGATACAGACTCGGGTGGAGAAAAGTCAGGAGTGCAGGACTCAAGTGTAGGTAAAGTGTCCTCACTAAGATCATGTGTAAGATCAAGCAGAGATGTGGTAATGTCATCGAGATCTAGAAAGCAAAGATCCTCAGCTCCATAACTATCGGGAGCGATCTCGTGGACAGTGCACACATCTAAAATATGAGCAGAGGGTTCCGATGGCTGACTTCCAACTTTATAGATGTTTAGTTCAATGGTCATATTTCCAAATGATAAGTTCATTGAACCATTTCTACAGTTTATAACAGCGTTGGAAGTGGCAAGGAAAGGACGACCCAGAATCACCGGAATTTGGCTCCGGGGGTTTGCTACAGGCTGTGTGTCGAGTACAATGAAGTCTACAAGGAAAAAAAATTCCCCGACCTTTATCAACACATCCTCTAATTCACCCCTTGGTTTGGTGATAGATCGGTCTGCCATCTGGAGAGTGCAGTGAGCAGGTTTCAGCTCTCCAATCCCTAATTGCTCATATACAGAATATGGAAGGAGGTTAACACTTGCGCCAAGGTCTAAAAGAGCACGATTTATGTTTTTACCCCCAATAGAAATCGATATCGTAGGACATCCTGGGTCCTTACGTTTCTTTGGTAGCTGGGGAATAAAAGCAGTGCTGATATTATTAGACATGAAGACCTTCTTCGGCACTTGAGTCTTCCTCTTCCTAGTGCACAAGTCCTTAAGAATTTTCGCATAAGTGGGTACTTGCTGAATAGCATCTAGGAGAGGGATATTGATGTTAACCTGTTTGAACATTTCCATAATTTTCTCCATATGAGGACTCGTTCTATTATCCCTTAACCGATTCGGGTAAGGAGCTTTCGCAATAAGCGCTGGGTCCATCACAGGAGAAGAAAGAGGAGGTAGACGCGGTCCCAAAAGAGGTGTGGGGACCGTCTGTGGAGAACTATAAGGGTTGGGTTCAGGTGTTGAGCCTAATGGGAAATGGAGAATAGGCTCGCGAGAAGATGGTGTGGTAGAAGAAGAAGGATCAGAAGGAGAAGTGTGTGTGTGTGGAAAGGTCTCAGCCGGGGTGTTGATATGATTTTCAATATCATCAATACCTTCCTCGACATGATTGTTCAGCACTCTTCCTGATCTCAACGTTGTGATGGCATTTACATTGTAATGCCCAGGATTCTGTAGGGGTTGAGAGGGAAGTTTCCCTTTTTCTCTCGCACTCATTTCGGCTTTAAGTCGTGCGATTTCAGCTTCCATCGTTCTGATACTCTCATCTTGGGACGCTGAGTTTTTCTTTATCTCACCGACGGAAGATCTAACCTCAGCCGAAACCTCTATGAAATTTGACAAAAGTGATTTCATGGTTTGAGTGAATTGAGAGAACTCGTCAGAACAGGTCATAGGATTAGACTGTGCAGGAGTGTTGACCTGATTTTGGAAGTTTTGTGACTGGTAGGGGTGCTGAGTGAGTTGAAGGGGTTGCTGTTGTGGTGGAGGAAGAACCCTTTGAAAATTATTCGTGTTTGGAACCGTGTTTTGAGATTGGTTTTGGTTCCAAGCGAAATTCGGGTGATTCCTCCAACCCTGATTGTACGTGGAAGAATATTGATCGTTTCGAGGTCTTTGAAATGCGGCATTAGAATGCTCGTGACCTTGAAACGCAGAGTTTAATGGACATTCTTCCGTTAAATGAGACGGATCAGAACAGCACCCACAAACAGTTTTGGGGAGCGACACTGGGTTTAGGGAGGCTGATGCAAATTTGTGTTCCATAGCGTCGAGCTTCTTTTGCATTGCTGCCATCTCAGCTCGAACACCTATGGACACATCTATTTGGTGTACGCCACCCCTATTCAATGGTTGGGTTCCACTCTCCCACTGTAGTGATTTTTCAGCGAACTCTTCTAAATACTTCCAAGCTTCCCCATCATCTTTGGTCATAAAAGTACCTTAACACATGTTTTCAAGGCTCTGTTTAGTGTTTGGATTAATGCCCTCATAAATGATTCGGCAAAGCTCCCATCTCGGGATGCCGTGATGAGGACACTGAACTAATAGATCCTTGAAACGTTCAAAGCATTTTGAAAATGGTTCAGTAGGGAGCTGGGCAAATTGATTCAGTTCGCTACGGATTCGAGCTGTCTTTTGTATTGGGTAAAATTTCTTAAGGAATGCCGCTACGAATTCTTCCCAATTCGTAATAGAATGTGCGGTAGTGTTATATAGCCACTTCTCGGCTATATCGCACAATGTAAATGGAAGAAGTCGTAGACGCATAGCATCCACTGAAAGTTGTGACGTACCCATCATTGCGCATACGTTTTCAAATTTAGTAATGAAAACGTAAGCGTCCTCAGTCTTGAGTCCGTGGAATTTGGGTAAAAGATTGATGTATTGGGGCTTAATCTCAAAGTTATCCCCATTGGCTGGTGGTGTGGATAAGCAGGTTGAAAGAGGACCTCGAATAGGGTAGCACCTCTCCTGGAGAGAAATGCGGGGTGGATTCTGCGCACCAACGGACGGCGGCAGATTAGGGTTAAAGAAGTTTGATGGATTCGGATCCATTGGTGTGGGTGTGGTAGTGGGTAAAGAAAAGGTAAATGGAGAAATATCGACTTCGGAGTCGATAAAGGGTACGCGGACTAAACGGGCACTAGAATCCCGTGTCCAGCCTATCTTGTACTAAAAAGGGTTAGTACAAGTAGCAGCGTTGGCTTATAATTAGGGGTAATGAATGCGGTGCTTGCTTTGAAAAAGGGACGGATTTTTGAAGAAATGTTGCGACATAACAAATGCAGCACACAAACCCTAGAATCTAGTGGTCTCCTAGGTCCGGCTCTAGACCACTCCTAACTGCCAAAAGACAAGTCGCAGGATAGAATCCTCCACTGCCCCTTTGTCCCCCTGTGGCCGGATAAGTGCCAGGTAAGTGGGAAGGTACTCCACTACGTAAGTAGTGGGCCTAATTAAAAACCACTAGCCTTAGACACACTCGCCTTAGGCACCACAAGAAAACGCGGATAAGCAATGAATTACCCACGGCCTTCTCTTGTCCTAATTGAGCGCGACAGTCCTTAGAGTCTTCTCTAGATTTCTTTTAGTTAATGTGGGTCAATGCGGATGCAAGTTTTGTGATTTTCGGGGCCTAGGAAGGGTAATGAAATCCCCACCTAATTTGGATTTGGCCGTGCCCCTTAATATCCGTATTTAGAATGCAAACAACCAAGAAACAAAATCACGCACAAATTTAATTTTTGCTTTTGCGGCGCTGCGATTATTTCCAAAGAAACCTGCAGAAAATGTTAGTTGGAGCTAAAAAGAGGGGAGAGAAGAAGGCAAGAAAGTACCTGAAGCAAAAATTTTGCAGAGATCCCCCAATCCTGCCGCGGTTCCGCCGCAATTGGCTTCAAATGCCGCGCTTCCGCGGTCTCTTGATGAGATCACTGAACCAAACTTTTTCAGGGAGCTTCTGTAGACTCCCTCAACTCTCTGGTATTTTCCAAAAATTTTCTTCAATTGCCAAACAGCTCCAGATTTCCTTGCAATGAACCACAACAAATCGTTTAGGGTTTGCACGAATTTTGATCTCAAAAATAACAATGGAATAATTCTTTCAATTCAAACTATAATATGAAACGAATTAGCGCGTTATCCCCGGCAACGGCGCCGTTTGGTTGATTTATAATTTTCCGATTGGGTGTAAAAAGTAAAAGTATCAATTCAAATAGTCCCCGATTTCGGCACCATTTGATTGTTCGTAAAATTCAAGACTGAGTAAGTAAATCAACTCAAATGATTCCCGATAACGGTTTCATTTGATCGATAAGAGTCTCTTTGTGTCGGTAATTAGAAAATTGAATCAAGATCACAATCAAAGAATTATATTTGACCGCAATCAATTACGGTGTCGGTTGTAGATCGTAAGCGAGTGCGGATCGTCCACAGGGATTGTGCGATTCGTTTCTATGTTTAATTTGTTTGAATTGAAAAGTTAATCGAAAGGAAAAGAAAACATGATTCAAGAATTTATCAATTGATTCAGGTGTCACGATGTTTAATCAAGAATCAAGAAACTGATAAACAAATCAAGAATCGGTGTTTCGATGATATTTCCAACCAAAATGTCAAGAATCTAAATGAGGCTCGTAGGAATCGATCGGATCTATAGACGTGATATAATCTCAAGATTTCGTGTTCTTTTCCTTCAAAGGATTGATACTAGATCGATGATCATCGACGAGTGTTTGGGCTTTCTTGATGAAACTAGGGTTTCATCATTTAACCCTTGTTCTTTCGTAGATATCATTCACATTCTAACCTCTAGCAATTTCAAGAAACGATCGTAACTCTCCAATCTCGAGCGATATCAATCAAGAAAGCATCGCAATGAATTGGGCCATCGATTCTTGAACTTGCTAGGGTTTACAAAACTCGTAGGATTCAAGAATCGATTTAAGATATATTACATCATCATTCTATTGATCGTCTCGACTCCTTGACGAGCGGAGTATTACTCAAACATCATCACACAGAAAACATTCAAGAATTGAAAAGATATCATGATGCAAGAATTAAAAGAAAACAAGATAAAAGAATATGACCTTTTATTTATATCAACAATTTGATTACAGTCGCTCAAGAACTACAAGAGGAAGAACTAAATTGTTGAATTGGCGTTGCTCGGCTCCTTGAGTCGCGGATCGGTTTGGACCACTTGCTCTGTTGAAGATCGGCTCGGCTCATAAAAGGTTGCAAGGCTTCTTGCTTGATGGGTACTCGGGATCTTGGCTTTTGATTGGAATTAGGGTTAGGGTTTCACACAAGTCCTCTCACTAGACTTGTGGAAGAAGAAGATGAAGAAAGAGAGTGAATGGATCTAAATTGGCTAAATGAACTAGTCAAGGATCAAGTCTATCCTGCTTTACAAGTGAGCCTAGGGTCTTATTTATAGATCTCCCAAACCCTAAGCCTTTGTGAAGTTCCCTACAAAATTTTGTTGAAAGACTTCTAGAAGTAGTTTGTTAGGCTTAGCTTAGGGTTTAAGCTAGGGTTTAGGGAGAAGTTTCTAGAATACAAGGCTAGTTTAGTGTTGATCCCAAAGCTTGCTGATCTGGCAGAAGTCGCTGGAGTCTTCTGGAAAATGAAGTATATGAGCTGAATGTGGGCCCTGAGTGAAGCATTGTGCACCAAAATTGAGATGATGAAGGGGCGATACTACCGCGGAACCGCGGCACAAGGCGGCTTAGGCCGCGGTTCCGTGGCCAAGTAGGCTCCTTTGGGCTTAGGCTCTTTGCAGTGGTCTTGGGTTGACACTTGGGGCTTTATATGATATGTTGAATTCCTGAATCCCCTTTACATTAATACCAGATTTCAAATCTTTGAGTTGGCGTAATGTTTGATCGGTACCGTATAACTTTTTGGCCTTTCTTCTGGATTTTCCTACACAGATCTCAAAACAAGTGTTGCACAATATAGGGATGATGCGATGCCATGAAATGTAGTCAATTTCCTTTATCGTGTCGGTTTTAGAGTCTAACACATGCAATCTGATATTTTGCGACAGTTTTGCTAATATGTGAAATATGAATACCGTACACTTCTAAATGAATGCAAATGATGAGGAAATTGCCGGCTGAAATATGCAATATTTTCGACTAATCAGCACCCGTACACCATCTCTGATGTCAAAACACCTATGGATATGGGATCATCCATCGCCCATCATATGGCTCAAGATGCGTATACGCTAGTCTACTCTGGTGTATCGATGCCCTGTCTCGACACACCCTCGACTAGGAACAGTTATAGGATGTACTCATCGACTACCATGGCCCCACCAGTATGATCTCATCATAGTCCCAGTAATCGAGTACAGATCCTAAGGGCTTTATCAACATGTGAGAGTAAGACAGTAAACTAATATAAGTCAACATGTTAAGATAAAGGGAAACAAAATAGCATACTATCATGACGAGCAAGAAAGTCCTCTCTATATATATCCAAGCATCCATTATAATATACATCATATGTACAACAATGGCCTCTAGGGCATATACATAACTAACAAATAGTTTTCACATATTTTATTATTATTTATTTTGGGCTTGCACACACTTGTGCATGTTAACCTAGGGTTAATTAGGGTTAACCATGCTTAAGTAGCCATGGCACCTTAACCCCATATCAATTATGTGTATGTATTTATTTAAATTGTTTAGTTTTAAAAATAAGGTTTGAATTTGGTTGACTTGGGAGAGAGAGATGGGGTTGACAATGGAATCATGAGCATGGGTAAGCATGGCTTGCATTTAATGAGGAGAGAGAAGAGGGGGGCATGGCTCATACTAAACTCACACCCTCATTTCCCTCACCCTCACTCATACACTCACTCACATTCTCTCATTCACACTCTCATTCTTTCCTTCTCAATTGTTTCCTCATCTCATCACCCTCATTCCCTCCAACTGAAACCCTAACCCAAATCCTCACAAACCCAAACAAAATCTCCACTAAACCCCACTAAAATCCTTCACAAGTCAAGATTAAGCCACTAAGATCACTTGGAGCATGGAAAGCTAGGATTTTTGAGCAAGTGTGGATAGGTAACGATCCCTAACTGTTAATTAGGTTGTTATTATGTTGTGTAGCTTAGTAGGTGTTGTTTAGAACCCTAAAGATGTAGTTTTGAGAACATATCATATTTTTAGTGTCATATTACGGTCACTGTGATCTGCTATGACCTTGAATTTTTACTGGAAAATCTAGCAGTATAGTAGTGTTGTACTAGAGGCCCGGAGTGCTCAGCTGAAACCCCGACCCCACCATACACTGTTCAACCGGCGACACTTGGGGAAAATCCGGCGAGCTCTGGTTTTTGGGAGCCTGGGGTGTTGTGTTTTTGTGGGTAGCTGTCTGTGTGCTATCCTAGGTGTTTGGTACTGCTAGATTTTATGTAGTGACTGTAGGTAAAATCTGGGAGCACATAGCTAAATTTAGGCGTTTCGGCAAAGTGCGATACGATTGATCCGACGTAATTTTAGTGTTTCGGATAGCTTGCTGTCGTGGGTTTGTTTTGATGATGCCGCCACACACGTTAGCCACTGAGCGAACCCTTTTGTAGCTTAAGGGAACGGATTGGTTAATTGGCGTTGTGTTCGTTATTATTGCGTAGTTTGCTAAATCCACACGTTATTGTGTTGTGTGTTAATAAGATCGCAGGCGGGGACTTCGGATGCTGCGAAGAAAGGAAAGCAGGTGGTTGGATTTACCTAGCTCGAGATCATCGGTGAGTATCTAACATCTACAGGGAAATCGCCCGTATGACGTTAAGCGTCAGTTCTAGATATGATATTATAGCCGCATGTTTTTATACATATATGTTGATTGTACATGAGCATCATTGCATACCATTACTTATTAGGCCTTGACTTAGTACCTAGTGGACACTGCACCATTACTGACGGTTCATGTTGCGCGAGCACTAAATTGTATGTTACACCCACACCGTTGGTAATTACCATGACACGCACAACCTATACATATAAGTAGTATTGTATTGTTATTGACATTGAGACATCCATTCTTTTTCTATTGCGCATATGAAAGGCATCGTGCATACATAACTACATGAACACATTTATATGATGTTGCATTTGATTTTTGGAGGAATTGGGAACCGCATGATATATTTAAAAATTGGATTCATTTAAAAGAGCGGTTTTCCCTTGATATGCTTATATTACGGTGTTATGTTGCATATATCATATTTCATGGATTTACGCATTGAGATACGGATTTCATGTGAATTATGGATTTGAGAACCGTAGGGTTATTTCAAGAAAGTATGCATTGTTTTGAAAACCCGGTTTCTCTTAATATGATATTTCAGTGCGTCCACCATGAGTTTTCTCGGTTCTGAGATTGTGTTAGAAACCCGATTCGAGGAGCTGGATGATCCGTTTGCGGGTTCATGGTGGACCCGGTATGGTACCCCGGGACAAGAAAGGGATGTTGTACAGTCGACGATGAGCCTGGCAGAGGGATTACTACCTACCGGTGATTGGTTGGACATGGCGGTTATCCGGAGGATACCGACCGGAGTCATGAGATGGATATGGGCCGATCCGGACTGACGGAGCCCGAGTTATGTGGATTTACGTGTCGATGTTGGACACGAGTTTTCATGATGTTTCGAGTGCCGATGTTGGGCACTCAGATTCCATGAGATTTACAGATATGAGGGCCGATCATCATGACGGCGCCTGAGGCATTGGGATTTGGGGTGTCGTTGATGGACACCAGTTTTTCCACAATGATGATTCATTGATGATGATATGTTTTATCCCATACTCAGTAGTTATTTGATATGCATTGCTTCATGTATTTGTAGTACCTGATAGAGTACCTTTCATGATTGTTGCATATCCATATTACCATATTTATGATATCAGATTGCATGTGATAGATTATCGTTGTACGTGCATACCTGCGATTATCTTTATGATGTTACTATCTATTCACGAGTTGGAAACTCACCCCCGTTGTGCCACAGTGTTTTGCACGCTTGACCCTCAGAGTAGTAGCGACAGGGCTTCTTATTGTATCTCTTTCAGCGGATACCGCTACGGTTGGCTTTGAGCCTTTTTGCTATAGGTGGATTCACGATTATCCGCTTATTTTCATTGTATATCTCATTGTATCTAATACTCTCCATCTACCACATTCACGTATTGACTTAGAGACGAGTTGTGAGGATTGATATTGTATTATATGTGACTCTGGGTGTCGTGCTCGTGTGAGCCGGCCTTTATTATGTAGTTTTACCTCTTTATGCTGTTTTTCGTTTAGGTTAATCGGGTTTGATTCTTTTGTAGTTGGGTATTGGACCCAATACACGGATCAGAAAACCCGTGATTAGGAACATGTCCTGCCACATTGTTGTCGTGATACTTGAATCTTATCTTTCTCTTAACGCTTTATCTTGACGAGATGGAATGACTTTGTAATTGATCATCTTTCTTCGTGTGTTTGGTAAAAATGTAAAATAGATCACAACCAAAGAAATTTATACCGCAATCAATTGACGGTGTCTATTGTAGGTTCATCGGTGAATGCGGATTGTCCACTGGGAAAGTGTGATTTGATAGATCTTGTTTTAGTTGCGTTGGAAATTAAAATATAAAAGAAAATGATTCAAGAATTGTGAAATTTAGTTTTAAGAATCATCACAAACTAGATCTAAAATCAAGAAATGGTAGAAATCAAGAAAATACCCAAAGTGTTTGAATTATCAAGATTTGAAGAGAGGCTTGTCGGAATCAATTGAATCGATAGTGATAATTGATGCTTAGAATTTCAAATTCTTATATATTAAAGATTTGATGCTAGATCGATGACAATCAACGAGGACTAGAGATCTTTTGAAGAAACTAGGGTTTCTTCATCCTCATCCCTTGTCCTTTCGTTGATTAGCATTCAAATTCTAGCCTCTAGGAAATTCAATCATCGATTGTTGATCTCTAATTTAGAGAGAAAATATTCAAGAAAGCATCTCGCTCAAAACTAGGCCATCCTTGATTCAATTACCTAGGGTTTATAAAACTTATAAGACTTAAGAATTATTCAAGAATTCATCAACATCATCTACCTATTCTTTTGATTCCGATGCAAGCGGAGTTTACTCACGCATCATCATAAAACAATCAAGAATGAAAAAATATCATAATGCAAGAATGAATAGAAAGCAAGATTAAAGATCGTCACCTTTTATTATTCGATGTTTCGTTACAATACACTCAAAGACTACAAGAATTGAAGAGGAACAAAAATCATCGAACTAGCTTCGCATCGTCTTCTTGAGTCGCTGATCGCCTTGGATCTCTTGCTCGGATGAAGATCGGCGTTGCTTCAAAAGGATTATGGATGCTTACTCGCTTTAGAACTCGATGAATCTTGATTTGGCTTTTTGAAATGGATTTGGGGCTAGGTTTTTGAGTTGCAAGTTGTGTCACTCAACTTGTTGAAATTTGGCTCAATATTCAATCACCCCAATTGTGTATATGTGTGTAACCTCTTCAATGAAGCTCTTAGTGCCATTTTATAGTCTTCTCCTTTAGCTTCCCCTACAAGCTTGATTTAGCTTCCTTTAGAAGCTAAGCTAGGTTTAGCTTCCCTTGTAAGCTTGGTAGTTAGGAAGAAACTTCTAGATTGAGTTAGTTATTTAGCTTACAAGAGAATCTTGGTAGGT
Organism: Agapanthus africanus; assembly: GCA_030015575.1. Lineage (NCBI taxonomy): Eukaryota > Viridiplantae > Streptophyta > Magnoliopsida > Asparagales > Amaryllidaceae > Agapanthus > Agapanthus africanus. The sequence goes on from JASDDO010000029.1 coordinate 218,999,626, forward strand.
ATTAGGCTTGTACAAGAACCTTGGCTGTTAGAAAGGAAGCTTCTGGAGATCTCTGGAGACTGAAGTGTCTTGAAGAGGTTTGGCTACTGAAAGGAGAAGCCTGGGATAAGTGTCTGCCAATGATGAGTCACCGCGGCCGCGGACCCGCGGCGGATCTGCCCATTCGGCCGCGGATCCGCGGCCTTTTGGAGGGGTTGGTGCATGCAATTTCCAGGGTACTCTTGTGTTGGCTTAAGAGCTGTTTCCCGATGTCTGGAATCTTTTTATACTTCCTTGTTTACTGCCAGATCACAAGTCTTGGACTTGGTGTATTTTTATCAGCACTTTTATGATTCCGACTCTTTACCTGGAGAATTTCCTGCATACAATCTCGAGACAAGTGTTGCGATATACAAAAGATCATGCGTGCAATAATAAACACTCAATTTCCCTCAAAATGCCGGTTATAATGTATAACACATGTTATTTGATATTTTAAAGACGAATTGCTAATATGTGCTATATTCATACCGAACACCTTTAAATGATTGCAAAGAGTAGGGAAATTGATGTGTTAAAAATGCAATATTTTCGACTGATCAAATTCCCCCAAACTTAATTTTGGTCATCTCGAGCAAACTGTTTTATTAGAAACAGAAGGAGAAAATAAAGAAAAAGAAAAACTAACTAGCACACTTTCGTAGGCAACACGATTGCACTGAGCACGTGCAACAAGCCTTTAAACCTCTAGGTGTCCCTTGTAGGAGGAGTGTTGTCTCCTGAGGGTTTTCAGCGGATTGCACCAACAAAATCCAATAATAAATGGAAGACTGTGAAAGTTACATATAAAGTTAAGAATTATAAAAGAAAGACTTTGAAAATTAGAGTTTCCAACTACAATAGCTTTTCGGTTGTTATGCGCCCTATCTTAATAGTTATGAAAAGATGTTAGAAATCACATCATCCCTCAATAAAACATCGTCTTTATTCTTCATTCCTACCTTTCTTCCAAACATCGATCATATACCCCTACTGTGTGTAATAGATATCCCTACACTCGGAGAATTCAATTCAAGCTATCATACTCTTGTCCATCTACCTCAGTACTTTTTAGTCGATGAATATTTAGATGAGATTGCTCACACATTTTTCATGCGACCGTTAATACTTCTTGAGGTACTAACCGACCGATTACTCATGTGCTTGCTGATTAAGTGTATTTATATTTTTCTCGTCTTGCAACACCTAAGGCTTAGCAGTGACTCCCAAACCAGTTGGTCTAAGGCACTAGGTGATGAAGCACACTCACTATATTTTTTTATTGCTGAATCGGTGATAACAAAACCCGTGTTCATTTTTCTTTTCACCATTTTATCTTTTATTTATTTCCTTCATACTTTGGCTTTTAGACAAGAGCATTTCAAGGTATCCTCTACTATCCCGAGCTTCAAGACCTGTGTAAGTGCGTATAGTAGGGTATCAACGTTCAAATGTTTGGCTTCCAGAATAGGAACTATTTTTCAGATTTATTTTTATCCTCAGATTAGTGACTTCCTTCATCTTACTAACCCTTGGGACAACGGCTCATAACTACTTATTACTAGTTTTGTTTAAGAAAACATCTAACTTTCTAGGTTTTCTTAAATTTTTCTAATCTCTTGGATGTAATTTTTCACTAATATTTTATTATCTTATTTATGTACAATTTTTTTTTATTTTTTATATATTTATTTTTATATGTTTTGTGCTTATGCAAAGTATGATGCAAATGATGCGCAAATAAGCACAAACCTCCCCTAAACTTGTTTTCAACAGTGTCCTCACTGTTGCTTTCTGCTAAAGCTCAAAAACCTGTAAGCTTGGGAGGACATTTATTAACGGGGTCAAAAATATATGAAAGTGAAAATCCTCCCCCAAACTTATTTTTGGCTCACAATTTTGAGGACAACTTTTATTTTCAAGAGCCAAAAAATATACCCCGCCAAACTTGAGTTAAACAATGTTAATCTTTTAAAATCACAAGACGGGGGTCAAAGTTACTGGTCAATGCCAAGCTTTGCAAAGACCGAAAGTCAACACCAACCATTCGAAGATTATATCAGTGTAGTGCACCGGTTGGTGGAAGAATATATTGTAGAGAGCCAGGAAGAAGTGGGGAAAAGATAAGTGGTGTGAAGGAATGGATTTACGTCTTAAATTGGAAAGACGACACAGTGATTGTGATGGATTACTTGCATTCTTGTGAATCATACGAATAAGGGGTGGAGGTTCAATTTCTTTATTTTGGAGATGATTCATCTCAACACCCGTGTCTGCTAAGAATGCGAGTTCATCAGCGAAGCTTTCATCGATATCCCGAAGAATAATGTCATTGGAAAGAACAGGATGATACTCAGACTCCATAAAAATTTCATCATCGACGTTAGATGTTGACCCGGACAACTCGAAAGAAGGGTCCGTATGTATATGATTCATATCTGGGTCAAACAAAAACGTATAAAGGAAGTCTGGATCTGTATCGTGAAGCTGATCAAATTCGCTGCTGTCGACATCCATTAATTCGACAGAACATACTCGAGCATGAGGATCAGAGGGTTAACTTCCCAACTTGTAAATGTTGAGCTCAATTGACCTATTCCCGAAAGATAGGTTCATAGAGCCGTTTTTACGGTTGATTACAATGTTGGAAGTAGACAAAAAGGGACGACCTAGAATCACCGGAATTTGGTTTCGTGGGTTCACTACAGGTTGTGTATCAAGAACAATAAAGTCCACAGGGAATACAAATTCCCTGATTTTTATCAACACATCCTCAAGTTCACCCCTAGGTTTGGTGATTGATCAGTCGGCCATCTGGAGAGTTATGTTCGAGGGCTTTAACACTCCGATACCAAGTTGCTCATAGAATGAATATGGAAGTAAGTTAACACTAGCGCCAAGGTCAAGTAAAACACGGTTAATGTGTTTATCCCCAGTAGAAATAGAAATAGTAGAACAACCAGGGTCCTTACGTTTCCTTGGTAATTGTTGGGGAAAAGCTGTGTCTACAATACTCGACATGAACACTTTTTTCGGCACTTGAGTCTTCCTCTTCCTAGTGCACAAGTTCTTAAGAATTTTCGCATAGGACGGAACTTGTTGTATAGCATCTAGGAGAGGGATGTTGATGTTAACTTGCTTAAACATTTCCACAAGCTTCTCCATTTAGGCATTGGGTTTGTTGGGCCTCAACCTTTCCGGAAATGGAGCTCTATCAATAAGTGTTGGGTCCCATATTTGTGGAGAAGGTTGTGGGGGTGGAAAGGATGAAGTGGGTGGAGGGTTCGAGCCTTTGGGAAAACGGAGAATAGGCTCGGAAGAAGAAGGTAAATTAGACGAAATAGGGTAAGTAGTAGAAGTGGGAGTGGAAGTGGAAGTGGAAGCCTGGGGTTCAATTGATTCCTCAACATTAATCTGTTCACCCACATGATTGTTTAGCACTCTTCCAGATCTCAACGTGGCAAGTGTATTCACATTAGTGTAATATGAAGGTCTAGGATCAGGTAAAGGTTGAGCTGGAAGATTCCCTTTCTCTCTAGCACTCATTGCTGCAGTCAGTTGTGCGATTTGTGATTCTATCAATTTGATACTCTCACTGTGGGAGACAGTGTTTTGCACTAGCATCTAGATAGAAGATTTTAAAATGTCATTCGTTTGCATGGACTGTGTAATGAACATGTCGAGTGCAGAGGGTGTAGAAGTACCGGCAAAAGAAGGATTAAAGTTGTTGGTTGGGGTTTGAAAATTTTTTGGTTAAAAGGGGTGCTGACTCAGTTGTGGTGGTGGCTGTTGCTGTGGAGGGACCCATTGAAAGTTATTCTGGTTTGGATCCGTGTATTGAGTTTGGTGTTGGATCCAAGAAAGATCAGGGTGATTCCTCCAATCTTGATTATATGAGGAAGAAGAAGGATCGTTTCTAGGTTGTTGTTGAAATGCAACATTAGTGTGACCTTGAAACGGTACATTCAAAGGACATTCTTCCGTCAAATGTGATGGATTGGAACAACAACTATATATGGTTTTGGGAAGTGTGTATTGGTTTAGGGAGGCTGAAAAGATTTTGTTTTCTATAGCGTCGAGTTTCCTTTGTATTGTGGCCATTTCGGCTCTCATTGTGACGGAAACATCGAGCTGATTGATATCTTCCCTAGGTGATGGTGGTCTAACACTTTCCCATTGTAATGTGTTTTGAGCTAAATCTTCTAGGTATTTCCAAGCTTCACCATCATCTTTAGACAGGAATTGACAATAACATATGGTTTCAAGCATCTGTTTAGTCGTGAGATCAATACCCTCATAGATAACTCGACACAAATCCCATATGGGGATTCCATGATGAGGGCATTGTAAAAGAAGATCCTTGAACCGTTCAAAGCATTTCCAGAATGGTTCATTGAGAAGTTGGGTAAATTTGAAGATTTCGCTCCGGACACGGCTAGTCTTGTGATTGGGATAAAATTTCTTAAGGAATGCTGCAACAAATTCATCCCATTTTGAAATAGAATGTGCGGATGTGTTATAAAGCCACTTCTCGGCTAAATCGCACAAAGTGAATGGGAGAAAACGTAAACGCAGAGCATCCAAAGACAGTTGTGACGTTCCAGTCATTGCGCATATATTTTCAAATTTGGATATAAAAACGTATGCGTCTTCAGACTCAAGACCATGAAATTTGAGTAACAGTTTGATAAATTGGGGGTTGATTTCAAAATTTTCCTCGTTGGCAGGTGGTATAGAAAGACAGGTGGGAATGGGAACACGTGTTGGATAGCATCTCTTGGAGAGAAATGCGAGGAGGGTTCTGCGCACCTGCGAGCGGTGGCAGAGTGGTGTTAAAGTGTGATGGATATCCGTCCATTGCGGTTGTGGTGGGTGGTGGGAAAGAAAATGTAGAAATACCGACTTTGGGGTCGATGGGGGAAACGCAGACAAGACGGGCACTAGAATCCCATGTCCATCCGAGCTTGCACTAAAGGGTTTAGCACAAGTGGCAGCGTTGTGATAATTAGGGGAAAAGTTGGTTGGTGTTTGTTTTTGAAAAAAAAATACGGTTTTTGAGAAATCAAATCACAAAATATGCACACACCATCCTAGATCTAATGGTCACCTAGGTCAAGTTACTAGACCGCTCCTAGACATCCAGAAGACAAATCGCAGGATAAATCCTTTACTGCCTCTTTATCCCTTCTGTGGCCAGGTAAGTGGGAGGTTCTCCACTACGTAAGTAGTGGGCCTAATTAAGTAACCACTTGCCTTAGACACACTTTCCTTGGACACCACAAAAGAAATGCGGATAAGCAATAGATTACCCACGTCCTTCTTCTGTCCTAATTGAGCACGACGGTCCTTAGAGTCTTGTCTAGATATTTTTTAGTTAATGAGGGTGATGGGGATGCTAGTTTTGTGATTTTTGGGCTTAGGAAGGGTAATGAAATTCCCACCTAATCTGAATTTGGTCTTTGCCGCTTAATTTCCGTATTAAAATATGTAAACAACCAAGATCAAAACACGCAACAAATTTTTCTTTTAGCGGCACTGCGAATTTTGCAATGAATCCTGCAGAAAATGGTTATTGGAGAAGATCAGAGAGGAGATAAGAAAGTCAGAGACATACGTGAGAAATTAGGAACACTGAAGCGCCTAAATGGCGGCGGAACCGTTGCAAAAACCAACCATTGGCCGCGGATCCGCGGTGGGAAGAAGGAGTTAGCGTTTCAAAATTTTCATGTATCTTCTGGTACTCCTCTGGAATTTGTAGAACTTCTATGAATCTTGATCGCACTGCTACAATGATTCCAGATTCCCTCGCAAAAATTCACAACTAATCGTTAAGCACTTGATGCGAATTTGATCTAAAAAATTCTGATGGAATAATAATTTTTCAATTCAAATAACAAAAACGAACAAAATAGCACACATCCCCGGCAACGGCGCCATTTGATTGATCATCTTTCTTCGTGTGTTTGGTAAAAATGTAAAATAGATCACAACCAAAGAAATTTATACCGCAATCAATTGACAGTATCTATTGTAGGTTCGTCGGTGAATGCGGATCGTCCACTGGGAAAGTGTGATTTGATAGATCTTGTTTTAGTTGCGTTGGAAATTAAAATATAAAAGAAAATGATTCAAGAATTATGAAATTTAGTTTTAAGAATCATCACAAACTAGATCTAAAATCAAGAAATGGTAGAAATCAAGAAAATACCCAAAGTGTTTGAATTATCAAGATTTGAAGAGAGGCTTGTCGGAATCAATTGAATCGATAGTGATAATTGATGCTTAGAATTTCAAATTCTTATATATTGAAGATTTGATGCTAGATCGATGACAATCAACAAGGATTAGGGATCTTTTGATGAAACTAGGGTTTCTTCATCCTCATCCCTTGTCCTTTCGTTGATTAGCATTCAAATTCTAGCCTTTAGGAAATTCAATCATCGATTGTTGATCTCTAATTTAGAGAGAAATATTCAAGAAAGAATCTCGCTCAAAACTAGGCCATCTTTGATTCAATTACCTAGGGTTTACAAAACTCATAAGACTTAAGAATTATTCAAGAATTCATCAATATCATCTACCTATTCTTTTGATTCCGATGCAAGCGGAGTTTACTCACGCATCATCATAAAACAATCAAGAATGAAAAAATATCATAATGCGAGAATGAATAGAAAGAAAGATTAAAGATCGTCACCTTTTATTATTCGATATTTCGTTACAATACACTCAAAGACTACAAGAATTGAGGAGGAACAAAAATCATCGAACTAGCTTCACATCGTCTTCTTGAGTCGCGGATCGCCTTGGATCTCTTGCTCGGATGAAGATCGGCGTTGCTTCAAAAGGATTGTGGATCCTTGCTCGCTTTAGAACTCGATGAATCTTGATTTAGCTTTTTGAGATGGATTTGGAGCTAGGTTTTTGAGTTGCAAGTTGTGTCACTCAACTTGTAGAAATTTGGCTCAATATTCAATCACCCCAATTGTGTATATGTGTGTAACCAATTCAATGAAGCTCTTAGTGCCTTTTTATAGTCTTCTCCTTTAGCTTCCCCTACAAGCATGATTTAGCTTCCTTTAGAAGCTAAGCTAAGTTTAGCTTCCCTTGTAAGCTTGGTAGTTAAGAAGAAACTTCTAGATTGAGTTAGTTATTTATCTTACAAGAGAAGCTTGGTAGGTATTAGGCTTGTACAAGAAGCTTGGCTGTTAGAAAGGAAGCTTCTGGAGATCTCTAGAGACTGAAGTGTCTTGAAGAGGTTTGGCTATTGAAAGGAGAAGCCTGGGATAAGTGTCAGCCAATGATGAGTCACCGCGGCCGTGGATCCGCGGCGGATCGGCCCATTCGGCCGCGGATCCGCGACCTTTTGGAGGGCTTGGTGCATGCAATTTCCAGGGTACTCTTGTGTTGGCTTAATGGCTGTTTCCTGATGTCTGGAATCTTTTTATACTTCCTTGTTTACCGCTAGATCATAAGTCTTGGACTTGGTGTATTTTTATCAGCACTTTTATGATTCCGACTCTTTACCCGGTGAATTTCCTGCACACAATCTCGAGACAAGTGTTGCGATATACAAAAGATCATGCGTGCAATAATAAACACTCAATTTCCCTCAAAATGCCGGTTATAATGTATAACACATGTTATTTGATATTTTACAGACGAATTGTTAATATGTGCTATATTCATACCGAACACCTTTAGATGATTGCAAAGAGTAAGGAAATTGATGTGTTAAAAATGCAATATTTTCGACTGATCACTTTGCATCTCGGCTTGAAAGCCTTTTGGTTCGTTACTGTTTCTCCCTTCTTATTCCTTCGATTCTGATACTAGGATTTGGGCGACTTGAACGGAGTTATGCAATTGTAACTATGAACTGCAGCATGGTTACAATGCGGTACTCTATTGAAGTAACTTGGAGTCCTAGTCTTGATTCACTTCCTTGTTTTATGGTCATTATATTACCTTGCTTCTCTCGGTTTCATTGCTTAGCAGTTTATGTTTGATCGCAAGCTTGAATCCTATTTACCGTGCTAATCTTCTTTAGTGCCTTGGCTTCAGATGAAGTCATTTCGGGTATCTTACCTGTTCATAATTTTCCCGCTTTAGCATTATTCGATTCTGGTGCATCCCATTGTTTTATGTCTTCCAAGTTTATTGCTGCACACTCGATTGCATGTACGACCTTGTCTAGTTGTTGGGACAAACACACTAGGAATGGGAAGATTCTAGAAGCGAGTGCAAATATTGTTCGGTCGTTTTTTGCGGACGAGAGTTATTCACGGATTTCTTGGTGATTGGTACTGGCAGCTAAGTTGTTGTCTTGGGAATGGATTTTCTCGACACTTTCCATGCTCACATTGATTGTAGGACAAAGAAAGTGATTTTCCAGATTTCCGGACATCCGGAGTTTGATTTTGCTGGAGGTAGAAATTCTGTCGGGCCAGTCGAGTTGAGAGATAGGCCGACAAGCGCCGTTCTTTTGTCGATGGAAGTTCGAGAGTTTATGGACGTGTTTGAGGACATCTCGGGTTTACCGCTAAAACGAGATATGGAGTTCGCGATCGATCTTGTTCCTGGTATAGCACCAATTTCAAAGGCGTATTATCCAATGGAACCAGTGGAGTTAGAAGAAGTGAAGAAGCAGGTTATTTACATATCTAGTCGCATGCAAGTTTACCTTGTTACATGCTATGATACATATTTTGCATCCATATGAATAAAAATATCACAGGTAGCATGGTTGCTCTGTCACGCCCCACTTCCCAGAGTGCGCTAAGATCGGCACGTGACAGAGCCAACCATGCTACCTGTGGCTAGGAAACATCCCTCGACAGTCACATTACGGCTATCTATAAGATATCAAGAACAGTAGAAATAAATAATCTATCTAGTACACGTCGATCTGCCAGAATAAAGAGTCAAGAAATAATATGCGGAAGCAATAAAATCCAAATAACAATAACATCTGGAAAGTACGTCCCAAATACGGGCTCACATCAGGAAATGAAAGAACGAAAATAAAACTAAACTAAGCTAGATACAAACAGGATCCTCACTGCTCGGCCTGACGGCTGAAGTACTCCTGGTCAGCCTGCGACAAAGGTAGAGGATCTGGGCCATGCAGAACCGAGACGTCAATGGGTCATAATATCAAACGATAAAATATAATCAGTAGGTAACAAGATATGCAGGCATGAGTATGAACAGTAATATGAATGAAATAAGTAAACACGGATGTGGAACAGTGAAGTGTATCAGTGTATGTGACGTGCGGTGATCCATCTAAACTGTGCTACTAGGTTAATTACTCTCAAGTCTTTGAAATCAAATTAATGAATCATCGATATAACTCAATAGTATCCCATGCATGCCCGGGACCACAATCCAGATTCTCGGGCTGAAACCGAGACGTGCCGCTAAGCACAAAACAGAAAACATGTACAGATGAATGATGTCAGCATCATCATCCCGGGACTGGCCTAGCCCCCAAAACTGATCAGTATAAGCATTGAACTGTTGAGTTACAAGTCAGGTTTCATCATTGATTTTCCCTTACCCCCAATTTATGTGTTCAAGTCAGGTATTGATAAATCTGGAGCTAATTGTTGGATATAGTGCCCTCAAAGTCAATTATTGGATCGCAGGCACGTGATTGCAATGATTGAGGGAGGACCTATACCGGTAGGACAGTCTTACTCGAGAGGATTGTATACTATCTGGTTTTTCTTCATCATCATGTACATGCTTTAGGTGACATTACAGTTCACTATTACACGTTGATAGAGAATAGTATGCTACCGGGTTTATCTTTATCATCATGTACAGCTTTAGGTGACATTACAGATCACTATTACACGTTGATAGAGCCCATATGATTCTTGCTTGACTGCCAGCAGTATGATGGCGATCATATACGTAGGAGCTGGGGTCTATAAGCACATCCTTAAAAGGTCCTAGTTGTGGGAGTTTCGAGACAGGGCATCGATACTCCATTAGTAGACTAGTGTATACGATAGAGACCCCGATGAGGGGCGATGGCTGGTCTCACAAGCCATTGGTGTCATTTGGTTCACCTAAGACGTATACAGGTGCTCATTGGGTTATGAGTACACCGGACAGGACTCGCCGGGAACATGCTAGTTGGTATTATACCTAGCGTCATATAGCAGTTCCCTGGTGACATGTGTATAAGTTAGTTCATCGACCTGAGATCGTCATTTGTCTCATGTGAGTTCCCACTGTGCTTTTATTATTACCCTACCACGGCTCAAAGGAGTCGTGCAAACAGGTTTTAGTTGGGTACAGTCCCGAGCCACATGGAGGCAGTGAGCGGATCAGCAGGGGTTACGTCTCTCCCGGTATTGGGGGTGAGATCGCGCTGTATCTAGGAGAGCCATTACACGAAGTCCTTGGCCAAGGCAAGAAATTTACTGGTAGGTATTCCTGTAGTATCTCAGGGTGTTCTGGGCTACACTCCGACACGACTTGTACCGCTATTGGGGGTCTGACGTTACTAGCCCCCTAGGCCCGACATGTGATACTCATAGATGAACGGACCGGACTGTACGGATATTGTCACTGACAGGCTCAGTAGGGTTTCAGGATAAGTTCGCTCATCGGCTTCCCTTTTTGTCGATACATGGGTAGCCGTTACGTACAGCTAGTGCCACTGACGTGCTAGTGGTTAAATCCATAGCCAATGTATTGACGAGTCTTTAGAGTCCTCCATAGACAGTTTCTCAAATTTCGGGCGAAACGTTGTAGAGGCCATATGGTATTATGGCAGGGTTCGATCATATACGTGCAGTAGTGCACGGATCATGATCGGACTGATCATACTAGTGGGCTTTAGTTTAAGCCGGATCCTAGTATTAGATTTGTTGGATTACTTTCGTCTCATCGCATTCGCATTCAGTCGGAATGCGGATGCAGGTATGTATATACAGGTGAGGGGTATTCTTGTGATCCGTCATGAGTTTACTTTAGATGATGCCGTTCTTCTTATTATCATAAACATTTGGGTTAATGTTTATTTTGGTGAAAATTGTGAGTGGTTTTTCATCATGAGGAGCATTAATTGTGACACATGCATAAGTGATGACTCATGGTCTCTTTATTTGTGCATATGTCTCATTTTGGATTGATTAAGAGTGTGAAATGAAAGATGGAGAGAGAGAGGGCATCCATGTAGATGGGTTAGCTCTTGTGATTATCATTCTTAGCCTTTCTCATTTTTCATATCACACAAGAAAAGAAAAGCTCTTCTTCTTCTTCTTCTAGCTCATAGCTTCCACCAATGGCATCATCTTCAACCTCCATCCATACACTCTCATGTGTTGAGAATCAATGGATGCTTGAGACAAAATTATCACACACATTCTCTACTTCACCTTGGACATGTCAGCTAGCAAACTTCATGTTCGAGTTTCTTCGGATGAAACGGGAGCCCATAAAAAGACTCATTGATGTGGAGCCCTTCCGACGAGGAGACCGGAGATCGGAGATGCCGCGAGGAGCTTGGGATGGTGGCCAAAGACGGAAATGGATCGATTGGTATAGCCACTCTCACTTCTTTGTAGTTTGTTAGTTTAGCGTTAATGGTTCGATCCGGGTGAAAGACTACGATAGCGCCGGTTCAGTAAAAGGTTTTTGTTTCCGCATTTGGCCTCGGATTGACGGCCGGGGCGCTACCGTAGACTTACAAGGTATTAGAGCCATGCCATTTGTTAGGGTAAAAATTTACACCCCGGTTGACAAAGTCAAAATCAATGTCAACCCCAAGCCAAGTGGGCCCAAGCCCAGATCCAGTGGGCCCATGCCCGGGTCGAGCCCGAACATGAAGCGGCCGACCTCCTCCCATGCCAAGATAAAAATTTTGTAATAAATAATTTTTTTGTATTTATTTTATTTTATTTTATGGATAAATGTAAGAAAAATAGGCATAAAGCCAAATTTTTGTAAAGCCCATGGCTTATGTGCAAAAAGAAATGGCACATGAGCCATGGGATAGGCAAAATGCCATTTTGTGAAGCCCAAGGGGCTATGTGTAAAGTATATAGCCTATAAAGGCAAGGATAATGAAAATATCCCAACAACTTTTTTCTCTCTCCAAAAAAAATTTAGATCTGAGATCTCTTCTCGTTCTTCAAGGTTCCAAAACCTTCTTCTTTCTTTTGAATTAAATCAAGAGTTTTACTCTTCATTTTATAAAACTAAATAGTTTTTCACCACAAAACCCATAAAGGGGAACTCAGATCTTCCATTAGATCTCAAAAAGAAGAGATTTTTAAAATCTCATATCTCTTGATCTTCAAGAACCAGCAACCAGAGGAGAAAGAAGAAGAACCCTTTTCATCAACCCCAAAACATCTTAGGAGTTTAACTCCACTCAGATTTCTCTTTCGAGAATTTCTGGGGCTAAGAGCCTCTTTTTCTCACCAGCGCCCTGCGCTCCAGCGCAAAGCGTCCACGTGCCGACACGTGGCGCACTTGCGCTCAAGCGCAAAGCGCCCACATGCCGATACGTGGCGCGCTCGCGCTCCAGCGTCCAGCGCTCAAGCGCAAAGCGCCCACGTACCGACACGTGGCGCGCTCGCGCTCCAGCGCCCAGCACTCAAGCGCAAAGCGCCCACGTGCCGACACGTGGCGCGCTCACGCTCCAGCGCCCTTCGCTCAAGCGCAAAGCGCCCACGTGCCAACACGTGGAGCGCTAGCGCCTAAGCGCACAGCACCTAAGCGCACATCGCTCAAGGCGCTGACCCCACACGTCCTTTGGGCGCTTTTTCCCTTTTTTATATATATATACATGTATATATATGTACAGATACACACACACTCCACAAAACTGTCCCCCCGTAAAAACTCTGCATGGTTCCCGATATATCCAAGCCCCCTCCAAAACAAAACACACGTACACTGCACATTGAGTTCGCATGACCAGTTTAACCCGTCAATCGGAGGTTCCTTCGCTCCAAAGGCGAGGGGTAATTAACGGCAGCTTAGTCCGCGGCTGCCGGAGATTCGTATCCCCACAATCAATAAACCCCAGCATATCCTAGGCAGGGGGAATCTGTAGTACGCCTGACAAGCGCGCGCGTATTCCCATCTCAATGGGGTGACGAAAAACACCCTACAGATTCTGGCACGCCCAGTGGGACCTTTCTCTCCTCCCATATTTCGGGTTAAATGTTCATGCGAACTCAATCAATATACATATCGATTGCCTATACAGAAATGATGTGTTTTTATTCCGCGCAGCAATCAACTTTCGACGACAATGTCTCCCAAGATGAATTCAGCTTCTAACGTGACCCCGATCCCGTACGTGGTCAAAGTCAATGCTCGTATGGTTCTCCCCGCAAGCCTCGGTCGACAGTGGGAGGAACTGCCCCGCCAGTTTGGCTCCGTCATCATCTACCCTGCCGGAAGCGCTCATCTGGCAGAAATCCCAGCAAAATAGGTGGCCAAGCCGGTCTCAAGGGGCAAGAGGCCGAATGTTGTGATCGTTAAGGCACCGCAACCGAAACTTAAGACGGTGTCTGAACGATTCTCTGGTGCTCCAACGGGGGGTAAGAACTCCGGTACAAAGGGCAACATCAAATGTTGCGGACGATCTATGTCGATGACTCCAACAAATGCACAATCAAGCATATCTCCAAAATACTCTAGCGTCCAGTCTATGGCGTCTTCCCAAAGAGCCAAAGTCTGCCAGGTGGTTAGAACATAAAAGTTAAGGCAGAAGCGGCTCAGGTATCGATCCAACAAGAGGGCCAGGGCTTCGGCCAAATAGAATCTTGTGAAGTTCTAAGTGCAGGGTCACCCCGCGACGACGGCTGAGTCGGACGTAAGAATCAGCAATTCCTTCGAGCCTCTGAATCGGGTTCAGAAAAATGCCATGACCGCTAGAATCAAGAAGACAGCGGTCCGAATAATGCTACAAAGAGACGTGTCCCGGCCCCAATAGAAAAAGTATGGCACTGTCTCTTCAAGGGTCTATCAGGCGCTCTATGCCGCACGAAAGCAGCGGGGCAAATCCAGAAAAGAAGCGCCATCACCATTCAAGAATCCGTCCCGGCCATCAGCCTTCAATCGACTGCCCGCTACTGAAACGGGGAGGTCAAGAAAGCGATCTATGAAATCAACTGCCGACAATAAAAAGACGGCTGGATATATTATCCATACGGTCTATATGGCGGGCGGGCGCCCCAGTGACAACCTTCGTAGCAAAAGGAAGGATGGGGCCACCACATCCCAAGCCCAATCTGGCTTGAATGTGGTCGCCGCTGCCCAAGAACAGCCGCCTCCGCAGGATGAAGAAAACCCTCTCGATGAGGATGATAGGCAGAAAGACCCCTCGGCCCATGCAGAGTCAAGTTCGGATAGTGAGGAAGAGCCGACTTTCCGCCCCAGGACTGCGGAGCAAGAGCTGCTTCAAGATCTTCGAAAGCAGCTCAGGAGCAAAGATAAAGAGATGGCCAAGCTCTATTCGAAAATTGACGACTTAACGAACGTTGTGATGCAGCTTACGGCTCAAATTGCTCGAGCGCCTCCCAATCAAGCATAAGTCGCTACTAATCAGCCGGGTGATGACAATCCGAAGCAGCCATTGCCTGCTTCTTTAGGTCCAAGAATGGTCGAGCCGCACGAAAGACGGCCACATTCCGCTTCTGGGGATGCCTTGGCCCCAGATAGCACTATCCCGCTAACACAAGATCGGATAATGGATTTGGTCACCAGCAAAGTTAAAACATTGGTGACCGAAGCTGAAGCTCAGAAAGAAATTGGCAGTAGTGGGCGGCCGTATCCCGCACACTACGATCTGATCGAGTTCCCGAGCGGCTACGCCATTCCTAAATTCGGAAGATTCGACGGAACGGGGAATGCAAATCAGCACGTCGCCCACTTCAAAGCCTCGTGTGGAAATACAGGGGGCAATGACGCGCTCCTTCTTCGTCAGTTTGTCAACAGCCTGACCGGTGTCGCCTTCGACTGGTACACGAGTATACCAGACGGGTCCGTCATTAACTTTTCCCAAATGGAGTCTCTGTTCCGGCAAAGGTTCATGAGCGTCAGTGATAAAATCTCTATTGCCGACCTTGTGAGGACCAAGCCGGGGAAGAATGAAAGCAACACCGACTTTATCGCTCGATGGCGTAATCTTATAGTCAAGTGCGAACCGCCGCAGGAGCAGGACCAGTCCGTCAGCCTTCTCATTGGGAACCTCAGCAATTGGATGGTCCCATTCTTGTGTACAGCGGGCCTCAAGACATTTCAGGAGCTAACCAAGAAAGTCCAAATGCTGAAACGCTCGAAGCAAGAGTCGCCGCCGGACTCTCAGAGAGACAAGACTTGGAAAAGCAAGCGGGACGACAACCATAGAAGCGGGAGTTCCAGCAGTACCAATGTCTTCAATGCGTCCGACAATGAAGAAAAACGAAGGGCGGGTGAATCCAAAACCAACCGGTCTCGAAAGCCATTGCTGGGAGGAGATGGGCCTTCCCTAGAGGAGAAGAAGAACAAGGTTTACTCTTTCAGAAGGGACAAGGTCCGCAAGATATTTAAAGATGCCTTGAACAACGGCCTACAATTGCCGGAGTCGAAAAGAACCCAAGAAGCAAAAATGACCGACAATCCCCTGTATTGCCTGTACCACCGAGTAGTGAGCCATGCGATCGAGGATTGCTATATCTTCAAGGACTGGGTCGAGAAGCAGTACAAGTCTGGAGAGATCGAGCTGTCTAAAAGCGTGTTGGTGAACAATCAAGTTGCAACCGCCAACTTTATACAGACAGAAGTTGAAGCCTTCTGGGAGCAGACAGCTGAACCCGCTGCCCTGATAAACGAAACTGACTCATCGCGGCCTCCGTGGAGTACGCACATATCTAATCAGACGAAGTAGATGATAAAGCTACTTCGGAAAGAGCACAGGATGGAATGGAAAGGGCAGAAGAAGCCTACCAGTCCAGCTGCCAATGCGGCTCCATCAGGCTCAAAATCCAAAAAGCTCAAGAAGAAGAAAAGTGCAACTCGACGCAAAAAGGAATTTGTAGGGAGATCGACCATTCAAAAATATATCGATTCCCTCAAAGAATATGAACAGAAGGAAAGAACTCTGATTCAATTGAAGGAGTTCTTCCCTGTACAAGCGGCTGAAATTCTGGAGGGGTTAGAAGAAGACCCCAATGAAGAGATCCCAGTAGTGACTTGCTACGCCATCCATCTTAGCAGCGACTCTGAGGAGGAGCTCTGTTTTCCCGAAGAGGACGAGGAGCTCGCCACAAAGGCCAATCAAATCCAGCTCAAAAGCGGCAGGGCTCTACCGCCAAATCAGGGCAACGCCCCAAAAGGGAAGGAAAAATAGGTGGCTAATGATGAAGATGGCGGAGAACCGGCTGATGAAAACTCAAGACCTTCCTCAGTAGACTATAATGTTTTGGCTCACCTCCGAAAGCTTCCGTCTCTCCTTAGCATCTACGATGCCTTGGTTCTATCTCAAGAGCTTAGAGATGTTCTCATTCATGCTCTACAAAACCCTGAGCGGTATCAGGCTCGCTTTGCGGAAATTAATATGAAAGAAGCTCAGTACATTTTGCAAGCTGCCGCAGTCACATTTAAGGATGAAGACTTGCTACTGGGAGCGGCTGAGCATAATCGACCGTTTTACGTGACCGGATACAGCGACGGAGATCGAATTAATCACATATTGATTGATCCGGGGTCCTCAGTGAACATCATGAACTTGCAAACTCTGAAGAGTTTGTCAATGGACGTCCGACACCTGTCAAGGTAAAAGATTGTCATTCAAGGCTTCAACTAAAATTGCCAGCAAGTTCTGGGATCTATAGGTTTGCCAATCAAATTTGGGGATCTGCAGACCGAAGCTAAGATATACGTGATCGATGCTGACATGTCTTATAAGATTCTCTTGGGACCGCCGTGGCTCCACGATTACGGCATCGTCACATCAACTCTCCATCAATGCATGAAGTATACTAAAAATGGCGAAGAAAGACGCATTGACGGAGACATCCAGCCGTTCGGTGTGCATGAAGTCCGATATGAAGATTCTCGGTACTTTATGAATCACCAAAATGCTAAGCCACAACTGACTGAGGATAGAGCGGCCCCAAGACTCAAAAGAAAATCTGAGCCGGCTGTCACTTTCAAAAGCAAAAATGCCCAAGTGCGCCCACGTTTTGGTAGCGACACTGATGAGTCCGACGCTGGAAGTCCATCCTTCCGTAAAACTCGCCCTCATTTCGGTAGCGATACGGACGAATCTGTTACTGAAGCCCCATCTAGCAGCAAAGTCCGCCCTCATCTTGGCAACGACACTGAAGAGTCGGAGGAAGAGGACCTGCCGTGCAACAGCGGTGCAGATTGGACCCCCATGCAACAAGCGAAACTACGAGAGACCTTCGAAATTGCATAAGGGTCCCTAACTGTCACAAGGGTACCGGAGCAGATGTGCAAAGAGATCGATGCGTTGTCAGTCTCCACCGTGGACCAGCTGAAAACTTTCTACGTCCCCGGAAGGAAAAGTGAGCAGAAAGGCATCCTGTTTTATGGGTCAAACCCCGTTGTGCACCCGGACGATTTGTCTGTCGCGTGCCTTCCATATGAGAGAGGCATAAGAGCCGTCCTCAATCCCAGATACTATGCGCCCGAGATGTGGGAATACTTTAAAAAGCGCGGATGCCGGTTATATCAAACAGAGTCCGAAGCAAAGTTTTACGAAGGGCTATGGCATCCACCTCAGGTCCGAGAACTCATCAATGGACGAATTCCAGATAGGCGGGGCATAGGTTTCATCCAGCCTGATTCTAAGGCATGCTATATGACCTATATTGGGGAAGCCAGCGAAGAGTCAAATGATGAAGACGAGCTAACCGAGCCAGAAGAAGCTCCTCAAGAGCTCGAAGATGGCGGACAGGCAACCTTTGACGAGCTAACCGAGATTGACTTAGGAACGCCCGATGATCCAAGGCCGACCTACATCAGCTCACTCTTGTCGAAGGAAATGAAAGAGCAGATAATTGCCCTGCTACATGTGTTCGTCGACTGCTTCGCGTGGACATACAAAGCAATGCCTGGCCTTTCCTATGAAGTGGTCGTGCATAAGCTGGTTATATTTCCTGATGCTAAGCCAGTCAAACAAGCTCCTCGACGAATGAGAAGGGAACTAGAAGAAAAGGTCATCAAGGAAACCAAGAAGCTCATCGATGCTGGCTTCATTAGGGAAGAGAAATATGCGGACAGGATCGCATGCATAGTCCCAGTGAAGAAGAAAAATGGGCAGATCCGAGTTTGTGTCGATTTCAGGGACTCAACAAGGCATGTCCTAAAGACGACTTTCCGCTATAGGTCATGGAAATGATGGTCGATGACACCTCAAATTATGAGTTGTTCACCTTTATGAATGGCTCGTCTGGATAAAATCAAATCAAGATGTCGCCCGAGGATGAGAAGCACAAAGCAATCCGAACCCCGATCGGAATATACTACTACAAGGTTATGCCGTTCGGACTGAAGAACGCAGGTGCTACGTACCAAAGGGCAATGAGTAATATCTTCGATGACCTAATTCATAAATTCGTCGAATGTTATGTTGATGATCTGGTCGTCAAGACTAAAACCAAGGCCGATCATATCCAAGATCTTAGGACCGTTCTCACCAGACTGAAGGAATACGATCTAAAGATGAATCCTCTGAAATGCGCTTTTGGCATGTCATCGGGAAAATTCCTGGGCTTCATAGTCTGACATCGAGGGATCAAAGTTGACCCATCAAAGATAAAGGCCATCATGGAGATGCCCCCTCCGAAAAGTCTGACGCAGCTAAGATCTTTTCAAGGCAAGCTTGCTTATATACGGAGGTTTATCTCAAATTTATCGGGGAGATGTAGGCCCTTCTCAAAGCTCATGAAGAAAGGAGCTCCATTTATCTGGGATGCCGAATGTCAAGCAGCGTTCGAAGGAATCAAACAATACTTGTTGCACCCTCCAGTGCTGGCCGCTCCCATTCCAAATAAACCGCTGATTCTCTACACTACCGCGCTAGATGAGTCACTCGGTGCGCTCCTTGAAGGGAAAAGAAAATGCCCTCTACTACCTCAGTCGAACTCTAGTCGGGGCGGAACACAACTATTCCCTAATCGAAAAGCAATGCCTGGCTCTGATATTTGCTGTGAAGAAGCTGCGGCACTATCTGCTCGCTCATCGGGTTATGCTGATCTCCAAGGTTGACCCGCTCAAACACTTGATGACCAGAGAAAGCCTAGCCGGCAGAATGGCAAGATGGGCTGTCATGCTACTTGAGTTTGACAAAGTTTATACTCCTCAGAAAGCAGTGAAAGGGCATGCTCTTGCAAACTTCCTTTCCGCTCATCCTATACCAGAAGGGTCGCCGTTAAATTGTGAGTTACCCGACGAAAAAGTGCTGCACCTCGAGGAAGATAGGCCATGTTGGGAGCTCTACTTCGATGGAGCCTCATCAATAAGGACCTCCAGTAAATCAAGCGTCCCGGAGATAAAAGCAGGGATAGGATTGATGTTCATCACACCATCAATGGGAACCCTACGGCGTTCTTTCGCTCTCACCGAGCCTCGAACGAACAACGAGCTGAGTATGAAGCCCTGATAGCTGGTTTGGAACTCGCCATAGAAATGGAAATCTTTCGGCTACGGGTTTACGGTGACTCCCAGCTTGTCGTCAACCAAGTAAGCGGCGACTATAAGATATACAAACCCGAGTTAGCTCGGTACAGAGGCCGAGTGGTGGAACTCAAGAAACGGTTCACTCACACTGAACTAATGAGAGTCCCTAGAGCGTTGAATGGAAAGGCTGACGTACTCGCTCGCTTAGCCAAGGAGCTGGCTGATCCTGACATGGACGAAATTCTGATCACAGTCAGGAGCCGACAAATTCTACCTCCAGTCTCTCTACAAGAAGAGGAAAGCACGGAACAGAAGATCAGTCCTGTCGAAGAAGCTTCGATCATCCAAGACGAGCCCGATTGGAGAGAACCCTTCATAGAGTACCTCCGATATGACAAGCTACCCAAAGAAAAATCTGCGAGGATTCAGCTGAAGAAAAGAGCTCTCCGATACGTGTTTGTAAATGACACATTATACCGTAGGTCATATGACCAACTCTGGCTCTGGTGTCTGTCATTGGCCGAAGCCCAAAAGGTCATGAAAGATGTTCACACGGGCGTTTGAGGTGCTCACCAATCTGGCCCCAAGATGCGACTTCAAATCAAACGGCTTGGGTATTACTGGCCTACCATGATACGGGATTGCGGAGAGCATGCAAAGAAATATCATATCTGCCAAATCCATGGTGATTTCATTCATAAACATCCCAATCCGTTGCATCCTACGGTGGCGTCGTGGCCCTTCGAAGTCTGGGGCACCGACATTGTTGGCCCAATTGATCCTCCATCATCCAACGGCCACCGGTTCATACTGGCCACGACAGACTACTTCTCCAGATGGGATGAAGCTGTCCCGCTAAAAGAAGTCATGACAAAAGATATTCTGACATTCTTCCAGCATAATATTCTATACCGCTTCGGTACACCAAGAAGAATCATTTCTGACAACGGGCCTTCTTTCAAGAGCTTCAATGTCTCAAGGTTCGCTACTCAGCACAAGATAGACTGGAGATATTCCTCCATCTATAATCCAAGAGCCAATGGGCTAGCCGAAGCCTTCAATAAGACTCTATGCAAGCTCCTGAGAAAAAATGCTTCAGCCAACAAGAGAGGCTGGAATCTCAAACTTCACGAGGCGTTGTGGGCATATCGTACCACGCACCGTACTCCAACTCAGTCCACTCCATACTTATTGCTCTTTGGAGTGGAGGCGGTCCTCCCCCTCGAAGTCGAAGTTCCAAGCTTAAGAATGGTCGTTCAGCACGAGTTGACGGAGAAGGAATGCTAGTTGTATGTATGCCCTAGAGGCCAGTATTGTACAGATGATGTATATTATATTGGATGCTTGGACATATATAGAGAGGACTTTCTTGCCCGATATGATAGTATGCTATCTGGTTGCACTTTACTTTAACATGTATACTTGTCTCTTTATACTGTTTTATAGTTACATGTTGGTAAAGCCCTTAGGATGTGTACTTGAATACCTGGACTATGATGCGGATCATACTAGTGGGGACATGGTAGTCCATAAGTACATCCTTCAAGGTCCCTAGTCGTGGGTGTATCGAGACGGGGTATCGATATACCAGTGTAGACTTGCGTATACGCTTCTCGACCCATTAGATGGGCGATGGATGATCCCATATCCATTGGTGTTTGACATCAGAGATGGTATACAAGTGCTCAGTGGAGACTGGGTACACTGGACGGACTCACCGAGAACTCCCAGATGGTATAATACCTCACGTCAGATGGCAATTCTCTGGTGACACTTGTGCAGGTTAGTCTGTAGACCCGAGATCGTCATAGAGTCTTGTGTAATTCCCACTGTGCTTTGATTTCCACCTTACCACGTCCATGAGGACGTGCAGAACAGTAGTTTTTGGGTACAGTCCCGAGTCACATTGAGGAAATGAGCGATAGGAGGGGTTTCGTCTCTCCCGGTATTTGGGGTTGATGTTGCGCTGTGCTCGATTGGCCGTAACAAGGAAGTCCCTGGCCAGGGCTGATTTAGTGATTTACTGGTAAGTGTTATCAGTAGTTTCTCGACCCGTTATGAGCCTCACATCGGCACGACTTATCAGTTATTGGGGTCTGACGTTTACCACCCCTAAACTTGATATGCGACATATCAGACGAGGAGACCGGACTGTACGGGAAGTGTTACCGGAAGGCTTTTATAGGAGTTGGAGCTGGCTTGCTTGCTGATCTTCTGATCGCTTAATACCCGGGTAGCCGTTACGTCCAGCTAGTACCGCTGACGGCTTGTGGGTGCTTGATGTGATCATCACCTACTGCCGGCGTATTGACGAGTCTTTAGAGTCCTACATAGAGGTTATACTGGCTCAGGCAAAATGAAATAGGAGCGTATATGTGATATGTGCGAGACCGAAAATAATGCGTGTATGTGATACCGTATTCTATTCTCGTGACTTTTTGTATCGGTCGGTTATATAGCCGGGTTATCGAATCAAGTGTTGATTCAATAAGTCGATATATTGGGTGTTATTCGGTTATATGTGATATGACCGGATTATTAATTCTAGTATTGATTTAATAATTTATTGTATAATTGTATATTTGATATACTAGTTTACATTAACTAATACTTGTTCTCTTTAGGTATTTTCTCATATGTACACTTGAATATATATATGTGATATATATATTAAAAGTGTTTTCTTTTGTATCATGGTTGATGATACACTATACATGGGTGTGCAAGACATACACCATACTATTTTAGATGGTAGTTAATATTTATTTAAAGTAATTACAAATTAGTGATGCTTAGGTCATAAGCATGACGCTTGTAGAAGCTTATGGATGCTTTGACAAAGTCCACTTAATTTGTTTTACTTTAGATTTTTATTAACCTAACCATTTTGAATTAGCTATGGTTATGGCTCTACAAGAGTTAGTATATGTTACTCACTCACCATGGTTAGCCTTCTCACTTGATCATGATCCTCATCTCTTTCTTTTTTTCTTCTTCTTCATTTTGCAAAGAGAAAAAACTTGCTTGGGTTTGATCCAAAGGGAGATAGATTGTGAGAAATAAAATTCTAAAGAGAAACCACTTCCTATTTCTCCATCCTCTACTAGACTAGCACTTTAGTTTAGGGTGTTTACTTCACTAATTCTCAAGTTAGTGAAGTAGAAGCTTGAGTTGGCATCCCCTCGACGTAGATCATCTTCGGCCTCGAAGACTTCAAGCAAGGACGTGTCTTTCGCCTCGTGAAGCCATGCAAGGGTCCGGGAGAACCACGATCGCAGCGAAGGGACTTCAACAAGGAGCAAATGAAGTGAAGGACCGATCTACAAAGGTTGTATTTCGTGTTCCCTTAGAAGTAAAGTTGTTTACTTACTATTTGTTTCGCCAAAACTCTAGTATACGATCTTGCTTAGGGTTATTCGGCACATAAAAATTTAATTTTGGCATGGTCGATGCCTTGTAGAGCCTTGTTAGTATGTCTAGTAACCCTACAGTGGTATCAAATCCTAGCTAGAGCATTAGGCGATGTGTTAACGAAGTTAAAACTCCGAACGAACCCGAATACGTCAAAATGAACCCCTCTCTGTACATTTTTTAAAATCTGATATTTTCAGAATTAAAAATACCTAAAAAATTCAGCAGTGTTTTCTAAGAATTGTTGTGAAAAACGAACACATAATACGTCCAAACCGCCGCGGAACCGCGGCCATACCGCGCTTGGGCCGCGGAACCGCGACAGTACAGTGGACTTATGTGCTCATTTTTACACTGTTATTTCTATTTCTGTTATTTGTATTTTCTGGGTATTTTTATATTAACTCAAGTGTTGAGTATTTTGGGGTTTATTTTGTAATCGTCAATTCGATCGGAGAATTTAATTATGTTATGTTATTCCGGATAATTTAGAAAGTACTAAAATGTTCGAACGGATATCATTAACTCAATTTTTCCCGGTACGAAAAACATTCAAGTGTTGAATTTTTCTCGGGTTTAAATCTTTCGGAAACATGTGCATGTGACGCGATGGACCCTCTAGAAGACAAAAAACCTTAACTCGATTATGTGACCGTCTTGAACTGCCTTTTGAACCTTAGGGTTTGAGGCAGTACGGCGTGCCACATGTGAGGCGTTGGCTTGACCCTTCTACGGCTGGACCGTTGCTACTGTGACGTATTCTGGATTTTTTGAACTCCGCTCAAGTGTTGAGCTATTATGGAAATCTTGGGTATTTGATTATTCGATCGGAAAATTTAATACTGTCTATTTATCTGGAATGTGATACAATATGTGGAATTCATACAGTTAGGCATGAAATGCGAAATATGTGATATTTCGGATTTACGATGTCTAAAGAGATTGTGGATTCCAAATGTTGTAGTTTTACACTTTCTTTTCTGTGACCGTAAGTGTAATATGTGATATCGCCGGTTTCGTTGCTATATGTCAACGACAATTGGGATGCGCATATTTACTTACGTTGATGACATGTGATGTTATGTGTTGCTGAATATGTTATATTGGATCGTCGAGTTCTGAATAGCCGGGGGGTTTTATGTGAGATGAGAGTTTTTATTTTCATTCATGTAAAATAATATGTATGTAATATTCTTTTATTGGGGAACTTCCGGGATGAGGTTGATGTCACCTTTTGTATATTATTTACTTTTCCGCACTAGGATAGACCCAAGGAGGAGAGCACAAGTAACCGGGTTCTGGAGTCCAGTGGGAGACCAACTCGAGGAGTCGAGTCCGGGTCTCCTAACTCTAGAATAGGTAGGGTTGCTTGCCGCTCTCGTAGGGGTCTAGGGTTGTGGGTTTGGCTATTCATCACGACCGTGGAATCCGTGTTTTATACTGCTCAAAATAAAACACGGACGTCCTAGTATATTCAATCTTTCATATGTTTCTTCTGCTGCGATATCTGTGATGTGATCATTTGATGTGCTGTGATAAATACTGTGTATATAGTCTATATGATATATTATATAGGCGTTACTTATGTTTTACACCCGCGCTAGCCCTACCCCGCTCTGCCGTTAGTTACCTAACCTAACGGTGCACGAGGGGATATCGATGCAAATGCGGATGGCATAAGTGTACGTCGTATTTATCTGTGATGTTTAGGTGACTTAAATGATGGGAATTCATTAATGTGATTAATGAAAGAAAAGAAACCTAAAAGATGTTGTAGAATCAAATTTTTCAAAAAGGGTAGCTACAGTTTTGCTTTGCACAGCGATATATATGATATATCCCGCACCTTATTCGATGAGGAAAGAGCCGAGATCCCTTCACCGGGAGTGACCTCTTTAGCAAAACTGGAAGATGCTACAACCCTCGGTTTGCTTTTGATTGCTTTTGGAGTTTTGCTTTGCATAGTGATGTATATGATATATCCAGCACCTTATTCCATAAGGAAAGAGCCGAGATCCCTTCACCAGGAGTGACCTCTTTAGCAAAACTAATAAAAGTCTCAAAATCACTCCATTTCAAAATTCACTCGATTCTACAATGATATCAAGTTCATTACGCAATAGGTTTTCAGAAAAACCTGTCGTAGCCCTCCGTCATTTCAGATAAGTCCTGCTCAGTATTCGGGCTGCGATTATTGACCTTGTCAAGGCGTAGTGTGCGGTAGCTGACCAGTATTTACCTGTTTATGCATATGATGCAGATTGTTTTAGGGTAGTCGTACGGCCTTGTTGACCTTGTCAAGGGTCGTACGGGTGGGTTTAATTCAATCAAGAAATGACGGGTTGAACTTGACTTACGGTCTATGGTTTGTTGACCTTGTCAAGGTCATAGATCGTTTGAGGCAAAATATTATCGGGAATTTCAGGTGTTGAGATTTGCAATGAGATTGCATACCTTCTATGAGATAGTTGGATCCCGATACTGTCACGACCCGAAAGTACGGAACATGACCGGCACTTAAACTACGAACGTCTCGAGGCGTAAGTAATCTAAGTAAACCGAAAACCCAGAAATCCAAACCAAGAAAAGTAGTAGAGTGCAGGAAAACCAATTTAAAACAAGTAGTTTTAATAGCATAAGCCGAATTATGCGGTTTTTAAGAACATCAAAATTTTACTGAAAATTTCGGCAGAGTCTCCTTTGTAAATACTGGCCCCCAAACGGGATACAATATGAATAGTATACGAAATCAAGAAAAAGGCATCCCCAAGCGGGAGCTAGCTCTTCGTCAATCGACGGTCACAACCACACAAGTGATATAATATGCAACGCCAACGGCGAGGATCAAAAACTCAAAAGGGAACTCAAAACCACCAGAAATATAACGAGCGACTCTAAGGTCGAAAGAGTAAACAACACTGGCCTCTATCTCAATAGATACATGTTTGGTTGATGGAACTTCTAGATACAACAGAATAATGATATACAAGATATATAATGGGGGTATGATACAAGTAAACCCACCTACTAGCAAATCACCCGAATGAAACTGAGCCCGCAAGCCGTAATGAAACCTGTACGGCAAATCTGCAAGAAACTGGGGCACAACGGGGGTGA
Organism: Agapanthus africanus; assembly: GCA_030015575.1. NCBI lineage: Eukaryota > Viridiplantae > Streptophyta > Magnoliopsida > Asparagales > Amaryllidaceae > Agapanthus > Agapanthus africanus. Next base: position 219,025,834 of record JASDDO010000029.1, read on the forward strand.
GTTGCCAACTCGTGAATAGAAAAACATCTACGCACAGAAATCGCATAAATAACGCAACCTAGGTCAATGATCATAATATATCCTTAAATATAAGTATAACAGGCAGCCTATAACAATGACTAGGGTAATATCTAACCCGAGTATAATTTCAAGTGCCCGTGTCAGTGCCTCAGGTAGCAATGTATCATATGAATGAGGTATGAATGCATGAAACAGAATACATGTAAATGAAGAAACTGTTTTCATAAGTTAGTGAGATTTTCTTCGTATTTTTAAACTGAGGTATCATAATGAAATCAGTATCAACAGTGTCTAGCATCGACACAAAACATAAATCTCACTGTCTCGAAATATCAATGTCTCAAGCTCAATATCTAGGGCGCCGTCAGTCCGGACCGGCCCCTACCATCCATCTCAAGACCACGACGGTATCCTCCGGATATCCGACGCGTCGGGTAATATCACCGGTAGGTAGTGCTCCCCAGCCAGGCTCAACGTCAACACCACATTCCTTTTGCCCCGGGGTACCATACCGGGCCCACCATGTACCCGTGACGGTTCCTCCACTCCTCGACACGGATCTCCAAAACCACAGCAAACTCATGGTGGACGACACTTTACATCACTAGAAAACCGCAACATTTTATATTTTAAAAGATCATAAGTTGTAAATTTTGCGGCTTTCCCCGAAATCCAGAAATATCATAAATCTCAAGAAATCATCACAAGTGCATATGTCAATGATAATGAACTAGGCATGAACAACTGAATAACAGTATGCATGAAGTGGTAGGTAATAACTACAATGTCTAATATGGCATATAAGGGAAGTACACTAATATCATGTCAAAACTACCAGCTAACAATCTAAGTCAAGCAATTATATTCTCTAAAGTGTACGTGACATGGCAATTACCGATGAAGATGTGTGTGAGCCGGCAAGTAGGTGTACGTGGTACATACGCATTATCGGTAATGGTGCTGGTGTCCTAACAGCATGATATCAACAATGAAATATGCAGCAAAAATAAATATGCGAGGCAGAGCGAACAGCAATAATGTGCGGGAGCTGAATACTAGACACAACGATAACTAATCTGCAATAATCTAATATAAGTCCTAGGAATGGTGCCTTTTGAAATAACACAAACCATGGGGTTTTGAAAATAGGGGCTACGATGTTTTTATGAAAAGATACGTCGTTTTTGAAATATCCGTAGATTCCCTTGAGCTGTCTTTAAAAATGCCCACGATTCGTTAGTTTTTGAAATTGGTAAGAAGTCTAATCTAATCTAACAACTACACTAAACTATACGGCTGAACTAACAAGCTGAACTACAGGTAAGGAAACCGCCTATCATCTGAGTCGATACATATACATACCTGTATATGTATAGTCGGTGATCCCGCCTCAATAATATCATATCCGATACCATATCTATAATCAGGCATCCCAAATCAAGAGTGCGGATCAATCATCAATATAGCTCGTACGTAAATCCGTCGTACGGCATCCCAATCTGGGTACGGGTCAATATCACATTCATCATACTATTCACCTGATATCCTCTTTATCAAATATCATGATCGGGGTACTGATCTACGTCTAGTACCATACTGATACCGCCTACGTAAGCATGGACGTGTGTGAAACACTACGTCAAGGACCCACTACAACGTCATGTCGTATCAAAGATACGAACCCTGCTATATCACCGATCTCACGGCCTCAAATCGAATCTCATCGACTCAGTTCAATCCCAAGTATCATCCTCAATCCGTATGTGAACACATAGTCCCATACCCATGTGAACACATAGCTAAAATGACTCCCATGAGCACATATCAATAGGAATGTATGCAAGTATGTATGTGTGTATGTGTAGTGCAACACTACCCTAGGGTTCGCAATGCTAAAATAATCCAACACACTAATATCCATCCAAAGCACCGTTATTAATCCCAAATAACATATAATAAAAGTTGGTGTGTATACGCATCCGTATACACCACCACGGACTGCGGGGGTGCTATACGCCATCCACCCGACTTCTCCCCGTAGATATAAATCTACTCACCTGAACCTCGCTCGCCGGTGCCGACGTCGCCACGCGCTTGCTTGTCGTCTCGAAGTCCACCTGGGGTACCTACATATCATAACGCACCGTATCGCATAAAAACCCAATTCGAAATCGAAACGTCATAAGAAAACCAAATCGGCACGCGTATCACGCATAGGTCCAAACCTATCGCCCACGCATGCAGGAATAGTCAAACCAACCCTCGATGTCGATGTACGAACGTCAAACCATCGAGAAAATCTAATCACACTCATTTGCACATTCACGAACACTAATTTTAATATAAACTAGGTTAAAACTCACAAAAACGCCAATTTCACTTAAAAAGTCATTTTTCCGAAAATCTAGCAAGCACAATTCGCCGTTTTTGGTACGAAACACGATATTTAAATGAATGTAGCGGCCAATATATTTATTAAATATCTTAAATAAGTCGTATAAACAATTTCCGGAATTTAATCTCATTAATTTCCAAAAATCCTAATATTCTAGTTTACCAAAAATACCTAATTATATAACCAATTTCAAAAGCCTAGTTAGCAAATTAGCATAATTAACACAATTTCCTTAAACTAACCATTAACAACTAACTACTAATCTTGTTCTACAATTTTAGTGGCCACAATATTCACCAAATAACTTAATTAGGTGACAAAAAGTATTAAGTAGATTTTTATTTCATCTAATTACATCCATCCTAAAACCTAGTTTCCAAAATATTTTCATTTGGACAATTACATGTTACAATTGGCAATAAGTAACAAATTTAAGTTGCATAACTTAAGATGCTAAAAAAAAACAACCATCACACAACCATGAACACATGATCACAACCTAACTTGATCTCAACTCTTTCCATTACAACTAAGTCCCAATTAGAGTTGCATTCAAACTTAATTGACTTTAATCAAAGAAACTATACAATAATTAGATTTGGCTTGGGATTTATACCTCACCAAAAACAAGAGACCAAGCTTGAAATCTAGCCTCCCAAAATGGCCTCCAAGCTCCTAGATCCATGCAAGAATTGCTATTGAAAAATGGGTAGGAGTTAGATTTGAGTTTTGGTTTAATTTTGATGGAGATTTGATGGATTTTGAAGACTTTTTTGATGAGGAAAAGAGAGGGGAAGAAGGAGGAGGGGCTGCAGTTTGAGGGAGGATGGGGCTCGGCCAGCAGGTGGGGGAGGGGTGTGGAGGGTGTGGGTGTGGAAAAGAAAGTCCAAGTCAAGGTAAAATACCCCCCCAAGTCAACACCAACTTCTTCTCTCACTAATCTTTTCTTTTCCTTTCATTTCTATGAAATTCAAGTGGGGACCAAAGAGGGGCTGCTGAATTCAGCCATGGGGATAGTGAATGGGGGTGTGTGGGTGTGGGTACGGGTGTGGGGTGATGAAAAATGATAAATACAATACCCCAAACATCCATTTACGCTAAAAAAAAGCCTTTTTTCTTCAATAATTTCTAAACCGTTTTGGCAAATGATTTCGTTCCAAAAACCACATGTTAAAATTTTATTTAATGTTTTATGATGCACAAAATTTGTTTCAACTCATTCCAATTTGTAATTTTCCCTAATTAAATGTATTAGTGACGGCTTAAATAATAATAAAATAATATTTTTTTCAGAAAATTTGAAATTTCACCAGCGGCTCAATAAACACCAAATAATAGCAATTACATAGCTAGAATATGTATATTTAATTTTTATAATAAGATATTTGCATTTTGACTTTTTACAGAAAACCCCCTCATTTTACCCTTTTTTTTTGAAATTTCACCGAAACGATTTTCAAAACGTTACAATCTTCCCCCCTTAAAGAAATTCGGTCCCCGAATTTAAATTCAAACTCCCCCAAATACTAAAACATCTAAGAAAACCATCAAGTCGTCGGGGCTCCGAAATTATAACTACATAAAACAATTCGTAGCGCAGCGCATGCGCTTGAAAAATGAGTATATAACTCAAATCAAAACTCCGTCAAGTATCCCGCAATCATCGGAGTCATGGAGAAGACATCAATGCCAAATCCAAATCAAAACCAATATGATATAACTCGAAACTATACATGTAAATATCGAATCTATATATGTAAGTATCTGAAGGAAATGCATGCCAAATCTCTTTAAGTCGTTGTGCACGCGTATAACACTGCACAGTGGCGGACGTCTATCATAAGGAAATAACTATATACATATATACCTTTGTTTGAAATGTACGTTCCGCCGTATTGGAAACAATTTAGAAGGGTCTCCTTGTTTTAAACATTTCGTGTCATATCAGACACGTAGGTAAATACTGAGGCTATAGCTCGCTTTTTGGAAATCCCTTCAATAACTATCAATGCATGCCAAATATATTCAGATACTGTCCTCTGACTAGTCCTGCTCAGTACGAAAACACATAGCAATATCATAAAAACGTACTACTCTATAAGAAATCAATCCCAAAATATGCACATGAATACTACGTGCGTCTGGTGCGCACGGAAATCAAAATCCATGAATGTGCCATACATGCGCACAGAAACAACATCTAAGTGCATCGGGTGTGCACGAAACATCTGTCGTAGGCAACATGTGTGCCTGACAGCAAAATCAGGTGCATCTGACATGCACGAAAAATCTCGATTTAGTGCATCTGGTGTGCACCAAAATCGCATCTCAAGACATGCGCTCAACATGCGCGAAAATCTAAATCAGGTGCATCCATCGTGCACGAAATCATGAAATCCAATATCAAGCGCCGAACGTGCGCAAAATCAATCAGGTGCACAAGGTGCACAAAACAAATATCGAGTATCTCAATCAAAATCGAAGTCCAGTGCATCTAAGTGCACAAAAGGCATATCACTGCACTGCAAGCATATATAAACTATACCGAGTGCAGGAACGAAATCGTGTGCATGCATACGCACAAAACCAACTCAACTGTTTAAAACCGTAAAATCACAAACATGTGAAACTAAAGAACGAAAACGATATCAAGTGCAACACTGTGCAAAGATCGTAAATCCTCAATCATCAAAATCAAATCATACGAATAAATCACCCAAAACATCGGAATCAATAATGGCGGAATAGTACTGCTCCAGCGCATCCTCTAAGAATCTCGGCCAATTGTCGCGGTCACTAGTGGGACGTCTCGTCGATGATCATGAACTCTGTCCTGCTGGTGTGCCTAACTATGACCACTCCTGGGTCAAGGTCTTCACTGTGAATTACCAATCTTTCGGTCCATCGGCTCATCGGCCCTGTCGGGTGTGCTAACGGGGACGATTCCGTTCTGGTACTTCTCTGGTCATCTCTTAGTCAATCATCGCGACCACTCGTAAGACAGCATATCACTGGCGTCGGCCTCTGGCTCTTTGAATGTACATGACACCTCTGATCCTGGGTGCAAGTATCATTGCAGCAGTGTCCTGGAAGGAATCCTGCACACGGTCTCTTCCATGTCTCGTCTCTGCCAACTGTCCGGAAGTCGTTGTCCTTTCCTATATCTGCATCTTGCTCTGGAACGACTACATACTCAACGCGACTCCTTCTGGAAGGTAAGTCCAAGTACCATGCCTCGGCATGCGCATCGCCTCTCTGATGTCGGCGGAGTGGAACATCATCTCATCTAGATCTGGTGCGAACCTTTTACTCCACTTTTCTCTAATGTCGACCGCTTCGGACTCGTCTCGTCGTGGCTGCATGGACTGAGCTCCAACGGCTATCCTCGTATCTGGAGTCTCCCAAGAATGCATCTCACCACCTAGCATCCGAATTAAGTCGAGTTAGGGTTTCATTCTTCTAGAGGGACCATAGAATTGCCTGCATGTCTTTCCGACTACTTTAAACTTGGAATAATAGGTTTCCGACATTCGATCGTCTCTGTCGACTTCCAACGTCTCCGCGTGAAGTCGTCTCTAGCTGGAATCCATATATCTGATGGCCTCGCATCGGGTTAGGCGAACGATCCACATGTCCTAGTCATTCATCTACGATGACTAGCGACCTTCTATCATCTCTTAGTACAACTCGTTCTGCACTAACTCCAGCATCTGGGGCAATACCTCGTCGTTCGCAGCAATAACTGGCTCGCTCGTCTGCACGCCGAACAGTGCCTCGATCATCATGAATAAGCAACACACCAACTGTCATCAAGATCTGGCTGGCCTCTATCATTAGCTCAATCCTCTAATGTCGATCAGCACATCCGAGTAACCTCATAAAGGCGATCCGCCAAACGCTCGTGGCGCGGAAACACAGTCAAAAGACACCTTTCTATAATCGGGTGTCGCCGGAATCATGCCCTGGTCAGTCCTCGTTCGTGCCGAGCTCGTGCTGGCCGCAACTCTAGCCGTAGCTCTCCCTGCCCGTAATCGTGGCAGCAAAACCAACTGGTACCGATGAGGCTAGATCAGGAAGGAATATAATACTGAACAAGGAAATGTACATCCTAAGGCTTCTTAAGTGGAGTGGCGTGTCGTAAATATGCCGCGGAACATACCAACGGTACGTCACTCTACTTTAGTCACCTATTCCATCAACCAAGGGTCATCCTACGCTCCGAAGGTAAAACCTAACGCTCTGATACCAACTTTGTCACGACACGAAAGTACGGAACATGACCGGCACTTAAACTACGAACGTCTCGAGGCGTAAGTAATCTAAGTAAACCGAAAACCCAGAAATCCAAACCAAGAAAAGTAGTAGAGTGCAGGGAAACCAATTTAAAACAAGTAGTTTTAATAGCATAAGCCGAATTATGCGGTTTTTAAGAACATCAAAATTTTACTGAAAATTTCGGCAGAGTCTCCTTTGTAAATACTGGCCCCCAAACGGGATACAACATGAATAGTATACGAAATCAAGAAAAAGGCATCCCCAAGCGGGAGCTAGCTCTTCGTCAATCGACGGTCACAACCACACAAGCGATATAATATACAACGCCAACGGCGAGGATCAAAAACTCAAAAGGGAACTCAAAACCACCAGAAATATAACGAGCGACTCTAAGGTCGAAAGAGTAAACAACACTGGCCTCTATCTCAATAGATACATGTTTGGTTGATGGAACTTCTAGATACAACAGAATAATGATATACAAGATATATAATGGGGGTATGATACAAGTAAACCCACCTACTAGCAAATCACCCGAATGAAACTGAGCCCGCAAGCCGTAATAAAACCTGTACGGCAAATCTGCAAGAAACTGGGGCACAACGGGGGTGAGTTGCCAACTCATGAATAGAAAAACATCTACGCACATAAATCGCATAAATAACGCAACCTAGGTCAATGATCATAATATATCCTCAAATATAAGTATAACAGGCAGCCTATAACAATGACTAGGGTAATATCTAACCCGAGTATAATTTCATGTGCCCGTGTCAGTGCCTCAGGTAGCAATGTATCATATGAATGAGGTATGAATGCATGAAACAGAATACATGTAAATGAAGAAACTGTTTTCATAAGTTAGTGAGATTTTCTTCGTATTTTTAAACTGAGGTATCATAATGAAATCAGTATCAACAGTGTTTAGCATCGACACAAAACATAAATCTCACTGTCTCGAAATATCAATGTCTCAAGCTCAATATCTAGGGCGCCGTCAGTCCGAACCGGCCCCTACCATCCATCTCAAGACCACGACGGTATCCTCCGGATATCCGACGCGTCGGGTAATATCACCGGTAGGTAGTGCTCCCCAGCCAGGCTCAACGTCAACACCACATTCCTCTTGCCCCGGGGTACCATACCGGGCCCACCATGTACCCGTGACGGTTCCTCCACTCCTCGACACGGATCTCCAAAACCACAGCAAACTCATGGTGGACGACACTTTACATCACTAGAAAACCGCAACATTTTATATTTTAAAAGATCATAAGTTGTAAATTTTGCGGCTTTCCCCGAAATCCAGAAATATCATAAATCTCAAGAAATCATCACAAGTGCATATGTCAATGATAATGAACTAGGCATGAACAACTGAATAACAGTATGCATGAAGTGGTAGGTAATAACTACAATGTCTAATATGGCATACAAGGGAACTACACTAATATCATGTCAAAACTACCAGCTAACAATCTAAGTCAAGCAATTATATTCTCTAAAGTGTACGTGATATGGCAATTACCGATGAAGATGTGTGTGAGCCGGCAAGTAGGTGTATGTGGTACATACGCATCATCGGTAATGGTGCTGGTGTCCTAACAGCATGATATCAATAATGGAATATGCAGTAAAAATAAATATGCGAGGCAGAGCGAACAGCAATAATGTGCGGGAGCTGAATACTAGACACAACGATAACTAATCTGCAATAATCTAATATAAGTCCTAGGAATGGTGCCTTTTGAAATAACACGAACCATGGGGTTTTGAAAATAGGGGCTACGATGTTTTTATGAAAAGATACGTCGTTTTTGAAATATCCGTAGATTCCCTTGAGCTGTCTTTAAAAATGCCCACGATTCGTTAGTTTTTGAAATAGGTAAGAAGTATAATCTAATCTAACAACTACACTAAACTATACGGCTGAACTAACAAGCTGAACTACAGGTAAGGAAACCGCCTATCATCTGAGTCGATACATATACATACCTGTATATGTATAGTCGGTGATCCCGCCTCAATAATATCATATCCGATACCATATCTATAATCAGGCATCCCAAGTCAAGAGTGCGGATCAATCATCAATATAGCTCGTACGTAAATCCGTCGTACGGCATCCCAATCTGGGTACGGGTCAATATCACATTCATCATACTATTCACCTGGTATCCTCTTTATCAAATATCATGATCGGGGTACTGATCTACGTCTAGTACCATACTGATACCGCCTACGTAAGCATGGACGTGTGTGAAACACTACGTCAAGGACCCGCTACAACGTCATGTCGTATCTAAGATACGAACCCTGCTATATCACCGATCTCACGGCCTCAAATCGAATCTCATCGACTCAGTTCAATCCCAAGTATCATCCTCAATCCGTATGTGAACACATAGTCCCATACCCATGTGAACACATAGCTAAAATGACTCCCATGAGCACATATCAATAGGAATGTATATAAGTATGTATGTGTGTATGTGTAGTGCAACACTACCCTAGGGTTCGCAATGCTAAAATAATCCAACACACTAATATCCATCCTAAGCACCGTTATTAATCCCAAATAACATATAATAAAAGTTGGTGTGTATACGCATCCGTATACACCACCACGGACTGCGGGGGTGCTATACGCCATCCACCCGACTTCTCCCCGTAGATATAAATCTACTCACCTGAACCTCGCTCGCCGGTGCCGACGTCGCCACGCGCTTGCTTGTCGTCTCGAAGTCCACCTGGGGTACCTACATATCATAACGCACCGTATCGCATAAAAACCCAATTCGAAATCGAAACGTCATAAGAAAACCAAATCGGCACGCGTATCACGCATAGGTCCAAACCTATCGCCCACGCATGTAGGAATAGTCAAACCAACCCTCGATGTCGATGTACGAACGTCAAACCATCGAGAAAATCTAATCACACTCATTTTCACATTCACGAACACTAATTTTAATATAAACTAGGTTAAAACTCACAAAAACGCCAATTTCACTTAAAAAGTCATTTTTCCGAAAATCTAGCAAGCACAATTCTCCGTTTTTGGTACGAAACACGATATTTAAATGAATGTAGCGGCCAATATATTTATTAAATATCTTAAATAAGTCGTATAAACAATTTCCGGAATTTAATCTCATTAATTTCCAAAAATCCTAATATTCTAGTTTACCAAAAATACCCAATTATATAACCAATTTCAAAAGCCTAGTTAGCAAATTAGCATAATTAACACAATTTCCTTAAACTAACCATTAACAACTAACTACTAATCTTGTTCTACAATTTTAGTGTCCACAATATTCACCAAATAACTTAATTAGGTCACAAAAAGTATTAAGTAGATTTTTATTTCATCTAATTACATCCATCCTAAAACCTAGTTTCCAAAATATTTTCATTTGGACAATTACATGTTACAATTGGCAATAAGTAACAAATTTAAGTTGCATAACTTAAGATGCTAAAAAAAAACAACCATCACACAACCATGAACACATGATCACAACCTAACTTGATCTCAACTCTTTCCATTACAACTAAGTCCCAATTAGAGTTGCATTCAAACTTAATTGACTTTAATCAAAGACACTATACAATAATTAGATTTGGCTTGGGATTTATACCTCACCAAAAACAAGAGACCAAGCTTGAAATCTAGCCTCCCAAAATGGCCTCCAAGCTCCTAGATCCATGCAAGAATAGCTATTGAAAAATGGGTAGGAGTTAGATTTGAGTTTTGGTTTAATTTTGATGGAGATTTGATGGATTTTGAAGACTTTTTTGATGAGGAAAAGAGAGGGGAAGAAGGAGGAGGGGCTGTAGTTTGAGGGAGGATGGGGCTCGGCCAGCAGGTGGGGGAGGGGTGTGGAGGGTGTGGGTGTGGAAAAGAAAGTCCAAGTCAAGGTAAAATACCCCCCCAAGTCAACACCAACTTCTTCTCTCACTAATCTTTTCTTTTCCTTTCATTTCTATGAAATTCAAGTGGGGACCAAAGAGGGGCTGCTGAATTCAGCCATGGGGATAGTGAATGGGGGTGTGTGGGTGTGGGTACGGGTGTGGGGTGATGAAAAATGATAAATACAATACCCCAAACATCCATTTACGCTAAAAAAAAGCCTTTTTTCTTCAATAATTTCTAAACCGTTTTGGCAAATGATTTCGTTCCAAAAACCACATGTTAAAATTTTATTTAATGTTTTATGATGCACAAAATTTATTTCAACTCATTCCAATTTGTAATTTTCCCTAATTAAATGTATTAGTGACGGCTTAAATAATAATAAAATAATATTTTTTTCAGAAAATTTGAAATTTCACCAGCGGCTCAATAAACACCAAATAATAGCAATTACATAGCTAGAATATGTATATTTAATTTTTATAATAAGATATTTGCATTTTGACTTTTTACAGAAAACCCCCTCATTTTACCGTTTTTTTTTTAAATTTCACCGAAACGATTTTCAAAACGTTACAGATACCTACTGCGAGTAATTGTTACTCCAGGGAGAGTTTTACACAGGACAATTAGCCGATCAAGTTGGTGTCTAGAAAGGTGTCAATGGGGTTACGCCTCTGGGAAAACGAGGTTTAATTTAATTAGGTCCGTGCGAAAGCACGGGGAACCTCCCTCAAAGTACCGACACTGGCCTGGCTGAAAGATTGGCGAATTTATAGGGTGTAATTAATCCCGGCTAGTCTTTCCTTTTAGGGTTTGAAGGAAGATTTGATAAAAACAGTGGGAGCCATCCTGATTAGATAAAATAATAACCAATCTGATCTTGCAAGAGCATACGCTAAAGTGTTTTCTTCTCTCTCTCTCCAGGTAGCGACCTTATCATGCCTTAATCAAGATAATAATATGGATGTATTGACCGAACCCGCATGTTATACTGTGCTGGGGAACGTTGGTTCCGTTCTTTCTTATAAAAGTTATAAGGCTGAACAGGATATAGGGGAATACCAGGATTCCCATGCCACCCGAATGAAGAAAGTACATGTTGATGCATTTTCTTCGGGTGTGTTCGTTACAGAGAACTGTTTCTCCATTTGCTCTACGTCCTGGGTATTAGATACCGGATCAGGATCCCATATATGTAATCAGTTACATGGGCTTAGGAAAGGTAGAGAACTTGGAGAAGGTGATAAAGACATAAGGGTTGGAAATGGTGCAATTGTTGCAGCTAAAACCGTCGGGGAATATCACCTTGTATTGCCAACTGGTAATACATTGATTCTGAACGAATGCTATTTCATGCCGAACCTGATATGCAACATTATATAGGTTTCTTTGTTGAGTAAAGAGAGATATAATTTTGTATTACAGGATAATGTTATGAACATTTTCCTTAACCAAAAGTTGGTTGGATCAGGCACGTTGTGCAATGGCATTTATGTTCTAAATCAATCAACAGTTCTGAGCATAACAAACACACACAAGAGGAAGAGTTCAGAAATGAACGAATCCTTCTTATGGCATTATAGACTGGGTCACATCAATGCGACACGACTAGCTAAGTTGCATAAGGATGGATATTTAAATCCGTTTGAATTTTCATCTTATAACACTTGCAAGTCATGTCTCAAAGGCAAGATGACCAAAACTCCGTTTACGGGACATGGAAAGAGAGTTACGGAACTCTTGGGACTGATACATAGTGATGTATGCGGCCCCATGTCTGCACATGCCAGGAATGGTTCTGCGTACTTCATTACATTCACTGACGATCTCTCTAGATTCGGATATGTGTTCCTGATGAAACACAAATCAGAAGCTTTTGAGAAATTTAGAGAATATAAACAAGAAGTCGAGAACCAAACCAGGAAAAGTATTAAAATCCTTCGATCTGATCGAGGAGGTGAATACTTGAGCAATGAATTCCTGGACTTCCTAAAAGAGAATGGGATTCTCTCTCGGCTGACTCCTCCATATACACCACAGCACAACGGTGTATCGGAACGGAGGAACCGCACCCTATTAGATATGGTGCGCTCTATGATGAGCACAGCTGAGTTACCTATTTCCTTCTGAGGGGTATGCACTGGAGACAGTAGCATACCTATTGGATCAAGTTCCATCTAAATCTGTACCTACCACACCATATGAGATATGGAGTGGGAAGAGGCCATATCTTAAACGAGTTAAGATATGGGGTTGTCCGGCCTATGTCAAAAGACAAAACCCGGACAAACTCGAGGCACGGTCAGTTCTTTGCAAGTTTGTGGGATATCTAAAGAACTCATATGGGTATTTTTTTCTACCACAGTGAGGAACAAAAAGTGTTTGTTGCTCAACATGCCACCTTTTTAGAAAAGGAATTTCTTGTAAAAGAAATTAATGGCAAAGTGGTAGAGCTGGAAGAGGTTCCAGATATACAAACTGCAACTGAAGATTTAGTGGAACCAGAGGATTCAGTGGTTCCCAATGAACCTTAGCCTCTCCGCCGATCTAGTAGGGTTCCTCACCCACCTGAGAGATACTACGGTTTTCTCATGGATGGTGGGAGCGAGGATTGCATCATGGTTGATGATGACCCAACTAGCTTCGAGCAGGCCATCACGAGTGGGGACTCAGTGAAATGGCTGGATGCAATGCGGTCCGAGATGGAATCCATGTACACCAACAAAGTATGGACTTTGGAAGTTACTCCTGAAGGGGTAAAACCCATTGGGAGCAAGTGGATCTTCAAGAAAAAACTTGGTGTAGATGGGAAAGTGGAGACTTTCAAAGCTAGACTTGTTGCAAAGGGTTTTCGTCAAAGACCAGGTGTGGACTATGACGAAACCTTTTCTTCAGTGGCTATGCTTAAATCCATCCGGATCATGCTTGCCATCGCTGCATATCATGACTACGAAATCTGGCAAATGGATGTTAAGACCGCCTTTCTAAACGGTGATTTGGAAGAGTGCGTGTACATGACTCAGCCAGAGGGCTTCGTAGATAGTGGGAGCAGCGGGAAGGTGTGCAAGCTGCTTAAATCCATTTATGGATTAAAGCAAGCATCGCGGAGTTGGAACATCTGCTTTGACGTCGTTATCAAAGAGTTTGATTTCGTCAAAAACGTAGATGAACCTTGTATCTACAAGAAGGTGGCAGAGAGTAAGGTTGTCTTCCTCGTATTGTATGTGGAAGACATACTCTTGATAGGAAATGACATTCCTATGCTGCAATCGGTCAAGCTCTTCTTATCACAAATATTCTCATTGAAAGATCTTGGTGATGCCTCCTGCATATTGGGAATTATGATCTACAGAGATAGATCTAAAAGGATATTGGGATTGTCCCAATCCAGGTACATTGACACCATACTAAAGAGGTTTAGTATGGAAGAGTCCAAACGTGGGTTTTTACCCACGATCTCTGGGCTCACTCTCTCCAAAGAGATGTCTCCCAAGACTGATTTGGAGAGAGCTCGCATGCAAGGGATACCCTATGCTTCGGCTGTAGGCTCTATCATGTACGCGATGCTATGTACCAGACCTGATGTTGCATACTCACTAAGTGTAGTGAGTAGGTATCAAGCTGATCCTGGAGAGAGTCACTGGACAGCTGTGAAGAGCCTTCGCAAGTACTTGCGAAGGACTAAAGAGATGCTCTTGGTGTATGGTAACGGAGAACACCAAGTGGAGTCCTTTACCGATTCGAGCTTCCAGAGTGATAAGGACGACTCTAAGTCGCAGTCAGGATTTGTCTTTACCCTTTACGGAGGGGCGGTTAGCTGGAAGAGTTCAAAGCAGAAAACCGTGGCAGACTCGACGATGGAGGCTGAATACAACGCTGCCAACGATGCTGCCAAAGAGGCTATCTGGATCAAGAAGTTCATTACTGAACTTGGAGTGGTTCCATCCATTGAGCATCCAATACCTTTGTATTGCGATAACAATGTAGCGGTGGCTTTGGCCAAGGAACCCAGGTCCCATCAGCGATCCAGGCATATTCTGAGGCGGTATCACCTGATCCGGGAGATAGTTGATCGCCGGGAGATCGAGGTCAGGAGGGTTGACACGAAGAACAACACTACGGATCCACTCACGAAGGCCATTCCCCAGATACAGTTTGAGAGACTCTTTGGGATGCTTGGTATGCGATACTACAGCAGCTGGCCCTAGTGCAAGTGGGAGATTATTAGTTGTATGTATGCCCTAGAGGCCAGTATTGTACAGAAGATGTATATTATATTGGATGCTTGGACATATATAGAGAGGACTTTCTTGCTCGATATGATAGTATGCTATCTGGTTTCACTTTACTTTAACATGTATACTTGTCTCTTTATACTGTTTTATAGTTACATGTTGGTAAAGCCCTTAGGATGTGTACTTGACTACCTGGACTATGATGCGGATCATACTAGTGGGGACATGGTAGTCCATAAGTACATCCTTCAAGGTCCCTAGTCATGGGTGTATCGAGACGGGGTATCTTTATACCAGTGTAGACTAGCGTATACGCTTCTCGACCCATGAGATGGGCGATGGATGATCCCATATCCATTGGTGTTTGACATCAGAGATGGTATACGGGTGCTCAGTGGAGACTGGGTACACTGGACAGACTCGCCGAGAACTCCCAGATGGTATTATACCTCAAGTCAGATGGCAGTTCTCTGGTGACACTTGTGCAGGTTAGTCTGTAGACCCGAGATCGTCATAGAGTCTTGTGTGATTCCCACTGTGCTTTGATTTCCACCTTACCACGTCCATGAGGGCATGCAAACCGGTGGTTTTTGGGTATATTCCCGGGTCACATGGAGGCAATGAGCGATAGGAGGGGTTTCGTCTCTCCCTGTATTTGGGGTTGATGTTGTGCTGTGCTCGATTGGCCGTAACAGGGAAGTCCCTGGCCAGGGATGATTTAGAGATTTACTGGTAAGTGTTACCAGTAGTTTCTCGACCTGTTATGAACCTCACATCGGCACGACTTTTCGGTTATTGGGGTCTGACGTTTACCACTCCTAGACTTGATATACGACATATCAGACGAGGAGGCCGGACTGTACGGGAAGTGTTACCGGAAAGCTTTTACAGGAGTTGGAGCGGACTTGCTTTCTGATCTTCTGATCGCTTAATACCTGGGTAGCCGTTTCGTCCAGCTAGTACCGCTGACGGCTTGTGGGTGCTTGATGTGATCATCAATTACTGCCGGCGTATTAACGAGTATTTAGAGTCCTACATAGATGTTATACTGGCTCAGGCAAAATGAAATAGGAGCGCATATGTGATATGTGCGAGACCGAGAATAATGCGTGTATGTGATACCGTATTCTATTCTCGTGACTTTTTGTATCGGTCGGTTATATAGCCGGGTTATCGAATCAAGTGTTGATTCGATAAGTCGATATATTGGGTGTTAGTCGGTTATATGTGATATGACCGGATTATTAAGTCAAGTATTGATTAAATAATTTATTGTATAATTGTATATTTGATATACTAGTTTACATTAACTAACACTTGTTCTCTTTAGGTATTTTCTCATATGTACACTTGAATATATATATGTGATATATATATTAAAAGTGTTTTCTTTTGTATCATGGTTGATGATACACTATACATGGGTGTGCAAGACATACACCATATTATTTTAGATGGTGGTTAATATTTATTTAAAGTAATTACAAATTAGTGATGCTTAGGTCATAAGCATGAAGCTTGTAGAAGCTTATGGATGCTTTGACAAAGTCCACTTAAATTATTTTACTTTAGATTTTTATTAACCTAACCATTTTGAATTAGCTATGGTTATGGCTCTACAAGAGTTAGTATGTGATACTCACTCACCATGGTTAGCCTTCTCACTTGATCACGATCCTCATCTCTTTCTTTTCTTCTTCTTCTTCATTTTGCAAAGAGAAAAAGCTTGCTAGGGTTTGATCCAAAGTGAGAAATAAAATTCTAAAGAGAACCCACTTCCTATTTCTCCATTCTCTACTAGACTAGCACTTTAGTTTAGGGTGTTTACTTCACTAATTCTCAAGTTAGTGAAGTAGAAGCTTGAGTTGGCATCCCCTCGACGTAGATCATCTTCGGCCTCGAAGACTTCAAGCAAGGACGCGTCTTTCGCCTCGTGAAGCCATGCAAGGGTCCGGGAGAACCACGATCGCAGCGAAGGGACTTCAACAAGGAGCAAATGAAGTGAAGGACCGATCTACAAAGGTTGTATTTCGTGTTCCCTTAGAAGTAAAGTTGTTTACTTACTATTTGTTTTGCCTAAACTCTAGTATACGATCTTGCTTAGGGTTATTCGGTGCATAAAAATTTAATTTTGGCATGGTCGATGCCTTGTAGAGCCTTGTTAGTGTGCCTAGTAACCCTACAAGGAAAACGTACTCCTTCGACTTGAAGAGCTCGATGCCCTCGAAGAAAAGAGGCTTGCGGTGCAGCAAAATCTGGAGCTATACCGAGCCCAAATGTCACGGGCCTATGACAAGATAACCCGTCTCCGCGCTTTCAAGAAAGGTGAATTGGTGTTGGTCCTCAAAAGACCGATCATCCCCAATCGACATGCCAAGGGAAAATTCGAGCCAAACTGGGAAGGACCATACGTCATCGAGAAAGTGTTCGACGGAGGATCCAACCAACTAATAAGTGCCGAGAGAGAAAGGCTCATGCCACCCATCAATGGCCGATATCTCAAGAAATACTACACGCGAATGGTCTAAGTCGGAGGCGAATTGAGCACATCAGCCCTATGGTCTGGATCATACATCCTGCAAAACCGTATACAACTCACGGGCGTAAATGACCCCTATCTCCCCCAAATCCTGCCGGTGAGACTACTTTTAAAGTCCCACCAGCGGCAAAAAAAAAGAAAAAGAAAAAAGGGTATGTCCACAAGCAAAACGGGCACGGATGAAAACCCGAAAGGGCTCCGTGAGTAAAAACAGCAGGACTACTGGCGAGTTTGTGAAAACCCGAAAGGGCGCAAACTCATGTAAAGAGATGAAATACACTCGCAAAGTCCTCTCGACCTTGTGAGAAGAAAATCCCTGCGTGAGATCCATACGACTCACAAAGGAGCAACACACTTAGGAATCCTCATGATTCCTAAGGAGAAAATACACCTGCGAGATCCTCTTGACTTGTAGGGAGAAAATGCTTTTATGAGACCCTTACGGCTCATAAAATTGAAAAGCCTTAGGTGACGGGGACCCAAACCTGTCTCCTAAGCCATCGTTCCCCAACGGGCAACGGCAAATGATGAGTCGCTCCAGGCGTTTCGCTTCAGTGTTAACGGTGCTGATGCCGACCCAAAAACCAAATCCCAAGTCCTCCCGGGGCAAATGATGAGTTGCTCCTGCCATTATTCCAGTGCAGCAATGATGATGCCAAACAAATTCCAAACTCAAATCCCAATGGCGAATGATAAGTCGCTCCTGGTACTATATTCCAGTGCAGCGATGCAGACACCAACCAAATTCCAACCCCCATACCCCAACGGCGAATGATGAGTCGCTCCTGGTACCATATTCCAGTACAGCGATGCAGACGCTAACCAAATTCCAACTCCCATACCCCAACAGCGACTGATGAGTCGCTCCTGGTACTATATTCCAGTGCAGCGATGCAGACGCCAACAAAATCTCGAAATTTTTTCCGGCCCTACGGTCTGGATCATACATCCTGCAAAACCGTATACAATCCACGGGCGTAAAACAATCCCAATATCTCCTAAATCCTGCCAGTGAGACTACTTTTAAAGTCCCACCAGCTCTCCAAAAAAAAAAGGTATGTCCACAAGCAAACATGCACGGATGAAAACCCTAAAGGGGCTCCGTGAGTAAAAACAGCAGGACTGCCGGCGAGTTTGTGAAAACCCGAAAGGGCGCAAACTCGTGAAAAGGAGATGAAATGCACTCTCAAAGTCCTCTCAAATTTGAGAGGAGAAAATTCCCACGTGAGATCCTTACGACTCATAAAGGAGCAACAAACTTAGGAGTCCCCACGACTCCTAAGGAGAAAATACACCTACGAGATCCTTTCGACTCGTAGGGAGAAAATGCTTTTATGGGACCCTTACGGCCCATAAAATTGAAAAGCCTTAAGTGATAGGGATCTAAACCTGTCTCCTAAGCCATCAATTCCCAACTCCTCTCGGGGAAAATGATGAGTTGCTCCTGGCATTATTCCAGTGCAGTAATGCAGATGCCAAACAAAAAAAACCAATCCCCAAATCCTCTCAAAGACAGATGATGATTCGCTCCTGGTACCATATTCCAGTGTAGCGGTGCTGAGGTCAATCCAAATCACATCAAATCAGCAAAACAACCAATGACCTCCCTGGCAGAATCAAATTCCACCTCGGAAACAAGTCAACTTCATCCCTGACACCGCAAGAAGCGGAGCAAGTCAAATCTAGAATCGACCGTCCGCGTCGCTAAAATGGCAGCATCGACCGTCCACGTCGCTAAAAGGGCAGCAACGACCGTCCAAGTCATAAAAAGTGCAGAACCGACCGTCCAAGTCGCAAAAAGGGCAGCACCGACCTTCCAAGTCGCAAAAAGGGCAGAACCGACCGTCCACGTCGCTAAAAGGGCAGCACCGACCGTCCAAGTCGCAAAAAGGGCATAACCGACCGTCCACGTCGCTAAAAGGGCAGAACCGACTTTCCACGTCGCAAAAAGGGCAGAACCGACCGTCCAAGTCGCAAAAAGGGCAGAACCGACCGTCCAAGTCGCAAAAATGGCAGCACCGACAGTCCAAGTCGCAAAAAGGGCAGCACCGACCGTCTACATCGCTAAAAGGGAAGCATCGACCGTCCACATCGCTAAAAGGGCAGCAACGACCGTCCAAGTCGCAAAAAGGGCAGAACCGACCGTCCAAGTCGCAAAAAGGGCAGCATCGACCGTCCATGTCGTAAAAAGAGCAGTGCCAGCTTCCCAAAAGGTGGGAACCGAATCAACTCACCTCCACGTGAAAGAAGATCCATCAATTTCATGCACATGACCCACATATGTGGTGTGCATTTATTGATGGGGGGCAATTTGTTGGGATAAAAATTTACACCCCGGTTAACCAAGTCAAAATCAAAGTCAACCCCAAGCTAAGTGGGCCCAAGCCCAGATCCAGTGGGCCCATGCTCGGGTCGAGCCCGAACATGAAGCGGCTGGCCTCCCCCCATGCCAAGATAAAAAAATTTTAATAAATAATTTTGTTGTATTTCTTTTATTTTATTTTATGGATAAATGTAAGAAAAATAAGCATAAAGCCAAACTTTTGTAAAGCCCATGGCTTATGTGCAAAAAGAAATGGCACATGAGACATGTGATAGGAAAAATGCCATTTTGTGAAGCCCAAGGGGATATGTGTAAAGTGTATAGCCTATAAAGGCAAGGATAATGAAAATATCCCAACAACTTTTTTCTCTCTAAAAAAAAATTAGATCTGAGATCTCTTCTCCTTCCTCAAGGTTCCAAAACCTTCTTCTTTATTTTGAATTAAATCAAGAGTTTTACTCTTCATTTTATAAAACTAAATAGTTTCACCACAAAACCCATAAAGGGGAACTCAGATCTTCCATTAGATCTCAAAAAGAAGAGATTTTAAAAATCTCATATCTCTTGATCTTCAAGATCCAGCAACCAGAGGAGAAAGAAGAAGAACCCCTTTCATCAACCCCAAAACATCTTAGGAGTTTAACTCCACTCTGATTTCTCTTTCGAGAATTTCTGGGGCTAAGAGCCTCTTTTTCTCTCCAGCGCCCTGCGCTCCAGCGCAAAGCGCCCACGTGCTGACACACTCAAGCGCCCTGCGCTCAAGTGCAAAGCGCCCACGTGCCGACACGTGGCGCGCTTGCGCTCAAGCGCAAAGCGCCCACGTGCCGACACGTGGCGCGCTTGCGCTCCAGCGCCCAGCGCTCAATCACAAAGTGCCCACATGCCGACACGTGGCGCGCTTGCGCTCCAGCGCCCTGCACCCACATGCCGACACGTGGCGCGCTTGCGCTCCAGCGCCCTGCGCTCAAGCGCAAAGCGCCCACATGCCGACACATGGCGCGCTTGCGCTCCAGCGCCCTATGCTCAAACGCCCTGCGCTCAAGCGCAAAGCGCCTACGTGCCGACATGTGGCGTGCTTGCGCTCAAACGCAAAGCGCCCACGTGCCAACACATGGCGCGCTAGCGCCTAAGCGCACAGCACCTAAGCGCACAACGCTCAAGGCGCTGACCCCACGCGTCCTTTGGGCGCTTTTTCCCTTTTTTTTATATATATATACATGTATATATATGTACATATACACACACACACTCCACAACACTGTCCCCCCAAAATAAATTTGGGCCGGGGCGCTGCCCCGCACCCCGCAAGGGGGCTGCTAGCCCCCTTGACCCCCAGCCCGGTATCCGGATAGCGGGACCCCGGTAAAAACTCTGCGTGGCTCCCAATATATCCAAGCCCCCTCCAAAACAAAACACACGTACACTGCACATTGAGTTCGCATGACCAGTTTAACTCGTCAATCGGAGATTCACTCGCACCAAAGGCGAGGGGTAATTAACGGCAGCTTAGTCCGCGGCTGCCGGAGATTCAGATCCCACAATCAATAAACTCCGTCCTACCCTAGGCAGGGGGAATCTGTAGTACGCCTGACAAGAGCGCGCGTATTCGCATCTCAATAGGGTGACGAAAAACACCCTACAACATTGAACTTTACTAGCTTGTTCTAACGCATTTAAAACATCGATCGATCGAAATTTCCGAATTGTATTTTCATTTCCGTGTGCTTGCTGTCGATTTTCAAAATTGGTCAAAAAATTATTTTAGGCATCTTAAAAATACATGCAGGCATAACTAAAGCTACAGAAAAAGTTTGCAGACCTAACTCCAAAATTCCACCGTGGAACCGTCGCGAAATGTCGCATTAGGCGGCCCTTCCGCGACCCTTTTTAGACTACAGTGGCCCAAATTTTTTCTGGGGCTTTATTTCATGGAAATATGATTTTTGTGATATATAGTTTTGTCCCAGATTCATTTGAGAGCTGGATTTGCACTTGGGCCCACTTCAGGAAGTTTTGTCGATCGGAATTTTAAATACGTTAGTTCACAGTGCTTACTTTATATCTGCGACCGTGAATGACACTCGAGCGGTAAATCTCGTCTAATTGCTATAGCTCTTTTAGACGGGTTTTGCGAACGTGACATTCGCGTTGATGTTCTGTGTTGTGCTGTGATGTTGCGGATTTGTCGTGGTGGATAGTTTGGTGCAATGTTAGTATATTTTAGCTTTATTTATACATTTGATATTGCGGGGCGAGCGTCCGACATGTGGACTGCCGTCACTGCCTGTTTGTATATTATTCTTTTTGGGCACGACCGGGTTGAGGTCGATGTACCCGTTGTACATATTTTCTTTTCTGTACTAGGATTACCCCACGGTGGAGTGCACGGATAGCCGGGTTCTAGAGGGCAACGGGCCCGCATCTCATGGCTTTGAGACGGAGGAAGCTTCACTCTAGAATTGGCGGGTTATTCGCCGCACTCGTAGGGGGTACAGGTTGACCCAAGGTGGGGTCTCAAGTTACCGGATTCCGTGAAGTGTTGGGTGGTCCATTCACTTTGATGAAGGGGGCTGCCTCTCTTCTTGTTTTGGCGGGTAACTTGCCGCACCCATAGGGGTCTAGTTTTTCATTGCACAGGCTATCCACACGACCAGGGGAACGTCAGGTTTCACTTGCGGCTTATTGAAACCCGGGGCTCCCAGATATCTGTATAGTTCTGTGATACTTATTACTTTTTTGTGATGTTGCATTTTATCACGCCTGGAGCGATTATTGTATATTGATATATATATATACAATAGTAGATGTTGTATATATTTTACACCCGCGCTAGTCCAGTCCACGCTCTGTCGTTAGTTAAGTAACCTAACGGGTGATGATGGGACCCAGTGGCGAATGCGGATGGCATATACGTACATTTTATTTTCGTTCTTTTCTGGTGTGATTAATTGATGGGACTGCGTTGATTCGGATCAATGCAAGGAAAAAAAACATATTCGATGTTGTTGGAACATTTTTTTTAAAAGAGCTTTTATTACAAGTACGTTTTCATTTTCTTTGTACAGTGGTATTCGGTTATGAATATCCAGCACCTCAGTCGACGAGGCAAGGGCCGAGATCCCTTCACCGGGAGTGACCCCTTGGGCAGAAGCTTGCGTCAGGGTAATAACTTCACTATAGTCGATTACTTTTTTGCTTTGCATCGTGGTATTCAGTTTGG
This sequence comes from Agapanthus africanus, assembly GCA_030015575.1. Taxonomy (NCBI): domain Eukaryota; kingdom Viridiplantae; phylum Streptophyta; class Magnoliopsida; order Asparagales; family Amaryllidaceae; genus Agapanthus; species Agapanthus africanus. The sequence goes on from JASDDO010000029.1 coordinate 219,048,764, forward strand.
AATATCCTGCACCTCATTCTACGGGGAAAGAGCCGAGATCCCTTCACCGGGAGTGACCTCTTTAGCAAAGGTTTTCGTCACTATATATTTGTAAAAAGCTATCCGGTTCCTTCAACGATATCAAGTTCATTACGTTAAAGGTTTTTCGCCAAAAATCAATCGTAGCCCTCCGTCATTTCAGACAAGTAGCACTTAGTATTCATGCTATGTATGTTGGCCTTCGTTAGGGCATACTGTATGGTAGCTATTTGTTACTTTTCTGTTGCATAGATAGATGCGTTGGTTTGGGACAGTCGTACTACTATTTTGGCCTTCGTCAAGGGTATGTACGAGCGGGTTCAAATTAAAATGGATAATGACAGATAGAACTTAACATGTGACTTATGATATGTTGGCCTTCGTCAAGGTCATAAGAGCATGGGGTAAAAATCAAATCGGGAGTTTCTAAAGAAACTGAAACTTGCCAGGCATGCACATACCTTCTGGAGTGTGATAACATGAGTGGATTCCTTCACGTTATCATGTGATGATAGTTGGATCCCGATTCCCACTGATGAGTTGGTTTACTCCTCGGATGATCCCGACTAATTCTTCTTTCAGGTTTGGAGGAGAATTTGAGGATACAGTGGGAGGTTTCCCGATTAGATAAAGTGATAACCATTCTGATCCAGGTTAGAGTGCACGCAGAGTGTTTCTTTTCTCTCTCTCTTTGGCAGCGACCATGACCCGACCCTAGACTATGACTCAGTGACCAAGTTGACTGAACCATCTTAAAACACTGGCTTTTGGATTGTCTGAGTTGCATACATCATTGCCACACCTTCTTTTACCCTTTGCATTTCTCCAGAACACCCCATATTACTACGAACATCCACTTTCATTGGATAAATTCATCGTATGGTTATATACGAACTCGAAGGAACTTGTTCCAGATTCGAGGATGGATTCTGGTTCTGAAGAGATTGAATAGGATTATTCGGTTGTATTTTCCTTTTACCTTCTCTCAGGTTGTGAGGGTTTCTAGGATTGGGAGAGAGTATACCCATTAAGCTAATTGGATAGTCTTCTTCCAAACCATAGGCAGGTGCCGAAAGGTATGGAATGAAGAAAACCGATTAGTATAAGTGAGGTGTACAGAAGGTAATAAGTAAAGACAAATAAAGGGATTAGAAAGATGGCAAAGTAAATTGCGACTGCTATCATTCACGACCAAACCGAGTATCTCATCGCCACTCCTATTTCACCTTTGTATTTGTCCAGAACACCCTGTATCACTACGAACATCAAATTCCATTGGATAAATCCATCATATGGTTATATACGAACTCGAAGGAACTTGTTCCAATTCAGGGATGGATTCTGGTTCAGGAGAAATAAGAAAAAGGTTTATTCAGTTTTCTTTTATCTTTACCTTCTCTCAGGTTGCGAGTGCTCCTAAGATTAGGACAATACACCTATTACGCTTATTGGATAGTCTTCTTCCAAACCATAGGCTGGTGCCGAACGGTAGGGAAGGAAGAAAACCATTTAGCCTATTGGTGGTGTACAGAAGGTAATGGCTAAAGACAAACAAAGGGATTTGGAGAGATGACAAAGAAATATATGATTATAGTCATGAATCTGATAATGGAAGAGGTATTACTTGGAATACCCGGATACCCCTTCGAAACATTTTCATGTTTCAGTTTCACTGTGTACTGTTAATAGAAAACTGATTTCCCAATTAGTACTTACTCCAGGGTATGTATTTACCAGGTATGATTCTCACATCTGTATGGTTTTACAGATGATGAGTGGGAGCAAGTTATTGGAAATTGGGTGATCATCCTCATTATATCGGGATTCATTGTAATTGGTGATATTTGAGGAACTCGCCTGAGTTGTTTGCCGGACGGTAAATATTTGGTTTTGAATATCGGTTGTTATGCACCAATTTCAAATTGATATATCTGTACGTTTATTTTATAAAGTGAGATATAACTTTTTGAAATTATGTCCATGACATTTACCTATATCAGTTGATGGTTAGGTAAGGATCATTCAACAGCGGTGTAATTCTTCATAACCATAATACAGTTTTCAACCTACGACGCACACGGTTTGAGTTATTCAACTCAGGAGACTTATACAAAGTATTGTATATTGTCCAGTGTCCATTAGGACAGAGGGGTTGGTCCTCATACTATATTCTGTTTACTTATGACTTCTCTAGTTTTTAGACAAGTGTTTCGTAGAAATACAAGTTCCAAGTTTTGAGAAGTTATAGGTACAAGAATAAAGTAGAGAACCATGTGTTGCAGGTATCGGGATTCTTCAAGATGATCGAAGATGTAGACACTTATGTTGGGTATTCAGTTGATAGTAATAGTTTTGAGAACTAGCTTCTCTTTCAGGTTACTCATAATTGGATGCACTCCTAAGTTGAGTAATACTGAACGGCCTCTCTCCATTTTAGTTGACATGCACTGGAGACAGCTGCATGATTTGAATCTGGTTCCAATCAAATCTGTGCCTCTGTTTCTATATTGGATATAGAACGGTTCATATCTTAACGATGTTATGTTACGAGGAGTTGTCCGGCTTATGCTTAAAACCAGACTCTGGATAACTCAAGGCCTATTTCTGTAATGGTTGTTTGTGGGTTAACCCGAGCTATGACGAGGGTTGACTTTCTACCATCTGGAAGATCAATAGTGATAATGTTCTTAACCCGCCACAGTTTTAGTAAAATGGATTTTTTCAGAAAACAGTAGTGGGAGTATGGTAGAACTGGAAGTCATTCCAGAACCGCAAACGATTACTGAAAATTTAATAGGACCTAAAGATTCAATCAGAATTGACATTCCATTAGCCACTCCGCAGATATGGTGGGTAACCTCAGGCAGCCGATAGGTACTCTGGTAGCCTCAAGGATGGTGACAGGGAGGTTCTTGTTTGCCCAGACTTGCCATTGCTGATGTTCCAGACCATGAGACCCCGGCAGGAGGATGAGTATAGCGTCGTTTTAAATTATCTTTAGAAGTGCACGTGTATATGACTCTGCCAGAGGGTTTTCATAGTCAGTGGGAGCAGCGGAAGCATAGTGGACAAGTTGCTTCTGTCTATTTATAGACTAAAGCAGATATAGCGGAGAAAGATCATCTATTTTTGATGTGATAGTCATGGGCTTTGACTTCATCAGAATAAGGGATGGATCTGTTAAGAAAGAAGTAGGGTGTGATGTCCTTGTATTTGGATGACATACACAGAGTAGGAAGTGAAATTCCTATACTACGATCGGTTATACTGTGGTTGTCACACAGTAGTTTCTCCACATAGGATATGGATAAAATATCAGGCATTCTGGTTACTAGATCTATGGTTTTTAGATCTAGATTTGGATGGTTTCCCAATCTGGGTACTTAGACAGGATTCTAAAGGTGTTTTAGAATAGACGACTCCTGGCATGGTAGTATACCTGCAGGTGATAGAGTCACCCTTTCTGAAGGTGTCTTACAGACTAAAGGGGAAGGGGATGTGCATGATTGACATATCACTTGCTTAGGCAATTGAGTCAATCATGAGATGTTAAGTACCGCACCAGATGTTGTTTTTGCACCAGATACAATCAGTTGATATATTAATCCAATCCTGGAGAAACGTTCGGAAGCAGTTTTGGAACATAAGTGGATGTTCTAGGGATTTGATAACGACAGCCTCTTCGGGAGACAGTTATCATTCCAGGCTTCCAAGGTGACCTGGTTGACAAAGTGACTGTCATAGTTATAGTTCTCCCTCGGACGAGGGGCAGTAGTTTGGACAGGTGATCCAAGCGGATACTGAAGGAGGCATGGTGCAGGATACTGATTAAATTCAGTTGACGATACAATCTAAGATGTAAACTGGATTTGGAGTTCATTTATGAACTAGGTCCCATCAGATATCCAGACATATTCTAAGACAGGTATTGCTCATATCGGGAGATGGCTTTCTCCGCGAACTTGAGATTAAGAGAGATATACAAAGGAACATCAGAGCGGATCCACTAGCTAAGGCTATTTCTCGAATGCAATAGTTTCACAAACAAGCTTTGTGAAACTGATCAGTAGAGAAGTTGGGTGTTCGGTATCACACGGGCTGTGAGTATGCGACATCCTAATAATTAGCCTTGAGTCCAAGTGGGAGATTGTTGGATATAGTGCCCTCAAAGTCAATTATTGGATCGCAGGCACGTGATTGCAATGATTGAGGGAAGACCTATACCAGTAGGACAGTCTTACTCGAGAGGATTGTATATACTATCCGGTTTGTCTTTATCATCGTGTACATGCTTTAGGTGACATTGCAGTTCACTATTACACGTTGATAGAGAATAATATGCTGCCAGGTTTATCTTTATCATCGTGTACAGCTTTAGGTGATATTACAGATCACTATTACACATTGATAGAGCCCATAGGATTCTTGCTTGACTGCCAGCAGTATGATGGAGATCATATACGTGGGAGCTAGGGTCTATAAGCACATCCTTAAAAGGTCCCTAGTCGCGGGAGTTTCGAGATAGGGCAACGATACTCCATTAGTAGACTAGTGTATACGATCGAGACCCCGACAAGGGGCGGTAGCTGGTCTCACAAGCCATTGGTGTCAGTTGGTTCACCTAAGACGTATACAGGTGCACATTGGGTTATGAGTACACCGGACAGGACTCGCCGGGAACATGCTAGTTGGTATTATACCTAGCGTCAGATAGCAGTTCCCTGGTGACATGAGTACAGGTTAGTTCATCGACTTGAGATCGTCATTTATCTCGTGTGAGTTCCCATTGTGCTTTGATTACTACCCTACCACGGCTCAAAGGAGTCAAGCAAACAGGTTTTAGTTGGGTACAATCCCGAGCCACATGGAGGCAGTGAGCGGATCGGCAGGGGTTACGTCTCTCCCGGTATTGGGGGTAAGATCGCGCTGTGTCTAGGAGAGCCATTACACGAAGTACTTGGCCAAGGCAAGAGATTTACTGGTAGGTATTCCAGTAGTATCTCAGGGTGTTTTGGGCTACACTCTGACACGACTTGTACCGCAATTGGGGGTCTGACGTTACCAACCCCCTAGGCCCGACATGCGATACTCATAGATGAACGGACCGTACTGTACGGATATTGTCACTGACAGACTCAGTAGGGTTCCAGGATAAGTTCGCTCATCGGCTTCCCTTTTTTTCGATACATGGGTAGCCGTTACGTACAGCTAGTGCCACTGACGTGCTAGTAGTTAAATCCACAGCCAATGTTTTGACGAGTCTTTAGTGTCCCCCATAGACAGTTTCTCAAGTTTTGGGCGAAACGATATAGAGGCAATATGGTATAGCAGGGTTTGATCATATACATGCAGTAGTGCACGGATCATGATCGGAAGGATCATACTAGTGGGCTTTGGTTTAAGCTGGATCATAGTATTAGATTTGTTGGATTACTTTCGTCTCATCTCATTCGCATTCAGTCGTAATGCAGATGCAGGTATGCATATACAGGTGAGGGGTATTCTTGTGATCCGTCACGTGTTTAGTTTAGATGATGCCGTTCATTTTATTGTCATAAACATTTGGGTTAATGTTTATTTTGGTGGAAATTGTGAGTGGTTTTTCATCATGAAGAGCATTAACTGTGACACATGCATAAGTGATGACTTATGGTCTCTTTATTTGTGCATATGTCTCATTTTGGATTGATTAAGAGTGTGAAATGAAAGATGGAGAGAGAGAGAGGGCAGCCATGTACATGGGTTAGCTCTTGTGATTATCATTCTTAGCCTCTCTCATTTTTCATCTCACACAAGAAAAGAAAAGCTCTTCTTCTTCTTCCTCTAGCTCATAGCTTCCACCAATGGCATCATCTTCAACCTCCATCCATACACTCTCATGTGTTGAGAATCAATGGATGCTTGAGACAAAGTTATCACACACATTCTCTACTTCACCTTGGACATATCGGCTAGCAAACTTCATGTTCGAGTTGCTTCGGATGAAGCGGGAGCCCGTAAAAAGACTCATTGATGTGGTACCCTTCCGACGAGGAGACCGGAGATCAGAGATGCCGCGAGGAGCTTGGGATGGTGGCCAAAGACGGACACGGATCGATCGGTATAGCCACTCTCACTTCTTTGTAGTTTGTTAGTTTAGCGTTAATGGTTCGATCCGGGTGAAAGACTACGATAGCCCCAGTTCAGTAAAAGGTTTTTGTTTCCGCATTTGGCCTCGGATTGACGGCCGGGGCGCTACCGTAGACTTACACTAATGCCAACACAGGATCAAGCAGGTATAGGTTTGTCTATGCAGACAACAGGATACGCCCGTCAGGAAACATGTCAGAATTGTCGGCATTAGAAACATGATCAGGTAATATGTCAAGTAGTGGTATATCAGGTCATAACAATTAGTGCACAGGTATCAAACGGATGCTCATAATAAAACTGTAGCGAGTACGGGTGCACGATAAAAGTACGGATGCACAGTAAAACTGTTAGTTATATGTATGCTCTAGAGGCCAGTATTGTACAGATGATGTATATTATATTTGATGCTTGGACATATATAGAGAGGACTTTCTTGCTCGATATGATAGTATGCTATCTGGTTGCACTTTACTTTAACATGTATACTTGTCTCTTTATACTGTCTTATCGTTACATGTTGGTAAAGCCCTTAGGATGTGTACTTGACTACCTGGACTATGATGTGGATCATACTAGTGGGGACATGGTAGTTCATAAGTACATCCTTCAAGGTCCCTAGACGTGGGTGTATCGAGACGGGGCATCGATATACCAGTGTAGACTAGCGTATACGCATCTCGACCCATGAGATGGGCGATGGATGATCCCATATCCATTGGTGTTTGACATCAGAGATGGTATACGGGTGCTCAGTGGAGACTGGGTACACTGGACGGACTCGCCGAGAACTCCCAGATGGTATTATACCTTACGTCAGATGGCGGTTCTATGGTGACACTTGTGCAGGTTAGTCTGTAGACCCGAGATCGTCATAGAGTCTTGTGTGATTCCCACTGTGCTTTGATTTCCACCTTACCACGTCCATGAGGGCGTGCAAAATGGTGGTTTTTGGGAACAGTCCCGAGTCATATGGAGGCAATGAGCGATAGGAGGGGTTTCGTCTCTCCCGGTATTGGGGGTTGATGTTGCGCTGTGCTCGATTGGCTATAACAGGGAAGTCCCTGGCCAGGGCTGATTAGAGATTTACTGGTAAGTGTTACCAGTAGTTTCTCGACCCGTTATGAGCCTCACATCGGCATGACTTATCAGTTATTGGGGTCTGGCGTTTACCACCCCTAGACTTGATATGCGACATATCAGACGAAGAGACCGGACTGTACGGGAAGTGTTACCGGCAGACTTTTACAGGAGTTGGAGCGGGCTTTCTTGCTGATCTTCTGATTGCTCAATACCCGGGTAGCCGTTATGTCCAGCTAGCATCTCTGACGGCTTGTGGGTGTGTGATGTGATCATCACCTACTGCCGGCGTATTGACGAGTCTTTAGAGTCCTATATAGAGGTTTTACTGGCTCAGGAAAAACGAAATAGGAGCACGTATGTGATATGTGCAAGACCGAGAATAAATGCGTGTATGTGATACCGTATTCTATTTTCAAGACTTTTTGTACCGGTCGGTTATATATGATATGACCGGATTATCGAATCAAGTGTTGATTCGATAAGTCGATACGATGAATGTTAGTCGGTTATATGAGATATGACCGGATTATTAAGTCAAGTGTTGATTTAATAATTAAGTGTATAATTGTATATTGGATATACTAATTTACATTTACTAACACTTGTTCACTTTAGGATTTTTCTCACATGTACACTACTTTAACATATATATGATATATGTTAAAATGTGTTATTTTTTGTATCATGGTTGATGATACAACATTCATGTGTGTATGAGACATACACCATTCTATGAGTTATGGTGGGTTATGATTATTTAAGATAATTACAAAATTAGTGGAGTTTTGGAATGAGCATGAAGCTTGTAGAAGCTTACTTTGCTTTGATAAAGTCTACTAGCTTTGTCTTTACCTTAGATTCCTTTTAACCCAACCATAATCAATTAGCTATGGTTATGCCTCTACAAGGGTTAGTATATGATATTCACTCACCATGGTTACCCTTCTCACTTGATAATTATCCTCTTGACTTTCTTTTGTTCATCTTCTTCTTCTTCTTTTGAACAAGAGAAAAATAAAACTAGGGTTTGATCCAAAGTGAGAAAGGTTGTGAGAAACAAAAATCTAAAGAGAACCCACTTCCTATTTCTCCATCCTCTACTAGACTAGAACTTTAGTTTAGGGTGTTTACTTCACTAATTCTCTAGTTAGTGAAGTAGGAGCTTGAGTCGGAATTCCCTCGACGTAGATCATCTTCGGCCTCGGAGACTTCAAGCAAGGTCGCATCCTTCGCGTCGTGGAGCCATGCAAGAGCCCGGGAGAACCTTGATCGCAGAGAAGGGACTTCAACAAGGATCAAATGAAGTGGAGGACTGATCTACAAAGGTTGTATTTCGTGTTCCCTTTAGAGTAAAGTTGTTTACTTGCCTTAGATTCGCCTAAACTCTAGTATAAGATCTTGCTTAGGGTTTTTAGGCACATAAATTTTTGAAACGGGCTTGGTTGATGCCTTGTAGAGCCTTGTTAGTGTGCCTAGTAACTCTATTATAACTTTTAAACTACCGTATATGTATATATTAACCTTATAATATTTATTATATTTATAAATCTTTCTCAATTTAATCCCTCAGCCAATCACGAACTCTTTAACCCCCGTGGGCCCCCTTACCTCTCTCTATCTCTCTCCTCTTTCTCTCCCCGTCTCTCTCTCTCACTCTCTCTCCTGTATCTCTCTCTCTCCCCCCCATATCTCTCTCTCTCTCCCCCTATTTCACTCTCTCTCTCTCTCCCCCTATATCTCTCTCTCTCCCACGTATATATATTTTTCCTTCCCTCATCAGAAACCCACCCTCAAGTAAACCCTACCGTCGCCTCACCCCCTTCGCCGCTGCAGCACCAACACCGACGACACCCTCGCCGACCTCCTCGCCTCCTCGCCCTCGACCGATCCACCGCACCTCCCTCCTCCTTTCTCCCTTCTTCCCGTGCACCCTGCACCAGCACCGCGGCCACCTACAGCCACAGCTCGTCGTGGGATCGCCGCCGGCGATCTCGATCCGTACCCGGCCTCGCACGCCTCCTCAGTGAGTGTCTCTTCTCCTCTCCTCCTCCACTTCTTCTCCTTCCTTCCTTTTCTTTTCTTTCTCGCAATCGGTTCCATTCTTGATCGCCGTTGTCCCCTGCAGGTGGTCCGCCGGAGTTTCGTCGGCGCCGTCGATCCTCACGACCCCTCTACAGACCATTGTAAGCCTTCCCTTCTCCACCCTCCTTCCCTCCTCCTTTATTTTCTTTCTTTTCTTGTTGCAATTCTTGATCGTTCGCTGTTTTGCGTCTCGCCGGAATCCGGCCGTGTCGGCGACGTATCCCGACGTTCTAGCGAGGTACCACGACCCGTGTGGTTCCACTGTTCGTCGTTTGGGTTCATTCCGTGAACCGTGCGCCCGTCACGAGTTTTCCCCGCCGACGTTTTACTTTCCGTTTTCCCGATCCGCGACCCGTCGAGGCAAGTACCCCCTGCTACATGCTAAACAATATTTACATACATATTAATGACACCCTAAAACCTGCAATTTAACTTTGGTATTATAATTTCCCATTTTTCGTGTTCAAGATTGTTATATATCATTTATCTTTCAAACTTGGAACCTACCTGTTGCAATTACTGTAGTGAACCTAATAACCACATTTACATGTTTTAATTTCACTTTCACTAATGATGTAGCCTATGGCAGCTTATCTATCGTTCTACTACAATCGGACACTCGTGTACATTTAACCTGTATAAACTGTGATTTCATCCGTAGAATCCATATATATATATATATTGATATCATTGCATCCATGAAGTCTTAACTTGTTAACACGATTAAACGGCTATAATTGTCTTACTGCATTCGTATAATGTTGAAGTCATCTCGGTGACACAATTGATAACCGTATTGCTAATTGAATGAATCTGCCTTTTGCTTAATTCATTGCTTAGATCATGTTGTTAACCATGCTTGATTATATAACTGAGTATGAGCACACCCATGATATTGTTTACATCTTGACCTGACTTGCTACATACATATTGATTGACCCGACATGGTACCGTATACTGCTTGACTTGACATGATGTACCATGACCTGACCCGTTACCTGATCTTGTGTCTAATACCAACAAACCTGACATGTAGTCCTCATGGACCGTTCCTGTTGTCTATCCAGACAAACCTGTTTACCTGATCCTGTGTTGGCATTAGTTTCTCGATTACGGGATACCTGACTTGACATACACTTATAACTTGGGGGTATGGGGAAATCAAAGGTGAAACCTGACTTTTAACTCAACAGTTCACTACTTGTTCTGATCAGTTTTAGGCTAGGCCAGCCTTGGAATGATGATGCTGACATCATTCATCTGTACATATTCCTGTTTGGTGCCTAGCGGCATGTCTTGGTTTCAGCCCGAGAATATTGAGGCCATGGTCCCGGGTATGTACGGGATACGATTGAGTGTACACATTCCTGTTTGGTGCCTAGTGGCATGTCTCGGTTTCAGCCCGAGAATATTGAGGCCGTGGTCCCGGGTATGTACGGGATACTATTGAGTTACATCGATGATTCATCAATTTGGTTTCAAAGACTTTAGAATAGAAAACCTGATAGAACAATTTAGTTTACCCACTACACACTACCCTGCACTGCTCTGATTTACATTATTGTTACCCCTGCTTTATTCATGTTTATATTTGCATTGCCTGTTTATTATTGTTATTACTTGATGACTTGACGCGCTGACGTCTGGGTTTTGCATGGCCCAGATTCCGTACCGCTGTCGCTGTTCGAGCAGGAGTACTTCAGCCGACAGGCTGAGCTGTGAGTGTCAGCAGTAGTTAGTTTTCTTTCCTGCATTTATTTCCTAATGTGAGCCCGCATTATGGGACATACATTCCAGTTATTTTGTATTGGATCTTTCTCTTCCGCATTTATTTATTATTGACTCATGTTATCTTGGATTATGGACATGTTTTAGATAGTTTTATTTTGTTCTTGATATCTCTACAGCCGTAATGTGACTGTGGATGGATACTTCCTACCCATAGGTAGCATGGTTGGCTATATCACGTGCCCACTTTAGCGTACTCTGGGAAGCGGGGCGTGACATTTTTCTTTTGGTATCAGAGCCATAGGTTAGTCGGGTTGATTCTTTTGTAGTTGGGTATTGTACCCAATACACGAATCAGGATACCCATGTTTAGGAAACATGTCCTGCCACCTTGCCGTTTACCATTCTTGAATCACATTCTTCCTGATTATATCTTTTACGATGTGCAAACTTTCTTTGCATATCGACTCGAAACCTGATTCCTTGTTATCTCTAGGACTTAGGCGACTTGGGTGGAGTTATGTAATTGTGGCTATGATACCGCGGCATAGTTACAATGCGGCACTCTATTTAAGTATCTTGGAGTTCTAGCATTGATCATTATTTTGAATCTATCATCATGCTAATATTGGGTGTTTTGATTTCAGGAGTATGGCCGGTATGAATTTGAAGACGTACCAAAGGCGTGTGGACGAAGCCACCATACTTGGAGTGATAAGAGGAATGCTGGAGAATCAAAAGAAACAGACCGAGCTGATCCAGCAGCAAGCGGAATCGTTTCAGGAAGGTTTGCAGATCGTTCAGCAGTCTATGAACTGTAAGTGCACGGCGGCGCCCCGGCCGTCGATCCGACGCCGGAAACGCGGAAACAAAAACTTTGCAAACTAGCAAACCGGCACCACCGCGCACTTTTATCCCGGATCGGGCCATTAACCTAGCTTCTAGCAAACTAAATGATGGGCAGAGAAGTATACCAAGCGATCCGTGACCTTCGGTCTTCGTCTCCACTCCGATCTCCCGCGGAATCTCCGTCCGTCACCTCCTCGTCGGAAAGTGCACCACGTAGCCGGATTCTTTTACGGGCTCCCACCTCTGGACCGAGGCAACTCGGGCGCGAAGTTGGTTAGCCGACGCGTCCAAGATTTGTTGTAGATGTAGTGTAGAATCTATTGTCTCTTGGGGTTTAGTGTAGTTGCCATGGTATGTGGAGAAATGAACCTTTTGGAGAGGTGAGGAATTTGTAGCAAGCTAGAAATGTGATGAAGAAAAATGCCACACAAATGAACCTCTCTCACTCTCCTATAATGTGGCCGGCCCCCCTACAAGAAATTGGTGGTTGAATTATTGCAAGCAATGCAAGTGGAGAAAAAGAATTCATAAACAAGAATAATGATCACAACAATATCAACCTCACCATCCAACTCAATCCTATCATAATAAAAGGAAGTGATGAGATTAAAATGGAATCTCATGATTATGAAGGAACAAATGCAAGAAACCCCTCCACAAATAAGTTATTTGCAAACTGCAAATAACCCCCTCCAACGATAATGTCCGGCCGTGAAGGAACAAAGGAAAACTGGCCGGAACAGAATGCAAACTGGCAACCACAGAAAACTGATCCCGTAATAAATTACAGGAAAACCCCGCTACTGTATATACATACCCGCTTTTGTATTCCCACTGAACACAAATGCAAAGAGACAAAATCTACACTGTCTAATAGTAGGATCCGGGTTAAGCCAAAGCCGGCTAGTAAAATCCGTCCGATCACGATGCGTGCAATACCGCACGTATCTGATCGAACCCTGCTATATCTCCATACGGCCTCTACAGCGTTTCGCCCGAAACCTGAGTAACTGTGTGTGGTGGACTCTAAAGACTCGTCAATACTATGGCTGTGGATTTAACCACTAGCACGTCAGAGGTATTAGCCATACGTGACGGGCTATGAGCTATTGACCAAAAGGGACGTCGATGAGCGAACTCATCCTGACACCCTACTGAGCCTGTCAGTGACAATATCCGTACAGTCCGGTCCGTTCGTCTATGAGCATCGCATGGCGGGCCTAGGGGGTTGGTAAAAGTCAGACCCCCAAAAGCGGTACAAGTCGTATCGGAGTGAAGCCCAGAACACCCTGAGATACTACTGGAATACCAACCAGCAAATCCCCTTCCTTGGCCAAGCACTTTTCATGTACTGGCTCTCCTAGACACAGCGCGACCTCACCCCCAATACCGGGAGAGACGAACCCCTGCAGATCCGCTCACTGTCTCCATATGGTTCGGGACTGTACCCAACTAAAACCTGTTTGCACGTCTCCTTTGAGCGTGGTAGGGTAGTAATCAAAGCACAGTGGGAACTCACACGAGACAAATGACGATCTTAGGTCGATGAACTAACCTGTACACATGTCACCAGGGAACTGCTATCTGACATCAAGTATAATACCAACTAGCAGGTTCCCGGCGAGTCCTGTCCGGTGTACTCATAACCCAATGAGCACCTGTATACATCTTAGGTGAACCAACTGACACCAGTGGCTTGTGAGACCGGCCACCGCCCCTTGTCGGGGTCTCGACTGTATACACTAGTCTACTCTGGAGTATCGATGCCCTGTCTCGAAACTCCCACGACTAGGGACCTTTTAGGGATGTGCTTATAGACTCCGGCTCTCACGTATATGATCGCCCTCATACTGCTGGTAGTCAAGCAAGAATCCTAGGGGCTCTATCAACGTGCAATAGTGATCAGTAATGTCACCTAAAGCAGTACACAATGATAAAGATAAACCAGATAGCATACTATCATCTTGAGTAAGACTGTCCTACTGGGACAGGTCCTCCCTCAATCATTGCAATCACGTGCCTGTGATCCAATAATTGACTCTGAGGGCACTATCTCCAACAATCTCCCACTTGCACTCAAGGCTAATTATTGCGATGTCGCATACTCATAGCCCGTGTGATACCGAACACCCAACTCCTCTACTAGTCAGTCTCACAAAGCTCGTTTGCGAAACTATTGCGTTCGAGGAATAGCCTCAGTGAGTGGATCCGCTATGGTGTTTCTTTCTATGTCTCTCTTTATCTCATGTTCGCGGAGAAAACCATCTCCCGAAATGAGCAATACCTATCTTAGAATATGTCTGGATATCTGATGGGACCTAGCTCATAGATGAACTCTAAATCCAAACTTCTTAGACAGTACCATCAACTGAACTTAATCAGTATCCTGCGCCATCCTTCCCTCAGTATCCATCTGGACCACCTGTCCAAAATACTGCCCCTCGTCAGAGGGAAAACCATAACTCTGACAGCCACTTTGCCATCCAGGTCACCTTGGAAGCCTGGAATGATAACTGTCTCCCGAAGGAGAATGCTGTTATCATATCCCTAGAACATCAACTTATGTTCTAAAACTGCTTCCGACTGTTTCTCCAGGATTGTCAATATCAACTTATTGCATCTACTGCAAAAACAACATCTGGTGTGGTACTTGACATCTCATGATCAACTCAATTGCCTAAGCAAGTGATCTGCCAATCATGTGTATCCCTCTACCCTTTAGTCTGTAAGACACCTTTAGAGAGGGTGACTCCATCACCTGCAGGTATACTACCGTGCCAGGAGTCGTCCATTCTAAATACTCATAGAATGTTATCAAAGTACCCTGATTGGGAAACCACCCAAATCTAGATCTAAAACCATAGATCTAGTAACCAGAATGTCTGATATAAGAACCAAATTCCTATGTGGAGAAACTACTGTGTGACAACCAAAGTATAACCGATCGCAGTATAGGAATATCACTTCCTACTCTGTGTATGTCATCCAAATACCAGGACATCACACCCTACTACCTTCTTAACATATCCATCCCCTATTCTGATGAAGTCAAACCTATGACTGTCACATCAGAAATTGATGATCTATCTCCGCTATATCTGCTTTAGTCTATAAATAGACATAAGCCACTTGTCCACCATGCTTCCGCTACTCCCACTGACTATGACAACCCTCTGGCAGAGTCATATACACGTACACTTCTAAAGTCTGTTCAGAACGACGCTACACTCATTCTCCTGCCGGGTCTCACAGTCTGGAACAACAGCAATGGCAAGTCTGGGTAAACAAGAACCTCCCTGTCACCGTCCTTGAGCATACCGAAGTACCTCTCGGGTGCCTGAGGTTACCCACCATATCTGCGGAGTGGCCAATGGAATGTCAAACCAGATTGAATCTTTAGGTTCTTATCAAATCTTCAGTAATCGTTTGCGGTTCTGGAATCACTTCCAGTTCTACCATACTCCCACTTCTGTTTTCTGAAAAAATCCATTTTTATTAAAACTGTGGCGAGTCAAGAACAATATCACTATTGATCTTCCAGATGGTAGAAAATCAACCCTCGTCATAGCCCGGGTCAACCCACAAACAGCCATTACAGAAACGTGACTTGATTTATCCAGAGTCTGGTTTTAAGCATAAGCTGGACAACTCCCCGTACCTTAACAATGTCAAGATATGAACTGTTTTATATCCAATACAGAAACAGAGGCACTGATTTAATTGAACCAGATTCAAATCATGCAGCTGTCTCCAGTGCATGTCAACTAAATGGAAGGAGACCGATCAGCGTTACTCAACTTAGGAGTACTTCCAATTATGAGTAACCTGAAAGAGAAGCAAGTTCTCTTAATCATTACTATCAACTCAATACCATCCACAAGTATCTACATCTTCGATCACCTTGAAGAATCCCGATACTTGCAATACCTGGTTCTCTACTTTACTCTTATACCTATAACTTCTCAAAACTTCGACCTTGAGTTTCTACGAAACACCTGTCTTAGAACTAGAGAAGTTATAAGTAAACCGAATATAGTACGAGGACCAACCCCACTGTCCTAATGGACACTGGACAATATACAATACTCTGTATATGTCCCCTGAGTCTAGTGACTCATTCACTGTGTGTCGTAGGTTGAAAACTGTACTATGGTTATGAAGAATTACACCGCTGTTGAATGCTCCTTACCTAACCATCCACTGATATAGGTAAATGTCATAGACATAATTTCAAAAAGGTATATCTCACTCTATAAAAATAGATGTACAGATATATCAATTTGAAATTGGTGCACAACAACGGATACTCAAAACCAAATATTTGCCGTCCGGCAAACATCCCAGGTGACTTCCTCAAATATCACCAATTACAATGAATTCCGATATAATGAGGACGATCACCTAATTCCCAATAACTCACTCCCACTCATCATCTGTAAAACCATACAGATGTGAGAATCATACCTGGTAAATACATACCATGGAGCAGGTGTTAAATTGGGAAATCAGTTTTCTTTTAACAGTACACAGTGAAACTGAAACATTGAAATGTTTCGATGGGGTATTCCGGTATTCCTAGTAATGCCTCTTCCATTATCCAGATTCACAACTGTAACCGTATAATTCTTTGCCATCTCTCCAAATCCCTTTATATGTCTTTAGTCATTACCTTCTGTACACCCCTTCAGGCCAAATGGTTTTCTTCCTTCCCTGCCGTTCGGCACCAGCCTATGGTTTAGAAGAAGACTATCCAAAAAGCATAATGGGTGTACTGCCCAAATCCTAGGAGCACTCGCAATGCGAGAGAAGGTGAAGATAAAAGACAACCGAATGAACCTTATTCCTATTTCTCCTGAACCAGGATCCATCCCCGAACTGGAACAAGTTCCTTTCGAGTTCGTATATAACCATACGATGGATTATCCAATAAACTTGGGATCTTCGTAGTGATACGGAGTGTCCTGGAGATATACAAAGGTGATCTAGGATTGGCGAAAAAATACTTGGTTTGGTCGTGAATAGCAGTCGCAATTTACTTTGCCCTCTTACTAATCCCTTTCTTTGTCTTAACTTAATACATTCTGTACACCGTTTAGGCTAATTGGTTTTCTTCATTCCCTACCGTTCGGCACCAGCCTAAGGTTTGGAAGAAGACTATCCAATTTGCGTAATAGGTGTACTGTCTCCTAAACCAAGGAGTACTCGCAACCTGAGAGAAGGTAAAAGGAAAAGACAACTGAATAGTTCTATTCGTTTTCTCCAGAACCAGAAACCATCCTCGAATTCCTTCGAGTTCGTATATAACCATACGATGGTTTTGTCTAATGGAAGTGGACGTTCGTAGTAATACAGGGTGTCCCGGAGAAAAGGGTAAAAGTAGGAGTGGCAATGAGGTTTGCAACTCTGACAATCCAAAAGCCAGTGTTTAAGAAGGTTCGGTCAACTTGGTCACTGAGTCATAGTCTAGGGTCGGGTCAATGGTCGCTGCTAAAGAGAGAGAGAGAAAAGAAACACTCAGCGTGCACCCTAACCTAGATCAGAATGGTTATCACTTTATCTAATCAGGAAACCTCCCACTGTAACGTCAAATTCTTCCCCAAACCTGAAAGAAGAATTAGCCGGGATCACCCGAGGAGTAAACCAACTCATCAGTGTGAATCGGGATCCAACTATCATCACATGATAACGTGACGGAATCCGCTCACGTTATCACACTCCAAAAGGTATGCGCATATCTGGCAAGTTTCAGTTTCTATAGAAACTCCCGATGTGGATTTTTGCCCCATGCTCTTATGACCTTGACTTTGGCCAACATATCATAAGTCACATATCAAGTTCTACCCGTCATTCTCCAGGTTAATCTGAACCCACCCGTACAAGCCCTTGACTTTGGCCAACAAGGCTATACGACTGTCCCAAACCAACGCATCTATCTATGCTGCATATGAATACCCAACAGCTACCAAATACTGTGCCTTGACTTTGTCCAACATACACAGCTTGAATACTATTGACTATCCATTTGAAACGACGGAGGGCTACGAATGGTTTCTGGCGAAAGCTTTTAACGTAATGAACTTGATATCATTGAAGGAACCGGATAGCTTTTAAAAATATAGTGACGAAAACCTTTGCTAAAGAGGTCACTCCCGGTAAAGGAATCTCGGCTCTTTCCCCGTAGAATGAGGTGCAGGATATTCCAACTGAATACCACGATGCAAAGCAAAAGTAATCGGCTATAGTGAAGTTATTGCCCTGACGCAAACTTCTGTCCAAGGGGTCACTCCCGGTGAAGGGATCTCGGCCCTTGCCTCGTCGACTGAGGAGCAGGATATTCCAACTGAATACCACTGTGCAAATCAAAAGTGAACATCCTTGCAATAACAGCTTTTTGTAAAAGTGTTCCAACAACATCAGAATAGGTTTGTTTATCTTGAATTGATCCGAATCAACGCAGTCCCATCAATTGATCACACCACAAAAGAACGAAAATAATGATGTACGTATATGCCATCCGCATTCGCCACTGGGTCCTGTCATCATCCGTTAGGTTACTTAACTAACGACAGAGCGGGGACTGGACTAGCGCGGATGCAAAACATATACAACACCTACTAGTATATATATCAATATATAATATTTCGCTCAAGGCGTGATAAAATGCAACATCACAGAAATGTACAGCATCACAGAATAATACAGATATCTGGGATCCCCGGGTTTCATAGAGCCGCTACTGAAACCCGACGTTCCCCTGGTCGTGTGGATAGCCTGTGCAATGAAATCCTAGACCCCTATGGGTGCGGCAAGTTACCCGCCAAAACCTGAAGCGAGGCAGCCCCCTTCAGCAACGTGAATGGACCACCCAGCACTTCACGGGATCCGGTAACTTGGGCACCCCTCCTGGGTCAACCTATACCCCCTACGAGTGCGGCGAATAGCCCGCCAATTCTAGAGTAAAGCCCCCTCCGTCTCAATGCCATGAGATGCGGGCTCGTTGCCCTCTAGAACCCGGCTATCCGTGCACCCCTCCGCGGGGTAATCCTAGTACAGAAAGTAAAATATACATACAACGGGTACATCGACCTCGACCCGGTCGTGCCCCAAAAGAATAATATACAAACAGGCAGTGACGGCAGTCCACATATCGGACGCTCGCCCCGTAATATCAAATGTACATATAAAACAAAACTGTACTAATATTGCATCCAGGCTATCCTCCACGACCAATCCGCAACATCACAGCACAACACAGAACATCAACGTGAATGTCACGTTCGCAAATCCGTCTAAAAGGGCTATAGCAGATAGACTGGATTTACCGATCAAATGACATTCACGGTCGCAGATATAATGTAAATACTGTGAACTAGCATGTTTAAAATATCCGATCGAACAAATTTATCGAAGTGGGCACCAAGCACTACTGTAGCACTCACAGAAAATCTGGGCCCAAAAAGAATATTCCAAAAGCCCCATGTTCAAGTCAGAGAACTACTGGTGAAATTTGGAGCAATGATGACACTTTTCGGCGGCGGAACCGCGGCCAAAAGGGGGTTAAGGCCGCGGTTCCGCGGCTATATAGTGGCATCACGTGACCAATTCTCTATAGTATTCTCCATATACGCTGCACACATTTCTGAAACACCCTGAAAAATTTTTAGAGCCCAAAAAAATTTCGACAGAAACTGTGCATGTGTTATCGGGTTTTCTAAAAATTCGTTCGATCGAACATTTAAACATGCTAGAGAAAACTAGACTAGGTCAATGGCGAGGCTCTCATACCAATGTAAGTGCACGGCGGTGCCCCGGCCGTCGATCCGACGCCGGAAACGCGGAAACGAAAAACTTTGCAAACTAGCAAACCGGCACCACCGCGCACTTTTATCCCGGATCGGGCCATTAACCTAGCTTCTAGCAAACTAAAAGATGGGTAGAGAAGTATACCAAGCGATCCGTGTCCTTCGGTCTTCGTCTCCACTCCGATCTCCCGCGGAATCTCCGTCCGTCACCTCCTCGTCGGAAAGGGCACCACGCAGCCGGATTCTTTTACGGGCCCCCACCTCTAGACCGAGGAAACTCGGGCGCGAAGTTGGCTAGCCGATGCGTCCAAGAATTGCTGTAGATGTAGTGTAGAATCTATTGTCTCTTGGGGTTTAGTGTAGTTGCCATGGTATGTGGAGAAATGAACCTTTTGGAGAGGTGAGGAATTTGTAGCAAGCTAGAAATGTGATGAAGAAAAATGCCACACAAATGAACCTCTCTCACTCTCCTCTAATGTGGCCGACCCCCCTACAAGAAATGGGTGGTTGAATTATTGCAAGCAATGCAAGTGGAGAAAAAGAATTCATAAACAAGAATAATGATCACAACAATATCAACCTCACCATCCAACTCAATCCTATCATAATAAAAGCAAGTGATGAGATTAAAATGGTATCTCATGATTATGAAGGAACAAATGCAAGAAACCCCTCCACAAATACGTTATTTGCAAACTGCAAATAACCCCCTCCAACGATAATGTCCGGCCGTGAAGGAACAAAGGAAAACTGGCCGGAACAGAATGCAAACTGGCAACCACAGAAAACTAATCCCGTAATAAATTACAGGAAAACCCCGCTACTGTATATACAAATCCGCATTTGTATTCCCACTGAACACAAATACAAAGAGACAAAATCTACACTGTCTAATACTAGGATCCGGCTTAAGCCAAAGCCGGCTAGTAAAATCCGTCCGATCACGATCCGTGCAATACCGTACGTATCTGATCGAACCCTGCCATATCTCCATACGGCCTTTACAGCATTTCGCCCGAAACCTGAGTAACTGTGTGTGGTGGACTCTAAAGACTCGTCAATACTATGGCTGTGAATTTAACCACCAACACGTCAGAGGTATTAGCCATACGTGACGGGCTACCAGCTATTGACCAAAAGGGACGTCGATGAGCGAACTCATCCTGACACCCTACTGAGCCAGTCAGTGACAATATCCGTACAGTCCGGTCCGTTCGTCTATGAGCATCGCATGGAGGGCCTAGGGGGTTGGTAAAAGTCAGACCCCCAAAAGCGGTACAAGTCGTGTCGGAGTGAAGCCCAGAACACCCTGAGATACTACTGGAATACCTACTAGCAAATCTCCTGCCTTGGCCAAGGACTTTTCATTTACTGGCTCTCCTAGACACAGCGCGACCTCACCCCCAATACCGGGAGAGACGAACACCTGCAGATCCGCTCACTGCCTCCATGTGGCTCGGGACTGTACCCAACTAAAACCTGTTTGCACGTCTCCTTTGAGCGTGGTAGGGTAGTAATCAAAGCACAGTGTGAACTCACACGAGACAAATGACGATCTCAGGTCGATGAACTAACCTGTACACATGTCACCAGGGAACTGCTATCTGACATCAAGTATAATACCAACTAGCAGGTTCCCGGCGAGTCATGTCCGGTGTACTCATAACCCAATGAGCACCTATATACATCTTAGGTGAACCAACTGACACCAGTGGCTTGTGAGACCGGCCACCGCCCCTCGTCGGGGTCTCGACTGTATACACTAGTCTACTCTGGAGTATCGATGCCCTGTCTCGAAACTCCCACGACTAGGGACCTTTTAAGAATGTGCTTATAGACTCCAGCTCTCACATATATGATCGCCCTCATACTGCTGGTAGTCAAGCAAGAATCCTAGGGGCTCTATCAACGTGCAATAGTGATCAGTAATGTCACCTAATGCAGTACATGATGATAAAGATAAACCAGATAGGATACTATCATCTTGAGTAAGACTGTCCTACTGGGACAGGTCCTCCCTCAATCATTGCAATCACGTGCCTGTGATCCAATAATTGACTCTGAGGGCACTATCTCCAACATGAACAATGTTGGAGCTAAACCAGTTGACCGAATAGGGACCGTAGCAGATTTCAGACGTTTGGGTCCGTCTATATTTACTGGTTTGGAGGAGCCATTGCCAGCAGAGCAGTGGCTAGTCGACACAGAGAACTTGCTTGTTGCGGCACAGATTCCAGATGAGAAAAGAGTTGATGTGGTACGCATCTAGTTAGTGGACTACGCCCGAGAATGGTGGCTTGTAGAAGAGAACCGTTTGCCCAAGCCGATCAAGTGGGCGGATTTTTCAAAGAGTTTCCTAGAGAAGTTCTTCCCGCGGACGGCACGGGAGGAAATGGAAGAGAAATTCATCGGGCTAAAGCAGAATGGAGCACCTGTAGATGTGCATGCAGCAGAATGGACAAGACTCAGTAGATTCACGGGACCTTTAGTTGCCAACGATGCAGACAGGGCACGGAGGTTCATGCGCAGCTTGGACGTGGACATCCAGAGGCAGATTGTCTCCCTGGGTTTGACCACTTTCTCACAAGTACTTGCGGCAGCCCGAGAGCAGCAGAGTTTATCCGGGATGAAGGGGAGTTTGCAGCAGACAGCAGTTGCGATAAGGAAGCCAGCATTTGTACCAAACCGAGCTCATGGTCGCAGAGGTATTCCAGTGGACCGTCGAGGTGTAGTACCCATGAAGAAGCCTGTTGTCGTCAATCGAAGAAAGAGCATGACTTGTAACTACTGCAATTTACCTGGCCACATGCAAAAGGATTGTCGAAGGAGGCTGGGACTTTGTTTGGTTTGTGGAGCGGCAGATCACGCTGTTAGTGCTTGCCCGTCGAAGCTTCGTACGAGAGATGATTTTCAGAAGCCTCCGCAGAGACCGTTCCAGGGGCAGAAACAGCTGACTCAAGGACCTAATCAGGCTAGAGCTTTTACCTTGACAGCTGAAGAAGTTAAGGCGTCAGGAGAAGTTGTTTCAGGTACTCTACTCGTTCGTGGTTTTCCCGCATTAGCGTTATTTGATTCTGGTGCATCCCATTGTTTTATGTCATCCAAGTTTTTAACTACACACTCGATTGACTACACGACCCTGTCTAGTTTCTGGGACATACACACTGGGAATGGGAAAATCATACCTAGTAGGGAATGTAAAGATTGTACAGTTGTTGTATGCGGATGGGAGCTTTTTGTAGATTTCTTGGTGATTGATACGGGCAGCTACGAAGTCGTCTTGGGAATGGATTTTCTTGGCACTTTCCACGCTCACATTGATTGTAGGGCGAGGAAGGTAATTTTCCAGATTCTCGGACATCCCGAGTTTAGCTTCACTAGAGGAAGCAGTTCTGTCGGGCCAGTCGAGTTTAGAGCTAGGCCGACAAACAATATTCTTGCAGCAATGGAAGTTGATAATAGTGAAGAGACGGCTGTTGTTCGTGATTTTATGGACGTGTTTGAAGATATATCGGGATTACCGCAGGAGCGAGACGTGGAGTTCGCAATCGATCTTATTCCTGGTGCAGCGCCAGTATCCAAAGCATATTATCCAATGACACCAGTAGAGTTGGAAGAAGTCAAGAAACTTGTTGCTGAATTGCTTGCGAAGGGTTGGATTCGAAGCAGTAACTCGCCTTGGGGAGCTCCAGTTCTTTTAGTGAAGAAGAAGGATGGCACAAGAAGGATGTGCATCGACTATCGAGAATTAAACCGGGTGACTATTAAGAACAAGTACCCGATCCCTCGTATTGGCGAACTTTTCGAGTAGCTTAGTAGCGCGAGGGTATTCTCGAAGCTGGATTTGCGATCCGGATATCATGAGGTCCGAGTGAAAGCAGAAGATATTTGCAAGACAGCATTCCGAACTCGGTATGGACATTACGAGTACTTAGTGATGCCCTTCGGAGTAACGAATGCGCCGACAGTATTCATGGACTTGATGAACCGAATCTTTTCACCATTCTTGGACAAGTTTATCGTGGTTTTTATTGACGATATTCTGGTTTACTCGAAGAGTTTTGAATAGCATGCTGAACATTTGAAGATCGCACTGCAAACGTTGAGACATGAGAAGTTGTATGCGAAGATGAGTAAGTGCGAGTTTTGGCTAGAGGAAGTAAAGTTTTTGGGGCATGTTGTGTCTGGCGATGGAATTGCCGTTGATCCAGAAAAGATTGCAGCAGTTCATGATTGGCCGATTCCAAAGAATGTTGCGGAGATAAGAAGCTTTCTTGGACTCGCCGGGTATTACAGAAGATTTGTGGAGAACTTTGCTCGTCCGGCGGAGCCGTTAACCAAGCTTACGTGCAAGGAGGTACCTTTCGAGTTGACGGATAAATGCGTGTTAGCTTTTGAGACGTTGAAGCAGAAGTTGATAACCGCCCCTATTCTGACCGTGCCAGACAATTCCGGAGGATTGGTGATTCACAGCGACACATCTGGGAAAGGATTGGGATGTGTTTTGATGCAGCATGGGAAGGTTGTAGCGTACGCATCGAGACAGTTGAAGACCCATGAGAAGAATTACCCAACTCATGACTTGGAACTTGCAGTTGTGATTTTCGCTTTGAAGATTTGGAGACACTACCTTTTGGGCGAAAGGGTCGAAGTTTTTACTGATCATAAGAGCTTGAAGTACGTGTTCACACAGAAGGAGCTTAATATGAGGCAGCGTAGATGGTTGGAGCTGATGGCTGACTACGATCTTGATCTTAAATACCATCCGGGGAAGGTTAATGTCGTGCCGGATGCGCTTAGTCGGTTACCAGCAATTCAGGTGTTAACTACGCAGAAAGAGCTTGTTGAAGATTTTCGAAGATTTGACTTGGAGCTTGTGCTACCGCATTCTTCGGGACAGTTGATGCAGCTGCAAGTACAGTCATCGTTGATCGAGAATATTAAAGCAGCACAAACGCAGGACCCTAGACTGCAAAAGTTTCGAGAGCAGGTTGAAGCCAGACTACGAACAGATTTATTGATCTACGAAGATGGTTCATTGAGGTATGGTAGCCGTTTTTGTGTGCCAAAGGGAGATATTCGCGAAGAGCTTATGAAGGAGGCACACGGTTCAGCTTATTCTGTACATCCAGGAGGCACAAAGATGTACCGAGATATTTGACAGCATTTCTGGTGGGAAGGCATGAAACGGGAGATTGCTCGCTTTGTGGCGAAGTGCTTGGTGTGTCAGCAAGTTAAGGCTGAACATCAAAGGGTTGCTGGTTTATTGCAACCACTTCCGATTCCTCAGTGGAAGTGGGAACATATAACCATGGATTTTGTGACGGCTTTACCGCGGAGTCCAAAAGGCAACAATGCTGTATGGGTGATTGTTGATCGGTTGACCAAGGCAGCTCACTTCATTCCTTTCCGGGTTGGTCAATCAACAGAGACTCTGGCAGAGCGGTACATGCAAGAGATTGTAAGATTGCATGGAGTACCGGTGAGCATTGTGTCCGATCGGGACACTCGGTTCTTATCACACTTCTGGAGGAGTTTACATGAAAGTTTGGGGACTCGATTGAAGTTTAGCACAGCTTATCATCCTCAAACTGATGGTCAGTCACAGAGAACAATCCAAACTCTTGAGGATATGTTGAGAGCATGCATGTTAGACTTCAAGGGTTCTTGGGAGGATCATCTCCATTTGGTGGAGTTTTCTTATAACAACAGTTTTTAGGCAACTATCCAGATGGCTCCATTTGAAGCTTTGTATGGTCGTAAATGCCGTTCACCTGTTTGTTGGGACGATGTCAGTGAACGAAGATTATTGGGACCAAATTTGGTTGTGCAGACAGTTGAGAAGGTTAACACTATCAGAAATCATATGAAGGCAGCACAAGACCGACAGAAGAGTTGGGCAGACACGTCAAGAAGACCTCTAGAGTTCGCCGTGGGTGATTTGGTGTTCTTGAAGATATCACCGACTAGAAAGGTGATTCGTTTTGGAAGCCGAGGAAAGCTTAGTCCTCGATTCGTTGGACCCTTTGAGATCTTGGAGCGTGTTGGCGAGGTAGCATATCGTTTGGCGTTACCGCAGTCCTTAGCGAATGTGCACGATGTGTTTCACGTATCTCAACTCCGTAGGTATGTTCGAGATGAAACGCACGTATTGGATCATTCGGAGCTAACAGTACGAGAAGACTTGACTTTTGAGGAGCGACCGATTGAAATCATGGATCGAAGGAAAAAGGTTCTTAAGAACAAGGTAATCCCTCTTGTGCTTGTTTCTTGGGGTAATCGCTCGCATGGAGAGTCCACTTGGGAACGAGAAGATGAAATCCGGCAGAAGTTTCCTCACCTTTTCTTGTAGTTATCAATCTTTGTATTCTTGGAATTTCGAGGCCGAAATTCTTTTTGTAGTTGGGTATAATGTAACACCCGAGCCCAATGCTACTAATTTCAGTTACCGTTTGAGCTTAGTGTGGCACTTATTTCATTTATCTTGCTTGTTTGTCACTTACTGAAATTTTACCCCGTCAATTCAATTCTGCATATAACAATTTATGGCATCTAAAATAAAATTAAAAATATTCATCTTGGCCTGCTTGACACTCCTAACCCTGTTGTAGCGTCCGTGCGTCGTGTTCTCGTCCCGTTCAGTGAAACGGGCGAGTTTGGACGGCTACGCACACGTACGTGTGTCCGTTTTGGGGGTATGCTTTTTGACTGTAAAATACTTCATTTTAAATTTTGGATCTCGCCTAAAATTTTATTATTTCATTTCAAATTTTTGGACCCGACCCGGGCGCAATTTGGAAATGTTTTACTTTGCGCCAAAATCCCATTTTCTATTATATTTTTTAAACTACCGTATATGTAAATATTAACCTTATAATATTTATTATATTTATAAATCTTTCTCAATTTAATCCCTCAGCCAATCACGAACTCTTTAACCCCCGTGGGCCCCCTTACCTCTCTCTATCTCTTTCCTCTCTCTCTCTCTCTCTCTCCCCTATATCTCTCTCTCCCCCACGTATATATATTTTTCCTTCCCTCATCAGAAACCCACCGTCAAGTAAACCCTACCGCCGCCTCACCCCCTTCGCCGCTGCAGCACCAACACCGATGACACCCTCGCCGGCCTCCTCGCCCTCGACCGATCCACCGCACCTCCCTCCTCCTTTCTCCCTTCATCCCGTGCACCCTGCACCAGCACCGCAGCCACCTACAGCCGCAGCTCGTCGTGGGATCGCCGCCGGTGATCTCGATCGTCCCCGGCCTCGCACGCCTCCTCAGTGAGTGTCTCTTCTCCTCTCCTCCTCCACTTCTTCTCCTTCCTTCCTTTTCTTTTCTTTCTCGCAATCGGTTCCATTCTTGATCGCCGTTGTCCCCTACAGGTGGTCCGCCGGAGTTTCGTCGACGCCGTCGATCCTCACGACCCCTCTACAGACCATTGTAAGCCTTCCCTTCTCCACCCTCCTTCCCTCATCCTTTATTTTCTTTCTTTTCTTATTGCAATTCTTGATCATTCGCTGTTTTGCATCTCGCCGGAATCCGGCCGTGCCGGCGACGTGTCCCGACGTTCCAACGAAGTACCACGACCCGTGTGGTTCCACTGTTCATCGTTTGGGTTCATTCCGTGAACCGTGCGCCCGTCGCGAGTTTTCCCCGCCGACGTTTTACGTTCCGTTTTCCCGATCCACGACCCGTCGAGGCAAGTACCCCCTGCTACATGCTAAACAATATTTACATACATATTAATGACACCCTAAAACCTGCAATTTAACTTTGGTATTATAATTTCCCATTTTTCGTGTTCAAGATTGTTATATATCATTTATCTTTCAAACTTGGAACCTACCTGTTGCAATTACTGTAGTGAACCTAATAACCACATTTACATGTTTTAATTTCACTTTCACTAATGACGTAGCCTATGGCACCTTATCTATCGTTCTACTACAATCGGACACTCGTGTACATTTAACCTGTATAAACTGTGATTTCATCCGTGGAATCCATATATATATATTGATATCATTGCATCCATGAAGTCTTAACTTGTTAACATGATTAAACGGCTATAATTGTCTTACTGCATTCGTATAATGTTGAAGTCATCTCGGTGACACAATTTATAACTGTATTGCTAATTGAATGAATCTGCCTATTGCTTAATTCATTGCTTAGATCATGTTGTTAACCATGCTTGATTTTGTAACTGAGTATGAGCACACCCATGATATTGTTTACGTCATGACCTGACTTGCTACATATATATTGATTGACCCGACATGGTACCGTATACTGCTTGACTTGACATGATGTACCATGACCTGACCCGTTACCTGATCTTGTGTCTAATGCCAACAAACCTGACATGTAGTCCTCATGGATCGTTCCTGTTGTCTATCCAGACAAACCTGTTTACCTGATCCTGTGTTGGCATTAGTTTCTCGATTACGGGATACCTGACTTGACATACACATATAACTTGGGGGTACGGGGAAATCAAAGGTGAAACCTGACTTGTAACTCAACAGTTCACTACTTGTTCTGATCAGTTTTAGGCTAGGCCAGCCTTGGAATGATGATACAGACATCATTCATCTGTACACATTCCTGTTTGGTGCCTAGCGGCATGTCTCGGTTTCAGCCCGAGAATATTGAGGCCGTGGTCCCAGGTATGTACGGGATACTATTGAGTGTACACATTCCTGTTTGGTGCCTAGCGGCATGTCTCGGTTTCAACCCGAGAATATTAAGGCCGTGGTCCCGGGTATGTACGGGATACTATTGAGTTACATCGATGATTCATCAATTTGGTTTCAAAGACTTTAGAATAGAAAACCTGATAGAACAGTTTAGTTTACCCACTACACACTACCCTGCACTGCTCTGATTTACATTATTGTTACCCCTGCTTTATTCATGTTTATATTCGCATTGCCTGTTTATTATTGTTATTACTTGATGACTTGACGCGCTGACGTCTGGGTTTTGCATGGCCCAGATTCCGTATCGCTGTCGCTGTCCGAGCAGGAGTACTTCAGCCGACAGGCTGAGCTGTGAGTGTCAGCAGTAGTTAGTTTTCTTTCCTGCATTTATTTCCTGATGTGAGCCCGCATTATGGGACATACATTCCAGTTATTTTGTATTGGATCTTTCGCTTCCGCATTTATTTATTATTGACTCATGTTATCTTGGATTATGGACATGTTTTAGATAGTTTTATTTTGTTCTTGATATCTCTACAGCCGTAATGTAACTGTGGATGGATACTTCCTACCCACAGGTAGCATGGTTGGCTATGTCACGTGCCCACTTTAGCGTACTCTGGGAAGCGGGGCGTGACACCAACGGGCAACGGAAAATGATGAGTCGCTCCTGGAATTTATCTTCAGTGTTAGCGGTGCTGATGGCGACCCAAAAACCAAATCCTAAGTCCTCCCGGGGCAAATGATGAGCTGCTCCCGTCATTATTCCAGTGCAGCAATACTGATGCCAAACATGATCCAAATTCCAAGTCCCTAAACGGCGAATGATGAGTCGCTCATGGTACCATATTCCAGTGCAGCGATGCAGACGCCAACCAAAATCCAATTTCTCAAAATTCTCCCGGCCCTACGGTTAGTCCCCAAATTGACTACCGTATACAATCCATGGGCTCAAATAATTCTCATCATACCCATACCCCACCGCAATCACCAGTCCAGTGGCCGGTCTCCACCCATGGACTTATGCTCCATTTGGGAAGACCCACTCATGTGTCCTCACGATACATGAGGAGAACAAACTTACGAGATCCTCTCGACTCATAAGAAAACACCTTCGTGAGATCCTTACGACTCATAAAGAAAAAACACACTTAGGAGTCCTCACGACTCCTGAGGAGAAAGTACACCTACGAGATCCTTTTGACTCGTAGGGAGAAAATGCTTTTATGGGACCCTTACGGCTTATAAAATTGAAAAGTCTTAGGTGATAGGGACCTAAACCTGTCTCCTAAGCCATCACTCCCCAACAGGTAAAGGCAAATGATGAATTGCTCCTGGCACATGTGCTTCAGTATTAGCAACGCTGATGCCTGCCCTAATACCAAAATTCCAAACTCTAATCCAATAAACCCCTAAGTCTTTAAACTGGGAATAGATGACCTCTAAGTCGATAAACTGGGAACAGATGACCCCTAAAGTTGTTAAACTGGGAAGGAGGGAAATCTCCTCATGGAAATTGATGATTCGCTCCTGGTAGTATTCCAGTGAAGCAATGCTGATGCTAAACCAAAACCAAAATCCCCAAACCCTGTCATGGCGGATGATGATTCGCTCCTGGTACCATATTCCAGTATAGCGATGCTGATGTCAACCCAAATCATATCAAGTCAACAAGACAACCAACAACCTCCCTGGCGGAATCATGCTCCACCTCGGAAACAAGTCAAATCCCGACACCGCAGATTGTGGAGCAAGTCAAATTAGAACATTCGACCGTCCAAGTCGCTAAAAGGGCATCATCGACCGTCCAAGTCGCTAAAAGGGCAGCACTGACCGTCCAAGTCGCAAATAGGGTAGCATCGACCGTCCAAGTTGCTAAAACGGCAACACCGACCGTCCAAGTAGCAAAAAGGGCAGCATCAACCGTCCATGTCGCTAAAATGGCAGCATCGATCGTCCAAGTAGCAAAAAGGGCAGAACCGGCCGTCCAAGTCGCTAAAAGGGCAGCACCGACCGTCCAAGTCGCTAAAAGGGCAGTATCGACCGTCCACGTCGCAAAAATGGCAGCACCGACCGTCCAAGTCGCAAAAAGGGCAGAACCGACCGTCCAAGTCGCAAAAAGGGAAGCACCGACCATCCACGTCGCTAAAAGGGCAGAATCGACTGCCCACGTCGCTAAAAGGGTAGCAACGACCTCCTCGTCGGAATTATGCTCCGCCTTGGAATCAAGTTAACCATACACTCCATCTCGGAGACACGTCAAGCATCGACCGTCCATGTCATAAAAAGGGCAGTGCCAGCTTCCCAAAAAGCGGGAACCAAATCAAGTCGCCTCCACATGAAAGAAGATCCATCAATTTCATGCACACGACCCACATATGCTGTGTGCATTTATTGATGGAGGGCACTTTCTTGGGGTCTAAATTTACACCCCGGTTGACCAAGTCAAAATCAAAGTCAACCCTAAGCCAAGTGGGCCCAAGCCCAGGTCAAGTGGGCCAATGCCTGGGTCGATCCCGAACACGAAGAGTCCGGCCTTCCGCCATGCCGAAATAAATATTTTGTAATAAATAATTTTGGTGTATTTCCTTTTTTTTATTTTTTTGAATATATGTAAGAAAAATGGGCATAAAGCCAAATTTTTGTAAAGCTCATGGCTTATGTACAAAATGAAATAGCACATGAGGCATGGGATGGGCAAAATGCCATTTTTGTAAAGCCCAAGAGACTATATGTAATGTGTATAGCCTATAAAGGCAAAGATAATGAAAATATCTTTAGAACTTTTTCTCTATCCCAAAAAAAAAAAAATCAAAATCTGTGCTCTTTCTCCTTCCTCAAGGTTCTAAAACCTTCTTCTTTCTTTTGAATTAAATTAAGAGTTTTACTTTTCCTTTTCCAAAACTAAATAGTTTTTCAGCACAAAACCCTCAAAGGGGAGCTTGGATCTTCCATCAGATCTTAAAAAGGAGAGATTTTTAAAATCTCAACCCTCTTGTTATCCAAGAGCCGGCCAACAGAGGAGGAAGAAGAAGACCCATCTCCAAAGACCCTACTTTGGGGAAGATCCAGGGCTCAAGGGGAGAAGCCCCTTCATCAGCTTCAAAAATATCATAGGAGTTTAACTCCTCACACACACACACAAAAAAATAATAATAAGTATTTCTTTCTGGGAGTACAACTCCCAGTGCAGGGACCAAGTCCCTTTTGCCGCCCAGCGCCCGAGCTCCCATGTGCTTGGAACGTGAGGCGCTAGCGCCCGAGCG
Source organism: Agapanthus africanus (assembly GCA_030015575.1). Classification (NCBI taxonomy): domain Eukaryota; kingdom Viridiplantae; phylum Streptophyta; class Magnoliopsida; order Asparagales; family Amaryllidaceae; genus Agapanthus; species Agapanthus africanus. Next base: position 219,080,423 of record JASDDO010000029.1, read on the forward strand.
CCCACGTGCCTGGCACGTGTGGCGCTAGCGTCCAAAGCGCTAGCGCCCGAGCGCCCACGTCGCGAGCGCCCGAGCGCCCACGTGCTTGGCACGTGATGCGCTAGCGCCCGAGCGCCCACGTGCCTAGCACGTAAGGCGCTAGCGCCCAAAGAACTAGAGCCCTAGCGTCCGAGCGCCCACGTGCCTGGCACGTGAGGCGCTAGCGCCAGCGCCCGAGCGCCCAAGCGCCCGCGTGCCGCGTACGTGAGGCGCTGGTGCTTTCTCCCACGCATCCTTTAGATGCCCTTTACCTTTATATATATATGTATCTATATGTACATACACACACACACACACATACTCTACAACACTATCCCCCGTTAGAAAAAATTTCTAACGGCCCCCGCAAGGGAGCTGCTAGCCCCCTTGACCCCACAGCCCGCTATCCAAGTAGCGGTACCCCCGTAAAAACTCTGCGGGGCCCCCGATATATCCAAAACACCTTTCAAAACACAACACACGTACACTGCACATCGAGTTCGCATGACCCGTTTGACCCATTAATCGGAGGTTCTCTCGCTCCAAAGGCGATGGGTAATTAAGGGAAGCTTAGTCCGTGGATGCCGGAGATTCGGATCCCCACAATCAATAAACCCCAGTCTACCCTAGGCAGGGGGAATCTGTAAAGAGGCTGACAAGCACGCGCGTATTCCCATCTCAATAGGGTGACGAAAAACACCCTACAGGCTTGTAAGTGACTGATATGATCATCACCTACTGCTGGCGTATTGACAAGTCTTTAGAGTCATATACAGAAGTTTCCTAGTTCAAGCGAAACGAAGTTGGGCACATATGTTGATATGTGCGGGGGCCTGATTAAATATTAGTATGTGTTACCGTATTCTAATCTGGCGGTTATTTGTTATCAGTTAGGTTATATATGATATAACCGGATTGTCGAATCAAGTGTTGATATGACAATGTGATATAAAGATAAATGATATTAGTCGGTTATATGTGATATAACCGGATTATTAAATCAAGTGTTGATTTAATAATTTGATATATATATATATATATATTTGATATAATTATATATTAACTAATATTATTAGCTCGCTAATTATGTTTCTTAATATATATATATATATATTTGATATATGTATATATATATATATATATATATATATTATATGAAGCATGACATGTATTTTCTATTTTTAGAAAATAAAAAATGCGATGTAAATTGTGGAGATATTTGTGGAATGGGCAAGGCATGGGTTTTTCATTTGTTTATTAGTCTTGCAATACTATTGAAGTATAGTTAAATAAATTTATTGAAAATTCAACCATGCTTCAATAAGTGAGCAAGAGTGTAGTTCATTCTACACATGAGTTCATATTATTTTTTCTTTATCCATTATTGAGCTCTTGCTCTCTCTTTCTCTCTACCTTTTTCCTCACCTCACCTCTAAGTTCAAACCCTCACATGTAATGTGAATCATTGAACTTGTGATAACCCTAGTGAGCAAACAAAACCCCTACTTCACCATCCCATATTAGATTAGCACTTTGATGTGGTGTGTTGCCTTCGCTAATGAGATTTCATTGAAGAGGTAGCTAGATCAAGTGGAGCTTCGGGTGGATCATGTTCGGCATGAAGATCACGGAGGAGGCTCGTTCCAACTTCAAGAGGAGCCTTTTGGAGTCGTAGGGACTACAACCCGGAGCATTTGAAGACAAGGGCTTGGTCTATGAAGGTCGTATACTCCTTCCCTTCTTGTTGTTTATGTTATATCATCATAGAAACCCTAATATTCTAGTTAAGATCTTAGTTAGTGTTCATTAGCACCCGAAATTTTTAAAATTGGATGTGTGATGCCCGTTTAAACCAAATCGCGGTGCTACTAAACACTTTTATGGTATCAGAGCCAAGCTAGAACATTAGCTTAGGTCTTTACGTTGTTAAGTGTTCGATCGGTTTTCGAAGTTCGCAAAAGCGTAGTTTCTGTCGAATTTTTCAAATGTTGAAATTTTCGAAATTAAAAATATACAGAAAATCGTGCAGGCTTTTTAATGGAGCCTCAAGAAATTTGAGAACCCAACACCAATAAACGGTGGCGGAAGCGAGGCCAAACACCATGTTTGGCCGCGGTTCCGCGGCATGTTAGTGGGGTTGAGGTGTCAAATTTCTTGTGTTTCTCCATTTGGGCATTTGTCACTTTCTGGATGTTTTTAATGATTCTCAAGTTGTTGAGGTCTCTGGAATTTGTGGGTATTCGATAAATCGATCGAAAAGTTTAACGTTGTATAGATCTTGATGATATGTGATACAATTGTTGGAATCCGGGATTATTAGTTTTGTGAAAACTAGTTTGTATATTGTAAATCTAGCCGTTTAGTCTCTTTTGATCGATTGCCACAGAGTTTTGATTCGGATCAAAACTCTATCGCAATTGCGTATAGTACGCGATCACTTAGTCGGGAATCTTGTTGAATTATTAGACAGCTTATTGAAAAGAGTTTTCAATTTGAGACTAAAATGCAAGTTTTATAAGTTAGGCATGAAATTTGGAATATGAGATATTTCGGGTTTATGATGTCTGAGGATATTGCGGATTCTAATTATTATAGTTTTTCATTTCTTTTCTGCGACCGTAAGTGTAATATGTGGGGTATCTCAAATCTCGTTGCTATATGTCAACGACATTCGGGATACACGTATTTACTTACGTTGATGATATGTGATATTATGTGTTGTTGTGATATGTAATATTGGATCGTCGTGATTGAATAGCCGGGGGTTTTATGTGAGATGAGAGTTTTTACAATTTCCATTCATGTAAAATTTGTATGTAATATTCTTTTATTGGGGCACTTCCGGGTTGAGGATGACATCACCATTGATGTATATTATTTACTTCTCCTCATTAGGATGACCCAAGGCGGGGAACACAAGTAACTGGGTTCTAGAGTCCAGTGGGAGACCATCTCGAGGAGTCGAGACCGGGTCTCCTAACTCTAGAATTGGCAGGGTTACTTGCCACTCTCGTAGGGGACTATGGGATGTGGGTTTGGCTATTCATCACGACCGTGGAATCTATGTTTTTCATTACTGGCTGAATTTAAAACACGGACCTCCTACTATATCCAATATTTCATATGTTGACTTCTGCTGCCTTGTTCTGTGATGTTGATCATATAACTGCGTGAGATGAATGTTATATTATATATATGATATATAATAAATGTTGCTTATGTTTTGCACCCGCGCTAGTCCAACCCCCGCTCTGTCGTTAGTTAAGTAACCTAACGGTGCATGACGGGGCCCCGTGGCGAATGCGGATGGCATAAGCATACTTCTATTTTCGTTTTATTTTTCTGTGATGTTTAGGAAACATTAAATGATGGAACTTCATTAATGAGATTAATGAAAGAAAAGAAACCTAAAGATGTTGTAGAATCAAATTTTTCAAAAAGGTAGCTCTAGTTTTTGGTTTGCGCAGTGGTATTCCTTGATGGATATCCAGCACCTCATTCGATGAGGAAAGAGCCGAGATCCCTTCACCGGGAGTGACCTCTTTAGAAAAACTAGCAAATGCTACAACCCACTTAGTTTATCATCATAGCTTCTATAGTTCTTGCTTTGCACAGTGGTATTCCTTGACGGATATCCAACACCTCATTCGACGAGAAAAGAGCCGAGATCCCTTCATTGAGAGTGACCACTTTAGCAAAAGCTATTAAAAACTATTCGGTTTGTTTTTGAAAACTATTCGATTTGAAAAGTGGAGCTTAAACCACTCCTTTTCAAAATCACTAGATTCTACAATGATATCAAGTTCATTACGTTAAAGGTTTTCTTAAAAGCCATTTGTAGCCCTCCGTCATTTTATGAAGTAGAGTATTTAGTATTCGTGCTACGTTTGTTGACCATAGTTAAGGCGTAGTGTACGGTAGCTAAGTGATGTCTTCCTATAAAGCATATGATGCGATTGATTAGGACATTCATACGACTTTGTTGACCATAGTTAAGGGTCGTACGGATGGGTTTAATTCAATCAAGAAATGAACGGGTTGAACTTGGCTAGCGCTTTTGATTTGTTGACCATAGTTAAAGACATAAGTCGCTAGGGATAAAAAACTGTTAGTGTTTATGCCCTAGAGGCCATTATTGTACCATACTAGTTTGTATATTACTTAATGGAAGCTTGGGATATTCACAGTTGTATTGACAGTCTTACTGAAAATGGTAGTATGCTACTTGGTTTGTTTCTACTTTAATATGTGCATGTGTTTCTTTTAACATATCGCTTATACATATTTGTAGAGCCCTTAGGATCTTTGCTTGATTACCAACGTTGTGATGGCAGTCACACTAGTGGGGGCTAGGTAGTCTACAAGCGCATCCTTTTCCAGGTCCCTAGTCGTAGGATTATCCAGACAGGGCATCGATACTCCGGAGTAGACTAGTGTATACGCTTCTCATCCCAGCAGGGGAAATGGTCTGTCCCAAAGCCATTAGTAAGTTGTACTGGAGATAGTATGCAGGTGCTCGTTGGGTTACGGGTACACCGGACAGGACTCGCAAGGAACTGTTGGTTGGTATTATACTCGTCGTCAGTTAACAGTTCCCAGGTGACATGAGTACAACATAGTCCGTAGACTTGACACTGCTATGTCATCTCGAGTGTGTTCCCACTGTTCTTAGATTGCTACCCTACCACGGCTCAAAGGAGTCGTGCAAACAGGTAGCAGTTGGGTGCAGTCCCGAAGTACTCGGAGGCAGTGGCGGTTAGATAGTATTCGTCTCTCCCGGTATTGGGAGTTGATATCGCGCTATGTTTAGAGAGCCATTACGCAAAGTTCCTGGCCAGGGCAATCGAGATTTACTGGTAGGATATCCAGTAGATTCTCAAGGTGTAATGGGCTTCACTCTGACACGACTTATACCGCTTTTAGGGGACTGATGCTTGCTGCCCCCTAGGCTCGGTATGCGATAGTCTTAGATGAACATACCGGACTTTACGGAGATTGTCACATCAGGCTCAGTAGGAGTTCGGATGGATTTCCTCATCGGCCTTCTTATCGACATCTACCTGGGGACCGTTACGTACAGCTAGTACCGCTTGCGGCCTATGGTTAAACCCACTGCCAGCGTAGTGTCGAGTCTTTAGTGTCCCACACAGAGAGTTTCCCTGCTTCAGGCGAAACGATATAGAGGTCGTATGGTTTTACGACAAGGTTCGGACACATACGTGTATTTATGCACGTACGATGTTCGGACAGATAATACTAGCGGGCTTTAGTTTAAGCCAGATTCTAGTATTGGATTATGGGATTTATACAGTCTCAGTATTTCCGTGTTTTTACGGATAGGAGGGGCATTCGCGTAATTAGTCAAGAAGCTTCTAGAAGAAAGATGAGGTGGTGAGCTTAGGTGTAATCTGCATTAAATGAATTTGTGACTCATGAAGTGATTCATCCAAATGAGTTAATGTAGCATTTATTTCTTAATGACTCATGAGATGATTCATTCATTTGTATTAAATGAAGCATGGTTGTAATTATCTATATGATTTATTTGATAATTATTATGCTTCATTATATACATAATGAGTTATATTTTCATTTCATTATTACATAGACATTCTCTCCCCTCAAGCTCTCTCTCTTCACAGACCTAACCCTACCTCTCATGTGTTGAGATCCCAAGGGTTAGCAAGACTAATAGATCCCTAATCCACCTTTATATCCTCTAGGTTACCTTGATTAGCAATCATAGCTACCTAGTTACCTCAAGTGAGAGGTTAAAGCTTGGAGAATGAACTCTCGGGTGGATCTTCTATCACATCAAGGAGGCCGATGAGGAGGTGAACAACAAGAACAAGAAGGACTAGAATCTTCTGGTATAATCATCTATCATAGTAGTTAATCACTTCTATATAGTTGTTAGTTAGGGTTTAGCAAAGATCCGTAAAGTTAGTCGATGTTAACTGAAACAAAATGATTGTTTTACCTATTTTGCCTCCCCGCATCATGTGGGGTGTCTAACGTCGACTTACAAAAACAATATCAGGAATTTCAAGTGTTGAAATTTGCAATGAGATTGCATACCTTCTATATGATAGTTGGATCCCGATACCCAGTGCGAGTAAGAGTTACTCCTGGAAGAGTTTTGCACTTTACAAGTAGCTAATCCAGTAGGTGTCTAGAAAGGTGTCAACGGGGTTATGCCTCAAGAGAAACGAGGTTTATTTTAATTAGGTCCATGCGAAAGCACGGGGAACCTCATTTAGAGTACCGACACTGGCCTGGCTGACTGGTTAGCGAACTTGTAGAATGTAATTAATCCCGGCTAATCTTACCTTTTAGGGTTTGAAGGAAGATTTGATAAAAACAGTGGGAGCCATCCTGATTAGATAAGATAATAACCAATCTAATCTTGTAAAGAGCGCACGCTAATGCGTTTCCTTCTCTCTCTCTCCAGGTACCGACCAATGACACACCTTAATCAAGATAATAATATTGATGTATTGACCGAACCTACTTATTATACTGGGCTAGGTTCCGCTCTATCTTATGACTGTCATAAGTCTGAGCAAGGAATAGGCAAATATCAGGATTCCCACACCACCCGTGCGAAGAATAAGCTTGTTGATGCATCGTCTTCGGGTGTGTTCATAATCGAGAACTGTTTCTCAGTTTGCTTTACGTCCTGGGTATTGGATACCGAATCAGGATCCCACATATGTAATTTGTTACATGGGCTAAAGAAAGATACAGAACTGGGAAAGGGTGATATGTCTCTATAAGTAGGGAATGGAGCAATTGTTGCAACCAAAGCAGTTGGCGAATATCACCATGTATTACCAACTGGTAAAACATTGGTTCTGAACTACTGTTGCTACGTGCCAAACATGATGTGCAACATTATATCGGTTTCTTTGCTAACTAAAGAAGGATATAATCTCACATTAGAGGATAATGTTATGAACATTTTCCAAAATCAAGTGTTGATTGGGTTTGGTACGTTATGTGACGGTATATACGTTCTGAATCAAACAACAGTTCTAAACGTACAGAACACACATAAGAGGAAGAGTTCAAAAATGAACGAAGCCTTCTTGTGGCACTGTAGACTAGGTCATATCTGTAAGTCTACGGTAGTGCCCCGGCCGTCTGTCCGAGGTCAAAATGCGGAAACGAAAACTTTTCTTAAACTAGAAACCGGCGCTATCGCATAATTTAATCCCGGATCAAACCATTAACCTACAACTAGCTAACAAAAGAAGAGTTGGAAAAGCTATACCGATCGATCCGTGTCCTTCGGTCTTGGCCACCATCCCAAGCTCCTTGCGGCATCTCCGGTCTCGATCTCCTCGTCGGAAAGGGCACCACATCTTCGAGTCATTTTACGGGCTCCCGCTTCATCCGAAGCAACTCGGGCACGAAGTTCGCTAGCCGACGTGTCCAAGGCGAAGTAGAGAATGTGTGTGACAATTTTGTCTCTTGCATCCATTACATGGATAGAGGTTGAAGATGAAGCCATTGTTAGTTATATGTATGCCCTAGAGGCCATTACTGTACATTGGATGTATATTGTAGTGGATGCTGGGACATATATAGGTAGGACTTTCTTGCTCGACATAATAGTACGCTATCTGGTTGCTCTTTATCTTAACATGTATACTTTCTGTCTCTCTGTTACATGTTGATAAAGCCCTTAGGATGTGTACTCGACTTCCAGGACTATGATGCAGATCATACTAGTGGGGCCTGGGTAGTCCATGAGTACATCCTTCAATGTTCCTAGTCGTGGGAATATCGAGACGGGGAATCGATATTCCAGAGTAGACTAGCGTATATCTTCTCGACCCATGTGATGGGCGATGGATGATCCTATATCCATTGGTGTTTGACATCAGAGATGGTATGCGGGTGCTCAGTGGAGACTGGGTACACTAAACGGACTCACCGAGAACTCCCAGATGGCATTATACCTCACGTCAGATGGCAGTTCTCTGGTGACACTGGTACAGCTTAGTTTGTTGACCCGAGATCGTCATAGAGTCTTGTGTGTCTCCCACTGTGCTTTGATTTCCACCCTACCACGGCTCTACTGAGTCGTGCAAACAGGTGGTTTTTGGGTACATTCCCGATTCACATGGAGGCAATGAGCGATACGAGGGGATTCGTCTCTCCCAGTATTGGGGGTTGATGTTGCGCTATGCTCGACTGGCCATAACAGGAAATCCCTGGCCAGGGTTGCAGTGATATACTGGTAAGAGTTATCAGTAGTTTCATGATTGTTATGGACCTTACGTCGGCATGACTTATCAAGCTATTGGGGTCGGACGTTTACCACCCCTAGGCGAGATATGCGACATATCAGACGAACAGACCGGACTGTACGGTAAGTGTTACTGGTTGGATTCACAGGAGTGTGAGCGGGCTTGCTCGTCGATCTTCTGATCGCTCAATACCCGGATGGCCGTTACGTTTAGCAGACCGCTTGCGGCTTGTGGGTGTTTGATATGATCATCACCTGCTGCCGGCGTATTGACGAGTCTTTAGAGTCCTACACAGAGGTTTCCTGGCTCAAGCAAAACGAAATAGGAGCGCATATGAGATATGTGCAGGACCGAGAATAATACCAGTATGTGATACTGTATTCTATTCTCGCGATGAATGTATCGATTGGTTGTGTGCGATATAACCTAGTTATCGAATCGAGGATTGATTCGATAAGTCGATACATTGGATATTAGTTGTTCATATGCGATATGACCGGATCGTTAAATCAAGTGTTGATTTAATGATTTAATGTATAATTATATATTTGATATATTACTTTGCATTAACTAGTATTGGTTCACTTAAGATGGATTTTCTCACTTGATGTGCACATTGTATATATGATATAGTTTTGTGCACTAGATTGTATCATGTTTGATGATACATGCAAACTTGGGTGTGTGTATGCTATATACCATGTTTAGATAAATGGTTACGGTTTTATTTACTTTATTTATTTTGGTTAAAAGAAAAAGGAAACTAAATGGTTGCTTTTGTTTTTATACAAGAAGCTTCTTGATGCTTCATGCAACTTTGACTAAGTGACCATTTTGTCTCCATCTCTTAACATAACCATTTAACTAAACCCTAGTCAATTCTCTACACTCAACCATGGTTGCATTATGATAAGAATGGATGGGATTTTCTTTTTAAGATAATTCTTTTTATTCTTTCCTCTTCATCATCTTCATCAAGCTTCATGAAAGCTTGCTAACTTTAATGGTGAAATGAGAAAAAGAGTGAGAAATCCAATTCTAAAGTGAACCCACTTCCTATTTCTTCATCCTCTACCACTTGCCATGTAGTATAGGGTGTTTTCTTCACAAGTTTCATGACTTGGTGAAGTTGGAGCTTGATCTTGTGTTGCCTCGACGTAGATTATCTTCGGCATCGAAGTCGACGACCTAGCCCGATCATTTCTTCGACGAAACCATCGCCAGAGTCCGGGATCCGATGATCGCAGTGGAGGGACGTCAACACGGAGCTATGGAGGTGGAGAACCGGATCTACAAAGGTTGTATTTTCCATTCACTCTTAGTTAAGTTGTTAACTTATATTGTTTCGCCTATACCTCTAGTTACGATCTTGCTTAGGGTTACTTGGCACATAAATAAATTTTGAACTGGCCATGTTTGATCACTTGTAGAACCTCATGGGTGTGCCTAGGAATCCTACAGTGGTATCAGAGCCTAGCTAGAGCCTTAGGCGATGAGTAGACGAAGTTAGAAACCCGATCGAACCCCGAAACCCTAGCTTTAACCCTTCTCTGTACATTTTTTTAAATCGGGGAATTTTGTGAATTAAAAATATGCAGAAAAATCAGCAGGCTTTTCTAAGAGTTTCTGTGCAAATACGAGGGCCTAATTCGATTAAACCGCCGCGGAACCGCGGCACTAGCCTGGCATGTGCGGCGGTTCCGCGGCCGTACGGTCTCCTCTTTCATTGAATTTGGCACGGTAATTCCTATATTGGAACGCTGTATTTTCTGGGTATTTTTATTATGACTCAAGAGTTGAGTGTTCTGGGGTTGTATTGGGACTCGAAGATTCGATCGGATTATCAAACTTTGTCTATGTGTTTTTCCGGATAATTTTAGAATATGTTAAAAAGTTCGACCGGATATAAATACCCATTTTTTCCCCTGCCGGGAAATTTCCAATTTTTGGATTTTTCCGTAGTTTAATGACGTTCTAAGTAGTGCAAATAACACGATGGTCCCTCTAGAAGACAACAAACCTTAACTCGATTATGTGACCGTCTTGAACTGCCCTTTGAACCTTAGGGTTTGGGGCAGTACGGCGTGCCACATGTGAGGCGTTGGCTTGACCCTTCTACGGTGAACCGTTGGTACTGAGGCACGAAGTGAATGTTGTTAAACTTATTTCATGTGTTGAGCTGTTTCGGGAAAACTTGGGTGTTCGATTGTTCGATCGGAAAGTTTAACATTTTCTATTTATCCGGAATGTGATACAATATTTGGAATTCACAAGTAGTTATGAGATAACTGAATGAATGGTGTAAACATAGCAGTTTAGTCTCACTTGATCGATTGCCACGGAATTTTGATGTGATCAAAAGTCCATCGCAATCACGTAGCGTACGCGGATACTCGCCGGGTAAACTTAATAGACAGTCTCACTCCATAGCCCCGACCAAGTGACTGTAGGAGAACCCCGTCGCCGAAAGCATCCGTTCGGGTGCTCGCGGCAGCGGTGTTCCGCCTTGGTGCACTTCGTCGACGGCGTCGGGGGTGCGGCCACCTACTAAAGTTTGCGACGAGCATTCGATCAGGATGTCGGGAATCTTGTTGAATTACCCGATATGATATTGAAAAGAGTTTTCGATAATGAGACTAAAATGCGGGGTTTATAATTGTTAGGCATGTGATGTCTAAGTATTTCATTTGATTAGGCATGCGATGTCTAAAGAGGTTGCGGATTCCAACTGTTGTAGTTTTACACTTTCTTTTCTGTGACCGTAAGTGTAATATGTGATATCGCCGGTTTCGTTGCTATATGTCAACGACAATTGGGATGCACATATTTACTTACGTTGATGACATGTGATGTTATGTGTTGCTGGATATGTTATATTGGATCGTCGTGTTTGAATAGCTCGGGTTTTTTTTTATGTGAGATGAGTGTTTTTCATTTTCATTCATGTAAAAAACTTGTATGTAACTTCTTTTATTGGGGCACTTCCAGGTTGCGGAAGATGTCACCGTTGATGTATATTATTTACTTTTCCGCATTAGGATAGACCCAAGGAGGGGAGCACAAGTAACCGGGTTCTGGGGTCTAGTGGGAGACCATCTCGAGGAGTCGAGTCCGGGTCTCCTAACCCTAGAATTGGTAGGGTTGCTTGCCGCTCTCGTAGGGGTCTAGGGGTGTGGGATTGTCTATTCATCACGACCGTGGAATCCGTGTTTTATACTGGCTCGTATTAAAAACACGGACATCCTAGTATATCTAATATTTCATATGATATTTTCTGCTGCGTTATCTGTGATGTGATCATGTGATATGTTCATATAGATATTGCATATAGTATATATGATATATTATATAGACGTTGCTTATGTTTTACACCCGCACTAGCCCTGCCCCGCTCTGCCGTTAGTTACCTAACCTAACGGTGCAGACGGGACATCGAGGCGAATGCGGATGGCATAAGCGTACGTTATATTTATCTGTGATATTTAGGTGGAATTAAATGATGGGATATTCATTAATGAGATTAATGAAAGAAAATAAACCTAATTGATGTTGTGGAATCGAATTTCAAAAAATAAAACAGGTAGCTACAGTTCTTGCTTTGCATCGCGGTGTTCCTTGTAGAACATCCTGCACCTTATTCGATAAGGAAAGGACCGAGATCCCTTCACCGGGAGTGACTCCATTAGCAATAACTGGCAGATGCTACAACTCTCGGTTTGTCTTTTGATTGCTTCTATAGTTTATGCTTTGCACAGCGATATATATGATATATCCCGCACCTCATTCGACGAGGAAAGGGCCGACGATCCCTTCACCGGGAGTGACCCCTTTAGCAAAACTAGAAAAGCCTCAAAAACACTCCATTTAAAAATCATTTGATTCCGCAACGAGATCAAGTTCAGAACGTTAAAGGTTTTCAAAAAAACCATTCGCAACCCTCCGTCATTTTAGGAAGTAGAGTACTTAGTATTCGTGCTGTGTTTGTTGACCATAGCCAAGGCACAGTGTACGGTAGCTAAGTGATGTCTTCCTACACCGCATATGATGCGATTAGTTAGGACAGTCGCGTGACTTTGTTGACCTTAGTTAAGGGTCATGTGGGTGGGTCTAATTAATCACGAAATGACGGGTAGAACTTGACTAGTGCTTTTGATTTGTTGACCATAGTTAAGGTCATAAGTGCTAGGGGTAAAAACCATTATCGGAAGTTTCAAGTGTTGAAATTTGCAATGAGATTGCATACCTTCTATATAATAGTTGGATCCCGATACCCACTGCGAGTAATTGTTTCTCCTGGGAGAGTTTTGCACTTTGCAATTAGCCGATCAAGTAGGTGTCTAGAAAGGTGTCAACGGGGTTACGCCTCTGGGAAAACGAGGTTTACTATAATTAGGTCCGTGCGAAAGCACGGGGAACCTCCCTCAAAGTACCGACACTGGCCTGGCTGAAAGATTAGTGAACTTGTAGAGTGTAATTAATCCCGGCTAGTCTTTCCTTTTAGGGTTTGAAGGAAGATTTGATAAAAACAGTAGGAGCCATCCTGATTAGGTAAAATATATAACCAATCTAATCTTGCAAGAGCGCACGTAGAGTGTTTTCTTCTCTCTCTCTCCAGGTAGCGACCATATCACGCCTTAATCAAGATAATAATATAGATGTATTGACCGAACCCGCTTGTTATACTGAGCTGGGGAACGTTGGTCCCGCTCCAACTTATAATTGTTATAAGACCGAGCAGGAAATAGGGGAATACCAGAATTCCTATGCCGCCCAAACGAAGAAAGTGCATATGATGCATCTCCTTCGGGTGTGTTCTTTACACATAACTGTTTCTCAGTATCCTCTGCATCCTGGGTACTTAATACCGGATCAGGATCCCAGATATGTAATTTGTTACATAGGGCTACAGAAAGGTAGAGAACTGAGAACGGGTGATAAGTTTCATGAGACAGAAAACGGTGCAAGTGTTGCAGCCAGGTCTGTTGGTCACTGTCACCCTGTATTACAAATACATTGATTCTGAACAAATGCTATTAGATACCGAACCTGATATACAAAATCATATCGGTCTCTTTATTAGTAAAGAAAGGATATAATTTTGTATTGTTGGATAATGTTTTGAACATTTCCTATTTCAAAAGTTGATCGGTTCAGGCACGTTATCTAAAAGCATTGACGTTCTAAATCAAACTACAGTTCCTAGTATACAGAACACACACAAGAGGAAGAGTTCAGAAATGAACGAATCCTTCTTGAGGCATTGTAGACTAGGTCATAACAATGCGACCCGACTGGCTGAAGTTACATTTTAGATGCATATTTAAATCAGTTTGAATTTACATCTTATGAAACTTGCCAGTCATGTCACAAAGATAAGATGACCATAGCTCTGTTTATTGGAAACAGAGAAAGAGTTAGTGAACTCTTGGGACTGATACATGATGATGTATGTAAGGTCTCCTGTCTACACATGCCAGGACCGGTTCTTTATACTTCATTACGTTCTCTGATGATCTCTCAAGATTCAGACATATGTTCCTGTTGAAACACAAGTCCGAACCTTTTGAGATATTCACAGAATATAAGCTAGAAGTAGGGAACCAATACGGGTATAAGTATTATGTCCTCTGATGTGATCAGGGAGGAGAATACTTGTGCATAAAATTCCTGGATTGTTCTAAAAGAGAATGAGATTCTCTCTCCGTATTACTCCTCTGAATATACCACAGCACAACGGTGTATCGGGGCGGAGCAATCGCACCATATTAGATATGGTATGCTCTATGATGAGTACTACTGAGTTACCTATTTCCTTTTGGGGGTTGTGCACTTGAGAAGTTGCATACCTATTGAATTAGATTCGAATCAAATCAGAGCCTACCACTCCATATAAGATATGGTATGGGAAGAGCCTATCTCTTAAGTAAGTTAAGATTTGGGATTGTCCGGCCTATGTCAAAAGCAAAATCCGGACAAGATCGAGGCAAGGTCAGTTCTGTAGAACTGGAAAGGTTCCAGCTATACAAAACTGCAGCTAATGATTTGGTAGAACCAAAGGATTCAATAGCAACCAATGAATCTCAGCTTCTCCGCCGATCTAGCAGGGTTCCTCATCCGCCTGAGAGATACTTTGGTTTCTCGATGATAGTGGGAGCGAGGATTGCATCATGAGATGATGACCTAACTAGTTTCGAGCTGGCCATCAGGAGTGAGACTCTGTAAGAATGGCTGGATGCTTAGCGATCTTAGATGGAATCCATGTACACCAACAAAGTATGGACTTTGGTTGCTATATCTGAAGGGTTAAATCCCTATGAGGAGCAAGTATATCTTGAGAAGATTACTTGCTATAGATGGAAAAGTTGAGACTTTCAAAGCTAGACTTGTTAAAGGTTTTCGTCATCGACCAGGCGTGGATAATGATGAAACCTTTTTCCAGTGGCTATGCTTAAGTCCATCCAGATCCTACTTACCACGGCTACATTCCATGACTGCGATATCTGGTGGTTGGGTGCCATGACTACTTTTCTAAGTAAAGATTTAGAAGAGAACGACTATAAGAACACAGCCAGAGGGCTTCGTAAATAGTGGGAGCAGCGGAAACGTGTGCAAGTTGCTTTACATGATAAAGCAGGCATCGCGGAGTTGGAACGTCTGTTTTGATGTGGTAGTCAAAGAGTTTGACTTCATCAAAATGGTAGATGAACCTTGTATGTACAAAAAGGTAGTAAAGAGTAAGGTGGTCATCCTCGTATTGTACGTGGACAACATACTCTTGATAGGAAAAGAGTTTCTTATGCTACGAACGGTCAATCTCCTCTTATCACAAGGATTCTCCAAATAGGATAAAGGTGAATCACTGGAAAGGTTCCAGGGTAATAAGGACGACTGAATGTCAGTCACATGCATTGTCTTTACCCTCAGTAGAGGGACGGTATGTTGGAAGAGTTCCAAGCTAGATACCGTGGCAAACTAGACGATAAAAGCTGGTAACATCGCTATTAAAGATACTACCAAAGAGGCAGTTTGGGTGTATATTGGTTCATGAGATGAACTAGATTCCTATAATTGTAAGACAATGAAAGTGTGGCTTTGGCCCAGAAACCCTGGTCCCATCAGTGACCCAGACATATTCTGAGGCAGCATCACCTGATCATGGAGATAGATGATCTCCAGGGTGATCGAGGTTAGGAGAGTAGACTCAGAGAACAACACGGCGGATCCACTCACAAAGGCTTTTTCCGAGAGAGAGACTTTTATGGGATGGTTGAGTATTAGATACTATAACCACTGCTACAGATGGCCCTAGTGCAAGTGGGAGATTGTTAGTTATATGTATGCCTTAGAGGCCATTACTGTACATTGGATGTATATTGTAGTGGATGCTGGGACATATATAGGTAGGACTTTCTTGCTCGACATGATAGTACGCTATCTGGTTGCTCTTTATCTTAACATGTATACTTTCTGTCTCTCTGTTACATGTTGATAAAGCCCTTAGGATGTGTACTCGACTTCCAGGACTATGATGCAGATCATACTAGTGGGGCCTGGGTAGTCCATGAGTACATCCTTCAATGTTCCTAGTCGTGGGAATATCGAGACGGGGCATCGATATTCCAGAGTAGACTAGCGTATATCTTCTCGACCCATGTGATGGGCGATGGATGATCCCATATCCATTGGTGTTTGACATCAGAGATGGTATGCGGGTGCTCAGTGGAGACTGGGTACACTGAACGGACTCGCCGAGAACTCCCAGATGGTATTATACCTCACGTCAGATGGCAGTTCTCTAGTGACACTGGTACAGCTTAGTCTGTTGACCCGAGATCGTCATAGAGTCTTGTGTGTCTCCCACTGTGCTTTGATTTCCACCCTACCACGGCTCTACTGAGTCGTGCAAACAGGTGGTTTTTGGGTACATTCCCGATTCACATGGAGGCAATGAGCGATACGAGGGGATTCGTCTCTCCCGGTATTGGGGGTTGATGTTACGCTATGCTCGACTGGCCATAACAGGAAATCCCTGGCCAGGGTTGCAGTGATATACTGGTAAGAGTTATCAGTAGTTTCACGATTGTTATGGACCTTACGTCGGCATGACTTATCAAGCTATTGGGGTCTGATGTTTACCACCCCTAGACGAGATATGCGACATATCAGACGAACAGACCGGACTGTACGGTAAGTGTTACTGGTTGGATTCACAGGAGTGTGAGCGGGCTTACTCGTCGATCTTCTGATCGCTCAATACCCGGGTGGCCGTTACGTTTAGCAGACCGCTTGCGGCTTGTGGGTGTTTGATATGATCATCACCTGCTTCCGGCGTATTGACGAGTCTTTAGAGTCCTACACAGAGGTTTCCTGGCTCAAGCGAAATGAAATAGGAGCGCATATGAGATATGTGCAGGACCGAGAATAATACCAGTATGTGATACTGTATTCTATTCTCGCGATGAATGTATCGATTGGTTGTATGCGATATAACCTAGTTATCGAATCGAGGAATCATTCGATAAGTCGATACATTGGATATTAGTCGGTCATATGCGATATGACCGGATCGTTAAATCAAGTATTGATTTAATGATTTAATGTATAATTATATATTTGATATATTACTTTGCATTAACTAGTATTGGTTCACTTAAGATGGATTTTCTCACTTGATGTGTGATTGTTAAAGATTCTGCGTGTTCAAGTTTAGTTAATTACCGCAATCAAAACGGTTTCTTTTGTAGCTAGCCGGTTGAGTACGGGTCGTCCGCAGGGAGATGGGAATCTTTTTCTATGTGCTTTAACGAGTTAAGTCCAATTTTCCAGATTTGTTTGTGATTAACAAAGTGTTAAAATGATATGTAAAGAGAGCTTGTTAGGGTTAGGATTAGGTTAGTTTGAGTTAGGAGTCGCTCACTTCTTTCATTGCCACTCTTAATATCGGTGTTACGGTAATCGGCAATAACGGGGATTAGCACGACTAGGAAAGAACTTGCGAGTATAAGCCAGGCTTTCCAACGCTTAAGTTCTTCCTTTTGGTGCTTATCCGTCCGTTCTTGGCTCTTAGCCATAACCTCCGGTTAATTCAACCACAACCGGTCTCACTACGGAATCACCGCTATCATGTAGGATAGGGTGCCGTAGGGAGCGGATTGTGGTTCAATTAACGGGAGCCGATTTAAGATGTTGGGCAAGGAAAGGGTGAGAGAGATTTCCTTCTCTCAAACTTCCCTTATCCTACCCTAACAAGTATGGAAACTACTCACACATCATAACGAAAAGAAAATAAAACAAAAGAGGAAGATAGAAAGAAAGAGATTAGAAGATAACAACTAGCTATTTGCGACCTCACCTTGGCAAGGATCAAGCGTAAGCATCATGGTTGTTTAAGGATAAAGGAAAAGAGAAAAGAAAGAAACAACAAGAAATAACAACAACTAAATTATCAATTAAAGATTACAAGTAATTAACATAACAAGAGCAAGACAAGTATAATAACACAACGAACTTCTTTATTCATCATTCTTCACTCACAAAAGCTCACTACAAGTTTTTCAATGGAGAAGAGATGAGAAGAGGAAGAAGAACAACAAGTATTCTAAAACCTAAAAAATACAAGATTAAGCACCCCTTGGCTTCACAAGGTTCTGGGCTATTTATAGGCAGGGAGATGGAAATCTAAGGCAAAATTCTGCTTCTACATGAAATGTCCAAAGTACCCCTGAAATACGACACTATGAAGAGACCATATGGCCGCGGTTCCGCGGCCTAGACCCTCTATTGGCCGCGGAACCACGGCCATATAGAGGAGTTAGGTCAAGGGCTTTTGAGTGCTTCCCTGGTCTGCTGTCCCCTTTTGTCTGGTACATGTTTTTTCTGATAATCTTTCCACATTTCTTCCAGAATTCTAGTGGATCAAAAGGTGATTGGATGTGGATCTTTTGTCATGATTTTCTTGAGCTCCGCGTAGATTTCTTGGACTTGGTGTTGCCATTGTGCTTTGTGCATGAAGATGACAATCGATTTGCCATTTTGTCTCTCAAACTGGTGTGTGGCAACATACGGATAGAGAGCGGAGACCCGTGTTTTATCTGTGGTTGGCAGGAACCCGGATTTTGTCGTGTTTTTCCATGAATTTCATCGTTTAGAGCCAAGAACCTGTATCCTGCAATTGACTAGCAAACACGGCTCAAGAGTACCTACCGATAAGCAATATGATAAAAATTGGGCGGTATAAAAATGCAAAAATCTGATATGAACAAGTACCCCCAAACTTATCATTTGCTCGTCCCGAGCAAAGCCAATTTATTCACAAAAAATTCCTAACCTCACTTTCGTAGGGTACGCGATTGCACTGAGCATGTGCAACAAGCCGTTAAACCTCTAGGTGTCCCTAATAGGAGGAGTGTTGTCTCCTGAGGGTTTTCAGCGGATACTACCCACAAAATCCGGTCATGCTAGTTTTGAAAAATAACTAAGATTCAAACCCTAAAGTTCTGTTTCAGAAAATAACAATTCTATTATCCTAAGTCTAGACTATCGAACCTTTATTTTTCACACCTCGATTCTTATTTAACTACAGATTTTATATGTCTTTACGTGTAGTGCAAATAGTGTCGTTAAGTTTCCAGAAGGATCGATTTAAGTCATCATGTCACACAATAAAGCCCAGATAAAAATTTTAAAAAGGATCATATAAGTTTTATAAAGAGTTAAGCATTTTTCAACTTTCGTTTTCCAGTAAAGTTTCAACTTCAGAATTTCTATCTTCCTTAACAGGAAACTAGGTCTTATTTTTCACTCTACCTTTTTCTTGTTTTCATTTCATACACACCTCTGAGAACGTGCAATAGTTTTTATCATAGAATAATACCTTCATATCTCCGCTAAATTTTTTATAAAAGCTTGTCTTTTATCAAGATTATTCTCACACAAAGAACCGTTAGGAATTTTAACTCGGAGAGAATACTTGTTTGACTTTGTTTTAATCTGGACTTTCTAGGCTTCTTAGTGAGCTTTGGGCCAATGCACCCAAACCAGTTGGCTTTAGGGCATTAGGTGTAGAAACACCCCAGCGGACTTAATTACTCAAGTTACCTAGGTCCAAAAACAAAAGACAGTTTGGCGTGAAAATCATGATGATTCAATACGAACGGAGACATAACCGACAGTTCAACTATTTTTTTGGATAAAAGACGTGTTTAGTGGGTTCGGTGTGTAATCATTCCAATCAAGTTTCAGATGGGTTATTTTTCGGACTTAGTTCCAATTAAGGCATCAATAACATTCCTTCATATTCACTTCACTTCATAACCTATTCTTGATATTACTTATTTTAGAACAAACCTATTTGATCCTCAGAAAATCATTTATCCATTTAAAAGTTTTTAGACATAAAAGACTTGTCATCTAATTTCCAAAACTCACGACACGTGTAGTGTGATGTAAAGACGTATATCAGCTATAGTTAACTTCAAAGGAGAGTTATCTTTCAGGTTTTCAAAATCTAAAAATAAGATTTAGTTATTTTTATTTTATCAAACAAAACCGTCGAAATGTTGAATCAGAGTTTTCCCACTAGCTAACTTGACAGAAAAGTTTTTATATTTTTAGAAAATTTTCAGATTTTTATGGATTTTATGGATTTTAATATGCAGATGCAAAATATACATATGAATGCGAAGGTAAGAAATGCGTACCGAGCGTACCCCCAAACTTAAACTGGACAGTGTCCTCACTGTCATTGCATGAAGAGATCATTTGAAGGGTCAAAATTGTCGGTTAGATATACACAAAATTTTTATTTTTTTTATTTTTTTTGTTTTTGTTTTTAAAGAAAAGAAAAAGAATATCCACAAATAAATACAAAAAGGTATATACATACCCCCAAACTTATTTGGAACAGTGTCCACTGTTCTTGGCTGGATAACCGAAGTTTGGTGGTAGGCAGAGGAAGATTATGCAGGGTAAACCGGCTCCTGTAAGAATAGGAGCTCCTCTGTTGGGCGCTAAGGTACGGTTTTAGTCGGTGTCCGTTCACTTTGAAAAATGAACCGTCCTTTGGATTCTCCAAATCCACAGCGCCATGCGGATACACATTCCGCACAAAATACGGCCCTTTCCAGCGAGATCTGAGTTTTCCTGGATGGAAGTGTAGTCTGGTGTCGTAAAGCAGTACCTGTTGACCAGGTATGAACGTTTTGCGCAAAAGGTGTTTATCGTGAAACACCTTCGTTCGATTCTTAAAGACAACCGCGTTATCGTAAGCCTCATCCCTAAGCTCGCTCAATTCGTTCAACTGCAGCTTCCGATGGCTGCCCGCATCTTCGAGAGACAGATTCAGTTCTTTTATCGCCCAAAATGCGCGATGCTCTATTTCGACAGGTAGGTGGTGATTGAAAGAATTAAAGTTAACCGCAATCAAGACGGTGTCGCCATGCAGCTAGCCGGTTGAGCACGGGTCGATCCACAGGGAGATGGTTGTATGTCCTTTCTTGTTTTAGACGAGTCAATAAAGAATGAGTATGTGTTTGTTCAGTCTAACCTATGTGTATTATTTGCAAGTATAAAGTTGTTAAGAAAAAAATACGAGATTTTAAGCTAAAGAAATCCGTACTCAAAACCTTTGAGCCGAGTCTTGACCAACTGAAGCTAGAGCAATCGGCAACAACGTGGATTAGGGGATTTAAGCGCGGTATTCGTGGAATCCGGCTTATTTACCCTTATCCTTTCGTTCTTGTCTCTTGCTTTCGCCTCCGGCCAAACCGAACGCAACCGGTCGCGGTTAGGAATCACCGTTACCTTGTTAGGGTAGGGTGCTTAACGGAGCGCTTGCGTATGGTTTGGGCGGAGATCAATGGAAAATAACGGGAAAAGGAAATGAGCAAGGAAGTATTAACTTACAATATCGTATTGATTCTTAACAACAACAATAATTACAACCATTCACAAAATGAGCAAAAAAGAGAGAACAAAAAGAACAAAGAAAAGAAAAGATTACAAGTAAGTAAGTGCATGAATTTAAATTGCAAATAAGTAAAGCAAGATAATAAAAAGCAAGTAATAAATAAGCAATAAAAAGAATTAGAAACTAGAACTCAAGACAAGCATGGGATCAATAGCCAACCCTTAAACTTGCAAGCTCAATGAAGAGGTTGCAAGATCAAGAGAAGGGTAGAGAACGCATGTGAAATGAAGCGCTAATTCCATAAGAAAATACGACCCTTGAGATCAATAACTAACCCTTAACCTTTCAAGCTCAATGAAGAGGTTGAAAGATCAAGAGGAAGCAAAAATCTCAAGGGGAAGTTAAACAAAAGAGAATGATACAAAAACCCCCATCTTCATTAACATCCACTCAATGCTCTCACTACATTTTCATGGAGGAAGAATGAAGAAGAAGAAGAAGAAGAACTAAAACTACACTAAAGAGGAACAATGAATGAACACCAAAAAGCTTGGCAAGTTCTGGGATATTTATAGGAGGTGAACTGAAAACCTAGGGCAACAATCTGGCATAATATGAAGTCCCCAAACTGCCCATAAAAACGACAGAATGAGGACCCCATAAGGCCGCGGAACCGCGGCCTAGACCCCCTATTGTCCGCGGTTCCGCGGCCCTTTAGTGGAGTTGGGTGGTCGTCTTTTGGGTGCTTCCCTGGTTTGTAGTTGTCTGCTATGTGGTATATGACTTTTCTCAGAAACTCTTCACAATTATTCCAGAATTTTAGTAGAACAAAAGGTGATGTGATGTGGATCTTTTTCCATGATTTGCTCGAGCTCCACGTAGATTTCTTGGATCTTGTGTTGACATTGAGCTTTGTGCATGACATGACAATCGATTTGCCATTTTGTCCCTTAACTGGTATGTGGCAACACACGGATAGAGAGCGGAGACCCGTGTTTTATCTGTTGTTGGCAGTAATTCAGACTTTGTCGTACTTTCCATGGATTTCACTGTTCAGAGCCGAGAACCTGTATTCTGCAAATATGTAGCAAACACTGATCAAAAGCACCTACCTATAAACACACGAGCGTAAGAATGGATGGTATAAAATGCAATATTCTGGTATGAACAAATACCCCCAAACTTAACTTTTGCTCGTCCCGAGCAAAACCAATTATTCACAAAAATAAAATCCTAACCGCACTTTCGCAGGGAACGCGATTGCACTGAGCACGTGCAACAAGCCGTTAAACCTCTAGGTGTCCCTAGTAGGAGGTGTGTTGTCTCCTGAGGCTTTTCAGCGGATTACACCCACAAAATCACGTCAAGCTAGTGTTATAAGTTAACATCGATTCTACTCCTACAATTTAGTATTTACGTTAGAAATTCTATCATCCTAAGTTAGAAATATCCAACCCTTATGTTTCACACCTCCTATCTGTTTAACCTTAGATCATATACATTCAAAAAAAGTTTTAAAATATATTGGTTCTCCTGAGTTTTCCTTCAAAAGTGTGATCTTAAATCAGGGATTTTTATCAACTTTACATAAAACACAAGTCTTATTCTTTATTTCTATCTCTTATCCAAACATCAATTGTATACCCCTACGTGTGTGTATATTTGCACCCCTACACTCAAGAATTCAATTCAAGCTATAATACCCTTGTCTTAATACCTAATACTACTTCTTTTCATTAAGGATGGACGGATTTGCTCACACACTTTTCATGCAACTATTAATGCTTCTTGAGGCACTAACGACCGATTACTGAATGTGTGAACTTTAAAGCGTAAATAGCAGTTTCCAGGTCTTGACTTTATTCTATTTTTTTCTTTTTTCTTTTTCTTTTTCTTTTTCAAGACCGGATATATTTTTCAATATGCTCTTTTGGTGTTTAGCTTTAAATACCGTTTTTTCTTTCATACAAGGCTTTCAGGCAAGAGTATTTCTAGGTATCCTCTACTATCCCAAGTTTCAACGTGCGTGTAAGTGCAGTTTGTAGGGTAACTACATTCTAAATTTGAACTCGAGAAAAGAAACTATTTTTCAGACTTATCCTTCAGTAAAGCATCAATACTTTCCCTTCATCTTGACTTAACTCAAGAACTGAACTCAAGATTACCTATTTCTCAAAAAAAAACTGTAAGGACGTATGCTTACCAAAGTTAGACAGAATGAGGGTTATTTTTAGGGTTTTCAATCCCTAAGCCTAGAATTTAGTTATTTCTATCATATCAACTAAACTTTCGGAATAAAGATCTAAGTTACCCTATTAGCTAACTTGACGACAAAGTTTTTATATTTTTTTGGAAAATTTTTAATTTTTAATTTTTTTGGTTTTTAATAAGGTATGCAAATGCAAAATATACAAATGAATGCGAAGGAAGAAAGCTTACCGAGCACACCCCCAAACTTAAACTTGATAGTGCCCTCACTGTCAGGCTACACCAAGAGGGTCAAAATTGTCGGCGCTCCCTAGAAACAAATTATATACAAAACAAAAAGGAAAACAAAAAATATACACAAAAAAGGAGTCCCCCCCAAACTTAAGTAAAACAGTGTTTCCACTGTTAAGTGTTGAAGTTCAGGATTAGGAGGGAAAGAGAATAGAGTCAAGCTATACAAGGCTTTACACAGGCCAAAAGTGAGTACCAACCATTCAAAGATCTTATCGCTATAATGTGCTGGTTGGTGAAAGAATGTGGAGAGGTAAGAAATGGTGAATACGCGAGACCGTAATGGGATAGAAGTGGTATACGGTCTCGGTATATGAGAAGAAGAATGGTGGAAGGGAGAAAGAAATGGAGTACGAACTTGAGGGTGAAAATGGAGCGAATAAATTAGTACAATCTGTAATGATCGATGTGAAAAGATGGATTGTACTAATCTATCAATATGGCGAGAAATTGGGTCAAATCCCTCAAGATTCGTAAGAAACCATGGGTACGCCGAATTCGGTAAACCAGACATATGAAATGTAAGTGAGACGGGTTCTTGCAAGGTCGGAACGATGGAAAGGATGGAGGAAAGTGATCGAGGAGGGGTATCGGTTAAGGTTTCGGGAGGGTGCACACAGTCAATGAAAGGAACAGGATGAATTGGAAAATCCGACTCATCAATTAAAACTGTTTCATCCTCAGTACTATCCTCAATATTCTCCTCAAAATTTAGCTCATCCATGCATATTTCATCAAAATCCAGACGCATACAGGGTTCGGGAAAAACATTTAATGACTCGGGATGATGATTTGAAGAGACAAACTCAGCCAAATCTACGGGTTCATCATCCAAAATATCCCCAGCGTCAATATCCTTAATCAAGTGACAATCAATATTCTCAGACACCTCATCAAAAGTATGGATATTAATCGATTCTGGTTCTAAGATGGAGGTGTAGAGGTCAAAAGGATTGGGATTGGTTTCACTTGGAAGTGACCCTTCACAATCGGGTAAATCAAACACTACAAAGTCGCACAACTCATTAATCATTCTATCTTCAATTGATAAATCATGTGGGATACTCGATAGACTTTCAAAACAGGAGTTGTGGGTTTCAATTTGGGATGGGTAGGTTTGATTTGGAAGGGGGTACATCTCACTCTCTCCACTCAAATTCTCAGCCTGTCCTGCCGCCTCATCATACATTGGAAAATTAGGAGCTAGTTGGAAACTAGCTACCGGGTCAGTAGGTTGTATGAGAGCGGCCATGGACGCATTCAAATCCATCATCTGTTGGCTTGACGCTACCCTAAAGTCTTCCAACGACTGTTCCAGACTAGACATGGGTTGTGATGGGGTTTCAGTAAAAGATACGAAGTTGTTTGGATACTGGAAACTCCCAAATGGCGGTTCTGAAGCAATGTCTAGGGAAGGTGAAAAAGTAGGGTAGGATTGGTAGGAATTGAATGGCTGGACAGGAGCAGGATCAACATTTGGATAGGAAGGTGAATGGAATTGTTGATCCTAAGATTTTGAAGTGGTGAAAGGAGTGAAAGATTGGCTACGGGATTGTTCAATACGTTCAGCGATGGACAAAGGACGACTTGCAAAAGGGGTATCAACATAAGCGGGTGGGGGAGGTTGAAAAGGTTGATACAAAGTGGATTGCGAAGGGCAAGTGTTTGTCCTAGACGCGTCTATCCGATCTTTCAAAGAAATTTTGGGCATGGCGGGATCGTTTGACGTTCGGCCAAAGCAAGAACCGTAAGAAGTAATGTCTGGTTGTGGGTACCAAAGTTCGGCAAGAGTTTTGCGAGGTGGGGTACCCATGATATGAAGAGAGAAAGAAAGAAAGGCAGAAAAAAGGAGGGGGAAAAGAATGTGATTTTTTTTTATTTTTTAGTTAGATAATAACAAAAGAATGAAATATACACACAAAAAAGAATATGGACAAAAACAATCACGACACAAAAATACCACACACCTAATCGTTCTAGGGTTCACCTAGGTCAACTAGACCTGCTCCAGAACTTGATTGTCGAAGTAAAACTGTGTCGAGAAACGGGCTCAAGATATACTAATCACGAGGCCAGGTAAGTGCAGAGATAAGGGGAGGTTTTCCAACGCTTTCGCGAAGTTCCTTAATTAAATAACCCTTTCTCTTTTGGCGGTTTCGCCGTTAACACTTTCCTAGACACCCCGTAAACAATATACCGTTAAGCGAGGTTCTAAACACAGTTGACTTCTCCTAGTGAGCGCGAAGTCCTTAAGGCTTAAAGTCTAAATTCTTTTAAAATTTGTGCGGGTAAACGTTATGCTCAAGTTCATGATTTGTGGGCCACGGAAAAGGTGATGAAATCCTTTACCGTATGTTGTGGGGTTCGCTTGCCCTTAAATCCGTATTAATGTATACAATGCGCAATTCAATAAAAAATCTATAAAGAATCAAAAAATCGTTTTTTAGTTTAAGCGCGGCACTGCAACAAATACGGGTTAGTCAATTTTTAGCGTTAGTTAGCGAACTTGCAAAGAATCCTGCAAAGAATAGTATATTGGATGCGTCGGATTTGAGAAGAAGGTGTTAGTAAAGTACGTACCGTTAAGTTTTTTGGGTTAGGAAACCCCCGTTGAATCAAATCCGGTAAGCTTGAAAAGTTCGCTTGCGCGGGTCAAACTACCCGGATCTTTGGCACTGTACTTTGCAATCACCTTAGCCTTGAATGTACACTTTGCTCCCCAATATCGCAGTTTGCAAATCTGCAAAAATCTGCACTCTTGCCCACAAAAATGATCAAAAAAAAAAACAAAAAGAATATATTTTTTTTATAAATATATACAAAAAGAATATTAACCCGAATAACAAGAAAGAAAATACGCTACCGTCTTTCCGGCAACGGCGCCATTTGATTGAAAGAATTAAAGTTAACCGCAATCAAGACGGTGTCGCCATGCAGCTAGCCGGTTGAGCACGGGTCGATCCACAGGGAGATGGTTGTATGTCCTTTCTTGTTTTAGACGAGTCAATAAAGAATGAGTATGTGTTTGTTCAGTCTAACCTATGTGTATTATTTGCAAGTATAAAGTTGTTAAGAAAAAGATACGAGATTGTAAGCTAAAGAAATCCGTACTCAAAACCTTTGAGCCGAGTCTTGACCAACTGAAGCTAGAGCAATCGGCAACAACGTGGATTAGGGGATTTAAGCGCGGTATTCGTGGAATCCGGCTTATTTACCCTTATCCTTTCGTTCTTGTCTCTTGCTTTCACCTCCGGCCAAACCGAACGCAACCGGTCGCGGTTAGGAATCACCGTTACCTTGTTAGGGTAAGGTGCCTAACGGAGCGCTTGCGTATGGTTTGGGAGGAGATCAATGGAAAATAACGGGAAAAGGAAATGAGCAAGGAAGTATTAACTTACAATATCGTATTGATTCTTAACAACAACAATAATTACAACCATTCACAAAATGAGCAAAAAAGAGAGAACAAAAAGAACAAAGAAAAGAAAAGATTACAAGTAAGTAAGTGCATGAATTTAAATTGCAAATAAGTAAAGCAAGATAATAAAAAGCAATTAATAAATAAGCAATAAAAAGAATTAGAAACTAGAACTCAAGACAAGCATGGGATTAATAGCCAACCCTTAAACTTGCAAGCTCAATCAAGAAGTGGCAAGATCAAGAGAAGGGTAGAGAACGCATGTGAAATGAAGCGCTAATTCCATAAGAAAATACGACCCTTGAGATCAATAACTAACCCTTAACCTTTCAAGCTCAATGAAGAGGTTGAAAGATCAAGAGGAAGCAAAAATCTCAAGGGGAAGTTAAATAAAAGAGAATGATACAAAAACCCTCATCTTCATTAACATCCACTCAATGCTCTCACTACATTTTCATGGAGGAAGAATGAAGAAGAAGAAGAAGAAGAACTAAAACTACACTAAAGAGGAACAATGAATGAACACCAAAAAGCTTGGCAAGTTCTGGGATATTTATAGGAGGTGAACTGAAAACCTAGGGCAACAATCTGGCATAATATGAAGTCCCTAAACTGCCCATAAAAAACGACAGAATGAGGACCCCATACGGCCGCGGAACCGCGGCCTAGACCCCCTAATGGCCGCGGTTTCGCGGCCCTTTAGTGGAGTTGGGTGGTCGTCTTTTGGGTGCTTCCCTGGTTTGTAATTGTCTGCTATGTGGTATATGACTTTTCTCAGAAACTCTTCACAATTATTCCAGAATTTTAGTAGAACAAAATGTGATGTGATGTGGATCTTTTGCCATGATTTCCTCGAGCTCCGCGTAGATTTCTTGGATCTTGTGTTGACATTGAGCTTTGTGCATGACATGACAATCGATTTGCCATTTTGTCCCTTAACTGGTATGTGGCAACACAGGGATAGAGAGCGGAGACCCGTGTTTTATCTGTTGTTGGCAGTAATCCAGACTTTGTCGTACTTTCCATGGATTTCACTGTTCAGAGCCGAGAACCTGTATTCTGCAAATATGTAGCAAACACTGATCAAAAGCACCTACCTATAAACACACGAGCGTAAGAATGGGTGGTATAAAATGCAATATTCTGGTATGAACAGGTGGCAAGCCTTTCCGTACACAAGCCGATAGGGAGACATGCCAAGATCGGTCTTATAAGCGGTTCGAAATGCCCAAAGGGCATCAGTGAGTTTCAGCGACCAATCCTTACGGTTCTTGGAAACCGTCTTCTCCAGTATCTGCTTGATTTGTCGATTTGAAACTTCGGCCTGCCCACGGGTTTGGGGGTGGTAGGGCGTAGATAGCTTATGATTAATGGAATATTTCCACATCAAGGCCTCGAAAGTCTTATTGCAGAAATGAGTTCCATTGTCGCTAATGATCGCTCGGGGGTGCCCAAACCGGGAGAAAATATTTTCTTTAA
Source organism: Agapanthus africanus (assembly GCA_030015575.1). NCBI lineage: Eukaryota > Viridiplantae > Streptophyta > Magnoliopsida > Asparagales > Amaryllidaceae > Agapanthus > Agapanthus africanus. The sequence continues at coordinate 219,108,999 of JASDDO010000029.1, forward strand.
GGAACCTAACGACAACCTTGTTGTCGTTAGTCCGGCTGGGCACAGTCTCGACCCACTTAGAGACGTAATCAACAGCGAGAAGGATGTACAAGTTCCCGAAAGAGCTGGGAAACAGCCTCATGAAATCAATCCCCCAAACATCGAAAATCTCCACAACCAAGATTGGTTGGAGCGGCATCTCGTTCCTCCGGGATATCCGGCCCAAGTGTTGGTACCGGGAGCAAGTCTTGCAATAGTCATGAGCGTCTTTGAAGAGTTGTGGCCAGTAGAAACCACATTGCAAGATCTTTTCAGCTGTCTTTCTGGGGCCAAAATGCCCGCCACACGCTTGATCGTGGCAAAACGACAGCACACTCTTGAATTCATCGTCAGGGACACACCGACGAATAATCTGGTCGGGACAGTACTTGAACAGATAGGGTTCGTCCCAGTAAAAGTGTTTTACTTGGGATAAGAAGCGAAGTCTGTCCTGACTTGACCATTCAGTCGGTAGTAATCCTGTGGCCAAATAGTTCACAATATCTGCGAACCAGGGTTCGCAAGATACTGTCAAGAGCTGTTCATCCGGGAAAACGTCGTTGATCGGAATTTGAAGCGAAGGCGAAGAAGGAAGTCGTGAGAGATGGTCGGCAACTACGTTTTCACATCCTCGTTTGTCCTTAATGACAAGGTCAAACTCTTGAAGCAAGAGGATCCAACATATTAGCCGAGATTTTGCATCTTTCTTCGCAAAAAGATGGAGCAGAGCAGAATGGTCTGTGTAGACAATGACTGGAGAGCCGATGAGGTAGGGCCTGAACTTTTCTAAAGCAAATACAACAGCCAAGAATTCCTTCTCAGTTGTTGTATAATTGAGTTGGGCATCGTTCAGGGTTCGGCTCGCAGAATAGATTACGTGCGGCATCTTGTTGATGTGTTGTCCAAGGACAGCACCAATGGCAAAGTCGGATGCATCGCACATTATCTCAAATGGGTGCGTCCAGTCAGGTGAAGAAAGAATGGGAGCAGAAGTGAGTGAGCTTTTTAGTGACTCGAATGCAGTCACACAGCTCGAGTTGAAGTCGAATGGCGTGTCCTTGGCCAGCAAAAGAGTCAAGGGCCTAGCAATCTTGCTAAAGTCCTTGATGAACCGTCTATAGAAACCGGCATGGCCAAGGAAGGCTCGGATGTCTCGGACGCATCTGGGAGGAGGTAGATTGGAAATGACCCCAATCTTTGCTTTGTCAACCTCTATGCCATTTTGCGAGATGATATGTCCTAAGACAATACCTTCGCGCACCATGAAGTGGCACTTCTCCCAATTCAAAGTGAGGTTCTTGTCCTTACATCGGGTAAGGACAGCGTCGAGATGCAGCAAACACTCGTTGAAGGAATCGCCGAAGATGGAGAAATCGTCCATGAAGATCTCCAGAAAATTTTCCACCATGTCCGAGAAGATTCCCATCATACACCGCTGGAAGGTAGCGGGCGCATTGCATAACCCAAAGGGCATGCGACGATATGCAAACGTGCCGAAAGGACAAGTGAAAGTGGTCTTGTCCTGGTCTTTTTCGGCGATGGGAATTTGATTATAGACGGAGTAGCCATCAAGAAAGCAGTAGTACTCGTGTCCGGCCAATCGTTCAAGCATTTGGTCAATGAAAGGTAGCGGGAAGTGGTCCTTCCGCGTTGCGGCGTTGAGTTTTCTGTAATCGATGCATACTCGCCACCCAGTTTGGGTGCGAGTAGGGATTAACTCGTTCGCCTCGTTAGTGATGACCGTTATACTTGATTTCTTGGAGACAACGTGAATGGGGCTAACCCACTGGCTATCAGAGATAGGGTAAATGATACCACTATCCAGACATTTTACGATCTCCTTCTTCACAGCCTCTTTCATGACTGGGTTGAGACGTCTTTGTGGATCCCTGGCTGGTTTGGCATCATCCATCAGATGAATGTGATGTTAAACGATCAGGGGACTAATCCCCTTGATGTCCGCCATGGACCAGCCAAAAGCTTGCCTATTGCTGTGCAAGACCGCAAGAAGGGCTTTCTCTTGCTCGGGAGCTAGAGAAGCCGAGATGATAACCGGGAGGGTCTCGTTCTCACCTAAGTAAGCGTACTTAAGGTGAGACGGCAAAGGCTTGAGTTCGAGCGTTGGAGGTGAAACGATAGAAGGCAAGATTGGTGAAGAGGTCTCGAACTCAAAGGACTCCAGCAAAGGTTCAAAACGAGTGTAAGCGACCGAGTTGGATGGTTCAGGTAACTCATCCGGAAATTCGAAGGATTCAAACTCGGGTGGTGAGTGGCTAAGATCGTTCGTGAAAGTGAAACACTCGTAGTCATTGTCGGGCACAGAAACAACAGCAGGTTCGAGGAGGAACGCACTAGTGGCGTTAAGGTTATCGTGATCGAACAGAAACTCCTCGAATTCACACTCTTCTGGGGTGATCTCCTGGATTGAGCAAACGTCCAGTATATGAGCATTAGGTTCGGAGGGCTGATTCCCCAACCTAAAAATGTTGAGTTCAATTGTCATGTTTCCAAAAGAGAGGTTCATCGAACCATTGCGACAATTGATCACAGCATTCGAGGTTGCAAGGAATGGGCGACCGAGTATCACCGAAATTTGATTTCGGGGGTTAGCTACAGGCTGTGTGTCTAATACAATGAAGTCAACGGGGAATATGAAGTCCCCGACTTTGATTAACACATCCTCTAGCTCACCCCTAGGATGGGCGATCGATCGATCGGCCATTTGGAGAGTACAGTGTGTTGGTTTCAGCTCTCCTACGTCTAATTGCTCGTATACTGAGTACGGAAGCAGGTTAACACTGGCACCAAGATCTAATAGTGCGCGGTTAATGTTCTTATCCCCAATGGAAATAGAAATCGTAGGACAACCAGGGTCCTTCCGTTTTTGTGGTAAAGATTGGGTAAGGGCATCACTCACAGCACTAGCCAAGAAAACTTTCTTGGGTACCTGAGACTTCCTCTTTTTCGTGCACAAGTCCTTTAAGATTTTCGCGTAGGACGGGACTTGTTGGACAGCATCTAAAAGAGGAATGTTAATGTTAACCTGCTTAAATAACTCCAGAATCTTCTCCATTTATGGATTTTGTTTGGTGGAGTTCAACTGGTTTGGAAATGGAACGTTTTAAAATTGGTTGAGTCCAATGCTGGAGGAGGAGATTATGGAGTTGGAACGAATCCCAGAACTGGTGTTTTCGTGGAGTGAGAAGTGGGTCCGTTCAGAGCAGAAGAAGAAGAAGAAGAGGAGCCTTTTGACGAATGGAGAATAGGCTCAGAAGACGAAGAAGAAGAAGAAGAAGAAGAAGAAGCAGCGGCCGGGGTGTCATTGTCGATTCGTGTGCCAATGTTGTTTTGCAGCATCCTTCCCGATCTCAATGTGGTCACGGCACTCACATTATGGTTCTGTTGTTCAAGAGCAACATGTACATTATGTGGGTGACCGGGATTTGGGAGTGGCTGGGACGGGAGCTTCCCCTTCTCTCGCTCTCTTAAGGCCGCATTCAGCTGTGCAATCTGGGCCTCGATGGTCTTGATGCTTTACCCGTGAGCGGCAGTGTGTTGCACTAAGGACTGAATGGAAGACTGGATGTTGGCGGTGGACTGAGTCGATTGTTTAACGAACGCCTCCAGACTTCGTTCGAGCGAGGAAACCTTATCGTTGTTTGATGGAACAAAGTTGTTTTGGGGAAAAGAATTGTTGGGTGCAAAGTTGTTCGTCTGATTTTGAAAAGGTTGGGGTTGGAAGGGCTGCTGAAATTGATGTTGAGTTTGTTGCTGTGCTTGTTGTTGTGGCGGAGGGGGGCTTTGGAAATTGTTGCCTTGGAATTGATGCTGATTCTGATTCCAGGCGAAATTGGGGTGGTTCCTCCAACTGGGATTGTAGGTGGAAGAGTATGGATCATTCCTCGGTCTTTGCTGAAATGTAGCCTTAACCTGATCCTGTCCTTGCGATGGTGGATTGTAAGGACACTCTTCGGTTAAGTGAGAAGGATCGGAACAACAAGCGCAAATGGTACGAAGGGGAAGAACAGGGGTAGGAGCAGGAGAAGAAAATTTGCTCTCTATCGCTTCAAGCTTTCTCGTTATTGCAGCCATTTCAGCTTTCATCGCAATAGAGACATCAAGTTGGTGAATTCCTAACCTAGACTGACCGGTAGAAGTGGAGGTAGAAGAAGAAGAAGTCGGTCTGGTGCTCTCCCATTGTAGCGTCTGTTCCGCAAGGTCGTCGAAGAATTGCCACGCTTCCTCGTCAGATTTCGATAGGAAGTGGCCCTGACAAATGGTTTCCAACAACTGCTTGGTTGCTGGGTTCAGGCCCTCGTATAAGGTTTGGCAAAGTTGCCATTTCTCTATACCGTGGTGAGGACACTGAACAAGACGGTCTTTATACCGGTCAAAGCACTTCCAGAAGGGTTCAGAAGGAAGCTGAGAGAATTGGTTGATTTCGTTACGGATCCTTGCGGTTTTATGATTCGGATAGAATTTTTTGAGAAACGCTTTAACAAACTCGTCCTAACTGGTTATGGAGTGGGAAGCGGTGCTATACAGCCATTTTTCAGCAAGATCGCATAAAGTGAACGGAATGACCCATAGACGTATAGCATTGTCCGACAGTTGGGTAGTTTTCATCATGGCACAAACGTTTTGAAATTTATTAATGAAGATCTAGGCATCTTCAGATTCAAGCCCATGAAATCGCGGAAGCATGTTGATGAAGTGGGGCTTAATTTCAAAATTATCCCCATTGGCCGGTGGAAGAGAGAGACAGGTGGGAAGTGCAGAACGGGTGGGATAGAAACGATCCTGGAGCGCAATTCGCGGTGGCGCTACAACAGGCGGTGGTGGTGGGTTATTTTCCTCCATATGAGGTGGAGTCAAACCTGGGGTAGTCAAAGAGATGTTCGGATTAAATCCTGACATCGCGGAAGAAGAGGTTGGTGATGGTGAAGGTGAAGATGTATGAACAGAATTCCGGTCAACGTCGGTGTTGGCCGGCAAAGGTAAGGGTGAAAGAGGAGTGGACGGAGTTTCGACGTCTGAGTCGATCGCGTAGTCGGTAGCGACTAACGTAACGCGGACTAGGCGGGCGCTAGTGTCCCGAGTCCAAGCGGACATACACTAAACGAGTTTAGTATAGTCAAAGCGGAGAAGGTGAGGGTAAGAAAACATCAATGGAGAAATACGATGGGTGGTGGGTGAAAAATGGATTCTGGCGACAAAGGGCAAGTTTTTATAAAAGTTTTTGATTTTTTTCCTTTTTTTTTCTAGAAAGAGCTTTACAGAATTATGTACAGATTTACGGCTTTAAGCAATCACAAACAAGATATGCATAATCACACCTAGATTTAGGGTCACCTAGGTCAGCTAGACAGCTCCTAACTGTTCCAAAGGGCTAGAAACAGGACCTCAAACCGCCTCTTCTCCGTCAATTGCGGCCAGGTAAGTGCCAGGTAAGTGGGAGGCTCCCCACTACGTAAGTAGTGGTCCTAATTAAGTAACCACATGACTTCGACACACTATCCTAGACACCGCAAAAGTCAGATAGGATAAACGGCCGATGCCTGTAACTAGTCCTCTGTCCTATTGAGCGCGAAGTCCTTAGGGCTGAGTCTAGTATTTTTTAATTAGCAATGGTCAATGCATATGCTTTTTATGATTTTTGGGGTCCTGGGAAGGGTGATGAAATCCCCACCCAATCTGAATTGGTTTCAAGCCCCTTAAAGTCCGTATTAATGAATGCAAAGCAGTAACAAATCAACTGCAAACATTTTTTATTTTTTAGCACGGCGCAAAGAATCCTACACAAGAACAGTTTATTGGAAGGGGGAGAGAATTTGCGCAAAGAATGCTGCAGAAAACACAGTTTATTGGAGTCCAGAGGAGTGGGAGAGAAGAGAGAGACTCACCAAAAAAAAATTAGAACCCTGAAGGCACTAAATGGCCGCGGTTCCGCGGCCAAACACCAGATTAGGCCGCGGTTCCGCGGCTATGTGGAAGGATTGGGCTGGCAAAATTTTTTGGTGTGCTTCTGTGGTGGTCCTCTGCTTTTCTGGATTTGCTGAATCTTGATTTGCTCACTGGAACTGCACCAGAATTTTTCAGTAGACCGTTTTATCCGTCTTGAATCTGTCGCGGTGTAGCCGCGAAATATGGGTCTATCTTCCCACGTCTTTGGCACTGAACTTGAACTTCGTATATCCCACTTTTATGGCACTGAACTCGAACTTCGTATTATCCTGCACACTTGCACAAAAACTAATCAAAAATAACAAAATGGTTTTTTACAATGTATATATTTTTTTGTTTTGTTTTTCGGTTATATTTATATTCACAAATTAACCCGAAATTACACAAAGAAATAAACTACCGTCTCCCCGGCAACGGCGCCATTTGATTGTTAGTGATTCTGCGGGTTCAAGTTTAGTTAATTACCGCAATCAAAACGGTTTCGTTTGTAGCTAGCCGGTTGAGTACGGGTCGTCCGCAGGGAGATGGGAATCTTTTTCTATGTGCTTTAACGAGTTAAGTTCAATTTTCCAGATTTGTTTATGATTAACAAAGTGTTAAAATGATATGTAAAGAGAGCTTGTTAGGGTTAGGATTAGGTTAGTTTGAGTTAGGAGTCGTTCACTTCTTTAATTGCCACTCTTAATATCGGTGTTACGGTAATCGGCAACAACGGGGATTAGCACGACTAGGAAGGAACTTGCGAGTATAAGCTAGGCTTTCCAACGCTTAAGTTCTTCCTTTTGGTGCTTGTCCGTCCGTTCTTGGCTCTTAGCCATAACCTCCGGTTAATTCAACCACAACCGGTCTCACTACGGAATCACCGCTATCATGTAGGATAGGGTGCCGTAGGGAGCGGATTGTGGTTCAATTAACGGGAGTCGATTTAATATGTTGGGCAAGGAAAGAGTGAGAGAGATTTCCTTCTCTCAAACTTCCCTTATCCTACCCTAACAAGTATGGAAACTACTCACACATCATAACGAAAAGAAAATAAAACAAAAGAGGAAGATAGAAAGATAGAGATTAGAAGATAACAACTAGCTATTTGCGATCTCACCTTGGCAAGGATCAAGCGTAAGAATCATGGTTGTTTAAGGATAAAGGAAAAGAGAAAAGAAAGAAACAACAAGAAATAACAACTAAATTATCAATTAAAGATTACAAGTAATTAACATAACAAGAGCAAGGCAAGTATAATAACACAGTGAACTTCTTTATTCATCATTCTTCACTCACAAAAGCTCACTACAAGTTTTTCAATGGAGAAGAGATGAGAAGAGGAAGAAGTACAACAAGTATTCTAAAACCTAAAAAATACCAGATTAAGCACCCCTTGGCTTCACAAGGTTCTGGGCTATTTATAGGCAGGGAGATGGAAATCTAGGGCAAAATTCTGCTTCTACATGAAATGTCCAAAGTACCCCTGAAATACGACACCATGAAGAGACCATACGGCCGCGGTTCCGCGGCCTAGACCCCCTATTGGCCACGGAACCGCGGCCATATAGAGGAGTTAGGTCAAGGGCTTTTGAGTGCTTCCCTGGTCTGCTGTCCCCTTTTGTCTGGTACATGTTTTTTCTGATAATCTTTCCACATTTCTTCCAGAATTCTAGTGGATCAAAAGGTGATTGGATGTGGATCTTTAGTCATGATTTTTTTGAGCTCCGCGTAGATTTCTTGGACTTGGTGTTGCCATTGTGCTTTGTGCATGAAGATGACAATCGATTTGCCATTTTGTCTCTCAAACTGGTGTGTGGCAACATACGGATAGAAAGCGGAGACCCGTGTTTTATCTGTGGTTGGCAGGAACCCGGATTTTGTCGTGTTTTTCCATGAATTTCATCGTTTAGAGCCGAGAACCTGTATCCTGCAATTGACTAGCAAACACGGCTCAAGAGTACCTACCGATAAGCAATATAATAAAAATTGGGCGGTATAAAAATGCAAAAATCTGATATGAACAATGTGCACATTGTATATATGATATAGTTTTGTGCACTAGATTGTATCATGTTTGATGATACATGCAAACTTGGGTGTGTGTATGCTATACACCATGTTTAAATAAATGGTTAAGGTTTTATTTACTTTATTTATTTTGGTTAAAAGAAAAAGGAAACTAAATGGTTGCTTTTGTTTTTATACAAGAAGCTTCTTGATGCTTCATGCAACTTTGACTAAGTGACCATTTTGTCTCCATCTCTTAACCTAACCATTTAACTAAACCCTAGTCAATTCTCTACACTCAACCATGGTTGCATTATGATAAGAATGAATGGGATTTTCTTTTTAAGATAATTCTTTTTATTCTTTCCTCTTCATCATCTTCATCAAGCTTCATGAAAGCTTGCTAGCTTCAATGGTGAAATGAGAAAAAGAGTGAGAAATCCAATTCTAAAGTGAACCCACTTCCTATTTCTTCATCCTCTACCACTTGCCATGTAGTATAGGGTGTTTTCTTCACAAGTTTCATGACTTGGTGAAGTTGGAACTTGATCTTGTGTTGCCTCGACATAGATCATCTTCGGCATCGAAGTCGACGACCTAGCCCGATCATTTCTTCGACGAAACCATCGTCAGAGTCTGGGATCCGATGATCGCAGCGGAGGGACGTCAACACGGAGTTATGGAGGTGGAGAACCGGATCTTCAAAGGTTGTATTTTCCGTTCACTCTTAGTTAAGTTGTTAACTTATATTGTTTCGCCTATACCTCTAGTTACGATCTTGCTTAGGGTTACTTGGCACATCGATAAATTTTGAATTGGCCATGTTTGATCACTTATAGAACCTCATGGGTGTGCCTAGGAACCCTACAGCCATCAATGGAGTTTGTGAGCTAGAGGAAGAAGAAGAAGAGGAGCCATTTTCTTCCTTTTGTTATGCTATCAAAAAATGAGAGTGAGAATGAAAAATACAAGACCCAACTCAATACAATTGCTGCCTTTCTCTCTCTCTCTTCTCATCATATCAGCACAAATCAATCACATAAAGTGACATATGCACAATAAAAGAGAACACGAGTCACTAATGAAGTCTATGTCACATTAAATGCACAAAATGATTATTTAAGCTCACAATTTCCATTTGTAAACATTAATCCAAATGTTTACAACAATAAAAAGATACGACAATATCTAAAGTAAACTCGTGACGGATCACAAGGATACCCCTCACCTGTATATACATACCTGCATCCGCATTCCGACCGAATGCGAATGCGATGAGACTAAAGTAATCCAACAAATCTAATACTAGGACCCGGCTTAAACCAAAGCCCACTAGTATGATCCGTCCGATCATGATCCGTGCACTACTGCACATATATGATCGAACCCTGCCATAATACCATACGGCCTCTACAACGTTTCGCCCGAAACTTGAAAACTGTCTGTGAGGGACTCTAAAGACTCGTCAATACTTTGGCTGTGGATTTAACCACTAGCACGTCAGAGGTACTAGCTGTACGTAACGGGCTACCAGGTATTGACCAAAAGGGAGGTCGATGAGCGAACTCATCCTGACATCCTACTGAGCCTGCCGGTGACAATATCCGTACAGTCCGGTTCATTCGTCTATGAGCATCGCATGGTGGGCCTAGGGGGTTGGTAAAAGTCAGACCCCCAAAAGCGGTACAAGTCGTGTCGGAGTGTAGCCCAGAACACCCTGAGATACTACTGGAATACCTACCAGTAAATCTCCTTCCTTGGCCAAGGACTTCGTGTAATGGCTCTCCTAGACATAGCGCGATCTCACCCCCAATACCGGAAGAGACGAAACCCCTGCCGATCCGCTCACTGCCTCCATGTGGCTCGGGACTGTACCCAACTAAAACCTATTTGCACGACTCCTTTGAGCCGTGGTAGGGTAGTAATCAAAGCACAGTGGGAACTCACACAAGACAAATAACGATCTCAGGTCGATGAACTAACCTGTACACATGTCACCAGGGAACTGCTATCTGACGTCAGGTATAATACCGACTAGCATGTTCCCGACGAGTCATGTCCGGTGTACTCATAACCCAATGAGCACCTGTATACATCTTAGGTGAACCAACTGACACCAATGGCTTGTGAGACTGGCCACCGCCCTCGTAGGGGTCTCGACTGTATACACTAGTCTACTAATGGAGTATCGATGCCCAGTCTCGAAACTCCCACGACTAGGGACCAATTTAAGGATGTGCTTATAGACTACCCAACTCTCACGTATATGATCGCCATCATACTGCTGGTAGTCAAGCAAGAATCCTATGGGCTTTATCAACATGCAATAGTGACCTGTAAGGTCACCTAAAGCAGTACACGATGATAAAGATAAACCATGGTAGAATACTATTCTCTATCAACGTGTAATAGTGAACTACATTGTCACCTAAAGCACGTACACGATGATAAAGACAAACCAGATAGTATACAAACCTCTCGAGTAAGACTGTCCTACCGGCATAGGTCCTCACTCAATCATTGCAATCACGTGCCTGTGATCCAATAATTGACTCTGAAGGCACTATATCCAACAATCTCCCACTTGCACTCAAGGCTAATTATTGCGATGTCGCATACTCACAGCCCGTGTGATGCCGAACATCCAACTCCTCTACTAATCAGTCTCACAAAGCCCGTTTGCGAAACTATTGCGTTCGAGGAATAGCCTCAGTGAGTGGATCCGCCCTGATGTTACTTTCTATGTCTCTCTTTATCTCAAGTTCGCCGAGAAAGCCATCTCCCGAAATGAGCAATACCTGTCTTAGAATATGTCTGGATATCTGATGGGACCTAGTTCATAAATGAACTCCAAATCCAAACTTCTTAGACTGTACGTCAACTGAATTTAATCAGTATCCTGCGCCATGCCTCCCTCAGTATCCGCTTGGACCACCTGTCCAAAATACTGCCCCTCGTTAGAGGGAAAACTACAACTCTGATAGCCACTCTGTCATCCAGGTCACCTTGGAAGCCTGGAATGATAACCGTCTCCCAAAAGAGGCTGTTGTTATCATATCCCTAGAACATCCACTTATGTTCTAAGACTGCTTCCGAACGTTTCTCCAGGACAGGATTAATATCAACTTATTGCATCTAGTGCAAAACAACGTCTGTTGTGGTACTTGACATCTCATGATTGACTCAATTGCCTAAGCAAGTGATCTGCCAATCATGCACATTTCTCTCCCATTTAGTCTGTAAGACACCTTTAGAGAGGGTGACTCCATCACCTACAGGTAGACTACCGTGCCAGGAGTCGTCCATTCTAAAACACCTTTAGAATGCTGTCTAAGTACCCAGATTGGGAAACTACCCAAATCTAGATCTAAAACCATAGATCCAGTAACCAGAATATCTGATATAATATCCATATCCTATGTGGAGAAACCACTGTGTGACAACCGAAGTATAACCGATCGTAGTATAGGAATTTCACTTCCTACTCTGTGTATGTCATCCAAATACCAGAACATCACACTCTACTACCTTCTTAACAGATCCATCCCCTATTCTGATAAAGTCAAACCTATGACTGTCACATCAGAAATAGATGATCTATCTCCGCTATATTTTCTTTAGTCCATAAATAGACATAAGCTACTTGTCCACTATTCTTCCGCTGACTACGAAAACCCTCTGGTTTGTTTAGAACGACGCTATACACATCCTCCTGCCGGGTCTCACAGTCTAGAACAACAACAATGGCAAGTCTGGGTAAACAAAAACCTCCCTGTCACCGTCCTTGAGGCTACCGTAGTACCTCTCGGGTTCCTGAGGTTACCCACCATATCTGCGGAGTGGCCAATGGAATGTTAAACCAGATTGAATCTTTAGGTTCTTATCAAATTTTCAGTAATCGTTTGCGGTTCTGGAATGACTTCCAGTTCTACTATACTCCCACTACTGTTTTCTGAAAAAATCCATTTTTATTAAAACTGTGGCGAGTCAAGAACAATATCACTATTGATCTTCTAGATGGTAGAAAGTCAACCCTCGTCATAGCCCGGGTCAACCCACAAACAGCCATTACAGAAACGTGCCTTAAGTTATCCAGAGTCTGGTTTTAAGCATAAGCCGGAAAACTCCCCGTACCTTAACATTGTTAAGTTATGAACTATTCTATATCCAATATAGAAACAGAGGCACTGATTTAATTGGAACCAGATTCAAATCATGCAACTGTCTCCAGTGCATGTCAACTAAATGGAGAGAGGCCGATCAACATTACTCAACTTAGGAATACATCCAGATATGAGTAACCTGAAATAGAAGCAAGTTCTCATAATCATTACTATTAACTGAATACCATACACAAGTATCTACATCTTCGATCACTTTGAAGAATCCCGATACTTGCAACACCTGGTTCTCTACTTTACTTTTATACTTATAACTTCTCAAAACTTAGACCTTGCATTTCTACGAAACACATGTCTAGGAACTAGAGAAGTCACAAGTAAACAGAATATAGTACGAGTACCAACCCCTCTGTCCTCATGGACACTGGACAAAATACAATACTCTGTATACGTCTCCTGAGTTTAATAACTCATTCCATGTGTGTCGTAGGTAGAAAACTATACTTATGGTTAAGAAGAATTACACCGCTGTTTAATGCTCCATACCTAATCATCCACTGATATAGGTAAATGTCATAGACATAATTTCAAAAAATTATATCTCACTTTATAAAAATAAACGTACAGATATATCAATTTGAAATTGGTGCATTACAAAGGATATTCAGAACTAAATATTTGCCGTCCGGCAAACTGTAAGTCCACGGTAGCGCCCCGGCCGTCTAAAAGACGCCAAATGCGGAACAAAAACTTTTACAACTGGCGCTATCACGTACTATAACCCGGATCTGCCATTAGAGCTAAACTAACAAACTACAAAGAGGGTAGAAAGGTTATACCGAATGATCCGAGTCCTTCGTTCTTTAACCATCATCCCACGCTCTGTTGCGGCTGCTCCGATCTCGTCGATCTCCGATCTCCTCGTCCAAGTGGCACCACGTCATCGGATCTTTAAACGGGCTCCCGCCTCTGACCCGAGGCAACTCGGTCATCAAGTTTGCTAGAAGAGATGAACAAGATTGATGTAGAGAATGAGTAGAACACTTTGTCTCGCTTCGTCCAAAGCCATGGACGAACGATTAATGAAGTTGCCATTTGAGTCGGGTGATGGAATGAAATGAGCTATGAAATTTCCATACACCAAAAACTATCATCTTTTTCAAACAACAACCACACATTTCCATCAAGGATAGGCCGACCACTATAAAGAGGTGGGGGTGAGTGTAGAAGGAAAGGGAGGTGACCACAAGCAAAGCTTATCAAGAAGAAAATATCTTAAGCTTTACAAGAAAACATAAATGCAAAAGCATGAGTCACAAAAACACATCATCTCTCATTTAATGCTAACTATGAATCACTAACCTAGTCACCTTCCAAGAAGCTTCCTCCCATGACTCACCCTCAAGAAAAGATAAATCCATATTTAACCGACTGTCAAATACGGGTGAAAGAAAACTGGAAACTGGCAACTTCCAAAAGTGATCCCGAAACGAATTTCAGGATAACCTCGTAACTGTATAAATATAACCGCATTTGTATTACGACCGAATACAAATGCAACTGAGACAAAGATATTATATTTACTAAGTATAATACATGGATCCGGCTTAAACCAAAGCCCACCAGTATTATCTGCCCGAATATGACACGTGCGTAAACGCACGTGCATTTTCCGAACCCTGCTATAAAACCATACGGCCTCTACAACGTTTTGCCCGAACTTGGGAAACTATCTGTGGGGGACTCTAATGACTCGTCAGTACCCTGGCAGTGGGTTTAATCACAAGCCGTCAGCGGCACTAGTTGTGCGTAACGGCTGCCCATGTACTGACCTCAAGGGAGGCTGATGAGCGAACTCATCCAGAAACCCTTCTGAGCCTAACAGTGACAATGTATATACAGTCCGGTCCGTTCGTCTATGAGCATCGCATATCCGGTCTAGGGGGCTATTAACGTCAGACCCCCAATAGCGGTATAAGTCGTGTCGGAGACAAGCCCTGAACACCCTGAGAAACTACCGGAGTACCTACCAGTAATTCTCACCTGCCTTGGCCAAGGACTTGGTGTAATAGCTTTCCTAGACACAGCGCGATCTCCACCCCCAATACCGGGAGAGACGAATCCCCTACCAATCCGCTCACATGCCTCCATGTGGCTCGGGACTGTACCTAAAAACTACTTGTTTGCACGACTCCTTTGAGCCGTGGTAGGGTAGAAATCAAAGCACAGTGGGAACTCACACGAGACAAATGACGACCTCAGGTCGATGAACTAACCTGTACACATGTCACCAGGGAACTGCTATCTGACGATATGTATAATACCAACTAGCAGGTTCCCGGCGAGTCCTGTCCAGTGTACTCATAACCCAATGAGCACATGTATACATCTTAGGTGATCCAACTGACACCGGTGGCTTGTGAGACCGGCCACCACCCTTCGTCGGGGTTTCGACTGTATACACTAGTCTACTCCGGAGTATAGATGCCCTGTCTCGAAACTCCTTCGACTAGGGACAACTATTAAGGATGTTCTTATGGACTACCCAACTTTCACGTATATGATCGCCCTCATACTGTTGGTAGTCAAGCAAGATCCTAAAAGCTCTATCAACGTGTAACATGTAATCAGTCACCTGAAAATATACATGACTGATAAAGGCAAACCAGATAGCATACTATCATCTCGAGTAAGACTGTCCTACCGGCATAGGTCCTCCTCAATCATTGCAATCACGTGCCTGCGATCCAATAATTGACTTTGAGGGTACTATATCCAACAATCTCCCACTTGCACTTAAGGCTAATTATTGCGATGTCGCATAGTCACAGCCCGTGTGATACCGAACATCCAACTCCTCTACTAATCAGTTTCACAAAGCCCGTTCGTAAAACTCTTGTGTTCGAGAAATAGCTTCAGTGAGTGGATCCGCCCTGATGTTTCTTTCTATGTCTCTCTTAATCTCAAGTTCGCGGAGAAAGCCATCTCCCGAATCGAGTAATACCTGTCTTAGAATATGTCTGGATATCTGATGGGACCTTTGTTCATAAATGAACTCCAAATCCAAACTTCTTAGACTGTATCGATAACTGAACCTAATCAGTATCCAGCACCATACCTCCCACAGTATCCTCTTGGACCACCTGTCCATAATATTGCCCCTCGTCAGAGGGAAAACTATAACTCTGACAATCACTCTATCATCCATGTCACCTTTGAAGCCTGTAATGATAACCGTCTCCCGAAGGAGGCTGTCGTCATCAAATCTGTAGAACATCCACTTATGTTCTAAAACTGCCTCCTTATGTTTCTCCAGGATTGGATTAATACAAACTTATTGCATCTAGTGCAAAAATAATATCTGGTGTGGTACTTGACATCTCATGATTGACTCAATTGCCTAAGCAAGTGATCTGCCAATCATGCGCATCCCTCTCCCCTTTAGTCTGTAAGAAACCTTTAGAGAGGGTGACTCCATCACCTGCAGATACACCACCATGCCAGGAGTCATCTATTTTAAAAACTATTAGAATACTGTCAAAGTATCCACATTGGGAAACTACCCAAATCCAGATCTAAAACCATAGATCTAGAAACCAGAATGTCTGATATTATATCCATATCCTGTCTGGAGAAACAACTGTGTGACGACCACAGTACAACCGATCGTAGTATAGGAATTTTACTTCCTACTCTGTGTATGACATCCATAATACTGGGACATCACACCCTACTACCTTCTTAACAGATCCATCCCCTATTCTGATGAAGTCAAACCCATGACTGTCACATCCAAATTAGATGATCTATCTCCGCTATAACTGCTCAAGTCTATAAATAGACATAAGCTACTTGCCCACTATGCTTCTGCTGCTCCCACTGACCACAACAACCCTCTGGCAGAATAATATATACGTGCACTTCTAAAGCTAGTTTAGAACGACGCTATACTTAACCTCCCGCCGGGTCTCATAGCCTGGAACAACAGTAGTGTCAAGTCTGGGTAAGCAAGAACCTCCCAGTCACTGTCCTTGAGGCTACCGGAGTACCTCTCGGGTGTCTGAGGTTACCTACCATATCTGCGGAGTGGCTAATGGAATGTCAAACCAGATTGAATCTTTAGGTCCTATTAAATTTTCCGTAATCGTTTGCGGTTCTGGAATCACTTCCAGTTCTACCATACTCCCACTACTGTTTTCTGAAAAAATCCATTTTACTAAAACTGTGGCGAGTCAAGATCAATATCACTATTGATCTTCCAGATGGTAGAAAATCAACCCTCGTCATAGCCTGGGCCAACCCACAAACAGCCATTACAGAAACGTGCCCTGAGTTATCCAGAGTCTGGTTTTAAGCATAAGCCGGACAACTCCCCGTATCTTAATATCGTTAAGATATGAACCATTCTATATCCAATATAGAAACTTTGGCACTTATTTAATTGGAACCAGATTCTAATCATGCAGCTGTCTCCAGTGCAAATCATCTTAATGGAGAGAGGCTAATCATCATTACTCAACTTAGGAATCCATCCAATTATGAGTAACCTGAAAGAGAAACAAGTTTCTCAAAACTTTTACTATCATCTGAATACCAATCACAAGAATCTACATCTTCGATCTCTTTGAAGAATCCCGATACTTGCGACATCTGGTTCTCTACTTTATTCTTATACCCACAACTTCTCAAAACTTAGACCTTGTATTTCTACGAAACACTTGTCTAAAAACTAGAGAAGTCATAAGTAAACAGAACATAGTACGAGGACCTACCCCTTTGTCCTGATGGACACTGGACAACATACAATACTCTGTATAAGTCCTTTGAGTTGAATAACTCAAAACCTGTGCGTCGTAGGTTGAAAACTGTACCCAGGCGATTTCCTCAAATATCACTAATTACAACGAATTCCGATATAATGAGGATGATCACCTAATCCCCAATAACTTCCTCCCACTCATCATCTGTAAAACCATACAGATGTGAGAATGAAACCTGGTAAATACATACCCTGGAGTAAGTATCTAATCGGGAAAACAGTTTTCCATTAACAATGCACTGAAACATGAAAATGTTTCGTAGGGGTATCCTGGTATTCATAGTAATGCCTCTTCCATAATCCAATTCATGACTTTAACCGTATATTTCTTTGCCATCTCTCCAAATTCCCTTATTTGTCTTTAGTCGTTACCTTCTGTACACCACCGTTAGGCTAAATGGTTTTCTTCCTTCCCTACCATTCGGCACCAGCCTATAGTTTGGAAGAAGACTATCCAGTAAGAATAATAGGTGTACCCTCCTCAACCTAGGAGTACTCACATCTTGAGAGAAGGTGATGATAAAAGACAACTGAATAATACTTTATTCTTTTAAAGGTGAAATAGGAGTGGCGATGAAGTACGCGGTTTGGTCGTGAATGATAACAGTCGCAATTTACTTTGCCCTCTTTCTAACCCTTTTATTTTGTCTTTATATATTACCTTCTGTACACCCTACTTAGGCTAATTGGTTTTCTTCATTCCTTACCTTTCGGCACCTGCCTATGGTTTGGAAGAAGACTATCCAATAAGCGTAATAGGTGTACTCTCCTAAACCAAGGAGCCCTCGCAACCTGAGAGAAGGTGATAATAAAAGACAACTGAATAAACCAATTCTATTTCTCCTGAACCTGGATCCATCCTCGAAGAAGTCTCTTCGAGTTCGTATATAACCATATGATGGATCTATCCAATGGAAGTGGATGTCCGTAGTAATACGGTGTGTTCTGAGAAATGCAAAGGGTAGAAGAAGGAGTGGCAATGACTTATGCAACTTAGACAATCCAAAAGCCAGTATTTTAAGAAGGTTCGGTCAACTTAGTCCCTGAGTCATAGTCTAAGGTCGGTCAAAGGTCGCTGCCAAAGAGAGAGAGAAAAGAAACACTCTGCGTGCACTCTAACCTAGATCAGAATGGTTATCACTTTATCTAATCCGGAAACCTCCTACTGTACTGTCAAATTCTCCTACAAACCTGAAAGAAGAATCTGTCGGGATCACCCGAAGAGTAAACCAACTCATCAGTGGGTATCGGGATCCAACTCTCATCGGGTGCGGCAAGTTACCCGCCAAAACCTGAAGCGAGGCAGCCCCTTACAGCAAAGTGAATGGACCACCCTGCACTTCACGGAATCCGGTAACTTGAGCACCCCTCCTTGGGTCAACCTGTACCCCCTATGAGTGCGGAGAATAGTCTTCCAATACTAGAGTGAGGCCCCTCTGCCTCTCAAGGCCATGAGATGCGGACTCGTTGTCCTCCAGAACCTGGCTATCCGTGCACTCCGTCGCGGGGTAAAACCTAGTACAGAAATGAAAAATATGTACAACGGGTAAATCGACCTCCACCCGGTCGTGCCACAAAAGAATATTATACAAACAGGTAGTGACGGCAGTCCACATATTGGACGCTCGCCCCGCAATATCAAATGTACAAATAAACTCAAACTGCACTACCATTGCACACTGTTATCCACCACGACAAATCCACAACATCACAGCACAACACAGAACATCAATGAGAATGTCACGTTCGCAAATCCGTCTAAAAGGACTATGGCAATTAGACGCAATTTACCGCTCAAATGACATTCTCGGTCGGAGATATAATTTAAGTACTGTAAACTAACACGTTTAAATTTCGATCGACAAAACTTCCCGAAATGGGCCCCACATACATCTGCTGTACAGAAACAAAAACTGGGCCCAAAAGATATATTCCAGAAACCACAATATTCCGTGTAGAAGCCCCAGAAGAAAAAATGACCAAATGATTGACCAAGACGGCCGCGGTTCCGCGGTCAAAGTGAGGCTTTGACCACGTTTCTACGGTCATACGGTCGATTCACTTTGTCGTTTTTCTTCAGTGTTCTTTAAAAAGCCTGCTTAATTTTCTGGTATAGTCAAAATGATTTTTAGACAAGATTTAAAATCAACAGAAACTTTAGACATGGAATTTGCGGTTTTCGAAAATCCGTTCGATCGATATTTTAAACGCATTAGCACAAGTTAGTAAAGCTTAATGGCGAGGCTCTGATACCACTGTAAGTCCACGGTAGCGTCTCGGCCGTCTAACAGATGCCAAATGCGGAATAAAAACTTTTACAACTGGCGCTATCGCGTACTATAGCCCGGATCTGCCATTAAAGCTAAACTAACAAACTACAAAGAGGGTAGAAAGGTTATACCGAACGATCCGAGTCCTTCGTTCTTTAACCATCATCCCACGCTCCGTTGCGGCTGCTCCGATCTCGTCGATCTCCGATCTCCTCGTCCAGGTGGCACCACGTCATCGGATCTTTAAACGGGCTCCCGCCTCTGACCCGAGGCAACTCGGTCATCAAGTTTGCTAGAAGAGATGACCAAGATTGATGTAGAGAATGAGTAGAACACTTTGTCTCGCTTCGTCCAAAGCCATGGACGAACGGTTAATGAAGTTGCCATTTGAGTCGGGTGATGGAATGAAATGAGCTATGAAATTTCCATACACCAAAAACTATCATCTTTTTCAAACAACAACCACACATTTCCATCAAGGATAGGCCGGCCAATATAAAGAGGTGGGGGTGAGTGTAGGAGGAAAGGGGGTGACCACAAGCAAATCTTATCAAGAAGAAAATATCTTAAGCTTTACAAGAAAACATAAATGCAAAAGCATGAGTCAAAAAAACACATCATCTCTCATTTAATGCTAACTATGAATCACTAACCTAGTCACCTTCCAAGAAGCTTCCTCCCATGACTCACCCTCAAGAAAAGATAAATCCGCATTTAACCGACTGTCAAATACGGGTGATAGAAAACTGGAAACTGGCAACTTCCAAAAGTGATCCCGAAACGAATTTCAGGATAACCCCGTAACTGTATAAATATACCCGCATTTGTATTACGACCGAATACAAATGCAACTGAGACAAAAATATTATATATACAAAGTATAATACATGGATCCGGCTTAAACCAAAGCCCACCAGTATTATCTGCCCGAAATATGACACGTGCGTAAACGCACGTGCATTTTCTGAACCCTGCCATAAAACCATACGGACACTACAACGTTTCGTCCGAACTTGGAAAACTATCTGTGGGGGACTCTAATGAATCGTCAGTACCTTGGCAGTGGGTTTAACCACAAGCCGTCAGCGGCACTAGCTGTGCGTAATGGCTGCCCATGTACTGACCTCAAGGGAGGCTGATGAGCGAACTCATCCAGAAACCCTACTGAGCCTAACAGTGACAATGTATATACAGTCCGGTCCGTTCGTCTATGAGCATCGCATATCCGACCTAGGGGGATAGTAACGTCAGACCCCCAATAGCGGTATAAGTCGTGTCGGAGACAAGCCCTGAACACCCTGAGAAACTACCGGAGTACCTACCAGTAATTCTCACCTGCCTTGGCCAAGGACTTTGTGTAATGGCTTTTCTAGACACAGCGCGATCTCCATCCCCAATACCGGGAGAGACGAATTCTCTGCCGATCCGCTCACGTGCCTCCATGTGGCTCGAGACTGTACCCAAAAACTACCTGTTTGCACGACTCCTTTGAGCCGCGGTTGGGTAGAAATCAAAGCACAGTAGGAACTCACACGAGACAAATGACGACCTCAGGTCGATGAACTAACCTGTACACATGTTACCGGGGAACTGCTATCTGACGATATGTATAATACCAACTAGCAGGTTCCCGGCGAGTCCTGTCCGGTTTACTCATAACCCAATGAGCACCTGTATACATCTTAGGTGATCCAACTGACACTGGTGGCTTGTGAGACCGGCCACCGCCCCTCATCGGGGTCTCGACTGTATACTCTAGTTGTAACGATTTAAAAATAAATAAATAAATAATTAAATGAATAAAATTGTTTAAGTGAATTTTATGATTTTCGGCAAAGTAAAATGTATTTTTCGTAAACCTAGCCGTGATTGTTTTTCATTATAATTTCAAAAATACATATTTTAATTATGTAATTACTAGTAAATGGTGTTTATTTAGCCACTTATAAATTTTTAGTTTAATTAAATATTTTTCCTAAATTAATTATTTTAAATACTAACATAAGCTTTATTTTTTACACTAAATTAGTGTAAATTACAAATTTAAATGGTTTTAATTTGTAAAAATGAACCATGGCATGTTATAATTTAGTGTGTATCATGCAAAATTTATTTACAATTTTTTCCTATTTTCTAGAGCTTTCTTTAGTTGCTATAGTAAAGAAATAAAAGAAAAATAAAGAATTGCATGAAAAGACATAATGAAGTGATATTTTGGTGGAGACTTCTACACAACTTTTATCACTCTCTTCCTTCTCTCCCTCACCTTCAAAATTGGCCGGCCTCACCCCCCATGGTAGCCCCCATTTTCCTCATTTTATTTTGCTCCAAAATTCATCAAAAATACATCAAAAATTCAATTAAAATTCCACAAAATCCTAATAAATTCCTACCCTTTGTTCTTTGCTCTTCTTTACATGGATTTTGGAGTGGGAAAGCATGCATTTTGGAGGCTCATTTTCATGTTTGGATTTCATATTTTGAAGGTATAAATTTCCTTCTTTTGTTTTATTTCTATTAGATGTTTCTTTTAAAGCATAATTAGATTTATTAAATTAATTCTAGTTGCAAATTTTAAAATTCAAGTTAGGATTTGTAAATTCAAGTTGTGGTTTTTATTAATTGAATAAGGTTATAATAGCTAGTTTAACATCTTTTAGAGTGGAAAAATCTTGCATGGTTGTTGTATAATAAATTGTTTATTCAAATTGTTTTAATCAAGCTATTTAGCTAACTAGATTTTTCTAAAATGTGTTTGTGGGTAAAATAAAATTCTTATTAAGGTTGTTATCATTAGATGGTAGTTTTAATGAGAATATTAGCATGTTAATGGAAAGAAAAACTTAGTTTGATCACTAGTTTCCTTTGATAATAGGAAAATAGTAATAAAATGCTAGTATTTTGTAAACTAGATTTTGGAAATTCCTATATAAATGAAATTAAAAATATAATCATGGTTTTATTATATCATTATCATCATGAATTGTAGTTTAATATATTAATTCATGCAAAATCACGTTTTGTGGTGGAATTGTGGTATTTTGCTTGAAAAATGTTGAAAATTGTTAAAGGTTGCAAACTAGAAATTTCAAATTAATACAAATTTGTGGAATAAAAATATAGTAATGGTTTGTATAGTCTAGTTATACTATTTAATGAGTTTTATGACCATTGGTTTCATTTAAATGTCAAGTTTTGATGAAAAACGGTAAATTGGTATTTCGGGTTTTACGAAATTGGACGGTTTGATGGATTTTAGGGTTTCGATGGATTTAATCATGTTTTATAATATAATTAATGTGTTTTAAAACTATGAGTTATTTGTTGATGTTATTTCGATCCATCAGAGTTTGTACGCCGATATCGAGCGATATTTGGTTCTTTTGCGTGGACGGGACATAGGTTTTAACCTATGCTTGTTCCTTGCATCGTTTTGACTTTTGTATGTGATTCAGTTTACGATGCTATTTGTATGTTTTCATTTAGGTACCCCTCACGTGGACCGCGGGCGATGAAGAGGAGGATGGCGACACCGTCTTCGGCAGACATGGACCAGGTGAGTAGATGCATATCTACGGGGGGAAGTCGGGTGGATGGCGTTTAACACCCCCGCAACGTAGAATAAGAATAGGAATAGTACTTATTGACATTAGGAAACCAGATGTGAACCTAGATTCTTAATGAGTAGGACCCTAGTAATGACCCTAGGGTGGACTAGACTGATTTAGGAAAACCATATCAGAGGATGAGTACCTTGGAAGAGGTTCGTAGGTTTCAGGTAGAAACACACACACGCACACACTGAAACTCGACATGGTGTATACGTGCATGTGTATATATATATATATAGGACGAGGTATAGGTATATATATATATATACAACACGTATATGGGATACATTGATGTGATATGATATCCGAGATATGATGAAACAATGTAACTGGGCTTGATGCCGTAATTCTTGGCTATACAGTCGTATTAAAGTGTTAGCGGATCATTAGAGAATGAGATAATGAACATGAATATATAAATTATAAAGAGTGGTGGTGATATTGATGTACATGGGACGCTAGAATAGTACCCGGACTGTAACTTGTGACTGATCACGATATGATATATGTATAACTTGATTACGACATTATATTGGTGTGACCTGATGCCGATATCATATAAGTATGACTTAATCATAATATGATACATATGACATGATATTTCTGATGATAAACTAATGATGCTTATCATGATGGCAATGATATATGATTGATGTATGCGATCACAGTTTAGCACCTTGATCATGAGATGTGTTGATGATGACATTATACGAATGAGGAGACACCTAGGAGATACTTGACCGTACCCCGATATTGGGATGCCGTACGATGGATTTTACCGTACGAGGCTTAGATTTGATGATTGATCCGCACTCTTGATTCGAGGAAGCCGTACTACGTACGTGACGCTATTGAGGCGGGATCGCCGACTATTAGAGATATTGATTCAGACCTTAGGTAGACTCTAGTTTCTTACTGACTAGTCTATTAGGTTTAGTTCCTTAGGATGTTAGATGGACACTGGTTTAGGTTCGACTCACATAGTGTTAGTTGTACTCGTATCTCGCAGAGGAGTGGATAATGCACATCTGTGTTTACATTCATACTGTAATTATCATGGTGCATGTTCTTACATATGTTGCTATAATCAGTATAAACCTTACCTGTTAGGACACCCGCACCATTACCGATGATGCGCATATTCCACGCACACTTATTTGCCGGCTCACACACATCATCATCGGTAATTGCTATGTCACGTACACTTTAGATCATATTATCTTTTATTGATAGAATCAGTTAACAGATAAACCGATATAATATTGTGATTACTCTCTGATGTTAGTATAAGACATGATATTTATTACTTAGACATTCATGCATTCATATTTTCATGTTATCGCACAGTAGTATGGGCATATGCCGACACTTATCATATACTTACTCATGATTTTGAGATTTGGATTTCTATGAGATTTCTGGATTTTTGGGGAAAACCGCGAAAATATATAAAAACTTCTCTCTCTCTCCTCTTCTCTTTTTAAAATAAGATGCGGTTTTCTCGTGATGTATGTGTCGTCCACCATGAGTATTTCATGTTTTCTGTTGGATTTCGAGACCCGATTCGAGGAGTGGATGAACCGTCTCGGGTACATGGTGGGCCCGGTATGGTACCCCGGGGCAAGAAGATCGAGTTGTAGACGATGAGCCTGGCAGGGGAAGGCTACCTACCGGTGATGTCTGGCGCGGCGGATATCCGGAGGATACCGACCGTTGTCGTGAGATTTGATGATATGGGCCGATCCGGACTGACGGAGCCCGAGGTATTAAGACTATGAGACTTGAGATTTACATGTTTGTGTCGATACTTGACACGGATTTCTATGGATTTCATTGTTGAGATTTCAGATTCTTATACACATTTTACTATGATAACAGCCAAAGATTTCTTATACAGATATACCTGGATTTCAGGATTTCTTATTTTACATTCATGGTGCATGCATATCCATTCATATAACATAGTACTATGTGAGGCACTGACACGAGCACGGAGTATCGGTACTTATACGTAGTATTACCCTGCTATTACTAGAGGATTGAGACTTAGTAGTGTATTATTATGACCTAGGGTAGCGTCGTGCATTCGATTTCTTTTTGTAGATGTCTTCTACTCATGAGTTGGCAACTCACCCCCGTTGTGCCAAATTTTATTACAGGTTCGAGGTACAGGTTTCCCGGGCAGCTTGCTGGCACATCTTTTATTTCAGGGTGATTTGCACGGTAGGTTGGTTCACTTGTATCTGAACCACCATTGTATTTTATTCATTCATTTGTATCTAGTAAGCTCCATCAACCATACTTGTATTACTTGATAAGTTTATTGGACCAGACTTTTATTTCGACCTTAGAGTCGCGCATGTATTATTCTGATATGGTGGTTTTGTTTTCTTTTGAGTTTTGAGCCTCGCCATTTGGCGTTGTATATTATTGTGCCTGTTGTGGTTGATTCCGCCTATTGGCGTTGATGGTAGCTCCCGTTTGGGGATGCTTTTTATTGTTTTTGTATATTATACTTGTTGTACCCGTTTGGGGGCCAGTTTTTACAGAGGAGACTCTGCCGAAATTTTTGGTAAAATTTGCTGATGTTTTTATACTTGTTTTCTTTTCTTTTCTTCTTTTTCTTCTTTTATGGTTTAGATTTCTGGGCTTCGGCTTATTTAGGTCACGTGGCGCCTCTAGACGCTTTGTAATCTAAGTGCCGGTCACGTTCCGTACTTTCGGGTCGTGACAAAGTTGGTATCAGAGCGCTAGGTTTAACCCTGTATAATTCTAGGTGACTCTTGGTTGATGGAGTAGGCGATTTGTAAGTCCATATTGCGACCCCCGGTTCTTACGGGGAGGCGGAAACGGTATAAAAAACGAATTTTTATCGCAAGAGGCAACATGGACTAAACTATGGTCGGGATCGTTGTCTAAACTAAAACTAGCAAACTATGCTAAAGAGAGTTAGCTACTCGGATGAAGATGGTTATACCTAAACTTGAACTCCTTCTCTTCAAGCTCCGATGGTGGTTCGATGGCTCCTTCTCGTTGTCTCCGTACGCCGAAGATAGATCCACTTGAAAGCTCCAACCTTTAGCTCCTTCTTCGTTCTTTGAAGAAACTAGTTCACTTGGTTTGCTAAACCTAGTGAACTAGAATGAGTAGAGATGATTTAGAATGGGATTTTATCTATGGTTCTTGATTCTCAACTCATGAGACAAGAGAACCATAGATCAAGAGAGGGAGCAAGAGGTTGAGGGTGAGAGCAAGAGGAGAGCTCAAGAACAAGAGAGAGAATGAGCAAGAAAGAATGAGCAAGTATTTTGTCTCTCACCCTCTCATAATCCAAAGCAATGATAACTCATCATATCAACAAAAGTCTTATGTGATGGTTGAAGTAACCATAACCTTATCATGTCATGCACTCATTTTACTCAAATGAACAAGCAAGAAAAAGTCTTTGGCATGAAATGATAACCATGGTTATCATGATGGTCAACTAGTCAAGCCTAGTCAACCGGTCAACAAGTCAACAAAAGTCAACAAGTCACCAAAGTCAACAAGTCAACAAAAGTCAACAAGTCAACAACCATATCACCATAATACTTAATTAATATAATAGTTAATCACATATCATATTCTCATTAGGGTTGAGCATAAAGTCAAAAAGTCAACGGTCAACTGTCAACAACCCTAATGAGAATCCGCTGCCTCTGCCTCCCTGTCAACTGTGCATACACACCCGCATCCGCGTTCCGAGGAACACGAATGCAAACTGGATAAATCCAATCCCATAAGGTACACTAGGATCTGGCTTAAACCAAAGCCCGCTAGTGTAAACTGTCCGGACACTGTACGTGCACAAGTGCACGGATGTGACCGAACCCTGTCGCAAAACCATGCGACCTGTCGCAATACCATGCGACCTCTACTATTTTGCCTAAAGGCGAAAAGCTTTCTGTGTGGGACTCTAAAGACTCGACACTACGCTGGCAGTGGGTTTAACCACAGACCGCAAGCGGCACTAGCTGTGCGTAACGGTCCCCAGGTAATGCCGACAAGAAGACCGACGAGGCGAAACCCATCTGAACTCCTACTGAGCCTGAGCGTGACATTCTCCATACAGTCCGGTCTGTTCGTCTGATACATCGCATGGCGGGCCTAGGGGGCGGTAAACGTCAGTCCCCCAATAGCGGTACAAGTCGTGCCGGAGTGAAGCCCAATACACCCTGAGATAACACTGGAAACCTACCAGTATATCTCGTTTGCCCTGGCCAGGGACTACTCGTGTAATGGCTCTCCTAGACACAGCGCGATGTCAACCCCCAATACCGGGAGAGACGAATCCTGTCTAACCGTCACTGCCTCCAAGTGCTTCGGGACTGCACCCAACCACCACCTGTTTGCACGACTCCTTTGAGCCGTGGTAGGGTAGTGATCAAAGTACAGTGGGAACACACCCGAGGCGAAGTGACAGTGTCAAGTCAGCGGACTAAGCTGTACTCATGTCACCTGGGAACTGATAACTGACGATAGGTATAATACCAACTAGTCAGTTCCCTACAAGTCCTGTCCAGTGTACCCGTAACCTAACGAGCACCCGCATACTATCTCAAGTACGACGTACTGACGGCTGTGGGACAGACCGTCTCCCACACTGGGATGAGAAGCGCATGCGCTGGTCTACTCCGGAGTATCGATGCCCTGTCTCGATAGTCCTGCGACCAGGGACCTGAATAAGGATGTGCTTATAGATTACCCAGCCCCCACTAGTGTGACTGTCATCACAACGCTGGTAATCAAGCAAAGATCCTAAGGGCTCCACTAATGCGTATAAGTGATATACTGAAATAAACACAAGTACACATTGAAGTAGAAACAAACCAAGTAGCATACTACTATTTTGAGCAAGATTGTATATACAAGGTGAATATCCCAAGCATCCATTAAGTAATATACAAACTAGTATGATACAGTAATGGCCTCTAGGGCATATACACTAACAATCTCCCACTTGCACTAAGGCCATGTACTGGCGTATCGAAGACCTATCATCTCGATCAGCCGCTCGAACTGAGTCTGGGGCAAGGCCTTGGTGAATGGATCTGCAGTGTTGTCTTCTGAAGCGACTCTCCGAACCTCGATCTCCTGGCGATCTACGATCTCCCTGATCAGGTGATACCGCCTCAAGATGTGCCTGGATCTCTGATGGGACCTGGGTTCCTTCGCTAAAGCTATAGCCCCGTTGTTGTCGCAATACAGAGGTATTGGGTCAACAATGGACGGAACCACCTGAAGTTCTTTCAAGAACTTCCTCATCCAGACAGCTTCTTTTGCGGCATCAGATGCAGCGATGTATTCCGCTTCCATCGTCGAGTCTGCAACGGTTTCTTGTTTGGAACTCTTCCAACACACCGCCCCTCCATTGAGGGTAAAGACAAAACCCGACATGGACTTGGAATCATCCTTGTCACTCTGGAAGCTGGAGTCAGCAAAGGCCTCGATCTGGAGGTCTTTTCCGCCATACACCAAGAACATCTCCTTAGTCCTTCTCAGGTACTTGAGAATGTTCTTTACCGCTATCCAGTGTTTCTCCCCAGGGTTTGACTGATACCGGCTTACCACACTCAGTGCATAAGCTACATCCGGTCTGGTACACAACATCGCATACATTATAGAGCCTACCGCAGAAGCGTAGGGTATAATAGACATGCGATCCCTCTCCAAATCAGTCTTGGGAGACATCTCTTTAGAGAGGGTGATCCCGTGACAAGCCGGTAGGTTACCGCGCTTGGAATCTTCCATACTGAATCTCTTCAGTATGGTGTCGATGTACCTGGACTGTGAAAGTCCTAATATCCTCTTGGATCTGTCACGGTAGATCCGGATACCCAGAATGTACGAGGCATCACCCAGGTCTTTCATGGAGAACCTGTGTGACAAGAACCCCTTGACAGATTGTAGCATAGGAATGTCATTTCCTATTAAGAGAATGTCATCCACGTATAAAACGAGGAATACTACAGTTCTCGCTACAAATCTACTATAGATGCATGGTTCATCTGGATTTTTGATAAAGCCAAATTCTTTGACCGTCTCATCAAAGCAGATGTTCCAACTCCGCGATGCCTGCTTTAGTCCATAGATGGACTTAAGCAACTTGCACACCTTTCCGCTGCTCCCACTCTGAATGAAACCCTCTAGCTGGTCCATATAGACACACTCCTCTAAATTTCCATTTAGAAAAGCTGTCTTTACGTCCATTTGCCAGATCTCATAATCGTGGAAGGCAGCAATGGCAAGAAGGATCCGAATGGATTTCAGCATGGCTACTGGAGAAAAGGTTTCGTCGTAGTCCAAGCCAGGTCTTTGACGAAAACCCTTTGCTACCAGCCTAGCTTTATAGGTCTCAACCTGTCCATCTACACCAATCTTCCTTTTGAAGATCCACTTGCATCCTACGGGTTTTACCCCGTCTGGAGCAATGTCCAACGTCCATACCTTGTTGGTGTACATGGACTCCATTTCGGTCCGCATTGCATCCAGCCATTTCACTGAGTCAACGCTCTGAACGGCCTGCTGGAAGCTAGTAGGCTCATCATAATCTATGATGCAATCCTCTCTATCCCCGTCTATGAGAAAACCGTAGTATCTCTCAGGCGGATGAGACTGCCTACTACTTCTGCGGAGCGGCGTAGGAATGTCCTGTTCTTCCGAACCTTCTGGTTCCACTAAACTTTCAGTAACAGTCCATGGTTCTGGAATTTCTTCCAGTTCTACTGTGCTCCCACTTATCTGGTTTTCCAAAAACACAGTTTCCAAGAAGTAGGCATGACGAGAAACAAGAACTTTTTGTTCCTCTTCACAGTAGAAGAAATATCCTTTTGAGTTCTTTGGATACCCCACAAACTTGCACTGTACTGAGCGTGCCTCGAGCTTGTCCGCATGCTGCTTTTTGACAAAAGCCGGACATCCCCATGTCTTAATGTGCTTAAGATAGGGTCTCTTCCCACACCACATCTCATATGGTGTAGTAGGCACGGTCTTAGTAGGTACTCGGTTCAAAAGGTATGCGGCTGATTCTAGCGCATATCCCCAGAATGATCGCGGTAACTCAGCGTTACTCATCATGGACCGCACCATATCCAATAGGGTGCGGTTCCGTCTCTCCGATACACCGTTATGTTGCGGGGTGTATGGAGGAGTAAGCTGAGAGAGAATTCCGTTCTCTTTTAAATAGTCCAGGAACTCGGCACTTAAGTATTCTCCTCCTCGATCCGATCTTAGAATCTTAATACTTTTGCCGGTCTGTTTCTCTACTTCATTCTTATACTCCTGGAATTTTCCAAAGGCCTCGGACTTATGTTTCATCAAGAAGACATAACCGTACCTTGAGAAATCATCCGTAAAAGTAATGAAGTAAGAATGTCCGCTTCGGGCATGTGTAGACATTGGACCGCACACGTCACTGTGTATGAGTCCTAAGAGCTCGCTCGCTCTTACTCCTTGTCCAGTAAACGGAGTTTTTGTCATCTTTCCTTTGAGACAAGATTGACAAGTGGCATACGATTGATATTCGAATGCATTCAAATATCCTTCTGTATGTAACTTAGTCAACCTTCTCTCATTGATGTGACCCAATCTACAATGCCATAAGAAAGTCTGATTCATTTCCGGAGACTTTCTTTTGTGTGTATTCTGGACGTTGAAAATCTGTGGTTGGTTTAACACGTATATACCATTACTCAATGTACCTGACCTAATCAAAACTTGATTAAGGTGAATGTTTACAACATTACTTACAAACGCAAATTCATAACCTTCTTTAGAAACTAAAGATACAGAAATGATATTACAAGTTGCGTTGGGTACAAAAAAGCAATTACGCAAAACCAAAACATGTCCATCTGACATTCCCAGGTGATAGTCCCCCACGGCTTTAGCATCCATGCTAGCTCCGTTTGCAACTCTGAGGGTCATGTCACCTGCTTTCAAAACACTACGGTTTCTCAACGCCTGCAAAGAATTACAGATATGAGATCCTGATCCGGTATCCAATACCCAGGAAGTAGAGTTTATTGAAAGACAGTTTTCAATAACATACACACCTGAAGCTGAAGCTGCAACCTGCTTCAATTCCTGTGTTCTGGCCTTCCAGGCCCTGCAATCATTCTTCCAGTGTCCTTTCTTATGACAATAGAAGCATTCTTCCTTATCCACAAGCTTCCCCGCTATCTTTGTTGCTTTGCCTTTTCCCTTCGTATCCACTTTACCAACACCGCCCCTTGGTTTGGCGGGGGCCTTCTTCTTCTTTCCCTTGGCTTTCGCCTTGGACCTAGAAGAAGATGATCCTCCTACAAACAAAGTGGATGTTTCCCTACCTTTCTGTAGGGTGCCCTCTGCGCTCCTCAGCATGTTGAGGAGCTCTGATAGTTCAACCTCTTTTTCTTGTAGGTTGAAGTTCAGTATAAACTGGGCGTAAGTGGAAGGAAGGGACTGGAGAACTATATCCGTATATAGCTCACTCTCCAATGTGATCCCTAGGTCAGCGAGCTCCTCAATGAAGCCGATCATCTTTAGCACATGCTCGGCTACTGATGATCCGACGGCCATTCTTGTCGAAAATAACTTTTTCGACGCTTCGTATCTTGCGATACGTGATTGCTCTCCATACAGTTCTTTTGTATGGAGCAATATGGACTCCATGTCCATATTCTCATGCCTCCTCTGATGTTCGTTGTCCATCGAGGCAAGCAGGAGGCACTTGGCCTTCGCGCTATCAATCTCCCAAGTCTTGCGGATTTCCTTATCCGCGACACTGGAAGTTGGACCAGGGACAGGGGGAGCTTTGGTGGTAAGAAGATACCCCAGCTTGTCATAAGTGATTGCTATCGTGACATTCCTGAGCCAATCTTTGTAGTTTGGCCCTGTCAGTTTGTTTTTATCTAGGAGTAACTTAAGTCCAGTCATGTTGATTGGTCGCTGCAATTAGGAGAGAGAAGAAGAAACACTCAGCATGATGCTCTTGCAAGTTTAGAGTGGTTTTTAGTTTGTCTAAACAGGATGGCTCCCACTGTTTCTCGAATCCCTCCTCAAACCATAAAGGAAGAATTAGTCAGGATCAATCCCACCGTACAATACTTGCTTAACCGTTCAGCCAGGCCGGTGTCGGTACTTCGAGGGAGGTTTTCCAACGCTTTCGCGAAGTTCCTTAATTAGAGAACCTCTTTTCCCTGGGGGCGTAGCCCCGCTAACACCTTTCTAGGCACCTACTAGGTTTATAGCATTGATCGTTAAGTGAGAAATTTCCCGAGGAGTAGCATATACTCACAGTAGGATCGGGATCCAAATATCATCGCGTGACGAAACTGAAGGAATCCTACCAGAATCATCACACTCCAAATGGTATGCAAATCTAGCAAGTTTCAGTACTTATGAAACTCCCGATGTGGATTTTTTTTGCCCCATGCTCTTATGACCTTGACTTTGGCCAACAAATCATAAGTCACATGTCAAGTTCTGCCCGTCGTTCTCCAGGTTAATTTGAATCCACCCGCACCTACCCTTGACTTTGGCCAACAAGGCAGTACGACTGTTCCAAACCAACGCATCTATCTATGCTGCACATGAATACCCAATAGCTACCAATCACTGTGCCTTGACTTTGGCCAACAAACACAGCTTGAATACTATTGACTATTCATGTGAAACGACGGAGGGCTACGGATGGTTTTGGCAAAACCGTGAACGTAGTGAACTTGATTTGGTCGATGGAACGAGATAGCTTTTAAAAGGAGTGGCTCAAGCTCCGTATTTAAAAGTTGTTTTGAAAAGAACCGAGTGGTTTTTCGAAAGTGTTCCAACGACTTTAACTTAGTTTATTATCTTGCATTAGTTCTTTTAATGCGTGATATTCTTGCATTAGTACTTTTAATGCGTCCCATCATTTAACCCTACCATTGCAGAAAACAACCAAAATATGACGTACGCTTATGCCATTCGCATTCGCCACTGGGCCCCGTCATTACCCGTTAGGTTACTTAACTAACGACAGAGCGGGGGCTGGGCTAGCGCGTCTGTAAAACATAAGCAACGCCTAAATAGTAAGCAATGATAGACATTACAGATCACAGATGAATGCATTGGATATACTAGCAATCCGCAATCCTTTCGAGCCTGAAACGAAAAGCGGATAACACGGTCGCGGTGAATAGCCAAATACCCCACCCAAGACCCCTACGGGTGCGGCAAACTACCCGCCAAGTACTCGGTAGTTTGTGCACCCCTCCATGGGTCTATCCTAGGAGCAAAAACAGTAAAAAGAATTATACAATGACGGCTACAACCCCGACCCGGTTGTGCGGCCAAACAAATAATATTATTACATTAATTTACATTTACAATGAATGAAAGAAAAACAAAAGCTCATCTCACATCCACCCCGGCTATTCACCCGCGACAGTCCAACACATTCATATACACATTCCAGCACATTACAGATCATGTATAACCCCGACTAATCGACTTATAGCGATTAGCCGACGTTCAATACATGCAAGCATCACAGATATAACCATCATAGTCAAAGTGCAGTGAAGTTCGGAAAAAATACGGAATTATAGGACCCCAAAAGGAAATTTCTTTTCAGGAAAATCTGGGCACATATAATATATTCCAAAAATCCCAAAACCAACACACAAACACACTGCACGAAAACCGATGCAGAGAAGACACCAAGTCGCGGCGGTTCCGCGGCGGCTAAGAAGGATCACGTGGCGGAAGCGCGGCACTTTAGGCGAATCACTGTATCGTTTTTCTTGGGTGTTCACACAAAACCCTGAGCCGAATTTATAAGTGTAAAGTTTTTCATTTTGAGCAGAAAAAATTTCAACAGAAACTCAGTTTTTGTGAAGTTTGGTTTTTGGATTTTTCCGGTTCCGAACTTCGTTACACTTCACTACCAAGCTAGTTTAAGTTTAGTTAGGCTCTGATACCACTGTAAGTCCATATTGCGACCCCCGGTTCTTACGGGGAGGCGGAAACGGTATAAAAAACGAATTTTTATCGCAAGAGGCAACATGGACTAAACTATGGTCGGGATCGTTGTCTAAACTAAAACTAGCAAACTATGCTAAAGAGAGTTAGCTACTCGGATGAAGATGGTTATACCTAAACTTGAACTCCTTCTCTTCAAGCTCCGATGGTGGTTCGATGGCTCCTTCTCGTTGTCTCCGTACGCCGAAAATAGATCCACTTGAAAGCTCCAACCTTTAGCTCCTTCTTCGTTCTTTGAAGAAACTAGTTCACTTGGTTTGCTAAACCTAGTGAACTAGAATGAGTAGAGATGATTTAGAATGGGATTTTATCTATGGTTCTTGATTCTCAACTCATGAGACAAGAGAACCATAGATCAAGAGAGGGAGCAAGAGGTTGAGGGTGAGAGCAAGAGGAGAGCTCAAGAACAAGAGAGAGAATGAGCAAGAAAGAATGAGCAAGTATTTTGTCTCTCACCCTCTCATAATCCAAAGCAATGATAACTCATCATATCAACAAAAGTCTTATGTGATGGTTGAAGTAACCATAACCTTATCATGTCATGCACTCATTTTACTCAAATGAACAAGCAAGAAAAAGTCTTTGGCATGAAATGATAACCATGGTTATCATGATGGTCAACTAGTCAAGCCTAGTCAACCGGTCAACAAGTCAACAAAAGTCAACAAGTCACCAAAGTCAACAAGTCAACAAAAGTCAACAAGTCAACAACCATATCACCATAATACTTAATTAATATAATAGTTAATCACATATCATATTCTCATTAGGGTTGAGCATAAAGTCAAAAAGTCAACGGTCAACTGTCAACAACCCTAATGAGAATCCGCTGCCTCTGCCTCCCTGTCAACTGTGCATACACACCCGCATCTGCGTTCCGAGGAACACGAATGCAAACTGGATAAATCCAATCCCATAAGGTACACTAGGATCTGGCTTAAACCAAAGCCCGCTAGTGTAAACTGTCCGGACACTGTACGTGCACAAGTGCACGGATGTGACCGAACCCTGTCGCAAAACCATGCGACCTGTCGCAATACCATGCGACCTCTACTCTTTTGCCTAAAGGCGAAAAGCTTTCTGTGTGGGACTCTAAAGACTCGACACTACGCTGGCAGTGGGTTTAACCACAGACCGCAAGCGGCACTAGCTGTGCGTAACGGTCCCCAGGTAATGCCGACAAGAAGACCGACGAGGCGAAACCCATCTGAACTCCTACTGAGCCTGAGCGTGACATTCTCCATACAGTCCGGTCTGTTCGTCTGATACATCGCATGGCGGGCCTAGGGGGCGGTAAACGTCAGTCCCCCAATAGCGGTACAAGTCGTGCCGGAGTGAAGCCCAATACACCCTGAGATAACACTGGAAACCTACCAGTATATCTCGTTTGCCCTGGCCAGGGACTACTCGTGTAATGGCTCTCCTAGACACAGCGCGATGTCAACCCCCAATACCGGGAGAGACGAATCCTGTCTAACCGTCACTGCCTCCAAGTGCTTCGGGACTGCACCCAACCACCACCTGTTTGCACGACTCCTTTGAGCCGTGGTAGGGTAGTGATCAAAGTACAGTGGGAACACACCCGAGGCGAAGTGACAGTGTCAAGTCAGCGGACTAAGCTGTACTCATGTCACCTGGGAACTGATAACTGACGATAGGTATAATACCAACTAGTCAGTTCCCTACGAGTCCTGTCCAGTGTACCCGTAACCTAACGAGCACCCGCATACTATCTCAAGTACGACGTACTGACGGCTGTGGGACAGACCGTCTCCCACACTGGGATGAGAAGCGCATGCGCTGGTCTACTCCGGAGTATCGATGCCCTGTCTCGATAGTCCTGCGACCAGGGACCTGAATAAGGATGTGCTTATAGATTACCCAGCCCCCACTAGTGTGACTGCCATCACAACGCTGGTAATCAAGCAAAGATCCTAAGGGCTCCACTAATGCGTATAAGTGATATACTGAAATAAACACAAGTACACATTGAAGTAGAAACAAACCAAGTAGCATACTACTATTTTGAGCAAGATTGTATATACAAGGTGAATATCCCAAGCATCCATTAAGTAATATACAAACTAGTATGATACAGTAATGGCCTCTAGGGCATATACACTAACACGATTTAGGTAGAGTAACGTACCGTGGGTTTGGTCCGCGGCATACTTACGATACGCTACTCTGCTTAAGGAGCCTTAGGATGTACAATTGTTTGCACCGTATTCCATTCGTTCTTTTGATCTATCTTCATCAATGTTGGAGGGTGGTTTCTGTTACCACGGGCACACTGGCAGAGGGAGCTGCGGCTCGAATGCGATAACTATTAGGGTATCGTTCATTCTTGAGGATTGGAGCATTGTTTAGCGTGCGGACGAAGGGTATTCACATGGTGTCCAGGCGAAGTTAAAAGGTTCGAACGATTATCAAAAAAACCACTTTCCTAAGTTTAAAGTATTCGGAAGAACATGCAGGTATTTCGATGGACCCTCTAGAAGAATGAAACCCTAACTCGACATAATGACCACGAGAACGCCCTTGAACCTTAGGGTTTACGGCAGTTCCGCGGTGTCATTAGTGAGGCTTGGGTTTGCCCTTCTACGGCTGATCATCGATGCTGGGGTATGTACCGGATATTTTTAAACTGTACTTGAGTGTTGAGCTCTCGGGGAATTATGGGATTTTGATGGATCGATCGAAAAGTTTAATGTAGTCCGGATATCAAGTGAAGGGATCGACTATGTGGGAGACTCTAGACATGAGTATTGCCGTTGGTAGCGCAGTCGGCACACCTATGAAAGAACGAGTTCGAAGCAGTCGACATCAGAGGAAAGAGGCGCACATTGACGATAGTGTTTACGATTGTGATTTAGTGATTTGAATTTCCTATTTTCGTTGATTGGATTTTTGTATTTTGAGGACTTTGTTCTACGATTGGTATTTTCTGTGTGTACCTTCATTCTATCTGTGTTTCATATATCAGTTGTATTGATGTGGTTTAGTACGCACCCAGTACACTTGATTTGGTTTTATATATTTTGAGAATTTTGATTTGATTTCGTGCATAGGGGTTACACATGATTTTGACATATGTTTTGACTTAGTTTTCATGCATTTTTGTACTGTGATTTTGATTTTGATATTCGAGGTATGTTTTCGTGCACCATATGCACCTGATTAGGATTCTTGCGCATACTTGGCGCACTTGATGCGATTTTGTGTACATCAGATGCACTAAATCGGGGTTTTGTGCAGATTAGATGCACCTGATATTGAGTCGTGCACGCCCGTTGCACTTGACAGATGTTTTTGGTGCACACCTGTTGCACTTAGTTTTGTTTTTGTGTGTATTCATGGTATCTTTAGTTGGTTTCGATTTCAGTGCGCACCGGACGCACATGATATTTTTATAATGTGATTGGGATTGATTTCAGTTTGAGCAGTATGTTTTCATAGTCATTATTATTTGATTTAGTAACCAGACGGGACGTGTATGTTAAATAAAAGATATATATATAGCTATTTTTTTTAAATTAAACGTCCGCTACTTATACCGTGACACGTGCATTGCACGGCGATTTTCAAGAGAGGTTTTTGTATACTTCTTTATTATGATGTTTAGGCGATTTTACTAGGATACGAAGTATATATAAGTTATAGATTGATGTATATTATGATGGTTTTCATACTGGGTTTTGATATTTTATTCTCGCCATAACTCCGATGATTGCGTTATGCTTGACGGAGTTGATTTTAGTTATGTATTGATGATTTCGGAGCCCCGACGATTTGAGTGTTTGTTAAATATTTTAATATTTGGAGAGAGAGTTTTAATTTAAATTCGGGGACCGAATTTCTTAAAGGGGGGAAGATTGTAACGATTTAAAAATAAATAAATAAATAATTAAATGAATAAAATTGTTTAAGTGAATTTTATGATTTTCGGCAAAGTAAAATGTATTTTTCATAAACCTAGCCGTGATTGTTTTTCATTATAATTTCAAAAATACCTATTTTAATTATGTAATTACTAGTAAATGGTGTTTATTTAGCCACTTATAAATTTTTAGTTTAATTAAATATTTTTCCTAAATTAATTATTTTAAATACTAACATAAGCTTTATTTTTTACACTAAATTAGTGTAAATTACAAATTTAAATGGTTTTAATTTGTAAAAATGAACCATGGCATGTTAGAATTTAGTGTGTATCATGCAAAATTTATTTACAAATTTTTCCTATTTTCTAGAGCTTTCTTTAGTTGCTATACTAAAGAAATAAAAGAAAAATAAAGAATTGCATGAAAAGACATAATGAAGTGATATTTTGGTGGAGACTTCTACACAAATTTTGTCACTCTCTTCCTTCTCTCCCTCACCTTCAAAAATGGCCGGCCTCACCCCCCATGGTAGCCCCCATTTTCCTCATTTTATTTTGCTCCAAAATTCATCAAAAATACATCAAAAATTCAATTAAAATTCCACAAAATCCTAATAAATTCCTACCCTTTGTTCTTTGCTCTTCTTTACATGGATTTTGGAGTGGGAAAGCATGCATTTTGGAGGCTCATTTTCATGTTTGGATTTCATATTTTGAAGGTATAAATTTCCTTCTTTTGTTTTATTTCTATTAGATGTTTCTTTTAAAGCATAATTAGATTTATTAAATTAATTCTAGTTGCAAATTTTAAAATTCAAGTTAGGGTTTGTAAATTCAAGTTGTGGTTTTTATTAATTGAATAAGGTTATAATAGCTAGTTTAACATCTTTTAGAGTGGAAAAATCTTGCATGGTTGTTGTATAATAAATTGTTTATTCAAATTGTTTTAATCAAGCTATTTAGCTAACTAGATTTTTCTAAAATGTGTTTGTGGGTAAAATAAAATTCTTATTAAGGTTGTTATCATTAGATGGTAGTTTTAATCAGAATATTAGCATGTTAATGGAAAGAAAAACTTAGTTTGATCACTAGTTTCCTTTGATAATTGGAAAATAGTAATAAAATGCTAGTATTTTGTAAACTAGATTTTGGAAATTCCTATATAAATGAAATTAAAAATATAATCATGGTTTCATTATATCATTATCATCATGAATTGTAGTTTAATATATTAATTCATGCAAAATCACGTTTTGTGGTGGAATTGTGGTATTTTGCTTGAAAAATGTTGAAAATTGTTAAAAGTTGCAAACTAGAAATTTCAAATTAATACAAATTTGTGGAATAAAAATATAGTAATGGTTTGTATAGTCTAGTTATACTATTTAATGAGTTTTATGACCATTGGTTTCATTTAAATGTCGAGTTTTGATGAAAAACGGTAAATTGGTATTTCGGGTTTTACGAAATTGGACGGTTTGATGGATTTTAGGGTTTCGATGGATTTAATCATGTTTTATAATATAATTAATGTGTTTTAAAACTATGAGTTATTTGTTGATGTTATTTCGACCCATCAGAGTTTGTACGCCGATGTCGAGCGATATTTGGTTCTTTTGCGTGGACGGGACATAGGTTTTAACCTATGCTTGTTCCTTGCATCGTTTTGACTTTTGTATGTGATTCAGTTTACGATGCTATTTGTATGTTTGCATTTAGGTACCCCTCACGTGGACCGCGGGCGATGAAGAGGAGGATGGCGACACCGTCTTCGGCAGACATGGACCAGGTGAGTAGATGCATATCTACGGGGGGAAGTCGGGTGGATGGCGTTTAACACCCCCGCAACGTAGAATAGGAATAGTACTTATTGACATTAGGAAACCAGATGTGACCCTAGATTCTTAATGAGTAGGACCCTAGTAATGACCCTAGGGTGGACTAGACTGATTTAGGAAAACCATATCAGAGGATGAGTACCTTGGAAGAGGTTCGTAGGTTTCAGGTAGAAACACACACACGCACACACTGAAACTCGACATGGTGTATACGTGCATGTGTATATATATATATATAGGACGAGGTATAGGTATATATATATATATATACAACACGTATATGGGATACATTGATGTGATATGATATCCGAGATATGATGAAACAATGTAACTGGGCTTGATGCCGTAATTCTTGGCTATACAGTCGTATTAAAGTGTTAGCGGATCATTAGAGAATGAGATAATGAACATGAATATATAAATTATAAAGAGTGGTGGTGATATTGATGTACATGGGACGCTAGAATAGTACCCGGACTGTAACTTGTGACTGATCACGATATGATATATGTATAACTTGATTACGACATTATATTGGTGTGACCTGATGCCGATATCATATAAGTATGACTTAATCATAATATGATACATATGACATGATATTTCTGAGGATAAACTAATGATGCTTATCATGATGGCAATGATATATGATTGATGTATGCGATCACAGTTTAGCACCTTGATCATGAGATGTGTTGATGATGACATTATACGAATGAGGAGACACCTAGGAGATACTTGACCGTACCCCGATATTGGGATGCCGTACGATGGATTTTACCGTACGAGGCTTATATTTGATGATTGATCCGCACTCTTGATTCGAGGAAGCCGTACTACGTACGTGACGCTATTGAGGCGGGATCGCCGACTATTAGAGATATTGATTCAGACCTTAGGTAGACTCTAGTTTCTTACTGACTAGTCTATTAGGTTTAGTTACTTAGGATGTTAGATGGACACTGGTTTAGGTTCGACTCACATAGTGTTAGTTGTACTCGTATCTCGCAGAGGAGTGGA
Source organism: Agapanthus africanus (assembly GCA_030015575.1). Taxonomy (NCBI): domain Eukaryota; kingdom Viridiplantae; phylum Streptophyta; class Magnoliopsida; order Asparagales; family Amaryllidaceae; genus Agapanthus; species Agapanthus africanus. The sequence continues at coordinate 219,149,572 of JASDDO010000029.1, forward strand.
TAATGCACATCTGTGTTTACATTCATACTGTAATTATCATGGTGCATGTTCTTACATATGTTGCTATAATCAGTATAAACCTTACCTGTTAGGACACCCGCACCATTACCGATGATGCGCATATTCCACGCACACTTATTTGCCGGCTCACACACATCATCATCGGTAATTGCTATGTCACGTACACTTTAGATCATATTATCTTTTATTGATAGAATCAGTTAACAGATAAACCGATATAATATTGTGATTACTCTCTGATGTTAGTATAAGACATGATATTTATTACTTAGACATTCATGCATTCATATTTTCATGTTATCGCACAGTAGTATGGGCATATGCCGACACTTATCATATACTTACTCATGATTTTGAGATTTGGATTTCTATGAGATTTCTGGATTTTTGGGGAAAACCGCGAAAATATATAAAAACTTCTCTCTCTCTCCTCTTCTCTTTTTAAAATAAGATGCGGTTTTCTCGTGATGTATGTGTCGTCCACCATGAGTATTTCATGTTTTCTGTTGGATTTCGAGACCCGATTCGAGGAGTGGATGAACCGTCTCGGGTACATGGTGGGCCCGGTATGGTACCCGGGGCAAGAAGATCGAGTTGTAGACGATGAGCCTGGCAGGGGAAGGCTACCTACCGGTGATGTCTGGCGCGGCGGATATCCGGAGGATACCGACCGTTGTCGTGAGATTTGATGATATGGGCCGATCCGGACTGACGGAGCCCGAGGTATTAAGACTATGAGACTTGAGATTTACATGTTTGTGTCGATACTTGACACGGATTTCTATGGATTTCATTGTTGAGATTTCAGATTCTTATACACATTTTACTATGATAACAGCCAAAGATTTCTTATACAGATATACCTGGATTTCAGGATTTCTTATTTTACATTCATGGTGCATGCATATCCATTCATATAACATAGTACTATGTGAGGCACTGACATGAGCACGGAGTATCGGTACTTATACGTAGTATTACCCTGCTATTACTAGAGGATTGAGACTTAGTAGTGTATTATTATGACCTAGGGTAGCGTCGTGCATTCGATTTCTTTTTGTAGATGTCTTCTACTCATGAATTGGCAACTCACCCCCGTTGTGCCAAATTTTATTACAGGTTCGAGGTACAGGTTTCCCGGGCAGCTTGCTGGCACATCTTTTATTTCAGGGTGATTTGCACGGTAGGTTGGTTCACTTGTATCTGAACCACCATTGTATTTTATTCATTCATTTGTATCTAGTAAGCTCCATCAACCATACTTGTATTACTTGATAAGTTTATTGGACCAGACTTTTATTTCGACCTTAGAGTCGCGCATGTATTATTCTGATCTGGTGGTTTTGTTTTCTTTTGAGTTTTGAGCCTCGCCCTTTGGCGTTGTATATTATTGTGTCTGTTGTGGTTGATTCCGCCTATTGGCGTTGATGGTAGCTCCCGTTTGGGGATGCTTTTTATTGTTTTTGTATATTATACTTGTTGTACCCGTTTGGGGGCCAGTTTTTACAGAGGAGACTCTGCCGAAATTTTTGGTAAAATTTGCTGATGTTTTTATACTTGTTTTCTTTTCTTTTCTTCTTTTTCTTCTTTTATGGTTTAGATTTCTGGGCTTCGGCTTACTTAGGTCACGTGGCGCCTCTAGACGCTTTGTAATCTAAGTGCCGGTCACGTTCCGTACTTTCGGGTCGTGACACTAGTCTACTCCGGAGTATCGATGCCCTGTCTCGAAACTCCCACGACTAGGGACAACTATTAAGGATGTGCTTATGGACTACCCAACTCCCACGTATATGATCGCCCTCATACTGTTGGTAGTCAAGCAAGATCTTAAGGGCTCTATCAACGTGTAACATGTAATCAGTCACCTGAACATGTACATGACTGATAAAGGCAAACCAGATAGCATACTATCATCTCGAGTAAAACTGTCCTACAGGCATAGGTCCTCCTCAATCATTGCAATCACGTGTCTGCGATCCAATAATTGACTTTGAGGGCACTATATCCAACACAAACAATCCAGGTGATTTCCTCAAACATCACCAATTACAACGAATCCTGATATAATGAGGATGATCACCCAATTCCCAATAACTTACTCCCACTCATCATCTGTAAAACCATACAGATGTGAGAATCAAACCTGGTAAATACATACCATGGAGCAAGGGCTAATTGGGATATCAGTTTTCTTTTAACAATACACAGTGAAACTGAAACATGTAAATGTTTCGAAGGGGTATCCTGGTACTCTTAGTAATGCCTCTTCCATTATCAGATTCACAACTGTAACCGTATACTTCTTTGCTATCTCTCCAAATCCCTTTATATGTCTTTAGTCATTACCTTCTGTACACCCCTTTAGGCTAAATGGTTTTCTTCCCTCCCTACCGTTCGGCACCAGCCTATGGTTTGGAAGAAGACTATCCAATAAGCATAATGGGTGTACTCTCCTAATCCTAGGAGTACTCGTAACCTGAGAGAAGGTGAAGATAAAAGACAACTGAATAAACCTTATTCCTATTTCTCCTTAACCAGAATCCATCCCCGAACTGGAACATGTCCCTTCGAGTTTGTATATAACCATACGATGGAGTATCCAATAAACTGTGGATCTTCGTAGTGATACGGAGTGTCCTGGAGAAATACAAAGGAGAAATAGGATTGGCGAAGAAATACTTGGTTTGGTCGTGAATAGCAGTCCCAATTTACTTTACCCTCTTACTAATCCATTTATTTGTCTTAAATTATTACCTTCTGTACACCATCGTTAAGCTAATTGGTTTTCTTCATTCCCTACCGTTCGGCACCTGCCTATGGTTTGGAAGAAGACTATCCAATTAGCGTAATAGGTGTACCGTCCTAATCTAAGGAGCACTCGCAACCTGAGAGAAGGTAAAAGGAAAAGACAACTGAATATTCTTATTCATTTTCTCCAGAACCAAAAACCATCCTCGAATCTGGAACAAGTTCCTTCGAGTTCGTATATAACCATACGATGGTTTTATCCAATGGAAGTGGATGTTCGTAGTAATACGAGGTGTTCTGGAGAAAAAGGGTAAAATTAGGAGTGGCAATGAGGTATGCAACTCTGACAATCCAAAAGCCAGTAATTTAAGAAAGTTCGGTTAACTTGGTCACTGAGTCATAGTCAAGGGTCGGGTCATGGTCGCTGCCAAAGAGAGAGAGAAAAGAAACACTCAGCGTGCACTCTAACCTAGATCAGAACGGTTATCAATTTATCTAATCAGGAAATCTCCCACTGTATCCTCAAATTCTCCTCCAAAGCTGAAAGAAGAATTAGTCGGGATCACCCGAGGAGTAAACCAACTCATCAGTGGGAATCGGGATCCAACTATCATCGCATGATAATGTGATGGAATCCACTCACATTATCACACTCCAGAAGGTATGCGCATGCCTGGCAAGTTTCAGTTTCTTTAGAAACTCCCGATGTGATTTTTACCCCATGCTCTTATGACCTTGACTAAGGCCAACAAATCATAAGTCACATGTCAAGTTCTACCCGTCATTGTCCAGGTTAATTTAAACCCACCCGTACAAGCCCTTGACTAGGGCCAACAAGGCTGTACGACTGTCCCAAACCAACGCATCTATCTATGCTGCAGAAAGGTAACAAATAGCTACCATACACTATGCCTTGACTAAGGCCAACAAACGTAGCATGAATACTAAGTGCTACCCGTCTGAAATGACGGAGGGCTACGAATGGTTTTTGGCGAAAAACCTTTAACGTAATGAACTTGATATCGTTGAAGAAACCGGATAACTTTTTATAAAAATATAGTGGCGAAAACCTTTGCTAAAGAGGTCACTCCCGGTGAAGGGATCTCGGCTCTTTCCCCGTAAAATGAGGTGCAGGATATTCCAACGGAATACCACAATGTAAAGCAAAAGGCAATCGGCTATAGTGAAGTTATTACCCTAACGCAAACTATTGTCCAAGGGGTCACTCCCGGTGAAGGGATCTCGGCCCTTGCCTCATCGATTGAGGTGCTGGATATTCATAACCGAATACCACTGTGCAAAACAAAAGAAAACGTCCTTGCAATAACAGCTTTTTGAAAAATGTTCCAACAACATCAGAATAGGTTTGTTTAGCTTGCATTGATCCGAATCAATGCAGTCCCATCAATTAATCACACCACAAAAGAACGAAAATATAATGTACGTATATGCCATCCGCATTCGCTACCGGGTCCCATCATCACCCGTTAGGTTACTTAACTAACGACAGAGCGGGGACTGGACTAGCGCGGGTGTTAAACATATACAACATCTACTAGTATATATATCAATATATAATATTCGCTCAAGGCGTGATAAAATGCAACATCACAGAAATGTAATAAGCATCACAGAACAATACAGATAATCTGGGATCCCCGGGTTTCATAGAGCCGCTACTGAAACCCGACGTTCCCCTGGTCGTGTAGATAGCCTGTGCAATGAAATCCTAGGCCCCTATGGGCGCGACAAGTTAGCCACCAAAACCTGAAGCGAGGCAGCCCCCTTCAACAAAGTGAATGGACCACCCAGCACTTCACGGAATCCGATAACTTGAGCACCCCTCCATAGGTCAACCTGTACCCCCTACGAGTGCGGCGAATAGCCCGCCAATTCTAGAGTGAAGCCCTCTCCGTCTCAAAGCCATGAGATGCAGGCCCGTTGCCCTCTAGAACCCGGCTATCCGTGCACCCCACCTTGGGGTAATCCTAGTACAGAAAGTAAAATATATACAACGGGTACATCGACCTCAGCCCGGTCGTGCCCCAAAAGAATAATATACAAACAGGCAGTGACGGCAGTCCACATGTCGGACACTCGCCCCGCAATAACAAATGTACAGATACAACCAAACTGTACTACCATTGCATCCAGGCTATCTACCACAACAAATCTGCAACATCACAGCACAACACAGAACATCAACGTGAATGTCACGTTCGCAAATCCGTCTAAAAGGGCTATAGCAATTAGACAAGATTTACCGATCAAATGACATTCACGGTCGCAGATATAATGTAAATACTGTGAACTAACATATTTAAAATTTTCGATCGACAAAATTTCCCGAAGTGGGCCGCAAGCATAATTCCCAGCACTCAAAATAATCTGGGCCAAAACTAAAAATACCAGAAACCCCAATTCCAAGTAAGAAACCACTGTAGAAAAAATGGTGCAGTGTTGCTACAGTACTGCGGCGGAACCGCGGCCAAAACGTGGGTAAGGCCGCGGTTCCGCGGCGCTACAGTGAGCTCACTCTACCAATTTTCTGCAGTAGTCATAAAAAAGCCTGCATGATTATCTGACGTACTGAAAATAATTTTTAGACCAAAAAAAAATTTCGACAGAAACTGGAGAATTGGAAATGCGGTTTTGGAAAATTTCGTTTGATCGATGTTTTAAAGACATTAGGGCAAGCTAGTAAAGGTTAATGGCGTGGCTCTGATACCATGTAAGTCTACGGTAGCGCTCCGGCCGTCTGTCCGAGGCCAAAATGCGGAAACGAAAACTTTTCTTGAACTAGAAACCGGCACCATCCCAAGCTCCTCGCGGATCGAACCATTAACCTACAACTAGCTAAGAGAAGAGTTGGAAAAGCTATACCGATCGATCCGTGTCCTTCGGTCTTGGCCACCATCCCAAGCTCCTCGCGGCATCTCCGGTCTCGATCTCCTCGTCGGAAAGGGAACCACATCTTCGAGTCTTTTTATGGGCTCCCGCTTCATCCGAAGCAACTCGGGCACGAAGTTCGCTAGCCGACGTGTCCAAGGCGAAGTAAAGAATGTGTGTGACAACTTTGTCTCTTGCATCCATTACATGGATGGAGGTTGAAAATGAAGCCATCAATGGAGTTTGTGAGCTAGAGGAAGAAGAAGAAGATGAGCCAATTTCTTTCTTTTGTTATGATATCAAAAAATGAGAGTGAGAATGAAAAATACAAGACCCAACTCAATACAATGGCTGCCCTTCTCTCTCTCTTCTCATCATATCAGCACAAATCAATAACATAATGTGACATATGCACAATAAAAGAGACCATGAGTCACTAATGAAGTCTATGTCACATTAAATGCAAAAAATGATGATTTAAGCTCACAATTTCCACTTGTAAACATTAATCCAAATGTTTACAACAATAAAAAGATACGGCAACATCTAAAGTAAACTCGTGACGGATCACAAGGATACCCCTCACCTGTATATACATACCTGCATCCGCATTCCGACCGAATGCGAATGCGATGAGACTAAAGTAATCCAACAAATCTAATACTAGGATCCGGCTTAAACCAAAGCCCACTAGTATGATCCGTCCGATCATGATCCGTGCACTACTGCACGTATATGATCGAACCCTGCCATAATACCATACGGCCTCTACAACGTTTCGCCCGAAACATGAAAACTGTCTGTGGGGGACTCTAAAGACTCGTCAATACTTTGGCTGTGGATTTAACCACTAGCACGTCAGAGGTACTAGCTGTACGTAACGGGCTACCAGGTATTGACCAAAAGGGAGATCGATGAGCGAACTCATCCTGACACCCTACTGAGCCTGTTACTGACAATATCCGTACAGTCCGGTCCGTTCGTCTATGAGCATCGCATGGCTGGCCTAGGAGGTTGGTAAAAGTCAGACCCCCAAAAGCGGTACAAGTCGTGTCGGAGTGTGACCCAGAACACCCTGATATACTACTGGATACCTACCAGTAAATATCCTGCCTTGGCCAAGGACTTCGTGTAATGGCTCTCCTAGACACAGCGCGATCTCACCCCCAATACCGGGAGAGACGAAACCCCTGCCGATCCGCTCACTGCCTCCATGTGGCTCGGGACTGTACCCAACTAAAACCTGTTTGCACGACTCCTTTAAGCCGTGGTAGGGTAGTAATCAAAGCACAGTAGGAACACACACGAGACAAATGACGATCTCAGGTCGATGAACTAACCTGTACACATGTCACCAGGGAACTGCTATCTGACGTCAGGTATAATACCAACTAGCATGTTCCCGGCGAATCCTGTCCGGTGTACTCATAACCCAATGAGCACCTGTATACATCTTAGGTGAACCAACTGACACCAATGGCTTGTGAGACCGGACACCGCCCCTCGTCAGGGTCTCAACTGTATACACTAGTCTTCTAATGGAGTATCGATGCCCAGTCTCGAAACTCCCACGACTAGGGACCACTTTAAGGATGTGCTTATAGACTACCCAACTCTCACGTATATGATCGCCATCATACTGCTGGTAGTCAAGCAAGAATCCTACGGGCTCTATCAACATGCAATAGTGACCTGTAAGGCCACCTAAAGCAGTACACGATGATAAAGATAAACCATGGTAGCATACTATTCTCTATCAACGTGTAATAGTGAACTACAATGTCACTTAAAGCACGTACACGATGATAAAGACAACCCAGATAGTATACAAACCTCTCGAGTAAGACTGTCCTACCGGCATAGGTCCTCCCTCAATCATTGCAATCACGTGCATGTGATCCAATAATTGACTCTGAGGGCACTATATCCAACAATATCAATGCGACAAGGCTAGCTAAGTTGCATAAAGATGGATAATTGAATCCGTTCGAATTTACATCTTATGAAACTTGCGAGTCATGTCTCAAAGGTAAGATGACCAAAACTCCATTTACTAGACACGGAGAAGGAGCTACTCAACTCTTAGGACTGATACATAGTGATGTATGCGGTCCAATGTCTACACATGCCAGGAATGGTTCTTCGTACTTTATTACATTCACCGATGATCTCTCAAGATTCGGACATGTGTTCCTGTTGAAACACAAGTCTGAAGCTTTTGAGAAATTCAAGGAATATAAGTGCGAAGTAGAGAACCAAACGAGTAAAAGTATTAAAATCCTTCGATCTGATCGGGAAGGAGAATACTTGAACACAAAATTCCGTGACAATTTAAAAAAGAATGCGATTCTTTCTCAGCTTACTTCTCCGTATACACCACAGCACAACGGTGTATCGGAGCGGAGGAATCGCACCGTATTAGATATGGTCCGCTCTATGATGAATACTGCTGAGTTGCCTATTTTTTCTTGGGGTTATGCACTTGAGACAACTGCATACCTATTGAATAGAGTTCCAACCAAATCCGTGCCTACCACTCCATATGAGATATGGTATGGGAAGAGACCATCTCTTAAACGAGTTAAGATATGGGGTTTTCTGACCTACGTTAAAAAGCAAAATCCGGACAAACTCGAGACAAGGTTTGTTCTATGCAAGTTTGTGAGATATCCAAAGGATTCTTATGGATATATATCTTCTACCACACCAAGGAACAAAAAGTGTTTGTTTCTCAATATACCACCTTTTTAGAAAAGGAATTTCTTGTAAAAGAAATTAGTGGTAATAAGGTAGAACTGGAAGAGGTTCCAGCAACACAAACTAGAACTGATGATTTGGTGGAACCGGAGGATCCAATAATACCCAATGAACCCCAACCACTCCACAGATCTAGTAGGGTCCTCATCTACCTGAGAGATACTACGGTTTTCTTATAGACTGTAGGAGCGAGGATTGCATCATGGAAGAAGATGACCCGACTAGTTTCGAGAAGGCCATCACAAGTGGAGACTCTATGAAATGGCTGGATGCTATGCGATCCGAGATGGAATTCATGTACACCAACAAAGTATGGACTTTGGATGTTTACCATCCCCCTAGGAGGATATGCGAGCATCTCAGACGAACAGACCGGACTGTACGGAGATTGTCACCGGTAGGCTCAGTAGGAGTCCGGGTGAGTTTGCTCATTGGTCTTCTTATCGACAGATACCTGGGTAGCCATTACGTGCAGCTAGTACCGCTGACGGATTATGTTTAAACCCACAGCCAGCGTACTGTCGAGTCTTTAGAGTCCCACACAGTGGGTTTCCCTGCTTCAGGCAATTGATATAGACGTCGTATGGTTTTACGACTGGGCTTCAATCACATACCTATACTTGTACACGGATGCTGATCGGGCGGACAATACTGGTGGGCTTTGGTTTAAGCCGGATCCTAGTATTGTATTATTGGATTGTTATCGTCTTAGTGTATCCATATTTTTCGGAATATGGATACGGGTATGTATATACGGTGACAGGGGCATTCTTGTAATTTGTCAAGGTATGCATCTAGAAGGTGCCGCCTCATTATTGGTTTTTATCCATTTACTTAAATGGATTAATGAGGAGGATATTGGAGGAGACTTATGAGGTGTGGTGAAGCATGGCTATTTTGGATATTATATTAATTTGGGATCATTATTGAAGCATGGCACACATTTTGTATTGTTTTTTATTCCATGGCTCAATGGGTGAGATGCGATATAGCCATTCTTCTCCTCACTTATTCATTCTAGACTTGGGGTTATTTTTCTTGAGTTGCTCTCTCCATTTGCTCTCTTGACTTCCTCCATCTCCTTCTTCCTCAAAGAACTAAACCCTAACCTTCACATGTGTTGTAAGCCAAGGGTTTAGAGACAAACAATCCATTAGTATTCACTACATCTCCTAGGCTAGTTGGTTTAGAAAACCATCTACCTTAGTTACCTCATTTAGAGGTTGAAGCTTGGAGCACATTCTCTCGCGGTGGATCATCTTTGACATGAGAAGGCCAATGGAGCAAGCCCGATCCGATCACCGAGGAACCTTGTAGAGGAGCACTAGAAGATCCGAAGGACCGTATATTGGAGGTATAACATTCTAACAGAGTAGTTAAACCTATAGATAGACTAGCTAGTTAAAGCTTTAGTAAAGATCCTGGAGTTTTAGCCAGTGTTGCATAGTAAACATCATCGTTTTTAAAAATTCCGCCTCCCCGCGAATCGCGGGGTGCGCGACATCGTCTTACAGTGGTATCAGAGCTTACAAAACCTTAGATAGCTAGTTAACAAAGTCTTTAGAAATTCGATCGCGGAAAAATCCCAAAATTACATCTGAAAAACCCCGTTTCTGTCGATTTTTAAAACTGGTCCAAAAATCTTTTCAGGGGCCTAAAAATACGTGCAGTGTTTTTTGAGAAAATGGTAGAAATTTGGGTTCCTCAGTCCCCAAGATCGCCGCGGAAACGCGGCCAAACCATGCGTTTGGCCGCCGTTCCGCAGCCTTGTCAAGGGTGAGTCGGCCCGATTTTCTACAGTGAGTCTATGTTGCTGAGTTGTGATATTTAGGACCTTTTGTTTCTGCCCAGGATATTTTGTGTGCAGTGTTGTACTTAGGGTAGATTCAAATTTGGTTATCGATCAAAATTCTAAGTACTTTGGCTAATCGGGTTCTTCTGTGATTGATATATGTGTTCGTAAACTTCAGCTAATTGCTATATGTCGGTTAGTTTGGGGTTGCACATATCTGTGATGTTTGGTTTGTGGATATAGATTTTATTGGATCGTCGTGGATGAATAGCCGGAGGATGTGAGAAAAGTGTTTTCTTTTCTTTCATTCATGTAATTTGTAAAATTTATGTAATATTATTTTGCGGGACACATCAGGGTTGAAGTTGTAGCCACCATTGTATATTATTTCTTTTACTATTTTCTGCTCCTAGGATAGATCCAAGGTGGGGTGCACAAACTACCGGGTTCTTTAAAGTGCCGAGTGCCCTACTCATTTTACTAAGGGAGGTTGCTTCACTTCTGGAATTTGGCGGGTAGTTTGTCGCACCCATAGGGGTCTGGGGTGGGTATTTGGCTATTCATCATGACCGTGGAATCCGTCTTTCGTTATAGGCTTAAACAAAATGCGGAATTCCTAGTATATCCAATATATTCATCTGTGATCTGGAATGCCTATTATTGCATGAGACGAATGCATATATATATATATATATATAGAGAGAGAGAGAGAGTAGACGTTGCTTATGTTTTGCACCCGCGCTAGTCCAGCCCTCGCTCTGGCGTTAGTTAAGTAACCTAACGGTGTTAGACGGGGCCCAGTGGCGAATGCGGATGGCATAAGCGTACGTTGTATTTTCGTTTCTTTTGCTGCAATGATAGGATGTAAATGATTGGACCGCATTAACAAGGATTAATGAAAGATAAAACAAACCAAAGCTTAATCGTTGGAACAATTTCAAAACCACTCGGTTTTCTTCAAAAAGCAATTTTAAATGCGAAGCTTAAACCCCTCCTTTTAAAAAGCTATCATGGTTCCTTCGACTATATTAAGTTCACTACGTTCACGGTTTCGCCAAAACCATCCATAGCCTTCCGTCATTTCATATGAATAATCAATAGTATTCAAGCTATGTTTGTTGACCTTCGCCAAGGCATAGTGATTGGTAGCTGCTGGGTATTCATATATAGCATAGATAGATGCGTTGGTTTGAGACAGTCGTACTACTTTGTTGGCCTTTTTCAAGGGTATGTACGGGTGGGTTCAAATTAATCTGGACAATGACGGGTAGAACTTGACATGCGGCTTATGATTTGTTGGCCTTCGTTAAGGTCATAAGAGCATGGGGCAAAAATCCACATCGGGAGTTTCTAAGGTACTAAAGCTTGCTGGTGTTGCATACCGTTTGGAGTGTGATAATCATAGTAGGCTTCCTTCTTGGTTATCACACAATGATATTTGGATCCCGATCCTACTGTGAGTATGCGCTACTCTTCGGGAGATTTTTTACTAAACGATCAATGCTATAAACCAAGTAGGTTTCTAGAATGGTGTTAGCGGGGCAACGCCTCCATGGAAAAGAGGTTATGTAATTAAGGAATTTCGTGAAAGCGTTGGAAAACCTCCCTCGAAATACCAATACTAACCTGGCCGAAAGGTTAAGCAAGAATTGTAAAAGTGAGATTAATCCTGACAAATTCTTCTTTTATGGTTTGAGGAAGGATTCCAGGAAACAGTGGGAGCCATCCTGTTTAGATAAACTAATACCAATCTAAACTTGCAAGAGTATCATGCTATGTGTTTCTTCTCTCTCTCCTAATTGCAGCGACCACAATGACCAGACATAGGTTATTAGCTATTAATTTGACTGAGCTAAACTATAATGATTGGCTATAGTATGTGCACGGTTCCGGAGCACCGCCACTGGGTTTCGGGAGGCATCGACTATGCCGTTTTCAAAAATTTGGCGCGCTAAAGAACCCTAACCTAGAATCTTAACTAGAGAATTAGACGAAACTAGAATGTAAACATGTATACATCTAAGTGAACAAGGAATACAATCTTTGTAGACCGGTCCTTCACTTGAATAGCTCCGTGTAGTAGTCCCTTCGCTCCAAGTAGTGATCTCCCGGACTCTAGTAAGGCTCTACAAGGTGAAATGAACAAGCTTGCTTGAAGTCTTCGAGGCCGAAGATGATCTACGTCGAGGAGACACTAACCCAAGCTACCTCATCACTAATTATGAAGCAAACAACCTAAACTAAATGGCTATTCTAGTGTAGATTGATGAAGTAGGAATTTTGCTCACTTTAGAAATATTTTTCTCACTAATTTTCTTCACCTCCCAAAAAGCTAGAGAGCTTGAGAAAGGAGATGAAGAAAAGCAACCATGGAGTGAAGTAAGTGTAGAATGAATCTCATGACTGAGAATAGCAACCATGGGTGAGATAATATCTCATACTAACTCTTGTAGAGACTTAACCATGGCTTAAGGTAATGGTTTGGTTAATAAATATCTAATGTAAAACAAAACTAGTGGACTAAGTCAATAGTTCAACAAGCTTCCACTAAGCTCTAAACCACGTGACTAATTTCCAACTAATTTTGATTGTAACGTTTTAGAAATCGTTTAGGCGAATTTTCCATTTTTAGGTAAAATAAATTGTGTTTTCCGTTAAAACCTAGAAGAGATCTTTTATCCGTGTAGAATTCACTGCACCTAGTTTAACTAGGAAATTACTAGTTTGCGGTTTTTAGTAAGTCACTTGTAATTTTTGTGCATTTTAATATTTTTCCTTAATTAAAATATTATTTTCTTTTATCCGTGTAGAATTTATTGCACCTAGTTTAACTAGGAAATTACTAGTTTGCGGTTTTTAGTAAGTCACTTGTAATTTTAGTGCATTTTAATATTTTTCTTAATTAAAATATTATTTTAGGCTTTTAATTATGCACTTAATTAGTGGTAATCACAATTTGGTTTGGGTTACTTATGTTTAAATGAATCTATGCTAATTTAAATACTAGATTAACCATTTTGTTTTGTTCCAAAATATTTTGGATAAATATCTAGATATTTTGTAGGTTAATGAAGAGGTTTTGAGGTGGCATAAAGTAAGTGAGCTTAATGTGTTTTAACCTAAGAATTCTTCCACACACATCCACACAATTCTTTTTCTCCAAATGATGGCCGACCCCCCCCCTCCCTTTGCTGCCCTCTTTTGATTTTCACCCCATTTCCACTATATCAAGCTTCAAAAATTCATCAAATAATCCTACAAACTCAAAAACAAATCAATACCCATTATTCTTTAGCCTAATTCTTGCTTGGATCTTCATGAAAGATTAGCATTTTGGAGGCTAATTTGGATTTCTAGTTGCAAGTTTGTGATCTAGTGGAGGTATAAATCCTAATCCTAATCTTTTATTATTGTTTAAATCATTATTCTAGTTTGTTAGATATTTAAATATGGCTTTAATTTGCATATTTAGAATTTCTAGAAAAGGTTTTTGATAATCAAGTTAGGTTTTTGTTTATTGTAATGGTTAAGTGTGAAATTTAGACTTGGATAAAACTTAACCTAGTGCAAGATTGTTAAATGATATTTTTCCTAATTATCTAATTAGCTTAATTGCAAACTAAACTTTTACTAAATCACTTTTGGGTGAGATTAAAATTGTAGTAAAGGTTTGAGTGGTTTAATCAAGCTATTATGAGATGATTGTGATTACTAGTTTTGGTTAAACTTGAAGTTTTGGGCTAAATTGATTAAAAGTTGCTTACTAGATTTTCGGATAATTTAGGCGTGGGTTTCTTTTGACGTTGCGACGTTATATATATTAGATTCCACGATATATATTGTGTTGTGAATGCGCGATCGGTACGATCGGGGTTTAGGCTTGGTGGTTGTGTTATCCTAGTTAGGGTTGTGCCGATATCGTACGCATTTTTTGCACTGAGTGCACAGTATGTATATCTTGTGGACGTTATCCTTGTGTTTCGTTGTCTTTGTGTCGGCGCAGGATATTTAACTTTAAGTGTTGTGTTTGTGAAATTTAGGATCGCGGGCAGGGACTTCGGTCGCTGCGAAGAAAGGGAAGCAGGTGGTCGGATTACTTAGCTCGAGATCATCTGTAAGTAGATTTAACATCTATGTTCCCGCCAAAAATTTCTGCGCAAAAGAGCCTGAGGTATCAAATGGCAGGGATACGCTTAAGAAAATACGGACCAGTATTTTACGGGCTATATTTTGACAAACTCCCTAATTAGAAACAGCTAAATTTTGATGACATCGAAAGTGTCTCGAAAAATCTTTCGATTTGATATATTATGGGCCTCATAATTCATCCGGGATCAAAAGTTATGAGGCATCACGTGCCAACACGTGGCTAGGCATCACGTGCCGACACGTGATGGTTTTCTGAGGATTCTAAAATAATAAGAATTAAATTCTGATCAAAAGTGGTCACGTACCCACACGTGATGGGCCTTCAAACCCACTGAAAGAAATTAAAAGATATTATAAAACAGCAAGGAATACCCCAATGGGGCATCACGTGACCAAAGGTCACGTGCAAACACGTGATGGGTTTCTAAGCTCTCTGAATTAATAGAATTAAATTCTAATTAAATAATCAATCAGTGGGGTCACTTGCCAACACGTGATAGACTCTTAAACCCTCTGAAACAATAGAATTAAATTCCAATTAAATAATTAATCAGTGGGGTCACGTGCCAACACGTGATGGGTTCTTGAGCCCTCTAAACCAATAGAAGTAAATTCTAATCAAATAATCAATGAATGGGGTCACGTGCCAACATATGATGGGCTTTTAAACACACTGAAAAAGGGTATAAAAAAACAACATGAAAAACCTTAATGGGGCATCACGTGCCAACACGTGACCAAGGATCACGTGCTGACACGTGATAATTCCTGAGTTCTTTAAACAACAGAATTAAATTCTGGTTAAATGCTTAATCGGGGGTGTCACGTGTCAACACGTGATGGGATCCTAAGATCTTTGAGGTAATAGAATTAAATTCAAATTAAGGGAAATCAAAAACCATAATATTTTCCTATATCTTTCCAAACAAAAGGATTGTGCTCCGTAAAATGGGGCACCGTTGGATTAAAAATTCAATGGTGATTAAAAATCATCAATTTATGGAAAGATTCTATACAAGGAAAGATTTCCCTGAAATTTGAATAACAGATAAAAGATCTTTTGGGTTAAAAATCCAATGGTGAATAAAATTCACTGAGGGATCTAAAAGATCATATTGGTTACAAAATCAATTAAAATCTTTAAATGAAAGATTGACTAAATAAATTGATTCTTTTCTTTCTCCTATAAATAGGAACCAAGAAGAGAAGAGAGGGAATTTTGATTTTTCTAGAGAAAAACAACAACAGAGAGAAAAAAGAGAGGAGAATTTAATTCTCAAGAGAGAAAAGAAGTTCTTTTCAGAGAAAAGAAACCCTAGGTGAGAAAGGGGAAAGAGATATAAGCTCCATAAAATAAAAGAGAATTTAATTCTCAAGTTTAAGAGTTTAACTCTTCTGAATAAGAACTTAGTTCTTCTTTTGGTTGAAGATCTGCAGAAGCAGATCTTCCCACAACTTGAGAATTTAATTCTCATCGGGGAGATTCTGCCATGCAGATCCAAGACATAGAGGGAGAATCTGAGTTTAAGGAATTTAATTCCCCCAAATTCATAGGAATTTAATTCCTCCAAACAGAACTAGGGTTTAACCCTATATGAGAATTTAATTCTCCCAAATTCATAGGAATTTAATTTCTCCAAGAAGAACAAGGGTTTAACCCTATATGAGAATTTAATTCTCCCAAATTCACAGGAATTTAATTCCTCTAAAACAGAATTAGTGTTTAACTCTACATTAGAATTTAATTCTTCCACAAACACAGGAATTTAATTCCTCTAAAACAGAATTAGGGTTTAACCCTATAGAGAATTTAATTCTTAAAACAAGAGACTTAAAGCTCTCCATGCACATAAAGAACTTGGTCACGTGGTAACACGTGACCCCATTCTCAATGAGAAGAAAAGGAAGAACAAGACTAGGTCACGTGTTCCCATGTGACCCTTAAACAAACTCCCTAAAATAAGAAGGAATTAGCCTAGAGGCAATGCCTCACGTGCTCCCACGTGACCTTCAAAACAAAGAGAACAAAGGCAAAGGCAGTACTGATTTTGGGCGCTCTCACGTGTCCTCACGTGACCCTTAATAAACACTTTAATAATCAATACATAGATATCCATCACGTGCCAACACGTGATGGCCAGAAGATTAGAAGTGTCTAACACTTATTTGCAGATTTGAGAATAAAATAAAGGAGGTCTGGCCCCATCTCAGGCGCCTCACGTGACCCCACGTGACCCCTTCCTTTCTAGTGTTTAACACTATTTTGAACATTTTGTCTCCAGTGTTTAACACTGTTTTAAATACATCACGTGAGGATACGTGACTGCCAGATGTCCTTTAGTGTTTAACACTATTCTAAAACTAGCTCAGCCCAAATTGGCTAAGTTTTCCAGAGGCAAATATCCCTTTCAAATGAGCCTTAAAATATCCAGAGCTATAATGTTTAATGCTCAAAGACAAAATGTTATCAGAGCCTTCAAACTCTTGTTTAGCATTGCTAAGTAATGATGGGCTGAACCCAGGCAAGTGTTCAATAGTCCAACAAAGGGCCAACATTTCAAACTTAATTGGACTTAGCCCAAGTTGGCCATAAGTCCTCAATTCAGATTTAACTGAGCCAATGTGCTCATAATCTAATTAATTGATATTAGTCCTAAATTGGACAACATATTTCCCAATCAACTTTGGTTCAAGGATACATCTCTTCACTCCTTTGATATTTGTCGTTGTAATCCTTCAACGTCTTCAGAGAGGTGATGGGTCCCGACAACCATACATTCCATAGACTATGATGTCCTTAACCTCGGACTGTGGGGTCCCTTTAAACCCACGGACTATGATGTCCTTAACCTCGGACTGTGGGGTCCCTTTAAACCCACGGACTATGATGTCCTTAACCTCGGACTGTGGGGTCCCTTTAAACCAACGAACTATGATGTCCTTAACCTTGGACCACCATGTCCATAAACTGGTAATCGACCGCAATGTCCCTAAACTAAACAATAGAGCGCAAATGCTCTTTTGTTGGATCTAAATGATCCTGTTAAGTTGATCTTAGTCTAAAATTAGACTAACGTGTCCATAAAAAATAGTTAAGTTGATCTTAGTCTAAAATTAGACTAACGTGTCCTTAAGAAATGGTTAAGTAGATCTTAGTCTAAAATTAGACTGACGCATCCTTAACAAACGTTTAAGTTGATCTTAGTCTCAAATGAGACCAACGTATCTGATTAGAATTAAAGGTATAATAAAATAACAAGGAATTAAAGGTATAATAAAATAACAAGGAAAAACCCCAATGGGGCATCACGTGCCAACAAGTGACCAAGGGTCACGTGCTGACACGTGATAATTCCTGAGTTCTTTAAAACAACAGAATTAAATTATGGTCAAATGCTTAATCACGGGATCACGTGCCAATACGTGATGGGTTCCTAAATATCTATGAATTAATAGAATTAAATTCTTATTAAAAGGGAATCAAAAACCCTAACTGGAAAAATATTTCTCTAAATATTTCCAAACAAAAAAAATGGTGCTCTGTAAAATCGAGCACTGTTGGATTAAAAATTCAATAGTGATTAAAAATCACCAATTTATAGAAATATTTTATACAAGGAAAGATTTCCCTGAAATTCACCAAGAATAACAGAAGAAAATATCTTTTGGATTAAAAATCCAATGGTGAATAAAATTCACGGAGTGATCTAAAAGATCATGTTGGTTACAAAAACAACCAAAATCTTTCAATGAAAGATTCACTAAACAAATTAATTTTTTTCTTTCTCCTATAAATAGGAGCCAAGAAGAAAATGGGGGTCTACTTTTATGGGAAATATACAACAACCGAGAGAAAAAATAGAGGAGAATTTAATTCTCAAGAGAGAAAATAGGATCTCTTCAGGAAAAAAAACTCTAGGTGAGAAGAAAAAAAAGAAGTTCATTCTACAAGCTCTCACAAAATAAAAGAGAATTTAATTCTCAATTTAAGAGTTTAACTCTTCTGAATAAGAACTTAGATCTTCCTTTTGTTGAAGATCTGCAGAAGCAGATCTCCCCACAAGTTGAGAATTTAATTCTCATCGGGGAGATTCTGCCATGCTGATCCAAAACTTAAAGAGAGAATTGAGTTTAAGGAATTTAATTCCCCCAAATTCATAGGAATTTAATTCCTCCAAATGAAACTAGGGTTTAACCCTATATGAGAATTTAATTCTCCCAAATTCATAGGAATTCAATTCCTCCAAATAAAACTAAGGTTTAACCCTACATAAGAATTTAATTCTTCCATATACATAGGAATTTAATTCCTCAAAACAGAATTAGGGTTTAACCCTACCAAAGAATTTAATTCTTAAAACAAAGGACTTAAATTATCCTTACACGTAAACCTGGTCAGGTGGCAACACGTGACCCTTCCTTTAATGATCAGAAAAGAACGAATGAGACATGGTCGCGTGCCCCCACATGACTCTCAAACAGACTCCTCAAAATGAGAAAGAAAATCTTGGAGGCAATGCCTCACGTGCTCACACGTGACCTTCAAAACTAAAGGGAATAAAGCCAAAGGAAATACTGATTTAGGGCACCTCACGTGTCCCCACGTGACCCCTGACAAACACCTCTTTAAAGAAGAGAAGATGGAAAAAACTGAAGGATTAAAATCCAATGCATGGGCGCTCTCACGTGTCCCCACGTGACCCCTAGCAAATCCCTTTAATATCCAGTGCATGGATGCCCATCACGTGCCCACACGTGATGGCCTGAAAGATTGAAAGTGTTTAACACATATTTAAATATCCTGAGAATAAAATAAAGGAAGCTTCGCCCAATCCTAGGGCGCCTCACGTGTCCTCACGTGAGCGCTTCATCTTTTTACTGTTTAACACTATTCTGAGCATTTCATCCCTAGTGTTTAACACTATTCTAAATGCATCACGTGAGAACACGTAACCTCCAGATATGTGCTAGTGTTTAACACTATATTCAAACCAGTCTTAGCCCAAATTGGCTAAGTCTTCCAGAGGCAAGACTCCTCATTTGACTGAACCTCAAAACATGATCATTTCATATGACATTCAAAGGAAAGTCCAGAGCTATAATGAATGACTAGTGCTCAGCCAAAGACAAAGTGTTGTCAGAACCCCAAACCCCTGTTTAGCATTGCTAAATAATGGGGGGGCTGAACCCAGACAATTGTTCAACAGTCCAACAAAGAGCCAAAATTTCAAACTTAATTGGACTTAGCCCATGTTGGCCATAAGTCCTCAATTCAGATTTAACTGAGCCAATGTGCTCATAATCTAATTAATTGATCTTAGTCCCAAATTGGACTACAGATATCCCAATCAACTTTGGTTTAATGGTACATCTCTTTACTCCTCTGATATTTGTCGTTGTAATCCTTCAACGTCTTCAGAGAGGTGACGGGTCCCGACAACCATACATTCCATAGACTATGACGTCTTTAAACTGGACTGTGGGGTCCTTAAACCCATGGACTATGATGTCCTTAACCTCGGACTGTGGGGTCCTTAAACCCATGGACTATGATGTCCTTAACCTCGGACTGTGGGGTCCTTAAGCCCATGGACTATGATGTCCTTAACCTTGGACCACCATGTCCTTAAACTGGTAATAGACCGTAATGTCCCTAAACTAAACAATAGAGCCCAACTGCTCTTTTGTTGGATCTAAATGATCCTGTTAAGTTGATCTTAGTCTAAAATTAGATTATCGTATCCTTAACAAACTGTTAAGTTGATCTTAGTCTAAAATTAGACTAACGTATCCTTAACAAACGTTTAAGTTGATCTTAGTTTCAAATGAGATTAACGATCCGTAAACTCAAACCAAAACCCAAATCTATGAAAATATGGATTTGGACTAATCCACGCCCTACGGGCGACAACATAAATTAGTCTCCGTATACAATCCACGGGCAACCAAAAACAAAACAAACACACACGACACGAAGTGATCATCTGGAGAAGGAGAAAGTGGTTACCGCGATGCGGTAGCGTAATTAACTGCAGGGGCTTGCGCCTGCAGGGAAGAGCGTCCCCACAATCAAAAACTCCTCAAATGAGGGGGAATCTGATGAAGTCTGCTATATCGGCCGCATCCGTTTAAACCTTCGTGACATGGTGCCATAAATCAACTTGGAATCTTCGGAGAGGTGAACGGATAACACCAATTAGCATCTGCCGCCAAATTCAGGCCGGACGTCCCAACGTCCCGGTCGTGTCTTTCGGCGGAGAAGAGATTCTGGCACGCCCGGTGGGACCTTTTCCTCTTTCCACTCCACACTTCGTGTGTCGTGTTTTTCCCGTGATCAGATAATCGCGGTGTGTATGTTTGTGGTTGCCCTTAGGGGAGTGGATACTGAAGTCGGTGCTTCGTCTTTATGAAGAATAGCGTTTGTACCCACCTTAGCAATACAGGCTCTGTTATATCTGGTGGAGTCAAGTACAGGCCACTTGCAGGCTCAAATCTCTGCAATCCGGCTCTTCAAGAAATCAACGGGCTTCTCTTTGGGTCGATGCTCCCACCTCCCACCCTCGGTGCCTCAACGCCGATGGAGGAAGCCCAGAGGATGTCTGTCGTCCACAGGCGGGCTCCCCAAGCAGCAGCTTTGCCGACGGAATCAATCCTCAAACAACTGGCACATGCCGAGGACCAAGGTCGACGCACGGGGCAGAATATTCAAGCTCTCAAAGGAAACAGGGGGCAGGCTCGGCAAAATCCTGAAGCTAATCAAATCCCCGCCATAAGAAATGGTCGACGTCGATATTGGCATCATACAAAATGAGATGGGGGCAGCTCTCCATATGGTTTTGTTTCGACCTCATTGGTGAATGTTGTTCCAACCAGGAACAACTTCAAATTGGTGCGAAGGGTCAGATAAAATTTTCCTACCACAATATTTGAGAAATCTCTGCAGCCCATGGAGATCCCACGAGAGCAGAAACCAGTTCGCTCCCTGAAGCAACATTCCTCATCTATATATAAAGTATAGAAGCGAGTGAAGGTCTCTGTCGTCAACCGCAGCTCTTCGCCTAAACGTCAGCCAAACTCTGACAAATCCTCTTCCAAATACAAGGGGACTCATCCCAAGACGGATCCCGATACAGTGGTTCCTCCCAAAACCAAAGCGTCTTTTCACAAAAAAGAGAGGCCCAATAAAGCTCAAGTGCCCGAAGCAAACTCCAAAGGCCAAAACTCCAAACGCCCCAAGCCTGGGGGAATGGTAGTTCACATAGTCTATGTGGTGAATTCCAAAGACAAAGTTCGAGCTTCTACTAGTCACCGACTTCAAACTCGGTCCTTAACAAAATTTCAACTGCAACGTGAAAAGCTGCAGGAGATGCTTGCTCAGGCGGCGGCAAACGCTAATCCATCGTCTAAAGGCGAATTCCGATGATGCACCTAGAGAAAGAATATAGAAAGGGTCGGATATTGATTTCCTAAAGCGCGCTCTGAAAAAGGGAGATGCAGAAGCGGCAGAAATGTCCACTAAAATGAACCAGATGGCTCTTCTGATTCAGGATATGGCTGGAATAATGGTTCAATCGGAACTACCGGCGGATGAGCTGCCGGTAGTCGGTCTTAAAGATAAGGATGGCATTTCAAATAATCTGCAAAGCTCATCAATGGCTGAGAAGGAAATGATTCCTAAAAGCAAAGCTGAACGAATATATCGCTCGGCAAATCGAAGCTCACTACGCCAGTGAAGCCGAAAATAAATCAATCAAGATTGGTTGACCGTATCCGACATGGCACAATAAAATACAGTACCCGCCAGAGTACACACTTCCAACGTGTCACATGTATAAAGGAACTGAGAATTCTCGCCGGCACATTGCACGATTTGAACCCATGTGCGGCAATACTGATATACTTCTCCTCTGACAGTTCATCAGCTGTCTGGCGGCCATTTCCTTCGAATAGTATGTGGAACTCCCGAATGACTCCATGAATAACTTCGACGAAATGGAAATGCCCACCTGTCAGAGATTCGTTAGTGTGAATAAACGCACTGCCGTGACGGCACTGGTCAACGAAAGGGTTAAATCGAATGTGACTTGGGTTCAATGTGTTACCCGATGGCAAAATCTCTGGTCAAATACAAGCAACGCATCGATGAAGTTGCAGCCATAGAAATGCTCATAGCCACCTTTGAGCCAAATTCAAATGCGTCCTCGTACATGTCCCTCTTCAAGCCGACCACCTTCCAGGCCTTGATTGACAAGCTGGCCCAAATGGACCAGATGACCCATAGGACTTCCTTTTCAAAGACGGAGCCTCGGAATGAAAAGGGCAAAGGGAAAGCGACCTTTTCCGCCAACGCTCAACAAAAAACGAGTGGCCCGAGACCGGTTGTTCACCAAAGCAACAAGCGGTAATCCCTCGACGAGAAGTTGAGACGTCCTTACTCGTTTTCCCGGGATAAGACAAGGAGACTGTTCGAACTAGCAGTGCGCAATGGGCTCATTACTCTACCGGAGTCGAGACACCCACCTTAACCGAACGACGTCAACGATCCCAATTACTGCCCCTACCATCGAGTAATGGGCCATCCAATCGAAAATTGCTACGTCTTCAAAAACTGGGTTGAAGACCAGTACCAGCAAGGCAAATTCGCGTTGTCTAAAAATTGGAAGTAGAACCCGCCACAACCACATGCTCAGAAAACGAAGGACATGCCGCGGGCATCGTACTCATTCATAGAGGAAGCTTCATGGGAAGTGGTTCTTTCGGCAAAAACTAAAAGAATGCCGAAAGATCTTCAAACATGTCCGGCGATCAGGTGGAAAAGTCCGCAAGAGCCGGAGATCATCGATGGGATGCTGAAACCACGCCCAACATTGGGAATTAATATCAATAGGCAAAACACCCAGGCACAGCCGTCACAGTCTTTGAAGAAAAAGAAAAAGACCAAAAAGCCCGTGCAGTCTAACGACAAGCGCACGGATCTGCAAAAGCATATTGATGCGCTGGAAGAATACAGCCAGAGGGCGCAAACCCCAGTCATGCTTCAAGAGTTCCTCAATAACATCCTTGAGAATGAAGATAACGACAATGATGAGGGAGACGACTTGTCAGAAGAATCCAAAGATAATGTGGCAAGTTGCTACATGATCGCTCATTTGTCGCTAAGTAACAAAGCAGCTCACTCGGCGTTAGGAGATAACGTAGAGGAGCTGGGGGCAGGAGCAATGCCAAAACCCTTGGATTATGTGACAAGGTCTATCAAGGAGAAACCTACTAATTCATAAAGCATCCGGCGAAACTTTTCCTCAAAGCTACTATGGACCGAAACGTCATTAAACTAACGATGGATCACTATGTCCTAAAACTGGTTGTTGACCGAGACGTCGAAAAACTACTGTGGACTGCAGCATCCCAAGGCTGACACAAAAAAAAATAATTAAAAAGTATATAAAAAAAAGAAACAGTATGTCCATAAGCAAATGGGCACGGATGAAACCCCGAAAGGGCTCCGTGAATAAAAACAGCAGGGCTACCGACGAGTTTTTGTGAAAACCCGAAAGGGCGAAACCTCGTTAAAAGACACTTGCAAGGTCCTCTCGACCCTGTAAGGAGAAACCACCTGCGTGAGATCCTTATGACTCACAAGAGAGCAACACACTTAGGGATCCCCATGATTCCTAAGGAGAAGTTACACTTGCGAGATCCTCATGACTCGTAAGGAGAACCCTCCTACGAGACCCTCACGGCTCATAAGATTCAAAAGCCTTAAGCTACAGGGATCTGAACCTGTTCTTAAGCCATCACAACCTCCAATGCTGCCCTACAAGTGTCTCGATGTCGACCCTTGTATACAATCCACGGGCGTGAATAAACATTTCCCTAACAAAATCCCACTAGAGATTGGGGATATGCTCATATGGCAAAAGATACTTGTAAGTCCTCTCGACTTATAAGGAGAAAGCACTCTTGTAAGATCCTTACGACTTATAAGGGACCATACACTTAGGAATCCTAACGAAGGAGAAAACACACTTACAAGATCTTCACGACTCATAGGGAGAAATGCCTTTATGAGACCCTTACGGCTCATGAAGTCAAAAGCCTTAGTCGACAGGATCTTAACCCTATTTACTAAGCCACCTTTGTTCGAACCGACAAAGGCAAATGATGATTCGCTCCTGGCAATATCCCAGTTGTAGCGATGATGATGCCTAAATCGATATCAAATCCCAAACGCGCAGCAAAAAGCCAACAAATCATAAATGCATATGAAATAGCCGAAATGATGGGGCAACTTGCAAAAAAATCAGCGAGTAAAAATGTATGCATACAAAAATAGCCGAAATGATTGGGCAGCTCGCAATAAAAAGCAGCGAGTAAAAATGAAAAATAGCCGAAATGATTGGGCACCGCGAAAAATAGCCGAAATGATTGGGCAATCGCGATTTTCGCGATGTAAAAAGCTGAAATG
The DNA here is from genome assembly GCA_030015575.1 of Agapanthus africanus. Taxonomy (NCBI): domain Eukaryota; kingdom Viridiplantae; phylum Streptophyta; class Magnoliopsida; order Asparagales; family Amaryllidaceae; genus Agapanthus; species Agapanthus africanus. Next base: position 219,174,393 of record JASDDO010000029.1, read on the forward strand.
ATAGAGCATCGCGGAAAGAATTTTAAAAAATGAAAGAATGAAACTTTGTGCCCTACAGGTGAGATCACATCGATCCCTGCGTTTGCCCGATGAGAGATCCATTGCCTCAATCCCTCTCGTAGTGGATGATCGAAGCCAATGCAAAGTGTCTAGGTAAATCCAATTCCCAAGACCGGTGAGCTTCCCAAGTCATGCATTGTATCTGAAAGCCTCGAGATGAATTGACTCGTGCATAAAAAATTCTTTGACGTTGGGAAATGTTTGTCTTGTGTCTCCGTAACAAATGGTCCATTTATTTATGTATTTATGGGCGAACGACGGGGATTGAACCCGCATTTCCGCTCTTTGCATGTTGGCACTTTTACCTGACCCTTCGTCACTGCTTTCTGATCATGTGGATGCCGCTCTTAGAGAATCCACCCACTCTAATGTGAATACATACCTGCCTACCTAACTGCATTTGGGTATGTCTTTGATTGAGGCAACTATCGTCTTTGTTTTCCCGTCTCGTCCCCACAGGCCTCTTTCCTCCGATTGTGTTTTCTCCTTCCCTCCTAGGTTGCCATCCCCCGCTCCTTAAGTGGGGGCCCTCCCCGGCGCTTGACCATCTCTCTGTGAAGAAACCCTAGTTCGAGTTCTTTCTTGCCTAAGTCTTAACTCTCCCTTATGGTCGAGTAGAGATCGTAACCTCAGTGGAGCGAGTGAAGGGGCCAATCCCCTTTAATCGAGCTCCTGCGCATATCCAGGGGCACAAACAAAGAGGGAACCATACCTTCTCACCAGGCTCCATTAGAAAGCGAAGCCAAATCTCGACGGTTCATAGACAACCTAAAGACAATCTCGACATTCATCGCAATATTACAGACACAATGTCAACAAACGAAGTGAAGGAAGATCCCTAACTTCAGGGTCTCGACGTCAACATCGACAACTTAGAGATCAACATTGACTTTCTTCCTCCCTCCAATCGGATGCAGATGCAACATCAACAAATGGAGCCACGATAAATTCCCTGGTTCCAAATCTCGATGGTTCACAGACAGCCTAGAGACTACCCCGGAACCATGGCAAAGTCCCCTAGTTCCAAATCTCGACAGATCACAGAAAGCCTAGAGATTACCAACGGCGTTTCTCCATAGTCCAGCAGGATGCAGATGCGACGTCAACAAACGACCCCAGGGTCAAAACAACGGAACCATGGCAAAGTCCCTTAGTTCCAAATCTCGACGACTCACAGACAGCCTAGAGATCACCGATGGCGCTTCTCCTCACTTCAGCAGGACATAGATGCGACACCGCCAATCGGAGCCGTGATAAAATCCCACGTTTCGAGACTTTACGGTTCGCAGACAACATAGAGTCAACCAATGACTTCCCCGCCGGATCAACACTCTGTCTCGGAAATAAGTCAACCAACCCCCAGGGAAATCAGTGTCCTTAGCAACCTCTTCGATTCAGGTAAATCAGCATCCTTGACAAGAGCATATCGATTCGCGTCGACCCGCAGAGAAATCAGCGTCTTTGCAGGAATACCTCGATTCGTTTCAACTCCGAAGAAATCAGTGTCCTTGGCAATACCTAGATTCAAGGAAATCAACATCCTTGACGAGAGCATCTTGATTCACGTCGACCCGCAATGAAATCAGTGTCTTTGCAGGAATACCGCGATTCGTCTCAACCCGAGGGAAATCAGTGTCCTTGGCAACCTCCTCGATTTAGGGAAATCAGCGTCCTTGACGAGAGCATCTCGATTCACGTCGACCCGTAAAGAAATCAGCGTCTTTGCAGGAATACCTCGATTCGTCTCAACCCCGGGGAAATCAGTGTCCTTGGCAACCTCCTCAATTCAGGGAAATCAGCGTCCTTGATGAGAACATATCGATTCGCGTCGACCCGCAGAGAAATCAGTGTGTTTGCAGGAATATCTCGACTCGTCTCAACTCTAGGGAAATCAGTGTGCTTGGCAATACCTCGATTCAGGGAAATCAGTGTCCTTGACGAGAGCATCTCGATTCGCGTCGACCCGCAGAGAAATCATCATCTTTGCAGGAATACCTCGATTCGTCTCAACTCCAGGGAAATCAGTGTCCTTGGCAATACCTCGATTCAGGGAAATCAGTGTCTTTGACGAGAGCATCTCGATTCGCGTCGACCCGCAGAGAAATCAACATCTTTGCAGGAATACCTCGATTCGTCTCAACTCCAGGGAAATTAGTGTCCTTGGCAATACCTCGATTCAGGAAAATCAGTGTCCTTGACGAGAGCATCTCGATTCGCGTTGACCTACAGAGAAATCAGCATCTTTGCAGGAATACCTCGATTCTTCTCAACTCCAGGGAAATCAGTGTCCTTGGCAATACCTCGATTCAGGGAAATCAGCGTCCTTGACGAGAGCATCTCGATTTGCGTCGACCCACAGAGAAATCAGCGTCTTTGCAGGAATACCTCGATTCGTCTCAACCCTAGGGAAATCAGTTTCCTTGGCAATACCTCGATTCAGGGAAATCAACGTCCTTGACGAGAGCATCTCGATTCGCGTCGACCCGCAGAGAAATCAGCGTCTTTGCAGGAATACCTCGATTCGCTTCGACTCCAGGGAAATCAGTGTCCTTGGCAAAACCTCTATTCAGGGAAATCAGCATCCTTGACGAGAGCATCTCGATTCGCGTTGACCCGCAGAGAAATCAGCGTCTTTGCAGGAATACCGCGATTCGCCTCAAACCCAGGGAAATCAGTGTCCTTGGCAATACCTCGATTCAGGGAAATCAGTGTCCTTGACGAGAGCATCTCGATTCGCGTCGACCCGCAGAGAAATCAGCGTCTTTACAGGAATACCTCGATTTGTCTCAACCCCCGAGGAAATCAGTGTCCTTGGCAATACCTCGAATCAGGGAAATCAGCATCCTTGACGAGAACATCTCGATTCGCGCCGACCCGCAGAGAAATCAGTGTCTCTGCATTAATATACAACGTCAGCAAAGCGGAGCCGCGACAAAGTTTCCAGTTCCATGACTCGGCGGAGCACAGACAAACCAAAGTCAACCCTCGATCTCCCTGTTGAAGCAATGCTTTGACTCGGGAATAGGTCAACTCAGCAATCACTTACGAGTCCTCTCGACTTGTAAGGAAGAAAATTCTCTTGTGAGATCCTTACGACTCTCAAGAGAAAACACACTTAAAAATCCTCACGATTCCCAAGGAGAAAATACATCTACGAGATCCTCTCGACTCGTAGGGAGAAAAAATCTTTATGAAACCCTCACGGCTCATAAAGTTGAAAAGTCTTAGGCAGCAAATCTGAACATGTTTCCTAAGCCATCGCTTCTTATCTCGATTCAGGGAAATCAGCGTCCTCGGCGAGAACCTCTCGATTCTTTTCGACCCGCAAGGAAATCAGTGTCTTTGCGAGAACCTCTCGATTCTTTTCGACCCGCAAGGAAATTCGTCTCAAATTGCGGGGAAATTAGTGTCCCTACGCATAAAGAAAATTCTCTTCTGAGATCCTTACGATTCTCCGGAGAAAACGTACTTAGGAGTCCTCACGACTCCTAAGGAGAAAAGACGCCTACGAGATCCTCACGACTCGCGGAGAGAAAAGCCTTTGTGAGACCCTCACGGCTCATAAAATTAGAAAGTCTTAGGCAACAGATCCTAACCCTGTTTCCCAAGCCATCGCTACCTTATAAAGAGTTCAAGATGAACTGTTATCTACCATCTATGGGTCACACTTGCCAAAGCTACATGCCACTGAAATGGAGAAGTTACTCATGAGCATATAAACTACTTCATGCCAGAGTAAAACATAAAGAAATAGAAGGGTGCGGCTCATGGAGCTGAGGGTTTGGAACTATATCCCTTAAGAGCCGAGATTTGAGTCAATGACGAATGACGACGCTTGTATCCGCTCGTTATCTTCTCAGATCAAAATTCTGAAAATTATATACCAACCCGAAACTGGTCATACGCTATGAATTACTCTGCACTACTTCACCCACATATATACTTACATGGGCAAAGTAGTGGGGGGCATTTGTTCCCGCCAAAAATTTCTGCGCAGAAGAGCCTAAGGTATCAAATGGCAGCGATACGCTTAAGAAAATGCGAACCAGTATTTTCCGGGCTATATTTTGATAAACTACCGAATGAAAAGTAGCTAAATTTTGATGGCATCGAAAGTGTCTCGAAAAATTCTTCGATTTGATATATTATGGGCCTCATAATTCATCCGGGATCAAAAGTTATGAGGCATCATATGCCAATACGTGACCGGGCATCACGTGCCGACACGTGATGGTTTCCTGAGGATTCTGAAATAATAAGAATTAAATTTTGATCAAAAGGGGTCACGTGCCCACACGTGATGGGCCTTTAAACCCACTGAAAGGAATTAAAAGATATTATAAAACATCAAGGAATACCCCAATGGGGCATCACGTGCCCATACGTGACCAAAGGTCACGTGCAGACATGTGATGGGTTCCTAAGCTCTCTGAATTAATAGATTAAATTCTAATTAAATAATCAATCAGTGTGGTCACGTGCCAATACGTGATAGGCTCTTAAACCCTCTGAAACAATAGAATTAAATTCTAATTAAATAATTAACCAGTGGGGTCACGTGCCAACACGTGATGGGTTCCTGAGCCCTCTAAACCAATAAAAGTAAATTCTAATCAAATAATCAATGAATGGGGTCACGTGCCAATATGTGATGGGCCTTTAAACACACTGAAAAAGGCTATAATAAAACAACAGGAAAAACCCAAATGGGGCATCACGTGCCAACACGTGGCCAAGCGTCACGTGCTGACACGTGATAATTCCTAAGTTCTTGAAACAACAGAATTAAATTCTGGTTAAATGCTTAATAGGGAGGGTCACGTGTCAACACGTGATGGGATCCTAAGATCTTTGAGATAATAGAATTAAATTCTGATTAAGGGAAATCAAAAACCATAATATTTTCTTAGATCTTTCCAAACAAAAGGATTGTGCTCCGTAAAATGGGGCACCGTTGGATTAAAAATTCAATGGTGATTAAAAATCATCAATTTATGGAAAGATTATATAAAAGAAAAGATTTCCCTGAACTTTGAATAACAGATAAAAGATCTTTTGGGTTAAAAATCCAATGGTGAATAAAATTCACTGAGATATCTAAAAGATCATGTTGGTTACAAAATCAATTAAAATCCTTCAATGAAAAATTGACTAAATAAATTGATTCTTTTCTTTCTCCTATAAATAGGAACCAAGAAAAGAAGAGGGGGAATTTTGATTTTTCTAGAGAAAAACAACAACAGAGAGAAAAAAGAGAGGAGAATTTAATTCTCAAGAGAGAAAAGAAGTTCTTTTCAGAGAAAAGAAACCCTAGGTGAGAAAGGGGAAAGAGATATAAGCTCCATAAAATAAAAGAGAATTTAATTCTCAAGTTTAAGAGTTTAACTCTTCTGAATAAGAACTTAAATCTTCCTTTGGTTGAAGATCTGCAGAAGCAGATCTCCCAACAAGTTGAGAATTTAATTCTCATCGGGGAGATTCTGTCATGCAGATCCAAGACCTAGAGGGAGAATCTGAGTTTAAGGAATTTAATTCCCCCAAATTCATAGGAATTTAATTCCTCCAAACAGAACTAGGGTTTAACCCTATATGAGAATTTAATTCTCCCAAATTCATAGGAATTTAATTCCTCCAAGCAGAATTAGGGTTTAACCCTACATAAAAATTTAATTCTTCCACATACATAGGAATTTAATTTCTCTAAAACAAAATTAGGGTTTAACCCTACTGAGAATTTAATTCTTAAAACAAGAGACTTAAAGCTCTCTATGCACATAAAGAACTTGGTCACGTGGTAATACGTGACCCCCATTCTGAAGGAGCAGAAAAGGAAGAACAAGACTAGGTCACGTGTTCCCATGTGACCCATAAACAAACTCCCCAAAATAAGAAGGAATTTGCCCAGAGGCAATGCCTCACGTGCTCCCACGAGACCTTCAAAACAAAGAGAACGAAAGCAAAGGCGGTACTGATTTTGGGTGCTCACACGTGTCCTCACATGACCCTTAATAAACACTTTAATAATCAATACATAGATATCCATCACGTGCCAACACGTGATGGCCAGAAGATAAGAAGTGTTTAACACTTATTTTCAGATTTGAGAATAAAATAAAGGAGGTCTGGCCCCATCTCAGGCGCCTCACGTGACCCCTTCCTTTCTAGTGTTTAACACTATTTTGAACATTTTGTCTCCAATGTTTAACATTGTTTTAAATACATCACATGAGGACACGTGACCGCCAGATGTCCTTTAGTGTTTAACACTATTCTAAAACCAGCTTAGCCCAAATTGGCTAAGTTTTCCAGAGACAAATATCCCTTTCAAATGAGCCTTAAAAAATCCAGAGCTATAATGTTTAATGCTCAAAGACAAAATGTTATCAGAGCCTTCAAACTCTTGTTTAGCATTGCTAAGTAATGATGGGCTGAACCCAGGCAAGTGTTCAATAGTCCAACAAAGGGCCAACATTTCAAACTTAATTGGACTTAGCCCAAGTTGTCCATAAGTCCTCAATTCAGATTTAACTGAGCCAATGTGCTCATAATCTAATTAATTGATATTAGTCCTAAATTGGGCAACATATTTCCCAATCAACTTTGGTTTAAGGATACATCTCTTCACTCCTTTGATATTTGTCGTTGTAATCCTTCAACGTCTTCAGAGAGGTGATGGGTCCCGACAACCATACATTCCATAGACTATGACGTCTTTAAAATGGATTGTAGGGTCCTTAAACCCATGGACTATGATGTCCTTAACCTCGGACTGTGGGGTCCCTTTATACCCAAGGACTATGATGTCCTTAACCTCGGACTGTGGGGTCCCTTTAAACCCACGGACTATGATGTCCTTAACCTCGGACTGTGGGGTCCCTTTAAACCAACGAACTATGATGTCCTTAACCTTGGACCACCATGTCCATAAACTGGTAATCGACCGCAATGTCCCTAAACTAAACAATAGAGCGCAAATGCTCTTTTGTTGGATCTAAATGATCCTGTTAAGTTGATCTTAGTCTAAAATTAGACTAACGTGTCCTTAAAAAATGGTTAAGTTGATCTTAGTCTAAAATTAGACTAACGTGTCCTTAACAAATGGTTAAGTAGATCTTAGTCTAAAATTAGACTGACGCATCCTTAACAAACGTTTAAGTTGATTTTAGTCTCAAATGAGACTAACGTATCTGATTAGAATTAAAGGTATAATAAAATAACAAGGAATTAAATGTATAATAAAATAACAAGGAAAAACCCCAATGGGGCTTCACGTGACCAAGGGTCACGTGCTGACACGTGATAATTCCTGAGTTTTTTAAAACAACAGAATTAAATTCTGGTCAAATGCTTAATCAGGGGGTCACGTGCCAACACGTGATGGGTTCCTAAAGATCTATGAATTAATAGAATTAAATTCTAATTAAGAGGAAATGAAAAACCCTATCTGGAAAAATATTTCTCTAAATCTTTCCAAATAAAATAGATGGTGCTCTGTAAAATAGAGCACCATTGGATTAAAAATCCAATGGTGATTAAAAATCACCAATTTATAGAAAGATTTTTTATAAGGAAAGATTTCCCTGAAATTCACCAAGAATAACAGAAGAAAATATCTTTTGGATTAAAAATCCAATGGTGAATAAAATTCACTGAGTGATCTAAAAGATCTTGTTGGTTACAAAAAACAACCAAAATCTTTCAATGAAAGATTCACTAAACAAATTGATTCTTTTCTTTCTACTGTAAATAGGAGCCAAGAAGAAAATGGGGATCTACTTTTTTGGGAAATATACAGCAAAAGAGAGAAAAAAGAGAGGAGAATTTAATTCTCAAGAGAGAAAATAAAATCTCTTCAAAAAAAAAAACTCTAGGTGAGAAGAAAAAAAAGAAGTTCATTCTACAAGCTCTCACAAAATAAAAGATAATTTAATTCTCAATTTAAGAGTTTAACTCTTCTGAATAAGAACTTAGTTTTTCCTTTGGTTGAAGATCCGCAGAAGCAGATCTCCCTACAAGTTGAGAATTTAATTCTCATCGGGGAGATTCTGCCATGCAGATCCAAAACTTAGAGCGAGAATTGAGTTTAAGGAATTTAATTCCCCCAAATTCATAGGAATTTAATTCCTCCAAATGAAACTAGGGTTTAACCCTATATGAGAATTTAATTCTCCCAAACTCATAGGAATTCAATTCCTCCAAATAAAACTAGGGTTTAACCCTACATAAGAATTTAATTCTTACATATACATAGGAATTTAATTCCTCAAAACAGAATTATGGTTTAACCCTACCAAAGAATTTAATTCTTAAAACAAAGGACTTAAATTATCCTTGCACGTAAACCTGGTCACGTGGCTACACGTGACCCTTCCTTTAATGATCAGAAATGAAGGAATGAGACATGGTCACGTGCCCCCACGTGACTCTCAAACAGACTCCTCAAAATGAGAAAGAAAAGCCTGGAGGCAATGCCTGACGTGCTCACACGTGACCCTCAAGACTAAAGGGAATAAATACAAAGGCAATATTGATTTAGGGCGCCTCACGTGTCCCCACGTGACCCCTGACAAACACCTCTTTAAAGAATAGAAGATGGGGAAAACTGAAGGATTAAAATCCAATGCATGGGTGCTCTGACGTGTCCCCACGTGACCCCTAGCAAATCCCTTTAATATCCAGTACATGGATGCCCATCACGTGCCCACACGTGATGGCCTGGATGATTGAAAGTGTTTAACACTTATTTAAATAGCCTGAGAATAAAATAAAGGAAGCTTAGCCCAATCCTAGGGCGCCTCACGTGTCCTCAAGTCGCTTCATCTTTTTAGTGTTTAACACTATTTTAAGCATTTGATCCCTAGTGTTTAACACTATTCTAAATGCATCACGTGGGAAAACGTGACTTCCAGATATGTGCTAGTGTTTAACGCTATATTCAAACAAGTCTTAGCCCAAATTGGCTAAGTCTTCCAGAGGCAAGACTCCCCTTTTGACTGAACCTCAAAACTTGATTATTTCATATGACATTCAAAGGAAAGTCCAGAGCTATAATGAATGACTAGTGCTCAGCCAAAGACAAAGTGTTGTCAGAACCCCAAACCCCTGTTTAGCATTGCTAAATAATGGGGGGCTGAACCCAGACAATTGTTCAACATTCCAACAAAGAGCCAACATTTCAAACTTAATTGGACTTTGCCCAAGTTGGCTATAAGTCCTCAATTCAGATTTAACTAAGCCAATGTGCTCATAATCTAATTAATTGATCTTAGTCCCAAATTGGACAACTGATTTCCCAATCAACTTTGGTTTAAGGGTACATCTCTTTACTCCTCTGATATTTGTCGTTGTAATCCTTCAATGTCTTCAGAATGGTGACGGGTCCCGACAACCATACATTCCATAGACTATGACGTCTTTAAACTAGACTGTGGGGTCCTTAAACCCATGGACTATGATGTCCTTAACCTCGGACTGTGAGGTCCTTAAACCCATGGACTATGATGCCCTTAACCTCGGACTAAGGGGTCCTTAAGCCCATGAACTATGATGTCCTTAACCTTGGACCACCATGTTCTTAAACTGGTAATGGACCGTAATGTCCCTAAACTAAACAATAGAGCCCAAATGCTCTTTTATTGGATCTAAATGATCCTGTTAAGTTGATCTTAGTCTAAAATTAGACTAACGTATCCTTAACAAACTGTTAAGTTGATCTTAGTCTAAAATTAGACTAACGTATCCTTAACAAATGGTTAAGTTGATCTCAGTCTAAAATTAGACTAACGTATCCTTAACAAACATTTAAGTTGATCTTAATCTCTAATGAGATTAACGATCCTTAAACCCAAACAAAAGCTCAAATCTAAGAAAATACAGATTTGGACTAATCCACGCCCTACGGGCGACAACATAAATCAGTCTCCGTATACAATCCACGGGCAACCAAAAACAAAATAAACACACACGACACGAAGTGATCATCTGGAGATGGAGAAAGTGGTTACCGCGATGCGGTAGCGTAATTAACTGCAGGGGCTTGCGCCTGCAGGGAAGAGCGTTCCCACAATCAAAAACCTCTCAAATGAGGGGGAATCTGACGAAGTCTGCTACATCGGCCGCATCCGTTTAAACTTTCGATACATGGTACCATAAATCAACTTGGCATCATCGGAGAGGTGGACGGATAGCACCAATTAGCATCTGCCCCCAAATTCAGGTCGGATGTCCCAACGTTCTGGTCGCGTCTTTCGGCGGAGAACAATCTACATAGGAATCGCCCGCATGGCGTTATGCGTCTGGGCTAGATTAAATGGTATGATTCTTGATATTAAGTATATGGACATTGATTGTGCATGTGTACCTTTGTTGCATGCCTCATTTTCCTATTGCATATGGACATAATATTAATGAGACATAACACCATTATTGACGGTTCATGTTACACGAGCACTAATTGTATGCTACACACACTCCATCGATAATTTCCATGACACGCACAACCCATATACATACGTGATATAGTTGACATCTATACTGTAAGTCCATGTTGCTCACCCCAATTCTTACGGGGAGGCGGAAATGGTAAAAAATCGATTTTTAACGCAAAGACAACATGGACTAAAAGAAGGATCTTTGCTAAACTACAAACTAGAAAACTACTTGAGGTTCTATCTACTATGTCATAGAGATTATACCTCACGACACCGGTCCTTCGGGTCTTCACTCCGCTGTCCGGCTCGTCCATCCACGCTTCGAGGGTCGATCCGTATCTTGATCACCTCCGCGGCCTTCTTGAGTCGAAGACGATCCACCCGAGAGATGTACTCCAAGCTCTACCTCGAGCCGAGGTAACTAGGGCAACAAGATCGCTAGTCATAATGTCCTAGGATGTGTAGAAGAGATAAATGAAAGTGTTTGTCTATTTGGATCATTTTTCTCTCAACACATGAGATCAAAGGAATAATCAAGAGGAGGAAGAAGAAGGAGAACAACCTTGGAGCTCTATCATTTCTTTTTCAAGAGAGAGAAAGACAAATGAGAAATGAATTATTGTATAGAGAGAATGAACCATGATTGCAATAATACACCACTATCATCATTACTAATCTTTTCAAGATTAAGTTGATGGCAACAATTGACTTGACCATTATCATAATCCAAAAGAAATAAGAAATCCAAAGAATACTCTAGACCTCTCATGAAGGTCTAAGTTAACTTTGGTCAAACGGTCAACAAAGTCAAGTATGGTCAAATGGTCAAAGCAATTAGCCATCACACAATAATCACTAAAAAGATTAGTAAATAATGTCCCCGGCTCATTATGGTTGTGACCGAACGAACTGCCAAAACCCTAATGAGTCCGTCTCATTTTGGTTTCGACCGAATCAACTGTCAAAACCCTAATGAGGCACCACCTTCCTCTTCGCTCCTCGCAACTATGCATACACACCTGCATCCGCATTCCGTAGAATGCGAATGCACAGAAGACAAAACAAATCCATCCGTGCAATACTAGGATCCGGCTTAAACCAAAGCCCACTAATATTGCCTGCCCGAACAGCATACGCACACAAGTGCACGTAAGTGATCGTAGCCCTGCCGTAAAACCATATGGCCTCTACACCTATCGCTCAGTGCAGGGAAACTCTCTGTGTGGGACTCTAAAGACTTGACACTACGCTGGCAGTGGGTTTAACCACAGACCGCAAGCGGCACTAGCTGTACGTAACGGTCCCCAGGTAGATGTCGATGAGAAGGCCGATGAGGTTAACCCATCCGAACTCCTACTGAGCCTGTATGTGACAATCTCCGTACAGTCCGGTCAGTTCGTCTAAGAATATCGCATGGAGGGCCTAGGGGGTGGCGAACGTCAGTCCCCTAATAGCGGTACAAGTCGTGTCGGAGTGTAGCCCAGAACACCCTGAAATAACACTGGAAACCAACCAGTATATCTCGCTTGCCCTGGCCAGGGACTTTGAGTAATGGCTCTCCTAGACACAGCGCGATATCAACCCTCAATACCAGGAGAGACGAATCCTGTCTAACCGTCACTGCCTCCAAGTGCTTCGGGACTGTACCCAACTACTACCTGTTTGCACGACTCCTTTGAGCCGTGGCAGGGTAGTAATCAAAGAACAGTGGGAACACACTCGAGGCAAAGTGACAGTGTCAAGTCAACGGACTAAGCTGTACTCATGTCACCTAGGAACTGATAACTGACGATAGGTATAATACCAACCAACAGTTCCCTACGAGTCATGTCCAGTGTACTCTTAACCTAACGAGCACCCGCATACTATCTCCAGTACGACGTACTGATGGCTGTGGGACAGACCACCTCCCCTGTTGGGATGAGAAGCGTATACGCTAGTCTACTCCAGAGTATCGATGCCCTGTCTCGATAGTCCTACGACAAGGGACCTGTATAAGGATGTGCTTATAGATTACCCAGCCCCCACAAGTGTGACTGCCATCACAACGCTGGTAATCAAGCAAAGATCCTAAGGGCTCCACTAATATGTATATAAGCGATATGCTAAAAGAAACACATGCACATATTTAAGTAGAGACAAACCAAGTAGCATACTACCATTTTGAGCAAGATTGTCTATACAACTGTGAATATCCCAAGCTTCCATTAAGTAATATACAAGCTAGTATGATACCGTAATGGCCTCTAGGGCATATACACTAACAATCTCCCACTTGCACTAAGGCCATGTGCTGGCGTATCGAAGACCTATCATCTCGATCAGCCGCTCGAACTGAGTCTGGGGTAGGGCCTTCGTGAGTGGATCTGCAGTGTTATCCTCCGAATTAACTCTCTTCACCTCGATCTCCCGGCGATCAGCGATCTCCCTGATCAGGTGGTACCGCCTCAAAATATGCCTGGACTTCTGATGGGACCTGGGTTCCTTCGCTAAAGCTATAGCTCCGTTGTTTTCACAATACAGCGGTATTGGATCAACAATGGTAGGAACCACCTGAAGTTCCGTGAGGAATTTCTTCATCCAGACAGCTTCCTTTGCGGCATCGCAAGCAGCTATGTACTCCGCTTCCATAGTTGAGTCAGCAACGGTCTCCTGCTTGGAACTCTTCCAGCAAACCGCCCCTCCATTGAAGGTAAAGACATAACCCGACATGGACTTGGAGTCATCCTTGTCACTCTGGAAGCTGGAGTTAGCAAAGGCCTCGATCTGGAGGTCTTTTCCGCTATACACCAAGAACATCTCCTTAGTCCTTCTCCGGTACTTGAGAATGTTCTTTACTGCTATCCAGTGTTTCTCCCCTGGGTCCGACTGATACCGGCTTACAACGCTCAATGCGTATGCTACATCTGGTCTTGTACACAACATCGCTTATATTATAGAGCCTACCGCAGATGCGTAGGGTATAGATGACATGCGAGCCCTTTCCAAATCAGTATTGGGAGACATCTCTTTGGAGAGGGTGATTCCGTGACAAGCCGGTAGATTACCGCGCTTGGAATCTTCCATACTGAATCGTTTCAGTATGGTGTCGATGTACCTGGACTGTGAAAGTCCCAACATCCTCTTAGATCTATCACGATAGATCTGGATCCCCAGAATGTAGTTGGCATCGCCCAGGTCCTTCATGGAGAACCTCTGTGACAAGAATCCTTTGACTGACTGTTGCATAGAAATATCATTTCCTATTAGGAGAATGTCATCCACGTACAAGACGAGGAATACCATAGTTCTCCCTACAATCTTACTGTAAATGCATGGTTCATCTGGGTTTTTGATAAAGTCGAATTCTTTGACAGTATCATCAAAGCAGATGTTCCAACTCCGCGATGCCTGCTTTAGTCCATAGATGGACTTGAGCAACTTGCACACTTTACCGCTGCTCCCACTCTGAATGAATCCCTCCGGCTGATCCATATAGACGCACTCTTCTAAATTTCCATTTAGGAAAGCCGTCTTTACGTCCATCTGCCAGATTTCATAATCGTGGAAGGCAGCAATGGCAAGAAGGATCCGAATGGATTTGAGCATAGCCACTGGAGAAAAGGTATCGTCATAGTCCAAACCAGGTCTTTGACGAAAACCCTTTGCTACAAGTCTAGCTTTATAGGTTTCAACTTGCCGATCTACACCAATCTTCTTTCTGAAGATCCATTTGCAGCCTACGGGTTTTACCCCTTCTGGAGCAAAGTCCAAAGTCCAAACTTTGTTGGTGTACATGGACTCCATCTCGGTCCGCATTGCATCCAGCCATTTTACCGAGTCACCGCTCTGAATGGCTTGCTGGAAGCTAGTAGGCTCACCATAATCAATAGTGCAATCCTCTCTATCCCCGTCTATGAGAAAATCGTAGTATCTCTCAGGCGGATGGGATTGCCTACTACTCCTGCGGAGTGGCGCTGGGATGTCCGGTTCTCCTGAACCTTTTGGTTCTACTAAGGTTTCAGTAATAGCTTTTCGTTCTGGAATTTCTTTCAGTTCTATTGCTCTCCCACTTATCTGATTTTCCAAAAATTCAGTTTCCAAGAAGCGGGCATGACAAGAAACACAAATCTTTTGTTCCTCTGCGTAATAGAAAAGATACCCCTTGGAGTTCTTTGGGTATCCCACAAACTTACACTGTACTGAACGTGCCTCGAGCTTGTCCGCATGCCGCTTTTTAACAAAAGTTGGACACCCCCATGTCTTAAAGTTTTTAAGACAGGGTTTCTTCCCACTCCACATCTGATATGGTGTGGTAGGCACTGACTTGGTGGGAACTTGGTTCAAAAGATATGCAGCTGTTTCTAGTGCATAACCCCAGAAGAATCGTGGCAACTCAGCCTTACTCATCATGGAACGAACTATATCCAATAGGGTTTGATTCCTCCTTTCCGATACACCGTTGCATTGTGGTGTGTATGGAGGAGTAAGCTGAGAGAGAATTCCATTCTCTTTTAAGTAGCCCAGAAACTCGGCACTTAAGTATTCTCCACCTCGATCAGATCTTAGTGTCTTGATACTTTTGCCTATTTGTTTTTCAACTTCATTCTTGTATTCCCGAAATTTCTCAAAGGCTTCGGATTTATGCTTCATCAAGAAGACATGTCCAAACCTAGAGAAATCATCTGTGAAAGTAATGAAGTATGAATAACCACTTCGCGCATGTGTAGACATTGGACCACACACATCACTGTGTATGAGTCCCAAGAGCTCGCTTGCTCTTTCTCCGTGTCCAGTGAATGGAGTCATTGTCATCATTCCCATGAGACAAGATTCAAAAGTGGCATAAGACTGGTACTCGAACGGATCCAAGTATCTTTCTTTATGTAACTTTGTCAACCGTGTCTCATTAATGTGACCCAGTCTACAATGCTATAAGAAAGTCTGATTTAATTCCGAAGACTTTCTTTTAAGTGTATTCTGGACACTGAAAATCTGAGCTTCATTCAATACGTAGATCCCGTTCTTTAATGTACCTGACCCAATCAGAACTTGATTTAAGTGGATGTTGACCACATCGGTTACAAAAGTAAAGTCATATCCTTCCTTAGAAAGTAAGGATACAGATATGATATTACAAGTTGCACCTGGTACATAAAAACAATCACGCAGAATCAATATCTGCCCAGTTGTCAGTCCAAGATGATACTCCCCTACGGATTCAGCATACGTGCTCATTCCGTTAGCAACCCTGAGAGTCATATCACCTATCCTGATAACCCTACGGTTTCTCAGAGCCTGTAATGAATTACAGATGTGAGATCCTGATCCGGTATCCAATACCCAGGAAGTAGGGTTAACTGACATACAGTTCTCTATTACAAACACACCCGTACCCGAAGCCACAACATGCTTCGAATTCTGGTTACTGGCTATGCTAGCCCTGTAATCCTTCTGCCAATGTTCATTCCTGTAACAATAGGAACGTCCCTCTTTTACTACATCCAGTCCCGAAACTTCTGCCCTTTCCTTTCCTTCTACTTCCCTGGTTTCTTTCAGGGTAGAAGGTAGAGATTGTAGAATCAAGTCAGTATCTGACCCGTTCTTCAACGTGGTCTTTAGGTCCGTGAGCTTAAAATAGCTAGTCTCTGTAAGGACGTTGCCCCCTACAGATGACCCGATAGCCAACCTCGCTGGAAGCAATTCGATCGAGGTCTCATATCTTGCGATACGAGATTGCTCTCCATATAAATCTTTGTTATGGAGGAAGATAGAAACTAAGACCATCTTCTCGTGCTGCCTCTGGTTTGCACCATCAACTGAGGCTAACACGAGGCACTTGGCTTTCGCACAGTCTTTTTCCGATGTCTTGCGGATATGAATATCCGTGACAGGGGAAACTGGACCTGAGACAGCGGTGGTTGGATCAGTTAAGAGGTGTCCCAGCTTGTTATGGGCAATGGACATCTGGACAGACCTTTGCCAGTCATAACAGTCAGATTCAGTCATTTTATTATCTTGATGTAACCTATGTCTGGTCACTGGGTCGCTGCAATTAAGAGAGAGAGAAGAAAACACTTTAGCATGATGATCTTGCATGTTTAGATTGGTTTTTAATTTATCTAAACAGGATGGCTCCCACTGTCTCTCGAATCCCTCCTCAAACTATAAAAGAAGAATTAGACGGGATCAATCTCACTATACAATACTTGCTTAACCGTTCAGCCAGGCTGGTGTCGGTACTTCGAGGGAGGTTTTCCAACGCTTTCGCGAAGTTCCTTAATTAAGTAACCACTTTTTCCTATGGGCGTAGCCCCGCTAACACCTTTCTAGACACCTACTTGATTTATAGCATTGATCGTTATGTGAGAAAGTTCCTGAGGAGTAGCATATACTCACAGTAGGATCGGGATCCAAATATCATCGTGTGATAAAACCGAAGGAATCCTACCAGAATCATCACACTCCAAATGGTATGCAGCGCTAGCAAGTTTCAGTTTCTTTAGAAACTCCCGATGTGGATTTTTGCCCCATGCTCTTATGACCTTGACTAAGGCCAACAAATCATAAGTCACATGTCAAGTTCTACCCGTCGTTGTCCAGGTTGATTTGAACCTACCCGTATATACCCTTGACTATGGCCAACAAAGCAATACGACTGTCCTAAACCAACGCATCTATCTATGCAACATATGAATACCCACCAGCTACCAATCACTGTGCCTTGACTATGGCCAACAAACACAGCTTGAATACTGTTGGATATTCATATGAAACGACGGAGGGCTACGAATGGTTTTGGCGAAACCGTGAACGTAGTGAACTGGATATAATCGAAGGAACCTTGATAGCTTTTAAAAGGAGTGGTTTAAGCTCCGTGTTTAAAAGTTTTCTGTTTTGAAAAGAAACCGAGTGGTTTTGAAATTGTTCCAACGACTTTTACTTGGTTTATTTTCTTGCATTAATTCCAATGCGTCCCATCATTTAATCCTACCATTGCAGAAAACAACGAAAATATGACGTACGCTTATGCCATCCGCATTCGCCATGGGGTCCCGTCATCACCCGTTAGGTTACGTAACTAACGACAGAGCGGGGGCTAGACTAGCGCGGATGCAATACATAAGCAACGCCTAAATAGATATCATATATAGATATATACATTCGTCAGATGCAATGATAGCCATTCCAGATCACAGATGAACACTTTGGATATACTAAGAATCCGCGTTTCGTTCGAGCCTGCAACGAAAGACGGATTACACGGTCGCGATGAATAGCCAAACCCTACCCTAGACCCCTACGGGTGCGGCAAACTACCCGCCAAGTACCCGAAGCGAAGCAACCTCCCTTAACAACGTGAGTAGGCCACTCGGCACTTCGAGATACCCGGTAGTTTGTGCACCCCACCTTAGGTCTATCCTAGGAGAAAAAACAGTAAAAAGAAATTATACAATGGCGGCTACAAGCTTATCCCGGATGTGCGGCCAAACAAATAATATTACATCAATTTACAAATTTTACATGAATGAAAGAAAAAGATACTCTCATCTCACATCCACCCGGCTATTCATCCGCGACAATCCACCGAGTTCATATACACAAACCATCAACATTACAGATCACAGATATGTATAACCCCCACTAATCGACGTATAGCGATTAGCAGACGTTCAATACATATGTCACATCACAGATAATATCCATTAGCCAAAGTCTACGAAATTTCGATCAAAATACGGATTTATAACCACCCCAAATACAAATTTGTTTTCTGGAAATTCTGGGCAGAAATAAAATATACTAAAAATCTCAAAACCTCCAACTAAGTACACTGCAGCAAAAACGGTCCACGGCCGAGTCAACTCGGCCACGGATCCGCGGCAAGAAGCATGTTCTTGCCGCGGAACCGCGGCACTTTGATCGAGTCACTGGATCGTCTTTGTTCTGTGTCTTTAGAAAACCCTGAGCCGATTTTTCATATATGTTAAATTATTTTTTTAATAGATCTGGTAATCGGCAGAAAGTTGATTTTTACGGACGTGTTTCACGATTTTTTTCCGATCGAAATTCTAAACACTTCGCTAACTTGCTAGTTTATTTTTACCTAGGCTCTGATACCACTGTAACTCCATGTTGCTCACCCCGGTTCTTACGGGGAGGCGGAAACGGTAAAAAATCGATTTTTAACGCAAATGCAACATGGACTAAATGAAGGATCTTTGCTAAACTACAAACTAGCAAATTACTTGAGGTTCTATCTACTATGTCATAGAGACTATACCTCACGACACCGGTCCTTCGGGTCTTCACTCCGCTGTCCGGCTTGTCCATCCACGCTCCGAGGGTCGATCCGGATCTTGATCACCTCCGCGGCCTTCTTGAGTCGAAGACGATCCACCCGAGAGATGTACTCCAAGCTCCACCTCGAGCCGAGGTAACTAGGACAACAAGATCGCTAGTCTTGATGTCCTAGGATGTGTAGAAGAGATAGATGGAAGTGTTTGTCTATTTGGATCCTTTTTCTCTCAACACATGAGATCAAAGAAATAATCAAGAGGAGGAATAAGAAGGAGAATAACCATGGAGCTCTCTCATTTCTTTTTCAAGAGAGAGAAAGAGAAATGAGAAATGAATTATTGTGTAGAGAGAATGAACCATGGTTGCAATAATACACCACTATCATCATTACTAATCTTTTCAAGATTAAGTTGATGGCAATAATTGACTTGACCATTATCATAATCCAAAAGAAATAAGAAATCCAAAGAGTACTCTAGACCTCTCAAGAAGGTCCAAGTCAACTTTGGTCAAACGGTCAACAAAGTCAAGTATGGTCAAATGGTAAAAGCAATTAGCCATCACACAATAATCACTAAAAAGATTAGTAAATAATGTCCTCGGCTCATTATGGTTTTGACCGAACGAACTGCCAAAACCCTAATGAGTCCGCCTTATTTTGGTTTCGACCGAATTAACTGTCAAAACCCTAATGAGGCACCACCTTCCTCTTCGCTCCTCACAACTGTGCATACACACATGCATCCGCATTCCATAGAATGCGAATGCACAGAAGAAAAAACAAATCCATCCGTTCAATACTAGGATCCGGCTTAAACCAAAGCCCACTAGTATTGCCTGCCCGAACAGCATACGCACACAAGTGCACGTAAGTGATCATAGCCCTGCCGTAAAACCATACGGCCTCTACACCTATCGCTTACTGCAGGGAAACTCTCTGTGTGGGACTATAAAGACTCGACACTACGCTGGCAGTGGGTTTAACCACAGACCGCAAGCGGCACTAGCTGTACGTAACGGTCCCCTGGTAGATGTCGATAAGAAGGCCGTTGAGGTAAACCCATCCGAACTCCTACTGAGCCTGTATGTGACAATCTCCGTACAGTCCGGTCTGTTCGTCTAAGAATATCGCATGGCGGGCCTAAGGTGGTGGCGAACGTCAGTCCCCTAATAGCGGTACAAGTCGTGTCGGAGTGTAGCCCAGAACACCCTAAGATAACACTGGAAACCAACCAGTATATCTCGCTTGCCCTGGCCAGGGACTTTGTGTAATGGCTCTCCTAGACACAGCGCGATATCAACCCCCAATACCGGGAGAGACGAATCCTGTCTAACCGTCACTGCCTCCAAGTGCTTCGGGACTGTACCCAACTACTACCTGTTTGCACGACTCCTTTAAGCCGTGGTAGGGTAGTAATCAAAGAACAGTGGGAACACACTCGAGGCGAAGTGACAGTGTCAAGTCAACGGACTAACCTGTACTCATGTCCCAAGGAACTGATAACTGACGATAGGTATAATACCAACCAACAGTTCCCTACGAGTCCTGTCCAGTGTACTCGTAACCTAACGAGCACCCGCATACTATCTCCAGTACGACGTACTGATGGCTGTGGGACAGACCACCTCCCCTGCTGGGATGAGAAGCGTATACGCTAGTCTACTCCGGAGTATCGATGCCCTGTCTCGATAGTCCTACGACAAGGGACCTGTATAAGGATGTGCTTATAGATTACCCAGCCCCCACAAGTGTGACTGCCATCACAACGCTGGTAATCTAGCAAAGATCCTAAGGGCTCCACTAATATGTATATAAGCGATATGCTAAAAGAAACACATGCACATATTTAAGTAGAGACAAACCAAGTAGCATACTACCATTTTGAGCAAGATTGTCTATACAACTGTGAATATCCCAATCTTCCATTAAGTAATATACAAGCTAGTATGATACAGTAATGGCCTCTAGTATTGGTTAGGGATATTGAAACATGATCCTTATTTCCATTGTGTATAGGAGAGATAGCATACATACATATACCTTGCATCCTTACATGTTTACACCTATACTTATGTGATATATAATTGGTTAGGGACATTGAGACATTGATTCATATTCTTTTGTGCATAGGACATATAATATATCTGTATACCTACAAGCTTAAACATATGCCTTGCCATACTTACATGCTAGCTACCCTTATACCTATATGGTATTGTATCATTAGTGATTGGTATATATACATATGAGACATAGCTACATGTACATCATACCTACATATTTACATGTACACACATATACCTTTCTATAGCTACATGGTCACCTCTATATGATGTTGCTTTTGATTTTGGCGAAATTAGGAACCACATGAAATGTTTAATAACTTGTTGCAGTTAAATAGCGGTTTTTCCTTTATATGCTCATATTCCTGTTACATGTTGCATTTATTATATTTCATGGATTTCGCATTGATATATGGATTTCTTATGATGTTTTTTGGATGTTTTACTCATGGGTATATATATCAGTGGTATGGGACGCTGATATATATATACATGTATATATATATATATATCCGTGGTATGGGACGTTGTTATATATGTATACCTATTTAATATATATCGTCATAATGATCTATGAAAATATTCTTATTCATTACTTGATGTTTTCTGGATTTGAGGACTGTGGTAGTTTCATGAAATTATGCATTATTTGAAAAACCCGGTTTCTCTTGATATGATATTTCGATGCGTCCACCATGAGATTTCTCGGTTCTGAGATTTGTGATATATACCCAATGCGAGGAGTGGAGTAAGCCGTGTACGGGACTTGGTGGAGCCCGGTATGGTTCCCGGGGCAAGAAAGGTATGTCGATTGTTTTAGCCGATGAGCCTGGCAGGCGGGCAAGTACCTACGGGTGATAGTATTTTAGACTCGGCGGTTATCGTGGAGATACCGACCGGAGTCATATACGTATGGATACGTGGAATATCGAGTGTCGAAGCTGGGCACTCGGGTTTCGTTAGCGTATGATACGTACCTATCAGGGCCAGTCGTGGGGATGGCACCTGATAGATGAGTATTTATGTGTCGATTCTAGACACTAGTTTTTATGATGTTTTCGGGTGTCGATGTTAGACACTCAGGTTCTATGAGACTTACAGGATGTGTTTTATTCCGTACTCCGTATTTATTTGATATGAATTGCTTCATGTATTAGTAGTACCTGATAGAGTACCTTTCATGACCGTTGCATTTATATATTGCCATTTATTGCTATCAGCTTGCATGTGATAGACCATCGCAGTACGTGCATAATTGCGATTACCTGCATATGTTATTTACTATTCAGGAGTTGGTAACTCACCCTTGTTGTGCCACAGTGTTTTGCAGGTAGTCCCTCAGGGCAGTCGCGGCAGGGCTTCTTTTTCATCACATCGTATCATCTTTTGCAGCGGATACCGCTACGGCTGACTGTGTGCAGTCTTGCTATAGGTGGGTTTTTGCTGTTATCCGATGATGCTCATTTGTATATTCGTTGTATCTAGTTCTCTCCATCTACCACTTGCTTGTATTGACTTAGAGACGAGTTGTGATGACGATATTGTATATTTTTTTGTGACTCTGAAGGTCTTTTTTTGCAGTTTTATTTATATCGTCTTTTATTCTTCGCTACGGCGTCGTATATCTGTTGTGGTGGTTGTTTCCGCCTTTGGGTGTGGATTTTGCTCCCGTTGGGGATGCTTTATTTATATCTTTGTATGTACCCATTTTTAGGGCTAGTTTTTACAAAGGAGGTGCTGCCAAAATTTTTAAGAAAGTAAATTTGGACTTTACAGAATTTGCACTTGAGTTTTTTCAAAAGTTTTATCAATGTTTTTATCACTTACTACTTTTGATGGTTTAGATTGCTGGGTTTTCGGCTTACTTGAATTGCGTTACGCCTGTAGACGTTACGTAGTTTAAGGGCCGTCGCGTGCCAAATTTCGGATCGTGACAAACTTGGTATCAGAGAGCTAGGTTTTACCTTTCGGAGTGTAGGATGACCTTGGTATGATGGAGTAGGTAGTTTAAGCAGAGTGACGTAGCGTGTGTATGTCCACGGTATACTTGCGACACGGTACTCCACCTAAAGTGACCTAAGTACTAATTGCTTGAAATTCCTTACTTAATGATACATATTCTTGTGATTCGATTTCCGTGTTCATATCGAATCCTATTTCCATTTCTAGCTTTTATGCCGCCGATGACTATGAGGGTTCAGAGAGAGGCAGGGAGAGTCGAGGTCAGAGTTGACTCGTTTGGGACGAGGACTGACCAGGACGGCACGCTCGTTGTACAGGAGCAGTTTGATCCGCCTTCGATAGATCGTATCGCTAGGATAGAGACAGATATGCAGGATTTGCCCGGATGATTGGATCGTTGGTTGAGGCCAGTCGAGCGCAGTGACAGGAGGTTGCCACCCCTGTTACCTAGTTATTCCTTGCTATCAGCACACAGCATTGTGTCACGTATACAGGAGTAGTGGACGCAACCCTAGTAGATGAGGCACGTCTTCCCGAGACTTTGGGAGTTTCAAGACCGAGGAGGACTCGTACAGGTGTACCAGCCCAGAGACAGAGGTTTAGTCACCATGAAAGGTTTCATGCACGTCGCGGGAGTAGCAGAGGCTTGGGACGAGGACAGTTGTTTAGCTTTTATCCCCAGAAGGGTCAGCAGTCATCGTATGGATGTTTCCGGGGCAGGAGTTTCTATCACCTCGTCAGAAATTTGTAGAGGAGGAGGACAGCCAGTTGCGGGTAGAGGGCAGGCACGAGTGTTTGCTTTTACTCATCAGGACGCGCGGGCGTCCAATGCAGAGTTTTCTGGTAATCTTTTCGCATGATCTTCTGATGCGCATGTTTTGTTTAATTCGGGATCTATGCACTCGTTGTTCTGCACACTTCGTGCCGTGGTTAGGCTGAGAGTCGTGTTAGCTAGATCAGCCATTTCTTGTGTTAACTCTTGTTAGCGATTCTTTTTTTGTGTTACGTGTTTCGGTCATGTGTCAATCGGATAGGAGATAGAGATTCGTCCGTCAATTTGATCCCTCTAGAGATGTTGGACTTTGATGTTCTTCTGGGCACGGACTGGTTAGCTATGTACTATACGTCTGTGGACTGCCGCGAGAAAACAGTCAGGTTTTGTTTTCCTGGCGAGTCAGTTCTTGTTGTGTAGGGGGACAGTGGTTTTGCCCCTCACAGCTTGATTTCAGCCTTTTTCGCTAGTCCGATTTTGAGGAGAAGATGTCGAGAATTCTTGGTTTTCATTAGTGATACCGGGGCCACAGTGGTTTCGTTGGACCAGGTTCCTATCGTGCGAGAGTTTTCCGACGTTGTTCCAGATGAGCCGGCAGAGCTTAGGGAGCTTAAGGATCAGCTGCAGAGTTGTTTGTTGGGGGTCTTGTACATCCAAGTGTTTCTCTTTCGGGAGCTCCTATTCTGTTCGTTAAGGAGAAGGACGGCAGGTTGAGGTTGTGTATGCTGGATCGTCAATTGAACCGAGTTACGGTGCGGATAGGTATCTATTACCTCGTATTGAAAATTTCTTTGATCAGCTTTAGGGTGCGAGACAATTTTCTAAGTTTGATTTTGGATCAGGCCATCATTGGTTGCGGTTTCACAGTGATGACATTCCGAAGACTGCTTTTGTGCGCGCTACGGGCTTTATGAGTTTTTGGAGGTGTCGTTGGACTCACCAATGCCCTAGCAGCATTCGTGATATGATGAACCAAATTCTTCAGACCGTTCCTCGACCAGTTTATTGTTGTGTCATTGATGACATTCTGGTCTATTCCAAGAGTCGTGAGGAACATGAGCAGCACTTGAGGATTTTCTTCGCAGACATTAGGAGAGCACCAGCGGTTTGCTAAATTCTCGGAGTGTTCCTTCAGGCTTGATCGTGTTGACTTCCTAGGTCATGTGGTTACGGGAGACGGTATTCGTATAGACCCGAGAAAGATCGAGGTCGTACAGCTTTGGCCCAGACCTGTTCAGTGACAGAGGTCCGCAGCTTTTGGGCTTAGCCAGTTTTTACCGCCGTTTCATGCAGGATTTGTGTATCGCTGCACCATTGACTGTACTGACCAGGAAGGGAGTTCCTTTTCTTTAGACTGAGGCATGCATGCTGAGTTTTCAGTGGTTAAAGACTTGGTAGACGATTGCACCAGATCTATCTTTGCTTTCTAGATCGGGCGACTTTGTCGTTTATTGTGATGTTTCACGAGTGGGGCTCAATTGTGTACTGATGTAGCATGATAGAATTATCGCTTATGCTTCCCGACAGTTGGAGGAAGTACGAGGAGGATTATCCCACTCATGAACTGGAGATGGCCACGGTGGTCTCGCACTGAAGATTTGGAGACACTACTTGTTCGGAGAGTCGTGTCAGATTTTCACGGACCACCAGAGCTTAGTATACATCTTCCTGCAGCGGGATCTGAAGTTGAGGCAGCGCCGTTAGATAGAGCTTATGAAGGATTGTGATTTTGAGATCCTTTATTGCCCGGTGCAAGGCGATTGTAGTAGCTGATGCTTTGAGTCGTAGGCCCGGGGGTAGCTTGTTCCAGTTGTGCGCAGTTCAGAGACAGTCTTCTGCAGATTTACAGTTCTTGTGCGATAGATGAGTACAGTTTGGTTCGCCTCTACTGAGGGAAAACTTGCTCATGTCCACACCCGTCCACTTTTACTTAATCATTTTCGTGAGGCACAGCCCGCCGATGCTCGTTTGTTTGAGATTCTTGAGCATGTTCGGCAGGGTAAAGATTCGGTGTTCTTAATTTATGACCAAGGTGTGCTACGTTTAGAGACTCGTTGGTGTGTACCCAATACTGATAGGTAGAGACATGAGGTCCTAGAGCAGGCACATCAGTCAGCTTTCAGTGTTCACCCAAGTGCCACCAAGATGTAACATGACTTGTGAGATAGTTACGGGTGGGCAGGGATGAAGAATGATGTTTTAGATTTCGATTTAAGGTGCTTGACTTGTTAGCAATCTAAGGTTGAGCATTTGAGACCGGCTGGAGAGTTGCAACCTTTTTAACCGTTCTGAAGTGGGAATGGGAGCAGATCTCGATGAATTTCGTTGTGGGTCTACCCAGGACTAGTCGAGGGTATGACTCCATTTGGGTGATTGTTGTCCGGTTATGCTCGGTATGCTCAGGTTGCTCGTTGTTCTTCGGTATGTTTGTGTGTATGCACGGAGTTCCTTCATGCGTTGTATCCAATAGAGGCACCCGGTTCGCTAGCCGTCTCTGGCAGAAGCTTCAGGAAGCCTTGGGTACTGTTTGAGCTTTAGCTCCGCTTTCCGTTCGTAGGCCGATGGTTAGACGGAGCAGACTATACAGACTCTGGAGCATATGCTCGTGCGTGTGTACTAATTGTTTGTTGGTTGTGGGATCGTCACTTTCCATTGATGGAGTTCTTCTACGATAACAGTTATCAGGAGACATTTCAAATAGCAACTGTCTAGCCTTGTGTGGTAGGTTGTGTCGATCGCCAGTCTGTTTTACTGACTCTGCGAGAGCAGGATTTTTGGACCCCAGCTAGTCATGAGACTATGGAGATGATCTAGTTGATTCATGTCAGGATGAGAGAAGCCCAGTGCAGATAGAAGTCTTATGCCGACCATCATTGTCGCAGACTTAAGTTCATAGGGGAGATCATGTATTCCTACGGATATTTTTCCGATAAGTGGCGTGTTATGTTTTGGGAAGCTTAGCCCCAGAATCATAGGTCCTTTTAAGATATTTGAAGCGAGTTAGTACCGTTGCCTATAATTTGGCACTTCCGCCCAGATTTTTGAGTATTCACCCCATATTTCTTGTGTCGATACTTCGCAATTACCTTTATGACCCTTCTCACATGATTCAGCATGAGACCATTTTTTTTTGGGATGCGATATTTCGTTCACCAGAAGTCGATAGTTATAGTGGATCGGCAGGTGGAGAAACTTCGGTAAAATGTCTTGCCATCTGTGAAGGTTCTTTGGTGTAACCCGTCTAGTGAGGTGATCCCTTGAGAAGCTGCGAGCGAGATGCGGAAAGATTTGTTTTTCCCTCATTTCTTCGAAGGTACGAATAGATAAATTTTAAAATCGGGGACCGAATTTCTTTAAGGGGGGAAGATTGTAAAGTTTTAGAAATCGTTTAGGCGAATTTTCCATTTTCAGGTAAAATAAATTGTGTTTTCCGTTAAAACCTAGAAGCGATCTTTTATCCGTGTAGAATTCACTGCACCTAGTTTAACTAGGAAATTGCTAGTTTGCGGTTTTTAGTAAGTCACTTGTAATTTTAGTGCATTTTAATATTTTTCCTTAATTAAAATATTATTTTAGGCTTTTAAATATGCACTTAATTAGTGGTAATTACAATTTGGTTTGGGTTACTTATGGTAAAATGAATCTATGCTAATTTAATCACTAGATTAATCATTTTGTTTTGTTCCAAAATATCTTCGATAAATATCTAGATATTTTGTAGGTTAATGATGTTTTTAATGAAGAGAGTTTGAGGTGGCATAAAGTAAGTGAGCTTAATTTGTTTTAACCTAAGAATTCTTCCACACACACTTCCACACAATTCTTTTTCTCCAAGTGATACCCCCCCCTCCCCCGCTTTGCTGCCCTCTTTTGATTTTCACCCCATTTCCACTTTTTAAAGGTTCAAAAATTCTTCAAAATTCATCAAATAATCCCACAAACTCAAAAAAAATCAATACCCATTATTCTTTATCCTAATTCTTGCATGGATCTTCATGAAAGATTAGCATTTTGGAGGCTAATTTGGATTTCTTGTTGCAAGTTTGTGATCTAGTGGAGGTATAAATCCTAACCCTAATCTTTTATTATTGTTTAAATCATTATGCTAGCTTGTTAGATATTTAAATATGGCTTTAATTTGCATATTTAGAATTTCTAGAAAAGGTTTTTGATAATCAAGTTAGGGTTTTGTTTATTGTCATGGTTAAGTATGAAGTTTAGACTTGGATAAAACTTAACCTAGTGCAAGATTGTTAAATGATATTTTTCCTAATTATCTAATTAGCTTAATTGCAAACTAAACTTTTACTAAATCACTTTTGGGTGAGATTAAAATTGTACTAATGGTTTGAGTGGTTCAATAAACCTATTATGAGATGATTGCGATTACTATTTTTGGTTAAACTTGTAGTTTTGGGCTAAATTGATTAAAAGTTGCTTAATAGATTTTCGGATAATTTAGGCGTGGGTTTCTTTTGACGTTGCGACGTTATATATATTAGATTCTACGATATATATTGTGTTGTGAATGCACGATCGGTATGATCAGGGTCTAGGCTTGGTGGTTGTGTTATCCTAACTAGGGTAGTGCCGATATCGTACGCGTTTTGTGCACTGAGTGCACAGTGTGTAAATCTTGTGGACGTTATCCTTGCATTTCGTTATCTTTATGTCGGCGCAGGATATTTAACCTTATGTGTTTTGTTTATGAAATTTAGGATCGCGGGCAGGGACTTCGGGCGCTGCGAAGAAAGGGAAGCAGGTGGTCGAATTACTTAGCTCGAGATCATCTGTAGGTAGATTTAACATCTACAGGGGAATCGCCCGCATGGCGTTATGCGTCTGGGCTAGATTAAATTATATGATTCTTGGTATTAAGTATATGGACATTGATTGTGCATGTGCACCTTTGTTGCATGCATCATTTTCCTATTGCATATGGACATAGTATTAATGAGACACAACACCATTATTGACGGTTCATGTTACACGAGCACTAATTGTATGCTACACAAACTCCGTCGATAATTGCCATGACACGCACAACCCATATACATACGTGATATAGTTGACACCTATATATAGGTGGTATAGTATTAGTTAGGGACATTGAGACATGATCCTTATTTCCATTGTGTATAGGAGGGATAGCATACATACATATACCTTGAATCCTTACATGTTTACACCTATACTTATGTGATATAGTATCGGTTAGGGACATTGAGATATTGATTCATATTCCTTTGTGCATAGGACATATAGTATACATGTATACCTAC
The DNA here is from genome assembly GCA_030015575.1 of Agapanthus africanus. Taxonomy (NCBI): domain Eukaryota; kingdom Viridiplantae; phylum Streptophyta; class Magnoliopsida; order Asparagales; family Amaryllidaceae; genus Agapanthus; species Agapanthus africanus. Next base: position 219,203,243 of record JASDDO010000029.1, read on the forward strand.
ATGCTTACACATATGCCTTGCAATGCCTACATGCTAGCAACCCTTATACATATATGGTATTGTATCATTAGTGATTGGTATATACACATATGAGACATAGCTACATGTACATCATACCTACATATTTACATGTACACACATATAACTTGCTACAGCTACATGTTCACCTATATATGATGTTGCTTTTGATTTCGGAGAAATTAGGAACCACATGATATGTTTAATAACTTGTTGCAATTAAATAGCGGTTTTTCCTTTATATGCTCATATTCCTGTTACATGTAGCATATATTATATTTCATGGATTTCGTATTGATATATGGATTTCATATGATGTTTTCTGGATGTTTTACTCCTGGGTATATATATCAGTGGTATGGGACGCTGATATATATATACACACACACACATGTATATATATATATCAATGGTATGGGAGCTGTTATATATGTACACCTATTTAATATATATCATCATAATGACCTATACAAATATTCTTATTCATTACTTGATATTTTCTGGATTTGAGGACCGTGGTAGTTTCATGAAATTATGCATTATTTGAAAAATCTGGTTTCTCTTGTTATGATATTTCGATGCGTCTACCATGAGATTTCTCGGTTCTGAGATTTGTGATATATACCCGATGCGAGGAGTGGAGTGAGCCGTGTACGGGTAGATGGTGGAGCCCGGTATGGTTCCTCGAGGCAAGAAAGGTATATCGATGGTTTTAGCCGATGAGCCTGGCAGGCAGGCAAGTACCTACCGGTGATAGTATTTTAGACTCGGCGGTTAAAGTGGGGATACCGACCGGAGTCATGTACGTATGGATACGTGGAATTTCGAGTGTCGAAGCAGGGCACTCGGATTTCGTTAGCGTATGATACGTACCTATCAGGGCCAGTCGTGGTGACGGCACCTGATAGATGAGTATTTATGTATCGATGCTAGAAATTAGTTTTTATGATGTTTTCGGGTGTAGATGATAGACACTCAGGTTCTATGAGACTTACAGGATGTGTTTTATTCCGTACTACCCATTTATTTCATATGCATTGCTTCATGTATTAGTAGTACCTGATAGAGTACCTTTCATGACTGTTGCATTGATATATTTCCATTTATTGCTATCAGCTTGCATGTGATAGACCATCGCAGTACGTGCATACTTGCGATTACCTGCATATGTTATTTACTATTCAAGATTTGGAAACTCACCCCCGTTATGCTACAGTGTTTTGCAGGTAGTCCCTCAGGGCAGTCGCGGCAGAGCATCTTTTTCATCACATCGTATCATCTTTTGCAGTGGATACCGCTACGGCTGACCGTGTGCAGTCTTGCTATAGGTGGGCTTTTACGGTTATCCGATGATGCTCATTTGTATATTCGTTGTATCTAGTACTCTCCATCTACCACTTGCTTGTATTGACTTAGAGACGAGTTATGAGGATGATATTGTATATTTTTTGTGACTCTGGAGGTCTTTTTTGCAGTTTTATTTATATCGTCTTTTATTCTTCGCTACGGCGTCGTATATCTGTTGTGGTGGTTGTTTCCGCCTTTGGGCGTGGATTTTGCTCCCGTTGGGGATGCTTTATTTATATCTTTGTATGTACCCATTTTTAGGGCTAGTTTTTACAAAGGAGGTGCTGCCAAAAATTTTAAGAAAGTAAATTTGGACTTTACAGAATTTGCACTTGAGTTTTTTTCAAAAGTTTTAACAATGTTCTTATCACTTACTATTTTTGATGGTTTAGATTGCTGGGTTTTCGGTTTACTTGAATTGCGTTACGTCTGTAGATGTTACGTAGTTTAAGGGCCGTCACGTGCCAAATTTTGGGTTGTGACATTGATTTACCTTTAATAAATAAAACCCTTCATTAGCATAAGCATGGTGTGAGTCTCATACACCCATGTTGTATGTAGCAACAGCATGACACAAGAATATATATCATATATATATATATTAAGTGTACACTAATGAGAAAAAGAAATACTTAAGTGAGCTAATATTACTTAATGTAAATTAATATATCAAATATATAATTATATATTAAATTATTAAGCCAACACTTGATTTAATAATCTGGCTATATTATATATAACCGACTAATATCATTTGTATCAACTTATCGAATCAACACTTGATTCGATAACCCGGCTATATCACATATAACCGACCGATGTCAAATATCGCGAGAATAGAATACAATATCACATATGCGTATTAATCTCGGTCTCGCACATATCACATATATGCTCCTACTTCGTTTTTTCTGAGCTAGGAAATCTCTGTGTAGGACTCTAAAGACTCGTCAATACGCCGGCAGTAGGTGATGATCATATCAATCACCCACAAGCCGTCAGCGGTACTAGCTGGACGTAACGGCTATCCGGGTATTGAGCGATCAGAAGATCAACAACAAAGCCTGCTCATACTCCTGCGAATCCAATAAGTAACACTACCGTACAGTCCGGTCTCTTCGTCTGATATGTCGCATATCAGGCCCGGGGATGGTAAACGTCAGACCCCATTAGCCTGATAAGTCATGCCGATGTGAGGCCCATAACGGTTCGAGAAACTACTGATAACACTTGCACTTGTCAGACCCCATTGGCCTGATAAGTCCTCCCTATATATGTCCAAGCATCCACTATAATATACATCATATGTACAATAATAGCCTCTAAGGCATACATAAAACTAACAATCTCCCACTTGCACTAAGGCCATTTGTTGTAGTATCTCATACTCAACGCCCCATAAAAGTCTCTCTTGAGAAAGGCCTTAGTGAGTAGATCCGCCATGTTATCCTTCGCGTCAACTCTCCATATCTCGATCCCTTAGAGATCAACCATCTCCCTGATCAGGTGATACTGCCTCAGAATATGTCTGGATTGCTGATGGGACCAGGGTTCCTAGGCCAAAGCCAGAACTCCATTGTTGTCACAATAACAGTTATTGGACGCTTAATGGTAGGAACCATATTCAGCTTATGAACAAGAAATATCCAGAAACCCAACTTTGGCAGCATCGTTGGTAGCGATGTATTCAGTCTTTATCGTCTAGTTTGCCACAGTATCTTGCTTGGAACTCTTCCAACATATCGTCCCTCCACTTAGGGTAAAGATAAAGCCTGAGGCTGACTTTTATTCTTCCTTATCACTCTGGGAGCTCGAATTGGTAAAGGACTCCCACTGGAGTTCACCGTTACAAAAAACCAAGAACATTTCTTTAGTGCTTCTCAAGTACTTAAGAATGTCCTTCACAGCTGTCCAATGATTCTCCCAAGATCCGATTGATTCCTGATCACTACACCTAGTGAGTTAGCTACATCTGGTCTGGTACATAATATCGTGTAACATTTCAGAAATATAAAATATTGTTTTTGGAATTTAATATTAAAATAATATATTTCGCGAAAACTATATGGTATAAATATATACCAATATTTGGGAAATAATTGGAGATTAAAATGATTTATTCATTTAAAAATATATTTATCGAATTTAGGAATTTTTATAATTAATTATATGCAAGTTTAAATTAAACTTGATTAGTGCACTACTAATCACGATTATACCAAATCCGTAATTTTAATTAACCATGGTTAGTATACCATGACATGTTATATTTTTGTTGCATGATTGTTTCATTTGTGTTGTTTTATTTGTATTTGTGATTTTAATTGAGAGAGAGAATAGAAAAGTCAATGAGTATGGGCATGAGAGAGAGAGAGTGGCATGGCATGCCATGTGATACAGTGAGGGTGAGAGAGTATTTCCTTCATCATCTTCATCTCCTTCTTCATCTCTTCCTCCACCTCCTCTACCCCATGGCAACCACCCTAAAACCTTGCCAAAACCCCATGCCACCTTCACTAAAAATTATCCCCACCTCATCCTACACCTTATGGACCTTTCAAGTTTGGATTTTGAAGACTTTGAGGAAATCAAGAATTTTCTTGAGTTGCCAAATAAGGTAAAACCCATATCTTTTAGTTAAGTTATTATGTTTAGTATATCCTAGTTTAGTTTAGAGTTTGTATTAGTTGGTTTAGTGATGTTTGGAAATTCCAAGAGGGGGTTTAGGTGATTGTGTGGACTTGTGATATGTAGTGAGTGTTTCAAGACCTTAGAGAATGCTTTTCTGGACCAAAATAGAGATTAGAACCCGATACACGAACTTAGGATTTATCCCGTGTCGGTTTTGTGAAGTATTGTTGGACTACAGGGTATCTGGAGCTATCTGGGATATTTTAAAGAAAATGAAACAAGTCCATTAACCCAGATTAACCACTAGAAGACCACCACCAAAGTACGAACCCAAATCTCCTCTGTTTGGCCAGTGACACCGGATTTTGAGGAAATCTCGTCGGGTCCCCTTCTTGATATGGTGTTCGGGTTTTGCCTGTAGCTTAATTACCCTACAACCTATCCCCTGTATTTGCTTGTTTAGTCCCAATTAACCAGAGATAAAATATGGGAGCTGTTTGTGAGTGTTTTGGCAAAGTTTTCCGATATTTGAATTCCTGGTTTTGAGATTTGAGATTTGATTTGGTTTTTAGACGTTTGTACGTCAACAATGAGGGTTGTTTGGTTGTTCTTGCATGCGTAACCCATAGATTCTAACCTATGAGCAATTCATGTGCCGTATCGGTTTTTGGACTTGGTTTTAATAACGATGCGATATGTGTTGATTTGTAGGTACCTCACGTGGACTTCCGAGACGACGAATCACATCGACTTCGGCGTAGCGAGATGTTTTTCAGGTGAGTAGATTTAAAGCTACGGGGGAAGTCAGGTGGATGGCATATAGCACCCCCGCAATTATAAAATGGAGACCGATATATAGAATATAATCGGAGAAACCTATACTAGGAAACTATGGATAGGATCTAAATATTAGTTGGAGATGATATGAATGATTGAATACATATACCAAGATATGAGACGAGATCTATAAGGATATGACATGAGATTGATGAATATGATAAGATTGCAATAGATGTGTTATAAGATCGCTAAAATAAGATAAATATATATAAGATTACTTGAAGTGAGATATTGGTGTGATGAAATAAGATGACTTGACTTGTTATGTCGATATATGGATACGAGGTGATATGAAAATATAGAAAATGTTTCCTAGACATGATATGAGATTGATACGGATGTGACTTGAGAGATATGTGTCTATATATATATATACATATATATATATATATATATATATTTATGAGAATAATGAGTGATATGCCGTACGAGACTTTAGATCTGTGCCCTTATTGTTGTATAGGTCGATAGAATCCCTATTTGTTTAATACCGCCGTACGACAGATTACCGTACGCGATGAGTTTTACCGGATGTTGGTTCATACCCTTGACTCGAGGATGCCATACGATGGATTATACCGTACGTGATGCTATGAGGCTGGATTGCCGATTGATATATTCATCGACTCGGATATGTTATAGATATTGTAAATCCCTATCTACACTGCTTAGTTTAGCCTTTATGCAGATGTTAGATTAGGTACGTATACCTTATAACATTGCGCTTATGATTTACCTTCTGCTATGTTTATGATATTCTCATTGCATTACATATACCTGTGCTAGTACACTTGCACAATTATCGATGATACGTATGTTACACTTACACAAATTTGCCGGCTCACACACTTTCATCATCGGTAATTGCTATGTCACTTACACAGTAAAGTTCTGTATCATGCTATTACACTTAATTTTCCAGTACTGTCACATGACTTGTTGGCGTGATATACTTGCTATGCTCATATCACTACACTATGTTGCATGATATACTTGCTATGCTCACATTTCTGTTCTATGTTTGCATACATCATGCTTATGATTATACGCATTGAGATGTTGTTTTCATGAGATTCTGGATTTGAGAACCATGGTTATATTTCAAATGAAGTTATATATTGTTTAAAAAACCCGGTTTCTCTTGATATAATATTTCGAGACGTCCACCATGAGTTTTCTCGATTTTGAGATTGGTTTTAGAAACCCGATTCGAGGAGATGGACGATCTGTTTGTGGGTATATGGTGGACCCGGTATGGTTCCGTGGGGTAAGAAAGGTATGTTGTGCAGTAAACGATGAGCCTGGCAGAGGGACTACTACCTACCGGTGATAGTTTGGATCTGGTGGTTATCCGGAGGATACCGACCAGAGTCGTGAGATGGATATGGGCCGATCCGGAGTAACGGAGCCCATGGACCGATCCGGACTGACGGAGCCCGAGATATGAGGATTTACGTGTCGATACTGGACATGGGTTTCATGATGTTTCGAGTGTCGGTGTTGGGCACTCAGGTTCCATGATTTTGATGTGTCATTGATGGACACACGTAGGTTGATATCCTCATACATACATGCATATTCTTTCATGATGTTGCGAGTGTCGATGTTGGACACTCAGGTTCCATGTGTTGATTGTGTCATTGGTGGAAACGTGGATGATATCCACCTGCATATAGGCATATGATTCAGATATTTATTTGTATATGTCATTGGCATTGATTATATTGTTGACATATATGCATACATGGTCACCCTAGATATCATAGTATTACCTTCTTGATATAGTGACCTAGGAAATCGTTGTTTTATTCGATTTCTACCTGCTGATGTTTTCTACTCACGAGTTAGCAACCCACCCCCGTTGTGCCACAGTTCTTCCAGGTTTGACCAGTTAGGATCAGCAGCGGTATCGCTGGCACACAGCTTGCATTCGGGTGTTTTGCTATGGTAGGTGGGACACATTGGATCGTGCTCACTCTTGTATCTATTATTTCCTACTATATCTAGATAAACTCCATCAATCAGAAACTATACTTTGTATTTTTAGTTGACTTAGACGGACTTGTGGTTGCGAGACTTAGAGCGATGGGTATATGTTCGGTATGTGTGGATTTAATGTCTTGCTTTATTCATATTATTCTTTCTGGGTTGATCTTCGCCGTTGGGCGTCGTATACATTGGTTGCGTGGTTATGATTCCGCCATTTGGCGAAGTGCTAGCTCCCGCTTGGGGATGCCTTTTATATTGTTATGTATATTTGGTTTCGGTTCAAAATATACAAGGAAGGTGCTGCCCAAAATTTTAAAGACAAAAAAAATGTTCTCAACTTTAGCACATTCTACTTGCATTTTCTTATATCATTAATTATGCATTTATAGGTAAACTTTATTTCATTATACCCTTATTTCAAAACTGCACCCCCACTATTTTCCGCGAAAAAGTTTAGATTTTCTGGGCTTCGGCTTACTTGAATTACGTTACGCCTTTGGACGTTGCGTGATTTAAGTGCCGGTCACGTGCTAAATTATGGGTCGTGACAAAGTTGGTATCAGAGCATTAGGTTTAACCTTGATTTGAGTCTGGTTTTGACTATGCGGAGTATAGGACGTATATATTTCGGAACCTAGGCCTGACCTTACGAAACTTAGACATGACGGGGGGTATTAGACCCGAACTTTCGCTACTTAGGTTGACCCTGATTGATAGAGTAGGTAACTCAAGTAGAGTAACATACCGTGCGTATGTTCCGTAGCATACTTACGATACGATACTCCGCTTAAATGACCTTAGGATGTATATTCTTGAGATCCGTGCTTCTATTCGTTCCAATGATCATACTCTCATTGATACCGTTCCTCCTTATGATCATGTATCCATTTTGGATCTGTTGATTCCTTTCGTTCCTTTGATTTATCTTCATCGATACATGCTTGAGGTTCCTGTCACCATGGTTTGAGCGCAGATTGAGCTGCTGCTAGTGATGCGGTCAGGGCGATCTCGTCATGGACTGTAATGTTTCTAAAATCGTTATGCGAATTTTTCCGTTTTAGGGTAAAATAGTCGGTATTTTCCGTTTTAACCCGATTGTGATCAAACCTCTGTACAGACTTGACTGCCCCTAGTTTAACTAGAATAGTGCTAGTGTGCGGGCTTTGGAGGTCGATTGGAAGTTTTGGTTCATATAGAATTTTTCCTTAATTAAAATATTATTTTAATGTGTTATTTATGCACTTAATTAAAGGTTAATGTGAGTGTATCATTTTTGGCCACTATTTCCTTCATTCATGCATCTTGGCTGAATTATATTCTTGAGTGTGGGATTGTTTTGGATGGGTGAGTCATTGTTTAGAGTGTTCTAGTATGGTGAGGTGTTTTTAATGACTCATCCTTTGCATTAATTTCATTTGTTCACTTAAGGATATTTCCTTTAGATATTTGTGATTGAAAAAGTATATAGTCACCACTTAGCTTTGTTATGCTCACCCCCTCACTATTTGGCCGACCCCAATCTTGGCAGCCCCTCACTTCTTGGCCGAGCCTCTTTGATGAGGAGATTGATTCATTTTGTAAAATTCCATGCTCATTTCTTCACCCAAAAAGGCAACTTCAATTTACCTCCACCCAATGGCTTGGGTGTCTTGAGGCATATTATTCTACACACTCTCTACTTCAATCTTGGACATGTCGGTTGGCAAACTTCATGTCCGAGTTGCTTCGGTTTGAAGCGGGAGCCCGTATAAAGATTCGTTGACGTGGTGCCACTTCGACGAGGATACCGAAGATCGGAGATGCCGTGAGGAGCATGGAATGATAGATAAATACCGAAGGACACAGATCGATCTGTATAATTTCTTAAACCACTTTACAGTTTACTAGTTAGGATTTTGCTGTGTTAAATGGTTAATCATGAAGTGTAGATTTGGAAAATTTAATCAATTTGTGAGAATGATATTTTTTAAATTCCTATTTGTCTAATTGAGATAATTAGAAAACTAGGTTTTACTAAAGAATGTTTTGGGTGAGATTAAAATGGTAGTAAAGGTTTGGATGACTTAATTAAGCCGCTTTGTGATGATTGTGATCACTAGATTGTTTAAAACATCTAGCTTTGTGTTAAAATGAGCTAAAATGGTATAAACTGCTCACTAGGTTTTTGGTAAGAATTAGAAGTAGGTCTTAATGGACGTGGTGATGATGTACATATTATTATCAATGATAATTATATGTGTTGTGAATGAGTATTGGTGCGATTGGATTTTTGGTGTGGCATTTTCATGTATAGCGACCCTAGTGAGGGTTTTGGGTATGTTTTCCGGTATTTGGATTTCTTGGTTTTGCGACTGGATGTTGTATTTGTGCGTTGGACGTTTTTATGTCAACGAAGAGGGTTGTTTGGTTGTTTTGCATGCGTAGGCTATAGGTTCTAACCTATGAGCGTACCGCGTGCCGTATTTGGATTTCGGAGTTTGATGTTAATAGCTTTGCGATTTCATATTGATTGTAGGTACCTTCGCGTAGATTCCAAGACGACGATGCGTATCGACTTCGGCTAAGCGAGGAGTTTAGCAGGTGAGTAGCTTTATATCTATGAGGGAAGTCGGGCGGATGGCGTATAGCACCCCCGCAACCACAAATATGGAATATCGTTTGTTTATGTTATCCTGATAAATGATATGCGACGAACATGATTTAGGATTTACAAACGATAATATGATAGAAGTTGATGCTAATGGACATATTGACATATGAGAATATGAAATGATAAGTGAATCATGATAAGTACGAATTAAAAGAGAACAAGTGTGACGTTTGTATAATATGATGCGGGATATTAATGTGATGAACGAGTATACGATGTGATAGGATGACTTAGTGTGATATGTTATTTTATGGATTTGAGTCGATATGAGATTGTTGATACCTTTGTCGGTCCCCTGATACGAGATGGACATGGATGTGACCAGAGAAATAGGTACTTTTTTGGATAATGTTTTGCATATTGAGTGATATGCCGTACGAAACATAGATCGGTACCCCGATGTTGTATAGGTTGATAGAATCCTTATTTGTTTAATACTGCCGTACGATAGATTTCCGTACGCGATGAGTTTTACCTATTGATTTATCCATACCCTTGTTTAGAGGATGTCGTATGATGGATTGTACCATACGTGATGTTGTGAGGTTGGATGCCGATTGATAGATTCACCGACTCGGTTATGTTAGATACGTATACGTTATAGCATTTAGTTCATGATGTACATTATGCTGCATTCATGTTATTCTCATTACCTTTCATATACCTGTGCTAGTACACCTACACCATTATTGATGATGTGTATGTTGCACATACACAGATTGCCGGCTCACACACTTTTATCATCGATAATTGTTATGTCACTCACACAGTAGAATTGCTGCATCATGGTATGATATACTTGCTATGTTCACATCACTGCTCCACGTTGCATGAGATATACAAACATACTTACATCCTGTTATATGTTGCATACCTTGCTACAGCTACATGCACAGCATGCATGCATACTGACTTCTACACCCACATATCTTGCTATAGCTGCATATACCCCTAAGTGGTTTTGTTTTGACATGTGATATTGATACGTTGCTTATTGTGCTATTGTGCTTGTGAGATGCATCATACATACCTGCTTACATGTAGATAAACTTATTTTGCTATAGTTACATGTACACTTCATATGATACTGCACTTGATTTCGGAGGATTTGGGAACCGCATGATATATTTTAAACTGGATTCATTTAAAAGAGCGGTTTTCCCTTAATATGCTCATATTGTTGTTTTATGTTGCATATATCAGTTTTCATGGATTTTCGCATTAAGATATGAATTTCATATGATTTATGGATTTGAGAACCATGGGGGAGTTTTCATGAAATTTATGCATTGTTTGAAAACCCGGTTTCTCTTGATATGATATTTTAGTGCGTCCACCATATGATTTCTCGGTTCTGAGATTGGCATGTGGCACCCGATTCGAGGAGGAGGAGAAACCGTCTGTGGGTACATGGTGGAGCCCGGTATGGTACCCCGGGGCGAGAGATGATTTCGTGGTGTAGACGATGAGCCTGGCAGAGGGACCACTACCTACCGGTGACAGTATTTGGACTCGGCGGATATCTTGGGGATACCGACCTGAGTCATGTTCAGACATGCTACGTGGATTGCGGGTGTCGATGTTGACACTCAGGTTCCATGAGATGTACTGACATCAGGGCCGGTCATGGTGACGACGCCTGGCAGATGAGGATTTACGTGTCGATGCTAGACACGGGTTTCATGATGTTTCGAGTGTCGATGTGGACACTCCGGTTCCATGATTTTGTTGTGTCGCGAGGAACACACGTTGATATATATCCTTATATTTACCTGCATATGCTTTTATGATATTTACATGCAGGAGTTTTTGTGTCAGTGGTTGACACGTGGATGAGATCCACTGCATACATGCTTTGATTATATTATTGGATGAGATCCACCTGCATACATGCATTAATTATATTGTTGGATGATATCCACTTGCTGATAGGCTTTTATTATGTGTTGGCACATATGCAGATACGGTCATCCTAGATATCATAGTATTACCTTTATGATATAGTTGACCTAGGAATCGTTGTTTATTTCGATTTCTACCTGATGATGTTTTTCTATTCACGAGTTGGAAACTCACCCCCATTGTGCCACAGTTCTTGCAGGTTGTCCGCATGGATCAGTTGCGGCATCGTTGGCGCACAGCTATTTTCGGGTTACTTGCTTGTGGTAGGTGGTACATGTTGGATCGTGCCTCTCTTATATTCATTATTCATATTGTATCTAGTCACTCCATCAATTCAGAAACTAATAATTGTATATGTTGCAGACTTAGAAGACTTGTAGTTGCGAGACTTGAGCGATGGGTTTTATGTTCGCTTTTTGGGGTTGATGTCTTGCTTTACTTTATTTCCTTGTGTGGATCTTCGCCGTTGGGCGTCGTATACTTGTTATTTATACTTGTGGTGGTTGTTTCCGCCGTTGGGCATGATTTGCTCCCGTTTGGGGATGCTTTATATTATTCTGTGTTGTACCCGTTTTCGGGGTTAGTTTTTACAAAGAAGGTGCTGCCCAATTTTTCAAAAGACAAAACATGATTTATTGTATCTTTATTTCTTAAAAAGGTTTAGATTTCTGGGTTTCAGCTTACTTGAATTACGTTACGCCTGTAGACATCGCTTGATTTAAGTGCTGGTCACGAGCTAATATTTTGGGTCGTGACAAAGTTGGTATCAGAGCGCTAGGTTTAACCTTGGTTCGAGTCTAGATTTGACTATGTGGGGTCTAGAGCGTTTATATTTTGGAACATAGGCTTGACCTTACGGAACTTAGACTTGAACAAGGGGGTGTTAGACCCGAACTTTCGTTACATAGGCTGACCCTGATTGATGGAGTAGGTAGCTTGATTATAGTTACGTACCGTACGTATGTTCCGCGACATATTTACGATACGATACTCCACTTAAGAAACCTTAGGATGTATATATCTTGAGACTGGTGGTTCTCTTTGTTTTCCTTGATTTTGTAAGTCCACGTTGCCCACCCCGGTGCTTACGGGGAGGCGGAAAACATAATAAAAATTGGATTTTTATGGACTTAGGCAACATGGACCAAGCATGTGAGGATCTTTGCTAAACATAAACTTGCTAGAGCTAACTACAAAGTAGCTAAGTGATGGAAAGGTTATACCTTTGGTCTTTAGTCCTTCTCTCCTTGCTCCTAGGAATGGTAGAAAGAGGTCACCTTGCTTGTCTTCTCCCGTCAAAGAAGGATCCACCCGAAAGCCTGGACCTTTAGCTTCAACTCCAAGCTAGGAGTAACTAGAGTGCAAGAAATGCTAAGACTTGAACCCTAGAAGAGAGTAGAGAAGATAAAGTGAAGGTTTTTCTCAAGCTTTTTGTTTCTCAACACATGAGAGGGAGAGAGCTTGAGGGAGAGGATGAGCAAGAGAGAGAAATGATATGAGAGAATGAGAAAATAATAGAGCCCTTCTCACTAATATGTGTGAATTAATTTAATTGAATAATTAGCTAGATAATTATCATGGTAAATCATGACATGACCATTATCATTTCAATTTGCAAATATCAAAAAGCATCTTCCAAAAGAAATGATGATGGTCAAAGTGTCAACCTAGGTCAACAAGTCAAAGAAGTCAAATGGTCAACAACCACAACCATGGAAAATTATTAAACTAATTACTAATTAACAATAACACACACATAAACATTAGGGTTAATAAAATGACAATAGCCATTAACCCTAATCAAGGTCCTCTCCCTCAATCTCAAGCAACTGTGCATACGCACCCGCATTCGTGATCCGAGGAACACGAACACAATGAGAAAAACCAATCTCAAATCATATACTAGGATCCGGCTTAAACCAAAGCCCGCTAGTATAAACTGTCCGGACAGCAAACGTGCACAAGTGCGCGAATGTGAACGAACCCTGTCGCAAAACCATGCGACCTCTACTCATTTAGCCTAAAGGCGAATAGCTCTCTGTGTGGGACTCTAAAGACTCGACACTACGCTGGCAGTGGGTTTAACCACAGACCGCAAGCGGCACTAGCTGTACGTAACGGTCCCCAGGTAGATGTCGATAAGAAGACTGACGAGGTGAACCCCATCTGAACTCCTACTGAGCCTGTATGTGACAATCTCCGTACAGTCCGGTCTGTTCGTCTGATACATCGCATGGCGGGCCTAGGGGGCGGTAAACGTCAGTCCCCTAATAGCGGTACAAGTCGTGCCGGAGTGAAGCCCAGAACACCCTGAGATAACACTGGAAACCTACCAGTATATCTCGCTTGCCCTGGCCAGGGACTACTCGTGTAATGGCTCTCCTAGACACAGCGCGATGTCAACCCCCAATACCGGGAGAGACGAATCCTGTCTAACCGTCACTGCCTCCAAGTGCTTCGGGACTGCACCCAAAAACTACCTGTTTGCACGACTCCTTTGAGCCGTGGTAGGGTAGTAATCAAAGTGCAGTGGGAACACACTCGAGGCGAAGTGACAGTGTCAAGTCAGCGGACTAAGCCGTACTCATGTCACCTGGGAACTGATAACCGACGATAGGTATAATACCAACCAACAGTTCCCGACGAGTCCTGTCCAGTGTACTCGTAACCCAACGAGCACCCGTATACTATCTCAAGTACGACGTACTGACGGCTGTGGGACAGACCGTCTCCCACACTGGGATGAGAAGCGCATACGCTAGTCTACTCCGGAGTATCGATGCCCTGTCTCGATAGTCCAACGACTAGGGACCTGTATAAGGATGTGCTTATAGATCACCCAGCTCCCACGAGTGTGAGCGCCATCACCACGCTGGTAATCAAGCAAAGATCCTAAGGGCTCTACTAATATGTATATCAGCAATATGCTAAAAGAAACACATGCACATATTAAAGCAGAGACAAACCAAGTAGCATACTACCATTTCGAGCAAGATTGTATATACAACTGTGAATATCCCAAGCTTCCATCAAGTAATATACAAACTAGTATGATACAGTAATGGCCTCTAGGGCATATACACTAACAGATTTTACATCCATTTGAGATCCTTGATTCCATTCGTTTACATGATCATACTCTCACTGTTTCCGTTCCTCCATATGATCATCTTTTCTTTCTGGATCTGTTGATTCATTTCATCACTTGATCTTTTTTTCGTCAATACTTGATTGAGGTTCCTGTCACCATGGTTTGAGCACAGTTTGAGCTGCTGCTGGTTATGGGGTCAGGCGAGCTCGTCATGGACGAGGACTGACCATCGTGTTTTCTGGTGACATGGGAACGTATCGATGTAGTGTGGTGTTGTGACCTTTCGTTTAAGGCAAGTGTACGGTTATGTACCGGATGATCAGGCCATTGTTAGAGGCTGCCTGCTGTGAGAGGACTGTTGAGGTACGACATACCTCAGAGTTTGTGATGCCATCGACCGTGCAGACAGATGACCCAGCTGTTGCTGAGATTGATGTGATGTCGCTTCCGGAGCTTACGAGCTAAGATCGCTGGAGCTTCCAGGCAGAGATGCGATAGGTGATAGCTAGTCTATCTTGGGATTGAGTTGAGAGACGAAAGTGATTCGTCAGTTTTGATGCGCCGATGCAGGCCCAGTTGAGTTGAAGATTTCCAGTGTGGAGAGTCTTACTCAGGTCTAGAGTAGACCGATCCAGAGATGACCGTTGATGTATTGTCTATCCTTGAGGATTGAGGAAATTGTTAGCATGTGGAAGGAGGGTGTTCATATGTCGTCTTGGCGGAGTTGAAAGATTCGAACGAATGTCAGAAAACCCATTTTTTAAAAGTTTAAAGTATTCGGAGGAATATGCAAGTGATTCTGTGGACCCTCTAGAAGAATGAAACCCTAACTTGACGTGATGACCATGGAACTGCTTTTGAACCCTAGGGTTTGCGACAGTTTAGCGGTGCCATCAGTGAGGCTTGGGTTTGCCCTTCTACGGCTGGTCCATAGGTACTGTGGCATATATCGAATATTATTAAAATCTGCTCAGGTGATGAGCTCTCGCGAAATTTTGGGACTTTTGATGAATCGATCGAAAAGTTTAACGCCGTCTGGATATCTTGTGATAGGAGATCAGCAACAAGACCAGCTTCGGATAGAGGGCCTCATCCAGATACGTTGTGAGTGGATCGAGAACGGATGAGTATTGAGTATTCCTCCGGTGGTTGGGACGAGTTCCCGAGGACGCGTTCGGCTAAAGATCTTCTATAGAGTGATGAAGATACCGAGTTTGTGATTTCGAGTCCGTACGAGAGATTCCGGACTGTTTGTCGCCGAGAACATTTGCAGTACACAGATAGCATGACATGATGTCAAAGTGGACGATAATAAGGACGAGTGGAACAAGAGGTTCGTGTATGATGCTGATGAGCTGTTGTTACTCCCCGTCGAGATTATAGATCTGATATGCAGAGGCGTTGGGATACGGCCAGTTCCCGAGAAAATGTTGTGCTGAGAACGCAGATGTCCAGAAAGCGAGAAAAGATTTGCGAGTGTACCAGCCTCCGTACAGTTCGGCATAGGCAAGATCGGAAGAGACCCTGAGCAGGCTCCTTCCAGGACACTGCTGCAATAAGATTTTCACCGAGGATCAGTTGTGTCACGTGTATTCAGAGGGCCATAGGCCGACGCCAATGACGTGCTGCTTTATGAGTGATCATACTAACGGGCCAAGAAGTGACCTGAGGAGTACCAGAGCAGAATCATTTCCGTTAGCACACCTGACCGGGCAGATGAGCCGATAGAGTGTGAGATTTGTGATCCATAGAGGAATGAGGACCCAGAGACAGAAGACGCCAGACTGTGAGCAGGAGGCAAGCGGATTTTCTTGCTTTGCCAGTTTGGGCGCACCGACTTTTTTCGATATTGTAGGAAGTGTACCTCAATGTCATTTGTTGCGATTTGCGCTTGTGATCCGAGTATCACGCTTATATCTCTTGGATTTTAGTTTTGATGATCGAGTTTCACGATATAGTTTTCGTGCACCATGGCTGCACCTACTGGGTATTTACATTTTTGTGCATAGTTATTGCACTTGATATATTTTATACACCGTGGTGTTGATGTCGATTGTGTGCCTTAGCTGCACATGTTTTTTTTTATTTCCTGGATTTTCTACACAGGATTTGATATTTCGTGCACTAGATGCACATGATTTGATATTTCATGCACTTGAAGCACAGGATTTGATATTTCGTGCACTAGATGCACATGATTTGATATTTCGTGCACTAGATGCATAGGATTTTATATTTCGTGCACTAGATGCACATTATTTTATATTTCGTGCATGTGGGATGCACTTTATTTCGATTTTTATTCATGCATGTGGGATGCACTTGATTTTGATTTCGTTTGTGCATGACGGATACACTTGATTTGGAATTTCGCACACGTTGGGCGCGTAATATGATTTTTGTGCACACCTGATACACTCGATTGGGATTTTCGTTCGTGCATGTTAGTTGCACTGGATTGAGATTTTCGGGCACTTTTGATGCACTAGTTGTTATTGTCGTGCATGCCAGTTGCATTGAACAAATGCTTTCGTGCACACCTGTTGCACTTAGACTTACTTTTGTGCATATTGTGGCACCTGTACTGGGATTTGATTTCCGTGCGCACCAGACGCACGTGATGGTTGGACACGCCTTTTGAGGCTGATATTGCTTTTGAGCACTTTGTTTTCATGATGAGGCCCTATACATTGTAGTACCCTAGCAGGACTGATCCGAGGACAGTACCAGTGTACTTTACATGCATAAGAAGTTACCAAGATGTCTTTCAAAAAGGAGCTATAGTCTCGCTATTTCTTACGTGTCTGCGAGCATTTACAAAAGAAAACCTTTTGGGATATTTTTAAAAGGGGCGGAACATATATTTTAAGCAAAACTTATACGAAAGTATATTATTACTTTACAAAGGAGCGTCCGTCATTTGTGCCGTGAGTTACACATCACACGGCGATTCAGAAAAAGATTCTGCATATGTTACTTCAGTTTTTGGAGATTTTTTTCTTCAAAAAGGATGTGTACTATATACATATTATAGCATTTGCTTAGTGTATAATGGATTTCGGTAGTGGATTTCGAGATCTGTATCTCCATTGTAACTCCAATGATATGTATGCGAGTCTGATGATTTGTGTGACGCTTGACGGAGTTCGGTTTTGAGTTTTCATTCATGGCTTCAGGCGCATGCGACGCGCTATGTTATTTCTGTTGGTTCCGTGATTTCGGATCCCTGTTGATTGAGTTGGATTTTAAAATGTTTAGTATTAGGGGTTTAATTTAAATTCGGGGACCGAATTTCTTTAAGTGGGGAAAGATTGTAACGTTTCTGAAATTGTTATGCTAATTTTTCCGTTTTAGGGTAAAATAGTCGGTATTTTCCGTTTTAACCCGATTGTGATCAAACATCTGTACAGACTTAACTGCGCCTAGTTTAACTAGAATAGTGCTAGTGCGCGGGCTTTGGGGGTCAATTGGAAGTTTTGGTTCACATAGAAATTTTCCCTAATTAAAATATTATTTTAATTTGTTATTTATGCACTTAATTAAAGGTTAATGTGAGTGTATCATTTTCTGCCACTATTTCCTTCATTCATACATCTTGGCCGAATTCTCTTCTTGAGTGTGGGATTGTTTTGGATAGGTGAGTCATTGTTTAGAGTGTTCTAGTATGGTGACATTTTTTTAATGACTCATCCTTTACATTAATTTCATTTGTTCACTTAAGGATATTTCTATTAGATATTTGTGATTGAAAAAGGATATGGTCACCACTTAGCTTTGTTGTGCTCACCCTCCTCACTATTTGGCCGACCCCAATCTTGGCAGCCCCTCACTTCTTGGCCGAGCCTCTTTGATGAGGAGATTGATTCATTTTGTAAAATTCCAAGCTCATTTCTTCACCCAAAAAGGTAACTTCAATTTACCTCCACCCAATGGCTTGGGTGCCTTGAGACATATTATTCTACACACTTTCTACTTCAATCTTGGACATGTCGGTTGGCAAACTTCATATCCAAGTTGCTTCGGTTTGAAGTGGGAGCCCGTATAAAGATCCGTTGACGTGGTGCCACTTCGACGAGAAGACCGAAGATCGAAGATGCCGCGAGGAGCGTGGAATGATAGCTAAAGACCGAAGGACACAGATCGATCAGTATAATTTCATAAACCACTTTACAGTTTACTAGTTAGGGTTTTGATGTGTTAAATGGTTAATCATGAAGTGTAGATTTGGAAAACATAATCAATTTGTGAGAATGATATTTGTTAAATTCCTATTTGTCTAATTGAGATAATTAGCAAACTAGGTTTTACTAAAGCATGTTTTGGGTGAGATTAAAATGGTAGTAAAAGTTTGAATGACTTAATTAAGCCGCTTTGTGATGATTGTGATCACTAGATTGTTTAAAACATCTAGCTTTGTGTTAAAATGAGCTAAAATGATATAAACTGCTTACTAGGTTTTTGGTAAGAATTAGACGTGGGTTTTAATGGACATGGTGATGATGTATATATTATTATCTACGATAATTATATGTGTTGTGAATGAGTATTGGTGCGATTGGATTTTTGGCGTGGCAGTTTTCATGTATAGCGACCTTAGTGAGGGTTTTGGCTATGTTTTCCGGTATTTGAATTTCTTGGTTTTGCGACTGGATGTTGTATTTGGGCGTTGGACGTTTTTACGTCAACGACAAGGGTTGTTTGGTTGTTTTGAATGCGTAGGCTATAGGTTCTAACCTATGAGCGTACCGCGTGCCGTATTTTGATTTCGGAGTTTGATGTTAATAACTTTATGATTTCATATTGATTGTAGGTACCTTCGCGTGGATTCCAAGACGACGATGTGCATTGACTACGGCTAAGCGAGGAGTTTAGCAGGTGAGTAGATTTATATCTATGGGGGAAGTCGGGTTGATGGCGTATAGCACCCCCGCAACCGTGGATATGGAATATTGTTTGTTTATGTTTTCCTGATAAATGATATGCGACGGATATGATTGTAGGTTTTACAAACGATAATATTATAGAAGTTGATGCTAATGGACATATTGACATATGAGAATATGAAATGATAAGTGAATACTGATAAGTACGAATTAAAAGAGAACAAGTGTAACGTTTATATAATGTGATGCGAGATATTAATGTGATGAATGAGTATACGATGTGATAGGATGATTTAGTGTGATATGTCATTTTATGAATTTGAGTCGATATGAGATTGTTGATACCTTTGTCGGTCCCCTGATACGAGATGGACATGGATGTGACCTGAGAGATATGTACTTTTTATAGATAATGTTTTGCATATTGAGTGATATGCCGTACGAAACATAGATCCGTACCCCGATGTTGTATAGGTTGATAGAATCCCTATTTGTTTAATACTGTCGTACGATAGATTTCCGTACGCGATGAGTTTTACCTGTTGATTTATCCATAACCTTGTTTAGAGGATGTCGTACGATGGATTGTACCGTACGTGATGTTGTGAGGCTGGATGCCGATTGATAGATTCACCGACTCGGTTATGTTAGATACGTATACGTTATAGCATTTAGTTCACAATGTACATTATGCTGCATTCATGTTATTCTCATTGCTTTTCATATACCTGTGCTAGTACACCTATACCATTATCGATGATGCGTATGTTGCACATACACAGATTGCCGGCTCAGACACTTTCATCTTCGATAATTGCTATGTCACTCACACAGTAGAATTTTTGCATCATGCTATGATATACTTGCTATGTTCACATCACTGTTCCACGTTGCATGAGATATACAGACATGCTTACATCCTGTTATATGTTGCATACCTTGCTACAGCTACATGCACATCATGCATACATTCTGACTTCTACACCCACATATCTTGCTATAGCTGCATATACCCCTAAGTGGTTTTGTTTTGACATGTGATATTGATACGTTGCTTATTGTGCTATTATGTTTATGAGATGCATCATAAATACCTGCTTACATGTAGATAAACTTATCTTGCTATAGTTACATGTACACATCATATGATGCTGCACTTAATTTCGGAGGATTTGGGAACCACATGATATATTTTAAACTGGATTCATTTAAAAGAGCGGTTTTCCCTTAATATGCTCATATTGCTGTTTTATGTTGCATATATCAGTTTTCATGGATTTTCGCATTGAGATATGAATTTCATATGATTTATGGATTTGGGAACCGTGGGGGATTTTTCAAGAAATTTATGTATTGTTTGAAAACCCGGTTTCTCTTGATATGATATTTTAGTGCGTCCAACATGTGATTTCGCGGTTCTGAGATTGGCATGTGACACCCGATTCGAGGAGGAGGAGGAAGTGTCTGTGGGTATATGGTAGAGCCCGGTATGGTACTGATCAGTCGAAAATGTTGCATTTTTAACACATCAATTTCCCTACCATTTGCACTCATCTAGAGGTGTTCGGTATTAATACAACACATATTAGCAAAACAGCCGTAAAATACCAAATAACTTGTGTTATACTTTAAAACCGACATTTTGAGCGAAATTGAGTGTTTATTATTGCATCGCATAATCCTTGTGTAGCGCAACACTTGTCTCGAGAATCTGTGCAGGAAATTGCAGGAAAAGAGCCGAAATTGTCAAAAGTGCTGTTAAAAATATGCCAAGTCCAAGACTTGAGATCTGGCAGTGATCAAGAAAGAATTATGAGATTAAACACATCAGAATATAGACCTAAAGCCAGAACAAATATACCATAGAATTTCCATGCAATGAAGACTTCAAAGGGCCGCGGATCCGCGGCCAAAGCCCCATTCCCGCCGCGGATCCGCAGCGCAATGATGGTGACGTCAGCAGCTATTGGTCTCAGGTTTCCCCATTCAGGGCCCACACTCATTTCAGCCACTTCAAACTCCATAGAACTCTAGAAGTTTCTGACAGAACATCAAGGCTTACATTTCACGCTAAACATCCTCAAGCTTCCAAAGCAAGCTACTTAACTACCTAAGCCTTGAAGCTTCTCCCTAACCTCCAAGCTTATAAAGGAAGCTAACCCTAACTAACTAACTCTAGAACCTTCTACCGAACTACCAAGCTTACAAGGGAAGCTAAACTAAACCTAGCATCTAAAGGAAGCTAATCCTAATCAAGGCTATAAAAGGGACCCTAAGGCTTCACATCTAAGGTTGTTCAACAATTCACCCACAAGTTGAGTGACACGACTTGTGCTTTCAAACCCTAACCCTAATCCAATCACCAAAGCCAAATTCAAGATCTCCGAGTATAATTCAAGCAAGAAGCCTTCAAGCCTTTTAGAAGCGGCGTCGATCTTCAACCGAGCAAATGATCCTCAAGACGATCCACGACTCACGGAGACGATGCGGAGCTAAATCGACGATCGAGTTCTTTTCTCTTGTAGATCTTGAGAGAATTGTAACAAAATTATTGATAAATAAAAGGTGAAATTTCTTTATCTTTCTTACTTCTATATTTGAGCATTATGATTAGATCTCAATTCTTGATTGTATTCTTTGATATGATGCTTGAGTAGAAACTCCGCTCGTGGAGGAGTCGAGAGAATCAATAGGTGATGATGTTACAATCCTGAAACGATTCTTAAGTCCTATGAGTTTTGTAAACTTTAGTAAATTGAAGAATCGACAACCTAGTTTCAAGCGATGCTTTCTTGATTGTGTTCGCTCTTAATTAGTGATCCATGATCGATTCTTGAATTTACTAGAGGCTAGAATGTGAATGAAATCAACGAAAGGACAAGGGATAGATGATGAAACCCTAGTTTCCGCAAGAAATCCCTAATTCTCGTTGATCGTCATCGATCTAGTATCAAATCATTAATGGATAAGAAAACGTAATCACTAGTTTTCATCACGTCTATAGATTCGATCGATTCCTACGAGCCTCACTTCGATTCTTGAAACCTAATTCGATTGGAAATCATCAATTCTTGATTCTTGATTTTAATGTTTTCTTGTTATTAGATCTAGATTTTAATAATTCTTGAAATTCACTTTTAAATCTTGAATTGAATTGTCGTTTTCTTTTCTCTTTAATTTTCGACTCATCTAATTCAATTACGAACGGATCTCACTTTCCCTGTGGACGATCCGCACTCGCTAACGCGCTACAATCGACACGTTATTGATTGCGGTCAAAAATTTCTTTGATTGTGAAACATCATTTCTAAAACACGACACATCGAGAAATCGAATCAATCAAATGGCGTCGTTGCCGGGGATAGTGTGCTAATTTGTTCGTTTTTGAAATTTGAGTTGAAAAATTTATTCAATCAAAAATTTTATATCAAAATTCGCACAAACACTAAACGATTCATTGTGATTTGTTGCGAGGAAATCTGCAATCTGTGGAGCAAGTGGAAAAAGATTCAGATCATTTCAGGGAGTTCAACAAGTGAACAGGAGTCTGTGGAAAAAATTTTGTGCAGGTAACTGACCAAACCACCGCTCATCCACGGTCGAAGCGTGCTCATTGCGGCGGAACCGTGGCGATACTGTAGCTACAGTGTACGGAAATTGCTAGGTGAATCCTTGACTTTCTTATCTCTCTCTCTCTGTCTGCTGCAATAACAAATTTCTGCAGGTTTTCTTTGCAAAAATTCACAATGCCGCAAAAATAAAAATTGTGCGTGTTTGACCTTGGTTTTTTGCATTTTTAATACGGAAATTAAGGGGCAAAGACCAAATTCAGATTAGGCGGGGAGTTCATTACCCTTCCTAAGCCCTGAAAATCACAAAACTGCATCTGCATTACCCTCATTAACTAAAAGAAATCTAGAAATGACTCTAAGGACCGTCGCGCTCACTTAGGACAGGAGAAGGTCGTGGGTAATCTATTGCTTATCCGCGTTTCTTTTGTGGTGTCTAAGGAAAGTGTGTATAAGGCAAGTGGTTACTTAATTAGGCCCACTACTTACGTAGTGTAGAACCTCCCACTTACCTGGCACTTACCTGGCCACAGGAGGGACAAAGAGGCAGTAGAGGATTGATCTTGCGACTTGTCTTCTGGCAGTTAGGAGCGATTTAGAGACTTGACCTAGGTGACCATTAGACATAGGGTTGTGCTTGTGCATTTGTTGTGATTTGCATCATTTTTTCAAAAAATCCATATCTTTTTTCAAAACAAACACCAATCCACATTTTCTCTAATTATATCAACGTTGTTACTTGTACTAAACCCTTTTAGTGCAACATAGGCTGGACACGGGATTCTAGTGCCCGTCTTGTCCGCGTTTCCTCGATCGACTCCGAAGTCGGTATTTCTACGTCCACTTCTTCTTTACCCACCACCACACCCACTTCGATGGACGGTTCTTCATCGAACATCTTTACCACTACTCTGCCACCATCTGCAGGTGCGCAGAATCCACCCCGCATCTCTCTCCAAGAGAGATGCTATCCTATGCGAGGTCCTCTTTCGACCTGTCTCACCATTCCACCAGCCAACGGGGACAATTTTGAAATAAAAGCCCAATACATCAATCTTCTACCCAAATATCACGGTCTCGAGTCTGAAGACGCAAATGTCTTTATTACCAAATTTGAAAATGTATGCGCTATGATGGGTACTTCACTGCTTTCTGTGGATGCTATGCGTCTTCGTCTTCTCCCATTTACCTTGTGCGATATAGCCGAGAAGTGGTTTTATAACACAACCAAACATTCCATTTAAAACTGGGAAGAATTCCTAAAGAAATTTTACCCCAATCATAAAACAGCTCGAGTCCGTAGCGAAATCAATCAATTCACCCAGCTTCAAAATGAAACATTCTCAAAGTGTCTTGAACGCTTCAAGGATCTGTTAGTTCAATGTACACATCACGGAATCCCTAGATGGGATCTGTGCAGAATCATATATGAGGGCATTAATCCTACCACAAAACAGACCTTTGAATCCATGTGTCAAGGCACTTTCATGACCAAAGATGATGGGGAAGCTTGGAAATTCCTAGAAGATTTTGCTGAAAAATCTTTACAGTGGGAGGGTGTGAGTCAATCGTCTAGGGATGGCAATAACCAGTCGGATGTTTCCATAGGAGTTAGAGATGAAATGTCAGCTATGCAAAAGAAACTCGAGACTATGGAATATAAAGTTTTAGCCGCAGCCCTAAATAAAATGGCACTCTCCAAAACTGTATGTGGATGCTGTTCTAATCCTTCTCATTTGACGGAAGAATGTCCATTGAATTCTCCGTTTCAAGGTCATGAGTATATCAATTCTGCTTTCCAACAACGAACTAGGAACGATCCATTTTCTTCCACTTATAATCAGGGGTGCAGGAATCATCCTAACTTTGCTTGGAACCAATCACAAAATCAAAACACGGTTCCAAACCAAAACAACTTTCAAAGGGTCCCTCCACCACAACAGCAACCACTTCAATTGAGTCAGCACCCCTTCCAATCACAAAACTTTCAAAATCCGGTCAACATACCTGCACCGTCTAATCCTTTGCAGTTGACCGGTACTGATGAATCCTCTTCACTCACTCAAACTATGAATTTGCTTTTGACAAATTTCATGCAAGTTACGGCAAATCTTCAGTCTTCCGTCGATAAAATCGAGAAAAACTCTACGTCCTAAAGCGAGACTATAAAATCGATGGAAGCTCAAATTGCACAATTAAAAGCCGAAATGAGTGCAAGAGAGAAAGGGAAACTTCCAGCTCAACCTTTACTCAATCTTGGCTATTCACATCATGTGAATGCAATCACCACGTTGAGATCAGGAAGAGTGCTTGACAATCATCTTGGTGAGGAGATTGATAATAATGAAAAATCTATCGATGATACCCCGGCTGAGACCTTTCCTTCCACTTCTACTTCTAATTCTGACCCCAGTTCTTCTACCCCACCATTTTCTTCCGAGCCTATTCTCTGTTTTCCCCAAGGCTCGACACCTCAGCCCACCTCTTCTAGTCCACCGAAAACGATCCTCACTCCTATTCTTAGATCGTTTTCACCCACACGATCTTCTCCAATATTGGACCCCGACCTTATTGCTCAAGCTCTTTATCCGAATTGGTTAAGGGGAAACACACTGAGTCCACAAATGGAGAAGATCACTGAAATGTTTAAACAGGTTAACATCAACATCCCTCTTCTAGATGCAATACAACAAGTCCCCGCTTATGCGAAATTTCTTAAAGACTTGTGCACTAGAAAGAGGAAGACGCAAGTGCCCAAGAAGATATTCATGGCAAAGACTGTAGACACGGCTTTCCCTTAACAATTACCGAGGAAACGTAAGGATCCTGGCTATCCAACTATTTCTATTTCTATTGGGGAAAAACACATCAACCGTGCTCTACTTGACCTTGGCGCAAGTGTTAACCTGCTTCCTTTCTCAATCTATGAGCAGTTAGGGATCGGAGAGTTGAAACCAGGCCATTGCACTCTCCAGATGGCTGACCGATCAATCACCAAACCTAGGGGTTAACTGGAGGATGTGTTGATAAAAATTAGGGAATTTGTATTCCCTGTGGACTTTATTGTAATTGATACACAGCCTGTCGCGAACTCACAGAATCAAATTCCGGTGATTCTTGGTCGCCCCTTTTTGGCCACTTCCAATGCTATCATCAACTGTCGTAATGGCTCTATGACCCTATGCATCGGGAATAGGTCAATTGAGCTGAACATTTACAAGTTGGGAAGTGTACCCACCGAACCTACTGCTCAGGTCTATTTTGTCGAATTAATGGATGTCGACAACAGCGAATTTGATCAGCCTCATGATACCGATCTGGACTCTTTTTATATGTTGTTGTTTGACCCAACTATGTATCATACACATACGGAGTCTTCCACCGAGTTGTCCGGGTCAACAACTAACACTGATTATGAACTATTTTTGGAGTCTGAAGATCACCCCGCACTTTGTGATGACATTATTCTTCGGGGTATTGATGAGACTTTTGAGGAGATCTTTGCTGATGAACTCGCATTTTTAAAAGAAACGGGTGTTGAGATGAATCCACCTCAATACAAAGAAATTGAACCTCCACCCTTTCTTCTGGACTGTAAAAAGGATGCGAGTAATCCATCACAATCACTGAGTCATCTCTCCAAAACGACACGCAAACACATTCTATTCCACCGCTTACCCTTTCCCTACTTCTTCTTCCACCAACCCGAGCACTACATTGATAAAATCTTCGAATGGTTGGTGTTAACCTTCGGTCTTTGCAAAGCTTGGCATCGACCAATGATTTTGACCCCCTATTGTGATTTTCAAAGCTTAACATTGCTTAACTCAAGTTTGAGGGGGGGTATAATCTGGCTCTTGAAAATAAAATTTTTACTCAAAAAGATGAGCCAAAAATAAGTTTGGGGGAGGATTTTCACGATCATATTTATTGCCCCCATTAATAAATTTCCTCCCAGGCTTACAAGTTTTTGTGATCTAGCAGAAGACAACAGTGAGAACACTGTTGAAAACAAGTTTGGGGGAGGTTTGTACTTATTTATGCATCATTTGTATATCACTTTGCATAAGCACAAAACTTTTAAAACCTATAAAAATTTAAAAAATTTCAAAAAATAAAATTTTTGTACATAAATAAGATAATAAAAGATTAGATAGTGAAAAATTACATCCAAAAGATTGGAAAAATTTAAGAAAACCAAGAAAATTAGAAGTTTTCTTATACAAACTAGTAATAAGTAGTTATGAGCCGTTGTCCCAAGGGTTAGTAAGATGAAGGAAGTCACTAATCTGAGGATAAAAATAAGTCTGAAAAATAGTTCCTATTCTGGATGCCAAACATTTGAATGTTGATACCCTACTATATGCACTTACACACGTCTTGAAACTCGGGATAGTAGAGAATACCTTAAAATGCTCTTGTTTAAAAGCTAAAGTATGAATGAAATAAAAAATGAATAAAATATAAAGTGGTGAGAAAAATGAACACTGGTTTTGTTATCGCCAAGGCAGCAATAAAAAAATATAGCGAGGGTGCTTCATCACCTAGTGCCTTAGACCAACTGGTCTGGGAGTCACTGCTAAGCCTTAGGTGGTGCAAGACGAGGAAAATACACCTAATAAGCAAGCACATGAGTAATCGGTCGGTTAGTACCTCAAGAAGTATTAACGGTCGCATGAAAAATGTGTGAGCAACTTCATCTAAATATTCATCAAATTAAAAAGTACTGAGGCAGATGGACAAGAGTATGATATCTTGAATTGAATTCTCCGGGTGTAGGGATGCCTTTTACACACACGTAGGGTTATATGATCGATGTTTGGAAGAAAGGTAGGAATGAAGAATAAAGACGATATTTTATTGAGGGATGATGTGATTTCTGACATCTTTTCATGACTATTAAGATAGGGCCCATGACAACCGAAAAGCTAGCATAGTTGGAAACTCTAATTTTCAAAACTTTTCTTTTACAAATCTTGTCTTTATATGTAATATTCACGGTCTTCCATTTATTATTGGATTTTGTGGGTGCAATCCGCTGAAAACCCTCAGAAGACAACACTCCTCCTACTAGGGACACCTAGAGGTTTAAAGGCTTGTTGCACGTGCTCAGTGCAATCGTGTTGCCTACGAAAGTGTGCTAGTTAGTTTTTCCCTTTCTTTATTTTCTCCTTCTCTTTTTAATAAAACAGTTCGCTCAAAACGACCGAAAATAAGTTTGGGGGAATTTGATCAGTCGAAAATATTGCATTTTTAACACATCAATTTCCCTACCATTTGCACTCATCTAGAGGTGTTCGGTATGAATATAGCACATATTAGCAAAACAGCCGTAAAATACCAAATAACTTGTGTTATACTTTAAAACCGACATTTTGAGGGAAATTGAGTATTTATCATTGCATCGCATAATCTTTTTGTAGCGCAACACTTGTCTCGAGAATCTGTGCAGAAAATTGCAGGAAAAGAGACGAAATTGTCAAAAGTGCTGTTAAAAATACGCCAAGTCCAAGACTTGAGATCGGGCAGTGATCAAGAAAGAATTATGAGATTAAACACATCAGAATATAGACCTAAATCCAGAACAAATATACCCCAAAATTTCCATGCAATGAAGACTTCAAAGGGCCGCGAATCCGCGGCCAAAGCCCCATTCCCGCCGCGGATCCATGGCGCAATGATGGTGACGTCAGCAGCTATTGGTCTCAAGTTTCCCCATTCAGGGACCACACTCATTTCAGCCACTTCAAACTCCATAGAACTCTAGAAGTTTCTGACATAACAGCAGGGCTTATATTTCAAGCTAAACATTCTCAAGCTTCCAAAGCAAGCTACTTTACTACCTAAGCCTAGAAGCTTCTCCCTAACCTCCAAGCTTATGAAGGAAGCTAACCCTAACTAACTAACTCTAGAACCTTCTACCTAATTACCAAGCTTACAAGGGAAGCTAAACTAAACCTAGCTTCTAAAGGAAGCTAATCCTAATCAAGGCTATAAAAAGGACCCTAAGGCTTCACTTCTAAGTTTGTTCAACAATTCACACACAAGTTGAGTGACACGACTTGTGCATTCAAACTCTAACCATAATCCAATCACCAAAGCCAAATTCAAGATCTCCGAGTACAATTCAAGCAAGAAGCCTTCAAGCCTTTTAGAAGCGGCGTCGATCTTCAACCGAGCAAGTGATCCTCAAGATGATCCGCGACTCACGGAGACGATGCGGAGCTAAATCGACGATCGAGTTCTTTCCTCTTGTGGATCTTGAGAGAATTGTAACAAAATTGTTGATAAATAAAAGGTGAAATTTCTTTATCTTTCTTACTTCTATATTTGAGCATTATGATTAGATCTCAATTCTTGATTGTATTCTTTGATATGATGCTTGAGTAGAAACTCCGCTCGTGGAGGAGTCGAGAGAATCAATAGGTGATGATGTTACAAATCTTGAAACGATTCTTAAGTCCTATGAGTTTTGTAAACTTTAGTAAATTGAAGAATTAACAACCTAGTTTCGAGCGATGCTTTCTTAATTGTGTTCGCTCTTAATTAGTGACCCACGATCGATTCTTGAATTTACTAGAGGCTAGAATGTGAATGAAATCAACGAAAGGACAAGGGATAGATGATGAAACCCTAGTTTCCGCAAGAAATCCCTAATTCTCGTTGATCGTCATCGATCTAGTATCAAATCATTAATTGATAAGAAAACGTAATCACTAGTTTTCGTCACGTCTATATATTCGATCGATTCCAACGAGCCTCGCTTCGATTCTTGAAACCTAATTCAATTGGAAATCATCAATTCTTGATTCTTGATTTTAATGTTTTCTTGTTATTAGATCTAGATTTTAATAATTCTTGAAATTCACTTTTAAATCTTGAATTGAAATGGCTTTTTCTTTTCTTTTTAATTTTCGACTCATCTAATTCAATTACGAACGGATCTCACTTTCTCTGTGGACGATCCGCACTCGCTAACGCGCTACAATCGACACCGTTATTGATTGCGGTCAAAAATTTCTTTGATTGTGAAACATCATTTCTAAAACACGACACATGGAGAAATCGAATCAATCAAGGATCCCGGGGCGAGAGATGATTTCTTGGTGTAGACGATGAGCCTGGCAGAGGGACCACTACCTACTGGTGACAGTATTTGGACTCGGCGGATATCTTGGGGATTCCGACCGGGGTCATATTCAGACATGCTACGTGGATTGCGGGTGTTGATATGGACACTCAGGTTCTATGAGATGTACTGACATCAGGGCGGGCCGGTCATGGTAACAGTGCCTGACAGATGAGGATTTGCGTGTCGATGCTAGACACGGGTTTCATGACGTTTCGAGTGTCAATGTGGACACTCCGGTTCCATGATTTTGTTATGTCGCGAGGGACATATGTTGATATATATCCTCATATTTACCTGCATATGCTTTTATGATATTTACATGCAGAAGTTGTTGTGTCAGTGGTTGACACGCGGATGAGATCCACTGCATACATGCTTTGATTATATTATTGGACGAGATCCACCTGCATACATGCATTGATTATATTGTTGGATGATATCCACTTGCTGATAGGCTTTTATTATGTGTTGGCACATATGCAGATACGGTCACCCTCGATATCATAGTATTACCTTTATGATATAGTTGACCTAGGAATCATTGTTTATTTCGATTTCTACCTGATGATGTTTTTCTATTCACGAGTTGGCAACTCACCCCCGTTGTGCCACAGTTCTTGCAGGTTGTCCGCATGGATCAGTTGCGGTATCGTTGGCACACAGCTGTTTTCGGGTGACTTGCTTGGGGTAGGTGTTACATGTTGGATCGTGCCCCTCTTGTATTCATTATTCATATTGTATCTAGTCACTCTCTCAATTCAGAAACTAGTAATTGTATATGTTGCAGACTTAGAAGACTTGTAGTTGCGAGACTTGAGCGATGGGTTTTATGTTCGCTTTTTGGGGTTGATGTCTTGCTTTACTTTATTTCCTTGTGTGGATCTTCGCCGTTGGGCGTCGTATAGTTGTTATTTATACTTGTGGTGGTTGATTCTGCCGTTGGGCGTGATTTGCTCCCGTTTGGGGATGCTTTATATTATTCTGTGTTGTACCTCTTTTCGGGGTTAGTTTTTACAAAGAAGGTGCTGCCCAATTTTTGAAAAAACAAAACATGATTTATTGTATCTTTATTTCTTAAAAAGGTTTAGATTTCTGGGTTTCAGTTTACTTGAATTACGTTACGCCTGTAGACGTCGCATGATTTAAGTGCTGGTCGCGAGCTAATATTTTGGGTCGTGACATGGACAAGGACTGACCATCGTGTTTTCTGGTGATATGTGAACGTATCGGTTTAGTGTTTGTGTTGTGACCTCTCGTTTGAGGTGAGTGTTCGGTTTTGCACCGGATGATCGGGCCATTGATAGAGGCTGCCGGATTGGGAGGACTGTTAATGTACAGCCTACCTCAGAGATTGTGATGTTGTCTACCGTGCAGATAGATGACACAGCTGTTGCTGAGATTGATGGAATGTTGTTTCTAGAGTTTATGAGCTGAAACCTCTGGAGCTTTCAGGCAAAGATGTGACAGGAGATAGCTAGTCTATCTCGAGTTGAGCGACTGATATGATTTGTCTGATTTGATGCGCCGACGCAGGCTCAGTTGAGTTGAAGATTTCCAGTATGGAGAATCTTACTCAGATCTAGAGTAGATCGATCAAGAGAGGAAGTTGTTCGTTGGATGCTCCGATAAGAGATCAGTAAGTTCGCCTGCTTCAAATAGAGGACCTCACCCAGATGCGTTGTGAGTTGATCGAGAACGGACAAATAAAGTGTATCCCTCCGATGATTTGGACAAGTTCCCGAGGACGTGTTCGGCTAGATATCTTATACAGAGTGATGAAGATACCGAGTTCATAATTTTGAGTCCGTGTGAGAGACTCCGTATTGACCGTAGCCGAGGACGAATTGCAATATGCAGACGGAAAGAGATGACGTCAATATGGACGATAATAAAGATGAGTGGAACAAAAGGTTCGTGCGAGATTTTAGCGAGCGGTTGTTACGCTCCGTTGATGCCAGAGGATTGCTATGTGTATAGAGGCGTTAGATACAGCCAAATTTCAGATGAAAGCCGTGCCAAGGACACAGCTGTCCGTTTATAAGAAAAGAGTTAAGCAAGAGTGCCAACCTCCGTGTCACAACCCAAATTTAGTTCGTGACCGGCACTTAAATCACGCAGCTGTTGGAGATAGTGCCCTCAGAGTCAATTATTGGATCACAGGCACGTGATTGCAATGATTGAGGGAGGACCTATGCCGGTAGGACAGTCTTACTCAAGATGATAGTATACTATCTAGTTTATCTTTATCATCGTTTACTGCTTTAGGTGACCTTACAGGTCACTATTGCGCGTTGATAGAGCCCTTAGGATTCTTGCTTGACGGCCAGCAGTATGATGGCGATCATATACGTGGGAGCTGGGGTCTATAAGCACATCCTTAAAAGGTCCCTAGTCGTGGGAGTTTTCGAGACAGGGCATCGATACTCCAGAGTAGACTAGTGTATACAGTCGAGACCCCGACGAGGGGCGGTGGCCGGTCTCACATGCCACTGGTGTCAGTTGGTTCACCTAAGATGTATACAGGTGCTCATTGGGTTATGAGTACACCAGACAGGACTCGCCGGGAACATGCTAGTTGGTTTTATACCTGACGTCAGATAGCAATTCCCTGGTGACATGTGTACAGGTTAGTTCATCGACCTGAGATCGTCATTTGTCTCGTGTGAGTTCCCACTGTACTTTGATTACTACCCTACCACGGCTCAAAGGTGTCGTGTAAACAGGTTTTAGTTGGGTACAGTCCCGAGCCACATGGAGGCAGTGAGCAGATCTGCAGGGGTTCGTCTCTCCCGGTATTGGGGGTGAGGTCGCGCTGTGTCTAAGAGAGCCATTACACGAAGTCCTTGGCCAAGGCAGGAGATTTACTGGTAGGTATTCCAGTAGTATCTTAGGGTGTTCTGGGCTATACTCCGACACGACTTGTACCGCTTTTGGGGGTCTGACTTTTACCAACCCCCGAGGCCCGCCATGCGATGCTCATAGACGAACGGACCGGACTGTACGGATATTGTCACTGACAGGCTCAGTAGGGTGTCAGGATGAGTTCGCTCATCGACCTCCCTTTTGGTCAATACCTGGTAGCCCGTTACGTACGGCTAATACCTCTGACGTGCTAGTTGTTAAATCCACAGCCGAAGTATTGACTAGTCTTTAGAGTCCCCCACAGACAGTTTCTCAAGTTTCGGGCGAAATGCTGTAGAGGCCGTATGGATATATGGCAGGGTTCGATCATATCCGTGTGGTATAGCATGGATCATGATCGGATGGATAATACTAGCAGGCTTTGGTTTAAGCCGGATACTAGTATTGTACTGTGTAGATTTTGTCTCATTGCATTTGTATTCGGTCGGAATACAAATGCGGGTATGTATATACAGTCGCGGGGTTTTCCTGTAATTTATTACGGGATCGCTTTTTTAAAGTTGCCAGTTTGCATTCCGTTTCGGCCATTTTCCTTTGTTTCTTTCTTTGGCTGAAAATTGATGGAGGGGCTTATTTGCAAATGTGCAATTAATAATGGAGAAGACTTTTTGTGGCACATGGTTGGTGATAGTTCTAGCTTCCATTGACTTCTTTTTGTTCATCATTGCTTACTTTTTATGATGGGATTAGGATGAGACTTTGTGGTGATGATGATTCCTCATGATCATCCATTTTTCTCTCTCTTGCATTATTTTGCTCACTCCCTCCTCTCATTCCTTTAGCATGGCCGACCAAACATGAAGGGGGGCTGTCCAAAATTTGTGTGGAGGTTTTTCATCTCATTTTCTTGAACAAAAATCATATAGCTTCATCTCAAAGTTCATCTCTTTCCTCCATCCAAAAATGTCAACTTCATTAATCCTCGAGACATAGTTATCTACACTCAGTCTACAGCAATCTTGGACACGTCGGCTTGCCAACTTCATGTCCGAGTTGCCTCGGTTCAGAGGTGGGAGCCCGTAAAAAGACTCGGTGATGTGGTGCCCTTTCCGACGAGGAGATCGAGACCGGAGATTCGGCGGGGAGATTGGGATGGTGGCCGAAGACCGAAGGACACGGATCGCTCGGTATAGCTCTCTACCCTTTCTCTAGTTAGCTAGTAGTAGGTTAATGGTCCGATCCGGGTTTATAGTCCGCGGTAGCACCGGTTTCTAGTTTAGAAAAGTTTTTTGTTTCAGCATTTTGGCCTCGGACAGACGACCGGGGCGCTACCGTAGACTTACAGCAGCATCTATAGGCGCAACGTAAATCAAGTATGCCGAAATCCAGCAATCTAAACCTTTTTAAGAAATAGAAAAGGTGACGTTTTGAAATAAAGGTATAATGAATCATGTTTTGCCTTTTTAAAATTTTTGGGCAGCACCTCCCTTGTATTTTTTTGATCAAAAACCACATATCCATGATAATATAAAATGCCATCCCTAAACGGGAGCTAGCTCTTCGCCAAACGGCGGATCACAACCACGCAAGACAAAGCATATGTATACGACGCACAATGGCGAAGATAAACACAAGGAATACTGTAAAGCAAGATGTCAAACCCACCAAGCGAACATAAAACCCATCGCTCAAGTCTCGCAACTACAAGTCTTGCTAAGTCTTACTACTAATACAAATACTAGTTTCTGATTTAATGGAGTTGACTAGATACAATAGGAATAGTAATACAAGAGTGGCACGATCCAATATGTACCACCTACCAAAGCAAATCACCCGAAAACAGCTGTGTGCCAACGATGCCGCTACTGATCCATGCGGTCAACCTGCAAAACTGTGGCACAACGGGAGTGAGTTGCCAACTCGTGAGTAGAAAACATTATCAGGTAGAAATCGAAATAAACAACGATTCCTAGGTCAACTATATCATAAAGGTAATACTATGATATCTAGGGTGACCGTATCTGCATATGTGTTAACAACATAATCAATGCCTATCAGCAAGTAGATCTAATCCAACCAAATAATCAATGCATGTATGCATGTGGATCACATCTACGTGTCAACCAATGACATAGCAACATCATTCATGTAAATATCATGAAAACATATGCAGGTAAAAATGAGAATATAAATCAACGTATGTCCATCAATGACACAAAAAAATCATGGAACTTGAGTGTCCAACATCGACACTCGAAACATCATGAAACTCGTATCCAGCATCGACACGTAAATCTCATATCTTGGACTCCGTCAGTCCGAATCATCCCATATCAATATCTCGGGCTCCGTCAGTCCGGATCGGCCCACATAAATATCTCGAGCTCCGTCAGTCTGGATTGGCCCACATAAATATCTCATGAGAAACCGGGTTTTCAAACAATACATAAGTTTCTTGAAATACCCCCACGGTTCTCAAATCCATAAATAACACGAAATCCATATCTCAATGCGTAAATCCATGAAATACCATATATGCAACATAAAACAGTAATATGAGCATATCAAGGAAAAAACGCTATTTAAATGCATCAAATTATTAAATATATTATGCGGTTCCCAATTCTCCAAAATCCGAAGCAACATCATATAAAGGTGAATATGTGGCTATAGCAAGTATCAGGGTGTACATGTAAGTATGTATGCTTGATGTACATGTAGCTATAGCAGGATGTGTGTCATGGCATGATGTAGCAATTCTACTGTGTAGTGACATAGCAATTATCGATGATGAAGGTGTGTGAGCCGGCCAATCTGTATAAGTGTAATATACGCATCATCGATAATGGTGTAGGTGTACTAGCACAGGGATATGTAATGTAATGAGAATGACATGAACGTAGCATAAAGTACATCGTCAGCTAAATGCTACAAGGTATACATGTCTACAACATATCCGAAATGGTGAATCTATCAATCGGCATCTAGCCTCACAACATCACGTACGGTATAATCCATCGTACGGCAGCATTAAACCAATAGTGATCCTATCAACCTATATGACAATGAGGGTACGGACCAACGTCTCGTACGACATATCTCTCATGATTCACAACATTATATGTATCTATATACCTATATCCCAGGTCACTTCCATATTAATCTCATATCGTGGGACCGACAAAGGTATCAATTATCTCATATCGACTCGCATCCATATAACGACATATCACACTAAATCATCATATCACATCGTATACTCGTTCTCTTTCAATTCGTAACTATCATGATTCACTTCTCATTTCATATTCCCATATGTCACTATGTTCATTAGTGTCAACTTTTATCATATTATCGTTATTAAATCCTATAATCATGTTCGTCGCATATCGTTTATCAGGATATAATAATCAAACGATCTTCCATATCAATGTTTGCGGGGGTGCTATACGCCATCCACCCGACTTCCCCCGTAGATATAAATCTACTCACCTGCTAAACTCCTCGCTTAGCCGTAGTCGATGCGCTTCGTCGTCTCAGAATCCACGCGAAGGTACCTACAATATCAACACATATCGAAATACCATCAAAATCAATGTCCGAAAACCGTTACAGCACACGGTGCGCTCATAGGTTAGAACCTATAGCCTATGCATGCAAAACCAACCAAACAACCCTCGGCGTTGACGTACAAACATCCAACGACCCAAAACAATATCAAATACTAAAACCAAGAATTCCAAAATACGGAAAACATAACCAAAACCACTCACAATAGCTCCCAGATTTTGGTTCAGGTAAACTGGAACTAAACAAACAAGTATAGGGTGTTGTATATGAAGTATAAGAGCTACTGGACCAATTCCATACCCAAACACCTACACTTGGCCGGCCACATTGACCCCAAATCCGGCGAGCTCAGCCAAGTGGTGAGGGAACGGGCTCGTACTTGCAGGGTGGCTTCCTATTGGTCCAATTATGTCTCTAGAAATGTTTGCTTTTCTCATAAACTTCCCAGGTCATCCCAGATTCCCTGTAGGCCTTAAAGTTTCACAAAACCGACACGGAACAATTCTAACTTCGTGTATCGGGTTCTAAACTCAATTCCAGGTTAATAGAATACTCTCCAAGGTCTTGTAAACACTCGCTATACCTCAATTGACCATTTGAAAGCAACTTATAATTTTCCAAGATCACAAACCTATTTAACTCAAATTCTAAACTAAAAAATACGATATTTAACACCAAAACTAAACTAAAGTGTATGGATTACCTTATTTGCAACCAAAGAACTTTCTTGAGTTGCCCAAGTCTTCAAAATCCAAACTTGGAAGGTTCTAAGGGTTTAGAATGGTGTTGTGCATGTTTTATGTGAAGGGTGCATAGGGTTTTGGGTTAGGAATTGGAGAGGATGCATGGAGGTAGTGAGGGAATGATGGAGATGAAGAAACATGGAGAAAAAATGGAGGAGATGAGGGAAATGAGCTGCCATGTATACCCTTAGGCTCACTCTCTCACTCTCAAAATATCTCCCTACACTCACCTCTCTCTCAAAATATCTAATCTTTTTTGTTTCATTCATAAAAATCACAATGGCATCAATTTTTATTCCATTCACACTTAACTCTTTATTTCCTTTTCTTTTCTTTCTTTTCCCTTCTCTTTTCTTTCTCTAACTCTCGAAACTCACAAGTCACACACATGCACACATGCACATGACATGGTGCAAAATCATGAAAAATGTAATAACACAGATTTTATCCAAAATCCGATAAATATCATTAAAATAAATAAATCATTTTATTCTCCGATAAATTTCCAAATATTGGTATACACTTATACCACTTTACGAAAATCCCAATTTCGTAAATCGGGTAGTTTTCGCGAAATATATTATTTTAATATTAAATTTCCAAAAATAATATTTTATATTTTCTGAAATGTTACACTCCGTATAGTTTGGCATAGGTGAGATCAGAACAAACCATGAGCAGGTTCTTTTCAGGACACCGCAACGATAATGATTTGCACCTATAGGCAGTCGTTTCGCGCATATTCAGAGGACCAGATGCCACCGTCAGTTAGGTGCTGTTTTGCGAATGGTCGCGATAATTGGCCAAGAAGGGATCAGCGGAGTGCCAGAACGGAACTGTTCCGTTAGTACACCTGACAGGGCCGACGAGCCGAGGGATTACAAGATTGGTAATTCAGAGAGTAAACGAGGACCCAGAGACCGAAGACGCCAGACCGTGAGTAGGAGGAAAGTAGATGATCTTGCTCTGCCAGCTTTGGACGCACCGACATATTTTCGACGTTGAAGGAGGTGTACCTCAGTGTCATTTATTGCGATTCTTGCTTCGTGATCTGGGTATGACACTTTTATCGCTTGGATTAGAGTTTCATGATATGTTTTCGTGCACCATGGCTGCACCTATTGGATATTTTCTTTTTTGCACAGTTATTGCACTTGATTTATGTTTATACACCGCTACATCGGTTTGAGATTTGTGCATATCAGTTGCACTTAATATTGATTTTGTGCCTTGGTTGCACGTGTTTATGATTTCATGGATTTCATACGATTGATTTGATTTTGTGCCTATGGTACGCACTCGATTTAATTTTTGCACTCGGTATAGCTCACAGGTGCTTGCAGTACATTGATACGTGTTTTGTACACTCAGTTGCACACGTTTATGATTTTATATACCTTGGTACACTCGGTATTGTTTTTATACGCATTTGAGATATTGATGGTATTTAGTGCATTTATTGCACCAGATTGATATTTCGTCCATTTGTTGCACCAGATTGATATTTCGTGCATTTATTGCACTAGATTTTTATTTCGTGCATTTGTTACACCAGATTGGTATTTCGTGCATTTGTTGCACCATATTGGTATTTCGTGCATCTGTTGCACTAGATTTTTTATTTCGTGCATTTGTTGCACTAGATTGATATTTCGTGCATTTGTTGCACCAGATTGTATTTCGTGCATTGGTTGCACTAGATTTATACTCGGTACATTTGTTGCACCCGATTTATGTCTTCGAGCATTTGTTGCACCAGATTTATGTTTTCGTGCACGTCTGCACTTGACATTCGTTATCGTGCATGCTACTGCACTGATGCTTTATACGGACCTAATGTATTTGATTTAGAATTTTGCGCACACTGGGCGCATGAGATGTGGTTTTGTGCACACCGGGTGCACTCGATTGAGATTTTATTCGTGCATGTCAGATGCATTCGATTTAAATTTTATTCGTGCATGTCGGATGTACTGGGTTAAGATTTTCATTCGTGCAGGTTAGTTACACTAGGTTGAGATTTTCGTGCACTCTAGATGCACTTGATGTTGTTGTCATGCACACCAGTTGCATTTGACAGATACTTTCATGCACACCCGTTGCACTTAATTTGGCTTTTGTGCACATTCGTGGCACTTGTATTTGGATTTGATTTCCGTGCGCACCAGACGCACGTGATGATTGGATACACCTCTCGAAGCTGATTTTTTTTTCTCTTGAGCAATATATTTTGATGTTAGGTACTATATATATAGTAACCGAGCAGGAATGATCTTAGGACTGTGCCTGAGTACTTTTACATGCATCAAAAGTTTACTAAGAAGTTTTCAAAAATGAGCTACAGTCTCGCTATTTTCTACGTGTCCGTGAGTGACACGAAATTTTTCAAAGAGAACCTTCTGGGATATTTCAAAAACGCGGGACGTATAATTCGAGCAAAACATGTATAAGTATATATGTTAGTGATATGTATGCCCTAGAGGCCATTATTGTACATGCGATATATATTGTAGTGGATGCTTGGACATATATAGGGAGGACTTTCTTGCTCGACATGATAGTAGGCTATCTGGTTGCTCTTTATCTTAATATGTACACTGATTGTCTCTATGTTACATGTTGATAAAGCCCTTAGGATGAGTACTTGACTACCAGGATTATGATGTGTAGTCGCTAAGTACATCCTTCAAATGTTCCTAGTCGGGGGTGTATCGAGACAGGCCATCGATATACCAGAGTAAACTAGTGTATAGCTTCTCGACCCATGTAGATGGGCAATGGATGATCCCATATCCATTGGTGTTTGACATCAGAGATAGTATACGGGTGCTCAGTGGAGACTGGGTACACTGAACGGACTCGCCGAGAACTACTAGATGGTATTATATCTATCGTCGGATCGCAATTCTCTTGTGACACTGGTACAGGTTAGTCTTTAGACCCGAGATCGTCATAGAGTCTTGTGTGATTCTAAATGTGCTTTGATTTCCACCTTACCACGTTCAAGAGAACGTGCAAAACGGTGGCTTTTGAGTACAATCCCGAGTCACATGGAGGCAATGAGCGATAGGAGGGGTTTCGTCTCTCCCGGTATTGGGAGTTGATGTTGCGCTGTGCTCGATTGGTTATAACAGGAAGTCCCTGGCCAGGGCTACTTCAGAGATATACTGGTAAGTGTTATCAGTAGTTTCTCGACCCGTTATGAGCCTCACATCGGCACGACTTATTGAGTTACTGGGGTCTGACATTTACCACCCCTAGACGAGATATGCGACATATCAGACGAAGAGACCGGACTGTACGGTATTGTTACTGATTGGATTCGCAGGAGTATGAGAAGGCTTTCTTGTTGATCATCTGATCGCTCAATACCCGGATAGCCGTTACGTCCAGCTAGTGCCGCTGACGGCTTGTGGGTGACTAATATGATCATCACCTACTGCCGGCGTATTGACGAGTCTTTAGAGTCCTACACAGGGGTTTCCTGGCTCAAGCGAAATGGAGTAGGAGCGCATATGTGATTTGTGCGGGACCGAGGTTAATACGATATGAGATACCGTATTCTATTCTCGCGATTTGTGACATTGGTGGTTATATGCGATATAGCCGGGTTATCGGATCAAGTGTTGATTCGATAAGTTGTTACATATGATATTAGTCGGTTATATGTACTATAGCCGGATTATTAAATCAAGAGTTGATTTGATAATTTAATGTATAAGTATATATTTGATATATTAATTACATTAACTAATATTAATTCACTTAAGATTTCTTTTCTCCTTAGATGTGCACATTGTATATATGTGATATGTATATTTGTGTACATGTATTGTGTCATGCTTGATGATACAAGCAAGATGGGTGTATGAGACTTATACCATGCCAGGGTTAAGTTAGGGTTTTATTTATTGCTTAAGTTATCACAAAAGAGAAAAGACTTAGTCAATATTTTCAAGCTTGGAAGAAGCTTGTAGAACATTGACAAAGTCCACTCTTTTGTCATTCCTTAGGATATTTGTTAACCCAACCCTTAACCTTAGCCTTTGGTTTATTCTCTACATGAGTTAGGCATGAGGGCTTAACTCACCCATGGTTGCAATAATTTATTTGGATGAATTCATATGATGAATTCATTCTTCTTCTTCTTCTTCCTCAAAGCTTTCTAGCTTCAATGGAGATATGAGGAAAAAATGTGAGAAAATGAAATCTAAAGTGAGCAAAATTCCTACTTCATCATCCTCTACTACTTGCTATTTAGTACAGTGTGTTTGCTTCACTAATTCCAAATTAGTGAAGAGATAGCTTGGGTTAGTGTCTCCTCGACGTAGATCATCTTCGGCCTCGAAAACTTTGAAGCAAGCATATTCGTTTCTTCATGGGAGCCTCTCTAGAATCCGGAGTTCACGATCGCAGCGAAGGGATTACTACACAGAGCTATTGAAGTGAAGGACCGGTTTACAAAGGTTGTATTCCTTACTCTCTTCTACTTGCAAAGTGTTTGCATTTACATTTCCGTAGATTTCTAGTTAACGATTCTTAGTTAGGATTAGCTAGAACGACAAATTTTTGAATTTGGCATGGACGATGCCTCCCGGAACCTTGTTGTCGTCCTAAACAACCCTGCAATATATTTACTACTTTACAAATGATCGTCCGCCACTTGTGCCGTGAGCTACGCATCACACGGCAATTCAGAAAAGATTTTTCATGTGATTTATTCAGGTTTTTAGGGATTTTTCCCCAATGCGTACCATATACATATTACGATTTTGGTTATAGTATATTGAGAATGACATTGGATTTTGAGATTGTGTTTCCTTCATAACTTCTAGGATGGTGTGATGCTTAATGGAGTTTTGATTTTGAGTTTCACACTCGTTTTCATGCGCACACGATGCGTTGTGGTATTTCTATGTATTCCGTGATTCGGAGCCCCGTTGATCTGAACAAGATTATTGAAATGTTTTAGTATTTGGGGATTTAAATTTAAATTCGGGGACCGAATTTATTTAAGGGGGAAGATTGTTACATTTCAGAAATATAAAATATTATTTTTAGAATTTAATATTAAAATAATATATTTCGCGAAAACTATTCGATTTGCGAATTTGGGGTTTTCACAAAATGGTATAAATATATACCAATATTTGGGAAATAATTGGAGATTAAAATGATTTATTCATTTAAAAATATATTTATCGGATTTGGGCATTTTTATAATTAATTATATGCAAGTTTAAATTAAACTCGATTAATGCACTATTAACCACGATTATGCCAAATCCTTAATTTTAATTAACCATGTTTAGTGCACCATGACATGTTAAATTTTTGTTGCATGATTGTTTCATTTGTGTTTTTTTATTTGTATTTGTGATTTTAATTGAGAGAGAGAAAAGAAAAGTCAATAAGTATGGGCATGAGAGAGAGAGAGAGTGGCATGGCATGCCATGTGAGAGAGTGAGGGTGAGAGAGAGAGACCCTTGATCTCATTCTTTCCTTCATCCATTATTTCCTTCATCATCTTCATCTCCTTCTTCATCTCTTCCTCCACCTCCTCTACCCTATGGCAACCACCCTAAAACCTTGCTAAAACCCCATGTCACTTTCCCTAAAAATGATCCCACCTCATCCTACACCTTATGGACCTTTCAAGTTTGGATTTTGAAGACTTTGAGCAACTCAAGAATTTTCTTGAGTTGCCAAATGAGGTAAAACCCATATCTTTTAGTTAAGTTATTATGTTTAGTATATCCTACTTTAGTTTAGAGTTTGTATTAGTTGGTTTAGTGATGTTTGGAAATTCCAAGAGGGGGTTTAGGTGATTGTGTGGACTTGTGATATGTAGTGAGTGTTTCAAATCCTTAGAGATTGCTTCTCTGGACCAAAACAGATATTAGATTCCGATACACGAACTTAAGATTTATGCCGTGTCGGTTTTGTGAATTATTGTTGGACTGCAGGGTATCTGGAGCTATCTGGGATATTTTTAAGAAAATCAAACAATTCCATTAACCCATATTAACCACTAGAAGACCACCACTAAAGTACAAACCCAAATCTCCTGTATTTGGCGCGACACCGGATTTTGTGGAAATCTCGCCGGGTCCCCTACTTGATATGGTGTTCGGGTTTTGCCTATAGCTCAATTACCCTATAACATATCCCCTGTACTTGCTTGTTTAGTCCCAATTAACCTGAGATAAAATCTGGGAGCTGTTTGTGAGTGTTTTGGCAAAATTTTTCGATATTTGAATTCCTGGTTTTGAGATTTGATTTGGTTGTTAGACGTTTGTACGTCAACAACGAGGGTTATTTGGTTGTTCTTGTAAGTCTACGGTAGCGCCCAGGTCGTCAATCCGAGGCCAAACGCAGAACAAAAACTTTTATAAACTGGCGCTAACGCAGACTTTTACCCAGATCGTACCATTAACCCTAAAATAACTAACTACAAAGAAGTTATAATGGCTATACCGATTGATCCGTGTCCTTCGGTCTTTATCCACCATCCTTAGCTCCTCACGGCATCTCCAATCTCGCTCGATTTCCTGTCTCCTCGTCGAAGTGGCACCACGTCAAGGAATCTTTTTACGGGCTCCCGCTTCAAAACCGAAGCAACTCGAACATGAAGTTTGCTAGCCGACATGTCCAAGGTGAAGTAGAGAATGTGTGTGATTACTTTGTCTCATGACATCCATGGATTCTCAACACATGAGATGGTATGGATGGA
This sequence comes from Agapanthus africanus, assembly GCA_030015575.1. Lineage (NCBI taxonomy): Eukaryota > Viridiplantae > Streptophyta > Magnoliopsida > Asparagales > Amaryllidaceae > Agapanthus > Agapanthus africanus. Next base: position 219,247,203 of record JASDDO010000029.1, read on the forward strand.
GGTTGAAGAAAAAGCCATTAATGGAAGTTGTGAGCATAAGAAGAAAACTAGTGAAGAAGAAGAAGAGCTTGTTTATTGTGTGAGATCTTTTGTGTGAGCTCTATCTTTTTCTCAAGACCAAACCAAAGCCATATATGGATGCCCTCTCTCTCCACAAAATATCTCACACCCAAAAACAATAAATAAAATGGTCATTGCACAAAAAATAACACCATGAGTCACCAAACATGCGCATTCCACATTTAATACTCTTCATCATGACTTGCACTCACAATTTCAACCTAATAAACTTTAAACCAAAAGTTTAAATCAATACATAGAATGACATCTTCTAAAGTAAACTCATGACGGATCATAAGAATACCCCTTATCTGTATATACATATCTGCATCCGGATTCCGACTGAATACGAATACAACGAGACGAAAATAATCAACAAATTTAATACTAGGATCCGACTTAAACCATAGCCCACTAGTATGATCCGTCTGATAATGATCCGTGCACGAGTGCACGTATATGATTGAACCCTGCCATAAAACCATACGGCCTCTTGTCACGACCCAAAATTGGCCCGTGACGGCCTTAGTACTACGCAACGCCTAAAGACGTAACGCAGTAAAAGAAAACCAAAACCCAGAAATCTAAACCAAGAAAATACGGAAAAGATAATATACGTTTTTGAAACACTTGAAATCGCAACCCAAATTCTTTAAAAGTTCTACTTTCTTTCTTTAAAATTTTGGCAACACCCCCTTTTTGTAAAAACTAGCCAAGATGAATACAATACAAATATACGACACCGTAGCGAAGAAATAAAGACAATAGTGAGAAAGCTGTATATAGAAGACAACAAATCCACAAATAATATACATTATCGTCCTTACCAAGTCTCTAAGTCAACAACATAATAGTAGATGGAGAGTACAGGATACAACGAATGTACAATACAAAATACAGATAACCACCAAAACCCACCTAAGCAAAATAGCACTGTGAGCTGATGCGGTATCTGTAGCAAAAGATGATAGCTGAATAGCGGAATAGCCTGCCTCGACTACTCTGGGGAACAACCTGAAACACCTGTGGCACAACGGGGGTGAGTTTCCAACTCGTGAATAGTAGATAACATATGCAGGTAATCGCAGGAATGCACGTACAGCATGAATCTAAGATATGCGATTACAGTAATAACATGTCATGCAAATGCTGAATAAAGGAAAGTACACTAGCAGGTACAATCAATACGTGAGGCAATAACAACATGACAATAGTATGCGATAACTATGAAATAGGGATATGAGAATGCAAATATGCAGCTATCGTGAAGGGTACACTAACAGGTACTCCTAATACATGGAACAGTGCATAAGTGAAAAGGTATGAGGTATGGAGTGAAATATGTCATCCACGGAATCCTGTCATCATGGTAGGATCACAATCCATCAAGACACTCAAATCCCAATTCCTCAAATCAGCCCCCACGTTGGGCTCTCACATCATATAAGTCTCACGTCTCCTCAATGTACAATATCGAGTAATCTCCTATATCACGAATGTACAAATCAATAATTCCATATGTATGTCCAATCTCAATGAATCACCTGATATCCTAAGTCAAAGTCTCAAGTAAGTTTCTAGCATCCTAAGTATATGTATATATGCAGAAATAAATATTATAGGGTCAATACACATATATTAGCGTCCCGTTCCACTAATATTGGTGTAAGGGTATATATAACAACGGCTAATCCCCTGTTATATATACAAAGGTGTTTAAAAGAAATATCATGAAAACAATGTGCCAAGCATCGACACAGAAATCCTGATAGGTACGTATCATACGCTGTCCCGAAAGCACGAGTGCCTAGCTCTGACCCTCGCCTTCCGACGTATGCATACGTGCATGACTCCCAACGGTGTCTCCATGACCCCCGCCGAGTCATTAGTACTGTCACCGGTAGGTACTAGCCCGCCTCCAGGCTCAATCGGCAACATCCATCGATCTTCTTGCCGAGGGGAACCATACCGGGCCCCACCATGTACCCTCATACGGCAACCACACCTCGTATGGAATATATAATCAGAACCGATAAATCTCATGGTGGCTGCGCAAATATCATATCAGGGAAACCGGGTTTTTCAATGTATGCATAATTTCATGAACTCACGCGGTTCCCAAATCCAGAAATCATCATGTGAAATCCAAATAACAATGCGCAAATCCAAGAATAAATATATGTGATATATCTGAAATGCGAGCATATAAATGAGAATATATAGCTAAAACCAGATGTATGCGAAACCAATAAGGTACAGCTAAGTAGCATCAGTAAAGGTAATATGTAACTGCAACTGAATATGTGTGTAACATACAGGTGTAGCAATGTATAGGTATCTACCTATAAGAACTGATGTCGTATACCCCCCTGGGTGTAGGAAAAATATGAGTAAGGTATACCTGTAGATATATCGTAAAGGGTATATATACCAATCACTAATAGTACGATACTCTATAGGTATATAGATATGGTAATGTCATATGTGATAAGCAGTACGAATCAATGTCACAAGCTCCCTAACCAAGCAATATAATGTCTATAATGATTTGTGTGTGACATGGAAATTATTGACGGTGTGTGTGTAGCATACAATCCATGCTCGTGCAACATGAACCGTCAATAAAATGTGCAGTGTCCTACGGCTGCTAGTCACGGTATAACTATATATAGGAAATAAAGTAAAGGCGCAATTCTAACAATGACGTAGAATATGCGACAAGTATTTGAATCCTATCCCAGACGCATAACGCCATGCGGGCGATTCCCCTGTAGATGTTAAATCTACTCACCTACACTCCACGCTTGGTGAATCCTACCATCTGCTCCCCTCTGTAGCAGTGTCCGTAGTCCCCGCCTGCAAACCTGCAATTTAGACAAGGAAATCATATATAAACCAATTATCTCGCAAAACGTGATATCGAACCCAAACGAGAAACTCGCGTCGCGAACTAAACGCGTGCGTGCACGATACGCTAAAACGTGTGTGTACGCGTCTAAAACCATCGTGACACGCCGCGATACGCTGGATCACAGAACCCTCTCACGTATCGCGCGTATCACGCAAACACAACGAACACCAAATACGATATATTGCCCCAGATTTTCCTACAGGCCAAATCTTACAAAACTATACATGCCAAAACACTACAATACACTGCAGACAACCTTACCCAAAACCGCAGCACCCCACTCCCCTTCCTGGCCGCAAATTGCTGCCAGATTGAATAAAACTGCGGCCAAGATTGGGAAAGGGTCTCTCGTGTTTTGGTGGTGTTGTCTATACCTAGTGTACATGCTCCAGTCTTCTCAATTTTATCCTGAAGTGTCTGGGTCAATAGCAGATCACAGAATGTCACAAATATCCCTTAAAACACCAATTTTGCACAAACCACAAACCCTATGGTATTTTAGTGTAATCCAGGGAAATACTCAGTTAAAGTGACCCTAAAAACACTTAAATAAGTAGGGTTTACCAACACAATCATCACTTAGCCACAACATCTCACAAATCACCATAATTAGCTCTAAACTAGCTAATTTAACACTAATCGAAGCTAATTAACACTCAAGCTAAGCAAACTAGGGAAAGGGTTCAGAAATATACCCTAATAAACCCTAGAGAGAAGGTGAAGAAGTGGAGAAGAGCTGCTGTAGTGGCTGGGGTTGCTGCTGCTACAGTTGCTGCTGCTACTGCTTCCTTCTGCAGCTGCTTCTGATGCTGATGCTGTGAGCTGCTGAAGCTGTTTCTAGTGCTGCTGCTGCTGCCTTCAGGTGTGTGTGTGTGTGTGTGTTTGAGAGTGAGAGAATGTGAGGGAAATGAGAGTGAGAGTGAATAATGAGAGAAATAAATCAACCCCCCTTCTCACTCTCTCTCACTTCATTAAATGAGCATGGCTCATGCCATGTTGCCCCATGCCTTCTCTCTCTCTCTCTCTCCCACAAGGTCAACCATTCAAACAAATTTAAAATCCTTTTAAAATTCATTTTATTTAAAAACAACCATACACATTATTAAACCCAAAGCACCTAAACAATATTTAAAACTAGATTATAGAAATTGTTAAACCACACTTAACAACCTAGTTATCATACACAAGTGTGTGCAAGCCTAGGAAAAATCTAATAAAATATTCCTAAATAGGATAAAATATTAAAAACTTAATTTGGTAAACTTTTTATTAAAATCCATACATTAAAATATAATTAGCTACAAAACACAATCTAAGGTGTTACAATCTCCCCCCTTAAAAGAAATTCGTCCCCGAATTTAAAAATATACTTCTACGCGTACCTTCAAAGAGAAGATTACAACTCTCAAATCTCGCTCGCAGCCTCCCAAGTGATTATCTCACTATACGGCTACGTCCAAGAAAAACCCTTCACAGATAGCAAGACTCTTGACCGATGTTCCTCCACCTGCCGAGCCATTAACACACATGGTTGCCGGTGAGCGAAACGATCGCGTCCAAGTCCAATGGTCTGGTGCCAAATCATGTGAGAAAGGTCAAGAAGATAATTGTAGAGTATCATCATAAGGAATACGGGGTGAAAATCCAACAATCTGGGCGGAAGTGCCAAATTAAAAGCAACGAAACTAACTCGCTTATAGGATCTTAAAAGGACCTAAAATCCTGGGATAAGCTTCCCAAAATCCAACACGTCATTCATCGGAAAGTCCATAGGAATACATGATCTGTCCCTGCGATCTTGAGTCTATGACCAACACAGTCGGCATAAGACCTCTACTTACGCTGGGCTACTCTCATCCTGACCTGAACAACCGGATCATCTCCGAAGTCTTTAGACTAGCTGGGGTCCAAAATCCTACTTACGCAGAGTCAGAAAAACAACAAACTGGTGATCGTCATGACCTAACCCCTAAACCTAAAGGTGGCCAATTGGAATGTCTCCTGATAACAGCTATCGAAGGAGAACCCTAACGATGGCGAGTGATGATCCCCAACCGCTGACAACAATCAATACAAACACACAACTTAACAAGAAACAACTGAGCAAATTGAGTAAAACCAGACTACAAGAATCCGAAGGGAGTCACACCATGACTAAACTTGGGTAGAAACCATAACGAAATTCGTGGAGATCTGCTCCCACTCCTACTTCGGAACGGTAAAAGGTTGCAACTCTCCAGCCGGCCTCGGATGCTCGACCCAAGCACACAACAAGACAGACACCTTGAAACGAAACCTAAAACATCTCTTTACATCCCTGTCCACCCGTAATTATCTCACAAGTCACGCTAAATGTTGGTGGAACTTGAATGCATATAAAGAGTTGACAGATGTACTTGCTCTAGGATTTCACGTCTTTACCCGATAACATCAGGTACACAAACGCGTCTCAAACATAGTACACCCTGTCACAAATCAAGGACTCGGAATCATTACCCAGCCGAGTATGCTCAAGTATCTCTGACGAACGAGCATCGGCGGGCAGTGTCTCGCGAAAACGATTAAGGAAAAATGGTCGGGCGCGGACATGAGCAAGTTTTCCCCTCCGTAGAGACAGACTTAAGCTGTACTCGACGATCACACAAGAACTGTAAATCTGCAGAAGAGTATCACAACAATCAAAATCCGCTGCAGGAAGATGTTCATTAAGCTTTGGTGGTCCGTGAAAATCTGACATGACTCTCGAACAGATAGTGTCTCCAAATCTCCAACGCAAAACCACCGCGGCCATCTCCAGATCATGAATGGAATATCCTTCTCGTACTTCCTCCAAATGTAGGGAAGCGAAAGCGATAACTCTATAGTGTCACCTCAGTACACACTTGAGCCCCACTCAAGAAACATTATAGTTAAACAACAAGGTCGCCCGAACCAAGAACAAAGAAAGAACTGATGCAGTTGTTAACAGAATCTTTAACTGCCAAAAACTCCGCACACAAGCCTCAGTCCACAGAAAAGAAACCTCCCTTCCGGTCAATTCAGTCGACGGTGCAGCACTACTCTAGTAATCCTGCACGAAACGGCGGTAAAACCTGCTAAGCCCAAAAATCTGCGGACCTCCGTCCTGCACACCAGTCTGGACCTAAGCTGTACGGCCACGATCTCCCTCGGAACCATACGAAACCGTCTCCCGTGACTATAAGACCTAGGGGTTCACACAAAACAAGCCTGAAGAAACACCCCGAGAATTTAGCAAACTGCTGGTGCTCTCCCAGTATCTGCATAACAAATCCCCAAGTTCTACTACTGTCCCTCAAGACACATTAGATAGACCAGAATGTCGTAAATAACACAACAATAACTGGTCGAGGAATGGCCTGCAGAAATATGGTTCATCACATCTACAAATGCTGCCAGGGCATCAGTGAATCCAACGACTCACTAATACACACAAGGCCCGTAGCACGCACAAGGCAGTCTTCGGAATGCCATCACTCTGAATCCGCAATAATGATGACCTGATCCCAAACAAACTTAGAAAATGTCTCGCACTCTGAAGCTGATCGAAGAAATCGTCACGGCGAGGTGAAGGATACCTATCCGCACCGTAAGCCGGTTCAATTAACGATCCGTCGATACGCAACCCTAAACTGCCGTCTTTCTCATTGACGAACAGAAATAGGAGCTTCCAAAACAGAAACACTCAGACGCACAAAACTCCCCAAACAAACAACTCTGCAGCTGATCCTTAAGCTCCCTAAGCTTCGCCGGCTCATCCGGAACAACGTCGGAAAAACTCTCGCATGAAAGGAACATCGGTCCAACAAACTCTCTGTGGCTACGGTATCACGAATGAACGCCAAGAATCCACGACATCTCCTCAGAAGACGACTAGCGAAAAAGGCTGAATTCAAGCTGTGAGAGGCGGCACAACTATCCACCTGCACAGTAAGAACTGACTTGCCGAGAAAAACAAACCCAACTGTTTCTTCACGGTAATCCACAGAAGCCTAGCATGTAGTTAACCAGTCCGTGCCCAGGAGAACGTTAAATCCAACATCTTTAGAAGGATCGAAACGACAGACGAATCTCTATCCCCTATCCGATTGGCACATAACTGAAATACGTGTCGCACAACAAAGAATCGCTGACAGAAGTTAAAACAATAAACTATGACTAATCTACCCAACCACGGTACAAGCATGAAAAACAAACGAATACATCAAAGAACATGTAATTTAAAGGTACCTAAAAACTCCACATTGGACGTCTGCGCTTCCCGATGAGTAGAAGCAAACTCCTGTGTCTGCCCTCTACCCGCAACTGGATGAATTCCTCTGGTAGACTGAGCTCTCTGAGCAAATCTTCCACGTCCACGGCCTCTCTGAAAACGATCATGTCAAGGTGCTAAGGAACAATCCCTGACGAAGTGCTGAAGGCTCCCGCATCGAAAACATCCACGCGCTGACTGCTGACCCTCCAGGGGATGAGAGCTGAACGACTGTCCTCGTCCTAAGCCTCTGCTACTCCCGCGACGGCCACGAAATTTGTCTCGATGACCAAACCTCTGCCTCTGGGCTGGTACGCTGGTACGAGTCCTCCACTGTCCTGGAATATGTGCCTCGTCAACTGGAGCTGCAACCACTGGTGCTATGTAGGTGACGGACTGCTGCATGCTGATCGCAAGTGACAACTGAGTAACAGGGGTGACAACCTCCTGTCGTAGCTCCCGAACGACATCAGCCAATGAACTCATCGTCTGGCGGAAGTCCTGCATCTCTGCCAAAAGCCTATCAATAGTATATGTCGTAGGCTGATCCGTCTGCACCTGTGCAACTAGAGTGCCATCCTGGTCAGTACTCGTCTCACCCGAGCCAACTCTGACCTCGGCCCTCGCTGCGTCACTCTGAGTCCCCATAGTCATCGGCGGCAAGGCTATAAATAGATATAAGATTCGATGAGAATAAGGAATCGAATCTCAAGGATATGAATCATCAAGGAAGGAATTTCAAGCAATTTGTACTTAGGTCACTTAAGGCGAAGTATCACATCGTGGGTATGCCGCAGACATGCACACACTACGTTACTTTGCTTAAGCTACCTACTCCATCATACTAAGGTCATCCTACACCCCGAAAGGTAAAACCTAGCGCTCTGATACCAACTTTGTCACGACCCAAAATTGGCCCGTGACGGCCCTAATACTACGCAACGCCTAAAGACGTAACGCAGTAAAAGAAATCCAAAACCCAGAAATCTAAACCAAGAAAATACGGAAAAGATAACATAAGTTTTTGAAACACTTGAAATCGCAACCCAAATTCTTTAAGAGTTCTACTTTATTTCTTTAAAATTTTGGCAACACCCCTTTTTGTAAAAACTAGCCAAGATGAATACAATACAAATATACGACACCGTAGCGAAGAAATAAAGACAATAGAGAGAAAGTTGTATATATAAGACAACAAATCCACAAATAATATACATTATCGTCCTCACCAAGTCTCTAAGTCAACAACATAATAGTAGATGGAGAGCACAGGATACAACGAATGTACAATGCAAAATACAGATAACCACCAAAACCCACCTAAGCAAAATAGCATTGTGAGCTGATGCGGTATCTGTAGCAAAAGATGATAGCTGAATAGCGGAATAGCCTGCCTCGACTACTCTGGGGAACAACCTGAAACACCTGTGGCACAACGGGGGTGAGTTGCCAACTCGTGAATAGTAGATAACATATGCAGGTAATCGCAGGAATGCACGTACAGCATGAATCTAAGATATGCGATTACAGTAATAACATGTCATGCAAATGCTGAATAAAGGAAAGTACACTAGCAGGTACAATCAATACGTGAGGCAATAACAACATGTCAATAGTATGCGATAACTATGAAATAGGGATATGAGAATGCAAATATGTAGCTATCGTGATGGGTACACTAACAGGTACTCCTAATACATGGAACAGTGCATAAGTGAAAAGGTATGAGGTATGGAGTGAAATATGTCATCCACGGAATCCTGTCATCGTGGTAGGATCACGATCCATCAAGACACTCAAATCCCAATTCTTCAAATCAGCCCCCACGTTGGGCTCTCACATCATATACGTCTCACGTCTCCTCAATGTATAATATTGAGTAATCTCCTATATCCCGAATGTACAAATCAATAATCCCATAAGTATGACCAATCTCAATGAATCACCTGATATCCTAAGTCAAAGTCTCAAGTAAGTTTCTAGCATCCTAAGTATATGTATATATGCAGAAATAAATATGATGGGGTCAATACACATATATTAGCGTCCCATTACAATAATATTGGTGTAAGGGTATATATAACAACGGCTAATCCCCTGTTATATATACAAAGGTGTTTAAAAGAAATATCATGAAAACAATGTGCCAAGCATCGACACAGAAATCCTGATGGGTACGTATCATACGCTGTCCCGAAAGCACGAGTGCCTAGCTCTGACTCTCGCCTTCCGACGTATGCATACGTACATGACTCCCAACGGTGTCTCCATGACCCCTGCTGAGTCATTAGTACTGTCACCGGTAGGTATCAGCCCGCCTCCAGGCTCAATCGGCAACATCCATCGATCTTCTTGCCGAGGGGAACCATACCGGGCCCTACCATGTACCCTCATACGGAAACCACACCTCGTATGGAGTACATAATCAGAACCGATAAATCTCATGGTGGCTGCGCAAATAACATATCAAGGAAACCGGGTTTTTCAATGTATGCATAATTTCATGAACTCCCGTGGTTCCCAAATCTTGAAATCATCATGTGAAATCCAAATAACAATGCGCAAATCCAAGAATAAATATATGTGATATATCAGAAATGCGAGCATATAAATGAGAATATTTAGCTGAAACTAGATGATGCGAAACCAATAAGGTACAGGTAAGTAGCATCAGTAAAGGTAATATGTAACTGCAACTGAATACGTGTGTAACATACAGGTGTAGCAATGTATAGGTATCTACCTATAAGAACTCATGTCGTATACCCCCCTGGGTGTAGGAAAAATATGAGTAAGGTATACCTGTAGATGTATCGTAAAGGGTATGTGTACCTATCACTAATAGTACGATACTCTATAGGTATATAGGTATGATAATGTCATATGTGATAAGCAGTACGAATCAATGTCATAAGGTCCCTAACCAAGTAATATAATGTCTATAATGGTTTGTGTGTGACATGACAATTATTGACGGTGTGTGTGTAGCATACAATCCGTGCTCGTGCAACATGAACCGTCAATAAAATGTGCAGTGTCCTACGGCTGCTAGTCACAGTATAACTATATCAAGAAAATAAAGTAAAGGCGTAATTCTAACAATGACGTAGAATATGCGACAAGTATTAGAATCCTAGCCCAGACGCATAACGCCATGTGGACGATTCCCTTGTAGATGTTAAATCTACTCACCTACACTCCACGCTAGGTGAATTCTACCATCTGCTCCCCCCTGTAGCAGTGTCCGTAGTCCCCGCCTGCAAACCAGCAATTTAGACAAGGAAATCATATATAAGCCAATTATCTCGCAAAACGCGATATCGAACCCAAACGAGAAACTTGCATCGCGAACTAAACGCGCGCGTGCACGATACGCTAAAACGTGTGTGTACGCGTCTAAAACCATCGCGACACGCCGCGATACGCTGGATCACAGAACCCTCTCACGTATCGCGCAAACACAACGTACACCAAATACGATATATTGCCCCAGATTTTCCTACAGGCCAAATCTTATAAAACTATACATGCCAAAACACTACAATACACTGCAGACAACCCTACCCAAAACCCCAGCACCCCACTCCCCTTCCTGGCCGCAAATTGCGGCCAGATTGAATAAAACTGCGACCAAGATTGGGAAATGGTCTCTCGTGTTTTGGTGGTGTTGTCTATACCTAGTGTACATGCTCCAGTCTTCTTAATTTTATTCTGAAATGTCTGGGTCAATAGCAGATCACAGAATGTCACAAATATCCTTTAAAAACATCAATTTTGCACAAAACACAAACCCTATGGTATTTTAGTGTAATCCAGGGAAATACTCAGTTAAAATGACCCTAACAACACTTAAATAAATAGGGTTTACCAACACAATCATCACTTAGCCACAACATCTCACAAATCACCATAATTAGCTCTAAACTAGCTAATTTAACACTAATCAAAGCTAATTAACAAACAAGCTAAGCAAACTCGGGAAAGGGTTCAGAAATATACCCTAATGAACCCTACAGAGCAGGTGAAGAAGTGGAGAAGAGCTGTTGTAGTGGCTGGGGCTGCTGCTGCTACAGGTGCTGCTGCTGCTGCTTGCTTCTGCAGCTGCTGCTGATGCTGTTGCTGTGAGCTGCTGAACCTGCTTCTGGGGCTGCTGTTGCTGGCTTCTAGTGCTGCTGCTGCTGCCTTCAGGTGAGTGTGTGTGTGTATGTTTGAGAGTGAGAGAATGTGAGGGAAATGAGAGTGAGAGTGAGAAATGAGAGAAACAAATCAACCCCCCCTTTCTCACACTCTCTCACTTCAATAAATGAGCATGGCTCATGCCATGTTGCCCCATGCCCCCCTCTCTCTCTCCCACAAGGTCAACCATTCAAACCAATTTAAAATCCTTTTTAAATTCATTTTATTTAAAAACAACCATACACATTATTAAACCCAAAGCACCTAAACAATATTTAAAACTAGATTATATAAATGGTTAAACCACACTTAACAACCTAGTTATCATGCACAAGTGTGTGCAAGCCTAGGAAAAATCTAATAAAATATTCATAAAATAGGATAAAATATTAAAAACTTAATTTGGTAAACTTTTTATTAAAATCCATACATTAAAATATAATTAGCTACAAAACACAATCTAAGGTGTTACACCTCTACAACGTTTCGCCCGAACTTGGGAAACTTTTTGTGGAGGACTCTAAAGACTCGTCAATACGTTGGCAGTGGGTTTAACCACAAGCACGTCAGTGGTACTTGCTGTACATAACGGCTGCCAACGTATTGAGCAAAAGGGAGGCCAATGAGTGAACTCATCCTGAAACCCTACTGAGCCTATCAGTGACAATATCCGTACAAACTGGTTCGTTCGTCTATAAGTATCGCATATCGGGCCTAGGGTGCTGGTAAACGTCAAACCCCCAATAGCGGTATATGTCGTGTCAGAGTGTAGACCAGAACACCCTGAGAAACAACTGGAATACCAACCAGTAAATCTTTCTTGCCCTGGCCAGTGACTTTGTGTAATGGCTCTCCTAAACACAGTGCGATCTCACCCTCAATACCGGGAGAGACGAATCCCCTGCCAATCCGCTCACTGCCTCCATGTGACTCGGGACTGTATCCAACTAAAACCTGGTTGCATGACTCCTTTGAGCCGTGGTAGGGTAGTAATCAAAGTACAGTGGGAACTCACATGAGACAAATGACGATCTCAGGTATCACCACGGAACTGCTATCTGACGACAGGTATAATACCAACTAGCATGTTCCCGGCGAGTCCTTTCCGGTGTACTCATAACCCAATGAGCACCTATATACGTCTTAGGTGAACCAACTGACACCAATGGCTTGTGAGACCGGCCACCGCCTCTCGTCGGGGTCTCGATCCGTATACACTAGTCTACTCTCGGAGTATCGATGCCCAGTCTCCAAACTCCCACGATTAGGGACACTTTAAGGATGTGCTTATATACTACCCAACTCTCACGTATATGATCGCCATCATACTGCTGGTAGTCAAGCAAGAATCCTAAGGGCTCTATCAACGTGTAATAGTGATCTGTAATGTCACCTAAAGCATGTACACGATGATAAATACAAACCAGATAGCATACTATCATCTCGAGTAAGACTGTCCTACCGGTATAGGTCCTCCCTCAATCATTGCAATCACGTGCCTACGATCCAATAATTGACTTTGAGGGCACTATAGCCAACAATCTTCCACTTGCACTTAAGGCTAGTTATTGCGATGTCGCATACTCACAGCCCGTGTGATACCGAACACCCAACTTCTCTACTGATCAGTCTCACAAAGCTTGTTTGTGAAACTATTGCATTCGAGAAATAACCTCAGTGAGTAGATCCGCTCTAATGTTTCTTTCTATGTCTATCTTTATCTCAACTTCACGGAGAAATCCATCTCCCGAATTGAGTAATACTTGTCTTAGAATATGTCTGGATATCTGATGGGATCTAGTTCACAAATGAACTCCAAATCCAGCAAACTTCTTAGACTGTATCGTCAACAGAATTTAATCAGTATCCTGCACCATACCTCCCTCAGTATGCGCTTGGACAACCTATCCAAACTACTGCCCCTCGTCAGAGGGAAAACTATAACTCTGACAGTCACTCTGTTATCCAGGTCACCTTGGAAGCCTGGAATGATAACCGTCTCCCGAAGGAGGCCGTCGTTATCATATCCACTTATGTTCTAAAGATACTTCTGAACGTTTCTCCAGGATTGGATTAATATCTCAACTTATTGCATCTAGTACAAAAACAACATCTGGTGTGGTACTTGACATCTCATGATTGACTCAATTGTCTAAGCAAGTGATTTGCCAATCATGCACATCTCTCTCCCCTTTAGTCTATAAGAAACTTTTAGAGAGGGTGACTCCATCACCTGCAAGTGCACAAGGGCCATTTAACACTTCAAAGTACCCGGTAGTTTGTGCATCCCATCTTGGGCCTATCCTAGGAGCAATAATCAACAAATGAAATAATACAACGGTGGCTACAAGCTCAACCCGGATGTGCCCCGCAAAAGAATATTACAACATATAACAATTTACATCGAATGAAAGATAAAAACTCTCATCTCACATCCCCGGCTATTCATCCACGACAATCCAATGAAGTTCATATCCACAAACCAATATCCATTACAGAAATGTGCAAACCCCCAACTAACCGACATACTAGCAATTAGCAGAGGTTTACGAATACATCAAATAACCCGATTAGCAAATAACTTAGAATTTCGATCGATAACCTTTTTCCGTGTCTACCCCAAATGCAAACCAGCACTGAAAAGACCTGGGCAGAAACAAAATATACAAGAAAACAGAACACCCAAAAATAAGACAAACTGTGTAAATATGAGTCAACCCGGAGTCGACTCGGCCTCGGATCCGCGGCGTATTGCACCAATCCGCCGCGCTTCCATGCTCGTCTCACCAAGTTAGCAACTCGTATTTCTCCAGTATTCTTAGAATTCCCTGTTGTGAATTTTCATACTTCTGAAATAATTTTTTCGACAAGTTTAAAATAGACAGAAACTTTAGGGAAGCGGGGTTATGTTTTCGTGTTTTTCCGATGATAGAAGTTCTAATTAGATGCTAACAAGCTAGTAAAGGTTTAGTAGGCTCTGATACCACTGTAAGTCCATATCACGCACCCCACATGTACGCAGCGAGGCAGAATATATGAAAAATAATTATCAAAGCTTCGTAACACGGACTTGAGCACACGGATCGTGTCTAAACCATTACTAGCAAACTACGAGAGGTTTAACTACTCGGATTTGAAATTATACCTCACGTTACTTGTCCTTCGGGTCTTCATTGCTGTCCTCCACACCTCGTAGGCTCTATGGAACATGGGCACCTCAACGGCCTCCTCGAGTCAAAGACGATCCACCCAGGAGTCTATAGTCCGAGCTCCTATCTCGAATCTGAGATAACAACGGCTTCTAGTTTGATAATCTAGAAGTCCTAGAGGGTATAGAGTATTTAGATGGATTACTTAGTCACTTCAAACCCTAAGATTCTCAACTCATGAGAGCTATTAAGGTTTGAGGAAGATGATGAAAATTTGAGGAGAAAGAAGTGTTTTGTGATAATGAATGAACTATTCTCATTTGTGAATATCATGAAGCATAATAATATCATCAAAATAAATATCTAGCTAATATTCATCATGCTTCATTTAATTCACAAGGTGAATCATCTAATGAGTCACCTAATGAGTCATGGATCATTTAATGAAACCTACACCTCATCCTCCACCTCATTTAGTTTAAATCTAAAAAGAAATAAACACAAATGAGTCACCTCCTTCTAAAAGCTTCTCGACAAATTACGAGATTGCCCCACCCATCCGTATTTCTGAAAAATAAGGATAAACTGAGACTGAATAAATCTATCTGTATAATACTAGGATCAGGCTTAAACCAAAGCCCACTAGTATTATCTGCACGATCATAGTACGTGCACAAGTGTACGTAAGTGATCGTGGCCCTGCCGTAAAACCATACGGCCTCTACACCTTTTGCCCGGTGCAGGGAAACTCTCTGTGTGGGACTCTAAAGACTCGACACTACGGTGGCAATAGGTTTAACCATAGGCCGCAAGCGGTACTAGCTGTACGTAACGGTCCCCAGGTAGATGTCGATAAGAAGGACGATGAGAAAACCCATCTGAACTCCTACTGCGCCTATATATGACAATCTCCGTACAGTCTGGTCTGTTCGTCTAGGACTATCGCATATCAGGCCTAGGGGGGCGGTAAACGTCAGACCCCTAATAGCGGTATAAGTCGTGTCGGAGTGAAGCCCATTACACCTTGAGAAACTACTGGAACCTTCCAGTAAATTTCGCTTGCCCTGGCCAAGGACTTTGCGTAATGGCTCTCCATACACAGCGCGATATCAACCCCAATACCGGGAGAGACGAATCATGTTTGCACGATTCCTTTGAGCCGTGGTAGGGCAGTAATCTAAGTACATAGGGAACACACCCGAAGCGATGTAGCAGTGTCAAGTCGACGGACTAAGCTGTACTCATGTTACCTGGGAACTGCTATCTGACGATGATTATAGTACCAACCTGCAGTTCCCGGCGAGTCATGTCCGGTGTACACGTAACCTAACGAGCACCTGCGTACTATCTCCAGTACGACGTACTGATGGCTGTGGGACAGACCTTCTCCCCAGCTGGGATGAGAAGCGTATACACCAGTGTACTCCGGAGTATCGATGCCCCGTATCGATAATCCAATGACCAGGGACCTGTATAGGATGTTGCTTATAGACTACCCAGCCCCCACTAGTGTGACTGCCATCGCAACACAGGTAATAAAGCAAAGACCCTAAGGGCTCTACTAATATGTATAAGCGATATGATAAAAGAAACATATGCACATATTAAAGTAGAAACAAACCAAGTAGCATACTACTATTTTTAGCAAGATTGTCAATACAACTGTGAATATCCCAAACTTCCATTAAGTAATATACAATCTAGTATGATACAATAATGGCCTCTAGGGCATAAACACTAACAATCTCCCACTTGCACTAGGGATATGTATTGGCATATCGGAGACCTATCATCTCGAATAACCACTCGAACTTAGTCTGAGAAATGGCCTTTGTGAATGGACCAGCAGTGTTATTCTCCGTATCTACTCTCTTCACCTCGATCTCCCGGCGATCTACGATCTCCCTGATCAGGTGATACAGCCTTAAGATGTGTCTGGACTTTTGATGGGACCTGAGTTCCTTCGCTAAAGCTATAGCGCCGTTGTTGTCGCAATACAGAGGTATTGGATCAACACTGGTAGGAACCACCTGAAGTTCTGTGAGGAACTTCTTCATCCAGACATCTTCTTTTGCGGCATCGCAAGCAGCTATGTACTCCGCTTCCATCGTCGAGTCAGCAACGTTGTCCTGCTTGGAACTCTTCCAACAGACCGCCCCTCCATTGAGGGTAAGAAATAACCCGACATGGACTAGGAGTCATCATTGTCACTCTGGAAGCTGGAGTCAGCAAAGGCCTCGATCTGGAGGTCCTTTCCACCATACAACAAGAACATCTCTTTAGTCATCCTCAGGTACTTGATAATGTTCTTTACTGCTATCCAGTGCTTCTTCCCTGGGTTTGCCTGATACCGTCTTACAACGCTTAATGCGTATGCTACATCTAGTCTGGTATATAACATTGTATACATTATAGAGCTTACCGCAGAAGCGTGGGGTATAATCGATATGCGAGCCTTTTCTAAATCAGTCTTGGGAGATATCTCTTTGGAGAGGGTGATTCCATGACATGCCGGTAGGTTACCGCGCTTAGAATCTTCCATACTGAATCTTATCGATATGGTGTCTATGTACCTGGACTGCAAAAGTCCCAACATCCTCTTTGATCTATCACGATAGATCTGGATCCCCAGAATGTAGGAAGCATCACCCAGGTCCTTCATGAAGAACTTCTGTGACAAGAATCCTTTGACTGACTGTAGCATAGGAATATCATTTCCTATTAAGAGAATGTCATCCACGTACAAGACGATGAATACTACAGTTCTCTCTACAATCTTACTATATATGCGTGGTTCATCTGGATTTTTGATAAAGTTGAATTCTATAACAGTATCATCAAAACAGATGTTCCAACTCCGCAATGCCTGCTTTAGTCCATAAATGGACTTAAGCAATTTGCACACTTTACCGCTGCTCCCACTCTGAATGAATCCCTCTGGCTGATCCATATAGACGCATTCTTCCAAATTACCATTTAGAAAAGTCGTCTTTACGTCCATCTGCCAGATCTCATAATCGTGGAAGGCAGCAATGGCAAGAAGGACCCGAATAGATTTGAGCATAGCCACTGGAGAAAAGGTTTCGACAAAGTCCAAACCAGGTCTTTGACGAAAGCCCTTTGCAACAAGTCTATCCTTATAGGTTTCAACCTGTCCATCTACACCAATCTTCTTTCTGAAGATCCATTTGCATCCTACGGGTTTTACCCCATCTGGAGAAATTTCCAAAGTCCATACTTTGTTAGTGTACATGGACTCCATTTCGGTCCACATTGCATCCAGCCGTCTTACTGATTCGCTGCTCTGAATGGCTTGCTGGAAGCTAGTAGGGTCATCATTGTCAATGATGCATTCTTCTCCATCCCCGTCTATGAGAAAACCGCAGTATCACTCAGGCGGATGAGACTGCCTACTACTTCTACGGATAGGCGCTGGGATGTCCCTTTCTTCTGAAACATCTGGTTCTACCATAATTTCAGTAACAGCTTGTGGTTCTGGAATTTCTTCCAGTTCTATTATACTCCCACTCTTCTAATTTTCTAAAAATTCAGCTTCCAAGAAGTGCGCATGACAAGAAAAAAAAAACCTTTTGTTCCTCTGCGTAATAGAAATAATACCCCTTGGTGTTCTTTGGATATTCCACAAACTTACACAGTATTGAGCGTGCCTCGAGCTTGTCCGCATGCTACTTTTTAACAAAAGCAGGACATCCCCATGTCCTAAAGTGTTTAAGACAAGGTTTCTTCCTACTCCACATCTGATATGGTGTGGTAGGCACAGTCTTGGTTGGAACCTGGTTCAAAAGATATGCAGCTGATTCTAGTGCATAACCCCAGAAAGATCGCAGTAACTCAGCCTTACTCATTATGGAACGAACCATATCCAATAGGGTTCGATTCAGCCTTTTCGATATACCATTGTGTTGTGGTGTGTATGGAGGAGTAAGCTGAGAGAGAATTCCATTCTCTTTTAAGTATCCCAGGAACTCGGCACTTAAGTATTCACCACCTCAATCAGATCTCAATATCTTGATACTTTTTCCTGTCTGTTTTTCTACTTCATTCTTGTATTCCCGGAATTTCTCAAAGGCCTCGGATTTATGCTTCATCAAGAAGATATGTCCATACCTAGAGAAATCATCCGTAAAAGTAATGAAGTAGGAATAACCACCTCTTGCATGTGTAGACATTCGACCGCACACGTCACTGTATACGAGTCTCAAGAGCTCGCTCGCTCTTACTCCGTGTCCCGTAAACGGAGTCTTTGTCATCTTTCCCATGAGACAAGATTCACAAGTAGCATAAGATTAATATTCGAACGGATTCAAATATCCTTCTCTATGTAACTTAGTCAACCGTGTTTCATTGATGTGACCTAGTCAACAATGCCATAAAAAAGCCTGATTTATTTCTGGAGACTTTCTTTTAAGTGTGTTCTGGACATTGAAAACCTGAGCTTGATTTAATGTGTATATACCGTTATCTAATGTACCGGACCCAATCAGAACTTGATTTAGGTGGATGTTTACTAGATCGCTTACGAATGTAAAATCATATCCCTCTCTAGAAAGTGAGGATACTGATATGATATTACAAGTCAAACTAGGTACATACAAACATTTACGTAGAATCAATATCTGCCCACTTGTCAGTCCTAGGCGATATTCCCCCACGGATTCAGCGTCCATGCTCATTTCGTTCGCAACTCTGAGAGACATATCACCTACCTTGATAAATCTACGGTTTCTCAAAGCATGTAACGAATTACAGATATGAGATCCTGATCCGGTATCTAATACCCAGGAAGTAGAGTTAATTGACAAACAGTTCTCAATTACAAACACACCCGAGGCTGAAGCCACAACATGCTTCCAATCCTGGCTACTGGCTTCCAAAGCCTTGCAATCCTTCTGTCAATGCCCCTTCCCATAACAATAGGAACATCCCTCCTTACCTACACCAAGTCCCGAAACTTCTGCTCTTCCCTTTCCTTCTACTTCACTGACACCGTATATCGGCTTTGTGGAGGTTTTCTTCTTTTCACCCTTTTGCTTTCGCCCTGGATGCAAAAGAAGAAGATCCCTCATTAAGCAGAGCGGGTGTCTCCCTGGTTTCTTTTAGGGTGTAAGTGGAGGGTAGGGACCGTGGAAATAAGTCAGCATATGACCTGTTTCCCAATGTGGTCTCCAGGTCCGTGAGCTCATCAATATAGCTAGTCATCGTAAGGACGTCGTCCTTTATGGAGATGGACTTAGTTTCCATATTCCTCCATAACAAAGATTTATATGGAGAGCAATCTCGTATCGCAAGATATGAGACCTCGAACGAATTGCTTCAAGCGAGCTTGGCTGTCGGGTCATCTGTAAGGGACGACGTCCTTACGATGACTAGCTATATTGATGAGCTTACGGACCTGGAGACCACGTTGGGAAACAGGTCATATGCTGACTTATTTCCACGGTCCCAACCCTCCACTTACACCCTGAAAGAAACTAGGGAGACACCCTCTCTGCTTAAGAAGAGATCTTCTTCTTTTGCATCCAAGGCGAAAGAAAAGGGTGAAAGAAGAAAACCTCCACAAAGCCGATATACGGTGTTAGTGTAGTAGAAGGAAAGGGAAGAGCAAAAGTTTCAGGATTTGGTGTAGGTAAGGAGGGATATTCCTATTGTTATGGGAAGGGGCATTGGCAAAAGGATTGCAGGGCTTTGGAAGCCAGTAGCCAGGATTGGAAGCATGTTGTGGCTTCGGCCTCGGGTGTGTTTGTAATTGAGAACTGTTTGTCAATTAACTTTACTTCCTGAGTACTAGATACCGGATCAGGATCTCATATCTGTAATTCATTACATGCTTTAAAAAACCGTAGAGTTATCAGGGTAGGTGATATGTCTGTCAGAGTTGCGAACAGAATGAGCATGGACGCTGAATCCGTGGGAGAATATCTCCTAGGACTGACAAGTGGGCAGATATTGATTCTACGTAACTGTTTGTATGTACCTAGTTTGACTTGTAATATCATATCAGTATCCTCACTTTCTAGAGAGGGATATGATTTTACATTCCTAAGCGATGTAGTAAACATCCACCTAAATCAAGTTCTGATTGGGTCCGGTACATTAGATAACGGTATATACGTATTAAATAAAGTTCAGGTTTTCAATGTCCAGAACACACTTAAAAGAAAGTTTCCAGAAATAAATCAGGCTTTCTTATGGCATTGTAGACTAGGTCACATCAATGAAACACGGTTGACTAAGTTACATAGAGAAGGATATTTGAATCCGTTCAAATATCAATCTTATGCTACTTATGAATCTTGTCTCATGTGAATGATGACAAAGACTCCGTTTACGGGACACGGAGTAAGAGCGAACGAGCTCTTGGGACTCATACACAGTGACGTGTGTTGTCCAATGTCTACACATGCAAGAGGTGGTTGTTCCTACTTCATTACTTTTACGGATGATTTCTCTAGGTATGGACATATCTTCTTGATGAACCATAAATCCGAGGCCCTTGAGAAATTCCGGGAATACAAGAATGAAGTAGAAATACAGACAGGCAAAAGTATCAAGACACTGAGATCTGATCGAGGTGGTGAATACTTAAGTGCCGAGTTCTTGGGATACTTAAAAAAGAATGGAATTCTCTCTCAGCTTACTCCTCCATATACACCACAACATAATGGTGTATCGGAAAGGCGGAATTGAACCCTATTGGATATGGTTCATTCCATAATGAGTAAGGCTGAGTTACCGCGATCTTTCTAGGGTTATGCACTAGAATCAGCTGCATATCTTTTGAACCAGGTTCCAACCAAGACTGTGCCTACCACACCATATCAAATGTGGAGTGGGAAGAAACCCTGTCTTAAACACTTTTGGACATGGGGATGTCCTGCTTTTGTTAAAAAGCAGCATGTGGACAAGATCGAGGCACGCTCAGTACAGTGTAAGTTTGTGGGATATCCAAAGAACTCCAAGGGGTATTATTTCTATTACGCAGAGGAACAAAAGGTTTTTGTTTCTCGTCATGCCCACTTCTTGGAAGCTGAATTTTTAGAAAATCAAAAGAGTGGGAGCGTAATAGAACTGAAAGAAATTCCAGAACCACAAGTTGTTACGGAAAGTATGGTAGAACCAGAAGTTTCAGAAGAAAGGGACATCCCAGCGCCTATCCACAGAAGTAGTAGGCAGTCTCATCCACCCGAAAGATACTGCGGTTTTCTCATAGACGGGGATAGAGAAGATTGCATCATTGACAATGATGACCCTACTGGCTTCCAGCAAGCCATTCAGAGCAGCGACTCAGTAAGACGGCTGGATGCAATGAGGACCGAAATGGAGTCTATGTACACTAACAAAGTATGGACTTTGGACATTGCTCCCGATGGGGTAAAACCCGTAGGATGCAAATGGATCTTCAGAAAGAAAATTGGTGTAGATGGACAGGTTGAAACCTATAAGGCTAGACTTGTTGCATAGGGCTTTCGTCAAAGACCTGGTTTGGACTATGACGAAACCTTTTCTCCAGTGGCTTTGCTCAAATCCATTCAGGTCCTTCTTGCCATTGCTGCCTTCCACGATTATGAGATCTGGAAGATGGACGTAAAGACGGCTTTTATAAATAGTAATTTGGATGAATGCGTCTATATGGATCCGCCAGATGGATTCATTCAGAGTGGGAGCAGCGGTAAAGTGTGCAAATTGCTTAAGTCCATTTATGGACTAAAGCAGGCATCGCGGAGTTGGAACATCTGTTTTGATGATACTGTTAAAGAATTCAACTTTATCAAAAATCCAGATGAACCATGCATATATAGTAAGATTGTAGAGAGAACTGTAGTATTCCTCATCTTGTACGTGGATGACATTCTCTTAATAGAAAATGATATTCCTATGCTACAGTCAGTCAAAGGATTCTTGTCACAGAAGTTCTCCATGAAGGACCTAGGTGATGCTTCCTACATTCTGGGGATCCAGATCTATCGTGATAGATCAAAGAGGATGTTGGGACTTTCGCGGTCCAGGTAAATAGACACCATATTGAAAAGATTCAGTATGAAAGATTCTAAGCGCGGTAACCTACCGGCTTGTCACGGAATCACCCTCTCCAAAGAGATGTCTCCTAAGACTGATTTAGAAAGGGCTCGCATGTCAATTATACCCTACGCTTTGGCGGTAAGCTCTATAATGTATGTGATGTTATGTACAAGACCAGATGTAGCATACGCATTAAGCGTTGTAAGCCGGTATCAGGCAAACCCAGGGAAGAAGCACTGGATAAAAGTAAAGAACATTCTCAACTACCTGAGGAGGACTAAGGAGATGTTCTTGGTGTATGGCGGAAAGGACCTCCAGATCGAGGCCTTTGCTCACTCTAGCTTCCAGTGTGACAAGGATGACTCCAAGTCCATTTCGGGTTATGTCTTTACCCTTAATGGAGGGGCGGTCTGTTGGAAGAGTTCCAAGCAGGACACCGTTGCTGACTCAACGATGGAAGCGGAGTACATAGCTGCTTGCGATGCCGCAAAAGAAGCTGTCTGGATGAAGATGTTCCTCACAGAACTTCAGGTGGTTCCTACCAGTGTTGATCCAATACCTCTGTATTGCGACAACAACGGCGCTATAGCTTTAGCAAAGGAACCCAGGTCCCATCAGAAGTCCAGAAATATCTTAAGGCGGTATCACCTGATCAGGAATATCGTAGATCGCCGGGAGATCGAGGTGAAGAGAGTAGATACGGAGAATAACATTGTTGATCCATTCACAAAGGACATTCCTCAGAAGCAGTTCGAGAGGCTATTCGAGATGATATGTCTCCGATATACCAATACATGGCCCTAGTGCAAGTGGGAGATTTTTAGTGTTTATGCCCTAGAGGCCATTATTGTATCATACTAGATTGTATATTACTTAATGGAAGCTTGGGATATTCACAGTTGTATTGACAGTCTTGCTAAAAATAGTAGTATGATACTTAGATTGTTTCTACTTTAATATGTGCATATATTTCTTTTAACATATCACTTATACATATTAGTAGAGCCCTTAGGATCTTTGCTTGATTACCAGCGTTGTGATGGCAGTCACACTAGTGGGGGCTGGGTATTCTATAAGCAACATCCTATACAGGTCCCTGGTCGTAGGATTATCGAGACGGGGCATCGATACTCCGGAGTAGACTGGTGTATATGCTTCTCATCCCAGCTGGGGAGATGGTCTGTCCCACAGCCATCAGTACGGTGTTCATATCAGATTTTTGCATTTTTATACCGCCCAATTTTTATCACATTGCATATCGGTAGGTACTCTTGAGCCGTGTTTGCTAGTCAATTGCAGGATACAGGTTCTCGGCTCTAAACGATGAAATTCATGGAAAGACACGACAAAATCTGGGTTCCTGCCAACCACAGATAAAACACGGATCTCCGCTCTTTATCCGTCTGTTGCCACACACCAGTTTAAGAGACAAAATGGCAAATCAATGTCATTTTCATGCACAAGGCTCAATGGCAACACAAGATCCAAGAAATCTATGCGGAGCTCGAGGAAATCATGACAAAAAGATCCACATCAAATCACTTTTTGCTCAACAGAAATTCTGAAAAAATCGTGAAGAAAATCTGAGAAAAACCATGTACCAGAATAAAGGAAACAGCAGACCAGGGAAGCACCAAAAACCCCATGCCCCAATTCCACCATACGGCCGCGGAACCGCGGCCAATAGGGGGTCTAGGCCGCGGTTCCGCGGCCGTATAGTCTCCTCAGATGAAACTTTTTCAGGGGTATTTTTGTCATTTCATGTTTATTCTGAATATTGCCCTAGATTTCCTTTTCCCTGCCTATAAATAGCCCAGAACCTTGTGAAGCCAAGTGTGCTTAATCTTGTATTTTTTTAGGTTTTAGAATACTTGTTGTTCTTCTTCCTCTTCTCATCTCTTCTCCATTGAAAAACTTGTAGTGAGTTTTTGTGAGTGAAGAATGATGAATAAAGAAGTTCATTTTGTTATTATACTTGTCTTGCTCTTTTTATGTTAATCGCTTGTAATCGTTAATTGATAAGTAGTTGTTGTTATTTGTTGTTGTTTCTTTCTTTTCTCTTTTCCTTTATCCCTAAACAACCATGATGCTTACCCTTGATCCTTGCCAAGGTGAGGTCGCAAATAGCTAGTTGTTATCTTCTAATCTCTTTCTTTCTATCTTCCTCTTTTGTTTTATTTTCTTTTCATTATGATGTGTGAGTAGTTTTCATACTTGTTAGGGTAGGATAAGGGAAGTTTGAGAGAAGGAAATCTCTCTCACTCTTTCCTTGCCCAACATCTTAAATCGACTCCCGTTAATTGAACCACAATCCGCTCCCTACGGCACCCTATCCTACATGATAGCGGTGATTCCATAGTGAGACCGGTTGTGGTTGAATTAACCGGAGGTTATGGCTAAGAGCCAAGAACGGACGGACAAGCACCAAAAGGAAGAACTTAAGCGTTGGAAAGCCTAGCTTATACTCGCAAGTTCCTTCCTAGTCGTGCTAATCCCCGTTGTTGCCGATTACTGTAACACCGATATTAAGAGTGGCAACGAAAAAAGTGAGCGACTCCTAACTCAAACTAACCTAATCCTAACCCTAACAAGCTCTCTTTACATATCATTTTAACACTTAGTTAATCACAAGCAAATATGGACTTTTGGACTTAACTCGTTAAAGCACATAGAAAAAGATTCCCATCTCCCTGCGGACGACCCGTACTCAACCGGCTAGCTACAAGCGAAACCGTTTTGATTGCGGTAATTAACTAAACTTGAACACGCAGAATATCTAACAATCAAATGGCGCCGTTGCCGGGGAGACGGTAGTTTATTTCTTTGTGTAATTTCGGGTTAACTTGTGAATATAAATCTAACCGAAAAACAAAAAAAAAATATACATTGTAAAAAAAAACAAAAAACATCTTGTTATTTTTGATTAGTTTTTGTGCAAGTGTGCAGGATAAAACGAAGTTCAAGTTCAGTGCCAAAGACGTGGGAAGTTAGACCCACATCTCGCGGCAACCCCGCGACGGATCAAAACGAAGCAAACGGTCTACTGTAAAAATCTGGAGCAGATACAGTGAGCAAATCAAGATTCAGCAAATCCAGACAAGCAGAGGACAACCAAAGCAGCACACAAAAAAAAATTGAAGTCCCAAGGCCACCATCTTGCCGCGGAACCGCGGCCTGAGCACGTGTTTGGCCGCGGAACCGCGGCCATTTGGAGCCTTCAGGGTGCCAAATTTTTTTTGAGTTTTTCTCTTCTCCTCCTTACTCCTCCGGACTCCACTGAACTGTGTTTTCTGCAGCATTCTTTGCCCAAACTCTCTTCCCCTTCCAATAAACTGTTCTTGTGCAGGATTCTTTGCGTCGCGCTAAAAAAATAAAAATTGGTTGCAGTTGATTTGTTACCGCTTTGCATTCATTAATACGGACTTAAGGGGCTTGAAACCAATTCAGATTGGGTGGGGATTTCATCACCCTTCCCAGGACCCCAGAAATCACAAAAAGCATATGCATTGACCATTGTTAATTAAAAAATACTAGACTCAGCCCTAAGGACTTCGCGCTCAATAGGACTGAGGACTAGTTACAGGCATCGGCCGTTTATCCTGTCTGACTTTTGCGGTGTCTAGGCAAGTGTGTCGAAGGCAAGTGGTTATTTAATTAAGGAACTTCGCGAAAGCGTTGGATAACCTCCCACTTACCTGGCACTTACCTGGTCGCAATTGACGGAGAAGAGGCGGTTTGAGGTCCTATTTCTAGCCCTCTGGAACAGTTAGGAGCTGTCTAGCAGACCTAGGTGACCCTAGATCTAGGTGTGGTTGTGCATATCTTGTTTGTGATTGCTTAAAGCCGTAAGTCCGTACATATTTCTGTAAATCTCTTTCTAAAAATAAAATAAAAAAAAATCAAAAACTTTTATAAAAACTCGCCCTTTGTCGCCATAATCCATTTTTCACCCATCGCATTTCTCCATTGACGTTTTCTTACCCTCACCTTCTCCGCTTTGACTATACTAAACTCGTTTAGTGTATGTCCGCTTGGAATCGGGACACTAGCGCCCGCCTAGTCCGCGTTACGTTAGTCGCTACCGACTACGCGATCGACTCAGACGTCGAAACTCCGTCCACTCCTCTTTCACCCTTACCTTTGCCGGCCAACTCCGACGTTGACCGGAATTCTGTTCATACATCTTCACCTTCACCATCACCAACCTCTTCTTCCTCTATGTCAGGATTTAATCCAAACATCTCTTTGACTACCCCTGGATTGGCTCCACCTCCTACGGAGACCAATAACTTACCACCACCACCTGTTGTAGTGCCGCAGCGAATCGCGCTCCAGGATCGTTTCTATCCCACCCGTTCCGCACTTCCCACATGTCTCTCTCTTCCACCGGCCAATGGGGATAATTTTGAAATTAAGCCCTACTTCATCAACATGCTTCCGCGATTTCATGGGCTTGAATCTGAAGATGCCTATATCTTCATCAATAAATTTCAAAACGTTTGTGCCATGATGAAAACTACCCAACTGTTAGACGATGCTATACGCCTACGGGTCATTCCGTTCACTTTATGCGATCTTGCTGAAAAATGGCTGTATAGCACCGCTTCCCACTCCATCACCAGTTGGGACGAGTTTGTAAAAGCGTTTCTTAAATTTTTTTATCCAAATCATAAAACCACAAGGATCCGTAATGAAATCAACCAATTCTCTCAGCTTCCTTCTGAACCCTTCTGGAAGTGCTTTGACCGGTATAAAGACCTTCTTGTTCAGTGTCCTCACCACAGTATAGAGAAATGGCAACTTTGCCAAACCTTATACGAGGGCCTGAACCCAGCAACCAAGCAGTTGTTGGAAACCATCTTTCAGGGCCACATCCTATCGAAATCTGACAAGGAAGCGTGGCAATTCTTTGACGACCTTGGGGAGCAAATGCTACAATGGGAGAGCACCAGACCGACTTCTTCTTCTACCTCCACTTCTACCGGTCAGTCTAGGGTAGGAATTCACCAACTTGATGTCTCTATTGCGATGAAAGCTGAAATGGCTGCAATAACGAGAAAGCTTGAAGCGATAGAGAGCAAATTTTCTTCTCCTGCTCCTGCCCCTATTCTTCCCCTTCGTACCATTTGCGCTTGTTGTTCCGATCCTTCTCACTTGATCGAAGAGTGTCCTTACAATCCACCATCCCAAGGACAGGATCAGGTTAATGCTGCATTTCAGCAAAGACTGAGGAATGATCCATACTCTTCCACCTACAATCCCGGTTGGAGGAACCATCCTAATTTCTCCTGGAATCAGAATCAGAATCAATTCCAAGGCAACAATTTCCAAAGGCCCCCTCCGCCGCAACAACAAGCGCAACAACAAACTCAATATCAATTTCAGCAGCCCTTCCAACCCCAACCTTTTCAAAATCAGACGAACAACTTTGCACCCAACAATTCTTTTCCACCAAACAACTTTGTTCCATCAAACAACGATAAGGTTTCCTCGCTCGAACGAAGTCTGGAGGCGTTCGTTAAACAATCGACACAATCCACCACCAACATCCAGTCTTCCATTCAGTCCTTAGTGCAACATACTGCCGCTCACGGGCAAAGCATCAAGACCATCGAGGCCTAGATTGCACAACTGAATGCGGCCTTAAGCGAGCGAGAGAAGGGGAAGCTCCCGTCCCAGCCACTCCCAAATCCCGGTCACCCACATAACGTACATGTTGCTCTTGAACAACAGAACCATAATATGAGTGCCGTGACCACATTGAGATCGGGAAGGATGCTGCAAAACAACATTGGCACACGGATCAACGATGACACCCCAGCCGCTGCTTCTTCTTCTTCTTCTTCTCCTGCTTCTTCGTCTTCTGAGCCTATTCTCCGTTCTTCACAAGGCTCTCCTTCCTCTTCTTCTGCTTTGAATAGACCCACTTCTCACTCCACGAAAACACCTGTTCCGGGATCCGTTCCAACTCCACAATCTCCTCCTCCAGCATTAGACTCAACCAACTTTAAAAACGTCCCATTTCCAAACCGGTTGAGGTCTAATAAACAAAATCCTCAAATGGAGAAGATTCTGGAGTTATTTAAGCAGGATAACATTAACATTCCTTTTTTAGATGTCGTCCAACAAGTCCCATCCTACGCGAAAATCTTAAAGGACTTGTGCACGAAAAAGAGGAAGTCTCAGGTACCAAAGAAAGTTTTCCTGGCTAGTGTTGTGAGTGATGCTCTTACCCAATCTTTACCACAAAAACGGAAGGACCCTGGCTGTCCTACGATTTCTATTACCATTGGGGATAAGAACATCAACCGTGCACTATTAGATCTTGGTGCCAGTGTTAACCTGCTTCCGTACTCAGTATACGAGCAATTAGGCGTAGGAGAGCTGAAACCCACACACTGCACTCTCCAAATGGCCGATCGATCGATCACCCATCCTAGGGGTGAGCTAGAGGATGTGTTAATCAAAGTCGGGGACTTCATATTCCCCGTTGACTTCATTGTATTAGACACACAGCCTGTAGCTAAACCTCGGAATCAAATTCCGGTGATACTCGGTCGCCCATTCCTTGCAACCTCAAATGCTGTGATCAATTGTCGTAATGGTTCGATGAACCTCTCTTTTGGAAACATGACAATTGAACTCAACATTTTTAGGTTGGGGAATCAGCCCTTCGAACCCAATGCTCATATACTGGGCATTTGCTCAATCCAGGAGATCACCCCAGAAGAGTGTGAATTCGAGGAGTTTCTGTTCGAACACGATAACCTTAACGCCACTAGTGCGTTCCTCCTCGAACCTGCTGCTGTTTCTACGCCCGACAACGACTACGAGTATTTTACGTTCTTGAACGATCTTAGCCGCTCACAACCCGAGTTTGAGTCCTTCGAATTTCCGGATGAGTTACCTGAATCATCCGACTCGGTCGCTTACACTCGTTTTGAACCTTTGCTGGAGTCCTTTGAGTTCGAGACTTCTCCACCAATCTTGCCTTCCATCATTTCACCTCCAACGCTCGAACTCAAGCCTTTGCCGTCTCACCTTAAGTACGCTTGCTTAGGCGAGAACGAGACCCTCCCTATCATCTCGGCTTCTCTAGCTCCAGAGCAAGAGAAAGCCCTTCTCGCGGTCTTGCACAGCAACAGGCAAGCTTTTAGCTGGTCCATGGCGGACATCAAGGGGATTAGTCCCCTGATCGTTGAACATCACATTCATCTGATGAATGATGCCAAACCAGCCCGGGATCCACAAAGACGTCTCAATCCAGTCATGAAAGAGGCTGTGAAGAAGGAGATCGTAAAATGTCTGGATAGTGGTATCATTCAACCTATCTCTGATAGCCAGTGGGTTAGCCCCATTCACGTTGTCCCCAAGAAATCAGGTATAACGGTCATCACTAACGAGGCGAACGAGTTAATCTCTACTCGCACCCAAACTGGGTGGCGAGTATGCATCGATTACAGAAAACTCAATGCCGCAATGCGGAAGGACCACTTTCCGCTACCTTTCATTGACCAAATGCTTGAACGATTGGCCGGACACGAGTACTACTGCTTTCTTGATGGCTACTCCGGCTATAATCAAATTCCCATCGCCGAAAAAGACCAGGATAAGACCACTTTCACTTGTCCTTTCGGCATGTTTGCATATCGTCGCATGCCCTTTGGGTTATGCAATGCGCCCACTACCTTCCTGCGGTGTATGATGGGAATCTTCTCAGACATGGTGGAAAAATTTCTGGAGATCTTCATGGACGATTTCTCCATCTTCGGTGATTCCTTCAACGAGTGTTTGCTGCATCTCGACGCTGTCCTTACCCGATGTAAGGACAAGAACCTCACTTTGAATTGGGAGAAGTGCCACTTCATGGTGCGCGAAGGTATTGTCTTAGGACATATCATCTCGCAAAATGGCATAGAGGTTGACAAAGCAAAGATTGAGGTCATTTCCAATCTACCTCCTCCCAGATGCGTCCGAGACATCCGAGCCTTCCTTGGCCATGCCGGTTTCTATAGACGGTTCATCAAGGACTTTAGCAAGATTGCTAGGCCCTTGACTCTTTTGCTGGCCAAGGACACGCCATTCGACTTCAACTCGAGCTGTGTTACTGCGTTCGAGTCATTAAAAAGCTCACTCACTTCTGCTCCCGTTCTTTCTTCACCTGACTGGACGCACCCATTTGAGATTATGTGCGATGCATCCGACTTTGCCATTGGTGCTGTCCTTGGACAACACATCAACAAGATGCCGCACGTAATCTATTATGCGAGCCGAACCCTGAACGATGCCCAACTCAACTATACAACAACTGAGAAGGAATTCTTGGCTGTTGTATTTGCTTTAGAAAAGTTCAGGCCCTACCTCATCGGCTCTCCAGTCATTGTCTACAAAGACCATTCTGCTCTGCGCCATCTTTTTGCGAAGAAACATGCAAAATCTCGGCTAATACGTTGGATCCTCTTGCTTCATGAGTTTGACCTTGTCATTAAGGACAAACGAGGATGTGAAAACATAGTTGCCGACCATCTCTCACGGCTTCCTTCTTCGCCTTCGCTTCCAATTCCGATCAATGACGTTTTCCCGGATGAACAGCTCTTGACAGTATCTTGCGAACCCTGGTTCGCAGATATTGTGAACTATTTGGCCACAGGATTACTACCGACTGAATGGTCAAGTCAGGACAGACTTCTCTTCTTATCCCAAGTAAAACACTTTTACTGGGACGCACCCTATTTGTTCAAGTACTGTCCCGACCAGATTATTCGTCGGTGTGTCCCTGACGAGGAATTCAAGAGTGTGCTGTCATTTTGCCACGATCAAGCGTGTGGCGGGCATTTTGGCCCCAGAAAGACAGCTGAGAAGATCTTGCAATGTGGTTTCTACTGGCCACAACTCTTCAAAGACGCTTATGACTATTGCAAGACTTGCTCCCGGTGCCAACACATGGGCCGGATATCCCGGAGGAACGAGATGCCGCTCCAACCAATCTTGGTTGTGGAGATTTTCGATGTTTGGGGGATAGATTTCATGGAGCCGTTTCCCAGCTCTTTCGGGAACTTGTACATCCTTCTCGCTGTTGATTACGTCTCTAAGTGGGTCGAGGCTGTGCCCATCCGGACTAACGACAACAAGGTTGTCGTTAGGTTTCTTAAAGAAAACATTTTCTCCCGGTTTGGACACCCCGAGCGATCATTAGCGACAATGGAAGCCATTTCTGCAACAAGACTTTCGAGGCCTTGATGCAGAAATATTCCATTAATCATAAGCTCTCTACGCCCTACCACCCCCAAACCTGCGGGCAGGCCGAAGTTTCAAATCGGCAAATCAAGCAGATACTGGAGAAGACAGTTTCCAAGAACCGTAAGGATTGGTCGCTGAAACTCACTGATGCCCTTTGGGCATTTCGAACCGCTTATAAGACGGATCTTGGCATGTCTCCCTATCGGCTTGTGTACGGAAAGGCTTGCAACCTACCTGTCGAAATAGAGCATCGCGCATTTTGGGCGATAAAGGAGCTGAATCTGTCTCTCGAAGATGCGGGCAGCCATCAGAAGCTGCAGTTGAACGAATTAAGCGAGCTTAGGGATGAGGCTTACGATAACGCGGTTGTCGTTAAGAATCGAACGAAGGTGTTTCACGATAAACACCTTTTGCGTAAAACCTTCGTACC
The DNA here is from genome assembly GCA_030015575.1 of Agapanthus africanus. Lineage (NCBI taxonomy): Eukaryota > Viridiplantae > Streptophyta > Magnoliopsida > Asparagales > Amaryllidaceae > Agapanthus > Agapanthus africanus. Next base: position 219,279,479 of record JASDDO010000029.1, read on the forward strand.
TGGTCAGCAGGTACTGCTTTACGACACCCGACTACACTTCCATCCAGGAAAGCTCAGATCTCGCTGGAAAGGGCCGTATTTTGTGCGGAATGTGTATCCGCATGGCACTGTGGATTTGGAGAATCCAAAGGACGGTTCATTTTTCAAAGTGAACGGACACCGACTAAAATCGTACCTTAGCGCCGAACCAATAGAGGAGCTCCTGTTCTTACAGGAGCCGGTTTACCCTGCATAATCTTCCTCTGCCTACCTCCAAACTTCGGTTATCCAGCCAAGAACAAGTGGACACTGTTCCAAATAAGTTTGGGGCTATGTATATACAATTTTGTACATTTTTTTGAGGATATTCTTTTCCATTTTTGCTTTTCTTTTCTTTAAAAACAAAAACAATAAAAAAAAAATTTGTATATCTCACCGACAATATTGACCCTTCAAATGATCTCTTCAAGCAATGACAGTGAGGACACTGTCCAGTTTAAGTTTGGGGGTACGCTCGGTACGCATTTCTTACCTTCGCATTCATATATATATTTTGCATCTGCATATTAAAATCCATACAATCCATAAAAATCAGAAAATTTTCTAAAAACATAAAAACTTTTTGTCAAGTTAGCTAGTGGAAGGACTCTGATTCAACATTTCGACGGTTTTGTTTGATAAAATAAGAATAACTAAATCTTATTTTTAGATTTTGAAAACCTGAAAGATAACTCTCCTTTGAAGTTAACTATAGCTGATATACGTCTTTACATCATACTACACGTGTCGTGAGTTTTGGAAATTAGATGACAAGTCTTTTTTGTCTAAAAACTTTTAAATGGATAAATGATTTTCTGAGGATCAAATAGGTTTGTTCTGAAATAAGTAATACCAAGAATAGTTTATGAAGTGAAGTGAATATGAAGGGATATTATTGATGCCATAAATGGAACTAAGTCTGAAAAATAACCCATCTGAAACTTGATTGGAATGATTACACACCGAACCCACTAAACACGTCTTTTATCCAAAAAATAATTGAACTGCCGGTTATGTCTCCGTTCGTATTGAATCATCATGATTTTCACGTCAAACTGTCTTTTGTTTTTGGACCTAGGTAACTTGAGTAATTAAGTCCGCTGGGGTGTTTTTACACCTAAATGCCCTAAAGCCAACTGGTTTGGGTGCATTGGCCCAAAGCTCGTTAAGAAGCCTAGAAAGTCCAGATTAAAACAAGTCAAGCAAGTGTTCTCTCCGAGTTAAAATTCCTAACGGTTCTTTGTGTGAGAATAATCTTGATAAAAGACAGGCTTTTATAAAATTTTTAGCGGAGATATGAAGGTTTTATTCTATGATAAAGACTATTGCATGTTCACAGAGGTGTGTATGAAATGAAAACAAGAAAAAGGTGGAGTGAAAAATAAGACCTAGTTTCCTGTTAGGGAAGATTGAAATTCTGAAGTTGAAATTTACTGGAAAACGAAACTTGAAAAATGCTTAACTCTTTATAAAACTTATGTGATCCTTTTAAAAAAATTTATCTCTACTTATTATATGATATGATGACTTTATTCGATCCTTCTGAAACTTAACGACACTATTTGCACTGCACGTAAAGACATATAAAATCTGTAGTTAAATAAGAAGCGAGGTGTGAAAAATAAAGGTTCGATAGTCTAGACTTAGGATAATAGAATTGTTATTTTCTGAAACAAAACTTTAGGGTTTGAATCTTAGTTATTTTACAAAACTAACTTGACCGGATTTTGTGGGTGTAATCCACTGAAAACCCTCAGGAGACAACACTCCTCCTACTAGGGACACCTAGAGGTTTAACGGCTTGTTGTACGTGCTCAGTGCAATCGCGTTCCCTGCGAAAGTGAGGTTAGGAAATTTTTTGTGAATAAATTGGCTTTCCTCGGGACGAGCAAATGATAAGTTTGGGGGTATTTGTTCATATCAGATTTTTGCATTTTTATACCGCCCAATTTTTATCACATTGCATATCGGTAGGTACTCTTCAGCCGTGTTTGCTAGTCAATTGCAGGATACAGGTTCTCGGCTCTAAACGATGAAATTCATGGAAAAACACGACAAAATCCGGGTTCCTGCCAACCACAGATAAAATACGGATCTCCGCTCTTTATCCGTCTGTTGCCACACACCAGTTTAAGAGATAAAATGGCAAATCAATGTCATTTTCATGCACAAGGCTCAATGGCAACACAAGATCCAAGAAATCTATGTGGAGCTCGAGGAAATCATGACAAAAAGATCCACATCAAATCACTTTTTGCTCAACAGAAATTCTGGAAAAATCGTGAAGAAAATCTGAGAAAAACCATGTACCAGAATAAAGGAAACAGCAGACCAAGGAAGCACCAAAAACCCCATGCCCCAATTCCACCATACGGCCGCGGAACCGCAGCCAATAGGGGGTCTAGGCCGCGGTTCCGCGGCCGTATAGTCTCCTCAGATGAAACTTTTTCAGGGGTATTTTTGTCATTTCATGTTTATTCTGAATATTGCCCTAGATTTCCTTTTCCCTGCCTATAAATAGCCCAGAACCTTGTGAAGCCAAGTGTGCTTAATCTTGTATTTTTTTAGGTTTTAGAATACTTGTTGTTCTTCTTCCTCTTCTCATCTCTTCTCCATTGAAAAACTTGTAGTGAGTTTTTGTGAGTAAAGAATGATGAATAAAGAAGTTCATTTTGTTATTATACTTGTCTTGCTCTTTTTATGTTAATCGCTTGTAATCGTTAATTGATAAGTAGTTGTTGTTATTTTTTGTTGTTTCTTTCTTTTCTCTTTTCCTTTATCCTTAAACAACCATGATGCTTACGCTTGATCCTTGCCAAGGTGAGGTCGCAAATAGCTAGTTGTTATCTTCTAATCTCTTTCTTTCTATCTTCCTCTTTTGTTTTATTTTCTTTTCATTATGATGTGTGAGTAGTTTTCATACTTGTTAGGGTAGGATAAGGGAAGTTTGAGAGAAGAAAATCTCTCTCACTCTTTCCTTGCCCAACATCTTAAATCGACTCCCGTTAATTGAACCACAATCCGCTCCCTACGGCACCCTATCCTACATGATAGCGGTGATTCCATAGTGAGACCGGTTGTGGTTGAATTAACCGGAGGTTATGGCTAAGAGCCAAGAACGGACGGACAAGCACCAAAAGGAAGAACTTAAGCGTTGGAAAGCCTAGCTTATACTCGCAAGTTCCTTCCTAGTCGTGCTAATCCCCGTTGTTGCCGATTACTGTAACACCGATATTAAGAGTGGCAACGAAAGAAGTGAGCGACTCCTAACTCAAACTAACCTAATCCTAACACTAACAAGCTCTCTTTACATATCATTTTAACACTTAGTTAATCATAAACAAATCTGGACTTTTGGACTTAACTCGTTAAAACACATAGAAAAAGATTCCCATCTCCCTGCGGACGACCCGTACTCAACCGGCTAGCTACAAGCGAAACCGTTTTGATTGCGGTAATTAACTAAACTTGAACACGCAGAATATCTAACGATCATACGGCGTACTAGAGATCGTATGCAGGTGCTCGTTAGGTTATGGGTACACCGGATATGACTCGCCGGGAACTGCAGGTTGGTACTATTCCCATAGTCAGATAGCAGTTCCCAGGTGACATGAGTACAGCTTAGTCCGTCGACTTGACACTGCTACATTGCCTCGGGTGTGTTCCCTCTGTACTTAGATTACTGTCCTACCACGGCTCAAAGGAGTCGTGCAAACAAGTAGTAGTTGGGTGCAGTCCCGAAGCTCTTGGAGGCAGTGGCGGTTAGACATGATTCGTCTCTCCCGATATTAGGGTTGATATCGCGCTGTGTATGGAGAGCCATTACGCAAAGTCCCTGGTCAGGGCAAGAGAGATTTACTGGTAGGTTCCAGTAGTTTCTCAAGGTGTAATGGGCTTCACTCCGACACGACTTATACCGCTATTAAAGGTCTGACGTTTACCGCCCCCCAGGCCCGATATGCGATAGTCCTAGATGAACAGACCGGACTGTACGGAGATTGTCACATACAGACTCAGTAGGAGTTCGGATGGGTTTCCTCATCGTCCTTCTTATCGACATCTACCTGGGGACCGTTACGTACAGCTAGTATTGCTTGCGGCCTATGGTTAAACCCGCTGCCAACGTAGTGTCGAGTCTTTAGAGTCCCACACAGAGAGTTTCCCTGCACCGGTCAAAAGTTGTAGAGGCCGTATAGTTTTACGGTAGGGCCACGATCACATACGTACACTTGTGCACGTACTATGATCCGGCAGATAATAATAGTAGGCTTTGGTTTAAGCCGGATCCTAGTATTATACAGATAGATTTATTCAGTCTCGGTTTATCTGTGTTTTTCGGAAATACGGATGGGAGGGGCAGTCTTATAATTTGTCGGGAAGCTTCTAGAAGGAGGTGACTCATTTTTGTTTATTTCTTTTTCGATTTATACTAAATGAGGTGGAGGATGAGGTGTAGGTTTCATTAAATGATCCATGACTCATTAGGTGACTCATTAGATGATTCACCTTGTGAATTAAATGAAGTATGATGAATATTAGCTATATATTTATTTTGATGATATTATTATGCTTCATGATATTCACAAATGAAAATAGTTCATTCATTATCACAAAACACTTCTACCTCCTCAAGTTTTCATCTTCTTCCTCAAACCCTAATAGTTCTCATGAGTTGAGAATCATAGGGTTTAAAGTGACTAAGTAATCCATCTAAATACTCTACACCCTATAGGACTTCTAGATTAGCAAACTAGAAGCCGTTGTTATCTCAGATTCGAGATAAGAGCTCGGACTATAGACTCTCGGGTGGATCGTCTTTGACTCGAGGAGGCCGTTGAGGTAACCATGTTCCATAGAACCTATGAGGTGTGGAGGACAGCGATGAAGACCCGAAGGACAAGTAATGTGAGGTATAACTTCGAATCCAAGTAGTTAAACCTCTCGTAGTTTGCTAGTAATGGTTTAGACACAATCCGTGTGCTCAAGTACGTGTTACGAAGCTTTGATAATTGTTTTTCATATATTCCACCTCCCCGTGTACACATGGGGTGCGTGACATGGATTTACAGTGGTATCAGAGCCTACTAAACCTTTACTAGCTTGTTAGTAACTAATTAGAACTTCTATCGTCGGAAAAACACGAAAACATAACCCCACTTCCCTAAAGTTTCTGTCGATTTTAAACTTGTCGAAAAAATTATTTCAGAAGTATGAAAATTCATAGCAGGGAATTCTAAGAATACTGGAGAAATACGAGTTGCTAACTTGGTGAGAAGACCGCGGAAGCGCGGCGGATTGGTGCAATACGCCGTGGATCCGCGGCCGAGTCGACTCCGAGTTGACTCGTATTTACACAGTTTGTCTTATTTCTGGGTGTTCTGTTTTCCTGTATATTTTGTTTTTGCCCAGGTCTTTTTAGTGCTGGCTTGCATTTGGGGTAGACACGGAAAAAGGTTGTCGATCGAAATTCTAAGTTATTTGCTAATCGGGTTATTTGATGTGTTCGTAAACCTTCGCTAATTGCTAGTATGTCGTTTAGTTGGGGGTTGTACAATTCTGTAATGGATATTGGTTTGTGGATATGAACTTCATTGGATTGTCGTGGATAAATAGCCGGGGATGTGAGATTAGAGTTTTTATCTTTCATTCAATGTAAATTGTAATATGGTGTAATATTCTTTTGCGGGGCACATCTAGGTTGAGGTTCCACCGTTGTATTATTTCATTTACTGATTATTGCTCCTAGGATAGACCCAAGATAGGGTGCACAAACTACCGGGTACTTTGAAGTGTTAAATAGCCTACTCACGTTGTTGAGGGAGACTATTTCACTTCTGGTACTAGGCGGGTAGTTTGCCGCACCCATAGGGGTCTAAGGTGGGGTTTGGCTATTCATCGCGACCGTGTAATTCGTCTTTTGTTGCTGGCTCGAAAGAAATGCGGATTCCTAGTATATCCAATATGTTCATCTGTGATCTGGAATGCCTATTATTGCGTCTGATGAATGTACAATATTTATATATGATATCTAGTTGGCGTTGCTTATGTTTTGCATCCGCGCTAGCCCAGCCCCCTCTCTGTCGTTAGTTATGTAACCTAACGGGTGAATGACGGGACCCAGTGGCGAATGCGGATGGTATAAGAGGACGTTGTATTTTCGCTGTTTTCTGTAATGATAGGATAATGATGTGACGCATTATATTAATGCAAAGAAAACAAACCAAAGCTGAATCATTGGAACAAATTTAAAAGAAACCACTCGGTTATTTTAAAAGAGCAGAATTTTTAATTGCAGAGCTTTAATCACTCCTTTTAAAAAGTTATCAGGTTCCTTCGGTTATATCAAGTTCACTACATTCACGGTTTCACCAAAACTAGTCGTAGCCCTCCGTCATTTCATATGAATGGCCAGTAATATTCAAGTTATGTTCGTTTGGCCCTTACTCAAGACATAGTGATTGGTAGCACGTCAGTGGTACTAGCTGTATATAACGGCTGCCAAGGTATTGAGCAAAAAGAAGGCCGATGAGCGAACTCATCCTGAAACCCTACTGAGCCTGTCAGTGACAATATCCGTACAGTACGGTCTGTTCGTCTATGAGTATCGCATATCGGGCCTAGGGGGCTGGTAAACGTCAGACCCCCAATAGCGGTATAAGTCGTGTCGGAGTGTAGCCCAGAACACCCTGAGAAACTACTGGAATACCTACCGGTAAATCTCGCTTGCCCTGGCCAGGGACATTGTGTAATGGCTCTCCTAAACACAGCGCGATCTCACCCCAATTATCGGGAGAGACGAATCCCCTTCCAATCCGCTCACTGCCTCTATATGGCTCGGGACTGTACCCAACTAAAACCTGTTTCACGACTCCTTTGAGCCGTGGTTGGGTAGTAATCAAAGCACAGCAGGAACTCACACGAGACAAATGACGATCTCAGGTCGATAGACTAACCTGTACACATGTCATCAGGGAACTGCTATCTGACGACAGATATAATACCAACTAGCATGTTCCCGGCGAGTCCTGTCCGGTGTACTCATAACCCAATGAGCACCTGTATACGTCTTAGGTGAACAACTGACACCAATGGCTTGTGAGACCGGCCACCGCCCCTCGTCGGGGTCTCGATCCGTATACACTAGTCTACTCTCGGAGTATCGATGCCCAGTCTCGAAACTCTCACGACTAGGGACACTTTAAGGATGTGCTTATAGACTACCCAACTCTCACGTGTATGATCGCCATCATACTGCTGGCGTTTACCCCAATCAGAGCAAAGCTCTGTTTTAAAAAAAATGAAGCGACGCTTCTGCTTCTCCCAATCAGAGCAAAGCTCTGTTCAGATTCCAAGACTGGAAATGAAGCGACGCTTCTGTTTCCCCCAATCAGAGCAAAGCTCCGCTTAAAAACTTAAAAGTTAAAATTGAGGCAACGCTTCAAATCCTGCGCTCTGCGATGCACGCCATGCGCGCTGGCGCAGTTGCGCTGCTCGCCACGCGTCTGACACTGGTGCGCTAGCACAGTTGCGCTGCGCTCTGCGCTGCGCGCCACGTGTCGAGCGTGAGTGCGCAAGCGCAAGGCGCGATGCGCGCTACGTGTCAAAACACGAATGTGCTAGCGCTAGCGCAGTTGCGCTGCGCATCCTAAGTTATAGCAAATCTCTGTTTCCAAGACTGAAAAGCGAAGCAATGCTTCATGATTATGCAGTGCATAAACATGTCACAAAGGAATAATAAAGAATTAAAATTTTATTGATCACTTGACAGATAATAAAATACTAAGTTAAAAAAAAAACATCTTTTTATTATTATTATTATTGTCGTTACATTTTAAAAAGATCACCAAATATGGGATCAGAAGGACAGGGATTAACAAAACAATAAACAAAATTCTCTAACTCCCTCGCCGCCTTCTCCAGCACATCAAAATAGCGATTTTCACGAGGATTGGCTCCCCACCGATTGGAACCATGTTCATCCGCAAAAGCGGACATGATAGCCCGCCGGGCTCTTATCTGGATCAACAAGTAAACCGAACATTCTTTCAGAGCCCGAGTAATCAGGCACGCCTCATGGAAACACTCGACCTTGTCTTCAACCGCATCGAGCATCGCCAAGGTCATCTCCGCTGGGTGAGGGGGGATGTCATCAAGCACGGACGCAAGGATCATCCGAAGCCAAATAGAGTGTGGGGGAAGGGGAGACCCCACACGAATCAAAAGATCGTGCAGCGCAGCGTCGCACTGCTCATCCATGAAAGAGGGAGATCCACCAAGCGCGCAGCAAAGCGAGGAACAAGGTCCTGAATGGGCACTTCCCATGGTTGTCTACGAGCATGAGGGCGGTTGCAAGCCATAGTTGAGAAAATTTTTTGGGGGTGAGAAAAGGAAGAAGCTTTGCTTCAAGTTATAAAGGCGAAGCACGTAAAATTTTGCGCACAATAGAACTATTTCCAAAATTAGGAAGTGAAAGATTCTCGGGAATATAAGCGTGACTTAAAAGGAAGGTGAAAAGACACCTCTGTTGAAGCAACGCTTCAGATCCAGCACTCTGTTGAAGCAACGCTTCAGATTCTGCGCTGCGCGCCATGAGGCAAACGCAGGTGCGCTAGCGCAGTTACGCTGCGTGCCACGTGTCAAACACAGGTGCGCTAGCCCAGTTGCGCTGCGCGCCACATGTCAAACGCAGGTGCGCTAGCGCCAATTGCGCCAGCACTGGAATTTAAATAATAAATTATTAATTAATCAGAATTAAAATTCTAAAAAGACCTTTCCAATCTTATTAAAATAAGAAGATTATCTTCTGTAAAACAGAGGCCTTAGGATCAAAGATCCAACGGTGGGGAAATATCCCCAGATAAATCAGAGAAAGATCTCTGTAACTAACCTAACAGATCAATTAGCCCTATATAAAGGCCCCTAGACTCCAAGTCTCAGAGAGATACAGAAGAGAGAGAACCCTCTAAAAGCTTTGAGAAAAATCTCAGAAAAGAAAAAAGGCAAGCCTTTGAAGAAAGAAGATCATCTTCTTTATCTTTAAAGGTAAAGAATTAAATTCTTGGAAGAACAGAAATGAAAACATTTCACTAAAAGAAGAATTTTCTTCTAAAAAGATCAAAGATCTAATAACAAGATCAAGATTTTCAATAAAAAAAGAAAAAGATCAGAAAGATCCAATCATAAAAGATTAAAAGAAGTAATTTACTTCATTCTTAGATCTTTTGATCTATATAAAGGCACATCCTTTTGATGAGAACAAGAACTTTGGTTCTTGAATCTTGAGTTAGAACCTCTTTTTTTTAGAGAACAAACAACTTGTTCTTTGATCTAAATTTGATCAAGATGCGCTCTACGCCATTGGACAGTGCCTTGCACTAATGAAATGCGCCTTTGCACTCCTTGGACTGGCACACTGCGCCAGAACGTGCCACATGTCAACCACAAACATAATCTGCGCTTTGCGCTTCTAAAACAGCACATTGCGCTCTTGGAATGACGCACTGCACCAGAGAACGCCACGTGTCATTCACTGGCGCAGCGCACTCGGGCAGCGCACTTAGAAAGCGTTGTACGCTAACAAACTTGCGCTTAGTGCAGAGCGTGACACGTGTCACCTTCGCATGCGCTAGCGCATTGCGCTCTTTGATTAGCGCAAAGCGCCTGACAAGCCACGTGGCGCACTATCAGACCACTAAAAATGCTATGCATTATTAAAAAAGGGCAGAGCCCAAGTAAAGATCTAACAGGCCAAATATAAATGCTATGCATTATTATAAAAGGGCAGATCCCAAATAAAAGACTAACAGGCCAAATATGAATGCTATGCATTTAATTACAGACCCCAATGCTATGCATTATAAAAGGGCAGAGCCCAAGTAAAAACCTAATAGGCAGAACATGGATAAAATGTTAAACATTGTCAACTGGACTTAGCCCAATTTTGGCCATAAGTCCTCAATATAAATTGAACTGAGCACAACTGCTCTTCCGATCAATTTACACCCGGTTTGAGGGTACATCTCTTTACTCCTCTGACATCTGTCGTTGTAATCCTTCAACGTCGTCAGAGAGGTGACGGGTCCCGACAACCGCACATTGTTACGGACTGTGGGGTCCTTAAACTCATGGACTATGATGTCCTTAACCTCGACCGTGATGTATTAAAACAAATACCGGACGATGATTTCCTTAACCTTGACCGTGATGTCTTAAAACTAACATCGGACTGTGAGGTCATTAAGCTCATGGACTATGATGTCCTTAACCTCGACCGTGATGTCTTAAAACTAACACTGGACTGTGATGTCCTTAAACTCACGGACTATGATGTCCTTAACCTTGACCGCGACGTCTTAAAACTAACATTGGACCGCAATGTCCTTAAACTACTTATCGACCGCAACGTCACTAAACTAAACAATAGAGCCCCCAATTTCTCTCTCGTTGGATCTAAACGATCTCGTTAAGTTGATCTTAGTCTAAAATTAGACTAACGTGTCCTTAACGAATGTTTAAGTTGATCTTAGCCTCGAATAAGGCTAACGTATCCTTAAACACACACACCCAAACCCAAATCTAAGAAAGATACGGATTTGGACTAATCCACGCCCTACGGGCGACAGCATAACTTAGTCTCCGTATACAATCCACGGGCAACCAAACACAAAACAAACACCCACGACACGAAGTGACCATATGGAGAAGGAGAAAGTTGTTATCGCGATGCGGTAGCAAAATTAACTGCAGGGGCTTGCGCGTGCAGGGAAGAGCGTCCCCACAATCAAAAACCCCTCAAGCGAGGGGGAATCTGACGAAGTCTGCTACATCGGCCGCATCCATTTAAACCTTCCATACATGGTGCCATAAATCAACTTGGCATCTTCACAGAGTTGGACGGATAGCACCAATTAACATCTGCCCCCAGATTCAGGCAAGACGTCCAGTCTTCCCAGCTTCCGGCGGTAAACAGCTGGTAGTCAAGCAAGAATCCTAAGGGCTCTATCAACGTGTAATAGTGATCTATAATGTCACCTAAAGCATGTACACAATGATAAAAACAAAGCAGATAGCATACTATCATCTCGAGTAAGACTGTCCTACCGGTATAGGTCCTCCCTCAATCATTGCAATCATGTGCCTGCGATCCAATAATTGACTTTAAGGGCACTATAGCCAACAGTTCTTGCATGCGTAAGCTATATGTTCTAACCTATGAGCAATTCGTCTTCCGTATCGGTTTTCGAATTTGGTTTTAATAACGATGCGATATGTGTTGAATTGTAGGTACCTCGCGTGGACTTCCGAGACGACGAAGCACATCAACTTCGGCTTAGCGAGATGTTTCTCAGGTGAGTAGATTTATATCTACGGAGGAAGTCGGGTGGATGGCGGATAGCACCCCTGCAATTATAAAATGGAGACCGATATATAGAATATAGTCGGAGAAACCTATACTAGGAAACTATGGATAGGATCAAAATGTTAGTTGGAGATGATAAGAATGATTGAATACATATACCAAGATATGAGATGAGATCTATAAGGATATGACATGAGATCGATGAATATGATAAAATTGCGATAGACGTGTTATGAGATCGGTAAAATAAGATAAATATATATAAGATTACTTGATGTGAGATATTGATGTGATGAAACAAGATGACTTGGCTTGTTATGTCGATATACGGATGCGAGGTGATATAAGAATATAAATATTGTTGCCAAGACATGATATGAGATTGATACGGATGTGACTTGAGAGATATGTGTGTATATATATATATATGAGAATAATCGGTGATATGCCGTACGGGACTTTAGATCCGTGCCCTCATTGCTGTATAGGTCGATAGAATCCCTATTTGTTTAATGCCTCCGTACGATGGATTACCGTACGCTATGAGTTTTACCGGATGTTGGTTCATACCCTTGACTCGAGGATGCCGTACGATGGATTATACCGTACGTGATGCTATGAGGCTGGATTGCCGATTGATAGATTCATCGACTCGGATATGTTATAGATATTGTAAATCCCTGTCTACACTGCTTAGTTTAGCCTTTATGTAGATGTTAGATTAGGTACATATACCTTATAACATTGCGTTTACAATTTACCTTCTGCTACGTTTATGATATTCTCATTGCATTACATATACCTATGCTAGTACATTTGCACAATTATCGATGATGTGTATGTTACACTTATATAGATTTGCCGGCTCACACACTTTCATCATCGGTAATTAGTATGTCACTTACACAATAAAGTTTTATATCATGTTATTACTCTTAATTGTCCAGTAATGTCACATGACTTGTTGGCGTGATATACTTGCTATGTGTAGGGTTCTTAGGCACAACCACAAGGTTCCACAAGGCATCAAACATGCCGTATTTAAAAATTTAGTATGCCAAACAACCCTAACCTGGGATCTAACTAGAGAATTAGGGTGATAAACAAAAAGTAAACAACTTTACTTCTAAGTGAATGAGGAATACAACCTTTGTAGACCGGTCCTTCACTTCTAAAGCTCCGTGTAGTAGTCCCTTCGCTGTGAGTATCGATCTCCCGAACTCTAGTATGGGTTCTCCCGGAGAAACGAACAAGCTTGCTCGAAGTCTTCGAGGCCGAAGATGATCTACGTCGAGGAGACTCAAGCTCATGCTACTTCTTCACTAATTGTGAAATTAGTGAAGCAAACACCCTAAACTAAATGGAAAGTAGTAGAGGATGATGAAGTAGGAAGTGGGCTCTCTTTAGATTTATTTTTCTCACAATATTTTCTCACCTTGAGAAAAGCTAGTGAGCTTTTCTCATGAGGAAGAAGAAGCCCAAGTGAAGAAGATGAGAGAATGAACTCATGAGGTTAGAATAGCAACCATGGGTGTGTTAGTATCATACACTAACCCATGTAGAGAATAAACCATGGCTAGTTAATAATGGTTAGGTTAATAAATATCTACAAGTAAAACAAACTTAGTGAACTTGGTCAATGGTTCCACAAGCTTCTACAAGCTTTAACCATGTGACTAAATCCCACTAATTTTGATTAACTTAGAAAAATATAAACCCATCATTATAATTAGTATGGTGTAAGTCTCATACACCCATGTAGTGTGTATCAACAATCGTGACACAAAAGTTGTACATTAATATATATCACATATACACTAATGCACACATGTGAGAAAAGAAATCATAAGTGAGTTAATACTAGTTAATGTAATCTAGTATACCTAATATACAATTATACATTAAATTATTAAATCAACACTTGATTTAATAATCCGGCTATATCACATATAACCGACTAATATCAAATGCAACAACTTATCGAATCAACACTTGATCCGATAATCCGGCTATATCTTATATAACCGCCTGATGTCACAAATCGCGAGAATAGAATGCGGTATCACATACTCACATCAATCTCGGTCCCGCACATATCATATATGTGCTCCTACTCCATTTCGCATGAACCAGAAAAACTCTGTGTAGGACTCTAAAGACCCGTCAATACGCCGGCAGTCGATGATGATCATATCAAACAACCACAAGCCGCATGCGGTCTGCTAAATATAACGGCTACCTGGGTATTGAGCAATCAGAAGATCAACAAGCAAGCCTGCTCATACTCCTGCGAATCCAATCAGTAACACTACTGTACATGTAAGTCCACGTTACCTCTCCCGGTTCTTTCGGGCTTGCGGAAATGATGAAAAACGATTTTTCGGGTCATGGTAACATGGACTATCAAACACGGATCTTTGCTAAACTACACAGTAGCAACTAACAAGAGCTATTGCTACTCGGTTAGGGGTTATACCTCAACTTGAACTCCTTCTCTTGGACTCTTGATGGTGGTCGGATAGTTCGTTCCTCGTCTCCTTCTCTTTCCGAAGATGGATCCACCTGAGGGTTTCTACCTTGAGCTCCTTTCTCGATCTTGAGAGAACTAAAGTGTCCGGCTTGCTAGACCTTCAACCTTAGGATGAGTAGAGAGTGGCTTTGGGTGTTTTATCTCCAAGGAAAGGTTTCTCAACTCATGAGAATGATTCTCCTTGAACTAAAGGAGGAGGAAGATGAAAAGAAGAGAGAGAATGGTTATGATAGAATGAGAATAGTTTTACAACCATAACAATATAAGTGAATTAATCAAATTAATAATTTTAATCAAATTAAAAAGTTGATGGTTGGTTTGATGAGACAATTATCATTTCACATTAAATGGTTTTTGCAAAGATCAAAGAGCATCTTTGATGTGTAATGATGATGGTCAAAGTTTCAACCATGGTCAACTAGTCAATCTTGGTCAACAAGTCAACAAACCCAACCATAACACAATTTCATTTAATTAATATTATTAATTGATATATCACAAATTCATTAGGGTTTGGAAAAAGACGACTGTCAACTGTGCATACGCACCCGTTCCAAAACCCTAATGAAAAACCTCTTCCTCCGCCTCAATCAACTGTGCATACACACCCGCATTCGTGTTCCGAGGAACATGAATACTATGAGATAAAACTAACCCCAAAACATATACTAGGATCTGGCTCAAACAAGAGCCCGCTAGTAATGTCTGTCCGGATGCCAAACGTGCACAAGTGCGCCGATGTGAACGAACCCTATCGCAAAACCATGCGACCTCTACTCTGTTTTGCCCAAAGGCGAATAACCTTCTGTGTGGGACTAAAAAGACTCAACACTACGCTGGCAGTAGGTTTAACCACAGACCGCAAGCGGCACTAGCTGTACGTAACGGTCTCCAGGTAGATGCCGATAAGAAGACTGACGAGGTAAACCCATCTGAACTCCTACTGAGCCTGTATGTGACAATCTCCGTACAGTCCGGTCTGTTCGTCTAAGAACATCGCATGGCGGGCCTAGGGGGGCGGTAAACGTCAGTCCCCTACTAGCGGTACAAGTCGTGCCGGAGTGTAGCCCAGAACACCTGAGATAACACTGGAAACCTACAAGTCTATCTCGCTTGCCCTGGCCAGGGACTTTGTGTAATGGCACTCCTAGACACAGCGCGATATCAACCCCTAATACCGGGAGAGACGAATCCTGTCTAACCGTCACTGCCTCCAAGTGCTTCGGGACTGCACCTAAAAACTACCTGTTTGCATGACTCCTTTGAGCCGTGGTAGGGTAGTAATCAAAGTACAGTAGGAACACACTCGAGGCAAAATGACAGTGTCAAGTCAACGGACTAAGCTGTACTCATGTCACCTGGGACCTGATAACTGACGATAGGTATAGTACCAACCAACAGTTCCTGACGAGTCCTGTCCAGTGTACTCGTAACCTAACGAGCACCCGCATACTATCTCAAGTACGGCGTACTGACGGCTGTGGGACAGACCGTCTCCCAAGCTGGGATGAGAAGCGCATACACTAGTCTACTCCGGAGTTTCGATGCCCTGTCTCGATAGTCCTATGACTAGGGACCTGCATAAGGATGTGCTTGTGGATTACCCAGCCCCCACAAGTGTGACTGCCATCACAACGCTGGTAATCAAGCAAAAATCCTAAGGGCTCCACTAATGTGTAAAGGCGATATGCTATAAGAAACACATGCACACATTAAAGTAGAAACAAACCAAGTAGCATACTACTATATTGAGCAAGATTATCTATACAAGGTGAATATCCCAAGCTTCCATCAAGTAATATAAAAACTAGTATGATACAGTAATGGCCTCTAGGGCATATACACTAACAGTACAGTCCGATCTCTTCGTATGATATGTCGCATATCTCATCTAAGGGTGGTAAACGTCAGACCCCAGTAACTCGATAAGTCGTGCCGATATGAGGCTCATAACGGGTTGAGAAACTACTGATAACACTTACCAGTGAATCTCTGAAGCATCAATGGCCAGGGACTTCCTGTTATGGCCAATCGAGCACAGCGCAACATCGACCCCCAATACCGGGAGAGACGAACCCCCCTCCTATCGCTCATTGCCTCCATGTGACTCGGGACTGTGCCCAAAAACCACCGTTTTGCACGTTCTCATGAATGTGGTAAGGTGGAAATCAAAGAAAGGTGGGAATCACACAAGACTCTATGACGATCTCGGGTCAACAGACTAACCTATAGCAGTGTCACCAGAGAACTGCCATCTGACATGAGGTATAATACCATCTGGGAGTTCTCGGCGAGTCCGTCCAGTGTACCCAGTCTCCACTGAGCACCCGCATATTATCTCTGATGTCAAACACCAATGGATATGGGATCATCCATCGCCTATCTACATAGGTCGAGAAGCTATGCGCTAGTCTACTCTGGTATATTGATGCCCCGTCTCGATACACCCACGACTAGGGACATTAAAGGCTGTACTCACAGACTACCTTTGTCCCACTAGTATGATCTGCATCATAATCTAAGTAGTCAAGTACACATCCTAGGGGCTTTACCAACATGTAACAGAGAGACAATCAGTGTACATGTTAAGATAAAGAGTAACCAGATAGCATACTATCATGTCGAGCAAGAAATTCCTCCCTATATATGTCCAAGCATCCACTACAATATACATCTCATGTATAGTAATGGCCTCTATGGCATACATATAACTAACAATCTCCCACTTGCACTAGGCCCATTATATAGCAGTGGTTGAAGTATCTCATACTCAACCATCCCATAAAAGTCTCTCTCTGGGAAAAGGCCTTTGTGAGTGGATCCTCCGTGTTGTCCTTTGAGTCTACTCTCCCAACCTCGATCTCCCTGGAGATCAACCATCTCCATGATCAGGTGATACTGCCTTAGAATATGTCTGGATCACTGATGGGATTGGGGTTCCTAGGCATAAGCCACAACTCCATACACCCAGACTTCTTCTTTGGTAGCATCTTTGGTAGCGATGTATACATCCTTTATCGTCTACTTTGCCACGGTATCTATCTTGGAACTCTTCCAACATACCGCCCAGCGACTAACATTCAGTCGACCTTACCACCCTGGAAGCTATCCAGCGATTCTCCCCAGGATCTATTGATACCATCTCACTACACCTAGTGAGACCCCTAACATCCACATAGATCTATTTCATAGATCCAAAATGTTAGTTATATGTATGCCCTAGAGGCCATTACTATACATAGGATGTATATTGTAGTGGATGCTGGGACATATATAGGGAGGACTTTCTTGCTCGACATGATAGTATGCTATCTGGTTGATCTTTATCTTAACGTGTACACTGATTGTCTCCCTGTTACATGTTGGTAAAGCCCTTAGGATGTGTACTTGACTACCTGGACTATGATGCGGATCATACTAGTGGGGACATGGTAGTCCATAAGTACATCCTTCACAGTCCCTAGTCGTGGGTATATCGAGACGGGGCATCGATATACCAGAGTAGACTAGCGTATACCTTCTCGACCCATACAGATGGGCGATGGATGATCCCATATCCATTGGTGCTTGACATCAGAGATGATATACGGGTGCTCAGTAGAGACTGGGTACACTGGACGGACTCGCCGAGAACTCCCAGATGGTATTATACCTCACGTCAGATGGCAGTTCTCTGGTGACACTGGTACAGAGTAGTTTGTTGACCCGAGATCGTCATAGAGTCTTGTGTGGTTCCCACTGTGCTTTGATTTCCATCTTACCACGTCCAAGAGGGCGTGCAAAACGGTGGTTTTTGGGTACAGTCCCGAATCACATGGAGGCAATGAGCGATAGGAGGGGATTCGTCTCTCCCGGTATAGGGAGTTGATGTTGTGCTGTGTTCGATTGGCTATAACAGGAAATCCCTGGCCAGGGTTGCTGAGATTTACTGGTAAGTGTTACCAGTAGTTTCTCGAATAGTTATAGACCTCATATCGACATGACTTATCGAGCTATTGGGGTCTGACGTTTACCACCCCTAGACGAGATATGCGACATATCAGACGATCAGACCGGACTGTACGGTAGTGTTACTGGTTGGATTCACTGGAGTGTGAGCGGGCTTGCTCGTCGATCTTCAGATCGCTCAATACCCGGGTGGCCGTTACGTTTAGCAGACCGCTTGCGGCTTGTGGATGTTTGATATGATCATCATCCGCTGCCGGCGTATTGACGAGTCTTTAGAGTCCTACACAGAGGTTTCCTGGCTCAAGCGAAACGAAATAGGAGCGCATATGAGATATGTGCGGGACCGAGAATGATGCGTGTATGTGATACCGTATTTCATTCTCGCGATGTGACATTGATCGGTTATATGCGATATAGCCGGGTTATCGGATCAAGTAATGATTCGATAAGTTGTTACTGATGATACCAGTCGGTTATGTGCGACATGACCGGATCATTGAATCAAGTGTTGATTTAGTGATTTAATGCATAATTATATATTTGATATATTACTTTGCATTAACTAGTATCGGTTCACTTTGAATGGATTTTCTCACTCGGGTGTGCGCATTCCATATGCGATATGATTTTGTGCACTTGATTGTATCATGTTTGATGATACATGCTTTTTGGTTAAGTGTAAAGTATCAAACTATAGTTAAGTGGATGATTAGGGTTTTTGATTTCCTTATTTATATATTAATCTTTTTCTTTTTGGAAAAAGAATAAGCAAATGAGAAAATGGTGGCAATTTTTGTTTTGTTCATGAAGCTTCATGAACACTTTGACTTTGTCACCATTTTGTCTCATGCTTAACCCTAACCATTCCACTAACCCTAGTTCACTCTCTACAACTAACCATGGTTCACTTATGATAAGAATGGATTATTCTTTTGATTTTAAATTATTCTTATCATAACAATTATCATCTTCTTCTTCTTCTTCTTCAAGAAAGAAGCTTGCATTCATCAATGGTGATTGATGATAAAGAGTGAGAAATCTAATTCTAAATAGAACCCACATCCTATTTCTTCATCCTCTACCTCTTGCCAAGTAGTAGAGTTTGTTTCCTTCACAAGTTTCTTGACTTGGTGAAGTCGGAGCTTGATTTAGCGATGCCTCGACCTAGATCATCTTCGGCACGTCGTCGATGACCTAGACCGATTCTACTCCGATGAAGCCGACGCTAGAGCCCGGATCTTGATTTGGACAGCGGAGAGGACTTCATCACGGAGCCGTGGAGGTGGAGGACCGGATCTACAAAGGTTGTATTTCCGTTTAAACTTTAGTTAAGCTGTTAACTAGTTTCATTTTCGCCTAGACATCTAGCCAACGATCCGTAGTCTAGGGTTTCTCGGCACCGTATTTTTGAAATTGGCATGGTTGATGCCTTGTGAGACCTCATTAGGGTGCCTAGGAACCCTACACAAAACCCAGGATTTAGGAGGTATCACCTTGATCCTATATGGAGAATCAATGTGATAAGAGGATATTGACCGAGTGTCGCATAGGAAACACCTTTCCTATCAAGTGTATGTCATCCACGTACCATATGAGGATGACCACCTTACTCTCTACAGCCCTTTTGTATATACAAGGTTCATCTACCATTTTGATGAAGTCAAACACTTTGACTACCACATCAAAACAGATGTTCCAACTCCGCGATACCTGCTCTAACCTGTAAAGCAACTTGCACATGTTTCCGCTGCTCCCACTGTCTACGAAGCCCTCTGGCTTTGTACTTATAGACGCCCTCTTCTAAATCACTATCTAGAAAAGCAATCATGACACCCAACCGCCAGATATCGTAGTTATGGTATGTAGCAGTGGCAAGTAGGATCCGGATGGACTTAAGAATAGCCACTGGAGAAAAGGTTTCATCATTATCCACACCTGTTTGATGACGAGAACCTTTTGCAACAAGTCTTAGTTTTGAAAGTCTCAACTTTTCCATGTATACCAAGTAATCTTCTTAAGATATACTTTCTCCTGATTGGGGGTTTAACCCCTTCAGATAACGCAACCAAAGTCCATACTTTGTTGGTGTACATAGATTCCATCTCAGATCGCTTAGCATCCAGCCATTCTTACAGAGTCACCACTCCTGATGGCCTGCTCGAAACTAGCTGGGTCATCATCTCATGATGCAATCCTCGCTCCTACTGTCATTGAGAAAACCGAAGTATCTCTCAGGCGGATGAGGAACCCTACCAGATCAGTGGAGAGGCTGAGGTTCGTCGGGAGCTATTGAATCCTCCGGTTCTACCAAATTATCAGCTGTAGTTTGTATAGCAGGAACTCCTTCCAGTTCTACCTCCTGACCACAAATTTCTTTCCAAAATAAATTCCTTTTCTAAAAAGGTGGCATGCCGAAAAATAAAACACATTTTGTTTCTCGGGGTGGTAGAAGATATTCACTTGCGAATGCTTGGGATATCCAACAAACTTCCACAGAACTGACCTTGCCTCGAGCTTGTCCGGATTTTGCTTTTGACATAGGCCGGACAACCCCAAATCTTAACTTACTTAAGAAATGGGCTCTTTCCCATACTATATCACATATGGAGTGGTAGGCACCTGATTTGGTTTGAACGCTATTCAATAGGTATGCAGCTTCACAAGTGCATAACCCCCAAAAAGGAAATAGGTAACTCAGTAGTACTCATCATAGAGCGCACCATATCTAATTGGGTGCGATTTCTCTGCCCCGATATACCGACGTGCTGTGGTGTGTACGGAGGAGTAATGCTGAGAAAGAATCTCATTCTCCTTTAGAATTGTCCAGGATCTCCGTGCTCAAGTATTCTCCTCCCTGATCTCATCAAAAGAGATAATACTTATACCCGTATTGGTTCTCTACTTCTGACTTATATTCTTTGAATTTCTCAAAAGCTTCAGACTTGTGTTTTAACAGGAACATATGTCCGAATCTTGAGAGATCATCAGTGAATGTAATGAAGTACAAAGAACCGGTCCTGGCATGTGTAGACAGGGGACTTTCATACATCATCATGTAGCAATACCAAGAGTTCACTAACTCTTTCTCTGTTTCCAGTAAACGGAGCTATGGTCATTTTATCTTTGTGACATGACTGGCAAGTTTCACAAGATGTAAATTCAAACTGATTTAAATATGCATCTTAAAGTAACTTAGCTAGTCTGGTCGCATTGATATAACCTAGTCTACAATGCCTCAAGAAGGATTCGTTCATTTCTGAACTCTTCCTCTCGTGTGTGTTTTATGTACGTTGAGAACTGTAGTTTGATTTAGAACGTATATGCTTTCAGATAACGTGCCTGAACCGATCAACTCTTGATATAGGAAATGTTCAAAAATTATCCAACAATACAAAATTATATCCTTCTTTACTAAATAAAGAGACTGATATGATGTTGTATATCAGGTTCGGTAACTAATAACATTCGTTCAGAATCAATGTATTTGGTAATACAGGATGATAACTACCAACAACTTGGCTGCAACACTTGCACCGTTTCTAACTCTTGAAACTTTATCACCCGTTCTCAGTTCTCTACCTATCTACAGCCCATGTAACATATTACATTTGCGGGATCTTGATCTGGTAACTCATACCGAGGACGTAGAGGATTCTGAGAAATAGTTCTCGGTAATGAACACACCCGACGAAGATGCATCAACATGCACTTTCTTCGTTTGGACAGCACGGGAATTCTGGTAATCCCCTATTTATTGCTCGGTTTTATAACAATTATAAGTTGGAGCGGGACCAACGTTCCCCGGCACAGTATAACAAGTGGATTCGGTCAATACATCCATATTATTATCTTGATTACGGTGTGACATGGTCTCTACCTGGAGAGAGAGAAGAAAACACTCAGCGTATGCTCTTACAAGATTAGATTGGTTATTATTTTATCTAATCAGGATGGCTCCCACTGTTTTTATCAAATCTTCCTTCAAACCCTAAAAGGAAAGAGTAGCCGGGATTAATTACACCCTACAAGTTCGCCAATCTTTCAGCCAGGCCAGTGCCGGTACTTTGAGGGAGGTTTCCCGTGCTTTCGCACAGACCTAATTAAAATAAACCTCATTTTCCCAGGGGCGTAACCCCGTTGACACCTTTCTAGACACCTACTTGATCGGCTAATTGTAATGTGTAAAACTCTCCCAGGAGTAACAATTACTCACAGTGGGTATCGGGATCCAACTACCTCATAGAAGGTATGCAATCTCATTGCAAATTTCAACACTTGAAATTCCCGATAATTTTGCCCCAAGCGATCTATGACCTTGACAAGGTCAACAAACCATAGACCGCAAGTCAAGTTCAACCCATCATTTCTTGATTGAATTAAACCCACCCGCACGACCCATGACAAGGTCAACAAGGTCGTACGACTACCCTAATCCAATCGCATCATATACTAGCAGATAAGCACTAATCAGCTACCGCACACTATGGCTTGACAAGGTCAACAAACGCAAGACGAATACTAACTACTACTTATCTGAAATGACGGAGGGCTACGACAGGTTTTTAACAAAACCTTTTGTGTAATGAACTTAATATCGTTGTAAAATCAAATGATTTAAAATGGAGTGTTTTTGAGGCCTTTGCAAGTTTTGCTAAAGAGGTCACTCCAGGTGAAGGGATCTCGGCTCTTTCCTCGTCGAATAAGGTGCTGGATATTCTACAAGGAATACCGCTATGCAAAGCAACAACTAGAGCTACCTATTTTTGAAAATTCGATTCCACAACATCATTAGGTTTATTTTCTTTCATTAATCTTATTAATGAAGTCCCATCATTTAAGTTACCTAAGCATCACAGATAAATACAACGTACGCTTATGCCATCCGCATTCACCTCGATGTCCCGTCATGCACCGTTAGGTTAGGTAACTAACGGCAGAGTAGGGCAGGGCTGGCACGGGTGTAAAACATAAACAACTTCTATATAATATATCATATATACTATATACAGTATCTATCTCTACATATCAAATGATCACATCACAGATATCGCAGCAGAAAACAACATATGAAATATTGGATATACTAGGATTTTCGAGTTTTAATTTAAGCCTGTATAAAACACAGATTCCACGGTCGTGATGAATAGCCAAGCCCACATCCCTAGACCCTTACGAGAGAAGCAAGCAACCCTACCAATTCTAGAGTTAGCAGACCCGGACTTGACACCTCGAGATGGTCTCCTACTGGACTCTAGAACCCGGTTACTTATGCTCCCCTCCTTGGGTCTATCCTAATGCGGAAAAGTAAATAATATACAACAATGGTGACATCATCCTCATCCCGGAAGTGCCCCAATAAAAGAATATTACATACAATGAATTTTACATGAATGAAAATAAAAACTCTCATCTCACATAAAAAAAAACCCGTCTATTCAAACACGACGATCTAATATAACATATACCGGCAACACATAACATCACATGTCATCAACATAAGTAAATATGCGTATCCCAATTGTCGTTGACATATAGCAACGAAACCGACGATACACCGCATATTACACTTACGGTCGTAGAAAAGAAAGTGAAAAACTACAACAGTTGGAATCCGCAACCATCTTTGACATCATAAACCCAATGTGTCACATACTTTGGATTTCATGCCTAACTAAATGAATACCTTAGACATCACATGCCTAACAATTATAAACCCCGCATTTAATTCTCGATATTGAAAATTCTTTCCAATAGCTTGTCAGGTAATTCAACAAGATTCCCGATAACATAATCGAATGCTCGTCGGAAA
The DNA here is from genome assembly GCA_030015575.1 of Agapanthus africanus. NCBI lineage: Eukaryota > Viridiplantae > Streptophyta > Magnoliopsida > Asparagales > Amaryllidaceae > Agapanthus > Agapanthus africanus. The sequence goes on from JASDDO010000029.1 coordinate 219,303,146, forward strand.
CTTTATTAGACGGTCGCACCCCTCGATACCGTCGACAAAGTGCACTAAGGCGGAACACCGCTTCCGCGAGCACCCGAACGGATGCTTTTGGCGACGGGGTTCTCCTACAGTCACTTGGTCGGGGCTATAGGGCGTGGCTATCTAATAAGGTTACCCGGCGAGTATCCGCGTGCACTACGTAATTGCGATGGACTTTTGATCAACATCAAAATTCCGTGGCAACCAATCAAATGAGACTAAATTACTAGATTTATAAAATTCAAATACTGTGAATTCCAAGTATTGTATCACAATCACGGAAAGCTAGGCGACGTTAAATATTTCGATCGAATCAACGAATTCCCAAAATTTTCCAGAAAGCTCAACACTTGAGAAATATTAAAAATACCCAGAAGTATGCCCCAGTACCTACGGACCAACAGCTGAAGGGCCCGACCCAAGCCTCTCAAGTGGCGCCGCGGATCCGCCGCCAAAACCATGTTTTGGCCGCGGAACCGCGGTCACTTAGAAGAGTTAGGGTTTCTTTCCTCAGATGTGTCCATATAATTACCTGCATGATTTTCTGAATATTTTTAACATAGAAAAATCCAACTTTTTGAAAAATTTCCTGAGAGGGGGTCCATTTCGAGTTTTCGGGATTCGATCGGAATTCTAATTTCGTCTAGACAACGCCTAATACTCTAGCTAGGCTCTGATACCACTGTAGGGTTCTTAGGCACAACCACAAGGTTCCACAAGGCATCAAACATGCCGTATTTAAAAATTTAGTATGCCAAACAACCCCAACCTGGGATCTAACTAGAGAATTAGGGTTATAAACAACAAGCAAACAACTTTACTTCTAAGTGAATGAGGAATACAACCTTTGTAGACCGGTCCTTCACTTCTAAAGCTCCGTGTAGTAGTCCCTTCGCTGTGAGTATCGATCTCCCGAACTCTATTATGGGTTCTCCCGGAGAAATGAACAAGCTTGCTCGAAGTCTTCGAGGCCGAAAATGATCTACGTCGAGGAGAGTCAAGCTCATGCTACCTCTTCACTAATTGTGAAATTAGTGAAGCAAACACCCTAAACTAAATGTCAAGTAGTAGAGGATGATGAAGTAGGAAGTGAGCTCTCTTTAGATTTATTTTTCTCACAATATTTTCTCACCTTGAGAAAAGCTAGTGGCTAGTGAGCTTTTCTCATGAGGAAGAAGAAGCCCAAGTGAAGGAGATGAGAGAATGAACTCATGAGGTGAGAATAGCAACCATGGGTGAGTTAGTATCATACTAACCCATGTAGAGAATAAACCATGGCTAATTAATAATGGTTAGGTTAATAAATATCTACAAGTAAAACAAACTAAGTGAACTTGGTCAATGGTTCCACAAGCTTCTACAAGCTTTAACCATGTGACTCAATCCTACTAATTTTGATTAACTTAGATAAATAAACCCATCATTATAATTAGTACGGTGTAAGTCTCATACACCCATGTAGTGTGTATCAACAACCATGACACAAAAGTTGTACATTAATATATATCACATATACTAATGCATACATGTGAGAAAAGAAATTATAAGTGAGCTAATATTAGTTAATGTAATCTAGTATATCTAATATACAATTATACATTAAATTATTAAATCAACACTTGATTTAATAATCCAGCTATATCACATATAACCGACTAATTTCAAATGCAACAACTTATCGAATCAACACTTGATCCGATAATCCGGCTATATCTCATATAACCGACCGATGTCACAAATCACAAGAATAGAATATGGTATCACATGCTCACATCAATCTCGTTCCCGCACATATCACATATTTGCTCCTACTCCGTTTCGCATGAACCAGGAAACCTCTGTGTAATACTCTAAAGACTCGTCAATACGCCGGCAGTAGGTGATGATCATATCAAATACCCACAAGCCGCAAGCGGTCTGCTAAATGTAACGGCCACCCGGGTATTGAGCGATCAGAAGATCAACAAGCAAGCATGCTCATACTCTTGCGAATCCAATCAGTAACACTACCGTATAGTCGAGTCTCTTCGTCTGATATGTCGCATATCTCGTCTAGGGGTGGTAAACGTCAGACCCCAGTAACTCGATAAGTCATGCCGATATGAGGCTCATAACGGGTCGAGAAACTACTGATAACACTTACCAGAAAATCTCTGAAGCAGCCCTGGCCAGGGACTTCCTGTTATAGCCAATCGAGCACAGCGCAACATCAACCCCTAATACCGGGAGAGACGAATCCCCTCCTATCGCTCATTGCCTCCATGTGACTCAGGACTGTACCCAAAAACCACCGTTTTGCACGTTCTCATGAACGTGGTAAGGTGGAAATCAAAGCATAGTGGGAATCACACAAGACTCTATGACGATCTCGGGTCAAGAGACTAACCTGTACCAGTGTCACCAGAGAACTGCCATCTGACATGTGGTATAATACCATCTGGGAGTTCTCGGCGAGTCCGTCCAATGTACCCAGTCTCTACTGAGCACCCATATATCATTTCTGATGTCAAACACCAATGGATATGGGATCTTCCATCGCCCATCTACATGGGTCGAGAAGCTATGCAATAGTCTACTCTGGTATATCAATGCCCCGTCTCGATACACCCACGACTAGGGACATTAAAGGATGTACTTACAGACTACCTTTGTCCCACTAGTATGATCTGCATCATAATCTAGGTAGTCAAGTACACATCCTAAGGGCTTTACCAACATGTAACAGAGAGACAATCAGTGTACATGTTAAGATAAAGAGTAACCAGATAGCATACTATCATGTCCAGCAAGAAAGTCCTCCCTATATATGTCCAAGCATCCAATACAATATACATATCATGTATAGTAATGGCCTCTAGGGCATACATATAACTAACACTATGCTCACATCACTATACTATGTTGCATGATATACTTGCTATGCTCACATTTCTATTCTATGTTTGCATACATCATTCTTATGATTATACGCATTAAGATGCTGTTTTCATGAGATTCTGGATTTGAGAACCGTGGTTATATTTCAAATGAAGTTATATATTTTTTTTAAAAACCGATTTCTCTTGATATGATATTTCGAGACGTCCACCATGAGTTTTCTCGGTTCTGAGATTGGTTTTAGAAACCCAATTCGAGGAGATAAACGATCCGTTTGCGGGTACATGGTGGACCCGGTATGGTACCCCGGGGCCTGAAAGGTATGTTGTGCAGTAGACGATGAGCATGGCAAAGGGACTACTACCTACCGGTGATAGTTTGGACCCGGCGATTATCCGGAGGACACCGACCGGAGTCGTGAGATGGATATGGGCCGATCCGGAATGAAGGAGCCCATAGGCCGATCCGGACTGACGGAGCCCGAGATATAAGGATTTACGTGTCGATGCGGGACACGGGTTTCATGATGTTTCGAGTGTCGGTGTTGGGCACTCAGGTTCCATGATTTTGATGTGTCGTTGATGGACACACGTTGGTTGATATCCTCATACATAATTGCTTATGCTTTCATGATGTTGCGAGTGTCGATGTTGGACACTCAGGTTCCATGATGTTGATTGTGTCATTGGTGGACACGTGGATGATATCCACCTGCAAATAGGCATATGATTCAGATGTCTATTTGTATATGTCATTGGCATTGATTATATTGTTGACATATATGCATACATGGTCACCCTAGATATCATAGTATTATCTTCTTGATATAGTGACCAAGGAAATCATTGTTTTATTCGATTTCTACCTACTGATGTTTTCTACTCACGAGTTGGCAACTCACCCCTGTTGTACCACAGTTCTTGCAGGTTTGACCAATTGGGATCAGCAGCGGTATCGCTGGCACACAGCTTGCATTCGGGTGTTTTGCTATGGTAGGTGGGACACATTGGATCGTGCCCACTCTTGTATTTGTTATTTCCTATTGTATCTAGATAAACTCCATCAATAAAAAACAAGACTTTGTATTTTTAGTGGACTTAGACGGACTTGTGGTTGCGAGACTTTGAGCGATGGGTATATGTTCGCTATGTGTGGATTTAAAGTCTTGCTTTATTCATATTATTCTTTCTGGGTTGATCTTCACCGTTGGGCGTCATATACATTGCTTGCGTGGTTATGATTCCGCCATTTGGAGAAGAGCTTGCTCCCGCTTGGGGATGCCTTTTATATTGTTATGTATATGTGGTTTCGGTTCAAAATATACTAGGGAGGTGTTGCCCAAAATTTTAAAGACAAAAAAAATGTTCTCAACTTTAGTACATTCTACTTGCATTTTCTTATATCATTAATTATGCATTTATAGATAAACTTTATTTCATTATACCTTTATTTCAAAACTGCACCCCCACTATTTTCCGCTAAAAGGTTTAGATTTTCTGGGCTTCGGCTTACTTGAATTACGTTACGCCTTTGGACGTTGCGTGATTTAAGTGCCGGTCACATGCTAAATTACGGGTCATGACACATCGCATACATGATAGAGCCTACTGCCGAAGCATAGGGTATCCCTTGCACGCGAGCTCTCTCTAAATCAGTCTTGGAAGACATCTTTTTGGAGAGAGTGATTCCTGATTAAGTGGGCGAACCATCACTCTTAGAATCTTCCATACTAAACTCCTTTAGTATGGTGTTAATGTACCTGGATTTGGAACACACCCAACATCCAATAAGATCAATCACTATAGATCATAATCCACAAGATCTAGTAGGTATCATCCAGATCTTCCATGGAGAATCCTCGTGATAAGAGGAGCTTGACCGAGTGTAGCATGGAAACCATTTCCTATCAAGAGTATGTCATCTACGTACAATACGTGGAAGACAGCCTTACTCTCTACAACATTCTTTCATATACAAGGTTCATCTACCTTTTTGATAAAGTCAAACTCTTTGACTGCCACATCAAAACAGATGTTCCAACTCTGCGATGCGTCCTTTAATCCTGATGGACTTAAGCATAGTCATAAACCACACCTGGTTATTGACGAAAACCTTTTACTACAAGTCTAGCTTTGAAAGTCATAACCTTTTCATTTACACCAAGAATCCTCTCAAGATCCACTTGCTCCCGATGGGTTTTACCTCTTCAGATGCAACGTTCAAAGTCATACTTGGTTGGTGTACATGGATTCCATCTTTGATCGCATAGCATCCATCCATTTCACAGAGTCCCTACTCGTGATGGACTGCCTAAACCTGGTTGGGCCATCATCTACCATGATGCAATCCTCACTCCCACCGTCACCGAGGAAACCGCAGTATCTCTCAGGTGGATGAGGAACCCTACCAGATTCGCGGAGAGGCTGAGGTTCGTTGGAGTCTATTGAATCCTTTGGTTCCACTAAATCATCAGCTGTTAGTTTGTCTAGCTGGAACTCCTTCCAGTTCTACCTCATGACCACTAATTTCTTCATAAGAAATTCCTTTTCTAAAAAGGTGGCATGCTGAGAAACAAAACACATTTTTCTTCTCAGTGTGGTAAAAGATATTCCCTCGCAAATGTTCGGGATATCCAACAAACTTACAGAACTGACCTTGCCTCGAGCTTGTCTAGATTTTTCTTTTCAACATAGGCTGGACAACCCCATATCTTAACTCGTTTAAGACATGGTCTCTACCCATTCCATATCTCATATGGAATGGTAGGCACAGATTTGGATGGAATCCCATTCAATAAGTATGCAACTTCTCAAGTGCATAACTCCAAAAGAAAACAGGCAACTCAGCAGTACTCATCATAGAGCGCGCCATATCTCATAGGGTGTGATACCTCTGCCCTGATACACCGTTGTGCTACAGTGTACTCGGAGGAGTAAGATGAGAGAGAATCCTATTCTTTTTTAAATAATCCAGGAACTCCATGCTCAAGTATTCTCCTCCCTGATCACATCGAAGGACTTTAATACTTCTACCCGTCTGGTTCTTAACTTCAAGCTTATATTCCTCGAATTTCTCAAAAGTTTCAGACTTGTGTTTCAACAGGAACATATGTCCGAATCTTGAGAGATGATTAGTGAATATAATAAAGTACGAGAAACCAATCCAGGCATATGTAGACATAGGACCATATACATCACCATGTATCTGTCCTAAGAGTTCGGTAACTCTTTCTCCGTTTTCAGTAAACGAAGTATTGACCATTTTTACCTTTGAGACAAGGCTGACAAGTATCATAAGATGAAAATTTGAACGGATTCAAATATTCACTTTTATGTAACTTAGCTAGTCGTGTCGCATTTGTATGACCTAGTCTACAATTCCACAAGAAGGATTCGTTCATGTTCCCGCCAAAAATTTCTGCGTAAAGAGCCTAAGGTATGAAATGGCTGTGATACGCTTAAGAAAATACGAACCAATATTTTCCCGGCTGTATTTTGACAAACTACCGAATGAGAAACAGCTAAATTCTGATGGTATCGAAAGCGTCTTGAAAAATCCTTCGATTTGATATATTATGAGCCTCATAATTCATCCGGGATCAAAAGTTATGAGGCATCACGTGTCCACACGTGACCGGGCATCACGTGCCCACACGTGACCATTTACAGGAAAAGCCTGTACGCACTGAATAAAATAAATAATTAAATAGGGTCACGTGCCATCACGTGATAGGCCTTTGAAAACCCACTGAAGAAAATTAAAAGTGTAATAAAACAATCATGAATACCCCAATGGGGGATCACGTGTCCACACGTGACCAAAGGTCACGTGCAGACACGTGATGGGTTCTTAGGCTCTTTAACTAATAGAATTAAATTCTAATCAAATAATCAATCAGTGGATTCATGTGTCCACACTTGATGGGCCTTAAAACCCACTAAAAGGAATTAAAAGGCATGGTAAAACAGCAAGGAAAGATCCCAATGGGGTATCACGTGTCTACACGTGACCAAAGGTCACGTGCTGACACATGATGGTTCCTTAGTTCTTTGAAACAACATAATTAAATTCAGGTTAAAATGCTTAATCAGGGTGTCACGTGTCAGCACGTGACCCGTGACAAAGTTCTTCAATTAATAGAATTAAATTCTATTTTAATGATCAAACAGTGGGACTATGTGCCAACACGTGGTAGGATCTTAAACCCTCTGAAACAATAGAATTAAATTCTAATTAAATAATTAATCAGTGGGGCCATGTGCCAACACGTGATGGGTTCCTGAGCCCTCTAAACCAATAGAATTAAATTCTAATTAATTGGTCAATCAGTGGGGTCACGTGGTAACACGTGATAGGCACTTAAACCTTCTGAACTAATAAAATTAAGTTCTAATTAAGGGAAATAAAAAAAAACCTAGTTGGAAAAATATTTCCCTAGATCTTTCCAAACAAAAAGATTGTGCTCTGTAAAGTGGAGCACCGTTGGATTAAAAATCTAATGGTTATTAAAAATCACCAATTTATAGAAAGATTCTATACAAGGAAAGATTTCCCTGAAATTTGCCAGGAATAACAGATAAAAGATCTTTTGGATTAAAAATACAATGGTGAATAAAATTCAATGAGTGATCTAAAAGATCATGTTGGTTACAAAATCAATTAAAATTTTTCAATGAAAGATTGACTAAACAGATTGATTCTTTTCTTTCTCCTATAAATAGGAGCCAAGAAGATAAGAGAGGGGATCTACTTTTTTTGGAGAGATACAACTCAAGAGAGAAAAAAAAGAGAGGAGAATTTAATTCTCAAGAGAGAAAAAAGAGAGGAGAATTTAATTCTCAAGAGAGAAAAGAAGATCTTTTCAGAAAAAAAGAAACCCTAGGATAGAAAGGGGAAAGAAATCTAAGCTCCATAAAATAAAAGAGAATTTAATTCTCAAATTTAAGAGTTTAACACTTCTAAATAAAAACTTATTTCTTCCTTTGGTTGAAAATCTGCAGAAGCAGATCTCCCAACAAGTTGAGAATTTAATTCTCATCGGGGAGATTCTGCCATGCAGATCCAAAACTTAAAAGGAGAATTGAGTTTAAGAAATTTAATTCCCCCAAATTCATAGGAATTTAATTCCTCCAAATGAAACTAGGGTTTAACCCTATATGAGAATTTAATTCTCTTAAATTCATAGGAAATTAATTCCTCCAAACAGAACTAGGGTTTAACCTTATATGAGAATTTAATTCTCCCAAATTCATAGGAATTTAATTCCTCCAAACAGAACTAGGGTTTAACCCTATATGAGAATTTAATTCTCCCAAATAAGAATTTAATTCTTCTACATACATAAGAATTTAATTCCTCTAAAACAGAATTAGGGTTTAACCCTATAGAGAATTTAATTCTTAAAACAAAAAACTTGAAACCCTCCATGCACGTAAAGAACTTAGTCATGTGGTGACACGTGACCCCTATCCTCAATGATCATAAAAGAAGGAACAAAACTAGGTTACGTGCTCCCACATGACGCCCTGAAATAGATCCCTTAAAATGAGAAAGAAAAACTTGGAGGCAATGCCCGACGTGCTCCCACGTGACCTTCAAAATAAAGGGAACAAAGCCAAAGGCAGAATCAATTTTGGGCGCCCTCACGTGTCCCCACGTGACCCCTTAATAAACACTTTAATAATCAGTACATGGCTATCCATCACGTGCCAACACGTGATGGCCTGAAGACCAAAAGTGTTTAACACTTATTTGCGGATTTGAGAATAAAATAAAGGAGGTCTGGCCCCATCTCAGGCACCTCACGTGACTCCACGTGACCCCCTTCCTTTCTAGTGTTTAACACTATTTTGAACATTTTGTCTCCAGTGTTTGACACTGTTTTAAATACATCACATGAGGACACGTGACCGCAAGATGTCCTTTAATGTTTAACACTATTCTAAAACCAGCTAGCCCAAATTGGCTATGTTTTCCAGAGGCAAATATCCCCTTCAAATGAGCCTTAAAATCCAGAGCTATAATATTTAATGCTCAAAGACAAAATGTTATCAGAGCCTTCAAACTCTTATTTAGCATTGCTAAATAATGATGGGTTGAACCCAGGCTAGTGTTCAATAGTCCAAAAAAGGTCCAACATTTTAAACCTAATTGGACTTAGCCTAAGTTGGCCAAAAGTCCTCAATTCAGATTTAACTGAACCCATGTGCTCATAATCTAATTAATTGATCTTAGTTCCAAATTGAACTACAGATTTCCCAATCAACTTTGGTTCAAGGGTACATCTCTTCACTTCTCTGATATTTGTCGTTGTAATCCTTCAACGACTTCAGAGAGGTGGCGGGTCCCGATAACCAATCATTCCACGGACTGTGGGGTCCTTAAGCCCATGGACTATGATGTCCTTAACCTCAGACTGTAGGGTCCCTTTAAACCCACAGACTATGATGTCCTTAACCTCAGACTGTGGGGTCCTTAAGCTCATGGACTACGATGTCCTGAACCATGGACCACCATGTCCTTAAACTGGTAATCGACCGCAATGTCCCTAAACTAAACAATAGAGTCCAAATGCTCTCTTGTTGGATCTAAATGATCCCGTTAAGTTGATCTTAGTCTAAAATGAGACTAACGTATCCTTAACAAATGTTTAAATTGATCTTAGTCTTAAATGAGACTAACGTATCCTTAAACCTAACCCCCAAACCCAAATCTAAGAGGATACGGATTTTGACTAATCCACGCCCTACGGGCGACAACATAAATTAGTCTCCGTATACAATCCACGGACAACCAAAAACAAAACAAACACCCACGACACGAAGTGACTATCTGGAGAAGGAGAAAGTAGTTACCGCGATGCGGTAGCGTAATTAACTGCAGGTGCTTGCGCCTGCAGGGAAGAGCGTCCCCACAATCAAAAACCCCTCAAATGAGGGGGAATCTGACGAAGTCTGCTACATCGGCCGCATCCGTTTAAACCTTCGATACATGGTGCCATAAATCAACTTGGCATATTCAGAGAGGTGGACGGATAGCACCAATTAGCATCTGCCCTCGGAATTCAGGCCTTGACGTCCCAACGTCCCGGTCGCGTCCTTCGGCGAAGAACAGATTCTGGCATGCCCGGTGGGACCTTTTCCTCTTTCCACTCCACACTTCGTGTGTCGTGTTCGCGAACGAATCGCGGTTTTACATGGTTGCTCTTGGGTTCGAGGTACTAAGATTTGGTTTTGCTCCCGTGCAGAAAAAAGAACATCAATGGCCTCTAACTGCTCCAACTACAACAACTCCCACTCCGTCCCTGTCGGAGGAGTGACCTACGGGCCCCAAGCGGCCTCCGTTTTTATAATGCCGGTAGAACAAGTGACCCAAGCCACCACTGGGCTATTCTTCGGGACCATGCTCCCACCAATGAGCTTCAATGATCTTATGCTGTCGTAAGAAGCCCCAAAGAAGTCGGTCTTTGATCGACTTATCACTACCACGGCCCCTCTCAACGGGTCGTCTAAATCCAACACCTCAGTCTTTGATAGATTGGGCCAAAGCTCATGTGGGCCCATGAAGAAGCCTGCAATACCAGAAAAGGTTATTCCAAAGAGGATAACCATCCCTGCTCCCGAAGTCGTCAAGGCGGCTTCTCCTGCCAAAGGGTCGGTCTTCAAAAGACTGACTGTTTCATCTCCTATTCTAAGTGAAATCGTCAAGGCTGCTTCCTCTGCTCGGCAATCTGCCTTCGACAGGTTGGCCATCCCCACTCAATGGACGTCAGTTTTCAATAGGCTGGCACCAACGGCAGCCCTTCACCAGGACAGGGGGTGATCGCATGCTTTTGGCGTGTCGGATGTTCAAAATTCTAAAGTTATAATCGCGATCAGGACGGTGTCGCTTCGCAGCTAGCCGGTTGAGCACGGGTCGATCCACAGGGAGATGGTTGTATGTCCGTTCGAGATTTAGACGAGTCAATAAAGAATATGTATATGTTTGTTCAGACTAACCTATGTGTATTATATGCAAGTATAAAGTTGTTAAGAAAAAGATAAGAAATTGTAAGCTAAAGAAATCCGTACTCAAAACTTTTGAGCCGAGTCTTGACCAATTAAAGCTAGAGCAATCGGCAACAACGTGGATTAGGGGATTTAAGCACGGTATTCGTGGAATCCGGCTTATTTACCCTTGTCCGTCCGTTCTTGTCTCTTGCTTTCGCCTTCGGCCAAACCGAACGCAACCGGTCGCGGTTAGGAATCACCGTTACCTTGGTAGGGTAGGGTGCCTAACGGAGCGCTTGCGTAACGTTTGGGCGGAGTTCAATGGAAAATAACGAGAAAAGGAAATGAGCAAAGAAATATTAACTTACAATACTGTATTTATTCTTAACAACGATAATTACAACCATTGACAAAAACGAACCAAAAAGAGCAAAAGAAAAGAAAAGATTACAAGTAAGTAAGTGCATGGAATTTAAGTGCAAGAAAGTAAAGCATGAATGTAAAGCAAGTAATAAAAAGCAAGAAAGAAATAAGCAAGAAAGTAATTACAAGAACATAGAACTCAAGACAAGCATGGGATCAATAGCCAACCCTTAAACTTGCAAGCTCAATCAAGAGGTTGCAAGATCAAGAGAAGGGTAAAGAACTCATGTGAAATGAAGCACTAATTCTATAAGAAGATACAACCCTTGAAATCAATAACAAACCCTTAAACTTTCAAGCTCAATGAAGAGGTTGAAAGATCAAGAGAAAGCAAGGATCTCAAGGGGAAGCTAAAACAAAAGAATGATACAAAAACCCTCATCTTCATTTCATCATCCACTCAAAAAGCTCTCACTACAATTTTCATGGAGGAAAGAATGAAGAAGAAGAAGACTAAACTACACTAAAAGAGGCTAAAGAACTTATCACACTTGGTCTGGCTCAGATCTGGGGTATTTATAGGAGGGGAATGGGAAACCTAGGGCAACAATCTGCCCCTAAATGAAGTGACCAAACTGCCCATGAAACACGACAAAGTGAGGAGACTATACGGCCGCGGAACCGCAGCCTAGACCCCCTATTGGCCGCGGTTCCGCGGCCCTTTAGGGGTGTTAGGCCATCATCTTTTGGGCACTTCCCTGGTTAGGCTTTTCCCCGTGTTTGCCAACTTTAAACTGCACAAAATCTTCCAGAATATTTTCATATTTCTTAGTCCAAGATTGCATTATGTTCTTTACTTTTGACTTCTATCTCCCTCGAGCTCCGCGCACCCATTGATTCTTGTGCTGCCCCTCTCGTGCTCTGTACTTGTCTGAGACACGAATGACCACTGTCATATGTCTTGTCTCTGGAACTATTAGTCGGCACTGGACGGATACGGATGACCGGAGCCCGGCTTTTATCTGCTGTCAACAGATGTTCTGCTTTTGGCGTAACTGTGGAGATTTTGTCTTGATTTGCAATATTTGTACTGGAAACCTGTAATCTGTAAATATGTAACAAACACGGATTAAAAGCACCTACCTATAAACATACGAGCATAAGAATGAGCGGTATAAAATGCAATATTCTGTTATGAACAAATACCCCCAAACTTAACTTTTGCTCGTCCCGAGCAAAACCAATTATTCACAAAAAAGTCCTAACCGCACTTTCGCAGGGAACGCGATTGCACTGAGCACGTGCAACAAGCCGTTAAACCTCTAGGTGTCCCTAGTAGGAGGAGTGTTGTCTCCTGAGGGTTTTCAGCGGATTACACCCACAAAATCCCGTCAAGCTAGTGTCATAAGTTAACGTCGATTCTACTCCTACAGTTTAGTATTTACGTTAGAAATTCTATCATCCTAAGTTAGAAATATCCAACCCTTATTTTTCACACCTCCTATCTATTTAACCTTGGATCTCCTGAGTTTTCCTTCTAAAGTGCGGCCTCAAATCAGGGATTTTTATCAACTTTACAGAAAACACAAGTCTTATTCTTTATTTCTATCTTTTATCCAAACATCGATTGTATACCCCTACGTGTCTGTGTATTTGCACCCCTACACTCAAGAATTCAATTCAAGCTATAATACCCTTGCCCTAATACCTAATACTACTTCTTTTCATTAAGGATGGACGGATTTGCTCACACACCTTTCATGCGACTATTAATGCTTCTTGAGGCACTAACGACCGATTACTGAATGTGTGAACTCTAAAGCGTAAATAGCAGTTTCCAGGTCTTGACTTTATTCTATTTTTTCCTTTTTATTTTTCTTTTTCTTTTTCAAGACCGGATATATTTTTCAATATGCTCTTTTGGTGTTTAGCTTTAAATACCGTTTTTTCTTTCATACTAGGCTTTCAGGCAAGAGTATTTCTAGGTATCCTCTACTATCCCAAGTTTCAAGGTGCGTGTAAGTGCGGTTTGTAGGGTATATACTTTCTAAATTTGAACTCAAGAAAAGAAACTATTTTTCAGACTTTTCCTCCAGTAAAGCTTCAATACTTTCCCTTCATCTTGATTTAACTCAAGAACTGAACTCAAAAAACTGTAAGGACGTATACTTACCAAAGTTAGACAGAATGGGGGTTATTTTAAGGATTTTCAATTTCTAAGTCTAGAATTTAGTTATTTCTAACATATCAACTAAACTTTCAGAAAAAATCTAAGTTACCCTATTAGCTAACTTGACGACAAAGTTTTTATATTTTTTGGAAAATTTTCAATTTTTGTGGGTTTTTAATAAGGTATGCAAATGCAAAATATACAAATGAATGCGAAGGAAGAAAGCTTACCGAGCACACCCCCAAACTTAAACTTGACAGTGCCCTCACTGTCAGGCTACACCAAGAGGGTCAAAATTGTCGGCGCTCCCTAGAAACAAATTATATACAAAACAAAACGGAAAACAAAAAAAATATATACAAAAAGGGTTCCCCCCAAACTTAAGTAAAACAATGTTCCCACTGTTAAGCGTTGAAGTTCAGGATCAGGGGGGAAAGAGAATAGTATCAATCTATACAAGGCCTTACACAGACCAAAAGTTAACACCAACCATTCAAAGATTTTATCGTTATAATGTGCTGGTTGGTGAAAGAATGCGGAGAGGTAAGAAATGGAGACTACGTGAGACCGTATTGAGATAGAAGCGGGATACGGTCTCGGTATATGAGAAGAAGAATGGCGGAAGGGAGAAAGAAGTGGAATACGAACTTGAGGGTGGGAATGGAGTGAATAGATTAGCACAATTCGTGATGACTGATGTGTAAGAAGCGTTTGTGCTAATATATTAACCCATCGAGAAATGGGGTCAAATCCCTCAAGATTCGTGAGAAACCATGGGTACGCCGAACTCGGTAAACCAGACATATGAAATGAAAGTGATACGGTTTCTTGCAATATCGGAACGATGGAAAGGATGGAGGTAGGTGATTGAGGATGGTTATCGGTTAAAGGTTCCAGAGGGTGTACACAGTCAATGAAAGGAACAGGATGAATTGGAAAATCTGACTCATCAGTTAAAACCGGTTCATCCTCAAAAATATCCTCAAAAGTTTCCTCAAAATTCAGCTTATCCATGCAAATTTCATCAAAATCAAGACGCATATGGGGTTCGGGAAAAACAGTTAATGACTCGGGATGATGAATTGGAGAGAAAAACTCTGCCAAATTTATGGGTTCATCATCTAAAATATTCCCAGCGTCAATATCCTCAATCAAGTGAAAATCAAAATTCTCAGACACCTCATTAAAAGCATGGATTTCAATCGATTCTGGTTCTAAGATAGAAGTGTAGAGGTCAAAAGGATTGGGTGTGGTTTCACTTGGCAAGGTCCCTTCACAATCGGGTAAATCAAACACTGCAAAGTCGCACAACTCATCAAACATTCTATCTTTAATTGATAATTCAGTTGGGACACTTGATAGACTTTCAACACAGGAGTTGTGGGATTCAATTTGAAACGAGTAGGTTTGATTTGGAAGGGGGTACAGCTCACACTCTCCACTCAAATTCTCAATCTGTCCAACCGCCTCATCATACATTGGAAAATTAGGAGCTAGTTGAAAACTAGCTGCCGGATCACTAGGTTGTATGAGGGCGGCCATGGACGCATTCAAATCCATCATCTGTTGGTACGACGCTACCCTAAAGTCTTCCAAAGACTGTTCCAGACGAGACAAGGGTTGTGAAGGGGTTTCAGTAAAAGGTTCAAAGTTGTTTGGATACTGAAAACTCCCAAATGGCGGTTCAGAAGCAATGTCTAGGGAAGGCGCAAAAGTTGGGTAGGACTGGTAGGAATTGAATGGCTGGACAGGGGTAGGATCAACATTTGGATACGAAGGTGAATAGAATTGTTGATCCCAAGAATTTGAAATGGTGAAAGGAGTGAAAGATCGGCGACAGGATTGTTCAATATGTTCAACGACGGACAAAGGACGACTTGCAAAACGGGTATCAACATAAGAGGGTGGGGGAGGTTGAAAAGGTTGATACAAAGTGGATTGCGAAGGGCAAGTGTTTGTCCTAGACGCGTCTATCCGATCTTTCAAAGAGATTTTAGGCATGGAGGGATCGTTCGACGTTCGGCCAAAGTAAGAACCGTAAGAAGTAATGTCTGGTTGTGGGTACCAAAGTTCGGCAAGAGTTTTACGAGGTGGTGTACCCATGATATGAAGAGAGAAAGAAAGAAAGGCAGAGAAAAGGAGGGGAAAAAGAATGTGTTTTTTTTTTTAGTTATTAACAAAAGAATGAAATATACACACAAAAAGAATCTGGACAAAAACAATCAAGACACAAAGATACCACACAACTAATCGTTCTAGGGTTCACCTAGGTCAACTAGACCTGCTCCAGAACTTGATTGTCGAAGTAAAACTGTGTCGAGAAACCGGCTCAAGATACACTGATCACGAGGCCAGGTAAGTGCAGAGATAAGGGGAGGTTTTCCAACGCTTTCGCGAAGTTCCTTAATTAAATAACCCTTTCTCTTTTGGCGGTTTCGCCGTTAACACTTTCCTAGACACCCCATAAACAATGTACCATTAAGCGAGGTTCTAAACACGGTTAGCTTCTCCTAATGAACGCGAAGTCCTTAAGACTTAAAGTCTAATTTCTTTTAAATTTTGTGCGGGTAAACGTTATGCTCAAGTTCGTGATTTGTGGGCCACAGAAAAGGTGATGAAATCCTTTACCGTATGTTGTGGGGTTCGCTTGCACTTAAGTCCGTATTAATGTATGCAATGCGCAATTCAATAAAAATTCTATAAAGAATCAAACAATCGTTTTTTTTATATTAAGCACGGCACTGCAACAAATATGGGTTAGTCAATTTTTAGCGTTTGCTAGCGAACTTGCAAAGAATCCTGCAAAGAATAGTATAGATGCGTCGGATTTGAGAAGAAGGTGTTAGTAAAGTACGTACCGTTAAGTTTTTGGATTAGGAAACCCCCGTTGAATCAAATCAGGTAAGCTTGAAAAGTTCGCTTGCGCGGGTCAAATTACCCGGATCTTTGGCACTGTACTTTGCAATCACCTTAGCCTTGAACGTACACTTTGCTCCCCACAATCGCCGTTTGCAAATCCGCAAAAATCTGCAGACTTGCTCACAAAAATTATCAAAAATAACAAAAAGATTTTTTTTATTTATAAATATATACAAAAAGAATATTAACCCGAATAACAAGAAAGAAAATACGCTACCGTCTCCCCGGCAACGGCGCCATTTGATCGCACGCTTTTGGCATGTCGGATGTTCAAAATTCTAAAGTTATAACCGCGATCAGGACGGTGTCGCTTCGCAGCTAGCCGGTTGAGCACGGGTCGATCCACAGGGAGATGGTTGTATGTCCATTCGAGTTTTAGACGAGTCAATAAAGAATATGTATATGTTTGTTCAGACTAACCTATGTGTATTATATGCAAGTATAAAGTTGTTAAGAAAAAGATAAGAAATTGTAAGCTAAAGAAATCCGTACTCAAAACTTTTGAGCCGGGTCTTGACCAATTGAAGTTAGAGCAATCGGCAACAACGTGGATTAGGGGATTTAAGCACGGTATTCGTGGAATCCGGCTTATTTACCCTTGTCCGTCCGTTCTTGTCTCTTGCTTTCGCCTTCTGCCAAACCGAACGCAACCGGTCGCGGTTAGGAATCACCGTTACCTTGGTAGGGTAGGGTGCCTAACGGAGCGCTTGCGTAACGTTTGGAAGGAGTTCAATGGAAAATAACGGGAAAAGGAAATGAGCAAAGAAATATTAACTTACAATACCGTATTTATTCTTAACAACGATAATTACAACCATTCACAAAAACGAACCAAAAAGAGCAAAAGAAAAGAAAAGATTACAAGTAAGTAAGTGCATGGAATTTAAGTGCAAGAAAGTAAAGCATGAATGTAAAGCAAGTAATAAAAAGTAAGAAAGAAATAAGCAAGAAAGTAATTACAAGAACATAGAACTCAAGACAAGCATGGGATCAATAGCCAACCCTTAAACTTGCAAGCTCAATCAAGAGGTTGCAAGATCAAGAGAAGGGTAAAGAACTCATGTGAAATGAAGCACTAATTCCATAAGAAGTTACAACCCTTGAAATCAATAACAAACCCTTAAACTTTCAAGCTCAATTTAGAGGTTGAAAGTTCAAGAGAAAGCAAGAATCTCAAGGGGAAGCTAAAACAAAAGAATGATACCAAAACCCTCATCTTCATTTCATCATCCACTCAAAAAGCTCTCACTACAATTTTCATGGAGGAAAGAATGAAGAAGAAGAAGAAGACTAAACTACACTAAAAGAGGCTAAAGAACTTAACACACTTGGTTTGGCTCAGATCTGGGGTATTTATAGGAGGGGAATGGGAAACCTAGGGCAACAATCTGCCCCTAAATGAAGTGACCAAACTGCCCATGAAACACGACAAAGTGAGGAGACTATACGGCTGCGGAACCGCGGCCTAGACCCCCTATTGGCCGCGGTTCCGCGGCCCTTTAGGGGTGTTAGGCCATCATCTTTTGGGTACTTCCCTGGTTAGGCTTTTCTCTGTGTTTGCCAACTTTAAACTGCACAAAATCTTCCAGAATATTTTCAGATTTCTTAGTCCAAGATTGCATTATGTTCTTTACTTTTGACTTCTATCTCCCTCGAGCTCCGTGCACCCATTGATTCTTGTGCTGCCCCCCTCGTGCTCTGTGCTTGTCTGAGACATGAATGACCACTGTCATATGTCTTGTCTCTGGAACTGGTAGTCGTCACTGGACGGACCGGAGCCCGGCTTTTATCTGCTGTCAACAGATGTTCTGCTTTTGGCGTAACTGTGGAGATTTTGTCTTGATTTGCAATATTTGTACTGGAAACCTGTAATATGTAAATATGTAAAAAACACGGATTAAAAACACCTACCTATAAACACACGAGCATAAGAATGGGCTGTATAAAATGCAAATTCTGTTATGAACAGGGGGCATGAAGAAACCACCCCCATAGCTGAGCCAGTACCGTCTGCTCAATACGCTCAACGTCGTCACTGGCGCCGAGTAAGGAAGGCTGGGGCAGCTCTCCTTCTGGACTAACTCCGCCAGCTCCAATAATGGAAATTGATGCTGCTGTTCCAACCAGGAACGACTTTGAACCGCTAAGGAGAGTGCGCAAAAACTCTCCGACTGCCGTGCTGAAGAGATCTCCTCCACCAATGGAGAATGCTATAAAGGTGAAGCTAGAACTGCCCCCTCAGCGACTGTCTTCTAAAATTTACAAAGTTTGGCGACATGTTCAGGACTCGGTGATTGATCAAGATTACTCTCGCCGACAGAAAAAGGTGAAAGTTCAGCGAGAAGAGGACCATCCTGTTAAGCCACAAAAGGCGACAGCTACTTGGTTGCCCACTACAACGGCCCCCTTAACCTCGACCGCTCACAAGAGGAGAAAGCTGGAGAAAATCCCGGTGTCTGCGACAAATGTCAAGGGCACTGAGCCTAAGCGCCCTAAGTCTGGGGGCATGGTGGTGCATACCGTCTATATGGCATCCGGAAAAGAGGATAGTCGTATCTCCACAGGTCATCGACCGCTTACGCGGTCAGTGACTAAGGCTCAGGAGCAACAACAACAAAAGCTCCAAGAAATGCTAACAGCCATGGCCGCACTCACAAGACCAAAAGCAAGCCCAGAGACATCCTCGGAGTAGCGCCGTGAGCAGGAATCTGATGTCGAATTCCTTCGGAGAGTGCTTGAGAGGAAAGACAAAGAGGCCGCGGAACAGGCGTCCAATATAAAAAAAATGGCCTTTCTATTCCAAGATATGGTGGGCATGATGATCCAACCGGACCCTCCAGCTGAAGACCCTCCAATAATCCTTGAAGATGACAGAGGGGAGACATCGAACCCTCTTCCGTCTTGTTCAGCAGCCAAAGAGGAGACCATCTCCAAAGCCGCCCTGGATGATTATATTGCTCAACAAATACGAGCTCACCAAGCGAATGAAGCAGCCGGTCAGGTTGTTAAAACTGGACGACCCTATCAGGGCTGGTATGACCAAATAAGGTACCCGCTGGGATACACGATCCCTAAATTCCATGTATATACAGGGACGGGAAATCAGCATCAGCACGTCGCTCAATTCAGAGCCCTGTGCGGCAACACTGGAGGTGATGATAAACTTCTTCTCCGCCAGTTTGTTGGCAGCTTGTCGGAGACGGCGTTCGAGTGGTATTCTGAGCTTCCCAACGACTCCGTCAAAACGTTTGCAGAGATGGAGCTACTATTCACCCAACGTTTCATGAGTGCTTGTGAACGGGCCCCAATAACGGCATTGATCAATGCCAGGGTGAAGCCAGGCGAGACATGGGTTCAATACGCAATACGGTGGAGAAATTTATAGTCAAAGTGCGAGCAGCGTATCGAAGCGCCTGCGGTGGGCATGTTCATGAGCACTCTCGACCCTCAAGCGACCATCTCCCAATTTATGATGTTCTTCAAGCCGACCACCTTTCAGTCCTTGATTGACAAGCTGGCCCAAATGGACCAGATGGGCCACGGGCCTTCCTCATCGAAGCCGGAACCGCGAAACGAAAAAGGCAAAGGGAAAGCGACTTTTGTCGCCAATACTCAACAACAGCCGAGCAACTTAAAGCCGGTTGTTCGCCAAAACAGCGTGCGTCCATTCCCATCCCTCGAGGAGAGACTGGGACGCCCTTATTCGTTTCCCCAAGACAAAACAAGGAGATTGTTCAAGCTAGCAGTGCGCAATAGGCTCATCAATCTCCCGAATCCAAAACGACCGTTGCAACCCGGCAAGGCTAATAGTCCCAATTATTATCCTTACCATCAAACGGTAAGCCATCCAATTTAAGATTGCTTCGTCTTTAAAGGCTGGATCGAAGACCAATACCGAAAGGGCAAATTCGCACTGTCCGAGAATTGGAAAGTAAGCCTGCCCCAGCCGCACGCTCTCAAAAGGACGGACACACTGGGGGCATCCTGCTCTTTTGTAGAGGAAGCTCCTTGGGAGGTCGTTCTTTCAGTTAAGACTAAAAGAATGTTGAGAGATCTCCAAATATGCCCGGCGATCAAGTGGAAAAATCCACTAGAACCCAAGATCATCGAGGGAATGTTGAAACCGCGCCCAACTCCGAAAATTGGTGGCGATAGCCAAAGCGCTCACACCCAGCAGTCAAATTCTTCGAAGAAGAAGAAGAAGACCAAAAAGCCCGAGAAGCCTGGTGGCAAGTGCGCGGACCTGCAAAAACAGATTGACGCGTTGGAAGAATATAATCAGAAGGCGCGGACCCCGGTCATACTTCAAGAGTTTCTCAGCCATGTCCTTGAGGACGGAGATGGTGACAATGGAGAAGACTCGTCGGATGAACCTGAGGATCATATGGCGAGCTGCCATGTGATCTCTCACTCGTCGATAAATGGTGAAGAAAGTCTGGATGCAGAAAAACTGGGGGAAGATCCTGAGCTGGAACTTCTAGGACCATCAGATGAAATGATTGACGCATTCCTGAACGAAGCTCTTCTAAAAAGCAAGGCTGATCGAGAGCGCGAAATGGCCATATTTGAAAAAGCCAAACGCCGGCGACTGGACGAAAGGGTTAAAACACTCCCACCAGATCAAAGCACATCCGTCGCAAATAAAAACAGGCTCAGGGCAAGGAAAAGGTTCGCCAAAGCCATATCGATAGGAATGAAGCTTCCCTCTTTCAGAGGAAATTCTCCCACCGATATATATCTTGATGAAGCGGACGTACATCTTAACTTCTGCTTATATCATCAGAAGATTGCACACCCTACTGAAGAATGCAACGCATTTAAAAATTGGTGGCAAGGATACGTTGCTCACCGGCAGCACTTCAAGAGGATGAAGCATGAAGCTCGTCGACAACGAAAAAATGCGACAGACGAACGAGGAAAAGCCGTCAACAACTGTCACATGGTTGATAGTAGAAGATCGCAAGCTCTCACCTTCGAGAGCAATTCTGAAGAAGAAATGGCTCTCAACCCTCTCTTTAAAGAATCCACCTCAGGGAAAGAGGAAGAAATGAAGAGCTGCGAGAACATTCAGCTGCGCAATCGCACGCTACCCGAAAAGAATCTCTGACCCGCAAACAAGGGATCGAACAAAAAGGAAAAAGGGAAGGGAAAAGCGACTTTCGTCGCCAACGCTCAACAACAACTGAGTGGCCCGAGACCGGTTTTTCGCCAAAGCAACAAGCGGCAATCCCTCGATGAGAAATTGAGACGTCCTTACTCGTTTCCCCGAGATAAAACAAGGAGACTGTTCGAACTAGCAGTGCGCAACTGGCTCATCGCTCTACCGGAGTCGAGACACCCACTACAACTGAACGATGTCAACGATCCCAGTTACTGCTCCTACCTCCGAGTATTGGGCCATCCGATCGAAGATCGCTACGTCTTCAAAAACTGGGTTGAAGACCAGTATCAACAGGGAAAGTTCGTGCTGTCCGAAAACTGGAAGGTGAACTTGCCACAACCACATGCTCCGAAAAAGATGGACATGCCGGGAGCATCGTGCTCTTTCATAGAGAAAGCCCTATGGACCGAAAAGTCCGTAAACTAGAAACTCGCCTCAAATATGGCAACGATGGACCGTAATGTCCTAAAACTTGCAAATGTCCGAAACGTCGTTAAATTACTGCCAACCCGCGTCGTCACCAGGCTGACGTGGTGTTAAAAAAAAGGGTACGTCCACAAGCGAAATGGGCACGGATGAAAACCTGAAAGGGCTCCATAAGTAAAAACAACAGGGCTACCGGCGAGTTATGTGAAAACACGAAAGGGCGCAAGCTCGTTAAAAGACACTTGCAAGGTCCTCTCGACCCTGTAAGGAAAAACCACTTGCGTAAGATCCTTATGACTCACAAGGGAGCAACACACTTAGGGATCCCCACGATTCCTAAGGAGAAATTACACTTGCGAGATCCTCACGACTCGTAAGGAGAACGCTCCTTTGAGACCCTCACGGTTCATAGGATTCAAAAGCCTTAAGCTGCAGGGATCTGAACCTGTTCTTAAGCCATCACAACCTCCAATGCTGCCCTACAAGAAGTTCAATATTGACCCTTGTATACAATCCACGGGCACGAATAAACATTTCCCTAACAAAGTCCCACCAGAGACTGGGGATATGCTCAAATGGCAAAAGACACTTGTAAGTCCTCTCGACTTATAAGGAGAAACCACTGTTGTAAGATCCTTACGACTTATAAGAGAACACACGCTTAGGAATCCTCATGATTCCTAAGAAGAAAACGCACCTACGAGATCCTCACGACTCGTAGGGAGAAATACCTTTATAAGACCCTTACGGCTCATGAAGTCAAAAGCCTTAGTCGACAGGATCCTAACCCTGTTTGCTAAGCCACCTTTGTTCGACATCGACAGAGGCAAATGATGATTCGCTCCTGGTAATATCCCAGTGGTAGCGATGTTGATGCCTAAAATGGTATCAAATTCCAAGTCCTTTTACGGCAAATGATGATTCGCTCCTGGAAATATTCCAGTCGTAGTGATGCTGATGCCAAGATTGGTATTAGATCCCAAATCCCATACTCGCGAGAAAAAATCAACATGCCAAAAAAATGCATATGAAATAGCCGAAATGATGGGGCAACTTGCAACAAAATCAGCAAGTAAAAATATATGCATACAAAAATAGCCGAAATGGTTGGGCAACTCGCAATAAAAAGCAGCGAGTAAAAAAAATATAGCCGAAATGATTGGGCAACTCGTAATAAAAAGCAGCGAGTAAAAATAAAAAATAGCCAAAATGATTGGGCACTGCGAAAAATAGCCGAAATGATTGGGCAATCGCGACTTTCGCGATACTAAAAGCAGAAATGATAGAGAATCGCGGAAAGAAAGAAATTAAAAATGAAATGAAATGAAACTTTTTGCCCTACAGGTGAGATCACCTCGACCCCTGTATACAATCCAGGGGCACAAACAAAAAGGGAACCATACCTTCCCACCAGGCTCCATCAGAAGAAGAGCCAAGTCTCGACGGCCATATCTACAGCCTGAAGACCCACGACGGTGTTCCTTCGCAGTCTAGCAGGATGCAGATGCAACGTCAACGAAAGACCTCACGGTCGAAACAAAGCGAAGCGACGGCAAAATCCCAGCTCCACCTCGACGTTCGATTCGATACAGCAGACGTGATGTCACCCCAGCATTTTTTCCCTCAGCAGGATGCAGACGCAACATCAACGAAGGACCTCGCGGTCGAAACAAAGCGGAGTGATGGCAAAATCCTAGCTCCACCTCAGCATTCGTCTCATTACAGCAGACGCAATGTCACCCCAGGGTCAAAACAACGGAGCCACGGCAGAGTCCCTAGTTCCAAATCTTGACGGTTCACAGACAACCTAGAGACCACCTCAGCATTCGTCTCGATACAACAGACGAGATGTCAACGACGGCGTTCCTTCGCAGTCCAGCAGGATGCAGATGCAACGTCAACAAAAGACCTTACGAACGAAACAAAGCGGAGCGACGGCAAAATCCCAGCTCCACTTCAGCATTCGTCTCGATACAGCAGACGAGAGATCACCAACGGCATTCCTCAACAGTCCAACAGGATGTGGACACAACGTCAACAAAATACCTCACGGTCGAAACAAAGCGGAGCGATGGAAAAATCCCACCATAAGCTCGACGCTCGTCTCGATACAGCAGACGAGACGTCACTACAATGCCCTTCCTCCAACAGGATTCAGACACGTCAGAGCAAATGAAGCGAAGGCCAAATTCCTAGCTTCAGGGTCTTGAAGGTAACTCATATAAAACCTGAAAGACTATCGGAGATCATCCCACATCAGCGCGGAGTGGTCACCACCTCGACGTTCGTCTCGATACAGCAGACGAGATGTCACTACAGCGTCCTTCCTCCAACAGTATTCGGACACGCCAAAGCAAATGAAGCGAAGGCCAAATTCCTAGCTTCAAGTTCTTGACGGTAACTCATATAAAACCTGAAAGACTATCGGAGAACATCCCACATCAGCGCGGAGTGGTCACCACCTCGACGTTCGTCTCGATACAGCAGACGAGATGTCACTACAGCGTCCTTCCTCCAACAGGATTCGGACACGCCAAAGCAAACGAAGCGAAGGCAATACTCCTAGCTTCAGGGTCTTAACGGTAACACAAATAAAACCTGAAAGACTATCAGAGGTCATCCCACATCAGCGCGGAATGGTCACCACCTCGACGTTCGTCTGGATACAGCAGACGAGATGTAACCCCAGCGTTCTTCCTCCAGCAGGGTTCAGACGCGACAATCAAACAATGGAGCCACGGCAAAATCCCCAGTTCCAAGCCTCAACGGTTCACCAACAACCTAGAGACAACCGCGACATTCGTCTCGATACAGCAGACGCAATGCCAGCAAACGAAGCAAAGGCCAAATTCCTAGCTTCAGGGTCTTGACGGCAACTCATATAAAACCTGAAAGACTATCGGAGATCGTCCCACACCAGCGCGGAGTGGTTATGACTCATCGGGGCTCCCCAAACTGAGCCTAACCTCAAGTAAAAAGCGGCATGGAAAAATTCCTAACGCTTGCTTTTCCGACGGTCAAACTGTCTAGGAAGATTGCATGAAGACGTCTTGTCCAGCCCCCGAAGGGATCAGAGACACGACAGTCACAAGGTTGCTCGAATAGTAAGATTGTCAATCGAGGAATACATCAGCCAACGCGACGGTACGACGGACAAAATCCTAGTACCACAGACCCTAACGGACCTTTGTCGTAAAGATCAGAGGTTAACTGTGACGTTAGGACATCCTTGCGAGAACTTCTCGATTTGTCTCGACTCGTTAGGCAATGGGGATTAAAAAACCTGTTTCCTAAGCACTGGGGCCCTACTGGTCATTCCAAGATGGACTCTTGCATACTATTCATGGGTCACACTCTCCGAAGTCGAACATCGACAAAGAGGGAAACAACCACTTACAAGTCCTCTCGACTTGTAAGCGGGAAAAATTAGCTTGTGAGATCCTTACGACTCTCAAGAGAAAACACACACTTAGGAGTCCTCATGACTCCTAGGGAGGAAATACACCTATGGGATCCTCTTGACTCGTAGGGAGAAAACTCTTTATGAGACCCTCATGGCTCATAAAGTTGAAAAGTCTTACGTGACAGATCCTAAACCTGTCTCCAAAGCCATCACTGCCCTACAAAAAGGTCAAGATGGACTATCTATGGGCCACACTCCCCGAACTCAAACATCGACAAGGAGGGAAACAATCACTTATGAGTCCTCTCGACTTGTAAGGGAGAAAATTCTCTTATGAGATCCTTACGACTCTCAAGAGAAAACGCACTTCGGAGTCCTCACGACCCCTAAGGAGAAAATACACCTGCGGGATCCTCTTGACCTGTAGCGAGAAAAAAACCTTCTTGAGACCTTTACGGCTTATGAAGATGAAAAAGTCTTAGACTACAACGACCCTAAAACTTGTCTCTTAAGTCCTCAATTCTATGGCCTTGCATAACTCTGCACTACTTCAGCCACGTACATACTTACGTAGGCAACGTAGTGGGGGGCATTTTTTCCCGCCAAAAAATTCTGCGCAAAGAGCCTAAGTTATCAAATGGCATCGATACGCTTAATAAAATGCGAACCAATATATTCTGGGCTGTATTTTGACAAAATCACAAATGAGAAATAGCTAAATTCTGATGGTATCGAAAGCGTCTCGAAAACTCTTTCGATTTGATATATTATGGGCCTCATATTTCATCCGGGATCAAAAGTTATGAGGCATCACGTGCCCACGCGTGACCATTTGCAGGCAAAGCCTGTAGGCACTGAATAAAATAAATAATTAGATGGGGTCACGTGCCATCACATGATAGGCCTTTGAAAACCTACTGAAGAAAATTAAAAGTGTAATAAAACAATCATGAATACTCCAATGGGGGATCACGTGACCAAAGGTCACGTGCAGACACGTGATGGGTTCTTCGGTTCTTTAACTAATAGAATTAAATTCTAATCAAAGAATCAATAAGTGGAGTCATGTGTCCACACGTGATGGCCCTTCAAACCCACTAAAAGGAATTAAAAGGCATGGTAAAATAGAAAGGAAAGATCCCAACAGGGTATCACGTGTCTACACGTGACCAAAGGTCACGTGCTGACACGTGATGGTTCCTTAGTTCTTTGAAACAACAGAATTAAATTATGATTAAAATGCTTAATCAGGGTGTCACGTGTCAGCACGTGAGCCGTGACAAAGTTCTTCAATTAATAGAATTAAATTCTATTTTAATGATCAAACAGTGGGATCTCGTGCCAACACGTGATAGGCTCGTAAACCCTCTGAAACAAAAGAATTAAATTCTAATTAAATAATTAATCAGTGGGGTCACGTGCCAACACGTGATGTGCTCCTGAGCCCTCTAAACCAATAGAATTAAATTCTAATTAATTGGTCAATCAGTAGGGTCACGTGCTAACACGTGATAAGCTCTTAAACCTTCTGAACTAATAAAATTAAATTCTAATTAAGGGAAATAAAAAAAACCTAGTTGGAAAAATATTTCCCTAGATCTTTCCATACAAAAAGATTGTGCTCTATAAAGTGGAGCACCATTCGATTAAAAATCCAGTGGTGATTAAAAATCACCAATTTATAGAAAGATTCTATACAAGAAAAGATTTCCCTGTAATTTGCTTGGAATAACAGATAAAAGATATTTTGGATTAAAAATCCAATGGTGAATAAAATTCACTGAGTGATCTAAAAGATCATGTTGGTTACAAAATCAATTAAAATCTTTCAATGAAAGATTGACTAAACAGATTGATTCTTTTCTTTCTCCTATAAATAGGAGCCAAGAAGAGAAGAGAGGGGATCTACTTTTTTTGGAGAGATACAACTCAAGAGATAAAAAAAAGTGGAGAATTTAATTCTCAAGAGAGAAAAAAGAGAGGAGAATTTAATTCTCAAGTGAGAAATGAAGATCTTTTCAGAAAAAAGAAACCCTAGGTGAGAAAGGGGAAAGAGATCTAAGCTCCATAAAATAAAAGAGAATTTAATTCTCAAATTTAAGAGTTTAACTCTTCTAAATAAGAACTTAGTTCTTCCTTTGGTTGAAGATCTGCAGAGGCGGATCTCCACACAAGTTGATAATTTAATTCTCATTGGGGAGATTCTGCCATGCAGATCCAAAACTTAAAAGGAGAATTGAGTTTAAGGAATTTAATTCCCCCAAATTCATAGGAATTTAATTCCTCCAAAGAGAACTAGGGTTTAACCCTATATGAGAATTTAATTCTCCTAAATTCATAGGAATTTAATTCCTCCAAACAGAACTAAGGTTTAACCCTATATGAGATTTTAATTCTCCCAAATTCATAGGAATTTAATTCCTCCAAACAGAACTAGAGTTTAACCCTATATGAGAATTTAATTCTCCCAAATAAGAATTTAATTCTTCTACATACATAGGAATTTAATTCCTCTAAAACAGAATTAGGATTTAACCCTACAGAGAATTTAATTCTTAAAACAAGAAACTTGAAATCCTCCATGCACGTAAAGAACTTAGTCATGTGGTGACACGTGACCCCTATCCTCAATTATCAGAAAAGAAGGAACAAAACTAGGTTACGTGCTCCCACGTGACCCCCTGAAACAGATCCCTTAAAATGAGAAAGAAAAACTTGGAGGCAATGCCCCACGTGCTCCTACGTGACCTTCAAAATAAAGGGAACAAAGCCAAAGGCAGAATCAATTTTGGGCTCTCTCACGTGTCCCCACGTGACCCCTTAATAAACACTTTAATAATCAATACATGGCTATCCATCACGTGCCAACACGTGATGGCCTGAAGTCCAAAAGTGTTTAACACTTATTTGCGGATTTGAGAATAAAATTAAGAAGGTCTGGCCCCATCTCAGGCGCCTCACGTGGCTCCACGTGAACCCCTTCCTTTCAAGTGTTTAACACTATTTTGAACATTTTGTCTCCAGTGTTTGACACTGTTTTAAATACATCTCGTGAGGACACGTGACCGCCAGATGTCCTTTAGTGTTTAACACTATTCTAAAACCAGCTTAGCCCAAATTGGCTATGTTTTCCAGAGGCAAATATCCCCTTCAAATGAGCCTTAAAATCCAGAGCTATAACGTTTAATGCTCAAAGACAAAATGTTATCAGAGCCTTCAAACTCTTATTTAGCATTGCTAAATAATGATGGGCTGAACCCAGGCATGTGTTCAATAGTCCAAAAAAGGTCCAACATTTTAAACCTAATTGGACTTAGCCCAAGTTGGCCATAAGTCCTCAATTCAGATTTAACTGAGCCCATGTGCTCATAATCTAATTAATTGATCTTAGTTACAAATTGAACTACAGATTTCCCAATCAACTTTGGTTCAAGGGAACATCTCTTCACTCCTCGGATATTTGTCGTTGTAATCCTTCAACGTCTTCAGAGAGGTGACGGGTCCTGATAACCAATCATTCCACGGATTGTGGGGTCCTTAAACCCATGGACTATGATGTCCTTAACCTCAGACTGTGGGGTCCCTTTAAACCCATGGACTATGATGTCCTTAACCTCGGACTGTGGGGTCCTTAAGCCCATGGACTATGATGTCCTTAACCATGGACCACCATGTCCTTAAACTGGTAATCGACCGTAATGTCCCTGAACTAAACAATAGAGTCCAAATGCTCTCTTGTTGGATCTAAATGATCTCGTTAAGTTGATCTTAGTCTAAAATGAGACTAACGTATCCTTAACAAAATTTTAAATTGATCTTAGTCTCAAATGAGACTAACGTATCCTTAAACCCAACCGCCAAACCCAAATCTAAGAAGATACGGATTTGGACTAATCCACGCCCTACGGGCGACAACATAAATTAGTCTCCGTATACAATCCACGGGCAAGCAAAAAAAAAAAAAACACCTACGACACGAAGTGACCATCTGGAGAAGGAGAAAGTGGTTACCGCGATGCGGTAGCGTAATTAACTGCATGGGCTTGCGCCTGCAGGGAAGAGCATCCCCACAATCAAAAACCCCTCAAATGAGGGGGAATCTGACGAAGTCTGCTACATCGGCCGCATCCGTTTAAACCATCGATACATGGTGCCATAAATCAACTTGGCATTTTCGGAGAGGCGGACGGATATCACCCATTAGCATCTGCCCTCGGAATTCAGGCCCTGATGTCCCAACGTCCCGGTCGCGTCTTTCGGCGGAGAACAGTTCATTTATGAACTAGTCCTCTTGAGGACTTTAGACTTCTAGGGTTTTGCTTGGTGGCATCCATGAGGTATAATCCCTTCCATTTAGTTTAGTTTATGTTTTCCTAGCATCCTAGTTAGTTAGAATTGGGTTAAGGCGTGGATTTGTGAGCTTGGAAATTCCTAGATAAGGGTTTGAGTGTTGTGTGGATTGGGTGGTGCCTAGTGGCTGTTACAAGACCCTGGAGACCAATTCTTAACCTGGACCAGCGACCAAAACCCCAAAATACGAACTTTAGATTCATCGATATCGGGGTTTTGTGGAATTATTGATGGTTTATAGGAATCTGGGATGACCCGAGGCCTTTATACAAGAAGTTCCATGACCATGAGACGTGCAGGCAACCATAAACTACCACCTGAAACCCGAGCCCAATATCCTCTAGTCTGGCCGCATATTTATTGCTATAGGCCGCATATTTCGGCCAAGTTGGAGTGAAACCTTGTGATTTTTAGTCTGGGGCATTGTTATCCTATATCTAAAGCAACCACATATGCAAAATTGGCTAGTTTGACCTGAGTCAAAATCTGGGAGCACATTGATGTGATTTTGGCTATGTTTTCCGTATTTTTAAATGTTTGGTTTTTCTATTTGGATTTGTATTGGGTTGTTGGATGTTTGTACATCGACAACAAGGGTTGTTTGATTGTTTTTGCACGCGTAGACCATAGGTTCTCACCTATGAGCGCGCCGTGTACCGTATCGGTTTTCCGGATTCGATTTTAATAAATGATTGCAATTATGTATTATTGTAGGTACCTTCGCGTGGATTCCGAGGCGACGGAACGTGGCTTCATCGACTTCGGCAAGTAAGGAGCAAAGTGAGTAGATCCATATCTACGAGGGAAGTCGGGTGGATGGCGTATAGCACCCCCGCAAGTTTTGATGGAAACCAATTCTTAGAATATAGTTAAGGAAACCTAGATTAGGAAACTAGGGATATGGTTTAAAAGATAATTAGAAATGATATTAGTGATTAAATATATATTTTACGATATGAGAAGGATTTAGGGATATGAAAAGTGAATGTGAACCACGACTTGTAGACATGTAGCTGCACTAGAATAGGTATGAGTTTTATAGTAGTGTGACATTTAATGTATAACGTAGATGTATATATAAAATGACTTGTTGTAAGATGACTTAATGAGATATCGATATGATGAAAAAATATATACGATGTGATATGATGATTTGATTGATATGTCGGTATACAGATGCGATTCGATTGTGGTGATTGATACCTTTGCCGGTCACCTGATATAAGATTGTTATGGATATGACTTGGGACATAGGTATATGGATATATGTGTGTGTGTGTGTATTTTCAATGTTGTGAATCATGAATGATAGACCGTACGAGACGTTAGGTCTGTATCCCTCATTATCATATAGGAGGATAGGATCCCCGACGGTTTCTTACCGCCGTACGATGATTTTCCATACGTGATGAGTTGGGCTTGATGATTGATCCATACCCTTTATTAGAGAATGTTGTACGATGGATTATGCCGTACGTGATGTCGTGAGGCTAGATGCCGATGGTTACATTCACCGACTCGGTCATGTTAGATACATATACCCATCAGCATTTGCATATGATTTACCTTATGCTGCATTCATGTTATTCTCATTGCATTGCATATACCTGTGCTAGTACACTTACACCATTATCGATGATGCGTATGCTACACTTACACAGATTGGCCGGCTCACACACTTCATCATCGATAATTGCTATGTCACTTACACAGTAGAATCACTGCATCAGGATATGACTCCTTGCATGATATAATTGCTATAGCTACATATTGTACACCCATACTTGTGTACATACACATATGCACCTTTATACGATGTTGCATTGGACTTTGGAGAATTTGGGAACCGCGGAATATATATTAAAATAGATTCATTTAAAAGAGCGGTTTTCCCTCGATATGTGCATATTACTGTTCCATGTTGCATTATATACGGATATGCTTACGTTTATGTTATATATCGCATACATCATGCATTACGCTTTTACGCATTGAGATATGTTGTTTTCATGAATTTCTGGATTTGAGAACCGTGGCTATTTCAAAAGAAAGCATGTGTTGTTTTAAAAACCCGGTTTCTCTTGATATGATATTTCAGTGCGTCCACCATGAGTTTTCTCGGTTCTGAAACGTATGACATGTGAAACCCGATTCGAGGAGTTGGACGAGGCCGATTGCGGGTACATGGTGGACCCGGTAGGTACCCGGGGCGAGAAAGGATTGTTGTGCAGTAGTCGGTGAGCCTGGCAGAGGGACTACTACCTACCGGTGATAGTATTTGGGCTTGGAGGATATCCGGAGGATACCGACCGGAGTGGAGAGATGATATGGGCCGATCCGGACTGACGAAGCTTGAGATATGAGGATTTACGTGTCGATGCTGGATACGGGTTTCATGATATTTTCGAGTGTCGATGCTGGACACCTAGGTTCCATGATTTTAATGTGTCGCGAGGAACACACGTTGATTTATATCCTCACACTTCCATGCATATTCTTTTATGATATTTACATGCATGATGTTGTTGTGTCATTGGATGACAAGTGGACGAGATCCACATGCATACATACATTGATCATATTGTTGGGTGATATCCACATGCGCATAGGCTTGATTATGTTGTTGGCACACATATAGATACGGTCACCCTAGGTATCATAGTATTACCTTTATGATATAGTTGATCTAGGGAATCGTTACTTTATTCAATTTCTACCAGTTGATATTTTTCTTCTCACGAGTTGGCAACTCACCCCCGTTGTGCCATAATTCTTGCAGGTTGACCGCATGGATCAGTAGCGGTATCGCTGGCACAAGTTGTATTCGGGTGATTGCTTTGGTAGGTGGTACATATTGGATCGTACCCCTCTTGTATTTATTTTTCATATTGTATCTAGTCAACTCCATCAATCAAACTAGTATTTGTATAAGTAATGAGGCTTAGTGAGACTTGTGGTTGCGAGACTTAGAGCGAGGGGTATTCCGCTACTTGTAGTTTTGATGTCTTGCTTATTTCCTTATTTTTGGTGTTGATCTTCGCCGTTGGGCGTCGTATACTTATATATATTGTCTTGCATGGTTGTGATCCGTCGTTTAGCGACGAGCTAGCTCCATCTTGGGGTTGCCTTTATTATCATTATGTATTTATGGTTTTGGATCAAAAATACAAAGGAGGTGCTGCCCAAATTTTTAAAACATGAAACATGTTTTCAAACTAGTAAATTTCACTTGCATTATTCATGTTCCTTTTCTATGCATTTAAGAAAAACTTGATTTCATTATACCTTTATTTCAAAACTTCACCTCCTTGATTTTTCTTTAAAAGGTTTAGATTTCTGGGTTTCGGCTTACTTGAATTACGTGACGCCTTTAGACGTGGCGAGATTTAAGTGCCGGTCACGAGCTAATATTTCGGGTCTTGAAAAAGTTGGTATCAGAGCGCTAGGTTTAACCTTGGTTCGAGTCTATGTTTAACTATGCAGAGTCTAGGGCGTATGTATATTTCGGAACCTAGGCTTGACCTTACGGAATTTAGACTTGAACAGGGGGGTATTAGGCCCGAACTTTCGTTTTATAGGCTGACCCTGATTGATGGAGAAGGTAGCTAGGGTAGAGTGACGTACCGTACGTATGTTCCGCAGCATATTTACGATACGATACTCCACTTAAGAAACCTTAGGATGTACATATTTCGAGATCTGTGATTCTCTTCGTACCCATGATTATACATCCATTTGAGATCCTTGATTCTGTTCGTTTCTATGATCATACTTTCATTGATGTTGTTTCTTCTTATGATCATGCATCCATTTTGGATCTGTCGCTTCCTTTCATGCCCTTGATCCGTTTTCTTCGATACATTATTGAGGTTCCTGTCACCATGGTTTGAGCGCAGATTGAGCTGCTGCTAGTGTTGCGGTCAGGGAAAGCTCGTCATGGACGAGGACTGACCATTGTGTTTCCGGGTGACATAGGAACGTCTCGATGTAGTGTTATGTTGTGGCCTCTTGTTGGGGCGAGGGTTGGTTTTGCACCGGATGATCGGGCCATTAATAGAGGCTGCCTATTGCGAGAGGACTGTTGATTTACAGCCTACCTCAGAGATTGTGATGTCGTCTACTTTGCAGACAGACGACCCAGCTATTGCTGAGATTGATAGGATGTCGCCTCCAGACTTTTCGAGCTGAGATCGCTGGAGCTTTTAGGCAGAGATGCGACAGATGATAGCTAGTCTATCCCGAGTTAAGAGACGAAGGCGACTCATCAGATTGATGCGCCGACGCAGGCCCAGTTGAGTTGAAGATTTCCAGTGTAGAGAGTCTTACATAGATCTATGGTAGACCGATCCAGAGATGACCGTTGATGTATCGTCTTTTCTAGAGGATTGAGGCATTGTTTAGCAAGCGGACGAAGGGTATTCGCATGTCGTCTAGGCGAAGTTAAAGAGTTCGAACGAATGTCAGAAAACCCATTTTTCCAAGTTTAAAGTATTCGAAAGAACATGCAAGTAATTCTGTGGACCCTCTAGAAAAATGAAACCCTAACTCGATATAATGACCATGGAACCGCTTCTGAACCTTAGGGTTTGCAGCAGTTCAACGGTGCCATCAGTGAGGCTTGGGTTTGCCCTTCTACGGTTGGTCCATAGGTACTATGGCATGTACTGGATATTATTAGACTGTGCTCAGGTGTTGAGCTTTCAGGGAATTATGGGACTTTGACGAATCGATTGAAAAGTTTGACGTCGTCCGAATATCATGTGATAAGAGATCAGCAAGCTGACCAGCTTCGGATAGAGGACCTCACCCAGATGTGTTGTGAGTTGATTGAGAACGGACGAGTGTTGAGTATTCCTCCGATGGTTGGGACGAGTTCTCGAGGACGTGTTCGGCCAGATATCTTCTACAGATTGATGAAGATACCGAGTTCATGATTTTGAGTCCGTGTGAGAGATTTCGGATTGACTGTAGCCGAGAACATTTGCAGTACGCAGATAGCGTGACGTGACGTCGAAGTGGACGATGATACAGACGAGTGGGACCAGAGGTTCGTGAGAGATGCTGACGAGCCGTTGTTATTCCCCATTGAGATTAGAGATTGGGTATGTCTACAGAGGCGTTGGGATAAGGCCAGTTCCTGAGGAAATGCTGTGCTGAGAATGCAAATGTCCCGAAAATGAGAAAATATTATGCAAGAGTACCAGCCTCCGTATGGTTCGGCATAGGCGAGATCGGAAGAGACCCTGAGCAGGTTCTTTCCAGGAAAATGCTGCGATGAGATTTGTACCGAGGATCAGTTGTGTCATGAGTATTCAGAGGACCAGAGGCCGACGCCAGTAATGTGCTGCTTTACGAGTGGTCGTGATAATTGGCCGAGAGATGACCTGAGAAGTGCCAGAGCGGAATCGTTCCCGTTAGCACACCTGACCGAGCGATGGATTGCGAGATTGGTAATCCGAAGAGAAAATGAAGACCAGAGATAGAGGACGCCAGACCGTGAGCAGGAAGCAGATGAACGTTCTTTCTCTGCCAGTAGTCCAGTTGTGGGCGCACAGACATTTTCGATAATGTAGGAGGTGTACCTCAATGTCATTTGTTGCGATTTGCGTTTGTGATCCGAGTATCATGCTTATATCACTTGGATTTGAGTTTTGATGATTGAGTTTCATGGTATGTTTTCATGCACCATGGCTGCACCTACTGGGTATTTACATTTTGCGCATAGTTATTGCATGTGATATTGATTTTGTGCCTTGGCTGCACGTGTTTCTGATTCGTGGATTTCATACAGTTGATTTGATTTGTGCATGTGGTACGCACTCGATTTGATTTTTGCACTCGGTATAGCTCACATGTGCTTGCAGTGCAGCGATACGGATTCTGTGCACATAATTGCACATGTTTTATGATTTTGTATACCTAGGTACAGTCGGCGTGGCTTTTATACGCATTTGAGTTATTAATGCATTTCCGTGCACTTGTTGCACCCGATTTATATTTTTGTGCAATTGCTGCACCAGATTCGTATTTCGTGCATTTGTTGCACTAGATTTTCATTTCGTGCAATTGTGGCACCAGATTTATGTTTTTATGCATTTGCTGCACCAGATTCGTATTTCGTACATTAGTTGCAGTAGATTTGCATTTCATGCATTTGTTGCACCGGACGGGTATTTGTGCATTTGTCGCACTGGATTTATACTCCGTGTCTTGGTTGCACCCGATTTATGTATTTGAGCATTTGTTTCGCCAGACTTATGTTTTCGTGCGCGTTGCACTTGACGTTCGTTTTTTGTGCGCTTTACCGCACTGGGCATTTATATAGACCTCACGCGCTTGGGTTAGATTTTTGCGCATATTAGGCGCTTGGTATTGGATTTCATGCACATCGGATGCACTTGAGTGAGATTTTACTCGTGCATGTTGGATGCCCTTGATTTAGATTTTTATTCGTGCATCTTGGATGCACTTGATTTCGATTTCATTCGTGCATAACGGATGCACTTGATTTGGATTTTCGCTCATGTTGGACGCATGGTATGAGATGTGATTTGTGCACACCGGATGCACTCGATTTTTGATTTTCAATCGTGCATGTTAGTTGCACTGGATTGATGTTTTCGTGCACTCTAGGTGCACTTGACATTGTTGTCGTGCACACCCGTTGCACTGGACAGATACTTTCGTGCACACCCGTTGCATTTAGTTTTGGTTTTGTGCACATTCGTAGCACTTGTATTTGGATTTGGTTTTCGTGCGCACCAGACGCGTGTGATTGTTGGATACGCCTTTTGAAGCTGATTTTGCTCTTGAGCACCTTATTTTCATGTTGAGCACTAAGTTATATAGTTGCCGAACAGGACTAATCTGAGGACAGTACCTGAGTACCTTGCATGCATTAAAAAGTTTAACAAGAGGTTTTCAAAAAAGATTTATAGTCTCGCTATTTCCTACGTGTCCGCGAGTGACACGGACGTTTATAAAGGAAAGCCTTTAGGGGATATTTCAAAAAGGGCGGATCGTATATTTGAGCAAAACATATATAATAGTATATTTATTACTTTACAATGAGCGTCCGTCACTTGTTCCGTGATTTACGCATCAGCGGTGATTCAGAAAAGATTTTGGATGTATTTTATTCAGTTTTTGGAGAATTTTCAAGGATGCGTACTATATACGTACTATGGTATTTAACTACTGTATATTGGATTTCAGCATTGGATTTCGAGATCTGTATCACCATTGTAACTCCGATGATATGCGTGCAAATCTGATGTTTTGCGTGACGCTTGACGGAGTTCGATTTTGAATTTTGTACTCGTTTTCCGGTACACGCGATGCGCTGTAGTATTTCCGTGTCTTCCGTGATTTCGGAGCCCCGTTGATTTGAGCTGATTATTGAAATGTTTTTGAAATTGGGTGTTTAAATTTAAATTCGGGGAACGAATTTATTTAAGGGGGGAAGATTGTAACATTTCAGAAAATATAAAATATTTTTTTTGGAATTTAATATTAAAATAATATATTTCCCGAAAACTGCCCGATTTGCGAAATTGGGGTTTTCGAAAAAGGGTATAAATATATACCAATAATTGTAAAATAATTGGAAATTAAAATGATTTATTCATTTAAAAATATATCTAAAGGATTTGGCATTTTTAAAATAGATTATATGCAGTTTAAATGATAACCCGATTAGTGCATTACTAATCGCGATTAAGCCAAATCCGTGTTTCTACAGTTTTTCATGGCTAGTGCACCATGTCATGTTGCAATTTGGTAACATGTTGTTTTGGATATTTATGGTTTAGTTTTAAAAGAAAAGAGAAAAAAAAGAGTAAAGGGTAAAAGGGTAAATAGATGAGAGAGTGGGTGAGAATAAGAGGAGGAGAGAGAGATAGGACAGCCATGTTTACTTCATTTTCCCCATTATTTTTCCTTCTTCATCTTCCTCAACTCACTTCCCTCCACCTCTATCCCAAGATCCATCTCCAAATATTCACCAAAACCCTAAACATTCTTCACAATAGTTGGTCCCCTCTTCACCCTCTACACTTTGGACCCATCAATGTTGGATTTTGAGGACATTAGACTTCTAGGGTTTTGCTTGGTAGCATCCATGAGGTATAATCCCTTCCATTTAGTTTAGTTTATGTTTCCCTAGCATCCTAGTTAGTTAGAATTGGGTTAAGGTGTGGATTTATGAGCTTGGAAATTCCTAGATAAGGGTTTGAGTGTTGTGTGGATTGAGTGGTGCCTAGTGGCTGTTACAAGACCCTAGAGACCAATTCTTGACCTGGAACAGCGACCAAAACCCCAAAATACGAACTTTAGATTCGTCGATATCGGGTTTTTATGGAAGTAGTGATTGTTTATAGGAATCGGGGATAACCCGAGGCCTTTAACAAAGAAGTTCCTATGACCATGAGACGTGCAGGCAACCATGAACCACCACCTGAAACCCGAGCCCAATATCCCCTAGTCTGGCCGCAGATTTATTGCTATAGGCCGCAGATTTCGGCCAAGTTGGAGTGAAACCTTTTGATTTTTGGTCTGGGGCATTGTTATCCTATATCTAGAGCAACCCCATATGCAAAATTGGCTAGTTTGACCTGAGTCAAAATCTGGGAGCACTTTGATATGATTTTGGCTATGTTTTCCGTATTTTTAAATGTTTGGTTTTGCTATTTGGATTTGTATTGGGTTGTTGGATGTTTGTACATCGACAACAAGGGTTGTTTGATTGTTTTTGCACGCGTAGACCATAGGTTCTCACCTATGAGTGTGCTGTGTGCCGTATCGGTTTTCCGGATTCGATTTTAATAAACGATTGCGATTGTGTATTATTGTAGGTACCTTCACATGGATTCCGAGGCGACGGAGCGTGGCGTCATCGACTTCGGCAAGCAAGAAGAAAAGTGAGTAGATCTATATCTACGAGGGAAATTGGGTGGATGGCGTATAGCACCCCCGCAAGTTTTGATGGAAACCGATTCTTAGAATATAGTTAAGGAAACCTAGATTAGGAAACTTGGGATATGGTTTAAAAGATAGTTAGAAATGATATTAGTGATTGAATATATATTTTGAGATATGAGAAGGATTTAGGGATATGAAAAGTGAATGTGAACAACGACTTGTAGACATGTAGTTGCACTAAAATAGGTATGAGTTTTAGAGTAGTGTAACATTTGATGTATAAGGTAGATGTATATATAAAATGACTTGTTGTAAGATGACTTAATGAGATATCGATGTGATGAAAAAAGATATACAATGTGATATGATGATTTGATTGATATGTCGGTATACGGATGCGAGTCGATTGTGGTTTGATCCTTTTGCCGGTCCCCTGATATAAGATTGTTATGGATGTGACTTGAGACATAGGTATATGGATATATATATGTGTGTTTTCAATGTTGTGAATCATGAATGATTGGCCGTACGAGACGTTAGGTCCGTACCCCTCATTGTCATATAGGAGGATAGGATCCCCGATAATTTATTACGGCTGTACGATGATTTTCCGTACGTGATGAGTTGGGCTTGATGATTGATCCATACCCTTGCCTAGAGGATGACGTACGATGGATTATGCCGTACGTGATGTCGTGAGGCTAGATGTCGATGGTTAGATTCACCGACTTGGTCATGTTGGATACGTATACCCATCAGTATTTGCATACGATTTACCATATGCTGCATTCATGTTTTTCTCATTGCATTGCATATACCTGTGCTAGTACACTTACACCATTATTGATGATGCGTATGCTACACTTACACAGATTGGCCGGCTCACACACTTCATCATCGATAATTGCTATGTCACTTACACAGTAGAATCACTGCATCAGGATATGACTCCATGCATGATATACTTGCTATAGCTACATATTGTACACCCATACTTACGTACATACACATATGCACCTTTATACGATGTTGCATTGGACTTTGGAGAATTTGGGAACCACGGAATATATATTAAACCGGATTCATTTAAAAGAGCGGTTTTCCCTCAATATGTGCATATTACTGTTCCATGTTGCATGATATACGGATATGGTTACGTTTCTGTTATATATCGCATACATCATGCTTTACGCTTTTACGCATTGAGATATGTTGTTTTCATGAGATTTCTGAATTTGAGAACCGTGGCTATTTCAAAAGAAAGCATGTACTGTTTTAAAAACCCGGTTTCTCTTGATATGATATTTCAGTGCGTCCACCATGCGTTTTCTCGGTTCTGAGACGTGTGGCATGTGAAACCCGATTCGAGGAGCTGGACGAGGCCGATTGCGGGTACATGGTTGACCCGGTAGGTGCCCAGGGCGAGAAAGGATTGTTGTGCAGTAGACGGTGAGCCTGGCGGAGGGACTACTACCTACCGGTGATAGTATTTGGGCTCGGCGGATCTCCGGAGGATACCGACCGGAGTCGAGAGATGATATAGGCCGATCCGGACTGACGGAGCTCGTGGGCCAATCCGGACTGACGGAGCCCGAGATATGAGGATGCACGTGTCGATACTGGACACGGGTTTCATGATGTTTTCGAGTGTCGATGCTGGACACCCAGGTTCCATGATTTTGATGTGTCGCGAGGAACACACGTTGATTTATATCCTCACACTTCCATGCATATGCTTTTATGATATTTACATGCATGATGTTGTTGTGTCATTGGTTGACATGTGGAGGAGATCCACATGCATTCATACATTGATCATTTTGTTGGGTGATATCCACATGCACATAGGCTTGATTATGTTGTTGGCACACATACAGATACGGACACCCTAGGTATCATAGTATTACCTTTATGATATATTTGACCTAGGGAATCGTTATTTTATTCGATTTCTACCTGTTGATATTTTTCTACTCACGAGTTGGCAACTCACCCCATTGTGCCACAGTTCTTGCAGGTTGATCGTATGGATCAGTAGCGGTATCGCTGGTACACAGTTGCATTCGGTTGATTGCTTTGGTAGGTGGTACATATTGGATCGTACCCCTCTTGTATTTATTTTTCATATTGTATCTAGTCAACTCCATCAATAAAACTAGTATTTGTATAAGTAATGAGGCTTAGTGAGACTTGTGGTTGCGAAACTTAGAGCGAGGGGTATTCCACTACTTGTGGTTTTGATGTCTTGCTTATTTCCTTATTTTTGGTGTTGATCTTCGCCGTTGGGCGTCGTATACATATATATACTGTCTTGCATCATTGTGATCCGTCGTTTGGCGAAGAGCTAGCTCCCGCTTGAGGATACCTTTATTATCATTATGTATTTATGGTTTTGGATCAAAAATACAAAGGAGGTGCTGCCCAAATTTTTAAAAGACGAAACATGTTTTCAAACTAGTAAATTTCACTTGCATTATTCATGTTCCTTTTCTATGCATTCTTGAAAAACTTGATTTCATTATACCTTTATTTCAAAACTTCACCTCCTTGATTTTTCTTAAAAAGGTTTAGATTTCTGGGTTTCGGCTTACATGAATTACGTGACGTCTTTAGACGTGGCGTGATTTAAGTGCCGGTCCCGAACTAATATTTCGGGTCGTGACAGAACGTATATGCAATTTCATAACGTGCCTGATCTAATCATCACTTGATTAAGGAAATTGTTCACAACATTATCCTGCAATACAAAATTATATCCTTCTTTAACTTAATAAAGAATCTGATGTAATGTTGTATATCAGGTTCAGTATGTAATAACATTCATTCAAAATCAATGCATTTGGTAATACAAGGTGATATCTGATTTGGCTGCAACAATTGCACCATTCTCTATACTAAGAGACATATCACCCAATCCCAGTTCTCTCCCTTTCTATATCCCATGTAACAGATTACATATGTGGGGTCCTATTCCGGTATCTCATACCCAGGACATAGAGTGTACTGAGAAACAGTTCTCGGTAATGAACACACCTGAAGAAGATACATCAACATGCATATTCCTCGATTGGGTCGCGTAGGAATCCAGATATTTCCCTATTTCCTGCTCAGACTTATAACAATTATAAGGTAGAGCGGAACCAACGTTCCCCAGCTCAGTATAATAAGTAGGTTCGGTGAATGCATCCATATTATTATCTTGATTAAGGCATGACATGGTCGCTACCACGAGAGAGAGAGAGGGAGAAGAAAACACTCAGCGTATGCTCTTGCAAGATCAGATTGGTTATTATTTTATCTAATCAGGATGGCTCCCACTATTTTTATCAAATCTTCCTTCAAACCCTGAAAGGTAAGACTAGCCGGAATTAATTACACCCTACAAGTTCGCCAATCTTTCAGCCAGGCCAGTGTCGGTACTTTGAGGGAGGTTCCCCGTGCTTTCGCATGGACCTAATTAAAATAAACTTCATTTTTCCTGGGGGCGTAACCCCGTTAACACCTTTCTAGACACCTACTTTGATCGGCTAATTGTAATGTGCAAAACTCTTCTAGGAATAACTCTTACTCGCAGTGGGTATCGGGATCCAACTATCTCATAGAAGGTATGCAATCTCATTGCAAATTTCAACACTTGAAATTCCCGATAATATTTTACCCCTAGCAACCTATGACCTTGATGAACTTGATATCGTTGTAGAATCGAATGATTTTGAAAAGGAGTGTTTTTGAGGCTTTTACTAGTTTTGCTAAAGAGGTCACTCCCGGTGAAGAGATCTCGGCTCTTTCCTCATCGAATAAAGTGTTGGATATTCAGGAATACCGCTATGCAAAGCAAGAACCAGAGCTACCCTTTTTTAAAATTTGATTCTACAACATCTTTAGGTTTCTTTCTTTTCATTAATCTCATTAATGAAATCCCATCAATTATGCTTCCTAAGCATCACAGAAGAAATGAAAATGCAACGTACGCTTATGCCATCCGCATTCGCCACAGTGTCCCGTTATGCACCGTTAGGTTACTTAACTAACGGCATAGCGGGACGGGACTAGCGCGGGTGCAAAACATAAACAACGTTTATTATATATCATATATATAATAATAAAGCAATCATCTTACACATATAAAGTGATCACATCACAGAATATCAGCAGCAGAAGTCCACATATGAAATATTGGATATACTAGGAATTCCGTGTTTTAAATTAAGCCAGTAAAAAACACGGATTCCACGGTCGTGATGAATAGACAAACCCACATCCCTAGACCCCTACGAGAGCGGCAAGCAACCCTACCAATTCTAGAGTTAGGAGACCCGGTCTCGACTCCTCGAGATGGTCTCCCACTAGACTCTAGAACCCGGTTACTTGTGCTCCCCGCCTTGGGTCTATCCTAATACGGAAAAGTAAATAATATACATCAATGGTGACATCATCCTCAACCCGGAAGTGCCCCAATAAAAGAATATTACATACAAGTTTTTATATGAATGAAAATGAAAACTCTCATCTCACATAAAAAAAAAACCTCGGCTATTCAAACACGACGATCCAATGTAACATATCCCAGCAACATATAACATCACATGTTATCAACGTAAGTGAATATGTGTATCCCATTTGTCGTTGACATATAGCAACGAAACCGGCGATACACCACATATTACACTTACGGTCGTAGAAAAGAATGTGAAAAACAACAACAATTGAAATCTGGAACCACCTTAGACATCATAAACCCAATGTATCACACACTTTGGATTTCATGCCTAACCATATGAATTCCTTAGACATCCCAAGCCTAACAATTATAAACCCCACATTTTGGTCTCGTTGTTGAAAATAGTTTCCAATAACAAGTCGGGCAATTCAACAAGATTCCCGACATTCTGATCGAATGCTCGTCGAAAACTTTTAGTAGACGGCCACACCCCCTATGTCGTCGATGAAGTGCACTTAGGCGGAACACCGCGGCCGCGAGCACCCGAACGGATGCTTTTGGCAACGGGGTTTTCCTACAGTCACTTGGTCGGGGCTATGGGGCGTGGCTATATAGTAAGGTTACCCGGCGAGTATCCGTGTACACTACGTGATTGCGACGGACTTTTGATCCACATCAAAATCCCGTGGCAACCGATCACATGAGACTAAATTGCTAGATTTATAAAATTCAAAATAGTTTTCATAAAACTAAGTATTGTGGATTCCAAATATTTTATCACAATCACAGATAGCTAGACGATGTTAAACTTTTCGATCGAATCAACAAACACCCACATTTCCCAGAAAACTCAACACTTGAGCATAGTTTAAAAAATACCTAGAAGATGCCACAGCACCTA
This sequence comes from Agapanthus africanus, assembly GCA_030015575.1. Lineage (NCBI taxonomy): Eukaryota > Viridiplantae > Streptophyta > Magnoliopsida > Asparagales > Amaryllidaceae > Agapanthus > Agapanthus africanus. The sequence continues at coordinate 219,347,082 of JASDDO010000029.1, forward strand.
TGGACCAACCATAAAGGCCAACCCTTGCCTCACCTATGGCGCCGCGGAACTACCACAAACCCTAGGGTTTGGTGGCGGTTCCGACGGTTATAGAATCGAGTTCGGGTTTCATTTTTCTAGAGGGTCCATAGAAAACACCTGCAAGTTTTTCTAAAGATTTTAAACTTGGAAAAATCCAACTCTTGAAAAATTTCCAGCGAGGGAGAAAAACGGGTATTTGATATTCTTTCAAACTTTTTAACGCCGTCAAGAATACCCGAAACGATGTTAGAATTACGACTACGAAACACTCCGTATTGCCTTTACATAAAGATAACATCACATGCAATCTCAGCAAAAACAACACCTAAAATACCAAAACCCAGAGACTGGAACACCACACGAAAACGAAGCCAGAACTCCATGGGAAAACCGGCCAGGGCGGTCCAATTGCCAGTTTCATCGGGTGAAATCCGGTGAAAAGGGTTCGTATTTTTGTGGTGTTCATGTTACATCTCATGTAACATTCTGTAGTTGCTTAAAAAAATTTAGATACTCTGAAAAATACGACAGAAACTAGGATTTTGTTTCGAGTGTTTCGGAGTTGTTTCGGTTTCGTAATTCTACAAACATCGTCTAATTCTCTAGCTTGGCTCTGATACCACTGCAGGGTTCCGGAGCACCGCCACTGGGTTTCGAGAGGCATCGACCATGCCGTTTTCAAAAATTTGGCGCGCTAAAGAACCCTAACCTAGAATCTTAACTAGAGAATTAGACGAAACTAGAATGTAAACATATTTACATCTAAGTGAACAAGAAATACAACCTTTGTAGACCGGTCCTTCACTTCAATAGCTCCGTGTAGTAGTCTCTTCGCTCCATGTAGTGATCTCCCAGACTCTAGTAAGGCTCCACAAGGTGAAATGAACAAGCTTGCTTGAAGTCTTCGAGGCCGAAGATGATCTACGTCGAGAAGACACTAACCCAAGCTACCTGTAACGCTTTGAATTTTCGTTTAGGTAGTTTTTCGATAATCGGTAAAATAAACAGTATTTTCCGTAAAATGTCAAAATAATTATTTTTCAACATAGACCTAATTATACAAAATTTAGATAAGAAATTGGTTAATAAATTGTCACTAAAAAATTTCTAGTCATTTAAAAAAAAATCTTAATTAATTATTTTTAATATTATTTTAAGCTTTTAAATATACATTAAATTAGTGATAAATACAAATTTAAATGGGTAAATTACATACTTAGGAACCATTATAAACTAAAATCTAGTGTTAACAAAAATTTTATCAAGACTTTCCTAGATTGGTTGTTCTATAGTTTAAAAATGAATTAAAATGGTTTTTTTTTTTGTAAAGTTGATGTGATAAGCATTAATTACACTTGAGGGTTTCTTTTCTCATGGAAATTTCTACACATTTCCCTCACTCTCCCCACTTTTCCCCCATGGCCGAGAGCCATCCTGCTGCAGCCCAAAATTTTTCCCATTTCTTTTGCTTCTAAATTCATTCAAAAATCCACAAATTCTTCACAAAACTCAAAACAAATCCCTATTCTACCTCTTCTCAAACCCAAATTAGTTTAAGACATGGAGAAAGGAGGCATCTTTGGAGACTAGAGCAAGCTAGGGTTCAAACTTGTGAGGTAAAATTTCTAATTAAATGGTTAATTGGTAGTTTAAATATGATAATTTAGAATTTTAAAGTGTTAATTTCATAGTAATTGCTTGTTTTTTTGAAATTCAAGAAAAAGGGGTTGATTTTGGATTTGGGTTTGAAGCATTTCTAATAGTTTAAATTAGGTGTAGTTGTTATCTAGTGGGTTAGTTTGGATAATTATGCTAGATTGTGATCGCTATATCGTTAATCCGCGATGTTTGCATCGAAATTGAAATATTAGTGCTTACTTGGTTTTTCAAAAAATTAGGTGTTGATTTAAATTGTGATATCTCGATGATACTATTAGCATCTCCTACGACTTTTAGTGTGTGCGAATGCGGAATTTGGTTTAATCGGGTTTTAGTTTTGACGGTTGCTCCGAAACGACGATTTTAGTTAAGGTTTTAGTGGTTTTCGTGTGTGTTCCGCGCACCTAGTGCACGTTGTGCCTAACTTGTGAGCTTCAATCTTTTCATATTATGACTTGCGTCATTTCATGAGGTGTAATCTTATGTTGTTTGTTATGCAATTTTAGGATCGGTTGCGAAAACATCGGACGCGGCGCGCAAAGGCAAAGCGGTGGTTGGATCAGATTAGCGAGGTGTCCGGGTGAGTAGATGTATACATCTATGGGTAAATCGTCTGGATGGCACGAGGCGCCCCATAGTTAGGATCACTTTATTACTTGCAAACTATATGCATAGTTATTTAGTTAACCATCTCATTCATATGCATGGCTTTCTGGTTATCTATATACACATGTGTGATATCACCTCTTATGACACTTACACCATTACCATTGGCTCATGTTGCATGCATACTATTCATGTGAACACACACGCCTTTGGTAATTGCCATGCCACGAGCACCGTAGCACCTGCTTAGTTCAGTATCAACACTTGCATCATACATGATACATTAAATTGCATAGCGCGTATATACCTCACATCATCATCATGCTTATATAGATTCCTAGCCACATATCACATTGCATACCTTGACATCATAAGCATTTATCATATACGACAAGTTGGATATTATGATTTTCTTGAGGATTTCAGTATTGATGAGATTTCTGGATTTTGGGGAAAACCGCAAGAATTTAACAAAAGCTTATTATCATCATTTTTTTATAAAGTTGCGGTTTTCTCGTGATGTATGTGTCGTCCACCATGAGTTTTCATGTTTTCTGTTGGATTTCGAGACCCGATTCGAGGAGTGGATGAACTCTCTCGGGTACATGGTGGGCCCGGTATGGTACCCCGAGGCTAGAAGATCGAGTTGTAGACGATGAGCCTGGCAGGGGAAGACTACCTACCGGTGATGTCTGGCGCGGCGGATATCCGGAGGCTATCGACCGTTGTCGTGAGATTGATGATATGGGCCGATCCGGACTGACGAAGCCCGAGGTATTGAGACATTGATATAGTGAGACATTGAGACAGATATATTTCCATATTTGGTGTCGATGCTTGACACGGTTTTCGGATGATTTCATTGATGGAACCTTGGCTATTGTATAGATATTTTTTTTCTAAGTTAAGAATGCAGAGATCATCATATTTAAACACTTAAAGATTTAGTATTGATTTTACATTCATGTGCATGCATACTAGTGTCATTACATCATATCTAGACATACATGTTGTGACGCATTTGCGTGCGTTCTTACGATAGCCTTATTAGATGTTATTTTCTACTCACGAGCTGGCAACTCACCCCCGTTGTGCCACAGTGTCTTGCAGGTCGGACCCGTCAGCCTTGTTGCGGCGGGCGTATCTTTTGATTGGCTTCTTTTGCTCAGACTCGCGACATTGCTCGTAGGTAGGTTGCGAGGACACTTTGTCTCTTTTTGTACTATCATTGTATCTAGTATTCTCCATCTACCACTTCTTATTTTGTATATGTGACCTAGTGTTGAGACTGAGAGATTTGTATATATGTAGTTCCTCTAGGGTCGAGCTCACTTGAGCCGACGTTGTGTTTTTCTTATTTTTGTGCTTCTTTATACTTATTTGCTTGATATTACATATATATTGCGTGTGTTTGTGATCCGCATTGGGCGAAGAGCTAGCTCCCGCTTGGGGATGAAATTATATCATTACAGGTTTATATATCTTGTTGTACCCGTTTTGGGGCCAGTATTTACAAAGGAGACTCTGCCGAAATTTTCGGAAAATTTTGATGTTTTTAAAAAGGGAACTTAATTGGTTTAAAATAGTTTTCATAAAAGGTTTTCCTTCACTCTTATTGATTATGGTTTAGATTTTCTGGACTTTGGCTGACTTAGGTTACGTTACGCCTTGAGACGTCTCGTAATCTAAGTGTCAGTCACGTTCCGTACTTTCGGGTTGTGACACTACCTCTTCACTAATTATGATGCAAACAACCTAAACTAAATGGATAATCTAGTGTAGGTTGATGAAGTAGGAATTTTGCTCACTTTAGAAATATTTTTCTCACTAATTTTCTTCACCTCCCAAAAAGCTAGAGAGCTTGAGGAAGGAGATGAAGAAAAGCAACCATGGAGTGATGCAAGTGTAGAATGAATCTCATGAGTGAGAATAGCAACCATGGGTGAGATAATATCTCATACTAACTCTTATAAAGACTTAACCGTGGCTTAAGGTAATGGTTGGGTTAATAGAAATCTAATGTAAAACAAAACTAGTGGACTAAGTCAATGGTTCTACAAGCTTCCACTAAGCTCCAAACAAAATGACTAATTTCCAACTAATTTTGATTTACCTTTAATAAATAAAACCCTTCATTATCATAAGCATGGTGTGAGTCTCATACACCCATGTTGCATGTAGCAACAAGCATGACACAAGAATATATATCATATATATATTAAGTGTACACTAGTGAGAAAAAAAATACTTAAGTGGGATAATATTAGTTAATGTAAATTAATATATCAAATATATAATTATACATTAAAGTATTAAACCAACACTTGATTTAATAATCTGGCTATATCATATATAACCGACTAATATCATTTGTATCAACTTATCGTATCAACACTTGATTCGATAACCCGGCTATATCACATATAACCGACCAATATCACATATCGCAAGAATAGAATACGATATCACATACGCGTATTAATCTCGGTCCCGTACATATCACATATGTGCTCCTACTTCGTTTCTCCTGTGCCAGGAAACCTCTGTGTAGGACTCTAAAGACTCGTCAATACGCCGGCAGTAGGTGATGATCATATCAGTCACCCACAAGCCGTCAGCGGTAATAGCTGGACGTAACGGCTACCCGGGTATTGAGCAATCAGAAGATCAATAAGCAAGCCTGCTCATACTCCTGCGAATCCAATAAATAATACTACCGTACAGTCTGGACTCTTCGTCTGATATGTCGCATATCAGGCCTGGGGGTGGTCAACGTAAGACCCCATTAGCCTGATAAGTCATGCCGATGTAAGGCCCAAAACGATTCGAGAAACTACTGATAACATTTACCAGTAAATCTCAGCAACCCTGGCCAGGGATTTCCTGCTATGGCCAATCGAGCATAGCGCATCATCAACCCCCAATACCGGGAGAGATGAATCGCCTCTTATCGCTCATTGCCTCCATGTGACTCGGGACTGTACCCAAAAACCACCGTTTTGCACTTTCTCTTGAACGTGGTAAGGTGGAAATTAAAGCACAGTGGAAATCACACAAGACTCTATGATGATCTCGGGTCTACAGACTAACCTGTACCAGTGTCACCAGAGAACTGCTATCTGACGATGGGTATAATACCATCTAGAAGTTCTCGGCGAGTCCGTTCAGTGTACCCAGTCTCCACTGAGCACCCGTATACCTTCTCTGATGTCAAACACCAATGGATGTGGGATTATCCATTGCCCATCATATGGGTCAAGAAGTGTATACGCTAGTCTACTCTGCAATATCGATGCCCCGTCTCGATACTCCTACGACTAGGAACTATTGAAGGATGTACTTACCGACTATCCCGGCCCCACTAGTATGATCCACATCATTATCCCGGTAGTCAAGTACTCATCCTAAGGGCTTTATCAACATGTAACAGAGAGACAATAAGTGTACATGTCAAGATAAAGAGTAACCAGATAGCATACTATCATGTCGAGCAAGAAAGTCCTCCTTATATATGTCCAAGCATCCACTATAATATACATCATATGTACAATAATGGCCTCTAGGGCATACATATAACTAACAGTATGTCCAGATGGCACTTACCTGTGACAAGCTAGGCTACCTCCTTACTACAAAACCCCCCGCCGTCCTAGATCCAAGTTCCACCGTCGCGGATATGGATATCCATCTGACATGGGAAAAGGATTGTGCGAGAGCCAAGTGCCTCATGTTAGCCTCTATGGATAGTAAAAACCAGAGGCAGCACGAGAAGATGGACTTAGCTTCCATTTTCTTCCATACCAAAGTTTTATATGGAGAGCAAGCTCGTATCGCAAGATATGAGACCTCGAAGATATTACTACAAGCAAGGTTGGCTATCGGTTCATTTGTAGGGGACCACATCTTAACGATGATTAGCTATATTAAAGAGCTCACGGACTATGGGACCACGTTGGAGAACGAGTTATGTATCGACTTGATTCTACAGTCCCTACCATCTACTTACGCCCAGTTTATCTTGGATTGCAAAATTCAAAAGAAGGAAGTTACACTTCCAAGTCTCATCAATTTATTGAGGAGCTCAGACGGCACCCTGAAAGAATCCAGGGAGACACCCGCTCTGTTTATTGGGGAATCTTCCTCTTCTAGATACAAGGCGAAAGCCAAGGGAGAGAAGAAGAAGGCATCCACCAAGCCGATAAGCGGTGTCAGTAAAATAGAGGGAAAGGGCAGGGCAAAAGTTTCGGGGCAAGTAGCAAGGAAGGAGGCATGTCTTTGTAGTCACGAGAAAGCGCATTGTCAGAAGGACTGCAGGGCTTGGAAAGCTAGAAGCCAAGATTCGAAGCACGTTGTGGTTTCGGCTTCGAGTGTGTTTGTAATTGAAAACTGTCTATCTATTAACTCTACTTCCTGGGTACTAGATACCGGATCAAGATCTCATATCTGTAATTCATTACAGGCTTTGAGAAACCGTAGAGTTATCAAGGTAGGTGATATGACTCTCAGATTTGCTAACAGAATGAGCGTGGACGCTGAATCCGTAGGGGAATATCACCTAGGATTGACAAGTGGGCAGATATTGATTCTACGTAACAGTTTGTATGTACCTAGTCTAACCTGTAATATCATATCTGTATCTTTACTTTCTAAGGAAGGATATGATTTTAAAGTTGTAGGTGATGTAGTACACATCCACCTAAATCAAAATTTGATTTGGTCAGATACATTAGATAACAGAATATACGTACTGAATCAAGCTCAGGTTTTCAGTGTCCAGAGCACACTTAAAAGAAAGTCTCTGGAATTAAATCAAGATTTCATATAGCATTGTAGACTGGGTCACATCAATGAAACACGATTGACGAAGTTACATAGAGAGGGATATTTGGATCCGTTCGAATATCAGTCTTATGCAACTTCTCAATCATGTCTCAAAGGAAAGATGACAAAGACACTGTTCACCGGACACGGAGTAAGGGCGAGCGAGCTCTTGGGACTCATACACAACGATGTGTGTAGTCCAATGTCTACACATGAGAGAAGCGGTTATTCCTAGTTCATTACTTTTACGGATGATTTCTCTAGGTATGGACATGTATACTTGATGAAATATAAATTCGAGGCCTTTGAGAAATTCCGGGAATACAAGAATGAAGTGAAAAATCTAACCGGCAAAAGAATCAATACACTGAGATCTGATCGAGGTGATGAATACTTAAGCGCCGAGTTCCTGGGCTACTTAAAAGAGAATTGAATTCTCTCTCAGCTTACTCCTCTATGCACACCTCAGCACAACGGTGTATCAAAAAGGCGGAACAGAACCCTATTGGATATGGTTCGTTTCATGATGAGTAATGTTGAGTTACCGCGATCCTTCTGGGGCTATGCACTAGAATCAGTTGCATATCTTTTGAACATGGTTCCTACTAAGTCAGTGCCTACCACACCATATCAGATGTGGAGTATGAAGAAACCTATCTTAAGTACCTTAAGACATGGGGATGTCCAGCTTTTGTAAAAAAACAGCATGCGGACAAGCTTGAGGCACGCTCAGTATTGTGTATGTTTGTAGGATACCCAAAGGACTCCAGGGGGTATCTTTTCTATTACGCAGAGGAACAAAAAGTTTTTGTTTCTCGGCATGCCCACTCCTTGGAAACTCAATTTTTATAAAATGAGATAAGTGGGAGCGCAATAGAACTGGAAGAAATTCCAGAGCCGCAAACTATTACTGAAAGCATGGTGAAACCTGTATCGTTTTTAAAATCGTATAGGAAAATTTGCCGATAATCGATAATATAACTCGTATTTTTCCGTAAAACGTAATTATAATTATTTTTCAACATAGACTTGAATACGCCTATTTTAACTATGTAATTGCTAGTATTGATATTTATTTAGTCACTTATAAAATTGTTAGTTTACTAAAATATTTTCCGTAATTAATTATTTTAAATGTTATTATAAGCTTTCACTAATACATTTAATTAGTGATATTTACAATTAGGATGGGTTAATACAAGTTTTGTGCATCATGACACATCTAAACATATATTGTAACATGTTCTTTCAAAAAAAATTGGGATGGTTCTAGTTCTATTTGCATATAAAAAGGTTAACTAGAAAAGAAAATTTAAAGAAAATAATAAACAAAGAGGTATAGTGTTTAGATAAAGAGGGTATGGCTTTTTTTTCTTGACTCCACACACACACACAACACCACACCCCTCTCTCCCTCATGCTGGCCGAAATGTGCAGCCCATTCTCCAAGTTTCCCCACCTCAAGGTTTAGAATGAAATGAAATTGTAAAGAAAAGAATAAAGAAGAAAACATAGGGTTAATTAAAGAGGATGGAATGGGATTTGACTTCCAACACACACTCTCTCTCTCTCTTTCTCTCCTCACTAGCAGCAGCCCCCACTCCCAAATGCTCGGCCAATTTCCAGCAGCCATCCCCCATCTCCTCCTTCTCATTTCACTTCAAATCCTTCATGAAATTTCCTCAAAAATCAATACAAAAACATCACTAACTCCAAATCCAATCATTACCCATTATTTCTTTGCAAAAGCTAGCATGAATCAAGGTGCAAGATGGTATTTTGGAGGCTAAGTTTTGGAAGTGGGGATCTCATTCCAAACTATTTTTGAGGTATAACCTTACTCTAATTTTTACTTGTTCTAATCTAATTTTTAATTAAGTGTTAATTAGATTTTAGTTGCTAGTTTGGAAATTCAAGAATATGAGTTGAATTAAAGTTAGGATATTGATCAATAAATCAAGTTAACTAAGTGTGGGTTATCATCTTAAGGCATGCGAAATGTAATCTAGTTGCTAAATTTGCTAATTTTTACATTTAAATTGTTCTAATTAAGTTATTTTGTAAACTAGGTTTTTAGATTTAATATAATTTGGTGAGATAAAATTTTAGTAAAGATTTGTATGACCTAATTAAGATATTAAGTGAATAATGTAGCCACGAGTTTTGCTAAAACATCAAGATTTGTATTAAAACGGTTAATGACCGCTTACTAGGATTTTGGAAATTAATCGATTTGAATTAAATTAAGATTTTGATGACCTACAACTTAATCCCTAAGATATTTAATGTGTTGTGAATGCACTATTCGTACGAATGGGTACTAAAATTGGTGGTTGTCATGTGTAGCAACCATAGTTTAAAATCGTGGCGTTGTCGCGATGCGCGTTTTGTGCACCAAGTGTGTGCGTGTCTTTTTGTGCGCGTGGATTGATTTGTGTCGTTTGTGTCCGTGACTAATTGTATATTCATTATCTTAATTGCTTGTGTGCGATTCTAGGATAGGGTGCAAAGGCGTCGGAGGTGGAGCAGAAAGATAAAGTTAAGATTGGATCAGATTAGCCGAGGCGTCCCAGTGAGTAGATGTACACATTTACGGGGGAATCGTCTGGATGGCGCAAGGCGCCCGATAGTTAGAATTTCTATTAGTACTTGCATTTATATGCGTAGTTCCTAGTTATTCATTTTGTTACATCGCATCATCTTTTATATGTGTGTGTGATATCATCTCGTAGGACACTTGCACCATTATCATTGGTTCATGCCACGTGCACTATTCATGCGAACACACACGCCTTGGTAATTGCTGTGCCACGAACACTATATAACTTGTTTAAATCAGAATCTAAAACAATTGCACCATATATGATTGTAAACATGTACTTGTACATTCAATTCATCAGGATGGATACGTAGGATTGCTAGTCATATGCATATACCTCATTGCATCATCATTCATGCATAGTTTTCTAGTCACACATCGTATTTCATATTGTTCATCTTTGTCGGCATGTGTACATATGGTGATTTTTCTTGAGAATTCAAGTATTATGAGATTTCTGGATTTTTTTGAAAACCGCAAGAATTTTATAAACCTGTTATCATTTTAATAATGCAAGTTGCGATTTTCTCGTGATATGATGTATGGGTCGTCCACCATGAGATTTCTTGGTTCTTGAGCGGTATCTTACACCCGATTCGAGGTGGAGGAGGAACCGTCTATGGGTGCATGGTGGACCCGGTACGGTACCCCGGAGCAAGATGGTCGCAGATGATGGCGTTGAGCCCGGCATGGGAGCACTACCGACCGGTTATTTGTGACGCGGCGTATATCCGGAGGATACCGACTAGTCTTGAAATTTGATGATATGGGCCAGTCCGGATTGCCGAAGCCCGAAATTTGATGTTATGGGCCAGTCCGAATTGCCGGAGCCCGAGATATTGAGACTTGAGATGTCGAGACATTGAGATATTCATATTAAGCGTCGATGCTTGACACGGATTTTCTGTTGATTTCATTGATGATACTATAGTTAAATTACAGAAGTTTTACTAAGATAAGAATATAGATTTTCTCGTACTAAACATATTCAAATCTCGTGTTGATTATGCATTCATGTTGCATACATACTAGTGCATCACATCACATTAGTAGATGTAGGATGTGACGATATTGCGTGCATGCTTACGATAGCCTTATTAGATGTTACTTTTTACTCACGAGTTGGAACCCCACCCCCGTTGTGCCACAGTATCTTGCAGGTTCGACCCGTCAGCACAGTAGCGGCGGGTGTGCTTTCTCCTTTTGCTTCATTGCATCGCTTTGCAGCTTGCTCATAGGTGGGTTGCGAGGATATTTTATCACATCATGTATATTACTGTATCTAGTGTACTCCATCTACCGTATCTACAACTTTTACCATTGTATTTGCGACCTAGAGATGAGACAGTGAGATTTGTATATTTATATGTTATTCCCCTGGGGTCGAGCTCACTTGAGCCGACGTGATGCTTTCTTATGTTTGTGTTTTATATGCTTATTGCTCGATGATATTACATATATTGCATGTGGTTGTGATTCCGCCATGGGCGAAGAGCTAGCTCCCGCTTGGGGATGCCTTATTTCATCATTTATATGTATTTTCATATGTTGTACCCATTTGAGGGCCAGTTTTTACAAGAGAGACTCTGCCGAAAGTTTTGGGAAATTCTGATGTTGCTTTTAAATGTATAATGTGACTTATATTGGTTAAAATCTCTTTCTTTAACTGAGTTTTCCTTCACTCTATTTCTTTACATGGTTTGATTTCTGGGCTTTGGCTTACTTAGATTATGTACACCTTGAGACGATTCGTAATTTAAGTGCCAGTCACGTTCCGTACCTTTGGGTCGTGACAGAACCAGACGTTTCGAAAGAACCTGAAATACCCACGCCACTCCGCAGAACGAATAGGCTATCTCATCCGTGTTAGTTGTATGTATGCCCTAGAGGCCATTATTGTACATATGATGCATATTATAGTGGATGCTAGGACATATATAGGGAGGACTTTCTTGCTCGACATGATAGTATGCTATCTGGTTGCTCTTTATCTTAACATGTACACTTATTGTCTCTCTGTTACATATTGATAAAGCCCGTAGGATGTGTACTTGACTTCCACAATTATGATAGATATCATATTAGTGGGGTCTGGGTAGTCTGTGAGTACATCCTTTAATTGTTCCTAGTCGTGGGAGTATCGAGACGGGGCATCAATATTCCAGAGTAGACTAGTGTATACGTTTCTTGACCCATATGATGGGCGATGGATGATCCCACATCCATTAGTGTTTGGCATCAGAGAAGGTATACGGGTGCTCAGTGGAGTCTGGGCACACTGAACAGGACTCACCGAGAACTCCTATATGGTATTATACCTCACGTCAGATAGCAGTTCTCTGGTGACACTGGTACAAGTTAGTCTGTCGACCCGAGATCGTCATAGAATCTTGTATGTCTCCCACTGTGCTTTGATTTCCACCCTACCACGGCTCTACTGAGGCGTGAAAACAGGTGGTTTTTTAGTACAGTCCCAAGTCATATAGAGGCAATGAGCGATAGGAGGGGATTTCGTCTCTCCCGGTATTGGGGGTTGATGTTGCGCTATGCTCGATTGGCCATAACAGGAAATCCCTGGCCAGGGTTGCTGAGATTTACTGGTAAGTGTTATCAGTAGTTTCTTGAACCGTTATGGGCCTCACATCGGCATGACTTATCAAGCTATTAGGGTCTGACGTTTTCCACCCCCAGGCTGGATATGCGACATATCAAACGAAGAGACCGGACTGTACGGTAGTGTTACTTATTGGATTCGCAGGAGTATGAGCAGGCTTGCTTGTTGATCTTCTGATCGCTAAATACCCGGATGTCTGTTACATTTAGCAGACTGCCGACGGCTTGTGGGTGACTAATATGATCACCACCTACTGCCGGCGTATTGACGAGTCTTTAGAGCCCTACACAGAGGTTTCCTGGAGATTGTAATATTTTCTTGATTGGATGTAAAAGTATCAATTCAAATGATCCCCGGCAACGGCGCCATTTGATTGAATGATTTTTTTGTTGTGTCGGTTTAGAAAATTGTAAAGAAATCACAACCAAAATTATTTGACCGCAATCAACTACGGTGTCGGATGTAGATTGTAAGTGAGTGCGGATCGTCCACAGGGACAGTGTAATAGTTCGTCTTTTGAATTAGATGAATTGAAACTTTAAAGAAAACAAAACAAAACAATTCAAGATTTATAGTTGAAGTTCAAGAATTAGAAAATCTAGATCTAATAACAAGAAAAAGATAGAATCAAGAATTGATAGTTTGATGATTTTTCCAAACCAAATATCAAGAATCGAAATGAGGCTCGTAGGAATCGATCGGATCTACAGATGTGATGTAATCTTACAATTACGTATTCTTATCCTTCGATGAATTGATACTAGATCGATGATGATCGATCAAGAATTAGGGATTTCTTATGAAACTAAGGTTTCATCCTATCCCTTGTTCTTTCGTCGATATCATTCACATTCTAGCCTCTAGTAATTTCAAGAAACGATCGTAGATCCCTAATTTCGAGCAATAACAATCAAGAAAGTATCGCAACGAAACTAGATCATCGATTCTTGAACTTGCTAGGGTTTACAAAACTCGTAAGACTCAAGAATCGTATTAAGATTTGTTACATCATCATTCTATTGATCGTCTCGACTCCTTAACGAGCGGAGTTTTACTCAAACATCACAACAAGAACTACAATTACAAATTGAGATCGAATCATGATGCAAGAATTTAAAGAAAGCAAGATTAAAGAATTTCACCTTTTATTTATATCAACAATTTCATTACATTCGCTCAAGAACTACAAGAGGAAGAACTCGATCGTCGATTTGGCTTCGCTCGTCCCCGTGAGTCGCGGATCGGCTTGGATCACTTGCCCGATTGAAGATCGGCTCGGCTCCTAAAAGGTTGAAGGCTTCTTGCTTGATTTGTACTCAGGATCTTGAATTTGGATTGGAATTAGGGTTAGGGTTTCGCACAAGTCTTGTCACTTGACTTGTGGAAGAAGATGAAGAAAGAGGTAAAGATTAAGGAACTAATGAAGATTGAACCAACTAATATTCATTAGCCTCAACCCTTAGATCTAGGCTTCTATTTATAGCCATCAAAACCCTAGATCTAGGATTTGAATTTTAAGTTTCCCTCCAAAAGTTTGTTGAAGAGATTTGAATTTCCCTCCAAAAGTTAGTTAGAGGAGAAGCTTCTAGATGTGATTAGTTAGGAGGGAGCTTCTAGAAGAGGTTAGTTAGGAGCTTAATTAGGATTAGCTTTGCTTATTGATCTTTGCTGATCTGGTAGAAGCTTTGAGAGAATTCTGGAATTTTTCATGTATGAAATGAATGTGGGCCCTGAGAGATGAATTTTGCACTGAAAATTATTTGCGGATGTGTCTAAACCGCCGCGGTTCCGCGGCAACAGCTGGCTTAGGCCGCGGAACGGCGGCCATATAGCTGAGTTAGGGCTTCATCTCTCTGGTGCTGCTTTGGGCTGATGTATGGGCCTTTCTTTAATATGCTGATTTGGATATTTCCTTCTAAATTGCTACCAGATCTGAAAACATGGAGTTGGTGTCTTTTTTATCAGCTTCTTTTGACTTTGCTCCTGCAATTTCCTGCACAAATCTCGACACAAGTGTTGCGCAATACAGGGATGATGCGATGCCATAAAATACAGTCAATTTCCCTTAAAGTGCCGGTTTAAAAGTCTAACACATGCAATCTGATATTTTACGACTGATTTGCTAATATGTGAAATATGAATGCCGAATACTTCTAAATGAGTGCAAATGATAGGGAAATTGCCGTGTTAAGAATGCAATATTTTCGAATGATCAAATTCCCCTAAACTTAATTTCGATCGTCTCGAGCGAACTGTTTTATTAAAAAGAGAAGGAGAAAATAAAGAAAGAGAAAAACTAACTAGCACACTTTCGTAGGCAACACGATTGCACTGAGCACGTGCAACAAGCCTTTAAACCTCTAGGTGTCCATAGTAGGAAGAGTGTTGTCTCCTGAGGGTTTTCAGCGGATTGCACCCACAAAATCCAATAATAAAAGAAAGATCATGAATATTACATTTAAAGACAAGAATTGTAAAAGAAAAGCCTTGAAAATTAGGGTTTCCAACTAAGCTAGCTTTTCGGTTGTCATGAGCCCTATCTTAATGGTCATGAAAAGATGTCAGAAATCACGTCCTCCCTCAATAAAACATCGTCTTATTCTTCATTCATATCTTTCTTTCAAACATCGATCATATAACCCTGCGTGTGTGTAAAGGACATCCCTACACCCGGAGAATTCAATTCAAGCTATCATACTCTTGCCCATCAGCCTCAGTACTTTTTAATTAATGAATATTTAGACGAATTTGCTCACACACTTTCATGCGACCGTTAATACTTCTTGAGGTACTAACCGACCGATTACTCATGTGCTTGCTTATTTGGTGTATTTTCCTCGTCTTGCACCACCTCAGGCATAGCAGTGACTCGCAGACCAGTTTGCCTTAGGGCACTAGGTGAAGAGGCACCCTTGCTATATATTTTTTATTGCCTTCGGTGATAACAAAACCAGTGTCCATTTTTCTCACCACTTTATATTTTATTCATTTTTTTTCCTTTTATTTCCTTCATACATCGGCTTTAAGACGAGAGCATTTCAAGGTATCCTCTATTATCCCAGGCTTCAAGACGTGTGTAAGTGCGAATAGCAGGGTATCAACGTTCAAAATGTTTGGCTTCCAGAATAGAAACTATTTTTCAGACTTATTTTTATCCTCAGATTAGTGACTTCTTTCATCTTACTAACCCTTGGGACAACGGCTCATAACTACTTATTACTAGTTCGTCTAAGAAAACTTCTAATTTTCTTAGTTTTCTTAAATTTTTCCAATCTTATGGATGTAATTTTTCACTATCTAATCTTTTATTATCTTATTTATGTACAAAAAATATTTTTATCTTTTGAAAATTTTTAAATTTTTATCGGTTTTCAAAAATGCTTTGTGCTTATGCAAATGATATGCAAATGATGTGAAAATAAGCACAAACCTCCCCCAAACTTGTTTTCAACAGTGTCATAACTGTTGCCATCTGCTAAATCTCGAAAAACCTGTAAGCTTGGGAGGAATTTATTAGTGGGAGCAAAATATTTAAGTGCAGAACCTCCCCTAAACTTATTTTTGGCTCATCATTTTGTAAAAATTTTCTTTTCAAGAGCCAGAAAAAATGCCCCCCCCAAACTTGAGTTAAGCAATGTTATTCTTTGAAAATCATATGAGGGGGTCAAAAATCAGTGGTCGATGCCAAGCTTTGCAAAGACCGAACGTTAACACTAACCATTCAAAAATTTTATCAATGCAGTGCTCTGGTTGGTGGAAGAAGAAGTGGGGAAAGGTTAAGTGGTGGAATAGAATGTGTGTGTGTCTCATTTTGGAGAGACGATGCAGTGAATGTGATGGATTACTCGCATTCTTTTTACAATTCAGAAGAAGGGGTGGAGATTCAATTTCATTGATTGGGACATGATTCATCTCAACACCCGTGTCATTCAAAAATGCGAGTTCATCAGCGAAGATCTCCTCGAAAGTTCCCTCAATACCCCGATGAATAATGTCATCACAAAGTGCGGGGTGATCTTCAGACTCTAAGAACAGTTCATAATCCGTGTTAATTGTTGACCCGGACATCTCGGTGGAAGAGTCCGTATGTGTATGATACATAGTTGGGTCAAACAATAACGTATGAAAAGAGTCAAGATCGGTATCAGGAGGATCATCTAATTCGCTGCTGTCGACATCCATTAAGTCGACAGAACAGACCTGAGCAGTAGGTTCGGAGGGTACACTTCCCAACCTGTAAATGTTTAGCTCAATTGACCTATTCCCGAAAGATAGGGTCATAGAACCATTACGACAGTTGATGATTGCATTGGAAGTGGCCAAAAAGGGGTGACCTAAAATCACCAGAATTTGATTCCGTGGGTTCGCTACAGGCTGTGTATCAATTACAATAAAATCCACAGGGAATATAAATTCTCCGATTTTTATTAACACATCCTCCAGTTCACTCCTAGGTTTGGTGATTGATCGGTCAGCCATCTGGAGAGTGCAATGGGTTGGCTTCAACTCTTCGATACCTAGTTGCTCATAGACTGAGTATGGAAGCAAGTTAACACTAGCGCCAAGGTCTAGTAGAGCACGGTTAATGTGTTTTTCCCCAATAGAAATGGAAATAGTAGGATATCCAGGATTCTTACGTTTCCTCGGTAATTGTTGGGGGAAAGCCGTGTCTATTGTTTTTTCCATGAAAATCTTCTTGGGCACTTCAGTCTTCCACTTCCTAGTGCACAAGTTCTTAAGAGTTTTCGCATAGGACGGAACTTGTTGGATGGCATCTAGGAGAGGGATGTTGGTATTAACTTGCTTAAAAATGTTCATAATCTTCTCCATATGTGGACTCGGTGTGTTTGCCCTTAACTGATTAGGATAAGGTGCTCTAGCAATAAGCGCTGGGTTCATCATAGAAGAAGGAAGTGGGGGTAGACATGATCCCAAAGGAGGAGTGGGGATCGTCTGTGAAGAACTAGAAGAGGGTTGCTGAGGTGTCGAGCCTTTTGGGAAACGAAGAATAGGCTCGCAAGAAGGTGGTGGGGTGGAAGAACTGGGGTTAGAATTAGAAGTGTGTGTGGAAGGAAAGGTCTCAGCCGGGGTTTTATTGATTGATTTATCAGTGTCATCAAACTCTTCCCCAATATGATTGTCAAGCACTTTTCCAGATCTCAACGTGATTGCATCCACATGATGTGAATAGCCAGGATTGGGTAAAGGTTGAGCTGGAAGTTTCCCTTTCTCTCTTGCACTCATTTCGGCTTTTAATCGTGCAATTTCTTCTTCCATCGATTTAATACTCTCGCTTTGGGACGCAGAGTTTTTCTCAATTTTATTGACAGAAGACTTTATTTCCGCCGATACTTGCATGAGATTTGTTAGAACTAAGTTTATGAATGAAGAGGATTCATCAGTCCCGGTCAACTGCAAAGGACTAGATGGTGTGGTTGTGTTGACCGGATTTTGGAAATTTTGTGCTTGAAAGGGGTACTGACACAATTGAAGTGGTGGATGCTGTTGTGGTGGAGGGACCCTTTGGAAATTGTTTTAGGTTGGAACCGTGTTTTGAGATTGTGATTGGTTCCAAGCAAAATTTGGGTGATTCCTCCAACCCTGATTATATGTGGAGGAAGATGGATCGTTTCTAAGTCGTTGAAATGCGGCATTGGTATGTTCATGACCTTGAAACGGACATTCTTCTGTCAAGTGAGACAGATCAGAACAACAGCCACATACAGTTTTGGAGAGTGACATTTGATTTAGGGTGGCGGCTAAAAATTTGTTTTCCATAGTCTCGAGTTTCTTGTGTATAGCTGCAATGTCAGCTCTAACTCCTATGGAAATATCATTTCCATCCCTAGATGATTGACTCGCACCCTCCTACTGTAACGATTTTTTAGCGAAATCTTCTAAAAATTTCCTGGCTTCCCCATCATCTTTGGTCATAAAATTTCCTTGACACATGGATTCAAGGGTCTGTCTTGTGTTAGGATTAATGCCCTCATAAATGATTCGGCACTGTTCCCATCTCGGGATGCCGTGATGTGGACATTAGACTAACAGATCCTTGAAACGTTCAAGACATTTTGAAAATGTTTCATTTGGAAGCTGGGCGAATTGATAGATTTCGCTACGGATTCGAGCTGTCTTTTGATGTGGGTAGAATTTCTTAAGGAATGCTTTGACGAATTCGTCCCAATTTGAAATGGAATGTACGGTAGTGTTATATAGCCACTTCTCGGCTAAATCGCACAAGGTGAATGGGAGAAGACGAAGACGCATAGCATCCACAGAAAGCTGTGAGGTACCCATCATTGCGCATACATTTTCAAATTTGGTGATAAAGGCATATGTGTCTTCAGACTCGAGACCGTGAAATTTTGGTAGAAGGTTGATGTATTGGGGTTTTATTTGAAAATTTTCCCCGTTGGCTGGTGGAATGGAAAGACATGTGGAAAGTGGGCCTCGTGTAGGATAGCATCTCTCTTGGAGAGAGATGCGAGGTGGATTCTGCGCACCAACAGACGGCGGCAGGGTAGTGGAAAAGAAGTTCGATGGAGGTGGATCCATCGATGTGGGTGTGGTGGTGGGTAAAAGAAAGGGTAAATGTAGAAATACCGACTTTAGGGTCGATCAAAAGGAACGCGGACTAAACAGGCACTAGAATCCCGTTGTCCAGCCTATCTTGCACTAAAAGGGGTTAGTACAAGTGGCTGCGTGAATTTATAATTAGGGGAATGATGAATGAATGCAGTTGTTTGTTTTGAAAATTGGACGGATTTTGGAAAATATGATGCAACACAACAAATGCAGCACACAAAACCCTAATTCTAGTGGTCACCTAGGTCCGGCTCTAGACCGCTCCTAACTGCCAAAAGACAAGTCGCAGGATAGAATCCTCCACTGCCTCTTTGTCCCCCTATGGCCAGGTAAGTGCCATGTAAGTGGGAAGGTACTCTACTACGTAAGTAGTGGGCCTAATTAATAACCACTAGCCTTCGACACACTTGCCTTAGACACCACAAGAAAACGCGGATAAGCAATGAATTACCCACGGCCTTCTTCTGTCCTAAGTGAGCGCGACGGTCGTTAGAGTCATCTCTAGATCTTTTTTAATTAATGAGGGTAAATGCGGATGCAAGTTTTGCGATTTTTGGGGCCTAGGAAGGGTAATGAACTCCCCACCTAATCTGGATTTGGTCTTTGCCGCTTAATATCCGTATTAATTATGCAAACAACCAAGAAACAAAAACACGCACAAATTTAATTTGCTTTTTGCGGCGCTGCGATTTTTGCAAAGAAGTCTGCAGAAATTTGTTAGTTGGAGCTAAAAAGAGGAGATAGGAGAAGGTAAGATAGTACCTGAGGAATTTTGGTGCAGAGATACCTAAAGGAGGCCGCGGTTCCGCGGCAAATCTTGCCTATTGCAGCCCTTCCGCGGTCGAATGAAAAGAACACTGGAAAAAAATTTCAGGGAATGTTCCTGTTCACTTCCCCTGTCCTCTGGAATTCTCCAAAAAAAATTCCAATTTCACAGCAAGCTCTAGATTTCCTCGCACAAATCACAACAACACGTATTAGTGTTTGCGCATGTTTTGATCTAAAAAACAATATGGATGGAATAAACTTTTCAACTCAAATTTCAAAATACGAACAATTAGCGCACTATCCCCGGCAACGGCGCCATTTGATTGAATTTCGATTTTCGATTGTGTATATGGAAAAACTAGGGTTTCATCTTATCCCTTGTTCTTTCGTCGATATCATTCACATTCTAGCCTCTAGTAAATTCAAGAAACGATCATAGATCCCTAATTTCGAGCGATAACAATCAAGAAAGCATCGCAACGAACTGGGTTGTCGGTTCTTGAACTTGCTAGGGTTTACAAAACTCGTAGGACTCAAGAATCGATTTAAGATATGTTACATCATCATTCTATTGATCGTCTCGACTCCTTGACGAGCGGAGTATTACTCAAACATCACAACAAGAACTACAACTAGAAATTGAGATCGAATCATGATACAAGAATTTAAAGAAAACAAGATAAAAGAATATCACATTTTATTTATATCAACAATTTGATTACAGTCGCTCAAGAACTACAAGAGGAAGAACTAAATTGTCGATTTGGCTTCGCTCGGCTCCGTGAGTCGCGGGTCGGCTTGGACCACTTGCTCTGTTGAAGATCGGCTCTGCTCCTAAAAGGTTGAAGGGCTTCTTGCTTGATTTGGTACTCGGGAATCTTGGCTTTTGATTGGAATTAGGGTTAGGGTTTCTCACAAGTCTTGTCACTAGACTTGTGGAAGAAGATGAAGAAAGAGGTAAAGATTAAGGAACTAATGAAGATTGAACCAACTAAAATTCATTAGCCTCAACCCTTAGATCTAGGCTTCTATTTATAGCCATCAAAACCCTAGATCTAGGATTTGAATTTTAAGTTTCCCTCCAAAAGTTTGTTGAAGAGATTTGAATTTCCCTCCAAAAGTTAGTTAGAGGAGAAGCTTCTAGATGTGATTAGTTAGGAGGGAGCTTCTAGAAGAGGTTAGTTAGGAGCTTAATTAGGATTAGCTTTGCTTAATGATCTTTGCTGATCTGGTAGAAGCTTTGAAAGAATTCTGGAATTTGTCATGTATGAAATGAATGTGGGCCCTGAGAGATGAATTTTGCACTGAAAATTATTTGTGGATGTGTCTAAACCGCCGCGGTTCCGCGGCAATAGCTGGCTTAAGCCGCGGAACCGCGGCCATATAGCTGAGTTAGGGCTTCATCTCTCTGGTGCTGCTTTGGGCTGATGTATGGGCCTTTCTTTGATATGCTGATTTGGATATTTCCTTCTAAATTGCTACCAGATCTGAAAATATGGAGTTGGTGTCTTTTTGATCACCTTCTTTTGACTTTGCTCCTGCAATTTCCTGCACAAATCTCGACACAAGTGTTGCGCAATACAGGGATGATACGATGCCATAAAATACAGTCAATTTCCCTTAAAGTTCCGGTTTAAAAGCCTAACACATGCAATCTGATATTTTACGACTGATTTGCTAATATGTGAAATATGAATGCCGAACACTTCTAAATGAGTGCAAATGATAGTGAAATTGCCGTGTTAAGAATGCAATATTTTCGACTGATCACCTGGCACAGGAGAAACGAAGTAGGAGCACATATGTGATATGTGCGGTACTGAGATTGATACATGTATATGATGTCGTATCCTAATCTCGCGATATATAGTATCGTTCGGTTATATGTGATATAGACGGGTTATCGAATCAAGTGTTGATTCGATAAATTAATACATATGATATTAGTCGGTTATATGTGATATAGCCTTAAATCAAGTGTTGATTTGATAATTTAATATATAATTATATACTTGATATATTAACATACATTGACTAATATTAGCTCACTTAAATATTTCTTTTTCTCACTTGTGACACATTTAATATATATGTGATATATGCTATTGTGTCATGCTTGTTTATATATGCAACATGGGTGTATGAGACTCACACCATGCTTATCATAATGGTAGGTTATTATTTGTTTCAAGAAATTCAAAATTAGTTAGAAATTGTCGTGCTTGGAAGCTTGGAGAAGCTTAAAGCATCTTTGACTTAGTCCACTAATTTTGCCTCACTTGAGATATTTATTAACCCAGCCATTATCTTAAATCATGGTTTAGTCTCTACAAGAGTTAGTATGAGATATTATCTCACCATGGTTGTTATTCTCATATGCTTGATTCACCATTTTCATTCTCCACTTCATCTTCTTCTTCATCTCCAAAATGCTTTCTAGGTTTTGAGGAGGTGAAGAATCCTAGTGAGAAAAATAAATCTAAAGTGAGAAAAAAAATCCTGCTTCATCATCCTCTACTAGACTAGCCATTTAGTTTAGGGTGTTTGCTTCACTAATCCCTCATTAGTGAAGAGGTAGCTTGGGTTAGAGTCTCCTTGATGTAGATCATCTTCGGCCTCGAAGACTTCAAGCATGCTCGTTCAGTTCGCTTTGTGAAGCCTATCTTGAGTCCGGGAGATCACTACTTGGAGCGAAGGGACTTCTACACGGAGCTATTGAAGTGAAGGACCGGACTACAAAGGTTTTATTCCTTGTTCACTTTCTATGTGAAGTTGTTTACATACTAGTTAGCTCCTAAAACTCTAGCTAGATCCTTGGTTAGGTTGTTTGGCACACTAGAAATTTTAAAATACGGCATGTTTGATGCCTCCCGAGACCTTGTGGTAGTGCCAAAGAACCCTACAATCCGCCCGAGAGATACTACGGTTTTCTTATAGACGGGGATCGAGAGGATTGCATCATCGAAGATGATGAGCCAACTAGCTTCCAGCAAGCCATTCAGAGCAGAGACTCGGTAAAATGGCTGGATGCAATGCGGACCGAAATGGAGTCCATGTACACCAACAAAGTATGGACTTTAGACTTTGCTCCAGAAAGGGTAAAACCCATAGGCTGCAAATGGATTTTCAGAAAAAAGATTGGTGTAGATGTACATGTGGAAACCTATAAGGCTAGACTTGTTGCAAAAGGTTTTCGTCAATGACCTGGTTTGGACTATGACGAAACCTTTTCTCCAGTGGCTATGCTCAAATCCATTCGGATCCTTTTTTCCATTGCTGCCTTCTACGACTATGAGATCTGGCAGATGGACGTAAAGACCGCTTTTCTAAATGGAAATTTGGAAGAGTGCGTCTATATGGATCAGCCGGAGGGTTTCATTCAGAGTGGGAACAGCGGGAAAGTGTGAAAGTTGCTTAAGTCTATTTATGGGCTAAATCAGGCATCACGGAGTTGGAACATCTATTTTGATGAGACGGTCAAGGAATTCGACTTTATCAAAAATCCAGATGAATTATGCGTATATAGTAAAATTGTAGCGAGAAATGTGGTATTCCTCGTCCTGTACGTGGATGACATTCTCTAGATAGAAAATGACATTCCTATGCTACAATCAGTCAAGGGATTCTTGTCACAGAGGTTCTCCATGAAGGACCTGGATGATGCCTCCTACATTCTGGGGATCCAGATCTATCGCGATAGATCTAAACGGATGTTGGGAATCTCACAGTCAAGATACATCGACACCATACTGAAACGATTCAGTATGGAAGATTCTAAACGCGGTAATCTGCCGGCTTGTCACGGAATCACCCTCTCCAAAGAGATGTCTCCCAAGACTGATTTGGAAAGGTCTCGGATGTGAGATGAGTGTTTCTTTTTCTTTCATTCATGTAATATGTAAATTGATGTAATAATATTTGTATGGCCGCACAACCGGGTCGGGGTTGTAGCCGTCATTGTATAATTCTTTTTACTGTTTTTGCTCCTAGGATAGACCCATGGAGAGGGTGCACAAACTACCGGGTATCTCGAAGTGCCGAGTGGCCTACTCACGGTGGTGAGGGAGGTTGCTTCGCTTCGGGTACTTGGCGGGTAGTTTGCCGCACCCGTAGGGGTCTTGGGTGGGGTATTGGCTGTTCACCGCGACCGTGTAATCCGCTTTTCGTTGCAGGCTCGAACGGATTGCGGATTCCTAGTATATCCAATGTATTCATCTGTGATCTGTAATGTCTATCATTGCTATATATTTATATATTATAACTATTTAGGCATTGCTTATGTTTTACAGCCACGCTAGCCCAGCCCCCGCTCTGTCGTTAGTTAAGTAACCTAACGGGTGATGACGGGGCCCCGTGGCGAATGCGAATGGCATAAGCGTACGTCATATTTTGGTTGTTTTCTGCAATGGTAGGATTAAATGATGGGACACATTAAAAGAACTAATGCAAGAAAATAAACCAAGTAAAAGTCGATTGGAACACTTTGAAAACCACTCTTTTCTTTTCAAAACTAAACTTTTTAAACGCGGAGCTTGAACCACTCCTTTTAAAAGCTATCTCGTTCCATCGATTATATCAAGTTCACTACGTTCACGGTTTCGCCAAACCAATTCGTAGCCCTCCATCATTTCAGTTAAATATTCGGTAGTATTCAAGCTATGTATTTTGACCTCACGCCAAGGCATAGTGATTGGTAGCTGCCGGATATTTATCTGTTGCATAGATAGAATGCGTTGGTTTGAGACAGTCGTACTGCCATTTTGGCCTACGTCAAGGGTAGGTACGGGTGGGTTCAAATTAACCGGGATAATGATGGGAAGAACTTGACATGTGACTTATGACATTTTGACCTCACGCCAATGTCATAAGAGCATGGGGCAAAAATCCACATCGGGAGTTTCATAAGTACTGAAACTTGCTAGCGCTGCATACCATTTGGAGTGTGATGATTCTGGTAGGATTCCTTCGGTTTTATCACGCGATGATATTTGGATCCCGATCCTACTGTGAGTATATGCTACTCCTCGGGAAAACTCTCACTTAACGATCAATGCTATAAACCTAGTAGGTGTCTAGAAAGGTGTTAGCGGGGCTACGCCCACAGGGAAAAGAGGTTACTTAATTAAGGAACTTCGCGAAAGCGTTGGAAAACCTCCATCGAAGTACCGACACTGGCCTGGCTGAACGGTTAAGCAAGTATTGTATGGTGAGATTGATCCCGACTAATCTTTTCTTTATGGTTTGAGAAGGGATTCGAGAGACAGTGGGAGCCATCCTGTTTAGACAAACTAAAAACCACACTAAACTTGCAAGAGCATCATGCTAAAGTGTTTCTTTTCTCTCTCCTAATTGCAGCGACCATTCAACATGACCGGACTTAAGTTATTACTAGATAAAAACATATTGACAGGGCCAAACTACAAAGATTGGCTCAGGAATGTCAAGATGGCAATCACTTACGACAAGCCGGGGTATCTCCTTACCACCAAAGCTCCCCCTGTCCCTGGTCCCAAAACCAGTGTTGTAGATAGGGAAATCTATAAGACCTGGGAAATAGATTGCGCGAAGGCCAAATGCCTCGTACTTGCCTCGATGGACAACGAACATCAGAGGAGGCACGAGAATATGGACCTAGAGTCCATATTTCTTCATACAAAACAACTGTATGGAGAGCAGTCTCCTATCGCCAGATACGAAGTGTCGAAGAAGTTGTTTTCGGAAAGGTTGGCCGTCGGATCATCGGTAGCGGAACACGTGCTTAAGATGATTGGCTACATAGAGGAGCTCGCAGAACTTGGGACCACGTTGGAGAATGAGCTCTATACGGACTTGATTCTCCAGTCCCTTCCTTCCACTTACGCCCAGTTCATCCTGAACTTCAACTTACAGGAAAAAGAAGTTGAACTATCAGAGCTCCTCAACATGCTGAGGAGTGCAGAGGGCATCCTACAGAAAGGTAGGGAGACATCCACTTTGTTTGTAGGAGGATCTTCCTCTTCTAGATCCAGGACGAAAGCCAAGGGTAAGAAGAAGAAAGCCCCCGCCAAACCAAGAGGCAGTGTCAGTAAAGTGGATACGAAGGGAAAAGGAAAAGCAACAAAGGTAGCGGGAAAGCTGGTGGGGAAGGAAGAATGCTTCTATTGTCACAAAAGTGGTCACTGGAAACAGGATTGGAAGGCTTGGAAGGCCAGAAAACAGGATTTGAAGCGAGTTGCGGCTTCAGCTTCAGGTGTGTATGTTATTGAAAACTGTCTATCAATAAACTCTACATCCTGGGTATTGGATACCGGATCAGGATCTCATATCTGTAATTCTTTGCAGGCGTTGAGAAAGCGTAGAGTTTTGAAGGCAGGTGACATGACCCTCAGAGTTGCAAACGGTGCTAGCGTGGATGCTGAGGCCGTGGGGGACTATCACCTGGGATTGTCGGATGGACATTTTTTGGTTTTGCGTAGTTGTTATTATGTACCAAATGCAACCTGTAATGTCATTTCTGTATCTTTATTATCTAAAGAAGGTTATGAATTTGCATTTGTAAGTAATGTAGTGAACATTCACCTTAATCAAGTTTTGATTGGGTCAGGTACATTGAACAACGGTATATACGTTTTAAACCAACCACAGATTTTCAATGTCCATAATACACACAAAAGAAAGTCTCCAGAAATCAATAAAACTTTCTTATGGCATTGTAGACTGGGTCACATCAATGAGAGAAGGTTGACTAAGTTACATGCAGAAGGATATTTGGATCCGTTCGAATATCAATCGTATGCAACTTGTCAATCCTGTCTCAGAGGAAAGATGACAAAGACTCCGTTCACTGGACACGGAGTAAGAGCGAGTGAGCTCTTGGGACTCGTACACAGCGACGTGTGCGGTCCAATGTCTACACATGTACGAAGCGGTTATTCTTACTTCATTACTTTTACGGATGATTTTTCAAGGTTCGGACATGTCTTCTTAATGAAGCATAAATCCGAAGCTTTTGAGAAATTCCAGGAATACAAGAATGAAGTAGAAAAACAAACAGGCAAAAGTATCAAGGCACTGAGATCTAATCGAGGTGGTGAATACTTGAGTGCCGAGTTCCTGGGTTACTTAAAAGAGAATGGAATTCTCTCTCAGCTTACTCCTCCATACACTCCGCAACATAACGGTGTATCGGAGAGACGGAACCGAACCCTATTGGATATGGTACGGTCCATGATGAGTAACGTTGAGTTTCCGCGATCGTTCTGGGGATATGCGCTAGAATCAGCTGCATACCTTTTGAACCGAGTTCCCACTAAGACTGTGCCTACCATACCATATGGGTTATGGAGTGGGAAGAAACCCTATCTTCAATACTTGAAGATTTGGGGATGTCCAGCTTATGTCAAAAAGCAGCATGCGGACAAACTAGAGGAACGCTCAGTACTGTGCAAGTTTGTGGGATACCCAAAGAACTCCAGGGGGTATCTTTTCTATTACGCAGAGGAACAAAAAGTCCTTGTTTCTCGTAATGCCCATTTTCTGGAACATCAGTTCTTAGAAAAAGAAATAAGTGGGAGCGCAATAGAACTGGAAGAAATTCCAGAACCACAAGCTATTACTGAAAGCTTAGTAGAACCAGAGGGTTCGAAAGATCAGGACATTCCCACGCCACTCCGCAGGAGTAGTAGGCAGTCTCATCCGCCCAAGAGATACTACGGTTTTCTCATTGACGGGGATAGAGAGGATTGCATCATAGATTGTGATGAGCCTACTAGCTTCCAGCAAGCCATTCGGAGCGTCGACTCGGTAAAATGGCTGGATGCAATGCGGACCGAAATGGAGTCCATGTACACCAACAAAGTATGGACGTTGGACATTGCTCCAGATGGGGTAAAACCCGTAGGATGCAAGTGGATCTTCAAAAGGAAGATTGGTGTAGATGGACAGGTTGAGACCTATAAAGCTAGACTGGTAGCAAAGGGTTTTCGTCAGCGACCTGGTTTGGACTATGACGAAACCTTTTCTCCAGTAGCTATGCTGAAATCCATTCGGATCCTTCTTGCCATTGCTGCCTTCCACGATTATGAGATTTGGCAGATGGACGTAAAGACAGCTTTTCTAAATGGACATTTAGAGGAGTGTGTCTATATGGAACAGCCAGAGGGTTTCATTCAGAGTGGGAGCAGCGGAAAGGTGTGCAAGTTGCTTAAATCCATTTATGGGCTAAAGCAGGCATCGCGGAGTTGGAACATCTGTTTTGATGAGACGGTCAAGGAATTTGGCTTTATCAAAAATCCAGATGAACCATGCATCTATTGTAGATTTGTAGCGAGAACTGTAGTATTCCTCGTTTTATACGTGGATGACATTCTCTTAATAGGAAATGACATTCCTATGCTACAATCTGTCAAGGGATTCTTGTCACACAGGTTCTCCATGAAAGACCTGGGTGATGCCTCATACATTCTGGGTATCCGGATCTACCGTGATAGATCCAAGAGGATATTAGGACTTTCACAGTCCGGGTACATCGACACCATACTGAAGAGATTCAGTATGGAAGATTCCAAGCACGGTAATCTACCGGCTTGTCACGGGATCACCCTCTCCAAAGAAATGTCTCCCAAGACTGATTTGGAGAGGGATCGCATGTCTATTATACCCTACGCTTCTGCGGTAAGCTCTATAATGTATGCGATGTTGTGTACCAGACCGGATGTGGCTTATGCACTGAGTGTGGTAAGCAGGTATCAGTCAAACCCTGGGGAGAAACATTGGATAGCAGTAAAGAACATTCTCAAGTACCTGAGAAGGACTAAGGAGATGTTCTTGGTGTATGGCGGAAAAGACCTCCAGATTGAGGCCTTTGCTGACTCCAGCTTCCAAAGTGACAAGGATGATTCCAAGTCCATGTCGGGTTTTGTCTTCACCCTCAATGGAGGGGCGGTGTGTTAGAAGAGCTCCAAACAGGAAACTGTTGCCAACTCGACTATGGAAGCGGAATATATCGCTCCATCTGATGCCGCAAAAGAATCTGTCTGGATGAGGAAGTTCCTGAAAGAACTTCAGGTGGTTCCGTCCATTGTTGACCCAATACCTCTGTATTGCGACAACAACGGGGCTATAGCTTTAGCGAAGGAACCCAGGTCCCATCAGAAATCCAGACACATTTTGAGGCGGTATCACCTGATCATGGAGATCGTGGATCGCCAGGAGATCGAGGTTCGGAGGGTTGCTTCAGAAGATAACACAGCAGATCCATTCACCAAGGCCTTGCTCCAGACTCAGTTCGAGCGGCTGATCGAGATGATAGGTCTTCGATACGCCAGTACATGGCCTTAGTGCAAGTGGGAGATTGTTAGTGTATATACCCTAAAGGCCATTACTGTATCATACTAGTTTGTATATTACTTGATGGAAGCTTGGGATATTCACAGTTGTATATACAATCTTGCTCGAAATGGTAGTATGCTACTTGGTTTGTCTCTGCTTTAATATGTGCATGTGTTTCTTTTAGCATATCGCTGATATACATATTAGTAGAGCCCTTAGGATCTTTGCTTGATTACCAGCGTTGTGATGGCGCTCACACTCGTGGGAGCTGGGTAATCCATAAGCACATCCTTATACAGGTCCCTGGTCGTTGGACTATCGAGACAGGGAATCGATACTCCGGAGTAGACTAGCGTATGCGCTTCTCATCCCAGCATGGGAGACGGTCTGTCCCACAGCCGTCAGTACGTCGTACTTGAGATAGTATGCGGGTGCTCGTTAGGTTACGAGTACACTAGACAGGACTCGTCGGGAACTGTTGGTTGGTATTATACCTATCGTCAGTTATCAATTCCCAGGTGACATGAGTACAGCTTAGTCCACTGACTTGACACTGTCACTTCGCCTCGAGTGTGTTCCCACTGCACTTTGATTGCTACCCTACCACGGCTCAAAGGAGTCATGCAAACAGGTAGTTTTTAGGTGCAGTCCCGAAGCACTTGGAGGCAGTGACGGTTAGACAGGATTCGTCTCTCCCTATATTGGGGGTTGACATCGCGCTGTGTCTATGTAACACCCGAGCCCAATAATACTATTTATATTACTAGTTGAGGGTTGTATACTGCTCATTCCAATTTTCCTGATTTTCTGGTGTTTATTGCTAAATTTTAACCGGTTAAGTCATTTTGGCACATAACAAATTTTAACTCCTAAAATGAAATTTAAGATGTCCTTGTTGGCCGACTCGTCGCCACTAGTCGCGTGGTAGCGTCCGCGTGTCGAGATTCCGTTCCGTTTGGCTAAACGGGCAGGTTTGGACGACTACGCGCGTGTGCAAGTGTCCGACTTGGGGGCATGCATTTTAATCATTAAACACCTCTTTTCAAAATTTGGAACCCGCTTAAAATCCTATAATTTGAATTTGGAAATTTTGGGCGCAACCCGGGCGCGATTTGGAAGTGTTTCATTTCGCGCCAAAACGGCCCATTTAACTTAATACCTTTAAACTATATTTATACGATTAAATATTTTTTCCTTAACTGTTTATACTCTCAAACCTCTCAAATCTTTCTTTAAATCTCTCTGCTAGCCAATCAAACTCTTCCTTCTCGTGGGCCCCTCCAACGCCTCTGTCTCTCTCTCTCTTTCCCTCAGTCTCTCTCTCTCATCATCAGAAATCTTCTCCTTCTCTCTCCAATCTCCCTCTCTCTCTTCCTCTTTAAATTCTACGCATGCAGCCGCCTCCTCAACCCCCTCGTCTCCCATCACGAACCAAACAAACCCTAACCCTAGCTTCCCGCAACCTCACCGCCGGTTCCCCAGCGACCTCGCCGTCGCCGCCCTCGCCACCACGAGACTCACCGCGCCTTCCTCCTCTCGTTCTCCCGCTCTTCCCCGCACCTGCACCCAACCCCCGACCTCGCCTCCAACCTCGCAGACCTCGCCGTCGACGCCACCTCTCGTCGCCGACGACCCCCACGACTCCCTCTCACCCTCCTCGTCCCGACCTCGTCATCGCTGCCCTCCTCCCCTCGCCGGAACACCAACCCGAGCCTTAACCCATCGCCTAACCCCCCACTGTTCGCCGGAGAATGCGCCGGCGACCTCGCCGTCGTCACCAGGGCCACCTCCTTCTCCCCCTCGACCACCAGAGCCGACCACCCTTCCCTCCAGCTCGCCGCAGCACCCTCTCCCGCACACCCCGAGGCCTTCAGCCCTTGCTGCCGCCGCCGCCGTTGCCTCGCCGGCGTTCCAGCGCCGTCGAGCTTGCCGGGGACACCTGGTATATCTCTCTGTAAACTTCCTCTTCCTTTCCTGTGTGCAGTGAACCCTCGCTGATCGTTTTAAGTTATCTTGTGTTGCTAACTTCGCTACTTTTGTCGTTGCCGGAATCCGACCGTGCCGTCTTGGCGAACCCGACGCAACAGCGAAGCCCCTGGTCCGCGTGATCCCGTTGTTCGCTGTTGGGACCTGATCCGTGGCCCGTACTAGCATACCGTGTTTTCTGACGACATCGCATCCGTGTTCCAGATTTCAGAACCGTCGAGGCAAGTATCTGAATACTTGCTCTAATATGCTAGCGTGCGAGATCTAGTCTTGCCACGCAATTGAATTCATACTAATTAATAAAACAACTTAATGATGGTAATGGATATCATATTATTGCAGTTATCTTAACCTGGAATCGTTACAACAGTTCCTCGTAATTAATCAACCTACATCAACCCGTATTTCAACTAAATAAAACGACTGAATCATATCTGCTTAAACTGTTAAATCATTCATGAGACAATTATTATATTTATAATTTCATGTAGTCTTCCTAATTTATAATTATGGATATTGCTTCACCTTGTGGCGATTGCACCCTAAGATGATTGAACCTGTTAATAAGAGAATACAAACATCACTGTGGTTATATGGAATATTGTGGTTAATTACTGTTTCCTGCTGCTGTTCATTATTGATTGTATACCTGTTGTGAGCACTTACCCGATTGCACGACATATTGGCCTGACCCTGCCACACCTGACATATACATACATACCGACTCATCCTGTCGTACCATGACATTACCTGTTTCATGATTTCATGCCTAATGCCGACTAACCTAACCATTCCTGCTGTCGATCCAGACAGACCTACTTTTACTTGACTTTGTGTTGGCATTAGTCCTTGACTACTGAATACCTGACCTGACATACATAGTTTGGGGGTATAGGGAAATCAAAGGTGAAACCGACTTGTAACTCAACAGTTCGATACTTGTTCTGATCAGTCTTACGGGCTTGGCCAGTCCGGGAGTGATGATGCTGACATCACTCGTCCATCCTACTACCTACTTTTACTGCTTAGAGGCACGTCTCGGATTCAGCCCCGAGGGTCATGACCGTGGTCCCGGGCACTCACGGGATACTATTGAGTTACATCGACAATTCATCAATTGGTTTCAAAGACTATAGTGTAGAAAACCTGATAGGACAGTTTGGACACCATTGCACATTACCCTGCTTGTTATTCCTTGCTACTGCTTTATTCATGTTCATACTTGCATTGCTTATTACCATGTTTATGCTTTATACTTGATATCATGACGCGCTGACGTCTGGGTTTTGCATGGCCCAGATTCCGTACCACTGTCGACGACCGAGCAGGAGTACTTCAGCCAGCAGGCTGATTTGGGTTCTATAGTGGTTAGTCTGTTTATTGCATTTTATTTCCAGGTGCGATCCCGCATTATGGGACGTACCTTTCTATTATTGCATTGGATCAGTTGCTTCCGCACTTATTTATCATTGATTCCCATTATTATGGATTTGGACATGTACTAGTTTAGCTTAGTATCTTGTGCTTGATAACCTTACAACCGTAATGTGACTGTGGATGGATACTTCCTACCCACAGGTAGCATGGTTGGCTGTGTCACGTGCCCAATCTTGCGTACTCTGGGAAGCGGGGCGTGACATGGTTCTTTTGGTATCAGAGCCATAGGTTAATTGGGTTGATTCTTTGTAGTTGGGTATTGCACCCGATACACGAATCATAGTACCCGTGATTAGGAAACATGTCCAGCCAACTTGACCGTTTTACCATCCTTGAATCATTCTTCCGGATCATGTCGACATGCAAACTTACTTTGCATTGTCAACTCGAAAACCTGATTTCTTGTTATCCCTAGGACTTGGGCGACTTGGGTGGAGTTAAGTAATTGCGGCTATGATACCGCGGCATAGCTACAATGCGGTACTCTATTTAAGTATCTTGGAGTTCTAGCCTTGATCCATATTCAGAATCTATCTCATGCTAATATTGGGTGTTTTGAGTTCAGGATTTTGACAGGTAAGAAGTTGAAGACGTACCGGAGGCGTGTGAACGAAGCCGCCGTGCTTGGAGTGATAAGAGAAATACTGGAAATCAAAGAAACAGACCGAGCTGATCCAGCAGCATGCGGACTTGTTTCAGGAAGGTTTGCAGATCGTTCAGCAGTCTGTAAACGAAGTTGGAACTAGACCAGTCGACCGAGTAAGGACCGTAGTAGAATTCAAACGGTTGGGTCCTACTACTTTCACTGGTCGGGAGGAGCTGTTGCCAGCCGAGCAGTGGCTAGTAACACGGAGAATTTGCTGATTGCGACGCAGATCCCAGAAGACAAGAGTGTTGATGTGGTGCGCATTCAGTTGGTGGATTGCGCCGAGAGTGGTGGCTTGTGGAGGAGAACCGTTTGCCCAAGCGAAGCAGTTAGGCGGATTTCTCTAAGAGTTTCCTAGAGAAGTTCTTTCCGCGGACTGCACGGGAGGAAATGGAAGAGAAATTTATTGGGCTGAGGCAGAATGGAGCAGCCGTGGACGTGCATGCAGCAGAGTGGACGAGACTCAGTAGTCTCGCTGGACCTTTCGCGGCCAACGATGTAGACAGCAGTTGCGGTAAGGAAGCAGTTCTGTCGGGCCAGTCGAGTTTAGGACTAGGCCGACAAACAGTGTTCTTGCAGCTATGGAAGCTAATAGTAATGAAGAGCCGGCAGTTGTTCGCGACTTTATGGACGTGTTTGAAGATATATCGGGCTTGCCGCCGAAGCGAAACGTGGAGTCCCGATTGACCTTAGTCCTGGTGCAGCGCCAGTGTCTAAAGCTTACTATCCAATGGCACCAGTGAAATTGGAGGGAGTTAAGAAGCAAGTTGGTGAATTACTTGAGAAGGGTTGGATTCGAAGCAGCAATTCACCTTGGGGAGCTCCAGTTCTGATAGTAAAGAAGAAGGATGGCACGAGAAGGATGTGCATTGATTATCGAGAATTGAACCGGGTGACTATTGAGAACAAGTACCCGATCCCTCGCATTTGGAGAACTTTTTGAGCAGCTTAGTGGCGCGAGGGTATTCTCGAAACTGGATTTGCGATCAGGATATCATCAGGTCCGAGTAAAGGCAGAAGACATTTGCAAGAGGACGTTTCGAACTCGGTATGGACATTTCGAGTATCTAGTGATGCCCTTCGGAGTGACTAATGCGCCAGCAATATTTATGGATTTGATGAACAGGATCTTTTCACCTTTCTTGGACCAGTTTATCGTGGTATTCATCGACGATATTCTGGTATACTCGAAGAGTCCGGAGGAGCATACTGAGCACTTAAGGATCACATTGCAGACGCTGAGACAAGAGAAGTTATGTGCGAAGATGAGTAAGTGCGAATTCTGGCTGGAAGAAGTGAAGTTTCTGGTGCATGTTGTGTCGGGCAATGGAATCGCCGTTGATCCCGAGAAGATTGCAGCAGTTCGAGATTGGCCTATTCCAAAGAATGTTGCGGAGATAAGAAGTTTTCTTGGACCCGCCG
Organism: Agapanthus africanus; assembly: GCA_030015575.1. NCBI lineage: Eukaryota > Viridiplantae > Streptophyta > Magnoliopsida > Asparagales > Amaryllidaceae > Agapanthus > Agapanthus africanus. The sequence goes on from JASDDO010000029.1 coordinate 219,381,558, forward strand.
GTTACTACAGAAGATTTGTGGAGAACTTCGCTCGTTTAGCTGAGCCGTTAACCAAGCTTACGCGTAAGGAGGTACCGTTCGTTTGGACGGATGGATGTGCATTGGCCTTCGAGACAGCTGAAGACTCATGAGAAGAACTATGCGACTCATAACTTAGAGCTTGCAGCCGTGATCTTCGCCCTGAAGATTTGGAGACACTACCTTTTGGGCGAGAGAGTCGAAGTCTTTACAGATCACAAGAGTTTAAAGTAGGTGTTCACTCAGAAGGAGTTGAACATGAGGCAACGCAGATGGTTGGAGCTGATGGCCGACTACGACCTTGATCTTAAGTACCATCCGGGAAAGGTTAACGTAGTGCCGGATGCGCTGAGCCGGTTACCAGCAATTCGGATATTGACTACACAGAGAGAGATCATTGCGGATTTTCGGAGATTTGACTTGGAGGTTGTGCTACCACAAGCTACAGGACAGTTGATGCAGTTGCAAGTACAGTCGTCCCTAGTTGAGAAGATTAAAGCGACACAATCGCAGGATCCTAGACTGCAAAAGTTTCGAGAGCAGGTTGGAGCCGGATTACGAACCGATTTACTGATCCATGAAGATGGTTCGTTGAGATATGGTAGCCGTGTGTGTGTGCCAAAAGGAGATGTGCGTGAAGAGCTTATGAAGGAGGCACACAGTTCAGCGTACTCTGTACATCCAGGAGGGACAAAGATGTACCGAGATATTCGACAGCATTTCTGGTGGGAAGGTATGAAACGGGAAATTGCTCGCTTCGTGGCTAAGTACTTGGTGTGTCAGCAAGTCAAGGCTGAACACCAAAGGGTTGCTGGTTTGTTGCAACCACTTCCGATTCCTCAGTGGAAGTAGGAACATATAACCATGGATTTCGTGACAGCTTTACCGCGGAGTCCAAAGGGCAACAATGCAGTATGGGTGATCATCGATCGTTGACCAAGGCAGCTCACTTTATTCCTTTTCGGGTTGGTCAATCGACAGAGACTTTGGCAGAGCGATACATGCAGGAGATTGTCAGATTGCATGGAGTACCGGTAAGCATCGTGTCCGATCGGGACACTCAGTTCTTGTCGCACTTTTGGAGGAGTTTACAAGAAAGTTTGGGGACTCGATTGAAGTTTAGCACAGCTTATCGTCCTCAGACCGATGGACAATCAGAGAGAACGATCCAGACCCTTGAAGATATGTTGAGGGCTTGCATGTTGGACTTCAAAGGTTCTTGGGAAGATCATCTACACCTGGTGGAGTTTTCGTACAACAATAGCTTCCAAGCAACTATTCAGATGGCCCCGTTTGAAGCACTGTATGGTCGTAAGTGCCGTTCACCTGTTTGTTGGGATGATGTTGGTGAACGAAGGTTACTAGGACCAGATTTGGTGGTACAGACAATCGAGAAGGTGAATACCATCAGGAAGCATATGAAGGCAGCTCAAGACAGACAGAAGAGTTGGGCCGACACGTCAAGAAGACCTCTAGAGTTCGCCGTGGGTGATTTGGTATTCCTGAAGATATCACCGACTAGAGGAGTGATTCGCTTTGGAAGTCGGGGAAAGCTTAGCCCCCGATTCTTTGGACCCTTCGAGATATTGGAGCGTGTTGGAGAGGTATCGTACCGGTTGGCGTTACCACAGTCTTTAGCAGGAGTTCACGATGTGTTTCATGTGTCTCAACTACGGAAGTATGTTCGTGATAAGACTCATGTGTTGGATCATTCGGAGTTGACCGTGCGGGAGGACCTGACTTTTGAAGAGCGACCAGTTGAAATCAAGGATCGAAGAGAAAAGGTTCTTAAGAACAAGGTTATCCCTCTTGTGCTAGTTTCTTGGGGAAATCGATCGCATGGAGAATCCACTTGGGAGCGAGAAGACGAGATCCGGCAGAAATTCCCTCACCTTTTCCAGTAGTTAGCGATCTTGTATTCTTGGAATTTCGAGGACGAAATTCTTTTTGTAGTTGGGTATGATGTAACACCCGAGCCCAATAATACTATTTATATTACTAGTTGAGGGTTGTATACTGCTCATTCCAATTTTCCTGATTTTCTGGTGTTTATTGCTAAATTTTAACCGGTTAAGTCATTTTGGCACATAACAAATTTTAACTCCTAAAATGAAATTTAAGATGTCCTTGTTGGCCTACTCGTCGCCACTAGTCGCGTGGTAGCGTCCGCGTGTCGAGATTCCGTTCCGTTTGGCTAAACGGGCAGGTTTGGACGACTACGCGCGCGTGCAAGTGTCCGACTTGGGGGCATGCATTTTAATCATTAAACACCTCTTTTCAAAATTTGGAACCCGCTTAAAATCCTATAATTTGAATTTGGAAATTTTGGGCGCAACCCGGGCGCGATTTGGAAGTGTTTCATTTCGCGCCAAAAGGGCCCATTTAACTCAATACCTTTAAACTATATTTATACGATTAAATATTTTTTCCTTAACTGTTTATACTCTCAAACCTCTCAAATCTTTCTTTAAATCTCTCTGCTAGCCAATCAAACTCTTCCTTCTCGTGGGCCCCTCCAACGCCTCTGTCTCTCTCTCTCTTTCCCTCAGTCTCTCTCTCTCATCATCAGAAATCTTCTCCTTCTCTCTCCAATCTCCCTCTCTCTCTTCCTCTTTAAATTCTACGCATGCAACCGCCCCCTCAACCCCCTCGTCTCCCATCACGAACCAAACAAACCCTAACCCTAGCTTCCCGCAACCTCACCGCCGGTTCCCCAGCGACCTCGCCGTCGCCGCCCTCGCCACCACGAGACTCACCGCGCCTTCCTCCTCTCGTTCTCCCGCTCTTCCCCGCACCTGCACCCAACCCCCGACCTCGCCTCCAACCTCACAGACCTCGCCGTCGACGCCACCTCTCGTCGCCGACGACCCCCACGACTCCCTCTCACCCTCCTCGTCCCGACCTCGTCGTCGCTGCCCTCCTCCCCTCGCCGGAACACCAACCCGCGCCTTAACCCATCGCCTAACCCCCCACTGTTCGCCGGAGAACGCACCGGCGACCTCGCCGTCGTCACCAGGGCCACCTCCTTCTCCCCCTCGACCACCAGAGCCGACCACCCTTCCCTCCAGCTCGCCGCAACACCCTCTCCCGCACACCCCGAGGCCTTCAGCCCTTGCTGCCGCCGCCGCCGTTGCCTCGCCGGCGTTCCAGCGCCGTCGAGCTTGCCGGGGACACCTGGTATATCTCTCTGTAAACTTCCTCTTCCTTTCCTGTGTGCAGTGAACCCTCGCTGATCGTTTTAAGTTATCTTGTGTTGCTAACTTCGCTACTTTTGTCGTTGCCGGAATCCGACCGTGCCGTCTTGGCGAACCCGACGCAACAGCGAAGCCCCTGGTCCGCGTGATCCCGTTGTTCGCTGTTGGGACCTGATCCGTGGCCCGTACTAGCATACCGTGTTTTCTGACGACATCGCATCCGTGTTCCAGATTTCAGAACCGCCGAGGCAAGTATCTGAATACTTGCTCTAACATGCTAGCGTGCGAGATCTAGTCTTGCCACGCAATTGAATTCATACTAATTAATAAAACAACTTAATGATGGTAATGGATATCATATTATTGCAGTTATCTTAACCTGGAATCGTTACAACAGTTCCTCGTAATTAATCAACCCACATCAACCCGTATTTCAACTAAATAAAACGACTGAATCATATCTGCTTAAACTGTTAAATCATTCATGAGACAATTATTATATTTAGTATAATTTCATGTAGTCTTCCTAATTTATAATTGTGGATATTGCTTAACCTTGTGGCGATTGCACCCTAAGATGATTGAACCTGTTAATAAGAGAATACAAACATCACTGTGGTTATATGGAATATTGTGGTTAATTACTGTTTCCTGCTGCTGTTCATTATTGATTGTATACCTGTTGTGAGCACTTACCCGATTGCACGACATATTGGCCTGACCCTGCCACACCTGACATATACATACATACCGACTCATCCTGTCGTACCATGACATTACCTGTTTCATGATTTCATGCCTAATGCCGACAAACCTAACCATTCCTGCTGTCGATCCAGACAGACCTACTTTTACTTGACTTTGTGTTGGCATTAGTCCTTGACTACTGAATACCTGACCTGACATACATAGTTTGGGGGTATGGGGAAATCAAAGGTGAAACCGACTTGTAACTCAACAGTTCGATACTTGTTCTGATCAGTCTTACGGGCTTGGCCAGTCCGGGAGTGATGATGCTGACATCACTCGTCCATCCTACTACCTACTTTTACTGCTTAGCGGCACGTCTCGGATTCAGCCCCGAGGGTCATGACCGTGGTCCCGGGCACGCACGGGATACTATTGAGTTACATCGACAATTCATCAATTGGTTTCAAAGACTATAGAGTAGAAAACCTGATAGGACAGTTTGGACACCATTGCACATTACCCTGCTTGTTATTCCTTGCTACTGCTTTATTCATGTTCATACTTGCATTGCTTATTACCATGTTTATGCTTTATACTTGATATCATGACGCGCTGACGTCTGGGTTTTGCATGGCCCAGATTCCGTACCACTGTCGACGACCGAGCAGGAGTACTTCAGCCAGCAGGCTGATTTGGGTTCTATAGTGGTTAGTCTGTTTATTGCATTTTATTTCCAGGTGCGATCCCGCATTATGGGACGTACCTTTCTATTATTGCATTGGATCAGTTGCTTCCGCACTTATTTATCATTGATTCCCATTATTATGGATTTGGACATGTACTAGTTTAGCTTAGTATCTTGTGCTTGATAACCTTACAACCGTAATGTGACTGTGGATGGATACTTCCTACCCACAGGTAGCATGGTTGGCTGTGTCACGTGCCCAATCTTGCGTACTCTGGGATGCGGGGCGTGACATGGTTCTTTTGGTATCAGAGCCATAGGTTAATTGGGTTGATTCTTTGTAGTTGGGTATTGCACCCGATACACGAATCATAGTACCCGTGATTAGGAAACATGACCAGCCACCTTGACCGTTTTACCATCCTTGAATCATTCTTCCGGATCATGTCGACATGCAAACTTACTTTGCATTGTCAACTCGAAAACCTGATTTCTTTTTATCCCTAGGACTTGGGCGACTTGGGTGGAGTTAAGTAATTGCGGCTATGATACCGCGGCATAGCTACAATGCGGTACTCTATTTAAGTATCTTGGAGTTCTAGCCTTGATCCATATTCAGAATCTATCTCATGCTAATATTGGGTGTTTTGAGTTCAGGATTTTGACAGGTAAGAAGTTGAAGACGTACCGAAGGCGTGTGAACGAAGCCGCCGTGCTTGGAGTGATAAGAGAAATACTGGAAATCAAAGAAACAGACCGAGCTGATCCAGCAGCACGCGGACTTGTTTCAGGAAGGTTTGCAGATCGTTCAGCAGTCTGTAAACGAAGTTGGAACTAGACCAGTCGACCGAGTAAGGACCGTAGTAGAATTCAAACGGTTGGGTCCTACTACTTTCACTGGTCGGGAGGAGCTGTTGCCAGCCGAGCAGTGGCTAGTAACACGGAGAATTTGCTGATTGCGACGCAGATCCCAGAAGACAAGAGTGTTGATGTGGTGCGCATTCAGTTGGTGGATTGCGCCGAGAGTGGTGGCTTGTGGAGGAGAACCGTTTGCCCAAGCGAAGCAGTTAGGCGGATTTCTCTAAGAGTTTCCTAGAGAAGTTCTTTCCGCAGACTGCACGGGAGGAAATGGAAGAGAAATTTATTGGGCTGAGGCAGAATAGAGCAGCCGTGGACGTGCATGCAGCAGAGTGGACGAGACTCAGTAGTCTCGCTGGACCTTTAAGCCGGATCCTAGTATATGATTTGGGATTGGTTTTTTCTCTTTGTATTCGTGTTCCTCGGATCACGAATACGGGTGCGTATGCACAGTTGCTTGAGACAGAGGGAGAGGACTTTGATTAGGGTTAATGACTATTGTCATTTTGTTAACCCTAATGCTTATGTGTGTATTATGGTTAATTGATATTAGTTTAATATAATTGTGTATGGTTATGGTTGTTGACCATTTGAAGTTCTTGACTTGTTGACCTAGGTTGACACTTTGACCATCATCATTTCATTTGGAAGATGCTCTTTGATCCTTGCAATTTGCATTAAAAATGAAATGATAATGGTCATGTCTTGATTAACCATGACAATTATCTAGCTAATTATCAATTTATAATAATTCACACATATATATGAGAATGGTTGTTTTATTCTCTCATTTTATCATTTACTTTCTCTCTCTTGTTCTTCCTCTCCCTCAATCTCTCCCCTCTCATGTGTTGAGAAACACTTGAGCTTGAGAAAAACCTCTTCTTGATAATCTCTACTCTCATCTAGGGTTATAGGATTAGCACTTCTTGCACCCTAGTTACTTCTAGCTTGGAGTTGAAGCCAAAGGTTGAGGCTTTCGGGTGGATCTTTCTTCGACGTGAGAAGACGACAAAGGTGACCTCTTTCTACTACTCCAAGGAGCAAGGAGAGAAGGACATAAAGCCCTAGGTATAACCATTCTATCCTTAGCTAGTTTCTAGTTAGCTTTAGCTTGTTTTTGTTTAGCAAAGATCCTTCTTTGTCTAGTCCATGTTGCCTAAAGTGATAAAAATTTGATTTTTATTCCGTTTTCCGCCTCCTCGCAAGCACCGGGGTGGGCAACGTGGACTTACAGTGGTATCAGAGCCTAACTAAACATAAACTAGCTAGGTAGTAAAAGTGTATGGAAGTTTGATCGGAAAAATCGAAAAACCATAACATCAAAACCCTAAGTTTCTGTTAAAATTTTTCCTGTTCAAAATAAAATAAATCATACGTCAAAAATCATCTCAGGGTTTTGTGAAGAAAGCCACCAAAAACGATCCAGAGATTCGATCAAAGCGCCGCGGTTCCGCGGCAATAGCAAGCTATTGCCGCGCAACCGCGGCCGTTTTGGCTCGGCTCTGGGTCGAGTTTGGTGCAGTGTTATTCTGGCATGGTTTTGGGATTTTTAAGATGGTTTATATGTGCCCAGGTTTTCCAGAAAAGAAATTTGTTTTTGAGGGCCTATAAATCCGTATTTTTGATCGAACTTCAATACACTTTGACTAAAGGGTTATATCTGTGATGTTTTATGTATTCAACGTCGGCTAATCGCTATATGTCGATTAGTGGGGGTTATACATATCTGTGATCTGTGTTTGTTGATGGTATGTGTATATGAATGCGTTGGATTGTCACGGGTGAATAGCCGGGGTGGATGTGAGATGAGTGTTTCTTTTTCTTTCATTCATGTAATATGTAAATTGATGTAATAATATTTGTATGGCCGCACAACCGGGTCGGGGTTGTAGCCGTCATTGTATAATTCTTTTTACTGTTTTTGCTCCTAGGATAGACCCATGGAGGAGGTGCATAAACTACCGGGTATCTCGAAGTGCCGAGTGGCCTACTCACGGTTGTGAGGGAGGTTGCTTCGCTTCGGGTACTTGGCGGGTAGTTTGCCGCACCCGTAGGGGTCTTGGGTGGGGTATTGGCTGTTCACCGCGACCGTGTAATCCGCTTTTCGTTGCAGGCTCGAACGGATTGCGGATTCCTAGTATATCCAATGTATTCATCTGTGATCTGTAATGTCTATCATTGCTATATATTTATATATTATAACTATTTAGGCGTTGCTTATGTTTTACAGCCGCGCTAGCCCAGCCCCCGCTCTGTCGTTAGTTAAGTAACCTAACGGGTGATGACTGGGCCCCGTGGCGAATGCGAATGGCAAAAGCGTACGTCATATTTTGGTTGTTTTCTGCAATGGTAGGATTAAATGATGGGACGCATTAAAAGAACTAATGCAAGAAAATAAACCAAGTAAAAGTCGATTGGAACACTTTGAAAACCACTTGGTTCTTTTCAAAACTAAACTTTTTAAACGCGGAGCTTGAACCACTCCTTTTAAAAGCTATCTCGTTCCATCGATTATATCAAGTTCACTACGTTCACGGTTTCGCCAAAACCATTCGTAGCCCTCCATCATTTCAGTTAAATATTCGGTAGTATTCAAGTTATGTATTTTGACCTCACGCCAAGGCATAGTGATTGGTAGCTGCCGGATATTTATCTGTTGCATAGATAGAATGCGTTGGTTTGAGACAGTCGTACTGCCATTTTGGCCTACGTCAAGGGTAGGTACGGGTGGGTTCAAATTAACCGGGATAATGATGGGAAGAACTTGACATGTGACTTATGACATTTTGACCTCACGCCAAGGTCATAAGAGCATGGGGCAAAAATCCATATCGGGAGTTTCATAAGTACTGAAACTTGCTAGCGCTGCATACCATTTGGAGTGTGATGATTCTGGTAGGATTCCTTCGGTTTTATCACGCGATGATATTTGGATCCCGATCCTACTGTGAGTATATGCTACTCCTCGGGAAAACTCTCACTTAACGATCAATGTTATAAACCTAGTAAGTGTCTAGAAAAGTGTTAGCGGGGCTACGCCCACAGGGAACAGTCAACAGTCAATAACCCGCTAGTCAATAACCCACAGGGAACAGTCAACAATCATTAAAGTTTAGCAAAAGTCAATGGTTAACAGTGAACAGTCAACAGTCAATAACCCCAATGAGAATCCTCTGCCTCTGTCTCTCTGTCAACTGTGCATACACACCCGCATCCGCGTTCCGAGGAACACGAATACAAACGAGATAAAACCAATCCCAAAACGTACACTAGGATCTGGCTTAAACCAAAGCCCGCTAGTGTTAACTGTCCGGACACCAAACGTGTACAAGGGCACGGATGTGACCGAACCCTGTCGCAAATCCATGCGACCTGTCGCAAAACCATGCGACCTCTACTCTTTTACCTAAAGGCGAATAGCTTTCTGTGTGGAACTCTAAAGACTCGACACTACGCTGGCAGTGGGTTTAACCACAGACCGCAAGCGGCACTAGCTTTGCGTAACGGTCCCCAGATAGATGCCGACAAGAAGACGGACGGGGTGAAACCCATCTAAACTCCTACTGAGCCTGAATGTGACAATCTCCGTACAGTCTGGTCTGTTCGTCTGATACATCGCATAGCGGGCCTAGGGGGCGGTAAACGTCAGTCCCCTAAGAGCAGTACAAGTCGTGTCGAAGTGTAGCCCAGAACACCCTGAGATAGCACTGGAAACCAACCAGTATATCTCGCTTGCCCTGGCCAGGGACTACTCGTGTAATGGCTCTCCTAGACACACCGCGATGTCAACCCCCAATACCGGGAGAAACGAATCCTGTCTAACCGTCACTGCCTCCAAGTGCTTCGGGACTACACCCAACTAGTACCTGTTTGCACGACTCCTTTGAGCCGTGGTAGGGTAGTAATCTAAGTACAGTGGGAACACACTCGAGGCGAAGTGACAGTGTCAAGTCAGCGGACTAAGCTGTACTCATGTCACCTGGGAACTGACAACTGACGATAGGTATAGTACCAACCAACAGTTCCCGACGAGTCCTGTCCAGTATACTCGTAACCTAACGAGCACCCGCATACTATCTCAAGTACGACGTACTGACGGCTGTGGGACAGACCGTCTCCCACACTGGGATGAGAAGCGCATACACTAGTCTACTCCGGAGTATCGATACCCTGTCTCGATAGTCCTATGACTAGGGACCTGCATAAGGATGTGCTTGTGGATTACCCAGCCCCCACTAGTGTGACTGCCATCACAACGCTGGTAATCAAGCAAAGACCCTAAGGGCTCCACTAATGTGTATAGGTGATATACTAAAATAAACACATGTACACATTAAAGTAGAAACAAACCAAGTAGCATACTACTATATTGAGAAAGATTGTCTATACAAGGTGAATATCCCAAGCTTCCATTAAGTAATATACAAACTAGTATGATACAGTAATGGCCTCTAGGGCATATACACTAACAATCTCCCACTTGCACTAAGGCCATGTACTGGCGTATCGAAGACCTATCATCTCGATCAGCCGCTTGAACTGAGTCTGGGGTAAGGCCTTTGTGAGTGGATCAACAGTTTTATCTTCCGTAGAAACTCTCCGAACCTCGATCTCCTGGCGACCCACGATCTCCCTGATCAGGTGATACCGCCTCAAGATGTGTCTGGACTTCTGATGGGACCTGGGTTCCTTCGCTAAAGCTATAGCCCCGTTGTTGTCGCAATACAGCGGTCTTGGATCAACAATGGATGGAACCACCTGAAGTTCAGTTAAAAACTTCCTTATTCAGACGGCTTCTTTTGCGGCATCTGCAGTAGCGATATATTCCGCTTCCATCGTCGAGTCAGCAACAGTTTCCTGTTTGGAACTCTTCCAACACACCGCCCCGCCATTGAGGGTAAAGACATAACCCGACATGGACTTGGAATCATCCTTGTCACTCTGGAAGCTGGAGTCAGCAAAGGCCTCGATCTGGAGGTCTTTTCCGCCATACACCAAGAACATCTCCTTAGTCCTTCTCAGGTACTTGAGAATGTTCTTTACTGCTATCCAGTGTTTCTCCCCAGGGTTTGACTGATACCGGCTTACCACACTCAGTGCATAAGCTACATCTGGTCTGGTACACAACATCGCATACATTATAAAGCCTACCGCAGAAGCGTAGGGTATAATAGACATGCGATCCCTTTCCAAATCAGTCTTGGGAGACATCTCTTTGGAAAGGGTGATCCCGTGACAAGCCGGTAGATTACCGCGCTTGGAATCTTATATACTGAATCTTTTCAGTATGGTTTCGATGTACCTGGACTGTGAGAGTCCCAGTATCCTCTTGGATCTGTCACGATAGATCCGGATCCCCAAAATGTATGAGGCATCACCCAGGCCTTTCATGGAGAACTTGTGTGACAAGAACCCTTTGACAGATTGTAGCATAAGAATGTCATTTCCTATTAAGAAAATGTCATCCACGTATACAACGAGGAATACTACAGTTCTCGCTACAAATCTACTATAGATGCATGGTTCATCTGGATTTTTGATAAAGCCAAATTCTTTGACCGCCTCATCAAAACAGATGTTCCAACTCCGCGATGCCTGCTTTATTCCGTAGATGGACTTAAGCAACTTGCACACCTTTCCGCTGCCCCCACTCTGAATGAAACCCTCTGGCTGGTCCATATAAACACACTCCTCTAAATTTCCATTTAGAAAAGCGGTCTTTACGTCCATCTGCCAAATCTCATAATCGTGGAAGGCAGCAATGGCAAGAAGGATCCGAATGGATTTCAGCATAGCTACTGGAGAAAAGGTCTCGTCATAGTCCAAACCAGGTCTTTGACGAAAACCCTTTGCAACCAGTCTAGCTTTATAGGTCTCAACCTGTCCATCTACACCAATCTTCCTTTTGAAGATCCACTTGCATCCTACGGGTTTTACCCCATCTGGAGCAACGTCCAACGTCCATACTTTGTTGGTGTACATGGTCTCCATTTCGATCCGCATTACATCCAGCCATTTTACCGAGTCAACGCTCTGAATGGTCTGCTGGAAGCTAGTCGGCTCATCATAATCAATGATGCAATCCTCTCTATCCCCGTCTATGAGAAAACCGTAGTATCTCTCGGGCGGATGAGACTGCCTAATACTCCTGCGGAGCGGTGTAAGAATATCATGTTCTTTTGAACCCTCTGGTTCTACTAAGCTTTCAGTAATAGTCTGTGGTTCTGGAATTTCATCCAGTTCTATTTTGCTCCCACTTGATTCCTTTTCTAAGAACTGGTGTTCCAGAAAATGGGCATTACGAGAAATAATGATCTTTTGTTCCTCTGTGTAATAGAAGAGATACCCCCTGGAGTTCTTTGGGTATCCCACAAACTTGCACAGTACTGAGCGTGCCTTGAGTTTGTCCGCATGCTGCTTTTTGATAAAAGCCGGACATCCCCAGATCTTCAGATATTGAAGATAGGGTTTCTTCCCACTCCATATCTCATCTGGTGTGGTAGGCACAGTCTTAGTTGGAACTCGGTTCAAAAGGTATGCAGCTGATTCTAGTGCATATCCCCAGAATGATCGCAGTAACTCAGTGTTACTCATCATGGAACGTACCATATCCAATAGGGTCCGGTTCCGTCTCTCCGATACACCGTTATGTTGCGGAGTGTATGGAGGAGTAAGCTGAGAGAGAATTCCATTCTCTTTTATGTAATCCAGGAACTCGGCACTCAAGTATTCACCACCTCGATCCGATCTCAGTGTCTTGATACTTTTGCCGGTTTGTTTTTCTACTTCATTCTTATATTCCTGAAATTTTCCAAAGGCTTCGGATTTATGTTTCATTAAGAAGACATAACCGTACCTTGAAAAGTCATCCGTAAAAGTAATGAAGTAAGAATAACCGCTTCACGCATGTGTAGGCATTGGACCGCACACGTCGCTGTGTACGAGTCCCAAGAGCTCGCTCGCTCTTACTCCGTGTCCAGTGAACGGAGTCTTTGTCATCTTTCCTTTGAGACAGGATTGACAAGTAGTATACGATTGATATTCGAACGGATCCAAATATCCTTCTGTATGTAACTTCGTCAACCTTCTCCCATTGATGTGACCCAGTCTACAATACCATAAGAAAGTCTGATTTATTTCCGGAGACTTTCTTTTGTTTGTATTCTGGACATTGAAAATCTGTGGTTGGTTTAATACGTATATACCATTGCTTAATGTACCTTACCCAATCAGAACTTGATTAAGGTGAATGTTTACAATATTACTTACAAATGCAAATTCATAACCTTCTTTAGATAATAAAGATACAGAAATGATATTACAAGTTGCATTGGGTATAAAATAGCAATTACGCAAAACCAAAACGTGTCCATCTGACAACCCCAGGTGATAGTCCCCCACGGACTCAGCATCCATGCCAGCTCCGTTTGCAACTCTGAGGGTCATATCACCTGCCTTCAAAACCCTACGCTTTCTCAATGCCTGCAAAGAATTACAGATATGAGATCCTGATCCGGTATCCAATACCCAGGATGTAGAGTTTATTGATAGACAGTTTTCAATAACATACACACCTGAAGCTGAAGCCGCAACTTGCTTCAGATCCTGTTTTCTGGCTTTCCAAGCCCTGCAATCCTTTTTCCAGTGTCCAGTCTTGTGATAGTAAAAGCATTCTTCCTTTCCCACAAGCTTTCCCGCTACCTTTGTTGCTTTTGTCTTTCCCTTCGTATCCACTTTACTAACACCGCCCCTTGGTTTGGCGGGGGCTTTCTTCTTCGTTCCCTTGGCTTTCGCCTTGGACCTAGAAGAGGAAGATTCTCCTACAAACAAAGTGGATGTTTCCCTACCTTTCTATAGAGTGCCCTCTGCACTCCTCAGCATTTTGAGGAGTTATGAAAGTTCAACTTCTTTTTCTTGCAAGTTGAAGTTTAGGATAAACTGGGCGTAAGTGGAAGGAAGGGACTAGAGAATCAAGTCCGTATAGAGCTCGTTCTCTAACGTGGTCCCTAGGTCCGCGAGCTCCTCAATGAAGCCAATCATCTTAAGCACGTGTTCCGCTACCGATGATCCGACGGCCAACCTTGCCGAAAACAGCGTTTTCGACACTTCGTATCTTGCGATATGAGATTGCTCTCCATACAGTTCTTTTGTATGAAGAAATATGGATTTGAGGTCCATATTCTCGTGCCTCCTCTGATGTTCGTTGTCCATAGAAGCAAGCACGAGGCACTTGGCCTTCGCGCAATCGATTTCCCAGGTCTTATGGATTTCCCTATCCGCGACGCTGGTTTTGGGACCTGGGACAGGGGGAGCTTTGGTGGTAAGGAGATACCCCAACTTGTCATAAGTGATTGCCATTTTGACATTCCTGAGCCAATCTTTGTAGTTTGGCCCTGTTAGTATGTTTTTATCTAGTAGTAACTTAAGTCCGGTCATGATGTTTGGTCGCTGCAATTAGGAGAGAGAGAAGAAACACTTTAGCATGATGCTCTTGCAAGTTTAGAGTGGTTTTTAATTTGTCTAAACAGGATGGCTCCCACTGTCTCTTGAATCCCTCCTCAAACCAAAAAAGAAGAATTAGTCAGGATCAATCTCACCGTACAATACTTGCTTAACCATTCGGCCAGGCTGGTGTCGGTACTTCGAGGGAGGTTTTCCAACGCTTTCGCGAAGTTCCTTAATTAAATAACCTCTTTTCCCTGTGGGTGTAGCCCCGCTAACACCTTTCTAGACACCTACTTGGTTTATAGCATTGATCGTTAAGTGAGAAATTTTCCGAGGAGTAGCATATACTCACAGTAGGATCGGGATCCAAATATCATTGCGTGACAAAACTGAAGGAATTCTACCAGAATCATCACAGTCCAAATGGTATGCAGCGCTAGCAAGTTCAGTTCTTTTGAAACTCCCGATGTAGATTTTTGCCCCATGCTCTTATGATCTTGGCATGAGGTCAAAATGTCATAAGTCACATGTCAAGTTCTTCCCATCATTATCCAGGTTAATTTGAACCCACCCGTACCTACCCTTGACGTAGGCCAAAATGGCAGTATGACTATCTCAAACCAACGCATTCTATCTATGCAACAGATAAATATCCGGCAGCTACCAATCACTATGCCTTGGCGTGAGTTCAAAATACATAGCTTGAATACTACCGAATATTTAACTGAAATGATGGAGGGCTACGAATGGTTTTGGCAAATACGTGAACATAGTAAACTTGATATAATCGATGGAACGAGATAGCTTTTAAAAGGAGTGGCTTAAGCTCTGCGTTTAAAAGTTATTTTGAAAAGGAACCGAGTGGTTTTGAAATTGTTCCAACGACTTTTACTTGGTTTATTTTTCTTGCATTAATTCCAATGTGTCCCATCATTTAATCCTACCATTGCAGAAAACAACCAAAATATGACGTATGCTTACACCATCCGCATTCGCCACGGGGCCCCGTCATTACCCGTTAGGTTACTTAACTAACGACAGAGCAGGGGCTGGACTAGCGCGGATGCAAAACATAAGCAACGCCTAAATAATATCATATATAGATATATTGCAATGATAGCCATTTCAGATCACAGATGAACACATTGGATATACTAGGAATCCGCAATTCGTACGAGCCTGTATCGAAAAGCGGATTACACGGTCGCGATGAATAGCCAAAACCCCACCCTAGACCCCTACGGGTGCGGCAAACTACCCGCCAAATATCCGAAGTGGAGCAACCTCCCTCAACGACGTGAGTAGGCCACTCGGCACTTCGAGATACCCTGTAGTTTGTGCACCCCACCTTGGGTCTATCCTAGGAGCAAAAACAGTAAAAAGAAATTATACAATGACGGCTACAACCGCGACCCAGTTGTGCGGATTGTTTGTTTGAGTGCTTTTCCTCTCTATTGAGATTGCATCCAAGAAAGGCGCCAACTCAGGAGTCATTTCATTCAGAGATCAAAATAGACCACCGGTTATAGTTTAGGGGGAGCAGATGCAAGCTTTTTCTTTCCATAGCCGGCCAATTTCCATATTACATGAATTGAAAGATAAAAGGAAAAACTCTCATCTCACAACCCCCGGCTATTCATCCGCGACAATCCAATGAATTCATATACACATACCATCAACATTACAGATCATAGATATGTATAACCCCCACTAATCGACGTATAGCGATTAGCGGATGTTCAATACATATAACACATCATAGATATATACCCGTCAGCTTAAGTCTTTAGAAGTTCGATCAAAATACGGATTTTCAAGCCCCAAAAACTAATTTTTCTTTCTGGAAAATCTGGGCAGAAAAAAAATATTGTAAAAATCCTAAAACAACCCCAGAAACACTCTGCAAGAAAACAGTGCCACGACCGAGTCAACTCGGCCGCGGTTCCGCGGCGGGAGCAAGCTCCTGCCGCGGTTCCGCGGCGCTTTGACCGAGTCAGTGGACCTGTTTTCTTGGGTGTCTTAACAAAAGCCTGAGACGATTTTTCATGTATGATTTATTATTTTTTGAACAGAGGAAAAAATCGGCAGAAACTATGCTATTCGGGTATGTTTCGTGATATTTTCTCCGATCGAACTTCTACTTACTTTGCTAACATGTTAGATAGTGTTTAACTAGGCTCTGATACCACTGTAAGTCCATGTTACCTCTCCCGGTACTTACGGGCTTGCGGAAATGATGAAAAACGATTTTTCAAGAGGTGGTAACATGGACTTACAGTTCGGATCTTTGTTAAACAACTACCTAACAACCTAAGTTGAGATTTACCTACTCGGTTAGGGGGTTATACCTTTCTTGAACTCCTTCGTCTTCAACTCTTTACGGTGTACGGATCGGCTTCACCCCGTCGTCTCCTTGCGCCGAAGATGGATCGACCTGAAAGCTTCTACCTTTGGCTTCTTCTTCGAACTTGAAGAAACTAGAACACTTGGTTTGCTAAACCTTGTGAACTAGGATGAGTAGAGAAGTGATTTGGGTTTTCTTATATCTCTAAGGCAATGTTTCTCAACTCATGAGAGGGAATTGCCTTGAGCTAGAGAGAGAGCAAGAGGGAGAGCTCAAGCAAGAGAGAGAAAGCAAATGAGAGAATGAGAAAGTCTTTTGCCATCCAAGCTCTCATAATCCAAAACCATGATTACTCATAATAGTAATTGAGTATTATATGTTGGTTCAAGTCAAAATGGCCATATCATTTCATGCACTCATTTTGCAAAAACAAACAAGCAAGCAAGCAAAAGTCTTTGCCATGAAATGATAGCCATTGCAAGGATGATGGTCAACTAGTCCAACCTGTCAACCGGTCAACAAAGTTAACAAGTCAACAAAATCAACCCCTCATCTCAACCATGACACAATAATACTTAATTAATATTATCATTAATCATATTTCTTATTCTCATTAGGGTTTAGCAAACGTCAATGGTCAACAGTGAATAGTCAACAGTCAAAAGACTCGACACTACGCTGGCAGTGGGTTTAACCACAGACCGCAAGCGGCACTAGCTGTGCGTAACGGTCCCCAGATAGATGCCGACAAGAAGACGGACGGGGTGAAACCCATCTGAACTCCTACTGAGCCTGAATGTGACAATCTCCGTACAGTCTGGTCTGTTCGTCTGATACATCGCATGGCGGGCCTAGGGGACTGTAAACGTCAGTCCCCTAAGAGCAGTACAAGTCGTGTCGGAGTGTAGCCCAGAACACCCTGAGATAGCACTGGAAATTTACCAGTATATCTTGCTTGCCCTGGCCAGGAACTACTCGTGTAATGGCTCTCCTAGACACAGCGCGATATCAACCCCCAATACCGGGGGAGACGAATCGTGTCTAACCGTCACTGCCTCCAAGTGCTTCGGGACTGCACCCAACTACTACCTGTTTGCACGACTCCTTTGAGCCGTGGTAGGGTAGTAATCTAAGTACAGTGGGAACACACTCGAGGCGAAGTGACAGTGTCAAGTCAACGGACTAAGCTGTACTCATGTCACCTGGGAACTGACAACTGACGATAGGTATAGTACCAACCAACAGTTCCCGACGAGTCCTGTCCGGTGTACTCGTAACCTAACGAGCACCCGCATACTATCTCAAGTACGACGTACTGACGGCTGTGGAACAGACCGTCTCCCATACTGGGATGAGAAGCGCATACGCTAGTCTACTCCGGAGTATCGATGCCCTGTCTCGATAGTCCTACGACTAGGGAGCTATATAAGGATGTGCTTGTGGATTACCCAGCCCCCACTAGTGTGACTGCTATCACAACGCTGGTAATCAAGCAAAGATCCTAAGGGCTCCACTAATGTGTATAGGTGATATACTAAAATAAACACATGTACACATTAAAGTAGAAACAAACCAAGTAGCATACTACTATATTGAGCAAGATTGTCTATACAAGGTGAATATCCCAAGCTTCCATTAAGTAATATACAAACTAGTATGATACAGTAATGGCCTCTAGGGCATATACACTAACAACTCGATCATCAAAACTCAAATCCAAGCGATATAAGCATGATACTCGGATCACAAACGCAAATCGCAACAAATGACATTGAGGTACACCTCCTACAATGTCGAAAAAATATCGGTGCGCCCAAAACTGGCAGAGCAAGAATATCCGCCTGCCTCCTACTCACGGTCTGGCGTCCTCTGAATACACGTGACACAACAGGTCCTTGGTGAAAATCTTTTTGCAGCAGTGTCCTGGAAGGAACCTGCTCAGGGTCTCTTCCGATCTCGCCTATGCCGAACTATACGAAGGCTGGTACTCTTACATAATCTTTTCTCGTTCTCTCGACATCTGCGTTCTTAGCACAGCATTTTCTTAGGAACTAGTCGTATTCCAACGCTTTTGTATACACATCCGATCTCAATCTCAACGAGGAGTAACAACAGCTCGTTAACATCTCGCAAGAACCTCTTGTTCCACTCGTTTTTATTATCATCCACTTCGACGTCACGTCATGCTATCCGCGTACTGCAATTGTTCTTGGCCACAGTTAATCCGGAATCTCTCACACGGACTCGAAATCACGAACTCGGTATCTTCATCACTTTGTAGAAGATATATAGTCGAAAACGTCCATAGGAGCTCGTCCCAACCATCGTAGGAATACTCTATATTCGTTCGTTCTCGATTAACTCACAACGCATCTGGGTGAGGTCCTCTATCCGAAGCTGGTCCACTTACTGATCTCCTATCGGAGAATCCAACGAACAATGTCCTCTCTGGGTCGATCTACTCTAGATCTGAGTAAGATTCTCCATACTGGAAATCTTCTACTCAACCGGTCCTGTGTCGGCGCATCAATCAGACGAATCATCTCAGTCGCTTGACTCAACTCAAGATAGAGTAGCTGTCTACCATCGCATCTCTGCCTGAAAGCTCCAGCGATCTCAGCTCATAAGTCTGGAGGCGACATCCCATCAATCTCAGCAACAGCAGGGTCATCTGTCTACAAGGTAGACGACTTCACGGTCTCTCAGGAAGGCTGTACATCAACAGTCCTCTCACAATCTGGCAGCCTCTAACAATGGCCCGATCAACCGGTGCTGTCACGACCCAAAGTTTGGATGTGACTAGCACTTTAATTGTATAATATCTAAAGATATCTACACAACCCGAGTAAGCCAAAAACCAAGATCAAAAACCCTTTTTGCGGAATTTTTATAAAAATTTAGTTTTTAGTAAAAATCACAGTTTTTATGTAATTAAAAAATAAAACAAGCATAAGGTGTTAAGTTTGGTTGCATCCCTAGTTGGGATCAACAATAACAACAGCGGAATAAAAATTTACAACTTATATGAGACCAATAGAACCACAGATATGAATAAAAGAAATATCCACTACATAACAACGATCTCAACTGTTAAATAATATACATATAATCATCTCTCGTTCTAAGTCATAGTACAAGGTCTGATGGAGATTTTCTAGATACAAAATACAATACCAAAAGAGAAGGTTACTACATATGTAACCCACCTAACAAAAGATGTGATAAAAGCTGCAAAAAGTGGATCTGCACTGCTGCTAACCGTCCACTCTACCCCTGCAAGGAACTGTGGCACAACGGGGGTGAGTTGCCAACTCAGTGAATATAACTAACATATAACGGATAATCGTGTAAATATGACGTCTATAACTAAATGCAATATGGGTAAGTATGATACATGATAGCATATGAGAAACTTGAATTTGTACTACTAATCATATAAACCAAAATTGAAATCTCATCACTTATTTTCAAATAAAGTTTATCTTTCCGTGTCCAACATCGACACAAATCTTCTGTCTCTCTCAGGCATCATTCCACGAACAATCCAGTAATCAATAACACCGGTCGGTATCATCTAGATATCCACCGTGTTCATAACTGTCTCCGAAATCGAGTAACCTCGTTAGGCTCCCCGCCTAAAGTACGGCTATCCTGCCCTCGGTCTCGATCGGGTCCACCATGTATCCAACTGTATGCCTCCCGACTCAATCTAGATAAAAATTGTAAATCCGCAACCGTATGACCCCCAACTCGGTTCGGAATAAAAACCAAATCATAAAATCGACAACTCATGGTGGATGTGACACGAACTCATGAAAATCACTGATTTTTCGTAATAGTATATGAAAACTTAAAACCATAAATCCTCAATAATACAATTGCCTCTTATATCAACTACTAATACTTGAATATGAAATATGATATCATATATGCTAATTTCTACGACTATTTCTATTTAAGTATGATAAGAATCATTTTTAAGAAGAAAATTTCTAAGTGTGCAGTGACATGTTAATACCGACGAGGTGTAGTGTAACATGTAGATATGTGCATGTGCAGCATAACTCGTCGATAATGGTGCAGTGTTCTAACAATATTAATCCTGAAGATATATATGTAGATTTTAGCATGCATATGATAAAGTTAATATACAAAAGCAAAACTTGAATTTAAATCTAACTACGGGCGTAACACGCCATCTTTACACAATTCCCCGGTAGATATTTAGTCTACTCACCGGAATACGTCGTAAACTATTCAGAAATCGCCAATCCCTTTCCTTTCCCCGCAGCCTCCGAAGTTCCCGTATTTGAATCTAACATCGAAAATTAACTTGTATAAGGAAACGGCTACTCCGACACGGCGAATATGAAAACACACGTTCCTACATACTAGTTATATTGTATACGACTATTTCAAGCTATCTAACACTCAACCTTACTGGAAAATAACCCAACTCTGCATCGCGACAGAAAACAAATCGCGATACGTTTTAACCGTGTCGTATTTTGGGTTTTTAGATACCTTTTCCGATATTAGATCCCAGATTTTCTATACTGTTAAACTAACTTATTTAAACAATACCAAAATGACCCAAATTATACACAGAGACCTACCCAACAAACCAAAACTTCCTAGCTCCCTACAAATCCGGCGACGCTGCAATTTCTATATTTGTCGCCGGCCCAAAACCGACCCCTCTGGTTCGTACTCCTATGGTTTGCTCTAGGTTCAACATACATCATTAAGACCCTGTTTAGTTAAGTTAATTTTTCTCTAAACTACAGCAGATTCAAACAGAGCCTAGTTTTGACTATAATACGATATTATAGAAAATTTTCATTTCAATTTGAACTAGTTACAGAATCTAATTTCCTACTGTGATTAAGGATTTACCTTCAAGTAATTTGCTGGAAGAACACCCTCCAAGATGTACAAGCTCCTTATACAAGCTTGATGATAAGAAATCCCTAGACTTAGCTATTTTCTTCTTCTTTCTCTTGTTCTTCCTTGTTTTCTTTGATTTTCCTTTTCTTTCATAATTTTTCAGATTTGTAAATTAGTTAAATGATCTGAACATATCATATATATGAGAAGAGGGAAGGGTGAGGTGGTAGAAGGAGGTGTCAAAGGCTAAAGGGTGCCATCCTCAAGCAAGGAGGAGGTGTTTGTGTGTGTGTGCGCATGCAAGTAGGAGGTGTCCTTGCATTATCCCATCAATTTTGTTTTTAATTTGTAATAAAATTCTGAGCTAAAATGTTTTCTACCATTTTTCATTTACACCCTTAATACATTCAAATTTGCACAATTTCCTATACTTTGTATAAAAAATCCTCACAACTTATGTTATTATAAAACACCTTTTTTCTTAAAATGAAGCTAAAATTCACATTAAAACCCTTATAATTTATTTATGTTACATATTAAAATTTTACTTTAATTTGTTTTACCTACTATTTATAAAAATGTCTTATTTTTTCCTAATAACTTTTTAATTTATCATTTTATTATTTAATTAATTAATTTTATTTATTTCTAATTTTTCAAAATGTTACAATATTCCCCCCTTAAGAAAATTCGGTCCCCGAATTTAAAACTTAGCTAGACATACCTTCAAAAAGATGTGGAAATTTCTTCCGCATCGCATCCTCGGTCTCCCAAGTAATCTCATCGCGATTCGTTCCTCGCCAGAGAACCTTTACAGATGGAAGTACCCTCGATCTTAGTTTCTTTGCCTGCCTGTCTAGAATAGCGACTGGCTGCACTGTGTAGAATAAATCCGGCTCAAGCTGTAAGGTCTGATGCTGGATCGCATGAGAAGGATCGTGAAGATACTTGCGAAGCATCGAAACGTAAAACACCGGATGCACATCGGGAAAACTTAGTGGAAGTGCTAAACGATAAGCTACAACACCCACTCTCTCCAGAATCTCATAAGATCCGACATATCTGGGGCTGAGCTTTCCCTTCTTCCCGAAACGCATCACACCTTTCATAGGAGACAATCGAAGGAACACATGATCTCCCACCTGAAATTCGAGTCTACGACGTCGTCGATCTGCATATGATTTCTGTCTGCACTGGGCCACCCTCATTCTATCCCGTATCAATTGAATCTTCTCTGTAGTCTCCTGTACTATCTGCGGTCCCAAGATGCTACTCTCGCCCAGTTCCGTCCAGCAAACGGGTGATCGACATTTCCTCCCATACAAAGCTTCAAAGGGTCCATCTAGATCGTCTCCTGAAAACTGTTGTTGTACGAGAATTCTATCAAAGGTAAGTGACGATCCCAACTACCACCGAAATCAAGGCTAAAAGCCCGAAGCATATCCTCCAGTGTCTGAATTGTCCACTCCGACTGACCATCTGTCTGTGGGTGAAAAGCTGTGCTAAAGCTCAATCGTGTGCCAAGAGCTTCTTGAAGTTTCTGCCATAGCCTGCTGGTAAACTGGGTACCCCTATCGGATACTATGCATGTCGGAACCCCATGCAATCGTACAATCTCGTCGATATAAATCTAAGCATACTGTGTACACCCATACGTCGTCTTCACCGGAAGAATGTGAGCTGCCTTTGTTAATCTATCTATAATCACCCAAATGGAATCATACCCTCTGATAGTCATGGGTAGACTCACAATGAAATCCATAGAAATCTGATCCCATTTCCACTCCGGAATGGGCAAGGGCTGCAACTCTCCTGCCGGCCTCTGGTGCTCAGCTTTGACTTGCTGACAAGTCAGGCATCTCGATACAAACTCCGCAACATCCCTCTTCATTCCTTCCCACCAATAAACCTCCTTCAAGTCATGATACATCTTAGTGGAACCAGGATGAATAATGTATGCTGATCGATAGGCCTTCTCTAAGATCTCACGTCTCAGTCCATCCGAATCTGGCACACAAAGACGAGTCCCAAAAAGCAATACTCCACTCCGACTCTCTGCCCTGCCTAACCTGATCCATAATCTCTGTCATACAAGCATCTGCGGGCTTTGTCTCTCAAATACGATCCAATAACTGAGGTCGGCTGCGAACATGTGCTAACTGTCCTCCTGTCGAGGTGAACTCAAACTGTATACGACCATCACATAAAATCTGCCAGTCTGTAGAAGACTGTCTTTCCAAAACGCGTAAATGAGATAAGCTACCTCCAGGCCTCCGACTCAAAGCATCTGCTACAACATTCGCTTTGTCTGGATGATACAAGATCTCACAATCGTAATCCTTTACAAGTTCCATCCATCTCTACTGCCTTAGGTTCAGATCTTTCTGCTGAAAAATATACTTCAAACTCTTATGATCTGTGAAGATTTGGCACGGCTCTCCATACAAGTAATGTCTCCAAATCTTCAGTGCGAAAACTACAGCAGCCATCTCCAAATCATGAGTGGGGTAGTTCTGCTCGTGCCTCTTCAACTGTCGAGAAGCATAAGCTACAACCCTACCGTGCTGCATCAACACACAGCCTAAACCCACTCTAGAGGCATCACAATACACAACAAAGCCACCTGACCCAGAAGGTCACGATAGTACAGGTGCAGTCGTCAAGCGAGTTTTCAACTGCTGGAAACTCTGCGCACATGCATCTGTCCACAGAAATGGAACCTCCTTCCTAGTCAGCCCGGTCAGTGGTGCAGCGATCCGAGAGAAATCCTGCACAAAGTGTCGGTAATAACCCGCCAGACCTAAGAAACTACGAATCTCAGTAACTGACACCGGTCTGGGCCAGTGCTGCACTGCTTCTATATTCTTTGGGTCCACACGTATACCCTCTCTCATGACCATGTGACCTAAGAAATCCACACTATCTAGCCAGAAAGCACACTTGGAGAATTTTGCAAACAGCTGATGCTCCTTCAAGGTCTGCAACGTGATACGCAAATTCTGCTCGTGATCCTCCCGACTTCGGGAATAAACAAGGATATCATCTTTCAATTCATTGATAAACTGATCAAGGAAAGGCCTGAAAATACGGTTCATCATATCCATAAACGCTGCTGGGGCATTGGTGAGTCCGAACGACATCACCAGAAATTCATAGTGCCCATATCGGGTACGAAAAGCAGTCTTCGGAATGTCATCCTTCCGAACTTTCAACTGGTGGTACCCTGACCGCAGATCAATCTTCGAGAAGTAGCCAGCTCCCTGCAACTGATCAAACAAGTCATCAATACGAGGTAAGGGATACTTATTTCGTACAGTGACGCGATTCAGCTGTCGGTAGTCGATGCACAGTCTCATACTACCGTCCTTCTTCTTTACAAATAAGACAGGAGCTCCCCACGGCGATACACTAGGACGCACAAGTCCTCTATCTAACAACTCTTGCAACTGACTTTTGAGTTCCTTCAACTCCGTCGGGGCCATTCGATAGGGTGGTATAGAAATAGGCCCCGCACCTGGAATCAAGTCAATGCAAAATTCAATATCGCGATCGGGCGGTAATCCTGGTAACTCAGCAGGAAACACCTCCGGAAATTCTCGTGCGATCGGAATCTGGTCCAATGGAATCTCAGTGACTCCTAAGTCCTAAACAAATGCCAAGAACCCATGACAACCCTTCTTCAAGAGTCGTCCCGCACAAAGAGCAGAAATCATGTTGGTAGGAGTAATATTATAGTCCCCCTGCACAACAAAAACCGGTTCAGCTGGAAAACAAAATCTAACCGCTTTCCCCCGGCAATCTACATAGGCATGACAAGCGGCCAACCAATCCATACCGAGAAGTATATAGAAATCTAACATATCCAGAAGAATCGGATCAACGAGCGAATCTCTATCACCAATATGTACAGAACATGACCTCAATACGTGTCGAGCTATAAAAGAATCTCCCACCGGAGTAATTACCACTAACGGTAACTCTAACAACGACGACTCTTTTCCCAAAGAAAGTGCAAAGCTTGAAGATACGTAAGAATGTGTAGAACCGGGATAAAATAAGATATGGGCTTCTAAGGAACATACTACAAGAGTACCTGTCACAACTGCATTTGATGCCTGGGCATCCTGTAGAGTCAGCGCAAAAACCCGTGCCTGGCCCCTGCCCGCATCTTGTCGTCCTCTACCTCTATCTCCTCGACCTCTCTGAAAGCGTCCTGCAAAGCCTCGACCTCGTGCTGCAACTGTCTGGCGCGTAGTGCCAACTGGGGGAGGAAGTAAAGCCATCGGCGTAGAAGGTGGAGGGGGTAAAGCAGCCTGCGGAGTAACAATCCCATTGTGGCATGTACATTCTCTAGCCATATGTCCTGGAAGTCCGCAACTATAACATATAAATGGGGTTCTCTGGTCATCGGGGTATGAACTGAACATCTGGCCCTGGGTCCAACCTCGTCCGAAACTACGGCTTGGAGTGTACCTACCCCTACCAATGCCAAACTTCCTAGTCATCGACCCCATAGGTCTAATCCTCTTTGGCTCCGGAACGACCACTGCCTCGCTCAAACGCTCCTCCACTCGCATCACTGCATCTATGGCCTGCGCATACGTATCAAAATGCTGGGAGCCTATAGCCAGAAACAACTGCGTGTCCAGACTCCTTATGAACCTCTTCACCCGAAGCTCCTCCATAGGAACTAAGTATGGAGCATAGCATGATAACTGGGTGAATCGTAAATCATAATCTGTCACCGACATACTCGTAGAATTCCTCAACACTTCAAAACTGCTAGCGCTGGCGTCCCTCACACTCTGTGGAAGAAATCTGGCAAGAAAGACCTCGGAAAACTCGGTCCATGACATCGGAAGAAGACCAGCAGCTCGTCCTCTCTCCATCGACTCACACCATTCCTGTGCAAGTCCCTCCAAACGAAAGCTAGTCAGCTCAACTGACCTCGCATCATAACATCGCAATGATCTGCCAATCCTCGCCATCCTATCAAGAAAGGATTGAGGATCCTCCGCTACATCGGTCCCTGTAAATACCGGAGGTCTCAACCTCATAAACTCTAAAAGCGATACCTCCATCACTCCCATCTCTACCAGTGAGACCGTCTGCGTGGACTGTACATCGGACTCTGCCATGGTCGGTGCCGGATCCTGTCTCTGTACTCGAGTGGCCTCAGCTAACTGTCCTACCACTCGCTGCAATCCTAACATGCCCTCCTCTATCCTGGTCATACGATCTGGAGGAGGAGGATCAACATGCTCATGCACCGCCGAAACGTCCGGTGTACCAGTCGCCGTCATAAGAGGATTCGCCCTAGCAGCATCTCTAGCTGCGGCTCGCCTAGCTCGCGTAGCCATAGCAACTGGAACAAGAAACGAGAGTTGATAAGGCTTACGAATAGGAACGATCAATAACAGAGAGTCAAAGGAAGAATAGATCAAGATATACATCCTAAGGTTAGTTAGGCTGAGTATGGTAACGTAAATATGCCGCGGAACATACGTATGGTACTGCACTCATCCTAATTCACCTACTCCATCAAACCAAAGGTCATCCTAAATCACGGACTCACGTCAACTTATCTTAACTCCCTTCTCGACTCCATAAGGATAATCCTAAGCTCTGATACCAACTTTGTCACGACCCAAAGTGTGGATGTGACCGGCACTTAGATTGTATAAAATCTAAAGATATCTACACAACCCGAGTAAGCCAAAAACCAAGATCAAAAACCCTTTTTGCGGAATTTTTATAAAAATTTAGTTTTTAGTAAAATTCACAGTTTTTATGTAATTAAAATATAAAACAAACATAAGGTGTTAAGTTTGGTTGCATCCCTAGTTGGGATCAACAATAACAACAGCGGAATAAAAATTTACAGCTTATATGAGACCAATAGAACCACAGTATGAATAAAAGAAATATCCACTACATAACAACGACCTCACATGTTAAATAATATACATATAATCATCTCTCGTTCTAAGTCATAGTACAAGGTCTGATGGAGATTTTCTAGATAAAAAATACAATACCAAAAGAGAAGGTTACTATATATTTAACCCACCTAACAAAAGATGCAATAAAAGCTGCAAAAAGTGGATCTGTACTGCTGCTGACCGTCCACTCTACCCCTGTAAGGAACTGTGGCACAACGGGGGTGAGTTGCTAACTGAGTGAAGATAACTAACATATAACGGCTAATCGTGTAAATATGACGACTATAACTAAATGCAATATGGGTAAGTATGATGCATGATAGCATATGAGAAACTTGAATTTGTACTACTAATCATATAAACCAAAATTGAAATCTCATCACTTATTTTCAAATAAAGTTTATCTTTCCCTGTCCAACATCGACACAAATCTTCTGTCTCTCTCAGGCATTATTCCACGAACGATCCTGTAATTAATAACACCGGTCGGTATCATCTAGATATCCGCCGTGTTCATAACTGTCTCCGGAATCGAGTAATCTCGTTAAGCTCCCCGCCTAAAGTGCGGCTATCCTGCCCCTCGGTCTCGACAGGGTCCACCTTATATCCAACTGTATGCCCCTCGACTCAGTCAGGATAAAAATTGTAAATCCGCAACCGTATGACCCCCAACTTGGTTCAAAATAAAAAAACAAATCATAAAACCGACAACTCATGGTGAACGTGACACGAACTCATGAAAATCACTGATTTTTCGTAATAGTATATGAAAACTTAAAACCATAAATCCTCAATAATACTATTGCCTCTTATATCAACTACTAATACTTGAATATGAAAAATGATATCATATATGCTAATTTCTACGACTATTTCTATTTAAGAATGATAAGAATCATTTTTAACAAGAAAATTTCTAAGTGTGCAGTGACATGTTAATACCGACGAGGTGTAGTGTAACATGTAGATATGTGCATGTGCAGTATAACTCGTCAATAATGGTGCAGTGTTCTAACAATATTAATCCTGAAGATATATATGTAGATTTTAGCATGCATATGATAAAGTTAATATACAAAAGCAAAACTTGAATTTAAATCTAACTACGGGCGTAACACGCCATCTATACACAATTCCCCGGTTGATGTTTAGTCTACTCACCGGAATACGTCGTAAACTATTCAGAAATCGCCAATCCCTTTCCTTTCCTCGCGGCCTCCAAAGTTCCCGCATTTGAATCTAACATCGAAAATTAACTTGTATAAGGAAACGTCTACTCCGACACGGCGAATATGACACGTTCCTACGTACTAGTTATATTGTATACGACAATTTCAAGCTATCTAACACTTAACCTAACTTGAAATTAACCCAACTCTGCATCGCGACAGAAAACAAATCGCGATACTTTTTAACCGTGTCGTATTTTGGGTTTTTAGATACCTTTTCCGATATTAGATCCTAGATTTTCTATACAGTTAAACTAATTTATTTAAACAATACCAAAATGACCCAAATTATACGCAGAGACCTACCCAACAAACCAAAACTTCTTAGCTCCCTTCAAATCCGGCGACGCCAGAATTTCTATATTGGTCGCCGGCCCAAAACCGATCCCTCTGGTTCGTACTCTTATGGTTTGCTCTAGGTTCAACATATATTATTAAGACCCTGTTTAGTTAAGTTATTTTTTCTCTAAACTACAGCAGATTCAAACAGAGCATAGTTTTGACTAAAATACGATATTATAGAAAATTTTCATTTCAATTTGAACTAGTTACAGAATCTAATTTCCTATTATGATTAAGGATTTACCTTCAAGTAATTTGCTGGAAGAACACCCTCCAAGATGTACAAGCTCCTTGTACAAGCTTGATGATGAGAAATCCCTAGACTTAGCTCTTTTCTTCTTCTTTCTCTTATTTTTCTTTGTTTTCTTTAATTTTCCTTTTCTTTCATAATTTTTCAGATTTGTAAATTAGTTAAATGATCTGAACATATCATATATATGAGAAGAGGGAAGGGTGGTGTGGTAGAAGGAGGTGTCAAAGGCTAAAGGATGCCATCCTCATGCAAGGAGGAGGTGTTTGTGTGTGTGTGTGTGCGTGCATGC
This sequence comes from Agapanthus africanus, assembly GCA_030015575.1. NCBI lineage: Eukaryota > Viridiplantae > Streptophyta > Magnoliopsida > Asparagales > Amaryllidaceae > Agapanthus > Agapanthus africanus. The sequence goes on from JASDDO010000029.1 coordinate 219,410,737, forward strand.
AAGTAGGAGGTGTCCTTGCATTATCCCATCAATTTTGTTTTTAATTTGTAATAAAATTCTGAGCTAAAATGTTTTCTACCCTTTTTCATTTACACCCTTAATACATTCAAATTTGCACAATTTCCTATACTTTGTATAAAAACCCCTCACAACTTATGTTATTATAAAACACCCTTTTTTCTTAAAATGAAGCTAAAATTCACATTAAAACCCTTATAATTTATTTATGTTACATATTAAAATTTTACTTTAATTTGTTTTACCTACTATTTATAAAAAATGTCTTATTTCGTCCTAATAACTTTTTTGATTTATCATTTTATTTTTTAATTAATTAATTTGTTTTACCTACATCAGCATGCATATGATTTAACTTATGCTTACGGCATAGTTTTCATGCACTTTTAGTGTTTTGATTAGATTTTGTGCACGCTGATGCACATGGTTGTGAGATTTGATACCTCGGTATACCTGATTTGGATTTGAGATGTGTTGTATACTGTCGATTTCGATTGTGATACTCGATATTTGTTTTGTGCATCTTGTGCACCTGATTGGATTCTTGCGCATATTTGACGCGCTTGGATTAGATTTTGCGCACGTTCGGCCCTTGATATTGGATTTCGTGATTTCGTGCATGATGGATGCACCTGATGTCGATTTTCGTGCAAGTTGGGCGCACGTTATGAGATACGATTTTGGTGCATGCCAGATGCACTAAATCGAGATTCTTCGTGCATATCAGATGCGCCTGATTTTGCTATCAGTCACACACGTTGCCTCTGACAGGTGATTCGTGCACACCCGTTGCACTTAGATGTTGTTTCTGTGCACATGTATGGTACATTCATGGATTTTGTTTTCCGTGCGCACCAGACGCACGCGGCATTCTTATGCACGTTTTGGGATTGATTTCTTATGGCGCAGTACGTTTTTATGATATTTGCTATTTGTTTTCGTTTTGAGCAGGACTAGTCAGAGGACAGTACCTGGATATATTTTACATGTATTGATAGTTATCGAAGGCATTTCCAAAAAGGGAGTTATAGTCTCAGCATTTACCTACGTGTCTGATATGACACGAAACGTTTAAAACAAGGAAACCCTTCTAAATTGTTTTCAAAACGGCGGGACGTGCATAACAAACAAATGATATACAGATGTATATAGAGAGTTATTTTCTTATAATAGACGTCCGCCACTGTGCCGCGATACGCGCATCGCACAAAAACATGAAAGTTTTGGCATGCATTTCCTACAGATGTTTACATGCATAGTTTTGATGCATATGATGTTGGTTTTTGCATTGGATTTAACATTGATGTCTTCCCCATAACTCCGATAATTGCGGGATGCTTGATGGAGTTTTGATTTTGAGTTATCTGCTCATTATTCATGCGCATGCATTGCGCCACTGTGCTTTATGTATTGATGATTTCGGAGCCCCGATGACTGGGACTTTTTACTGAAATGTTTTAGTATTTGAAGGGTTTAAATTTAAATTCGAAGACCGAATTTCTTTAAAGGGGGAAGATTGTAATATTTCAGAAAAAATAAAATATTACTTTTGAGAATTTTTATAATTTAATATTAATTTTAATGAATATTTTAATAGTTTGGTATAATTAAATACCGATAAATTGGGAAAAATTTTGAAAATTATGGAAATTACAAAAAGAGGGTGTTTTATATGAATTATGCAAATTTTAAGTTTTTATGATTTATTTGACACTATTTTAGTGCTAATCGCGATTAAAAATCGCTAATCGGGCTTTCAGCGTGTTTTTTGCAAAACATGCACCATATCATTTCACTCTTGTGTTACATTTTTATTCCTACATGATTTTGGTTGTATGGTTGTTTGTTTTGGGTTTACTATTAAGGAGAGAAGAAAACAAAAGAAAAAGAAAAAGAAAAGAATTGAGTAAACAAATAAGCATGGGGGGTAGTTAGGAGGCATGGTGCTTTGACCTTGGACATTCTCTCTCTTTCCCTCACTCCCTCCCAAGACTCCAGCAGCAGCCCTATTAGTATATATGCCCTAGGGTTCATTATTTTATCATACTGGCTTGTATATTACTTAATGAAAGCTTAGGATATTCATAGTTATATTAACAGTCTTGCTAAACATGGTAGTAGGCTACTTGGTTTATATCTATCTTAATATGTGTGTACGTATTGATAGAGCCCTTAGGATCTTGCTTGACTACCAGCGTTGTGATGACAGTCACACTACTGGGGGCTGGGAGTCTACAAGCACATCCTTTTTCAGGTCCCTAGTCGTAGGATTATCGAGACAGTGCATCGATACTCCGGAGTAGACTAGTGTGTACGCTTCTCATCCCAGTTGGGGAGATGGTATGCCCTACATCCATTAGTACGCCGTACTGGAGATAGTATACATGTGCTCATTGGGTTACGGGTACACCGGACAGGACTCGCAGGGAACTGTTGGTTGGTATTATACCCGTCGTCAGTTAACAGTTCCCAGGTGACATGAGTACAGCATAGTCCGCAGACTTGACACTGCTGCTTCGCCTCGAGTGTGTTCCCACTATTCTTAGATTGCTACCCTACCACGGCTCAAAGGAGTCGTGCAAACAGGTAGCAGTTGGGTGCAGTCCTGAAGCACTTGGAGGCAGTGGCGGTTAGACAGGATTCGTCTCTCCCGGTATTGGGAGTTAATGTCGCGCTGTGTCTGGAGAGCCATTACGCAAAGTCCCTGGCCAGGGCAAGCGAGATTTACTGGTAGGTTTTCTAGTAGTTTCTCAAAGTGTAATGGGCTTCGCTCCGACATAATTTATACCGCTTTTAGGGGACTGACGCTTGCCGCCCCTCTAAGCCCGATATGCGATAGTCCTAGATGAACAGACCGGACTGTACGGAGATTGTCACATCAGGCTCAGTAGGAGTTCGGATGGGTTTCCTCATCGGCCTTCTTATCGACATCTACCTGGGGACCGTTACGTACAGCTAATGCCGCTTGCGGTCTGTGGTTAAACCCACTGCCAGCGTAGTAGTCGAGTCTTTAGAGTCCCACACAGAGAGTTTCCCTGCTTCGGGCGAAACGATATAGAGGTCGTATAGTTTTACGACAGGGTTCGGACACGCACGCGCATTTATGCACGTACGATGTTCAGACAGTTTTTACTAGCAGGCTTTGGCTTATGCCAGATTCTAGTATCGGATTATTAGGTTTATACAGTCTAAAGTATTTCCGTGTTTTCACGGATAGGTGGGGCGTTCTCGTAAATTGTCGAGAAGCTTCTAGAAGGATGATGACTTGGAGGTTAAGGTGGCATTAGCATTTATTGGATTAATGAGTCATGGTGTGATTCATCCATGGAATTAATGATACATTTATGATTCTAATGACTCATGAGATGAATCACTATGTGAGTTAATGAAGCATGAAGATATTTTTTATTTGTTATTCATTTAATAAATATGTTGTGCTTCATATATATCACAATGATTTCATTATTCCAAAAGGATTCTCACACTCACCTTCTCTCTCTTCAAACCCTAACCCTAACCTCTCATGTGTTGAGATCAAGAGTTAGCAAGACTTATTAATCCATAATCCCACTCTATATTCCCTAGGTTGCTTTGATTAGCACTTTGAGTAACCTAGTTACCTCAAGTTAGAGGTCAAGCATGGAGTAGTAGCTCTCGGGTGGATCTTCTATTACAAAGAAGAGGACGACGAGGAGGTGGTCAAAGAGAACAAGAAGGACTTGGTTCAGTAGGTATAATCTTCTTTCATAGTAGCTAATGACTTCTATGGTTTTGTTTGTTAAGGTTTGGCAAAGATCCGTAAGTTAGTCGATGTTTGTTTTAAACAAAATGATTGTTTTACCTATTCCGCCTCCCCGCAATACGTGGGGTGTCTAACGTCGACTTACAGTGGTATCAGAAGCTCGCTAAACCATAACTAACTTATTAGCAAAGTCGTTAGAAATTCGATCGCGAAACGAACAGGAAAAATCATCATTTTCACACAGTTTCTGTCGATTTTAAAATGGGGTCTAAAAATTTTTCAGGGACCCTTAAAATTACAAGCAGGGAAATATAAGAATACTGGAGAAATTTGGGTTCCTGACTTGGCCAAACAGCCGTGGAACCGCGGCCGATCCAAGTGATCCGCCGCGGATCCGCGGCCAGCGTTGAAGCCGAGTCACCCCAAAATTCCCCAGTAACTCTTATGTGTTAATTTTGGTATTTCTGGGATATTTTGTTTCTGCTCAAGTCTCAGGTGCACAGAGAAGTTTTTGGAATAGAATCATATGCGTTTGCTCGATCGAAATTCTACGATATTTGGCTAATTAGATTATATCTGTGATTTGTATAATGTGTTCGTAAATTTCCCCTAACTGTTAGTATGTCGGTTGGCAGGGGGTTGCACATTTCTGTAATATTTTTACTGTTTGTGTTTGTGGACTTGTTGGATTGTCGTGAATGGATAGCCGGGGATGTGAGACGAGTGTTTCTTTCATTCAAATATAATTTGTAAATTGTTGTAATATTCTTTTACGGGGCACATCCAGGTTGCGGTTGTTGCCACCGTTGTATTATTTCATTTACTGTTTTTTGCTTCTAGGATAGACCCAAGGTGGGGTGCACAAACTACCGGATACTTTGAAGAGTCTAGTGGCATACTCACGTTGTTGAGGGAGACCGCTTTACTTCGGGTACTTGGTGGGTAGTTTGCCGTACCTGTAGGGGTCTAGGGTGGGGTTTTGGCTATTCATCACGACTGTGTAATCCGTCTTTCTTTGCAGGCTCAAAAGAATGCGGATTCGTAGAAAATCCAATATGTTCATCTGTGATCTGGAATGCCTATTATTGCGTCAGACGAATGTACAATATCTATATATGATAGCTATTTAGACGTCACTTATGTTTTACACCCGCGCTAGCCCAACCCCCGCTCTGTCGTTAGTTAAGTAACCTAACGGGTGATGACGGGACCCAGTGGCGAATGCGGATGGCATAAGAGGAAGTTGTATTTTCGTTGTTTTCTACAATGATAGGTTAATTGATGGGACGCATTATATTGATGCAAAGAAAATAAACCAAAGTTGAATCGTTGGAACAGTTTAAAAGAAACCATTCGGTTATTTTAAAACAGAGGATATTTTTTAAAAATTGCGGAGCTTTAACCACTCCTTTTAAAAGCTATCAGGTTCCTTCGGTCATATCAAGTTCACTACGTTCACGGTTTCGCCAGAACCATTCATAGCCCTCCGTCATTTCATTTGGGTATTCAGTAGTATTCAAGCTATGTATTTTGGCCAAAGTCAAGGCATAGTGTTTGGTAGCTGCTGGGTATTCATTTGTTGCATAGATAGATGAGTTAGTTTGGGACAGTCGTATTATCATTTGACCAACGTCAGGGGTATGTACAGATGGGTTCAAATTAACAAGATAATGATCGGTAGAACTTGACATGTGACTTATGACATTTTGACCAACGCCAAGGTCATAAGAGCATGGGGCAAAAAAATTTATATCGGGAATTTCTAAAGAAACTGAAATTTGCAAAGAGATGCATACCATTTGGAGTTTGATGAATGTTGGTAGGATTCCTTCAGCATTATCACATGATGATATTTGGATCCCGATCCTACTGTGAGTATCCGCTACTCATCAGGAGATTCGTCGCTTAACGATCAATGCTATAAACCAAGTAGGTGCCGAGAAAGGTGTCGGCGGGGCTACGCCCCCAGAGAAAAGAGGTTATTTAATTAAAGAATTTCGCGAAAGCGTTGGAAAACCTCCCTCGAAGTACCGACACCGGCCTGGCTGAACGGTTAAGCAAGTATTGTACGGTGAGAATAGTCCTGGCTAGTTCTTCTTTTTTGGTTTGAGGAGGGATTCGAGAAACAGTGGGAGCCATCCAGTTTAGATAAACTAAAAACCACTCTAAACTTACAAGAGTATCATGCTAAAGTGTTCCCTCTCTCTCTCTCATTGCAGCGACCCATAACATGACAGGCCTTAAGTTACTATTAGAGAAAAATATATTGACAGGGCCAAACTATAAAGATTGGTTGCGGAATGTCAAGATGGCTTTGACTTATGACAAATTGGGGTATGTCCTTACCACTAAGGCACCTGCTGTCCCTGGTCCAAAATCCAGTATTGCGGATAAGGAAATCCATAAAACCTGGGAGTTAGATTGCGCGAAGGCCAAGTGCATCGTGCTTGCCTCTATGAATAATGAACATCAGAGGAGGCACGAGGATATGGATCTTGAATCCATATTTCTCCATACAAAGGATTTGTATGGGGAGCAATCTCGTATAGCAAGATACGAGAACTCAAAGAACTTGTTTCAGTCGAGGTTGGCCGTCGGATCGTCTGTAGGAGAACATGTCCTAAAGATGATTGGCTATATAGAAGATCTCGCAGACCTCGGGACGACTTTGGAGAACGAGCTCTATACAGACTTGATTCTCCAGTCCCTTCCTTCCACCTACGCCCAGTTTATTCTGAATTTCAACATTCAAAGAAAAGAAGTTGAACTTCCAGAACTCCTTAACATGTTGAGGAGTGCAGAGGGCACCTTGCAGAAGGCAAGGGAAACACCCGCTATGTTTGTTCGCGGTGCTTCTTCTTCCGGGTCCAAGGCTAGGGCCAAAGGAAGGAAGAATAAGGCCGCTACCAAACCTAGAGGAGGTGTTTGTAAGGTAGGAGCTAAGGGAAAGAAAAATATTGCGGTGCCAGTAGTGGCAAAGGACGAGTGATTCCACTGTCGTAGGAAAGGGCACTGGAAGAAGGATTCAAAGCTTGGAATGCCAAGAACCAGGAACTGAAGCAAGCTGTGGGTTCGACTTCAGGTGTGTTTGTAATTGAAAAATGTCTGTCAATCAACTCTACTTCCTGGGTATTGGATACCGGATAAGGATCTCATATATGCAATTCATTGCAGGCACTGAGAGACCGTAGAGAGCTGAAGGTTGGTGATATGACCCTCCAGGTTGCTAACGGAGCTAGCGTGGGTGCTGTGTCCATAGGGGATTATCATCTAGGATTGACGAGTGGACATATTTTGGTTTTGCATAACTATTTTGTGTACCCAGTTTAACGTGTAATATCATACCGGTTTCGTTGTTATTAAAAGAAGGTTATGATTTCACGTTTGTAAGCGATGTTGTTAACATCCACCTTAATCATGGTTTGATTGGGTCCGGTACACTAGATAACGGTATATATGTCTTAAACCAATTACAGATTTTCAATGTCCAGAACACACTAAAAAGAAAGTCTCCAGATTTAAATAAGGCTTTCTTATGGCATTGTAGACTGGGTCACATCAATGAGACAAGGTTAACTAAGTTACATAGAGAAGAATATTTGGATTCGTTCGAATATCAAACTTATGCCACTTGTCAATCATGTCTCAAAGGAAAGATGACAAAGACTCCATTCACTGGACATGGAGTAAGAGCGAGCGAGCTCTTAGGACTCATACACAGCGATATATGTGGTCCAATATCTACACATGCAAGAGGTGGTTTTTCCTATTTCATTACTTTTACGGATGATTACTCTAGGTACGGATTCATTTTCTTGATGAAACATAAATCCGAGGCTTTTGAGAAATTCCAAGAGTATAAGAATGAAGTAGAAAACCAAACAGGCAAAAGTATCAAGACACTGAGATCTGATCGAGGTAGTGAATACTTAAGTGACGAGTTCCTATATTACCTAATAGAGAAAGGAATTCTCTCTCAGCTTACTCCTCCATACACTCCACAGCATAACGGTGTATCGGAGAGACGGAATCGAACCCTATTGGATATGGTACGTTCCATGATGAGTAATGCTGAGTTACCGTGATCTTTCTAGGGTTATGCGCTAGAATCAGCGGCATATCTTTTGAACAGGGCTCCTACCAAGACTGTGCCTACCACGCCATATCAGATGTGGAGTGGGAAGAAACCCTATCTTCAGTATCTGAAGATATGGGGATGTCCAGCTTTTGTTAAAAAGCAGCATGCGGACAAACTCGAGGCATGATCAGTACAGTGTAAATTTATGGGATATCCAAAGAACTCCAATGGATATTTCTTCTATTACGCAGAGGAACAAAAGGTTTTTGTTTCTCGTCATGCCCATTTTCTAGAACAGCAGTTTTTAGAAAAGGAAAAAAGTGGGAGCGAAATAGAACTGGAAGAAATTCCAGAACCACAAACTACTACTGAAAGTTTGGTAGAACCAGTAGTTCAAGAAGAACAGGACATTCCCGCACCCCTCCGCAGGAGTAGTAGGCCATCTCATCCGCCTGAGAGATACTACGGTTTTCTCATAGATGGGGATAGAGAGGATTGCATCATTGATGATGATGAACCTACTAGCTTCCAGCAAGCCATCCAGAGCGACGACTCGGTACGATGGCTAAATGCAATGCGGACCGAGATGGAGTCCATGTACACCAACAAAGTATGGACTTTGGACTTTGCTCCAGATGGGGTAAAACCCATAGGATGCAAATGGATCTTCAATAAAAAGATTGGTGTAGATGGACAGGTGGAAACCTATAAGGCTAGACTTGTTGCAAAGGGTTTTCATCAAAGTCCTAGTTTGGACTATGACGAAACTGTAACACTTTGAATCTTAGTTAGAATGTTTTTCATGTTAAATTAGAATTGTGAGTGTACTATTGGTGTACATGGGATTATTAGTTATAATTTAGTCGTGTTTACCCTAATTGGGAATTTTTGTGTTAAGTGCACACATGCACACTTAGCACAATTTTTGTGACCTAGGTAAAAAGTGTTAGCATGATAACCATTTTCTTTCATGCATGGTTGTTATTTTCCTCACCCTTTTATCCAAAACAAAACCCCATTTTATAATTCAAATCCAATAGAAAATGAGCCATGGTGTTAGGTATTGAACTTTGACTTTCTTTGACCCTTTTCTTCTCTCTTCTTTCTCTTTCTCCTCGTCCTGAATTCTGCAGAATTGAGAGGAGAAAAACCCTAGCTTTCCTTCATCTTTTCCTCTCCTTTTCACTTCTCTTTGATCCCTACACAAAAACCCTACACAATCAACACATTTTCATCACAAAACCATGGAAAAGTGAGCTTTTCGAGGTGTTTGGAGGAAAATCTGCCCACTTGAGGTTAAAGCTGGAACTTTTGGTTTTTCTAAGATCACTTGAAGGTATAAATCTCACTCCTAGCACCCTATCTCCATAACTTGCATGTTTAGTTTCAAAATATCACCTTTTTGTGCAATTTTAGTGCTATTGAAGGGATTTAGTGATGATATGTTAAAATTTATGTTGTTGTAGCTTGATTAGCTTGATAATGAGTTATTAGTGTGGGTTTAGACCTGGGTTTGCTTCAGGTTTCATAAAAATACCCTAAAGTTTCATTTTTGTGCAAAAGTGTGGATTTTAACTAGAAATAAGGCTCTGTAGGATCTGCTACTACCCGAGATGTTTCAGAGTGAAATTTTAATTACTGTAGCATACACAGGGGGTATAGAGTGCACACACCAAACCCGGGGGCCCACCTCCCTACCCAGGCCGCCGAAAAATGAGTTCTGGCCGCAAATTGCGGCCAGATTAGTGAACTGAGGGTTGGGGTTTGGGCCACTGGAGTCTGCTGTTATGTGGGTTATTTTGGTATATATATTTTTTATACTATCTGTTCTGTAGCAAAATCTGGAGTAGAATACCCTATTTCCCGTATTTTTAATCTTTCGCGACACGCGTGATACGTGTGTGTGGGTTTGGGGTTTCTGCGTATCGCGACGCGTCGGAGCGACTTCAGGCGCGTAATCACACATTTTAGTGTATCGCGCACACGCGCGCTTGGTTTGCGACACGGGTTTCTAGTTGACTTTAAATGTCGTGTTTGTACGGTTTTGAGCTTATGTGTGATATATTGTGAAATTCTAGGATTCGCAGGCGAGTGCGACAGGCGCCGCGAAGGAGGGGAACAAGTCGTCGGCTATACCTAGCAAGAGACTACGGTGAGTAGATTTAACATCTACGGGGATATCGCCCGCATGGCGTTCTAAGTCAGGGCTGATAGGATCTTATAGCTACTTTTCCATACATTGACTGTTCATGGCTACTATTTAGTGCATACCACATTCCCTGATATATGTATATAAACTAGAATTGATAGAACACCGCACCCTTACTAACGGTTCATGTTGCACGAGCACTATCCTGCATGTTACACACACACCGTTAGTAATTGCCATGACACTCACACTGTAGAATTTCCATGATCAGTATGTTGTAGCTCATCTTTATGTGACTTGACATGATATTCACACTTGATGCATATATCACATCGGATCAGTATGTTGTAGCTCATTTTTATGTGACTTGACATGATATTCATACTTGATGCATATATCATATCGGATCAGTATGTTGTAGCTTATCTTTATGTGACTTGACATGATATTCATACTTGATGCATATATCACATCGGATCAGTATGTTGTAGCTCATCTTTATGTGACTTGACATGATATTCATACTTGATGCATATATCACATCGGATCAGTATGTTGTAGCTCATCTTTATGTGACTTGACATGATATTCATACTAGATGCACATATCACATCGGATCATTGACTTGCATATTGGTTTGGATTACATGTGATTTCTGGATTTGGGAACCGTGGCTATTTCAAATATGTAATCATTTAAAAACCCGGTTCCCTTGATATGATATTTCGGTGCGCCCACCATGTGTTTTCTCGGTGCTAGAGCGATATATTGAGAGAGGGCTGACCCGAACTGACGGATGCCCGATATATTGAGAGAGGGCTGACCCGGACTGACGGATGCCCGATATATTGAGAGTGGGCTGACCCGGACTGACGGATGCCCAATAGAGGAGGATTTGCATGTCGATGCTAGACACGAGTACTTATGATATTTGGGTGCCGATGTTGGGCACTCGTGATTCTCAGGGATGTACAGGATTTGAGGGCCGATGGGAGTGCCGGCGTCTGGGTTGTTGGGATTTGCGGTGCATATATATATATATATATATTCCACATTGACATTCCGTGTAGATGTTATACTTCCCATGCTCAGCATTCATTATTTTATCTCATCCTGTAGTTATATTGCCTGATAGAGCACTTGCATGATTTTTGCACATACTGGTTATCACACATTGATATCATCTGTTGGCATATGATAGAGTAGCGCAGTACGTGCATGCTCGCGATTACCTTTATATATTATCTCTATTCACGAGTTGGCAACTCACCCCCGTTGTGCCACAGTGTTTGCAGGTTGCCCTTCGGAGTAGTCGCGGCAGGCTGCGTTCTTGCATCTTTTGACACAGATACCCCTACAGTTGGCGCACTGGCTCTTTTGCTGATAGGTGGGTTTTGTGCGGTATCTGTTTATCTTTCAGTTATGTATATTGTTGTATCTAGTACTCTCCATCTACCGCTTATGTATTGACTTAGAGACAGTGTGAGAACGATGATGTATATTATTTATATTCTGGTGTCGAGCTCGTTGTAAGCCTACTTACTTATACAGTTTATTCTATCTGTGATGTTCCCACTTGTTACTCTTGATCTTCGCTACGGCGTCGTATATTGCTATCTTGGTGATTGTTTACTTAAGATTTCTTATCACTTCTAAATGCTTCCATTTAAAAATTAAAACACTCTATACTTTTACTGGTTTGTTTTCTGGGTTTTCGGTTCACTTAGTCGCGTTACGCCTGTAGACGTTACGTGGTTAAGTGCCGGTCGCGGGCCAAACTTTGGATCGTGATAGAAACTTTTTCTCCAGTGGCTAAGCTCAAATCCATTCGGGTCCTTCTTGCTATTGTCGCCTTCCATGATTATGAGATCTGGCAGATGGACGTAAAAACGGCTTTTCTAAATGGTAATTTGGAAGAGTGCGTCTATATGGATCAGCCAGAAGGCTTCAATCAGAATGGGAGCAGCGGGAAAGTGTGCAAGTTGCTTAAGTCCATTTATGGACTAAAGCAGGCATCGCGGAGTTGGAACATCTGTTTTGATGAAATGGTCATAGAATATGACTTTATCAAAAATCCAGATGAACTATGTATATATAGTAAAATTGTAGCACGAACTGTCATATTCCTCGTCTTGTACGTGGATGACATTCTATTGATAGGAAATGGCATTCCTATACTACAATCTGTCAAAAGATTCTTGTCACACAGGTTCTCCATGAAAGACCTGGGTGATGCCTCTTACATTCTGAGGATCCGGATCTATCGTGATAGATCCAAGAGGATGTTGGGACTTTCGCAGTCCAGGTATATCAACACTGTACTGAAGAGATTCAGTATGGAAGATTTTAAGCGCGGTAATTTACCGGCTTGTCACGGAATCACCCTCTCCAAAGAGATGTCTCCCAAGACTGATTTGGAAAGGGATCGCGTGTCGATTATACCCTATGCTTCTGCGGTAGGCTCTATAATGTATGCGATATTGTGCACCAGACCAGATGTAGCTTACGCACTGAGCGTGGTAAGCAGGTATCAGTCAGACCCAGGGGATAAGCACTGGATAGCAGTAAAGATCATTCTCAAGTACCTGAGAAGAACTAAGGAGATGTTCTTAGTTTACGGCGGAAAAGACCTCAAGATCGAGGCCTTTGCTGATTCCAGCTTCCAGAGTGATAAGGATGACTCCAAGTCCATGTCAGGTTATGTCTTTACCCTCAATGGAGGGGCGGTGTGCTAGAAGAGTTCCAAGCAGGACACCGTTGCTGACTCGACGATGGAAGCGGAGTATATTGCTGCTTGCGATGCCGCAAAAGAAGCGGTCTAGATGAAGAAGTTCCTAACAGAACTTCAGGTGGTTCCTACAATTGTTGATCCAATACCACTGTATTGCGACAACAATGGAGCTATAGCTTTAGTAAAGGAACCCAGGTCCCATCAGAAGTCCAGACACATCTAAAGGCGGTATCACCTGATCAGGGAGATCATAGATCACCGGGAGATCGAGGTCCGGAGAGTTGCTACAGAGGAGAACGCTGCTGATCCATTCACAAAGGCCTTACCTCAGATTCAGTACGAGAGGCTACTCGATATGATCGGTCTTCGATATGCCAGTACATGGCCCTAGTGCAAGTGGGAGATTGTTAGTGTATATGCCCTAGGAGCCATTATTGTATCATACTGGCTTGTATATTACTTAATGGAAGCTTGGGATATTCACAGTTATATTAACAGTCTTGCTAAACATGGTAGTATGCTACTTGGTTTATATCTATCTTAATATGTGTGTACGTATTGATAGAGCCCTTAGGATCTTGCTTGACTACCAGCGTTGTGATGGCAGTCACACTAGTGGGGGCTGGGTAGTCTACAAGCACATCCTTTTTCAAGTCCCTAGTCGTAGGATTATCGAGACAGGGCATCGATACTTCGGAGTAGACTAGTGTGTACGCTTCTCATCCCAGTTGGGGAGATGGTCTGTCCCACAGCCATCAGTACATCGTACTGGAGATAGTATACAGGTGCTCGTTGGGTTACGGGTACACCGGACAGGACTCGTAGGGAACTGTTGGTTGGTATTATACCCATCGTCAGTTAACAGTTCCCAGGTGACATGAGTACAGCATAGTCCGCAGACTTGACACTGCTGCTTCGCCTCGAGTGTGTTCCTACTGTTCTTAGATTGCTACCCTACCACGGCTCAAAGGAGTCATGCAAACAGGTAGCAGTTGGGTGCTGTCCTGAAGCACTTGGAGGCAGTGGCGGTTAGACAGGATTCGTCTCTCCCGGTATTGGGAGTTGATATCGCGCTGTGTCTGGAGAGCCATTACGCAAAGTCCCTGGCCAGGGCAAGCGAGATTTACTGGTAGGTTTTCCAGTAGTTTCTCAAGGTGTAATAGGCTTCGCTCCGACACGACTTATACCGCTTTTAAGGGACTGACGCTTGCCGCCCCCTGGGCCCGATATGCGATAGTCCTAGACGAACAGACCGAACTGTACGGAGATTGTCACATCAGGCTCAGTAGGAGTTCGGATGAGTTTCCTCATCGGCCTTCTTATCGACATCAACCTGGGGACCGTTACGTACAGCTAGTGCCGCTTGCGGTCTATGGTTAAACCCACTGCCAGCGTAGTAATCGAGTCTTTAGAGTCCTACACAGAGAGTTTCCCTTATTCGGGAGAAATGATATAGAGGTCGTATGGTTTTATGATAGGGTTCGGACACGCACGTGCATTTATGCACGTACGATGTTCGGACAGTTTTTACTAGCAGGCTTTGGTTTAAGCCAGATTCTAGTATCGGATTATTGGGTTTATACAGTCTAAAGTATTTCCGTGTTTTCACGGATAGGAGGGGCGTTCTCGTAAATTGTCGATAAGCTTCTAGAAGGATGATGACTTGGAGGTTAAGGTGGCATTTGCATTTATTGGATTAATGAGTCATGGTGTGATTCATCCATGGAGTTAATGATACATTTATGATTCTAATGACTCATGAGATGAATCACTATGTGAGTTAATGAAGCATGAAGATATTTTTTATTTGTTATTCATTTAATAAATATGTTATGCTTCATATATATCATAATGATTTCATTATTCCAAAAGGATTCTCACACTCACCTTCTCTCTCCTCAAGCTCTCTCTCTCTTCAAACCCTAACCCTAACCTCTCATGTGTTGAGATCAAGGGTTAGCAAGACTTATTAATCCATAATCCCACTCTATATTCCCTAGGTTGCTTTGATTAGCACTTTGAGTAACCTAGTTACCTCAAGTTAGAGGTCAAGCTTGGAGTAGTAGCTCTCGGGTGGATCTTCTATTACAAAGAGGAGGCCGACGAGGAGGTGGTCGAAGAGAACAAGAAGGACTTGGTTCATTAGGTATAATCTTCTTTCATTGTAGCTAATGACTTCTATGGTTTTATTTGTTAAGGTTTGGTAAAGATCTGTAAGTTAGTCGATGTTTGTTTTAAACAAAATGATTGTTTTACCTATTCCGCCTCCCCGCAATACGTGGGGTGTCTAACGTCGACTTACAAGCCCCTCCCTTTCCCCTTCTCCTTCTTCTTCTTCTTTTTCTTCTCTTCATTAAATCTTCAAAACTTCATCCAAAGTCCACCCCCTCTTCACAAAAAACATGCATATGCTCACAAGCTACACAATAAACCAAGAAAAATTTAATTTTAGCGCTGTAGAGGATTCATGAGTGTCAAATGAGGTAATCCATTCACTATTAGTGTAGTATTTCATTTTCTTATGCATTTATTCAAGTTTAAAATCGATTTGGTGGTGTTTAGTGAACTTTGGAAACTCAAGTTGGGAATTAGGGTTTGATTTGAGTAGAGATGGTGTAATTGGGCTTTAGAGATGACCTTAGACCCCCTATAATGATAGAAACCCAGACCAAACCCAACTGAAACCTAAAATACGGAATTATAGAACTTTTCATGTCGGTTTGTGAGGTATTGGAGTGTGCAGGGAAATCTGGGATGACCCGGGGAAATTCTGAGACAAGCAAACAACTCTAGAGGCCAAATGGGACCAATATGAGACCAACCTGACCAGATTTGACCATAAATCCATACCAGAACCGGCCTGGCCGGAATTTACCCTTGTGTGGCTAGCCACCTTGGTGGGTTAGGTACCCAGATTGCCCCCATAGCTCACATAGACACTATACATCACCTTAGACCTGTTTGTGCACCTAGTTTGTCCCTTAAACAAAATCTGGAACTAAAAACTTGATTTGCTGTTTTGATTCGGGATATGGTTTTGCGTATTTTGAATACTGGATTTTAGTATTTGTGCTTTATCTCAATCACGTGATATTTGTACGTCTATATCGAGTGATATCAGGTTGATTTGCGGGAGTAAACCATAGGTTCTAACCTATAGGCTTTTAAGCGTGTCGCTTTGGTTTCCGCGTGTCGTTTTGGTTTCGATTTGGTTTTAATGCGATGCGATACGTGTGACATGTAGGTACCCCACGATGATTCAAGATGATGAAGAAGATTATGGCGAAATCGACATCGGCAAGCAAGACGCAATGTGAGTAGATTATATCTACGGGGGAAGTCGGGTGGATGGCGTATAGCACCCCCGCAGTTCGATATTTAGTATGCTATATATACTATATATATATATATATATATGATAGCTTTATGTGTGACATGGATTTTTAGGATATGATTAGGTGTTCAATGGTTAGTTTAGGGTTATTAGAAGTGAACTAGTATAGCTTCTTAGTTGCGAACCCTAGAATAGGTTTACACCCACACGCACACGCATGCTTACTTTTATATACTTGGGCGTATATGGGGATATGTATATATACACACACACATAGGTATGGGACGATGTGTGTATATACACGTATACCTACACTTGGATGATGAGGATAGTGGATGATATTTGGAGATGAGTCGATGAGATTGGGCATGATGCCACGAGATCGGTGATATGTTTTGGTTCGTATTATGAGATATGACATGAGTTATAGCGGGCCTTTAGGCGTGTGTTTTCATACATGCACATATATTTATATAGATGGTATCAGTTTGTACTATACTTAGATCAGTACCCCAGTTCATGAGATATGATGATAAGGATACCAGATAATTGATGAGATAAATGTGAGATTTGACCCATACCCAGATTTGGGAGGTCGTACGACGGATTTACCGTACGAGCTATATATTGATGATCGATCCGCACTCTTGACTCGAGGATATCATATTGTATACCGTATCGTATGTGATACTTTTGAGGCGGGATCACCGACTATTATATTTATATATATATCGACTCAGATTTAGGTGGTTTCCATACCCTTCGATTAGCTTGTTAGTTAGATTTGTAGTTTACTCAGTAGATGTTAGACTAGACCCGAGTCATACCTATTTTCAAAACTAACGAGTCATGAGTATTTTAAAGACAGGCTAAGGGATTCTACGGATATTTTCAAAAGACGCTTCTTTTCTTAAAAACACTGTAGCCCTTATTTTTCTAAAAAAAACCCCGATTCGTCTTATTTCAAATGGCAAAACTGTACGACCTTTACAAATTGATGTAGATTCTTCACTGTTGCGATTATTATTCGATTTCCGCATATTCTTACTATTCACATCGCATTGCATGATAGTTTTGTTCTCTGCAGTTATTATGAAACCCATGCTATCAGGACACCAGCACCATTATCGATGATGCGTATGCTTCACATACACTTACTTGCCGGCTCACACACTTCATTATCGATAATTGCCATGTCACTATACTGTAGAATTGCTGCATTTTGATATGATACCTTACATGAATTATCTGCTATAGTTGCATGCACCTTTATATGATATTGCTTTTGACTTGGAGTAAATTCGGAACCGCAGGATATATTTCAAAACTGGATTCATTTAAAAAAGCAGTTATCCCTTGATACATGCATAGTATTGTTCCATGTTATATGACATACAGATATGCTTACATTTCCGTTATATGTAGCATACATCATGCTTTATGATTATACGCATTGAGATATATTGTTTTCATGGGATTTCTGGATTTGAGAACCGTGGCTATTTCAAAAGAAAGTAAGTACTGCTTTAAAAACCCGGTTTCTCTTGATATGATATTTCAGTGCGTCCACCATCGGTTTTCTCGGTTCTGAGTGTGACATGTGAAACCCGATTCGAGGAGGCGGATGAGGCCGATTGCGGGTACATGGTGGACCCGGTATGGTACCCCGGGGCGAGAGAGAGATTTCGTGTGGATGACGATGAGCCTGCCAGAGGGACCACTACCTACCGATGATAGTATTTGGGCTCGGCGGATATCCGGAGGATACCGACCGGAGTCGAGAGATGATATGGGCCGATCCGGACTGACGGAGCCCGTGGACTGATCCGGACTGACGGAGCCCGATATATGAGGATTTACGTGCCGATGCTGGGCATGGGTTTCATGATGTTTTCGAGTATCGATGCTGGACACTTTGGTTCCATGATTTTGATGTGTCGCGAGGGACACACGTTGATTTACATCCTCATACTTCCATGCATATGCTTTATGATATTTTATGCATGATGTTTTGTGCCATTGGGTGACACGTGGACGAGATCCACATACATACAGACATTGATTAGATAGTTGGATGATATCCACATACTCATAGACTTTGGGATATAGTTGACACTGATTACATTGATTATACCTCATACATATGATATGTTGTTACCTGAGCCACTGACACGAGCACTTGGTATTACACTTATGCATAGATGTATACCCTAGCCATCATATTATGCTTCAGGACATATATTGAGGATATATTATTACTGATCGTATTGACCTAGGATGGAGTCATACATACGATTTCTGCTCTGTGGTGTTTTCTATTCACGAGTTGGCAACTCACCCCCGTTATGCCACAGTTCTTGCATGTTTTTCCGTACAGGTTTCATTGCGGCTTCATGGCACACTGCTTCCTTTCTTGGTGATTGATTTGGTAGGTGGGTTCACTCGCATCGTGACCACCCTTGTATTTATTTTTAATCAGTTGTATCTAGTAATTCCATTAACCAAACTTGTATATTTATTTAGACTTAGAAAACCAGCTGTGTATTATTTTGACCTTAGAGTCGCGCATTGTAGTATTATGGTTTCTTGATAATTTTGAGTTTTCTTTTGAATTTTGATCCTCGCCCTTCGGCGTTGTATATTATATTGCTTGCGTGGTTGTGGCCGTCGATTGACGAAGAGCTAGCTCCTACTTGGGGATGCCTTTTATCATTCATGTATATATTTATCATGTTGTATCCCGTTCAGGGCCAGTATTTACAAAGGAAACTCTGCCGAAATTTTCAGAAAAGACTTGGAATTTTTTTTAAAATGCATATTCGGCTTACTTATTTAAAAACCTTGTTTTTAAAACATGTTTTCTCCACTTCTTTAAAACTAGTTTTCCTTCATTTATTATTTAAAATGGTTTTAGATTTCTGGGCATTTGGCTTACTTAAATTGGATGGGGTCCTATAGACTTCATATGATTCAAGGGCCAGTCACGGGCTATTTCGGGTCGTGACAAAATTGGTATTTGTTTATATTCGGAACATAGACTTAGTCGAGGGGGTATTAGACCCAAACTTTCGTCGCATAGGTTGACCTTGGTTGATGGAGTAGATGACTTAAGGAGAGTGACGTACCGTGTGTATGTTCCGCGACATACTTACGATATGCCACTCCGCTTAAAGAGCCTTAGGATGTACATTTCCTTGCACAGTATTATATTCATTCCTATGATCTATCCTCATCGATACCGTTTTATGGTTTTGCTTCCACGATTACACGGGCAGAGAGAGCTACGGCTAGAGTTGTGTCAGCACGAGCTCGTCACGGACGAGGACTGACCAGGGCGTGATTCCAGGGACTTACGATTTGCATAGATGCGTCGTTTCATTGTGTTTTCGCGCTATGAGCGTTGATTGATCACTTTTATGAGATTACTCGGACGTGCAGATCAGCACCAGAGGATTGAGTCACTGATAGGGCCCGCCAGAATGTGATGACCATTGATGTATCGCTTATTCATGATGATTGAGGCACTGTTCAGCATACAGACGAATGAACCAGTTGTTGCTGCGAACGATGAGATGTCGCCCCAGATGTTGGAGCTATTGCAGTACGAGTTGTACTTAGAGATATGATGGAAGGTCGCTAGTCACTCGAGGATGAATGACTAGGACATGTAGTTCGTTTGCTTACCCCGAGGCGAGGTCTTCAGATAGATTGATTCCAGCTAGAGACGACTTCACGCAGGTACGTTGAGAGTCGATGGAGACGATCGAATGTCAGGAACCCATTTCCAAGTTTAAAGTATTCGGAAGACAATGCAAGTAATGCTATGGACCCTCTAGAAGAATGAAACCCTAACTCGACGTAATGACCATGGAACGCCTTTGAACCTTAGGGTTTACGGCAGTTTAGCGGTGCCATTTGTGAGGCTTGGGTTTGCCCTTCTACGGTTGGTCCACAGGTGCTGTGGCATGTACTGGAATACTATTAAACTGTACTCAAGATGTAGAGCTCTTGAGGGATTATGAGGTTTTGACGAATCGATCGAATGATTCGACATCTTTCGGATATCATGTGATGGGATGCATTGCTTGGGAGACTCCAGATACGAGTATAGCCGTTGTAGCACAGTCCATGCAGCCACGAAGAGACGAGTCCGAAGCAGTCGACATTAGAGAAAAAGTGGAGTAAGGAGTTCGCACGAGATTTCGACGAGATGACGTTCCACTCCGCCGAGATCAGAGATGTAATACTCATGCAGAGGCGTTGATTATTGATATATCTTCCAGAAGGAGTAGCTATGAGAATGCAGCCGTTGCGGAACAAGAAATATATATAGTAAAGGGTGGTAACTTCCAGGCAATTCGGCAGAAACGAGATTTGAGAGAGACCTCGACAGGACCTTTCTGGGATGCTATACGAAAAGACTTAGACCCAGGAGCGGTCATATTGCGCACACCCAGCAGGACAGAGTTCGGCATCATCGACGAGATAGTTGGCCAGAGATCTGTAGAGGAGGTGCCAGAGCGGGACTGTTTCTGTCGTCATTCTATATTGGGCCGTTGAGCCGAGAAACTATATATCTAGCAATGCACGGTGAGAGACAAGAGCCTAAAAGCACCAGGCGCCAGATCATGAACAGGAGGCAAGTAGATATCTTGCTCTACTAGCATTGGATGCACCGACACCTTCTCGACTTTGAAGGAGGAAATATCGACGACGGTATTTATGATTTGTGATTTGGTGATTCGATTATCACGTATCCGTCACCTTGGACTTCGGTATTTTGGGCGATCTATTCGCATGATTTAGTTTTGATGACCGAGTTTCATGATATTTGTTTTCGTGCACCATGGTTGCACCTACTGGGTATTTATAGTTTTTGCACAGATATTGCATTGATATCGTTTTGTGCCTTAGCTGCAAATGTTTATGATTTCATGGATTCCATACAGTTGAGTTGATTTTGTGCTTATGATACGCACACGATTTGGTTTTTGCACTCGGTATAGTTCATATATACTTGCAGTGCATTGATATGTATTTTGTGCACTACAGTTGCACAGGACTTCTATTTGATGTTATTTGAGATATTGATTTTAATTTCATGCCTAGGGAATGCATATGATTTGACTTATGCTTACAGCATAGTTTTCATGCACTTTTAGTGTTTTGATTAGATTTTGTGCACGCTGATGCACATGGTTGTGAGATTTGATACCACGGTATACCTGATTTGGATTTGAAATGTGTTGTATATCGTCGATTTCGATTGTGATATTCGATATTTGTTTTGTGCACTATGTGCACCTGATTGGATTCTTGGGCATATTTGACGCGCTTGGATTGGATTTTGCGCACGTTCGGCGCTTGATATTGGATTTCGTGATTTCGTGCATGATGGATGCACCTGATGTGGATTTTCGCGCAGGTTGGGCGCACGTTATGAGATACGATTTTGGTACATGCCAGATGCACTAAATCAAGATTCTTCATGCATATCAGATGCACCTGATTTTGCTGTCAGGCACACATGTAGCCTCTGACAGGTGTTTCGTGCACACCTATTACACTTAGATGTTTCTGTGCATATGTATGGCACATTCATGGATTTTGTTTTCCGTGTGCACCAGACGCGCGCGGCATTCTTATGCACGTTTTGGGATTGATTTCTTATGGAGCAGTACGATTTTATGATATTTGCTATTTGTTTTCGTTTTGAGCAGGACTAGTCAGAGGACAGTACCTGGATATATTTTGCATGCATTGATAGTTATCGAAGGGATTTCCAAAAGGGAGCTATAGTCTCAGTATTTACCTACGTGTCTGATATGACACGAAACGTTTAAAACAAGGAAACTCTTTAAATTGTTTTCAAAACGGCGGGATGTACATAACAAACAAATGATATACATATATATATATATATAAAGTTATTTTCTTATAATAGGCGTCCGCCACTATGCCACGATGCGCGCATTGCACAACAACATGAAAGTTTTGGCATGCATTTCCTTCAGATGTTTACATGTATAGTTTTGATGCATATGATGTTGGTTTTCACGTTGGATTTGACATTGATGTCTTCCCCATAACTCTGATGATTGTGGGATGCTTGACGAAGTTTTGATATTGAGTTATCTGCTCATTATTCATGCGCATGCATTGCGCCACTGTGCTTTATGTATTGATGATTTCGGAGCCCCGACGACTGGGACTTTTTACTGAAATGTTTTAGTATTTGAGGGGTTTAAATTTAAATTCAGGGACCAAATTTCTTTAAGCGGGGAAGATTGTAACATTTCAGAAAAAATAAAATATTACTTTTGGGAATTTTTATAATTTAATATTAATTTTAATGAATATTTTAATGAATATTTTAATAGTTCGGTATAATTAAATACCGATAAATTGGGGAAAATTTTCAAAATTATGGAAATTACTAAAAGAGGGTGTTTTATGTGAGTTATGCAAATTTTAAGTTTTTATGATTTATTTGACACTATTTTAGTGCTAATCGCGATTAAAAATCGCTAATCGGGCTTTATGCGTGTTTTGTGCAAAACATGCACCATATCATTTCACACTTGTGTTACATTTTTATTCCTACATGGTTTTGGATATATGGTTGTTTGTTTTGGGTTTACTATTGAAGAGAGAAGAAAACAAAAGAAAAAGAAAAAGAAAAGAAATGAGTAAACAAATAAGCATGGGGGGTAGTTAGGAGGCATGGTGCTTTGGCCTTGGACACACACTCTCTCTCTCTTTCCCTCACTCCCTCCCAAGACTCCAGCAGCAGCCCTTCCCTCTCCCCTTCTCCTTCTTCTTCTTCTTCTTCTTCTTCTTCTTCTTCTTCTTCTTCTCGTCTTTCAAGCTTCAAAACTTCATCCAAAGTCCACCCCCTCTTCACAAAAAACATGCATATGCTCACAAGCTACACAATGAACCAAGAAAAATATGATTTTGGCGCTGCAGAGGATTCAAGAGTGTCAAATGAGGTAATCCATTCACTATTAGTGTGGTATTTCATTTGATTATGCATTTATTCAAGTTTAAAATCGATTTGGTGGTGTTTAGTGAACTTTGGAAACTCAAGTTAGGAATTAGGGTTTGATTTGAGTATAGATGGTGTAATTGGGCTTTAGAGATGACCTTAGACTCCCTATAATGATAGAAACCCAGACCAAACCCAACTGAAACCCAAAATACGGAATTACAGAACTTTTCATGTCGGTTTGTGAGGTATTGTAGTGTGCAAGGAAATCTGGGATGACCCGGGGAAATTCTGAGACTAACAAACAACTCTAGAGGCCAAATGGGACCAATATGAGACCAACCTGACCAGACGAGACCATAACTCTATACTAGAACAGGGCTGGCTAGAATTTACCCTTGTGTGGCCGGCCACCTTGGTGGGTTAGGTACCCAGGTTGCCCCCATAGCTCACATAGACACTATACATCACCCTAGACCTATTTGTGCACCTAGTTTGTCCCTTAAAAAAAATCTGGAACTAAAAACTTGATTTGCTGTTTTGATTCGGGATATGGTTTTGAGTATTTTGAATTCTGGATTTTAGTATTTGTGCTTTGTCTCGATCACGTGACGTTTGTACGTCTATATCGAGTGATATCGGGTTGATTTGCGGGAGTAAACCATAGGTTCTAACCTATAGGCTTTTAAGCGAGTCGTTTTGGTTTCCGCATGTCGTTTTGGTTTCGATTTGGTTTTAATGAGATGCGATACGTGTGACATGTAGGTACCCCACGACGATTCGAGACGATGAAGAAGTTGATGGCGACATTGACATCGGCAAGCAAGACGCAATGTGAGTAGATTATATCTACGGGGGAAGTTGGGTGGATAACGTATAGCACCCCCACTATTCGATGTTTAGTATGCTATATATACTATATATATATGATAGCTTTATGTGTGACATGGATTTTTAGGATATTATTAGGTGTTCAATGGTTAGTTTAGGGTTATTATAAGTGAACTAGTATAGCTTCTTAGTTGCGAACCCTAGAATAGGTTTACACCCGCACGCACACACATGCTTACTTTTATATACTTGTGCGTATATAGGGATACGTATATATACACACACACATAGGTATGGGACGATGTGTATATATACACATATACCTACACTTGGATGATGAGGATAGTGGATGATATTTGGAGATGAGTCGATGAGATTGGGCATGATGCCACGAGATCGGTGATATATTTTGGTTCGTATTATGAGATACGACATGAGTTATAGCGGGCTTTTAGGCGTGTGTTTTCATACACGCACATATATTTATATAGATGGTTTCAGTTTGTACTAGACTTAGATCAGTACCCCAATTCATGAGATATGATGATAAGGATACCAGATAATTGATGAGATAAATGTGAGATTTGACCCGTACCCAGATTTGGAAGGCCGTACGACCGATTTACCGTATGAGCTATATATTGATGATTGATCCGCACTCTTGACTCGAGGATATCATATTGTATTCCGTATCATATGTGATACTTTTGAGGCGGGATCACCGACTATTATATTTATATATATATCGACTCAGATTTAGGTGGTTTCCATACCATTCGATTAGCTTGTTAGTTAGATCTGTAGTTTACTTAGTAGATGTTAGACTAGACCCGAGTCATACCTATTTTCAAAACTAACGAATCGTGAGTATTTGGTAGCACACTGCTTTCTTTTTGGGTGATTGCTTTGGTAGTAGGGTTCACTCGCATCGTGACCACCCTTGTATTTATTTTTAATCAGTTGTATCTAGTAATTCCATCAACCAAACTTGTATATTTATTTAGTATTAGAAAACCAGCTGTGTATTATTTCGACCTTAGAGTCGCGCGTCGTAGTATTATGGTTTTCTTGATGATTTTGAGTTTCCTTTTGAGTTTTGATCCTCGCTCTTCGGCATTGTATATTATATTGCTTGCGTGGTTGTGGCCGTCGATTGACGAAGAGCTAGCTCCTGCTTTGGGATGCCTTTTATCATTCATGTATATATTTATCATGTTGTACCCCGTTCGGGGCCAGTATTTACAAAGGAAACTCTGCCGAAATTTTCAAAAAAGACTTGGGATTTTTTTTTAAATGCATATTCGGCTTACTTATTTAAAAACCTTGTTTTTAAAACATGTTTTCTCCACCTCTTTAAAACTAGTTTTCCTTCATTTATTATTTAAAATGGTTTTAGATTTCTGGGCTTTTGGCTTACTTGAATTAGATGGGGTCCTATAGACTTCATATGATTCAAAGGCCAGTCACAGGCTATTTCGGGTCGTGACATTTACGCCCCAAATTCCACATAGTCAAACCTAGACTCGAACCAAGGTTAAACCTAGCGCTCTGATACCAACTTTGTCACAACCCGAAATATTAACTCATGACCGGCACTTAAATCACGCCACGTCTAAAGACGTAACGTAAATTAAGCAAGCCGAAGCCCAGAAATCTAAACCTTTTTAAAGAAATAAAGAGGTGAAGTTTTTGAAAATAAAGGTATGATGAAAACAACGTTTTCTAAAATGCATAGATAGTGGAACATGAAAAATGCAAGTAGATTTTAGTAATTGAAAAACATGTTTCATCTTTTAAAAATTTGGGCAGCACCTCCTTTGTATATTTTGATCAAAAACCACAGATACATGATAATATAAAAGGCATCCCCAAGCGGGAGCTAGCTCTTCGCCAATCGGCGGATTCACAACCACGCAAGTCATAAAATATGTATACGACGCCCAACGGCGAAGATCAACACCAAAAAGATAATGTAAATCAAGACATCAAACCCACCAAGCGAACATAAACCCTCGCTCTAAGTCTCGCAACTACAAGTCTTACTAAGTCTTACTACATATACAAATACTAGTTTTGATTGATGGAGTTAACTAGATACAATATGAATAATAATACAAGAGTGACACGATCCAACATGTACCACCTACCAAAGAAAATCACCCGGAAGTAAGCTGTGCGCCAGCGATGCCGCTACAGATCCATGTGGTCAACCTGCAAGAACTGTGGCACAACGGGGGTGAGTTGCCAACTCGTGAGTAGAAAACATCATCATGTAGAAATCGAATAAAATAACGATTTCCCTGGTCAACTATATTATAAAGGTAATACTATAATATCTAGGGTGACCGTATGAAAATATGTGCCAACAATATAATAATCAATGCATGTATGCATGTGGATAACATCCAACAATATAATCAATGCCTGTATGCATGTAAATATATGAGAATATCAAAGAATGTGTGTCCATCAATGACACATAAAATCATGGAACCTGAGTGTCCAACACCGACACTCGAAAACATCATGAAACCCGTGTCCAGCATCGATACGTAAATCCTCATATCTCAGGCGCCACATCCTCATATCGGCCCGCAGTATATCTCATGTCATAACTGCCAAACGGTATCCTCCGGATATCCGTCAGGCTCTATGCTATCACCGGTAGGTAGTAGTCCCTCCGCTGGGCTCACCGCCTTTCTATACGAGTCTTCTTGCTCCGGGGTAACTCACCGGGTCCACCATATACCCGCAGACGGTGCCTACCACTCCTCGAATCGGGTTTCACATCCAATCTCAGAACCGAGAAAACACATGGTGGACGTCTCAAAATATCATATCAAGATAAACCAGGTTTTTAAAACAATACATAATTTCCTTTGAAATTTGACCACGGTTCTCAAATCCATAATCTCATGAAATCAGCAAATCTCAATGCGTGTAATCATAAAGCATGATGAGCATACTAAGTATATCATGTGACATGGTATGGTGATGTGAACATAGCAAGTATATCATAGCATAGCATGATGTAACAATTCTACTGTGTAAGTGACATATCAGTTATCGATGATGAAGTGTGTGAGCCGGCAATCTGTGTAAGTGTGACATACGCATCATCGATAATTGTGCAGGTGTACTAGCACAGGTGTATGTAATGCAATGATAATATCATGGACATAGCATAAGGTGCATCATAAGCGTAATGCTATCATCTGTATAAAGGCTGAGCTAAGCAGTGTAGACAGGGTTTATCAATATCTATAACATATCCGAGTCAGAGAATCTATCAATCCACATCCTGCCTCACAACATCACGTACGGTAATCCATCGTACGGCGGCATTAAACGATTAGGGATTCTATCAACCTATATAACAATAAGGGTACGGAACTAACGTCTCGTACGGCATATCACTCATAATTCATAATATTATATATATCTATATACCTATATCCCAGGTAGCGTCCATAACAATCTCATATAAGGGGACGGACAAAGGTATCAATCATCTCTTATCGACTCGCATCCGTATACTGACATATCAATCAAGTCATCATATCACATCGTATATCCTTTTCATCACATTAAGTCATCTTATATCAAGTCAATTTTATATATACATTTACCTTATACATCAAATGTCATGCTACTCTAAAACTCATACCTATTCTAGTGCAACTACATATCTATAAGTCGTGATTCACATTCACTTTTCATATCCCTAAAGCTTTCATCTCATATCTCAATATATATATATATATATATATATATATATATATATATATATTCAATCACTCATATCATCTTTAATTATCTTTTTAACCATATCCCTAGATTTCTAATCTAGGTTTCTACGACTGTATCCTATAGATCGGTTTCCATTTATAATTTGCGGGGGTGCTATACGCCATCCACCCAACTTCCTCCGTAGATATAGATCTACTCACCTTGATCCTTGCTTGCCGAAGTCGATGACGCCATGCTCCGTCGTCTCAGAATCCATGCGAAGGTGCCTACAATCAATACAAAAATGGCAATTGCTATTAAAATCAAGTCAGGAAAACCAATACGGCACACGGTGCGCTCATAGGTTAGAACCTATAGCCTACGCATGCAAAACAATCAAACAACCCTTGTTCTTGACGTAAAAACGCCTAACAACCAAATACAAATCCAAACATCAAAACCAAGCATCCCAAAATATTGAAAACATAACCAAAAACACTCCAATGTGCTTCCAGATTTCATCCCAGGTCAAAAGGGACAAAACTAGAAAGTATAGGGTGTTGTATATGGAGTATGTGGGCTACTGAACCAACCTAGGCACCAAATACCACAACTTGGCCGGCCACACACCCTAGAAATCCGGCGAACTCATCCAGAAGTGCTCCGTTGGGGTTCGTTTTCTCAGGGTGGTCTCCTATTGGTCCAACTAGGTCTCTAGTATTGTTTGTTTTTCTCATAATCTTCCCGGGTTGCTCCAGATTCCTTGTAAGCCACTAAATGTCACAAAACCGACATGGGTAATTTCCTAAGTCTGTATGTAAGTCTACGTTGCCCACCCCGGTGCTTGCGGGGAGGCGGAAAACGGAATAAAAATCAGATTTTTATCGAACTAGGCAACATGGACTAACTAAAGGAGGATCTTTGCTAAACAAAACTAACTAAAAGCTAACTAGATTTAGCTACATGGAAGAAAGGTTATACATTGGGCTTTATGTCCTTCTCTCCTTGCTCCTTGGAGTGGAAGAAAAAGATCACCTTGTCGCCTTCTCTAGTCGAAGGAGGATCCACCCGAGAGCCTCAACCTTTGGCTTCAACTTCAAGCTAGAAGTAACTAAGGTGCTAGAAGTGCTAATCTTAGAACCTTAGATGAGAGTAGAGATTACTTTGGAGAGGTTTATCTCAAGCTCAAGTGTTTCTCAACACATGAGAGGGGAGAGCTTGAAAGAGAGGAAGAGGAGGAGAGAGATTACTAAGGTGCTAGAAGTGCTGAGTAGAGATTACTAAGGTGCTAGAAGTGCTAATCTTAGAACCTTAGATGAGAGTAGAGATTACTTTGGAGAGGTTTATCTCAAGCTCAAGTGTTTCTCAACACATGAGAGGGGAGAGCTTGAGAGAGAGGAAGAGGAGGAGAGAGAATCAATATGATAGAATGAATGAGAATAAAGAACCATTCTCACATATATGTGTGAATTATGTAAATTGATAATTAGCAAGATAATTGTCATGGCTTAATCAAGACATGACCATTATCATTTCATATTTAATGCAAATTGCAAGGATCAAAGAGCATCTTTTATATGGAATGATGATGGTCAAAGTGTCAACCTAGGTCAACAAGTCAAGAATGGTCAAAAGGTCAACAACCGTAACCATGCACAATTATATTTAACTAATATCAATTATTCATAATACACACATAAGCATTAGGGTTAACAAAAAGACAATGGTCATTAACCCTAATCAAAGTCCTCTGCCTCTGTCTCAGTCAACTGTGCATATGCACCCGTATTCGTGATCCGAGGAACACGAATACAATGAGATAAAACCTGTTAGTTATATGTATTCCCTAGAGGCCATTACTGTACATAGGATGTATAATGTAGTGGATGCTGGGACATATATAGGGAGGACTTTCTTGCTCGACATGATAGTATGCTATCTGGTTGCTCTTTACCTTAACGTGTATACTGATTGTCTCTCTGTTACATGTTGGTAAAGCCCTTAGGATGTGTGCTTGACTACCTGGACTATGATGCGGATCATACTAGTGGGGACATGGTAGTCCATAAGTACATCCTTCAAAGTCCCTAGTCGAGGGTATATCGAGACGGGGCATCGATATACCAGAGTAGACTAGCGTATACCTTCTCGACCCATAAAGATGGGCGATGGATGATCCCATATCCATCGGTGTTTGACATCAGAGATGATATACGGGTGCTCAGTAGAGACTGGGTACACTGGACGGACTCGCCGAGAACTCCCAGATGGTATTATACCTCACGTCAGATGGCAGTTCTCTGGTGACACTGGTACAGAGTAGTCTGTTGACCCGAGATCGTCATAGAGTCTTGTGTGGTTCCCACTGTGCTTTGATTTCCATCTTACCACGTCCAAGAGGGCGTGCAAAACGGTGGTTTTTGGGTACAGTCCCGAGTCACATGGAGGCAATGAGCGATAGGAGGGGATTCGTCTCTCCCGGTATAGGGAGTTGATGTTGCGCTGTGTTCGATTGGCTATAACAGGAAATCCCTGGCCAGAGTTGCTGAGATTTACTGGTAAGTGTTACCAGTAGTTTCTCGAAGAGTTATAGACCTCATATCGACACGACTTATCGATCTATTGGGGTCTGACGTTTACCACCCCTAGGCGAGATATGCGACATATCAGACGATCAGACCGGACTGTACGGTAGTGTTACTGGTTGGATTCACTGGAGTGTGAGCGGGCTTGCTCGTCGATCTTCAGATCGCTCAATACCCGGGTGGCCGTTACGTTTAGCAGACCGCTTGCGGCTTGTGGGTATTTGATATGATCATCACCTGCTGCCGGCGTATTGACGAGTCTTTAGAGTCCTACACAGAGGTTTCCTGGCTCAAGCGAAACGAAATAGGAGCGCATATGAGATATGTGCGGGACCGAGAATAATGCGTGTATGTGATACCGTATTCCATTCTCGCGATGAATGTATCGAATGGTTGTATGCGATATAACCTAGTTATCGATTCAAGCGTTGATTCGATAAACCGATACATTGTATACTAGTCGGTTGTGTGCGACATGACCGGATCATTGAATCAAGTGTTGATTTAATGATTTAATGCATAATTATATATTTGATATATTACTTTGCATTAACTAGTATTGGTTCACTTTAAATGGATTTTCTCACTCGGATTGTACACATTGTATATGTGATATACTTTTGTGCACTTGATTGTATCATGTTTGATGATACATGTTTACTTGAGTTTGTGTAAAGATTAAACCATGGTTATTTAAATGGTTAGGGTTTTGTTTTTCATATCTATTTATTCATTTATTTATTTATTTTCTTTCTGGAAAAAGAAATGAGAAGAATGGTGGCTTTCTTTGTTTGTAGTTGAAGATTCATGAACCTTTGACTTTGTCCACCATTCTTATCTCATGCTTAACCTAACCATTTGATTTAACCCTAGTTTAATCTCTACACTTGACCATGGTTTAGATTATGATAAGTTTTGATTTTTCTTTTCTTTTTAATTAACTTATCATAACAATTTCCTTCTTCTTCTTCATTTTCTTCAAGTGAAGAAAGCTTGCCTCCATCAATGGCAAGTGATGAAAAAGAGTGAGAAATCCAAATCTAAAGTCTACCCACTTCCTATTTCTTCATCCTCTACCTCTTGCCAAGTAGTAGAGTGTGTTTTCTTCACAAGTTTCATGACTTGGTGAAGTGAGAGCTTGATCTTGCGATGCTTCGATGTAGATCATCTTCGGCATGGACATCGACGACCTAGCTTGCCCATTCTCCGACGAAGCCGACGCTAGAGCCCGGATTTGATTTGGACAGCGGAGAGGACTTCGTTGCGGAGCTATGGAGGTGGAGCACCGGATCTACAAAGGTTGTATTTCCGTATTCCCTTAGTTAAGTGTTAACTAGTTAGCTTTTCGCCTAGACATCTAGCCGACGATCCGTAGTTTAGGGTTTGTAGGCACCGTAAAATTTGAAATTGGCATGTTCGATGCCTTGTGAGACCTCATTAGGGTGCCTAGGAACCCTACAGTGGTATCAGAGCCTAGCTAGAGCCTTAGGCGAAGTCCAGACGGAGTTTGAAGTCCGAACGAACCCGAAAACCCATTTCTAACATGCTCTCTGTCCTTTTTTGAAAACAGTGAGTTTTTCCAAATTAAAAATTGCTAAAAAATTCAGCAGGGAAAAATAAGAATTACGGTGCAAAAAGTTTCTGGTGAACAGTAAATTTCGCGGCGGATCAGCGGCAGAAGCATGGATTCTGCGGCGGATCAGCGGCCCCTTGATAACGTCAGCCCTGTTCCTTTGCACAGTAATTCCTAGTTCAAAGAGCTGAGTTTTCTGGGAATTTTTAATATTTATTCAAGAGTTGAATTTTTCTGCTGTGTTTTTGGGGATTCGGTGTTTCGATCGGAGTATCAAATTTTGTCTGTGTGGCTTTCCGGATAAATTTTAGAATATGTTAAAAAGTTCGACCGGATATAAATACCCAATTTTTCCCCTGTCGGGAAATTTCCAAGTGTTGGATTTTTCCGTAGTTTAACGACGTTCTAAGTAGTGCAAGTAACGCGATGGTCCCTCTAGAAGACAACAAACCTTAACTCGATTATGTGACCGTCTTGAACTGCCCTTTGAACCTTCGGGTTTGGGGCAGTACGGCGTGCCACATGTGAGGCGTTGGCTTGACCCTTCTACGGCTGGACCGTCGGTACTGAGGCACGAACTGAATGTTGTTAGACTTATTTCATGTGTTGATCTGTATCGGGAAAACTTGGGTGTTCGAATGTTCAATCGGAAAGTTTAACATTTTCTAATTATCCGGAATGGGATACAATAATTGGAATTCACAAGAAGTTATGTGATAACTGAATGAATGTTATAAACATAGCACTTTAGTCTCACTTGATCGGTTGCCACGGAATTTTGATGTGATCAAAAGTCCGTCGCAATCACGTAGTGTACGCGGATACTCGCCGGGTAAACTTAATAGACAGCCTCACTCCATAGCCCCGACCAAGTGACTGTAGGAGAACCCCGTCGCCGAAAGCATCCGTTCGGGTGCTCACGGTAGCGGTGTTCCGCCTTGGTGCACTTCGTCGACGGTATCGAGGGTGCAGCCGTCTACTGAAGTTTGCGACGAGTATTCGATCAGGTTGTCGGGAATCCTGTTGAATTGCCCGACTTGATATTGAAAAGAGTTTTCGATAATGAGACTAAAATGCGGGGTTTATAATTGTTAGGCATGTGATGTCTAAGTAATTCATTTGGTCAGGCATGCGATGTCTGAGGTGGTTGCGGATTCCAACTGTTGTAGTTTTACACTTTCTTTTCTATGACCGTAAGTGTAATATGTGATATCGCCGGTTTCGTTGCTATATGTCAACGACAATTGGGATGCGCATATTTACTTACGTTGATGACATGTGATGTTATGTGTTGCTGGATATGTTATATTGGATCGTCGTGTTTGAATAGCCGGGGGTTTTTATGTGAGATGAGTGTTTTTCATTTTCATTCATGTAAAAACTTGTATGTAATATTCTTTTATTGGGGCGCTTCCAGGTTGCGGAAGTTGTCACCGTTTGTATATTATTTACTTTTCCGCACTAGGATAGACCCAAGGAGGAGGGCACAAGTAACCGGGTTCTGGAGTCCAGTGGGAGACCAACTCGAGGAGTCGAGTCCGGGTCTCCTAACTCCAGAATTGGTAGGGTTGCTTGCCGCTCTCGTAGGGGTCAGGGGTGTGGGTTTGGCTATTCATCACGACCGTGGAATCCGTGTTTTATACTGGCTCGTATTGAAAACACGGACGTCCTAGTATATCCAATATTTCATATGTTTCTTCTGCTGCGATATCTGTGATGTGATCATGTGATGTTCTTTGATAGATACCGTATATAGTATATATGATATATTATATAGACGTTACTTATGTTTTACACCCGCGCTAGCCCTGCCCCGCTCTGCCGTTAGTTACCTAACCTAACGGTGCACGAGGGGACATCGAGGCGAATGCGGATGGCATAAGTGTACGTCGTATTTATCTGTGATGTTTAGGTACTTAAATGATGGGACTTCATTAATGTGATTAATGAAATAAAAGAAACCTAAGATGTTGTAGAATCGAATTTCAAAATAAAACAGGTAGCTACAGTTCTTGCTTTGCATAGCGGTATATGTGATATATCCTGCACCTTATTCGATGAGGAAAGGACCGAGATCCCTTCACCGGGAGTGACTCCTTTAGCAATAACTGGCAGATGCTACACACTCGGTTTGTCTTTTGATTGCTTTTTAGTGTTTTTGCTTTGCACAGTGATATATGTGATATATCCCGCACCTCATTCGACGAGGAAAGGACCGACGATCCCTTCACCGGGAGTGACTCCTTTAGCAAAACTAGAAAAGCCTCAAAAGCACTCCATTTTTTAAATCATTTGATTCTACAACGATATAAAGTTCATTACGCAAAAGGTTTTCTTAAAAACCTGACGTAGCCCTCCGTCATTTCAGATAAGTCCTAGTTAGTATTCGTGCTGCGTTTGTTGACTCAGTCAAGGCGTAGTGTGCGGTAGCTGATTAGTGCTTATCTGCAATGCATATGATGCGATTGGATTAGGGTAGTCGTGCGGCCTTGTTGACTCAGTCAAGGGTCGTGCGGGTGGGTTTAATTCAATCGAGAAATGACGGGTTGAACTTTACTTGCGGTCTATGGTTTGTTGACTCATTCAAGGTCATAGATCGCATGGGGCAAAATATTATCGGGAATTTCAAGTGTTGAAATCTGCAATGAGATTGCATACCTTCTATGAGATAGTTGGATCCTGATACCCGCTGCGAGTAAGTGTTACTCCTGGGAGAGTTTTATACATTACAATTAGCCGATCAAGTAGGTGTCTAGAAAGGTGTCAATGGGGTTACGCCTCTTGGAAAACGAGGTTTACATTAATTAGGTTCGTGCGAAAGCACGGGGGACCTCCCTCAAAGTACCGACACTGGCCTGGCTGAAAGATTGGCGAACTTGTAGTGTGTAATTAATCCCGGCTAGTCTTTCCTTTTAGGGTTTGAAGGAAGATTTGATAAAAGCAGTGGGAGCCATCCTGATTAGATAAAATAAAAACCAATCTATTCTTGACAGAGCGCACGCTGAGTGTTTTCTTCTCTCTCTCTCCAGGTAGCGACCATATCACGCCTTAATCAAGATAATAATACGGATTATTGACCGAACCCGCTTGTTATACTGAGCTGGGGAACGTTGGTCCCGCTCCAACTTATAATTGTTATAAGACAGAGCAGGAAATTGGGGAATACCAGATTTCCCGTGCCGCCCAAACGAAGAGAGTGCATGATGATGCATCATCTTCGGGTGTGTTCATTACAGAGAACTGTTTCTCAATATCCTTTACGTCCTGGGTATGTGATACCAGATCAGGATCCCAGATATGTAATCTGTTACATAGGGCTACAGAAAGGTAGAGAACTGAGAACGGGTGATAAGTTTCATGAGGCAGAAAACGGGGCAAGTGTTGCAGCCAAGTCTGTCGGTCACTGTCACCCTGTATTACCAATACATTGATTCTGAACGAATGTTATTAGATACCGAACCTGATATACCAAATCATATCACTCTCTTTGTTAGAAAAGAAAGGATATAATTTTGTATTGTTGGATAATGTTTTGAACATTTCCTATATCAAAAGTTGATCGGTTCAGGCACGTTATCTAAAAGCATTAATGTTCTAAATCAAACCACAGTTCTTTGTATACAGAACACACACAAGAGGAAGAGTTCAGAAATGAACGAATTCTTCTTGAGGTATTGTAGAATAGGTCATATCAATGCGACCCGACAAGCTAAGTTACATATAGATGCATATTTAAATCAGTTTGAATTTACATCTTATGAAACTTTCCAGTCATGTCACAGAGATAAGATGACCACAGCTCTGTTTATTGGAAACAGAGAAAGAGTTAGTGAACTCTTGGGATGATACATGTTGATGTATGTAGGTCCCCTGTCTACACATGCCAGGACTGGTTCTTTATACTTCATTACGTTCTCTGATGATCTCTTTAGATTCAGACATATGTTCCTGTTGAAACACAAGTCCGAACCTTTTGAGATATTCATAGAATATAAGTTAGAAGTAGAGAACCAATAAGGGTATAAGTATTATGTCCTTTGATGTGATCGAGGAGGAGAATACTTGAGCACGGAAATACTGGACTAGTCTAAAGGAGAATGAGATTCTCTCTCAGCATTACTCCTCCGTATACACCATAGCACGATGGTATATCGGGGCGGAGCAATCACACCCTATGTGATAAGGTGTGCTCCATGATGAGTACTACTGAGTTACCTAATTCCTTTAGGGTGTTATGCACTTGAGAAGCTGCATACCTATTGAATAGGGTTCCAATCAAATCAGTTGCCTACCGCTTCATATGTGATATGGAAAGGGAAGAGCCCATATCTTAAGTTGGTTAAGATTTGGGGTTGTCCGGCCTATGTCTAAAAGCAAAATCCGGACAAGCTCGAGGCAAGGTCTGTAATGTACAACTGGAAAGGTTCCAGCTATATAAACTACAGCAGATGATTTGATAGAGCCAAAGGATTCAATAGTTACCAATGAACCTCGGCCTCTCCGCCGATCTAGTAGGGTTTTCTCACCCACCTGAGAGATACATAGGTTTCTCTATGACAGTGGGAGCGAGGATTGCATCATGAGATGATGACCCAACTAGCTTCGAGCTGGCCATCAGGGGTAAGACTCTGTAAGAATGGCTGGATGCTTAGTGATCTGAGATGGAATCCTTATACACCAACAAAGTATGGACTTTGGTTGCTATATCTGAAGGGTTAAATCCCCATCAGGAGCAAGTATATCTTGAGAAGATTACTTGGTGTACATGGAAGAGTTGAGACTTTCAAAGCTAGACTTGTTAAGGGTTTGCATCATTGACCAGGTGTGGATCATGATGAAACCTTTTCAAGTGACTATGCTTAAGTCCATCCAGATCCTACTTGCCATGGCTACGTACCATGACTGCGATATCTGGTGGTTGGGTGTCTTGACTGCTTTTCTAAATGATGATTTAGAAGAGAGCGTCTATAAGTACACAGCCAGAGGGCCTCATAAACAGTGGGAGCAGCGGAAACGTATGCAAGCTGCCTTATAGGATAAAGCAGGCATCGCGGAGTTGGAACATCTGTTTTGATGAAGCGGTCAAAGAGTTTGACATCATCAAAATGGTAGATGAACCTTGTATATACAAAAAGGTAGTAGGGAGTATGGTGACGATCCTCGTAGAGTACGTGGATGACATACTCTTGATAGGGAAGGAGTTTCTTATGCTATGCTCGATCAATCTCCGCCTATCACAATGATTCTCCACATAGGATCATGATGATACCTGCTAAATCCTGAGTTTTGGATCTATGAGATAGATTTAATTGGATGTTAGCATACTCACTAGATGTAGTGAGAAGGTGTCAATCGATCCTGAGGAGAATCACTGGAAGAGTTCCAAAGTGATAAAGACGACTGAGTGTCAGTCGCAGGCATTGTCTTTACCCTCAGTAAAGGGACGGTATGTTGGAAGAGTTCCAAGCTAGATACCGTGACATACTAGACGATAAAGGCAGGATATATCGCTACTTAAGATGCTACCAAAGAGGATGTTTGGGTGTATATTAGTTCATGAGATGAACTACGTTCCTACCATTGTGAGACAATGGAGATGTGGCTCATGCCGAGGAACGCAGGTCCCATCAGTGATCCAGACATAATCTATGGCAGTATCACCTGATCATGGAGATAGTAGATCTCTAAGGGATCGAGGTTAGGAGAGTAGACACAGAGAAAAACAAAGCGGATCCACTCACGAAAGGCCTTTTCCCAGAGAGAGACTTTTATGGGATGGTTGAGTATGAGATACTGCAACTACTGCTACAGATGGCCCTAGTGCGAGTGGGAGATTGTTAGTTATATGTATGCCCTAGAGGCCATTACTGTACATAGGATGTATAATGTAGTGGATGCTGGGACATATATAGGGAGGACTTTCTTGCTCGACATGATAGTATGCTATCTGGTTGCTCTTTACCTTAACGTGTATACTGATTGTCTCTCTGTTACATGTTGGTAAAGCCCTTAGGATGTGTGCTTGACTACCTGGACTATGATGCGGATCATACTAGTGGGGACATGGTAGTCCATAAGTACATCCTTCAAAGTCCCTAGTCGAGGGTGTATCGAGACGGGGCATCGATATACCAGAGTAGACTAGCGTATACCTTCTCGACCCATAAAGATGGGCGATGGATGATCCCATATCCATCGGTGTTTGACATCAGATATGATATACGGGTGCTCAGTAGAGACTGGGTACACTGGACGGACTCGCCGAGAACTCCCAGATGGTATTATACCTCACGTCAGATGGCAGTTCTCTGGTGACACTGGTACAGAGTAGTCTGTTGACCCGAGATCGTCATAGAGTCTTGTGTGGTTCCCACTGTGCTTTGATTTCCATCTTACCACGTCCAAGAGGGCGTGAAAAACGGTGGTTTTTGGGTACAGTCCCGAGTCACATGGAGGCAATGAGCGATAGGAGGGGATTCGTCTCTCCCGGTATAGGGAGTTGATGTTGCGCTGTGTTCGATTGGCTATAACAGGAAATCCCTGGCCAGGGTTGCTGAGATTTACTGGTAAGTGTTACCAGTAGTTTCTCGAAGAGTTATAGACCTCATATCGACACGACTTATCGAGCTATTGGGGTCTGACGTTTACCACCCCTAGGCGAGATATGCGACATATCAGACGATCAGACCGGACTGTACGGTAGTGTTACTGGTTGGATTCACTGGAGTGTGAGCGGGCTTGCTCGTCGATCTTCAGATCGCTCAATACCCGGGTGGCCGTTACGTTTAGCAGACCGCTTGCGGCTTGTGGGTGTTTGATATGATCATCACCTGCTACCGGCGTATTGACGAGTCTTTAGAGTCCTACACAGAGGTTTCCTGGCTCAAGCGAAACGAAATAGGAGCGCATATGAGATATGTGCGGGACCGAGAATAATGCGTGTATGTGATACCGTATTCCATTCTCGCGATGAATGTATCGAATGGTTGTATGCGATATAACCTAGTTATCGATTCAAGCGTTGATTCGATAAGCCGATACATTGTATACTAGTCGGTTGTGTGCGACATGACCGGATCATTGAATCAAGTGTTGATTTAATGATTTAATGCATAATTATATATTTGATATATTACTTTGCATTAACTAGTATTGGTTCACTTTAAATGGATTTTCTCACTCGGATTGTACACATTGTATATGTGATATACTTTTGTGCACTTGATTGTATCATGTTTGATGATACATGTTTACTTGAGTTTGTGTAAAGATTAAACCATGGTTATTTAAATGGTTAGGGTTTTGTTTTTCATATCTATTTATTCATTTATTTATTTATTTTCTTTTTGGAAAAAGAAATGAGAAGAATGGTGGCTTTCTTTGTTTGTAGTTGAAGATTCATGAACCTTTGACTTTGTCCACCATTCTTATCTCATGCTTAACCTAACCATTTGATTTAACCCTAGTTTAATCTCTACACTTGACCATGGTTTAGATTATGATAAGTTTTGATTTTTCTTTTGTTTTTTAATTAACTTATCATAACAATTTCCTTCTTCTTCTTCATTTTCTTCAAGTGAAGAAAGCTTGCCTCCATCAATGGCAAGTGATGAAAAAGAGTGAGAAATCCAAATCTAAAGTCTACCCACTTCCTATTTCTTCATCCTCTACCTCTTGCCAAGTAGTAGAGTGTGTTTTCTTCACAAGTTTCATGACTTGGTGAAGTGAGAGCTTGATCTTGCGATGCTTCGATGTAGATCATCTTCGGCATGGACATCGACGACCTAGCTTGCCCATTCTCCGACGAAGCCGACGCTAGAGCCCGGATTTGATTTGGACAGCGGAGAGGACTTCGTTGCGGAGCTATGGAGGTGGAGCACCGGATCTACAAAGGTTGTATTTCCGTATTCCCTTAGTTAAGTGTTAACTAGTTAGCTTTTCGCCTAGACATCTAGCCGACGATCCGTAGTTTAGGGTTTGTAGGCACCGTAAAATTTGAAATTGGCATGTTCGATGCCTTGTGAGACCTCATTAGGGTGCCTAGGAGCCCTACAAAACCAATCCCAAATCATATACTAGGATCCGGCTTAAACCAAAGCCCGCTAGTATAAGCTGTCCGGACAGCAAACGTGCACAAGTGCGTGGATGTGAACGAACCCTGTCGTAAAACCATGCGACCTCTACTCATTTTGCCTAAAGGAGAATAACTCTCTGTGTGGGACTCTAAAGAATCGACACTACGCTGGCAGTGGGTTTAACCACACACCGCAAGCGGCACTAGCTGTACGTAACGGTCCCCAGGTAGATGTCGATAAGAAGACTGACAAGGTGACCCCATCTGAACTCCTACTGAGCCTGTATGTGACAGTCTCCGTACAGTCCGGTCTGTTCGTCTGATACATCGCATGGCGGGCCTAGGGGGCGGTGAACGTCAATCCCCTAATAGCGGTACAAGTCATGTCGGAATGAAGCCCAGAACACCCTGAGATAACACTGGAAACCTACCAGTATATCTCGCTTGCCGTGGCCAGGGACTACTTGTGTAATGGCTCTCCTGGACACAGCGCGATGTCAACCCCCAATACCGGGAGAGACGAATCCTGTCTAACTGTCACTGCCTCCAAGAGCTTCGGGACTGCACCCAACTACTACCTGTTTGCACGACTCCTTTGAGCCGTGGTAGGGTAGTAATCAAAGTACAGTGGGAACACACTCGAGGCGAAGTGACAGTGTCAAGTCAGCGGACTAAGCTGTACTCATGTTACCTGGGAACTGATAACTGACGATAGGTATAATACCAACCAACAGTTCCCGACGAGTCCTGTCCAGTGTACTCGTAACCTAACGAGCACCCGCATACTATCTCAAGTACGACGTACTGAGGGCTGTGGGACAGACCGTCTCCCACGCTGGGATGAGAAGCGCATACGCTAGTCTACTCCGGAGTATCGATACCCTGTCTCGATAGTCCTACGACTAGGGACCTGTATAAGGATGTGCTTATGGATTACTCAGCCCCCACGAGTGTGAGCGCCATCACAACGCTGGTAATCAAGCAAAGATCCTAAGGGCTCTACTAATATGTATATCAGCGATATGCTAAAAGAAACACATGCACATATTAAAGCAGAGACAAACCAAGTAGCATACTACCATTTCGAGCAAGATTGTATATACAACTGTGAATATCCCAAGCTTCCATCAAGTAATATACATACTAGTATGAAACAGTAATGGCCTCTAGGGCATATACACTAACACTGTATTCTCTATTTTGGGCATAAAATCCACACTAGGGTCTTGTAAACAGCCACTAGACATCACCAAATCCACAACTTCACCCAAACCCTCTCTTGGGATTTCTAACTTCAAAATTCCACACTTAATCAACTTCTAAACTAAACTAGAATGCAAGAAACTAAAATCTAAACTAAATGAAAGAAATTATATCTCATTTGGGAAACTCAAGAAAAAACCATAGCTTCTCAAAGTCTTCAAAATCCAACATTGATGGGTCCAAAGTGTTGAGAATAGGGTTGGGATCATTTTTAATGAAGAGGGTGTAGGGTTTTGATGAAGATTTGGAGGTGATATTGGGAGGTGAAGGTGGGGGGAGATGAGGAGGAAGAAGATGAAGGAAATAATGGGGAGGGAAAATGAATGGCTGCCATCTCTCTCTCTCTCTTACCCTCACTCTCTCTTATTCGCACCCCTCTCAAGTCCATGCTTCACACTCTCTCTCTCCAATCATTCTCTTTTTAACCTTTTCTCTTTTTCTCACAATAACACACATAATTCCAATAAAACCACACAAATGAAATAACATGTAACATGTCATGGTGCACTAGCCATGGAAAACTGTAGAAACACGGATTTGGCATAATCGCGATTAGCAGTGCACTAATCAATTTTTATCCAAACTGCATATAATAAATTATAAAAATGCCAATTCCGATAAATATATTTTTAAGTGAATAAATCATTTTAATCTCCAATTATTTCACAATTATTCGTATATATTTATACCATTTTACGAAAACCCTAATTTCGCAAATCTGGTAGTTTTCGCGAAATATATTATTTTAAAATTAAATTCCAAAAATAATATTTTATATTTTCTGAAATGTTACATGTGTGGGCCACCAGTAAAACCTGTCACGCCCCACTTCCCAGTGTACGGGCAGAGGACGCGACGAGGCCGCTACGTATTTACTCTGAAGTAAATACGCTAAGCGTATCTAAGCAATATAAGTAAAATGCACAATAGACAATGACAATAGATATAATTGAACAGCAACTTTATTTATTAACATTCTTTTTACAATACAATTGAAAAATAAATACATGGAATGAAAGCAATTCCTAAACAGTAGCATAACAGAAATGTAAAGAAAATGTAATGTACAAGTGAACTAGAGCTCTGGATCTTCAGTAAACTGGTCCAAATCCTGGCTGCTGGGCTCGATCTCCAGTGAGTCCAAATCATCTGACGACATTCCAAAGATGTAACCCCCCTAAATTTTCTGCATAATTTTTCAATAATACAGAAAGGGGTACTTGAGCCTGAGCACAAGTTATAAGTTTGTTTTGCTTTTTAATAGCAAGAAGGAGCTTGTAGCTCATTGGTAAGACCTTGCACTGCTGAACCAAAGCACCAGAGTTCAAATCCCATTACCCACATTATTTTTTAATTAGTTTTCTTTTAATCTTTTTGGAAGCCCAAGAGTCTACACGTGCATAACTCGTAAAAACCAAAAGTCGCATATAAAACAAACGAGTCCAGAAGATAGACCAAACGACGACGGACAAGTGGCGTCGAGACCCGGCCCGACTCGGCCGACTCGGGCCGGCGGCGAGGCCGACTCGGCCGGCGGCGCCGGTCCGACCGAGTTGGATCGCCAATTTTCTTCACTCCTCCTGTGTCTTTTGGCCTCCCCATAACCCATGTTCTATTTAAATACCCTGCATTATTCCAGAGGATTAAAAACCTAATTAAAACCATTTTAATGCATAATTTTTAATGAATTTTCTATCAAACCCTAACCCTAATTTTTTCCTATAAATACCACTCCATCTTACACACCCCTCACTCACAATCTCTGCCCAAACTCTCAAGAAAAATCCCTAGAACTTTTGTGTACAAGTGGAGTTAGCGAAGGGCGAAGCTCCGACGAACATCCGACGACGACCCTAGGAGCTCCCGGCGACGAAACGACTCACCGGCATCTCCTACTACTCCCTCTTCCTCTTCTCTAATCTAAAATCCAGTAAGTCCATATTTCTCTTCTCTTCTATATTCTAAACAATATTCAAAACTAAAACCCGACGGAAGCGGAGTTAATCCGACTTCAGATTCGGTTATCTTTAAAAAGTTCTAATTTTCTTAAATACAACAATACCAAACTTGCACATCATGACCATTAAACATTAGAAAAACATACTGAACAAGTTTCATAGCAAAAGAATGTATATTGTAATTTTTATTGCATTTTTCAGAAAAATACCATATAGTTTAGCTTCGACATAAAAACATCATTACCCTTGCTATAGCTTTAGATAGTTCACGAGGTAATGACCTACCTCTTCACAACACCCATATGTAACAATAGCATGATGATATTGGGAAACATAGATTTGGGAAAATACGGTTTTTACATAAAACTACCTCCGACTTATATAGAAACCTTTTTCTACAAGATTATGTATTTTAAACAAATCTTTGCAAAGCGCCGCTACAACCCATTTGGGGAACCCGTTCGGGATGGTGCGGATTATCGCACATCCTCGGGCTTAGTAGTGCGAGATGCAAACCTCCGCAAGGAATATACGGTCTCGAAAGATTTAAAAATACAAATATCTTAAGAAAATGAGATTTCTAGAAAAAAAATAATAAATTAAATTATTTTATAAATATATATATGTATCATCAAAATATCTATTTTTGATATAGTATAAATATTCCAACTTTTTCTAAATCAAAAGAATCAGTTCACATGAAAATACCATACAATTCCATACAAGTTCAATACTTTACAATTAAATACCATATATTATGAAATTAGGTTTATCTCACTAGAAATGTCACATATATAAAATCTACATCCATGAAAACTATAAAGATGATAATTAAATACTTGAGGTGTATTTTGAAAATTATACAAATTATTTTTACATAAAACCCCCTCAAGTTCTATAAATTACAATAAGGACCCTAGTAAACATAGGTTTAAGCGGGACCAGTCTCTTGAGCCTCAAGGAGCCGGAGATATAGGTGCTTGCCTATTTAAGGTAGACAACTTAACAAACGGTGTTATCAACACGGTAATCGTCTTTGAAAAAGACACAAATCTTGTCGTCCATGTGCAGCGGTTACCGATAACACCAAAACCTAATTCAGGATTCAATTTCTTTTCTAATTGTCTGACTCAGACCGAGTCTCATTATAAATAATCTGACTTGAATATGATTCAAGTACAAACTACAATTCAACATGAATCCATGAATCCATCTGTTCAATCTATACAATCTATATAACTTGACTAAACCGAACCATGGATATATTCCATTTACATGATTATCCAGTACCTCCATTTCCATTTATACGATATCATGGTTTTGGCAAGTCTTCCATTTACAATACAAGCCTTCCATTTACATTTACAAAATAGTACAAACAACACATTTACAATTCAAACAATACAATCAAGACATCGCGGGGTTTATAAGGGGTAGATTGGTATGGAAGGAGTTAGAAATGGCACGAGATTGCAACCATTAAGACACCTAACCTATATTCAATTTCCGTTGTACCGTGGCTGAACGGTTCCTTGTACTCCTGATACTTTGGTCTCCGGGGTAAGTGAGACTCCTCTCATATACACTGGCCTCTTCTGTACCAAGTTACAAAAAACAGCGTTAACACTAAATACAACATTATAACAATATAATACTACTTTAAAAGTTACACACACTCTTTCTCTCTCTCTCTCTCTCTCTCTCTCTTTCTCTGTCTATTCTACTTCTCCCTTATCTTTGGGACTTACCGAGCGATTTGTTCGCTGACGGCATTCTTTTTCTTTTCTTTGAAATGTCGTTAGGTGATTCGGACCTTCAGGAGATCGAGCCCACCAGCGAGGACTTGGATCAGCTAGCCTTCGA
This sequence comes from Agapanthus africanus, assembly GCA_030015575.1. Classification (NCBI taxonomy): domain Eukaryota; kingdom Viridiplantae; phylum Streptophyta; class Magnoliopsida; order Asparagales; family Amaryllidaceae; genus Agapanthus; species Agapanthus africanus. The sequence goes on from JASDDO010000029.1 coordinate 219,455,653, forward strand.
CCCAGAGCTCTAGATACTTGTACATTTCATTTCAGTACTTTCCATTTCTGTTATGCCACTGTTTAGGCATTGCATTCCATTCCATGAATTTACTTTTCAGATGTATTGTAAAAAGAATGTTAATAAATAATGTTGTTGTTTATTTACATCATGTCTCTTGTGTACATTTACTTTTATATTTCTTAGATACGCTTGGCATGTTTACTTCAGAGTAAATACGTAGCGGCCTCATCACGTCCCCTTTGCCGTATACTGGGAAACGGGGCGCGACAGGTTTTGTTGGTGGCACATGCAGGTCAGAGATGTATGGAACTCTACCATGTAGTTCAGTTCTGCGTAGACAACCTAAGCAATATAACATAAGAACCAGCAACTGAAAACATTCTTTACAATTCATATTCCTTGAATCTTACAATTTCATATACTTTGAATCTGTCCTAACCTAAATTTTTCATTCAAGGTTATGGATTCCCCGAACAACACTAGCACCAATGTCAACAACACACCTCCACCTCTACCACTCACACCTGTCGTCCCTGCTCCGATCAACGAGCAGATGGTTCTGCTTGAGGAGATCCGCAGCCTCCTAGAAGGAAAGCAGCAGCAGACTGCTCTTTTAATGAACCGTCCCGAGGCAGAAACACCTGGGGTGAAGCAATTCAGGGCTTTGCACCCCCAAACAGTTTGCAGGAAAGGAGAGCCCTCTGGAAGCGGAGGAATGGGATCAAAGCATCGAAGACGATCTGGCAGCAGCATAAGTGCCAGAGATAGCTTGGGTCCGTGTTGCGAAACTGCAGCTCACGGACAATGCACGGGTTTGGTGGAAGGCGGAAGAAAGCCGTCTTGATCAACCCATCGAATGGATGACTTTCCGTGACTGTTCGATGCAAAGTACTTCCTTAAGACTGCCCGCTTTAATATGGAACAGCAGTTCATCCATCTATAATAAGGTTCAATATGGACAAAATCAGTAGATGGGTATGATGCTGAGTTCACCATGCTCAGCAGGTAAGATATGTCTCAATGTTCGATTTTATATCACAGACTACATAGCTAACACAAGACCGTAACAGGTTTGCGGCCCATCTCATACCAACTGCTGATATCAGAGCTAGAAGATTTCAGCAAGGGTTGGACCCGGAAATCCAAGCTGCTCTACCCACAGGGGATTTCCCAACCCATGATTTGGCTTTGAAGGTTGTCTGAAGATACGAGGCAGTGGTGAAGAGAAAGGGAAGACCTCAATCTGCCGGAGTAAAGCGCCCTGCCAACCAGATGGCAGGAGGAGCCTCTTCAAGGCCAACTGTTGAACCCAGGAGACCGGAAGAAACCAATAACCAGTTGAGTCCCGATTTTTGCTTTTATTGAAAGAGGGCTGGACATTTGGTGAAAGACTGTAGGCGCGCAAAAGGCTTGTGCCTAGTTTGTGGCGCGTCCAATCACATAATTGAAACATGTCCTTATAGACACAACTCAGCTCACACACCCACCAGCTACGCACAGCGGCCAGCTATCAAGGCTCCTGCACCTCGTCTTACACTCCCAGCACCACCTTCATGTAGACCTCCTGCACAACCAAATCGCCAATTCCAACAGGCAATGAGGAACATGCCTCGAGGGTAGAGAAATATGCCCCAAGGATAGAATGTGCCTCTAGCTAGGAGGAATGTACCACGGCGTCAGACTTTCACATTAGCAACCGAAAAAGCAGAGGCCGTAGACCAAGGTAACCCTAGTAATTCTCTTCAACCTTTTCAAACCTTTGTACCACTTTGTTATTTTTCATACCCTATCAGTACTTCCATCACCAAATTTTCCTTGAATCAGTTACACTTTCCTTTTACAAATTTCGAGGACGAAATTTTTATAAGGAGGGTAGAATGTAACAACCCTAAACTTTCTGTACAATTTTTCATAAATACAGAAAGGGGGACTTGAGCCTGAGCACAAGTTATAAGTCTGTTTTGCTTTTTAATAGCAAGAAGGAGCTTGTAGCTTATTGGTAAGACCTTGCACTGCTGAACCAAAGCACCAGAGTTCAAATCCCATTACCCACAATATTTTTTAATTAGTTTTCTTTTAATCTTTTTAGAAGCCCAAGAGTCTACACGTGCATAATTCGTAAAAACCAAAAGTCACATATAAAACAAACGAGTTCAGGAAGTAGACCAAACGACGACGGACAGGTGGCGTCGAGACCAGGCCCGACTCGGGCCGGCGGCGAGGCCGACTCGGCCGGCGGCGCCGGTCCGACCGAGTTGGATCGCCGATTTTCTTCACTCCTCCTGTGTCTTTTGCCCTCCCCATAACCCATGTTCTATTTAAATAACCTGCATTATTCCAGAGGATTAAAAACCTAATTAAAACTATTTTAATGCATAATTTTTAATGCATTTTCTACCAAACCCTAACCCTAATCTTTTCCTATAAATACCACTCCATCTCACACCCCCTCACTCACAATCTCTGCCCAAACTCTCAAGAAAAATCCCTAGAACTTTTGTGTACAAGTGGAGTTAGCGAAGGGCGAATCTCCGAAGAACTTCCAACGACGACCCTAGGAGCTCCCGGCGACGAAACGACGCACCGACATCTCCTACCACTCCCTCTTCCTCTTCTCTAATCTAAAATCCAGTATGTCCCTATTTCTCTTCTCTTCTATATTCTAAACAATATTCAAAACTAAAACCCGACGGAAGCGGAGTTAATCCGACTTCCGATTCGGTTTTCTTTAAAAAGTTCCAATTTTCTTAAATACAACAATACCAAACTTGCACATCATGACCATTAAATATTAACAAAACATACTGAACAAGTTTCATAGCAAAAGAATGTATATTGTAATTTTTATCGCATTTTTCAAAAAAATACCATATAGTTTAGCTTCGACATAAAAACATCATTACCCTTGCTATACCTTTAGATAGTTCACGAGATAATGACCTACCTCTTCACAGCACTTATATGTAACAATAGCACGATGATATTGGGAAACATAGATTTGGGAAAATACGGTTTTTACATAAAACTACCTTCGACTTATATAAAAACTTTTTTCTACAGGATTATGTATTTTAAACAAATTTTTGCAAAGTGCCGCTACAACCCATTTGGGAAACCCGTTCGGGATGGTGCGGATTATCGCACATCCTCGGGCTTAGTAGTGCGAGATGCAGACCTCCGCAAGGAGCATACTGTAATACCCCAGGTATTATCCAGTATACCCATTTATACCAGATAAGTGTTAGTTATGTATATGCCCTAGAGGCCATTGTTGTACATATGATGTATATTATAATGGATGCTTGGATATATATAGAGATGACTTTCTTGCTCGTCATGATAGTATGCTATTTGGTTTCACTTTATCTTAACATGTTGACTTGTATTGGTTTACTGTTTTACTCTCACATGTTGATAAAGCCCTTAGGATCTGTACTCGACTACTGGGACTATGATGAGATCATACTAGTGGGGCCGCGGTAGTCGATGAGTATATCCTATAACTGTTCCTAGTCGAGGGTATATCGAGACAGGGCATCGATACACCAGAGTAGACTAGCGTATACGCATCTTGACCCATATGATGGGGGATGGATGATCCCATATCCATCGGTGTTCGACATCAGAGATGGTGTACGGATGCTCAGTGGAGACTGGGTACACTGGACGGACTCGCCGAGAACTCCCAGATGGTGATATACCACACGTCAGATGGCAGTTCTCCGGTGACACTGGTACAGGGTAGTCTGTAGACCCGAGATCGTCATAGAGTCTTGTGTGTTTCCCCCTGTGTTTTGATTTCCACCTTACCACGTCCAAGAGGGCGTGCAAAACGGTGGCTTTTGGGTACAGTCCCGAATCACATGGAGGCAATGAGCGATAGGAGGGGATTCGTCTCTCCCGGTATAGGGAGTTGATGTTGTGCTGTGTTCGATTGGCTATAACTGGAAGTCCCTGGCCAGGGCTGATATAGAGATTTACTGGTAAGTGTTACTAGTAGTTTCTCGACCCGTTATGAGCCACACATCGACACGACTTATCGGTTACTGGGGTCTGACGTATACCACCCCTAGACTTGATATGCGACATATCAGACGAACAGACCGGACTGTACGGTAGTGTCACTGATTGGATTCACAGGAGAACGCACATGCTAGCTTGTTGATCTTCTGATCGCTCAATACCTGGGTGGCTGTTACGTTTAGCTGACCGCTTGCAGCTTGTGGGTGTTTGATATGATCATCACCTGCTACCGGCGTATTGACGATTCTTTAGAGTCCTACACAGAGGTTTCTTGGCTCAGGCGAAACGGAGTAGAGGCACATATATGATATGTGCAGGACCGAGAATAATGCGATATGAGATACCATATAATATTCTCACGATATTTAGTTATGAACCGGGTCATCGGATCAAGTGTTGATTCGATGAATCGGTACATGATATATTAGTCGGTAATATTCGATATAGCCGGATCGTCGGATCAAGTGTTGATTTGATGATTTAATGTATAATAATATATATGATATATTATTACATTATCTAATATTGGCTCGCTTTATTATTTCATTTTCTCATTGGATGATACATTGATATATATGCGATATATGTTAATTGTATTATTTTCTTTTGTTGCAAATATATAATATATATGTGATATATATTATTGTGACATGATATGATTAATTGTTAAACATGTTTAAGGATGATTAATTGAGGTTAGGGTTTGATTAGGGTTAGTTGCTTCATGCACCTTCTAGAAGCAACTTCTTTTGTCATGGTTAAGATATTTGTTGATGACACATTTTAACCCAACCAAACCCTAACTCTAGTTTATTCTCTACACATTATTAGCCACTCATCCTTGACCATGGTTTATAATCAATCATATACTCTTTCTTTCTATTCATCACAAAAGAAAATAATCTCATTATCTATTCCATTATCTTCTTCTTCTCTCTTGAAGAAAGCTTACTTGATTTTCTTTATGTGATGAAATAATATGAGAAAATGATTTAAAAAGAAAGCAAAAATACTACTCTCTCATCCTCATCTCATCTAGCCCATGAGATTAGTGTGTTCATCTCTCTAGAGTGAGAAAGCTTGAGTCTTTGCAACTTCGAGGTAGATCATCGGAGATTTGGAATACTTCAAGCTAGCATGGATCGTTCGAGTCATGGAGCCTCTCATGAGTCCGAGAGATCGTGGATCGCGGCAAAGGGACTTCTACTCGGAGCTTGTGAAGTGAAGGAGCGGACTACAAAGGTTGTAATCCCTCACACTTAGATAAAAAGTTATCATCTTGCATGTTTAACCCTAATAATCTAGCAAAGATCCCGGCTTTGGGTTGTTCGGCACGTCTAAATTTTTATCCGGGCATGTTTGATGCCTTATGAACCTTCACAAGAGTGCCTAGGAACCCTACAGTGGTATCAGAGCCTAGCTAGAGCATTAGGCGATGTGTTTACGAAGTTAAAACTCCGATCGAACCCGAAACGACAAAATTAGACCCCTCTCTGGAAATTTTTTAAATTTTGGGATTTTTCTGAATTAAAAATATGTAAAAAAATCAGCAGGGAATTCTAAGAATTACCATGAAACACGGGCCCACAATTCCTCAAAACGGCGGCGGAACCGCGGCGTAAGCAAGCTTGCGCGGCGGTTCCGCGGCGGATTTGTGGGATTGTGACACGTGGCTTCATGATAATATCCGTAGGTGCTTGTTGATGCTTCTGGGTATTTTTAATCTGTTTCAGGTGTTGAAAATTCTGGGGTTTGTTTTGTAATAGTAGACTCGATCGGAAATTTTAAATTCGTATTTCTTTCCGGATATTTAGAAACTGTTAAACTAGTTGAACGGATATCATTAACCCACTTTTTCCCGGCACGTAAAACTTTCAAGTGTTGAATTTTTATCGGGTTTAAATCTTTCGGAAAAATTGTACAAGTTAAGCGGTGGACCCTCTAGAAGACAACAAACCTTAACTCGATTATGTGACCGTCTTGAACTGCCTTTTGAACCTTCGGGTTTGGAGCAGTACGGCGTGCCACATGTGAGGCGTTGGCTTGACCCTTCTACGGCTGGATCACTGGTACTTTGACATATTCTGGGATTATTTGAACTCCGCTCAAGAGTTGAGCACTTTGGGAAATTTTGGGTATTTGATTATCTGTTCGAAAAGTTTAATACTGTCTATTTATCTGGAATGTGATACAATATGTGGAATTCATAGAGTTAGGCATGAAATGCGAAGTATGTGATATTTCGGATTTACGATGTCTAAAGTGATTGTGGATTCCAAATGTTGTAGTTTTACACTTTCTTTTCTGTGACCGTAAGTGTAATATGTCATATCACCGGTTTCGTTGCTATATGTCAACGACAATTGGGATGCGCATATTTACTTACGTTGATGATATGTGATATTATGTGTTGCTGTGATATGTTATATTGGATCGTCGCGTTCTGAATAGCCGGGGGTTTTATGTGAGATGAGGGTTTTTATTTTCATTCATGTAAAATTCATTTATAATGTAATATTCTTTTATTTGGGGCACTTCCAGGTTGCGGTTGCCGTCACCGGTGTATATTATTTACTTTTCTGCATTAGGTAGACCCAAGGAGGGGAGCACAAGTAACCGGGTTCTAGGGTCCAGTGGGAGGCCATCTCGAGGAGTCGAGACCAGGTCTCCTAACCCTAGAATTGGCAGTGTTACTTGCCGCTCTCGTAGGGGTCTTGGGATGTGGGTTTGGCTATTCGTCGCGACCGTGGAATCCGTGTTTTATACAGGCTCGTATTGAAAACACGGACGTCCTAGTATATCCAATATTTCATATATGTTCTTCTGCTGCAATGTTCTGTGATGAGATCATATTACTGCCTGAGACGAATGCTTATACTATATATATATGCTGATATATAAATATTACTGCTTTCGTTTCTTCTGTGATGCTTAGGAAGCATAAGCTGATGGGGTATTTATTAATGAGATTAATAAAAAGAAAAGAAACCTAAAGATGTTGTAGAATCAAAAACTTTATAAAAAGGGGTAGCTGCAGTTTTGCTTTGCACGGTGATATATATGATATATCCTGCACCTTATTCGATGGGGAAAGGGCCGACGATCCCTTCACCGGGAGTGACCCCTTTAGCAAAACTGGCAGATGCTACAAAACGCGGTTTGTCTTTTGATTGCTTTTAGAGTTTTTCTTTGCACAGCGGTATATATGATATATCCTGCACCTTATTCGATGAGGAAAGGGCCGACGATCCCTTCACCGGGAGTGACCCCTTTAGCGAAACAAGAAAAGCCTCAAAAACACTCCTTTTCAAAACTTCACTCGATTCTACGACGATATCAAGTTCATTACGCTCAGGGTTTTCTGAAAAACCTGCGTAACCGTCCGTCATTTCAGATAGAGACTAGTTAGTATTCGTACTGCGTTTGTTGACCTTAGCCAAGGCGTGGTGTACGGTAGCTAATTAGTATTTATCTGCTAAAACATGAGATGTGATTGAGTTAGGGTAGTCGTGCGACTTTGTTGACCTTAGCCAAGGGTCGTACGGGTGGGTTTAATTCAATCAAGAAATGACGGGTTAAACTTGACTAGCGCTTATGATTTGTTGACCTTAGCCAAGGTCATAAGTTGCTAGGGGTAAAAGCATTATCAGGAATTTCAAGTGTTGAAATTTGCAATGAGATTGCATACCTCCTATGAGATAGTTGGATCCCGATACCCACTGCGAGTAAGAGTTACTCCTGGGAGAGTTTTACACAGGACAATTAGCCGATCAAGTAGGTGTCTAGAAAAATGTTAACGGGGTTACGCCTCTGGGAAAACGAGGTTTACTTTAATTAGGTACGTCCGAAAGCACGGGGAACCTCCCTCAAAGTACCGACACTGATCTGGCTGAAAGATTGACGAAATTGTAAGGTGTAATTAATCCCGGCTAATCTTACCTTTTAGGGTTTTAAGGTAGATTTGATAAAAAACAGTGGGAGACATCCTGATTAGATAAGATAATAACCAATCTAATCTTGCAAGAGCATACGCTAAAGTGTTTTCTTCTCTCTCTCTCCAGGTAGCGACCATGTCAGGCCATAATCAAGATAATAATATGGATGTATTGACTGAACCCAATTATTGTACTGAGCTAGGGAATGTTGGACCCGTTCTTTCTTATAAGAGTTATAAGACTGAACAGGAAACAGGAGAATATCTGGATTCTCACGCCGCCCAAAAGAACATGCATGTTGATGCATCTTCTTCGGGTGTGTTAGTTATTGAGAACTGTTTCTCAGTTCACCCTACGTCCTGGGTATTAGATACCGGATCAGGATCCCACATATGTAAACAGTTACATGGGCTACGTAAAGGTAGAGAACTGGGAAAAGGTGATCATTCCGTTCAAGTAGGGAACGGTGCAAGTATTGTAGCCAAAGCAGTTGGCGAATATCACCTTGTATTGCCAAGTCGTAATACACTGATTCTAAATGAGTGTTATTATATACCGAACATGATGTGCAACATTATATCAGTTTCTTTATTGAGTAAAGAGGGATATAATTTTGTAGTACAGGATAATGTTATGAACATATTCCTAGATCAAAAGTTGATTGCATCAGGCTCGTTACATAATGGCATATTCATTCTAAATCAGAATACAGTGCTGAATATACAAAACACACACAAGAGGAAAAGTTCAGACATGAACGAATCCTACTTGTGGCATTGTAGACTTGGTCATATCAATGCGACACGACTGGCTAAGTTACATAGAGATGGTTATTTGAATACGTTCGAATTATCATCTTATGATACTTGCCATTCATGTCTCAAAGGAAAAATGACCAAAGCTCCATTTAGTGGACACGGAGAAAGAGTTACTGAACTCTTAGGACTAATACATAGTGATGTATGCGGTCCCATGTCTACGCATGCCAGGAACGGTTCTTCCTATTTCATTACATTCACTGACGATCTCTCTAGATTCGGACATGTGTTCCTGATGAAACACAAGTCTGAAGCTTTTGAGAAATTCAGAGAATATAAGCACGAAGTAGAGAATCAAACGGGCAAAAGTATTAAGATTCTTCGATCTGATCGAGGAGGTGAATACTTAAGCTGTGAGTTTTTAGATTATCTAAAAGAGAATGGGATTCTCTCTCAGCTTACTCCTCCTTATACACCACAGCACAACGGTGTTTCGGAGCGGAGGAATCGCACCCTATTAGATATGGTGCGCTCGATGATGAGTACAGCTGAGTTACCTATTTCCTTTTGGGGGTATGCGCTTGAGACAGCCATATACCTATTGAATAGAGTTCCAACTAAATCAGTGCCTACCACTCCATATGAGATATGGAATGGGAAGAGACCATCTCTTAAAAGAGTTAAGATATGGGGTTGTCCGGCCTATGTTAAAAAGCAAAATCCGGACAAACTCGAGGCACGATCAGTTCTTTGTAAGTTTGTAGGATATCCAAGCAATTCGTATGGATATCTATTTTACCACAGTGAACAACAAAAGGTGTTTGTTGCTCAACATGCCACCTTTTTAGAAAAGGAATTTCTTGAAAAAGAAATTAGTGGTTCTGAGGTAGAACTGGAAGAAGTTCCAGCAGAACAAACTACAACAGATGATTTAGTGGAACCAGAGGATTCAGTAGTACCCGACGAACCCCAGCCTCTCCGCCGATCTAGTAGGGTTTCTCGTCCACCTGAGAGATACTACGGTTTTCTCATTGATGGTGGAAGCGAGGATTGCATCATGGATGATGATGACCCCACTAGTTTCGAGCAGGCCATCACGAGTGGTGACTCTGTGAAATGGCTGGATGCAATGCGATCTGAGATGGAATCCATGTACACCAATAAAGTATGGATTTTGGAAAATGCTCCTGAAGGGGTAAAACCCATTGGGAGCAAGTGGATTTTTAAAAGGAAATTTGGTGTAGATGGAAAAGTTGAGACTTTCAAAGCTAGACTTGTAGCAAAGGGTTTTCGTCAACGACCAGGTGTGGATTATGACGAAACCTTTTCTCCAGTGGCTATGCTTAAGTCCATCCGGATCTTACTTGCCATTGCTGCATACCATGACTACGAAATCTGGCAAATGGATGTTAAGACCGCCTTTCTAAACGGTGATTTAGAAGAGAGCGTGTACATGACTCAGCCAGAGGGCTTCGTAGATAGTGGGAGCAGCGGAAAGGTGTGCAAGCTTCTTAAATCCATTTATGGGTTAAAGCAAGTATCGCGGAGTTGGAACATCTGTTTTGATGTCGTAGTCAAAGAGTTTGACTTCATCAAGAATATAGATGAACCTTGTATCTATAAGAAGGTAGCAGAGGGTAAGGTTGTCTTCCTCGTATTGTACGTGGATGACATACTCTTGATAGGAAATGATATTCCTATGCTGCAATCAGTCAAGCTCTTCTTATCACAGAGATTCTCGATGAAAGATCTAGGTGATGCCTCCTGCATATTGGGAATCATGATCTATAGAGATAGATCTAAACGGATACTGGGATTGTCCCAATCCAGGTACATTGACACCATACTAAAGAGGTTTAGTATGGAAGAATCCAAGCATGGGAACCAACCCACGATCTCTGGACTCACTCTCTCCAAAGAGATGTCTCCCAAGACTGATTTGGAGAGAGCTCGCATGCGAGGGATACCCTATGCTTCGGCAGTAGGCTCTATCATGTATGCGATGCTATGTACCAGACCCGATGTAGCATACTCACTAAGTGTAGTGAGTCGGTATCAAGCAGATCCTGGAGAGAGTCACTGGACAGCTGTGAAGAACATTCTTAAGTACTTACGAAGGACTAAGGAGATGTTCTTGGTGTATGGTAACGGAGAACTCCAGGTGCAGTCCTTTACCGATTCCAGCTTCCAAAGTGATAAGGACGACTCTAAGTCGCATTCGGGTTTTGTCTTTACCCTCAATGGAGGGGCGGTATGTTGGAAGAGTTCCAAACAGGATACCGTTGCAGACTCGACGATGGAGGCTGAATACATCGCTGCCAATGATGCTGCCAAAGAGGCTGTCTGGATCAAGAAGTTCATTAGTGAACTTGGAGTGGTTCCATCCATTGAGCATCCAATACCTCTGTATTGCGATAACAATGGAGCTGTGGCATTGGCCAAGGAACCCAGATCCCATCAAAAGTCCAGACATATTCTGAGGCGATATCACCTGATCAGGGAGATAGTTGATCGCCGGGAGATCGAGGTCAGGAGAGTAGATACGAAGGACAACACTGCGGATCCATTCACGAAGGCTATTCCCCAGATACAGTTTGAGAGATTATTCGGGATGCTAGGTATGCGATACTACAGCAGCTGGCCTTAGTGCAAGTGGGAGATTGTTAGTTATGTATATGCCCTAGAGGCCATTGTTGTACATATGATGTATATTATAATGGATGCTTGGATATATATAGAGATGATTTTCTTGCTCGTCATGATAGTATGCTATTTGGTTTCACTTTATCTTAACATGTTGACTTGTATTGGTTTACTGTTTTACTCTCACATATTGATAAAGCCCTTAGGATCTGTACTCGACTACTGGGACTATGATGAGATCATACTAGTGGGGCCGCGGTAGTCGATGAGTACATCCTATAACTGTTCCTAGTCGAGGGTATATCGAGACAGGGCATCGATACACCAGAGTAGACTAGCGTATACGCATCTTGACCCATATGATGGGGGATGGATGATCCCATATCCATCGGTGTTCGACATCAGAGATGGTGTACGGGTGCTCAGTAGAGACTAGGTACACTGTACGGACTCGCCGAGAACTCCCAGATGGTGATATACCACACGTCAGATGGCAGTTCTCCGGTGACACTGGTACAGGGTAGTCTGTAGACCCGAGATCGTCATAGAGTCTTATGTGATTCCCACTGTGTTTTGATTTCTACCTTACCACGTCCAAGAGGGCGTGCAAAATGGTGGCTTTTGGGTACAGTCCCGAATCACATGGAGGCAATGAGCGATAGGAGGGGATTCGTCTCTCCCGGTATAGGGAGTTGATGTTGTGCTGTGTTCGATTGGCTATAACTGAAAGTCCCTGGCCAGGGCTGATATAGAGATTTACTGGTAAGTGTTACTAGTAGTTTCTCGACCCGTTATGAGCCACACATCGACACGACTTATCGGTTACTGGGGTCTGACGTATACCACCCCTAGACTTGATATGCGACATATCAGACGAACAGACCGGACTGTACGAGAGTGTCACTGATTGGATTCACAGGAGAACGCACAGGCTAGCTTGTTGATCTTCTGATCGCTCAATACCTGGGTGGCTGTTACGTTTAGCTGACCGCTTGCAGCTTGTGGGTGTTTGATATGATCATCACCTGCTACCGGCGTATTGACGATTCTTTAGAGTCCTACACAGAGGTTTCTTGGCTCAGGCGAAACGGAGTAGAGGCACATATGTGATATGTGCAGGACCGAGAATAATGCGATATGAGATACCGTATAATATTCCTACGATATTTAGTTATGAACCGGGTCATCGGATCAAGTGTTGATTCGATGAATTGGTACATGATATATTAGTCGGTAATATTCGATATAGCCGGATCGTCGGATCAAGTGTTGATTTGATGATTTAATGTATAATAATATATATGATATATTATTACATTATCTAATATTGGCTCGCTTTATTATTTCATTTTCTCATTGGATGATACATTGATATATATGCGATATATGTTAATTGTATTATTTTCTTTTGTTGCAAATATATAATATATATGTGATATATATTATTGTGACATGATATGATTAATTGTTAAACATATTTAAGGATGATTAATTGAGGTTAGGGTTTGATTAGGGTTAGTTGCTTCATGCACCTTCTAGAAGCAACTTCTTTTGTCATGGTTAAGATATTTGTTGATGACACATTTTAACCCAACCAAACCCTAACTCTTGTTTATTCTCTACACATTATTAGCCACTCGTCCTTAACCATGGTTTATAATCAATCATATACTCTTTCTTTCTATTCATCACAAAAGAAAATAATCTCATTATCTTTTCCATTATCTTCTTCTTCTCTCTTGAAGAAAGCTTACTTGATTTTCTTTATGTGATGAAATAATATGAGAAAATGATTTAAAAAGAAAGCAAAAATACTACTCTCTCATCCTCATCTCATCTAGCCCATAAGATTAGTGTGTTCATCTCTTTAGAGTGAGAAAGCTTGAGTCTTTGCAACTTCAAGGTAGATCATCGGAGATTTGGAATACTTCAAGCTAGCATGGATCGTTCGAGTCGTGGAGCCTCTCATGAGTCCGGGAGATCGTGGATCGCGGCAAAGGGACTTCTACTCGGAGCTTGTGAAGTGAAGGAGCGGACTACAAAGGTTGTAATCCCTCACACTTAGATAAAAAGTTATCATCTTGCATGTTTAACCCTAATAATCTAGCAAAGATCCCGGTTTTAGGTTGTTCGGCACGTCTAAATTTTTATCCGGGTATGTTTGATGCCTTATGAACCTTCACAAGAATGCCTAGGAACCCTACAATAAGCATGGGGACCCGCTGTAAAACAATAGGGAATCTTCGGAATACATTCCGAAAGAGGACAGATCTGTACTATAAATGGAATGATACTGCACTTCAATACAGAGGCGCCTTTTAAGTGAACTGGCACTACAGGAGTTTGAGAATTCCGTAGTTAAGCGTGCTCAGGCTAGGGAAGTCCTGGGATGGGTGACCTCCTGGGAAGTGGTCCTTGGTCGGGTCCAGTTCGCTCCGAGGGACAAAACCGTGCGGCTTCGGCCAAAGCGGACAATACTCTTTGCATTAGGGGTGGGTCGTGACAGAATGGTATCAGAGCTGGTTCCTCAATAGTAGGTCTGTGGTTCGAGGACGAACCATTGTTCTAAGTGGGGGAGAATGTAATACCCCGGGTATTATCCGGTATACCTATTTATACCAGATAAGCATGGGGACCTATTGTAAAACAATGGGGAATCTTCGGAATACATTCCGAAAGAGGTCAGATCTGTACTATAAATGGAATGATACCGCTCTTCAATACAGAGGTACCTTTTAAGTGAACTGGCACTATAGGAGTTTGAGAACTCCGTAGTTAAGCGTGCTCGGGCCAGGGAAGTCCTGAGATGGGTAACCTCCTGGGAAGTGGTCCCTGGTTGGGTCTGGTTCGCTCCGAAAGACAAAATCGTACGGTTTCGGTCAGAGCAGACAATACTCTCTGTATTGGGGGTAGGTCGTGACACATACGGTCTCGAAAGATTTAAAAATACAAATATCTTAAGAAAATGAGATTTCTAGAAAAAAAATTAAATTATTTTTAAAATATAAATATATATGTATTATCAAAATATCTTTTTGATATAGTATAAATATTCCAACTTTTTCTAAATCAAAAGAATCACTTCACATGAAAATACCATGCAATTCCATACAAGTTCAATACTTTACAATTAAATACCATATATTATGAAATTAGGTTTATCTCACTAGAAATGTCACATATATAAAATCTACATCTATGAAAACTCTAAAGACGATAATTAAATACTTAAGGTGTATTTTGAAAATTATACAAATTATTTTTACATAAAGCCCCTCAAGTTCTATAAATTACAATAAGGACCCTAGTAAACATAGGTTTAAGCGGGACCAGTCTCTTGAGCCTCAGGGAGCCAGAGATATGGGTGTTTGCCTATTTAAGATAGACAACTTAACAAATGGTGTTATCAACATGATAATCGTCTTTGAAAAAGACACAAATCCTGCCGTCCATGTGCAGCGGTTACCGATAACACCAAAACCTAATTCAGGATTCAATTTCTTTTCTAATTGTCTGACTCAGATTGAGTCTCATTATAAATAATCTGACTTGAATATGATTCAAGTACAAACTACAATTTAACATGAATCCATCTGTTCAATCTATATAATCTATATAACTTGACTGAACCGAACCATGGATATATTCCATTTACATGATTATCCAGTACCTCCATTTCCATTTATACGATATCATGGTTCGGCAAGTCTTCCATTTACAATACAAGTCTTCCATTTACATTTACAAAACAGTACAAACAACACATTTACAATTCAAACAATACAAACAATACAATCAAGTCATCGTGGGGTTTATAAGGGGTAGATTGGTATGGAAGGAGTTAGAAGTGGCACGAGACTGCAACCATTAATACACCTAACCTATATTCAATTGCCATTGTACTGTGGCTGAACGGTTCCTTGTACTCCTGATACCTTATAATCTCCGAGGTAAGTGAGACTCCTCTCGTATACACTGGCCTCTTCTGTACCAAGCTACAAACAACAGCGTTAACACTAAATACAACATTATAACAATATAATACCACTTTAAAAGTTACACACTCTCTCTCTCTTTGTCTATTCTACTTCTCCCTTATTTTTGGGACTTACCAAGCGATTTGTTCGCTGACGACATTCTCTTTCTTTTCTTTGGAATGTCGTCAGGTAATTCGGACCTTCAGGAGATCGAGCCCACCAGCGAGGACTTGGATCAGCTAGCCTTCGACCCAGAGCTCTAGATACTTGTACATTTCATTTCAGTACTTTCCATTTCTGTTATGCCACTGTTTAGACATTGCTTTCCATTCCATGTATTTACTTTTCAGATGTATTGTGAACAGAATGTTAATAAATAAAGTTGTTGTTTATTTACATCATGTCTCTTGTGTACATTTACTTTTATATTGCTTAGATACGCTTAGCGTGTTTACTTCAGAGTAAATACGTAGCGGCCTCGTCGCATCCCATTCACCGTATACTGGGAAGCGGGGCGTGACAAAAGAAGAAGAAAGAGAATGTCGTCAGCGAACAAATCGCTCGATAAATCCCGTAAATAGACAAGAATGGAATAGACAGAATAGAGAGTTTATTGTTATAATGTTGTATTTAGTGTTAACGCTGTTGTTTGTAGCTTGGTGTATTCGAGAGGAGTCCCACTATTCTGGAGACTAAAGTATACGGAGCACAAGGAACCGTTCAGCCATGGTATAACGGCAATGGATATTCAGGTTAGGTGTGTTATGGTTACAGTCTCGTGCCACTTTTAACACCTTCCGTACCAATCTACCCCTTTAAACCCCGCGATGTCTTGGTTGTATTGTTTGTATTGTGTTGAATTGTTTAATAAATTGTATAGATGGATGACTTGCCGAAATCATGATATCAGTAAATGGATGTAACTGGAGGATCATGTAGATGGATGTATATCCATGGTTCTGTTCAGTCAATATAGATTGAATAGATTGAATAGGTTGAATATATGGATTCATGAATTCATGTTGAATTGTAGTTTATACTTGAATCATATTCAAGTCAGATTGATTATATTGAGACTCGGTCTGAGTCAGACAATTAGAAAGAAATTGAAGTCCTGAATTATGTTTTGGTGCTATCGGTAACTGCTGCACATGGACGGCAGGATTTGTATCTTTTTCAAAGACAATTACCGTGTTGATAACACCGTTTGTTAAGTTGTCTACCTTAAATAGGTAAGCACCTATATCTCCGGCTCCCTGAGGCTCAAGAGACTGGTCCCGCTTAAACCTATGTTACTAGGGTCCTTATTGTAATTTAACATAACTTGAGGGGGTTTTATGTAAAAATAATTTTATATAATTTTCAAAATACACCTCAAGCATTTAATTATCGTCTTTAGGGTTTTCATTGATGTATATTTTATAAATGTGACATTTCTAGTGAATAAAACCTAATTTCATAATATATGGTATTTATTTGTAATATGAATATTGTTTTGAATTATCATGGTAGGTTCATGTAATATATGACTTCTTTTCTTGAGTTTTTGGAAACATGGAATAATATATATATATTTATTTATTTATTTATTTAAAATATCTATTTTGGTAATAATTATATATACATAATTAATGAAAATAATTTTATTTATTTTCTTGTAAAAATCTTATTTTCTAAAGAAAAAATGTATAAAAATCCATCGAGATCGAATGCTCCTTGCGAAGGTCTACATATCGCTCTACTAATCCCAAGGATGTGCGATAATCCGCATCATTCCAAACGGGTTCCCCAAAATGGGTTGTAGAGGCGTAATTGTAAGGAATTGTTTAATACATCTTTTAAAGAAAAAGGTTTTATAAGTTAAAGGGATTTATTTGCAAAGTCGTACTTAGCGTATTCTATTGTCCCAAAATCAATCGTGCTATGATAGAGATGTGTGTTGTGATGAGTTAGGTCATTACCTCGTGAACTATCAAAAAGTATAGCAAGGAAAATAAATTATAATGTCAAAATGAAACATGAAGATATTTTAATGTAAAAGTGGGATAAAAGTTTTCACAATAATTATTTTGAGGTGAAACTTGATTTACTAGTTTTTTTAATGTTTGCTTAACAATATGTGAGAATATGAAGTTATCTTGATTAAGAAAAATCTAGTTTTCAAAGAAAACCGAATCGGGAGTCGGATTAACTCCGCTTCCATCAAGTCTTAGAAATGGAACTTTTTAAAGTTAAAGATGAGAGAGGGAATTGGGACTCACTGGCTTTGATGAGAGGGGAGAGGTAGCAGGAGGTATAGGATTCATCGGTGCTTCGTTTCGTTACCGGAAACTCCTTGGATCGTCGTCGGAAGTTCGTCGGAGGTTCGCCCTTTGTTAACTCCACTTGCACACTATGGGAACTTGGAAATTTCTTGAGAGTTTTTGTATAGAATTTTCAGTGTGAAGGGATGCAAAATGGAGTGGGTATTTATAGGACAAATTAGGGTTTAGGGTGTTTAAAGAACGCATTGAAATATGCATTAAAATGAGGTTAAATGGGCATTTTATTGCTCTCTGGATTAATTCAGAGTAAACAAGCAATAAGGGAGTAGTGGGGTAGCTGAAGAGGTGCAGGGGGTGAAGTTTGGAAGCATTTGGGACGGTTTGACCCGACCTCGCCGGATTTTCTAGGCTTGTCGCCGTTCCAATGTCGACGGTCTGGGTTGGTGTTGGGGTATTGGGTCGGGGTCGTTTGGTATTCTACAGTGCACGTGTTTGATTATCTTGTGTCTCTTCAGTTTACGTGTAGTGAACGTGTAGTCTTTTGGGCTTCTATAAAGTTTAAAAGAATTTAAAATAAAAAGAATATGTGGCTGATAGGATTTGAACTCTGGTATTTTGGTTCAGCAGTGCAAGGTCTTACCATTGAGCTACAAGCACTTTCTTGCTGTTCAAAATCAAAACAAATACTTATAGCCTTCACAGGAATTGTAATTACTCCAATGGTACACTAATTTTAATTGAATTTTATGTACACAGAATTTGGAGTTATTACAGTCTACCCTCCTTACAAAAATTTCGTACTCGAAATTTACAATTTATCTTAAGAACTAGTTTACAAATAAGTGAGGATATCTTACACGCATCTCATCTCATCTTCTGGATGATCAGTCAACAGAAATAAAAATTACTATCTATATTTTGATTAAAGTCATATATGGATATGGCTTCAGCTCAGCTTATATGATAAAAGGTTATAACTTAGTTATAACCTATGAAAAAGACCACCAGATATCAATTTTTGGATGATCAGTGTTGTTCATTTAGATCTTCATTCACTAAAACACCCACATTAAACTTAGTATGCCCATATGTTGGATTATAAAGATCAATATAGACTGTCTTGATCATAAGGAAAAGTGAAATATCTAATTATTTTGCATTGGGCATGATGATGCTCGATATTGGGGATCTCCAAGATCAGGACACGTGGCAGATGACGTGTCCTGAAACTCAGAAGAAAGGGCACACAGGGGCCGACCAGACCATCCGTGTACCGGACCTGCAAGCGCAAGCTGGCTCGCCTCAGAGCCCTCTAGAAATTGGCCTCCTCGGCCTCTCAGCTCACCCCAAGCAGCCGCAGGACCAAGATTCCTTGGCCTTCTTTCTCGCCTCCGAGCTCCCCAGCCGAGGCCATCTTCCTCGGTCCCTCCGACCGAACAACTCCACCACTCACGAGCATAACCGCCGCTCCACGAATCTCGCCATGCGTGGATTCTCCGCCAGCAACATCCCATGTTCTACGCCTCCACGATCCTCATTAATGGGCGATCCACTCTCTACGCGGGCGTGACGTTGGGAGCGTAACTGCCGGCGAGATTCTCGCGCCTGCTGCTGCGTGCGACCACCGCTATATAAACCCCTTTCACAGAGGGGTCAAGGAAGCCATTTTTTACTCTACTTAGCCGTTACTCTGCTCGGATCTCGTGCTAACTTGATCGTCGGAGGGTCCTCGGTGGTACTAAACCACCCCGGGACTTCTATGCAGGTATTCGGCGTAAACTCCTCAAATCACCAATCTCCTCAAAACCATTGAGACCCGCACACAAAAGAGATCGCCTCCAAAATTCACCGGGAGATCGACGGAAGACAACATCTGAAGGAGGCCGGAAAAGGACATCCATCAGTTGGAGCCGTCTGTGGGAACTAACTCCAAAAAACACAAAGTTGGCTTTCCGATCTCCGCCCACATGGAAACTGATCCCCCTGAAGATCCAAACACTCGTTGTCGCCTCCCTCTCAACGGGGGCACAGGCGAGCCCTCACCGAATGTCGACGCCTCCTTTCCCCTCCCCCCTCCCCTCCCCCCCGCTGGCTGCCGTTTCACGGACTCCGGCGACCGCCCGAGCAAAAGGGCCAGGGGCCACGAGCCTATCACCTTTGGTGACGGAGACCTCCACGGCATCTCCATGCCCCATAACGACCCTCTGGTGATCACAACCCGAATCCACCGGTACGAAGTCCACCGGATACTTGTCGACTCGGGCAGCTCGGCAGACATCCTCTTCCACGACTGCTTCTTGCGCATGGGGCTTACCCCAGAGGACCTAAGGCCGACCTCACACGTCCTGTCAGGGTTCACCAACCACTCCATTCCAACGCAAGGGGTGGTCACCCTGCAGTTCAACATCGGTAAGCCCGGCCGCACCCATACGTTGACTGTGGACTTCATCATGGCAAAGGTCCCATCTGCCTACAACGTCCTCCTCGGCCGCCCGACGCTCAACTCACTCCAGGCCCAGATATCGACCTACCACCTGGCGATGAAGTTCCCTCTCGATCAGGGCGGAACAGGTCGAGTCTACGGAAACCAGCGGATCGCGAAGGTATGCCTTACCGAAACATTTTCATCCGAACAACCGACTGACGATGCTGAAGGAAAAGATGACATCAAAGGTTCTTTGGACACCCGAGACGAGCAGAAGGAGGTCCGGGGAACGCCGGTCGAACCACTGATCGAGGTGCCCCTCACCGAAGGAGACAATGAAAAAACCGTCCAGGTCGGATCACTCCTGACAGGGGCTCGGCGAAATGACCTGGTCAGCTTCCTCAGAAATAACTCTGACGTATTCACCTGGACGCCCGCTGACATGCCCGAGATCGACCCCAAAATCATTTCTCACAAGCTCGGAGTTGATCCTACGGCCCGACCCGTCAGAAAGAAAAAGCGGAGCTTCGCCCCAGTCAAGCAAAAGGCTATCGAAGATGAGGTTGATCGACTTCTCGCCGCCAACTTCATCCGGAATGTACCGTACTCGGAATGGCTGGCGAACGTAGTTCTGGTCAAGAAGTCAAGAGGGAAGTGGCGCATGTGCATCGACTTCACCGACCTCAACAAGGCCTGCCCCAAGGACAACTATCCGCTCCCTCGGATAGATCAGCTCGTCGACAGCTCAGCCGGCCACGAGCTGTTGAGCTTCATGGATACTTTCTCCGGCTACAACCAGATCCGCATGAATCCGGAAGATGAAGATCTCACCGCATTCACAACGGACCGGGGAGTATATTGCTATAAGGTGATGCCCTTCGGCCTTAAGAACGCCGGGGCCACGTACCAGCGGTTGGTCAATCGCATGTTCAAGCCACAGATTAGCAGGAATATGGAGGTCTACGTTGAAGATATGCTCATCAAATCCGTCTCGATGGCAGACCATGCCAGGGATCTGGGGCCTTCGAAGTACTCCGCAAGTTCAAGATGAAGCTGAACCCCGCCAAGTGCGCATTCGGAGTCACCGGGGGAAAGTTCCTCGGGTTCATGGTCACTCACCGTGGAATCGAAGCCAACCCAGAGAAAATCGACGCTATCCTCAACATGGCTGCGCCCAAAATCAACATCGAGATCATGCGGCTCACAGGATGAGTCGCCGCTCTGGGCCACTTCATGTCCAGGTCAGGATAGAAATGCCTCCCGTTCTTTAAGGCCCTGAGAAAGATCCCGAGGTTCGAATGGTTGGAGGAGTGCCAAGCCGCCTTCGACCAATTGAAAAAGCACCTCGCGACGCCGCCACTGCTCACCCGACCCGTCGAAGGAGACAAGCTGTCGCTGTATCTGGCGGTATCCGATCAAGCAGCAGGCTCGGTGCTCATCCAGGAGGTCGAGGGAGCACAGAAGCAGGTGTACTATGTGAGCCACATATTTAAGGATGCGGAAACGAGGTACCCAGCCATAGAGAAGATTGTCTTGGCCCTCATGGTGGTCTCAAGGAAGCTGTGGCACTACTTCCAAGCATACACCATCATCGTCCTTACCGAGCGCCCGTTGGGGGCCATTCTTGCGTCACCAGAATCCTCGGGCCACTTAGAAAAGTGGAGGCGGGAGCTATCCCAGTTTGATGTGAAATATCACCCGAGGCAGGCCATCAAAGCACAGGCCGTGGCCGACTTCATCGTTGAATGCACCATCCCTCTCAAGGAACCGGAGTCCACGACGCCCCCCGCGACTC
Organism: Agapanthus africanus; assembly: GCA_030015575.1. NCBI lineage: Eukaryota > Viridiplantae > Streptophyta > Magnoliopsida > Asparagales > Amaryllidaceae > Agapanthus > Agapanthus africanus. The sequence goes on from JASDDO010000029.1 coordinate 219,477,476, forward strand.
AGTGTCCCGTAACAAGGAGGCCTGGCTCGGTTCCTGAGTGGATCATCTACGTCGACGGATCTTCAACCGAAGAAGGGTGTGGCGCGGGCCTCATTATCCTGTTAGTTATATGTATGCCCTAGAGGCCATTACTGTACATTGGATGTATATTGTAGTGGATGCTGGGACATATATAGGTAAGACTTTCTTACTCGACATGATAGTACGCTATCTGGTTACTCTTTATCTTAACATGTATACTTTCTGTCTCTCTGTTACATGTTGATAAAGCCCTTAGGATGTGTACTCAACTTCCAGGACTATGATGTAGATCATACTAGTGGGGCCTGGGTAGTCCATGAGTACATCCTTCAATGTTCCTAGTTGTGGGAATATCGAGACGGGGCATCGATATTCCAGAATAGACTAGCGTATATCCTCTCGACCCATGTGATGGGTGATGGATGATCCCATATCCATTGGTGTTTGACATCAGAGATGGTATGCGGGTGCTCAGTGGTGACTGGGTACACTGAACGGACTCGCCGAGAACTCTCAGATGGTATTATACCTCACGTCAGATGGCAGTTCTCTGGTGACACTGGTACAGATTAGTCTGTTGACCCGAGATCGTCATAGAGTCTTGTGTGTCTCCCACTGTGCTTTGATTTCCACCCTACCATGGCTCTACTGAGTCGTGCAAACAGGTGGTTTTTGGGTACAGTCCCGATTCACATGGTGGCAATGAGCGATAGGAGGGGATTCGTCTCTCCCGGTATTGGGGGTTGATGTTGCGCTATGCACGACTGGCCATAACTGGAATCCCTGGCCAGGGTTGCAGTGATCTACTGGTAAGTGTTATCAGTAGTTTCATGCTATGTTATGGACCTTATATCGGCATGACTTATCGAGCTACTGGGGTCTGACGTTTACCACCCCTAGGCGAGATATGCGACATATCAGACGAACAGACCGGACTGTACGGTAAGTGTTACTGGTTGGATTCTCAGGAGTGTGAGCGGGTTTGCTCCTCGATCTTCTGATCGCTCAATACCCGGGTGGCCGTTACGTTTAGCAGACCGCTTGCGGCTTGTGGGTGTTTGATATGATCATCACCTGCTGCCGGCGTATTGACGAGTCTTTAGAGTCCTACACAGAGGTTTCCTGGCTCAAGCGAAACGAAATAGGAGCACATATGAGATATGTGCGGGACCGAGAATAATACCAGTATGTGATACTGTATTCTATTCTCACGATATGTATCATGGGACGGTTATATGTGACATAGCCGGGCTACCGAATCAAATGTTGATTCGATACATTGATACACTTGATATTAGTCGGTTATATGCAGTATGACCGGATCATTAAATCAAGTGTTGATTTAATGATTTAATGCATAATTATATATTTGATATATTACTTTGCATTAACTAGTATTGGTTCACTTAAAATGGATTTTCTCAGTTGATGTGCACATTGTATATATGATATAGTCTTGTGCACTAGTTTGTATCATGTTTGATGATACATGCAAACTTGGGTGTGTGTATACTTTTAACTAGGATTAGGTTAATGGTTATGGTTTGATTTATTTACTTATTCACTTATTTATTTATTCATTTTTGGCAAAATGAAATGGTGGCTAATTTTGTTTCTTTGCTTTAGCTTCATGAAGCTTCTTTAGATTATCTACCATTTTGTCTTTTGCCTAAACCTAACCATTCACCTAACCCTAGTTTATTCTCTACACTTAACCAAGGTTGCATTATGATAACTTCACTTGATTTATCATTTGATTTATTTTTTATTCTCTCATTATATTCTTTCTTCTTCTTCTTCTTCAAGAAGAAGAAACCTTGCTACCGTTAATGGTGTCTTGAGAAAAAGAGTGAGAAATCCAAATCCAAAGTGAACCCACTTCCTATTTCTTCGTCCTCTACCACTAGCCAAGTAGTATAGGGTGTTTTCTTCACAAGTTTCATGACTTGGTGAAATTGGAGCTTGATCTTGAGTTGCCTCGACATAGATCATCTTCGGCATCGAAGTCGACGACCTAGCCCGATCTTTTCTCCGATGAAACCACCGTGAGAGTCTAGGATTCCGATGGGTACAGCGAAGGGACGTCATCACGGAGCCAAGGAAGTGGAGGACCGGATCTACAAAGGTTGTAATCACTTTCCTTTAACAATAAAGTTGTTTACTTGCTTGCATCGCCTTACCTCTAGTTAACGATCTAGCATTAGGGTTTCTCGGCACTCGGAAAATTCGTATTTGGCATGGTTGATGCCTTGTGGAACCTCTTGGGTGTGCCTAGGAACCCTACAGTGGTATTAGAGCCTAGCTAGAGCCTTAGGCGATGTGTAGACGATGTTTTACGTCCGATCGAAACACGAAACCCTAATCCGACCCCTTCTCTGTACAATTTTTAAAACAGTGAGATTTTCTATATTAAAAATATGCAGAAAATTCAGCAGGGTTTTATAAGAAAAACTATGCAAAACGAGCTCCTGAATCAATTAAACCGCCGCGGAACCACGGCAGGAGCCTGGCTAGTGCGGCGGTTCCGCGGCCGTACGGTCGCTTCTTCCATTAATTTTTGCACAGTAATTCCTATATTTTGGTGCTGTATTTTCTGGGAATTTTTAAATCTTACTCAAGAGTTGAGTATTCTGGGTTGTATTGGGAGTTCGTAGATTCGATCGAATTGTCAAACTTTGTCTATGTGTTTTTCCGGGTAATTTTAGAATATGTTAAAAAGGTTCGACCGGATATAAATACCCACTTTTTCCCCTGCCGGAAAATTTCTAATTGTTGGATTTTTCCGTAGTTTAATGACGTTCTAAGTAGTGCAAGTAACGCGATGGTCCCTCTAGAAGACAACAAATCTTAACTCGATTATGTGACCGTCTCGAACTGCCCTTTGAACCTTAGGGTTTGGGGCAGTATGGTGTGCCACATGTGAGGCGTTGGCTTGACCCTTCTACGGCTGGACCGTTGGTACTGAGGCATGAAGTGAATGTTTTTAAACTTATTTCATGTGTTGAGCTGTTTCGGGAAAACTTGGGTGTTCGATTGTTCGATCGGAAAGTTTAACATTTTCAATTTATCCGGAATGTGATACAATATTTGGAATCCACAAGTAGTTATGAGATAACTGAATGAATGTTATAAACATAGCAGTTTAGTCTCACTTGTTCAGTTGCCACGGAATTTTGATGTGATCAAAAGTCCGTCGCAATCACGTAGCGTACGCGGATACTTGCCGGGTAAACTTAATAGACAGCCTCACCCCATAGCCCCGACCAAGTGACTGTAGGAAAACCCCATCGCCGAAAGCATCCGTTCGGGTGCTCGCGGCAGCGGTGTTCCGCCTTGGTGCACTTCGTCGACGGCGTCGGGGGTGCGGCCGCCTGCTAAAGTTTGCGACGAGCATTCGATCATGATGTCGGGAATCTTGTTGAATTGCCCGACTTGATATTGAAAAGAGTTTTCGATAATTAGACTAAAATGCGGGGTTTATAATTGTTAGGCATGCGATGTCTAAGTATTTCATTTGATTAGGCATGCGATGTCTAAACAGGTTGCGGATTCCAACTGTTGTAGTTTTACACTTTCTTTTCTGTGACCGTAAGTGTAGTATGTAGTGGTATTGCCGATTGTCGTTGCTATACGTCGACGACAATCGGTGTATGCATACTTACTTACGTTGATGACATGTGATGTTATGTGTTGCTGGATATGTTATATTGGATCGTCGTGTTCGAATAGCCGGGGGTTTTTATGTGAGATGAGTGTTTTTCATTTTCATTCATGTAAAAACTTGTATGTAATATTCTTTTATTGGGGCACTTCCAGGTTGCGGAAGATGTCACCGTTGATGTATATTATTTACTTTTCCGCATTAGGATAGACCCAAGGAGGGGAGCACAAGTAACCGGGTTCTAGGGTCCAGTGGAAGACCATCTCGAGGAGTCGAGTCCGGGTCTCCTAACCCTAGAATTGGTAGGATTGCTTGCCACTCTCGTAGGGGTCTAGGGGTGTGGGATTGGCTATTCATCACGACCGTGGAATCCGTGTTTTATACAGGCTCAAAATAAAACACGGACGTCCTAGTATATCCAATATTTCATATGATATTTTCTGCTGCGTTATCTGTGATGTGATCATGTGATATGTTCAGATAGATATTATATATAGTATATATGATATATTATATAGACGTTGCTTATGTTTTACACCCGCGCTAGCCCTGCCTCGCTCTGGCGTTAGTTACCTAACCTAACGGTGCAGACGGGACATCGAGGCGAATGCGGATGGCATAAGCGTACGTTATATTTATCTGTGATGTTTAGGTGGACTTAAATGATGGGATATTCATTAATGAGATTAATGAAAGAAAATAAAGCTAAAAGATGTTGTGGAATCGAATTTCAAAAACAGGTAGCTACAGTTCTTGCTTTGCATCGCGGTGTTCCTTGTAGAACATCCTGCACCTTATTCGATGAGGAAAAGGCCGAGATCCCTTCACCGGGAGTGACCCATTTAGCAATAACTGGCAGATGCTACACACTCGGTTTGTCTTTTGATTGCTTCTATAGTTTCTGCTTTGCACAGTGATATATATGATATATCCCGCACCTCATTCGACGAGGAAAGGGCCGACGATCCCTTCATCGGGAGTGACCCCTTTAGCAAAACTAGAAAAGCCTCAAAAACATTCCATTTAAAAACCATTTGATTTCGCAACGAGATCAAAGTTCAAAGCGTTAAAGGTTTTCATAAAAACCATTCGCAACCCTCCGTCATTTTAGGAAGTAGAGTACTTAGTATCCGTGCTGTGTTTGTTGACCATAGTCAAGGCACAGTGTACGGTAGCTAAGTGATGTCTTCCTACACCGCATATGATGCGATTAGTTAGGACAGTCGCGTGACTTTGTTGACCTTAGTTAAGGGTCATGTGGGTGGGTCTAATTAATCACGAAATGACGGGTAGAACTTGACTAGTGCTTATGATTTGTTGACCATAGTTAAGGTCATAAGCGCTAGGGGTAAAAATCTTTATCGGGAGTTTCAAGTGTTGAAATTTGCAATGAGATTGCATACCTTCTATGTGATAGTTGGATCCCGATACCCACTGCGAGTAATTGTTACTCCTGGGAGAGTTTTGCACTTTACAATTAGTCGATCAAGTAGGTGTCTAGAAAGGTGTCAACGGGGTTACGCCTCTGGGAAAACGAGGTTTACTTTAATTAGGTCCGTGCGAAAGCACGGGGAACCTCCCTCAAAGTACCGACACTGGCCTGGCTGAAAGATTGGCGAACTTGTAGAGTGTAATTAATCCCGGCTAGTCTTTCCTTTTAGGGTTTGAAGGAAGATTTGATAAAAACAGTGGGAGCCATCCTGATTAGATAAACTAAATAACCAATCTAATCTTGTAAGAGCGCACGCAGAGTGTTTTCTTCTCTCTCTCCAGGTAGCGACCATATCACGCCTTAATCAAGATAATAATATGGATGTATTGACCGAACCCGCTTGTTATACTGAGCTGGGGAACATTGGTCCCGCTCCAACTTATAATTGTTATAAGACAGAGCAGGAAATAGGGGAATACCAGAATTCCTATGCCGCCCAAATGAAGAAAGTGCATATGATGCATCTCCTTCGGGTGTGTTCATTACAAAGAACTGTTTCTCAGTGTCCTCTGCATCCTGGGTATTTGATACCGGATCAGGATCCTAGATATGTAATCTGTTACATAGGGCTACAGAAAGGTAGAGAACTGAGAACGGGTGATAAGTTTCATGAGACAGAAAACGGTGCAAGTGTTACAGCCAGGTCTGTTGGTCACTGTCACCCTGTATTACAAATACATTGATTCTGAACAAATGCTATTAGATACTGAACCTGATATACAAAATCATATCGGTCTCTTTATAAGTAAAGAAATGATAAAATTTTGTATTGTTGGATAATGTTTTGAACATTTCCTATTTCAAAAGTTGATCGGTTCAGGCACGTTATCTAAAAGCATTGACGTTCTAAATCAAACTACAGTTCCTAGTATACAGAACACACACAAGAGGAAGAGTTCAAAAATGAACGAATCCTTCTTGAGGCATTGTAGACTAGGTCATATCAATGCGACCCGACTGGCTGAAGTTACATTTTAGATGCATATTTAAATCAGTTTGAATTTACATCTTGTGAAACTTGCCAGTCATGTCACAAAGATAAGATGACCATAGCTCTGTTTATTGGAAACAGAGAAAGAGTTAGTGAACTCTTGGGAATGATACATGATGATGTATGTAAGGTCTCCTGTCTACACATGCCAGGACCGGTTCTTTATACTTCATTACGTTCTCTGATGATCTCTCAAGATTCAGACATATGTTCCTGTTGAAACACAAGTCCGAACCTTTTGAGATATTCACAGAATATAAGCTAGAAGTAGGGAACCAATACGGGTATAAGTATTATGTCCTTTGATGTGATCAGGGAGGAGAATACTTGTGCATAGAATTCCTGGATTGTTCTAAAGGAGAATGAGATTCTCTCTCCGTATTACTCCTCTGAATATACCACAGCACAACGGTGTATCGAGGCGGAGCAACCGCACCATATTAGATATGGTATGCTCTGTGATGAGTACTACTGAGTTACCTATTTCCTTTTGGGGTTGTGCACTTGAGAAGTTGCATACCTATTGAATTGGATTCGAATCAAATCAGTGCCTACCACTCCATATGAGATATGGTATGGGAAGAGCCTATCTCTTAAGTTAGTTAATATTTGGGGTTGTCCGGCCTATGTCTAAAAGCAAAATCCGGACAAGATCGAGGCAAGGTCGGTTCTGTAGAACTGGAAAGGTTACAGCTATACAAAACTGCAGCTGATGATTTGACAGAACCAAAGGATTCAATAGTTCCCGACGAACCTCAGCCTCTCCGCCGATCTGGTAGGGTTTCTCATCCACCTGAGAGATACTTCGGTTTCTCGATGACAGTGGGAGAGAGGAATGCATCATGAGATGATGACCCAACTAGTTTCGAGCAGGCCATCGAGAGTAGGGACTCTATAAGAATGGCTGGATGCTTAGCGATCTGAGATGGAATCCATGTACACCAACAAAGTATGGACTTTGGTTGCTATATCTGAAGGGTTAAATCCCCATCAGGAGCAAGTATATCTTGAGAAGATTACTTGGTGTAGATGGAAAAGTTGAGACTTTCAAAGCTAGACTTGTTAAAGGTTTTTCGTCATTGACCAGGCATGGATAATGATGAAACCTTTTTTCCAGGGACTATGCTTAAGTCCATCCAGATCCTACTTGCCATTGCTACATACCATGACTACGATATCTGGTGGTTGGGTGCCATGACTGCTTTTCTAAAATGATTTAGAAAAGAACGTCTATAAGAACACAGCCAGAGGGCTTCGTAAACAGTGGGAGCAGCGGAAACATGTGCAAGTTGCTTTATAGAATAAAGCAGGCATCACGGAGTTGGAACGTCTGTTTTGATGTGGTAGTCAAAGTGTTTGACTTCATCAAAATGGCAGATGAACCTTGTATATACAAAACGGTAGTAGAGAATAAGGTGGTCATCTTCGTATTGTACGTGGACAACATACTCTTGATAGGAAAAGAGTTTCTTATGCTACGCACGGTCAATCTTCTCTTATCACAAGGATTCTCCAAATAGGATATAGGTGAATCACTGGAAAGGTTCCAGGGTGATAAGGACGACTGAATGTCAGTCGCAGGCATTGTCTTTACCCTCAGTATAGGGACGGTATGTTGGAAGAGTTCCAAGCTAGATACCGTGGAAAACTAGACGATAAAGGCTGGTAACATCGCTATTAAAGATACTACCAAAGAGGCAATTTGGGTGTATATTGGTTCATAAGATGAACCAGGTTCCTACCATTGTGTGACAATGGAAGTGTGGCTTTGGCCCAGGAACCCTGGTCCCATCAGTGACCCAGACATATTCTGAGGCAGCATCACCTGATCATGGAGATAGTTGATCTCCAGGGTGATCGAGGTTGGGGGAGTAGACTCAGAGGACAACACGGCGGATCCACTCACGAAGGCCTTTTCCTAAAGAGAGACTTTTATGGGATGGTTGAGTATTAAAGACTGCAACCACTGCTACAGATGGCCCCAGTGCAAGTGGGAGATTGTTAGTTATATGTATGCCCTAAAGGCCATTACTGTACATTGGATGTATATTGTAGTGGATGCTGGGACATATATAGGTAGGACTTTCTTGCTCGACATGATAGTACGCTATCTGGTTACTCTTTATCTTAACATGTACACTTTCTGTCTCTCTGTTACATGTTGATAAAGCCCTTAGGATGTGTACTCGACTTCCAGGACTATGATGTAGATCATATTAGTAGGGCCTGGGTAGTCCATGAGTACATCCTTCAATGTTCCTAGTCGTGGGAATATCGAGATGGGGCATCGATATTCCAGAGTAGACTAGCGTATATCCTCTCAACCCATGTGATGGGCGATGGATGATCCCATATCCATTGGTGTTTGACATCAGAGATGGTATGCGGGTGCTCAGTGGTGACTGGGTACACTGAACGGACTCGCCGAGAACTCTCAGATGGTATTATACCTCACGTCAGATGGCAGTTCTCTGGTGACACTGGTACAGATTAGTCTGTTGACCCGAGATCGTCATAGAGTCTTGTGTGTCTCCCACTGTGCTTTGATTTCCACCCTACCACGGCTCTACTGAGTCGTGCAAACAGGTGGTTTTTGGGTACAGTCCCGATTCACATGGAGGCAATGAGCGATAGGAGGGGATTCGTCTCTCCCGGTATTGGGGGTTGATGTTGCGCTATGCACGACTGGCCATAACTGGAAATCCCTGGCTAGGGTTGCAGTGATCTACTGGTAAGTGTTATCAGTAGTTTCATGCTATATTATGGACCTTATATCGGCATGACTTATCGAGCTACTGGGGTCTGACGTTTACCACCCCTAGGAAAGATATACGACATATCAGACGAACAGACCGGACTGTACGGTAAGTGTTACTGGTTGGATTCACAGGAGTGTGAGCGGGCTTGCTCGTCGATCTTCTGATCGCTCAATACCCGGATGGCCGTTACGTTTAACAGACCGCTTGCGGCTTGTGGGTGTTTGATATGATCATCACCTGCTGCCGACGTATTGACGAGTCTTTAGAGTCCTACACAGAGGTTTCCTGGCTCAAGCGAAACGAAATAGGAGCACATATGAGATATGTGCGGGACCGAGAATAATACCAGTATGTGATACTGTATTCTATTCTCGCGATATGTATCATGGGACGGTTATATGTGATATAGCCGGGCTACCGAATCAAATGTTGATTCGATACATTGATACACTTGATATTAGTCGGTTATATGCAGTATGACCGGATCATTAAATCAAGTGTTGATTTAATGATTTAATGCATAATTATATATTTGATATATTACTTTGCATTAACTAGTATTGGTTCACTTAAGATGGATTTTCTCACTTAATGTGCACATTGTATATATGATATAGTTTTGTGCACTAGTTTGTATCATGTTTGATGATACATGCAAACTTGGGTGTGTGTATGCTTTTAACTATGATTAGGTTAATGGTTATGGTTTGATTTATTTACTTATTCATTTATTTATTTATTCATTTTTGGCAAAATGAAATGGTGGCTAATTTTGTTTCTTTGCTTTAGCTTCATGAAGCTTCTTTAGATTATCTACCATTTTGTCTTTTGCCTAAACCTAACCATTCACCTAACCCTAGTTTATTCTCTACACTTAACCAAGGTTGCATTATGATAACTTCACTTGATTTATCATTTGATTTATTTTTTATTCTCTCATTATATTCTTTCTTCTTCTTCTTATTCTTCAAGAAGAAGAAACCTTGCTACCATTAATGGTGTCTTGAGAAAAAGAGTGAGAAATCCAAATCCAAAGTGAACCCACTTCCTATTTCTTCATCCTCTACCACTAGCCAAGTAGTATAGGGTGTTTTCTTTACAAGTTTCATGACTTGGTGAAGTTGGAGCTTGATCTTGAGTTGCCTCGACGTAGATCATCTTCGGCATCGAAGTCGACGACCTAGCCCAATCTTTTCTCCGATGAAACCACCGCGAGAGTCTAGGATTCCGATGGGTACAGCGGAGGGACGTCATCACGGAGCCAAGGAAGTGGAGGACAGGATCTACAAAGGTTGTAATCACTTTCCTTTAGCAATAAAGTTGTTTACTTGCTTGCATCGCCTTACCTCTAGTTAACGATCTAGCATTAGGGTTTCTCGGCACTCGAATAATTCGAATTTGGCATGGTTGATGCCTTGTGGAACCTCTTGGGTGTGCCTAGGAACCCTACATATCCGGGGCCCGAACGAAGCAGAAATGGAGTACTCTTTGAAGCTTAATTTCAAGACCTCGAACAACGCAGCAGAGTACGAGGCCCTCCTGGCCGGACTGCGCATGGCCGCCGGGCTGGGGCTGAAGATAATTCAAATCCACACCGACTCGGCCCTTGTTGTCGGACAAGCGACTGGCCGCTTTGAAGCTCGGGAGCCTCTGATGATGAAATACCTGGATGAGGTGAGGAAACTCCGGAGAAACTTCGAAGAAGTCCAAGTAGAACAAATACCCAAGCAGCTGAATGCCCAAGCCGATGCCTTGAGCAAGCTGGCGTCATCATACTCAGCCAACAATAAGCGGTCCATCCTCTTCGAAACCTTGCCTCAGCCCAGTGTGGAAGACGAAGCAGCCACGCTCCACGTGTATGCGGCGCAAGAAGGCGACCAAGATTGGAGGAAGCCCCTTGTGGAATTCCTGAAGGACGGTGCGCTCTCGGATGACCGGGGGGCCGCCCGCCGCCTCCGGGCCAAAGCCCGCCACTTCATCTGGAGCAACGAAAATCTTTACAAAAAGTCCTTCACTCAACCCTTGCTCCGATGCGTTGATCCCCACGAAGCCGACTACGTCCTCCGGGAAATTCATGAAGGGGTTGGCGGTGCAAACCAAGGAGCCCGAACCTTGATCCAAATGGCGTTGCTCCAAGGGTACTACTGGCCCACTATTCATGAGGACGCCCAGAAGCTAGTCAGAAAATGCAAGAGTTGCCAGCTCCACGGCAGCATCCCTCACCTCCCCGCCACCGAGCTAACCGCCCTAACATCCCCATGGCCGTTCGCCCAGTGGGGATTAGACATGATCGGCCAGTTCCCAACCGGTACAGGCGGGCAAAAATACGTCCTCGTCGCAGTAGACTACTTCACCAAGTGGATCGAGGACATCCCCATCAGAAAACCGGACACCACCACTACCATCAAGTTCCTGCAAAACAATCTGATACTCCGGTTCGGCATCCCGAGATGTATCATCACCGACCACGGGACGAACTTCGAGAACGAGAAAGTTAAGGACTTCTGCAAAGAATACCATATCCTCATGAAGTTCGCCGTGGTCGCGCATCCCCAATGCAATAGGCAGGCCGAAGACGCTAACCGAGACGTCCTCCGGGGTCTCCGAACCCGCCTGGAAGGGTGACAAGGCAGTTGAGTCGAAGAATTGCCCCGGGTCTTATGGGCCCTGCGCACGTCAAAAAAGACCCCTATCGGGGAAACCCCCTTCAGCCTCAGCTACGGGACTGAGGCGATGGTCCCAGCGGAGATCGGGCTACCAAGTCATCGGGTCAAGCACTTCGACGACGATGTGAATACCTCGGCACTACGAACCAACCTGGATATCTTGTTGGAGAAGAGAGACCGGGCCCAGATCAGAGCTGCCGCTTATCAGCAGCAAACGGCCCGATACTACAACGCTCGGGTCAAGCACCGCTCCTTCTAGACCGGGGATCTGGTCCTACGACGAAACGAGTTCGTTGATCAAGACAGGCTACACAAGTTCTCCCCGAGGTGTGACGGTCTCTTCCTCGTCTCTGAGGTGCTCCCCGGCGGGGCCTATCGCCTGCAAGATGCGGACGGGCGCAAGCTCCGGCGGCCTTACAACGCCGAGAAGCTCAAGCTATACCAATGAGGCCAAGGCCAACAAGTGTGTACCCCACTTTTCACAAAGACAATGTAAACGCTTTTCGAAAATCCTTTCCATTCGAATAAAGAACCGTCGAAACATTGCAAATAAAGTTTTGTCTTTGCGATCCAAAGCCCTCCTTAGAGGCAGCTCATCAGCTACCCTGCTCAGCTATCCCCGGCTGGTAGCTTCCTACCACGACCGATAGGGATCACAAAGCCCTCCCAGAGGAAGTCGAGCCCGAGGATCCCTCGCTCGGCTATCCTTCAGGACAAAAGCCCTCGCCAAGAGGCACCGGGCAGAAACCCTGCCCGGCCAAGGGTCCTTGGTAGGATTCTTACAGCCCCTCCCGCACTAAGGACCAAAGTCCTCACAGAGACAATCAAGTCCTTGCTCGGCTATCCCCGGCTACTAGCTTCCTACCACAACCGACAGGGATCAAAGTCCTCGCCAAGAGGTACTGGGCAGTAACCCTGCTCGGTCCCCGTCCTGAAGGATCAAAGCCCTCGCAAGAGGCAATCGAGCAGCTACCCTGCTCGGTCATCTCCGGCCGGTATCTCCCTACCTATGACGCCAGGGATCGAGGCCCTCGCAAGAGGCACCCGAGCAGCTACCCCGCTCCTTCATCCCAGGCCGGTAGTTGCCTACCCACGACGCCAGAGATCCAAAATCTCGCCAAGAGGCAACCGCGCAGCTTCACTACCCGGTCATCCTTAGTGGGATTCTTACAGCCCCTCAAACACTAAGGATCAAAGACCTCGCAAGAGGCAACCGAGCGGCTACCCTGCTCGGTCATCTCCGGCTGGTGGCTCCCTACCCATGACACCAGGGATCGAAGCCCTCGCAACAGGCATCCGAGTGGCTGCCCCGCTCAGTCATCCCAGGCTGGTAGTTGCCTACCCGTGACGCCAGAGATCAAAGCTCTCGCCAGGAGGCGACCGTGCAGCTTCACTGCCCGGTCATCCTTAGCGGGTTCTTACAACCCCACCAACGCAGAGGATCCGAGGCCCCAAAAAGGGGCAACAAGTCTATCGAAGTCTAAGCGATCCCCCCTAACTTCGGGGCCATGGAGATGCCTCCTCGGCAGCGCTTGGCAAGTGATCGAAATCAACTCAACAAACGATCGCTAGACAGATAGCTGACCCAACAGTACAAGCAGAGATATTTCACAAACATTCTTCATACACAGAAGATAAAATGCAAGCCGACGAAACAAGAATTTTCTTTTATTACCAAAAGCAAAGTTTTTACAAAGGGTATTCGGGGCTCCCCAGCCTTACAAACTGCCCGGAGGCTTACTTCGGTCCCTTCATCGCTGGCGTCACGACCTGCCGGGGGCTTTACTACCGGAAGTTTCGCCACCAGGGGCACGCCCCGCCCCCCTCGCCATCTTCCACCAGAGGCCTCACCACCGGGAGCGGAACCCGAGCGCGGAGCTTGCCATCGGCGAACTCGGGAAGCTGCTCCTTCACGGCGTCCAGGGCCTTATTCCACGCGACGACAGAATACTCCCCGAGCTCGGCGTAAAACTGCTCTGACACCTTATAATCGGCCACAGCTTTCTTAGCCCGAACCTCGGCAGTCTGGGCCTCCAGAAGCGTCGCCTCAGCATCTCCCCTGATGGCGTCCCTCTCCTTCTCCATGGCCGCGAAGCGTTCGGCCAGATCTGCCAGCTTCCTATCGACAACCCGGAGGGACGCACTCAGGCGGCGATGGACACCCCGATTCGCTGAATTGGAAAGTTCCGCAGCCTCCGCACGGGCTGCCAGGACGTCGGTCCTTGCCCTCTCCAGGCGCGGATCACGCCACAGAACCTCGACCTCCGAGGGAAACGCTTCTACTGGCCTCGGTGCATGGACCGCCCCCTCGGCCTCTATACGAATGGCAAGGGCGCAGTGTTGAAGGACCTGACGGAGAGCGGATGAGAAACCGGAAGGCGCTCGAGCCAAAGAAAGGAATACCAGAAAAACTACGCGTAGAGGAGTTCGTACCTAGACCGCCCCTTAGGCCATGGCCTCCAGTTGGGCCCTCAGGGAGCCATGCGGAAGCTTTCCCCCAGCCGACTCCTCCATCCCGGCGAACAGGCCGGCAGAAACGGAAAGCCCAGACGGAACTGTGAAGACGGCGCCGCCCTCCTGCACGGAAATCCCCTCAGGGACCCTCGACGACGACGCGCGAGAAATTGTCCTATTTCTCTTAAGAGGGCCCCCGTCCTCGCCCTCCCCTCTGTCCCCCGTTTGGGGCTCGGATAACCATGGACGTCTCTGGCCGCCGCCGGAACTACCACCAGGAGCCGTCAACGAAGCAGATGGCCCTATCACCAGCAGAACATCCGGCACGGGGCATGAGCCGGCCGGGGGCTCGGTCGCGCCACTAGCCTCCCTCTGGAGCGAGCAACCCAGAGAGTGGGAACGAACCATGTACTCAAAAGAAGAAGAACGCCGAGCAGCAGAGACTTAGAAGAGAGGAAATATGAAGAAGTAGGGGCCCTGGAGCGGGCCCCATCCCTACTTATCGCCGCAAAATATCTCATCCAACAGCGTCCTTCATCTCCCACCAAAACGTCTCCTTGGGTCCAACGGCTCCGATTGCTCCACGTGTCATTCCCACACTAGGCCGCATCCTATCAGACGCTGCAGGACTGCATACGTCGCGTCGGCCAACCGATGCTCGACACGTGGACCATCGCTTCAGTGGCAGAATGCACGAACCGGCGCACCTTCCTTAAATGCAGAAATCTCACCCTGATTCGCTGACAGAAAGGACGGCTGACGGGACGCGTCCCGACGAAACCTTAGAGGGGAGCTTACCCCAGGCGGCCCGGCAGTCCGCTCCTGACCCGACCTACTAGCTGGTCGAGACAAGAGTGGGGGGCTAATGATGATGCTCGATATTGGGGATCTCCAAGATTAGGACATGTGGCAGATGACGTGTTCTAAAACTCAGAAGAAAGGGCACACAGAGGCCGACCAGACCATCCGTGTACCCGATCTGCAAGCGCAAGATGGCTCACCTCAGAGCCTCCTGGAAATTGGCCTCCTCGGCCTCTCAGCTCACCCCAAGCAGCCGCAGGACCAAGATTCCTCGGCCCTCTTGCTCATCTTCGAGCTACCCAGCCGAGGCCATCTTCCTCGGTCCCTCCGACCGACCGACTCCATCACTCACGAGCGTAACCGCTGCTTCGGAAATCTCGCCATGTATGGATTCTCCGCCAGCAACATCCCACGTTCCACGCCTCCACGATCCCCATTAATGGGCGATCCGCTCTCTACGCGGGCGTGACGTCGGGAGCGTAACTGCCGGCGAGATTCTTGCGCCCGCTGCTGCGTGCGACCACCGCTATATAAACCCCCTTCACAGAGGGGTCAAGAAAGCCATTTTTTACTCTACATAGCCGTTACTCTGCTCGGATCTCGTGCTAACTTGATCGTCGGAGGGTCCTCGGTGGTACCAAACCATCCCGGGACTTCTTTGCAGGTATTCGGCGCAAACTCCTCAAATCACCGATCTCCTCAGACCCATTGAGACCCGCACACAAAGGAGATCACCTCCAAAATCCACCGGAAGATCGACGGAAGACAACATCTGAAGGAGGCCTGAAAAGGACATCCATCAGGGCATAACTAAGTTAATTATATCTAAAGATGTAAATTACAATAAAGTACCTTTAGTTATCATTGTTTTCCACTAAGAAACTATAGCTTGAACGTTGGGTTTCATTTTTTCCTGAAAGAATTCATGTTCGGTTTCATGATCAGCAAACGTCAACCATGTCACCTAGATATTTTCATTCTCATGTCACTGCAGTCTTGCTTTTGCAAGACTAGATGGATTTCCGTTAAAATATGCCATAAACTTTCTCTATTAATTTCTATTAATCTCCATGTTTTGATATTCTCAGCATTTTATAAAGGATCAGAATAATCTCATACCACTAAGTTTGATTTATGCCAACTGCAACCATATCGATTGAGCATTAATTAATAGCATCCTGCTACTGTTTCATAATACCAACCCAAGATCCGCAATTTTGGAAATGATCTAAACCTTGCGACGTTAGCAATGATGCTTTTGCATGACATCACTGCTTACATCGGGGTTCCCCGACTTTGCCGAATTAATAAAATAAAATTATTATTATTATATTCGGATGATGTCTTTTTCGTGAGGAGCAAGTCTCTGGATTGTGGCCATTTGACTTGACTCTCTCCAATTAACACGTGTGGGGATATTCACCTTTTCAATATTTATCTACAAATTGCCTTTTAGAGCAAGGCATTATGGTAATTTCTATTGATATATATAAAAATGGGCATCATCATAATTATTTGCAACGTAAGATGACTTGGAAAAGAAAAGAAATACACAAGTTATATTCTTTTCCTATTTTTTTCCTTTTTTCGGAAGAAATGAAAAAATCACACAAGTTAATGTAATAATGTTCTAAACTTAGGGCTCAGAACAGTCCATTGGTGGGGTTGGAGTCCGGGTTTGAGCATGGATTCCCACGTTAATTAATGAGAAATGGCTAATTTATCTCAGTTATTATTTCAAATATATATATATATATATATATAAACAGAACATTTTTAAGCAGCAAAGTAAAATGGCTGGAAAACTTGTTAATTAACCTCCCACGTCTCGTATGAAATTTAAAAGATAGTCATGCTGGAGAAATATCACATCTTTAATTTTTTTCAGCATGCAAGATGAACATTCCAAAACCAGAATATATATGCATTTATTTTTTTTTATTTTTTTTTGCACTGGCCTGTATGCCTTAAACCTATGCACACCATACACACTCACACACACCTGGGACCCACGAATTTGTCCCGAAAACGTTAATTTATGGCCAACCCCCTTTTGAGTTCGTAGGGTTTGAACCCCTCATACCAATTAAGCTACTGCTCATTGATAGAATATGAAATATTGATGATTAATATGTTAGTTATATGTATGCCCTAGAGGCCATTACTGTACATACGATGTATATTGTAGTGGATGCTTGGACATACATAGGGAGGACTTTCTTGCTCGATATGATAGTATGATATCTAGTTGCTTTTTATCTTAACATGTACGCTGATTGTCTCTATGTTACATGTTGATAAAGCACTTAGGATGGGTACTTGACTACCAGGACTATGATGCAGATCATACCAGTGGGGACAGAGTAGTCGCTAAGTACATCCTTCAAATGTTTATAGTCGTGGGTGAATCGAGACAGGGCATCGATATACCAGAATAGACTAGCGTATAGCTTCTCGACCCATGTAGATGGGCGAAGGATGATCTCATATCCATTGGTGTTTGACATCAGAGACGGTATACGGGTGCTCAGTGGAGACTGGGTACACTGAACGGACTCGCCGAGAACTCCCAGATGGTATTATACCTAACGTCAGATGGCAGTTCTCTGGTGACACTGGTACAGATTAGTCTGTAGACCCAAGATCGTCATAGAGTCTTGTGTGATTCCCACTGTGCTTTGATTTACACCTTACCATGTTCAAGAGAACGTGCAAAACAGTGGCTTTTGGGTACAGTCCCGAGTCATATGGAGGCAATGAGCGATAGGAGGGATTTTGTCTCTCCCGGTATTGGGAGTTGATGTTGCACTGTGCTCAATTGGCTATAACAGGAGTCCTTGGCCAAGGCTGCTTCAGAGATATACTGGTAAGTGTTATCAGTAATTTCTCGACCCGTTATGAGCCTCATATCGACGCGACTTATCGAGTTACTGGGGTCTGACGTTTACCACCCCTAGATGAGATATGCGACATATCAGACGAAGAGACCGGACTGTACGGTAGTGTTACTGATTGGATTCACGGGAGTGTGAGCAGGCTTGCTTGTTGATCTTCTGATCGCTCAATACCCAGGTGGCCGTTACATTTAGCAGACCACTTGCGCCTTGTGGGTGTTTGATATGATCATCACCTACTGCCGGCGTATTGACGAGTCTTCAGAGTCCTACACAGGGATTTCCTGGCTCAAGCGAAACGGAGTAGGAGCACATATGTGATATGTGCGGGACCGAGATTGATACAATATGAGATACCGTATTCTATTCTCGCGATATGAGATATCGGTCGGTTATATATGATATAGCCGGGTTATCGGATCAAGTGTTGATTCGATAAGTTGATTCATATGATATTAGTCGGTTATAGGTGATATAACCGGATTATTAAATCAAGAGTTGATTTGATAATCTAATGTATAATTATATATTTGATATATTACATTATATTAACTAGTATTGGCTCACTTATGATTTCTTTCCTCACTTTGGATGCATTGATGTATATGTGATATATGTTAAATGTATCAAGCTAGGTTACAAATGCAACTAGGGTTAATGAGGGTTAAACCATGCTAGGGTTAAGATTAGGGTTTATAATTTATCATTAATTAATTCAAATATTGTGGATATTTGTCATGGATGATATTTGTTGAAAGCTTGTAGAAGCTTCAAGGCATCTTTGACTTTGTCCACTCTCTTTGTTTAGCTTAAGATAATTTTTGACCTAACCTTTAACCCTAGCTCATGGTTAACTCTCTACAAGGGTTAAGCATGACATGCTTAACCCTTGGTTGCATTTCTAACCTCAAACAATAATTCATTTGATGAGTTAATTCTTCTTCTTCCTCAAAGCTTTCTAGCTTCAATGGAGGTATGAGAAAAAATGTGAGAAAATCAAATCTAAAGTAAGCCCACTTCCTACTTCATCATCCTCTACTACTTGCCATTTAGTATAGGGTGTTTGCTTCACTAATTCCGTAATTAGTGAAGAGATAGCTTGGGTTAGTGTCTCCTCGATGTAGATCATCTTCGGCCTCGAAAACTTCGAAGCAGGCATGTTCGTTTCTTCATGGGAGCCTCTCTAGAGTCCGGAGTTCACGATCGCAGCGAAGGGACTACTACACGGAGCTAATGAAGTGAAGGACCGGTCGGTCTACAAAGGTTGTATTCCTTGTTCACTTTTCATTTGCAAAGTTGCATTATATTCCGTCGATTTCTAGTTAACGATTCTTAGTTAAGGTTAGCTAGAACGGCAAAAATTTGAATTTGGCATGGACGATACCTCCCAAAACCTTGCTGCTGTGCTAGGTAACCCTGCAGTGGTATCAGAGCTATGCTAAAAATTTAGACTAATTTTGTTAGAATTATGAAACCGAAACAACTCCGAAACTTACAACGTGAAACCCTAGTTTCTGTTGATTTTAAAAGTTGTTCAAAAAAAGTTTCAAACAAGTACAGAGTGATGTATAAGATATATCATGAACACTGTGAAAGTTTCAGGGGGTTTCAAGAAAATTGGGATGGCCACCACCATGATGATCTCGGCCAAATCCGAGCAGTTTCCTATGAAATTTTGTCTGTGTTCCAGAGACTGGGTTTTGGTGTTTCAGGTGTTGTTTGTTTTTGTTATTTTTGCATGTGATGTAATCTTACACTATAAACAATTCGGAGTGTTTCGTATTCGTAGTTTTAACAATGTTTCGGGTTATTCACATATTGTCTAGGCGAAGTTAAAAAGTTCGATCGAATGTCAAAAACCCATTTTTCCAAGTTTAACGTATTCGGAAAAACATGCAAGTGATCCTATGAACCCTCTAGAAGAATGAAACCCTAACTCGACTTTTTTGGATCGCGGAACTGCAGTCATACCCTAGGGTTTGCCGTAGTTCCGTGGCAACATGAGTGAGGCCTGGGTTTGCCCTTCTATGGCTGGTGCATAGGTACTATGGCATATTCTGGGTATTACTAAAACTGTGCTCAGTGTTGAGTTGTCGGGAAATTGTGGGACTTTGATGAATCGATCGAAAAGTTTAACGTCGTCTGAATATTATGTGATGGGATACAATATTTGGAATCCACATGTAGTTATGAGATAACTAATTTGAATGTTATAAATCTAGCAATTTAGTCTCATTTAATCGGTTGCCACGGGATTTTGATGCGATCAAAAGTCCGTCGCAATCATGTAGCGTATGCGGATACTCGCCGGGTAAACTTAATAGATAGCCATGCCCCATAGCCCCGACCAAGTGACTGTAGGAGAACCTCGTCGCCAAAAGCATCCGTTCGGGTGCTCGCGGCAGCGGTGTTCCGCCTCAGTGCACTTCGTCGACGGCATCGGGGGGTGCGGCCGTCTACTAAAGTTTTCGACGAGCATTTGATCAGTATGTCGGGAATCTTGTTGAATTTCCCGACTTGATATTAAAAGGTGTTTTCAATATCGAGACTAAAATGCGGGATTTAAAATTGTTTGGCATGTGATGTCTAAGGAATTCATTTGGTTAGGCATGAAATCCAAAGTATGAGATATTTCGGGTTTATGATGTCTAAGGTGGTTGCGGATTCCAACTGTTGTAGTTTTTCACTTTCTTTTCTGCGACCGTAAGTGTAATATGTGGTGTATCGCTGGTTTCGGTGCTATATGTCAACGACAATTGGGATACGCATATTTACTTACGTTGATGACATGTGATGTTATGTGTTGCTGTGATATGTTATATTGGATCGCCGTGATTGAATAACCGGGGGTTTTGTGTGAGATGAGAGTTTTTCATTTTCATTCATGTAAAATTCATTGTATGTAATATTCTTTTATTGGGGCACTTCCGGGTTGAGGATAATGTCACCATTGTATATTGTTTACTTTTCCGCATTAGGATAGACCCAAGGTGGGGAGCACAAGTAACCGGGTTCTAGGGTTCAGTGGGAGACCATCTCGAGGAGTCGAGACCGGGTCTCCTAACTCTAGAATTGGTAGGGTTGCTTGCCGCTCTCGTAGGGGTATAGGGGTGTGGGATTGGCTATTCATCGCGACCGTGGAATCCGTGTTTTATACAGGCTTAAAATAAAACCCGAAAATCCTAGTATATCTAATATTTCATATGTTTTTATTCTGCTGCGATATTCTGTGATGTGATCATTGATTATATTCTGAGAAGAATGCTTACATTATATATATATGATATTTATTATATATTGTTGCTTTCGTTTCATATGTGATGCTTGGGAAGCATAATAAATGGGATTTCATTAATGAGATAAATGAAATAAAAGAAACCTAAAGATGTTGTAGAAACTTGTCTCGAAAACTGGTAGCTCTAGTTCTTGCTTTGCATAGCGGTATTCCTTGCAGAATATCCAGCACCTTATTCGATAAGAAAAGAGTCGAGATCCCTTCACCGGGAGTGACCTCTTTAACGAATCTAGCAGATGCTGCAAACTCGGTTTGTCTTTTGATTGATTTTATAGTTTTTGCTTTGCATAGTGGTATTTGTGAAATATCCTGCACCTTATTCGATAAGGAAAGAGCCGAGATCCCTTCACCGGGAGTGACCTCTTTAGCAAAACCAGTAAAAACCTCAAAAACACTCCTTTTCAAAATCACTCGATTCTACGACGATATCAAGTTCATTACGCAAAGGGTTTTCTTAAAAACCTGTCGTAGCCCTTCGTCATTTCAGATAAGTACTAGTTAGTATTCGTGCTACGTTTGTTGACCTTAGCCAAGGCGTAGTGTGCGGTATCTGATTAGTGCTTATCTGCTAAGTAGATGCGATTGAATTAGGGTAGTCGTGCGACTTTGTTGACCTTAGCTAAGGGTCGTGCGGGTAGGTTTAAGTCAATCGGCAAATGATGGGTTGAACTTGGCTAGCGCTTATGATTTGTTGACCTTAGCCAAGGTCATAAGTTGCTAGGGGCAAAATATTATCGGGAATTTCAAGTGTTGAAATTTGCAATGAGATTGCATACCTCCTATGAGATAGTTGGATCCCAATACCCACTGCGAGTAAGAGTTACTCATGGGAAAGTTTTACACATTACAATTGTAAGTCTACGATAGCGCCCTGACCGTCATTCTGACGCCAAACGCGGAACAAAAACTTTTATAACTGGCGCTATCGCATACTATAACCCGGATCTTGCTATTAACGCTAAACTAACAAACTGTAAAGAGGTAGAAAGGCTATACCGATCGATCCGAGTCCTTCGGTCTTTAGCCATCATCCCACGCTCCTCGCGGCAACTCCGATCTCTTTGCTCCTCGTCGAGGTGGCACCACATCTATGGATCTTTAAATGGGCTCCCGTCTCTATACCGAGGCAATTCAGTCATCAAGTCTGCTAAAAGAGATGACTAAGATGAAGTAGAGAATGAGTAAAATACTTTGTCTCAAACACTCTAGGGTTCTCATCACATGATAGGGTTAGGGTGGAGGTTGAAGAAGATGCTAAGTATTGGAAATGGTGAACTCAAGAAACTAGTGAGCAAAATAACCAAGCACAAAGAAAACCCTTGGCTGCCCAAAACTTTTGGTGATGATATATATATAAGGTTCTAAGATGAAATATCAAGGAAAATATCCTACAAAAATATCTCCAACTTAACCCTAAAATATCACACCTAAAACAATCCTCATTAATACATTAATGACTCACTAGATGACTCATTACATGAGTCATTAGTGATCATTCTAGAATCAATGAGTCACAAAGAATGAGTCACCCTTTCCAAAACTAATAATCATTTAAACCAAAATGATTAATCGAAAAAGAAATGCATCTTCTAAAGTATTCTCGTAACGGATTACGAAAATACCCCTCACCTGTATATACACACCTGTATCCGTATTCCGACCGAATACGAATACGAGAGACTAAAATATTCTGGCTTAATATAATACATGGATCCGGCTTAAACCAAAGCCCACCAGTATTATCTGCCCGAAATATGACACGTGCACAAGTGCACGTGCATTTTTCGAACCCTGCCATAAAACCATACGGCCTCTACAACGTTTCGCCCGAACTTGGGAAACTATCTGTGGAGGACTCTAAAGACTCGTCAGTACCCTGGCAGTGGGTTTAACCACAAGCACGTCAGCGGCACTAGCTGTGCGTAACGGCTGCCCATGTACTGACCTCAAGGGAAGCCGATGAGCGAACTCATCCTGGAACCCTACTGAGCCTATCAGTGACAATATACATACAGTCCGGTCCGTTCGTCTATGAGTATCGCATATCGGGCCTAGGGGCTGGTAACGTCAGACCCCCAAAAACGGTATAAGTCGTGTCAGAGTATAGCCTAGAACACCCTGAGATACTACTGGAGTACCTACCAGTAAATCTCCTGCCTCGGCCGAGGGCTAAGTGTAATGGCTCTCCTAGACACAGCGCGATCTCACCCCCAATACTGGGAGAGACGAATCCTCTGCCGATCCGCTTACTTGCCTCCATATGGCTCGGGACTGTACCCAACTAAAACCTATTTGCACGACTCCTTTGAGCCGTGGTAGGGTAGTAATCAAAGCACAATGGGAACTCACACGAGACAAATGACGATCTCAGGTCGATGAACTAACTTGTACACATGTCACCAGAGAACTGCTATCTGACGCTAGGTATAATACTAACTAGCAGGTTCCCGGCGAGTCTTGTCCGGTGTACTCATAACCCAATGAGCACCTGTATACATCTTAGGTGAACCAACTGACACCAGTGGCTTGTGAGACCGGCCACCGCCCCTCATCGGGGTCTCGACTGTATACACTAGTCTACTCCGGAGTATCGATGCTCTGTCTCGAAACTCCCACGACTAGGGACTACTTTTAAGGATGTGCTTATGGACTACCCAACTCTCACGTATATGATCGCCATCATACTGTTGGTAGTCAAGCAGGATCCTAAGGGCTCTATCAACGTGTAATAGTGAACAGTCACCTAAAGCTGTACACAATGATAAATGCAAACCAGATAGCAAACTATCATCTCGAGTAAGACTATCCTACCGGTATAGGTCCTCCCTCAATCATTGCAATCACGTACCTGCGATCCAATAATTAACTTTAAGTGCACTACATCCAACAATCTCTCACTTGCACTTAAGGCTAATTATTGTGATGTCGCATACTCATAGCCCGTGTGATACCGAACACCCAACTCCTCTACTAATCAGTTTCACAAAGCTCGTTTGTAAAACTCTTGTGTTCGAGAAATAGCCTCAATTAGTGGATCCGCCCTGATGTTTCTTTCTATGTCTCTCTTAATCTCAAGTTCGAGGAGAAAGCTATCTCCCGAATTGAGTAATACCTGTCTTAGAATATATTTGGATATCTGATGGGACCTGGTTCATAAATGAACTCCAAATCCAAACTTCTTAGACTGTATCGTCAACTGAAACTAATCAGTGTCTAGCACCATGCCTCCCACAGTATCCTCTTGGACCACCTGTCCATAATACTGCCCCTTTTGTCAGAGGGAAAACTATAACTCTGACAATCACTCTGTCATCCATGTTACCTTTGAAGCCTGGAATGATAACCGTCCCTCGAAGGAGGCTGCCGTCATCAAATCCGTAGAACATCCACTTATGTTCTAAAACTGCTTCCTTATGTTTCTTCAGGATTGGATTAATATAAACTTATCGCATCTAGTGCAAAAACAACATCTGGTGTTGTACTTGACATCTCACGATTGACTCAATTGCCTAAGCAAGTGATATGCCAATCATGCACACTCGCTCTCCCCTTTAGTCTGTAAGACACCTTTAGAGAGGGTGACTCCATCACCTGCAGGTACACCACCATGCCAGGAGTTATCTATTCTAAATACATTTAGAATACTGTCAAAGTATCCAGATTGGGAAACTACCCAAATCTAGATCTAAAACCATAGATCTAGAAACCAGAATGTCAGATATTATATCCATATCCTTTGTGGAGAAACAACTGTGTGACAACCACAGTATAACCGATCTCAGTATAGGAATTTACTTCCTACTTTGTGTATGTCATTCAAATACCAGGACATCACACCCTACTATCTTCTTAATAGATCCATCCCCTATTCTGATGAAGTCAAACCCATGACTGTCACATCAAAATTAGATGATCTATCTCCGCCATATCTGCTCAAGTCTATAAATAGACATAAGCTACTTGCCCACTATACTTCCGCTGCTCCCACTGACCACAACAACCCTCTGGCAGAATAATATATACGTGCACTTCTAAAGCTAGTTTAGAACGACGCTATACTTAACCTCCTGCAGGGTCTCATAGCCTGGAACAACAGTAGTGTCAAGTCTGGGTAAACAAGAACCTCCCTGTCACCGTCCTTGAGGCTACCGGAGTACCTCTCGGGTGCCTGAGGTTACCCACCATATCTGCGGAGTGGCTAATGGAATGTCAAATCTGATTGAATGTTTAGGTCCTATTAAATTTTCCGTAATCGTTTGCGGTTCTAGAATCACTTCCAGTTCTACCATACTCCCTCTACTGTTTTCTGAAAAAAAATCCATTTTACTAAAACTGTGGCGAGTCAAGAACAATATCACCATTGATCTTCTAGATGGTAGAAAGTCAACCCTCGTCATAGCCTGAGCCAACCCACAAACTGCCATTACAGAAACATGCCTTGAGTTATCCGGAGTCTGGTTTTAAGCATAAGCCGGACAACTCCCCGTACCTTAACATCGTTAAGATATGAACCATTCTATATCCAATATAGAAACTTTGGCACTTATTTAATTGGAACCATATTCAAATCATGCAGTTGTCTACAGTGCATATCAACTTTAATGCAGAGAGGCTAATCAGCATTACTCAACTTAGGAATGCATCCAATTATGAGCAACCTGAAAGAAAAACAAGTTTCTCAAAACTTTTACTATCAACTGAATACCAATCACAAGTATTTACATCTTCGATCTCTTTGAAGAATCCCGATACTTGCGACATCTGGTTCTCTACTTTATTCCTATACCCACAACTTCTCAAAACTTAGACCTTGTATTTCTACGAAACACTTGTCTAAAAACTAGAGAAGTCACAAGTAAACAGAACATAGTACGAGGACCTACCCCTTTGTCCTGATGGACACTGGACAACATACAATACTCTGTATAAGTCCGCTGAGTTGAATTTCTCAAAACATGTGCATCGTAGGTTGAAAATTGTACTTATGGTTAAGAACTACTCCGTTGTTCAATGCTCCTTACCCAATCGTCAACTGATATAGGTAAATGTCACGGACATAATTTCAAAAAGTTATATCTCACTTTATAAAAATAAACGTACAGATATATCATTTTGAAATTGGTGCACAACAACGGATACTCAAAACCAAATACTTGCCGTCCGAAAAAAACCCAGGCGATTTCCTCAAATATCACCAATTACAACGAATTCCGATATAATGAGGATGATCACCTAATTCCCAATAACTTCCTCCCACTCATCATCTATAAAACCATACAGATGTGAGAATCATACCTGGTAAATACATACCCTGGAGTAAGTATCTAATCGGGAAATCAGTTTTCCTTTAACAATGCACAGTGAAACTGAAACATAAAAATGTTTCGTAGGGGTATCCTGGTATTCCTAATAATGCCTCTTCCATAATCCAATTCATGACTGTAACCGTATGTTTCTTTGCCATCTCTCCAAATCCCTTTATTTGTCTTTATTCATTACCTTCTGTACACTCCTTTAGGCTAATTGGTTTTCTTCCTTCCCTACTGTTCGGCACCAGCCTATGGTTTAGAAGAAGGCTATCCAGTAAGAATAATATGTGTACTCTCCGAATACTAGGAGTACTCGCAACTTGAGAGAAGGTGATGATAAAAGACAACTGAATAATACCTTATTCTATTTCTCCCGAACTGTGGAAAAAAGAAAAGGTGAAGTAGGAGTGGCAATGAAGTACGCGGTTTGGTCGTGAATGATAGTAGTCGCAATTTACTTTGTTCTCTTTCTAATCCCTTTATTTTGTCTTTACTTATTACCTTCTGTACACCTTACTTAGGCTAATTGGTTTTCTTCATTCCCTACCTTCCGGCACCTGCCTATGGTTTGGAAAAAGACTATCCAATAACCGTAATAGGTGTACTCTCCTAAACCAAGGAGCCCTCGCAACCTGAGAGAAGGTGATAATAAAAGACAACTGAATAAACCAATTCAATTTCTCCTGAACCTGGATCCATACTCGAAGAAGTCCCTTCGAGTTCATATATAACCATACGATGGATCTATCCAATGGAATTGGATGTTCGTAGTAATACGAGGTGTTCTGAGAAATGCAAAGGGTAAAAGAAAGAGTGGTGATTTAATCTCGAAAACTATTTATTACCGCAATCAAGAACGGCGTCGCTTGGTAGCTAGCCGGTGAGTACGGGTCGGTCCACAGATATGTTGTGAATCTCCTAGTCGAGCTAACGAGTTAATTCCGAAGGGTGTTCGGATTGATTATTAAATCTAAAAACCTCAATTATTCTATACTACGATTATCTAGATCTAGTCTTGCTAGGGTTAGGTTTAGGGATGGTTTGGAAATGCAGGTAAATCTCAACGCTTTCTATACCCGAATGAAGATCTATGAGGAGTTATGGTAATTATCAATAAAGGGGATTAGATCCATTCGGGAAGGTGTTCCTTCCTCTAGGTTCTTGTCCTTCCTTTAGAGATCCTTACCCTAACCTCCATGGAAAACGCGCGCAACCGGGCTTTTATACTACGGTATCACCGCTACCTCGAGGGATAGGGTGCCGTAGGGCGCGGTGTGTGCGTGTATGCATGGAGTCCTATTGAAAATATATTATGGGTAAGAAAGGGATGAGAGATCTCATCTCTCAAAATCCTTCCCCAAAGCTAACACTAAACAATTTATCTATGGCAAGAAATTAAATCTACCTAGGGCAAAGAATTGAAATCTAAACTAGAGCAAGGAATTAAATCTACTTACAGATGCATCTCTCCAATCATCAACGCAGGTTTGTCAGATCTGAATTTCTGAATTGAAAAGAAACACCGATGCTCTCCATAAAGAGATCTGATTTTATTATTAAAAGGAGGCATAGCCTTTACTATGATTTAGAGTTCCTATTTATAGAGAATAGGAAACCCTAGGGTTGCAATGACTCGCATATCTACATTTACAAAAATAGCCCTTAGGTTGACTAGTCAGCGCCGCACCAAAAATATGGTAAAAAATATTTTTTCTGTCTGCACAATACGGCCGCGGAACCGCGGCCGCAGCCAAGGTTTGGCCGCGGTTCCGCGGCCAACTTGAGGTCTTGGGCTCTGCAAAATTCTGTGTTGACTCCTTCTGACTTGTACTTCCCACTTTTACAGGTCTTTTCTCAGATTGGCTTGTACATATTCTCCAGATCTCCAGTGAACAATTTTAGTGGACTTTACCCGTTCGCCTTGTAATCTTGGACCTTGCGCTGCCCTTTGTTCTTTGTAAACTGATATTTGTGTAGGCTTTATCAAAATCCTTCTCTTTGTTGGTCAAAGTCTCTCTTTTGCATCATCTTCTGTCTTTTTCACTGTTTTCTGTCCAAGAACCTGTAACCTGTAACAAGTAGCAGACATGCGTCAAAAGCACCTGTTTATTTATAAAAAGAATAAGAATGGGGAATATAATAATGCAATATTATGGTATGAACAAATACCCCCAAACATGTCTTTTGCTCGTCATCGAGCAAACTTATTTTTATTCACTAAAATCCTAACCGCACTTTCGCAAGGAAACGCGATTGCACTGAGCTCGTGCAACAAGCCGTTAAACCTCTAGGTGTCCCTAGTAGGAGGAGTGTTGTCTCCTGAGGGTTTTCAGCGGATACTACCCACAAAATCCTATCAAGTTGGCTTTTTCGATTTTAATTCTCCAATTAGGTTTTCTAACAAGGATTTCTATTATCTTTGACCCGTAAATTATCCACCCATATTCTTCACACTTCCTCATCATTTAACTTAAGATTATGTATATTTTATAGACTTACTTAGCTTTCGGCATCTCTTAAGTTTTCCTTCTAGGCTTCCATCTCCACTTAGGAATTTCTATCAACCCTTACTAAAGATACAAGTTCTATTCTTCACTCCTTTCTCTAATCTAAACTCCAATCACATATCCCTACGTGTGTGTATAGATCACCCCTACACTTGGAAATTCAAATCAAGCAATCATACTCTCGTTCGTTGTCCAAAGTACTTATTAGTAGGTGAATTTTTAATTGAATTTTGCTTATACATCCTTCATGCGACCGTTAATACTTCTTGAGGTACCAACAACCGATTACAAGATATGTTTGCACTTTAAAGCGTAATTCCTAGTCTTGCAACACCCAAGGCTTTTAGCAGTGACTCCCAAACCAGTTGGTCTAAGGCACTAGGTGATGAAGCACCCTCGCTAAATATTTTTCTATTTTTACAGCCTTAAGTAATCACAAAAACCAGTGTTCATTTTTTTTTCTTTATTCACTTTTTTCCCCTTTATTTTCTTCGTACTAAGGACTTTAGACAAGAGCATTTCAAGGTCTCTTCTACTATTCCAAGTTTCAAGGTGCGTGATAGTGCAAATTGTAGGGTATACATTTTCAGAATCTAGACATAAGGTAGGAACTATTTTTCAAACTTATACTCTAATAAGAACATCAATACTTTTCCTTCATTTCGACTTAGCCCAAGAAGTAAACCCAAAATTTGCCTATTTCTAAATAAACTACAAAAACATATACTTTCTACCGTTAAACTTTAAGGAAGGTTATTTTTAGGGTTTTTAATTTACTAAGTCTAAGATCTAGTTGTTCCTAGCCAGTTAACCCAGTCATCAAACTCAAGTCAATTAGCCAAAATTGAATACAATAATTTTTATAATTTTTGAAATTTTTCAATTTTTATGGGTTTTCAAATAAGTATGCAAATGCAAAAAATATGTACAAATGAATGCGAAGGAAGAAGACATACCGAGCATACCTCCAAACTTAAACTTGACAGTGTCCTCACTGTCATACTACACCAAGAGGGTCAAAATGCCGGTACTCCCCTGTTTATTTATTTATAATTTTTTTTTGAATTTTTTATTTTTTATTTTTTTTATAGAAAAAGAAAACAAAAATATATATACATATATACAACAAGGTTCCCTCTCAAACTTAAGCTTGGCCTTACACAAGCCAAAGGTTAGCACCAACTATTCAAAAATCTTATCGTGGTAATGGTCTAGTTGGTGAAAGAATGGAGTAGAAAGAAAAGAGATGAGAAACACACGAGACCGAATGGGAAGAAGAGAATATGGTCTCGGTGGGGGAGAAGAATGGCGGAAAAAAGAAAGAAGTGGAGTACGATCTTGAGGGTGTAAAGCGAGTGAATAAATTAGCGTAATTTGTGATGACCGATGTGTTAAAAGCGATTGCGCTAACCTATCAACCCGTCGAGAAATGGGGTCAAATCCCTCAAGATTCGCAAGAAAACATGGGTACGCCGAACTTGGTATTGGAGATGAAAGTGTAACGGTCTCTTATACGGTCGGAACAATGGGAAAGACGAAAGGAAGTGAATTAAGGATAGTATCATTCTCACCGTAGTAAACTGTCTCGAACTTGAATGATTCCATTAATGGTTCGAAACTACTGTAAGCAACCAAGTCTGATGGTTCAACTAACTCATCTGAAAATGTAAAGGACTCAAACTCGGGCGGTGAGTCATCAACATCGTCCGAAAAAGTGAAACACTCGTAATTGTTATCATCTGTGAGAACAGTGTCAGATTCAAAAGAAAATTTTTCAAGCTCACAGTCTTCAAGCGTAGTCGGAACGATGGAAAGGAGGGAGGGTGATATAACAGTTAAAGGTTCAGGAGGATGAATTGGAAAATCAGGCACATCAAACAAAAATGATTCAACCTCAATATTATCCTCAAAACTCTCCTCAATACTATCCTTATAATTCTCCTCAAAATTCAACTCATCCATGCCATTATCATCAAAATCAAGACGCATATGAGATTCGGGAGAAACATTTAATAACTCGGGATGATGATTTGGACACAAAATTTCAATCAAATCTACGGGTTCATCATCCAAGATTTTCCCGGCGTCTATATCCTCAATCAAGTGAAAGTCAATTTCTTTAGACACCTCCTCAAAAGCATGGATGTTTATCAATGTAGGTTCTAGAGTGGAAGTGTAAAGGTCAAACAGATTAGGTGTGGTTTCACTCGAAAGGGGTTCTTCACAATTTGGCAAATCAAACACTACAAAATCACACAACTTGTATTTATTTTGAACTTGTGAACCATTTAGGACATTCGATGGAAAACTGGAGTTGTGGGCTTCAATTGGGTAAGGGTAGGTTTGATTTGGAAATCCTCTCTCATTCTCACTCAGTCCAACCGCCTCCTCATACATTGAAAAATTTGGAGCTAACGGAAAACTAGCTACCGGTTCAGCAGGTTGCATAAGGGCAGCCACGGACACTTCCACATTCCTAACCATTTTGTTTGTTGCTGCGATATACGCCTCCAACGACACTTCCAAACTAGACTTGGGTGGTAAGGGGGTTTCGGTAAAAGATTCGAAATCGTGTGGATATGCAAAACTCCCAACAGGCTGTGTAAAATCAGTGTCTAGTGAAGGTGGGAAGGTCGGGTAAGACTAGTAGGAAGTGGGTGATTGGACAGGGGTAGGGTCAACATATGGATAAAAAAGTGAATAGTCGTGTGGATCCCTAGAACTAGATGAGTGGAGAGGGGTGAAAGATCGGCTGCGAGATTGAGCAATATGCTCAGCAATGGACATCGGCTTAGGAGTAACAGAAGGACTTGAAAAAGAAGTATCAACATATGGAAGTGGTAAAGGTTGACTTGGTTGACACAAAGTGGGTTGAAAAGTCAAACTGTTTCTCCTAGACGCCTCTATTTGATCTTACAAAGATATTTTTGGCAAGGAGGGATCGTCTTTAAATTGACCGAACAAATTGACATACGACGCAAAATTAGGTTCGGGATACCAAAGTTCGGCAGGTGATTTATTATGTGAGGTACCCATGTTAGAAGAAGGGAAAAAGAAAGAAGGTTGGTTGGTGCAAGGATTTATTTGCGGCAAAAGTTTGCAAGTTTTCTAATACTAATTTTCCTTTTTCTTTTTCTTTATTTGAAAATTGTTGCAAAAAGATTTTTAATTAAAGATATGCAACCGAAAAATATTACTTGCAATCAGTTATTATTTTAAGCATATCACAAAGAATCTTTATTTGGAAAAAATTGTTGCAAAAAGATATTCGAGAAAAGATATGCAACAAAAAAGATTACATGCAATCACTTTCTATTTTAAACGAGGCGCACAAATCCTGCACAAGATTGTTATTTGGAAGGGGAAATATTTTTATAGCGCACAAAATCCTGCAGGAATTTTCAGAAAAAAATATTTCAAAAATTACAGAGAAGAAACAGAGGGGCTTACAGAGGAAATTCCACGAGATGATGTCACTGTACCGCCGCCTTTCCGCGGTATAAACGCGTTTGTGCCGCGTTTCCGCGGCGAGATGGTTAGCACGAGTCCCCAAAATTTTTGTGCGGCGCTGAGTCAGCAAGATGGCCGCGTTTCCGCGGTCTAAGTATGGTTTCGGCCGCGGAAGCGCGGCAAGTTAGAGGGTTCAAATCTCCAGAAAAAATGTACTGTTCTGTTTTTGAAATCCTTCTCTGTTCTGATCTCCAGATTTCTGTTTCACCTTCTGGAAATTTCCAGATCCGTCTCGATTGTTCCTGCAAGATTCACACAACAAAGTACCCTTTCCAAAATAATAACAATTGATATATTTTTATAATTTTTGGATTTTTTTAGATTTTTATGATTTTTTTTTTAGATTAACCCGAAATCGCAAAAAGGAAAGTTCTACGCCATCCCCGGCAACGGCGCCATTTGATTTAATCTCGAAAACTATTTATTACCGTAATCAAGAACGGCGTCGCTTGGTAGCTAGCCGGTGAGTACGGGTCGGTCCACAGGGATGTTGTGAATCTCCTAGTCGCGCTAACGAGTTAATTTCGAAGGGTGTTCGGATTGATTATTAAATCTAAAAACCTCAATTATTCTATACTACGATTATCTAGATCTAGTCTTGCTAGGGTTAGGTTTAGGGATGGTTTGGAGATGCAGGTAAATCTCAACGCTTTCTATACCCGAATGAAGATCTATGAAGAGTTATGGTAATTATCAATAAAGGGGATTAGATCCATTCGGGAAGGTGTTCCTTCCTCTAGGTTCTTGTCCTTCCTTTAGAGATCCTTACCCTAACCTTCATGGAAAACATGCGCAACCGGGCTTTTATACTATGGTATCACCGCTACCTCGAGGGATAGGGTGCCGTAGGGCGCGGTGTGTGCGTGTATGCATGGAGTCCTATTGAAAATATATTATGGGTAAGAAAGGGATGAGAGATCTCATCTCTCAAAATCCTTCCCCAAAGCTAACACTAAACAATTTATCTACGGCAAGAAATTAAATCTACCTAGGGCAAAGAATTGAAATCTAAACTAGAGCAAGGAATTAAATCTACTTACAGATGCATCTCTCCAATCATCAACGCAGGTTTGTCAGATCTGAATTTCTGAATTGAAAAGAAACACCGATGCTCTCCATAAAGAGGTCTGAATTTATTATTAAAAGGAGGCATAGCCTTTACAATGATTTAGAGTTCCTATTTATAGAGAATAGGAAACCCTAGGGTTGCAATGACTCGCATGTCTACATTTACAAAAATAGCCCTTAGGTTGACTAGTCAGCGCCGCACCAAAAATATGGTAAAAAATATTTTTTCTGTCTGCACAATACGGCCGCGGAACCGGGGCCGCAGCCAAGGTTTGGCCGCGGTTCCGCGGCCAACTTGAGGTCTTGGGCTCTGCAAAATTCTGTGTTGGCTCCTTCTGACTTGTACTTCACACCTTTACAGGTCTTTTCTCAAATTGGCCTGTACATATTCTCCAGATCTCCAGTGAACAATTTTAGTGGACTTTACCCGTTCGCCTTGTAATCTTAGACCTTGCACTGCCCTTTATTCTTTTTAAACTGATATTTGTGTAGGCTTTATCAAGATCCTTCTCTTTGTTGGTCAAAGTCTCTCTTTTGCATCATCTTCTGTCTTTTTCACTGTTTTCTGTCCAAGAACTTGTAACCTGTAACATGTAGCAGACATGCGTCAAAAGCACCTGTTAATTTATAAAAAGAATAAGAATGGGGAATTTAATAATGCAATATTATGGTGTGAACAAGTGGCAATGACTTATGCAACTTAGAAAATCCAAAAGCCAGTATTTTAAGAAGGTTCGGTCAACTTGGTCACTAAGTCATAGTCTAGGGTTGGTCAAAGGTCGCTGCCAAAGAGAGAGAGAAAAGAAACACTTTGCGTGCACTCTAACCTAAATCAGAATGGTTATCACTTTATCTAATCAGGAAACCTCCCACTGTACTATCAAATTCTCCTCCAAACCTGAAAGAAGAATCAATCGGAATCACCCGAAGAGTAAACCAACTCATCAGTGGGAATCGGGATCCAACTCTCATTGCATGATAACGTGAAGGTATCCACTCATGTTATCGCACTCCAGAAGGTATGCGCATACCTGGCAAGTTTCAGTTTCTTTAGAAACTCCCGATGTGACTTTTACCCCATGTTCTTATGACCTTGACGAAAGCCAACAAATCATAAGTCACATGTCAAGTTCTACCCGCCATTATCTTGTTAATTCGAACCCACCCGTACATACCCTTGACGAAGGCCAACAAGGTAATACGACTGTCCCAAACCAACCCATCTATCTATACAACAAAAAAGTAACAAGCAGCTACTATCCACTATGCCTTGATGAAGGCCAACAAACATAGCATGAATACTACGTGCTACCGTCTGAAACGACGGAGGGCTACGGCTGGTTTTTGGCGAAAAAACCTTTAACGTAATGAACTTGATCTCGTTGAAGGAACCTGATAGCTTTTTATAAAAATATAGTGGCGAAAACCTTCACTAAAGAGGTCACTCCCGGTGAAGGGATCTCGGCTCTTTCCTCGTGGAATGAGGTGCAGGATATTCCAACTGAATATCGCGATGCAAAGCAACATGTAATCGACTATAGTGAAGTTATTACCCTGATGCAAACTTCTGCCCAAAGGGTCACTCCCGGTGAAGGGATCTCGGCCCTTGCCTCATCGAATGAGGTGCAGGATATTCCAACTGAATACCACTGTGCAAAACAAAAGAAAATATCCTTGTAATAACACTTTTTAAAACTGTTCCAACAACATCCAAACAGGTTTGTTTTCCTTTGCATTGATCAGAATCAACGCAATCCCATCAATTAATCACACCAGAAAAGAACGAAAATAAAATGTACCTGTATTCCATCCGCATTCGTCACTGGGTCCCGTCATTACCCGTTAGGTTACTTAACTAATGGTAGAGCGGGGACTGGACTAGCGCGGGTGCAAAACATATACAATATCTACTAGTATATATACCAATATACAATAATCTCTCCAGGCGTGATAATATGCAACATTACAGAAAAGTAATAAGCATCACAGAACAATACAGATAATCTGGGATCCCCGGGTTTCACAGAGCCGCTGCTGAAACCCGACGTTTCCCTGGTCGTGTGGATAGCCTGTGCAATGAAACCTAGACCCCTACGGGTGCGGCAAGTTACCCGCCAAAACCTGAAGCGAGGCAGCCCCCTACAGCATAGTGAATGGACCACCGTGCACTTCACGGAATCCGGTAACTTGAGCACCCCTCCTTGGGTCAACCTATACCCCCTACGAGTGCGGCGAATAGTCTGCCAATTCTTGAGTGAGGCCCCTCTGCCTCTCAAAGCCATGAAATGCGGACCCGTTGCCCTCCAGAACCCGGCTATCCGTGCACTCCGTCGTGGGGTAAACCTAGTACAGAAATGAAAAATATGTACAACAGGTACATCGACCTCAGCCCGGTCGTGCCCCAAAAGAATATTATACAAACAGACAGTGACGGCAGTCCACATGTTGGACGCTCGCCCTGCAATATCAAATGTACAAATAATTCCAAACTGCATTACCATTGCACACTGCTATCCACCACGACAAATCCGCAACATCACAGCACAACACAGAACATCAACGCGAATGTCACGTTCGCAAACCCGTCTAAAAGGACTATAGCAATTAGACGCAATTTACCGCTCGAATGACATTCACGGTCGGAGATATAACGTAAGTACTGTAAACTAACAAGTTTAAAATTCCGATCGACAAAACTTCCCGAAGTGGGCCCCACGTACATCTGCAGTACTCAAACAAAATCTGGTCCCAAACAAAGTATTCCAGAAACCACAATTCCCTATGCAGAACACCCAGAAGAAATAGGGTTTACTGTTCCCACAAACTGGCGGCGGAACCGCGGCCAAACCATGGTTTGTGCGGCGGTTCCGCGGCAACACAGTGGAATCAGTCTACCAAATTTCATCAGTTTTCTTTAAAAAGCCTGCTCGATTTTCTAAGATGCTCAAAATAATTTTTAGACGACAAAACAAAATCGACAGAAACTTTAACATTGAAATCGCGGTCTTGGAAATTTCGTTCGATCGATATTTTAAACACGTTAGAACAAGTTAGTAAAGGTTAATGGCGTGGCTCTGATACCATGTAAGTCTATGGTAGTGCCCCGGCCTCCATTCTGACGTCAAACGCGGAACAAAAACTTTTATAACAGGCGGTATCGCATACTATAACCCGGATCTTGCCATTAACGCTAAACTAACAAACTGTAAAGAGGTAGAAAGGCTATACCGATCGATCCGAGTCCTTCGGTCTTTAACCATCATCCCACGCTCCTCGCGGAAACTTCGATCTCTTTGCTCCTCGTCGAGGTGGCACCACATCTATGGATCTTTAAATGGGCTCCCGTCTCTATACCGAGGCAACTCGGTCATCAAGTCTGCTAAAAGAGATGACCAAGATGAAGTAGAGAATGAGTAAAATACTTTGTCTCAAACACTCTAGGGTTCTCATCACATGATAGGGTTAGGGTGGAGGTTGAAGAAGATGCTAAGTATTGGAAATGGTGAACTCAAGAAACTAGTGAGCAAAATAACCAAGCACAAAGAAAACCCTTGGCTGCCCAAAACTTTTGGTGATGATATATATATAAGGTTCTAAGATGAAATATCAAGGAAAATATCCTACAAAAATATCTCCAACTTAACCCTAAAATATCACACCCAAAACAAACCTCATTAATACATTAATGACTCACTAAATGACTCATTACATGAGTCATTAGTGATCATTCTAGAATCAATGAGTCACAAAGAATGAGTCACCCTTTCCAAAACTAATAATCATTTAAACCAAAATGATTAATCCAAAAAGAAATGCATCTTCTAAAGTATTCTCGTAACGGATTACGAAAATACCTCTCACCTGTATATACATACATGTATCCGTATTCCGACCGAATACGAATACGAGAGACTAAAATATTCCGACTCAATATAATACATGGATCCGGCTTAAACCAAAGCCCACCAGTATTATCTGCCCGAAATATGACACGTGCACAAGTGCACGTGCATTTTTCGAACCCTGCCATAAAACCATACGGCATCTACAACGTTTCGCCCGAACTTAGGAAACTATCTGTGGGGGACTCTAAAGACTCGTTAGTGCCCTGGCAGTGGGTTTAACCACAAGAACGTCAGCGGCACTAGCTGTGCGTAACGGCTGCCCATGTACTGACCTCAAGGGAAGCCGATGAGCGAACTCATCCTGGAACCCCACTGAGCCTATCAGTGACAATATACATACAGTCCGGTCCGTTCGTCTATGAGTATCGCATATCGGGCCTAGGGGGCTGGTAACGTCAGACCCCCAAAAGCGTATAAGTCGTGTCAGAGTATAGCCCAGAACACCCTGAGATACTATTGGAGTACCTACTAGTAAATCTCCTGCCTCGGCCGAGGGCTATGTGTAATGGCTCTCCTAGACACAGCGCGATCTCACCCCCAATACCGGGATAAACGAATCCCCTGCCGATCCGCTCACTTGCCTCCATGTGGCTCGGGACTGTACCCAACTAAAACCTGTTTGCACGACTCCTTTGAGCCGTGGTAAGGTAGTAATCAAAGCACAGTGGGAACTCACACGAGACAAATGACGATCTCATGTCGTTGAACTAACCTGTACACATGTCACCAGGGAACTGCTATCTGACGCTAGGTATAATACCAACTAGCAGGTTCCCGGCGAGTCCTGTCCGGTGTACTCATAACCTAATGAGCACCTGTATACATATTAGGTGAACCAACTAACGCCAGTGGCTTGTGAGGCCGGCCACCGCCCCTCGTCGGGGGCTCGACTGTATACACTAGTCTACTCCGGAGTATCGATGCCCTGTCTCGAAACTCCCACGACTAGGGACCACTTTTAAGGATGTGCTTATGGACTACCCAACTCTCACGTATATGATCGCCATCATACTGTTGGTAGTCAAGCAGGATCCTAAGGGCTCTATCAACGTGTAATAGTGAACAGTCACCTAAAGCTGTACACGATGATAAAGGCAAACCAGATAGCATACTATCATCTCGAGTAAGGCTGTCCTACCGGTATAGGTCCTCCCTCAATCATTACAATCACGTACCTGCGATTTAATAATTGACTTTGAGGGCACTACATCCACCCGTAACTATCTCGCATCTAGAGCAAGCACATCAGTCGGCTTTCGGTGTTCATTCAAGTTCCACCAATTTGTAGCGTGACTTGTGAGATAGTTACGGGTGGACAGGGATGAAGAGTGAAGTTTCAGATTTCGTTTCAAGGTGTATGTCTTGTTGTGAGCTAAGGTTGAGCATCTGAGACCGGCTGGAGAGTTGCAACCTTTAACTGTTCCGGAATAGGAATGGGAGCAGATCTCCATGAATGTCGTTATGGTGTCTACCCAGGTCTGGTCAGGGTATGACTCTATTTGGGTGTTGTTGTCCGGTTTACTCAGTTTGCTCTGTTGTTCTTTGTTACGTTTGTGTGTTTGTTCAAAGTTCCTTCATGTGTTGTATCCAATGGAGGCACCCTGTTCGCTTGCCGTCTTGGGCAGAAGTTTCAGGAAGTCTTGGGTACTGGTTG
This sequence comes from Agapanthus africanus, assembly GCA_030015575.1. Lineage (NCBI taxonomy): Eukaryota > Viridiplantae > Streptophyta > Magnoliopsida > Asparagales > Amaryllidaceae > Agapanthus > Agapanthus africanus. The sequence goes on from JASDDO010000029.1 coordinate 219,516,463, forward strand.
AGCTTTAGCTCCGCTTTTACATCCGCAGGACGAAGGTTCTGAGAGAGGGCTATACAGACTCTGGAGGATTTGCTTGTGCGTACATGCTAATTGGTTGTTGGCTGTTGGGATCGTCACTGGCCATTGTTAGGGTTCTCCTTCGATAGCTGTTATCAGGAGACTTTCCAATTGGCAACCTTTATGGCCTTGTGTGGTTGGTTGTGTCGATCGCTAGTCTGTACTGACTCCGCGAGAGCAGGATTTTGGACCCCAGCTAGTCCAAAGACGTCGGAGAAGATCCAATTGGTTCAGGTCAGGATGAGAGTAGCCCAGTGCAGACAAAAGTCTTATGCCGACCGTGGTGGTCGCAGACTTGAGTTTGCAGTGGGAGATCATGTATTCCTACGGATTTTTCCGGTGAAATGGCGTGTTGAGTTTTGGGAAGCTTAGTCCCAAAATTTTAGGTCCTTTTGAGATCCTTGAAGCGAGTTAGTCCCGTTGCCTATAATTTGACACTTCCGCCCAGATTTTTGAGTATTCACCCCGTATTCCTTGTGTCGATACTTCGCAATTACCTTCATGACCTTTTTCACATGATTCAGCATCAGACCATTTAGCTTGGACGCGATCTTTCGTTCACCAGAAGCCGATGGTTATAGTGGATCGACAGGTGGAGGAACTTCGGTCAAGGGTCTTGCCATCTGTGAGGGTTCTTTGGCGTAGCCGTATGGTGAGGTGATCACTTGGGAGATTGCCAGCGAGATTTGGGAGTTTGTACTCATCTCTTTGAATGTACACTTAGTGAGAATTTTAAATTCGAGGACCGAATTTCTTTAAGGGGGGAAGATTGTAAAATTTTCCGTTTTTAGGGTAAATTTTTTGGTGTTTTCCGTTTTAACCCGATTGTAATCAAACATCAATATAGACTTGCCGGCACCTAGTTTAGCTAGAATAAAGCTAGTGCGTGAACTTTGGGGGTTTTTGGAAAGTTTTGGCTCATATAGAATTTTTCCCTAATAAAATATTATTTTAATGCTTTATTTGTGCACTTTATTAGTTGTAATTACTTTTTTTATGGGTTAATTACTACTAATGTGGTTTTATACTAAACTAATTACTAGAATTATGTTTAGAACCTTCTCACCAAAATATCAAGATTTTTAGGATTTAATTGAATTTTTTTAAGAAAAGAAAATGGCGACTAATGCTTTTTTTTGTTCTATTATGCAATTATTGCAATTATCTTCTAGAATTTTCTCCAAAATTCCATAACACCCTAGCCTTTCCTCTCATGGCCGGCCACATGATATCCTTGCTGTCCCATCTCCTTCTCATCTCATTTCTTCACTTTTTGCTTCAAAATAATCATGAAAAATCCAAATAAATTCATAGAAAATCAAATATAATCCAAAACCTTCATTCTTCTTCACAAAACTTGGTTAGATCTTCATTCTAGTGAGGATTTTGGAGGCAAAAGTTTGGTTTTTCTTGTTTCAAGTGGTATTCTTTGAAGGTATAAAACCCTAACTCTAATCTCTTTTGTGGTATTATTACTTTAATTAGCTTAATTAGATATTTAAATTAAGCTTTTAAATTCATATTTGGAAAATTCTAGTAAGAGTTTTGTTAATCAAATTAGGGTTTTGATTAGTGAAATGGTTAATTAATATGTTAAGCTAGAAGAAAACTTAATCAAGTTGCTAATTTGTTAAATGATATTTCCTAATCGGCTAATTAAGCTAATTAACAAACTAAACTTTTGCTAATCCTAATTAGTAAAATCTAAAATTTTAGTAAAGGTATAAGTGATTTAACCTTGCTATTTGAAGATGTTTGTAAGTTCTAATTTTGGTAAAACTTGTAGTTTTGTGCTAAAATGATATATGCTGCTTACTAGATTTCCGGATATTTTAGGCGTGGGTTTCTTTTGACGTTGTGACGTTATTTATATTAGATTCCACGTTTATTATTGTGTTGTGTATGCGCTGTAAGTGCACGGCGGCACCCCGGCCTCCATCCCGAGGCCAAATGCGGAAGCGGTGATAAACTTTAATTTTGCAAACTAGCAAACTGGCACCACCGCGCACTAAACACCCAAATCGAACCATTAACTAGTCCTAGCTAACTACAAGATGGGGAATAGAGATATACTGACTGATCCGAGTCCTCCGATCTTCTCGTCATCGTCCCGATCTCCCGTGGAATGTCCTGTCTCCACCTCGTCGCCGGGAGTGCACCACATCGCCTACATCTTTTACGGGCTCCCACCTTAATGCCGAGGCAACTCGGGCACGAAGCTGGCTAGTCGACGTGCCCAAGGTTTGCTGTAGAATGTGTAGTGAGCATGTCTCATTTGGGGTTGTAGGAATTGCCATTGGTGGAGGAAATGAACCATATATATTTTTGGATGAACAAAGGGATTTTTGGCATGGGAATGAGACACCATTTTCTTCTCCCAAATTTTGGACAGCCCACTAAGGGGAATGGCCGGCCATGGCTTTTGAATGGTGAGAGAGAGAGAGAGAAAAACAAGTGGGGGAAAAACTATCATCCAAAAGGGAGAGAGAAAAAGGATATGATGATCAAGAATCATTTTAACCAAAACCCCACTCCAAAAACCCATCAACTACAACCATGATTGCTCACAAAGTCAAGCAATCATGAACCAAGGAAAGTCAAGGTATGGTCCACCCATCATGATGCAACAAAAAGGCAAAGACCCCCTCCACAAATGCTTATTTGCACAAATGCAAATAAGCCCTCCTCCACCAATCTTCGGCCAATGAAGGATACAAAGAAATATGGCCGAAACGGAAAGCAAACTGGCAACTCCAGAAAACTGGTCCCGTAATAAATTACAGGAAAACCCCGATACTGTGTATACACACCCGCATTTGTATTCCGACCGCAATACAAATGCAATGAGACAAAACTACACTGTACTATACTAGGATCCGGCTTAAACCAAAGCCGGCTAGTAATATCCGTCCGATCCTGATCCGTGCAATACCGCACGTGTCTGATCGAACCCTGCCATATATGCATACGGCCTCTAGTACTAACTGTCCGATCCTGATCCGTGCAATACCGCACGTATCTGATCGGACCCTGCCATATCTCCATACGGCCTGTACAGCTTTTCGCCCGAAAGCTTGAGTAACTGAATGTGGGGGACTCTAAAGACTCATCAACACCTTGGTTGTGGATTTAACCACTAGCACGTCAGAGGTATAAGCCAATACGTAACGGGCTACCAGGTATTGACAAAAAGGGACGTCTGTGAGCGAACTCAGCCTGACACCCTACTGAGCCTGTCAGTGACAATATCCGTACAGTCCGGTCCGTTCGTCTATGAGCATCGCATGGCGGGCCTAGGGGGTTGGTAAAAGTCAGACCCCCAAAAGCGGTACAAGTCGTGTCGGAGTGTAGCCCAGAACACCCTGAGATACTACTGGAATACCTACCAGTAAATCTCCTGCCTTGGCCAAGGACTTCGTGTAATGGCTCTCCTAGACACAGCGCGACCTCACCCCCAATACCGGGAGAGACGAATCCCTGAAGATACGCTCACTGCCTCCATGTGGCTCAGGACCGTACCCAACTAAAACCTGTTTGCACGTCTCCTTTGAGCGTGGTTGGGTAGTAATCAAAGTACAGTGGGAACTCACACGAGACAAATGACGATCCTCAGGTCGATGAACTAACCTGTACATATGTCACCAGGGAACTGCTATCTGACGTCAGGTATAAGACCAACTAGCATGTTCCCGGCGAGTCCTGTCCGGCGAGTCCTGTCCGTCAGTCCGGGTCATCCCTCTCTCAATACATCGGGCATCCGTCATTCCGGGTCAGCCCTATATCAATCCATCGGGCATCCGTCATTCCGGGTCAGCCCTCTCTCAGTACATCCTCTAGCACCGAGAAAACACGGGGCGGCGCCCCAAAATATCATATCAAGGGAACCGGGTTTTTAAATGATTACTTATTTGAAAAGGCCACGGTTCCCAAATCCAGAAATCACATGAAATCTCAACCAATAATACAAGTAAATGTGATGTGATATGTACATCAAGTATGAGTATCAAGTCATGTCACATATAGATAAGCTACAATGCAATGATCCAATGTGATATAGGTATCAAATATGAGTATCAAGTCATGTCACATATAGATAAGCTACAATGCAATGATCCAATGTAATATAGGTATCAAATATGAGTATCAAGTCATGTCACGTATAGATAAGCTACAATGCAATGATCCAATGTGATATAGGTATCAAATATGAGTATCAAGTCATGTCACATATAGATAAGCTACAATGCAATGATCCAATGTGATATAGGTATCAAATATGAGTATCAAGTCATGTCACATATAGATAAGCTACAATGCAATGATCCAATGTGATATAGGTATCAAATATGAGTATCAAGTCATGTCACGTATAGATAAGCTACAATGCAATGATCCAATGTGATATAGGTATCAATTATGAGTATCAAGTCATGTCACGTATAGATAAGCTACAATGCAATGATCCAATGTGATATGTGTAGTAGGTATGCAATGCACTAGCTAGTAACCATGAACATGCAATATATATAAGGAACGCTATAAGGTCCTATCAGCCCTGACGTAGAACGCCATGCGGGCGATATCCCCGTAGATGTGAAATCTACTCACCGTAGCCTCCCACTAGGTATAGCCAACAACCTGTTTCCCCTCCTACGCGGCGTCCGCTGTACTCGCCTGCGAACCTATAATTACACAATATATCACACGTAAGCTTGAAATCACAAAAACGCGACATTTAAGCCGAATCAGTAACTCGTGTCGCGAACCAAGCGCGCGTGTGTGCGATACGCTAAAACGTGTGGTTACGTGTCTGAAATCACTCCGACGCGTCGCGATACGCAGAAACCCAAAACCCACACACACGTATCACGCGTGTCGCGAAAGTTTGAAAATACGGGAAAATAGGTATTCTACCCCAGATTTTGATACAGAAAAGATATGGAAAAACTATACATGCCAAAACAACACACATAGCAGCAGACACCTACACCCCAAACCCCAACCCATGTCTCCCCCATCTGGCCGCAAATTGCGGCCAGAATGCAATATTTGGCGGCCCCAGATGGAAATTGGGCTCCCAGGTTGGGTGTGTGCACTCTATACCCCCTATACATGCTACAGTAACACCTAGTTTTACTCTGAAATGTCTCGGATAACAGCAGATCCTACAGTGCCCAAATTCTAGTTAAAATCCACACTTTGCACTAAAAATGGAACTTTAGGGTATTTTTGTGCAACCTGAAGTATAACCTAGTTAAAATAGCTCTAAAAACACTTAATGGAGCTAACTAAACTATGAGAACACCAATCTAACATATACATCACAAATATCCTATAATATCACTAAAAATGCACAAAAATGAGATTTTTGCTAAACAAAACTACAAGTTATGGAAAAAGAGGTTAAGACCAGAGTTTATACCTTTTAGAGACCTTGCAACACACCAAAGTTTCAGCTTTTCCCCTCGTGTATGCAGATTTGCCTTAAACACCCTAAAAAGCTCACTTTTCCTAAGGTTATGTGATGAAAAGGTGTGGTTTTTGTGTAGGATTTGTTTGGGAATTGAAGGGAATGAAAAGAGAAGAGAATATGGAGGAAAAATGAAGTTTTTGCTGCTGGAAATTTCTGTGGAATCTCAGAAATGAGGGAAAGAGAGAGAAGAGAGAAGAGAAAGAGGGTCAAAAGTCAAGGTTTACCTAACCACCATGCTCATTTGTTTAATGGTATTTGAATTTTCTTTTTCTTTTGTTGTTTCCTTTTGAAATTATAAAAAGGGTTTAGAAAAGGGTTAAATGGAGGGGAAAAAGAGTTTGCAACCATGCACAAGAATGGTTAACAAGTCACAAGAAAAGGTCTAAGTGTGCAAGTGTGCACAACAAGGGCAAATTTCCAATATGCTAACACTACCAATAATAACTATAAATCCTATGAACACACAAATATAAAAACATGCATGACTACTAATTATCACCAAAACAATCAAACGGAAATCCAAGGTGTTACAATCTACCCCCCTTAAAGAAATTCGGTCCCCGAATTTAAAAATCTAACCATACGCACCTTCAAAAAGGTGGGGATACCTCTTCATCATCTCGCTTTCGGTCTCCCAAGTGACCTCCTCCCTGCTCTGGCCACGCCAAAGTACTTTGACGGACGGTATCTCTTTCGACCTCAATTTCTTCACTTGTCGATCTAAGATCATCACTGGCTGCTCTGCATAGGAAAGATCGCGCTCAAGCTGGATCGTCGGGTGCTGAATTGCATGCGAAGGATCATGAAGATATCGGCGGAGCATCGAAACGTGAAATACGGGGTGCACGTCTGGAAAACTGGGCGGAAGGGCTAATCGATACGCAACTGCACCAATACGCTCAAGGATCTCGAATGGGGCCCACATATCTGGGACTAAGCTTCCCTTCTTTCCAAACCTCATTACGCCCTTCATTGGGGAGACCCTCAAGAAAACATGATCACCAACAGAAAACTCAAGCCTGCGCCGACGACGGTCCGCATAAGATTTCTGCCTACTCTGGGCTGCTCTCCTCCTACGCGAATCAACTGGATCTTCACTGTCGTCTCCTCACGACCTGTGGTCCTAAGATACTGTTCTCACTGAGCTTCGTCCAACAAGTAGGCGACCTGTATTTTCTCCCATAAAGAGCCTCAAACGGTGCCATCTGAATGGTCTCCTGGTAGCTGTTGTTGTAGGAGAACTCTACTAAGGGCAAATGATGATCCCAGCTACCTCCGAAGTCTAAAACGCATGCTCTGAGCATGTCCTCGAGAGTCTGAATAGTCCGCTCTGACTGTCCGTCGGTCTGCGGATGAAATGCCATGCTGAAACTCAAGCGAGTGCCCAAAGCCTCTTGAAGTCTCTGCCATAGTCTACTAGTAAACTGGGTGCCTCTGTCGGACACAATGCACGTCGGGACTCTGTGTAGTCGCACTATCTCGTCAATGTAGATCTGGGCATACTGAGTAAATCCGAAAGTCGTCTTTACTGGTAGGAAGTGAGCTGCTTTCGTCAAACGATCCACGATCACCCAGATGGGGTCATACTCCCGACTAGTCCTGGGTAGACCCACCACGAAATCTATCGAAATCTGTTCCCATTTCCACTCCGGAATGGGTAACGGTTGTAGCTCTCCCGCGGCCTCTGGTGCTCAGCCTTGACTTGCTGACAAATCAGGCATCTCGATACAAAATCTGCAATGTCCCTCTTCATACCGTCCCACCAGTAAACATCTTTCAAATCATAGTACGTCTTGGTGGAACCGGGATGAACACTATATACCGATCGATGTGCATCCTCAAGAATCTCGCGCCGCAATCCCTTAGCATCTGGTACGCACAGTCTAGCTCCAAATCGTAGTATCCCCTGATCATCGATCACGAACTCGGAAAATTTGCCCTGTCCTATCCGTGTCCTGCTCTCTGAACAGCGGCCATCGCTGTGCCTCTTGTACACGGTCAAGCAACTGTGGGCGTGCACGAACATGCGCAATTCGTCCTCCGATCGGCGTAAACTCGAATCTGTACCCGGCTGTCGCATAAGATCTGCCAATCTGCCGACGACTGCCTCTGCACTGTGCTCAAGCAGGATAGACTACCCCGGGCCTCCTGCTCAACGCATCTGCCACTACATTCGCCTTGCCCTGGTGATACAAGATCTCACAATCGTAGTCTTTCACTAACTCCATCCATCGGCGCTGTCTAAGGTTCAGGTCTCGCTGCTGAAATCTATACTTTAAGCTCTTGTGGTCGGTGAATATCTGGCACGACTCTCCATACAGATAATGTCGCCAGATCTTGAGTGCAAGGACCACTGCAGCCATCTCCAGATCATGAGTAGGGTAATTCTGCTCATGTCTCTTTAATTGCCGTGAAGCATATGCAATCCCCCTGCCATGCTGCATCAAAACGCACCCCAACCCTACTCGTGAAGCATCGCAGTAGGCCACAAATCCGTCTGATCCCGAAGGCAATGATAACACTGGTGTCGTAGTCAGTAGAGCCCGTAGCTGCTGGAAACTGTGCTCACGCTCCTCCGTCCAATCGAAGCGAACTCCCTTTCCGGTCAACCCGGTCAAAGGTGTAGCAATGCGAGAGAAGTCCTGTACATATCGCTGGTAATAACCTGCCAGCCCTAGAAAGCTGCGAATCTCCGTCACTGACGTGAGTCTAGGCCAACTCCGAACTGCCTCGATCTTCCTCAGGTCGACACCTATACCATCTCGTGTAATTACGTGGCCCAAGAAGTCTACGCTGTCTAGCCAGAAGGCACACTTGGAGAATTTGGCGAAAAGCTGATGCTCCCTCAAGGTCTGCAGTGAAATCCGCAGGTGCTGCTCGTGCTCCTCTCTACTCCGAGAATACACCAAGATATCGTCAAAAACCACCATAATGAACAGATCAAGATACGGCCGGAAATACGGTTCACCAAATCCATAAACGCTGTTGGCGTGTTGGTGAGTCCGAACGACATCACCAAAACTCATAATGGCCGTAGCGCGTACGGAAGGCTGTCCGGGGAATGTCCTCCTGTCGAACCCGCAGCTGATGATAGCCCGATCGTAAATCGATCCTCGAAAAGTATCCTGCAACTGACCCTTCAACTTTCTAAGTTCCGCCGGGGCCATCCAATAAAGCGGTACCGAAATAGGTCCCGTGCCAGGAACCAAATCAAAGCAGAAAGAATTATCACGCTCGGGCGGTAGCCCAGGAAGCTAGCCAGGGAACACATCAGGGAACTCGCTACCAACCGGAACCTGATCCAAAAGAACCTCTATAGCCCTAGTGTCGCAAACATATGCGAGAAATCCCTGACATCCCTTCCGTAAAAGCTGTCCAGCGCGAACCGAAGAAATCACACCGTGAGGGGTGGCACTACGGTCCCCCAACACAACAACAACCGACTCGCCGGGAAAACAAAATCGGACTGTCTCCTCACGGCCGACAACAGAAGCATAGCACGTGGCTAACCCATCCATGCCCAAAAGGACGTCGAAGTCCAACATCTCATGAAGGATCAAATTGATCGGCAACTCTCTCTCGCCGATACGGACGGTACAGGATCGGAACACGTGCCTAGCAACAAACGACTCTCCCGCAGGAGTAGTCACAACTAGCGGTTGACCAAGCAAACCGGACTCTCTACTCAAACTCAGCACAAGGGGTGTGGATACATACGGGTACGTGGAAACATATGAGCACAAGGATCCGGATCAAATAATACGTGTGCAACAAAGGACAAACTAAAAGAGTACCTGAAACCACAGCATCGGATACCCGCACGTCCCGATGAGTCGAAGCAAAAACTTGTGCCTGACCTTCATTTGCGACTGACCGAACTCCTCCTCTACTAGCCTGACCCCTCTGTGCAAACCCTCCGCGTCCACGACGCCTCAGAACACGACCCTGACGTGCTGTGAAGAAACACTGCCTGATGAGTTGTTGAAGGCTTCCGCATCGTAAACACCTACGCACTGAAAGCTGTCCTGCCTGGGGATGGAAGCCAAACGGCTGTCCTCGTCCTAAGCCTCTGCTCTGGGCTGGTATACCGGTATGATTCCTCAACTGTTCCGGAATTCTCACGGTCTCTGGAAGACGTGTCTCGTAAACGGGAGCTGCCTCCACCGGTGCTATGTAGGGGACGGAATACTGCATGATGATCGCAAGGAACAACTGGGTAACAGGGGTGGCAACCATCTGTCGCTGCGCTCGAACGACTTCGACCAATGAGCTCATCGCCTGGCATAGGCCCTGCATCTCTACCACTAATCTAGCGATCTGAGCTGCCGTAGGGGAAACAATCTGTCCTGGTGCAACAGGAGTATTACTCGGATTAGTCCTTGTCTCGGATGAACCAACTGTTGCGCCACGGCAGCGCCCCGGCCGTCTTGCTCGAGGCCAAATTGCGGAATCAAAAAATTTTCCCTTACTCGGAAACCGGCGCTACCGCGGACAATTACCCGGATCGATTACCATTAACCTAACTAGCAAACAAGAGATGGGTTAAGAAAAGTATACCGAGTGATCCGAGTCCTCCGGTCTTCTCTTCATCATCCCGATCTCCCGCGGAAAGTCTTTGCTCCACATCGTCGCCTCCTCGCCGGAAAGGGCACCACATCGCCTTCGTCTTTTACGGGCTCCCGCCTCAATACCGAGGCAACTCGAGCATGAAGCCGGCAACTCGACATGCTCAAGATTTGCTGTAGGAAGTAGTGTAGAAACTTTGTCTCTTGGAGTTTATGTAGTTGCCATTGATGGATGGAGGAAGAGGTAAAGAAAATTGGTGCTTTCAATTTTCTAGCAAGAAGAAAATGAAATCAACTCTCTCATTCTTTTTCTTTCTCTCTTTTTTCATCACCATGAAAGACTTTTTCTTCAAGTGAGAAGAAGATGGTGGAGGAATGAATATCATAACATATACATGAAGGGAGGTGAGTGTAGGAGCAAGGAAGTGGTGACTACAACCAAAGTCAACAAAACATCAACCATGCTAAAAACACTATTTTCTCCATAACCTTTCACTTCACTTTAAAAAGCAAGTCAAGGTTGAAAGATATGAAATCTATCATAATCAATATATATGCAAAGAAACCCCTCCACAAAGTGTCATTTGCAAACTTGCAAATAACCCCCTCCATCGGAAAAGTCCGGCCGGGAAAGAACAAAGGAAAACCGGCCGGAACGGAATGCAAACTGGCAACTCCAGAAAACTGGTCCCGTAATAAATTACAGGAAAACCCCGACACTGTGCATACACACCTGCATCTGTATTCCGACCGGATACAAATGTAATGAGACAAAATCTACACTGTACTAGACTAGGACCGGCTTAAGCCAAAGCCGGCTAGTAAAATCCGTTCGATCCTGATCCGTGCAATACCGCACGTATCAGATCAAACCCTGCCATATACCTATACGGCTACTAGTACAATACTGTCCGATCCTGATCCGTGCAATACCGCACGTATCTGATCGGACCCTGCCATATCTCCATACGGCCTCTACAGCGTTTCGCCCGAAAGCTGAGTAACTGAAAGTGTGGTGGACTCTAAAGACTCGTCAATACAATGGCTGTGGATTTAACCACTGGCACGTCAGAGGTATAAGCCAATACGTGACGGGCCACCAGCTATTGAACAAAAGGGACGTCGATGAGGAAGCTCACCCCGACACCCAACTGAGCCTGTCAGTGACAATATCCATACAGTCCGGTCCGTTCGTCTATGAGTATCGCATGGTGGGCCTAGGGGGTTGGTAAAAGTCAGACCCCCAAAAGCGGTACAAGTCGTGTCGGAGCGTAGCCCAGAACGCCCTGAGATACTACTGGAATACCTACCAGTAAATCTCCTGCCTCGGCCGAGGGCTTTGCGTAATGGCTCTCCTAGACACAGCGCGACCTCACCCCCAATACCGGGAGAGACGAACCCCTGCAGATCCGCTCACTGCCTCCATGTGGCTCGGGACTGTACCCAACTAAAACCTGTTTGCACGACTCCTTTGAGCCGTGGTAGGGTAGTAATCAAAGCACAGTGGGAACTCACACGAGACAAATGACGATCTCAGGTCGATGAACTAACCTGTACACATGTCACCTGGGAACTGCTATCTGACATCTGGTATAAGACCAACTAGCAGGTTCCCGGCGAGTCCTGTCCGGTGTACTCATAACCCAATGAGCACCTGTATACATCTTAGGTGAACCAACTGACACCAGTGGCTTGTGAGACCGGCCACCGCCCCTCGTCGGGGTCTCGACTGTATACACTAGTCTACTAATGGAGTATCGATGCCCTGTCTCGAAACTCCTACGACTAGGGACCATTTAAGGATGTACTTATAGACCCCAGCTCCCACGTATATGATCGCCATCATACTGCTGGTCGTCAAGCAAGAATCCTAGGGCCTCTATCAACGTGCAATAGCGACATGTCAGGTCACCTAAAGCAGTACACGATGATAAAGATGAACCAGATAGCATACTATCATCTCGAGTAAGACTGTCCTACCGGGATAGGTCCTCCCTCAATCATTGCAATCACGTGCCTGTGATCCAATAATTGACTCTGAGGGCACTATCTCCAACAATCTCCCACTTGCACTCAAGGCTAATTATTGCGATGCCGCATACTCACAGCCCGTGTGATACCGAACACCCAACTCCTCTACTAGTCAGTCTCACAAAACTCGTTTGCGAAACTATTACGTTCGAGGAATAGCCTCAGTGAGTGGATCCGCTGTGAAGTTTCTTTCTATGTCTCTCTATATCTCAAGTTCGCGGAGAAAGCCATCTCCCGAAATGAGCAATACCTGTCTTGGAATGTCTGGATGTCTGATGGGACCTAGTTCATAAATGAACTCCAAATCCAAACTTCTTAGACTGTATCATCAACTGAACTTAATCAGTATCCTGCGCCAAGCCTCCCTCAGTATTGCCTTGGACCACCTGTCCAAAATACTGTCCCTCGTCAGAAGGAGAACTATAACTCTGACAACCTCCTTGTCGTCCATGTCACCTTGGAAGCCTGGAGTGATAACCGTCTCCTAAAAGAGGCAGCCGTTATCATATCCCTAGAACATTCACTTATGTTCTAAAACTGCTTCCTACTGTTTTTCCAGGATTGGATTAATATCAACTTACTGCATCTAGTGCAAGAACAACATCTGGTGTGGTACTTGACATCTCATGATTGACTCAATTGCCTAAGCAAGTGATCTGCCAATCATGAGTATCCCTCTCCCCTTTAGTCTATAAGACACCTTTAGAGAGGGTGAATCTATCAACTGCAGGTGTACTACCGTGTCAGGAGTCGTCCATTCTAAATACTCATAGAATGCTGTCAAGATACCCAGATTGGGAAACCACCCAAATCTAGATCTAAAACCATAGATCTAGTAACCAGTATGTCTGATATAATATCCAAGTCCCTTGTGGAGAAACCACTGTGTGACGACCAAAGTATAACCGATCGTAGTATAGGAATATCACTTCCTACTACCTTCTCAACAGATCCATCCCCTATTCTGATGACGTCAAACCTATGACTGTCACATCAGAAATAGATGATCTATCTCCGCTACATCTGCTTTAGTCTATAAATAGACATAAGCCTGATGTCCACCAATGCTTCCGCTGCTCCCACTGACTACGACAACCCTCTGGCAGAGTCATATAGACGTGCACTTCTAAAGCTAGTTTAGAACGACGCTATACTCATCCTCCTGCCGGGTCCCGCAGCCTGGAACAACAACAATGGCAAGTGTGGGTAAACAAGAACTTCCCTGTCACCGTCCTTGAGGCTACCGTAGTACCTCTCGGGTGCCTGAAGTTACCCACCTCATCTGCGGAGTGGCCAATGGAATGTCAAATCAGATTGAATCTTTAGGTTCCTTTTTAAATCTTCAGTAATCGTTTGCGGTTCTGGAATCACTTCCAGTTCTACCATACTCCCACTGCTGTTTTTGAAAAATCCATTTTTAATAAAACTGTGGCGAGTCTAGAACAATATTGCTATTGTTCATCCAGATGGTAGAAAGTCAACCCTCGTCATAGCCTGGGTCAACCCACAAACGGCCATTACAGAAACGTGCCTGGAGTTGTCCAGTGTCTGGTTTTAATCATAAGCTGGACAACTCCCCGTACCTTAACATCGTTAAGATATGAACTGTTCTATATCCAATATAGAACCAGAGGCACTGATTCAATTGAACCAGATTCAAATCATGCAACTATCTCCAGTGCATGTCAACTAAATGGAAGGAGGTCGATCAGCGTTACTCAACTTAGGAATGCTTCCAATTATGAGTAACCTGAAAGAGAAGCAATCTGTCTTCATCATTACTATCAACTGAATATCATACACAAGTATCTACATCTTCGATCTCTTTGAAGAATCCCGATACTTGCTACACCTGGTACTCTACTCTATTCAAATACCTATAACTCCTCAAAACTTAGACCCTGTGTTTCCACGAAACAGCTGTCTAAAATCTAGAGAAGCCATAAGTAAACCGAATATAGTACGAGCACCAACCCCTTTGTCCTAATGGACACTGGACAACATACAATACTCTGTATAAGTCCGCTGAGTCTAACAACTCTTTCACTGTGCGTCGCAGGTTGAAAACTGTACTTATGGTTAAGAAGAATTACACCGCTGTTCAATGCTCCTTACCTAACCATCCACTGATATAGGTAAATGTCATCGACATAATATCAAAAGGTATATCTCACTCTATGAAAATAGACGTACAGATATATCGATTTGAAATTGGTGCACAACAGCGGATATTCAAAACCAAATATTTGCCGACCGGCAAACAACCCAGGTGACTTCCTCAAATATCACCGATTACAACGAATCCAGATATAATGAGGATGATCACCCAATTCCCAATAACTTACTCCCACTCATCATCTGTAAAACCATACAGATGTGAGAATCCAACCTGGTAAATACATACCCTGGAGTAAGTGTCTAATCGGGAAATCAGTTTTCTATTAACAGTACACAGTGAAACTGAAACATTGAAATGTTTCGTCGGGGTATCCTGGTATTCCTAGTAATGCCTCTTCCATTATCCAGATTCACAACTGTCACCGTATATCTCTTTGCCATCTGTCCAAATCCCTTTATATGTCTTTAGTCATTACCGTCTGCACACCCCTTTAGGCCAATTGGTTTTCTTCCTTCCCCACCGTTCGGCACCAGCCTATGGTTTGGAAGAAGACTATCCAATAAGCATAAAGGGTGTACTGTCCTAATCCTAGGAGCACTCGCAATGCGAGAGAAGGTGAAGATAAAAGACACCTGAATGTACTTTATTCCTATTTCTCCTGAACCAGAATCCATCCCCGAACTGGAACAAGTTCCTTTCGAGTTCGTATATAACCATACGATGGAATATCCAATAAACTGTGGATCTTCGTAGTGATACGGAGTGTCCTAGAGAAATTCAAAGGTGATTTAGGATTGGCGAAGAAATACTTGGTTTGGTCGTGAATATCAGTCGCAATTTACTTTGCCCTCTTACTAATCCCTTGCTTTGTCTGAACTTAATACCTTCTGTACACCGTTTTAGGCTAACTGGTTTTCTTCATTCCCTACCGGTCGGCACCAGCCTATGGTTTGGAAGAAGACTATCCAATTTGCGTAATAGGTGTACTACTCCTAAACCAAGGAGTACTCGCAACCTGAGAGAAGGTGAAAAGAAAAGACAACTGAATAATCCTATCCGTTTTCTCCAGAACCAGAAACCATCCTCGAAGTCCTTCGAGTTCGTATCTAACCATACGATGGTTTTGTCCAATGGAAGTGGACGTTCGTAGTAATACGGGGTGTCCTGGAGAAAAGGGTAAAAGCAGGAGTGGCAATGAGGTCTGCAACTCTGACAATCCAAAAGCCAGTGTTAAGAAGGTTCGGTCAACTTGGTCACTGAGTCATAGTCCAGGGTCGGGTCAATGGTCGCTGCCAGAGAGAGAGAAAAGAAACACTCAGCGTGCACTCTAACCTAGATCAGAATGGTTACCAATTTATCTAATCAGGAAACCTCCCACTGTACCTCAAATTCTCCTCCAAACCTGAAAGAAGAATTAGTCGGGATGACCCGAGGAGTAAACCAACTCATCAGTGGGAATCGGGATCCAACTATCATCGCATGATAACTTGACGGAATCCACTCAAGTCACCACACTCCAGAAGGTATGCGCATGCTTGGCAAGTTTCAGTTCTTTTGAAACTCCCGATGTGATTTTTACCCCTAGGACCCAAGTGACCTTGACGAATAATCAACAAATCAAAAGGTCCTAGTCAAGTTCAACCCGTCATTATCTTGATTGCGTTAAACCCACCCGCACGACCCTTGACGAATAATCAACAAAGTCGCACGACTGTCCTAACCAATCCACATATCCATGCGACAGAAAGCATTACAGAGCTACCGCACACTACGCCTCGGCGAATAGCAACGACAAACGTAGCGCGAATACTAAGCAATACTAATCCGAAATGACGGAGGGCTACGAATGGTTTCTGGCGAAAACCTTTAACGTAATGAACTTGATATCGTTGAAGGAACTGGATAACTTTTTAGAAAATATAGTGACGAAAACCTTTACTAAAGAGGTCACTCCCGGTGAAGGGATCTCGGCTCTTTCCCCGTAGAATGAGGTGCAGGATATTCCAACTGAATACCACGATGCAAAGCAAAAGTAATCGGCTATAGTGAAGTTAATGCCCTGACGCAAACTTCTGTCCAAGGGGTCACTCCCGGTGAAGGGATCTCGGCCCTTGCCTCGTCGACTGAGGAGCAGGATATTCCAAATGAATACCACTATGCAAAACAAAAGAGAACGTCCTTGCAATAACAGCTTTTTGAAAAATGTTCCAACAACATCAGAATAGGTTTGTTTAAACTTGCATTGATCCGAATCAATGCAGTCCCATCAATTGATCACACCACAAAGAACGAAAATATACTGACGTACGTATATGCCATCCGCATTCGCCACTGGGTCCCGTCATCACCCGTTAGGTTAGCTAACTAACGGCAGAGCGGGGACTGGACTAGCGCGGATGTAAAACATATACAACATCTACTAATATATATATACCAATATATAGTATTTCGCTCAAGGCGTGAATAAAAGGCAACATCACAGAAATGTACAGCATCACAGAACAATACAGATATCTGGAAGCCCCGGGTTTCACAGAGCCGCTGCTGAAACCCGACGTTCCCCTGGTCGTGTGGATAGCCTGTGCAATGAAATCCTAGACCCCTACGGGCGCGGCAAGTCACCCGCCAAATCCTGAAGCGAGGCAGCCCCCTTCAGCACCGTGAATGGACCACCCAGCACTTCACGGAATCCGGTAACTTGGGCACCCCTCCTGGGTCAACCTGTACCCCCTACGAGTGCGGCGAATAGCCCGCCAATCCTGGATTGAAGCCCCCTCCGTCTCAATGCCCTGAGATGCGGGCCCGTTGCCCTCTAGAACCCGGCTATCCGTGCACCCCACCGCGGGGCAACCCTAGTACAGAAAGTAAAATATACATACACCGGGTACATCGACCGCAACCAGGTCGTGCCCCAAAAGAATAATACAAACAGGCAGTGACGGCAGTCCACATGTCGGACGCTCGCCCCGCAATATCAAATGTACATAATACAACAAAGCTGTACTAGCATTGCATCCAGGCTATCCCCCACGACCGATCCGCAACATCACAGCATAAACATAAAACATCAACGTGAAAGTCACGTTCGCAAATCCGTCTAACCGGGCTATAGCAGTTAGATCGGATTTACCGATCGAGTGACATTCACGGTCGCAGAAAATAATGTAAATACTGTGAAATAATGTGTTTAAAATTTTCCGATCAATCAAACAATTAACAAGTGGGCCCCAAAGAAAACTGTAGCACTCACAGAAACAATTGGCCCAACTTTAATATTCCAAAGCCCATATTTTAAGCCCAGAAGGCCTCTGTAAAAAAATGGTGAAGTGATGTGAATAGTGCGCGGCGGAAGGGCCGCACAAAGGGGGTTTTCGCGGCGGTTCCGCGCTCCAACTGTGGAGTCACTTCATCGAATTTTTACAGAGCTCTTAGATTTTCCAGTACATCAATATTTTACAACCTGAAAAAATTTTCGAGACCAAAATATTTCAACAGAAACTGATGTGAACAAAAAATACGGTTTTTGGAAATTTTGGTCGATCGGAAATGCAAACACATCAAACGAAGCTAGGTAAGGTTAATGGCGTGGCTCTGATACCATGTTGCGCCACGGCAGCGCCCCGGCCGTCTTGCTCGAGGCCAAATTGCGGAATCAAAAAATTTTCCCTTACTCAGAAACCGGCGCTACCGCGGACAATTACCCGGATCGATTACCATTAACCTAACTAGCAAACAAGAGATGGGTTAAGAAAAGTATACCGAGTGATCCGAGTCCTCCGGTCTTCTCTTCATCATCCCGATCTCCCGCGGAAAGTCTTTGCTCCACATCGTCGCCTCCTCGCCGGAAAGGGCACCACATCGCCTTCGTCTTTTACGGGCTCCCGCCTCAATACCGAGGCAACTCGAGCATGAAGCCGGCAACTCGACATGCTCAAGATTTGCTGTAGGAAGTAGTGTAGAAACTTTGTCTCTTGGAGTTTATGTAGTTGCCATTGATGGATGGAGGAAGAGGTAAAGAAAATTGGTGCTTTCAATTTTCTAGCAAGAAGAAAATGAAATCAACTCTCTCATTCTTTTTCTTTCTCTCTTTTTTCATCACCATGAAAGACTTTTTCTTCAAGTGAGAAGAAGATGGTGGAGGAATGAATATCATAACATATACATGAAGGGAGGTGAGTGTAGGAGCAAGGAAGTGGTGACTACAACCAAAGTCAACAAAACATCAACCATGCTAAAAACACTATTTTCTCCATAACCTTTCACTTCACTTTAAAAAGCAAGTCAAGGTTGAAAGATATGAAATCTATCATAATCAATATATATGCAAAGAAACCCCTCCACAAAGTGTCATTTGCAAACTTGCAAATAACCCCCTCCATCGGAAAAGTCCGGCCGGGAAAGAACAAAGGAAAACCGGCCGGAACGGAATGCAAACTGGCAACTCCAGAAAACTGGTCCCGTAATAAATTACAGGAAAACCCCGACACTGTGCATACACACCTGCATCTGTATTCCGACCGGATACAAATGTAATGAGACAAAATCTACACTGTACTAGACTAGGACCGGCTTAAGCCAAAGCCGGCTAGTAAAATCCGTTCGATCCTGATCCGTGCAATACCGCACGTATCAGATCAAACCCTGCCATATACCTATACGGCTACTAGTACAATACTGTCCGATCCTGATCCGTGCAATACCGCACGTATCTGATCGGACCCTGCCATATCTCCATACGGCCTCTACAGCGTTTCGCCCGAAAGCTGAGTAACTGAAAGTGTGGTGGACTCTAAAGACTCGTCAATACAATGGCTGTGGATTTAACCACTGGCACGTCAGAGGTATAAGCCAATACGTGACGGGCCACCAGCTATTGAACAAAAGGGACGTCGATGAGGAAGCTCACCCCGACACCCAACTGAGCCTGTCAGTGACAATATCCGTACAGTCCGGTCCGTTCGTCTATGAGTATCGCATGGTGGGCCTAGGGGGTTGGTAAAAGTCAGACCCCCAAAAGCGGTACAAGTCGTGTCGGAGCGTAGCCCAGAACGCCCTGAGATACTACTGGAATACCTACCAGTAAATCTCCTGCCTCGGCCGAGGGCTTTGCGTAATGGCTCTCCTAGACACAGCGCGACCTCACCCCCAATACCGGGAGAGACGAACCCCTGCAGATCCGCTCACTGCCTCCATGTGGCTCGGGACTGTACC
Source organism: Agapanthus africanus (assembly GCA_030015575.1). NCBI lineage: Eukaryota > Viridiplantae > Streptophyta > Magnoliopsida > Asparagales > Amaryllidaceae > Agapanthus > Agapanthus africanus. Next base: position 219,535,919 of record JASDDO010000029.1, read on the forward strand.
CAACTAAAACCTGTTTGCACGACTCCTTTGAGCCGTGGTAGGGTAGTAATCAAAGCACAGTGGGAACTCACACGAGACAAATGACGATCTCAGGTCGATGAACTAACCTGTACACATGTCACCTGGGAACTGCTATCTGACATCTGGTATAAGACCAACTAGCAGGTTCCCGGCGAGTCCTGTCCGGTGTACTCATAACCCAATGAGCACCTGTATACATCTTAGGTGAACCAACTGACACCAGTGGCTTGTGAGACCGGCCACCGCCCCTCGTCGGGGTCTCGACTGTATACACTAGTCTACTAATGGAGTATCGATGCCCTGTCTCGAAACTCCTACGACTAGGGACCATTTAAGGATGTACTTATAGACCCCAGCTCCCACGTATATGATCGCCATCATACTGCTGGTCGTCAAGCAAGAATCCTAGGGCCTCTATCAACGTGCAATAGCGACATGTCAGGTCACCTAAAGCAGTACACGATGATAAAGATGAACCAGATAGCATACTATCATCTCGAGTAAGACTGTCCTACCGGGATAGGTCATCCCTCAATCATTGCAATCACGTGCCTGTGATCCAATAATTGACTCTGAGGGCACTATCTCCAACACCAACTCGAACCTCGGCCCTCGCGGCCGCTCTCTGTGCCCTCGTAGTCCTTGGCGGCATATTGGCTATCAGCAAAACAACAGGATTCGATAAGGATACGGAAATCGAATCGCAAGAATGTATATACTCAAGGAGGAATTTTAAATCAACAAGTCCTAAGGTCGCGTAGGCGGAGTACCGTGTCGTGAGTATGCCGCGGAACATACACACGCTACGCTACCCTGCCGCAGCTACCTACTCCATCATACCAGGGTCGTCCTACACTCCGAAAGGTAAAACCTACGCTCTGATACCAACTTTGTCACGACCCGAAGTTTGGCCCGTGACCGGCACTTAACCACGTAACGTCTACAGGCGTAACGCGACTAAGTGAACCGAAAACCCAGAAATCAAACCAGTGAAAGTATAGAGTGTTTGAAGTTTTAAAGAAAGCACTAACTAAAACATGATAAGAAACCCAAGTAAACAATCTCCAAGAAGATAATATACGACGCCGTAGCGAAGATCAAGATCCACAAGTGGGAACATCACAGATAGAATAAACTGCAAGTACAGCCGGCTCACAACGAGCTCGACACCAGAATACAAAATAATACAACATCGTCCTCACACTGTTTCTAAGTCAAATACATACATGGTAGATGGAGAATACTAGATACAACAATGTACATACAGAAAGATAAACAGATACCGCACAAAACCCACCTATCAGCAAAAGGGCTAGTACAACAGCTATGGGGGTATCTGTGTCAAAAGATGCAAAGCAGCCTGCCGCAACTACTCCGAAGGGCAACCTGCAAACACTGTGGCACAACGGGGGTGAGTTGCCAACTCGTGAATAGAGATAACATATAAAGGTAATCGCGAGCATGCACGTACTACGCTACTCTAACAAATGCCAGCAGATGATACCAATGCGAGGTAAGCAGTATGCATAATAATAATGCAAGTCCTCTATCAGGTGATATAACTACAGGATGAGATGTGATAATAAATGCCGAGCATGTGAATATAGTATCTACATGAAGTATCAAGGTGGACTACATATGTATGTATGCACCACAAATTCCAACATCCCAAACGCCGGTACTCCATAGGCCCTCATATCCTGTATATCCCTGAGAATCCCGAGTGCCCAACATCGGCACCCAAATATCATAAATACTCGTGTCTAGCATCGACACGCAAAACATCCTGTATCGGGCATCCGTCAATCCGGGTCAGCCCTCTCTCAAGATATATATATCGGGAATCCGTCAGTCCGGGTCATCCCTCTCTCAATACGTCGGCATCCGTCATTCCGGGTCAGCCCTATATCAAAGTATATATCGGGAATCCGTCAGTCCGGGTCATCCCTCTCTCAATACATCGGGCATCCGTCATTCCGGGTCATCCCTCTCTCAATACATCGGGCATCCGTCATTCCGGGTCAGCCCTATATCAATCCATCGGGCATCCGTCATTCCGGGTCAGCCCTCTCTCAGTACATCCTCTAGCACCGAGAAAACACGGGGCGGCGCCCCAAAATATCATATCAAGGGAACCGGGTTTTTAAATGATTACTTATTTGAAAAGGCCACGGTTCCCAAATCCAGAAATCACATGAAATCTCAACCAATAATACAAGTAAATGTGATGTGATATGTACATCAAGTATGAGTATCAAGTCATGTCACATATAGATAAGCTACAATGCAATGATCCAATATGATATAGGTATCAAATATGAGTATCAAGTCATGTCACGTATAGATAAGCTACAATGCAATGATCCAATGTGATATAGGTATCAAATATGAGTATCAAGTCATGTCACATATAGATAAGCTACAATGCAATGATCCAATGTGATATAGGTATCAAATATGAGTATCAAGTCATGTCACATATAGATAAGCTACAATGCAATGATCCAATGTGATATAGGTATCAAATATGAGTATCAAGTCATGTCACGTATAGATAAGCTACAATGCAATGATCCAATGTGATATAGGTATCAATTATGAGTATCAAGTCATGTCACGTATAGATAAGCTACAATGCAATGATCCAATGTGATATGTGTAGTAGGTATGCAATGCACTAGCTAGTAACCATGAACATGCAATATATATAAGGAACGCTATAAGGTCCTATCAGCCCTGACGTAGAACGCCATGCGGGCGATATCCCCGTAGATGTGAAATCTACTCACCGTAGCCTCCCACTAGGTATAGCCAACAACCTGTTTCCCCTCATGCGCGGCGTCCGCTGTACTCGCCTGCGAACCTATAATTACACAATATATCACACGTAAGCTTGAAATCACAAAAACGCGACATTTAAGCCGAATCAGTAACTCGTGTCGCGAACCAAGCGCGCGTGTGTGCGATACGCTAAAACGTGTGGTTACGTGTCTGAAATCACTCCGACGCGTCGCGATACGCAGAAACCCAAAACCCACACACACGTATCACGCGTGTCGCGAAAGTTTGAAAATACGGGAAAATAGGTATTCTACCCCAGATTTTGATACAGAAAAGATATGGAAAAACTATACATGCCAAAACAACACACATAGCAGCAGACACCTACACCCCAAACCCCAACCCATGTCTCCCCCATCTGGCCGCAAATTGCGGCCAGAATGCAATATTTGGCGGCCCCAGATGGAAATTGGGCTCCCAGGTTGGGTGTGTGCACTCTATACCCCCTATACATGCTACAGTAACACCTAGTTTTACTCTGAAATGTCTCGGATAACAGCAGATCCTACAGTGCCCAAATTCTAGTTAAAATCCACACTTTGCACTAAAAATGGAACTTTAGGGTATTTTTGTGCAACCTGAAGTATAACCTAGTTAAAATAGCTCTAAAAACACTTAATGGAGCTAACTAAACTATGAGAACACCAATCTAACATATACATCACAAATATCCTATAATATCACTAAAAATGCACAAAAATGAGATTTTTGCTAAACAAAACTACAAGTTATGGAAAAAGAGGTTAAGACCAGAGTTTATACCTTTTAGAGACCTTGCAACACACCAAAGTTTCAGCTTTTCTCCTCGTGTATGCAGATTTGCCTTAAACACCCTAAAAAGCTCACTTTTCCTAAGGTTATGTGATGAAAAGGTGTGGTTTTTGTGTAGGATTTGTTTGGGAATTGAAGGGAATGAAAAGAGAAGAGAATATGGAGGAAAAATGAAGTTTTTGCTGCTGGAAATTTCTGTGGAATCTCAGAAATGAGGGAAAGAGAGAGAAGAGAGAAGAGAAAGAGGGTCAAAAGTCAAGGTTTACCTAACCACCATGATCATTTGTTTAATGGTATTTGAATTTTCTTTTTCTTTTGTTGATTCCTTTTGAAATTATAAAAAGGGTTTAGAAAAGGGTTAAATGGTGGGGAAAAAGAGTTTGCAACCATGCACAAGAATGGTTAACAAGTCACAAGAAAAGGTCTAAGTGTGCAAGTGTGCACAACAAGGGCAAATTTCCAATATGCTAACACTACCAATAATAACTATAAATCCTATGAACACACAAATATAAAAACATGCATGACTACTAATTATCACCAAAACAATCAAACGGAAATCCAAGGTGTTACAACCAGCTCTCACGTATATGATCGCCCTCATACTACTGGCAGTCAAGCAAGAATCCTAGGGGCTCTATCAACGTGCAATAGTGACCTGTCAGGTCACCTAAAGCAGTACACGATGATAAAGATAAACCAGATAGCATACTATCATCTCGAGTAAGACTGTCCTACTGGGACAGGTCCTCCCTCAATCATTGTAATCACGTGCCTGTGATCCAATAATTGACTCTGAGGGCACTATCTCCAACAATCTCCCACTTGCACTCAAGGCTAATTATTGCGATGTCGCATACTCACAGCCCGTGTGATACCGAACACCCAACTCCTCTACTTGTCAGTCTCACAAATCCCGTTTGGAAAACTATTGCGTTCGAGGAATAGCCTCAGTGAGTGGATCCGCTTTGATGTTTCTTTCTATGTCTCTCTATATCTCAAGTTCGCGGAGAAAGCCATCTCCCGAAATGAGCAATACCTGTCTTAGAATGTGTCTGGATGTCTGATGGGACCTAGCTCATAAATGAACTCCAAATCCAAACTTCTTAGACTGTATCGACAACTGAACTTAATCAGTATCCAGCGCCATGCCTCCCTCAGTATTGCCTTGGACCACCTGTCCAAAATGCTGCCCCTCGTCAGAGGGAAAAACTATAACTCTGACAACCTCCTTGTCGTCCAGGTCACCTTGGAAGCCTGGAATGATAACTGTCTCCCGAATGAGGCTGTCGTTATCATATCCCTAGAACATCCACTTATGTTCTAAAACTGCTTCCGACTGTTTCTTCAGGATTGGATCAATGTCAACTTATTGCATCTAGTGCAAGAACAACATCTGGTGTGGTACTTGACATCTCATGAATGACTCAATTGCCTAAGCAAGTGATTTGCCAATCAAGCACATCCCTCTCCCCTTTAGTCTGTAAGACACCTTTAGAGAGGGTGGCTCCATCACCTGCAGGTATACTACCGTGCCAGGAGTCGTCCATTCTAAATACTCTTAGAATATTGTCTAAGTACCCAGATTGGGAAACTACCCAAATCTAGATCTAAAACCATAGATCTAGTAACCAGTATGTCTGATATAATATCCAAGTCCCATGTGGAGAAACCATTGTATGACGACCAAAGTATAACCGATCGTAGTATAGGAGTTTCTTTTCCTATTCTGTGTATGTCATCCAAATACCATGACATCACACCCTACTACCTTCTCAACTGATCCATCCCATATTCTGATGAAGTCAAACCTATGACTGTCACATCAGAAATTGATGATCTATCTCCGCTATATCTGCTTTAGTCTATAAATAGACATAAGCTGCCTGTCCACCAATGCTTCCGCTGCTCCCACTGACTACGACAACCCTCTGGCAGAGTCATATACACGTACACTTCTAAAGCCAGTTCAGAATGACGCTATACTCATCCTCCTGCCGGGTCTCGCAGCCTGGAACAACAGCAATGGCAAGTGTGGGTAAACAAGAACTTCCCTGTCACCGTCCTTGAGGCTACCGGAGTACCTCTCGGGTGCCTGAAATTACCCACCTTATCTGCGGAGTGGCCAATGGAATGTCAAACCAGATTGAATCTTTAGGTTCTTATAAAATCTTCAGTAATCGTTTGTGGTTCTGGAATCACTTCCAGTTCTACCATACTCCCACTACTGTTTTCTGAAAAGATCCATTTTTATTAAAACTGTGGCGAGTCTAGAACAATATCGCTATTGTTTATCCAGATGGTAGAAAGTCAACCCTCGTCATAGCCTGGGTCAACCCACAAACAGCCATTACAGAAACGTGCCTTGAGTTGTCCAGTGTCTGGTTTTAATCATAAACCGGACAACTCCCCGTACCTTAACATCGTTAAGATATGAACTGTTCTATATCCAATATAGAACCAGAGGCACTGATTTAATTGAACCAGATTCAAATCATGCAGCTGTCCCCAGTGGATGTCAACAAAATGGAAGGAGGCCGATCAGCGTTACTCAACTTAGGAATGCTTCCAATTATGAGTAACCTGAAAGAGAAGCAAGTTCTCTTTATCATTACTATCAACTGAATACCATACACAAGTATCTACATCTTCGATCACTTTGAAGAATCCCGATACTTGCAATACCTGGTTCTCTACTTTATTCAAATACCTATAACTTCTCAAAATTCGGACCCTGTGTTTCCATGAAACACCTGTCTAAAAACTAGAGAAGTCATAAGTAAACCGAATATAGTACGAGGACCAACCCCTCTGTCCTGATGAACCCTGGACAACATACAATACTCTGTATAAGTCCCTTGAGTCTGATAACTCATTCACTGTGTGTCGTAGGTTGAAAACTGTACTTATGGTTAAGAAGAATTACACCGCTGTTTAATGCTCCTTACCTAACCATCCACTGATATAGGTAAATGTCATAGACATAATTTCAAAAAGGTATATCTCACTCTACGAAAATAGACGTACAGATATATCAATTTGAAATTGGTGCACAACAGCGGATATTCAAAACCAAATATTTGCCGACCGGCAAACAGCCCAGGTGATTTCCTCAAATATCACTGAATACAACGAATCCCGATATAATGAGGAAGATCACCTAATTCCCAATAACTTACTCCCACTCAACATCTGTAAAACCATACAGATGTGAGAATCATACCTGGTAAATACATACCCTGGAGTAAGTATCTAATCGGGAAATCAGTTTTCCTTTAACAGTACACAGTGAAACTGAAACATTGAAATGTTTCGATGGGGTATCCCGGTATTCCTAGTAATGCCTCTTCCAGATTCACGACTGTAACCGTATAATTCTTTGCCACCTCTCCAAATCCTTTTATATGTCTTTAGTCATTACCTTCTGCACACCCCTTAGGCCAAATGGTTTTCTTCCTTCCCTACCGTTCGGCACCAGCCTATGGTTTGGAAGAAGACTATCCAATAAGTATAATGGGTGTACTGTCCTGATCCTAGGAGCACTCGCAATGCGAGAGAAGGTGAAGATAAAAGACAACCGAATAAACCTTATTCCTATTTCTCCTGAACCAGAATCCATCCCCGAACTGGAACAAGTTCCTTTCGAGTTCGTATATAACCATACGATGGAGTATCCAATAAACTGTGGATCTTCGTAGTGATACGGAGTGTCGTGGAGAAATACAAAGGTGATGTGGGAGTGGTAATGAAATACTTGGTTTGGTCGTGAATATCAGTTGCAATTTACTTTGCCCTCTTACTAATCCCTTGCTTTGTCTTAACTTAATACCTTCTATACACCATCGTTAGGCTAATTGGTTTTCTTCATTCCCTACCGGTCGGCACCTGCTTATGGTTTGGAAGAAGACTATCCAATAAGCGTAATAGGTGTACTATCTTCTAAACCAAGGAGTACTCGCAACCTGAGAGAAGGTAAAAAGGAAAAGACAACTGAATAGTCCTATCCGTTTTCTCCAGAACCGGAAACCATCCTCGAATAAATTCCTTCGAGTTCGTATCTAACCATACGATGGTTTTGTCCAATGGAAGTGGACGTCCGTAGTAATACGGGGTGTCCTGGAGAAAAGGGTAAAAGTAGGAGTGGCAATGAGGTCTGCAACTCTGACAATCCAAAAGCCAGTGTTTAAGAAGGTTCGGTTAATTTGGTCACTGAGTCATAGTCTTAGGGTCGGGTCAATGGTCGCTACCAAAGAGAGAGAGAAAAGAAACACTCAGCGTGCACTCTAACCTAGATCAGAATGGTTACCAATTTATCTAATCTGGAAACCTCCCACTGTACCTCAAATTCTCCTTCAAACCTGAAAGAAGAATTAGTCGGGGTCACCCGAGGAGTAAACTAACTCATCAGTAGGAATCGGGATCCAGCTATCATCGCATGATAACGTGACGGAATCCGCTCACGGTGTCACACTCCAGAAGGTATGCGCATATCTGGCAAGTTTCAGTTCTTTTGAAACTCCCGATGTGATTTTTACCCCATGCTCTTATGACCTTGACTTTGGCCAACAAATCATAAGTCACATGTCAAGTTCTACCCGTCATTCTCCAGGTTGATTTGAATCCACCCGTACCTACCCTTGACTTTGGCCAACAAGGCAGTACGACTGTTCCAAACCAACGCGTCTATCTATGCTGCATATGAATAACCAACAGCTACCAAACACTGTGCCTTGACTTTGGCCAACAAACACAGCTTGAATACTATTGACTATCCATATGAAACGACGGAGGGCTACGAATGGTTTCTGGCGAAAACCTTTAACGTAATGAACTTGATATCGTTGAAGGAACCGGATAGCTTTTAAAAATATAGTGACGAAAACCTTCGCTAAAGAGGTCACTCCCGGTGAAGGGATCTCGGCTCTTTCCCCGTAGAATGAGGTGCAGGATATTCCAACTGAATACCACGATGCAAAGTAAAAATAATCGGCTATAGTGAAGTTAATGCCCTGACGCAAACTTTTTGTCCAAGGGGTCACTCCCGGTGAAGGGATTTCGGCCCTTGCCTCGTCGACTGAGGAGCAGGATATTCCAACTGAATACCACGATGCAAAACAAAAGTGAACGTCCTTGCAATAACAGCTTTTTGAAAAATGTTCCAACAACATCAGATTAGGTTTGTTTTTAACTTGCATTGATCCGAATCAATGCAGTCCCATCAATTGATCACACCAAAAAAAAAGAACGAAAATATACTGATGTACGTATATGCCATCCGCATTCGCCACTGGGTCCCGTCATTACCCGTTAGGTTAGCTAACTAACGACATAGCGGGGACTGGACTAGCGCGGATGCAAAACATATACAACATCTACTAATATATATACCAATATATTATATTTCGCTCAAGGCGTGATAAAATGCAACATCACAGAAATGTACAGCATCACAGAAACAATACAGATATCTGGGATCCCCGGGTTTCACAGAGCCACTACTGAAACCCGACGTTCCCCTGGTCGTGTGGATAGCCTGTGCAATGAAATCCTAGACGCCTACGGGCGCGGCAAGTTACCCGCCAAAACCTGAAGCGAGGCAGCCCCCTTCAGTGACGTGAATGGACCACCCAGCACTTCACGGAATCCGGTAACTTGGGCACCCCTTCTGGGTCAACCTGTACCCCCTACGAGTGCGGCGAATAGCCCGCCAATCCTAGAGTGAAGCCCCCTCCGTCTCAATGCCATGAGATGCGGGCTCGTTGCCCTCTAGAACCCGGCTATCCGTGCACCCCTCCGCGGGGCAATCCTAGTACAGAAAGTAAAATATACATACAACGGGTACATCGACCGTAACCTGGTCGTGCCCCAAAATAATAATACAAACAGGCAGTGACGGCAGTCCACATGTCGGACGCTCGCCCCGCAATATCAAATGTACATAATACAACAAAACTGTACTACCACTGCAACCAGGCTATCCCCCACGACCGATCCGCAACATCACAGCAATACATAGAACATCAACATGAAAGTCACGTTCGCAAATCCGTCTAACCGGGCTATAGCAGTTAGACAGGATTTACCGATCGAGTGACATTCACGGTCGCAGATATAATGTAAATACTGTGAAATAATGTGTTTAAAATATCCGATCGATCAAATTTTAACAAGTGGGCCCCAAGTATTACTGTAGCACATCAAGAAATTCTGGGCCCAAAATTAATATTCCAAAAACCCTATTTTTTAACCCAGAAAGCAACTGCTGAAATTTGATGCAGTGATCTCAACATAGTGCGGCGGAACCGTGGCCTAAAGGGGGGTTTGGCCGCGGTTCCGCGCTCCCATTGTGGAGTCACTGTATCGAATTTCTACAGTGTTCTTAGAATTTCCAGTACATCACTTTTCTACAACCTGAAAAAATTTTCGAGACCAGAAAATTTCGACAGAAAACTGATGTGTAGGAAAATACGGTTTTTGGGATTTTGGTCGATCGGAAATGTAAACACATTAAACAAAGCTAGACTAAGTTAATGGTGAGGCTCTGATACCACTGTAAGTGCACGGCGGCGCCCCGGCCTCCATCCCGAGCCCAAATGCGGAAGCGGTGATAAACTTTAATTTTGCAAACTAGCAAACTGGCACCACCGCGCACTAAACACCCGGATCGAACCATTAACTAGTCCTAGCTAACTACAAGATGGGGAATAGAGATATACCGACTGATCCGAGTCCTCCGGTCTTCTCGTCATCGTCCCGATCTCCCGCGGAATGTCCTGTCTCCACCTCATCGCCGGGAGTGCACCACATCGCCTACATCTTTTACGGGCTCCCACCTCAATGCCGAGGCAACTCGGGCACGAAGCTGGCTAGTCGACGTGCCCAAGGTTTGCTGTAGAATGTGTAGTGAGCAAGTCTCATTTGGGGTTATAGGAATTGCCATTGGTGGAGGAAATGAACCATATATATCTTTGGATGAACAAAGGGATTTTTGGCATGGGAATGAGACACCATTTTCTTCTCTCAAATTTTGGACAGCCCACTAAGGGGAATGGCCGGCCATGGCTTTTGAATGGTGAGAGAGAGAGAGAGAAAAACAAGTGGGGGAAAAACTATCATCCAAAAGGGAGAGAGAAAAAGGATATGATGATCAAGAATCATTTTAACCAAAACCCCACTCCAAAAACCCATCAACTACAACCATGATTGCTCACAAAGTCAAGCAATCATGAACCAAGGAAAGTCAAGGTATGGTCCACCCATCATGATGCAACAAAAAGGCAAAGACCCCCTCCACAAATGCTTATTTGCACAAATGCAAATAAGCCCTCCTCCACCAATCTTCGGCCAATGAAGGATACAAAGAAATATGGCCGAAACGGAAAGCAAACTGGCAACTCCAGAAAACTGGTCCCGTAATAAATTACAGGAAAACCCCGATACTGTGTATACACACCCGCATTTGTATTCCGACCGCAATACAAATGCAATGAGACAAAACTACACTGTACTATACTAGGATCCGGCTTAAACCAAAGCCGGCTAGTAATATCCGTCCGATCCTGATCCGTGCAATATCGCACGTGTCTGATCGAACCCTGCCATATATGCATACGGCCTCTAGTACTAACTGTCCGATCCTGATCCGTGCAATACCGCACGTATCTGATCGGACCCTGCCATATCTCCATACGGCCTCTACAGCTTTTCGCCCGAAAGCTTGAGTAACTGAATGTGGGGGACTCTAAAGACTCATCAACACCTTGGTTGTGGATTTAACCACTAGCACGTCAGAGGTACAAGCCAATACGTAACGGGCTACCAGGTATTGACAAAAAGGGACGTCTGTGAGCGAACTCAGCCTGACACCCTACTGAGCCTGTCAGTGACAATATCCGTACAGTCCGGTCCGTTCGTCTATGAGCATCGCATGGCGGGCCTAGGGTGTTGGTAAAAGTCAGACCCCCAAAAGCGGTACAAGTCGTGTCGGAGTGTAGCCCGGAACACCCTGAGATACTACTGGAATACCTACCAGTAAATCTCCTGCCTTGGCCAAGGACTTCGTGTAATGGCTCTCCTAGACACAGCGCAACCTCACCCCCAATACCGGGAGAGACGAACCCCTGAAGATACGCTCACTGCCTCCATGTGGCTCGGGACCGTACCCAACTAAAACCTGTTTGCACGTCTCCTTTGAGCGTGGTAGGGTAGTAATCAAAGTACAGTGGGAACTCATAAGAGACAAATGACGATCCTCAGGTCGATGAACTAACCTGTACACATGTCACCAGGGAACTGCTATCTGACGTCAGGTATAAGACCAACTAGCATGTTCCCGGCGAGTCCTGTCCGGTGTACTCATAACCCAATGAGCACCTGTATACATCTTAGGTGATCCAACTGACACCAATGGCTTGTGAGACCGGCCACCGCCCCTCGTCGGGGTCTCGACTGTATACACTAGTCTACTCTGGAGTATCGATGCCCTGTCTCGAAACTCGCACGACTAGGGACCTTTTAAGGATGTGCTTATAGACTACCAGCTCTCACGTATATGATCGCCCTCATACTGCTGGCAGTCAAGCAAGAATCCTAGGGGCTCTATCAACGTGCAATAGTGACCTGTCAGGTCACCTAAAGCAGTACACGATGATAAAGATAAACCAGATAGCATACTTCATCTCGAGTAAGACTGTCCTACTGGGACAGGTCCTCCCTCAATCATTGTAATCACGTGCCTGTGATCCAATAATTGACTCTGAGGGCACTATCTCCAACATGCGCGATCGGTACGATCAGGGTCTAGGCTTGATAGTGGTGTCGGTTTAGCGTTCCTAGCTGTAAGTCCACGTTGCCCACCCCGGTTCTTACGGGGAGGCGGAATAGGTAAAAAACGATTTTTTTATACAAGATAACATGGACTAGAAACAAAGGATCTTTACTAAACAAAAACCTAGCATACTAACTACAAGTTTATCTACTCGGTTAGAGGGTTATACCTAGGTCTTGAACTCCTTCTCTTCTTGCTCCTTGGAGTGGTTTGAACGGCTCCTCCTCGTCGTCTTCTCTTTGCCGAAGAAGGATCCACCCGAAAGCCTCTACCTTGAGCTCCTACCTCAACCTAGAGGTAACTAAAGTGCTTGGTTTGCTAAACCAAGAACTGTAGAGTGAGTAGAGAGAAGTTATGGTGGTTTTACCTCAAGAGCTTATGGTTCTCAACACATGAGAGATGAGAGCTTTGAGAGAGAGGAAGAGGATGAGCAAAAACTATGAGAGAGAAAGTGCAAGAAAGAATGAGGATTAATTTAGCAACCATGCTCTCATATTTGGAATAATGATAATAATAATAATTAAGAAATTGTGATGGTTAGTTTATGAATGACCATTATCATTTCATTCATTTAATGCATTTGCAAAGAACAAGAAGTATCTTTGAAATGAAATGATGATGGTCAACAAGTCAACAATGGTCAACCGGTCAACAAAGTCAACAAGTCAACAAAAGTCAAAAGTTCAACTCAAACATGGCACAATAAAACTTAATTAATATTATTAATCATATTTCTCATTCTCATTAGGGTTTAGAAAAAGTCAACGGTCAACAACCCTAATGAGAATCCTCTGCCTCTGCCTCTGTCAACTGTGCATACGCACCCGCATCCATGTTCCGAGGAACACGAATACAATGAGATAAAACCAATCCCAAAACATATACTAGGATCTGGCTTAAACCAAAGCCCGCTAGTAATAACTGCCCGGACACCAAACGTGCACAAGTGCGCGGATGTGAACGAACCCCGTCGCAAAACCATGCGACCTCTACTCTGTTTTGCCCAAAGGCGAACAGCCCTCTGTGTGGGACTCTAAAGACTCGACACTACGCTGGAAGTGGGTTTAACCACAGGCCGTAAGCGGTACTAGCTGTTCGTAACGGTCCCCAGGTAGATGCCGATAAGAAGACTGATGAGGTGAACCCATCCGAACTTCTACTGAGCCTGAATGTGACAATCTCCATACAGTCCGGTCTGTTCGTCTGAGAGTATCGCATGTCAGGCCTAGGGGGCGGTAAACGTCAGTCCCCTAATAGCGGTACAAGTCGTGTCGGAGTGTAACCCAGAACACCCTGAGATAACACTGGAAACGGTACCAGTATATCTCGCTTGCCCTGGCCAGAGACTTTGTGTAATGGCTCTCCTAGACACAGCGCGATATCAACCCCCAATACCAGGAGACATAGTTTGTGGTTCTGGAATTTCCTCCAGTTCTATTACACTCCCACTTATTTCTTTTTCTAAGAACTGATGTTCCAGAAAGTGGGCATTACGAGAGACAAAAACCTTTTGTTCTTCTGCATAATAGAAAAGATACCCCCTGGAGTTCTTTGGGTATCCCACAAACTTGCACTGTACTGAGCGTGCCTCGAGTTTTTCCGCATGCTGCTTTTTGACAAAAGCTGGACATCCCCAAATCTTTAGATATTGAAGATAGGGTTTCTTCCCACTCCACATCTGATATGGTGTGGTAGGCACAGTCTTAGTTGGAACTCGGTTCAAAAGATATGCAGCTGATTCTAGTGCATATCCCCAGAAAGATCGCGGTAACTCAGCGTTACTCATCATGGAGCGTACCATATCCAATAGAGTTCGGTTCCGTCTCTCCGATACACTGTTATGTTGTGGAGTGTATGGAGGAGTAAGCTGAGAGAGAATTCCATTCTCTTTTAGGTAATCCATAAACTCGGCACTCAAGTATTCACCACCTCGATCAGATCTCAGTGTCTTGATACTTTTGCATGTTTGTTTTTCTACTTCATTTTTGTATTCCTGAAAATTTTCAAAGGCTTCAGATTTATGCTTCATTAAGAAGACATGCCCGAACCTTGAAAAAGCATCCGTAAAAGTAATGAAGTAAGAATAACCACTTAGCGCATGTGTAGACATTGGACCGCATACATCGCTGTGTACGAGTCCCAAGAGCTCGCTCGCTCTTACTCCATGTCCAATAAACAGAGTCTTTGTCATCTTTCCTTTGAGACATGATTGACAAATTGCATATGATTGATATTCGAACGGATCCAAATATCCTTCTTTATGTAACTTAGTCAACCTTATCTCATTGATGTGACCCAGTCTACAATGCCATAAGAAAGCATGATTTATTTCTGGAGACTTTCTTTTGTGTGTATTCTGGACATTGAAAATCTGTGGTTGGTTCAATACGTATATACTGTTGCTTAATGTACCCGACCCAATCAGAATGTGATTAAGGTGAATGTTTACAACATTGCTTACAAATGCAAAATCATAACCTTCTTTAGACATCAAAGATACAGATATGATATTACAAGTCGCACTGGGTACAAAATAACAATCACGTAAAACTAAAACATGTCCATCTGACAACCCCAAGTGATAGTCCCCCACGGACTCAGCATCCATGCCAGCTCCGTTTGCAACTCTGAGGGTCATATCACCTGCCTTCAAAACCCTACGCTTTCTCAGTGCCTGCAAAGAATTACAGATATCCGGTATCCAATACCCAGGAAGTAGAGTTTACTGATAGACAGTTTTCAATAACATACACACCTGAAGCCGAAGCCACAACTTGCTTCGGGTCCTGGTTCTTGGCCTTCTAAGCTCTGCAATCTTTCTTCCAGTGTCCTTTCTTATGACAATAAAAGCACTCTTCTTTCCCCACAAGCTGTCCCGCTACCTTTGCCTTTCCCTTGGATTTCTTATTCTTTCCTTTGGCTTTCACCTTGGATCTAGAAGAAGAAGGTCCTCCAACATACAAAGCAGGTGTTTCCCTTACTTTCTTCAGGATGCCCTCTGCACTCCTCAACATGTTGAGGAGTTCTGAAAGTTCAACTTCTTTTCCTTGCATGTTGAAGTTCAGGATAAACTGGGCGTAAGTGGAAGGAAAGGACTGGAGAATCAAGTCAGTGTAGAGCTCATTCTCTAACGTGGTCCCAAGGTCCGCGAGCTCTTCAATGTAGCCAATCATCTGAAGCACGTGTTCCGCTACAGATGATCCGATGGCCAATCTCGCCGAAAATAACTTTTTCGAGACTTCGTATCTGGCGATACGGGATTGCTCTCCATACAGATCTTTTGTATAGAGAAATATGGATTCTAGGTCCATATCCTCGTGCCTCCTCTAATGTTCATTGTCCATAGAGGCAAGCACGATGCACTTGGCCCTCGCACAATCAATCTCCCAGGTCTTACGGATTTCCTTATCCGCGACGCTGGATTGAGGACCTGGGACATAAGGAGCTTTGGTGGTAAGAATCATATGTGATTGCCATTTTGACGTTCCTGAGCCAATCTTTGTAGTTTGGCCCTGTCAGTGTATTTTTTTCTAGTAGTAACTTAAGTCGGGTCATGATGTTTGGTCGCTGCAATTAGGAGAGAGAGAAGAAACACTTTAGCATGATGCTCTTGCAAGTTTAGAGTGGTTTTAAGTTTGTCTAAACAGGATGGCTCCCACTGTTTCTCGAATCCTTCCTCAAACCAAAAAAGAAGAATTAGTCGGGATCAATCTCACTGTACAATTCTTGCTTAACCGTTCATCCAGGCCAGTGTTGGTAATTCGAGGGAGGTTTTACGACGCTTTCGTGAAGTTCCTTAATTAAATAACCTCTTTTCCCTGTGGGCGTAGCCCCGCTAACACCTTTCTAGACACCTACTTGGTTTATAGTATTGATCGTTAAGTGAGAAGGTTTCCCGAGGAGTAGCATATACTCACAGTAGGATCGGGATCCAAATATCATCGTGTGATAAAGCTGAAGGAATCCTACCAGAATCATCACACTCCAAATGGTATGCAGCACCAGCAAGTTTCAGTTTCTTTAGAAACTCCCGATGTGGATTTTTGCCCCATGCTCTTATGACCTTGACGTAGGCCAAAATATCATAAGTCACATGTCAAGTTCTACCCATCATTTACCAGGTTAATTTGAACCCACCCGTACATATCCTTGACGTAGGCCAAAATGGCAGTACGACTGTCTCAAACCAACGCATCTATCTATGCAACAGATAAATATCCGGCAGCTACCAATCACTATGCCTTGGCGTAGGTCAAAATACATAGCTTGGATACTACCGAATGTTTAACTGAAATGATGGAGGGCTACGAATGGTTTTGGCGAAACCGGAACGTAGTGAACTTGATATAATTGAAGGAACCTGATATTTTTTAAAAGGAGTGGTTTAAGCTCCGCGTTTAAAAGTTGTTTTGAAAAGAAACCGAGTGGTTTTGAAATTGTTCCAACGATTTTAACTTTGGTTTATTTTCTTGCATTAATTTAATGCGTCCCATCAATTAATCCTACCATTGCAGAAAACAACGAAAATACGATGTACGCTTATGCCATCCGCATTCGCCACGGGGCCCCGTCATCACCCGTTAGGTTACTTAACTAACGACAGAGCGGGGGCTGGACTAGCGCGGATGCAAAACATAAGCAATGCCTACTAGATATCATATATAGATATATGCATTCGTCAGATGCAATGATAGCCATTCCAGATCACAGATGAACACATTGGATATGCTAGGAATCCTTGTTTCGTTTGAGCCTGTAACGAAAGACGGATTACACGATCGCGATAAATAGCCAAACCCCACCCTAGACCTCTACGGGTGTGGCAAACTACCCGCCAAGTACCCGAAGTGGAGCAACCTCCCTCATCAACGTGAGTAGGCCACTTGGCACTTCAAAGTACCCGGTAGTTTGTGCACCCCACCTTGGGTCTATCCTAGGAGCAAAAACAGTAAAAAAAATAATATAGAATGGCGGCTACAACCTCATCCCGGATGTGCGGCTATAAAAAATAATATTACATCAATTTATATATTACATCAAATGAAAGAAAAATAAACTCTCATCTCACAAAACCCCGGCTATTCATCCGCGACAATCCAACGAGTTCATATACACAATCCAACAACATTACAGATCACAGATATGCACAACCCCCACTAATCGACGTATAGCGATTAGTCGACGTTCAGTGCATATATCACATCACAGATATAACCAATTAGCTAAAATCTACAGAACATCGATCAAAAATACGGATTTGTAACTACCCCAAACACAACTTTGTTCTCTGGAAATTCTGGGCAGAAACAGAATATTTTAAAAATCACAAAACGTCAGAATAAGAACACTGCAATAAATCTGAGTCGCGACCGAGTTGACTCGGCTGCGGATCCGCGGCGAAACGCATGGTTTCACCGCGCTTCCGCAGCGGTCTGGTAGAGTCGCGGGCTCGTTTTTCTTGTGTGTTCCCAGAAAACCCTGCATGGATTTTTAAGATGTGTGGAAATATTTTTAGAGCTGTTTTAAAAATCGGCAGAAACTTGAGGATTTTGACGTGTTTTGCGATTTTTTCTAGGATCGAAATTCTAAATACTTTGCTAACATGCTAGTTGTTGTTTAGCTAGGCTCTGATACCACTGTAAGTCCACGTTGCCCACCCCGGTTCTTACAGGGAGGCGGAATAGGTAAAAAACGATTTTTTTATACAAGGCAATATGGACTAGAAACAAAGGATCTTTGCTAAACAAAAACCTAGCATACTAACTACAAATTTAGCTACTCGGTTAGAGTGTTATACCTAGGTCTTGAACTCCTTCTCTTCTTGTTCCTTAGAGTAGTTTGAACGGCTCCTCCTCATCGTCTTCTCTTTGCCGAAGAAGGATCCACCCGAAAGCCTCTACCTTGAGCTCCTACCTTAACCTAGAGGTAACTAAAGTGCTTGGTTTGCTAAACCTAAAACTCTAGAGTGGGTAGAGTGAAGTTATGGTGGTTTTACCTCAAGAGCTTATGGTTCTCAACACATGAGAGATGAGAGCTTTGAGAGAGAGGAAGAGGATGAGCAAAAACTATGAGAGAGAAAGTGAAAGAAAGAATGAGGAATAATTTAGCAACCATGCTCTCATATTTGGAATAATGATGATAATAATAATAATTAAGAAATTGTGATGATCAGTTTACGAATGACCATTATCATTTCATTCATTTAATGCATTTGCAAAGAACAAGAAGCATCTTTGAAATGAAATGATGATGGTCAACAAGTCAACAATGGTCAACCGGTCAACAAAGTCAACAAGTCAACAAAAGTCAAAAGTTCAACTCAAACATGGCACAATAAAACTTAATTAATATTATTAATCATATTTCTCATTCTCATTAGGGTTTAGAAAAATTCAAGGGTCAACAACCCTAATGAGAATCCTCTGCCTCTGCCTCTGTCAACTGTGCATACGCACCCGCATCCGTGTTCCGAGGAACACGAAAACAATGAGATAAAACCAATCCCAAAACATATACTAGGATCTGGCTTAAACCAAAGCCCGCTAGTAATAACTGCCCGGACACCAAACATGCACAAGTGTGCGGATGTGAACGAACCCCGCCGCAAAACCATGCTACCTCTACTCTGTTTTGCCCAAAGGCGAACATCCCTCTGTGTGGGACTCTAAAGACTCGACACTACGCTGGCAGTGGGTTTAACCATAGGCTGCAAGCGGTACTAGCTGTACGTAACGGTCCGCAGGTAGATGCCGATAAGAAGACTGATGAGGTGAACCCATCCGAACTCCTACTGAGCCTGAATGTGACAATCTCCATACAGTCCGGTCTGTTCGTCTGAGAGTATCGCATGTCGGGCCCAGGGGGGCGGTAAACGTCAGTCCCCTAACAGCGGTACAAGTTGTGTCGGGGTGTAACCCAGAACACCCTGAGATAACACTGGAAACGCTACCAGTATATCTCGCTTGCCGTGGCCAGAGACTTTGTGTAATGGCTCTCCTAGACACAGCGCGATATCAACCCCCAATACCGGGAGAGACGAATCCTGTCTAACCGTCACTACTGTTAGTGTATATGCCCTAGAGGCCATTACTGTATCATACTAGTTTGTATATTACTTAATGGAAGCTTGGGATATTCACAGTTGTATAGACAATCTTGCTCAAAATGGTAGTATGCTACTTGGTTTGTTTCTACTTTAATATTTGCTGTGTTTCTTTTAGCATATTGCTTATACATATTAGTAGAGCCCTTAGGATCTTTGCTTGATTACCAGCGTTGTGATGGCAGTCACACTTGTGGGGGCTGGGTAATCTATAAGCACATCCTTATACAGGTCCCTAGTCGCAGGACTATCGAGACAGGGCATCGATACTCCGGAGTAGACTAGCGCATGCGCTTCTCATCCCAGCTGGGGAGATGGTCTGTCCCACAGCCATCAGTACGTCGTACTGGAGATAGTATGCGGGTGCTCGTTAGGTTACGAGTACACTGAACAGGACTCGTCGGGAACTGTTGGTTGGTATTATACCTATCGTCAGTTATCAGTTCCCAGGTGACATGAGTATAGCTTAGTCCGTTGACTTGACACTGTCACTTCGCCTCGAGTGTGTTCCTACTGTTCTTTAATTACTACCCTACCACGGCTCAAAGGAGTCGTGCAAACAGGTAGTAGTTGGGTGCAGTCCCGAAGCACTTGGAGGCAGTGACGGTTAGACAGGATTCGTTTCTTCCGGTATTGGGGGTTGATATCGCGCTGTGTCTAAGAGAGCCATTACACAAAGTCCCTGGCCAGGGCAAGCGAGATAGACTGGTAGGTTTCCAGTGTTATCTCAGGTGTTCTGGGCTACACTCCGACACGACTTGTACCGCTAGTAGGGGACTGACGTTTACCGCCCACCTAGGCCCGCCATGCGATGTTCTTAGACGAACAGAACGGACTGTACGGAGATTGTCACATACAGGCTCAGTAGGAGTTCGGATGGGTTTACCTCATCGGCCTTCTTATCGACATCTACCAGGGGACCGTTACATACAGCTAGTGCCGCTTGCAGTCTGTGGTTAAACCCACTACCAGCGTAGTGTCGAGTCTTTAGAGTCCCACACAGAGAGTTTCCATGCACTGAGAAAAACGTGTAGAGGCCATATGGCTTTACGGCAGGGCTGTGATCACTTACGTACACTTATGTGCGTATGCTGTTCGGGTAGGCAATACTAGTGGGCTTTGGTTTAAGCCGGATCCTAGTATTGCACGGATGGATTTATTTTTTCTTCTGTGCATTCGGATTCTAAGGAATGCGGATGCGGGTGTGTGTGCACAGTTGTGAGGAGCGAAGAGGAAGGAGGTGCCTCATTAGGGTTCTGACAGTTGATTCGGTCAAAGCCATAATGAGGCGGACTCATTAGGGTTTTGGCAGTTCGTTCGGTCAAAACCATATTGAGCCGGGGACATTATTTTCTAATCTTTTTAGTGATTATTGTGTGATGGCTAATTGCTTTGACCATTTGACCACTCTTGACTTTGTTGACCCGTTGACCAAAGTTGACCTTGACCATCATGAGAGGTCTACACTCTTCTTTGGTTTTCTTTTTCTTTTTGATTATGAAAATGGTCAATTCAATGTAGCCATCAACTTTATCATGATAGGATTAGTAATGATGATTTTTAGTATTATTGAACCATGGTTCATTTTCTTAGCTCACAATTCTTTTCTCATTCTCTCTCTTGATATGAGAAAGCTCCATGGTTCTCCTTCTTCTTTCTCCTCTTGATTCTTCCCTTGATCTTATGTGTTGAGAGAAAAGGGATCCAAATAGACAAACACTTCCATCTATCTCTTCTACACATCCTAGGACATCAAGACTAGCGATCTCGTTGCCCTAGTTGCCTCGGCTCGAGGTGGAGCTCGGAGTACATCTCTCGGGTGGATCGTCTTCGACTCAAGAAGGACGCGGAGGTGATCAAGATCCGGATCGACCCTCGGAGCGTGGATGGACAAGCCGGACAGCGGAATGAAGACCCGAAGGACCGGAATCGTGAGGTATAATCTCTACGGCATAGTAGATAGGACCTCTAGTAGTTTGCTAGTTTGTAGTTTAGCAAAGATCCTTCTTTTAGTCCATGTTGCCTTTGTGCCAAAAAATTGTTTTTCGCCATTTCCGCCTCCCCGTAAGAACCGGGGTGAGCAACGTAGACTTACAGTGGTATCAAATCCTAGCTAAACATAAACTAGCAAGTTAGCAAAGTATTTAGAATATCGATCGGAAAAAATTCGCAAAACAATACCGGAAAATTTAACTTTCTGCCGATTTTTTATACTGCTCAAAAAGTGATTTAACATACATGAAAAATCGGCTCAGGGTTTTCTAAAGACACCCACCAAAAACGATCCACTTAATCGGTTAAAGCGCCGCGATTCCGCGGCAAGAACATGCTTCTTGCCGCAGATCCGCGGCCGAGTTGACTCGGCCGTGGACCGAGTTTGGTGCAGTGTGCTCAGTTAGCTGTTTTGGGATTTTTAGTACATGTTGTTTCTACCCAGATTTTCCAGAGAACAAATTGATTTTTGGGGTGGTTACAAATCCGCATTTTGATCGATATTCCGTAGACTTTGGCTAATGGATATTATCTGTGATGTGATATATGTATTGAACATCTACTAATCGCTATAAGTCGATTAGTGGGGGTTATACATATCTGTGATCTATAATGTTGATAGTTTGTATATATGAACTCGTTGGATTGTCGCTGATGAATAGCCGGGGTGGATATGAGATGAGAGTTTCTTCTTTCTTTCATTCATGTAAAATTTGTAAATTGATGTAATATTATTTATTTGGCCGCACAACCGGGTTGGGGTTGTAGCCGTCATTGTATAATTTCTTTTTATTGTTTTTGCTCCTAGGATAGACCCAAGGTGGGATGCACAAACTACCGAGTATCTCGAAGTGCCGAGTGGCCTACTCACGGGTTGAGGGAGGTTGCTTCGCTTCGGGTACTTGGCGGGTAGTTTGCCGCACCCGTAGGGGTCTGGGTGGGGTTTGGCTATTCATCGCGACCGTGTAATCCGCTCTTCATTACAGGCTCATACGAAATGCGGATTCCTAGTATATCCAATGTGTTCATCTGTGATCTGGAATGGCTATCATTGCATGTGATGAATGTTTATATATATCTATATGATATCTATTTAGGCGTTGCTTATGTTTTGCATCCGCGCTAGTCCAGCCCCCGCTCTGTCGTTAGTTAAGTAACCTAACGGGTGATGACGGGACCCCGTGGCGAATGCGGATGGCATAAGCGTACGTCATATTTTCGTTGTTTTCTGCAATGGTAGGATTAAATGATGGGACGCATTGGAATAAATGCAAGAAAATAAACCAAGTAAAAGTCGTTGGAACAATTTCAAAACCACTCTGTTTCTTTTCAAAAACAACTTTTAAACGCGGAGCTTAAACCACTCCTTTTAAAACCTATCCAGGTTCCTTCGATTATATCAAGTTCACTACGTTCACGGTTTCGCCAAAACCATTCGTAGCCCTCCGTCATCTCAGTTAAATAGTCAGTAGTATTCAAGCTATGTATTTTGACCTTCGCCAAGGCATAGTGATTGGTAGCTGCTGAATATTTATCTGTAGCATAGATAGATGCGTTGGTTTGGGACAGTCGTACTACTATTTTGGCCTTCGTCAAGAGTATGTACGGGTAGGTTCAAATTAACCTGGATAATGACGGGTAGAACTTGACATGTGACTTATGATATGTTGGCCTTCGTCAAGGTCATAAGAGCATGGGGCAAAAATCCACATCGGGAGTTTCTAAAGAAACTGAAACTTGCTAGTGCTGCATACCATTTGGAGTGTGATGATTCTGGTAGGATTCCTTCAGTTTTATCATGCGATGATATTTGGATCCCGATCCTACTGTGAGTATATGCTACTCCTCGGGAACTTTCTCGCTTAACGATCAATGCTATAAACCAAGTAGGTGTCTAGAAAGGTGTTAGCGGAGCTACACCCACAGGGAAAAGAGGTTACTTAATTAAGGAACTTCGCGAAAGCGTTGGAAAACCTCTCTCGAAGTACCGACACCAGCCTGGCTGAACGGTTAAGCAAGTATTGTACGGTGAGATTGATCACGACTAATTCTTCCTTTATGGTTTGAGGAGGGATTCGAGAGACAGTGGGAGCCATCCTGTTTAGATAAATTAAAAACCAATCTAAACTTACAAGAGCATCATGCTAAAATGTTTTCTTCTCTCTCTCTTAATTGCAGCGACCCAGTGACCAGACATAGGTTACATCTAGATAATAAAATGACTGAATCTGACTGTTATGACTGGCAAAGGTCTGTCCAGATATCCATTGCCCATGACAAGCTGGGACACCTCTTGACTGATCCAACCCCTGCCGTCTCAGGTCCAATTTCCCCTGTCACGGATATTTATATCCGCAAGACATCGGAAAAAGACTGTGCGAAAGCCAAGTGCCTCGTGTTAGCCTCAGTTGATGGTGCATACCAGAGGCAGCACGAGAAGATGGACTTAGTCTCTATCTTCCTCCATAACAAAGATTTATATGGAGAGCAATCTAGTATCGCAAGATATGAGACCCTGAACGAATTGCTTCCAGCGAGGTTGGCTATCGGGTCATCTATAGGGGGCAACGTCCTTACAGAGACCAGCTATTTTGAGCTCACGGACCTGAAGACCATGTTGAAGAACGGGTCAGATGCTGACTTGGTTCTACAGTCACTACCTTCTACCCTGAAGGAAACCAGGGAAGTAGAAGGAAAGGGAAGGGCAGAAGTTTCGGGACTGGATGTAGTAAAAGAGGGATGTTCCTATTGTTACAGGAATGAACATTGGCAGAAGGATTGTAGGGCTTGTAAAGCCAGTAGCCAGGATTCGAAGCATGTTGTGGTTTCGGCTTCGGGTGTGTTTGTGATTGAGAACTGTATGTCAGTTAACCCTACCTCCTGGGTATTGGATACCGGATCAGGATCTCATATCTGTAATTCGTTACAGGCTCTGAGAAACCATAGGGTTATCAGGATAGGTGATATGACTCTCAGGGCTGCTAACGGAATGAGCATGTACGCTGAATCCGTAGGGGAGTATTATCTTGGACTGACAACTGGGCAGATATTGATTCTGCGTGACTGTTTTTATGTACCAGGTGCGACATGTAATATCATATATGTATCCTTACTTTCTAAGGAAGGATATGATTTTACTTTTGTAAGCGATGTGGTCAACATCCACCTAAATCAAGTTCTGATTGGGTCAGGTACATTAAAAACGGGATATACGTATTAAATCAAGCTCAGATTTTCAGTGTCCAGAACACACTTAAAAGAAAGTCTCCGGAATTGAATCAGGCTTTCTTATGGCATTGTAGACTGGATCACATTAATGAGACATGGTTGACAAAGTTACATAAAGAAGGATACTTGGATCCGTTCGAGTACCAGTCTTATGCCACTTGTGAATCTTGTCTCATGGAAAGATGACAAAGACTCCATTCACTGGACACGGAGAAAGAGCAAGCGAGCTCTTGGGACTCATACATAGTGATGTATGTGGTCCAATGTCTACACATGCGCGAAGTGGTTATTCATACTTCATTACTTTCACAGATGATTTCTCTAGGTATGGACATGTCTTCTTGATGAAGCATAAATCCGAGGCCTTTGAGAAATTTCGGGAATACAAGAATGAAGTTGAAAAACAAACAGGCAAAAGTATCAAGACACTGAGATCTGATCGAGGTGGTGAATACTTGAGTGCCGAGTTTCTGGGCTAATTAAAAGAGAATGGAATTCTCTCTCAGCTTACTCATCCATACACACCACAACACAACGGTGTATCGGAAAGGCGGAATCGAACCCTATTGGATATGGTTCTTTCCATTATGAGTAAGGCTGAGTTACCGTGATCTTTCTGGGGTTATGCAGTAGAATCAGCTGCATATCTTTTGAACAAAGTTCCCTCCAAGACTGTGCCTACCACACCATATCAGATGTGGTGTGGGAAGAAACCCCATCTTCAATATCTGAAGATATGGGGATGTCCAGCTTTTGTAAAAATGCAGCATGCGGACAAGCTCGAGGCATGCTCAGTACTGTGTAAGTTTGTGGGATACCCAAAGAACTCCAGGGGGTATTTTTTCTATTACGCAGAGGAACAAAAGGTTTTTGTTTCTCGTCATGCCCACTTTCTGGAACATCAGTTTTTAGAAAAAGGTGAAAGTGGGAGCGTAGTAGAACTGGAAGAAATTCCAGAACCACAAGCTATTACTGAAAGCTTGGAAGAACCAGAAGGTTCAGGAGAACCGGACATCCCAGCGCCACTCCGCAGGAGTAGTAGGCAGTCTCATCCGCCCGAGAGATACTACGGTTTTCTCATAGACGAGGATAGAGAGGATTGCACTATTGATTATGAAGAGCCTACTAGCTTCCAGCAAGCCATTCAGAGCGGTTGTTAGTTATATGTATGCCCTAGAGGCCATTACTGTACATAGGATGTATATTGTAGTGGATGCTGGGACGTATATAGGGAGGACTTTCTTGCTCGACATGATAGTATGCTATCTGGTTGAACTTTACCTTAACGTGTATACTGATTGTCTCTCTGTTACATGTTGGTAAAGCCCTTAGGATGTGTACTTGACTACCTGGACTGTGATGCGGATCATACTAGTGGGGACATGGTAGTCCATAAGTACATCCTTCAAAGTCCCTAGTCGTGGGTGTATCGAGACGGGGCATCGATATACCAGAGTAGACTAGCGTGTAGCTTCTCGACCCATACAGATGGGCGATGGATGATCCCATATCCATTGGTGTTTGACATCGGAGATGATATACGGGTGCTCAGTAAAGACTGGGTACACTGGACGGACTCGCCGAGAACTCCCAGATGGTATTATACCTCACGTCAGATGGCAGTTCTCTGGTGACACTGGTACAGAGTAGTATGTTGACCCGAGATCGTCATAGAGTCTTGTGTGGTTCCCACTGTGCTTTGATTTCCATCTTACCACGTCCAAGAGGGCATGCAAAATGGTGGTTTTTGGGTACAGTCCCGAGTCACATGGAGGCAATGAGCGATAGGAGGGGATTCGTCTCTCCCGGTATAGGGGGTTGATGTTGCGCTGTGATCGATTGGCTATAACAGGAAGTCCCTGGCCAGGGCTGCTCAGAGAATTGCTGGTAAGTGTTACCAGTAGTTTCTCGACCCGTTATGAGCCTCATATCGACACGACTTATCGAGCTATTGGGGTCTGACGTTTACCACCCCTAGGCAAGATATGCGACATATCAGACGATCAGACCGGACTGTACGGTAGTGTTACTGGTTGGATTCACTGGAGTGTGAGCGGGATTGCTCGTCGATCTTCAGATCGCTCAATACCCGGGTGGCCGTTACGTTTAGCAGACCGCTTGCGGCTTGTGGGTGTTTGATATGATCATTACCTGCTGCCGGCGTATTGACGAGTCTTTAGAGTCCTACACAGAGGTTTCCTGGCTCAAGCGAAACGAAATAGGAGCGCATATGAGATATGTGCGGGACCGAGAATCATGCGTGTATGTGATACCGTATTTTATTCTCGCGATCAATGTGTCGAATGGTTATATGCGATATAACCTAGTTATCGAATCGAGAGTTGATTCGATAAGTCGATACATTGGATACTAGTCGGTTATATGCGATATGACCGGATCGTTAAATCAAGTGTTGATTTAATGATTTAATGTATAATTATATATTTGATATATTACTTTGCATTAACTAGTATTGGTTCACTTTAAATGGATATTCTCACTCGGATGTGCGCATTGCATATGCGATATGATTTTGTGCACTTGCTTGTATCATGTTTGATGATGCATGCCTTTTTGTTAAGTGTAAAGAATTAAACCTTGGTTAATGAAATGGTTAGGGTTTACTTTTTCCTTATTCATTTTATTCATTTATTTATCTATTTATTCTTTTTGGAATTTGATTTGCATAAAGAATAAATGGTGGCTTTCTTTGGATGGATTATGAAGCTTCATGATACTTTGACTAAGTCACCATTTTGGCTTGATGCTTAACCCTAACCCTTCATTCTAACCATGATTGATTCTCTACACTAAACTATGGTTGGTTAATGATAAGTATTCATATTTATCTCTTTTTACAAAATAACTTATCATAACCTTTTTCCATCTTCTTCTTCTTCACTTCAAGAAGAAGCTTGCTTCATCAATGGTGATTGATGAAAACAAGTGAGAAATCCAATTCTAAAGTCTACCCACTTCCTATTTCTTCATCCTCTACCTCTTGCCAAGTAGTAGAGTGTGTTACTTCACAAGTTTCTTGACTTGGTGAAGTTGTGAGCTTGATCTAGCGATGCCTCGACGTAGATCATCTTCGGCATGGACATCGACGACCTAGCTTCCCCATTCTCCAACGAAGCCGACGCTAGAGCCCGGATTTGATTTGGACAGCGGAGAGGACCTCATCTCGGAGCTGTGGAGGTGGAGGACCGGATCTACAAAGTTTGTATTTCCGTGTCTCTTAGTTAATTGTTAACTAGTTTACTTTTCGCCTAGTTTTCTAGCAAACGATCCGTAGTCGGGTCTCTCGGCACCCGTAAACTTTTATATTGGCATGTTCGATGCCTTGTGAGACCTTCATAGGGTGCCTAGGAACCCTACAGTGGTATCAGAGCCTAGCTAGAGCCCTAGGCGAAGTCCAGACGGAGTTTGAAGTCCGAACGAACCCGAAAACCCATTTCAAACATGCTCTCTGTCCAATTTTCAAAAACTGGGATTTTTCCAAATTAAAAATATCCAGAAAACCCAGCAGGAAACTGTAAGAATTACTGTGCAAATACGAGATTATTTGGACTTTAAACAGGCGCGGAACCGCGGCACGAGCATGCCTCGTGCGGCGGTTCCGCCGCCACTTGGTGACGTCACAGTTCCAGTTTTGCACTGTAATTCAATATTTCCAGTGTTGAGTTCTCTTGGTACTTTTTAAATTTATTCAAGAGTTGAATAATCTGGAGTTGTTTTGGGGATTCGGTATTTCGATCGGGGTATCAAATTTTGTCTATTTGGCTTTCCGGATAAATTTTAGAATATGTTAAAAAGTTCGACCGGATATAAATACCCAATTTTTCCCCTGTCGGGAAATTTCCAAGTGTTGGATTTTTCCGTAGTTTAACGACGTTCTAAGTAGTGCAAGTAACGCGATGGTCCCTCTAGAAGACAACAAACCTTAACTCGATTATGTGACCGTCTTGAACTGCCCTTTGAACCTTCGGGTTTGGGGCAGTAGGCGTGCCACATGTGAGGCGTTGGCTTGACCCTTCTACGGCTGGACCGTTGGTACTGAGGCACGAACTGAATGTTGTTAGACTTATTTCATGTGTTGACCTGTTTCGGGAAAACTTGGGTGTTCGATTGTTCGATCGGAAAGTTTGACATTTTCTATTTATCCGGAATGGGATACAATAATTGGAATTCACAATAAGTTATGAGATAACTGAATGAATGTTGTAAATCTAGCAATTTAGTCTCACTTGATCGGTTGCCACGGAATTTTGATGCGATCAAAAGTCCGTCGCAATCACGTAGCGTACGCGGATACTCGCCGATAAACTTAATAGACAGCCTCGCTCCATAGCCCCGACCAAGTGACTGTAGGAGAACCCCGTCGCCGAAAGCATCCATTCGGGTGCTCACGGTAGCGGTGTTCCGCCTTGGTGCACTTCGTCGACGGTATCGGGGGTGCGGCCGCCTACTGAAGTTTGCGACGAGTATTCGATCAGGATGTCGGGAATCTTGTTGAATTACCCGACTTGATATTGAAAAGAGTTTTCGATAATGAGACTAAAATGCGGGGTTTATAATTGTTAGGCATGCGATGTCTAAAGAATTCATTTGATCAGGCATGCGATGTCTGAGGTGGTTGCGGATTCCAACTGTTGTAGTTTTACACTTTCTTTTCTGTGACCGTAAGTGTAATATGTGATATCGCCGGTTTCGTTGCTATATGTCAACGACAATTGGGATACGCATGTTTACTTACGTTGATGACATGTGATGTTATGTGTTGCTGGATATGTTATATTGGATCGTCGTGTTTGAATATCCGGGGGTTTTTATGTGAGATGAGTGTTTTTCATTTTCATTCATGTAAAAACTTGTATGTAATATTCTTTTATTTGGGACGCTTCCAGGTTGCGGAAGTTGTCACCGTTTGTATATTATTTACTTTTCCGCACTAGGATAGACCCAAGGAGGGGAGCACAAGTAACCGGGTTCTGGAGTCCAGTGGGAGACCAACTCGAGGAGTCGAGTCCGGGTCTCCTAACTCCAGAATTGGTAGGGTTGCTTGCCGCTCTCGTAGGGGTCTAGGGGTGTGGGTTTGGCTATTCATCACGACCGTGGAATCCGTGTTTTATACTGGCTCGTATTGAAAACACGGACGTCCTAGTATATCCAATATTTCATATGATTCTTCTGCTGCGATATCTGTGATGTGATCATGTGATGTTCTGTGATAGATACAGTATATAGTATATATGATATATTATATAGACGTTACTTATGTTTTACACCCGCGCTAGCCCTGCTCTGCTCTGCCGTTAGTTACCTAACCTAACGGTGCACGAGGGGACATCGAGGCGAATGCGGATGGCATAAGTGTACGTCGTATTTATCTGTGATGATTAGGTACTTATATGATGGGACTTCATTAATGTGATTAATGAAATAAAAGAAACCTAAGATGTTGTAGAATCGAATTTCAAAATAAAAAAGGTAGCTACAGTTCTTTCTTTTCATAGCGGTATATGTGATATATCCAGCACCTTATTCGATGAGGAAAGGACCGAGATCCCTTCACCGGGAGTGACTCCTTTAGCAATAACTGGCAGATGCTACACACTCGGTTTGTTTTTTTGATTGCTTTTAAGAGTTTTTGCTTTGCACAGAGATATATATGATATATCCCGCACCTCATTCGACGAGGAAAGGACCGACGATCCCTTCACCGGGAGTGACTCCTTTAGCAAAACTAGAAAAGCCTCAAAAACACTCCATTTCAAAATTCATTTGATTCTACAACGATATCAAGTTCATTACGCAATAGGTTTTCAGAAAAACCTGTCGTAGCCCTCCGTCATTTCAGATAAGTACTAGTTAGTACTCGTGCTACGTTTGTTGACCTCTGTCAAGGCGTAGTGTGCGGTAGCTGATTAGTGCTTATCTGCATAAGCATATGATGTGATTGATTTAGGGTAGTCGTGCGACCTTGTTGACCTCTGTCAAGGGTCGTGCGGGTGGGTTTACTTCAATCAGGAAATGACGGGTTGAACTTGACTAGCAGCCTATGGTTTGTTGACCTCTGTCAAGGTCATAGGACGCTAGGGGCAAAATATTATCGGGAATTTCAAGTGTTGAAATTTGTAATGAGATTGCATACCTTCTATGAGATAGTTGGATCCCGATACCCGCTGCGAGTAAGTGTTACTCCTGGGAGAGTTTTATACATTACAATTAGCCGATCAAGTAGGTGTCTAGAAAGGTGTTAACGAGGTTACACCTCTGGGAAAACGAGGTTTACATTAATTAGGTTCGTGCGAAAGCACGGGGGACCTCCCTCAAAGTACCGACACTGGCCTGGCTGAAAGATTGGCGAACTTGTAGTGTGCAATTAATCCCGGCTAGTCTTTCCTTTTAGGGTTTGAAGGAAGATTTGATAAAAAAGCAGTGGGAGCCATCCTGATTAGATAAAATAATAACCGATCTATTCTTGACAGAGCGCACGCTGAGTGTTTTGTTCTCTCTCTCTCCAGGTAGCGACCATATCACGCCTTAATCAAGATAATAATACGGAATATTGACCGAACCCGCTTGTTATACTGAGCTGGGGAACGTTGGTCCCGCTCCAACTTATAATTGTTATAAGACAGAGCAGGAAATAGGGGATTACCAGAATTCCCGTGCCGCCCAAACGAAGAGAGTGCATGATGATGCATCATCTTCGGGTGTGTTCATTATACAGAACTGTTTCTCAGTATCCTTTACGTCCTGGGTATATGATACCAGATCAGGATCCCAGATATGTAATCTGTTACATAGGGCTACAGAAAGGTAGAGAACTGAGAACGGGTGATAAGTTTCATGAGGCAGAAAACGGGGCAAGAATTGCAGCCAAGTCTGTTGGTCACTGTCACCCTGTATTACAATACATTGATTCTGAACGAATGTTATTAGATACCGAACCTGATATACAAAATCATATCTGTCTCTTTATCAGTAAAGAAACGGTAAAATTTTGTATTGTTGGATAATGTTTTGAACATTTCCTATATCAAAAGTTGATCGGTTCAGGCGCGTTATCTAAAAGCATTGATGTTCTAAATCAAACTACAGTTCTTAGTATATGGAACACACACAAGAGGAAGAGTTCAGAACTGAACGAATCCTTCTTGAGGCATTGTAGACTAGGTCATATTAATGCGACCCGACTGGCTGAAGTTACATTTAGATGCATATTTAAATTAGTTTGAATTTACATCTTGTGAAACTCGCCAGTCATGTCACAAAGATAAGATGACCACAGCTCTGTTTATTGGAAACAGAGAAAGAGTTAGTAAACTCTTGGAATGATACATGCTGATGTATGTAGGTCCCCTGTCTACACATGCCAGGACAGGTTCTTTGTACTTCATTACATTCTCTGATAATCTCTCAGGATTCAGACATATGTTCCTGTTGAAACATGAGTCCGAACCTTTTGAGATATTCACAGAATATAAGTTAGAAGTAGAGAACCAAAATACGGGTATAAGTATTATGTCCTCTGATGTGATCAAGGAGGAGAATACTTGAGCACGGAATTCCTGGATTATTCTAAAGGAGAATGAGATTCTCTCTCAGCATTACTCCTCCGTATACACCATAGCACGATGGTATATCGGGATGGAGAAATAACACCCTATGTGATAAGGTGTGCTCTATGATGAGTACTACTGAGTTACCTATTTCCTTTTAGGAGTTATGCGCTTGAGAAGCTGCATACCTATTGAATAGGGTTCGAATCAAATCAGTTGCCTACCATTTCATATGTGATATGGAAAGGGAAGAGCCCATGTCTTAAGCTAGTTGAGATTTGGGGTTGTCCGGCCTATGTCTAAAAGCAAAATCCGGACAAGCTCGAGGCAAGGTCAGTCATGTAGAACTGGAAATGTTCCAGCTATACAAAACTGCAGCTGAAGATTTGACAGAACCAAAGGATTCAATAGTTACCAACGAACCTCGGCCTCTCCGCCGATCTAGTAGGGTTCCTCACCCACCTGAGAGTTACTTCGGTTTCTCTATGACAGTGGGAGCGAGGATTGCATCATGAGATGATGACCCAACTAGCTTCGAGCTGGCCATCAGGAGTAAGACTCTGTAAGAATGGCTGGATGCTTAGTGATCTGAGATGGAATCCTTATACACCAGCAAAGTATGGACTTTAGCTGCTATATCTGAAGGGTTAAATCCCCATCAGGAGCAAGTATATCTTGAGAAGATTACTTGGTGTACATGGAAAAGTTGAGACTTTCAAAGCTAGACTTGTTAAAAGTTTGCATCATTGACCAGGTTTGGATAATGATGAAACCTTTTCAAGTAGCTATGCTTAAGTCCATCCAGATCCTACTTATCACGGCTACATACCATGACTGCGATATCTGGTGGTTGGGTGTCTTGACTGCTTTTCTAAATGATGATTTAGAAGAGTGCGTCTATAAGTACACAGCCAGAGGGCTTCGTAGACAGTGGGAGCAGCGGAAACGTATGCAAGATGCTTTATAGGATAAAGCAGGCATCGCGGAGATGGAACATCTGTTTTGATGAATTAGTCAAAGAGTTTAACATCATCAAAATGGTAGATGAACCTTGTATAAACAAAAAGGTAGTAGGGAGTATGATGATGATCCTCGTAGAGTACGTGGATGACATACTCCTGATAGGGAAGGAGTTTCCTATGCTTCGCTCGATCAATATCCGCTTATCACAATGATTCTCCATATAGGATCAAAGTGATACCTCCTAAATCCTGGATTTTGGATCTATGAGATAGATCTAATTGGATTTAGGATTCTCACTAGTTGTAGTGAGACGGTATCAATCGATCCTGGGGAGAATCACTGGAATGGTTCCAGGGTGATAAAGACGACTGAATGTCAGTCACAGGCATTGTCTTTACCCTCAGTAAAGGGACGGTATGTTGGAAGAGTTCCAAGCTAGATACCGTGACATACTAGACGATAAAGGCTAGATACATCGCTACTTAAGATGCTACCAAAGAGGCTGTTTGGGTGTATATTGGTTCATGAGATGAACTATGTTCCTCCCATTGTGTGACAATGGAGTTGTGGCTTATGCCAAGGAACGCAGGTCCCATCAGTGATCCAGACATATTCTAAGGCAGTATCACTTGATCATGGAGATGGTTGATCTCCAGGGAGATCGAGGTTAGGAGAGTAGACTCAGAGGACAACACAGCGGATCCACTCACAAAGGCCTGTTCCCAGAGAGAGACTATTATGGGATGGTTCAGTATGAGATACTGCAACCACTGCTATCAGATGGCCCTAGTGCAAGTGGGAGATTGTTAGTTATATGTATGCCCTAGAGATCATTACTGTACATAGGATGTATATTGTAGTGGATGCTGGGACGTATATAGGGAGGACTTTCTTGCTCGACATGATAGTATGCTATCTGGTTGAACTTTACCTTAACGTGTATACTGATTGTCTCTTTGTTACATGTTGGTAAAGCCCTTAGGATGTGTACTTGACTACCTGGACTGTGATGCGGATCATACTAGTGGGGACATGGTAGTCCATAAGTACATCCTTCAAAGTCCCTAGTCGTGGGTGTATCGAGACGGGGCATCGATATACCAGAGTAGACTAGCGTGTAGCTTCTCGACCCATACAGATGGGCGATGGATGATCCCATATCCATTGGTGTTTGACATCGGAGATGATATACGGGTGCTCAGTAAAGACTGGGTACACTGGACGGACTCGCCGAGAACTCCCAGATGGTATTATACCTCACGTCAGATGGCAGTTCTCTGGTGACACTGGTACAGAGTAGTCTGTTGACCCGAGATCGTCATAGAGTCTTGTGTGGTTCCCACTGTGCTTTGATTTCCATCTTACCACGTCCAAGAGGGCGTGCAAAACGGTGGTTTTTGGGTACAGTCCCGAGTCACATGGAGGCAATGAGCGATAGGAGGAGATTCGTCTCTCCCGGTATAGGGGGTTGATGTTGCGCTGTGTTCGATTGGCTATAACAGGAAGTCCCTGGCCAGGGCTGCTCAGAGAATTGCTGGCAAGTGTTACCAGTAGTTTCTCGACCCGTTATGAGCCTCATATCGACACGACTTATCGAGCTATTGGGGTCTGACGTTTACCACCCCTAGGCAAGATATGCGACATATCAGACGATCAGACCGGACTGTACGGTAGTGTTACTGGTTGGATTCACTGGAGTGTGAGCGGGCTTGCTCGTCGATCTTCAGATCGCTCAATACCCGGGTGGCCGTTATGTTTAGCAGACCGCTTGCGGCTTGTGGGTGTTTGATATGATCATCACCTGCTGCCGGCGTATAGACGAGTCTTTAGAGTCCTACACAGAGGTTTCCTGGCTCAAGCGAAACGAAATAGGAGCGCATATGAGATATGTGCGGGACCGAGAATCATGCGTGTATGTGATACCGTATTTTATTCTCGCGATCAATGTGTCGAATGGTTATATGCGATATAACCTAGTTATCGAATCGAGAGTTGATTCGATAAGTCGATACATTGGAAACTAGTCGGTTATATGCGATATGACCGGATCGTTAAATCAAGTGTTGATTTAATGATTTAATGTATAATTATATATTTGATATATTACTTTGCATTAACTAGTATTGGTTCACTTTAAATGGATATTCTCACTCGGATGTGCGCATTGCATATGCGATATGATTTTGTGCACTTGCTTGTATCATGTTTGATGATGCATGCCTTTTTGTTAAGTGTAAAGAATTAAACCTTGGTTAATGAAATGGTTAGGGTTTACTTTTTCCTTATTCATTTTATTCATTTATTTATCTATTTATTCTTTTTGGAATTTGATTTGCATAAAGAATAAATGGTGGCTTTCTTTGGATGGATTATGAAGCTTCATGATACTTTGACTAAGTCACCATTTTGTCTTGATGCTTAACCCTAACCCTTCATTCTAACCATGATTGATTCTCTACACTAAACTATGGTTGGTTAATGATAAGTATTCATATTTATCTCTTTTTACAAAATAACTTATCATAACCTTTTTCCATCTTCTTCTTCTTCACTTCAAGAAGAAGCTTGCTTCATCAATGGTGATTGATGAAAACAAGTGAGAAATCCAATTCTAAAGTCTACCCACTTCCTATTTCTTCATCCTCTACCTCTTGCCAAGTAGTAAAGTGTGTTTACTTCACAAGTTTCTTGACTTGGTGAAGTTGTGAGCTTGATCTAGCGATGCCTCGACGTAGATCATCTTCGGCATGGACATCGACGACCTAGCTTGCCCATTCTCCGACGAAGCCGACGCTAGAGCCCGGATTTGATTTGGACAGCGGAGAGGACCTCATCTCGGAGCCGTGGAGGTGGAGGACCGGATCTACAAAGGTTGTATTTCCGTATCTCTTAGTTAATTGTTAACTAGTTTACTTTTCGCCTAGTTTTCTAGCAAACGATCCGTAGTCGGGTCTCTCGGCACCCGTAAAATTTTATATTGGCATGTTCGATGCCTTGTGAGACCTTCATAGGGTGCCTAGGAACCCTACAGCGGTGACTCGGTAAAATGGCTGGATGCAATGCGGACCGAGATGGAGTCCATGTACACCAACAAAGTTTAGACTTTGGACTTTGCTCCAGAAGGGGTAAAACCCGTAGGCTGCAAATGGATCTTTAGAAAGAAGATTGGTGTAGATGGGCAGGTTGAAACCTATAAAGCTAGACTTGTAGCAAAGGGTTTTCTTCAACGACCTGGTTTGGACTATGACGAGACCTTTTCTCCAGTGGCTATGCTCAAATCCATTCGGATCCTTCTTGCCATTGCTGCCTTCCACGATTATGAAATCTGGCAGATGGACGTAAAGACGGCTTTCCTGAATGGAAATTTAGAAGAGTGCGTCTATATGGATTAGCCGGAGGGATTCATTCAGAGTGGGAGCAGCGGTAAGGTGTGCAAGTTGCTCAAGTCCATCTATGGACTGAAGCAGGCATCGCGGAGTTGGAACATCTGCTTTGATGATACTGTCAAAGAATTCGACTTTATCAAAAACCCAGATGAACCATGCATTTACAGCAAGATTGTAGGGAGAACTGTGGTATTCCTCGTCTTGTACGTGGATGACATTTTCCTAATAGGAAATGATATTCCTATGCTATAGTCAGTCAAAGGATTCTTGTCACAGAGGTTCTCCATGAAGGACCTGGGCGATGCCAACTACATTCTGGGGATCCAGATTTATCGTGATAGATCTAAGAGGATGTTGGGACTTTCACAGTCGAGGTACATAGACACCATACTAAAACGATTCAGTATGGAAGATTCCAAGCGCGGTAATCTACCGGCTTGTCACGGAATCACCCTCTCCAAAGAGATGTCTCCCAAGACTGATTTGGAAAGGGCTCGCATGTCATCTATACCCTACGCATCTGCGGTAGGCTCTATAATGTATGCGATGTTATGTACCAGACCAGATATAGCATACACATTGAGCGTTGTAAGCCGGTATCAGTCGGACCCAGGGGAGAAACACTGGATAGCAGTAAAGAACATTCTCAAGTACCTGAGAAGGACTAAGGAGATGTTCTTGGTGTATGGCGGAAAAGACCTCCAGATCGAGGCCTTTCCTGACTCCAGCTTCCAGAGTGACAAGGATGACTCCAAGTCCATGTCGGGTTATGTCTTTTCCCTCAATAGAGGGGCGGTTTGCTGGAAGAGTTCCAAGCAGGAAACCGTTGCTGACTCAACTATGAAAGTGGAGTACATAGCTGCTTACGATGCCGCAAAGGAAGCTGTCTGGATGAAGAAGTTCCTCACGGAGCTTCAGGTGGTTCCTACCATTGTTGATCCAATACCGCTGTATTGTGATAACAACGGAGCTATAGCTTTAGCGAAGGAACCCAGGTCCCATCAGAAGTCCAGGCACATTTTGAGGCGGTACCACCTGATCAGGGAGATCGCTGATCGCCGGGAGATCGAGGTGAAGAGAGTTAATTCAGAAGATAACACTGCAGATCCATTCACGAAGGCCATTCCCCAGACTCAGTTCGAGCGGCTGATCGAGATGATAGGTCTTCGATACGCCAGTACATGGCCCTAGTGCAAGTGGGAGATTGTTAGTGTATATGCCCTAGAGGCCATTACTGTATATACTAGTTTGTATATTACTTAATGGAAGCTTGGGATATTCACAGTTGTATAGACAATCTTGCTCAAAATGGTAGTATACTACTTGGTTTGTTTCTACTTTAATATTTGCTGTGTTTCTTTTAGCATATTGCTTATACATATTAGTAGAGCCCTTAGGATCTTTGCTTGATTACCAGCGTTGTGATGGCAGTCAAACTTGTGGGGGCTGGGTAATCTATAAGCACATCCTTATACAGGTCCCTAGTCGCAGGACTATCGAGACAGGGCATCGATACTCCGGAGTAGACTAGCGCATGCGCTTCTCATCCCAGCTGGGGAGATGGTCTGTCCCACAGCCATCAGTACGTCGTACTGGAGATAGTATGCGGGTGCTCGTTAGGTTACGAGTACACTGGACAGGACTCATCGGGAACTGTTGGTTGGTATTATACCTATCGTCAGTTATCAGTTCCTAGGTGACATGAGTACAGCTTAGTCCGTTGACTTGACACTGTCACTTCTCCTCGAGTGTGTTCACACTGTTCTTTGATTACTATCCTACCACGGCTCAAAGGATTCGTGCAAACAGGTAGTAGTTGGGTGCAGTCCCGAAGCACTTGGAGACAATGACGGTTAGACAGGATTCGTCTCTCCCGGTATTGGGGGTTGATATCGCGCTGTGTCTAGGAGAGCCATTACACACAGTCTCTGGCCAAAGCAAGCGAGATAGACTGGTAGGTTTCCAGTGTTATCTCAGGTGTTTTGGGCTACACTCCGACACGACTTGTACCGCTAGTAGGGGACTGACGTTTACCGCCCCTAAGGCCCGCCATGCGATGTTCTTAGACGAACATACCAGACTGTACGGAGATTGTCACATACAGGCTCAGTAGGAGTTCAGATGGGTTTACCTCATCGGCCTTCTTATCGACATCTACCTGGAGACCGTTACGTACAGCTAGTGCCGCTTGCAGTCTATGGTTAAACCCACTGCCAGCGTAGTGTCGAGTCTTTAGAATCCCACACAGAGAGTTTCCCTGCACTGAGCAAAACGTGTAGAGGCCGTATGGTTTTACGGTAGGGCTGCGATCACTTACGTACACTTGTGTGCGTATGCTGTTCGGGCAGGCAATACTAGTGGGCTTTGGTTTGAGCCGGATCCTAGTATTGCACGGATGGATTTGTTTTGTCTTCTGTGCATTCGGATTCTACGGAATGCGGATGCGGGTGTGTGTGCACAGTTGTGAGGAGCGAAGAGGAAGGAGGTGCCTCATTAGGGTTCTGACAGTTGATTCGGTCAAAGCCATAATGAGGCGGACTCATTAGGGTTTTGGCAATTCGTTCGGTCAAAACCATATTGAGCCGGGGACATTATTTTCTAATCTTTTTAGTGATTATTGTGTGATGGCTAATTGCTTTGACCATTTGACCACTCTTGGCTTTGTTGACCCGTTGACCAAAGTTGACCTTGACCTTCATGAGAGGTCTACACTCTTTTTTGGTTTTCTTTTTCTTTTTGATTATGAAAATGGTCAATTCAATGTAGCCATCAACTTTATCATGATAGGATTAGTAATGATGATTTTTAGTATTATTGAACCATGGTTCATTTTCTTAGCTCACAATTCTTTTCTCATTCTCTCTCTTGATATGAGAAAGCTCCATGATTCTCCTTCTTCTTCCTCCTCTTGATTCTTCCCTTGATCTCATGTGTTGAGAGAAAAGGGATCCAAATAGACAAACACTTCCATCTATCTCTTCTACACATCCTAGGACATCAAGACTAGCGATCTCGTTGCCCTAGTTGCCTCGGCTCGAGGTGGAGCTCGGAGTACATCTCTCGGGTGGATCTTCTTCGACTTAAGAAGGCCGCGGAGGTGATCAAGATCCGGATCGACCCTCGGAGCATGGATGGACAAGCCGGACAGCGGAATGAAGACCCGAAGGACCGGAATCGTGAGGTATAATCTCTACGGCATAGTAGATAGGACCTCTAGTAGTTTAGCAAAGATCCTTCTTTTAGTCCATGTTGCCTTTGTGCCAAAAAATTGTTTTTCGCCGTTTCCGCCTCCCCGTAAGAACCGGGGTGAGCAACGTGGACTTACAACTGCCTCCAAGTGCTTCGGGACTGCACCCAACTACTACCTGTTTGCATGACTCTTTTGAGCCGTGGTAGGGTAGTAATCTAAGAACAGTGGGAACACACTCGAGGCAAAGTGACAGTGTCAAGTCAACGGACTATGCTGTACTCATGTCACCTGGGAACTGATAACTGACGATAGGTATAATACCAAACCAATAGTTCCCAGTGTGTCCTGTCCAGTGTACTCGTAACCTAACGAGCACCTGCATACTATCTCCAGTACGACGTACTGATGGCTGTGGGACAGACCATCTCCCCTCCTGGGATGAGAAGCATATACACTAGTCTACTCTGGAGTATCGATGCCCTGTATCGATAATCCTACGACTAGGGACCTGTATAAGGATGTGCTTGTAGATTACCCAGCCCCCACTAGTGTGACTTCCATCACAACGCTGGTAATCAAGCAAAGATCCTAAGGGCTCCACTAATGTGTATAGGCGATATGCTAAAAGAAACACATGCACACATTAAAGTAGAAACAAACCAAGTATCATACTACTATTTCGAGCAAGATTGTCTATACAACTGTGAATATCCCAAGCTTCCATTAAGTAATATACAAACTAGTATGATACAGTAATGGCCTCTAGGGCATATACACTAACACTAGCTAGGGTCGTGCCGATGTCGTTCGTGTCTTTGTGTAGCTTTTGCTCTTGAGTTCGTTTCGTAGTGTCG
Source organism: Agapanthus africanus (assembly GCA_030015575.1). Classification (NCBI taxonomy): domain Eukaryota; kingdom Viridiplantae; phylum Streptophyta; class Magnoliopsida; order Asparagales; family Amaryllidaceae; genus Agapanthus; species Agapanthus africanus. Next base: position 219,576,662 of record JASDDO010000029.1, read on the forward strand.
CTACGCGCGTTAGCCACTAAACGGACACTCGAGGGTATGTTTGGAGTTTGTGCATCGGTCAAACGTAGTTATACGTATTTTTGGTCGATTGCTTATATACACTTGCTTTATTGTTATATGTGTTCAGGATCGCAGGCGGGGACTTCGGACGCTGCGAAGAGGGGAAAGCAGGTGGTTGGCTTTACTTAGCCAGGATCATTGGTGAGTAGACTTAACATCTACAGGAGAATCGCCCGCATGGCGTTATGCGTCTGGGCTAGATCAAATGATATAACCTTTAGTGTTTAGTATATGGACTCGTTTGTGCATGTGTATTTCGTTGCATATCTCATTTACCTATTGTATTTGGACATAGTACTAATGAGACACAACACTATTATTGACGGTTCATGTTGCACGAGCACTGATTGTTTGGCACTCACACCGTCAATAATTGTCATGACACGCACAACACCTATACATATGCGACATAGTATTGCTTAGGGACATCGAGACATGATCCTTATTTTCATTGTGCATATGACATATAGCATACCTGTATACCTACATGCTTACACATATACCTCGACATGCTTACATGCTAGTTACCCGTATACATCTATGCTAGTGTACCATTAGTGATAGGTATATACACATTTGAGACATAACTACATGTACACCTGGCATACATACATACATATACTTAGAGGGTATTACATCTTTAGGGATAGGTATAGAGACATACCTTGCTACAGATACTTTTACATCATACATACATACTTACATATGGACACACATATTTTTCTATACCGACATGGTTACACATACCTTGCTATAGCTATGTGTTCACCTGTATATGATGTTGTATTTGATTTCGGAGGTTTTAGGAACCGCATGATATATATATTAACTTGTTGCAGTAAAATAGCGGTTTTCCTTTATATGCTTATATTACTGTTTCATGTTGCATATATTACATCTATGGATTTCATATGATGTTCTCTGATATTTTTACTCCGAAGTATATATAACAGTGGAATGGGACGCTGTTATATATATATATATATAGTAGTGGAATGAGACGCTAATATATATGTATTGATTCATGCAGTTATACTTATTCATTACTTGGTGTTTTCTGGATTTGAGGACCGTGGTTGTTTCATGAAATTATGCATTATTTGAAAAATCTGGTTTCTCTTGATATGATATTTCAGATTCCACCATGAGATTTCTCGGTTCTGAGCTTATATAGACCCCATGCGAGGAGGTGTCATGGGCCGTGTGTGGGTACATGGTGGAGCCCGGTTGGTTCCCTGGGGCAAGAAGATCGAAGGTCCATGCCGTTGAGCCCGGCTGGGGGCGTTTGCCATCCGGTGATAGTATTTGGACTCGACGTATATCTGGGGGATATCGATCGAGGTTATGTACGTACATGCCTTGCAGATTGCGGGTGATGCTTACCCAGGTTATTAGGATGTACGTACATGACATGGGAGGGCCAGTCCCAGGTGATGGTGCCTCAGAGATCAGTATTTCTGTGTCGATGCTAGACACTTGTTTCATGATGTTTTGGGTGTCGATATTAGACACTCACCTTATATGAAACTTATTTGATAATGATGTTGTACATACGGGATATGTGGGATATACTGATGTTGTACATACGGGATATGTAGGATATACTGATATTGTACATACAGGATATATGAGATTTACGTGATATGAGAGCCAATTTGGGGGTTGATTTGAGGAACTTTGGGATTTAGATTGTCTTGGTGGACGTTGGTCTTGTCTCGAGGTTTGGATTCCGTGATTTATGACATGTTTTATTCCATACTCCTCATTTACTTTATATGCATTGCTTCATGTATTGTAGTACCTGCTAGAGTACTTTTCATGACTATTGCACATACATACCGCCATCTTATTGCTATCAGCTTGCATGTTTTAGATTTACGTTGTACGTGCATACTTGCGATTACCTGCATATGTTATTTACTATTCACAAGTTGGCAACTCATCCCCGTTGTGCCACAGTGTTTGCAGGTGTTTCCCCAGGGCGGTCGCGGCAGGCTTTCCATCTTTCGTATCATCTTTTGCTGCAGATACCGCTTCGACTGACTGTGCACGGTTTTGCTATAGGTGGGTTTTTGCGGCTGTTTATTGTTATTTATTGTTATCTTGTACCTTGTACTCTCCATCTACCATTATCGTGTACTGACTTAGAGACGAGATGTGAGGACGATATTGTATATATTTTGTGACTCTGTCGGTGTTTTATTTACAACTTTAATTTATATCATCTTTTTCTTCGCTACGGCATCGTATATTTTCTTGTGGTGGTTGTTTTCCGCCGTTTGGCGTGGATTTTCTCCCGTTGGGGATGCTTTACTTTTATCTTTGTATGTACCCATTTTTTGGGCTAGTTTTTACAAAGTAGGTGCTGCCAAAATTTTCAAGAAAGTAAATTAGACTTAAAGAATTTTTACTTGAGATTTTCAAAAGATTAAACAATGTTTCTTATCATTTACTTCTTTTGATGGTTTAGATTTCTAGGTTTTTGGCTTTCTTAAATTGCATTACGCATGTAGACGTTGCGTAGTTTAAGGGTCGTCACATGCTAATTTCGGATCGTGATAGTTATGCACTTGAGAAGTTGCATACCTATTGAATAGGGTTCCAATCAAATCAGGTGCCTACCACTCCATATGTGATAAGGTATAGGAAGAGCCCATCTCTTAAGTATGTTAAAATTTGGATTGTCCGGCCTATGTCTAAAAGCAAAATCCGGAAAAGCTCGAGGCAAGGTCAGTTCTGTGGAAGTTTGTTGGATATCCCAAGCATTCGTAAGGGAATATCTTCTACCACACTGAGGAACGAAAGGTGTTTTGTTTCTCAGCATGCCACCTTTTGGAAAGGGAATTTCTTGTGAAGAAATTAGTAGTTATGAGGTAGAACTGGAAAGAGTTCCAGCTATACAAACTACAGCTGATGATTTGGTAGAACCGAAGGATTCAATGGTTCCCAACGAACCTCAGCCTCTCCGCCGATCTAGTAGGGTTCCTCACCCGCCTGAGAGATACTTCGGTTTTCTCTATGACAGTGGGAGCGAGGATTGTATCATGAGATGATAACCTAACTAGTTTCGAGCAGGCCATCAGGAGTGGTGACTCTGTAAGAATGGCCGGATGCTAAGCGATCTGAGATGGAATCTATATACACCAACAAAGTATGGACTTTGGTTGCTTTATCTGAAGGGTTAAATCCCCATCAGGAGCAGGTATATCTTGAGAAGATTACTTGGTGTATATAGAAAAGTTGAGACTTTCAAAGCTACGAGTTGTTGCAAAAGGTTCTCATCATACACCAGGTGTGGATAATGATGAAACCTTTTCTAGTCCCTATGCTTAAGTCCATCTAGATCCTACTTTCCATTGCTACATACCATGACTACGATATCTAGCAGTTGGGTGTCATGACTGCTTTTCTAAATTGTGATTTAGAAGAGAGCGTCTATAAGTACACAGCCAGAGGGCTTCGTAGACAGTGGGAGTAGCGGAAATGTATGAAAGTTGCTTTATGGGATAAAACAGGCATCGCGGAGTTGGAACATCTGTTTTGATGTGGTAGTCAAAGAGTTTGACTTCATCAAAATAGCAGATGAACCTGGTATATACAAAAAGGTAGTAGGGAGAATGGTGGTGATCCTCGTATAGTACGTGGATGGCATACCCTTGATAAGAAAGGAGTTTCCTATACTACACTAGGTCAATCTCCTCTTATCATAAGGATTCTCTATATATGATCAATGTGATACCTCCTAAATCCTGGGTTTTGGATCTATGAGATAGATCTAAGTGGATGTTAGGATTCTCACTAGGTGTAGTGAGATGGTATCAATCGATCCTGGGGAGAATCACTGGATAGCTTCCAGGATGGTAAGGTCGACTGAATGTCAGTCACAGGCATTGTCTTTACCCTCAGTGGAGGGATGGTATGTTGGAAGAGTTACAAGCTAGATACCGTGGAAAACTAGACGATAAAGGCTGGATACATTGCTACCAAGGATGCTACCAAAGAGATAGTCTGGATGTATATCAGTTCATGAGATGAACTTCGTTCCTACTATTGTGTGACAATGGAGTTGTGGCATGGCCGTCGGGCTGGGGCTGAAGATAATTCGAATCTGCAGCGACTCGGCCCTTGTTGTCGGTCAAGTGACCGGCCGCTTCGAAGCTCGAGAACCCCTGATGATGAGGTACCTAGACGAAGTGTGGAAACTCCGAAGAAACTTCAATGAAGTCCAGGTAGAACAAATACCCAGGCAGCTGAATGCCCAAGTAGACGCCGTGAGCAAGCTAGCTTCATCGTACTCGACCAACAATAAGCGTTCTATCCTCTTCGAAACCTTGCCTCGACCCAGCGTGGGAGAAGAAGCGACGACACTCCATGTGTACGCGGCGCAGGAGAGCGACCATGATTGGAGGAAGCCCCTCATGGAGTTCCTGAAAGACGGTGCGCTCCCGGAGGACCGGGCGGCCGCCCGCTGATTGTTAGCGATTCTACGTGTTCAAGTTTTAGTTAAATACCGCAATCAAGACGGTTTCGCTTGTAGCTAGCCGGTTGAGTACAGGTCGTCCGCAGGGAGATGGGAGTCTTTTTCAATGTGTTTTAACGAGTTAAGTCCGGTTTTTCAGATTTCGTTGTGGTTATCTAAGTGTTGAGTTGATATTTAAAGAGAGCTTGTTAGGGTTAGGATTATGTTAGTTTGAGTTAGGAGTCTCCACATCTTTCGTTGCCCCTCTTAATATCGGTGTTACGGTAATCGGTAACAACGGGGATTAGCACGACTAGGAAGGAACTTGCGAGTATAAGCTAGGCTTTCCAACGCATAAGTCCTTCCTTTTGGTGCTTGTCCGTCCGTTCTTGGCTCTTAGCCATAACCTCCGGTTAATTCAACCACAACCGGTCTCACTACGGAATCACCGCTATCATATAGGATAGGGTGCCGTAAGGAGCGGATTGTGGTTCAATTAACGGGAGTCGAATTAAGCTGTTGGGCAAGGAAAGAGTGAGAGAGATTTCCTTCTCTCAAACTTCCCTTATCCTACCCTAACAAGTATGAACTACTCACACATCATGATACGGAAAAATAAAATAAAACAAAAGAGGAAGATAGAAAGAAAGAGATTAGAAGATAACGACTAGCTATTTGCGACCTCACCTTGGCGAGGATCTAGCGTGAGCATCATGGTCGTATTAAAGATAAAGAAAAAGAGAGCAGAAAGAAACACAAGAAATAACAACAACTAGTTAACAAATTAAAATTACAACAATTAACAAGATAATGAGACAAGCATGATAATAAACGGTTCTTCTTTATTCATCACTCTTCACTCACAAGCTCACTACAAGTTTAATGGAGAAGAGGTGAGAAGAGGAAGAAGAAACACAACTAAACCTAGCAAAATGAAAATACAAGAATGGACCCATTCCTTCTCAAAGTTCTGGGCTATTTATAGGCTGTAGAATGGAAATCTAGGGCAACCACCAGAACACATCTGAAAAGACCAAAATAACCGTGGAAAAGTTTTGCCTGCCGCCACTATACGGCCGCGGATCCGCGGCCTAGACCCCCTATTGGCCGCGAATCCGCGGCCCTTTAGAGGAGTTGGGCCCTCTTCTTTTTTATGCTTCCCTGTTCTTCAGTGTACATAATTCTGGTACATGTATTTTCTCAATTTGGCTCCACGATTTTTCCAGAATTTCTGTTGAGGGAAAGGTGGACTTTTTGTCAAGATTTGGCATGATTGCCTCGAGCTCCGCGTAGATTTCTTGGATCTTGTGCTGCCCTTGAGCCTTGTGCATGAAAGTGACAATCGATTTGCCATTTTGTCTTCCTAAACTGTTATCTGGCAACATACGGATGAAGAGCGGAGACCGTGTTTTATCTGTGGTTGGCAGGAACCCGGATTTTGTCGTGTTTTCCATGAATTTCACCGTTTTAGAACCGAGAACCTGTATCCTGCAATTGACTAGCAAACACGGCTCAAGAGTATCTACCGATATGCAATGTGATAAAAATTGGGCGGTATGAAAATGCAAAAATCTGATATGAACACCCGCCGTCTCCGGGCCAAAGCCCGCCACTTCGTCTGGAGCAACGGGAACCTCTACAAGAAGGCCTTCACTCAGCCCCTGCTCCGGTGCGTTGACCCCCACGAAGCCGAATACGTCCTTCGGGAAATCAATGAAGGGATGGGCGGCGCGCACCAGGGGGCTCGAACCTTGATCCAAAAAGCGTTACTCCAAGGGTATTACTGGCCCACCATGTACGAAGACACCCTGAAGCTGGTCAGAAGATGCAAGAGCTACCAGCTCCACGTTAGCATTCCCCGCCTCCCGGCTACCGAGCTGACCGCCCTGACATCCCCATGGCCGTTCGCTCAGTGGGGGTTGGATATGATCGGCCAGTTCCCTACCGGAACAGGCGGGCACAAATACGTCCTCGTTGCGGTGGACTACTTGACCAAGTGGATCGAGGCCATCCCCATCAGGAAACCGGACGCCGCCACAACCATCAAGTTCCTGCAAAACAACCTGATACTCCGGTTTGGCATCTCGAGATGCATCATCACCGACCACGGGACGAACATCGAGAACGAGAAAGTGAAGGACTTCTGCAAAGAGTACCATATCCTCATGAAGTTTGCCGCGGTGACGCATCCCCAATGTAACGGGCAGGCTGAAGTCGCTAACCGAGATGTCCTCCGAGGTCTCCGGACCCTCCTAGAAGGGCGACAAGGCAGTTGGGTCGAAGAACTGCCCCGGGTCTTGTGGGCCCTGCGCACGCCAAAAAAGACTCCCACCAGGGAGACCCCCTTCAGCCTCTACTACGGGACTGAAGCTATGGTCCCAGCGGAGATCTGGCTACCTAGTCACCGGGTCGAGCACTTCGACGATGACGCAAACACCTCGGCGCTACGGACCAACCTCGACATCTTGTTGGAAAAGAGGGATCGGGCGCAGATGAGAGCTGCCGCCTATCAGCAACAAACGGCCCGGTACTACAACACTCGGGTCAAACACCGCTCCTTCAAGACCGGGGACCGGGTCCTGCGATGGAACGAGTTCACCGACCAGGGCAGGCTTCACAAGTTCTCCCCGAAGTGGGAGGGTCCCTTCCTCGTCTCTGAGGCGCTCCCCGGCGGAGCCTAACGCCTACAAGACGCGGACGGATGAAAGCTTCCGCGGCCTTACAACGCCGAGAAGCTCAAACTATACCAGTGAGGTCAAAGCCAGCGAGTGTATACCGCCCCGCCCCCTCTTTTTCCCTTTCATGAAGATGGTGCAAAGCGTTCTCCAAAAATTCATGTCCATACGAATAAAGAAACGGCGAATCATTCTAAACAGAGTCCTATCTTTACACTCCAAGGCCCTCGCCAAGAGGCGGCCGTGCAACCCACTGCCCGGGTATCCTTAGTGAGCTTCCGGCAACCCCCTGATGCTAAGGAACAAAAAGCCCTCTCAAAGGCAGTCGAGCCAGAGGATCCCTCGCTCGGCTATCCCCAGGGGGCAGCTTCCCTGCCGCAACGCCGGGGGTCAAAAAGCCCTCCCAGAGGCAGTCGAGCCCGAGGATCCCTCGCTCGTCTATCCTTCAGGACAAAAGCCCTCCCCAAGAGGCACCGGGCAGTAACCCTGCCCGGCCAAGGGTCCTTGGTAGGCTTCTACAGCCCCTCCCGCGCTAAGGACCAAAATCCTCCCAGAGGTAGTCGAGTCCTTGCTCGGCTATCCCTGGCTGGTAGCTTCTTACCACAACCGACAGGGATCAAAGCCCTCACCAAGAGGCACTGGGCAGTAACCCTACTCGGTCCCCGTCCTGAAGGATCAAAGCCCTCGTAAGAGGCAACCGAGCAGTTACCCTGCTCGGTCAACTCCGGCTGGTAGCTCCCTACCCACGATGCCAGGGATCAAAAGCCCTCACAAGAGGCTCCAGAGCGACTACCCTGCTCGTTCATCCCAGGCTGGTAGTTGCCTACCCACGACGCCAGAGGTCAAATCCCTCTTCAAGAGGCAACCGCGCAGCCTCACTACCCGGTCATCCTTAGTGGGCTTCTTACAGCCCCTCCAGCGCTAAGGACCAAAGTCCTCCCAGAGGCAGTCGAGTCCTTGCTCGGCTATCCTCGGCTGGTAGCTTCCTACCACAACCGACAGGGATCAAAGCCCTCGCCAGGAGGCAACCGCACAGCTTCACTGCCCGGTCATCCTTAGTGGGCTTCTTACAGCCCCTCCAACACTAAGGATCCAAGACCTCACCAGAGGCAACCAAGCAGCTACCCTGCTCATGTCATCTCTGGTTGGTAGCCCCCTACCCATAACGCCGAGGGTCGGAGCCCTCGCAAGAGGAATCCGAGCGGCTTCCCCGCTCAGTCATCCCAGGCAGGTAGTTGCCTACCCGCGACGCCAGAGATCAAAGCCCTCGTAAAGAGGAGACCAAGCAACTTCACCGCCCGGTTATCCTTGGCGGGCTTCTTACAGCCCCACCAACGCTGAGGATCCAAGGCCCCAAAAAGGGGCAACAAGTCCATCAAAGTCTAAGCGATCCCCCCTCAGCTCCAGGGCCATGGAGATGCCTCCTCGGCAACGCTTGGCAGGTGATCGAAATCAACCCGACGAACGATCGCAAGACAGGTAGCTGACTCAACAGTGCAAACAGAAATATTTTACAAACATTCTTCACACACAGAGGAGGAAGTGTAAACCGATGAAACAAGAATTTTCTTTTATTACCAAAGGCAAAGTTTTTACAAAGGGTGTTCTGGGGCTCCCCAGCCCTACAAACAGCCCGGAGGCTTACTCCGATCCCCTCATCGCTAGCATCACGGCCCGCCGGGGGCTTTACCACCGGAGATTTCGCCACCAGGGGCACGCCCTATTCCCCTCGCCATCTTCCCCTGGAGGCCTCGCCACCGGAAGAGGAACCTGAGCGTGGAGCTCGCTATCATCGAACTCGGGAAGCCGCTCCTTCACGGCGTCCAGGGCCTTGTTCCACGCGACGGCAGAATACTCACCGAGCTCGGCGTAAAACTGCTCTGACGCCTTATAATCGACCACAGCTCTCTTAGCCCGAACCTCAGGAACCTGGGCCTCCAGAAGCGCCGCCTCAGCATCTCCCCTGCTGGCGTCCCTCTCTTTTTCCATGGCCGCGAAGCGTTCGGCCAGATCTGCCAGCTTCCTATCGGCGACCCGGAGGGACGCACTCAGACGACGATGGACACCCCGATTCGCTGAATTGGTAAGTTTCGCAGCCTCTGCCCGGGCTGCCAGGACGTCGGCCCTCGCCCTCTCCAGGCGCAGGTCACACTGCAAAGCTTCGACCTCCGAAGGAAACGCTTCTACCGGCCTCAGGGCATGGAACACCCCCTCGGCCTCCATACGAGCGGCAAGGGCGCAGTGTTGAAAAACCTGACGGAAAGCCGATGAGAAACCAGGGGGCCCCCGAGCCAAAGAAAGGTATACCAGAAAAACTACACGCAGAGGGATTCATACCTGGACCGCCCCCTGGGCCATGGCCTCCAATTGAGCCCTCAGGGAGCCATGCAGAAGCTTTCCCCCAGCCGACTCCTCCATCCCGGCAAGCAGGACAGCGGCAACGGAAAGCCTAGACGGAACCGTGAAGACGGCGCCCCCCTCCTGCACGGAAATTCCCTTAGGGACCCTCGACGACGACGCGCGAGAAATCGTCCTCTTCCTCTTAAGAGGAGGCCTGTCCTCGCCCTCCCCTCTGTCCCCCCGTCTGGAGCTCGGATAACTGTGGACGTCTCTGGCTACCGCCGGAGAAACCAGAGCCGTCGACGAAGCAGACTGCCCAATCGCCGGCAGAGGATCCGGCGCAGGGCATGAGCCATCCAAGGGCTCGGCCGCGTCATTAGCCTCCTTCTGGCGCGGGCAGCCCAAAGAGTGGGAGCGAACCATGTATTCAAAAAGAAGAAGAACGCCGAGCAGCCGTGACTTAAGAAAGAGGAAAAATGAAAGAGTAGGGGCCCTGGAGCAGGCCACGCCCCTACTTATTGCTGCAAGCGGCCTCATTCAACGACGCCCGTCGCCTCCTGCCAAAAATGACTCCTCGCGTCCAGCAGCTCCGATCGCTCCACATGTCGATCTGCGCTGGACCGCGTCCCATCAGACGCTGCGGGCCTACATACGTCGCGTCGGCCAATCGACGCTTGACACATGGGCTGTCGCTTCAGTGGCAGAGTGCACGAACCGGCGCACTTTCCTTAAATGCGGAGATCTCGCCCCGATTCACTAGCAGAAAAGGACAACTGACAACCCGAGGACTCGTCCCGACAAAGCCTTAGGAAGAAGCTCACCTCGGGAGGCCTAGCAGTCCACTCTTGACCTAACCCACTGGCTGGTCGGGACAAGAGTGGGGGGATAATGATGATGCTCAATATTGGCAGTCTCCAGGAGCTGGACACGTGGCAGATGACGTGTCCCAAAACTCAGAAGGAAGGGCCACAGGGGCCGACCAGGCAACCCCTGTACCCGACCCACAAGCACAAGTTGGCCCTCCTCGGGGCCCTCTGCAAGTTAGACTCCTCGACCCCCCAGCTCGACCCGAGCTGCCACAGGACCAGGTCTCCTCGGCCCTCTTGCTCATCTCCGAGCTCCCTAGCCGAGGACGTCTTCCTCGGCCCCTCCGACCAGATCCACCACTCACGGGCGTAACCGCCGCTCCGCGAATCTTTCCATACGCGGATTATCCGCCGACAACATCCCACGTTCCACGCCTCCACGATCCCCATTAATGGGCGATCTGCTCTCTACGCGGGCGTGACGTCGGGAGCGTATGTAAGTGCACGGCGGCGCCCCGGCCGTCAATCCGACGCCGGAATGCGGAAACGAAAAACTTTTCAAACTAGAAAACCGGCACCACCGTGCACTATAAAACCTGGATCGGGCCATTAACCTAACTCTAGCAAACTAGAATAAGAGTAGAAAAGCTATACCGAGCGATCCGTGTCCTTCGGTCTTCGCCTCCACTCCGATCTCCTCGCGGAATCTCCGGTTGTCGCCTCCTCGTCGAAACGGGCACCGCAACGCCGGGTTCTTTTACGGGCTCCCACCTCTGGACCGAGGCAACTCAGGCGCGAAGTTGGCTAGCCGACGCGTCCAAGATTTGCTGTAGACTATAGTAGAATGGTTGTCTCTTGGGGTTAAGAAGTTACCATTGATGGAGAAATCAATATGAACTTTGAAGAGATATGAGAAATTTGTAGCAAGCAAGCATGTATGATGAATAATTTTCCACCATTAGAAAAAGAATCCTCTCTCCTCTCCCCTCCTCTAAGTGGCCGGCCTCATCTTGGAATGGTGGAGGAAAAAACCAAGTGCCATCAAGTGGAGGGAAAAAAGGAATGATAAAGGGAAAAAGGCACACATCAATTTCTTATCTCAATCTTTTCATTTTCATTCTCAATAAATGCAAGGAATGACCCAAAAGGAATCTCATGATGATGAAGCCATAAATGCAAGAAACCCCCTCCATAATAAGTTATTTGCAAACTTGCAAATAACCCCCTCCATCAGAAAGTCCGGCCGTGAAGGAACAAAGGAAAACTGGCCGGAACGGAATGCAAACTGGCAACTTCAGAAAACTGATCCCGTAATAAATTACAGGAAAACCCCGCGACTGTATATACATACCCGCATTTGTATTCCCACTGAACACAAATGCAAAGAGACAAAATCTACACTGTACAATACTAGGATCCGGCTTAAACCAAATCCTGCTAGTATAAACCGTCCGATCATGATCCGTGCAATACCGCACGTATCTGATCGAACCCTGCCATATCTCCATACGGCCTCTACAGCGTTTCGCCCGAAACCTGAGTAACTGTGTGTGGTGGACTCTAAAGACTCGTCAATACTATGGCTGTGGATTTAACCACTAGCACGTCAGAGGTATTAGCCATACGTGAAGGGCTACCAGCTATTGACCAAAAGGGACGTCGATGAGCGAACTCATCCTGACACCCTACTGAGCCTGTCAGCGACAATATCCGTACAGTCCGGTCCGTTCGTCTATGAGCATCGCATGGCGGGCCTAGGGGGTTGGTAAAAGTCAGACCCCCAAAAGCGGTACAAGTCGTGTCGGAGTGTAGCCCAGAACACCCTGAGATACTACTGGAATACCTACCAGTAAATCTCCTGCCTTGGCCAAGGACTTTTCATGTACTGGCTCTCCTAGACACAGCGTGACCTCACCCCCAATACCGGGAGAGACGAACCCCTGCAGATCCGCTCACTGCCTCTATGTGGCTCGGGACTGTACCCAACTAAAACCTGTTTGCACGTCTCCTTCGAGCGTGGTAGGGTAGTAATCAAAGCACAGTGGGAACTCACACGAGACAAATGACGATCTCAGGTCGATGAACTAACCTGTACACATGTCACCAGGGAACTGGTATCTGACATCAGGTATAATCCCAACTAGCAGGTTCCCGGCGAGTCCTGTCCGGTGTACTCATAACCCAATGAGCACTTGTATACATCTTAGGTGAACCAACTGACACCAGTGGCTTGTGAGACCGGCCACCGCCCCTCGTCGGGGTCTCGACTGTATACACTAGTCTACTCTGGAGTATCGATGCCCTGTCTCGAACTCCCACGACTAGGGACCTTTTAAGGATGTGCTTATAGACCCCAGTTCCCACGTATATGATCGCCCTCATGCTGCTTGTAGTCAAGCAAGAATCCTTGGGGCTCTATCAACGTGCAATAGCGACTCGTAAGGTCATGTAACACCCGAGCCCAATGCTGCTATTTTCTGTTATTGGTTGAGCATTAGATATTACTCATTTCATTTATCTTGCTTATTTGGGTCTTACTGTAAAATTTTATCTGGCTAAGTCATTCTGCATATAACAAATTTTAGTATCTAAAATAAAATATTCATCTTGGCCTACTTGACACCCTTAGCCTCGTGGCAGCGTCCGTGCATTGTGTTCTCGTCCCGTTCAGTGAAACGGGCGAGTTTGGATGGCTACGTGCACGTGCGTGTGTCCGTTTTGGGAGTATGCTTTTTAATCATAAAACATTTCATTTTAAAATTTGGAACCCGCCTAAAATCCTATTATTTGAATTTCGAATTTTTGGACCCAATCCGGGCGCAATTTGGAAATGTTTCATTTGGCGCCAAAATCCTAAATTTTAATATTATTAAAACCTTCGCATATATTTTTCTAACTAATCTGATATCTTACTGTTCATTACCTATCTTTTAAATCTTTAAGTTAACCATATAATATTTTTTACAATCTTTTATATCCTTCTCAATTTATTCTCTCAGCCAATCGCAACCTCCCCTTTAACCCCGTGGGCCCCACTTTCTCTCTCTCCTTCTTCTCTCTCTCTCCATTTTCTCTCTCTCCCCCCCACCTTATATATTCTCTCGTACTTCTCTTTATCATTTTTCTCTTCTTGCTTCATGTCTCGTTTCTCATTTCTTTTAACTGTTCTTTTATTGCCGGAATTCCGTCGTGCCGGTGACGTTTCTCGACGTTCCAGCGAGATACCCCGACCCGTGTGGTTCCTTTGTTCGTCGTTTGGGTTCATTCCGTGAACCGTGCGCCGTCGCGAGTTTTCCCCGCCGACGGTTAACGTTCCGTTTTCCCGATTCGCGACCCATCGAGGCAAGTTAATCTTGCTACATGCTATATACTTTTATAATCTTCATTTTATAATGTTATACATTTGAAAATCTTATAGTTTACATATGAAATGTCATTGAAAAATCGGATATGACAAATCTGAAATTTACTGTACACCTTATCTTATAAAATTCATTATAAATCATAGAAAAATCATTAGTATACGTTCTTTAGTTCGTTACGAAGCTAATTCAGAGTACTATGACTCTATGAAATATTTACTTGCAAAATAAATTGTTTAAATAACGTAAAATGCAAATGAAAATGCCTTAAAACTGCTGTCCAGGGAAATTCCAGCAGCAAACTTTCAACTTTGAATATTCATAACTTTTTGTAGGGATAACCTAAGATGCTTATACTTATAAAACTGAAAACCTTATTGAATTATCTTTGTTTTGGTATAAGATACGTCTCTTTTGGAGAACATTTGTTATTTTTAAACTATTTTACAAATTAGGGTGACGCTGAATTTCTGAACGGAACCTTCTTGTGCATGGTTAATCAATGCATCTTGTATAGTTACTAATCGCTTTGAATATGCTATCCATATTAATATTATTATATCAATATTTATATCACATATTGTTTAGTTGTACATCCCACATTACCATTTTATAGTTTTATAACTCTTCGGATACCCGTTTGCATCCATTGCATTCAAGATAAATATAATTGCATCCATAGATCACATTACTATATAATAATGTGATATTAATACTCCATGTTTAATAAATTGCATCCTCATTAATATTGGAACTATAAATGTAACCCTAATCGATAACTGTGCATCCATATCCTTGAAATTATATTTATTTACATATCATATTACATGTTCCAGTTTATTGTTTTGATAGTACTCATGCTTGTTTATTTATACATATGCTTATGTTAGTTTGATTATGAGCACCCACATGACATCTTGTGCTTCCTGACATGACCTGTTACACTACCTACTTGACATAACATGGTACCGTACACTCTTGACATGACATGACACCTTTATACATTACCTGGCTGGACCTGATGTGCCATGGCTTTACCTGTTACCTGATCTTGTGCCTAATGCCGACCAACCTGACCATTCCTGCTGTCTATCCAGACAGACCTACTTTACCTGATTTTGTGTTGGCATTAGTCCTTGACTCTTGAATACCTGACCTGACGTACATAGCTTGGGGGTATGGGGAAATCAAAGATGAACCTGACTTGTAACTCGACAGTTCACTACCGTTCGAGTGTACACTTTCCTTTTCTGTGCCTAACGGCATGTCTCGGCTGCAGCCGAGAATATTGTGGCCGTGATCCCGGGTATGTACGGGGTAATACCGAGTGTACACTTTCCTATTCTGTGCCTAACGGCATGTCTCGGCTGCCGCCGAGAATATTGTGGCCGTGGTCCCGGGTATGTACGGGATACTAACACTTTCCTATTCTGTGCCTAACGGCATGTCTCGGCTGCCGCCGAGAATATTGTAGCCGTGGTCCCGGGTATGTACGGGATACTAACACTTTCCTATTCTGTGCCTAACGGCATGTCTCGGCTGCCGCCGAGAATATTGTGGCCGTGGTCCCGGGTATGTACGGGATACTATTGAGTTACATCGACGATTCATCAATTGATTTCAAAGACTTTAGAATAGAAAACCTGTTAGAACAGTTTAGTTACCCACTGCACATTGCCCTGCACTGTTGTTTCATATTACTGCTTTATTCATGTTTATCCCTGCATTGCTTATTACCATGTTCATATTATATTATTGGTTGACATGACGCGCTGACGTCTGGGTTTTGCATGGCCCAGATTCTTTACCACTGTCGACGACCGAGCAGGAGTACTTCAGCCAGCAGGCTGATTTGTGAGTTCTGTAGTGGTTAGTTCATTTATTGCATTTTATTTCCAGGTGTGATCCTGCATTATGGGACGTACCTTTCTATTATTGCATTGGATCATTTGCTTCCGCACTTATTTATCATTGATTCTCGTTAGTATGGATTTGGACATGTATTAGATTAGCTTATTATCTTGTTCTTGATATCCTTACAACCGTAATGTGACTGTGGATGGATACTTTCTACCCACAGGTAGCATGGTTGGCTATGTCACGTGCCCAATCTTGCGTACTCTGGGAAGCGGGGCGTGACATGGTTCTTTTGGTATCAGAGCCATAGGTTAGTCGGGTTGATTCTTTTGTAGTTGGGTATTGTACCCAATACACGAATCAGAATACCCGTGTTTAGGAAACATGTCCAGCCACATTGACCGTTTTACCATTCTTGAATCACATTCTTCCTGATTATATCTTTTGCGACGTGCAAACTTACTTTGCATTGTCAACTCGAAAACCTAATTTCTTGTTATCTCTAGGACTTAGGCGACTTGGGTGGAGTTAAGTAATTGCGGCTATGATACCGCGGCATAGCTACAATGCGGTACTCTATTTAAGTATCTTGGAGTTCTAGCCTTGATCCACATTCAGAATCTATCATCATGCTAATGTTGGGTGTTTTGAGTTCAGGATTATGACAGGTAAGAAGTTGAAGACTTACCAGAGGCGTGTGAACGAAGCCGCCATGCTTGGAGTGATAAGAGGAATGCTGGAAATCAAAGAGACAGACTGAGCTGATCCAGCAATAGCAGATTCATTTCAGGAAGGTTTGCAGATCGTTCAGCAGTCTATAAACGAAGTTGGAACTAGACCAGTCGACCGAGTAAGGACCGTAGCAGATTTCAGACGGTTGGGTCCTACCACTTTCACTGGTCTGGAAGAGCTGTTGCCAGCCGAGCAGTGGCTAGTAACACGGAGAATTTGCTGATTGCGACACAGATCCCAGAAGACAAGAGTGTTGATGTGGTGCGCATTCAGCTGGTGGATTACGCCCGAGAGTGATGGCTTGTGGAGGAGACCCGCTTGTCCAAGCCAATCAGTTGGGCGGATTTCTCTAAAAGTTTCTTGGAAAAGTTCTTCCCGCGGACTGCACGGGAGGAAATGGAAGAGAAGTTCATCGGACTAAGGCAGAATGGAGCAACCGTGGACGTGCATGCAGCAGAGTGGACGAGACTCAGTAGTCTCGCTGGACCTTTCGCGGCCAACGATGTAGACAGCAGTTGCGGTAAGGAAGCAGTTCTGTCGGGCCAGTCGAGTTTAGGGCTAGGCCGACGAACAATGTTCTTGCGGCTATGGTAGTGGAGAGTAATGAAGAGCCGGCAGTTGTCCGCGACGTTATGGATGTGTTTGAAGATATTTTGGGCTTACCGCTGAAGCGAGATGTGGAGTTTGCGATTGACCTTATTCCTGGTACAGCGCCAGTATCAAAATCTTATTATCCGATGGCACCGGTGGAATTGGAAGAAGTTAAGAAACAAGTTGGTGAACTACTCGAGAAGGGATGAATTCGAAGTAGCAACTCACCTTGGGGAGCTCCAGTTCTTTTAGTGAAGAAGAAGGATCGCACTGCAGACGCGGAGACAAGAGAAGTTATTTGCGAGGATGAGTAAGTGTGAATTCTGGCTGGAAGAAGTGAAGTTTCTGGGGCATGTCGTGTCGGGCGATGGAATCGCCGTCGATCCCGAGAAGATTACAGCAGTTCGAGATTGGCCTATTCCAAAGAATGTTGCGGAAATAAGTAGTTTTCTTGGACTCGCCGGTTACTACAGAAGATTTGTGGAGAACTTCGCTCGTTTAGCTGAGCCGTTAACCAAGCTTACGCGTAAGGAGGTACCGTTTGTTGGGACGGATGGATGTGCATTGGCCTTCGAGACGTTGAAGCAGAAGTTGATAACCGCCCATATCCTGACCGTACCGGATAATTCAGGAGGACTGGTGATTCGCAGCGACGCATCTGGAAAAGGATTGGAATGTGTTTTAATGCAGAATGGGAAAGTCGTCGCTTACGCATCGAGACAACTGAAGACTCATGAGAAGAACTATCCGACTCATGACTTAGAGCTTGCAGCCGTGATCTTCGCCCTGAAGATTTGGAGACACTACCTTTTGGGCGAGAGAGTTGAAGTCTTTACAGATCACAAGAGTTTAAAGTATGTGTTCACTCAGAAGGAGTTGAACATGAGGCAACGCAGATGGT
The DNA here is from genome assembly GCA_030015575.1 of Agapanthus africanus. Lineage (NCBI taxonomy): Eukaryota > Viridiplantae > Streptophyta > Magnoliopsida > Asparagales > Amaryllidaceae > Agapanthus > Agapanthus africanus. The sequence goes on from JASDDO010000029.1 coordinate 219,594,445, forward strand.
TGGAGCTGATGGCCGACTATGACCTTGATCTTAAGTACCATCCGGGAAAAGTCAACGTCGTGCCGGATGCGCCGAGTCGGTTACCAGCAATTCAGATATTGACTGCACAGAGAGAGATCATTACGGATTTTCAGAGATTCGACTTGGAGGTTGTGCTACCCCATGCTACAGGACAGTTGATGCAGTTGCAAGTACAGTCGTCCTTAGTTGAGAAGATTAAAGCGACACAATCGCAGGATCCTAGACTGCAAAAGTTTCGAGAACAGGTTGGAGCCGGACTACGAACCGATTTACTGATCCATGAAGATGGTTCGTTGAGATATTGTAGCCGTGTGTGTGTGCCAAAAGGAGATGTGCGTGAAGAGCTTATGAAGGAGGCACACAGTTCAGCTTACTCTGTATATCCAGGAGGGACAAAGATGTACCGAGATATTCGACAGCACTTCTGGTGGGAAGGTATGAAACGGGAAATTGCTCGCTTCGTGGCTAAGTGCTTGGTGTGTCAGCAAGTTAAGGCTGAACATCAAAGGGTTGCTGGTTTATTGCAACCATTTCCGATTCCTCAGTGGAAGTGGGAACATGTAACCATGGATTTCGTGACGGCTTTACCGCGGAGTCCAAAGGGCAACAATGCTGTATGGGTGGTTGTCGATCGGTTGACCAAGACAGCTCACTTTATTCCTTTTCGGGTTGGTCAATCGACAGAGACTTTGGCAGAACGGTACATGCAGGAGATTGTCAGATTGCATGGAGTACCGGTAAGCATCGTGTCCGATCGGGACACTCGGTTCTTGTCGCACTTTTGGAGGAGTTTACAAGAAAGTTTGGGGACTCGATTGAAGTTTAGCACAGCTTATCATCCTCAAACTGATGGACAATCGGAGAGAACGATCCAGACCCTTGAAGATATGTGGAGAGCATGCATGTTAGACTTCAAGGGTTCTTGGGAGGATCATCTACACCTGGTGGAGTTGTCTTACAACAACAATTTTCAGGCAACTATTCAGATGGCTCCATTTGAAGCTTTGTATGGTCGTAAATGCCGTTCACCTGTTTGTTGGGACAATGTCGGTGAACGAAGATTACTGGGACCAGATTTGGTTGTGCAGACAGTTGAGAAGGTTAACCCTATCAGAAATCACATGAAGGCAGCACAGGACCGACAGAAGAGTTGGGCAGATACGTCAAGAAGATCTCTAGAGTTCACCGTGGGTGATTTGGTATTCTTGAAGATATCACCGACGAGAGGGGTGATTCGTTTTGGAAGTCGAAGAAAGCTTAGTCCTCGATTCGTTGGACCCTTGAGATCATGGAGCGTGTTGGTGAGGTAGCGTATCGTTTGGCGTTACCGCAGTCCTTGGCAAATGTACACGATGTGTTTCACGTATCTCAACTACGAAGGTGTGTTCGAGATGAAACACACGTTTTGGATCATTCGGAGCTAACAGTACGAGAAGACTCGACTTTTGAGGAGCGACCGATTGAAATCGGGATCGAAGGGAAAGGGTTCTTAAGAACAAGGTTACCCCTCTTGTGCTAGTTTCTTGGGGTAATCGATCGCATGGAGAATCCACTTGGGAGCGAGAAGACGAGATCCGACAGAAGTTTCCTCACCTTTCCTGTAGTTTTCTATCTTGTATTCTTGGAATTTCGAGGACGAAATTCTTTTGTAGTTGGGTATAATGTAACACCCGAGCCCAATGCTGCTATTTTCTGTTATTGGTTGAGCATTAGATATTACTCATTTCATTTATCTTGCTTATTTGGGTCTTACTGTAAAATTTTATCTGGCTAAGTCATTCTGCATATAACAAATTTTAGTATCTAAAATAAAATATTCATCTTGGCCTACTTGACACCCTTAGCCTCGTGGCAGCGTCCGTGCATTGTGTTCTCGTCCCGTTCAGTGAAACGGGCGAGTTTGGATGGCTACGTGCACGTGCGTGTGTCCGTTTTGGGAGTATGCTTTTTAATCATAAAACATTTCATTTTAAAATTTGGAACCCGCCTAAAATCCTATTATTTGAATTTCGAATTTTTGGACCCAACCCGGGCGCAATTTGGAAATGTTTCATTTGGCGCCAAAATCCTAAATTTTAATATTATTAAAACCTTCACATATATTTTTCTAACTAATCTGATATCTTACTGTTCATTACCTATCTTTTAAATCTTTAAGTTAACCATATAATATTTTTTACAATCTTTTATATCCTTCTCAATTTATTCTCTCAGCCAATCGCAACCTCCCCTTTAACCCCGTGGGCCCCACTTTCTCTCTCTCCTTCTTCTCTCTCTCTCCATTTTCTCTCTCTCTCCCCCCCTTATATATTCTCTCGTACTTCTCTTTATCATTTTTCTCTTCTTGCTTCATGTCTCGTTTCTCATTTCTTTTAACTGTTCTTTTATTGCCGGAATTCCGTCGTGCCGGTGACGTTTCTCGACGTTCCAGCGAGATACCCCGACCCGTGTGGTTCCTTTGTTCGTCGTTTGGGTTCATTCCGTGAACCGTGCGCCGTCGCGAGTTTTCCCCGCCGACGGTTAACGTTCCGTTTTCCCGATTCGCGACCCATCGAGGCAAGTTAATCTTGCTACATGCTATATACTTTTATAATCTTCATTTTATAATGTTATACATTTGAAAATCTTATAGTTTACATATGAAATGTCGTTGAAAAATCGGATATGACAAATCTGAAATTTACTGTACACCTTATCTTATAAAATTCATTATAAATCATAGAAAAATCATTAGTATACGTTCTTTAGTTCGTTACGAAGATAATTCAGAGTACTATAACTCTATGAAATATTTACTTGCAAAATAAATTGTTTAAATAACGTAAAATGCAAATGAAAATGCCTTAAAACTGCTGTCCAGGGAAATTCCAGCAGCAAACTTTCAACTTTGAATATTCATAACTTTTTGTAGGGATAACCTGAGATGCTTATACTTATAAAACTGAAAACCTTATTGAATTATCTTTGTTTTGGTATAAGATACGTCTCTTTTGGAGAACATTTGTTATTTTTAAACTATTTTACAAATTAGGGTGACGCTGAATTTCTGAACGGAACCTTCTTGTGCATGGTTAATCAATACATCTTGTATAGTTACTAATCGCTTTGAATATGCTATCCATATTAATATTATTATATCAATATTTATATCACATATTGTTTAGTTGTACATCCCACATTACCATTTTATAGTTTTATAACTCTTCGGATACCCGTTTGCATCCATTGCATTCAAGATAAATATAATTGCATCCATAGATCACATTACTATATAATAATGTGATATTAATACTCCATGTTTAATAAATTGCATTCTCATTAATATTGGAACTATAAATGTAACCCTAATCGATAACTGTGCATCCATATCCTTGAAATTATATTTATTTACATATCATATTACATGTTCCAGTTTATTGTTTTGATAGTACTCATGCTTGTTTATTTATACATATGCTTATGTTAGTTTGATTATGAGCACCCACATGACATCTTGTGCTTCCTGACATGACCTGTTACACTACCTACTTGACATGACATGGTACCGTACACTCTTGACATGACATGACACCTTTATACATTACCTGGCTGGACCTGATGTGCCATGGCTTTACCTGTTACCTGATCTTGTGCCTAATGCCGACCAACCTGACCATTCCTGCTGTCTATCCAGACAGACCTACTTTACCTGATTTTGTGTTGGCATTAGTCCTTGACTCTTGAATACCTGACCTGACGTACATAGCTTGGGGGTATGGGGAAATCAAAGATGAACCTGACTTGTAACTCGACAGTTCACTACCGTTCGAGTATACACTTTCCTTTTCTGTGCCTAACGGCATGTCTCGGCTGCAGCCGAGAATATTGTGGCCGTGATCCCGGGTATGTACGGGGTAATACCGAGTGTACACTTTCCTATTCTGTGCCTAACGGCATGTCTCGGCTGCCGCCGAGAATATTGTGGCCGTGGTCCCGGGTATGTACGGGATACTAACACTTTCCTATTCTGTGCCTAACGGCATGTCTCGGCTGCCGCCGAGAATATTGTGGCCGTGGTCCCGGGTATGTACGGGATACTAACACTTTCCTATTCTGTGCCTAACGGCATGTCTCGGCTGCCGCCGAGAATATTGTGGCCGTGGTCCCGGGTATGTACGGGATACTATTGAGTTACATCGACGATTCATCAATTGATTTCAAAGACTTTAGAATAGAAAACCTGTTAGAACAGTTTAGTTACCCACTGCACATTGCCCTGCACTGTTGTTTCATATTACTGCTTTATTCATGTTTATCCCTGCATTGCTTATTACCATGTTCATATTATATTATTGGTTGACATGACGCGCTGACGTCTGGGTTTTGCATGGCCCAGATTCTTTACCACTGTCGACGACCGAGCAGGAGTACTTCAGCCAGCAGGCTGATTTGTGAGTTCTGTAGTGGTTAGTTCATTTATTGCATTTTATTTCCAGGTGTGATCCCGCATTATGGGACGTACCTTTCTATTATTGCATTGGATCATTTGCTTCCGCACTTATTTATCATTGATTCTCGTTAGTATGGATTTGGACATGTATTAGATTAGCTTATTATCTTGTTCTTGATATCCTTACAACCGTAATGTGACTGTGGATGGATACTTCCTACCCACAGGTAGCATGATTGGCTATGTCACGTGCCCAATCTTGCGTACTCTGGGAAGCGGGGCGTGACAGGTCACCTAAAGCAGTACACGATGATAAAGATAAACCAGATAGCATACTATCATCTTAAGTAAGACTGTCCTACCGGTATAGGTCCTCCCTCAATCATTGCAATCACGTGCCTGTGATCCAATAATTGACTCTGAGGGCACTATATCCAACAGCGTAACCACTGGCGAGATTCTCGCGCCTACTACTGCATGCCCTCACCGCATAAACCCCCATCACAGAGGGGTCAAGTAAGCCATTTTTTTACTCTACTATGTCGTTACTCTGCTCGGATCTCGTTAATAACTTGATCGTCAGAGGGTCCTTGGTGGTACCAAACCACCCCGGGACTTCTTTGCAGGTACTCGATGCTGAACTCCTCATATCACCTTCTTCACCAAAACCCATTGAGATTCACACGCAACAGAAGATCACCACCGAAATCCCCCGGGAGATCAACGTAAGACAACATCTGACGGAGGCCTGAAAAGGACCTCCATCTTTTCTGGAGTTACTTTCATCTAATTCTTATCCATGAACAATCCATGCTAATAGATTTAACCAGTCGAACTGGCTCGAATCCGAAAATATTTTTCTATAATCCACAAGCATGGCATGTATGCTCAATTGGATATGAGAGATAAATATAATAATATCTACTTGACCTAAATCCATTTAGATACTAGACTTTAACCCCGCGCGTGACGCGTAGCATCAAAGACTATCCAATATATTCATAAATGAATTTATACGGTACATAAAGTTGTTACAATTTGAGATATACATAGCCATTTTCTTCTAGTCCAAAACAATCGTTGTTGATCGGATTTTTTTATAGATTGTGATATTTCTTCATAAACATTATAGTTCTTACATAAAATAAATAGAGTTAGCATTTATTTTTAGTCTTGTATGGATTATAAGCACGTAATACATTATTAATTGTGATTAAACTATAATTATTGAATGTAATTTGCTAAAAAAAGATAATTATATACTTCATACAACGCATGATAAATAATCTAAATATTGAATATAATTTCAATAATTTTTCAATTAGCCGGTCTCTTTATTTAAATATCAAGATAGTATTTGATTTCTTTTTTATGAGAAATACCATATGAAAACTTAGATCTTAGTTTAATATTTCATGACTGTATAAAGACTAAATTTCATTTAAATACCAAAATCTTTTTGTAATTTTTTAATATAAATATCATATGCTTTGTGATTTATAATTAGATACCAAGAATAATCATTATATCTAAATAAATAACTTGTCTTGGTGTTTTCAACTTACAATTTACAAATACGAACATCAAGTTAATGTTATGCAATGTGGTTATAAATCAATTCAAATAATAAATTATATCAATATTTTGCTAAAAAAATATTTTTCAAAATATTCATTACCTAGTAAATTTCTAAATTGCGATGGTTATTTGAGTTATGAAATTTCACAATAAGCTTTAAAGCAATTATAGTTTCTATATATAAATGTAAAATAACTATTAGGTGAAACAATAATATTGTTTCACCGTATTTGAAAAAAAGATATAGGATATTTTTAGTGACTATTTTGATACAAATATTATTATTTCTTTTTTTTTTAATAATTTTTTCCTAAATTTCTATTAAAGATTATGAAGTATAAAAGCCAAGGTAAACTTTTCCCAAGGATTTCGCAAATCCCATATATGAACAACATGGGAATCATTAAGGATTTTGTTTCCAAATAAATCCTTGCTCCACCAAAATCAAGAAATATTGTTATATTTAAAATTAAAAAGGGCATTTTGGGAATAATTTGCCCAAATTAGTGTTTTGGCGAGAGATTCCATCTCATACAAAAGATTCGTTCCTAGGACCTGTATATAAGATGAAATTGGTCAAAAATTAAAGACACGTCACAGAACACCGTACAAAGTTCCCAGTGAGATGTCCAACTAAATAGCATATTAGTCATAGCCCGCCCTATTAACAGGGCTTGTTCATCGACAACAAAATTGATTCACCCATTGTTTTCAAAATTTTAATAGGGATCCAAACTATTCATAGCTCGCATTAAGAGATTATACAAGTCCAACTGGTCCAAGATCAATGCAGAATAACAACGAATCGACAAACCACGACCAAATACCCAACCAAAAACCAAGACAGGACCCCCAACAGTTTTGAATCGAGCAAAAGACGATCAAGTAACCAAAGGCCACAATAAAAATCTGGTCTCTAAAGAATTCTTTGGTTCTCAAGCAGCCATTGCCATTAAAAAAAACACTAGTAATTTGCTCGGGCGATGCACGCCGCATCGGAGTTGGTTATTGGAAGAGGTGTGATGTTACTTGCGATTACAATTTGAGTTTGGATTTTTAATAATTTTTTAATGAATTTCTCTAGCAAATTAGAGAGCCAAATCTCCAAATCAATTTCAAAATTGGAGACCCCCTCATTTTGCACTGTACAAGAGATATATAACTAAATATATGATGATATCACACTTTAAGGAGGAAAGTTCTACCGCAAGAGATAGGTGTTGTGTTGATTGTCAAGTGGCAGTTAAACCTCTGTAGGTTAAGGAGAACTTTAGGACATAATCTAGATAATCTCATAGAACTTTGGGGGAGATGGGGATTTCACTTTCCTTTTCTTGGTTTAGAAGTGAGAAATTAAGAAAAAGAAGAAGAAATGAATAGAGAAGCCAAGGAAATGATATTTTGGTACGAAATTATACCGCGAGGATTTTACCTCCTTTAATTTAATTAAAGGAATTTTGGGGGCACAATAGGCAGATAATTATGATATTGAATAAATAAATGTTCATTTTGGAAATAAATTATTAATTAGGGGGTAAAATGTTATTTTTAGAAAGTTAAGAGTGCCTTTTTGTTACTGAAGCTAAAGTTTAGGATATGTCCTGCAATTTATTAAAGATCTAAAGAGAAATTTAATAAATATGAAGATATGCGGAGAGTAAATCAAATTACAGAAGATTTAAAGAGGGTACATTGTCTGACAAAGTTTGTGAGATTTCTCATGGTGGGTGTTCTCTTCTATCCAGTTCCTTTCCCAAATCTCCAAGACTGGTAGCATGATGGTATCATGTCCATGGAAACAAGGCTGCTCTAGGTGACCATCGAGTTAGGAACATGCCCAACGACAACTTTTGATCCAAATCAAATCACACGCTGAATGATACTTCGAAGTACGATCCTAAACAACAACAGCCGTTCCAATTCACAGAACCCATCTTAGGATCATCATGGTTCGTGTTTGGGTGTTTATTTCGTTGTACGGATTACAGATATTTGTATGAAAACCTGAAGGTATTATCACATGCAATTACTTAAGCTCGACATTAACAACACGGTAATGGCAAAAGTTTCTCTTCAAAACAACAATTAAAATAAAATAGCATTCCCAACATTCAACTCCAGAAACACGTGCAGCACATACCATGCTTGAAACAGGCATGGGTAAGAGAATTTTACACATTACACATTTTCTTATGAAAGGATTACAGAACCACCTCAAAACGCTCTCTCTAGGTAGATGAAAAGCAATAGAGTCAGTACAAGGGCCATGATGGTCGAATGGAAACATATACATAACAACAAACTATTTGACAAAACAAAATATAAACATTGCCCACAAAACATGAAGTTACAAAACAATATGAACAGAATAAAAAGGCAATCAGAGCTCCGAGAGTATGGCAGGAATGTAATGAGAAAGCTCAGCGGTAAGCGACTGAAATCCATTAACAAGCTGGGTGTGAAAGTCCTGGTCTTCTTCACCAATCAGTCTAAAATGGACACGGATTGCCCGCTTACATACAGCCATGAACTCAAGCAGTGCCGCGATTAGTTGCTGCAGTTCCTGCGATTGAAGCCTTGTTGCTGGCTCGCCTGACAGAAATGCTGTGCACACGCTAAGTACTCCACTGTTCACCTGCATCATGACACAGATTTCATGGTCAAGGGTAAGTAAGCTCATACTCATTCTTAGACTTCAGAATCATCAAGGTTGTGCGGACTCATCACCAGGGAGACTTCATAGCATCGGATGTATATTGTTTCGCCTGACATAGAGGATACGTTTTGACACATCAATTTTTTTTATATTGTTTCCTAGATGTATAGAACGTGCATCAATGGTTAAAACACTAATAATATAGAGGAACGGGGCCAGTTGAACAGATCGAGCAAGTTCGAATTGGGGACCCTGCAGGTCCAAACTGCAGTGGTCTCTCTCACATGCACCAATGCGGCCCGCTGGTCATTTTGCAGTTAAGCCCCTGGACTCCACTGGCCCATGTGGGAGACCACTACAGTTTTAGGCCTGCAGGGTCACTACAGGCCCTGCTTTCTCAATAATATATGCAACAATACTGACAAATTATTTGTATTCTTAATCATGATTTTCTAAAATGATCACACATGCAGGCGTGCAAAAACACATGCAGACACATTAAGTAATTAGTATGTCCCCATGGATCACGCCCTGGACTTTTGGAATATAGTGAATCCACGAATACAACTAAAAATTGTCTTGTCTCTGTATCTGAATATGTGCTACTTAGGAGACAATAATAATAAAGTACTATTACCCAACTCAGCATTCTGAATCAAAATCATATGAACAGAAGTGGTTTCTTACCTGCACAGCAACACTGCCTTGAAGTATTCTCTGTAAACTCTGAAGCCTGGGCAGCTGATCTCCTTCAGAGCTACGAGGTTCCTCTAACTCATTTCTCAATGCTGCCGTTCTTGTCTCAATCATTCCAATAGCATTTTCTACTGGAGAAAACTCCAAAGATTCAGACTTGATAACCAAAAGTCGATTTACGAGAGCAGGAAATGAGCCCTCGGTCTGAAGAACAGTTCTCCGCTTCCATTGATCTTCAAGCCCACCCTGTGTCTTTCCATTTTTGGTAAATGGGGTATCAAACAAGAAATGATCAAAGACCCGAGCTCTAACACCACCAGTAGATAATGAGAAGATTCTCTCTCTTCTGCTGCCCAAGTCCTCATCTTCCATAACAGGGTCCACTGCTGTTATCTGAAGATAACAGACGCCAGGCTGTAATTCTTCAGCATTTACTTGTCTTGAATCTGGAATTATATGAAGAGTGCGATTTCCATCCATCCTAGATTCATATATATGGCTAAGCTTTGCCATTATGTCACCCAAACGTACATCTCTTGGCTCCCTGTAGACGTATTCTTTCCTATCTAGCTTACCAAAATGGTCGCCATAAAATCCAACACGATAATAAGTAGCATCTGTGAAAGGTATTGGGCTCGCTTCCTGCTCCAAAATCGATTCATAGATGCTGGTGAGCGATGTGTGGCATTTAGCAAGCTGCCCAAATGACCTCCTGCTCTTATAGACTGGGATTATGAGTTCCAGGATGCTGGCACAAAAATGATATAGCTCCGCCTGTGAAAAGAGCTTATTGGCAAGCTGCAAGTACTTCACAGCAGAATCTACAGTGAGTTTTGAAGCACCATAGCCTTCTACTTCGGCTGCAGATGCCTCGGCGGTAACAGCAGTGCTGACCATGGGGCAAATCTTGCGCAAAGCAGATACGTGATCTCTGCTCCAAACAGCATCATTTCTTCCCACAAGGGCCTATAAATAAAAAGGTGTCATCTCAATGTGAATAAAACAAGCCCCTCGATGGTCCCCACAGAGAAAAGTTCAGAAGGGACATGATCCCAGAAACGCTCACCTGCATGATTACACCAGCAACAGCAACTGCACACTGAGCAGCTTCAGCCCACGATTGCATTTCTTGATGTGCATCACATAAATGAAGTAACCACATTATGTGGAGATCCGGAACAGGAGCAAAAGCCATTGCAAGCTTATAAAAGCTCTCAGCAGATGCATATCTATCAATCGTCATTACAGAAGCCTACAAAACAGCAATGCAGGGTCATTCCACCATTTAAACAAACATGAAGAAAAGAACCTATAATCCTTGGGGAGTGTTTTACTGGTTTAGCCCCCCCCCCCAACCCCCCCCCCCCCACCCCCAACAAAAAAAACCACAAAAAACACCCACCCACACCCACCCACCAACAATAAATAAAGAAATAAATGGATTTGGATTTTTAAAAAAATATCTGGCCTATGTGATGCAACACATATATCATTCTGATACATTCCTCATGAAAATGTAACAAACTTGAAGATGATTAAGAAGATTTGCACAAAACAGAGAGGGTGGTATCACTGATTAGTTTCCGATTGTCACGTGATACAATCATAGAACAGACATTTGAGTCTACTATTAGTTTTCGGGTAAATAAACAGAACAAAACAATTATTATTAGATCAGCCAGATAGCATGCCCTTGAAGATGACCAACAAGAATTTCATAATCCTCGGATAACGGTTCAAGATGATTGAGGATTAGATGGTGCGTCTCCAAGAGACATAGCAAACTATTTACTCATCATATCCGTTGCATGTCACATAAGTTTCATCACATAGCATACGCAAGCAACAAAGACATCAGATGTACATCTAATACAGAAATTGTGTTCGGTGTATAGGCAATTAAACTGTGATTAAAATACCTCAACATTTAGCATTGATATGAAAATCTCACAGAAAAAATTCCAGAAATATGCATCGAGTTCAAGCACTTTCCAGTGAAAATTTAGAAATAAACGATAAGAAGTCATGCCTTACCAATAGTGCATGTTCTAGTCCTGCATCAAGAGCCTGAAGAAGACTGCTCGACAACTGTTTGACTTCTGACCAAGACCAACGGTTATCAGTTGAACCTTCAGGAACTGCGTCAAGTGCATTGGCAGGCAGTCCACAATCTGTTACTAGTTCTTCGCTCCTACCTTCATTAGCTAACTCTTCCAAAGATTTTCTAAATCGTCGAGCTTCACCACTCTCTTCAAGAGATCCATCAGACCTCATCTGAGTTACTTGTACATCAGACATCAACTCTGATAAAGTAATTGTCAGCATGACCCTCAGCCGTGTGGTGTGCACAAAATAATAAAATGAACTCTGTGGGAAAAAATAGAAAAGGTTAAGCTCATGGCTTCAGTCCTTATACAGCAATAGCAGAACATACTTGATCAATAACATACCCTAATAAGTATCTGCAGTCCAGTAACAGCCCTTCTCCTGATGGAGTCATTACGGAATACTGCAAGTCTTAGAAGATGAAAGGCAACTTGCTTCAAGAAGCGATCATTCTCCCTCGCCATCAATGTAGCACCATGAAGATTAAATATACTATTGAATACAGGAAAAAAGGCCTTCCAAAAGGCCAATGGCTGATTTCGAGAAAAGAGGCTCATCAATATTGATGTGATGCAATCTAACTTTCCAAAATCAGTAGCAATGCTGTGGGCTGCAGCAGCAACTGAAAACTTTTCGGTCATCTCTAGAACCTGGAGGCTGATAGCTGTACTCAAATTCTCTTCCCAAATTTCCTGTTGAAATATTTTAAGGATAAAACTAGCGTTGAGACCAAGTTAGGGATAAAGTTTAACAAAGAAAACACCAGAAAACATACCAACTTCTGCCTTAATATTGGGTGCAGAGACTCTCTTAGTGCCCTTGTTGAAGCTCCAATTCTGGTAGACTGTGCTTGTGCAAGAGCTTCCCTCAAAGAATATGGTTGGCTTGGCAAGCTAAGCTGAGGGCTAACTCGATGCCACAAATAGCCATTTTCAGGAGTTCCATGAGGCTGCAAGAGGATAATAAAAGGAATTACAAAGTAAACAACAATCGACATTTCAGAAGATAACCAACAACAAGAAGCCTTTAACCCAAATTTTTGGGATGGCTATATGAATCCTTTTCTTCCATTCCACTCTGTTAAGGACCGTCTCCTTGGTTAAATTAACAATTAACACATCATTTGAAATTGCCTATATCCATGTTCATTTAGGTCTACTCTTACCTCAAGTTGCGCCATTAACTACAATTTCTTCGCTTCTTCTTAGCGGGGCATTGACTGGTCTCTGTTGTACATGACCAAAACATCTTAATCAGTTCTATCTCATCTTATCTTCTATGGGAGTTACCTCTACCTCAGAAGATGCGAACCACATAATAAAATTGGTAGCCTTGGTGAGCATTTTACGTAAAGTTGATTGCTAGAAGCTTTTGCATAATTATAACTCATAATAATATTCAAGTTTGCATCGCTTTGGGAGGATGATAATCATTTAGCATAATAATTTTGACGATGGGTTCATATCTCAACTTACAACGTTGTAATCATTTAATCGTTTTCCCATCAATGATGTTGGATATGGAGAAAGAACCACAAAAGACTTGATTTAATCCCATCAATCACTTAAGTTTTTATCACTCAGGATATAATTTTGAATAGTGCAAAATTCAACAAAGACATAATTGTCTTTATTGTATCATTCAGTTTAATCAGACGAAATCAAGATTCGACATTCCAAACTCGTCTAGACGAATTTCTACAAGGAATCACATGTATTGTTGATGATTAGCTTCCAAGGAGCCCGATTACAACATATAATGACAGGTGATTGTTAGTTATATATATACCCTAGAGGCCATTGTTGTACATATGATGTATATTATAGTGGATGCTTGGATATATATAGAGAGGACTTTCTTGCTCGATATGATAATATGCTATCTGGTTTTACTTTGTCTCAACATGTTGATTTGTATTGGTTTACTGTCTTGCTCACATGTTGATAAAGCCCATAGGATATGTACTCGACTACTAGGACTATGATGCAGATCATACTAGTGGGGTCAAGGTAGTCCAAGAGTACATCCTATAACTGTTACTAGTCGAGAGAGTATCGAGACAGGGCATCGATACTCCAGTGTAGACTAGCGTATGCGCATCTTGACCCATATGATGGGCGATGGATGATCCCATATCCATTGGTGTTTGACATCTAAGATGGTGTACGGGTGTTCAGTGGTGACTGGGTACACTGAACGGACTAACCGAGAACTCCTAGATGGTATTATACCTATCGTCAGATAGCAGTTCTCTGGTGACACTGATATAGGTTAGTCTGTAGACCCGAGATCGTCATAGAGTCTAGTGTGATTCCCACTGTGCTTTGATTTCCACCTTACCACGTTCATGAGAACATGCAAAACGGTGGCTTATGAGTACAGTCCCGAATCACATGGAGGCAATGAGCGATAGGAGGGGTTACGTCTCTCCCGGTATTGGGGGTTGATGTTGTGCTGTGTTCGATTGACTATAACTAGAAGTCCCTGGTCAGAGCTGATATGGAGATCTACTGGTAAGTGTTATCAGTAGTTTCTCGATCCGTTATGAGCCTCATATTGACACGACTTATCGGTTACTGGGGTCTGACGTTTACCACCCCTAGACAGGATATGCGACATATCAGTCGAAGATACATGACTGTACGGAAGTGTTACTGATTGGATTCATAGGAGTATGTGCAGGCTTGCCTGTTGATCTTCTGATTGCTCAATACCCGGATGGCTGTTATGTTTAGCTGACTGGTTGCAGCTTGTGGGTGTTTGATATGATCATCACCTACTGCCGGCGTATTGACGATTCTTTAGAGTTCTACACAGAGGTTTCCGGGCTCAGGAAAAACGGAGTAGGAGCACATATGTGATATGTGCGGGACCGAGAATAATACGTGTATGTGATACCGTATTCGATTCTCGCGATATGTGATATCGGCCGGGTATATGTGATATAGCCGGGTCATCGGATCAAGTGTTGATTCGATGAACTGATACATATTATATTAGTCGGTTATATGTAATATAGTCGGGTTATTAAATCAAGTGTTGATTTAATAATTTAATGTATAATTATATATGTGATATATTACATTACATTAACTAATATAAGCTCACTTAAATGATTCTTTTTCTCACTTGATGATACATTGATATATATGTGATATATGTTAATTGTATTGTTTTCTATTGTTACAATATATATTATATATGTGATATAATATTGTAACATGTTAGGGTTACAAATGCAACTAGGGTTTATGAGATTAAACCATGCTAGGGTTTAAATTAGGGTTGACATTTTCTTTTTAGTTAATTCTAAATTATGGATTAAGTTAAGATATTTTGTTATGTTGACTTTGACCACTCTTTAGATATTTGCTAGATATTTGTTAACCTAACCTTTTAACCCTAGCCTATGGTTTATTCTCTACAAGGGTTAAGCATGCCATGCTTAACCTATGGTTGCTTTTCTAACCTCAACAATAATTCATTCATCATAACTTCATCTTCTTCTTCCTCCTCACAAAAGCTTTCTAGCTTTTTGATTTGTGATGAATTAAAGTGAGAAATAGAAAACAAAAGAGAGCAAAATTCCTACTTCATCATCCTATTCTAGCCACTTAGATTAGGGTGTTTGCTTCACTAATACCTCATTAGTGAAGTGAGAGCTTGGGTTTGTGAATTCTCAAGATAGATCATCTTGGATTGTGAAGTCTTTAAGCAAGGATGTCTCATTCACCTCATGAAGCCTCTCTAGAGTCCGAGAGCATGATGATCGCAGCGAAGGGACTTCAACTCGGAGCTTATGAAGTGAAAGAACGGACCACAAAGGTTGTAATCCCTCTCACTTAGTAGTAAAGTTGTTTTCTTTAAATTTATAACATTAATTCTCTAGTAGAGATCCTTGCTTAGGTTGTTTGGCACTTGTAAATTTCAAAATACGGCATGTTTGATGCCTTGTAGAACCTTGTCCTAGTGCCCAAGAACCTTACAGTGATAGCATATAAGAAATGTGTGGCAAAGAGAGCAAGTGAGCATATATCATGTAAGAATAATAACAAAGAAAATTAGAGAGCAAGGCTTTGAAAAGGAGAAAGGGGATTTATTTTAGTAAATCAGTACGGTTGACCAGACTGGACAAAGGATAGATGCATAAACCACTACTTTCCCGTTATAACCAGTCTATTAGGAGTCAAAAGGGAAGATAACGTAGGATATAAGATACTCATGTCAATGGATAGAAATCTGTATGATTGTTCCAGCAGGACCATCTTATAGATCTATCTTATTTAGTTGCATACCAAGCACATCATTTGGTTGCACTTTAACTGATGCATGGGCAAGAATCACCTCTGTACCTGAAGCATTTACATCATGCTTCACAATGTGATCCCATCCATGATGTGCCTACCATGTAATGCATACAGAAAAGCCTCTCCTTCCCACTTTATTTATACTTCATCCAAGTATTTAATTAGCAGAAACATTAGTGGCAATCTTAGGTTTTCTTAAATGTCCAAATCGATAAGCAAATGTCAAAAGCACGTAAAGCCAAAACCCTGGTTGCATTTAGAAAAGAAGAGGGCATACATAGTGCAGAGCTGATACAAGATAATTTCTAGAAGCTAAATCAAAAATGAAGATCGTTCTTCACAAAGATCTCTATTCACATGAACCAGTTGTCAACTGATCAAGTAGAGAAAATCATACCCTAACTTCTTGGCGAGAAGCCTCCAATAGGTAGGTATTGATTGCTGGAGAAAGCCGATCAGAATACTTTGGAGAGGTAGGTCCTTCAGCATCAGGGCTACGGGAGCTGCAGCTCATAAGTAAGCTATCCGTTGCTTTTTTATGCTGAAACACAGTCAGTATAGGATTAAAATAAAAAAGATTGCCACTTGTGGATGCATTATCAGCAGATGGAATTCATGAGCAAAATACTTTCTTCAGAGAAATAACACAGAAAGAAATAAAGAGAGATTAAACACACAACCTCGCAGACAAAAGAGAGGAGGGATTGACAATGTTTGAGCTACGGTAAGAAGAAATGGAATTCTTTATCAATCAATAATTCTAAACAAGCAATAAAACTAGATTGCATAAAAATGCACACAATAAACAAAATAATGACCGTATTAAATTAGTTCCATAGTACAATACACATGAACTTTCATCTGAATACTGACCTCAAAAAGAAGAAGACATTCTTCTAGAAGTTTGAAAAATAATCTGGTTCGAGCAATGCTTTGTTGCCATGCCTTGACAAGGGATGCATCATCAAGGTTTCTTATGACTTGCATAACAACAATTAGCACTTCACGTTTCTCAACAGAATTTAAATTATAGAATACTGGCATCTCATCAAGTATCTGCGGTAGAAAAGAATATCAAACAAATCTCAGAATATGCATGTAAGAAGTTGAAATAGGAAAAAAATAATTTTAATATACTGTATAACTAACAAAAATGAACAAGCATATCCCAACGGATCTGAGGACTGCTACTAGAATTGTTCGATGTAATCCATTCCAACCATGGTGTTAGATTTCAGCCGATCTCGATCCGAGATGGCCAATTTCGATCCAAAAAATGGCCATCTGAGTTTTGATACCGACACCGTCCGAAGCCAAGTTAGATTGGGTTTATCATTTGATTAGTAGGGTTCTTGTGTTAAGTGTTATTAATGGCTTAGAGGATTATTAATAGGTTATTACGTTATGGTTTATTAGACAACATTAATTACTATAAAATATGTATCAATAATTATAGTTATATTTACCAAGTATTAAAAACAACAATTTTAGACATCATTAATTGCAAAAGAATTTGCCAAATTGTTTATACTTGGTTTTACTATTTATCCAAAGAATTTCATAAAAAAATTCATAAAATTGTAATCGGTATAAATTCAGATATTTCCGATCTGATACAGCCATTTATGATCTTAAGAGTAATCGTCCGACACCAACACTGTTAGAAATTAAACTTGTTTTCGGTTACAAAGAATTGAAGAGACATCGGTTATAAAAGGAAGGGATACCAATTCATGAATAGGTTTAATGAAAGGTTATGTAACGGTTATTGTAATCAATTGGTATTATGAAGAGTCATAATGAAGGGCCGTGTAAACTCCTATATAAGGAGATGTTTTGTAAAGTTTTGTAATAGCAAGGAAAATATAAGAATAGTTTATTGATACTTTCTCCATTCTCCATCCATTCTCTCCTCCAAACACATTCGGCTACATCGTAGACCGAACATAAAGTTGTGAAGATCCTAACAAAGTGGTATCAGAGCCAGGTTCGAAGAAAAATGTCGAAGACAACACTCTCGTACAACGCCCCACGCCTCACCAAAGATAACTATGAAAATTGGAGCATCAAAATGAAGACTGTTTTGGGAGCAGTAGGCGCTTGGGATGTGGTGGTCCGAGGCTATGATCGGCCTCAAGATGAAGCTGCACTGACGGCAGCTCAGAGAACGACCCACGAAAAATTATTCGAGAAAGATTGTACAGCAAGATACTTTATCGAGCAAGGTGTCGATGATTCAACTTTCGAGAAGATTTCGGCTGCCACTAATGCAAAGCAACAGTGGGAGATACTTGAGAAAACCTTCCAATGAGTCGAGAAGGTTAAAAAGGTACGCTTACAATCACTAAGGAGGGAGTTTGAATTGTTAAAAATGGAGGAGAATGAATCGGTGACTGACTATAATGCCCGAGTGCTTATGGTGGTCAACCAAATGAAGAGGAACGGAGAAAAAATGGAGGATGTAAGGGTGATTGAGAAAATTCTTCGGTCACTACCACCGAAGTTTGACTTCATTGTGTGTTCAATTGAAGAGTCAAAGAATCTTGAAGAAATGACGATAGATGAGTTGATGGGTTCACTAAAAGCCCACGAAGAACGGTTCGTGAAAAAGCAAGAACCGATTGAAAAATTACTACAAACACAAGTTAATTTGAAAGGTGATTCGGTTGAAAATGGTCAAAATGACCGAAATCGAGGAAATGCACGCGGCCGAGGAAGAGGCCGTGGCCGAGGTCAATTCGGTCGAGGACAAGGTGGTCGAGGAGGTCAAAACAATGACGATAGAAGCCAAAGCCAAAATTTCGGCCGAGGTCGAGGCCGAGGTCGATCGACTGGTGGAAGAGGGTGACCGAATGTTCAATGCTATAATTGCAAGAAATTCGGTCACTACGCAGCAGACTGTTGGGGAAAAACAGTCGAGGAAAAATCAAACTTTATGGAGAAAGAAGATTACAATGACGATGTACTTCTGCTGGCTTTTAAAGGTGACGAAGAAAGTGCCGACACTTGGTATCTCGATACTGGTGCAAGTAATCATATGTGTGGCAAGCGAAACATGTTCGTAGACTTGGACGAATCGGTGAGTGGCCAAGTCACATTCGGTGATTGTTCGAAGGTACCAGTAAAAGGCAAAGGTAAAATTTTAATTCGGCTGAAAGATGGATCACAAAAATATATCGAAAATGTGTATTATGTGCCGAATATGAAAAACAACATCTTGAGTTTGGGACAACTCTTAGAAAAGAATTTCGATATTCATTTAAAGGATCGAACTCTTTTCTTAAGAGATAACCGAATGAAGTTGATAGCAAAAGTGCAGATGATGAAGAATCGGCTATTTCTATTGGATATCAAATATGGTGAAGCAAAGTGTCTAAAATCATCGATGAAAGATTCGGCTCGGTTATGGCATATGAGGTATGGACATCTCAATTTCGGCGGACTAAACTTGTTGGCGAGAAAGAACATGGTCAAAGGTTTGCCGATTATGAATGAACCGAAAGAGTTATGTGAAGGGTGTTTACTTAGTAAACATCACCGAGCAAGTTTTCCAAAAGAAGCCGAGTTTAAAGCCAAGGAGCCATTACAACTTGTCCACACCGATGTATGTGGACCAATTACTCCAAATTCATTTGGTGGAAAAAGGTACATTCTAACATTTATTGATGATTTCACAAGGAAAACATGGGTATATTTTCTAAAAAATAAATCGGAAGTTTTTGAAAATTTTAAAAGATTCAAAATGAATGTGGAAAAAGAAAGTGGGTTTTATTTAAAATCGGTCAGGTCAGACCGAGGTGGAGAATTCACTTCAAATGAGTTTGAAAATTTTTGCAAAGAAAATGGGATTCGGCATTTCTTAACGGCCTCCTATTCACCACAACAAAATGGAGTGGCCGAACGAAAAAATAGAACCATATTAGACATGGTTAGATGTATGTTGAGTAGTAAAAATATGCCGAAGGAATTTTGGGCAGAAGCGGTTGCATGTGCTGTGTACATTCTAAACCGATGCCCAACCCAGAGTCTACAAAATGTAACACCGCAGGAGATGTGGCATGGTTATAAGCCGAATGTAAGTCACTTTAAAATTTTCGGGAGCATAGCATATGCTCATGTCCCCGAACAAAAGAGAGTAAAACTTGATGACCGAAGTTCTCGGTTGATTTTTATCGGTTATGATCTAAGAACCAAAGGCTACAAGCTGTTTGATCCAGTCAATAAGAAGGTCATTGTTAGCCAGATGTCGAATTTGATGAAGAAAGCTCATGGAGTTGGAGCGATGAAGCCGAAAGCAGCAGACCGAATGAAGTACTCGGTCAAGAAGAAAAGAAAAGAAATGAAGTCGAAGTTGATGTTCCATCGCCTGCAACAACACCTCGGTTCAATTCGCCTCAAGTCAGTTCTCCACAAACCGAAGCGTCGTCAAGTTCAACTCCACCAAGAAATCCAAGGACGAGGACTATGACCGTGTTATATGAGGTAACCGAAATGCAAAATAATCTAACATTATTTTGTTTGTTTGCCGAATGCGAGCCAATGAATTTTGAAGCGGTCAAAGACCGAAGGTGGAAAGAAGCAATGGACGAAGAAATCAGTGCTATTGAGAGGAATGGAACTTGGGAGATCACCGAACTTCCCAAAGGCAAGAAACCCATAGGAGTGAAATGGGTGTACAAGGAGAAAAAGAACGCTAAGGGAGAAATCGAGCGATACAAGGCAAGGTTAGTGGTCAAAGGCTACAAACAACAAGCTGGCATTGATTATGATGAAGTTTTCTCACCAGTAGCGCGACTCGAGACAATTCGACAGATCATTGCTATGGCGGCTCAATTCAGTTGGAAGATATATCAATTGGATGTTAAATCGGCATTCCTCAATGGATATCTTGAAGAAGAAGTCTACATCGAGCAACCACTCGGTTATGAGAAGAAAGGACATGAGTCGAAAGTACTGAAGCTAAAGAAGGCTTTATATGGCCTGAAGCAGGCACCGAGAGCATAGAATAGTCGAATCGACATATACTTCCAAGCACACGGTTTCATGAAGTGTCCTTATGAGCATGCATTATACATAAAGAAGTCCGAAAAAGGTGATATTTTTATAGTATGTTTATATGTGGATGATCTCATCTTCACAGGAAACAATCCACGTATGTTCGATGACTTCAAAAGCTCGATGGTTAAAGAATTTGAAATGACCGACATCGGTCAGATGGCATATTATTTGGGAATAGAGGTAAAGCAAAGACCGAATGGGATTTTCTTATCCCAAGAAGGATATGCTCGGTCGATTTTGAGAAAGTTCAATATGGAGCAAAGCAATTCGGTCAATACCCCAGTAGACTGCGGAACAAAATTATCAAAGTTCGATGAAGGGAGCAATGTGGACTCGACGCATTTCAAAAGCTTGGTAGGCAGTCTTCGGTATCTTACATGCACAAGACCGGATATTCTATATGGAGTCGGCTTGATCAGCCGATACATGGAAGAACCGAAATTGACACATTTATCAGCGGCGAAAAGGATATTGAGATATATCAAAGGTACACCAAATTTCGGTTTGTTCTATTCGAAATCTAACAATTTTGAATTATATGCATATACCGATAGCGATTGGGGAGGAGATATAGATGACCGGAAAAGTACGACAGAGTACATTTTCTTCATCGGTGAATCAGCATTTACTTGGTGTTCCAAGAAACAACTGATAGTGACACTATCAACTTGTGAAGCCGAATACGTTGCTATATCGGCTGGAGTTTGCCATGCTATATGGCTAAGAAATCTGCTGAAAGATCTAAAGGTTGAACAGGAAGGACCTACGAAGATGTATGTGGACAACCAATCTGCTATAGCACTGGCGAAGAATCCAGTGTTTCATGAACGAAGCAAGCACATTGATACTCGGTATCACTCTATCAGAGAACATGTGAGGAAGAAAGAGGTCGAACTCGTTCATGTCAAATCACAAGATCAACTGGCCGACATTTTTACAAAGCCCCTAAAATTTGAAGTGTTCGCAAAATTGCGAGGAAAGATCGGCATGGTAAAACAAGTTTAAGGGAGCATGTTAGAAATTAAACTTGTTTTCGGTTACAAAGAATTGAAGAGACATCGGTTATAAAAGGAAGGGATACCAATTCATGAATAGGTTTAATGAAAGGTTATGTAACGGTTATTGTAATCAATTCGTATTATGAAGAGTCATAATGAAGGGCCGTGTAAACTCCTATATAAGGAGATGTTTTGTAAAGTTTTGTAATAGCAAGGAAAATATAAGAATAGTTTATTGATACTTTCTCCATTCCCCACCCATTCTCTCCTCCAAACACATTCGGCTACATCGTAGACCGAACATAAAGTTGTGAAGATCCTAACAAACACTGAGATTTACAACCTTGATTCCAACAAATATTGCCATTTTGCCACTTCCATGATTAAAACCTTTCACATACATCTGTCCACTTTCTTAGCTCTTCATTCAACATGCCAACTCATCAATTATAGTTCTCATTAGACAACAACAAGAACCATTCTATATCCCAAACTTTTGGGGGTTGCAATATCATCCTTTTCTTCCATTTTTCTGTTAAGGGTTGTCTCCTCAACTTTTAATGGGGACGCCACAAGAAGTAGTTACACTTTTCCTAAAATGATGCAACTAAACAGTGGATAAATATAGCAAGACATGTAAGGTATCACGCAGAATAATTCCGCTAAATTATAGTTTTGAAAATGTAAATAAAGATATAACTACAGCTTGATTTGGCTGAATCCAGTGCAGCATCTGTGGTCTCATCATGGCTTAGTTTTATACCCCAAAATACAGAGAACTTTGAGAATTGTAGACAATGGTTTCTAGTTTAGGATTCAAAGGCATGCCAATTGCACGAGGAACACACGCGCGTGCACATGCTCTACTTGATGGGATTTCTAAATAAATCCTATCACTCATATCAAGTTTTTAGCCATTAGATATACCTTGACATTTGTACAAACAATAATATCATGATTGAATAAATGAAAGCTTTTCTACATAGTTGATTGCACAAATATCAAAGTGAATCTAATGGCTAAAAACTTGATAGGATTTGTTTCCAAAGCTTATTGAGTGGAGCCTAATCTAACTCTACACACACACACACCCCTAGACACGTGTGTAGAAACACACACACACACACACACACACACACATCTAGACACGTGTGTGTAGAAACACACACACACAAACAAAATCACAAGCTAGAAGTGTTTTTGCGGAACATGTACAAGACTTTACATACCTGTCCAATAAGGGGAAAATACAGCTGGGCAATATATAACTTATCCTCACGCTTTTGGTAGCGAGAATCAAATTCATGTTTGCACATAAGGACTACCAAGATTCGAGCAGCCTATATTCACAACAAAGCAGAAAGTAAAGCTTTTTGGATATAATTATAACATGCATAGAACCACTGTTGAGAATGAATGCGGTCTTGGAAGCAAAAAAAAGAGAAATGATTATAGCAGATGTAACATCACATAAAGATAAGAGATTTACTTTTGCTCGCTGAGACAAGTCATCATGATCCCAGGTAAGAAAAAGCTCCTGAATAAGAATAGACGAGAGATAATTTCTGCGAAAACAAAAAAACACACAAAGATTTGGCATATCACTGTTGAGATAAATGTGTATATTTGCAGTACTCTGGCCACAATTAATATAAAATTAGCGCAAACTACATCACCTAACAGTCTGTTTTGCAAGGATACTGAACTCGAGTAGAAAGACAAACTTAGAAACAATAGAAATTTATGTTTAGGTTGATGTGCACGCGCACGCGCGTACACGTGTGCTGTGTCACACTATGAAGCATGGATACGGACACGGACATGGGACATATCAAATTTGTCAAAAGGAAGACACAGGGACACGACAATATTACTATTTATATTTTAAACAAAATATGATAAATACAAGAAAATACTGGTATACCTTTGAAAGCAAATAAAATATTAACATTTTCTTAATTAAAACCAACCGTTATAGACCGGACTCATCATTTGCATTAATTTGGATGCTTACTCCTTCAAATTGTAGTCCGTTATGAAAGAGAATCAAAATATTTGATATTTTGTATTCTTAAATGTATTAAAGTTGTCCAAACATATATTCAACAATCCTATTTTTCAACCTTCTTTGCTATATAAAAGTGTCGGGCACGTCCACTATGAATGGACACGGCTCAAGTGTGTCGGTTAAGTGTCGGGCGAGTGTCCGGGTATCCGATACGTGTCGGACACGGCAAGCAAATAGAAGTGTTCATGCTTCATAGGTGTCACATGTTCAATATTATTAGAGAAAACTTATCTTGAGTTAGAATAATTCAAGTTCTACAATGACATTATTCGAAATAAGGCATTAATTCTTGTGGTTTACTAGAAAGATCCAAAAGCGTAGAAACACGATATTCTTTCAGAATCTATCAAACTAAGCATATGATCTTTCATATAATGGATTTCAATTTGTATGAATCAGAAGCAAATTCAACCCAGAGTGCATGTCAACATTCTTGATCATTATGAAGTTAAACTTCCAAAATACAAAAAGTCGATAAAGACAAGAGGGAGAAAAAAATTCAACAAAGAGAGATAAGGGACATAATGGATCTGGAACTAACAAAGTATATTGTAGGTACAACCAAAGGGTTCTACCATGCACGCATGCATGCGTGAGCACGCACGCGCACATAAGCACACAGAGGATTGGTTTTGATTGGGATTGCGCGTCTTTATTTGTTTGTCAACATGAATCGGATTAGATTTATTTTAAATCTATCTTTGATTAGTCTTCTTTTAGTTTTAGAATTGTTTAAATAAGATTGGGTTGTAACTGAAATCATTCTTTTGGATTCTATAATAATTATTGATAAGATTGTGTGTTTACTTTAAAAATCGACTCGTATAATCAAATAAAACATGTTGGTGTGATAAATATAACATATAGAGTGACTTATCTTCCTTTTTCAAATCTTTAATTTTCTCTCCTACTCTTCTTTTCTAAATTTTTAATAATCTCTTTCTTTAAATTCTCTTATGTATCCTTTTCACAATACTTCTCTTAATAATTCGTGTCCTTAAATTCTTCTTTAGATTTTATTCTTTTCTTTATATTGTTTTCATTATATTCACTAAATTCTATTTATTCTCACCTACAATTTTCTCATCTATCTTTTAAATTATATGCTTCATTTTCTCCTCTTCCAATTTTGCATGAATTTAGTATCAAAGCTTCTCTCATCCTCCTCGCTTTTTCCTAACCCGCTTCGAAGACTCATAAACAGATCTATTTAAATTCATCCAACAATTCATTGAATTATGAACATACTTCAGAATAAAGCACTTATGTTGGGAGTCTATTACTCGGTCTTAATGACCATTCTTGAAGGACCGACACCAAATCTTGTAAATTCTAAATATGAAAACTCTGGAAAATGATATTTCCGAAATGGTGACCATTCTAAAGTGGCAACCAAGATTTTAAGAAAAAATAATGGAGAACAGTACAGAAAGGACCACTATATTTCAAGTCGAAAAACCTCGAGAATTAATGTAAATGAATGCAAAACTTAATTGAGTTATTTTCTATTTTCAGTTGATTTTGAATGCATCTTTTAGCCTTATTTAAGTCTAACTGTCGAACATAGTTTTTCTGTTAATACGAATGGTCTCTATTTATTAATTCAGGTCTATTTAGGATTTAGTTATCTTTTAGTTTTTAGTATTTGATTGTTATTGGAGTCAATTTACTAGTTTCTCTCTTTCTTGAAATGTTGTACATTAGATTAGGTTTTTTATTAATCCTTATTTCCGTTATCAGATACACTCATAAAAAAGGATTACATGATGAAAAACATGTTAGGCAAATGAATGAAATTTATTATATGATTCTCTTGTTTCTCAATTCTTTATCTTGCTTTCATCCTTATTTTAATATCTTTTAATTCTTTCTTTAAATTCATCTTTTAGTCTTCCTTTTCCAAATTCTTCTCTCCACTATTCTCTTACCTAAATTATATTGTATTCCCTATAATCTCATTATCTACTCTAAATTTTGTCTCTTTTCTACAGTTTCTCATTCTCTCTTTTAATTTTTAATTCTTCCTCTTTAAGTACTCCGGTTCTACATTCATATAAGCATACACCCAAAATTGCAAGCTAGATAAAGAAAAGATATGATGCTGCCATATTTTCTCTATCGCGTCTAAAGGAAAGGATCCAAATCATCCAATAAAGATAACAATGAGCACAACTAATTGAAGCTATTAGGAATTAATGAGAGACGGATTTCCCTATATTTTAGGATTTTTAAGGCTTCATTTTAATATATGGAGAGGATATTGATCACTATCACCGAACTGCGGAGACAAGGATAAAAAAAATCATTTATTACATGCACAATACCTAATATCGTTAAGCCTTTATTTGCATATGAAGATCAGAAAATTTCTCCGAGCCATCAAGAAAAAGCTGGTTAGAATAA
Source organism: Agapanthus africanus (assembly GCA_030015575.1). NCBI lineage: Eukaryota > Viridiplantae > Streptophyta > Magnoliopsida > Asparagales > Amaryllidaceae > Agapanthus > Agapanthus africanus. The sequence goes on from JASDDO010000029.1 coordinate 219,620,765, forward strand.
AAATGTATCTAGCTACGGTGAACACCTAAGAAATTGTGTGCATGATGATAAACAAAGGCTGCATAGATATCATGCATGCATTCGCGCCTACATGGTCATATTCACTTGTTCTATTTTCTTATAAACTCGTAGGATCATATTAGTCTAACACAGAAAAGTAAATCTGCTAATGTAAGATGTCATTAGAAGTGTAGGATATAAAATTATTGGATTCAGTATTACTAATACAGCATTCAATTGGAAGGGCATATTTTGTTCGATAATTTCTACCTATCTGAGGGATCTCTGCCTGGCATCTCCACAAATAGATCATGATCACATATGATTTGCAAAAAGGTAAGCTTGCACTCATGCAGCACAGATTGACATACCCCTGCAAACTTGTCCATATACAAGGATACCTGCAAGTAATTAAATAAACATTTGAACGTAATAACATATATAAGCAAAAGGTAAAGTCAAGTCAATTGGAGAACAAGGTGCACTGCTAACGACATTGGTATTACGAATTTGAAGTCAGTATAGCTTGGAGAAAATAGCCCCTTACACTACCTCCCTCCACTTAAAGAAACAAAAATATCAAGTAAAATAAATAACTAAGGAGAGAGGCTATGAGCCCAAATCACAATGGCTCAAGGAGGTTTTAATTCTTCCTGCAGGCCAACCAGTGTGCTTAACTTTTTTTCCAGGAAAAAGAAAGCCGTGACCCTTAACATGTCAGCAAATTTCCAAAAGAAAAGAATCGGAAAGGAAAAAGAAGAAGCCCTGCCCTTCAAAATATAGTGCCAAAATCGTATCTTGAAGCAATAAAATATGGTTGAGTGCCAAGCAATAGATATTTCTATGAACTACAGAATGTTTTTACCATGTCTTCAAGAAGAATGGTATATCTAATCTTCAAACTAACACAAGGCAACAGCATAAGTTATATGCATATCATGTATCCCCCGAACAGCACAAGCAGCGTTGCATAGACTTCAAAAAAAAAGACATCATCACAGATGAAAAGGCAAATTTGGAAACCCATACGTACTGCTGAACTACCCAATATTTAATGTAACCGGCCTGACTCGTACGTATGCATATATGATAGAATTACACAATGCCAAAAACAATTTTGGCCCATTATTATTATTAAATAATATAACTGATAACACAAGAGCATGCTCAACATCAATAAATGATTGCTTAATTTTTCCTGATGCCAAGGAATCCCAATATTTAATAAAAAAGACAAGCCACGATGTAACAGAAGTGCAAGGAAAATTTCCAGATTTGGTTATATACCAGCTCAAAAACTTGGCGTGGCTCAATGATCGACAGCAGATCATAACAGAAGAAGGCAAGACTGCTATTTAGACGTTTAGCCAAGCTTAAACCCTTTTTACAGCGTTCATGAACCTCCGTCAATAGGCAATCATAAAGCTGCATGATACACCGGAACACGCCTTCTTTTAACTGCAACGGTGGAATATCTTCACCTATAAAATGATCTTACCAATCTTAATATATATACTAAAAAATTGAAATTTAAGTTGTAGCACTGTTGGTGGTATGATATAATTTATTAAACCTGTTAAAAGAGTATGATATTTTAATTAATTTGCTTTAGGCTTGAATAAACCCAAAAAACAACATAGTATTATATTTTATTTTGATCGTATTGATGTACAGATTTAGCATAAAGTCATTGTGATTTTCCAATAATAATTTGAAAAAGGTCAAGAAGTATGGTGGTGTCCATATTTAATCCAAATTTGAAAATATTCTTTCAGAAAGCCCCTAATGTTGCTAACTTTGTCTTGGGCTGCATGATTTATCACGATGACAATGACTGGCTGAAGAAAATCTACAAGTTTCGCAAAATTAACGAGAATTTATGATTGATTAAGAAAAGAAAACATATGAAAAAAATCTGTCAAAAAACAGATGAAAATTAAAATGAAAAAAAATTGTATTGATATAAAATTACCTTGTGGGAGATTATGGTAGAAAAGGCGACTTTGCTCTAATGCCATTGATTTCACAATAAGCTCCAAGAAGAACCATGCCATTGCTAAAACATCATCATAAACTGGCCCAACACGGTAGCCTTTAGCCTGCAGTATGTAAGAAAGGGATTTACAAATAAAAAGAATATACATATATTCAATCAGAGGTCAGAAAGTTGTTCCAGGATTTTATAGGCAACCAAATTTCTTGAAATATTTTCAACCAACTGGTGACCTATTATTAGGATAGTGATGCATAAAATCTGGTAACATATTGGGAGATATTCCATTATCTTTCCATGTTCAGTATTGAGATACAAAATCATGGCAATATATTTATTTCATTATTGCTTGATAAACGGTTCTCTGAATCATAGCTTAAGGAATAATGGGCAAAGTTAAGGAAAATGCATAGTCAAGGAGTAAATATGTTGTCCTTAGTGAGCTGTTTTGCAACTTTCTGCATAAATATGCAGTATACTACAATAAAATTCAGCATACAAGCATCGGGCCAAAAGAAGATGTCTAACATGTGAAATATATTTTGTTCAAATAATGCTATAATAACCATCAGGAGGGCGAGGGGCTCAGCCTATTAGATTTGGCCCTAGGATGCAATCTGATGTAACTTGGGAGGCCCAACCTTCAAAATGGCCAGCAATCTCTAACCGGGTAACCGCTGGCTCTCAAAATTTAAATGTGCCAAAAACTGGACGAATGCGAGTTCAACCCGAGCTAGTATCCAGCTAAATATTCAATATGTTAAAGGTAAAGAACAGAAGAAAAGAAATCAATTCAAGCATTAAATAACCAGGGACAATGTAAATTTTTTTAATCAAGGAAAGAAACAAAAACCAACAAGGGGTTAGTTTGACGATCTATGTGGCGGTTGAGAATTGTGCACAAAAAGGTTTCGAGATAGGACACATCACAAAAATCATATTTAAAAAATCATATTCAAAGCACAAGCAAAGAGCATTCAAGAAATATGTGCATAATATTTGTTGAGGCTGTGGCTAAAATCTGCTTCAAAGTATATCCATATTGAGGCAGGTGGTAGACAAAAGAGAAGGGTAGGAAATGAAAAGGATTGATAGATGAGCAACTATGATTAGACCCGATTCTGCAATAATGGTTCATCCTTTCAGGTCATCTGAATTCCACACCTTTTAGTCAAATATCCATCAAATTTTATGGGTCCTTCCCACTATAAAATGTATCATCGGCCATGGTGAAGTTATATAGCCAGTTCAAGCATATGTGAGAAGTACAATGCAGGCAAGGATGCAACACTATGTTATAGTGGGCCCTGCTAAACCATTGAGCCAAATCATACTGCAGCAGGTTATTAGCTACTCAATGTCCTGTTAAGTGGTACAATTAATTGAGATGCAATCCACACAACATTACTGATTATGGAAGGTTTTAACTTGCACCGCAAGATAAAGTTTGGGTGATTCCCGGAAGTGTGGGAAAACATTTCTATGCTGCAGAATGAAGATGGTGACAGATGATCTCAACGGTTCATGCTTGACTTCCAGGGTACTGCCTCAATACAAGGAAGGTGAAACTGTCAAGGTTATGTCTCGAATCGGACTTAAGTCATCCATTTTAAGATGGGTATACAGGACAAGGCAAAGGTGGATTTTTGGTCAACTATGATTGGCAGTTTGGCACTTCATTAGGGGTTCCCTTTATGGGTCATATATGTTCCAAGCATTCAGCACCGCCATCAAAGTTAATGGGCCTTTATTACTAAATATTGATGTAACTGGACATAATAACTCAGGAACCAATAGGGTGAAAACGTTTAAGGTGACACTATATTAAAAGGGATACTAACATAATTACATATTTATTAACATTCAAGAGAGAAGAAAAATATTTCATAGAAATTATCAGAAGAAAACATTCCAAGGAGCATGCTTTGAAGCCATCAGAACTGGAAAAAAAAAAGATGCCTATCTAAACAGCCGTCCTATCAAGAATCATTATTGTATGACAACATTCTGCCTTGGTGGCCTAAACTCTATGTGAGCTATAAGCAACATGAATGTTCTACAGAGCCTGCTATGAAGTCATCAAACCTTCCATGATTTCAATCTGAAACAACCAACTTCTCAAAGGTCTCTACAGATCTAAGATAGCAGTAGCACTTGCTGAGGGGCCCACACTGTTAAGTGAGCCAAAAGCAATAGGAATAATAGTAAGACCCATTTACAAGAAAACATGGACGAAAAGGAAATTATAGATTGATTTTTTGCTTTCTTCTGCTTGAGCCATTGTGAATATATTGACACCTAGAAAACTTGAGAGATCATAATGATTCTAAGATTTCATAACACTACAGGAACCTTCTCATGGTAAATAGTTAACCTCTTATTTGGGGGATACTCTTCCATAGCACTTTTGTACCACAGCCACATACAAGGGCACACAGGTCTGTCAATATATGGGATATTTGGAGTAGAAAAACCATTGAGACTTAAGGAGAAAGTTCTAGGGGGACAAAAGAAAGGAAAGAAAAAATGAGAAAGCAGAAGAATGAAGGAAATAGAAGGAAAATGAAAAATAATTAAGAGAGAGAGAACGAAATGAAAATAGTTACATTAGCTTAAAATGGCAAACCACCTACTAAACATTATAATGTCAATCGAAATCTTTGTTGACCTTTTCTAAATATAAAATAACTGATTGCATAGAGTGCACTATGAACAAAATGTATTGTTATTGCTCATGTGTGATCTTAAAAAGAGCTATTTAAAACTAATCCAATCTAGAGTAGGTACGCTACTTCTTTTTATAAATTATCCAATATAATAACAGATTCTAGATAGCATCCAAGATCATTAAGCCAAAAAAATTAATTAATCTAGTATTGACTCTAGTTACATACAAAAAGTGCATGCACAAAATACTATGAACATAAGCATGTGCATGTAAGAGACTAATCCAACATGTACAATTATCTGAAGTTATTCTGTCCCACACTTCCATTTGTGTTGTCAAGTGACTCCTGAATCCATGTCGCTCAATTTAATTAGTTAACAATCTAACATATCAAAAGATCAGCATCCTTAATGCAGATTTCTGAAGCAAGTCAATGCAAAAAATTCAATGCTGTTCCAAGTAATGAAGAAACTTTTATATCTTACCTTACTCCGAGCTAGACTTCCCCACACTGTGGATAAGCCAGGATAGACTGGTACTTGACGACCACCAAAGTCATCGAAAGCATAATCAACATAGTTAACAAGAAAGCGGTTCCGTTCAGCACTATCAGATGACTCTTGTTGTACCCTGCATCATATGCATTTTGCTATTGTTAAAAGTATGGTACATTCAGCAAATATTAAAGATAAAAATATGGCACATTTAGCAACCGATAGAAATATGCTACATTCTCACGATGGGCAGCATATATTCATTAGATTCAGATACAGGGAAGAAAAAATGATCAACAAGCAAGAAGAAATCAGAAAGCAATACCATCAAGTCCAAGCCATACAGTACATGGCTATTTGACTTATAAAGAGAACAGGCATGATGATTTCTGCTGCTCTATCTTTTTGGCAAGGAAGTTGAAGTGTCCATAACTGTTTGAATAAACTGTTGGATTAACATCGCTATTCTTCTTTATATCAATGGCCTAAATCATAGGCACACCGGTTTTGATTTGGATACTCCATGCTCATTATCTAAAATGTTCTATTATCAAGGAAAAAACATTAATTTTGTAGCCATCCTAACCAGTTGTGGATAGCCGATTTTCCTTACCAGTACTTCAGGAAATTTCTTGATGCGTCGCTGTGTATTCCATTTTCTCACACATATGTGGCCTTGTGAGAACCATTTGTCACACTGTCACATGAACCTAAATAATTGATATGAGCCAATAAGTTGAGAAAAATTAGCTCTATTTGCCCTTAAATTGGATGATTGCACATTAATGTTTTTTCTTTTTCTTTTTTTATTTGACAATAGAACATATTACACTCATGTATTATTAGGCAAAAAAAAGTATCAAAATCACTTGAAATTTATGTAATTAATATTTTAGATCATGGATATTAAGATGGATAGAGTTGATCATCCAAATGAGAGGGTTAGCTCTCTGTGGATGGATGTTTGTGGTGTCTATACGGCAGCACCTTATTCTTCAAAATAAGATGTCACCAAAAGTCGATTATTTCTTACTGTTTTGGATGATCGGCACGGTCCATCTTCATTTTCTAGATCTAAAACATTGGTACACCAATTTCCATGTGATTTCAACAATGTTTACACATTGATCTAGACTTGCAAGATGTTATATTGTCATGAAACCAATTGGTTTTCCATCCTTGTGTTATGAATATAATGGGTTGTTAGATATTAATTATGAGTTGTTAGATCAGTTAAGATATGAGAAATTGTTAGATCGGTTAAGATATGAGAGTTGGTTTATGACTATATATTTACATGTAGAACTCATTAATTATTATGCCAATACATTATTTCCTCTAACTCTTTTCTTGGTATCATAGCTCTGGAAAAAATTGAGAGAAAATCCTAATTTCCCAAAACCAAAACCAAAACCCTAGCCGCCGCCATGCCCTAGCCGCCTCATTTTCCTCCACGATCGCGGCTGCTGCCTCCAACTTCAAGCCCCCCTCGCCTCCTGCCCTTGCCTCCAAGCCCTCCTGCTCGCCTCCAGCCCCACCCTGCTCACCTGCAACCCTCCCGCAGCCCTCCTACTCGCCTCCAGCGCCCTCCTGCTCGCCTCCAGCGCCCTCCTGCTCGCCTCCAGCACCCCTGCTCAAGCCTCAACCACTCCTTGCTCCACTTCATCCCCACCCTGGCCTCCTCTCCTCGCCGCTGCTACCTCCCCTCTCCTCACCGTTGCTACCTCCCCTCCACGCCTTGCTGCTGCTCCTCTCCTCGCTGAACTCAATGCCGCTGGCCCTAGCCTCCTCACTCCTCTCCTCGCTGCTGCTAGCTCCCCTCTCCTCTCCTTGCTGAACTCGATCCTCGCTGAACTCGCTGCTGCTAGACACTCCTCTCCTCGCTGCTGCCAAGATGAGATCTTTTTCAACTTCCACCATCAGAGATATGATTTTTCTGCTTCCTCCTACAAAGCCGTGGCAGTGACTGATGTCCATAAGAGAACTTTTGGAGTTTGGACACTTCTGATTTGCACTCTCTGTTGGCTTTGCGCATTCAACCTCGACAACCTTATTCTTGCTCTCTCGTGATTTACTTTTGCGCCATTCGTCATGGATTCTAATTCGGTCCGTATTACTGCTCGTGATCGTTCCCCTATTACTGCTTATACTCGTGGCCATAACTGTGCTGGCTTTTATTATTCTTATTACGGCGGCACTAATTATCGTGTAGACTAGTATTGGGAGAAGCATGACTGCCCTGATAATACATCTACAGCTCGCTAGACATCCACACCCGTTGCTACCGCCCGATCTTCCTCTTCTGCCGGCAATTTACGTTTGTCTAATGCTGAGTGGGGCCCGTTGCGTCGTCTCCTCTCCTCTGTAGCTCCTGCCAACCTCATTACTCCATCAGGTATATAGTCCATTTCTTATTCTAATTCGTGGGTCGCTGATTCCGGCATCTCATATCACATGCCTCGTGATGGACTGTTTGATCTTACTTCTAGTCCTCACAAATTGATTTCCATGACTGATGATAATACCACACCTGTTTCTGGCTCTACTGATTTATCACTTCATCTTTACACCTGAAAAATTCTTTAATTATGTCATTTTTAAAACAAAACTTTTATTCTATTCGTTAGCTTACAAATGATTCTAACTTCTCCACAACATTTTATCCATCTCATTTTGTGATACAGGACCTTCTAACAAAGCAGTGGATTGGTGGAGGACATGAACAGAATGGATTGTACTACGCTGGTCACCTTCTAAATACGTGTGCAGTTGTTTCTACTATTCAGTGGTATCGGAGACTTGGTCATCCTCCTCTTTTTTCTTTACATACTATGATACCTTCTATTGATTTATTAGAGTTCAGTTGTGAATCCTGTATTCTTGGTAAACACCATCACTCATCTTTTCCTCCAGTTAATAAAAGACATAATTTTTCTTTTGCGTTAGTTCACTCTGACATTTAGGGTTCTTTTAAATTTCCTAGTGTGTTTGGTTATACATATTTTATGACTTTTATCGATGATCATTCACGTATGACTTGGTTGTATTTTCTGCATAATAGGTCTGAACTTTTGTCTATATTTAAAATTTTCGTAACTGAGATTACTAATCAATTTAGTATTCCGGTAAAAGTTCTTCGTTCAGATAATGCTAAGTTGTATATTAACACGGACTTTACTGCATTTTGTCAGACTCATGGTATATTGCATCAAACTTCATGTTCTTATATTCAGCAAAATAGGATTGCTAAATGGAAGAACCAACATTTGTTTGAGATAGCTCGTTCTCTTGTTTTGCATATGCATGTCCCTAAATGATTGTGGAATTTTGCGGTCTTAACCGCATGTTTTTATATCAATCGCATGCCTTATCCGGTCCTAGGCAACTGGTCCCCTTACTCTATTTTGTTTCTACGGGACAATATGTTTCCTGTTCGTCCTAAGGTGTTTGGTTGTCTATACTATCCTCATGTTCTAGATCCTAATATTGACAAGCTTGATCTTAAAGCTATCCGTATGGTAGTTGTAAGTTATTCACGATTCCAAAAAAGGTATGTTTGCTTTGACCCTGCCACATCTAAAGTTTGTACTTCATATGATGTGACCTTATAAGATCAAGCCTATTTTGCACTACCTGTTAAGGACCCCAATCCTACTATTCTTGCTTTTCATCTTTCTCAGAGCTTGATTCGTCTGTTCAACATATGTGCCATGTTTTTAAGCCTGTAACCCCTTATCTACAGGTGTATCACTGTCGTAACAAAGTTGTACCAACCCCTCCCATCAAAGATTATTCTAACGATTCTTCTGCAGGTACTACTATACAGTCCACCAGTCCACCGTTCCTGATTCTCCACCGCCGCTGCCTTCAGAAGAACTCTCTTCCTATTGCCTTACGCAAGGGTAAGCGTTCATGTATTACTGCACATCTAATTTCTAATTTTGTTTCGTATCATAGACTGACACCATCTGCTCGTCAGTTTGTTTCTTTTTTATCTGCCACCACTCTTCCTTTCTCTGTTCAGAAAGCTCTTCAGCACCCAGATTGGCATGCAGCTATGTTAAAAGAGATTGCCGCACTGCGCTCTAATTAAACTTGGAAATTGGTATTTACGCCTTCAAATATGAAAGTTGTCAGCTGTCGATGAGTCTTCGCTGTCAAGTATACTCCCGATGGGACGATTGACTGTCTCAAAGCTCGTTTTGTGACCAAAAGATTTACTTAGCAGTATGGTTTGGATTATGTTGAGACATTTTCGCCATTTGCCAAATTGACTTCGGTTCGTGTTCTTATATTCTTGGTTGTTTTTATGGCATGACCACTTCATCAGCTTGATATGAAGAATGCCTTTCTTAATGGCGAGCTTTTCAAGATTATTTATATGCAGCGGCCTCCTGACTTTAAGCGACCGGAAAAGTCTATGGTTTGTCTTCTACAAAAATCGTTATACGGATTGAAGCAGCCACTGCGTGCCTAGATTGAAAAGTTTAATACAGTTCTACGACATATTGGCTTCACATGCAGTCGTGCCGACACATCTCTTTAGACATAATCGTTCTCAAGGCAGGGTAATTGTGCTGGTGTATGTTGATGATATTATCTTTACTGAAGATGATTCTGCTGACATCTCTAAGGTGAAAGAACATTTGGTTTCACACTTCCATACCAAGAATCTTGGACCACTTAAATATTTTCTTGGAATTGAAGTATCACGGAATTCTGGTAGATTCCAGCTCTCTCAGCGCAAGTATGCACTTGATCTTCTATCTGAGACGGAATTTCTGGAATGTAAATCAGCAAACACTCCTATGGATTTCTCAGTCAAATTATCTCAATTGAGCCCTCCCTCGGATCCTCCACTACCTGATCCAGGACGATATCGACGTCTAGTTGGGAAGCTTATTTACCTCACTATCACTCGTCCTGACATTGCATTTGCCGTTAGTACAGTGAGTCAGTATATGCAGAATCCTTTGACCTCACCTTAAAGTAGTTGAACATATTCTTAAATACATCAAAAATTCTCTAGAACAGGGCCTTCTCTACAAAAAAAATTATCTACGTTGTCACTCACAGCCTTTATGGATGCTGACTTTGCTAGATCTATTGATGATCGTCATTCCACTAGTGGTTACCGTGTATTCTTAAGAGGAAACTTAATTACATAGAGTAAGAAGCAAAGTGTGGCTTTTTCTTCTGCCGAGCCTGAGTATAGATCTATGGGGCATACAGCTGCTGAGTTGGTATAGCTTACCTCTTCTGACAGATCTTGGGATTCCTTCTTCTCTTCCGACTACACTCTTATGTGATAACAAGGCCGCGATCCACGTAGCTAAGAATCCAATTTTTCATGAGCGGACCAAACATATCGAAATAGATTGCCACTTTATTCGTGACAAGATGATAGATAAGATGGTTGCACTCCAACATGTTTCCTCTCCGACTCAACTGGCAGATATTCTCATCAAACCTCTTCCTCTACCGTTTTTCATTTGTTTTCTGTCCAAGTTTGGCATGATAGACATCTACGCTCCAACTTGCGGGGGAGTGCTACCAATATAATGGGCTAGATATTAGTTATAAGTTGTTAAATCAGTTAAGATATGAAAAGTTGTTAGATTAGTTAAGATATGAGAGTTGGTTTATCACTATATATTTGCATGTAGAACTCATTAATTATTATGCCAATAAATTATTTCCTCTCAACTCTTTTCATGTTGCAAGGGTAAAAATATTGAAATCGTGTGAAAAGTTGTGTAACCATATTTTGGACAATGGAGATTGTTAAGATAGACAGTGTCAATCATGAAAAAAGTTCATGGATAGTTAAACTTTTAAGGTGGCCATAATTTTTAAGAATAGCGTGCCTATGTAGCATGGATATAGGGCATGATACAAGTCGGAATCACGAATTCGCAATTTCCTGAAAGTTAAAGATACAATTCGCTGGGATACAAAAAGTGTTTGTTGTATGCATGTGTATCGTATGTGCATAATAATTAAGAGTTATCATATTAGCAAATCTAGATTAAAAATATAAATAATTTGTTAGTGTTGATGCGCGCGCACACATATGATGTTTTAGTCATTCATACATGTTCTATAATCTAGAACATAAGATAAGATTTAGGATGTGCAAGAACGTGTTCCACTTTTGAATGAACCTGATATGAACTCAAATTCAATATGGATACATCTCATTGACAACGAATCCATACAATATAGTCTCTCTCTATATATGCGTGCACACACACATTCAGAGACATACATAAACATAAAACTTTGAATGGGTTATATGTTCCTGCAATGAATTCTAAGAATGGCTTAAATATTCAATATCCATTATTTTTATGGACAACGTCCATCTTGACCTTCATGGTCTAATGCACGGGTACATCCACAAAGTATCCAACCGACATAACATTTAGTGTACCCATACCTTAGTCCATGGGGATCAAGATTGTATTGGGACCATCACAAAAAAAATGATGGACATTCATTTTTCTTTAAGTTGTTCTCATTTTCTGATAATGTTCTTTGGATCATAAAATTTCAACTTCAATGATTATTTTGAGAAATTTGTTGAATATTTCACACATGTTTTCAAGAACAGATTAAAATACCTATTGTTGGATAACTGTAACATTTCAGGAAAATAAAATATTATTTTCGAGATTTAAATAATTAAAATAATATATTTTATGAATATTATAAAGATATAGAAATTTAGTTTTAATGCATTAGTGTGGTTATATACTTATAGTTTGAAGAATAATTGGAAAATTAATAAGAATTATTGATTTTGAAGGTGTTTATGTGATTTAGACATTTTATGAATTATTAAACAATTAATTATATACAAGTTTAATGCTAAACTCGATTAATATTTACTAATTATGCATTAATCTTGTTTATGTGTGAGACATGCAACATGACATGTTGCAAACAACTTGTTACACTTTATTTGTTGAACCATAGCTTCTTCTTTTATTTAAAATGATGTTGGTTTTTTTTAATGAAAAGAAAAAAGAAATAAAGAGAAGATATTGTGTAGAGAGAGTGGGACCATGTGAGAGAGGGAGAGAGGGAGAAAGTAACCTTCTACATCCTTCTTGGTTTTTCCTCACTTCTTCATGTTCTCTTCATCTCCCATTATTCTTCAATCGCTCCATGGTTCTCTAACTCCTCCTCAACCTTCTCTACCATCCTCAAACACCCCCAAATCCACATCAAAACACATTGCCATCTTCACAAAAATCACTCCAAACCTCACTACAAAGACCATGGGTGAATCAAGTCAAGATTTTGAGTATTTTGGGCAACCCAAGAATTTTCTTGAGTTGCCAAATGAGTTATAATTCTACACCATTAGTTTAGAATCTTATTTTCCTCATATCTTATTGTGGTTTAGAGTTGGTAAATTGAGGTTTAGTGATCTTGTAAATTTTCAAGATAGGGTTTAGGGGAGATTTTGACTTGTGAAGGTGCAATTAAGGTGTAATTAGTGACTACAACCCCTTTAGTGCTAAAAATCCTGGACCAATTGAGTTAGAACACCCAAGCCATGAACTTAGAATCTCCGATGTCGGGTTTTGTGAGAATTTGTGGTGTGATATATTGAGATCTGTTACAGCTAGGGAACCCTAAAAATTATATAGCGAACACAGTGAGACGTGCAGGCAACCTAGGAGCCACTCTAAAGACCCGAGACCCCAACTTTACTGTATGGCCGCAGATTTAACCTCAGAGGCCGCAATTTGCGGCCTGGCTTGTTTGGATGGGCCCCATGTTTGGTCCATGGCTCTGTTGTATATTATTGTAACGTTTCAGAAATCGTTTAGCGAATTTTCCCGTTTTAGGGCAAAATTGTCGGTTTTTCCCGTTTTAACCCGATTTCGATCAAACGTCCGTATAACCTTACCGGCACTTTTTTTAGCTAAAATAAAGCTTGTACGCGAACTTTAGGGGTATTTGGGAGGTTTTGGTTCAGATAGAATTTTTCCCAAATAAAATATTATTTTAGCCGGTAAAATATGCACGTAAATCGGAAAATTTCTTCTAAATGAAAATTCTTGGAAATCATCACTACAATTATTTTAGAACCTTCTTTTTAAATATCTAGATTTTTATGGGGAAAGGATTTATTTTTTTAAAAAAATAATAAAAAAGAAAAGTAGTGTGAACATAAGCTTTGTTTTATTATCCAATTATTCTATTTTCTTCTAGAAAATTCTACAATTCACCAAAAAATCCTATCCTTCATCATTTGGCCGGCCCCTATCTCCCCTTTGCTTCCCTCGTTCTTCCTCACTCATTTTTCATCATTTCTTGCACAAATAAATCATGAAAAATCCAAATAAATTCATAGAAATTCAAATAAAATCCAAAACCTTCTTTCTTCTTCACAAAAGTTGCTTGGATGTTCATTCTAGTGAGGATTTTGGAGGCTAAAGTTTGGTTTTATCCTCGATTCAAGTGGTGTTCTTGAAGGTATAAAACCCTAACCCTAATCTCTAATTGTTAAGTTTAAATTTTTATGCTAGCTTAATTAGATGTTAGTTTAAGCTTTAAATTTCATGTTTCAAAATTCTAGAAATGGTTTTAGAAATTCAAGTTAAGGTTAAAGCTTAATTGAAGTGTTTAATATTTAATTGAAGTGTTAATTTGTGAATTGGAAAAGCTTAACCTAGTAGAAAATGCTAATTTTTGTTAATTACTACTTTGTCTAATTAAGGGTTTTTGCTTACTAGGTTTTTGCTAAAGCTTAATTAAGCAAGTTTAAAAAATATAGAAATGGTTTAAATGGTTTAACCTTGCTATTTGAAGATGTTTATAAATTATAGTTTTGGTAAAACTTGTAGTTTTGTGCTATAAAGATAAGTACTGCTTACTAGATTTCGGTAACTTTTAGGTGTGGATTTCTTTTGACGTTGCGACGTTATTTATTTTCGAGTCCACGTCATTTTTGTGTTTTGAATGCGCGATCGGGACGATCGGAATCTAGACTAGATGTTTCGTAGTTTGGCGATCCTAGTTAGGATTTTTGACCGATGTCGTGCGCGTTAGATGCGCTAAGCGCGCGGTGTAATTTTCTGGGCGTTATTCTTGCGTTTCGATGTCTTTTCGTCGATGTAGAATATATGCTTATATGATGTGTTTGTGAAATTTTAGGTTCGCAAGCGGGGACTTCGGACGCTACGACAAGAGGAAAACAGGTGGTAGGATTCACCTAATTTGGAGCGTTGGTGGGTAGATTTAACATCTACAGGGGAATCGCCCGCATGGCGTTATGCGTCAGAGCTAGAGATTTTATTACTTGTCGCATATTCTACGTTATTATTAGAATTGCTCCTTTACCCTATTACTTAGAGGTAGTTGTGCCTGGACTAGTATCCTTAGGACACTGCACATATTATTGACGATTCATGTTACACGAGCACTGATTGTATGCTACACACACTGTCAATAATTGCCATGTCACGCATAACCCACTTATAGATATGATATTGCTTGGTTAGGGACATTGAGACTTTGATTCATATTTCTTTACGCATTGACTTATAGCATACATGTATACCTACATGCTTACATATATGCTCTGACATACTTACGTATTAGATACCTGTATACCTATAGAGTATCGTACCATTAGTGATAGGTACATACACACTTTATGTCATAGCTACATGTATAATTTGCACACATACTTCACTTATACACGGGGGGTATACTACATCATTACTTATAGGTAGTTACATATATCTTGCTATACCTTTATGTTGCACATATATCTGGTTATAGCTACATGTTTATCTTTACTTGATGTTATTTTAAAATTGGAGAGATTAGGAACCGCATGATATTATATTAACTTGTTACAGTTAATTGCTGCTTTTCCTTTATATGCTCGCATTTCAGATTTATGATGCGTATATTATATTCATGGATTTTCGCATTGAGGTATGGATTTTTCATGAAGTTTTTTGGATTTGGGGACCGTGGGAGTTCATGAAATTATACATTATTTGAAAAACCCGGTTTCCCTTAATATGATATTTCAGCAGCCACCATGAGATTTGTCGTTTACGATGTGTATACCCCACGCGAGGAAAGGAAGGGTCCGTGTGCGGGTACATGGTGGGGCCCGGAGGTACCCCGAAGCAAGAACGATGTCGTGGTGTCAGGCGATGAGGCTTAGGGGAACCATACTATCCGGTGACAGGACCAATGACTCAGCGGCTATCATGTGGATACCAACGGGAGTCATATACGTATGGATACGTCGAGAGGCGAGGGTCAGAGCTAGGCACTCGAGCTTTCGGGATAGCGTATGATACGTACCTATCAGGGGGTCAGTCATGGGGACAGCACCTGATGGATCAGCATTTCTGTGTCGATGCTTGGCACATTGGTTTCATGATATTTCTAATTACTCCTTTGTATATATAACAGAGGATTGAACCGCTGTTATATATACCCTTACACCAATATTAGTGGAATGGGACGCTAATATATGTGTATTGACCTCATCATATTTATTTATGTCATTATATTTAGGATGTTAGAATTTTGCTGGAGATTTGATTCGGGATATAAGAGATTCATTTGAGATTGGATACTGGATAGATA
This sequence comes from Agapanthus africanus, assembly GCA_030015575.1. Lineage (NCBI taxonomy): Eukaryota > Viridiplantae > Streptophyta > Magnoliopsida > Asparagales > Amaryllidaceae > Agapanthus > Agapanthus africanus. The sequence continues at coordinate 219,636,549 of JASDDO010000029.1, forward strand.
TGTGAGATCTACTTGATATTGTACATACGAGATATGTGAGATCTACTTGATATTGTACATACGAGATATGTGAGATCTACTTGATATTGTACATTCGAGATATATGAGATCTACTTGCTGTTGTACATTCGAGATATGTGAGATCTACTTCATATTGTACATACGAGATGTGTGAGATCTACTTGATATTGTACATACGAGATATGTGAGATCTACTTGCTGTTGTACATTCGAGATATGTGAGATCTACTTGATATTGTACATACGAGATATGTGAGATCTACTTGATATTGTACATACGAGATATGTGAGACCTACTTGCTGTTGTACATTCGAGATATGTGAGATCTACTTGCTGTTGTACATTCGAGATATGTGAGATATACTTCATATTGTACATACGAAATATGTGAGATCCACTTGATTTTGTACTTTCGATATATACGAGATATACTTGATGATTGTACATTCGATATATGTGAGATATAATTGAGGTTGTACATTCGGGATATATGAGATATACATGATATTGTGCAATTGAGGAGATGTGATACTTAGATGATATGAGAGCCAATTTGGGAGCTGATTTGAGGAATTGGTATTTAAATTGTCTTGCTGGATTGTGATCCTACCACGATGTCAGGATTCCGTGGAAATGACATACTTCACTCCATACCTCACCTTATCTGTTTGTGCACTGCTTCATGTACTAGTAGTACCTGTTAGTGTACCTTTCATGATTGTTGCACATTTACATTCTCATATCCCTATCGCATGATTATTGCATACTGTTGTCATATCATTATTGCTTTATATATATTGGTTGTACCTGCTAGTGTACTTTCCATTATTCTGCACTCATATGACATGTTATTACTGTTAATTGCATATCTTAGATTCACGCTTTACGTGCATACTTGCGATTACCTGCATATGTTATTTACTATTCACGAGTTGGCAACTCACCCCCGTTGTGCCACAGTGTTTGCAGGTGTTTCTCAGGATAGTCAGAGACAGGCTATTATGACACATCTTATCATCTTTTGCTACGGATACCGCATCAGCTCACAGTGTGCAGTTTGCTTAGGTGGGTTTTGTGGTTATTCGTTGTATTGTATATTCGTTGTATCCCTGTACTCTCCATCTACTATTTTCATATTGACTTAGAGACTTGGTGAGGACGATGTTGTATATTATGTTGGATTTGTTGTCTTTTATACAGATTCCTTTCTATCGTCTTCTATTTCTTCGCTACGGCGTCGTATATTTGTTGTGGTGGTTGTTTTCCGCCTTTGGGCGTGGATTTGCTCCCGTTGGGGATGCTTTACTTTATATTTATGTTGTACCCATTTTTGGGGGTAGCTTTTACAAAGAAGGTGCTGTCAAAATTTTAAAGGAAATAAAGTTGGACTTTTAAAGAATTTGGGTTGTGATTTCAAAGACTTTTAAACAATGTTTCTTATCTTTTCTGGTATTTTAATGGTTTAGATTTCTGGGTTTTGGCTTTCTTTTACGGCGTTACGCCTGTAGACGTTGCGTAGTATTAGGGCCGTCACGCGCCAATTTCAGGTCGTGACAAAGTTGGTATCAGAGCGCTAGGATTTTACCTTACGGAGTGTAGGATGACCTTGCTATGATGGAGTAGGTAGCTTAAGCAGAGTAACATACTGTGTGTATGTCTGCAGCATACTCACGATACGGTACTCCGCCTAAAGTGACCTAAGTACAATTACTTGAAATTCCTTCCTTGATGATTCATATCCTTGTGATTCGATTTCTGTGTTCATATCGAATCCTATTCCTATTTATAGCCTTTGCCGAAGACGACTATGGGGACTCGGTGAGGTGAAGCGAGGGCCGAGGTCAGTATTGACTCGGGGAGAGCGAGGACTGACCAGGATGGCACGCTCGTTGCACAGGTGCAGACGGATCCGCTTTTGACAGATAGTATCGCTAGGCTTGTGGCAGAGATGCAGGACATGCACCAGACGATGAGTTCTTTGGTGGAAACCATTCGAGCACAGCGACAGGAGGTTGTCACGCTGTTACCCAGTTGTTCCTTGCGATCAGCACACAACTTTCCATCACTTACATAGCACCACTGGATGCAGCCCTAGTTGACGAGACACGTATACCAGAGACTTCGGGAGTTCCGGAACCGTGGAGGACTCGTACCGGGGTATCAGCTCAGAGACAGAGGCTTAGTCGTCGAGACAGCTTTCGTGACCGTTGCGGGAGTAGTAGAGATTGGGACGAGGGGATTCGTGTTAGCTAGATCAGCCGTTTGTTGTGTTAACTTCTGTCAGCGATTCTTTTGTTGCGCGACACGTATTTCAGTCGTATGCCAATCGGTTAGGAGATTCATCCGTCACTTGATCCTTCTAGAAATATTGGATTTGACGTTCTCCTGTGCACGGACTGGTTAGTTACGTGCTAGGCGTCTGTGGACTACCGCGAGGAAAACAGCCAGGGTTTGTTTTCCCGGCGAGTCAGTTCTTGTTGTGCATAGGAGGGCAGTGGTACCGCCTCACACAGCTTGAATTCAGCCTTTTTCGCTAGTCGGCTTTTGAGGAGAGGATGTCGAGGATTCTTTGCTTTCATTCGTGATACCGGAGCCATAGTGGGTTTGTTGGACCGGGTTCTTATCGTGCGAGAGTTTTCCGACGTTGTTCCAGATGAGCCGGCGGAGCTTAGGAAGCTTAAGGATCAGCTGTAGAGTTGTTTGTTGGGGGGTTTGTGCGTCTGAGTGTTTCGCCTTGAGGAGCTCCTATTTCTGATCGTCAAGGAGAAGGACGGCAGTTGAGGTTGTGTATTGATAGATCGTCAATTGAACCGGCTTACGGTACGGATAGATATCATTTACCTCGCATTGACGATTTCTTCGATCGGCTCCTAAGTGCGAGACTTTTTCTAAGTTGTTGGGATCAGGTCATCATTGTTGCGGGTTCGGAGTGATGGCATTCCGAAGGCTGCCTTGTGCATGCTACGGCTTTGTGTGTTTTGGTGGTGTCTTTGGACTCGCCAATGCCCTAACAGCATTCGTAGACATGATACACCAGATTTCTTCAGGCCGTTCCTCGACCAGTTATTGTTGTGTTATTGACGACATTCTGGTCTATTCAATGTGTCGTGAGGGACAGGAGTAGCACTTGAGAATTTGTTTTGCAGACATTGGAAGAGCCCCAGCTGTTGCTAGATTCTCGGAATGTTCCTTCAGGCTTGTTTGTGTTGACTCCTAAGTCTTGTAGTTGCGGGAGACGGTTTTCGTATGGTCCCGAGGAAGATCGAGGTCGTACAGCTTTGGCCCAGACTTGTGTGCAAGACGGAGATCCGCGGATTTTTGGGTTGAGCATCTGAGACCGGCTGGAGAGTTGCAATCTTTAACTGTTCCGAAGTGGGAATGGGAGCAGATCTCCATGAACATTCGTTGTGGCGTATACCCAGGTTTAGTCAGGGTGTGACTCCATTCGGATGCTTGTTGTCCGGTTATACTCAGTTTGCTCAGTTGTTTTTTGTTAAGTTTGTGTGTTGCACGGAGTTCCTTCGAGGGTCGTATCCAATGAAGGCACCCTGTTCGCTTGCCGTGTTGGGCAGGAGCTTCAGAAAGCCTTGCGTACTGGTTGAGCTTTAGCTCCGTTTTTCCCCCCGTAGGATGATGGTTTTGTGAGAGCGGGCTACACCGACTCTGGAGGATATGTTTGTGTGTACGTATTAATTGTTTTCGGCAGTTGGGATCGTCACTTACCATTGTTCGGATTCTCCTTCGAGAGCAGTTATCAGGAGACATTCCAATTGGCAACCTTTAAGTTTTGTTTGTTAGGTGGTGTCGATCTCCGGTCTGTTTTTCTGACTCTGCGTAGTAGGATTTTTGGACCCCAGCTAGTCTAGAGACTTCGGAAATGATCCAGCTGTTTCAGGTAAGGATGATGACAGTCCTGTGCGGACAGAGGTCTTATGCCGACCATGGTGATCGCATGCTCGAGTTCGCAGTGGAAGATCATGTATTCCTACGGATTTTTTCCGATGAAGGACGTGTTGAGTTTTGGGAAGCTTACTCAGAATTGTAGGCCCTTTCGAGATCCTTAAAGTGAGTTAGTTCCGTTGCCTTTAATTTGGCACTTCCGCCCAGATTATTGAGTATTCACCCCGTATTCCTTGTGTCGATACTTTGCAATTATATTCATGACCTTTCTCACATGATTCAGCACCAGACCATTTAGCTTGGACGCGATCATTCATTCACCAGCAGCCAATTGTGTTAATGGCTAGGCGGGTGGAGAAACTTCGGTCAAGCGTCTTGTCATCTGTGAAGGGTTTTTCGTGGACGTAGCCGTATAGTAAGGTAATCACTTGGTAGGCTGCGAACGAGATATGAGAGTTTAGTAATCCTCTCTTTGAAGGTACGCTTAGTAAAAAATTTTAATTCGGGGGCGAATTTTTATAAGGGGGAGATTGTAACGTTTCAGAAATCGTTTTGCGAATTTTCCCGTTTCAGGGCAAAATTGTCGGTTTTTCCCGTTTTAACCCGATTTCGATCAAACGTCCGTATAACCTCACCGGCACTTTTTTTAGCTAAAACAAAGCTTGTGCGCGAACTTTAGGGGTATTTGGGAGGTATTGGTTCAGATAGAATTATTCCGAAATAAAATATTATTTTAGCCGGTAAAATATGCACGTAAATCGGGAAATTTCTTCTAAATGAAAATTCTTGGAAATCATCACTACAATTATTTTAGAACCTTCTTTTTAAATATCTAGATTTTTATGGGGAAAGGATTTATTTTTTTAAAAAAATAATAAAAAAGAAAAGTAGTGTGAACATAAGCTTTGTTTTATTATCCAATTATTCTATTTTCTTCTAGAAAATTCTACAATTCACCAAAAAATCCTATCCTTCATCATTTGGCCGGCCCCTCTCTCCCCTTTGCTTCCCTTGTTCTTCCTCACTCATTTTTCATCATTTCTTGCACAAATAAATCATGAAAAATCCAATTAAATTCATAGAAATTCAAATAAAATCCAAAACCTTCTTTCTTCTTCACAAAAGTTGCTTGGATGTTCATTCTAGTGAGGATTTTGGAGGCTAAAGTTTGGTTTTATTCTCGATTCAAGTGGTGTTCTTGAAGGTATAAAACCCTAACCCTAATCTCTAATTGTTAAGTTTAAATCTTTATGCTAGCTTAATTAGATGTTAGTTTAAGCTTTAAATTTCATGTTTCAAAATTTTAGAAATGGTTTTAGAAATTCAAGTTAAGCTTAAAGCTTAATTAAGTGTTTAATATTTAATTGAAGTGTTAATTTGTGAATTGGAAAAGCTTAACCTAGTAGAAAATGCTAATTTTTGTTAATTACTACTTTGTCTAATTAAGGGTTTTTGCTTACTAGGTTTTTGCTAAATCTTAATTAAGCAAGTTTAAAAAATATAGAAATGGTTTAAATGGTTTAACCTTACTATTTGAAGATGTTTGTAAATTATAGTTTTGGTAAAACTTGTAGTTTTGTGCTATAAAGATAAGTATTGCTTACTAGATTTCGGTAACTTTTAGGCGTTGATTTCTTTTGACGTTGCGACGTTATTTATTTTCGAGTCCACGTCATTTTTGTGTTTTGAATGCGCGATCGGGACGATCGGAATCTAGACTAGATATTTCGTAGTTTGGCGACCCTAGTTAGGATTTTTGACCGATGTCGTGCGCGTTAGATGCGCTAAGCGCGCAGTGTAATTTTCTGGGCGTTATTCTTGCGTTTCGATGTCTTTTCGTCGATGTTGAATATATGCTTATGTGATGTGTTTGTGAAATTTTAGGTTCGCAAGCGGGGACTTCGGACGCTACGAAAAGGGGAAAACAGGTGGTAGGATTCACCTAGCTTGGAGCGTTGGTGAGTAGATTTAACATCTATAGGGGAATCGCCCATATGACGTTATGCGTCAGAACTAGAGATTTTATTACTTGTCGCATATTCTACGTTATTGTTAGAATTGCGCCTTTACCCTATTACTTAGATGTAGTTGTGTCTGGACTAGTATCCTTAGGACAATGCACATATTATTAACGATTCATGTTGCACGAGCACTGATTGTATGCTACACACACCGTCAATAATTGCCATGTCACGCATAACCCACTTATAGATATGATAATGCTTGGTTAGGGACATTGAGACTTTGATTCATATATCTTTACGCATTGACTTATATCATACCTGTATACCTACATGCTTACATATATGCTCTGACATACTTACGTATTAGATACCTGTATACCTATAGAGTATCGTACCTGTAACACCCGAGCCCAATGCTACTAAGTTCAGTTACTGTTTGAGCGTAATGTGGTATTCTTTTCACTTATCTTGCTTGATTGTTACTTACTGCAAATTTTATCCGGCAAATCCATTTCTGCATATAACAATTTTTGGCATCTAAAATAAAATTAAAAATATTCATCTTGGCCTGCTTGACATCCCTAACCCTGTGGTAGCGTCCGTACATCGTGTTCTCGTCCCGTTCAGTGAAATGGGCGAGTTTGGACGGCTACGTACACGTACGTGTGTCCGTTTTGGGGGTATGCTTTTTGATCATAAAACACTTCATTTTAAATTTTGGATCCCGCTTAAAATTCTATTATTTCAATTTCAAACTTTTGGACCCGACCCGGGCGCAATTTGAAAATGTTTTATTTGGCGCCAAATCCCAAATTTTATTATACTTAAACCGTCGAATATATTTTTCTTAACTATAGTCTTACTGTTCACCAAATCTTTAAATCCTTTTTAATATTTTTCTTAACCTCTAAATCTTTTCCTCTCAACCAATCACATTCTCTCCTTCACTCCCGTGGGCCCCCTCTCTCTCCTCTCTCTAGAGTCTCTCTCTCTTTCTCTCTCTTCCCACATATTTCTCTCTTTCTCTCTCATATTTAACTTCCCTCCTCCTTTTTCAAAAACGCAAACCCATCAACCCCTCAAGTAACCCTAGCCACCGCCTCCCTCCTCGCCACTGCAGCATCAACGCGGACACCACCGTCGCCTCCATCCTCGCCTCCTCAGCCTCGTCCCATCCACATCCTCCTTTTCTCTTCTCCCTGTGCAACTCCGACCAGACCCGTGCACCCCTGTACACGCATTGCACGCCAGATCTGCCGCCGCCGACGGCCTCGCCTCCGTAGCCCCGGCCTCGCAAGCACCCCCCTCTGTGAGCATTGCTTCCTTCCTCTTTTCTTTCTTTTCTTTTTCCTTTCTCTATTGAGGTTTTCTTGAAATACAGATTCCTATCGCGGTCACCGTTGGCTGGCCGCCGGAGCTCCGTCGACAAGGTCGACCGTCACCACTCGTCCCACGGATCATCGTGAGCACCCCTTCTCTGATCCTACCTCCTTTCTTCTCTGTTTTTCTTTTTCTTTCTTGATTCCATGTCTTGACATTCACTGTTCATTCCTCGGCCGGAATCCGACGATGCCGACGACGTGACCCGACGTTCCAGCGAGGTACCCCGACCCGTGTGGTTCCATTGTTCGTCGTTTGGGTTCATTCCGTGAACCGTGCGCCCGTCGCGAGTTTCCCCGCCGACATTTATCGTTCCGTTTTTCCCGATCTGCGACCCGTCGAGGCAAGTAACTCTTGCTACATGCTAATCAATATTTATTTATAATTAATGACACCCTAAAACCCGCAATTTAACCTTGGTATTATAATTTCCACTTTTTCATGTACAATATTGTTATATATCATTTTATCTTTAAAACTTGGAACCTACAGTTTGCAATTGAACCTAATAACCACATTTACCTGTTTAATCACATTTTAATATTGACATAGCTTATGGCGTTTATCTCTATAGTTTGTTCCATTCGGACACCCGTATGCATTATAACCTGTAATAGTTGTATCGAACTTTTATATAAATCATTGCATCTCTAAAGTGCTTAAACCTTGTTAATATGATCAAATGGCTATAATTGTCTTACTGCATTCTTGAAAACATCTCTGTGACACAATTGATAACGGTATTGCTGATTGGATGAATCTGCCTATTGCTTAATTCATTGCTTATCTCATGTTGTTGATACCCATGCTTGATTATATAACTGATTGTGAGCACACCTGTGATATCGCTTACTTCTTGACCTGTCTACACATTGATTGACCCGACATGGTACCGTATACTGCTTGACTTGACATGACGTACCATGACCTGATCTGTTACTTGATTTTGTGTCTAATACCAACAAACCTGACGTGTAGTCCTCATGGACCGTTCCTGTTGTCTATCCAGACAAACCTGTTACCTGATCCTGTGTTGGCATTAGTTTCTTGATTTCGGGATACCTGACTTGACTTGCACATATAACTTGGGGGTATGGGGAAATCAAAGGTGAAACCTGACTTGTAACTCGACAGTTCACTACCAGTCCTGAGTGTACACATTCCTGATTTGTGCCTAGCGGCATGTCTCGGTTTCAACCGAGAATATTGTGGTCGTGGTTCCGGGTATGTACGGGATACTATCGAGTGTACACATTCCTGTTTTGTGCCTAGCGGCATGTCTCAGCTGCAGCCGAGAATATTGTGGTCGTGGTCCCGGGTATGTACGGGATACTATTGAGTTACATCGATAATTCATCAATTTGATTTCAGAGACTTTAGAATAGAGAACCTGATAGCACAGTTTAGTTTACCCACTGCACACTACCCTGCACTGCTCTGATTCATATTATCGTTACCCTTGCTTTATTCATGTTTATATTCGCATTGCCTGTTTATTATGTTATTACTTGATGACTTGACGCGCTGACGTCTGGGTTTTGCATGGCCCAGATTCTGTACCGCTGTCGCAGCCCGAGCAGGAGTACTTCAGCCGACAGGCTGAGCTGTGAGTGTCAGCAGTAGTTAGTTTTCTTTCCTGCATTTATTTCCTGATGTGAGCCCGCATTATGGGACATACATTCGAGTTATTTTTGTATTGGATCTTTCGCTTCCGCACTTATTTATTATTGACTCATGTTATCTTGGATTATGGACATATTTTAGATAGCTTTATTTTGTTCTTAATATCTCTACAGCCGTAATGTGACTGTGGATGGATACTTCCTACCCACAGGTAGCATGATTGGTTATGTCACGCGTCCCTTTTAGCGTACTCTGGGAAGCGGGGCGTGACAGTACCATTAGTGATAGGTACATACACACTTTATGTCATAGCTACAGGTATACTTTGCACACATACTTCACTTATACCCAGGGGGTATACTACATCATTACTTATAGGTAGTTACATATATCTTGCTATACCTTTATGTTGAACATATATCTGGTTATAGCTACATGTTTACCTTTACTTGATGTTATTTTGGAATTAGAGAGATTAGGAACCACATAATATTATATTAACTTGTTACAGTTAATTGCTTCTTTTCCTTTATATACTCGCATTTCAGATTTATGATGCGTATATTATATTCATGGATTTTCGAATTGAGATATGGATTTTTCATGATGTTTTCTGGATTTAGGGACCGTGGGAGTTCATGAAATTATGCATTATTTGAAAAACCCGGTTTCCCTTGATATGATATTTCAGCAGCCACCATGAGATTTGTCGTTTACGATGTGTATACCCCACGCGAGGAAAGGAGGGGTCCGTGTGCGGGTACATGGTGGGGCTCGGAGGTATCCCGAAGCAAGAACGATGTCTTGGTGTCAGGCGATGAGGCTTAGGGGAACCATACTATCCGGTGACAGGACCAATGACTCAGCGGCTATCATGTGGATACCGACAGGAGTCATGTACATATGGATACGTCGAGAGGCGAGGGTTGGAGCTAGGCACTCGAGCTTTCGGGATAGCGTATGATACGTACCTATCAGGGGGCCAGTCATGGGGACAGCACCTGATGGATCAGCATTTCTGTGTCGATGCTTGGCACATTGGTTTCATGATATTTCTAATTACTCCTTTGTATATATAACAGGGGATTGAGCCGCTGTTATATATACCCTTACACCAATATTAGTGGAATGGGACGCTAATATATGTGTATTGACCTCATCATATTTATTTATGTCATTATATCTAGGATGTTAGAATTTTGCTGGAGATTTGATTCGGGATATAAGAGATTCATTTGAGATTGGATACAGGATAGATATGTGAGATCTACTTGATATTGTACATACGAGATATGTGAGATCTACTTGATATTGTACATACGAGATATGTGAGATCTACTTGATATTGTACATTCGAGATATATGAGATCTACTTGCTGTTGTACACTTGATTTTGTACTTTCGATATATACGAGATATACTTGATGATTGTACATTCGATATATATGAGATATACTTGAGGTTGTACATTCGGGATATATGAGATATACATGATATTGTGCAATTGAGGAGATGTGATACTTAGATGATATGAGAACCAATTTGGGAGCTGATTTGAGGAATTGGTATTTAAATTGTCTTGCTGGATTGTGATCCTACCACGATATCAGGATTCCGTGGAAATGACATACTTCACTCCATACCTCACCTTATCTGTTTGTGCACTGCTTCATGTACTAGTAGTACCTGTTAGTGTACCTTTCATGATTGTTGCACATTTACATTCTCATATCCCTATTGTATGATTATTGCATACTGTTGTCATATCATTATTGCTTTATATATATTGGTTGTACCTGCTAGTGTAATTTCCATTATTCTGCACTCATATGACATGTTATTACTGTTAATTGCATATCTTAGATTCACGCTTTACGTGCATACTTGCGATTACCTGCATATGTTATTTACTATTCACGAGTTGGTAACTCACACCCGTTGTGCCACAGTGTTTGCAGGTGTTTCTCAGGATAGTCAGAGGCAGGCTATTATGACACATCTTATCATCTTTTGCTACGGATACCGCATCAGCTCACAGTGTGCAGTTTGCTTAGGTGGGTTTTGTGGTTATTCGTTGTATTGTATATTCGTTGCATCCCTGTACTCTCCATCTACTATTTTCATATTGACTTAGAGACTTGGTGAGGACGATGTTGTATATTATGTTGGATTTGTTGTCTTTTATACAGTTTCCTTTCTATCGTCTTCTATTTCTTCGCTACGGCGTCGTATATTTGTTGTGGTGGTTGTTTTCCGCCTTTGGGCGTGGATTTGCTCCCGTTGGGGATGCTTTACTTTTTATTTATGTTGTACCCATTTTTGGGGCTAGCTTTTACAAAGGAGGTGCTGCCAAAATTTTAAAGGAAATAAAGTTGGACTTTTAAAGAATTTGAGTTGTGATTTCAAAGACTTTTAAACAATGTTTCTTATCTTTTCTGGTATTTTAATGGTTTAGATTTCTGGGTTTTTGATTTCTTTTACTGCGTTACGCCTGTAGACGTTGCGTAGTATTAGGGCCGTCACGTGCCAATTTCGGGTCGTGACAGTTATTTAGACATATCCTATGTGCAGAATGTCCCAATTCTCATATGAGGCAAATCTGGAGGTGTTTTCCTAATGTGCTGTCTTGGTTTTGCGACTTTTTATGACATGGATTTTGGTATTTGGGTTTTGACTCGATGGTTTGACGTTTGTACATCAACATCGATGGTTGATTGTCCTTACATGCGTAGACCATAAGTTCTAACCTATGTGTGTTTCGTATGCCGTTTTGATTTTCGTACACGATTCTTGTTTACGATACGATGTGCTTGAAACTGTAGGTACCCATATGTGGACTTCGGACGACAAGGGAGAGCGACGTCATCGATTTCAGCAAGCGAGGATCGAAGGTGGGTAGATGTATATCTACGGGGGAGATAGGGTGGATGGTGTTTAGCACCCCTGCAGTTCGTAGATTGGGATGCGTATACTATTATATATATGTGTTGATGTGAGGTACGGATACATAGAAGTAGGGCTCTAGAAGACTCTAGGTTAGAATAGACATACTTGTAGGAAGTGCTTACCCTTAGTCTATCTTCTATAGTCGAGACCTGTTAGTTTATTTTGTCGCACGCACACACACATATACACACCAGTGAGATGATATGGTGTATATGTATACAGGTGTATATATATATGGATGCGTTGATATATATATATATATATATATATATATATATATATATACGTGCAAGATGAAGATATGATATGCTTATGGATATGAGTCAATATGACCGGGCATGATGCCGTGAGGTTATGATATGTGATTGAGTCGAGACACCGAATATGATGACATATTAAAGAATCGTTGGGCGATGTATACTTGACATGCGATAACTTGTGACATGATACAATAATTGATTTTACGAGACCTTAGATCCATACCACTGATTATGATTTGTACGACGATTGATACCGTACGAACTATATGATATATATAATATTTGCCCCGTACCCTCAATTTGGAGGATGTCGTACGATGGATATTACCGTACGAGGTACATATGATGATTGATCCGCACTCTTGACTCGAGGATACTGTACGACGAACTATACCGTACCTGATGATATGAGGCTAGATCGCCGACTATTAGATATATCGACTCGGAAATATTATACGTTTTCTTATCACTTCGACTAGGTCCTTAGTTTAACCTTTTAGTTTAGCTTTTAGTCTTTTAATTACTTAAGTGTTAGAATATAATTATAGTCATACCTATTTTTAAAACTAACGAATCGTATGAATTTTCAAAGATAATCTAAGGGAAGCTACGGATTTTCAAAGGATGTATCTTTTCTCAAAACACCGCAGCCCCTACTTTTCTAAAAACAACGATTCGTGTTATTTTAACTACTATAACTGTACTCGTATATAGTTATAAAGTAGATTATGCTATTGCTTTAAATGTTTACTTTTGTTATACTCATACTGTTCTCATTGCATTGTAGAGATATTCATGTGTTTCCATTTGTTTTTTTGATATCGACTGCTAGGACACTTGCACCATTACCGATGATTCGCATGTTGCACGTACACTTGCTTGCCGGTTCACACACATCTGAAAGGTTACGCTAGCGCCCCGGCCAACTTCCGTGGCCAAATGCGGAACAAAATTTTTTCTATGAACGAAAACATAGCGCTAGAATAACACTAAATCGGATCTACCATAAACCAAACTAGCAAAAAGAGAAGCTATCTACTATAAAAAGAGTTATACCATGAGACTCGAATCCTTCGCGTATTCACTTCTCTCCTTTAGCATGCTCCTAGTGGCCTCCATGATCGAGCTTGATCGTCGGCTCCTTATGTCGAAGACGATCCACCCGAGAGTGTCGACTTTGGGCTCCTACCTCTAAACCAGGGTAACTAGGTCACTTGGCTTTCTAATCTAAGTAACCTAGGTGGTGTAAAGAGTGATGGAGTGTTTTATCTCAAGAACCCTAGGTTTCTCAACACATGAGACTATTAGACTTGAGGTAGAAGAAGGGAAGAACTTGGAGGTGATGAGAGAGTTGTAGAGAGCAACCATGGAAAAAACTAAAAACTCAAGTGAAGAATGGCTAATTATCCATCTCCTAATAATACAAGCATGCCTAGATAAATGATGAGAAATGTCTCATCACAAAATATCTAGATATTTTCTTGCCTCAATAATAATCCTTAACTCACCAAATGAGTTAACTAATTAGCCATGGTTCACTTAAGAAAAGTCAACACCTCATACCTCCATCTCATTAACCATTTAACTAAATGGTTAAAACAAATAATGAGGTTTCTTCTTCTAATAGCACTCTTGTAACAAATTACAAGAATACCCCTCACCGTATATACATTCCAGTATCCGTATTCCAAAAAATACGAATAAAAAAGAGACGAAAATAATCAACAATATAATACTAGGATCCGGCTTAAACCAAAGCCCGCTAGTATTATCCGTCCGAACATCATGCGTGCACAAGTACACGTACGTGATCGAACCTTGCCGTAAAACCATACGGCCTCTACATCGTTTCGCCCGAAGCAAAGAAACCCTCTGTGTGGGACACTAAAGACTCAACAGTACGCTGGCAGTAGGTTTAACCACAAGCACGTCAGCGGCACTAGTTGTACGTAACGGTTACCCAGGTACCTGTCGAAAAGGAAAGCCGACGAGCAAACTCATCCAGATCCCTACTGAGCCTATCCGTGACAATATCCATACAGTCCGGTCTCTTCGTCTAAGAGTATCGCATACCGGATCTAAGGGGTGGTAAACGTCAGACCCTAATAACCCGATAATTCGTGCTGATGTGACTCAAGACCAATCCGGGAAACTACTGATCAACTTATCAGTAAATTCCAACTGTCTTGGCCAAGGTCTTATGGTCCTAGCCAATCGAACACGGTGCGATATCAACTCCCAATACCGGGAGAGATAAATCCCTGACAATCATTCACTGCCTCCATGTAGCTCGGGACTGTACCCAACCAAAACATATTTGCACGACTCAGTAGAGCCGTGGTAAGGTAGTGATCAAAGCACGGTGGGAACTCACACGAGACAAATGACGATCTCAGGTCCAAAGACTAACATGTACACATGTCACATGAGAACCGCTATCTGACGATAGGTATAATACCATCAAGAGGTTCTCAGCGAGTTCGTCCAATGTACTTACCCCCAGTGAGCACCCGTATACAATCTTAGGTGATCACACCAATGGTTGTGGGACCAACCATCGCCCCTCGTCGGGGTCTCGAAACGTATACGCAAGACTACTCTGAAGTATCAATGCCCGATCTCGATACTCCTGCGACTTGGGACTTTTAAGAATATGCTTATAGACTACCCAGCTCCCACAAGTATGATAGTCATCATAACGCTGGCAGTCAAGCAAGATCCTACAGGCTTTATCAACATGTGGTCGACATATATAACATATGCACATGTTAAGATAAAGACAAACCATAATAGTATACTACTGTATCGAGTCATTATCAATATGTGCAAGCTGGATATAACATCAATAGAAATAAATACACATATTTTGATAAAGACAAGTCAAATAATATACTATATACTGAGCAAGATTGTCCTGTACATATATATCCCCAGCATCCATATGTATACATATACAATACTGGCCTCTAGGGCATACATATCCAACAATCTCCCACTTGCACTAAAGGCCAGTAATTGGAGTACCGAATACCCAACATCTGCACCAAGGCCAGCTGCCGGTGTACCGCATACCCAACATCTCAAAAAGTCGCTCGAACTGCACTTAAGGGGGGGCCTTTATAAATGGTTCCGCCGTGTTCTCTTTTGTATCCACTCTCCGGACCTCGATCTCCTGACGATCTACGATCTTCCTGATCAGGTGATACCGCCTTAAGATGTGTCTGGACTTCTAATGGGACCGTGGTTCCTTCGCTAAAATTATAGTGTAACACCTGAGCCCAATGCTACTAATTTCAGTTACCGTTTGAACGTAGTGTGACACTTATTTCATTTATCTTGCTTGATTGTGACTTACTGTAAATTTTTACCCGGCAAATTCATTTCTGCATATAACAATTTTGGCATTTAAAATAAAATTAAAAAACATTTATCTTAGCCTGCTTGACACCCCTAATCCCGTTGTAGCGTCCGTGCATCGTGTTCTCGTCCCGTTCAGTGAAACGGGAGAGTTTGGACGGCTACGTGCACGTACGTGTGTCCGTTTTGGGGGTATGCTTTTTAATCATAAAACACTTCATTTTAAATTTTGGATCCCGCTTAAAATCCTATTATTTCAATTTCAAATTTTTGGACCCGACCCGGGCGCGATTTGGAAATGATTTACTTTGCGCCAAAATCCCATTTTTAATATATTTTATGTAAGTCCATGCTACCTCTCCCGGTACTTTCGGGCATGCGGAATTTGGTGAAAAACGATATTCTAGAGGCGGTAACATGGACTCAAAACCGGATCGTTGTTAAACAATCTACCTAACAACCTAACTACGAGTTGTTAACTACTCGGTTAGGGGGTTGTACCTTTCTTTCTTGAACTCATTCTTCTTCATCTCTTGATGGTGTACGGATTGGCTTCACCCCGTCGTCTCCTTATGCCGAAGATCGATCCACCCGAAAGCTTCTACTTTTGGCTTCTTCTTCAAACTTTGAAGAAACTAGTTCACTTGGTTTGCTAAACCTTGTGAACTAGAGTGAGTAGAGGAGAGTGTGATGGGATTTTCTCTATGGTTCTTGCTTCTCAACACATGAGACAAGTGAACCATAGACAAGAGAGAGAGCAAGAGGAAGAGGGTGAGAGCAAGAGAATGAGAGAGCTCAAAACCAAGAGAGAGAAAGATCATGAAAGAATGAGCCTCTCTTTTCTCTTCCACCCTCTCATAATCCAAAAGCATCATGAGCCATAATGTTAATCAAGTATTATTATGTGATGGTTCATATCATGTCAAAGGCAATATCATTTCCATGCACTCATTTTGCAAACCACAACAAGCAAGCAAAAGTCTTTGCATGAAAATGACAACCATTGTGATGATGATGGTCAACTAGTCCAACCTAGTCAACCGGTCAACAAAGTCAACAAG
Source organism: Agapanthus africanus (assembly GCA_030015575.1). NCBI lineage: Eukaryota > Viridiplantae > Streptophyta > Magnoliopsida > Asparagales > Amaryllidaceae > Agapanthus > Agapanthus africanus. The sequence goes on from JASDDO010000029.1 coordinate 219,653,062, forward strand.
TCAACAAAATCAACCCCTCAACAACCATGTCACTATAATACTTAATTAATATTATTGCTAATTATATATATATCATATTCTCATTAGGGTTGAGCAAAAAGTCAATAGTCAACAGTCAACGGTCAACAACCCTAATGAGAATCCTCTGCCTCTGTCTTTCCGTCAACTGTGCATACACACCCGCATCCGTGTTCCGAGGAACACGAATACATACTGGATAAAACCAATCCCAAAACGTACACTAGGATCTGGCTTAAACCAAAGTCCGCTAGTGTTAACTGTCCGGACACTGTACGTGCACAAGTGCACGGATGTGACCGGACCCTGTCGCAAAACCATGCGACCTCTACTCTTTTGCCTAAAGGCGAATAACTTTCTGTGTGGGACTCTAAAGACTCGACACTACGCTGGCAGTGGGTTTAACCATGGACCGCAAGCAGCACTAGCTGTGCGTAACGGTCCCCAGGTAGATGCCGACAAGAAAACTGACGAGGTGAAACCCATCTGAACTCCTACTGAGCCTGAATATGACAATCTCCGTACAGTCCGGTCTGTTCGTCTGATACATTGCATGGCGGGCCTAGGGAGGCGGTAAACGTCAGTCCCCTAATAGCGGTACAAGTCGTGTCGGAGTGAAGCCCAATACACCCTGAGATAGCACTGGAAGCCTACCAGTATATCTCGCTTGCCCTGGCCAGGAACTACTCGTGTAATGGCTCTCCTAGACACAGCACGATGTCAACCCCCAATATCGGGAGAGACGAATCCTGTCTAACCGTCACTGCCTCCAAGTGCTTCGGGACTGCACCCAACTACTACCTGTTTGCACGAATCCTTTGAGCCGTGGTAGGGTAGTAACCAAAGTACAGTGGGAACACACTCGAGGCGAAGTGACAGTGTCAAGTCAGCGGACTAAGCTGTACTCATGTCACCTGGGAACTGATAACTGACGATAGGCATAATACCAACCGGTCAGTTCCCGACGAGTCCTGTCCAGTGTACTCGTAACCTAACGAGCACCCGCATACTATCTCCAGTACGACGTGCTGATGGCTGTGGGACAGACCATCTCCCACTCTGGGATGAGAAGCGCATGCGCCAGTCTACTCCAGAGTATCGATGCCCTGTCTCGATAGTCCTGCGACTAGGGACCTGCATAAGGATGTGCTTATAGATTACCCAGCCCCCACTAGTGTGACTGCCATCACAACGCTGGTAATCAAGCAAAAATCCTAAGGGCTCCACTAATGTGTATAGGTGATATACTAAAATAAACACATGTATACATTGAAGTAGAAACAAACCAAGTAGCATACTACTATTTTGAGCAAGATTGTCAATACAAGGTGAATATCCCAAGCTTCCATTAAGTAATATACATACTAGTATGATACAGTAATGGCCTCTAGGGCATATACACTAACAATCTCCCACTTGCACTAAGGCCATGTACTAGCGTATCGAAGACCTATCATCTCGATTAGCCGCTCGAACTGAGTCTGAGGTAGGGCCTTCGTGAGTGGATCTGCAGTGTTATCTTCTGAATTTACTCTCTTTACCTTGATCTCCCGGCGATCAATGATCTCCCTGATCAGGTGGAACCGCCTCAAAATGTGCCTGGACTTCTGATGGGACCTGGGTTCCTTCGCTAAAGCTATAGCGCCGTTGTTGTCACAATACAGCGGTATTGGATCAACACTGGTAGGAACCACCTGAAGTTCCGTGAGGAACTTCTTCATCCAGACAGCTTCCTTTGCGGCATCGCAAGCAGCTATGTACTCCGCTTCCATAGTTGAATCAGCAACGGTTTCCTGCTTGGAACTCTTCCAGCAAACCGCCCCTCCATTGAGGGTAAAGACATAACCCGACATGGACTTGGAGCCATCCTTGTCACTCTGGAAGCTGGAGTCAGCAAAGGCCTCAATCTGGAGGTCTTTTCCGCTATACACCAAGAACATCTCCTTAGTCCTTCTCAGGTACTTGAGAATGTTCTTTACTGCTATCCAGTGTTTCTCCCCTGGGTTCGACTGATACCGGCTTACAACGCTCAATGCGTATGCTACATCTGGTCTGGTACACAATATCACATACATAATAGAGCCTATCGCAGATGCGTAGGGTATTGATGACATGCGAGCCCTTTCCAAATCTGTCTTGGGAGACATCTCTTTGGAGAGGGTGATTCCGTGACAAGCCGGTAGATTACCGCGCTTGGAATCTTCCATACTGAATCGTTTCAGTATGGTGTCGATGTACCTTGACTGTGAAAGTCCCAACATTCTCTTAGATCTATCACGATAGATCTGGATCCCCAGAATGTAGTTGGCATCGCCCAGGTCCTTCATGGAGAACCTCTACGACAAGAATCCTTTGACTGACTATAGCATAGGAATATCATTTCCTATTAGGAGAATGTCATCGACGTATAAGACGAGGAATACCACATTTCTCCCTACAATCTTACTGTAAATGCATGGTTCATCTGAGTTTTTGACAAAGTCGAATTCTTTGACAGTATCATCAAAGCAGATGTTCCAACTCCGCGATACCTGCTCCATAGATGGACTTGAGCAACTTGCATTCTTTACCGCTGCTCCCACTCTGAATGAATCCCTCTGGCTGATCCATATAGACGCACTCTTCCAAATTTCCATTTAGGAAAGCCGTCTTTACGTCCATCTGCCAGATTTCATAATCGTGGAAGGCAGCAATGGCAAGAAGGATCCGAATGGATTTCAGCATAGCTACCGGAGAAAAAGTCTCGTCATAGTCCAAACCAGGTCTTTGACGAAAACCCTTTGCAACGAGCCTAGCTTTATAGGTTTCAACCTGCCCATCTACACCAATCTTCTTTCTGAAGATCCATTTGCAGCCTACGGGTTTTACCCCTTCTGGAGCAAAGTCCAAAGTCCAAACTTTGTTGGTGTACATGGACTCCATCTCGGTCCGCATTGCATCCAGCCATTTTACCGAGTCACCGCTCTGAATGGCTTGCTGGAAGCTAGTAGGCTCACCATAATCCATGGTGCAATCCTCTCTATCCCCGTCTATGAGAAAACCGTAGTATCTCTCGGGCGGATGAGACTGCCTACTACTCCTGCGGAGTGGCGCAGGAATGTCCGGTTCTCCTGAAACTACTGGCTCATCCAAGCTTTCAGTAATAGCTTGTGGTTCTGGAATTTCTTCCAGTTCTATTGCGCTCCCACTTATCTGATTTTCCAAAAATTCAGTTTCCAAGAAGTGGGCATGCGGAGAAACAAAAACTTTTTGTTCTTCTGCGGAATAGAAAAGATACCCTCTGGAGTTTTTTGGGTATCCCACAAACTTACACAGTACTGAACGTGCCTCGAGCTTGTCCGCATGCTGCTTTTTTACAAAAACTGGACATCCCCATACCTTAAGATACTTAAGACAGGGTTTCTTCCCACTCCACATCTGATATGGGGTGGTAGGCACAGTCTTGGTTGGAGCCTTGTTCAAGAGATATGCAGCTGCTTCTAGTGCATAACTCCAGAAAGATCGCGGTAACTCAGCCTTACTCATCATAGAACGAACCATATCCAATAGGGTCCGATTCCGCCTTTCCGATACACCGTTGTGTTGTGGTGTGTATGGAGGAGTAAGTTGAGAGAGAATTCCATTCTCTTTTAAGTAGCCCAGAAACTCGGCACTCAAGTATTCTCCACCTCGATCCGATCTTAGAATCTTGATACTTTTGCCGGTTTGTTTTTCAACTTCATTCTTGTATTCCCGAAATTTCCCAAAGGCCTCGGATTTATGCTTCATTAAAAAGACATGTCCATACCTAGAGAAATCATCTGTGAAAGTAATGAAGTATGAATAACCACTTCGCGCATGTGTAGACATTGGACCGCACACATCACTGTGTATGAGTCCCAAGAGCTCGCTCGCTCTTACTCCGTGTCTAGTGAACGGAGTCTTTGTCATCTTTCCCATGAGACAAGATTCACAAGTGGCATAAGACTGATACTCGAACGGATTCAAGTACCCTTCTTTATGTAACTTAGTTAATCGTGTCTCATTAATGTGACCCAGTCTACAATGCCATAAGAAAGCCTGATTTGTTTCCGGAGACTTTCTTTTAAGTGTGTTCTGGACACTGAAAATCTGAGCTTGATTTAACACGTATATTCCGTTCTGTAATGTACCTGACCCAATCAGAACTTGATTTAGGTGGATGTGTACTATATCGCTTACAAAAGTAAATTCATATCCTTCCTTAGAAAGTAAGGATACAGATATGATATTACAAGTCGCACCTGGTACATACAAACAGTTACGCAAAATCAATATCTGCCCAGTTGTCAGTCCAAGATAATATTCCCCTACGGATTCAGCATCCATGCTCATTCCATTAGCAACCCTGAGGGTCATATCACCTTTCCTGATAACCCTACGGTTTCTCAGAGCCTGTAACGAATTACAGATATGAGATCCTGATCCGGTATCCAATACCCAGGAAGTAGGGTTAACTGACATACAGTTCTCAATTACGAACACACTCGAAGCCGAAACCACAACATGCTTCGAATTCTGGCTACTGGCTTTGCAAGCCCTGCAATCCTTCTGCCAATGTTCATTCCCGTTATAATAGGAACGTCCCTTTTTAACTATATCCAGTCCTGAAACTTTTGCCCTTGCTTTTCCTTTTTCTTCCCTGGTTTCCTTCAGGGTATAAGCAGAGGGCAGGGACTGTAGAATTAAGTCAGTACTTGACCTATTCTCCAACGTGGTCTCCAGGTCCGTGAGCTCAAAATAGCTGGCCTCTGTAAGGACGTTGTCCCCTACAGATGACCCGACAGCCAACCTCGCTTGAAGTAATTCGTTCGAGGTCTCATATCTAGCGATACGAGATTGCTCTCCATATAAATCTTTGTTATGGAGAAAGATAGAAACTGAGTCCATCTTCTCGTGCTGCCTCTGGTTTGCACCATTAACTGAGGCTAACACGAGGCACTTGGCTTTCGCACAATCCTTTTCCGATGTCCTACGGGTGTAAATAGCCGTGACAGGGGAAACTGGACCTGAGACGGTAGGGGTATGATCAGTTAAGAAGTGTCCCAGCTTGTTATGGGCAATGGACATCTGTACAGACCTTTGCCAGTCATAACAGTCAGGTTCAGTCATTTTATTATCTAGATGTAACCTAGGTGTGGTCACTGGGTCGCTGCAATTAAGAGAGAGAGAGAAGAAAACACTCAGCATGATACTCTTGCAAGTTTAGATTGGTTTTTAATTTATCTAAACAGGATGGCTCCCACCGTCTCTCGAATCCCTCCTCAAACCATAAAGGAAAAATTAGTCGGGATCAATCTCACCGTACAATACTTGCTTAACCGTTCAGCCAGGCTAGTGTCGGTACTTCGAGGGAGGTTTTCCAACGCTTTCGCGAAATTCCTTAATTAAATAACCTCTTTTTCCTGTGGGCGTAGCCCCGCTAACACCTTTCTAGACACCTACTTGGTTTATAGCATTGATCGTTAAGTGAGAAATTTCCCGAGGAGTAGCATATACCCACAGTAGGATCGGGATCCAAATATCAATGCGTGACAAAACTGAAGGAATCCTACCAGAATCATTACACTCCAAATGGTATGCAACGCTAGCAAGTTTCAGTTCTTTTGAAACTCCCGATGTGGATTTTTGCCCCATGCTCTTATGACCTTGACGAAGGTCAACAAATCATAAGTCACATGTCAAGTTCTACCCGTCATTATCCAGGTTAATTTGAACCCACCCGTATATACCCTTGACGAAGGTCAACAAGGTAATACGACTGTCCTAAACCAACGCATCTATCTATGCTACATATGAACACCCAACAGCTACCAATCACTATGCCTTGACGAAGGTCAACAAACATAGCTTGAATACTATTGAATATTCATACGAAACGACGGAGGGCTACGAATGGTTTTGGCGAAACCTTGAACGTGGTGAACTTGATATAATCGAAGGAACGAGATAGCTTTTAGAAAGAGTGGCTCAAGCTCCGCATTTAAAAGTTGGTTTTGAAAAGAACCGAGTGGTTTTTCGAAAGTGTTCCAACTACTTTAACTTGGTTTATTTTCTTGCATTAGTTCTTTTAATACGTGATATTCTTGCATTAGTTCTTTTAATGCGTCCCATCATTTAATCCTACCATTGCAGAAAACCAAAATATAACGTACGCTTATGCCATTCGCATTCGCCACGGAGCCCCGTCATTACCCGTTAGGTTACTTAACTAACATCAGAGCGGGGGCTAGGCTAGCGCGGCTGTAAAACATAAGCAACGCCTAAATAATATCATATATATATATATATATTGCAATGATAGCCATTTCAGATCACAGATGAACACATTGGATATACTAGGAACCGCAATTCGTACGAGCCTGTAACGAAAAGCAGATTACACGGTCGCGGTGAATAGCCAATACCCCACCCAAGACCCCTACGGGTGCAGCAAACTACCCGCCAAGTACCCGAAGCGAAGCAACCTCCCTCAACCCCGTGAGTAGGCCACTCGGCACTTCGGCATACCCGGTAGTTTGTGCACCCCCTCCATGGGTCTATTCTAGGAGCAAAAATAGTAAAAAGAAATTATACAATGACGGCTACAACCCCGACCCAGTTGTGCGGCCATACAAATAATTATTACATCAATTTACAAATTTACATGAATTGAAAGAAAAGAAAACTCTCGTCTCACAACCCCCGGCTATTCACCCGCGACAATCCAATGAATTCATATACACATTCCAGCAACATTACAGATCACAGATTTGTATAACCCCCACTAATCGACATATAGCGATTAGCAGACGTTCAATACAAATATCACATCACAGAAATACCGGTCAGCTTAAGTCTTTAGAAACTCGATCAAAATACGGTTTTTAGAGCCCCAAAAACAAATTTTTCTTTCTGGAAAATCTGGGCTGAAAAAACATATACCAAAATTCCCAAAATACCCCACTAAGTATACTGCAGTGAAGAAAATTCACAGAGGAGTTAAAGTGGCCGCGGAAACGCGGCAATAGCTTGCTATTGCCGCGTTTCTGCGGCGCTTTGATGAGATCACTTCACCGTTTTTCTTCAGTGCAATACAAAAACCCTGAGTCGATTTTTGAAGCATGATTTATTACTTTTACAGAACTTCGAAAATCGACAGCAAGTTTGAAATCCGGGTTCATTTCGGGACTTTTTCTCCGATCGAATTTCTAGCTACTATGCTAACATGTTAGAGTTTAACTAGGCTCTGATACCACTGTAAGTCCATGGTACCTCTCCCGGTACTTTCGGGCATGCGGAATTTGGTGAAAAACGATTTTCTAGAGGCGGTAACATGGACTCAAAACCGGATCTTTGTTAAACTATCTACCTAACAACCTAACTACGAGTTGTTAACTACTCGGTTAGGGAGTTATACCTTTCTTTCTTGAACTCCTTCATCTCTTGATGGTGTACGGATTGGCTTCATCCCGTCGTCTCCTTGCGCCGAAGATCGATCCACCCGAAAGCTTCTACCTTTGGCTTCGTCTTCGAACTTTGAAAAAACTAGTTCACTTGGTTTGCTAAACCTTGTGAACTAGAGTGAGTAGAGGAGAGTGTGATGGGATTTTCTCTATGGTTCTTGCTTCTCAACACATGAGACAAGTGAACCATAGACAAGAGAGAGAGCAAGTGGAAGAGGGTGAGAGCAAGAGAATGAGAGAGCTCAAAACCAAGAGAGAGAAAGATCATGAAAGAATGAGCCTCTCTTTTCTCTTTCGCCCTCTCATAATCCAAAAGCATCATGAGCCATAATGTTAATCAAGTATTATTATGTGATGGTTCATATCATGTCAAAGGCAATATCATTTCCATGCACTCATTTTGCAAACCACAACAAGCAAGCAAAAGTCTTTGCATGAAAATGACAACCATTGTGATGATGATGGTCAACTAGTCCAACCTAGTCAACCGGTCAACAAAGTCAACAAGTCAACAAAATCAACCCCTCAACAACCATGTCACTATAATACTTAATTAATATTATTGCTAATTATATATATATCATATTCTCATTAGGGTTGAGCAAAAAGTCAATAGTCAACAGTCAACGGTCAACAACCCTAATGAGAATCCTCTGTCTCTCCGTCAACTGTGCATACACACCCGCATCCGTGTTCCGAGGAACACGAATACATACTGGATAAAACCAATCCCAAAACGTACACTAGGATCTGGCTTAAACCAAAGCCCGCTAGTGTTAACTGTCCGGACACTGTACGTGCACAAGTGCATGGATGTGACCGGACCCTGTCGCAAAACCATGCGACCTGTCGCAAAACCATGCGACCTCTACTCTTTTGCCTAAAGGCGAATAGCTTTCTGTGTGGGACTCTAAAGACTCGACACTACGCTGGCAGTGGGTTTAACCACAGACCGCAAGCGGCACTAGCTGTGCGTAACGGTCCCCAGGTAGATGCCGACAAGAAAACTGACGAGGTGAAACCCATCTGAACTCCTACTGAGCCTGAATGTGACAATCTCCGTACAGTCCGGTCTGTTCGTCTGATACATCGCATGGCGGGCCTAGGGGGCGGTAAACGTCAGTCCCCTAATAGCGGTACAAGTCGTGTCGGAGTGAAGCCCAATACACCCTGAGATAGAACTGGAAGCCTACCAGTATATCTCGCTTGCCCTGGCCAGGGACTACTCGTGTAATGGCTCTCCTAGACACAGCGCGATGTCAACCCCCAATACCGGGAGAGACGAATCCTGTCTAACCGTCACTGCCTCCAAGTGCTTCGGGACTGCACCCAACTACTACCTGTTTGCACGACTCCTTTGAGCCGTGGTAGGGTAGTAACCAAAGTACAGTGGGAACACACTCGAGGCGAAGTGACAGTGTCAAGTCAGCGGACTAAGCTGTACTCATGTCACCCAGCTTGATTTCGTCTCTTCGCGCTGATCAGCTCTTGCGGAAGGGATGTCAAGGATTCTTAACGTATATTTGTGATACTCGAGCTGCAGAGGTTCCGTTAGACCGGGTCCCGATTGTTTGTGAGTTCCCTGATGAGCTGCCTGGGCTACCGCCTGAGCGCGATGTTGAGTTCTGCATTGACTTTATTCCCGGCTCGGGGCCTATTTCCATACCGCCTTATCGGATGGCCCCGGCGGAGCTTAGAGATCTGAAGGATCAGTTGCGGGATTTGTTAGATAAGGGGCTTATTCGACCTAGCGTTTCTCCGTGGGGTGCTCTGGTCCTGTTTGTCAAGAAGGACGGCAGTTTGCGTTTGTGTATCGACTACCGCCAGCTGAACAAGGTTACCGTACGGAACCGGTATCCCTTACCACGTATCGACGATTTATTCGACCAGCTTCAAGGGGCAGGATATTTTTCTCGAGGATCGATTTGCGATCAGGATACCATCAGCTACGAGTTCGAAATGAGGATATACCGAGGACAGCTTTCCGCACACGCTACGGCCACTATGAGTTTTTGGTGATGTCGTTCGGACTCACCAACATCATTCATGGATCTGATGAACCGTATATTCCGGCCGTATCTCGACTTGTTCATCATTGTGTTCATTGATGATATTTTGGTGTATTCCCGGAGCCGAGAGGAGCACGAGCAGCACTTGCGGATTACGTTGCAGACTTTGAGGGAGCACCAGCTTTTCGCAAAATTTTCCAAGTGTGCATTCTGGCTGGACAGCGTTGGTTTCTTGGGTCACGTGATTACGAGATGGCATATGTGTGGACCCAAAGAAGATCGAGGTCGTTCAACAGTGGCCCAGACCGACATCAGTTACGGAGATCCGCAGTTTCCTAGGCCTGGCTGGCTACTACAGGCGATTCGTTCAGGATTTCTCCCGTATTGCTGCACCTTTGACCGGATTGACCCGGAAGGGAGTTCCTTTCGATTGGACGGAGGAGTGCAAGCACAGTTTCCAGCAGCTACGGACTTGTTTAACTACGGCGCCGGTGTTATCTTTGCCTTCAGGATCAGGCGGATTCATGGTTTATTGTGACGCTTCACGAGTGGGGCTAGGGTGCGTATTGATGCAGCATGACCGCGTATGCTTCACGGCAGTTGAAAAAACATGAACAGAACTACCCCACTCACGATTTGGATATGGCCGCAGTGGTCTTTGCACTTAAGATCTGGCGACATTAGCTATACAGCGAGTCGTGTCAGATATTCACTGATCACAAGAGCTTAAAGTATATATTTCAGCAGCGAGACCTGAATCTCAGACAACGCCGTTGGATGGAACTAGTAAAGGACTACGATTGCGAGATTTTGTATCACCCGGGCAAGGCTAATGTAGTGGCGGATGCTTTGAGCAGGAGGCCCGGGGTAGTCTATCTTGTTTGCGAGCAGTACAGTGGCAGTTGTCGGCAGATTCTATGCAACAGCCGGGTTGAGTTCAAGTTCACTCCGACAGGGGGACAGCTTGCGCATGTTCGTGCACGTCCGCAGTTACTTGACCGTATTCGAGAGGCACAGCCCAGCGATGACCGTCTTTCAGAGATCATAGAGCAGGTGCGGCAGGGCAGAGTTTCCTTGTTCGTGATCGATGATCAAGGAGTACTGCGATTTGGGACTCGACTGTGCGTACCAGATTTTGAGGGGCTGTGGCGTGAGATTCTTGAGGAGGCGCATATATCGACATACAGCGTTCATCCGGGTTCCACCAAAATGTACCGCGATTTTAGAGATGTCTTTTGGTGGGACGGAATGAAGAGGGACGTCACAGACTTCGTATCGAGAAGCCTGACTTGTCAGCAAGTCAAGGCCGGCAGGAGAGTTGCAGCCTTTGCTCATTCCGGAGTGGAAATGGAAGCAGATTTCTATGGACTTCATTGTGGGTCTACTCAGGACCAGTCGAGGGTATGATTCCATTTAGGTGATCGTGGATCGTTTGACGAAAACGGCTCACTTCCTGCCAGTGAAAACGACTTTCAGTTTTGCTCAGTATGCCCAGATTTACATCGACGAGATCGTACGACTGCATGAAGTCCCGACGTGTATCATGTCCGACCAAGGCACCAAGTTTACCAGCCGACTATGGCAGCGACTTCAGAGGCATTGGGCACCCGTTTGAGTTTCAGCACAGCATTTCATCCGCAGACCGACGGCTAGTCAGAGCGAACTAAATGCTGTGCTGAAACTCAAACGGGTGCCCAATGCCTCCTGAAGTCGCTGCCATAGTCGGCTGGTAAACTGGGTGCCTCGATAGGACACGATACACGTCGGGACTCCATGCAGTCGTACGATCTCGTCGATGTAAATCTGGGCATACTGAGCAAAACTGAAAGTCTTCACTGGCAAGAAGTGAGCCGCTTTCGTCAAACGATCCACGATCACCTATATGGAATCATACCCTCGACTGGTCCTGGGTAGACCCACAATGAAGTCCATAGAAATCTGCTCCCATTTCCACTCCGGAATGGGCAAAAGCTGCAACTCACCTGCTGGCCTCTGGTGCTCGACCTTGACTTGCTGACAAGTCAGGCATCTCGATACGAAATCTGTGACGTCCCTCTTCATCCCGTCCCACCAAAAGACATCTCTCAAATCGCGGTACATCTTGATGGAACCCGGATGAACGCTGTATGTCGATCTATGCGCCTCCTCAAGAATCTCACGCCGCAGACCTTCAAAATCTGATACGCACAGTCGAGTCCCAAATCACAGTACTCCCTGATCATCGATCACGAACAAGGAAACTCTGCCCTGCCGCACCTGCTCTATGATCTCTGAAAGACGGTCATCGCTGGGCTGTGCCTCTCGAATACGGTCAAGTAACTGCGGACGTGCACGAACATGCGCAAGCTGTCCCCCTGTCGGAGTGAACTCGAACTCAACCCGGCTGTCGCATAAAATCTGCCGACGACTGCATCTGTAGCGCGCAAATAAGATAGACTACCCCCGGGCCTCCTGCTCAAAGCATCCGCCACTACATTAGCCTTGCCCGGATGATACAAAATCTCGCAATCGTAGTCCTTTACTAGTTCCATCCAACGGCGCTATCTGAGATTCAGGTCTCGCTGCTGAAATATATATTTTAAGCTCTTGTGATCAGTGAATATCTGACACGACTCGCCGTATAGGTAATATCGCCAGATCTTAAGTGCAAAGACCACTGCAGCCATATCCAAATCGTGAGTGGGGTAGTTCTGTTCATGTTTCTTCAACTGCCGTGAAGCATACGCGGTCATGCTGCATCAATACGCACCCTAGCCCCACTCGTGAAGCGTCACAATAAACCACGAATCCGCCTGATCCTGAAGGCAAAGATAACACCGGCGCCGTAGTCAAACAAGTCCGTAGCTGCTGGAAACTGTGCTTGCACTCCTCTGTCCAATCGAAAGGAACTCCCTTCCGGGTCAATCCGGTCAAAGGTGCAGCAATACGGGAGAAATCCTAAACGAATCGCCTGTAGTAGCCAGCCAGGCCTAGGAAACTGCGGATCTCTGTAACTGATGTCGGTCTGGGCCACTGCTGAACGGCCTCGATCTTCTTCGGGTCCACACATATGCCATCTCTCGTAATCACGTAACCCAAGAAACCACTTGGAAAATTTTGCGAAAAGCTGGTGCTCCCTCAAAGTCTGCAACGTAATCCGCAAGTGCTGCTCGTGCTCCTCTTGGCTCCGGGAATACACCAAAATATCATCAATGAACACAATGATGAAAAAGTCGAGATACGGCCGGAATATACGGTTCATCAGATCCATGAATGCTGCTGGGGCGTTGGTGAGTCCGAACGACATCACCAAAAACTCACAGTGGCCGTAGCGCGTGCAGAAAGTTGTCCTCGGTATATCCTCCTTTCGAACTCGTAGCTGATGGTATCCTGATCGCAAATCGATCCTCGAGAAAAATATCCTGCCCCCTGAAGCTGGTCGAACAAATCGTCGATACGTGGTAAGGGATACCGGTTCCATACGGTAACCTTGTTCAGCTGGCGGTAGTCGATACACAAACGCAAACTGCCGTCCTTCTTGACAAACAGGACCGGAGCACCCCACGGAGAAACGCTAGGTCGAATAAGCCCCTTATCTAACAAATACTGCAACTAATCCTTCAGATCTCTAAGCTCCGCCGGGGCCATCCGATAAGGCGGTATGGAAATAGGCCCCGAACCGGAAATCAAGTCAATGCAGAACTCAACGTCGCGCTCAGACGGTAGCGCAGGCAGCTCATCAGGGAAAATATCAGGGAACTCACAAACAATCGGGACCCGGTCCAACAGAAGCTCTGCAGCTCGAGTATCACAAATATACGCTAAGAATCCCTGACATCCCTTCCGCAAGAGCTGACCAGCGCGAAGAGACGAACTCAAGCTGGGAAGGGTGACTGCGGTCTCCCTGAATAACAAGGACTGGCACTCCCGGAAAGCTAAATCTGACTGCCTTCTCACGGCAGTCCACCGAAGCATAACAAGTGGCTAGCCAATCCATACCCAGAAGCACATCAAAGTCCAACATATCGAAGAGAATCAAATCTACCAATGAATCCCTCTCCGATACGAACGGAACACAAAACGAGCGACAAACGACTCACCTACCGGGGTAATAACAACAAGAGGCTGATCTAACGACGACGACTCACGGCCCAACATCGGTGCAAATTGTGTAGATACATATGAATGTGTGGAACCTGGGTCGAATAATACCCGTGCGTCGAAAGAACATACTGGTAAGGTACCTGTCACAACGGCGTTGGATGCCTGCGCATCCTGCGGTGTCAAAGCAAACACTCGGGCCTGTCCTCCACCAATAGCTGGCTGAACTCGGCCTCGACCTTTGCCTCCTCGTCCTCTCTGGATCGGACCGCCACGTCCACGGCCTCTGGGTGCATCAAACTGACTTGGAGCATTGCCTGTGGAAGGAAGTAGGGCTCTCTAAGGAGGAGGTGGTGATGGCGGTAAGGTCACATGTGGAACTATCGCCGCTCCCTGTCGTCTCACCGGACAGTCTCTGATACGGTGGTGCGGACTCCCGCACCCAAAACATCCTGGCGACGGCTGCTGTCCCTGTGGATATGAACCATATAACTGACCCCGTCCAAATCCTCTGCCAGGCCCCTCTCGGAAAGAATCTGGCGCGCTGCCTCTGCGACGGCATATCGGTGCGAATCCTCTTCGGCCCAGAAACGGCCGAAGTCTGTGAAATGCGTGCCTCCATCCGTAATGTTGTGTCCATAACAGTTGAATAAGTGTCGAAGTGATGGGCGCCAATAGCAAGAAATAGCTGGGTGTCAAGTCCCTGCACGAACCTCTTCACTCTCTTTTCTTCAGTATCCATCAAATACGAAGCATATCTGAACAACTGCATAAACTGGACATCGTACTCAGACACCGTCATCCCTGGAGTTTTGATCAAGGCCTCAAAACTACGAGCTCTGGCGTCACGAACGCTCTCTGGGAGGAAACGAGCTAGAATGACTGCTGTAAACTCGGCCCAAGTCATAGGCGGTAGACCTGCAGCTCGACCTCTCAAGACCGACTCCCACCATGTCTGACGGAAACTCGCAAGCTCCACCTATCGATCGTCAGAACATCTGAGCGAACGGCAGATCCTGGCTAAACTGTCAAGAAATGTCTGCGAATCCTCTGCTGCATCGGTGCCCGTGAAGACTGGAGGTCTCAGCCTCATGAAATCATGTAGCGATACTGGGATAGCCACGGTGGTAGTAGTAGCAACTGTCTGGGCAGCAGGCACCATGGTAGTCTGTGATGTGGTAGGTACGTCCTCCGATCTCGGTGCACGACCGGCCGCTACTAAGGATCCTACCATCTGTCGTAACTCCTGCATACCTCCCATCATCTGTCGTAGCTCCTCCATACCAGACTCTAGCCTGTCCATGCGGCCTGAGGAATGCGGATCAGTCTGTCCCTGAGGCGTAGGTACGCCATCCTGCTCGGTCCTCGTCTCGGACGAGCCTGAGTGATGTTATTGTTTCGACCTTAGAGTCGCGCGTTGTATTTCTATGGATTTCTTGCTGTTTTGAGTTTCCTTTTGAGTTTTGATCCTCGCCCTTGGCGATGTATATTATATTGCTTGTGTGGTTGTGACCGTCGATTGACGAAGAGCTAGCTCCCGCTTGGGGATGCCTTTTATTGATTTCGTATACTATTCATATTGTATCCCGTTTGGGAGCCAGTATTTACAAAGGAGACTCTGCCGAAATTTTCAGGAAATATTTGATGTTTTTAAAAACGCATAATTCGGCTTATGCTATTAAAACTACTTGATTTAAATTGGTTTTCCTTCACTCTACTACTTTCCTTAATTTGGATTTCTGGGTTTTCGGCTTACTTAGAATACGTACGCCTTGAGACGTTCGTAGTTTAAGTGCCGATCATATTCCGTACTTTCGGGACAGAACGTGACTATGGTGGACCCGATAAGGTACTCCGGATGAGAAGCTCGAGATGTAGACGATGAGCCTGGCAGGGGAGCACTATCGACCGGTGATATTTGGCGCGGCGGATATCTTAAGGATACCGACTGTAGACATATGATCAGATGATTTGGGCCGATCCGGACTGACGGAGCCCGAAACTTATGAGGATGACGCGTCGCTGCTGGACACGATTTTCATGATGTTTTCAAGTGTCGATGCTGGGCACTCAAATTTTCTGATGATTTCGTGAGTCGATGCTGGGCACACCCATTAGATGATGCATTCATATATAATATACATGACAATAGTTACTTTGTGACACGGACACGAGTACTTGGTATTACACTTATGCTTATATTATTGCCCTTGCCAATACTAGATGTTTCGGTATTATTTTATTAGTATATTACGGTATGATCTAGGAGACCGTCATACATTCGGTTTCTACTCGATAATGTCTTCTACTCACAAGTTGGCAACTCACCTCTGTTGTGCCACAGTTTCCTGCAGATTTTGCCGTACAGGTTTCGTAGCGGCTTTGTTGGCACGCCGCTTTTTCTTCCGGGTGATTGCCTTGGTAGGTGGGCTCACTTGCATCGTGACCACCATTGTACTTTATATTTTATTTCAGTTGTATTTGTTATTTATTTCAGTTGTATCTGATTAAAACTCCAACCAGACTATGTATATTCGTAGACTTAGAAACCATTATTGTATATTCTTTCGGCCTTAGAGTCGCGCTCATGTATTTTCATTATTGTTTGGATTTTCTTGATGATATTTTAGTTTTCTTGCTTTCTTTCTGTGCTTTGATTCTCGCCCTTCGGCGTTGTATATTTACATTACTTGCGTGGTTATTTCCTCCAATTGGCGAAGAGCTAGCTCCTGCTTGAGGATGCCTTATATTATATTGTTTGTACCGTTTTCGGGTTATGTTATTTATACAAAGGAGGTGCTGCCCAAATTTTAAATGACGAAAATATTTTCAAGATATAAACAATGTGTTTTCGTATACTATTATCTATGTTTTGTAGAAAGAACTTGATTTTAGTAAAACCTTATTTCAAAACTGCACATCCACTATTTTCCCTAAAAGGTTTAGATTTCTGGGCTTTTGGCTTATTTGAATTAGGTGGGGTCATGTAGACTTCACATAATTCAAGTGCCAGTCACGTGCCTTTTCCGGGTCGTGACAATAACGATTATAAAAGAACTCAATCTTATAGGTCTTGGACGATAATGTGCATCAAGGAATCTTAAGAATCCACTTGTATTCTTTCTATCATGTACAAATCCACCGTCAAGAAGGCTAAAAATGGAAGAATTAATGTGGATTAAATGTATAACAATTTGAATGGTCAGTAAAAAGGTTTGAACCCAAGACCTCATAAGATATAATGCTTTGATACCATGTTAACAAATTTACCAAAAAGCTCAAACTTATTAGTTCTGAGCCAACAATCTAACAAGAAAAATAATTGGAGTTTAGCTTAACAATCCTTAGTTTCAAGATTTATAGCAAGAACAATTTTGATTTTTTTGTTAAGCCAAATGATTGTCCCGTCACGAGTACATATTATTTTGACAAATTAACTGGTATGCAGTCAAATTTTGCATACAAATGGGAGCATCAGGAATTTAAAGCAAATGACAGTATCTGAGAAGTTTACCGGGTTAGAATATTGACCATGGCCCGAAATGCCGCAACCTGCATGCAAATATGATCAGAAAATTGAGAAAAGAGACAGACTGAAGTGCAAGGTAAAAAAATGAACAATGTATCAACTATAATGGCCTCCTGTGTGTGAGCCAGATGAAGTTTCAATGAGCAAATAACCAAGCATATAAGAGGGTAACTTTCTAGAGTAGCACTCCAAAAGGTACTAGAGTAGTTGGCAAACCCCAAAAAAAAATGATCCAATACTGGCTCCAACCTGAAGGGTTTCACCGCCATCACCAATTAGATGTAGAAGCATATCAAGGATTGGTTGAAGAAATTGCAACAAGGCTGTAGATTCAACATTCTTCAAGCTGTTGATGGCCTGTAAGTGAAGCAAGCGGTCATTTAAAGAAGATGGAGAAGATTAACTTCCAAGGTAATAACTTCAGACTGGATGTAAATAAAGGTGGCTGTAGTCATAAGATATTACCGAAGTTTTTTGCCATCAAGATGAAAAATAACGGAAGCATATAATAATTTTTGAAAGATCATTCAATACAACAATGGCGGAGTGAACTTCAAATATCAAAGAATAGTTGTAAATTATAATGCTCACTTTTTTATTAGATGAATTCAAAGATTAACTTTGTTGGTATTCAGCCAAACAGAGAAATAAATCCAGTGCAACTCAGTACAAGCATGATTAAACAGTAAGCAACATGCATGAGGACTAACGAGGACTGTTGGTGGGGAGACAAACCCATTTGCTATTTACCTAGCACCTTAAGCTAACACCAAGGATAATCTCATTGCACTACTGGTGGACAAATTAATAGGCATATTCAGAATAAAGTTCCAGGGTGTGTGGTGGATGGCGACACTGCATCAGTTTATAAGACTAGAAAATGGATAATTACCACCAGGTATAAAGGTGGACAGAAGTTATGGAATTAAAATCTGAAAGTTTAAAACATTAATAATACCCCAAATGTAACTGTACCAACTACCAAGTCTATGATAAGAATCAAGTATATAGTTTACATGTGGTTCCATGTCACGTTGAAGCCAAGATCCTGGGCATAACAATTGCACAGGTAGGGATAAGATGTTAATTGTGATGATAAGTTTAAGGCAGATGCCATTCATTGGTATAAAAATATGATTACCAAAATTAAGTACTTTGGGAGTATTGCATGCTAGTAACTGTAGAATTAGAGGATAGAATGCATAAGACAACTTTGCAACCAGCCACGCTTATAGATTACAATGTTGAGCAATGAAAGAAAACATGTCCGAAAATTGAGTACTGCTGAGACAAGAATGTTTAGATGGATAAGTGGCAAAATGCTAAAAGATAGGATGGGAAACAAATGTTGACATAAGTGAGTTGTAGCTCAATTGTTGATAAAATGTGGGAGAACAGATGGTTTGGAATTGTCCAAACTATTTTAAAAGTACTAAAGATCTAGTATTAGGGTTTGTGAGAGGTGAGTGATTTTGTGGCAAATGAAATAGATGAGAGAAATTCTTACTCCACCCCTTAATATATTAGCTTTTACATGTACCTCTTTCATTTTACAACCTTGTAATGATTCCTAACAAGTAACAACTAATATGGCCACTAACACCACGCTATTATCTCAATCTCTACGACTCCTTCTCAAGCTGAAGCACACAAATTCAGTACATATCCAACTTCGTAGAAGTATTAATCGTTTGTGACTTTCCAAAAGGCTGTGAAACGAGCTGATGATTAGCAGAGTTTTCATATTAAGTAGTAATAGTCTCATATTAGTTTCTCATTCACAAAGAGGCAATCATCTAATGTGTTTGGTTCTCTCGTGAAAGATTGGATAGGATGCAATATAGATAGCTGCTTTGTCATTATAATTTAATCCTGTGAAAGTATCAGGTCCAAAGCCAGGCTCTCCAACCAAGAACGATCCATGCTAATTAGCAAGTATTGGCTATTGCGTGTATTCATACTTGACACTTGAGCAAGTCACAATTCTGGTTATTTCTCTGCCAGGAATCTAAGTTCTCTCCAACAAAGATGCAGTATTCTGCGCATATATCTGATCATAAGGAGAACGCGCCCAGTCATCATTAGTATACAGCTACTCAAGAGAGTCACAATCTGAATACAATAATCCTTTCCCTGGAGTATTCATCAAGTATTGAAGGAGCTGAACAGCAACATCCCAATTGATGGTCCTAGGTTTTTTCCATAAATTGAGTCACCATACTAATTGGATAGGGTATGTGATATGGACTTTAAGTGTTATGCATATAGTTATGAAGTGCAAAGTGGCAGCATTTTAATTAGGAGTTTGAATGCTATGGGGGTGTTAGTGCCAAGTCATTCAAAAATGCAATTTTGTAATTTGAAAATTTATGTTAGTCCCAAGTTATTTAAAATTGGAATTTGCTTATCAGTGTTAGTTGAAATTAGCATTTTAGAATGCGAGGATTTGGATTTTAGAATTAAACTTATAGTACAAAAATAAGAAAACCAATCAACTTCAAAATAACCATGTACCTCTAGGTTTTCTAAAAATGCCATAATATAGATCAAAATTTAAACCGTCCCACCGAACACCGCTACCACTGATTGCCGCTACCGTTAACCGGCATGCGACCGTCGCCACCGCCGCCGACTACCGACCTTTGACCATTCCCGCCGCCGCAGACCAACCGTTGATCATCGCCACCACTACGTTCCCGCCACCGCCGCCGATCGTCGACCACAGCCGCCACCCGCCGCCGACCATCACTGATCGCCACCGCCGATCGCCGCCACCGACCGCCAGCCGACGGTCGTCTTTGCCGCCACCGGTCATTCTCCGCCATCGAGCGACGTCCGTTGAACCTCTATCTGTTGAATACTGGCTAACGTCCATTATTAAAATGTATTGTTCTAAATTACCTATGGATTTTGAAATAAAATGACTGGCATTTTGAATCGAAAAGAATTTTATCAAAATGACGGTTATTTTATTTACAAATTCTAGATTCTAAAATTACTTGGAACTAACACCCTCTAACGATTACTTTTAATTTCAGTTTAAAAGTTCAATAATTATGTTTTTAATTGTTGCGAGTTATGAACATGAGTTCTATGTATTCAAGTAGAGGTTATGAAGTATAGAAGTCATGTAAAAGTTTATATACATGTTGGCTTTCTTTGTGAAAAACGGACCTTGATATGATATATGATATATTTTGACAAATCTTGCAATCTTTGTGATTTGTAATTTGAACTCTCCGGAGTTTTCTTGTTTTCGGCTACGATCGAGACTCTTTCCAGGTGCGGTCAAAATGACTGGATGTGGTCAATCAATTTCTCTCCATTCTACTATTCGGTGTTCATTGCTTCTTCAACTTCATCACACAAACATCCATCCACAACTCAAAACGCTAGCACTCCATGTTTGTTTCATGGGTATTAAACTGTAAAACTCGGTTTGAGCCCACAACACATGGGCCCACACATGAATGCACATAGGCTTTTAATATAGTGGGACTCCATCCAAAAGACTCAAGCCTTATGAAGATTTATCACATTTTATATCTTATACCATATGCATCCCACAGTTTCCTCACCTTTTCCTGTAGTTTTCTATCTTGTATTCTTGGAATTTCGAGGACGAAATTCTTTTGTAGTTGGGTATAATGTAACACCCGAGCCTAATGCTACTATTTTCTGTTATTGGTTGAGCATTAGATATTACTCATTTCATTTATCTTGCTTATTTGGGTCTTACTGTAAAATTTTATCTGGCTAAGTCATTCTGCATATAACAAATTTTTGCATCTAAAATAAAATTGAAAATATTCTTCTTGGCCTACTTGACACCCTTAGCCTCGTGGTAGCGTCCGTGCATTGTATTCTCGTCCCGTTCAGTGAAACGGGCGAGTTTGGATGGCTACGTGCACGTGCGTGTGTCCGTTTTGGGAGTATGCTTTTTTTAATCATAAAACATTTCATTTTAAAATTTGGAACCCGCCTAAAATCCTATTATTTGAATTTCGAATTTTTGGACCCAACCCGGGCGCAATTTGGAAATGTTTCATTTGGCGCCAAAATCCTAAATTTTAATATTATTAAAACCATCGCATATATTTTTCTAACTAACCTGATATCTTACTGTTCATTACCTATCTTTTAAATCTTTAAGTTAACCATATAATATTTTACAATCTTTTATATCGTTCTTAATTTATTCTCTCAGCCAATCGCAACCTCCCCTTTAACCCCGTGGGCCCCACTTTCTCTCTCTCTCTCCACTTTTCCCTCTCTCTCCCTCTCCCTTATATATTCTCTCGTACTTCTCTTTATCATTTTTCTCTTCTTGCTTCATGTCTCGTTTCTCATTTCTTTTAACTGTTCTTTTGTTGCCGGAATTTCGTCGTGCCGGTGACGTTTCTCGACGTTCCAGCGAGATACCCCGACCCGTGTGGTTCCTTTGTTCGTCGTTTGGGTTCATTCCATGAACCGTGCGCCGTCGCGAGTTTTCCCCGCCGACGGTTAACGTTCCGTTTTCCCGATTCGCGACCCATCGAGGCAAGTTAATCTTGCTACATGCTATATACTTTTATAATCTTCATTTTATAATATTATACATTTGGAAATCTTATAGTTTACATATGAAATGTCGTTGAAAAATCGGATATGACAAATCTGAAATTTACTGTACACCTTATCTTATAAAATTCATTATAAATCATAGAAAAATCATTAGGATACGTTCTTTAGTTCGTTACGAAGCTAATTCAGAATACTATAACTCTGTGAAATATTTACTTGCAAAATAAATTGTTTAATTAACGTAAAATGCAAATGAACACGTCTCTAAACTGCTGTCCAGGGAAATTCCAGCAGCAAACTTTCAACTTTGAATATTCATAACTTTTTGTAGGGATAACCTGAGATGCTTATACTTATAAAACTGAAAACCTTATTGAATTATCTTTGTTTTGGTATATGATACGTCCCTTTTGAAGAACGTTTGTTATTTTTAAGCTATTTTACAAATTAGGGTGACGCTGAATTTCTGAACGGAACCTTCTTGTGCATGGTTAATCAATACAGCTTTTATAGTTACTAATCGCTTTGAATATGCTATCCATATTAATATTATTATATCAATATTTATATCACATATTGTTTAGTTGTACATCCCACATTACCATTTTACAGTTTTATAACTTTTCGGATACCCGTTTGCATCTATCGCATTTAAGATACATATAATTGCAAGCATAGATCACACTACTACATAATAATGTGATATTAACACTCCATGTTTAATAAATTGCATCCTAATTAATATTGGAACTATAAATGTAACCCTAATCGATAACTGTGCATCCATATCCTTGAAATTATATCTATTTGCATATCATATTACATGTTCCAGTTTATTGTTCTAATAGTACTCATGCTTGTTTATTTATACACATGTTTATGATAGTTTGATTATGAGCACCCACATGACATCTTGTGCTTCCTGACATGACCTGTTACACTTCCTACCTGACATGATATGGTACCGTACACTCTTGACATGACATGACACCTTTATACATTACCTGACCTGTTACCTGATCTCATGCCTAATGCCGACAAACCCGACCATTCCTGCTGTCTATCCAGACAGACCTACTCTTACCGGATTTTGTGTTGGCATTAGTCCTTGACTACTGAATACCTGACCTGACATACATAGTTTGGGGGTATGGGGAAATCAAAGGTGAAACCGACTTGTAACTCAACAGTTCGATACATTGTTCTGATCAGTCTTACGGGCTTGGCCAGTCCGGGAGTGATGATGCTGACATCACTCGTCCATCCTACTACCTTTTACTGCTTAGCGGCACGTCTCGGACTCAGCCCCGAGGGTCATGACCGTGGTCCCGGGCACGCACGGGATACTATTGAGTTACATCGACGATTCATCAATTGGTTTCAAAGACTATAGAGTAGAAAACCTGATAGGACAGTTTGGACACCATTGCACATTACCCTGCTTGTTATTCTTGTTACTGCTTTATTCATGTTCATACCTGCATTGCTTATTACCATGTTTATGCTATATACTTGATGTCATGACGCGCTGACGTCTGGGTTTTGCATGGCCCAGATTCCTTACCACTGTCGACGACCGAGCAGGAGCACTTCAGCCAGCAGGCTGAACTGTGAGTCCCTTAGGGTTTAGTTTATTTATTTCATTTCATTTCCAGATGTGAGCCCGCATTATGGGACGTACTGTTTATTCATTGTATTGGATCATTAGCTTCCGCACTTATTGTTTATTGATTCTTGTTATTATGGATTTGGACATGTATTAGATTAGTTTATTATCTTGTTCTTGATATCCTTACAACCGTAATGTGACTGTGGATGGATACTTCCTACCCACAGGTAGCATGGTTGGCTATGTCACGTGCCCAATCTTGCGTACTCTGGGAAGCGGGGCGTGACATGGTTCTTTTGGTATCAGAACCATAGGTTAGTTGGGTTGATTCTTTGTAGTTGGGTATTGTACCCAATACACGAATCAGAATACCCGTGTTTAGGAAACATGTCCAGCCACATTGACCGTTTTACCATTCTTGAATCACATTCTTCCTGATTATATCTTTTACGACGTGCAAACTTACTTTGCATGTCGACTCGGAAACCTGATTTCTTGTTATCCCTAGGACTTGGGCGACTTGGGTGGAGTTAAGTAATTACGGCTATGATACCGCGGCATAGCTACAATGCAGTACTCTATTTAAGTATCTTGGAGTTCTAGCCTTGATCTATACTCGAAATCTATCATCATGCTAATGTTGGGTACTTTGATTTCCAGGAATATGGCCGGTCAGAATTTGGAGATGGACCCAGGGCGTGCGGTCCTAGCCGCCAGGCAAAGAGTGATAAGGGGATTGCTGGAGAAACTAAAGGAACAAATCGAGCTGGAACCAGCATTTGCACGAGACCCCACGTCCGTACGTAGAAGTATTCCGGTGAACAGGCGCAGCATAGCACCAATGAAGAAAACAAGTATGGGTGGTCGGAAGGGGAGAGTGATCTGTAGATACTGCCATAAACCCGGACATGTACGAAAGAAGTGTCGTATGAGGCTGGGACTCTGTTTTAGATGTGGAGCGGCAGATCACACCGTTGATGCTTGTCCGTCGAAGCCTCGCACAAAGGATGATACACAGAAGCCTCCGCAAGGACCGTTCCAAGGACAGGAACCGCTTACTCAAGGACCACAGCAGGCTCGAGCATTCACGTTGACAGCTGAAGAAGCTAAGGCATCGGGAGAAGTGGTTTCAGGTAATTTACTCGTTCATGGTTTTCCCGCTTTGGCATTACTTAATTTCAGAGCATCCCATTGTTCATGTCATCCAAGTTTATAACTATACACTCGATTACCTGCACGACCCTGTCTAGTTTTGGGACATACACACTGGGAATGGGAAAATCATAGCTAGTAAGGAATGTAGAGATTGTACAGTTGTTGTTTGCGGACGAGAGCTTTTTGCATATTTCTTGGTGATAGATACGGGCAGTTATGAGGTTGTCTTGGGGATGGATTTTCTTGGCACTTTCCACGCCCACATTGACTGTAGGGCAAGGAACGTAATTTTCCAGATTCCCGGACATCCTAAGTTTACTTTCATTGGAGAAAGCAGTTCTGTCGGGCCAGTCAAGTTTAGGGCTAGGCCGACGAACAATGTTCTTGCGGCTATGGTAGTGGATAGTAATGAAGAGCCGGCAGTTGTCCGCGACTTTATGGATGTGTTTGAAGATATTTCGGGCTTACCGCCGAAGCGAGATGTGGAGTTTGCGATTGACCTTATTCCTGGTGCAGCGCCAGTATCAAAATCTTATTATCCGATGGCACCGGTGGAATTGGAAGAAGTTAAGAAACAGGTGGGTGAATTACTCGAGAAGGGATGGATTCGAAGCAGCAACTCACCTTGGGGAGCTCCAGTTCTTTTAGTGAAGAAGGATGGCACGAGAAGGATGTGCATCGATTACCGAGAATTAAACCGGGTGACTATTAAGAACAAGTACCCGATCCCTCGCATTGGAGAACTTTTTGAGCAGCTTAGTGGCGCGAGGGTATTCTCGAAACTGGACTTGCGATCAGGATATCATCAGGTCCGAGTGAAGGCAGAAGACATTTGCAAGACGGCGTTTCGGACTCGGTATGGGCATTTCGAGTATTTAGTGATGCCCTTCGGAGTGACTAATGCGCCGGCAATATTCATGGATTTGATGAACAGGATCTTTTCACCATTCTTGGACCAGTTTATTGTGGTATTCATTGACGATATTCTGGTGTACTCGAAGAGTCCGGAGGAGCATGCTGAGCACTTAAGGATCGCACTGCAGACGCTGAGACAAGAGAAATTATTCGCGAAGATGAGTAAGTGCGAATTCTGGCTGGAAGAAGTGAAGTTTCTGGGGCATGTCGTATCGGGCGATGGAATCGCCGTCGATCCCGAAAAGATTGCAGCAGTTCGAGATTGGCCTATTCCCAAGAATGTTGCGGAGATAAGGAGTTTTCTTGGACTCGCCGGATACTACAGAAGATTTGTGGAGAACTTCGCTCGCGTAGCTGAGCAGTTAACCAAGCTCACACGAAAGGAGGTACCGTTTGTTTGGACGGATGGATGTGCATTGGCTTTTGAGACGTTGAAGCAGAAATTGATAACCGCCCCTATCCTGACCGTACCGGATAATTCAGGAGGACTGGTGATTCACAGCGACGCATCTGGAAAAGGATTGGGATGTGTTTTAATGCAGAACGGGAAAGTCGTCGCTTACGCATCGAGACAGCTGAAGACTCATGAGAAGAACTATCCGACTCATGACTTAGAGCTTGCAGCCGTGATCTTCGCCCTGAAGATTTGGAGACACTACCTACTGGGCGAGAGAGTCGAAGTCTTTACAGATCACAAGAGTTTGAAATATGTGTTCACTCAGAAGGAGTTGAACATGAGACAACGCAGATGGTTGGAGCTGATGGCCGGCTATGACCTTGATCTTAAGTACCACCCGGGAAAGGTTAACGTCGTGCCAGATGCACTAAGTCGGTTACCAGCATTTCAGTTATTGACTGCACAGAGAGAGATCATTGAGGATTTTCGGAGATTTGACTTGGAGGTTGTGCTACCGCATGCTACAGGACAGTTGATGCAGATGCAAGTACAATCGTCCTTAGTTGAGAAGATTAAAGCGGCACAATCGCAGGATCCTAGACTGCAAAAGTTTCGAGAGCAGGTTGGAGCCGGACTACGAACCGATGTACTGATCCATGAAGATGGTTCGTTGAGATATGGTAGCCGTGTGTGTGTGCCAAAAGGAGATGTGCGTGAAGAGCTTATGAAGGAGGCACACAGTTCAGCTTACTATGTACATCCAGGAGGGACAAAGATGTACCGAGATATTCGACAGCATTTCTGGTGGGAAGGAATGAAACGGGAAATTGATCGCTTCGTGGCTAAGTGTTTGGTGTGTCAGCAAGTCAAGGCTGAACATCAAAGGGTTGCTGGTTTGTTGCAACCACTTCCGATTCCTCAGTGGAAGTGGGAACATATAACCATGGATTTCGTGACAGCTTTACCGCGGGGTCCAAAGGGCAACAATGCCGTATGGGTGATTGTCGATCGGTTGACCAAGGCAGCTCACTTTATTCCTTTCGGGTTGGTCAATCGACGGAGACTTTGGCAGAGCGGTACATGCAGGAGATTGTCAGATTGCATGGAGTACCGGTAAGCATCGTGTCCGATCGGGACGCTCGGTTCTTGTCACACTTTTGGAGGAGTTTACAAGAAAGTTTGGGGACTCGATTGAAGTTCAGCACAGCTTATCATCCCCAGACTGATGGACAATCAGAGAGAACGATCCAGACCCTTGAAGATATGTTGAGGGCTTGCATGTTAGACTTCAAAGGTTCTTGGGAGGATCATCTACACCTGGTGGAGTTTTCGTACAACAATAGCTTCCAAGCGACAATTCAGATGGCTCCGTTTGAGGCGCTGTATGGTCGTAAGTGCCGTTCACCTGTTTGTTGGGATGATGTTGGTGAACGAAGGTTATTAGGACCAGATTTGGTGGTACAGATAGTCGAGAAGGTGAATACAATCAGGAAGCACATGAAGGCAGCTCAAGACAGACAGAAGAGTTGGGCCGACACGTCCAGAAGACCTCTAGAGTTCTCCGTAGGTGATTTGGTATTCCTGAAGATATCACCGACTAGAGGAGTGATTCGCTTTGGAAGTCGGGGAAAGCTTAGTCCCCGATTCGTTGGACCCTTCGAGATTTTGGAGCGTGTTGGAGAGATATCGTACCGGTTGGCGTTACCACAGTCATTAGCAGGAGTTCACGATGTGTTTCATGTGTCTCAACTACGGAAGTATGTTCGTGATGAGACCCATGTCTTGGATCTTTCGGAGTTGACTGTGCGAGAGGACCTAACTTTTGAAGAGCGACCAGTTGAAATCAAGGATCAGAGAGAAAAGGTTCTTAAGAACAAGGTTACCCCACTTGTGCTAGTTTCTTGGGGTAATCGATCGCATGGAGAATCCACTTGGGAGCGAGAAGACGAGATCCGACAGAAGTTTCCTCACCTTTTCCTATAGTTTTCTATCTTGTATTCTTGGAATTTCGAGGACGAAATTCTTTTGTAGTTGGGTATAATGTAACACCCGAGCCCAATGCTACTATTTTCTGTTATTGGTTGAGCATTAGATATTACTCATTTCATTTATCTTGCTTATTTGGGTCTTACTGTAAAATTTTATCTGGCTAAGTCATTCTGCATATAACAAATTTTTGCATCTAAAATAAAATTGAAAATATTCTTCTTGGCCTACTTGACACCCTTAGCCTCGTGGTAGCGTCCGTGCATTGTATTCTCGTCCCGTTCAGTGAAACGGGCGAGTTTGGATGGCTACGTGCACGTGCGTGTGTCCGTTTTGGGAGTATGCTTTTTTTAATCATAAAACATTTCATTTTAAAATTTGGAACCCGCCTAAAATCCTATTATTTGAATTTCGAATTTTTGGACCCAACCCGGGCGCAATTTGGAAATGTTTCATTTGGCGCCAAAATCCTAAATTTTAATATTATTAAAACCATCGCATATATTTTTCTAACTAACCTGATATCTTACTGTTCATTACCTATCTTTTAAATCTTTAAGTTAACCATATAATATTTTACAATCTTTTATATCGTTCTTAATTTATTCTCTCAGCCAATCGCAACCTCCCCTTTAACCCCGTGGGCCCCACTTTCTCTCTCTCTCTCCACTTTTCCCTCTCTCTCCCTCTCCCTTATATATTCTCTCGTACTTCTCTTTATCATTTTTCTCTTCTTGCTTCATGTCTCGTTTCTCATTTCTTTTAACTGTTCTTTTGTTGCCGGAATTTCGTCGTGCCGGTGACGTTTCTCGACGTTCCAGCGAGATACCCCGACCCGTGTGGTTCCTTTGTTCGTCGTTTGGGTTCATTCCATGAACCGTGCGCCGTCGCGAGTTTTCCCCGCCGACGGTTAACGTTCCGTTTTTCCGATTCGCGACCCATCGAGGCAAGTTAATCTTGCTACATGCTATATACTTTTATAATCTTCATTTTATAATATTATACATTTGGAAATCTTATAGTTTACATATGAAATGTCGTTGAAAAATCGGATATGACAAATCTGAAATTTACTGTACACCTTATCTTATAAAATTCATTATAAATCATAGAAAAATCATTAGGATACGTTCTTTAGTTCGTTACGAAGCTAATTCAGAATACTATAACTCTGTGAAATATTTACTTGCAAAATAAATTGTTTAATTAACGTAAAATGCAAATGAACACGTCTCTAAACTGCTGTCCAGGGAAATTCCAGCAGCAAACTTTCAACTTTGAATATTCATAACTTTTTGTAGGGATAACCTGAGATGCTTATACTTATAAAACTGAAAACCTTATTGAATTATCTTTGTTTTGGTATATGATACGTCCCTTTTGAAGAACGTTTGTTATTTTTAAGCTATTTTACAAATTAGGGTGACGCTGAATTTCTGAACGGAACCTTCTTGTGCATGGTTAATCAATACAGCTTTTATAGTTACTAATCGCTTTGAATATGCTATCCATATTAATATTATTATATCAATATTTATATCACATATTGTTTAGTTGTACATCCCACATTACCATTTTACAGTTTTATAACTTTTCGGATACCCGTTTGCATCTATCGCATTTAAGATACATATAATTGCAAGCATAGATCACACTACTACATAATAATGTGATATTAACACTCCATGTTTAATAAATTGCATCCTAATTAATATTGGAACTATAAATGTAACCCTAATCGATAACTGTGCATCCATATCCTTGAAATTATATCTATTTGCGTATCATATTACATGTTCCAGTTTATTGTTCTAATAGTACTTATGCTTGTTTATTTATACACATGTTTATGATAGTTTGATTATGAGCACCCACATGACATCTTGTGCTTCCTGACATGACCTGTTACACTTCCTACCTGACATGATATGGTACCGTACACTCTTGACATGACATGACACCTTTATACATTACCTGACCTGTTACCTGATCTCATGCCTAATGCCGACAAACCCGACCATTCCTGCTGTCTATCCAGACAGACCTACTCTTACCGGATTTTGTGTTGGCAATAGTCCTTGACTACTGAATACCTGACCTGACATACATAGTTTGGGGGTATGGGGAAATCAAAGGTGAAACCGACTTGTAACTCAACAGTTCGATACATTGTTCTGATCAGTCTTACGGGCTTGGCCAGTCCGGGAGTGATGATGCTGACATCACTCGTCCATCCTACTACCTTTTACTGCTTAGCGGCACGTCTCGGACTCAGCCCCGAGGGTCATGACCGTGGTCCCGGGCACGCACGGGATACTATTGAGTTACATCGACGATTCATCAATTGGTTTCAAAGACTATAGAGTAGAAAACCTGATAGGACAGTTTGGACACCATTGCACATTACCCTGCTTGTTATTCTTGTTACTGCTTTATTCATGTTCATACATGCATTGCTTATTACCATGTTTATGCTATATACTTGATGTCATGACGCGCTGACGTCTGGGTTTTGCATGGCCCAGATTCCTTACCACTGTCGACGACCGAGCAGGAGCACTTCAGCCAGCAGGCTGAACTGTGAGTCCCTTAGGGTTTAGTTTATTTATTTCATTTCATTTCCAGATGTGAGCCCGCATTATGGGACGTACTGTTTATTCATTGTATTGGATCATTAGCTTCCGCACTTATTGTTTATTGATTCTTGTTATTATGGATTTGGACATGTATTAGATTAGTTTATTATCTTGTTCTTGATATCCTTACAACCGTAATGTGACTGTGGATGGATACTTCCTACCCACGGGTAGCATGGTTGGCTATGTCACGTGCCCAATCTTGCGTACTCTGGGAAGCGGGGCGTGACACCCGGAGTGGGTCATCTACGTCGACGGGTCTTCAACCGAGGAAGGCTGCGGTGCCAGCCTCATTATCCAGGGCCCGAACGAAGCCGAGATGGAGTATTCCCTGAGGCTCGGTTTCAAAGCGTCGAACAACACGGCGGAGTACGAAGCCTTCCTAGCCGGACTGCGCATGGCCGTCGGGCTGGGGCTGAAGGTCGTCCGGGTCCGCAGTGACTCGGCCCTGGTCGTCGGCCAAGTAACAGGCCGCTTCGAGGCTCGGGAGCCCCTAATGTTGAAATACCTAGACGAGGTGAGGAAGCTCCGAAAAAACTTCGACGAAGTCCAGGTGGAACAAATACCCAGACAAATGAATGCTCAGGCAGACGCCCTGAGCAAGTTGGCTTCATCGTACTCAGCCAACAACAGGCGGTCGATACTCTTCGAAACCTTGGCCCGACCCAGCGTTGGCGACGGGACGACGATACTCCAAGTATACGCAACACACGAGAATGACCCAGATTGGAGGAAGCCCCTCTTGGAATTCCTGAAAGACGGCACGCTCCCGGAGAACAGAGCAGCCGCCCGCCGCCTCCGGGCCAGATCCACCCACTTCGTCTGGTGCAATGGGAACCTCTACAAGAAGGCCTTCACTCAGCCCCTGCTCCGGTGCGTTGACCCCTACGAGGCCGACTATGTCCTGCGGGAAATCCATGAAAGGGTGGGCGGTGCACACCAGGGGGCTCGAACCTTGACCCAAAAGGCACTACTTCAGGGGTACTATTGGCCCACCATGCACGAAGACGCCTTGAAGTTGGTCAGGGGGTGTAAGAGCTGCCAACTTCACGGCAGTATCCCTCGCCTCCCGGCTACCGAGCTAACGGCCCTGACGTTCTCGTGGCCATTCACCCAATGGGGATTGGATATGATCGGCCAGTTCCCCATAAGGACTGGCAGACATAAGTACGTCCTCGTCGCGGTGGACTACTTCACCAAATGGATCAAGGCCGTTCCCATCAGGAAACCGGACGCCGCTACAACCATCAAGTTCCTCCACAACAACCTGATTCACCGGTTCGGGATCCCAAGGTGCATCATCACCGACCACGGAACAAACTTCGAGAACGAAAAAGTAAGGGACTTCTGCAAAGAATACCACATCCTCATGAAGTTTGCCGCGGTCGCGCACCCCCAATGCAACGGGCAGGCCGAGGTCGCAAACCGGGACGTCCTCAGGGGCCTCTGAACCCATCTGGAAGGGAGGCAAGACAGTTGGGTCGAGGAACTACCCCGGGTCTTATGGGCCCTGCGCACGTCAAAATAGACTCCAACCGGGAAAACCCCTTTCAGCCACTGCTACGGGACGAAGCAATGGTCCCAGCGGAGATTGGGCTACTCAGCCGTCGAGTCGAGCACTTTGAGGATGAAGCGAACACCATGGCACTACGAACCAACCAAGACGTATTGTTGGAGAAAAGGGATCGGGCCCAGATCAGAGCCGCCGCCAACCAACAGCAAACGGCCCGGTACTACAACGCTCGGGTAAAACACCGATCCTTCAAGGCCGGGGACCTGATCCTGCGGCGGAACGAGTTCATCGACCAAGGCAGGCTCCACAAGTTCTCCCCAAAGTGGGAAAGTCCCTTCCTCGTCTTCGAAACGCTCCCCGGCGGAGCCTACCGCCTGCAAGACAAGGATGGACGGAAGCTCCCCCGGCCTTACAACGCGGAGAAGCTCAAGCTGTACCTATGAAGTCAAAACTAACAAAGCGCCGCACCCTGGCTACCGTCCAAAATCTCCCTTTGAAATGATGGTGTATAGTGTCGTCTAAAATTCCTACCCATGCGAATAAATAAACTTTCAAAACCTTCTTTCCCGGTAGGGTTCCCCCTGTACAACGAGAAGGATCTCCCAGAGACGGTCGAACCCGAGGTCCCCTCGCTCGGCTACCCCCAGCGGACAGTTTCCTTGCCATAGCGCCAGGAATCAAAAAGCCCTCCCAGAGACAGTCGAGGCCGGAGGTTCCCTCGCTCGGCTATCCCCCGCGGGCAGCTTCCCTGCCACAACGTCGGGGATCAAAAAGCCCTCCCAGAGGCAGTCGAGGCCAAAGGTTCCCTCGCTCGGCTATCTTTTCAGGACAAAAGCCATCGCCAAGAGGCACCGGGCAGTAACCCTGCCCGGCCAAAGGTCCTTGGCGGGCTTCCTACAACCTTATAGCTTTCCCAGCGCCAAGGACCAAAGTCCTCCCAGAGGCAGTCGGGCCCTTGCCCGGATATCCCCGGCCGGTAGCTTCCTACCGCAACCGATAAGGATCAAAGTCCTCGCCAAGAGGCACCGGGCAGTAACCCTGCCCAGTCCCTGTCCTGAAAGATCCGAAAGCCCTCTCAGAGGCAGCCGAGCCCGAGGTTCCCTCGCTCGGCTACCCCCAGCGGGCAGCTCCCCTGCCACACGCCGAGGATCAAGATTCCTCCCCAAGGCGGTCGGGTCCTTGCCTGACCATCGACGGATGATAGCTTCCTACCACCGTCCTGAAGGATCAAAAGCCCTCCAAGAAGCAACCGAGCAGCTACCCTGCTCATCAAAAACTCCGGCTATTGGTTGTCTACCCACGACGCCGGAGATCAGATCCCTCACCAAGCGGCAACCAAACGACCACCCCGCACGGCCATGCCCGGCCAGTGGTCCTGTGGCCGCGCTTAAGGATCTGGGGCACCCGGAAGGACGGCTGGTTCGTCCAAATCTGAACGATCTCCTATCGACCTAGGGGGTACATGAGGATACCTCCACGGCAGCGCTTGGCACCCTCGCCGGCTGGCAAACTCGACAGGAGATCGCCGGACATATAGCCAACCTTACACGGAAACTCAACAGTACAAGCAAGGACATCCTACGAACGTCCTTCAATCAAAAAGAGAAGAGGAAAAGAAAAAACACACAAACCGACGAATCAAGAGTTCTTTTTTTCTTTTATTGCCAAAATCAAGATCTTTACAAAGGGTACTCTGGGGCCCACCAGCCCTACAAACTGTCCGGAGGCTTACTTCGGCCATTTCATCGTCGGCGTCACGACCTAAGGCCCTACCACCGAAGGCCTTGCCACCAAGGGCGTGCCCGGCTTCCCTTGTCATCCCTCACCGGAGACCTCGTCGCCGGAAGCGGAACCCGAGCGCGAAGTTCACCATTGTCGAACTCGGGAAGCTGTTCCTTCACAGCGTCCAAAGCCTTATTCCACGCAACGGCAGAATACTCTCCGAGCTCGGCATAAAATTGCTCCGACGCCTTGAACTCGACCACAGCTTTATTAGCCCGAGCCTCGGCAACCTGGGCCTTCAGCAGCGTCGCCTCAGCATCCCCCTGCTTACGTCCCTCTCCTTCTCCAGTGCCGCCAAGCGTTCGTCCATGTCAACCAGTTTCCTATCGGCAACCCGGAGAGACGCGTTCAGACGGAGAAGGGCACCCCGAGCCGCCGAGTTAGCGAGCTCCGCAGCCTCCGCCCGGCCCGCCACGACGTCGGCCTTATCCCTCTCCCGGCGCAGGTCACATTGCAGGATCTCGACCTCCGAAGGAAACCCTTCTACTGGCCTCGGGGCGTGGAACGCCCCCTCGGCCTCCATGCGAATGGCGAAGGCACAGTGTTGAAGAACCTGACAGAAAGCCGATGAGAAACCAGGAAGCATCCGAACCAAGGAAAGACACACCGAGGCAAATGCGCGTAGAGGGATTCGTACCTGGACCGTCCCTTGGGCCATGGCCTTCAATTGATCCCTCAAGGAGCCACACGGGAGCCTTCCCCCAGCCGATTCCTCCATCCCAGCGAACAGACCAGTAGCAACGGAAAGCCCAGATGGAACAGTGAAGACAGAGCCCCCTTCCTGCACGGGAATCCCTTCGGGGGCCTTCGACGGCGGCGCACGAGAAACCGTCCTTTTCCTCTTAGGAAAGGGCCGGCGCTCGCCCTTCCTCCCATCACCAGTCTTGGGCTCGGGTAACTGCTGACGACTCCGGCCGCCGCTAGAGAAGCTCCCAGACGCCGCCGACGAGATGGACGGCCCTGCCGTCGGCGGAGAATCAGGCGGAGGGCGCAAGTTAGCCGGGGGCTTGGCTACGCCACTAGCTTCCCCCAACGCGAGCCGCCCGAAAAGCGGAAGCGAATCATGTCTCGCGAAGCAGGAAGAACGCCAAGCGATAGCTACTCGAGAAAGAAGGGAAATGAAAGGTTGGGGGTCCTGGGGTGGGCCCCACCCCCGTTTTATCGCCGCATCCAACGGCACCCGTCAACTCCCGCCGAAACGACTCCTCACGACCAGCGGCCCCGATCGCTCCACGTGTCGGCAATGCCCTGGACCTCTTCCAATCGGGCGCTATAGGCCCGCGTACGTCGCACCCGCCAGCCGCCCTTTGACACGTGGACCATTGCTTTGGTTACATAGTGCACGAACCGGCGCACCCCCCTCAAGGTGCGGAGACCTCGCCCTGGTCCGCTAGCGGAAAAGACGACCAACGGACCGAGGGCTCTCCCCAACGAAACCATAGAAGGGAGCTCATCTCGGGGGGGCGACAGTCTACTCCTGACCCGACCCGCTAGCTGGACGGGGCAAGAGTGGGGGGCTAATGATGACACTCGATATTGGCAACCTCCAAGATCAGGACACGTGGCAGATGACGTATCCCAAGACTCAGAAGAAAGGGCCCATAGGGGCCGACCAGGTCCCCTGCGCCCGGCCTGCCAGCACAAACCGGCCCACCTCGGGCCCCCTGCAAATTGGCCTCTTCGGCCCCTCAGCCCGCCCCGAGCTGCCACAGGGCCAAGACTCCTTGGCCTCTTGCTCGTCTTCGAGCTCCCCAGCCGAGGCCGTATTCCTCGGTCCCTTCGACCGACCAACTCCACCACTCACAGGCGTAACCGCCGTTCCGCAAATCTCGCCATGCGCAGATTCTCTGCCAGCAACGTCCCACGTTCCACGCCATCACGATCCCCATTAATGGGCGATCCGCTCTTTACACGGGCGTGACGTCGGGAGCGTAACTGCCGGCGAGATTCTCGCGCCTGCTGCTGCGTGCCGCCACCGCTATATAAACCCCCATCACAGAGGGTCAAGTAAGCGATTCTTGATTCCACTTAGCCGTTACTCTGCTCGGATCTAGTACTAACTTGATCGTCGGAGGGTCCTCGGTGGTACCAAATCACCCGGGACTTCTTTGCAGGTACTCGGCGCTAAACTCCTCAAATCACCAATCTCCTCAAAACCCATTGAGACCCACACGCAACAGAAGATCACTGCCGAAATCCACCGGGAGAACAATGGAAGACAACATCTGACGGAAACCGGAAAAGGACCTCCATCACACACACTTAGCTAAGCCCTAACCATTCCGTAATGCGTCACTATGTCTTCTCAATATAGATGTCAAGCAGGAGGCTCCGGCTAACCTTGGGCAGTTTCATTGTGGGCAGCGGGTCAAATGGGCACCAACAAAAAATACCCGATGTTAACCAGAAGCTATAGCATGTTCCCATGACGCAACCCTTATAGGACAAGTGGGTGCGCGGGTAACTCGTAAATGCGGGTAAGGATCATGCAAACAAGTCCATGGGTTTTAGTATAGAAAGAATGGGACAGCTTTTAAATTTTGACAGCTTACGTATAGTGCAATAAGATGCACTTTAATAACTTGAAGATTACTAAAGTAAAGAACCTTTTTCCCTTGCAGGCACACTGATGGAGCTCCTTTTGGGGCCTCCGTCGGATGTTGTCTTCCGTTGATCTCGAGGCGAACTCGACTGGTTATCCTTCGTTGTGTGTGGGTCTCAATGGGTTTTGAGAGGAGACGGCGGGGTGAGGAGGCAGTCGCCGAGTACCTGCAAAGAAGTCCCGGGATGGTTTGGTACCACTGAGGACCCTCTGACGCTCAAGTTAGTGATGAGATTCGAGCAGAGTAACGGCGTAAAATGTCAAGAAAATCTTTCCTCACTCCTCTGTTATGGGAGTTTATATAGCGGTGGTGGCATGCAGCGGCAGGCGCGAGAATCTCGCCGGCAGTTACGCTCCCGACGTGACGCCCGCGCAAAGAGCGGATCGCCCATTAATGGGGATCGTGATGGCGTGGAACGTGGGATGCTGCCGGCGGGGAATCCGCTCATGGCGAGATTTACGGAACGACGGTTACGCCTGTGAGTGGTGGAGTTGGTCGGAGGACCGAGGAAGGCGGCCCCGGCCGGGGGCTCAAGGACGAGCGAGGAGGCCGAGGATTCTTGGTCTTGTGGCAGCTCGGGGCGAGCTGAGTGGCCGAGGAGGCAATATTCGCAGAGGGCCCCGAGGTGGGCTAGTTTGCGCTGGCAGGCCGGGCACAGGGTGGCCTGGTCGGCCCCTGTGGGCCCTTTCTTCTGAGCCTTGGGACACGTCATTTGCCACGTGTCCAGATCTTGGAGGTCGTCAATATCGAGCATTATCATTAGCCCCCCACTCTTGTCCGACCAGCTAGTGGTCGGGTCAGGAGTGGACTGCCGGGCCTCCTGAGACGAGATCCCTTCTATGGTTTCGTTGGGAGAGCCCTCGGTCCGTTGGTCGTCTTTTCCGCTAGCGAACCAGGGCGAGGTCTCCACACCTTGAGGAGGGTGCGCCGGTTCGTGCATTATGTAACTGAAGCAATGGTCCACGAGTCAAAGGGCGGCTGGCTGGTGCTACGTACGCGGGCCTATAGCGCCCAATTGGAAGCAGTCCAGCGCAGGACCGACATGTGGAGCGATCGGGGCCGCTGGTCGTGAGGAGTCGTTTCGGCGGGAGTTGACGGACGCCGTTGGATGCGACGATAAAACGGGGGTGGGGCCCGCCCCAAGGCCCCCAACCTTTCATTTCCCTTCTTCCTCGAGTAGCTATCGCTCGGCGTTCTTCCTCCTTCGTGAGACATGGTTCGCTCCCACTTTTCGGGCGGCTCGCGCTAGGGGGAAGCTAGTGGCGTAGCCGAGCCCCCGACTAACTTGCGCCCTCCGCCTGATTCTCCGCCGACGGCAGGGCCGTCCATCTCGTCGGCAGCATCTGGGAGTTTCTCTGGCGGCGGCCGGAGTCGTCAGCCGTTACCCGAGTCCCAGACTGGTGATAGGAGGAAGGGCGAGGGCCGGTCCCTTCCTAAGAGAAAAAGGACGGTTTCTCGTGCGCCACCGTCGAAGGCTCCCGAAGGGATTCCCGTGCGGGAAGGGGGCTCTGTCTTCACTGTTCCGTCTGAGCTTTCCGTTACCACTGGTCTGCTCGCCGGGATGGAGGAATCGGCTTGGGGAAGGCTCCCGTGTGGCTCCTTGAGGGATCACTTGGAGGCCATGGCCCAAGGGACGGTCCAGGTACGAATCCCTCGACACACATTTGCCTTGGTATGCCTTTCCTTGGTTCGGATGCTTCCTGACTTCTCATCGGCTTTCTGTCGGGTTCTTCAGCACTATGCCCTCGCCATTCGCATGGAGGCCGAGGGGGCGTTCCACGCCCTGAGACCAGTGGAGGCGTTTCCTTCGGAGGTTGAGATCCTGCAACGCGACCTGCGCAGGGAGCGGGATAAGGCCGACGTCGTGGCGGGCCGGGCGGAGGCTGCGGAGCTCGCCAACTCGGTGGCTCGGGGTGCCCTTCGCCGTCTGAACGCGTCTCTCCGGGTTGCCGATAGGAAGCTGGCGGACATGGCCGAACGCTTAGCGACACTGGAGAAGGAGAGGGACGTAAGCAGGAGGATGCTAAGGCGGCGCTGCTGAAGGCCCAGGTTGCCGAGGCTCGGGCTAAGAAAACTGTGGTCGAGTACAAGACGTCGGAGCAGCTTTATGCCGAGCTCGGGGAGTATTCTGCCGTTGCGTGGAATAAGGCTTGGGACGCCGTGAAGGACAGCTTCCGAGTTCGACGATGGTGAACTTCGCGCTCGGGTTCCGCTTCCGGCGACGAGGTCTCCGGTGAGGGATGACGAGGGAAGCCGGGCGCGCCCTTGGTGGCAAGGTCTTCGGTGGTAGGGCCTTGGGCCGTGACGCCGACGATGAAATGGCCGAAGTAAGCCTCCGGGCAGTTTGTAGTGCTGGGGGGCCTAGAATACCCTTTGTAAAGATCTTGATTTGGAAATAAAAGAAAAAAAGAACCCTTGATTCGTCGGTTTGTGGTTTTTTTTTCTTTTCCTCTTCTTTTTTTGTGTGAAGGACGTTCGTAGGATGTCCTTGCTTGTATTGTTGAGTTTCCGTGTAAGGTTGACCGTATGTCCGACGATCTCCTGTCGAGTTTTCCAGCCGGCGAGGGTGCCAAGCGTTGCCGTGGAGGTATCCTCATGTACCCCCTAGGTCGATGGGAGATCGTTCAGATTTGGATGAACCGGCCATCCTTCCGGGTGTCTCAGATCCTTAAGTGCGGCCACAGGACCACTGATCGAGCTCGGCCGAGCGGGGTGATCGTTTGGTTGCCGCTTGGTGAGGAATCTGATCTCT
This sequence comes from Agapanthus africanus, assembly GCA_030015575.1. NCBI lineage: Eukaryota > Viridiplantae > Streptophyta > Magnoliopsida > Asparagales > Amaryllidaceae > Agapanthus > Agapanthus africanus. The sequence goes on from JASDDO010000029.1 coordinate 219,692,072, forward strand.
AGCGTCGTGGGTAGACAACTACCAGCCGGAGTTTTTGACGAGCAGGGTAGCTGCTCGGTTGCCTCTTGCGAGGGCTTTTGATCCTTCAGGACGGTGGTAGGAAGCTACCAGCCGTCGATGGTCAGGCAAGGACCCGACCGTCTCGGGGAAGAATTTTGATCCTCGGCGTGTGGCAGGGAAGCTGCCCGTTGGGGATAGCCGAGCGAGGGAACCTCAGACTCGGCCGCCTCTGGGAGAGCTTTCAGATCCTTCAGGACGGGAACAAAGCAGGGTTACTGCCCAGTGCCTCTTGGCGAGGACTTTGATCCCTGTCGGTTGCGGTAGGAAGCTACCGGCCGGGGATAGCCGGGCAAGGACCCGACTGCCTCTGGGAGGACTTTGGTCCTTGGCGCGGGGAAAGCTATAAGGCTATACGAAGCCCACCGGGGACCTTTGGCCGGGCAGGGTTACTGCCCGGTGCCTCTTGGCGAGGGCTTTTGTCCTGAAAAGATAGCCGAGCGAGGGAACCTCTGGCATCGACTGCCTCTGGGAAGGCTTTTTGATCCCCGGCGTTGTGGCAGGGAAGCTGCCCGCGGGGGATAGCCGAGCGAAGGAACCTCTGGCCTCGACTGTCTCTGGGAGGGCTTTTTGATTCCTGGCGCTGTGGCAGGAAAGCTGCCCGCTGGGGATAGCCGAGCGAGGGAACCTCGGGCCCGACCGTCTCTGGGAGATCCTTCTCGTTGTACAGGGGGAACCCTACCGGGAAAGAAGGTTTCGAAAGTTTCTTTATTCGCATGGATAGGAATTTTAGACAACACTATACACCATCATTTCAAAGGGAGATTTTGAGCGGTAGCCAGGGTGCGGCACTTTGCTAGTTTGACTTCATAGGTATAGCTTGAGCTTCTCCGCGTTGTAAGGCCGAGAGAGCTTCCGTCCGTCCGCGTCTTGCAGGCGGTAGGCTCCGCCGGAGAGCGCTTCGAAGACGAGGAAGGGACCTTCCCACTTTAGGGAGAACTTGTGGAGCCTGCCTTGGTCGATGAACTCGTTCCGCCGCAGGACCAGGTCCCCGGCCTTGAAGGATCGGTGTTTTACCCGAGCGTTGTAGTACCGGGCCGTTTGCTGTTGGTAGGTGGCGGCTCTGATTTGGGTCCTATCCCTTTTCTCCAACAATACGTCGAGGTTGGTTCGTAGTGCCATGGTGTTTGCTTCATCGTCAAAGTGCTCGACTCGGTGGCTGGGTAGCCCGATCTCTGTTGGGACCATTGCTTCGGTTCCGTGGTAGAGGCTAAAAGGGGTCTCCCCGGTTGGAGTCTTTTTTGACGTGCGCAGGGCCCATAGGACCCGGGGTAGTTCCTCGACCCAACCGCATTGCCTCCTTTCCAGGCGGGTTCGGAGGCCCCTGAGGACGTCCTGGTTAGCGACCTCGGCCTGCCCATTACATTGGGGGTGCGCGACCGCGGCAAACTTCATGAGGATGTGGTATTCTTTGTAGAAGTCCCTTACTTTCTCGTTCTCGAAGTTTGTCCCGTGGTCGGTGATGATGCACCTTGGGATCCCGAACCGATGAATCAGGTTGTTTTGGAGGAACTTGATGGTTGTGGCGGCGTCCGGTTTCCTGATGGGAACGGCCTCGATCCATTTGGTGAAGTAGTCCACCGCGACGAGGACGTACTTATGTCCGCCAGTCCCTGTGGGGAACTGGCCGATCATATCCAATCCCCATTGGGCGAATGGCCACGGGGACGTCAGGGCCGTTAGTTCGGTAGCCGGGAGGCGGGGGATACTGCCGTGGAGTTGGCAGCTCTTGCACCTCCTGGCCAGCTTCAGGGCGTCTTCGTGCATGGTGGGCCAATAGTACCCCTGAAGTAGTGCCTTTTGGGTCAAGGTTCGAGCCCCCGGTGTGCGCCGCCCACCCCTTCATGGATTTCCCACAGGATATAGTCGGCCTCGTGGGGGTCAACGCACCGGAGCAGGGGCTGAATGAAGGCCTTCTTGTAGAGGTTCCCGTTGCACCGAACGAAGTGGGTGGCTCTGGCCCGGAGGCGGCGGGCGGCTGCTCTGTCTTCCGGGAGCGTGTCGTCTTTCAGGAATTCAACGAGGGGCTTCCTCCAATCTGGGTCATTCTCCTGTGTTGCGTATACTTGGAGTGTCGCCGCCTCGTCGCTAACGCTGGGTCGGGCCAAGGTTTCGAAGAGTATCGACCGCCTGTTGTTAGCTGAGTATGATGAAGCCAACTTGCTCGGGACGTCTGCCTGAGCATTCATTTGTCTGGGTATTTGTTCCACCTGGATTTCGTCGAAGTTTTTTCGGAGCTTCCTCACCTCGTCTAGGTATTTCAACATTAGGGGCTCCCGAGCCTCGAAGCGGCCGGTTACTTGACCGACGACCAGGGCCGAGTCACTGCAGACCCGGACAACCTTCAGCCCCAGCCCGACAGCCATGCGCAGTCCGGCTAGGAAGGCTTCGTACTCCAAAGCATTGTTTGACGCTTTGAAACCGAGCCTCAGGGAATACTCCATCTCGGCTTCGTTCGGGCCCCGGATAATAAGACCGGCACCCCAGCCTTCCTCGGTTGAATACCCGTCGACGTAGATGACCCACTCCGGGGCTGAGCTGGGGCCTTCCTGGTCGGTATGCCGGGTAGCGAGGGGCGGCGTGTGATCCTGCTTCCCGCTAGGAATGGTGCATTCGACGACGAAATCGGCAAGGGCCTGCGCCTTAATGGCTTGCCTCGGGCGATACCTTATGTCGAATTGAGACAGCTCCCATCTCCATTTCTCTAGGTGGCCAAAGGATTCTGGCGATGCCAGGATAGCCCCCAAGGGGCGCTCAATGAGGACGTGATGGTGTGTGCTTGGAAGTAATGCCGCAGCTTCCGCGAGGTTACCATGAGGGCCAGGACGATCTTCTCTATGGCGGGGTATCTCGTCTCCCCGTCTTTGGATATATGACTCATATAGTACACTGGCCTCTGCACCCCCTCGGCCTCCCGGACGAGCACCGACCCTGCTACTTGGTCGGATACCGCCAGGTACAGTGACAGCTCGTCCCCTTCCGAGGGCCGGATGAGTAGGGGCGGCGTTGCGAGGTGCCTCTTCAGTAGGTCGAAGGCGGCTTGGCAATCTTCCGACCACTCGAACCTTGGGATGTTCCTCAGCGCCTTGAAGAACGGGAGGCACTTCTCTCCCGACCTGGACATGAAACGGCTCAGAGCGGCGATCCGCCCCGTGAGCCGCATGATTTCGACGTTGGTCCTGGATGCGGCCATGTTCAGAATGGCGTCGATCTTCTCCGGGTTAGCTTCAATCCCGCGGTGAGTGACCATGAACCTGAGGATTTCCTTCCGGTAACCCCGAACGCACACTTGGCGGGGTTCAGCTTCATGTTGAACTTGCGGAGCACCTTGAACGCCTCGCCCAGGTCCTTAACATGGTCGGCCGACGAGACGGACTTGACGAGCATGTCGTCGACGTAGACCTCCATGTTTCTAACGATCGGCAGCTTGAACATGCGGTTGACCGGCCTCTGGTATGTGGCCCCGGCATTCTTGAGGCCGAATGGTATCACCCTGTAACAGTACACCCCTCGGTCCGTCGTGAATGCGGTCATGTCTTCGTCGTCAGGGTTCATGCGGATCTGGTTGTAGCCGGAGAAAGCGTCCATGAAGCTCAGAAGCTCGTGCCCGGCCGAGCTGTCGACGAGCTGGTCTATGCAGGGGAGCGGGAAGTTGTCCTTAGGGCAGGCCTTGTTGAGGTCGGTGAAATCGACGCACATACGCCACTTCCCACTCGACTTCTTGACCGGGACCACGTTGGCCAGCCACTCCGAGTAGGGCACGTTCCTGATGAAGTTGGCGGCGAAGAGTCGGTCAACTTCTTCTTCGATGGCCTTTTGTTTGACCGGGGCGAAGCTTCTCTTCTTCTGCCTGACGGGTCGGGCTGTTGGATCAACCCCGAGCTTGTGGGAGATGATTTTAGGGTCGATCCCAGGCATGTCGGCTGGGGCCCAGGCGAAGACGTCTGAATTGCTCCGGAGGAACTCGGTCAGGTCATCCCGCTGGGTTCCCGTCAGGAGTGACCCGGCCTGGACGGTCTTCCTTGGGTCTCCTTCTGCTAAGGGCACCTCGGTCAATGGCTCGACCGGTGTCCCACGGACTTCCTTCCGCTCGTCCCGGGTGTCCAGGGACCCCTCCATGTCGCCGCATGAATCGGCGCTATCAGCGTGCTGCTCGGGGGAAGATGCCTCTGTGTAACGTCTTCAAAATAATAAAATATGATTTTTGGGAAATTTTATAATTTAATATTATTTTAATGAATATTTTAATATTCTGGTATAATTAAATACAGATAAATGGGGAAAAATTATGGAAAATTCTAAAATAAGGTATTTTAAGGAATTGCCTCGTTTTCTGTGCATGCCCCCATTTCCTCTAGTTTTGACCCTGAGTATGTCTAGTTTTGACTGATTCCATCTAGGGTGAAATCTGGGTTGATTTTCCTATGTTGGTGTATAATTTGGGACTTGTTTTAGAATGGATTTTGGTATTTGGTGATTCATTCCTGTCGGGTGGCGTTTGGACGTCAACGACAAGTGGATTTTGATTGTGTTTACATGCGAGTCGATAGGTTTTTACCTATGCGGGTAGCGTGTGCTATTTTGGTTTCCGATGTGATTTTCATGTGCTTTAGCATTGTGATATACTTGTAGGTACCCCGCGTGATGTTGAGACAAAGGAGGTGAAGATAGCGACATCGGCTTTGGCACACGAGAAGCAAGGTGAGTAGATTTATATCTACGGGAAGAAGTCGGGTGGATGGCGTATAGCACCCCCGCAGTCCGTGGTGATGTATACGAATACGTATACACACGAATATTTATATTGTGTTGTTTAGGGTTATTGATGGTAATAATGATATTTTGATGATAAGAATATATTGGTTTAGTATAGTGCGAACCCTAGAGTAGTGGTTGCACTCACACATACATTTACACACATACTTGCATTCATTCTTTCATTTATTAGAGTGCATATGATGGTGCGTATATCTACACATGGGTATGGGACTATGTGTTTATATACGGGATTTGAGGATGATACGTGGTTTGATATGATAATTGATGTGAGGCCGTGAGATCGGCGATGTGACATAGTTTGCCTTTGAGGTGCGATATGATAGTTTTAGCAGGCCTTTGGACATGTGCTTTACCCGCATTCATATTTTATAGATGGTGTCGATTTGTACTAGACTTACAGTAGTACCCCAGATTGTGTGATCTGATGATAAGTGATACCTGATATGTGATGAGATAGTGTGATATTGACCCCTACCCAGCTATTGGGATGCCGTACGACGATTTACCGTACGAGCCGATATTGATGATAGATCCGCACTCATGACTCGAGGATATCATACGATATGTTATTGAGGCGAGATCACCGACTATCATATCTATATTTATATACTGACTCAGATTAGGTGGTTTCATACCCCTCCTGTCTAGATTATTTAGTAGACATTAGACTAGACCGGGTCATACCTATTTCAAAACTAACGAATCGGGGATATTTTAAAGATAAGCAGAAGGGTTATACGGATATTTTCAAATGATGCATCTTTTCTTAAAACACCGTAGCCCTTACTTTACCAAAAGCCCTGATTCGTCTTATTTCAAAAGGCAAGGTTGCATGACATATCTATTGGGGCAGGTTCTGTACTTTTGCGTTGATCATTCGTTTCCGCATATTCCTGCTATTTGCATTGCATCGCTTGTATTGTTGTGACATTCAGTCATGCTTCTAGGACACCAGCACCATTATCGATGATGTATATGTTCCACGTACACTTGTTGCCGGCTCACACACTCATCATCGATAATTGCCATGTCACTACACTATAGTACTATTGCATTCATGATATGATTCTGGCATGGCATATTGTACACTTATACCTGTACACATATATAAATGATTCTAGCTTGATTGGGGATTTGGGAACCGCAAGATACTCTTTAAAAACAGATTCCTTTTAAAAGAGCGGTCTCCCTCGACATGTGCACATTATTATTCCATGTTGCATGACTTACTGATATGCTTGCATTACTGTTACATGCCGCATACATCATGTTTTGACTGTACGCATTGAGATATGTTGTTTCTATGATATTTCTGGATTTGGGAACCGAGGGTATTTCAAAAGATAATGTCATTTCTTTAAAAACCCGGTTACCCTTGATATGATATTTCAGTGCGTCCACCATGTGTTTTCTCGGTGCTGAGAGCGATATGTGTAACCCGAATCGAGGCGTGGATGAGCCGATTGCGGGTACATGGTGGACCCGGTATGGTTCCCCTCGGCAAGATGATCGATGAGCTTTGCCGATTGAGCCTGGAGGCGGGCGAGTACCTACCGGTGATTGGTTGGACCTGGCGGTTATCCGGAGGATACCGACCAGAGTCGATAGATGTTTTGGGCATACTGCCGGGGCCGAGGGCCGATACCGCAGACAGAGCCCGCGGGCCGATCCGGACTGACGGAGCCCGATATATGAGGATTTACGTGCCGATGCTGGGCACAGTTTTCATGATGTTTTCGGGTGTCGATGCTGGGCACCCTGGTTCCATGATTTTGATGTGTCGCGAGGGACACGGGTGGTTATATCCTCATATTATTTCCCATGCACATGATTCATGATATTTACATGCATGGTGGTTATTGTCAGTGGGTGACGAGTGGACGGGATCCACGAGTGTGCAGATTTGATTACATTGGTTATACCTCATATTCATGACATGCTATTACCTGAGGCACTAGCACGAGCACTTGGCATTACACTCATGTAGGGATTACATTGCCAGTTTAGCATGCTTCAGCTTTATTCATATTGAGGTTTATGTATATCTGATCGTTTTGACCTAGGATGGGTCATGCATTTGATTTCTGCTTGTAGATATCTTTCTATTCACGAGTTGGCAACTCACCCCCGTTGTGCCCCAGTTCTTGCAGGTTTGCCGTACAGATTCCATAGCGGCATTTCTGGCACACTGCTTCCTTATGGGTGACTTGCTTGGATAGGTGGGTTCTTTTGTATCAGAACCGTCCTTGTTCATGTATTATTTATTGTATCTAGAATTGTCCATCAACCAAAACTTGTAGTTTGTTTCAGACTTAGAAAACAGTGTTGTTTTATTTCGACCTTAGAGTCGCGCTAGTAGTATTACGGTTTTCTGGCTGTTTTGAGTTTCTTTTTTTTGGGTTTTGATCCTCGCCCTTTGGCGTTGTATATTATTATTGCTTGCGTGGTTGTGACTGTCGATGGACGAAGAGTTAGCTCCCGCTTGGGGATGCCTTTTATCATTTCATATATATTATTCTTGTTGTACCCCGTTCGGGGCCAGTTTTTACAAAGGAAACTCTGCCGAAATTTTCAGGAAAGGTTACACATTTTAAAAAATGCATATTCGGCTTAGTTATTTAAAAACTTTGATTTCCAAACATGATTTCCTTACTTTTCAAAAACAGTTTTTCCTTATTTACTCTTTAAATGGTTTTAGATTGCTGGGCTTTTGGCTTACTTGGATCAGATGGGGTCCTATAGACTTCATATGGTTCAAGGGCCAGTCACGTGCTCTTTCGGGTCGTGACAAAGTTGGTATCAGAGCGCTAGGTTGACCTTGGTTCGAGTCTAAGTTTGACTATGTGGAGCCTAGGGCGTTACCTATATACGGAACTTAGGCTTGACCTTACGGAACTTAGACTTGGTCGAGGGGGTATTAGACCCGAACTTTCGTCGTGTAGGATGACCTTTGGTTGATGGAATAGGTGACTAAAGTAGAGTGACGTACCGTGGGTATGTTCCGCGGCATACTTACGACACGCCACTCCGCTTAAGAAACCTTAGGTTGTACATTTCCTTGCATTGTGTCATATTCCTTCCTATGATCTATCTTCATCGATACTGGTTATGGTTTTGCTGCCGCGATTGCACGGGCAGAGTGAGCTACGGCTCGAGTTGTCAGCATGAGCTCGTCGCGGACGAGGACTGACCGGGGCATGATTCCAGAGACATACGGTTGCATTGAGGCTTCGTATTTTGTGTTTCCGCACTATGGGCGTTTGACAGATCGCTGCTGTGAGATTTCTAGGATGTACCGGACGGTACCAGAGGATTGAGCCACTGATAGAGGCCAGCCAGGATGTGATGACCGTTGATGTATCACTTATTCATGATGGTTGAGGCGCTGCTTAGCGTACCGACGAATGAGCCAGTTGTTGCTGCGAGTGATGAGATATCGCCCAGATGATTGGAGCTACTGCAGCATGAGCATATTCTTAGAGATGTGATAGTGAGTCGCTAGTCACCGAGGATTAATGACTAGGACATGTGGTTCGTTCGCTTACCCCGATGCGAGGTCATCAGATAGATTGATTCCAGCTAGAGACGACTTCACGCAGATTCGTTGAGAGTCGATTGAGACGATCGAAGGTCAGGAACCCATTTTCCAAGTTTAAAGTAAACGGAAAGACATGCAGGTGATTCTATGGACCCTCTAGAAGAATGAAACCCTAACTCGACTTAATGACCGTGTGAAAGCCTTTGAACCTTAGGGTTTGCGGCAGTTCCTCGGCGCCATTAGTGAGGCTTGGGTTTGCCCTTCTACGGCTGGACCACCGACGCTGTGGCATGTACTCGATACTATTAAACTGTACCCGAGATGTTGAGCTCTTGGGGGATTGTGAGGTTCTGACGAGTCGATCGGATGATTCGACATCATTCGGATATCATGTGATGGGACACTGCTTGGGAGACTCCAGATACGAGCATAGCCGTCGGAGCGCAGTCTGTGTAGCCATGATGAGATGAGTCCGAATCAGTCGATAGTGGAGCAAGGTGGAGTAAAGAGTTTGCACGAGATTTCGACGAGATGACGTTCCACTCCGCTGACATCAGAGATGCGATATGCACGCTGAGGATGTGTTCGGCTAGATATCTTCTACTGAGTGATGAAGATACTGAGTTCGTGATTTCGAGTCCGTGTTAGAGACTTCGGGTGGCCCGTAGCCGAGGACATTGCAGTGTGCAGATAAAGACGCGACGTCGAATGGTCGATGATACAGACAAGCGGGACAAGAAGTTCGTGCGAGAGGCAGACGAGCTGTTACTACACCCCGTTAAGATTAAAGGCCGGACATGCATACAGAGGCGCAGAGATGCGACCAGCTTCCGAGGAGATGTTGTACTAAGGACGCAGAGGTCCAGAGAGCGAGAAAAGATTACGTCAGAGTACCAGCCTCCTTACAGTTTGGCTTAGGCAAGATCAGAAGAGACCTTGAGTAGGATTCCTTCCAGTACACTGCTGCAATAAGAGTTGCACCCAGGATCGGATGTGTGATATGCATTCAGAGGACCCGAGGTCGGCGCCAGAGATGTGCTGCTTTACGAGCGGTCGTGAGGATTGACCGAGAGATGACCAGGGAAGTGCAAGAACGGAATCGTTCCTGTCAGCACACCTGACCGGGCCGATGAGCCGATGGATTGCGAGATTGGTAATCTACAGGAAAGATCAGGAACCAGAGGCAGAGGACGCCAGCTGCGAGCAAGAGGCAAGTAGAGATCTTGCGCTGCTAGAATTGGATGTACCGGCACCTTCCCGACTTCGAGGGAGGATATACCGACGACAGTGTTCATGCCTTATGATTTGTGATTTTGTGATTTGATTATCACGTATCCGTTGCTTTGGATTTCGGTATTTTGGGCGATCTATTCGCATGATTTAGTCTTGATGACTGAGTTTCATGATATTTGATTTTGTGCACCATGGTTGCACCTACTGGGTATTTATACCTTGTACATAGTTATTACTCTTGAGCTGTTGATTGCGATTTCATGCCTATTTTATGCTGGTGATTTGATTTACGCTTCCAGCAGAGTTTCATGTAATTTTAGTGTTTTGATTTTGCACTCGGTATAGCTTATATATGCTTGTAGTGCATCGATATGTGTTTTGTGCCCGCAGCTGCACACGTTTATGATTTTCTTCATATCTGGATACACTTGGTGTTGCTGCTTACGTATTTGAGTTATTGCTTGGTATTTGTGCATGGGATGCACCAGTTCTATACTTCGTGTGTTTGTCGCACCAGTTTTATGTTTCTTGCGTTTATCACATCAGATTTATATTTCGTGCCTTTGTTGCACCGGATTTATATTTTGTGCATTACGATTGCACCTGACTTCGATTTGATGCCTTTCGGTATGTCGATTTTGATTGTGATATTGATGTGGATTCTTGCACTCCGTGCTTTTGACTGGACTTACGCATATTCGACGTTGCTATTGGATTTTGTGATTCCGTGCATATTGAGTGCGCAGGGTCTAGATTTTCATTCGTGCATGATGGATGCACCGATTTGGATTTTCGCGCATGTTGGGCGCATGTTTTGAGATACGATTTTGGGGCACACCAGATGCACTAAATCGAGATTCTTCGTGCATGTCAGATGTACCTGTTTTGGCTGTCAGGCACACATGTTGCCTATGACAGATGCTTCGTGCACATCCGTTGCACCTAGATGTTGTTTTGTGCATCTGTTTAGCACATATATGGATTTTGATTCCCCTGCGCACCGGATGCACAGGGTGGGTTATGTATATTTTTGAGATTTATTCCTTTTGGAACAGTACATTTTTATGATATTGGATATTATTTTCTTACTGAGCAGGACTAGTCAGAGGACAGTACCTGGATATTTTTATTTTTTTTGTGCATGCATCGATAGTTATCGAAGGGATTTCCAAAGAGCGAGCTATAGTCTCAGTATATACCTACGTGTCCGATATGACACGAAACGTTTTAAAAAAATAAGGAAACCCTTCTGATTGTTTTCAAAACGGCGGAACGTGCTTATTAAACAAAGGATATATATATACATATATAGTTACTTTCTTATGAAAAACGTCCGCCATTGTGCAGTGTTATGCGCATCGCACAGCGACTTAAAAAGGATTTGGCATACAGTTGCATCAGCTAATTACATGTATAGATTGGGTGTCTACATGTATAGTCTTGGTCCATATCATATTGATTTTGTATTGGATTTGACATTGTGTCGTTACCATGACTCCGATGATTGCGGATGCTTGATGGAGTGTTGCTTTTGAGTTATCTGCTCAGTACTCATGCGCATGCATTGCGCTATGATGTTTTATGTATAGATGATTTCGGAGCCCCGATGACTTGGAATTTGTATTGAAATATTTTAGTATTTGGGGGTTTAAATTTAAATTCGGGGACCGAATTTCTTTAAGGGGGGTAGATTGTAACGTCTTCAAAATAATAAAATATGATTTTTGGGAAATTTTATAATTTAATATTATTTTAATGAATATTTTAATATTCTGGTATAATTAAATACAGATAAATGGGGAAAAATTATAGAAAATTCTAAAATAAGGTATTTTAAGGAATTGCCTCGTTTTCTGTGCATGCCCCCATTTCCTCTAGTTTTGACCCTGAGTATGTCTAGTTTTGACTGATTCCATCTAGGGTGAAATCTGGGTTGATTTTCCTATGTTGGTGTATAATTTGGGACTTGTTTTAGAATGGATTTTGGTATTTGGTGATTCATTCCTGTCGGGTGGCGTTTGGACGTCAACGACAAGTGGATTTTGATTGTGTTTACATGCGAGTCGATAGGTTTTTACCTATGCGGGTAGCGTGTGCTATTTTGGTTTCCGATGTGATTTTCATGTGCTTTAGCATTGTGATATACTTGTAGGTACCCCGCGTGATGTTGAGACAAAGGAGGTGAAGATAGCGACATCGGCTTTGGCACACGAGAAGCAAGGTGAGTAGATTTATATCTACGGGAAGAAGTCGGGTGGATGGCGTATAGCACCCCCGCAGTCCGTGGTGATGTATACGAATACGTATACACACGAATATTTATATTGTGTTGTTTAGGGTTATTGATGGTAATAATGATATTTTGATGATAAGAATATATTGGTTTAGTATAGTGCGAACCCTAGAGTAGTGGTTGCACTCACACATACATTTACACACATACTTGCATTCATTCTTTCATTTATTAGAGTGCATATGATGGTGCGTATATCTACACATGGGTATGGGACTATGTGTTTATATACGGGATTTGAGGATGATACGTGGTTTGAGATGATATTTGATGTGAGGCCGTGAGATCGGCGATGTGACATAGTTTGCCTTTGAGGTGCGATATGATAGTTTTAGCGGGCCTTTGGACATGTGCTTTACCCGCATTCATATTTTATAGATGGTGTCGATTTGTACTAGACTTACAGTAGTACCCCAGATTGTGTGATCTGATGATAAGTGATACCTGATATGTGATGAGATAGTGTGATATTGACCCCTACCCAGCTATTGGGATGCCGTACGACGATTTACCGTACGAGCCGATATTGATGATAGATCCGCACTCATGACTCGAGGATATCATACGATATGTTATTGAGGCGAGATCACCGACTATCATATCTATATTTATATATTGACTCAGATTAGGTGGTTTCATACCCCTCCTGTCTAGATTATTTAGTAGACATTAGACTAGACCGAGTCATACCTATTTCAAAACTAACGAATCGGGGATATTTTAAAGATAAGCAGAAGGGTTATACGGATATTTTCAAATGATGCATCTTTTCTTAAAACACCGTAGCCCTTACTTTACCAAAAGCCCTGATTCGTCTTATTTCAAAAGGCAAGGTTGCATGACATATCTATTGGGGCAGGTTCTGTACTTTTGCGTTGATCATTCGTTTCCGCATATTCCTGCTATTTGCATTGCATCGCTTGTATTGTTGTGACATTCAGTCATGCTGCTAGGACACCAGCACCATTATCGATGATGTATATGTTCCACGTACACTTGTTGCCGGCTCACACACTCATCATCGATAATTGCCATGTCACTACACTATAGTACTATTGCATTCATGATATGATTCTGGCATGGCATATTGTACACTTATACCTGTACACATATATAAATGATTCTAGCTTGATTGGGGATTTGGGAACCGCAAGATACTCTTTAAAAACAGATTCCTTTTAAAAGAGCGGTCTCCCTCGACATGTGCACATTATTATTCCATGTTGCATGACTTACTGATATGCTTGCATTACTGTTACATGCCGCATACATCATGCTTTGACTGTACGCATTGAGATATGTTGTTTCTATGATATTTCTGGATTTGGGAACCGAGGGTATTTCAAAAGAGAATATGTCATTTCTTTAAAAACCCGGTTACCCTTGATATGATATTTCAGTGCGTCCACCATGTGTTTTCTCGGTGCTGAGAGCGATATGTGTAACCCGAATCGAGGCGTGGATGAGCCGATTGCGGGTACATGGTGGACCCGGTATGGTACCCCTCGGCAAGATGATCGATTAGCTTTGCCGATTGAGCCTGGAGGCGGGCGAGTACCTACCGGTGATTGGTTGGACCTGGCGGTTATCCGGAGGATACCGACCAGAGTCGATAGATGTTTTGGGCATACTGCCGGGGCCGAGGGCCGATACCGCAGACAGAGCCCGCGGGCCGATCCGGACTGACGGAGCCCGATATATGAGGATTTACGTGCCGATGCTGGGCACAGTTTTCATGATGTTTTCGGGTGTCGATGCTGGGCACCCTGGTTCCATGATTTTGATGTGTCGCGAGGGACACGGGTGGTTATATCCTCATATTATTTCCCATGCACATGATTCATGATATTTACATGCATGGTGGTTATTGTCAGTGGGTGACGAGTGGACGGGATCCACGAGTGTGCAGATTTGATTACATTGGTTATACCTCATATTCATGACATGCTATTACCTGAGGCACTAGCACGAGCACTTGGCATTACACTCATGTAGGGATTACATTGCCAGTTTAGCATGCTTCAGCTTTATTCATATTGAGGTTTATGTATATCTGATCGTTTTGACCTAGGATAGGTCATGCATTTGATTTCTGCTTGTAGATATCTTTCTATTCACGAGTTGGCAACTCACCCCCGTTGTGCCCCAGTTCTTGCAGGTTTGCCGTACAGATTCCATAGCGGCATTTCTGGCACACTGCTTCCTTATGGGTGACTTGCTTGGATAGGTGGGTTCTTTTGTATCAGAACCGTCCTTGTTCATGTATTATTTATTGTATCTAGAATTGTCCATCAACCAAAACTTGTAGTTTGTTTCAGACTTAGAAAACAGTGTTGTTTTATTTCGACCTTAGAGTCGCGCTAGTAGTATTACGGTTTTCTGGCTGTTTTGAGTTTCTTTTTTTTGGGTTTTGATCCTCGCCCTTTGGCGTTGTATATTATTATTGCTTGCGTGGTTGTGACTGTCGATGGACGAAGAGTTAGCTCCCGCTTGGGGATGCCTTTTATCATTTCATATATATTATTCTTGTTGTACCCCGTTCGGGGCCAGTTTTTACAAAGGAAACTCTGCCGAAATTTTCAGGAAAGGTTACACATTTTAAAAAATGCATATTCGGCTTAGTTATTTAAAAACTTTGATTTCCAAACATGATTTCCTTACTTTTCAAAAACAGTTTTTCCTTATTTACTCTTTAAATGGTTTTAGATTGCTGGGCTTTTGGCTTACTTGGATCAGATGGGGTCCTATAGACTTCATATGGTTCAAGGGCCAGTCACGTGCTCTTTCGGGTCGTGACACTCTGCCAGACCTACCTCCGCGACCCATTGGCTTCCGTACGCCCGGCCCACCCCACCTCGGCCGGGGGGGAATTTTATCGCCAGGTGGTATGTCAAGATCTGGGCCTGGAGGGAATTCAGGGTCAGCCGGCCGAGGACATTGTAGGCCGAGGGGACCCTGGCCACAATAAAGTCCACCAGTAGCGTGCGCGTGCGGCCGGGCTCGCCGATCGTGAACTGAAGGGTGACCACCCCCTGCACCGGGACGGAGTGGTTGGTGAATCCCGAGAAGACGTGGGAGGTCGACCTCAAGTCCGCTGGGGCCAGTCCCAGCAGAAAGCAGTCGTGGAAGAGGATGTCCGCCGAGCTGCCTGAATCGATGAGTATTCGGTGGACCTCGTATCAGTGAATCCGCGCTACGATCACCAGCGGGTCGCTATGGGGCACAGATATGTCGTGGAGATCCTCGTCGCCAAAGGTGATGAGCTCCCGGCCCCTAGCTCTTTTGGTCGGACGGCCGTCGGAGCCTGTGGGGTGGCAGCCTGCGGGGAGACTGACGGCCTCGAGCGAGGGTCCTTCTGCGTCCCCGTTACGACGGAGGCGGTAGCGGGCGTTTGGATCCTTAGGGGAGTCGATTGCCATGCGGGCGGGGACCGGAAGGCCAACTTTGTATTTTGTGGAGTTATCAGTTCCCACAGACGGCGCCAACTGATGGAGCTCCTTTTAGGGCCTCCGTCAGATGTTGTCTTCCGTTGATCTCGAGGCGAACTCGACTGGTTATCCTTCGTTGCGTGTGGGTCTCAATGGGTTTTGAGAGAAGAAGGCGGGGTGAGGAGGCTGTCGCCGAGTACCTGCAAAGAAGTCCCGGGATGGTTTGGTACCACCGAGGACCCTCCGACGCTCAAGTTAGTGATGAGATTCGAGCAGAATAACGGCGTAAAGTGTAAAGAAAATCTTTCCTCACTCCTCTATGATGGGGGTTTATATAGCGGTGGTGGCATGCAGCGGCAGGCGCGAGAATCTCGCTGGCAGTTAGCTCCCGACGTCACGCCCGCGCAAAGAGTGGATCACCCATTAATGGGGATCGTGATGGCGTGGAACGTGGGATGCTGCCGGCGGGGAATCCGCGCATGGCGAGATTTGCGGAACGGCGGTTACGCCTGTGAGTGATGGAGTTGGTCGGAGGACCAAGGAAGACGGCCCCGGCCGGGGGCTCGAGGACGAGCGAGGAGGCCGAGTAGTCTTGGTCTTGTGGCAGCTCGGGACGAGCTGAGTGGCCGAGGAGGCAATATTCGCAGAGGGCCCCGAGGTGGGCCAGTTTGCGCTGGCAGGCCGGACACAGGATGGCCTGGTCGGCCCCCGTGGGCCCTTTCTTCTGAGCCTTGGGACACGTCGTCTGCCACGTGTCCAGATCTTGGAGGTCGTCGATATCGAGCATTATCACACACCATACAAACCCACAGGTTGGGTGAACTCAGTGACATGAATAAACGGCTGGAAGTAGATTTAAAACAGGTAGTAAATTTTTGACTCGTGACGAGTGTTTTACTACTGAGCGGGCCTACAGTTCATTCTTGACATATATACTTGAAAAGTAACCATAAGGTAATTCAGTTCGTCCACCAACCTTGGTATTTTTCTGGACCATCCAACTGACCACCTTGTCCAGGAAGTATTTGGAGTTCAGGTCCAACAGCATTCTATGGACTTACAGCCTAATATCTCAGCTACTGATAGGATGTCAAGTATGCATTTTTCAGGAGAGAGATAAATGCATCCCTATGCAGAGCAACCACAACACCTAGAAAATACTCAAGACTCCCCAGGTATTTGATATGGACCTATGTATGAAAATAAAGCTTCAAATAACAATACCAAAACTATGATCATCAGTTATCACAAAATCATCAACATGCACCACCAAAATATAAATTATGACCGAAGACTACCCAGGTCTTTGGTATGGAACTATGTATGAAAATAAAGTTTCAAATTATAATACCAAAGCTATGAACCTGTAATCACAATATCATCCACATAGACCACCAAAATAAGCGTAAATTATGACATCAACAGAAGTCTTACAATATAACTTGGATCCTCCAGGTCGATGATGGTGGACAAAGCGCACACAACCGTTTATCAACTCTTCTATTGATACACGATGGATAGCTTGAACAATGATGCGGACACAACTCACATGACACAATCCAAAAAGACCCAAGCAAGTAACAAAAGAGGAAATATCCTCTTCAAGGACTGTAAGACAGATGCTCATGTCCGAATCTATAATGGGCATCACCCGCGGAAGTACTAGCTGGACATAAAATAGCATGGATGCTCATCGAGACTATACCAGCCATTGGACTCAACAACTAATATAAACAGCTAAATAAAATGACTCAAGTTTGGAATAGAAATAGAAAAGGTAATATGGTTATTAACCGAATCTAATTCAAATCAATCAAGATCTCCAGCTGATACAGCAAATCTCCATAGATAGCAACAAATACCTATTGATAGCAATTGCTCCAATCATGATCTCAAAATCTCCATAGATAGCAACAAATACCTATAGGTAACAACTACTCCAATCAAGATCTCCAAATCTCTATATATAGAGACTATGGGCTAAAATTGATTACTAGTATTATTATGAATTGATTGTAATTGATTTATAATTTGGCTACAAAATGTAGCCTTTGTACACAACAAATTCATAAAGGTAAATACATTTATTTCTAAATCTTTTTATGGTATCAGAGCGGAGATTTTTTGAAATGGAAGGAACATAGAGAGTATTATGAAGATGAAAGCGACGATTATTGATAGAAAAAGAAGTTCCCGTGTGTGTAATAAGCAAACCCGAGCCATCTCCAAGGTGAATTTGATTAGGTCCATCATATTCGATCTTGGTGGAGAAAATGCTTGGATCATTTGTTACATGATGAGTGGCACTCGAGTTAGGGTACCAACTAAAGTTGTTGGAGTTAAGTGTGGGACTGGGTATAATCGCCGCATGGACCTAAGGATGATTGTTGACATGAGGTCTGGAAGAAGAACGGAGGTGGTATGAAGGATTGAAGCGATGATGGACAAGTCATTGCTTAGTGACCACGACGATCAAATACCTGAAATTTTGGTGAGTTTGACGAGAAGTTTCTGAATGCGCCCTTTCCTCGACCACCACCGTTGCCACTATAGCCTCGGTGCTGGGAACTTAGGCACATTAGCAAACTAATTTTAGAAGATGGCAGCATGGATTTCAAAAATTCTAATTTGCTAAAGTTTCAAAATCATGAATCGAACTAAAGAACTGGAACTTACTAACAAAAACCTAGTGAGCCATGCTAATCTACTATGTTAGCAATACTCACATCTTCAAGCTTTCTTCAAGTGCTCCGGATCGCGCTTGCAAGTCGGTTCTCATTCGTCGAAAATGATCCACCCGGGTGAACCGATCCAAGCTCCAGCTTCACCTAGTGAAGCAAAAGACGCTCCAAGCTCGCTAAGAATGGAGTGGAGATGTAGGAATTTTCCACTATCTTTTCCTCTCATATCAAAAGCTCAAGAGAGCAAGTGACGAAGAATAAGACGAGGAAACTTAGCCATGAGCAAAAAATGAGCAAGTGTTGAAAGAACGAGTGAAGAATATAGCAAGAATGGCTTCATAATTTTACATCCATGGAAAAATAATCACAACATTTTTCAATAAACAAATGAAACCTATTTCTCTCTACATACCTCCAACAATGCTCATGCCATCTCACCCTCCACCTCATTTGCAATTGATTTTCTAAAAGGAAAATCATATAATGAGGTATCCATCTTCTAGAAAATATTCCGTACAAATACGGAACACAACCCGGTATACGTATCGAAATGCATATACACATATCCGTATAAAAATACGAATAGCCAAGAGAGAATGAATAGTGAAAAATAATACTAGAATACATATATTAAAAATATATATATAAATTATTAAATCAAAACTTGATTTAATAATCCGGCTTTACTCTAACCCGCTAGTATTATCAACCATCCGATTAAAGTCCGTGTAGTTTGTACACATATTTAATCGGACACCTGTATGTACAAACATACGTCATCTACATTATATCATCTGAATCGGGAAAACCCTCTGGGACTCTAAAAACTCGTCAATACGCTGGCAGTGGGTTTAACCACAAGCAAGTCAGCGGCACTAACAGGACGTAACGGTTGCATAGGTATTGAGCGAAAGGAAGGCCGACGAGCAAACTCATCTGTACCCCTACTGAACCTGTCAGTGACAATCTTTGTACAGTCCGGTCTGTTCGTCTAAGAGTATCGCATATCGGGTCTAGAGGGTGGATAAAATCAGACCCCCTAATAACGCGATATTTTGTGTCGGTGTGAAGCTCATCACCCACTAAGACACTACTGATCCGAATCAGTAAATCCCGTCCACCTTGGACAAAAATTTCTGGTAATGGTCAACCATGTACAGCGTGACATCTACCCCCAATACCGGAAGAGACGAATCCCAGACGATCCGCTCACTGCCTCCATATGACTCGGAACTGTACCTAACTAAAACCTGCTTGCATGACTTCTTTGAGCCGTGGAAGGGTAGTAATCAAAGCACAGTGGGAACTCACACGAAACAAATGACGATATCTGGTCGATAGACTAATCTGTACTCATATCACCTGAGAACTGCTATCTGACAATAGATATAATACCATCTAGCATGTTCCCGGCGAGTCTGTCCAGTGTACTCACCTCCAGTGAGCACCTATATACTATCTTAGATGACCAACTAACACCAATGACTTGTGAGACCGGCCACCGCCCCTCATCGGGGTCTTGAAAAGTATACACTAGTCTACTCCGGAGTATCGATGCCCAGTCTCGATACTCGCTCGACTAGGGACATTTAACGATGTGCTTATAGACCACCCAACTCGCACGTATATGATCGCCATCATAATGCCGGTAGTCAAGCATGAATACCATGGGCTCTATCAATATGTAACAGTGATCTGTAACACCACATAATGCATGTACATGATGATAAAGTCAAACCAGATATCATACTATCATCTCGAGTAAGACTGTTCTACCCGTATAGGTCCTCCCTCAATCATCATAATCGTCTGCATGTGATTACAATAATTGACTTGAGAGAAATATATCCAATAATCTCCCACTTGCACTTAAAGCTAATTATTGCGGTGTCGTATACTCACAGCCCATGTCTACCGATCACCCAACTTCTCTACAAATAAGTTTCACAAATCATGTTTGCGAGACAATCGAGTTCAAGAAATAGCCTCAGTGAGTGGATCCGCTCCAATATTTCTATCTTTATGTTTCTATATCTCAAATTCGCGGAGAAACGACTATCTCCCGAAATGAGCGATACTTGTCTTAGAACTTGTCTGGATATCTGATAGGACCAAGTTCATAAATGAGCTCAAAATCCAACAAACTTCTTAGACTGTATCTTCCACTAAATTTAATCAGTATCATGCGTCATGCCTTCCTCAGTATCCGTTTGGACCCCTGTCCAACATACTACCCTTCAGAAGAGGGTAAACTTTAACTCTGACAGTCACACTGTTATCCAGGTCATCTTGGAAGCCTAAAATGATAACCGCCTCATGAAAAAGGTTGTCGTTACCATATACCAAGAACATCCTCTTATGTTCATAACCGCTTCCTAATGTTTCTTCAGGATTGGATTAATATATGCTTTATTGCAACTAGTGTAAAACCAATATCTGGTGTGGTACTTGACATCTCATGATTGACTCAATTGCCTAAGCAAGAAATGTCAATCATGTAAATCTCTCACATCATCAGTCTAGATTACATCTCTTTAGAGAAGGCGGCTCCATCACCTGCGGGTACACCACCACGCCAAGAGTCGTCCATTCTAAAACTTTTAGAATAGTGTCAAAATACTCGAATTGGGACACTTCTCAAATCTATATGTAACTCACTAGTATGTTATACAATATAATTTGGTATTTTAAGTCTTTCTTTATAATTCTTTTATTTTATCTTTTGGGTTGCGAATTATTCGAATAGTGGTAATCGTTATCCGACCCGACCCGCATGTTTAGAACCCAAGATGGTGCAAGATTATATCTAAGATTTGCCAGTAAATGTATCCATATGAATCTAGTATAATACTTATATTATATATTTAGATCTTTACATATCTATCTATAGTACAAGATCTAAGAAAATAATATTTTTTCTAACTAACTTTGCATGGCATATCACCCCATATCTTATTGTTGCTCTTATCTATTATGGTCAAATCCTAAAATATAGACAACAAAATATTTAGAAAATCAATGTATATTTATTTAAATTTTATTTGGGGTATATGTATTTAACACTAGATTATTGCATTATGGCCAAAATCTTTACGTATGTATTTTATTCTCAAAACTATAATTTTTTTGACTAGATTCGAGTAATATTTGGAGAGATTTGATATTATCTAGTTACCCTAATATTATATATATATATATACTTATAATATTTCTCATATAACTCTCTCTCTTCCCCGTCTCTCTCTCTCTTCTCGCTCTCAATCATATCACCGTGTCGCCGCCATGTCATCACCAGACCACCACCATGCCATCACCGTGCCACCACCAGACCACCGCCAGAACATACACCATACCAAAACCAGACCACCGCCAGACCATACACCATACCCAGACCATGCTATGACCGTGTCATCACCGTATCCAGACCGTGTCATGCCATGCCCGCTTCGTGCTCAGCTCATGTCACTCGTGTGCCACCATCGCATCAGCCCCGTGTCACCGCAAGGCCCAGCACTGTGTCGTGCCGCTTCACGCACCATGTCGTGGCGTGTCATGTCGAGCCGCTGCACACCTTTACCATTGCCGACGCCATTGTCTTTTGATTTTTTGTATAGCAATAATCAATCAACCTATTGACGTCATCGCCTACACATCAACCGTTGTTTTCGAGGCAAGTTTCTAAACTTGCAACATGCTACTTTGCTTATATCAATATTTATATAATTATTTATAGTACATGTATTTTAATATTTAGCAAGTATTATCAATCTACAGTTTTATAGCATCAATCCATATTCATACCAATAACGGCTTTATCTAGTTGCATGCTGGTTCATCATAATATTATTATAATGTTTCGTTTCAGTTCAGTATCCTTTATCTAGATTGTCATATACCTTGTAGCAGACGTAAAATGATTATTACAGATAGATTTATGAATAGATTAATTACACCTTACACCATAGATAATATACATTAGTTATTTCTACAGTACTTAGATAACCGGTTACTGTTTTCCATCTAGTATTCTTTCTGTTAATACACACTGCCTGACATGTTCACGAGACATTACTAGACCTGTTACTTGAATTATTGCTAATACCGACAATCCTGACTTGTTGTCCTGATAAACGTGGCTTGTTGTCTAGTTAGACAAGATCCGTACCTGCTTGATCTTGTGTTGGCATTAGGAAGATATCGTTAATACATAACTTGAACACAAAACTTGGGGTATGAGGAAATCAATAATGAAAACTTACGACGGAATGCCCAACATAAGTATTTACATCTTCGATCATCTCGAAGAATCCTGATACTTCGAACGCATTGTTCTCTACTTCATTCTTATACCAATAACTTCTCAAAATTTAAACCTTATATTTCAACGAAATACATGTCTAAAACCAGAGTAGTCATAAGTAAACGGAATATAGTACAAGTACTAACCCCTTGTCCTAATGGACAACATACAAACTTTGTATAAGTTTTCTGAGTTTAATAACTCAAACCCTGTGCGTCGTAGGTTGAAAATTATGTTATGGTTAAGAAAAATTACACCGTTATTGAATGCATCTTACCTAATCAACTGATAAAGGTAAATGTTATAAACATAATTTCAAAAAGTTATATCTCACTTTATAAAATAAATGTACAGATATATCAATTTGAAATTGGTGCATAACAATGGATATTCAAAACCAAATATTTGTCATTAGGCAAAACTCAGGTGACTTCCTCAAATATCACCAATTACAAAGAATTCTGATATTGAGGATCTAATCACCCAATTCTTAATATTCCACTCTCACTCAGCATCTGTAACGCCATACAGATGTGAGAATCAAGTCTGGTAAATACATACCCTGAAATCAGAAACTAATTGGGAAAGCAGTTTTCAATTAACACCGCACAATGAAACTGAAATATGAAAATATTTCGAAGGGGTGGCCGGGTATTCCTAGTAATGTTTCTTCCACTATCCAGATTCATGACAGTAGTTGTAATTTTTCTTGCCCTCATTTCAATCCCTTTATATGTCTTTACATCTTACCTTCTGTACATCATACATATGCTAATTGGTTTTCTTTCTTCCCTACCTTTCGACACATGTCTAAGGTTTGGTAGAAAACTATCCAATAAGTATAATAGGTGTACTCTCCTAATACCAGGAGCCCTTGCAACCTGAAAGAAGGTAAAAAAAAAAGACAACCGAATAATCCTATTCAATTTCCCCAGAACCAGAATACATTCTTAAACTGAAACAAGTTTTTTCAAGTTCGTATGTAACTATACAATAGCATACCCAAGCAATATGGATCTCCGAAGTGATACGGGGTGTTCTAGAGAAATGCAAAAGGGAAGTAGGAGTGGCAAGAATATATGAGGTTTTGTCGTGAATCATGATAATCCAAAACCAAAGTGTGTAAGAAGATTCGGTTAACTTGGCTCATGAATTTTAGTTTAAGGTCAGGTCATGATCGCTGCCAAAGAGAGAAAAGAAACATTCATCATGCACTCTAATCTAGATTAGATTGGTTAATCACTTTATCTAATCATGATGGCTCCCACTGTTCCCTCAAATTCTTCTTCAAACCCTAAAAGATGAACTAGTCGGAATCATGTGAAATCACCCGACGAGCAACACCTACACATCAGTGGGAATCGGGACCCAACTCATCGCGTGATAACTTAATGGAAACCACTCAAGTCACCACACTCCAGAAGGTATGCGCATGCTTACCAAGTTTCCTTTATATTTAAAACTCCCGATATGATTTTTGCCCCTAGGACCCAAGTGACCTTAACAATACCAACATATCAAAAGGTTCTAGTCAAGTTCAACCCGTCATTATCTTGATTGCATTAAACCCACCCGTACGAGTTCTTGACAATGCCAACATGACCGTACGACTGTCCTGATCAATCACATCTAATGTTACAAACAAGCAATACTCAGCTACCGCACACTACGTCTTGACAATGCCAACATACGCAACACGAATATTGAGCACTACTCATAGGAAATGACGGAGGGCTACGGCTGGTTTTTGGCGTAAAACTTTTAACGTAATGAACTTGATATCGTTGAAGTAACTCAAACAGTTTTGAAAAGGAGTAGTTTAGACTCCGCATTTTTAAAACGAGTGGATTTGTAGAAAACCAATGATTTTGAAGAAAACCGAATAGTTTATAGTCACGTAAACTTTTGCCAAAGAGATCACTCCCTGTGAAGGGATCTAGGCTCTTTCCTCATCGAATGAGATGCAAAATATTCCTAACTGAATACCTCGACGCCTATAGTTTTCAAAAAATGGTTCCAACATCATTTAGGTTTGTTTTCCTTACATTAGTCAGAATTAATGCAGTCTCATCAATTAAGCATATCATGCCAGAAAGAAACGAAAATAGGCACGTACATATATGTCATCCGCATTCGGCACAGGGTCCCGGGTCTTCACCGTATAGCCTGTACACATTTAATCGGACACTTGTATGTACCAACATACGTCATCTACATCATATCGCCCGAACCGGAAAAACCCTCTGTATGGAACTCTAAATACTCGTCAATACGCTAGCAGTGGGTTTAACCACAAGCACGTCGGCGGCACTAGCTGTACGCAACGGCTACCCAGATATTGAGCGAAAGAAAGGCCGATGAACAAACTCATCTGTCCCTACTGAGCCTGTCTGTGACAATTTCCGTACAGTCCAGTCTGTTCGTCTAAGAATATCGCATATCGCGTTTAGAGATGGATAAAATCAGACCCCTAATAACGCGATATTTCGTGTCGGTGTGAAACCCATCACCCGCTGAGACACTACTAATCCAAATCAGTAAATCCCATCCACCTTAGCCAAGGGTTTCTGGTGATGGTCATCCGTACACAGCGCGACATCTACCCCTAATACCGGGAGAGACGAATCGCGGCGATCCGCCCACGGCCTCCATATGGCTCGGGACTGTATCCAACTAAAACATGTTTGCACGACTTTTTTGAGCCGTGGTAGGATAGTAATCAAAGCACAGTGGGAATTCATACGAGACAAATGACGATCTCAGGTCGACAGAGTAACATGTACTCATGTCACCTGAGAACTGCTATCTGACAATGAGTATAATACCATCTAGCATGTTCCCGGCGAGTCCGTCCAGTGTACTCACCTCCAGTGAGCACATATATACTATCTTAGATGACCAACTGACACTAATGGCTTGTGAGACCGGCCACCGCTCCTCGTCGGGATCTCGAAAAGTATACACTAGTCTACTCCGGAGTATCGATGCCCAGTCTCGATACTCGCTCGACTATGGACATTTAAGGATGTGCTCATAGACCATCCAGCTCCTACGTATATGATCGCTATCATAATGTCGGTAGTCAAGCAAGAATCATATGGGCTCTATCAACATGTAACAGTGATTTGTAATACCACATAATGCATATACATGATGATAAAGTCAAACCAGATAGCAAACTATCACCTCGAGTAAGACCGTTCTATCCGTATAGGTCATCCCTCAATCATCATTATCGACTGATTGCGATTACAATAATTGACTTGAGGGCACTATATCCAACACTCGGTTCTTAGAGAAGTTTGGAGAAAATCTGCCGCCGGCGGCAAATGTTAAGACTCCACCACGATTAAGGGCATGAGCAAGATTTGCCATTAGAGAGTCCGCGGGGGTGACGGTGGTAACAGGATGATCGAGTTGTTGATCAGCTTCCTCTGTGAGAAATCTCTAAAGAGAATCAATGGTGCGAGACACACCGATGGCATTAAGGGCTTTGCGGAGCTGCGTATAGTCGGAACCGAGCCCGAAAATGAGACGAGAGACGATCTCATTGTAGGATAGTGGACGCCCAATGGCGGATAGGCTATCCACAATCATCTTAGCGCAATTGAGGTATTCGATCATATAGGAGCCCTTTTGGAGTTGAAAGAACTCATTGCATGGTTGCATCACTCGCGTTTGGTTTGCTGAGTATAATGTCACTCCAATGTCCAGGCAAGAGAGGAGTCGAAGCCGATGAGTTGAGGGACGATAGAGTTCTCAACAGAGTTGAGAATCCAACCGAAGGCCAGTTGATTGCGCAAGATGCACGGCTGGAATTCAAGGTTGGGTGTCAGTGAAGCTTTCGAATTTAATTGTGTTTTCGAATTTCACCCTTCTTATTGTCTTGTGAAGGATCACAGCACTGGCCGCACACTAATTACAGGGCATCTTCGTGATGGCCTCTACCACCTCTCCTCCCATGATGTCTCCCTTTCTTTGGCTCTCCTCGCTTCGACTATACGATCACTTTCTCTGGATATGTGGCATCATCGTTTTGGTTATCCTACCTTGGATATGGTCCGCACGATCATTTCCAAAGCATCTCTTTTTCTCCGGGTGAAAATAAGTTGCGCTCATCTTGTGACATGAGCAAATGTCATAGACTTCCTTTTACTTCTACTTTATATGTCATATTTTCCTTTAGAGTTAGTCCATTCGAACATTTGGGGATCTGCTCTAGTTTCTTCTTGTAATGGCTATCTCTACTATGATCATTTTCTAGATGATTATTCTAAATTTTCTTGGTTTTATCCTCTTGTTCAATGTTCCGATGTGTTTGATGTCTTTGTTAAATTTCGCAAATATGTCAAAATATGTTAAATACCAGGATAAAATTTCTCTAAACTAATGGCGCGGGTGAATTTCTTTCTCGGCGATTTCACACCGAACTCTCTAATAATGGCATAGGCATCGCATCTCCGGTCCCTACACCCACCAACAAAACAGTTCTGCCGAACGAAAATATCGACACATCGTAGAAAATGGCCTTTTCTTCTTATATCACTCGGGCGTTCCACTCAAATTTTGGTCCTTCGCATTTGAAACCGTAACTTATCTTATAAATCACCTTCCCACACCCAACCTATGGTTGTGGCCTTGGGAACTTTTTCACGAAAACCTGCCTATGGCTTTCTCTGCTCTTTTTGTTCTCTTTGTTTTCCGCACCTTCGCCCCTACAATCACAATAAACTACAGCCGTGGTCCCTCCCTTGCATTTTTCTTGGTTATCCTATGGATTATCATGGTTATCATTGTCTAGAACCTGCTTCTGGACGGATCTTTATTGTTGTCAATGTCTTCTTCGACGAACGTACCTTTCCTTTCCTCACCAAACATGCTTCTAGGTCACCGCCCTCACCTACTCCCCCATCCATGTGCCCAGTGATGTGAATATTTTTCCTGTGCAACATCTTTCTTGTGTCTATACAGGTACATCTATTTCGGTCAAACTAAAGCAGTGAATGATGCCCAACCCTTGCTGATCTATCAGCGGCACACCCGCCCGACAATTGAAGTTGGGGCATCGCCTCAAACTCC
The DNA here is from genome assembly GCA_030015575.1 of Agapanthus africanus. NCBI lineage: Eukaryota > Viridiplantae > Streptophyta > Magnoliopsida > Asparagales > Amaryllidaceae > Agapanthus > Agapanthus africanus. The sequence continues at coordinate 219,719,460 of JASDDO010000029.1, forward strand.
TCCGACGACAACTGACGATGCGCTGCCCCCGGTTTCTCCGCTACTAACGCCTACTACCGAGACGTTACTTCCACCCGTAGATGCTCCATCTCTAGCTGTTTCACAACGACCGTCACACTCGATGGTCACACATTCCAAGGATGGCACCCTCTGTCCTCGCCTCTTTGTCGCCTCTTGACAACCTGATGTCATGGAACCAGCTACCTTCACTCAGGCCAACACCCATCTACGCTGGCGTGAGACCATAGTTGATGAGTATAATGCCCTTCTCAGCAATGCCACGTGATGCCTTGTTTCGCCTCCAGGTAATACCAATGTTATAAGCTACAAGTGGGTCTTCAAATTGAAGAAACATGACGGTGGTTCTATTGATCGTTACAAGGCTCAGCTTGTTGCAAAAGGGTTTAACCAGCAGGAGGGTGTTGACTATCACGATACTTTCAGCCTAGGCATTAAGCCGATCAACATCCGCACAGTGCTTTCTCTTGCGATATCTGGTGGATGGCCGATCCGCCAACTCGATGCCAAGAACACTTTCGTGCACGACAATCTTGATGAGATTATTTATATGAAGCAACCCTGAACTTCAGTGATCGTGATCATCCTGAGCATGTGTGTCGACTTCAACGTTTTCTTTATGGCCTCAAACAAACTCCACGTGCTTGATTCCTTCGCTTGAGCTTGTTCCTTTTTCAGCTGGGCTTCGTTGGCTCTAAGGCCGACACTTCTCTCTTTTTCTGGCGGACAGGTGACTGTGATTTTTATGTTGATCTATGTCGATGACATTATCCTCACCGGAAGTCCGGCAGCTCCTTTGCCTTCCCTCATTCAAAGTCTTGGCCATGAGTTTGCCAAGGACTTGGATCCCCTGACCTTCTTCCTTAGCATTGAGGCTTCTCGCACCCCTACCGGTATGTTTCTTTCTTACTCAAGCCAAATATGTGACCGACCTGCTTCAGCACATGGGATTCCTCGACTGCAATCCTATCACCCCGGTTGCTACTGCCACTCGGCCTCTCTCAAATGGTGTTGATCATCTTCCTGATCCGACCCTCTATCGAAGCACGGTTGAGACGCTGCAGAATCTTACCTTGACTAGGCCGGATTTGGCCTTTGCTATTAATCAGGCTTGCCAATCAATGCATGCTCCCAGTGTTCAGAATTGGACCGCTGTCAAACATATCCTTCGGTATCTTCAACATACTACCGCATACGGTCTCCATCTGACCATCACCTCTTGTTCCCAATAATCGGTTTATACGGATGCCGATTGGGCAGGTGATTCGATTGATCGTCGCTCTTTTGGTGGCTTCTCGGTGTTTCTGGGTTCAAATCTCATCTCATGAAGCTCCAAGAAACAATAGATTGTCTCTCGCTCAAGTACAGAGTCAGAGTACAAAGCTCTTGCTAACACCACTTGCGAGGTCATGTGGGTTGAAAGTCTTCTTCGTGAACTTGGTGTTCCTCTTACTGCTCCTCCAACTATCTACTGTGATAATATTTCGGCAATCTACTTAACTGCCAATCCAGTCTTTTATGCTCAGACGAATAGCAACAAATACCTATAGATAGCAACTGCTCCAATCAAGATCGCCAAATCTCCATATGTAGCAACTATGGGCTGAAATTGATTACTAGTATTATTATGAATTGATTGTGATTGATTTATATTCTTAGCTATAAAATGTAGCCTTTGTACACAACAAATTCATAAAGGAAAATACATTTATTTCTAAATCTTTTTAATGGTAACACCTAATATGTTCATTCATGAACGGTCAAAAAATAAAATATTACCTCCAGAAGCTCAGATCCCCAAGGAGGGCTTGTGCGAAGGGTATGCCGGTCATACTCAAGAAAAAAATCTCTAATTCTCTCATTGAGTGGAAATAATGTTGAGCACAGCCTTAGACGTAATTTGAAGACATTTTTTCCATCCTCTAGATAATCCAATCTCCCCTAAAATATTAATAAGAGGCAAACGCAGTGTTAGAACATCATAAATCAGAATCTACACTCTGCAATTAACCAGAACCTACACTTTGCAATATATCATATACACGATACATAATTATTTATGCACATAATTATTTATGCACGTACACACCAAATCAGACACTCATAGATGATGTCCCAACAGTGAAGGACATGCATACAAATATAAACAACAGGCAAACAAATAAGCAGCACACAATCAGATTAAACTTGTGACTGATCATGCGTAGAGTTATATTTTTTTAAAAAGAGTAATAAAAAACTCTTTTTTATCTAGAACGGATTTTGATCAACCATACAGGCAAAAAATTCAATTGAAAATATCAACTACCTTTCCTCCATCTTGCATATAATGTGAAACTAGTTCTCTTAGAATTGGTAAAGATACATCTGTCTGCAGCCTGCAAAGAATAAAGTGGCATGTCTCAGTAATTAATTGGTTATTCAATCGCAAACAAATCAAGACACAAATAGGATTTTGCAGGAACCAGAAAATTAATTTCTTTGGCATGTCATAGGACATTCATAAGTCATTCAAGCAGTTACAACCGAAAAGGCTATTATTCAAATAGAGGTTAGAACTTACAACATATATATATATATATATATATATATATATATATATATATATATATATATATATATTTGCACAAGTTAAATAATTCTTCCATGGTTCCACCAATCCATGGTCCACTGTTGGGTACCAAACGTGAAACTCAGGTAAATAAAATTTAAGGAAGAAAAGCAACATTCTCCAGCCTTAAATATTATTCAATAATCATAAATTCATAAATATGCAATTAACGAAACTGTGAGGAACATTCCACTGCAAGCACTTCAGTGGCCTGTCCCTCCCTTTCACCCTAGAAAGTTAATTAATTTTTAGACAGTATTAGAAAATATAACCATCATCTAAAGACAATTTAACCACAGAAGGTATGGTGCAAAATGCTCTAGAAGACTTGACAAAAGTTTACAATAATGTGATATCAAAACCATCAGGTTTCATTTCAATTCAAAATCCTTTGATTTGTTTCTGACAGCCAGTCTTGTAAATACTACGTCAACTACCAACATATGATGCAATTAGCAACAGTATGACTCACGACGACCTGCAAAAGATACAGTAGTTATTATGTTTATCAAGTAAATGAAGTTTATAGTGTATCCAGGAAATTCCTTTTGCCAAGGTTAAGTTTATAACTAAAAAAAGGTTGTTTGTTATGCAAGTCCCTCCAACTGGCTATATTTTGATGTGTCCCTTAAATGTTTAAAATTACTGATAGGTTTCTTAACCCCTTTAATTTCATTTGTATCTGGCAACTGGTCTTGTAAATTTTATATCAAACACCAATGTATTATGCAGTTAACAAAGTTACTCCCACTCACCGACAAACAGTAACAGCTGCAGCTACAGTGTTTATGAACTTTTAACATGTAAATGAAGTTAATAGTAGATCCAAAAATTCCCGCTGCCAGGGTTAAAATTTATAATTAAAATAGGATGTTTGCTATGTAAGCCCTTCAATCTCCTTTAATCTAATACGAGTCCCACAAATTTTTAAATTACTCCTTTCAGTTACTTCAGTCAAGGAGAAGGCAGAGTTTCACATCAAAGTTTATAACTGTCGTTTGGCTAAAGCCATAAACATGTTACAATTTGATGGAATTTCCCTTACTAAGAGACAAATTTGTCCCTCGCTGCACTTCCTCTTATGATACTGGAGGGAAAGAAATGGGTTTGAAAATAGAAGATGAATGTGGTTACAAGGATGAGAGAATATGGTATGTAGAAAAGATAGTATAATGAGATTTATATAATAAACAGGGAAATATAGATAGAGATTTAGATGATAAATGAATTAGATGAGTTACAAGCAAATATACAGATTTGATCTACTAACATCAATGAAAGAAACATTTAAGGGACATGTTTAAATAAACTGAAAAAAAACGATATCACTCCATCAAAAATTTAATATGTACTGACATGCTACCGAGAGACGTCCCATTTTTTTTAATCAGCACAGCTAGAATAAGACCTAATGGATCACAAAACCATAAATGTATCTTTAATAGACCGCTAAACTAAATGTATCCGCTTAATTATGACTAGGAAAAGAATGATGACCCGATAACATAACAGATAACCTCATCTTACCAAACAAGTAGAGCTAACACAGTAATTAGACATCATTCAAGGTCCACAAAGAAAAAATAGCAATCTTCAACTAAATGTGATTAAAAATCAATCGTGAATAGTGATAACATACTGAATATGGGTGGATAATGGAAGTGTGGCATATCCTATAATTACCTGCAAATACAAGCAGGAATTAGATAACTTGCAAATAGATCAGATGTACCAATAAAGTAATATTGTAAGATATGAAACAGGGGAAAAACTATATGCCTTAGTTTATGTCTTTATTCTATTTGAACCCAAATTCACAGCATGATTGGACTTACAGGCTTCGGAGCTTCAAGTTTTGTTTGGAGATCGACATGGAAAAATGTGAACAAAAGATGATGCTGAGGTGTTAAAAGAGCAGGGAGAGAAATTTTAATCTCATCATGGTAGCAGGCCATCCTAGCACCACAAGCTACTTGCGTATAACACCATTTTTGAAGACCACCAGGATTTCTTGGGCACATGGCCTAGTGGGATATAAACCACAGTATAGACAGTTAATGCATCTTAAATTCATACTCAATCTTAATATGCACCTAGTTGATGAAAATGCATACCTCTAGTGGTTGTTTACGGATGTCTGCATCATCCTTCCTCATTTCCACCCTTATAAACAAATTTCTTTTGCGGCTCAAACTAACAGTCATTGGGTATAGGTAAAGACAATGTAGAAATTGTGCAAATGGTTCACTCCTAGTCATCATGCGAAAATCAAAAGCTTGGAACTGCCATAACAATAAAACCATTCAAAATACCATATGTAATCCAATATACGATTAACAATATCAAAATGGAGGCAAAAGGAAGCTATATCCAGTGCAATGCCCAATTGAACCTTAGTTTGATAAGTAAATTATTCATCATGTCATTTCTACATTCATTAAAGATAAGTTCTTGTGAACTGAATATGAGTTAGTTATTCAATACAAATTGTACTTAGATTGACTGACAGTGCAGGAGTAACGATCCATAAAATAAAATATAATTTTCATATTTCTAAGCATTAAAAGCATTGTAAAAAGTAATCACAGCAACGATATTGAAGATAATTAAATAACAAAACTAAATCTCTATATGATTCACACCCATCTAAAGGCATTAATTTTTGGAGAATCATTTTATGAATTATAGTCAGCAAAGGTTAAGCATTGCCACAAAGTTTAGCAAAACCCAATGGGTTGCTTATTAAGCTATGTAATGCACAGACTTCGACCATGAAGTCAAGTCCCTGTCTTCCTGTGCCCATGCCATTTCATGTGCTACTATGAAGAATTTCCATGGTCATGCTATTCTGTATATGGCTACAATTTATGATAATTTTGGCAAGCTCAGAAAGGGCAGTCCTGCGAGCACCAACCCCCCCCCCCACACACACACACAGCCCGAAGAGACATTTGTTAAAAAGCATGTTGGACACAATGGCAAAAGGGCAAAAGGAAGACCGAAGAAAACATGGATGGAGGTGATACGAAACGATATGGTTGCCAAAGGACTCAATGAAAGTATATTGTTCGATAGAAGTGAGTGGAGACAGAGGATTCATGTGCTGGACCCGGCGTGATTCTCATGTTGGTTCATGTAGCCTACCCCATATGCTTGGGATAAAAGGCTCAGTTGTTGTTGTTGTTTGCATGTTGGACACAATGTCAGAATCAATGGTATGGATTCACTTTATAGGTTGTTTACCACACACGCATGCACACATCCTGTAAGTTACTTAGCACTTGGCCAACCAACAAAGATACCATATGATTGACACTATGTTGACTCAACAGCAATCGTTCATGTAAAGAGCTACCTTTTTGTTTATACACCCTTCCATTTTATTATAATATAACTTCGGCATCCATTCCTTTCCAGTTTCATCCCCAGTAAAAGCTTCTGGCCCAAGGGCATCTTGAATAGTGTCCAGACTCTATTTGCCAGTTTTTAAACTCTATTTCCATCGAGTATCACCTTATGGGTGTGAAAACTCAGAATAATTTTTTAAGTAGTAATACATGTCACTGTAAACTATATATATATAAAAAACATGCAGTTGATACCCAGGATTTATATTACACACAGCAATACCTTTTATACATTTGAACCAATTATCCCACGTCAAACGTATAGATGTTTTAATTTCCATTTCCATTTCTTTAGCAGTTGATTCTCAAGGGATTTCCATTTTTTTCATTTCAAACCACTTGTTCGGTAGATAACACTCTCCAGAAAATTGCATTCTCATTATTGTTAATAAAATTCTTCTTTCTGGGAGCATGTATAATTATTATATTTTCTATGACCCATATTGGGTATACTATAACAGTGCTTCCCGAAAGACGAAAAAAATTATAACAGATCAAAAAGTGCATTTATTATAACTGTGCTCAAATTAAATGACTTAGAAACTGTGAGACACTTACTACTTCATCAGTATTGGCATCTATTCCTGGTATCATATTCGCAACATTTCTGTGTGATTCCTTTTTATCACTGGTATGAAATTTTAATTTACCATTCTGGGATCCATCAGAACCATTAACATAGTACTTTGACGAAGAGGATTCACCAAACCGGTCGCTAGCATCATGTGTTTCATTTGTCATACTTCCATTATCAGAAAAATTGTCGGCATCCACATGCGTTGTATGAAGCTTTTCAACCTCCAATCGCAGCACACCTTTTACTGGCTTGTGTACCTTCCTTTTTGGGTCCTGAAAGATTTAAACATAAGTCAGTCACCAGATCTAAACCATAAATATTTGTTGCCATCATCAGACTAAGCCTTTTCCCACATGGGGTAGAATTTCATATCGAGAAAGCTACACAAAAAGTTTGAAAAAGAAACCCTTCTGTCGATGTAATATCAACTCACAGAGTTGGTACTTTATTACTGCCAAGCAAATTATGGACAAAAGAGGGGAAAGCCATAAACCTTTGGATGCATGTTTCCACCTAGGAACCTACTATTGGTTAAGTAGTTGAACCTCATATAAGTATATAATCAAGGAGCAGAACATAATAACATCGCAAGTATAAATACAATAATAATAAGGTGCGACAAATGAAAATAGATGTCACTTAAACGCTGAATTTAAAATTACAACATACTGGCCCTATAAAAAGAATGAGCATATAACTGCAAGCACCTGAAGGGAGTCCTCTATATAGCTTTCTTTGACTTTATTTAAGTTGGATATCTCCACAATAACTGAACTTCCACTTGAATACTGAGACAGTTTCCCATCTAAAGCGTTCTTTGCAACAGCCTCCACAATACTGTCTTGGGAGCTTGAGCCAGATATGCTGGGAGTAAGGGGACTGCTAGGCGAGGCAGCACCGCCAGAAGCCATGGGATTGTTGTTCTCGAATAGTGGTACGATAGCCCAAGCAAATGACTCCTTGTATGGCATAATTCGAGACCAAACTTGCAGCTTCTGCATCTCTCTCTCCGTCAGATGAGCCTATAAAGACAAGGAAGTTGCACATATTATATGACCAACTGGACACATGCTCATTATAAATAAAAAAAATCACTATAGACAATGAAGAAAGACAACTGTGTTCAGAAGGTATGCACTTCAATGGTCTGGAGACAACATGATTGATCATGAGTAATTACATGTCCCTCTTGCATGTTACAAACTGGCTTTAATTCCCTAAAAGCTAAACCATAGTAACGCAAAAATGTGGGAAAATGAACCGTGACGATACTTGCATGTTTGTAGTTACATGCTTGATGCATCAGAAATTAAAATAAGAATTTCATACGCTGCATGCCTTCACTTACAGGTTCCTTTCGCGAATAAACAGAGGAAGTAACACCCCCTTCTTCTGTAGCAGTTTTCTCTAGCTGAATGAGGAGGCAAACTGATGCTGAAGGAGCATCTAAAGAGAAAATTCCCCGACGTTCTGAAGAAATTATAGCCTGATAAGAATAACAAAGAACAAGTTAGCTTCCCAGCACACAATAAATTTTAGTTAATTAGCACAAAGTGTATAGGCTCAGGAAAGAATAATGATAGGTACAAACATAATATTAAAAAAGCAAAAGGCTTAAAATCTTTTTCCCTCATGTTTGCAAGGATTACAAAATAATAATAAGAAGAAGAAGAATAAGTGCTTTTCTGCAGTAAAAAACACTTAAATGATGAGTGTTCTCCTTGACAAAAAACAGCGGGATTCTAATGTGATTGAGCAAAAGAGTTTGAGAGCTTAAAGATAGACTGATGGACATAAAGAGTACAAATATATGGCACTGAAGAAATATGAAGGCGTTAATCTTTTATATCCTTATGTCCATAACAATTATAAATTATAACAAAATTAGTTTCCCTCCAGACAATTTATAAGGTGAAGTGCGAGATTCTCAAAGCTTAAGAAAGATGCATAAAGTAAAGAACACAAACATGAAACTGAAATGGAGATTACAATTATATCTTACATCCTGCATCTCTGTTGGTAGAACATGAAAATAGAAATCCTCTGACATTTTTTCTCCTCTCTCCCTGTTATATAAGCAAATTGTGCCATAGAAGGGCTCTACATGATTCAATATAAGTAACATTAGAAAACAAATGATAGTGATGGCATCAGAAATTTTGCAGCATAGTTTAAAATACTGCTGAGGACTTTCAGTAGCACTCACCAGTTAATCCAGCCTGGAAGGACAAGGATAGTACCTTCACAGTAATCTTCAATCCACTGACACCCATGAGAACCATCAAGGGATTAGATATAGAACAGCTATAAACTACCACACTCCCTAGACGTTTCATAAAAAAGAGTAAAATTCTTGTACAATATGATAATGATTAAGATATATCAGTGCGGCAAACCTAGAGTGTTGAGCTGGAAAAGCTTCAGGGGTCCTTTGTCCAAAAATCAGTGATCTTTCATTTTCCCAGTCAAATGTCGGCTCATATGCTGGCAGTGGAGATTCGCCGAAATGCTGAAGCACAAAAATGACCACAAGTATTTAAATCTTTAACTACAAGAATATCTGTATCCAAAAAAATTGAGAATGTTGAATAAAATAAGCAAAAAACACAATTGAGATTAATAGGAGTTGTCGCTAAGCCACACAGGATAAGGATGAATATCTTCGAAATTCTTTTAAGACTGAATTGGCTAGACTGCTGGCAGAGGAGACCAACTTAAAGTTTAAAAGGCTCCATTGCAACAGTTATTGCTCTGAGCAATCATCAATATCCCTATTGAATTCTGCAGCAGGTAACTTTTGTTAAGCTGACCAAAGGAGCATAGCCCTTGCGGTAAAACATTCCTCTCCAAAGTGAGAGATCGCTGATTCGATTCCTAAACTTTAAACAAGGAAAGGGCCTGCAGTGAACTTAGGTGTGCAGGACCTGACATGAACTTCACATGACCAGCTGGTGGATAGGCAGGATCTCTACAGCTATGCAATTTAACCTCATGCAACTAGGAAAGCTGGCTCCAGTTGATCGATTGCATAAGTTAATGCAACTTGCGGCCCCCACTTCATGGTGTAATATCCAAGGACCAAAAACTGAATAAGTCATCAAACCATGCATCCAACACATGGAGCACTTTAATAAAGAAATTATTAACTTATTGTTAAAACTGTTAATGCATCTCAGTTGGTTTGAACAGCAAATAGCATTAAACAATAATAACAAAGATAAGATGAATTTAAATATAACACCTTAACAAAGATCTTTATAATAATAATAATAATAGTAGTAGTAATAGTAATAGTAATAGTAATAGTAATAGTAGTAATAGTAATAATAGTAATAGTAATAGTAATAGTAATAATAGTAGTAGCGGTAGTAATAATAATAATAGTAATAGTAATAGTAATAGTGGTGGTGGTGGTGGTGGTGGTGGTAATTTGAATGAGTAAAGAAGGAACCTTTATATTAAAGAAGCATAAAGCACAGCAAATAGCATTAAACAATAATAACAAAGATAAGATGAATTTAAATATAACACCTTAACAAAGATCTTTATAATAATAATAGTAGTAGTAGCAGTAGTAATAGCAGTAGTAATAGTAGTAATAGCAGTAGTAATAGCAATAGTAGTAATAATAGTAATAGTAATAGTAATAGTAATACTGGTGGTGGTGGTGGTGGTGGTGGTGGTGGTGGTGGTAATTTGAATGAGCAAAGAAGGAACCTTTATATTAAAGAAGCATAAAGCATTCCCTATTTCTTAGTCAGCAACAGAAGTAAAGGGCATCAAGATTTCCAGTCATAAACATAAATCGTTCCATAACTAACGTCAAAAGCATTTTATAAACAAGCTTATACAAAACCATATCTTATGACCATATGCTAGTCACATGAGCATATATAAATATTCAGTTGCAAACCATACGATACACACGTTACAAAATTTAGAAGTTCTATATGCATAAATAACTGGGAGAATGTGACAAACCTTGAACACTGAAATGCATCTTATAGATTATTGCAGCATTTGAGAGTAACATGTGTGTGTACTAGACAATGTCATATAACATGGTTTTTTAGGATAGAAAGCAACACAAGACATAAAAAAGATCATCATGCTTCTATGTATTCACTAGCACTTTCTTCCGACTTAAAAAATGTCCTCAACAGTGCGTTAAATTTAAATAAGTTTCCACAAATACCTCGTTTAGAGTTTTGGATGATGAAAGATAAGAGCCTGTTTCAGTTATATGCCTCCCTGAGGTGCTAGGAACTTCATCATCGGCTGCATCTTCAGTCGTGGATTGCCTTGCATTGGCAAGATTCAATTCTGAGACAGGACAACAAAACCGAAATAAATCCAAACCAATATTTCCATTCCAGTAAACAAATCACAATTCCACTAATTTTAATACATTGCAACCACCTGTTTCTATGTCGGTATCAGGCCCTTCAAAAATCTGATTTTGAAATGACAAAGGTGCAACACTTTCATAGTGTCCATACTTGCTTTCATCCTTCACCCAATCTGCTTTATAGCATTGTACTAATTCATTTAGATGTGGCAACTGCTCCAAATTTTCATTCAGCTGGAGGCAAGGATAGATTAGTAGATATTAATTCTGCTCGATTTAAAAATAACATTGTTTACACTTGAAATTGTTGGTATCTAGGACCCTTTATGAAACAATGGCATAAAGATATTGATGTTTCAAATTGATAACTTAAACACAGAAGCAAATAATATCTTATTTAGATTAGGTGTGGGTTTTAGTAACTAATGACACTTTTGCAGCATTATATGTTTCAAAAATTGACTTCAGTATGCAGGAGCTAAGGGATCACACAAAGGTAGGAGCCTGGGAAGTTGTTCCAGTTTTAAAAGAAATGAAAATACTAAATATAATATCAATATTCTACTTAAAAGGGTTTCGCTGAGATTTTCTTATCCATCATTTAAGCTGCTTTTGATGTTATTTTAGACTTGTATCATGATATTTAGATTTTTTGTGTTCATGGGTCCCTATCAGCTATGTACTTTATTCTGCATTACATGTTAGGCCTTTCTTATCCCTTGTATGCTTTTCTAATATTAATATATGTCATCACTGGATTTTCAGCTTCATCACATGCTTCAAAATTATATCAACAATAATAATGGTAATATTTATTCTTATCAAAACAACAAAATATACTTGACAAGAGAGAAACTTAGTGCCGGAACATCATGAAATTAGTTTCAATTATGATAGAACTATAATATCATGATATTAGTTACAATTATGATAAAACCATAATATGTTTTATAGCTTTATAAAATTCTATCTGGTTTTGTTCTTTTCTTATGTATTCATTTGTTCTCTTAGACTCTAAATATTTTACTAACTTTTCTTTTCTTATAATGGCTTTGTTCTACTTATATTCTACTTCCTTTCATAAATTATTTACATGTATTAAATAGCATGGGAAAAGGTTCTAAAATATAATGGAAAAATGCTCAAGTACATGAAGAATGAACAAACCACTGGGTCAAGCTCCTGGTTAGCAGCCCAAAATTGACGAAGTATTCTTCTAAAACGAGGCCCATTACATGATAAATCTTCCATGGCCTGGAACAGCATTTAGTGAACATGTTACTAAATACTAACATTTCAAATAAGATACCACAAGATAACATTTCTAAGATTTCTTTGATCTAGAAATAATATTAATTAAATCAGTGTTTATCTAAAATATGATAGCATTAGATACATGTATAATTTCTATATTTCTATGTGCAGCATGTAACAACATAAGCAATCGAAACACCACCATTTTATACAGGCAATGTTTTGATTCATCCAGAACACATTTTCTCCAAAACAGGCAAAGGATTAAAAAGTTACTCCCTGTGCATTCATGTCATGCAGCATACAAAACTATAAAGTATCGCAAGCATTTACCACACATCTGATGCATCCAACAATGCCAAGAAGAAGTAACAAATCTCTCAAGCAGTAAATCTGATTCTTTTCTAAAATAAAAGAGGATGTTGTAGTGGAAGTGCTCAAGTAGATACAGAGGTTGAAAGTGCTATAATAAATATAATTTATTTAAGAAATAACATGAAATTAAAGGGGGGAAACAAAAAAGAAAAGGTTGCATAATCACATAGCATGAAACTGAGTTTCTCATATCGACATTAGCAAAAGGTGACCAATATTTGCCATGAATATTTAACACAAAACTGAACATGCACGGATTTGAACACACAAGAAATCAACCGTATTCCGGCTAAGATCAGTTGAACTTATCCTATTTCTCAACCAAAAAAAAACATTAACAAACGCATCAACTCCTAACTCTCGTGATTTCTTATGCAAACTCAATCTTTTACTTATTGCTGTTAAATACAGTAAATAGGTCCAGTTCTCCAATTGACGATACTAAACCATTCCTGAGTGCCTGATATCATAGACCTTCTACAAAATATGCAGTCTTGACCATGACAGAGGCTTCCCAAATATTGAGCTTAATGATTAGTACCAACCCTCCATTACTACTTCCCCAACCTCCATTCCTCGACCCCTCCCCCCCCCCACCCAACAAAAAAAACACCCAAAATGAGAAAAATCCTATTGAACTTCATTTGGGCTTAACTTAGAGTTTCATGACTCAATGACTCATTAACCCGTCTCGTAGTAAAACAAAAGAAAATCCATATGACGCACTTCAGTATTCACCCCTAGTTATCATATGATATGGCTCCACAGTTTCTGCCAAATTGTGGCCAGAAAATAGGTTCAAGTTATCTTGGAATATAACTTAAGCCATTTGCATTGATGACAGCATGGCGGTTAAAGGCGAAGACCAACTCGCATTGCATTTAGAAGAAACACAGAAACCATTTAAGAAATTGATGAAAGAATGGATGCCAATAGATCTAATAAGAATATTCTAATTCAAGACATTTCAGGTTCTCAACTTAAATTACATAAGCTATGAATTTAGGACAAAAAATAAATAACAATATCGAGATCCAAGGCTCCATGGTGGATAGTTCTTAAGATCAACTCTCAAGCTTACTAATCAATTTTAAAAAGTTCTATTCAATCAGTTTTCTTTAGGAATTAGAAGTCCTAACCCTCACTGGTTTTCATTACAAATTTTCAATATCCTTTTTGAAATATCCCTACATATCATCCAATATTATAATTAAATTTCGATGTAATCTGAACTAACTTGTTCAACTAGCTTAACTCACATCTCCTTTCAATAGCCATTTTTACAAATATGGACCGGTTTTCATAACAAAACAATGAGCATTTATAAATCTTTTGTGTGATATCCTCTGTGCAATTCTCTCGTAAGTTTATAAGTGTAACACCCTAGTTCATTTATACCAATTCCAGTTCTCGTATTTTCTTTATTCGTGATATTTCTTGATTTAGCATATCTTGGGTGCGAATTGTATTTTACACTTTATATTGCATTCGACCCGACCCGCTTGCTTGAACCTGTTTGACTCTTACTTATAAATTATCTTGACTTGTTGCATGGACTAGTACATCTCATGATTTAGTATATACTGATAGTTTGTCTAGTATCACATCTTTTGCATATAACAATTTAATCACGAAAAATAATTTAAAATTGCATTTCATAGCCTGCTTGATACCCCTAACCCTATGGTAGCGTCCTTGCATCGTGTTCTCGTCCCGTTCAGTGAAACGGACGTGTTTGGACGGCTACGCGCACGTACGTGCGTCCGTTCTTGGGGGTATGCATTTCTGTTACATAATCTTTCATTTTAATTTTTGGAACTTGCTAATAATTTCCATATTTCAAATCCAAAATTTTAGACCCGACCTGGGCATGTTTTGGACTAAATTTGTATTTACCAGAAAATCCAATTTTATTTCAGCTAATATCTTTATTAAAATTTAACAGTTTAAAATATTTATAACTTACAAAATCTTTTTAAATTAAAATCTAAACCTTAATAACAACCCCTTTCTCTCTCTCTCCTTTGAATATATATATTTATATATATTTTATTTATCTAATTTTTCTTTTCTTATTTAATACACAACCTCTTCTTCTTACTTCTTCTTCTTCTTTCTTCTTTCTTTTTCTTGATCTTGTTTCTTGATTCCGGTGATCACCGTCGGAGCCGTGCTCGTCGCTGACGATCCGAGTGATCCAGTGAACGTACCTGACTTGCGTAATCACCCTCGTGCGTTGTTTGGAACCGTTCCGTGTACCGTGCGCGCGTCGCGACATTTCGCCGATGAAGGACGTTCCGTACATATCCGTTCTTGTTCCGTCTAGGCAAGTTAATCTTGCTACATGCTATATAATTCATTTTATACCTATTTAAATAAATACCATACCTATAGTTTAAATCTAGTACCCCATGTTTAATTTTATAACGTTTCGATGTTCCGTTTGCATCCGTTTATATCATTTTAAAACTAGATCATGAAAACTTATCTTGTGACCTACTAGATTACATTATACTGCATCCATATCATTTAAAATATATATCGTCGTAATATTTCTTATTATTATTTTTAATTAGTTTATAATCTGAATTTTATAATATTATACACTTGAAAATATTATAGTTTACACATGAAACGTAGTTGAAAAACGGATACGACAAATCTGAAATTTACTGTACACCTTACCTTATAAAATTCATTATAAATCATAGAAAAATTATTAGTATACGTTCTTTAGTTCGTTACGAAGCTAACTCAGAATAATATAACTCTATGAAATATTTACTTGCAAAATAAATTGTTTAAATAACGTAAAATGCAAATGAATACGTCTCTAAACTGCTGTTCAGGGAAATTCCAGCAGCAAACTTTCAACTTCGAATGTTCATAGCTTTTTGTAGGGACAACCTGAGATACTTATACTTATAAAAATGAAAAGCTTATTGAATTATCTTTGTTTTGGTATAAGACGCGTCCCTTTTAGAGAACGTTTGTTATTTTTAATGTAGTTTACAAATCAGGGTGACGCTGAATTTCTGAACGGAACTTTCTAGTGCATGGTTAATCAATACCACTTTTATAGTTATTAATCGCTTTGAATATGCTATCCATACTAATATTATTATATCAATATTTATATCACATATTGCTTAGTTGTACATCCCACATTACCATTTTATAGTTTTATAACTTTTCGGACATCCATGCGCATCTTTAACCGGTTTTAGTTATAATTGCATCCATTGAACATATTATACATGTCATTGCATCCCTAGATTACTTAATGCTTATTAACCTGATTTTAACATCCATATTTGTCACACTGTATTCATATAATGTTGAAACCATCTCTGAAAACACAAACTGATAACCGTAGAGCTAAGTATTTAATCTGCACATATTGCTTAACCTATTACATGTGCCAATTTATTGTGTTGTTGATACTCATGCTTGTTTATTTATAACCATGATTATGTTAGTTGATTATGAGCACCCACATGATATCTTTTACACCCTGACATGACTTGCTACACACATCAATTGACCCGACATGGTACCGTACACTACTTGACCTGACCTGTTGTACCATGAATTGACCCGTTACCTGATCTTGTGTCTAATGCCAACAAACCTGACATGTAGTCCTCACGGACCGTTCCTGTTGTCTATCCAGACAAAGCTGCTCTTACCTGATCCTGTGTTGGCATTAGTTCTTGATTACGGAATACCTGACTTGACACATATAACTTAGGGTATGGGGAAATCAATGATGAAACCCGACTTGTAACTCGACAATTCACTTGTTTATACTAATCAGTTTTAGAGGCTAGGCCAGCCTTGGGATGATGCTGCTGACATCATTCATCTGTACATATTTCCTGTTTTAGTGCCTAGCGGCATGTCTCGGTTTCAGCCCGAGAGTCTGTAAACCGTGGTCCCGGGCATACACGGGATACTATTGAGTTACATCGATGATTCATCAAATTGATTTCAACGACTTGAGAGTAGATAAACCAATAGAACAGTTTAGTTTACTCACTGCACACTACCCTGCACTGCCCTGATTTACATCACTGTTACATTTGCTTTTCATTCATGATTATATTAGAATTGCCTGTTACCCTGTTTATATTTTATTGCTTGATGACATGACGCGCTGACGTCTGGGTTTTGCATGGCCCAGATTCTTCCACCTTGGTTGCAGACTGTTCAGGAGTATTGCCGCTGTTAGACTGAGCGGTGAAGTTCCTGTCGGTATGTAGTCTTACTTTCCAGGTTTCATTATTGTATCTTTTGGCTTCCGCACATTGTTATTTCTTGACTCCTTTACTCTGGCTTATGGACATGTATTAGATAGTTGGTTTACTTTCCTGTTCTTGATATCTTTACAGCCGTAATGTTACTGTGGAAGGACTTTTCCTATCCACAGGTAGCATGGTTGGCTATGTCACGTGCCCATCTTAGCGTACTCTGGGAAGCGGGACGTGACAATAAATGGTAAAAACTTTTGTGGCTATTGAAATTTAGGATCTATATAGTGCAAACACTTCTATCATGATGTTCTATAAATGTCGGTTGCATATGAAACACATGTAACTTTTAAACATTCCATAAGCACTATGTCTAACCATTTCTAAGTGTATTTTTAATTATCTAATCAACAAAGCCTTTTCCATCAAAATTGGTTAATTTAAAAGAAGCTAAGCTCCATGAAAAGTTTGATAAGATTTTATTAATGAACATTGATTTTATTATATAACTATGTTTTGTTGCACTACATTTTTCTTTCGGGCATCCTTTTATCCACAGTTGATTAATAACAAAACGGATCATTCCAATGGTTTTTGCTACTACAACATTTTCAACCATGATTTTAAATTTTTTCCGGGTAAAATACCTGGAGGAAATTAGCGATATTAAATAAAGGAGAAAAAAAGTTATTTTCTTCTTTTTACAATGGTTAGTTGATAAACAGTGCTCATTAGTTACATATTAATGTGTTAATATTAATTTAAAAAGAACATCAAAACTTGAGTTATATAATAGTTTTGAAGGATATGTTTTTAATAAAATGAGTACAATAAAGTTGAAGGGTCAATATCTGTTACGAATGTAGAAAACCGGATGCTAGTTGATTTTAATTGGAAATGTGCACATATACAACACGTTATTATAAAAGATGAGTGTTTGCATAAGTGTCGTGTGCCAGTATTTTTGTAAATCTCCTACGTTGTTTTGGCAAAAATCATATTTCTTATCTTTGAAAAAAAATTGTATAAAATGTCTCCGTTGGTTAGGCTTGTAGGCCTATTTAACCCACCGTAGATGCTTGAAATCTCGCTTCAATACACTATTAGAAAGCCTAAGTGGGATGCATATACTTCATTGCTGCAGCCATCTGAATCAAGACCAAGATGGTAGAAATAGTAAATATCGTTTTTGTTGGGGTCAAAAATTACATCCCATTTTACCAAAATCGAAAAGTTAAAACGTCAAAGTCAAAGATCAAAATCAAGTGGGCTCAAACCCTAACCCAAGTCAAGTGAGCACAAGCCCGGCCCAAGCCGAGTCCAAGCTCAAGCAATGGGGCCGGCCACAAGCCAAAAGAGAAGAATGATGTAATAAATAGATTTAAATGTAATTTTTAGAAATAAATGTAGGAGAATTGGGGGAAAAGCCAATTTTGTGAAGCCCAAGGACTAAGATGCAAAAGTATGCACATGTGTAAAGAAATAGGCAAAAAATCAAATTTGTAAAGCGCAAGCGCACAAGTGCAAACATGTAAGGGGTATTTAAACCCCACCCAAAATAGAAACGACAAGAACTTTCATTCAGTCATAATTTTCTAGGGTTTTGAACCTCCACCAAAAAAGGAAAATCTCTTTCTTCTTCATCATCTTTCTCAAATAGAGCTCCAAAAGAAAAGAGAGTTCATTTTGGGTATCTCCCATCTCCTTCATCTTCTTCTATCCCAAAATAACCCATAAAAAACGTCTTTTTAAGAAAACTCCATCTCAAGAACCCAAAATCCAACACCAAAATCAAGTAAAGGAGCAACCTTTTTTCATCAAATTTGAAGAACAAAGGACTCTCTTTTTTGAATATGGAGACTCGATGAAAGCATAGGGCTTTCATCACTTGACCCCGGATCTCTTGTGAGATCCATGGAAACATGGATCCGTCCATGTTTCTCTCCCAATTTTTAAACAAAGGATCCCCATGTTCAGCCTCGGAATCCCCCCAAAGAGAATTCTCCTCTCGGAACCCCTACAGGGATTCCCTATTTCGGGACCCCTCCTGGGTCACCCGTTTCGGGACACCTACCGGGTTCCCGCTTCGAAATCCCCCTATAGGGGATTTTCAAAATCCCCTCCTCACGAGGGATTCCCTATTTTGAGACCCCTCCCAAGTTCCCTGTTTCGGGACCCCTCCAGAATTCCCACTTCGGAATCCCCCAAAGGGGATTCTCCTCTCGAAACCCCCTTCAAAGGGGTTCCCTATTTCGGGACCCCTCCTGGATCCCCGCTTCGGAATCCCCGAAAAGGGATTCCCTTTTCGGAAACCCCCAAAAAGGGTTCCCGCTTCGGGAGGGGTGGGGGCCTTTTGACAATTTACCCAAGATATAATAATATAAATAAGGTATAACTTGCATCATGGTTTGAAATCTCGGCCAATCTTGGTCCGAAATGGCATATTTCGATCCTAAATATGAGCGCCTGAGTTTCGAGACTGATACCGTCCGATACCAAGTAATATTGGGTTTATCATTTAATTAGTGTAGTTTCGTCTTAAATTCATTAATGATTAGTGGAATTATTAATGGATTAATATACTTATCAACGGTTTAATGTGTTTATTATAAGTTATTAGGTTCTTACAGGAAGTTTGATATCATTAATACGATTTTATACATCATGAATTGCAAAAGAATTTGCTAAATTGTGTAAACTTTAATTTACAAAAATCATAATCTTTAGGAATCCTTTTTCGCAAACCTCCTAAAGTATGATGGTCCAAACCAAGACGGCCGATAAGGCCGAGATTGACAATTCTAACCCCAAAAGTTACCATTAAATACCGATCCAGATATTAAGATTTTTAACCTGGACTTGTGTAAGGACCATGATCATCAATTTGATATTGAATATTTCTGGTATCTATTTTGATAAGGAAGAAGCAATAAATAATTTTTGTATATACAATGCTATAATGAACTATATTGACTAGCCTGCCAAAGTCAGCACAGCTACCTAAACCTGCCAACATCCATCTGCCTCGGCCTGTCTAAAACCGCATAAACATGTGTTCACTTCAACCCCTTTTAACACATGTATTTATTTAGTTCATATCTTATTGGAATGAATTTATGTTCCGAATAACCGTCTTCCATCTTTGTGTAGTTTATTTCTTAGTCTCGAGGTATCTGGAAGTGTGCCTTTCTTGCATGAACATAAACTTAATAATCATTTTGGTTTTCTAACTCCATGCTCTTCAGTCTTGCCATTTTTTTGTCACATGATTCTTCTTCAGTTTTTTTATCTTTTCTTATCTACATTGATAGTTAAACAAACATGTTGCAGCAATTAGCTTTGACAACATATCATTGAAGCATAGTTGTACAAGTACACAATAATGACAAACACATGGTGAAGGATAGGTGAACAACGAGATTTGAAGCAAAAGTTCATCTTTAACGCATGAATGAGACTTTTGAACAAAATTGTTACATCTAAAAGAATAATTCTCATTTATAATGGCGGTGGCCCTAACTAAAAATCATGTAAAGTTCAACGAGACACTAGTAATTAGTAATATGCCAACAGAGAAGGATCAATGTGATGGTTGCGATTAGTGTCTGCGATTCGTTGTTTGGATGATAAAGTTAGAGTGAATTTCTTGTAATTTTTTCCAATTGGTTGTCTTAAAGCCTTGGGTAGTCATGTAAAGCAGTTAAGTATTCTTTGCAAAACTTGATGTATCAATAATTAAACCTCCAGGTATAAAACTTTATGCACACTTGAGAATTTAAGTTTCGAGATAAATTTGCTTGATCAAAGAAGCATTGCAGTCAAGAGAAAGTCACCCTCTATATCATAAACCTTTGTTTAGTCCACATTCATTATGGTTGCAAAGAGTTGAAATATTGAAACGTTCAAAATAGTTGTGATCCCATCCAATTGGATTTTGAAAGTATTTAATTATCTTGGAAAATGTTTTCTTTTCGGTTAGGATTGGTGTCTGGTTCCTGTTTTAACTTATGTCTTGTTTACTAAAACCAATGTGGGTCATTGAGGTAGTTATGCACCATACTTGATATAAGAAAAAAACTATGCCTTTCTTCTATTATTTTCTTGCCATTCATAACTCATAAGTCTCTGTGCCTCAAAAGCTACATCCTGCCGGTCTATACTTACTGAATATTTGATGTTATTTTATACATATTTGACATTTATGCACTAGAGACTTGCAAAATTTCAAAGATTAACTATGACAATTTTTCTTGCTGCAAGGACTATTTAGATATTAAACAATGATTATCAAAAAGTATAGCGGTATCAAAAAAGTTAGCATGACCAAGATGCCAACTCAAAGCTTACGCAAGCCCAAATACAAAGATTAATGGATATTTAGCCCACCCATCTAGCCTGAGTGTTTAAAATATGTTTGCACAAATATCCCTTGTTAGGAATATGTATGCCGTAAAGGCCATTATTGTATATTATAGTGGATGCTTGGACATATATATAGAGAGAGAGAAAGTACTTTCTTGCTCAACATGATAGTATGCTATCTAGTTACTTTTTATCTTAACATGTACATTTGTTCTAGTTTACTAGTTCATTGATACATATTAATAAAGCCTTTAGGATGTTAGCTTGATTACCAGAACTATGATGTAGCTCATACTAGCGGAGCTTGTGTAGTCCACAAGCACATCCTTAATTGTTTCTAATCGAGAGAGTATCGAAATAGAACATCGATATTCCAGAGTGGACTAGTGTATATGTTGCTTGACCCTGTATGGAGTGATGACTGATCTCAGGCATTGGTGTTTGACATCAAAGATTGTATATAGGTGCTCATTGGAGAATGGATACACCGAACGGACTCGCCGAGAACTCCTAGATGGTACCATATCTATCGTCAGATAGCATTTCTCTGGTGACACTTGTACAGATTAGTCTATAGACCCGAGATCGTCATAGTGTCTTATGTGTTTCTCACTGTGCTTTGATTTCCTCCCTACCACGGCTCTACTGAATCGTGCAAACAGATGGTTTTTAGGTATAGTCCCGAGTCACATGGAGGCGATGAGCGACAGGAGGGGTTTCGTCTCTCTCGGTATTAGGAGTTGATGTTGTGCTATACTCGATTGGCTATAACAGCAAGTTCCTGGCCAGAGCTGATGAGATTTACTGATAAGTGTTATCAGTAGTTTCTCGATTCGTTATAGGCCACACATCGGCATGACTTATCGAGTTATTGGGATCTGACGATTTCACCCTCCAGACGCGATATGTGACATATCAGACGAAGAGACCGGATTGTACGGTAAATGTTGTTTATAGGCTCTACAGGAGTTTGAACAAGTTTACTTGTTGATTTTCTATTCGTTCAATACTTGGGTAGCCGTTACGTCCAGCTAGTACCGCTGACGGCTTGTAAGTATTTGATATGATCATTACCTACTGCTAGCGTATTGGCGAGCCTTTAGAGCCCCACGTAAAGGTTTCCTAGCTCAAGCGAAACGAAGTAGGGCATGTATGGAAATATATGTGGGAGCTTGATTAAATACGAGCATATGATGCCGTATTCTAATCTAGCGTTAATTAATATTAGCCGGGTTATATGTGAGATAACTGGATTCTTGAATCAATTGTTGATTTAATAATTGATATATATTTATATATATGATATATATTTATATATATTAACTAATATTATGCTCACTTATGATTTTCTTCTCTTTATATATATTTATATATTTGATATAAATATATATTCATTTGTGTCATGGTTGATGATACATGGAAGATGTATATATGAGAATTACATTGGAGTATATGATAAGGAGATAATGATCACTTATATGAATAAATGAAATGAGAAAATGAGTCATTACTTTGGAACAAAGTAGAAGCATGACTCATTTTCTATTTTCATTTTGAATTCATATAAGTTATCATTTTAGACTTATCCTCATCCAAAGCTCATCCTCATCTTCATTTTCTTCACTTCTTCTTGTGTTACTATTCACTCAAGAGAAAAAGAAAAAGAATAGATTTTTAGTGAGCAAAAACCCTACTTCAACAATCTAAACTATTCTAGCAATTTAATTTAGGTTGTTTACTTCACTAATACTTTGATTAGTGAAGTGTAAGCTTGAATGTGATTTGCCTCAAGGTGGATCATCTTTGACGAAGAAGACTTCGAGTAAACATGTTCCTTTCTTCAAGTGAAGCCCTATAAGGAGTTCAAGAGACTACTACAAAGAGCTATTGAAGTGAAGGACTTGGCTACAAAGGTTGTAGCTTCTTTTCTACACTTCCCGCTTCCAAAAAAAGGAACAAACTATGAAATAAGAATTAAACAACGAAGTCTTGTAATTTCTACACTTCCCGCTCGCAAATAACAGAAAATGCATTCTAACTAATAATCTTCTCTCTAATTTTTAACTTTTCCTACAATGGGAAATGTAAAATGAGCTGATATTTTAAATGAGGGGGAAAAGGTATTCTCATTGCTAGAAACATGCAACATCTTAAAATCTTTATATATATATATATATATATATATATATATATATATATATAAACAACTTTACATCAAACCCCTACTTTCATTCACCAAAACCGCAACTTTCATGTGTTTTGTCCCCAAAAAGGGACCAACTGATCCAAAATACTCAAAGAACAAGGAAATCAAAGCTACATTGCTTTTTAATCCCCATCCCAGTGTACTGGGTCAAAAGAAGCAGCGATAGAAAGTTAGAAATACAGAACTAAACAGAGAAATAGATCTTACCATTAGAGAAATTGAGCTGAACTAAGCCAGAGAAGACAACAGATCTAGCTCAAAATCAAGGCGGCCGCAACCCTAGCAACCATCAAACTACCAAAACCATTGCCCAAATCCAACACAAACAATAAAAATCGCTTCTTTCTCTCTAGTTTCTCTCAGATTTTGAGAGAAAAAGAGAGAGGAAATGGGGAAAAGGGTTTAGGGCTTGAAAAATGAGCAAATGGGGAGCTTTGAAACAGCCAGCTCCTCTTTCTATATCTGTGTCTGCCTGCTCCCTCCCTCTCCCTCTCCCTCTCCCTAGTTGAAAAAGGTAATATTTTATCCCTTTTTTTAAGTATATTTATTGATTAATGTTTTAATAATGGGAGCAAGCAGGACACGGTGGATTGCCATTATTTATACTTGCACCCGAAGGGAAGGAACCGCGGGGTTTACTTTTGGGAGAGGGTTTTTTTTGTTAGGGGCTGTTTTGATGCAAGATTATGAAATTTGGATTTCAAAATATTACGTTTGAAAATTTCTTGATTTGGTAATTTGTTGTTTGGTTGGTATTGGATTTCTAGTATTGAATTTGTTGATCCTTATAATCTTTGTTTGGATGGTGAAAAGAAAATGGGATTTGGATTTGAGGGTTTTAGAGAGAGATAAATAGAGAGAGGATTATTAAATAAATAAAGTACCCGGGTCCCATCTAAAAGTACAATGAATGGTGTCAAATCCTTGCAAATTCTCCAAATTTTTTAGGATTCAAGGATCCTTGTTTTGTGGTGGGCACCCCATAAAAAACAAAGGAATCATACAAATCCAAATCCCACAAGCAAACACAAAATTATAGAATCCTCGCAGATTTTTGGATTCCACAATCCAATTCTTTCATAATCCTACAACCAAAGAGGCCCTTATTGAATTAAGACTTCATTTATTTTCTCTGCATGAGATTATTGAGGCTGCGCTCAGCCGGGGTTAATAAGTTACGGTCGGTGCAGTCGGAACAAGGTAAAACAGGAGGTTGAGCCTCATGGAGATTAAAAAGGTGGGACCCACTCCATGTTCTTTTGGATGGATCTTTAGCGGGCAGCAGCCGATTAGTTACGTGTGAGCGATCACAGCAACATTAAAAGGTTTCCATAATGGAGCCATGCAATAACTCAAAGCTACATTATAGCTCGGATTATGAAAATGAGCAGTTTTATCGACTTATCGTTTCGTCTGGCTGATCCTTATAGGATAGAGGTTAGTTGTATTTGATCTAGATTCTAGTTAGCATGTGCCAGAACCAACACGTGATGTCATGTCTGCATTTATAAATGCAAAAGAAATTTAGGACCGTACCTTAAATATCTTGACTTCTACAAGTTTGAATCCGATCTTCGTTTTTCTGTTGTCTGCAAGAAACAAATTCTTAGTTTCATTTGTGTAGTCTTTTGGTTTTATGCCCTTTATAATTTTAAATATTCTAACATGGAATTTTTTAAAATATCAACCGACCCTAAATATAAATAGGTTTCTTTTTTAATATTATCAAGATTAATCAGTATATTGAGTAGTGTTGCTTGGACTATGTATCTTTTTATTTCTGTTTATTTTCTTTTTAGCTTTATGTAGTTTCGTTTAATCAAAAAATGATTAATTAGTATATAATTGATGTGAAATGAGAGATTAGTCGATAAGCAAAAAAAATTAACCATACTACGATGGAAAAAGACACTTGCACTTTCTCAGAAGACTTCTGTATAATGTTTTCCATCTCTCTCTTAAGAAAATTTGGACTTTCCTTCAAATCTCAGCAAAAACCTAGTTCATGCTCTCAATTTTTTGGTCAGGAGTTGTCATCAGAGTTTGGGGCCCACCAATTGGGGTGCTGTTCCAGTCCAGTGGGTCCCACATAAATCAGCAAAAAGGTTGGCATGGTGGTGCACAAATTATTGCATAAAATGGGATCGATATATTTTGGACCTGTTTACAAAATCTCCAAATTTAACATTCCATGGTTGGTGGGTCCAACATGGACTCCTGAGAACCAAGTGAACCAAGAACGTGTATTTCGGAGTTTCCTTATGAAGACTTCTAGATAAACTTTTGAGAAATTAAGGAATGTTTGGATACGCATTTTAGGCCGAATTAAAATCCCAGATTTTAGCAATGAGCAATAACTTAGTTGGTCTAGGAAGAGTGCGGGGTTTGATGATGCTCAATACCGAGACCTCTCCAGATCATGACACGTGGCAGACAACGTGTTCCGGGACTTACGGGAAAAGGAGCAGGGGTGATATGTTTAAGATGTACCCCGGACCTTCGTCCCGAGAATTGTCTCTGAAAGGTTTGTCTAGCACCCTATGAAGAGTTTTGAAGCATCACATGTCCAAAAGTTTAAATTTTTATGGTGCTAAACGAACATGCAAAGGAATCGATCCTAGAAAATTAGGGTTTCGAAACTATTAAGCTAGTAAAGATTAGGGTTTGAAGGCTACAACCTTTGTAGCTCCCCTTTTGCTTGACTCCTTGATCTCTAGGGTGTTGGAAGAAGGTCCACTCGTAGTCCTCTTTCGTCCACGACGATCCACCCGAAGTTTCCCGTCAAAGCTAGCAACTTTGGAAAAACAAAGAGAACACTCTAATCAAGTTGGCTAGACTTGAGTAGAATGATGTTGTGGCTATGGATCTCACTTCAAAAACCTTTCTTTAATTGTGTTTAACTCACTAGAAAAAACTAGAGAGGAAAAGATGAAGGAGAATGAAGATGGTGGCTATTTTTAACTAGAGGTGAAAAAAATAACCCTTAAGTGAAAAGAAATGAAATATAACCTTTTATATTTTTATTCCTTCTCACTTTCAACCATGATTAAATGATGGATAGTTAATTTAACTTGGGTTTTAAATGATAAAGAGAAGGATAACCCTAGGTTAGTGGTAGTTGAGCATGGTTAGGTCAAAGGAAGAATGTAGAAGCTAGAATGATTATTCTTTCCTTTTCATTTTCTTTTAAATCCAAAATCAAATAATAATCCACAATTTAATCCATGGTGTGAGTCTTATATTGCCACCATTTCCATATGCTAACAACCATGATGGATGGGTGTATGTATGTATGCATGTATGCACATCCACATGTGCATGAAACTAGAATGAAAGAAAGAAACGCATGCATGCATGCATACATCCATCAAACCCTAGAAAGGTTTCAAGTGAGAAAACTAATGGTTAGATGATAAATCAACACTTAATTTATCAATCCGGTCATATCTCATACGACCCCACCAAAAGCAGGCCACCCGATCAATGTTCGGTATCATATACGCACATTTTAATCGGGTGCATGCGCATATCGCATACGCGCACCACAACGTTTCGCCTGGACTGGGTAACTCCTTTGTGGGACTCTAAGACTCGTCAATACGCCGGCAGAGGGTGATGATCATATCAGGTACCCCCAAACCGCAAGCGGTTGTAGGTGCACGGCGGCGCCCCGGCCGTCAATCCGACGCCGGAATGCGGAAGCGGTGAAAAACTTAAATTTTGCGGACTTAGCAAACCGGCACCACCGCGCACTTTAACCGGATCGAACCATTAACTAGTCTAGCTAACTACAAGTAAGGGAATAGAGATATACCGACGATACAAGTCCTCCGGTCTTCTCGTCATGGTCCCGATCTCCTGCGGAAAAGTCCCGTCTCCTCCTCGTCGGAAGGGCACCACGTAGCCGGATTCTTTTACGGGCTCCCACCTCTATACCGAGGCAACTCGGGCGCGAAGTTGGCTAGCCGACGCGCCCAAGATTTGCTGTAGAATAGTGTAGCAACTAGTCTCTTTTGGGATTATGAGGTTGCCATTTCTTTTGGAGGAATTTCGCACTAGACTTTCATTGATGCAAGATGGAGAAAATGAGCATGCAGGAAAAAGAGCTCGGCCAAATCAAGAGAAGAGGCTCTCTGGGAAAAAGGAAATGAAGCCTGCACACTTATGAATCAATCTAGTGCTCACTGGAAAATAATTGAGCAAGCTCTCAGGGAACAAGTGTGAAGAGTGTATATATTAATCTCATGCAAAAAGAAATTAAAAATTCTTCACAGCACACAAAGAGAGGGACCACTAAAAATGTACATGAAATGAATTAATCCATTCACAATAAAACCCCACTCCATGCCCAAAACTGTGGCCGGCCATACCCAATCCAATCAAACAGTGGCCGGCCCCACCACAAACCCATACTCATTTAAATTCCATCATATCAAACCTTTTTGCAATAAACCCCTTCTTCAAAGTGTTATTTGCAAACTTGCAAATAACCCCCTCCATCGGAAAAGTCCGGCCGGGAAAGAACAAAGGAAAACCGGCCGGAACGGAATGCAAACTGGCAACCCCAGAAAACTGGTCCTGTAATAAATTACAGGAAAACCCCGATACTGTGCATACACACCCGCATCTGTATTCCGTCCGGGTACAAATGCAAAGAGACAAAACTACACTATCAAATACTAAGATCCGGCTTAAGCCAAAGCCGGCTAGTAAAAACTGTCCGATCACGATCTGTGCAATACCGCACGTATCTGATCGAACCCTGCCATATCTCCATACGGCCTCTACAGCGTTTCGCCCGAAACTTGAGTAACTGAAAGTGTGGGGGACTCTAAAGACTCGTCAATACAATGGCTGTGGATTTAACCACTAGCCCGTCAGAGGTATAAGCCAATACGTAACGGGCCACCAGCTATTGACTAAAAGGGACGTCGATGAGCGAACTCATCCTGACACCCTACTGAGCCTGTCAGTGACAATATCCGTGCAGTCCGGTCCGTTCGTCTATGAGTATCGCATGGCGGGCCTAGGGGGTTGGTAAAAGTCAGACCCCCAAAAGCGGTACAAGTCGTGTCGGAGTGTAGCCCAGAACACCCTGAGATACTACTGGAATACCTACCAGTAAATCTCCTTGCCTTGGCCAAGGACTTTGTGTAATGGCTCTCCTAGACACAGCACGACCTCACCCCCAATACCGGGAGAGACGAACCCCTGAAGATACGCTCACTGCCTCCATGTGGCTCGGGACTGTACCCAACTAAAACCTGTTTGCACGACTCCTTTGAGCCGTGGTAGGGTAGTAATCAAAGTACAGTGGGAACTCACATGAGACAAATGACGATCCCCAGGTCGATGAACTAACCTGCACACATGTCACCAGGGAACTGCCATCTGACGTCTGGTATATGACCAACTAGCATGTTCCCGGCGAGTCCTGTCCGGTGTACTCATAACCCAATGAGCACCTGTATACATCTTAGGTGATCCAACTGACACCAGTGGCTTGTGAGACCGGCCACCGCCCCTTGTCGGGGTCTCGACTGTATACACTAGTCTACTAATGGAGTATCGATGCCCGGTCTCGAAACTCCCACGACTAGGGACCTTTTAAGGATATGCTTGTAGACCCCCAGCTCCCACTTATATGATCGCCCTCATACTGCTGGTGGTCAAGCAAGAATCCTAGGGGCTCTATCAACGTGTAATAGCGACGTGTCATGTCACCTAAAGCAGTACACGATGATAAAGGTAAACCAGATAGCATACTATCATCTCGAGTAAGACTGTCCTACCGGGATAGGTCCTCCCTCAATCATTACAATCACGTACCAGTGACCTAATAATTGACTCTGAGGGCACTATCTCCAACAATCTCCCACTTGCACTCAAGGCTAATTATTGCGATGTCGCATACTCACAGCCCGTGTGATACCGAACATCCAACTCCTCTACTAGTCAGTCTCACAAAGCTCGTTTGCGGAACTATTGCGTTCGAGGAATAGCCTCAGTGAGTGGATCCGCTTAGTTGTTTCTTTCTATATCTCTCTATATCTCAAGTTCGCGGAGAAAACCATCTCCCGAAATGAGCAATACATGTCTTAGAACGTGTCTGGATGTCTGATGGGACCTAGCTCATAAATGAACTCCAAATCCAAACTTCTTAGACTGTATCGTCAACTGAACTTAATCAGTATCCTGCGCGCCATGCCTCCCTCAGTATTGCCTTGGACCACCTGTCCAAAATACTGCCCCTCATCAGAAGGAAAACTATAACTCTGACAACCTCCTTGTCGTCCATGTCACCTTGGAAGCCTGGAATGATAACTGTCTCCTGAATGAGGCTGTCGTTATCATATCTCTAGAACATCCACTTATGTTCTAAAACTGCTTCCGACTGTTTCTCCAGGATTGGATTAATGTCAACTTATTGCATCTAGTGCAAGAACAACATCTGGTGTGGTACTTGACATCTCATGATTGACTTAATTGCCTAAGCAAGTGATCTGCCAATCATGCACGTCCCTCTCCCCTTCAGTCTGTAAGACACCTTTGGAGAGGGTGACTCCATTACCTGCAGGTACACTACCGTACCAGGAGTCGTCCATCCTAAATACTCTTAGGATGCTGTCAAGTACCCTGATTGGGAAACCACCCAAATCTAGATCTAAAACCATAGATCTAGTGACCAGTATGTCTGATATAAAATCCATTTCCTTTGTGGAGAAACAACTGTGTGACGACCAAAGTATAACCGATCGTAGTGTAGGAGTTTCTTTTCCTACTCTGTGTATATCATCCAAATACCAGGATATTACACCCTACTACCTTCTCAACAGATCCATCCCCTATTCTGATGAAGTCAAACCCCATGACTGTCACGTCAGAAATAGATGATCTATCTCCGCTACATCCGCTCTAGTCTATAAATAGACATAAGCAACCTGTCCACCAATGCTTCCGCTGCTCCCACTGACTACGACAACCCTCTGGCAGAGTCATATAGACGTACACTTCTAAAGCAAGTTTAGAACGACGCTATACTCATCCTCCTGCCGGGTCTCGCAGCCTGGAACAACAGCAATGGTAATTGTGGGTAAACAAGAACTTCCCTGTCACCGTCCTTGAGGCTACCATAGTACCTCTCGGGTGCCTGAAGTTACCCACCTTATCTGCGGAGTGGCCAATGGAATGTCAATCCAGATTGAATCTTTAGGTTCCTTATCAAATCTTCAGTAATCGTTTGTGGTTCTGGAATCACTTCCAGTTCTACCATACTCCCACTACTGTTTTCTGAAAAAATCCATTTTTAATAAAACTGTGGCGAGTCTAGAACAATATTGCTATTGTTCATCCAGATGGTAGAAAGTCAACCCTCGTCATAGCCTGGGTCAACCCACAAACAGCCATTACAGAAACGTGCCTAGAGTTGTCCAATATCTGGTTTTAAGCATAAACCGGACAACTCCCCGTACCTTAACATCGTTAAGATATGAACTGTTCTATATCCAATATAGAATCAGAGGCACTGATTTATTTGAACCAGATTCAAATCATGCAGCTGTCTCCAGTGCATGTCAACTAAATGGAGAGAGGCCGATCAGCGTTACTCAACTTAGGAATGCTTCCAATTATGAGTAACCTGAAAGAGAAGCAATTTCTCTTTATCATTACTATCAACTGAATACCATACACAAGTATCTACATCTTCGATCTCTTTGAAGAATCCCGATACTTGCTATACCTGGTTCTCTACTCTATTCAAATACCTATAACTCCTCAAAACTTAGACCCTGTGTTTCCACGAAACACCTGTCTAAAAACTAGAGAAGTCATAAGTAAATCGAATATAGTACGAGGACCAACCCCTCTGTCCTGATGGACCCTGGACAACATACAATACTCTGTATAAGTCCCTTGAGTCTGATAACTCATTCACTGTGTGTCGTAGGTTGAAAACTGTACTTATGGTTAAGAAGAATTACACCGCTGTTTAATGCTCCTTACCTAACCATCCACTGATATAGGTAAATGTCGTAGACATAATTTCAGAAAGGTATATCTCACTCTATGAAAATAGACGTACAGATATATCAATTTGAAATTGGTGCATAACAGCGGATATTCAAAACCAAATATTTGCCGACCGGCAAACAGCCCAGGTGATTTCCTCAAATATCACCGATTACAACGAATCCTGATATAATGAGGATGATCACCCAATTCCCAATAACTTACTCCCACTCACCATCTGTAAAACCATACAGATGTGAGAATCATACCTGGTAAATACATACCCTGGAGCAAGTGTCTAATCGGGAAATCTGTTTTCTTTTAACAGTACACAGTGAAACTGAAACATTGAAATGTTTCGGTGGGGTATCCCGGTATTCATAGTAATGCCTCTTCCATTATCCAGATTCACAACTATAACCGTATAATTCTTTGCCACCTCTCCAAATCCCTTCATATGTCTTTAGTCATTACCTTCTGCACACCCCTTTAGGCCAATTGGTTTTCTTCCTTCCCTACCGTTCGGCACCAGCCTATGGTTTGGAAGAAGACTATCCAATAAGCATAAAGGGTGTACTGTCCTAATCCTAGGAGCACTCGCAACGCGAGAGAAGGTGAAGATAAAAGACACCTGAATGTACTTTATTCCTATTTCTCCTGAACCAGAATCCATCCCCGAACTGGAACAAGTTCCATTCGAGTTCGTATATAACCATACGATGGAGTATCCAAATAAACTGTGGATCTTCGTAGTGATACGGAGTGTCCTGGAGAAATACAAAGGTGATGTGGGAGTGGTAACGAAATATTTGGTTTGGTCGTGAATATCTGTTGCAATTTACTTTGCCCTCTTACTAATCCCTTGCTTTGTCTGAACTTAATACCTTCTGCACACCATCGTTAGGCTAATTGGTTTTCTTCATTCCCTACCGGTCGGCACCAGCCTAAGGTTTGGAAGAAGACTATCCAATTTGCATAATAGGTGTACTATCTCCTAAACCAAGGAGTACTCGCAACCTGAGAGAAGGTAAAATGAAAAGACAACTGAATAATCCTATCCGTTTTCTCCAGAACCGGAAACCATCCTCGAATTCCTTCGAGTTCGTATCTAACCATACGATGGTTTTGTCCAATGGAAGTGGACGTTCGTAGTAATACGGGGTGTCCTGGAGAAAAGGGTAAAAGTAGGAGTGGCAATGAGGTCTGCAACTCTGACAATCCAAAAGCCAGTGTTAAGAAGGTTCGGTTAACTTGGTCACTGAGTCAAAGTCTTAGGGTCGGGTCAATGGTCGCTGCCAGAGAGAGAGAGAGAAAAGAAACACTCAGCGTGCACTCTACCCTAGATCAGAATGGTTACCAATTTATCTAATCTGGAATCCTCCCACTGTACCTCAAATTCTTCTCCAAACCTAAAAGAAGAATTAGTCGGGGTTACCCGAGGAGTATACCAACTCATCAGTGGGAATCGGGATCCAACTCTCATCGCATGATAACGTGACGGAATCCGCTCACGGTATCACACTCCAGAAGGTATGCGCGTATCTGGCAAGTTTCAGTACTTTTGAAACTCCCGATGTGATTTCTGCCCCATGCTCTTATGACCTTGACTTTGGCCAACATATCATAAGTCACATGTCAAGTTCTGCCCGTCATTCTCCAGGTTAATTTGAATCCACCCGTACATACCCTTGACTTTGGCCAAAATGGCAGCACGACTGTCCCAAACCAACGCATCTATCTATGCTGCATATGAATACCCCAATAGCTACCAATCACTGTGCCTTGACTTTGGCCAACATACACAGCTTGAATACTATTGACCACCCATATGAAACGACGGAGGGCTACGAATGGTTTCTGGCGAAAACCTTTAACGTAATGAACTTGATATCGTTGAAGGAACGGATAGCTTTTTAGAAAATATAGTGACGAAAACCGTTGCTAAAGAGGTCACTCCCGGTGAAGGGATCTCGGCTCTTTCCCCGTAGAATGGGGTGCTGGATATTCATAACCGAATATCACTGTGCAAAGCAAAAGTAATCGGCTATAGTGAAGTTAATGCCCTGACGCAAACTTTTTGTCCAAGGGGTCACTCCCGGTGAAGGGATCTCGGCCCTTGCCTCGTCGACTGAGGAGCAGGATATTCCAAATGAATACCACGATGCAAAACAAAAGTAAACGTCCTTGCAATAACAGCTTTTGAAAAAGTGTTCCAACAACATCAGATTAGGTTTGTTTTAACTTGCATTGATCCGAATCAATGCAGTCCCATCAATTGATCACACCAAAAAGAACGAAAATATACTGATGTACGTATATGCCATCCGCATTCGCCACTGGGTCCCGTCATTACCCGTTAGGTTAGCTTACTAACGACAGAGCGGGGACTGGACTAGCGCGGATGCAAAACATATACAACATCTACTAATATATATACCAATATATTATATTCGCTCAAGGCGTGAAAGAAATGCAACATCACAGAAATGTACAGCATCACAGAAACAATACAGATATCTGGGATCCCCGGGTTTCACAGAGCCACTACTGAAACCCGACGTTCCCCTGGTCGTGTGGATAGCCTGTGCAATGAAATCCTAGACCCCTACGGGCGCGGCAAGTTACCCGCCAAAACCTGAAGCGAGGCAGCCCCCTTCAGCACCGTGAATGGACCACCCAGCACTTCACGGAATCCGGCAACTTGGGCACCCCTCCTGGGTCAACCTGTACCCCCTACGAGTGCGGCGAATAGCCCGCCAATCCTAGAGTGAAGCCCCCTCCGTCCCAATGCCATGAGATGCGGGCTTGCTGCCCTCTAGAACCCGGCTATCCGTGCACCCCTCCGCGGGGTAATCCTAGTACAGAAAGTAAAATATACATACAACGGGTACATCGACCGCAACCAGGTCGTGCCCCAAAAGAATGATACAAACAGGCAGTGACGGCAGTCCATATGTCGGACGCTCGCCCCGCAATATCAAATGTACATAATACAACAGCACAGTACTAGCATTGCATCCAGGCTATCCCCACGACCGATCCGCAACATCACAGCAAATACATAGAACATCAACGTGAAAGTCACGTTCGCAAATCCGTCTAACCGGGCTATAGCAGTTAGACCGGATTTACCGATCGAGTGACATTCACGGTCGCAGATATAATGTAAATACTGTGAAAAATGTGTTAAAAATATCCGACCGATCAAATTATATCAAGTGGGCCCCAAAACAATACTGTAGCAGTTACAGAAAATATGGGCCCAATTTAAATATTCCAAAACCCCTAATTTAAGCCCAGAAGCCCACTGTAAAAACCCAACCCACTGATTCCTGTAGGCTGCGGCGGAAGCGCGGCCAAACGTGGGTTTTGGCCGCCCTTCCGCGGTCAAGTGAGAGGATCAGTGCGTCGAATTTGAACAGTGTTCTTAGAATTTCTAGCACAGTACTTTTATGCAACCTGAAAAATTTTTGGAGACAGAAAAATTTCAACAGAAACTGTCGTGGGTATATTGGGGTTTTCGGACATTTCGATCGATCGGAACAGAAAAACACATTACACAAAACTAGACTAAGTTAATGGGGAGGCTCTGATACCACTGTAGGTGCACGGCGGCGCCCCGGCCGTCAATCCGACGCCGGAATGCGGAAGCGGTGAAAAACTTAAATTTTGCGGACTTAGCAAACCGGCACCACCGCGCACTTTAACCGGATCGAACCATTAACTAGTCTAGCTAACTACAAGTAAGGGAATAGAGATATACCGACGATACAAGTCCTCCGGTCTTCTCGTCATGGTCCCGATCTCCTGCGGAAAAGTCCCGTCTCCTCCTCGTCGGAAGGGCACCACGTAGCCGGATTCTTTTACGGGCTCCCACCTCTATACCGAGGCAACTCGGGCGCGAAGTTGGCTAGCCGACGCGCCCAAGATTTGCTGTAGAATAGTGTAGCAACTAGTCTCTTTTGGGATTATGAGGTTGCCATTTCTTTTGGAGGAATTTCGCACTAGACTTTCATTGATGCAAGATGGAGAAAATGAGCATGCAGGAAAAAGAGCTCGGCCAAATCAAGAGAAGAGGCTCTCTGGGAAAAAGGAAATGAAGCCTGCACACTTATGAATCAATCTAGTGCTCACTGGAAAATAATTGAGCAAGCTCTCAGGGAACAAGTGTGAAGAGTGTATATATTAATCTCATGCAAAAAGAAATTAAAAATTCTTCACAGCACACAAAGAGAGGGACCACTAAAAATGTACATGAAATGAATTAATCCATTCACAATAAAACCCCACTCCATGCCCAAAACTGTGGCCGGCCATACCCAATCCAATCAAACAGTGGCCGGCCCCACCACAAACCCATACTCATTTAAATTCCATCATATCAAACCTTTTTGCAATAAACCCCTTCTTCAAAGTGTTATTTGCAAACTTGCAAATAACCCCCTCCATCGGAAAAGTCCGGCCGGGAAAGAACAAAGGAAAACCGGCCGGAACGGAATGCAAACTGGCAACCCCAGAAAACTGGTCCTGTAATAAATTACAGGAAAACCCCGATACTGTGCATACACACCCGCATCTGTATTCCGTCCGGATACAAATGCAAAGAGACAAAACTACACTATCAAATACTAAGATCCGGCTTAAGCCAAAGCCGGCTAGTAAAAACTGTCCGATCACGATCTGTGCAATACCGCACGTATCTGATCGAACCCTGCCATATCTCCATACGGCCTCTACAGCGTTTCGCCCGAAACTTGAGTAACTGAAAGTGTGGGGGACTCTAAAGACTCGTCAATACAATGGCTGTGGATTTAACCACTAGCCCGTCAGAGGTATAAGCCAATACGTAACGGGCCACCAGCTATTGACTAAAAGGGACGTCGATGAGCGAACTCATCCTGACACCCTACTGAGCCTGTCAGTGACAATATCCGTGCAGTCCGGTCCGTTCGTCTATGAGTATCGCATGGCGGGCCTAGGGGGTTGGTAAAAGTCAGACCCCCAAAAGCGGTACAAGTCGTGTCGGAGTGTAGCCCAGAACACCCTGAGATACTACTGGAATACCTACCAGTAAATCTCCTTGCCTTGGCCAAGGACTTTGTGTAATGGCTCTCCTAGACACAGCACGACCTCACCCCCAATACCGGGAGAGACGAACCCCTGAAGATACGCTCACTGCCTCCATGTGGCTCGGGACTGTACCCAACTAAAACCTGTTTGCACGACTCCTTTGAGCCGTGGTAGGGTAGTAATCAAAGTACAGTGGGAACTCACATGAGACAAATGACGATCCCCAGGTCGATGAACTAACCTGCACACATGTCACCAGGGAACTGCCATCTGACGTCTGGTATATGACCAACTAGCATGTTCCCGGCGAGTCCTGTCCGGTGTACTCATAACCCAATGAGCACCTGTATACATCTTAGGTGATCCAACTGACACCAGTGGCTTGTGAGACCGGCCACCGCCCCTCGTCGGGGTCTCGACTGTATACACTAGTCTACTAATGGAGTATCGATGCCCGGTCTCGAAACTCCCACGACTAGGGACCTTTTAAGGATATGCTTGTAGACCCCCAGCTCCCACTTATATGATCGCCCTCATACTGCTGGTGGTCAAGCAAGAATCCTAGGGGCTCTATCAACGTGTAATAGCGACGTGTCATGTCACCTAAAGCAGTACACGATGATAAAGGTAAACCAGATAGCATACTATCATCTCGAGTAAGACTGTCCTACCGGGATAGGTCCTCCCTCAATCATTACAATCACGTACCAGTGACCTAATAATTGACTCTGAGGGCACTATCTCCAACAGCGGTCAGCTAAACGTAACGGCCACCCGGGTATTGAGCGATCAGAAGAAAACAAGCGAACCTGCTACAACTCCCGTCGAGCCATCCGGCAACACTACCGTACAGTCCGGTCTCTTCGTCAGATATGCTGCATATCGAGCCTAGGGATGGTCACGTCGACCCTAATAACTCAATAAGTCGTGCCGGTGAATGGTCTATAACAGATCAAGAAACTACCGATAACACTTATCAGCAAATCTCAGCAGCCCTGGCCAGGGACTTACTGATATAACCAGTCGGGCACAGCACAGCATCAACTCCCAATACCGGGAGAGACGAAACCCCTCCTATCGCTCACTGCCTTCGTGTGTCTCGGGACTGTACCCAACAGTCACCTGTTTGCACGACTCAGTAGAGCCGTGGTAGGGTGGCAATCAAAGTACAGTGGGAGAGCACATAAGACTCCATGACGATCTCGGGTCTACAGACTAACCTGTACCAGTGTTACCTGAGAACTGCTATCCGACGATAGATATAATTCCATATAGGAGTTCTCGGCGAGTCCGTCCAGTGTACCCAGTCACCACTAAGCACCCGTATATGATCTTGATGTCAAACACCAATGGATATGGGATCATCCATCGCCCATCACATGGGTCTAGTATCATAAACGCTAGTCTACTCTGGTATATCAATGCCCCGTCTCGATATACCTACGACTAGGGACTTTCCAGGATATGCTTATAGACTACAGATGTCCCACTAGTATGATCTCCATCATAATCAGAGCAGTCAAGCCAATATTCTCAGGGCTTTATCAGCATGTATGAATGAATAAAAGCATGATCAAATCAACATGTCAGATAAAGAAGAACCAGATAGCATACTATCATGTCGAGCAAGAATGCATACTGAATATATATATATATACATGTATAGATACATCCACTATCATATAATGGCCTTTAGGGCATACATATATCCAACAATCTCCCACTTGCACTAAGGCCAGTTATTGGCGTATCTCATACCCAACATCTCAAAAAGTCGCTCATGCTGCGGCTGAGGGAGGGCCTTGGTGAATGGATCCGCGGCGTTGTTCTTTGTGTCTACTCTCTTAATCTCGATTTCGCGGCGATCTACAATCTCCCGGATCAAATGAAAGCGCCTCAGGATGTGTCTGGACCGCTGATGGGATCTGGGCTCCTTGGCTAACGCCATCGCCCCATTATTGTCACAATACAAAGGTATTGGATCAATAATGGTTGGAACTACTCCTAGCTCCGAGACGAACTTCTTCATCCAGACGGCTTCCTTGGCGGCATCATTTGCAGCAATGTACTCAGCTTCCATCGTAGAGTCTGCAACGGTATCCTGTTTGGAACTCTTCCAACTTACCTCCTCTCCATTGAGGGTAAATACAAACCCTGAAATAGATTTGCTGTCATCCTTATCGCTCTGGAAGCTCGAATCGGTAAAGGCCTCCATTTGGAGATCTGTATTACCATACACCAAGAACAATTCTTTAGTCCTTCGTAAGTACTTAAGAATGTTCTTCACAGCTGTCCAGTGGTTCTCCCCTGGGCTGGATTGATACCTGCTTACAACACTAAGTGCATAACCTACATCTGGGCGTGTACAAAACATCGCATACATTATAGATCCTACTGCCGAAGCATAAGGTATAATGCTCATGCGAGCTCTCTCTTCATCGGTCTTTGGACAAGAATCCTTGGAGAGAGTGACTCCATGGCAAGCGGGTAAGGCACCCCGCTTGGAGTCTTCCATACTAAACCTTTTTAGGATGGTGTTGATGTACCTGGTTTGGGACAATCCCAATAACTTTTTGGATCTATCCCTATAGATCCTTATGCCCAGGATGTATGTGGCATCACTCAGGTCCTTCATGGAGAACCTTAGTGATAAGAATGATTTAACCGACTGCAGCATAGGAATATCATTTCCTATCAGAAGAATGTCATCCACGTACAATACGAGGAATGTGACAGCTCTTCCTACAGCCTTCTTATAAACACAAGGTTCATCTGGATTTTTGATGAAATCAAACTTTTTGATAACATCATCGAAACAGATGTTCCAACTCCGAGATGCCTGCTTTAACCCATATATGGATTTAAGCAATCTACATGCTTTCTCGCTGCTCCCACTGTCAATGAAGCCCTCTGGCTGATCCATATAAACGCATTCTTCTAAATCTCCATTTAGAAATGCTGTTTTAACGTCCATCTGCCAGATTTCATAGTCGTAGTGAGCAGCAATAGCAAGTAGGATTCGAATGGATTTAAGCATGGCTACGGGCGAAAAAGTTTCGTCATAGTCCAAACCTAGTCTTTGACGAAAACCTTTCGCCACAAGTCTTGCCTTATAGGTCTCTACCTGCCCATCCACACCAATCTTTCTTTTAAAGATCCATTTGCACCCTACAGGTTTTACCCCAGGGGGTACAACGTCCAAAGTCCATACTTTGTTGGTGTACATAGACTCCATTTCGAATCTCATGGTATCCAACCACTTCATAGAGTCACCACTCGTGATAGCTTGCTGAAAACTGGTAGGATCATCATCATCCATGATGCAATCTTCCCTGTCACCATCAATGAGGAAACCGTAGTACCTCTCCGGTGGGCGAGAAGTCCTACCAAACCTTCGGAGTGGCCGAGGTTCCTTAGTTTCTGTTGCAACAGCCGGTTCAACCAAATCGTCATTTGTAGTTTGTGTCTCTAGAACCTCTTCTAGATCCACCACCTTGCCATCATCTTTATCTGTGAAAAACTCTTTTTCCAAGAATGTGGCATACTGGGAAATAAACACCTTTTGTTCCTCTTTGTGGTAGAACAGATATCCATAAGAATTCTTTGGATATCCCACAAAGTTACACATGACTGACCGTGTCTCGAGTTTGTCCGGATTCTGCTTTTTAACATATGCCGGGCAACCCCAAATCTTAATTCTCTTAAGAGATGGTCTCTTCCCATTCCATATCTCATATGGCGTGGTAGACACGGCTTTGGTTGGAACCCTGTTTAGCAGAAACGCTGCAGTCTCCAATGCATGCCCCCAAAACGAGACTGGTAACTCAGCGTCACTCATCATGGACCGGACCATATCTAATAGGGTCCTATTCCGTCGTTCTGACACACCGTTGTGCTGTGGTGTGTAAGGAGGAGTGAGTTGAGAGAGAATCCCATTCTCTTTTAGGAAGTTTGCAAATTCTGTACTGAGATACTCACCACCTCGATCTGATCGAAGCATCTTAATACTCAAGCCGGTTTGTTTTTCTACTTCTTGTTTATATTCAATGAATTTCTCGAAAGCGTCGGACTTGTGTTTTAATAAAAATACATGACCGAATCTTGAGAAGTCGTCAGTGAATGTAATGAAGTATGAAAAACCGCCTCTAGCCTGTGTAGACATTGGCCCACATACATCACTATGTATGAGGCCAAGGAGCTGAGTAGCTCTTTCTCCGTGTCCGGTAAATGGAGTTTTGGTCATTTTACCCTTGATACAAGACTGGCAAGTCGCATAAGATTTATATTCAAAAGAGTTTAAATATCCATCTTTGTGTAACTTGTTTAGTCTTGTTTCGTTAATATGACCAAGTCTACAATGCCAAAGAAAAGCTTCATTTAATTCTGAAAGTTTTCTTTTATTAGTGTGTTGTATGTAGGGTTCCTAGGCACACTATAGAGGTCTCACAAGGCATCAACCATGCCAATTCAAAATTTTATGGGTGCCGAGAAACCCTAATACGGATCGTAGACTAGATGTTTAGGCGAAATACGAAACTAGTTAACATTTTAACTAAAGGAGAGAGACTACAATCTTTGTAGATCCGGTTCTCCACTTCCTTAGCTCCACGTAGTGGTCCCCTCGCTGTCCATCTCGAATCTCGGACTCTCGCGTCGGCTTCATCGGAGAAATGAGCGGAATAGATCGTCGGCTTCGTGCCGAAGATGATCTACGTCGAGGTTGCACAAGTTCAAGCTCCAACTTCACCAAGTTGTGAAACTTGTGAAGAAAACACCCAAAAAAACTTGGCAAGAGGTAGAGGGTGAAGAAATAGGAGGTGGGTTCACTTTAGAATTGGATTTCTCTCACTTTAGCTCAAGTTGCCATTGATGGCATCAAGCTTTCTTTCTTGAAGATGAAGATG
Source organism: Agapanthus africanus (assembly GCA_030015575.1). Lineage (NCBI taxonomy): Eukaryota > Viridiplantae > Streptophyta > Magnoliopsida > Asparagales > Amaryllidaceae > Agapanthus > Agapanthus africanus. Next base: position 219,760,852 of record JASDDO010000029.1, read on the forward strand.
AAGAAGAAGAAAGAATATGATAAGTGTTGAGTTAAAATGAATAATAATTCAATACTTATCATAAGCTAACTATAGTTAAGTGTAGAGAATAGACCATGGTTACTTGGATGAGTTAGGGTTAAGAATGAAGACAAGAATGGTTACAAAAGTCAAAGCTTCATGAAGCTTCAACTTAAAACAAAGAAAGCCACCATTCTCATCTTTATCCTTTCCAAATAAATAAATAAACAAATGAATAAATAAATGGATATGCAAAACCCTAATCATCAAATTAATCATGGTTTAATTCTATACACTTAACTAAAAGATCAAGTATCATCAAACATGATACAAAAATGTGCACAAAAGTATATCACATATACTTCTTGCACATCAAGTGAGAAAATCCATATAAAGTGAACTAATACTAGCTAATGCAAAGTAATATATCAAATATATAATTATACATTAAATCATTAAATCAACACTTGACTTAACGATCCGGTCATATCGCATATAACCGACTAGTATCCTATGTATCGATTTATCGAATCAATGATTCGATAACTAGGTCATATCGAATATAACCAATCGAAACATATATCGCGATAATGAAATGCGGTATCACATACACGCATTATTCTTGGTCCTGCACATATCTCATATGCGCTCCTATTTCGTTTCGCTTGAGCCAGGAAACTTCTGTGTAGGACTCTAAAGACTCGTCAATACGCCGGTAGCAGATGATAATCATATCAAGCACCCACAAGCCGCAAGCGGTCTGCTAAACGTAACGGCCATCCGGGTATTGAGCGATCGGAAGATCGACGAGCTATCCCGCTCGCACTCCTGTGAATCCAACCAGTAACACTTACCGTACAGTCCGGTCTGTTCGTCTGATATGTCGCATATCAAGTCTAGGGGTGGTAAACGTCAGACCCCAATAACCGATAAGTCGTGCCGATATGAGGCTCATAACGGGTCGAGAAACTACTGATAACACTTACCAGCAAATCTCTGATCAGCCCTAGCCAGGGACTTCCCTGTTACGGCCAATCGAGCACAGCACAACATCAACCCCCAATACCGGGAGAGACGAAACCCCTCCTATCGCTCATTGCCTCCATGTGACTCGGGACTGTACCCAAAGACCACCGTTTTGCACGCCCTCATGGACGTGGTAAGGTGGAGATCAAAGCACAGTGGGAATCACACAAGACTCTATGACGATCTCGGGTCTACAGACTAACCTGCACAAGTGTCACCTGAGAACTGCCATCTGACGTGAGGTATAATACCATCTGGGAGCTCTCGGCGAGTCCGTCCAGTGTACCCAGTCTCCACTGAGCACCCGTATACCATCTCTGATGTCAAACACCAATAGATATGGGATCATCCATCGCCCATCTCATGGGTCGAGAAGCGTATACGCTAGTCTACACTGGTATATCGATGCTCCGTCTCGATACACCCACGACTAGGGACCTTGAAGGATGTACTTATGGACTACCATGTCCCCACTAGTATGATCTGCATCATAGTCTAGGTAGTCAAGTACACGTCCTAAGGGCTTTACCAATATGTAACTATAAGACAGTTTAAAGAGACTAGTGTACATGTTAAGATAAAGAGTAACCAGATAGCATACTATCATATCGAGCAAGAAAGTCATCTCTATATATGTCCAAGCATCCAATAAAATATACATCATCTATACAATACTGGCCTCTAGGGTATACATACAACTAACAATCTCCCACTTGCACTAAGGCCAGCTGCTGTAGTATCGCATACCGAGCATCCCGAAGAGTCTCTCAAACTGTATCTGGGGAATGGCCTTCGTGAGTGGATTCGCCGTGTTGTTCTTCGTGTCAACCCTCCTGACCTCGATCTCCCGGCGATCAACTATCTCCCGGATCAGGTGACACCGCCTCAGAATATGCCTGGATCGCTGATGGGACCTGGGTTCCTTGGCCAAAGCCACCGCTCCATTGTTATCACAATACAAAGGTATTGGATGCTCAATGGATGGAACCACTCCAAGTTCAGTAATGAACTTCTTGATCCAGACAGCCTCTTTGGCAGCATCGTTGGCAGCGATGTATTCAGCCTCCATCGTCGAGTCTGCCACGGTTTCCTGCTTGGAACTCTTCCAGCTAACCGCCCCTCCGTAAAGGGTAAAGACAAAACCCGACTGCGACTTAGAGTCGTCCTTATCACTCTGGAAGCTCGAATCGGTAAAGGACTCCACTTGGAGTTCTCCGTTACCATACACCAAGAGCATCTCTTTAGTCCTTCGTAAGTACTTGAGAATGCTCTTCACAGCTGTCCAGTGATTCTCTCCAGGATCGGCTTGATACCTGCTCACTACACTTAGTGAGTATGCTACATCGGGTCTGGTACATAGCATCGCATACATGATAGAGCCTACAGCCGAAGCATAGGGTATCCCTTGCATGCGAGCTCTCTCCAAATCAGTCTTGGGAGACATCTCTTTGGAGAGAGTGACTCCAGAGATCGTGGGCAAGTTCCCACGCTTGGATTCTTCCATACTAAACCTCTTTAGTATGGTGTCAATGTACCTGGATTGGGACAATCCCAAAATCCGTTTGGATCTATCTCTATAGATCCTAATTCCCAATATGCAGGAGGCATCACCAAGATCTTTCATTGAGAATCTTTGTGATAAGAAGAGCTTGACCGATTGCAGCATAGGAATATCATTTCCTATCAAGAGTATGTCGTCCACGTACAATACGAGGAAGACAACCTTACTCCCTGCCACCTTCTTGTATATACAAGGTTCATCTAGGTTTTTGACGAAATCAAACTCTTTGATAACGACGTCAAAACAGATGTTCCAACTCCGCGATGCTTGCTTTAATCCATAAATGGATTTAAGCAGCTTGCACACCTTCCCGCTGCTCCCACTGTCTACGAAGCCCTCTGGCTGAGTCATGTACACGCACTCTTCTAAATCACCATTTAGAAAGGCGGTCTTAACATCCATTTGCCAGATTTCGTAATCATGATATGCAGCGATGGCAAGCATGATCCGGATGGATTTAAGCATAGCCACTGGAGAAAAGGTCTCGTCATAGTCCACACCTGGTCTTTGACGAAAACCCTTTGCTACAAGTCTAGCTTTGAAAGTCTCCACTTTCCCATCTATACTAAGTTTTTTCTTGAAGATCCACTTGCTCCCAATGGGTTTTACCCCTTCAGGAGCAATTTCCAAAGTCCATACTTTGTTGGTGTACATGGATTCCATCTCGGACCGCATAGCATCCAGCCATTTCACTGAGTCCCTACTCGTGATGGCCTGCTCGAAGCTAGTTGGGTCATCATCCTCCATGATGCAATCCTCGCTCCCTCCATCCATGAGAAAACCGTAGTATCTCTCAGGCTGTCGAGGAACCCTACTAGATCGGCGGAGAGGCTGAGGTTCATTTGGAACTACTGAATCTTCTGGTTCCACTAAATCTTCAGTTACGGTTTGTGTATCTGGAACTTCTTCCAGTTCTACCACTTTGCCACTAATTTCTTTTTCAAGGAATTCCTTTTCTAAAAAGGTGGCATATTGAGAAACAAACACCTTTTGTTCTTCAGCATGGTAGAAAAGACACCCTTGTGAATTCTTAGGATATCCCACAAACTTGTAAAGAACTGACCGTGCCTCGAGTTTGTCTGGATTTTGCCTTTTGACATAGGCCGGACAACCCCATATCTTAACTCGTTTAAAATATGGTCTCTTCCCACTCCATATCTCATATGGTGTGGTAGGTACAGATTTAGATGGAACTTGATTCAATAGGTATGTTGCTGTCTCCAGCGCATATCCCCAAAAGGAAATAGGTAACTCAGCTGTGCTCATCATAGAGCGCACCATATCCAATAGGGTGCGGTTCCTCCGTTCAGATACACCGTTGTGCTGTGGTGTATATGGAGGAGTCAGCTGAGAGAGAATCCCATTCTCTTTTAGGAAGTCCAGGAATTCATTGCTCAAGTATTCACCTCCTCGATCAGATCGAAGGATTTTATTACTTTTTCCGGTTTGGTTCTCGACTTCTTGTTTATATTCTCTAAATTTCTCAAAAGCTTCTGATTTGTGTTTCATCAGGAACACATATCCGAATCTAGAGAGATCGTCAGTGAATGTAATGAAGTACGAAGAACCATCCCTGGCATGTATAGACATGGGACCGCATACATCACTATGTATCAGTCCCAAGAGTTCGTTAACTCTTTCTCCGTGTCCCGTAAACGGAGTTTTGGTCATCTTGCCTTTGAGACATGACTGGCAAGTGTCATAAGATGAAAATTCGAATGGTTTCAAATATCCATCCTTATGCAACTTAGCCAGTCGTGTCGCATTGATGTGACCCAGTCTACAATGCCACAAGAAGGATTCGTTCAGGTCTGAACTCTTCCTATTGTGTGTGTTTGTTATACTCAGAACCGTTGATTGGTTTAGAACATAAATTCCATTGCACAACGTGCCTGATCCAACCAACTTTTGGTTACGGAAAATGTTCATAACATTGTCCTGTAATACAAAATTATATCCCTCTTTACTCAATAAAGAAACCGATATAATGTTGCATATCAGGTTCGGCATGTAATAGCATTCGTTCAGAACCAATGTATTGCCAGTCGGTAATACAAGGTGATATTCCCCGACAGTCTTAGCTGCAACAATTGCACCATTTCCAACTCTAATGTCTTTATCACCTTCTCCAAGTTCTCTACCTTTCCTAAGCCCATGTAACTGATTACATATATGGGATCCTGACCCGGTATCTAATACCCAGGACGTGGAGCAAATGGAGAAACAGTTCTCTGTAACGAACACACCCGAAGAAAATGCATCAACATGTACTTTCTTCATTCGGGTGGCATGGGAATCCTGGTATTCCCCTATATCCTGTTCAGTCCTATAACTCTTATAGGAAAGAACGGAACCAACGTTCCCCAGCACAGTATAACATGCGGGTTCGGTCAATACATCCATATTATTATCTTTATTAAGGCATGAAATGGTCGCTACCTGGAGAGAGAGAGAAGAAAACACTTTAGCGTAAGCTCGTGCAAGATCAGATTGGTTATTATCTTATCTAATCAGGATGGCTCCCACTGTTTTTATCAAATCTTCCTTCAAACCCTAAAAGGAAAGACTAGCCGGGATTAATTACACACTACAAGTTCGCCAATCTTTCAGCCAGTCCAGTGTCGGTACTTTGAGGGAGGTCCCCCGTGCTTTCGCACGAACCTAATTACTGTAAACCTCGTTTTCCCAGAGGCGTAACCTCGTTAACACCTTTTTAGACACCTACTTGATCGGCTAATTGTAATGTGTAAAACTCTCCCAGGAGTAACTCTTACTCGCAGTGGGTATCGAGATCCAACTATCTCATAGAAGGTATGCAATCTCATTGCAAATTTCAACACTTGAAATTCCCGATAATATTTTGCCCCTAGCAGCTTTATGACCTTAACATAGTCAACAAATCATAAGTGCTAGTCAAGTTCAACCGGTCATTTCCTGATTGAATTAAACCCACCCGTACGACCCTTAACATAGTCAACAAAGTCGCACGACTACCCTAATCCAATCTGCATCATATGCATAAGCAGATAAATACTGGTCAGCTACCGCACACTACGCCTTAACATAGTCAACAAACGTAGCACGAATACTAACTAGTACTTATCTGAAATGACGGAGGGCTACGACAGGTTTTTCTGAAAACCTATTGCGTAATGAACTTGATATCGTTGTAGAATCAAATGAAGTTTTGAAATGGAGTGATTTTGAGGCTTTTCTAGTTTTGCTAAAGGGGTCACTCCCGGTGAAGGGATCGTCGGCCCTTTCCTCGTCGAATGAGGTGCGGGATATATCATATATATCACTGTGCAAAGCAGAAACTATAGAAGCAATCAAAAGTCAAACCGAGTGTGTAGCATCTGCCAGTTATTGCTAAAGGAGTCACTCCCGGTGAAGGGATCTCGGTCCTTTCCTCATCGAATAAGGTGCAGGGTATATCATATATACCGCTATGTAAAGCAAGAACTGTAGCTACCTGTTTTGTTTAAAATTTGATTCTACAACATCTTAGGTTTCTTTTCTTTCATTAATCACATTAATGAACATCTTAGGTTTCTTTTCTTTCATTAATCACATTAATGAAGTCCCATCATTTAAATACCTAAACATCACAGATAAATACGACGTACACTTATGCCATCCGCATTCGCCTCGATGTCCCCTCGTGCACCGTTAGGTTAGGTAACTAACGACAGAGCAGGGCAGGGCTAGTGCGGGTGCAAAACATAAGTAACGTCTATATAATATATCATATATACTATATATAGTATCTATCACAGAACATCACATGATCACATCACAGATATCGCAGCAGAAGAAACATATGAAACATTGGATATACTAGGACATCCGTGTTTTCAATACGAGCCAGTATAAAACACGGATTCCACGGTCGTGATGAATAGCCAATCCCACACCCCTAGACCCCTACGAGAGCGGCAAGCAACCCTACCAATTCTAGGGTTAGGAGACCCGGACTCGACTCCTCGAGTTGGTCTCCCACTGGACCCCAGAACCCGGTTACTTGTGCTCCCCTCCTTGGGTCTATCCTAATGCGGAAAAGTAAATAATATACAAAAGGTGACGACTTCCGCAACCTGGAAGTGCCCCAAATAAAAGATATTACATACAAGTTTTTACATGAATGAAAATGAAAAACACTCATCTCACATAAAAACCCCCGGCTATTCGAACACGACAATCCAATATAACATATCCAGCAACACATAACATCACATGTCATCAACGTAAGTAAATATGCGCATCCCAATTGTCGTTGACATATAGCAACAAAACCGGTGATATCACATATTACATTTACGGTCACAGAAAAGAAAGTGTAAAACTACAACCGTTGGAATCCGCAATCTCTTTAGACATCACATGCCTAATCAAATGAAATACTTAGACATCACATGCCTAATAGTTATAAACCCCGCATTTTAGTCCCATTATCGAAAACTCTTTTCGATATCAAGTGAAACTAAACCGCTAGATTTATAACATTCATCCAGTTATCTCATGACTGTTTGTGAATTCCAATTATTGTATCCAATTCCGCATAAATAGAATATGTTAAACTTTCCGATCGAACATTCGAACACCCAAGTTTTCCCGAAACCGTTCAACACATGAAATAGGTTCAAAGACATTCACTTCATGCCTCAGTACCAATGGTCCAGCCGTAGAAGGGTCAAGCCAACGCCTCACATGTGGCACGCCGTACGGCCCCAAACCCGAAGGTTCAAAGGGCAGTTCAAGACGGTCACATAATCGAGTTAAGGTTTGTTGTCTTCTAGAGGGACCATCGCATTACTTGCACTACTTAGAACGTCCTTAAACCACACAAAAATCCAACACTTGGATATTTTTCCGGCAGGGGAAAACTTGGGTATTTATATCCGTATCCAACTTTTTAACATATTCTAAAGTTATCCGGAAAAACACTTAGACAAGGTTTGATAATCCGATCGAATCGTCGATTCCCAATACAACCCCAGAGCACTCAACCCTTGAGTCAATTTAAAAATTCCCAGAAAACTCAGCATAATTTATCAGGAATTACTGTGCAAAAAATTAGGGCTGACGTCACCATAGAGCCGCGGAACCGCCGCAGAAGCCATGCTTCTGCCGCGGTTCCGCCGCACAGTGTACTGTTAATTGGAAACAAATTGCACCGTAATTCTTAGAATTCTTTGCTGAATTTTTTAAGCATTTTTAATATGGAAAAATCCGAGATTTTAGAAAAAGTCCAGAGAGCTCATGGGGTTTAGGGTTTCGGGTTCGTTCGGACTTCAAACTCCGTCTAGACTTCGCCTAAGGCTCTAGCTAGGCTCTGATACCACTGTAGGGTTCCTAGGCACACTATAGAGGTCTCACAAGGCATCAACCATGCCAATTCAAAATTTTATGGGTGCCGAGAAACCCTAATACGGATCGTAGACTAGATGTTTAGGCGAAATACGAAACTAGTTAACACTTTAACTAAAGGAAAGAAACTACAACCTTTGTAGATCCGGTTCTCCACTTCCTTAGCTCCACGTAGTGGTCCCCTCGCTGTCCATCTCGAATCTCGGACTCTCACGTCGGCTTCATCGGAGAAATGAGCGGAATAGATCGTCGGCTTCGTGCCGAAGATGATCTACGTCGAGATTGCACAAGTTCAAGCTCCAACTTCACCAAGTTGTGAAACTTGTGAAGAAAACACCCAAAACAACTTGGCAAGAGGTATAGGGTGAAGAAATAGGAGGTGGGTTCACTTTAGAATTGGATTTCTCTCACTTTAGCTCAAGTTGCCATTGATGGCATCAAGCTTTCTTTCTTGAAGATGAAGATGAAGAAGAAGAAAGAATATGATAAGTGTTGAGTTAAAATGAATAATAATTCAATACTTATCATAAACTAACTATAGTTAAGTGTAGAGAATAGACCATGGTTACTTGGATGAGTTAGGGTTAAGCATGAAGACAAGAATGGTTACAAAAGTCAAAGCTTCATAAAGCTTCAACTTAAAACAAAGAAAGCCACCATTCTCATCTTTATCCTTTCCAAATAAATAAATAAACAAATGAATAAATAAATGGATATGCAAAACCCTAATCATCAAATTAATCATGGTTTAATTCTATACACTTAACTAAAAGATCAAGTATCATCAAACATGATACAAAAATGTGCACAAAAGTATATCACATATACTTCTTGCACATCAAGTGAGAAAATCCATATAAAGTGAACTAATACTAGATAATGCAAAGTAATATATCAAATATATAATTATACATTAAATCATTAAATCAACACTTGACTTAACGATCCGGTCATATCGCATATAACCGACTAGTATCCTATGTATCGATTTATCGAATCAATGATTCGATAACTAGGTCATATCGAATATAACCAATCGAAACATATATCGCGAGAATGAAATGCGGTATCACATACACGCATTATTCTCGGTCCTGCACATATCTCATATGCGCTCCTATTTGGTTTCGCTTGAGCCAGGAAACCTCTGTGTAGGACTCTAAAGACTCGTCAATACGCCGGTAGCAGATGATGATCATATCAAGCACCCACAAGCCGCAAGCGGTCTGCTAAACGTAACGGCCATCCGGGTATTGAGCGATCAGAAGATCGACGAGCTATCCCGCTCGCACTCCTGTGAATCCAACAGTAACACTTACCGTACAGTTCGGTCTGTTCGTCTGATATGTCGCATATCAAGTCTAGGGGTGGTAAACGTCAGACCCCAATAACCGATAAGTCGTGCCGATATGAGGCTCATAACGGGTCGAGAAACTACTGATAACACTTACCAGCAAATCTCTGATCAGCCCTGGCCAGGGACTTCCCTGTTACGGCCAATCGAGCACAGCGCAACATCAACCCCCAATACCGGGAGAGACGAAACCCCTCCTATCACTCATTGCCTCCATGTGACTCGGGACTGTACCCAAAGACCACCGTTTTGCACGCCCTCATGGACGTGGTAAGGTGGAGATCAAAGCACAGTGGGAATCACACAAGACTCTATGACGATCTCGGGTCTACAGACTAACCTGCACAAGTGTCACCTGAGAACTGCCATCTGACGTGAGGTTTAATACCATCTGGGAGTTCTCGGCGAGTCCGTCCAGTGTACCCAGTCTCCACTGAGCACCCGTATACCATCTCTGATGTCAAACACCAATGGATATGGGATCATCCATCGCCCATCTCATGGGTCGAGAAGCGTATACGCTAGTCTACACTGGTATATCGATGCCCCGTCTCGATACACCCACGACTAGGGACCTTGAAGGATGTACTTATGGACTACCATGTCCCCACTAGTATGATCTGCATCATAGTCCAGGTAGTCAAGTACACATCCTAATGGCTTTACCAACATGTAACTATAAGACAGTTTAAAGAGACTAGTGTACATGTTAAGATAAAGAGTAACCAGATAGCATACTATCATATCAAGCAAGAAAGTCATCTCTATATATGTCCAAGCATCCAATATAATATACATCATCTGTACAATACTGGCCTCTAGGGCATACATACAACTAACATTGTATACTGAAAACTGTGTGTTGATTTAGGACATATATTCCGTTATTAAGCGTACCATACCCAACCAACATTTGATTCAGGTGAATGTTCATAACATTGTTCTGCAACACAAAATTATATCCTTCTTTGTCCAACAAAGAAACGGATATTATATTACATAGCATACTTGGTACAAAATAACATGGATTCAAAATCAAAATACATCCAGATGGCAACCCCAAGTGATACTCTCCCACTGCGATTGTATGTACATTGGAACCATTTCCAACGCGGAGAGTATGGTCACCTGTCTTCAAAACCTTGCTATTTCTCAGCCCCTGCATAGAATTGCAAATGTGAGAACCTGAACCGGTATCCAATACCCAGGAAGCAGAGTTTATAGAAAAACAGTTTTCAGTCACAAATGCACCTGAAGCAGAAGCATCACCATGCTTCTTCTTCAGACTTAAGTACTCCGTGCAATTGCGCTTCCAGTGTCCTGTCTTGTGGCAATGAAAACATTCGCCTTTCCCCGAGTCTCCAGCCTTGGACTTTCCCTTTCCCTTCACCTTTTTAACTCCGCCCTTAGGATTAGTGGGTTTCTTCTTTTTCTTTCCCTTGGCCTTGGCTTTCGGGCTTGAAGAGGAAGACTGTCCAATAGTCATAACGGGAGTTTTTGCTAACTTCATAGTGCTTTATGCACTCCTTAACATATTAAGGAGTTCAGGGAGGTCCTTCTCCATGCCATGCATGTTGAAGTTCACTATGAGCTGAGCAAAGGTGGAGGGGAGGGTCTGCAGAATAATATCTATATATTGTTCATTGTCCATCGTCCATCCAAGGTCCTCAAGCTCTTCTATAAGAGCTATCATCTTCAGAACATGGTCTCCTACTGGTGTGCCAGGGGCCATTCGCATCTGAAACAATTTCTTTGATACTTCGTATCGTAATACGCGGATTGCTCCCCATACAACTCCTTTGTATGGAGCAATATTCCGTGAATGTCCATGTCCTCGTGCTGCTTTTGATGTGTGTTATCCATCGATGCAAGCACGAGGCATGTGGCTGTGGCACAGTCAGCGTCCCATGTCTTGCGGACTTCAATGTCCGCAACTGAGGATTTTGGACCAGGGACGGGCGGGGCTGAAGCCGTGAGGACATATGATACTTTATCATAAGTCAAGGCGATTTTCAGATTCCTCAGCCAGTCTTTATAGTTGGTCCCATTCAGTTTGTTTTTATCTAGTAGAAGCTTAAGTCCAGTCATTGCTATCTGCCATTAAGAGAGAGAAAAGAATACACTCAGCGAAAGCTCTTGCATAGATTAGATTGGTTTATTATCTTGTCTAATCGATGTTTCCCACTGCTTTTATCGAGTTTTTCTTTCAAACCTTAAAAAGAAAAACTAGCCAGGATTAATTACAGTCTACAACTTCGCTAACCGTTTAGCCAGGCCAGTGTCGGTACTTTGAGGGAGGTTCCCCGTGCTTTCGCACGGACCTAATTAGAGTAAACCTCGTTTTCCCAGAGGCGGAGCCCCGTTAACACCTTTCTAGACACCTAATGAGTTAGCTAATTGTAAACTGTAAAACTCTCCTAGGAGCAACTATTGCCCATGTAAGCCCGCGGGGGCGCCCCGGCCGTCGATCCGACGCCGGAAACGCGGAAAACAAAAACTTTGCGAAACTTGCAACCGGCACCGCCGCGGACTTTTTACCCGGATCGGGCCATTAACCTAGCTAGCTAGCAAAAAGAAAAGAGTAGAGATGCTATACCAAACGATCCGTATCCTTCGGTCTTCGTCTCCGCTCCGATCTCCCGCGGAATCTCCGTCACCTCCTCGCTCGTCGGAAAGGGCACCACGTAGCCGGAATCTTTTACGGGCTCCCGCCTCTTGACCGAGGCAACTCGGGCGCGAAGTTGGCTAGCCGACGCGTCCAAGGCTTGCTATAGAAATAGTGTAGAAGGCATGTCTCTTGGGGTTCTTGAAGTTGCCTAGATGGAAGGATGTGAGGAGGAGAAGAAAGCAACTAAAGAAAATTGTGCTTATGAATTTTGGTAGCATGAAAATGATATGAATCTTTTTCCTCACACAAAAATGAAATCCTCTCTTCTCTCCTCTCTAGTGGCCGGCCCTCTCTCTCCACAAAGAAGATTGGAGAGAGAAAAAGAAAGCTTCTCTCCTTTTTCATAATGAGAAAAAGAAAATGATATATCAAAATGGTCAAACCAATTTCCATATCAATCCACTCACTAACCATCATGAAAAAGCAAATGAATGGACAAGAAAAGAATATCATCATGATGCAAGTCTCATCAAAAGCAACATATGAAAGAAAGCCCCTCACAACAAAGTTAATTGCAAACTTGCAATTAACCCCCTTCCAACGAAAAGTCCGGCCGAGAAGGAAAAAAGGAAAACCGGCCGGAACGGAATACAAACTGGCAACTTCATAAAACCGATCCCGTAATAAATTACAGGAAAACCCCGCTACTGCAAATACATGCCCGCATTTGTATTCCCACTGAACACAAATGCAAAGAGACAAAACTACACTATCAAATACTAGTATCCGGCTTAAGCCAAAGCCGGCTAGTAAAAACTGTCCGATCACGATCCGTGCAATACCGCACGTATCTGATCGAACCCTGCCATATCTCCATACGGCCTCTACAGCGTTTCGCCCGAAACTTGAGTAACTGTCTGTGTGGTGGACTCTAAAGACTCGTCAATACTATGGCTGTGGATTTAACCACTAGCACGTCAGAGGTATTAGCCATACGTGACGGGCCACCAGCTATCGACCAAAAGGGACGTCGATGAGCGAACTCATCCTGACACCCTACTGAGCCTGTCAGTGACAATATCCGTACAGTCCGGTCCGTTCGTCTATGAGCATCGCATGGCGGGCCTAGGGGGTTGGTAAAAGTCAGACCCCCAAAAGCGGTACAAGTCGTGTCGGAGTGTAGCCCAGAACACCCTGAGATACTACTGGAATACCTACCAGCAAATCTCCTGCCTTGGCCAAGGACTTTTCATGTTCTGGCTCTCCTAGACACAGCACGACCTCACCCCCAATACCGGGAGAGACGAACCCCTGCAGATCCGCTCACTGCCTCCATGTGGCTCGGGACTGTACCCAACTAAAACCTGTTTGCACGACTCCTTTGAGCCGTGGTAGGGTAGTAATCAAAGTACAGTGGGAACTCACACGAGACAAATGACGATCCCAGGTCGATGAACTAACCTGTACACATGTCACCTGGGAACTGCTATCTGACGTCTGGTATATCCCAACTAGCAGGTTCCCGGCGAGTCCTGTCCGGTGTACTCATAACCCAATGAGCACCTGTATACATCTTAGGTGAACCAACTGACACCAGTGGCTTGTGAGACCGGCCACCGCCCCTCGTCGGGGTCTCGACTGTATACACTAGTCTACTCTGGAGAAACGATGCCCTGTCTCGAATCTCCCACGACTAGGGACCATTTAAGGATGTGCTTGTAGACCCCAGCTCCCACTTATATGATCGCCCTCATACTGCTGGAAGTCAAGCAAGAATCCTAGGGGCTTTATCAACGTGTAATAGCGACTCGTAAGGTCACCTAAAGCAGTACACGATGATAAAGATAAACCAGATAGCATACTATCATCTCGAGTAAGACTGTCCTACCGGGATAGGTCCTCCCCTCAATCATTGCAATCACGTGCCTGTGACCCAATAATTGACTCTGAGGGCACTATCTCCAACAGCCCACAGTGGGATCGGGATCCAACCATCACATGGAAGGTATGCAATCTCATTGCAAATTTCAACTATTGAAATTCCCGATGTGGTTTTTACCCCTAGCACTTATGACCTTAACTATGGTCAACAAATCATAAGTACCAGTCAAGTTCTACCCGTCATTTCTTGATCAATTAGACCCACCCATATGACCCTTAACTATGGTCAACAAAGTCGTATGAATGTCCTAATTAATCTGCATCATATGCAGTGTAGGAAGACATCACTTAGCTACCGTACACTACGCCTTAACTAAAGTCAACAAACGTAGCACGAATACTAAGTACTCTACTTCTTAAAATGACGGAGGGTTGCGAATGATTTTTAAGAAAATCTTTAACACTTTGAACTTGATATCGTTGTAGAATCAAATGGTTTTCAAAAGGAGTGGCTTAAGCTCCGCAGTTTTGAAATATAGCTTTTTCATAAACTCTCGTAGTGGTTTTCAAATCCGATTCTACAACATCTTTTTAGGTTTATTTTCTTTACACTAATCATATTAATGTAATCCCATCATTTAAGTCCTTAAGCCAGTCACAGAAAAGAAACGAAAATAACACGTACGCTTATGCCATCCGCATTCGCCGCAATGTTCCGTTATGCACCGTTAGGTTACTTAACTAACGGCATACCGGGACGGGACTAGCGCGGGTGTAAAACATAAGCAACGTCTACTATATATCATATATATATAATAAGTCATTCGTCTCAGATATCACAGAACACAGGCAGCAGAAAAATAGATATAATGTGGGATATACTAGGACGTCCGTATTTAGTATTTAGCCAGAATAGAAAATACGGATTCCACAGTCACGATGAATAGCCAAGCCCACACCCTGGACCCCTACGAGAGCGGCAAGTGACCCTGCCAATTCTGGAGTTTAGGAGACCCGGTCTCGACTCCTCGAGATGGCCTCCCACTGAACCCCAGAACCCGGTCACCTGTGCTCCCCTCCTTGGGTCCATCCTAATGCGGAAAAGTAAATAATATACAACACTGGTGACACAACCTCAACCCGGAAGTGCCCCAAATAAAAGAATATTACATTACATTTGAATTTACATGAATGAAAATATAAAACTTTCATCTCACAAAAAAACCCCCGGCTATTCGATCGCGACAATCCTGCACATCATATCTCAGCAACACATAATATCACATATCATCAACGTAAGTAAGTATGCATACCCCAATTGTCGTTGACGTATAGCAACGAAACCGGCGATATCAGACATACTACACTTACGGTCACAGAAAAGAAAGTGTAAAACTACAATATTTGGAATCCACATTCTCTTTAGACATCATAAATGCGAAATATCACATATTTCGTATTTCATGTCTAAACTATATGAATTCCACATATTGTATCAAATTCCGGATAAACAGACAGTATTGAAGTTTTCGAACGAACGATCAAATACCCAGGATTCACTAAAGCCCAACACTTGAGCAGAGTTCAAACACCTGGAGTGTGACACAGTAGTAGCGGTCCAGCCGTAGAAAGGTCAAGCCAACGCCTCACATGTGGCACGCCGTACTGCCCCAAACCATAAGGTTCAAAGGGCAGTTCAAGACGGTCACATAATCGAGTTAAGGTTTGTTGTCTTCTAGAGGGTCCACCAAAAAAAAAACTTGCACGTATCTCCAAAGTATTTAAACCCCGTGAATAGTGAGCAAATGATAGTCGTTCAAACACTTCAATACTTTCTAATTTACCCGGAAAAACCACGAAAACAAAATTCCGATCGAATCGATGGGTCCAAAATCATCTCCAGAATTTTTCAAAACTAAATACAGATTAAAAATACCCAAAAAAATATACATGCAGATTCCAGAATTACTGGAAAAAAATTATCCAGCAATTAATTAATAAGGCCGCGGAACCGCGGCCTAAGCAAGCTTAGGCCGCGTTTCCGCGGCAATAGTGACTGTTCATTGAATAATTTTTGTACCGTAATCCTTATTTTTTCCTGCTGTATTTTTTACATATTTTTAATTCTGAAAAATGTCAATTTTTAGAAAATTTCCAGAGAGCACCTTAAAAAACCGTATTTCGGTTCGATCGGAGTTTTAACTTCGTAAAAAGGTCGCCTAATGTTCTAGGTCGGCTCTGATACCAATGAAAGGTTTGTCTAGCACCCTATGAAGAGTTTTGAAGCATCACATGTCCAAAAGTTTAAATTTTTATGGTGCTAAACGAACATGCAAAGGAATCGATCCTAGAAAATTAGGGTTTCGAAACTATTAAGCTAGTAAAGATTAGGGTTTGAAGGCTACAACCTTTGTAGCTCCCCTTTTGCTTGACTCCTTGATCTCTAGGGTGTTGGAAGAAGGTCCACTCGTAGTCCTCTTTCATCCACGACGATCCACCCGAAGTTTCCCGTTAAAGCTAGCAACTTTGGAAAAAAAAAGAGAACACTCTAATCAAGTTGGCTAGACTTGAGTAGAATGATGTTGTGGCTATAGATCTCACTTCAAAAACCTTTCTTTAATTGTGTTTAACTCACTAGAAAAAACTAGAGAGGAAAAGGTGAAGGAGGATGAAGATGGTGGCTATTTTTAACTAGAGGTGAAAAAAATAACCCTTAAGTGAAAAGAAATGAAATATAACCTTTTATATTTTTATTCCTTCTCACTTTCAACCATGATTAAATGATGGATAGTTAATTTAACTTGGGTTTTAAATGATAAAGAGAAGGATAACCCTAGGTTAGTGGTAGTTGAGCATGGTTAGGTCAAAAGAAGAATGTAGAAGCTAGAATGATTATCCTTTCCTTTTCATTTTTTTTAAAATCCAAAATCAAATAATAATCCACAATTTAATCCATGGTGTGAGTCTTATATTGCCACCATTTCCATATGCTAACAACCATGATGGATGGGTGTATGTATGTATGCATGTATGCACATCCACATGTGCATGAAAATAGAATGAAAGAAAGAAACACATGCATGCATGCATACATCCATCAAACCCTAGAAAGGTTTCAAGTGAGAAAACTAATGGTTAGATGATAAATCAACACTTAATTTATCAATCCGGTCATATCTCATACGACCCCACCAAAAGCAGGCCACCCGATCAATGTTCGGTATCATATACGCACATTTTAATCGGGTGCATGCGCATATCGCATACGCGCACCACAACGTTTCGCCTGGACTGGGTAACTCCTTTGTGGGACTCTAAGACTCGTCAATACGCCGGCAGAGGGTGATGATCATATCAGGTACCCCCAAACCGCAAGCGGTCAGCTAAACGTAACGGCCACCCGGGTATTGAGCGATCAGAAGAAAACAAGCGAACCTGCTACAACTCCCGTCGAGCCATCCGGCAACACTACCGTACAGTCCGGTCTCTTCGTCAGATATGCTGCATATCGAGCCTAGGGATGGTCACGTCGACCCTAATAACTCAATAAGTCATGCCGGTGAATGGTCTATAACAGATCAAGAAACTACCGATAACACTTATCAGCAAATCTCAGCAGCCCTGGCTAGGGACTTACTGATATAACCAGTCGGGCACAGCACAGCATCAACCCCCAATACCGGGAGAGACGAAACCCCTCCTATCGCTCACTGCCTTCGTGTGTCTCGGGACTGTACCCAACGGTCACCTGTTTGCACGACTCAGTAGAGTCGTGGTAGGGTGGCAATCAAAGTACAGTGGGAGAGCACACAAGACTCCATGATGATCTCGGGTCTACAGACTAACCTGTACCAGTGTTACCTGAGAACTGCTATCCGACGATAGATATAATTCCATATAGGAGTTCTCGGCGAGTCCGTCCAGTGTACCCAGTCACCACTGAGCACCCGTATATGATCTTGATGTCAAACACCAATGGATATGGGATCATCCATCGCCCATCACATGGGTCTAGTATCATATACGCTAGTCTACTCTGGTATATCAATGCCCCATCTCGATATACCTATGACTATGGACTTTCCAGGATATGCTTATAGACTACAGATGTCCCACTAGTATGATCTCCATCATAATCAGAGCAGTCAAGCCAATATCCTCAGGGCTTTATCAGCATGTATGAATGAATAAAAGCATGATCAAATCAACATGTCAGATAAAGAAGAACCAGATAGCATACTATCATGTCGAGCAAGAATGCATACTGAATATATATATATACATGTATAGATACATCCACTATCATATAATGGCCTTTAGGGCATACATATATCCAACAGTCTCGACCTTCGACTACGCACCAGATCACTCCTATGCTCGTCTAACGAATGACCATTGACTCACCTCAGAGCCCTCCCGCACGCTGAGCTTCCTCAACCCTCCTAGCTCGCCGCCAAGCTATCACCGAACGAAGCTTCCTCGGTCTCCCTGTTCATCTCAGAAAACTGCATTTTAATACCACTCATTCATTTTCTATTTTTTGTATATATCGGTACTATTAACAGTGTCTGTTTAGTAAATACAGATTACATGTATCCGTGACAAAATACTGGAAATACACTCAAAACCACGGATATAACGTTTGTGAGCCGACACTGCAACCGGAACTGGAAACCGACCGATATCCAAAGAGTTCTTTAGCAAATAAATGTGTGCACACAATTTTGGTCCACACGATGCAAGTGTGCACATAACTCTTTGGCATGGACTATGGTGGGGCTGCCCATGGCACACATGATATGATGAATTAGGCATATGGAGGGACAAGAGTTATAAATGCAAAAAGTTGTGGTGTGACCAAAAGCATCAAGTTTCCCTCCAAATCCCTGAGTGCAGACTAAGTTTATGTAGACAAATCAAGCAGCACCAGTGGACTTGTCGAGAGAACACAAGACCATACAACCAACACGAGCCCATTAGCTCGGATTTTGGCCGGCGAGACTCCCACAAAAACCGATCTCGCCGGCCCCACAGTGCCCAATGCTCCCCAATTTTCTTCACCCATCCCTTGTTGTCACATCACCTTGTTTTTATTACTTGTTTAATCTTTTTTTGTGTCTATAAAAGCATATCAGTGAGCAAGGGAGAGGGAGTCTCACATTGTCTCATTCTTTGTCCAAGACTTCATACATTTTTGTTTCTCTTTTCTTTTTTCTTGTACATAGCTAGTTTGCCTTGAGTTCTTTGCCTTCTCTTGATCTTACAACCTCTTCATTGAGCTTACAAGTTTAAGATTTGGTTATTGAACTCATGGTTTGTATCACTTGAAGATTAATAAAGCTTTCATTTTGCCTTCATTTTGCCTTGAGTTCTTAGCCTTCTCTTGATCTTGCAGCCTCTTCATTGAGCTTGCAAGTTTAAGTTTAGGCTATTGAACCCATGGTTTGTATTGTATTCTTGGGTTCTTAGTATTTCTTCTCTTTTACTTACTTGCTTTACTTACTTGCATTTCCATTCTTGCTTTACTTACTTGCTCTTTTAATTCCATGCCATTTATTTTCTTGCAATGTTGCTCTTTTCTTTTCTTTGTTCTTTTTTCTTTGTTGTTGTGATGGGTTGTGAATATGGTGTTGTTAGGAAATAGATTGGTTGTGTAAGTTAACGTTTTCGTTTCTCATTTCCTTTGCCCGCTATTTTCCAATTGAACTCCGCCCAAACCTTACGCAAGCGCTCCGTTAGGCACCCTATCCTACCAAGATATCGGTGATCCCTAACTGCGACCGGTTGCGTTCGGTTTAGCCAGAGGCGAAATCCAAGCAACAATAACGGACGGACAAGGGTCAATAAGCCAGATTTCACTAATACCGTGCTTAAGTACCCTAATCCACGTTGTTTCCGATTGCTCTAACTTCAATAGTCAAGTTTGGCACAAAGGATTGAGTACGGAAATCCATAACTTACACTAACTATAGGGTTACCTAGCACGACAGCAAGGTTTCGGGAGGCATCGTCCATACCATTTTCAAAAATTTGCCATGCTACATAATCTTAATCCTAGAATCTTAACTTGAGAATTAGACAATCAACGGGTAAACTACTTTACATATAAGTGAATATGGAATACAACCTTTGTAGACCGGTCCTTCACTTCAAATGCTCCGGGTAGAAGTCCTTTCGCTTCAAGTAGTGGTGATCCGGACTCTCCATAGGCTCCACTAGTCGAAATGAACGTGCTTGCTCAATGATCTTCGAGGCTGAAGATGATCTATTTTGAGGAGACACCAACTCAAGCTACCTCTTCACTAATTAGGGATTAGTGAAGCTAACACCCTAAACTAAATGGCCAATCTAGTAGAGGATGCTGAAGTAGGATTTTTGCTCACTTTAGAATTAATTTTCTCACTCTATTTCTTTTTCTTGAGAAAGCTAGAGAGCTCAATGAAGAAGATGAAGAAAATAATGGATGAGAGAGTGAATGGCAACCATGGGTGAGAAATATCTTATATAACCCTTGTAGAGACATAACCATGGTTTTAGATAATGGTTAGGTTAATAAATATCTAAGGAAAAACAAAATTAGTGGACTAAGTCGATGGTCATCACAAGCTTCACAAGCTTTTCCAAGCTTCCAACCATGACAAATTTCCACTCAATTTTGAATTACTTAAATAAATAAAAACCTTAATATTATCTTAAACATGGTGTAAGTCCCATACACCCATGTTGCATATATAACCAAGCATGACACAATAACATGTATCACATATATATTAAATGTGTCACAAGTGAGAAAAAGAAACATTTAAGTGAGCTAATATTAGTTAATGTAAACTAGTATATCAAATATACAATTATACATTAAATTATCAAATCAACACTTGATTTAATAATCCGGCTATATCACATATAACCGACTAATATCATATGTATCAACTTATCGAATCAACACTTGATTCGATAACCCAGCTATATCACATATAACCAACCGATACAATTATCACGAGAATAGAATACGGTATCACATACTCGTACTAATCTCGGTCCCTTACATATCACATATGTGCTCCTACTACTCATTTTGCCTGAGCCAGGAAACCTCTGTGTAGGACTCTAAAGACTCATCAATATGCCGACATTAGGTGATGATCATATCAAGCACCCACAAGCCGTCAGCGGTACTAGCTGGACGTAACGGCTACCCGGGTATTGAGCGATCAGAAGATCAACAAGCAAGCCTGCTCATACTCCTGTAAATCTTGTCAGTAACACTACCGTACAGTCCGGTCTCTTCGTCTGATATCGCATATCCTGTCTAGGGGTGGTAAACGTCAGGCCCCAGTAACCGATAAGTCGTGCCGATGTGAGGCTCATAACGGGTCGAGAAACTACTGATAACACTTACCAGTAGATCTCCGTATCAGCCCTGGCCAGGGACTTCCTGTTATAGCCAATCGAGCACAGCGCAACATCAACCCCCAATACCGGGAGAGACGAAACCCCTCCTATTGCTCATTTCCTCCATGTGATTCGGGACTGTACCCAAAAACCATAATTTTGCACGTTCTCTTGAACGTGGTAAGGTGGAAATCAAATCACAGTGGGAATCACACAAGACTCTATGACGATCTCGGGTCTACAGACTAACCTGTACCAGTGTCACCGGAGAACTGCTATCTGACGATAGGTATAATACCAACTAGGAGTTCTCGGCGAGTCCGTTCAGTATACCCAGTCTCCACTGAGCACCCGCATACCATCTTTGATGTCAAACACCAATGGATGTAGGATCATCCATCGCCCATCATATGGGTCAAGAAGCGTATACGCTAGTCTACTCTGGAATATCGATGCCTTGTCTCGATACACCCTCGACTAGGAACAATTAAAGGATGTACTTGCGGACTACCCTGGCCCCACTAGTATGATCTCCATCACAGTCCTAGTAGTCAAGTACTCATCTTAAGGGCTTTATCAACATATGAGAGTAAGACAGTATCACAATACAAGTCTACATGTTAAGATAAAGAGCAACCAGACAGCATACTATCATGTCGAGCAAGAAAGTCCTCTCTATATATGTCCAAGCATCCACTATAATATACATCATATGGACAATAAAGGCCTCTAGGGCATACACATAACTAACAATCTCCCACTTGCACTAAGGCCAGTTGTTGAAGTATCTCATACCCAACATCCCGAAGAGTCTCTCAAATTGTATCCGGGGTATGGCCTTCATGAGTGGATCCGCCGTGTTGTTCTTTGTGTCAACTCTCCTGATCTCGATCTCCTGGCGATCAACTATCTTCCGGATCAGGTGATACCGCCTCAGATTATGTCTGGATCGCTGATGGTACCTGAGTTCCTTGGCCAAATCCATTGCTCCATTGTTATCACAATACAAAGGTATTGGATGCTCGATGGACGGAACCACACGAAGGTCGGTTATGAACTTATTTATCCAGACAACCTCTTTGGCAGTATCGTTGGCAGCGATGTATTCAGCCTCCATCGTCGAGTCTGCCACGGTTTTCTGTTTGGAACTCTTCCAACAAACCGCCCCTCCATTGAGGGTGAAGACAAATCCCAAGACCGACTTAGAGTCGTGCTTATCACTCTGGAAGCTCGAATTGGTAAAGGACTCCACTTGGAGTTCTCCGTTACCATACACCAAGAACATCTCTTTAGTCCTTCTCAAGTACTTGAGAATGTTCTTCACAGCTGTCCAGTGATTCTCTCCAGGATCTGCTTGATACCTACCCGCTACACTTAGTGAGTATGTGTTGGATATGTATGCTCTAGAGGCCATTATTGTATAGTACTAGTTTGTATATTACATTTTGGAAGCTTGGGATATATACATGGATTGACGACAGTCTTGCTCGATATTATAGTATGCTACTTGGTTTGTATCTATCTTAATATGTGTATATGTTTCTTTTAGCATATCGCTAATACATATTGATGGAGCCCTTAGGATCTTTGCTTGACTACCGGCGTTGTGATGGCGATCACACTAGTGGGGGCTGAGCAGTCTATAAGCACATCCTTATACAGGTCCCTAGTCGTAGGATTATCGAGACAGGGCATCGATACTCCAGAGTAGACTGGTGCATACGCTTCTCATCCCAGCAGGGGAGATGGTCTGTCCCACAGCCATCAGTACGTCGTACTGGAGATAGTATGCAGGTGCTCATTAGGTTACAAGTACACTGGACAGGACTCGTCGGGAACTGTTGGTTGGTATTATACTCATCGTCAGTTAGCAATTCCCAGGTGACATGAGTACAACTTAGTCCATTGACTTGACACTGCTACTTCGCCCCAAGTATGTTCCTACTGTTCTTTGATTGCTACCTTACCACGGCTCTATTGAGTCGTGCAAACAAGTAGTAGTTGGGTGCAATCCCGAAGCACTTGGAGGCAGTGGCGGTTAGACAGGATTCGTCTCTCCCGGTATTGGGGGTAGATATCGCGCTGTGTTTAGGAGAGCCATTACACAAAGTCCCTGGTCAGGGCAAGTGGGATTTACTGGTAGGTGTTCCAGTAGTTTCTCAGGGTGTTCTGGGCTACACTCTAACATGACTTATACCGCTATTAGGGGTTTGACGTTTACCACCCCCTAGGCCCGATATGCGATACTCTTAGACGAACAGACCAGACTGTACGGAGATTGTCACAGATAGGCTCAGTAGGAGTTCGGATGGGTTTTACTCATCGGCCTTATTGTCGACTGATACCTGGGTAGCCGTTACGCACAGCTAGTGCCGCTGACGTGCTTGTGGTTAAACCCACTGCCAGAGTACTGTCGAGTCTTTAGAGTCCCACACAGAGGGTTGTTCACCTTTGGGCGAAACGATGTAGAGGTCGTATGGTTTTACGACAGGGTTCGTTCACATACGCGTACTTGTGCGTGTTTGGTGTTCGGGCAGTTGATACTAGCGGGCTTTGGTTTAAGCCAGATCCTAGTATTTGATTTTGGGTTGGTTCAGTCTCATTGTATCCGTGTTCTTCGGAACACGGATGCGGGTATATGTATACAGTTGACAGAGACAAAGGAGGAGACACCTTATTAAGGTTTTGACCATTGACTTGATTAAAACCATAATGAGATGAAGGAAATTGATTACTAATTTTAATTAGAGATAATTGTGTCATGGTTATTTAGTTTGACCATTTGACTTGTTGACCATTGTTGACTTAGATATTTTTGTTAAGCAAAAGATATTTTGCTTAGCATTAATGGTGACATGATAATGGTCAAATTAAATGAACCATCATAATTTTGCTAATTAAAATTATAATTCTTTTATCCTAATTTGAGAGCTATCTCTTCATTATTCATATATTGATTCTCTCTCATAGCTCTCTCTCCTTCATCCTCTCTCTCAAGCCCTCATCTCTCATGTCTTGAGAACCAAGGGCCGTTGAGACCAAACCACTGAAATCCCTCTCTACTCACTCTTGGGTTCTTAGTCTAGCACACCAAGCACCCTAGTTACTTCATTGTTGATGTTGGAGCTCAAGGTAGAGGCCTTTGGATGGATCTTCTTTGACGTGGAGAAGCCGGTGAGGAGGAGCCATCTACAACCACTCCAAGGAGCTCACAACAAGGAGAAGCACCACAGGAAGAGAAGGAGTTCAAGCTTGAGGTATAACTTTCTATCATAGTAGATAGAACTCTTTTGTGCTAACTAGGTTTATGGTAAAGATCCGGTTTAGGGTTTATTCTAGCGCCAAGTTTTGTATCGTAGTAAAATTTTTATTCCGCATTTGGTCATGGAAGTTGGCCAGGGCGCTAGTGTAACCCTTCATGGTATCAGAGCCAGCCCATAAACCCTAGATTAGCAAGATTAAACAATGTTAAAACAACGAAACCGGAACAAGTCCGTAACACCGAAATCCAAACTGCAGTTTCTGTTGTTTTTAAAAAGGCTTCAATTTTTTTTTAAACAACTGCAGTGTGATTCTTATACTATAAGATGTACCCAGAACAAAAACGATCCATTTTCACCATAATTGGGCCTGCCAAAACCCTCAAATTTCCGGCCTCCTCGGTTCCAGTATGGTGGAATTGGTTGAATTTTGTTCTGGGCACTTATCTCAAGGAGTTTGGGTTTCTGGTGTTGTTTGGTTTTTGCCCAAATTTGATTCTCTGTTGTTTTCTGTATGGGGCAATTTGAACTGTCTCGAAGTCGTTAAATTTGACACTGTTTAATAGTTTACAGTACATTCACTTTTATCTGCGACCGTGAATGTCACTCGATCGGTAAAACTCGTCTGATTGCTATATGTTCTTTTAGACGGGTTTTGCGAACGTGACATTCGTGTTGATGTTTTGTGCTTGTGTTGTGATTATGGTTGGATAGTCGTCATGGATAGCATGTGGTGCAATGTTAGTGGTACAGTTTATATTCATTTATACATTTGTTATTGCGGGGCGAGCGTCCGATATGTGGACTGCTGTATCTGCCGGGTTGTATATTTTTTTGGGGCACGACCGGGTTGAGGTCATTGTCACCATTTGTACATATTATTTTCTTTTTCTGTACTAGGATTACCCCACGGTAGAGTGCATGAATAGCCGGGTTCTAGAAGGCAACAAGCTCGCATCTCATGGCGTTGAGACGGAGCGGGCTTCATTCTAGAATTGGCGGGCTATTCGCCGCACTCGTAGGGGGTATAGGATGACCCACGAAGGGGCGCCCAAGTTACCGGATTCCGTGAAGTGCTGGGTGGCCTATTCACTTTGTTGAAGTAGGCTGCCTCACTTCTGGGATTGATGGGTAACTTACCGCGCTCGTAAAGGTCCAGGTTTTCATTGTACAGGCTATCCACACGACAGGGAACGTCGGGTTTTATTTGCGGCTCAAATGAAACCCGGGGCTCCAAGATTATCCACCATTCTGTATTGTTGGTTGAGTTTCTGTGATGTTGATTATTATCATGCCTGGGACGAATGTTGTATATACTTATATATATACTAGTAGATGTTGTATATGTTTTGCACCCGCGCTAGTCCAGCCTCCACTCTGTCGTTAGTTAAGTAACCTAACGGGTGATGACGGAGCCCAGTGGCGAATGCAGATTGTTCCCTGATTAAAAATCAGGAAAGGACTCAGAAGAGGCATCACGTGCTCACACGTGACCAGTGGTCACGTGTTGGCACATGACGTTTAAAGCAGCGGCACAAAGCTTATTCAAGAAAAATCTCCAGAAAAGTTCACGTGCTCACACGTGACCAGTGGTCACGTGTTGGCACATGACGGCTGAACAGCGGCTAGAGAACAGAGCGCAGAAGAAGAGAAGCCCATTCCAGGGGTCACGTGCCTACACGTGACCAGGGGTCATGTGCCTATACGTGACCAGGGGTCACGTGGCCACACGTGACCGTCTTTAAAAGCCTCATTCTTTAACAAAGTTAAATTCTGAGAAGAGATCATTCAAATCTTTCCAAAATAGAGAATGATTATTTGGAACCGTTGGATTAAAAATCTAAAGGTGATTAAATATCACCAATTTATGGAAAAATCTTGAACTTGGAAAGATTTTCCCCTAAATCTAACCGAGATAACAAAGGGATATCTTTGGATTTAAAATCCAATGGTGAATAAAATTCACTTAACAATCTAGAGGCCCAGATTAATGATAAATATAAATCAAATCTCTCAACATACAAATCAAATCTCTCAATGAGAGATTTACTAAGCAGATTGATTCTCTTCCTTCTCTTATAAATAGGAGCCAAGAAAAGAAGACAGGGCCTTTTTTCAAAAAACCTTTTTCTGAAACCTTGAGACCTTTGGATCTTTTTCTTTCGATATATATATATATAGAGAGAGAGAGAGCCTTTGATTCTCTGCAAAAGGAAAACCTTAGGTAAGAAAAGAAAAGGGAGGCTTAAAAAGAGAATTCAATTCTCAAAAGAGTTTAACTCTTATGTAAAGAAAAGAACCTAGTTCTTTCTCTGGTTGAGGATCTGCAAAGTGCACATCTTCCCATGAATTGAGAATTTAATTCTCATTGGGTTGAGATCCTGCCATGCAGATCCAAAACACAGAGGAGGAACTGAGTTCAGAGAATTTAATTCTCACAAAATGATAGAAATTCAATTCCTTTGAGATAAAGTTAGGGTTTAACCCTATGTTATGGGAATTTAATTCCTTCAAAATGAACAGAATTAGGGTTTAACCCTAATTGAGAACGTAATTCTCTCAAACTCACAGGAATTTAATTCCCTTAAGAAAAGAAATTAGGGTTTAACTCTATTAAGAATATAATTCTTCGGAAGAAAACAGGAATTTAATTCCTCTAAAGTTTAGGGTTTAACCCTATGAACAGATCTTTAAAACATGCAGAGTCACGTGCTATCACGTGACCCCTGCAAAGACCCGCAGAAAAGAACTCTAAAGTAAACGTCTCACGTGCTACCACGTGACTCCTACGAAGGTCTATAAAAGAGAGCTTTGAGGCAACGCCCCACGTGCTCCACGTGACCCCTGAAGCACATAAAGAAAAAGCAAAATAAACAGAGACTCTGGGGCGCCCTCACGTGACCCCTAGTGAGTATTCTAATAAACCAGAGCATGAGCCCCCATCACATGCCCGCGCGTGATGGCTTTCAGAACTAGAAGTGTTAAACACTCATCTGTAGAACAAAATAAAGAGAATAAAGGCGCTCTCACGTGCTACCACGTGACCCCTCTTGCCTTAGTGTTCAATACTAAATTGAAACTTCTGTATCCAGTGTTTAACACTGAGTTGCTTAGTGTTTAACACTAATTTGAAAACTCTTTTCCCAGTGTTCAACACTGATTATCTTTTAGTGTTTAACACTAACTTGTCAATCTTTTCCCAGTGTTCAGCACTGTTGGTCTCTAGTGTTTAACACTAGCTTTAGCCCAATTGGCTAAGTGTCCAGAGGCAAAGCCTCTCCTTTAATGAATCAACTGAGGGCCAATATCCCAAACATGGTTGGACTTAGTCCAAGCTGGCCATAAGTCCTCAATTCAAATTCAACTGGGCCATGTTAGTTATATGTATGCCCTACAGGCCATTACTGTACATTGGATGTATATTGTAGTGGATGCTGGGACATATATAGGTAGGACTTTCTTGCTCGACATGATAGTACGCTATCTGGTTGCTCTTTGTCTTAACATGTATACTTTCTGTCTCTCTGATTACATGTTGATAAAGCCCTTAGGATGAGTACTCGACTTCCAGGACTATGATGAAGATCATACTAGTGGGGCCTGGGTAGTCAATGAGTACATCCTTCATTGTTCCTAGTCGTGGGAATATCGAGACGGGGCATCGATATTCCAGAGTAGACTAGCGTATATCTTCTCGACCCATGTGATGGGCGATGGATGATCCCATATCCATTGGTGTTTGACATCAGAGATGGTATACGGGTGCTCAGTGGAGACTGGGTACACTGAACGGACTCGCCGAGAACTCCCAGATGGTATTATACCTCACGTCAGATGGCAGTTCTCTGGTGACACTGGTACAGCTTAGTCTGTTGACCCGAGATCGTCATAGAGTCTTGTGTGTCTCCCACTGTGCTTTGATTTCCACCCTACCACGGCTCTACTGAGGCGTGCAAACAGGTGGTTTTTGGGTACAGTCCCGATTCACATGGAGGCAATGAGCGATAGGAAGGGATTCGTCTCTCCCGGTATTGGGGGTTGATGTTGCGCTATGCTCGACTGGCCATAACAGGAAATCCCTGGCCAGGGTTGCAGTGACCTACTGGTAAGTGTTATCAGTAGTTTCACACATGTCATGGACTTCACGTCGGCATGACTTATCGAGCTACTGAGGTCTGACGTTTACCACCCCTAGACGAGATATGCGACATATCAGACGAATAGACCGGACTGTACGGTAAGTGTTACTGGTTGGATTCACAGGAGTGTGAGCGGGCTTGCTCGTCGATCTTCTGATCGCTCAATACCCGTGTGGCCGTTACGTTTAGCAGACCGCTTGCGGCTTGTGGGTGTTTGATATGATCATCACCTGCTGCCGGCGTATTGACGAGTCTTTAGAGTCCTACACAGAGGTTTCCTGGCTCAAGCGAAACGAAATAGGAGCGCATATGAGATATGTGCGGGACCGAGAATAATTCGTGTATGTGATACCGTATTCTATTCTCGCGATGAATGTATCGATTGGTTATATGCGATATAACCTAGTTGTCGAATCAAGGATTGATTCGATAAGCCGATACATTGGATACTAGCCGGTTATATGCGACATGACCGGATCATTGAATCAAGTGTTGATTTAATGATTTAATGTATAATTATATATTTGATATATTACTTTGCATTAACTGGTATTGGTTCACTTTAAATGGATTTTCTCACTTAGATTGTGCAAGTTGTATATGTGATATACTTTTGTGCACAAGATTGCATCATGTTTGATGATACATGCAAGCTTGGGTTTGTGTAAAGAATTGACCATGGTTATATGAATGGTTAGGGTTTCATTTTATTTGCTTATTTATTTATTCATTTATTCTTTATTGAAAGAAATAAAATGGTGGCTAAGTTTGGTTTATCTTTGAAGCTTCATGAAGCTTTGAATGGTTGACTATTTTGTTTCTTTCCTTAACCCTAACCATTCACTTTAACCTTAGTTTATTCTCTACATCTAACCATAGTTGACATTATGATAAGTATGATTTATTTTCTATTTTCTAATTAACTTATCAAATCTTCTTCTTCTTCTTCATCTTCTTCTTCCATGAAAAGAAGCTTGCTACATCAATGGTGATTGATGAAAAAGTGTGAGAAATCCAAATCTAAAGTCTACCCACTTCTTATTTCTTCATCCTCTACCTCTTGCCAAGTAGCATAGGGTGTTCCCTTCACAAGTTTTCTTGACTTGGTGAAGGTGGAGCTTGATCTAGTGATGCACGTAGATCATCTTCGGCATCGAAGCCGACGACCAAGCCCGTTCATTTCTTCGATGAAGCCGATGCTTGAGTCCGGAATCCGATTTGGACTGCGAGGGGACTTCATCGTGGAGCCTAGGAGGTGGAGGACCGGATCTATAAAGGTTGTAGCCCCTTCCCTTTAGCTATTTTTCCGTTTACTTGCTTGCATCGCCTATATATCTAGTTAACGATCCGTATTAGGGTTTGTAGGCACTTGTAAAACTTGAATTAGCCATGCTTGATCACTTGTGAGACTTCATTAGTGTGCCTAGGAACCTTACAATGGTATCAGAGCCTAGCTAGAGCCTTAGGCGATGCGTAGACGGAATTAGAAGTCCGATCGAACCGAAACCCAAACCCTAAAATGCTCTCTGTACATTTTCTGAAATCATGGTTTTTTAAGAATTAAAAATATGCAGAAAAATCAACAGGAGAATATAAGAGTTACTGTGAAATTCGATGGCCTAAGTCCATCAAACCACCGCGTTTCCGCCGCACAAGCATGGCTTGTGCAGCGGTTCCGCGGCCTGAAAGTCTCCCTATTGAAAGAATTTTACACAGTAATTCTTACTTTGCACTGCTGGTTTTCCTGGGAATTTTTAATATTTATTCAAGAGTTGAATTTTCTGGGTTGTATTGGGGACTCGGTGTTTCGATCGGATTGTCTAATTTTGTCTGTGTGTTTTTCCGGATAATTTTAGAATATATTAAAAAGTTCGACCGGATATAAATACCCAAGTTTTCCACTGTTGGGAAATTTCCAATTGTTGGACTTTTCCAGGGTTTAAAGACGTTCTAAGTAGTGCAAGTAACGCGATGGACCCTTTAGAAGACAACAAACCTTAACTCGATTATGTGACCGTCTTGAACTGCCCTTTGAACCTTCGGGTTTGGGGCAGTACGGCGTGCCACATGTGAGGCGTTGGCTTGACCCTTCTACGGCTGGACCGTTGGTACTGAGGCATGAACTGAATGTCTTTAGACTTATTTCATGTGTTGGACTGTATCAGGAAAACTTGGGTGTTCGATTGTTCGATCGGAAAGTTTAACATTTTCTGTCTTATCTGGAATGTGATACAACATTTGGAATTCACAAGTAGTTATGAGATAACTGAATGAATGTTATAAATCTAGTAGTTTAGTCTCACTTGCTCGGTTGTCACGGAATTTTGATGTGATCAAAAGTCCGTCGTAATCACGTAGCGTACGCGGATACTTGCCGGGTAAACTTAATAGACAGCCTCACTCCATTGCCCCGACCAAGTGACTGTAGGAGAACCCTGTCGCCGAAAGCATCCGTTCGGGTGCTCGCGGCAGCGGTGTTCCGTCTTAGTGCACTTCGTCGACGGTATCGGGGGTGCGGCCGCCTACTAAAGTTTGCGACGAGCATTCGATCTGAATGTCGGGAATCCCGTTGAATTGCCCGACTTTTATATTGAAAAGTGTTTTCGATTTTGAGACTAAAATGCGGGGTTTATAATTGTTAGGCATGCGATGTCTAAAGAATTCATTTGGTCAGGCATGCGATGTCTGAAGTAATTGCGGATTCCAACTGTTGTAGTTTTACACTTTCTTTTCTGTGACCGTAAGTGTAATATGCGATATCGCCGATTTCGTTGCTATATGTCAGCGACAATTGGGATGCGCATATTTACTTACGTTGATGACATGTGATGTTATGTGTTGCTGGATATGTTATATTGGATCGTCGTGTTTGAATAGCCGGGGTTTTTTATGTGAGATGAGTGTTTTTCCATTTTCATTCATGTAAAAACTTGTTTGTAATATTCTTTTATTGGGGCACTTCCAGATTGCGGAAGATGTCACCTTTTGTATATTATTTACTTTTCTGCACTAGGATAGACCCAAGGAAGGGAGCACAAGTAACCGGGTTCTGGGGTCCAGTGGGAGACCAACTCGAGGAGTCGAGTCCGGGTCTCCTAACCCTAGAATTGGTAGGGTTGCTTGCCGCTCTCGTAGGGGTCTAGGGGTGTGGGATTGGCTATTCATCACGACCGTGGAATCCGTGTTTTATACTGGCTCGTATTGAAAACACGGACGTCCTAGTATATCCAATATTTCATATGTTTCTTCTGCTGTGATTTATCTGTGATGTGATCATGTGATGTTTTGTGACAGATATTATATATAGTATATATGATATATTATATAAACGTTGCTTATGTTTTACACCCGCGCTAGCCCTGCCCCGCTCTGCCGTTAGTTACCTAACCTAACGGTGCAGACGAGACATCGAGGCGAATGCGAATGGCATAAGCGTACGTTATATTTATCTGTGATGATTAGGTGGACTTAAATAATGGGATATTCATTAATGAGATTAATGAAAGAAAATAAACCTAAAAGATGTTGTGGAATCGAATTTCAAAATAAAACAGGTAGCTACAGTTCTTGCTTTGCATCGCGGTGTTCATTATAGAACATCCTGCACCTTATTCGATGAGGAAAGGACCGAGATCCCTTCACCGGGAGTGACTCCTTTAGCAATAACTGGCAGATGCTACAACCCTCGGTTTGTCTTTGATCGCTTCTATAGTTTCCGCTTTGCACAGTGATATATGATATATCCCGCACCTCATTCGACGAGGAAAGGGCCGACGATCCCTTCACCGGGAATGACCCCTTTAGCAAAACTAGAAAAGCCTCGAAAACATTCCATTTAAAAACCATTTAATTCCGCAACGAGATCAAGTTCAAAGCGTTAAAGGTTTTCACAAAAAAACCAATCGCAACCCTCCGTCATTTTAGGAAGTAGAGTACTTAGTATTCGTGCTGTGTTTGTTGACCATAGTCAAGGCACAGTGTACGGTAGCTAAGTGATGTCTTCCTACACCGCATATGATGCGATTAGTTAGGACAGTCGCGTGACTTTGTTGACCTTAGTTAAGGGTCATGTGGGTGGGTCTAATTAATCACGAAATGACGGGTTGAACTTGACTAGTGCTTATGATTTGTTGATCATAGTTAAGGTCATAAGTGCTAGGGGTAAAAATCTTTATCGGGAGTTTCAAGTGTTGAAATTTGCAATGAGATTGCATACCTTCTATATGATAGTTGGATCCCGATACCCACTGCGAGTAATTGTTACTCCTGGGAGAGTTTTGCACTTTACAATTAGCCGATCAAGTAGGTGTCTAGAAAGGTGTCAACGGGGTTACGCCTCTGGGAAAACGAGGTTTACTGTAATTAGGTCCATGCGAAAGCACGGGGAACCTCCCTCAAAGTACCGACACTGGCCTGGCTGAAAGATTGGCGAACTTGTAGAGTGTAATTAATCCCGGTTAGTCTTTCCTTTTAAGGTTTGAAGGAAGATTTGATAAAAACAGTGAGAGCCATCCTGATTAGATAAAATATATAACCAATCTGATCTTGCAAGAGCGCACGCAGAGTGTTTTCTTCTCTCTCTCTCCAGGTAGCGACCATATCACGCCTTAATCAAGATAATAATATCGATATATTGACCGAACCCGCTTGTTATACTGAGCTGGGGAACGTTGGTCCCGCTCCAACTTATAATTGTTATAAGACAGAGCAGGAATTAGGGGAATACCAGGATTCCCATGCCGCCCAAACGAAGAAAGTGCATATGATGGATCTCCTTCGGGAGTGTTCATTACAAAGAACTGTTTCTCAGTATTCTCTGCATCCTGGGTATATGATACCGGATCAGGATCCCAGATATGTAATCTGTTACATAGGGCTACAAAAGGGTAGAAAAACTGAGAACGGGTGATAAGTTTCATGAGGCAGAAAACGGGGCAAGTGTTGCAGCCAAGTCTGTTGGTCATTATCACCCTGTATTACTAATACATTGATTCTGAACAAATGCTATTAGATACCGAACCTGATATACAAAATCATATCAGTCTCTTTATAAGTAAAGAATTGATAAAATTTTGTATTGATGGATAATGTTTTGAACATTTCCTATATCAAAAGTTGATCGGTTCAGGCACGTTATCTAAAAGCATTGACGTTCTAAATCAAACTACAGTTCCTCGTATACAGAACACACACAAGAGGAAGAGTTCAGAAATGAACGAATCATTCTTGAGGCATTGTAGACTAGGTCATATCAATGCAACCCGACTGGCTGAAGTTACATTTTAGATGCATATTTAAATCAGTTTGAATTTACATCTTGTGAAACTTGCCAGTCATGTCACAAAGATTAAATGACCATAGCTCTGTTTATTGGAAACAAAGAAAGAGTTAGTGAACTCTTGGGATTGATACATGATGATGTATGTAAGGTCTCCTGTCTACACATGACTGGTTCTTTATACTTCATTATATTCTCTGATAATCTCTCAAGATTCAGACATATGTTCCTGTTGAAACACAAGTCTGAACCTTTTGAGATATTCACAGAATATAAGTTAGAAGTAGAGAACCAAAATACGGGTATAAGTATTATGTCCTATGATGAGATCAGGAAGGAGAATACTTGTGCATGGAATCCTTGGACTATTCTAAAGGAAAATGAGATTCTCTCTTAGTATTACTCCTCTGAATACACCACAGCACAACGGTGTATCGGGGCGGAGCAATCATAGAATATTAGATATCGTGTGCTCTATGATGAGTATTACTGAGTTACCTATTTCCTTTTGGATGTTATGCGCTTGAGAAGCTGCATACCTATTGAATTAGGTTCGAATCAAATCACTGCCTACCACTTCATATGTGATATGGAAAGGGAAGAGCCCATATCTTAAGTTAGTTAAGATTTGGGATTGTCCGGCCTATGTCTGAAAGCAAAATCCGGACAGGCTCGAGGCAAGGTCTGTAATGTAGAACTGGAAAGGTTCCAGCTATACAAACTACAACAGATAATTTGGTAGAACCAAAGGATTCAGTAGATTCCAACGAACCTCAGCCTCTCCGCCGATCTAGTAGGGTTCCTCACCCACCTGAGAGATACCTTGGTTTCTCGATGACAGTGGGAGCATGGAATGCATCATGAGATGATGACCCAACTAGATTCGAGCAGGCCATCAAGAGTAAGGACTCTATAAGAATGGCTGGATGCTTAGCGGTCTGAGATGGAATCCATATACACCAACAAAGTATGGACTTTGGTTGCTATATCTGAAGGGTTAAATCCCCATCAGGAGCAAGTATATCTTGAGAAGATTACTTGGTGTAGATGGAAAAGTTGAGACTTTCAAAGCTAGACTTGTTAAAGGTTTTAGTCATCAACCAGGTGTGGATAATGATGAAACCTTTTCAAGGGACTATGCTTGAGTCCATCCAGATCCTACTTGCCACGGCTACATACCATGACTACGATATCTGGTGGTTGGGTGCCATGACTACTTTTCTAAATGATGTTTTAGAAGAGTGCGTCTATAAGTACACAGCCAGAGGGTCTCGTAGACAGTGGGAGCAGCGGAAACGTGTGCAAGATGCTTTATAGGATAAAGCAGGCATCGCGGAGTTGGAACATCTGTTTTGATGGATTAGTCAAAGAAGTTGACATCATCAAAATGGTAGATGAACCTTGTATAAACAAAAAGATAGTAGGGAGTATGGTGACGATCCTCGTAGAGTACGTGGATGATATACTCTTGTTAGGGAAGGAGTTTCCTATGCTACGCTCGATCAATCTCCGCTTATCACAATGATTTTCCATATAGGATCAAAGTGATACATACTAAATCCTAAGCTTTGGATCTATGAAATAGATCTAATTGGATGTTAGGATACTCACTAGTTGTAGTGAGATGGTATC
Source organism: Agapanthus africanus (assembly GCA_030015575.1). Classification (NCBI taxonomy): domain Eukaryota; kingdom Viridiplantae; phylum Streptophyta; class Magnoliopsida; order Asparagales; family Amaryllidaceae; genus Agapanthus; species Agapanthus africanus. The sequence goes on from JASDDO010000029.1 coordinate 219,796,353, forward strand.
AATCGATCCTGGGGAGAATCACTGGAAGGGTTCCAGAGTGATAAAGACGACTGAATGTCAGTCACAGGCATTGTCTTTACCCTCAGTAAAGGGACGGTATATTGGAAGATTTCCAAGCTAGATACTGTGACAAACTAGACGATAAAGGCTGGTAACATCGCTATTAAAGATACTACCAAAGAGGCAGTTTGGGTGTATATTGGTTCATAGGATGAACTAGGTTCCTACCATTGTGTGACAATGGAACTGTGGCTTTGGCCTAGGAACCCTGGTCCCATCAGTGACCCAGACAAATTCTGAGACAGCATCACCTGATCATGGAGATAGTTGATCTCCAGGGTGATCGAGGTTGGGAGAGCAGACTCAGAGGACAACACGGCGGATCCACTCACGAAGGCCTTTTCCCAAAGAGAGACTTTTAGGGGATGGTTGAGTATTAGATACTACAACCACTGCTACAGATGGCCCTAGTGCAAGTGGGAGATTGTTAGTTATATGTATGCCCTAGAGGCCATTACTGTACATTGGATGTATATTGTAGTGGATGCTGGGACATATATAGGTAGGACTTTCTTGCTCGACATGATAGTACGCTATCTGGTTGCTCTTTGTCTTAACATGTATACTTTCTGTCTCTCTGATTACATGTTGATAAAGCCCTTAGGATGAGTACTCGACTTCCAGGACTATGATGAAGATCATACTAGTGGGGCCTGGGTAGTCAATGAGTACATCCTTCATTGTTCCTAGTCGTGGGAATATCGAGACGGGGCATCGATATTCCAGAGTAGACTAGCGTATATCTTTTCGACCCATGTGATGGACGATGGATGATCCCATATCCATTGGTGTTTGACATTATAGATGGTATACGGGTGCTCAGTGGAGACTGGGTACACTGAACGGACTCGCCGAGAACTCCCAGATGGTATTATACCTCACGTCAGATGGCAGTTCTCTGGTGACACTGGTACAGCTTAGTCTGTTGACCCGAGATCGTCATAGAGTCTTGTGTGTCTCCCACCGTGCTTTGATTTCCACCCTACCACGGCTCTACTGAGTTGTGCAAACAGGTGGTTTTTGGGTACAGTCCCGATTCACATGGAGGCAATGAGCGATAGGAGGGGATTCGTCTCTCTCGGTATTGGGGGTTGATGTTGCGCTATGCTCAACTGGCCATAACAGGAAATCCCTGGCCAGGGTTGCAGTGACCTACTGGTAAGTGTTATCAGTAGTTTCACACATGTCATGGACTTCACGTCGGCATGACTTATCGAGCTACTGGGGTCTGACGTTTACCACCCCTAGGCGAGATATGCGACATATCAGACGAACAGACCGGACTGTACGGTAAGTGTTACTGGTTGGATTCACAGGAGTGTGAGCGGGCTTGCTCTTCGATCTTCTGATCGCTCAATACCCGGGTGGCCGTTACGTTTAGCAGACCGCTTGCGGCTTGTGGGTGTTTGATATGATCATCACCTACTGCCGGCGTATTGACGAGTCTTTAGAGTCCTACACAGAGGTTTCCTGGCTCAAGCGAAACGAAATAGGAGCGCATATGAGATATGTGCGGGACCGAGAATAATTCGTGTATGTGATACCGTATTCCATTCTCGCGATGAATGTATCGATTGGTTATATGCGATATAACCTAGTTGTCGAATCAAGGATTGATTCGATAAGCCGATACATTGGATACTAGCCGGTTATATGCGACATGACCGGATCATTGAATCAAGTGTTGATTTAATGATTTAATGTATAATTATATATTTGATATATTACTTTGCATTAACTGGTATTGGTTCACTTTAAATGGATTTTCTCACTTAGATTGTGCAAGTTGTATATGCGATATACTTTTGTGCACAAGATTGTATCATGTTTGATGATACATGCAAGCTTGGGTTTGTGTAAAGAATTGACCATGGTTATATGAATGGTTAGGGTTTCATTTTATTTGCTTATTTATTTATTCATTTATTCTTTATTGAAAGAAATAAAATGGTGGCTAAGTTTGGTTTATCTTTGAAGCTTCATGAAGCTTTGAATGGTTGACTATTTTGTTTCTTTCCTTAACCCTAACCATTCACTTTAACCTTAGTTTATTCTCTACATCTAACCATAGTTGACATTATGATAAGTATGATTTATTTTCTATTTTCTAATTAACTTATCATATCTTCTTCTTCTTCTTCTTCTTCATCTTCTTCTTCCATGAAAAGAAGCTTGCTACATCAATGGTGATTGATGAAAAAGTGTGAGAAATCCAAATCTAAAGTCTACCCACTTCCTATTTCTTCATCCTCTACCTCTTGCCAAGTAGTATAGGGTGTTCCCTTCACAAGTTTTCTTGACTTGGTGAAGGTGGAGCTTGATCTAGTGATGCCTCAACGTAGATCATCTTCGGCATCGAAGCCGACGACCAAGCCCATTCATTTCTTCGATGAAGCCGATGCTTGAGTCCGGAATCCGATTTGGACTGCGAGGGGACTTCATCGCGGAGCCTAGGAGGTGGAGGACCGGATCTACAAAGGTTGTAGCCCCTTCCCTTTAGCTATTTTTCCGTTTACTTGCTTGCATCGCCTATATATCTAGTTAACGATCCGTATTAGGGTTTGTAGGCACTTGTAAAATTGAATTAGCCATGCTTGATCACTTGTAAGACTTCATTAGTGTGCCTAGGAACCCTACAGTGGTATCAGAGCCTAGCTAGAGCCTTAGGCGATGCGTAGACGGAATTAGAAGTCCGATCGAACCGAAACCCAAACCCTAAAATGCTCTCTGTACATTTTCTGAAATCGTGGTTTTTTGAGAATTAAAAATATGCAGAAAAATCAAACCGGAAAAAGTATTAAAATCCGAAGCTTTTGAGAAATTTAGAGAATATAAATAAGAAGTCGAGAACCAATCCCGAAAAAGTATTAAAATCCTTCGATCTGATCGAGGAGGAGAATACTTAAGCAATGAATTCCTGGACTTCCTAAAAGAGAATGGGATTCTCTCTCAGCTGACTCCTCCATATACACCATAGCACAACGGTGTATCAGAATGGAGGAACCGCACCCTATTGGATATGGTGCGCTCTATGATGAGCACAGCTGAGTTACCTATTTCCTTCTGGGGATATGCACTGGAAACAGCTGCAGATCTATTGAATATGGTTCCCACCAAAACCGTGCCAACCACTCCATATGAGATATGGAAAGGAAAGAGACCATGTCTTAATTATGTTAAGATATGGGTTTGTCCGGCATATGTAAAAACGCAAAATCCGGACAAACTCGCGGCAAGGTCCATTCTGTGTAAGTTTATTGGATATCCCAAACATTTGCGCGGGTATATCTTCTACCACACCGAGGAACAAAAGGTGTTTGTTTCTCGACATGCCACCTTTTTAGAAAAGGAATTTCTTGAAAAAGAGATTCGTGGCAAGGAGGTAGAACTGGAAGAGGTTCCAGCAATACAGACTACAACAGAAGATTTGGTTGAACCAGAGGATTCAGTAGTTCCCAATGAACCTCAGCCTCTCCGCCGATCTAGTAGGGTTCCTCGCCCACCTGAGAGATACTACGGTTTTCTCATGGATGGTGGGAGCGAGGATTGCATCATGGAGGATGATGACCCAACTAGCTTCGAGCAGGCCATCACGAGTAGGGACTCAGTGAAATGGCTGGATGCTATGCGGTCCGAGATGGAATCCATGTACACCAACAAAGTATGGACTTTGGAAGTTGCTCCTGGAGGGGTAAAACCCATCGGGAGCAAGTGGATCTTCAAGAAGAAACTTGGTGTAGATGGGAAAGTGGAGACTTTCAAAGCTAGACTTGTTGCAAAGGGTTTTCGTCAAAGACCAGGTGTGGACTATGACGAAACCTTTTCTCCAGTGGCTATGCTTAAATCCATCCGGATCATGCTTGCCATCGCTGCATATCATGACTACGAAATCTGGCAAATGGATGTTAAGACCGCCTTTCTAAATGGTGATTTAGAAGAGTGCGTGTACATGACTCAGCCAGAGGGCTTCGTAGACAGTGGGAGCAGCGGGAAGGTGTGCAAGCTGCTTAAATCGATTTCTGGATTAAAGCAAGCATCGCGGAGTTGGAACATCTGCTTTGACGTCGTTATCAAAGAGTTTGATTTTGTCAAAAACCCAGATGAACCTTGTATTTACAAGAAGGTGGCAGAGAGTAAGGTTGTCTTCCTCGTATTGTACGTGGACGACATACTCTTGATAGGAAATGATATTCCTATGCTGCAATCGGTCAAGCTCTTCTTATCACAAAGATTCTCAATGAAAGATCTTGGTGATGCCTCCTGCATATTAGGGATCAGGATCTATAGAGATAGATCCAAACGGATATTGGGATTGTCCCAATCCAGGTACATTGACACCATACTAACGAGGTTTAGTATGGAAGAATCCAAGCGTGGGAACTTGCCCACGATCTCTGGAGTCACTCTCTCCAAAGAGATGTCTCCCAAGACTGATTTGGAGAGAGCTCGCATGCAAGGGATACCCTATGCTTCGGCTGTAGGCTCTATCATGTACGCGATGCTATGTACCAGACCCGATGTAGCATACTCACTAAGTGTAGTGAGCAGGTATCAAGCTGATCCTGGAGAGAGTCACTGGACAGCTGTGAAGAGCATTCTCAAGTACTTACGAAGGACTAAAGAGATGCTCTTGGTGTATGGTAACGGAGAACTCCAAGTGGAGTCCTTTACCGATTCGAGCTTCCAGAGTGATAAGGATGACTCTAAGTCGCAGTCGGGATTTGTCTTTACCCTTTACGGAGGGGCGGTTAGCTGGAAGAGTTCCAAGCAGGAAACCGTGGCAGACTCGACGATGGAGGCTGAATACGTCGCTGCCAACGATGCTGCCAAAGAGGCTGTCTGGATCAAGAAGTTCATTACTGAACTTGGAGTGGTTCCATCCATTGAGCATCCAATACCTTTGTATTGCGATAACAATGGAGCGGTGGCTTTGGCCAAGGAACCCAGGTCCCATCAGCGATCCAGGCATATTCTGAGGCGGTATCACCTGATCCGGGAGATAGTTGATCGCCGGGAGATCGAGGTCAGGAGAGTTGACACGAAGAACAACACGGCGGATCCACTCACGAAGGCCATTCCCCAGATACAGTTTGAGAGACTCTTCGGGATGCTCAGTATGCGATACTACAGCAGCTGGCCCTAGTGCAAGTGGGAGATTGTTAGTTGTATGTATGCCCTAGAGGCCAGTATTGTACAGATGATGTATATTATATTGGATGCTTCGACATATATAGAGATGACTTTCTTGCTCGATATGATAGTATGCTATCTGGTTTCTCTTTATCTTAACATGTACACTAGTCTCTTTAAACTGTCTTATAGTTACATATTGGTAAAGCCCTTAGGATGTGTACTTGACTGCCTGGACTATGATGCAGATCATACTAGTGGGGACATGGTAGTCCATAAGTACATCCTTCAAGGTCCCTAGTCGTAGGTGTATCGAGACGGGGTATCGATATACCAGAGTAGACTAGCGTATACGCTTCTCGACCCATGAGATGGGCGATGGATGATCCCATATCCATTGGTGTTTGACATCAGAGATGATATACGGGTGCTCAGTGGAGACTGGGTACACTGGACGGACTCGCCGAGAACTCCCAGATGGTATTATACCTCACGTCAGATGGCAGTTCTCAGGTGACACTTGTGCAGGTTAGTCTGTAGACCCGAGATCGTTATAGAGTCTTGTATGATTCCCACTGTGCTTTGATCTCCACCTTACCACGTCCATGAGGGCGTGCAAAATGGTGGTCTTTGGGCACAGTCCCGAGTCACATGGAGGCAATGAGCGATAGGAGGGGTTTCGTCTCTCCCGGTATTGGGGGTTGATGTTGCGCTGTGCTTGATTGGCCGTAACAGGGAAGTCCCTGGCCAGGGCTGATCAGAGATTTGCTGGTAAGTGTTACCAGTAGTTTCTCGACCCGTTGTGAGCCTCACATCGGCATGACTTATCGGTTATTGGGGTCTGACGTTTACCACCCCTAGACTTGATATGCGACATATCAGACGAACAGACCGGACTGTACGGTAAGTGTTACTGGTTGGATTCACAGGAGTGTGAGCGGGCTAGCTCGTCGATCTTCTGATCGCTCAATACCCGGATGGCCGTTACGTTTAGCAGACCGCTTGCGGCTTGTGGGTGCTTGATATAATCATCATCTGCTACCGGCGTATTGACGAGTTTTTAGAGTCCTACACAGAGGTTTCCTGGCTCAAGCGAAACGAAATAGGAGCGTATATGAGATATGTGCAGGACCGAGAATAATGCGTGTATGTGATACCGTGTTTCATTCTCGCGATGGTTGTATCGATTGGTTATATTCGATATAACCTAGATATTGAATCAAGGATTGATTCGATAAGCCGATACATAGGATACTAGTCGGTTATATGCGATATGACCGGATCGTTAAATCAAGTGTTGATTTAATGATTTAATGTATAATTATATATTTGATATATTACTTTGCATTAACTAGTATTGGTTCACTTTAAATGGATTTTCTCACTTTTGTGCACATGTTTGTATCATGTTTGATGATACTTGCTCATTTGGTTAAGTGTATAGAATTAAACCATGGTTAAGTTGAGATTAGGGTTTTTGCTTATTCATTTATTCATTTATTTGTTTATTCATTTATTTGGATAAGATTAAGATGAGAATGGTGGTTTTATTTGTTTCTAGTTGAAGCTTCATGAAGCTTTGACTTCTTAACCATTCTTGTCTTCATGCTTAACCCTAACCCATCCAAGTAACCATGGTCTATTCTCTACACTCTACCCTAGTTAGTATATGATAAGTATTCATTTTTCTTTTCTTTTTGTATTAACACTTATCATATTCTAGCTTCATCTTCTTCTTCATCTTCAAAAGAAAAAGCTTGATGCCATCAATGGCAACTTGAGCAAAAGTGTGAGAAATCCAATTCTAAAGTGAACCCACCTCCTATTTCTTCATCCTCTACTTCTTGCCAAGTTGTTTTGGGTGTTTTCTTCACAAGTTTCACAACTTGGTGAAGTTGGAGCTTGAACTTGTGATGCCTCGACGTAGATCATCTTCGGCACGAAGCCGACGACCTAGTCCGCCCTTTTCTCCGATGAAGCCGACGATTGAGTTCGGGATTTGAGACGGACAGCGAGAGGACGTCTACGTGGAGATAAGGAAGTGGATATCCGGATCTACAAAGGTTGTAGCTTCTTATCTTTAGTTAAGTTGTTAACTAGATTCCGTTTTTCGCCTAAATTTCTAGTCAACGATCCATATTAGGGTTTCTCGGCACCCGTAAAATTTGAATTTGGCATGGTTGATGCCTTGTGAGACCTCTATAGTGTGCCTAGGAACCCTACAGTGGTATCAGAGCCTAGCTAGAGCCTTAGGTGAAGTCCAGATGGAGTTTGAAGTCCGATCGAACCGAAACCCTAATATCAAAGTTGCTCTCTGTACATTTTTTAAAAAATGGGTTTTTTCCAAATTAAAAATATTCAGAAAATTCAGCAGGACTTTCTAAGAATTACTGTGAAACACGATTACCCAATTCCTCCAAAGTGCGGCGGAACCGCGGCAGAAGCCTGGCTTCTGCGGCGGTTCCGCGGCCGTATGATGACTTAACCCACCCAATTTTGCACAGTAACTTCTTTTATTCAGTGCTGAGTTCTCTGGGAATTTTTAATATTTATTCAAGAGTTGAGTATTCTGGGTTGTATTAGGGACTCGGTATTTCGATCGGATTATCGAACTTTGTCTAAGTGCTTTCCGGATAATTTTTTGAATATGTTAAAAAGTCCGACCGGATATAAATACCCAACTTTTCCCCTGCCGGAAAATATCCAAGTGTTGGATTTTTGTGTGGTTTAAGGACGTTCTGAGTAGTGCAAGTAACGCGATGGTCCCTCTAGAAGACAACAAACCTTAACTCGATTATGTGACCGTCTTGAACTGCCCTTTGAACCTTCGGGTTTGGCGCAGTACGGCGTGCCACATGTGAGGCGTTGGCTTGACCCTTCTACGGCTGGATCGTTGGTACTGAGGCATGAAGTGAATGTCTTTGAACCTATTTCATGTGTTGGACGGTTTCGGGAAAACTTGGGTGTTCGAATGTTCGATCGGAAAGTTTAATATTTTCTATTTATCCGGAATGGGATACAATAATTGGAATTCACAAACAGTTATGAGATAACTGAATGAATGATATAAATCTAGCGGTTTAGTTTCATTTGATATTGAAAAGAGTTTTCGATAATGAGACTAAAATGCGGGGTTTATAACTGTTAGGCATGTGATGTCTAAGTATTTCATTTTGATTAGGCATGCGATGTCTAAAGAGGTTGCGGATTCCAATTGTTGTAGTTTTACACTTTCTTTTCTGTCACCGTAAGTGTAATATGTGATATCGCCGGTTTCGTTGCTATATGTCAACGACAATTGGGATGCGCATATTTACTTACGTTGATGACATGTGATGTTATGTGTTGCTGGATATGTTATATTGGATCGTCGTGTTTGAATAGCCGGGTTTTTTTTTGTGAGATGAGTGTTTTTCATTTTCTTTCATGTAAAAACTTGTATGTAATATTCTTTTATTTTGGGGCACTTCTAGGTTGCGGAAGATGTCACCTTTTGTATATTATTTACTTTTCCGCATTAGGATAGACCCAAGGAGGGGAGCACAAGTAACTGGGTTCTGGGGTCCAGTGGGAGACCAACTCGAGGAGTCGAGTCCGGGTCTCCTAACCCTAGAATTGGCAGGGTTGCTTGCCGCTCTCGTAGGGGTCTAGGGGTGTGGGATTGGCTATTCATCACGACCGTGGAATCCGTGTTTTATACTGGCTCGTATTGAAAACACGGACGTCCTAGTATATCCAATGTTTCTGTGATGTGATCATGTGATGTTCTGTGATAGATACAGTATATAGTATATATGATATATTATATAGACGTTACTTATGTTTTGCACCCGCACTAGCCCTGCCCTGCTCTGTCGTTAGTTACCTAACCTAACGGTGCATGAGGGGACATCGAGGCGAATGAGGATGGCATAAGTGTACGTCATATCTATCTGTGATGTTTAGGTATTTAAATGATGGGACTTCATTAATGTGATTAATGAAAGAAAAGAAACCTAAGATGTTGTAGAATCAAATTTTAAATAAAAAAAGGGTAGCTACAGTTCTTGCTTTGCACAGCGGTATATGTGATATATCCTGCACCTTATTCGATGAGGAAAGGACCGAGATCCCTTCACCGGGAGTGACTCCTTTAGCAATAACTGGCAGATGCTACACACTCGGTTTGACTTTTGATTGCTTCTATAGTTTCTGCTTTGCACAGTGATATATATGATATATCCCGCACCTCATTCGACGAGGAAAGGGCCGACGATCCCTTCACCGGGAGTGACCCCTTTAGCAAAACTAGAAAAGCCTCAAAATCACTCCATTTTCAAAACTTCATTTGATTCTACAACGATATCAAGTTCATTACGCTCATGGTTTTCAGAAAAACCTGCGTAGCCCTCCGTCATTTCAGATAAGTAGTAGTTAGTATTCGTGCTACGTTTGTTGGCCTGCGTCAAGGCGTAGTGTGCGGTAGCTAACTAGTATTTACCTGCTTATGCATATGATGCAGATTGGATTAGGGTAGTCGTGCGACTTTGTAGGCCTGCGTCAAGGGTTGTACGGGTGGGTTTAATTCAATCAGGAAATGACGGGTTAAACTTAACTAGCGCACTATGGTTTGTTGGCCTGCGTCAAGGTCATAGGACGCTAGGGGCAAAATATTATCGGGAATTTCAAGTGTTGAAATTTGCAATGAGATTGCATACCTTCTATGAGATAGTTGGATCCCGATACCCGCTGCGAGTAAGAGTTACTCCTGGGAGAGTTTTACACATTACAATTAGCCGATCAAATAGGTGTCTAGAAAGGTGTTAACGAGGTTACGCCTCTGGGAAAACGAGGTTTACATTAATTAGGTTCGTGCGAAAGCACGGGGGACCTCCCTCAAAGTACCGACACTGGCCTGGCTGAAAGATTGGCGAACTTGTCGTGTGTAATTAATCCCGGCTAATCTTTCCTTTTAGGGTTTGAAGGAAGATTTGATAAAAAGCAGTGGGAGCCATCCTGATTAGATAAGATAATAACCAATCTGATCTTGCACGAGCATACGCTAAAGTGTTTTCTTCTCTCTCTCTCCAGGTAGCGACCATTTCATGCCCTAATAAAGATAATAATATGGATGTATTGACCGAACCCGCATGTTATACTGTGCTGGGGAACGTTGGTTCCGTTCTTACCTATAAGAGTTATAGGAATGAACAGGATATAGGGGAATACCAGGATTCCCATGCCACCCGATTGAAGAAAGTACATGATGATGCATTTTCTTCGGGTGTGTTCGTTACAGAGAACTGTTTCTCCATTTGCCCTACGTCCTGGGTATTAGATACCGGGTCAGGATCCTATATATGTAATCAGTTACATGGGCTTAGAAAAGGTAGAGAACTTGGAGAAGGTGATAAAGACATAACAGTTGGAAATGGTGCAATTGTTGCAGCTAAGACTGTCGGGGAATATCACCTTGTATTACCAACTGGTAATACATTGGTTCTGAACGAATGCTATTACATGCCGAACCTGATATGCAACATTATATCGGTTTCTTTGTTGAGTAAAGAGGGATATAATTTTGTATTACAGGACAATGTTATGAACATTTTCCGTAACCAAAAGTTGGTTGAATCAGGCACGTTGTGCAATGGTATTTATGTTTTAAATCAATCAACAGTTCTGAGCATAACAAACACACACAAGAGGAAGAGTTCAGAACAGAACGAATCCTTCTTGTGGCATTGTAGACTGGGTCACATCAATGCGACACGATTAGCTAAGTTGCATAAGGATGGATATTTAAATCCGTTTGAATTTTCATCTTATGACACTTGCCAATCATGTCTCAAAGGCAAGATGACCAAAACTCCGTTTACGGGACACGGAGAAAGAGTTACCGAACTCTTGGGACTGATACATAGTGATGTATGCGGTCCCATGTCTACACATGCCAGGGATGGTTCTTCGTACTTCATTACATTCACTGACGATCTCTCTAGATTCGGATATGTGTTCCTGATGAAACACAAATCAGAAGCTTTTGAGAAATTTAGAGAATATAAACAAGAAGTCGAGAACCAAACCGGAAAAAGTATTAAAATCCTTCGATCTGATCGAGGAGGAGAATACTTAAGCAATGAATTCCTGGACTTCCTAAAAGAGAATGGGATTCTCTCTCAGCTGACTCCTCCATATACACCACAACACAACGGTGTATCAGAACGGAGGAACCGCACCCTATTGGATATGGTGCGCTCTATGATGAGCATAGCTGAGTTACCTATTTCCTTCTGGGGATATGCACTGGAAACAGCTGCAGATCTATTGAATATGGCTCCCACCAAAACCGTGCCAACCACTCCATATGAGATATGGAAAGGAAAGAGACCATATCTTAATTATGTTAAGATATGGGGTTGTCCGGCATATGTAAAAACACAAAATCCGGACAAACTCGCGGCAAGGTCCATTCTGTGTAAGTTTATTGGATATCCCAAACATTCGCGCGGGTATATCTTCTACCACACCGAGGAACAAAAGGTGTTTGTTTCTCGACATGCCACCTTTTTAGAAAAGGAATTTCTTGAAAAAGAGATTAGTGGCAAGGAGGTAGAACTGGAAGAGGTTCCAGCAATACAGACTACAACAGAAGATTTGGTTGAACCAGAGGATTCAGTAGTTCCCAATGAACCTCAGCCTCTCCGCCGATCTAGTAGGGTTCCTCGCCCACCTGAGAGATACTACGGTTTTCTCATGGATGGTGGGAGCGAGGATTGCATCATGGAGTATGATGACCCAACTAGCTTCGAGCAGGCCATCATGAGTAGGGACTCAGTGAAATGGCTGGATGCTATGCGGTCCGAGATGGAATCCATGTACACCAACAAAGTATGGATTTTGGAAGTTGCTCCTGAAGGGGTAAAACCCATCGGGAGCAAGTGGATCTTCAAGAAGAAACTTGGTGTAGATGGGAAAGTGGAGACTTTCAAAGCTAGACTTGTTGCAAAGGGTTTTCGTCAAAGACCAGGTGTGGACTATGACGAAACCTTTTCTCCAGTGGCTATGCTTAAATCCATCCGGATCATGCTTGCCATCGCTGCATATCATGACTACGAAATCTGGCAAATGGATGTTAAGACCGCCTTTCTAAATGGTGATTTAGAAGAGTGCGTGTACATGACTCAGCCAGAGGGCTTCGTAGACAGTGGGAGCAGCGGGAAGGTGTGCAAGCTGCTTAAATCCATTTATGGATTAAAGCAAGCATCGCGGAGTTGGAACATCTGCTTTGACGTCGTTATCAAAGAGTTTGATTTCGTCAAAAACCCAGATGAACCTTGTATTACAAGAAGGTGGCAGAGAGTAAGGTTGTCTTCCTCGTATTGTACGTGGACGACATACTCTTGATAGGAAATGATATTCCTATGCTGCAATCGGTCAAGCTCTTCTTATCACAAAGATTCTCAATGAAAGATCTTGGTGATGCCTCCTGCATATTGGGGATCAGGATCTATAGAGATAGATCCAAACGGATATTGGGATTGTCCCAATCCAGGTACATTGACACCATACTAAAGAGGTTTAGTATGGAAGAATCCAAGCGTGGGAACTTGCCCACGATCTCTGGAGTCACTCTCTCCAAAGAGATGTCTCCCAAGACTGATTTGGAGAGAGCTCGCATGCAAGGGATACCCTATGCTTCGGCTGTAGGCTCTATCATGTACGCGATGCTATGTACCAGACCCGATGTAGCATACTCACTAAGTGTAGTGAGCAGGTATCAAGCTGATCCTGGAGAGAGTCACTGGACAGCTGTGAAGAGCATTCTCAAGTACTTACAAAGGACTAAAGAGATGCTCTTGGTGTATGGTAACGGAGAACTCCAAGTGGAGTCCTTTACCGATTCGAGCTTCCAGAGTGATAAGGACGACTCTAAGTCGCAGTCGGGATTTGTCTTTACCCTTTACGGAGGGGCGGTTAGCTGGAAGAGTTCCAAGCAGGAAACCGTGGCAGACTCGACGATGGAGGCTGAATACATCGCTGCCAACGATGCTGCCAAAGAGGCTGTCTGGATCAAGAAGTTCATTACTGAACTTGGAGTGGTTCCATCCATTGAGCATCCAATACCTTTGTATTGCGATAACAATGGAGCGGTGGCTTTGGCCAAGTGTAACACCCGAGCCCAATAATACTATTTCTATTGCTAGTTGAGTGTTATATATTGCTCATTCCCATTATCCTGATTGTTTGGTGCTTTTTGCTAAATTTTAACCGGTTAAATCATTTTGGCACATAACAAATTTTAACACCGAAAATGAAATTAAAAATATCCATGTTGGCCTACTCGTCGCCACTAGTCGCGTGGTAGCGTCCGCGTGTCGAGATTTCGTCCCGTTCGGTAAAACGGGCAAGTTTGGACGGCTACGCGCGCGTGCAAGTGTCCGACTTGGGGGCATACATTTTAATCACAAAACACCTCTTTTCAAAATTTGGAACTCGCTTAAAATCCTATAATTTGAATTTGAAACATTTGGGCGCAACCCGAGCGCGATTTGGAAATGTTTCATTTAGCGCCAAAATCCTAAATTAATAAAATATTCAAACCTATGTTATTTCGTTTCTATAACAAAATCTTACTGTTGCTTAATCTTTATAATAATTTTCTAACAACTAAAGAAATCTGCTGCAGCCAATCGCGAGGCGTTTAAGTCCTCATGGGCCCCGCATCCCATCTCTCTCTCTCTCCGTCTCTCTCTATCTCTCTCTATTTTCTCAAATCTCTCTCTCCTCATCAAATCTCTCTCTCTCCCTCTATATATTATTACCCACTGTTCCTCCTTCCTCTTCTCGATCACGAGAAATAAAACCCACGAGAACCTCAAACCCTAACCCCAGCCGCGTCGTGACCTCGCCGCCGACCTCCACGTGACCTCCCCGTCACCATCCTCACCTCCACGGCATCGACCGCAGCCTTCCTCCTTTCTTCCCGAGCCTGCAACCCAACCCCACGACGCCACCGTCACCTGCACCGCCCACCGCCGGCGACCCTACTTCCTCGTCGGCCCCCGCTCGTCCTCCTCATCACCTGCGCATCAGCCCCGACCTCCCTCCTCCTTCCCTCGCCGGCGCTACATCAGAACCCGAACCCAAACCCATCGCTTAACCCTCTAGTTCGCCGGAGAAGCCCCGTCGACCCTCGTCGTCGTTGCCTGCGCCACCGCCGACCACTTCCTCTCCCCCTGCAACCCAAACCAGGCCTCTACCTTCCCCCTACTCCCAGCACGACCCGACCCAGCCGCCTCCAGCACTGCAGCCGCGTTTCCTGTTCACCGCCGGCGCGCCCATCGCCGTCGGGCCCGTCGTAGTTGCCCCTGTTTCTTCCCTGTAAGCATCCCTTATCTTTCCTTTTGGGCTAATCCCCCTCGCTGGTCGTTTGTTTGCTTCTATCGCGTTCGCTAACTTCATTGCTTTTGACTTTGCCGGAATCCGGCCGTGCCGTCGTTTGGACCCGACGCTCCAGCCAAGTACCCTGGTCCGTGTGGTCCCGTTGTTCGCTGTTGGGACTCGATCCGTGGCCCGTGCACCCGTCCCGTGTTTTCTGCCGACTTTGCATCCGTGCTTTCCGGTTTGCGAAACCGTCGAGGCAAGATTTCTTGCTACATGCTACGTTAAACTAATTAAATGTTTGACTCGCAAACTTGCTACATTAACTAGTATTGCTACTTATCTCATTGGACGAAATATGATGTACATTATAATACTGCCACCTAAATCGTATTTTGCCACCTAACCTTAATAACAACTACCTGCTAATCATTTTAATATTTAGAGGATAATAGTCGCACACTTATATCTTTATTGCCTGCTGTTATTAATATTGCGCTACACTGTGATTATTGCACCCCAAGGGTGCTTGAACCTGTTAACAAGAGAATACAAAGTATCACTGTGTTTACATGGAATAATATTGTTATTTGCTGTTCCTGCTGTTATCCCTTATTCGTTACTATACCTGTTATCAGCATACATTTGACCGCATTACATATTGACCGATCTTGATACACCTGACACATGTACTGATACACCGGACATGACACCCTGTACATATCGACTCAACCTGTTGAAACGTGACCTGACCTGTTACCTGATTTCATGCCTAATGCCGACAAACCTGACCATTCCTGCTGTCTATCCAGACAGACCTATTTTCACCTGATTTTTGTGTTGGCATTAGTCCTTGACTATTGAATACCTGACCTGACATACATAACTTGGGGGTATGGGGAAATCAAAGGTGAAACCGACTTGTAACTCAACAGTTCGATACTTGTTCTGATCAGTCTTACGGGCTTGGCCAGTCCGGGAGTGATGATGCTGACATCACTCATCCATCCTACTACCTATTACTGCTTAGCGGCACGTCTCGGATTCAGCCCCGAGGACCTTGACCGTGGTCCCGGGCACGCACGGGATACTATTGAGTTACATCGACGATTCATCAATTGATTTCAAAGACTATAGAGTAGAAACCTGATAGGACAGTTTAGCCACCATTGCACATTACTCTGCATTGTTAATCCATAGTACTGCTTTATTCATGTTCATACCTGCATTGTTTATTACCATGTTTATACTATACTTGTTGTCATGACGCGCTGACGTCTGGGTTTTGCATGGCCCAGATTCCTTACCACTGTCGACGACCGAGCAGGAGTCCTTCAGCCAGCAGGCTGAACTGTGAGTCCTTAGTGATTAGTTTATTTATGTCATTTCATTTCCAGATGTGAGCCCGCATTATGGGACATACTGTTTATTTATTGTATTGGATCATTTGCTTCCGCACTATTGTTTATTGACTCTTGTTATTATGGATTTGGACATGTATTAGATTAGTTTATTATTTTGTTCTTGATATCTCTACAACCGTAATGTGGCTGTGGATGGATTTTTCCTACCCACAGGTAGCATGGTTGGCTATGTCACGTGCCCAATCTTGCGTACTCTGGGAAGCGGGGCGTGACATGGTTTTTTGGTATCAGAGCCATAGGTTAGTTGGGTTGATTCTTTGTAGTTGGGTATTGTACCCGATACACGAATCAGAATACCCGTGTTTAGGAAACATGTCCTGCCACCTTGACCGTTTTACTATTCTTGAATCACATTCTTCCGGATTATATCTTTTACGACGTGCAAACTTACTTTGCATGTCGATTCGGAAACCCGATTTCTTGTTATCCCTAGGACTTGGGCGACTTGGGTGGAGTTAAGTAATTGCGGCTATGATACCGCGGCATAGCTACAATGCGGTACTCTATTTAAGTATCTTGGAGTTCTAGCCTTGATCCACATTCAGAATCTATCATCATGCTAATGTTGGGTGTTTTGAGTTCAGGATTATGACAGGTAAGAAGTTGAAGACGTACCAGAGGCGTGTGAACGAACCCGCCTTGCTTGTAGTGATAAGAGGAATGCCGGAAATCAAAGAAACAAACTGAGCTGATCCAGCAACAGCAGATTCGTTTCAGGAAGATTTGCAGATCGTTCAGCAGTCTGTGAACGAGATTGGAACTAGACCAGTTGACCGAGTAGGGCCCGTGGCAGAGTTCAGACGTGTGGGTCCTACTACTTTCACTGGTTTGGAGCAACCGTGGACGTGCATGCAGCAGAATGGAGGAGACTCAGTAGTCTCACTGGACCTTTCGCGGCCAACGATGCAGACAGCAGTTGCGGTAAGGAAGCAGTTCTGTCGGGCCAGTCGAGCTTAGGGCTAGGCCGACAAACATTGTTCTTGCAGCTACGGAAGTTGATAGGAATGAAGAGCCGGCAGTTGTTCGCGACTTTATGGATGTGTTTGAAGATATATCGGGCTTACCGCCGAAGCGAGAGGTGGAGTTCGCTATTGATGTTATTCCTGGTGCAGCGCCAGTATTACAATCTTATTATCCGATGGCGCCAGTGGAATTAGAAGAAGTTAAGAAACAAGTTGGTGAATTACTCGAGAAGGGATGGATTCGAAGCAGCAACTCACCTTGGGGAGCTCCAGTTCTTTTAGCAAAGAAGAAGGATGGCACGAGAAGGATGTGCATTGATTATCGAGAACTCAATCGGGTGACTATTAAGAACAAGTACCCGATCCCTCGCATTTGAGAACTTTTTGAGCAGCTTAGTGGCGCGAGGGTATTCTCGAAATTGGATTTGCGATCAGGATATCATCAGGTCCGAGTAAAAGCAGAAGACATTTGCAAAACGGCGTTTCGAACTCGATATGGACATTTCGAGTATTTGGTAATGCCCTTCGGAGTGACTAATGCGCCAGCAATATTCATGGATTTGATGAACCGGGTCTTTTCACCGTTCTTAGACCAGTTTATTGTGGTATTCATTGACGATATTCTGGTATACTCGAAGAGTCCGGAGGAGCATGCTGAGCATTTAAGGATCGCACTGCAGACGCTGAGACAAGAGAAATTATTCGCGAAGATGAGTAAGTGCGAATTCTGGCTGGAATAAGTGAAGTTTCTGGGGCATGTTGTGTCGGGCGATGGAATTGCCGTTGATCCCGAAAAGATTGCAGCAGTTCGAGATTGGCCTATTCCAAAGAATGTTGCGGAGATAAGAAGTTTTCTTGGACTCGCCGGATACTACAGAAGATTTGTGGAGAACTTCGCTCGTTTAGCTGAGCCGTTAACCAAGCTCACGCGCAAGGAGGTACCGTTTGTTTGGACGGATGGATGTGCATTGGCCTTCGAGACGTTGAAGCAGAAGTTGATAACCGCCCCTATCCTAACCGTACCGGATAATTCAGGAGGACTGGTGATTCACAGCGACGCATCTGGAAAAGGATTGGGATGTGTTTTAATGCAGAATGGGAAAGTCGTCGCTTACGCATCGAGACAACTGAAAACTCATGAGAAGAATTATCCGACTCATGACCTAGAGCTTGCAGCCGTGATCTTCGCCCTGAAGGTTTGGAGACACTACCTTTTGGGCGAGAGAGTTGAAGTCTTTACAGATCACTAGAGTTTAAAGTATGTGTTCACTCAGAAGGAGTTGAACATGAGGCAACGCAGATGGTTGGAGCTGATGGCTGACTATGACCTTGATCTTAAGTACCATCCGGGAAAAGTCAACGTCGTGCCGGATGCGCTGAGTCGGTTACCAGCAATTCAGGTATTGACCGCACAAAGGGAGATCATTGCGGATTTTCAGAGATTTGACTTGGAGGTTGTGCTACCACATGCTACGGGACAGTTGATGCAGTTGCAAGTACAGTCGTCCTTAGTTGAGAAGATTAAAGCGGCACAATCGCAGGATCCTAGACTGCAAAAGTTTCGAGAGCAGGTTGGAGCCGGACTACGAACCGATTTACTGATCCATGAAGACGGTTTGTTGAGATATGGTAGCCGTGTGTGTGTGCCAAAAGGAGATGTGCGTGAAGAGCTTATGAGGGAGGCACACAGTTCAGTTTACTCTGTACATCCAGGAGGGACAAAGATGAACCGAGATATTCGACAACACTTCTGGTGGGAAGGTATGAAATGGGAAATTGCTCGCTTCGTGGCTAAGTGCTTGGTGTGTCAGCAAGTCAAGGCTGAACACCAAAGGGTTGCTGGTTTGTTGCAACCACTTCCGATTCCTCAGTGGAAGTGGGAACATATAACCATGGATTTCGTGACGGCTTTACCGCGGAGTCCAAAGGGCAACAATGCAGTATGGGTGATTGTTGATCGGTTGACCAAGGCGGCTCACTTTATTCCTTTTCGGGTTGGTCAATCGACAGAGACTTTGGCAGAGCGGTACATGCAGGAGATTGTAAGACTGCATGGAGTATCGGTAAGCATCGTGTCCGATCGGGACACTCGGTTCTTGTCGCACTTTTGGAGGAGTTTACAAGAGAGTTTGGGGACTCGATTGAAGTTTAGCACAGCTTATCATCCTCAGACTGATGGACAATCGGAAAGAACGATCCAGACCCTTGAAGATATGATAAGGGCGTGCATGTTGGACTTCAAAGGTTCTTGGGAGGATCATCTACACCTGGTGGAGTTTTCGTACAACAATAGCTTCCAAGCGACTATTCAGATGGCTCCGTTTGAAGCGTTATATGGTCGTAAGTGCCGTTCACCCGTTTGTTGGGATGATGTTGGTGAACGAAGGTTACTAGGACCAGATTTGGTGGTACAGACAGTCGAGAAGGTGAATACAATCAGGAAGCATATGAAGGCAGCTCAAGACAGACAGAAGAGTTGGGCCGACACGTCAAGAAGACCTCTAGAGTTCGCCGTGGGTGATTTGGTATTCCTGAAGATATCACCGACTAGAGGGGTGATTCGCTTTGGAAGTCGGGGAAAGCTTAGTCCTCGATTCGTTGGACCCTTCGAGATATTGGAGCGTGTTGGAGAGGTAGCGTACCGGTTGGCGTTACCACAGTCATTAGCAGGAGTGCACGATGTGTTTCATGTGTCTCAACTACGGAGGTATGTTCGTGATGAGACTCATGTCTTGGATCATTCGGAGTTGACCGTACGGGAGGACCTAACTTTTGAAGAGCGACCAGTTGAAATCAAGGATCGAAGAGAAAAGGTTCTTAAGAACAAGGTTATCCCTCTTGTGCTAGTTTCTTGGGGTAATCGATCGCATGGAGAAACCACTTGGGAGCGAGAAGACGAGATCCGGCAGAAATTTCCTCACCTTTTCCTATAGTTAGCTATCTTGTATTCTTGGAATTTCGAGGACGAAATTCTTTTTGTAGTTGGGTATGATGTAACACCCGAGCCTAATAATACTATTTCTATTGCTAGTTGAGTGTTATATATTGCTCATTCCCATTATCCTGATTGTTTGGTGCTTTTTGCTAAATTTTAACCGGTTAAATCATTTTGGCACATAACAAATTTTAACACCGAAAATGAAATTAAAAATATCCATGTTGGCCTACTCGTCGCCACTAGTCGCGTGGTACCGTCCGCGTGTCGAGATTTCGTCCCGTTCGGTAAAACGGGCAAGTTTGGACGGCTACGCGCGCGTGCAAGTGTCCGACTTGGGGGCATGCATTTTAATCACAAAACACCTCTTTTCAAAATTTGGAACTCGCTTAAAATCCTATAATTTGAATTTGAAACATTTGGGCGCAACCCGGACGCGATTTGGAAATGTTTCATTTAGCGCCAAAATCCTAAATTAATAAAATATTCAAACCTATGTTATTTCGTTTCTATAACAAAATCTTACTGTTGCTTAATCTTTATAATAATTTTCTAACAACTAAAGAAATCTGCTGTAGCCAATCGCGAGGCGTTTAAGTCCTCGTGGGCCCCGCATCCCATCTCTCTCTCTCTCCGTCTCTCTCTATCTCTCTCTATTTTCTCAAATCTCTCTCTCCTCATCAAATCTCTCTCTCTCCCTCTATATATTATTACCCACTGTTCCTCCTTCCTCTTCTCGATCACGAGAAATAAAACCCACGAGAACCTCAAACCCTAACCCCAGCCGCGTCGTGACCTCGCCGCCGACCTCCACGTGACCTCCCCGTCACCATCCTCACCTCCACGGCATCGACCGCAGCCTTCCTCCTTTCTTCCCGAGCCTGCAACCCAACCCCACGACGCCATCGTCACCTGCACCGCCCACCGCCGGCGACCCCACTTCCTCGTCGGCCCCCGCTCGTCCTCCTCATCACCTGCGCATCAGCCCCGACCTCCCTCCTCCTTCCTTCGCCGGCGCTACATCAGAACCCGAACCCAAACCCATCGCTTAACCCTCTAGTTCGCCGGAGAAGCCCCGTCGACCCTCGTCGTCGTTGCCTGCGCCACCGCCGACCACTTCCTCTCCCCCTGCAACCCAAACCAGGCCTCTACCTTCCCCCTACTCCCAGCACGACCCGACCCAGCCGCCTCCAGCACTGCAGCCGCGTTTCCTGTTCACCGCCGGCGCGCCCATCGCCGTCGGGCCCGTCGTAGTTGCCCCTGTTTCTTCCCTGTAAGCATCCCTTATCTTTCCTTTTAGGCTAATCCCCCTCGCTGGTCGTTTGTTTGCGTCTATCGCGTTCGCTAACTTCGTTGCTTTTGACTTTGCCGGAATCCGGCCGTGCCGTCGTTTGGACCCGACGCTCCAGCCAAGTACCCTGGTCCGTGTGGTCCCGTTGTTCGCTGTTGGGACTCGATCCGTGGCCCGTGCACCCGTCCCGTGTTTTCTGCCGACTTTGCATCCGTGCTTTCCGGTTTGCGAAACCGTCGAGGCAAGATTTCTTGCTACATGCTACGTTAAACTAATTAAATGTTTGACTCGCAAACTTGCTACATTAACTAGTATTGCTACTTATCTCATTGGACGAAATATGATGTACATTATAATACTGCCACCTAAATCGTATTTTGCCACCTAACCTTAATAACAACTACCTGCTAATCATTTTAATATTTAGAGGATAATAGTCGCACACTTATATCTTTATTGCCTGCTGTTATTAATATTGCGCTACACTGTGATTATTGCACCCCAAGGGTGCTTGAACCTGTTAACAAGAGAATACAAAGCATCACTGTGTTTACATGGAATAATATTGTTATTTGCTGTTCCTGCTGTTATCCCTTATTCGTTACTATACCTGTTATCAGCATACATTTGACTGCATTACATATTGACCGATCTTGATACACCTGACACATGTACTGATACACCGGACATGACACCCTGTACATATCGACTCAACCTGTTGAAACGTGACCTGACCTGTTACCTGATTTCATGCCTAATGCCAACAAACCTGACCATTCCTGCTGTCTATCCAGACAGACCTATTTTCACCTGATTTTTGTGTTGGCATTAGTCCTTGACTATTGAATACCTGACCTGACATACATAACTTGGGGGTATGGGGAAATCAAAGGTGAAACCGACTTGTAACTCAACAGTTCGATACTTGTTCTGATCAGTCTTACGGGCTTGGCCAGTCCGGGAGTGATGATGCTGACATCACTCATCCATCCTACTACCTATTACTGCTTAGCGGCACGTCTAGGATTCAGCCCCGAGGACCTTGACCGTGGTCCCGGGCACGCACGGGATACTATTGAGTTACATCGACGATTCATCAATTGATTTCAAAGACTATAGAGTAGAAACCTGATAGGACAGTTTAGCCACCATTGCACATTACTCTGCATTGTTAATCCATAGTACTGCTTTATTCATGTTCATACCTGCATTGTTTATTACCATGTTTATACTATACTTGTTGTCATGACGCGCTGACGTCTGGGTTTTGCATGGCCCAGATTCCTTACCACTGTCGACGACCGAGCAGGAGTCCTTCAGCCAGCAGGCTGAACTGTGAGTCCTTAGTGATTAGTTTATTTATGTCATTTCATTTCCAGATGTGAGCCCGTATTATGGGATATACTGTTTATTTATTGTATTGGATCATTTGCTTCCGCACTATTGTTTATTGACTCTTGTTATTATGGATTTGGACATGTATTAGATTAGTTTATTATTTTGTTCTTGATATCTCTACAACCGTAATGTGGCTGTGGATGGATTTTTCCTACCCATAGGTAGCATGGTTGGCTATGTCACGTGCCCAATCTTGCGTACTCTGGGAAGCGGGGCGTGACATGGTTTTTTTTGGTATCAGAGCTTCTGAGTTATCCTGACATTCTCCCCACCTTTTGAATCCGTGGGGGCCACCTCTTGAATCCGTGGGGGCCACCTCTTGAGTTCGTGGGACCCACTGTAGAACAATGGGGACTCTTCGGAATACATTCCGAAAGGGGGCAGATCTGTACTATAAATGGAATGATACCACTCTTCAATACAGAGGCGCCTTTTAAGTGAACCGGAACAACAGGAGCTTGAGAACTCCGTAGTTAAGCGTGCTCGGGCCAGGGAAGTCTTGGGATGGGTGACCTCCTGGGAAGTGGCCCCTGGTCGGGTCCGGTTCGCTCTAAAGGGAAAAACCGTGCGGTTTCGGCCAAAGCGGACAATACTCTCTGTATTGGAGGTGGGGCCTGACAGAATGGTATCAGAGCTGGTCCCTCAATAGTAGGTCTGTGGTTCGAGGACGAACCATTGTTCAAAGGTGGGGAGAATGTCAGGACCCGGTTCTTGCTCACGGAGCAAAGTGCCACACGGAACAAAGTGCCACGCCAAGTGTCGTGTTAAGTGGGCGGGGGCCACCTCTTGAATCCGTGGGGGCCACCTCTTGAGTCCGTGGAACCCACTGTAGAACAATGGGGACTCTTCGGAATACATTCCGAAAGGGGGCAGATCTGTACTATAAATGGAATGATACCACTCTTCAATACAGAGGCGCCTTTTAAGTGAACCGGAACAACAGGAGCTTGAGAACTCCGTAGTTAAGCGTGCTCGGGCCAGGGAAGTCTTGGGATGGGTGACCTCCTGGGAAGTGGCCCCTGGTCGGGTCCGGTTCGCTCTAAAGGGAAAAACCGTGCGGTTTCGGCCAAAGCGGACAATACTCTCTGTATTGGAGGTGGGGCGTGACACCAAGGAACCCAGGTCCCATCAGCGATCCAGGCATATTCTGAGGCGGTATCACCTGATCCGGGAGATAGTTGATCGCCGGGAGATCGAGGTCAGGAGAGTTGACACGAAGAACAACACGGCGGATCCACTCACGAAGGCCATTCCCCAGATACAGTTTGAGAGACTCTTCGGGATGCTCGATATGCGATACTACAGCAGCTGGCCCTAGTGCAAGTGGGAGATTGTTAGTTGTATGTATGCCCTAGAGGCTAGTATTGTACAGATGATGTATATTATATTGGATGCTTCGACATATATAGAGATGACTTTCTTGCTCGATATGATAGTATGCTATCTGGTTTCTCTTTATCTTAACATGTACACTAGTCTCTTTAAACTGTCTTATAGTTACATGTTGGTAAAGCCCTTAGGATGTGTACTTGACTGCCTGGACTATGATGCAGATCATACTAGTGGGGACATGGTAGTCCATAAGTACATCCTTAAAGGTCCCTAGTCGTAGATGTATCGAGACGGGGTATCATATACCAGAGTAGACTAGCGTATACGCTTCTCGACCCATGAGATGGGCGATGGATGATCCCATATCCATTGGTGTTTGACATCAGAGATGATATACGGGTGCTCAGTGGAGACTGGGTACACTGGACGGACTCGCCGAGAACTCCCAGATGGTATTATACCTCACGTCAGATGGCAGTTCTCAGGTGACACTTGTGCAGGTTAGTCTGTAGACCCGAGATCGTCATAGAGTCTTGTGTGATTCCCACTGTGCTTTGATCTCCACCTTACCACGTCCATGAGGGCATGCAAAACGGTGGTCTTTGGGCACAGTCCCGAGTCACATGGAGGCAATGAGCGATAGGAGGGTTTTCGTCTCTCCCGGTATTGGGGGTTGATGTTGCGCTGTGCTCGATTGGCCGTAACAGGGAAGTCCCTGGCCAGGGCTGATCAGAGATTTGCTGGTAAGTGTTACCAGTAGTTTCTCGACCCGTTGTGAGCCTCACATCGGCACGACTTATCGGTTATTGGGGTCTGACGTTTACCACCCCTAGACTTGATATGCGACATATCAGACGAACAGACCGGACTGTACGGTAAATGTTACTGGTTGGATTCACAGGAGTGTGAGCGGGCTAGCTCGTCGATCTTCTGATCGCTCAATACCCGGATGGCCGTTACGTTTAGCAGACCGCTTGCGGCTTGTGGGTGCTTGATATGATCATCATCTGCTACCGGCGTATTGACGAGTCTTTAGAGTCCTATACAGAGGTTTCCTGGCTCAAGCGAAACGAAATAGGAGCGCATATGAGATATGTGCAGGACCGAGAATAATGCGTGTATGTGATACCGTATTTCATTCTCGCGATGGTTGTATCGATTGGTTATATTCGATATAACCTAGATATCGAATCAAGGATTGATTCGATAAGCCGATACATAGGATACTAGTCGGTTATATGCGATATGACCGGATCGTTAAATCAAGTGTTGATTTAATGATTTAATGTATAATTATATATTTGATATATTACTTTGCATTAACTAGTATTGGTTCACTTTAAATGGATTTTCTCACTTGATGTGCAAGTTGTATATGTGATATACTTTTGTGCACATGTTTGTATCATGTTTGATGATACTTGCTCATTTGGTTAAGTGTATAGAATTAAACCATGGTTAAGTTGAGATTAAGGTTTTTGCTTATTCATTTATTCATTTATTTGTTTATTCATTTATTTGGATAAGATTAAGATGAGAATGGTGGCTTTATTTGTTTCTAGTTGAAGCTTCATGAAGCTTTGACTTCTTAACCATTCTTGTCTTCATGCTTAACCCTAACCCATCCAAGTAACCATGGTCTATTCTCTACACTCTACCTTAGTTAGTATATGATAAGTATTCATTTTTCTTTTCTTTTTGTATTAACACTTATCATATTCTAGCTTCATCTTCTTCTTCATCTTCAAAAGAAAAAGCTTGATGCCATCAATGGTAACTTGAGCAAAAGTGTGAGAAATCCAATTCTAAAGTGAACCCACCTCCTATTTCTTCATCCTCTACTTCTTGCCAAGTTGTTTTGGGTGTTTTCTTCACAAGTTTCACAACTTGGTGAAGTTGGAGCTTGAACTTGTGATGCCTCGACGTAGATCATCTTCGGCACGAAGCCGACGACCTAGTCCGCCCTTTTCTCCGATGAAGCCGACGATTGAGTTCGGGATTCGAGACGGACAACGAGAGGACGTCTACGTGGAGCTAAGGAAGTGGATATCCGGATCTACAAAGGTTGTAGCTTCTTATCTTTAGTTAAGTTGTTAACTAGATTCCGTTTTTCGCCTAAATTTCTAGTCAACGATCCGTATTAGGGTTTCTCGGCACCCGTAAAATTTGAATTTGGCATGGTTGATGCCTTGTGAGACCTCTATAGTGTGCCTAGGAATTCTACAGAAACTTGTGGTCGAAATGCGAACAACGCATTGAGGAAGCGCCCGCGGTGGGCATGTTCGTGGGTACCCTAGATCCTCATGCAACTATCTCACAGTTCATGATGTTTTTTAAGCCAACCACGTTCCAGGCTTTGATCGACAAGTTGGCCCAGATGGACCAGATGGGTCACAGACCGTCTCCCCCGAAGCCAGAACCTCGGAATGACAAGGGTAAAGGAAAGGCAACCTTCGTTGCGAACGCTCAGCAGCAACCTAGTGCCCCAAAGCTGGCGGATCAACTGGAAGAAAGACAGCGGTATTACAATGAGAAAATGAAGCGCCCCTACTCATTCCCATGGGATAAGACGGAGAGGCTATTTGAGCTGGCAATACGCAACAGGCTTATCAACTTGCCAAACCCAAGGCGACCGCCGCAACCCAGTGAGGTGAATAACCCCAACTACTGCCCTTACCATCAAACGGTAAGCCATCCGATTGAGGATTGCTTCGCCTTCAAAGTATGGATTGAAGATCAATACCTACAGGGTAAGTTTGCGCTTTCCGAGAAGTGGAAGGTAAACCCGCCACAACCTCACACTGCTAAGAAGATGGACACACCGGGGGTAACTTGTTCTTTCATTGAAGAAGCTCCATGGGAAGTCGTGCTTTCAGCAAAAACCAAAAGAATGCTGAACGAGCTCCAAACATGCCCGGCAGTCAGGTGGAAGAACCCGCTGGAACCCCGGATCATTGAAGGGATGCTGAAGCCGCGCCCAACCCCGAAGATCAGTGGTGATGCCCTGAGCACTCATAACCAGCCGTCGAAATCTTCAAAGAGAAATAAGAAGAAATCTAAGAAGCCCGTGAAGCCTGGCAACAAGCGTACGGACTTGCAGAAACAGATTGACGCGCTGGAGGAGTACAATCAAAAAGCGCGAACTCCCATCACGCTCTAAGAGTTCCTCAACCACTTCTTTCAGGAGGAAGATAACGGAGAGAGCTCGTCAGATGAATCCGAGGGATACGTGACGAGTTATAATGTGATCTCCCACTCGTTTATGGACGATGAAAAAACTCCTGGCAGTAAGAAACTGGGGGCAGAGCCTGAACCGGAGCTTGTGTGGCCAACATACGAAATGATCGACGCCTTTCTAGACGAGATTCGTTTGAAAAGTAAAGCCGACCAAGAGCGTGAGACGGCCGCATCAGAAAGAGCCAAACGCAGGCGATTAAACGAAAGAGTCGAAGCGCTCCCGCCAAATCAAAAGACACCCGACGCGGATAAAAACAGATTCAAGACGAGGAAAAGGTTCGCCAAAACCATGTCAATGGGAATGAAACTACCACACTCGGAAGAAAACACGCTCAATGGGGCGGAGAGGCACCCTAATTATTGCTCATATCATCGGAAGATTTCACACCCCACTGAGGAGTGCGACGCTTTTAGGACATGTGGCAGGGATATGTTGCTCATCGGCAACATTTTAAGCGAATGAAACGCAGAACTCGTCGGGAGCAGAGAAATATGACCGAAGGACACAAAAGAACTATTGGCAATTGTCGCACGGTCAACGCCGGAGGATCACAAGTTCTCACCTTTGGGAGCGTCTCTGACTAGGAAATGGCTCTTAGCCCCCTCTTTAAAGAGTCCACCTCGGGAAAAGATGAAGAACCAGAAGCCTGCGAAAACATTCAGCTGCGCAATCGCACGCTTCCGGAAAAGAATCTCGGACCCGCAACTAGAAAAGATAAGGGAAAGGAAAAGGTCGCTGAGGATATCACCTTAGATGACCAAGTTATGAAAAAGCTGACTGCCAAGGACCTGCCTAAGAAGAGTAGGGTGGACTACAACATCCTAGCACACCTAAGGAAGCTACCCTCGCAGCTCAGCATTCTCGACGCCCTCCTGTTATCAAAGGAAGCAAGAGATTCATTAATCAAGGCGCTACAAGAGCCTGATCAATTCCAAGCCTTCCTCGCCGAAGAAAGGATGAAGGATGAACTGGAAGAAGTGCACACGGCCGATATCACTTTCGGTGACGAAGACCTGCTCCCAGGGACGTGCGACCACAACCGTCCCCTATATATCTCTGGATATTGCCACGATATAAAGATAGGCAAAATCTTGGTTGACAATGGGTCTTCCGTTAATCTCCTCAACGTGCGGGTGTTAAAGGAAATCTGCATGAGCGTCCAGCACCTTGCTCGGGACAAGATCACCATCTCCAGGTTTGACTCCCAATCATCGAGAACTCTTGGGTCTGTGATTTTGACGTTACGCTTTGGGCTACTCGTCACGGACATTAAGTTTCACGTCATAGATGCCAAGACATGTTACAATGCTCTGCTCGGCCGACCTTGGTTACACGAGTACAACATCATCCCTTCTACGCAACATCAGTGTATGAAGTATTTCAAGGATGGTCTCGAGTATACCATAACAGGTGAGCTAAACCCATTCTCCGTGAACGAAGTCCGCAAATACGAAGATGCAAAGTACTTTTTGCCACATTTCGAGGACACAGAGAGGTGTCACAAACCGGAGAACAAAACCGCTACCACCATCCCGGTTTTTGGGAGTGATACCGAAGAAGAAGAAGAGATAGTTTACTCTGGGTCGTCTCGACGCAACGACCCGGGGCCGTCCGCCCCCATATTGATTTTCGGAAGTGACTCGGAAAATAAGGTTAATGCCGTATTCTCTAGTCGGCCGCCAATACAAGAATTCCTTGGTGATGATCAGAGTTTTCAAATCACCATGATTCCGCGGGAGCACTACAAAGATCTTGACGCGCTTGAAGCTCACAACGTGCAAGACCTGCAGACGTTTTACGTCCCTCCCAAGCGAAAAGGTGAAAAGGCGATACTATTCTATCGATCCTCGGAAATAAGAGTGGAGAAAGAAATCTGGCACGACGTGGATTCTACATTTGACAGGCTCCAACCCATACGTTTGCCCAGATATTACACAAACGGGTTGAAAAGGCTATTGAAGCGCCACGGGGTACCCTTGAAACAGACTATTCGACAAGCTCGATTCTATAATAGGATTTGGGATGTCCCTGGGACTCAGCGCAAATTGCCCAATGGAAGAATGGAAACACTTGGGCTTGGATACGTGAGAGCCGGAAAACGGGAACGGGTCTACGGTAGCTACGCCATATATACCTTTGATGAAGAAGAGGACGCCCTGTCAAGAAGTGCCAACCCCCCATCGGAACTGGATCCCGCGATCGAAGTGCCGAGTCCGTCGTTTGAGGAACGAATGGACAAGCTTATCAGAAAAGCGGGTCAAAAAGCCTGAGACAATCATAATCGCGAGATGGCCATCTACGAGAGAGCCAGGACGCAATGTCCTCTTCAACAGGCTGCAGAAGACAAAAATACTCCTCCTTGTCAACATGCTGTGCAAAAGGCCCGACGCAGAGGTAGAAGTAAGTCAAAAAGTAGAAAAGGAGGTCGACAACGACAACGCAGGATCAAAGAGTCATGTGATCGGGTATTGCACGGTCCGGATTTGTCCCTCATAAAAAAGATGAGTCAGGTATACTCTTTTCCTCAGAATAAAACACGGAGGATACTTGACCTAGCTTTAAAACATCGAATGATTACACTTACGGAGTCTAAACACCCAGAGCAAGCTAATGAGGTCTCTCATCTGGGCTATTGCGCTTATCACCGAGCCATAGGACACCCTATCGAAGACTGCTTCACCTTCAAGAACTGGGTCGAAGACCAATACCAGCAAGGCAGATTTGCTCTATCCGACAGCTGGAGAGTAACACCGCCACAAAAGCACGAACCCAAAGCCATAAGAGCAGAACCAGATCCACATCGGTCTTGGAAATGAGCTCGTACCTATCGTACGATAACGATATCAAAAGAAGAGCCCGAGAATATGGATGACTTTCCCTGGTGCTTCGAAAACAATGACGACGAGGTAATCTCAGAATTTCCACCAGCGCCGAAAGAGCTGGAAGATGGCATACATACTACTGCAGATAACCTCAAGAAGATTGAGTTGGGGACGGCGAACGACCCACGACCGACATTCGTCAGCGAGCTGCTATCTGAAGAAAGGGTGGTTGCGTTAAAAGAAGTGCTTATGCAGCATAGAGATTGTTTCGCATGGAACTATTCTGAAATGCCAAGACTAGATCCAGAAATTGCTGTGCATAAACTGGCAATATCCCCGGACGTCAAGCCAGTCAAACAGGCGCCGAGAAGAATGCGGCTTGAGCTTGAGATGAGCATCAACGCCGAAGTCAAGAAGCTGATCGACTCTAGGTTTATCCAAGAGGTTCAATATCCTGACTGGATCGCCAACATCGTCCCGGTAATGAAGAAAAATGGGACAGTGCCCATATGTGTGGACTTCCGGGATCTCAATAAAGCCTGCCCGAAGGATGATTTCCCAGTACTGGTAACCGAGCTGATGATAGATAACACATCCACTCACGAGGTCTTCTCTTTAATGGACGGCTCATCAGGGTACAATCAGATAAAGATGCATCCCGAAGACCAGAAGCATACCGGTTTTTGGACCCCTCTGGGAATATTCTGCTATAAGGTGATGCCCTTCGGTCTAAAGAACGCCGGTGCCACCTATCAAAGGGCCATGACGAAGATCTTCGATGACCTTATACATGAAATCGTCGAATGCTATATCGACGACCTCGTGGTGAAAAGCAAATCGTACGAGGAGCATTTAGAGCACCTGAAGACCGTATTTCAACGCCTTCGGCAATACAACTTGAAGATGAACCCCCTCAAATGCGCGTTCGGGGTGTCCTCAGGCAAGTTCCTAGGATTCATTGAACTGTAGGGTTACTAGGCACTCTAATGAAGCTCTACAAGGCATCGACCATGACGGAATAAAAATTTTAGGTGCCGAACAACCCTAAGCAAGATCGTTAACTAGAGTTTAGGCGAAATCTATGCAAGTAAATCACATTTACACTAAGTGAATACGAAATACAACCTTTGTAGATCGGTCCTTCACTTCTAAAGCTCCGTGATGTAGTCCTTTCGCTGCGATTAACCAACTCCCGGACTCTCGGATGGCTCCATGAGGAAATTGCAACGGGATCGCTTGAAGTCTTCGATGCCGAAGATGATCTACGTCGAGGGAATACGGACTCAAGCTTCTACCTCACTAACCAAAGAATTAGTGAAGCAAACACCCAAAACTAAAGTGCTAGTCTAGTATAGGATGGTGAGATAGGAAATGGGTACACTTTAGATTTTCTTTTCTCACTTTGATTCTCTCTCTTTTTCAAACCCTAGCAAGAAATGAAGGAGGAAGAAGATGAGCTCAAGAATGAAGATGGAAAAATGATCAAGAGAGAGAATGAGCTAACCATGGTGAGTTAGTATCATATACTTAACTCATGTAGAGACTTTACCATTGTTAATTATAGTGGTTAGGTTAGTTAATATATTAAGTAAAACAAAACAATTGGAATAAGTCAAAGCATCCAAAAGCTTCATGAAGCTTCATGTATGTTAGCTCATTATCCAATTGTTTTTGAATTACTTTAAATATAAAAACCTAAACCTATAATTAGTATGGTATAAGTCTTGTACACCCATGACATTTGTATCAACAACCATGATACAAAAAAGAGCACAAATAAATATATATCACATATATATTAACTTGTGCACAAGTGAGAAAAATAAAAGCTTTAGTGAACCAATGTTAGTTAATGTAAATTAGTATATCATATATATAATTATACACTAAATTATTAAATCAATACTTGACTTAATAATCCGGTTATATCATATATAGACGACTAACATTCAATGTATCGATTTATCGAATCAACCCTTGATTCGATAACTAGGTTATATCGCATACAACCGATCGATACAAATATCGCGAGAATGGAATACGGTATCGCATACACGCATTATTCTCGGTCCCGCACATATCACATATGCGCTCCTATTTCGTTTTGCCTGAGCCAGTACAACCTCTATGTAGGACTCTAAAGACTCGTCAATACGCCGGCAGTAGGTGATGATCATATTAAGCACCCACAAGCCGTCAGCGGTACTAGCTGGACGTAACGGCTACCCGGGTATTGAGCGATCAGAAGATCAGCAAGCAAGCCCGCTCTAACTCCTGCAAAAGCCTGACAGTGACACTACCGTACAGTCCGGTCTCCTCATCTGATATGTCGCATACCAGTTCTAGGTGTGGTAAACGTCAGACCCCAATAACCGATAAGTCATGCTCTCCTGACCTCGATCCCCTCAAGATCAACCATCTCTATGATCAGGTGACATTGCCTTAGAATATGTCTGTATTACTGATAGGACGGGCGTTCCTTGGCATAAGCCACAACTCCATTGTCACACAATGGAAGGAACAAAGTTCATCTCCTGAACTAATATACACCCAGACTGCCTCTTTGGTAGCATCTTTGGTAACGATGTATCCAGCCTTTATCGTCTAGTATGCCACGGTATCTATCTTAGAACTCTTCTAACATACCGTCCCTTTACTGAGGGTAAAGACAATGCCTGTGACCGACATTTAGTCGTCCTTATCACTCTGGAACCTTTCCAGTAATTCTCCCCAGGATCAATTAATACCAGCTCACTACATCTAGTGAGTATCCTAACATCCAATTAGATCTATCTCATAGATCCAAAACCCAGTATTTAGGAGGTATCATTTTGATCCTATGTGGAGAATCATTGTGATAAGTGGAAATTGACCTAGCGTAGCATAGGAAACTCCTTCCACATCAAGAGTATGTCATCCACGTACTCTACGAGGATCACTACCATACTCCCTACTACCTTTTTATTTATACAAGGTTCATCTACCATTTTGATGATGTCAATCTTTTTGACTAACACATCAAAACAGACGTTCCAACTCCGCGATGCCTGCTTTATCATATAAAACATCTTGCACTCGTTTCCGCTGCTCCCACTATCTACGAGGCCCTCTGGCTGTGTACTTATAGACGCACTCTTCTAAAACATCATTTAGAAAAGCAGTCATGGCATCCAACCGCCAGATATCGTAGTCATGGTATGTAGCCATGACAAGTAGGATCTGGATGGACTTAAGCATAGCTTCTTAGAAAAGGTTTCATCATAATCCATACCTGGTCAATGATGCAAACCTTTAACAAGTCTAGCTTTGAAAGTCTCAACTTTTCCTTGTACATCAAGTAATCTTCTCAAGATATACTTGCTCCTGATGGGGATTTAACCCTTCAGATAAAGCAACCAAAGTCCATACTTTGTTGGTGTATAAGGATTCTATCTCAAATCGCTAAGCATTCAGCCATTCTTACAGAGTCCCACTCCTGATGGCCAGCTCAAAACTAGTTGGGTCATCATCTTATGATGCAATCCTCGCTCCCACTGTCATAGAGAAACAGAAGTATCTCTCAGGTGGGCGAGAAACCCTGCTAGATCGGCGGAGAGGCTGAGGTTCATTGGAAACTATTGAATCCTTTGGTTCTACCAAATCATCAACTGCAGTTTTTATAGCTGGAACTTCTTCCAGTTCTACTTCATGACCACTCATTTCTTCATAAGAAATTCCCTTTCACAAAGGTGGCATGCTGAGAAACAAAACATCTTTTGTTCCTTGGTTTGGTAGAAGATATTCCCTTGCGAATGCTTGGGATATCCAACAAACTTCTACAGAACTGACTTTGCCTCGAGTTTGTCCGGATTTTGCTTTTAGACATAGGCCGGACAACCCCAAATCTTAACTGACTTAAGAGATGGGCTCTTCCCTTTCCATATCTCATATGAAGTGGTAGGCAACTGATTTGATCGGAACCCTATTCAATAGGTATGCAACTTCACAAGTGCATAACTCCCTCAAAGGAAATAGGTAACTCAGTTGTACTCATCATAGAGCACACCTTATCATATAGGGTGTGAGTGCTCCGCCCCGATACACCTACGTGCTGTGGTGTATATGGAGGAGTAATGCTGAGAGAGAATCTCATTCTCCTTTAGAGTAATCCAGGAATTCCGTGCTCAAGTATTCTCCTCCTTGATCGCATCAAAAGACATAATACTTATACCCATTTTGGTTCTCTACTTCTAACTTATATTCTGTGAATATCTCAAAAGGTTCGGACTTGTGTTTCAACAGGAACATGTGTCTGAATCTTGAGAGATTATCAGAGAATGTAATGAAGTACAAAGAATCGGTCTTGGTATGTATAGACAGGGGACCTTCATACATCACCATGTATCATCCCAAGAGTTCACTAACTCTTTCTCTGTTTCCAGTAAACGGACTTATGGTCATCTTATCTCTGTGACATGACTGGCAAGTTTCACAAGATGTAAATTCAAACTGATTTAAATATGCATCTTAATGTAACTTAAGCTAGCCGG
Organism: Agapanthus africanus; assembly: GCA_030015575.1. Lineage (NCBI taxonomy): Eukaryota > Viridiplantae > Streptophyta > Magnoliopsida > Asparagales > Amaryllidaceae > Agapanthus > Agapanthus africanus. The sequence continues at coordinate 219,830,837 of JASDDO010000029.1, forward strand.
GTCGCATTGATATGACCTAGTCTGCAATACCTCAAGAAGGATCCGTTCATTTCTGAACTTTTCCTCTTGTGTGTGTTATGTATACTAAGAACTGTGGTTTGATTCAGAACGTCAATGCTTTTAGATAACGTGCCTGAACCGATCAACTTTTGATATAGGAAATGTTCAAAACATTATCCAACAATACAAAATTATATCCTTCTTTATTAATAAAGAGATTGATATGATGTTGTATATCAGGTTCGGTATCTAATAACATTTGTTCTGAATCAATGTATTCTGGTAATACAGGGTGACAGTGACCAACAGACTTGGCTGCAACACTTGCACCATTTTCTGTCTCATGAAACTTATCACCCGTTCTCAGTTCTCTACCTATTTGTAGCCTATGTAACAGATTACATATGCGGGATCCTGATCCGGTATCATATACCCAGGACGTAAAGGATACTGAGAAACAGTTCTCTGTAATGAACACACCCGAAGATGATGCATCAGCATGCACTTTCTTCGTTTGGGCAGCACGGGAATTCTGGTAATTCCTAATTTCCTGCTCTGTTTTATAACAATTATAAGTTGGAGAGGGACCAATGTTCCCCAGCTCAGTATAACAAGCGGGTTCGGTCAATACATCCGTATTATTATCTTGATTAAGGCGTGATATGGTCGCTACCTGGAGAGAGAGAGAAGAAAACACTCTGTGTGCGCTCTTGCAAGATCAGATTGGTTATTATGTTATCTAATCAGGATGGCTCCCACTGTTTTTATCAAATCTTCTTTCAAACCCTAAAAGGAAAGACTAGCCGGGATTAATTACACCCTACAACTTCGCCAATCTTTCAGCCAGGCCGGTGTCGGTACTTTGAGGGATGTTCCCCGTGCTTTCGCACGGACCTAATTAAAGTAAACCTCGTTTTCCCAGAGGCGTAACCCCGTTGACACCTTTCTAGACACCTACTTGATCGGCTAATTGTAATGTGTAAAACTCTCCCAGAAGTAACAATTACTCGCAGTGGGTATCGGAATCCAACTATCTCATAGTAGGTATGCAATCTCATTGCAAATTTCAACACTTGAAATTCCCGATAAAATTTTGCCCCTAGCATGCTATGACCTTGACGCATGCCAAACAACCCATAGTCCGCTAGTCAAGTTCAACCCGTACATTTCTTGATTGAATTAAATCCACCCGCACGACCCTTGGCGCATGCCAAACAACGCCATACGAATACCCTAATCCAATCACATCGTATGCTAGCAGATAAGCACTAGTTAGCTACCGTACACTGCGCCTTGACGCATGCCAAACTACCGCAGCACGAATACTAAGTAGTACTTATCTGAAATGACGGAGGGCTACGACAGGTTTTTCTGAAAACCTATTGCGTAATGAACTTGATATCGTTGTAGAATCAAATGAATTTTGAAATGGAGTGTTTTTGAGGCTTTTCTAGTTTTTCTAAAGGGGTCACTCCCGGTGAAGGGATCGTCGACCATTTCCTCATCGAATAAGGTGCAGGATATATCATATATACCGCTGTGCAAAGCAAAAAACTATAGAAGCAATCAAAAGACAAACCGAGAGTTATAGCACCTGCCAGTTATTGCTAAAGGGGTCACTCCCGGTGAAGGGATCTCGGCCCTTTCCTTATCGAATAAGGTGCCGGATGTTCTACAAGGAACACCGCGATGCAAAGCAAGAACTGTAGCTACCTGTTTTTGAAAATTCGAATCCACAACATCTTTTAGGTTTCTTTTCTTTCATTAATCACATTAATGAATTCCCATCATTTAAGTCACCTAAACATCACAGATAAATACGACGTACACTTATGCCATCCGTGTTCGCCTCGATGTCCCCTCGTGCACCGTTAGGTTAGGTTACTAACGGCAGAGCGGGGCAGGGCTAGCGCGGGTGTAAAACATAAGTAACGTCTATATAATATATCATATATACTATATACAGTATCCATCACAGCATATCAAATGATCACATCACAGATATCGCAGCAGAAGAAACATATGAAACATTGGATATACTAGGACGTGTTAGTTGTATGTATGCCCTAGAGGCCAGTATTGTACAGATGATGTATATTATATTGGATGCTTGGACATATATAGAGTTGACTTTCTTGCTCGATATGATAGTATGCTATCTGGTTGCTCTTTATCTTAACATGTACACTTGTCTCTTTAAACTGTCTTATAGTTACATGTTGATAAAGCCCTTAGGATGTATACTTGACTGCCTGGACTATGATGCAGATCATACTAGTGGGGACATGGTAGTCCATAAGTACATCCTTCAAGGTCCCTAGTCGTGGGTGTATCGAGACGGGGCATCGATATACCAGTGTAGACTAGCGTATACGCTTCTCGACCCATGAGATGGGCGATGGATGATCCCATATCCATTGGTGTTTGACATCAGAGATGGTGTACGGGTGCTCAGTGGAGACTGGGTACACTGGAAGGACTTGCCGAGAACTCCCAGATGGTATTATACCTTACGTCAGATAGCAGTTCTCAGGTGACACTTGTACAGGTTAGTCTGTAGACCCGAGATCGTCATAGAGTCTTGTGTGATTCCCACTGTGCTTTGATCTCCACCTTACCACGTCCATGAGGGCGTGCAAAACGGTGGTCTTTGGGTACAGTCCCGAGTCATATGGAGGCAATGAGCGATAGGAGGGGTTTCGTCTCTCCCGGTATTGGGGGTTGATGTTGCGCTGTGCTCGATTGGCCGTAACAGGGAAGTCCCTGGCCAGGGCTGATCAGAGATCTGCTGGTAAGTGTTACCAGTAGTTTATCGACCCGTTATGAGCCTCATATCGACACGACTTATCGGTTATTGGGGTCTGACGTTTACCACCCCTAGACTTGATATGCGACATATCAGACGAACAGACCGGACTGTATGGTAAGTGTTACTGGTTGGACTCACAGGAGTGTGAGCGGGCTAGCTCGTCGATCTTCTGATCGCTCAATACCCGGGTGGCCGTTATGTTTAGCAGACCGCTTGCGGCTTGTAGGTGCTTGATATGATCATCATCTGCTACCGGCGTATTGACGAGTCTTTAGAGTTCTACACAGAGCTTTCCTGGCTCAAGCGAAACGAAATAGGAGCGCATATGAGATATGTGCGGGACCGAGAATAATGCGTGTATATGATACCGCATTTCATTCTCGTGATGAATGTTTCGATTGGTTGTATACGATATGACCTAGTTATCGAATCATTGATTCGATAAATCGATACATTGGATACTAGCCGGTTATGTGCGACATGACCGGATCATTGAATCAAATGTTGATTTAATGATTTAATGTATAATTATATATTTGATATATTACTTTGCATTAACTAGTACTGGTTCACTTTAAATGGATTTTCTCACTTGAAGTTCACAAGTTGTATATGTGATATACTTTTGTGCACTTGATTGTATCATGTTTGATGATGCATGAATATTGGTTTTGTGTAAAGAATTGTACCATAGAATGAGTGAATAAATCAAAACCCTAACCATTATCATAACCATGGTACAATTCTTTACACAAAGCCAATATTCATGCATCATCAAACATGATACAATCAAGTGCACAAAAGTATATCACATATACAACTTGTGAACTTTAAGTGAGAAAATCCATTTAAAGTGAACCAGTACTAGTTAATGCAAAGTAATATATCAAATATATAATTATACATTAAATCATTAAATCAACATTTGATTCAACGATCCGGTCATGTCGCACATAACCGACTAGTATCCAATGTATCAATTTATTGAATCAATGATTCGATAACTAGGTCATATCGTATACAACCAATCGAAACATTCATCGCGAGAATGAAATGCGGTATCACATACACGCATTATTCTCGGTCCCGCACATATCTCATATGCGCTCCTATTTCGTTTCGCTTGAGCCAGGAAACCTCTGTGTAGGACTCTAAAGACTCGTCAATACGCCGGGGTAGCAGATGATGATCATCTCAAGCACCTACAAGCCGCAAGCGGTCTGCTAAACGTAACGGCCACCCGGGTATTGAGCGATCAGAAGATCGACGAGCTAGCCCGCTCACACTCCTGTGAATCCAACCAGTAACACTTACCGTACAGTCCGGTCTGTTTGTCTGATATGTCGCATATCAAGTCTAGGGGTGGTAAACGTCAGACCCCAATAATCGATAAGTCGTGTCGATATGAGGCTCATAACGGGTCGAGAAACTACTGGTAACACTTACCAGCAGATCTCTGATCAGCCCTGGCCAGGGACTTCCCTGTTACGGCCAATCGAGCACAGCGCAACATCAACCCCCAATACCGGGAGAGACGAAACCCCTCCTATCGCTCATTGCCTCCATATGACTCGGGACAGTACCTAAAGACCACCGTTTTGCACGCCCTCATGGACGTGGTAAGGTGGAGATCAAAGCACAGTGGGAATCACACAAGACTCTATGACGATCTCGGGTCTACAGACTAACCTGTACAAATGTCACCTGAGAACTGCCATCTGACGTGAGGTATAATACCATCTGGGAGTTCTCGGCGAGTCCGTCCAGTGTACCCAGTCTCCACTGAGCACCCGTACACCATCTCTGATGCCAAACACCAATGGATATGGGATCATCCATCGCCCATCTCATGGGTCGAGAAGCGTATACGCTAGTCTACACTGGTATATCGATGCCCCGTCTCGATACACCCACGACTAGGGACCTTGAAGGATGTACTTATGGACTACCATGTCCCCACTAGTATGATCTGCATCATAGTCCAGGCAGTCAAGTATACATCCTAAGGGCTTTATCAACATGTAACTATAAGACAGTTTAAAGAGACAAGTGTACATGTTAAGATAAAGAGCAACCAGATAGCATACTATCATATCGAGCAAAAAAGTCATCTCTATATATGTCCAAGCATCCAATATAATATACATCATCTGTACAATACTGGCCTCTAGGGCATACATACAACTAACAATCTCCCACTTGCACTAGGGCCAGCTGCTGTAGTATCGCATACCGAGCATCCCGAAGAGTCTCTCAAACTGTATCTGGGGAATGGCCTTCGTGAGTGGATCCGCTGTGTTGTTCTTCGTGTCAACCCTCCTGACCTCGATCTCCCGGCGATCAACTATCTCCCGGATCAGGTGATACCGCCTCAGAATATGCCTGGATCGCTGATGGGACCTAGGTTCCTTGGCCAAAGCCACCGCTCCATTGTTATCGCAATACAAAGATATTGGATGCTCAATGGATGGAACCACTCCAAGTTCAGTAATGAACTTCTTGATCCAGACAGCCTCTTTAGCAGCATCGTTGGCAGCGATGTATTCAGCCACCATCGTCGAGTCTGCCACGGTTTCCTGCTTGGAACTCTTCCAGCTAACCTCCCCTCCGTAAAGGGTAAAGACAAATCCCAACCGCGACTTAGAGTCGTCCTTATCACTCTGGAAGCTCGAATCGGTAAAGGACTCCACTTGGAGTTCTCCGTTACCATACACCAAGAACATCTCTTTAGTCATTCGTAAGTACTTGAGAATACTCTTCACAGCTGTCCAGTGACTCTCTCCAGGATCAGCTTGATACCTGCTCACTACACTTAGTGAGTATGCTACATCGGGTCTGGTACATAGCATCGCGTACATGATAGAGCCTACAGCCGAAGCATAGGGTATCCCTTGCATGCGAGCTCTCTCCAAATCAGTCTTGGGAGACATCTCTTTGGAGAGAGTGACTCCAGAGATCGTGGGCAAGTTCCCACGCTTGGATTCTTCCATACTAAACCTCTTTAGTATGGTGTCAATGTACCTGGATTGGGACAATCCCAATATCCGTTTGGATCTATCTCTATAGATCCTTATTCCCAATATGCAGGAGGCATCACCAAGATCTTTCATTGAGAATCTTTGTGATAAGAAGAGCTTGACCGATTGCAGCATAGGAATATCATTTCCTATCAAGAGTATGTCGTCCACGTACAATACGAGGAAGACTACCTTACTCTCTGCTACCTTCTTGTAGATACAAGGTTCATCTGGGTTTTTGACGAAATCAAACTCTTTGATAACGACGTCAAAGCAGATGTTCCAACTCCGCGATGCTTGCTTTAATCCATAAATGGATTTAAGCAGCTTGCACACCTTCCCGCTGCTCCCACTGTCTACGAAGCCCTCTGGCTGAGTCATGTACACGCACTCTTCTAAATCACCATTTAGAAAGGCGGTCTTAACATCCATTTGCCAGATTTTGTAGTCATGATATGCAGCGATGGCAAGCATGATCCGGATGGATTTAAGCATAGCCACTGGAGAAAAGGTTTCGTCATAGTCCACACCTGGTCTTTGACGAAAACCCTTTGCTATAAGTCTAGCTTTGAAAGTCTCCACTTTCCCATCTACACCAAGTTTTTTCTTGAAGATCCACTTGCTCCCGATGGGTTTTACCCCTTCAGGAGCAACATCCAAAGTCCATACTTTGTTGGTGTACATGGATTCCATCTCGGACCGCATTGCATCCAGCCATTTCACTGAGTCCCTACTCGTGATGGCCTGCTCGAAGCTAGTTGGGTCATCATCCTCCATGATGCAATCCTCGCTTCCACCATCCATGAGAAAACCGTAGTATCTCTCAGGTTGGCGAGGAACCCTACTAGATCGACGGAGTGGCTGAGGTTCATTAGGAGCTACTGAATCCTCTGGTTCTACTAAATCTTCTGTTGTGTTTTGTTCAGCTGGAACCTCTTCCAGTTCTACCTCAGAGCCACTAATCTCTTTTGCAAGAAATTCCTTTTCTAAAAAGGTGGCATGTTGAGCAACAAATACTCTTTGTTCCTCACTGTGGTAGAAGATATATCCTCGCGAATGTTTGGGATATCCAACAAATTTACACAAAACAGACCTTGCCTCGAGTTTGTCCGGTTTTTGTCTTTTGACATAGGCCGGGCAACCCCAGAAGGAAACAGGTAACTCTTTTTTTTAACCATTCTTTATTTATTTAAATGGAAAAATGAAAATAAAATGGTTTCTTTTTTATCATGAAGCTTGTTGAAGCTTCATGAAACTTTGACTAAAGAGACCATTTTGTCTTCATGCTTAACCCTAACCATTCCCTCTTACTATGGTCTATTCTCTACACTTGACCTTAGTTAGGATATGATAAGTATTGATTTCTTTTCTATTATGAAATACTTTTATCATATTCTATCTTCATCTTCTCCTTCTTCTTCAAGAAAGAAAACTAGACTCCATTAATGGCATCTTGAGTTCTAAAGTGAGAAATCCAATTCTAAAGTGAACCCACCTCCTATTTCTTCATCCTCTACCTCTTGCCAAGTGGTTTTGGGTGTTTTCTTCACAAGTTTCACAACTTGGTGAAGTCGGAGCTTGATCTTGTGAAGCCTCGACGTAAATCATCTTCGGCATCGTAGCCGACGACTATTCCGCTAATTTCTCCGATGAAGCCGATGCAAGAGTCCGGGATTCGAGATGGACAGCGAGGGAGCGACTACGTGGAGCTAAGAAAGTGGATAACCGGATCTACAAAGGTTGTAGCTTCCTACTTTTAGTTAAGATGTTAACTAGTTTATTGTTTCGCCTAAAATTCTAGTCGACGATCCGTATTAGGGTTTCTCGGCACTCATAAAATTTAAAATTGGTATGGTTGATGCCTTGTGAGACTTCATTAGCGTGCCTAGGAACCCTACAGGACGTCCGTGTTTTTAATACGAGCCAGTATAAAACACGGATTCCACGGTCGCAATGAATAGCCAAACCCACACCCCTAGACCCCTACGAGAGTGGCATGCAACCCTACCAATTCTAGAGTTAGGAGACCCGGACTCGACTCCTCAAATTGGTCTCCCACTGGACTCTAGAACCCGGTTACTTGTGCCCTCCTCCTTGGGTCTATCCTAGTGCAGAAAAGTAAATAATATACAAATGGTGACAACAAGCTCAACTCGGAAGTGCCCCAATAAAAGAATATTACATACATTTAAATTTACATGAATGAAAATAAAAACTCTCATCTCACATAAAAACCCCCGGCTATTCAAAACGCGACGATCCAATATAACATATCCAGCAACACATAATATCACATGTCATCAACGTAAGTAAATATGCGCATCCCAATTGTCGTTGACATATAGTAACGAAACCGGCGATATCACATATTACACTTACGGTCGCAGAAAAGAAAGTGTAAAACTACAACAGTTGGAATCCGCAACCTCCTTAGATATCGCATGCCTAACAATTATAAACCCCGCATTTTAGTCTCTATATCGAAAACACTTTTCAATATCAAGTCGGGCAATTCAACAAGATTCCCGATATGAGATCGAATGCTCGTCGCAAACTTTAGTAGATGGCCGCACCCCCGAACGCCGTCGACGAAGTGCACTAAGGCGGAACACCGCTGCCGTGAGCACCCGAACGGATGCTTTCGGCGATGGGGTTCTCCTACAGTCACTTGGTCGGGGCTATGGGGCATGGCTGTCTATTAAGTTTACCCGGCGAGTATCCGCGTACGCTACGTGATTGCGACAGACTTTTGATCGCATCAAAATTCCATGGCAACCGATCATTTGAGACTAAACTGCTATGTTTATAACAATCAAATCAGTTATCTCATAACTATTTATAGATTCCAAATATTGTATCATATTCCAGATAAATAGAAAATGTTAAACTTTTCGATCGAACAATCAAACACCCAAGTTTTCCCGAAACAGCTCAACACATGAAATAAGTTTAAAAACATTCACTTCATGCCACAGTACCAACGGTCCAGCCGTAGAAGGGTCAAGCCAACGCCTCACATGTGGCATGTCGTACTGCCCCAAACCCTAAGGTTCAAAGGGCAGTTCAAGACCGTCACATAATCGAGTTAAGGTTTGTTGTCTTCTAGAGGGACCATCGCGTTACTTGCACTACTTATAACGTCATTAAACCACGGAAAAATCCAACACTTGGAAATTTTCCGGCAGGGGAAAAATTGGGTATTTATACCCGGTTGAACTTTTTAACATGTTCTAAAATATCCGGAAAACATTACGAAATTAAATATTCCGATCGAATCATCGAATACAAAATAAACCTCAAATCTACTCAACACTGGAGTCAGATTAAAAATACCCATAAAATATTAAAAACAGAGATAAGAATTACTGTGCAGAAACCCGTCCCTAATACCCTTACTCTGCCGCGGAACCGCCGCTAAAGGTGGCTTGTTGCCGCGGTTCCGCAGCCACGTGGCGGTATTGGAGGCTCGTTTTTCAGGATAATTCTTAGAAAACCCTGCTTAATTTTTTAGGTATTTTTAATATAGAAAAATCCCAGATTTCAAAAATTTTCCAGAGAGCGGCTTAATTTTGCGTGTTGGGGTTCGATCGGAGTTTTAACATCGTAAACACATCGCCTAATACTCTAGCTAGGCTCTGATACCACTGTAGAGTTACTAGGCACTCTAATGAAGCTCTACAAGGCATCGACCATGCCGGAATAAAATTTTTAGGTGCCGAACAATCCTAAGCAAGATCGTTAACTAGAGTTTAGGCAAAATCTATGCAAGTAAATCACATTTACACTAAGTGAATACGAAATACAACCTTTGTAGATCGGTCCTTCACTTCTAAAGCTCCGTGATGTAGTCCCTTCACTGCGATCAACCAACTCCCAGACTCTCGGACGGCTCCATGAGGAAATTTCAACGGGATCGCTTGATTTCTTCGATGCCGAAGATGATCTACGTCGAGGGAATACGGACTCAAGCTTCTACCTCACTAACCAAAGAATTAGTGAAGCAAACACCCAAAACTAAAGTGCTAGTCAAGTAGAGGATGGTGAGATAGGAAATGGGTACACTTTAGATTTTCTTTTCTCACTTTGATTCTCTCTCTTTTTCAAACCCTAGCAAGAAATGAAGGAGGAAGAAGATGAGCTCAAGAATGAGGATGGAAAAATGATCAAGAGAGAGAATGAGCTAACCATGGTGAGTTAGTATCATATACTTAACTCATGTAGAGACTTTACCATTGTTATGTAGGGTTACTAGGGACACACAAGAGGTTCCACAAGGCATCAACCATGCCAAATTCAAATTTTCCGGTGCCGAAAAACCCTAAACTAGATCGTTAACTAGAGATTAGGCAAAAGAACATGCAAGCAAACAACTTTGCTAATAAGTGAAAGTGATTACAACCTTTGTAGATCCGGTCCACCACTTCTCTAGCTCCGTGTTGACATCCCTCCGCTGCGATCATCGGAATCCCGGACTCTAGCGTCGGTTTCGTCGGAGAAATGGGCAAGCTAGGTCGTTGACTTCGATGCCGAAGATGATCTACGTCGAGGCGACTCAAACTCAAGCTCCACCTTCACTAAGTCATGAAACTTGTGAAGATAACACACTCTACTACATGGCAAGTGGTAGAGGATGAAGAAATAGGAAGTGGGTTCACTTTGAATTTGGATTTCTCACTTGGAATCATCACTTAGAAATTTCTAGCAACGGTTTCTTCTCTTCATGAAGAAGAAGAAGAAGAAAGAAAATGTATAATGAATTATCTCCCAAAAAGAAAATCAAGTGATGGTTATCATAATGCAACCATGGGTGAGTTTAACTAGTGTAGAGACTAAACTAGGGTTTAGGTGAATGGTTAGGTTAAGGAAAGAAACAAAATGGTCAAAGCTTCATGAAGCTTCAAGTGAAAACAAAAGAAGCCACCATTTTATTTATTGCCCAAAAGAATAAACAAATAAATGAATAAATAAATTAAAACCCTAACCATTTACCTAAACATGGTTTAAAGTAAACACACACCCAAGTTTGCATGTATCATCAAACATGATACAAACTAGTGCACAAACATATATCATATATACAATGTGCACAAAGAAGTGAGAAAATAATCTTAAGTGAACCAATACTAGTTAATGTAAAGTAATATATCAAATATATAATTATACATTAAATCATTAAATCAACACTTGATTTAATGATCCGGTCATAATACATATAACCGACTAATATCAAGTGTATCAATGTATCGAATCAACACTTGATTCGGTAACCCGGCTATATCTCATATAACCGTCCAATGATACAAATCGCGAGAACAGAATACAGTATCTCATACTGGTATTATTCTCGGTCCCGCACATATCTCATATGCGCTCCTATTTCGTTTCGCTTGAGCCAGGAAACCCCTGTGTAGGACTGTAAAGACTCGTCAATGCGCCGGAAGTAGGTGATGATCATATTAAACACCCACAAGCCGCAAGCGGTCTGCTAAACGTAATGGCCACCCGGGTATTGAGCGATCAGAAGATCAACGAGCAAGCCCGCTCACACTCTTGTGAATCCAACCAGTAACACTACCGTACTGTCCGGTCTATTCGTCTGATATGTCGCATATCTCGTCTAGGGGTGGTAAACGTCAGACCCCAATAACTCGATAAGTCGTGTCGATATGAGGCTTATAACGGGTCGAGAAAGTACTGGTAACACTTACCAGTAAATCCCTAAAACAGCCTTGGCCAAGGACTTCCTGTTATAGCCAATCGAGCACTGCGCAACATCAACTCCCTATACCGGGAGAGACGAAACCCCTCCTATCGCTCATTGCTTCCATGTGATTCGGGACCGTACCCAAAAACCACCATTTTGCACGCCCTCTTGGACGTGGTAAGGTGGAAATCAAAGCACAGTGGGAATCACACAAGACACTATGATGATCTCGGGTATACAGACTAACCTGTACCAGTGTCACCAGAGAACTGCCATCTGACGTAAGGTATAATACCATCTGGGAGTTCTTGGAGAGTCTGTTCAGTGTACCCAGTCTCCACTAAGCACCCGTATATCATCTCTGATGTCAAACACCAATGGATATGGGATCATCCATCGCCCATCTGTATGGGTCGAGAAGGTATACGCTAGTCTACTCTGGTATATCGATGCCCCGTCTCGATACACCCACGACTAGGGACTTTGAAGGATGTACTTATGGACTACCATGTCCCCACTAGTATGATCCGCATCACAGTCCAGGTAGTCAAGTACACATCCTAAGGGCTTTACCAACATGTAACAGAGAGACAATCAGTGTACACGTTAAGGTAAAGAGTAACCAGATAGCATACTATCATATCGAGCAAGAAAGTCATCCCTATATATGTCCAAGCATCCACTACAATATACATCCTATGTATAGTAATGGCCTCTAGGGCATACATATAACTAACAATCTCCCACTTGCACTAGGGCCATCTGATAGCAGTGGTTGTAGTATCTCATACTCAACCATCCCATAAAAGTCTTTCTCTGGGAAAAGGCCTTTGTGAGTGGATCCGCCTTGTTGTCCTCTGAGTCTACTCTCCTAACCTCAATCCCCTGGAGATCAACAATCTCCTCGATCAGGTGATACTGCGTAAGAATATGTTTGGATCACTGATGGAACGGGCGTTCTTTGGCATAAGCCACAACTCCATTGTCACACAATGGGAGGAACGAAGTTCATCTCATGAACTAATATACACCCAGACTGCCTCTTTGGTAGCATCTTTGGTAACGATGTATCTTGCCTTTAATCGTCTAGTATGTCACGGTATCTAGCTTGAAACTCTTCCAACATACTGTCCCACCTGTGAGGGTAAAGACAATGCCTGCGACTGACATTCAGTCGTCCTTATCACCCTGGAACCTTTCCAGTGATTCTCCCCAGGATCGATTGATACCAACTCACTACATCTAGTGAGTATCCTAACATCCAATTAGATCTATCTCATAGATCCAAAACCCAGGATTTAGTAGGTATCACTTTGATCCTATATGGAGAATCCTTGTGATAAGCGGAGATTGACCGAGCGTAGCATAGGAAACTCCTTCCCTATCGAGAGTATGTCATCCACGTACTCTACGAGGATCACAACCATACTCCCTACTACCTTTTTGTATATACAAGGTTCATCTACCATTTTGATGATGTCAAACTCTTTAACTACCACATCAAAACAGATGTTCCAACTCCGCGATGCCTGCTTTATCACCTAAAACATCTTGCACACGTTTCCGCTGCTCCCACTGTCTATGAAGCCCTCAGACTGTGTACTTATAGACTCTCTCTTCTAAATCTTTATTTAGAAAAGTAGTCATGACACCCAACCGCCAGATATCGTAGTCATGGTATGTAGCCGTGGGAAATAGGATCTGGATGGACTTAAGCATAGTTACTTAGAAAAGGTTTCATTATAATCCATACCTGGTCAATGATGCAAACCTTTAACAAGTCTAGCTTTGAAAGTCTCAACTTTTCCATGTACACCAAGTAATCTTCTCAAGATATACTTGCTCCTGATTGGGATTTAACCCTTCAGAGAAAGCAACCAAAGTCCATACTTTGTTGGTGTATAAGGATTCCATCTCAGATCGATAAGCATCCAGCCATTCTTATAGAGTCACATTCCTGATGGCCAGCTCGAAACTAGTTGGGTCATCATCCCATGATGCAATCCTCGCTCCCACTATCATAGAGAAACCGAAGTATCTCTCAGGTGGGTGAGGAACCCTACTAGATCGGCGGAGAGGCTGAGGTTCGTTGGTTGCTATTGAATCCTTTGGTTCTACCAAATCATTAGCTGCAGTTTGTATAGCTGGAACTGTTTCCAGTTCTACCTCATGACCAATTATTTCTTCACAAGAAATTCCCTTTCACAAAGGTGGCATGCTGAGAAATAAAACATTTTTGTTCCTCGGTTAGGTAGAAGATATTCCCTTGCGAATGCTTGGGATATCCAACAAACTTCAACAGAGTTGACTTTGCCTCGAGCTTGTCCGGATTATGCTTTTAGACATAGGCTGGACAACCCCAAATCTTAACAAACTTAAGATATGGGCTCATCCCTTTCCATATCTCATATGAAGTGGTAGGCAATTGATTTGATCGGAACCCTATTCAATAGGTATGCAACTTCATAAGTGTATAACTCCCTAAAAGGAAATATGAAACTCAGAAGTACTCATCATAGAGCACACTATATCACATAGGGTGCTATTGCTCCGCCCCGATATACCATCGTGCTATGGTGTATACGGAGGAGTAATGCTGAGAGAGAATCTCATTCTCCTTTAGAATAATCCAGGAATTCCGTGCTCAAGTATTCTCCTCCTTGATCACATCAAAGGACATAATACTTTTACCCGTATTTTGGTTCTCTACTTCTAACTTATATTCTGTGAATATCTCAAAAGTTTCGGACTTGTGTTTCAACAGGAACATATGTTTGAATCTTAAGAGATCATCAGAGAATTTAATGAAGTACAAAGAACCGGTCTTGGTATATGTAGACAGGGGACCTTCATACATCATCATGTATTATCCCAATAGTTCACGAACTCTTTCTCTGTTTCTAATAAACAGAGCTATGGTCATCTAATCTTTGTGACATGACTGGTAAGTTTCATAAGATGTAAATTCAAACTGATTTAAATATGCATCTAAATGTAACTTCAGCTAGTCGGGTCGCATTGATATGACCTAGTCTACAATGCCTCAAGAAGGATTCGTTCATTTCTGAACTCTTCCTCTTGTGTGTGTTCTATATACTAAGAACTGTAGTTTGATTTAGAACGTCAATGCTTTTAGATAACGTGCCTGAACCGATCAACTCTTGATATAGAAAATGTTCAAAACATTATCCAACAATACAAAATTATATCCTTCTTTATCTAAATAATGAGACTGATATGATTTTGTATATCAGGTTCGGTATCTAATAACATCTGTTCAGAATCAATGTATTCTGGTAATACAGGGTGACAGTGACCAACAGACTTGGCTGCAATACTTGCACCGTTTTCTGCTTCATGAAACTTATCACCCGTTCTCAGTTCTTTACCTTTCTGTAGCCCATGTAACATGTAACATATTACATATGCGGGATCCTGATCCGGTATCATATACCCAGGACGTAAAGGACATTGAGAAACAGTTCTCTGTAATGAACACACCCGAAGATGATGCATCAACATGCACTCTCTTCGTTTGGGCGGCACGGGAATTCTGGTAATCCCTAATTTCCTGCTCTGTCTTATAACAATTATAAGTTGAAGCGGGACCAACGTTCCCCAGCTCAGTATAACAAGCGGGTTCGTTCAATATATCCGTTTTATTATCTTGATTAAGGCATGACATGGTCGCTACCTGGAGAGAGAGAGAAGAAAACACTCTGTGTGCGCTCTTGCAAGATCGGATTGGTTATTATTTTATCTAATTAGGATGGATCCTACTGTTTTTATCAAATCTTCCTTCAAACCCTAAAAGGAAAGACTAGCCGGGATTAATTACTCGCTACAAGTTCGCCAATTTTTCAGCCAGGCCAATGTCGGTACTTTGAGGGAGGTTCCCCGTACTTTCGCACGGACCTAATTAAAGTAAACCTCGTTTTCCCAGAGGCGTAACCCCATTGACACCTTTCTAGACACCTACTTGATCGGCTAATTGTAATGTGTAAAACTCTCCCAGGAGTAACAATTACTCGCAGTGGGTATCGGGATCCAACTATCTCATAGAAGGTATGCAATCTCATTGCAAATTTCAACACTTGAAATTCCCGATAATTTTGCCCCTAGCGTCCTATGACCTTGACGCAGGCCAACAAACCATAGTGCGCTAGTCAAGTTCAACCCGTCATTTCCTGATTGAATTAAACCCACCCGCACGACTCTTGACGCAGGCCAACAAAGTCACACGACTACCCTAATCCAATCTGCATCATATGCATAAACAGATAAATACTAGTTAGCTACCGCACACTACGCCTTGACGCAGGCCAACAAACGTAGCACGAATACTAAGTAGGACTTATCTGAAATGACGGAGGGCTACGACAGATTTTTCTGAAAACCTATTGCGTAATGAACTTGATATCGTTGTAGAATCAAATGATTTTGAAATGGAGTGTTTTTGAGGCTTTTCTAGTTTTGCTAAAGGGGTCACTCCCGGTGAAGGGATCGTCGGCCCTTTCCTCATCGAATAAGGTGCTTGATATATCATATATACCGCTGTGCAAAGCAAGAACTATAGGAGCAATCAAAAGACAAACCGAGGGTTGTAGCATCTGCCAGTTATTGCTAAAGGAGTCACTCCCGGTGAAGGGATCTCAGTCCTTTCTTTATCGAATAAGGTGCAGGATGTTCTACAAGGAACATCGCGATGCAAAGCAAGAATTGTAGCTACCTGTTTTTGAAAATTCGATTCCACAACATCTTTAGGTTTCTTTTTCTTTCATTAATCATATTAATGAAGTCCCATCATTTAAGTTACCTAAACATCACAGATAAATACGACGTACACTTATGCCATCCGCATTCGCCTCGATGTCCCCTCGTGCACCGTTAGGTTAGGTAACTAACGGCAGAGCGGGGCAGGGCTAGCGCGGGTGTAAAACATAAGTAACGCCTATATAATATATCATATATATCATATACAGTATCTATCATCATATATCAAATGTTCACATCACAGATATCGCAGCAGAAGAAACATATGAAACATTTGATATACTAGGACGTCCATGTTTTCAATACGAGCCAGTATAAAACACGGATTCCACGGTCGCGATGAATAGCCAAACCCACACCCCTAGACCCCTACGAGAGCGGCA
This sequence comes from Agapanthus africanus, assembly GCA_030015575.1. NCBI lineage: Eukaryota > Viridiplantae > Streptophyta > Magnoliopsida > Asparagales > Amaryllidaceae > Agapanthus > Agapanthus africanus. The sequence goes on from JASDDO010000029.1 coordinate 219,847,523, forward strand.
AGCAACCCTACCAATTCTAGAGTTAGGAGACCCGGACTCGACTCCTCGAGTTGGTCTCCCACTAGACTCCAGAACCCGGTTACTTGTGCTCTCCTCCTTGGGTCTATCCTGTGCGGAAAAGTAAATAATATACAATGGTGACATCTTCCGCAACCTGGAAGTGCCCCAATAAAAGAATATTACATACAAGTTTTTACAAGAATGAAAATGAAAAACACTCATCTCACATAAAAAAACCCCGGCTATTCAAACACGACGATCCAATATAACATATCCAGCAACACATAACATCACATGTCATCAACGTAAGTAAACATGCGTATCCTAATTGTCGTTGACATATAGCAACGAAACCGGCGATATCACATATTACACTTACGGTTACAGAAAAGAAAGTGTAAAACTACAACAGTTGGAATCCACAACCTCCTTAGACATCGCATGCCTAACCATCTGAATTCCTTAGACATCACATGCCTAACAATTATAAACCCCGCATTTTAGTCCCATTATCGAAAACATATCAAGTCGGGCAATTCAACAAGATTCCCGGCATTTTGATCGAATGCTCGTCGCAAACTTTAGTAGGCAGCCGCACCCCCGATGCCGTTGATGAAGTGCACTAAGGCAGAACACCGCTGCCACGAGCACCCGGACGAATGCTTTCGGTGATGGGGTTCTCCTATAGTCACTTGGTCGGGGCTATGGGGTATGGCTGTCTATTAAGTTTACCCGGCGAGTATCCGCATACGCTACGTGATTGCGACGGACTTTTGATCACATCAAAATTCCGTGGCAACCGATCAAGTGAGACTAAAGTGCTATGTTTATAACATCCAAATCAGTTATCTCATAACTACTTGTGAATTCCAAATATTGTATCACATTCCAGATAAATAGAAAATGTTAAACTTTCCGATCGAACGATCAAACACCCAAGTTTTCCCGAAACAGATCAACACATGAAATAAGTTTAAAAACATCCACTTCATGCCACAGTACCAACGGTCCAGCCGTAGAAGGGTCAAGCCAACGCCTCACATATGGCACGCCGTACTGCCCCAAACCCTAAGGTTCAAAGGGCAGTTCAAGATGGTCACATAATCGAGTTAAGGTTTGTTGTCTTCTAGAGGGTCCATCGCGTTACTTGCACTACTTAGAACGTTTTCAAACTACGGAAAAATCCAACACTTGGAAATTTTTCGGCAGAGGAAAAATTGGGTATTTATATCCGGTCGAACTTTTTAACATATTCAAAAATTATCCGGAAAAACACAGACAAAGTTAAAGATTCCGATCGAATCGTCGAACTCCCAATACAACCCAGAAAACTCAACACTTGAGCAAACTTTAAAAATTCCCAGAAAATACAGGAATCAATATAGGACATTACTGTGCAAAGCACGTGCTAAGAATCAATTTTTTGGCCGCGGAACCGCCGCACATACTAGGGTGGGGCCGCGGTTCCGCGGCGCTTTAGTTGACTTAGGATCACGTGCTTCACAGTAACTCTTATAATACCCTGCTGTAATTTTTGGATATTTTTAATTTGGAAAAATCCACATTTTCAGAAAATGTACAGAGAAGGGTTTGAGTTAGGATTTCGGGGTTCGATCGGATTTCTAACATCGTCTACACTTCGCCTAAAGCTCTAGCCTGGCTCTGATACCACTGTAGGGTTACTAGGCACACACAAGAGGTTCCACAAGGCATCAACCATGCCAAATTCAAATTTTCCGGTGCCGAGAAACCCTAAACTAGATCGTTAACTAGAGATTAGGCAAAAGAACAAGCAAGCAAACAACTTTGCTAATAAGTGAAAGGGATTAGAACCTTTGTAGATCCAGTCCACCACTTCTCTAGCTCCGTGTTGACGTCCTTCCGCTGCGATCATCGGAATCCCGGACTCTAGCGTCGGTTTCGTCGGAGAAATGGGCGGGCTAGGTCATTGACTTCGATGCCGAAGATGATCTACGTCGAGGCGACTCAAACTCAAGCTCCACCTTCACTAAGTCATGAAACTTGTGAAGATAACACACTCTACAACATAGCAAGTGGTAGAGGATGAAGAAATAGGAAGTGGGTTCACTTTGGATTTGGATTTCTCACTTGGAATCATCACTTAGAAATTTCTAGCAATGGTTTCTTCTCTTCATGAAGAAGAAGAAGAAGAAAGAAAATGAATAATGAATTATCTCCCAAAAAGAAAATCAAGTGATGGTTATCATAATGCAACCATGGGTGAGTTTAACTAGTGTAGAGACTAAACTAGGGTTTAGGTGAATGGCTAGGTTAAGGAAAGAAACAAAATGGTCAAAGCTTCATGAAGCTTCAAGTGAAAACAAAAGAAGCTACCATTTTATTTCTTGCCCAAAAGAATAAACAAATAAATGAATAAATAAATTAAAACCCTAACCATTTACCTAAACATGGTTTAAAGTAAACACACACCCAAGTTTGCATGTATCATCAAACATGATACAAACTAGTGCACAAACATATATCATATATACAATGTGCACAATGAAGTGAGAAAATAATCTTAAGTGAACCAATACTAGTTAATGTAAAGTAATATATCAAATATATAATTATACATTAAATCATTAAATCAACACTTGATTTAATGATCCGGTCATAATACATATAACCGACTAATATTAAGTGTATCAATGTATCGAATCAACACTTGATTCGGTAACCCGGCTATATCTCATATAACCGTCCAATGATACAAATCGCGAGAATAGAATACAATATCTGTTTGTGTATATGCCCTAGAGGCCATTACTGTATCATACTAGTTTGTATATTACTTAATGGAAGCTTGGGATATTCACCTTGTATATACAATCTTGCTCAAAATAGTAGTATGCTACTTGGTTTGTTTCTACTTCAATGTGTACATGTGTTTATTTTAGTATATCGCCTATACACATTAGTGGAGCCTTTAGGATCTTTGCTTGATTACCAGCGTTGTGATGGCAGTCACACTAGTGGGGGCTGGGTAATCTATAAGCACATCCTTATGCAGGTCCCTAGTCGCAGGACTATCGAGACAGGGCATCGATACTCCGGAGTAGACTAGCGTATGCGCTTCTCATCCCAGAGTGGGAGGTGGTCTGTCCCACAGCCATCAGTACGTCGTACTGGAGATAGTATGCGGGTGCTCGTTCGGTTACGAGTACACTGACAGGACTCGTCGGGAACTGACTGGTTGGTATTATACCTATCGTCAGTCATCAGTTCCCAGGTGACATGACTACAGCTTAGTCCGCTAACTTGACACTGTCACTTCGCCTCGAGTGTGTTCCCACTGTACTTTGATTACTACCCTACCATGGCTCAAAGGAGTCGTGCAAACAGGTAGTAGTTGGGTGCAGTCCCGAAGCACTTGGAGGCAGTGACGGTTAGACAGGATTCGTCTCTCCCGGTATTGGGGGTTGACATCGCGCTGTGTCTAGGAGAGCCATTACACGAGTAGTCCCTGGCCAGGGCAAGCGAGATATACTGGTAGGCTTCCAGTGCTATCTCAGGGTGTTTTGGGCTTCACTCCGACACGACTTGTACCGCTATTAGGGGACTGACGTTTACCGCCCCTAGGCCCGCCATGCGATGTATCAGACGAACAGACCGGACTGTATGGAGATTGTCACATTCAGGCTCAGTAGGAGTTCAGATGGGTTTCACCTCGTCAGTCTTCTTGTCGGCATCTACCTGGGGACCGTTATGCATAGCTAGTGCCGCTTGCGATCTGTGGTTAAACCCACTGCCATCGTAGTGTCGAGTCTTTAGAGTCCCACACAGAAAGCTATTCGCTTTTAGGCAAAAGAGTAGAGGTCGCATGGTTTTGCGACAGGGTCCGGTCACATCCGTGCACTTGTGCACGTACAGTGTCCGGACAGTTAACACTAGCGGGCTTTGGTTTAAGCCAGATCCTAGTGTACGTTTTGGGATTGGTTTTATCCCGTATGTATTCGTGTTCCTCGGAACGCGGATGCGGGTGTGTATGCACAGTTGACGGAGAGACAGAGGCAGAGGATTCTCATTAGGGTTGTTGACTGTTGACTGTTGACCATTGACTTCTTGCTAAACCCTAATGAGAATATGATATATGATTAACAATAATATTAATTAAGTATTATGGTGACATGGTTGTGGAGGGCTTGACTTTGTTGACTTGTTGACTTTGTTGACCGGTTGACTAGGTTGGACTAGTTGACCATCATGATGACAATAGCTATCATTTCATGGCAAAGACTTTTTGCTTGCTTGTTCTCTTGTGAAAAATGAGTGCATGAAATGATATGGCTATTGTAGCTTAAACCATCACATAATACTTGATTGCTATGATTTGTTATGATGGCTTTGGATTATGAGAGCCAAGAGAGAAAAGTCTTGCTCATTCTTTCATTTCCTTTCTCTCTCTTATGTTCTTGAGCTCTCATCTTCTTCCTCTTGCTCTCCCTCTCTTTAGTCTATGGTTCACTTGTCTCATGTGTTGAGAACCAAGAACCATAGAGAAAAATCCCAACACACTCTCCTCTACTCACTCTAGTTCACAAGGTTTGGCAAACCGAGTGAACTAGTTTCTTCAAAGTTCGAAGAAGAAGCCAAAGGTAGAAGCTTTCAGGTGGATCGATCTTCGGCGCAAGGAGACGACGGGGTGAAGCCGATCCGGACAACCATCGAGGATTGAAGACGAAGGAGTTCAAGAAAGAAAGGTATAACCCCCTAACCGAGTAGTTAACAACTCCTAGTTAGGTTGTTAGTTAGATGTTTAACAAAGATCCGGTTTTGAGTCCATGTTACCGCCTCTAGAAAAATTGTTTTTCACCAAATTCCGCATGCCCGAAAGTACCGGGAGAGGTAGCAGGGACTTACAGTAGTATCAGAGCCTAGTTAAACTCTATCTAACATGTTAGCATAGTAGCTAAAATTTCGATCGGAGAAAAAGTCCCGAAATGAACCCGAAATTCATGCTTGCTGTCGATTTTCAAAGTACTGTAAAATTAATAAATCATGCTTTAAAAATCGACTCAGGGTTTTTATAGTCTACTATAGAAAAACGGTCCAGAGATCTCACTAAACCACCGCGGAAACGCGGCAATAGCTTGCTATTGCCGCGGTTCCGCGGCCGATTGAGCTCCTCTCTGGATCGTCTTCACTGCAGTTTGTTCTATGGGGTATTTTGGGAATTTTGGTATATGTTTTTTCAGCCCAGATTTTCCAGAAAGAAAAATTTATTTTTGGGGCTCTAAAAACCGTATTTTGATTGAGTTTCTAAAGACTTAAGCTGACGGGTTTTTATCTGTGATGTGATATTTGTATTGAACGTCTGCTAATCGCTATATGTCGATTAGTGGGGGTTATACAAATCTATGATCTGTAATGTCATTGGAATGTGTATATGAATTCATTGGATTGTCGCGGGTGAATAGCCGGGGGTTGTGAGACGAGAGTTTTCTTTTCTTTCAATTCATGTAAATTTGTAAATTGATGTAATTATTATTTGTATAGCCGCACAACCGGGTCGGGGTTGTAGACATCATTATATAATTTCTTTTTACTGTTTTTGTTCCTAGGATAGACCCATGGAGGGGGTGCACAAACTACCGGGTATCCCGAAGTGCCGAGTGGCCTACTCACGGAGTTGAGGGAGGTTGCTTCGCTTCGGGTACTTGGCGGGTAGTTTGCCGCACCCGTAGGGGTCTTGGGTGGGGTATTGGCTATTCACCATGACCGTGTAATCTGCTTTTCGTTACAGGCTCGTACGAATTGCGGATTCCTAGTATATCCAATGTGTTCATCTGTGATCTAAAATGGCTATCATTGCAATATATCTATATATGATATTATTTAGGCGTTGCTTATGTTTTACAGCCGCGCTAGCCCAGCCCCCGCTCTGTCGTTAGTTAAGTAACCTAACGGGTAATGACGGGGCCCCGTGGCGAATGCGAATGGCATAAGCGTACGTCATATTTTGGTTGTTTTCTGCAATGGTAGGATTAAATGATGGGACGCATTAAAAGAACTAATGCAAGAATATCACGCATTAAAAGAACTAATGCAAGAAAAATAAACCAAGTAAAAGTCGTTGGAACACTTTCGAAAAACCACTCGGTTCTTTTCAAAACTAACTTTTAAATGCGGAGCTTGAGCCACTCCTTTTAAAAGCTATCTCGTTCCATCGATTATATCAAGTTCACTACGTTCACGGTTTTGCTAAAACCAACCGTATCCCTCCATCATTTCAGTTAAATATTCGGTAGTATTCAAGCTATGTATTTTGACCTCACGCCAAGGCATAGTGATTGGTAGCTGCCGGATATTTATCTGTTGCATAGATAGAATGCGTTGGTTTGGGACAGCCGTATTGCCATTTTGGCCTACGTCAAGGGTAGGTACGGGTGGGTTCAAATTAACCTGGATAATGATGGGAAGAACTTGACATGTGACTTATGACATTTTGACCTCACGCCAAGGTCATAAGAGCATGGGGAAAAAATCTACATCGGGAGTTTCAAAAGAACTGAAACTTGCTAGTGTTGCATACTATTTAGAGTGTGATGATTCTGGTAGGATTCCTTCAGTTTCGTCACGCAATGATATTTGGATCCCGATCCTACTGTGAGTATATGCTACTCCTCGGGAAATTTCTTACTTAACTATCAATGCTATAAACCTAGTAGGTGTCTAGAAAGGTGTTAGCGGGGCTACGCCCCCAGGGAAAAGAGGTTATTAAATTAAGGAACTTCGCGAAAGCGTTGGAAAACCTCCCTCGAAGTACCGACACTAGCCTGGCTGAACGGTTAAGCAAGTATTGTACGGTGAGATTGATCCTGACTAATTCTTCCTTTTTGGTTTGAGGAGGGATTCGAGAAACAATGGGAGCCATCCTGTTTAGACAAACTAAAAACCATTCTAAACTTGCAAGAGCATCATGCTGAGTGTTTCTTCTCTCTCTCCTAATTGCAGCGACCAATCGACATGACTGGACTTAAGTTACTTCTAGATAAAAACATACTGACAGGGCCAAACTACAAAGATTGGCTCAGGAATGTCAAGATGGAAATCACTTACGACAAGCTGGGGTATCTTCTTACCACCAAAGCTCCCCCTGTCCCAGGTCCCAAAACCAGCATCGCGGATAAGGAAATCCGTAAGACCTGGGAAATCGATTGCGCGAAGGCCAAGTGCCTTGTGCTTGCCTCTATGGACAACGAACATCAGAGGAGGCACGAGAATATGGACCTCGAATCCATATTTCTCCATACAAAAGAACTGTATGGAGAGCAGTCTCGTATCGCAAGATACGAAGTGTCGAAGAAGTTATTTTCGGCAAGGTTGGCCAGCGGATCATTGGTAGCGGAACACGTGCTTAAGATGATTGGCTACATAGAAGAGCTCGCGGACCTTGGGACCACATTGGAGAATGAGCTCTATACGGACTTGATTCTCCAGTCCCTTCCTTCCACTTACGCCCAGTTTATCCTGAACTTCAACTTAGAAGAAAAGGAAGTTGAACTTTCAGAACTCCTCAACATGCTGAGGAGCACAGAGGGCACCCTACAGAAAGGTAGGGAAACATCCACTTTGTTTGTAGGAGGATCTTCCTCTTCTAGGTCCAAGGCGAAAGCCAAGGGAAAGAAGAAGAAAGCCCCCGCCAAACCAAGGGGCGGTGTTAGTAAAGTGGATACGAAGGGAAAGGCAAAAGCAACAAAGAAAGTGGGAAAGCTTGTGGATAAGGAAGAATGCTTCTATTGTCATAAGAAGGGACACTGGAAGAATGATTGTAGGGCTTGGAAGGCCAGAACACAGGAACTGAAGCAGGTTGCGGCTTCAGCTTCAGGTGTGTATGTTATTGAAAACTGTCTTTCAAATAAACTCTACTTCCTGGGTATTGGATACCGGATCAGGATCTCATATCTGTAATTCTTTGCAGGCGTTGAGAAACCGTAGGGTTTTGAAGGCAGGTGACATGACCCTCAAAGTTGCAAACAGAGCTAGCATGGATGCTAAGGCCGTGGGGAACTATCACCTGGGGTTGTCAGATGGACACGTTTTGGTTTTGCGTAATTGCTATTTTATACCCAACGCAACTTGTAATATCATTTCTGTATCTTTGACTTCTAAAGAAGGTTATGAATTTGCGTTTGTAAGTAATGTTGTAAACATTTACCTTAATCAAGTTCTGATTGGGTCAGGTACATTAAGCAATGGTATATACGTATTAAACCAACCACAGATTTTCAATGTCCAGAATACACACAAAAGAAAGTCTCCGGAAATAAATCAGACTTTCTTGTGTCATTGTAGACTGGGTCACATTAATGAGAGAAAGTTGACGAAGTTACATACAGAAGGATATTTGAATGCGTTCGAATATCAATCGTATGCCACATGTTAATCCTGTCTCAAAGGAAAGATGACAAAGACTCCGTTCACTGGACATGGAGTAAGAGCGAGCGAGCTCTTGGGACTCGTACACAGCGACGTGTGCGGTCAAATGTCTACACATGCGCGAAGCGGTTATTCTTACTTCATTACTTTTACGGATGGCTTTTCAAGGTACGGTTATGTCTTCTTAATGAAACATAAGTCCGAAGCCTTTGGAAAATTCCAGGAATATAAGAATGAAGTAGAAAAACAAACCGGCAAAAGTATCAAGATTCTAAGATCGGATCGAGGTGGTGAATACTTGAGTGCCGAGTTCCTGGACTATTTAAAAGAGAACGTAATTCTCTCTCAGCTTACTCCTCTATACACTCCGCAACATAACGGTGTATCGGAGAGACGGAACCGAACCCTATTGGATATGGTACGGTCCATGATGAGTAACACTGAGTTACCGCGATCATTCTGGGGGTATGCGCTAGAATCAGCTGCATACCTTTTGAACCGAGTTCCGACTAAGACTGTGCCTACCACACCATATGAAATATGGAGTGGGAAGAAACCCTATCTTCAATATCTGAAGATCTGGGGATGTCCGGCTTTTATCAAAAAGCAGCATGCGGACAAACTCGAGGCACGCTCAGTACTGTGTAAGTTTGTGGGATACCCAAAGAACACCAGAGGGTATCTTTTCTACCACGCAGAGGGACAAAAAGTCCTTGTTTCTCGTAATGCCCACTTTCTAGAACACCAGTTCTTGGAAAAGGAAACAAGTGGGAGCGAAATAGAACTGGAAGAAATTCCAGAACCACAGACTATTACTGAAAGCTTAGTAGAACCAGAGGGTTCAAAAGAACAGGACATTCCTACGCCGCTCCGCAGGAGTGGTAGGCAGTCTCATCCGCCCGAGAGATACTACGGTTTTCTCATAGACTGGGATAGAGAGGATTGCATCATAGATTATGATGAGCCTACTAGCTTCCAGTAGGCCGTTCAGAGCGTTGACTCGGTAAAATGGCTGGATGCAATGCGGACCGAAATGGAGTCCATGTACACCAACAAAGTATGGACGTTGGACATTGCTCCAGACGGGGTAAAACCCGTAGGATTCAAGTGGATCTTCAAAAGGAAGATTGGTGTAGATGGACAGGTTGAGACCTATAAAGCTAGACTGGTTGCAAAGAGTTTTCGCCAAAGACCTGGTTTGGACTATGACGAGACCTTTTCTCCAGCAGCTATGCTGAAATCCATTCGGATCCTTCTTGCCATTGCTGCCTTCCACGATTATGAGATTTGGTAGATGGACGTAAAGACCGCTTTTCTAAATGGAAGTTTAGAGGAGTGTGTCTATATGGACCAGCCAGAGGGTTTCATTCAGAGTGGGAGCAGCGGAAAGGTGTGCAAGTTGCTTAAGTCCATCTACGGACTAAAGCAGGCATCGCGGAGTTGGAACATCTGTTTTGATGAGACGGTCAAGGAATTTGGCTTTATCAAAAATCCAGATGAACCATGCATCTATAGTAGATTTGTAGCGAGAACTGTAGTATTCCTCGTTTTATACGTGGATGACATTCTCTTAATAGGAAATGACATTCCTATGCTACAATCTGTCAAGGGGTTCTTGTCACACAGGTTCTCCATCAAAGACCTGGGTGATGCCTCATACATCCTGGGGATCCGGATCCATCGTGATAGATCCAAGAGGATATTAGGACTTTCACAGTCCAGATACATCAACACCATACTGAAAAGATTCTGTATAGAAGATTCCAAGCGCGGTAACCTACCGGCTTGTCACGGGATCACCCTCTCTAAAGAGATGTCTCCCAAGACTGATTTAGAGAGGGATCGCATGTCTATTATACCCTACGCTTCTGCGGTAGGCTCTATAATGTATGCGATGTTGTGTACCAGACCGGATGTAGCTTATGCACTGAGTGTGGTAAGCCGGTATCAGTCAAACCCTGGGGAGAAACACTGGATAGCGGTAAAGAACATTCTCAAGTACCTGAGAAGGACTAAGGAGATGTTCTTGGTGTATGGCGGAAAAGACCTCCAGATCGAGGCTTTTGCTGACTCCAGCTTCCAGAGTGACAAGGATGATTCCAAGTCCATGTCGGGTTTTGTCTTTACCCTCAATGGAGAGGCGGTGTGTTGGAAGAGTTCCAAACAGGAAACCGTTGCAGACTCGACGATGGAAGCGGAATACATCGCTGCATCTGATGCTGCAAAAGAAGCTGTCTGGATGAGGAAGTTCTTGAAAGAACTTCAGGTGGTTCCGTCCATTGTTGATCCAATACCTCTGTATTGCGACAACAACGGGGCTATAGATTTAGCGAAGGAACCCAGGTCCCATCAGAGATCCAGACACATCTTGAGGCGGAATCACCTGATCAGGAAGATCGTGGATTGCCAGGAGATCGAGGTTCGGAGGGTTGCTTCTGAAGATAACATTGCAGATCCATTCACCAAAGCCTTGCCCCAGACTCAGTTCGAGCGGCTGATCGAGATGATAGGTCTTCGATACGCCAGTACATGGCCTTAGTGTAAGTGGGAGATTGTTAGTGTATATGCCCTAGAGGCCATTACTGTATCATACTAGTTTGTATATTACTTAATGGAAGCTTGGGATATTCACCTTGTATATACAATCTTGCTCAAAATAGTAGTATGCTACTTGGTTTGTTTCTACTTCAATGTGTACATGTGTTTATTTTAGTATATCGCCTATACACATTAGTGGAGCCCTTAGGATCTTTGCTTGATTACCAGCGTTGTGATGGCAGTCACACTAGTGGGGGCTGGGTAATCTATAAGCACATCCTTATGCAGGTCCCTAGTTGCAGGACTATCGAGACAGGGCATCGATACTCCAGAGTAGACTAGCGTATGCGCTTCTCATCCCAGAGTGGGAGGTGGTCTGTCCCACAGCCATCAGTACGTTGTACTGGAGATAGTATGCGGGTGCTCGTTCGGTTACGAGTACACTGACAGGACTCGTCAGGAACTGACTGGTTGGTATTATACCTATCGTCAGTCATCAGTTCCCAGGTGACATGACTACAACTTAGTCCGCTGACTTGACACTGTCACTTCACCTCGAGTGTGTTCCCACTGTACTTTGATTACTACCCTACCACGGCTCAAAGGAGTCGTGCAAACAGGTAGTAGTTGGGTGCAGTCCTGAAGCACTTGGAGGCAGTGACGGTTAGACAGGATTCGTCTCTCCCGGTATTGGGGGTTGACATCGCACTGTGTCTAGGAGAGCCATTACACGAGTAGTCCCTGGCCAGGGCAAGCGAGATATAATGGTAGGCTTCCAGTGCTATCTCAGGGTGTTTTGGGCTTCACTCTGACACGACTTGTACCGCTATTAGGGGACTGATGTTTACCACCCCCCTAGGCCCGCCATGCGATGTATCAGACGAACAGACCGGACTGTACGGAGATTGTCACATTCAGGCTCAGTAGGAGTTCAGATGGGTTTCACCTCGTCAGTCTTCTTGTCGGCATTTACCTGGGGACCGTTACGCACAGCTAGTGCCGCTTGCGGTCTGTGGTTAAACCCACTGCCAGCGTAGTGTCGAGTCTTTAGAGTCCCACACAGAAAGCTATTCGCCTTTAGGCAAAAGAGTAGAGGTCGCATGGTTTTGCGAAAGGTCGCATGGTTTTGCGACAGGGTCCGGTCACATCCGTGCACTTGTGCACGTACAGTGTACGGACAGTTAACACTAGTGGGCTTTGGTTTAAGCCAGATCCTTGTGTACGTTTTGGGATTGGTTTTATCTCGTATGTATTCGTGTTCCTCGGAATGCGGATGCGGGTATGTATGCACAGTTGACGGAGAGACAGAGGCAGAGGATTCTTATTAGGGTTGTTGACTGTTGACTGTTGACCATTGACTTCTTGCTAAACCCTAATGAGAATATGATATATGATTAACAATAATATTAATTAAGTATTATGGTGACATGGTTGTGGAGGGGTTGACTTTGTTGACTGGTTGACTAGGTTGGACTAGTTGACCATCATGATGACAATGGCTATCATTTCATGGCAAAGACTTTTTGCTTGCTTGTTCTCTTGTGAAAAATGAGTGCATGAAATGATATGGCTATTGTAGCTTAAACCATCACATAATACTTGATTGCTATGATTTGTTATGATGGCTTTGGATTATGAGAGCCAAGAGAGAAACGTCTTGCTCATTCTTTCATTTCCTTTCTCTCTCTTGTGTTCTTGAGATCTCATCTTCTTCCTTTTGCTCTCCCTCTCTTTAGTCTATCGTTCCTCATGTGTTGAGAACCAAGAACCATAGAGAAAAATCCCAACACACTCTCCTCTACTCACTCTAGTTCACAAGGTTTGGCAAACCGAGTGAACTAGTTTCTTCAAAGTTCGAAGAAGAAGCCAAAGGTAGAAGCTTTCAGGTGGATCGATCTTCAGCGCAAGGAGACGACGGGGTGAAGCCGATCCGGACAACCATCGAGGCTTGAAGACGAAGGAGTTCAAGAAAGAAAGGTATAACCCCCTAACCGAGTAGTTAACAACTCCTAGTTAGGTTGTTAGTTAGATGTTCAACAAAGATCCGGTTTTGAGCCCATGTTACTGTAGGGTTCCTAGGCACACTAATGAGGTCTCACAAGGCATCAACCATGCCAATTTCAAATTTTACATGTGCCGAGAAACCCTAATACGGATCGTTAACTAGAATTTTAGGCGAAACAAGAAGCTAGTTAACAATATAACTAAGTGAACGGAAATACAACCTTTGTAGATCCGGTTCTCCACCTCCATAGCTCCATGATGAAGTCCCCTTGCTGTCTAAATCCAATCCCGGGCTCTAGCGTCGGCTTCATCGGAGAAATGGGCGGGCTAGGTCATCGACAATGATGCCGAAGATGATCTACGTCGAGGCAACACTAGATCAAGCTCCAACTTCACCAAGTCAAGAAACTTGTGAAGAAAACACCCTATACTACTTGGCAAGAGGTAGAGGATGAAGAAATAGGAAGTGGGTTCACTTTAGAATTGGATTTCTCACTTGATTCCATCACTTGCCATTGATGAGGCAAGCTTTTCTTTCTTGTGAAGAAGAAGAAGAAGAAGATGAATATTATGATAAGTTATTTTCAAATAGAAAAGAAAATCAATACTTATCATAATACAACCATGGTCAAGTGTAGAGAATGAACTAGGGTTAAGTGGAGTGGTTAGGGTTAAGCATGAGACAAAATGGTCACTTAGTCAAAGCTTCATGAAGCTTCAAGATGCAAACAAAGAAAGCCACCATTTTCTCTTTATGCCATTTATTTTCCAAAAAGAATAAATAAATAAATAAATGAATAAGAAAACAAAACCCTAACCATTCATATAACCATGGTTTAATCTTTACACAAACCCAAGTAAACATGTATCATCAAACATGATACAATCAAGTGCACAAAAGTATATCACATATACAACTTGTGCAATGCAAGTGAGAAAATCCATTTAAAGTGAACCAATACTAGTTAATGCAAAGTAATATATCAAATATATAATTATGCATTAAATCATTAAATCAACACTTGATTTAACGATCCGGTCATATCACATATAACCGACTAATATTCAATGTATCGACTTATCGAATCAATCCATAATTCGATAACTAGGTTATATCACATATAACCAATCGAAACATTCATCGCGAGAATTAAATACGGTATCACATACACGCATCATTCTCGGTCCCGCACATATCTCATATGCGCCCCTATTTCGTTTCGCTTGAGCCAGGAAACCTCTGTGTAGGACTCTAAAGACTCGTCAATACGCCGGCAACAGGTGATGATCATATCAAACACCCACAAGCCGCAAGCGGTCTGCTAAACGTAACGGCCACCCGGGTATTGAGCGATCAGAAGATCGACGAGCAAGCCCGCTCACACTCCTGTGAATCCAACCAGTAACACTTACCGTACAGTCCGGTCTGTTCGTCTGGTATGTCGCATATCTCGCTTAGGGGTGGTAAACGTCAGACCCCAATAGCTCGATAAGTCGTCTCGATATGAGGTCTATAACAGTTCGAGAAACTACTGGTAACACTTACCAGTAAATCTCAGCAACCCTGGCCAGGGATTTCCGGTTATAGCCAATCGAACACAGCGCAACATCAACTCCCTATACCGGGAGAGACGAATCCCCTCCTATCGCTCATTTCCTCCAAGTGATTCGGGACTGTACCCAAAAACCACCGTTTTGCACGCCCTCTTGGACGTGGTAAGATGGAAATCAAAGCACAGTGGGAACCACACAAGACTCTATGACGATCTCGGGTCAACAGACTACTCTGTACCAGTGTCACCAGAGAACTGCCATCTGACGTAAGGTATAATACCATCTGGGAGTTCTCGGCGAGTCCGTACAGTGTACCCAGTCTCCACTGAGCACCCGTATATCATCTCTGATGTCAAACACCAATGGATATGGGATCATCCATCGCCCATCTGTATGGGTCGAGAAAGTATACGCTAGTCTACTCTGGTATATCGATGCCCTGTCTCGATATACCCATGACTAGGGACCTTGAAGGATGTACTTATGGACTACCATGTCCCCACTAGTATGATCTGCATTATAGTCCAGGTAGTCAAGTACACATCCTAAGGGCTTTACCAACATGTAACAGAGAGACAATCAGTGTACACGTTAAGGTAAAGATCAACCAGATAGCATACTATCATGTCGAGCAAGAAAGTCCTCCCTATATATGTCCCAGCATCCACTACAATATACATCCTATGTATAGTAATGGCCTCTAGGGCATACATATAACTAACAATCTCCCACTTGCACTAGGGCCATCTGATAGCAGTGGTTGTAGTATCTCATACTCAACCATCCCATAAAAGTCTCTCTCTGGGAAAAGGCCTTTGTGAGTGGATCCGTCGTGTTGTCCTCAGAGTCTACTCTCCTAACCTTGATCACCCTGGAGATCAACCATCTTCATGATCAGGTGATACTGCCTTAGAATATGTCTGGATCACTGATGGGACCGGCGTTCCTTGGCATAAGCCACAACTCCATTATCTCACAATGGTTGGAACGTAGTTCATCTCATGAACCAATATACACCCAAACATCCTCTTTGGTAGCATCTTAAGTAGCGATGTATCCTGCCTTTATCGTCTAGTTAGCCACGGTATCTTGCTTGGAACTCTTCCAACATACCGTCCCTTTACTGAGGGTAAAGACAATGCCTGTGACTGACATTCAGTCGTCCTTATCACTCTGGAAACTTTCCAGTGATTCTCCCCAGGATTGATTGATACCATCTCACTACAATAAGTGAGAATCCTAACATCCAATTAGATCTATCTCATAGATCCAAAATCCAGGATTTAGGAGGTATCACTTTGATCCTATATGGAGAATTATTGTGATAAGCGGAGATTGACCGAGCGTAGCATAGGAAACTCCTTCCATATCAAGAGCATGTCATCCACGTACTCTATGAGGATCGTCACTATACTCCCTACTACCTTTTTGTTTATACAAGGTTCATCTCCCATTTTGATGATGTCAAACTCTTTGACTAATACATCAAAACAGATGTTCCAACTCCGCGATACCTGCTTTATCCTATAAAGCATCTTGTACACGTTTCCGCTGCTCCCACTGTCTACGAAGCCCTCTGGCTGTGTTCTTATAGACGTTCTCTTCTAAATCATTATTTAGAAAAGTAGTCATGGCACCCAACTGCCAGATATCGTAGTCATGGTATGTAGCCATGGCAAGTAGGATCTGGATGGACTTAAGCATAGCCACTTGAAAAGGTTTCATCGTAATCCACGCCTGGTCGATGACGAAAAGCTTTAACAAGTCTAGCTTTGAAAGTCTCAACTTTTCCATATACACCAAGTAATCTTCTCAAGATATACTTGCTCCTGATGGGGATTTAACCCTTCAGATATAGCAACCAAAGTCCATACTTTGTTAGTGTACATGGATTCCATCTCAGATCGCTAAGCATCCAACCATTCTTACAGAGTCTCACTCCTGATGGCCAGCTCGAAAATAGTTGGGCCATCATCTCATGATGCAATCCTCGCTCCCACTGTCATAGAGAAACAGTAGTATCTCTCAGGTAGGTGAGAAACCCTACTAGATCGGCGGAGAGGTTGAGGTTCGTTGGTAACTATTGAATCGTTTGGTTCTTTCAAATCATCAGCTGCAGTTTGTATAGTTGGAACCTTTCCAGTTCTACATTACAGACCTTGCCTCGAGATTGTCCGGATTTTGCTTTTAGACACAGGCCGGTCAACCCCAAATCTTAACTAGCTTAAGACATGGGCTCTACCCTTTCAATATCACATATGAAGTGGTAGGCAACTGATTTGATTTGAACCCTATTCAATAGGTATGCAGCTTCTCAAGTCCATAACTCCCAAAAGGAAATAGGTAACTCAGTAGTACTCATCATAGAGCACACCTTATCACATAGGGTGTTATTGCTCCGCCCCGATATACCATCGTGCTATGGTGTATACGGAGGAGTAATGCTGAGAGAGAATCTCATTCTCCTTTAGAAAAGTCCAAGAATTCCGTGCTCAAGTATTCTCCTCTTTGATCACATCAAAGGACATAATACTTATACCCGTTTTGGTTCTCTACTTCTAACTTATATTCTGTGAATCTCTCAAAAGGTTTGGACTTGTGTTTTAACAAGAACATATGTCTGAATCTAAAGAGATTATCAGAGAATGTAACGAAGTACAAAGAACCAGTCCTGGCATATGTAGACAGGGGACCTTACATACATCAACATGTATCATCCCAAGAGTTTACTAACTCTTTCTCTGTTTCCAGTAAACAGAGCTATGGTCATCGTATCTTTGTGACATGACTGGCAAGTTTCACAAGATGTAAATTCAAACTGATTTAAATATGCATCTATATGTAACTTCAGCTAGTCTGGTCGCATTGATATGACCTAGTCTACAATACCTCAAGAATGATTCGTTCAGTTCTGAACACTTCCTCTTGTGTGTGTTCCGTATACTAAGAACTGTAGTTTGATTTAGAACATCAATGCTTTTAGATAACGTGCCTGAACCGATCAACTTTTGATATAGGAAATGTTCAAAACATTATCCAACAATACAAAATTTTATCATTTCTTTACTAATAAAGAGACTGATATGATTTTGTATATCAGGTTCGGTATCTAATAACATTCGTTCAGAATCAATGTATTTGGAATACAGGGTGACAGTGACCAACAGACTTGGCTGCAACACTTGCCCCGTTTTCTGCCTCATGAAACTTATCACCCGTTCTCAGTTCTCTACCTTTCTGTAGCTCTATGTAACTGATTACATATCTGGGATCATGATCCGGTATCACATACCCAGGACGTAAAGGATACTGAGAAACAGTTCTGTATAATGAACACACCCGAAGATGATGCATCAGTATGCACATTCTTCGTTTGGGCGGCACGGGAATTCTGGTAATCCCCAATTTCCTGCTCTGTCTTATAACAATTATAAGTTGGAGCGGGACCAATGTTCCCCAGCTCAGTATAACAAGCGGGTTCGGTCAATATCCGTATTATTATCTTGATTAAGGCGTGATATGGTCTCTACCTGGAGAGAGAGAGAAGAAAACACTCAGCGTGCGCTCTTGCAAGAATAGATTGGTTTTTATTTTATCTAATCAGGATGGCTCCCACTGCTTTTATCAAATCTTCCTTCAAACCCTAAAAGGAAAGACTAGCCGGGATTAATTACACGCTACAAGTTCGCCAATCTTTCAGCCAGGCCAGTGTCGGTACTTTGAGGGAGGTCCCCCGTGCTTTCGCACGAACCTAATTAATGTAAACCTCGTTTTCCCTGAGGCGTAACCTCGTTAACACCTTTCTAGACACCTACTTGATCGGCTAATTGTAATGTGTAAAACTCTCCCAGGAGTAACAATTACTCGCAGCGGGTATCGGGATCCAACTATCTCATAGAAGGTATGCAATCTCATTACAAATTTCAACACTTGAAATTCCCGATAATATTTTGCCCCTAACGTGCTATGACCTTGACGAAAGCCAACAAACCATAGCCCGCTAGTCAAGTTCAACCCGTACATTTCTTGATTGAATTAAACCCACCCGCACGACCCTTGACGAAAGCCAACAAAGCCGCACGACTACCCTAATCCAATCGCATCGTATGCAGCAGATAAGCAGCATATAGCTACCGCACACTGCACCTTGACGAAAGCCAACAAATGCAGCATGAATACTATATACAACTTATCTAAAATGACGGAGGGCTACGACAGGTTTTTCTGAAAACCTATTGCGTAATGAACTTGATATCGTTGTAGAATCAAATGATTTTAAAATGGAGTGTTTTTGAAGCTTTTCTAGTTTTGCTAAAGGAGTCACTCCCGGTGAAGGGATCGTCGGTCCTTTCCTCGTTGAATGAGGTGTGGGATATATCATATATATCACTGTGCAAAGAAGAACTCTTAAAAGCAATCAAAAGACAAACCGAGGGTTGTAGCATCTGCCAGTTATTGCTAAAGGAGTCACTCCCGGTGAAGGGATCTCGGTCCTTTCCTCATCGAATAAGGTGCAGGATATATCACATATACCACTGTGCAAAGCAAGAACTGTAGCTACCTGTTTTATTTTTGAAATTCGATTCTACAACATCTTAGGTTTCTTTTATTTCATTAATATCATTAATGAAGTCCCATCATTTAAGTACCTAAACATCACAGATAAATACGACGTACACTTATGCCATCCGCATTCGCCTCGATGTCCCCTCGTGCACCGTTAGGTTAGGTAACTAACGGCAGAGCAGGGCAGGGCTAGCACGGGTGTAAAACATAAGTAACGTCTATATAATATATCATATATACTATATACAGAATCCATCACAGAACATCACATGATCACATCACAGATATCGCAGCAGAAGAATCATATGAAATATTGGATATATTAGGACGTCCGTGTTTTCAATATGAGCCAGTATAAAACACGGATTCCACGGTCGCGATGAATAGCCAAACCCACACCCATAGACCCCTACGAGAGCGGCAAGCAACCCTACCAATTCTAGAGTTAGGAGACCCGGACTCGACTCCTCGAGTTGGTCTCCCACTGGACTCCAGAACCCGGTTACTTGTGCTCCCCTCCTTGGGTCTATCCTAGTGCGGAAAAGTAAATAATATACAAAAGGTGACATCTTCCGCAACCTGGAAGTGCCCCATTAAAAGAATATTACATACAAGTTTTTACATGAATGAAAATGAAAAACACTCATCTCACATAAAACCCCCCGGCTATTCGAACACGACGATCCAATATAACATATCCAGCAACACATAACATCACATGTCATCAACGTAAGTAAACATGCGTATCCCAATTGTCGTTGACATATAGCAACGAAACTGGCGATATCACACATTACACTTACGGTCACAGAAAAGAAAGTGTAAAACTACAACAGTTGGAATCCGCAACCTCTTTAGACATCGCATGCCTAATCAAATGAATTACTTAGACATCGCATGCCTAACAATTATAAACCCCGCATTTTAGTCTCAAAATCGAAAACACTTTTTAATATCAAGTCGGGCAATTCAACAAGATTCCCGACATCCTGATCGAATGCTCGTCGCAAACTTTAGTAGACGGCCGAACCCCCGATGCCGTCGACGAAGTGTACGAAGGCGGAACACCGCTGCCGCGAGCACCCGAACGGATGCTTTCGGCGACGGGGTTCTCCTACAGTCACTTGGTCGGGGTTATGGAGCGAGGCTGTCTATTAAGTTTACCCGGCGAGTATCCGCGTACGCTACGTGATTGCGACGGACTTTTGATCGCATCAAAATTCCGTGGCAACCGATCAAGTGAGACTAAATCGCTAGATTTATAACATTCATTCAGTTATCTCATAACTACTTGTGAATTCCAAATGTTGTATCACATTTCGAATAAGATAGAAAATGTTAAACTTTCCGATCGATCAATCGAATAACCAAGTTTTCCCGAAACAGATCATCACATGAAATAAGTTTAAAAACATTCATTTCGTGCCTCAGTACCAACGGTCCAGCCGTAGAAGGGTCAAGCTAACGCTTCACATGTGGCACGCCGTACTGCCCCAAACCTTAAGGTTCAAAGGGCAGTTCAAGATGGTCATATAATCGAGTTAAGGTTTGTTGTCTTCTAGAGGGACCATCGCGTTACTTGCACTACTTAGAACGTCTTTAAACCTCAGAAAAATCCAACACTTGGAAATTTTCAGGCAGGGGAAAAATTGGGTATTTATATCCGGTCGAACTTTTTAACAAATTCTAAAATATCCGGAAAGCCACATAGACAAAACTTGATAATCCGATCGAATCATCGAATCCCTAAAACAACACCAGAAAATTCAACTCTTGAATGAAAATTAAAAATTTCCAGGAAAACCAGTACTGCAAAATAAGAATTACTGTACAAAATTAAATGCAGGAGGAGACTAAAAGGCCGCGGAACCGCCGCATTAGCATGCTAATGCCGCGGTTCCGCCGCGCTTTGATGGAATCATGAGTACGGGCTCCACAGTAATTCTTCAAATTCCCTGCAGATTTTTCTACATATTTTTAATCTGGAAAAAACCCAGTTTTTGAAAAAAGTCCAGAGAGCATTTTGGAAATGGGATTTCGGTTCGATCGGACTTCAAACTCCGTCTACGCATCGCCTAAGGCTCTAGCTAGGCTCTGATACCACTGTAGGGTTCCTAGGCACACTAATGAGGTCTCACAAGGCATCAACCATGCCAATTTCAAATTTTACATGTGCCGAGAAACCCTAATACGGATCGTTAACTAGAATTTTAGGCGAAACAAGAAGCTAGTTAACAATATAACTAAGTGAACGGAAATACAACCTTTGTAGATCCGGTTCTCCACCTCCATAGCTCCATGATGAAGTCCCCTTGCTGTCCAAATCCAATCCCGGGCTTTAGCGTCGGCTTCATTGGAGAAATGGGCGGGCTAGGTCATCGACAACGATGCCGAAGATGATCTACGTCGAGGCAACACTAGATCAAGCTCCAACTTCACCAAGTCAAGAAACTTATGAAGAAAACACCCTATACTACTTAGCAAGAGGTAGAGGATGAAGAAATAGGAAGTGAGTTCACTTTAGAATTGGATTTCTCACTTGATTCCATCACTTGCCATTGATGAGGCAAGCTTTTCTTTCTTGTGAAGAAGAAGAAGAAGAAGAAGATGAATATTATGATAAGTTATTTTCAAATAGAAAAGAAAATCAATACTTATCATAATACAACCATGGTCAAGTGTAGAGAATGAACTAGGGTTAAGTGGAGTGGTTAGGGTTAAGCAAGAGACAAAATGGTCACTTAGTCAAAGCTTCATGAAGCTTCAAGATGCAAACAAAGAAAGCCACCATTTTCTCTTTATGCCATTTATTTTCCAAAAAGAATAAATAAATAAATGAATAAGAAAACAAAACCCTAACCATTCATATAACCATGGTTTAATCTTTACACAAACCCAAGTAAACATGTATCATCAAACATGATACAATCAAGTGCACAAAAGTATATCACATATACAACTTATGCAATGCAAGTGAGAAAATCCATTTAAAGTGAACCAATACTAGTTAATGCAAAGTAATATATCAAATATATAATTATGCATTAAATCATTAAATCAACACTTGATTTAACGATCCGGTCATATCACATATAACCGACTAATATTCAATGTATCGACTTATCGAATCAATCCATGATTCGATAACTAGGTTATATCACATATAACCAATCGAAACATTCATCGCGAGAATTAAATACGGTATCACATACACGCATTATTCTCGGTCCCGTACATATCTCATATGCGCCCCTATTTCGTTTCGCTTGAGCCAGGAAACCTCTGTGTAGGACTCTAAAGACTCGTCAATACGCCGGCAGCAGGTGATGATCATATCAAACACCCACAAGCCGCAAGCGGTCTACTAAACATAACGGCCACCCGGGTATTGAGCGATCAGAAGATCGACGAGCAAGCCCGCTCACACTCCTGTGAATCCAACCAGTAACACTTACTGTACAGTCCGGTCTGTTCGTCTGGTATGTCGCATATCTCGCCTAGGGGTGGTAAACGTCAGACCCCAATAGCTCGATAAGTCGTGTCGATATGAGGTCTATAACAGTTCGAGAAACTACTGGTAACACTTACCAGTAAATCTCAGCAACCCTGGCCAAGGATTTCCGGTTATAGCCAATCGAACACAGCGCAACATCAACTCCCTATACCGGGAGAGACGAATCCCCTCCTATCGCTCATTTCCTCCATGTGATTCGGGACTGTACCCAAAAACCACCATTTTGCACGCCCTCTTGGACGTGGTAAGATGGAAATCAAAGCACAGTGGGAACCACACAAGACTCTATGACGATCTCGGGTCAACAGACTACTCTATACCAGTGTCACCAGAGAACTGCCATCTGACATAAGGTATAATACCATCTGGGAGTTCTCGGCGAGTCCGTCCAGTGTACCCAGTCTCCACTGAGCACCCGTATATCATCTCTGATGTCAAACACCAATGGATATGGGATCATCCATCGCCCATCTGTATGGGTCGAGAAGGTATACGCTAGTCTACTCTGGTATATCGATGCCCTGTCTCGATATACCCATGACTAGGGATCTTGAAGGATGTACTTATGGACTACCATGTCCCCACTAGTATGATCTGCATCATAGTCCAGGTAGTCAAGTACACATCCTAAGGGCTTTACCAACATGTAACAGAGAGACAATCAGTGTACACGTTAAGGTAAAGATCAACCAGATAGCATACTATCATGTCGAGCAAGAAAGTCCTCCCTATATATGTCCCAGCATCCACTACAATATACATCCTATGTATAGTAATGGCCTCTAGGGCATACATATAACTAACAGTTACCGTCTCTAGAAAAATTGTTTTTCACCAAATTCCGCATGCCCGAAAGTACCGGGAGAGGTAGCATGGACTTACAGTATCTCATACTGGTATTATTCTCGGTCCCGCACATATCTCATATGCGCTCCTATTTCATTTCTCTTGAGCCAGGAAACCCCTGTGTAGGACTCTAAAGACTCGTCAATACGCCGGCAGTAGGTGATGATCATATCAAACACCCACAAGCCGCAACCGGTCTGCTAAACGTAACGGCCACCCGGGTATTGAGCGATCAGAAGATCAACGAGCAAGTCTGCTCACACTCCTGTGAATCCAACCAGTAACACTACCGTACAGTCCGGTCTATTCGTCTGATATGTCGCATATCTCGTCTAGGGGTGGTAAACATCAGACCCTAATAACTCGATAAGTCGTGTCGATATGAGGCTCATAACGGGTCGAGAAAGTACTGGTAACACTTACCAGTAAATCCCTAAAACAGCCTTGGCCAAGGACTTCCTGTTATAGCCAATCGAGCACTGCGCAATATCAACTCCCTATCCCGGGAGAGACGAAACCCCTCCTATCGCTCATTGCCTCCATGTGATTGTAACCCTTCGAAAATCGTTTAGGCAGTTTTTCGGCAAACGGCTAATTTTTCGGCTTTTTCCGTAAAAAGTCAAAATTGATATTTTTCATTGTAGACCTAATTATACAAAATTTAAATAAGATATTACTATAATTTTGTCACTAAAATGTCATTTATAATTTTCTAGTTAAATAAATTTTTTTTCGTAATTAATTATTTTTTTATTATTTTAAGCCTTTTTAAATACATTTAATTAGGGATAAATACAAATTTAATTAGGTAAATTTCTTAATTAGGAGTCTTTATAAGCTAAAATATGGTGTTAATAAAATTGTGTCATGACTTTCACATTTTTAGTTTTTGGGTTGGAAATTTAATGAGAAAATGAGGTAAAATAAGGGTTTTTTTGTAAAATGTTGAAAAGAAATGCATTAAATGATAACATGGGGGTGTTTTGGACCTAGAATCTTCTCCAAATTTCCCAAACTCTCTCCTCCACCTGCTGGCCGACCCCTTCACCTGCAGTTTTCCCCACTTCCTCACTCCATTTGGCTTCATTTCTTGCAAAAAAATTCAAGAAAAATCCACAATTTCCACCTCCATTCAAAGCTTAACCCTAATCCCTTCTCTCTTCAACCCAAATTCGTTCAAAAACATGATGAAAGGAGGCTTCTTGGAGACTTGATCAAGCTAGGGTTCAAGCTTGAGAGGTGAAAATCCTAAACTAGTTGCTTACTTGAGGTTTAATTGTGTTAGAATTTCAATTCTAAATATTAGTTTACTAGTAAATGTTTGATTAGGAAAAATCAAGAGAAGGTTTTGATTTTAGAAATTAGGGCTTGTAGCATAATGGTGGGATTATGTTAGGGATGGTTATCTAGGTGATTGGAGTGGTTAATTGTGTATTGGTATGCTCGCTAAAACGACAAATTTCAACGTTTGTATCGATTTGGTTTGAAAATCGCTTACTAGATTTTTACGAAAAATAGTATGCGTTCAAATTGTGCTAGGTTAGCGATATTATTAGCTTCGTATAGGATTTTTAGAGTGCGCGAACGTGGGGTTTCGTCTAGTCGGGTTGTAGTTTTGTCGATTTCCCCGAAATGACGATTTTAGCTAAAAATTAGCGATTTTCGTGCGTTTTTCCGCGCACCGAGTGCATGCTATGTTTAATTTGTGAGAGTCGATATTTGTATAATGTGACTTGCATCGTTTAGGGTTATGTAATCTTATACTTGGTGTTGTGCAAATTTAGGATCGGTCGGGGAAACTTCGGATACGGCGCGAAAAGGCAAAGCGGTGGTCGGATCAGATTAGCGGGGATTTTTGGTGAGTAGATATATTCATCTACGGGGGAATCGTCTGGATGGCGCGAGGCGCCCCCCCTAGTTAGGATTACCCTACTTTATGCATTAATTATATTGTTAGCTAGCTTATCCATTTATATACATGGCATACCCTCACAGCTAACCCTATACTAGATTGCATGGACATTCATATGACGTTCATATATACATACGCGATATCATTTCGTAGGACACGAACACATTACCATTGGCATCGATTGCATGCGCACTATTCATGTGACACACACGCCTTTGGTAATTGCCATGCCACGTACACTAGAAAACCTGTTTAACTTAATATCGCTATTTGCATTCAAACATGATATATGAAATTGCATAGCATGCATATACCTCGCATTAACATCATATTTATATAGATTGCTACTAAAACTCACATCATATACATTGATATCATAGACATTTATTATATATAACATGTGGACACTATGATTTTCTTGATGATTTCAGTTTTTCTGTGATTTCTGGATTTTTGGGGAAAACCGCAAGAATTTAACAAAACCTTAGATTTATCATTTTCAAAACAAAGTTGCGGTTTTCTCATGATGTCTGTGTCGTCCACCATGAGTTTTCATGTTTTCTGTTGGATTTCGAGACCCGATTCGAGGAGTGGATGAACCGTCTCGGGTACATGGTGGGCCCGGTATGGTACCCCGGGGCAAGAAGATCTAGTTGTAGACGATGAGCCTGGCAGGGGAAGACTACCTACCGGTGATGTCTGGCGCGGCGGATATCCGGAGGATACCGACCGTTGTCGTGAGATTTATGATATGGGCCGATCCGGACTGACGGAGCCCGATATTGAGACAGATATGATTCCTATTTGGTGTCGATGCTTGACACGGGTTTCCAGATGATTTCTTGATGATATTTAGCTATTATACAGACATTCATTTTCTAAAAGTTAAGAATGCAGTAACTTTAACATTCTAAACACTTAAAGAGTTAGAAAAGATATTGCATACCTGTGCATGCATACTAGAGTTATTATATCACATATGGACATACATGTTGTGGTGCATTGCGTGCATTCTTACGATTGCCTTATTAGATGTTATATTTACTCACGAGCTGGCAACTCACCCCCGTTGTGCCACAGTGTCTTGCAGGTCGGACCCGTCAGTCTCGTAGCGGCGGGCTATCTTGTCATCAGTTTCTTTTGCTCAGACTCGCGACATCGCCCGTAGGTGGGTTGCGAGTATACTTTATTCCTTTTTGCTTTATCATTGTATCTAGTATTCTCCACCTACCACTTATATTGTATATGCGACATAGTGATGAGAATGAGAGATATGTATATTTGTGGTTTCTTTTGGGTCGAGCTCACTTGAGCCGGCGTTGTGTTTTCTGATATTTTGGGTTTCTTCTGCTCTTTTCTTAGTATTGCTTATATATATTGCATGTGGTTTTGATCCGCCTTGGGCGAAGAGCTAGCTCCCGCTTGGGGATGCCAATTTTATGATTTCATATGTATTATCTTGTTGTACCCATTTTTGGGGATAGAAAATACAGGGGAGACTCTGCCGAAATTTTCAGAAATTTTTGATGTTTTAAAAAGGGATTCTTTGCAACTCAATTGATTTAAAAAAAAAACGTTTTCATTTAAGGTTTTCCTTCACTCTCTTTTGATTTTGGTTTAGATTTTCTGGGTTTTGGCTGACTTAGGTTACGGTACGCCTTTAGACGTCTCGTAATCTAAGTGCCAGTCACGTTCCGTACTTTCGGGTCGTGACAAAGTTGGTATCAGAGCGTAGGTTTTACCTTTCTGAGTGTAGGACGACCTTGGTAGATGGAGTAGGTGACTTAAGCAGAGTGGCGTAGCGTGGGTATGATCCGCGGCATACTTACGATACGGTACTCCACCTAAGTAACCTTAGGACATAATTGCTTGTATTTCCTTTCTTGATTCCTTGCATTCCTTGATTCAATTGCAATGTCCTTATCAGTTCTATTTCTTATTCCAGCTTCGATGCCGCCAAAGATTACGAGAGCTCAGCGGGCTGCCGCTAGGGATGAGATTCGGGCGGGCCCGTCTGAGGCGAGGATCGAGCGGGAGGATACTCCTACCCCTCAGGGTCCTACTGATCCGCCTTATCCAGACCGTATTGCCAGATTAGAGGCCGGCATGCAAGAGTTGCGGCAGATGATGGGATCTTTAGTTGAGTCCAGCCGGGCACAGAGATCCGAGGACGTTCCTTCCACCGCACAGACCACGATCGTACCTGCTGCACAGATGGTCACTCCTGCTGCTACTACGGAGACTATGCCTGTTTCACTACAGGAGTTCATGAGATTGAGACCTCCAGCTTTTACCGGTACAGATGCGACAGAGGACCCACAGGCATTTCTCGATAGGATGGCACGGATTGGCCGTTCGTTGAGGTGTTCTGAGGATAGATTGGTGGAGTTTGCGAGTTTTCGTCTGGAGGGTCTTGCCTAGACATGGTACGACTCAGTAGAGAGAGGCCGAGCTGCAGGTCTGCCTTCTATGACCTGGGATGAGTTTACAGCTGCATTTCTTGCCCGTTTTCTTCCGGAGAGTGTTCGAGATGCTCGAGCCCGTAGTTTTGAGTCTTTGCGCAAGACTCCGGGGATGACAGTGTCGGAGTATGATATACAGTTTACCCAGTTGTCTCGATATGCTCCGCACCTAGTCGACACAGAAGAGAAGAGGATAAAGAGGTTTGTACGAGGGCTTGATACACAGCTATTCCTTGCCGTCGGCACCCAGCACTTTGATACATACGCAGCCGCGATGGACGCAGCCTTACTTTTGGAGGAGCGTATTTCTGAGACTCCGGTCGCTTCTGGGCCGAAGAGGATCCGTACTGATACGCCAGCTCAGCGGCAGATGGGCAGACATCGTGATAGATTATTTCCGGGAGATGGCGGAGGCAGAGGATTGAGACGAGGTCAGTTATTTGGTTCATATCCACAGACCCAGCAGTCGTCTCCAGGATGTTTTCGGTGTGGGAGTCAGTATCACCGTGTCAGAGACTGTACCATGGGACGTCCGGGCGCGGCGACAGTCCCGCATGTGACTTTACCACCTTCACCACCATCGCAGAGAGCTTTACTTCCTCCTTCTGATGATGCTTCACGCCAGCCAGATGCTTCTAGAGGCCGTAGGCGTGGCGGTCCGGTTCAGAGAGGACGAGGCGACAGAGGCAGAGGCAGAGGCCGAGGTAGAGGCAGAGGACAGCCAGCTATTAGTGGTGGACAGGCCCGAGTGTTCGCGTTGACTCCTCAGGATGTACAGGCATCCAATGCCGTCGTGACAGGTACTCTGCCAGTATGTTCTTTTAATGCACGGGTATTATTTGATCCAGGCTCCACACATTCCTATGTTTCCACGTATTTTGCACCGAGGTTGGGCCGAGAGTCTTGTCCGTTAGATCAGCCGCTTGTCGTTATTACCCCGGTAGGCGAGTCTTTTGTTGCCCGTTTTGTATACCGATCTTGTTCCGTTCGTATCGGGGAGAGAGATTCTTCAGTAGATTTGATTCTCCTCGATATGCTAGACTTTGACGTTCTTCTTGGTATGGACTGGCAAGCCACCTGTTATGCATCCGTGGACTGCCGTGAAAAAGCAGTCAGATTCAGTTTTCCTGGTGAGCCGGTTCTTATTATTCAGGGAGATCGTAGCGCTACCCTTCCCAGCTTGATTTCTTCTCTTCGCGCTGGTCAGCTCTTAAGGAAAGGGTGTCAGGGATTCTTAGCCTATGTTTATGATACTAGCTCCACAGAGGTTCCGTTGGACCAGGTCCCTGTTGTGAGAGAGTTTCCTGATGTATTCCCTGACGAGCTGCCTGGTCTGCCACCAGAGCGCGAGATTGAGTTCTGTATTGACTTGATCCCCGGCACGGGGCCTATTTCTATACCTCCTTATCGGATGGCCCCGGCGGAGCTGAGAGAGCTAAAGGATCAGTTACAGGACTTGCTGGACAAAGGGCTTATCCGACCGAGTGTGTCACCTTGGGGCGCTCCCGTCTTGTTTGTTAAGAAGAAGGACGGAAGTATGCGCTTATGCATTGATTATCGTCAGTTGAACCGAGTTACTGTGCGGAACAGGTATCCCCTACCCCGCATTGATGACTTATTTGATCAGCTCCAGGGTGCAGGGTTTTTCTCGAAGGTTGATTTACGATCAGGTTATCACCAGTTGCGGGTTCGGAAGGAGGATATTCCGAAGACTGCCTTCCGTACTCGTTATGGTCATTACGAGTTCTTGGTGATGTCGTTCGGGCTCACCAATGCCCCGGCAGCTTTTATGGATTTGATGAACCGCGTATTCAGGCCGTATCTCGATCAGTTCATTATTGTGTTCATTGACGACATCTTGGTTTATTCTCGGAGCCGGGAGGAGCATGAGCAGCACTTACGTATCACATTACAGACTTTGAGGGAGCATCAGCTGTTCGCCAAATTCTCCAAGTGCGCATTCTGGCTAGACAGTGTCGACTTCTTGGGTCATGTGGTGACGAGAGATGGTATTTGCGTGGACCCGAAGAAGATCGAGGCAGTTCAGCGTTGGCCTAGACCGGTATCAGTCACAGAGGTTCGCAGCTTTCTAGGTCTGGCCGGCTATTATCGACGTTTCGTCCAGGATTTCTCCCGCATTGCTGCACCGTTGACCGGGTTGACCCGGAAGGGGGTTCTTTTTGATTGGACACAGGCATGAGAGGATAGCTTTCAGCAGTTGAAGACTCGTCTGACTACTGCTCCAGTGTTAGCATTGCCTTCAGGATCAGGCGGGTTCGTGGTATATTGTGATGCTTCTAGAGTGGGGCTGGGCTGTGTATTGATGCAGCACGACAGAGTTATCGCGTATGCTTCTCGGCAGCTGAGGAAACACGAGCAGAACTACCCCACCCATGATTTAGAGATGGCTGCAGTGGTATTTGCACTTAAGATCTGGAGACATTACCTATACGGTGAGTCGTGCCAGATATTCACTGACCACAAGAGTTTGAAGTATATCTTCCAGCAGCGAGACCTGAACCTGAGACAGCGCCGTTGGATGGAGTTGGTGAAGGATTATGACTGCGAGATTTTATACCATCCGGGCAAGGCGAATGTGGTGGCAGATGCTTTGAGTAGGAGGCCCGGAGGTAGCTTATCTTGTTTGAGCGCAGCACAGATGCAGTCGACGGCGGATTGGCAGGTTTTATGTGATAGCAGAGTGCAGTTCGAGTTTACTCCTACAGGAGGACAGCTGGCCCATTTCAGAGCACGCCCACAGTTACTTGACCGTATCCGTGAGGCACAGTCCGGCGATGCCTGTATCTTAGATATCATTGAGCAGATTCGGCAGGGCAGAGTTTCTGAGTTCGTGATTGATGATCAGGGGATACTTCGCTTTGGGACTCGACTGTGCGTGCCAGATTCAGAGGGATTGAGGCGTGATATTCTCGAGGAGGCACATAGATCAGTATACAGTGTTCACCCAGGTTCCACCAAGATGTACCGTGATTTGAGAGAGGTTTACTGGTGGGACGGGATGAAGAAGGATATTACAGACTTTGTGTCAAGATGCCTGACTTGTCAGCAAGTCAAGGCTGAGCACCAGAGGCCAGCCGGCGAGTTACAGCCTTTGCCCATCCCTGAGTGGAAGTGGGAGCAGGTCTCCATGGACTTCGTTGTGGGTCTACCCAGGACCAGTCGAGGGTATGAATCTATTTGGGTGATTGTGGATCGACTGACGAAAGCAGCTCACTTTCTGCCAGTAAAGACCACTTTTGGATTTTCTCAGTACGCCCAGGTTTATATTGATGAGATAGTGCGACTGCATGGTGTTCCGACTTGCATCGTGTCCGACCGTGGCACCCAGTTTACCAACCGATTGTGGCAGAAACTCCAGGAAGCTTTGGGCACCCGATTGAGTTTTAGCACAGCCTTTCATCCGCAGACTGACGGTCAGTCGGAGCGTACTATTCAGACTCTTGAGGACATGCTCAGAGCTTGTGTTTTGGATTTCGGTGGTAGCTGGGATCGTCATTTGCCTTTGATCGAGTTTTCCTACAATAATAGTTTCCAGGAGACGATACAGATGGCACCTTTCGAGGCTTTATATGGGAGGAGATGTCGATCGCCTGTATGTTGGACAGAGCTCAGGGAAAGCAGTATTTTGGGGCCTCAGATCGTACAGGAGACGACCGAGAAAATACAGCTGATTCGGGACAGGATGAGAGCGGCACAGAGCAGGCAGAAATCTTATGCTGACAGGCGTCGTCGCCGACTCGAGTTCGCTGTTGGCGATCATGTTTTCCTGAAGGTCTCTCCGATGAAGGGTGTGATGAGATTTGGGCGGAAAGGGAAACTGAGTCCTAGATATGTTGGTCCTTTCGAGATCCTAGAGCGTGTTGGTCCAGTCGCTTATCAGTTAGCTCTTCCGCCCAGCTTCCCCGATGTTCACCCCGTATTCCATGTCTCGATGCTCCGCAAGTACCTTCATGATCCTTCCCAGGCGATTCAACACCAGACGATCCAGTTAGAGAGTGACCTTTCTTTCACCGAGCAGCCGGTTGTCATCTTGGATAGGCAGGTGAAGAAATTGAGGTCGAAGGTCATACCGTCTGTCAAAGTCCTTTGGCGTGGCCCGAACAGCGAGGAGGTCACCTGGGAGACCGAGGTCGAGATGAGGAAGAGATATCCCCATCTTTTTGAAGGTACACGTAGTTAAATTCTAATTCGGGGACCGAATTTCTTTAAGGGGGGAAGATTGTAACCCTTCGAAAATCGTTTAGGCAGTTTTTCGGCAAACGACTAATTTTTCGGCTTTTTCCGTAAAAAGTCAAAATTGATATTTTTCATTTTAGACCTAATTATACAAAATTTAAATAAGATATTACTATAATTTTGTCACTAAAATTTCATTTATAATTTTCTAGTTAAATAAATTTTTTTTCGTAATTAATTATTTTTTTATTATTTTAAGCCTTTTTAAATACATTTAATTAGGGATAAATACAAATTTAATTAGGTAAATTTATTAATTAGGAGTCTTTATAAGCTAAAATATGGTGTTAATAAAATTGTGTCATGACTTTCACATTTTTAGTTTTTGGGTTGGAAATTTAATGAGAAAATGAGGTAAAATAAGGGTTTTTTTGTAAAATGTTGAAAAGAAATGCATTAAATGATAACATGGGGGTGTTTTGGACCTAGAATCTTCTCCAAATTTCCCAAACTCTCTCCTCCACCTGCTGGCCGACCCCTTCACCTGCAGTTTTCCCCACTTCCTCACTCCATTTGGCTTCATTTCTTGCAAAAAAATTCAAGAAAAATCCACAATTTCCACCTCCATTCAAAGCTTAACCCTAATCCCTTCTCTCTTCAACCCAAATTCGTTCAAAAACATGATGAAAGGAGGCTTCTTGGAGACTTGATCAAGCTAGGGTTCAAGCTTGAGAGGTGAAAATCCTAAACTAGTTGCTTACTTGAGGTTTAATTGTGTTAGAATTTCAATTCTAAATATTAGTTTACTAGTAAATGTTTGATTAGGAAAAATCAAGAGAAGGTTTTGATTTTAGAAATTAGGGCTTGTAGCATAATGGTGGGATTATGTTAGGGATGGTTATCTAGGTGATTGGAGTGGTTAATTGTGTATTGGTATGCTCGCTAAAACGACAAATTTCAACGTTTGTATCGATTTGGTTTGAAAATCGCTTACTAGATTTTTACGAAAAATAGTATGCGTTCAAATTGCGCTAGGTTAGCGATATTATTAGCTTCGTATAGGATTTTTAGAGTGCGCGAACGTGGGGTTTCGTCTAGTCGGGTTGTAGTTTTGTCGATTTCCCCGAAATGACGATTTTAGCTAAAAATTAGCGATTTTCGTGCGTTTTTCCGCGCACCGAGTGCATGCTATGTTTAATTTGTGAGCGTCGATATTTGTATAATGTGACTTGCATCGTTTAGGGTTATGTAATCTTATACTTGGTGTTGTGCAAATTTAGGATCGGTCGGGGAAACTTCGGATACAGCGCGAAAAGGCAAAGCGGTGGCCGGATCAGATTAGCGGGGATTTCTGGTGAGTAGATATATTCATCTATGGGGGAATCGTCTGGATGGCGCGAGGCGCCCCCCCTAGTTAGGATTACCCTACTTTATGCATTAATTATATTGTTAGCTAGCTTATCCATTTATATACATGGCATACCCTCACAGCTAACCCTATACTAGATTGCATGGACATTCATATGACGTTCATATATACATACGCGATATCATTTCGTAGGACACGAACACATTACCATTGGCATCGATTGCACGCGCACTATTCATGTGACACACACGCCTTTGGTAATTGCCATGCCACGTACACTAGAAAACCTGTTTAACTTAATATCGCTATTTGCATTCAAACATGATATATGAAATTGCATAGCATGCATATACCTCGCATTAACATCATATTTATATAGATTGCTACTAAAACTCACATCATATACATTGATATCATAGACATTTATTATATATAACATGTGGACACTATGATTTTCTTGATGATTTCAGTTTTTCTGTGATTTCTGGATTTTTGGGGAAAACCGCAAGAATTTAACAAAACCTTAGATTTATCATTTTCAAAACAAAGTTGCGGTTTTCTCATGATGTCTGTGTCGTCCACCATGAGTTTTCATGTTTTCTGTTGGATTTCGAGACCCGATTCGAGGAGTGGATGAACCGTCTCGGGTACATGGTGGGCCCGGTATGGTACCCCGGGGCAAGAAGATCGAGTTGTAGACGATGAGCCTGGCAGGGGAAGACTACCTACCGGTGATGTCAGGCGCGGCGGATATCCGGAGGATACCGACCGTTGTCGTGAGATTTATGATATGGGCCGATCCGGACTGACGGAGCCCGATATTGAGACAGATATGATTCCTATTTGGTGTCGATGCTTGACACGGGTTTCCAGATGATTTCTTGATGATATTTAGCTATTATACAGACATTCATTTTCTAAAAGTTAAGAATGCAGTAACTTTAACATTCTAAACACTTAAAGAGTTAGAAAAGATATTGCATACCTGTGCATGCATACTAGAGTTATTATATCACATATGGACATACATGTTGTGGTGCATTGCGTGCATTCTTACGATTGCCTTATTAGATGTTATATTTACTCACGAGCTGGCAACTCACCCCCGTTGTGCCACAGTGTCTTGCAGGTCGGACCCGTCAGTCTCGTAGCGGCGGGCTATCTTGTCATCAGTTTCTTTTGCTCAGACTCGCGACATCGCCCGTAGGTGGGTTGCGAGTATACTTTATTCCTTTTTGCTTTATCATTATATCTAGTATTCTCCACCTACCACTTGTATTGTATATGCGACATAGTGATGAGAATGAGAGATATGTATATTTGTGGTTTCTTTTGGGTCGAGCTCACTTGAGCCGGCGTTGCGTTTTCTGATATTTTGGGTTTCTTCTGCTCTTTTCTTAGTATTGCTTATATATATTGCATGTGGTTTTGATCCGCCTTGGGCGAAGAGCTAGCTCCCGCTTGGGGATGCCATTTTTATGATTTCATATGTATTATCTTGTTGTACCCATTTTTGGGGATAGAAAATACAGGGGAGACTCTGCCGAAATTTTCAGAAATTTTTGATGTTTTAAAAAGGGATTCTTTGCAACTCAATTGATTTAAAAAAAAAACGTTTTCATTTAAGGTTTTCCTTCACTCTCTTTTGATTTTGGTTTAGATTTTCTGGGTTTTGGCTGACTTAGGTTACGGTACGCCTTTAGACGTCTTGTAATCTAAGTGCCAGTCACGTTCCGTACTTTCGGGTCGTGACAGTGATTCGGGACTGTACCCAAAAACCACCGTTTTGCATGCCCTCTTGGACGTGGTAAGGTGGAAATCAAAGCACAGTGGGAATCACACAAGACACTATGACGATCTCGGGTATACAGACTAACCTGTACACGTGTCACCAGAGAACTGCCATCTGACATAAGGTATAATACCATCTGGGAGTTCTCGGCGAGTCCGTCCAGTGTACCTAGTCTCCACTTAGCACCCGTATATCATCTCTGATGTCAAACACCAATGGATATGGGATCATCCATCGCCCATCTGTATGGGTTGAGAAGGTATACGCTAGTCTACTCTGGTATATCGATGCCCCGTCTCGATACACCCACGACTAGGGACTTTGAAGGATGTACTTATGGACTACCATGTCCCCACTAGTATGATCCGCATCACAGTCCAGGTAGTCAAGTACACATCCTAAGAGCTTTACCAACATGTAACAGAGAGACAATCAGTGTACACGTTAAGGTAAAGAGTAACCAGATAGCATACTATCATATCGAGCAAGAAATTCATCCCTATATATGTCCAAGCATCCACTACAATATACATCCTATGTATAGTAATGGCCTCTGTAGGGTTGCTATGCACGCTCACAAGGTTCTACGAGGCATCAACCATGCCCGATTAAAAATTTAGCCGTGCCGAACAACCCGAAGCCGGATCTTTAAACTAGGGTTTAGGCGAAAACAAGCATGTTAAACTCTTTAACACTAAGTGAGAGGGATTACAACCTTTGTAGATCCGGTCCTTCACTTCATAAGCTCCGTATTGTGGTCCCTTCGCTGCGATCATCGGGTTCCGGACTCTCGAGAGGCTCCACGAAGAGAAAGATGCAGTCTTGCTTCCGATCTTCGATACAAAGATGATCTACCTTGAAGTTTCATTAACACAAGCTAACACTCACTAAATTAAGTGAACACTCTCATCTAAAGGGCAAGGGAAGATGAGGATGATGAAGTAGGATTTTTGCTCTCTTTTATAATCTTTTTCTCACTCATTTATCATCACTTAGAAATAGCTAGAAAGCTTTTTCAATGAATAACTCAAGGAAGAAGATGATAGAATTCATTTTGTGATGAATAATAAAAAGTTATCATAATTATTTATGCAACCATGGTTGTAGTAACCAATGTAGAGAGTTTAGTAGGGTTAGGGTTTGGGTTGGGTTAAAGGGTGAGTCACAAAGAAATATCTATCATAATATCTTATCAAATGACAAAGTAAAACCATCTAGAAACATCTAGAATACATTAACCCAAATCAAACCCTAATCTTGTTTAAACTCCACTAAACTTGTTGCATTAATAATTATAACATGTTACAATATTATATATCACATATACAATATTTATTGTAACAAAATAAAATAATACATTTAACATATATCGCATATATATCAATGTATTACCCGAGTGAGAAAAATAATCTTTTAGTGAGCAAATATTAGTTAATGTAATTTAATATATCGTATATATTATTATACATTAAATTATCGAATCAACACTTGATCCGACAATCCGGCTATATCGCATATCACCGACTAATATTTATCCATACCGATTCATCGAATCAACACTTGATCCGATGACCCGGCTGATATCAAATATCGCGAGAATAGAATACGGTATCTCATATTGCATTATCCTCGGTCCCGCACATATCATATATGTGCTCCTACTCCATTTTGCCTGAGTCAAGAAACCTCCGTGTAGGACTCTAAAGAATCGTCAATACGCCGGCAGTAGGTGATGATCATATCAAACACCCACAAGCTGCAAGCGGTCAGCTAAACGTAACAGCCACCCAGGTATTGAGCGCTCAGAAGATCAACAAGCAAGGCTGTACATTCTCCTGTGAATCCAATCAGTAACACTCCCGTACAGTCCGGTCTCGTCGTCTGATATGTCGCATATCTCGCCTAGGGGTGGTAAACGTCATACCCCAGTAGCTTGATAAGTCGTGTCGATTTGAGGTCTATAACAGTTCGAGAAACTACTGATAACACTTACCAGTAAATCTCAGCAACCCTGGCCAGGGATTTTCGGTTATAGCCAATCGAACACAGCACAACATCAACTCCCTATACCGGGAGAGACGAATCCCCTCCTATAGCTCATTGCCTCCATGTGATTCGGGACTGTACCCAAAAGCCACCTTTTTGCACGCCCTCTTGGACGTGGTATGATGGAAATCAAAGCACAGTGGGAATCACACAAGACTCTATGACGATCTCGGGTCAACAGACTACTCTGTACCAGTGTCACCGGAGAACTGCCATCTGACGTGAGGTATAATACCATCTGGGAGTTCTCGGCGAGTCCGTCCAGTGTACCCAGTCTCCACTGAGCACCCGTACACCATCCTTGATGTCAAACACCGATGGATATGGGATCATCCATCGCCCATCATATGGGTCAAGATGCGTATACGCTAGTCTACTCTAGTGCATCGATGCCCTGTCTCGATACACCCTCGACTAGGAACAATTATAGGATGTACTCGTCGACTACCGTGGCCCCACTAGTATGATCTCATCATAGTCCCAGTAGTCGAGTACATATCCTAAGGGCTTTATCAACATGTAACATAGAGACAATCAGAGTACATGTTAAGATAAAGTAGAACCAGATA
Source organism: Agapanthus africanus (assembly GCA_030015575.1). Lineage (NCBI taxonomy): Eukaryota > Viridiplantae > Streptophyta > Magnoliopsida > Asparagales > Amaryllidaceae > Agapanthus > Agapanthus africanus. Next base: position 219,885,295 of record JASDDO010000029.1, read on the forward strand.
GCATACTATCATGTCAAGCAAGAATGTCCTCCCTATATATGTCCAAGCATCCATTACAATATACATCATATGTATAATAATGGCCTCTAGGGCATACATATTACTAACAATCTCCCACTTGCACTAGAGCCATCTGTTGTGGTATCGCATACCCAACAATTAGCTGTGGTTGAAGTATCTCATACTCAACCAACCCATAAAAGTCTCTACTGGGAAAAAGGCCTTTGTGAGTGGATCCGCGCTGTTGTCCTCTGTGTCTACTCTCCTAACCTCGATCACCTTGGAGATCAACCATCTCCATGATCAGGTGATACTGCCTAAGAAATATATCTGGATTTCTGATGGGACGGGGGGTTCCTTGGCAAAAGCCACAACTCTATTGTCACACAATGGTAGGAACGAAGTTCATCTCATGAACTTATATATATCCAGACTGCCTCTTTGGTAGCATCTTTGGTAACGATGTATCTTGCCTCTAATCGTCTAGTAAGTCACGGTATCTAGCTTGGAACTCTTCCAACATACCGTCCCTCTACTGAGGGTATAGACAATGCCTGCGACTGACATTCAGTCGTCCTTATCACCCTGGAACCTTTCCAGTGATTCTCCCCAGGATCGATTGATACCATCTCACTACAACTAGTGAGAATCCTAACATCCAATTAGATCTATCTCATAGATCCACAAACCCAGGATTTAGGAGGTATCACTTTGATCCTATATGGAGAATCCTTGTGATAAGTGGAGATTGACCGATCGTAGCATAGGAAACTCCTTCCCTATCAAGAGTATGTCATCCACGTACTCTACGAGGATCACCACCATACTCTCTACTACCTTTTTGTATATACAAGGTTCATTTACCATTTTGATGAAGTCAAACTCTTTGACTACCACATCAAAACAGATGTTCCAACTCCGCGATGCCTGTTTTATCACGTAAAACATCTTGCGCACGTTTCCGCTGCTCCCACTGTCTACAAAGCCCTCTGGCTGTGTACTTATAGATGCTCTTTTCTAAAACATCATTTAGAAAAGCAGTCATGACACCCAACCGCCAGATATCGTAGTCATGGTATGTAGCCGTGGCAAGTAGGATCTGAATGGACTTAAGCATAGCTTTGAAAGTCCTAACTTTTCCATGTACACCAAGTAATCTTCTCAAGATATACTCGCTCCTGATGGGGATTTAACTCTTCAGATAAAGCAACCAAAGTCCATACTTTGTTGGTGTATAAGGATTCCATCTCAGATCGATAAGCATCCAGCCATTCTTACAGAGTCCCACTCCTGATGGCCAGCTCGAAACTAGTTGGGTCATCATCTCATGATGCAATCCTCGCTCCCACTGTCATAGAGAAACCGAAGTATCTCTCAGGTGGGTGAGGAGCCCTACTGGATCGGCGGAGAGGCTGAGGTTCGTTGGAAACTATTGACTCCTTTGGTTCTACCAAATCATCAGCTGCAGTTTGTATAGCTGGAACCTTTCCAGTTCTACATAACAGACCTTGCCTCGAGCTTGTCCGGATTTTGCTTTTAGACATAGTTCGGACAACCCCAAATCTTAACAAACTTAAGATATGGGCTTTTTTTTCTTTTCCATATCACATATGAAGTGGTAGGCAACTGATTTGATTTGAACCCTATTCAATAGGTATGCAGCTTCTCAAGTGCATAACACCCAAAAGGAAATAGGAAACTCAGTAGTACTCATCGTAGAGCACACCATATCACATAGGGTGCTATTGCTCCGCCCCGATACACCGTCGTGCTGTGGTGTATACGGAGGAGTGGTGCTGAGAGAGAATCTTATTCTCCTTTAGAATAGTCCAGGAATTCCGTGCTCAAGTATTCTCCTCCTTGATCACATCAAAGGACATAATACTTTTACCCGTATTTTGGTTCTTTACTTCTAACTTATATTCTGTGAATATCTCAAAAGCTTCGGACTTGTGTTTCAACAGGAACATATGTCTGAATCTTGAAAGATCATCAGAGAATGTAATGAAGTACAAAGAACCGGTCTTGGCATGTGTAGACAGGGGACTTTCATACATCAGCATGTATCTATCCTAAGAGTTTACTGACTCTTTCTCTGTTTCCAATAAACAGAGCTGTGGTCATTTTATCTTTGTGACATGACTGGCAAGTTTCACAAGATGTAAATTCAAACAAATTTAAATATGCATCTAAATGTAACTTTGCTAGTCGGGTCGCATTGATATGACCTAGTCTACAACGCCTCAAGAAGTATCCATTCATTTCTGAACTCTTCCTCTCGTGTGTGTTCTGTATACTAAGAACTGTAGTTTGATTTAGAACGTCAATGCTTTTAGACAATGTGCCTGAACCGATCAACTCTTGATATAGGAAATGTTTAAAACATTATCCAACGATACAAAATTATATCCTTTCTTTACTAATAAAGAGACTGATATGATGTTGTATATCAGGTTCGGTATCTAATAACATTCGTTCAGAATTAATGTATTCTGGTAATACAAGGTGATAGTGACCAACAGACTTGGCTGCAACACTTGCACCGTTTTCTATCTCATGAAACTTATCACCCGTTCTCAGTTCTCTACCTATCTGTAGCCCATGTAACAGATTACATATGCGGGATCCTGATCCGGTATCACATACCCAGGACGTAAAGGATACTGAGAAACAGTTCTATGTAATGAACACACCCGAAGACGATGCATCAGCATGCACTTTCTTCGTTTGGGCGGCACGGGAAATCTGGTATTCCCCAATTTCCTGCTCTATCTTATAACAATTATAAGTTGGAGCGGGACCAACATTCCCCAGCTCAGTATAACAAGCGGGTTCGGTCAATACATCCGTATTATTATCTTGATTAAGGCGTGATATGGTCGCTACCTGGAGAGAGAGAGAAGAAAACATTCAGCGTATGCTCTTGCAAGATTAGATTGGTTATCTAATATATCTAATCAGGATGTCTCCCACTGTTTTAATCAAATCTTCTTTCAAACCCTAAAAGGAAAGACTAGCCGGGATTAATTACACGCTACAAGTTCGCCAATCTTTCAGCCAGGCCAGTGTCGGTACTTTGAGGGAGGTCCCCCGTGCTTTCGCACGAACCTAATTAAAGTAAACCTCATTTTCCCAGAGGCGTAACCCCGTTAACACCTTTCTAGACACCTACTTGATCGGCTAATTGTAATGTGTAAAACTCTCCCAGGAGTAACTCTTACTCGCAGCGGGTATCGGGATCCAACTATCTCATAGAAGGTATGCAATCTCATTGCAAATTTCAACACTTGAAATTCCCGATAATATATTACCCCTAGTACTTATGACCTTAACTAAGGTCAACATATCATAAGCACTAGTCAAGTTCTACCCGTCATTTCATGATTAATCAGACCCACCCTACATGACCCTCAACTATGGTCGACGTAATCACATGAATGTCCTAACTAATCGCATCATATGCTGTGTAGGAAGACATCACTTAGCTACCGTACACTACGCCTCAACTAAAGTCGACATACGCAGCACGAATACTAAGTACTCTACTTCCTAAAATGACGGAGGGCTATGACAGGTTTTTAAGAAAACCCTTTGCGTAATGAACTTGATATCGTTGTAGAATCGAGTGATTTTAAATGGAATGTTTTTGAGGCTTTTCTAGTTTTGCTAAAGGGGTCACTCCCGGTGAAGGGATCGTCGGCCCTTTCCTCATCGAATAAGGTGCAGGATATTTCACAAATATCACTATGCAAAGCAAAAACTATAGAAGCAATCAAAAGACAGACTGAGTTTGTAGCATCTGCTAGTTTCACTAAAGAGGTCACTCCCGGTGAAGGGATCTCGGCTCTTTCCTTATCGAATAAGGTGCTGGATGTTCTACAAAGAACACCGCTATGCAAAGCAAGAACTAGAGCTACCAGTTTTTTAAACAAGTTTCTACAACATCTTAGGTTTCTTTTATTTCATTAATCTCATTAATGAAGTCCCATTTTATTATGCTTCACAAGCATCTCTTTTTGAAACGAAATCTGCAATATAACATATATCTCATATATATAATATAAACATTCATCTCAGGCAGTAATATGATCTCATCACAGAACATTGCAGCAGAAGAACATATATGAAATATTGGATATACTAGGACGTCCGTGTTTTTAATACGAGCCTATATAAAACACGGATTCCACGGTCGCGATGAATAGCCAAACCCACATCCCTAGACCCCTACGAGAGCGACAAGCAACACTGCCAATTCTAGGGTTAGGAGACCCGGTCTCGACTCCTCGAAATGGTCTCCCACTGGACCCTAGAACCCGGTTACTTATGCTCCCCGCCTTGGGTCTACCTAATGCGGAAAAGTAAATAATATACAAGGGTGACATCAACCTCATCCCGGAAGTGCCCCAATAAAAGAATATTACATACAAATGAATTTTACATGAATGAAAAAGAAAAAACCCTCATCTCACATAAAACCCCCGGCTATTCAGAACGTGACGATCCAATAGAACATATCACAGCAACACATAATATCTCATATCATCAACGTAAGCAAGTATGCGTATCCCGATTGTCGTTGATGTATAGTAACGAAACCGGCGATACACCACATACTACGCTTACGGTCACAGAAAAGAAAGTGTAAAATTACAACAGTTGGAATCCGCAACCTTCTTAGACATCGCATGCCTAACCAAATGAATTCTTTAGACATCTCATGCCTAACAATTATAAACCCCGCATTTTAGTCTCATTATCGAAAACTCTTTTCAATATCAAGTCGGGCAATTCAACAAGATTCCCGACATCCTGATCGAATGCTCGTCGCAAACTTTAGTAGACGGCCGCACCTCCGGATGCCGTCGACAAAGTGCACTAAGGCGGAACACCGCTGTCGCAAGCACCCGAATGGATGCTTTTGGCGACGGGGTTCTCCTACAGTCACTTAGTCAGGGCTATGGGGCGTAGCTGTCTATTAAGTTTACCCGGCGAGTATCCGCGTACGCTACGTGATTGCGACGGACTTTTGATCACATCAAAATTCCGTGGCAACCGATCATTTGAGACTAAACTGCTAGATTTATAACATTCAAATTAGTTATCTCATAACTACCTGTGGATTCCAAATATTGTATCACATTCCAGATAAATAGACAATGTTAAACTTTCCGATCGAATAATCAAACACCCAAGATTTCCCCAAATTATCTCAACACTTGAAATCAGTTTAAAAACATCCATCACATGCCACAGTACCAATGGTCCAGCCGTAGAAGGGTCAAGCCAACGCCTCACATGTGGCACGCCGTACTGCCCCAAACCCTAAGGTTCAAAAGACAGTTCAAGACGGTCACATAATCGAGTTAAGGTTTGTTGTTTTCTAGAGGGTCCACCGCGTTACTTGCACGACTAAGAACATTCTTAAACTCGAGAAAAAAATCCAATTTTTGAAAAATTTTCCGAAAGGGGAAAAAGTGAGTTATTGATATCCGTTCGAACTTTTTAACGGTTTCTATAAATTACTCGGACAAACTAAACAAAGTTAAATTATCCGATCGAATTAACGAGTCCCCAATACAACCCTAGAAAACTCAACACTTGAGTGGAATTAAAAAATTTATAGAAAAAAATAACAAGAAAGGACCTAATAATAATTACATGAAATTCCAGGGACTAAGTCACAATTTTGGCCGCGGAACCGCCGCCAAACCCTTGGTTTCGCCCCGGTTCCGCGGTCAAATTTTCGAATTAGAGGTCCGTACTTCACAGTTATTCTTATTTTTTCCTGCTTTTTTTCTGAGAATTTTTAATTCAGAAAAAACCACATTTTTGAAAAATGTACAGAGAAGGGTTCGTGTCGGGGTTTTCGGGTTCGATCGGACTTTAAACTTCGTCTAGATTTCGCCTAAAGCTCTAGCTTGGCTCTGATACCACTGTAGGATTGCTATGCACGCTCACAAGGTTCTACGAGGCATCAACCATGCCCGATTAAAAATTTAGCCGTGCCGAACAACCCGAAGCCGGATCTTTAAACTAGGGTTTAGGCGAAAACAAGCATGTTAAACTCTTTAACACTAAGTGAGAGGGATTACAACCTTTGTAGATCCGGTCCTTCACTTCATAAGCTCCGTATTGTGGTCCCTTCGCTGCGATCATCGGGTTCCGGACTCTCGAGAGGGTCCACGAAGAGAAAGATGCAGTCTTGCTTCCGATCTTCGATACAAAGATGATCTACCTTGAAGTTTCATTAACACAAGCTAACACTCACTAAATTAAGTGAACACTCTCATCTAAAGGGCAAGGGAAGATGAGGATGATGAAGTAGGATTTTTGCTCTCTTTTATAATCTTTTTCTCACTCATTTATCATCACTTAGAAAAAGCTAGAAAGCTTTTTCAATGAATAACTCAAGGAAGAAGATGATAGAATTCATTTTGTGATGAATAATAAAAAGTTATCATAATTATTTATGCAACCATGGTTGTAGTAACCAATGTAGAGAGTTTAGTAGGGTTAGGGTTTGGGTTGGGTTAAAGGGTGAGTCACAAAGAAATATCTATCATAATATCTTATCAAATGACAAAGTAAAACCATCTAGAAACATCTAGAATACATTAACCCAAATCAAACCCTAATCTTGTTTAAACTCCACTAAACTTGTTGCATTAATAATTATAACATGTTACAATATTATATATCACATATACAATATTTATTGTAACAAAATAAAATAATACATTTAACATATATCGCATATATATCAATGTATTACCCGAGTGAGAAAAATAATCTTTTAGTGAGCAAATATTAGTTAATGTAATTTAATATATCATATATATTATTATACATTAAATTATCGAATCAACACTTGATCCGACAATCCGGCTATATCGCATATAACCGACTAATATTTATCCGTACCGATTCATCGAATCAACACTTGATCCGATGACCCGGCTGATATCAAATATCGCGAGAATAGAATACGGCATCTCATATCGCATTATCCTCGGTCCCGCACATATCATATATGTGCTCCTACTCCGTTTTGCCTGAGTCAAGAAACCTCTGTGTAGGACTCTAAAGAATCGTCAATACGCCGGCAGTAGGTGATGATCATATCAAACACCCACAAGCTGCAAGCGGTCAGCTAAATATAACAGCCACCCAGGTATTGAGCGCTCAGAAGATCAACAAGCAAGGCTGTACATTCTCCTGTGAATCCAATCAGTAACACTCCCGTACAGTCCGGTCTCGTCGTCTGATATGTCGCATATCTCACCTAGGGGTGGTAAACGTCAGACCCCAGTAGCTTGATAAGTCGTGTCGATTTGAGGTCTATAACAGTTCGAGAAACTACTGATAACACTTACCAGTAAATCTCAGCAACCCTGACCAGGGATTTCCGGTTATAGCCAATCGAACACAGCACAACATCAACTCCCTATACCGGGAGAGACGAATCCCCTCCTATCGCTCATTGCCTCCATATGATTCGGGACTGTACCCAAAAGCCACCTTTTTGCACGCCCTCTTGGACGTGGTATGATGGAAATCAAAGCACAGTGGGAATCACACAAGACTCTATGACGATCTCGGGTCAACAGACTACTCTGTACCAGTGTCACCGGAGAACTGCCATCTGACGTGAGGTATAATACCATCTGGGAGTTCTCGGTGAGTCCGTCCAGTGTACCCAGTCTCCACTGAGCACCCGTACACCATCCTTGATGTCAAACACCGATGGATATGGGATAGCAGTGGTTGTAGTAGGGCCATCTGATAGCAGTGGTTGTAGTATCTCATACTCAACCATCCTATAAAAGTCTTTATCTGGGAAAAGGCCTTTGTGAGTGGATCCGCCGTGTTGTCCTCTGAGTCTACTCTCCTAACCTCGATCCCCTGGAGATCAACCATCTCCTCGATCAGGTGATACTGCCTAAGTGAGAAAAATAAATGCTTTAGTGAACCAATGTTAGTTAATGTAAATTAGTATATCATATATACAATTATACACTAAATTATTAAATCAATACTTGACTTAATAATCCGGTTATATCATATATAGCCGACTAACATTCAATGTATCGATTTATCGAATCAACCCTTGATTCGATAACTAGGTTATATCGCATACAACCGATCGATAAAAACATCGTAAGAATGGAATATGGTATCGCATATACGCATTATTCTTGGTCCCGCACATATCACATATGCGCTCCTATTTCGTTTTGCCTGAGCCAGTACAACCTCTATGTAGGACTCTAAAGACTCGTCAATACGCCGGCAGTAGGTGATGATCATATCAAGCACCCACAAGCCGTCAGCGGTACTAGCTGGACGTAACGGCTACCCGGGTATTGAGCGATCAGAAGATCAGCAAGCAAGCCCGCTCCAACTCCTGCAAAAGCCTGACAGTGACACTACCGTACAGTCCGGTCTCCTCGTCTGATATGTCGCATACCAGTTCTAGGGGTGGTAAACGTCAGACCCCAATAACCGATAAGTCATGCAGATATGAGGCTCATAACGGGTCGAGAAACTACTGGTAACACTTACCAGTAAATCTCTAAACCAGCCCTGGCCAGGGACTTCCCTGTTATGGCCAATCGAGCATAGCGCAACATCAACCCCCAATACCGGGAGAGACGAAACCCCTCCTATCGCTCATTGCCTCCATGTGACTCGGGACTGTACCCAAAAACCACCGTTTTACACGCCCTCTTGGACGTGGTAAGGTAGAAATCAAAGCACAGTGGGAATCACACAAGACTCTATGACGATCTCGGATCTACAGACTAACCTGTACCAGTGTCACCAGAGAACCGCCATCTGACGTAAGGTATAATACCATCTGGGAGTTCTCGGCAAGTCCGCCCAGTGTACCCAGTCTCCACTGAGCACCCGTATATCATCTCTGATGTCAAACACCAATGGATATGGGATCATCCATCGCCCATCTGTATGGGTCAAGAAGGCGTACGCTAGTCTACTCTGGTATATCGATGCCCCGTCTCGATACACCCACGACTAGGGACCTTGAAGGATGTACTTATGGACTACCATGTCCCCACTAGTATAATCCGCATCATAGTCCAGGTAGTCAAGTACACATCCTAAGGGCTTTACCAACATGTAACAGAGAGACAATCAGTATACACGTTAAGGTAAAGAGTAACCAGATAGCATACTATCATGTCGAGCAAGAAAGTCCTCCCTATATATGTCCAAGCATCCACTACAATACACATCATATGTATAGTAATGGCCTCTAGGGCATACATATAACTGACAGAAAATGCCACCACCAAGGACTCTCAAACAATTGCGGTCTCTCCAGGGGAAGCTCGCGTACATCCGGCGATTTATCGCCAACCTTTTAGGCAAATGCCGCCCTTACATTCACCTGATGAAGAAGAGAACCCCGTTCGTCTGGGACCACAAATGCCAAACCGCGCTTGACGAGATCAAGCAATACCTGCAGAACCCGCCAGTGCTGGCTGCTCCGGTCAAGGGAAAGCCTTTCATTCTTTATACAACCGCCCTTGAAGGTTCCTTAGGCGCATTGTGGGCACAGGAGAACGACCAAGGGAAAGAGAGAGCGCTCTACTATCTAAGTCGAGTTCTATTGGGGGCAGAAAACAATTACTCCTCCATCAAAAAGCACTGCCTGGCATTGATCTTCGCGATAACAAAGCTCAGGCACTATGCGTTGGCGCATGAAGTCCGTCTCATTTCGAAGGTGGACCCTCTTAAATATTTAATGTCGAAGGCCATATTGACAGGAAGACTCGCTAAATGGGCCCTGCTCTTAATGGAGTTTTTTTTATAACTTATCAGCCTCTTAAGGCGGTGAAAGGAAAGGCTATTGCCGACTTCCTCGCTGAACATCCAATACCAGCCGATTCCCCTTTGAATTCCGAACTGCCAGATGAATACACGTTTGATGCGATTGACGGCGGTGATACCCGATGGGAACTTTATTTCGATGGAGCATCTTCTATGAAGAAGCGCAAGCACAATACACCCATAATCAAATCGGGGGTAGGCCTTATCTTCGTAACTCCATAAAGAGGGATAATGCGCTTCGCTTTTTCCCTAACAGAGCCGAGGACGAACAATGAGGCCGAATACGAAGCTTTGATAGCAGACCTCGAGATCGCCATCGACATGGGAATTGAAAACCTCCTCATATACGGAGATTCCCAACTAGTCGTTAGTCAAGTAAACGGCGACTACCAGACATGTAAGCCAGAACCGGTAAAGTACGGCGAAAGAGTACAGTGACTGCTGACTCAAATCCCCTCCTACACCTTAGAAAGCATACCGCGTGCCGAAAATAGCAAAGCGGATGCATTAGCCAAGCTAGCTAAATGTAGGATTACTAGGCACACTAAGGAGGCTCTACAAGGAATCAACCATGCCGGATTAAAATTTTAGCATGCCGAACAACCCTAAGCGAGATCGTTAACTAGAGATTAGGCGAACAAATGAAAGTAAATCACATTTACACTAAGTGAATACGAAAATACAACCCTTGTAGATCGGTCCTTCTGTAGGGTTCCTAGGCACTCTAGTGAAGTCTCACAAGTGATCAAACATGCACAAATCAAATTTTACGGGTGCCTACAAACCCGACTACGGATCGTTTACTAGATATTTAGGCGAAACAAGCAAAATAGTTAACATTTTAACTAAGGGAACAGATATACAACCTTTGTAGATCCGGTCCACCACCTCCACGGCTCCGCAACGAAGTCCTCTCGCTGTCCAAGTGAACTCCCGGGCTCTAGCATCGGCTTCGTCGAAGAATAAGCGAGCTAGGTCGTCAATATCCATGCCGAAGATGATCTACGTCGAGACATCGCTAGATCAAGCTCCACCTTCACCAAACCTTGAAAATTTGTGAAGGAAACACACTTTACTACTTGGCAAGAGGTAGAGGATGAAGAAATAGGAAGTGGGTAGACTTTAGTTTTGGATTTCTCACTTGATTTGGCTAGTTGCCATTGAAGTAGAAAGCTTCTCTTCATGTTGAAGAAGATGAAGAAGAAGAAGATATGATAAGATTATTAAAAAAGAAAATAAAAAAGTAATACTTATCATGACTTCAACCATGGTTTAGTGTAGAGATTTAACCAAGGTTTAGATGAGTGGTTAGGGTTAGAGAAAAGACAAGAATGGTGGACTTAGTCAAGGTTTCAAGAAGCTTCAAAGAAAAAGACAAACTAAGCCACCATTTCATTTTCTCTTTATCTTTTCCAAAACAATAATAAATGGATAAATAAATAAGAGAAAAGAAACCCTAACCATTCAATAAACATGGTTTAATCTTTACACAAACCCAAAAGAGCAAGTATCATCAAACATGATACAATCTTGTGCACAAAAGTATATCACATATACAATGTGTACAAACCAAGTGAGTAAATCCATTTAAAGTGAACCAATACTAGTTAATGCAAAGTAATATATCAAATATATATAATTATACATTAAATCATTAAATCAACACTTGATTTAACGATCCGGTCATATCGCATACAACCGATTAGTATCCTATGTATCGGCTTATCGAATCAATCCTTGATTCGATAACTAGGTTATATCGCATATAACCAATCGATACATTGATCGCGAGAATGGAATACGGTATCACATACTCGAATTATTCTCGGTCCCGCACATATCTCATATGCGCTCCTATTTCGTTTCGCTTGAGCCAGGAAACCTCTGTGTAGGACTCTAAAGACTCGTCAATACACCGGTAGCAGATGATGATCATATCAAACACCCACAAGCCGCAAGCGGTCTGCTAAACGTAACGGCCACCCGGGTATTGAGCGATCAGAAGATCGACGAGCAAGCCCGCTCACACTCCTGCGAATCCAACCAGTAACACTTACCGTATAGTCCGGTCTGTTCGTCTGATATGTCGCATATCTCGCCTAGGGGTGGTAAACGTCAGACCCCAATAGCTCGATAAGTCATGCCGACTTGAGGTCCATAACATTCGTGAAACTACTGATAACTCTTACCAGTATATCACAGCAACCCTGGCCAGGGATTTCCTGTTATGGCCAGTCGAGCATAGCACAACATCAACCCCCAATACTGGGAGAGACGAATCCCCTCCTATCGCTCATTGCCTCCATGTGAATCGGGACTGTACCCAAAAACCACCTGTTTGCACGACTCAGTAGAGCCGTGGTAGGGTGGAAATCAAAGCACAGTGGGAGACACACAAGACTCTATGACGATCTCGGGTCAACAGACTAAGCTGTACCAGTGTCACCAGAGAACTGCCATCTGACGTGAGGTATAATACCATCTGGGAGTTCTCGGCGAGTCCGTTCAGTGTACCCAGTCTCCACTGAGCACCCGCATACCATCTTCGATGTCAAACACCAATGGATATGGGATCATCCATCGCCCATCGCATGGGTCGAGAAGATATGCGCTAGTCTACTCTGGAATATCGATGCCCCATCTCGATATTCCCTCGACTAGGAACATTTGAAGGATGTACTCATGGACTATCCAGGCCCCACTCGTACGATCTGCATCACAGTCCTGGAAGTCGAGTATACATCCTAAGGGCTTTATCAACATGTAACAGAGAGACAGAAATTATACATGTTAAGATAAAGAGCAACCAGATAGCGTACTATCATGTCGAGCGAGAAAGTCCTTCCTATATATGTCCCAGCATCCACTACAATATACATCCAATGTACAGTAATGGCCTCTAGGGCATACATATAACTAACACCTTCACTTCTAGAGCTCCTTGATGTAGTCCCTTTGCTGCGATCATCGGCTCCCGGACACTCGGACGGCTCCATGAGAAAATTGCAACGGGATCGCTTGAAGTCTTCGATGCTGAAGATGATCTACGTCGAGGGAATACGGACTCAAGATTCTACCTCACTAACCAAAGAATCAGTGAAGCAAACACCCAAAACTAAAGTGCTAGTCTAGTAGAGGATGGTGAGATAGGAAATGGGTACACTTTAGATTTTCTTTTCTCACTTTGATTCTCTCTCTTTTTCAAACCCTAGCAAGAAATGAAGGAGGAAGAAGATGAGCTCAAGAATGAGGATGGAAAAATGATCAAGAGAGAGAATGAGCCAACCATGGTGAGTTAGTATCATATACTTAACTCATGTAGAGACTTTACCATTGTTAATTATAGTGGTTAGGTTAGTTAATATATTAAGTAAAACAAAACAAGTGGAATAAGTCAAAGCATCCAAAAGCTTTATGAAGCTTCATGTATGTTAGCTCATTATCCAATTGTTTTTGAATTACTTTAAATATAAAAACCTAAACCTATAATTAGTATGGTATAAGTCTTGTACACCCATGACATTTGTATCAACAACCATGATACAAAAAAGAGCACAAATAAATATATATCACATATATATTAACTTGTGCATAAGTGAGAAAAATAAATGCTTTAGTGAACCAATGTTAGTTAATGAAAATTAGTATATCATATATATGATTATACACTAAATTATTAAATCAATACTTGACTTAATAATCTGGTTATATCATATATAGCCGACTAACATTCAATGTATCGATTTATCGAATCAACCCTTGATTCGATAACTAGGTTATATCGCATACAACCGATCGATACAAACATCGCGAGAATGGAATACGGTATCGCATACACGCATTATTCTCGGTCCCGCACATATCACATATGCGCTCCTATTTCGTTTTGCCTGAGCCAGTACAACCTCTATGTAGGACTCTAAAGACTCGTCAATACGCCGGCAGTAGGTGATGATCATATCAAGCACCCACAAGCCGTCAGCGGTACTAGCTGGACGTAACGGCTACCCGGGTATTGAGCGATCAGAAGATCAGCAAGCAAGCCCGCTCTAACTCCTGTAAAAGCCTGACAGTGACACTACCGTACAGTCCGGTCTCCTCGTCTGATAATGTCGCATATCAAGTCTAGGGGTGGTAAACGTCAGACCCCAATAACCGATAAGTCATGCCGATGAGAGGCTCATAACGGGTCGAGAAACTACTGGTAATACTTACCAGAAAATCTCTAAACCAGCCCTGGCCAGGGACTTCCCTGTTATGGCCAATCGAGCATAGCGCAACATCAACCCCCAATACCGGGAGAGACGAAACCCCTCCTATCGCTCATTGCCTCCATGTGACTCGGGACTGTACCCAAAAACCACCGTTTTGCACGCTCTCTTAGACGTGGTAAGGTGGAAATCAAAGCACAGTGGGAATCACACAAGACTCTATGACGATCTCGGGTCTACAGACTAACCTGTACCAGTGTCACCAGAGAACCGCCATCTGACGTAAGGTATAATACCATCTGGGAGTTCTCGGCGAGTCCGTCCAGTGTGCCCAGTCTCCACTGAGCACCCGTATATCATCTCTGATGTCAAACACCAATGGATATGGGATCATCCATCGCCCATCTGTATGGGTCGAGAAGGTATACGCTAGTCTACTGTGGTATATCGATGTCCCGTCTCGATACACCCACGACTAGGGACTTTGAAGGATGTACTTATGGACTACCATGTCCCCACTAGTATGATCCGCATCACAGTCCAGGTAGTCAAGTACACATCCTAAGGGCTTTACCAACATGTAACAGAGAGACAATCAGTGTACACGTTAAGGTAAAGAGTAACCAGATAGCATACTATCATGTCGAGCAAGAAAGTCCTCCCTATATATGTCTAAGCATCCACTACAATATACATCTTATGTATAGTAATGGCCTCTAGGGCATACATATAACTAAGAATCTCCCACTTGCACTAGGGCCAACTGATAACAGTGGTTGTAGTATCTCATACTCAACCATCCCAAAATAGTCTCTCTCTGGGAAAAGGCCTTTGTGAGTGGATCCCCCGTGTTTTCCTATGAGTCTACTCTCCTAACCTCGATCCCCTGGAGACCAACCATCTCTATGATCAGGTGACACTGCCTTAGAATATGTCTGGATCACTGATGGGATGGGCGTTTCTTGGCATAAGCCACAACTCCATTGTCATACAATGGGAGGAACAAAGTTCATCTCATGAACTAATATACACCCAGACTGCCTCTTTGGTAGCATCTTTGGTAGCGATGTATCTAGCCTTTATCGTCTAGTATGCCACGATATTTAGCTTGGAACTCTTCCAACATACCGTCCCTTTACTGAGGGTAAAGACAATGCCTGTGACTGACATTCAGTCGTCCTTATCGCCCTGGAACCTCTCCAGTGATTCTCCCCAGGATCAATTGATACCATCTCACTACAACTAGTGAGAATCCTAACATCCATTTAGATCTATCTCATAGATCCAAAACTCAGGATTTAGGAGGTATCATTTTGATCCTATGTGGATCATTGTGATAAGCGAAGATTGACCGAGCATAGCATAGGAAACTCCTTCCCCATCAAGAGTATGTCATCCATGTACTCTACGAGGATCACCACCATACTCTCTACTACCTTTTTGTATCTACAAGGTTCATCTACCATTTTGATGATGTCAAACTCTTTGACTAACTCATCGAAACAGATGTTCCAACTCCGCGATGCCTGCTTTATCACATAAAACATCTTGCACACGTTTCCGCTGCTCCCACTGTCTACGAAGCCCTCTGACTGTGTACTTATAGACTCTCTCTTCTAAAACATCATTTAGAAAAGCAGTCATGACACCCAACCACCAGATATCGTAGTCATGGTATGTAGCCGTGGCAAATAGGATCTGGATAGACTTAATCATAGCTACTTAGAAAAGGTTTCATTATAATCCATACCTGGTCAATGATGCAAACCTTTAACAAGTCTAGCTTTCAAAGTCTCAACTTTTCAATGTACACCAAGTAATCTTCTCAAGATATACTTGCTCTTGATGGGGATTTAACCCTTCAGATAAAGCAACCAAAGTCCATACTTTGTTGGTGTACAAGGATTCCATCTCAGATCGCTAAGCATCCAGCCATTCTTACAGAGTCCCACTCCTGATGGCCAGCTCGAAACTAGTTGGGTCATCATCTCATGATGCAACCCTCGCTCCCACTGTCATAGAGAATCCAAAGTATCTCTCAGGTGGGTGAGGAACCCTGCTAGATCGGCGGAGAGGCTGAGGTTCATTGGTTACTATCAAATCCTTTAGTTCTACCAAATCATCAACTGTAGTTTGTATAGTTGGAACTCCTTCCAGTTCTACCTCATGTCCACAAATTTCTTCACAAGAAATTCCCTTTCACAAAGGTGGCATGCTGAGAAACAAAACATTTTTGTTCCTCGGTTAGGTAGAAGATATTCCCTTGCGAATGCTTGGGATATCCAACAAACTTTTACAGAACTGACTTTGCCTTGAGCTTGTCCGGATTATGCTTTTAGACATAGGCTGGACAACCCCAAATCTTAACAAACTTAAGATATGGGCTCTTCCCTTTCCATATCATATATGAAGTGGTAGGCAACTGATTTGATCGGAACCCCATTCAATAGGTATGCAACTTCATAAGTGCATAACATCCTAAAAGGAAATTGGAAACTCAGTAGTACTCATCATAGAGCACACCATATCACATAGGGTGCTATTGTTCCGCCCCGATATACCATCGTGCTATGGTGTATGCGGAGGAGTAATGCTGAGAGAGAATCTCATTCTTAGAATAGTCCAGGAATCCAGTGCTCAAGTATTCTCCTCCCTGATCACATCTAAGGACATAATACTTATACCCGTTTTTGGTTCTCTACTTCTAAATTATATTCTGTGAATATCTCAAAAGCTTCGGACTTGTGTTTCAATAGGAACATATGTCTGAATCTTGAGAGATCATCAGAGAATATAATGAAGTACAAAGAACCGGTCTTAGCATGTGTAGACAGGGGACCTTCATACATCAACATGTATTATCCCAAGTGTTTACTAACTCTTTCTCTGTTTCCAATAAACAGAGCTGAGGTCATCTTATCTTTGTGACAGGACCGGCAAGTTTCACAAGATGTAAATTCAAACTAATTAAATATGCATCTAAATGTAACTTCAGCCAGTCGGGTCGCATTGATATGACCTAGTCTACAATGCCTCAAGAAGGATTCGTTCATTTCTGAACTCTTCCTCTTTTGTGTGTTTCGTATACTAAGAACTTTAGTTTGATTTAGAACATCAATGCTTTTAGATAACATGCCTGAACCGATCAACTTTTGATATAGGAAATGTTCAAAACATTATCCAACAATACAAAATTATATCCTTCTTTACTAATAAAGAGACTGATATGATTTTGTATATCAGGTTCAGTATCTAATGACATTTGTTCAGAATCAATGTATTCAGGTAATACAGGGTGACAGTGACCAACAGACTTGGCTGCAACACTTGCACCGTTTTCTGCCTCATGAAACTTATCATCCGTTCTCAGTTCTCTACCTTTCTGTAGACCATGTGATATATTACATATGTGGGATCCTGATCCGGTATCAAATACCCAGGAAATAAAGGACACTGAGAAACAGTTCTCTGTAATGAACACACCCGAAGATGATGCATCATCATGCACTTTCTTCATTTGGGCGGCACGGTAATTCTGGTAATCCCCTAATTTCCTGCTCTGTCTTCTAACAATTATAAGTTGGAGCGGGACCAACGTTCCCCAGCTCAGTATAACAAGCGGGTTCGGTCAATTCATCCGTATTATTATCTTGATTAAGGCGTGATATGGTCGCTACCTGGAGAGAGAGAAGAAAACACTCAGCGTATGCTCTTACAAGATCAGATTGGTTATTATTTTATCTAATCAGAATGGCTCCCACTGTTTTTATCAAATCTTCCTTCAAACCCTAAAAGGAAAGACTAGCCGGGATTAATTACACGCTACAAGTTCGCCAATCTTTCAGCCAGGCCAGTGTTGGTACTTTGAGGGAGGTTCCCCGTGCTTTCGCACGGACCTAATTAAAGTAAACCTCGTTTTCCCAGAGGCATAGCCCCGTTAACACCTTTCTAGACATCTACTTGATCGGCTAATTGTAATGTGTAAAACTCTCCCAGGAGTAACTCTTACTCGCAGTGGGTATCGGGATCCAACTATCTCATAGAAGGTATGCAATCTCATTGAAAATTTCAACACTTGAAATTCCCGATAATCTTTTTCCCCTAGCCTCCTATGACCTTGACAAAGGCCAACAAACCATCGGCTGCTAGTCAAGTTCAACCCGTCATTTCTTGATTGAATTAAACCCACCCGCACGGCCCTTGACAAAGGCCAACAAGGTCGCACGACTACCCTAATCCAATCTGCATCATATGCATAAGCAGATAAGCACTAGTCAGCTACCGCACACTACGCCTTGACAAAGGCCAACAAACGCAGCACGAATACTAACTACTACTTATCTGAAATGACGGATGGCTACGACGGGTTTTTATGAAAACCTATTGCGTAATGAACTTGATATCGTTGTAGAATCGAGTGATTTTTAAATGGAGTGTTTTTTAGGCTTTTCTAGTTTTGCTAAAGGGGTCACTCCCGGT
The DNA here is from genome assembly GCA_030015575.1 of Agapanthus africanus. Taxonomy (NCBI): domain Eukaryota; kingdom Viridiplantae; phylum Streptophyta; class Magnoliopsida; order Asparagales; family Amaryllidaceae; genus Agapanthus; species Agapanthus africanus. The sequence continues at coordinate 219,903,840 of JASDDO010000029.1, forward strand.
GAAGGGATCGTCGGCCCTTTCCTCATCGAATAAGGTGCAGGATATTTCATAAATATCACTATGCAAAGCAAGAACTATAGAAGCAATTAAAAGAAAAATCGAGGGTTGTAGCATCTGCCAGTTATTGCTAAAGGGGTCACTCCCGGTGAAGGGATCTCGGCCCTTTTCTTATCGAATAAGGTGCAGGATGTTCTACAAGGAACACCGCGATGCAAAGCAAGAACTGTAGCTACCTGGTTTTGAAAATTCGATTCCACAACATCTTTAGGTTTCTTTTATTTCATTAATCTCATCAATGAAGTCCCATCATTTAAATCACCTAAACATCACAGATAAATACGACGTACACTTATGCCATCTGCATTCGCCTCGATGTCCCCTCATGCACCGTTAGGTTAGGTAACTAACGGCAGAGCGTGGCAGGGCTAGCGCGGGTGTAAAACATAAGTAACGTCTATATAATATATCATATATACTATATACTGTATCTATCATAACATATTAAATGATCACATCACAGATATCGCAGCAGAAGAAACATATGAAACATTGGATATACTAGGACGTCCGTGTTTTATTTTGAGCCTCTATAAAACACGGATTCCACGGTCGCGATGAATAGCCAAACCCACACCCCTAGACCCCTACGAGAGCGGCAAGCAACCCTTCCAATTCTACGGTTAAGAGACCCGGACTCGACTCCTTGAGTTGGTCTCCCACTGGACCCTAGAACCCGGTTACTTGTGCTCCCCTCCTTGGGTCTATCCTAGTGCGGAAAGTAAATAATATACAAATGGTGACATCTTTCGCAACCTGGAAGTGCCCCAATAAAAGAATATTACATACAATGAATTTTACATGAATGAAAATAAAAACTCTCATCTTACATAAAAAAACCCCGGCTATTCAAAACGCGACGATCCAATATAACATATCCAGCAACACATAACATCACATGTCATCAACGTAAGTAAGTATGCATACACCGATCGTCGTCGACATATATCAACGAAAACCGGTAATACCACTACATACTACACTTACGGTCACAGAAAAGAAAGTGTAAAACTACAACAGTTGAAATCCGCAATCTCCTAAGACATCGCATGCCTGACCAAATGAATTCCTTAGACATCACATGCCTAACAATTATAAACCCCGCATTTTAGTCTCTATATCGAAAAAACTTTTCAATATCTAGTCGGGCAATTCAACAAGATTCCCGAAAAACTGATCGAATGCTCGTCACAAACTTTAGTAGGCGGCCGCACCCCTGATACCGTCAACGAAGTGCACCGAGGCGGAACACCGCTGCCGCGAGCACCCGAATGGATGCTTTTGGCGACGGGGTTCTCTTACAGTCACTTGGTCGGGGCTATGGGGCGTGGCTGTCTATTAAGTTTACCGGAGAATATCCGCGTATGCTACGTGATTGCGACAGACTTTTGATCGCATCAAAATTCCGTGGCAACCGATCATTTGAGACTAAAGTGCTATGTTTATAACATTCATATTAGTTATCACATAATTACTTGTGAATTCCAAATATTGTATCACATTCCAGATAAACAGAAAATGTTAAACTTTCCGATCAAACAGTTAAACACCCAAGTTTTCCCAAAACAGCTCAACACATGAAATAAGTTTAAAAACATTCACTTCATGCCACAGTACCAACGGTCTAGCCGTAGAAGGGTCAAGCCAACGCCTCACATGTGGCACGCTGTACTGCCCCAAACCCTAAGGTTCAAAGGGCAGTTCAAGACGGTCACATAATCGAGTTAAGGTTTGTTGTCTTCTAGAGGGTCCATCGTGTTACTTGCACTACTTCGAACGTTCTTAAACTACGGAAAGATCCAACACTTGGAAATTTCCCAACAGGGGAAAAAGTGGGTATTTATATCCGGTCGAACTTTTTAACATGTTCTAAATTTACCCGGAAAAACATAACAAAATTAAATTCTCCGATCGAATCGACGATTACAAAATAAACCCCAAAATACTCAATACTTGAGTCAAGTTAAAAATATCCATAAATTATAAAACAGAGAAATAGAAATTATGGTGCGAAAACGAGTCGCTCATTCCTCATAACTGCCGCAGATCCGCGGCCCAAGGGCAGTACGGCCGCGGTTCCGCGGCAGGTTTAAAGGAACAATGTCTCGTTTTTCACCAAAATTCCTATTTTCACCTGCTGAATTTTTTAGATATTTTTAATTCTAGAAAATCCCAGATTTTAAAAAATGTACAGAGAGGGTTTTATTTTGTCGTGTTCGGTTTGTTCGGAGTTTTAAGTTCGTTAACGCATCGCCTAATGCTCTAGCTAGGCTCTGATACCACTGTAGGGTTACTAGGCACACTAAGGAGGCTCTACAAGGCATCAACCATGTCAGATTAAAATTTTAGCATGCCGAACAACCCTATGCTAGATTGTTAACTAGAGATTAGGCGAACAAATGAAAGTGAATTACATTTACACTAAGTGAATACGAAAATACAACCCTTGTAGATCGGTCCTTCACTTCTAGAGCTCCTTGATGTAGTCCCTTCGCTGCGATCATCGGCTCCCGGACTCTCGGACGGCTCCATGAGAAAATTGCAACGGGATCGCTTGAAGTCTTCAATGCCGAAGATGATCTACGTTGAGGGAATACGGACTCAAGTTTCTACCTCACTAACCAAAGAATTAGTGAAGCAAACACCCAAAACTAAAGTACTAGTCTAGTAGAGGATGGTAAGATAGGAAATGAGTACACTTTAGATTTTCTTTTCTCACTTTGATTCTCTCTCTTTTTCAAACCCTAGCAAGAAATGAAGGAGGAAGAAGATGAGCTCAAGAATGAGGATGGAAAAATGATCAAGAGAGAGAATGAGCCAACCATGGTGAGTTAGTATCATATACTTAACTCATGTAGAGACTTTACCATTGTTAATTATAGTGGTTAGGTTAGTTAATATATTAAGTAAAACAAAACAAGTGGAATAAGTCAAAGCATCCAAAAGCTTCATGAAGCTTCATGTATGTTAGCTCATTATCCAATTGTTTTTGAATTACTTTAAATATAAAAACTTAAACCTATAATTAGTATGGTATAAGTCTTGTACACCCATGACATTTGTATCAACAACCATGATACAAAAAAGAGCACAAATAAATATATATCACATATATATTAACTTGTGCACAAGTGAGAAAAATTAATGATTTAGTGAACCAATGTTAGTTAATGTAAATTAGTATATCATATATACAATTATACACTAAATTATTAAATCAATACTTGACTTAATAATCCGGTTATATCATATATAGCCGACTAACATTTAATGTATCGATTTATCGAATCAACCCTTGATTCGATAACTAGGTTATATCGCATACAACCGATCGATACAAACATCGCGAGAATGGAATACGGTATCGCATACACGCATTATTCTCGGTCCCGCACATATCATATATGCGCTCCTATTTCGTTTTGCCTGGGCCAGTACAACCTCTATGTAGGACTCTAAAGCCTCGTCAATACGCCGGCAGTAGGTGATGATCATATCAAGCACCCACAAGCCGTCAGCGGTACTAGCTGGACGTAAAGGTACCCGGGTATTGAGCGATCAGAAGATCAGCAAGCAAGCCCGCTCCAACTCCTGCAAAAGCCTGACAGTGACACTACCGTACAGTCCGGTCTCCTCGTATGATATGTCGCATATCAAGTCTAGGGGTGGTAAACGTCAGACCCCAATAACCAATAAGTCATGCCAATGAGAGGCTCATAACGGGTCGAGAAACTGCTGGTAACACTTACCAGTAAATCTCTAAACCAGCCCTGGCCAGGGATTTCCCTGTTATGGCCAATCGAGCATAGCGCAACATCAACCCCCAATACCGGGAGAGACGAAACCCCTCCTATCGCTCATTGCCTCCATGTGACTCGGGACTGTACCCAAAAACCACCGTTTTGCACGCCCTCTTGGACGTGGTAAGGTGGAAATCAAAGCACAGTGGGAATCACACAAGACTCTATGACAATCTCGGGTCTACAGACTAACCTGTACCAGTGTCACCTGAGAACTGTCATCTGACGTAAGGTATAATACCATCTGGGAGTTCTCGGCGAGTCCGTCCAGTGTACCCAGTCTCCACTGAGCACCCGTATATCATCTCTGATGTCAAACACCAATGGATATGGGATCATCCATCGCCCATCTTTATGGGTCGAGAAGGTATATGCTAGTCTACTCTGGTATATCGATGCCCCGTCTCGATACACCCACGACTAGGGACCTTGAATGATGTACTTATGGACTACCATGTCACCATTAGTATGATCCGCATCATAGTCCAGGTTGTCAAGTACACATCCTAAGGGCTTTACCTACATGTAACAGAGAGACAATCAGTGTACACGTTAAGGTAAAGAGTAACCAGATAGCATACTATCATGTAGAGCAAGAAAGTCCTCCCTATATATGTCCAAGCATCCACTACAATATACATCCTATGTATAGTAATGGTCTCTAGGGCATACATATAACTAACACTAAAGAATTAGCTGATGAGAACCTCGATGACATAAGAATCGTGGTACAAAGCCATCGGGTTCTTGCTCCGGCAAAAATATCTCCGGAATCATCCGAGGAAAAGGAAGCGACCGAGCAGACGGCCATGCAAATAAAAGACCAAGAAACGATTGATGATTGGAGAGAAGTCTTCATAGACCACTTCAAATCCCGTTGAACGCCTGAAGATGCGTCCTCAAGACATCAGCTCATGAAACGAGCTCTGTCCTTTGCCTTCGTCAATAATACTCTGTACAAGAGGTCATTTGACTCTCTGTGGTTGAGATGCGTGGGACCTGACGAAGCGAAAAGAGTCGTTCAGGAAGTTCACGACGGACTCTGCGGTTCTCACCAAGCCGGCCCGAAGATGAAGTTGAAAATTAAACGGATGGGCTATTATTGGCCAACGATGATCCAGGACTGCCTTGAGTATGAGAAACAATGCCACTCGTGCCAAATCCATGGGGAATTTATCCACCAGCACCCAAATCCACTACATCCAACAGTGGCTAGTTTGCCGTTCGAAATGTGGGGGACTGACGTAATCGGCCCCATCGAACCAGCATCATCCAGGGGACATCGTTTCATCCTGGCGACAACTGATTACTTCTCTAAATGGGCAGAAGCAATACCACTGAGGGAGGTGAAGACGGAGAATATTCTCCATTTCTTCAAGACACACGTCATTTATCAGTTTGGAACTCCACGACGGATCATTTCCGATAACGGGCCAGCCTATAGAAGCCACAAGATTAGCCGCTTCGCGCAACAACACAACATAGACTGGAGATACTCCTCAATTTATAATCCGCGAGCTAACGGTCTAGCTGAGGCTTTCAACATAACCTTGACAAAAATCGTGAAGAAGACGGTGTCTCGAAACAAAAAGGACTGGCACGAGAGACTGCAAGAAGCTCTCTGGGCATATCGAACTACGTTTAAAACGGCCACGAACACAACTCCATACACGTTGGTATTCGGTACAGAAGCAGTACTCCCCCTCGTGATAGAGTTACCCTCTCTACGCGTGGCGGTCCACTATGAGCTGACGGACGAAGAAAATGCTCACCTTCGGCTTGAGGAGCTTGATGCCCTTGATGAGACCCGGCTCATAACGCAACAAAATCTGGAGGCTTACAAAGTAAAGATGATGCGCTCATACGAAAGATTGACCAGGCCGAGGGCATTCCGCCAAGGCGAACTCGTGCTAGTGGTCAAAAGACCTATGATCCCCAATCGCGCCAAGCGGGGAAAATTCGAGCCAAACTATGAAGGCCCGTACATCATAAACAGGGTCTACCAAGGTGGAGCGTACCTACTTATGGATATGCACGGTGAAAGACCTTTCAGGCCAATAAACGGTCGCTTCCTGAAGAAACACTACGCCTGACAAGTCACGGCCTTGGTCAATGATAGATGACGACGACTATGTCCGCTCGCTATCTTCCTAAGTCCAAACTCTATAAGTGGTAACCGGTCTTCTTCAACAACGGACCAAAATGTCCTTAAACTAACAACGAACCGAAACGTCCTTAAACTAACGGCGGACCGAAACGTCCTTAAACTAACGACGGACCGAAACGTCCTTAAACTAACAACGGACCACTATGTCCTAAAACTAACTGTTGACCGAGAGGTCAGTAAACTACGGTGGATTGCAGTATCTCAAAGCCGATATATAAAAAAAAGAAATAAAAAAAATTAAAAAAATAAAAACGGTATGTCCATAAGCAAAATGGGCACGGATGAAAACCCGAAAGGGCTCCGTGAGTAAAAACAGCAGGGTTACCGGCGAGTGTTTGTGAAAACCCGAAAGGGCGCAACCTCGTTAAAGGACACTTGCAGGGTCCTCACGACCTTGTAAGGAGAAACCACCCGCGTGAGATCCTTATGACTCACAAAGGAGCAACACACTTAGGAGTCCTCACGATTCCTAGGGAGAAATTACACTTGCGAGATCCTCACGACTCGTAAGGAGAACTCTCTTATGGGACCCTCACGGCTCATAAGATTTGAAAGTCTTAAGTCACAGAGACCTAAACCTGTGCTTAAGCAACCCCCACAACCTTCAATTTATGCCCTACAAGTGGCTCAATACCGACCCTTGTATACAATCCACGGACGCGAATAAACATTTCCCTAATCAAGTCCCATCCATGACTAGGGATATGTTCATATGGCAAACAATCTTTGTAAGTCCTCTCGACTTATAAGGAGAAAACCCTTTTGTAAGATCCTTACGACTTGCAAGAGGACTTGCACTTAGGAATCCTCACGATTCTTAAGGAGAAATTACACCTACGAGATCCTCACGACTCGCAGGGAGAAATACCTTTATGAGACCCTTACGGCTCATGAAGTCAAAAGCCTTAGTCGACGGGACCCTTAACCCTGTTTACTAAGCCACCTTTTGTTCAACATCGACAGAGGCAAATGATAATTCGCTCCTGGCAACATCCCAGTTGTAGCGGTGCTGATGCCGAAATCGGTGTCTAAAATCCCAAGCTTGAAGCGAAAAGGCTAGCGAGCCACACATGCATACGAAATAGCCAAAATGATGGGGCAACTTGCAATAAAAAGCAGCAAGTAAAAATGTATGCATGAAAAATAGCCGAAATGATTGGGCAACTCGCAATAAAAAGCAGCGAGTAAAAATAAAATAAATAGCCGAAATGATTGGGCACCACGAAAAATAGCCGAAATGATGGGGCAATCGTAAGCTTCGCGATATAAAAGCTGAAATGATAGAGCATAGCGAAAAAAGAAATAAAATAAATATGAAATTTACGCCCTACAGGTGATGTTACATCTATCCCTGTATACAATCCAGGGGCGCAAACAAAGAAGGAATCGCACTCCTCCTCGCCCAGGTTTCATCAAAAGAAGAAGCTAAGTCTCGGCGGGCCACAGGTAGCCCAGAGATCATCTCAACATTCGTCTCGTCACAACGGACACAATATCAAGCAAAGCGGAACAGCGGCAACTCCCAGTTCCATGACTCGGCGATGTACTCCCACTGAGAGTCAAATCCCAATTCTGTGAAATGCGGATGCAATCAGCAAAATTCCTGGTCACGTGGAACGCGGATAACGTCACTCTTTGACCCCGTGGAAAACGTCCAGAGCGGAGCCTGGTCCTCGCAGAACACGGCAGTGAACCCATGGGAATCATCCAGAGCAAAATTCCTGGTAACGTGGAACGCGGATAATGTCACTCTTTGACCCCGTGGAAAACGTCCAGAGCGGATCCTGGTCCTCGCAGAGCACGGCAGTGAACCCGTGTGAAGCATCCAGAGCGGAGCCTAGTCCTCGCCGAGCACGGCAGTGAACCCGTGTGAAGCATCTAGTGCAAAATTCCTGGTCACGTGGAACGCGGATAACGTCACTCTTTGACCTCGTGGAAAACGTCCAGAGCGGAGCCTGGTCCTCGCAGAACACGGCAGTGAACCCGTGGGAAGCATCCAGAGCAAAATTCCTGGTAACGTGGAACGCGGATAACGTCACTCTTTGACCCTGTGGAAAACGTCCATAGCGGATCCTGGTGCTCGCAGAGCACGGCAGTGAACCCGTGTGAAGCATCCAGAGCGGAGCCTGGTCCTCGCAGAACACGGCAGTGAACCCGTGGGAAGCATCCAGAGCAAAATTCCTGGTTACGTGGAACGCGGATAACGTCATTCTTTGACCCCGTGGAAAACGTCCAGAGCGGAGCCTGGTCCTCGCAGAACACGGCAGTGAACCCATGGGAAGCATCCAGAGCAAAATTCCTGGTAATGTGGAATGCGGATAACGTCACTCTTTGACCCTGTGGAAAACGTCCAGAGCGGATCCTGGTCCTCGCAGAGCACGGCAGTGAACCCGTGTGAAGCATCCAGAGCGGAGCCTAGTCCTCGCTGAGCACGGCAGTGAACCCGTGTGAAGCATCTAGTGCAAAATTCCTGGTCACGTGGAACGCAGATAACGTCACTCTTTGACCCCGTGGAAAACGTCCAGAGCGGAGCCTGGTCCTTGCAGAACACGGCAGTGAACCCGTGGGAAGCATCCAGAGCAAAATTCTTGGTAACGTGGAACGCGGATAACTTCACTCTTTGATCCTGTGGAAAACGTCCAGAGCGGATCCTGGTCCTCACAGAGCACGGCAGTGAACCCGTATGAAGCATCCAGAGCGGAGCCTGGTCCTCCCAGAACACGGCAGTGAACCCGTGGGAAGCATCCAGAGCAAAATTCCTGGTTACGTGGAACGCGGATAACGTCACTCTTTGACCCCGTGGAAAACGTCCAGAGCGGAGCTTGGTCCTCGCAGAACACGGTAGTGAACCCGTGGGAAGCATCCAGAGCAAAATTCCTGGTAACGTGGAACGCGGATAACGTCACTCTTTGACCCCGTGGAAAACGTCCACAGTGGATCCTGGTCCTCGCAGAGTACGGCAGTGAACCCGTGTGAAGCATCCAGAGTGGAGCCTAGTCCTCGCCGAACACGGCAGTGAACCTGTGTGAAGCATCTAGTGCAAAATTCCTGGTCACGTGGAACACGGATAACGTTACTCTTTGACCCCGCGGAAAATGCCCAGAGCGGAGCCTGGTCCTCGCCAAGCACGGCAGTGAACCCGTGTGAAGCATCCAGAGCAAACACTGGACTGTGGAGTCCTTAAAATCCACGGACTATGATGTCCTTAACCTCGACCGTAATGTCTTAAAACTAACGATCAACCACGATGATTCTAGACTGATTTTACCTTGGTTAAAGGGTACATATCTTCACTCTTTTGATATTCGGCGTTGTAATTCCTCAACGTCTTCAAAGAGGTGACGGGTCTCGGTAACCACACATTTTGTGGACTGTGGAGTCCTTAAATCCACGGACTATGAGGTCCTAAACCTTGACCGTGATGTCTTAAAACTAACATTGGACTGTGGAGTCCTTAAATCCACGGACTATGAGGTCCTTAACCTTGACCGTGATGTCTTAAAACTAACATCGGACTGTGGAGTCCTTAAAATCCACGGACTATGAGGTCCTTAATGTAAGTCCACGTTGCTCACCCCGGTTCTTACGGGGAGGCGGAAACGGCGAAAAACAATTTTTGGCGCAAAGGCTACATGGACTAAAAGAAGGATCTTTGCTAAACTACAAACTAGCAAACTACTTGAGGTTCTATCTACTATGCCATAGAGATTATACCTCACGATACCGGTCCTTCGGGTCTTCTCTCCGCTATCCTGCTCATCCATCTAAGCTCCGAGGGTCGACCCGGATCTTGACCACCTTCGCGGCCTTCTTGAGTCGAAGAAGATCCACCCGAGAGTTGTACTCCGAGCTCCACCTCAAGCCGAGGCAACTAGGGCAACAAGATCGCCAGGCTTGATGTCCTAGGTTGTGTAGAAGTAGTAGATGGATGTGTTTTTCTATTTGGATCCTTTTTCTCTCAACACATGAGATCAAAGGAAGAATCAAGAGGAGGAAGAAGAAGCTAGCAACCATGAAGCTTTCTCATTTCTTTTTCAAGAGAGAGAATGAGAAATGAATTATGAGCTAGAGAGAATGAACCATGGTTGCAATAATATACTAATATCATCATTACTAATCCTTTCATGATAAAGTTGATGGCTACTAATGACTTGACCATTTTCACAACCCAAAGAATAAAAAGAAAAACCATAGAAAACTCTAGATCTCTCATGAAGGTCCAAGTCAACTTTGGTCAAATGATCAACAAAGTCAAGTATGGTCAAATGGTCAAAGCAATTAGCCATCACATAATTATCACTAAAAAGATTAGTAAACAATGTCCCCAGCTCATAATGGTTTTGACCGAACGAACTGCCAAAACCCTAATGAGTCCGCCTCATTATGGTTTCGACCTAATCAACTGTCAAAACCCTAATGAGGCACCTCCTTCCTCTTCGCTCCTCACAACTGTGCATACACACCCACATCCGCATTCCGTAGAATGCGAATGCACAGAAGACAAAACAAATCCATCCATGCAATACTAGGATCCGGCTTAAACCAAAGCCCACTAGTATTGCCTGCCCGAACAGCATACACACATAAGTGTACGTAAGTGATCGTAGCCTTGCCGTAAAACCATACGGCCTCTACACTTTTCGCTCAGTGTAGGGAAACTCTCTGTGTGGGACTCTAAAGACTCGACACTACGCTGGCAGTGGGTTTAACCACAGACCGCAAGCGGCACTAGCTGTACATAACGGTCCCCAGGTAGATGTCGATAAGAAGGCCGATGAGGTAAACCCATCCGAACTCCTACTGAGCCTGTATGTGACAATCTCCGTACAGTCCGGTCTGTTCATCTAAGAATATTGCATGGCGGGCCTAGGGGGTAGTGAACGTCAGTCCCTAAATAGCAGTACAAGTCGTGTCGGAGTGTAGCCAGAACACCCTGAGATAATACTGGAAACCTACCAGTATATCTCGCTTGCCCTGGCCAGGGACGACTATGTGTAATGGCTCTCCTAGACACAGCGTGATATCAACCCCCAATACCGGGAGAGACGAATCCTGTCTAACCGTCACTGCCTCCAAGTGCTTCGGGACTGCACCCAACTACTACCTGTTTGAACGACTCCTTTGAGCCATGGTAGGGTAGTAATCAAAGAACAGTGGGAACACACTCGAGACGAAGTGACAGTGTCAAGTCAACGGACTAAGCTGTACTCATGTCACCTAGGAACTGATAATTGACGATAGGTATAATACCAACCAACAGTTCCCGACGAGTCCTGTCCAGTGTACTCGTAACCTAACGAGCACCCGTATACCATCTCCAGTATGACGTACTGATGGCTGTGGGACAGACCATCTCCCCTGCTGGGATGAGAAGCGCATATACTAGTCTACTCCGGAGTATCGATGCCCTGTCTCGATAATCCTACGACTAGGGACCGGTATAAGGATGTGCTTATAGATCACCCAGCCCCCACAAGTGTGACTGCCATCACAACGCTGATAATCAAGCAAAGATCCTAAGGGCTCCACTAATATGTATAAGCAATATGCTAAAAGAAACACATGCACATATTAAAGTAGAAACAAACCAAGTAGCATACTACCATTTTGAGTAAGATTGTCTATACAACTATGAATATCCCAAGCTTCCATTAAGTAATATACAAACTAGTATGATACAGTAATGGCCTCTAGGGCATATACACTAACAATCTCCCACTTGCACTAGGGCCATGTACTGGCGTATCGAAGACCTATCATCTCGATCAGCCGCTTGAACTAAGTCTGGGGTATGGCCTTCGTGAATGGATCTGCAGTGTTATCCTCTGAATTTACTCTCTTCACCTCGATCTCCCGGCGATCTGCGATCTCCCTGATCAGGTGGTACTGCCTCAAAATGTGCCTAGACTTCTGATGGGACCTGGGTTCCTTCGCTAAAGCTATAGCTCCGTTGTTGTCACAATACAGTGGTATTGGATCAACAATGGTAGGAACCACTTGAAGCTCCGCGAGGAACTTCTTCATCCAGACAACTTCCTTTGCGGCATCGCAAGCAGCTATGTACTCCGCTTCCATAGTTGAGTCAGCAACGGTCTCCTGCTTGGAACTCTTCCAGCAAACCACCCCTCCATTGATGGTAAAGACATAACCCGACATGGATTTGGAGTCATCCTTGTCACCCTGGAAGCTGGAGTCAACAAAGGCCTCAATCTGGAGGCCTTTTCCGCCATACACCAAGAACATCTTCTTAGTCCTTCTCAGGTACATGAGAATGTTCTTTACTGCTATCCAGTGTTTCTCCCCTGGGTCTGACTGATACCGGCTTACAACGCTCAATGCGTATGCTATATCTGGTCTGGTACACAACATCGCATACATTATAGAGCCTACCGCAGATGCGTAGGGTATAGATGACATGCGAGCCCTTTCCAAATTAGTCTTGGGAGACATCTCTTTGGAGAGGGTGATTCCGTGACATGCCGGTAGATTACCGCGCTTGGAATCTTCCATACTGAATCGTTTCAGTATGGTGTCGATGTACCTGGACTATGAAAGTCCCAACATCCTCTTAGATCTATCACGATAGATCTAGATCCCCAGAATGTAGTTGGCATCGCCCAGGTCCTTCATGGAGAACCTCTGTGACAAGAATCCTTTGACTGACTGTAACATAGGAATATCATTTCCTATTAGGAGAATGTCATCCACGTACAAGACGAGGAATACCACAGTTCTCCCTACAATCTTACTGTAAATGCATGGTTCATCTGGGTTTTTGATAAAGTCAAATTCCTTGACAATATCATCAAAGCAGATGTTCCAGCTCCATGATGCCTGCTTCAGTCCATAGATAGACTTGAGCAACTTGCACACTTTGCCGCTGCTCCCACTCTGAATGAATCCCTCCGGCTGATCCATATAGACGCACTCTTCCAGATTTCCATTTAGGAAAGCCGTCTTTACGTTCATCTGCCAGATTTCATAATCGTGGAAGGCAGCAATAGCAAGAAGGATCCGAATGGATTTGAGCATAGCCACTGGAGAAAAGGTCTCGTCATAGTCCAAATCAGGTCTTTGATGAAAACCCTTTGCAACAAGTTTAGCTTTATAGGTTTCAACTTGCCCATCTACACCAATCTTCTTTCTGAAGATCCATTTGCAGCCTACGGGTTTTACTCCTTCTGGAGCAAAGTCCAAAGTCTAAACTTTGTTGGTGTACATGGACTCGATCTCGGTCCGCATTGCATCCAGCCATTTTACCGAGTCACCGCTCTGAATGGCTTACTGGAAACTAGTAGGCTCACTATAATCAATAGTGCAATCCTCTCTATACCCGTCTATGAGAAAACCGAAGTATCTCTCGGGCGGATAAGACTGCCTACTATTCCTGCGGAGTGGCGCTGGGATGTCCGGTTCTCCTGAACCTTCTGGTTCTACCAAGGTTTCAGTAATAGCTTGTGGTTCTGGAATTTCTTCCAGTTCTACTACGCTCCCACTATCTCCTTTTTTTAAAAACTGATGTTCCAGAAAGTGGGCATGACGAGAAACAAAAACCTTTTGTTCCTCTGCGTAATAGAAAAAATACCCCCTGGAGTTCTTTGGGTATCCCACAAACTTGCACAGTACTGAGCGTGCCTCGAGTTTTTCCGCATGCTGCTTTTTAACAAAAGCTGGACATCCCCATATCTTCATATATTGAAGATGGGGTTTCTTCCCACACCACATCTGATATGGTGTGGTAGGCACAGTCTTGGAGGGAACCTTGTTCAAAAGATATGCAGCTGATTCTAGTGCATAACCCCAGAAAGATCGCGGTAACTCAGCCCTACTCATCATGGAACGAACCATATCCAATAGGGTTCGATTCCGCCTTTCCGATACACCGTTGTGTTGTGGTGTGTATGGAGGAGTAAGCTGAGAGAGAATTCCATTCTCTTTTAAGTAGTCCAGAAACTCGGCACTCAAGTATTCACCACCTCGATCAAATCTCAGTGTCTTGAAACTTTTGCCTGTTTGTTTTTCTACTTCATTCTTGTATTCCCGAAATTTCTCAAAGGCCTCGGATTTATGCTTCATCAAGAAGACATGTGTTTCCCCCAATTAGAGCAAACCTCTATTGAAATTCAAAATTCAAAATTTGAAGCAAAGCTTCAAATCCCGGGCGCAACGCGCCACGTGTCAGGCGCTGATACATCAGCGCAGCGCCCGAGGCAGAGCACCCAATCAGAGCAAAGCTCTATTTAAAGAAAAATTAAAGGAAGCAATGCTTCAGTTGCGCAAATACTGCGCTGCGCGACACGTGTCAGCGCAGTTGCGCTGCGCGACACGTGTCAGCGTAGATGCGCTAGCGCAGTCGCGCTGCGCTGTGCGCTGCGCGACACGTGTCAGTGCAGATGCGCTAGCACAGTCGCGCTGCATTGTGCGCTGCGTGACACGTGTCACGCGCTGGGGTATTTGCGCCAAACAGAATCAAGATTCTAAAGAAATCTTTATGTTCTTGTTAAAACAAGAAGATTTTCTTCTGTAAAACAGAAGCCCTTGGATCAAAGATCCAACGGTGGGGAAAATTCCCCAAATCACTCAGAGAAAGATCTTTTTAACAAATTTAACTAATTTATGGGTACTATATAAAGGACCCTAGACCTCAATTCAAAAGGATCAACATCATCATTGAGAACTCTGAAAAATTGGAGAGAATTCCTCAAGAACAAAAAGGTAAAAACCTTTAGGAAAAGAGAAAATTCTCTTATGAACAGATTATTGATCTAAGAACAAGATCAATGATCTTAAATAAAAAGAAAAATAAATAATAATAGCGCTTTGCACTTCCTTATGAACCACTGGTTCTTTGAAAACAAGAAAAACTTGTTTTCTTTGATCTACAATTGATCCAAAGATAAAAACAGTGCCCTACACTTGCAAAAACTGCACTGTTGCGCTCCTGGGTTGGCGCAAGCCACCAGGGAGTGCCACGTGTCAACAGCACAACAGGGTAGCGCACTGACACAGCGCACTGCGCTGTTGCGCTTGCGCTCACCAGAGTGCGACACGTGTCGCTTCCACGAGCGCTTGCGCTCATTATTTGGCGCAAAGCGCCTGACAAGCCACTGTCAAATAATTAATTCATTGCATTATTTGCAGAAGGGCCAAGCCCAATTTAAAAAGGCCTAATAGGCCAAATTAAAAACTATGCATTATTTTAAAAGAGGGCAGAGCCCAAGCAGATGCCCTGCATCATTTATAAAGGGACATAGCCCAAATCAGAAAGGCCTAGCAGGCCAGAATAAAATGCTGTGCATTACTAAGCATGGGCAAAGCCCTAACACATGCCTAATAGACCAAAAATAAAAGCGTTGGACATTTCTCAGCGGGACTTAACCCAATCATGGCCATAAGTCCTCAAATTAAATTGACTGAGCATGGCTGCTCTCTTAAATCAATTTATATTCGGTTCGAGGGTACATCTCTGAACTCCTCTGACACCTGCCGTTGTAATCCTTCAACGACGTCGGAGAGGTGACGGGTCCCGATGGCCATATATTAAAAAACGGACCACTATGTCCTTAAACTGGAACAATAGAGCCCTAAAATGCTCTTCCGTTAAGTTGATCTTAGTCTCAAATCAGACTAACGTATCCTTAACGAACGTTTAAGTTGATCTTAGCCTCAAAAATGGCTAACGTGTCCTTAAACCAAAAATCAAAACCCAAATCTAAGAAAATACAGATTTGGACTAATCCACGTCCTACGGGCGACGAAATAAATAGTCTCCGTATACAATCCACGGGCAACCACAAACAAAACAAACACCCACGACACGAAGTGAAATTCTGGAGAAGGAGAAAGTAGCTACCGCAATGCGGTAGCGTAATTAACTGCAGGGGCTTGCGCCTGCAGGGAAGAGCGTCCCCACAATCAAAAACCCCTCAAGCGAGGGGGAATCTGACAAAGTTTGCTACATCGGCCGCATCCGTCTAAACCTCCGATACACGGTGCCATAAATCAACTTGGCATCTTCGGAGAGGTAGACGGGTAAAACCAAATAGCATCTGCCCCGAACCCCAGCGTCAGGACCTCGCAGTCTTGTGCGCCGTCGTTCGGAGGGGAACAGATTCTGGCACGCCCGGTGGGACCTTTTCCTCTTTCCACTCCACACTTCGTGTGTCGTGTTCGTGAACAAATCGCGGTTTGCTGTGGTTGCCTGTGGATAAAAGGTATTAAGATTTGGTGTCTTGCTCCGTGCAGAGAACTGAAGATCAATGGCTTCAAACTGCACTGCCTGCAACTGCAACTCTCGCTCCGTCCTCGCTGGAGGGGTGACTTATGGGCCCCAAGCGGCCTCCCTTTTCAAGATGCCAGTGGAGCAGGTAACTCAGGCCACCGCTGGGTTATTCTTCGGGACCATGCTCCCACCGCCGAGCTTCAATGCCACAATGACATCGCAAGAAGCTCTAAAGAAGCCGGTCTTTGATCTACTTACCACTGCCGCGACCCCTCTCAACGGGTCGCCCAGTTTCAATACTTCAGTTTTCAACAGACTGGGCCAGAACGTCCGCAAACCTGTGATACCCGAAGCTGCCACCCCAAAGCGGATAGCCATCCTGACTCAAACGGACGAAATCATTGGAAAGGCTCCTCCTTCCGAGAAGTCAGTTTTTACAAGGCTGGCCATTCCGGTTACTGCTCCAGGCGAGGTCCTCAAAGCTGCTTCCCCTACCCAGAGCAGGGGGCATGAAGAAGCTTATCCAACAACGGAGGTGACTCCATCCGCAAGACACGCTCGACGTCGCCACCGGCATCGAGTAAGAAAGGCTGGGGGCAACTCCCCCTCTTGATTTACGCCACCAGCTCCGATGGTAGGGATCGATGCTGCTGTTCCAACCGGGAACAACTTTGAATTGCTGAATACGGTGCGCAGAAACTCTCCTACGGCGATGTTGAAGCGAACTCCTTCACCTGTGAAGAATACTCCAGAGAAGAGGCTAGAGCAGCCCCCTCAACGGCTGTCCTCTAAAATTTACAAAGTCTGGCGACAGGTCCAAGAGTCGGTGATTGATAAAAACTATCTCCGCCGACAGAAAAAGATGAAGGTGTGGTAGGAGAAGGATTACTCTGTCAAACCACAAAAAGCAAAAGCTACTTAGGTGCCCACTACAACGGCCCCCTCAACTCCAATCACTCAAAAAAGGAGGCCGCAAAAAGCCCCTGTGTCTTTGACAAATCGCAAAGAAACCGAACACAAACGCCCCAAGTCTGGGGGCATGGTGGTGCACACCGTTTATATGGCTTCCGGAAAGGAGGAAAGCCATGCTTCGACGGGTCACCGACCGCTCACCCGATCCGTGACGAAAGCCCAGGAGCAGCAACAGAAGCTTCAGGAAATGATGACTGTGATGGCTGCACTTACCGAACCGAAAGAAAGTTCGGAAGTATCATCAGAACAGCGTCACGAACAAGAAACTGATGCTGACTTCTTACGTAGAATCCTCAGAAAGAAGGACAGAGAAGCCGCAGAACAAGCGACTAACATAAAACAAATGGCGCTCCTCTTCCAAGACATGGTAGGGATGATGTTGCAGTTGGACCCTCCAGCTGAAGACCCTCCAGTCATTGTTGGAAATGACGGAAGGGAAACATCTGATCCTCCTCCGGCTCTTTCAGCAGCCAAGGAAGAAACCATTTCCAAGGCCGCACTGGATGACTATATAGCTCGGCAAATACGAGCTCATCAGGCGAGTGAAGTGGCTGGACAAACTGTTAGAACTGGACGACCCTATCCGGGATGGTATGACCAAATCAGTTACCCGCCGGGATATACGATCCCTAAGTTCCATGTATATAAAGGGACAGGGAATCCACATCAACATGTCGCTCAATTCAGGGCCCTATGCGGCAACACTGGAGGCGATGACAAACTGTTGCTTCGCCAATTCGTCGGCAGCTTAGCAGAAACAGCCTTTGAATGGTATTCGAAGCTACCTAACGACTCTGTCAAAACATTTGCGGAGATGGAGCTACTATTTACATAAAGATTCGCGAGTGCTAGTGAACGCACCTCGATAACAGCAATGATAAATGCCAGGATAAAGCCCGGTGAAACATGGGTCCAGTACGCAACACGATGGCGGAACCTATGGTCAAAATGCGAACAACGCATAGAAGAGACACCTGCGGTAGGCATGTTCATGGGCACTCTTGATCCGCAAGCGACCATCTCGCAATTCATTATGTTCTTCAGGCCGACCACCTTCCAGGCATTGATCGACAAATTAGCCCAAATGGACCAGATGAGCCACGGACCGTCTCTTCCAAAACCAGACTCTCGAAATAAGAAAGGAAAAGGGAAAGCGACTGTTGTTGCCAATGCTCAACAACAGCCGAGCAACTCAAAGCCGGTCGTTCGCCAAAATAACGCGCATCTACGTCCATCCCTCGAGGAGAGACTAGGACGTCCTTATTCGTTTCTTCAGAATAAAACGAAAAGACTGTTCGAACTGGAAATACGCAACAGGCTCATCGATCTGCCGAATCCAAAACGTCCGTTACAGCCAGGCGATCTCAATAATCCCGATTACTGCCCATACCACCAAACAGTAAGTCACCCGATCGAGGATTGTTTCGTCTTTAAGGGATGGATCGAGGATCAATACCTACAAGGCAAGTTTGCGCTGTCTGAAAACTGGAAGGTAAACCCACCACAGCTGCACACTCCAAAGAAGATGGACATGATGGGGGCAGCTTGTTCTTTTGTTGAGGATGAAAACGATGGAGGAGACTCATCAGATAAATCCGAAGACTACGTAGCGAGTTGTCATGTGATTTCTCACTCATTGGCGGATGATAAAGAGGCTTCTTGCGCCGAGAAACCGAGGGCGGACCCTGAACCAGAAATTCCGCGGGCGTCAGACGAGTTGATCGATGCCTTCCTGAATGAGATTCGTCTGAAAGTTAAAGCCAATCAAGAGCGTGAGATGGCCATACTGGAAGGAGCCAAACACCGACTACTAGACCAAAGAGTCGAGGCACTTTCGTTAAATCAAAAGTCATCCGCTGCGGATAAAAACAAATTCAAGACGAGGAAAAGGTTCGCCAAAGCCCTATCAGTGGGAATGAAGCTACCGCCCTCTGAAGAAAATACTCTCGATGGAGTAGAGATGCATCCTAACTTCTGCTTATATCATCAGAAGATCATACATCCTACCGAAGACTGCGACTCCTTTAAGTGTTGGTGGCAAGGATATGTCGCTCAAAAGCAACACTTCAACAGGACAAAGTGTGAAGCTCACAGACATTGGAAAAATGCGATAGATGAGCACAAAAGAGCCGCCGCCGATTATCATATAGCTGATTCCAAGGGATCGCAAATTATCACCTTTGGAAGCGACTCTGACGAAGAAGTTGCCCTCAACCCTCTCCTCAAGGAATCCATTTCAAAGATGAAAGAATTGAGAAGTTGTGAGAACGTTCAGCCGTGTAATCGCACGCTGCTCGGAAAAAATCTTGGCCCCGCAAACAAGGGATCGAGCAAAAAGGATAAAGGTAAGGGAAAAACAGCCCTCGTAGCCAATACTCAACAGCAATCGAGTGGCCCTAGACCGATTGTTTGCTGAAACAACAAGCGGCAACCCCTCCAGGAAAAGTTGAAACGTCCTTACTCGTTTCCGCAAGATAAAACAAGGAGACTGTTCGAGCTGACAGTGCGCGACAGACTCATCAATCTGCCGAGTCCAAAACATCCGTTGCAGCCAGGCGATGTTAATAATCCTAATTATTGCCTTTACCATCAAACAGTAGGTCACCTGATCGAGGATTGCTACGTCATCAAAAACTGGGTTGAAGACCAATACCTACAGGGCAAGTTCGCGCTCTCCGAAAACTGGAAGGTGAACCCACCACAATCGCACTCTCTGAGAAAGACGGATACGCCGGGGGCATCATGCTCAGCCGTAGAGAAAACTCCATAGACCGAAATGTCTTTAAACTAATGATGGACCACAATGTCCTAAAACTTGCAAACGACCGAAACGTCTTTAAACTACTACCGCAGCATCCTCAGGCTGACGAGAATAAGAAAAAAGAGAAGAAAATAAAATAAACGGTATGTCCATAAGCAAAATGAGCACGGATGAAAACCCGAAAGGGCTCCGTGAGTAAAAACAGCAGGGCTACCGGCGAGTGTTCGTGAAAACTCGAAAGGGCGCGACCTCATAAAAAAAAAGAGAGAAAATAAAAAGAATAAAAAAAACAAAAAAAAAACGATACGTCCATAAGCAAAAAGGGAACGGATGAAAACCCGAAAGGGCTCCGTGAGTAAAAACAGTAGGACTGTCGGCGAGTGTTTGTGAAAACCCGAAAGGGCGCAACCTCGTTAAATGACACTTACAGGGTCCTCTCGACCTTGTAAGGAGAAACCACCCGCATGAGATCCTTACGACTCACAAAGGAGCAATGCACTTAGGAATCCTTACGATTCCTAAGGAGAAAATACATTTGCGAGATCCTCACGACTCGTAAGGAGAACTCTCTTATGGGACCCTCACGGCTCATAAGATTTGAAAGTCTTAAGTTACAGAGACCTAAACCTGTGCTTAAGCAACCTTCACAACCTTCGATATTTCCCTACAAGCGGCTCATATTGACCCTTGTATACAATCCATGGGCGCGAATAAACATTTCCCTAACCAAATTTCATCCGTGATCGGGGATATGTACGCATGATGAACAACCCTTATAAGTCCTCTCGACTTGCAAGGAGAAAACCTTCTTGTAGGATCCGTACGACTTGCGGAGGAACATACACTTAGGAATCCTCATGATTCCTTAGGAGAAAATACACCTACAAGATCCCCATGACTTGTAGGGAGAAATACCTTTGTGAGACCTTTACGGCTCATGAAGTTAAAAGCTTTAGTCGACAGGACCTTAACCCTGTTCGTTAAGCCACCTTTGTTCAACATCAACAGAGGCAGATGATGATTTGCTCTTGGCAATATCCCAGTTGTTAGCGGTGCTGATGCCGAAATCGGTGTCTAATTTCAGGTTTACGGTGAAAAGACGATAGGCCGCACATGCATACGAAATAGCCGAAATGATGGGGCAACTTGCAATAAAAAGCAGCAAGTAAAAACGTATGCACACAAAATAGCCGAAATGATTGGGCAACTCACAATAAAAAGCAGCGAGTGAAAATAAAATAAATAACCGAAATGATTGGGCACAGCGAAAAATAGCCGAAATGATTGGGCAATCGCGACTTTCGCGATATAAAAGCTGAAATGATAGAGCATCGCGGAAATAAAATAATAATAATAAAAAAATGATGAATGAAACTTCTGCCCTACAGGTGAGATCACATCGATCCCTGTATACAATCCAGGGGCACCAACAAAGAGGGAACCATACCTTACCAACAGGCTCCACCAGAAAGCAAAGCCAAATCTCGACGGTTCACAGACAACCTAGAAACCATCTCAGCATTCGTCTCGATACAGCAGACGAGATGTTAACAAAGGTGTTCCTTCGTAATCCATCAAGATGTGGATACAACGCCAACAAAAGACCTTGCGGTCAAAACAAAACGAAGCGACGGCAAAATCCCAGCTTCATCTCAGCAATCGTCTCGATACAGCAGACGAGATGTTAACAACGATGTTCTTTCACAGTCCATCAAGATGCAGATACAACGTCAACAAAAGACCCCATCATCAAACAAATGGAGCCACGGCAAAATCCCTAGTTCCAAACCTCGACGGTTCACCAGCAACCTAGAGACAACTACGACGTTCGTCTCGATACAGCAGACGAGATGTCACCCCAACGTTCGTCTCAACACAGCAGACGCAACATTATCAAACAAATGGAGTCACGGCAAAATCCCTAGTTCCAAACCTCGACGGTTCACCAGCAACCTAGAGACAACTACGACGTTCGTCTCGATACAGCAGACGAGATATCACCCCGACGTTCGTCTCGACACAGCAGACGCAACATCATCAAACAAATGGAGCAACGGCAAAATCCTTAGTTCCAAACCTCAACGGTTCACCAGCAACCTAGAGAAAACTACGACGTTCGTCTCGATACAGCAGACTAGTTGTCACCCCAGCAGGATTCAGACGCGACAATCAAACAAACGGAGCCACAATAAAATTCCAGCTCCACCCCGACGTTCGTTTCGATACAGCAGACGAGTTGTCACCCCAGCGTTCTCCTTCCAGCAGGATTCAGACGCGACAATTAAACAAACGGAGCCATGGCAAAATCCCTAGTTCCAAACCTCAACGGTTCATCAGCGGCATAAAGACAACCGCGACATTCGTCTTGATACAGCCGACGCAATGCCAGCAAACGAAGTAAAAGCCAAATTCCTAGCTTCAGGGTCTTGACGGCAACTCACATAAAACCTGAAAGACTATTGGAGATCATCCCACCCCAGCGCGGAGTGGTTATGACTCATCGGGGCTCGCCAAAATGAGCCTAACCTCAAGTAAAAAGCGGCATGGCAAATTCCTAACGCTTGCTCTTCCGACGGTCAAACTGCCTAGGAAGATTGCTTGAAGATGTCTTGTCCAGCCCTCGAAGGGATCAGAGACACGACAATCGCAGGGCTACTCAAACAGCACGATTGCCTATCGAGGAATATATCAGCTTATGCGACGGTACGACGGCCAAATCCCTAAGTACCACAGACCCTAACGGACTTCTGTCATAAACAGCAGAGGTTAACTGTGACGTTAGGATATTCTTGCGAGAAATGCTCGATTCGTCTCGACTTGTGAAGAAATTGATGTCTTTGCGGGAAATTCTCGATGCGGCTCGACTCGTGAGATAAAGCCTTAGGCAGTAGGCATAAAAGGAGCCTGTTTCCTAAGCACCGGGACCCTGCAAGTTTGCCCAAAAACGGTCTCTTGCACACTATCCACGGGTCTCACTCTCCAGACTCGAAACTCGACAAGGAGGGAAAAACTGCTTACGAGTCCTCTCGACTCGTAAGAGGGAAAAATTCTCTTATAAGAACCTTACGACTTATTAGAGAAAACAAACTTAGGAATCCTCACGATTCCTAAGGAGAAAATCCACCTACGAGATCCTCTCGATCCGTAGGGAGAAAAGTCTCTATGAGACCCTCACGGCTCATAGAGTTGAAAAGTCTTAGTCGGCAGATCTGAACCTGCGGCCTAAGCCATCGCTATTTATCGAGGAAATCAAGATGCTTTCTCTATTATCTGTCAACCATGTAGACTAAGGTAGCATGCTGATAATAAAAGAAAGAAAAAGGCGGAGAAATGACAAAGACATTACAAAGAATGTGTATCTTTTATTCATAAACTTGATCAAATACAAGACACATTGTGTTAAAGAATAAAAATATATATATATTTTTATTTACAAGTACAAATGATACGAAAAGTAGCTACTGGGAAGGAAGTGTTTTTAATAAATCCACGAGCTGCTCTCGCACTTCCTTCAGCGCCTCCTCCTGAATGGCTGCCGCGGCCACTTCCGCTTCCACCTGGGCCCACCGCTGCAAATAGGATGAAAGTTGCTCCTCAGCCGCCTGCTGGGCTGCTTCCTGGTTAGGTGCATCCCGCTCGACAATGTCAAGTTGTTGCCTCAGTGATAACCCTTTGGAGAGGCATTGCAGAAGGCCCTCGAAGATAACCTTCAGCCGTGCAGCGTTGGCCTCCACCCGAGTATGCAGTTGGGCAGATTTGCTCGAAGTCTCACCACGCTCCTTACGCCTCGAAGTAACTTCTTGTTTGAGATGGCGGAAGTAAGAAGCGCTCTGCTCAATCCACGCTGCTCTTTGATTGCTGGCGGCTAAGGTCTCGGGAGTGGGACGCATCGACTCCAGCTGATGCAGGCGAGCCTCGATCTCCCTGCAATAGTTAACCCAAGATGCGTTGATGCCCTCGTCATGAAAGTTCACGAGTATCACCAGTATCGGGTTAACCGCCGTAGCGAAGTCTGCAGCAGATGTAGGAGTTTCAACGTCGAGTTCCTTGACGTAATCACTCAACATGTGTAGACTATTCGCGGCCCCTTTCGAAGATGCATGTCTCAGATAAGGACCTGCCGGCATTATGATGCGAGGATCGAAGGGCGCTGAGACCGGAACGACAGCTGAAAAGAAACAAGATATGATCAGATAACAGTTCAGGAAATAAAAAGGGGGAAGTTATCAATATGATAGTCACTGTACCTGCCGAGGCAGGTGGCAAGGCCGGAAGGGCCGGTGGCACGACCGATCTTTCATCTCCTCTTTCGATCTGTAACACTGCAATTAGGACCAGGGAAAATTAGAAATAATTCCGGTAATAAAAAGAGAAAGACACCAGTTGAAAACTATACTCACCAGCACCACTGGAGGAAGAAGCAAGTTCAGATAGGAAAGAGAAGTGTGGGAGCAACACCTGATAGAGATGGTCAAAAAGCACTCCTGAAAGACACAACAGTGTGACTTTAGTACACAAATTATACGTCTGAAAGATAAGATCAATAAGTTGCAAACCCATACCTTCCAACATCTTCGATGGTATGAGAGAGGGCTGAGAGGTGACCACCGCCAAGGCAGTAGTTGAAGGTGCTCCCTCGAGCAATGGGGCATCGACGCTGGCTGCACCTGCGTTTTGAACAAATGTGAACTTGTCAAGAAAGATTGTAAGATAAAAAAAGACAGTAACTTGGGATTTACCTGATGAGCTGCCGGCCGAAACGGAGGCGACTCCCTCCTCCGCTGACATGAGGCCACCGCCCGTGGCCTCATCGCCCGACTCAATGGGGGCCGTCGTCGTACTCGCGTGGCCAGGAGACGGCGGAAGACTGTAGACGGGGAGGGCAATAATCGGAGCATTGCCGGACTCTTGAGAAAGAGCGGCTGGCTCTTCCCCAAGAGTCGTGCCCATCTCACTCGCTACTTCTTCGGGCTTGGCAGTCGCCGTCGTCTCATCCGCCACCACCATGAGGTCGCCGGTCTTAAGCGTCTCATCCGCCGCCACCCCAGGTTCAGTAATAGTGATCATCTCATTTGCCGCCATCTCAGGCTCGGCATCAACAACCTCTTCGGGTGCGGCTCCTCCAGCCCCCAACTCAGGCTCAGTAACCCTGGGGACATTGCCCACTGTCGTCTCGGGTTCGGCCGGTGCCTCCTCCTCTGTTTCCTTGGGTTCGACGGTCTCCGCCTCCCCCTCGGTCTGACTTGGCCCTGCAGGATAGAATATATAAGAACCGACAGCTTTATAATTCTTACAACAAGATTCTGAAAGAAAAATTACCCGAAGTGGACTTGTCATTAGCTTCCCGAACCGCACGCGCTACCTGTCTGCGTGCGGTAGATAGACCGGCCGGGAGCTCTTCAGAAGGAGAAGCAGAGAGGATAATGGTGCTTGGGCCCGCTCCCGTGGCCAAAGCAGCCCTACGCGCTTTTGCCTCGCGCCTCATCCGCTTCCTCTCCTCCCGAGCCATTGAGACGGACCTCACCAGAGCCTCTCTCATTGAGGCGTTTTCGTCCGTGAACAGGGATACCTCCAAAATTTTCAAGGCATCCCTCGTCGTTTTGTCAAGTTGAGGCTCCCACGGCAGCCCCGAGGAAGCTGGAACTTTAGTAAGGATCCGGGGATAGCCCCCACATCAGCTGGCGCAGCCCCTGGAAAGAAACAAAGGAAGGAGGTTAGATTGGCCATCAGAGAAGAAGAAAAAAATTTCTGATAAGGTGATACGTACCAACGCCCATTAAAGCGCGCTTATTCTCTTCCTCCTGAAAGGTTCTCAAAGAAGCAGCGATGGCCTCTTCGATATTGACCCCTGTTTAAAAAAGGAGAAAACATTAGTCAAAAACAATGATAAAAAAAATGTGTGATAAAATGACGAAGAAAGCAACTAATGGTTACCTGACTCAGCAAGTTTACTCAACATCACTTCGAGTCTCGCTGATCGCTCAGAAGCTGCAATAGCAGCCGCCAAATCGGTGTCTGCGGGGTCTACCGAGAAGCCCTTATTGCTGACATATTCGCTTATTCCTTCGGTAAGAGGGGCCTCAGGCTCTAAACCGAGGATCGCATCAAGTGAGAGGAGCGACTTCTTCTTCTTTTGCCCGCCGGCTTTGGATGCACCCGGGGCTGATTTGCGCTTGGCAGACACCTTGGGGCGGCGGGTTCCGATATCCGCGCCTGCACCGGACTTCGGCGATACCACCTTTACCACTTCCACTGGAGCACGGGGGGCTGGTGGCGCATCCACAATATCGCGAAGCGGCAATCCGCGCGGAGGGCTCAACACGAGCGGAGGTCCAATTCCAGCACCTTTTAATGGAGGAATGACCGGGGTCCTCGGCTTCAGGGGAGCTTTGCGATCGCCACCAGGAGGCGCACCCTTGCGGTCGACCAGCATGCGTTTTTCCATTTGGATAACTGGATCCATAGCATGCGCATACCAAGCCACGTATACGTTGAGGATCTTGGGGACGCAGCTTGGCTCGTTGATGAAGAAATAGGAACCCGTGTTAAGCCGCATGAAGTGGTGCATCGCGTTTTTATCCCCTCTCGGCTAACCACGGGCTTTTCCAAGAAAGCTTCCATTGGGATCCCTTGGTTGTAGCTCGATTGCTGAGAAAACCGGTGCGGATTATACCTCATAAAGAGTGCTGTCTCATTCTTCCTGAACACCAAGTAGCCCGGCCGAATGGAGTAGAGATGGAGGATTTCCCGAGCCTTCAATATGGAAGCCCCGTATTTAAAGTCATCGCGTAGTGACACAACCGACTTGGTGGTCTCTGAGCCTATTGTTATGACCTTATCCAAGAAAGAAGTCTTCGCTCCAACCAGGCATGGTCGAAGGAGCAGTCCCCTAGCCTCCCGCGGAGGT
Organism: Agapanthus africanus; assembly: GCA_030015575.1. Taxonomy (NCBI): domain Eukaryota; kingdom Viridiplantae; phylum Streptophyta; class Magnoliopsida; order Asparagales; family Amaryllidaceae; genus Agapanthus; species Agapanthus africanus. Next base: position 219,930,726 of record JASDDO010000029.1, read on the forward strand.
GCAACTACGATCGAAGCCCCGACCAACCGTATGACCCTCGGGAGTTTGCATCTCTCAAAAAAGGGAGGAATCTTATGGGCGCCGAACACCCCGTGCACGTTTATTTCCATCCAAGAGGTAAAATAGTGCATCGGGAAGTTGGCGGGTTGCACCCCAAGCTCACTAGCGTTCGCCGCTACGCTAAGTCCATTATAAAGGTAAGCCAGCCCGACGATTCCTACTAACAACTGCAAACCAGCAACCATCCGATGCGCTGGGTAGAAAAAAGATGGCCGCATGTGGCGCGGGTGCATAGGGAGCGCAAAGCTGCACAGCCACAAGCTCAGGAACCTTACAAAAAAAAGTCTCCTCATCCATGCCCGGGATGGCAATTTCTGAGAAAGGGACGACGACGGCACTGGGGAGGTAAAAATCTTTGTGGTCATCCTCCGATGTGGGTCGGCGATCCAAACCGAATCCCAAAGGGTCGTCGAGCTGGGCGAACTTCTCGCTCTGCTCCGATAAGAACTCCGGCCGAATAAAACGGGTAATAAAATCTGCAAAACTGATCCCCCGGACGTCCGATTCCAGATAGAGTCCTTCATAGATCTCCAGCACCTTAACCAAGCCAGGGTACTGGTGCTGAATAGCGTTCTCAGGCGTCAGGTCAAACACCAGCGGCTTGGTGGCAAAGATGTACTCATCGGGAGGAAGCAGCTCCTCGTAAAGCTCTCCCCTCATCGGCAGACTCGAGATTTCAGCAAACTCCTCCAAGGAGATAGAGAATTCCCAGTCCGTCATCAAGAAGGTGTGGGTGGGGATATTCCATTGTTCAACAAAAGCCTTAACCCACCACGTTGGAGGAGAGGGATACTCGAAGAGCGAGACATAGATGGCCGAATACAAGCCTATCTTCATCAGATGAGTCCTCTCCGCTGACAAAATATACCGGGCCCACTGTAAATATCCGGCGGGCGGTCGCGGCATCAATCCGATGTTATAGGCCTGTCCCCAAGGGCGTGCTTCACCCTGACAGATTCTCCTCCCTAAAATATCTATTGCCGGTGGCGGTTGCATGGGAATAGCACCAATCGCGGGTTGGAGGAGGTCATCTGAGTTCCAATTTTTAACCTCCACGGCATACTTCACTGGGGGTTCATCTGCATAAGGGAGTGAAGATATGGGCTCAGACGGCGTGGCGGAACCGAAACTTCGGCGACCCTGGATGATCTCATTGTACCACCTACCCCACAGACGAAGGCTCTTATGCTCGGGGTCATGATCCTTAATGAGAGCGAGCACTACTCGGTCCACTGGTGCCTGGGGAAATCCTCCCTCTGAGCGAACAAATAGGAAAGACAGATCAGCAGACATGATTGCCTGCAAAGAAAAACGAAATTCAGCCGTCAGTGTCATAATTTAATTTTAAAAAGCCTGACATTTGATACTACACTGCAATGCAGTGTGGGGGGACCAAAGAGGGACCCACAAAATCCAGGTGACAATGTGCCAATTAATAAGACAGCCCCATCATTGGATGGGACTGTCAATTAAAAAGGGGATCCCTAAAAGAATACTCATATTAAATGATAAATTCCTAGAGACAAGGAGAGAATCTCCCATTTCAGAGCAAAGCTCTGTCACAGAGTGACACTTGTCAAACTCTAGTCTCAAGGGAATAAAATTCCTTAGAAGAGCCTAGCTCTATAATAATGATAAGAGAATACATTAAATAAAAAATTTTAGAAGTTAAAATTTTTTGAGATCTTAAAGATCCATGAAAACTTTTAGGAGTTCTCCATTTTCAGATTAAAAAGATCTACATTTGATCCATGAGCAAAGCTCTCTTCATGGGTTAAAACCCATGAACAAGATCTTTTCAGATTTATGGATTCTTGAGAGCAAGGCTCTGTTAATGAAACCCCAAAGGGGTATTCTTCAGATCTAAGATCTATGAGAGTAAGGCTCTGTTGATTAAATTAAATTAAATTTATTTAAGTTAAATTTTACCTAAAAATGTTCTAGAGTTTGAACTCTAAAGTTCTTGAAAAACAAGATCAAGGCTCTGAAGTTGTTAAAAGCAAGAGCAGGGCTCTGGAAAATAAAATTTTGAAGATGGTAAAATTTTTCTAAGGACCAAGGGTCCTATTTATAGGCTCCGGCGCCCCTTCAGATCACCCTTTGATCCAACGGTTGGAATCTTGCCACCGTCGCACTCACGTGCGCGCCACGTGAGCGCAACGGTGGGGGGGGCATTTGTTTCCCCCAATCAGAGCAAAGCTCTTTTGAAATTCAAAATTCAAATTTTGAAGCAATGCTTCAAATCCCGGGCGCAACGCGCCACGTGTCAGGCGCTGATACATCAGCGCAGCGCCCGAGGCAGCGCACCCAATCAGAGCAAAACTCTATTTAAAGTAAAATTAAAGGAAGCAACGCTTCAGTTGCGCAAGCACTGCACTGCGCGACACGTGTCAGCGCAGATGCGCTAGCGCAGTTGCGCTGCGCTTCGCGCTGCGCGACACGTGTCAGCGCAGATGCGCTAGCGCAGTCGCGCTGCGCTGTGCGCTGCGTGACACGTGTCACGCGCTGGGGCATTTGCGCCAAACAGAATCAAGATTCTAAAGAAATCTTTCTGTTCTTGTTAAAACAAGAAGATTTTCTTCTGTAAAACAGAAGCCCTTGGATCAAAGATCCAACGGTGGGGAAAATTCCCCAAATCACTCAGAGAAAGATCTCTTTAATAAATTTAACTAATTTATGGGTACTATATAAAGGACCCTAGACCTCAATTCAAAAGGATCAACATCATCATTGAGAACTCTGAAAAATTGGAGAGAATTCCTCAAGAAAAAAAGGTAAAAACCTTTAGGAAAAGAGAAAATTCTCTTATGAACAAATTATTGATCTAAGAACAAGATCAATGATCTTAAATAAAAAGAAAAATAAATAATAATAGCGCTTTGCACTTCCTTATGAACCACTGGTTCTTTGAAAACAAGAAAAACTTGTTTTCTTTGATCTACAATTGATCCAAAGATAAAAACAGTGCCCTGCACTTACAAAAATTGCACTGTTGCGCTCCTGGGTTGGCGCAAGCCACCAGGGAGTGCCACGTGTCAACAGCACAACAGCGCAGCGCACTGACACAGCGCACTGCACTGTTGCGCTTGCGCTCACCAGAGTGCGACACGTGTCGCTTCTGTAGGGTTCCTAGGCACACCCATGAGGTTCTACAAGTGATCAAACATGGCCAATTCAAAATTTTCCTATGCCTACAAACCCTAATACGGATCGTTAACTAGATGTATAGGCGATGCAATGCAAATAAACAACTTTAACTTAAAGGAAAGAGGCTACAACCTTTGTAGATCCGGTCCTCCACCTCCTAGGCTCCGTGATGACGTCCCTTCGCTGTTCATATCGAATCCTGGACTCTAGCATCGGCTTCATCGGAGAAATGGGCGGGCTAGGTCATCGACTTCGATGCGGAAGATGATCTACGTCGAGGCAACTCAAGATCAAACTCCAACTTCACCAAGTCATGAAACTTGTGAAGAAAACACCCTATACTACTTGGCAAGTGGTAGAGGATGAAGAAATAGGAAGTGGGTTCACTTTAGAATTGGATTTCTCACTCTTTTTCTCATGTTGCCATTGATGGAGGCAAGATTTCTTCTTTGTTGAAGAAGAAGAAGAAGAAGAAAGAATATGATAAGTCTTATTTTAAATGATAAATAAAATGAATACTTATCATATAGCAACCATGGTTATGTGTAGAGACTAAACTAGGGTTAGGTTGAATGGTTAGGTTAAGGCAAACAAACAAAATGGTCAAAGCTTCAAGAAGTTTCAAGGAAAAACAAAACAAGCCACCCTTTTGTTTCTTGCCTTAAAATTAAATAAATAAAAGAAATAGTTAAGAAAATGAAAACCCTAACCATTACATAACCATGGTTTAATCATACATACAAACATTCATGTATCATCAAACATGATACAATCAAGTGCACAAAAAATATATCACATATACAATGTGCACATCAAGTGAGAAAATCCTTTTAAAGTGAACAAATACTAGTTAATGCAAAGTAATATATCAAATATATAATTATGCATTAAATCATTAAATCAACACTTGATTTATCGACCCGGTCATATCGCATATGACCGACTAATATTCAATGTATCGGCTTATCGAATCAATCCTTGATTCGATAACTAGGTTACATCGCATACAACCAATCGATACATTCATCGCGAGAATGGAATACGGTATCACATACACGCATTATTCTCGGTCCCGCACATATCTCATATGCGCTCCTATTTCGTTTCGCTTGAGCCAGGAAACCTCTGTGTAGGACTCTAAAGACTCGTCAATACGCCGGCAGCAGGTGAAGATCATATCAAACACCCACAAGCCGCAAGCGGTCTGCTAAACGTAACGGCCACCCGGGTATTGAGCGATCAGAAGATCGACGAGCAAGCCCGCTCACACTCCTGTGAATCCAACCAGTAACATTTACCGTACAGTCCGGTGTGTTCGTCTGATATGTCACATATCTCGCCTAGGGATGGTAAACGTCAGACCCCAATAGCTCGATAAGTCATGCTGACGTGAGGTCCATAACATGTGTGAAACTACTGATAACACTTACCAGTAGATCACTGCAACCCTGACCAGGGATTTCCTGTTATGGCCAGTCGAGCATAGCGCATCATCAACCCCCAATACCGGGAGAGACGAATCCCCTCCTATCGCTCATTGCCTCCATGTGAATCGGGACTGTACCCAAAAACCACCTGTTTGCACGACTCAGTAGAGCCTTTGTAGGGTGGAAATCAAAGCTCAGTGGGAGACACACAAGACTCTATGACGATCTTGGGTCAACAGACTAAGCTGTACCACTGTCACCAGAGAACTGCCATCTGACGTGAGGTATAATACCATCTGGGAGTTCTCGGCGAGTCCGTTCAGTATACCCAGTCTCCACTGAGCACCCGCATACCATCTCTGATGTCAAACACCAATGGATATGGGATCATCCATCGCCCATCACATGGGTCGAGAAGATATACGCTAGTCTACTTTGGAATATCGATGCCCCGTCTCGATATTCCCACGACTAGGAACATTGAAGGATGTACTCATGGACTACCCAGGCCCCACTAGTATGATCTGCATCATAGTCCTGGAAGTCGAGTACACATCCTAAGGGCTTTATCAATATGTAACAGAGAGACAGAAAGTATACATGTTAAGATAAAGAGCAACCAGATAGCGTACTATCATGTCGAGCAAGAAAGTCCTACCTATATATGTCCCAGCATCCACTACAATATACATCCAATGTACAGTAATGGCCTCTAGGGCATACATATAACTAACAATCTCCCACTTGCACTAGGGCCATCTGTAGCAGTAGTTGTAGTATCTAATACTCAACCATCCCTTAAAAGTCTCTTTTTGGGAAAAGGCCTTCATGAGTGGATCCGCCGTGTTGTCCTCTGAGTCTACTCTCCTAACCTCGATCACCCTGGAGATCAACTATCTCCATGATCAGGTGATGCTTCTTCAGAATATGTCTGGGTCATTGATGGGACCAGGGTTCACGGGCCAAAGCCACACTTCCATTGTCACACATTGGTAGGAACCTTGTTCATCTTATGAACCATTATACACCCAAACTGCCTCTTTGGTAGTATCTTTAATAACGATGTTACCAGCCTTTATCGTCTAGTTTGCCACTGTATCTAGCTTGGAACTCTTCCAACATACCGTCCCTTTACTGAGGGTAAAGACAATGCCTGTTACTGACATTCAGTCGTCTTTATCACCCTGGAACGTTTCCAGTGATTCTCCCCAGGATCGATTAATACCATTTTACTACATCTAGTGAGAATCCTAGCATCCTATTACATCTATCTCATAGATGAAAACTCAGGATTTAGGAGGTTTCACTTTGATCCTATTGGAGAATCCTTGTGATAAGCGGAGATTGACCGAGCGTAGTATAGGAAACTCTTTTCCTATCAAGAGTATGTTGTCTACGTACAATACGAGGATAACCACCTTACTCTCTACTACCGTTTTGTATATACAAGGTTCATCTACTGTTTTGATGAAGTCAAACACTTTGACTATCACATCAAAATAGACGTTCCAACTCCGCGATGCCTGCTTTAATATGTAAAGCAACTTGCATATGTTTTCGCTGCTCCCACTGTTTACGAAGCCCTCTGGTTGTGTTCTTATAGACGTTCTCTTCTAAATCATTATTTAGAAAAGTAGTCATGGCCCCCAACCACCAGATATCGTAGTCATGGTATGTAGCAATGGCAAGTAGGATCTGGATGGACTTAAGCATAGGCACTGGAAAAAGTTTCATCATTATCCACGCCTGGTCGATGACGAAAATCTTTAACAAGTCTAGCTTTAAAAGTTTCAACTTTTCCATCTACACCAAGTAATCTTCTAAAGATATACTTGCTCCTGATGGGAATTTAACCCTTCAGATATAGCACCCAAAGTCCATACTTTGTTAGTGTACATGGATTCCATCTCAGATCGCTAAGCATCCAGCCATTCTTACAGAGCCCCTACTCTCGATGACCTGCTCGAATCTAGTTTGGTCATCATCATGATGCAATCCTCGCTCCCACTGTCATCGAGAAACCGAAGTATCTCTCAGGCAGGTGAGGAACCCTACCAGATCGGTGGAGAGGCTGAGGTTCGTCGGTGACTATTGAATCCTTTGGTTCTGTCAAATCATCAGCTGCGGTTTTGTATAGCTGGAATCTTTCCAGTTCTACAGAACTGTCCTTGCCTCGATCTTGTCCGGATTTTGCTTTTGACATAGGCCGGACAATCCCAAATCTTAACTTACTTAAGAGATAGGCTCTTCCCATACCATATCTTATATGGAGTGGTAGGCAGTGATCTGATTCGAACCTAATTCAATAGGTATGCAACTTCTCAAGTGCACAACCCTAAAAGGAAATAGGTAACTCAGTAGTACTCATCATAGAGCACACCATATCTAATATGGTGCGATTGCTCCGCCCTGATACACCGTTGTGCTGTGGTGTATTCAGAGGAGTAATACTGAGAGAGAATCTCATTTTCCTTTAGAATAGTCCAAGAATTCCATGCACAAGTATTCTCCTCCCTGATCTTATCATATGACATAATACTTATACCCGTATTTTGGTTCTCTACTTCCAACTTATATTCTGTGAATACCTCAAAAGCTTCGGACTTATGTTTCAACAGGAACATATGACTGAATCTTGAGAGATTATCAGAGAATATAATGAAGTACAAAGAACCTGTCCTGGCATGTGTAGACAGGAGACCTTACATACATCATCATGTATCAGTCCCAAGAGTTTACTAACTCTTTCTCTGTTTCCAATAAACAGAGCTATGGTCATCTTAATTTTGTGAGATGACTGGCAAGTTTCACAAGATGTAAATTCAAACTGATTTAAATATGCATCTAAAATGTAACTTCAGCTAGTCGAGTCGTATTGATATGACCTAGTCTACAATGCCTTAAGAAGGATTCGTTCATTTCTGAACTCTTCCTCTTGTGTGTGTTCTGTATACTAGGAACTGTAGTTTGATTTAGAACATCAATGCTTTTAGATAACGTGCCTAAACCGATCAACTTTTGATATAGGAAATGTTCAAAACATTATCCAACAATACAAGATTGTATCCTTTCTTTACTAATAAAGAGACCGATATGATTTTGTATATCAGGTTTGGTATCTAATAACATTCGTTCAAAATCAATGTATTGGTAATACAGGGTGACAGTGACCAACAGACTTGGCTGCAACACTTGCCCCATTTTCTGTCTCATGAAACTTATCACCCGTTCTCAGTTTTCTACCTTTCTGTAGCCCTATGTAACAGATTACATATCTGGGATCCTGATCCGGTATCAAATACCCAGGATGCAGAGGATACTGAGAAACAGTTCTTTGTAATGAACACACCCGAAGGAGATGCATCATATGCACTTTCTTCGTTTGGGCGGCATAGGAATTCTGGTATTCCCCTATTTCCTGCTCTGCCTTATAACAATTATAAGTTGGAGCGGGACCAATGTTCCCCAGCTCAGTATAACAAGCGGGTTCGGTCAATACATCCATATTATTATCTTGATTAAGGCGTGATATGGTCGCTACCTGGAGAGAGAGAGAACAAAACACTCTGCGTGCGCTCTTGCAAGATTAGATTGGTTATATATTTTATCTAATCAGGATGGCTCCCACTGTTTTTATCAAATCTTCCTTCAAACCTTAAAAGGAAAGACTAGCCGGGATTAATTACACTCTACAAGTTCGCCAATCTTTCAGCCAGGCCAGTGTCGGTACTTTGAGGGAGGTTCCCCGTGCTTTCGCACGGACCTAATTACAGTAAACCTCGTTTTCCCAGAGGCGTAACCCCGTTGACACCTTTCTAGACACCTACTTGATCGGCTAATTGTAAAGTGCAAAACTCTCCCAGGAGTAACAATTACTCGCAGTGGGTATCGGGATCCAACTATCACATAGAAGGTATGCAATCTCATTGCAAGTTTCAACACTTGAAACTCCCGATAATGGTTTTTACCCCTAGCACCTATGACCTTGGCTAAGGTCAACAAATCATAAGTACTAGTCAAGTTCTACCCGTCATTTCGTGATTAGTTAGACCCACCCACATGACCCTTGGCTAAGGTCAACAAAGCCACATGACTGTCCTAACTAATCGCATCATATGCGGTGTAGGAAGACATCACTTAGCTACCGCACACTACGCCTCGGCTATGGTCGATAAACGTAGCACGAATACTAAGTACTCTACTTCCTAAAATGACGGAGGGTTGCGAATGGTTTCTAAGAAAACCTTTAACGCTTTGAACTTGATCTCGTTGCGAAATCAAATGGTTTTTAAATGGAATGTTTTTGAGGCATTTCTAGTTTTGCTAAAGGGGTCACTCCCGGTGAAGGGATCGTCGGCCCTTTCCTCGTCGAATGAGGTGCGGGATATATCATATATATCACTGTGCAAAGCAGAAACTATAGAAGCAATCAAAAGACAAACCGAGTGTGTAGTATCTTCCAGTTATTGCTAAAGGAGTCACTCCCGGTGAAGGGATCTCGGTCCTTTCCTCATCGAATAAGGTGCAAGATGTTCTACAATGAACACCGCGATGCAAAACAAGAACTGTAGCTACCTGTTTTATTTTGAAATTCGATTCCACAACATCAATTAGGTTTATTTTCTTTCATTAATCTCATTAATGAATGTCCCATCATTTAAGTCCACCTAAACATCACAGATAAATATAACGTACGATTATGCCATCCGCATTCGCCTCGATGTCCCGTCTGCACCGTTAGGTTAGGTAACTAATGCCAGAGCGAGGCAGGGCTAGCGCGGGTGTAAAACATAAGCAACGTCTATATAATATATCATATATACTATATATAATATCTATCTGAATATATCATATGATCACATCACAGATAACGCAACAGAAAGTATCATATGAAATATTGGATATACTAGGACGTCCGTGTTTTTAATACGAGCCAGTATAAAACACGGATTCCACGGTCATGATGAATAGCCAATCCCACACCCCTAGACCCCTACGAGAGCGGCAAGCAACCCTACCAATTCTATGGTTAGGAGACCCGGACTCGACTCCTCGAGATGGTCTCCCACTGGACCCTAGAACCCGGTTACTTGTGCTCCCCTCCTTGGGTCTGTCCTAGTGCGGAAAAGTAAATAATATACAAAAGGTGACATCTTCCGCAACCTGGAAATGCCCCAATAAAAGAATATTACATACAAGTTTTTACATGAATGAAAATGAAAAACACTCATCTCACATAAAAACCCCCGGCTATTCAAACACGACGATCCAATATAACATATCCAGCAACACATAACATCACATGTCATCAACGTAAGTAAATATGTGCATCCCAATTGTCGTTGACATATAGCAACGAAACCGGCGATATCACATATTACACTTACGGTCACAGAAAAGAAAGTGTAAAACTATAACAATTGGAATCCGCAATCTCTTTAGACATCGCATGCCTAATCAAATGAAATACTTAGACATCGCATGCCTAACAATTATAAACCCCGCATTTTAGTCTCATTATCGAAAACTCCTTTCAATATCAAGTCGGGCAATTCAACAAGATTCCCGACATCCTGATCGAATGCTCGTCGCAAACTTTAGTAGGCGGCCGCACCCCCGACGCCGTCGACGAAGTGCACCAAGGCGGAACACCGCTGCCGCGAGCACCCAAACGGATGCTTTCGGCGATGGGGTTCTCCTACAATCACTTGGTCGGGGCTATGGGGTGAGGCTGTCTATTAAGTTTTCTCGATGAGTATCCGCGTACGCTACGTGATTGCGACAGACTTTTGATCACATCAAAATTCCATGGCAACCGATCAAGTGAGACTAAACTGCTATGTTTATAACATTCATTCAGTTATCTCATAACTACTTGTGAATTCCAAATATTGTATCACATTCCGGATAAATAGAAAATGTTAAACTTTCCGATCAAACAATCGAACACCCAAGTTTTCCCGATACAGCTCAACACATGATATAAGTTTAAAAACATTCAGTTCATGCCTCAGTACCAACGGTCCAGCCGTAGAAGGGTCAAGCCAACGCCTCACATGTGGCACGCCGTACTGCCCCAAACCCTAAGGTTCAAAGGGCAGTTCAAGACGGTCACATAATCGAGTTAAGGTTTGTTGCCTTCTAGAGGGACCATCGCGTTACTTGCACTACTTAGAACTGTAAGTGCACGGCGGCGCCCCGGCCTCCATCCCGAGGCCAAATGCGGAAGCGATGGTTAACTTTAATTTTTCAAACCGGCACCACCGCGCACTATAACCCGGATCGTACCATTAACTAGTCCTAGCTAACTACTAGATGGGGAAGAGAGATATACCGAGCAATCCGTGTCCTCCGGTATTCTCGCCGTCATCCAGATCTCCCGCGGAATGTCCTGTCTCCACCTCCTCGCCGGAAGGCACCACGTCGCTTGCTTCTTTTACGGGCTCCCACCTCTATACCGAGGCAACTCGGGCACGAAGTTGGCGAGCCGACGTGCCCAAGGTTTGCTGTAGAATACGTGTAGTGATATGTCTCATTTGGGGTTTAGGATGTTGCCTTTGGTGGAGGGATTGAAGTGGTCTTGTGGAGATTGAACTAGTGGGATTTTACAGAGCCAAATGAACAAAAATCCCACCCTCACAAATTTTGGACAGCCCCATGGCTTGGCCGGCCACAACTTGGTGGGAGAATGAGAGAGAGAATCAAAAATGAGGGGAGCCCCACCATATCATCCAAGGGAGAGAGAGAAAAAGGCTATCATGCAAAGAAATGATCACTTGCCTAAACCAACACTCCAACACAACCATCATCTCAAGCATTATGACTCCAAAAAGGTCAAGCCATCATGAACAAAGAAAGTCAAGTGATGGTGCATCATCATGATCCAACAAAATGCAAAGAACACCCTCCAAAAATACTTATTTGCACAAATGCAAATAAGCCCTCCTCCACCAATCTTCGGCCATTGAAAGATACAAATGAAATATGGCCGAAACGGAAAGCAAACTGGCAACTCCAGAAAACTGGTCCCGTAATAAATTACAGGAAAAACCCCGATACTGTGTATACACACCCGCATCTGTATTCCGACCGAATACAAATGCAATGAGACAAAATCTACACTGTACTATACTAGGATCCGGCTTAAACCAAAGCCGGCTAGTATTATCCGTCCGATCCTGATCCGTGCAATACCGCATGTATCTGATCGAACCCTGCCATATCTCCATACGGCCTATACAGCGTTTCGCCCGAAACTTGAGCAACTGTATGTTTGGTGGACTCTAAAGACTCGTCAATACTATGTGTAGGGTTCCTAGGCACACTAATGAGGTCTCACAAGGCATCAACCATGCCAATTTCAAATTTTACGGGTGCCGAGAAATCCTAATACGGATTGTTAACTAGATTTTAGGCGAAAGAAGTAACTAGTTAACAACTTAACTACAAGAACGGAAATACAACCTTTGTAGATCCGGTCCTCCACCTCCATAGCTCCGCAATGAAGTCTCCTCGCTGTCCAAATGGAATCCCGGGCTCTAGCGTTGGCTTCATCGGAGAAATGGGCGGGCAAGGTCGTCGGCTTCGTGCCGAAGATGATCTACGTCGAGGCATCACAAGATCAACCTCCCACTTCACCAAGTCATGAAACTTGTGAAGAAAACACCCTATACTACTTGGCAAGAGGTAGAGGATGAAGAAATAGGAGGTGGGTTCACTTTAGAATTGGATTTCTCACTCATTTTCTCAAGTTGCCATTGATGGAGGCAAGCTTCTTCTTGTGAAGAAGAAGAAGAAGATGATGAATATATTATGATAAGTTATTTTCAAAATAGAAAATAAATAAATACTTATCATAATCCAACCATGGTCAAGTGTAGAGAATGAACTAGGGTTTAGTGGAATGGTTAGGGTTAAGCATGAGACAAATATGGTCACTTAGTCAAAGCTTCATGAAGCTTCAACTAGCATCCAAAGAAAGCCACCATTCATTTATTTTGCAAAATAAATAAACAAAATAAATAAATGATAAAGAAAAAGAAAACCCTAACCATTACACAACCATGGTTTAAACTTTACACAAACTCAAGTTAGCTTGTATCATCAAACATGACACAAACTTGTGTACAAAAGTATATCACATATACATTGTGCACTTCAAGTGAGAAAATCCCTTTAAAATGAACCAATACTAGTTAATGCAAAGTAATATATCAAATATATAATTATACATTAAATCATTAAATCAACACTTGATTTAACGATCCGGTCATATCGCATATAACCAACTAGTATCCAATGTATCGGCTTATCGAATCAATCCTTGAATCGATAACTAGGTCATATCGCATACAACCAATCGATACATTCATCGCGAGAATGGAATACGGTATCACATACACGCATTATTCTCGGTCCTGTACATATCTCATATGCGCTCCTATTTCGTTTCGCTTGAGCCAGGAAACCTCTGTGTAGGACTCTAAAGACTCGTCAATACGCCGACAGCAGATGATGATCATATCAAACACCCACAAGCCGCAAGCGGTCTGCTAAACGTAACGGCCACCCGGGTATTGAGCGATCAGAAGATCGACGAGCAAGCCCGCTCACACTCCAGTGAATCCAACCAGTAACACTACCGTACAGTCCGGTCTCGTCGTCTGATATGTCGCATATCTCGCCTAGGGGTGGTAAACGTCAGATCCCAATAGCTCGACAATTCGAGAAACTACTGGTAACACTTACCAGTAAATCTCAGCAACCCTGGCCAGGGATTTCCGGTTATAGCCAATCGAACACAGCGCAACATCAACTCCCTATACCGGGAGAGACGAATCCCCTCCTATCGCTCATTGCCTCCATGTGATTCGGGACTGTACCCAAAAACCACCGTTTTGCACGCCCTCTTGGACGTGGTAAGGTGGAAATCAAAGCACAGTGGGAACCACACAAGACTCTATAACGATCTCGGGTCAACAGACTAATCTGTACCAGTGTCACCAGAGAACTGCCATCTGACGTAAGGTATAATACCATCTGGGAGTTCTCGGCGAGTCCGTCCAGTGTACCCAATCTCTACTGAGCACCCGTATATCTCCTCTGATGTCAAACACCAATGGATATGGGATCATCCATCGCCCATCTGTATGGGTCGAGAAGGTACACGCTAGTCTACTCTGGTATATCGATGCCCCGTCTCGATACACCCACGACTAGGGACTTTGAAGGATGTACTTATGGACTACCATGTCCCCACTAGTATGATCCGCATCATAGTCCAGGTAGTCAAGTACACATCCTAGGGGCTTTACCAACATGTAACAGAGAGACAATCAATGTACATGTTAAGGTAAAGAGTAACCAGATAGCATACTATCATGTCGAGCAAGAAAGTCCTCCCTATATATGTCCCAGCATCCACTACAATATACATCCAATGTACAGTAATGGCCTCTAGGGCATACATATAACTAACACTATGGCTGTGGATTTAACCACTAGCACGTCAGAGGTATTAGCCATACGTGACGGGCCACCAGCTTTTGACCAAAAGGGACGTCGATGAGCGAACTCATCCTGACACCCTACTGAGCTTGTCAGTGACAATATCCGTACAGTCCGGTCCGTTCGTCTATGAGCATCGCATGGCGGGCTTAGGGGGTTGGTAAAAGTCAGACCCCCAAAAGCGGTACAAGTCATGTCGGAGTGTAGCCCAGAACACCCTGAGATACTACTGGAATACCTACCAGTAAATCTCCTGCCTCGGCCGAAGGCTTCGTGTAATGGCTCTCCTAGACACAGCGCGACCTCACCCCCAATACCGGGAGAGACGAACCCCTGAAGATCCGCTCACTGCCTCCATGTGGCTCGGGACTGTACCCAACTAAAACCTGTTTGCATGTTTCCTTTGAGCGTGGTAGGGTAGTAATCAAAGTACAGTGGGAACTCACACGAGACAAATGACGATCCTCAGGTCGATGAACTAACATGTACACATGTCACCAGGGAACTGCCATCTGACGTCAGGTATAAGACCAACTAGCATGTTCCCGGCGAGTCCTGTCCGGTGTACTCATAACCCAATGAGCACCTGTATACATCTTAGGTGAACCAACTGACACCAGTGGCTTGTGAGACCGGCCACCGCCCCTCGTCGGGGTCTCGACTGTATACACTAGTATACTCTAGAGTATCGATGCCCTGTCTCGAAACTCCCACGACTAGGGACCTTTTAAGGATGTGCTTATAGACTACCAGCTCCCACGTATATGATCGCCCTCATACTGCTGGCAGTCAAGCAAGAATCCTAGGGGCTCTATCAACGTGTAATAGCGACATGTCAGGTCACCTAAAGCAGTACACGATGATAAAGATAAACCAGATAGCATACTATCATCTTGAGTAAGACTGTCCTACTGGGACAGGTCCTCCCTCAATCATTGCAATCGCGTGCCTGTGATCCAATAATTGACTCTGAGGGCACTATCTCCAACAATCTCCCACTTGCACTCAAGGCTAATTATTGCGGTGTCGCATACTCACAGCCCGTGTGATACCGAACACCCAACTCCTCTACTAGTCAGTCTTACAAAGCCTGTTTGCGAAACTATTACGTTCGAGGAATAGCCTCAGTGAGTGGATCCGCTTTGATGTTTCTTTCTATGTCTCTCTATATCTCAAGTTCGCGGAGAAAACCATCTCCCGAAATGAGCAATACCTGTCTTAGAATGTGTCTGGAAGTCTGATGGGACCAATCTCATAAATGAACTCCAAATCCAAACTTCTTAGACTGTATTGTCAACTGAACTTAATCAGTATCCTGCGCCATACCTCCCTCAGTATTTCCTTGGACCACCTGTCCAAAATACTGCCCCTCGTCAGAAGGAAAACTATAACTCTGACAACCTCCTTGTCATCCAGGTCACCTTGGAAGCCTTGAATGATAACTGTCTCTTGCATGAGGCTGTCGTTATCATATCCCTAGAACATCCACTTATGTTCTAAAACTTCTTCCGACTGTTTCTCCAGGATTGGATCAATGTCAACTTATTGCATCTGGTGCAAGAACAACATCTGGTGTGGTACTTGACATCTCATGATTGGCTCAATTGCCTGAGCAAGTGATATGCCAATCATGCACATCCCTCTCCCCTTTAGTCTATAAGACACCTTTAGAGAGGGTGAATCCATTACCTGCAGGTACACTACCGTGTCAGGAGTCGTCCATTCTAAATACTCTTAGAATGCTGTCTAAGTACCCTGATTGGGAAACCACCCAAATCTAGATCTAAAACCATAGATCTAGTAACCAGTATGTCTGATATAATGTCCAAGTCCCATGTGGAGAAACCACTGTGTGACGACCAAAGTATAACCGATCGTTGTATAGGAATATCACTTCCTACTCTATGCATGTCATCCAAATACCAGGACATCACACCCTACTACCTTCTTAACAGATCCATCCCCTATTCTGATGAAGTCAAGCCTATGACTGTCACGTCAGAAATAGATGATCTATCTCCGCTATATCTGCTTTAGTCTATAAATAGACAAAAGCCACCTGTCCACCAATGCTTCCGCTGCTCCCACTGACTATGACAACCCTCTGGCAGAGTCATATAGACGTACACTTCTAAAACTAGTTTAGAACGATGCTATACTCATCCTCCTGCCGGGTCTCACAGTCTGGAACAACAGCAATGGCAAATCTGGGTAAACAAGAACCTCCCTGCCACCGTCCTTGAGCATACCGAAGTACCTCTCGAGCGCCTGAGGTTACCCACCATATCTGCGGAGTGGCCAATGGAATGTCGATCCAGATTGAATCTTTAGGTTCCTTATCAAATCTTTAGTAATCGTTTGCGGTTCTGGAATCACTTCCAGTTCTACCATACTCCCACTATTGTTTTCTGAAAAAAATCCATTTTTATTAAAACTGTGGCGAGTCTAGAATAATATTTCTATTGATCTGCCAGATGGTAGAAAGTCAACCCTCGTCATAGCTTGGGTCAACCCACAAACAGCCATTACAGAAACATGCCTTGAGTTATCCAGAGTCTGGTTTTAATCATAAGCCGGACAACTCCCCGTACCTTAACAACGTTAAGATATGAACTGTTCTATATCCAATATAGAACCAGAGGCACTGATTTAATTGAACCAGATTCAAATCATGCAGCTATCTCCAGTGCATGTCAACTAAATGGAGAGAGGCCAATCGGCGTTACTCAACTTAGGAATGCTTCCAATTATGAGTAACCTGAAAGAGAAGCAAGTTCTCTTAACCATTACTATCAACTGAATACCATACTCAAGTATCTACATCTTCGATCAACTTGAAGAATCCCGATACTTGCAACACCTGGTTCTCTACTTTATTCAAATACCTATAACTTCTCAAAATTCGGACCCTGTGTTTCCGCGAAACACCTGTCTAAAAACTAGAGAAGTTATAAGTAAACCGAATATAGTACGAGGACCAACCCCTCTGTCCTGATGGACCCTGGACAACATACAATACTCTGTATAAGTCCCTTGAGTCTGATAACTCATTCACTGTGTGTCGTAGGTTGAAAACTGTACTTATGGTTAAGAAGAATTACACCGCTGTTTAATGCTCCTTACCTAACCATCCACTGATATAGGTAAATGTCATAGACATAATTTCAAAAGGTATATCTCACTCTATGAAAATAGACGTACAGATATATCAATTGAAATTGGTGCACAACAGCGGATATTCAAAACCAAATATTTTCTGTCCGGCAAACAACCCAGGTGACTTCCTCAAATATCACTGATTACAACGAATCCCGATATAATGAGGACAATCACCTAATTCCCAATAGCTTACTCCCACCCATCATCTGTAAAACCATACAGATGTGAGAATCATACCTGGTAAATACATACCCTGGAGCAAGTGTCTAATTGGAAAATCAGTTTTCTTTTAACAGTACACAGTGAAACTGAAACATTAAAATGTTTCCTGGGGTTATCTTGGTATTCCTAGTAATGCCTCTTCCATTATCCAGATTCACAACTGTAACCGTATATATCTTTGCCACCTCTCCAAATCCCTTTATATGTCTTTAGTCATTACCTTCTGCACACCCCTTTAAGCCAAATGGTTTTCTTCCTTCCCTACCGTTCGGCACCAGCCTATGGTTTGGAAGAAGACTATCCAATAAGCATAATGGGTGTACTGTCCTAATCCTAGGAACACTCGCAAAGTGAGAGAAGGTGAAGATAAAAGACAACCGAATAAACCTTATTCCTATTTCTCCTGAACCAGAATCCATCCCCAAACTGGAACAAGTTCCTTTCGAGTTCGTATATAACCATACGATGGAGTATCCAATAAACTGTGGATCTTCGTAGTGATACGGAGTGTTCTGGAGAAATACAAAGGTGATTTGGGAGTGGTAATGAAATACCTGGTTTGGTCATGAATATCAGTAGCAATTTACTTTGCCCTCTTACTAATCCCTTGCTTTGTCTTAACTTAATACCTTCCGCACACCATTGTTATGCTAATTGGTTTTCTTCATTCCCCACCGTTCGGCACCAGCCTAAGGTTTGGAAGAAGGCAATCCAATTTGCGTAATAGGTGTACTATCTGCTAAACCAAGGAGTACTCGCAGCCTGAGAGAAGGTAAAAGGAAACGACAACTGAATAGTCCTATCCGTTTTCTCCAGAACCTGAAACCATCCTCGAATAAATTCTTTTGAGTTCGTATCTAACCATACGATGGTTTTGTCTAATGGAAGTGGACGTTCGTAGTAATACGGGGTGTCCTGGAGAAAAGGGTAAAAGTAGGAGTGGCAATGAGGTTTGCAACTCTGACAATCCAAAAGCCAGTGTTAAGAAGGTTCGGTCAACTTGGTCACTGAGTCATAGTCTTAAGGTCGGGTCAATGGTCGCTGCCAGAGAGAGAGAAAAGAAACACTCAGCGTGCACTCTAACCTAGATCAGAATGGTTACCAATTTATCTAATCTGGAAACCCCCCACTGTCATCTCAAATTCTCCTCCAAACTTGAAAGAAGAATTAGTCGGGATCACCCGAGGAGTAAACTAACTCATCAGTGGGAATCGGGATCCAACTATCATCACATGATAACGTGACGGAATCCGCTCACGGTGTCACACTCCAGAAGGTATGCGCATATCTGGCAAGTTTCAGTTTCTTTAGAAACTCCCGATGTGATTTCTGCCCCATGCTCTTATGACCTTGACTTTAGCCAACATATCATAAGTCACATGTCAAGTTCTACCCGTCATTCTCCAGGTTAATTTGAGCCCACCCGTACATACCCTTGACTTTGGACAAAATAGTAGTACGACTGCCCCAAACCAACGCATCTATTATGCTGCATATGAATACCCCAATAGCTACCAATCACTGTGCCTTGACTTTGGCCAACATACACAGCTTGAATACTATTGACCACACATATGAAACGACGGAGGGCTACGAATGGTTTCTGGCGAAAACCTTTAATGTAATGAACTTGATATCGTTGAAGGAACCGGATAGCTTTTAAAAAATATAGTGACGAAAACCTTTGCTAAAGAGGTCACTCCCGATGAAGGGATCTCGGCTCTTTACCCGTAGAATGAGGTGCAGGATATTCCAACTGAATACCACGGTGCAAAGCAAAAGTAATCGGCTATAGTGAAGTCATTGCCCTGACGCAAACTTTTTGTCCAAGGGGTCACTCCCGGTGAAGGGATCTCGGCCCTTGCCTCGTCGACTGAGGAGCAGGATATTCTAACTGAATACCACGATGCAAAACAAAAGAGAAAGTCCTTGCAATAACAGCTTTTTGAAAAATGTTCCAACAACATCGGATTATGTTTGTTTTTAACTTGCATTGATCCGAATCAACGCAGTCCCATTGTTCACACCATAATATTGCATTATTATATTCCCCATTCTTATTCTTTTTATAAATAAACAGGTACTTTTGACGCATGTCTGCTACATGTTACAGGTTACAGGTTCTTGGACAGAAAACAGTGTAAACGATATAAAGACAATAAAAATATGGACTTTAACCAACAAACAGAGGACTCTTGATCAAGCCTACATCAAAGATAAAATTCATAAAGTACAAGGCAACGCAAGGTCCAAGATTACAAGGCGAACGGTTAAAAAGCCATTGCAAATTGTTCACTGGAGATCTGGAACCAACCTAGAAGCCCAAATGGAAAAAGATATATAGAACTAAGAAGCCCAAGCCACTAGAAATCAGCCCAAGAAAATTAGAAGCCCAATTCCTTCTTTTGGCCGCGGAACCGCGGCCAAACCAGGCCTCGGGCCGCGGTTCCGCGGTGGTCTTGAGCAATCAGAAGCTGAAATTTTTATAGTGATTTGTGGAGGCGTTGACTAAGTCTTTCTAGGGCTATTTGTGTAATTGTGGACATGCGAAACAAATGTAACCCTAGGGTTTCCTATTCTTTATAAATAGGAACTCCAATCATTGTAATTCTTTATGCCTCCTTTTAATAATAAATTCCAGAATTCTTTATGGAGAGCATCGGTGCCTCTCTTCAATGCATCTATTCAGATCTGAAAACCCTGCGTAAATGTTTGGAGAGATCCATCTGTAAAGTAAGTAGATTTGTTTATTTTCTTGCCTTAGATAATTTCAATTCATGCCCTAGATTAAATTTATTTTCTTTCTTTAGTATAGATTTTATTTATCTGCCCTAGTTATAACTTTCAATTAATTGCCCTAGGTAGAATAATTAGGTTTTTAGTAATAATCAATCCGAACACCCTTCGGAATTAACTCGTTAGCGCGATTAGGAAATCACAAAATCCCTGTGGACCGACCCGTACTCACCGGCTAGCTGCAAAGCGGCGCCGTTCTTGATTGCGGTTACAAATATTTTTGATCAATCTTTTAGAAAGCGCAAGCACGCTAAATCACTCAATCAAATGGCGCCGTTGCCGGGGATGGCGTGTTATTTCCTTTTTGCAATTTCGGGTTAATCAAAATTAAAAAAATCATAAAAATCTGAAAAATCACAAAAAATATAAAAATATATCATCTGTTATTTTTGGAAAGGGTACTTTGTTGTTTGAATCTTGCAGGATATACAATCGAGACGGATCTGGAAATTTCCAGAAAGCGAAACAAGAAGAACCGCTGAGATCTGGAGAGAAGAAAAAAAAAACGACCGAAGCCACCAAACCGCGGCGGATCCGCGGTCTGAGGCTGCCATACGCGGCGGTTCCGCGGTCATACCAGCGGATCAGATCCCCAAACTTCCTCTGCGGTTTATTAAAAAAAAAAAAACCTCTGTAAGTCTTCTGATCTCTCCTTTGAATGTTTCGATATATCTTTTGTTAAATTTCCTGCAAGATTCTGTGCACTTTAAAAATATATTCCCTCCCATATAACAGTCTTGTGCAGGATTTTTGGGCCCCACTTGATATAAAATAGATTGCAAGTAATATTTTGCTGTTACATATCTTTTCTATAAAATATTTTGCTGTTGCATATCTTTTCTCTAAAATCTTTTTGCAACAAAATTTTTCCAAATAAGGTGAAAGAAAAAAATCAATGAAAAATGAAAATAAAAAGGACAAATATTTTATAGAACTTGCAAAATTTTTTAGCCCCAAATAAATCCTTGCACGACCCAACCTTCCTTCTTGTCACCTTTGTTCTTCTAACATGGGTACCCCACACAATAAATCATTAGCCGAACTTTGGTATCCCGAACCTAATTTTGCGTCGTACGTTAATTTGTTCGGTCAATTTAAAAACGATCCTTCCTTGCCAAAAATATCTTCGAAAGATCAAATAGAGGCGTCTAGGAGAAATAGTTTGACTTTTCAACCCACTTTGTGTCAACCAAGTCCATCTTTACCACCTACATATGTTGACACCACTTTTCCAAGTCCTGCTGTAACTCCTAAGCCGATGTCCATTGCTGAGCATATTGCTCAATCTCGCAGTCGATCTTTCACCCCTCTCCACTCATCTAGTTCTAGGGATCCGCACGACTATTCACCTTTTTATCCACATGTTGACCCTACTCCTGTCCAATCACCCACTTCCTACCAGTCCTACCCGACTTTCCCACTTTCACTAGACACTGTTTCTACACAGTCATTAGGGAGTTTCACATATCCACACCATTTTGAATCCTTTACTGAAACCCCCTCACCACCTAAGTCTAGTTTGGAAGAGTCGTTGGAGGCTTATATTGCTGCAACAAATAAAATGACTAGGAATGTGGAAGCGTCCGTGGCCGCCCTTATGCAACCTAGTGAACCGGTAGCTAGTGTCCCGCTAGCTCCAAATTTTTCAATGTATGAGGCGGCAGTTGGACAGAGTGAGAATGAGAGAGGATTTTCAAATCAAACCTACCCTTACCCAATTGAAGCCCACAACTCCTGTTTTCCATCGATTGCCCTAAATAGTTCACCTGTTGAAAATAAAAACGAGTTGTGTGATTTTGTAGTGTTTGATTTGCCAGATTGTGAGGAACCCCTTTCGAGTGAAACTGCACCTAATCCTTTCGATCTTTACACCTCCCATCTAGAACCTAAATCGATAGATATCCATACTTTTGATGAGGTGTCTAAAGAAATTGATTTTCACTTGATTGAGGATATAGACGCCGGGAATATTTCGGATGATGAACATGTCGATTTGCTTAAAATTTTATGTTCAAATCATCATCCTGAGTTATTAAATGTTTCTCCCGAATCTCATATGCGTCTAGATTTTGATGATAATGGCATGGATGCGTTGAATATTGAAGATAGTATCGAGAAGAGTCTTGAGGATAATATTGAGGTTGAATCATTTTTATTTGATGTGTCTGATTTTCCAATTCATCCTCCTGAACCTTTGACTGCTATATCACCCTCCCTCCTTCCCATCGTTCCGATCCCGCTGGAAGACTGTGAGCTTGAAAAATTTTCCTTTGAATCTGACACAATTCTCACAGACGATAACACCTACGAGTGTTTCACCTTTTTGGACGATGTTGATGACTCACCGTCCGAGTTTGAGTCCTTTACATTTTCAGATGAGTCATCAGACTCGGTTGATTATAGTAGTTTCGAACCATTAATGGAATCTTTCAAGTTCGAAACAGTTTACTACGGTGACAAAAATACTATCCCTAATTCACCCCCTTTCGTCTTTCCCCTTATTCCGACCAAACAAATGACCGTTACGCTTTCATCTCCTATACCAAGTTCGGCGTACCCATGTTTTCTTGCGAATCTTGAGGGATTTGACCCCATTTCCCGACGGGTTGATAGGTTAGCGCAATCGCTTATAACATATCGGTCATCACATATTGCGCTAATTTATTCACTCAATTTACACCCTCAAGATCGTACTCCACTTCCTTCTTCTTTTCGCCATTCTTCTCCCCCACCGAGACCATATTCTACCATTCTTCTTTCCACACGGTCTCGCGTGCTTCTCATTTTCTTGCACCAACTATACCATTTCCACGATAAGATTTTTGAATGGTTGGTGCTAACTTTTGGCTTGTGCAAGGCCAAGCTTAAGTTTGGGGGAATCTTTGTATATATGTATATATTTTTTGTTTTCTTTTCTATATAAAAAAAATAAAAATAAAAAAATTTCAAAACATTAAAAATATAAAAAATATAAATAAATAAATAGGGGAGTGCCGGTATTTTGACCATCTTGGTTTAGCATGACAGTGAGGACACTGTCAAGTTCAAGTTTGGGGGTATGCTCGGTACGTCTTCTTCCTTCGCATTCATTTGTACATATTTTTGCATTTGCATATTTATTTTTAAAACCCATAAAAATTTAAAAATTTCAAAAATTATAAAAATTACTATATTCAATTTTGGCTATAATTGACTTGAGTTTGACAAATAGGTTAACTGGCTAGGAACAACTAGATCTTAGACTTAGTGAATTAAAAACCCTAAAGATAACATTCCTTAAAGTTTAACGGTAGAAAGTATATGCCTTGTAGTTTATTTAGAAATAGGCAAATTTTGGGTTCACTTCTTGGGCTAAGTCAAAATTAGGGAAGAGTATTGATGTTCTTATTAGAGTATAAGTTTGAAAAATAGTTCCTAGCTTAAGCCTAGATTCTGAAAATATATACCCTACAATTTACACAATCACGCACCTTGAAATTTGGAATAGCAGAAGAGACCTTGAAGTGCTCTTGTCTAAAGTCCTTAGTACAATGAAAATAAAGAAAAAAAAAGTGAATAAAGAATAAAAAAAATGGACACTGGTTTTTGTGATTACTTAAGGCTGCAAAAATAGAAAAATATTTAGCGAGGGTGCTTCATCACCTAGTGCCTTAGACCAACTGGTTTGGGAGTCACTGCTAAAGCCTTGGGTGTTGCAAAACTAGGAAGTACGCTTTAAAGTGCTAACGCATCTTGTAATCGGTTGTTGGTACCTCAAGAAGTATTAACGGCCGCATGAAGGATGTGTAAGCAAATTTCATTTAAAAATTCACTAATTAATAAGTGTTTTGGACAATGGACGAGAGTATGATTGCTTGATTTGAATTTCCAAGTGTAGGGGTGATCTATACACACACGTAGGGATATGTGATTGGAATTTAGATAAGAGAGAGGAATGAAAAATAGAACTTATATCTTTAATAGAGTTGATAGAAATTCCTAAGTGGAGATGAAATCCTAGAAGGAAGACTTAAGAGATGCCGAAAGCTAAGTAGGTCTACATAACATATATAATCTTAAGTTAAATAATGAGGAAGTGTGAAGAATATGGGTGGATAATTTACGAGTCAAAAGATAATAGAATTCCTTGTTAGAAAACCTAATTGGAGAACAAAAGTCAATGGGCCGAGTTGATAGGATTTTGTGGGTGTAATCCGCTGAAAACCCTCAGGAGACAACACTCCTCCTACTAGGGACACCTAGAGGTTTAACGGCTTGTTGCACGTGCTCAGTGCAATCGCGTTTCCCTGCGAAAGTGCGGTTAGGATTTTAGTGAATAAAAATAAGTTTGCTCGAGGACGAGCAAAAGATAAGTTTGGGGGTATTTGTTCACACCATAATATTGCATTATTATATTTCCCATTCTTATTCTTTTTATAAATAAACAGGTACTTTTGACGCATGTCTGCTACATGTTACAGGTTACAGGTTCTTGGACAGAAAACAGTGTAAACGATGTAAAGACAATAAAAATATGGACTTTAACCAACAAACAGAGGACTCTTGATCAAGCCTACATCAAAGATAAAATTCACAAAGTACAAGGCAACGCAAGGTCCAAGATTACAAGGCGAACGGTTAAAAAGCCATTGCAAATTGTTCACTGGAGATCTGGAACCAACCTAGAAGCCCAAATGGAAAAAGATATATAGAACTAAGAAGCCCAAGCAACTAGAAATCAGCCCAAGAAAATTAGAAGCCCAATTCCTTCTTTTGGCCGCGGAACCGCGGCCAAACCAGGCCTCGGGCCGCGGTTCCGCGGCGGTCTTGAGCAATCAGAAGCTGAAATTTTTATAGTAATTTGTGGAGGCGTTGACTAAGTCTTTCTAGGGCTATTTGTGTAATTGTGGACATGCGAAACAAATGTAACCCTAGGGTTTCCTATTCTTTATAAATAGGAACTCCAATCATTGTAATTCTTTATGCCTCCTTTTAATAATAAATTCCAGAATTCTTTATTGAGAGCATCGGTGCCTCTCTTCAATGCGTCTATTCAGATCTGACAACCCTACGTAAATGTTTGGAGAGATCCATCTGTAAAGTAAGTAGATTTGTTTATTTTCTTTCCTTAGATAATTTCAATTCATGCCATAGATTAAATTTATTTTCTTTCTCTAGTATAGATTTTATTTATCTGCCCTAGTTATAACTTTCAATTAATTGCCCTAGGTAGAATAATTAGGATTTTAGTAATAATCAATCCGAACACCTTTCGGAATTAACTCGTTAGCGCGATTAGGAAATCACAAAATCCCTGTGGACCGACCCGTACTCACCGGCTAGCTGCAAAGCGACACCGTTCTTGATTGCAGTTACAAATATTTTTGATCTATCTTTTAGAAAGCGCAAGCACGCTAAATCACTCAATCACCCATCAATTGATCACACCAAAAAGAACGAAAATATACTGATGTACGTATATGCCATCCGCATTCGCCACTGGGTCCCGTCATTACCCGTTAGGTTAGCTAACTAACGACAGAGTGGGGACTGGACTAGCGCGGATGCAAAACATATACAACATCTTCTAATATATATATCAATATATAATTTTCGCTCAAGGCGTGATAAAAATGCAACATCACAGAAATGCACAGCATCACAGAACAATACAGATATCTGGGATCCCCGGGTTTCACAGGGCCACTACTGAAACCCGACGTTCCCCTGGTCGTGTGGATAGCCTGTGCAATGAAATCCTAGACCCCTACGGGCGCGGCAAGTTACCCGCCAAAACCTGAAGTGAGGCAGCTCCCTTCAGCAACGTGAATGGACCACCCGGCACTTTACGGAATCCGGTAACTTGGGCACCCCTCCTGGGTCAACCTGTACCCCCTACGAGTGCAGCGAATAGCCCGCCAATCCTAGAGTGAAGCCCTCTCCGTCTCAATGCCATGAGATGCGGGCCCGTTGCCCTCTAGAACCCGGCTATCCGTGCACCCCTCCGCGGGGTAATCCTAGTACAGAAAGTAAAATATACATACAACGGGTACATCGACCACAACCTGGTCGTGCCCCAAAATAATAATACAAACAGGCAGTGACGGCAGTCCACATGTCGGACGCTCGCCCCGCAATACCAAATGTACATAATACAACAAAACTGTACTACCACTGCAACCAGGCTATCC
The DNA here is from genome assembly GCA_030015575.1 of Agapanthus africanus. Taxonomy (NCBI): domain Eukaryota; kingdom Viridiplantae; phylum Streptophyta; class Magnoliopsida; order Asparagales; family Amaryllidaceae; genus Agapanthus; species Agapanthus africanus. The sequence goes on from JASDDO010000029.1 coordinate 219,957,214, forward strand.
CCCACGACCAATCCGCAACATCACAGCAATACACAGAACATCAACGTGAAAGTCACGTTCGCAAATCCGTCTAACCGGGCTATAGCAGTTAGACAGGATTTACCGATCAAGTGACATTCACGGTCGCAGATATAATGTAAATACTGTGAACTAATGTGCTTGAAATATCCGATCGATCAAATTTATAAAGCGGGCCCCCAAAAACTACTGTAGCACATCAAGAAATCTGGGCCCAAAAATAACATTCCAGAAAACCTATTTTCCACTCAGGAGCATTCTGTAGAATTTTGGGGGACTGAACAGTTCAAGTCGCGGTGGAACCGCGGCCCAAGCATGGGTTTGGCCGCGGTTCCGCGGTGGTTTGGACTATTCACGAGCCCAAATTTTCACAGAACTCTTAGAATGTCCTACACATCATTCTGAAACAACCTGAAAAATTTTTGGACTTCAAAAAATTTCGACAGAAACTGATGTGAAGAAAAATACGGTTTTTTGGAAAATTGTTCGATCGGAAATGTAAAACACATTAGACAAAGCTAGACTATGTTAATGGCGAGGCTCTGATACCACTGTAAGTGCACGGCGGCGCCCCGGCCTCCATCCCGAGGCCAAATGCGGAAGCGATGGTTAACTTTAATTTTTCAAACCGGCACCACCGCGCACTATAACCCGGATCGTACCATTAACTAGTCCTAGCTAACTACTAGATGGGGAAGAGAGATATACCGAGCAATCCGTGTCCTCCGGTCTTCTCGCCGTCGTCCCGATCTCCCGCGGAATGTCCTGTCTCCACCTCCTCGCCGGAAGGGCACCACGTCGCCTGCTTCTTTTACGGGCTCCCACCTCTATACTGAGGCAACTCGGGTACGAAGTTGGCGATCCGACGTGCCCAAGGTTTGCTGTAGAATACGTGTAGTGATATGTCTCATTTGGGGTTTAGGATGTTGCCTTTGGTGGAGGGATTGAAGTGGTCTTGTGAAGATTGAACTAGTGGGATTTTACAAAGCCAAATGAACAAAAATCCCACCCTCACAAATTTTGGACAGCCCCATGGCTTGGCCGTCCACAACTTGGTGGGAGAATGAGAGAGAGAATCAAAAATGAGGGGAGCCCCACCATATCATCCAAGGGAGAGAGAGAAAAAGGCTATCATGCAAAGAAATGATCACTTGCCTAAACCAACACTCCAACACAACCATCATCTCAAGCATTATGACTCCAAAAAGGTCAAGCCATCATGAACAAAGAAAGTCAAGTGATGGTGCATCATCATGATCCAACAAAATGCAAAGAACACCCTCCACAAATACTTATTTGCACAAATGCAAATAAGCCCTCCTCCACCAATCTTCGGCCATTGAAAGATACAAATGAAATATGGTCGAAACGGAAAGCAAACTGGCAACTCCAGAAAACTGGTCCCGTAATAAATTACAGGAAAAACCCCGATACTGTGTATACACACCCGCATCTGTATTCCGACCGAATACAAATGCAATGAGACAAAATCTACACTATACTATACTAGGATCCGGCTTAAACCAAAGTCGGCTTGTATTATCCGTCCGATCCTGATCCGTGCAATACCGCACGTATCTGATCGACCCCTGCCATATCTCCATACGGCCTCTACAGCGTTTCGCCTGAAACTTGAGCAACTGTATGTGTGGTGGATTCTAAAGACTCGTCAATACTATGGCTGTGGATTTAACCACTAGCACGTCAGAGGTATTAGCCATACGTGACGGGCCACCAGCTATTGACCAAAAGGGACGTCGATGAGCGAACTCATCCTGACACCCTACTGAGCCTGTCAGTGACAATATCCGTACAGTCCGGTCCGTTCGTCTATGAGCATCGCATGGCGGGCGTAGGGGGTTGGTAAAAGTCAGTCCCCCAAAAGCGGTACAAGTCGTGTCGGAGTGTAGCCCAGAACACCCTGAGATACTACTGGAATACCTACCAGTAAATCTCCTGCCTCGGCCGAGGGCTTCGTGTAATGGCTCTCCTAGACACAGCGCGACCTCACCCCCAATACCGGGAGAGACGAACCCCTGAAGATCCGCTCACTGCCTCCATGTGGCTCGGGACTGTACCCAACTAAAACCTGTTTACACGTCTCCTTTGAGCGTGGTAGGGTAGTAATCAAAGTACAGTGGGAACTCACACGAGACAAATGACGATCCTCAGGTCGATGAACTAACCTGTACACATGTCACCAGGGAACTGCCATCTGACGTCAGATATAAGACCAACTAGTATGTTCCCGGCGAGTCCTGTCCGGTGTACTCATAACCCAATGAGCACCTGTATACATCTTAGGAGAACCAACTAACACCAGTGGCTTGTGAGACCGGCCACCGCCCCTCGTCGAGGTCTCGACTGTATACACTAGTATACTCTGGAGTATCGATGCCCTGTCTCGAAACTCCCACGACTAGGGACCTTTTAAGGATGTGCTTATAGACTACCAGCTCCCACGTATATGATCGCCCTCATACTGCTGGCAGTCAAGCAAGAATCCTAGGGGCTCTATCAACGTGTAATAGCGACATGTCAGGTCACCTAAAGCAGTACACGATGATAAAGATAAACCAGATAGTATACTATCATCTTGAGTAAGACTGTTCTACTGGGACAGGTCCTCCCTCAATCATTGTAATCACGTGCCTGTGATCCAATAATTGACTCTGAGGGCACTATCTCCAACAAGAACGTCATTAAACTACGGAAAAATCCAACAATTGGAAATTTCCCGGCAGGGGAAAAAGTGGGTATTTATATCCGGTCGAACTTTTTTAACATTTTGCTGAAATTTATCCGGAAAAACACATAGACAAAGTTTGACAATCCGATCAAATCTACGAACTCCCAATACAACCCAGAATATTCAACTCTTGAATAAATATTAAAAAATCCCAGAAAATCCAGAACCAAAATATAGGAATTACTGTGCAAAAATTATTGGGCAATGTGACTATACGGCCGCGGAACTGCCGCAGAAGCCATGCTTCCGCCGCTGTTCCGCGGCGGTTTAGATGAATCAGGAGCTCGTTTTGCACCATAATTCTTAGATCTTCCTGCTGAATTTTTTAAGAATTTTTAATCTGGAAAAAACCCAGTTTTTGAAAAATGTCCAGAGAGCATTTTGGAGTTAGGGTTTCGGTTCGATCGGACTTCTAACTCCGTCTACGCATCGTCTAAGGCTCTAACCTGTCTCTGATACCATTGTAGGGTTCCTAGGCACACCCATGAAGTTCTACAAGTGATCAAATATGGCCAATTCAAATTTTTCATGTGCCTACAAACCCTAATACGGATCGTTAACTAGATGTATAGGCGATGCAATGCAAATAAACAACTTTGACTTAAAGGAAAGAGGCTACAACCTTTGTAGATCCGGTCCTCCACCTCCTAGGCTCCGTGATGATGTCCCTCCGCTGTCCATATCGAATCCTGGACTCTAGCATCGGCTTCATCGGAGAAATGGGCGGGCTAGGTTGTTGACTTCGATGCCGAAGATGATCTACGTCAAGGCAACTCAAGATCAAACTCCAACTTCACCAAGTCATGAAACTTGTGAAGAAAACACCCTATACTACTTGGCAAGTGGTAGAGGATGAAGAAAGAGGAAGTGGGTTCACTTTAGAATTGGATTTCTCACTCTTTTTCTCATGTTGCCATTGATGGAGGCAAGGTTTCTTCTTTGTTGAAGAAGAAGAAGAAGAAAGAATATGATAAGTCTTATTTTAAATGATAAATAAAATGAATACTTATCATATAGCAACCATGGTTATGTGTAGAGACTAAACTAGGGTTAGGTTGAATGGTTAGGTTAAGGCAAACAAACAAAATGGTCAAAGCTTCAAGAAGTTTCAAGGAAAAACGAAACAAGCCACCCTTTTGTTTCTTGCCTTAAAATTAAATAAATAAAAGAAATAGTTAAGAAAATGAAAACCCTAACCATTACATAACCATGGTTTAATGATACACACAAACATTCATGTATCATCAAACATGATACAATCAAGTGCACAAAAATATATATCACATATACAATGTGCACATCAAGTGAGAAAATCCTTTTAAAGTGAACAAATACTAGTTAATGCAAAGTAATATATCAAATATATAATTATGCATTAAATTATTAAATCAACACTTGATTTATCGACCCGGTCATATCGCATATGACCGACTAATATTCAATGTATCGGCTTATCGAATCAATCCTTGATTCGATAACTAGGTTACATCGCATACAACCAATCGATACATTCATCGCGAGAATGGAATGCGGTATCACATACACGCATTATTCTCGGTCCCGTACATATCTCATATGCGCTCCTATTTCGTTTCGCTTGAGCCAGGAAACCTCTGTGTAGGACTCTAAAGACTCGTCAATACGCCGGCAGCAGGTGATGATCATATCAAATACCCACAAGCCGCAAGCGGTCTGCTAAACGTAACGGCCACCCGGGTATTGAGCGATCAGAAGATCGACGAGCAAGCCCGCTCACACTCCTGTGAATCCAACCAGTAACACTTATCGTACAGTCCGGTCTGTTCGTCTGATATGTCGCATATCTCGCCTAGGGGTGGTAAACGTCAGACCCCAATAGCTCGATAAGTCATGCGGACGTGAGGTCCATAACATGTGTGAAACTACTGATAACACTTACCAGTAGGTCACTGCAACCCTGGCCAGGGATTTCCTGTTATGGCCAGTCGAGCATAGCGCAACATCAACCCCCAATACCGGGAGAGACGAATCCCCTCATATCGCTCATTGCCTCCATGTGAATCAGGACTGTACCCAAAAACCACCTGTTTGCATGACTCAGTAGAGCCGTGGTAGGGTGGAAACCAAAGCTCAGTGGGAGACACACAAGACTCTATGACGATCTCGGGTCAACAGACTAAGCTGTACCAGTGTCACCAGAGAACTGCCATCTGACGTGAGATATAATACCATTTGGGAGTTTTCGGCGAGTCCGTTCAGTGTATCCAGTCTCCACTGAGCACCCGCATACCATATCTGATGTCAAACACCAATGGATATGGGATCATCCATCGCCCATCACATGGGTCGAGAAGATAGACGCTAGTCTACTCTGGAATATCGATGCCCCGTCTCGATATTCCCACGACTAGGAACATTGAAGAATGTACTCATGGACTACCCAGGCCCCACTAGTATGATCTGCATCATAGTCCTGGAAGTCGAGTACACATCCTAAGGGCTTTATCAATATGTAACAGAGAGACAGAAAGTATACATGTTAAGATAAAGAGCAACCAGATAGCGTACTATCATGTCGAGCAAGAAAGTCCTACCTATATATGTCCCAGCATCCACTACAATATACATCCAATGTACAGTAATGGCCTCTAGGGCATACATATAACTAACAGCTTCCACGAGCGCTTGCGCTCATTATTTGGCGCAAAGTGCCTGACAAGCCACTGTCAAATAATTAATGCATTGCATTATTTGCAGAAGGGCCAGGCCCAATTTAAAAAGGCCTAATAGGCCAAATTCAAAGCTATGCATTATTTTAAAAAAGGGCAGAGCCCAAGCAGATGCCCTACATCATTTATAAAGGGACAGAGCCCAAATCAGAAAGGCCTAGCAGGCCAGAATAAAATGCTGTGCATTACTAAGCATGGGCAAAGCCCTAGCACAGGCCTAATAAACCAAAAATAAAAACGTTGGACATTTCTCAGCGGGACTTAACCCAATCATGGCCATAAGTCCTCAAATTAAATTGACTGAGCATGGCAGCTCTCTTAAATCAATTTACATTCGGTTCGAGGGTACATCTCTGAACTCCTCTGACACCTGCCGTTGTAATCCTTCAACGACGTCGGAGAGGTGACGGGTCCCGACGGCCATATATTAAAAAACGGACCACTATGTCCTTAAACTGGAACAATAGAGCCCTAAAATGCTCTTCCGTTAAGTTGATCTTAGTCTCAAATCAGACTAACATATCCTTAACGAACGTTTAAGTTGATCTTAGCCTCAAAAATGGTTAACGTGTCCTTAAACCAAAACCTAAAACCCAAATCTAAGAAAATACGGATTTGGACTAATCCACGTCCTACGGGCGACGAAATAAATAGTCTCCGTATACAATCCATGGGAAACCACAAACAAAACAAACACCCACGACACGAAGTGAAATTCTGGAGAAGGATAAAGTGGCTACCGCGATGCGGTAGCGTAATTAACTGCAGGGGCTTGCGCCTGCAGGGAAGAGCGTCCCCACAATCAAAAACCCCTCAAGCGAGGGGGAATCTTACGAAGTCTGCTACATCGGCCGCATCCGTCTAAACCTCCGATACATGGTGCCATAAATCAACTTGGCATCTTCAGAGAGGTAGACGGGTAAAACCAAATACCATCTGCCCCGAACCCCAGCGTCAGGACCTCGCAGTCTTGTGCGCTGTCGTTCGGAGGGGAACAACATGTCCATACCTAGAGAAATCGTCTGTGAAAGTAATGAAGTATGAATAACCACTTCGCGCATGTATAGACATTGGACCACACACGTCACTGTGTATGAGTCCCAAGAGCTCGCTTGCTCTTTCTCCGTATCCAGTGAACGGAGTCTTTGTCATCTTTCCCATGAGACAAGATTCACAAGTGGCATAAGACTGGTACTCGAACGGATCCAAGTATCCTTCTTTATATAACTTTGTCAACCGTGTCTCATTAATGTGACCCAGTCTACAATGCCATAAGAAAGCCTGATTTATTTCCGGAGACTTTCTTTTAAGTGTGTTCTGGACACTGAAAATCTGAGCTTGATTCAATACGTATATCCCGTTTTTTAATGTACCTGACCCAATCAGAACTTGATTTAGGTGGATGTTGACCACATCGCTTACAAAAGTAAAATCATATCCTTCCTTAGAAAGTAAGGATACAGATATGATATTACAAGTCGCACCTGGTACATAAAAACAGTCATGCAGAATCAATATCTGCCCAGTTGTCAGTCCAAGATGATACTCCCCTACGGATCAGCGTACATGCTCATTCCGTTAGCAACCCTGAGAGTCATATCACCTATCCTGATAACCCTACGGTTTCTCAGAGCCTGTAATGAATTACAGATGTCAGATCCTGATTCGGTATCCAATACCCAGGAAGTAGGGTTAACTGACATACACCCGAAGCTGAAGCCACAACATGCTTCGAATTCTGGCTACTGGCTTTACTAGCCCTGCAATCTTTCTGCCAATGTTCATTCCCGTAACAATAGGAATGTCCATCTTTTACTATATCCAGTCCCGAAACTTTTGCCCTTCTCTTTCTTTCTACTTTCCTGGTTTCCTTCAGGGTAGAAGGTAGAGACTGTAGAATCAAGTCAGCATCTGACCCGTTCTTCAACGTGGTCTTCAGGTCCGTGAGCTCAAAATAGCCGGTCTCTGTAAGGACGTTGCCCCTTACAGATGACCCGATAGCCAACCTCGCTGGAAGCAATTCGTTCGAGCTCTCATATCTTGCGATACGAGATTGCTCTCCATATAAATCTTTGTTCTGGAGGAAGATAGAAACTAAGTCCATCTTCTCGTGCTGCCTCTGGTATGCACCATCAACTGAGGCTAACACGAGGCACTTGGCTTTCACACAGTCTTTTTCCCATGTCTTGCGGATATGAATATCCTTGACAGGGGAAACTGGACCTGAGACGGCAGGGGTTGGATCAGTCAAGAGGTGTCCCAGTTTGTCATGGGCAATGGACATCTGGACAGATCTTTACCAGTCATAACAGTCAGATTCAGTCATTTTATTATCTAGATGTAACTTATGTCTGGTCACTGGGTCGCTGCAATTAAGAGAGAGATAAGAAAACACTTGACGAAGGCCAACATATCATCACACTCCAAATGGTATGCAGCACTAGCAAGTTTCAATTTCTTTAGAAACTCCCGATGTGAATTTTTGCCCCATACTCTTATGACCTTGACGAAGGCCAACATATCATAAGTCACATGTCAAGTTCTACCCGTCATTATCCAGGTTAATTTGAACCCACCCGTACATACCCTTGACGAAGGCCAAAATAGTAGTACGACTGTCCCAAACCAACGCATCTATCTATGCTACAGTTAAATATTCAGCAGCTACCAATCACTATGCCTTGGCGAAGGTCAAAATACATAGCTTGAATACTATTGAATATTTAACTGAAATGACGGAGAGCTACGAATGGTTTTGGCGAAACCGTGAACGTAGTGAACTTGATATAATCGAAGGAACCTGATAGCTTTTAAAAGGAGTGGTTTAAGCTCCGCGTTTAAAAGTTCTCTGTTTTGAAAAGAAACCGAGTGGTTTTGAAATTGTTCCAACGACTTTAACTTTGGTTTATTTTATTGCATTAATTATAATGCGTCCCATCATTTAGTCCTACCATTGCAGAAAACAACGAAAATATGACGTACGCTTATGCCATCCGCATTCGCCACGGGGTCCCGTCATCACCCGTTAGGTTACTTAACTAACGACAGAGCGGGGGCTGGACTAGTGCGGATGCAAAACATAAGCAACACCTAAATAGATATCATATATAGATATATACATTCGTCAGATTCAATGATAGCCATTCCAGATCACAGATGAACACTTTGGATATACTAGGAATCCGCGTTTCGTTCGAGCCTGCAATGAAAGACGGATTGCACAGTCGCGATGAATAGCCAAACCCCACCCTAGACCCCTACGGGTGCGGCAAACTACCCGTCAAGTACCCGAAGTGAAGCAACCTCCCTCAACAACGTGAGTAGGCCACTCGGCACTTCGAGATACCCGGTAGTTTGTGCACCCCACCTTGGGTCTATCCTAAGAGCAAAAACAGTAAAAAGAAATTATACAATGACGGCTACAGCCCCATCCCGGTTGTGCGGCCATATAAATAATATTACATCAATTTACATATTACATGAATTGAAAGATAAAGAAAACTCTCATCTCACAACCCCCCGGCTATTCATCCGCGACAATCCAACGAATTCATATACACAAACCATCAACATTACAGATCACAGATATGTATAACCCCCACTAACCGTCGTATAGCGATTAGCAGACGTTCAATACATATATCACATCACAGATAAGATCCATTAGCCAAAGTCTACGGAATTTCGATCAAAATACGGATTTGTAACCACCCCAAAAACAAATTTGTTCTCTGGAAAATCTGGGCAGAAACAAACTATACTAAAAATCCCAAAACATCCAAATAAGAACACTGTACAAAACCCGGTCCATGGCCGAGTCAACTCGGCCGCGGTTCCGCGGCAGGAAGCATGTTCTTGCCGCGGATCCGCGGCGCTTTGATCGAGTCACTGGATCGTTTTTGTTCTGTGTTTTTACAAAACCCTGAGCCGATTTTTCATGTATGTTAAATCATTTTGAGAGCAGTATAAAAAATCGGCAGAAACATGGTTTTTCCGGACGTGTTTTGCGATTTTTTTCCGATCGAAATTCTAAATACTTTGCTAATATGCTAGTTTATGTTTAACCTGGCTCTGATACAACTGTAAGTCCACGTTGCTCACCCCGGTTCTTACGGGGAGGCGGAAACGGCGAAAAACAATTTTTGGCGCAAAGGCAACATGGACTAAAAGAAGGATCTTTGCTAAACTACAAACTAGCAAACTACTTGAGGTTCTATCTACTATGCCATAGAGATTATACCTCACGATACCGGTCCTTCGGGTCTTCTCTCCGCTGTCCTACTCCTCCATCTAAGCTCCGAGGGTCGACCCGGATCTTGATCACCTCCGCGGCCTTCTTGAGTCGAAGACGATCCACCCGAAAGTTGTACTCTGAGCTCCACCTCAAGCCGAGGCAACTAAGGTAACAAGATCGCCAGGCTTGATGTCCTAGGTTGTGTAGAAGTAGTAGATGGATGTGTTTTTCTATTTGGATCCTTTTTATCTCAACAGATGAGATCAAAGGAAGAATCAAGAGGAGGAAGAAGAAGCTAGCAACCATGAAGCTTTCTCATTTCTTTTTCAAGAGAGAGAATGAGAAATGAATTATGAGCTAGAAAGAATGAACCATGGTTGCAATAATACACTAATATCATCATTACTAACCCTTTCATGATAAAGTTGATGGCTACTAATGACTTGACCATTTTCATAACCCAAAGAATAAAAAGAAAAACCAAAGAAAACTGTAAATCTCTCATAAAGGTCCAAGTCAACTTTGGTCAAATGGTCAACAAAGTCAAGTATGGTCAAATGGTCAAAGAAATTAGCCATCACATAATTATCACTAAAAAGATTAGTAAACAATGTCCCCGGCTCATAATGGTTTTGACCGAACGAACTGCCAAAACCCTAATGAGTCCGCCTCATTATGGTTTTGACCTAATCAACTGTCAAAACCCTAATGAAGCACCTCCTTCCTCTTCGCTCCTCACAACTGTGCATACACACCCGCATCCGCATTCCGTAGAATACGAATGCACAGAAGACAAAACAAATCTATCCGTGAAATACTAGGATCCGGCTTAAACCAAAGCCCACTAGTATTGCCTGCCCGAACAGCATACGCACACAAGTGTACGTAAGTGATCGTAGCCCTGCCGTAAAACCATACGGCCTCTACACTTTTCGCTCAGTACAGGGAAACTCTCTGTGTGGGACTCTAAAGACTCGACACTACGCTGGCAGTGGGTTTAACCACAGTCCGCAAGCGGCACTAGCTGTACGTAACGGTCCCCAGGTAGATGTCGATAAGAAGGCCGATGAGGTAAACCCATCCGAACTCCTACTGAGCCTGTATGTGACAATCTCCGTACAGTCCGGTCTGTTCGTCTAAGAATATCGCATGGCGGGCCTAGGGGGTGGCGAACGTCAGTCCCCTAATAGCGGTACAAGTCATGTCGGAGTGTAGCCCAGAACACCCTGAGATAACACTGGAAACCTACCAGTATATCTCGCTTGCCCTGGCCAGGGACGACTATGTGTAATAGCTCTCCTAGACACAGCACGATATCAACCCCCAATACCGGGAGAGACGAATCCTGTCTAACCGTCACTGCCTCCAAGTGCTTCGGGACTGCACCCAACTACTACCTGTTTGCACGACTCCTTTGAGCCGTGGTATAACACCCGAGCCCAATAATACTATTTATATTACTAGTTGAGGGTTGTATATTGCTCCTTTCCAATTATTCTGTTTTCTGGGGTTTATTGCTAAATCTTAACCGGTTAAGTCATTTTGGCACATAACAAATTTTAACTCCTAAAATGAAATTTAAGATGTCCATGTTGGCCTGCTCGTCGCCACTAGTCGCGTGGTAGCGTCCGCGTGTCGAGATTCAGTTCCGTTTGGCTAAACGGGCAAGTTTGGACGACTACGCGCTCGTGCAAGTGTCCGACTTGGGGGCATGCATTTTAATCATTAAATACCTCTTTTCAAAATTTGGAACCCGCTTAAAATCCTATAATTTGAATTTGGAACATTTGGGCGCAACCCGGGCGCGATTTGAAAATGTTTCATTTAGCGCCAAAAAGGGCCCATTTAATTTAATATCTAAAGCTAATATATTTATACGAATAAAATTCTTAACAGTTCAATCCCTTAAAATCCTTCTTAAAATCTTTTAAATTTTCCCCCGTACAACCCTCCAGCCAATCACCGAACTCAAATTCTAGCGAGTGGGGCCCCCCTTCAGCCGCTTCTCTCTACATCTCTCCTCATTCTCCCTCTCTCTCTATCTCATCAAATCTTCCTCTCTCCTCTTTAACAATCTCTCTCTCTCTCTTCCTCTACTTATTCTCTCGCATGCAGCCGCTTCTCTTCCCCATCGACCACGAGAACCCACACGAAACCCTAACCCTAACCCTCGCGACCTCACCGCCGACCTCCCCGTGACCTCATCGCCGCCGTCACCACCTCGTCGACCTCACCGCACCTTCCTCCCCTCGTTCTCCCGCTCTTTCCCGCACCTGCACCCAACCCCGTCGTCACCTCCAACCCCCGCAGACCTCGCCGTCGACGCGACCTCCCGTCGCCGACGACCCCCGCGACACCCTCTCATCCTCCTCGTCACGACCTCGTCATCACCTGCCCTCCTCCCCTCGCCGGACCACCAACCCGAGCCCATAAACCCAACGTCTACCCTTCGCTGTTCGCCGGAGAACGCGCCGGCGATCATCTCCGTCGTCACCCGAGCCACCTTCGTCTCCCCCTCGACCACCAGAGCCGACCCCCCTCCTCTACTCGTCGCAACATCCTCTCCCGCGAACCCTCGAGGCTGTTCAAGCCTTCTCAGCCGCCGTCGCTGCCTCGCCGGCGTTCCAGTGCCGTCGAGCCATCGCGGTTGCACCCTGCTTCTTCTCTGTAAGTTTTCCTTGTCCTCCCTTTTGGTACAATCCCCTTGCTGGTCGTTATTCGCGTGTATCCTATCGTATTGCTAACTTCGCTACTTTTGTCGTTGCCGGAATCCGACCGTGTCGTCTTAGCGAACCCGACGCTCCAGCGAAGCCCCCTGGTCCGTGTGATCCCGTTGATCTCTGTTGGGACTCGATCCGTGGCCCGTGCTATCATATCGCGTTTTCTGCCGACATTACATCCGTGCGTTCCGGTTTGCGAAACCGTCGAGGCAAGTATCCGAATACTTGCTTTAACATGCTACAAACTTAATCATCATGTTATCTGTTATAACCACACGGCTTGGTGACATCGATTAGAATTGATAGTTACAATTATCCGTAACGTTAAATCATTATAGTGGTTACTTGTTGTTAATCGGTATGCTATCAATCCACACTTTAACTAATTAACCAATTAGCATGTCATTGCTTAAATTGCTAGATCATCCTTGTAACTATTATCATGCTGTAATTTTAATGGCTTCGTTGCTTCGTGTTATTAATACTGTTTCACCCTAGAATTGTTGCACCCAAAGGTGCGTGAACCTGTTAATAAGAGAATACAAACATCACTGTGGTTACGTGGAATATTATGGTTAGTTACTGTTTCCTGCTGCTGTTCATTATTGATTGTATACCTGTTGTGAGCACATACCCGATTGCACTACATATTGGCCTGACCCTGCTACACATGACATATACATACATACCGACTCATCCTGTTGTACCATGACATGACTTGTTTCATGATTTCACGCCTAATGCCGACAAACCCGACCATTCCTGCTGTCTATCCAGACAGACCTACTCTTACCGGATTTTGTGTTGGCATTAGTCCGTGACTACTGAATACCTGACCTGACATACATAGCTTGGGGGTATGGGGAAATCAAAGGTGAAACCGACTTGTAACTCAACAGTTCGATACATTGTTCTGATCAGTCTTACGGGCTTGGCCAGCTCCGGAGTGGTGATGCTGACATCACTCGTCCATCTTGCTACCTTTTACTGCTTAGCGGCACGTCTCGGATTCAGCCCCGAGGGCTTTGACCGTGGTCCCGGGCACGCACGGGATACTATTGAGTTACATCGACGATTCATCAATTGGTTTCAAAGACTATAGAGTAGAAAACCTGATAGAACAGTTTAGTCACCATTGCACATTACCCTGCTTGTTATTTCTTATTACTGATTTATTCATGTTCATACTTGCATTGTTTATTACCATGTTTATACTATGTATTTGATGTCACGACGCGCTGACGTCTGGGTTTTGCATGGCCCAGATTCCGTACCTTTGTCGTCGACCGAGCAGGAGTACTTCAGCCAGCAGGCTGAACTGTGAGTTCCTTAGGGTTTAGTTTATTTATTTCATTTCATTTCCAGATGTGAGCCCGCATTATGGGACGTACTGTTTATTCATTGTATTGGATCATTAGCTTCCGCACTTATTGTTTATTGATTCTTGTTATTATGGATTTGGACATGTATTAGATTAGTTTATTATCTCGTTCTTGATATCCTTACAACCGTAATGTGACTGTGGATGGATACTTCCTACCCACAGGTAGCATGGTTGGCTATGTCACGTGCCCAATCTTGCGTACTCTGGGAAGCGGGGCGTGACATGGTTCTTTTGGTATCAGAGCCATAGGTTAATTGGGTTGATTCTTTGTAGTTGGGTATTGCACCCGATACTCGAAGCATAATACCCGTGATTAGGAAACATGTCCTGCCACCTTGACCGTTTTACCGTCCTTGAATCATTCTTCCAGATCATGTCGACATGCAAACTTACTTTGCATTGTCAACTCGAAAACCTAATCTCTTGTTATCTCTAGGACTTAGGCGACTTGGGTGGAGTTAAGTAATTGCGGCTATGATACCGCGGCATAGCTACAATGCAGCACTCTATTTAAGTATCTTGGAGTTCTAGCTTTGATTATATATTGAATCTATCATCATGCTAATGTTGTTTGTTTTGATTTCAGGACCATGGCAGATAAGAATTTCAAGACGTATCAGAGGCGTGTGGATGAAGCCGCCATGTTAGGAGTGATACGTGGGATGTTGGAAAATCAGAAGAGGCAAACCGAGCTGATCCAGCAGCAAGCGGATACATTTCAGGAGAGTTTGCAGGCTATTCAGCAGTCTGTAAACACCGCTGTAGCGAAGCCAGTCGACCGAGTAGGGACCGTGGCAGATTTCATACGTTTGGGTCCTACTACGTTCACTGGTCTGGAGGAGCCGTTACCAGCCGAGCAGTGGCTAGTAGACACGGAGAATTTATTGGTTGCGGCACAGATCCCTGAAGACAAGAGAGTTGATGTGGTGCGCATTCAGCTGGTAGATTACGCCCGAGAGTGGTGGCTTGTGGAGGAGACCCGCTTGTCCAAGCCAATCAGTTGAGCGGATTTCTCCAAAAGTTTCTTGGAAAAGTTCTTCCCGCGGACTGCACGGGAGGAAATGGAGGAGAAATTCATTGGGCTGAGACAAAATGGAGCAGCTGTGGATGTACATGCAGCGGAATGGACGAGACTCAGCCGTTTCGCTGGACCCTTAGTCGCCAAGGAGGCAGACAGGGCGCGAAGGTTCTTGCGCAGTTTGGATGTGGACATCCAGAGGCAGATTGTCTCCCTGGGTTTGACCACTTTCTCACAGGTTCTTACGGCAACAAGAGAGCAACAGAGTTTATCAGGAGCGAAAGGGAACTTTCACCAGACAGCAGTTGCGGTCAGGAAGCCTGCATTTGTGCCTAACCGAGATCATGAGCGCAGAGGTATTCCAGTGGACCGTCGAGGTGTAGCGCCAATGAAGAAGCCTGTGATCGTTGATCGAAGGAAGAGCGTGACTTGTGATTACTGCCGATTACCTGGGCACGTGCAGAAGGAGTGTCGAAGGAGACTGGGACTTTGTCTGGTTTGTGGAGCAGCCGATCACGCAGTTGGTGCTTGTCCGTCGAAGCTTCGCACGAGAGATGATATACGGAAGACTCCGCAGAGACCGTTCCAAGGGCAGAAGCAGCTGACACGGGGACCCAACCAGGGTCGAGCTTTCACATTGACAGCTGAGGAAGCCAAGGCATCAGGAGAAGTGGTTTCAGGTACTGTACTCGTTCGTGGTTTTCCCGCATTGGCATTATTTGATTCCGGAGCATCCCACTGTTTTATGTCATCCAAATTTATAACTACACACTCGATCACCTGCACGACCCTGTCTAGTTTCTGGGACATACACACTGGGAATGGGAAAATCATAGCTAGTAAGGAATGTAGAGATTGTACAGTTGTTGTTCCTATGACTAGGGTCCAGTATAAGGATGTGCTTATAGATTACCCAGCCCCCACAAGTGTGACTGCCATCACAACGCTGGTAATCAAGCAAAGATCCTAAGGGCTCCACTAATATGTATAAGCAATATGCTAAAAGAAACACATGCACATATTAAAGTAGAAACAAACCAAGTAGCATACTACCATTTTGAGCAAGATTGTCTATACAACTGTGAATATCCCAAGCTTCCATTAAGTAATATACAAACTAGTATGATACAGTAATGGCCTCTAGGGCATATACACTAACACTTAACCTTGACCGGGATGTCTTAAAACTAACATCGGATTATGGAGTCCTTAAAATCCACGGACTATGAGGTCCTTAACCTTGACCTGGATGTTTTAAAACTAACGCCGGACTGTGGAGTCCTTAAATCCTCGGACTATGAGGTCCTTAACCTTGACCGTGACGTCTTAAAACTAACATTAGACTGTGGAGTCTTTAAATCCACGGACTATGAGGTCCTTAACCTTGACCGTGATGTCTTAAAACTAACGTTGGACTGTGGAGTCCTTAAACCCACGGACTATGAGGTCCTTAACCTTGACCGCGATGTCTTTAAACTACGGTACCCTGGAAAACATCCCAAAGCAACCCTTGGCCCCGTGAAATACGGATAAGGGCGACCGCACCAAGCACTTGCGGGTCCTCACGACCCGTAAGGAAGAAAACTCTCTTGTGAGATCCTTACGACTCCCAAGGGAGAACCCGCTTAAGAATCCTCACGATTCTTAAGAAGAACTTACGCCTACGGGATCCTCTCGACCTGTAGGGAGAAAAACTCTTTATGATACCCTCACGGCTCATAAGGCTCAAAAATCTTAGGAGGCAGATCTTAACCTTGAATCCTAAGCCATTGCTACCCTGCAAGTAGGCCAAGATAAATTGTCCACAGAACAAGTTCAATTGAGAGAGACACACCATTGAGAAGAAAAATATGTCTTTATTCATAAACCAAAATGGATACAAAGTACAATTCATGAAAGAACAAAAAATACTCTCATTCAGGAGTATGCACAAAAAGAAAGGAAAAAATACAAGTTTTCAAGCCGGCGGGCGATTTAGTAATTTCGCTAGCTCATCCTGCTTTTGCTGGATCCTGGCTTCATTATTCAGGATCGCCAGAAGACGGGCCTCCGCCTGAGCCTGCTGGGCCTGATACGAAGCAAGCCGGCCATCAAGCTCTTTCTCGGTGGCCTTGTGAGCCTCGACCCTTTCACGAGTGAACGTGGCAGCTTTATCAAGAGCCACCACCTCCTTGATGGCCTCTTGAAGCACTTGCCAGAGTTCATACGCTTTGTTGGACGTGGCAGTAAGATTGGCTTGAAGCTCGCTCAGCGCCTTAGAAGCCAGCTCCCTCTCCGAGAATTTACGGCCGAGCCTTTTCTCACACAACAATATGTTCGCCACGCGTCGCTCTATCAGACTACGTAAGCTCGCTTTCGCGACCGCAACCTTGGAAACAGGACATATACGCTCAAGACCGTATAAACAGGCCTCCAGTCGATAGCAATAGTCGATCTAAAACGCGCTCACATCACCTGGTATGGGAATAACAAAAAGTTCTCAATGTACATCCTATCAAGCATGCATTCGCAACTATATGAATATCCGAAAAGAAATAATACCCGAAGCTCTGATGTTCATGCAACATAGTGATAGTGTTCGCAATTAAAGAAAGTTCTCATGGGAAGAACACAAAGTTCATCTATGCAAGCAAAAACATACATACGGATACCCGGCACACATGAAAGTTCAACATAAAGCATGCGAAAACTAATTTGAATATACTACATTAGCGGGAAAAGGTCGCCGAACAAAGGATCGGTAGCGCAAGGGTTGACAAAACAAAGGACAAAATTCTCCATCTCTCTCTCCGCTCTCTCCAACACGTCAAAGCGATGGTTCTCGCGAGGAGTCGCTCCCCACCGATTGGCGCCATGTTCGTCCACAAAAGCAGACATAACAGCCCGACGGGCTCTTATTTCGTTCAAAAGGTGAACTGAGCGATCTTTCAAATCCTGAGTAATTAGGCGCGCTTCGTGAAATCCCTCGAGCTTTTCTTCAGCCGCGTCAAGCATCGCCAGGGTCATCTCCACCGGGTGAGGAGGGATGTCGGCAAGCACGACAGCAAGAATCATCCGGAGCCAGAGGGAGCCCATTGGGAGGGGAGACCCCCTACGTATCGAGAGCTCATATGTCGCTGAGTCACATTCGTCGTCGGTAAGGAGAGGGTCCACCAATCGTGCAGCAAAGCGAGGAATCATCTCCTCGATGGGCACTTCCCATGGCTGTCGACTGTTGCGCCACGGCAGCGCCCCGGCCGTCTATCCGAGGCCAAAATGCGGAATCAAAATTTTTCTTAACTTTAAACTGGCGCTACCGCGGGCAATATACCCGGATCGTAACCATTAACCGATACAAGCTAATAAGAGAAAGGGTGAGAGATATACCGAGTGATCCGAGTCCTCCGGTCTTCTCGTCATCGTCCCGATCTCCCGTGGAAACTCCGGTCGTCGCATCCTTGCCGGAAGGGCACCACATCGTCTGTACCTTTTACGGGCTCCCACCTCAATACCGAGGCAACTCGGGCACGAAGCTGGCTAGTCGACGTGCCCAAGGTTTGCTGTAGAATGTGTAGTGCTATGTCTCTTTGGGGTTATGTTGCCATGATGGAGGAATGAGGTTGAGAAATGAACTTGGGAATTTTTGGTAGCAATGGAAAAATGATATGAATGATAATTTTCCCACACCCTCACAAAATGAAAACTCTCTCATCCCCCTCAAAGTTGTGGCCGGCCATACATATGTGGAAATGGTGGAGGGCAAAAAACAAATCATGAAGGGAGGTAAGTGTAGGATAAAGCAAGAGGTGACCACAAACAAAACATCATCATGATAAACTTACATCAAACCCATACCCTCTCTTTAATGCAAGTGATGGTGGAAAAGAAAAGATACCTTCATAATCAAACCATTTGCATGAAACCCCTCCATAATGTGTTATTTGCAAACTTGCAAATAACACCCTCCATCAAAAGGTCCGGCCGGGAAAGAACAAAGGAAAACCGGCCGAAACGGAATGCAAACTGGCAACTCCAGAAAACTGGTCCCGTAATAAATTACAGGAAAACCCCGACACTGTGCATACACACCCGCATCTGTATTCCGACCGGATACAAATGCAATGAGACAAAATCTACACTGTACTATACTAGGATCCGGCTTAAACCAAAGCCGGCTAGTAATATCCGTTCGATTCTGATCCGTGCAATACCGCACGTATCCGATCGAACCTTGCCATATATCCATAAGGCCACTAGTACAAACCGTCCGATCCTGACCCGTGCAATACCGCACGTATCTGATCGGACCCTGCCATATCTCCATACGGCCTCTACAGCGTTTCTCCCGAAAGCTGAGTAACTGAATGTGTGGTGGACTCTAAAGACTCGTCAATACTATGGTTGTGGATTTAACTACCAGCACGTCAGAGGTATAAGCCAATACGTGACGGGCCACCAGCTATTGACCAAAAGGGACGTCGATGAGCGAACTCATCCTGACACCCTACTGAGCCTGTCAGTGACAATATCCGTACAGTCCGGTCCGTTCGTCTATGAGCATCGCATGGCGGGCCTAGGGGGTTGGTAAAAGTCAGACCCCCAAAGGCGGTACAAGTCGTGTCGGAGTGAAGCCCAGAACACCCTGAGATACTACTGGAATACCTACCAGTAAATCTCCTGCCTCGGCCGAGGGCTTTGTGTAATGGCTCTCCTAGACACAGCGCGACCTCACCCCCAATACCGGGAGAGACGAACCCCTGCAGATCCGCTCACTGCCTCCATGTGGCTCGGGACTGTACCCAACTAAAACCTGTTTGCACGACTCCTTTGAGCCGTGGTAGGGTAGTAATCAAAGCACAGTGGGAACTCACACGAGACAAATGATGATCTCAGGTCGATAAACTAACCTGTACACATGTCACCTGGGAACTGCTATCTGACGTATGGTATAATCCCAACTAGCAGGTTCCCGGCGAGTCCTGTCCGGTGTACTCATAACCCAATGAGCACCTGTATACATCTTAGGTGAACCAACTGACACCAGTGGCTTGTGAGACCGGCCACCGCCCTTCGTCAGGGTCTCGACTGTATACACTAGTCTACTCTGGAGAATCGATGCCCTGTCTCGAAACTCCCACGACTAGGGACCTTTTAAGGATGTGCTTATAGACCACCAGCTCTCACGTATATGATCGCCCTCATACTGCTGGCAGTCAAGCAAGAATCCTAGGGGCTCTATCAGCGTGTAATAGCGACTTGTAAGGTCACCTGAAGCAGTACACGATGATAAAGGTAAACCAGATAGCATACTATCATCTCGAGTAAGACTGTCTTACCGGGATAGGTCCTCCCTCAATCATTGCAATCACGTGCCTGTGATCCAATAATTGACTCTGAGGGCACTATCTCCAACAATCTCCCATTTGCACTCAAGGCTAATTATTGCGATGTCGCATACTCACAGCCCGTGTGATACCGAACACCCAACTCCTCTACTAGTCAGTCTCACAAAGCTCGTTTGCGAAACTATTGCGTTCGAGGAATAGCCTCAGTGAGTGGATCCGCTGTGAAGTTTCTTTCTATGTCTCTCTATATCTCAAGTTCGCGGAGAAAACCATCTCCCGAAATGAGCAATACCTGTCTTGGAATGTCTGGATGTCTGATGGGACCTAGTTCATAAATGAACTCCAAATCCAAACTTCTTAGACTGTATCGTCAACTGAACTTAATCAGTATCCTGCGCCATGCCTCCCTCAGTATCTGCCTGGATCACCTGTCCAGAATACTGTCCCTCGTCAGAGGGAGAACTATAACTCTGACAACCTCCTTGTCGTCCATGTCACCTTGGAAGCCTGGAGTGATAACCGTCTCCTAAAGGAGGCAGCAGTTATCATATCCCTAGAACATTCACTTATGTTCTAAAACTGCTTCCGACTGTTCCTCCAGGATTGGATCAATATCAACTTATTGCATCTAGTGCAAGAACAACATCAGGTGTGGTACTTGACATCTCATGACTGACTCAATTGTCTAAGCAAGTGATCTGTCAATCATACGTATCCCTCTCCCCTTTAGTCTGTAAGACACCTTTAGAGAGGGTGACTCGATTACCTGCAGGTGTACTACCGTGCCAGGAGTCGTCCATTCTAAATACTCATAGAATGCTGTCAAGGTACCCAGATTAGGAAACCACCCAAATCTAGATCTAAAACTATAGATCTAGTAACCAGAATGTCTGATATAATATCCAAGTCCTGTGTGGAGACAACACTGTGTGACAACCAAAGTATAACCGATCGTAGTATAGGAATATCACTTCCTACTCTGTGTATGTCATCCAAAACCAGGACATCACACCCTACTACCTTCTTAACAGATCCATCCCCTATTCTGATGACGTCAAACCTATGACTGTCACATCAGAAATAGATGATCTATCTCCGCTATATCTGCTTTAGTCTATAGACATAAGCCTGATGTCCACCAATGCTTCCACTGCTCCCACTGACTACGACAACCCTCTGGCAGAGTCATATAGACGTGCACTTCTAAAGCTAGTTTAGAACGACGCTATACTCATCCTCCTGCTGGGTCTCGCAGCCTGGAACAACAACAATGGCAAGTGTGGGTAAACAAGAACTTCCCTGTCACCGTCCTTGAGGCTACCGGAGTACCTCTCGGGTGCCTGAAGTTACCCACCTTATCTGCGGAGTGGCCAATGGAATGTCAAATCAGATTGAATCTTTAGGTTCATTATCAAATCTTCAGTAATCATTTGCGGTTCTGGAATCGCTTCCAGTTCTACCATACTCCCACTACTATTTTCTGAAAAATAACCATTTCCTTTTAAAATGTGGCGAGTTAAGAACAATATCACTATTGATCTTCCAGATGGTAGAAAATCAACCCTCGACTTAGCCTGGGTCAACCCACAAACAGCCATTACAGAAACGTGCCTTGAGTTGTCCAGTGTCTAGTTTTAATCATAAGCCGGACAATTCCCCGTACCTTAACATCGTTAAGGTATGAACTGTTCTATATCCAATATAGAACCAGAGGCACTGATTTAAATGAACCAGATTCAAATCATGCAGCTATCTCCAGTGCATGTCAACTAAATGGAAGGAGGCCGATCAGCGTTACTCAACTTAGGAATGCTTCCAATTATGAGTAACCTGAAAGAGAAGCAAGTTCTCATTACTATCAACTGAATACCATACACAAGTATCTACATCTTCGATCACCTTGAAGAATCCCGATACTTGCAATACCTGGTTCTCTACTCTATTCTTATACCAATAACTCCTCAAAACTCAGACCCTGTGTTTCTACGAAACACATGTCTAAGAATTAGAGTAGTTAAAAGTAAACAGAATATAGTATGAGGACCAACCCCACTGTCCTAATGGACACTGGACAATATACAATACTCTGTATAAGTCCCTGAGTCTAACAACTCATTCACTGTGTGTCGTAGGTTGAAAACTGTACTATGGTTAAGAAGAATTACACCGCTGTTCAATGCTCCTTACCTAACCATCCACTGATATAGGTAAATGTCATTGACATAATTTCAAAAGGTATATCTCACTCTATAAAAATAGACGTACAGATATATCAATTTGAAATTGGTGCATAACAACGGATATTCAAAACAAAATATTTGCCGACCGGCAAACAGCCCAGGTGATCTCCTCAAATATCACCGATTACAACGAATCCCGATATAATGAGGATGATCACCCTATTCCCAATAACTTACTCCCACTCATCATCTGTAAAACCATACAGATGTGAGAATCAAACCTGGTAAATACATACACTGGAGAAAGTGTCTAATCAGGAAATCAGTTTTCTTTTAACAGTACACAGTTGAACTGAAACATTGAAATGTTTCGATAGGGTATCCTGGTATTCCTAGTAATGCCTCTACCATTATCCAAATTCATAACTGTAACCGTATATCTCTTTGCCATCTGTCCAAATCCCTTTATATGTCTTTAGTCATTACCGTCTGCACACCCCTTTAGGCCAAATGGTTTTCTTCCTTCCCTACCGTTCGGCACCAGCCTATGGTTTGGAAGAAGACTATCCAATAAGCATAATGGGTGTACTGTCCTAATCCTAGGAGCACTCGCAATGCGAGAGAAGGTGAAGATAAAAGACAACCGAATAAACCTTATTCCTATTTCTCCTGGACCAGAATCCATCCCCGAACTGGAACAAGTTCCTTTCGAGTTCGTATATAACCATACGATGGAGTATCCAAATAAACTGTGGATCTTCGCAGTGATACGGAGTGTCCTGGAGAAATACAAAGGTGATTTAGGTTTGGCGAAGATATACTCGGTTTGGTCGTAAATAGCAGTCGCAATTTACTTTGCCCTCTTACTAATCCTTTGCTTTGTCTTAATCTTAATACCTTCTGCACACCATCGTTATGCTAATTGGTTTTCTTCATTCCCCACTGTTCGGCACCAGCCTAAGGTTTGGAAGAAGACTATCCAATTTGCGTAATAGGTGTACTATCTCCTAAACCAAGGAGTACTCGCAATGAGAGAAGGTGAAAAGAAAAGACAACTGAATAATCCTATTCGTTGTCTCCAGAACCAGAAACCATCCTCGAAGTCCTTCGAGTTCGTATATAACCATACGATGGTTTTGTCCAATGGAAGTGGACGTTCGTAGTAATACGGGGTGTCCTGGAGAAAAGGGTAAAAGTAGGAATGGCAATGAGGTTTGCAACTCAGACAATCCAAAAGCCAGTGTTAAGAAGGTTCGGTCAACTTGGTCACTGAGTCATAGTCCAGGGTCGGGTTAATGGTCGCTTCCAAAGAGAGAGAGAGAAAAGAAACACTCAGCGTGCACTCTAACCTAGATCAGAATGGTTATCACTTTATCTAATCTGGAAACCTCCCACTGTAACCTCAAATTCTTCCCCAAACCTGAAAGAAGAATTAGTCGGGGTCACCCGAGGAGTAAACCAACTCATCAGTGGGAATCGGGATCCAACTATCATCGCATGATAACATGACGGAATCCACTCACGTCACCACACTCCAGAAGGTATGCGCATGTCTGGCAAGTTTCAGTTCTTTTGAAACTCCCGATGTGATTTTTACCCCAAGCGGTTTATGACCTTGACTAGGTCAACAAACCATAAACCGCCAGTCAAGTTCAACCCGTCATTATTCTGGATTGCATTAAACCCACCCGTACGTGCCCTTGACTAGGTCAACAAGGCCGCACGACTGTCTTAACCAATCCTACTTATGCAACAAACAAGTACCACTTAGCTACCGAACACTACGTCTTGACTAGGTCAACAAACGCAGCACGAATACTAAATAATACCTGTAGGAAATGACGGAGGGCTACGGCTGGTTTTTGGCGAAAAACCTTTAACGTAATGAACTTGATATCGTTGAAGGAACTGCATAGCCTTTTATAAAAATATAGTGACGAAAACCTTTACTAAAGAGGTCACTCCCGGTGAAGGGATCTCGGCTCTTTCCCCGTAGAATGAGGTGCAGGATATTCCAACTGAATACCACGATGCAAAGCAAAAGTAATCGGCTATAGTGAAGTTAATGCCTTGACGCAAACTTCTGTCCAAGGGGTCACTCCCGGTGAAGGGATCTCGGCCCTTGCCTCGTCGACTGAGGAGCAGGATATTCTAAATGAATACCACGATGCAAAACAAAAGTGAACGTCCTTGCAATAACAGCTTTTTTTTTTTGAAAAAGTGTTCCAACAACATCAGAATAGGTTTGTTTATCTTGCATTGATCCGAATCAACGCAGTCCCATCAATTGATCACACCACAAAGAATGAAAATATACTTATGTACGTATATGCCATCCGCATTCGCCACTGGGTCCGGTCATTACCCGTTAGGTTAGCTAACTAACGACAGAGCGGGGACTGGACTAGCGCGGATGTAAAACATATACAACATCTACTAATATATATACCAATATATTATATTTCGCTCAAGGCGTGATAAAATGCAACATCACAGAAATATGCAGCATCACAGAACAATACAGATATCTAGAAGCCCCGGGTTTCACAGAGCCGCTGCTGAAACTCGACGTTCCCCTGGTCGTGTGGATAGCCTGTGCAATGAAAACCTAGACCCCTACGGGCGCGGCAAGTCACCCGCCAAAACCTGAAGCGAGGCAGCCCCCTTCAGCAACGTGAATGGACCACCCAGCACTTCACGGAATCCGGTAACTCGGGCACCCCTCCAGGGTCAACCTGTACCCCCTACGAGTGCGGCGAATAGCCCGCCAATTCCAGACTGAAGCCCCCTCCATCTCAATGCCCTGAGATGCGGGCCCGTTGCCCTCTAGAACCCGGCTATCCGTGCACCCCTCCGCGGGGTAATCCTAGTACAGAAAGTAAAATATACATACAACGGGTACATCGACCGCAACCAGGTCGTGCCCCGAAAGAATAATACAATCAGGCAGTGACGGCAGTCCACATGTCGGACGCTCGCCCCGCAAAATCAAATGTACATAATACAACAGAAACAGTACTAGCATTGCATCCAGGCTATCCCCACGACCGATCCGCAACATCACAGAAAAATCACAAAACATCAACGTGAAAGTCACGTTCGCAAATCCGTCTAACCGGGCTATAGCAGTTAGACCGGATTTACCGATCGAGTGACATTCACGGTCGAAAATATAATGTAAATACTGTGAAATAATGTGTTTAAAATATCCGATCGATCAAAAATTAACAAGTGGGCCCCCAAGCAATACTGTAGCACTCACAGAAAATATGGGCCCAATATTAATATTCCAAAACCCCTAAAATTAGCCCAGAAGCCCACTGGAGAAATTGGACACAGTGAGGACACCAATGTGCGGCGGAACCGCGGCCCAAGGGGGGGTTTGGCCGCGGTTCCGCGCTTCACTGATCGACTCACTGCGTCGAATTTTTACAGCAGTCTTAGAACTCCCTGCACATTATTCTGAGACAACCTGAAAAAGTTTTAGAGCCAGAAAAAATTCGACAGAAAACTGATGTGAGTGAAAATGTAGATTTTGGAATTTTGGTCGATCGGAAATGCAAAACACATCAAACGAAGCTAGACGAAGTTAATGGCGAGGCTCTGATACCATGTTGCGCCACGGCAGTGCCCCGGCCGTCTATCCGAGGCTAAAATGCGGAATCAAAATTTTTCTTAACTTTAAACTGGCGCTACCGCGGGCAATATACCCGGATCGTAACCATTAACCGATACTAGCTGATAAGAGAAAGGGTGAGAGATATACCGAGTGATCCGAGTCCTCCGGTCTTCTCGTCATCGTCCCGATCTCCCGCGGAAACTCCGGTCGTCGCATCCTTGCCGGAAGGGCACCACATCGTCTGTACCTTTTACGGGCTCCCACCTCAATACCGAGGCAACTCGGGCACGAAGCTGGCTAGTCGACGTGCCCAAGGTTTGCTGTAGAATGTGTAGTGCTATGTCTCCTTGGGGTTATGTTGCCATGATGGAGGAATGAGGTTGAGAAATGAACTTGGGAATTTTTGGTAGCAATGGAAAAATGATATGAATGATAATTTTCCCACACCCTCACAAAATGAAAACTCTCTCATCCCCCTCAAAGTTGTGGCTGGCCATACATATGTGGAAATGGTGGAGGGCAAAAAACAAATCATGAAGGGAGGTGAGTGTAGGATAAAGCAAGAGGTGACCACAAACAAAACATCATCATGATAAACTTACATCAAACCCATACCCTCTCTTTAATGCAAGTGATGGTGGAAAAGAAAAGATGCCTTCATAATCAAACCATTTGCATGAAACCCCTCCACAATGTGTTATTTGCAAACTTGCAAATAACACCCTCCATCAAAAGGTCCGGCCGGGAAAGAACAAAGGAAAACCGGCCGGAACGGAATGCAAACTGGCAACTCCAGAAAACTGGTCCCGTAATAAATTACAGGAAAACCCCGACACTGTGCATACACACCCGCATCTGTATTCCGACCGGATACAAATGCAATGAGACAAAATCTACACTGTACTATACTAGGATCCGGCTTAAACCAAAGCCGGCTAGTAATATCCGTTCGATCCTGATCCGTGCAATACCGCACGTATCCGATCGAACCTTGCCATATATCCATACGGCCACTAGTACAAACCGTCCGATCCTGACCCGTGCAATACCGCACGTATCTGATCGGACCTTGCCATATCTCCATACGGCCTCTACAGCGTTTCGCCCGAAAGCTGAGTAACTGATTGTGTGGTGGACTCTAAAGACTCGTCAATACTATGGTTGTGGATTTAACTACCAGCACGTCAGAGGTATAAGCCAATACGTGACGGGCCACCAGCTATTGACCAAAAGGGACGTCGATGAGCGAACTCATCCTGACACCCTACTGAGCCTGTCAGTGACAATATCCGTACAGTCCGGTCCGTTCGTCTATGAGCATCGCATGGCGGGCCTAGGGGGTTGGTAAAAGTCAGACCCCCAAAGGCGGTACAAGTCGTGTCGGAGTGAAGCCCAGAACACCCTGAGATACTACTGGAATACCTACCAGTAAATCTCCTGCCTCGGCCGAGGGCTTTGTGTAATGGCTCTCCTAGACACAGCGCGACCTCACCCCCAATACCGGGAGAGACGAACCCCTGCAGATCCGCTCACTGCCTCCATGTGGCTCGGGACTGTACCCAACTAAAACCTGTTTGCACGACTCCTTTGAGCCGTGGTAGGGTAGTAATCAAAGCACAGTGGGAACTCACACGAGACAAATGACGATCTCAGGTCGATGAACTAACCTGTACACATGTCAACTGGGAACTGCTATCTGACGTATGGTATAATCCCAACTAGCAGGTTCCCGGCGAGTCCTGTCCGGTGTACTCATAACCCAATGAGCACCTGTATACATCTTAGGTGAACTAACTGACACCAGTGGCTTGTGAGACCGGCCACCGCCCCTCGTCGGGGTCTCGACTTTATACACTAGTCTACTCTGGAGAATCGATGCCCTGTCTCGAAACTCCCACGACTAGGGACCTTTTAAGGATGTGCTTATAGACCACCAGCTCTTACGTATATGATCGCCCTCATTCTGCTGGCAGTCAAGCAAGAATCCTAAGGGCTCTATCAGCGTGTAATAGCGACCTGTAAGGTCACCTGAAGCAGTACACGATGATAAAGGTAAACCAGATAGCATACTATCATCTCGAGTAAGACTGTCTTACCGGGATAGGTCCTCCCTCAATCATTGCAATCACGTGCCTGTGATCCAATAATTGACTCTGAGGGCACTATCTCCAACATCGACGAGCGTGTGGACAGTTGCAGGCCATGGAACTCAGCTGTTTCTCAAATTAAATCACGTCGAAATGGGAATAAATTTCTCTATGAAGAGGAAATAGGCTATGGCCTCAAGACTATAAAGGGGAGCATTAAATGCTGCGTGCGGAAAAAATTGCATGATGGAACCGATTCCAAGGCCCAAAAAAGGGAAGACATTGGAAATCAGGAAAATGAGCGATTTCCAAGGCGCCTTCTCTGCATCTAATGCCATGCACAGAAATATGGCATGAAAAATTGAATATCCCCATAAAAAGCCCCTCACGTGTGGAGCACGTGAGCACCATGCTTGGTGTGTACTAGAAAGTGAAATAATGCCCTACACACTAAACACATCAGCAGCAACAATTAAAAAAAATGATGATAAAATCCCATAGAAAGGCATGCAAACACAGAAAGTGTAAGTCCACGTTGCGACCCCCGGTTCTTACGGGGAGGCGGAAACGGTATAAAAAACGAATTTTTATCGCAAGAGGCAACATGGACTAAACTATGGTCGGGATCGTTACCTAAACTAAAACTAGCATACTAAGCTAAAGATATTTAGCTACTCGGATGAGGATGGTTATACCTAAACTTGAACTCCTTCTCTTCAAGCTCCGATGGTGGTTCGATGGCTCCTTCTCGTTGTCTCCGTACGCCGAAGATAGATCCACTTGAAAGCTCCAACCTTTAGCTCCTTCTTCGTTCTTTGAAGAAACTAGTTCACTTGGTTTGCTAAACCTAGTGAACTAGAATGAGTAGAGATGATTTAGAATGGGATTTTATCTATGGTTCTTGATTCTCAACTCATGAGACAAGAGAACCATAGATCAAGAGAGGGAGCAAGAGGTTGAGGGTGAGAGCAAGAGGAGAGCTCAAGAACAAGAGAGAGAATGAGCAAGAAA
Source organism: Agapanthus africanus (assembly GCA_030015575.1). Classification (NCBI taxonomy): domain Eukaryota; kingdom Viridiplantae; phylum Streptophyta; class Magnoliopsida; order Asparagales; family Amaryllidaceae; genus Agapanthus; species Agapanthus africanus. The sequence continues at coordinate 219,986,266 of JASDDO010000029.1, forward strand.
GAATGAGCAACTCTTTTGTCTTTCACCCTCTCATAATCCAAAGCAATGATAACTCATCATATCAACAAAAGTCTTATGTGATGGTTGAAGTAACCATAACCTTATCATGTCATGCACTCATTTTACTCAAATGAACAAGCAAGAAAAAGTCTTTGGCATGAAATGATAACCATGGTTATCATGATGGTCAACTAGTCAAGCCTAGTCAACCGGTCAACAAGTCAACAAAAGTCAACAAGTCACCAAAGTCAACAAGTCAACAAAAGTCAACAAGTCAACAACCATATCACCATAATACTTAATTAATATAATAGTTAATCACATATCATATTCTCATTAGGGTTGAGCATAAAGTCAAAAAGTCAATGGTCAACTGTCAACAACCCTAATGAGAATCCGCTGCCTCTGCCTCCCTGTCATTTATGCATACACACCCGCATCCGCGTTCCGAGGAACACGAATGCAAACTGGATAAATCCAATCCCATAAGGTACACTAGGATCTGGCTTAAACCAAAGCCCGCTAGTGTAAACTGCCCGGACACTGTACGTGCACAAGTGCACGGATGTGACCGAACCCTGTCGCAAAACCATGCGACCTGTCGCAATACCATGCGACCTCTACTCTTTTGCCTAAAGGAGAAAAGCTTTCTGTGTGGGACTCTAAAGACTCGACACTACGCTGGCAGTGGGTTTAACCACAGACCGCAAGCGGCACTAGCTGTGCGTAACGGTCCCCAGGTAATGCCGACAAGAAGACCGACGAGGCGAAACCCATCTGAACTCCTACTGAGCCTGAGTGTGACATTCTCCATACAGTCCGGTCTGTTCGTCTGATACATCGCATGGCGGGCCTAGGGGGCGGTAAACGTCAGTCCCCCAATAGCGGTACAAGTCGTGCCGGAGTGAAGCCCAATACACCCTGAGATAACACTGGAAACCTACCAGTATATCTCGTTTGCCCTGGCCAGGGACTACTCGTGTAATGGCTCTCCTAGACACAGCGCGATGTCAACCCCCAATACCGGGAGAGACGAATCCTGTCTAACCGTCACTGCCTCCAAGTGCTTCGGGACTGCACCCAACCACTACCTGTTTGCACGACTCCTTTGAGCCGTGGTAGGGTAGTGATCAAAGTACAGTGGGAACACACTCGAGGCGGAGTGACAGTGTCAAGTCAGCGGACTAAGCTGTACTCATGTCACCTGGGAACTGATAACTGACGATAGGTATAATACCAACTAGTCAGTTCCCGACGAGTCCTGTCCAGTGTACCCGTAACCTAACGAGCACCCGCATACTATCTCAAGTACGACGTACTGACGGCTGTGGGACAGACCGTCTCCCACACTGGGATGAGAAGCGCATGCGCTGGTCTACTCCGGAGTATCGATGTCCTGTCTCGATAGTCCTGCGACCAGGGACCTGCATAAGGATGTGCTTATAGATTACCCAGCCCCACTAGTGTGACGGCCATCACATCGCTGGTAATCAAGCAAAGATCCTAAGGGCTCTACTAATGTGTATAGGCGATATACAAAAATAAACACATGTACACATTGAAGTAGAAACAAACCAAGTAGCATACTACTATTTTGAGCAAGATTGTCAATACAAGGTGAATATCCCAAGCTTCCATTAAGTAATATACATACTAGTATGATACAGTAATGGCCTCTAGGGCATATACACTAACAATCTCCCACTTGCACTAAGGCCATGTACTGGCGTATCGAAGACCTATCATCTCGATCAGCCGCTCGAACTGAGTCTGGGGCAAGGCCTTGGTGAATGGATCTGCAGTGTTATCTTCTGATTTTACTCTCTTTACCTCGATCTCCTGGCGATCAATGATCTCCCTGATCAGGTGGAACCGCCTCAAAATGTGCCTGGACTTCTGATGGGACCTTGGTTCCTTCGCTAAAGCTATAGCGCCGTTGTTGTCACAATACAGCGGTATTGGATCAACACTGGTAGGAACCACCTGAAGTTCCGTGAGGAACTTCTTCATCCAGACAGCTTCCTTTGCGGCATCGCAAGCAGCTATGTACTCCGCTTCCATGGTTGAGTCAGCAACGGTTTCCTGCTTGGAACTCTTCCAGCAAACCGCCCCTCCATTGAGGGTAAAGACATAACCCGACATGGACTTGGAGTCATCCTTGTCACTCTGGAAGCTGGAGTCAGCAAAGGCCTCAATCTGGAGGTCTTTTCCGCCATACACCAAGAACATCTCCTTAGTCCTTCTCAGGTACTTGAGAATGTTCTTTACTGCTATCCAGTGTTTCTCCCCTGGGTCTGACTGATACCGGCTTACAACGCTCAATGCGTATGCTACATCTGGTCTGGTACATAACATCGCATACATAATAGAGCCTACCGCAGATGCGTAGGGTATTGATGACATGCGAGCCCTTTCCAAATCAGTCTTGGGAGACATCTCTTTGGAGAGGGTGATTCCGTGACAAGCCGGTAGATTACCGCGCTTGGAATCTTCCATACTGAATCGTTTCAGTATGGTGTCGATGTACCTTGACTGTGAAAGTCCCAACATCCTTTTAGATCTATCACGATAGATCTGGATCCCCAGAATGTAGTTGGCATCGCCCAGGTCCTTCATGGAGAACCTCTGTGACAAGAATCCTTTGACTGACTGTAGCATAGGAATATCATTTCCTATTAGGAGAATGTCATCGACGTACAAGACGAGGAATACCACATTTCTCCCTACAATCTTACTGTAAATGCATGGTTCATCTGGGTTTTTGACAAAGTCGAATTCTTTGACAGTATCATCAAAGCAGATGTTCCAACTCCGCGATGCCTGCTTAAGTCCATAGATGGACTTGAGCAACTTGCACACTTTACCGCTGCTCCCACTCTGATTGAATCCCTCTGGCTGATCCATATAGACGCACTCTTCTAAATTTCCATTTAGGAAAGCCGTCTTAACGTCCATCTGCCAGATCTCATAATCGTGGAAGGCAGCAATGGCAAGAAGGATCCAAATGGATTTAAGCATGGCTACCGGAGAAAAAGTCTCGTCATAGTCCAAACCAGGTCTTTGACGAAAACCCTTTGCAACGAGCCTAGCCTTATAGGTTTCAACCTGCCCATCTACACCAATCTTCTTTCTGAAGATCCATTTGCAGCCTACGGGTTTTACCCCTTCTGGAGCAAAGTCCAAAGTCCAAACTTTGTTGGTGTACATGGACTCCATCTCGGTCCGCATTGCATCCAGCCATTTTACCGAGTCACCGCTCTGAATGGCTTGCTGGAAGCTAGTAGGCTCATCATAATTTATGATGCAATCCTCTCTATCCCCGTCTATGAGAAAACCGTAGTATCTCTCGGGCGGATGAGACTGCCTACTACTCCTGCGGAGCGGCGTAGGAATGTCCGGTTCCCCTGAACCTTCTGGTTCTACTAAGGTTTCAGTAATAGCTTGTGGTTCTGGAATTTCTTCCAGTTCTATTGCGCTCCCACTTATCTGATTTTCTAAAAACTCAGTTTCCATGAAGCGGGCATGACGAGAAACAAGGACTTTTTGCTCCTCTGCGTAATAGAAAAGATACCCCTTGGAGTTCTTTGGGTATCCCACAAACTTGCACTGTACTGAGCGTGCCTCGAGCTTGTCCGCATGCTGCTTTTTTACAAAAGCCGGACATCCCCATGTCTTAAAGGATTTAAGACAGGGTTTCTTCCCACTCCACATCTGGTATGGTGTGGTAGGCACTGTCTTAGTAGGAACTTGGTTCAAGAGATGTGCAGCTGTTTCCAGTGCATAACCCCAGAAAGATCGCGGTAACTCAGCCTTACTCATCATGGAACGAACCATATCTAGTAGGGTTCGATTCCTTCTTTCCGATACACCATTGTGTTGTGGTGTGTATGGAGGAGTACGCTGAGAGAGAATTCCATTCTCTTTTAAGTAGTCCAGAAACTCGGCACTCAAGTATTCACCACCTCGATCCGATCTTAGGATCTTGATACTTTTGCCTGTTTGTTTTTCTACTTCATTCTTATATTCTCGAAATTTCTCAAAGGCCTCGGATTTGTGCTTCATTAAGAAGACATGTCCAAACCTAGAGAAATCATCTGTGAAAGTAATGAAGTATGAATAACCGCTTCGCGCATGTGTAGACATTGGACCACACACGTCACTGTGTATAAGTCCCAAGAGCTCGCTCGCTCTTACTCCGTGTCCAGTGAACGGAGTCTTTGTCATCTTTCCCATGAGACAAGATTCACAAGTGGCATAAGACTGGTACTCGAACGGATCCAAGTATCCTTCTTTATGTAACTTAGTCAACCGTGTCTCATTGATGTGACCCAGTCTACAATGCCATAAGAAAGCCTGATTTAATTCTGGAGACTTTCTTTTAAGTGTGTTCTGGACACTGAATATCTGAGCTTGATTCAATACGTATATACCGTTATTTAATGTACCTGACCCAATCAGTGCTTGATTTAGGTGGATGTTTACTACATCGCTTACAAAAGCAAAATCATATCCTTCCTTAGAAAGTAAGGATACAGATATGATATTGCAAGTCGCACCTGGTACATACAAACAGTCACGCAGAATCAATATCTGCCCAGTTGTCAGTCCTAGGTGATATTCCCCTACGGATACAGCATCCATGCTCATTCCGTTAGCAACCCTGAGAGTCATATCACCTTTCCTGATAACCCTACGGTTTCTCAGACCCTATAACGAATTACAGATGTGAGATCCTGATCCGGTATCCAATACCCAGGAAGTAGGGTTAACTGACAAACAGTTCTCAATTACAAACACACTCGAAGCCGAAGCCACAACATGCTTCGAATTCTGGCTACTGGCTTTACAAGCCCTGCAATCTCTCTGCCATAGTTCATTCCCGTTACAATAGGAACGTCCCTCTTTAATCATATCCAGTCCCGAAACTTTTGCCCTTGTTTTTCCTTTTTCTTCCCTGGTTTCTTTCAGGGTATAAGCAGAGGGCAGGGACTGTAGAATTAGGTCAGTACTTGACCCATTCTCCAACGTGGTCTCCAGGTCCGTGAGCTTAAAATAGCTGGTCTCTGTAAGGACGTTGCCCCCTACAGATGACCCGACAGCCAACCTCGCTTGAAGCAATTCGTTCGAGGTCTCATATCTTGCGATACGAGATTGCTCTCCATATAAAACTTTGTTATGGAGGAAGATAGAAACTGAGTCCATCTTCTCGTGCTGCCTCTGGTTTGCACCATTAACTGAGGCTAACACGAGGCACTTGGCTTTCGCACAATCCTTTTCCGGTGTCCTGCGGATGTGAACATCCGTGACAGGGGAAACTGGACCTGAGACAGCAGGGATTTGATTAGTTAAGAGGTGTCCCAGCTTGTCATGGGCAATGGACATCTGGACAGACCTTTGCCAGTCATAACAGTCAGGTTCAGTCATATTTTTATCTAGATGTAACCTAGGTGCGGTCACAGGGTCGCTGCAATTAAGAGAGAGAAGAAGAAACACTCAGCATGATGCTCTTGCAAGTTTAGAGTGGTTTTTAGTTTGTCTAAACAGGATGGCTCCCACTGTTTCTCGAATCCCTCCTCAAACCATAAAGGAAGAATTAGTCGGGATCAATCCCACCGCACAATACTTGCTTAACCGTTCAGCCAGGCCGGTGTCGGTACTTCGAGGGAGGTTTTCCAACGCTTTCGCGAAGTTCCTTAATTAAAGAACCTCTTTTCCCTGGGGGCGTAGCCCCGCTAACACCTTTCTAGGCACCTACTAGGTTTATAGCATTGATCGTTTAGTGAGAAATTTTCCGAGGAGTAGCATATACTCACAGTAGGATCGGGATCCAAATATCATCGCGTGAAGAAACTGAAGGAATCCTACCAGAATCATCACACTCCAAATGGTATGCAAATCTAGCAAGTTTCAGTACTTATGAAACTCCCGATGTATATTTTTGCCCCATGCTCTTATGACCTTGACTAAGGCCAACAAATCATAAGTCACATGTCAAGTTCTACCCGTCGTTGTCCAGGTTAATTTGAATCCACCCGTATATACCCTTGACTAAGGCCAACAAGGTAATACGACTGTCCCAAACCAACGCATTCTATCTATGCAACATATGAATACCCACCAGCTACCAAACACTGTGCCTTGACTAAGGCCAACAAACACAGCTTGAATACTGTTGAATATTCATATGAAACGACGGAGGGCTACGAATGGTTTTGGCGAAACCGTGAACGTAGTGAACTTGATTTAGTCGATGGAACGAGATAGCTTTTAAATGGAGTGGCTCAAACTCCGCATTTTAAAAGTTTGTTTTGAAAAGAACCGAGTGGTTTTTCGAAAATGTTCCAACGACTTATACTTGGTTTATTTTCTTGCATTAGTTCTTTTAATGCATGTTTTGCTTGCATTAGTTCTTTTAATGCGTGATATTCTTGCATTAGTTCTTTTAATGCGTCCCATCATTTAATCCTACCATTGCAGAAAACAACCAAAATATGACGTACGCTTATGCCATTCGCATTCGCCACGGGGCCCCGTCATTACCCGTTAGGTTACTTAACTAACGACAGAGCGGGGGCTGGGCTAGCGCGTCTGTAAAACATAAGCAACGCCTAAATTATATCATATATAGATATACTGCAATGATAAACATTTCAGATCACAGATAAATACATTGGATATACTAGCAATCTGTAATTTGTACGAGCCTGTAACAAAAACAGATAACACGGTCGCGGTGAATAGCCAAAACCCCACCCAAGACCCCTACGGGTGCGGCAAACTACCCGCCAAGTACCCGAAGCGTAGCAACCTCCCTCAACTCCATGAGTAGGCCACTCGACACTTCGGCATACCCGGTAGTTTGTGCACCCCTCCATGGGTCTATCCTAGGAGCAAAAACAGTAAAAAGAAATTATACAATGACGGCTACAACCCCTTCCCGGTTGTGCGGCCATACAAATAATTATTACATCAATTTACAAATTTACATGAATTGCAAGAAAAGAAAACTCTCGTCTCACAACCCCCGGCTATTCACCCGCGACAATCCAACATATTTATATACACATTCCAGCACATTACAGATCATGTATAACCCCGACCAATCGACTTATAGCGATAAGCCGACGTTCAATACATGCAAACATTACAGATATAACCATCATAGTCAAAGTGCAGTGAAGTTCGGAAAAAATACGGAATTATAGGACCCCAAAAGGAAATTTCTTTTCTGGAAAATCTGGGCACATATAATATATTTCAAAAATCCCAAAACCAACACAGACACACACTGCACGAAAAACGATGCAGAGAAGACAACAACTCGCGGCGGTTCCGCGGCGGCTAAGAAGGCTCACGCGGCGGAAGGGCGGCAGTTTAGACGAATCACTGTATCGTTTTTCTTGGGTGTTCACACAAAACCCTGAGCCGAATTTACAAGTATAAATTTTTTCATTTTGACCAGAAAATATTTCAACAGAAACTCAGGTTTTTGTAAAGTTTGGTTTTTGGATTTTTCCGGTTCCGAACTTCGTTACACTTCACTACCAAGCTAGTTTAAGTTTAGTTAGGCTCTGATACCACTGTAAGTCCACGTTGCGACCCCCGGTTCTTACGGGGAGGCGGAAACGGTATAAAAAACGAATTTTTATCGCAAGAGGCAACATGGACTAAACTATGGTCGGGATCGTTACCTAAACTAAAACTAGCATACTAAGCTAAAGATATTTAGCTACTCGGATGAGGATGGTTATACCTAAACTTGAACTCCTTCTCTTCAAGCTCCGATGGTGGTTCGATGGCTCCTTCTCGTTGTCTCCGTACGCCGAAGATAGATCCACTTGAAAGCTCCAACCTTTAGCTCCTTCTTCGTTCTTTGAAGAAACTAGTTCACTTGGTTTGCTAAACCTAGTGAACTAGAATGAGTAGAGATGATTTAGAATGGGATTTTATCTATGGTTCTTGATTCTCAACTCATGAGACAAGAGAACCATAGATCAAGAGAGGGAGCAAGAGGTTGAGGGTGAGAGCAAGAGGAGAGCTCAAGAACAAGAGAGAGAATGAGCAAGAAAGAATGAGCAACTCTTTTGTCTTTCACCCTCTCATAATCCAAAGCAATGATAACTCATCATATCAACAAAAGTCTTATGTGATGGTTGAAGTAACCATAACCTTATCATGTCATGCACTCATTTTACTCAAATGAACAAGCAAGAAAAAGTCTTTGGCATGAAATGATAACCATGGTTATCATGATGGTCAACTAGTCAAGCCTAGTCAACCGGTCAACAAGTCAACAAAAGTCAACAAGTCACCAAAGTCAACAAGTCAACAAAAGTCAACAAGTCAACAACCATATCACCATAATACTTAATTAATATAATAGTTAATCACATATCATATTCTCATTAGGGTTGAGCATAAAGTCAAAAAGTCAACGGTCAACTGTCAACAACCCTAATGAGAATCCGCTGCCTCTGCCTCCCTGTCATTTGTGCATACACACCCGCATCCGCGTTCCGAGGAACACGAATGCAAACTGGATAAATCCAATCCCATAAGGTACACTAGGATCTGGCTTAAACCAAAGCCCGCTAGTGTAAACTGCCCGGACACTGTACGTGCACAAGTGCACGGATGTGACCGAACCCTGTCGCAAAACCATGCGACCTGTCGCAATACCATGCGACCTCTACTCTTTTGCCTAAAGGCGAAAAGCTTTCTGTGTGGGACTCTAAAGACTCGACACTACGCTGGCAGTGGGTTTAACCACAGACCGCAAGCGGCACTAGCTGTGCGTAACGGTCCCCAGGTAATGCCGACAAGAAGACCGACGAGGCGAAACCCATCTGAACTCCTACTGAGCCTGAGTGTGACATTCTCCATACAGTCCGGTCTGTTCGTCTGATACATCGCATGGCGGGCCTAGGGGGCGGTAAACGTCAGTCCCCCAATAGCGGTACAAGTCGTGCCGGAGTGAAGCCCAATACACCCTGAGATAACACTGGAAACCTACCAGTATATCTCGTTTGCCCTGGCCAGGGACTACTCGTGTAATGGCTCTCCTAGACACAGCGCGATGTCAACCCCCAATACCGGGAGAGACGAATCCTGTCTAACCGTCACTGCCTCCAAGTGCTTCGGGACTGCACCCAACCACTACCTGTTTGCACGACTCCTTTGAGCCGTGGTAGGGTAGTGATCAAAGTACAGTGGGAACACACTCGAGGCGGAGTGACAGTGTCAAGTCAGCGGACTAAGCTGTACTCATGTCACCTGGGAACTGATAACTGACGATAGGTATAATACCAACTAGTCAGTTCCCGACGAGTCCTGTCCAGTGTACCCGTAACCTAACGAGCACCCGCATACTATCTCAAGTACGACGTACTGACGGCTGTGGGACAGACCGTCTCCCACACTGGGATGAGAAGCGCATGCGCTGGTCTACTCCGGAGTATCGATGCCCTGTCTCGATAGTCCTGCGACCAGGGACCTGCATAAGGATGTGCTTATAGATTACCCAGCCCCACTAGTGTGACGGCCATCACATCGCTGGTAATCAAGCAAAGATCCTAAGGGCTCTACTAATGTGTATAGGCGATATACAAAAATAAACACATGTACACATTGAAGTAGAAACAAACCAAGTAGCATACTACTATTTTGAGCAAGATTGTCAATACAAGGTGAATATCCCAAGCTTCCATTAAGTAATATACATACTAGTATGATACAGTAATGGCCTCTAGGGCATATACACTAACAGAAAGGCACGATAAAACTTATCATTCATGCTTTAAGAAGTTCCTACAAAATGAAAAGAACACGTTTACAACGGTAAGACCTCAGACGCGGGGTACGGATTGAGAAACTCAAACTTGGCTTTGTCCAAGATCCTCCAAGCATTTCGAACCATCCGAGTATGTTTTCTTTCGCGGTCACAAGCGTCGGGGTCCTCACGAATGTCTTCTACCCTCCGATAGGCAGCAAGTATGGCCGACTGTTGAAAAGCCTGGTGCAAGAGATCAATGAGGTTGTCTCGCCTCCTCTTCGAAATTAGGCTCATCAGGTACACCGAATGCACCTTATCCTCGGCGGCGTCCATTGCCCTGAGCGGCACTCCGGTGCAAAAGAGAGGGAGTGCCTCCCAGATCGCTAGCACGATGAGTCTCAGAAGAGAAGAGCGGCGAGGGAGTAGCCGACCATTGTACTCGTCGAAGCGGCTCATGATCTCAGCACATTGAGCGTTGGTGAACTCCTGGTTCTGGCTACGACCCAGCGCACGAATATTCCCATAAGAAATGATTTCGTCAAGATCGTACATATGGGCATCCATGATACCTGAAATAAAGATCATGAGAATCTATTACAAACTTTTTTTTTCTGAGTTGTGAAGAAGATGACTCAGGGAAGTAAAGCCCATGAAGTTCTGTAGGAAGAACTTAGTTCTTCATAGGAATTAAATTCCTTTTTGAAAAAGGGAATTAAATTCCCATAAAAATCCTGTTCCAGAGCTGAAGCTCCTTGGTGATGGAATTAAATTCCATGGAAAAAAACCGACACCATCATCCCCCTAAAGGTTAAGGAGACCCTAAGAGATCTACAGTCTGAAAATTAGAAGGGTTCCTGTTCTTGAGGAAGAACTTAAAAAAAAAAAGAAATGTGTGTTCTTGTTAATGGGAAAAACCCTTGATCCGAATTTAAAATCCCGTGGGGGTTGCTGGGAAAGTTCTCCGATCGTTCAAAGATCTTTACCTGAAGAAAGGGCCTTCTTGGAACAGAGTTAAACTCTGGAAAAAGTTTGAGGCAGAGAACTAAGCTCTGGGAAAAGAGAATTAAATTCTCAAAAGAAGGAAGTTCTCAAAGGAGGAAGATGAGCAAAGTGGAGGTTCTTCTGAAAAGACATGGGCATTTATAGGATGGGATGGAAAACGTTTCATCTACCCTACTCCCAAAGCAGATCTGACGGGCACAAAAGTGACAGCGTTGCACTCATGTGCAGACACGTGAGAACAACGCTGTGGGGGCATTTATTCCCTGATTAAAAATCAGGAAAGGACTCATAAGATGCATCACGTGCTCACACGTGACCAGTGGTCACGTGTTGGCACGTGACGGTTAAAGCAGCGGCACAAAGCTCATTCAAGAAAAAGCTCCAGAAAAGGTCACGTGCTCACACGTGACCAGTGGTCACGTGTTGGCACATGACGGCTGAACAGCGGCCAGAGAACAGAGCGCAAAAGAAGAGAAGCCCATTCTAGGGGTCACGTGCCTACACGTGACCAGGGGTCACGTGGCCACACGTGACCGGCTTTAAAAGCCTCATTCTTTAACAGAGTTAAATTCTGAGAAGAGATCATTCAAATCTTTCCAAAATAGAGAAGGATTATTTGGAACCATTGGATTAAAAATCTAAAGGTGATTAAATATCACCAATTTATGGAAGAATCTTGAACTTGGAATGATTTCCCCCCTAAATCTAACCGAGATAACAAAGGGATATCTTTGGATTTAAAATCCAATGGTGAATAAAATTCACTTAACAATCCAAAGGCCCAGATTAATAATTAATATAAATCAAATCTCTCAACATACAAATCAAATCTCTCAATGAGAGATTTACTAAGCAGATTGATTCTCTTCATTCTCCTATAAATAGGAGCCAAGAAAAGAAGAGATGACCTTTTTTCAAAAAACCTTTTTCTGAAAACTTGAAACCTTTGGATCTTTTTCTTTTGATATATATATATATATATATATATATATATATATATATATATATATATATAGAGAGAGAGAGAGAGAGCCTTTGATTCTCTGCAAAAGGAAAACCTTAGGTAAGAAAAGAAAATGGAGGCTTAAAAAGAGAATTTAATTCTCAAAAGAGTATAGCTATTATGTAAAGAAAAGAACTTAGTTCTTTCTCTGATTGAGGATCTGCAAAGTGCACATCTTCCCATGAATTGAGAATTTAATTCTCATTGGGTTGAGATCCTGCCATGCAGATCCAAAACACAGAGGAGGAACTGAGTTCAAAGAATTTAATTCTCATAAAATGATAGGAATTCAATTCCTTTGAGATAAAGTTAGGGTTTAACCCTATGTTATGGGAATTTAATTCCTTCAAAATGAACAGAACTAGGGTTTAACCCTAATTGAGAACGTAATTCTCTCAAACTCACAGGAATTTAATTCCCTTAAGAAAAGAAATTAAGGTTTAACCCTATTAAGAATATAATTCTTCGGAAGAAAACATGAATTTAATTCCTCTAAAGTTTAGGGTTTAACCCTATGAACAGATCTTTAAAACATGCAGAGTCACGTGCTACCACGTGACCCCTGCAAAGACCCGCAGAAAAGAACTCTAAAGTAAACGCCTCACGTGCTACCACGTGACTACTGCGAAGGTCTATAAAAGAGAGCTTTGAGGCAACGCCCCACGTGCTTCACGTGACCCCTGAAGTACATAAAGAAAAAGCAAAATAAACAGAGACTCTGGGGCGCCCTCACGTGTCACCACGTGACCCCTAGTGAGTATTCTAATAAACCAGAGCATGAGCCCCCATCACATGCCCGCACGTGATGGCTTTCAAAACTAGAAGTGTTAAACACTCATCTGTAAAACAAAATAAAGAGAAGAAGGGCGCTCTCACGTACTACCACGTGACCCCTCTTGCCTTAATATTCAACACTAAATTGAAACTTCTGTATCCAGTGTTTAACACTGAGTTGCTTAGTGTTTAACACTAATTTGAAAACTCTTTTCCCAGTGTTCAACACTGATTATCTTTTAGTGTTTAACACTAACTTGTCAATCTTTTCCCAGTGTTCAACACTGTTGGTATCTAGTGTTTAACACTAGCTTTTGCCCAATTGGCTAAGTGTCCAGAGGCAAAGCCTCTCCTTTAATGAATCAACAGAGGGCCAATATCCCAAACATGGTTGGACTTAGCCCAAGCTGTGTTGGATATAGTGCCCTCAAAGTCAATTATTGGATCACAGGCACGTGATTGCAATGATTGCGGAGGACCTATATCGGTAGGACAGTCTTACTTGAGATGATAGTATGCTATCTGGTTTGCCTTTATCAGTCGTGTATAGGTTCAGGTGACTGATCACATGTTACACGTTGATAGAGCCCTTAGGATCTTGCTTGACTACCAACAGTATGAGGGCGATCATATACGTGAAAGTTGGGTAGTCCATAAGCACATCTTTAAAAGTTTTCCCTAGTCGTGGGAGTTTCGAGACAGGGCATCGATACTCTGGAGTAGACTAGTGTATACAGTCGAGACCCCGACGAGGGGCTGTGGCAGTCTCACAAGCCACTGGTGTCAGTTGGATCACCTAAGATGTATACAGGTGCTCATTGGGTTATGAGTACACCGGACAGGACTCGCCGGGAACCTGCTGGTTGGTATTATACATATCGTCCGATAGCAGTTCCCTGGTGACATGTGTACAGGTTAGTTCATCGACCTGAGGTCGTCATTTGTCTCATGTGAGTTCCCACTGTGCTTTGATTTATACCCTACCACGGCTCAAAGGAGTTGTGCAAACATGTAGTTTTTGGGTACAGTCCCGAGCCACATGGAGGCAAGTGAGCGGATCGGCAGGGGATTCGTCTCTCCCGGTATTGGGGGTGAGATCACGCTGTGTCTAGGAAAGCCATTACACCAAGTCCTTGGCCAAGGCAGGTGAGAATTACTGGTAGGTACTCCGGTAGTTTCTCAGGGTGTTCAGGGCTTGTCTCCGACACGACTTATACCGCTTTTGGGGGTCTGACGTTACTAGCCCCTTAGGCCGGATATGCGATACTCATAGGCGAACGGACCGGACTGTATATACATTGTCACTGTTAGGCTCAGTAGGGTTTCCGGATGAGTTCGCTCATCGGCCTCCCTTGAGGTCAGTACATGGGCAGCCGTTACGCACAGCTAGTGCCACTGACGGCTTGTGGTTAAACCCACTGCCAGGGTACTGACGAGTCATTAGAGTCCCCCATAGATAGTTTCCCAAGTTTGGGCGAAACATTGTAGAGGCCGTATGGTTTTATGGCAGGGTTCGAAAAATGCACGTGCGTTTACGCACGTGTCATATTTCGGGCAGATAATACAGGTGGGCTTTGGTTTAAGTCGGATCCGAGTATTATACTTAGTAGATATAATATCTTTGTCTCAGTTGCATTTGTATTCGTTCGTAATACAAATGCGGGTATATTTATACAATTACGGGGTTATCCTGAAATTCGTTTCGGGATCACTTTTGGAAGTTGCCAGTTTCCAGTTTTTTATCAGCCGTATTTAACATTCGGTTAAATACGGATTTATCTTTTCTTGAGATGAGTGTGGAAGCTTCTAGATGGTGACAAGGATGGTGAGGTGGCTTAGTGCATTAATGGAGCATTTTTGAGTTGATGACTATGTGTTATGAATCATTGTTTCTTTAAATGAGTTCATACTAGGTGTTTAGGTGGTCCATTCTCTTCATTAATTATTGTGGTCACCCCCTTCTCCTACACTCACCTCCCCCCACTCTATATATGGCCGGCCCCTCCCCTCCTCTTGATTCACTCTCTCTCACTTGATAAAAGAGATTATGATAGTTTGGGATTCATGAAATTAGATAGCTACAATTCTCATTTCACCCGATTCAAAAGGGAAACTTCATTAACCGTTCGTCCATGGTTTTGGACGAAGCGAGACAAAATGTTCTACTCATTCTCTACATCAATCTTGGTCATCTCTTTTAGCAAACTTGATGACCGAGTTGCCTCGGGTCAGAGGCGGGAGCCCGTTTAAAGATCCGATGACGTGGTGCCACCTGGACGAGCAGATCGGAGATCGATGAGATCGGAGCAGCCGCAGTGGAGCGTGGGATGATGGTTAAAGAACGAAGGACTCGGATCGTTCGGTATAACCTTTCTACCCTATTTGTAGTTTTTTTGTTTAGCTTTAATGGCAGATCCGGGTTATAGTACGCGATAGCGCCAGTTGTAAAAGTTTTTGTTCCGCATTTGATATCTGTTAGACGGCCGGGGCGCTACCGTAGACTTACAAGCTGGCCATAAGTCCTCAATTCAAATTCAATTGGGCCAATGGGCTCATAATATAATAATTGATCTTAGTATCCAAATTGGACTACAGATCACTTAATCTACCTTGGTTTAAGGGTACATCTCTTCACTCCTTTGATACTCGGCGTTGTAATTCCTCAACGTTTTCAAAGAGGTGACGGGTCCCGATGACCACACATTGATACGGACTGTGGGTTCTTTAAACCCATGGACTATGAGGTCCTTAACCTTGACCGGAATGGCTTAAAACTAACAACGGACTATGAGGTCCTTAACCTTGACCGGAATGTTTTAAAACTAACAACGGACTATGACGTCCTTAACCTTGACCGTGATGTCTTAAAACTAACATCGGACTGTGGAGTCCTTAAATCCACGGACTACGACGTCCTTAACCTTGACTGCAACGTCTTAAAACTAACAATGGACCGCATTGTCCTTAAACTACCCATTGACCGCAACGTCACTAAACTAAACAACATGGCTCCTCTAATCTCTCTCTTGTCGGATCTAAACGATCCCGTTAAGTTGATCTTAGTCTAAAATTTGACTAATGTATCCTTAACAAACGTTTAAGTCAATCTTAGTCTCAAATGAGACTAACGTATCCTTAAACATAACCCCTCCAAACCCAAATCTAAGAAAGATACGGATTTGGACTAGTCCACGCCCTACTGGCGACGACATAACTCAGTCTCCGTATACAATCCATGGGCAACCAAACACAAAACAAACACCCACGACACGAAGTAACCATCTGGAGAAGGAGAAAGTTGTTACCGCCATGCGGTAGCGTAATTAACTGCAGGGGCTTGCGCTTGCAGGGAAGAGCGTCCCCACAATCAAAAACCCCTCAAGCGAGGGTGAATCTGACGAAGTCTGCTACATCGGACGCATTCGTTTATACCTTCGATGCATGGTGTCATAAATCAACTTGGCATCTTCAGAGAGGTAGATGGATAGCACCAATTAGCATCTGCCCCAAATCTCAGGCAAGACGTCAGTCGTGCCGTCTTTCGGAGGGGAACACGGATGGCATATGCGTACATCATATTTTCGTTCTTTTCTGGTGTGATAGGTTATATTGATGGGACCACATTAATTTTGATTAATGCAAGAAAATAAACCTAAAAGATGTTTTTCGAACCAAGTTTTAAAAACTGACATTACAGATATTCTTTTTTGCTTTGCATAGTGGTATTCGGTTATGAATATCCAGCACCTCATTCGACGAGGCAAGGGCCGAGATCCCTTCATCGGGAGTGGCCTCTTGAGTAAAAGTTTTCGTCAACGTAATAACTTCACTATAGTCGATTATTCTTGCTTTGCATCATGGTATTCAGTTTGGAATATCCTGCATCTCATTCGACGAGGAAGGAGCCGAGATCCCTTCACAGGGAGTGACCTCTTTAGCAGAAGTTTTCGCCACTATATATTTGTAAAACCACTCAGGTTCCTTCAACGATATCAAGTTCATTACGTTAACGGGTTTTTCGCCAAAAACCCAGTCGTAGCCCTCCGTCATTTCCTACAAGTACTACTTAGTATTCGAGCTACGCATTTTGGCATTATCAAGGCGTAGTGATCGGTAGCTGAGTATTGCTTGTTTGCAGCTTTATTTTCAGATTATTTAGGACAGTCACATAGCTATGCTGGCATTGTCAAGGGATATGCTGGTGGGTCTAAGTTAATCAAGATAATAACGGGCCGAACTTGACTAGCGGTTTGTGATATGTTGGCATTGTCAAGGTCATAAAGCTGTTAGGGGCAAAAATCACATCGGGAGTTTCAAATATACAGGAAACTTGCAGATTTAGCATACCTTATGGAGTGTAGTGAATAGAGTGGATTCCATCTAGGCCATTACACAATGATAGTTGGATCCCGATCCCACTGATGAGTTGGATTACTCTTGGGAGATTATTTCACTTAACAATCAATACTATAAACCAAGTAGGTGTCTAGAATGGTGTTAGCGGGGCAATGCCTCCAGGGAAAAGAGGTTATGTAATTAAGGAACTTTGCGAAAACGTTGGAAAACCTCCCTCGAAGTACAAACACTAGCCTGGCTGAAAGGTTAAGCAAGTATTGTGACGTGTGATTAAATCCTGACTAGTTTTTCTTTTAGGGTTTGAAGAAGAATTTGAGGAAATAGTGGGAGCCATCCTGGTTAAATAAATTAATAACCAATCTAATCTTGCAAGAGCGCACGCTGAGTGTTTCTTTTCTCTCTCTCCAGGTAGCAACCATTTCATGCCCTAATCAAGATAATAAAATGTATCGCTTGACCGATCCGAATTGTTATTCGGGGCTAGGGAACGTCGATTTGGCTCTAGCTTATGATGGAAATCGTAAATATGAGCAAGGGAAAGAGGATTGTATGGATTCCAAGGAGACCCAAACGAAGAAGAAGTATACTGTTGCATCTACTTCAGGTGTTCTTGTATTTGAGAACTGCTTTTCGGTCAGTCCTACTTCCTGGGTATTAGATACCGGATCAGGATCTCATATCTGTAATTTATTGCAGGGATTGAGAAAAAGTAGGATAGTTAGACCTGGTGATATGTCCCTCAGGGTAGGGAACGGAGCACAAGTTGATGCTGCTGCCGTCGGTGAATATCACATAGTGTTTCCAAATGGCAATACTATGATTTTGAACAATTGCTACTATGTACCTTCCATGGTTTGCAACATCATATCAGTTTCTTTACTTGATAAAGATGGATATAACTTTGTTCGTGATAGAAATATCATGAACATTTACCTTGATAAGGTACTGGTTGCAGAAGGTACACTGTGTACTATTATCTATGTTCTAAATCAGAATACAGTTCTCAATGTACAAAACACACGCAAGAGGAAGAGTTCAAATACGAACGAATCCTACTTGTGGCATTGTAGGCTTGGTCATATCGGAGAGAAAAGACTAAGTAAGTTACATAAAGATGGACTCTTGAATACGTTCGAATTTTCATCTTATGAAACTTGTCAGTCTTGTCTCAAAGGAAAGATGAGCAAATCTCCGTTCACCGGACATGGAGAGAGAGCAACAGAGCTCTTGGGACTCATACACAGTGATGTGTGTGGTCCGATGTCTATACATGCGAGGGGTGGGTTCTCGTACTTCATCACATTCACTGACGATCTCTCTAGATTCGGGTATGTGTATCTTATGAAACACAAATCTAAACCTTTTGAGAAATTCAAAGAATACAGAAACGAAGTAGAGAACCAGACTGGCAAAAGTATCAAGATCCTCCGGTCTGATAGAGGAGGGGAGTACTTAAGCACGAAATTCCTAGATTACTGAAAAGAGAATGGTATTCTCTTTCAGCTTACTTCTCCATACACATCACAGCACAACGGCGTATCGGAGCGGAGGAACCGTGCCCTATTGAATATGGTTCGCTCCATAATGAGTAATGCTGAGTTACCTCTTTCATTCTGGGGACTTGCGCTAGAAACAAAAGCGTACTTGCTGAATCAGGTTCCGTCTAAATCTGTGCCTAAAACTCCATATGAAATATGGAGTGGTAAAAGACCATATCTTGAACGTATTAAGATATGGGCTTGTCCGGCCTATGTAAAGGTACAAAATCCGGACAAGCTTAAGGCACGATCAGTTTTGTGCAAGTTTGTGGGATATCCTAGGAATTCTCTGGGATATCTGTTCTACCACACTGAGGAACAGAAGGTGTTCGTTGCTCGTCGCGCCACCTTTTTAGAGTGGCAATTTCTTGCAAAAGAAATAAGTGGGAGCACGGTAGAACTGGATGAAATATCAGATCCACAAACTCAAACTGAGGATTTAGTAGAACCATAAAATTCAATAGTCCTAGACGAACCTCAGCCACTTCGCAGATCTGGTAGGATTTCTCATCCGCCCGAGAGATACTAGGTTTTCTCATAGACGGGGATCGATAGGATTGCATCTTAGAATAAGATGACCCTACCAGTTTCAGGCAGGCCATTATTAGTAGGGACTCTGATAAGTGGCTGGATGCTATGCGATCGGAAATGGAGTCCATGTACACCAATAAAGTGTGGACCTTAGATATTGCTCCACCTGGGGTAAAACCCGTTGGATGCAAATGGATCTACAAAAGAAAACTTAGTATAGATGGGCAGGTGGTGTAAGTCCATGCTACCTCTCCTGGTACTTTCGGGCATGCGGAATTTGATAAAAAACGATTTTCTTAGAGGTGGTAACATGGACTTAAAACCCGGATCTTTGTTAAACATCTAACTAACAATCTAACTACGAGTTGCTAACTACTCGGTTAGGGGGTTATACCTTTCTTTTTCTCGAACTCCTTCGTCTTCAAGCTTCGATGGTCGTCCGAATCGGCTTCTCCCCGTCGTTTCCTTGCGCCGAAGATAGATCCACCTGAAAGCTTCAACCTTTGGCTCCTTTTTCGAACTTTGAAGAAACTTGTTCACTCGGTTTGCTAAACCTTGTGAACTAGAGTGAGTAGAGAAGAGTTTGTATGGGATTTTATCTATGGTTCTTGGTTCTCAACTCATGAGACAAGTGAACCATAGAATCAAGAGAGGGAGAGCAAGAGGAGGAAGATGAGAGCTCAAGAACAAGAAAGAGAATGAGCATGAAAGAATGAGAGAAGACTTTTCTCATTTGGCTCTCATAATCCAAAACCATCATCACAAAAATAATAATCAAGTATTGTGTAAAATGGTTCAAGTCAAAATGGCTAAATCATTTCATGCACTCATTTCTCACAAAAGAAACAAGCAAGTAAAAAGTCTTTGCCATGAAATGATAGCCATAGTCATCATGATGGTCAACTAGTCCAACCTAGTCAACCGGTCAACAAGTCAACAAAGTCAACCCCTCAACAACCATGTCACCACAATACTTAATTAATATAATTGTTAATCACATATCATATTCTCATTAGGGTTGACCAAAAAGTCAATAGTCAACAGTCAACGGTCAACAACCCTAATGGGAATCCTCTGCCTCTGTCTCTCCGTCAACTGTGCATACACACCCGCATCCGCGTTCCGAGGAACACGAATACATACTGGATAAATCCAATCCCAAAACGTACACTAGGTTCTGGCTTAAACCAAAGCCCGCTAGTGATAACTGTCCGGACACTGTACGTGCATAAGTGCACAGATGTGACCGAACCCCGTCGCAAAACCTTGCGACCTGCCGCAAAACCATGTGACCTCTACTCTTTTGCCTAAAGGCGAATAGCTTTCTGTGTGGGACTCTAAAGACTCGACACTACGCTGGCAGTGGGTTTAACCACAGACCGCAAGCGGCACTAGCTGTGCGTAACGGTCCCCAGGTAGATGCCGACAAGAAAACTGACGAGGCGAAACCCATCTGAACTCCTACTGAGCCTGAATGTGACATTCTCCGTACAGTCCGGTCTATTCGTCTGATACATCGCATGGCGGGCCTAGGGGGCGGTAAACGTCAGTCCCCCAATAGCGGTACAAGTCGTGTCGGAGTGAAGCCCAAAACACCCTGAGATAACACTGGAAGCCTACCAGTATATCTCGTTTGCCCTGGCCAGGGACTACTCGTGTAATGGCTCTCCTAGACACAGCGCGATGTCAACCCCCAACACCGGGAGAGACGAATCCTGTCTAACCGTCACTGCCTCCAAGTGCTTCGGGACTGCACCCAACTACCACCTGTTTGCACGACTCCTTTGAGCCGTGGTAGGGTAGTAATCAAAGTACAGTGGGAACACACTCGAGGCGAAGTGACAGTGTCAAGTCAGCGGACTAAGCTGTACTCATGTCACCTGGGAACTGATAACTGACGATAGGCATAATACCAATTAGTCAGTTCCCGACGAGTCCTGTCCAGTGTACTCGTAACCCAACGAGCACCCGCATACTATCTCAAGTACGACGTACCGACGGCTGTGGGACAGACCGTCTCCCACACTGGGATGAGAAGCGCACGCGCTAGTCTACTCCGGAGTATCGATGCCCTGTCTCGATAGTCCTGCGACCAGGGACCTGCATAAGGATGTGCTTATAGATTACCCAGCCCCACTAGTGTGACTGCCATAACAACGCTGGTAATCAAGCAAAGATCCTCAGGGCTCCACTAATGTGTATAGGCGATATACTAAAATAAACACATGTACACATTGAAGTAGAAACAAACCAAGTAGCATACTACTATTTTGAGCAAGATTGTATATACAAGGTGAATATCCCAAGCTTCCATTAAGTAATATACAAACTAGTATGATACAGTAATGGCCTCTAGGGCATATACACTAACAATCTCCCACTTGCACTAAGGCCATGTATTGGCGTATCGAAGACCTATCATCTCGATCAGCCGCTCGAACTGAGTCTGGGGCAAGGCCTTGGTGAATGGATCTGCAGTGTTATCTTCTGAAGCGACTCTCCGAACCTCCATCTCCTGGCGATCCACGATCTCCCTGATCAGGTGATACCGCCTCAAGATGTGTCTGGATCTCTGATGGGACCTGGGTTCCTTCGCTAAAGCTATAGCCCCGTTGTTGTCGCAATACAGAGGTATTGGATCAACAATGGACGGAACCACCTGAAGTTCTTTCAAGAACTTCCTCATCCAGACAGCTTCTTTTGCGGCATCAGATGCAGCGATGTATTCCGCTTCCATCGTCGAGTCTGCAACGGTTTCCTGTTTGGAACTCTTCCAACACACCGCCCCTCCATTGAGGGTAAAGACAAAACCCGACATGGACTTGGAATCATCCTTGTCACTCTGGAAGCTGGAGTCAGCAAAGGCCTCGATCTGGAGGTCTTTTCCGCCATACACCAAGAACATCTCCTTAGTCCTTCTCAGGTACTTGAGAATGTTCTTTACCGCTATCCAGTGTTTCTCCCCGGGGTTTGACTGATACCGGCTTACTACACTAAGTGCATAAGCTACATCCGGTCTGGTACACAACATCGCATACATTATAGAGCCTACCGCAGAAGCGTAGGGTATAATAGACATGCGATCCCTCTCCAAATCTGTCTTGGGAGACATCTCTTTAGAGAGGGTGATCCCATGACAAGCCGGTAGGTTACCGCGCTTGGAATCTTCCATACTGAATCTCTTCAGTATGGTGTCGATGTACCTGGACTGTGAAAGTCCTAATATCCTCTTGGATCTATCACGATGGATCCGGATCCCCAGGATGTATGAGGAATCACCCAGGTCTTTCATGGAGAACCTGTGTGACAAGAACCCCTTGACAGATTGTAGCATAGGAATGTAATTTCCTATTAAGAGATTGTCATCCACGTATAAAACGAGGAATACTACAGTTCTCGCTACAAATCTACTGTAGATGCATGGTTCATCTGGATTTTTGATAAAGCCAAATTCCTTGACCGTCTCATCAAAACAGATGTTCCAACTCCGCGATGCCTGCTTTAGTCCATAGATGGACTTAAGCAACTTGCACACCTTTCCGCTGCTCCCACTCTGAATGAAACCCTCTGGTTGGTCCATATAGACACACTCCTCTAAATTTCCATTTAGAAAAGCGGTCTTTACGTCCATTTGCCAGATCTCATAATCGTGGAAGGCAGCAATGGCAAGAAGGATCCGAATGGATTTCAGCATAGCCACTGGAGAAAAGGTTTCGTCATAGTCCAAACCAGGTCTTTGACGAAAACCCTTCGCAACAAGTCTAGCTTTATAGGTCTCAACCTGTCCATCTACACCAATCTTCCTTTTGAAGATCCACTTGCATCCTACGGGTTTTACCCTGTCTGGAGCAATGTCCAACGTCCATACCTTGTTGGTGTACATGGACTCCATTTAGGTCCGCATTGCATCCAGCCATTTTACTGAGTCAACGCTCTGAACGGCCTGCTGGAAGCTAGTAGGCTCATCATAATCTATGATGCAATCCTCTCTATCCCCGTCTATGAGAAAACCGTAGTATCTCTCGGACGGATGAGACTACCTACTACTCCTGCGGAGCGGCGTAGGAATGTCCTGTTCTTTTGAACCCTCTGGTTCCACTAAGCTTTCAGTAATAGCTCGTGGTTCTGGAATTTCTTCCAGTTCTACTGCGCTCCCACTAATTTACTTTTCTAAGAACCGATGTTCTAGAAAGTGGGCATTACGAGAAACAAGGACTTTTTGTTCCTCTGCGTGGTAGAAAAGATACCCCCTGGTGTTCTTTGGGTATCCCACAAACTTGCACAGTACTGAGCGTGCCTCGAGTTTGTCCGCATGCTGCTTTTTGACAAAAGCTGGACATCCCCAGATCTTCAGATATTGAAGATAGGGTTTCTTCCCACTCCATAACTCATAAGGTGTGGTAGGCACAGTCTTAGTGGGAACACGGTTCAAAAGGTATGCAGCTGATT
Source organism: Agapanthus africanus (assembly GCA_030015575.1). NCBI lineage: Eukaryota > Viridiplantae > Streptophyta > Magnoliopsida > Asparagales > Amaryllidaceae > Agapanthus > Agapanthus africanus. The sequence goes on from JASDDO010000029.1 coordinate 220,009,691, forward strand.
CTAGTGCATACCCCCAGAATGATCGCAGTAACTCAGCGTTACTCATCATGGACCGTACCATATCAAATAGGGTTCGGTTCCGTCTCTCCGATACACCATTATGTTGTGGAGTGTATGGAGGAGTAAGCTGAGAGAGAATTCTGTTCTCTTTTAAATAGTCCAGGAACTCGGCACTCAAGTATTCACCACCTCGATCCGATCTTAGAATCTTGATACTTTTGCCGGTTTGTTTTTCTACTTCATTCTTATATTCCTGGAACTTTCCAAAGGTTTCGGACTTATGTTTCATTAAGAAGACATAACCGTACCTTGAAAAGTCATCCGTAAAAGTAATGAAGTAAGAAAAACCGCTTCGCGCATGTGTAGACATTGGACCGCACACGTCGCTGTGTACGAGTCCCAAGAGCTCGCTCGCTCTTACTCCGTGTCCAGTGAACGGAGACTTTGTCATCTTTCCTTTGAGACAGGATTGACAAGTGGCATACGATTGATATTCGAACGGATTCAAATATCCTTCTGTATGTAACTTTGTCAACCTTCTCTCATTGATGTGACCCAGTCTACAATGCCATAAGAAAGTCTGATTTATTTCCGGAGACTTTCTTTTGTGTGTATTCTGGACATTGAAAATCAGTGGTTGGTTTAATACGTATATACCATTGCTCAATGTACCTGACCCAATCAGAACTTGATTAAGGTGAATGTTTACAACATTGCTTACAAACGCAAATTCATAACCTTCTTTAGAAACTAAAGATACAGAAATGATATTACAAGTTGCGTTGGGTACAAAAAAGCAATTACGCAAAACCAAAACATGTCCATCTGACATTCCCAGGTGATAGTCCCCCACGGCTTTAGCATCCATGCTAGCTCCGTTCGCAACTCTGAGGGTCATGTTACCTGCTTTCAAAACACTACGGTTTCTCAACGCCTGCAAAGAATTACAGATATGAGATCCTGATCCGGTATCCAATACCCAGGAAGTAGAGTTTATTGAAAGACAGTTTTCAATAACATACACACCTGAAGCTGAAGCTGCAACCTACTTCAATTCCTATGTTCTGGCCTTCCAGGCCCTGCAATCATTCTTCCAGTGTCCTTTCTTATGACAATAGAAGCATTCTTCCTTATCCACAAGCTTCCCCGCTTTCTTTGTTGCTTTTGCTTTTCCCTTCGTATCCACTTTACTAACACCGCCTCTTGGTTTGGCGGGGGCTTTCTTCTTCTTTCCCTTGGCTTTCGCCTTGGACCTAGAAGAAGATGATCCTCCTACAAACAAAGTGGATGTTTCCCTACCTTTCTTTAGGGTGCCCTCTGCGCTCCTCAGCATGTTGAGGAGCTCTAAAAGTTCAACTTCTTTTTGTTGTAAGTTGAAGTTCAGTATAAACTGGGCGTAAGTGGAAGGAAGGGACTGGAGAACTATGTCAGTATAGAGCTCACTCTCTAATGTGGTCCCTAGGTCCGCGAGCTCCTCAATGTAGCTGATCATCTTAAGCACGTGCTCTGCTACTGATGATCCGACGACCATCCTTGCCGAAAATAACTTTTTCGACGCTTCGTATCTTGCGATACGAGATTGCTCTCCATACAGTTCTTTTGTATGAAGAAATATGGATTCCAAGTCCATATTCTCGTGCCTCCTCTGATGTTCATTGTCCATAGAGGCAAGTACGAGGCATTTGGCCTTCGCGCTATCAATCTCCCAAGTCTTACGGATTTCCTTATCCGCGACGCTGGAAGTGGGACCAGGGACAGGGGGAGCTTTGGTGGTAAGAAGATACCCCAGCTTGTCGTAAGTGATTGCCATCTTGACATTCCTGAGCCAATCTTTGTAGTTTGGCCATGTCAGTATGTTTTTATCTAGAAGTAACTTAAGTCCAGTCATGTCGATTGGTCGCTGCAATTAGGAGAGAGAAGAAACACTCAGCTTGATGCTCTTGCAAGTTTAGAATGGTTTTTAATTTGTCTAAACAGGATGGCTCCCACTGTTTCTCGAATCCCTCTTCAAACCAAAAAGGAAGAATTAGTCAGGATCAATCTCACCGTACAATACTTGCTTAGCCGTTCAGCCAGGCCAGTGTCGGTACATCGAGGGAGGTTTTCCAACGCTTTCGCGAAGTTCCTTAATTAAATAAACTCTTTTCCCTGGGGGCGTAGCCCCGCTAACACCTTTCTAGACACCTACTAGGTTTATAGCATTGATCGTTTAGTAAGAAATTTCCCGAGGAGTAGCATATACTCACAGTAGGATCGGGATCCAAATATCACCGCGTGATGAAACTGAAGGAATCCTACCAGAATCACCACACTCCAAATGGTATGCAACACTAGAAAGTTTCAGTTCTTTTGAAACTCCTGATGTGGATTTTTGCCCCATGCTCTTATGACCTTGGCGTGAGGTCAAAATGTCATAAGTCACATGTCAAGTTCTTCCCATCATTATCTAGGTTAATTTGAATCCACCCGTACCTACCCTTGACGTAGGCCAAAATGGTAGTACGGCTGTCCCAAACCAACGCATTCTATCTATGCAACAGAATAATATCCGGCAGCTACCAATCACTATGCCTTGGCGTGAGGTCAAAATACACAGCTTGAATACTACCGAATATTTAACTGAAATGATGGAGGGCTACGAATGGTTTTGGCAAAAACTGTGAACGTAGTGAACTTGATATAATCGATGGAACGAGATAGGTTTTAAAAGGAGTGGCTCAAGCTCCGCATTTAAAAGTTAGTTTTGAAAAGAACCGAGTGGTTTTTCGAAAGTGTTCCAACGATTTTAACTTGGTTTATTTTCTTGCATTAGTTCTTTTAATGCGTGATATTCTTGCATTAGTTCTTTTAATGAGTCCCATCATTTAATCCTACCATTGCAGAAAACAACCAAAATATGACGTATGCTTATGCCATTCGCATTCGCCACGGGGCCCCGTCATTACCCGTTAGGTTACTTAACTAACGACAGAGCGGGGGCTGGGCTAGCGCGGCTGTAAAACATAAGCAACGCCTAAATAATATCATATATAGATATACTGCAATGATAGCCATTTCAGATCATAGATGAACACGTTGGATATACTAGGAATCCGCAATTCGTACGAGCCTGTAACGAAAAGCAGATTACACGGTCGCGGTGAATAGCCAAAACCCCACCCAAGACCCCTACGGGTGCGGCAAACTACCCGCCAAGTACCCGAAGCGAAGCAACCTCCCTCAATTCCGTGAGTAGGCCACTCGGCACTTCGGCATACCCGGTAGTTTGTGCACCCCCTCCATGGGTCTATCCTAGGAGCAAAAACAGTAAAAAGAAATTATACAATGACGGCTACAACCCCGACCCGGTTGTGCGGCCATACAAATAATTATTACATCAATTTACAAATTTACATGAATTGAAAGAAAAGAAAACTCTCGTCTCACAACCCCCGGCTATTCACCCGCGACAATCCAATGAATTCATATACACATTCCAATAACATTACAGATCACAGATTTGTATAACCCCCACTAATCGACATATAGCGATTAGCAGACGTTCAATACAAATATCACATCACAGAAAAACCCGTCAGCTTAAGTCTTTTAGAAGTTCGATCAAAAATACGGATTTTCAGGACCCCAAAAATAAAATTTTCGTTCTGGAAAATCTGGGCAGAAAATATATATTCCAAAAATCCCAAAACAACCCCAGAAAAACACTGCACCAAACTTGGACCTCGGCCGAGTCAACTCGGCCGCGGATCCGCGGCGGGAGCGTGCTCCCGCTGCGTTTCCGCGGCGCTTTGACTCGATCGTTGGACCAAATTTGGTGGGTGATCATACAAAAGCCTGAGCCGATTTTTAAGATAAAATTTATCAATTTTTGAACAGAAAAAAAATCGGCAGAAACTTATCATATCGGGTTCGTTTTGCGACTTTTTCTTTGATCGATCTTCTAGCTACTTTGCTAACATGTTAGATAGAGTTTAACTAGGCTCTGATACCACTGTAAGTCCATGCTACCTCTCCCGGTACTTTCGGGCATGCGGAATTTGATAAAAAACGATTTTCTTAGAGGTGGTAACATGGACTTAAAACCCGGATCTTTGTTAAACATCTAGCTAACAACCTAACTGCGAGTTGCTATCTACTCGGTTAGGGGGTTATACCTTTCTTTTTCTCGAAATCCCTCGTCTTCAAGCTTTGATGGTCGTCCGAATCGGCTTCTCCCCGTCGTCTCCTTGCGCCGAAGATAGATCCACCTGAAAGCTTCAACCTTTGGCTCCTTCTTCGAACTTTGAAGAAACTCGGTTTGCTAAACCTTGTGAACTAGAGTGAGTAGAGAAGAGTTTGTATGGGATTTTATCTATGGTTCTTGGTTCTCAACTCATGAGACAAGTGAACCATAGAATCAAGAGAAGGAGAGCAAGAGGAAGAAGATGAGAGCTCAAGAACAAGAGAGAGAATGAGTATGAAAGAATGAGAGAAGACTTTTCTCATTTGGCTCTCATAATCCAAAACCATCATCACAAAAATAATAATCAAGTATTGTGTAAAATGGTTCAAGTCAAAATGGCTAAATCATTTCATGCACTCATTTCTCACAAAAGAAACAAGCAAGTAAAAAGTCTTTGCCATGAAATGATAGCCATAGTCATTATGATGGTCAACTAGTCCAACCTAGTCAACCGGTCAACAAAGTCAACAAGTCAACAAAGTCAACCCCTCAACAACCATGTCACCACAATACTTAATTAATATAATTGTTAATCACATATCATATTCTCATTAGGGTTGACCAAAAAGTCAATAGTCAACAGTCAACGGTCAACAACCCTAATGAGAATCCTCTTCCTCTGTCTCTCCGTCAACTGTGCATACACACCCGCATCCGCGTTCCGAGGAACACGAATACATACTGGATAAATCCAATCCCAAAACGTACACTAGGATCTGGCTTAAACCAAAGCCCGCTAGTGATAACTGTCCGGACACTGTACGTGCATAAGTGCACGGATGTGACCGAACCCTGTCGCAAACCATGCGACCTGCCGCAAAACCATGCGACCTCTACTCTTTTGCCTAAAGGCGAATAGCTTTCTGTGTGGGACTCTAAAGACTCGACACTACGCTGGCAGTGGGTTTAACCACAGACCGCAAGCGGCACTAGCTGTGCATAACGGTCCCCAGGTAGATGCCGACAAGAAGACTGACGAGGCGAAACCCATCTGAACTCCTACTGAGCCTGAATGTGACATTCTCCGTACAGTCCGGTCTGTTCGTCTGATACATCGCATGGCGAGCCTAGGGGGTGGTAAACGTCAGTCCCCCAATAGCGGTACAAGTCGTGTCGGAGTGAAGCCCAAAACACCCTGAGATAACACCGGAAGCCTACCAGTATATCTCGTTTGCCCTGGCCAGGGACTACTCGTGTAATGGCTCTCCTAGACACAGCGCGATGTCAACCCCCAATACCGGGAGAGACGAATCCTGTCTAACCGTCACTGCCTCCAAGTGCTTCGCGACTGCACCCAACTACCACCTGTTTGCACGACTCCTTTGAGCCGTGGTAGGGTAGTAATCTAAGTACAGTGGGAACACACTCGTGGCGGAGTGACAGTGTCAAGTCAGCGGACTAAGCTGTACTCATGTCACCTGGGAACTGATAACTGACGATAGGCATAATACCAACTAGTCAGTTCCCGACGAGTCCTGTCCAGTGTACTCGTAACCCAACGAGCACCCGCATACTATCTCAAGTACGACGTACCGACGGCTGTGGGACAGACCGTCTCCCACACTGGGATGAAAAGCGCACGCGCTAGTCTACTCCGGAGTATCGATGCCCTGTCTCGATAGTCCTGCGACCAGGGACCTGCATAAGGATGTGCTTATAGATTACCCAGCCCCACTAGTGTGACTGCCATCACAACGCTGGTAATCAAGCAAAGATCCTAAGGGCTCCACTAATGTGTATAGGCGATATACTAAAATAAACACATGTACACATTGAAGTAGAAACAAACCAATTAGCATACTACTATTTTGAGCAAGATTGTATATACAAGGTGAATATCCCAAGCTTCCATTAAGTAATATACAAACTAGTATGATACAGTAATGGCCTCTAGGGCATATACACTAACAGGTGGAAACCTATAAGGCTAGACTCGTTGCAAAAGGTTTTCGTCAAAGATCTCGTGTGGACTATGACGAAACTTTTTCTCCAGTGGCTATGCTCAAATCCATCCGGATCCTACTTGCCATTGCTGCCTTCCATGACTATGAAATCTGGCAGATGGACGTAAAAACATCTTTTCTAAATGGCAGTTTGGAAGAATGTGTTTATATAGATCAGCCAGAAGGTTTTGTAGACAGTCGGAGCAGCGGGAAGGTGTGCAAGTTGCTTAAATCTATTTATGGATTAAAGCAGGCATCGCGGAGCTGGAACATCTGTTTTGATGAAGTAATCAAGGAATTTGACTTCATCAAGAACGAGGATGAGCCTTGTATTTATAAGAAGATTGCAGGACAAACTGTCTGTTAGTTGTATGTATGCCCTAGAGGCCAGTATTGTACAGATGATGTATATTATATTGGATGCTTGGACATATATAGAGAGGACTTTCTTGCTCGATATAATAGTATGCTATCTGGTTGCTCTTTATCTTAACATGTATACTTGTCTCTTGATACTGTCTTATAGTTACATGTTGGTAAAGCCCTTAGGATGTGTACTTGACTATCTGGACTATGATGCAGATCATACTAATTGGGACAGAGTAGTCCATAAGTACTTTTTTTAATGTTCCTAGTCATAGGTATATCGAGACAAGGCATCGATATACCAGAGTAGACTAGCGTATACGCTTCTCGACCCATGAGATGGGCGATGGATGATCCTGTAGGGTTCCTAGGCACTCTTGTGAAGGTTCATAAAGCATCAAACACGCCCGAATAAAATTTTAGATGTGCCGAACAACCCAAAGAAGAGATCTTTGCAAGATTATTAGGGTTTAACATGCAAGATAACATCTTTAAACCTAAGTGTGAGGGATTACAACCTTTGTAGTCCGCTCCTTCACTTCACAAGCTCCGAGTAGAAGTCCCTTTGTCGCGATCCACGATCTCCCGGACTCAAGAAAGGCTCCACGATTCGAACGATCCATGCTAGCTTGAAGTGTTCCGCTTCTCCGATGATCTACGTCGAAGTTGCTATAACCCAAGCTTTCTCACTCTAAAGAGATGAACACCCTAATCTAATGGGCTAGATTAGATGAGGATGATGGAGTAGTATTTATGCTATCTTTTTAATTCACTTTCTCACAAGAAATCATCACAAAAAGAATTTCTAGTGAACTCTCTCTCAAAAACTAAAGAGAGAGGAAGATGAAGAATGAAAAGAATAATCCTTTTGTGATGAATAGTAAATTAGAGTATATGATTGATTATGGAACCATGGTCAAGGATGAGAGGCTAAATTTTGTAGAGAATAAACTAGAGTTAGGGTTTGGTTAGGTTAAGGATAAGTATCAACCATAATATCTTAACCAAGACAAAATAGAATCCTACTAGAATGAACAAGAAGGAGCTAACCCTAATCAAACCCTAATCCCTTTTTATCATCCTTAAACATGTTTCATAATGAATCATATCATTTCACAATAATATATATCACATATATTATATATTTGCAACAAAAGAAAATAATACAATTAACATATATCGCATATATATCAATGTATTAATCCGGTGAGAAAATGAAATAATAAAGCGAGCCAATATTAGATAATGTAATACAATATATCATATATATCATTATACATTAAATCATCGAATCAACACTTGATCCGACGATCCGGCTATATCGAATATAACCGACTAATATATCATGTACCGACTCATCGAATCAACACTTGATCCGATGTCCCGATTCATATCTAAATATCGCGAGAATATAATACGGTATCTCATATCGCATTATCCTCGGTCCTGCACATATCACATATGTGCCTCTACTCCGTTTTGCCTGAGCCAAGAAACCTCTGTGTAGGACTCTAAAGAATCGTCAATACGCCGGTAGCAGGTGATGATCATATCAAACACCCATAAGCTGCAAGCGGTCAGCTAAACGTAACAGCCACCCAGGTATTGAGCGATCAGAAGATCAACAAGCTAGCCTGTCAGTTCTCCTGTGAATCCAATCAGTAACACTCCCGTACAGTCCGGTCTGATCGTTTGATATGTCGCATATCAAGTCTAGGGGTGGTATACGTCAGACCCTAGTAACCGATAAGTCGTGTCGATGTGAGGCTCATAATAGGTCGAGAAACTACTGGTAACACTTACCAGTATATCTCTATATCAGCCCTGGCCAGGGACTTCCAGTTATAGCCAATCGAACACAGCACAACATCAACTCCCTATACCGGGAGAGACGAATCCCCTCCTATCGCTCATTGCCTCCATGTGATTCGGGACTGTACCCAAAAGCCACCGTTTTGCATGCCCCCTTGGACATGGTAAGGTGGAAATCAAAGCACAGTGGGATTCACACAAGACTCTATGACGATCTCGGGTCTACAGACTACCCTGTACCAGTGTCACCGGAGAACTGCCATCTGACGTGTGGTATATCACCATCTGGGAGTTCTCGGCGAGTCTGTCCAGTGTACCCAGTCTCCACTGAGCACCCGTACACCATCTCTGATGTCAAACACCGATGGATATGGGATCATCCATCGCCCATCATATAGGTCAAGATGCGTATACGCTAGTCTACTCTGGTGTATCGATGCCCTGTCTCGATATACCCTCGACTAGGAACAGTTATAGGATGTACTCATCGACTACTATGGTCCCACTAGTATGATCTCATCATAGTCCCAGTAGTCGAGTATAGATCCTAAGGGCTTTATCAACATGTGAGAGTAAGACAGTAAACCAATACAAGTCAACATGTTAAGATAAAGTGAAACCAAATAGTATACTATCATGATGAGCAAGAAAGTCCTCTCTGTATATATCCAAGCATCCATCATAATATACATCATATGTACAACAATGGCCTCTAGGGCATATACATAACTAACAATCTCCCACTTGCACTAAGGCCAGTTGCTGTAGTATCTCATACCTAGCATCCCGAATAATCTCTCAAACTGTATCTGGGGAATGACCTTCGTGAGTGGATCCGCAGTGTTGTCCTTCGTATCTACTCTCCTGACCTTGATCTCCCGGCGATCAACTATCTCCCTGATCAGGTGATACCGCCTCAGAATATGTCTGGACTTCTGATGGGATCTGGGTTCCTTGGCCAAAGCCACAGCTCCATTGTTATCACAATACAGAGGTATTGGATGTTCAATGGATGGAACCACACCAAGTTCAGTGATGAACTTCTTCATCCAGACAGCCTCTTTGGCAGCATCGTTGGCAGCGATGTATTCAGCCTCCATCGCCGAGTCTGCAACGGTATCCTGTTTGGAACTCTTCCAACATACCGCCCCTCCATTGAGGGTAAAGACAAATCCCGAGTGCGACTTAGAGTCGTCCTTATCACTTTGGAAGCTGGAATCGATAAAGGACTCCACCCGGAGTTCTCCGTTACCATACACCAAGAACATGTCTCTAGTCCTTCGCAAGTACTTGAGAATGTTCTTCACAGCTGTCCAGTGACTCTCTCCAGGATCTGCTTGATACCGACTCACTACACTTAGTGAGTATGCTACATCGGGTCTGGTACATAGCATCGCATATATGATAGAGCCTACTGCCGAAGCATAGGGTATCCCTTGCATGCGAGCTCTCTCCAAATCATTCTTGGGAGACATCTCTTTGGAAAGAGTGAGTCCAGAGATCATGGGTTGGTTCCCACGCTTGGATTCTTCCATACTAAACCTCTTTAGTATGGTGTCAATGTACCTGGATTGGGACAATCCCAGTATCCTTTTGGATCTATCTTTATAGATCCTAATCCCCAATATACAGGAGGCATCACCTAGATCTTTCATTGAGAATCTTTGTGATAAGAAGAGCTTGACTGATTGCAGCATAGGAATATCATTTCCTATCAAGAGTATGTCATCCACGTACAATACGAGGAAGACAACCTTACTCTCTGCTACCTTTTTATAGATACAAGGTTCATCTATATTTTTGATGAAGTCAAACTCTTTGACTACAACATAAAAACAGATGTTCCAACTCTGCGATGATTGCTTCAACCCATAAATGGATTTAAGCAGCTTGCACACCTTTCCGCTGCTCCCACTATCTACGAAGCCCTCTAGCTGAGTCATGTACACGCACTCTTCTAAATCACCATTTAGAAAGGCGGTCTTAACATCCATTTGCCAGATTTCTTAGTCATGGTATGCAGCAATGGCAAGTAAGATCCGGATGGACTTAAGCATAGCCACTGGAGAAAAGGTTTCATCATAATCCACACCTGGTCGTTGACGAAAACCTTTTGCTACAAGTCTAGCTTTGAAAGTCTCAACTTTTCCATCTACACCAAATTTCCTTTTAAAAATCCACTTGCTCCCAATGGGTTTTACCCCTTCAGGAGCATTTTCTAAAGTCCATACTTTATTGGTGTACATGGATTCCATCTCAGATCGCATTGCATCCAGCCATTTCACAGAGTCACCACTCGTGATGGCCTGCTCGAAACTAGTCGGGTCATCATCTTCCATGATGCAATCCTCGCTTCCACCATCAATGAGAAAACCGTAGTATCTCCCAGGTGGACGAGAAACCCTACTAGATCGGCGGAGAGGCTGGGGTTCGTCGGGTACTACTGAATCTTCTGGTTCCAACAAATCATCAGTTGCGGTTTGTGGTGCTGGAACCTCTTCCAGCTCTACCTCTTTGCCACTAATTTCTTTTGCAAGAAATTCCTTTTCCAAAAAGGTGGCATGTTGAGCAACATACACTTTTTGTTCTTCAGCGTGGTAGAAAAATATCCTTGAGAAATTTCCTTTTAAAAATCCACTTGCTCCCAATGGGTTTTACCCCTTCAGGAGCATTTTCTAAAGTCCATACTTTATTGGTGTACATGGATTCCATCTCAGATCGCATTGCATCCAGCCATTTCACAGAGTCACCACTCGTGATGGCCTGCTCGAAACTAGTCGGGTCATCATCTTCCATGATGCAATCCTCGCTTCCACCATCAATGAGAAAACCGTAGTATCTCCCAGGTGGACGAGAAACCCTACTAGATCGGCGGAGAGGCTGGGGTTCGTCGGGTACTACTGAATCTTCTGGTTCCAACAAATCATCAGTTGCGGTTTGTGGTGCTGGAACCTCTTCCAGCTCTACCTCTTTGCCACTAATTTCTTTTGCAAGAAATTCCTTTTCCAAAAAGGTGGCATGTTGAGCAACATACACTTTTTGTTCTTCAGCGTGGTAGAAAAATATCCTTGAGAATTCTATGGATATCCCACAAATTTGCAAAGAACTGATCGTGCCTCGAGTTTGTCCGGATTTTGTCTTTTGACATAGGCCGGACAACCCCATATCTTAACTCGTTTAAAATATGGTCTCTTCCTACTCCATATCTCATATGGTGTAGTAGGTACAGATTTAGACGGAACTAGATTCAATATGTATATGGCTGTCTCAAGCGCATACCCCCAGAAAGAAATAGGTAATTCAGCATCGCTCATCATAGATCGCACCATATCTAATAGGGTCCGATTCCTTCGTTCCGATACACCGTTGTGCTGTGGTGTATAAGGAGGAGTAAGCTGAGAGAGAATCCCATTCTCTTTCAGATAATCCAGAAAATCATTGCTCAAGTATTCTCCTCTTCGATCAGATCGAAGGATCTTAATACTTTTGCACGTTTGGTTCTCTACTTCGTGCTTATATTCTCTGAATTTCTCAAAAGCTTCAGACTTGTGTTTTAACAGGAACACATGCCCGTATCTAGAGAGATCGTCAGTGAATGTAATGAAGTAGGAAGAACCGTTCCAGGCATGCGTAGACATGGGACCGCATACATCACTATGTACCAGTCCTATGAGTTCAGTAACTCTTTCTCCGTGTCCACTAAACGGAGCTTTGGTCATTTTTCCTTTGAGACATGAATGGCAAGTATCATAAGATAAAAATTCGAATGAATTAAAATATCCATTTTTATGTAACTTAGCTAGCCGTGTCTCATTGATATGGCCAAGTCTACAATGCCACAAGAAGGATTCGTTCATTTCTGAACTTTTCCTCTTGTGCGTGTTTTGTATACTGAGGACTGTATTCTGATTTAGAATGAATATGCCATTATGTAACGAGCCTGATGCAATCAACTTTTGATCTAGGAATATGTTCATAATATTATCCTTTACTACAAAATTATATCCTTCTTTACTTAATAAAGATACTGATATAATGTTGCACATCATGTTCGGTATATAATAGCACTCATTTAGAATCAGTGTATTACGACTAGGCAATACAAGGTGATATTCGCCAACTGCTTTGGCTGCAATACTTGCACCGTTCCCTACTTGAACGGAATGATCACCTTTTCCCAATTCTCTACCTTTACGTAGCCCATGTAACAATTTACATATATGGGATCCTGATCCGGTATCTAATACCCAGGACGTAGGGTGAACTGAGAAACAGTTCTCAATAACTAACACACCTGAAGAAGATACATCAACATGCATATTCTTTTGGGCGACGTGAGAATCCAGATATTCTCCTGTTTCCTGTTCAGTCTTATAACTCTTATAAGAAAGAACGGGTCCAACGTTCCCCTGCTCAGTATAATAAACGGGTTCAGTCAATACATCCATATTATTATCTTGATTATGGCCTGACATGGTCGCTACCTGGAGAGAGAGAGAAGAAAACACTTTAGCGTATGCTCTTGCAAGATTAGATTGGTTATTATCTTATCTAATCAGGATGTCTCCCATTGTTTTTATCAAATCTACCTTCAAACCCTAAAAGGTAAGATTAGCCGGGATTAATTACACCCTACAATTTCGTCAATCTTTCAGCCAGATCAGTGTCGGTACTTGAGGGAGGTTCCCCGTGCTTTCGCACGGACCTTGTCACGCCCCGCTTCCCAGAGTACGCAAGATTTGGGCACGTGACGTAGCCAACCATGCTACCTGTGGGTAGGGAGTATCCATCCACAGTCACATTACGGTTGTAAAGATATCCAGAACAGTAAAATAAACTAAACTAATACATGTCCAAATCCATAATAACAAGAATCAATAAACAATGAGTGCGGAAGCTAATGATCCAATACAATGAATAAACAGTATGTCCCATAATGCGGGCTTACATCTGGAAATGAAATGACATAAATGAACTAAACTCTAAAGAACTCACAGTTCAGCCTGCTGGCTGAAATACTCCTGCTCGGTCGACGTCAAGGGCACGGAATCTGGGCCATGCAAAACCCAGACGTCAGCACGTCATGATATCAAGTATATAGCATAATATGGTAATAAACAATGCAAGCATGAACATGAATAAAGCAGCAATAAGAAGTAATAAGCAGGGTAATGTGCAATGGTGACTAAACTGTCCTATCAGGTTTTCTACTCTACAGTCTCTGAAACCAATTGATGAATCGTCGATGTAACTCAATAGTATCCCGTGCGTGCCCGGGACCACGGTCATGATTCTCGGGGCTGAATCCGAGACGTGCCGCTAAGCAGTAAAAGGTAGTAGGATAGATGAGTGATGTCAGCATCAACACTCCGGAGCTGGCCAAGCCCGTAAGACTGATCAGAACAATGTGTCGAACTGTTGAGTTACAAGTCGGTTTCACCTTTGATTTCCCCATACCCCCAAGCTATGTATGTCAGGTCAGGTATTCAGTAGTCAAGGACTAATGCCAACACAAGTCAAGTAAAGGTAGGTCTGTCTGGATCGACAGCAGGAATGGTTAGGTTTGTCGGCATTAGGCATGAGATCAGGTAACAGGTCAGGTAGAGTCGATATGTACAGGGTGTTGTGTCCATTGTATCAGTACATGAGTCAGGTGTATCAAGATCGGTCAATATGGAATGCAATCAGGTATATGATGATGACAGGTATAGTAACAAATAATGAACAGTAGCAGGAAACAGTAAATAGCAAATATTATTCTATGAGAACACAGTGATGTTTGTATTTTCATAATAACCCGGTTCACGCACCTTTGAGGTGCAAGAGCCACAAGATGAAACAATATCGATAGTATACACAATGGAGTTATATGAATTTGAACTAAGCATAATATTTACCTCATGAGTGGCTTAACAAACGAAGTGAGGATGATCTAGCAATTTAGGCAAGGATGTGCCAAATTGGTTAATTAGTTAAGGTGTTGATTAAAAGCATACCGGTTAACTACAAGTAGCAACTACAATGGTTTAACATTACGGATGATTGTAATTGTCATCAAGTCGTGTGGTTATAACAGATAACATGATTATTAAGTTTGTAGCATGTTAAAGCAAGTATTCGGATACTTGCCTCGGCGGTTCCGCAAACCGAAACGCGGATGCAAAGTCGGTAGAAACCACGATACGGAAGCACGGGCCACGGATCGAGTCCCAACAGAGGTCACTGGAATCACACGGACCAGGGGGCTTCGCTGGAGCGTCGGGTTCGTCAAACGGCACGGTCGGGTTCCGGCAACAACCGAAAATCAAAGTTAGCAACAAGGATACGATACGCCAAAACGACCAGCGGGGTTGTACCAAAAAGAAAAGAGAAGGAAACTTACAGGGATACACCAAGGGTGCGACCACGGCGGGTTCGACGGCACTGGAACGCCGGCGAGGCCGCGACGGTGGCTGCAGCAAAGGGAAGGGGCCTCGGGTGAGCAGGTAGTGTGCTGCGGCGAGTTGGAGAGGGGTGTGGTCGGCTAGGGTGGTCGAGGGGAAAAGGAGGTGGCGCGGGAGACGTCGACGATGGTCGTCGGCGCGATTTCCGGCGACCTGGAGATGGTGCAGACGTTGGGTGAAGGGTCGGGTTCACTGTTCCGGCGAGGGGAGGAGGGGGTGACGGCGAGGTCTCGACGAGGAGGGTGCAAGGGGGTCGTGGGAGGCCTCGGCGGTCGGAGTCGACGTCGACGGCGAGGTCGCGAGGGATGGAGGCGTCGGGGAGATGGGCTGCAGGCGCTGGATCGTCGGGAGAACGGGGAAAAGAAGGTAGGTGGTGCGGTGGAGGTCGTGGTGGTGAGGGCGGCGACGGCGAGGTCTCGAGGAGTCGGCGACGAGATCGCGAGGGCTAGGGTTAGGGTTGGCGTGGGGGTTCTCGTGCTCGCGTGGGTGAAGGCGGCTGCATGGCCACGAGAATATATAGAGGAGAGAGAGAGAGAGATTGAGAGAGATTGAGAGAGATTGAGAGAGAGAGAGAAAGAGGAGAGAGGCAGAGAGAGATGGGGAAAGGAGGGGCCCACGAGCTCAGCTGTGAGCTCGTGATTGGCTGAGTGAAAATCAAAAAAAGAATTGCTGAAGGATTTTGGGGAAATTCTGTGGTGGATTAAAGATTTGGATGTAAAAATAAATATTCGATATTAAATTTAAATGGGCCATTTTGGCGCGAAATGAAACATTTCCAAATCGCGCCCGGGTTGCGCCCAAATAATCCAAATTCAAATTATATGATTTTAAGCGGGTTCCAAATTTTGAAAAGAGGTGTTTAATGATTAAAATGCATGCCCCCAAGTCGGACACTTGCACGCGCGCGTAGTCCCCCAAACTTGCCCGTTTAGCCAAACGGAACGGAATCTCGACACGCGGACGCTACCACGCGACTAGTGGCGACGAGTAGGCCAACATGGACATCTTAAATTTCATTTTCGGAGTTAAAATTTGTTATGTGCCAAAATGACTTAACCGGGTAAAATTTAGCAATAAACACCAGAAAATCAGGAAAATTGGAAAGAGCGATAAATAACCCTCAACCAGTAATATACATAGTATTATTGGGCTCGGGTGTTACATCATACCCAACTACAAAAGAATTTCGTCCTCGAAATTCCAAGGATACAAGATAACTAACTACTGGAAAAGATAAGGGAATTTCTGCCGGATCTCGTCTTCTCGCTCCCAAGTAGATTCTCCATGCGATCGGTTACCCCAAGAAACTAGCACAAGAGGGATAACCTTGTTCTTAAGAACCTTTTCTCTTCGATCCGTGATCTCGACTGGTCGCTCCTCAAAAGTCAGGTCTTCCCGAACGGTCAACTCCGAGTGATCCAAAACATGGGTCTCATCACGAACATACCTCCGTAGTTGAGACACATGAAATACATCATGAACTCCTGCTAATGACGATGGTAACGCCAACCGGTACGATACCTCTCCGACACGCTCCAATATCTCGAAGGGTCCAACGAATCGGGGACTAAGCTTTCCCCGACTCCCAAATCGAATCACCCCTCTAGTCGGTGATATCTTCAGGAATACCAAATCGCCCACGGCGAACTCTAGAGGTCTTCTTGACGTGTCGGCCCAACTCTTCTGTCTTTCTTGAGCTGCCTTCATATGCTTTCTGATTGTATTCACCTTCTCAACTGTCTGTACCACTAAATCTGGCCCTAGCAACCTTCGTTCACCCACATCATCCCAACATACAGGTGAACGGCACTTACGACCATACAATGCTTCGAACGGGGCCATCTGAATTGTTGCTTGGAAGCTGTTGTTGTACGAAAACTCCACCAGGTATAGATGATCTTCCCAAGAACCTTTGAAGTCTAACATGCAAGCCCTCAACATATCTTCAAGGGTCTGGATCGTTCTCTCTGATTGTCCATCAGTCTGGGGGTGATAAGCTGTGCTGAACTTCAATCGAGTCCCCAAACTTTCTTGTAAACTCCTCCAAAAGTGTGATAAGAACCGAGTGTCCCGATCGGACACGATGCTTACCGGTACTCCATGCAATCTGACAATCTCCTGCATGTACCGCTCTGCCAAAGTCTCCGTCGATTGACCAACCCGAAAAGGAATAAAGTGAGCTGCCTTGGTCAACCGATCGACAATCACCCATACAGCATCGTTGCCCTTTGGACTCCGCGGTAAAGCCGTCACTAAATCCATGGTTATATGTTCCCACTTCCATTGAGGAATCGGAAGTGGTTGCAACAACCCAGCAACCCTTCGATGTTCAGCCTTGACTTGCTGACACACCAAGCACTTAGCCACGAAGCGAGCGATTTCCCGCTTCATACCTTCCCACCAGAAATGCTGTCGAATATCTCGGTACATCTTTGTCCCTCCTGGATGTACAGAGTAAGCTGAACTGTGTGCCTCCTTCAAGCTCTTCACGCACATCTCCTTTTGGCACACACACACGGCTACCAAATCTCAACGAACCGTCTTCATGGATCAGTAAATCGGTTCGTAGTCCGGCTCCAACCTGCTCTTGAAACTTTTGCAGTCTAGGATCCTGCGATTGCGCCGCTTTAATCTTCTCAACTAAGGACGATTGTACTTGCAACTGCATCAACTGTCCTGTAGCACGCGGTAGCACAACCTCCAAGTCAAATCTCCGAAACTCCTCAATGATCTCTCTCTGTGCAGTCAATAACTGTATTGCTGGTAACCGACTTAGCGCATCTGGCACGACGTTAACTTTTCCCGGATGGTACTTAAGATCAAGGTCGTAGTCGGCCATCAGCTCCAACCATCTGCGTTGCCTCATGTTCAACTCCTTCTGAGTGAACACCTATTTCAAACTCTTGTGATCCGTAAAGACTTCAACTCCCTCGCCCAGAGGGTAGTGTCTCCAAATCTTCAGGGCGAAGATCACGGCTGCAAGCTCCAAGTCGTGAGTCGGATAGTTCTGCTCATGAGTCTTCAGCTGTCTCGATGCGTAAGCGACGACTTTCCCGTTCTGCATCAAGACACATCCCAATCCCTTTCCAGATGCGTCGCGGTGAATCACCAGTCCTCCTGAATCATCCGGTACGGTTAGGATAGGGGCGGTTATCAACTTCTGCTTCCACGTCTCGAAGGCCAATGCACATCCATCTGTCCAAACAAACGGTACCTCCTTACGCGTAAGCTTGGTTAACGGCTCAGCTAAACGAGCGAAGTTCTCCACAAATCTTCTGTAGTAGCCGGCGAGTCCAAGAAAACTTCCTATCTCTGCAACATTCTTTAGAACAGGCCAATCTCGAACTGCTGCAATCTTCTCGGGGTCAACGGCGATTCCATCGCCCGACACGACATGCCCCAAAACTTCACTTCTTCCAGCCAAAATTCGCACTTACTCGTCCTCGCGAATAGTTTCTCTTGTCTCAGCGTCGGCAGTGCGATCTTTCTTCTTCACTAAAAGAACTGGAGCTTCCCAAGGTGAGTTGCTGCTTCGAATCATCCCTTCTCGAGTAATTCACTCACTTGTTTCTTAACTCCCTCCATTTCTACTGGTGCCATTGGATAAGCTTTAGACACTGGCGCTGCACCAGGACTAAGGTCAAACGTGAACTCCACGTCTCGCTTCGGCGGTAAGCCCGAAACATCTTCAAACACATCCATAAAGTCGCGAACAACTGCCGGCCCTTCATTCCTATCCGCAACCATAGCCGCAAGAACATTGTTCGTCGGCCTAGCCCTAAACTCGACTGGCCCGACAGAAATGCTTCCTCCAATGAAAGTAAACTTAGGATGTCCGGGAATCTGGAATTACCTTCCTCGCCCTACAGTCAATGTGGGCGTGGAAAGTGCCAAGAAAATCCATCCCCAAGACAACCTCCTAACTGCCCGTATCTATCACAAGAAATCTGCAAAAAGCTCCCGTCCGCAAACAACCACTGTACAATCTCTACTTTCCTTACTAGCTATGATTTTCCCATTCCCAGTGTGTATGTCCCAGAAACTAGACAGGGTCGTACAGGTGATCGAGTGTGTAGTTATAAATTTAGATGACATAAACAATGGGATGCTCCGAAAATTAAGTAATGCCAAAGCGGGAAAACCATGAACAAGTAAATTACCTGAAACCACTTCTCCCGATGCCTTAGCTTCTTCAGTTGTCAACACGAGCGCCCGAGCCTGCTGTGGTCCTTGAGTAAGCGGTTCCTGTCCTTGGAACGGTCCCTGCGGAGGCTTCTGTGTATCATCCTTTGTGCGAGGCTTCGACGGACAAACATCAACGGTGTGATCTGCCGCTCCACATCTAAAACAGAGTCCCAGCCTCATACGACACTCCCTTCGCACATGTCCAGGTTTATGGCAGTATCTACAGATCACACTCCCCTTTCGATCACCCACAATCATTTTCTTCATCGGTGCTACGCTGCGCCTGTTTACCGGAATACTTCTACGTACGGACGTGGGGTCCATTGCAAATGCTGGTTCCAGCTCGAGTTGTTCCTTTAGTTTCTCCAACAATCCCCTTATTACTCTTCGCCTGGCGGCTAAGACCGCATGCCCTGGGTCCATCTCCAAATTCTGATAATCAAAGTACCCAACATTAGCATGATGATAGTTTTCGAGTATAGATCAAGGCTAGAACTCCAAGATACTTAAATAGAGTACTGTATTGTAGCTATGCCGCGGTATCATAGCCGCAATTACTTAACTCCACCCAAGTCGCCTAAGTCCTAGAGATAACAAGAATTTAGGTTTTCGAGTTAACAGTGCAAAGTAAGTTTGCATGTCGACATGATCTGGAAGAATGATTCAAGAACGGTAAAACGGTCAAGTGGCAGGACATGTTTCCTAATTACGGGTATTATAATTCGTGTATCGGGTGCAATACCCAACTACAAGAATCAACCCAATTAACCTATGGCTCTGATACCATAAAACCATGTCACGCCCCGCTTCCCAGAGTACGCAAGATTTGGGCACGTGACGTAGCCAACCATGCTACCTGTGGGTAGGGAGTATCCATCCACAGTCACATTACGGTTGTAAAGATATCCAGAACAGTAAAATAAACTAAACTAATACATGTCCAAATCCATAATAACAAGAATCAATAAACAATGAGTGCGGAAGCTAATGATCCAATACAATGAATAAACAGTATGTCCCATAATGCGGGCTCACATCTGGAAATGAAATGACATAAATGAACTAAACTCTAAAGAACTCACAGTTCAGCCTGCTGGCTGAAATACTCCTGCTCGGTCGACGTCAAGGGCACGGAATCTGGGCCATGCAAAACCCAGACGTCAGCGCGTCATGATATCAAGTATATAGCATAATATGGTAATAAACAATGCAAGCATGAACATGAATAAAGCAGCAATAAGAAGTAATAAGCAGGGTAATGTGCAATGGTGACTAAACTGTCCTATCAGGTTTTCTACTCTACAGTCTCTGAAACCAATTGATGAATCGTCGATGTAACTCAATAGTATCCCGTGCGTGCCCGGGACCACGGTCATGATTCTCGGGGCTGAATCCGAGACGTGCCGCTAAGCAGTAAAAGGTAGTAGGATAGATGAGTGATGTCAGCATCAACACTCCGGAGCTGGCCAAGCCCGTAAGACTGATCAGAACAATGTGTCGAACTGTTGAGTTACAAGTCGGTTTCACCTTTGATTTCCCCATACCCCCAAGCTATGTATGTCAGGTCAGGTATTCAGTAGTCAAGGACTAATGCCAACACAAGTCAAGTAAAGGTAGGTCTGTCTGGATCGACAGCAGGAATGGTTAGGTTTGTCGGCATTAGGCATGAGATCAGGTAACAGGTCAGGTAGAGTCGATATGTACAGGGTGTTGTGTCCATTGTATCAGTACATGAGTCAGGTGTATCAAGATCGGTCAATATGGAATGCAATCAGGTATATGATGATGACAGGTATAGTAACAAATAATGAACAGTAGCAGGAAACAGTAAATAGCAAATATTATTCTATGAGAACACAGTGATGTTTGTATTTTCATAATAACCCGGTTCACGCACCTTTGAGGTGCAAGAGCCACAAGATGAAACAATATCGATAGTATACACAATGGAGTTATATGAATTTGAACTAAGCATAATATTTACCTCATGAGTGGCTTAACAAACGAAGTGAGGATGATCTAGCAATTTAGGCAAGGATGTGCCAAATTGGTTAATTAGTTAAGGTGTTGATTAAAAGCATACCGGTTAACTACAAGTAGCAACTACAATGGTTTAACATTACGGATGATTGTAATTGTCATCAAGTCGTGTGGTTATAACAGATAACATGATTATTAAGTTTGTAGCATGTTAAAGCAAGTATTCGGATACTTGCCTCGGCGGTTCCGCAAACCGAAACGCGGATGCAAAGTCGGTAGAAACCACGATACGGAAGCACGGGCCACGGATCGAGTCCCAACAGAGGTCACTGGAATCACACGGACCAGGGGGCTTCGCTGGAGCGTCGGGTTCGTCAAACGGCACGGTCGGGTTCCGGCAACAACCGAAAATCAAAGTTAGCAACAAGGATACGATACGCCAAAACGACCAGCGGGGTTGTACCAAAAAGAAAAGAGAAGGAAACTTACAGGGATACACCAAGGGTGCGACCACGGCGGGTTCGACGGCACTGGAACGCCGGCGAGGCCGCGACGGTGGCTGCAGCAAAGGGAAGGGGCCTCGGGTGAGCAGGTAGTGTGCTGCGGCGAGTTGGAGAGGGGTGTGGTCGGCTAGGGTGGTCGAGGGGAAAAGGAGGTGGCGCGGGAGACGTCGACGATGGTCGTCGGCGCGATTTCCGGCGACCTGGAGATGGTGCAGACGTTGGGTGAAGGGTCGGGTTCACTGTTCCGGCGAGGGGAGGAGGGGGTGACGGCGAGGTCTCGACGAGGAGGGTGCAAGGGGGTCGTGGGAGGCCTCGGCGGTCGGAGTCGACGTCGACGGCGAGGTCGCGAGGGATGGAGGCGTCGGGGAGATGGGCTGCAGGCGCTGGATCGTCGGGAGAACGGGGAAAAGAAGGTAGGTGGTGCGGTGGAGGTCGTGGTGGTGAGGGCGGCGACGGCGAGGTCTCGAGGAGTCGGCGACGAGATCGCGAGGGCTAGGGTTAGGGTTGGCGTGGGGGTTCTCGTGCTCGCGTGGGTGAAGGCGGCTGCATGGCCACGAGAATATATAGAGGAGAGAGAGAGAGAGATTGAGAGAGATTGAGAGAGAGAGAGAAAGAGGAGAGAGGCAGAGAGAGATGGGGAAAGGAGGGGCCCACGAGCTCAGCTGTGAGCTCGTGATTGGCTGAGTGAAAATCAAAAAAAGAATTGCTGAAGGATTTTGGGGAAATTCTGTGGTGGATTAAAGATTTGGATGTAAAAATAAATATTCGATATTAAATTTAAATGGGCCATTTTGGCGCGAAATGAAACATTTCCAAATCGCGCCCGGGTTGCGCCCAAATAATCCAAATTCAAATTATATGATTTTAAGCGGGTTCCAAATTTTGAAAAGAGGTGTTTAATGATTAAAATGCATGCCCCCAAGTCGGACACTTGCACGCGCGCGTAGTCCCCCAAACTTGCCCGTTTAGCCAAACGGAACGGAATCTCGACACGCGGACGCTACCACGCGACTAGTGGCGACGAGTAGGCCAACATGGACATCTTAAATTTCATTTTCGGAGTTAAAATTTGTTATGTGCCAAAATGACTTAACCGGGTAAAATTTAGCAATAAACACCAGAAAATCAGGAAAATTGGAAAGAGCGATAAATAACCCTCAACCAGTAATATACATAGTATTATTGGGCTCGGGTGTTACAGACCTAATTAAAGTAAACCTCATTTTCCCAGAGGCATAACCCCGTTAACACTTTTCTAGACACCTACTTGATCGGCTAATTGTCCTGTGTAAAATTCTCTCAGGAGTAACTCTTATTCGCAGTGGGTATTGGGATCCAACTATCTCATAGGAGGTATGCAATCTCATTGCAAATTTCAACACTTGAAATTCCCGATAATATTTTTCCCCTAGCGATCTATGACCTTGACTAAGTCAACAAACCATAAATCGCAAGTCAAGTTCAACCCGTACATTTCCCGATTGAATTAAACCCACCCGTATAACCCTTGACTGAGTCAACAAGGCTGTGCGAATATCCTAATCCAATCACATCTCATGTTTTAGCAGATAAACACTACTTAGCTACCGTACACTACGCCTTGGCTAAGTCAACAAACAAAGCACGAATACTAAATAATATCTATCTGAAATGACGGAGGGCTACGCAGGTTTTTTCTGAAAAACCATGAGTGTAATGAACTTGATATCGTCGTAGAATCATGTAAAATTTTGAAATGGAGTGTTTTTGAGGCTTTCATTAGTTTTGCTAAAGAGGTCACTCCCGGTGAAGGGATCTCGGCTCTTTCCTCATCGAATAAGGTGCAGGACATATCATATATATCACTGTGCAAAGCAAAACTCTTAAAAGCAATCAAAAGACAAACCGAGTTTTGTAGCATCTGCCAGTTTCGCTAAAGAGGTCACTCCCGGTGAAGGGATGTCGGCTCTTTCCTCATCGAATAAGGTGCAGGGTATATCATATATACCACTATGCAAAGCAAAACTGTAGCAACCCTTTTTATAAAGTTTTGATTCTACAACATCTTTTAGGTTTCTTTTCTTTTTATTAATCTCCTTAATAAAAAATCCCATCAGCTTATGCTTCCTAAGCATCACAGATAAATACGACATACACTTATGCCATCCGCCTTCGCCTCGATGTCCCCTCGTGCACCGTTAGGTTAGGTAACTAACGACAGAGTAGGGCAGGGCTAGTGTGGGTGTAAAACATAAGTAACGTCTATATGATATATCATATATACTATATACTGTAACCATCACAACATATCAAATGATCACATCACAGATATCGCAGCAGAAACATAGATATAATGTGGGATATACTAGGACGTCCGTATTTAGTATTTTGCCAAAAACAGAAAATACGGATTCCACAGTCGCGATGAATAGCAAGCCCACACCCTGGACCCCTACGAGAGCGGCAAGTGACCCTACCAATTCTGGAGTTTAGGAGACCCGGTCTCGACTCTTCGAGATGGCCTCCCACTGAACCCCAGAACCCGGTCACCTGTGCTCCCCTCCTTGGGTCCATCCTAATGCGGAAAAGTAAATAATATACAACACTGGTGGCATCAACCTCAACCCGGAAGTGCCCCAAATAAAAGAATATTACATTACATTTGAATTTACATGAATGAAAATATAAAACTCTCATCTCACATAAAACCCCCGGCTATTCAATCGCGACAATCCTGCACATCATATCTCAGCAACACATAATATCATATATCATCAACGTAAGTAAGTATGCGTATCCCAATTGTCGTTGATGTATAGCAACGAAACCGGCGATATCTAACATACTACACTTACGGTCACAGAAAAGAAAGTGTAAAACTACAATATTTGGAATCCACATTCTCTTTAGACATCATAAATGCGAAATATCACATATTTCATATTTCATGCCTAAACTATATGAATTCCACATATTGTATCACATTCCAGATAAATAGACAGTATTAAAGTTTCCGACCGAATGATCAAATACCCAAAATTCCCTAAAGCTCAACACTTGAGCGGAGTTCAAAAAAATCCGGAGTGTGACACTGTAGTAGCGGTCTAGCCGTAGAAGGGTCAAGCCAACGCCTCATATGTGGCACACCGTACTGCCCCAAACCCTAAGGTTCAAAGAGCAGTTTGAGACGGTCACATAATCGAGTTAAGGTTTGTTGTCTTCTAGAGGGTCCACCACAAAACTTGCACGCATTTGCGAAAGATTTAAACTCGAGAAAAGATTCAACACTTGAAAATTTTTCGTGTCGGAAAAATTGAGTTAATGATATCCGTTCGAACATTTTAACAATTTCTAAATATCCGGAAAAACAATAACGAATTTAAAATTCCCGATCGAATCGGCGATTACAAAACAAACTCCAGAACACTCAACCCTTGAGTCAAAATAAAAATACCAGAAACTAATTAAGCATTTAAAAAGAATTACTGTGAAAACAAAACAGTCATACCAATCATTATTGCCGCGGAACCACGGCCCAAGCAGGGTACGGCCGCGATTCCGCGGCAGTATGTACGGATCACAACGTTGAATTTCACAGTTATTCTTATTTTTGTCTGCTGAATTTTTCAGGTATTATTATTTCAGAAAAAATCGCATTTTTGAAAAATATCCAGAGAGGGGTTCATTTTCATCGGTTCGGGTTCGATCGGAGTTTTAACTTCGTAAACACGTCGCCTAATGCTCTAGTTAGGCTCTGATACCACTGTAGGGTTCCTAGACACTCTTGTGAAGGTTCATAAAGCATCAAACATGCCCGAATAAAATTTTAGATGTGCCGAACAACCCAAAGACGGGATCTTTGCTAGATTATTAGGGTTTAACATGGAAGATAACATCTTTAAACCTAAGTGTGAGGGATTACAACCTTTGTAGTCCGCTCCTTTGCTTCACAAGCTCCGAGTAGAAGTCCCTTTACCACGATCCACGATCTCTCGGACTCAAGAGAGGCTCCACGATTCGAATGATCCATGCTAGCTTGAAGTGTTCCGCTTCTCCGATGATCTACGTCGAAGTTGCTATAACCCAAGCTTTCTCACTCTAAAGAGATGAACACCCTAATCTAATGGGCTAGATTAGATGAGGATGATGGAGTAGTATTTATGCTATCTTTTTAATTCACTTTCTCACAAGAAATCATCACAAAAAGAATTTCTAGTGAGCTCTCTCTCAAAAACTAAAGAGAGAAGAAGATGAAGAATGAAAAGAATAATCCTTTTGTGATGAATAGTAGATTAGAGTATATGATTGATTATAGAACCATGGTCAAGGATGAGAGGCTAAAACTTTGTAGAGAATAAAATAGAGTTAGGGTTTGGTTAGGTTAAGGATAAGTATCAACCATAATATCTTAACCAAGACAAAATAGAATCCTTCTAGAATGAACAAGAAGGAGCTAACCCTAATCAAACCCTAATCCCTTTTTATCATCCTTAAACATGTTTCATAATAAATCATATCATGTCACAATAATATATATCATATATATATTATATATTTGCAACAAAAGAAAATAATACAATTAACATATATCGCATATATATCAATGTATTAATCCGGTGAGAAAATGAAATAATAAAGCGAGCCAATATTAGATAATGTAATATAATATATCATATATATCATTATACATTAAATCATCGAATCAACACTTAATCCGACGATCCGGCTATATCGAATATAACCGACTAATATATCATGTACCGATTCATCGAATCAACACTTGATCCGATGTCCCGATTCATATCTAAATATCGCGAGAATATAATACGTTATCTCATATCGCATTATCCTCGGTCCTGCACATATCACATATGTGCCTCTACTCCGTTTTGCCTGAGCCAAGAAACCTCTGTGTAGGACTCTAAAGAATCGTCAAAACGCCGGTAGCAGGTGATGATCATATCAAACACCCACAAGCTGCAAGCGGTCAGCTAAACGTAACAGCCACCCAGGTATTGAGCGATCAGAAGATCAACAAGCTAGCCTGTCCGTTCTCTTGTGAATCCAATCAGTAACACTCCCGTACAGTCCGGTCTGATCGTCTGATATGTCGCATATCAAGTCTAGGGGTGGTATACGTCAGACCCCAGTAACCGATAAATCGTGTCGATGTGAGGCTCATAACAGGTCAAGAAACTACTGGTAACACTTACTCGTATATCTCTATATCAGCCCTGGCCAGGGACTTCCAGTTATAGCCAATCGAACACAGTACAACATCAACTCCCTATACCGGGAGAGACGAATCCCCTCCTATCGCTCATTGCCTCCATGTGATTCGGGACTGTACCTTAAAGCCACCATTTTGCACGCCCTCTTGGACGTGGTAAGTTGGAAATCAAAGCACAGTGGGAATCACACAAGACTCTATGACGATCTCGGGTCTACAGACTACCCTGTACCAGTGTCACCGGAGAACTGCCATCTGACGTGTGGTATATCACCATCTGTGAGTTCTCGGCGAGTCCGTCCAGTGTACCCAGTCTCTACTGAGCACCCGTACACCATCTCTGATGTCAAACACCGATGGATATGGGATCATCCATCGCCCATCATATGGGTCAAGATGCGTATACGCTAGTCTACTCTGGTGTATCGATGCCCTGTCTCGATATACCCTCAACTAGGAACAGTTATAGGATGTACTCATCGACTACTATGGCCCCACTAGTATGATCTCACCATAGTCCCAGTAGTCGCGTACAGATCCTAAGGGCTTTATCAACATGTGAGAGTAAGACAGTAAACCAATACAAGTCAACATGTTAAGATAAAGTGAAACCAAATAGCATACTATCATGACGAGCAAGAAAGTCCTCTCTGTATATATCCAAGCATCCATCATAATATACATCATATGTACAACAATGGCCTTTAGGGCATATGCATAACTAACAGATCCCATATCCATTGGTGTTTGACATCAGAGATGGTATACGGGTGCTCAGTGGAGACTGGGTACATTGGACGGACTCGCCGAGAACTCCCAGATGGTATTATACCTCACGTCAGATGGCAGTTCTCTGGTGACACTTGTACAGGTTAGTCTGTAGACCCGAGATCGTCATAGAGTCTTGTGTGATTCCTACTGTGCTTTGATTTCCACCTTACCACGTCCAAGAGGGTGTGCAAAACGGTGGTTTTTAGGTACAGTCCTGAGTCACATGGAGGCAATGAACGATAGGAGGGGTTTCGTCTCTCCCGGTATTGGGGGTTGATGTTGCGCTGTGCTCGATTGGCCGTAATAGGGAATTCCCTGGCCAGGGCTGATTTAGAGATTTACTGGTAAGTGTTACCAGTAGTTTCTCGACCCGTTATGAGCCTCATATCGGCACGACTTATCGGTTATTGGGGTCTGACGATTACCACCCCTAGACTTGATATGCGACATATCAGACGAGGAGACCGGACTGTACGGGAAGTGTTGCCGGCAGGCTTTTACAGGAGTTGGAGCGTGCTTGCTTGCTGATCTTCTGATCGCTCAATACCCGGGTGGCCGTTACGTCCAGCTAGTACCGCTGACGGCTTGTGGGTGCTTGATGTGATCATCACCTACTGCTGGCGTATTGACGAGTCTTTAGAGTCCTACATAGAGGTTTTACTGGCTCAGGCAAAACAAAATAGGAGCACGTATGTGGTATGTGCGGGACCGAGAATAATGCATGTATATGATACCGTATTCTATTCTCGCGACTTTTTGTAGCGGTCGGTTATATATGATATAGCCGGGTTATCGAATCAAGTGTTGATTCGATAATTCGATACAATGGATGTTAGTCGGTTATATGAGATATGACCGGATTATTAAGTCAAGTGTTGATTTAATAATTTAGTGTATAATTATATATTAGATATACTAGTTTACATTAACTAACACTTGTTCACTTAAGGATTTTTCTCACAAGTGCACAACTTTAATATATATATGATATATATTGAAATTGTGTTTTCTTTTTGTATCATGGTTGATGATACACATGACTTGGGTGTATGAGACTTACACCATGCTATTTATTATGTTGGGTTTTAATATTTAAAGTAATTACAAAATTAGTGGAGGATTAGCAAAATGCATGAAGCTTATGGAAGCTTGTGGATGCATTGACTAAGTCCACTAAGTTTGTTTTTACTATAGATATTTGTTAACCCAACCATAAGGATTAGCCATGGTTATGTCTCTACATGAGTTAGTATATGATACTCACTCAACATGGTTAGCTTTCTCACTTGATCATTATCTCTTCTCATTTTATTTTCTTCATTTTCTTCCTTGAGCTAAAAAGCTCTCTAGGGTTTGATCGAAAGTGAGAAACATTGTGAGAAACTAAATTCTAAAGTGAACCCACTTCCTATTTCTCCATCCTCTACTAGACTAGCAGTTTAGTTTAGGGTGTTTGCTTCACTAATTCTCTAGTTAGTGAAGTAGAAGCTTGAGTTGGCATCCCCTCGACGTAGATCATCTTCGGCCTCGAAGACTTCAAGCAAGGACGCTCCTTTGCCTTGTGAAGCCATGCAAGAGTCCGGGAGAACCATGATCGCAGCGAAGGGACTTCAACAAGGAGCTAATGAAGTGAAGGACCGATCTACAAAGGTTGTATTTCGTATTCACTTAGTCATAGATGCTATTTACTTGCATGTGAAACCCTAATTTTCTAGCAAAGATCTTGTTTAGGGTTGTTAGGCACGGCTAAAATTTTAATCGGGCATGGATGATGCTTTCTTAACCCTTGTTAGAGTGCCTAGTAATCCTACACTGTTGTATTCCTAGTCTTGTACGTGGACGACATTCTTTTGATAGGAAATGACATTCCTATGCTACAATCGGTCAAGCTATTCTTGTCACAAAGATTCTCCATGAAAGACCTGGGTGATGTCTCGTGCATTCTGGAGATCAAGATCTACAGAGATAGATCTAAGAGATTACTGGGACTTTCGCAGTCCAGGAACATAGATGTAACACCTTAAGATGTGTTTAGTGGCTAATTACACTTTAATATATGGTTTTTAATAAAAAGTTTACCGAATTGATTTTCAAATATTTTAGCAAGTTTAATGAATATTTTATTAGAATTTTATCAAGCTTGCACACACGTGTGCATGTAAACTAGGGCTTAATTGGGGTTAAACCATGATTAGCAACCATGGTGGACTAACCATCTTGTTAAGCCACTTTGGATTTGAATTAAGTTATTTGGGTTTTTATTTATGTGTGTTTCTTTTTTAAAAAAAATGGAAAATCATTTGTGTTAGTTGACTTGGTGAGAGAGAGAGAGTGCATGATGGGCATCATGGCATGAGCCCATGCTTGCATTAAATGAGAGAGAGGGAGAGAGGGGTTGACTAGTGTGCTCTCATTTCTTTTCTCTTTCTCATTCTCACTTCTCTCACTCACACACATACACACACAACAACAACAACAACACCACAGCAGTAGCATAAGGAGCAGCAGCAGCACCAACAGCACCATCAACAGCAGCTCCAGCATCAGCAGAAGCTCCAGCATCAGCACAACAACAGCAGCACCAACAGCACCATCAACAGCAGCTCCAGACAGCAACAACATAGCAGACAGCAGCAGCAACAACAACTCTTTTCCTCCTCTTCTTCTCCTTCTCCTTGCACGTAGGATTCCTAGGGGTATAATCTCTGAACTCATTCTTTTGTTTGCTAACCTTATGTGTAGAATTAGCTTCGGTTAGTGATAAAAGTGAGTTTTTGTGCTAAATATGGTGATTGTGTGGACTTGTGGTTAAGAGATGATTTTATTGGTTAGACTAACTTAGTTAAGTGTTATTAGGGCCACTTAAACCTACTTAAACCCCAGATTTCACTAAAATACCATAGGGTTTCATTTTGTGCAAAATTTAGCATTTTAAAGTGAATCTTTAGCTTTCTGTGATCTGCTATAAGATCCGGGTATTTCAGATAAAATCTGAGTTAACTGGAGCATACTTGATAGACCCTGATCACACCACCTGAGGACGAGACCCCATACCCAAGTGTTGGCCGCCGGTTTATTCTTTCTGGCCGCAATTTGCGGCCAGATGAGGAAGTTTTGTGGTTGGGTTTGTGTGGGTAGGAGTCTGCTATATTTTTAGGGCCAGTGGTATGTGCAATTTTGTAAGAATTCACCTGAGTTAGAATCTGGGGAGATATATCGTTTTTCCAATACGTTTAGTTTGCGCGATACGCACGATACGTGAGTGGGTTCTGTGATCCAGCGTATCGCGGCGTGTCGGGGTAGTTTTAGACGCGTATACACGATCTAGCGTATTGGACACACACGCATTTAGTTCGCGACGCGAGTTTCTCGTTTGATTACGATATCGCGTTTTGTGAGATATTTGCTTATGTGGATTTTCCTTGTTTGAACTCTAGGTTCGCAGGCGGGTACGTTGGACTCAGCAAAGAAAGGGAAGCAGGTGGTTGGCTACGTGTTGCACGCGACCAGGTGAGTAGATTTAACATCTACGGAGAAATCGCCCGTCTGGCGTTAAGCGTCAGGGCGTGATAGGATATTTAGTCGTAGATGTTTATGTGTATTATTGTAGCATACCTCCCTTGTTGCATATAGAAACGGTAGATATAGAACACTGCACTGTCACTAACGGTTCAAGCTGCACAAACACTATTTGTATGTTACACTCACATCGTTAGTGATTGCCATGACACTTGCACTATAGGATTGCTACGAATTATATATATCGTCTTGATTTCCGTATCATTGATGATTGTTATGACTTGTCGCATATTGGCATATACCTATATAGATATATTCATACCAGTGCACTCATATATTGATATATCACTACTTGCGCACATGTACACTGTATATTCACATTAGTGCATACCTTCATTGATATATCACTACCTGCGCACATGCATCCTTTATATTCACATTAGTGCATACCTTCATTGATATATCACTACCTGCGCACATGCACCCTTTATATTCACATTAGTGCATACCTCCATTGATAACCTCCATTGATATATCACTACCTGCACACATGCACCGTTTATATTCACATTAGTGCATACCTCCATTGATATATCACTACCTGCGCACATGCACTCTTTATATTCACATTAGTGCATACGTACCTTGCGTATTAGTGCACATGTATATTGTTACACTCACATTGCATATATATCCATTTGCACATCCATACCTATATACATACATATGTTACGTACATGGGTGATATTGACGTGATTTAAAAACTAAGGAACCGCACGAGATATTATCAAAACTGGATCTTTTTAAAAGAGCGGTTTTCCCTTTTTACTCTTAATGTCATATGACACATTGCATGGATTTACTCATTTACTTTGGATTTATGTGATTTCTGGATTTGGGAACCGGGGTATTGTTTTAAGAAAATACGCACTGTTTTAAAAACCCGGTTTCCCTTGATATGATATTTCAGTGCGTCCACCATGCGTTTTCTCGGTTCTGAGACGTGTGACATGTGAACCCGAATCGAGGAGCTGGACGAGGCCGATTGCGGGTACATGGTGGACCCGGTATAGTACCCCGGGGCGAGAACGGATCGCTGTGCAGTAGACGGTGAGCCTGGCAGAGGGACCACTACCTACCGGTGATTGGTTAGACCTGGCGGTTATCCGGAAGATACCGACCAGAGTCGATAGATGGATATGGGACGACACGTATTGCCGGGGCCGAAGGCCGATTCCGCAGACGGAGCCCGATACTTGAGGATTTGCGTGTCGATGCATGGCACGATGATTTGTGATATTTTCGAGTGCCGATGCTAGGCATTCACGATTTCATGAGCTGTACAGGATTTGAGGGCCGATCAGAGTGACGGCGCCTGAGGTTTTATTTGGTTTTGGGTGCATTGATAGACATCGGTTATTCTTCCACGTTGACATTCCGTGTTGGTGATATTTATTCCCATTCTAGCATTCATTATTTTGCATCTCAACCTGTAGCTATAGTACCTAATAGAGTACTTTTGCATGATTATTGCATACCATGCTCATCATATATAGATGTTATTAGATTTCACCTGTTATGCATGATTATTGCATACCCTGCTCATCATATAGATGTTATTAGATTGCATTTGCTATGTACGATTATTGCATACCCTGCTTATCATATAGAGATGTTATTAGATCGCACTTGTTTCATGATTATTGCTCATATAGCTCATCATATTGATGTTATCTGTTGGCATAGGTTAGTGTATCGCAGCACGTGCATACTCACGATTTCCTTTATATGTTATCTACTATTCACGAGTTGGCAACTCACCCCTGTTGTGCCATAGTGTTTGCAGGTTTCCCCTCAGCGTAGTCGCGGCAGGCTGTTTTATTGCATCTTTTGACACAGACACCACTGCAGTTGGCGTGTTAGCCCTTTTGCTGATAGGTGGGTTTTTTGCGGTATCTGTTTATTTTTCAGTTGTATACACTGTTGTATCTAGTACTCTCCATCTACTTTCATGTATTGACTTAGAGACCAGTTGTGAGGACGATGCATATTATTTTGTACTCTGGTGTCGAGCTCGTTGTGAGCCGACTTTATTTATGCAGCTTTATCTTTCATGATATTTGTTTTGCACTTATACTGCTCATCTCTTTGCTACGGCGGCGTATATTTTTATCCTGGTGATTGTTTCCGCCATTGGGCGTGTTTGCTCCCATTTGGGATGCTTTATTCTTATTGTATATCATTTTACTCATATATTGTCTTGTACCCGATTTCGGGGCTAGTTTTAAAAAGGAAATGCTGCCAAAATTTTTAAGATAATAACTTGAACTTTAAAGAATTTTACTAAATTACTTAAGGTTTTCTAAATGTTTTAACAAATGTTTCTATTAAATGTTTTAAACACTCAATACTTTTAATGGTTTTGATTTCTGGGTTTTGGCTTACTTAGTCGCGTTACGCCTGTAGACGTTACGTGGTTAAGTGCCGGTCACGGGCCAAACTTTGGGTCGTGAAAAAGTTGGTATCAGAGTGTAGGTTTTACCTTCGGAGTGTAGGATGACCCTGGTATGATGGAGTAGGTAGCTGAAGCAGAGTGGCGTAGCGTGTGTATGTTCCGCGGCATACTCACGACACGGTACTCCGCCTAAGCGACCTTAGGACTTATTGATTGAAATTCCGTCATGATGGTATACATCCTTGTGATTCGATCTTCGTATCCTTATCGAATCCTACTTTCTTTTCAGCCACTATGCTGCCAAAGACTACGAGGGCGCAGAGAGCGGCCGCGAGGGCCGAGATTCGAGTTGACTCGTCCGAGACGAGGACTGATCCGGGTAGTACACCCGTTGTACCAGAACAGTCTGTTCCACCTCCGACAGATCAGATCGCTAGACTAGTGGCAGAGATGCAGGACTTGCGCCAGACGATGAGCTCATTGGTTGAGACCGTTCGAGCGCAGCGACAGGAGGTTGTCACCTGTAACACCTGAGTTTGTGTTTAGTGGTAAGTGTGTCTTAATGTGGGGTTTTTGGTAAAAAGTTTACGAAAATGGCTTTTAAATATTTTATCTGGTTTTATGAAGATTTTATTGGAATTTTATCTGGACTGCACACACTTGTGCATATTAACTTGGGTTAAGTCTAGGGTTACCATGTTTAGATGAGTATGGTAGGTTAACCATGTTTAGCCAGCCATGATAGGTTAACCATGTTTAGCCAGCCATGATAGGTTAACCATGTTTAGCCAGCCATGATGGGTTAACCATTTGGTTAAGATATTTGGGGTTAATTAAGGGTCTTTAGCTTTGTTTAAGGGTGATTAGGGTGGGGTTGACTTGTGGCTAGAGAGAAAGAGAGCCATGAAGGTTGTCATGCTAGCATCTATTAAGAGAGAGAGAGAGGTGGCTATAGGTTGTGTCACAATCCCTTTTAATTTCAAAACTTTTTCATAACTATCACATCTCTCCCTCTCACTCAAACACCACACCACCATCAATCCTTCACCCCACACAACAACACCCTACATCAGCCACAAAACAGCCTCCCTACATCTGCTGCTACTACAGCCACAACAACAACCTCAGCCCAAAACAAAAGCAACAACCACATCAACTGCTGCAACAGCAGCTGATGTAACACATCATCCCAAACCTCTGCTGCATCAGCAGCAACCCCATCAACAACCTCAACACACCATCATATACTTCAACCTCACCACAAAACAGCACCACCACACCACCACAACCATTGCCACAACACTACACAAAAATAAAACAACAGCAGCAGCTTCAGCCCAGAAAACAGCATCAGCAGCAGCTACTGTAGCATCATCTGGAGCAAATGGAGCAGCTCCCCAGCAGCATTAGCCCATCCTCCTTCCTTCATCCTCTCTTCTCCTACATTCTAGGATTTCCTTGAGGTATAATCTCACAACCCAACTCCTATCTTGCCAAGTTCTGGTTATATAGCTGAGATTAATGTTTATATCGTGATTAGTGCTAGTTTAGGCAAATTTGAGTGAGACTTGACCAAGCGTTGGTTTTGATTGTTAGGGTAACCTTATTAGGTGTATTTGAGACTAGTTTAACCAAGTTTACCCCAGATTTCCAGTTAGTTACCTGAAAGATTCGACTTGGCGTATTTTAGCAATTTTGTCGACCTTTTGACCTTTCTGAGATCTGCTTTCACCCCGGGAACCCTAAAATAAAATTGACTTGGCAGTAAGCTGTGCAGACACCCTGGAACCATCCCATAAAACCCTGCCCCTACCTCAATTTCCTGGCCGTAGAAATATTCCCTCTGGCCGCAATTTGTGGCCAGACCAGGGTGAAACCCCCTCGTTTTTGGTGCACGGCTCTTTTCCTGTAAACTTGACCCTGGGTATGTCTAGTTTTGTCTGGTTCCAACCAGGGTAGAATCTGGGTTGATTTTCTTGAGTTGGCGCATGATTTACGACTTGTTTAGCATGGATTTTTGGTATTTGGTGATTCGTTTCTGTCGGGTGGCGTTTGAACGCCAACGGCAGAGGGATATTGGCTGCGTTTGCACGCGAGGCTGTAGGTTTTTACCTATCGGCGTAGCGTGTACCGTTTTGGTTTCCGACATGATTTTCATGTGTTTTAGCGTGTGATATTCTTGTAGGTACCCCACGTGGTGTCGAGGCGTTGGAGATGCAAATGGCGACATCGGCACCGGCACGCATAAAGCTAGGTGAGTAGATTTATATCTACGGGGAGAAGTCGAGTGGATGGCGTATAGCACCGCCACAGTTCGTGGTGATGTATACGGATGTGTATACACACCAACAATTATTATATGTTAATTGGGATTAATGATAATGTTAAGATGGATATTGGTGTGTTGGATTGGTGAAAGGTTACGAAACCCTAGGGTAGTGGGTGCACTACACATACATATACACACATACATACTTGCATACATCCTTATTTCATATGTGGTTATGCGATTCTATATAGATATGTGTTCACGTGAGTATGGGACTATGTGTTCATATATGGATTTGAGGATGATACTTGGGTTTGAGATGAGTCGATGATATTTGATCCGAGATTATGATATCGGTGATATGGTAAAATTCATATTTGAGATACGTCTTGATGCTTTAGCGGATTTTGGGATAATGATGCCATATGAATAGTGATATATATATATATATATATATATATATATATATATATATATATATATATATATAAATGATCGACATGTGATTATGATATGAGATATGATATGATATGATATGATATGATATTTATGATAGGCCGCCTTGGGCATTGTTTACTCCTTGAGATGATATGTGCTGATGATATCGATTCATACGAGACTGTCGATCAGTAGTCAGATCATAATTATAGTGATGATATTAGCTTTGTACTAGACGTAGGTCAGTACCCGGATTATTATCTTTGATAAAGAGGATACCAGATGTGTATTATAATGAATATGATTTTGACCCGTACTTAGATTTGGGGATGCCGTACGACGGATTCACGTACGAGCTATACTTTGATGTTTGATCCGCAGTCTTGATTTGGGAATAACTGATTATAGAGATATGGTATCGGATGTGATATTATCGAGGCGGGATCACCGACTATATATGTATATATATGTATCGACTCAGAGGTTAGGCGGTTTCACCTATTGTTAGCTTAGCTCAGCCTTATAGTGGTGTAGCTATATGGCTCTTATGACATTAGATGCAGTTTAGCGATTATTGTGTTTAGTATTCAGCTCCCGCACATTATTGTTGTTGCTCCGCATTGCATACTGTTGTGATTCATATTCCATTATTGATATCATGATGTTAGGACACCAGCACCATTACCGATGATGCGTATGTACCACGTACACTTATTTGCCGGCTCCCACACATCTTCATCGGTAATTGCCATATCACTACAAAGTAGTATTATTGCATCAGGATATGACCCTTGTATGTGCATACTATTATTCCATGTTGCATGATATACTGTTATACTTGCACTTCATTGATATGTCACCTACATCATACTTTCTGATTATGCGCATTGAGATTTGTTGTTTCTATGATATTTCTGGATTTGGGAACCTTGGGTATTTCAAAGAGATTATGTAATTGTTTAAAAAAAACGGTTACCCTTGATATGATATTTCAGTGCGTCCACTATGTGTTTTCTCGGTGCTGAGAGTGACATGTGAGGCCCGATTCGAGGAGGCGGATGAACCGTTTCGGGTACATGGTGGGCCCGGTGCGGTACCCCGGGGCAAGAAGATCGCAGGAGACGGCGTTGAGCTTGGCAGGGGAGCACTACCGACCAGTGATTTTACCCGACACGTCGGATATCCGGAGGATACCGTCGTGGTCTTGAGATGGATGGTAGGGGCCGATCTGGACTGACGGCGCCCGAGATGTTGTGATCGAGACATTGGGATACTTGTTTTGTGTCGATGTTAAGCACTGTCTTATGCTCATTTCAGTTATGATACCTCATTTTAGAAATACAGAAATCTCACTAAATTATGAAAGCAGTTTTCTTCAGTACATGCATTCTGTTTCATGCATTCATACATCATCCATACATATTGCTACCTGAGGCACTGACACGGGCACATGGGATTATACTTGGGTTAGATATTTACCCTAGTCATGGTTATAGATTGCTGATTATATATTTGAGGATTATATATTCTGATCGTATGACTTAGGATTGCGTCATACATGCGATTTTCTGTTCGTAGATGTTTTTCTATTCCCGAGTTGGCAACTCACCCCCGTTGTGCCCAGTTTCTTGCAGGTGTTGCCGTACAGGTTTCATTACGGCTTTGCGGGCACTACTTCTTTCGGGGTATTGCTAGTAGGTGGGTTATTTGTATCGTACCCATCATTATACATTGTATATTATATTCCAGTTGTATCTAGAAGTTCCATCAACCAAAACATGTACTTATTTGAGACAGAGACCAGTGATGTCTATTCTTTCGACCGTAGAGTTGCGCGTTATATTCTATGGATTTCCTACTGTTTGAGTTCCTTCTGTTGTGATCCTCGCCTTTAGGCGTTGTATAATATGTTGCAAACTGGTTTATTTTAAATGGTTTTCCTACACTACTACTTTTCTTGGTTTGGATTTTTGGGTTTTCGGCTTACTTAGAATACGTACGCCTTGAGAAGTTCGTAGTCTAGGTGCCGGTCATATTCCGTAAATTTCGGACATGACAAAGTTGGTATCAGAGCGTTAGGTT
Organism: Agapanthus africanus; assembly: GCA_030015575.1. Classification (NCBI taxonomy): domain Eukaryota; kingdom Viridiplantae; phylum Streptophyta; class Magnoliopsida; order Asparagales; family Amaryllidaceae; genus Agapanthus; species Agapanthus africanus. The sequence goes on from JASDDO010000029.1 coordinate 220,047,888, forward strand.
TTACCTTCGGAGCGTAGGATGACCCTTGGTTGATGGAATCGCTGACTAAAGTAGAGTGACGTATCGTGGGTATGTTCCGCGGCATATTTACGACACGCCACTCCATTTAAGAAGCCGTAGGATGTACATTTCTTTGCTCAGTATCATATTCCTTCCTATGATCTAGCCTCATCGGTACCAGTTATGGTTTTGCTGCCATGATTACAGGCAGGGAGAGCTACGGCTAGAGTTGCGGTCAGCATGAGATCGTCATGAACGAGGACTGACCAGGGCGTAATTCCGGCGACACACGATTGCGGAGATGTGTCTTTTGATTGTGTTTTGGCGCCACGAGTGTTGGATGGATCGCTTTATGAGATTACTCGGACGTGCAGATCAGCACCAGAGGGTTGAACCACTGATGGAGGCCAACTGGATTTTGATGACCGTTGGTGTATTGCTTACTTATGATGATTGGGGCACTGTCCATCATGCAGACGAGTGAGTCAATTATTGCTGCGAACAACGAGATATCGCCCAGATGTTGGAGCTATTGCAGTACGAGTTGTACTAAGAGATGATAGAAGGTCGCTAGTCACCAAGGATGAATGACTAGGACATGTGGATCGTTCGCTACCCCGATGCGAGGTCATCAGATAGATTGATTCAAGCTGAGACGACTTCACGCGGAGACGTCAAGAGTCGACAGAGACGATCGAATGTCAGAAACCTATTATTCTAAGTTTAAAGTATTTGGAAAGTCATGTAGGAAATTCTATGGTCCCTCCAGAAGAATGAAACCCTAACTCGACTTAATGACCGTGTGAAAGCCTTTGAACCTTAGGGTTTGCGGCAGTTCTGCGGCACCATTAGTGAGGCTTGGGTTTGCCCTTCTACGGCTGGACCACCGATGCTGTGGTATGTACTCGATACTATTATACTGTACCCAAGATGTTGAGCTCTTGGGGGATTATGGGTTTTGACAAATCGATCGGATGGCTCAACTTAATTCGGATGCTAGGTGGTGAGGTGCATTTCTTGGGAGACTCTAGATACGAGGATAGCCGTTGGAGCTCAGCCCATGCAGCTACAACGAGACGAATCCGAAGCAGTCGACATTAGGGAAAAGTGGGATAAGAGGTTCGTACAAGATATGAACAAGATGACGTTCCACTCCGCCGACATCATAGATGTGATACGTATGCCGAGGCATTGTACTTGGATATACCTTCCAGAAAGAGTCGCGATGAGTATGCAGTCGCTCCGGAACAAGAAGCAGATATAGTAAAGGATGATAACTTCCGGACGGTTGGCAGAGATGAGACTTGGAAGAGACCTTGAGCAGGATTCCTTCCAGGACACTGCTGCAATGATATTTTCACCTAGGATCAGATGTGCCACGTGCATTCAGAGAGCCAGAGGCCGACGCCAGTGACATGCTTCCTTACGAGTGGCCGTGAGGATTGACCGAGAAAAGACTAGAGGAGTGCCAGAACGGAATCGTCCCTGTTAGCACACCTGACAGGGCCGATGAGCTGATGGATCGTGAGATTGGTAATCCACAGAGAAGACTTGGACCCAGGAGTGGTCATGTTATGAACACCAGCATGCCAGAGTTCAAGATCGTCGACGAGGCATGCTATGAGTGATCACGACAGTTGGCCAGAGATTCTTAGAGGATGTGCTTGAGCGGGATCTATTCGCATGACTGATTTGATGATCAGGGGATACGATGATTTTGGACTAGACTGTGCGTACCAGGTGCCGAGGGACTGCAGCGTGAGATTCTTGAGGAGGCACATCGATCAGTGTACAGTGTTCATCCGGGTTCCACCAAGATGTACCATGATAGGAGAGATGTTTACTGATGATACGGAATGAAGAGGGACATCGCAGATTTTGTGTCGATATGCCTGACTTGTCAGCAAGTCAAGGCCGAGCACTAGAGACCAGCAGGTGAACTACAGCCATTACCCATTCCGGAGTGGAAATGGGAACAGATTTCGATGGATTTCGTTGTGGGTCTACCCAGGACTAAGCAAGGGTATGAATCGATTTGGGTGATCGTGGATCGTTTGACGAAAGCGGCTCACTTCCTGCCAGTGAAGACGACTTTTGGATTTGCTCAGTATGCCCAGATTTACATCGACGAGATTGTACGAATGCATGGAGTCCCGACGTGTATCATGTCCGACAGAGGCACCCAGTTTACCGGCCGACTATGGCAGAGGCTTCAGGAAGCGTTGGGCACACGCTCGAGTTTCAGCACAACATTGCATCCGCAGACCGACGGCCAGTCAGAGCAGACTATTCAGACTCTCGAGGACATGCTCAGAGCATGCGTTTTAGACTTTGGTGGTAGCTGGGATCATCATTTACCCTTGGTGGAGTTCACCTACAACAACAGCTTCCAGGACACTATTCAGATGGCACCTTTCGAGGCCTTGTAATGGGAGGAGATGCAGATCGCCCGTCTGTTGGGCAGAGCTCAGTGAGAGCAGTATTTTAGGGCCACAGATCGTACAGGAGACGACCAAGAAGATACAGCTGATTCGAGACAGGGTGGGGACAGCTCAGATCGGGCAGAAATCGTATGCTGACAGACACCGCCATAGATTAGAGCTCGCAGTTGGCGATCATGTTTTTCTGAAGATCTCTCCAATGAAGGGAGTGATGAGGTTTGGATGGAAGGGGAAAGCTTGGCCCAGATTTGTGGGTCCCTTCGAGATCCTCGAGCGTGCGGGCACAGTAGCATATCGTTTGGCTCTTCCACCCAACTTCCCAGATTTTCACCCCGTGTTCCACGTGTCGATACTTCGCAGATACCTACATGACCCTTCGCACATGATTCAGCATCAGACCATTCAGCTGGGCGCAATCTTACATTCACCGAACAACCAGTCACGATATTGGACCGACAAGTGAAGAAACTTAGATCGAAGGTCTTGCCATTAGTAAGGATGCTTTGGCGCAGCTCGAATGGTGAAGGGGTCACTTGGGAGGCCAAGGACGAGATGCGGGAGAAGTTCCCTCATCTTTTTGAAGGTATGCGTTGCTTTATATTTTATATTCGGGGACGAATTTCCTTAAGGGGGGAAGACTGTAACACCTGAGTTTGTGTTTAGTGGTAAGTGTGTCTTAATGTGGGGTTTTTGGTAAAAAGTTTACCAAAATGGCTTTTAAATATTTTATTTGGTTTTATGAAGATTTTATTGGAATTTTATCTAGACTGCACACACTTATGCATGTTAACTTGGGTTAAGTCTAGGGTTACCATGTTTAGATGAGCATGGTAGGTTAACCATGTTTAGCCAGCCATGATAGGTTAACCATGTTTAGCCAGCCATGATGGGTTAACCATTTGGTTAAGATATTTGGGGTTAATTAAGGGTCTTTAGCTTTGTTTAAGGGTGATTAGGGTAGGGTTGACTTGTAGCTAGAAAGAGAGAGAGACATGAAGGTTGTCATGCTAGCATCTATTAAGAGAGAGAGAGGTGACTATAGGTTATGTCACAATCCCTTTTCATTTCAAAATTTTTTCATAACTATCACATCTCTCCCTCTTACTCAAACACCACACCGCCATCAATCCTTCACCCCACACAACAACACCCTACATCAGCCACAAAACAGCCCCCCTACATCTGCTGCTACTATAGCCACAGCAACAACTTCAGCATAAAACAAAAGCAACAGCCACATCAACTGCTGCAACAGCAGCTGATGTAACACATCAGCCCAAACCTCTGCTGCATCAGCAGCAACCCCATCAACAACCTCAACACACCATCATATACTTCAACCTCACAACAAAACAACACCACCACACCACCATAACCATTGCCACAAGACTACACAAAAATAAAACAACAGCAGCAGCTTCAACCCAGAAAACAGCATCAGCAGCAGCTACTGTAGCATCATCTGGAGCAAATGGAGCAGCTCCCCAGCAGCATCAGCCCATCCTCCTTTCTTCATCCTCTCTTCTCCTACATTCTAGGATTTCCTTGAGGTATAATCTCACAACCCAACTCCTATCTTGCCAAGTTCTGGTTATATAGCTGAGATTAATGTTTATATCGTGATTAGTGCTAGTTTAGGCAAATTTGAGTGAGACTTGACCAAGCGTTGGTTTTGATTGTTAGGGTAACCTTATTAGGTGTATTTGAGACCAGTTTAACCAAGATTACCCCAGATTTCCAGTTAGTTACCTGAAAGTTTCGACTTGGCGTATTTTAGCAATTTTGTCGACTTTTTGACCTTTCTGAGATCTGCTTTCATCCCGGGAACCCTAAAATAAAATTGACTTGGCAGTAAGCTGTGCAGGTACCCTGGAACCATCCCACAAAACCCTGGCCCCTACCTCAATTTCCTGGCCGCAGATATATTCCCTCTGGCCGCAATTTGCGGCCAGACCAAGGTGAAACCCCCTCGTTTTTGGTGCACGGCTCTTTTACCTGTAAACTTGACTCTGGGTATGTCTAGTTTTGTCTGGTTCCAACCAGGATAAAATCTGGGTTGATTTTCTTGAGTTGGCGCATGATTTACGACTTGTTTAGCATGGATTTTTGGTATTTGGTTAATCGTTTCTGTCGGGTGGCGTTTGAACGCCAACGGCACAGGGATATTGGCTGTGTTTGCACGCGAGGCTGTAGGTTTTTACCTATCGGCGTAGCGTGTACCGTTTTGGTTTCCGACATGATTTTCATGTGTTTTAGCATGTGATATCCTTGTAGGTACCCCACGTGGTATCGAGGCATTGGAGATGCAAATGGCGACATCGATACCGTCACGCATAAAGCTAGGTGAGTAGATTTATATCTACGGGAAGAAGTCGGGTGGATGGCGTATAGTACCCCCGCAGTTTGTGGTGATGTATACAAATGCGTATACACACCAACAATTATTATATGTTAATTGGGATTAATGATAATGTTAATATGGATATTGGTGTGTTGGATTGGTGAAAGGTTACGAAACCCTATGGTAGTGGGTGCACTACACATACATATACACACATACATACTTGCATACATCCTTATTTCATATGTGGTTATGGGATTCTATATAGATATGTGTTCACGTGAGTATGGGACTATGTGTTCACATACGGATTTGAGGATGATACTTGGGTTTGAGATGAGTCGATGATATTTGATCCGAGATTATGATATCGGTGATATGGTAAAATTCATATTTGAGATACGTCTTGATGCTTTAGCAGATTTTGGGATAATGATGCCATAAGAATAGTAATATATATATAAAATGATCGACATGTGATTATGATACGAGATAAGATATGATATGACAAGATATTTATGATAGGCCGCCTTGGGCGTTGTTCACTCCTTGAGATGATATGTGCTGATGATATCGATTCATACGAGACTGTCGATCAGTAGTCAGATCATAATTATAGTGATGATATTAGCTTTGTACTAGACGTAGGTCAGTACCCGGATTATGATCTTTGATAAAGAGGATACCGGATGAGTAATATAATGAATATGATTTTGACCCGTACCCAGATTTAGGGATGCCGTACGACGGATTCACGTACGAGCTATACTTTGATGTTTGATCCGCACTCTTGATTTGGGAATAACTGATTATAGAGATATAGTATCGGATGTGATATTATCGAGGCGAGATCACCGACTATATATGTATATATATGTATCGACTCAGAGGTTAGGCGGTTTCACCTATTGTTAGCTTAGCTCAGCCTTATAGTGGTGTAGCTATATGACTCTTATGACATTAGATGCAGTTTAGCGATCATTGTGTTTAGTATTCAGCTCCAGCACATTAATGTTGTTGCTCCGCATTGCATACTGTTGTGATTCATATTCCATTATTGATATCATGATGTTAGGACACTAGCACCATTACCGATGATGCGTATGTACCACGTACACTTATTTGCTGGCCCACACACATCTTCATCGGTAATTGCCATGTCACTACACAGTAGTATTATTGCATCAGGATATGACCCTTGTATGTGCATACTATTATTCCATGTTGCATGATATACTGTTATACTTGCACTTCATTGATATGTCACCTACATCATACTTTCTGATTATCCGCATTGAGATATGTTGTTTCTATGATATTTCTGGATTTGGGAACCGTGGGTATTTCAAAGAGATTATGTAATTGTTTAAAAAAAACGGTTACCCTTGATATGATATTTTAATGCGTCCACCATGTGTTTTTTCGGTGCTGAGAGTGACATGTGAGGCCCAATTCGAGGAGGCGGATGAACCGTTTCGGGTACATGGTGGGCCCGGTGCTGTACCCCGGGGCAAGAAGATCGCAGGAGGTGGCGTTGAGCCTGGCAGGGGAGCACTACCGACCGGTGATTTTACCCGACTCGTCAGATATCCGGAGGATACCGTCGTGGTCTTGAGATGGATGGTAGGGGCCGATCTGGACTGATGGCGCCCGAGATATTGTGATCGAGACATTGGGATACTTGTTTTGTGTCGATGTTAGGCACTGTCTTATGCTCATTTCAGTTATGATACCTCATTTTAGAAATACAGAAATCTCACTAAATTATGAAAGCAGTTTTCTTCAGTACATGCATTCTGTTTCATGCATTCATACATCATCCATACATATTGCTACCTGAGGCATTGACACGGGCACATGGGATTACACTTGGGTTAGATATTTACCCTAGCCATGGTTATAGATTGCTGGTTATATATTTGAGGATTATATATTCTGATCGTATGACCTAGGATTGCATCATACATACGATTTTCTGTTCGTAGATGTTTTTCTATTCACGAGTTGGCAACTCACCTCCGTTGTGCCCCAGTTTCTTGCAGGTGTTGCCGTACATGTTTCATTACGGCTTTGCGGGCACTACTTCTTTCGGGGGACTTGCTAGTAGGTGGGTTATTTGTATCCTACCCATCATTATACATTGTATATTATATTCCAGTTGTATCTAGAAGTTCCATCAACCAAAACATGTACTTATTTGAGATAGAGACCAGTGATGTCTATTCTTTCGACCGTAGAGTTGCGCGTTATATTCTATGGATTTCCTACTATTTGAGTTCCTTCTGTTGTGATCCTCGCCTTTAGGCGTTGTATGTTATGTTGCAAACTGGTTGATTTTAAAATGGTTTTCCTACACTCTACTACTTTTCTTGGTTTGGATTTCTGGGTTTTCGGCTTACTTAGAATACGTACGCCTTGAGACGTTCGTAGTCTAGGTGCCGGTCATATTCCGTAAATTTCGGACGTGGCATCACCCCTGTTACCCAGTTGTTCCTTGCGATCAACTTGCAATATTCCGTCATCTTCGTAGCACCAGTAGATGCAGCCCCAGTTTACGAGACACGTCTTCCATAGACTTTGAGAGTTCCAGAACAGTGGAGGAATCGTACTGGTGTACCAACCCAGAGCAGAGGCTTAGGACGAGGACAGTCGTTCAGCTCTCATCCCCAGGAGGGTCAGCAGTCAGCGCGTGGATGTTTTCGATGTGGAAGCCTTCAACACTTCGTCAGACATTGTTCCTTAGCACCACGTCAGGGTCATATTCTGAGACATCATGGACGCGGAGGGTTCGCTCAGAGGGGTCAGTCTAGCAGAGGACGAGTTCGACCTGTTGCGGGTAGAGGGCAAACACGAGAATTTGCTTCTACTCATCGGGACGCGAGGGCGTCCAATGCAGAGTTTTCAGGTATCCTTAATTCGTATGTTCTTTTGATGTATTTGTTTATTTTTCACACTCGTGCCGTGGTTGGGACAAGATTCGTGTTAGGTAGATCAGCCATTTGTTGTGTTAACTTCTATCAGCGATTCTTTTGTTGCGCGACATGTAATTCGGTCGTGTGCCAATCGGATAGAAGATAGAGATTCGTCTGTCGTTTTGATCCTTCTAGAGATGTTGGATTTGGCGTTCTCCTGGGCATGGACTGGTTAGCTACGTGCTAGGCGTTTGTGGACTACCGTGAGGAAACAGTCAGGTTTTGTTTTCCCCGGCGAGTTAGTTCTGGTTGTGCAGGTGGATAGTTGTGCCGCCTCTCACAGCTTGAATTCAGCCTTTTTCGCCAGTCGGCTTTTGAGTAGATGTCGTGAATTCTTGGCATTCATTCATAATACCATAGCCACAGTGGGTTTGTTGGACCGGTTTTCTTTCGTGCGAGAGTTTTCCGACGTTGTTCCAGATGAGCCGGCAAAGCTTAGGGAACTTAAGGATCTGCTGCAGAGGTTGTTTGTTGGGGGGAGTTTCGTGCGTCTGAGTGTTTCGCATTAGGAAGCTCCTATTTCTGTTCGTCAAGGAGAAAGACGATAGATTGAGGTTGTGTATTGATGGATCGTCAATTGAACCGGCTTACGGTGCGGATAGGTATCCTTTACCTCGCATTGACGATTTCTTTGATCAGCTCCAGAGTGCGAGATATTTTCTAAGTTTTTTTAGGATCAGGTCATCATTGTTGCGGGTTCGGAGTGATGACATATTGAAGTCTGCCTTGTGCGTGCTACGGGCTTTGTGTGTATTGGTGTGTCATTGGATTCACCAATGCCCTAGCAGCAATCGTAGATGTGATGAACTGGATTTCTTCAGGCCGTTCCTCGACCAGTTATTGTTGTGTTATTTACGACATTCTGGTCTATTTAATGTGTCTTGAGGGACAGGAGTAGCACTTGAGGATTTGTTTTGCAGATACTGGGAGAGCCCCAGCGGTTTGCTAGATTCTCGGAGTGTTCCTTCAGGCTTGTTTGTGTTGACTCCTAGGTCTTGTAGTTACAGGAGACGGTTTTGTATGGTTCCGAGGAAGATCGTAGCCGTACAGCTTAGGCCCAGACTTGTGAGCAGGACGGAGGTCTGTAGATTTTTGGGCTTAGCAGGTTTTTACCGCCGTTTCGTGCAGGATTTCTAGTGTAGTGCTGCACCGTTGACTGAATTGATCGGAATGGAGGTTTCTTTTCTTTGAACCGAGGCATGTGTGCGGAGTTTCGGCAGTTGAAGATTCGGTTAACAACTGCATCAGTTCTTTCTTGGCTTTTTGGTTCAGTCGACTTTGTGGTTTAATTGTGATGTTTCGTGAGTGGGGCTCGAGTGTGTACTGAGGTGACACTATGGAGTTATCGCTTTTGCTTCCCTACATTTGGAGGAAGTACGAGAAGGATATCCTACTCATGATCTGGAGATGGCCGCGGTGGTTTTGCGTTGGAGATTTGGAGACACTACTTGTTCGAGAGTCGTGTCAGATTTTTCACGGACCACCAGAGCTTAATGTACATTTTCCTGCAGCGGATTTTGATTGTTGTGATAGTCCTCTGCAGATTTACAGTTCTTGTGCGATCGTTGAGTACAGATTAAGTTCGTCTCTACTGAGCGGACAGCTTGCTCATGTCTGCGCCAGACCACTTTTTTTTTAATCGCTTTTGCGAGACACTGCCCGCCGATGCTCGTTCGTCAGAGATACTTGAGCCTATTCGGCTGGGTAATGATTCGGAGTCCTTGATTTGTGACAAGGGTGTGCTAAGTTTAGGGACGCGTTTGTGTACCTGATATTATTGGGTAGAGACATGAAATCCTAGAGCAGGCACATCGGTTAACTCTCAGTACTCATTCAAGTTCCACCAACATTTAACGTGACTTGTGAGATAGTTACGGGTGGGCTAGGATGTAAAGAGAAGTCTTGGGTTTCGTTTCAAGGTGTCTGTCTTGTTGTGTGCTTGGGTTGAGCAACAGAGACCGGCTGGAGAGTTGCAACCTTTAACCGTTCCAAAGTGGGAATGGGAGCAGGTCTCCATGAATTTCGTTATGGTATCTACCCAGGTTTAGTTAGGGTGTGACTCCATTCGGATGCTTGTCGTCCGGTTATACTAACTTTGCTCAATTGTTCTTTGTTAAATTTGTACGTACGTATAAATTGTTGTCGGCAATTGGGGATCGTCACTCGCCATTGTTAGGGTTCTCCTTCGATAGCTGTTATCAGGAGACACTCCAATTGGCAACTTTTAGGTTTAGGGGTTAGGTTGTGTCAATCACCAGTCTATTTTTCTGACTCTGCGTTGTAGGATTTTTGGACCTCAGCTAGTCTAGAGACTTCGGAGATGATCCAGTTGTTTTAGGTCAGGATGAGAATTGTCCATTTCGGACAGAGGTCATATGCCGACAGAAATGGTCGCAGATTCGAGTTTGCAGTGGCAGATCATGTATTCCTATGGATTTTTCCGATAAATGACGTGTTGAGTTTTGGGAAGCTTATCCCAGGAATGTAGGTCTTTTAAGATCCTTAAAGCGAGTTAGTTTCGTTGCCTTTAATTTGGCACTTTCGCCCAGATTATTGAGTATTCACCCCGTATTTTTTGTGTCGATACTTTGCAATTACCTTCACGACCTTTCTCACATGATTCAGCACCAGACCATTTAGCTCGAGCGCGATCTTTTGTTCACCAAGCAGCCAGTCGTGATATTGGACCGGCAGGTGAAGAAATTTAGATCGAAGGTCTTGCCATCTGTGAAGGTGCTTTGGCGCAACCCAAATTGTGAAGAGATCACTTGAGAGGCTGAGGGCGAGATGCGGATGAAATTCCCTCATCTCTTTGAAGGTATGCGTAGCTTTATATTTTTAAATTCGGGGACGAATTTCTTTAAGGGGGAAGATTGTAACACCTTAGGATGTGTTTAGTGGCTAATTACACTTTAATATATGGTTTTTAATAAAAAGTTTAACAATTGATTTTCAAATATTTTAGCAAATTTAATGAATATTTTATTAGAATTTTATCAAGCTTGCACACACATGTGCATGTAAACTAGGGCTTAATTGGGGTTAAACCATGATTAGCAACCATGGTGGACTAACCATCTTGTTAAGCCACTTTGGATTTGAATTAAGTTATTTGAATTTTTAATTAAGTGTGTTTCTTTTTTAAAAAAAATGGAATATCATTTGTGTTAGTTGACTTGGTGAGAGAGAGAGAGAGAGTGCATGATGGGCATCATGGCATGAGCCCATGCTTGCATTAAATGAGAGAGAGGGAGAGAGGGGTTGACTAGTGTGCTCTCATTTCTTTTCTCTTTCTCATTCTCACTTCTCTCACTCTCTCTCACACACACACACACACAACACCACCACCACAGCAGTAGCAGCAGGAGCAGCAGGAGCACCAACAGCACCATCAACAGCAGCTCCAGCATCAGCAGCAGCTCCAGCATCAGCACAGCAGCAGTAGCACCAACAACACCATCAACAACAGCTTCAGACAGCAACAGCATAGCAAGCAGCAGCAGCAACAGCAGCTCTTTTCCTCCTCTTCTTCTCCTTCTCCTTGCACGTAGGATTCCTAGGGGGTATAATCTCTGAACTCATTCTTTTGTTTGCTAAGCTTATGTGTAGAATTAGCTTCGGTTAGTGATAAAAGTGAGTTTGTATGGTAAATATGGTGATTGTGTGGACTTGTGGTTAAGGGATGATTTTATTGGTTAGACTAACTTAGTTAAGTGTTATTAGGGCCACTTAAACCTAGTTAAACCCCAGATTTCACTAAAATACCATAGGGTTTCATTTTGTGCAAAATTTAGCATTTTAAAGTGAATTTTTAGCTTTCTATGATCTGCAATAGACCCGGGAATTTCAGATAAAATCTGAGTTAACTGGAGCATACTTGATAGACCCTGATCACACCACAAGAGGACGAGACCCCATACCCAAGTGTTGGCCGCCGGTTTATTCTTTCTGGCCGCAATTTGCGGCCAGATGAGGGAGTCTTGGGGTTGGGTTTGTGTGGGTAGGAGTCTGCTATATTTTTAGGGCCAGTGGTATGTGCAATTTTGTAAGATTTCACCTGAGTTAGAATCTGGGGCGATATATCGTTTTTCCAAAACGTTTAGTTTGCACGATACGCGCGATATGTGAGTGGGTTCTGTGATCCAGCGTATCGCGGCGTGTCGGGGTAGTTTTAGACGCATATACACGATCTAGCGTATCGGACACACGCGCGTTTAGTTCGCGACGCGAGTTTCTCGTTTGATTTCGATATCGCGTTTTGCGAGATATTTGCTTATGTGTATTTTCCTTGTTTGAACTCTAGGTTTGCAGGCGGGCACTAGATATATTCATACCAGTGCACACATATATTGATATATCACTACTTGCGCACATGTACACTGTATATTCACATTAGTGCATACCTTCATTGATATATCACTACCTGCGCACATGCACCCTTTATATTCACATTAGTGCATACCTTCATTGATATATCACTACCTGCGCACATGCACCCTTTATATTCACATTAGTGCATACCTCCATTGATATATCACTACCTGCGCACAAGTACCCTTTATATTCACATTAGTGCATACCTCTATTGATATATCACTACCTGCGCACATGCACCCTTTATATTCACATTAGTGCATACGTACCTTGCGTAGTAGTGCACACGTATATTGTTACACTCATATTGCATATATATCCATTTGCACATGCATACCTATATACATACATATGTTACGTACATGGGTGATATTGACATGATTTAAAAACTAAGGAACCACACGAGATATTTTCAAAACTGGATCTTTTTAAAAGAGCGGTTTTCCCTTTTTACTCTTAATGTCATACGACACATTTCATGGATTTATGCATTTACTTTGGATTTATGTGATTTCTGGATTTGGGAACCGGGGTATTATTTTAAGAAAATACGCACTTTTTTAAAACCCGGTTTCCCTTGATATGATATTTCAGTGCGTCCACCAAGCGTTTTCTCGGTTCTGAGACATGTGACATATGAACCCGTATCGAGGAGTTGGATGAGGCCGATTGCGGGTACATGGTGGACCCGGTATGGTACCCCGGGGCGAGAACGGATCGCTGTGCAGTAGACGGTGATCCTGGCAGAGGGACCACTACCTACCGGTGATTGGTTAGACCTGGTGGTTATCCGGAGGATACCGACCAGAGTCGATAGATGGATACGGGACGGCACGTACTGCCGGGGCCGAGGGCCGATTCCGCAGACGGAGCCCGATACTTGAGGATTTGCGTGTCGATACTTGGTACGATGATTTGTGATATTTTCGAGTGCTGATGCTAGGCATTCACGATTCCATGAGCTGTACAGGATTTGAGGGCCGATCAGAGTGACGGCGCCTGAGGTTTTGTTGGGTTTTGGGTGCATTGATAGACATCGGTTATTCTTCCATGTTGACATTCCGTGTAGGTGATATTTATTCCCATGCTAGCATTCATTATTTTGCATCTCATCCTGTAGCTATAGTACCTGATAGAGTACTTTTGCATGATTATTGCATACCATGCTCATCATATATAGATGTTATTAGATTTCACCTGTTATGCACGATTATTGTATACCCTACTCATCATATAGATGTTATTAGATTGCATTTGCTATGCACGATTATTGCATACCCTGCTTATCATATAGAGATGTTATTTAATCGCACTTGTTGCATGATTATTGCTCATATAGCTCATCATATTGATGTTATCTGTTGGCATAGGTTAGTGTATCGCAGCACGTGCATACTCATGATTTCCTTTATATGTTATCTACTATTCACGAGTTGGCAACTCATCCCCGTTGTGCCACAGTGTTTGCAGGTTTCCCCTCAGCGTAGTCGCGGCAGGCTGTTTTATTGCATCTTTTGGCACAGATACCACTGCAGTTAGCGTGTTAGCCCTTTTGCTGATAGGTGGGTTTTTTGCGGTATCTGTTTATTTTTCGGTTGTATACACTGTTGTATCTAGTACTCTCTATCTACTTTCATGTATTGACTTAGAGACCAGTTGTGAGGACGATGCATATTATTTTGTACTCTGGTGTCGAGCTCGTTGTGAGCCGACTTTATTTATGCAGTTTTATCTTTCATGATATTTGTTTTCACTTATACTGCTCTTCGCTACGGCATCATATATTTTTATCGTGGTGATTGTTTCCGCCATTGGGCGTGTTTGCTCCCATTTAGGATGCTTTATTCTTATTGTATATCATTTTACTCATATATTGTCTTGTACCCGATTTCGGGGCTAGTTTTTACAAAGGAAATGCTGCCAAAATTTTTAAGATAATAACTTGAACTTTAAAGAATTTTACTAAATTACTTAAGGTTTTCTAAACGTTTTAACAAATGTTTCTATTAAATGTTTTAAACACTCAATACTTTTAATGGTTTTGATTTCTGGGTTTCGGCTTACTTAGTCGCGTTACGCCTGTAGACGTTACGTGGTTAAGTGCCGGTCACGGGCCAAACTTTAGGTCGTGACAATAGAGACCGTACTAAAGAGATTTAGTATGGAAGATTCCAAGCATGGTAATATACCCGCATTGCACGGAATCACCCTCTCCAAGAAGATGTCTCCCAAGACTGACGAGGAGAGGGTTCGCATGAGCACTATACCCTACGCTTTGGCGGTAGGATCTATAATATATGCGATACTATATACAAGACCAGATGTAGCTTACGCGCTAAGTGTGGTGAGCCGATATCAGTCAGACCCAGGAGAGAACCACTGGACAGCAGTGAAGAACATTCTCAAGTACCTAAGAAAGACTAAGGAGATGTTCCTGGTTTACGGTAATGGAGACCTCAGGGTCGAGTCCTTTACCGATTCAAGCTTCCAAAGTGACAAGGACGATAACAAGTCTGTCTCGGGTTTTGTGTTTACCCTCAACGGTGGGGCGGTGTGTTGGAGGAGTTCCAAACAGCATACCATCGCAGACTCGACGATGGAGGCTAAATACATTGCTGCAAGCGATGCCGCAAAAGAAGCGGTCTGGATGAAGAAGTTCATTAGTGAACTTCAGGTGGTTCCGTCCATTGTTGACCCAATACCTTTGTATTGCGATAACAATGGGGCTATAGCTTTAGTGAAGGAACCACGGTCCCATCAGAAATCCAGACACATCTTAAGGCGGTATCACCTAATTAGGGAGATCATTGATCGCCAGGAGATCGAGGTTCGGAGAGTGGACACTAAAGACAACACGGCGGATCCATTCACAAAGGACCTCCCTCAAACACAGTTCGAGCGACTGTTTGAGCTATTGGTTATGCGGTACGCCAGCAGCTGGCCTTAGTGCAGACATTGGGTATGCGGTACACCAATTACTGGACTTTAGTGCAAGTGGGAGATTGTTGGATATGTATGCCCTAGAGGCCATTATTGTATAGTACTAGTTTGTATATTACATTTTGGAAGCTTGGGATATATATATGGATTGACGACAGTCTTGCTCGATATTGTAGTATGCTACTTGGTTTGTATCTATCTTAATATATGTATATATTTATTTTAGCATATTGCTAATACATATTAATGGAGCCCTAAGGATTTATGCTTGACTACCGGCGTTGTGATGGCGATCACACTAGTGGGGGTTGGGTAGTCTATAAGTACATCCTTATACAGGTCCCTAGTCGTAGGATTATCGAGACAGGGCATCGATGCTCCAGAGTAGACTGGTGCATATGCTTCTCATCCCAGTAGGGGAGATGGTCTGTCCCACAGCCATCAGTACGTCGTACTGGAGATAGTATGCAGGTGCTCGTTAGGTTATGAGTACACTGGACAGGACTCGTCGGGAACTGTTGGTTGGTATTATACCCATCGTCAGTTAGCAGTTCCCAGGTGACATGAGTACAACTTATGTTGGAGATAGTGCACTCAGAGTAATTATTGGATCACAGGCACGTGATTGCAATGCTTGAAGGAGGACCTATCCCGGTAGGACAGTCTTACTCGAGATGATAGTACACTATCTGGTTTATCTTTATCATTGTGTACTGCTTGAGGTGACCTGACATGTCGCTATTACACGTTGATAGAGCCCCTAGGATTCTTGCTTGACCACCACCAGTATGAGGGCGATCATATAAGTGAGAGCTGGGGTCTATAAGCACATCCTTAAAATGTCCCTAGTCATGGGAGTTTCGAGACAGGGCATCGATTCTCCAGAGTAGACTAGTGTATACAGTCGAGACCCCGACGAGGGGCGGTGGCCGGCTCACAAGCCACTGGTGTCAGTTGGTTCACCTAAGATGTATACAGGTGCTCATTGGGTTATGAGTACACCGGACAGAACTCGCCAGGAACATGCTAGTTGGTCTTATACCTGACGTCAGATAGCAGTTCCCTGGTGACATGTGTACAGGTTAGTTCATCGACCTGGGGATCGTCATTTGTCTCGTGTGAGTTCCCACTGTACTTTGATTACTACCCTACCACGCTCAAAGGAGACGTGCAAACAGGTTTTAGTTGGGTACAGTCCCGAGCCACATGGAGGCAGTGAGTGGATTTTCAGGGGTTCGTCTCTCCCGGTATTGGGGGTGAGGTCGCGCTGTGTCTAGGAGAGCCATTACACGAAGCCCTCGGCCGAGGCAGGAGATTTACTGGTAGGTATTCCAGTAGTATCTCAAGGTGTTCTGGGCTACACTCCGACACGACTTGTACCGCTTTTGGGGGTCTGACTTTTACCAATCCCCTAGGCCCGCCATGCGATGCTCATAGACGAACGGACCGGACTGTACGGATATTGTCACTCACAGGCTCAGTAGGGTGTCAGGATGAGTTCGCTCATCGATGTCCCTTTTGGTCAATACCTGGTAGCCCGTTACGTATTGGCTTATACCTCTGACGTGCTAGTGGTTAAATCCACAACCAAGGTGTTGACGAGTCTTTAGATTCCCCCACATTCAGTTGCTCAAGTTTTCGGGCAAAAAGCTGTAGAGGCCGTATGGAGATATGGCAGGGTTCGATCAGATACGTGCGGTATTGCACGGATCAGGATCGGACGGATAATACTAGCAGGCTTTGGTTTAAGCCGGATAATAGTATAGTACAATGTAGATTTTGTCTCATTGCATTTGTATTTCGGTCGGAATACAAATGCGGGTGTGTATACACAGTATCGGGGTTTTTCTGTAATTTATTACGGGACCAGTTTTCTGGAGTTGCCAGTTTGCTTTCCGTTTCGGCCATATTTCTTTGTATCTTTCAATGGCCGAAGTTTGGTGGAGGAGGGCTTATTTGCATTTGTGCAAATAAGCATTTGTGGAAGGTTTTCTTTGCATTTTGTTACATCATGATGGTCTTCATGATGGTGCACTTTCCTTGACTTCTTGACTTGATCATTACTTGACTTTTGGAGTAATGATGTTGGGTTATGATGGTTCCTTTGGAGTGGGACTTGGTTTATGATCATGTTTTATCATGATACCTTTCTCTCTCTCTCTTATGATTGATCCAACCCCTTTGGCTTTTTCCCTCTCCCCCTTTACCTCAAGTGGCCGGCCATTGATATGGGGGGCTGTCCCATATTTTTGGTGGGGTGATTTTTGTTCATTAGGCTTCATAAAATCCCCACATCTCTATCTAAAAAGAGTGAGTTCATTTCCTCCACCAATGGCAACATCCACTACCCCAAATGAGACATGGTTCTACACACATTCTACAGCAAACCTTGGGCACGTCGGCTCGCCAACTTCGTGTCCGAGTTGCCTCGGTATAGAGGTGGGAGCCCGTAAAAGAAGCCGGCGACGTGGTGCCCTTCCGGCGACGAGGTGGAGACTGGAGCTTCCGCGGGAGATCGGGATGACGACGAGAAGACCGAAGGACACGGATCAGTCGGTATATCTCTCTTCCCCATCTTGTAGTTAGCTAGGACTAGTTAATGGTTCGATCGGGGTTTTAGTGTGCGGTGGTGCCGGTTTCAAGAAAATTAAAGTTAACCATTGCTTCCTCATTTGGCTTCGGGATAGAGGCCGGGGCGCCACCGTGCACTTACAGTGGTATCAGAGCCTCGCCATTAACATAGTCTAGCTTTGTCTAATATGTTTTACATTTCCGATCGAACAATTTTCCAAAAACCGTATTTTTCTTCACATCAGTTTCTGTCGAAATTTTTTGAAGTCCAAAAATTTTTCAGGTTGTCTCAGAATGATGTGCAGGGAGTTACAAGAGTTCTGTGAAAATTTGGGCTCGTGAACAGTCCAAACCACCGCGGTACCGCGGCCAAACCCATGCTTGGGCCGCGGTTCCGCCGCGACTTTAACTGTTCAGTCCCCCAAACTTTTGTAGAATGTTCCTAAGTTGAAAATAGGGGTTTTGGAATATTAATTTTGGGCCCAGAATTTCTTGATGTGCTACAGTAGTACTTTGGGGCCCACTTGTTAAAATTTGATCGATCGGATATTTTAAACACATTATTTCACAGTATTTACATTATATATGCGACCGTGAATGTCACTTGATCGGTAAATCCAGTCTAACTGCTATAGCCCGGTTAGACGGATTTGCAAACGCGACTTTCATGTTGATGTTCTGTAATTTTGCTGTGATGTTGCGGATTGGTCGTGGGGATAGCCTGGTTGCAGTGGTAGTACAGTTTTGTTGTATTATGTACATTTGATATTGCGGGGCGAGCGTCTGACATGTGGACTGCCGTCACTGCCTGTTTGTATTATTATTTTGGGGCACGACCAGGTTGCGGTCGATATACCCGTTGTATGTATATTTTACTTTCTATACTAGGATTGCCCCGCGGAGGGGTGCACGGATAGCCGGATTCTAGAGGGCAACAAGCCCGCATCTCATGGCATTGAGACGGAGGGGGCTTCACTCTAGAATTGGCGGGCTATTCGCTGCAGTCGTAGGGGGTACAGGTTGACCCAGAAGGGGTGCCCAAGTTACCGGATTCCGTGAAGTGTTGGGTGGTCCATTCACGGTGCTGAAGGGGGCTGCCTCGCATCAGGTTTTGGCGGGTAATTTGCCGCGCCCGTAGGGGTCTAGGGATTTCATTGCACAGGCTATCCACACGACCAGGGGAACGTCGGGTTTCAGTAGTGGCTCTATGAAACCCGGGGATCCCAGATATCTGTATTGTTCTGTGATGCTGTACATTTCTGTGATGTTGCATTTTATCACGCCTTGAGCGAAATATAATATATAGGTATATATATTAGTAGATGTTGTATATGTTTTGCATCCGCGCTAGTCCAGTCCCCGCTCTGTCATTAGTTAGCTAACCTAACGGGTAATGACGGGACCCAGTGGCGAATGCGGATGGCATATACGTACGTCATATTATTTTCGTTCTTTGTGGTGTGATCAATTGATGGGACTGCGTTGATTCGGATCAATGCAAGTTAAAAACAAACCTAATCTGATGTTGTTGGAACACTTTTCAAAAAGCTGTTATTGCAAGGACGTTCACTTTTGTTTTGCATCATGGTATTCAGTTGGAATATCCTGCTCCTCAGTCGACGAGGCAAGGGCCGAGATCCCTTCACCGGGAGTGACCCCTTGGACAAAAGTTTGCGTCAGGGCAATAACTTCACTATAGCCGATTACTTTTGCTTTGCATCGTGATATTCAGTTGGAATATCCTGCACCTCATTCTACGGGGAAAGAGCCGAGATCCCTTCACCGGGAGTGACCTCTTTAGCGAAGGTTTTCGTCACTATATTTTTAAAAGCTATCCGGTTCCTTCAACGATATCAAGTTCATTACGTTAAAGGTTTTCGCCAGAAACCATTCGTAGCCCTCCATCATTTCGGTTAAATATTCAGTAGTATTCAAGCTATGTATTTTGACCTCACGCCAAGGCATAGTGATTGGTAGCTGCCGGATATTTAGCTGTTGCATAGATAGATGCGTTGGTTTGGGACAGTCGTACTACTATTTTGGCTTACGTCAAAGGTATGTACGGGTGGGTTCAAATTAACCTGGACAATGATAGGTAGAACTTGACATGTGACTTATGATATTTTGACCTCACGCCAAGATTATAAGAGCATGGGGCAAAAATCTCATCGGGAGTTTCAAAAGAACTGAAACTTGCCAGATATGCGCATACCTTCTGGAGTGTGATGACGTGAGCGGATTCCGTCACGTTATCATGCGATGATAGTTGGATCCCGATTCCCACTGATGAGTTGGTTTACTCCTCGGGTGATCCCGACTAATTCTTCTTTCATGTTTGGAGAAGAATTTGAGGTTACAGTGGGAGGTTTCCAGATTAGATAAATTGGTAACCATTCTGATCTAGGTTAGAGTGCACGCTGAGTGTTTCTTTTCTCTCTCTCTTTGGCAGCGACCATTGACCCGACCCTAAGACTATGACTCAGTGACCAAAATTGACCGAACCTTCTTAAACACTGGCTTTTGGATTGTCAGAGTTGCGAACCTCATTGCCACTCCTACTTTTACCCTTTTCTCCAGGACACCCCGTATTACTACGAACGTCCACTTCCATTGGACAAAACCATCGTATGGTTAGATACGAACTCGAAAGAATTTATTCGAGGATGGTTTCAGGCTCTGGAGAAAACGGATAGGACTATTCAGTTGTCTTTTCCTTTTTCCTTCTCTCAGGTTGCGAGTACTCCTTGGTTTAGGAGATAGTACACCTATTATGAAAATTGGATAGTCTTCTTCCAAACCTTAGGCTGGTGCCGAACGGTGGGGAATGAAGAAAACCAATTAGCCTAACGATGGTGTACAGAAGGTATTATGTAAAGACAAAGAAAGGGATTAGAAGGAGGGCAAAGTAAATTGCGACTGATATTCACGACCAAACCAGGTATTTCATTACCACTCCCACTTCACCTTTGTATTTCTCTAGGACACTCCGTATCACTATGAAGATCCACAGTTTATTAGATACTCCATCATATGGTTATATACGAACTCGAAAGGAACTTATTCCAGTTCGGGGATGGATTCTGGTTCAGGAGAAATAGGAATAAGGTTTATTCGGTTGTCTTTTATCTTCACCTTCTCTCGCATTGCGAGTGCTCCTGGGATTAGGACAGTACACCCATTATGCTTATTGGATAGTCTTCTTCCAAACCATAGGCTGGTGCCGAACGGTAGGGAAGGAAGAAAACCATTTGGCCTAAAGGGGTGTGCAGAAGGTAATGACCAAAGACATATAAAGGGATTTGGAGAGGTGGCAAAGAATTATACGGTTACAGTCATGAATCTGGAAGAGGCTTTACTAGGAATACCGGGATACCCCATCGAAACATTTCAATATTTCAGTTTCACTGTGTACTGTTAAAGGAAAACTGATTTCCCGATTAGACACTTGCTCCAGGGTATGTATTTACAAAGTCTGATTCTCACATCTGTATGGTTTTACAGATGTTGAGTGGGAGTAAGTTATTGGGAATTGGGTGATCGTCCTCATTATATCGGGATTCGTTGTAATCGGTGATATTTGAGGAAGTCACCTGGGTTGTTTGCCGGACGGCAAATATTTGGTTTTGAATATCCGCTGTTATGCACCAATTTCAAATTGATATATCTGTACGTCTATTTTCATAGAGTGAGATATACCTTTTTGAAATTATGTCTATAACATTTACCTATATCAGTGGGTGATTAGGTAAGGAGCATTAAACAGCGGTGTAATTCTTCTTAACCATAAGTACAGTTTTCAACCTACGACACACAGTGAATGAGTTATCAGACTCAAGGGACTTATACAGAGTATTGTATGTTGTCCAGGGTCCATCAGGACAGAGGGTTGGTCCTCGTACTATATTCGGTTTACTTATGACTTCTCTAGTTTTTAGAAAGGTGTTTCGTGGAAACACAGGGTCCGAATTTTGAGAAGTTATAGGTATTTGAATAAAGTAGAGAACCAGGTGTTGCAGTATCGGGATTCTTCAAGTTAATCGAAGATGTAGATACTTGTGTATGGTATTCAGTTGATAGTAATGATTAAGAGAACTTGCTTCTCTTTCAGGTTACTCATAATTGGAAGCATTCCTAAGTTGAGTAACGTTGATCGGCCTCCTTCCATTTAGTTGACATGCACTGGAGACAGTTGCATGATTTGAATCTGGTTCAATTAAATCAGTGCCTCTGGTTCTATATTGGATATAAAACAGTTCATATCTTAACGATGTTGAGGTACGGGGAGTTGTCCGGCTTATGATTAAAACCAGACTCTGGATAACTCAAGGCATGTTTCTGTAATGGCTGTTTGTGGGTTGACCCAGGCTATGACGAGGGTTGACTTTCTACCATCTGGAAGATCAATAGTGATATTGTTCTAAACTCGCCACAGTTTTATTAAAAATGGATTTTTTCAAAAAACAGTAGTGGGAGTATGGTAGAACTGGAAGTGATTCCAGAACCACAAACGATTACTGAAGATTTGATAAGGAACCTAAAGATTCAATCTGGTTTGACATTCCATTGGCCACTCCGCAAATATAGTGGGTAACTTCAGGCACCCGAGAGGTACTCCGGTAACCTCAAGGACGGTGACAGGGAAGTTCTTGTTTACCCACACTTGCCATTGCTGTTGTTCCAGGTTGCGAGACCCGGCGGGAGGATGAGTATAGCGTCGTTCTAAACTAGTTTTAGAAGTGTACGTGTTTATGACTCTGCTAGAGGGTTGTCGTAGTCAGTGGGAGCAGGGGAAGCATTGGTGGATAAGTGGCTTATGTCTATTTATAGACTAAAGCAGATATAGCGGAGATAGATCATCAATTTCTGATGTGACAGTCATAGGTTTGACTTCATCAGAATAGGGGATGGATCTATTGAGAAGGTAGTAGGGTGTGATGTCATGGTATTTGGATGACATACACAGAGTAGGAAAAGAAACTCCTATACTACGATCGGTTATACTTTGGTCGTCACACAGTAGTTTCTCCATATGGGACTTGGACATTATATCAAACATACTGGTAACTAGATCTATGGTATTAGATTTAGATTTGGATGGTTTCCCAATTAAGGGTACTTAGACAGCATTCTAAGAGTATTTAGAATGGACGACTCCTGGCACGGTGGTGTACCTGCAGGTGATGGAGTCACCCTCTCTAAAGGTGTCTTACAGACTAAAGGGGAGAGGGATGTGCATGATTGGCAGATCACTTGCTTAGGCAATTGAGTCAATCATGAGATGTCAAGTACCACACCAGATGTTGTTCTTGCACTAGAAGCAATAAGTTGACATTAATCCAATCCTGGAGAAACAGTCGGAAGCAGTTTTAGAACATAAGTGGATGTTCTAGGGATATGATAACGACAACCTCATTCGAGAGACAGTTATCATTCCAGGCTTCCAAGGTGACCTGGACGATAAGGAGGTTATCAGAGTTATAGTTTTCCTTCTGACGAGGGGCAGTATTTTGGACAGGTGGTCCAAGGAAATACTGAGGGAGGCATGGCGCAGGATACTGATTAAGTTCAGTTGTCAATACTGTCTAAGAAGTTTGGATTTGGAGTTCATTTATGAGCTAGGTCCCATCAGACATCCAGACACATTCTTGGACAGGTATTACTCATTTCGGGAGATGGGTTTATTCGTGAACTTAAGATATAGAGAGACATAGAAAGAAACATCAAAGCGGATCCACTCACTAAGGCTATTCCTCGAATGCAATAGTTTCGCAAACGAGCTTTGTGAGATTGACAAGTAGAGGAGTTGGGTGTTCGGTATCACACGGGCTGTGAGTATGCGACATCGCAATAATTAGCCTTGAGTGCAAGTGGGAGATTGTTGGAGATAGTGCACTTAGAGTCAATTATTGGATCACAGGCACGTGATTGCAATGCTTGAGGGATGACCTATCCCGGTAGGACAGTCTTACTCGAGATGATAGTACGCTATCTGGTTTATCTTTATCATCGTGTACCGCTTGAGGTGACCTGACATGTCGCTATTACACGTTGATAGAGCCCCTAGGATTCTTGCTTGACCACCAGCAGTATGAGGGCGATCATATAAGTGAGAGCTGGGGTCTATAAGCACATCCTTAAAATGTCCCTAGTCGTGGGAGTTTCGAGACAGGGCATCGATTCTCCAGAGTAGACTAGTGTATACAGTCGAGACCCCGACGA
This sequence comes from Agapanthus africanus, assembly GCA_030015575.1. NCBI lineage: Eukaryota > Viridiplantae > Streptophyta > Magnoliopsida > Asparagales > Amaryllidaceae > Agapanthus > Agapanthus africanus. Next base: position 220,071,746 of record JASDDO010000029.1, read on the forward strand.
GGGGCGGTGGCCGGTCTCACAAGCCACTGGTGTCAGTTGGTTCACCTAAGATGTATACAGGTGCTCATTGGGTTATGAGTACACCGGACAGGACTCGCCGGGAACATGCTAGTTGGTCTTATACCTGACGTCAGATAGCAGTTCCCTGGTGACATGTGTACAGGTTAGTTCATCGACCTGGGGATTGTCATTTGTCTCGTGTGAGTTCCCACTGTACTTTGATTACTACCCTACCACGCTCAAAGGAGACGTGCAAACAGGTTTTAGTTGGGTACAGTCCCGAGCCACATGGAGGCAGTGAGCGGATCTTCAGGGGTTCGTCTCTCCCGGTATTGGGGGTGAGGTCGCGCTGTGTCTAGGAGAGCCATTACATGAAGCCCTCGGCCGAGGCAGGAGATTTACCGGTAGGTATTCCAGTAGTATCTCAAGGTGTTCTGGGCTACACACCGACACGACTTGTACCGCTTTTGGGGGTCTGACTTTTACCAACCCCCTAGGCCCGCCATGCGATGCTCATAGACGAACGGACCGGACTGTACGGATATTGTCACTGACAGGCTCAGTAGGGTGTCAGGATGAGTTCGCTCATCGACGTCCCTTTTGGTCAATACCTGGTAGCCCGTTACGTATTGGCTTATACCTCTGACGTGCTAGTGGTTAAATCCACAACCAAGGTGTTGACGAGTCTTTAGAGTCCCCCACATTCAGTTGCTCAAGTTTTCGGGCAAAAAGCTGTAGAGGCCGTATGGAGATATGGCAGGGTTCGATCAGATACGTGCGGTATTGCACGGATCAGGATCGGACGGATAATACTAGCAGGATTTGGTTTAAGCCGGATACTAGTATAGTACAGTGTAGATTTTGTCTCATTGCATTTGTATTTCGGTCGGAATACAAATGCGGGTGTGTATACACAGTATCGGGGTTTTCCTGTAATTTATTACGGGACCAGTTTTCTGGAGTTGCCAGTTTGCTTTCCGTTTCGGCCATATTTCTTTGTATCTTTCAATGGCCGAAGTTTGGTGGAGGAGGGCTTATTTGCATTTGTGCAAATAATCATTTGTGGAAGGTGTTCTTTGCATTTTGTTACATCATGATGGTCTTCATGATGGTGCACTTTCCTTGACTTCTTGACTTGATCATTACTTGACTTTTGGAGTAATGATGTTGGGTTATGATGGTTGCTTTGGAGTGGGACTTGGTTTATGATCATGTTTTATCATGATACCTTTCTATCTCTCTCTTATGATTGATCCAACCCCTTTGGCTTTTTCCCTCTCCCCCTTTACCTCAAGTGGCCGGCCATTGATATGGGGGGGCTGTCCCATATTTTTGGTGGGGTGATTTTTGTTCATTAGGCTTCATAAAATCCCCACATCTCTATCTAAAAAGAGTGAGTTCATTTCCTCCACCAATGGCAACATCCACTACCCCAAATGAGACATGGTTCTACACACATTCTACAGCAAACCTTGGGCACGTCGGCTCGCCAACTTCGTGCCCGAGTTGCCTCGGTATAGAGGTGGGAGCCCGTAAAAGAAGCCGGCGACGTGGTGCCCTTCCGGCGACGAGGTGGAGACTGGAGCTTCCGCGGGAGATCGGGACGACGACGGGAAGACCGGAGGACACGGATTAGTCGGTATATCTCTCTTCCCCATCTTGTAGTTAGCTAGGACTAGTTAATGGTTCGATCCGGGTTTTAGTGCGCGGTGGTGCCGGTTTCAAGAAAATTAAAGTTAACCATTGCTTCCGCATTTGGTCTTGGGATGGAGGCCGGGGCGCCGCCGTGCACTTACAACTTAGTCCGTTGACTTGACACTGCTACTTCGCCTCAAGTATGTTCCCACTGTTCTTTGATTGCTACCCTACCACGGCTCTATTGAGTCATACAAACAGGTAGTAGTTGGGTGCAGTCCCGGAGCACTTGGAGGCAGTGGCGGTTAGTGTTGGATATAGTGCCCTCAAAGTCAATTATTTGTTCGCAGGCAAGGTGATTGCAATGATTGAGGGAGGACCTATACCGGTAGGACAGTCTTACTCGAGCGAATAGTATGCTATCTGAGTTGTCTTTATCATCGTATACATGCTTTAAGTGACATTGCAGTTCACTGTTACACGTTGATAGAGAATAGTATGCTACCTGGTTTATCTTTATCATCATGCACATGCTTTAGGTGATATTACAGATCACTATTACACGTTGATAGAGCCTTTAGGATTCTTGCTTGACTACTAGCAGTATGATGGCGATCATATATGTAAGAGTTGGGTAGTCTATAAGCACATCCTTAAAGTGGTCCCTAGTCATGGGAGTTTCGAGACTGGGCATCGATACTCCATCAGTAGACTAGTGTATACGATCAAGACCCCGACGAGGGGCGGTGGCAGGTCTCACAAGCCATTGGTGTCAGTTGGTTCACCTAAGACGTATACATATGCTCATTTTATGAGTACACCGGACAGGACTCGCCGGGAACATGCTAGTTGGTATTATACCTAGCGTCAGATAACAGTTCCCTGGTGACATGTGTACAGGTTAGTTCATTGATCTGAGATCGTCATTTGTCTCGTGTGAGTTCCCACTGTGCTTTGATTACTACCCTACCACGGCTCAAAGGAGTCGTGCAAACAGGTTTTAGTTGGGTACAGTCCCGAGCCACATGGAGGCAGTGAGCGGATCGGCAGGGGTTTCGTCTCTCCCGGTATTGGGGGTGAGATCGCGCTGTGTCTAGGAGAGCCATTACACGAAGTCCTTAGTCAAGCAAGAGATTTACTGGTAGGTACTCCAGTAGTATCTCAGGGTGTTCTGGGATACACTCCGACATGACTTGTACCGCTTTTGGGGGTCTGACGTTTACCAGCCCCCTAGGCCCGACAAGCGATACTCATTGACGAACGGACCGGACTGTACGGATATTGTCACTGACAGGCTCAGTAGGGTTCCAGGATGAGTTCGCTCATCGGCTTTCCTTTTTGTCGATACATGGGTAGCCGTTACATACAGCTAGTGCCACTGACGTGCTAGTGGTTAAATCCACAACCAATGTATTGACGAGTCCTTAAAGTCCCCCACAGACAGTTTCTCAAGTTTCAGGCGAAACGTTGTAGAGGCCGTATGATATTATGGTAGGGTTCGATCATATACGTGCACTTGTGCATGGATCATGATCGTCCGGATCATACTAATGGGCTTTGGTTTAAGCCGGATCCTAGTATTAGATTTGTTGGATTACTTTAGTCTCATTGCATTCGCATTCAGTCGGAATGCGAATGCAGGTATGTATATACAGGTGAGGGGTATCCTTGTGATCCGTCACGAGTTTACTTTAGATGTTGCTATATCTTTTTATTATTGTAAACATTTGGATTAATGTTTACAAGTGGAAATTGTGAGCTTAAGTCATCATTAGGAGCTTTAATTGTGACACATGCCTAAGTGATGACTCATGGTCTTTGTGCATATGTCTCATTTTGGATTGATTTATGTGTTGAAATGATAAGAGGAGAGAGAAGGGGCAGCCTTGAGGCAAGGGGTTTGCTCTTGGATTATCATTCTTACTCTCTATTATTATTCCAACACAAATAAATAAGAAAAGCTCTTCTTCTTTTTCTTCTTCCTCAAGCTCACCATTTCCACTAATGGCATCATCTTCAACCTCCATCCATACACTCTCATGTGTTGAGAATCAATGGATGCTTGAGACAAAGTTATCACACACATTCTCTACATCGCCTTGGACATGTCGGCTAGCAAACTTCATGTTCGAGTTGCTTCGGATGAAGCGGGAGCCCGTAAAAAGACTCATTGATATGGTGCCCTTCTGATGAGGTGACCGAAGATCGGAGATGCCGCGAGAGTTTGGGATGGTGGCCAAAGACCAAAGGACACGGATCGATCGGTATAGCCACTCTCACTTCTTAGTAGTTTGCTAGTTTAGCATTAATGGTTCGATCCGGGTGAAAGACTACGATAGCGCCGGTTTCCTAAAAAGTTTTTGTTTCCGCATTTGGCCTCGGATTGACGGCCGGAGCGCTTTCGTAGACTTACATGGTATTAGAGCCACACCATTAACCTTTACTAGATTGTTCTAACTTGTTTAAAATATCGATCGAACGAAATTTCCGAAACCGCAATTCCATTTCATGAAGTTTCTGTCGAAATTTTTTTGTGGTCGAAAAATTATTTTCAGTGTGTCAGAAAATCGTGCAGGCTCTTTTAAGACACTGGAAGAAATTTGGAAGCACGATCCTACCATGAGACCGCGGAATCGTGGCGAAACTGGCATGTTTGCCGCGGCTGCGCAGCGGAATGGTGGGAACAGTGCACCATTTTTCTTCCTGTGGTTTTTTAAATGGAATTGTGGTTTCTGGAACATTTTGTTTTGGCCCAGATTTGTTACAGTACGGGATTTGTGCTTGGGGCCCACTTCGGGAAATTTTGTCGATCGAAAATTTTAAATAAGTTAGTTCACAGTGCTTACATTACATCTGCGACAGTGAATATCATTCGAGCGGTAAATCTTGTCTAATTATTATTGCTCTTTTAGACGGGTTTGCAAACGTGACATTCACGTTGATGTTCTGTGTTGTGCTGTGATGTTGCGGTTTTGTCGTGGTGGATAGCTTGGTGCAATATCAGTACAGTTTAGTTTTATTTATACATTTGATATTGCGGGGCGAGCGTTCGACATGTGGACAGCCGTCACTGCCTGTTTGTATATTATTCTTTTTGGGGCACGACCGGGTTGAGGTCGATGTACCCGTTGTACATATTTTATTTTTTGTACTAGGATTACCCCGCGGTGGAGTGCACGGATAGCCGGATTCTAGAGGGCAACGGGCCCGCATCTCATGGCTTTGAGACGGAGGGGCTTTACTCTAGAATTGGCGGGCTATTCGCCGCACCCGTAGGGGGTATAGGATGACCCAGGAAGGGTGCTCAAGTTACCGGATTCTGTGAAGTGCTGGGTGGCCCATTCACTTTGCTGAAGGGGGCTGCTTCTCTTCTGGTTTTGGCGGGTAACTTGCCGCACCCGTAGGGGTTTAGGTTTTCATTGCACAGGCTATCCATAACCAGGCGAACGTCGGGTTTCAGTCGTGGCTCAATGAAACCCGGGGCTCCCAGATATCTGTATTGTTCTGTGATGCTTATTACTTTTCTGTGATGTTGCATTTATATCATGCCTGGAGCGATTATTGTATAATGATATATATATATATACTAGTAGATGTTGTATATGTTTTACACCCGCGCTAGTCCAGTCCCCGCTTTGTCGTTAGTTAAGTAACCTAACGGGTGATGACGGGACCCAGTGGCGAATGCGGATGGCATATACGTACATTTTATTTTTGTTCTTTTCTGGTGTGATTAATTGATGGGATTGCATTTGTTAGTCTATGGTAGCGCCCCGGTCGTCTAAAAGACATCAAAATGCGGAACAAAAACTTTTTAGCTGGCGCTATCGCATACTATTGTAGGGTTCCTAGGCACTCTAATGGAGTTTCACAAGGCATCAAACATGGCTAATTCAAATTTTACAAGTGCCTACAAACCCTAATACGGATCGTTAACTAGATATATAGGCGATGCAAGCAAGTAAACGGAAATATAGCTAAAGGGAAGGGGCTACAACCTTTGTAGATCCGGTCCTCCAACTCCTAGGCTCCGCGATGAAGTCCCCTCGCTGTCCAAATCGGATTCCGGACTCAAGCATCGGCTTCATCGAAGAAATGAACGGGCTTGGTCGTCGGCTTCGATGCCGAAGATGATCTACGTCGAGGCATCACTAGATCAAGCTCCACCTTCACAAAGCCATGAAAACTTGTGAAGGAAACACCCTATACTACTTGGCAAGAGGTAGAGGATGAAGAAATAGGAGGTGGGTTCACTTTAGAATTGGATTTCTCACTCATATGCTCAACTTGCCATTGATGAAGACAAGCATTTTCTTCATGGAAGAAGAAGATGATGAAGAAGAAGAAGATATGATAAGTCATTTAAAAAAGGAAATAAAAATGAATACTTATCATGTATTCAACCATGGTTTAGTGTAGAGATTTAACCAAGGTTAGATGAATGGTTAGGGTTAGAGAAGAGACAAGAATGGTGGACTTGTTCAAAGATTCAAGAAGCTTCAAAGAAAAAACAAACTAAGCCACCATTTCTTTTTCTCTTTATCTTTTCCAAAACAATAATAAATAGATAAATAAATAAGAGCCTTAGGCTCTGCGTAGACGAAGTTTGAAACCCGAACGAACCCGAAACCCTAACACAAACATGCTCTCTGTACTTTTTCCAAAATCTGGAGTTTTTCGATATTAAAAATATGCAGAAAAATCAGCAGGAAATTCTAAGGGTTTCTGTAAAATTCGTGTGCCTAATTCCATCAATGCGCCGCGGTTCCGCGGCACGAGCATGGCTAGTGCGGCGGTTCCGCGGCGGTTTTGTCTTTTGTGGCATCGAAATTTGCACAGTAATTTTTAGTTTAAAGTGCTGGTTTTCCTGGGAATTTTTAATATTTTTTCAAGAGTTGAATTTTCTGGGTTGTTTTGGGGATTCGAATGTTCGATCGGATTATCAAATTTTGTCTGTGTGGCTTTCCGGATAATTTATTAATATGTTAAAAAGTTCGACCGGATATAAATACCCAATCTTTCCTCTGCCGGAAAATTTCCAAGTGTTGGATTTTTCCGAGGTTTAAAGACGTTCTAAGTAGTGCAACTAACGCGATGGACCCTCTAGAAGACAACAAACCTTAACTCGATTATGTGACCGTCTTGAACTGCCCTTTGAACCTTCGGGTTTGGGGCAGTACGGCGTGCCACATGTGAGGCGTTGGCTTGACCCTTCTACGGCTGGACCGTTGGTACTGAGGCACGAAGTGAATGTTTTTAAACTTATTTCATGTGTTGATCTGTTTCGGGAAAACTTGGGTGTTCGATTGTTTGATCGAAAAGTTTAGCATTTTCTATTTATCTGGAATGTGATACAATAATTGGAATTCACAAATAGTTATGAGATAACTGAATGAATGTTATAAATCTAGCGGTTTGGTCTCATTTGATCGGTTGCCACGGGATTTTGATGTGATCAAAAGTCCGTCGCAATTATGTAGCATACGCAGATACTCGCCGGGTAAACTTAATAGACAGCCTCACTCCATAGCCCCGACCAAGTGACTGTAGGAGAACCCCGTCGCCGAAAGCATCCGTTCGGGTGCTCGCGGCAGCGGTGTTCCGCCTTGGTGCACTTTGTCGACGGCGTCGGGGGTGCGGCCGCCTACTGAAGTTTGCGACGAGCATTCGATGAGGATGTCGGGAATCTTGTTGAATTGCCCGACTTTATATTGAAAAGTGTTTTCGATAATGAGACTAAAATGCGGGGTTTATAATTGTTAGGCATGTGATGTCTAAGTAATTCATTTGATTAGGCATGCGATGTCTAAAGTAATTATGGATTCCAACTGTTGTAGTTTTACACTTTCTTTTCTGTGACCGTAAATGTAATATGTGACATTGCCGGTTTCGTTGCTATATGTCAACGACAATTGGGATGTGCATATTTACTTACGTTGATGACATGTGTTGTTATGTGTTGCTGGATATGTTATATTGGATCGTCGTGGTTGAATAGCCGGGGGTTTTTATGTGAGATGAGTGTTTTTCATTTTCATTCATGTAAAAACTGTATGTAATATTCTTTTATTGGGGCACTTCCAGGTTGCGGATGTTGTCACCATTTGTATATTATTTACTTTTCTGCACTAGGATAGACCCAAGGAGGGGAGCACAAGTAACCGGGTTCTGGGGTCCAGTGGGAGACCAACTCGAGGAGTCGAGTCCGGGTCTCCTAACCCTAGAATTGGTAGGGTTGCTTGCCGCTCTCGTAGGGGTCTAGAGGTGTGGGATTGGCTATTCATCACGACCGTGGAATCCGTGTTTTATACCGGCTCGTATTGAAAACACAGACGTCCTAGTATATCCAATATTTCATATGTATCTTCTGCTGTGATTTATCTGTGATGTGATCATGTGATGTTCTGTGTCAGATATTGTATATAGTATATATGATATATTATATAGACGTTGCTTATGTTTTACACCCGCGCTAGCCCTGCCTCGCTCTGGCGTTAGTTACCTAACCTAACGGTGCAGACGGGACATCGAGACGAATGCGGATGGTATAAGCGTACGTTATATTTATCTGTGATGTTTAGGTGGATTTAAATGATAGGATATTCATTAATGAGATTAATGAAAGAAAATAAACCTAATTGATGTTGTTGAATCGAATTTCAAAATAAAAACAGGTAGCTACAGTTCTTGCTTTGCATCGTGGTGTTCATTATAGAAAATCCTGCACCTTATTCGATGAGGAAAGGACCGAGATCCCTTCACCGGGAGTGACTCCTTTAGCAATAACTGGCAGATGCTACAACCTTCAGTTTGTCTTTGATCGCTTCTATAGTTTCCGCTTTGCACAGTGATATATATGATATATCCCGCACCTCATTCGACGAGGAAAGGGCCGACGATCCCTTCACCGGGAGTGACCCCTTTAGCAAAACTAGAAAAGCCTCGAAAACATTCCATTTTAAAAACCATTTGATTCCGCAACGAGATCAAGTTCAAAGCGTTAAAGGTTTTCATAAAAACCCATTCGCAACCCTCCGTCATTTTAGGAAGTAGAGTACTTAGTATTCGTGCTGTGTTTGTTGACCATAGTCAAGGCACAGTGTACGGTAGCTAAGTGATGTCTTCCTACACCGCATATGATGCGATTAGTTAGGACAGTCGCGTGACTTTGTTGACCTTAGTTAAGGGTCATGTGGGTGGGTCTAATTAATCATGAAATGACGGGTAGAACTTGACTAGTACTTATGATTTGTTGACCATAGTTAAGGTCATAGGTGCTAGGGGTAAAAACCATTATCGGGAGTTTCAAGTGTTGAAACTTGCAATGAGATTGCATACCTTCTATATGATAGTTGGATCCCGATACCCACTGCGAGTAATTATTACTCCTGGGAGAGTTTTGCACTTTGCGATTAGCCGATCAAGTAGGTGTCTAGAAAGGTGTCAACGGGGTTACGCCTCTGGGAAAACGAGGTTTACTGTAATTAGGTCCGTGTGAAAGCACGGGAAACCTCCCTCAAAGTACCGACACCAGCCTGGCTAAAAGATTGGCGAACTTGTAGAGTGCAATTAATCCCGGCTAGTCTTTCCTTTTAAGGTTTGAAGGAAGATTTGATAAAAACAGTGGGAGCCATCCTGATTAGATAAAATATATAACCAATCTAATCTTGCAAGAGCGCACGCAGAGTGTTTTCTTCTCTCTCTCTCCTAGTAGCGACCATATCACGCCTTAATCAAGATAATAATACGGATATTGATCGAACCCGCTTGTTATACTGAGCTGGGAACGTTGGTCCCGCTCCAACTTATAATTGTTATAAGACAGAGCAGGAAATTGGGGATTTCCAGAATTCCCGTGCCACCCAAACGAAGAGAGTGAATGCTGATGCATCATCTTCGAGTGTGTTCATTACAAAGAACTGTTTCTCAGTATCCTCCGTATCCTGGGTATATGATACCGGATCAGGATCCCAGATATGTAATCTGTTACATAGGGCTACAAAAGGGTAGAAAAACTGAGAACGGGTGATAAGTTTCATGAGACAGAAAACGGGGCAAGTGTTGCAGCCAAGTCTGTTGGTCACTGTCACCCTGTATTACCAATACATTGATTCTGAACAAATGCTATTAGATACCGAACCTGATATACAAAATCATATCAGTTTCTTTATGAGTAAAGAAATGATAAAATTTTGTATTGTTGGATAATGTTTTGAACATTTCCTATATCAAAAGTTGATCGGTTCAGGCACGTTATCTAAAAGCATTGACATTCTAGATCAAACTACAGTTTTTAGTATACAGAACACACACAAGAGGAAGAGTTCAGAAATGAACGAATCATTCCTGAGGCATTGTAGACTAGGTCATATCAATGCGACCCGACTGGCTGAAGTTGCATTTTAGATGCATATTTAAATCAGTTTGAATTTACATCTTGTGAAACTTGCCAGTCATGTCACAAAGATTAGATGACCATAGCCCTGTTTACTGGAAACAGGGAAAGAGTTAGTAAACTCTTGGGATTGATACATGATGATGTATGTAAGGTCTCCTGTCTACACATGCCAGGACCGGTTCTTTATACTTCATTACGTTCTCTGATGATCTCTCAAGATTCTGACATATGTTCCTGTTGAAACACAAGTCCGAACCTTTTGAGATATTCACAGAATATAAGTTAGAAGTAGAGAACCAATAACCGAGTATAAGTATTATGTCCTATGATAAGATCAGGGAGGAGAATACTTGTGCATGGAATTCCTGGACTATTCTAAAGGAGAATGAGATTCTCTCTCAGTGTTACTCCTCTGAATACACCACAGCACAACGGTGTATCGGGGTGGAGCAATCGCACAATATTTGATATGGTGTGCTCTATGATGAGTATTACTGAGTTACCTATTTCCTTTTGGAGTTATGCACTTATGAAGTTGCATACCTATTGAATAGGATTCGAATCAAATCACTGCCTACCACTTCATATGTGATATGGAAAAGGAAGAGCCCATATCTTAAGTTAGTTAAGATTTGGGATTGTCCGGCCTATATCTAAAAGCAAAATCCGGACAGGCTCGAGGCAAGGCCTGTAATGTAGAACTGGAAAGGTTCCAGCTATACAAACTACAGCAGATAATTTGGTAGAACAAAAGGATTCAGTAGATTCCAACGAACCTCAGCCTCTCTGCCGATCTAGTAGGGTTCCTCACCCACCTGAGAGATACCTTGGTTTCTCGATGACAGTGGGAGCATGGAATGCATCATGAGATGATGACCCAACTAGATTCGAGCAGGCCATCAAGAGTAGGGACACTGTAAGAATGGCTGGATGCTTAGCGGTCTGAGATGGAATCCATATACACCAACAAAGTATGGACTTTGGTTGCTATATCTGAAGGGTTAAATCCCCATCAGGAGCAAGTATATCTTGAGAAGATTACTTGGTGTAGATGGAAAAGTTTAGACTTTCAAAGCTAGACTTATTAAAGGTTTTAGTCATCAACCAGGTGTGGATAATGATGAAACCTTTTCTTGGGACTATGCTTGAGTCCATCCAGATCCTACTTGCCACGGCTACATTCCATGACTACGATATCTGGTGGTTGGGTGCCATGACTACTTTTCTAAATGATGTTTTAGAAGAGTGCGTCTATAAGTACACAGCCAGAGGGCCTCGTAGACAGTGGGAGCAGCGGAAACGTGTGCAAGATGCTTTATAGGATAAAGCAGGCATCGCGGAGTTGGAACATCTGTTTTGATGGATTAGTCAAAGAAGTTGACATCATCAAAATGGTAGATGAACCTTGTATAAACAAAAAGGTAGTAGGGAGTATGGTGACGATCCTCGTAGAGTACGTGGATGACATACTCTTGTTAGGGAAGGAGTTTCCTATGCTACGCTCGATCAATCTCCGCTTATCACAATGATTTTCCATATGTTAGTGTATATGCCCTAGAGGCCATTACTGTATCATACTAGTTTGTATATTACTTAATGGATGCTTGGGATATTCACCTTGTATATACAATCTTGCTCAAAATAGTAGTATGCTACTTGGTTTGTTTCTACTTCAATGTGTACATGTGTTTATTTTTGTATATCGCCTATACACATTAGTAGAGCCCTTAGGATCTTTGCTTGATTACCAGCGATGTGATGGCCGTCACACTAGTGGGGCTGGGTAATCTATAAGCACATCCTTATGCAGGTCCCTGGTCGCAGGACTATCGAGACAGGGCATCGATACTCCGGAGTAGACCAGCGCATGCGCTTCTCATCCCAGTGTGGGAGACGGTCTGTCCCACAGCCGTCAGTACGTCGTACTTGAGATAGTATGCGGGTGCTCGTTAGGTTACGGGTACACTGGACAGGACTCGTCGGGAACTGACTAGTTGGTACTATACCTATCGTCAGTTATCAGTTCCCAGGTGACATGAGTACAGCTTAGTCCGCTGACTTGACACTGTCACTCCGCCTCGAGTGTGTTCCCACTGTACTTTGATCACTACCCTACCACGGCTCAAAGGAGTCGTGCAAACAGGTAGTGGTTGGGTGCAGTCCCGAAGCACTTGGAGGCAGTGACGGTTAGACAGGATTCGTCTCTCCCGGTATTGGGGGTTGACATCGCGCTGTGTCTAGGAGAGCCATTACACGAGTAGTCCCTGGCCAGGGCAAACGAGATATACTGGTAGGTTTCCAGTGTTATCTCAGGGTGTTTTGGGCTTCGCTCCGGCACGACTTGTACCGCTATTGGGGGACTGACGTTTACCGCCCCCTAGGCCCGCCATGCGATGTATCAGACGAACAGACCGGACTGTACGGAGAATGTCACACTCAGGCTCAGTAGGAGTTCAGATGGGTTTCGCCTCGTCCGTCTTCTTGTCGGCATTACCTGGGGACCGTTACGCACAGCTAGTGCCGCTTGCGGTCTGTGGTTAAACCCACTGCCAGCGTAGTGTCGAGTCTTTAGAGTCCCACACAGAAAGCTTTTCGCCTTTAGGCAAAAGAGTAGAGGTCGCATGGTATTGCGACAGGTCGCATGGTTTTGCGACAGGGTTCGGTCACATCCGTGCACTTGTGCACGTACAGTGTCCGGACAGTTTACACTAGCGGGCTTTGGTTTAAGCCAGATCCTAGTGTACCTTATAGGATTGGATTTATCCAGTTTGCATTCGTGTTCCTCGGAACGCGGATGCGGGTGTGTATGCACAGTTGACAGGGAGGCAGAGGCAGCGGATTCTCATTAGGGTTGTTGACAGTTGACCGTTGACTTTTTGACTTTATGCTCAACCCTAATGAGAATATGATATGTGATTAACTATTATATTAATTAAGTATTATGGTGATATGGTTGTTGACTTGTTGACTTTTGTTGACTTGTTGACTTTGGTGACTTGTTGACTTTTGTTGACTTGTTGACCGGTTGACTAGGCTTGACTAGTTGACCATCATGATGACCATAGCCATCATTTCATGGCAAAGACTTTTGTTTACTTGCTCATTTGTGTAAAATGAGTGCATGAAATGATATGGTTGTGGTTGCTTCTAACCATCACATAAGACTTTTGTTAATATGATGAGTTATCATTGCTTTGGATTACGAGAGGGTGAGAGACAAAATACTTGCTCATTCTTTCTTGCTCATTCTCTCTCTTGTTCTTGAGCTCTCCTCTTGCTCTCACCCTCAACCTCTTGCTCCCTCTCTTGATCTATGGTTCTCTTGTCTCATGAGTTGAGAATCAAGAACCATAGATAAAATCCCATTCTATTTCTTCTCTACTCATTCTAGTTCACTAGGTTTAGCAAACCAAGTGAACTAGTTTCTTCAAAGAACGAAGAAGGAGCTAAAGGTTGGAGCTTTCAGGTGGATCTATCTTCGGCGTACGGAGACGACGAGAAGAAGCCATCGGACCACCATCGGAGCTTTGAAGACGAAGGAGTTCAAGTTTAGGTATAACCATCTCCATCCGAGTAGCTAACTCTCTTTAGCTAAGTTTGCTAGTTTTAGTTTAGTCAAAGATCCCGACTTTGCTTAGTCCATGTTGCCCCTTGCGCTAAAAATTGATTTTTAAACCGTTTCCGCCTCCCCGAAAGTACCGGGAGAGGTAGCATGGACTTACAGTGGTATCAAAGCCTAACTAAACTTAAACTAGCTTGGTAGTGAAGTGTAACGAAGTTCGGAACCGGAAAAATAAAAAAAAACCAAACTTTTACAAAACCTGAGTTTCTGTTGAAATTTTTTCTGGTCAAAATGAAAAACTTTATACTCCTAAATTCGGCTCAGGGTTTTGTGTGAACACCCATGAAAAACGGTCCACTGTTTCGTTCAAACCGCCGCGCTTCCGCCGCACGAGGTAGGCATGTGCCGCGGAAGCGCCGCGGTTTGTCGTCTTCTCTGCATCGTTTTTCATGCAGTGTGTGTCTGTGTTGGTTTTGGGATTTTTGAAATATATTATATGTGCCCAGATTTTCCAGAAAAGAAATTTCCTTTTGGGGTCCTATAATTCCGTATTTTTTCCGAACTTCACTGCACTTTGACTATGATGGTTATATCTGTGATGTTTGCATGTATTGAACGTCGGCTAATCGCTATAAGTCGATTGGTCGGGGTTATACATGATCTGTAATGTGCTGGAATGTGTATATAAATATGTTGGATTGTCGCGGGTGGATAGCCGGGGGTTGTGAGACGAGAGTTTTCTTTTCTTGCAATTCATGTAAATTTGTAAATTGATGTAATAATTATTTGTATGGCCGCACAACCGGGTCGGGGTTGTAGCCGTCATTGTATAATTTCTTTTTACTGTTTTTGCTCCTAGGATAGACCCATGGAGGGGTGCACAAACTACCGGGTATGCCGAAGTGTCGAGTGGCCTACTCATGGAGATGAGGGAGGTTGCTACGCTTCGGGTACTTGGCGGGTAGTTTGCCGCACCCGTAGGGGTCTTGGGTGGGGTTTTGGCTATTCACCGCGACCGTGTAACCTGTCTTTTGTTACAGGCTCGTACAAATTACAGATTCCTAGTATATCCAATGTATTCATCTGTGATCTGAAATGTTTATCATTGCAGTATATCTATATATGATATTATTTAGGCGTTGCTTATGTTTTACAGACGCGCTAGCCCAGCCCCCGCTCTGTCGTTAGTTAAGTAACCTAACGGGTAATGACGGGGCCCCGTGGCGAATGCGAATGGCATAAGCGTACGTCATATTTTGGTTGTTTTCTGCAATGGTAGGATTAAATGATGGGACGCATTAAAAGAACTAATGCAAGAATATCACGCATTAAAAGAACTAATGCAAGATAATAAACCAAGTTAAAGTCGTTGGAACACTTTCGAAAAACCATTCGGTTCTTTTCAAAACAAACTTTTAAAATACGGAGTTTGAGCCACTCCATTTAAAAGCTATCTCGTTCCATCGACCAAATCAAGTTCACTACGTTCACGGTTTTGCCAAAACCATCCGTAGCCCTCCATCATTTCAGTTAAATATTCGGTAGTATTCAAGCTATGTATTTTGACCTCACGCCAAGGCATAGTGATTGGTAGCTGCCGGATATTTATCTGTTGCATAGATAGAATGCGTTGGTTTGAGACAGTCGTACTGCCATTTTGGCCTACGTCAAGGGTATGTACGGGTGGGTTCAAATTAACCTGGATAATGATGGGACGAACTTGACATGTGACTTATGACATTTTGACCTCACGCCAAGGTCATAAGAGCATGGGGCAAAAATCCACATCGGGAGTTTCATAAGTACTGAAACTTGCTAGATTTGCATACCATTTGGAGTGTGATGATTCTGGTAGGATTCCTTCAGTTTCGTCACGCGATGATATTTGGATCCCGATCCTACTGTGAGTATATGCTACTCCTCGGGAAATTTCTCACTAATCGATCAATGCTACAAACCTAGTAGGTGCCTAGAAAGGTGTTAGCGGGGCTACGCCCCCAGGGAAAAGAGGTTCTATAATTAAGGAACTTCGCGAAAGCATTGGAAAACCTCCCTCGAAGTACCGACACCGGCCTGGCTGAACGGTTAAGCAAGTATTGTGCGGTGGGATTGATCCCGACTAATTCTTCCTTTATGGTTTGAGGAGGGTTTCGAGAAACAGTGGGAGCCATCCTGTTTAGACAAACTAAAAACCACTCTAAACTTGCAAGAGCATCATGCTGAGTGTTTCTTCTTCTCTCTCCTAATTGCAGCGACCAATCAACATGACTGGACTTAAGTTACTCCTAGATAAAAACAAACTGACAGGGCCAAACTACAAAGATTGGCTCAAGAATGTCAAGATAGCAATCACTTATGACAAGCTGGGGTATCTTCTTACCACTAAAGCTCCCCCTGTCCCTGGTCCAACTTCCAGTGTCGCGGATAAGGAAATCCGCAAGACTTGGGAGATTGATAGCGCGAAGGCCAAGTGCCTCCTGCTTGCCTCGATGGACAACGAACATCAGAGGAGGCATGAGAATATGGACATGGAGTCCATATTGCTCCATACAAAAGAACTATATGGAGAGCAATCACGTATCGCAAGATACGAAGCGTCGAAAAAGTTATTTTCGACAAGAATGGCCGTCGGATCATCAGTAGCCGAGCACGTGCTAAAGATGATCGGCTTCATTGAGGAGCTCGCTGACCTAGGGATCACATTGGAGAGTGAGCTATATACGGATATAGTTCTCCAGTCCATTCCTTCCACTTACGCCCAGTTTATACTGAACTTCAACTTACAAGAAAAAGAGGTTGAACTTTCAGAGCTCCTCAACATGCTGAGGAGCGCAGAGGGCACCCTACAGAAAGGTAGGGATACATCCACTTTGTTTGTAGGAGGATCATCTTCTTCTAGGTCCAAGGCGAAAGCCAAGGGAAAGAAGAAGAAGGCCCCCGCCAAACCAAGGGGCGGTGTTAGTAAAGTGGATACGAAGGGAAAAGAAAAAGCAACAAAGATAGCGGGAAAGCTTGTGGATAAGGAAGAATGCTTCTATTGTCATAAGAAAGGACACTGGAAGAATGATTGCAGGGCCTGGAAGGCCAGAACACAGGAATTGAAGCAGGTTGCAGCTTCAGCTTCAGGTGTGTATGTTATTGAAAACTGTCTTTCAATAAACTCTACTTCCTGGGTATTGGATACCGGATCAGGATCTCATATCTGTAATTCTTTGCAGGCGTTGAGATACCGTAGGGTTTTGAAGGCAGGTGACATGACCCTCAGAGTTGCGAACGGAGCTAGCATGGATGCTAAAGCCGTGGGGGACTATCACCTGGGAATGTCAGATGGACATGTTTTGGTTTTGCGTAATTGCTTTTTTGTACCCAACGCAACTTGTAATATCATTTCTGTATCTTTAGTTTCTAAAGAAGGTTATGAATTTGCGTTTGTAAGTAATGTTGTAAACATTCACCTTAATCAAGTTTTGATTGGGTCAGGTACATTGAGTAATGGTATATACGTGTTAAACCAACCACAGATTTTCAACGTCCAGAATACACACAAAAGAAAGTCTCCAGAATTAAATCAGACTTTCTTATGGCATTGTAGATTGGGTCACATCAATGAGAGAAGGTTGACTAAGTTACATATAGAAGGATATTTGAATGCGTTCGAATATCAATCGTATGCCACTTGTCAATCTTGTCTCAAAGGAAAGATGACAAAGACTCCGTTTACTGGACAAGGAGTAAGAGCGAGCGAGCTCTTGGGACTCGTACACAGTGACGTGTGCGGTCCAATGTCTACATATGCCCGAAGCGGACATTCTTACTTCATTACTTTTACGGATGACTTCTCAAGGTACGGTTATGTCTTCTTAATGAAACATAAGTCCGGGGCCTTTGGAAAATTCCAGGAGTATAAGAATGAAGTAGAGAAACAGACCGGCAAAAGTATTAAGATTCTAAGATCGGATCGAGGTGGAGAATACTTAAGTGCCGAGTTCCTGGACTATTTAAAAGAGAACGGAATTCTCTCTCAGCTTACTCCTCCATACACCCCGCAACATAACGGTGTATCGGAGAGACGGAACCGCACCCTATTGGATATGGTGCGGTCCATGATGAGTAACGCTGAGTTACCGCGATCATTCTGGGGGTATGCGCTAGAATCAGCTGCATACCTTTTGAACCGAGTTCCGACTAAGACTGTGCCTACCACCCCATATGAAATGTGGAGTGGGAAGAAACCCTATCTTCAATATCTGAAGATCTGGGGATGTCCAGCTTTTGTCAAAAAGCAGCATGCGGACAAACTCGAGGCACGCTCAGTACTGTGCAAGTTTGTGGGATACCCAAAGAACACCAGGGGGTATCTTTTCTACTACGCAGAGGAACAAAAAGTCCTTGTTTCTCATAATGCCCACTTTCTAGAACACCAGTTCTTGGAAAAGGAGAATAGTGGGAGCGCAGTGGAACTGGAAGAAATTCCAGAACCACAGACTATTACTGAAAGGTTAGTGGAACCAGAGGGTTCAACAGAACAAGACATTCCTACGCCGCTCCGCAGGAGTAGTAGGCAGTCTCATCCGCCCGAGAGATACTGCGGTTTTCTCATAGACGGGGATAGAGAGGATTGCATCATAGATTATGATGAGCCTACTAGCTTCCAGCAGGCCGTTCAGAGCGTTGACTCAGTGAAATGGATGGATGCAATGCGGACCGAAATGGAGTCCATGTACACCAACAAGGTATGGACGTTGGACATTGCTCCAGACGGGGTAAAACCCGTAGGATGCAAGTGGATCTTCAAAAGGAAGATTGGTGTAGATGGACAGGTTGAGACCTATAAAGCTAGGCTGGTAGCAAAGGGTTTTCGTCAAAGACCTGGCTTGGACTATGACGAAACCTTTTCTCCAGTAGCTATGCTGAAATCCATTCGGATCCTTCTTGCCATTGCTGCCTTCCACGATTATGAGATCTGGCAAATGGACGTAAAGACAGCTTTTCTAAATGGAAATTTAGAGGAGTGTGTCTATATGGACCAGCCGGAGGGTTTCATTCAGAGTGGGAGCAGCGGAAAGGTGTGCAAGTTGCTTAAGTCCATCTATGGACTAAAGCAGGCGTCGCGGAGTTGGAACATCTGCTTTGATGAGACGGTCAAAGAATTTGGCTTTATCAAAAATCCAGATGAACCATGCATCTATAGTAGATTTGTAGCGAGAACTGTAGTATTTCTCGTTTTATACGTGGATGACATTCTCTTAATAGGAAATGACATTCCTATGCTACAATCTGTCAAGGGGTTCTTGTCACACAGGTTCTCCATGAAAGACCTGGGTGATGCCTCATACATTCTGGGTATCCGGATCTACCGTGACAGATCCAAGAGGATATTAGGACTTTCACAGTCCAGGTACATCGACACCATACTGAAGAGGTTCAGTATGGAAGATTCCAAGCGCGGTAACCTACCGGCTTGTCACGGGATCACCCTCTCTAAAGAGATGTCTCCCAAGACTGATTTGGAGAGGGATCGCATGTCTATTATACCCTACGCTTCTGCGGTAGGCTCTATAATGTATGCGATGTTGTGTACCAGACCGGATGTAGCTTATGCACTGAGTGTGGTAAGCCGGTATCAGTCTAACCCTGGGGAGAAACACTGGATAGCGGTAAAGAACATTCTCAAGTACCTGAGAAGGACTAAGGAGATGTTCTTGGTGTATGGCGGAAAAGACCTCCAGATCGAGGCCTTTGCTGACTCCAGCTTCCAGAGTGACAAGGATGATTCCAAGTCCATGTCGGGTTTTGTCTTTACCCTCAATGGAGGGGCGGTGTATTGGAAGAGTTCCAAACAGGAAACCGTTGCAGACTCGACGATGGAAGCGGAATACATCGCTGCATCTGATGCCGCAAAAGAAGCTGTCTGGATGAGGAAGTTCTTGAAAGAACTTCAGGTGGTTCCGTCCATTGTTGATCCAATACCTCTGTATTGCGACAACAACGGGGCTATAGCTTTAGCGAAGGAACCCAGGTCCCATCAGAGATCCAGGCACATCTTGAGGCGGTATCACCTGATCAGGGAGATCGTAGATCGCCAGGAGATCGAGGTTCGAAGAGTCGCTTCAGAAGATAACACTGCTGATCCATTCACCAAGGCCCTGCCCCAGACTCAGTTCGAGCGGCTGATCGAGATGATAGGTCTTCGATACGCCAGTACATGGCCTTAGTGCAAGTGGGAGATTGTTAGTGTATATGCCCTAGAGGCCATTACTGTATCATACTAGTTTGTATATTACTTAATGGATGCTTGGGATATTCACCTTGTATATACAATCTTGCTCAAAATAGTAGTATGCTACTTGGTTTGTTTCTACTTCAATGTGTACATGTGTTTAATTTTGTATATCGCCTATACACATTAGTAGAGCCCTTAGGATCTTTGCTTGATTACCAGCGATGTGATGGCCGTCACACTAGTGGGGCTGGGTAATCTATAGGCACATCCTTATGCAGGTCCCTGGTCGCAGGACTATCGAGACAGGGCATCGATACTCCGGAGTAGACCAGCGCATGCGCTTCTCATCCCAGTGTGGGAGACGGTCTGTCCCACAGCCGTCAGTACGTCGTACTTGAGATAGTATGCGGGTGCTCGTTAGGTTACGGGTACACTGGACAGCACTCGTCGGGAACTGACTAGTTGGTATTATACCTATCATCAGTTATCAGTTCCCAGGTGACATGAGTACAGCTTAGTCCGCTGACTTGACACTGTCACTCCGCCTCGAGTGTGTTCCCACTGTACTTTGATCACTACCCTACCACGGCTCAAAGGAGTCGTGCAAACAGGTAGTGGTTGGGTGCAGTCCCGAAGCACTTGGACGCAGTGACGGTTAGACAGGATTCGTCTCTCCCGGTATTGGGGGTTGACATCGCGCTGTGTCTAGGAGAGCCATTACACGAGTAGTCCCTGGCCAGGGCAAACGAGATATACTGGTAGGTTTCCAGTGTTATCTCAGGGTGTTTTGGGCTTCGCTCCGGCACGACTTGTACCGCTATTGGGGGACTGACGTTTACCGCCCCCTAGGCCCGCCATGCGATGTATCAGACGAACAGACCGGACTGTACGGAGAATGTCACACTCAGGCTCAGTAGGAGTTCAGATGGGTTTCGCCTCGTCCGTCTTCTTGTCGGCATTACCTGGGGACCGTTACGCACAGCTAGTGCCGCTTGCGGTCTGTGGTTAAACCCACTGCCAGCGTAGTGTCGAGTCTTTAGAGTCCCACACAGAAAGCTTTTCGCCTTTAGGCAAAAGAGTAGAGGTCGCATGGTATTGCGACAGGTCGCATGGTTTTGCGACAGGGTTCGGTCACATCCGTGCACTTGTGCACGTACAGTGTCCGGACAGTTTACACTAGCGGGCTTTGGTTTAAGCCAGATCCTAGTGTACCTTATGGGATTGGATTTATCCAGTTTGCATTCGTGTTCCTCGGAACGCGGATGCGGGTGTGTATGCACAGTTGACAGGGAGGCAGAGGCAGCGGATTCTCATTAGGGTTGTTGACAGTTGACCGTTGACTTTTTGACTTTATGCTCAACCCTAATGAGAATATGATATGTGATTAACTATTATATTAATTAAGTATTATGGTGATATGGTTGTTGACTTGTTGACTTTTGTTGACTTGTTGACTTTGGTGACTTGTTGACTTTTGTTGACTTGTTGACCGGTTGACTAGGCTTGACTAGTTGACCATCATGATGACCATAGCTATCATTTCATGGCAAAGACTTTTGTTTACTTGCTCATTTGTGTAAAATGAGTGCATGAAATGATATGGTTGTGGTTGCTTCTAACCATCACATAAGACTTCTGTTAATATGATGAGTTATCATTGCTTTGGATTATGAGAGGGTGAGAGACAAAATACTTGCTCATTCTTTCTTGCTCATTCTCTCTCTTGTTCTTGAGCTCTCCTCTTGCTCTCACCCTCAACCTCTTGCTCCCTCTCTTGATCTATGGTTCTCTTGTCTCATGAGTTGAGAATCAAGAACCATAGATAAAATCCCATTCTATTTCTTCTCTACTCATTCTAGTTCACTAGGTTTAGCAAACCAAGTGAACTAGTTTCTTCAAAGAACGAAGAAGGAGCTAAAGGTTGGAGCTTTCAGGTGGATCTATCTTCGGCGTACGGAGACGACGAGAAGAAGCCATCGGACCACCATCGGAGCTTTGAAGACGAAGGAGTTCAAGTTTAGGTATAACCATCTCCATCCGAGTAGCTAACTCTCTTTAGCTAAGTTTGCTAGTTTTAGTTTAGTCAAAGATCCCGACTTTGCTTAGTCCATGTTGCCCCTTGCGCTAAAAATTGATTTTTAAACCGTTTCCGCCTCCCCGAAAGTACCGGGAGAGGTAGCATGGACTTACACCATATAGGATCAAAGTGATACATACTATATCCTAAGCTTTGGATCTATGAGATAGATCTAATTGGATGTTAGGATACTCACTAGTTGTAGTGAGATGGTATCAATCGATCCTGGGGAGAATCACTGGAAAAGTTCCAGAGTGATAAGGACGACTGAATGTCAGTCGCATGCATTGTCTTTACCCTCAGTAAAGGGACGGTATGTTGGAAGAGTTCCAAGCTAGATACAGTGGCAAACTAGACGATAAAGGCTGGTAACATCGCTATTTAAAGATACTGCCAAAGAGGCAGTTTGGGTGTATATTGGTTCATAGAATGAACTAGGTTCCTACCATTGTGTGACAATGGAAGTGTGGCTTTGGCCCTGGAACCCTGGTCCCATCAGTGATCCAGACATATTCTGAGGCAGCATCACCTGATCATGGAGATAGTTGATCTCCAGGATGATCGAGGTTGCGAGTGTAGACTCAGAGGACAACACGGCGGATCCACTCACGAAGGCCTTTTCCCAAAGAGAGACTTTTAGGGGATGGTTGAGTATTAGATACTACAACCACTGCTACAGATGGCCCTAGTGCAAGTGGGAGATTGTTAGTTATATGTATGCCCTAGAGGCCATTACTGTACATTGGATGTATATTGTAGTGGATGCTGGGACATATATATAGGTAGGACTTTCTTGCTCGACATGATAGTACGCTATCTGGTTGCTCTTTGTCTTAACATGTATACTTTCTGTCTCTCTGTTACATGTTGATAAAGCCCTTAGGATGTGTACTCGACTTCCAGGACTATGATGCAGATCATACTAGTGGAGCCTGGGTAGTCCATGAGTACATCCTTCAATGTTCCTAGTCGTGGGAATATCGAGACGGGGCATCGATATTCCAGAGTAGACTAGCGTATATCTTCTCGACCCATGTGATGGGCGATGGATGATCCCATATCCATTGGTGTTTGACATCGGAGATGGTATGCGGGTGCTCAGTGGAGACTGGGTACACTGAACGGACTCGCCGAGAACTCCCAGATGGTATTATACCTCACGTCAGATGGCAGTTCTCTGGTGACACTGGTACAGCTTAGTCTGTTGACCCGAGATCGTCATAGAGTCTTGTGTGTCTCCCACTGTGCTTTGATTTCCACCCTACCATGGCTCTACTGAGTCGTGCAAACAGGTGGTTTTTGGGTACAGTCCCGATTCACATGGAGGCAATGAGCGATAGGAGGGGATTCGTCTCTCCCGGTATTGGGGGTTGATGTTGCGCTATGCACGACTGGCCATAACAGGAAATCCCTGGCCAGGGTTACAGTGATATACTGGTAAGAGTTATCAGTAGTTTCACGAATGTTATGGACCTCAAGTCGGCATGACTTATCGAGCTACGGGGGTCTGACGTTTACCACCCCTAGGCGAGATATGCAACATATCAGACGAACAGACCGGAC
Organism: Agapanthus africanus; assembly: GCA_030015575.1. NCBI lineage: Eukaryota > Viridiplantae > Streptophyta > Magnoliopsida > Asparagales > Amaryllidaceae > Agapanthus > Agapanthus africanus. The sequence continues at coordinate 220,095,204 of JASDDO010000029.1, forward strand.
TGTGCGGTAAGTGTTACTGGTTGGATTCACAGGAGTATGAGCGGACTTGCTTGTCGATCTTCTGATTGCTCAATACCCGGGTGGCCGTTACGTTTAGCAGACCGCTTGCGGCTTGTGGATACTTGATATGATCATCATCTGCTACCGGCGTATTGACGAGTCTTTAGAGTCCTACACAGAGGTTTCCTGGCTCAAGCGAAACGAAATAGGAGCGCATATGAGATATGTGCGGGAACAAGAATAATGCGTGCATGTGATACCGTATTCCATTCTCGGGATGAATGTATCGATTGGTTGTATACGATATAACCCGGTTATCGAATCAAGGATTGATTCGGTAAGCCGATACATTGGATACTAGTCGGTTATATGCGATATGACCGGATCGTTAGATCAAGTGTTGATTTAATGATTTAATGTATAATTATATATTTGATATATTACTTTACATTAACTAGTATTGGTTCACTTTAAAAGGATTTTCTCACTTGAAATGCACATTGTATATGTGATATATTTTTGTGCATTTGTTTGTATCATGTTTGATGATATTTGCTCATTTGGGTTTGTGTAAAGATTAAACCATGTTTAGTGAATGGTTAGGGTTTCTTTTCTCTTATTTATTTATCTTTACACAAACCCAAATGAGCAAGTATCATCCAATGAAGGAAAGATAAATCCGTATTAAATCGAATGTTTAATACGGGTGATAGAAAACTGGAAATTGGCAACTTCCAAAAGTGATCTTGAAACGAATTTCAGGATAACCCCGTAACAGTATAAACATACCCGCATTTATATTACGACCGAATACAAATGCAACTAAGACAAAGATATTATATCTACACAGTATAATACTCGAATCCGGCTTAAACCAAAGCCCACCAGTATTATCTGCCCGAAAAAATGACACGTGCGAAAACGCATGTGCCTTTTCCGAACCCTGCCATAAAACCATACGGCCTCTACAACGTTTCGCCCGAACTTAGGAATGTCTGTGGGGGACTCTAATGACTCATCAATACACTGGCACTGGGTATAACCACTAGCACGTCAGAGGTACTAGCTGTACGTAACTCTTGCCTATGTATTGATTAGAAGGGAAGTTGACGAGCGAACTCATCCAGAAAGCCTACTGAGTCTGACAGTGACAATATATGTACAGTCCGGTCCATTCGTCTATGAGTATCACATATAGGGCCTAGGGGGCCGGTAAACATCAGACCCCCAATAGCTGTATAAGTCGTGTCAGAGAGCAGCCCAGAACACCCTGAGATACTACTGGAATACCTTCTAGTAAATCTCGATTACCCTGGCCAGGGATTTCGTGTAATGGCTCTCCTAATCACAGCGCGATCTCACCCCCAATACCGGGAGAGACGAATCCCCGACGATCTGCTCACTGCCTCCATGTGGCTCGGGACTGTACCCAAAATATACCTGTTTGCACGACTCCTTTGACCCGTGGTAGGGTATAAATCAAAGCACAGTGGGAACTCATACGAGACAAATGACGACCTCAGGTCGATGAACTAACCTGTACACATGTCACCAGGGAACCGCTCTCTGACGCTAGGTATAATACCAACCAGCAAGTTCCCGGCGAGTCCTGTCCGGTGTTCTCATAACCCAATGAGCACCTGTATACATCTTAGGTGAACCAACTAATACCAATGGCTTGTGAGACCGGCCACCGCCCCTCGTCGGGGTCTCGAATGTATACACTAGTCTACTCTGGAGTATCGATGCCCTGTCTCGAAACTCCCACGACTAGCGACACTTTAAGGATGTGCTTATAGACCCCAGCTCTCATGTATATGATCGCCATCATACTGCTGGTAGTCAAGCAAGATCCTAAGGGATCTATCAAAGTGTAACAGTGATAAAGACAAACCAGATAGCATTCTATCATCTCGAGTAAGACTGTTTTATCGGTATAGGCCCTTCCTCAATCATCACAATCACGTACCTGCGATCCAATAATTGACTTTGAGGGCACCATATCCAACAATCTCCCACTTGCACTTAAGGCTAATTATTGTGATGCCGCGTACTCCCAGCTCATGTGATACTGAATATCCAACTCCTCTACTAATCAGTTTCACAAAGCTCGTTTGCAAAACTATTGCGTTCGAGAAATAGCCTCAGTGAGTGGATCCGCCCTGATGTTTCTTTCTATGTCTCTCTTAAACTCAAGTTCGCGGAGAAAGCCATCTCCCGAATCGAGTAATACCTGTCTTAGAATATGTCTGGATATCTGATGGGACCTAGTTCATAAATGAACTCCAATTCCAAACTTCTTAGACTGTATTGATAACTGAACCTAACCGGTATCCAACACCATGCCTCCTACAGTATCCTCTTAGACCGCCTGTCCATAATACTGTCCCTTGTCAGAGGGAAAGCTATAACTCTGACAATCACTCTATCATCTAGGTCACCTTGGAAGCCTGGAATGATAACCGTCTCCTCAAGGAGGCTGTCGTCATCAAATCCATAGAACATGCACTTATGTTCTAAAACTGCTTCCTTATGTTTCTTCAGGATTGGATTAATATAAACTTATCGCATCTAGTGCAAAAACAACATCTGGTTTGGTACTTGACATCTCACGATTGACTCAATTGCCTAAGCAAGTGATCTGCCAATCATGCACATCCCTATCCCCTTTAGTCTGTAAGACACCTTTAGAGAGGGTGACTCCATCACATGCAGGTACACCACCATGCTAGGAGCCATCTATTCTAAAATACTATTAGAACACTGTCAAAGTACCCACATTGGGAAACTACCCAAATCCAGATCTAAAACCATAGATCTAGTAACCAGAATATCAGATATTATATCCATATCCTTTGTGGAGAAACAACTGTGTGACGACCACAGTACAACCGATCGTAGTATAGGAATTTTACTTCCTACTCTGTGTATGTCATCCAAATACTATGACATCACACCCTACTACCTTCTTAACAGATCCATCCCCTATTCTGATGAAGTCAAACCCATGACTATCACATCAAAAATAGATGATCTTATCTCCGATATATGTGCTCAAGCCTATAAATAGACATAAGCTAATTGCCCACCATGCTTCCGCTGCTCCCACTGACAACAAAACCCTCTGGCAGAATAATATATATGTACACTTCTAAAGCTAGTTTAGAACGACGCTATACTTATCCTCCTGCCTAGTCTCATAGCCTGGAACAACAGTAGTGTCAAGTCTGGGTAGATAAGAACCTCCCTGTCACCGTCCTTGAGGCTACCGGAGTACCTCTCGGGTGTCTGAGGTTACCCACCATATCTGCGGAGTAGCTAATGGAATGTCAAACCTAATTGAATATATAGGTCCTATTAAATTTTCCGTAATCGCTTGCGGTTCTGGAATTACTTCCAGTTCTACCATACTCCCATTACTGTTTTCTGAAAAAATCCATTTTACCAAAAATGTGGCGAGTGTAGAACAATATCACTATTGATCTTCCAGATGGTAGAAAATCAACCATCGTCATAGCCTGGGCCAACCCACAAACAGCCATTACAGAAACGTGCCCTGAGTTATCCAGAGTCTGGTTTTAAGCATAAGCCGGACAACTCCCCGTACCTTAACATCGTTAAAATATGAACCATTCTATATCCAATATAGAAACTTTGGCACTTATTTAATTGGAACTAGATTCAAATCATGCAACTGTCTCCAGTGCATATCAACTTAATGGAGAGAGGCTTATCGGCATTACTCAACTTAGGAATCTATCCAATTATGAGTAACCTGAAAGAGAAACAAGTTTCTTAAAACCATTACTTGAATACCAATCACAAGAATCTACATCTTCGATCTCTTTGAAGAATTCCGATACTTGTGACACCTGGTTCTCTACTTTATTCTTATACCCACAACTTCTCAAAACTTAGACCTTGTATTTCTATGAAACACTTGTCTAAAATCTAGAGAAGTCATAAGTAAACAGAACATAGTACGAGGACCAACCCCTTTTTCCTGATGGACACTGGATAATACTCTGTATAAGTCCGCCGAGTTGAATAACTCAAAACCTGTGCGTCGTAGGTTGAAAACTGTCCCCAGGCCATTTCCTCAAATATCACCAATTACAACGAATTCCGATATAATGAAGATGATCACCAAATTCCCAATAACTTACTCCCACTCATTATCTGTAAAACCATACAGATGTGAGAATCATACTTGGTAAATACATACCCTGGAGCAAGGGTTTAATTGGGAAATCAGTTTACAATTAATAATGCACAGTGTAATGAAAATGTTTCGAAGGGGTATCCTGGTATTCGTTATAATGCCTCTTCCATAATCCAATTCGTTACTTTAACCGTATATTTGTTTGCCTTCTCCCCAAATCCCTTTATTTGTCTTTATTCATTACCTTCTGTACACCATCATTAGGCTAAGTGGTTTTCTTTCTTTCCTACCGTTCGGCACCAGCCTATGGTTTGGAAGAAGACTATCCAGTAAGCATAATAGGTGTACCCTCCTAAACCAAGGAGTACTCGAAACTTGAGAGAAGGTGATGATAAAAGACAACTGAATAATACCTTATTCTATTTTTCCCAAACTGGGGAAAAAAGCAAAGGTGAAATAGGAGTGGCGATGAAGTACGTGGTTTGGCCGTGAATGATAGCAGTCGCAATTTACTTTGCCCTCTTTCTAATCCCTTTATTTTGTCTTTAGTTATTACCTTCTGTACACCCTACTTAGGCTAATTGGTTTTCTTTATTCCCTACCTTTCGGCACCTGCCTATGGTTTGGAATAAGAGTTATCCAATAAGTGTAATAGGTGTACTCTCCTAAACAAAGGAGCCCTCGCAACCTGAGAGAAGGTCATAATAGAAGACAATTGAATAAACCAATTCTATTTCTCCTGAACCTGGATCCATCCTCGAAGAAATCCCTCCGAGTTCGTATATAACCATACGATAGATCTATCGAATGGAAGTGGATATCCGTAATAATACGGGGTGTTCTGAGAAATACAAAGGGTAAAAGAAGGAGCGGCAATCACTTATACAACTCGGACAATCCAAAAACCAGTATTTTAAGAAGGTTCGGTCAACATGGTCACTGAGTTATAGTATAGGGTCGGTCAAAGGTCGCTGCCAAAGAGAGAGAAAAGAAACACTCTGCGTGCACTCTAACCTAAATTAGAATGGTTATCACTTTATCTAATTAGGAAACCTCCCACTGTAATCTCAAATTCTCCTCCAAACCTGAAAGAAGAATTATTCGGGATCACCCGAAGAGTAAACCAACTCATCAGTGAGAATCGGGATCCAACTCTCATCGTATGATAACGTGAAGGAATCCACTCATGTTATCATACTCCAGAAGGTATGCTCAAGTTTTGCAAGTTTCCTGTATGTTTGAAACTCCCGATATAATTTTTATCCCATGCTCTTATGACCTTGACGTAGGCCAACAAATCATAAGACACATGTCAAGTTCTACCCGTCGTTGTCCTGATTAATTTAGGTCATCGTACATGCCCTTGACGTCGTCCAACAAGGCTGTACGTCTGTCCTAAACTAATGCATTTATCTATGCAACAAATGAATACCCAGCAGCTACCAAACACTATGCCTTGACGTAGGCCAACAAACATAACTTGAATACTACTGACCATCCATAAGAAATGATGGAGGATTACGGCTGGTTTTTGGCGAAAAACCTTTAACGTAATGAACTTGATCTCGTTGAAGGAACCTGATAGCCTTTTATAAAAATATAGTGGCGAAAACATTTTGCTAAAGAAGTCACTCCCGGTGAAGGGATCTCGGCTCTTTCCTCGTGGAATGAGGTGCAGGATATTCCAACTGAATACCGCGATGCATAGAAACTTGTAATCGACTATATTGAAGTTATTACCCTGACGCAAACTTCTACCCAAGGGGTCACTCCCGGTGAAGGGATTTCGGCCCTTGCCTCGTTGAATGAGGTGCAGGATATTCTAACTGAATACCGCTATGCAAAACAAAAGGAAACGTCTTTGTAATAACTCCTTTTTAAAATTTGTTCCAACAACATCAAATATAGGTTTGTTTTATCCTTGCATTGATAAGAATCAATGCAGTCCTATCAATCAATCACACCAGAAAAGAACGAAAATAAAATGTACGTATATGCCATCCGCATTCGTCACTGGGTCCCGTCATCACTCGTTAGGTTACTTAACTAACGACAGAGCGGGGACTGGACTAGCGCGGGTGTAAAACATATACAATATCTAATAATATATATACTAATATACAATAATCGCTCCAGGCGTGATAAATGAAACATCACAGAAAATTAATAAGCATCACAAAACAATACAAATAATCTGGGATCCCCGGATTTCACAGAGCCGCTACTGAAACCCAACGTTCCCCTGGTCGTGTGGATAGCCCGTGCAATGAAACCTAGACCCCTACGGGTGCGGCAAGTTACCCGCCAAAACCTGAAGCGAGGCAGCCCCTACAGCAAAGTGAATGGACCACCCAGCACTTCACGGAATCCGGTAACTTGAGCACCCCTCCTTGGGTCAACCTGTATCCCCTACGAGTGCTGCGAATAGCCCGCCAATTCTAGATTGAGGCCCCTTTGCCTCTCAAAGCCATGAGATACGGACCCGTTGCCCTCCAGAACTCGGCTATCCGTGCACCCCACCGCGGGGTAATCCTAGTACAGAAAATAAAATATATACAACGGGTACATCGACCTCAGCCCGGTCGTGCCCCAAAAGAATATTATACAAACAGGCAGTGACGACAGTCCACATGTTGGACGCTCGCCCCGCAATATCAAATGTATAAATAAATCCAAACAGCACTACCATTGCACACTGCTATCCACCACGACATATCCGCAACATCACAGCACAACACAGAACATCAACGCGAATGTCACGTTCGCAAATTCGTCTAAAAGAAATATAGCAATTAGACGCAATTTACCGCTAAAATGACATTCCCGGTCGGAGATATAAAGTAAATACTGTAAACTGACACGTTTAAATTTCGATCGACAAAATTTCCCGAAGTGGGCCCCACAAACATCTGCTGTATAGTAACAAAATATGGGCCCAAAAGAATTATACCAAAAACCACAATTTTCTGTAAAGAAGCCACTGTGCAAATTTGGAGCAGTGTTCCCAGAAAATGGCCGCGGATGCGCGGTCAAACCCTAGGTTTGACCGCGGATCCGCGGCGCTTCTGTAGGATCACTTGTCCAAATTTGTATAGCGTGCTTCAAAAAGCCTGCTCTATTTTCTGAAGTGCTCAAAATAATTTTTAGACTTGATTTAAAATCGACAGAAACTTCGTACAGAAAAAATGTAGTTTTTGAAAATCCGTTCGATCGATATTTTAAACGCGTTAGCACAAGTTAGTAAAACTTAATGGCGTGGCTCTGATACCATTGTTAGTCTACGGTAGCACCCCGGCTATCTAAAAGACGCCAAAATGCGGAACAAAAACTTTTTAGCTGGCGCTATCGCATACTATATCCCAGGATCTGCCATTAACGCTAAACTAACAAACTACAAAGTGGGTAGAAACATTATACCGAACGATCCGGGTCCTTCGGTCTTCAACCATCATCCCACGCTTTGCTGCGGCTGCTTCGATCTCCTCGATCTCCGGTCCCATCGTCCAGGTGGCACCACATCGACGGATCTTTAAACGGGCTCCCGCCTCTGAACCGAGGCAACTCGATCATCAAGTTTGCTAAAAGAGATGATCAAGATTGATGTAGAGAATGAGTAGAACACTTTGTCTCGTTACGTCCAAGGCTATGGACGAACGGTTAATGAAGTTGCCAATTGGAATCGGGTAAATGGAAATTGAGCTATATGAAATTTTCATGAACTAAACTATCATAATCTTTTTGCCAAATGAATCAATCCCCTTACATTCCCATAAGGGGCCGGCCACTATGTATAGAAGGAGGGAGGTGAGTGTAGGAGAGGGGAGGGTAACTCTAAGCTATGATACTTATCATAACATTAAAAGAAAAGCATGACTCACTAAGAACAATTAATGCAATATGGTGATTCATTAACCTATCACCATTTCAATTAATGCAACCTAATGAGTCACAATCCTAGTCACTAATCTTGAAGCTTTCACACACAATGACTCACCCAATGAAGGAAAGATAAATCCGTATTAAACCGAATGTTTAATACGGGTGATAGAAAACTGGAAAATGGCAACTTCCAAAAGAGATCCTTTAACGAATTTCAGGATAACCCCGTAACAGTATAAACATACCCGCATTTGTATTACGACCGAATACAAATGCAACTGAGACAAAGATATTATATCTACACAGTATAATACTCGGATCCGGCTTAAACCAAAGCCCACCAGTATTATCTGCCCGAAAAAATGACACGTGCAAAAACGCACGTGCATTTTCTGAACCTTGCCATAAAACCATACGGCCTCTACAACGTTTCGCCCAAACTTGGGAAAATGTCTGTGGGGGACTTTAATAACTCATCAATACACTGGCACTGGGTATAATCACTAGCACGTCAGAGGTACTAGCTGTACGTAACGGTTGCCTATGTATTGATTAGAAGGGAAGCTGACGAGCGAACTCATCCAGAAACCCTACTGAGTCTGACAGTGACAATATCTGTACAGTCCAGTCCATTCGTCTATGAGTATCGTATATAGGGCCTAGGAGGCCGGTAAACGTCAGACCCCCAACAGCTGTATAAGTCGTATCAGAGAGCGGCCCAGAACACCCTGAGATACTACTGGAATACCTTCCAGTAAATCTCGATTACCCTGGCCAGGGATTTCGTGTAATAGATCTCCTAATCACAGCGCGATCTCACCCCCAATACCGGGAGTGACGAATCCCCGACGATCTGCTCACTTCCTCCATGTGGCTCGGGACTGTACCCAAAATATACCTGTTTGCACGACTCCTTTGACCCGTGGTAGGGTATAAATCAAAGCACAGTGGGAACTCACACGAGACAAATGACGACCTCAGGTCGATGAACTAACCTGTACACATGTCACCAGGGAACTTCTATCTGACGCTAGGTATAATACCAACCAGCAAGTTCCCGGCGAGTCCTGTCCGGTGTACTCATAACCCAATGAGCACCTGTATACATCTTAGGTGAACCAACTAACACAAATGGCTTGTGAGATCGGACACTGCCCCTTGTCGGGGTCTCGAATGTATACACTAGTCTACTCTGGAGTATCGATGCCCTGTCTCGAAACTCCCATGACTAGGGACACTTTAAGGATGTTCTTATAGACCCCAGCTCTCACGTATATGATCACCATCATACTGCTGGTAGTCAAGCAAGATCCTAAGGGCTCTATCAAAGTGTAACAGTGATAAAGACAAGCCAGATAGCATACTATCATCTCGAGTAAGACTGTTTTATCGGTATAGGCCCTTCCTCAATCATCACAATCACGTACCTGCGATCCAATAATTGACTTTGAGGGAACTATATCCAACAGCATTGATTCTGATCAATGCAAGGAAAACAAACCTATTCGATGTTGTTGGAACATTTTTCAAAAAGCTGTTATTACAAGGGCGTTCTCTTTTGTTTTGCACAGTGGTATTCGGTTATGAGTATCCAGCACCTCATTCGACGAGGCAAGGGCTGAGATCCCTTCATCGGGAGTGACCCCTTGGACAGAATTTTGCGCCAGGGTAATAACTTCACTATAGTCAATTACTTTTTGCTTTACATCGCGGTATTCAGTTTGGAATATCTTGCACCTCATTCTACGGGGAAAGAGCCGAGATCCCTTCACCGGGAGTGACCTCTTTAGCAAAGGTTTTCGCCACTATATTTTTATAAAAAGCTATCTGGTTCCTTCAATGATATCAAGTTCATTACGTTAAAGATTTTTCGCCAAAAACCAGCCGTAGCCCTCCGTTATTTCGGATAAGTAGCGCATAGTATTCGTTCGGTGTTTGTTGGCTAAAGTCAAGGCATCGTGTGCGGTAGCTGTGTGTTGCTTGTCCATTGCATAGATAGATGCATTGGTTTAGGACAGTCGTACTACTTTGTTGGCCAAAGTCAAGGGTGTGTGCGGGTGGGTCTAAATCAATCAGGACAATGACGGGTAGAACTTGACTTGCGGGTTATGATTTGTTGGCCAAAGTCAAGGTCATAAACCGCTTGGGGTAAAAATCACATCGGGAGTTTCTAAAGAAACTAAAACTTGCCAGGCATGCGCATACCTTTTGGAGTATGATAACGTGAGTGGAATCCATCACGTTATCATGCGATGATAGTTGGATCCCGATTCCTACTGATGAGTTGGTTTACTCCTCGGGTGATCCCGACTAATTCTTCTTTCAGGTTTGGAGGAGAATTTGAGGTCACAGTGGGAGGTTTCCTGATTAGATAAATTGATAACCATTCTGATATAGGTTAAAGTGCACGCACAGTGTTTCTTTTCTCTCTCTTTCTTTGGCAGCGACCATGGCCCGACCCTAGACTATGACTCAGTGACCAAGTTTCCCGAACTTTCTTAAAACATTGACTTTTGGATTGTCTGAGTTGCATACATCATTGACACTCCTTCTTTTACCCTTTGCATTTCTCCAGAACACCCCGTATTACTACGAACATCCACTTCCATTGGATAAATCCATCGTATGGTTATATACGAACTCGAAGGAACTTGTACCAGATTCGAGGATGGATTCTGGTTCTGGAGAGATTGAATAGGATTATTCAGTTGTATTTTCCTTTTACCTTCTCTCAGGTTGTGAGGGCTTCTAGGATTGGGAGAGAGTAGACCCATTACGCTAATTGGATAGTCTTCTTCCAAACCATACACAGGTGACGAAAGGTAGGGAATGAAGAAAACCGATTAGCCTAAGTGAGGTGTACAGAAGGTAATAAGTAAAGACAAATAAAGGGATTAGAAAGAGGGCAAAGTAAATTGCGACTGCTATCATTCACGACCAAACCGAGTATCTCATCGCCACTCCTATTTCACCTTTGTATTTCTCCAGAACACCCCGTATCACTACGAACATCCAATTCCATTGGATAAATCCATCATATGGTTATATACGAACTCGAAGGAACTTGTTCTAATTCGGGGATGGATTCTGGTTCAGGAGAAATAAGAATAAGGTTTATTCAGTTGTCTTTTATATTTACCTTCTCTCAGGTTGCGAGTGCTCCTAAGATTAGGACAATACACCTATTACGCTTATTGGATAGTCTTCTTCCAAACCATAGGCTGGTGCCGAACGGTAGGGAAGGAAGAAAACCATTTAGCCAAACGGTGGTGTACAGAAGGTAACGACTAAAGACAAATAAAGGTATTTGGAGAGATGGCAAAGAAATATACGATTATAGTCATGAATCTGATAATGGAAGAGGCATTACTAGGAATACCCGGATACCCCTTCGAAACATTTTCATGTTTCAGTTTCACCGTGTATTGTTAATAGAAAACTGATTTCCCAATTAGTACTTACTCCAGAGTATGTATTTACCAGGTATGATTCTCACATCTGTATGGTTTTACACATGATGAGTGGGAGCAAGTTATTGGGAATTGGGTGATCATCCTAATTATATCGGGATTCGTTGTAATTGGTGATATTTGAGGAAATCGCCTGGGTTGTTTGCCGGACGGCAAATATTTGGTTTTGAATATCCATTTTTATGCACTAATTTCAAACTGATATATCTGTACGTTTATTTTTATAAAGTGAGATATAACTTTTTGAAATTATGTCCATGACATTTACCTATATCAGTTGATGGTTAGGTAAGGAGTGTTCAACAGCGGTATAATTCTTCATAACCATAGTACAGTTTTCAACCTACGACGCACAGGGTTTGAGTTATTCAACTCAGGGGACTTATACAAAGCATTGTATATTGTCCAGTGTCCATTAGGACAGAGGGGTTGGTCCTCGTACTGTATTCTGTTTATTTATGACTTCTCTAGTTTTAGACAAGTGTTTCGTAAAAATACAAGGTCTAAGTTTTGAGAAGTAATAGGTATAAAAGTAAAGTAGAGAACCACGTGTTGCAAGTATCAGGATCCTTCAAGGTAATCAAAGATATTGATACTTGTGTATGGTATTCAGTTGATAGTAATGGTTTTGAGAAACTTGTATCTCTTTCAGGTTACTCATAATTGGATGCAGTCCTAAGTTGAGTAATGTTGATCGGCCTCTCGCCATTTAGTTGACATGCACTGGAGACAGCTGCATGATTTGAATCTGGTTCCAATTAAATCAGTGCCTATGTTTCTATATTGGATATAGAATGGATCATATCTTAACGATGTTAAGGTATATGGAATTGTCCGGTTTATGCTTAAAACCAGACTCTGGATAACTCAAGGCACGTTTCTGTAATGACAGTTTGTGGGTTAACCCAGGCTTTGACGAGGGTTGAATTTCTACCATCTGGAATATCAATAGTGATATTGTTCTTGACTCGCTACAGTTTTAGTAAAATGGACTTTTTTCAGAAAACAATAGTGGGAGTATGATAGAACTGGAAGTGATTCCAGAACCGCAAACGATTACTGAAAATTTAATAGGACCTAAAGATTCAATCTGGATTAACATTCCATTATCCACTCCGCAGAAATGGTGGGTAACCTTAGGCACCCGAGAGGTACTCCGGTAGCCTCAAGGACTGTGACAGGGAGGTTCTTGTTTACCCAGACTTGACACTTCTGTTGTTCCACGCTATGAGACCCGGTAGGAGGATGAGTATAGCGTCGTTCTAAACTAGCTTTAGAAGTGCACGTGTATATGACTCTGCCAGAAGGTTGTTGTAGTCAGTGGGAGCAGCGGAAGCATAGTGGACAAATTGCTTGTGTATATTTATAGACTAAAGCAAATATAGCGGAGATAGATCATCTATTTTTGATGTGACAGTCATGGGTTATGGCTTCATCAGAATAGGGGAAGGATCTGTTAAGAAGGTAGTAGGGTGTGGTGTCCTGGTATTTGGATGACATGCACAGAGTAGGAAGTGATATTCCTAAACTACGATCGATTATACTGTGGTTGTCACACAGTGGTTTCTCTGCATTGGATTTGGATTTATATCAGACATTCTGGTTACTAGATCTATGATTTTAGATCTAGATTTGGGAAGTGTCCCAATCTAGATACTTACACAGTATTCGAAAGGTATTTAGAATGGACGACTCCTGGCATGGTGGTGTACCTGCAGGTGATGGAGTCAGCCTCTCTGAAGGTGTCTTACAGACTAAAGAGGAGAGGGATGTACATGATTGGCATATCACTTGCTTAGGCAATTGAGTCAATTATGAGATGTCAAGTACCATACCAGATGTTGTTTTTACACTAGCTATAATAAGTTGATATTGATCCAATCCTAGAAAAACGTTTGGAAGCAGCTTTAGAACATAAGCAGATGTTCTGGGAATATGATATTCACAGCCTCCTTCGGGAGACAGTTATCATTCCAGGCTTCCAAGGTGACCTGGATAACAGAATGACTGTCAGAGTTATAGTTTTCCCTCTCGACGAGGGGCAGTAGTTTGGACAGGTGATCCAAGCGGATACTGAGGGAGGCATGGCGCAGGATACTGATTAAATTCAGTTGATGATACAGTCTAAGAAGTTTGGATTTGGAGTTCATTTGTGAACTAGGTCCTATCAGATATCCAGACATATTCTAAGACAGGTATTGCTCAATTCGGGATATGGGTATCTCCTTGAACTTGAGATTAAGAGAGACATAGAAAGAAACATCAGGTCAGATCCACTAGCTGAGGCTATTTCTCGAACGCAATAGTTTCACAAACAAGATTTGTGAATCTTATTAGTAGAGGAGTTGGGTTTCGGTATCACACGGGCTGTGAGTATGTGACACCGCAATAATTAGCCTTGAGTGCAAGTGGGAGATTGTTGGATATAGTGCCCTCAAAGTCAATTATTGGATCGCAGGCACGTGATTGCAATGATTAAGGGAGGACCTATACCGGTAGGACAGTCTTACTCGAGAGGATAGTATGCTATATGAGTTGTCTTTATCATCGTGTATATGCTTTAAGTGACATTGCAGTTCACTGTTACACGTTGATAGAGAATAGTATGCTACCTGGTTTATCTTTATCATCATGTACATGATTTAGGTGATATTACAGATCACTATTACACCTTGATAGAGCCCTTAGGATTCTTGCTTGACTACCAGCGGTATGATGGCGATCATATACGTGAGAGTTGGGTAGTCTATAAGCACATCCTTAAAGTGGTCTCTAGTCGTGGGAGTTTCGAGAATGGGCATCGATACACCATTAGTAGACTAGTGTATACGATCGAGACCCCGACAAGGGGCGGAGGCTGGTCTCACAAGCCATTGGTGTCAGTTGGTTCACCTAAGACGTATACAGGTGCTCATTGGGTTATGAGTACACCGGACATGACTCGCTGGGAACATGCTAGTTGGTATTATCCTAGCGTCAGATAGCAGTTCCGTGGTGACATGTGTACAGGTTAGTTCATCGACCTGAGATCGTCATTTGTCTCGTGTGAGTTCCCACTGTGCTTTGATTACTACCCTACCACGGCTCAAAGGAGTCATGCAAACAGGTTTTAGTTGGGTACAGTCCTTAACCACATGGAGGCAGTGAGCGGATCGGCAGGGGTTTCGTCTCTCTCGGTATTGGGGGTGAGATCGAGCTATGTCCAGGAGAGCCATTACACAAAGTCCTTGGCCAAGGCAAGAGATTTACTGGTAGGTATTCCAGTAGTATCTCTGTAGGGTTCCTAGGCACTCCCATGAGGTTCTACAACTGATCAAACATGGCCAATTCAAAATTTTCTATGTGCCGAGAAACCCTAATGCGATCGTTAACTAGAGGATAGGCGAAACTACAAGCATGTTAACAACTTAACTACTAAGTGAATGGAAATACAACCTTTGTAGATCCGGTCCACCACTTCTCTAGCTCCGTGTTGACGTCCCTCCTCTACGATCATCGGAATCCCGGACTCTAGCGTCGGTTTCATCGGAGAAATGGGCGGGTTAGGTCGTTGACTTCGATGCAAAGATGATCTACGTCGAGGCAACTCAAACTCAAGCTCCACCTTCACTAAGTCAAGAAACTTTTGAAGATAACACACTCTACTACATGGTAAGTGGTAGAGGATGAAGAAATAGGAAGTGAGTTCACTTTGGATTTGGATTTCTCACTTGATTTCATCACTTGACAATTTTCTAGTAAGCTTTCCTCACCTCTTGAAGAAGATGAAGAAGAAGAAAGAAAAATGAATTATCCAAATAATAAATCAAGTGAAGTCTTCTCATATTGCAACCATGGGTGAAGATAACTCATGTAGAGAGCAAACCCTAGTTTAGGTAATGGTTAGGTTTAAAGGATAAAACAAAATGGTTACTTTTTCAAAGCTTCATGAAGCTTCAACAATAAAACAAAGCAAGCCACCATTTCATTTTTGCCAAAAATGAATTAAAGAAAATAAATAAAACAAATATAAAACCTAACCATTAACCTAAACATGGTTTAAAATAAACACACACCCAAGTTTGCATGTATCATCAAACATGATACAAACTAGTGCACAAACATATATCATATATATAATGTGCACAATCTAGTGAGAAAATAATCTTAAGTGAACCAATACTAGTTAATATAAAGTAATATATCAAATATATAATTATACATTAAATCATTAAATCAACACTTGATTTAATGATCCGTTAATACTGCAGATAACCGACTAATATCAAGTGTATCAATGTATCGAATCAACACTTGATTCGGTAACCCGGCTATATCTCATATAACCGTCCAATGATACAAATCGCGAGAATAGAATACAATATCACATACTGGTATTATTCTCGGTCCCGCACATATCTCATATGCGCTCCTATTTCGTTTCGCTTGAGCCAGGAAACCTTTTTGTAGGACTCTAAAGACTCGTCAATACGCCGGCAGTAGGTGATGATCATATCAAACACCCACAAGCCGCAAGCGGTCTGCTAAACGTAACGGCCACCCGGGTATTGAGCGATCAGAAGATCAACGAGCATGCCCGCTCACACTCCAGTGAATCCAACCAGTAACACTTACCGTACAGTCCGGTCTCGTCGTCTGATATGTCGCATATCTCGCCTATGGGTGGTAAACGTCAGACCCTAGTAGCTCGATAAGTCATGTCGATATGAGGTCTATAACATTTCGAGAAACTACTGGTAACACTTACCAGTAAATCTCAGAAACCCTGGCTAGGGATTTCCGGTTATAGCCAATCGAACACAGCGCAACATGAACTCCCTATACCGGGAGAGACGAATCCCCTCCTATCGCTCATTGCCTCCATGTGATTCGGGACTGTACCCAAAAACCACCGTTTTGCACGCCCTCTTGGATGTGGTAAGGTGGAAATCAAAGCACAGTGGGAATCACACAAGACTCTATGACGATCTCGGGTCTACAGACTAACCTGTACCAGTGTCACCAGAGAACTGCCATCTGACTAAGGTATAATACCATCTGGGAGTTCTCGGCGAGTCCGTCCAGTGTACTCAGTCTCTACTGAGCACCCGTATACCATCTCTGATGTCAAACACCAATGGATATGGGATCATCCATTGCCCATCTGTATGGGTCGAGAAGGTATATGCTAGTCTACTCAGGTATATCGATGCCCCGTCTCGATACACCCACGACTAGGGACCTTGAAGGATGTACTTATGGACTACCATGTCCCCACTAGTATGATCCACATCATAGTACAGGTAATCAAGTACACATCCTAAGGGCTTTACCAACATGTAACAGAGAGACAATCAGTGTACACGTTAAGATAAAGAGCAACCAGATAGCATACTATCATGTCGAGCAAGAAAGTACTCCCTATATATGTCCTAGCATCCACTACAATATACATCCTATGTACAGTAATGGCCTCTAGGGCATACATATAACTAACAATCTCCCACTTGCACTAGGGCCATCTGTAGCAGTGGTTGCAGTATCTCATACTCAACCATCCCATAAAAGTCTCTCTCTGGGAAAATGCCTTTGTGAGTGGATCCCCGTGTTGTCCTCTGAGTCTACTCTCCTAACTTTGATCTCCTTGAAGATCAACCATCTCCATGATCAGGTGATACTTCCTTAAAATATGTCTGGATCACTGATGGGATGGACGTTCCTTGGCATAAGCCACAACTCCATTGTCACACAATGGGAGGAACTAAGTTCATCTCATGAACAAATATACATCCAGACTTCCTCTTTGGTAGCATCTTAAGTAGCGATGTATCCAGCCTTTATCGTCTAGTTTGCCACGGTATCTAGCTTGGAACTCTTCCAACATACCGTCCCTTTACTGAGAGTAAAGACAATGCCTGTGACTGACTTTCAGTCGTCTTTATCACCCTGGAACCTTTCCAGTGATTCTCCCCAGGATCAACTGATACCATCTCACTACAACTAGTGAGTATGCTAACATCCAATTAGATCTATCTCATAGATCCAAAACCCAGGATTTAGGAGGTATCACTTTGATCCTATATGGAGAATCATTGTGATAAGCGGAGATTGACCGAGCGTAGCATAGGAAACTCCTTTCTTATCAAGAGTATATCATCCACGTACTCTACGAGGATCACCACCATACTCACTACTACCTTTTTGTATATACAAGATTCATCTACTATTTTGATGAAGTCAAACTCTTTGACTACTACATCAAAACAGATGTTCCAACTCCGCGATGCCTGCTTTATCACATAAAACATCTTGCTCACGTTTCCGCTGCTCCCACTGTCTACGAAGCCCTCTGGCTGTGTACTTATAGACGCTCTTTTCTAAAACATCATTTAGAAAAGCAGTCATGACACCCAACCGCCAGATATCGTAGTCATGGTATGTAGCCGCGGCAAGTAGGATCTGGATGGACTTAAGCTTAGCTACTTGAAAAGGTTTCATCATTTTCCACGCCTGGTCGATGACGAAAACGTTTAACAAGTCTAGTCTTTGAAAGTCTCAACTTTTCCATGTACACCAAGTAATCTTCTCAAGATATACTTGCTCCCGACGGGGATTTAACCCTTCAGATCAAGCAACCAAAGTCCATACTTTGTTGGTGTATAAGGATTCCATCTCAGATCGATAAGCATCCAGTCATTCTTACAGAGTCCCACTCCTGATGGCCAGCTCGAAACTAGTTGGGTCATCATCTCATGATGCAATCCTCGCTCCCACTGTCATAGAGAAACAGAAGTATCACTCAGGTGGGTGAGGAACCCTACTAGATCGGCGGAGAGGGTGAGGTTCGTTGGAAACTATTGAATCCTTCGGTTCTACCAAATCATCAGCTGCAGTTTGTATAGCTGGAACTCCTTCAAGTTCTACCTCATGTCCATTAATTTCTTCACAAGAAATTCCCTTTCACAAAGGTGGCATGCTGAGAAACAAAACATTTTTGTTCCTCGGTTAGGTAGAAGATATTCCCTTGCGAATGCTTGGGATATCCAACAAACTTCTACAGATCTGACTTTGCCTCGAGCTTGTCCGGATTTTGCTTTTTAGACATAGGCCGGACAACCCCAAATCTTAACTGACTTAAGAGATGGGCTCTTCCCTTTCCATATCTCATATGAAGTGGTAGGCAACTGATTTGATCGGAACCGTATTCAATAGGTATGCAACTTCACAAGTGCATAACTCCCTCAAAAGAAATAGGTAACTCAGTTGTACTCATCATAGAGCACACCTTATCATATAGGGTGTGAGTGCTCTGCCCCGATACACCATCGTGCTATGGTGTATACGGAGGAGTAATGCTGAGAGAGAATCTCATTCTCCTTTAGAATAGTCCAGGAATTCCTTGCTCAAGTATTCTCCTCCTTGATCGCATCAAAGGACATAATACTTATACCCATTTTGGTTCTCTACTTCAAACTTATATTCCGTGAATATCTCAAAAGGTTCGGACTTGTGTTTCAACAGGAACATATGTCTGAATCTTGAGAGATTATCAGAGAATGTAATGAAGTAAAAAGAACCTATCTTGGCATGTGTGGACTGGGGACCTTCATACATCAGCATGTATTAATCCCAAAAGTTCACTAACTCTTTCTCTGTTTCTAATAACCAGAGCTATGGTCATCTTATCTCTGTGACATGACTGGCAAGTTTCACAAGATGTAAATTCAAACTGATTTAAATATGCATCTTAATGTAACTTAAGCTAGTCGGGTCGCATTGATATGACCTAGTCTACAATACCTCAAGAAGGATCCGTTCATTTCTGAACCCTTCCTCTTGTGTGTGTTCTGTATATTAAGAACTGTAGTTTGATTTAGAACGTCAATACTTTTAGATAACGTGCCTGAACCGATCAACTCTTGATATAGGAAATGTTCAAAACATTATCCAACAATACAAAATTATATCCTTCTTTATTAATAAAGAGACTGATATGATTTTGTATATCAGGTTCGGTATCTAATAACATTCATTCAGAATCAATGTATTCTGGTAATACAGGGTGATAGTGACCAACAGACTTGGCTACAACACTTGCACCGTTTTCTATCTCACGAAACTTATCACCCGTTCTCAGTTCCCTACCTTTCTGTAGCCCTATCTAATAGATTACATATCTGGGATCCTGATCCGGTATCAGATACCCAGGACGTAGAGGATACTGAGAAACAGTTCTGTGTAACGAACACACCCAAAGTTGATGCATCAACATGCACTTTCTTCGTTTGGGCGGCACGGGAAATCTGGTATTTCCCAATTTCCTGCTCTGTCTTATAACAATTATAAGTTGGAGCGGGACCAACGTTCCCCAGCTCAGTATAACAAGCGGGTTCGGTCAATATATCCGTATTATTATCTTGATTAAGGCGTGACATGGTCGCTATCAGGAGAGAGAGAGAAGAAAACACTCAGCGTGTGCTCTTGCAAGATCAGATTGGTTATTATTTTATCTAATCAGGATGGCTCCCACTGTTTATTTTCAAATCTTCCTTCAAACCTTAAAAGGAAAGACTAGCCGGGATTAATTACACGCTACAACTTCGTCAATCTTTCAGCCAGGCCAGTGTCGGTACTTTGAGGGAGGTTCCCCGTGCTTTCGCACGGACCTAATTAAAGTAAACCTCGTATTCCCAGAGGCGTAACCCCGTTGACACCTTTCTAGACACCTACTTGATCGACTAAGTGTAATGTGTAAAACTCTCCCAGGAGTAACAATTACTCGCAGTGGGTATCGGGATCCAACTATCTCATCAAAGGTATGCAATCTCATTGCAAATTTCAACACTTGAAATTCCCGATAATTTTGCCCCTAGCGTCCTATGACCTTGAAGGAGGCCAAACTACCCATAGTCCGCTAGTCAAGTTCAACCCGTCATTTCCTGATTGAATTAAACCCACCCGCACGACCCTTGACGGAGGCCAAACAACGCCGTACGAATACCCTAATCCAATTGCATCGTATGCTAGCAGATAAGCATTAGTTAGCTACCGTACACTACGCCTTGACGGAGGCCAAACTACCGCAGCACGAATACTAACTAGTACTTATCTGAAATGACGGAGGGCTACGACAGTTTTTTCTGAAAACTTATTGCGTAATGAACTTGATATCGTTGTAGGATCGAATGAATTTTAAAATGGGGTGTTATTGAGGCTTTTCTAGTTTTGCTAAAGGGGTCACTCCCGGTGAAGGGATCGTCGGCCCTTTCCTCATCGAATAAGGTGCAGGATATATCATATATACCGCTGTGCAAAGCAAAAACTCCAAAAGCAATTAAAAGACAAACTGAGGGGTGTAGCATCTGCCAGTTATTACTAAAGGGGTCACTCCCGGTGAAGGGATCTCGGCCCTTTCCATATCGAATAAGGTGCAGTCTATAAGGAACACCGTGATGCAAAGCAAGAACCGTAGCTACCTTTTTTGAAAATTTGATTCCACAACATCATTAGGTTTATTTTCTTTCATTAATCACATTAATGGAGTCCCATCATTTAAGTCCACCTAAACATCACAGATAAATATAACGTACGCTTATGCCATCCGCACTCGCCTCGATGTCCCGTCTGCACCGTTAGGTTAGATAACTAACGGCAGAGCGAGGCAGGGCTAGCGCGGGTGTAAAACATAAGCAACGTCTATATAATATATCATATATACTATATATAATATTTATCATAGAACATCAAATGATCACATCACAGATATCGCAACAGAAGAAACATATGAAACATTGGATATACTAGGACGTCCGTGTTTTTAATACGAGCCAGTATAAAACACGGATTCCACGGTCGCGATGAATAGCCAAACCCACACCCCTAGACCCCTATGAGAGCAGCAAGCAACCCTACCAATTCTAGAGTTAGGAGACCCGGACTCGACTCCTCGAGTTGGTCTCCCACTGGACTCCAGAACCCGGTTACTTGTGCCCTCCTCCTTGGGTTTATCCTAGTGCGGAAAAGTAAATAATATACAATGGTGACATCTTCCGCAACCTGGAAGTGCCCCAATAAAAGAATATTACATACAAGTTTTTACATGAATGAAAATGAAAAACACTCATCTTACATAAAACCCCCCCGGATATTCAAACACGACGATCCAATATAACATATCCAGCAACACATAACATCACATGTCATCAACGTAAGTAAACATGCGTATCCCAATTGTCGTTGACATATAGCAACGAAACCGGCGATAACACATATTACACTTACGGTCGCAGAAAAGAAAGTGTAAAACTACAACAGTTGGAATCCGCAACCTGCTTAGACATCGCATGCCTAACCAAATGAATTCCTCAGACATCGCATGCCTAATAATTACAAACCCCGCATTTTAGTCTCATTGTCGAAAACACTTTTCAATATCTAGTCGGGCAATTCAACAAGATTCCCGACAAACTGATCGAATGCTCGTCGCAAATTTTAGTAGACGGCCGCACCCCCGGATGCCGTCGACGAAGTGCACTAAGGCGGAACACCGTTGCCGCGAGCACCCAAATGGATGCTTTTGGCGACAGGGTTCTCCCACTTGGTCGGGGCTATGGGGCATGGCTGTCTATTAAGTTTACCCGGCGAGTATCCGTGTACGCTACGTGATTGCGACGGACTTTTGATCACATCAAAATTCCGTGGCAACCGATCAAGTGAGACTAAAGTGCTATGTTTATAACATCCAAATCAGTTATCTCATAATTGTGGATTCCAAATATTGTATCACATTCCAGATAAATAGAAAATGTTAAACTTTCCGATCGAACAATCAAACACCCAAGTTTTCCCAAACAGATCAACGCTTGAAATAAGTTTAAAAACATCCATTTCATGCCACAGTACCAACGGTCCAGCCGTAGAAGGGTCAAGCCAACGCCTCACATGTGGCACGCCGTACTGCCCCAAACCCTAAGGTTCAAAGGGCAGTTCAAGACGGTCACATAATCGAGTTAAGGTTTGTTGTCTTCTAGAGGGTCCATCGCGTTACTTGCACAACTTAGAACGTTATTAAACTACGGAAAAATCCAACAATTGGAAATTTTCCGGCAGGAAAAAAATTGGGTATTTCTATCCGGTCGAACTTTTTAACATGTTCTAAAATTACCCGGAAAATCACATAGACGAAATTAGACTTCCCGATCGAAACACCGAGTCCCCAATACAACCCAGAAAACTCAACTCTTGAGTGAAAATTAAAAATTCCCAGAAAAGTCAGGAAACTAAATAGGACATTACTATGCAAAATTGGATGAAAGAGGCGACCGTACGGCTGCGGAACCGCCACACGAGCCATGCTCGTACCGCGGTTCCGCGGCGACTTGATCGATTTAGAAGCTCGTTTTGCATAGTAACTCCTAGAAAACCTTGCTTATTTTTCTGCATATTTTTAATTCACGAAATTCCCAGTTTTGAAAAATTGTACAGAGAAGGGTTTTAGATTAGGGTTTCGGGTTCGATCGGACTTCTAACATCGTCTACACTTCGTCTAAAGCTCTAGCTAGGCTCTGATACCACTGTAGGGTTCCTAGGCACTCCCATGAGGTTCTACAACTGATCAAACATGGCCAATTCAAAATTTTCTATGTGCTGAGAAACCTTAATGTGATCGTTAACTAGAGGATAGGCGAAACTACAAGCAAGTTAACAACTTAACTACTAAGTGAATGGAAATACAACCTTTGTAGATCCGGTCCACCACTTCTCTAGCTCCGTGTTGACATCCCTCCGCTGCGATCATCGGAATCCCGGACTCTAGTGACGGTTTCATCGGAGAAACGGGCGGGCTAGGTCGTTGACTTCGATGCCGAAGATGATCTACGTCGAGGCAACTCAAACTCAAGCTCCACCTTCACTAAGTCATGAAACTTGTGAAGATAATACACTCTACTACATGGCAAGTGGTAGAGGATGAAAAAATAGGAAGTGGGTTCACTTTGGATTTGGATTTCTCACTTGATTTCATCACTTAACAATTTTCTAGTAAGCTTTCTTCACCTCTTGAAGAAGATGAAGAAGAAGAAAGAAAAATGAATTATCCAAATAATAAATCAAGTGAAGTCTTCTCATATTGCAACCATGGGTGAAGATAACTCATGTAGAGAGCAAACCCTAGTTTAGGTAATGGTTAGGTTTAAAGGATAAAACAAAATGGTTACTTTTTCAAAGCTTCATGAAGCTTCAACAATAAAACAAAGCAAGCCACCATTTCATTTTTACCAAAAATGAATTAAAGAAAATAAATAAAACAAATATAAAACCTAACCATTAACCTAAACATGGTTTAAAATAAACACACACCCAAGTTTGCATGTATCATCAAACATGATACAAACTAGTGCACAAACATATATCATATATACAATGTGCACAATCTAGTGAGAAAATAATCTTAAGTGAACCAATACTAGTTAATGTAAAGTAATATATCAAATATATAATTATACATTAAATCATAAAATCAACACTTGATTTAATGATCCGGTCATACTGCATATAACCGACTAATATCAAGTGTATCAATGTATCGAATCAACACTTGATTCGGTAACCCGGCTATATCTCATATAACCGTCCAATGATACAAATCGCGAGAATAGAATACAATATCACATACTGGTATTATTCTCGGTCCCGCACATATCTCATATGCGCTCCTATTTCGTTTCGCTTGAGCCAGGAAACCTCTGTGTAAGACTCTAATGACTCGTCAATACGCCGGCTGTAGGTGATGATCATATCAAACACCCACAAGCCACAAGTGGTCTGCTAAACGTAACGGCCACCCGGGTATTGAGCGATCAGAAGATCAACGAGCAAGCCCGCTCACACTCCTGTGAATCCAACCAGTAACACTTACCGTACTGTCACGACCCGAAAGAGCACGTGACTGGCCCTTGAACCATATGAAGTCTATAGGACTCCATCTGATCCAAGTAAGCCAAAAGCCCAGAAATCTAAAACCATTTTTGAGAATAAGTAAAGAAAACTGGTTTAAAGAAGTGAAGAAAAACATGTTTGAAATCAAGGTTTTTAAATAACTAAGCCGAATGTGCATTTGAAAACCGTACAGTCTTTTCTAAAATTTTCGGCAGAGTTTCTCTTGTAAAACTGGCCCCGAATGGGGTACAACATGAATAACAATATATAAAATGATAAAGGCATCCCCAAGCGGGAGCTAGCTCTTCGTCAATCGACGGTCACAACCACACGATGATATGATAATATACAACGCCAAGTGGCGAGGATCAAAATCAAGGAAAGCTCAAAAAGCAGCAAGAAAACCGCAATACTACTAAGCGCGACTCTAAGGTCGAATAATACCACACTGTCTCTAAGTCTGAAAGAATATACAAGTTTTTGGTTGATGGACAAATTCTAGATACAATGAAATACATGAATAAAATGGTGATTCTTGATGCGAAAGAATCCACCTACCAAAGCAAATCACCCGCAAGAAGGTAGTGTGCCAGAAATGCCGCAATGAAACCTGTACGGCAGAACCTGCAAGGACTGTGGCACAACGGGGGTGAGTTGCCAACTCGTGAATAGAAATATCTACAAGCAGAAACCGAATGCAAGACATAAACCTAAGTCAACGATCAGTAATACAATCCACAAGAGTGCATCTGAGTGTAATAAGGTGGCAAGGTAACATCTAATCATGTATGTAGTGCCAGGTACTCAGGTAATAACATGTCATCAGTGTAAGGTATGCCTGCATGAGGTAAGTATGATGAAATATCAATGATATCAATACACATATATTAGCGTCCCATACCACTAATATTGGTGTAAGGGTATATATAACAGCGCCCTCATACCCTGTTATATATACAAATGAAGTATGACAAGTGTAAATCCAGTCTGTATATGATCCATGTCTGTATATATGTGGAACCCGTCCACCTGTCACCCACTGACAGTAAGCATCATGTATGCAAGTATGAGGATATAAACAATATCATGGAAAACATCATGAAACCCGTGCCAAGCATCGACACGTAAATCCTCATCCATATGGGGCTCCGTCTGCGGTATCGGCCCTCGGCCCCGGCAGCACGAGTCAACCCATGTCCATCTCTGGGCTCCGTCTGCGGTAGCGGCCCGTCGGCCCCCGGCAGTACGCCCATCTCTCGGCTCCAGGCGGTATCCCCCGGATATCCGCCGAGCTCAAATACAATCACCGGTAGGTACTCGCCCGCCTCCAGGCTCAATCGGCATAACCCATCGATCATCTCGCCGAGGGGAACCATACCGGGCCCACCACGAACCCGCAAACGGATCATCACTCCTCGAATCGGGTTTCAAGCACACGTCTCAGCACCGAGAAAACGCGTGGTGGACGCACCCAAATATCATATCACGAGGTACCGGGTTTTCATAAAAGAACATCTTTTCTTAAATAATCCCACGGTCCTCAAAATCAGAAATCACATGAAAATCCACATCAAGAAGTAAATCCAATGCAATGTGCTATGCAATCAATCCATGATGTATGCGACATGTAAAGAGAGATAATCATATCGGAAATCATGCAACATGGAATAGTAATGTACATATGTCGGGAGGAACCGCTTCTTTAGAATGAATCAGTTTAAAGAATATCTTGCGGTCCTCAATCTCAATCAAGTCAGAATCATCTATGTTTGTGTACAGGTACATGTGTACAATATGCCAAGCAGTAATCATATCATGAATGCAACAGTACTACAGTGTAGTGGCATGGCAATTATCGATGATGAAGTGTGTGAGCCGGCAAATAGTGTACGTGAAACATACGCATCATCGATAATGGTGCTGGTGTCCTAACAGCATGATAATAATATAACAATGAACATATGCCAGCAATGCGAATAGCAGGAAAATGCAGATATCTAGTAGTCAACACCACAGTGAAGTATCTACTATGCAAACTACATCTAAGTATCCGGTCAATCAGGAGGGGTAGGTGTGGAAACCACCTAAATCTGAGTCGATACATGTATAAAAGTATATAGTCGGTGATCTCGCCTCAATGTCATATCATAAGATATCCTCGAGTTATGAGTGCGGATCTATCATCAATATCGGCTCGTACGGTAAATCATCGTACGGCATCCCCATAGCTGGGTAGGGGTCAGTATCTCACTGTCTCATCACATAACAGATATCACCATCGTCAGATCATATAGTCTGGAGTACTACTCTATGTCTAGTACAAAACGGTAACCTCAGTAAGTATGCATGCGGGGGTAAACACATATCCCAAGCCCGCAAGAATCACAAGTCATATCCCACATATGAATCGTATAAAATCACCGATCCCAGGGCACCCAGCCCACATCATCGACTCATCTCCAAAGTCATCACATATCATCAATCACAGTGCAAGTACAAGTGATAAGCAAGGGTGTGTGTAGGTGTAATTCTACCCTAGGGTTCGCGACTATGAACTACACTAGTCACTTCTAACCCTACATTATCCACAATACACCTAATATCACAATAAACTACATAGTAATCTATCTACGGACTGCGGGGGTGCTATACGCCATCCACCCGACTTCCCCCTGTAGATATAATCTACTCACCTTGCATCACCAATTGCGGACGTCACCACGTATTTGCTTGTCGTCCCGAAGTCTTCATGGGTACCTACACATCAAAATATTGTATATGCGCATTAAAACCAAATCCAATCTAAAACGGCGCACGAAATCCAAAACGATACGATAAGGGGGCCTATAGGTGAGAACCTATGGCACGCCTTCAAAACCATCAATAAATCCTCTACATCGTCGTATAAACGACAATTAGTCGAGGCAAAACACATTCCACCATTTCAGAATCAAAAATACGGAATACGGAAACACGAATCCAAAATAGCAACTTAGGATATATGTCCCAGATTTCACCCTAGATAGAATCTGTCAAAACTAGAAGTACCCTGGGTCAACACTAGAGGAACAGGGGCTGTGCACAGAAAACGAGGAGAATGGCTAAGTATGCTAAGTCAAAGTCCACCTCTCTCTTTCACCTACCCTCATCATTATATTTTCCTTTCTTTTCCTTTTCTTTTAAAATCCAAACCTTCTCACATCAATAGTAATCCCAAAAGAAAACCATGGCTAGAAAAATGCACAAGTGTAGAAAAAGTGATATGTGCAAGTTTTGCACAAAATTGCCAAAAAACCCGATTAGCGATTTTAATCGCGATTAGCACTAAATTATTGTCAAACTAATCACAAAAACTTAAAAATGCCATAATCCACTAATTTACCCTATTTTAGAATTTTCCATAATTTTTCATAATTTTTTCTAACATTTTTCCTATTTATTTGCATTTAATATTAAAATAATCAATAAAATAATATTAAATTATAAAAATTCCCAAAATTAATATTTTATATTTTTGAAAATGTTACAATCTACCCCCCTTAAAGAAATTCGGTCCCCGAATTTTAAATTTAAACCCCCAGATACAAAAACATCTCAGTAATAAACCAAAGTCGTCGGGGCTCCGAAATCATCAACACATAGAACGTCACAGCGCAATGCATGCGCAAGGGTACTGAGCAGATAACTCGAAAACAAAACTCCGTCAAGCATCCCGCAATCATCGGAGTCAATGTAAAAAAAACACAATGTCAAATCCAATACAAAACCGATATGATATGGATCGGAACTACACATGTAGACATCCAATCTAAACATAACACCATCCTGTGCGTCTGGTGCGCACTGAAATCAAAAAAAAAAATCCATATATGTGCTAAACAGGTGCACAAAACAACATCCAAGTGCAACGGGTGTGCACGAAGCATCTGTCATGGGCATCGTATGTGCCTGACAGCAAAATAAATCAGGTGCATGTGACATGCACGAAGAATCCCGATTTAGCGCATCTGGCGTGCACCAAAATCGTATCTAAAAACATGCGCCCAACATGCGCGAAAATCCAAACCGGTGCATCCATCGTGCACAAATGAAAATCTAAACCCTGCGCACTCAACATGCACGGAAATCACGAAATCCAATAGCAAACACCGAACAGGCGTAAAGCACATCGCCAGCACGGAGTGCAAAAATCAACCATCAAAATCCGGGTCAAAATCAACGATATAATGCGGCTCAAACCAAAATCAGGGTACCGCAAGGAAAATCTCACAACCGTGTGCATCAGCGTGCACGAATCAAAGCCTAACACTAAAATGCATGAAAACTCTGCGCAAAATATATAAATATCCAGTGGGTGCATGAAACCAATATCATGAAACTCAGTCACCAAAACTAGATCGTGCAAATAGAACGCCCAAAATACCGAAATCCAAAATGACGGATACGTGATAATCGAATCACAAAATCACAAATCATAAATACCGTCTTCGGTAGTTTCTCCTTCAAGGTCGAGAAGGAGTCAGTGTAATCCACTGCTAGCAGCGCAGGATATCTACCCACCTCTTGCTCACGGTCTGGCGTCTTCTGACTCTCTAGGTCCTTATCTTCTCTGCGGATTACCTATCACGCGGTCAATCGGCTCATCGGCCCTGTCAGGTGTGCTAACGGGGACGATTCCGTTCTGGCACTTTTCTGGTCACCTCTCGGTCAAACCTCACGACCACTCGTAAGGCAGCATATCACTGACGTCGGTCTCTGGCTATCTGAATGCACGTCACACATCTGATCCTGGGTGCAAACATCATTGCAGCAATGTCCTGGAAGGAATCCTGCTCAAGGTCTCTTCCAATCATACCTATGCCGATCTGTACAGAGGCTGGCTCTCTTGTACTATCTCTTCTCGCTGGAAAGACATCTGTGTCCTCAGCACAACATTTCTCGGAAATTGGTCACATCCCAACGTTTCTGTAAGCATATCAGGTCTCTAGTTTCGACGGGAAGCAATGACAGCTCGTCAGTATCTCACACGAACCTCTGGTTCCACTTGTCTCCATCGTCGTCCACTATGACGTCACGCCAAGCTACTATACACTGCACTGCTCTCGGCCACGGTCAATCTGAAGTCTCTCACACGGACTCGAAATCGCGTACTCTGTAGCTTCATCATTCTGTAGCAGATGTCAGGCCGAACTGGTCCTCGGAAACACGTCCCAACCATCGGAGGAATACTCATCACTCGTCCGTCCTTGATCCATTCGCAACGCATCTGGGTAAGTTCCTTTATCCGAACTTGGTCAACTACCTCGTCGACAATGCCGAACTCTGGCCTGCTGGGTGTGCGCAACACGACCACTCCTGGTCTAGGTCTTCTCGTATCGTACTCCAGAAAGGTCCTGCCGAGGTTCCTTTCTCAAATCTCAATCCTGCCGAAATGCCCGGAAGTCATCATCCAATGCTGAAGCTAAAGCTTATTCCGGAACGGCTGCATACCTATCGCGCTTCTTTCTGGAAGGTATATCCATATACCACGCCTCTGGGTGCGTATAACATCTCTGATGTCGGCGGAGTGGGACGTCATCTCGTCGAAATATCTTGCGAACTCTTTTCTTCACTCTGCATCAGTGTCGACTGATTCGGACTCGTCTCATCATGGCTGCACGAACTGCGCTCCGACGGCTATGCTCGCACCTGGAGTCTCCCAAGCAGTGTCCCATCACGATATCCGAAAGATGTCGAACCATCCGATCGACTCGTCAGATCCTCATAATCCCCCAAGAGCTCACATCTCGGGTACAGTTTAATAGTATCGAGTACATGCCACAGCGTCGGTGGTCCAGCCGTAGAAGGGCAAACCCAAGCCTCACTAATGGCGCCGCGGAACCGCCGTAAACCCTAAGGTTCCAAGGCTGTCACACAGTCATTAAGTCGAGTTAGGGTTTCATTCTTCTAGAGGGTCCATAGAATCACCTGCATGTCTTTCCGTATACTTTAAACTTGGAAAATAGGCTCCTGACATTCGATCGTCTCAATCGACTCTCAACGAATCTGCGTGAAGTCGTCTCTAGCTGGAATCAATCCACCTGATGACCTCGCATCGGGGTAAGCGAACTCACCACGCGTCCTAGTCATCCATCCTCGGTGACTAGCAACTCGCTATCATCTCTCTAAGAACATGCTCATGCTGCAGTAGCTCCAATCATCTGGGCGATATCTCATCATTTGCAGCAACAACTGGCTCATATGCCTGTACGCCGAACAACGCCTCAATTCTCCAGGAAAGGCAATACATAAGCGATCATCTCTGAATCAGCCTGCTCTAGATCTGAGTAAGACTCTCCACACTGGAAATCTTCAACTCAACTGGGCCCGCTCTGGCGCAAAATCGGACGAATCACCTTCGTCTCTCAAATCGGGTAGACTAGCTATCATCTGTCGCATAACTGCCTGAAAGCTCCGGCAATCTCAGCTCGTAAGCTCCGAAAGCAACACCCTGTCAATCTCAGCGACAGCTGGTCCATCTGTCTGCACGGTAGGCGACATCACCATCTCTGAGGTATGCTGTACATCAACAGTCCTCTCTCATCTGGCAGCTCTAACAAAGGCCCGATCATCCGGTGCAAGACCAAGCACTCGCCTCCACTAGAGGTCACAATCACCAACACTAACTCGAGACGTTCCCATGTCACCAGAAAACACAAAGGTCGGCCCTCGTACCAAACGAGCTCACACCGGCCGTAACCCTAGCAGCAGCCCAAACTGCGCTCAAACACGGTGACAGGAATCTCAATCGAGTATCAAAGAGAGCACATCAGTGGCAAGAAGGGAAACAACAGATCCAAAGTGGATACATGATCATAGGAAGGAACAGTATCAATGAAGGTATGATCATGAAACTAATAGAATCGGGGATCTCAAATGGATGAATAATCCTGGATATAAAGAGAATCACTGATCTCGAAAGTATGTACATCCTAAGGTTCCTTAAGCGGAGTGGCGTGTCGTAAGTATGCCGCGGAACATACCAACGGTACGTCACTCTACTTTAGTCACCAAATCCATCAACCAAGGGTCATCCTAAAACGACGAAAGTTCGGGTTTACACCCCCTCGACAAAGTCTAAGTTCCGTAAGGTCAAGCCTAAGTTCCGTATATAAACAACTCCCTAGGCTCCACATAGTCAAACTTAGACTCGAACCAAGGTCAACCTAGCGCTCTGATACCAACTTTGTCACGACCCGAAAGAGCACGTGACTGGCCCTTGAACCATATGAAGTCTATAGGACTCCATCTGATCCAAGTAAGCCAAAAGCCCAGAAATCTAAAACCATTTTTGAGAATAAGTAAAGAAAACTGGTTTAAAGAAGTGAAGAAAAACATGTTTGAAATCAAGGTTTTTAAATAACTAAGCCGAATGTGCATTTGAAAACCGTACAGTCTTTTCTAAAATTTTCGGCAGAGTTTCTCTTGTAAAACTGGCCCCGAATGGGGTACAACATGAATAACAATATATAAAATGATAAAGGCATCCCCAAGCGGGAGCTAGCTCTTCGTCAATCGACGGTCACAACCACACGATGATATGATAATATACAACGCCAAGTGGCGAGGATCAAAATCAAGGAAAGCTCAAAAAGCAGCAAGAAAACCGCAATACTACTAAGCGCGACTCTAAGGTCGAATAATACCACACTGTCTCTAAGTCTGAAAGAATATACAAGTTTTTGGTTGATGGACAAATTCTAGATACAATGAAATACATGAATAAAATGGTGATTCTTGATGCGAAAGAATCCACCTACCAAAGCAAATCACCCGCAAGAAGGTAGTGTGCCAGAAATGCCGCAATGAAACCTGTACGGCAGAACCTGCAAGGACTGTGGCACAACGGGGGTGAGTTGCCAACTCGTGAATAGAAATATCTACAAGCAGAAACCGAATGCAAGACATAAACCTAAGTCAACGATCAGTAATACAATCCACAAGAGTGCATCTGAGTGTAATAAGGTGGCAAGGTAACATCTAATCATGTATGTAGTGCCAGGTACTCAGGTAATAACATGTCATCAGTGTAAGGTATGCCTGCATGAGGTAAGTATGATGAAATATCAATGATATCAATACACATATATTAGCGTCCCATACCACTAATATTGGTGTAAGGGTATATATAACAGCGCCCTCATACCCTGTTATATATACAAATGAAGTATGACAAGTGTAAATCCAGTCTGTATATGATCCATGTCTGTATATATGTGGAACCCGTCCACCTGTCACCCACTGACAGTAAGCATCATGTATGCAAGTATGAGGATATAAACAATATCATGGAAAACATCATGAAACCCGTGCCAAGCATCGACACGTAAATCCTCATCCATATGGGGCTCCGTCTGCGGTATCGGCCCTCGGCCCCGGCAGCACGAGTCAACCCATGTCCATCTCTGGGCTCCGTCTGCGGTAGCGGCCCGTCGGCCCCCGGCAGTACGCCCATCTCTCGGCTCCAGGCGGTATCCCCCGGATATCCGCCGAGCTCAAATACAATCACCGGTAGGTACTCGCCCGCCTCCAGGCTCAATCGGCATAACCCATCGATCATCTCGCCGAGGGGAACCATACCGGGCCCACCACGAACCCGCAAACGGATCATCACTCCTCGAATCGGGTTTCAAGCACACGTCTCAGCACCGAGAAAACGCGTGGTGGACGCACCCAAATATCATATCACGAGGTACCGGGTTTTCATAAAAGAACATCTTTTCTTAAATAATCCCACGGTCCTCAAAATCAGAAATCACATGAAAATCCACATCAAGAAGTAAATCCAATGCAATGTGCTATGCAATCAATCCATGATGTATGCGACATGTAAAGAGAGATAATCATATCGGAAATCATGCAACATGGAATAGTAATGTACATATGTCGGGAGGAACCGCTTCTTTAGAATGAATCAGTTTAAAGAATATCTTGCGGTCCTCAATCTCAATCAAGTCAGAATCATCTATGTTTGTGTACAGGTACATGTGTACAATATGCCAAGCAGTAATCATATCATGAATGCAACAGTACTACAGTGTAGTGGCATGGCAATTATCGATGATGAAGTGTGTGAGCCGGCAAATAGTGTACGTGAAACATACGCATCATCGATAATGGTGCTGGTGTCCTAACAGCATGATAATAATATAACAATGAACATATGCCAGCAATGCGAATAGCAGGAAAATGCAGATATCTAGTAGTCAACACCACAGTGAAGTATCTACTATGCAAACTACATCTAAGTATCCGGTCAATCAGGAGGGGTAGGTGTGGAAACCACCTAAATCTGAGTCGATACATGTATAAAAGTATATAGTCGGTGATCTCGCCTCAATGTCATATCATAAGATATCCTCGAGTTATGAGTGCGGATCTATCATCAATATCGGCTCGTACGGTAAATCATCGTACGGCATCCCCATAGCTGGGTAGGGGTCAGTATCTCACTGTCTCATCACATAACAGATATCACCATCGTCAGATCATATAGTCTGGAGTACTACTCTATGTCTAGTACAAAACGGTAACCTCAGTAAGTATGCATGCGGGGGTAAACACATATCCCAAGCCCGCAAGAATCACAAGTCATATCCCACATATGAATCGTATAAAATCACCGATCCCAGGGCACCCAGCCCACATCATCGACTCATCTCCAAAGTCATCACATATCATCAATCACAGTGCAAGTACAAGTGATAAGCAAGGGTGTGTGTAGGTGTAATTCTACCCTAGGGTTCGCGACTATGAACTACACTAGTCACTTCTAACCCTACATTATCCACAATACACCTAATATCACAATAAACTACATAGTAATCTATCTACGGACTGCGGGGGTGCTATACGCCATCCACCCGACTTCCCCCTGTAGATATAATCTACTCACCTTGCATCACCAATTGCGGACGTCACCACGTATTTGCTTGTCGTCCCGAAGTCTTCATGGGTACCTACACATCAAAATATTGTATATGCGCATTAAAACCAAATCCAATCTAAAACGGCGCACGAAATCCAAAACGATACGATAAGGGGGCCTATAGGTGAGAACCTATGGCACGCCTTCAAAACCATCAATAAATCCTCTACATCGTCGTATAAACGACAATTAGTCGAGGCAAAACACATTCCACCATTTCAGAATCAAAAATACGGAATACGGAAACACGAATCCAAAATAGCAACTTAGGATATATGTCCCAGATTTCACCCTAGATAGAATCTGTCAAAACTAGAAGTACCCTGGGTCAACACTAGAGGAACAGGGGCTGTGCACAGAAAACGAGGAGAATGGCTAAGTATGCTAAGTCAAAGTCCACCTCTCTCTTTCACCTACCCTCATCATTATATTTTCCTTTCTTTTCCTTTTCTTTTAAAATCCAAACCTTCTCACATCAATAGTAATCCCAAAAGAAAACCATGGCTAGAAAAATGCACAAGTGTAGAAAAAGTGATATGTGCAAGTTTTGCACAAAATTGCCAAAAAACCCGATTAGCGATTTTAATCGCGATTAGCACTAAATTATTGTCAAACTAATCACAAAAACTTAAAAATGCCATAATCCACTAATTTACCCTATTTTAGAATTTTCCATAATTTTTCATAATTTTTTCTAACATTTTTCCTATTTATTTGCATTTAATATTAAAATAATCAATAAAATAATATTAAATTATAAAAATTCCCAAAATTAATATTTTATATTTTTGAAAATGTTACACGTACAGTCTGGTCTCGTCGTCTGATATGTCGCATATCTCGCCTAGGGGTGGTAAACGTCAGACCCCAGTAGCTCGATAAGTCGTGTCGATATGAGGTCTATAGCAGTTTGAGAAACTACTGGTAACACTTACCAGTAAATCTCAGCAACCCTGGCCAGGGATTTCCGGTTATAGCCAATCGAACACAGCGCAACATGAACTCCCTATACCGGGAGAGACGAATCCCCTCCTATCGCTCATTGCCTCCATGTGATTCGGGACTGTACCCAAAAACCACTGTTTTGCATGCCCTCTTGGACGTGGTAAGGTGGAAATCAAAGCACAGTGGGAATCACACAAGACTCTATGACGATCTCGGGTCTACAGACTAACCTGTACCAGTGTCACCAGAGAACTGCCATCTGACGTAAGGTATAATACCATCTGGGAGTTCTCGGGGAGTCCGTCCAGTGTACCCAGTCTCTACTGAGCACCCGTATATCATCTCTGATGTCAAACACCAATGGATATGGCATCATCCATCGCCCATCTGTATGGGTCGAGAAGGTATACGCTAGTCTACTCAGGTATATCGATGCCCCGTCTCGATACACCCACGACCAGGGACCTTGAAGGATGTACTAATGGACTACCATGTCCTTACTAGTATGATCTGCATCATAGTCTAGGTAGTCAAGTACACATCTTAAGGGCTTTACCAACATGTAACAGAGAGACAATCAGTGTACACGTTAAGATAAAGAGTAACCAGATAGCATAGTATCATGTCGAGCAAGAAAGTCCTCCCTATATATGTCCCAGCAACCACTACAATATACATCCTATGTACAGTAATGGCCTTTAGGGCATACATATAACTAACAATCTCAGGGTGTTCTGGGCTACACTACGACATGACTTGTACCACTTTTGGGGGTCTGACATTTACTAGCCCCTTAGGCACGATATGCGATACTCATTGACGAACGGACCGGACTGTACGGATATTGTCACTGACAGGCTCAAAAGGGTTCCAGGATGAGTTTGCTCATCGGCTTACCTTTTTGTCGATACTTGGGTAGCCATTACATACAGCTAGTGCCACTGATGTGCAAGTGGTTAAATCCATATCCAATATATTGACGAGTCTTTAGAGTCCCCCACAGACAGTTTCTCAAGTTTCGGGCGAAACGTTGTAGAGGCCGTATGATATTAAGGCAGGGTTCGATCATATACATGCACTTGTGTACGGATCATGATCGGACGGATCATACTAGTGGGCTTTGGTTTAAGCCGGATCCTAGTATTAGATTTGTTGGATTACTTTAGTCTCATTGCATTTGCATTCAGTCGGAATGCGGATGCAGGTATGTATATACAGGTGAGGGGTATCCTTGTGATCCGTCACAAGTTTACTTTAGATGTTGCCATATCTTTTTATTGTTGTAAACATTTGGATTAATGTTTACACGTGGAAATTGTGAGCTTAAGTCATCATTAGGAACTTTAATTGTGACACATGCATAAGTGATGACTCTTGGTCTCTTTAGTTGTGCATATGTCTCATTTTGGATTGATTTATGTGTTGAAATGATAAGAGGAGAGAGAAGGGGCAGCCATGAGGCAAGGGGTTTGCTCTTGGATTATCATTCTTACTCTCCATTATTATTCCAACACAAATAGATAAGAAAAGCTCTTCTTCTTCTTCTTCCTCAAGCTCACCATTTCCACTAATGGCGTCATCTTCAACCTCTATCCATACACTCTCATGTGTTGAGAATCAATGGATGCTTAAGATAAAGTTATCTCACACATTCTCTACATTGCCTTGGACATGTCGGCTCGCAAACTTCATGTTCGAGTTGCTTCGGATGAAGCGGGAGCCCGTAAAAAGACTCATTGATGTGGTACCCTTCCGACGAGGAGACCGGAGACTGGAGATGCCGCAAGGAGCTTGGGATGGTGTCCGAAGACCGAAGGACACGGATCGATCGGTATAGCCACTCTCACTTCTTAGTAGTTTGCTAGTTTAACGTTAATGGTTCGATCCGGGTGAAAGACTACGATAGCGCCGGTTTCCTAAAATGTTTTTGTTTCCGCATTTGGCCACGGATTGACGGCCGGGGCGCTACCGTAGACTTACAGTTAGACAGGATTCGTCTCTCCCGATATTGGGGGTTGATATCGCGCTGTGTCTAGGAGAGCCATTACACAAAGTCCTTGGCCAGGGCAAGTGAGATTTACTGGTAGGTGTTCCAGTAGTTTCTCATGGTGTTCTGGGCTACACTCCGACATGACTTATACCGCTATTAGGGGTCTGACGTTTACCACCCTCTAGGCCCGATATGCGATACTCTTAGACGAACAGACCGGACTGTACGAAGATTGTCACAGATGGGTTCAGTACGAGTTCGGATGGGTTTTACTCATCGGCCTTCTTGTCGACAGATACCTGGGTAGCCGTTATGCACAGCTAGTTCCGCTGACGTGCTTGTAGTTAAACCCACTTCCAGAGTACTGTCGAGTCTTTAGAGTCCCACACAGAGGGTTGTTCACCTTTGGGCGAAATGATGTAGAGGTCGTATGGTTTTACGTCAGGGTTCGTTCACATACACGTACTTGTGCGTGTTTGGAGTTCGGGCAGTTGATACTAGTGGGCTTTGGTTTAAACCTGATCCTAGTATTTGATTTTGGGTTGGTTCAGTCTCATTGTATCCGTGTTCTTCGGAACACGGATGCAGGTATATGTATACAGTTGACAGAGACAAAGGAGGAGACACCTCATTAAGGTTTTGACCATTGACTTGATTAAAACCATAATGATATGAAGGAAATTGATTACTAATTTTAATTAGAGATAATTGTGTTATGGTTATTTAGTTTGACCATTTGACTTGTTGACCATTGTTGACTTAGATATTTTTGTTAAGCAAAAGATATTTTGCTTAGCATTAATGGTGACATGATAATGGTCAAATTAAATGAACCATCAAAATTTTGCTAATTAAAATTATTATTCTTTTATCCTAATATGAGAGCTATCTCTTCATTATTCACATATTGATTCTCTCTCATAGCTCTCTCTCTCTTTCATCCTCTCTCTCAAGCCCTCATCTCTCATGTGTTGAGAACCAAGAACCACTAAAATCCCTCTCTACTCACTCTAGGGTTCTTAGTCTAGCACACCAAGCACCCTAGTTACTTCATTGTTGAGGTTGGAGCTCAAGGTAGAGGCCTTCGGGTGAATTTTCTTTGACGTGTAGAAGCCGGTGAGGAGGAGCCATCTACAACCACTCCAAGGAGCTCACAACAAGGAGAAGCACCATAAGAAGAGAAGGAGTTCAAGCTTGAGGTATAACTTTCTATCATAGTAGATAAAACTTATTTGTGCTAACTTGGTTTATGGTAAAGATCCGGTTTAGGGTTTATTCTAGCGCCAAGTTTTGTATCGTAGTAAAAATTTTGTTCCGCATTTGGTCATGGAAGTTGGCCGGGGCGTTAGTGTAACCCTTTAGTATGCTACATCGGGTCTAGTACATAACATCGCGTACATGATAGAGCTTACTGCCGAAGCATTGGGTATTCCTTGCATGCGAGCTCTTTTCAAATCAGTTTTGGGAGACATTTCTTTGGAGAGAGTGAGTCCTGAGATCGTGGGTAAATTCCCACGTTTGGAATCTTCCATACTAAACCTCTTTAGTATGGTGTCTATGTACCTGGATTGGGACAATCCCAGTATTCATTTAGATCTATCTCTATAGATCTTAATCCCCAAGATGTAGGAGGCATCGCTTAGATCTTTCATTGAGAATCTTTGTGATAAGAAGAGTTTGACCGAGTGCAGCATAGGAACATCATTTCCTATCAAGAGTATGTCATCCACATACAATACGAGGAAGAAAACCTTACTCTCTGCCACCTTCTTGTATATACAAGGTTCATCTACGTTTTTGATGAAGTCAAACTCTTTGACTACCACATCAAAACAGATGTTCTAACTCCGCGATGCCTGCTTCAACCCGTAGATGGATTTATGCAGCTTGCACACCTTCCCGCTGCTCCCACTGTCCATGAAGCCCTCTGGCTGAGTCATGTACACGAACTCTTCTAAATCACCATTTAGAAAAGCGGTCTTAACATCCATTTGCCAGATTTCGTAGTCATGGTATGCAGCAATGGAAAGTAGGATCCGGATGGACTTAAGCATAGCCACTGGAGAAAAGGTTTCATCATAATCCACACCTGGTCGTTGACAAAAACCTTTTGCAACAGGTTTAGCTTTGAAAGTCTCAACTTTTCCATCTACACCAAATTTTTTCTTGAAGATCCACTTGCTCCCGATGGGTTTTACCCCTTCAGGAGCATCTTCCAAAGTCTATACTTTGTTGGTGTACATGGATTCCATCTCAGATCGCATTGCATCCAGCTATTTCACAGAGTCCCCACTCGTGATGGCCTGCTCGAAGCTAGTCGGGTCATCATCTTCCATGATGCAGTCCTCGCTTCCACCATCAATGAGAAAACCGTAGTATCTTTCAGGTGGATGAGGAACCCTACTAGATCGGCGGAGAGGCTGAGATTCGTTGGGAGCTATCGAATCCTATGGTTCTACAAAATCCTCTGTCGTAGTTTGTATCGCTGGAACTTCTTCCAGTCCTACCTCCTTGCCACAAATTTCTTTGACAAGAAATTCCTTTTCTAAAAAGGTGGCATGCTGCAACAAACACCTTTTGTTCCTCAGGGTTGTAGAAGATATGTCCTCGCAAATGCTTGGGATATCCTACAAACTTGCACAGAAAAGACCTTGACTCGAGTATGTCCGAATTTTGCTTTTTAACATAGGCCGGGCAACCCCATATCTTAACAAAATTAAGACAAGGCCTCTTCCCCTCCCATATCTCATATGGAGTGGTAGGCACTGATTTGGTTGGAACTCTATTCAATAGGTATGCTGCTGTCTCCAGCGTATAACCCCAAAAAGAAATAGGCAACTCAGCGGTGCTCATCATAGAGCACACTATATCTAATTGGGTGCGATTCCTCCGTTCCGATACACCGTTGTGCTGTGGTGAATACGGAGGAGTAAGCTGAGAGAGAATCCCATTCTCTTTTAGATAGTCACGGAATTCCGTGCTTAAGTATTCTCCTCCTCGATCAGATCGTAGGATTTTAATACTTTTACCCGTCTGGTTCTGGATTTCATGCTTATATTCTTTGAATTTCTCAAAATCTTCAGACTTGTGTTTCAACAGGAACACTTGTCCGTATCTTGAGAGATCGTCAGTGAATATAATGAAGTACGAAGAACCATTCCTGGCATGTATAGACATGGGACCACATACATCACTATGTATCAGTCCCAAGAGTTCCGTAACTCTTTCTCCGTGTCCTGTAAACGGAGTTTTGGTCATCTTTCCTTTGAGACATAACTGGCAAGTTTCATAAGATGATAATTCGAACGGATTCAAATATCCATCCTTATGTAACTTAGCTAGTCGTGTCGCATTGATATGACCTAGTCTACAATGCCACAAGAAGGATTCGTTCATTTCTGAACTCTTCCTCTTGTGTGTGTTTTGTATGTTAAGAACTGTGGTTTGATTTAGAACGTATGTGCCATTATTTAACGAGCCTGATCCAATCAACTTTTGATTCAGAAAAATGTTTATAACATTATCCAGTACTACAAAATTATATCCTTCTTTACTTAATAAAGAAACTGATATAAGATTGCATATCAGGTTCGGTATGTAATAGAATTCGTTCAGAATCAATGTATTGTCATTTGGTAACACAAGGTGATATTCGCCAACTGCTTTGGCTGCAACATTTGCACCATTCCGTCTCTTACAGAATGATCACCCATTCCCAGTTCTCTACCTTTCCTTAGCCCATGTAACATATTACATATGTGGGATCCTGATTGGGTATCTAATACCCAAGATGCAGAGTGCACCGAGAAACAGTTCTCGGTAACTAACACACCCGAAGAAGATGCATCAACATACTTATTCTTCGTTTGGGCGGCATGGGAATCCGGATATTCCCCTATTTCCTGCTCAGTCTTATAGCAATTTTAAGAAAGAATGGAACCAACGTTCCCCTGCTCAATATAACAAGCGGGTTCGGTCAATACATCCATATTATTATCTTGATTAAGACATGGTCGCTACCTAGAGAGAGAGAGAGAGAAGAAAACACTTTAGCGTATACTCTTGCAAGATTAGATTGGTTATTATCTTATCTAATCAAGATGGCTCCCACTGTTTTTAACAAATCTTCCTTCAAACCCTAAAAGGTAAGACTAGCCAGGATTAATTACACCTTACAAGTTCGCAAATCTTTCAGCCAGGCCAGTATCGGTACTTTGAGTGAGGTTTCCCGTGCTTTCGCATGGACCTAATTAAAACAAACCTCGTTTTCCCAGGGGCGTAACCCCGTTAACACCTTTCTAGACACCTACTTGATCGGCTAATTGTTATGTGTAAAACTCTCCCAGGAGTAACTCTTACTCGCAGTGGGTATCGGGATCCAACTATCTCATAAAAGGTATGCAATCTCATTGCAAATTTCAACACTTGAAATTCCCGATAATATTTTGCCCCAGCGTCCTATGACCTTGACGGAGGTCAACAAATCATAGGCTGCCAGTCAAGTTCAACCCGTACATTTCATGATTGAATTATACCCACTCGCACGACCCTTGATGGAGGTCAACAAGTTCGTATGACTACCCTAATCCAATCGCATCATATGCAGCAGATAAGCACCAATCAGCTACTGCACACTATGACTTGACGAAGGTTAACAAACGCAGCACGAATACTAAGTAGCACTTGTCTGAAATGACGGAAAGCTACGACAGGTTTTTAAGAAATCCTTTTGCATAATGAACTTGATATCTTTGCAGAATCGAGTGATTTGAAAAGGAGTGTTTTTTTAGGCTTTTGCTAGTTTTTCTAAAGAGGTCACTCCCGGTGAAGGGATCTCGGCTCTTTCCTTATCGAATAAGGTGCAGGATATTTCACAAATACCACCATGCAAAGCAAGAACTAGAGAAGCAGTCAAAAGACAAAACCGAGTGGGTTGTATCATCTGCTAGTTTCGCTAACGAGGTCACTCCCGGTGAAGGGATCCTGGCTCTTTCCTTATCGAATAAGGTGCTGGATATTCTACAAGGAATACCGCTATGCAAAGCAAAAACTAGAGCTACCCTTTTTGAAAATTTGATTCTACAACATCTTTTTTGGTTTCTTACTTTTTCATTAATCTTATTAATGAAGTCCCATCATTTATGCTTCCTATGCATCACAGAAGAAACGAAAATACAACGTACGCTTATGCCATCCGCATTCGCCACAGTGTCCCGTTATGCACCGTTAGGTTAATTAACTAATGGCACAGCGGGGCGGGACTAGCGCGGGTGCAAAACATAAGTAACGTTTATTATATATCATATATATAATAATAAAGCATTCTCCTCAAACATATAAAGTGATCACATCACAGAATATCAGCAGAGAAGATAACATATGAAATATTGGATATACCAGGAATTGCGTGTTTTAAATTAAGCCAGTATAAAACACGGATTCCACGATCGCGATGAATAGCCAAACCCATATCCCTAGACCCCTACGAGAGCGGCAAGCAACCTTACCAATTCTAGAGTTAGGAGACCTGGACTCGACTCCTCGAGATGGTCTCCTAATGGACTCTAGAACCCGGTTACTTGTGCTCCCCGCCTTGGGTCTATCCTAATACGGAAAAGTAAACAATATACAACAATGGTGACATCATCCTCATCCCAGAAGTGCCCCAATAAAAGAATATTATGTACAAGTTTTTACATGAATGAAAATGAAAAACTCTCATCTCACATTAAAAAACCCCGGCTATTCAAAACACGACGATCCAATATAACATATCACAGCAACACATAACATCACATGTCATCAACGTAAGTAAATATGCGTATCCCAATTTTCTTTGACATATAGAAACGAAACCGGCGATACACCACATATTACACTTACGGTCGCAGAAAAGAAAATATCAAACTACAACATTTGGAATCCACAATCACCTTAGACATCATAAACCCGAAATATCACATACTTCGGATTTCATGCCTAACAATATGAATTTCAAATATTGTATCACATTCCACAAATAGCTAAATGATGTTAAACATTCCGATCGAATCAACAAACACCCAAAATTTCCTAAAGAGCCCAACACTTGAGCGTAGTTTAAAAATACTCAGTACATGCCACAATACCTATGGACCAACCGTAGAAGGGTCAACCCTTGCCTCACCTATGGCATCGCGGAACTACCGCAAACCCAAGTGTTTGGCGGCGGTTCTTACGGTCATAGAATCGATTTAGGGTTTCGTTCTTCTAGAGGGTCCATTGCATTACTTGCTTGAGTTTTGAATGTTCTTTAATTTAGAAAAATCCAACTCTTGGAAAATTTTCCATCGATGGAAAAATTGGGTTATTGATATCCGTTCGAACTTTTTAACTTCATCAAAATAACCCGAAATAATATTATAATTACGACTACGAAACACTCCGAATTGCCTTTATAGAAAATTAACATCTCATGCAATTTTAGAAAAAACAAGCAACACCTGAAACACCAAAACCCAGAGACCAAAACACAGAACAAAAACGAACCCCATAAGCCACAACAGGGCCGGCCAGCTTAGAAAATATGTGAATGTCGCCGGGTCAAATCCGGCCAATTGTGTTCGTTTTTTTCCATTGTTCATATTACATCTCATATAACATTCTGCAGTTTCTTAAAAAAAATTCTAGGCCTTTTAAAAATCGACAGAAACTAGATTTCAATGTTTCAAGTTACGGAGTAGTTTTGGTTTTGTAATCTAACAAATATCGTATAATTCTCTAGCTTGGCTCTGATACCACTGTAGGGTTGCATAGCACGACAGCAAGGTTTCGGGAGGCTTCGTCCATGCCATTTTCAAAAAATTTCCATGCTACATAACCCTAACCCTAGAATCTTAACTTAAGAATTAGACAATCAACATGTAAACTACTTTACACATAAGTGAATATGGAATACAACCTTTGTAGACCGGTCCTTCACTTCAAATGCTCCGTGTAGAAGTCCCTTCACTCCAAGTAGTGGTGATCCGGACTCTCCGTAGGCTCCACTAGTCGAAATGAACGAGCTTGCTCAATGATCTTCGAGGCCGAAGATGATCTACTTTGAGGAGACACCAACTCAAGCTACCTCTTCACTAATTAGGGATTAG
The DNA here is from genome assembly GCA_030015575.1 of Agapanthus africanus. Lineage (NCBI taxonomy): Eukaryota > Viridiplantae > Streptophyta > Magnoliopsida > Asparagales > Amaryllidaceae > Agapanthus > Agapanthus africanus. Next base: position 220,139,662 of record JASDDO010000029.1, read on the forward strand.
TGAAGCTAACACCCTAAACTAAATGGCTAATCTAGTAAAGGATGATGAAGTAAGATTTTTGCTCACTTTAGAATTAATTTTATCACTCTATTTCTTTTTCTTGAGAAAGCTAGAGAGCTCAATAAAGAAGCTGAAGCAAATAATGGATGAGAGAGTGAATAGCAACCATGGGTGAGAAATATCTCATATAACCCTTGTAGAGACATAACCATGGTTTTAGATAATGGTTAGGTTAATAAATATCTAATGCCAAACAAAATTAGTGGACTAAGTCAATGGTCATCACAAGCTTCTCCAAGCTTGCACTAACCTAGCTATTCCTAACAAACGTATACTTGCATATATACACTTAGGTTAGAAATGAACCATTCCGCCCCGCGCATTAACTCGTCAAAACAAGAACGTAGAACGCTCCGTCTCCCTGCGGACGACTCGTACTCATCGCGGCTAGCTACACGCGACGCCGTCCTGATTGTGGGTAATTTTATAACTTAAAAAATACGACACGCCGAAAGCGTATCAATCAAATGGTGCCATTGCCGGGGAGACGATAACGTTTTTATTCTTGTTATTTCGGGTTAATCTTGTTTATATCTGTTGGATATATATGCCCTACAGGCCTTCATTGTATAGGATGCTAGGGATATGAATGTACATGACAATCTTTCTTGATATGATAGTACGCTATTTGGTTTGTCTTTATCTTAACGTGTGATATATTTTACTTTGTATTTATATACATGTTGATAAAGCCCGTAGGGTGTTTGCCTGACTACCGGCATTGTGATGGCAGTCATGCTTGTGGGAGCTGGATAGTCAATAGGCACATCCTTGAATGTCACTGGTCACAGGAGTATCAAGACTGGGCATCGATGCTCCAGAGTAGACTAGTGTATACATATCTAGACTCTGACGAGGGGCGATGGATTGGTCCCGCAGCCATTGGTGATGTGCACCTAAGATTGTATACAGATGCTCACTGAGTGTGAGTACACCGGACAGGACTCGCCGATAACTGACTGGATGGTATTATACCTAACGTCAGATAGCGGTTCTCGGGTGACATGTGTGCAGATAGTCTGTCGACTTGAGGTCGTCATTTGTCTCGTGTGAGTTCCCACTGTACTTTGATTACTACCCTACCACGGCTCAAAGGAGTCGTACAAACAGGTTTTAGTTGGGTACAATCTCGAGCCACATGGAGGCAGTGAGCGACTGTTAGGGATTCGTCTCTCCCGGTATAGGGAGTCGATATCGCACTGTGATCGGTTGGTCATTACCATAAGTCAATGGCCAGGGATGATAGAGAATTACTGGTGGACTGACCAGTAGATTCTTGGATGGTCTTGAGCCACACCGGCACGACTTGTACGGTTGTTAGGGGTCTGACGTTTACTACCTCCCTATACCATACATGCGATACTCTCAGACGAACAGACCGGACTGCACGGATATTGTAACGGACAGGCTCAGTAGGGGTTACGGACGAGTTCTCTCGTCGGCCTCCTTTTCGACACGTACCTGGGTTGCCATTCCGTACAGCCAGTTCCACTGACAGACTTTTGGTTAAACCCACTGCCAGCGTACTGTCAAGTCTTTAGAGTCCCATACAGAAGATTTCCCTGGATCAGGCGAGACAATGTAGACGCCGTATGGTCTTACGGTAGGGTTTCGATCGCATTCGTGTACTGGTTACTCGAATAGCGATCGGACGGATTATACTGGTAGTCTTTGGTTTAAGCCGGATACTAGTATTGTAGTATTGGAATATACTGATTTCGGTGTATCCGTATTTTTCGAAATACGGATACGAGTATGAAAATACGGAAAAAGGGCATTCTTGTAAATTCACAAGATTGACCTTCTAGAAGGAGACACCTCATTATTGTTTTATTCTTTTTCATTAAAGAATTAATGAGGTGGAAATTAGGAGGCATGGGTTGAAGAATGGCTAAGTATTTGTTTATTTCATTTGGAGCCACTATTCAAGCATGGTTGTAGATTATATGATTTAATAATGCCATGGTTGAATTATTGGCTCATGACTTAACCATTCTTCTTCTCATTTCTATTATCATTATCACAAAAGGATTCACTCTCCTAGATTTTCTTCTCTCCTTCTTCCTCAAGCTCATACACTTGCATGTGTTGCAAAACAATGAGCTTTGAGATCAAATAATCCAATACACTCACTCTACATCTACTTAGTCTTCTCTCTTAGCAAGTTAGATCACTAAGTTATCTCATGGAGGTTGGAGCTTGACCATAGCCCTTGGGTGGATCCATCTTCGACACAAAGGAGACCGGCAACCGAGATCGTTCGAAAGCCAAAGCAAGGAGATCAAGAAGAAGGAGCTTGAACCAAGGAGCAAGGAGCAACTTGAAGACCCGAAGGACTAGGAACGAGGGTATAACTCCTTTACTCAGTAGTTAGCTCTCTCTCTCTTAGTCTAGTTTTTGTTAGCTAAGGTTTAAACAAGATCCTAAAGTGGAACAAGTTCATGATGCAAAAACATGTTTCTTTTGAGGTGAGAAAATCATTTTTTAAAGTATTCCGCCTCCCCGCGATCCGTGGGGTGTGCTGTTAGTGTATATGCCCTAGAGGCCATTACTGTATCATACTAGTTTGTATATTACTTAATGGATGCTTGGGATATTCACCTTGTATGTACAATCTTGCTCAAAATAGTAGTATGCTACTTGGTTTGTTTCTACTTCAATGTGTACATGTGTTTATTTTTGTATATCGCCTATACACATTAGTGGAGCCCTTAGGATCTTTGCTTGATTACCAGCGATGTGATGGCCGTCACACTAGTGGGGCTGGGTAATCTATAAGCACATCCTTATGCAGGTCCCTGGTCGCAGGACTATCGAGACAGGGCATCGATACTCCGGAGTAGACCAGCGCATGCGCTTCTCATCCCAGTGTGGGAGACGGTCTGTCCCACAGCCGTCAGTACGTCGTACTTGAGATAGTATGCGGGTGCTCTTTAGGTTACGGGTACACTGGACAGGACTCGTCGGGAACTGACTAGTTGGTATTATGCTTATCGTCAGTTATCAGTTCCCAGGTGACATGAGTACAGCTTAGTCTGCTGACTTGACACTGTCACTTCGCCTCGAGTGTGTTCCCACTGCACTTTGATTACTACCCTACCACGGCTCAAAGGAGCCGTGCAAACAGGTAGTAGTTGGGTGCAGTCCCGAAGCACTTGGAGGCAGTGACGGTTAGACAGGATTCGTCTCTCCTGGTATTGGGGGTTGACATCGCGCTGTGTCTAGGAGAGCCATTACACGAGTAGTCCCTGGCCAGGGCAAACGAGATATACTGGTAGGCTTCCAGTGTTATCTCAGGGTGTTTTGGGCTTCGCTCCGGCACGACTTGTACCGCTATTGGGGGACTGACGTTTACCGCCCCCTAGGCCCGCCATGCGATGTATCAGACGAACAGACCGGACTGTACGGCGAATGTCACATTCAGGCTCAGTAGGAGTTCAGATGGGTTTCGCCTCGTTAGTCTTCTTGTCGGCATTACCTGGGGACCGCTATGCACAGCTAGTGCCGCTTGCGGTCTGTGGTTAAACCCACTGCCAGCGTAGTGTCGAGTCTTTGGAGTCCCACACAGAAAGCTTTTCGCCTTTAGGCAAAAGAGTAGAGGTCGCATGGTTTTGCGACAGGTCGCATGGTTTTGCGACAGTATTCGGTCACGTCCGTGCACTTGTGCACGTACAGTGTCCGGACAGTTTGCACTAGCGGGCTTTGGTTTAAGCAGATCCTAGTGTACGTATTGGGATTGGATTTATCCAGTTTGCATTCGTGTTCCTCGGAACACGGATGCGGGTGTGTATGCACAGTTGACGGGGAGACAGAGGCAACGGATTCTCATTAGGGTTGTTGACAGTTGACCGTTGACTATTGACTTTTTGCTCAACCCTAATGAGAATATGATATATGATTAACAATTATATTAATTAAGTATTATGGTGACATGGTTGTTGACTTGTTGACTTTGTTGACTTGTTGACTTTTGTTGACTTGTTGACTTTGTTGACCGGTTGACTAGGCTTGACTAGTTGACCATCATGATAACCATAGCCATCATTTCATGACAAAGACTTTTGCTTGCTTGCTCATTTGTGCAAAATGAGTGCATGAAATGATATGGTTATGGTTGCTTCAACCATCACATAACACTTGATTTGGTATAATAAGTTATGATGGTTTTGGATTTTGAGAGTTTGAAAGACAAAAGACTTGCTCATTCTTTCTTGCTCATTCACTCTCTTGTTCTTGAGCTCTCTTGCTCTTGCTTTCACCCTCTTCCTCTTGCTCCCTCTCTTGACTCTATGGTTCACATATCTCATGAGTTGAGAATCAAGAACCATAGATAAAATCCCATACAAACTCTTCTCTACTCACTCTAGTTCACAAGGTTTAGCAAACCGAGTGAACTAGTTTCTTCAAAGTTCGAAGAAGGAGCCAAAGGTTGGAGCTTTCAGGTGGATCTATCTTCGGCGTACGGAGACGACGGGAAGAAGCCAATCCGGGCCACCATCGGAGCTTGAAGACGAAGGAGTTCAAGACAAGCAAGGTATAACCCCCTAACCGAGTAGCTAGAAACTCGTAGTTAGGCTGTTAGTTAGATGTTTAACCAAGATCCGGGTTATAGGTCCATGTTACCACCTCTATAAAAATCGTTTTTTACCAAATTCCGCATTCCCGAAAGTACCGGGAGAGGTAGCAAGGACTTACAGTGGTACCAGAGCCTAGTTAAACTCTATCTAACATGTTAGCAAGTAACTAGAAGATCGATCAAACAAAAAGTCCCGAAAACGAACCCGAGAATTTCAAGTTTCTGTCGATTTTTATACTGTTCAAAAGTTGATTATTTTCATCTCTAAAATCGGCTCAGGGTTTTATTAGAATAACCACCAAAAATGGTCCAACGATCGAGTCAAAGCGCCGCGGAAACGCGGCGGGTGCACGCTCCCGCCGCGGATCCGCGGCCGAGTTGACTCGGCCGAGGTCCATCTTTGGTGCAGTGGTATTCTGGGGTTGTTTTGGGATTTTTGGTATATGTGTTTTCTGCCCAGATTTTCCAGAACGAAAATTTTATTTTTGGGGTCCCGAAAATCCGTATTTTTGATCGAACTTCTAAAAGACTTAAGCTAACGGGTTTTTTCTGTAATGTGATATTTGTATTGAACGTCTACTAATCGCTATATGTCGATTAGTGGGGGTTATACAAATCTGTGATCTGTAATGTTGCTGGAATGTGTATATGAATATGTTGGATTGTCGCGGGTGAATAGCCGGGGGTTGTGAGACGAGAGTTTTCTTTTCTTTCAATTCATGTAAATTTGTAAATTGATGTAATAATTATTTGTATGGCCGCACAACCGGGTCGGGGTTGTAGCCGTCATTGTATAATTTCTGTTTACTGTTTTTGCTCCTAGGATAGACCCATGGAGGGGTGCACAAACTACCGGGTATGCCGAAGTGTCGAGTGGCCTACTCATGGAGATGAGGGAGGATGCTACGCTTCGGGTACTTGGCGGGTAGTTTGCCGCACCCGTAGGGGTCTTGGGTGGGGTATTGGCTATTCACCGCGACCGTGTAATCTGTTCTTCGTTACAGGCTCGTGCGAATTACAGATTCCTAGTATATCCAATGTATTCATCTGTGATCTGAAATGTTTATCATTGCAGTATATCTATATATGATATTATTTAGGCGTTGCTTATGTTTTACAGACGCGCTAGCCCAGCCCCCGCTCTGTCGTTAGTTAAGTAACCTAACGGGTAATGACGGGGCCCAGTGGCGAATGCGAATGGCATAAGCGTACGTCATATTTTGGTTGTTTTCTGCAATGGTAGGATTAAATGATGGGACGCATTAAAAGAACTAATGCAAGAATATCACGCATTAAAAGAACTAATGCAAGATAATAAACCAAGTTAAAGTCGTTGGAACACTTTCGAAAAACCACTCGGTTCTTTTCAAAACCAACTTTTAAATGCGGAGCTTGAGCCACTCCTTTTAAAAGCTATCTCGTTCCATCAACTATATCAAGTTCACTACGTTCACGGTTTTGCCAAAACCATTCGTAGCCCTCCGTCGTTTCGTATGAATATTCAATAGTATTCAAGCTATGTTTGTTGACCTTCGTCAAGGCATAGTGATTGGTAGCTGTTGGGTGTTCATATGTAGCATAGATAGATGCGTTGGTTTGGGACATTCACATTACCTTGTTGACCTTCGTCAAGGGTATATACGGGTGGATTCAAATTAACCAGGATAATGACGGGCAGAACTTGACATGTGACTTATGATTTGTTGACCTTCGTCAAGGTCATAAGAGCATGGGACAAAAATCCACATCGGGAGTTTCATAAGTACTGAAACTTGCTAGATTTGCATACCATTTGGAGTGTGATGATTCTGGTAGGATTCCTTCAGTTTCGTCACGCGATGATATTTGGATCCCGATCCTACTGTGAGTATATGCTACTCCTCGGGAAATTTCTCACTAAACGATCAATGCTATAAACCTAGTAGGTGCCTAGAAAGGTGTTAGCGGGGATACGCCCCCAGGGAAAAGAGGTTCTTTAATTAAGGAACTTCGCGAAAGCGTTGGAAAACCTCCCTCGAAGTACCGACACCGGCCTGGCTGAACGGTTAAGCAAGTATTGTGCGGTGGGATTGATCCCGACTAATTCTTCCTTTATGGTTTAAGGAGGGATTCGAGAAACAATGGGAGCCATCCTGTTTAGACAAACTAAAAACCACTCTAAACTTACAAGAGCATCATGCTGAGTGTTTCTTCTTCTCTCTCCTAATTGCAGCTGTTAGTTATATGTATGCCCTAGAGGCCATTACTGTACATTGGATGTATATTGTAGTGGATGCTGGGACATATATAGGTAGGACTTTCTTGCTCGACATGATAGTACGCTATCTGGTTGCTCTTTATCTTAACATGTATACTTTCTGTCTCTCTGATTACATGTTGATAAAGCCCTTAGGATGTGTACTCGACTTCCAGGACTGTGATGCAGATCATACTAGTGGGCCCTGGATAGTCCATGAGTACATCCTTCAATGTTCCTAGTCGTGGGAATATCGAGACGGGGCATCGATATTCCAGAGTAGACTAGCGTATATCTTCTCGACCCATACGATGGGCGATGGATGATCCCATATCCATTGGTGTTTGACATCAGAGATGGTATACGGGTGCTCAGTGGAGACTGGGTATACTGAACGGATTCGCCGAGAACTCCCAGATGGTATTATACCTCACGTCAGATGGCAGTTCTCTGGTGACACTGGTACAGCTTAGTCTGTTGACCCAAGATCGTCATAGAGTCTTGTGTGTCTCCTACTGTGCTTTGATTTCCACCCTACCACGGCTCTACTGAGTCGTGCAAACAGGTGGTTTTTGGGTACAGTCCTGATTCACATGGAGGCAATGAGCGATAGGAGGGGATTCGTCTCTCCCGGTATTGGGGGTTGATGTTGTGCTATGCTCGACTGGCCATAACAGGAAATCCCTGGCTAGGGTTGCAGTGACCTACTGGTAAGTGTTATCAGTAGTTTCACACATGTTATGGACCTCAAGTCGGCATGACTTATCGAGCTACTGGGGTCTGACGTTTACCACCCCTAGGCGAGATATGCGACATATCAGACGAACAGACCGGACTGTACGGTAAGTGTTACTGGTTGGATTCGCAGGAGTGTGAGCGGCTTGCTCGTCGATCTTCTGATCGCTCAATACCCGGGTGGCCGTTACGTTTAGCAGACCGCTTGCGGCTTGTGGATGCTTGATATGATCATCATCTGCTGCCGGCGTATTGACGAGTCTTTAGAGTCCTACACAGAGGTTTCCTGGCTCAAGCGAAACGAAATAGGAGCGCATATGAGATATGTGCGGGACCGAGAATAATTCGAGTATGTGATACCGTATTCCATTCTCGCGATCAATGTATCGATTGGTTATATGCGATATAACCTAGTTATCGAATCAAGAATTGATTCGATAAGCCAATACATATGATACTAGTCGGTTATATCCGATATGACCGGATCGTTAAATCAAGTGTTGATTTAATGATTTAGTGCATATTTATATATTTGATATATTACTTTGCGTTAACTAGTATTGGTTCACTTTAAAAGGATTTTCTCACTTGAATTGTACACATTGTATATGCGATATAGTTTTGTGCACATGTTTGTATCATGTTTGATGATACATGCTTACTTGGTTAAGTGTAAAGAATCAAACCATGGTTTAAGTTAATGATTAGGGTTTTGATTATTTATTCATTTATCTTTCTTATTTATTCATTTTGGAAAAAGAAAAGGATAAATGAATGGTTGAATGTTTTGTTTTTAGTTGAAGTTTCTTGAAACTTTGACTAAGTCACTCTTTTGTTCTTATGCTTAACCCTAACCATCCTTTTAACCATGGTCTTTTCTCTACACCTAACTAAGGTTGAAAGTATGATAAGATTTAATTCTTTTTCATTTAAAATACAAGATTTATCATATCTTTCTTCTTCTTCTTCAAGAGCTAGAAAAAGAAAAGCTTTCTAGTTAAATGGCAACTTGAGAAAACAAGTGAGAAATCCAATTCTAAAGTGAACCCACTTCCTATTTCTTCATCCTCTACCTCTTGCTAAGTAGTATAGGGTGTTCTCTTCATAAGTTTCATGACTTGTTGAGGTGAGAGTTTGATCTTGTGGAGCTTCGACGTAGATCATCTTCGACATCGAAGCCGACGACCAATTCCGCTCATTTTTCCGATGAAGCCGATGCTAGAGTCCGGGATTCAGTTTGGACAGCAAGGGGACTTCATCACTGAGCTTGGGAGGTGGAGGACCGGATCTACAAAGGTTGTAGCCCCTTTCCATAGCATTTAATTCGTTTACTTGCTCGCATCGCTTATATATCTAGTTAACGATCCGTATTAGGGTTTTTAGGCACCCCTAAAATTTGAAACAGCCATGTTTGATGCCTTATGAGACTTCACTAGTGTGCCTAGGAACCTTATAGTGGTATCAGAGCCTAGCTAGAGCCTTAGGCGATGCGTAGACGGAGTTAGAAGTCCGATCGACCCGAAACCCCGACTTGAAAGTGCTCTTTGGACATTTTCTTTTTTCGTGGATTTTTGAGAATTAAAAATATGCAGAAAAATCAACAGGAAATTCTAAGAATTACGGTGCAAAAAGTAACTAATGATCCCTCAAAAGTGCGGCGGAACCGCGGCATTAGCATGCTAATGCGGCGGAACCGCGGCATTAGCATGCTAATGCGGCGGTTCCACGGCCGTTTTGTCTTATTAGGCATTCAATTTTGCACAGTAATTCCTATTTTGTAGTGCTGGTTTTCCTGGGATTTTTTTTTTATCTGAAATCAAGAGTTGAGTTTTTTGGGTTGTATTAGGAGTTCGTACATTCGATCGGATTGTCTAATTTTGTCTATGTGTTTTTCGGATATTTTAGAATATGTTAAAAATTTCGACCGGACATAAATACCCACTTTTTCCCCTGCCGGAAAATTTCCAAGTGTTGGATTTTTCCGTGGTTTAAGGACGTTCTGAGTAGTGCAGGTAACACGATAGTCCCTCTAGAAGACAACAAAGCTTAACTCGATTATGTGACCGTCTTGAACTGCCCTTTGAACCTTAGGGTTTGGGGCAGTACGGCGTGCCACATGTGAGGCGTTGGCTTGACCCTTCTACGGCTGGACCGTTGGTACTGAGGCATGAAGTGAATGTCTTTGAACTTATTTCATTCGGTTGATCGGGAAAACTTGGGTGTTCGATTGTTCTATCGAAAAGTTTAACATTTTCTATCTTATCCGGAATGTGATACAATAATTGGAATTCACAAGTAGTTATGTGATAACTGAATGAATGTTATAAATATAGCACTTTAGTCTCATTTGATCGGTTGCCACGGAGTTTTGATGTGATCAAAAGTCCGTCGCAATCACGTAGCGTACGCGGATACTCACCGGGTAAACTTAATAGACAACTTCACTCCATCGCCCCGACCAAGTGACTGTAGGAGAACCCCGTTGCCGAAAGCATCCGTTCAGGTGCTCGCGGCAGCGGTGTTCCGCCTTGGTGCACTTTGTCGACTGCGTTAGGGGTGCGGCCGCCTACTAAAGTTTGCGACGAGCATTCGATCAGAATGTCGGGAATCCTGTTGAATTGCCCGACTTGATATTGAAAAGTGTTTTCGATTTTGAGACTAAAATGCGGGGTTTATAATTGTTAGGCATGCGATGTCTAAGTAATTCATTTGATTAGGCATGTGATGTCTAAAGAGGTTGCGGATTCCAACTGTTGTTGTTTTACACTTTCTTTTCTGTGACCGTAAGTGTAATATGTGATATCGCCGGTTTCGTTGCTATATGTCAACGACAATTGGGATGCGCATATTTACTTACGTTGATGACATGTGATGTTATGTGTTGCTGGATATGTCATATTGGATCGTCGTGTTTGAATAGCCGGGGGTTTTTATGTGAGATGAGTGTTTTTTCATTTTCATTCATGTAAAAACTTGTATGTAATATTCTTTTATTGGGGCACTTCCAGGTTGCGGAAGTTGTCACCGTTGTTGTATATTATTTACTTTTCTGCACTAGGATAGACCCAAGGAGGGGAGCACAAGTAACCGGGTTCTGGGGTCCAGTGGGAGACCAACTCGAGGAGTCGAGTCCGGGTCTCCTAACCCTAGAATTGGTAGGGTTGCTTGCCGCTCTCATAGGGGTCTAAGGGTGTGGGATTGGCTATTCATCACAACCGTGGAATCCGTGTTTTATACTGGCTCATATTGAAAACACGGACGTCCTAGTATATCCAATATTTCATATGTTTCTTCTGCTGCGATATCTGTGATGTGATCATGTGATGTTCTGTGATAGATAGAGTATATAGTATATATGATATATTATATAAACGTTGCTTATGTTATACACCCGCGCTAGCCCTGCCCCGCTCTGCCGTTAGTTACCTAACCTAACGGTGCAGACGGGACATCGAGGCGAATGCGGATGGCATAAGCGTACGTTATATTTATCTGTGATGATTAGGTGGACTTAAATGATGGGATATTCATTAATGAGATTAATGAAAGAAAATAAACCTAATTGATGTTGTGGAATCGAATTTCAAAATAAAAACAGGTAGCTACAGTTCTTGCTTTGCATCGCGGTGTTCATTGTAGAACATCCTGCACCTTATTCGATGGGGAAAGGACCGAGATCCCTTCACCGGGAGTGACTCCTTTAGCAATAACTGGCAGATGCTACACACTCGGTTTGTCCTCTGATTGCTTCTATAGTTTCTGCTTTGCACAGTGATATATATGAAATATCCCGCACCTCATTCGACGAGGAAAGGGCCGACGATCCCTTCACCGGGAGTGACCCCTTTAGCAAAACTAGAAAAGCCTCGAAAACATTCCATCTAAAAACCATTTGATTCTGCAACGAGATCAAGTTCAAAGCGTTAAAGGTTTTCACAAAAACCATTCGCAACCCTCCGTCATTTTAGGAAGTAGAGTACTTAGTATTCATGCTGTGTTTGTTGACCATAGTCAAGGCACAGTGTACGGTAGCTAAGTGATGTCTTCCTACACCGCATATGATGCGATTAGTTAGGACAGTCGCGTGACTTTGTTGACCTTAGTTAAGGGTCATGTGGGTGGGTCTAATTAATCATGAAATGACGGGTAGAACTTGACTAGTACTTATGATTTGTTGACCATAGTTAAGGTCATAGGTGCTAGGGGTAAAAACCTTTATCGGGAGTTTCAAGTGTTGAAATTTGCAATGAGATTGCATACCTTCTATGTGATAGTTGGATCCCGATACCCACTGCGAGTAATTTTATTCCTGGGAGAGTTTTGCACTTTGCAATTAGCCGATCAAGTAGGTGTCTAGAAAGGTGTCAACGGGGTTAGGCCTCTGGGAAAACGAGGTTTACTGTAATTAGGTCCGTGCGAAAGCACGGGGAACCTCCCTCAAAGTACCGACACTGGCCTGGCTGAAAGATTGGCGAACTTGTAGAGTGTAATTAATCCCGGCTAGTCTTTCCTTTTAAGGTTTGAAGGAAGATTTGATAAAAACAGTGGGAGCCATCCTGATTAGATAAAATATATAACCAATCTGATCTTGCAAGAGCGGACGCAGAGTGTTTTCTTCTCTCTCTCTCTCCTGGTAGCGACCATATCACGCCTTAATCAAGATAATAAAATGGATGTATTGACCGAACCCGCTTGTTATTCTGAGCTGGGGAACGTTGGTCCCGCTCCAACTTATAATCGTTATAAGACAGAGCAGGAAATTGGGGAATACCAGATCTCCCATGCCGCCCAAACGAAGAAAGTGCATATGATGCATCTCCTTCGGGTATGTTCATTACAAAGAACTGTTTCTCAGTATCCTCTGAATCCTGGGTATATGATACCGGATCAGGATCCCAGATATGTAAGCTGTTACATAGGGCTACAAAAAGGTAGAAAAACTGAGAACGGGTGATAAGTTTCATGAGACAGAAACCGGGGCAAGTGTTGCAGCCAAGTCTGTTGGTCACTGTCACCCTGTATTACCAATACATTGATTCTGAACAAATGCTATAATATATCGAACCTGATATACAAAATCTTATCAGTCTCTTTATTAGTAAAGAAAGGATATAATTTTGTATTGATGGATAATGTTTTGAACATTTCCTATATCAAAAGTTGATCGGTTCAGGCACGTTATCTAAAAGCATTGACGTTCTAAATCAAACTACAGTTCCTAGTATACAGAACACACGCAAGAGGAAAAGTTCAGAAATGAACGAATCATTCTTGAGGCATTGTAGACTAGGTCATATCAATGCGACCCGACTGGCTGAAGTTACATTTTAGATGCATATTTAAATCAGTTTGAATTTACATCTTGTGAAATTTGCCAGTCATGTCACAAAGATAAGATGACCATAGCTCTGTTTATTGGAAACAGAGGAAGAGTTAGTAAACTCTTGGGACTGATACATAATGATGTATGTAAGGTCTCCTGTCTACACATGTCAGGACTGGTTCTTTATACTTCATTATATTCTCTGATAATCTCTCAAGATTCAGTCATATGTTCCTGTTGAAACATAAGTCCGAACCTTTTGAGGTATTCACAGAATATAAGTTAGAAGTAGAGAACCAATAACCGGGTATAAGTATTATGTCCTTTGATGAGATCAAGGAGGAGAATACTTGTGCATGGAATTCCTGGATTATTCTAAAGGAGAATGAGATTCTCTCTCAGCATTACTCCTCCAAATAACCATAGCACATTGGTGTATCGGGGCGGAGCAATCACACCCTATATGATAAGGTGTGCTCTATGATGAGTACTACTGAGTTACCTGTTTCCTTTTTGGGAGTTATGCGCTTGAGAAGCTGCATACCTATTGAATAGGGTTCAAATCAAATCACTGCCTACCACTCCATATAAGATATGGTGTGGGAAGATCCTATCTCTTAAGTAAGTTAAGATTTGGGATTGTCCGGCCTATGTCAAAAGAAAAATCCGGACAAGATCGAGGCAAGATCTGTAATGTAGAACTGGAAAGGTTCCAGCTATACAAACTACAGCAGATGATTTGACAGAACCAAAGGATTCTGAAGTCCCCGACGAACCTCAGCCTCTCCGCCGATCTGGTAGGGTTCCTCGCCTGCCTGAGAGATACCTCGGTTTCTCGATGACAGTGGGAGCAAGGATTGCATCATGAGATGATGACCCAACTAGATTCGAGCAGGCCATCAAGAGTAGGGACTCTGTAAGAATGGCTGGATGCTTAGCAATCTGAGATGGAATCCATATACACCAACAAAGTATGGACTTTGGTTGCGATATCTGAAGGGTTAAATCCCCATCAGGAGCAAGTATATCTTGAGAAGATTACTTGGTGTAGATGGACAAGTTGAGACTTTCAAAGCTAGACTTGTTACAGGTTTTCGTCATCGACCAGGCACGGATAATGATGAAACCTTTTCCAGGGACTATGCTTAAGTCCATCCAGATCCTACTTGCCACGGCTACATACCATGACTACGATATCTGGTGGTTGGGTGCCATGACAACTTTTCTAAATAATGATTTAGAAGAGAACGTCTATAAGTACACAGCCAGAGGGCCTCGTAGACAGTGGGAGCAGTGGAAACCTATGCAAGATGCTTTATAGGATAAAGCAGGCATCGCGTAGTTGGAACGTCTGTTTTGATGTGATAGTCAAAGTGTTTGACTTCATCAAAATGGTAGACGAACCTTGTATATACAAAAGGGTAGTAGAGAGTAAGGTGGTCATCTTCGTATTGTACGTAGACAACATACTCTTGATAGGAAAAGAGTTTCCTATACTACGATCGGTCAATCTCCTATTATCACAAGGATTCTCCAAATAGGATAAAGATGATACCTCCTAAATCCTGAGATTTGGACCTATGAGATAGATCTAAAGGGAAATTAGGGTTCTCACTAGGTATAGTGAGATTGTATCAATCGATCCTGGGGAGAATCACTGGAAGTGTTCCAGGGTGATAAAGACGACTGAATGTCAGTCACAGGCACTGTCTTTACCCTCAATAAAGGGACGATATGTTGGAAGAGTTCCAAGCTCGATACCGTGGCAAACTAGACGATAAAGGCTGGTAACATCGCTATTAAAGATACTGCTAAAGAGGCAGTTTGGGTGTATATTGGTTCATAAGATGAACTAGGTTCCTGCCATTGTATGACAATGGAAGTGTGGCTTCGGCCCTGGAACCCTGGTCCCATCAGTGACCCAGAAAAATTCTGAGGCAGCATCACCTGATCATGGAGATAGTTGATCTCCAGGGTGATCGAGGTTAGGAGAGAAGACTCAGAGGACAACACGGCGGATCCACTCACGAAGGCCTTTTCCCAGAGAGAGACTCATATGGGATGGTTGAGTATTAGATACTGCGACCACTGCTACAGATGGCCCTAGTGCAAGTGGGAGATTGTTAGTTATAAGTATGCCCTAGAGGCCATTACTGTACATTGGATGTATATTGTAGTGGATGCTGGGACATATATAGGTAGGACTTTCTTGCTCGACATGATAGTACGCTATCTGGTTGCTCTTTATCTTAACATGTATACTTTCTGTCTCTCTGATTACATGTTGATAAAGCCCTTAGGATGTGTACTCGACTTCCAGGACTGTGATGCAGATCATACTAGTGGGCCCTGGATAGTCCATGAGTACATCCTTCAATGTTCCTAGTCGTGGGAATATCGAGACGGGGCATCGATATTCCAGAGTAGACTAGCGTATATCTTCTCGACCCATACGATGGGCGATGGATGATCCCATATCCATTGGTGTTTGACATCAGAGATGGTATACGGGTGCTCAGTAGAGACTGGATACACTGAACGGATTCGCCGAGAACTCCCAGATGGTATTATACCTCACGTCAGATGGCAGTTCTCTGGTGACACTGGTACAGCTTAGTCTGTTGACCCAAGATCGTCATAGAGTCTTGTGTGTCTCCCACTGTGCTTTGATTTCCACCCTACCACGGCTCTACTGAGTCGTGCAAACAGGTGGTTTTTGGGTACAGTCCTGATTCACATGGAGGCAATGAGCGATAGGAGGGGATTCGTCTCTCCCGGTATTGGGGGTTGATGTTGTGCTATGCTCGACTGGCCATAACAGGAAATCCCTGGCCAGGGTTGCAGTGACCTACTGGTAAGTGTTATCAGTAGTTTCACACATGTTATGGACCTCAAGTCGGCATGACTTATCGAGCTACTGGGGTCTGACGTTTACCACCCCTAGGCGAGATATGCGACATATCAGACGAACAGACCGGACTGTACGGTAAGTGTTACTGGTTGGTTTCGCAGGAGTGTGAGCGGGCTTGCTCGTCGATCTTCTGATCGCTCAATACCCGGGTGGCCGTTACGTTTAGCAGACCGCTTGCGGCTTGTGGATTCTTGATATGATCATCATCTGCTGCCGGCGTATTGACGAGTCTTTAGAGTCCTACACAGAGGTTTCCTGGCTCAAGCGAAACGAAATAGGAGCGCATATGAGATATGTGCGGGACCGAGAATAATTCGAGTATGTGATACCGTATTCCATTCTCGCGATCAATGTATCGATTGGTTATATGCGATATAACCTAGTTATCGAATCAAGGATTGATTCGATAAGCCAATACATATAATACTAGTCGGTTATATCCGATATGACCGGATCGTTAAATCAAGTGTTGATTTAATGATTTAGTGCATATTTATATATTTGATATATTACTTTGCGTTAACTAGTATTGGTTCACTTTAAAAGGATTTTCTCACTTGAATTGTACACATTGTATATGCGATATAGTTTTGTGCACATGTTTGTATCATGTTTGATGATACATGCTTACTTGGTTAAGTGTAAAGAATCAAACCATGGTTTAAGTTAATGATTAGGGTTTTGATTATTTATTCATTTATCTTTCTTATTTATTCATTTTGGAAAAAGAAAAGGATAAATGAATGGTTGAATGTTTTGTTTTTAGTTGAAGTTTCTTGAAACTTTGACTAAGTCACTCTTTTGTTCTTATGCTTAACCCTAATCATCCTTTTAACCATGGCCTTTTCTCTACACCTAACTAAGGTTGAAAGTATGATAAGATTTAATTCTTTTTCATTTAAAATACAAGATTTATCATATCTTTCTTCTTCTTCTTCAAGAGCTAGAAAAAGAAAAGCTTTCTAGTTAAATGGCAACTTGAGAAAACAAGTGAGAAATCCAATTCTAAAGTGAACCCACTTCCTATTTCTTCTTCCTCTACCTCTTGCCAAGTAGTATAGGGTGTTTTCTTCACAAGTTTCATGACTTGTTGAGGTGAGAGTTTGATCTTGTGGAGCTTCGACGTAGATCATCTTCGACATCGAAGCCGACGACCAATTCCGCTCATTTTTCCGATGAAACCGATGCTAGAGTCCGGGATTCAGTTTGGACAGCAAGGGGACTTCATCACTGAGCTTGGGAGGTGGAGGACCGGATCTACAAAGGTTGTAGCCCCTTTCCATAGCATTTAATTCGTTTACTTGCTCGCATCGCTTATATATCTAGTTAACGATCCGTATTAGGGTTTTTAGGCACCCGTAAAATTTGAAACAGCCATGTTTGATGCCTTGTGAGACTTCACTAGTGTGCCTAGGAACCCTACAGCAGTGACCAATCGACATGACTGGACTTAAGTTACTTCTAGATAAAAATATACTGACAGGGCCAAACTACAAAGATTGGCTCAGGAATGTCAAAATGGCAATCACTTACGACAAGCTGGGGTATCTTCTTACCACCAAAGCTCCCCCTGTCCCTGGTCCCACTTCCAGCGTCGCGGATAAGGAAATCCGCAAGACTTGGGAGATTGATAGCGCGAAGGCCAAGTGCCTCGTACTTGCCTCGATGGACAATGAACATCAGAGGAGGCATGAGAATATGGACCTGGAATCCATATTTCTCCATACAAAAGAACTGTATGGAGAGCAATCTCGTATCGCAAGATACGAAGCGTCGAAAAAGTTATTTTCGGCAAAGATGGCCGTCGGATCATCAGTAGCCGAGCACGTGCTAAAGATGATCGGCTACATTGAGGAGCTCGTGGACCTAGGGACCACATTGGAGAGTGAGCTCTATACGGACATAGTTCTCCAGTCCCTTCCTTCCACTTACGCCCAGTTTATACTGAACTTCAACCTACAAGAAAAAGAGGTTGAACTTTCAGAGCTCCTCAACATGCTGAGGAGCGCAGAGGGCACCCTACAGAAAAGTAGGGAAACATCCACTTTGTTTGTAGGAGGATCATCTTCTTCTAGGTCCAAGGCGAAAGCCAAGGGAAAGAAGAAGAAAGCCCCCGCCAAACCAAGGGGCGGTGTTAGTAAAGTGGATACGAAGGGAAAAGCAAAAGCAACAAAGAAAGCGGGGAAGCTTGTGGATAAGGAAGAATGCTTCTATTGTCATAAGAAAGGACACTGGAAGAATGATTGCAGGGCCTGGAAGGCCAGAACACAGGAATTGAAGTAGGTTGCAGTTTCAGCTTCAGGTGTGTATGTTATTGAAAACTGTCTTTCAATAAACTCTACTTCCTGGGTATTGGATACCGGATCAGGATCTCATATCTGTAATTCTTTGCAGGCGTTGAGAAACCGTAGGGTTTTGAAGGCAGGTGACATGACCCTCAGAGTTGCGAACGGAGCTAGCATGGATGCTAAAGCCGTGGGGGACTATCACCTGGGAATTTCAGATGGACATGTTTTGGTTTTGCATAATTGCTTTTTTGTACCCAACGCAACTTGTAATATCATTTCTGTATCTTTAGTTTCTAAAGAAGGTTATGAATTTGCGTTTGTAAGTAATGTTGTAAACATTCACCTTAATCAAGTTCTGATTGGGTCAGGTATATTGAGTAATGGTATATACGTATTGAACCAACCACAGATTTTTAATGTCCAGAATACACACAAAAGAAAGTCTCCGGAAATAAATCAGACTTTCTTGTGGCATTGTAGACCGGGTCACATCAATGAGAGAAGGTTGACTAAGTTACATACATAAGGATATTTGAATCCATTCGAATATCAATCGTATGCCACTTGTCAATCCTGTCTCAAAGGAAAGATGACAAAGACTCCGTTTACTGGACATGGAGTAAGAGCGAGCGAGCTCTTAGGACTCGTACACAGTGACGTGTGCGGTCCAATGTCTACACATGCTCGAAGCGGCTATTCTTACTTCATTACTTTTACGGATGACTTCTCAAGGTACGGTTATGTCTTCTTAATGAAACATAAGTCCGAAGCCTTTGGAAAATTCCAGGAGTATAAAAATGAAGTAGAGAAACAAACCGGCAAAAGTATCAAGATTCTAAGATCGGATCGAGGTGGAGAATACTTAAGTGCCGAGTTCCTGAATTACTTAAAAGAGAATGGTATTCTCTCTCAGCTTACTCCTCCATACACTCCGCAACATAATGGTGTATCGGAGAGACGGAACCGAACCCTATTGGATATGGTTCGGTCCATGATGAGTAACGCTGAGTTACCGCGATCATTCTGGGGATATGCACTAGAAGCAGCTGCGTATCTCTTGAACAAGGCTCCCACCAAGACTGTGCCTACCACCCCATATCAGATGTGGACTGGGAAGAAACCCTGTCTTAAGTATCTTAAGGTATGGGGATGTCCAGCTTTTGTAAAAAAGCAGCATGCGGACAAGCTTGAGGCGTGTTCAGTACAGTGTAAGTTTGTGGGATACCCAAGGAACTCCAGGGGGTATCTTTTCTATTCTGCTGAGGAACAAAAGGTTTTTGTTTCTCAGCATGCCTACTTCTTGGAAACTGAGTTTTTGGAAACCCAGATAAGTGGGAGCACAATAGAACTGGAAGAAGTTCCAGAACCACAGACTATTACTGAAAGTTAGTGGA
Source organism: Agapanthus africanus (assembly GCA_030015575.1). Taxonomy (NCBI): domain Eukaryota; kingdom Viridiplantae; phylum Streptophyta; class Magnoliopsida; order Asparagales; family Amaryllidaceae; genus Agapanthus; species Agapanthus africanus. The sequence goes on from JASDDO010000029.1 coordinate 220,159,185, forward strand.
ACCAGAAGGTTCAAAAGAACAGGACATTCCTACGCCGCTCCGCAGGAGTAGTAGGCAGACTCATCCGCCCGAGAGATACTATGGTTTTCTCATAGACGGGGATAGAGAGGATTGCATCATAGATTATGATGAGCCTACTAGCTTCCAGCAGGCCGTTCAGAGCGTTGACTCAGTGAAATGGCCGGATGCAATGCGGACCGAAATGGAGTCTATGTACACCAACAAGGTATGGACGTTGGACATTGCTCCAGATGGGGTAAAACCCGTAGGATGCAAGTGGATCTTCAAAAGGAAGATTGGTGTAGATGGACAGGTTGAGACCTATAACGCTAGGCTGGTAGCAAAGGGTTTTCGTCAAAGACCTGGCTTGGACTATGACGAAACCTTTTCTCCAGTAGCCATGCTGAAATCCATTCGGATCCTTCTTGCCATTGCTGCCTTCCACGATTATGAGATCTGGCAAATGGACGTAAAGACCGCTTTTCTAAATGGAAATTTAGAGGAGTGTGTCTATATGGACCAACCAGAGGGTTTCATTCAGAGTGGGAGCAGCGGAAAGGTGTGCAAGTTGCTTAAGTCCATCTATGGACTAAAGCAGGCATCGCGGAGTTGGAACATCTGCTTTGATGAGACGGTCAAAGAATTTGGCTTTATCAAAAATCCAGATGAACCATGCATCTATAGTAGATTTGTAGCGAGAACTGTAGCATTCCTCGTTTTATACGTGGATGACATTCTCTTAATAGGAAATGACATTCCTATGCTACAATCTGTCAAGGGGTTCTTGTCACACAGGTTCTCCATGAAAGACCTGGGTGATGCCTCATACATCCTGGGGATCCGGATCCATCGTGATAGATCCAAGAGGATATTAGGACTTTCACAGTCCAGGTACATCGACACCATACTGAAAAGATTCAGTATGGAAGATTCCAAGCGCGGTAACCTACTGGCTTGTCACGGGATCACCCTCTCTAAAGAGATGTCTCCCAAGACTGATTTGGAGAGGGATCGCATGTCTATTATACCCTACGCTTCTGCGGTAGGCTCTATAATGTATGCGATGTTGTGTACCAGACCGGATGTAGCTTATGCACTGAGTGTGGTAAGCCGGTATCAGTCAAACCCTGTGGAGAAACACTGGATAGCGGTAAAGAACATTCTCAAGTACCTGAGAAGGACTAAGGAAATGTTCTTGATGTATGGCGGAAAAGACCTCCAGATCGAGGCCTTTGCTGACTCCAGCTTCCAGAGTGACAAGGATGATTCCAAGTCCATGTCGGGGTTTGTCTTTACCCTCAATGGAGGGGCGGTGTGTTGGAAGAGTTCTAAACAGGAAACCGTTGCAGACTCGACGATGGAAGCGGAATACATCGCTGCATCTGATGCCGCAAAAGAAGCTGTCTGGATGAGGAAGTTCTTGAAAGAACTTCAGGTGGTTCCGTCCATTGTTGATCCAATACCTCTGTATTGCGACAACAACGGGGCTATAGCTTTAGCGAAGGAACCCAGGTCCCATCAGAGATCCAGGCACATCTTAAGGCGGTATCACCTGATCAGGGAGATCGTGGATCGCAAGGAGATCGAGGTTCGGAGAGTCGCTTCAGAAGATAACACTGCAGATCCATTCACCAAGGCCTTGCCCCAGACTCAGTTCGAGCGGCTGATCGAGATGATAGGTCTTCTATACGCCAGTACATGGCCTTAGTGCAAGTGGGAGATTGTTAGTGTATATGCCCTAGAGGCCATTACTGTATCATACTAGTTTGTATATTACTTAATGGATGCTTGGGATATTCACCTTGTATGTACAATCTTGCTCAAAATAGTAGTATGCTACTTGATTTATTTCTACTTCAATGTGTACATGTGTTTATTTTTGTATATCGCCTATACACATTAGTGGAGCCCTTAGGATCTTTGCTTGATTACCAGCGATGTGATGGCCGTCACACTAGTGGGGCTGGGTAATCTATAAGCACATCCTTATGGAGGTCCCTGGTCGCAGGACTATCGAGACAGGGCATCGATACTCCGGAGTAGACCAGCGCATGCGCTTCTCATCCCAGTGTGGGAGACGGTCTGTCCCACAGCCGTCAGTACGTCGTACTTGAGATAGTATGCTGGTGCTCGTTAGGTTACGGGTACACTGGACAGGACTCGTCGGGAACTGACTAGTTGGTATTATACCTATCGTCAGTTATCAGTTCCCAAGTGACATGAGTACAGCTTAGTCCGCTGACTTGACACTGTCACTTCGCCTCGAGTGTGTTCCCACTGCACTTTGATTACTACCCTACCACGGCTCAAAGGAGCCGTGCAAACAGGTAGTAGTTGGGTGCAGTCCCGAAGCACTTGGAGGCAGTGACGGTTAGACAGGATTCGTCTCTCCCGGTATTGGGGGTTGACATCGCGCTGTGTCTAGGAGAGCCATTACACGAGTAGTCCCTGGCCAGGGCAAACGAGATATACTGGTAGGCTTCCAGTGTTATCTCAGGGTGTTTTGGGCTTCGCTCCGGCACGACTTGTACCGCAATTGGGGGACTGACGTTTACCGCCCCCTAGGCCCGCCATGCGATGTATCAGACGAACAGACCGGACTGTACGGAGAATGTCACATTCAGGCTCAGTAGGAGTTCAGATGGGTTTCGCCTCGTCAGTCTTCTTGTCGGCATTACCTGGGGACCGCTATGCACAGCTAGTGCCGCTTGCGGTCTGTGGTTAAACCCACTGCCAGCGTAGTGTCGAGTCTTTGGAGTCCCACACAGAAAGCTTTTCGCCTTTAGGCAAAAGAGTAGAGGTCGCATGGTTTTGCGACAGGTCGCATGGTTTTGCGACAGGGTTCGGTCACGTCCGTGCACTTGTGCACGTACAGTGTCCGGACAGTTTGCACTAGCGGGCTTTGGTTTAAGCCAGATCCTAGTGTACGTATTGGGATTGGATTTATCCAGTTTGCATTCGTGTTCCTCGGAACACGGATGCGGGTGTGTATGCACAGTTGACGGGGAGACAGAGGCAGCGGATTCTCATTAGGGTTGTTGACAGTTGACCGTTGACTATTGACTTTTTGCTCAACCCTAATGAGAATATGATATATGATTAACAATTATATTAATTAAGTATTATGGTGACATGGTTGTTGACTTGTTGACTTTGTTGACTTGTTGACTTTTGTTGACTTGTTGACTTTGTTGACCGGTTGATTAGGCTTGACTAGTTGACCATCATGATAACCATAGCCATCATTTCATGACAAAGACTTTTGCTTGCTTGCTCATTTGTGCAAAATGAGTGCATGAAATGATATGGTTATGGTTGCTTCAACCATCACATAACACTTGATTTGGTATAATAAGTTATGATGGTTTTGGATTATGAGATGGTGAAAGACAAAAGACTTGCTCATTCTTTCTTGCTCATTCTCTCTCTTGTTCTTGAGCTCTCTTGCTCTTGCTTTCACCCTCTTCCTCTTGCTCCCTCTCTTGACTCTATGGTTCACATATCTCATGAGTTGAGAATCAAGAACCATAGATAAAATCCCATACAAACTCTTCTCTACTCACTCTAGTTCACAAGGTTTAGCAAACCGAGTGAACTAGTTTCTTCAAAGTTCGAAGAAGGAGCCAAAGGTTGGAGCTTTCAGGTGGATCTATCTTCGGCGTACGGAGACGACGGGAAGAAGCCAATCCGGGCCACCATCGGAGCTTGAAGACGAAGGAGTTCAAGACAAGCAAGGTATAACCCCCTAACCAAGTAGCTAGAAACTCGTAGTTAGGCTGTTAGTTAGATGTTTAACCAAGATCCGGGTTATAGGTCCATGTTACCACCTCTATAAAAATCGTTTTTTACCAAATTCCGCATTCCCGAAAGTACCGGGAGAGGTAGCATGGACTTACATGTGCATCATGGAATTACACTAGTATCAAAGCCTATTTAAACCTTAACTAATATGTTAGCAAAGTGTTAGAAATTCGATCGCTGGAAAAATCCCGAAATCGCCTCCGAAAAAGCAAGTTTCTGTCGATTTTGAAATCTTATCGTAAATTTTTTTCAGAAGGCTTAAAAATACAGGCAGGCTTTTTTAAGAACACAGAAGAAATTTGGGCTCCTGAATCGGTCATACCGCCGCGGATTCGCGGTAGAACCCAGCGTTCCGCCGCGGATCCGCGGCCGAGTCGACTCCGATTCAGCCCAAATTTATTCTGTTATTCTAATTTTCTGGATTTGTGATTTTTGGGATATTTTGATTCTGCCCAGATATTTTGTGTACTCTATGGAATTTGGGGTAGACTCAAATTTGCTTAATCGATCGAAATTCTAATTGCTTTAGCTAATCGGTTCTTCTATAATGTTATATGTGTTTTAAAACGTCTGCTAATCGCTATACGATGATTAGTGGGGGTTGCACATATCTGTGATGATTGGTTTGTATATATGAATCTTATTGGATTGTCGATGATGAATAGCCAGGGGTGTGAGACGGGTGTTTTCTTTTCTTTCATTCAATGTAATTTGTAAAATTGATGTAATATTATTTTTGCGGGGCACATCCAGGATGAGGTTGTAGCCACCGTTGTATTTGTAGGGTTTCTAGGCACGCGCACAAGGGTCTACGAGGCATCAACCATGCCCGATTTAAATTTTAGCTGTGCCGAACAACCCAAAGCCGGATCTTTATACTAGAGTTCAGCCGAAAACAAGCATGTTAAACATTTTAACACTAAGTGAGAGGGATTACAACCTTTGTAGATCTGGTCCTTCACTTCAATAGCTCCGTGTAGATGTCCCCTTCGCTGCGATCGTGAACTTCGGACTCTAGAGAAGCTCCATAAGAAGAACGAACGTGCTTGCTTCGATGACTTTGAGGCCGAAGATGATCTACGTCGGGGAGACACTAACTCAAGCTATTCCTTCACTAGGTCATGAACTTTGTGAAGAGAACACAGTCTACTACATAACAAGTGGTAGAGGATGAAGAAGTAGGAGGTGGGCTCACTTTAGAATTGATTTTCTCACATTTTTTCTCATAGCACCATTAGAGCTTGAAAGCTTTTTCAAGGAGCTTGATGAAGAAGAAGAAGTGAATAATTTATCCAAATGAAAACTTATCCTTTGAATTATTGCACCATGGTTGAGTTAAGCCCTCATGCTTAACTCAGGTAGAGAATTAACTAAAGTATGAGTTTAAGGGTTGGGTTAACTAATATCCTAAGGAATGACAAAAGAGTTGACTATGTCAATGGTGCATACAAGCTTCTACAAGCTTGATAACATTGACTAAAGTCTCCTCTCTTTTGTTATTCTTAAGGAAATAAGTAAACCCTAATTTAACCTAAACTTGATATAAGTCTCATACAGCCATCTTGTATATATCATCAAGCATGGTACAAACATGTACACTTGCACATATCACATATAAACAATGTGCACAATCTAGTGAGAAAATAAATCATAAGTGAGCTAATACTAGTTAATGTAATGTAATATATCAAATATATAATTATACATTAAATTATTAAATCAACTCTTGATTTAATAACCCGGCTATAACCGACTGATATCATTTGTAACAACTTATCGAATCAACACTTGATCCGATAACCTGGCTATATCGCATACAACCGATCAATGTCACGAATCGCAAGAATAGAATACGGTATCTCATATCGTATTAATCTCGGTTCCGCACATATCACATATGTGCTCCTACTCCATTTCGCTTGAGCCAGGAAACCCCTGTGTAGGACTCTAAAGACACGTCAATACGCCAGCAGTAGGTGATGATCATATCGAACACCCACAAGCCGCAAGCGGTCTGCTAAACCTAATGGTCACCTGGGTATTGAGCGATCAGAAGATCAACAAGCAAGCCTATACATTCTCCTGTGAATCCAATCAGTAACATTCCCGTACAGTCCGGTCTCGTCGTTTGATATGTCGCATATCTCGCCTAGGGGTGGTAAATGTCAGACCCTAGTAGCTTGATAAGTCGTGTCGATATGAGGTCTATAACAGTTCGAGAAACTACTGATAACACTTACCAGTAAATCTCAGCAACCCTGGCCAGGGATTTCCGGTCATAGCAAATCGAACACAGCACAACATCAACTCCCTATACCGGGAGAGACGAATCCCCTCCTATCGCTCATTGCCTCCATGTGATTCAGGACTGTACCCAAAAGACACCATTTTGCATGCCCTCTTAGATGTGGTATGATGGAAATCAAAGCACAGTGGGAATCACACAAGTCTATGACGATCTCGGGTCAACAGACTACTCTGTACCAGTGTCACCGGAGAACTGCCATCTGACGTAAGGTATAATACCATCTGGGAGTTCTCGGCGAGTCCGTCCAGTGTACCCAGTCTCTACTGAGCACCCGTACACCATCCTTGATGTCAAACACCGATGGATATAGGATCATCCATCGCCTATCATATGAGTCAAGATGCGTATATGCTAGTCTACTCTGGTGTATCGATGCCCTGTCTCGATACACCCTCGACTAGGAACGGTTATAGGATGTACTCGTCGCCTACCGTGGCCCCACTAGTATGATCTCATCATAGTCCCAGTAGTCGAGTACATATCCTAAGGGCTTTATCAACGTGTAACATAGAGACAGTCAGAGTACATGTTAAGATAAAGTATAACCAGATAGCGTACTATCATGTCGAGCAAGAAAGTCCTCCCTATATATGTCCAAGCATCCATTACAATATACATCGTATGTACAGTAATGGCCTCTAGGGCATACATATAACTAACAATCTCCCACTTGCACTAGGGCCATCTATTGTGGTATCGCATACCCAACAATTAGTTGTGGTTGAAGTATCTTATACTCAACCATCCCATAAAAGTGTTTACTGGGAAAAAGGCCTTCGTAAGTGGATCCGCGCTGTTGTCCTCTGTGTCTACTCTCCTAACCTCGATCTTCCTGGAGATCAACCATCTCCATGATCAGGTGATACTGCCTAAGAATTATATCTGGATTACTGATGGGACGGTAGTTCCTAGGCAAAAGCTACAACTCCATTGTCACACAATGGTAGGAACGAAGTTCATCTCATGAACTTATATATCCAGACTGCCTCTTTGGTAGCATCCTTGGTAATGATGTATCTTGCCTTTAATCGTCTACTAAGTCACGGTATCTAGCTTGGAACTCTTCCAACATACTGTCCCTTCACTGAGGGTAAAGACAATGCCTGCGACTGACATTCAGTCGTCCTTATCACCCTGGAACCTTTCCAATGATTCTCCCCAGGATCGATTGATACCATCTCTCTACATCTAGTGAGAATCCTAACATCTAATTAGATCTATCTCATAGATCCAAAACCCAGGATTTAGGAAGTATCACTTTGATCCTATATGGAGAATCCTTATGATAAGCGGAGATTGATCGAGCGTAGCATAGGAAACTCCTTCCCTATCAAGAGTATGTCATCCACGTACTCTACAAGGATCATCACCATACTCCCTACTACCTTTTTGTATATACAAGGTTCATCTACCATTTTGATGAAGTCAAACTCTTTGACTACCATATCAAAACAGACGTTCCAATTCCGCGATGCCTGCATTATCACATAAAACATCTTGCACACGTTTCCGCTGCTCCCACTGTCTACGAAGCCCTCTGGCTGTGTACTTATAGACGCTCTCTTCCAAATCATCATTTAGAACAGCAGTCATGACACCCAACCACCAGATATCGTAGTTATGGTATGTAGCCGTGGCAAGTAGGATCTGGATGGACTTAAGCATAGCATTGAAAGTCTCAACTTTTCCATGTACACCAAGTAATCTTCTCAAGATATATTCGCTCCTGATGGGGATTTAACCCTTCAGATAAAGCAACCAAAGTCCATACTTTGTTGGTGTATAAGGATTCCATCTCAGATCGCTAAGCATATGTAGGGTTTCTAGGCATGCTCACAAGGTTCTACGAGGCATCAACCATGCCCAATTAAAAATTTAGCCGTGCCGAATAACCCAAAGCCGGATCATTAAACTAGAGTTTAGGTGAAAACAAGCATGTCAAACTCTTTAACACTAAGTGAGAGGGATTACAACCTTTGTAGATCCGGTCCTTCACTTCTTAAGCTCCGTGTAGATGTCCCCTTCGCTGCGATCGTGAACTCCGGACTCTAGAGAAGCTCCACAAGAAGAACGAACCTGCTTGCTTCGATGACTTCGAGGCCGAAGATGATCTACGTCGGGGAGACACTAACTCAAGCTATTCCTTCACTAGATCATGAACTTTGTGAAGAGAACACACTCTACTACATGACAAGTGGTAGAGGATGAAGAAATAGGAGGTGGTCTCACTTTAGAATTGATTTTCTCACACTTTTTCTCAATCTCCATTGAAGCTAGAAAGCTTTTGTTGAATGAAGAAGAAGAAGAAGTCTAATGAATAATTCATCCAAATGAAAACTTATCCAATGAATTATTGCATCATGGTTGAGTTAAGCCCTCATGCTTAACTCATGTAGAGAATTAAGCAAAGTATGTGATTAAGGGTTGGGTTAACTAATATCCTAAGGAATGACAAAAGAGTTGACTTTGTCAATGTTGCATACAAGCTTCTACAAGCTTGATAACATTGACTAAAGTCTCATCTCTTTTGTTATTCTTAAGGAAATAAGTAAACCCTAATTTAACCTAAACTTGATATAAGTCTCATACACCCATCTTGTATGTATCATCAAGCATGATACAAACATGTACACTTGCATATATCACATATAAACAATGTGCACAATCTAGTGAGAAAATAAATCATAAGTGAGCTAATGCTAGTTAATGTAATGTAATATATCAAATATATAATTATACATTAAATTATTAAATCAACTCTTGATTTAATAACCCGGCTATAACCGACTAATATCATGTGTAACAACTTATCGAATCAACACTTGATCCGATAACCCGGCTATATCGCATACAACCAATCAATGTCATGAATCGCGAGAATAGAATACTTAATCTCATATCGTATTAATCTCGATCCCGCACATATCACATATGTGCTCCTACTCCGTTTCGCTTGAGCCAGGAAACCCCTGTGTAGGACTCTAAAGACTCATCAATACGCCGGTAGTAGGTGATGATCATATCAAACACCCACAAGCCGTAAGCGGTCCGCTAAACGTAACGACCATCCGGTTATTGAGCGATCAGAAGATCAACAAGCAAGCCTGTACATTTTCCCGTGAATCCAATCAGTAACACCGTACAGTCCGGACTCGTTGTCTGATATGTCGCATATCTCGCCTAGGGGTGGTAAATGTCAGACCCCAGTAGCTCGATTAGTCGTGTTGATATGAGGTCTATAACAGTTCGAGAAACTACTGATCACACTTACCAGTAAATCTCAGCAACCCTGGCCAGGGATTTCCGGTTATAGCCAATCGAACACAGCACAACATCAACTCCCTATACCGGGAGAGACGAATCCCCTCCTATCGCTCATTGCCTCCATGTGATTCGGGACTGTACCCAAAAGCCACCTTTTTGCACGCCCTCTTGGACATGGTATGCTGGAAATCAAAGCACAATGGGAATCACACAAGTCTCTATGACGATCTCGGGTCAACAGACTACTCTGTACCAGTGTCACCGGAGAACTGCCATCTGACGTAAGGTATAATACCATCTGGGAGTTCTCGGCGAGTCCGTCCACTGTACTCAGTCTCTACTGAGCACCCGTACACCATCCTTGATGTCAAACACCGATGGATATGGGATCATCCATCGCCCATCATCTGGGTCAAGATGCGTATACGCTAGTCTACTCTGGTATATCGATGCCCTGTCTCGATACACCCTCGACTAGGAACAGTTATAGGATGTACTTATCGAGTACCGTGGCCCCACTAGTATAATCTCATCATAGTCCCAGTAGTCGAGTACATATCCTAAGGGCTTTATCAACATGTAACATAGAGACAATCAGAGTACATGTTAAGATAAAGTACAACCCGATAGCATACTATCATGTCGAGCAAGAAAGTCCTCCCTATATATGTCCAAGCATCCATTACAATATACATCGTATGTACAGTAATGGCCTCTAGGGCCTACATATGACTAACAATCTCCCAGTTGCACTAGGGCCATCTGTTGTGGTATCACATATCCAAAAATTAGCTGCTGTTAAAGTATCTCATGCTCAACCATCCCATAAGAGTCTCTACTGGGAAAAAGGCCTTTGTGAGTGGATCCACGCTGTCGTCCTCTGTGTCTACTCTCCTAACCTTGATCTCCCTGCAGATCAACCATCTCCATGATCAGGTGATACTGCCTAAGAATTATATCTGGATTTCTGATGGGACGGTAGTTCCTTGGCTATAGCCACAACTCCATTGTCACACAATGGTAGGAACGAAGTTCATCTCATGAACTTATATATATCTAGACTGCCTCTTTGGTAGCATCCTTGGTAACGATTTATCTTTCCTTTAATCTTCTAGTAAGTAACGGTATCTAGCTTGGAACTCTTCCAATATACCGTCCCTCCACTGAGGGTAAAGATAATGCCTGCGACTGACATTCAGTCGTCCTTATCACCCTGGAACCTTTCCGGTGATTCTCCCCAGGATCGATTGATACCATCTCACTACAACTATTGAGTATTCTAACATCCAATTAGATCTATCTCATAGATCCAAAACCCAGGATTTAGGAGGTATCACTTTGATCCTATATAGAGAATCGTTGTGATAAGCAGAGATTGACCGAGCGTAGCATAGGAAACTCCTTCCCTATCAAGAGTATGTCATCCACGTACTCTACGAGGATCACCACCATACTCCCTACTACCTTTTTGTATATACAAGGTTCATCTACCATTTTGATGAAGTCAAACTCTTTGACTACCACATCAAAACAGACGTTCCAACTCCGCGATGCCTGTTTTATCATATAAAATATCTTGCACACGTTTCCGCTGCTCCCACTGTCTACGATGCCCTCTGGCTGTGTACTTATAGATGCTCTTTTATAAAACATCATTTAGAAAAGCAGTCATGACACCTAACCACCAGATATCGTAGTCATGGTATGCAGCCATGGCAAGTAGGATTTGGATGGACTTAAGCATAGCTTTGAAAGTCTCAACTTTTCCATGTACACCAAGTAATCTTCTCAAGATATACTCGCTCCTGATGGGGATTTAACCCTTCAGATAAAACAACCAAAGTCCATACTTTGTTGGTGTATAAGGATTCCATCTCAGATCTCTAAGCATCCAGCCATTCTTACAGAGTCATACTCCTGATGGCCTGCTCGAAACTAGTTGGTCATCATCTCATGATGCAATCCTCGCTCCCACTGTCATAGAGAAACCGAAGTATCTCTCAGGTGGGTGAGGAACCCTACTAGATCGGCGGAGAGGCTGAGGTTCGTTGGTTACTATTGAATCCTTCAGATCTACCAAATCATCTGCTGTAGTTTGTATAGCTGGAACTCCTTCAAGTTCTATCTCATGACCAGTAATTTCTTTACAAGAAATTCCCTTTCACAAAGGTGGCATGTTGAGAAATAAAACACTTTTGTTTCTCGGTTTAGTAGAAGATATTCTTTTGCGAATGCTTGGGATATCCAACAAACTTCCACAGATCTGACTTTATCTCGATCTTGTCCGGATTTTGCTTTTCAGACATAGGCCGGACAACCCTAAATCTTAACAAACATAAGATATGGGCTCTTCCCATTCCATATCACATATGAAGTGGTAGGTAACTGATTTGATTTGAACCCTATTCAATAGGTATGCAGCTTCTCAAGTGCATAACTCCCAAAAGGAAATAGGAAACTCAGTAGTACTCATCATAAAGCACACCATATCAAATAGGGTGTGATTGCTTCGCCCCGATACACCGATGTGTTGTGGTGTATACGGAGGAGTAATGCTGAGAGAGAATCTCATTCTCCATTAGAATTGTCCAGGAATTCCGTTCTCAAGTATTCTCCTCCCTGATCACATCAAAGGACATAATACTTATACCCGTTTTTGGTTCTCTACTTCTATCTTACATTCTGTGAATATCTCAAAAGGTTCGGACTTGTGTTTCAACAGGAACATATGTCTGAATCTTGAGAGATCATCAGAGAATGTAATGAAGTACAAAGAACCAGTCTTGGCATGTGTAGACAAGAGACTTTCATACATCAACATGTATCAATCCCAAGAGTTCACTAACTCTTTCTCTGTTTCCAATAAACAGAGCCATGGTCATCTTATCTTTGTGGCATGACCGGCAAGTTTCACAAGATGTAAATTCAAACAAATTTAAATATGCATCTTAATGTAACTTCAGCTAGTCGGGTCGCATTGATATGACCTAGTCTACAATACCTCAAGAAGGATTTGTTCATTTCTGAACTCTTCCTCTCATGTGTGTTCTGTACGTTAAGAACTGTGGTTTGATTTAGAACGTCTATGCTTTTAGATAACGTGCCTGAACCGATCAACTCTTGATATAGGAAATGTTCAAAACATTATCCAACAATACAAAATTATATCCTTTCTTTACTAATAAAGAGACTGATATGATGTTGTATATCAGGTTCGGTATCTAATAACATTCGTTCAGAATCATTGTATTCTGGTAATACAGGGTAATATTGACCAACAGACTTGGCTGCAACACTTGCACCGTTTTCTGTCTCATGAAACTTATCACCCGTTCTCAGTTCTTTACTTTTCTATAGCCCATGTAACAGATTACATATGCGGGATCTTGATCCGGTATCTCATACCCAGGACGTAAGGATACTGAGAAACAGTTTTCTGTAATGAACACACCCGAAGAAGATGCATCAGCATGCACTTTCTTCGTTTGGGCGGTACGGGAAATCTGGTATTTCCTAATTTCCAGCTCTGTCTTCTAACAATTATAAGTTGGAGCGGGACCAACGTTCCCCAGCTCAGTATAACAAGTGGGTTCGGTCAATTCATCCGTTTTTTTATCTTGATTAAGGCGTGATATGGTCGCTACCAGGAGAGTGAGAGAAGAAAACACTCAGCGTATGCTCTTGCAAGATTAGATTGGTTATCTAATATATCTAATCAGGATGTCTCCCACTGTTTTAATCAAATCTTCCTTCAAACCCTAAAAGGAAAGACTAGCCGGGATTAATTACACGCTACAAGTTCGCCAATCTTTCTGCCAGGCCAGTGTCGGTACTTTGAGGGAGGTCCCCCGTGCTTTCGTACGAACCTAATTAAAGTAAACCTCGTTTTTCCAGGGGCGTAACCCCGTTAACACCTTTCTGGACACCTACTTGATTGGCTAATTGTAATGTGTAAAACTTTCCCAGGAGTAACTCTTACTCGCAGTGGGTATCGGGATCCAACTATCTCTTAGAAGGTATGCAATCTCATTGCAAATTTCAACACTTGAAATTCCCAATAATGTTTTTACCCCTAGCGTGCTATGACCTTGACGCATGCCAAACAATCCATAGTCTGCTAGTCAAGTTCAACCCGTACATTTCTTGATTGAATTAAACCCACCCGCACGACCCCTGACTCATGCCAAACAATGCCGTACGAATACCCTAATCTAATCGCATCGTATGCTAACAGATAAGCACTAGTTAGCTACCGTACACTACGCCTTGACGCATGCCAAACTACCGCTGCACGAATACTAAATAGTACTTATCTGAAATGACGAAGGGCTACGACAGGTTTTTAAGAAAACCCTTTGCGTAATGAACTTGATATCGTTGTAGAATCGAGTGATTTTAAATGGAGTGTTTTTGAGGCTTTTCTAGTTTTGCTAAAGGGGTCACTCCTGGTGAAGGGATCGTCGGCCCTTTCCTCATCGAATAAGGTGCAGGAAATTTCACAAATACAACTTTGCAAAGCAAGAACTATAGAAGCAATCAAAAGACAGACCGAGTTTGTAGCATCTGCTAGTTTCACTAAAGAGGCCACTCCCGGTGAAGGGATCTCAGCCCTTTCCTTATCGAATAAGGTGCTGGATATTCTGCAAGGAGCACCGCTATGCAAAGCAAGAACTAGAGCTACCAGTTTTTAAACAAGTTTCTACAACATCTTAGGTTTCTTTTAGTTTCATTAATCTCATTAATGAAGTCCCATTTTATTATGCTTCACAAGCATCACATTTGGAACGAAATCTGCAATATAACATATATCTCATATATATAATATAAACATTCGTCTCAGGCAGTAATATGATCTCATCACAGAACATTGCAGCAGAAGAACATATATGAAATATTGGATATACTAGGACGTCCGTGTCTTCAATACGAGCCTTTATAAAACACAGATTCCATGGTCGTGATGAATAGCCAAACCCACATCCCTAAACCCTTACGAGAGCGGCAAGCAACATTGCCAATTCTAGGGTTAGGAGACCCGGTCTCGACTCCTCGAGATGGTCTCCTACTGGACCCCAGAACCCGGTTACTTGTGCTCCCCGCCTTGGGTCTACCTAATGCGGAAAAGTAAATAATATACAATGGTGACATCATCCTCAGCCCGGAAGTGCCCCAATAAAAGAATATTACATACAAATGAATTTTACATGAATGAAAAAGAAAAACTCTCATCTCACATAAAACTCCCGGCTATTCAAACGCGACGAACCAATACAACATATCACAGCAACACATAATATCTCATATCATCAACGTAAGCAAGTATGCGTATCCCGATTGTCGTTGATGTATAGCAACGAAGCCGGCGATACACCATATACTACGCTTACGGTCACAGAAAAGAAAGTGTAAAAATATAACAGTTGGAATCCGCAACCTCCTTAGACATCGCATGCCTAACCAAATGAATTCCTTAGACATCTCATGCCTAACAATTATAAACCCCGCATTTTAGTCTCATTATCGAAAACTCTTTTCAATATTAAGTCGGGCAATTCAACTAGATTCCCGACATCCTGATCGAATTCTCGTCGCAAACTTTAGTAGACGGCCGCACCCCCAGATGCCGTCGACGAAGTGCACTAAGGCGGAACACCGATGCCGCGAGCACCCGGACGGATGCTTTCGGCGACGGGGTTCTCCTACAGTCACTTGGTCGGGGCTATGGGGCGTGGATATCTATTAAGTTTACCCGGCGAGTATCCGCGTATGCTACGTGATTGCGACGAACTTTTGATCGCATCAAAATCCCGTGGCAACCGATCATTTGAGACTGAACTGCTAGATTTATAACATTCAAATTAATTATCTCATAACTACATGTGGATTCCAATTATTGTATCACATTCCAGATAAATAGACAATGTTAAACTTTCCGATCGAATAATCAAACACCCAAGATTTCCCCAATATATCTCAACACTTGAAATCAGTTTAAAAACATCCATCACATGCCACAGTACCAATGCTCCAACCGTAGAAGGGTCAAGCCAACGCCTCACATGTGGCACGCCGTACTGTTGGAGATAGTGCCCTCAGAGTCAATTATTGGATCACAGGCACGTGATTGCAATGATTGAGGGGAGGACCTGTCCCGGTAGGACAGTCTTACTCGAGATGATAGTATGCTATCTGGTTTACCTTTATCATCGTGTACTGCTTTAGGTGACATGACACGTCGCTATTACACGTTGATAGAGCCCCTAGGATTCTTGCTTGACTTCCAGCAGTATGAGGGCGATCATATAAGTGGGAGCTGGGGTCTATAAGCACATCCTTAAATGGTCCCTAGTCGAGGGAGATTCGAGACAGGGCATCGATTCTCCACAGTAGACTAGTGTATACAGTCGAGACCCCGACGAGGGGCGGTGGCCGGTCTCACAAGCCACTGGTGTCAGTTGGTTCACCTAAGATGTATACAGGTGCTCATTGGGTTATGAGTACACCGGACAGGACTCGCCGGGAACCTGCTAGTTGGGCATATACCAGACGTCAGATAGCAGTTCCCAGGTGACATGTGTACAGGTTAGTTCATCGACCTGGGATCGTCATTTGTCTCGTGTGAGTTCCCACTGTACTTTGATTACTACCCTACCACGGCTCAAAGGAGTCGTGCAAACAGGTTTTAGTTGGGTACAGTCCCGAGCCACATGGAGGCAGTGAGCGGATCTGCAGGGGTTCGTCTCTCCCGGTATTGGGGGTGAGGTCGTGCTGTGTCTAGGAGAGCCAGAACATGAAAAGTCCTTGGCCAAGGCAGGAGATTTGCTGGTAGGTATTCCAGTAGTATCTCAGGGTGTTCTGGGCTACACTCCGACACGACTTGTACCGCTTTTGGGGGTCTGACTTTTACCAACCCCCTAGGCCCGCCATGCGATACTCATAGACGAACGGACCGGACTGTACGGTTATTGTCACTGACAGGCTCAGTAGGGTGTCAGGATGAGTTCGCTCATCGACGTCCCTTTTGGTCGATAGCTGGTGGCCCGTCACGTATGGCTAATACCTCTGACGTGCTAGTGGTTAAATCCACAGCCATAGTATTGACGAGTCTTTAGAGTCCACCACACAGACAGTTACTCAAGTTTCGGGCGAAACGCTGTAGAGGCCGTATGGAGATATGGCAGGGTTCGATCAGATACGTGCGGTATTGCACGGATCGTGATCGGACAGTTTTTACTAGCCGGCTTTGGCTTAAGCCGGATACTAGTATTTGATAGTGTAGTTTTGTCTCTTTGCATTTGTGTTCAGCGGGAATACAAATGCGGGCATGTATTTGCAGTAGCGGGGTTTTCCTGTAATTTATTACGGGATCGGTTTTCTGGGGTTGCCAGTTTGCATTCCGTTCCGGCCGGTTTTCTTTCTTTCCTTCCTGGTCGGACTTTTCGTTGGAGGGTGTTAATTGCAAATTTGCAATTAACATTTTTGTGAGGGGTTTCTTTGCATGAGTGTGGATTATGATTTGACCATCATCATGAGATTTGATTAGATTAGAAATGGATTTGAAGTGGATGTGTTTTTTGATCATTTTCTTTTCTTTATTAATTAATTCCTTTTTTATTCCACCCACTAAAATGGGGGGGGCCGGCCACTGTTGATTGTTTGTGAGGGGTGAGGTTTGAATTTCTTGTGTGCTTTATTTCTTTCATGCTATTTCGTGGGCCCCCTCCCCTTTTTGTATGAGTGTGCTGGAGTTTTATTGTGATTGTGATGAGGGATTAATATATATATCATCTCTTGCTTTGAAATAAAAAGGGGCTGATTTTTCACAGCAAGGAGAGAGAGAGAGCTTTGCTTCTTCATTTTTTTCCAGTGAGCAATTTGCTTTGGCCGAGCTCATTTTTAAGCATGCTCCATTATTCCCTCAAGCCTCTATGAGTATCCTTGTGCTAAAATTTCCTCCAACCATGGCAACCTCAAAAACCCCAAAGAGATAACCTTCTACACTATTTCTATAGCAAGCCTTGGACGCGTCGGCTAGCCAACTTCGCGCCCGAGTTGCCTCGGTCAAGAGGCGGGAGCCCGTAAAAGATTCCGGCTACGTGGTGCCCTTTCCGACGAGCGAGGAGGTGACGGAGATTCCGCGGAAGATCGGAGTGGAGATCAAGACCGAAGGACACGGATCGCTTGGTATAACTTCTCTACTCTTTTCTTTTTTGCTAGCTAGCTAGGTTAATGGCCCGATCCGGGTGAAAAGTCCGCGGCGGTGCCGTTTTGCAAAGTTCGCAAAGTTTTTGTTTTCCGCGTTTCCGGCGTCGGATCGACGGCCGGGGCGCCCCCGCGGGCTTACAATGGTATCAGAGCCACGCCATTAACCTTCCCTAGCTTGCTCTAGCGCGTTTAGAACCCGATCGAACAAAATCCCCGAAAACCGTATTTTTGTGCATATGTGTTCTCTGTTAAAATTTTTTGAGCTCGTAAAATTTTTCTGGTGATTGCAGAGACATGTACAACAAATTATAAGAATTCTGGGAAAATACGATCCACTGATTCCTCACTTCGACCGCGGAAGCGCGGCCAAACCCTTGGTTTGGCCGCGCTTGCGCGGCGGAAAAGAGGAATCGTGGCACCATATTTTCCCAGTAAGCTTATGTGTTGAAAATAGGGTATTTGGGATATTTTATTTGGGCCCAGGTTTTCTGTAAGTGCTACAGTTCTTTTTGGGGGCCCACTTTGATAAATTTGTCCGATCGGATATTTTAAACATGCTAGTTCACAGTTTTTACATTATATCTGCGACCGTGAATGTCACTTGATCGGTAAATCCCGTCTAACTGCTATAGCCCGGTTAGACGGATTTGCGAACGTGATTTTCACGTTGATGTTCTGTGATTGTTCTGTGTTGTTGCGGATCGGTCGTGGGGGATAGCCTGGTTGCAGTGGTAGTACAGTTCTGTTGTATTATGTACATTTGATATTGCGGGGCGAGCGTCCGACATGTGGACTGCCGTCACTGCCTGTTTGTATTATTATTTTGGGGCACGACCTGGTTGCGGTCGATGTACCCGTTGTATGTATATTTTACTTTCTGTACTAGGATTACCCCGCGGAGGGGTGCACGGGTAGCCGGATTCTGGAGGGCAACAAGCCCGCATCTCATGGCATTGAGGCGGAGGGGCTTCACTCTAGAATTGGCGGGCTATTCGCCGCACTCGTAGGGGGTATAGGGTTGACCCAGGAGGGGTGCCCAAGTTACCGGATTCCGTGAAGTGCTGGGTGGTCCATTCACGTTGCTGAAGGGGGCTGCCTCGCTTCAGGTTTTGGCGGGTAACTTGCCGCGCCCGTAGGGGTCTAGGATTACATTGCACAGGCTATCCACACGACCAGGGGAACGTCGGGTTTCAGCGGCTCTGTGAAACCTGGGGATCCCAGATATCTGTATTGATCTGTATTGCTGTACTTTTCTGTGCTGCATTGTTTATCACGCCTTGAGCGAAAATTATATATTATATATATATTAGTAGACGTTGTATATGTTTTGCATCCGTGCTAGTCCAGTCCCCGCTCTGTCGTTAGTTAGCTAACCTAACGGGTGATGACGGGACCCAGTGGCGAATGCGGATGGCATATACGTACGTCAGTATATTTTCGTTCTTTGTGGTGTGATCAAGTGATGGGACTGCATTGATTCGGATCAATGCAAGATAAACAAACCTATTCTGATGTTGTTGGAACACTTTTTCAAAAAGCTGTTATTGCAAGGGCGTTCTCTTTTGTTTTGCACAGTGGTATTCAGTTGGAATATCCTGCTCCTCAGTCGACGAGGCAAGGGCCGAGATCCCTTCACCGGGAGTGACCCCTTGGACAGAAGTTTGCGTCAGGGCATTAACTTCACTATAGCCGATTGCTTTTGCTTTGCATCGTGGTATTCATTTGGAATATCCTGCACCTCATTCTACGGGGAAAGAGCCGAGATCCCTTCACCGGGAGTGACCTCTTTAGCAAAGGTTTTCGTCACTATATTTTTCTAAAAAGCTATCCGTTCCTTCAACAATATCAAGTTCATTACGTTAAAGGTTTTCGCCAGAAACCATTCGTAGCCCTCCGTCATTTCAGTTAAATATTCGGTAGTATTCAAGCTATGTATTTTGACCTCACGCCAAGGCATAGTGTTTGGTAGCTGCCGGGTATTTATCTGTTGCATAGATAGATGCGTTGGTTTGGGACAGTCGTACTACTATTTTGGCCTACGTCAAGGGTATGTACGGGTGGGTTCAAATTAACCAGGATAATGACGGGTAGAACTTGACATGTGACTTATGATATTTTGACCTCACGCCAAGGTCATAAGAGCATGGGGCAAAAATCCACATCGGGAGTTTCAAAAGTACTGAAACTTGCCAGATATGCGCATACCTTCTGGAGTGTGATAACGTGAGCGGATTCCGTCACGTTATCATGCGATGAGAGTTGGATCCCGATTCCCACTGATGAGTTGGTTTACTCCTCGGGTTATCCCGGCTAATTCTTCTTTTAGGTTTGGGGAAGAATTTGACGTTACAGTGGGAGGTTTCCAGATTAGATAAATTGGTAACCATTCTGATCTAGGTTAGAGTGCACGCTGAGTGTTTCTTTTCTCTCTCTCTTTGGCAGCGACCATTGACCCGACCCTAGACTATGACTCAGTGACCAAGTTGACCGAACCTTCTTAACACTGGCTTTTGGATTGTCAGAGTTGCAGACCTCTTTGCCACTCCTACTTTTACTCTTTTCTCCGGGACACCCCGTATTACTACGAACGTCCACTTCCATTGGACAAAACCATCGTATGGTTATATACGAACTCGAAGGACTTCGAGGATGGTTTCCGGTTCTGGAGAAAACGAATGGGACTATTCAGTTGTCTTTTCCTTTTACCTTCTCTCAGGTTGCGAGTACTCCTTGGTTTAGGAATAGTACACCTATTACGCAAATTGGATAGTCTTCTTCCAGACCCTAGGCTGGTGCCGACCGGTAGGGAATGAAGAAAGCCAATTAGCCTAAACGGTGTACAGAAGGTATTAAGTTCAGACAAAGCAAGGGATTAGTAAGAGGGCAAAGTAAATTGCGACTGCTATTCACGACCAAACCATGTACTTCTTTGTCAATCCTAAATCACCTATGAATTAAGTACATTCGGTTGTCTTTTATCCTCACCTTCTCTCGCATTGCGAGTGCTCCTCGGATTAGAACAGTACACCCATTATGCTTTTTGGATAGTCTTCTTCCAAACCATAGGCTGGTGCCGAACGGTAGGGAAGGAAGAAAACCATTTGGCCTAAAGTGGTGTACAGAAGGTAATGACTAAAGACATATAAAGGGATTTGGAGAGATGGCAAAGAGTTATGCGGTTATAGTTGTGAATCTGGATAATGGAAGAGGCATTACTAAGAACACCAGGATACCCCATCGAAACATTTCAATGTTTCAGTTCCACTGTGTACTGTTAAATGAAAACTGATTTCCCGATTAGATACTTACTCCAGGGTATGTATTTACCAGGTATGAGTCTCGCATCTGTATGGTTTTACAGATGATGAGTGGGAGTAAGTTATTGGGAATTAGGTGACCGTCCTCATAATATCGGGATTCGTTGTAATTGGTGATATTTGAGGAAGCCACCTGGGTTGTTTGCCGGTCGGCAAATATTTGGTTTTGAATATCCGTTGTTATGCACCAATTTCAAATTGATATATCTGTACGTCTATTTTTATAGAGTGAGATATACCTTTCTGAAATTATGTCTATGACATTTACCTATACCTGTGTATGGTTAGGTAAGGAGCATTGAACAACGGTGTAAGTACTTCTTAACCAAAAGTACAGTTTTCAACCTACGACACACAGTGAATGAGCTGTTAGACTCAGCGGACTTATACAGAGTATTGTATATTGTCCAGTGTCCATTAGGACAGAGGGGTTGGTCCTCGTACTATATTCTGTTTACTTTTAACTTCTCTAGTTCTTAGACATGTGTTTCGTAGAAACACAGGGTCTAAGTTTAGAGGAGTTATAGGTATAAGAATACAGTAGAGAACCAGGTATCGCAAGTATCGGGATTCTTCAAGGTGATCGAAGATGTAGATACTTGTGTATGGTATTCAGTTGATAGTAATGATTAAGAGAACTAGCTTCTCTTTCAGGTTACTCATAATTGAAAGTACTCCTAAGTTGAGTAACGCTGATCGGCCTCTCTTCCATTTACTTGACGTGCACTGGAGACAGCTGCATGATTTGAATCTGGTTCAATTAAATCAGTGCCTCTGTTTCTTGGATATAGAACAGTTCATATCTTGACATTGTTAAGATACGGGAAGTTGTCCGGCTTATGCTTGAAACCAGACTCTGGACAACTCAAGGCACGTTTCAGTAGTGGCTGTTTGTGGGTTGACCCGGGCTATGACGAGGGTTGATTTTCTACCATCTGGAAGATCAATAGTGATATTGTTCTTGACTCGCCACAGTTTTATCAAAAATGGATTTTTTCAGAAAACAGTAGTGGGAGTATGGTAGAACTGGAAGTGATTCCAGAACCGCAAACGATTACTGAAGATTTGATAAGAACCTAAAGATTCAATCTGGTTTGACATTCCATTGGCCACTCCGCAGATATGGTGGGTAACCTCAGGCACCCGAGAGGTACTTCGGTATGCTCAAGGACGGTAGCAGGGAGGTTCTTGTTTACCCACACTTGCCATTGCTGTTGTTCCAGGCTGCGAGACCCGGCAGGAGGATGAGTATAGCGACGTTCTAAACTTGCTTTAGAAGCGTACGTGTATATGACTCTGCCAGAGGGTTGTCGTAATCAGTGGGAGCAGCGGAAGCATTGGTGGATATCAGGCTTATGTCTATTTATAGACTAAAGCAGATGTAGCGGAGATAGATCATCTATTTCTGATGTGACAGTCATAGGTTTGACGTCATCAGAATAGGGGATGGATCTGTTGAGAAGGTAGTAGGGTGTGATGTCCTGGTATTTGATGACATACACGGAGTAGGAAGTGATATTCCTATACTACGATCGGTTATACTTTGGTCGTCACACAGTAGTTTCTCCACATAGGACTTGGATATTATATCAGACATTCTGGTTACTAGATCTATGGTTTTAGATCTAGATTTGGGTGGTTTCCCAATCTGGGTACTTTGACCGCATTCTATGAGTATTTAGAATGGACGACTCCTGGCACGGTAGTATACCTGCAGGTAATGGAGTCACCCTCTCTAAAGGTGTCTTACAGACTAAAGGGGAGAGGGATACGCATGATTGACAGATCACTTGCTTAGGCAATTGAGTCAATCATGAGATGTCAAGTACCACACCAGATATTGTTCTTGCAGTAGGTGCAAAAAGTTGATATTGATCCAATCCTGGAGAAACAGTCGGAAGCAGTTTTAGAACATAAGTTAATGTTCTAAGGAATTGATAACGGCAGCCTCCTTTAGGAGACGGTTATCATTCCAGGCTTCCAAGGTGACCTGGATGACAGAGTGGCTGTCAGAGTTATAGTTTTCCCTCTAACGAGGGGCAGTATTTTGGACAGGTGGTCCAGGTGGAAACTGAGGGAAGGCATGGCGCAGGACACTGATTAAGTTCAGTTGTCGATACAGTCTAAGAAGTTTGGATTTGGAGTTCACTTATGAGCTAGGTCCCATCAGACATCCAGACATTCTAAGACAGGTATTGCTCATTTCAGGAGATGGCTTTCTCCGCGAACATGGGATATAGAGAGACATAGAAAGAAACATCAAAGCGGATCCACTCACTGAGGCTATTCCTCGAACGCAATAGTTTCGCAAACGAGCTTTGTGAGACTGACTAGTAGAGGAGTTGGGTGTTCGGTATCACACGGGCTGTGAGTATGCGACATCGCAATAATTAGCCTTGAGTGCAAGTGGGAGATTGTTGGAGATAGTGCCCTCAGAGTCAATTATTGGATCACAGGCACGTGATTGCAATGATTGAGGGGAGGACCTGTCCCGGTAGGACAGTCTTACTCGAGATGATAGTATGCTATCTGGTTTACCTTTATCATCGTGTACTGCTTTAGGTGACATGACACGTCGCTATTACACGTTGATAGAGCCCCTAGGATTCTTGCTTGACTTCCAGCAGTATGAGGGCGATCATATAAGTGGGAGCTGGGGTCTATAAGCACATCCTTAAATGGTCCCTAGTCGAGGGAGATTCGAGACAGGGCATCGATTCTCCACAGTAGACTAGTGTATACAGTCGAGACCCCGACGAGGGGCGGTGGCCGGTCTCACAAGCCACTGGTGTCAGTTGGTTCACCTAAGATGTATACAGGTGCTCATTGGGTTATGAGTACACCGGACAGGACTCGCCGGGAACCTGCTAGTTGGGCATATACCAGACGTCAGATAGCAGTTCCCAGGTGACATGTGTACAGGTTAGTTCATCGACCTGGGATCGTCATTTGTCTCGTGTGAGTTCCCACTGTACTTTGATTACTACCCTACCACGGCTCAAAGGAGTCGTGCAAACAGGTTTTAGTTGGGTACAGTCCCGAGCCACATGGAGGCAGTGAGCGGATCTGCAGGGGTTCGTCTCTCCCGGTATTGGGGGTGAGGTCGTGCTGTGTCTAGGAGAGCCAGAACATGAAAAGTCCTTGGCCAAGGCAGGAGATTTGCTGGTAGGTATTCCAGTAGTATCTCAGGGTGTTCTGGGCTACACTCCGACACGACTTGTACCGCTTTTGGGGGTCTGACTTTTACCAACCCCCTAGGCCCGCCATACGATACTCATAGACGAACGGACCGGACTGTACGGTTATTGTCACTGACAGGCTCAGTAGGGTGTCAGGATGAGTTCGCTCATCGACGTCCCTTTTGGTCGATAGCTGGTGGCCCGTCACGTATGGCTAATACCTCTGACGTGCTAGTGGTTAAATCCACAGCCATAGTATTGACGAGTCTTTAGAGTCCACCACACAGACAGTTACTCAAGTTTCGGGCGAAACGCTGTAGAGGCCGTATGGAGATATGGCAGGGTTCGATCAGATACGTGCGGTATTGCACGGATCGTGATCGGACAGTTTTTACTAGCCGGCTTTGGCTTAAGCCGGATACTAGTATTTGATAGTGTAGTTTTGTCTCTTTGCATTTGTGTTCAGCGGGAATACAAATGCGGGCATGTATTTGCAGTAGCGGGGTTTTCCTGTAATTTATTACGGGATCGGTTTTCTGGGGTTGCCAGTTTGCATTCCGTTCCGGCCGGTTTTCTTTCTTTCCTTCCTGGTCGGACTTTTCGTTGGAGGGTGTTAATTGCAAATTTGCAATTAACATTTTTGTGAGGGGTTTCTTTGCATGAGTGTGGATTATGATTTGACCATCATCATGAGATTTGATTAGATTAGAAATGGATTTGAAGTGGATGTGTTTTTTGATCATTTTCTTTTCTTTATTAATTAATTCCTTTTTTATTCCACCCACTAAAATGGGGGGGGCCGGCCACTGTTGATTGTTTGTGAGGGGTGAGGTTTGAATTTCTTGTGTGCTTTATTTCTTTCATGCTATTTCGTGGGCCCCCTCCCCTTTTTGTATGAGTGTGCTGGAGTTTTATTGTGATTGTGATGAGGGATTAATATATATATCATCTCTTGCTTTGAAATAAAAAGGGGCTGATTTTTCACAGCAAGGAGAGAGAGAGAGCTTTGCTTCTTCATTTTTTTCCAGTGAGCAATTTGCTTTGGCCGAGCTCATTTTTAAGCATGCTCCATTATTCCCTCAAGCCTCTATGAGTATCCTTGTGCTAAAATTTCCTCCAACCATGGCAACCTCAAAAACCCCAAAGAGATAACCTTCTACACTATTTCTATAGCAAGCCTTGGACGCGTCGGCTAGCCAACTTCGCGCCCGAGTTGCCTCGGTCAAGAGGCGGGAGCCCGTAAAAGATTCCGGCTACGTGGTGCCCTTTCCGACGAGCGAGGAGGTGACGGAGATTCCGCGGAAGATCGGAGTGGAGATCAAGACCGAAGGACACGGATCGCTTGGTATAACTTCTCTACTCTTTTCTTTTTTGCTAGCTAGCTAGGTTAATGGCCCGATCCGGGTGAAAAGTCCGCGGCGGTGCCGTTTTGCAAAGTTCGCAAAGTTTTTGTTTTCCGCGTTTCCGGCGTCGGATCGACGGCCGGGGCGCCCCCGCGGGCTTACACGTACTGCCACAAACCCTAAGGTTTATAGGCAGTTCAAGACGGTCACATAATCGAGTTAAGGTTTGTTGTCTTCTAGAGGGTCCACCGCGTTACTTGCACGACTTAGAACGTTCTTAAACTCGAGAAAAAAAATCCAACTTTTGAAAAAATTTCCGACTGGGGAAAAAGTGAGTTATTGATATCTGGTCGAAATTTTTAACAGTTTCTAAAAATTACCCGGACAAACTAAACAAAGTTAAATTATCCGATCGAATCAACGAGTCCCCAATACAACCCTAGAAAACTCAACACTTGAGTGGAATTAAAAGATTCCCAGAAACAATTTCCAAGAAAGGACCTAAGAATAAATATATGAAATTTTAGGGACTAATTCACAATTTTTGCCGCGGAACCGCCGCCAAACCCTTGGTTTGGCCGTGGTTCCTCGGTCATGTAAGCGAATTAGTGGGCCGTACTTCGCAGTAATTCTTAGTTTTTCCTGCTTATTTTTCTGAGCATTTTTAATTCATAAAAAATCACATTTTTGTAAAATATCCAGAGAGGGGTAAACATCGGGGTTTATGGGTTCGATCGGACTTTAAACTTCGCTCAGACTTTGCCTAAAGTTCTAGCTTGGCTTTGATACCACTGTAGGGTTGCTAGGCACGCTCATAAGGTTCTACGAGGCATCAACCATGCCCGATTAAAAATTTAGCCGTGCCGAACAACCCAAAGCCGGATATTTAACTAGAGTTTAGGTGAAAACAAGCATGTTAAACTGTTTAACACTAAGTGAGAGGGATTACAACCTTTGTAGATCCGGTCCTTCACTTCTTAAGCTCCGTGTAGATGTCCCCTTTGCTTCGATCGTGAACTCCGGACTCTAGAGAAGCTCCATAAGAAGAACGAACGTGCTTGCTTCGATGACTTCGAGGCCGAAGGTGATCTACGTCGGGGAGACACTAACTCAAGCTATTCCTTCACTAGGTTATGAACTTTGTGAAGAGAACACACTCTACTACATGGCAAGTGGTAGAGGATGAAGAAGTAGGAGGTGGGCTCACTTTAGAATTGATTTTCTCACACTTTTTCTCAATCTCCATTAAAGCTAGAAAGCTTTTGTTGAATGAAGAAGAAGAAGAAGTCTAATGAATAATTCATCCAAATAAAAACTTATCCAATGAATTATTGCACCATGGTTGAGTTAAGCCCTCATGCTTAACTCATGTAGAGAATTAACCAAAGTATGAGGTTAAGGGTTGGGTTAACTAATATCCTAAGGAATGACAAAAGAGTTGACTTTGTCAATGTTGCATACAAGCTTCTACAAGCTTGATAACATTGACTAAAGTCTCCTCTCTTTTGTTATTCTTAAGGAAATAAGTAAACCCTAATTTAACCTAAACTTGATATAAGTCTCATACACCCATCTTGTATGTATCATCAAGCATGATACAAACATGTACACTTGAATATATCACATATAAACAATGTGTACAATCTAGTGAGAAAATAAATCATAAGTGAGCTAATACTAGTTAATGTAATGTAATATATCAAATATATAATTATACATTAAATTATTAAATCAACTCTTGATTTAATAACCCGGCTATAACAAACTAATATCATGTGTAACAACTTATCGAATCAACACTTGATCCGATAACCCGGTTATATCGCATATAACCGATCAATGTCACGAATCGCGAGAATAGAATACGGTATCTTATATCGTATTAATCTCGGTCCCGCACATATCACATATGTGCTCCTACTCCGTTTCGCTTGAGCCTGGAAACCCCTGTTTTGGACTCTAAAGACTTGTCAATACGCCGGTAGTAGGTGATGATCATATCAAACACCCATAAGCCGCAAGCGGTTTGCTAAACGTAACGGCCACCCGGGTATTGAGCGATCAGAAGATCAACAAGCAATCCTGTACATTCTCCCGTGAATCCAATCAGTAACACTCCCGTACAGTCCGGTCTCGTCGTCTGATATGTCGCATATCTCGCCTAGGGGTCTTAAACGTCAGACCCCAGTAGCTCGATAAGTCATGTCGATATGAGGTCTATAACAGTTCGAGAAACTACTGATAACACTTACCAGTAAATCTCAGCAACCCTGGCCAGAGATTTCCGGTTATAGCCAATCGAACACAGCACAACATCAACTCCCTATACCGGGAGAGACGAATCCCCTCCTATCGCTCATTGCCACCATGTGATTCGGGACTGTACCCAAAAGCCACCATTTTGCATGCCCTCTTGGACGTGGTATGATGGAAATCAAAGCATAGTGGGAATCACACAAGACTCTATGACGATCTCGGGTCAACAGACTACTCTGTACCAGTGTCACCGGAGAACTGCCATCTGACGTAAGGTATAATACCATCTGGGAGTTCTCGGCGCGTCCGTCCACTGTACCCAGTCTCTACTGAGAACCCGTACACCATCCTTGATGTCAAACACCAATGGATATGGGATCATCTATCGCCCATCATATGGGTCAAGATGCGTATACGCTAGTCTACTCTGGTATATCGATGCCCTGTCTCGATACACCCTCGACTAGGAACAGTTATAGGATGTACTCGTCGACTACCATGGCCCCACTAGTATGATCTCATCATAGTCCCAGTAGTCGACTACATATCCTAAGGGCTTTATCAACATGTAACATAGAGACAATCAGAGTACATGTTAAGATAAAGTACAACCCGATAGCATACTATCATGTCGAGCAAGAAAGTCCTCCCTATATATGTCCAAGCATCCATTACAATATACATCGTATGTACAGTAATGGCCTCTAGGGCATACATATAACTAACAGCATCCAGCCATTCTTACAGAGTCCCACTCCTGATGGCCAGCTCGAAACTAGTTGGGTCATCATCTCATGATGCAATCCTCGCTCCCACTGTTATAGAGAAACCGAAGTATCTCTCAGGTGGGTATGGAACCCTACTAGATCGGCGGAGAGGCTGAGGTTCGTTGGTTACTATTGAATCCTTCGGTTCTACCAAATCATCTGCTGTAGTTTGTATAGCTGGAACTCTTTCCAGTTCTACCTCATGACCACTAATTTTTCCATAAGAAATTCCCTTTCACAAAGGTGGCATGCTGAGAAATAAAACATCTTTTGTTCCTCGGTTTGGTAGAAGATATACCCTTTCGAATGCTTGGGATATCCAACAAACTTCCACAGAACTGACTTTGTCTCGAGCTTGTCCGTATTTTGCTTTTTAGACATAGGCCGGAAAACCCCAAATCTTAACAAATTTAAGATATGGGCTCTTCCCATTCCATATCACATATGAAGTGGTAGGTAACTGATTTGATTTCAACCCTATTCAATAGGTATGCATCTTCTCAAGTGCATAACTCCCAAAAGGAAATAGGAAACTCAGTAGTACTCATCATAGAGCACACCATATCACATAGGGTGCTATTGCTCCGCCCTGATATACCATCGTGCTATGCTGTATACGGAGGAGTAATGCTGAGACAGAATCTCATTCTCCTTTAGAATAGTGCAGGAATTCCGTGCGCAAGTATTCTCCTCCTTGATCTCATCAAAGGACATAATACTTATACCCGTATTTTTGTTCTCTACTTCTAACTTATATTCTGTGAATATCTCAAAAGCTTCGGACTTGTGTTTGAACAAGAACATATGTCTGAATCTTGAGAGATCATCAGAGAATGTAATGAAGTACAAAGAACCGGTCTTGGCATGTGTAGACAGGGGACCTTCATACATCAGCATGTATAAATCCCAAAAGTTCACCGACTCTTTCTCTGTTTCCAATAAACATAGCTATGGTCATCTTATCTTTGTGACATGACCGGCAAGTTTCACAAAATGTAAATTCAAATTAATTTAAATATGCATCCAAATGTAACTTCAGCTAGTCGGGTCGTATTGATATGACCTAGTCTACCATGCCTCAAGAAGGATTCGTTCATTTCTGAACTCTTTCTCTTGTGTGTGTTCCGCATACTAAGAACTGTAGTTTGATTTAGAACGTCAATGCTTTTAGATAACGTGCCTGAACCGATCAACTCTTGATTTATGAAATGTTCAAAACATTATCCAACAATACAAAATTATATCCTTCTTTACTAATAAAGAGACTGATATGATGTTGTATATCAGGTTCGGTATCTAATAACATTCGTTCAGAATCAATATATTCTGGTAATACAGGGTGATAGTGACCAACAGACTTGGCTGCAACACTTGCACCGTTTTCTATCTCATGAAACTTATCACCCGTTCTCATTTCTCTACCTTTCTGTAGCCCATGTAACAGATTACATATGCGGGATCCTGATCCGGTATCTCATACCCAGGACGTAAAGGATACTAAGAAACAGTTCTCTATAATGAACACACCCAAAGAAAATGCATCAGCATGCACTTTCTTCGTTTAGGCGGCAAGGGAAATCTGGTATTCCCCAATTTCCTGCTCTGCCTTATAACAATTATAAGTTGGAGCGGGACCAACGTTCCCCAGCTCAGTATAACAAGCGGGTTCGGTCAAAATATCTGTATTATTATCTTGATTAAGGCGTGATATGGTCTCTACTTGGAGAGAGAGAGAGAAGAAAACACTCAGCGTATGCTCTTGCAAGATTAGATTGGTTATCTAATATATCTAATCAGGATGTCTCCTACTGTTTTAATCAAATCTTCCTTCAAACCCTAAAAGGAAAGACTAGCCGGGATTAATTACACGCTTCAAGTTCGCCAATCTTTCAGCCAGGCCAGTGCCGGTACTTTAAGGGAGGTCCCCCTGCTTTCGCACGAACCTAATTAAAGTAAACCTCGTTTTCCCAGGGGCGTAACCCCGTTAACACCTTTCTAGACACCTACTTGATCGGTTAATTATAATGTGTAAAACTTTCCCAGGAGTAACTCTTACTCGCAGCGGGTATCGGGATCCAACTATTTCATAGAAGGTATGCAATCTCATTGCAAATCTCAACACTTGAAATTCCCAATAATATTTTACCCCTAGTGACTTATGACCTTAACTATGGTCAACAAATCATAAGCACTAGTCAAGTTCTACCCGTCATTTCTTGATTAAATAGACCCAACCACATGACCCTTAACTAAGGTCAACAAAGTAATATGACTGTCCTAACTAATCGCATCATATGCTATATAGGAAGACATCACTTAGCTACCGTACACTGTGCCTTAACTAAGGTCAACAAACACATCACGAATACTAAGTACTCTACTTCCTAAAATGACGGAGGGCAACGACATGTTTTTAAGAAAATCCTTTGCGTAATGAACTTGATATCGTTGTAGAATCGAGTGATTTTAAATGGAGTGTTTTTGAGGCTTTTCTAGTTTTGCTAAAGGGGTCACTCCCGGTGAAGGGATCGTCGGCCCTTTTCTCATCGAATAAGGTGCGGGATATTTCACAAATATCACTATGCAAAGCAAGAACTATAGAAGCAATCAAAAGACAAACCGAGTTTGTAGCATCTGCTAGTTTCACTAAAGAGGTCACTCCCGGTTAAGGGATCTCGGCTCTTTCCTTAACGAATAAGGTGCTGGATGTTCTACAAGGAACACCGCTATGCAAAGAAAGAACTAGAGCTACCAGTTTTTGAGACAAGTTTCTACAATATCTTTAGGTTTCTTTTAGTTTCATTAATCTCATTAATGAAGTCCCATTTTAATATGCTTCACAAGCATCAGATATGAAACGAAATCAACAATATATAATATATATCTCATATATATAATATAAACATTCGTCTCAGGCAGTAATATGATCTCATCACAGAACATTGCAGCAGAAGAACATATATGAAATATTGGATATACTAGGACGTCCGTGTTTTTAATACGAGCCTGTATAAAACACGGATTCCACGGTCGCGATGAATAGCCAAACCCATATCCCTAGACCCTTACGAGAGCGGCAAGCAACACTGCCAATTCTAGGGTTAGGAGGCCCGGTCTCGACTCCTCGAGATGGTCTCCCACTAGACCCCAGAACCTAGTTACTTGTGCTCCCCGCCTTGGGTCTACCTAATGCGGAAAAGTAAATAATATACAATGGTGACATCATCCTCAGCCCGGAAGTGCCCCAATAAAAGAATATTACATACAAATGAATTTTACGTGAATGAAAAAGAAAAACTCTCATCTCATATAAAACCCCCGGCTATTCAGACGCGACGATCCAATATAACATATCACAGCAACACATAATATCTCATATCATCAACGTAAGCAAGTATGCGTATCCCGATTGTCGTTGATGTATAGCAACTAAGCCGGCGATACACCACATACTACGCTTACGGTCAAAGAAAAGAAAGTGTAAAATTACAACAGTTGGAATCCGCAACCTCTTTAGACATCGCATGCCTAACCAAATGAATTCCTTAGACATCGCATGCCTAACAATTATAAACCCCGCATTTTAGTCTCATTATCGAAAACTCTTTTCAATATTGAGTCGGGCAATTCCACAAGATTCCCGACATCCTGATCGAATGCTCGTCGCAAACTTTAGAAGACGGCCGAACCCCCGGATGCCGTCGACGAAGTGCACTAAGGCGGAACACCGCTGCCGCGAGCAACCGAACGGATGCTTTTGGCGATGGGGTTCTCCTACAGTCACTTGGTCGGGGCTATGGGGCATGGCTGTCTATTAAGTTTACCCGGCGAGTATCCGCGTACGCTACGTGATTGCGACGGACTTTTGATCACATCAAAATTCCATGGCAACCGATCATCTGAGACTGAACTGCTAGATTTATAACATTCAAATTAGTTATCTCATAACTACCTGTGGATTCCAAATATTGTATCACATTCCAGATAAATAGACAATGTTAAACTTTCCGATCGAATAATCAAACACCCATGATTTCCCAAATAGCTCAACACTTGAGCGGAGTTCAAAAATATCCATCACATGCCACAGTACCGATGGTCCAGCCGTAGAAGGGTCAAGCCAACGCCTCACATGTGGCACGCCGTACTGCCACAAACCCTAAGGTTCAGAGGCTGTTCAAGACGGTCACATAATCGAGTTAAGGTTTGTTGTCTTCTAGTGGGTCCACCGCGTTACTTGCATGACTTAGAAAGTTTCAAACTCAAGAAAAAATCCAACTTTTGAAAAATTTTCCGACAGGGGAAAAGTGAGTTATTGATATCCGTTCGAACTTTTTAACAGTTTCTAAAATTATCCGGAAAAGAACTAAACAAAGTTAAATTATCCGATCGAATCATCGAGTCCCCAATACAACCCAGAAAACTCAACACTTGAGTATAATTAAAAATTCCCAGAAGAATCAGGAATTACCTACGGAGGTTACTGTGCAAACCCTATTCCTCAATCCTCATTTATTGCCGCGGAACCGCCGCCAATACCCTGCTTTGGCCGCAGTTCCGCGGTGCTTTGGGTGATTTAGGGGGTCGGGTTTCACAGTAATTCCTAGATTTCCCTGCTGAATTTTTTGAGTATTTTTAATCCAGAAAAAATCACCTTTTTAGAAAAAATCCAGAGAGGGGTCTAAACTAGGGTTTCGGGGTTCGATCGGACTTTAAACTTCGTCTAGACTTCGCCTAAAGTTTTAGCTTGGCTCTGATACCACTGTAGGGTTGCTAGGCATGCGTACAAGGGTCTACGAGGCATCAAACATGCCCGATTTAAATTTTAGCCGTGCCGAACAACCCAAACCCGGATCTTTATACTAGAGTTTAGGCAAAAACAAGCATGTTAAAAATTTTAACACTAAGTGAGAGGGATTACAACCTTTGTAGATCCGGTACTTCACTTCAATAGCTCCGTGTAGATGTCCCCTTCGCTGCGATTGTGAACTCCAGACTCTAGAGAAGCTCCACAAGAAGAACGAACGTGCTTGCTTCGATGACTTCGAGACCGAAGATGATCTACGTCGGGGAGACACTAACTCAAGCTATTCCTTCACTAGGTCATGAACTTTGTGAAGAGAACACAATCTACTACATGGCAAGTGGTAAAGTATGAAGAAGTAGGAGGTAGGCTCACTTTAGAATTGATTTTCTTACATTTTTACTCATAGCACCATTAGAGCTTGAAAGCTTTTTCAAGGAGCTTGATGAAGAAGAAGAAGTGAATAATTCATCCAAATGAAAACTTATCCAATGAATTATTGCACCATGGTTGAGTTAAGCCCTCATGCTTAACTCATTTAGAGAATTAACCAAAGTATGAGGTTAAGGGTTTGGTTAACTAATATCCTAAGGAATGACAAAAGAGTTGACTTTGTCAATGTTGCATACAAGCTTCTACAAGCTTGATAACATTGACTAAAGTCTCCTCTCTTTTGTTATTCTTAAGGAAATAAGTAAAACCTAATTTAACCTAAACTTGATATAAGTCTCATACACCCATCTTGTATGTATCATCAAGCATGATACAAACATGTACACTTGCATATATCACATATAAACAATGTGCACAATCTAGTGAGAAAATAAATCATAAGTGAGCTAATACTCGTTAATGTAATGTAATATATCAAATATATAATTATACATTAAATTATTAAATCAACTCTTGATTTAATAACCCGGCTATAACCGACTAATATCATGTGTAACAACTTATCGAATCAACACTTGATCCGATAACCCGGCTATATCGCATACAACCAATCAATGTCACGAATCGCGAGAATAGAATGCGGTATCTTATATCGTATTAATCTCGGTCCCGCACATATCACATATGTGCTCCTACTCCGTTTCGCTTGAGCCAGGAAACCCCTGCGTAGGACTCTAAAGACTCGTCAATACGCCGACAGTAGGTGATGATCATATCAAACACCCACAAGCCGCAAGCGGTCTGCTAAACGAAACTGCCACCCGGGTATTGAGCGATCAGAAGATCAACAAGCAAGCCTGTACATTCTCCTGTGAATCCAATCAGTAACACTCCCGTACAGTCCGGTCTCGTCGTCTGATATGTCGCATATCTCGCCTAGGGGTGGTAAACGTCAGACCCCAGTTGCATGATAAGTCGTGCCGATATGTGGTCTACAACAGTTTGAGAAACTACTGATAACACTTACCAGTAAATCTCAGCGAGCCTGGCCAGGGATTTCCAGTTATATCCAATCGAACACAGCACAACATTAACTCCCTATACCGGGAGAGACGAATCCCCTCCTATCGCTCATTGCCTCCATGTGATTCGGGACTTTACCTAAAGGACACCTTTTTGCACGCCCTCTTAGACGTGGTATGATGGAAATCAAAGCACAGTGGGAATCACACAAGACTCTATGATGATCTCGGGTCAACAGATTACTTTGTACCAGTGTCACCGGAGAACTGCTATCTGACGTAAGGTATAATACCATCTGGGAGTTCTCGGCGAGTCCGTCCAGTGTACCCAGTCTCTACTGAGCACCCTACACCATCCTTGATGTCAAACACCGATGGATATGGGATCATCCATCGCCCATCATATGGGTCAAGATGCGTATACGCTAGTCTACTCTGGTGTGTCGATGCCCTGTCTTGATACACCCTCGACTAGGAACAGTTATAGGATGTACTCGTCGACTACCGTGGTCCCACTAGTATGATCTCATCATAGTCCCAGTAGTCGAGTACATATCCTAAGGGCTTTATCAACATGTAACATAGAGACAGTCAGAGTACATGTTAAGATAAAGTATAACCAGATAGCGTACTATCATGTCGAGTAAGAAAGTCCTCCCTATATATGTCCAAGAATCCATTACAATATACATCGTATGTACAGTAATGGCCTCTAGGGCATACATATAACTAACGGTATTATTTCTTTTACTGTTTTTGCTCCTAGGATAGACCCAAGGAGGGGTGCACAAACTACCGGGTATTTTGAAGTGCTTAGTGGCCTACTCTCGTTGTTGAGGGAGACTGCTTCACTTCTGGTACTTGGCGGGTAGTTTGCAGCACCCGTAGGGGTCTGGGGTGGGGTTTTAGCTATTCATCACGACCGTGGAACCCGTCCTTCGTTATGAGCTTAAACGAAGTGCGGAATTCCTAGTATATCTAATATGTTCATCTGTGATCTGGAATGCTTATTATTACGTGCGACGAATGGATATATCTATATATGATATTTCTTAGGCGTTGCTTATATTTTACACCCGTGCTAGTCCAGCCCTCGCTCTGTCGTTAGTTAAGTAACTTAACGGGTGATGACGGGGCCCAGTGGCAAATGCGGATGGCATAAGCGTACGTTGTATTTTCGTTGCTTTCTGCAATGGTAGGATTAAATGATGGGACAACATTAATTCATTAATGCAAAGAAAATAAACCTAAACTAAATCGTTGGAACAATTTCAAAACCACTCGGTTTTCTTCAAAAAGCAAATTTTAAATGCGGAGCTTAAACCACTCCTTTTAAAAAGCTATCATAGTTCCTTCGATCATATCAAGTTCATTATGTTAACGGTTTCACCAAAAACTAGCCGTAACCCTCCGTCGTTTCAAATAAACAACACATCGTATTCATGCTATGTTTGTTGGCCTACGTCAAGGCATAGTGTATGGTAGAAATGTGTTGCTTATTTTTTGCACAGATAGATGCATTAGTTTAGGACAGTCGTACGGCCTTGTTGGCCTACGTCAAGGGCGAGTACGGATGGATCTAAATTAATCAGGACAACGACGGGTAGAACTTGACTTGCATATAATGATTTGTTGGCCTATGTCAAGGTCATAAGAGCTTGGGGTAAAAATCACATCGGGAGTTTCAAACATAAAGGAAACTTGCAGATTTAGCATACCTTCTTGAGTGTGGTAACTAGAGTGGCTTCCATATAGGGCATCATACGATGATAGTTGGATCCCGATCCCACTGATGAGTAGGATTACTCTCGGGAGATTTTCTCACTTAAAAATCAATGCTATAAACCAAGTAGGTGTCTAGAAAGGTGTTAGTGGGGCTACGCTTCCAGGGAAAAGAGGTTATATAATTAAGGAACTTCGCGAAAGCGTTAGAAAACCTCCCTCGAGTACCAACACTGGCCAGGCTGAAAGGTCAAGAAAGTATTGTGACGTGTGATTAATCCTGACTAATTCTTCTTTTAGGGTTTGAAGAAGGATTTGAGGAAACAGTGGGAGCCATCCTGTTTAGATAAACTAATAAACCAATCTAAACTTGCAAGAGCATATGCTGAGTGTTTCTTTTCTCTCTCTCTGGCAGCTACCATGACAGGACTAAAACTATTACTTGAAAAGAATATACTGACCGGGCCAAACTATAAAGATTGGCTAAGGAATGTCAACATTGCACTAACTTATGAAAAAGTTGCATATGTTACCACCGCTGTTCCTCCCCCTATCCCACGACCAGATTCCTCAATTGCAGACAAGGAAGTTCGCAAAACTTGGGATCTAGACTGCGAGAGAGCTAAGTGATGCTGGCGTCCATGAACAATGAACTCCAGAAACAGCACGAGAGCATGGATATTATATCCATCTTTCTTCATTGCAAGGAACTGTATGGAGAGCACTCCCGTATCGCAAGGTACGAGACCTCAAGGAAACTATTCCAGATGAGGTTAGCTCCAGGATCACCTGTAGGAGAGCACGTCCTGAAAATGATCAGCCTTATTGAAGAACTCGCAAACCTGGGATGCGTGCTAGAGAATGAGTTGTACATCGACTTGATTTTGCAGTCCCTTCCCCACACCTTCTCTCAGTTCGTGCTGAACTTCAACATGCACGAAATGGAAGCTGATCTTCCAAAGCTCCTCAACATGCTGAGGGTAGCAGAGACCTCCTTGAAAAAGGAGAAGACCCCTGTTCTGTATGTTGGCCAATTATCCTCTTCTAAATCTAAAGCGAAAGCTAAAGGGAAGAAGAAGATGAAAGCCACCAAACCGAAAGGCAGGGTCAAGAAGGTGCAGGGAACGAACAAGGCAGGAAGGGTGAAGGCGGATAAGAGCGAATGCTACTATTGTCACAAGCAAGGGCACTGGATGAAGGATTGCATGGTTTTCAAAGCCAAGGACACGAAGCAAGCTGCTGCTTCAGCTTCAGGTGTGTTTGTAATCGAAAATTGTCTTTCAGTAAACTCTACATCATGGGTACTTGATACCGGTTCTGGTTCTCACATCTGTAATTCTTTGCAGGCTCTGAGAAACCGTAGAGCACTGAAGACAGGTGATATGTCTCTCCGGATGGGCAATGGAATGTACGTAGATGCTGTTGCAACAGGGGAATATCACCTGGGGCTGACTAGTGGGCACATTTTGGTGTTGTACAGTTGTTTTTGTATTCCCAGTATGCTGTGTAATATTATATCAGTATCTTTGTTATCTAATGAAGGATATAATTTTGCACTTGAAAGAAATGTCATGAACATTCTCCTAAATCAAGAAATGATTGGGTTTCGCACACTAGAAAATGGCATATACATACTTAATCAACCTCAAGTTTTCAATATTCAAAACACGCTTAAAAGGAAGGCTCCAGATTCAAACCAAGCCTTCCTATGGCATTGTAGACTTGGTCATATAAATGAAACAAGATTGACTAAGTTACATAAAGATGGATATTTAGATCCGTTTGAATATTCATCGTATGCAACTTGTCAATCATGTATCAAAGGAAAGATGACCAAATCTCCGTTCACCGGATACGGAGAAAGAGCCACGGAACTCTTGGGACTTGTACACAGCGATGTATGTGGTCCGATGTCTACACATGCACGAAGCGGTCACTCCTACTTCATCACTTTTACTGATGATTTCTCGAGGTATGGACATGTGTTTTTGATGAAGCATAAATCCGAGGCTTTTGAGAAATTTAAGGAGTATAAAAATGAAGTGGAGAAACAGACTGGTAAAAGCATCAAGACACTTCGATCTGATCGAGGTGGAGAATACTTAAGTACCGGTTTCCTTGAATGCTTAAAAGAGAATGGAATTCTCTCTCAGCTTACTCCACCGTATACACCTCAGCATAATGGTGTATCAGAAAGGAGGAATCGCACGCTACTTGACATGGTGCGTTCAATAATGAGTAGTGCTGAGTTGCCACTTTCCTTCTAAGGTTTTGCGCTAGAATCAGCTGCATACCTATTGAATAGAGTTCTAACTAAATCTGTGCCTACCACTCCATATGAAATGTGGAGCGGGAAGAGACCATGTCTCAAGTATATCAAGATATGGGGGTGTCCGGCATTCGTTAAGAAACATAATCCGGACAACCTCGAGGCGCGATCGGTTTTGTGCAAGTTTGTGGGATACCCCAAGCACTCAAGGTGATATATTGTCTACCATACTGAAGAACAAAAGGTGTTTGTCGCTCGCCATATTGTCTTCTTAGAGAGCGAATTTCTTGCAAAAGAAATTAGTGGGAGCGCGGTAGAGCTGGAAGAAATTCCAAGACCTCAAACTACTGCCGAGGACTTAGCAGAACCTCAGGTTTCAATAGAGCCCGACGAACCAACGCCGCTCTGCAGATCTGGTAGGCATTCTCGTACTCATGAAAGATACTATGGGTTTCTTGTAGATAGGGATTGATAGGATTGCATCATCGATGATGATGAGCCTACTAATTTTCAGCAGGCTATCATGAGTAAAGACTCGGTGAAGTGGCTGGATGCTATGAGATCCGAAATGGAATCCATAAACACAAATAAAGTTTGGACTTTAGATGTTTCTCCTCCTGGGGTAAAACCAGTTGGATGCAAATGAATCTTCAAAAAGAAGATTGGTGCATTTGGACAAGTGGAAACCTACAAATCTAGACTCGTTGCAAAAGGTTTTCGTCAAAGACCAGGATTGGACTATGAAGAAACCTTTTCCCCAGTAGCTATGCTTAAATCCATTCGGATCCTGCTTGCTATGGCTGCCTTCCATGACTATGAAACTGTTAGTTATATGTATGCCCTAAAGGCCATTACTCTACATACGATGTATATTGTAATGGATGCTTGGACATATATAGGGAGGACTTTCTTGCTCGACATGATAGTATGGTATTTGGTTGTACTTTATCTTAACATGTACTCTGATTGTCTCTATGATACATGTTGATAAAGCCCTTAGGATATGTACTCGACTACTGGGACTATGATGAGATCATACTAGTGGGGCTACGGTAGTCGAAGAGTACATCCTATAACAGTTCCTAGTCGAGGGTGTATCGAGACAGGGCATCGATACACCAGAGTAACCTAGCGTATACGCATCTTGACCCATATGATGGGCGATGGATGATCCCATATCCATCGGTGTTTGACATCAAGGATGGTGTACGGGTGATCAGTAGAGACTGGGTACACTGGACGGACTCGCCGAGAACTCCCAGATGGTATTATACCTCACGTCAGATGGCAGTTCTCCGGTGACACTGGTTCAGAGTAGTCTGTTGACCCGAGATCGTCATAGAGACTTGTGTGATTCCCACTATGCTTTGATTTCCATCATACCACGTCCAAGAGGGCGTGCAAAAAGGTGGCTTTTGGGTACAGTCCCGAATCACATGGAGGCAATGAGCGATAGGAGGGGATTCGTCTCTCCCGGTATAGGGAGTTGATATTGTGCTGTGTTTGATTGGCTATAACTGGAAATCCCTGGCCAGGGTTGCTGAGAATTACTGGTAAGTGTTATCAGTCGTTTCTCGAACTGCTATAGACCTCAAATTGACACGACTTATCGAGCTACTGGGGTCAGACGTTTACCACCCCTAGGCGAGATATGCGACATATCAGACGACGAGACCGGACTGTACGGGGGTGTTACTGTTTGGATTCACAGAAGAATGTACAGGCTTGCTTGTTGATCTTCTGATCGCTCAATACCTGGGTGGCTGTTACGTTTAGCTGACCGCTTGCAGCTCGTGGGTGTTTGATATGATCATCACCTACTGCCGGCGTATTGACGATTCTTTGGAGTCTTACACAGAGGTTTCTTGACTCAGGCAAAACGGAGTAGGAGCACATATGTGATATGTGCGCGACCGAGGATAATGCGGTATGTGATACCATATTGGATTCTCGCGATATGAGATATCGGCCGGGTATATGTGATATAGCCGGGTCATCGTATTAATCGGTTATTTGTGAAATAGCCGGATTATCGGATCAAATGTTGATTCGATAATTTAATGTATAATAATATATATATATATATATATGATATATTAAATTACATTAACTAATATTAGCTCACTAAAAGATTCTTTTTCTCACTCGGGTAATACATTGATATATATGCGATATATGTTAATTGTATTATTTTATTTTGTTATGATAAATATTATATATGTGATATATAATATTGTAACATGATATGATAACTAATGCAACATGTTTAGTATAGATTAAACAAGATTAGGGTTTGATTTGGGTTAATGCTTTCTAGATGTTTCTAGAAGGTTTTCTTTTGTTTTTGCAAAGATATTTTCAAGTGACTCATTCTTAACCGAACCCAAACCCTAGCCTTGGTTAATTCTCTACAAAGGTTTAGTCAACCATGGTTGCATTATTGATCATCTTTATCCTTTCATTATTCATCACAAAAGGATTATGATATTCTTCTTCTTCTTCCTTCTTCTTTCTTTCATGGAAAAAGCTTTCTAGCTTTTTACAAGTGATGAAAATGGGTGAGAATAAAAAAATAAAAGAGAGAAAAAATCCTACTTTATCATTCTCATATATCCTTGCCCTTTAGATGAGAGTGTTCACTTCATTTAGTGAGTGTTAGCTTGTGTTAATGAAACTTCAAGTTAGATCATCTTTGTTATCGAAGATCAGAAGCAAGACTGCATCTTTCTCTTCGTGAAGCCTCTCGAGAGTCCGGAACACAATGATCGCAGCGAAGGGACCTCAACACGGATCTTAAGAAGTGAAGGACCGGATCTACAAAGGTTGTAATCCATCTCACTTAGTGTTAAAGTGTTTAACATGCTTGTTTGCGCCTAAACCCTAGTTTAAAGATCCGGCTTTGGGTTGTTCGGCACGGCTAATTTTTTAATCAGGCATGGTTGATGCCTCGTAGAACCTTGCGAGCGTGCCTAGCAACCCTACAGTGGTATCAGAGCCAAGCTAAAGCTTTAGGCGAAGTCTGAGCGAAGTTTAAAGTCCTTTCGAACCCGGAAAACTCCGATTTTACCCCTCTCTATACATTTTCAAAAATGTTGATTTTTTCCTAATTAAAAATGCTCAGAAAAACTAGCAGGAAAAACTAAGAATTACTGTGAAGTATGGTCCACTAAGTCGCTCACATGGCCGTGGAACCGCGGCGAAACCAAGGGTTTGGCGGCGGTTCAGCGGCCAAAATTTAGACTTAGTCCCTGATATTTCATATATTTATATTTAGGTCCTTTCTTGTCATTTTTTTCTGGGAATTTTTTAATTCCACTCAAGTGTTGAGTTTTCTAGGGTTGTATTGGGGACTTATTGATTCGATCGGATAATTTAAATTTGTTTAGTTTTTCCGGATAATTTTAGAAAACGGATATCAATAACTCAATTTTTCCCCTGTCGGTAAATTTTTAAAAAGTTGGATTTTTTCTCGAGTTTAAGAACGTTCTAAGTCGTGCAAGTAACGTAGTGGACCTTCTAGAAGACAACAAAGCTTAACTTGATTATGTGACCATCTTGAACTGCCTCTAAACCTTAGGGTTTATGGCAGTACGGCGTGCCACATGTGAGGCGTTGGCTTGATCCTTCTACGGCTGGACCATTGGTACTGTGGCATGTGATGGATGATTTTAAACTAATTTCAAGTGTTGAGATAAATTGGGGAAATCTTGGGTGTTTGATTATTCGATCGGAAAGTTTAACATTGGCTATTTATCTGGAATTTGATACAATATTTGGAATCCACATATAGTAATGAGATAACTAATTTGAATGTTATAAATCTAGCCGTTCAGTCTTAGATGATCGGTTGCCACAGAATTTTGATGTGATCAAAAGTCCGTCGCAATCACATAGCGTACGCGGATACTCGCCGGGTAAACTTAACAGACAGCCACGCCCCATAGCCCCGACCAAGTGACTGTAGGAGAACCCTGTCGCCAAAAGCATCCGTTCGGATGCTCGCGGCAGCGGTGTTCCGCCTTAGTGCACTTCGTCGACGGCATCCGAGGGTGCGGCCGTCTACTAAAGTTTGTGATGAGCATTTGATCAGGATGTCGGGAATCTTGTTGAATTGCTCGACTTGATATTGAAAAGTGTTTTCGATAATGAGACTAAAATGCGGGGTTTATAATTGTTAGGCATGCGATGTCTAAGGAATTCATTTGGTTAGGCATGCGATATCTAAGGAGGTTGCGGATTCCAACTGTTGTAGTTTTACACTTTCTTTTCTGTGACCGTAAGCGTAGTATGTGGTGTATCGCCGGCTTCGTTGCTATACATCAACGACAATCGGGATACGCATACTTGCTTACGTTGATGATATGAGATATTATGTGTTGCTGTGATATGTTATATTGGATCGTCGCGTTTTGAATAGCCGGGGGTTTTATGTGAGATGAGAGTTTTTTCTTTTTCAATCATGTAAAATTCATTTGTATGTAATATTCTTTTATTGGGGCACTTCCGGGTTGAGGATGATGTCACCATTGTATATTATTTACTTTTCCGCATTAGGTAGACCAAAGGCGGGGAGCACAAGTAACCGGGTTCTGGGGTCCAGTGGGAGACCATCTCGAGGAGTCGAGACCGGGTCTCCTAACCCTAGAATTGGCAGAGTTGCTTGCTGCTCTCGTAGGCGGTTTAGGGATGTGGGTTTGGCTATTCATCGCGACCGTGGAATCCGTGTTTTATACAGGCTCGTATTAAAACACAGACGTCCTAGTATATCCAATATTTCATATGTGTTCTTCTGCTGCAATATTCTGTGATGAGATCATATTACTGCCTGAGACGAATGTTTATATTATATATATGAGATATATGTTATATTGCAGATTTCGTTTCAAATGAGATACTTGTGAAGCATAATAAAATGGGACTTCATTAATGAGATTAATGAAACTAAAAGAAACCTAAAGATGTTGTAGAGACTTTTTCAAAAACTGGTAGCTCTAGTTCTTGCTTTGCATAGTGGTGTTCCTTATAGAACATTCAGCACCTTATTCAATAAGGAAAGAGCCGAGATCCCTTCACCAGGAGTGACCTCTTTAGTGAAACTAGCAGATGCTACAAACTCGATTTGTCTT
This sequence comes from Agapanthus africanus, assembly GCA_030015575.1. NCBI lineage: Eukaryota > Viridiplantae > Streptophyta > Magnoliopsida > Asparagales > Amaryllidaceae > Agapanthus > Agapanthus africanus. The sequence continues at coordinate 220,202,961 of JASDDO010000029.1, forward strand.
TTGATTGCTTCTATAGTTCTTGCTTTGCATAGTGGTATTTTTGAAATATCCTGCACCTTATTCGATGAGGAAAGGGCCGACGATCCCTTCACCGGGAGTGACCCCATTAGCAAAACTAAGAAAAGCCTAAAAATACTCCACTTAAAATCACTCGATTCTACAACGATATCAAGTTCATTACGCAAAGGGTTTTCTTAAAAACCTGTCGTAGCCCTCTGTCATTTCAGATAAGTACTTCATAGTATTCGTGCTGCGTTTGTTGGCTTTCGTCAAGGCGTAGTGTGCGGTAGCTATTTATGCTTATCTGTATAAGCATATGATGCGTTTGAGTTAGGGCAGTCGTGCGACTTTGTTGGCATTCGTCAAGGGCCGTGCGGGTGGGTTTAATTCAATCGGGAAATGATGGGTTGAACTTGACTAGTAGCCTATGGTTTGTTGGCATTCGTTAAGGTTATAGGATGCTAGGGGTAAAATATTATTGGGAATTTCAAGTGTTGAAATTTGCAATGAGATTGCATACCTTCTATGAGATAGTTGGATCCCGATACCCGCTGCGAGTACGAGTTACTCCTGGGAGAGTTTTATACATTATAATTAGCCGATCAAGTAGGTGTCTAGAAAGGTGTCAACGGGGTTACGCCTATGGGAAAACGAGGTTTACTTTAATTTGGTTCGTGCGAAAGCACGGGGGACCTCCCTCAAAGTACCAACACTGGCCTGGCTGAAAGATTGGCGAACTTGTAGAGTGTAATTAATCCCGGCTAGTCTTACCTTTTAGGGTTTGAAGGAAGATTTGACTAAAATAGTGGGAGACATCCTGATTAGATATATTAGATAACCAATCTAATCTTGCAAGAGCATACGCTGAGTGTTTTCTTCTCTCTCTCTCCAGGTAGCGACCATGTCACGCCTTAATCAAGATAATAATACGGATGTATTGACCGAACCCGCTTGTTATACTGAGCTGGGGAACGTTGGTCCCGCTCCAACTTATAATTTTTATATGGCAGAGCAGGAAATTGGGGAATACCAGATTTCCCGTGCCGCCCAAACGAAGAAAGTGCGTGCTGATGCATCTTCTTCGCGTGTGTTCATTACATAGAAGTGTTTCTCAGTATCCTTTACGTCCTGGGTATGAGATACCGGATCAGGATCCCGCATATGTAATCTGTTACATGGGCTACAGAAAGGTAGAGAACTGAGAATGGGTGATAAGTTTCATGAGATAGAAACGGTGCAAGTGTTGCAACCAAGTTTGTTGGTCACTATCACCCTGTATTACCAGAATACATTGATTCTGAACGAATGTTATTAGATACCGAACCTGATATACAACATCATATCAATCTCTTTATTAGTAAAGAAAGGATATAATTTTGTATTGTTGGATAATGTTTTGAACATTTCCTATATCAAGAGTTGATCGGTTCAGGCACGTTATCTAAAAGCATTGACGTTCTAAATCAAACTACAGTTCTTAGTATACAGAACACACACGAGAGGAAGATTTCATAAATGAATGAATCCTTCTTGAGGCATTGTAGACTAGGTCATATCAATGCGACCTGACTAGCTGAAGTTACATTAAGATGCATATTTAAATTTGTTTGAATTTACATCTTGTGAAACTTGCTGGTCATGTCACAAAGATAAGATGACCATAGCTCTGTTTATTGGAAACAGAGAAAGAGTTAGTAAACTCTTGGGATTTATACATGTTGATGTATGAAGGTCCCCTGTCTACACATGCCAAGACCGGTTCTTTGTACTTCATTACATTCTATGATGATCTCTCAAGATTCAGACATATGTTCCTGTTGAAACACAAGTTCGAAACTTTTGAGATATTCACAGAATATAAATTAGAAGTAGAGAACCAACAATGGGTATGAGTATTATGTCCTTTGATGAGATCAAGGAGGAGAATACTTGAGCACGGAATTCCTGGACTATTCTAAAGGAGAATGAGATTCTCTCTCAGCATTACTCCTCCGTATACACCACAGCATGTCGGTGTATCGGGGCGGAGCAATAGCACCCTATGTGATATGGTGTGCTCTATGATGAGTACTACTGAGTTTCCTATTTCCTTTTGGGAGTTATGCACTTGAGAAGCTGCATACCTATTGAATAGGGTTCAAATCAAATCATTTGCCTACCACTTCATATGTGATATGGAATGGGAAGAGCCCATATCTTAAGTTTGTTAAAATTTGGGGTTGTCCGGCCTATGTCTAAAAGCAAAATCCGGACAAGCTCGAGGCAAGGTTAGCTCTGTAAAACTGGAAATAGTTCCAGCTATACAATCTGCAGATGATGATTTGATAGAACTAAAGGATTCAGTAGTTTCCAACGAACCTCAGCCTCTCCGCCGATCTAGTAGGGTTCCTCACCCACCTGAGAGATTCTTTGGTTTCTCTATGACAGTGGGAGCGAGGATTGCATCATGAGATGATAACCCAACTAGTTTCGAGCTGGCCATCAGGAGTGAGACTCTGTAAGAATGGCTGGATGCGTATCGATCTGAGATGGAATCCTTATACACCATCAAAGTATGGACTTTGGTTGCTTTAACGGAAGGGTTAAATCCCCATCAGGAGCAAGTATATCTTGAGAAGATTACTTGGTGTACATGGAAAAGTTGAGACTTTCAAAGCTATGCTTAAGTCCATCCAGATCCTACTTGCCACGGCTATATACCATGACTACGATATCTGGTGCTTGGATGTCATGGCTGCTTTTCTAAATGATGTTTTAGATGAGAATGTCTATAAGTACACAGCCAGAGGGCTTCGTAGATAGTGGGAGCAGCGGAAACGTGTGCAAGATGTTTTACGTGATAAAACAGGAATCGCGGAGTTGGAACATCTGTTTTGATGTGGTAGTCAAAGAGTTTGACTTCATCAAAATGGTAGATGAACCTTGTATAGACAATAAAGATAGTAGGGAGTATGGTGGTGATCCTCGTAGAGTACGTGGATGACATACTCTTGATAGGGAAGGAGTTTCCTATGTTACGATCGGTCAATCTCCGCTTATCACAAGGATTCTCCATGTAGGATCAAAGTGATACCTCATAAATCCTGGGTTTTGGATCTATGAGATAGATCTTATTGGATGTTAGGATTCTCACTAGTTGTAGTGAGATGGTATCAATCGATCCTGGGGAGAATCACTGGAAAGGTTCCAGTGTGATAAGGACGACTGAATGTTAGTCACAGGCATTGTCTTTACCCTCAGTGGAGGGACGGTATGTTGGAAGAGTTCCAAGCTAGATACCGTGACATACTAGATGATTAAAGGCAAGATACATCGTTACTAAAGATGCTACCAAAGAGGCAGTCTGGATATATATAAGTTCATAAGATGAACTTCGTTCCTACCATTGTGTGACAATGAAGTTGTGGCTTTTGCCAAGGAACCCCCGTCCCATCTGAAATCCAGATATAATTCTTAGGCAGTATCACCTGATCATGAAGATGGTTGATCTCTAGGGAGATTGAGGTTAGGAGAGTAGACACAAAGGACGAAAGAGCGGATCCACTCACAAAGGCATTTTTTCCAGTAGAGACTTGTATGGGATGGTTGAGTATGAGATACTTTAACCACAGCTAATTGTTGGGTATGTGATACCACAACAGATGGCCCTAGTGAAAGTGGGAGATTGTTAGTTATATGTATACCGTAGAGGCCATTACTGTACATACGATGTATATTGTAATGGATGCTTGGACATATATAGGGAGGACTTTCTTGCTCGACATGATGGTATACTATCTGGTTGTACTTTATCTTAACATGTACTCGGATTGTCTCTATGATACATGTTGATAAAGCCCTTAGGATATGTACTCGACTACTGGGACTATGATGAGATCATACTAGTGGGGCCACGGTAGTCGACGAGTACATCCTATAACAGTTCCTAGTCGAGGGTGTATCGAGACAGGGCATCGATACACCAGAGTAAACTAGCGTATACGCATCTTGAGCCATATGATGGGCGATGGATGATCCTATATCCATCGGTGTTTGACATCAAGGATGGTGTACGGGTGCTCAGTAGAGACTGGGTACACTGGACGGACTCACCGAGAACTTATAAATGGTATTATACCTCACGTCAGATGGTAGTTCTCCGGTGACACTGGTACAGAGTAGTCTGTTGACCCAAGATCGTCATAGAGTCTTGTGTGATTCCCACTGTGATTTGATTTCCATCATACCACGTCCAAGTGGGCGTGCAAAACGCTGGCTTTTGGGAACAGTCCCGAATCACATGGAGGCAATGAGCGATAGGAGGGGATTCGTCTCTCCCGGTATAGGGAGTTGATGTGGTGCTGTGTTCGATTGGCTATAACTGGAAATCCCTGGCCAGGGTTGCTGAGATTTACTGGTAAGTGTTATCAGAAGTTTCTCGAACTGTTATAGACCTCAAATCGATACGACTTATCGAGCTACTTGGGTCTGACGTTTACCACCCTTAGGCGAGATATGCGACATATCAGACGACGAGACCGGACTGTACGGGGGTGTTACTGTTTGGATTCACAGGAGAATGTACAGGCTTGCTTGTTGATCTTCTGATCGCTCAATACCTGGGTGGCTGTTACGTTTAGCTGACCGCTTGCAGCTTGTGGGTGTTTGATATGATCATCACCTACTGCCGACGTATTGACGATTCTTTAGAGTCCTACACAGAGGTTTCTTGACTCAGGAAAAACGGAGTTGGAGCACATATGTGATATGTGCGCGTGACCGAGGATAATGCGGTATGTGATACCGTATTGGATTCTCGCGATATGAGATATCGGCCGGGTATATGTGATATAGCCGGGTCATCGTATTAGTCGGTTATTTGTGAAATAGCCAGATTATCGGATCAAGTGTTGATTCAATAATTTAATGTATAATAATATATATATGATATATTAAATTACATTAACTAATATTAGCTCACTAAAAGATTCTTTTCTCACTCGGGTAATACATTGATATATATGCGATATATGTTAATTGTATTATTTTATTTTGTTACGATAAATATTATATATGTGATATATAATATTGTAACATGATATGATAACTAATGCAACATGTTTAGTAGAGATTAAACAAGCTTAGGGTTTGATTTGGGTTAATGCTTTCTAGATGTTTCTAGAAGGTTTTCTTTTGTTTTTGCAAAGATATTTTCAAGTGACTCATTCTTAACCTAACCCAAACCCTAGCCTTGGTCAATTCTCTACAAAGGTTTAGTCAACCATGGTTGCATTACTGATCATCTTTATTTTTTCAATATTCATCACAAAAGGATTATGATATTCTTCTTCTTCTTCCTTCTTCTTTCTTTCATGGAAAAGGCTTTCTAGCTTTTTCCAAGTGATGAAAATGGGTGAGAATAAGAAAATAAAATAGAGAAAAAATCCTACTTCATCATTCTCATCTATCCTTACCCTTTAGATGAGAGTGTTCACTTCATTTAGTGAGTGTTAGCTTGTGTTAATGATACTTCAAGATAGATCATCTTTGTTATCGAAGATCGGAAGCAAGACTGCATCTTTCTCTTCGTGAAGCCTCTCGAGAGTCCGGAACACGATGATCGCTGCGAAGAGACCTCAACACGTAGCTTAAAAAGTGAAGGACCAGATCTACAAAGGTTGTAATCCCTCTCACTTAGTGTTAAAGTGTTTAACATGCTTGTTTGCGCCTAAACCCTAGTTTAAAGATCCGGCTTTGGGTTGTTCGGCACGGCTAATTTTTTAATCAGGCATGGTTGATGCCTCGTAGAACCTTGTGAGCGTGCCTAGCAACCCTACAGAAACCTGGCAGATGGACATAAAAACAGTTTTTCTAAATGGACATTAGAAGAAAGTGTTTACATGGATCAACCAGAAGGTTTCTTAGACAGTGGGAGCAGCGGAAATGTGTGCAAGTTGCTTAAATCCATTTATGGATTAAAGCAAGCATCGCAGAGTTGGAACATCTGTTTTGATGAGATGGTCAAAGAATTTGACTTTATCAAAAATGTAGATGAACCATGCATTTATAGGAAGATTGTAGAAGGAGCAGTATTCTTCCTCGTTTTGTACGTCGAAGACATATTACTGATAGGGAATGATGTCCCTATGCTACAATCAGTAAAGCTCTTCTTGTCACAAAAATTCTCCATGAAAGTCTTGAGAGATGCATCCTACATTCTGGGTATTAAAATCTATCGTGATAGATCCAAAAGGATGTTGGGACTTTCACAGTCCGGGTATATTGACACTATACTAAAGAGATTTAGTATGGAAGATTCCAAGCGCGGTAATTTACCCGCTTGTCACGGGATCACCCTCTTCAAAGAGATGTCTCCAAAGACTGATGAAGAGAGGGCTCGCATGGGCATTATACCCTACGCTTCGGAAGTAGGTCCATAATGTATGCGATGTTATGTACCAAACCAGATGTAGCTTACGCACTTAGTGTAGTAAGCAGGTATCAGTCTGACCCAGGTTAGAGGCATTAGATAGCGGTAAAGAACATTCTCAAGTACCCGATAAGGACTAAGGAGATGTTCTTGGTTTACGGTAATGGGGACCTACAGGTCGAGGCCTTTACCGACTCCAGCTTCCAAAGTGACAAAGATGACTCTAAATCCGTTTCGGGTTTTGTGTTTACCCTCAATGGAGGGGCGGTATGTTGGAGGAGTTCCAAACAAGATACCGTCGCAGACTCAACTATGGAGGTTGAGTATATAGCTGCTAACGATGCCGCGAAAGAGGCTGTCTGGATGAAGAAGTTCATCTCTGAACTTCAGGTGGTTCCGTCCATTGCCAATCCAATACCTTTGTATTGTGATAACAATGGGGCTGTAGCACAAGCGATGGAACCAAGGTCCCATCAGAAATCCAGGCATATCTTGAGGCGGTATCACCTGATCAGGAAGATCGTGGATTGCCGGGAGATCGAGGTATGGAGAGTGGACACAAAAGACAACACGGCAGATCCATTCACCAAGGCCATCCCTTAAGTCCAGTTCGAAAGGCTGTTTGAGATGTTGGGCATGCGGTACGCCAGCAACTGGATCTAGTGCAGACAGTGGGTACTCATTGTGCCAATTACAGGCCTTAGTGCAAGTGGGAGATTGTTGGATATATATGCCCTAGAGGCCTTCATTGTATAGGATGCTAGGGATATGTATGTACATGACAATCTTGCTTGATATGATAGTACGCTATTTGGTTTGTCTTTATCTTAACGTGTGATATATTTTACTTTGTATTTATATACATGTTGATAAAGCCCGTAGGGTGTTTGCCTAACTACCGGCGTTGTGATGGCAGTCATGCTTGTGGGAGCTGGATAGTCAATAGGCACATCCTTGAATGTCCCTGGTCGCAGGAGTATCGAGACTGGGCATCGATGCTCCAGAGTGGACTAGTGTATACATATCTAGACCCTGAGAGGGGGATGGATTGGTCCCGCAGCTATTGGTGATGTGCACCTAAGATTGTATACAGATGCTCACTGAGTGTGAGTACACCGGACATGACTCGCCGAGAACTGACTGGATGGTATTATACCTAACGTCATATAGCGGTTCTCAGGTGACATGTGTGCAGATAGTCTGTCGACTTGAGGTCGTCATTTGTCTCGTGTGAGTTCCCACTGTACTTTGATTACTACCCTACCACGGCTCAAAAGAGTCGTGTAAACAGGTTTTAGTTGGGTACAGTCCCGAGCAACATGGAGGCAGTGAGCGACTGTTAGGGATTCGTCTCTCCCGATATAGGGAGTCGATATCGCACTGTGATCGGTTGGTCATTACCATAAGTCTCTGGCCAGGGCTAATAGAGAATTACTGGTGGACTGACCAGTAGATTCTCGGATGGTCTTGAGCTACACCGGCACGACTTGTACGGTTGTTAGGGGTCTGACGTTTACCACCTCCCTAGACCATACATTCGATACTCTCAGACGAACAGACCGGACTGTGTAGGGTTACTAGGCACTATCACAAGGGTCTATAAGTCATCAACCATGCCCGATTTAAAATTTAGACGTGCCGAACAACCCTAACCAAGATCTTAGACTAGAGATTAGGAGAAACAAAGAACAAGTAAACAACTTTACTTCTAAGAGTTAGGGATTACAACCTTTGTAGTCCGTTCCTTCACTTCTAAAGCTCCGTGTTGAGGTCCCTTCGTTGCGATCATCGAGTACCCGGACTCTAGAAAGGCTCCATGAAGAGAAAGATGCAATATTGCTTCCGATCTTCAATAACAAAGATGATCTACCTTTAAGAATCTCAAACCCAAGCTCTTGTTTTGCTAATCAAGTATTAGCAAAGCAAACACCCCAATCTAAGCGGCTAGAATAGATGAGGATGATGAAGTAGGAATTTAGCTCTCATTTGTTTTCTTTATCTCACTCAAAATCATCACATATGAAAAAGCTAGTGAAGCTTTTCATCAAGCAAGACAGAAGAAGAAGATGATCAAATTCTTTTGTGATGAATAATGAAACTCATGTGTGTGGTTAGAAATGAAACCATGGGTTAAGTATGAAGACTTAACCCATGTAGAGAATCAACTATGGTTAAAGGGTTGGGTTGGGTTAAAGAAATATCTTTGCAAAATATCACAAAATATCAAAGTCAAAGTCAAAGCTTCAAGAAGCTTCTTGAAAGCTTCATGAAAGCTTAACCCTAATCCAAACCCTAACCATATTTAAGCTCCACAAATCATGTTGCATTTATAACCACAACATGTTACAATATTATATATCACATATACAATATTTACTGTAACAAAATAAAATAATACAATTAACATATATCACATAAATATCAATGTATTACCCGAGTGAGAAAAAGAATCTTTAAGTGAGCTTATATTAGTTAATGTAATTTAATATATCAAATATATAATTATACATTAAATTATCGAATCAACACTTGATCCGATAATCCGGCTATTTCATAAATAACCGACTAATATAATCTATATCAGTTCATCGAATCAACACTTGATCCGATGACCCGGCTATATCACATATACCCGGCCGATATCTCATATCGTGAGAATATAATACGGTATCGCATACACATATTATTCCCGGTCCCGCACATATTACATATGTGCTCCTACTCCGTTTTGCCTGAGCCAGGAAACCTCTGTGTAGGACTCTAAAGAATCGTCAATACGCCGGCAGTAGGTGATGATCATATCAAACACTCACAAGCTGCAAGCGGTCAGCTAAACATAACAGCCACCCAGGTATTGAGCAATCAGAAGATCAACAAGCAAGCCTGTACATTCTCCTGTGAATCCAACCAGTAACACTCCCGTACAGTCCGGTCTCTTCGTCTGATATGTCGCATATCTCGCCTAGGGGTGGTAAACGTCAGACCCCAGTAGCTTAATAAGTCATGTCGATATGAGGTCCATAACAGTTCGAGAAACTACTGATAACACTTACCAGTAAATCTCAGCAACCCTGGCCAGGGATTTCTAGTTATAGCCAATCGAACACAGCGCAACATCAACTCCCTATACCGGGAGAGACGAAACCCCTCCCATCACTCATTGCCCCCATGTGATTCGGGACTGTACCCAAAAGCCACCTTTTTGCATGCCCTCTTAGACGTGGTATGATGGAAATCAAAGCACAGTGGGAATCACACAAGACTCTATGACGATCTTGGGTCTAAAGACTAACCTGTACCAGTGTCACCAGAGAACTGTCATCTGACGTGAGGTATACTACCATCTGGGAGTTCTCGGCGAGTCCGTCCAGTGTACCCAGTCTCCACTGAGCACCCGTATATCTTCTCTGATGTCAAACACCAATGGATATGAGATCATCCATCGCCCATCATATGGGTCAAGAAGCGCATACACTAGTCTACTCTGGAATATCGATGCCCTGTCGCGGTACTCTCACGACTAGGAACACTTGATGGATGCACTTGGCGACTACACTATCCCCACTAGTACGATCTGCATCATAGTCCTGGTAGTCAAGTACTCATCCTAAGGGCTTTATCAACATGTGACATAGAGACAATTAGAGTACATGTTAAGATAAAGAGTAACCAGATAGGATACTATCATGTCGAGCAAGGAAGTCCTCCCTATATATGTCCAAGCATCCACTACAATATACAACGTATGTACAGTAATAGCCTCTAGGGCATACATGTAACTAACAGACTGCATGGATATTGTCACGGACAGGCTCAGTAGGGGTTACGGACGAGTTCGCTCGTCGGCCTCCTTTTCGACACGTACCTAGGTTGCCGTTACGTATAGCTAGTGCCACTGACAGACTTGTGGTTAAACCCACTGCCAGCGTACTGTCGAGTCTTTAGAGTCCCACACAGAGGGTTTCCCTGGATCAGGCGAGACGATGTAGACGCCGTATGGTCTTACGGCACGTTTTCGATCGCATTCGTGTACTGGCTACTCGAATGGCGATCGGACGGATTATACTGGTAGTCTTTGGTTTAAGCCGGATACTAGTATTGTAGTATTGGATTATACTGATCTCGGTGTATCCGTATTTTTCGGAATACGGATACGGGTATGAAAATTCGGAATAAGGGCATTCTTGTAAATTCACAAGATTGACCTTCTAGAAGGAGACACCTCATTATTGTTTTATTCTTTTTCATTAAAGAATTAATGAGGTGGAAATTGGGAGGCATGGGTTGAAGAATGGCTAAGTATTTGTTTATTTCATTTGGAGCCACTATTCAAGCATGGTTATAGATTATATGATTTAATAATGCCATGGTTGAATTATTGGCTCAAGCCTTAACCATTCATCTTCTCATTTCTATTATCATTATCACAAAAGGATTCTCTCTCCTAGGTTTTCTTCTCTCCTTCTTCCTCAAGCTCATACACTTGCATGTGTTGCAAAACAATGAACTTTGAGATCAAATAATCCAATACACTCACTCTACATCTACTTAGTCTTCTCTCTTAGAAAGTTAGATCACTAAGTTATCTCATGGAGGTTGGAGCTTGACCATAGCCCTCGGGTGGATCCATCTTCGACACAAAGGAGACCGGCAACCGAGATCGTTCAAAATCCAAAGCAAGGAGATCAAGAAGAAGGAGCTTGAACCAAGGAGCAAGGAGCAACTTGAAGACCCGAAGGACTAGGAAAGAGGGTATAACTCCTTTACTCAGTAGTTAGCTCTCTCTCTTAGTCTATTTTTTGTTAGCTAAGGTTTAAACAAGATCCTAAAGTGGAACAAGTTCATGATGCAAAGCTAAAACATGTTTCTTTTGAGGTGAGAAAATCGTTTTTTAAAGTATTCCTCCTCCCCACGAGCCGTGGGGTGTGCATCATGGACTTACAATATCATCTAACACCCTTTTCTAAAAACAAACTAAAAATTCCAAAAATTTCAAAAACCGACAAAAAATGACATTGCTAACATTTTTGTTCTCTGGATTTTTAACCTGCAAGCACTCTGGATCTGAACAGAAAAGATAAACAATACCAGTGAGACACTAGTAGAACACCGTGATAATAGAAGAAATTTGGAGCCCAAACTCAAAGAGAAATCCGACGAGAACCCCCAATTATCCAGCGTCGCCGGCCAAGTTTCTCCCTTTTGCTCCTAATTTTTTATGTTTGCTCCAGGGTTCTAATTTTTTCCCAATTTCATTACTTGTTTTTTTTATAATTTTTGGTGTACAGGTGTTGTAAGTCTATGTCACGCACCCCACGAACTTGCTGGGAGGCGGAATATATGAAAAACGATTATCAAAGCTTCGTAACACGGACTTGAAGGCATGAATCGTGTCTAAACCGTTACTAGCAAAATACGAGAGGTTTAACTACTCGGATTCGAAGTTATACCTCACGTTACTTTTCCTTCGGGTCTTCATCGCTGTCCTCTACTCCTCGTAGGCTCCTTGGAACATCGGCACCTCAACTTCGGACCTGGAGAACGTGTGACGCTGGGTCGGGGTTTGGTGAACCAACAGGTCGCTCCTCTAGTTGAAGTATTGGGCCCCTTTCAACCAGTCCAAAAGGTGAACGAGTGAGCAGGGCTAGCCTGAGGGCCTCCTCGAGTCAAAGACGATCCACCCGAGAGCTCCTACGCCAAGCTTGATCTCTAACTTGAGATAACTAGGTTTCTCAAAGTGCTAATCTAAGCTACCTAGGGGATATAGAGTGAAGTTATGGATGTATTAGTCTAGCTAACCCTTGATCTCAACACATGAGAGGTTAGGGTTAGGGTTTCAAGAATGAAAGAGCTTAAGGAGAGAGAAGGTGATGATGAGAATGGATATGAATAATGAGCTCATTAGAATATAACAACCATAACAATTTATCAAATAAATAATATAAATGATTAATCATCATGGTTGATGCATTCATCTTGTGTGATTCATCATATGACTCATTAACTAATTAATGCATCATTTAATACCAAGGATGAATCACACAAATGAGTCATTAAGCAATTAATGCTTATGACACCTTAACCCCTAAGTCACCATGCTTCTAGAAGCTTCCCGGAAAATTACGAGAACGCCCCTCCAATCCGTGAAAACACGGAAAAACTTTAGACTATATAAATCCAATAACCTGATACTAGAATCTGGCTTAAACCAAAGACGACTAGTAAAAACTGTCCTAACGTCGTACGTGCGTAAACACACTAGTATGATCTCATCATAGTCCCAGTAGTCGAGTACATATCCTAAGGGCTTTATCAACATGTAACATAGAGACAATCAGAGTACATGTTAAGATAAAGTACAACCAGATAGCATACTATCATGTCAAGCAAGAAAGTCCTCCCTATATATGTCCAAGCATCCATTACAATATACATCGTATGTACAGTAATGGCCTCTAGGGCTTACATATAACTAACAATCTCCCACTTCCACTAGGGCCATCTGTTGTTGTATCGCATACCCAACAATTAGCTGTAGTTGAAGTATCTCATACTCAACCATCCCATAAAAGTCTCTACTGGGAAAAAGGCCTTCGTGAGTGGATCCGCGCTGTTGTCCTCTGTGTCTACTCTCCTAACCTTGATCTCCCTGGAGATCAACCATCTCCATGATCAGTTGATACTGCCTAAGAATTATATTTGGATTACTGATGTGACGGTAGTTCCTAGGCAAAAGCCACAACTCCATTGTCACACAATGGTAGGAACGAAGTTTATCTCATGAACTTATATATATCCAGACTGCCTCTTTGGTAGCATCCTTGGTAATGATGTATCTTGCCTTTAATCGTCTAGTAAGTCACGATATCCACCTCGAAAAACTCTTACTGAACTTTGGTACCCATAACCAGACATTATTTCTTACGGTTCTTGCTTTGGTCGAACTTCGAACGATCCCTCCATGCCAAAACTTTCTTTGAAAGATCGGATAGACGCGTCTAGGACAAACAATTGGACTCCGCAATCCTCTTTGTATCAACCGTTTCAACCTACCCCACCTTCTTACGTTGATACCCCTTTTGAGTGTCCTGTTGTAACTCCAAGGCCTATGTCTATTGCTTAACGTATTGAACAATCCCGTAGCCGATCTTTCACTCCTTTCACTACCTCCAATTCTTTGGATCAACAATTCCATTCACCTTCTTATCCAAATGTTGATCCTACTCCTGTCCAACCATTCGATTCCTACCAGTCCTACTCGAATTTTACAACTTCCCTAGACATTGCTTCTGAACAGCTATTTGGGAGTTTCCAGTATCCAACCGACTTTGAATCTTTTACCGAAACTCCTCCACAACCCATGTCTAGTCTGGAATAGTCATTAGAAGATTTTCGAGTAGCGTCGTACCAACAGATGATGGATTTGAATGCGTCCATAGCCGCCCTAATGCAACCTAGTGACCAGGTAGCTAGTTTCCAACTGGCTCCAAATTTTCCAATGTATGATGAGGCGGTAGGACAGATTGAGGATTTGAGTCATGAGAGTGAGTGGTACACCCTTCCAAATCAAACCTACCCGTTGCAAATTGAATCCCACAACTCCAGTTTTTAATGTCTATTAAGTGTCCCAAATGATTTACCAATTGAAGATAGAATGTTTAATGAGCTGTGCGACTTTGTAGTGTTTGATTTACCTGATTGTGAAGGGCCGCTTTCGAGTGAATCCACACCCAATCCTGTTGACCTCTACACCTCCACTCTAGAACCTGAATTGATTGATATCCATGCTTTTGTTGAGGTGTCTGAGAAATTTGATTTTCACTTGATTGAGGATATCGACGCTGGGAATATTTTGGATGATGAACCCGCAGTTTTGGATGAGTTTTTCTCACCAATTCATCATTTACTTTCACTTCCTTGTGGACCTCATCCCGAGTCATTAACTGTTTTTCCCGAACCCCATTTGCATCTGGAAATTGATGATGAAGGCATGGATAAGTTAATTTTTGAGGAGACTTTTGAGGATAGTAATGAGGATGAAACAGTTTTACTTGATGAGTCGGATTTTCCAATTCATCCTATCCCTTTCATTGACTATGTACAACTTCCTGAACCTTTAACTGATACCCTTCCTCAATCACTTCCCTCTATCCTTTCCATCGTTCCGACCTTACAAGACACCGTATCACTTTCATTTCCTGTGTCTGGTTTACTAAGTTTGGTCTACCCATGTTTTCACACGAATCTTGAGGGATTTGACCCCATTTCTCGACTGGTTAATAGATTAGTACAATCGCTTTTTACACATCGGTCATTACAAATTGTACTAATTTATTCACTCTATTTTCACCCTCAAGTTCGTACTCCATTTCTTTTTCCCTTTCGCCATTCCTCTCCTCATATACCGGGACTATATACCACTTCCTTACCTATACGGTCTCGCGTATTCTCCATTTCATTTCTCTCCGCATTCTTTCACCAACCTGCACATTATAGCGATAGAATTTTTGAATGGTTGGTGCTAACTTTTGGCCTGTGTAAGGCCTTGTATAGATTGATACTGTTCTCTTCCCTATAACACTAAATTTTAACGCCTAAACAGTGGAAACACTGTTTCACTTAAGTTGGGGGGGGGGGCTTTTTGTGTATATATATTTTGTTTTCTTTTTCTGTTCATAAAAAAAATAATAATAATAAAAAAAAAAAAAAAAAACAGGAGAGCACCGACAGTTTTGACCCTCTTGGTGTAGCTTGACAGTGAGGGCACTGTCAAGTTTAAGTTTGGGGGTGTGCTCGGTAAGATTTCTACCTTCGCATTCATTTGTATATTCTGCATTTGCATACATATTTAAAAACCCATAAAAATCAAAATTTTTTACAAAAATATAAAAACTTTGTCGTCAAGTTAGCTAATAGGGTAACTTAGATTTCTATTTCCGAAAGTTTAGTTGATACGTTAGAAATAACTAATCCTAGGCTTAGGAATTGAAAACCATAAAAATAACCCTCATTCTATTTAACCTTGGTAATTATATGTCCTTGCAGTTTTTTTATAGAAGTAGGTAATCTTGAGTTCAGTTCTCGAGTTAAGTCGAGATGAAGGGAAAGTATTGTAAACTTTACTGAAGGATAAGTCTGAAAAATAGTTTCTATTCTTGAGTCCAAATTTAGAAAGTATATACCCTACAAACTGCACATACACTCATCTTGAAACTTGAGATAGTAGAGGATACCTAGAAATACACTTGCCTAAAAACCTAGAATGAAAGAAAAAACGGTATTTAAAACTATCCACCAAAAGAGCATCATTGAAAAATATATCCGTTCTTTAAAAAGAAAAATAAAGAAAAAAAGAAAAAGAAAAAATAAATAAAGTCAAGACCTAGAAACTTCTATTTACGCTTTAAACTCACACATTCAGTAATCGGCTGCTAGTGCCTCAAGAAGCATTAATAGTCGCATGAAAGGTGTGTGAGCAAAACCGTCCGTCATTAACGAAAAAAGTAGTATTAGGTATTAGGGCAAGGGTACTATAGCTTGAATTGAATTCTTAAGTGTAGGGGTGAAAATTTACACACACGTAGGGGTATACAATCGATATTTGGAGGAAAGATAGAAATAAAGAATAAGACTTATGTTTTCCGTAAAATTGATAAAAATTCCTGATTGGAGACCGCACTTTAGAAGGAAAACTCAAGAGAAGCCGAGATCTTTCTAAACTGTAAAGCGTATAGGATCTGAGATTGAATAAATTAGAGGCGTGAAACATAAGGGCTGGATATTTCTAATTTAGGATGATAGAATTTCTAACCTAGATACTAAACTGTAGGAGTAAAATCGACGTTAACTTATGAAAATAGCTTGACGGGATTTTATGGGTGTAATCCGCTGAAAACCCTCAGGAGACAACACTCCTCCTACTAGGTGTTGGCTTTAGTGCCCTCAAGTCAATTATTAGATCGCAGGCACGTGATTGCAATGATTGAGGAAGGACCTATACCGGTAGAACAGTCTTACTCGAGATGATAATATGCTATCTGGTTTGTCTTTATCATCGTGTACATGCTTCAGGTGGCATTATAGATCACTATTACATGTTGATAGAGACCATAGGATTCTTGTTTGACTACCAGCAGTATGATGGCGATCATATACGTGAGAGTTGGGTGGTCTATAAGCACATCCTTAAAGTGTCCCTAGTCGTAGGAGTTTCGAGACTGGGTATCGATACTCCAAGAGTAGACTAGTGTATACGGATCGAGACCCCGACGAGGGGTGGTGGCCAGTCTCATAAGCCATTGGTGTCAGTTGGTTCACCTAAGATGTATACAGGTGCTCATTGGGTTATGAGTACACCGGACGGACTCGCCGGGAACATGCTAGTTGGTATTATACCTATTATCAGATAGCAGTTCCTAAGTGACATGTGTACATGTTAGTCTATCGACCTGAGATCGTCATTTGTCTCGTGTGAGTACCCACTGTATTTTGATTACTACCCTACCACGGCTCAAAGGAGTCGTGCAAATAGGTTTTAGTTGGGTAACGTCCCGAGCCACATAAAGGCAGTGAGCAAATCGTCAGAGGATTCGTCTCTCCCGGTATATTGGGGGTTGATGTCGCGGTGTGCACGGGTAGCCATCACCAGAAATCCTCGGCCGGGGTAGACGAGAATTACTGATTCAGATCAGTAGTTTCTCAGTTGGTGATGGGCTTCATGCCGACACTAAATGTCAAGTTATTAGGGGTCTGACTTTATCCACCTCCTAGACTCGATATGCGATACTCATAGACGAATTGATCGAACTGTACGGATATTGTCACTATCAGGCTCAGTAGGGTTTCAGGATGAGTTTGCTCGTCGGCCTCCCTTTCGCTCAATACCTGGGCAGCCGTTACGTACAGCTAGTGCCACTAACATGCTTGTGGTTAAACCCACTGCCAGCGTATTGACGAGTCTTTAGAGTCCCACACAGAGAGTTTCCCTGGTTCGGACGAAACGTTGTAGAGGCCGTATGGTTTTATGGCAGGGTTCAATCATATACGTGCACTTGTGCACAGATCATGATCGGACGGATAATACTAGTTGGCTTTGGTTTAAGCCGGATCCTAGTATTATATTGTTGGATTATTTCTGTCTCGTTGTATTCGTATTCAGTTGAAATACGGATGCAGGTATGTATGTACAGATGAAGGGTATTCTTGTAATTCGTTACGAGTTTACTTTTGAAGTTGTCATTTCTTTTCTTGATTTAAACTTTTGGTTTAATGTTTATTTGGTGGAAATTGTGAGTATGAGTTTTGGCCTTGGGCATTAATGGTGCATGTGATCGCTTGGTGACTCATGGTGTTGGGTCTTGTGTGCATTGATGGTGGTACATGTGCACTTGGTGACTTATGGAGTTGGGTTTGGTGAGATATTTTGTGCTGGGATTTTTCTTTCTTCACTCCCTCACAAATACTTCACACAACTCAACTCATGAAAAACTACAGACACTTTCTTTAGTTTTTTTTCTTAAACCCAAAACTTGAGCTCTTATATTCTTCACCAATGGCTTCTTCTTCACCTCCATCCATACCCTCTCATGAGTTGAGAATCCATGGATGTTTTGAGAAAAAGTATTCACACACTCTCTCTACTTCATCTTGTGCATCTAGGCTAGCAAACTGGATGCCCGATTTGCTTCGGTTTTGAAGCGGGAGCCCGTATTACTAATCCTCGACGTGGATCCTCTTCGGCGAGGGAGACCGGAGATCGAACTTTGTCGAGGCAGCCGCGAGGAGCTTAGGACAGAGGTTGTAGAACGAAAGACATGGATCTATCGGTATAACCTCTCTAAACTCCTTTCGTATAACTAGTATAGGGTTAATGGTACAATCCGTCGATTAGGGTTCCATTAGTGCTGGTTTTTTAAAGTTTTTGTTCCGTGTTTGGCCACGTGTTGATGGCCGGGGCGCTGCCGTAATCTTACATGGTTTCAGAGCCAACCCATTAACCGTATATTAGTTGGTTTAGACGGTGTTAAAGTATCGAAACCGAAACTACTCCGAAACAATACCCGATATATTCTGGTTTCTGTCATTTTTTCTGTGTCTTCTAAAAATTATTTTAGCAACTGCAGAAGACTACTTGTATGACCACTAGACTGCATCCCGAATACGAGCTAATTCCACCTCTTTAGGCCCGGCAACATTGCCTTAAAAACCGATCCGACAGGCCATTCTCTTGAATTTTGGTTTCGTATTTTTGGTGTGTTTTAGACTCTGGAATATTGGTTTATTGGTATTGCTTATTTAGCCCAGTTTGGATATGGTTTTATCTAGTTGTTTGGGGCTATTCGGAGTTATTTCGAAGTCGATATTTCTAACATTGTTTAAAGTTTACAGTACATATATTTCTATCTGCGACCGTGAATGTCATTAGATCGGTACAACTTGTCTAATTGCTATGTTCTTTTAGACGGGTTTGCGAACGTGACATTCACGTTGATGTTCTTTGTTGTGCTGTGTTTGTTGCGGATTCGTCGTGGTGGACAGCTTGGATGCAATGATAGTACAATTTAGATTTATTTGTACATTTGATATCGTGGGGCGAGCGTCCGACATGTGGGCTGCTGTCACTGCCTATTTGTATATTATTTGTTTGGGGCACGACCGAGTTGAGGTCGATGTCACCGATGTACATATTTTCTTTTCTGTACTAAGATTACCCCACGATGGAGTGCACGGATAGCCGGGTTCTGGAGGGCAACGGGTTCACATCTCTTGGCGATGAGAAGGAGGGGGCCTCACTCTAGAATTGGCGGGCTATTCGCCGCACTCGTAGAGGGTATAGGTTGACCCAAGTAGGGGTGCTCAAGTTACCGGATTCCGTGAAGTGCTGGGTGGCCCATTCACTTTGATGAAGGGGGCTGCCTCGCTTCTGGTTTTGGCGGGTAACTTTCCGCACTTGTAGGGCTCTAGATTTTCATTGCACAGGCTATCCACACGACCAGGGGAATGTCGAGTTTCACTTGCGGCTCAAAGGAAAGCCGGGGCTCCCAGATTATCCGTATTGTTCTGTGATGCTTATTGCTTATCTTTGATGTTGCATTTATCACGCCTAGAGCAATTATTATATATTGTTATATATATACTAGTAGATATTGTATATGTTTTACACCCGCGCAAGTCTAGTCCCCGCTCAGTCTTTAGTTAAGTAATCTAATGGGTGATGACGGGACCCAGTGGCGAATGCGGATGGCATATACGTACATCATATTTTCATTCTTTTGTGGTGTGATTGATTGATGTGACTGCGTTGATTCAGATCAATGCAAGGAAAACAGACCTAATTGATATTGTTGGAACAATTTTCAAAACCTGTTATTACAAGGACGTTTTCTTTTGTTATGCACAGCGGTATTCGGTTATGAATATCCTGTAAGTGCACGGCGGCACCCCGGCCGTCAATCCGACGCCGGAATGCGGAAACGAAACTTTTCTAAAAACTAGAAACCGGCACCACTGCGCACTAAAATCCCGGATCGGGCTATTAACCTAACACTAGCAAACTAGAAAATGGGAAGGAAGCTATACCGAGCGATCCGTGTCCTTCGGTCTTCGGCCTCCACTCCAATCTCCTCGCGGAACCTCCGTTCTTCATCTCCTCGTCGGAACGGGCACCACATCGCCGGGTTCTTTTACGGGCTCCTACCTCTGTACCGAGGCAACTCGGGCACGAAGTTGGTGAGCCAACGTGCCCAAGGAATGCTATAGGCAAGTGTAGAGAGGTATGTCTCATGGGGTTTTGAAGTTGCCTTTGGATGGAGGGAAATAATGAGCAATGGAGATGAACTTTGGAGTATCAAAGAATGAGATGATAATTTACCCACTCAAAAAATGAATCTCTCTCTCTCTCCCTAAAGTGGCCGGCCCCTTAAGAAAATGGTGGAGAAAAGAAAAGAAAAAACCAAGAAGAAAATGTATTATCAAGAGAAGAAAACGGTCACACCAATTTCAAAGCCAAATCCTAATCAACTCTCATCTCATAAATGCAAAGGAATATGATTCAAAAGGAATCTAATGATGCATGAACCATCATGATGCCTCCATTTACAAGAAACCCCTCCACATAAGATAATTTGCACACTTGCAAATAACCCCTTCCATCGGAAAGATCCGGCCATGAAGGAACAAAGGAAAACTGGCCGGAACGGAATGCAAACTGGCACCTTCAGAAAATTGATCCCGTAATAAATTACAGTAAAACCCCGCGACTGTATATACATACCCACATTTGTATTCCGACCGAATACAAATGCAATGAGACAAAATCTACACTGTACAATACTAGGATCCGGCTTAAACCAAAGCCCGCTAGTATTTTCCGTCCGATCACGATTCGTGCAATACCGCATGTATCTGATCGAACCCTGCCATATCTCCATACGGCCTCTACAGCGTTTCGCCCAAAACTTGAGAAAACGGTCTGTGGGGGACTCTAAAAACTCGTCAATACTTTGGTTGTGGATTTAACCACTAGCACGTAAGAGGTATTAGCCATACGTGACGGGCTACCAGATATTGACCAAAAGGGACGTCGATGAGCGAACTCATCCTTACACCCTACCGAGCCTGGCAGTGACAATATCCGTACAGTCCGGTCCGTTCGTCTATGAGCATCGCATGGCGGGCCTAGGGGGTTGGTAAAAGTCAGACCCCCAAAAGCGGTACAAGTCGTGTCGGAGTGTAGTCCAGAACACCCTGAGATACTAATGGAATACCTACCAGTAAATCTCCTGCCTTGGCCAAGGACTTCGTGTAATGGCTCTGCTAGACACAACGCGACCTCACCCCAAATACCGGGAGATACGAACCCCTGCAGATCCGCTCACTGCCTCCATGTGGCTCGGGACTGTACCCAACTAAAACCTGTTTGCACAACTCCCTTGAGCGTGGTAAGGTAGTAATCAAAGCACAGTGGGAACTCACACGAGAAAAATGACGATCTCAGAGTCACCAGGGAACTTCTATCTGACGTCTGGTATAAGACCAACTAGAATGTTCCCGGCGAGTCCTGTCCAGTGTACTCATAACCCAATGAGCACCTGTATACATCTTAGGTGAACCAACTGACACCAGTGGCTTGTGAGACCGGTCACCGCCCCTCGTAGGGATCTCGACTGTATACACTAGTCTACTCTGGAGTATCGATGCCCTGTCTCGAAACTCCCACGACTAGAGACCTTTTAAGGATGTGCTTATAGACCCCAGCTCCCACGTATATGATCGCCCTCATACTGCTGGTAGACAAGCAAGAATCCTAGGGGCTCTATCAACGTGCAATAGTGACCTGTAAGGTGACCTAAAGCAGTACACGATGATAAAGATAAACCAGATAGCATACTATCATCTTGAGTAAGACTGTCCTACCGGTATAGGTCCTCCCTCAATCATTACAATCACGTGCCTGTGATCCAATAATTGACTCTGAGGGCACTATCTCCAACAATCTCCCACTTGCACTCAAGGCTAATTATTGCGATGTCGCATACTCACAGCCCGTGTGATACCGAACACCCAACTTCTCTACTAGTCAGTCTCACAAAGCTCGTTTGCGAAACTATTACGTTCGAGGAATAGCCTCAGTGAGTGGATCCGCTGTGATGTTTCTTTCTATGTCTCTCTTTATCTCAAATTCGCGGAGAAACCCATCTCCCGAAATGAGCAATACCTGTCTTAGAATATGCCTAGATATCTGATGGGACCTAGCTCATAAATAAACTCCAAATCCAAAACTTCTTAGACTGTATCGTCAACTAAACTTAATCAGTATCCTGCGCCATGCCTCCCTCAGTATCCGCTTGGACCACCTGTCCAATATACTTCCCCTCGTCAGAGGGAAATCTATAACTCTGACAGACACTCTGTCATCCAGGTCACCTTGGAAGCCTGGATGATAACTGTCTCCCAAAGAAGGCTGCCGTTATCATTTCCCTAGAACATCGACTTATGTTCTAAAACTACTTCCGATCGTTTCTCCAGGATTGGATTAATATCAACTTACTGCATCTCGTGCAAAAATAACATCTGGTGTAGTACTTGACATCTCATGATTGACTCAATTGCCTAAGCAAGTGATCTGCCAATCATGCACATCCCTCTCCCTTTTAGTCTGTAAGACACCTTTAGAGAGGGTGACTCCATCACCTGCAGGTACACCACCATGCCAGGAGTCGTCCATTCTAAAACACCTTTAGAATACCGTCTAAGTACCCAGATTGGGAAACTTCCCAAATATAGATCTAAAACCATAGATCTAGTAATCAGATTGTCTTGATATTATATCCAAGTCCCATATGGAGAAACCACCGTGTGACAACCAATGTATAACTGATCGTAGTATAGGAATATCACTTCCTACTCTGTGTATGTCATCCAAATACCAGGACATCACACCCTACTACCTTCTTAACAGACCCATCCCTTATTCTGATGAAGTCAAACCTATGACTGTCACATCAGAAATAGATGATCTATCTCCGCTATATCTGCTTTAGTCTATAAATAGACATAAGCCACTTGTCCACCATGCTTCCGCTGCTCCCACTGACTATGACAACCCTCTGGCAGAGTCATATACACGTACACTTCTAAAGCTAGTTTAGAACGACGCTATACTCATCCTCCTGCCGGGTCTCACAGTCTGGAACAACATCAATGGCAAGTCTGGGTAAATAAGAATCTCCCTGTCACCGTCATTGAGGCTACCGGAGTACCTCTCGGGTGCCTGAGGTTACCTTCCTTATCTGGGGAGTGGCTAATGGAATGTCAAACTAGATTGAATCTTTAGGTTCTTATCAAATCTTCAGTAATCGTTTGCGGTTCTGGAATCACTTCCAGTTCTACCATACTCCCACTACTGTTTTCTGAAAAAATCCATTTTTATTAAAACTGTGGCGAGTCAAGAACAATATCACTATTGATCTTCCTTATGGTAGAAAGTCAACCCTCGTCATAGCCTGGGTCAACCCATAAACAGCCATTACAGAAACGTTCCTTTAGTTATCCAGAGTCTGGTTTTAAGCATAAGCTGGACAACTCCCCATACCTTAACAATGTAAAGATATGAACTGTTCTATATCAAATATAGAAACAAAGGCACTGATTTAATTAAACCAGATTCAAATCATGCAGCTGTCTCCAGTGCTTGTCAACTAAATGGAGAGAGGCCGATCAGCGGTACTCAACTTAGGAGTGCTTTCAATTATGAGTAACCTGAAAGAAAAGCAAGTTATCTTAATCATTACTATCATCTGAATACCATACACAAGTATCTACATCTTCGATCATCTTGAAGAATCCCGATACTTGTAATACCTTGTTCTCTACTTTATTCACATACCTATAACTTCTCAAACTTAGACCTTGAATTTCTACGAAACACATGTCTAAGAACTAGAGAAGTCACAAGTAAACAGAATATAGTACGAGTACCAACCCCTCTGTCCTCTTGGACACTGGACAATATACAATACTCTGTATAAGTCCCCTGAGTCTAATAACTCATTCCCTGTGTGCCGTAGGTTGAAAACTGTACTTATGGTTAAGAAGAATTACACCGCTGTTTAATACTCCTTACCTAACCATCCACTGATATAGGTAAATGTCATCGACATAATTTCAAAAAGGTATATCTCACTCTATAAAAATAGACGTACAGATATATCAATTTGAAATTGGTGCATAACAGCGGATATTCAAAACCATATATTTGCCGTCCGGCAAACAGCCCAGGCGATTTCCTCAAATATCACCAATTACAATGAATTCCGATATAATGAGGATAATCACCTAATTCCCAATAACTTACTCCCACTCATCATCTGTAAAACCATACAGATGTGAGAATCAAACCTGGTAAATACATACCCTGGAGCAAGTGTATAATTGGGAAATCAGTTTTCTTTTAACAGTACACAGTGAAACTGAAACATTGAAATGTTTCGTAGGGGTATCCGGGTATTCCTAGTAATGCCTCTTCCATTATCCAGATTCACAACTGTAACCGTATAATTCTTTGCCATCTCTCCAAATCCCTTTATATGTCTTTAGTTATTGTAGGGTTCCTAGGCACCCTTGTGAGGTCTCACAAGTGATCAAACATGGCCAATTGAAATTTTACGGGTGCCTATTAACCCTAATACGGATCGTTTACTAGATATCTAGGCGAAACGTTGCAAATAAACAACTTTATCTAAAGGAAAGGAGCTACAACCTTTGTAGATCCGGTCCACCACCTCCTAGGCTCCGTGATGAAGTCCCTCCGCTGTCCAAAACGAACCCATAACTCTAGCATCGGTATCATCGAAGAATGGGCGAGCTTGATCGTCGGTTCGATGCCGAAGATGATCTACGTCGAGGTATCGCAAGAACAAGCTCCAACTTCATCAAGCTTTGAAAACTTGTGAAGGAAACACCCTATACTACTTGGCAAGAGGTAGAGGATGAAGAAATAGGAAGTGGGTTCACTTTAGAATTGGATTTCTCACTTGTTTTCTCAAGTTGCCATTGGAGTAGCAAGCTTTTTCCATGGAAGAAGAAGATGAAGAAGAAGAAGATGATATGATAAGTGTTGAATAATTAGATAAATAATTCAATACTTATCATACTTTTAACTATAGTTAAGTGTAGAGAATTAACATGGGTTAGTTAAATGGTTAGGGTTAAGCAAAACAACAAAAGAGTGACTTAGTCAAAGTTTCAAGAAACTTCAACTAAAAAACAAAACATACAACCATTCATTTATCTTTTTCTTTTTCCAAAATGAATAAATAAGAAAAAGATAAATGAATAAATAATCAAAACCCTAATCATCAACTTAAACCATGGTTTGATTCTTTACACTTAACCAAGTAAGCATGTATCATCAAACATGATACAAACATGTGCACAAAACTATATCGCATATACAATGTGTACAATTCAAGTGAGAAAATCCTTTTAAAATGAACCAATACTAGTTAACGCAAAGTAATATATCAAATATATAAATATGCACTAAATCATTAAATCAACACTTGATTTAACGATCCGGTCATATCGGATATAACCGACTAGTATCATATGTATCGGCTTATCGAATCAATCCTTGATTCGATAACTAGGTTATATCGCATATAACCATTCGATACATTCATCGCGAGAATAGAATACGGTATCACATACACGCATTATTCTCGGTCCCGCCCATATCTCATATGCGCTCCTATTTCGTTTCGCTTGAGCCAGGAAACCTCTGTGTAGGACTCTAAAGACTCGTCAATACGCCGGCAGCAGATGATGATCATATCAAACACCCACAAGCCGTAAGCGGTCTGCTAAACGTAACGGCCACCCGGGTATTGAGCGATCAGAAGATCGACGAGCAAGCCCGCTCACACTCCTGTGAATCCAACCAGTAACACTTATCGTATAGTCCGGTCTGTTCGTCTGATATGTCGCATATCTCGCCTAGGGGTGGTAAACGTCAGACCCCAATAGCTCGATAAGTCATGCCGACTTGAAGTCCATAACATTCGTGAAACTACAGATAACTCTTACCAGTATATCACATCAACCCTGGCCAGGGATTTCCTGTTATGGCCAGTCGAGCATAGCACAACATCAACCCCCAATACCGGGAGAGACGAATCCCTTCCTATCGCTCATTGCCTCCATGTGAATCGGGACTGTACCCAAAAACCACCTGTTTGCACGACTCTGTAGAGCCGTGGTAGGGTGGAAATCAAAGCACAGTGGGAGACACACAAGACTCTATGACGATCTCGGGTCAACAGACTAAGCTGTACCAGTGTCACTAGAGAACTGCCATCTGACGTGAGGTATAATACCATCTGGGAGTTCTCGGCGAGTCCGTTCAGTGTACCCAGTCTCCACTGAGCACCCGCATACCATATTCGATGTCAAACACCAATGGATATGGGATCATCCATCGCCCATTGCATGGGTCGAGAAGATATGCGCTAGTCTACTCTGGAATATCGATGCCCCGTCTCGATATTCCCTCGACTAGGAACAATGAAGGATGTACTCATTGACTACCCAGGCCCCACTAGTATGATCTGCATCATAGTCCTGGAAGTCGAGTACACATCCTAAGGTCTTTATCAACATGTAATCAGAGAGACAGAAAGTATACATGTTAAGATAAAGAGCAACCAGATAGCGTACTATCATGTCGAGCAAGAAAGTCCTTCCTATATATGTCCCAGCATCCACTACAATATACATCCAATGTACAGTAATGGCCTCTAGGGCATACATATAACTAACAATCTCCCACTTGCACTAGGGCCATCTGTAGCAGTGGTTGCAGTATCACATACTCAACCATCCCCTAAAAGTCTCTCTTTGGGAAAAAGGCCTTCGTGAGTGGATCCGCCGTGTTGTCCTCCGAGTCTTGTCTCCTAACCTCGATCACCCTGGAGATCAGCTATCTCCATGATCGGGTGATGCTGCCTCAGAATATGTCTGGGTCACTGATGGGACCATGGTTCCTTGGCCAAAGCCACAGTTCCATTGTCACACAATGGCAGGAACCTAGTTCATCGTATGAACCAATATACACCCAAACTGCCTCTTTGGTAGTATCTTTAATAGCGATGTTACCAGCCTTTATCGTCTAGTTTGCCACGGTATCTAGCTTGGAACTTTTCCAACATACCGTCCCTTTACTGAGGGTAAAGACAATGCCTGTGACTGACATTCAGTCGTCTTTATCACTCTGGAACCTTTCCAGTGATTCTCCCCAGGATCGATTGATACCATCTCACTACAACTAGTGAGTATCCTAACATT
This sequence comes from Agapanthus africanus, assembly GCA_030015575.1. Taxonomy (NCBI): domain Eukaryota; kingdom Viridiplantae; phylum Streptophyta; class Magnoliopsida; order Asparagales; family Amaryllidaceae; genus Agapanthus; species Agapanthus africanus. The sequence continues at coordinate 220,230,211 of JASDDO010000029.1, forward strand.
CAATTAGATCTATCTCATAGATCCAAAGCTTAGGATTTAGTAGGTATCACTTTGATCCTATATGGAAAATCTTTGTGATAAGCGGAGATTGATCGAGTGTAGCATAGGAAACTCCTTCCCTAACAAGAGTATGTCATCCACGTACTCTACGAAGATCGTCACCATACTCCCTACTACCTTTTTGTTTATACAAGGTTCATCTACCATTTCGATGATGTCAACTTCTTTGACTAATCCATCAAAACAGATGTTCCAACTCCGCGATGCCTGCTTCATTATGTAAAGCAACTTGCACACGTTTTCGCTGCTCCCACTGTTTACGAAGACCTTTGGCTGTGTTCTTATAGACGTTCTCTTCTAAATCAGTATTTAGAAAAGCAGTCATGGCACCCAGCCGCCAGATATCGTAGTCATGGTATGTAGCCGTGGTAAGTAGGATCTGGACAGACTTAAGCATAGCTACTGGAAAAAGGTTTCATCATTATCCATGCCTGGTCGATGACGAAAACCTTTAACAAGTCTAGCTTTGAAAATCTCAACTTTTCCATCTACACCAAGTAATCTTCTCAAGATATACTTGCTCCTGATGGGGATTTAACCCTTCAGATATAGCAGCTAAAGTCCATACTTTGCTGGTGTACATGGATTCTATCTCAGATCGCTAAGCATCCAGCCATTCTTACAGAGTCCCTGCTCTCGATGGCCTGCTCGAAACTAGTTGGGTCATCATCTCATGATGCAATCCTTGCTCCCACTGTCATCAAGAAACCGAGGTATCTCTCAGGCGAATGAGGAACCCTACTAGATCGGCGGAGAGGCTGAGGTTCGTCGGAAACTATAGAATCCTTTGGTTCTGTCAAATCATCAACTGCAGTTTTGTATAGCTGGAACCTTTCCAGTTCTACAGAACTGATCCTGCCTCGATCTTGGATTTTGCTTTAAACATAGGCCGGACAACCCCAAATCTTAACTCACTTAAGAGATAGGCTCTTCCCATACCATATCTCATATGGAATGGTAGGCAGTGATTTGATTCGAACCTAATTCAATAGGTATGCAGCTTCTCAAGCGCATAACACCCAAAAGGAAATAGGTAACTCAGTAATACTCATCATAGAGCACACGATATCTAATATTGTGTGATTGCTCCGCCCCGATACACCGTTGTGCTGTGGTGTATTCAGAGGAGTAATACTGAGAGAGAATCTCATTTTCCTTTAGAATAGTCCAAGGATTCCATGCTCAAGTATTCTCCTCCCTGATCTCATCATAGGACATAATACTTATACCCGGTTATTGGTTCTCTACTTCTAACTTATATTCTGTGAATACCTCAAAAGGTTCGGACTTATGTTTCAACAAGAACATATGACTGAATCTTGAGAGATTATCAGAGAATATAATGAAGTAAAAAGAACCAGTCCTGGCATGTGTAGACAGGAGACCTTACATACATCATCATGTATCAGTCCCAAGAGTTTATTAACTCTTTCTCTGTTTCCAATAAACAGAGCTATGGTCATATTATCTTTGTGACATGACTGGCAAGTTTCACAAGATGTAAATTCAAACTGATTTAAACATGCATCTAAAATGTAACTTCAGCCAGTCGGGTCGCATTGATATGACCTAGTCTACAATGCCTCAAGAAGAATTCGTTCATTTCTGAACTCTTCTTCCTGTGTGTGTTCAGTATACAAGGAACTGTAGTTTGATTTAGAACGTCAATGCTTTTAGATAACGTGCCTGAACCGATCAACTTTTGATATAGGAAGTGTTCAAAACATTATCCATCAATACAAAATTATATCCTTTCTTTACTAATAAAGAGACTGATATGATTTTGTATATCAGGTTCGGTATCTAATAGCATTTGTTCAGAATCAATGTATTCGTAATACAGGGTGACAGTGACCAACAGACTTGGCTGCAACACTTGCCCCGTTTTCTGTCTCATGAAACTTATCACCCGTTCTCAGTTTTTCTACCTTTTGTATCCCTATGTAACAGATTACATATCTGGGATCCTGATCCAGTATCATATACCCAGGATGCAGAGGATACTGAGAAACAGTTCTTTGTAATGAACACACCCGAAGGAGATACATCATATGCACTTTCTTCGTTTGGGCGGCATAGGAATACTGGTATTCCCCAATTTCCTGCTCTGTCTTATAACAATTATAATTTGGAGCGGGACCAACGTTCCCCAGCTCAGTATAACAAGCGGGTTCGGTCAAAATTCCGTATTATTATCTTGATTAAGGCGTGATATGGTCGCTACCAGGAGAGAGAGAGAAGAAAACACTCTGCGTGCGCTCTTGCAAGATTAGATTGGTTATGTATTTTATCTAATCAGGATGGCTCCCACTGTTTTTATCAAATCTTCCTTCAAACCTTAAAAGGAAAGACAAGCCGGGATTAATTGCACTCTACAAGTTCGCCAATCTTTCAGCCAGGCCAGTGTCGGTACTTTGAGGGAGGTTCCCCGTGCTTTCGCACGGACCTAATTACAGTAAACCTCGTTTTCCCAGAGGCGTAACCCCGTTGACACCTTTCTAGACACCTACTTGATCGGCTAATTGCAAAGTGCAAAACTCTCCCAGGAGTAACAATTACTCGCAGTGGGTATCGGGATCCAACTATCACATAGAAGGTATGCAATCTCATTGCAAATTTCAACACTTGAAACTCCCGATAATGGTTTTTACCCCTAGCACCTATGACCTTGGCTAAGGTCAACAAATCATAGGTACTAGTCAAGTTCTACCCGTCATTTCGTGATTAATTAGACCCACCCACATGAACCTTGGCTAAGGTCAACAAAGCCACATGACTGTCCTAACTAATCGCATCATATGCGGTGTAGGAAGACATTACTTAGCTACCGTACACTGTGCCTTGACTATGGTCAACAAACACAGCACGAATACTAAGTACTCTACTTCCTAAAATGACGGAGGGTTGCGAATGGTTTTTGTGAAAACCTTTAACGCTTTGAACTTGATCTCGTTGCGGAATCAAATGGTTTTTAAATGGAATGTTTTCGAGGCTTTTCTAGTTTTGCTAAAGGGGTCACTCCCGGTGAAGGGATCGTCGGCCCTTTCCTCGTCGAATGAGGTGCGGGATATATCATATATATCACTGTGCAAAGCGGAAACTATAGAAGCGATCAAAGACAAACCGAGGGTTGTAGCATCTGCCAGTTATTGCTAAAGGAGTCACTCCCGGTGAAGGGATCTCGGTCCTTTCCTCATCGAATAAGGTGCAGGATGTTCTATAATGAACACCGCGATGCAAAGCAACAACTGTAGCTACCTGTTTTTATTTTGAAATTCGATTCCACAACATCAATTAGGTTTATTTTCTTTCATTAATCTCATTAATGAATATCCCATCATTTAATTCCACCTAACCATCACAGATAAATATAACGTACGCTTATGCCATCCGCATTCGCCTCGATGTCCTGTCTGCACCGTTAGGTTAGGTAACTAACGTCAGAGCGGGGCAGGGCTAGTGTGGGTGTAAAACATAAGCAACGTTTATATAATATATCATATATACTATATATAATACCTGTCACAGAACATCACATGATCACAGATAAATCACAGCAGAAGAAACATATGAAATATTGGATATACTAGGACGTCCGTGTTTTCAATACGAGCCAGTATAAAACACGGATTCCACGGTTGTGATGAATAGCCAATCCCACACCCCATGACCCCTACGAGAGTGGCAAGCAACCCTACCAATTCTAGGGTTAGGAGACCCGGACTCGACTCCTCGAGATGGTCTCCCACTGGACCCCAGAACCCGGTTACTTGTGCTCCCCTCCTTGGGTCTATCCTAGTGCAGAAAAGTAAATAATATACAAATGGTGACAACATCCGCAACCTGGAAGTGCCCCAATAAAAGAATATTACATACAAGTTTTTACATGAATGAAAATGAAAAACACTCATCTCACATAAAAACCCCCGGCTATTCAAACACGACGATCCAATATAACATATCCAGCAACACATAACATCACATGTCATCAACGTAAGTAAATATGCGCATCCCAATTGTCGTTGACATATAGCAACGAAACCGGCGATATCACATATTACACTTACGGTCACAGAAAAGAAAGTGTAAAACTACAACAGTTGGAATCCACAACCACCTCAGACATCGCATGCCTGACCAAATGAATTCTTTAGACATCGCATGCCTAACAATTATAAACCCCGCATTTTAGTCTCATTATCGAAAACACTTTTGAATATCAAGTCGGGCAATTCAACAAGATTCCCGACATTCTGATCGAATGCTCGTCGCAAACTTTAGTAGGCGGCCGCACCCCCGATACCGTCGACGAAGTGCACCAAGGCGGAACACCGCTGCCGTGAGCACCCAAACGGATGCTTTCAGCGACGGGGTTCTCCTACGGTCACTTGGTCGGGGCTATGGAGTGAGGCTGTCTATTAAGTTTACCCGGCGAGTATCCGCGTACGCTACGTGATTGCGACGGACTTTTGATCGCATCAAAATTCCATGGCAACCGATCAAGTGAGACTAAACTGCTATGTTTATAATATTCATTCCGTTATCTCATAACAATTTGTGAATTCCAATTATTGTATCACATTCCGGATAAATAGAAAATGCTAAACTTTTCGATCGAACAATCGAACACCCAAGTTTTCCCGATACAGCTCAATACATGAAATAAGTCTAACAACATTCAGTTCCTGCCTCAGTACCAACGGTCCAGCCGTAGAAGGGTCAAGCCAACGCCTCACATGTGGCACGCCGTACTGCCCCAAACCAGAAGGTTCAAAGGGCAGTTCAAGACGGTCACATAATCGAGTTAAGGTTTGTTGTCTTCTAGAGGGTCCATCGCGTTACTTGCACTACTTAGAACGTCGTTAAACTACGGAAAAATCCAACACTTGGAAAATTCCCGACAGGGGAAAAATTGCGTATTTATATCCGGTCGAACTTTTTAACATATTCTAAAAATTATCCGGAAAGCCACACCGACAAAATTAGACAGTCCGATCGAATATACAGAGTTCCCAATACAAGCCAGAAAATAAAACTCTGGAATAAATATTAAAATAATCCCAGGAAACCCAGCACTACTTACTAAGAGTTACTGTGCAAACGTCAATGCACAAAACGACAAACTAGCCGCGGAACCGCCGCATGAGCATGCTCATGCCGCGGCTCCGCGGTGACTTTAAGGAATCAGTACACCGAATTTCGCAGTAACCCTTACATTTTCCTGCTGAATTTTCTGGATATTTTTAATTTCGAAAAATCCACATTTTACAGAAAAGTCCAGAGAGCAATTTTCAAAGTCGGGTTTTGGGTCGATCGGACTTCTAACTCCGTCGGGACTTCGCCTAAGGCTCTAGCTAGTCTCTGATACCACTGTAGGGTTCCTAGGCACCCTTGTGAGGTCTCACAAGTGATCAAACATGGCCAATTGAAATTTTACGGGTGCCTATTAACCCTAATACGGATCGTTTACTAGATATCTAGGCGAAACGATGCAAATAAACAACTTTATCTAAAAGAAAGGAGCTACAACCTTTGTAGATCCGGTCCACCACCTCCTAGGCTCCGTGATGAAGTCCCTCCGCTATCCAAAACGAACCCATGACTCTAGCATCGGTATCATCGAAGAATGGGCGAGCTTGATCGTCGGTTCGATGCCGAAGATGATCTACGTCGAGGTATCGCAAGAACAAGCTCCAACTTCATCAAGCTTTGAAAACTTGTGAAGGAAACACCCTATACTACTTGGCAAGAGGTAGAGGATGAAGAAATAGGAAGTGGGTTCACTTTAGAATTGGGTTTCTCACTTGTTTTCTCAAGTTGCCATTGGAGTAGCAAGCTTTTTCCATGGAAGAAGAAGATGAAGAAGAAGAAGATGATAAGATAAGTGTTGAATAATTAGATAAATAATTCAATACTTATCATACTTTTAACTATAGTTAAGTCTAGAGAATTAACATGGGTTAGTTAAATGGTTAGGGTTAAGCAAAACAACAAAAGAGTGACTTAGTCAAAGTTTCAAGAAACTTCAACTAATAAACAAAACATACAACCATTCATTTATCTTTTTCTTTTTCCAAAATGAATAAATAAGAAAAAGATAAATGAATAAATAATAAAAACCCTAATCATCAACTTAAACCATGGTTTGATTCTTTACACTTAACCAAGTAAGCATGTATCATCAAACATGATACAAACATGTGCACAAAACTATACCGCATATACAATGTGTACAATTCAAGTGAGAAAATCCTTTTAAAATGAACCAATACTAGTTAACGCAAAGTAATATATCAAATATATAAATATGCACTAAATCATTAAATCAACACTTGATTTAACGATCCGGTCATATCGGATATAACCGACTAGTATCATATGTATCGGCTTAGCGAATCAATCCTTGATTCGATAACTAGGTTATATCGCATATAACCATTCGATACATTCATCGCGAGAATAGAATACGGTATCACATACACGCATTATTCTCGGTCCCGCCCATATCTCATATGCGCTCCTATTTCGTTTCGCTTGAGCCAGGAAACCTCTGTGTAGGACTCTAAAGACTCGTCAATACGCCGGCAGCAGATGATGATCATATCAAACACCCACAAGCCGCAAGTGGTCTGCTAAACGTAACGGCCACCCGGGTATTGAGCGATCAGAAGATCGACGAGCAAGCCCGCTCACACTCCTGTGAATCCAACCAGTAACACTTATCGTATAGTCCGGTCTGTTCGTCTGATATGTCGCATATCTCGCCTAGGGGTGGTAAACGTCAGACCCCAATAGCTCGATAAGTCATGCCGACTTGAGGTCCATAACATTCGTGAAACTACAGATAACTCTTACCAGTATATCATATCAACCCTGGCCAGGGATTTCCTGTTATGGCCAGTCGAGCATAGCACAACATCAACCCCCAATACCGGGAGAGACGAATCCCCTCCTATCGTTCATTGCCTCCATGTGAATCGGGACTGTACCCAAAAACCACCTGTTTGCACGACTCTGTAGAGCCGTGGTAGGGTGGAAATCAAAGCACAGTGGGAGACACACAAGACTCTATGACGATCTCGGGTCAACAGACTAAGCTGTACCAGTGTCACCAGAGAACTGCTATCTGACGTGAGGTATAATACCATCTGGGAGTTCTCGGCGAGTCCGTTCAGTGTACCCAGTGTCCACTGAGCACCCGCATACCATATTCGATGTCAAACACCAATGGATATGGGATCATCCATCGCCCATCGCATGGGTCGAGAAGATATGCGCTAGTCTACTCTGGAATATCGATGCCCCGTCTCGATATTCCCTCGACTAGGAACAATGAAGGATGTACTCATTGACTACCCAGGCCCCACTAGTATGATCTGCATCATAGTCCTGGAAGTCGAGTACACATCCTAAAGGCTTTATCAACATGTAATCAGAGAGACAGAAAGTATACATGTTAAGATAAAGAGCAACCAGATAGCGTACTATCATGTCGAACAAGAAAGTCCTTCCTATATATGTCCCAGCATCCACTACAATATACATCCAATGTACATTAATGGCCTCTAGGGCATACATATAACTAACAGTTATTACCTTCTGTACACCCTCTTAGGCTAAATGGTTTTCTTCTTTCCCTACCGTTCGGCACTAGCCTATGGTTTGGAAGAAGACTATCCAATAAGCATAATGGGTGTACTGTCCTAATCCTAGGAGCACTGGCAATGCGAGAGAAGGTGAAAATAAAAGACAACCGAATAAACCTTATTCCTATTTCTCCCGAACCAAAATCCATCCCCGAACTGGAACAAGTTCCTTTCGAGTTCGTATATAACCATACGATAGAGTATCCAAATAACTGTGGATCTTCGTAGTGATACGGAGTGTTCTGGAGAAATACAAAGGTGAAATGGGAATGGTAATGAAATACTCGGTTTGGTTCTGAATAGCAGTCAAAATTTACTTTGCCCTCTTACTAATCCCTTGATATGTCTTTACTTAATACCTTATGTACACCATCGTTATGCTAATTGGTTTTCTTCATTCCCCACCGTTCGGCACCAGCCTAAGGTTTGGAAGAAGACTATCCAATTTGCATAATAGGTGTACTATCTCCTAAACCAAGGAGTACTCGCAACCTGAGAGAAGGTAAAAGGAAAATACAACTTAATAGTCCTATTCGTTTTCTCCAGAACCGGAAACCATCCTCGAATAAATTCCTTCGAGTTCGTATATAACTATATGATGGTTTTGTCCAATGGAAGTGGACGTTCGAAGTAATACGGGGTGTCCTGGAGAAAAGGGTAAAAGTAGGAGTGGCAATGAGGTTTGCAACTCTGACAATCCAAAAGCCAGTGTTTAAGAAGGTTCGATTAATTTTGGTCACTGAGTCATTGTCTAGGGTCGGGTCATGGTCGCTGCCAAAGAGAGAGAGAAAAGAAACACTCAGCGTGCACTCTAACCTAGATCAGAAAGGTTATCACTTTATCTAATCAGGAAACCTCCCACTGTAACGTCAAATTCTCCTCCAAACCTGAAAGAAGAATTAGTCGGGATCACCCGAGGAGTAAACCAACTCATCAGTAGGAATCGGGATCCAACTATCATCGCATGATAACGTGACGGAATCCGCTCACGTTATCACACTCCAGAAGGTATGCGCATATCTGGCAAGTTTCAGTTTCTTTAGAAACCCCCGATGTGATTTTTACCCCATGCTCTTATGACCTTGACTTTGTCCAACATATCATAAGTCACATGTCAAGTTCTACCCGTCATTCTCCAGGTTAATTTGAACCCACCCGTACCTACTCTTGATTTTGGCCAACATGGCAGTACGACTGTCCCAAACCAACGCATCTATCTATGCTGCATATGAATACCCAATAGCTACCAATCACTGTGCCTTGACTTTGGCCAACATACACAGCTTGAATACTATTGACTATCCATATGAAACGACGGAGGGCTACGAATGGTTTCTCGCGAAAACCTTTAACGTAATGAACTTGATATCGTTGAAGGAACTGGATAGCTTTTATAAAAATATAGTGACGAAAACCTTTGATAAAGAGGTCACTCCCGGTGAAGGGATCTCGGCTCTTTCTCCGTAGAATGAGGTGCAGGATATTCCAAATGAATACCACGATGCAAAGCAAAAGTAAACGACTATAGTGAAGTTATTGCCCTGACGCAAACTTCTGTCCATGTGGTCACTCCCGGTGAAGGGATCTCGGCCCTTGCCTCGTCGACTGAGGAGATGGATATTCACAACTGAATACCACTATGCAAAACAAAAGTGAACGTCCTTGCAATAACAGCTTTTTGAAAAGTGTTCTAACAACATCAGAATAGGTTTGTTTAGCTTGCATTGATCCGAATCAACGCAGTCCTATCAATTGATCACACCAATAAAGAACGAAAATAATGATGTACGTATATGCCATCCGCATTCGCCACTGGGTCCCGTCATCACCCGTTAGGTTACTTAACTAACGACAGAGCGGGGACTGGACTAGCGCGGATGCAAAACATATACAACATCTACTAGTATATATATCAATATATAATATTCTCTCAAGGCATGATAAAATGAAACATTACAGAAATGTAATAAGCACCATAGAACAATACAGATATCTGGGATCCCTGGGTTTCATAGATCCGCTACTGAAACCCGACGTTCCCCTGGTCGTGTGGATAGCATGTGCAATGAAATCCTAGACCCCTACGTGCGCGGCAAGTTACCCGCCAAAACCTGAAGCGAGGCATCCCTCTTCAGCAACGTGAATGGACCACTTCACGGAATCCGGTAACTTGGACACCCCTCCTTGGGTCAACCTATACCCCCTACGAGTGCGGCGAATAGCCCGCCAATTCTAGAGTGAAGCCCCTTCCGTCTCAATGCCATGAGATGCGGGCCCGTTGCCTTCTAGAACCTGGCTATCCGTGCACCCCTTCGTGGGGTAATCCTAGTACAGAAAGTAAAATATATGCAACGGGTACATCGACTTTACCCCGGTCGTGCCCCAAAAGAATAATATACAAACAGGCAGTGACGGTAGTCCACATGTCAGACGCTCGCCCCGCAATATCAAATGTACATAATAAACCAAACTGTACTACCATTGCATCCAGGCTATCCACCACGACAATCCGCAACATCGCAGTACAACACAGAATATCAACGTGAATGTCACGTTCGCAAATCCTTCTAAAGGGCTATATCAGTTAAACCGGATTTACCGATCAAATGACATTCACGGTCTCAGATATAATGTAAATACTGTGAACTAATATGTTTAAAATTTTTGATCGACTAAATTTACCGAAGTGGGCCCCAAGCACAACTGTAGAACTCAAAAACATCTGGGCCCAAAAAGAATATACCAGAAACCCCATTTCCATCTCAGAAGCCTACTGTGAAAATTAGGTGCCGTGAAGCCAAAATTCGGCGGCGGTTCCGCGGCCAAAAAGTGGTTTTGGTCGCTGTTCCGCCGCGCTACAGTAACTTCAGCCTACCAAATTTTCACAGAATGCATAAAAAACCCTGCACGTATTTTTACAATATACCAAATAATTTTTAAAGCATTGTAAAAATTCGACAGAAACTACGACTTGGAAACGCGGTTTTTGGAAATTCGTTCGATCGAACTTGTAAACACGTTAGAGCAAGCTAGACTAGGTTAATGGTTTGGCTCTGATACCAGTGTAAGTGCACGGCGGCGCCCCGGCCGTCAATCCGACGCCGGAATGCGGAAACGAAACTTTTCTAAAAACTAGAAACCGGCACAACCGCGCACTAAAATCCCGGATCGGGCCATTAACCTAACTCTAGCAAACTAGAAAATGGGAAGGAAGCTATACCGAGCGATCCGTGTCCTTCGGTCTTCGGCCTCCACTCCGTTCTCCTCGCGGAACCTCCAGTCTTCATCTCCTCGTCGGAACGGGCACCACATCGCCGGGTTCTTTTATGGGCTCCCACCACTGGACCGAGGCAACTCGGGCACGAAGTTGGCAAGCCGACGTGCCCAAGGAATGCTGTAGGCAAGTGTAGAGAGGTATGTCTCATGGGGTTTTGAAGTTGCCTTTGGATGGAGGGAAATAATGAGCAATGGAGATGAACTTTGGAGTATCAAAGAATGAGATGATAATTTCCCCACTCAAAAAATGAATCTCTCTCTCTCTCCCTAAAGTGGCCGGCCCCTTAAGAAAAGGGTGGAGAAAAGGAAAAAAAAAAAACCAAGAAGAAAATGTATTATCAAGAGAAGAAAATGGTCACACCAATTTCAAATCCAAATCCTAATCAACTCTCATCTCATAAATGTAAAGGAATATGATTCAAAAAGAATCTAATGATGCATGAACCATCATGATGCCTCCATTTACAAGAAACCCCTCTACAAAAGATAATTTGCACACTTGCAAATAACCCCCTCCATCAGAATGATCCGACCGTGAAGGAACAAAGGAAAACTGGCCGGAACGGAATGAAACTGGCAACTTCAGAAAACTGATCCCGTAATAAATTACAGGAAAACCCCGTGACTGTATATACATACCCGCATTTGTATTCCGACCGAATACAAATGCAATGAGACAAAATCTACACTGTACAATACTAGGATCCAGCTTAAACCAAAGCCCGCCAGTATTTTCCGTCCGATCACGATCCGTGCAATACCGCACGTATCTGATCGAACCCTGCCATATCTCCATACGGCCTCTACAGCGTTTCGCCCGAAACTTGAGAAAACGGTCTGTGGGGGACTCTAAAGACTCATCAATATTTTGGTTGTGGATTTAACCACTAGCACGTTAGAGGTATTAGCCATACGTGACGGGCTACCAGGTATTGACCAAAAGGGACATCCATGAGCGATCTCATCCTTACACCCTACTGAGCCTGTCAGTGACAATATCCGTACAGTCCGGTCCGTTCGTCTATGAGCATCGCATGGCAAGCCTACGGGGTTGGTAAAAGTCAGACCCCCAAAAGTGGTACAAGTCGTGTCTGAGTGTAGTGCAGAACACCCTGAGATACTACTGGAATACCTACCAGTAAATCTCCTGCCTTGGCCAAGGACTTCGTGTAATGGCTCTCCTAGACACAACGTGACCTCACCCCCAATACCGGAAGATATGAACCCCTGCAGATCCGCTCACTGCCTCCATGTGGCTCGGGACTTTACCCAACTAAAACCTGTTAGCATAACTCCTTTGAGCGTGGTAGGGTAGTAATCAAAGCACAGTGGGAACTCACACGAGACAAATGACGATCTCAGGTCGATGAACTAACCTGTACACATGTCACCAGGGAACTGCTATCTGACGTCAGGTATAAGACCAACTATCATATTCCCGGTGAGTCCTGTCCAGTGTACTCATAACCAAATGAGCACCTGTATACATCTTAGGTGAACCAACTGACACCAGTGGCTTGTGAGACCGGCCACCGCCCCTCGTCGGGGTCTCGACTGTATACACTAGTCTACTCTGGAGTATCGATGCCCTGTCTCGAAACTCCTAAGACTAGGGACCTTTTAAGGATGTGCTTATAGACCCCAGCTCCCACGTATATGATCGCCCTCATACTGCTGGTAGTCAAGCAAGAATCCTAGGGGCTCTATCAACGTGCAATAGTGACCTGTAAGGTCACCTAAAGCAGTACACGATGATAAAGATAAACCAGATAGCATACTATCATCTTGAGTAAGACTGTCCTACCGGTATAGGTCCTCTCTCAATCATTGCAATCACGTGCCTGTGATCCAATAATTGACTCTGAGGGCACTATCTCCAACATATCCAACACCTCATTTGACGAGGCAAGAGCCGAGATCCCCTCACCGGGAGTGACCTCTTAGGCAAAAGTTTGCGTCAGGGTAATAACTTCACTATAGTCGATTACTTTTTGCTTTGCGTCATGGTTTTCAGTTGGAATATCCTACACCTCATTCGACGAGGAAAGAGCCGAGATCTCTTCACCGGGAATGACCTATTTAGTAAAGGTTTTCGCCACTATATATTTGTAAAATGCTATCCAGTTCCTTCAACGATATCAAGTTCATTACGTTAATGGTTTTTCGCCAAAAACCATTCGTAGCCCTCCGTCATTTCAGACGGGTAGCACTTAGTATTCATGCTATGTTTTTTGGCCTTCGTCATGGCATAGTGTATGGTAGCTATTTGTTACTTTTCTGTTGCATAGATAGATGCGTCGGTTTGGGAAAATCGTACTACTATTTTAGCCTTCGTCAAGGGTATGTACGGGTGAGTTCAAATTAACCTAGACAATGACGGGTAGAACTTGACATATGATTTATGATATGTTGGCCTTCGTCAAGGTCATAAGAGCATGGGGTAGAAATCATATCGGGAGTTTCAAACATACAGGAAACTTGCCAGGCATGCGCATACCATCTGGAGTGTGATAACTTGAGTGGATTCCATCGGGTTATTATGCGATGATAGTTGGATCCCGATTCCCACTGATGAGTTGGTTTACTCCTCGGGTGATTTTAGACGATCCCGACTAATTCTTCTTTCAGGTTTGGAGGAGAATTTTGAGGATACAGTGGGAGACATCCAGATTAGATAAAATGATTGACCATTCTGATCTAGGTTAGAGTGCACGCTGAGTGTTTCTTTTCTCTCTCTCTTTGGTAGCGACTGTTAGTGTGATATGCCCTAGAGGCCATTATTGTATAGTACTAGTTTGTATATTACATTTTAGAAGCTTGGGATATATACACGGATTAACATTCTTGCACAATATGGAAGTATGCTACTTGGTTTGTATCTATCTTAATTTGTGTATGTGTTTCTTTTTAACATATCGCTAATACATATTGATAGAGCCCTTAGGATCTTTGCTTGACTACCAGCGTTGTGATGGAAGTCGCACTAGTGGGGGCTGGGTAGTCTACAAGCACATCCTTATACAGATCCCTTGTCGTAGGATTATCGAGACAGGGCATCGATACTCCAGAGTAGACTAGTGTATACGCTTCTCATCCCAGGAGGGGAGATGGTCTGTCCCACAGCCATCAGTACGTCGTACTGGAGATAGTATGCAGGTGCTCGTTAGGTTACGAGTACACTGGACATGATTCGCTGGGAACTGTTGGTTGGTATTATACCTATCGTCAGTTATCAGTTCCGAGGTGACATGAGTACAGCTTAGTCCATTGACTTGACACTGTCACTTCGCCTCGAGTGTGTTCCCACTGTTCTTAGATTGCTACCCTACCACGACTCTACTGAGTCGTGCAAACAGGTAGTAGTTGGGAGCAGTCCCAAAGCACTTGGAGGCTGTGACGGTTAGACAGGATTCGTCTCTCCCGGTATTGGGAGTTGATATCGCGCTGTTTTTAGAAGAGCCATTACACAAAGTCCCTGGCCAGGGCAAGCGAGATTTATTGGTAGTGTTTCCAGTAGTTTCTCAGGGTGTTCTGGGATACACTCCGACATGACTTATACCGCTATTAGGGGTCTGACGTTTACCGCCCCCCTAGGCCCGACATGCGATACTCTCAGACGAACAGACCGGATTTAATGGAGATTGTCACATTCCGGCTCAGTAGGAGTTCGGATGGGTTCATCTCATCGGTCTTCTTATCGGAATCTATCTGGGGACCATTACGTATAGCTAGTACTGCTTGCGGCCTATGGTTAAACCCACTGCCAGCGTAGTGTCGAGTCTTTAGAGTCCCACACAGAGGGTTGTTCGCCTTTGGGCAAAACAGAGTAGAGGTCGCATGGTTTTGTGACAGGATTCGTTCGCATACGCGCACTTGTGTACGTTTGGTGTCTGGGCAGTTATTACTAGCGGGCTTTGGTTTAAGCCAGATCCTAGTATTTGTTTTGGGATTGGTTTTGTCTCGTTGTATTCATGTTCTTCGGAACACGGATGCGGGTGTGTATGCACAGTTGACAGAGGCAGAGGAACCTCATTAGGGTTTTTGACCGTTGACTTTTTCTAAACCCTAATGAGAATAAGAAATATGATTAATAATATTAATTAAGGATAATTGTGCCATGGTTAGGGTTGGGTTGACCATTTGACTTGTTGACTTTTGTTGACCATGATGGTTTCTTTTGCAAAGATACTTCTTGAAGCTTGCATTAGCATTTAATGTGAAATGATAATGGTCAAATCAACTAACCATCACAATTTTTCTTAATTATTATTATTATTCTCATATCTTTCTCATATGAGGGCAAGGTGGAGATTACTCTCTCATTCTCTCTCTTGCAAAGCTCTCCCTCTTCCTCTCTCTCAAAGCTCTCTTGTTTCATGAGTTGAAAAACATGAGCTTTGTGAGATAAAACCATCAGGACAACTCTCTACTCATTCTAGGGTTCTTAGTCTAGCAAGCCAAGCACTCTAGTTACCTCTTGGTTGAGGTAGAAGCTCAAGGTAGAGGCCATCGGGTGGATCTTTCTTCGGCAAAGAGAAGACGAAGAGGAGGAGCCGTCTACAGCACTCCAAGGAGCTAGCAACAAGGAGGACCACAACAAGAAGAGAAGGAGTTCAAGAACTAGCTATAACCATCATACCTAGTAGCTAGAACTTGTAGTTAGTTTGTTAGTTTTTTTTAGCAAAGATCCTCTATGGTTAGTCTATGTTTCCTTGTGATAAAAATCCATTTTTTACTCTTTCCGCCTCCTCGTAAGCACCGGGGTAGGTTACAGAGACTTACAGTGGTATAAGAGACTAGCTAAATAACAACTAACATATTAGCAAAGTCGTTAGAACTTCGATCGCGAAAAAAAATCCCGAAAACACACCGAAACTTATATTTTCTGTCGATTTTTAAAACATGCCTAAAAATATTTTCAGTGACATGAAAAATACAAGCAGGCTTTTTAGAGAAAACTAAAAAAATTTGGGCGCTTGAATCACTCATAAGACCGCGGATCCACGGCCGATCCAAGCGATCCGCCGCGGATCCGCGGCCGAGTCAACTCAGCCGCGCACTAAATTGCTTCTGGGGTTCTCTGGGTTGGTTTTGTGTATTCTGGGAATTTTTGTTTCTGCCTAGATTTGTCAGAGTACTGGATTTTGCTTGGGGTAGATTCAAATACAGTTTTTGATCGAAGTTCTATAAACTTTAGCTAATTGGATTATATCTGTGATGTGATATATGTACTGAACGTCGACTAATCACTATACGTCGATTAGTGGGGGTTGTACATATCTCTGATCTGTGATGTTGGATTGTGTATATGAACTTGTTGGATCGTCGTGATGAATAGCCGGGGATGTGAGATGAGAGTTTTCATTTTTCATTCAATGTAAAATTTGTAATTGATATAATATTATTTTTATGGCCGCACATCCGGGTTGAGGTTGTAGCCGCCATTGTATATTATTTCTTTTACTGTTTTTTCTCCTAGGATAGACCCAAGGTGGGGTGCACAAACTACCGGGTACTTTGAAGTGCCGAGTGGCCTACTCACGTTGTTGAGGGAAGTTGCTTCACTCCGGGTACTTGGCGGGTAGTTTGCCGCACCCGTAGGGGTCTAGGATGGGGTTTGGCTATTCATCGCGACCGTGTAATCCGTTTTTCGTTGTAGGCTCGAACGAAACGCGGATTCCTAGCATATCCAATGTGTTCATCTGTGATCTGGAATGGCTATCATTGCGTCTGAAGAATGTATATATCTATATATGATATCTAGTAGGCGTTGCTTATGTTTTGCATCCGCGCTAGTCCAGCCCCCGCTCTGTCGTTAGTTAAGTAACCTAACGGGTGATGACGGCCCCGTGGCGAATGCGGATGGCATAAGCGTACGCCATATTTTCGTTGTTTTCTGCAATGGTAGGATTAATTGATGTGACACATTATATTAATGCAAAGAAAACAAACCAAAGTTAAATCGTTGGAACAATTTCAAAACCACTCGGTTTTTTCCAAAACAGAAAACTTTTAAAAACGCGGAGCTTAAACCACTCCTTTTAAAAGTTATCTGGTTCCTTCGATTATATCAAGTTCACTGCGTTCACGGTTTCTCCAAAACCATTCGTAACCCTCCGTCATTTCATATGGATAGTCAATAGTATTCAAGCTATGTTTGTTGGCCAAAGTCAAGGCATAGTGATTGGTAGCTATTGGATATTCATATGAAGCATAGATAGATGCGTTGGTTTGGGACAGTCGTACTGCCTTGTTGGCCAAAGTCAAGGGTAGGTACGGGTGGGTTCAAATTAACCTGGAAAATGATGGGCAGAACTTGACATGTGACTTATGATTTGTTGGCCAAAGTCAAGGTCATAAGAGCATGGGGCAAAAATTCACATCGGGAGTTTCTAAAGAAACCGAAACTTGCTAGTGTTGCATACCATTTGGAGTGTGATGATTTTGGTCGGATTCCTTCAGCTTTATCACACGATGATATTTGGATCCCGATCCTACTATGAGTATATGCTACTCCTCGGGAAACTTTCTCACTTAACGATCAATGCTATAAACCAAGTAGGTGTCTAGAAAGGTGTTAGCGGGGCTACGCCCACAGGGAAAAGAGGTTATTTAATTAAGGAACTTCGCGAAAGCGTCGTAAATCCTCCCTCGAAGTACCGACACTGGCCTGGCTGAACGGTTAAGCAAGTATTGTACGGTGAGATTGATCCCGACTAATTCTTCTTTTATGGTTTGAGGAAGGATTCGAGAAACAGTGGGAGCCATCCTGTTTAGACAAACTAAAAACCACTTTAAACTTGCAAGAGCATCATGCTAAAGTGTTTCTTCTCTCTCTCTTAATTGCAGCGACCAAACATCATGACCGGCCTTAAGTTACTAGTAGATAAAAATATACTGATAGGGCCAAACTATAAAGATTCGCTCAGGAATGTCAAAATGGCAATCACTTATGACAAGTTGGGGTATCTCCTTACTACCAAAGCCCCCACTGTCCCAGCTCCAGAATCCAGTGTCGCAGATAAGGAAATTCGTAAGACCTGGGAGATTGACTGCGCGAAGGCCAAGTGCCTCGTGCTTGCTTCTATAGACAATGATCATCAGAGGAGGCACGAGAATATGGACCTTGAATCCATATTTCTCCATACTAAAGAACTATATGGAGAGCAATCCCGTATTGCCAGATACGAAACCTCGAAAAAGTTGTTTTCAGCGAGGTTGGCCGTCGGATCATCTGTAGTGGAACACGTGCTTAAGATGATTGGCTACATTAAAGAGCTCACGGACCTCGGGACCACTTTAGAGAACGAGCTCTACACTGACTTGATTCTCCAGTCCCTTCCTTCCACTTACGCCCAGTTTATCCTGAACTTCAACATGCAAGGAAAAGAAGTTGAACTTACGGAACTCCTCACCATATTGAGGAGTGCAGAGGGCACCCTGCAGAAAGTCAGGGAAACGCCCGCTTTGTTTGTTGGAGGAGCTTCCTCTTCTAGGTCTAGGGCGAAAGCCAAAGGAAAGAAGAAGAAGGCCCTCACCAAGACAAAGGGCGGTGTTAGTAAAGTGGAAGCCAAGGGAAAAGCAAAGGTAGCAAAGGTAGTGGGACAGCTTGTGGGGAAGGAAGAATGCTTTTATTGTCACAAGAAAGGACACTGGAAGAATGATTGCAGGGCTTGGAAGGCCAAGAACCAGGATCCGAAGCAAGTTGTGGCTTCGGCTTCAGGTGTGTGTGTTATTGAAAACTGTCTATCAATCAACTCTACTTCCTGGGTATTGGATACTGGATCGGGATCTCATATCTGTAATTCTTTGGAGGCACTGAGAAGGCGTAGAGTTTTGAAGGCAGGTGATATGACCCTCAGAGTTGCAAACGGAGAAGGCATGGATGCTGAGTCCGTGGGGGACTATCACTTGGGATTGACAGATGGACATGTTTTGGTTTTGCGCGACTGTTATTTTGTACCCAGTTCGACTTGTAATATCATATCTGTATCTTTAATTTCTAAAGAAGGTTATGATTTTGCATTTGTAAGCAATGTTGTAAACATTCACCTTAATCATGTTCTGATTGGGTCGGGCACATTAAGCAACGGTATATACGTATCGAACCAACCACAGATTTTTAATATCCAGAATATACACAAAAGAAAGTCTCCAGAATTAAATCATGCTTTCTTATGGCATTGTAGACTGGGTCACATCAATGAGACAAGGTTAACTAAGTTGCATAAAGAAGGATATTTGGATTCGTTCGAATATCAATCATATGCAACTTGTCAATCATGTCTCAAAGGAAAGATGACAAAGAATCCGTTCACTAGACACGGAGTAAGAGCGAGCGAGCTCTTAGGACTCATACACAGCGATGTATGTGGTCCAATGTCTACACATGCGCGAAGCGGTTATTCTTACTTCATTACTTTTACGGATGAGTTTTCAAGGTATGGACATGTCTTCTTAATGAAGCATAAATCCGAGGCTTTTGAAAAATTTGTTGGATATATATGCCCTAGAGGCCTACATTGTATAGGATGCTTGGGATATGTATGTACATGACAGTCTTGCTTGATATGATAGTACGCTATTTGGTTTGACTTTGTCTTAACGTATAATATATTTTACTTGGTATTTATATATATGTTGATAAAGCCCATAGGGTGATTGTCTGACTACCGGCGTTGTGATGGCAGTCATACTAGTGGGAGCTGGATAGTCAATAGGCACACCCTTAGATGTCCCTGGTCGCAGGAGTATCGAGATTGGGCATCGATACTCCGGAGTAGACTAGTGTATACATATCTAGACCCTGACGAGGGGCAATGGATTGGTCCCGCAACCATTGGTGGTGTTCACCTAAGATTGTATACAGATGCTCACTGGGTGTGAGTACACCGGACAGGACTCGCCGAGAACTGACTGGATGGTATTATACCTAACGTCAGATAGCAGTTCTCAGGTGACATGTGTGCAGATAGTCCGTTGACTTAAGGTCATCATTTATCTCGTGTGAGTTCCCACTGTGCTTTGATTGTTACCCTACCACGGCTCAAAGGAGTCGTGCAAACAGGTTTCAGTTGGGCACAGTCCCGAGCCACATGGAGGCAGTGAGCGACTGTTAGGGATTCGTCTCTCCCGGTATAGGGAGTTGATATCGCACTGTGGTCGTTTGGTCATTACCATAAGTCCCTGGCCAGGGCTGATTGAGAATTACTGATAGGTTGATCAGTAGATTCTCGAATGGTGATAAAGCCATACCGACACGACTTGTATGGTTATTAGGGGTCTGACGTCCACCACCTCCCTAGACCGTACATGTGATACTCTTAGACGAACAGACCGGACTGCGCGGATATTGTCACAGACAGGCTCAGTAGGATTTCAGATGGGTTACCTCATCAGCTTTCTTATCGACAACTACCTGGGGACTGTTACGTACAGCTAGTGCCGCTTGCGGTCTGTGGTTAAACCCACTGCCAGCGTAGTAGTCGAGTCTTTAGAGTCCCACACAGAGATTTCCCAAACCCAGGCGAAAAGATATAGAGGTCGTATGGTTTTACGACAAAGATTCGGACAGTTTTTACTAGCCGGCTTTGGTTTAAGCCAGATTCTAGTATCAGGTTATTGGATTTATACAGTCTAAAGTTTTTCCGTGTTTTCATGGATGAGAGGGGCGTTCTCGTAATTTTCCGAGAAGCTTCTAGAAGGATGTGACATAAAGAGAGAGGTGGTATTTTCATTTAATGATTAAGTGACTCATTGTGAGTGATTCATCATATCATTAATGCATCATTAATTGCTTAATGACTCACATGATGAATCACCCACTTGATTAAATGAAACATGATGAATATTCACTTATTATTCATTTCTTTTAAATTCATTATGTTTCATATATATCAAGTGAGAAGCTTTATTCAATATAATAATATCATTATCATCTTCTCAGTCTCTCTCTTCAAGTTCTCTCTCCTTCACCAAGCCTAATCCTACCCCTCATGAGTTGATAACAAGGATTAGAAAAGACTAATTACTCCATAACCTATCTCTACATCACCTTAGCTACTCTATTTAGCAACTAGAGAAACTAAGTAACCTCAAGTTTAGAGGTTATAGCTTGGATTAGGGTTCTCGGGTGGATCGTCTATCACGGGAGAAAGCCGAAGAGGACGTGGAGATCCAAAGAGGCCGTAGACAACATCAAGATGAAAGACTAGAACCGTATGGTATAATCTCTTCGCATAGTAGATTAAAACTCTAAAGCTTTTGTTAAAACTTGTATAGCAAACGATTCGTACGGTTAATCGATGTTTGATCATAGAACTTGATTGTTATTCATATTTCCGCCTCCCCACAAGTATTGGGGTGTTGAACATCGACTTACAATGGTATCAGAGCCTAGCTAAACAAGATTTAACTTAATCGCAAATTTGTACGAATTTCGAACGGAAAAACGAAGACGGAAAACCCCAAAAATATCAAGTTTCTGTCGAAATTTAAATGAAGTCCAAAAATTTTTCAGGCATGTTCAGAAAGCTTGTAATGACACCAGAAGAACACCCAAGAAAATTGGGGTCATGATTCGACCAAACGGCCGCGGATCCGCGGCGGCTCCCATAGGAGCCGCCGCGGTTCCGCCGCCGATTTGGCGAATCATGAACCCAAATTTCTTGGGTGGGTTCTCTGTAATATTTGGGATTCTCTGGTAATTTTTAATTTTGCTCAGGTTTCAGTTTTACAGAGCAGTTTTTGGAGCAATATTAAAGATGTTTAATCGATCGAAATTGTACAGTATTTGCATATTGGATTATATCTGTGATTGTATAATGTGTTCATAAACCTCCCCTAACTGCTAGTATGTCGGTTGGCAGGGGGTTGCACATTTCTGTAATGGATTTTAACTGTTTGTGCATATAAACTGTATTGGACTGTTGTGGTGATTAGCCGGGTTTTGTGATGGGTTAGTGTATTAATTCATTTGATGTAATTGTAACAAGTTGTAATATTATTTTGCGGGGCACATCCAGGTTGCGGTTGTAGCCACCGTTGTATTATTTCTTTTTACTGTTTTTGCTCCTAGGACAGACCCAAGGTGGGGTGCACAAACTGCCGGGCGGGTAGTTTGCCGCACCCGTAGGGGTCGTGGGTGGGGTAATGGCTATTCATCACAACTGTGTAATCTATCTTTTCTTGCAGGCTCAAAAGAAATACAGATTGCTTGCAAATCCAATATTGTTTATCTGTGTTCTGGAATGTATATCATTGCGTCAGACGAATGTAAAATATCTATATATATGATAGCTATTTAGACGTCGCTTATGTTTTTCACCCGCGCTAGCCCAGCCCCCGCTCTGCCGTTAGTTAAGTAACCTAACGGGTGATGACGGGACCCAGTGGCGAATGCGGATGGCATAAGAGGACGTCATATTTTCGTTGTTATCTGTAATGATAGGTTAAAGATGGGACGCATTATTATTAATGCAAAGAAAATAAAACCTAAACTGAATCGTTGGAACAATTTCTAAAAACCACTCGGTTTTCTTGAAAAAGCAAATTTTAAATGCGGAGCTTAAACCACTCCTTTTAATAAAAGCTATCTTAGTTCCTTCGATCAAATCAAGTTCATTACGTTAACGGTTTTTTGCCAAAAACCAGCCGTAACCCTCCGTCGTTTCAGATAGAAAGCACATCGTATTCATGCTATGCTTGTTGGCCTACGTCAAGGCATAGTGTATGGTAGCAGTGTGTGTGCCTATTTGTTGCATAGATAGATGCATTAGTTTAATACAGACGTACACCTTGTTGGCCTACGTCAAGGGCTTGTATGATGTATTTAAATTGATCAGGACAACGACGGGTAGAACTTGACTTGCGTCTTATGACTTGTTGGCCTACGTCAAGGTCTATAAGAGCTTGGGGTAAAAATCACATCGGGAGTTTCAAACATAAAGGAAACTTGCAGATTTAGCTTACCTTCTGGAGTGTGGTGACTAGAGTGGCTTCCATCTAGGGCATCATGCAATGATAGTTGGATCCCGATCCCACTGATGAGTAGGATTACTCTCGGGAATTTCTCTCACTTAACAATCAATGCTATAAACCAAGTAGGTGCCTAGAAAGGTGTTAGAGGGGCTACGCCTCCAGGGAAAAGAGGTTCTTTAATTAAGGAACTTCGCGAAAGCGTTGGAAAACCTCCCTCGAAGTACCAACACCAGCCTGGCTGAAAGGTTAAGCAAGTATTGTGATGTGTGATTAAATCCTGACTAGTTCTTCTTTTAGGTTTTGAAGAAGGATTTGGGGAAACAGTGGGAGCCATCCTGTTTAGATAAATTAATAAACCAATCTAAACTTGCAAGAGCATATGCTGAGTGTTTTCTTTTCTCTCTCTCTGGCAGCTACCATGACTGGACTAAAACTATTACTCGAAAAGAATATACTAACCGGGCAGAACTATAAAGACTGGCTAAGAAATGTCAATATTGCGCTGACTTATGACAAAGTTGCATATGTTACCACCGCTGTTCCTCCCCTTATCCCAGGACCAGATTCCTCAGTTGCGGAAAAGGAAGTTCGTAAAACCTGGGATCTAGACTGTGAGCGAGCTAAGTGTATCGTGCTGGCGTCCATGAATAATGAACTCCAGAAACAGCACGAGAGTATGGATATTGCATCCATATTCCTCCATTGCAAAGAATTGTATGGTGAACACTCCCGTATCGCGAGGTACGAAACCTCAAGGAAACTCTTCCAGATGAGGTTAGCTCCAGGATCGCCTGTTGGAGAGCACGTCCTCAAAATGATCACCCTCATTGAGGAACTCGCAAACCTGGGATGCGTGCTAGAGAATGATTTGTATATCGACTTGATTTTACAGTCCCTTCCCCACACCTTCTCTCAGTTCGTGCTGAACTTCAACATGCATGAAATGGAAGCGGATCTTCCAAAGCTCCTCAATATGTTGAGGGTGGCAGAAACCTCCTTGAAAAAGGAGAAGACCCCCGTTCTGTATGTTGGCCAATCATCTTCTTCTAAATCTAAAGCGAAAGCAAAAGGGAAGAAGAAGATGAAAGCCACCAAACCGAAGAGTGGGGTCAAGAAGGTGCAGGGAACGAACAAGGCAGGAAGGGTGAAGGCAGAAAAGAACGAGTGTTTCTATTGTCACAAGCAGGGGCACTGGAAGAAGGATTGTCAGGCCTTCAAAGCCAAGGACATGAAGCAAGTTGTTGCTTCTACTTCAGGTGTGTTCGTAATCGAAAATTGTCTTTCAGTAAACTCTACTTCATGGGTACTTGATACCGGTTCTGGTTCTCACATCTGTAATTCTTTGCAGGATCTGAGAAATAGTAGAGTACTGGGGGCAGGTGATATGACTCTCCGGATGGGCAATGGAATGCATGTAGATGCAGTTGCAATAGGGGAATATCACCTAGGGTTGAATAGTGGAAACATTTTGGTATTGTATAACTGTTTTTGTATTCCCAGTATGTTGTGTAATATTATATCAGTATCTTTATTGTCTAATAAAGGATATAATTTTGTGCTTGAAAGAAATGTCATGAACATTCTCCTAAATCAAGAACTGATTGGGTTTGGCACACTGGAAAACGGCATATACATACTTAATCAACCACAAATTTTCAATATTCAAAACACGCGTAAAAGAAAGGCTCCAGATTCGAATCAAGCCTTCCTATGGCATTGTAGACTTGGTCATATAAATGAAACAAGGTTGACTAAGTTACATAAAGATGGATATCTAGATTCGTTTGAATATTCATCATATGCAACTTGTCAATCATGTATCAAAGGAAAAATGACCAAATCTCCGTTCACCGGACACGGAGAAAGAGCCACCGAACTCTTGGGACTAGTACACAGTGATGTATGTGGTCCGATGTCTATACATGCACGAAGTGGTCACTCCTACTTCATCACTTTTACTGATGACTTCTCTAGGTATGGACATGTGTTCTTAATAAAACATAAATCCGAGGCTTTTGAGAAGTTTAAGGAGTATAAAAATGAAGTAGAGAAACAAACTGGTAAAAGCATCAAGACACTTCGATCTGATCGAGATGGAGAATACTTAAGTACCAGTTTCCTTGAATACCTGAAAGCAAATGGAATACTCTCTCAGCTTACTCCACCTTATACACCTCAGCATAATGGTGTATCAGAAAGAAGGAATCGCACGCTATTAGATATGGTACGATCAATGATGAGTAGTGCTGAGCTACCACTTTCCTTCTGGGGATTTGCTCTAGAATCAGCCGCATATCTATTAAATAGAGTTCCAACTAAGTCTGTACCTACCACTCCATATGAAATGTGGTGTGGGAAGAGACCATATCTCAAGTATATCAAGATATGTGGGTGTCCAGTATATGTTAAAAAGCATAATCCGGACAAGCTCGAGGCACGATCGGTTTTGTGCAAGTTTGTAGGATACCCCAAGCATTCAAGGGGGTACATGGTCTACCACACTGAAGAACAAAAGGTGTTTGTCGCTCGTCACATTGTCTTCTTAGAAAGCGAATTTCTTGCAAAAGAAATTAGTGGGAGCGCGGTAGAACTGGAAGAAATTCCAGAACCTCAAACTGCAACCGAGGACTTAGAAGAATCTCAGATTTCAATAGAACATGACGAACCAACGCCACTCCGCAAATCTAGTAGGCTTTCTCATCCTCCTGAAAGATACTATGGTTTTCTTCTTGATGGGGATCGAGAGGATTGCATCATCGATGATGATGAGCCTACTAGTTTTCAGCAGGCTATCACAAGTAGCAACTCAGTAAAGTGGCTGGATGCAATGAGATCCGAAATGGAATCCATGTATACCAATAAAGTATGGACTTTAGAAGTTGCTCCTCCTGGGGTAAAACCAGTTGGGTGCAAATGGATCTTCAAAAAGAAGATTGGTACATTTGGACAAGTGGAAACGTACAAAGCTAGACTAGTAGCAAAAGGTTTTCGTCAAAGACCAGGATTGGACTATGATGAAACTTTTTCGCCAGTAGCTATGCTTAAATCCATTCGGATCATGCTTGCCATTGCTGCCTTCCATGACTATGAAATCTGGCAAATGGATGTAAAAACAGCTTTTCTAAATGGACATCTAGAAGAGAGTGTTTACATGGATCAACCAGAAGGTTTCTTGGACAGTGGGAGCAGCGGAAGTGTGTGCAAATTGCTTAAATCCATTTATGGGTTAAAGCAAGCATCGCGGAGTTGGAACATCTGCTTTGATGAAACAGTCAAGGAATTTGACTTTATCAAAAATGTAGATGAACCATGTGTTTAAAGGAAGATTGTAGAAGGAGCAGTAGTCTTCCTCGTTTTGTACGTCGATGACATACTACTAATAGGGAATGATATCCCTATACTACAATCAGTAAAGCTCTTCTTGTCACAGAAATTCTCTATGAAAGACTTGGGAGATGCATCATACATTCTGGGCATTAAGATCTATCGAGATAGATCTAATAGAATATTGGGACTTTCATAGTCCAGGTATATAGACACTATACTAAAGAGATTTAGTATGGAAGATTCCAAGCGCGGCAATATGCCCGCTTGTCACGGAATCACCCTCTCCAAAGAGATGTCTCCAAAGACTGATGAAGAGAGGGCTCGCATGGGCATTATACCCTACGCTTCGGCGGTTGGATCAATAATGTATGCGATGTTATGTACCAGACCAGATGTAGCTTACGCACTTAGTGTGGTAAGCAGGTATCAATCGGACACAGGTGAGAAACATTGGATAGCGGTGAAGAACATTCTCAAGTACCTGAGAAGGACTAAGGAGATGTTCTTGATTTACGGCAATAAGGACCTCCAGATAGAGGCTTTTACCGACTCCGGCTTCCAAAGTGACAAGGATGATTCTAAATCTATTTCGGGTTTTGTATTTACCCTCAATGGAGGAGCGGTAAGTTGGAAGAGTTCCAAACAAGATACCGTCGCAGACTCAACTATGGAGGCTGAGTATATAGCTGCTAGTGAAGCCGCAAAAGAGGCTGTCTGGATAAGGAAGTTCATTTCTGAACTTCAGGTGGTTCCGTCCATTGCTAATCCAATACCTTTGTATTGCGATAACAATGGCGCTGTAGCTTTAGTGAAGGAACCAAGGTCCCATCAGAAATCCAGGCATATCTTAAGGCGGTTTCACCTGATCAGGGAGATCGTGGATCGTCGGGAGATCGAGATACGGAGAGTAGACACAAAAGACAACACGGCAGATCCATTCACCAAGGCCATTCCTCAAGTACAGTTCGAGAGGCTTTTTGAGATGTTGGGCATGCGGTACGCAAGCAACTGGATCTGGTAGAGACAGTGGGTACTTATTGCGCCAATTATAGGCCTTAGTGCAAGTGGGAGATTGTTGGATATATATGCCCTAGAGACCTACATTGTATAGGATGCTTGGGATATGTATGTACATGACAGTCTTGCTTGATATGATAGTACGCTATTTGGTTTGACTTTGTCTTAACGTATAATATATTTTACTTGGTATTTATATATATGTTGATAAAGCCCATAGGGTGATTGTCTGACTACCGGCGTTGTGATGGCAGTCATACTAGTGGGAGCTGGATAGTCAATAGGCACACCCTTAGATATCCCTGGTCGCAGGAGTATCGAGATTGGGCATCGATACTCCGGAGTAGACTAGTGTATACATATCTAGACCCTGACGAGGAGCAATGGATTGGTCCCGCAACCATTGGTGGTGTTCACCTAAGATTGTATACAGATGCTCACTGGGTGTGAGTACACCGGACAGGACTCGCCGAGAACTGACTGGATGGTATTATACCTAATGTCAGATAGCAGTTCTCAGGTGACATGTGTGCAGATAGTCCGTTGACTTAAGGTCATCATTTGTCTCGTGTGAGTTCCCACTGTGCTTTGATTGTTACCCTACCACGGCTCAAAGGAGTCGTGCAAACAGGTTTCAGTTGGGCACAGTCCCGAGCCACATGGAGGCAGTGAGCGACTGTTAGGGATTCGTCTCTCCCGGTATAGGGAGTTGATATCGCACTGTGGTCGTTTGGTCATTACCATAAGTCCCTGGCCAGGGCTGATTGAGAATTACTGATAGGTTGATCAGTAGATTCTCGAATGGTGATAAAGCCATACCGACACGACTTGTATGGTTATTAGGGGTCTGACGTCCACCACCTCCCTAGACCGTACATGTGATACTCTTAGACGAACAGACC
Source organism: Agapanthus africanus (assembly GCA_030015575.1). Lineage (NCBI taxonomy): Eukaryota > Viridiplantae > Streptophyta > Magnoliopsida > Asparagales > Amaryllidaceae > Agapanthus > Agapanthus africanus. The sequence goes on from JASDDO010000029.1 coordinate 220,258,418, forward strand.
GGACTGCGCGGATATTGTCATAGACAGGCTCAGTAGGATTTCAGATAGGTTACCTCATCAGCTTTCTTATCGACAACTACTTGGGGACCGTTACGTACAGCTAGTGCCGCTTGCGGTCTGTGGTTAAACCCGCTGCCAGCGTAGTAGTCGAGTCTTTAGAGTCCCACACAGAGATTTCCCAAACCCAGGCGAAAAGATATAGAGGTCGTATGGTTTTACGACAAAGATTCGGACAGTTTTTACTAGCCGGCTTTGGTTTAAGCCAGATTCTAGTATCAGGTTATTGGATTTATACAGTCTAAAGTTTTTCCGTGTTTTCACGGATGAGAGGGGCGTTCTCGTAATTTTCCGAGAAGCTTCTAGAAGGATGTGACATAAAGAGAGAGGTGGCATTTTCATTTAATGATTAAGTGACTCATTGTGAGTGATTCATCATATCATTAATGCATCATTAATTGCTTAATGACTCACATGATGAATCACCCACTTGATTAAATGAAACATGATGAATATTCACTTATTATTCATTTCTTTTAAATTCATTATGTTTCATATATATCAAGTGAGAAGCTTTATTCAATATAATAATATCATTATCATCTTCTCACTCTCTCTCTTCAAGTTCTCTCTCCTTCACCAAGCCTAATCCTACCCCTCATGAGTTGAGAACAAGGATTAGGAAAGACTAATTACTCCATAACCTATCTCTACATCACCTTAGCTACTCTATTTAGCAACTAGAGAAACTAAGTAACCTCAAGTTTAGAGGTTATAGCTTGGATTAGGGTTCTCGGGTGGATCGTCTATCACGGGAGAAAGCCGAAGAGGACGTGGAGATCCAAAGAGGCCGTAGACAACATCAAGACGAAGGACTAAAACCGTATGGTATAATCTCTTCGCATAGTAGATTAAAACTCTAAAGCTTTTGTTAAAACTTGTATAGCAAACGATTTGTACGGTTAATCGATGTTTGATCATAGAACTTGATTGTTATTCATATTTCCGCCTCCCCACAAGTATTGGGGTGTTGAACATCGACTTACAAAATTCCAGGAATATAAGAATGAAGAAGAAAAACAAACCGACAAGAGTATCAAGACACTGAGATCTGATCGAGGTGGTGAATACTTAAGTGCCGAGTTCCTGGATTACCTAAAAGAGAATGGAATTCTCTCTCAGTTTACTCTCCATACACTCCACAACACAACGGTGTATCGGAGAGATGGAACCGAACCCTATTGGATATGGTACGTTCCATGATGAGTAACGCTGAGTTACCGCGATCGTTCTAAGGATATGCACTAGAATCAGCTGCATATCTTTTGAACCGAGTTCCAACTAAGTCAGTGCCTACCACACCATATCAGATGTGGAGTGGGAAGAAACCCTATCTTAAACACATTAAGACATGGGGATATCCAGCTTTTGTCAAAAAGCAGCATGCGGACAAACTCGAGGCATGCTCAGTACAGTGCAAGTTTGTGGGATATCCAAAGAATTCCAAGGGATATTTCTTCTATTACGCAGAGGAACAAAAGGTATTTGTTTCTCGTCATGCCTGCTTCTTGGAAACTGAATTTTTAGAAAATCAGATAAGTGAGAGCGCAATAGAACTGGAAGAAATTCCAGAACCACAAGCTATTACTGAAAGCTTAGTAGAACCAGAAGGTTCGAAAGGACAGAACATTCCTGCGCCACTCCGCAGGAGTATTAGGCAGTCTCATCCGCCAGAGAGATACTACGGTTTTCTCATAGACGGGGATAGAGAGGATTGCATCATTGATAATGATGAGCCGACTAGCTTCCAGCAGGCTATTCAGAGTGCTGACTCGGTAAAATGGCTGGATGCAATGCAGACCGAGATGGAGTCCATGTACACCAACAAAGTATAGAATTTGGACGTTGCTCTAGAAGGGGTAAAACCCGTAGGCTGTAAATGGATCTTCAAAAGAAAGATTGGTGTAGATGGACAGGTTGAGACCTATAAGGCTAGACTTGTTGCAAAGGGTTTTCGTCAAAGACCTGGTTTGTACTATGACGGAAATTTTTCTCCAGTGGCTATGCTCAAATCCATTCGGATCCTTCTTGTCATTACTGCCTTCCACGATTATGAGATTCGGCAGATGGACATAAAAACTGCTTTTCTAAATGGAAATTTAGAGGAGTGTGTCTATATGGACCAGCCAGAGGGTTTCATTCAGAGTGGGAGCAGTGGGAAGGTGTGCAAGTTGCTTAATTCCATCTATGGACTGAAGCAGGCATCGCGGAGTTGGAACATCTGTTTTGATGAGACGGTCAAAAAATTTGGCTTTATCAAAAATCCAGATGAACCATATATTTATAGTAAAATTGTAGCACGAACTGTCGTATTCCTCGTTTTATACGTGGAAGACATTCTCTTGACAAGAAATGACATTCCTATGCTACAATCTGTCAAAGGGTTCTTGTCACACAGGTTCTCCATGAAAGACCTGGGTGATGCCTCTTACATTCTGGGGATCCGCATCTATCGTGATAGGTCCAAAAGGATATTAGGGCTTTCACAGTCCAGGTACATCGACACCATACTGAAAAGATTCAGTATGGAAGATTCCAAGGGCGGTAATTTACCAGCTTGTCACGGGATCACCCTCTCCAAAGAGATGTCTCCCAAGACTGATTTGGAGAGGGATCGCATGTCTATTATACCCTATGCCTCTGCGGTAGGCTCTATAATGTATGCGATTTTGTGTACCAGACCAGATGTAGCTTATGCACTGAGTGTAGTAAGCCGATATCAGTCAAACCCTGGGGAGAAGCACTGGATAGCGGTAAAGAACATTCTGATGTACTTGAGAAGGACTAAGGATATGTTTTTGGTTTATGGTGGAAAAGACCTCCAGATCGAGGCCTTTGCTGACTCCAGCTTCCAGAGTGACAAGGATGACTCCAAATCCATGTCGGGTTATGTCTTTACCCTCAATGGAGGGGCGGTGTGTTGGAAGAGTTCCAAACAAGAAACCGTTGCTGACTCGACGATGGAAGCGGAATATATCGCAGCATCTGATGCCGCAAAAGAAGCCGTCTGGATGAGGAAGTTCTTGACAGAACTTCAGGTGGTTCCGTCCATTGTTGATCCAATACCTCTGAATTGTGACAACAACGGGGCTATAGCTTTAGTAAAGGAACCCAGGTCCCACAGAAGTCCAGACACATCTTGAGGTGGTATCACCTGATCAGGGAGATCATGGATCGCCAGCAGATCGAGGTTCGGAGGGTTGCTACAGAAGATAACACTGCAGATCCATTCACAAAGGCCATTTTTCAGACGCAGTTCGAGAGGCTATTCGAGATGATAGGTCTGCGATATGCCAGCACATGGCCTTAGTGCAAGTGGGAGATTGTTATTGTGATATGCCGTAGAGGCCATCATTGTATAGTACTAGTTTGTATATTACATTTTTGAAGCTTGGGATATATACACGGATTAACATTCTTGCTCAATATGGTAGTATGCTATTTGGTTTGTATCTATCTTAATATGTGTATGTGTTTCTTTTTAACATATCGCTAATACATATTGATAGAGCCGTTAGGATGTTTGCTTGACTACCAGCGTTGTGATGGCAGTCACACTAGTGGGGGCTGGGTAGTCTACAAGCACATCCTTATACAGGTCCCTAGTCATCGGATTATCGAGACAGGGCATCGATACTCCAGAGTAGACTAGTGTATACACTTCTCATCCCAGGAGGGGAGATGGTCTGTCCCACAGCCATCGGTACGTCGTACTGGAGATAGTATGCATGTGCTCATTAGATTACGAGTACACTGGACATGACTAGCTGGGAACTGTTAGTTGGTATTATACCTATCATCAGTTATCAGTTCCCAGGTGACATGAGTACAGCTTAGTCCGTTGACTTGACACTGTCACTTCACCTCGAGTGTGTTCCTACTGTTCTTAGATTTCTACCCTACCACGGCTCTACTGAATCGTGCAAACAGGTAGTAGTTGGGAGCAGTCCCGAAGCACTTGGAGGCAGTGACGGTTAGACATGATTCGTCTCTCCCGGTATTGGGAGTTGATATCGCGCTGGGTCTAGGAGAGCCATTACACAAAGTCCCTGGCCAGGGCAAGCGAGATTTACTGGTAGTATTTCTAGTAGTTTCTCAGGGTGTTCTGGGCTACACTCCGACACGACTTGTACCGCTATTAGGGTTCTGACGTTTACCGCCCCCTAGGCCCGACATGCGATACTCTCAGACGAACAGACCGGACTGTACGGAGATTGTCACATTCAGGCTCAGTAGGAGTTCGGATGGGTTCACCTCATCGGTCTTCTTATCGGCATCTACCTAGAGACCGTTACGTACAGCTAGTACTGCTTGCGGCCTGTGGTTAAACCCACTGCCAGCGTAGTGTCGAGTCTTTAGAGTCCCACACAGAAGGTTGTTCGCCTTTGGGCAAAACAGAGCAGAGGTCGCATGGTTTTGCGACAGGGTTCGTTCATATACGCGCACTTGTGCACGTTTGGTGTCCGGGCAATTATTACTAATAGGCTTTGGTTTAAGCCAGCTCCTAATATTTGTTTTGGGATTGGTTTTATCTCATTGTATTCATGTTCCTCGGAACACGGATGCGGGTGTGTATGCACGGTTGATAGAGGCAGAGGAACCTCATTAGCGTTTTTGACCGTTGACTTTTTCTAAACCCTAATGAGAATTAGAAATATGATTAATAATATTAATTAAGGATAATTGTGCCATGGTTAGGATTGGGTTGACTATTTGACTTGTTGACTTTTGTTGACCATGATGATTTCTTTTGCAAAGATGCTTCTTGAAGCTTGCATTAGCATTTAATGTAAAATGATAATGGTCAAATCAACTAACCATCACAATTTTTCTTAATTATTATTATTATTCTCATATCTTTCTCATATGAGAGCAAGGTTGAGATTACTCTCTCATTCTCTCTCTTGCAAAGCTCTCCCTCTTCCTCTCTCTCAAAGCTCTCTTGTTTCATGAGTTGAAAAACATGAGGTATGTGAGATAAAACCATCAAGACAACTCTCTACTCATTCTAGAGTTCTTAGTCTAGTAAGCCAAGCACTCTAGTTATCTCTTGGTTGAGGTATGAGCTCAAGGTAGAGGCCTTCGGATGGATCTTTCTTCGGCAAAGATAAGACGAAGAGGAGGAGCCGTCTACACCACTCCAAGGAGCTAGCAACAAGGAGGACCACAACAAGAAGAGAAGGAGTTCAAGTACTAGGTATAACCATCTTACCTAGTAGCTAGAACTTGTAGTTAGTTTGTTAGTTTTTGTTTAGCAAAGATCCTTCATGGGTTTCCTTGTGATAAAAATCCATTTTTTACTCTTTCCGCCTCCCCGTAAGCACCGGGGCAGGTTACATAGACTTACAGCGACCATGACCCGACCCTAGACTATAACTCAGTAACCAAGTTAACCGAACCTTCTTAAAATACACCGATTTTTGGATTGTCAGAGTTGCATACTTCATTGCCACTCCTACTTTTACCCTTTGCTTTTCTCCGGAACATTCCGTATCACTACGAAGATACACATTTATTGGAGATGACCATCGTATAGTTACATACGAACTCGAAGAAACTTGTTTCAGATTCGAGAATGGTTTCCGGTTTTGGAGAAATTGAATAGAACTATTCAGTTGTCTTTTCCTTTTACCTTCTCTCAGGTTGTGAGGGCTCCTAGGATTAGGAGAGGGTACACCTATTGCGCTTATTGGATAGTCTTCTTCCAAACCATAGGCAGGTGCCGAAAGGTGGGGAAGGAAGAAAACCAATTAGCCTAAGTGTGGTGTATAGAAGGTAATAAGTAAAGACAAATAAAGGGCTTAGCAAAAGGCCAAAGTAAATTGCGACTGCTATCACTCATGACGAAACCACGTATTTTATCGCCACTCCTACTTCACATTTGTATTTCTCCAGAACACCCCGTATCACTACGAAGATCCACATTTATTGGATAATCCATCATATAGTAACATACGAACTCGAAGGAACTTGTTCTAGTTCGAGGATGGATTCTGGTTCAGGAGAAATAGAATAAGGTTTATTCAGTTGTCTTTTATCTTTACCTTCTCTCAAGTTACGAGTACTCCTAGGATTAGGAGAGTCACCTATTACTCTTATTGGATAGTCTTCTTCCAAACCATAGGCTGGTGCCGAACGGTAGGAAAGGAAGAAAACTGTTTAGCCTAAGGGTGGTGTATAGAAGGTAATGAGTAAAGACAAATAAAGAGATTTGGAGAGATCGCAAAGAAATATATGATTACAGTCAGGAATATGGATAATGGAAGCGGCATTACTAAGAATACCCGGCTACCCCTTCGAAACATTTTCATGTTTCATTTTCACTATGCGTTGTTAATTGAAAACCGATTTCCCAATTAGATCCTTACTCCAGGGTATGTATTTACCAGTTTTGATTCTCACATCTGTATGGTTTTACAGATGATGAGTGGGAGAAAGTTATTGGGAATTAGGCCATTATATTCTCATTATATCGGAATTCGTTGTGATTGGTGATATTTGAGGAAATCACCTGGGGTTTTTCCTGCCGACAAATATTTGGTTTTGAATATCCGTTGTTATGCACCAATTTTAAACTGATATATCTGTACGTTTATTTTATAAAGTGAGATATAACTTTTTGAAATTATGTCCATGACAATTACCTATATCAGTTGATGGTTAGGTAAGGAGCATTAAACAGCGGTGTAATTCTTTTTGACCATAGTACAGTTTCAACCTACAACGCACAGGGTCTGAGTTATTCAACTCAGGGGACTTATACAAAGTATTGTATGTTGTCCAGTGTCCATTAAGAAAAAGGGGTTGGTGCTCTTACTATATTCTGTTTACTTGTGACTTCTCCAGTTTTAGACAAGTGTTTCGTAGAAATACAAGGTCCAAGTTTTGAGAAGTTATAGGTACAAGAATAAAGTAGAGAACCATGTGTTGCAAGTATCAAGATTCTTTAAAGTGATCGAAGATATAGATACTTGTGTTTGGTATTCAGATGATAGTAATGGTTTTGAGAACTTGCTTCTGTTTCAGGTTACTCATATTTGGACGCACTCCTAAGTTGAGTAATGCTGATCGGCCTCTCTCCATTTAGTTGACATGCACTGGAGACAGCTGCATGATTTGAATCTGGTACTAATTAAATCAGTGCCTCTGTTTCTATATTATATATAGAATGGTTCATATGTTAACGATGTTAAGTTATATGGATTTGTCCGGCTTATGCTTAAAACCATACTCTGGATAACTCAAGGCACGTTTCTGTTATGGCAGTTTGTGGGTTATCCCGGGCTATGACGAGGGTTAACTTTCTACCATCTGGAAGATCAATAGTGATATCGTTCTTAACTCGCCACAGTTTTAGCAAAATGGATTTTTTCAGAAAACAGTAGTGGGAGTATGGTAGAACTAGAAGTGATTTCAGAACCACAAACGATTACTGAAAATTTAATAGAACCTAAAGATTCAATCGGGTTTGACATTCCGTTAGCTACTCCGCAGATATGGTGGGTAACCTCAGGCATCCGAGAGGTACTTCGGTATCCTCAAAGACTGTGGCAGGGAGGTTCTTGTTTACCCAGACTTGACACTACTGTTGTTCCAGACTATGAGACCCGGCAGGAGGATGAGTATAGCGTCGTTCTAAACTAGCTTTAGAAATGCACGTGTATATGACTCTGCCAGATGGTTGTTGTAGTCAGTGGGAGCAGCGGAAGCATAGTGGACAAGTTGCTTATGTCTATTTTTAGACTAAAGCAGGTATAACGGAGATAGATCATCTATTTTTGATGTGACAGTCATAGGTTTTGACTTTATCAGAATAGGTGATAGATCTGTTAAGAAGGTAGTAGGGTGTGATGACCTGGTATTTGGATGACATGCACTTTTGTAGGAAGTGAAATTCCTACACTACGATCGGTTATACTGTGGTTGTCACACAGTGGTTTCTCCACATAGGATATGGATATTATATCTGGCATTCTGGTTACTAGATCTATGCTTTTAGATCTAGATTTGGGTAGTTTCCCAATCTGGGTACTTAGACAGTATTCTAAAGGTGTTTTAGAATAGACGACTCCTGGAATGGTTGTGTACCTACAGGTGATGGAGTCATCCTCTCTAAAGGTGTCTTACAGACTAAAGGGGAGAGGGATGTGCATGATTGGCATATCACTTGCTTTGGCAATTGAGTCAATCATGAGATGTCAAGTACCACACCAGATGTTATTTTTGCACTAGATGCAATAAGTTGATATATTAATCCGATCCTAGAGAAACATACGGAAGCAGTTTTAGAACATAAGTGGATGTTCTAGGAATTTGGTAACGGCAGCCTCTTTCGGTAGACGGTTATCATTCCAGGCTTCCATGGTGACCTGGATGAAAAAGTGACAGTCGGAGTTATAGTTTTCCCTCTTTTGAGGGGCAGTAGTTTGGACAGGTGGTCCAAGCGGATACTGAGGGAGGCATGGCGCAGAATACTGATTAAGTTCAGTGGACGATACAGTCTAAGAAGTTTACTGGATTTGGAGTTCATTTGTGAACTGAGTCCCATCAGATATCCAGACATATTCTAAGACAGGTATTGCTCATTTCGGGAGATGGCTTTCTCCGCGAACTTGAGATAAAGAGAGACATAGAAAGAAACATTGGAGTTGATCCACTCACTGAGGCTATTTCTCGAACGCAATAGATTTACAAACGAGCTTTGAGAAACTGATTAATAGAGAGGTTGGGTGTTCGGTATCACACGGGCTGTGATTATGCGACACCACAATAATTAGTCTTAAGTGCAAGTGAGAGATTGTTGGCTATAGTGCCCTCAAGTCAATTATTGGATCGCAGGCACATGATTGCAATGATTGAGGAAAGACCTATACCGGTAGAATAGTCTTACCCGAGATGATAGTATGCTATCTGGTTTGTTTTTATCATCGTGTACATGCTTCAGGTGACATTACAGATCACTATTACATGTTGATAGAGCCCATAGGATTCTTGCTTGACTACCAGCAGTATGATGGTGATCATATACGTGAGAGTTGGGTGGTCTATAAGCACATCCTTAAAGTGTCCCTAGTCGTAGGAGTTTCAAGACTAGGCATCGATACTCCAAGAGTAGACTGGTGTATACGGATCGAGACCCCGACGAGGGGCGGTGGCCAGTCTCACAAGCCCTTGGTGTCAGTTGGTTCACCTAAGATGTATACAGGTGCTCACTGGGTTATGAGTACACCGGACGAACTCGCCGGGAACTTGCTAGTTGGTATTATACATATTGTCAGATAGCAGTTCCCAGGTGACATGTGTACAGGTTAGTCTATCGACCTGAGATCGTCATTTGTCTCGTGTGAGTCCCCTTTGTGCTTTGATTACTACCCTACCACGGCTCAAAGAAGTCGTGCAAACAGGTTTTAGTTGGGTACAATCCCGAGCCACATAGAGGCAGTGAGCGGATCGTCAGGGGATTCGTCTCTCCCGGTATATTGGGGGTTGATGTCGCGGTGTGCATGGGTGGACATCACCAGAAATCCTCGGCCGTGGTAGACGAGAATTACTGATTCGGATTAGTAGTTTCTCAGTTGGTGATGGGCTTCATGCCGACACTAAATGTCAAGTTATTAGGGGTCTGACTTTATCCACCCCCTAGACTCGATATGCGATACTCATAGACGAACGGACCGAACTGTACGGATATTGTCACTGTCAGGCTCAGTAGGTTTCAGGATGAGTTTGCTCGTCGGCCTCCCTTTCGCTCAATACCTGGGCAGCCATTACGTACAGCTAGTACCACTGATGTGCTTGTGGTTAAATCCACTGCCAGCGTATTGACGAGTTTTTAAGTCCCACACAGAGGGTTTCCCTGGTTCGGGTGAAACGTTGTAGAGGCCGTATGGTTTTATGGCAGGGTTCAATCATATACGTGCACTTGTGCACGGATCATGATCGGACGGATAATACTAGTGGGCTTTGGTTTAAGCCAGATCCTAGTATTATATTGTTGGATTATTTTCGTCTCGTTGTATTCGTATTCCGTCGGAATACGGATGCATGTATGTATGTACAGATGAGGGGTATTCTTGTAATTCGTTACGAGTTTACTTTTGAAGTTGCTATTTCTTTTCTTGATTTAAACTTTTGGTTTAATGTTTATTTGGTGGAAATTGTGAGTATGAGTTTTGGCCTTGGGTATTCATGGTGCATGTGCTCACTTGGTGACTCATGGTGTTGGGTCTTGTATGCATTGATGGTGGCACATGTGCACTTGGTGACTTATGGAGTTGGGTTTGGTGAGATATTTTGTGCTGGGATTTTTCTTTCTTCACTTGCTCATAAATACTTCACACAACTCAACTCAAGAAAAACTACAGACACTTTCTTTAGTTTTTTTTCTTAAACCCAAAACTTGAGCTCACATATTCTTCACCAATGGCTTCTTCTTCACCTCCATCCATACCCTCTCATGAGTTGAGAATCCATGGATGTTTTGAGACAAAGTATTCACACACTCTCTCTACTTCATCTTGTGCATATAGGCTAGCAAACTGTATGCCCGAGTTGCTTCGGTTTTGAAGCGGGAGCCCGTATTACTAATCCTTGACATGGATCCTCTTCGACGAGGGAGACCGTAGATCGAACTTTGTTGAGGCAGCCGTGAGGAGCTTAGGACAGTGGTTGAAGACCGAAAGACACGGATGTATTGGTATAACCTCTCTAAACTCCATTTGTATAACTAGTATAGGATTAATGGTATGATCCGTCGATTAGGGTTCCGTTGTTTTTGTTCCGCGTTTGGCTACGGATTGATGGTCGGGGCGCTGCCGTAACCTTGCACTAGGGACACCTAGAGGTTTAACGGCTTGTTGCACGAGCTTAGTGCAATCGCGTTCCCTGTGAAAGTGAGGTTAGGATTTTTTGTTTTGCTCGGGACGAGCAAAAGATAAGTTTGGGGGTATTTGTTTATCACAGAAAACTGCATTTCAATACCACTCATTCATTATCTGTTTTGTTATTAGATCGGTACTATTAACCAGTGTCTGCTCAGTAATTACAGATTACAGGTATCCGTGACAAAATACCGGAAACACATTCAAATGCACGGATAATACATTGGTGAGCCGACACTGCAATCGGAACTGCAAACCGATCAATATTTCATGAGTTTCTTTTTGCAACATGCATGTGTACACACTTTTTATCTAAATGGTCCAACACATACAAGTGTGTACACTAGCTTGTTGGTACATGGACCTAATGAGGGGGCTGCCATGGCACATGGGGGACAAGAATGTTAAATGCAAAAAGGTGTGATGTGATATAAAGCATCATGTCTCCCTCCAATCTACTCAGTACAATCCAGGCTTCTACAAAGAAATCAAGTAATACCAGTGGAATTATGGAGAGCACACAACATCACACAACAAGCACGATCCCCAAACTCCTTAGTAAAATCGGCGACACCCTAAAAAAGACCGATCTCGTCGGCCCCACCATGTCCAAATGTCCCCAATTTTTGTTTGGCCTTCCCTTGCAGTCACATCATCCATATTATATTGCTTGTTTAATCTTATTTTGGGTCTATAAAAGTCAGATCAGTGAGCAAGGGAAAGGGGTCATACTTTGTATACTTTTTGTCCAATACTTCATACTCTTTTTTGTTTTCTTTTTGTTCTTGTACATAGCTAGTTTCCTTTGAGCTCCTTGCCTTCTCTTAATCTTACAACCTCTTCATTGAGCTTGCAAGTTTAAGTTTTGGTTATTGAACTCAAGGTTGTATCACTTGGACATAATAAAGCTTTCATTTTGCAAAAAAAAAAAAAAACAGGGGAGCGCCAACAATTTTGACCCTCTTGGTGTATCCTGACAGTGAGGGCACTATCAAGTTTAAGTTTGGGGGTATGCTCGGTAAGCTTTCTACCTTCCCATTCATTAGTATATTCTGCATTTGCATACATATTTAGAAACCCATAAAATCGAAATTTTTTACCAAAATATAAAAACATTGTCGTCAAGTTAGCTAATAGGGTAACTTAGATTTTTATTCCGAAAGTTTAGTTGATACGTTAGAAATAACTAAATGCTAGGCTTAGGAATTGAAAACCTTAAAATTAACCTTATTTCTTTTTAACCTCGGTAATTATACGTCCTTGCAGTTTTTTTTATAGAAGTAGGTAATCTTGAGTTCAGTTCTTGAGTTAAGTCGAGATGAAGGGAAAGTATTGAAAGCTTTACTGAAGGATAAGTCTGAAAAATAGTTTCTATTCTTGAGTCCAAATTTAGAAAGTATATGCCCTACAAACTTCACATACACGCACCTTGAACTTGGGATAGTAGAGAATACTTAGAAATACTCTTGCCTGAAAACCCAGTATGAAAGAAAAAACAGTATTTAAAGTTAACCGCCAAAAGAGCATCATTGAAAAAAAATATATACGGTCTTAAAAAAGAAAAATAACGAAAAAGAGAAAAATAAATAAAGTCAAGAACTGGAATATGCTATTTACGCTTTAATCTTACACATTCAGTAATCGGCTGTTAGTGCCTCAAGAAGCATTAATAGTCGCATGAAAGGTGTGTGAGCAAAACTATCCATCGTTAATAAAAAGAAGTAGTATTAGGCATTAGGGTAAGGGTACTATAGCTTGAATTGAATTTTTGAGTGTAGGGGTGAAATTATACAAACACGTAGGGGGTATACAATCGATGTTTGAAGGAAAGATAGAAATAAAGAATAAGACTTATGTTTTCCGTAAAACTGATAAAAATCCCTGATTGGAGACCGCACTTTGGAAGGAAAACTCAAGAGATACCGAGATCTTTCTAAACTGTAAAACATATAGGATCTGGGGTTAAATAAATAGGAGGTTTGAAAAATGAGGGTTGGATATTTCTAACTTATGATGATAGAATTTCTAACCTAGAAACTAAATTGTAGGAGTAGAATCGACGTTAACTTGTGAAACTAGCTTGACGGGATTTTGTGTAATCCGCTGAAAACCCTCAGGAGACAACACTCCTCCTACTAGGGACATCTAGAGGTTTAATAGCTTGTTGCACGAGCTCAGTGCAATCGTGTTCCCTGCGAAAGTGAGGCTTGGATTTTTTGTTTTGCTCGGGATGAGCAAAAGATAAGTTTGGGGGTATTTGTTCATCTCAGAAAACTGCATTTTAATTCCACTCATTCATTATCTATTTTTTTGTATATATCGATAATATTAACAGTGTCTGCTCAGTAATTATAGATTACAGGTATCTGTGACAAAATACTGAGAATACACTCAAAACCACGGATATAACGTTTGTGAGTCGACACTGCAACCGGAACTGGAAACCGACCGATACCCAAAAAGTTCTTTAGCAAATAAATGTGTGAACACAATTTTGGCCTAACACAATGCAAGTGTGCACACAACTCTTTGGCATGGACCATGGTGGGGCTGCCCATGGCATACATGATATGATGAATTGGGCACATGGGAGGACACGAATTATAAATGCAAAAAGTTGTGATGTGACCAAAAGCATCAAGTTTCCCTCCAAATCCTTGAGTACAGACCAAGTTCATGTTGACAAATCAAGCAGCACCAGTGGACTTGTCGAGAGAACACAAGACCATACAACCAACACGAGCCCATTAGCTCGGATTTTGGCCTGCGAGACTCCCACAAAAACCGATCTCGCCGGACCCACAGTGCCCAATGCTCCCCAATTTTCTTCAGCCCATCCCTTATTGTTACATCACCTTGTTTTTATTACTTGTTTAATCTTTTTTGGTGCCTATAAAAGAAGATTAGTGAGCAAGGGAGAGGGAGTCTCACATTGTCTCATTCTTTGTCCAAGACTTCATACATTTTTGTTTCTTTTTTATTTTTTCTTATACATAGCTAGTTTGCCTTGAGTTCTTTTCCTTTTCTTGATCTTGCAACCTCTTCATTGAGCTTGCAAGTTTAAGATTTGGTTATTGAACTCATGGTTTGTATCACTTGAAGATTAATAAAGCTTTCATTTTGCCTTGAGTTCTTAGCCTTCTCTTGATGTTGCAACCTCTTCATTGAGCTTGCAAGTTTAAGTTTAGGCTATTGAACCCATGGTTTGTATTGTGTTCTTGGGTTCTTAGTATTTCTTCTCTTTTACTTACTTGCTTTACTTACTTGCATTTCCATTCTTGCTATACTTACATGCTCTTTTAATTCTATGCCATTTACTTTCTTGCAATGTTGCTCTTTTCTTTTCTTTGTATCATTTCTTTGCTTTTTTTTTTCTTTGTTGTTGTGTTGGGTTGTGAATATGGTGTTGGTAGGAAATAGATTGGTTGTGTAAGTTAAGGTTTTCATGTCTCATTTCCTTTGCCCGTTGTTTTCCAATTGAACTCCGCCCAAACCTTACGCAAGCGCTCCGTTAGGCACCCTACCCTACCCTACCAAGGTATCGGTGATCCCTAACCGCGACTGGTAGAGTTCGGTTTGGCTGTATGTGAAAGCCAAGCGACAAGAACGGATGGACAAGGGTCAATAAGCTTGATTTCACTAATACTGTGCTTAAGTACCCTAATCCACGTTGTTGCCGATTGCTCTAGCTTCAATAGTCAAGTTCGGCATAAAGGATTGAGTACGGAAATCCATAACTTACACTAACTGTAGGGTTACCTAGCATGAAAGCAAGGTTTCGGGAGGCATCATCCATACCATTTTCAAAAATTTGCCATACTACATAACCCTAACCCTAGAATCTTAACTTGAGAATTAGACAATCAACATGTAAACTACTTTACATATAAGTGAATATGGAATACAACCTTTATAGACCAGTCCTTCACTTCAAATGCTCCGTGTAGAAGTCCCTTCGCTCCAAGTAGTGGTGATCCGGACTCTCCGTAGGCTCCACTAGTCGAAATGAACGAGCTTTCCCAATGATCTTCGAGGCTGAAGATCATCTACTTTGAGGAGACACCAACTCAAGCTACCTCTTCACTAATTAGGGATTAGTGAAGCTAACACCCTAAACTAAATGGCGAATCTAGTAGAGGATGATGAAGTGGGATTTTTGCTCACTTTAGAATTAATTTTCTCACTCTATTTCTTTTTCTTGAGAAAGCTAAAGAGCTCAATGAAGAAGATGAAGCAAATAATGGATGAGAGAGTGAATGGCATCCATGGGTGAGAAATATCTTATATAACCCTTGTAGATACATAACCATGGTTTTAGATAATGGTTAGATTAATAAATATCTAAGGCAAAACAAAATCAGTGTCCAAACGGTGGGACAAGCTCTCCAAGTCGCTGCTCCTCTACCCTGGGAGCGACACATAGGGAGAGAAGACACTGCCCGTGCCGGCACATCTGAGCACCGCCTCGCTATCTCCGGTGGCCACAAATCCCCATGGCGACCAATTCGATGACCCGGTGGGCACCTCACAGCTCGACGCCAAGGTCTTATGAAAGAGCACCCCACCCTGAGGCCTATCGCACTCCTGTCCCTCCCGAGGAGGTGTCAGTCTTGCATGCTCCGAGGCATGGCCGGTGCCCTCTCCCGCGACAAGTTCGTGCGGACTGGACTCACCATGGTAGCTCAAAGACGACCTCACCAGGGGACCTGAGGAACCTCATCTAATGGAACCGGAACCGTGGCCAGGCGCAGGTCGCCACCAGCAGGGGCCATAAATCCGAGTATGCTGAATCCTCGGGATACCACGACCGACTCAATGCCCTCGAAAAGAAAATCGAGGGAATAAATCGGGAGAGTCGTCCTTCAAGCGACGGGGCTAGATATGCCGCCGACTCGCTTACAAAGCCTTTCACTGAGGAGCTGCTCGCTGTCCACGTCTCTTCCAGGAACAAGCCTCTAAAGGTATCACTTTTCGACGGAAAGTCCGATCCGAAAGACCACTTGGACATGTTCACTGCGGAGATGAGCTTCCAGGATAACTCCGACTCCGCACAATGACGTGCATTCCCTGCCACTCTCATCCGCTCTGGACGAGACTGGTTCTGAGGACTCACGCCACACTCAATCTCTACCTTTGATGAGCTGGCCTCCCAATTCCTCAGTCATTTCGTCGGGAACAGGCGGCAAAAGAGGACCGTCAACCACCTTTTCACCGTAAAGAGCGGGGACAGGGAGTCTCTCAAAGGATATGTCACCCGCTTCTACAACTCTCTTCTTGAGGTCCCTGAGCACCGGGACGAGATGGTCATCATGGCCCTTAAGTCGGGTCTTAGGCACAAGGAGTGGCTCCGCTCATTTGCATTAGCGCAACCTAAGACCATGGCCGAGGTAAAAGCCTGGACCGAGCGAGAGATCCAGCTCGAGTCCGAGGTGAACGCGAACCTACCTCGGACGGAACAGACCGACTAAAAGAAGAGGGCAAGAGAGGATAAAAAGAAGATTGAGCGGCCAATGCCCTACTCCCCAAAGTTCCAGGTGTATACCCCGCTCAACATCTGATTGGTTCGAAAGTGTGTTTGTAGTTAATCACAATCAGAACGGTGTCACGTGTAGCTAGACTGATGTGAGTACGGGTCGTCCTCAGGGAAACGTTGAACATTTTACTCTTACTTTAGATGTGTTGGGAAAGGGGAGGAGGAAGAAATAAGAATGTTGTAAAATGGTTTTAGGATCTAGATCTACGTTAAACAAGAATGCAAAATATAGATCTAGATTAACTACGGATGTAAGTTTATATAAGAAGAGGGCTTGTAGGGTTCATTAGGATTTAGTAGTTATGGATGATTAATTAAAAGTTACTCTTTTTATCCTTTAATAGATTTAAAACTAGAACGACGGTGATGCGTATAGATTAGGGTTTCTGGAGGAAAAAGGAATCCCACTCTTAACCCTTATCTCGGCACGGAACTCCGTTCATATCTAGCCTTTACTAAAACAATCATTAATCTAATCTCTAATCGCGGTCGGGACTAACAATGAATTGTTAGCACGCCCGATTAGGATGTTAATGATTCTTTTGATAAAGTTTATGAACTTTATAGGACTTAAAAAGAGTTTAGAGATGTTCATCATCCATTAGCCTACCTTAATCCTACGAACCCTAACAAGCGGAGAATTACTCGTGCATGTTGGGAGAAAAAGAGATGGAGAGAAAATGCATAATTAAACTACGAAGAAATAGAATAAGAAAAAGAAAGCTACCTTTATTAATCAACAATATTCATTACACTTTGATTCCTTAGAAAATGATTACAAAGACCAGTTTGCTTCTCGATCTCTTCCAAGGAGGTAGACGAACAATTGATGATCAGTCTGGATGCGTGGGCCGTCTTGGACTTCGTCATCTCGCCGACTTGATGATTTTTCCAAGAGGCTCTCGGTCCATATTTATAGTCCAAAGCCAGAAACCTTTGCTTCCAAATTAGGAAGGAAATTGTAAAGATTCACCCACAGAAATTGGCAACTGTATTTCCTCAATCTTGCCGCGGATCCGCGGCCCATGGGGGGTATGGCCGCGGATCCGCGACCTTTTAATCAGAGCAGTTGATTTCCTTTTTGGGGCTTCTCTCTATGTGACATGTGGTGTTCTCTAGAATCTTTGGATCTTTGAAATCTTCTCGTAGTCGCTGCCAGACTTGATCTCCAAGTTTTTCTTTCTTAATTAGGCAAGTTTTCTTTAACAACTTGATTTCTTGGAAAAATTCTGCACAACAACTTAAATAATATTTAGTAGACTTTGTTCTACTAGGATTTGGTCAATGATATTATTTGCATATATTTTCCTACCAAATGCTAATTATAATATATCAACATATGGAAAATATTATTTTTACAGATAAACCCTCATATGTATGATATATTATAATAAAGACCTTTTTTAATATGGAATTAGTAGGAAAAATGTAATAACAAATGTGCAGTTTTATCAACTGAACAACATCTCCCAGACAGAGTTGTTGAAGGAGGCGGAGGGCGAGAGATTCTTCAGACCCCCCGGTCAACAATAAGGCGGCCAAACGGACGCGAGGCCCCTATTGCGCTTTCCACAAGTCACAGGGATACCCCACCAAAAACAGCAAATAGCTCCGAGACTACATTGAGAAGTTAATTCGCTCAGGGCACCTGGCAAAATATTGCGGGAAAAGCGACAAGCAGACCGAGAGCAAGAACAGCATCCCCCTCTCGGCGAGTTGACGATCGGCCAAATCATGGTCGTGTCAGCGGGGGGCGCGCCTGGAGCGTGTAAGATCCGGCGCCCCCTGTCGGTCGAAAGGACAAGCAGCCAGTCCATGAAGAGGACCAAAGCACCCGAGCCTATCACCTTTACCGACGAGGATCTCCATAGGACGTCCTTGCCTCACAACGACCCCCTGGTAATTACAGCGCGGGTCCACTGCTACGAGGTTCAAAGGATACTGGTCGACTCGGGGAGCTCGGCAGACATCCTCTTCTATGACTGCTTCCTACGAATGGGGCTTACCCCATCGGACCTGAGGCCGACCGCCCACATCCTGTCGGGGTTAACCAACCATTCCATCCCGGCAGAAGGGGTGGTCACCCTCCTGCTTAACATCGGGGAGGCAGGTCGCACTCGTACCGTGCCTGTAGAGTTCATCGTCGCCAGAATTCCATCGGCCTACAATATCCTCCTGGGACGTCCGACGCTAAATTCCTTCCGGGCCCAGATATCGACCTACCACCTAGCAATCAAGTTTCCACTCGACCAAGGCAGGATAGGAAGGGCCTACGGGAACCAGCAAACCATGAAGATTTGCTTCAAGCGACGTTTACGCCCGAAGAGAGAAACGATGACCTTGAAAGCACGGATGATTTCAGGGGGTCTTTTGATACTCGGGTGAGCATAAAGAGATCCAAGGAGACCCTGTGGAGCCGCTAATAGCGGCCCCCCTCGTCGAAGGGGACGATGAACGGACCATCCAAATCAGATCACTCTTAACGGGGGCTCGGCGTGACGACCTAGTCCACTTCCTCAGAAGAAACTCAGACGTGTTCGCCTGGGCGCCCGCCGACATGCCTGGGATCGACCCAACAATAATATCATACAAGCTCGGGGTCGACCCGCCGGTCTGACCCGTCAGGCAAAAGAAACGAAGTTTCGCTCTGACCAAACAAAAGGCGATCGAGGACGAATTTGATAGGTTGCTCGCTGCCAACATCATTGGAAACATGGCCTACTCAGAATGGCTGGCGAATATGGTAATGGTTAAAAAGGCGAACGGGAAGTGGCGCATGTGCGTCAACTTCACCGATCTCAACAAGGCCTGTCCAAAAGATAACTATCCCCTCCCTAGGATAGATCAGCTCGTTGACAGCTCGGCAGGCCACGAGTTACTCAGCTTCATGGTGTTGGCTATAGTGCCCTCAAGGCAATTATCGTAGTCACAGGCAGGTGATTATGATGATTGAGGGAGGACCTACACAGGTAGAACAGTCTTACTCGAGATGATAGTATTCTATCTGGTTTGTCTTTATCATCACTATTACATGTTGATAGAGCCCATAGGATTCTTACTTGACTACCAGCATTATGATGGCGATCATATACATGGGAGCTGGTGTAGGGTTGCTAGGCACACACACAAGGGTCTACGAGGCATCAACCATGCCCGATTAAAATTTTAGCCGTGCCGAACAACCCAAAGCCGAATCTTTAAACTAGAGTTTATGCGAAAACAAGTATGTTAAACACTTTAACACTAAGTGAGAGGGATTACAACATTTGTAGATCCGGCCCTTCACTTCATAAGCTCCGTGTTGTGGTCTCGACGAAGTACACTAAGGCGGAACACCGCTGCCGCGAGCACCTGAACGGATGCTTTTGGTGACGGGGTTCTTCTACAATCACTTGGTCGGGGCTATGGGGCGTCGCTGTCTATTAAGTTTACCCGGCGAGTATCCGTGTACGCTACGTGATTGCGACAGACTTTTGATCGCATCAAAATTCCGTGGCAACCAATCATCTGAGACTGAACTGCTAGATTTATAACATTCAAATTAGTTATCTCATAACTACCTATGGATTCCAAATGTTGTGTCACAATCCAGATAAAAAGACAGTGTTAAACTTTCCGATCGAATAATCAAACACCCAAGATTTCCCAAATAGCACAACACTTGAGCGGAGTTCAAAAATATCCATTACATGCCACAGTACCAATGGTCCTGCGGTAGAAGGGTCAAGCCAACGCCTCACATGTGGCACGCCGTACTGCCACAAACCCTAAGGTTCAGAGGCAGTTCAAGACGGTCACATAATCGAGTTAAGGTTTGTTGCCTTCTAGAGGGTCTACCGCGTTACTTGCACGACTTAGAACGTTCTTAAACTATGAAAAAATCCAACGCTTGGAAATTTTCCGGCAGGAGAAAAAGTGAGTTATTGATATCCGTTCGAACTTTTTAACACGTTCTAAAAATTACCCGGACAAACTATACAAAGTTAAATTAACCGATCGAATCAACGAGTCCCCAATACAACCCTAGAAAACTCAACACTTGAGTGGAATTAAAATATTACCCGAAAAAAATGACAAGAAAGGACCTAAGAATAAATATATGAAGTTCTAAGGACTAATTCAAAATTTTGGCCACGGAACCTCGGCCAAACCAAGGGTTTGGCGGCGGTTCTGCGGCCGAATGAGCGAATTAGTGGGCCGTACTTCACAGTAATTCTTAGTTTTTTCTGCTTGTTTCTCTGAGTATTTGTAATGCAGAAAATATCACATTTTTAGAAAATGTCCAGAGAGGGGTATACTCGGGTGTGTCGGAGTTCGATCGGACTTTAAACTTCGTCTAGACTTTGTCTAAAGCTCTGGCTTGGCTCTGATACCACTGTAGGGTTGCTAGGCACACGCACAAGGGTCTACGAAGCATCAACCATGCCCGATTAAAATTTTAGTCGTGCCGAACAACCCAAAGCCGGATCTTTAAACTAGAGTTTATGCGAAAACAAGCATGTTAAACACTTTAACACTAAGTGAGAGGGATTACAACCTTTGTAGATCCGGTCCTTCACTTCATAAGCTCCGTGTTGTGGTCCCTTCGCTGCGATCATCGTGTTCCGGACTCTCGAGAGGCTCCACGAAGAGAAAGATGCAGTCTTGCTTCCGATCTTCGATAACATAGATGATCTACCTTGAAGTTTCATTAACACAAGCTAACACTCACTAAATGAAGTGAAGACCCTCATCTAAATGGCAAGGATAGATGAGGATGATGAAGTATGATTTTTAGCTCTCATTTATAATCTTTTTCTCACACATAATCATCACTAAGAAAAACTAGTAAGCTTTTTCCATGAAAAGAAGAATGAAGAAAAAGAAGAATAAATCATAATCCTTTAGTGATGAATAATGCAAAGAAGATAATGATGAATAATGCAACCAAGCTTGCTAAACCTTTGTAGAGAATTAACAAAGGGTGCAGGGTTTGGGTTAGGTTAAAGATGAGTCATTTGTAAATATCTTTTCCATGACAAAATAAAACCTTCTAGAAACTTATAGAAAGCATTAACCCAAATCAAACCCTAATCTTATTTAATCTCCACTAATCATGTTGCATTAGTTATCATGTTGCATTAGTTATCATGTTACAATATTATATATCACATATATAATATTTATTGTAACAAAATAAAATAATACAATTAACATATATCGCATATATATCAATGTATTACCCGAGTGAGAAAAAGAATCTTTTAGTGAGCTATTATTAGTTACTGTAATTTAATATATCATATATATTATTATACATTAAATTATTGAATCAACACTTGATCCGACAATCCGGCTATATCACATATAACCGACTAATACGATGACCCGGCTATATCACATATACCCGGCCGATATCTCATATCGCGAGAATCCAATGCGGTATCACATACCGCATTATCCTCGGTCCCGCACATATTACAAATGTGCTCCTACTCCGTTTTTCCTGAGCCAAGAAAGCTCTGTGTAGGACTCTAAAGAATCGTCAATATGCCGGCAGTAGGTGATGATCATATCAAACACCCACAAGCTGCAAGCGGTCAGCTAAACGTAACAGCCACCCTGGTATTGAGCGCTCAGAAGATCAACAAGCAAGCCTGTACATTCTCCTATGAATCCAATCAGTAACACTCCCGTACAGTCCAGTCTCGTCATATGATATGTCGCATATCTCGCCTAGGGGTGGTATACGTCAGACCCCAGTAGCTTGATAAGTCGTGTCGATATAAGGTCTATAACAGTTCGAGAAACTACTGATAACACTTACCAGTAAATCTCAGCGACCCTGGCCAGGGATTTCAAGTTATAGTCAATCGAACACAGCTCAACATCAACTCCCTATACCGGGAGAGAGGAATCCCCTCCTATCGCTCATTGCCTCCATGTGATTCGGGACTGTACCCAAAAGCCACCTTTTTGCACGCCCTCTTGGACGTGGTATGATGGAAATCAAAGCACAGTGGTAATCACACAAGACTCTATGACGATCTCGGGTCAACAGACTACTCTGTACCAGTGTCACCGGAGAACTGCCATCTGACGTGAGCTATAATACCATCTGGGAGTTCTCGGCGAGACCGTCCAGTGTACCCAGACTCAACTGAGCACCCGTACACCATCCTTGATGTCAAACAACGATGGATATAGGATCATCCATCGCCCATCATATGGGTCAAGATGCGTATACGCTAGTCTACTCTGGTGCATCGATGCCCTGTCTCGATACACCCTCGACTAGGAACAATTATAGGATGTACTCGTCTTCTACCGTGGCCCCACTAGTATGATCTCATCATAGTCCCAGTAGTCGAGTACATATCCTAAGGGCTTTATCAACATGTAACATAGAGACATTCAGAGTACATGTTAAGATAAAGTACAACCAGATAGCATACTATCATGTCGAGCAAGAAAGTCCCCCCTATATATGTCCAAGCATCCATTACAATATACATCGTATGTACGGTAATGGCCTCTAAGACATACATATAACTAACAGCTGGTGGTCTATAAGCACATTCTTAAATGTCCCTAGTTATGGGAGTTTCGAGACCGGGCATCGATACTCCAGAGTAGACTAGTTTATACTGATCGAGACCCCGACGAGGGGAAGTGGCCAGGTCTCACAAGCCATTGGTGTTAGTTTGTTCACCTAAGATAGTATAAAGATGCTCATTGGGTTATGAGTACACTTGATGGACTCGCCGGGAACCTGCTAGTTGGTACTATACCTATTGTCAGATAGCAGTTCCTAGGTGATATGTGTACAGGTTAGTCTGTCGACCTGAGATCGTCATTTTTCTCGTGTGAGTTCCAACTGTGCTTTGATTACTACCCTACCACGGCTCAAAGGAGTCGTGCAAACAGGTTTTACTTGGATACAGTCCCGAGCCACATGGAGGCAGTAAGCGGATTGTCGGGGATTCGTCTCTCCCGGTATTGGGGGTTGATGTCGCGCAGTGCACGGGTGGCTATCACCAGAAATCCTTGGCCAAGGTAGTCGAGAATTACTGATCTAGGATCGGTAGTTTCTCGTATGGTGTGGGTTTCATACCAACACGAATTATCGCGTTATTAGGGGTCTGACTTTATCCACCCCCTAGACTCGATATGCGATACTCTTATACGAACAGACCGGACTGTACGGATATTGTCACTGTCAGGCTCAATAGGGGTTCAGGATGAGTTTGCTCATCGGCCTCCCTTTCGCTCAATGTCTGGGTAGCCGTTACGTACAGCTAGTGTCGCTGACGTGCTTGTGGTTAAACACACTGCCAGCGTATTGACGAGTCTTTAGAGTCCCACATAGAGGGTTTCCTTGGTTCTGGAGAAATGATGTAGTAGCTGTATTGGATACGTGCAGGGTTCCGATCGATTGATGTACTTTGTACCCGGACTTTCGAACGGACAGTTGATAATAATAGCCAGCTCGGGTTTGAGCCGGATTATTAAATAAGGTATTGATTTAATAATTTACGTATATGTATTTCGATACGTATATTCTAGTATTATGTTCTTTGTGTTATTCTATATCTTTGGGTATTCGTATTTCGGTATGAATGCAGGTATGTATATACAGTAGAATGTAATTCGTATTTTATCCGGAAAACATTCTAGAAGGTGGCCATCTCATTTTTGGATTTGACCATTTTTTGGAAAATGGTAAATGAGGTGGAAATTGGAAAAGGGGGAGTATGGTGGTGACCATGCTTGCATAGTGTGCACAAATGAATTTTTAATTCATTTGTGCATACTATTCAAGTATGGGTGGTATTTTAAAATGAAAGATATTGTTTTACAAAACCTAGCATGCTTGATTTTCTCTCATGAGAGATTCATTATTTTGAGATGGTTGTTTTTCTCTTGAGCATGCTGTGTTCTCATCACCATTTGTACTTCACTCCTCTCTTGATTTTCTATGGTTGCCTCCACCTTCATTCACCACCTCCTCTCAACCCTCTCATGTGTTGAGAATCATGAGAGGAGGTGAGATGAGATAGACCAACAATTGGATTACATACACTACATCCTAGGCTTTCTAGAATAGCATTCTAGAAACTCTAGTTGCTTCACTTGCATCCATTACGTGAAGCTAGAGCCACAACTACATCTCTCGGGTGGATCATCATCGATAGGGGGAGACCGGCGACCAAGTTTGATCAAGGAGCCTCTAGGAGCTTGGGAAGATGGTTGAAGACCGAAGGACACGGATCAACTCGGTATAACCATTCCTAACTCCTTTTATTTGCTTGCTAGTATAGGGTTTAGGGTAGATCTGGGCATCGGGTAATGGTAGCGCCAGTTTAGTAAATTTTTGTTCCGCATTTGGCCACTGTTTGATGGCCGGGGCGCTGCCGTAACCCAACACATGGATAATTTCTCCGGCTATAACCAGATCCATATGAATCCGGCCGATGAAGAACTCACCGCATTCACAACGGACCGGGGGGTATACTGCTATAAAGTGATTCCTTTCGGCCTAAAAAATGCTGGGGCTACATTCCAACGCTTGGTCAATAGGATGTTCAAACCACAGATCGGGAGGAACATGGAGGTTTACGTCGACGACATGCTCGTTAAATCGACATCGTCAGAAGAGCACGCCAAAGATCTTGGCGAGACTTTCGACGTCCTCCGCAAATAAAAAATGAAGCTGAATCCCGCCAAGTGCACTTTCAGGGTCACTAGTGGAAAGTTCCTCGGATTCCTTGTTACCCACCGAGGAATCGATGCTAACCCGGAGAAAATCAGCGCCATCCTCAACATGGCCATGCCAAAGACCAACGTCGAAATCATGCTGCTCACGGGGAGGGTATCCGCCCTGAGTCGTTTCATGTGAAGATCCGGGGAAAAGTGCCTCCCATTCTTCAAAGCCCTGAGGAAGATCCCAAGGTTCAAATGGTCGGAGGAGTGTCAGACCGCTTTCGAGCAATTGAAAACGCACCTGGCGACTCCCCCACTGCTCACCCGGCCAGTTGAAGGTGATGAGCTATCACTATATCTAGCGGTGTCCGATCAAGCTGCAGGCTCGGTGCTCGTCCGAGAGGTCGAAGGAGTCCAGAGGCCGATCTACTATGTAAACCACGTCTTTAAGGACGTGGAAACAAGGTACCCGGCCATAGAGAAGATTGTTCTGGCACTCATAGTGGCCTCAAGGAAACTACGGCACTACTTCCAGGCACACACCATCCTTGTTCTCACCGAGTGACCTTTAGGGGCTATTCTCACCTCCCCAGAGTCTTACGGTCGTTTGGAGAAGTGGTGGTGGGAGTTGTCCCAATTCGACATCAAGTACCGCCCGTGGCATGCTATCAAGGCACATGTCTTGGCGGATTTTGTCGTCGAATGCACTATCCCCAACAAAGAGGCAGTGTCCGGGCCGGCCCCCGGATCTCAACCTTCGATCGAGGAGGGGCCCGAATCCATTCCCGACTGGGTCCTTTACGTCAACGGGTCATCAACTGAGGCAGTGGTGCTGGCCTTATCATTCGGGCCCCGAACGAGGCATAGATGGAATATTCCTTAAAGCTTGGGTTCAAAGCCTCAGACAACGCCACGGAGTACGAGGCTTTGCTCGCTGGACTGCGAATCGCCTTCGGAGTTGGGTTGAAGACGATCCTAATCCACAGCGACTCCGCCCTGGTCATAGGCCAAGTGACCGGTCGTTTTGAGGCACGGGAACCTCTGATGGTGAAATATTTGGCCGAGGTAAGAAGATTACGGAAAGACTTCGACGAAGTTCAAGTAAAGCAGATCCCCCGGCACCTGAATGCCCAGGCCGATGCCCTGAGCATGCTAGCTTCCTCCTACACGGACAACAACAAGAGAAACATCCTCTTCGAGGTCTTGCCACGGCCAAGCGTGGAGGATGGAGTGAAGTCACTCCAAATTTACACGGCCCGGGAAGAGGCCGGGATTGAAGGCAGCCCTTCGTAGAATTCCTGAAAGAAGGTAAGCTCCCCGGAGATCGAGGGGAGGCCCTCCGCCTCCGAGTCAAAGCCCGCCATTTCGCCTAGAGCAGAGGGAACCTCTACAAGAAATCCTTCACTCAACCCCTGTTTCGGTGCATCGATCCCTAAGAAGACGACTATGTCCTCCGCGAAATCCACGAAGGGGTCGGCGGAGCACATCAAGGGGCCTGCACCTTAGTCCAGAAGACACTCCTCTAAGGATACTATTGGCCGTCCATCTATTTGGATGCATAGAAGCTCGTCAGAAGGTGTAAGAGCTGCCAACTCCACGACAGCATACCCCGCCTTCCGGCTACCGAGCAACAACCCTCACCTCCCTCTGGCCGTTTGCCCAGTAGGGAATAGACATGATAGGCCAATTCCCTACAGGTACGGGTGGGTACAAATACATTCTCATCGCGGTGGACTACTTTACGAAGTGGATCGAGGCCGTCCCTATCAGGAAACAGGATGCCACCACGACCATCAAGTTCCTGCAGAACAACATAATATTCTGGTTCGGGATCCCGAGGTGTCTCATCACTGACCATGGGACGAATTTCGATAACGAAAAAGTCAAAGGATTCTGCAGCGAATACCATATATTGATGAAGTTCGCCGCGGTCGTGCACCCCGAGTGTAACAGGCAGGCTGGGGTCACTAACTGGGACATCATTCGAGGTCTTCAAGCTTGCCTAGAGGGACGACATGGCAGTTGGGTCAACAAGTTACCCCGGGTCTTATGGGCCATGCCCATGTCGAAGAAGACCCCCACTGGAGAGACCCCCTTCAGCCTCTGCTACGGCATCGAGGCGATGGTCCCAGCAGAGATCGGACTGCCCAGTTACAAGGTCGAGCACTTCGACGACGAAGCAAACACCTCGGCCCTCCGGACTAATTTGGACATCTTGTTGGAGAAGTGGGACCGGGCACAGATCAGAGCTGCCACCTACCAACAACAAACTGCCCGCTACTACAACGCACGAGTCAAGCATTGCGCTTTCAAAACCGGAGATTTGGTCCTAAAGAGGATCGAGTTCATTGATCAGGGCAAGTTGCATAAGTTTTCTCCGAAGTAGGACGGCCCCTTCCTCTTCTCCGAAGTCTTGCCTGGCGGTGCCTATCTCTTATAAGACGCCGCAGGTCGCAAATTTCCACGGCCTTACAACGCCGAGAAGCTCAAGTTGTACCTTTGAAAAGTATATTTGTGGATACATGTTTCTTCTCTGATAAAGCGATGTAAATTGTTCTAAGTTTTTTTTATATAATAAGAAGAAACTTCCTCTATGTTTTTCTCTCTTCCCCTATGTGTTCCCGACGGGTTTCGTTTCGCGAAAACGCTCAAATGCGCCCAGAAGACAAAAAGGAGTGCTTTATTTATTTATCAAAAGGTATTGTGGGCTCCACAGCCGTACATAGAAATCAAAATTACAACAGAGGGAGAACGGGGTCAAGGAAACACTGCTGGTGATACTCTCTGGAGATCTCCGCCAGCCGAGCCCTTGCCTCTTCAGCCCGCTCCCGCTGATGCTGCGCACGAACTCAGGACGCCACGGAAATGCCGGGTCCTCCATTTGCCAAGCCCTAGCTCGCGGCCTGTCTCTTTTGGAAGCACTCCAAAATAAGGGCCATAGATCGGTTGTGCCTGGTCTTCGAGATGAGGCCGATGACGTAGATTGTACGCACTTTGTCGAGCGCCTCATCCAGCAGCTCTTCGGAGAGGGGGTTGTACAGCTCCGGGGACCTCCCCCAGATTGCGTACATCAGTAATTGAAGGAGGGACGATCGACGAGGAAGAAGACGGTCGACGTGGTCCTCGATGAGCTGGACCACACCCTGGAACCTCTCCTCAGAAACGGACTGGTCATACAGGTAAACATCATCGGGAGTGATGATCTCATCAATCGCATAAATATGCCCGGCCATCTCAGAAAAGCGATGCTGAAACAAGCCCATCTCCTTCTCTATTTATAGCCTCCGCAGAATTCCCAAGCGCCCAAATTTGCGCGCGCATAGGCACGAATCCTGGGATTCGCTCAATTCTTCAAATACTGTACTGCCACGTGGTGGGTATCCCGTATTTCTCGGCGAATCAAAGTCGGAACGACGCGGATCTTGGAACACCTCACCTCACCTATGCGTTTCTGCTTCGTGCCACCAGCGATGGTCACTCTTCCAGGTGCTCACACATCTAGGAGGCCGGGAAAAACCAACCGAGCAACTTCACTGCTCGGTCCATCCTTGGCTGGTAGTTTGCTACCCACCGACGCCAAGGATCGAAGGCCTCGTCAAGAAGAAACCGAGCAGCTTCTCTGCTCGGTCCATCCTTAGTGGTTAACTTCTTACTCGTCTACGCTAAGGATCGAAGCCCTCGTCAAGAGGCAACCGAGCAGCTTCCCTTCTCGGTCCATCCTTAGTGGGTAACTTCTTACCCGTCTACGCTAAGGATCGAAGCCCTCGTCAAGAGGCAACCGAGTAGCTTCCCTTCTCGGTCCATCCTTGGCTGGTAGTATACTACCCACCGACGCTAAGGATCGAAGCCCTCGTCAAGAGGACACCGAGCAGCTTCCCTGCTCGGTCTATCCTTAGCGGGTAACTTCCTACCCAACTACGCTAAGGATCGAAGCCCTCCCAAGAACTCACCGAGCAGCTTCCCTGCTCGGTCTATCCTTAGTGGGTAACACCTTAACCATATGTACTAAGGATAAGAAGCCCTCAACCGCAGTAAACGCCGACCAATCTTAAGAGAGGTGGTCGCCGGTCCAACTCGAGGGAATGGGTAAGTCTATATCTTTCTACCCAGAGGCGTTTACCAACATACCTTCAACGAGCGATCGCCACCTCGACTTCGGGGCCCTAAGGACGCCGACCTAATACAAGCCTTTGTACATATGACAAATAATTAGATTTAACTCGACGCGTGATCGCGAACTAAAGGACCGGTCGCCGGCCTAGCGCTCATCAGGCGAACAAAATAAAGGCATTACCGCGAAATGAAAACATTGCAACACAAATTTCTGCAAATGAGCTTTATTCAGAACTTGAGTTTTACAACAGTATTTTGGGCTCCTCATCCTTACAAAATCACCCAGAGGCTTACAAAATTGCAAGATGAAAACAAAAATATGATAAAAAAGAAGGCAGGGAGATTCAGGCCTCAGGGTCGGGAAGGACCTCGACGTGCTCCACGGCAGCGTCGGGAGCCGGGGTGGCTACTTGAGGTTGACGCCCACAGCCGGAGCTTCGGCACTGAGAGCTAGGGTGGCGGCTTGAGGGTCGGCGCCCACAGCCGGAGCTTCGGCACTGAGAGCCGGGGTGAACACCTTCTCCCCAACGCCCCCACCAGGGGCCTTCTCCCCAGCGACGCTTCCGGCGGTATCCCCCTGCGCCCCATCCTCAAGGGGATACTCGAGCCGGAGCTTACCATCAGGAAACTCCGGCATCAGCGCCTTGACGGCGTCGAGGGCATCATGCCAGACGAGGGTCGAGGCTTCAGCGAGGTCGGCGTAGAATCGATTCGACTTCTTGTAGCTCTCCACCGCCTTTGTCGTCCGGAGGTCGGCACGCCTCGTTCCTTCCTTCGCAACCTCGGTCTCCCTTTTAAGGGTGTTCTGCATCTTCTTCAAGGTGGCGACGAGCACCCTGGCATCCTCCAACTTGGCCTCAGCAACGTTGTTGGATTCCCTCGAGACCCGGATGGTCTCCCGGCAGTTGGCGTTTACCCGTCCTCGCCGCTACCCGATCTTCGAGGACGGCGATCCTCTTGAAGGGTTTCAGGCATGCTCAAAAGGTTCTACGAGGCATCAACCATACCCGATTAAAAATTTAGCCGTGCCGAACAACCCAAAGCCGGATCTTTAAACTAGAGTTTATGCGAAAACTTGCATGTTAAACACTTTAACATTGAGTGAGAAGGATTACAACCTTTGTAGATCCTGTCCTTCACTTCAATAGCTCCATGTAGACTTCCCCTTCACTGCGATCGTGAACTCCGGACTCTAGAGAAGCTCCACAAGAAGAACGAACGAACGTGCATGCTTCGATGACTTCGAGGCCGAAGATGATCTACGTCGGGGAGACACTAACTCAAGCTATTCCTTCACTAGGTCATGAACTTTGTGAAGAGAACACACTCTACTACATGGAAAGTGGTAGACAATGAAGAAGTAGGAGGTGCGCTCACTTTAGAATTGATTTTCTCACATTTTTCCTCATAGCACCATTAGAGCTTGAAAGCTTTTTCAAGGAGCTTGATCAAGAAGAAGAAGAAAGAATAATCTCATCATATGAATTATGTCCTTCTCAATAATGTACCCATGGGTGAGTTAAGCAATAATGCTTAACTCATGTAGAGAATTAACCAAGGTATGAGGTTAAGGGTTGGGTTAACTAATATCCTAAGGAATGACAAAAAAGTTGACTTTGTCAATGTTTCTTCAAGCATCATGATGGTTGATAACTTTGACCAAAGTCTCATCTCTTTTGTTATTTGTTAGGAAATAAGTAAACCCTAATTTAACATTGATTTGGTCTAAGTCTTATACACCCAACTTGTATGTATCATCCAACATGATACAAACATGTACACTTGCATATATCACATATAAACAATGTGCACAATCTAGTGAGAAAATAAATCATAAGTGAGCTAATACTAGTTAATGTAATGTAATATATCAAATATATAATTATACATTAAATTATTAAATCAACTCTTGATTTAATAACCCGGCTATAACCGACTGATATCATGTGTAACAACTTATCAAATCAACACTTGATCCGATAACCCGGCTATATCGCATACAACCGATCAATGTCACGAATCGCGAGAATAGAATACGGTATCACATATCGTATTAATCTCGGTCCCGCACATATCACATATGTGCTCCTACTCCGTTTCGCTTGATCCAGGAAACCCCTGTGTAGGACTCTAAAGACTCATCAATACGCCGGTAGTAGGTGATGATCATATCAAACACCTACAAGACGCAAGCGGTCTGCTAAACGTAACGGCCACTCGGGTATTGAGCGATCAGAAGATCAACAAGCAAGCCTGTACATTCTCCTGTGAATCCAATCGGTAACACTCCCGTACAGTCCGGTCTCGTCGTCTGATATGTCGCATATCTCGCCTAGGGGTGGTAAACGTCAGACCCCAGTAGCTCGATAAGTCGTGCCGATATATGGTCTACAACAGTTCGAGAAACTACTGATAACACTTACCAGTAAATCTCAGCAACCCTGGCTAGGGATTTCCAGTTATAGCCAATCGAACACAGCACAACATCAACTCCCTATACCGGGAGAGACGAATCCCCTCCTATCGCTCATTGCCTCCATGTGATTCGGGACTGTACCCAAAAGCTACCTTTTTGCACGCTCGATTGGACGTGGTATGATGGAAATCAAAGCATAGTGGGAATCACACAAGACTCTATGACGATCTCGGGTCAACAGACTACTCTGTACCAGTGTCACCGGAGAACTGCCATCTGACGTGAGGTATAATACCATCTGGGAGTTCTCGGCGAGTTCGTCCAGTGTACCCAGTCTCTACTGAGCACCCTACACCATACTTGATGTCAAACACCGATGGATATGGGATCATCCATCGCTCATCATATGGGTCAAGATGCGTATATGCTAGCCTACTCTGGTGTATCGATGCCCTGTCTCGATACACCCTCGACTAGGAACTGTTATAGGATGTACTCGTCGACTACCGTGGCCCCACTAGTATGATCTCATCATAGTCCCAGTAGTCGAGTACATATCCTAAGAGCTTTATCAACGTGTAACATAGAGACAATCAGAGTACATGTTAAGATAAAGTACAACCAGATAGCATACTATCATGTCGAGCAAGAAAGTCCCCCCTATATATGTCCAAGCATCCACTACAATATACATCGTATATACAGTAATGTCCTCTAGGGCATACATATAACTAACAATCTCCCACTTGCACTAGGGCCATCTGTTGTGGTATCACATACCCAACAATTAGCTGCGGTTGAAGTATCTCATACTCAACCATCCCATAAAAGTCTCTACTAGGAAAAAGGCCTTTGTGAGTGGATCCGCGCTGTCGTCCTCTGTGTCTACTCTCCTAACCTTGATCTCCTTGGAGATCAACCATCTCCATGATCAGGTGATACGGCCTAAGAATTATATCTGGATTTCTGATGGGACGGGGGTTCCTTGGCCAAAAGCCACAACTCCATTGTCAGACAATGGTAGGAACGAAGTTCATCTCATGAACTTATATATACAGACTGCCTCTTTGGTAGCATCCTTGGTAACGATGTATCTTGCCTTTAATCGTCTAGTAAGTCACGATATCTAGCTTGGAACTCTCCCAACATACCATCCCTCCACTGAGGGTAAAGACAATGCCTGCGACTGACATTCAATCGTCCTTATCACCCTGGAACCTTTCCAGTGATTCTCCCCAGGATCGATTGATACCATCTCACTACAACTAGTGAGTATCCTAACATCCAATTTGATCTATCTCATAGATCCAAAAACCCAGGATTTAGGAGGTATCACTTTGATCCTATATGGAGAATCCTTGTGATAAGCGGATATTGACCGAGCGTAGCATAGGAAACTCCTTCCCTATCAAGAGTATGTCATCCACGTACTCTACGAGGAACACCACCATACTCCCTACTACCTTTTTCTATATACAAGGTTCATCTACCATTTTGATGAACTCAAACTCTTTGACTACCACATAGAAAAGACGTTCCAACTCCGCGATGCCTGCTTTATCACATAAAACATCATGCATACGTTTCCGCTGCTCCCACTGTCTACGAAGCCCTCTGGCTGTGTACTTATAGACTCTCTCTTTTAAAACATCATTTAGAAAAGCAGTCATGACACCCAACCGCCAGATATCGTAGTCATGGTATGTAGCCGTGGCAAGTAGGATCTGGATGGACTTAAGCATAGCTTTGAAAGTCTCAACTTTTCCATGTACGCCAAGTAATCTTCTCAAGATATACTTGCTCCTAATGGGGATTGAACCCTTCAGATAAAGCAACCAAAGTCCATACTTTGTTGGTGTATAAGGATTCCATCTCAGATCGCTAAGCATCCAGCCATTCTTACAGAGTCCCACTCCTGATGGCCAGCTCGAAATAAGTTGGGTCATTATCTCATGATGCAATCCTCGCTCCCACTGTCATAGAGAAACCGAAGTATCTCTCTGGTGGATGAGGAACCCTACCAGATCGGCGGAGAGGCCGAGGTTTGTTAGAAACTATTGAATCGTTCGGGTTTACCAAATCATCAGCTGCAGTTTGTATAGCTGGAACCTTTCCAGTTCTACATAACAGATCTTGCCTCGAGCTTGTCCGGATTTTGCTTTTAGACATAGGCCGGACAACCCCAAATCTTAACAAACTTAAGATATGGGCTCTTCCCTTTCCATATCATATATGAAGTGGTAGGCAACTGATTTGATTTGAACCTTATTCAATAGGTATGCAGCTTCTCAAGTACATAACTCCTAAAAAGAATTAGGCAACTCAGTATTACTCATCATAGAGCACACCATATCTCATAGGGTGTGATTGCTCCGCCCCGAAACACTATCGTGCTATGTTGTATACGAAGGAGTAATGCTGAGAGAGAATCTTATTCTCCTTCAAAATAGTCCAGGAATTCCGTGCTCAAGTATTCTCCTCCCTGATTTCATCATAGGACATAATACTTATACCCGTTTTTGGTTCTCTACTTCTAACTTATATTTTGTGAATATCTCAAAAGGTTCGGGCTTGTGTTTCAACAGGAACACATGTGCGAATCTTGAGAGATCATCAGTGAATATAATAAAGTACAATGAACCGGTCTTGGCATGTGTAGACAGGGGACCTTCATACATCAGCATGTATCAATCCCAAGAGTTCACTAACTCTTTCTCTGTTTCCAATAAATGGAGCTGTGGTCATCTAATCTTTATGACATGACCGGCAAGTTTCACAAGATGTAAATTCAAACTAATTTAAATATGCATCTATATGTAACTTTAACTAGTCGGGTCGCATTGATTTGACCTAGTCTATAATGCCTCAAGAAGGATTCGTTTATTTCTGAACTCTTCTTCTTGTGTGTGTTTTGTACATTAAGAACTGTGGTTTGATTTAGAACGTCTATGCTTTTAGATAACGTGCCTGAACCGATCAACTCTTGATATAGGAAATGTTCAAAACATTATCCAACAATACAAAATTATATCCTTCTTTACTAATAATGAGATTGATATGATGTTGTATATCAGGTTCGGTATCTAATAACATTCGTTCAGAATCAATGTATTCTGGTAATACAGGGTGATAGTGACCAACAGACTTGGCTGCAACACTTGCACCGTTTTTATCTCATGAAACTCATCACCCGTTCTCAGTTCTTTACTTATCTGTAGCCCATGTAACATATTACATATGCGGGATCCTGATCCGGTATCTCATACCCAGGACGTAAAGGATACTGAGAAACAGTTCTATGTAATGAACACACCCGAAGATGATGCATCAGCATGCACTTTCTTCATTTGGGCGGCACGGGA
Source organism: Agapanthus africanus (assembly GCA_030015575.1). Lineage (NCBI taxonomy): Eukaryota > Viridiplantae > Streptophyta > Magnoliopsida > Asparagales > Amaryllidaceae > Agapanthus > Agapanthus africanus. The sequence goes on from JASDDO010000029.1 coordinate 220,293,461, forward strand.
AATCTGGGAATCTCCAATTTCCTGCTCTGTCTTATAACAATTATAAGTTGGAGAGGGACCAACGTTCCCTAGCGCAGTATAACAAGCGGGTTCAGTCAATACATCCGTATTATTATCTTGATTAAGGCGTGATATGGTCGCTACCTGGAGAGAGAGAGAAGAAAACACTTAGCATATGCTCTTGCAAGATTAGATTAGTTATCTAATATATCTAATCAGGATGTCTCCCACTGTTTTAGTCAAATCTTCCTTCAAACCCTAAAATGAAAGACTAGCCGGGATTAATTACACGCTACAAATTCGTTAATCTTTCAGCCAGGCCAGTGTCGGTACTTTGAGGGAGGTCCCCCGTGCTTTCGTACGAACCTATTTAAAGTAAACCTCGTTTTCCCAGGGGCGTAACCCCGTTGACACCTTTCTAGACACCTACTTGATCGGGTAATTGTAATGTGTAAAACTCTCCCAGGAGTAACTCTTACTCGCAGTGGGTATCGGGATCCAACTATCTCATAGAAGGTATGCAATCTCATTGCAAATTTCAACACTTGAAATTCCCAATAATATATTACCCCTAGCGTCCTATGACCTTGACGGAGGTCAACAAACCATAGGCTACTAGTCAAGTTCAACCCGTCATTTCCTGATTGAATTAAACCCACCCACACGACCCTTGACGGAGGTCGACAAGGCCGCACGCCTACCCTAATCCAATTTACATCATATGCATAAGCAGATAAATACTAGTCAGCTACCGCACACTACGCCTTGATGGAGGTCAACAAACATAGCACGAATACTAAATATGACTTATCCGAAATGACAGAGGGCTACGACAGGTCTTTAAGAAAACCCTTTGCGTTATGAACTTGATATCGTTGTAGAATCGAGTGATTTTAAATGGAGTGTTTTTGAGGTTTTTCTAGTTTTGCTAAAGGGGTCACTCCCAGTGAAGGGATCGTCGGCCTTTTCCTCATCGAATAAGGTGCAGGGTATATCATATATACCGCTGTGCAAAGCAAGAACTATAGAAGCAATCAAAAGACAAACCGAGTTTGTAGCATCTGCTAGTTTCACTAAAGAGGTCACTCCCGGTGAAGGGATCTCGGCTCTTTCCTTATCGAATAAGGTGCTGGATGTTCTACAAGGAACACCACTATGCAAAGCAAGAACTAGAGCTACCAGGTTTTAAACAAGTTTCTACAACATCTTAGATTTCTTTTATTACATTAATCTCATTAATGAAGTCCCATTTTATTATGCTTCACAAGCATCACATTTGAAACGAAATCTGCAATATAACATATATCTCATATATATAATATAAACATTCGTCTCAGGCAGTAATATGATCTCATTACAGAACATTGCAGCAGAAGAACATATATGAAATATTGGATATGCTAGGATGTCCGTGTTTTTAATACGAGCCAGTATAAAACACGGATTCCACGGTCGCGATGAATAGCCAAACCTACATCCCTAGAACCCTACGAGAGCGGCAAGCAACACTGCCAATTCTAGGGTTAGGAGACCCGGTCTCGACTCCTCGAGATGGTCTCCCATTGGACCCTAGAACCCGGTTACTTGTGCTCCCCGCCTTGGGTCTACCTAATGCGGAAAAGTAAATAATATACAATGGTGACATCATCCTCAGCCCGGAAGTGCCCCAATAAATGAATATTACATACAAATGAATTTTACATGAATGAAAAAGAAAAAACTCTCATCTCACATAAAACCCCCGGCTATTCAAACGCGACGATCCAATATAACATATCACAGCAACACATAATATCACATATCATCAACGTAAGTAAATATGCGTATCCCAATTGTCGTTGATGTATAGCAACGAAACCAGCGATACACCACATATTACACTTACGGTCGCAGAAAAGAAAGTGTAAAACTACAACAGTTGGAATCCGCAACCTCCTTAGACATCGCATGCCTAACCAAATGAATTCCTTAGACATCACATGCCTAACAATTATAAACCCCGCATTTTAGTCTCATTATCGAAAACTCTTTTCAATATTAAGTCGGGCAATTCAACAAGATTCCCGACATCATGATCGAATGGTCGTCGCAAACTTTAGTAGACGGCCGCACCCCCGGATGCCGTCGACGAAGTGCAATAAGGTGGAACACCGCTGCCGCGAGCACCCGAACGGATGCTTTTGGCGACGGGGCTCTCCTACAGTCACTTGGTCAGGGCTATGGGGTGTGGCTGTCTATTAAGTTTACCCGGTGAGTATCCGCGTACGCTACGTGATTGCGACGGACTATTGATCACATCAAAATTCCGTGGCAACCGATCATCTGACACTAAACTGCTATGCTTATAATATTCAAATTAGTTATCTCATAACTACTTGTGGATTCCAAATATTGTATCACATTCCAGATAAATAGACAATGTCAAACTTTCCGATCGAATAAACAAACACCCAATATTTCCCAAATAGCTCAACACTTGAGATTAGTTTAAAAACATCCATCACATGCCACAATACCAATGGTCCAGCCGTAGAAGGGTCAAGCCAACGCCTCACATGTGGCACGCCGTACTGCCACAAACCCTAAGGTTTAGAGGCAGTTCAAGACGGTCATATAATCGAGTTAAGGTTTGTTACCTTCTAGAGGGTCCACCGCGTTACCTGCACGACTTAGAATGTTCTTAAACTACGGAAAAATCCAACACTTGGAAATTTTCCGGGTCGGGAAAAAGTGAGTTATTGATATCCGTTCGAACTTTTTAACACGTTCTAAAAATTACCCGGACAACCTAAACAAAGTTAAATTATCCGATCGAATCAACGAGTACCCAATACAACCCAGAAAACTCAACTCTTGAGTATTAAATAAAAATTCCCATAAAACACAGGAATTACATAAGGACATTACTGTGCAAACAGTGAAGCATGAAGCTACAGTATGGCCGCGGAACCGCCGCGCAAGCCAGGGTACGGCCGCGGTTCCGCGGCTCTTTGATGGAATTAGGAGCACGTGCTGCACAGTAATTCCTAAAAAACCCTGCTGAATTTTTTGAGTATTTTTAATATGAAAAAATCAACATTTTTATAAAATTTCTAGAGAAGGGTAAAAACTAGGGTTTCGGGGTTCGATCGGACTTTAAACTTCGTCTAGACTTTGCCTAAAGCTCTAGCTTGGCTCTGATACCACTGTAGGGTTGCCAGACACGCTCACAAGGTTCTATGAGGTATCAACCATGCCCGATTAAAAATTTAGCTGTGCCGAACAACCCAAAGCCGGATCTTTAAACTAGAGTTTATGCGAAAACTTGCATGTTAAACACTTTAACACTAAGTGAGAGGGATTACAACCTTTGTAGATCCTGTCCTTCACTTCAATAGCTCCGTGTAGATGTCCCCTTCGCTGCGATCATGAACTCCGGACTCTAGAGAAGATCCACAAGAAGAATGAACGTGCATGCTTTGATGACTTTGAGGCCGAATATGATCTACGTCGGGGAGACACTAACTCAAGCTATTCCTTCACTAGGTCATCAACTTTGTGAAGAGAACACACTCTACTACATGGAAAGTGGTAGAGGATGAAGAAGTAGGAGGTGGGCTCACTTTAGAATTAATTTTCTCACATTTTTCCTCATAGCACCATTAGAGCTTGAAAGCTTTTTCAAGGAGCATGATCAAGAAGAAGAAGGAAGAATAATCTCATCATATGAATTATGTCCTCCTCAATAATGTAACCATGGGTGAGTTAAGCTATCATGCTTAACTCATGTAGAGAATTAACCAAGGTATGAGGTTAAGGGTTGGGTTAACTAATATCCTAAGGAATGACAAAAGAGTTGACTTTGTCAATGTTTCTTCAAGCTTCATGAAGCTTGATAACTTTGACCAAAGTCTCATCTCTTTTGTTATTTGTTAGGAAATAAGTAAATCCTAATTTAACATTGATTTGGTCTAAGTCTTATACACCCAACTTGTATGTATCATCCAGCAAGATACAAACAGGTACATTTGCATATATCACATATAAACAATGTGCACAATCTAGTGAGAAAATAAATCATAAGTGAGCTAATACTAGTTAATGTAATGTAATATATCAAATATATAATTATACATTAAATTATTAAATCAACTCTTGATTTAATAACCCGCCTATAACCGACTAATATCATGTGTAACAATTTATCGAATCAACACTTGATCCGATAACCCGGCTATATCGCATACAACCGATCAATGTCACGAATCGCGAGAATAGAATACGGTATCTCATAACGTATTGATCTCGTTCCCGCACATATCACATATGTGCTCCTACTCTGTTTCGCTTGAGCCAAGAAACCCCCGTGTAGGACTCTAAAGACTCGTCAATACGCCGGTAGTAGGTGATGATCATATCAAACACCCATAAGCCGCAAGCGGTCTGCTAAACGTAACGGCCACCCGGGTATTGAGCGATCAGAAGATCAACAAGCAAGCCTGTACATTCTCCTGTGAATCCAATCAGTAACACTCCCGTACAGTCCGGTCTCGTCGTCTGATATGTCACATATCTCGCCTAGGGGTGGTAAACGTTAGACCCCAGTAGCTCGATAAGTCGTATGGATATGAGGTCTATAACTGTTCGAGAAACTACTGATAACACTTACCAGTAAATCTCAGAAACACTGTCCAGGGATTTCCAGTTATAGCTAATTGAACACAGCACAACATCAACTCCCTATACCGGGAGAGACGAATCCCCTCCTATCGCTCATTGCCTCCATGTGATTCGGGACTGTACCCAAAAGCCACCTTTTTGCACGCCCTCTTAGACGTGGTATGATGGAAATCAAAGCATAGTGGGAATCACACAAGACTCTATGACGATCTCGGGTCAACAGACTACTCTGTATCAGTGTCACCGGAGAACTGCTATCTGATGTGAGGTATAATACCATCTGAGAGTTCTCGGCGAGTCCGTCCAGTGTACCCAGTCTCTACTGAGCACCCGTACACCATCCTTGATGTCAAACACCGATGGATATGGGATCATCCATCGCCCATCATATGGGTCAAGATGCGTATACGCTAGTCTACTCTGGTGTATCAATGCCCTGTCTCGATACACCCTCGACTAGGGACTGTTTTAGGTTTTACTCGTTGACTACCGTGGCCCCACTAGTATGATCTCATCATAGTCCCAGTAGTCGAGTACATATCCTAAGGGCTTTATCAACATGTAATATAGAGACAATCAGAGTACATGTTAAGATAAAGTACAACCAGATAGCATACTATCATGTCGAGCAAGAAAGTTCTCCCTATATATGTCCGAGCATCCACTACAATATATATCGTATGTACAGTAATGGCCTCTAGGGCATACATATAACTAACACTTCTCCTTCGCATCACGCAGCTCCCGGCTCAGCCTCTCCTCACGCGAGGAAGACTCGCCCGCTATCTGCATCGTCGGGGCAATTTCCTCTTGCTCCATATTGACAATGAGGGCGCAGTGCTGGAGGACCTAAGGAAAACAAAGTAAGGGTTAAAAAGATGTCCGATCATGCAAACAAATCAGGCTTAACGAAGACCCGGGTGGGAGACGGACACTAACCTGCACGGCCTCCTGGGCTATGGCCTCCATTTTGGCCTTTAGGGTACCCTGGGGAATCTTTCCCCCGGCCGACCGTTCCATCACCGAGAGCAGGCTGTCAGTGATGGAAAGCCCTGAGGGAACCTCTAAGCGGAGATCCCCCTCCTCTACGAAGATCAGGGCAGACGAGGAACGAGACACCGTATTTTTGTGCCTCTTGAGGGGAGCCACGGGAGCGCCGACCTCATCCTCCACCTCTAAAACCCGAGGCTCCTTCTCCCGAGCATGTTTTCGGCTCTCCTTGTGGCCGGAATCCGACGCCCGGGGCATAGCAGAACTCCTGGCCAGAGCGGCGGCCGACAGGGCTGGGCCTGAAGCGGGACGTGATGAGCCGGCACCTCCGGCCTTCCTTCCTTTCTTCTCAGCCATCGCAGCCCTAAATTTTTCCTTATCCATCGGCTATGCAAAGGAGGGAAACACACAAAGGGAGTTTGCAATGCCAGAAAGAATAGAAGAATACACAAGTCTAAACAGGTCACCTAAGCTCCTAACTTACCCACAAACTGAGCGGGGCTGAGCCCGGCCCAACTGAGGGCCTGCTCGGACAGCAACACATTGGGCCGTTGGACGGGCTCCCACGCTGACACTACCCTCACTTTAGGATCGGAAGACCGCCTGACCCGTGGGCAGTCGGCCCTGTGCCACTGGACAGGCACAGGCCAATCCTCACCCTCGGGTCGCCCGACAAACAAGAACTTCTCCTTCCATTAATGAATGGAAGAAGGTACTGCTACGACCCTGACCCGGCCGCCCCTCCTCTGTGTTTTCTAAAAGAAACGTATACCCAGCTAGGCTCATCCTTATGAGTGCCGGGGTGATTTTTTAAGTGCACGGCGGCGCCACGGGCGTCAATCCGACGCCGGAATGTGGAAATGAAATTTTTCTAAAAACTAGAAATCGGCACCACCGCGCCCAAAAATCCCGGATCGGGCCATTAACCTAACGCTAGCTAACTAGAGAATGAGTAGAGAAGCTATACCGAGCGATCCGCGTCCTTCGGTCTTCGGCCCCCACTCCGATCTCCTCGCGGAACCTCCGGTCTTCATCTCCTCGTCGGTACGGGCACCACATCACCGAGTTCTTTTACGGGCTCCCACCTCTGGACCGTGGCAACTCGAGCACGAAGTTGGCGAGCCGACGTGTCCAAGAAATGCTGTAGACTAGTGTAGAAACCATTGTCTCAATTGGGGTTGTGAAGTTGCCATGATGGAGGAATGAAATAACTTTGGAGTGAGGTTGAGAATTTTGCAAGCAAGAAAATGAGATATGAATTATTCCCCGCATCAAAAATGAACCTCACCCTCTCCCCTCAAGTAGTGGCCGACCCCTCTCTCCAAATGATGGAGAGACAAATTGCAATAATGCAAGAAAGGAATGTGAAGGATAAAGAGAGGAAAAAATGGACACACCATTTCTAAATCAAATCCCATCACATAAATGAAAACCATCATGAAAAAGAAAAGATGCTTAACCCATCATAATCCCCATTTAACAAATGACCCCCTCCATAAATACTAATTTGCACAATTGCAAATTAGCCCCTCTCATCAATAAAGTCCGGCCGTGAAGGAACAAAGGAAAGCTAGCCGAAAAGGAATAAAAACTGGAAACTTCAGAAAACTGATCCTGTAATAAATTACAGGAAAACCCTGCGACTGTATATACATACCCGCATTTGTATTCCCACTGAATACAAATGCAATGAGACAAAATCTATACTGTACAATACTAGGATCCGGCTTAAACCAAAGCTCGCTAGTAAAATCCGTCCGATCATGATCCGTGCAATACCGCACGTATCTGATCGAACTTTGCCATATCTCCATACGGCCTCTACAGCGTTTCGCCCGAAACTTGAGAAAACGGTCTGTGGGGGGCTCTAATGACTCGTCAATACTTTGGTTGTGGATTTAACCACTAGCACGTCAGAGGTATTAGCCTATACGTAACGGGTTACCAGGTATTGACCAAAAGGGACGTCGATGAGCGAACTCATCCTGACACCCTACTGAGCCTGTCAGTGACAATATCTGTACAGTCCGGTCCGTTTGTCTATGATCATCGCATGTCGGGCCTAGGGGGTTGGTAAAAGTCAGACCCCCAAAAGCGGTACAAGTCGTGGCGGAGTGTAGTCCAGAACACCCTGAGATACTACTGGAATACCTACCAGTAAATCTCCTGCCTCGGCCGAGGGCTTTGTGTAATGGCTCTCCTAGATACAGCGCGACCTCACCCCCAATACCGGGAGAGACGAACCCCTGCAGATCCGCTCACTGCCTCCTTATGGCTCGGGACTGTACCCAACTAAAACCTGTTTGCACGTCTTCTTTGAGCGTGGTAGGGTAGTAATCAAAGCACAGTGGGAACTCACAAGAGACAAATGACGATCTCAGGTCGATGAACTAACCTGTACACATGTCACCAGGGAACTGCTATCTGACGTCAGGTATAAGACCAACTAGCATGTTCCCAGCGAGTCCTGTCCGGTGTATTAATAACCCAATGAGCACCTGTATACATCTTAGGTGAACCAACTGACACCAGTGGCTTGTGAGACCAGCCATCGCCCCTCGTCGGGGTCTTGACTGTATACACTAGTCTACTCTGGAGTATCGATGCCCTTTCTCGAAACTCCCACGACTAGGGACCTTTTAAGGATGTGCTTATAGACCCCAGCTCCCACGTCTATGATCGCCCTCATACTGCTGGTAGTCAAGCAAGAATCCTAGGGGCTCTATCAACGTGCAATAGTGACCTGTAAGGTCACCTAAAGCAGTACACGATGATAAAGATAAACTAGATAGCATACTATCATCTTGGATAAGACTGTCCTACCGGGATAGGTCCTCCCTCAATCATTGCAATCATGTGCCTGTGATCCAATAATTGACACTGAGGGCACTATCTCCAACAATCTCCCACTTGCACTCAAGGCTAATTATTGCGATGTCGCATACTCACAGCCCATGTGATACCGAACACCCAACTCCTCTACTAGTCATTCTCACAAAGCTCGTTTGCGAAACTATTGCGTTCGAGGAATAGCCTCAGTGTGTGTATCCGCTGTAAAGTTTCTTTCTATGTCTCTCTTTATCTCAAGTTCGCGGAGAAACCCATCTCCCGAAATGAGCAATACCTGTCTTAGAATATATTTGGATGTCTGATGGGACCTAGTTCATAAGTGAACTCCAAATCCAAACTTATTTGACTGTATCGTCGACTGAACTTAATCAGTGTCCTGCGCCATGCCTCCCTCAGTATTCACCTGGACCACCTGTCTAAAATACTTCCCCTCGTCAGAGGGAAAACTATAACTCTGACAGCCACTCTGTCATCCAGGTCACCTTGGAAGCCTGGAATGATAACCGTCTCTTAAAAGAGGCTGCCGTTATCAAATCCCTAGAACATCCAATTATGTTCTAAAACTGCTTCCGATCGTTTCTCCAGGATTGAGTTAATATCAACTTACTGCATCTCGTGCAAAAAACAATATCTGGTGTGGTACTTGACATCTCACGATTGACTCATTTTCCTAAGCAAGTGACCTGCCAATCATGCACAGCCCTCTCCCCTTTAGTCTGTAAGACACCTTTAGAGAGGGTGACTCCATCACCTGTAAGTACATTACCGTGCCAGGAGTCCTCCATTCTAAATACCTTTAGAATGCTGTCTAAGTACCCAGATTGGGAAACCACCCAAATCTAGATCTAAAACCATAGATCTAGTAACCAGAATGTCTGATATAATATCCAAGTCCTATGTGGAGAAACTACCGTATGACAACCAAAGTATAACCGACCGTAGTATAGGAATTTCACTTCCTATTCTGTGTATGTCATCCAAATACCAGGATATTACACCTTACTACCTTCTTAACAGATCCATCCCCTATTCTGATGAAGTCAAACCTATGACTGTCATATCAGAAATAGATGATCTATCTCCGCTATATCCGCTTTAGTCCATAAATAGACATAAGCTACTCTGTCCACTATGCTTCCGCTGCTCCCACTGACTGCGACAACCCTCTGGCAGAGTCATATACACGTGCACTTCTAAAGCTAGTTTAGAACGACGCTATACTCATCCTCCTGCCGGGTCTCACAGTCTGGAATAACAGCATTGGCAGGTCTGGGTAAACAAGAACCTCCCTATCACCGTCCTTGAGCTTACCGAAGTACCTCTCGAGCGCCTGAGGTTACCCACCATATCTGCGGAGTGGCTAATGGAATGTCAAACCAGATTAAATCTTGAGGTTCTTATCAAATTTTTAGTAATCGTTTCCGGTTCTGGAATCACTTCCAGTTCTACCATACTCCTACTACTGTTTTCTGAAAAACTCCATTTTTATTAAAACTGTGGCGAGTCGAGAACAATATCACTATTGATCTTCAAGATGGTAGAAAGTCAACCCTCGTCATAGCCTGGGTCATCCCACAAACAGCCATTACAGAAACGTGCCTTGAGTTATCCAAAGTCTGGTTTTAAGCATAAGCCGGACAACTCCCCGTACCTTAATATCGTTAAGATATGAACCGTTCTATATCCAATATAGAAACAGAGGCACTGATTTAAATGAACCAGATTCAAGTCATGCAGCAGTCTCCAGTGCATGTCAACTAAATGGAAGGAGGCCGATCAGCGTTATTCAACTTAGGAGTACTTCCAATTATGAGTAACCTGAAAGAGAAGCAAGTTCTCTTAATCATTACTATCAACTGAATACCACACACAAGTATCTACATCTTCGACCACCTTAAAGAATCTCGATACTTTCAATACCTGGTTCTTTACTTTAATCTTATACTTATAACTTGTCAAAACTTGGACCCTGTGTTTGTACGAATCACTTGTCTAAGAACTAGAGAAGTCACAAGTAAACTGAATATAGTACGAGGACCAGCCCCTCTGTCCTAAAGGACACTGGACAATATACAATACTCTGTATAGGTCCCCTGAGTCTAGTGACTCATTCACTGTGTGTCGTAGGTTGAAAACTGTACTTATGGTTAAGAAGAATTACACCGCTGTTCAATGCTCCTTACCTAACCATCCACTGATATAGGTAAATGTCATAGATATAATTTCAAAAAGGTATATCTCACTCTATAAAAATAGACGTACAGATATATCAATTTGAAATTGGTGCATAGCAACGGATATTCAAAACCAAATATTTGTTGTCCGGCAAACAACCCAGGTGACTTCCTCAAATATCACCAATTACAACGAATTCCGATATAATGAGGATGATCACCTAATTCCCAATAACTTACTCCCACTCATCATCTGTAAAACCATACAGATGTGAGAATCAAACCTGGTAAATACATACCCTGGAGCAAGTGTCTAATTGGGAAATCAGTTTTCTTTTAACAGTACACAGTGAAACTGAAACATTGAAATGTTTCGATGGGGTATCCCGGTATTCCTATTAATGCCTCTTCCATTATCAAATTCATAACTTTAACTGTATAATTCTTTGCCATCTCTCCAAATCCCTTTATATGTCTTTAATCATTACCTTCTGTACACCCCTTTAGGCCAAATGGTTTTCTTCCTTCCCTACCGTTTGGCACCAGCCTATGGTTTGGAAGAAGACTATCCAATAAGCATAATGGGTGTACTATCCTAATCCTAGGAGCACTCGCAATGCGAGAGAAGGTGAAGATAAAAGACAACCGAATAAACCTTATTCCTATTTCTCTTGAACCTGAATCCATCCCCGAACTGGAACAAGTTCCTTTCGAGTTCGTATATAACCATACGATGGAGTATCCAAATAAACTATGGATCGTCGTAGTGATACGGAGTGTTCTGGAGAAATACAAAGGTGAAGTGGGAGTGGTATTGAAATACTTGGTTTGGTCGTGAATAGCAGTCGCAGTTTACTTTGCCCTCTTACTAATCCATTGATATGTCTTTACTTAATACCTTCTGTACACCTTAATTAGGCTAATTGGTTTTCTTCATTCCCTACCGTTCGGCACCAGCCTATGGTTTGGAAGAAGACTATCCAATTTGCGTAATAGGTGTACTATCTCCTAAACCAAGGAGTACTCGCAACCTGAGAGAAGGTAAAAGGAAAAGACAACTGAATAGTCCTATTCGTTTTCTCCAGAACCGAAAACCATCCTCGAATAAATTCCTACGAGTTTGTATATAACCATACGATGGTTTTGTCCAATGGAAGTGGACGTTCGTAGTAATACGGGGTGTCCTGGAGAAAAGGGTAAAAGTAGGAGTGGCAATGAGGTATGCAACTCTGACAATCCAAAAGCCAGTGTTTAAGGAGGTTCGGTAAATTTTGGTCACTGAGTCATAGTCAAGGGTCGGGTCATGGTCGCTGTCAAAGAGAGAGAGAAAAGAAACACTCAGCGTGCACTCTAACCTAGATCAGAATTGTTATCAATTTATCTAATCAGGAAACCTCCCACTGTAACGTCAAATTCTTCCCCAAACCTAAAAGAAGAATTAGTAGGGATCACCCGAGGAGTAAACCAACTCATCAGTAGGAATCAGGATCCAACTATCATCGCATGATAACGTGAAGGAATCCGCTCACATTATCACACTCCAGAAGGTATGCGCATATCTGGCAAGTTTCAGTTTCTTTAGAAACTCCCGATGTGATTTTTGCCCCATGCTCTTTTGACCTTGACTAAGGCCAACAAATCATAAGTCACATGTCAAGTTCTACCCGTCATTGTCCAGGTTAATTTGAACCCACTCGTACAAGCCCAAGGCCAACAAGGCTATACGACTGTCCCAAACCAACGCATCTATCTATACAGCATATGAATACCCAATAGCTACCAATCACTGTGCCTTGAATTTGGCCAACAAACACAGCTTGAATACTTATTGACTATCCATATGAAACGACGGAGGGCTACGAATGGTTTCTGGAGAAAACCTTTAATGTAATGAACTTGATATCGTTGAAGGAACCGGATAGCTTTTTAAATATATAGTGACGAAAACCTTTGCTAAAGAGGTCACTCCCGGTGAAGGGATCTCGGCTCTTTCCCGTAGAATGAAGTGCAGGATATTCCAACTAAATACCACGATGCAAAGCAAAAGTAATCGGCTATAGTGAAGTTATTGCCCTGAAGCAAACTTTTGTCCAAGGGGTCACTCCCGGTGAAGGGATCTCGGCCCTTGCCTCGTCGACTGAGGAGCAGGATATTCCAACTGAATACCACGATGCAAAACAAAAAGAGAACGTCCTTGCAATAACAGCTTTTTGAAAAATGTTCCAACAACATCAGAATAGGTTTGTTTAGCTTGCATTGATCCGAATCAACGCAATCCCATCAATTGATCACACCAATAAAGAACGAAAATAATGATGTACGTATATGCCATCCGCATTCGCCACTGGGTCCCGTCATCACCTGTTAGGTTACTTAACTAACGACAGAGCGGGGACTGGACTAGCGTGGATGCAAAACATATACAACATCTACTAATATATATATATCAATATATAATATTCGCTCAAGGCGTGATAAAATGCAACATCACAGAAATATAATAAGCATCACAGAACAATACAGATATCTGGGATCCCCGGGTTTCATAGAGCCGCTACTGAAACCCGAGGTCGTGTGGATAGCCTGTGCAATGAAATCCTAGACCCCTACGGACGCGACAAGTTACCCGCAAAAACCTGAAGCGAGGCAGCCCCCTTCAGCAATGTGAATGGACCACCCAGCACTTCACGGAATCCGGTAACTTGGGCACCCCTCTTTGGGTCAACCTGTACCCCCTACGAGTGCGGCGAATAGCCCGCCAATTCTAGAGTGAAGCCCCCTCCGTCTTAAAGCCATGAGATGCGGGCCCGTTGCCCTCTAGAACCCGGCTATCCGTGCACCCCTCCGTGGGGTAATCCTAGTATAGAAAGTAAAATATATATACAACGGGTATATCGACCTCAGCCCGGTCGTGCCCCAAAAGAATAATATACAAACAGGCAGTGACGGCAGTCGACATGTCGGACGCTCGCCCCGCAATATCAAATGTACATAATAAACCAAACTGTACTACCATTACATCCAGACTATCCCCCACAACCAATCCGCAACATCACAGCACAGCACAGAACATCAACGTGAATGTCACGTTCGCAAATCCATCTAAAAGGGCTATAGCAGATAGACTGGATTTACCGATCGAATGACATTCACGATCGCAGATATAATGTAAATACTGTGAACCAACATGTTTAAACTTTTCGATCGATCAAATTTACCTAAGTGGGCCCCAAGCACTACTGTAGCACTCAAAGAAAATTTGGGCCCAAAAAGAATATTCCAAAAACCCCATTTCCAAGTCAAAAGCCCACTGTAAAAATTTGGTACAGTGAACAGTCAATCTTGCGGCGGAACCGTGGCCAATGCGTGGGTTCGGCCGCGGTTCCGCGTTGGAAAGATGACGTCACGCGACCAAATTTTCACAGAATGCTTATAATTGCCTGCATGTGTTTCTGCAACCACCTGAAAAAATTTTAGAGCCTAAACAAATTTCGACAGAAACATATGCAATGAAAATGCGGTTTTGGGATAAATGTTCGATTGAAATTCTAAACACGTTAGATCAAGCTAAACTAGGTTAATGGCGTGGCTCTGATACCAATGTAAGTGCACGGCGGCGCCCCGGGAGTCAATCCGATGCCAGAATGCGGAAACGAAATTTTTTTAAAACTAGAAACTGGCACCACCACGCACAAAAATCCCGAATCGGGCCATTAACCTAACGCTAGCTAACTAGAGAATGAGTAGAGAAGCTATACCGAGCGATCCGTGTCCTTCGGTCTTCGGCCTCCACTCCGATCTCCTCGCGGAACCTCCGGTCTTCATCTCCTCTTCGGTACGGGCACCACATCGCCGGGTTCTTTTAAGGGCTCCCACCTCTGGACCGAGGCAACTCGGTCACGAAGTTGGCGAGCCGACGTGTCCAAAAAATGTTGTAGACTAGTGTAGAAACCATTGTCTCAATTGGGGTTGTGAATTTGCCATGATGGAGGAATGAAAGAACTTTGGAGTGAGTTTGAGAATTTTGCAAGCAAGCAAATGAGATATGAATTATTCCCCTCATCAAAAATGAACCTCACCCTCTCCCCTCAAGTAGTGGCCGGCCCCTCTCTCCAAATGGTGGAGAGACAAATTGCAATAATGCAAGAAAGAAATGTGAAGGATAAGGAGAGGAAAAGAAATGGTCACACCATTTCTAAATCAAATCCCATCACATAAATGAAAACCATCATGAAAAAGCAAAGATGCTTAACCCATCATAATCCCCATTTAACAAATGACCCCCTCCATAAATACTAATTTGCATAATTGCAAATTAGCCCCTCTCATCAATAAAGTCCGGCCGTGAAGGAACAAAGGAAAGCTAGCCGAAACGGAATACAAACTGGCAACTTCAGAAAACTGATCCTGTAATAAATTACAGGAAAACCCCGCGACTGTATATACATATCCGCATTTGTATTCCCACTGAATACAGATGCAATGAGACAAAATATACACTGTACAATCTAGGATCCGGCTTAAACCAAAGCCCTCTAGTAAAATCCGTCCGATCACGATCCGTGCAATACCGCACGTATCTGATCGAACTTTGCCATATCTCCATACGGCCTCTACAGCGTTTCGCTCGAAACTTGAGAAAACGGTCTGTGGGGGACTCTAAAGACTCGTCAATACTTTGGTTGTGGATTTAACCACTAGCACGTCAGAGATATTAGCCTATACGTAACGGGCTACCAGGTATTGACCAAAAGGGACGTCGATGAGCGAACTCATCCTGACACCCTACTGAGCCTGTCAGTGACAATATCCGTACAGTCCGGTCCGTTCGTCTATGAGCATCGCAAGGCGGGCCTAGGGGGTTGGTAAAAGTCAGACCCCCAAAAGCGGCACAAGTCGTGGCGGAGTGTAGTCCAGAACACCCTGAGATACTACTGGAATACCTACCAGTAAATCTCCTGCCTCGGCCGAGGGCTTTGTGTAATGGTTCTCCTAGACACAACGCGACCTCACCCCCAATACCGGGAGAGACGAACCCCTGCAGATCCGCTCACTGCCTCCATGTGGCTCGGGACTGTACCCAACTAAAACCTGTTTGCACGTCTCCTTTGAGAGTGGTAGGGTAGTAATCAAAGCACAGTGGGAACTCACACGAGACAAATGACGATCTCAGGTCGATGAACTAACCTATACACATGTCACCAGGGAACTGCTATCTGACGTCAGGTATAAGACCAATTAGCATGTTCCCGGCGATTCCTGTCCGGTGTACTAATAACCTAATGAGGATCTGTATACATCTTAGGTGAACCAACTGACACCAGTGGCTTGTGAGACCGGCTACCGCCCCTCGTCGGGGTCTCGACTGTATACACTAGTCTACTCTGGAGTATCGATGCTCTGTCTCGAAACTCCCACGACTAGGGACCTTTTAAGGATGTGCTTATAGACCCCAGCTCCCACGTATATGATCGCCCTCATACTGCTGGTAGTCAAGCAAGAATCCTAGGTGCTCTATCAACGTGCAATAGTGACCTGTATGGTCACCTAAAGCAGTACACGATGATAAAGATAAACCAGATAGCATACTATCATCTTGAGTAAGACTGTCCTACCGGGATAGGTCCTCCCTCAATCATTGCAATCACGTGCCTGTGATCCAATAATTGACTCTGAGGGCACTATCTCCAACAGATTTTTGTAGCAGAGGGAGGAAAGGAGAAGGTTCAGGCTGAAAGGGATCTCCTGCAGTCTCAACCGGACCAGGAACCCGAGGAGAATCCTCCACGAGTTCGGCACTAGCCGGCCCGAGGCTAATTGAAAGCAATGAAATGCCGCACTCACCTCGGGGGAGAAGGGCAAACGCTTTCCGGCCCAAAAGGCTTCCAAGTACAAGGTAATCTTCTTGCCCCGTACCTTGTCTGCCCTCTCTCCCTCCCGGCCAAGCGAAGCGAGTAGCCGGGGGGAATATGGAAGCGAGCCCAGATTGTGGTGAGCTCGTCCACATGCCTCAGGAGGGAAGATGCACCGCAGACACTCTTGACACGCGCTTTGAGGACCGTCCCCGCCGCGCGACCCCGGGTGGCCTGACTAACCCTAACTCCTTGGTGGGATTCCGACTCGGACGAGGAGGAAGAGGAAGAAGAAGAAGCATAGGAAGAAGCGGCAGAAGACTCACTAGACTCTACCTATACCATCTCAACAGATTCCTCAGAGGAAGACATCTAACCTAAGCGAATGAAGTAGACGTCCGAGGAAAGAACGCAAGAAATACGACCTAAAGGGAAGAACGCCGAGCTAACACAAGCAGCGATGAGGAAATTATAGCGAAGTATGGTCCCTGGGGGGTCCTTCCTCTATTTATAGCATTCGGCGAGTGCATCCAATGGCGCCAATTGATTCCCGCCAAAACGGCGCTTCGCGTCGACGGCCATCGACGCCCCACGTATCGCACGACCATTCATCACGTCCCCTTGGGCCCAGAAGATGGCGGACACCAGTCACGTCCATCAATAAGCATCTGATAGATAGCCTGCGCCTCAACGGACGTACGATCGAATCGGCGCTCCCTCTTTAATGCATGATCTCCTCTCTGATCCGCTGGCGTCATCTAAAAATACAACTAACTGCCAGGGGTTCCGTGCCGACGAATTCGTCAACTATGAACTTGGCCCGGGTGATCGATCAGACCACTCTCGACCCGACCCATAAATAGGTCGGGATGAGAGTGGGGGGCTAATGATGATGCTCAATACTAAGACCTCCCCAGATCATGACACGTGGCAGACAACGTGTCCCGGGGCTTACGGGAAAAGGAGCAGGGGTGGTACGTTTAAGGCGTACCCCGGGCCTTCGTCTCGAGGATTGTCTCGACCTTCGACTACCCACCAGATCACTCATATGCTCGTCTAACGAATGACCATTGGCTCACCTCGGAGCCCTCCCGCATGCTGAGCTTCCTCAGCCCCCCTAGCTCGCCATCGAGCTATCACCGAACTAAGCTTCCTCGGTCTCCTCGACTGACCCAGAGCATAGATCGTAGGCGTTCTCATCGTTGCTCCGCGAATCTCGCCCTACTCGAGATATCCGCCGCCCCACGATCCCGTGTTCCACGCCATCACGATCCCTCGCTAACGGGCATATCTCTCCATTAATGGAGGATCCCGCCATTCGCGCAGGCGTAACGCCAGGGGCGTAACGGCCGGCGAAGATCTCGCGCCAGCTCATTCCAAGCGACCACTATAAAAACCCTTCTCCTAGACGACTCAGGTAAGGCGATTCGGATCCAATAGGCCGCTACTCTACCCAAATAGCTCGACTAACTTGATCGTCGGAGGGTCCACGGTGGTACAACCACCCCGGGACTTCCTTGTAGGTAGATCGGCCTCACTCCACACCAAGCCCACCGAGATCCACATGCAGCAAGAGGCAACCCTTAAATCCCATCTCAGCCATTCGTCAACGCTCGCAGCAGATCAACGGAAGACAACATCCGAAGGAGATCCAGACCTCCATCAGGGTTCGATCCCCAAATGGAGAAGTCGCCGCAATTTAATGCTTCCGGGGCTAATTCGTGAGTCCCCTGGATGCGCATGTGTTGTGTGTTGTATGCGTGGACATGTTGTGCGTATGAGTTAGGCTTACGAGCACTTCCAAAAAAAATTCTAGATTTCATATTCATCGTGCATTGATCAATACGGCACAGTGGTTTATTTGGCATGGTTTTCTATGAGTTAATCCATAGAAAAAATCGTAAATAGTCAGTTTAGACTATGAAAATTATATCAAACCTAATTTTTCCCTAATTCGAAGCTTGATTACTTGCATTTTTCTTAGAACTTAAGCATGTTATCATCTTTTTTTGGATAGTTTTTTTACCAAGCTTGTTTTAACAAATAATTATGAAAATAAACCTTCTTGGAATTAATCTAGTAAAAATAAACCTTTTTTGGCACATAAGAAATTTACATAAAATATTTGCTTACATGGGGTTTGGCGTTTCTTATGTTTCTTATGTGACAGAGACAAGTTCTATTAATATGGACAGATTGTAATGTGGTTTATTTATGTAATAATTATCTATAAAAATAAGATATTTTTTCAAATCTCTTAAAGGAAACTAATTTTTTTTAATCTATTCCCTATTAAAAGATATTGAGCCATCTATTTTTTTTAGATAATAGATGGGATAAATTAAAACCCACCGTTGCCGGTCCCAAGTCTGGATGAGAAAGGATGATAGTTGTGGTAGGCTTGTGACAGCCAACATAAAATTTTGTCACATTCTATGATATGAATCATAATAAGAATATTGTTGGGCCGTCCCCTACTCAACGGCACGCTACATCGGATTCCGGATGTAGTGTTAAAATGAAAGAGCTTTCAGGTCGTCGTCCAGAAACGGCGCGCTATATCGGACCCCGGGTATAATGACAAATAAGTAAGGGTTTCATAAGATCCGTCTAGTTTCTTGGAACATGGGTCCCATTACGGGTAGACTAACAGAATTAGTGGAATTGATGATTAGGAGAAGTGTTGGTATGATGTGTTTGTAAGAAACTAAGTGGGTAGGTGAAAAGGGTAGAGATAAAAATCGTAATGGGGTAGGCGTAATCTTAGATAGACGGTTGCTTGAGCTTGTAATTGAGATTAGGAGAAAAGGTGATAGAATTTTACTGGTTAAACTTATTCTAGGTAGAGAGTTGTTTATTGTTATTAGTGCTTATGCACTACAGATAGGTCTTGATGACGCTCGTAAGCGTCTATTCTGGGAGGATTTAGATGAGATGGTGCAAAAGATACCTAGTAGAGAGAAGTTATTTATTGGTGGTGATCTCAATGGACATGTAGGTACTAGTCGTAGTGGGTTTGATACTATCGATGAAGGTTTTGGTTTTGGACAAAGGAATGAAGCGGGTAACTCGATTCTAGATTTTTCCTTGTCTTATGAATTGATCTTTGCAAACACTTGGTTTAGGAAAAGAGAGTCGCACCTTATCACCTTTAGGAGCAAATCAAGTGCAAGTCAAATAGACTTTTTCTAACGAGATGGATAGATAGAGGTTGTTGCATCGACTGTAAGGTAGTGCCAGGTGATAGTATACCTACTCAATATAGACTTTTAGTTCTAGATTTTTGATTTAAAAGAGGACCTAGATAGATTAGACGTAAGGTAGAGCCTATAATTAAGTGGTGGAAACTGAAGGAAGGTAACCAAAAGGTTTTTATAGATCGTGTAGTCCAAGAAGCGGATTGGCAGTCTGAAAATGATTCAGATAGAACATGTAACAAGATGGCTAGTTGTATCAAGAGGGTATCTAGAGATCTACTTGGTCAGTCGAGACATGGTGCTCCACCATCTAAGGACACATCATGGTGTAACGAAGAAGTAAAGGCTGCTATTAAAATCAAGAGAGATTCTTATAAACATTTGAAGAAAAACAAAAATGTGGAGAGATTTGAGAAGTATAAAATGGCTAAAAAGAAAGTTAAGAAAGCCGTTCGGGAAGCTAAAGCTAAGGTCTATAAGGAGGTGTACGAGAAGTTGGACACTAAGGAGGCTGAAAATAATATATACTGGATTGCTCGGATGCGGAAAAGGAAAACCAGAGACTTATGTGCGGTGAAGTGTGTTAAAGATGAAGATCAGAAGGTTTTAGTTCGATATGAGAATATCAAGAAAAGGTGGAGAGATTATGTTGACAAATTATTCAATGAGAGTTTTACTAAGAATTTGGATGGACTTGTCATTCAATCTCAAGAAATAAACCGTGATTTCATGCATAAAAAAAGAATACCTGAGGTTATAGAGGTTTTGAAAAGAATGAGATCAAGAAAAGCAGTTGGTCCAGACGAGATTGTTGGATATAGTGCCCTCAAGGCAATCATTATGATTGCAAGTGGGTAATTATGATAATTGAGGGAGGACCTATACAGGTATAACAGTCTTACTCAAGATGGTAGTATGCTATCTGGTTTGTCTTCGATGAAGCCCGTAGGATTGTTGCTTGACGATCAGCATTATGATGGCGATCATATATGTGAGAGCTGGGTTGTCCATAAGCACATCTTTAAATGCCCATAGTCATGGGAATATCAAGATTGGGCATCGATATTCCGGAGTAGACTAGTGTATACGCTTCTAGACCCCGACGATGGGCGGTGGCCGGTCTCAGAAACCATTGGCATTGTGTCACCTAAGATAGTATACAGGTGCTCACTGGAGGTGAGTACACTGGACGGACTCACCGAGAACTTCTAGATGGTATTATATCTATCGTCGGATGGAAGTTCTTAGGCGGATGAGTACAGGTTAGTCCTTTGACCTGAAGTCGTCATTTGTCTCGTGTGAGTTCCTACTGTACTTTGATTACTATCCTACCACGGCTCAATGGAGTCGTGCAAACAGGTTTTAGTTGGGTACAGTCCCGAGCCACATGGAGGCAGTGGTCGACTGTCAGGGATTCGTCTCTCCTGGTATTAGAAGTCAATGTCACGCTGTGTTCAATCAGCTATCACAAGAAGTCCTTGGCCACGGTGGGTGAGATTTACTGATAGTTGATCAGTAGTATATCTATTGGTGACGAGCTTGACTCAGACATGACTTATCGGATTAGTAGGGGTCTGACGTTATCCACCCCCTAAACCCGATATGCGATACTCTTTGACGAAGAGACCGGACTGTACAAAGATTGTCACATTCAGGCTCAGTAGGGTAAGGACACACTTGATTGTCGACCCCTCTTTCGACAAGTACCTGGGTAGCCGTTACGTACAGCTAGTGCCGCTGACGTGCTTATGATTAAACCTACTGCCAGCATATTGTCGAGTCTTTAGAGTCCCACACAGAGGATTTTCCCGGTTCAGGCGACGGATGTAGGAGCCGTACAATGGTACGTGCAGGGCTCCGATTAAATACGTGTACAGGTTACACGGACTTTAATTGGGGGATTGATAATACTAGCCGGCTTAGGATTAAGCCGGATTATTAAATCAGGTTTTGATTTAATAATTTGTGTATGTGTTTTGATACATATATTATTAGTATTATTGTTCACTATTTATTTTCTCTTTTTGGTGCTATCCGTATTTTTATATGGATACGCGTATATATAGCGATACATATACCAGGTAAAGTATTTCGTATTTATATGGGAATGCTTCTAGAAGAAGGACACCTCATATTTGTTTTTCTTTTAGAAAAACAAATGAAGAAATGAGGTGAAAATTGGGGTTTTAATGAAGCATGGTGATGAGAGATGGCTTGGATGGTGATGTGCATTTATTATGCACTATTGCATCATGATTGCAAGCTTATGTAGCCATTCTCTCTTTCATTTTTGACTTGATGTTTTTCATTCCTCAAGTGAGCTTCTTGCTTCATTCTCACCTCCTTTACCTTCTTTTTCTTGCTCTCTATTTGAGCATAGACTTTAGAGAGAAAAATTTAGTGAAGTATTCCTACATCACCGACCATCTAAACCTATCAAGTCTGGATCATCGGTTAGAGCCTCCTCCGGATTCCCTTGGGTGGATCGTCTTCGACAAGGGTGGTCGATTCTCAAGCGTGATCCCGGCGGCTACGAGTTTGGAGGGGTCTTCCACAATTGGGTGGACACGCGACAAATGTTGTATTTGAAAGTGTGTCTTAGCACTACGACTAGGTTAAAACAAGCATCAAGTATGCAGCTAAAAAAATTTAGGGGTGCTAAGCTACACTAACCTAGGATCTAACTAGAGTATTAGGGTTTATATGATAATAAAAGCAAGTTCTATGCTAAGTGATGGAGACTACAATCTTTGTAGACCAAGTCCTTCTCTTCTAGAGCTCTAGGTAGTAGTCCCTACAACTCCTCTTGGCTCCACTTGAAGAATTGCATGAGCTTGCTTCATGATCTTTGTGTCGAAGCTGATCCACCTTGAAGTATCTCTAGGTCAAGCTATCTCTTCACTAATCATGCATTAGTAAAGGAAACACCTAAATCCAAATGGCTAATCTAGAGTAGGATGATGAAGTAGATGTTTTAGCTCACTAAGAATTCTCACAAGACCTAGGATTCACAACTCATGTGAGGGTTAGGGCTTGGAGGTGGAAGAAGAAGATAATGGAGAAAGCTAGAGAGTGTAAGCAAAAACGAGCTTGGATAAGAGCAAGTGTAGAATGGCTCATCCTTTTTACCCTCACTTATTGAAGCATGGAATAAACTCCAATACTTTATTCTAACCATGCTTTAATAGTGATGCCAAACTAATAAAGAAATGAATGCGCCATACTTCACACCCATGCCAAAAATATCTCCCATTTTCCACCCATTCATCTATTTCCAAAATAGAAAATCCAAATATATATATATATATATATCACACATATATATATAAATATATAAATATATTATGAGAATATAAACCTTAAGTGAGCTTAATATTAATTAATATATAATTGTATCAAATATAAATATATATCAAATTATTAAATCAACACTTGATTTAATAATCCAGTTATATCATATATAACTGACTAATATCATTTATCTGTATATCACATTATCAAATCAACACTTTATTCAATAATCCGGTTATATCATATATAACCTAACCGATATCAAATGTCACCAGATTAGAATATGGTATCACATACTCGTATTTAATCAGGCTCCCGCACATATCAGCATATGTGCCCTACTTCGTTTTGCTTGAACTAGGAAACATCTGTGTGGGACTCTAAAGACTCGTCAATATGCCAGCAGTAGGTAATGATCACATCAATTACCCACAATCCGTCAACGGTACTAGCTGGACGTAACGGCTACCTAGGTATTGAGCGATTAGAAGATCAACAATCAAGCTTGTCCAAACTCCCATGAAGACTATAAGTAACACTTACCATACAGTCCGGTCTCTTCGTCTGATATGTCGCATATCGAGTATAGGGGTGGAATCGTCAGACTCCGGTAACTTGATAAGTCATGCCGATGTGTGGCTCATAACGGTTCAAGAAACTACTGATAACACTTACCAGTAAATCTCATCAGCCCTGGCCAGGGACTTGCTGTTATAGCCAATCGAGCATAGCGCAACATCAACTCCCAATACCGGGAGAGACGAAACCCCTCTTATCGCTCACTGCCTCCATTTGACTCGGGATTGTACCCAAAATCCACCTGTTTGCATGACTCCTTTAAGCCGTGGTAGGGAGGAAATCAAAACATAGTGGGAACTACACAAGATACTATGACGATCTCGGGTCTACAGACTAACCTGTACCAGTGTCACCAGAGAACTGCTATCTGACGATAGGTATGGTACCATCTAGGAGTTCTCGGCGAATCCTGTTCGGTGTACCCATTCTCTAATGAGCACCTGTGTACAATCTTTGATGTCAAACACCAATGGTTATGGGATCAACCATTGCCCCTACAGGGTCAAGAAACGTACACACTAGTCTACTCTGAAATATCGATGTCTTGTCTCAATACTCCCTCGACTAAGAACAGTTAAAGGATGTGCTTGTGGATTACACAAGTCCCGGTAGTATGATCCGCATCATAGTCCTAGTAGTCAAGCACATCCTAAGGGCTTTATCAACATGTATTAGAGAGACAGTATAATAATACAAGTGTACATGTTAAGATAAAGAGCAACCAGAGAGCATACTATCATGTCGAGCAAGAAAGTCCTCTCTATATATGTCCAAGCATCCACTATATCATACAATAATGGCCTCTAGGGCATACATATTCCTAACAATCTCCCACTTGCACTAAGGCCAGTTGTTGTAGTATCTCATACCCAACATCCCATAAAGTCTTTCAAACTGCGACTGGGGGAGGGCCTTCATGAGTGGATCCGCCGTGTTTTCCTTCATATCTACTCCCTTGACCTCGATCTCCCGGCGATCTACTGTCTCCTGGATCAGGTGATAACGCCTAAGAATATATCTGAATCTCTGATGGGACCGGGGTTCCTTGGTCAAAGCCACAGCTCCATTGTTATCACAATACAAAGGTATTGGATGCACAATGGATGGAACCACACCAAGTTCAGCAATGAACTTCTTCATCTAGACAGCCTCTTTGGCAACATCGTTGCCAGCGATGTATTCAGCCTCCATCGTCAAGTCAGCTATAGTATCATGCTTGGAACTCTTCCAACATACTGCCCCTCCATTGAGGGTGAAGACAAAACCCGTGACCGACTTACTGTCGTCCTTATCACTCTGGAAGTTCGAATCGGTAAAGGAATCCACCTGGAATTCACCGTTACCATACATCAAGAACATTTCTTTAGTCTTTCTCAAGTATTTAAGAATGTTCTTCACAGTTGTCCAATGTTTTTCCCTAGGATCTGATTGATACCTGCTCACCACACCTAGTGCGTAAGCTACATCCGGTGTAGTACATAACATCGCATACATGATTGTCACGACCCCAAGTTTGGATGTAACCGGCACTTAGATTGTATCATATCTAAAGATATGCACACAGTCCAAGTAAGCCGAAAACCAGGATCAAAATCCTTTTTGCGGAATTCTTTATATAGAAAATTTAGTTTTGAAGTAAAAATCACATGTTATGAAGTTAAAATATTAAACAAGTATAAGATGTTAAGTTTGGTTGCATCCCTAGTTAGGATCAACAATATCAAAAGCGGAAAATAAAATCTCAGTATATAGGACATCAACACGAATCTCAGACATAAAGAAAAGAAACCACAATTTATAGAACTAAACGATCTCAACTGTTAATAATATACATATCAACTCTCACTCTAAGCCATATACAGGTCTGATGGAGATTTTCTAGATACAACATACAATACCCAAAAGAGAAGGTTACTACATATGTAACCCACCTAGCAAAAGATGTGATAAAGCTGCAAACATAGATCTGCACCGCAACTAACCGTCCACTCTACTCCTGCAAGGAACTGTGGCACAACGGGGGTGAGTTGCCAACTCAGTGAATATAACTAACATATAACGGTTAATTATGTAAATATGGCGATCATACTAACTGAAATATGAACATGTATAATATATGATTGTCTGTGGAAATCATGAATCTATAATATACGAACCTCATAATCAAAACTGAAATCTCATCATTTATTCCCAATAAAATTTTCATTTCCCCGTGTCCATCATTGACACAAAACTTCCATTTCTTACAAGCATCATTCCTCGAATGATCCTGAAATCAACAAAGTCCACTATGTATCAGACTGTATTCCCCACCGACTCAATCTGGATAAAACTGTAAATCCGTAACCGTATATCCACCGACTCGGTTCGGAATAATACTATAAATCCGTAACTGTATATCCACCGACTCGGTTCGGAATAAAACCAAATCATAAAAACATCTCAGGGTGTACATGTCACATCAATCATGAAAGTCACTGGATTTATGTAATAGTATTCAAAACTCAAACCATAAATCCTAAAAAATACCATTACCTTTTACATCAACATAGAATACTCAGATAATAAACATGATATTAATGATGCAATTTACTACTATTATTGGGGTGTAAGATACGATATGAATCAATTTAAAAATAAATTTGCTAAGTGTAAAAGTGACATGGTAATATCGACGAAGTGTGTGTAACATATAAGATGTGCACGTAGTATGACTCGTCGATACTTGTGTAGTGTTCTAGCAACTAAACAAGTATATGTGAATGATGAATGCATATGGTCAATTTGGCATAACAAAATAAAGCATTAAGTTAAATAAAACTATGGGCGTATCACACCATCTTTACACAATTCCCCGGTAGATGTTTAGTCTACTCACCGGAAAAGTCGAATCTATTCAGGAATTGCCAATCCTTTCCCTTTCCTCGCTGCCTCCGTAAATCCCGTATTCGAATCTAATATCACAATTTAATTTATATAAGGAAATGACAACTCCGACATGACGGAAATGAAAAACACCCGTTCCCACGTACTAGTTATATTGTATACAACTATATCGAGCTATTAACCACTTAACCTTACTGGATTTTTAACTCAAATCTGTATCGCGATAGAAAACAGTTCGTGATACGCTTTAACCGTGTCGTATTTTGTGTTTTAAGATATCCTTTCCGATATACGCTTCCAGATTCTATCTGCAGTGAATTTAATTTATTTAAACAATACCAAAATGGCCAAAATGATACACTGAAATACACCCAACCAACAAAACAACCTAGCCACCTACAAAACCGGCGTCGCTGGAATTCCCATATTGGTCGCCGGCCCAAATCCGAGCCCTCTGGTTCGTGATCCTATGGGTTGCTCTAGGTGTTACATACATCATTTTATCACTGTTTTGTTAGGTTTATTCTCCTCTGAATGATAGCAGATTTTAACAGAGTTATGATTAACTAAAATACGATATTATGTGACTTGTTCATTTCAAAATAATTTAAGTACAGAACCTAAATTCCTACTGTGATTAAGAATTTACCCACAATATGTTGTTGGAATAACCCCTCCAAGATGCTAAGCCCCTTGTCCTAGCTTGATGGTGATGAAAAACTAGAACTTAGCTTCCTTCTTCTTCTTCTTCCTCTTGTTCTTTCTTTCTATCTTTAGTTTTTGTTTTCACTCAGAAATTTCAGAATTTTCATTAACTATGATCTGAACAAGGTTTATATATGGCAATTGAAGGGATAAGGTGAAGGAGGAGGTGTGATCAAGCTAGAGGTAAGGGTTTCATCCAAGGAGGAGGTGTGAGGTGAGTGTTGTGCATGCAAGCAAGAGGTGTTCATGCCTTATCTTCAAAATTTGATTTAATTTGATTTAAAATTCCGAACTAAATGATTTTCCATCCCATTTTCATTTACACCCTTAACAATTTTTCCATTTGCACACTAATCCTAAACTTTACCTAAAACCCCCTCACAACTTAGTTTATTATAAAACACACATTTCTATTGAAATGAAGCTAAAATTGTCACTAAAACCCTTATACCTGAAGTGAACTCAAACTGTATACGACTATCACATAAAATCTGCAAGTCTGTGGAAGACTGTCTCTGCAAGATGCGCAAATGAGATAAGCTACCTCCAGGTCTTCGACTCAAAGCATCTGCTACAACATTCACTTTGCCTGGATGATACAAGATCTCACAATCGTAATCTTTCACCAGTTCCATCCATCTACGCTGCCTGAGGTTCAGATCCCTCTGCTAAAAAATATACTTTAAGCTTTTATGATCTGTGAAGATTTGACACGACTCTCCATACAAGTAATGTCTCCAAATCTTCAATGTGAAAACCACCGCAGCCATCTCTAGATCATGAGTGGGGTAGTTTTGTTCGTGTCTCTTCAACTGTCGAGAAGCATAAGCTACAACCCTGCTGTGCTGCATCAGCACACAGCCTAAACCCACTCTAGAAGCATCACAATACACAACAAAACCACCTGACCCGGAAGGTAAAGATAATACAGGTGCAGTCGTCAAGCGCGTCTTTAACTGCTGGAAACTCTGATCACATGCATCCGTCCACTGAAATGGAACTTCCTTCCTAGTCAATCCGGTCAAAGGTGCATCTATCCGTGAAAAATCCTGCATGAAGCGTCGGTAATAACCTGCCAGACCTACGAAACTCCGAACCTCTGTAACTGACACAGGTCTGGGCCAGTGCTGTACTGCTTCAATCTTCTTTGGGTCCATACATATACCCTCTCTCGTAACTATATGACCCAAGAACTCCATACTATCGAGCCAAAAGCACACTTAGAGAATTTTGCAAATAGCTGATACTCCTTCAAGGTCTGCAACGTAATACGCAAATGCTGCTCGTGCTCCGTCCGACTCCGAGAATAAACAAGAATGTCATCTATGAACACTATAATGAACTGATCAATGAAGGGTCTAAAGATACGGTTCATCATATCCATAAAAGCTGCTGGAGCGTTGGTGAGTCCGAACGACATCACCAGATATTCATAGTGCCCATATCTCGTGCGAAACGCAGTCTTCGGAATATCGTCTTTCCGAACCTTTAACTGGTGATACCCTGACCGTAAATCGATCTTTGAGAAGTAACCAGCTTCCTGCAACTGATCGAATAAGTCATCTATACGTGGTAGTGGATACCTGTTTCGCACAGTGACGCGATTCAGCTGTCGGTAGTCGATGCACAGTCTCATACTACCGTCCTTCTTCTTTACAAATAAGACAGGAGCTCCCCATGGTGATACAATGGCACGAAGAAGCCCTCTATCTAACAACTCTTGCAACTGGCTTTTGAGTTCCTTCTATTCCGTCGGTGCCATTCGATAGAGTGGTATAGAAATAGGCCCAGCACCCGGAATCAAGTCAATGCAAAATTCAATGTCACGATCGGGTGGCAATCCTGGTAACTCAGCAGGAAACACCTTAGGAAATTCTTATGCGATCGAAACCTGGTCCAATGGAATCTCAGCGACCCCTAAGTCCTGAACAAAAGCCAAGAACCCATGACAACCCTTTTTCAAGAGTCGCCCCGCACAAAGAGCAGAAATCATGTTGGCAGGAGTTATTTTACAATCCCCCTGCACAACAAACACCGGTACACCTGGAAAACAAAATCTAACTGCCTTTCCCCGACAATGTACATAGGCAGGACAGGCGGCTAACCAATCTATACCAAGAAGTACATCAAAATTGAACATGTCCAGGAGAATCAGATCAACTAGTGAATATCTATCACCAATACGCACAGAACATGACCTGAATACGTGCCGAGCTATAAAAGAATCTCCCACCGGGGTAATCAACACTAATGGTAACACTAACAGCGCCGACTCTTTCCCCAAAGAAAGTGCAAATCGTGAAGATATATAAAAATGTGTAGAACCGGGATCAAATAAAACATGTGCCTCTAATGAACATACTGTAAGAGTACCTGTCACGACTGCATTTGATGCCTGGGCACCCTGTGGAGTCAGCGCAAATACCTGTGCCTGGCCCCTCCCCGCATCCTGTCGTCCTCTACCTCTATCTCCTCGACCGCTTTGAGAACGTCCCGCAAAGCCACGATCTCGTGGTTCAACAGCCTGGCGTGTAGCGCCAACTGGGGGAGGAAGTAAAGCCATTGGCGTAGAAGGTGGAAGAGGTAAAGCAGCCTATGGAGTAACAATCCCACTATAACTTGTACACCCTCTATCTGTATGCCTTGGACGCCCGCAATTATAACATATAAGTGGGGTCCCTGATCATCGGGGTATGAACTGAACATCTGGCCCTAAGTCAATCCTCGACCGAAACTGCGGCCTGGAGTATATCTTCCTCTACCTCCACCAAACTGTCTAGCCAGTGGCCCGGTCGGCCTACTCCTCTTTGGCTCTGGAACAGCCACTGCCTCTCTCAAACGCTCTACTCGTATTGCTGCATCCATGGCCTGTGCATACGTATTAAAATGCTGGGAGCCTATAGCCAGATACAACTGCGTGTCCAGACTCCTTAGGAACCTCTTCACCCTAAGCTCCTCCATAGGTACTAAGTATGGAGCATAGCGCGACAGCTGGGTGAATCGAAAATCATAATCTGCCACCAACATACTTGCCAATTTCCGCAATGCTTCAAAACTGCTAGCTCTAGCGTCCCTCACATTCTGGGGAAGAAATCTGGCAAGAAAGACCGTGGAAAACTAGGTCCACGACATCGGAGGAAGACTCGTGGCTTGCCCTCTCTCCATCGACTCACACCACTCTTGTGCAAGTCCCTCCAAACGAAAGCTAGTCAACTCAACTGACCTCGTATCAGAACATCACAATGATCTGCCAATCCTCGCCATCCTATCAAGAAAGGACTGAGGATCTTCCGCTACATCGGTACCTGTAAATACCGGAGGTCTCAATCTCATAAACTCCGTAAGTGATACCTTCATCACCCTCGTATCTACCAGTGCCACCGTCTGCGTAGGCTGTACCTCGGACTTTACTACGGTCGGTGCTGGATCCTGTCTCAGTACTCGAGTGGCCTCAGCTAACTGTCCTACCACTCGCTGCAATCCCAATATTCCCTCCTCAATCCTAGTCATGCAATCTGGAGGAGGAGGATCAACATGCTCATGCACCGCCGGAACGTCCGATGTACCAGTCGCCGTCACATGCGGACTCGCCCTAGCTGCATCTCTGGCTACGGCTCGCCTAGCCTGCGTAGTCATAGCAACTGGATCAAGAAACGAGAGTTGATAAGGCGTATGAATAGGAACAATCGATAACAGAGAATCAACGGAAGGATAGATCAAGATTTACATCCTAAGGTTAGTTAGGCTGAATACGATAACATAAATATGCCGCGGAACATACGTACTGTACTGCATTCATCCTAATTCACCTACTCCATCAAACCAAAGGTCATCCTAACTCACGGACTCACGTCAACCTATTTTAATACCCTACTCAATTCCCTAAGGTTATTCCTAAGCTCTGATACCAACTTTGTCACGACCCCAAGTTTGGATGTGACCGGCACTTAGATTGTATCATATCTAAAGACATGCACACAGTCCAAGTAAGCCAAAAACCAAGATCAAAATCCTTTTTGCGGAATTCTTTATATAGAAAATTTAGTTTTTAAGTAAAAATCACATGTTATGAAGTTAAAATATTAAACAAGTATAAGATGTTAAGTGTGGTTGCATCCCTAGTTGGGATCTACAATATCAACAGCGGAAATAAAATCTCAGTATATAGGACATTAACACGAATCTCAGACATAAAGAAAAGAAAGCACAATTTATAGAACTAAACGATCTCAACTGTTAATTACATACATATCAACTCTCACTCTAAGCCATCAACGGGTCTGATGGTGATTTTCTAGATACAACATATAATACCCAAAAG
Organism: Agapanthus africanus; assembly: GCA_030015575.1. Classification (NCBI taxonomy): domain Eukaryota; kingdom Viridiplantae; phylum Streptophyta; class Magnoliopsida; order Asparagales; family Amaryllidaceae; genus Agapanthus; species Agapanthus africanus. Next base: position 220,324,965 of record JASDDO010000029.1, read on the forward strand.
AGAAGGTTACTACATATGTAACCCACCTAGAAAAAGATGTGAAAAAACTGCAAACGTAAATCTGCACCGCAACCAACCGTCCACTCTACCCCTGCAAGGAACTGTGGCACAACGGGGTGAGTTGCCAACTCAGTGAATATAACTAACATATAACGGTTAATTATGTTAATATGACGATCATACTAAATGAAATATGAACAAGTATAATATATGATTGTCTGTGGAAATCATGAATCTATAATATACGAACCTCATAATCAAAACTGAAATCTCATCATTTATTCTCAATAAAATTTTCATTTCCCCGTGTCCATCATCGACACAAAACTTCCATTTCTCACAGGCATCATTCCTCGAATGATCCTGAAATCAACAAAGTCCACTATGTATCCGACTGTATTGCCCACCAACTCAGTCTGGATAAAACTGTAAATCCGTAACCGTATATCCACCGACTCGGTTCGGAATAATACTATAAATCCGTAACCGTATATCCACCGACTCGGTTCGGAATAAAACCAAATCATAAAAACATCTCAGGGTGTACATGTCACATCAATCATGAAAGTCACTGGATTTATGTAATAGTATTCAAAACTCAAACCATAAATCCTCAAAAATACCATTACCTTTTACATCAACATAGAATACTCAGATATTAAACATTATATTAATGATACCATTTACTACTATTATTGGGGTGTAAGATACGATATGAATCATTTTAACAATAAATTTGCTAAGTGTAAAAGTGACATGGTAATATCGACGAGGTGTGTGTAACATATAAGATGTGCTCGTGGCATGACTCGTCGATACTTGTGTAGTGTTCTAACAACTAAACAAGTATATGTGAATGATGAATGCATATGGTCAATTTGGCATAACAAAATAAAGCATTAAGTTAAATAAAACTACGGGCGTATCACACCATCTTTACACAATTCCCCGGTAGATATTTAGTCTACTCACCGGAAACGTCAAATCTATTCAGAAATTGCCAATCTTTTCCCTTTCCTCGCTGCCTCCGTAAATCCCGTATTCGAATCTAATATCACAATTTAATTTATATAAGGAAACGACAACTCCGACATGATGAAAATGAAAAACACCCGTTCCCACACACTAGTTATATTGTATACAACTATATCGAGCTATTAACCACTTAACCTTACTGGATTTTTAACTCAAACCTGTATCGCGACAGAAAACAGTTCGCGATACGCTTTAACCGTGTCGTATTTTGTGTTTTAAGATATCCTTTCCGATATACTCTTCCAGATTCTATCTGCAGTGAATTTAATTTATTTAAACAATACAAAAATGGCCAAATTGATACACTGAAATACACCCAACCAACCAAAACTACCCAGCCACCTACAAAACCGGCGTCGCCGGAATTCCCATATTGGTCGCCGGCCCAAATCCGAGCCCTCTGGTTCGTGATCCTATGGGTTGCTCTAGGTGTTACATACATCATTTTATCACTGTTTTGCTATGTTTATTCTCCTCTGAATGATAGCAGATTTTAACAGAGTCTATGATTAACTAAAATACGATATTATGGAACTTGTTCATTTCAAAATAATTTAAGTACAGAACCTAAATTCCTACTGTGATTAAGAATTTACCCACAATATGTTGTTGGAATAACCCCTCCAAGATGCTAAGCCCCTTGTCCTAGCTTGATGGTGATGAAAAACTAGAACTTAGCTTCCTTCTTCTTCTTCTTCCTCTTGTTCTTTCTTTCTCTCTTTAGTTTTTGTTTTCACTCAGAAATTTCAGAATTTTCATTAACTATGATCTGAACAAGGTTTATATATGGCAATTGAAGGGATAAGGTGAAGGAGGAGGTGTGATCAAGCTAGAGGTAAGGGTTTCATGCAAGTAGGAGGTGTGAGGTGAGTGTTGTGCATCCAAGCAAGAGTTGTTCATGCCTTATCTTCATAATTTGTTTTAATTTGAATTAAAATTCTGAACTAACTGATTTTCTATCCCATTTTCATTTACACCCTTAACAATTTTTCCATTTGCACACTAATCCTAAACTTTACCTAAAAACCCCTCAAAACTTAGTTTATTATAAAACACACTTTTTTATTAAAATGAAGCTAAAATTGTCAATAAAACCCTTATAAATTATTTATGTTGCATACTAAAATATTTATTTAAACTGTTTTACATAGAACATATGAAAATTGACTTATTTGTTTGTAACAACTTTGCGATTTATCATATTATTATTAAATTAATTAATTTTTTTATTCACTTCTAAATTTTCAGAATGCTACAATGATAGACCCAATTGCAGAAGCATAGGTTATCACTATCATGCGAGCCCTCTCCAAATCAGTCTTGGGAGACATCTCTTTAGAGAGAGTGATTACTGAACAAGCGGGTAAATTACCACGCTTAGAATCTTCCATACTAAACCTATTTAGTATGGTGTTTATGTGTTAGTGATATATGCCCTAGAGGCCATTATTGTATCCTACTGGATTGTATATTACATTTTGGAAGCTTGGGATATTCACAGTTGTATTAACAGTCTTGCTCAAATTGGTAGTATGCTACCTGGTTTGATTCTATCTCAATATGTGCATTTGTTTCTTTTAGCATATCGCTTATACATATTGGTAGAGCCCTTAGGATCTTTGCTTGACTACCAGCGTTGTAATGGCAGTCACACTCGTAGAGGCTGGGTAGTCTATAAGCACATCCTTATACATGTCCCTAGTCGTTGGATTATCGAGACGGGGCATCGATACTCCGGAGTAGACTAGTGTATACGCTTCTCATCCCAGCATGGGATATGGTCTGTCCCACAGCCTTTAGTACGATGTATTGGAGATGGTATGCAGGTGCTCATTAGGTTATGAGTTACGTTGGACGGGACTCGTCGGGAACTGCTGGTTGGTATTATACCTATCGTCAGGTAGCAGTTCCTAGGTGGCATGAGTACAGCTTAGTCCGTTGAATTGCCATCGCTACTTCGTCTCGAGTGTGTTCCTACTGCACTTAGATTACTACCCTACCATGCTCAAAAGAGTCATGCAAATAGGTAGTAGTTGGGTGTAGTCCCGAAGCACTTGGAGACAGTAGCGATCAGATATGATTCGTCTCTCCCGGTATTGGGGGTTGATATCACGCAGTGTTCGGAAAACCATTACGTAAAGTCCCTGGCCAGGGCAGTCGAGAAATACCGGTAAGGTACTCCAGTAGTTTCTCAGTGTGTATTAGACTCTCCTTCGACACGACTTATCACGTTGTTAGGGGTCTGATGTTTACCATCCCCTTAGGCAGATATGCGAGTATCTCAGACGAACAGACCGGACTGTACAGAGATTGTCACAGATAGGCTTTGTAGAAGTTTGGATGAGCTTGCTCATCGACTTCTTATTGACAGATACCTGGGTAGTCGTTACGTGCAGCTAGTACTGCTGACGGACTTGTGGTTAAACCCACTGCCAGTGTACTGCCGAGTCTTTAGAATCCCACACAGAGGGTTTCCCTGCTTCGAGCAATAGATGTAGACGTTGTATGGTTTTACCGCAGGGCTTCGATCACATACGTCTACTTATACACGGATGTTGATTGGGCGGACAATACTAGTGGGCTTTGGTTTAAGCCAGATCCTAGTATTGTATTATTGGATTGTTATTGTCTCAGTGTATTCGTATTTTTCGGAATACGGATACGGGTATGTATATACAGTGAGGGGCATTCTTGTAATTTGGTAAGGCATGCTTCTAGAAGGAGCCACCTCATTATTTGTTTTATCCATTTTCCTAAATGGATTAATGAGGTGGATGTTGGAGGAGACTTATGAGGTATGGTGAAGCATGGCTATTTTGTTTATTTTATTGGTTTGGGATCACTATTGAGGCATGGGTCATATATTATATTGCATTTTATTCTATGGCTCAATTAGTGAGATGAGGTAATAGCCATTCTTCTCCTCACTTATTCATTCTACTCTCTTGATATTTTCCTTGAGTTGCTCTCCTCACTCTCTCTTGGTTTTCTCCATCTCCTTCTTCCTCAAGACTAAACCCTAATCCTTCACATGTGTTTTGAGCCATAGAGTTTAGTGAGACACTACAATCCTTTAGCATTCTCTACATCTCCTAGTCTACTTGGATTAGCGCCTAGTTACCTCATTTAGAGGTTGGAGCTTGAAGCACATTCTCTCGCGGTGGATCATCTTTGACGCAAGGAGGCCGACGGAGGTTTCGTCACCCGATTACCGAGGAGCCATGGAGAGGAGCACTAGAAGACCCGAAAGACTCAATCTTGGAGGTATAACTATCTCACTGAGTAGTTAAACCTCTTAGATAGATTAGCTAGTTAAGGCTTTAGTAAAGATCCTAGAGTTTTAGCCGGTGTTGCGTAGTCAAATATTAATCGTTTTTGAAAATTCCGCCTCCCCGCGAACCGCGGGGTGCACGACATCAGCTTACAGTGGTATCAGAGCCTACAAAACCTTAACAAGCTAGTTAGCAAAGTCTTTAGAAATTCGATCGCGGAAAAATCCCAAAATCACATCCGAAAAACCTTGTTTCTGTCGAATTTTAAAACTGGTCTAAAAATCTTTTCAGAGGCCTTAAAAATACGTGCATGGTTTTCTAAGATCACTGGTGAAATTTGGGCTCCTGAATCGCCAAGAACGCCGCGGAAACACGGCAGAACAAACCGTTCTGCCGCCGTTCCACGGCCGAGTCGAGGCCGACTCAGTCCAAATTTTCCCTGTGCTTCTATTCTATGGATTTGTGAATTTGGGAATATTTTGTTTCTGCCCATATTTTGTGTGTGCAGTGTTTTACATGGGGTAGACTCAAATTTGGTTAATCGATCGAAATTCTAAGTACTTTAACTAATTGGGTTTTCTATGTTTGATATATTTGTTTGTAAACCTCCGCTAATTGCTATACGTCGATTAGTTGGGGGTTGCACATATCTGTGATCTGTGTTGATGGTTTGTGTATATGGAGTATTGGATCGTTATTGATGAATAGCCAGGGGATGTGAGAAGAGTGTTTTCTTTTCTTTCATTCATGTAATTTGTAAAAGTGATGTAATATTATTTTGCGGGGCACATCCGGGATGATGTTGTAGCCACCGTTGTATATTATTTCTTTTACTGTTTTCTGCTCCTAAGATAGACCCAAGGTGGGGTGCATAAACTACCGGGTTCTTTGAAGTGCCAAGTAGCCTACTCTTTTTACTGAGGGAGATTGCTTCACTTCGGGAATTTGGCGGGTGGTTTGATGCACCCGTAGGGGTCTAGGGTGGGGTTTGGCTATTCATCACGACCGTGGAATCCGTCTTTCGTTACAGGCTTAAACGAAACGCAGAATTCCTAATATATCCAATATATTCATCTGTGATCTGGAATGCCTATTATTGTGTGAGACGAATGGCTATATATATTATATCTAGTAGGCGTTGCTTATGTTTTGCTCCCGCGCTAGTTCAGCCCCCGCTCTGCCAGTAGTTAAGTAACATAACGGTGCATGACGGGGCCCTGTGGCGAATGCTGATGGCATAAGCGTACGTTGTATTTTTGTTTCTTTTGCTGCAATGATAGGTTATAAATGATGGGACCGCCTTAACATTGATTAATGCAAAGATAAAACAAACTAAAGCTTAATCGTTAGAAAAATTTCAAAACCACTCGGTTTTCTTCAAAAAGCAATTTTAAATGTGGAGCTTAAACCACTCCTTTTAAAAAGCTATCATGGTTCCTTCGACTATATGAAGTTCACTACGTTCACGGTTTCGCCAAAACCATCCCCATCCCTCCGTCATTTCATATGAATATTCAGTAGTATTCAAGCTATATATTTTGACCTTCGCCAAGGCATAGTGATTGGTAGCGGCTGGGTATTCATATGTAGCATAGATAGATGCGTTGGTTTGGGACAATCGTACTACTTTGTTGGCTTTCGTCAAAGGTATGTATGGGTGGGTTCAAATTAACCTGGATAATGACGGGTAGAACTTGACATGTGACTTATGATTTGTTGGCCTTCGTCAGGGTCATAAGAACACGGGGCAAAAATCTACATCGGGAGTTTCTAAGGGAAACTGAAACTTGCTAGTAATGCATACCATTTGGAGTGTGATAATCTTGCTAGGCTTCCTTCAAGTTTATCACACAATGATATTTGGATCCCGATCCTACTGTGAGTATGTGTGCTACTGTTTGGGATATTTTTCACTAAACGATCAATACTATAAACCAAGTAGGTGTCTAGAACGGTGTTAGCGGGGCTACGCCTCCAGAGAAAAAATGTTATGTAATTAAGGAACTTCGCGAAAGTGTTGGAAAACCTCCCTCGAAGTACTGACACCAGCCTGGCTGAAAGGTTAAGCAAGAATTGTAAAAGTGAGATTAATACTGACTAATTCTTCGTTTATGGTTTGAGGAAGGATTCGAGTAAACAGTGGGAGCCATCCTGTTTAGATAAACTAATAACCAATCTAAACTTGCAAGAGCTTCATGCTAAGTGTTTCTTCTCTCTCTCCTAATTGCAGCGACCACAATGACCGGACATAGGTTATTAGATAATAAATTGACTGGGCTGAACTATATTGATTGGCTAAGGTATGTCCAGATGGCACTTACCCATGACAAGCTGGACTACCTCCTTACTACAAAACCCCCTATCGTCCCAGGTCCAGATTCCACCGTCGCGGATGTTGATATCCATCAGACATGAGAACAGGATTGTGCGAGAGCCAAGTGCCTCATGTTAGCCTCAATGGATTGTGAACACCATAAGCAGCATGAGAAGATGGACTTAGCTTCCATCTTCCTCCATACCAAAGTTTTATATGGAGAGCAATCTCGTATCGCAAGATATGACACCTCGAAGATATTGCTTCAAGCGAGGTTGGCTGTCGGGTCATCTGTAAGGGACCACGTCCTTATGATGATTAGCTATATTGAATAGCTCACGGACCATGGGACTACGTTGGAGAATGAGTTGTGTATCGATTTGATTCTACAGTCCCTACCATCTACTTACGCCCAGTTTATCTTGAATTGCAAAATTCAAGGGAAGGAAGTTACACTTCCAAGTCTCCTCAACTTATTGAGGAGCTCAGAGGGCACCCTGAAAGAAACCAGGGAGACACCCGCTCTGCTTATTAAGGAATCTTCCTCTTCCAGATCCAAGGCGAAATCCAAAGGAGAGAAAAAGAAAACCTCCACCAAGCCGATAAGCGGTGTGAGTAAGATAGAGGGAAAGGGCAGGGCAAAAGATTCAGGGCTAGTAGTAGGGAAGGAGGGATGTCACTGTAGTCACGGTAAAGTGCATTGTCAGAAGGACTACAGGGTTTGGAAAGCCAGAAGCCAGGATTCGAAGCACGTTGTGGCTTCGGCTTTGAGTGTGTTTGTAATTGAAAACTGTCTGTCAATTAACTCTACTTCCTAGGTACTAGATACCGGATCAGGATCTTATATCTGTAATTCATTACAAACTTTGAGAAACCGTAAAGTTATCAAGGTAGGTGATATGACTCTCAGAGTTGCTAACGGAATGAGCGTGGATGCTAAATCCGTAGGGGAATATTACATAGGATTGACAAGTAGGCAGATATTGATTCTACGTAACTGCTTGTGTGTACCTAGTCTGGCTTTTAATATCATATCTGTATCTTTACTTTCTAAGGAAGGATATGATTTTACATTTGAAAGCGATGTGGTACACATCCACCTGAATCAAAATTTGATTGGGTCAGGTACATTAGATAACGGAATATACGTATTGAATTAAGCTCAGGTTTTCAACGTCCAGAACACACTTAAAAGAAAGTCTCCGGAATTAAATCAGAATTTCTTATGGCATTGTAGACCGGGTCACATCAATAAAACACGGTTGACGAAGTTACATAAGGAGGGATATTTGGATCCATTCGAATATCAGTCCTATGCAACTTGCCAATCATGTCTCAAAGGAAAAATGATAAAAACTCCGTCCACTGGACATGGAGAAAGAGCAAGCGAGCTCTTAGGACTCATACACAGCGACGTGTGTGGTCTAATGTCTATACATACAAGAAGCGGTTATTCCTACTTCATTACTTTTACGGATGATTTCTCAAGGTATGGACATGTATTCTTGATGAAACATAAATCCGAGGCCTTTGAGAAATTCCGGGAATACAAGAATGAAGTGGAAAAACAAACCGGCAAAAGTATCAAGACACCAAGATCTGATCGAGGTGGTGAATACTTAAGTGCCGAGTTCCTGGGCTACTTAAAAGAGAATGGAATTCTCTCTCAGCTTACTCCTCCATACACACCTCAACACAACGGTGTATCAGAAAGGCGAAACAGAAGCGAATTAGATATGGTTCGTTCCATGATGAGTAATGCTCAGTTACCGCGATCCTTCTGGGGTTATGCACTAGAATCAGCTGCATATCTTTTGAACAAGGTTCCTACTAAGTCAGTGCCTACCACACCATACCAGATGTTGAGTGGGAAGAAACCTTATCATAAGTACCTTAAGACATGGGGATGTCCAGCTTTTGCAAAAAAGTAGCATGCGGACAAGCTCGAGGCACGCTCAGTATTTGTGTAAGTTTGTAGGTTACCCAAAGAACTCAAGGAAGTATCTTTTCTATTACACAGAGAAACAAAAAGTTTTTATTTCTCAGCATGCCAACTTCTTGGAAACTCAATTTTTAGAAAATGAAATAAGTGGGAGCGCAATAGAACTGGAAGAAATTCCAGAACCGCAGACTATTACTGATAGCATGGTAGAACCAGACATTTCGAAATAACCGGACACTCCCGCGCCACTCCGTAGAACTAGTAAGCAGTCTCTGTTGGGTTATGGTAGCACCCGGGCCATCAAACCGTGGCCAAATGCAGAATAAAATTTTTCTAAACTGGCACTACCATAACCCGATGCCCGGATCTACCCTAAACCCTATACTAGCAAGCATATAAAGAGGAGTTAGATGGTTATACCGAATAAACCAAGTCCTTCGGGTCGTTGGATATAGTGCCCTCAAAGTCAATTATTGGATCGCAGGCACGTGATTGCAATGATTGAGGAGGACCTATACCGGTAGGACAGTCTTACTCGAGATGATAGTATGCTATCTGGTTTGCCTTTATCATCGTGTACAGCTTTAGGTGACATTACTGTTCACTATTACACGTTGATAGAGCCCTTAGGATCCTGCTTGACTACCAATAGTATGATGGCGATCATATACATGAGAGTTGGGTAGTCTATAAGAACATCCTTAAAAGTGGTCCCTAGTCGTGGGAGTTTCGAGACAGGGCATCGATACTCCGGAGTAGACTAGTGTACACAGTCGAGACCCTGATGAGGGGAGGTGGCAGGTCTCACAAGCCACTGGTGTCAGCTGGATCACCTAAGATGTATACAGGTGCTCATTGGGTTATGAGTACACCGGACAGGACTCGCCGGGAACCTGCTAGTTGGTATTATACCTAGCGTCAGATAGCAGTTCCCTGGTGACATGTGTACATGTTAGTTCATCGACCTGAGGTCGTCATTTGTCTCGTGTGAGTTCCTACTGTGCTTTGATTATTACCTTACCACGGCTCAAAGGAGTCATGCAAACAGGTTTTAGTTGGGTACAGTCCCGAGCTACATGGAGGCAGTGAGCGGATTGGCAGCGGATTCGTCTCTCCCAGTATTAGGGGTGAGATCGCGCTATGTCTAGGAGAGCCATTACACCAAGTCCTTAGCCAAGGGAGGTGATTACTGATAGGTATTCCAATAGTTTCTCAGGGTGTTCAGGGCTACCCTCCGATACGACTTATACAGCTTTTGGGGGTCTGACGTTACCGGCCCCTAGGCCGGATATGCGATGCTCATAGACGAACGGACCGGATTGTATGGATATTGTCATTGATAGGCTCAGTAGGGTTCCAGGATGAGTTCGCTCATCAGCTTCCCTTTCGATCAGTACATGGTCAACCGTTACGCACAGCTAGTGCCGCTGACGTGCTTGTGGTTAAACCCACTGCCAGGGTACTGACGAGTCTTTAGAGTCCCCCACAGATAGTGTCCCAAGTTCGGACGAAACGTTGTAGAGGCCGTATGGTTTTATGGCAGGGTTCGAACATGCACGTGCACTTGTGCACGTGTCATGGTTCGGACAGATAATACTAGTGGGCTTTGGTTTAAGCCAGATTCTAGTATTATATTGTGTAGGAGTATTTTTGTCTCTTTGCATTTTGTATTCGATCGGAATACAAATGCGGGTATGTTTATACTGTAGTGGAGTTATCCTGTAATTATTTACGGTATCGGTTTTTGAAGTTGCCAGTTTGTATCTTCGTTTTGGCCATTTTCCTTTCTATCCTTCTTGGCTGAATTTCTTGTTGTGAGGGGTTTATTTGCAAATGCTACATTTATAAAGGGAGGGTTTTTTTGTGGTCCAGCAAGCTCCAGCAACTTCTTGAAGGATGAGGTGTTATATGACTCATTCATTGCATTTAATTCCTTTTGTATTTGCTTAAGATATTTAGTGAGATCTTTTGTGAGGATAAGCATTACTTATGGTCACCACTTGCTCCTACACTCACCCCTCCACCCATTTCAGCCCATAAATGGACGAGCCCCATTTTGGGGGTTATTATGATGATTCATTACAAAAGATATAGCTCATTTCTTATTACTTGATTAAGGCAACTTCAATTAACCTTCACCCAATGGCTTGGGTGCCTTGAGACAAAGTATTCTACACTATCTCTACATCAATCTTGGACATGTCGGCTAGCAAACTTCATGTTCGAGTTGCCTCGGTTCAGAGGCGGAAGCCCGTATAAAGATCCGTTGACGTGGTGCCATATGGACGAGGAGACCGAAGATCGAGCGAGATCGCAGATGCCGCGAGGAGCGTGTGATGATGGCTAAAGACCGAAGGACATGGATCGATCGGTTTAGCTTTTCTACCCTCTTTGTAGTTAGCTAGTTTAGCGTTAATGGCAAGATCCGAGTTATAGTATGCGATAGCGCCAGTTGTAAAACTTTTTGTTCCGCGTTTAGCCTCAGATTGATGGCCGGGACGCTACCTAGACTTACATGGTATTAGAGCCACGCCATTAACCTTTACTAGCTTTTTCTAACGTGTTTAAAATATCAATCGAACGAAATTTCCAAAACCGCATTTTTCATGATAAAGTTTCTGTCGATTTTTTAAACTGATCTAAAAATTATTTTGAGCATCTCAGAAAATCGTGCAGGCTTTTTTAAGACTCTGGAAGAAATTTTGTAGACTGAATCCACAAGACCGCCGCGGAACCGCCGCACAAACCATGGTTTGCCCGCGGTTCTGCCGCCGTTTTGTGGCTTCAGTGCACCATTTTTTTTCCTGGGTGTCTTTCATGTGGAATTGTGGTTTCTAGAATATTTTGTTTGGGCCCAGATTTTGTTTTAGTACTGGAGTTGTACTTGGGGCCCACTTCGGGATGTTTTATCGATCGGAATTTCAAATGTGTTAGTTTACAGTACTTACATTATATCTCTGACCATGAATGTCATTCGAGCGGTAAATCGTGTCTAATTTCTATAGCTCTTTTAGACGGGTCTGCGAACGTGACATTCGCGTTGATTTTCTGTGTTGTGCTGTGATATTGCGGATTTTTCGTGGTGGATAGCTGTGTGCAATGGTAGTGCAGTTTGGATTTATTTGTACATTTGATATTGCGGGGCGAGCGTCCAACATGTGGACTGCCGTCACTGCCTGTATGTATATTATTCTTTTGGGGAACGACCGGGCTGAGGTCGATGTACCCGTTGTACATATTTTCATTTCTGTACTAGGTTTACCCTACGACGGAGTGCACGGATAGCCAGGTTCTGGAGGGTAACGGGTCCGCATCTCATGGCTTTGAGAGGCAAGGGGCCTCACACGAGAATTGGTAGACTATTCGCCGCACTCGTAGGGGGTATAGGTTGACCCAAGATGGAGTGCCTAAGTTACCGGATTCCGTGAAGTGCTGGGTGGTCCATTCACTTTGCTGTAGGGGGCTGCCTCGCTTCAGGTTTTGGCGGGTAACTTGCCGCACTCGTAGGGGTCTAGGTTTTCATTGCACAGGCTATCCACACGACCAGGGGAACGTCGGGTATCAGTAGCGGCTTTGTGAAACCCAGGGATCCCAGATTATCTGTATTGTTCTGTGATGCTTATTACTTTTCTGTAATGTTTCATTTATCACGCCGGGAGCGATTATTGTATATTGGTATATATACTAGTAGATGTTGTATATGTTTTTCACCCGCGCTAGTCCAGTCCCCGCTCTGTCGTTACTTAAGTAACCTAACGGGTGATGACAGGACCCAGTGACGAATGCGGATGGTATATACGTACATTTTATTTTCGTTCTTTTCTGGTGAGATTAATTGATGGGACTGTGTTGATTTTGATCAATGCAAGGAAAACAAACCTGTATGACGTTGTTGGAACAATTTTCAAAAAGCTGTAATTATAAGGATGTTCTCTTTTGTTTTGCACAGCGGTATTCAGTTTGGAATATCCAGCACCTCATTCGACGAAGCAAGGGCCGAGATCCCTTCACCGGGAGTGACCCCTTGGGCAGAAGTTTGTGTCAGGGTAATAACTTCACTATAGTCGATTACTTTTTGCTTTGCATCGCGGTATTCAGTTTAGAATATCCTACACCTCATTCCACGAGGAAAGAGCCGAGATCCCTTCACCGGGAGTGACCTCTTTAGCAAAGGTTTTTGTCACTATATTTTTGTAAAAAGCTATCAGGTTCCTTCAGCGATATCAAGTTCGTTACGTTATAGGTTTTTCTCCAAAAACCAGCCGTAGCCTTCCGTCATTTCAGTTGGGTATTTAGTTGTATTAATGCTATGTATTTTGACCAACGCCAAGGCATAGTGATTGGTAGCTGCTGGGTATTCATCTGTTGCATAGATAGATGAGTTGGTTTGGGACAGTCGTTCTGCCATTTGGCCAACGTCAGGGGCATGTTCGGGTGGGTTCAAATTGACAAGATAATGATGGATAGAACTTGACATGTGACTTATGGCATTTGGCCAACGTCAGGGTCATAAGGGCATGGGGCAAAAATCCACATCGGGAGTTTCTAAAGAAACTGAAACTTGCCAAGTATGCTCATACCTTCTGGTGTGTGATAACGTGAGTAGATTCCTTCACATTATCATGCGATGATAGTTGGACCCCGATTCCCACTGATGAGTTGGTTTACTCTTCGGGTGATCCCAGCTAATTCTTCTTTCTGGTTTGGAGGAGAATTTGACGGTACAGTGGGAGGTTTCCTGATTAGATAAAATGATAACCATTCTGATCTAGGTTAGAGTGGATGCAGAGTGTTTCTTTTCTCCCTCTCTTTGGCAGCGACCATTGACCAACCCTAGACTATGACTCAGTGACCAAGTTGACCGAACCTTATTAAAATACCGGCTTTTGGATTGTCTGAGTTGCATAAGTCATTGCCACTCCTTCTTTTACCCTTTGCATTTCTCCAGAACACCTCGTATCACTACGAACATCCACTTCCATTGGATAAATCCATCGTATGGTTATATACGAACTCGAAGGGACTTCTTCGAGGATGGATCCAGGTTCAGGAGAAATTGAATTGGTTTATTCAGTTGTCTTTTATCATCACCTTCTCTCAGGTTGCGAGGGCTCCTTGGTTTAGGAGAATACACCTATTACGCTTATTGGATAGTCTTCTTCCAAACCATAGGCAGGTGCCGAAAGGTAGGGAATGAAGAAAACCAATTAGCCTAAGTAGGATGTACAGAAGGTAATAAGTAAAGACAAAATAAAGGGATTAGAAAGAGGGCAAAGTAAATTGCGACTGCTATCATTCACGACCAAACCGTGTAGTTCATCGCCACTCCTATTTCACCTTTGCTTTTTCCCCAGTTCGGGAGAAATAGAATAAGATATTATTCAGTTGTCTTTTATCATCACCTTCTCTCAGGTTACGAGTACTCCTAGGATTAGGAGTATACACCTATTACGCTTATTGGATAGTCTTCTTCCAAACTATAGGCTGGTGCTGAACGGTAGGAAAGGAAGAAAACCATTTAGCTTAATGATGGTGTACAGAAGGTAACGACTAAAGACAGATAAGGGATCTGGAGAGATGGCAAAGAAATATACGGTTATAGTCATGAATTGGATTTTGGAAGAGGCATTACTAGGAATACCAGGATACCCCTTCGAAACATTTTCATGTTTCAGTTTCACTGTGCATTGTTAAAGGAAAACTGTTTTCCCGATTAGATACTTACTCCAGGGTATGTATTTACCAGGTATGATTCTCACATCTGTATGGTTTTACAGATGATGAGTGGGAGTAAGTTATTGGGAATAAGGTGATCATCCTCATTATATCGGAATTCATTGTAATTGGTGATATTTGAGGAAATCGCCTGGGTTTTTGCTGGACGACAAGTATTTGGTTTTGAGTATCCATTGTTGTGCACCAATTTCAAACTGATATATCTGTACGTTTATTTTTATAAAGTGAGATATAACCTTTTGAAATTATGTCCGTGACATTTACCTATATCACTTGACGATTGGGTAAGGAGCATTGAACAGCGGAGTAGTTCTTAACCATTTGTACAGATTTCAACCTACGATGCACATGTTTTGAGTTATTAAACTCAGCGGACTTATACAGAGTATTGTATGTTGTCCAGTGTCTATCAGGACAAAGGGGTTGGTCCTCGTACTATATTCTGTTTACTTGTGACTTCTCTGGTTTTTAGACAAGTGTTTCGTAGAAATACAAGGTCTAAGTTTTGAGAAGTTATAGGTACAAGAATAAAGTAGAGAACCAGGTATCGCAGGTATCGGGATTCTTCAAAGTGATCGAAGATGTAGATACTTGTGATTGGTATTCAGTTGATAGTAATGGTTTTGGGAAACTTGTTTCTCTTTCGGGTTACTTATAATTGGATGCATTCCTAAGTTGAGTAAATCCTGATTATCCTCTTTCCATTAAGTTGACATGCGCTGGAGACAGCTGTATGATTTGAATCTGGTTCCAATTAAATTAGTGCCAAAATTTCTATATTGGATATAGAATGGTTCATATCTTAACGATGTTAAGGTACGGGGAGTTGTCCGGCTTATGCTTAAAACCAGACTCTGGATAACTCAAGGCACATTTCTGCAATGGCAGTTTGTGGGTTGACCCGGGCTATGTCGAGGGTTGACTTTATACCATCTGAAAGATCAATAGTGATATTGTTCTTGACTCACCACAGTTTTAGTAAAATGGATTTTTTTCAGAAAACAGTAGTGGGAGTATGGTAGAAATGGAAGTGATTTCAGAACCGCAAACGATTATAGAAAATTTAATAGGAGCTAAAGATTCAATCAGGTTTGACATTCCATTAGCCACTCCGCAGATAAGTTGGGTAACCTCAGGCACCCGAGAGGTACTTTGGTAGCCTCAAGGACGGTGACAGGGAGGTTCTTGTTTACCCAGAATTGACA
Source organism: Agapanthus africanus (assembly GCA_030015575.1). Classification (NCBI taxonomy): domain Eukaryota; kingdom Viridiplantae; phylum Streptophyta; class Magnoliopsida; order Asparagales; family Amaryllidaceae; genus Agapanthus; species Agapanthus africanus. The sequence goes on from JASDDO010000029.1 coordinate 220,340,469, forward strand.
CTACTGTTGTTCCAGGCTATGAGACCCGGCAGAAGGATGAGTATAGCATCATTCTAAACTAGCTTTAGAAGTGCACGTATATATTATTCTGCCAGAGGGTTGTTGTGGTCACTGGGAGTAGCGGAAGCATAGTGGGCAAGTAGCTTATGTCTATTTATAGACTTGAGCAGTTATAGCTGAGATAGATCATCTATTTTTGATGTGACAGTCATTGGTTTGACTTCATCAGAATAGGGATGGATCTGTTAAGAAGGTAGTAGAGTGTGATGTCCTGGTATTTGGATGATATACACAGAGTAGGAAGTAAAATTCCTATACTACGATCAGTTATACTGTGGTTGTCACACAGTTGTTTCTCCACAAAGGATATGGATATAATATCTGACATTCTGGTTACTAGATCTATGGTTTTAGATCTAGATTTGTGTAGGTTCCCAATCTGGGTACTTAGACAGTATTTAAAGGTACTTAGAATAGATGACTACTGGCATGGTGGTGAACCTGCAGGTGATGGAGTCACCCTCTCTAAAGGTGTCATACAGACTAAAGGGTGAGGGATGGGCATGATTAACATATAACTTGCTTAGGCAATTGAGTTGATCATGAGATGTCAAGTACCACACCAGATGTTGTTTTTGCACTAGATACAATAAGTTTATATAATTCCAATCCTGGAGAAACATTTTGAAGCAGTTTTAGAACATAGGTGGATGTTCTAGGGATTTGATAACGACAGCCTCCTTCGGAGACGGTTATCATTCCAGGCTTCCAAGGTGACATGGATGACAGAGTGATTGTCGGAGTTATAGTTTTCCCTCTGACGAAGGGGGCAGTATTTTGGATAGGTGGTCCAAGAGGATACTGTGGTAGGCATGGTGCAGGATCCTGATTAGGTTCAGTTGACGATACAGTCTAAGAAGTTTGGATTTGGAGTTCATTTATGAACTAGGTCCCATCAGATATCCAAACATATTCTAAGACAGGTATTACTCAATTCGGGAGATGGCTTTCTCCGTGAACTTGAGATTAAGAGAGACATAGAAAGAAACATCAGGGCGGATCCACTCATTGAGGCTATTTCTCGAACACAAGGGTTTTGCAAACGAGCTTTGTGAAACTGGTTAGTAGAAGAGTTGGGTGTTCGGTACCACACGGGCTGTGAGTATGCGACATCGCAATAATTAGCCTTAAGTGCAAGTGGGAAATTGTTGGATATAGTGCCCTCAAATTCAATTATTGGATCGCAGGCACGTGATTGAAATGATTGAGGAGGACCTATACCGGTAGGACAGTCTTACTCGAGATGATAATATGCTATCTGGTTTGCCTTTATCATCGTATACAGCTTTAGGTGACATTACTGTTCACTATTACACGTTGATAGAGCACTTAGGATCCTGCTTGACTACCAACAGTATGATGGCGATCATATACGTGAGAGTTGGGTAGTCTATAAGCTCATCCTTAAAAGTGGTCCCTAGTCGTGGGAGTGACGGTTAGACAGGATTCGTCTCTCCCAGTATTGGGGGTTGACATCGCGCTGTGTCTAGGAGAGCCATTACACGAGTAGTCCCTGGCCAGGGCAAGCGAGATATACTGGTAGGTTTCCAGTGTTATCTCAGGGTGTTCTGGGCTACACTCCGACACGACTTGTACCGCTATTAGGGGACTGACGTTCACCGCCCCCTAGGCCCGCCATGCGATGTATCAGACGAACAGACCGGACTGTACGGAGATTGTCACATACAGGCTCAGTAGGAGTTCAGATGGGGTTCACCTCGTCAGTCTTCTTATCGACATCTACCTGGGGACCGTTACGAATAGCTAGTGCCGCTTGCGGTCTGTGGTTAAACCCACTGCCAGCGTAGTGTCGAGTCTTTAGAGTCCCACACAGAGAGCTATTCGCCTTTAGGCAAAATGAGTAGAGGTCGCATGGTTTTGCGGCAGGGTTCGTTCACATCCGCGCACTTGTGCACGTTTGCTGTCCGGACAGCTTATACTAGTGGGCTTTGGTTTAAGCCAGATCCTAGTATAGATTTGGGATTGGTTTTTTCTCATTGTATTCGTGTTCCTCGGATCACGAATACGGGTGCGTATGCACAGTTGCTTGAGACAGAGGGAGAGGACTTTGATTAGGGTTAATGACTATTGTCATCTTATTAACCCTAATGCTTATGTGTGTATTATGGTTAATTGATATTAGTTTAATAATTGTGCATGGTTATGGTTGTTGACCATTTGACCTTCTTGACTTATTGACCTTGGTTGAAACTTTGACCATCATCATTTCATTTGGAAGATGCTTTTTGATCCTTGCAATTTGCATTAAAAATGAAATGATAATGGTCATGTCTTGATTAAGCCATGACAATTATCTTACTAATTATCTAATTAAAATAATACACACATATATATGAGAATGATTCATTTTATTCTCATTTCTATCATTCATTTTCTCTCTCTTGTTCTTTCTCTCCCTCAAGCTCTCCCCTCTCATGTGTTGAGAAACACTTGAGCTTGAGAAAAACCCTTTCTTGATAATCTCTACTCTCATCTAGGGTTCAAGGACTAGCACTTCTTGCACCCTAGTTACTTCTAGCTTGGAGTTGAAGCCAAAGGTCGAGGCTTTCGGGTGGATCTTTCTTCGACGTGAGTAGAAGACAAAGGTGACCTCCTTCCGCCACTCCAAGGAGCAAGGAGAGAAGGACATAAAGCCCAAGGTATAACCTTTCTAGCACTTAGCTAGTTTCTAGTTAGGTTTAGCTTGTTTTTGTTTAGCAAAGATCCTTCATAGCCTAGTCCATGTTGCCTAAGTTCATAAAAATTCGTTTTTTATTCCGTTTTCCGCCTCCCCGTAAACACCGGGGTGGGCAACGTGGACTTACAGTGGTATCAGAGCCTAACTAAACATAAACTAGCTAGGTAGTAGAGTGTATCGAAATTCGAATCGGAAAAATCGAAAAAACCGAGTTTTCAAAACCCTAAGTTTCTGTTAAAATTTTTTCTGTTCAAAACAAAATAAATCATACTCCAAAAATCATCTCAGGGTTTTATGAAGAAAGCCACCAAAAACGATCCAGTGATTCGACCAAAGAGCCGCGGTTCCACGGCAATAGCAAGCTATTGCCGCGCAACCGCGGCCGTCTTGGCTCTTCACTGGGTCGAGTTTGGTGCAGTGTATTTCTGGCTTGGTTTTGGGATTTTTAAGTTGGTTTATATGTGCCCAGGTTTTTCAGAATAGAAATTTGTTTTTGGGGGCCTATAAATCCGTATTTTTTTTTATCGAACTTCAATACACTTTGACTAAAAGGTTATATCTGTGATGTTTATATGTATTGAACGTCGGCTAATCGCTATATGTCGATTAGTCGGGGTTATACATATCTGTGATCTGTGATTGATGATGGTATGTGTATATGAATGGGTTGGATTGTCGCGGATGAATAGCCGGGGTGGATGTGAGATGAGTGTTGCTTTTTCTTTCATTCATTGTAATATGTAAATTGATGTAATAATATTTGTTTGGCCGCACAACCGGGTCGGGGTTGTAGCCGTCATTGTATAATTCTTTTTACTGTTTTTGCTCCTAGGATAGACCCATGGAGGGGGTGCACAAACTACCGGGTATCTCGAAGTGCCGAGTGGCCTACTCACGGTGGTGAGGGAGGTTGCTTCGCTTCGGGTACTTGGCGGGTAGTTTGCCGCACCCGTAGGGGTCATGGGTGGGGTATTTGGCTATTCACCGCGACCGTGTAATCCGCTTTTCGTTGCAGGCTCGAACGGATTGCGGATTCCTAGTATATCCAATGTATTCATCTGTGATCTGTAATGTTTATCATTGCTATATATTTATATATGATAACTATTTAGGCGTTGCTTATGTTTTACAGCCGCGCTAGCCCAGCCCCCGCTCTGTCGTTAGTTAAGTAACCTAACGGGTGATGACGGGGCCCCGTGGCGAATGCGAATGGCATAAGCGTACGTCATATTTTGGTTGTTTTCTGCAATGGTAGGATTAAATGATGGGACACATTAAAAGAACTAATGCAAGAAAATAAACCAAGTAAAAGTCGATTGGAACACTTTGAAAACCACTCGGTTCTTTTCAGAACTAAACTTTTAAACGCGGAGCTTGAACCACTCCTTTTAAAAGCTATCTCGTTCCATCGATTATATCAAGTTCACTACGTTCACGGTTTCGCCAAAACCATTCGTAGCCCTCCGTCATTCCACATTAATGGTCAAAAAGTATTCAAGCTATGTATTTTGGCCAAAGTCAAGGCATAGTGATTGGTAGCTATTGGGTATTCATGTGCAGCATAGATAGATGCGTTGGTTTGGGACAGTCGTGCTGCCATTTTGGCCAAAGTCAAGGGTAGGTACGGGTGGGTCCAAATTAACCAGGAGAATGACGGGTAGAACTTGACATGTGACTTATGATATTTTGGCCAAAGTCAAGGTCATAAGAGCATGGGGCAAAAATCCACATCCGGGGTTTCATAAGTACTGAAACTTGCTAGCGCTGCATACCATTTGGAGTGTGATAATTCTGGTAGGATTCCTTCGGTTTTATCACGTGATGATATTTGGATCCCGATCCTACTGTGAATATATGCTACTCCTCGGGAAAACACTCACTTAACGATCAATGCTATAAACTTAGTAGGTGTCTAGAAAGGTGTTAGCGGGGCTACGCCCACAGGGAAAAGAGGTTACTTAATTAAGGAACTTCGTGAAAGCGTTGGAAAACCTCCCTCGAAGTACCGACACTGGCCTGGCTGAACGGTTAAGCAAGTATTGTACGGTGAGATTGATCCTGACTAATCCTTTCTTTACGGTTTGAGAAGGGATTCGAGAGACAGTGGGAGCCATCCAGTTTAGACAAACTAAAAACCACTCTAAACTTGCAAGAGCATCATGCTAAAGTGTTTCTTTTCTCCCTCCTAATTGCAGTGACCATTCAACATGACCGGACTTAAGTTATTACTAGATAAAAACATATTGACAGGGCCAAAATACAAAGATTGGCTCAGGAATGTCAAGATGGCAATCACTTACGACAAGCTGGGGTACTCCTTACCACCAAAGCTCCCCCTGTCCCAGGTCCCAAAACCAGTGTCGTAGATAGGGAAATCTACAAGACCTGGGAAATAGATTGCGTGAAGGCCAAATGCCTCGTACTTGCCTCGATGGACAACGAACATCAGAGGAGGCACGAGAATATGGACCTAGAGTCCATATTTCTTCATACAAAAGAACTGTATGGAGAGCAGTCTCGTATCGCAAGATACGAAGTGTCGAAGAAGTTGTTTTCGGCAAGGTTGGCCGTCGGATCATCGGTAGCGGAACACGTGCTTAAGATGATTGGCTACATAGAGGAGCTCGCAGAACTTGGGACAACGTTGGAGAATGAGCTCTATACGGACTTGATTCTCCAGTCCCTTCCTACCACTTACGCCCAGTTTATCCTTAACTTCAACATGCAAGGAAAGGAGGTTGAACTTTCCGAACTTCTGAACATGTTGAGGAGTGCTGAGGGCACCCTAAAGAAAAGTAGGGAGACATCCACTTTGTTTGTAGGAGGATCTTCCTCTTCTAGATCCAGGGCTAAAGCCAAGGGTAAGAAGAAGAAAGCCCCCGCCAAACCAAGAGGCGGTGTCAGTAAAGTGGATACGAAGGGAAAAGGAAAAGCAACAAAGGTAGCGGGAAAGCTGGTGGGGAAGGAAGAATGCTTATATTGTCACAAAAGTGGTCAATGGAAACAGGATTGCAAGGCTTGGAAGGCCAGAACACAGGATTTGAAGCGAGTTGCGGCTTCAGCTTTAGGTGTGTAGGTTATTGAAAACCGTCTATCAATAAACTCTACATCCTGGGTATTGGATACCGGATCAGGATCTCATATCTGTAATTCTTTGCAGGCGTTGAGAAAGCGTAGAGTTTTGAAGGCAGGTGACATGACCCTCAGAGTTGCAAACGGTGCTAGCATGGATGCTGAGGCCGTGGGGGACTATCACCTGGGATTGTCGGATGGACACTTTTTGGTTTTACGTAGTTGTTATTATATACCAAATGCAACCTGTAATATCATTTCTGTATCTTTATTATCTAAAGAAGGTTATGAATTTGCATTTGAAGTAATTTAGTGAACATTCACCTTAATCAAGTTTTGATTGGGTCAGGTACATTGAACAACGGTATATACGTGTTAAACCAACCACAGATTTTCAATGTCCAGAATACACACAAAAGAAATTCTCCAGAAATCAATAAAACTTTCTTATGGCATTGTAGACTGGGTCACATCAATGAGAGAAGGTTGACTAAGTTACATACAGAAGGATATTTGGATCCGTTCGAATATCAATCGTATGCAACTTGTCAATCCTGTCTCAAGGGAAAGATGACAAAGACTCCGTTCACTGGACACAGAGTAAGAGCGAGCGAGCTCTTGGGACTCGTACACAGCGACGTGTGCGGTCCAATGTCTACACAAGCATGAAGCGGTTATTCTTACTTCATTACTTTTACGGATGACTTTTCAAGATACGGTTATGTCTTCTTAATGAAACATAAATCCGAGGCTTTTGAAAAATTCCAGGAATATAAGAATGAAGTAGAAAAACAAACAGGAAAAAGTATCAAGGCACTAAGATCTGATCGAGGTGGTGAATACTTGAGTGCCGAGTTCCTGGGTTACTTAAAAGAGAATGGAATTCTCTCTCAGCTTACTCCTCCATACACTCCGCAACATAACGGTGTATCGGAGAGACGGAACCGAACCCTATTGGATATGGTACGGTCCATGATGAGTAACGCTGAGTTGCCGCGATCGTTTTGGGGATATGCGCTAGAATCAGCTGCATACCTTTTGAACCGAGTTCCAACTAAGACTGTGCCTACTACACCATATCAGATGTGGTGTGGGAAGAGACCCTATCTTAATCACATTATGACATGGGGATGTCCAGCTTTTATAAAAAAGAAGCATGCGGACAAGCTCGAGGCACGCTCAGTACAGTGCAAGTTTGTGGGATATCCAAAGAACTCCAAGGGATATTTCTTCTATTGAGAAGAGGAACAAAAGGTGTTTGTTTCTCGCCATGCCCACTTTCTAGAACACCAGTTCATAGAAAAAGAATTAAGTGGGAGCGCAATAGAGCTGTAAGAAATTCCAGAACCACAAGCTATTACTGAAAGCTTAGTAGAACCAGAGGGTTCGAAAGATCAGGACATTCCCACGCCGCTCCGCAGGAGTAGTAGGCAGTCTCATCCGCCCGAGAGATACTACGGTTTTCTCATTGACGGGGATAGAGAGGATTGCATCATAGATTGTGATGAGCCTACTAGCTTCCAGCAAGCCATTCAGAGCGTCGACTCGGTAAAATGGCTGGATGCAATGCGGACCGAAATGGAGTCCTTGTACACCAACAATGTATGGACGTTGGACATTGCTCCAGATGGGGTAAAACCCGTAGGATGCAAGTGGATCTTCAAAAGGAAGATTGGTGTAGATGGACAGGTTGAGACCGATAAAGTTTGACTGGTTGCAAAGGGTTTTCGTCAAAGACCTGGTTTGGACTATGACGAAACCTTTTCTCCAGTAGCTATGCTGAAATCCATTCGGATCCTTCTTGCCATTGCTGCCTTCCACGATTATGAGATTTGGCAGATGGACGTAAAGACAGCTTTTCTAAATGGACATTTAGAGGAGTGTGTCTATATGGAACGGCAAGAGGGTTTCATTCAGAGTGGGAGCAGCGGAAAGGTGTGCAAGTTGCTTAAGTCCATTTATGGACTAAAGCAGGCATCGTGGAGTTGGAACATCTGTTTTGATGAGACGGTCAAGGAATTTGGCTTTATCAAAAATCCAGATGAACCATGCATCTATTGTAGATTTGTAGCGAGAACTGTAGTATTCCTTGTTTTATACGTGGTTGACATTCTCTTAATAGGAAATGATATTCCTATGCTACAATCTATCAAGGGGTTCTTATCACACAGGTTCTCTATGAAAGACCTGGGTGATGCCTCATATATTCTGGGTATCCGGATCTACCGTGACAGATCCAAGAGGATATTAGGACTTTCGCAGTCCAAGTACATCGACACCATATTGAAGAGATTCAGTATGGAAGATTCCAAGCGCGGTAATCTACCGGCTTGTCACGGGATCACCCTCTCCAAAGAGATGTCTCCCAAGACTGATTTGGAGAGGGATCGCATGTCTATTATACCCTACGCTTCTGCGGTAGGCTCTATAATGTATGCGATGTTGTGTACCAGACCGGATGTGGCTTATGCACTGAGTGTGGTAAGAAGGTATCAGTCAAACCCTGGGGAGAAACATTGGATAGCAGTAAAGAACATTCTCAAGTACCTGAGAAGGACTAAGGAGATGTTCTTGGTGTATGGCGGAAAAGACCTCCAGATTGAGGCCTTTGCTGACTCCAGCTTCCAGAGTGACAAGGATGATTCCAAGTCCATGTCGGGTTTTGTCTTTACCCTCAATGGAGGGGCGGTGTGTTGGAAGAGCTCCAAACAGGAAACCGTTGCTGACTCGACTATGGAAGCGGAATACATCGCTGCATCTGATGCCGCAAAAGAAGCTGTCTGGATGAGAAAGTTCTTGAGAGAACTTCAGGTGGTTCCGTCCATTGTTGACCTAATACCTCTGTATTGCGACAACAACGGGGCTATAGCTTTAGCAAAGGAACCCAAGTCCCATCAGAAATCCAGACACATCTTGAGGCGGTATCACCTAATCAGGGAGATCGTGGAACGCCAGGAGATCGAGGTTCGGAGGGTTGCTTCAGAAGAAAACACAGCAGATCCATTCACCAAGGCCTTGCCCCAGACTCAGTTCGAGCGGCTGATCGAGATGATAGGTCTTCGATACGCCAGTACATGGCCTTAGTGCAAGTGGGAGATTGTTAGTGTATATACCCTAGAGGCCATTACTGTATCATACTAGCTTGTATATTACTTGATGGAAGCTTGGGATATTCACAATTGTATATACAATCTTGCTCGAAATGGTAGTATGCTACTTGGTTTGTCTCTACTTCAATATGTGCATGTGTTTCTTTTAGCATATCGCTTATATACATATTAGTAGAGCGCTTAGGATCTTTGCTTGATTACCAGCATTGTGATGGCGCTCACACTCGTGGGGGCTGGGTAATCCATAAGCACATCCTTATATAGGTCCCTAGTCGTTGGACTATCGAGACAGGGCATCGATACTCCAGAGTAGACTAGCGTATGCGCTTCTCATCCCAGCGTGGGAGACGGTCTGTCCCACAGCCGTCAGTACGTCGTACTTGAGATAGTATGCGGGTGCTCGTTAGGTTACGAGTACACTGGACAGGACTCGTCGGGAACTGTTGGTTGGTATTATACCTATCGTCAGTTATCAGTTTCCAGGTGACATGAGTACAGCTTAGTCCGTTGACTTGACACTGTCACTTCGCCTCGAGTGTGTTCCCACTGCACTTTGATTACTACCCTACCACGGCTCAAAGGAGTCGTGCAAACAGGTAGTTTTTAGGTGCAGTCCCGAAGCACTTGGAGGCAGTGACGGTTAGACAGGATTCGTCTCTCCCGGTATTGGGGGTTGACATCGCGCTGTGTCTAGGAGAGCCATTACACGAGTAGTCCCTGGCCAGGGAAAGCGAGATATACTGGTAGGTTTCCAGTGTTATCTCAGGGTGTTCTGGGCTACACTCCGACACGACTTGTACCGCTATTAGGGGACTGACGTTCACCGCCCCCCTAGGCCCGCCATGCGATGTATCAGACGAACAGACCGGACTGTACGGAGATTGTCACATACAGGCTCAGTAGGAGTTCAGATGGGGTTCACCTCGTCAGTCTTCTTATCGACATCTACCTGGGGACCGTTACGTACAGCTAGTGCCGCTTGCGGTCTGTGGGTAAACCCACTGCCAGCGTAGTGTCGAGTCTTTAGAGTCCCACGTTGAGAGCTATTCTCCTTTAGGCAAAATGAGTAGAGGTCGCATGGTTTTGCGACAGGGTTCGTTCACATCCGCGCACTTGTGCACGTTTTCTGTCCGGACAGCTTATACTAGCGGGCTTTGGTTTAAGCCAGATCCTAGTATAGATTTGGGATTGGTTTTTTTCTCATTGTATTCGTGTTCCTCGGATCATGAATACGGGTGCGTATGCACAGTTGCTTGAGACAGAGGGAGAGGACTTTGATTAGGGTTAATGACTATTGTCATTTTATTAACCCTAATGCTTATGTGTGTATTATGGTTAATTGATATTAGTTTAATAATTGTGCATGGTTATGGTTGTTGACCATTTGACCTTCTTGACTTATTGACCTTGGTTGACACTTTGACCATCATCATTTCATTTGGAAGATGCTTTTTGATCCTTGCAATTTGCATTAAAAATGAAATGATAATGGTCATGTCTTGATTAAGCCATGACAATTATCTTACTAATTATCTAATTAAAATAATACACACATATATATGAGAATGGTTCATTTTATTCTCATTCTATCATTCATTTTCTCTCTCTTCTTCTTCCTCTCCCTCAAGCTCTCCCCTCTCATGTGTTTAGAAACACTTGAGCTTGAGAAAAACCCTTTCTTGATAATCTCTGCTCTCATCTAGGGTTCAAGGACTAGCACTTCTTGCACCCTAGTTACTTCTAGCTTGGAGTTGAAGCCAAAGGTCGAGGCTTTCGGGTGGATCTTTCTTCGACGTGAGTAGACGACAAAGGTGACCTCCTTCCACCACTCCAAGGAGCAAGGAGAGAAGGACATAAAGCCCAAGGTATAACCTTTCTAGTACTTAGCTAGTTTCTAATTAGCTTTAGCTTGTTTTTGTTAAGCAAAGATCCTTCATAGTCTAGTCCATGTTGCCTAAGTTCATAAAAATTCGTTTTTTATTCCGTTTTCCGCCTCCCCGTAAGCACCGGGGTGGGCAACGTGGACTTACGGTGGTATCAGAGCCTAACTAAACATAAACTAGCTAGGTAGTAGAGTGTATCGAAGTTCGAATCGGAAAAATCGAAAAACCGAGTTTTCAAAACCCTAAGTTTCTGTTAAAATTTTTTCTGTTCAAAACAAAATAAATCATACTCCAAAAATCATCTCAGGGTTTTGTGAAGAAAGCCACCAAAAACGATCCAGTGATTCGACCAAAGAGCCGTGGTTCCGCGGCAATAGCAAGCTATTGCCGCGCAACCGCGGCCGTCTTGGCTCTTCACTAGGTCGAGTTTGGTGCAGTGTATTTCTGGCTTGGTTTTGGGATTTTTAAGATGGTTTATATGTGCCCAGGTTTTCCAGAATAGAAATTTGTTTTTGGGGGCCTATAAATCCGTATTTTTTTTTATCGAACTTCAATACACTTTGACTAAAAGGTTATATCTATGATGTTTATATGTATTGAACGTCGGCTAATCGCTATATGTCGATTAGTCGGGGTTATACATATCTGTGATCTGTGATTGATGATGGTATGTGTATATGAATGGGTTGGATTGTCGCGGATGAATAGCCGGGGTGGATGTGAGATGAGTGTTGCTTTTTCTTTCATTCATTGTAATATGTAAATTGATGTAATAATATTTGTTTGGCCGCACAACCGGGTCGGGGTTGTAGCCGTCATTGTATAATTCTTTTTACTGTTTTTGCTCCTAGGATAGACCCATGGAGGGGGTGCACAAACTACCGGGTATCTCGAAGTGCTGAGTGGCCTACTCACGGTGGTGAGGGAGGTTGCTTCGCTTAGGGTACTTGGCGGGTAGTTTGCCGCACCCGTAGGGGTCTTGGGTGGGGTATTTGGCTATTCACCGTGACCGTGTAATCCGCTTTTCGTTGCAGGCTCGAACGGATTGCGGATTCCTAGTATATCCAATGTATTCATCTGTGATCTGTAATGTCTATCATTGCTATATATATATATGATAACTATTTAGGCGTTGCTTATGTTTTACAGCCGCGCTAGCCCAGCCCCCACTCTGTCGTTAGTTAAGTAACCTAACGGGTGATGACGGGGCCCCGTGGCGAATGCGAATGGCATAAGCGTACGTCATATTTTGGTTGTTTTCTGCAATGGTAGGATTAAATGATGGGACGCATTAAAAGAACTAATGCAAGAAAATAAACCAAGTAAAAGTCGATTGGAACACTTCGAAAACCACTCGGTTCTTTTCAAAACTAAACTTTTAAACGCGGAGCTTGAACCACTCCTTTTAAAAGCAATCTCCTTCCATCAATTATATCAAGTTCACTACGTTCACGGTTTCGCCAAAACCATTCGTAGCCCTCCGTCATTCCACATGAATGGTCAAAAAGTATTCAAGCTATGTATTTTGGCGAAAGTCAAAGCATAGTGATTGGTAGCTATTGGGTATTCATGTGCAGCATAGATAGATGCGTTGGTTTGGGACAGTCGTGCTGCCATTTTGGCCAAAGTCAAGGGTAGGTACGGGTGGGTCCAAATTAACCAGGAGAATGACGGGTAGAACTTGACATGTGACTTATGATATTTTGGCCAAAGTCAAGGTCATAAGAGCATGGGGCAAAAATCCACATCGGGAGTTTCATAAGTACTGAAACTTGCTAGCGCTGCATACCATTTGGAGTGTGATAATTCTGGTAGGATTCCTTCGGTTTTATCACGCGATGATATTTGGATCCCGATCCTACTGTGAGTATATGCTACTCCTCGGGAAAACTCTCACTTAACGATCAATGCTATAAACTTAGTAGGTGTCTAGAAAGGTGTTAGCGGGGCTACGCCCACAGGGAAAAGAGGTTACTTAATTAAGGAACTTCGCGAAAGCGTTGGAAAACATCCCTCGAAGTACCGACACTGGCCTGGCTGAACGGTTATGCAAGTATTGTACGGTGAGATTGATCCTGACTAATCCTTTCTTTTCAGTTTGAGAAGGGATTCGAGAGACAGTGGGAGCCATCCAGTTTAGACAAACTAAAAACCACTCTAAACTTGCAAGAGCATCATTCTAAAGTGTTTCTTTTCTCTCTCCTAATTGCAGTGACCATTCAACATGACCGGACTTAAGTTAATACTAGATAAAAACATATTGATAGGGCCAAACTACAAAGATTGGCTCAGGAATGTCAAGATGCCAATCACTTACGACAAGCTGGGGTATCTCCTTACTACCAAAGCTCCCCCTGTCCCAGGTCCCAAAACCAGTGTCGTAGATAGGGAAATCTACAAGACCTGGGAAATAGATTGCGCGAATGCCAAATGCCTCGTACTTGCCTCGATGGACAACGAACATCAGAGGAGGCACGAGAATATGGACCTAGAGTCCATATTTCTTCATACAAAAGAACAGTATGGAGAGCAGTCTCGTATCGCAAGATACGAAGTGTCGAAGAAGTTGTTTTCGGCAAGGTTGGCCGTCGGATCATCGGTAGTGGAACACGTGCTTAAGATGTTTGGCTACATAGAGGAGCTCGCAGAACTTGGGACCACGTTGGAGAATGAGCTTTATACGGACTTGATTCTCCAGTCCCTTCCATCCACTTACGTCTAGTTTATCCTTAACTTCAACATGCAAGGAAAGGAGGTTGAACTTTCCGAACTTCTGAACATGTTGAGGAGTGCTGAGGGCACCCTACAGAAAAGTAGGGAGACATCCACTTTGTTTGTAGGAGGATCTTCCTCTTCTAGATCCAGGGCGAAAGCCAAAGGTAAGAAGAAGAAAGCCCCCGCCAAACCAAGAGGCGGTGTCAGTAAAGTGGATACGAAGGGAAAAGGAAAAGCAACAAAGGTAGCGGGAAAGCTGGTGGGGAAGGAAGAATGCTTCTATTGTCACAAAAGTGGTCACTGGAAACAGGATTGCAAGGCTTGGAAGGCCAGAACACAGGATTTGAAGCGAGTTGCGGCTTCAGCTTCAGGTGTGTATGTTATTGAAAACTGTCTATCAATAAACTCTACATCCTGGGTATTGGATACCGGATCAGGATCTCATATCTGTAATTCTTTGCAGGCGTTGAGAAAGCGTAGAGTTTTGAAGGCAGGTGACATGACCCTCAGAGTTGCAAACGGTGCTAGTATGGATGCTGAGGCCGTGGGGGACTATCACCTGGGATTGTCGGATGGACACTTTTTGGTTTTACGTAGTTGTTATTATGTACCAAATGCAACCTGTAATATCATTTCTGTATCTTTATTATCTAAAGAAGGTTATGAATTTGCATTTGTAAGTAATGTAGTGAACATTCACCTTAATCAAGTTTTGATTGGGTCAGGTACATTGAACAACGGTATATACGTGTTAAACCAACCACAGATTTTCAATGTCCAGAATACACACAAAAGAAAGTCTCCAGAAATCAATAAAACTTTCTTATGGCATTGTAGACTAGGTCACATCAATGAGAGAAGGTTGACTAAGTTACATACAGAAAGATATTTGGATCCGTTCGAATATCAATCGTATGCAACTTTTCAATCCTGTCTCAAGGGAAAGATGACAAAGACTCCGTTCACTGGACACGGAGTAAGAGCGAGCGAGTTCTTGGGACTCGTACACAGCGACGTGTGCGGTCCAATGTCTATACATGCACAAAGCGGTTATTCTTACTTCATTACTTTTACGGATGACTTTTCAAGGTTCGGTTATGTCTTCTTAATGAAACATAAATCCGAGGCTTTTGAAAAATTCCAGGAATATAAGAATGAAGTAGAAAAACAAACAGGTAAAAGTATCAAGGCACTAAGATCTGATCGAGGTGGTGAATACTTGAGTGTCGAGTTCCTGGGTTACTTAAAAGAGAATGGAATTCTCTCTCAGCTTACTCCTCCATACACTCCGCAACATAACGGTGTATCGGAGAGACGGAACCGAACCCTATTGGATATGGTACGGTCCATGATGAGTAACGCTGAGTTGCCGCGATCGTTTTGGGGATATGCGCTAGAATCAGCTGCATACCTTTTGAACCGAGTTCCAACTAAGACTGTGCCTACTACACCATATCAGATGTGGTGTGGGTAGAGACACTATCTTAATCACATTAAGACATGGGGATGTCCATCTTTTGTAAAAAAGCAGCATGCGGACAAGCTCGAGGCACGCTCAGTACAGAGCAAGTTTGTGGGATATCCAAAGAACTCCAAGGGATATTTCTTCTATTGCGAAGAGGAACAAAAGGTGTTTGTTTCTCGCCATGCCCACTTTCTAGAACACCAGTTCATAGAAAAAGAATTAAGTAGGAGCGCAATAGAGCTGGAAGAAATTCCAGAACCACAAGCTATTACTGAAAGCTTAGTAGAACCAGAGGGTTCGAAAGATCAGGACATTCCCACGCCACTCCGCAGGAGTAGTAGGCAGTCTCATCCGCCCGAGAGATACTACGGTTTTCTCATTGACGGGGACAGAGAGGATTGCATCATAGATTGTGATGAGCCTACTAGCTTCCAGCAAGCCATTCAGAGCGTCGACTCGGTAAAATGGCTGGATGCAATGCGGACCGAAATGGAGTCCATGTACACCAACAATGTATGGACGTTAGACATTGCTCCAGATGGGGTAAAACCCGTAGGATGCAAGTGGATCTTTAAAAGGAAGATTGGTGTAGATGGACAGGTTGAGACCTATAAAGCTAGACTGGTTGCAAAGGGTTTTCGTCAAAGACCTGGTTCGGACTATGACGAAACCTTTTCTCCAGTAGCTATGCTGAAATCCATTCGGATCCTTCTTGCCATTGCTGCTTTCCACGATTATGAGATTTGGCAGATGGACGTAAAGACAGCTTTTCTAAATGGACATTTAGAGGAGTGTGTCTATATGGAACAGCCAGAGGGTTTCATTCAGAGTGGGAGCAGCGGAAAGGTGTGCAAGTTGCTTAAGTCCATTTATGGACTAAAGCAGGCATCGCGGAGTTGGAACATCTGTTTTGATGAGACGGTCAAGGAATTTGGCTTTATCAAAAATCTAGATGAACCATGCATCTATTGTAGATTTGTAGCGAGAACTGTAGTATTCCTCGTTTTATACGTGGATGACATTCTCTTAATAGGAAATGATATTCCTATGCTACAATCTATCAAGGGGTTCTTATCACACAGGTTCTCCATGAAAGACCTGGGTGATGCCTCATACTTTCTGGGTATCCGGATCTACCGTGACAGATCTAAGAGGATATAAGGACTTTCGCTGTCCAGGTACATCGACACCATATTGAAGAGATTCAGTATGGAAGATTTCAAGCGCGGTAATCTACCGGCTTGTCATGGGATCACCCTCTCCAAAGAGATATCTCCCAAGACTGATTTAGAGAGGGATCGCATGTCTATTATACCCTACGCTTCTGCGGTAGGCTCTATAATGTATGCGATGTTGTGTACCAGACCGGATGTGGTTTATGCACTGAGTGTGGTAAGCAGGTATCAGTCAAACCCTGGGGAGAAACATTGGATAGCAGTAAAGAACATTCTCAAGTACCTGAGAAGGACTAAGGAGATGTTCTTGGTGTATGGCGGAAAAGACCTCCAGATTGAGGCCTTTGCTGACTCCAGCTTCCAGAGTGACAAGGATGATTCCAAGTCCATGTCGGGTTTTGTCTTTACCCTCAATGGAGGGGCGGTGTGTTGGAAGAGCTCCAAACAGGAAACCGTTGCTGACTCGACTATGGAAGCGGAATACATCGCTGCATCTGATGCCGCAAAAGAAGCTGTCTGGATGAGGAAGTTCTTGAGAGAACTTCAGGTGGTTCCGTCCATTGTTGACCCAATACCTCTGTATTGCGACAACAATGGGGCTATAGCTTTAGCAAAGGAACCCAGGTCCCATCAGAAATCCAGACACATCTTGAGGCGGTATCACCTGATCAGGGAGATCGTGGATCGCCAAGAGATCGAGGTTCGGAGGGTTGCTTCAGAAGATAACACAGCAGATCCATTCACCAAGGCCTTGCCCCAGACTCAGTTCGAGCGGCTGATCGAGATGATAGGTCTTCGATACGCCAGTACATGGCCTTAGTGCAAGTGGGAGATTGTTAGTGTATATGCCCTAGAGGCCATTACTGTATCATAATAGCTTGTATATTACTTGATGGAAGCTTGGGATATTCACAGTTGTATATACAATCTTGCTCGAAATGGTAGTATGCTACTTGGTTTGTCTCTACTTCAATATGTGCATGTGTTTCTTTTAGCATATCGCTTATATACATATTAGTAGAGCCCTTAGGATCTTTGCTTGATTACCAGCGCTGTGATGGCGCTCACACTCGTGGGGGCTGAGTAATCCATAAGGACATCCTTATACAGGTCCCTAGTCGTTGGACTATCGAGACAGGGCATCGATAGTCCGGAGTAGACTAGCGTATGCGCTTCTCATCCCAGCATGGGAGACGGTCTGTCCCACAGCCGTCAGTACGTCGTACTTGAGATAGTATGCGGGTGCTCGTTAGGTTACGAGTACACTGGACAGGACTCGTCGGGAACTGTTGGTTGGTATTATACCTATCGTCAGTTATCAGTTCCCAGGTGACATGAGTACAGCTTAGTCCGTTGACTTGACACTGTCACTTCGCCTCGAGTGTGTTCCCACTGCACTTTGATTACTACCCTACCACGGCTCAAAGGAGTCGTGCAAACAGGTAGTTTTTGGGTGCAGTCCCGAAGTACTTGGAGGCAGTAACGGTTAGACAGGATTCGTCTCTCCCGGTATTGGGGGTTGACATCGCACTGTGTCTAGGAGAGCCATTACACGAGTAGTCCCTGGCCAGGGCAAGCGAGATATACTGGTAGGTTTCCAGTGTTATCTCAGGGTGTTCTGGGCTACACTCCGACACGACTTGTACCACTATTAGGGGACTGACGTTCACCGCCCCCATAGGCCCGCCATGCGATGTATCAGACGAACAGACCGGACTGTACGGAGATTGTCACATACAGGCTCAGTAGGTGTTTAGATGGGGTTCACCTCGTCAGTCTTCTTATCGACATCTACTTGGAGACCGTTACGTACAGCTAGTGCCGCTTGCGGTCTGTGGTTAAACCCACTGCCAGCGTAGTGTCGAGTCTTTAGAGTCCCACACAGAGAGCTATTCGCCTTTAGGCAAAATGAGTAGAGGTCGCATGGTTTTGCGACAGGGTTCGTTCACATCCGCGCACTTGTGCACGTTTGCTGTCCGGACAGCTTATACTAGCGGGCTTTGGTTTAAGCCAAATCCTAGTGTAGATTTGGGATTGGTTTTTTCTCATTATATTCGTGTTCCTCGGATCACGAATACGGGTGCGTATGCACAGTTGCTTGAGACAGAGGGAGAGGACTTTGATTAGGGTTAATGACTATTGTCATTTTATTAACCCTAACGCTTATGTGTGTATTAAGGTTAATTGATATTAGTTTAATAATTGTGCATGGTTATGGTTGTTGACTATTTGACCTTCTTGACTTATTGTCCTTGGTTGACAATTTGACCATCATCATTTCATTTGGAAGATGCTTTTTGATCCTTGCAATTTGCATTAAAAATGAAATGATAATGGTCATGTCTTAATTAAGCCATGACAATTATCTTACTAATTATCTAATTAAAATAATACACACATATATGTGAGAATGGTTCATTTTATTCTCATTCTATCATTCATTTTCTCTCTCTTCTTCTTCCTCTCCCTCAAGCTCTCCCCTCTCATGTGTTGAGAAACACTTGAGCTTGAGAAAAACCCTTTCTTGATAATCTCTACTCTCATCTAGGGTTCAAGGACCAGCACTTCTTGCACCCTAGTTACTTCTAGCTTGGAGTTGAAGCCA
Source organism: Agapanthus africanus (assembly GCA_030015575.1). NCBI lineage: Eukaryota > Viridiplantae > Streptophyta > Magnoliopsida > Asparagales > Amaryllidaceae > Agapanthus > Agapanthus africanus. The sequence continues at coordinate 220,359,252 of JASDDO010000029.1, forward strand.
AAGGTCGAGGCTTTCGGGTGGATCTTTTTTCGACGTGAGTAGACGACAAAGGTGACCTCCTTCCACCACTCCAAGGAGCAAGGAAAGAAAGACATAAAGCCCAAGGTATAACCTTTCTAGCACTTAGCTAGTTTCTAGTTAGTTTTAGCTTGTTTTTGTTTAGCAAAGATCCTTCATAGTCTAGTCCATGTTGCCTATGTTCATAAAAATTCGTTTTTTATTCCGTTTTCCGCCTCCCCGTAAGCACCGGGGTGGGCAACGTGGACTTACAGTAACGACAGCCTCCTTCGGAGACGGTTATCATTCCAGGCTTCCAAGGTGACATGGATGACAGAGTGATTGTCGGAGTTATAGTTTTCCCTCTGACGAAGGGGGCAGTATTTTGGATAGGTGGTCTAAGAGGATACTGTGGTAGGCATGGTGCAGGATACTGATTAGGTTCAGTTGACGATACAGTCTAAGAAATTTGGATTTGGAGTTCATTTATGAACTAGGTCCTATCAGATATCCAAACATATTCTAAGACAGGTATTACTCAATTCGGGAGATGGCTTTCTCCGTGAACTTGAGATTAAGAGAGACATAGAAAGAAACATCAGGGCGGATCCACTCATTGAGGCTATTTCTCGAACACAAGGGTTTTGCAAACGAGCTTTGTGAAACTGGTTAGTAGAAGAGTTGGGTGTTCGGTACCACACGGGCTGTGAGTATGCGACATCGCAATAATTAGCTCTAAGTGCAAGTGGGAAATTGTTGGATATAGTGCCCTCAAATTCAATTATTGGATCGCAGGCACGTGATTGCAATGATTGAGGAGGACCTATACCGGTAGGACAGTCTTACTCGAGATGATAATATGCTATCTGGTTTGCCTTTATCATCGTATACAGCTTTAGGTGACATTACTGTTCACTATTACACGTTGATAGAGCACTTAGGATCCTGCTTGACTACCAACAGTATGATGGCGATCATATACGTGAGAGTTGGGTAGTCTATAAGCACATCCTTAAAAGTGGTCCCTAGTCGTGGGAGTTTCGAGACAGGGCATCGATACTCCGGAGTAGACTAGTGTATACAGTCGAGACCCCGACGAGGGGCGGTGTCCGGTCTCATAAGCCACTGGTGTCAGTTGGATCACCTAAGATATATACTGGTGCTCATTGGGTTATGAGTACACCGGACAGGACTCGCCGGGAACCTGCTAGTTAGTATTATACCTAGCGTCAGATAGCAGTTCCCTGGCGACATGTGTACATGTTAGTTCATCGACCTGAGGTCGTCATTTGTCTCGTGTGAGTTTCCACTGTGCTTTGATTATTACCCTACCACGGCTCAAAGGAGTCATGCAAACAGCTTTTAGTTGGGTACAGTCCCGAGCCACATGGAGGCAGTGAGCGGATCGGCAGGGGATTCGTTTCTCCCGGTATTGGGGGTGAGATCGCGCTGTGTCTAGGAAAGCCATTACACCAAGTCCTTGGCCAAGGCAGGTGAGAATTACTGGTAGGTATTCCAGTAGTTTCTCAGGGTGTTCAGGGCTACCCTCCGATACGACTTATACAGCTTTTAGGGGTCTGACGTTACCAACCCCTAGGCCGGATATGCGATGCTCATAGACAAATGGACCGGACTATACGGATATTGTCACTGATAGGCTCAGTAGGGTTCCAGGATGAGTTCTCTTATCAGCTTCCCTTTCGGTCAGTACATGGGCAGCCGTTACGCACAGCTAGTGCCGCTGACGTGCTTGTGGTTAAACCCACTGCCAGGGTACTGACGAGTCTTTAGAGTCCCCAACAGATAGTTTCCCAAGTTCGGGTGAAACGTTGTAGAGGACGTATGGTTTTATGGCAGGGTTCGAACATACACGTGCACTTATGCACGTATCATGGTTTCGGCAGATAATACTAGTGTGCTTTGGTTTCAACCAGATTCTAGTATTATATTGTGTAGGAGTATTTTTGTCTCTTTGCATTTTGTATTCGGTCGGAATACAAATGCGGGTATGTTTATACTGTAGTGGGGTTATCCTGTAATTATTTACAGGATCTCTTTTTGAAGTTGCCAGTTTGTATCTTCGTTTTGGCCATTTTTCTTTCTATCCTTCTTGGCTGAATTTCTTGTTGTGAGGGGTTTATTTGCAAATGCTACATTTATAAAGGGAGGGTTTTTTATGGGCTCCAGCAAGCTCCAGCAACTTCTTGAAGGATGAGGTTTTATATGACTCATTCATTGCATTTAATTCCTTTTGTATTTGCTTAAGATATTTAGTGAGATCTTTTGTGAGGATAAGCATTACTTATGGTCACCCCTTACTCCTACACTCACCCCTCCACCCATTCAGCCCATAAATGGCCGACCCCATTTTGGGGTTATTATGATGGTTCATTACAAAAGATATAGCTCATTTCTCATTACTTGATTAAAGCAACTTCAATTAACCTTCACCCAATGGCTTAGGTGCCTTGAGACAAAGTATTCTACACTATCTCTACATCATTCTTGGACATGTCGGCTATCAAACTTCATGTCCGAGTTGCCTCGGTTCAGAGGCGGGAGCCCGTACAAAGATCCATTGACGTGGAGCCACCTGGACGAGGAGACCGAAGATCGAGCGAGATCGCAGATGCCGCGAGGAGCGTGGGATGATGGCTAAAGACCGAAAGACACGGATCGATCGGTATAGCTTTTCTACCCTCTTTGTAGTTAGCTAGTTTAGCGTTAATGGAAAGATCCGGGTTATAGTATGCGATAGCGCCAGTAGTAAAAGTTTTTGTTCCACGTTTGGCCTCAGATTGACGGCCGGGGCGCTACCGTAAACTTACATCTTCAACCATTATCCCAAGCTCCTAGTGGTCGCGGATCGAATTTGGTTGCCGGTCTTCCTCCATCTATGATGATCCACTCGAGGGAAACGACACAAGCTTCATCCTCGCCAAGCAAGGCAACCGACGCTCCAAGGTTGCTAGAAATGGAGAGTGGAGGTGCAGGATTATCTCACTATTGTTTTTCTCTCATCACAAATGCTCAATGAGCAACTCAAGAAGATCAAGAGGAGGTGAGGAAACATGTAACATGAGCAACTAAAGAAATGTATCTAAGTGTTTTTCTCCAAGTGAGAATGAGAGTGAGCAAGTCTAGAAAACAAATGAGCAAGCCATGTAGAGAATGTGGCTGCCTCCCTCTCTCTCTCTCAATCATGCACAAAATATCTCTTTTCATTTAACTAATAAAACAAATGCAAACCATACATCTCTACATGCCTTGCATTGTTCATGCCATGTCACCCCCTCCACCTCATTTGTAAAACAAATGATTTTCTAAAAAAGAAAATCATACAAATTTTAGGTTTCCTTAGCACCTACTATAGAGTATGGAAGCATCACACATGCCACTTTAAAATTTTAAAGGTGCTAAGCAAACAAAGCAAGGATCTTTAACTAGAATACTAGGGTAACAACATTTGTATCTCATACTAAAACCATTCTATCACTAAGTGAAAGGAATACAACCTTTGTAGTCCTCTTTGTAGTGACTCCTAGGGTCGTTAAGAGTTGGAAAAGCTTGCAAGTGAGCTCCTTTGTCCATGATATTCCACCCGAAGTCCACTTTGTCCAAGCTCCTAGCTTCACTTGATCAAAGAAGATGATGAAGACAAACACTCTAAACTAATTGGCTAGATTAGAGTAGAATGAAGAGGTGGTTTGTTTTCTCTAATCAAAACCCAATCTTTTTCACTAACTCACTTTCTTTTCAACTCAAGAGAGCAAGGAGGAAAAAGAAGATGAAGGCAAAAGCTTTTGTCTAAAAGATAATGATAAAGCTTCAAATGAAAAATAGAAAAGATAGTATATATATTTTCTATCTCCATTCAAACCATGGTTCTAATAATATCTAGATATTTAGTTAGTGAGTTAAAACCCAAAAGAAAAGATTAATCCAAGGTTAAAAGGTAGGTGAAGTATGGTTTACTTTTGGAAGAGTGTAGAAAGATAACCATGGATTAATATTTTTCTTTTCCTTTTGTTTTAAAACAAATACATACATATATATATATATATATCCATATATTATAGTTCCATGTGAGTCTTATATTACCTTCAAAGATGTATCATCAACCATGATACTTTTGCATGTATGTATTGATTGATAGAATTTTATTTACCGCAATCAAGACGGTGTCGCTTTGTTGCTAGCCGGTTGAGTACGGGTCGATCCACAGAGAGACGGAGCGTTTTACGTTCTTGTTCTTACGAGTTAATGCACGAGGCGGAATTGTTCTTTATCTACCCTATGTGTTATATGTAAGTAAAAATCTTGTTAGGAAACTATAGGATAATGTAAGTTAAGGAAATCCGTATTCAAGTCATTTGAGCCGAGTCTTGACCGATTGAAGCTAGAGCAATCGGCAACAACGTGGATTAGGGGTTTTAAGCATGGTATTCATGGAATCCGTCTTATTGACCCTTGTCCTTCCGTTCTTGTCTTTTGCTTTCGCCTCCGGCCAAACCGAACGCAACCGGTCGCGGTTTGGAATCACCGTTACCTTGGTAGGGTAGGGTGCCTAACGGAGCGTTTGCGTAACGTTTGGGCGGAGTTCAATGGAAAATAACAGGAAAAGGAAATGGGAAATGGAAACCTTATCTTACAATATCGGTTTCTTTTCCTAACAACAACAACATATTAACTGAAGGGTTCCGGCAGCGCCCCGGCCATCGAAACGCGGCCAAAATGCGGAACAAAAATTTCTGAAACAGGCGCTACCGCTACCCGATTTACGGAACGACCTTAAACCCAAAACTAGCAAACTAAGAAGAGGTTAGAATTTTTATAACGAGTTGATCCGAGTCCTTCGGTGTTCATTCCAAGCTCCTCGTGATCCTTTGATGATGTTTGGTTGCCGGTCTTCCTCCATCTCCGATGATCCACTCGAGGGAAACGGCGCGAGCTCCAGCTCGACGAACGAGGCAACCGACGCTCTAAAGTTGCTAACGATGGAGAGTCAAGGTGTTGTAGTGTGTCACTATATTTTCTCTCATACTCATTTGCTCATGAGAGCAACCCTAGAAGAAGAATGGAGGTGGTGAAGAAATCTTGGCATGAACAAAAATGGCTAAGTATATTTTTGTGAGAATGAGAGTGGAGAGTAATGCAAGTGTGTAATCAATCAAATGTAAAATGACCCTCACCTTGGTAGTGGCTGGCCCCCTCTCATCCCCATAAAAAATTCATTTTCTTTTTACCATTAAAGAATGCAAATAAATCACAACCATACTTTAAACCCATACTTTGCTACATGCCATCTCATTGTCCATGCCACCTCACACCCTCCATCTCATTATAAAGCAAATGAATTTCCTAAAAATGAAAATCAATAATGAGGTGGCAAATCTTCTAGAAGCTATTCCGTATAAAATACGGAATACTTCCCGGTACATGTATCGAAATACATATACGCGTATTTATACCAAAATACGAATAGCCGAGAGAGAAAACGAATAATGAACAATAATACTAGAATACGTATATACAAATACATATATAAATTATTAAATCAAAACCTGATTTAATAAACTGGCTTAATCCTAAGCCGCTAGTATTATCAACCGTCCAATTAAAGTCTGCGCAGCAAGTGCACATATTTAATCGGACATCTGTATATATCAACATATCTCATGTACACCATATCGCCTGAACCGTGAAAACCCTCTGTGAGGGACTCTAAAGACTCGTCAATACGCTGGCAGTGGGTTTAACCACAAGCACGTCAGCGGCACTAGCTATACGTAATCGCTACCCAGGTATTGAGCGAAAGGGAGGCCGACAAGCAAACTCATCCTGAACCCCTACTGAGCCTGTCAGTGACAATATCCGTACAGTCCGGTCTGTTCGTCTAAGAGTATCGCATATCGAGTCTAGGGGGTGGATAAAGTCAGACCCCTAACAACGCGATATTTAGTGTCGGCATGATACCCATCACCTCCTGAGAAACTATCGATCCTGGATCGATAATCCTCGTCTACCATGGCCATGGATTTGTAGTGATGGCCACCCGTACACAATGCGACATCAACCCCTAGTACCGGGAGAGACGAATCCCTGATGATCCGATCACTACCTCCATGTGGCTCGGGATTGTACCCAACTAAGACTTGTTTGCACGACTCCTTCGAGCCGTGGTAGGGTAGTAATCAAAGCACAGTGGGAACTCACACGAGACAAATGGAGATCTCAGGTCGGTAGACTAACCTGCACACATGTCACCTGGGAACTGCTATCTGACAATAGGTATAATACCAACTAGCAGGTTCCCGATGAGTCCGTCCAGTGTACTCATAACCTAATGAGCACCTGTATACTATCTTAGGTGAACAAAGTAACACTAATGGCTTGAGATACCTGGCCACCGCCCTTCGTCGGGGTCTCGATCAGTATACACTAGTCTACACTGGAGTATCGATGCCCGGTCTCGATACTCCTACGATTAGGGACATTTAAGGATGTGCTTATAGACCCCAGCTCCCACATATATGATCGCCATCATAATGCTGACAGTCAAGCAAGAATCCTAATAAAGAAAAACCAGATAGCATACTATCATCTTGAGTAAGACTGCTTTATCGGTATAGGTCCTTACTCAATCATCATAATCACAAGTCCGCGACTATGATAATTGCCTTGAGGGTACTATAGCCAACAATCTCCCACCTGCACTTAAGGCCAATTATTGCGATGTCGCATACTCACAGCCCGTGTGATACCGAATACCCAACTTCTCTACAAATCAGCTTCGTAAAGCCCGTTTACGAAAAATGATTGTGTACGAGAAATAGTCTCACTGAGTGGATCCGCTCCAATGTTTCTTTCTGTATCTCTCTTAATCTCAACTTCGCGGAGAAAACTATCTCCCGAAATGAGCAATACTTGTGTTAGAATTTGTCTGGATATCTGATGGGACCCAGTTCACAAATGAACTCCAAATCCAGCAAACTACTTATACTGTATCGTCCACCGGATTTAATCAGTATCCTGCGTCATGCCTTTCTTCAGTATTTGCTTAGATCACCCGTCCAACATACTGTCCCTCAAAAAGAGGTAAAACTATAACTCTGACAATCACTCTGTCATCCATGTCACCTTGGAAGCCTGGTATGATAACCGTCTCCTGAAGGAGGCTGCCATTACCATATCCCTAGAACATTCACTTATGTTCAATAACTGCTTCCCAACGTTTCTCCAGGATTGGATTAATATATCTTTATTGCAGCTAGTGCAAAAACCAATATCTGGTGTGGTACTTGACATTTCATGATTAACTTAATTGCCTAAGCAAGTGATATGCTAATCATGCAGATCCCTCTCCCTTTAGTCTGTAAGACACCTTTAGAGAGGGTGACTCCATCACCTGCAGGTACACCGCCATGCCAGGAGTCATCCATTTAATGTCAAAATACCCAGATTAGGATACTTCCCAAATCTAGATCTAAAACCATAGATCTAGTAATCAGAAACCCTGATATTACATCCATATCCTATGTGGAGAAAACAACTTTGTAACAACCACAGTATAACCGATCGTAGTATAGGAATATCTCTTCCTATCAAGTGCATGTGATATCGAATCCTCGGACATCACACCCTACTACCTTCTTACCAGATCCATCTTCTATTATGATGAAATCAAAACCTATGACTGTCACATCAAAAATAGATGATCTATTTCCGCTATACCTACTTTAGTCTATAAATAGACACAAGCTACTTGCCTACTATGCTTCCGCTGCTCCCACTGACTATAAAAACCCCTCTGGCAGAGTCATATATACGTGCACTTCTAAAACTAGTTTAGAACGACGCTATACTCATCCTCCTGTCGGGTTTTATAGTCTAGAACAACAGCAATGGCAAGTCTGGGTAAACAAGAACCTCCCTGTCACCGTCTCTGAGAAGACCGAAGTACCTCTCGGGTGACTGAGGTTACCCACCAAATCTGCAGAGTGGCTAATGGAACATCAAATCCAATTGAATTCTTAGGTTCTACTAAATTTCCAGTAATCGTTTGTGGTTCTTGAATAACTTCCAGTTCTACCATATTCCCACTTGTGTTTTTCTTAAAAAGTCCATTTTACTAAAACTGTGGCGAGTCAAGAAAAATATAAATATTGATCTTCCTGATGGTAGAAAATTATCCCTCGTCAAAGCCCGGGATAACCCATAAACAGCCATTACAGAAACGTGCCTTGAGTTTATCCGGATTCTGGTTTTAAGCATCAGCCGGATAACTCCCTATACCTTAACATCGTTAAGATATAAATTGATTCTATATTAATTTAATATAGAAACAAAAGCACTAATCTAACTTGTACCAGATTCAAAATACATGCATCTGTCTCCAGTGCATATCAACCAAATGGAAAGAGGACAATCAACATTACTCATCTAGGAGTGCATCCATATATGAGTAACCCGAAAGAGAAGCAAGTTCTCAAAACCATTACTATTAATTGAATACCAAACACAAGTATCTACATCTTCGACTTCCTCGAAGAATCCTGTTACTTACAACAAAAGGTTCTCTACTTTATTCTTATACTTATAACTTCTGAATATCTGGACCTTGCATTTCAACGAAATACATGTCCAGAACTGGAGAAGTCATAAGTAAACAGAATATAGTACAAGTACCAAACTCTTTGTCCTAATGGATACTGGACAACATACAATACTTTGTATAAGTCCCCTGAGTTCAATAACTCAAACCCTGTGCGTCGTAGGTTGAAAAACTATACTATGGTTAAGAAGAATTACACCGCTGTTGAATGCACCTTACCTAATCACCAACTGATATAGGTAAATGTCATAGACACAATATCAAAAAGTTATATCTCACTTTATAAAATAAATGTACAGATATATCAGTTTGAAATTGGTGCATAACAACGGATATTCAAAACCAAATATTTGCCATCCGGCAAAATCCAGATGATTTCCTCAAATATCACCAATTACAACGAATTCCGATATAATGAGGATCTAATCACCCAATTCCCAATATCTTACTCCCACTCACCATCCGTAATAACATGCAGATGTGAGAAACTGATCTGGTAAATACATACCCTAGAGTTAGATTCCAATTGGGAAAACAGTTTTCAATTAACATCGCACAGTGAAACTGAAACATGAAAATGTTTCAAAAGGGGTTAACTGGTAATCCTAGTAATGCCTCTTCCATTATCCTAAATCATGACAGTAACCATATACTTACCTGCCCTCAATACATTCCCTTTATTATATCTTTACTTATTACCTTCTGTACACCACCTTTACGCTAATTGGTTTTCTTCATTCCCTACCCTTCAGCACCAGCCTAAGGTTTGGAAGAAGACTATCCAATAAGCGTAATAGGTGTAATCTCCTAATCTTAGGAGCCATCACAACCTGAGAGAAGGTAAAGAGAAAAGACATCTGAATAATTCTATTCTTTTTCTCCTGAACCAGAATCCATCCTCGGATCAGTTCCTTCGAGTTCGTATGTAACTATACAATGGATTTATACAATGGAAGTGGATATCCGTAGTGATACGGAGTGTCCTAGAGAAATGCAAAGTGGATGTAGGATTGGCATGGGTATACCTGGTTTCGTCGTGAATGATGCTGATCATAATTTTCTTTGCCATTATTCTAATCCCTTTATATGCCTTTACTTATTACCTTCTGTACACCACAGTTAAGCTTGTTGGTTTTCTTCCTTCCCTACCGTTCGGCACCTGCCTATGGTCTGGAGGAAGACTATCCAATAAGCTCAATAGGTGTACCCTCTCCTGATCCTAGGAGCCCTCACAACCTGAGAGAAGGTAAAGAGAAAAGACAACCGAATAATCCTATTCAATCTCTCCAGAACTAGAATCCATTCTCGAAATAGATCCTTCGAGTTCGTATATAACCATACAATAGATTTATCCAATAGAAGTAGACGTTCGTAGTGATACGGGGTGTTCTGGAGAAATGCAAAAGTGATATAGAAGTGGCAACAGTATATGCGACACCGTGACATTCCAAAAGCCAATGTGTTTAAAGAAGGTTCGGTCAACTTGGTTTCATGAGTTTTAGTCAAAAGTCGGGTCATAGTCGCAACCAGAGAGAGAGAGAGAAGAAACACTCAGCGTGCACTCTAACCTAGATCAGAATGGTTAATTATTTTATTTAATCAGGATGGCTCCTACTGTTTCCTCGAATTCTCCTCCAAACCCAAAAGGAGAATTAGTCGGAATCACCTGAGGAGTAATCCTACTCATCAGTGGGAATCGGGATCCAACTATCATCGAATGATAACTTGATGGAAGCCACTCAAGTCACCACACTCCAGAAGGTATGCGCAAACCTGGCAAATTTCCTGTATGTTTGAAACTTCCGATGTGATTTTTACCCCAAGCGGTTTATGACCTTGAAAAAGGCCAACAAATCATAAACCACAAGTCAAGTTCAAACCGTCATTATCCTGGATTACTCTAGACCCACCCGTACAAACCCTTAACAAAGGCCAACAAGGTTATACGACTGTCCTAGATAATCACAACTCAATGCAGCAGACAAGCAATATCTAGCTACTGCACACTACGCCTTGACAAAGGCCAACAAACGCAGCACGAATACTAGGTACCACCTGAAAGAAACGACGGAAGGCTATGGCTGGTTTTTGGCGAAAAACCTTTAATGTAATGAACTTGATATCGTTGAAGGAATCTAAATCGTTTTTTATAAATATGTAGTGGCGAAAACTTTTGCTAAAGAGGTCACTCCCGGTGAACGGATCTCGGCTCTTTCCCCGTCGAATGGGGTGCAGGATATCCCAAACTGAATACCACGATGCAAAGGAAAAATAATCGACTATAGTAAAGTTATTACATTGACGCAAACTTTTACCCAAGGGGTCACTCCCGATGAAGGGATCTCGGCCCTTGCCTCGTCGAATGAGGTGCAGGATATTCCAAAATGAATACCACGATGCAAAGCAAAAATGTACGTCTGTAATGTCAGTTTTTTTTAAAAACTTGGTTCCAACAACATCATATATAGGTTTGTTTTATCCTTGCATTGATAAGAATCTATGCAGTCCCATCAATTAATCACACCAGAAAAGAACGAAAATAAAATGTACGTATATGCCATCCGCATTCGCCACTGGGTCCCGTCATCACCCGTTAGGTTACTTAACTAACAACAGAGCGGGGACTGGGCTAACGCGGGTGCAAAACATATACAACATCTACTAGTATATATAAATATATATATAACATTCGTCCCAGGCATGATATAAAGCAACATCACAGAAACATCATAGAAGCAACACAGAATGGTGGATTATCTTGAGCCCCGAGTTTCACTTGAGCCGTAAGTGAGACCCGACGTTCCCTGTCGTGTGGATAACCTGTGCAATGAAAACCTAGACCCCTACGAGCGCGGCAAGTTACCTGCATAACCAGAAGCGAGGCAGCCCCGTTCAGCAACGTGAATGGACCACCCAGCACTTCACCGAATCCGGTAACTTGAGCACCCCTCCTGGGTCATCCTATACCCCCTACGATTGCGGCGAATAGGCCGCCAATTCTAGAGTAAGGTCCCCTCCATCCCAACCCTATGAGATGCAGACCAATTGCCCTCTAGAATCCGTCTATTCGTGCACTCCTCCGCGGGGTAATCCTAGTACAGAAAAGAAAATAATATACAAGGACGACATCGACCTCAGCCCGGTCGTGCCCCAAAAGAATAATATACAAACTGGCAGTGACGGTAGTACACATGTCGGCCGCTTGTCCCGCAATATCAAATGTACAAATGAAATCAACTATACTATCATTGCACCATTGCTATCCACCACGACGATCCAACCAACATCACAACACAACACAAAACATCAACGTGAATGTCACGTTCGCAAACCCATTTAAAAGACATATAGAAATTAGACGAGTTTACCGATCAAGTGACATTCACGGTCGCAGATAGAATTGTATGTACTGTTAAACGCACATCTAAAATATCAATCGACTAAATTCCAATTTGGCCCCAATAGCAAAACCACACTTCACTGAAACCTGGGCCAAAACAGAATATCACAAAAATCACAATTCCATATAAATGAGCTACAGAAAAAATTTGAACGCCCGTTGCCACTAAACCGCCGCGGAACCGCCGCCAATAGGGGCTAAGTGCGGCAGACCCGCGGCGCTTTTGGGGAATCACGAGCCAAAATTTTTTTTGTACCCATAAAATCGCCTGCACGGATTTTTAAGATGCCTGAAATAATTTTTTGACCACTTTTGAAAATCGACATCAACTTGAAAAATGAAATCGTGATTTCGGAAAGTTTCGTCGATCGATGTTTTAAGCACGTCTAAACAAGCTAGTAAGCGGTTTAAGGGTGGCTCTGATACCATGAAGGGTTCCGGCAGCGCCCCGGCCATCGAAATGCGGCCAAAATGTGGAACAAAAATTTCTGAAACCGGCGCTACCGCTACCCGATTTACGGATCGACATTAAACCCAAAACTAGCAAACTACGAAGAGGTTAGAATTGTTATACCGAGTTGATCCGAGTCCTTCGGTCTTCATTCCAAGCACCTCGTGATCCTTTGATGATATTTGGTTGCCGGTCTTCCTCCATCTCCGATGATCCACCCGAGGGAAACGGCGCAAGCTCCAGCTCGACGAACGAGGCAACCGACGCTCTAAAGTTGCTAACGATGGAGAGTCAAGGTGTAGTAGTGTGTCACTATATTTTCTCTCATACTCATTTGCTCATGAGAGCAACTATAGAATAAGAATGGAGGTGGTGAAGAAATCTTGGCATAAACAAAAATGGCTAAGTATATTTTTGTGAGAATGAGAGTGGAGAGTAATGCAAGTGTGTAATCAATCAAATGAAAAATGACCCACACCTTGGTAGTGGCCGGCCCCCCTCTCATTCCCACCAAAAATTCATTTCCTTTTTACCATTAAATAATGCAAATAAATCACAACCATACTTTAAACCCATACTTTGCTACATGCCATGTCATTGTCCATGCCACCTCACACCCTCCACCTCATTATAAAGCAAATGAATTTCCTAAAAATAAAAATCAATAATGAGTTGGCAAATCTTCTAGAAGCTATTCCGTATAAAATACAGAATACTTCCCGGTACATGTATCGAAATACATATACGCATATTCGTACCAAAATACGAATAACCGAGAGAGAAAACGAATAGTGAACAATAATACTAGAATACGTATATACAAATACATATATAAATTATTAAATCAAAACCTGATTTAATAAACTGGCTTAATCCTAAGCCGCTAGTATTATCAACCGTCCAATTAAAGTCTGCGCAGCAAGTGCACATTGTAGGGTGTTTTTCGTCACCCCATTGAGATGGGAATTCGCGCGTGCTTGCCAGGCGTACTACAGATTCTCCCTGCCTAGGGTAGGCCGGGGTTTAATGATCGTGGGGATCCGAATCTCAGGCAGCCGCAGACTAAGCTGCCGTTAATTACCCCTCGCCTTTGGGGCGAGGGAACCTCCGATTAACGGGTTAAAATGGTCATGCGAACTCAATGTGTAGTGTGCGTGTGATGTGTTTTGAAAAGGGGTTTTGGATATATCGGGAGCCACGCAGAGTTTTTACTGGGGTCCCGCTACCCGGATAGCTGGCTGGGGGTCAAGAGGGCTAGCAGCCCCTTTGCGTGGTGCGGGGCAGCGTCCCGTTAGAAATTTTTTTCTAACAGGGACAGTGTCGTGGAGTATGTGTGTGTGTAAATATGTATACATATGTATATATATATATGTATGTACATAAAAAAAAGGGGAAAAGACATCCAAAAGATGCGTGGGGCAGCACCTTGGGCGCTGTGCGCCTAAGTGCTGTACGTTCAGGCGCTAGAGTGCCACGTGTCAGCACGTGGGCGCTAGAGTGCCACGTGTCAGCACGTGGGCGCTAGAGTGCCACGTGTCAGCACGTGGGCGCTCTACGCTGGAGCGCTGGGCGCTTGAGCGCAAGCGTGCCACGTGTCGGCATGGGGGTGACTTGCGCTCGAGCGCTTGCGCTGGAGCGCAAGCACGCCACGTGTCGGCACGGGGCGACTTGCGCTCGAGCGCTTGCGCTGGAGCGCAAGCGTGCCACGTGTCGGCACCGGGGTGACTTGCGCTCGAGCACTTGCGCTGGAGCGCAAGCGCGCCAAGTGTCGGCACCGGGGCAACTTGCACTCAAGCGCTTGCGCTTGAGCGCATGCGCGCCACGTGTCGGCACGTGGGCGCTTTGCGCTTGAGCGCTGAGCGCTTGAGTCCAAGCACGCCACGTGTCGGCACGCGGGAGCTCTGTGCTTAAGCGCCGGCGAGAAAAGGAGGCTTTTAGCCTAAGAAACAAAAGCTATGCTTCAGAAAAGAAATATTTATTATGTATATATGTATGGAGTTAAACTCCAAGGATGTTTTGAAGCTAATGAAGGGGGTTCTTCTTCTTCCTCCTGTTGTTTGGCCGGATCTTGAAGATCAAGAAGTAGGAGATTTTAAAAATCACTCATTTTTGAGATCTGATGGGAGATCTGAATTCCTCTTTGCGGGTTTTGTGGTGGAAAACTACTTAGTTTTGGGAAAGAAAGAGTAAAACTCTAGATTTAATTCAAAAGAAATGAGAAGGTTTAGAACCTTAGAGAAGGAGCAGGAGGCACAAAGAACCCTAGGTTTATTTTTGAGGGGAATGAAAAGTGTTTTTTATTCATCATCATGTTGCCTTTTATAGGCTTACATATTTACATATAGCCCCTTGGGCTTTACAAAAATGGCATTTTGCCCATCCCATGGCTCATGTGCCATTTCATTTTTGCACATAAGCCATAGGCTTACAAAATATTGGCTTTATGCCCGTTTTGTTTACATTCATGCATAAACAATTACATAAAAATTATTTATTACATGATTTTGTTGTTGGCATGGGGAGGCTTGCTGCGGACTCAACTTGGGAATGGGCCCGCTTGACCTGGGCTTGGGCCCACCTGGCTTGGGGTTGACTTTGACTTCGACTCGATCAACCGGGGTATAAATTTTTACCCCAACAAATTGTCCCCATCAATGAATGCACACCGCACATGTGGGTCGTGTGCATGAAATTGATAGATCTTCTTTTGCGTGGATGCGACTTGCTTTGGTTCCCACTTTTTGGGCTGCACTGCCCTTTTTACGACATGGACGGTCGACGCTTGACGCGTCTCCGAAACGGAGTGTCCGTGGTAGACGTTTCCCTGGCCCGGAGTGTTTTGGTAGACGTTCCCCCGGCATGGAGTGTCGTTGGTTGACGTGTCCCCGGCACGGAGTGTGTGCTTGACGTTTCCCCGGCACGGAGTGTCGCTGTCAGACGTTTCCCTGATGCGGAGTGTCTGTGTTGGACGTTTCCCCGATGCAGAGTATTGCTGGTTGACGTGTCCCAGGCACGGAGTGTCTGCTTGACGTTTCCCGGATGCGGAGTGTCTGTGTTGGACATTTCCCCTATGCAGAGTGTCGCTGGTTGACGTTTCCCTGATGCGGAGTGTCTGTGTTGAACGTTTCCCCGATGCAGAGTGTCGCTGGTTGACGTATCCCCGGCACGGAGTATCTGCTTGACGTTACCCCGGCACGGAGTGTCGCTGTCGGACGTTTCCCTGATGCGGAGTGTCTGTGTTGGACGTTTCCCCGATGCAGAGTGTCGCTGGTTGACGTGTCCCCGGCACGGAGTGTCGCTGATCGACTTTTCCCCGGCGCTGAGTGTCGGGTTGACTTTTCCCCGGCACGGAGTGTCGCTGATCGACTTTTCCCCGGCGCGAAGTGTCGCGGGTTGACTTTTTCCCGGCACGGAGTGTCGCTGATCGACTTTTCCCCGGCGCGGAGTGTCGGGTTGACTTTTCCCCGGCATGGAGTGTCGCTGATCGACTTTTCCCCGGCGCGGAGTGTCGGTGGTTGACTTTTCCCCGGCACGGAGTGTCGCTGATCGACTTTTCCCCGGCGCGGAGTGTCGCGGGTTGACTTTTCCCCGGCACAGAGTGTCGTTGATCGACTTTTCCCCGGCGCGGAGTGTCGCTGATCGACTTTTCCCCGGCGCTCAGTGTCGCTGATTGACTTTTCCCCGACGCGGAGTGGCGGGTTGACTTTTCCCCGGCACGGAGTGTCGCTTATCGACTTTTCCCCGGCACGGAGTGTCGCTGATCGACTTTTCCCCGGCACGGAGTGTCGCTGATCGACTTTTCCCCGGCGCGGAGTGTCGGTGGTTGACTTTTCCCCGGCACGGAGTGTCGCTGATCGACTTTTCCCCGGCACGGAGTGTCAGGTTGACTTTACCCCGGCACGGAGTGTCGCTGATCGACTTTTCCCCGGCGCGAAGTGTCGGTGGTTGACTTTTCCCCGGCACGGAGTGTCGCTGATCGACTTTTCCCCGGCGCGGAGTATCGCGAGTTGACTTTTCCCCGGCACAGAGTGTCGCTGATCGACTTTTCCCTGGCGTGGAGTGTCGGGTTGACTTTTCCCTGGCACGGAGTGTCGATGATCGACTTTTCCCCGGCGCGGAGTGTCGGTGGTTGACTTTTCCCTGGCACAGAGTGTCGCTGATCGACTTTTCCCCGGCGCGGAGTGTCGGGTCGACTTTTCCCCGGCACGGAGTGTCGATGATCGACTTTTCCCCGGCGCGGAGTGTCGCTGATCGACTTTTCCCCGGCGCAGAGTGTCCGGTTGACTTTTCCCCGACACGGAGTGTCGCTGACCGACTTTTCCCCGGCACGGAGTGTCGACTGGCTGACGTGTCCCCGAGGCGGAGTGTCTGTTGTCGATGTGCCCCGGCACGGAGTATCTGCTTGACGTTTCCCCGAGGCGGAGTATCGGCTGGTTGACGTATCCCCAAGACGGAGTGTCTGGTGTTGACTTTTCCCCGGCACAGAGTGTCGCTGATGGACTTTTCCCCGGCGCGGAGTGTCGTTGGTGGACTTTTCCCCGGCACGGAGTGTCGCTGATGGACTTTCCCCGGCGCGGAGTGTCGCTGGTTGACTTTTTCCCGGCACGGAGTGTTGCTGATCGACTTTTCCCCGGCGCGGAGTGTCAGGTTGACTTTATTCTGAGGCGGAGCATAATTCCTGCAGGGAAGGTAGATATCCCGAGGCGAAGCATGATTTCGACATGGGGTAAATTCTGGTACGAAGCATGATTCCGCCGCAGAGATTGTTGGTTTGATTTGTTTGATTTGAGTTGACATCAGCATCGCTATACTGGAATATAGTACCAGGAGCGAATCATCATTTGTCCCGAGAGGATTTAGGAATTGGGGTTTTTGTTTGGCATCTGCATTGCTGCACTGGAATAATGCCAGGAGCAACTCATCATTTGCCCCGAGAGGATTTGGGAATTGGTTTTTTTTTGGTTTGGCATCTGCATTGCTGCACTGGAATAATGCCAGGAGCAACTCATCATTTGCCCTGAGAGGATTTGGGAATTGGTTTTTTTTTGGTTTGGCATCTGCATTGCTGCACTGGAATAATACCAGGAGCAACTCATCATTTGCCCCGAGAGGATTTGGGAATTGGTTTTTTTTGTTTGGTATCTGCATTGCTGCACTGGAATAATGCCAGGAGCAACTCATGATTTGCCTCGGGAGGATTTGGGAATTGGTGGCTTAGGAGACAGGTTTAGATCCCTATCGCCTAAGGCTTCTCAATTTTATGGGCCGTAAGGGTCCCATAAAAGCATTTTCTCCCTACGAGTCGAAAGGATCTCGTAGGCGTATTTTCTCCTTAGGAGTCGTGGGGACTCCCAAGTGTGTTGCTCCTTTGTGAGTCGTAAGGATCTCACGCGTGGATTTTCTCCTCACAAAGTTGAGAGGACTTTGTGAGTGTATTTCATCTCTTTTTCATGAGTTTGCGCCCTTTCGGGTTTTCACAAACTCGCCGGCAGTCCTGCTGTTTTTACTCACGGAGCCCTTTCGGGTTTTCATCCGTGCCCATTTTGCTTGTGGACATACCATTTTATTTATTTTATTTTATTTTTGGATTTTTTGATTTCTTTTTTGGACTTTGAATGCGGTCTCACCAGTAGGACTTGGGAAAGATTGGGACCGTTTTACGCCCGTGGATTGTATACGGTTTTGCAGGATGTATGATCCAGACCGTAGGGCCATTAAATTTTAGGACTTTGTTGGCGTCTGCATCGCTGAACTGGAATATGGTACCAGGAGCGACTCATCATTCGCCATTGAGGTATGGGGGTTGGAATTTGGTTGGCGTCTGAATCGCTGCACTGGAATATGGTACCAGGAACGACTCATAATTCGCCATTGGGGTATGAGATTAGGAATTTGGTTGGCGTCTGCATCGCTACACTGGAATATGGTACCAGGAACGACTCATCATTCGCCACTTGGGGATTGGAGAGCGATGGCTTAGGAGACAGGTTTAGATCCCTATCGCCTAAGGCTTTTCAATTTTATGGGCCGTGAGGGTCCCATAAAAGCATTTTCTCCCTGCGAGTCGTATGGATCCCGCAAGTGTATCTTCTCCTTAGGAATCGTGAGGACTCCTAAGTGTGTTTTTCCTTTGTGAGTCGTAAGAATCCCACAAAGGTTTGTTCTCCTCATGTATCGTGAGGACACATGAGTGGATTTCCCTCATTCCTAGTTTAATGACTTAGAGGTCGACTGTTTCCAGTTTAATGACTTAGCGGTCATCCTTTTTTTTAGTTTAACGACTTGGAGGTCATCTGTTTCCAGTTTAATGACTTAGAGGTTATCTTTTTCCAGTTTAACGACTTGGTGGTCATCTGTTTCCAGTTTAACGACGTAGGGGTCATCTGTTTCCAGTTTAACGACTTGGAGGTCATCTGTTTCCAGTTTAACAACGTAGAGGTCTTCTGTTTCCAGTTTAACGACTTGGAGGTCATCTGTTTCCAGTTTAACGACTTGGTGGTCATCTATTTCAAGTTTAACGACTTTGAGGTCATCTGTTTCCAGTTTAACGACTTCGTGGTCATCTGTTTCTAGTTTAACGACTTGGTGGTCATTTATTTCCAGTTTAAAGACTTAGAGGTCTAATGTTTCCAGTTTAACGACTTATAGGTCATCTGTTTCCAGTTTAACGACTTGGTGGTCATCTATTTCCAGTTTAACGACTTGGAGGTCATCTGTTTCCTGTTTAAAGACTTAGGGGTTTATTGATGGCGAGCTTGGGATTTTGGGGTAGGGGCCGGCATCAGCGTTGCTAACACTGAAGCAGAGGTGCCAGGAGCAATTCATCATTTGCCTACTCTTGTTGGCGGAGCGATGGCTTAGGAGACGGTTTTAGATCCCTATCACTTAAGGCTTTTCAATTTTATGGGCCGTGAGGGTCCCATAAAAGCATTTTCTCCCTGCGAGTCGTGAGGATCGCGCAGGTGTATTTTCTCCTTAAGAGTCGTGAGGACTCCTAAGTGTGTTTTTTCTTTGTGAGTCGTAAGGATCCCACAAAGGTTTGTTCTCCTCATGTATCGTGAGGACACATGAGTGGGTCTTCTTAATGGTGCATAACTCCAAAGGCGGAGACCAGCCGCGTAACTGGTGATTACGGAGGGGCATGGGTATGATGAGAATTATTTGAGCCCGTGGATTGTATACGGCAGTCAATTTGGGGACTGGCCGTAGGGCCGAGGGAATTTTGAAAAATTGGATTTTTTTTACCGCGATTGCTCTATCCTTTCAGCTTTTCTTATCGCGAAGATTATGATTGCCCTATCATTTCGGCTTTATTTTCATCTTTATTTTACTCGCTGATTTTTATTGCGAGTTGCCCCATCATTTCGGCTTTTCTCTATTTTTCTTTTATTTACACATTTTTGTTTATTTATATACATACATATATTTTTTACATTCCCAGTTTAACGACTTAGAGGTCGATTATTCCTAGTTTAAAGACTTGGTGGTCTGTCATTCCCAGTTTAACGACTTAGAGGTCAGCGTGTGTTCCCAGTTTAACGACGTGGTGGTCCTTTTTGCTTATCCCAGCTCCTTGAACTTTGATCTTGGCGGAGCTGTGTTGATGACCTAGCTCTGTGGCTTGCCGATACATTCGAGGATTGCGAGGTTTTTCCAAGATTATATTGGTCCTCTGCCCAATCTTTGAAAATATAGCAGTCTTCGATTGCATGACCCACCACTCTATGATATGGGCAGTATATGGGATTGCCGGTCATGTTCATTTCATGTGGCCTCTTTGGAACAGACAGTTGCAGACCGTTGTTCAAGGCGTCCATGAATATTTTGCGGACTTCATCCCTCCTGAAGGAGTATACCTTCTTCTTTCTCTCCATTAGAGTAGGTGCCTTTACTGATGCTATTTCTCGAGGCACATGTCTGGGAGGATTAGGTTCCCGAAAGGCTTCGGTCTCCATTTGCATGAAATCGGCGATCGTAGCTTGACTGTTTGCTAACACGCCTTTAGACAGTTCTATCTTTCCCGTCCTGTATTTCCTTTCGACCCAATTTTTGAAGACGAAGCAGTCCTCAATGGCATGACCTATCACCCTGTGATAGGGGCAATATTCTGGGTCGTCGGTCACATTCGCTTCTTGCGGTCTCTTTGATTTTGGCAGTTGTAGACCGTTTCTTAGGGCGTCCCTGAATATCTTGTGGACATTTTCCCTCTTGAAGGAATAGACCTTTTCCAGCTTCTCTTTCAGAGGCGATTTCCCCCCCCCCCCCGGCGTATGTATCGGAGGGACTGGAGGATGATTGCGGCCGTTTTTCGTGAAGGCGCTCCGCATTTAGGTTGAAAGGGATATCAGCTTGCTGCCCCCGGGTATCAATCCCTGGCTCATGAGCTAAAATTTGATTCTGCTGTAATTGCAATCGGGCGACTTGGGTCGCGAGATCCGCCACGACGTTTTCCAGCTCGTCGACTTTGGAATAGACCTCGGCCATCTTCTCATCCCTGTCCTGAAATTGCCTTTGAAGACATTGGAATAATGCATGTTCTGTAGTTCCGGCTATGACAATCGGGTAATCTTTATTGCCTGAGCTCAATTCCGTAGGAGCCACGGGCTCCTCTGGCTTATCGGCCTGAGCGGGCTCTTCATCATTTAGATCAAGCCGATGCTGGGTAGCGTCAACCATATCATCACCATGGCTGTGAAGAAGAGGAGGGTTCGTTTCTTCATGTCCGGCCATATAGACAGTGTGGATAACACATTCAGCTATTCTTTCATCGCCGGCAGTTGGTTTCGTAGAGCGGTCCGGGATTTGGAAATTCATAAATTTTAATATTGCCAGAGCCCTAGCCTTTTTGTTGGCTCTATATCTGAGCCGCTTCTGCCTCAGCTTCTCGATTTTGAAGGCTTGGCGGGCATCCGTTATCCGGGAAGCCATTATGAGTTGATTAGTGGGGAACTTAGAGAAGACACCCGATCGAGCAGCTGTCGGGGGTATCGCTGGAGCTTGCCCGAGATGCCCAATTGCTTCGTTGACGTTGATGGCCATGTCCCCAGCTAGAGCGATGGAGGGTCGTTTGGAAACGGATTTGTGTTTGGGCTGAGGTGCCCTCGCGACCACCACATTTGGTCTCCTGCCTTTCGAGACCGGTTTGTCCGCCACCGGGGCTTGAGAAGCTGGGATGGCGCCAACTGGCATGAACACAATAGAACCGAATGGTAGCAGCGGCTCCTCCCATTGTCGCCCGAGACTGGTCGGAAGGACCGTCCTAGAGTCTATCCTCATCGTATAGGAGATAGGAGCCGTGCTGAGAGCTGAGATCGTCCTTGGAGACATTGTTGAAAAGTGATTGCTTGAATACCTGCATGAAAGAGCATTATTTTAGTATAAATACAGACATGTATATTGATTAAGTTCGCATGAACGTTTAACCCGAAATATGGGAGGAGAGATTGGTCCCACCGGGCGTGCCAGAATCTGTAGGGTGTTTTTCGTCACCCCATTGAGATGGGAATACATGCGCACTTGCCAGGCGTACTACAGATTTCCCCTGTCTAGGGTAGGCCGGGGTTTAATGATCGTGGGGATCCGAATCTCTGGCAGCCGCGGACTAAGCTGCCGTTAATTACCCCTCGCCTTTGGGGCGAGGGAACCTCCGATTAACGGGTTAAAATGGTCATGCGAACTCAATGTGTGGTGTGCATGTGATGTGTTTTGAAAAGGGGTTTTAGATATATCGGGAGCCATGCAGAGTTTTTACGGGGGTCCCGCTACCCGGATAGCTGGCTGGGGGTCAAGGGGGATAGCAGCCCCTTGCGGGGTGAGGGGCAGCACCCCGTTAGAAATTTTTTTCTAACAGGGACAGTGTCGTGGAGTAGGTGTGTGTGTAAATATGTATACATATGTATATATATATATGTATGTACATAAAAAAAGGGGAAAAGACATCCAAAGGATGCGTGGGGCAGCACCTTGGGCGCTGTGCGCCTAGGTGCTGCGCGCTCAGGCGCTAGAGTGCCATATGTCGGCACGTGGGCGCTCTGCGTTGGGCGCTTGAGCGCAAGCGTGCCACGTGTCGGCACGGGGGGGACTTGCGCTCGAGCGCCGAGCGCTTGAGCGCAAGCACGCCACGTGTCGGCACGCGGGCGCTCTGCTCTTGACCACCGGCGAGAAAAAGAGGCTTTTAGCCTAAGAAACAGAAGCTATGCTTCAGAAAGGAAATATTTATTATGTATATATGTATGGAGTTAAACTCCTAGGATGTTTTGAGGCTGATGAAGGGGGTTCTTCTTCTTCCTCCTGTTGTTTGGCCGGATCTTGAAGATCAAGATGTAGGAGATTTTAAATCACTCATTTTTGAGATCTGATGGGAGATCTGAGTTCCCCTTTGCGGGTTTTGTAGTGGAAAACTACTTAGTTTTGGAAAAAAAGAGTAAAACTCTTGATTTAATTCAAAAGAAATGAGAAGGTTTAGAACCTTGGAGAAGAAGCAGGAAGCACAAAGAACCCTAGGTTTTTTTTTTGAGGGGAATGAAAAGTGTTTTTTATTCATCATCATGTTGCCTTTTATAGGCTTACTTATTTACATATATCCCTTTGGGCTTTACAAAAATGGCATTTTGCCCATCCCATGACTCATGTGCCATTTCATTTTAGCACGTAAGCCACAGGCTTACAAAATATTGTCTTTATGCCCATTTTGTTTACATTCATGCATAAACAATTACATAAAAATTATTTATTACATGATTTTGTTGTTGGCATGGGGAGGCTGGCTGCGGACTCGACTTGGGAATAGGCCCGCTTGACCTGGGCTTGGGCCCACCTGGCATGGGGTTGACTTTAACCTTGACTCGGTCAACCGGGGTGTAAATTTTTACCCCAACAAACATATTTAATCGGACATCTGTATGTATCAACATACCTCATGTACACTATATCGCCTGAACCGTGAAAATCCTCTGTGTGGGACTCTATAGACTCGTCAATACGCTGGCAGTGGGTTTAACCACAAGCATGTCGGCGGCACCAGCTATACGTAACGGCTACCCAGGTATTGAGCAAAAGGGAGGCCGACGAGCAAACTCATCCTGAACCCCTACTGATCATGTCAGTGACAATATCCGTACAATCCGGTCTGTTCGTCTAAAAGTATCGCATATCGAGTCTAGGGGGGTGGATAAAGTCAGACCCCTAACAACGTGATATTTAGTGTCGGCATGATACCCATCACCTCCTGAGAAACTATCGATCCTGGATCGATAATCCTCGTCTACCATGGCCATGGATTTGTGGTGATGGCCACCCGTACACAATACGACATCAACCCCCAATACCGGGAGAGACGAATCCCTGGCGATCCGATCACTTCCTCTATGTGGCTCGGGACTGTGCCCAACTAAGACCTGTTTGAATGACTCTTTTGAGCCGTGGTAGGGTAGTAATCAAAGCACAGTGGGAACTCACACGAGACAAATGATGATCTCAAGACGGCAGACTAACCTGCACACATGTCACTTGGGAACTGCTATCTGACAATAGGTATAATACCAACTAGCAGATTCCCGGCGAGTCTGTCTAGTGTACTCATAACCCAATGAGCACCTGTATACTATCTTAGATGAACAAACTAACACCAATGGCTTGTGAGACCTGGCCACTGCCCCTCGTCGGGGCCTCGATCAGTATACACTAGTCTACACTGGAGTATCGATGCCCGGTTTCGATACTCCTACGACTAGGGATATTTAAGGATGCGCTTGTAAACCCCAGCTCCCACATATATGATCGCCATCATAATGCTTGCAGTCAAGCAAGAATCCTATGGGCTCTATCAACATGATGATAAAGAAAAACCAAATAGCATACTATCATCTTGAGTAAGACTGCTTTATCGGTATATGTCCTTACTCAATCATCATAATCACAAGTCCGCGACTATGATAATTGCCTTGAGGGCACTATAGCCTACAATAACAACCATTCACAAAACTACAACAAAGAGAGCAAAAGCAAAGATACAAAGAAAAGAAAAGATTACAACCAAGTAAATAAATGACATGGTAATAAATTGCATGTAAGTAAAGCATGAATGTAAAGGGCAAGTAATAAAAAGCAAGAAAGGAAGTACTAAGAACCAAAGAACAAGTTACACACCATGGGTTTAATAACCCGAACATAAACTTGCAAGCTCAATTAAGAGGTTGCAAGATCAAGAGAGAGCTAAAAACCGAAGGCAAAATGAAGCACAAAAGAGACTTTATTTATCCTTAAGAATGATACAACCCTTGAGATCAAATACCAACCCTTAAACCTTCAAGCTCAATGAAGAGGTTAAAAGATCAAGAGAAGGCAAGGATCTCAAGGGGAAGCTAAGCTATTTACAAGAGAACAAAATGGAAAACAAAAGAGTAACAAAAATGAAGCAAAAGAATGAATGACCATGAACCCATGCCCTCTGCCTGCTATATATAGGCAAAGAAGAAAAGAAAATAAACAATAAAAATAGGACCAAATAGCAGCATGGAAGCCACTGTGAGAAGCTGGGGCCCATAGGAGGTGGTGGGGCCGGCCAGGCCGGTTCTGGCAAAGAGAGTGCTCGGGTCAAATCCGAGCACTGGTGCTCGTACTTGCAGTATGGGTTTGTGTGTCCCCTCACATCATTTTGTCGCAGTTTGTTTACTCTGTTTTGAACTTGTGGTGCACCAGGAATTGGAGGGAAACTTGGTAGATATGAATCACATCACACTTTATTGCATTAAATGCACATCACACCATGCTACTTGCTCTAGCCCACATGCACTAGACACTTGAGTGTGTCATGGATGCCCCTAGGTCCATGGTCCAAGCCCTAAGAGTTAGTGTGTACACATGCTGTGTTGGACCAAAATATTGTGCACACACACTGTTTGCAAAATAACTCTTAGGATATCGGTCGGTTTCCAGTTATGGCTGCAGTGTTGGCTCACAAATGATATATCCGTGATTCTGGATGTATTTCTAGTATTTTGTCATGGATACCTGTAATCTGTATTACTGAGCAAACACCGGTTAATAGTACCGATATATAACAAAACAGATAACGAATGAGTGGTATTGAAATGCAGTTTTCTGTGATGAACAAATACCCCCAAACTTATCTTTTGCTCGTCCCGAGCAAAACAAAATCCAAGCCTCACATTCGTAGGGAACACGATTGTACTGAGCACGTACAACAAGCCGTTAAACCTCTAGGTGTCCCTAGTAGGAGGAGTGTTGTCTCCTGAGGGTTTTCAGCGGATACTACCCACAAAATCCCGTCAAGTTAGTGTCATAAGTTAACATCGATTCTACTCCTACAGTTTAGTATCTACGTTAGAAATTCTATCATCTTAAGTTAGAAATATCCAACCTTTATTTTTCAGACCTCCTTTCTATTTAACCTTAGATCCTATACGTTCCAAAAAAGTTTAGAAAGATGCTCGTATCTCCTGAGTTTTCCTTCTAAAGCGCGGTCTCAAATCAGGAATTTTTATTAACTTTACAGAAAACATAAGTCTTATTCTTTATTTCTATCTTTTATCCAAACATCGATTGTATACCCCTACGTGTGTGTAAATTTTGCACCCCTACACTCAAAAATTGAATTCAAGCTATAATACCCTTGCCCTAATACCTAATACTACTTATTTTCATTAATGATGGACGGAGTTGCTCACACACTATTCATGCGACTATTAATACTTCTTGAGGCACTAACGGCCGATTACTGAATGTGTAAGTTTAAAGCGTAATTAGCAGTTTTCAGGTCTTGACTTTATTTATTTTTCTTCTTTTTTCTTTATTTTTCTTTTTCAAGACCGTATATATTTTTCAATGATGCTCTTTTTGGTGTTTAGCTTTAAATACCGTTTTTTCTTTCATACTAGGCTTTCAGGCAAGAGTATTTCTAGGTATCCTCTACTATCCCAAGCTTCAAGGTGCATGTATGTGCAGTTTGTAGGGCATATACTTTCTAAATTTGGACTTGAGAATAGAAATTATTTTTCAGACTTATCATTCAGTAAAGCTTCAATGCATTCCCTTCATCTCGACTTAACTAAAGAACTGAACTCAAGATTACCTATTTCTCAAAAAAAACCGTAAGGACGTATAATCACCAAGGTTAAACAGAATGAGGGTTATTTTAAGGGTTTTCAATTCCTATGCCTAGGATTTAGTTACTTCTAACATATCAACTAAGCTTTCGGAATAAAAATCTAAGTTACCTTATTAGCTAACTTGACGACAAAGTTTATATATTTTGGAAATTTTTCGATTTTTTATGGGTTTTAAAATAAGTATGCAAATGTAAAATATACAAATGAATGCGAAGGAAGAAAGCTTACCGAGCACACCCCCAAACTTAAACTTGACAGTACCCTTACTGTCAGGCTACACCAAGAGGGTCAAAATTGCCGGCGCTTCTTAAAAGAAAATTATATATAGAAAAAAAAGAAAACCAAAAATATATACACCAAAAGGCCCCCCCAAACTTAAGTACAACAGTGTCTCCACTGTTCAAGCATTGAAGTTCAGGATTAGGGGGGAAGGAAAACAATATCAGACTATACAAGGCCTTACACATGCCAAAAGTGAGCACCAACCATTCAAAGATTTTATCGTTATAAAGCGGCGGTTGGTGAAAGAATGGTCTGTAGAGAAAATGAATGAGAAACACACGAGACCGTGTGGGGATAGAAGCGGCGTCCGGTCTCGGTGAAGGAGAAGAATGGCGGAAGGGAGAAGGAAGTGGAATACGAACTTGAGGGTGAAAATGGAGCGAATAAATTAGCACAATTTTTTATGACCAATGTGTAAGAAGCGTTTGTGCTAATCTATCAACCCGTCGAGAAATGGGGTCAAATCCCTCAAGATTCATGAGAAAACATGGGTACGCCGAACTCGATAAACCAGACATAGTAAATGAAAGTGATACGGTTTCTTGCGAGGTCGGAACGATGGAAAATATATAGGGGAGTGTTTGAGGAAGGTTATCAGTTAAAGGTTCCGGGGGTGTACACAGTCAATGAAAGGGATAGGATGAATTGGAAAATCCGACTCATCAATTAAAACTGGTTCATCCTCAAAGCTATCCTCAAAAGTTATCTCATCCATGCAAATTTCATCAATATCAAGACGCATATGAAGTTCGGGAAAAACAGTTAAAGACTCGGGATGATGAATTGGAGAGAAAAACTCATCCAAAACAATGGGTTCATCATCCAAAATATTCCCAGCGTCAATATCCTTAATCAAGTGAAAATAAATTTTCTCAGACACCTCATCAAAAGCATTGATTTCAATCGATTCAGGTTCTGGAGTAGATGTGTAGAGGTCAAAAGGATTGGGTGTGCTTTCACTCGAAAGGGTCCCTTCATAATCAGGTAAATCAATCACTACAAAGTCGCACAATTCATTAATTCTTCCATCTTCAATTGGTGAATCGTTTGGAATACTAGATAGACATTCAAAATTAGAGTTGTGGAATTCAGTTTGCAATGGGTAGGTTTGATTTGGAAGGGTATACAGCTCACTCTCTCCACGCAAATTCTCAACCTTTCCAACCGCCTCCTCATACATTGGAAAATGTGGAGCAAGTTGGAAACTAGCTACCAGGTCACTGGGTTGTATGAGGGCGGCCATGGACGCATTCAAATCTATCATCTGTTGGTACGATGCTACCCTAAAGTCTTCCAAAGACTGTTCCAGACTAGACATGGGATGTGAAGGAGTTTCAGTAAAAAATTCAAAGTTGTTTAGATACCGAAAACTCCTAAATAGCGGTTCGGAAGCAATGTCTAGGAAAGGTGCAAAAGTTAGGTAGGATGTATAGGAATTGAATGGTCGGACATGGGTAGGATCAACCTTTGGATATTAAGGTGATTGTAATTGTTGATCAAAAGAATTGGCTGTGGTGACAGGAGTGAAAGATCGGCTACGAGATTGTTCAATACGTTCAGCAAGAGATATAGGTCTTGGGGTTACAACTGGACTCGAAAAAGGGGTATCAACGTAAGAAGGTGGTGACAGTTGAAACGGTTGATACAAGGTGGATTGCGGAGTCAAATTGGTATTCCTAGACGCGTCTATCCGATCTTTCAAAGAAATTTTGGGCATGGAGGGGTCGTTCGACGTTTGACCAAAGCAAGAACCGTAAGAAGTGATGTATGGTTGTAGGTACCAAAGTTCGGCAAGAGTTTTTCGAGGTGGGGTACCCATGATATGAAGAGAGAAAGAAAGAATTAGAGAAAAGGAGGGGGAAAAGAATTTGTTTTTTTAGTTAGTTATTAACAAAAGAATGAAATATACAAAAAAGAATCTGGACAAAAACAATCACGACACAAAAATACCACATGCCTAATCGGTCTAGGGTTCACCTAGGTCAACTAGATCTGCTCAAGCACTTGATTTTCGAAGTAAAACTGTGTCGAAAAACGGACTCAAGATATACTGATCACGAGACCAGGTAAGTGCAGAAATAAGGGGAGGTTTTCCGACGCTTTCGCGAAGGTCCTTAATTAAATAACCCTTTCTCTTTTAGCGGTTTCGCCATTAACACTTTCCTAGACACCCCGTAAACAATATACCGTTAAGCGGTGTTCTAAACACAATTAACCTCTCCTAGTGAGCGCGATGTCCTTAAGGCTTAAAGTCTAATTTCTTTTAAAATTTGTGCGGGTAAACATTTATGCACAGTTTCGTGATTTGTGGGCCACGAAAAAGGGGATAAAATGCTTTACCGTATGTTGTAGGGTTCGCTTGCCCTTAAGTCCGTATTAATGTATGCAATGCGCAATTCAATAAAAAATTATTCAAATAATCAAACAATCGTTTTTTATATTAAGCACGGCACTGCAATAAATATGGGTTAGTCAATTTTGGCGTTTGAAAGTGAACTGTCAAACAATCTTGCAAAGATATAAAATTGGATGCGTCGGATTTTAGAAGAAGGTGTTAGTAAAGTACGTACCGATAAGTTTTGGGTTAGGAAACCCCCGTTGAATTGAATCCAAGTAGCTTGAAAAATTCGCTTACGCGGGTCAAACTACCCAGATCTTTGGTATTGTACTTTGCAATCACCTTACCCTTGAATTTGCACTTTGCTCCCCACGTTCGCAATTCGCAAATCCGTAAAAAATCTATAAATGTCGGAAAATCGGATATTAGTGCGAAAAAGCGATACGAATGCCCAAATACCAGCACACTAAAAATTATAAAAAACAAAAAATAAAAATAGGACAAAAATATAACACTGGAGCACAGAGGAAATTTTGGAGGCAAAAGGTGGAGGTGGCCGGCGACGCCGGATTTCCTTGGTGTGTCGCCGAATTTCCTTTGGAGAATAGGCTCCAATCTTCTTCTGGGTTCACAGTATTATACTAATGTCACACAGGTATTGTTTGTTTTCTTAGTTGAGATTCACAGTGCTAGTAGGCAAAAATCCAGAGAACAAAAATGTGTTAGAAAAGTTAGTTTTTGTTTTGGTTTTGGTTTTTGAAATGATTATTTGTTTTGAAAATAGGGTTAGATGTATAAGTGAGATGTACAATGATTAACCCGAAATAATAAGAAGTAAAGCGTTACCGTCTCCCCGGCAACGACGCCATTTGATTGATAGAATTTTAGTTACCGCAATCAAGACGGTGTCACTTTGCAGCTAGCCGGTTGAGCACGGGTCGATCCACAGCGAGATGGAGCGTTTTACGTTCTTTTTCTTACGAGTTAATGAGTGAGGCGGAATTGTTCTTTATCTACCCTATGTGTTATATGCAAGTAAAAAGCTTGTTAGGAAACGATAGGATAATGTAAGTTAAGGAAATCCGTATTCAAGTCCTTTGAGCCGAGTCTTGACCGATTGAAGCTAGAGCAATCGGCAACAACGTGGATTAGGGGGTTTAAGCACGGTATTCGTGGAATCCGGGTTATTGACCCTTTTCCTTCCGTTCTTGTCTCTTTCTTTCGCCTCCGGCCAAACCGAACGCAAACGGTCGCAGTTAGAAATCACCGTTACCTTGGTAGGGTAGGGTGCCTAACGGAGTGTTGGATATAGTGCCCTCAAAGTTAATTATTGGATCGCAGGCACGTGATTGCAAGGATTGCGGAAGACCTATACCGGTAGGACAGTCTTACTCGAGATGATAGTATGCTATCTGGTTTGCCTTTATCAGTCATGTACATATTCAGGTGACTGATTACATGTTACACGTTGATAGAGCCCTTAGGATCTTGCTTGACTACCAACAGTATGAGGGCGATCATATACGTGAGAGTTGGGTAGTCCATATGCACATCCTTAATAGTGGTCCCTAGTCGTGTGAGTTTCGAGACAGGGCATCGATACTCCGGAGTAGACTAGTGTATACCGTCGAGACCCCGACGAGGGGCAGTGGCCGGTCTCACAAGCCACTGGTGTCAGTTGGATCACCTAAGATGTATATAGGTGCTCATTGGGTTATGAGTATACCGGACATGACTCGCCGGGAACCTGCTAGTTGGTATTATACATATCGTCAGATAGCAGTTCCCTGGTGACATGTATACAGGTTAGTTCATCGACCTGAGGTCGTCATTTGTCTTGTGTGAGTTCCCACTGTGCTTTGATTTCTACCCTACCACGTCTTAAAGGAGTCGTGCAAACAGGTAGTTTTTGGGTACAGTCCCGAGCCACATGGAGGCACGTGAGCGGATCGGCAGGGGATTCGTCTCTCCCGGTATTGGGGGTGGAGGTCGCGCTTTGTCTAGGAAAGCCATTACACCAAGTCCTTGGCCAAGGCAGGTGAGAATTACTGGTAGGTACTCCGGTAGTTTCTCAGGGTGTTCAGGTCTTGTCTCCGATACGACTTATACCGCTATTGGGGGTCTGACGTTACTAGCCCCTAGGCAGGATATGCGATACTCATAGACGAACGGACCGGACTGTATATACATTGTCATTGTTAGGCTCAGTAGGGTTTCCGGATGAGTTCGCTCATCGGCCTCCCTTGAGGTCAGTATATGGGCAGACGTTACGCACAGCTAGTGCCGCTGACGGCCTGTGGTTAAACCTACTGCCAGGGTACTGACGAGTCATTAGAGTCCCCCACAGATAGTTTCCCAAGTTCGTGCGAAACGTTGTAGAGGCCGTATGGTATTATGGAAGGGTTCGGAAAATGCACGTGCATTTACGCACGTGTCATATTTCGGGCAGATAATACTGGTAGGCTTTGGTTTAAGCCGGATTTGAGTATTATACTTAATAGATATAATATCTTTGTCACAGTTGCATTTGTATTCGGTTGTAATAAAAATGCGCGTATATTTATACAGTTACGGGGTTATCCTGAAATTCGTTTCAGGATCACTTTTGGAAGTTGCCAGTTTCCAGTTTTCTATCAGCCGTATTTAACATTCAGTTAAATGTGGATTTATCTTTTCTTGAGATGAGTGTGGAAGCTTCTAGAAGGTGGTGACTAGGTTCATGCATCTTTGTAACTCATTAGTGCATTTAATGATGTTTGATGACAAGGTTAGTGATTCATCACTTGCATTAATTGTATTCACACTAGGTGTTATATGACTCATGCTTTCATTATTGTTATGATAAGTATTGTGTTTGTTATTCTCACCTTCCCTCCTCCTACACTCACCCTCTTGCCTATTAAGTGGCCGGCCCCTCTTGGTGAAGGATTTATGGTTGTTGTTTGAAAAAGATGATAGTTTTCGGTGTATGGAAATTTCATAGCTCATTTCATTCCATCACCCGACTCAAATGGCAACTTCATTAACCGTTCGTCCATGGTTTTGGATGAAGCGAGACAAAGTGTTTTACTCATTCTCTACATCAATCTTGGTCATCTCTTTTAGCAAACTTGATGACCGAGTTGCCTCGAGTCAGAGGCGGGAGCCCGTTTAAAGATCTGATGACGTGGTGCCACCTGGACGAGAAGATCGGAGATCGACGAGATCGGAGCATCCGCAACGGAGCGTGGAATGCTGGTTAAAGAACGAAGGACTCGGATCGTTCGGTATAACCTTTCTACGACTCAGATCATTCGGTATAACCTTTCTACCCTCTTTGTAGTTTGTTAGTTTAGCGTTAATGGAAGATCCGGGTTTTAGTATGCGATAGCGCTAGTTATAAAAGTTTTTGTTCCGCATTTGGCGTCTGAAAGACGGCCGGGGCGCTACCGTAGACTTACATGGTATCAGAGCCTTGCCATTAAGTTTTACTAACTTGTGCTAACGCGTTTAAAATATCGATCGAACGGAATTTCAAAAATCGCTATTTTCTGTGAAAAGTTTCTGTCGAATTTTTAAACAGGTCTAAAAATTATTTTGAGCATCTCAGAAAATCGTTCAGGCTTTTCTAAGAATACTGGTGAAATTTGGTCAACTGTTGACTCCAAAGCGCCGCGGAACCGCCGCACAAACCCTAGTTTGGCCACGGTTCCGTGGCCGTTTTAGAGCTACAGTGAACCATTTTTCCACAGTAGATTCTATATTGAAAATTATGGTTTCTGGAATATTTCTTTTGGGCCCATATTTTGTTACTGTACAGCAGATGTGCGTGGGGCCCACTTCGGGAAGTTTTGTCGATCGAAATTTAAACGTGTTAGTTTACAGTACTTGTATTATATCTCCGACCGTGAATGTCATTTGAGCGGTAAACCGCGTCTGATTGCTATAGTTCTTTTACACGGGTTTGCGAACGTGACATTCGCGTTGATGTTCTGTGTTGTGCTGTGTTGTTGCGGATTTGTCGTGGTGGATAGCAGTGTGCAATGGTAGTGCTGTTTGGATTTATTTGTACATTTGATATTGCGGGGCGAGCGTCCAACATGTGGACTGCCGTCACTGCCTGTTTGTATAATATTCTTTTGGGGCACGACCGGGCTGAGGTCGATGTACCCGTTGTACATATTTTTCATTTCTGTACTAGGTTTTACCCCGCGATGGAGTGCACGGATAGTCGGGTTCTGGAGGGAAACGGGTCCATATCTCATGGCTTTGAGAGGAAGAGGGGCCTCGCTCTAGAATTGGCAGACTATTCGCCGCACTCGTAGGGGGTACAGGTTGACCCAAGATGGGGTGCTCAAGCTATCGGATTCCGTGAAGTGAAGGGTGGTCCATTCACTATGCTGTAGGGGGCTGCCTCGCTTCAGGTTTTGGCGGGTAACTTGCCGCGCCCGTAGGGTTCTAAAGTTTCATTGCACAGGCTATCCACATGACCAGGGGAACGTCGGCTTTCAGCAGCGGCTCTGTGTAACCCGGGGATCCCAGTTATCTGTATTGTTCTGTGATGCTTATTACTTTTCTGTAATGTTGCATATTATCACGCCTGTAGCGATTATTGTATATTGGTATATATACTATTAGATGTTGTATATGTTTTGTACCCGCGCTAGTTGTCCCAGCTCTGTTGTTAGTTAAGTAACCTAACGGGTGATGACGGGACCCAGTGACGAATGCGGATGGCATATACGTACATTTTATTTTCGTTCTTTTCTGGTGGGATTAATTGATGGGACTGCGTTGATTCTGATCAATGCAAAGGAAAACAAACCTGTTTGGATGTTGTTGGAACAAATTTAAAAGGTTTTATTACAAAGATGTTTCCTTTTGTTTTGCACAGTGGTATTCGGTTGGAATATCCTGCACCTCATTCGACGAGGCAAGGGCCGATTTCCCTTCACCGGGAGTGACCCCTTGGGCAGAAGTTTGCGTCTGGGTAATAACTTCACTATAGTCAATTACAAGTTGCTTTGCATCGCGGTATTCAGTTGGAATATCCTGCACCTCATTCCACGAGGAAAGAGCCGAGATCCCTTCACCGGGAGTGACCTCTTTAGCAAAGGTTTTCGCCCTATATTTTTATAAAAAGCTATCAGGTTCCTTCAACGAGATCAAGTTCATTACGTTAAAGGTTTTTCGCCAAAAACCAGCCGTAACCCTCCGTCATTTCTTATGGATGGTCAGTAGTATTCAAGCTATGTTTGTTGGCCTTCGTCAAGGCATAGTGTTTGGTAGCTGCTGGGGTATTCATTTGTTGTATAGACATATGAGTTGGTTTGGGACAGTCGTATTACCTTATTGGCTTTCGTCAAGGGTATGTACGGGCGGGTTCAAATTAACAAGATAATGACGGGCAGAACTTGACATGGGACTTATGATTTGTTGGCTTTCGCCAAGGTCATAAGAACATGGGGTAAAAATCATATCGGGAGTTTCTAAAGAAATTGAAACTTGCCAAGCATGCACATACCTTCTGGAGTGTGATAACGCGAGTTGATTCCGTCACGTTATCATGCGATGAGAGTTGGATCCACGATTCCCACTGATGAGTTGGTTTACTCTTCGGGTGATCCCGATTGATTCTTCTTTCAGGTTTGGAGGAGAATTTGACAGTACAGTGGGAGGTTTCCGGATTAGATAAAGTGATAACCATTCTGATCTAGGTTAGAGTGCACGCAGAGTGTTTCTTTTCTCTCTCTCTTTGGCACCGACCTTTGACCTACCGTAGACTATGACTCAGTAACGAAGTTGACCGAACCTTCTTAAAATACTGGCTTTTGGATTGTCTGAGTTGCATCAGTTATTGCCACTCCTTCTTTTACCCTTTGCATTTCTCATAACACCCCGTATTATTACGGACATCCACTTCCATTGGATAGATCCATCGTATGGTTATATACGAACTCGAAAGGACTTCTTCGAGGATGGATCCAGGTTCAGGAGAAATAGAATTGGTTTATTCAGTTGTCTTTTATTATCACCTTCTCTCAGGTTGCGAGGGCTCCTTGGTTTAGGAGAGTACACCTATTATGCTTATTGGATAATCTTCTTCCAAACCATAGACAGGTGTCGAAAGGTAGGGGATGAAGAAAACCAATTAGCCTAAGTAGGGTGTAAAGAAGGTAATATGTAAAGACAAAATAAAGGGATTAGAAAGAGGGTAAAGTAAATTGCGACTGTTATCATTCACGACCAAACCCGTACTTCATCGCCACTCCTATTTCACCTTTAAAAGAATAAGGTATTATTCAGTTGTCTTTTATCATCACCTTCTCTCAGGTTACGAGTACTCCTTGGTTTAGGAGGGTACACCTATTATGCTTACCGGATAGTCTTCTTCCAAACCATAGGTTGGTGCCGAAACGTAGTGAAGGAAGAAAACCATTTAGCCTAACGATGGTGTACAAAAGGTAACGACTAAAGACAAATAAAGGGATTTGGAGAGATGGCAATAAAATATACGGTTATAGTCATGAATTGGATTATGGAAGAGGCATTACTATGAATACCGGGATACCCCTACGAAACATTTTCATGTTTCTGTGCATTGTTAATGGAAAACTGTTTTCCCGATTAGAAACTTACTCTAGGGTATGTATTTACCAGGTTTCATTCTCACATCTGTATAGTTTTACAGATGATGAGTGGGAGCAAGTTTTTGGGAATTAGGTGATCATCCTCATTATATCGGAATTCGTTGTAATTGGTGATATTTGAGGAAATCTCCAGGGTACAGTTTTCAACCTACGAAGCACAGGTTATGAGTTATTCAACTCAGCGGACTTATACAGAGTATTGTATGTTGTCCAGTGTCCATCAGGACAATAGGGTAGGTCTTCGTACTATGTTCTGTTTACTTATGACTTCTCCAGTTTTTAGACAAGTGTTTCGTAGAAATACAAGGTCTAAGTTTTGAGAAGTTGTGGGTATAAGAATAAAGTAGAGGACCAGATGTCGCAAGTATCGGGATTCTTTAAAGAGATCGAAGATGTAGATTCTTGTGATTGGTATTCAGATGATAGTAATGGTTTTAAGAAACTTGTTTCTCTTTCAAGTTACTCATAATTGGATGGATTCCTAAGTTGAGTAATGCTGATTAGCCTCTCTCCATTAAAGTTGATATGCACTGGAGACAGCTGCATGATTTGAATCTGGTTCCAATTAAATAAGTGCCAAAGTTTCTATATTTGATATAGCATGGTTCATATCTTAACGTTGTTAAGGTACGGGGAGTTGTCCGGCTTATGCTTAAAACCGGACTCTGGATAACTCAGGGCACGTTTCTTTAATGGCAGTTTGTGGGTTGGCCCAGGCTATGACGAGGGTTGATTTTCTACCATCTAGAAGATCAATAGTGATATTGTTCTTGACTCGCCACAGTTTTAGTAAAATGGATATTTCAGAAAACAGTAGTGGGAGTATGGTAGAACTGGAAGTGATTCCAGAACCGCAAACGATTACGGAAAATTTAATAGGACCTAAAGATTCAATCAGGTTTGACATTCCATTAGCCACTCCGCAGATTTGGTAGGTAACCTCAGACTCCCGAGAGGTACTCTGGTAGCCTCAAGGACGGTGACAGGGAGGTTCTTGCTTACCCTGACTTGACACTACTGTTGTTCCAGACGATGAGACCCTGCAGGAGGTTAAGTATAGCGTCGTTCTAAACTAGCTTTAGAAGTGCATGTATATATTATTCTGCCAGAGGGTTGTTGTGGTCAGTAGGAGCAACGGAAGCATAGTAGGCAAGTAGCTTTTGTCTATTTATAGACTCGAGCAGTTATAGCGGAGATAGATCATCTAAATTTTGATGTGACAGTTGTTAGTTATACGTATGCCCTAGAGGCCATTACTGTACATTGGATGTATATTGTAGTGGATGCTGGGACATATATAGGTAGGACTTTCTTGCTCGACATGATAGTACGCTATCGGGTTGCTCTTTGTCTTAACATGTATACTTTCTGTCTCTCTGATTACATGTTGATAAAGCCCTTAGGATGAGTACTCGACTTCCAGGACTATGATGCAGATCATACTAGTGGGGCCTGGGTAGTCAATGAGTACATCCTTCATTGTTCCTAGTCTTGGGAATATCGAGACGGGGTATCGATATTCCAGAGTAGACTAGCGTATATCTTCTCGACCCATGTGATGGGCGATGGATGATCCCATATCCATTGGTGTTTGACATCAGAGATGGTATACGGGTGCTCAGTGGAGACTGGGTACACTGAACGAACTCGCCAAGAACTCCCAGATGGTATTATACCTCACGTCAGATGGCAGTTCTCTGGTGACACTGGTACAGCTTAGTCTGTTGACCCGAGATCGTCATAGAGTCTTGTGTGTCTCCCACTGTGCTTTGATTTCCACCCTACCACGGCTCTACTGAGTCGTCCAAACAGGTGGTTTTTGGGTACAGTCCCGATTCACATGGAGGCAATGAGCGATAGGAGGGGATTCGTCTCTCCCGGTATTGGGGGTTGATGTTGCGCTATGCTCGACTGGCCATAACAGGAAATCCCTGGCCAGGGTTGCAGTGACCTACTGGTAAGTGTTATCAGTGGTTTCACACATGTCATGGACTTCACGTCGGCATGACTTATCGAGCTACTGGGGTCTGACGTTTACCACCCCTAGGCGAGATATGCGACATATCAGACGAACAGACCGGACTGTACGGTAAGTGTTACTGGTTGGATTCACAGGAGTGTGAGCGGGCTTGCTCGTCGATCTTCTGATCGCTCAATACCTGGGTGGCCGTTACGTTTAGCAGACCGCTTGCGGCTTATGGGTGTTTGATATGATCATCACCTGCTGCCGGCGTATTGACGAGTCTTTAGAGTCCTACACAGAGGTTTCCTGGCTCAAGCGAAACGAAATAGGAGCGCACATGAGATATGTGCGGGACCGAGAATAATGCGTGTATGTGATACCGTATTTCATTCTCGCGATGAATGTGTCGAATGGTTGTATGCGATATAACCTAGTTATCGAATCAAGGATTGATTCGATAAGCCGATACATTGGATACTAGCCGGTTATATGCGACATGACCGGATCATTGAATCAAGTGTTGATTTAATGATTTAATGTATAATTATATATTTGATATATTACTTTGCATTAACTAGTATTTGTTCACTTTAAAAGGATTTTCTCACTTGAAGTGCACATTGTGTATATGATATATTTTTGTTCACAAGATTGTATCATGTTTGATGATACTTGCTCATTTGGGTTTGTGTAAAGACTAAACCATGTTTAGTGAATGGTTAGGGTTTCTTTTCTCTTATTTATTTATCCATTTATTATTGTTTTGGAAAAGATAAAGAGAAAAAGAAATGGTGGCTTAGTTTGTTTTTTGTTGAAGCTTCTTGAAGCTTTGAACAAGTCCCCATTCTTGTCTCTTCTCTAACCCTAACTACTCATCTAACCTTAGTTAAATCTCTACATTAAACC
This sequence comes from Agapanthus africanus, assembly GCA_030015575.1. NCBI lineage: Eukaryota > Viridiplantae > Streptophyta > Magnoliopsida > Asparagales > Amaryllidaceae > Agapanthus > Agapanthus africanus. The sequence goes on from JASDDO010000029.1 coordinate 220,397,961, forward strand.
ATGGTTGAAGTCATGATAAGTATTCTTTTTATTTTCCTTTTAATGAGAACTTATCATATCTTCTTCTTCTTCTTCATCTTTTTCTTCCATGAAGAAAAGCTTGCTACATCAATGGCAAGTGATGAAAACAAGTAAGAAATCCAATTCTAAAGTGAACCCACTTCCTATTTCTTCATCCTCTACCTCTTGCCAAGTAGTATAGGGTGTTGTCTTCACAAGTTTCATGACTTGGTGAAGTCGGAGTTTGATCTTGTGATGCCTCGACGTAGATCATCTTCGGCATCGAAGCCGACGACCAAGCCCGCCCATTTCTTCGATGAACCCGATGCTTGAGTCCGGAATCCGATTTGGACAGCGAGGGGACTTCATCGCGGAGCCTAGGAGGTGGAGGACCGGATCTACAAAGGTTGTAGCCCCTTCCCTTTAGCTATATTTCCCTTTTCTTGCTTGCATCGCCTAGTTTTTCTAGTTAACGATCCGTATTAGGGTTTGTAGGCACTTGTAAAATTTGAAATGGCCATGTTCGATCGCTTGTGAGACTTCATTAGTGTGCCTAGGAACCCTACAGTGGTATCAGAGCCTAGCTAGAGCCTTAGGCGATGCGTAGACGGAGTTAGAAATCCGATCGAACCGAAACCCTGACACATAAAATGCTCTCTGGACTTTTTTCAAAAACTGGGTTTTTTCCAGATTAAAAATTCTTAAAAAATTCAGCAGGAAGATCTAAGAGTTATGGTGCAAAACGAGATCCTAATTCATCTAAACCGCCGCGGTTCCGCGGCATGAGCATGACTAATGCAGCGGTTTCGCGGCCGTACGTTCAACTCTCACAGTAATTGTTGCACAGTAATTCCTATTATCTGGTGCTGGATTTTATGGGAATTTTTAATATTTATTCAAGAGTTGCATTTTCTGGGTTGTATTGGGGACTCGGTGTTTCGATCGGATTGTTTAATTTTGTCTGTGTGTTTTTCCGGATAATTTTGGAATATGTTAAAAAGTTCGACCGGATATAAACACCCACTTTTTCCCCTGCCGGAAAATTTCCAAGTGTTGGATTTTTCCGAGGTTTAAAGACGTTCTAAGTAGTGCAAGTAACGCGATGGTCCCTCTAGAAGACAACAAACCTTAACTCGATTATGTGACCGTCTTGAACTGCCCTTTGAACCTTCGGGTTTGGGGCAGTACGGCGTGCCACATGTGAGGCGTTGGCTTGACCCTTCTACGGCTGGACCGTTGGTACTGAGGCACGAAGTGAATGTTTTTGAACTTATTTCATGTGATGATCTGTTTCGGGAAAACTTGGGTGTTCGAATGTTCGATCGGAAAGTTTAACATTTTCTGCTTATCCGGATTGTGATAAAATAATTGGAATTCACAAGTAGTTATGAGATAACGGTATGAATGTTATAAACATAGCAGTTTAGTCTCACTTGATCGGTTGCCACGGAGTTTTGATGTAATCAAAAGTCCGTCACAATCACGTAGCATACGCGGATACTCGTCGGGTAAACTTAATAGACAGCCTCACTCCATAGCCCCGACCAAGTGACTGTAGGAGAACCCCGTCGCCGAAAGCATCCGTTCGGGTGCTCGCGGTAGCGGTGTTCCGCCTTGGTGCACTTTGTCGACGGCGTCGGGGGTGCGGCCGTCTACTGAAGTTTGCGACGAGCATTCGATCTGAATGTCGGGAATCCTGTTGAATTGCCCGACTTGATATTGAAAAGAGTTTTCGATAATGAGACTAAAATGCGGGGTTTATAATTGTTAGGCATGCGATGTCTAAGGAATTCATTTGATTAGGCATGCGATGTCTAATGAGATTGCGGATTCCAACTGTTGTAGATTTACACTTTCTTTTCTGTGACCGTAAGTGTAATATGTGATATCGCCGGTTTCGTTGCTATATGTCAACGACAATTGGGATGCGCATATTTACTTACGTTGATGACATGTGATGTTATGTGTTGCTGGATATGTTATATTGGATCGTCGTGTTTGAATAGCCGGGTGGTTTTTATGTGAGACGAGTGTTTTTTTCATTTTCATTCATGTAAAAACTTGTATGTAATATTCTTTTATTGGGGCACTTCCAGGTTGCGGATGTTGTCACCATTTGTATATTATTTACTTTTCTGCACTAGGATAGACCCAAGGAGGGGAGCACAAGTAACCGGGTTCTAGGGTCCAGTGGGAGACCATCTCGAGGAGTCGAGTCCGGGTCTCCTAACCCTAGAATTGGTAGGGTTGCTTGCCGCTCTCGTAGGGGTCTAGGGGTGTGGGATTGGCTATTCATCACGACCGTGGAATCCGTGTTTTATACTGGCTCGTATTGAAAACACGGACGTACTAGTATATCCAATATTTCATATGATATTTTCTGCTGTGTTATCTGTGATGTGATCATGTGATGTTCTGTGACAGATATTATATATAGTATATATGATATATTATATAGACGTTGCTTATGTTTTACACCCGCTCTAGCCCTGCCTCGCTCTGGCGTTAGTTACCTAACCTAACGGTGCAGACGGGACATCGAGGCGAATGCGGATGGAATAAGCGTACGTTATATTTATCTGTAATGTTTAGGTGGATTTAAATGATGGTATATTCATTAATGAGATTAATGAAAGAAAATAAACCTAAAAGATGTTGTGGAATCGAATTTCAAAATAAAAACAGGTAGCTACAGTACTTGCTTTGCATCGTGGTGTTCATTATAGAACATCCTGCACCTTATTCGATGAGAAAAGGACCGAGATCCCTTCGCCGGGAGTGACTCCTTTAGCAATAACTGGCAGATGCTACAACCCTCGGTTTGTCTTTGATCGCTTCTATAGTTTCCGCTTTGCATAGTGATATATATGATATATCCCGCACCTCATTCGACGAGGAAAGGGCCGACGATCCCTTCACCGGGAGTGACCCCTTTAGCAAAACTAGAAAAGCCTCGAAAACATTCCATTTAAAAACCATTTGATTCCGCAACGAGATCAAGTTCAAAGCGTTAAAGGTTTTCACAAAAACCATTCGCAACCCTCCGTCATTTTAGGAAGTAGAGTACTTAGTATTCGTGCTGTGTTTGTTGACCATAGTCAAGGCACAGTGTACGGTAGCTAAGTGATGTCTTCCTACATCGCATATGATGCGATTAGTTAGGACAGTCGCGTGACTTTGTTGACCTTAGTTAAGGGTCATGTGGGTGGGTCTAATTAATCACGAAATGACGGGTAGAACTTGACTAGTACTTATGATTTGTTGACCATAGTTAAGGTCATAGGTGCTAGGGGTAAAAATCTTTATCGGGAGTTTTAAGTGTTGAAATTTGCAATGAGATTGCATACCTTCTATATGATAGTTGGATCCCGATACCCACTGCGAGTAATTGTTACTCCTGGGAGAGTTTTGCACTTTACAATTAGCCGATCAAGTAGGTGTTTAGAAAGGTGTCAATGGGGTTACGCCTCTGGGAAAACGAGGTTTACTGTAATTAGGTCCGTGCGAAAGCACGGGGAACCTCCCTCAAAGTACCGACACTGGCCTGGCTGAAAGATTGGCGAACTTGTAGAGTGTAATTAATCCCGGCTAGTCTTTCCTTTTAAGGTTTGAAGGAAGATTTGATAAAAACAGTGGGAGCCATCCTGATTAGATAAAATACATAACCAATCTAATCTTACAAAAGTGCACGCAGAGTGTTTTCTTCTCTCTCTCTCTCCTGGTAGAGACCATATCACGCCTTAATCAAGATAATAAAATGGATGTATTGACCGAACCCGCTTGTTATACTGAGCTGGGGAACGTTGGCCCCGCTCCAACTTATAATTGTTATAAGACAGAGCAGGAAATAGGGGAATACCAAAATTCCTATGCCGCCCAAACGAAGAAAGCGCATGAGATGCATCTCCTTCGGGTGTGTTCATTATAAAGAACTGTTTCTCAGTATCCTCTGCATCCTGGGTATATGATACCGGATCAGGATCCCAGATATGTAATCTGTTACATAGGGCTACAAAAGGGTAGAAAAACTGAGAACGGGTGATAAGTTTCAAGAGACAGAAAACGGGGCAAGTGTTGCAGCCAAGTCTGTTGGTCACTGTCACCCTGTATTACCAATACATTGATTCTGAACAAATGCTATTAGATACCGAACCTGATATACAAAATCATATCAGTCTCTTTATTAGTGAAGAAATGATAAAATTTTGTATTGATTGGATAATGTTTTGAACATTTCCTATATCAAAAGTTGATCAGTTCAGGCACGTTATCTAAAAGCATTAATGTTCTAAATCAAACTACAGTTCCTAGTATATAGAACACACACAAGAGGAAGAGTTCAGAAATGAACGAATTCTTCTTAAGGTATTGTAGACTAGGTCATATCTATGTGACCCGACTGGCTGGAGTTACATAAAGATGCATATTTAAATTAGTTTGAATTTACATCCTGTGAAACTCGCCAGTCATGTCACAAAGATAATATGACCATAGCTCTGTTTATTGGAAACAGAGAAAGAGTTAGTGAACTCTTGGGACTGATACATAATGATGTATGTAACGTCTCCTGTCTACACATGCCAGGACTGGTTCTTTATACTTCATTACGTTCTCTGATGATCTCTCAAGATTCTGACATATGTTCCTGTTGAAACACAAGTCCGAACCTTTTGAGATATTCACAGAATATAAGTTAGAAGTAGAGAATCAATAACCGGGTATAAGTATTATGTCCTATGATAAGATCAGGGAGGAGAACACTTGTGCATGGCATTCCTGGACTATTCTAAAAGAAAATGAGATTCTCTCTCCGTATTACTCCTCTGAATACACCACAGCACAACGGTGTATCAGGGTGGAGCAATCGCACAATCTTAGATATGGTGTGCTCTATGATGAGTATTACTGAGTTACCTATTTCCTTTTGGGGTTATGCGCTTGAGAAGCAGCGTACCTATTGAATTAGGTTCGAATCAGATCACTGCCTACCATTCCATATGAGATATGGTATGGGAAGAGCCTATCTCTTAAGTATGTTAAGATTTGGGATTGTCCGGCCTATGTCAAAAGCAAAATCCGGACAAGATCGTGGCAAGATCAGTTCTGTAGAACTGGAAAGGTTCCAACTGTACAAAACTGCTAATGATTTGACAGAACCAAAGGATTCAATAGTTTCCGACGAACCTCAGCCTCTCCGCCGATCTAGCAGGGTTCCTCACCTGCTTGAGAGATACTTCGGTTTCTCGATGACAGTGGGAGCAAGGATTGCATCATGAGATGATGACCCAACTAGTTTCGATCAGGCCATCAAGAATAAGGACTCTGTAAGAATGGCTGGATGCTTAGCGATCTGAGATGGAATCCATATACACCAACAAAGTATGGACTTTAGTTGCGATATCTGAAGGGTTAAATCCCCATCAGGAGCAAGTATATCTTGAGAAGATTACTTGGTGTATATGGAAAAGTTGAGACTTTCAAAGCTAGACTTGTTAAAGGTTTTAGTCATCAACCAGGTATGGATAATGATGAAACCTTTTCTAGGGACTATGCTTAAGTCCATCTAGATCCTACTTGCCATTGCTGCATACCATAACTACGATATCTGGTGGTTGGGTGCCATGACTACTTTTCTAAATATTGATTTAGAAGAGAACGTCTATAAGAACACAGCCAGAGGGCTTCGTAAACAGTGGGAACCGCGGAAACGTGCGCAAGATGCTTTAGATAATGAAGCAGGCATCTCGGAGTTGGAACATCTGTTTTAATGTGGTAGTCAAAGTATTTGACTTCATCAAAATAGTAGATGAACCTTGTATATACAAAACGGTAGTAGAGAGTAAGGTGGTTATCCTCGTATTGTACGTGGACAACATACTCTTGATAGGAAAAGAGTTTCCTATGCTACGATCAGTCGATCTCCTATTATCACTAAGATTCCCCAATAGGATCAAAGTGATACCTCCTAAAATCCTGAGTTTTCATCTATGAGATAGATGTAATTGGATGCTAGGATTCTCACTAGATGTAGTGAGATGGTATCAATCGATCCTGGGGAGAATCACTGGAAGGGTTCCAGGGTGATAAAGACGACTGAATGTCAGTCACAGGCATTGTCTTTACCCTCGGTAAAGGGACGGTATGTTGGAAGATTTCCAAGCTAGATACCGTGACAAACTAGAAGATAAAGGCTGGCAACATCGCTATTAAAGATACTACCAAAGAGGCAGTTTGGGTGTATATTGGTTCATAAGATGAACTAGGTTCCTACCATTGTGTGACAATGGAACTATGGCTTTGGCCAAAGAAACCCTGGTCCCATCAGTGACCCAGACATATTCTGAGGCAGCATCACCTGATCATGGAGATTGCTGATCTCCAGGGTGATCGAGATTGGGAGAGTAGACTCAGAGGACAACACGGCGGATCCACTCACGAAGGCCTTTTCCCAAAGAGAGACTTTTAGGGGATGGTTGAGTATTAGATACTACAACCACTGCTACAGATGGCCCTAGTGCAAGTGGGAGATTGTTAGTTATATGTATGCCCTAGAGGCCATTACTGTACATTGGATGTATATTGTAGTGGATGCTGGGACATATATAGGTAGGACTTTCTTGCTCGACATGATAGTACGCTATCGGGTTGCTCTTTGTCTTAACATGTATACTTTCTGTCTCTCTGATTACATGTTGATAAAGCCCTTAGGATGAGTACTCGACTTTCAGGACTATGATGCAGATCATACTAGTGGGGCCTGGGTATTCAATGAGTACATCCTTCATTGTTCCTAGTCGTGGGAATATCGAGACGGGGCATCGATATTCCAGAGTAGACTAGCGTATATCTTCTCGACCCATGTGATGGGCGATGGATGATCCCATATCCATTGGTGTTTGACATCAGAGATGGTATATGGGTGCTCAGTGGAGACTGGGTACACTGAACGGACTCGCCAAGAACTCCCAGATGGTATTATACCTCACGTCAGATGGCAGTTCTCTGGTGACACTGGTACAGCTTAGTCTGTTGACCCGAGATCGTCATAGAGACTTGTGTGTCTCCTACTGTGCTTTGATTTCCACCCTACCACGGCTCTACTGAGTCATGCAAACAGGTGGTTTTTGGGTACATTCCCGATTCACATGGAGGCAATGAGCGATAGGAGGGGATTCGTCTCTCCCGGTATTGGGGGTTGATGTTGCGCTATGCTCGACTGGCCATAACAGGAAATCCCTGGCCAGGGTTGCAGTGACCTACTGGTAAGTGTTATCAGTGGTTTCACACATGTCATGGACTTCACGTCGGCATGACTTATCGAGCTACTGGGGTCTGACGTTTACCACCCCTAGGCGAGATATGAGACATATCAGACGAACAGACCAGACTGTACGGTAAGTGTTACTGGTTGGATTCACAGGAGTGTGAGCAGGCTTGCTCGTCGATCTTCTGATCGCTCAATACCCGGGTGGCCGTTACGTTTAGCAGACCGCTTGCGGCTTGTGGGTGTTTGATATGATCATCACCTGCTGCCGGCGTATTGACGAGTCTTTAGAGTCCTACACAGAGGTTTCCTGGCTCAAGCGAAACGAAATAGGAGCGCACATGAGATATGTGCGGGACCGAGAATAATGCGTGTTGTGATAATGTATTTCATTCTCGCGATGAATGTGTCGAATGGTTGTATGCGATATAACCTAGTTATCGAATCAAGGATTGATTCGATAAGCCGATACATTGGATACTAGCCGGTTATATGCGACATGACCGGATCATTGAATCAAGTGTTGATTTAATGATTTAATGTATAATTATATATTTGATATATTACTTTGCATTAACTAGTATTTGTTCACTTTAAAAGGATTTTCTCACTTGAAGTGCACATTGTGTATATGATATATTTTTGTGCACAAGATTGTATCATGTTTGATGATACTTGCTCATTTGGGTTTGTGTAAAGATTAAACCATGTTTAGTGAATGGTTAGGGTTTCTTTTCTCTTATTTATTTATCCATTTATTATTGTTTTGGAAAAGATAAAGAGAAAAAGAAATGGTGGCTTAGTTTGTTTTTTGTTGAAGCTTCTTGAAGCTTTGAACAAGTCCACCATTCTTGTCTCTTCTCTAACCCTAACCACTCATCTAACCTTAGTTAAATCTCTACACTAAACCATGGTTGAAGTCATGATAAGTATTCTTTTTATTTTCCTTTTAATGAGAACTTATCATATCTTCTTCTTCTTCATCTTCTTCTTCCATGAAGAAAAGCTTGCTACATCAATGGCAAGTGATGAAAAAAAGTGAGAAATCCAATTCTAAAGTGAACCCACTTCCTATTTCTTCATCCTCTACCTCTTGCCAAGTAGTATAGGGTGTTGTCTTCACAAGTTTCATGACTTGGTGAAGTCGGAGTTTGATCTTGTGATGCCTCGACGTAGATCATCTTCGGCATCGAAGCCGACGACCAAGCCCGCCCATTTCTTCGATGAAGCCGATGCTTGAGTCCGGAATCCGATTTGGACAGTGAGGGGACTTCATCGCGGAGCCTAGGAGGTGGAGGACCGGATCTACAAAGGTTGTAGCCCCTTCCCTTTAGCTATATTTTCCGTTTTCTTGCTTGCATCGCCTAGTTTTTCTAGTTAACGATCCGTATTAGGGTTTGTAGGCACTTGTAAAATTTGAATTGGCCATGTTCGATCGCTTGTGAGACTTCATTAGTGTGCCTAGGAACCCTACAACAGTCATGGGTTTGACTTCATCAGAGTAGGGGATGGATCAGTTAAGAAGGTAGTAGGGTGTGATGTCCTGGTATTTGGATGTCATACACAGAGTAGGAAGTAAAATTCCTATACTACGATCGGTTGTATTGTGGTCGTCACACAATTGTTTCTCCAGACAGGATTTGGATATAATATCAGACATTCTGGTTTCTAGATCTATGGTTTTAGATCTGGATTTTGGTAGTTTCCCAATGTGGGTACTTCGACAGTATTCTAATGGTTTTTAGAATAGATGACTCCTGGCATGGTGGTGTACCTACAGGTGATGGAGTCACCCTCTCTAAAGGTGTCTTATAGACTTAAGGGGAGAGGGCTGTGCATGATTGGCAGATCACTTGCATAGGCAATTGAGTCAATCGTGAGATGTCAAGTACCACACCAGATGTTGTTTTTGCACTAGATGCAATAAGTTTATATTAATTCAATCCTGGAGAAACATAAGGAAGCAGTTTTAGAACATAAGTTAATGTTCTACGGATTTGATGATGGCAGCCTCCTTCGGACGACGGTTATCATTCCAGGCTTCAAAGGTGACAAGGATGACAGAGAGATTGTCAGAGTTATAGTTTTCCCTCTGATGAGGGACAGTATTATGGATAGGTGGTCCAAGAGGATACTGTGGGAGGCATGGTGCTGGATACTGATTAGGTTCAGTTATCGATACAGTCTAAGAAGTTTGGATTTAGAGTTCATTTATGAACTAGGTCCCATCAGATATCCAGACATATTCTAAGACAGGTATTACTCAGTTCGGGAGATGGCTTTCTCTGCGAACTTGAGATTAAGAGAGACATAGAAAGAAACATCAGGGCGGATCCACCACTGAGGCTATTTCTCGAACACAATAGTTTTACGAACGAGCTTTGTGAAACTGATTAGTAGAGGAGTTGGATGCTCGGTATCACACGGGCTGTGAGTATGCGACATCGCAATAATTAGCCTTAAGTGCAAGTGGGAGATTGTTGGATATAGTGCCCTCAAAGTCAATTATTGGATCGCAGGCATGTGGTTGCAATGATTGCGGAGGACCTATACCGGTAGGACAGTCTTACACGAGATGATAGTATGCTATCTGGTTTGCCTTTATCAGTCATGTACATGTTCAGGTGACTGATTACATGTTACACATTGATAGAGCCCTTAGGATCTTGCTTGACTACCAACAGTATGAGGGCGATTATATACGTGAGAGTTGGGTAGTCTATAAGCACATCCTTAATAGTGGTCCCTAGTCATGGGAGTTTCGAGACAGGGCATCGATACTCCGGAGTAGACTAGTGTATACCTTCGAGACCCCGACGAGGGGCGGTGGCCAGTCTCACAAGCCACTGGTGTCAGTTGGATCACCTAAGATGTATACAGGTGCTGATTGGGTTATGAGTACACCGGAAGGACTCGCCGGGAACCTACTAGTTGGTATTATACGTATCGTCAGATAGCAGTTCCCTGGTGATATGTGTACAGGTTAGTTCATCGACCTGAGGTCGTCATTTGTCTCGTGTGAGTTGCCACCATGCTTTGATTTCTACCCTACCACAGCTTAAAGAAGTCGTGCAAACAGGCAGTTTTTGGGTACAGTCCCGAGCCACATGGAGGCACGTGAGCGGATCGGTAGGGGATTCGTCTCTCCCGGTATTGGGGGTGGAGGTCGCGCTGTGTCTAGGAAAGCCGTTACACCAAGTCCTTGGCCAAGGCAGGTGAGAATTACTGGTAGGTACTCCGGTAGTTTCTCAGGGTGTTCAGGTCTTGTCTCCGATACGACTTATACCGCTATTGGGGGTCTGACGTTACTAGCCCCCTAGGAAGGATATGCGATACTCATAGACGAACGGACCGGACTGTATATACATTGCCACTGTTAGGCTTAGTAGGGTTTCCGGATGAGTTCGCTCATCTGCCTCCCTTGAGGTCAGTACATGGGCAGCCGTTACGCACAGCTAGTGCCGCTGACGGCTTGTGGTTAAACCCACTGCCAGGATACTGACGAGTCATTAGAGTCCCCCACAGATAGTTTCCCAAGTTCGGGCGAAACGTTGTAGAAGCCGTATGGTATTATGGCAGGGTTCGGAATATGCACGTGCGTTTACGCACGTTTCATATTTCGGGCAGATAATACTGGTAGGTTTTGGTTTAAGCCAGATCCGAGTATTATACTTAGTAGATATAATATCTTTGTCTCAGTTGCATTTGTATTCGGTCGTAATAAAAATGCGGGTATATTTTTACAGTTACGGGGTTATCCTGAAATTCGTTTGAGGATCACTTTTGGAAGATGCCAGTTTCCAGTTTTCTATCAGCCGTATTTAACATTCGGTTAAATGCGGATTTATCTTTTCTTGAGATGAGTATGGAAGCTTCTAGAAGATGGTGACTAGGTTCATGCATCTTTGTGACTCATTAGTGCATTTAATGATGTTTGATGACAAGGTTAGTGATTCATCACTTGCATTAATTGTATTCACACTAGGTGTTATATGACTCATGCTTTCATTATTGTTATGATAAGTATTGTGCTTGTTATTCTCACCTTCCCTCCTCCTACACTCACCCCCTTTGCCTATTAAGTGGCCGGCCCCTCTTGGTGAAGGATTTATGGTTGTTGTTTGAAAAAGATGATAGTTTTCGGTGTATGGAAATTTCATAGCTCATTTCATTCCATCACCCGACTCAAATGGCAACTACATTAACCGTTCGTCCATGGGTTTGGATGAAGCGAGACAAAGTGTTCTACTCATTCTTACATTAATCATGGTCATCTCTTTTAGCAAACTTGATGACCGAGTTGCCTCGAGTTAGAGGCGGGAGCCCGTTTAAAGATCCGATGACGTGGTGCCACCTGGACGAGAAGATCGGAGCAGCCGCAACAAAGCGTGGGATGATGGTTAAAGAACGAAGGACTCGGATCGTTCGGTATAACCTTTCTACCCTCTTTGTAGTTTGTTAGTTTAGCGTTAATGGCAGATCCGAGTTTTAGTATGCGATAGCGCCAGTTATAAAAGTTTTTGTTCCGCATTTAGCATCTGAAAGACGGACGGGGCGCTACCGTAGACTTACACGGAGCGCTTGCATAACGTTTGGACGGAGTTCAATGGAAAATAACGGGAAAAGGAAATGGTAAACGGAGACCTTATCTTACAATATCGGTTTCTTTTTCTAACAACAACATATTAACAACCATTCACAAAACAACAACAAAGAGAGCAAAAGCAAAGATACAAAGAAAAGAAAAGATTACAAGCAAGTAATTAAATGACATGGTAATAAATTGCATGTAAGTAAAGCATAAATGTAAAGGGCAAGTAATAAAAAGCAAGAAAGAAAGTACTAAGAACCAAAGAACAAGTTACACACCATGGGTTTAATAACCCGAACATAAACTTGCAAGCTCAATTAAGAGGTTGCAAGATCAAGAGAGAGCTAAAATCCAAGGCAAAATGAAGCACAAAAGAGACTTTATTTATCTTTAAGAATGATACAACCCTTGAGATCAAATACCAACCCTTACACCTTCAAGCTCAATGAAGAGGTTGAAAAATTAAGAGAAGGTAAGGATCTCAAGGGGGAGCTAAGCTATTTACAAGAGAACAAAATGAAAAACAAAAGAGTAACAAAAATGAAGCAAAAGAATGAATGACCATGAACCCTTGCCCTCTGCCTGCTATATATAGGCAAAGAAGAAAAGAAAATATACAATAAAAATAGGGCCAAATAGCAGCATGGAAGCCACTGTAAGAAGCTGGGGCCCACAGGAGGTGGTGGGGCCGGCCAGGCCGGTTGTGGCAAGGAGAGTGCTCGGATCAAATCCGAGCACTGGTGCTTGTACTTGCAGTGTGGGTTTGTGTGTCCCCTCATATCATTTTGGTGTAGTTTGTTTACTCTGTTTTGAACTTGTGGTGCACCAGGAATTAGAAGGAAACTTGGTAACTATGAATCACATCACACTTTATTGCATTAAATGCACATCACACCATGCCACTTTCTCTAGCCCACATGCACTAGCCACTTGAGTGTGTCATGGTAGCCCCTAGGTCCATGGTCCAAGCCCCAAGAGTTAGTGTGTACATATGCTATGTGTTGGACCAAAATATTGTGCATACACTGTTTGCAAAATAACACTTGGGATATCGGTCGGTTTCCAGTTCTGGCTGTAGTGTTGGCTCACAAATGATATATCCGTGATTCTGGATGTATTTCTAGTATTTTGTCATGGATACCTGTAATCTGTATTACTGAGCAAACACCGGTAAATAGTACCGATATATAACAAAACAGATAACGAATGAGCGGTATTGAAATGCAGTTTTCTATGATGAACATGTTTCCATGCACATCAACATGTGCATACATGCACCTGAACATGTGCATACATGCATGCATTCTTCCTCTTTAATAAAAAGGGTTTGAATAAAGAATAACACTAAAAGTCAAAATGTTAAATCAACAATTGATTTAACAATCCGGTCATATCATATACGACCCGACCAATAGAAAAACTCCCGACTAAAATACGGTATCACATGCACGTATTTAATCGGGCCCCAGTGCATATCACATTTGCACACCACATCGTTTCGCCTGGGCTAGGGAACTCTTGTGTGGGACTCTGAGACTCATCAATACACCGGCAGTAGGTGATGATCATATCAAACACCCAAAAGCCGCAAGCGGTCAGCTAAACGTAACGGCCACTCGGGTATTGAGCGATCAGAAGAAAACCAGCAAAGCTGTCAAAACTCCCATCGAGCCATCTGGCAACACTTACCGTACAGTCCGGTCTCCTCATCAGATATGTTGCATATCGAGTCTAGGGATGGTATCATCGACCTCAATAACTCAATAAGTCATGCTGGTGTGTGGCTCATAACAGATCGAGAAACTACTGATAACACTTATCAGTAAATCTCAGCAGCCCTGGCCAGGGACTTCCTGTTATAGCCAATCAAGCATTGCACAACATCAACTCCCAATACCGAGAGAGACGAAACCCCTCCTATAGCTCATCGCCTCCATGTGCCTCGGGACTGTACCCAAAGACCAACTGTTTGCACGACTCAGTAGAGTCGTGGTAGGGTGGAGATCAAAGTATAGTGGGAGGACACACAAGACTCTATGACGATCTCGGGTCTACAGACTAACCTGTACCAGTGTCACCTGAGAACTGCTATCCGACAATAGATATAATACTATATATGAGTTCTCTGTGAGTCCGTTCAGTGTACCCAGTTTCCACTGAGCACCCGCATACAATCTTTGGTGTCACCACACCAGATGGATATGGGATCATCTATAGCCCATCATATGGGACAAGAATGGTATACGCTAGTCTACTCTGGAATATCGATACCCTGTCTCGATACACCTACGACTAGGAACAGTTCAAGGATATGCTTATAAACTACACGTGCCCCACTAGTATGATCCGCATCATAGTCACAGTAGTCAAGCGAATATCCTGAGGGCTTTATCAATATGTGCAAATGAATAAAGCATGATCAAATCAACATGTCAGATAAAGTAAATCAGATAGCATACTTGTTAGAGATAGTGCCCTCAAAGTCAATTATTGGATCGCAGGTACGTGATTGCAATGATTGAGGCAGGACCTATACCGATATGACAGTCTTACTCGAGATGATAGTATGCTATCTGGTTTGTCTTTATCATTGTAAACATGCTTTAGTTCACTATTGCATGATGATAGAGCCCATAGGATTCTCGCTTGACTACCAGCAGTATGATGGCGATCATATACGTAGGAGCTGGGGTCTGTAAGCACATCCTTAAAAGTGTCCCTAGTCGTTGGAGTTTCGAGATAGGGCATCGATACTCCAGAGTAGACTAGTGTATACAGTCGAGACCCCGACGAGGGGCGGTGGCCGGTCTCACAAGCCACTGGTGTCAGTTGGATCACCTAAAATGTATACAGGTGCTCATTAGGTTATGAATACACCGAACAGGACTCGCCGGGAATCTGCTAGTTGGTATTATACACATCGTCAGATAGCAATTTCCTGGTGACATGTGTACATGTTAGTTCATCAACCTGAGATCATCATTTGTCTCATGTGAGTTCCCATTGTGCTTAGATTACTACCCTACCACGCTCAAAGGAGTTGTGCAAACAGGTTTTAGTTGTGTACAGTCCCGAGCCACATTGGAGGCAAGTGAGCGGATCGTCGGGGATTCGTCTCTCCCAGTATTGGGGGTTGATGTCGCGCAGTGCACGGGTGGCCATCACTAGGAATCCTCGGCCGAGGTAGTGGAGAATTACTGATTTGGATCAGTAATTTCTCAGGCGGTGATGGGCTTCATGCCGACACGATTTATCGCCTTATTAGGGGTCTAACTTTATCCATCTCCTAGACTCGATATGAGATACTCTTTAGACGAATGGACCGGACTGTATATACATTGTCACTGTCAGGCTCAGTAGGGTTTATGGATGAGTTCGCTCGTCAGCTTCCCTTCCAATCAATACATAGGCAAACCGTTACGTACAACTTGTACCTCTGACATGCTAGGGGTTATACCCAATGCCAGTGTGTTGATGAGTCATTAGAGTCCCACACAGACACTTCCCCAAGTTCGGGCGAAACGTTGTAGAGGCCATATGGGTTTATGGCAAGGTTCGAAAAAAGCACGTGCGTTTTCGCACGTGTCATTTTTCGGGCAGATAATACTGGTAGGCTTTGGTTTAAGCCGGAACCCAGTATTATACTGTGTAGATATAATATCTTTGTCTCAGTTGCATTTGTATTCGGTCGTAATACAAATGCGGGTATGTTTATACTGATACGGGATTATCCTGAAATTCGTTTCAGGATCACTTTTGGAAGTTGACAGTTTCCAGTTTTCTATCAGCCGTAATTAACATTCGGTTAAATACGGATTTATCTTTTCTCTTCTTAGGTGAGTCATGAGGGTGATTCATGCTTCTAGAAGGTTCTAGAAGTGATGACAAGGTTAGTGACTCATGATTGTATTTAGATCATTAATGGTGGAGGTGACTAAGGTTGATGATTCATTAGTTCCATTAATGTGTTCATACTTGGTGCTAAGATATTTGTTGTTGATCTTTTCCTTTGTGGTCACCTTCCCCCTCCTACACTCACCTCCCTCCCTCTCTATAAGTGGCCGGCCCCCTCCCCTCCTCTTGATGCTCATGGTTGTGATTGGAAAAAAGATTATGATAGATTTGGATTCACGGAAATTAGACAAGCCTCATTTCTCATTTCATCCGATCCAATTGGCAACTTCATTAACCGTTCGTCCATAGCCTTAGACGTAACGAGACAAAGTGTTCTACTCATTCTCTACTTCATCTTGGTCGTCTCTTTTAGCAAACTTGACGATCGAGTTTCCTCAGTTCAGAGGCGGGAGCCCGTTTAAAGATCCGTCGACGTGGTGCCACCTGGAAGACAAGACTGGAGATCGAAGAGATCGGAGCAGCCGCAACAAGCGTGGGATGATGGTTGAAGACCGAATGACTCGGATCGTTCGGTATAACTCTTCTACCCACTTTTTAGTTTGTTAGTTTAGCTTTAATGGCAGATCCGGCTTACGGTACGCGATAGCGCCAGTTGTAAAAAGTTTTTGTTCCGCATTTGGCGTCTGTTAGACGGCCGGAACGCTACCGTGGACTTACAGTACTATCATGTTGAGCAAGAAAGTAATCTATATATATACATGTACATGAATCCACTATACATATAATGGCCTCTAGGGCATACATATATCCAACAATCTCCCACTTGCACTAAGGCCAATTATTGGCGTATCTCATACCCAACATCTCAAAAAGTCGCTCATGCTGCGTCTGTCGAAGGGCCTTGGTGAGTGGATCCGCCGTATTATTCTTTGTATCTACTCTCCAAATCTCGATCTCGTGGTGATCTACTATCTCCGGGATCAAATTATATCGCCTGAGGATGTGTCTAGACTTTTGATGGGACCTTGGTTCTTTGGCTAACGCCATAGCCCTATTATTATCACAATACAATGGTATTGGATCAACAATGGTTGGAACTACTCCTAGTTCCGTGACGACTTCTTCATCCCGACGGCTTCCTTGGCAGCATCATTTGCAACAATATACCCAGCTTCCATCGTGGAGTTTGCAACGGTATCCTGTTTGGAACTCTTCCAACTAACCGCCCCTCCATTGAGGGTAAATACAAACCCTGAGATAGATTTGTTGTCATCCTTATCACTTTGGAAGCTGGAATCGGTAAAGGCCTCCATTTGAAGATCTCCATTACCAAACACCAAGAACAATTCTTTAGTCCTTCGCAAGTACTTAAGAATGTTCTTCACTACTATCCAATATTTCTCCCCTGGGTTGGATTGATACCTGCTAACTACAGCTAGTGAATAAGCAACATCAGGGCGTGTACATAACAACGCATACATTATAGATCCTACGGCTGAAGCGTAGGGTATAATACTCGGACAGAAGTCCTTGGAGAGAGTGATTCCATGACAAGAAGGTAAGGCACTTGTAAGTCGACGTTAGACACCCCACATGATGCGGGGAGGCGGAATAGGTAAAACAGTCATTTTGTTTAAACTAACATCGACTAACTTTACGGATCTTTGCCAAACCCTAACTAACAACAATATAGAAGTGTTTAGCTGCTATGAAAGATGATTATACCTAATGAATCAAGACCTTCTTGTTCTCGTAGACCACCTCCTCGTCGGCCTCCTCGATGTGATAGAAGATCCACCCGAGTGCTACTTCTCCAAGTTTTAACCTCATACTTGAGGTAACTAAGTTGCTATGAGTGCTAATCAAAGCAACCTAGAGGATATAGAAGAGGATTAGGGATCTATTAGTCTTGCTAACCCTTGGATCTCAACACATGAGAGGTTAGGGTTAGGGTTAAAGAGAGAGATTGTGAGAATAATTATCTAATGAAAATAAACTCATTTGTGTATATATATATATATATATATATATATATATATATGAAGCATAAAATATCTTGCACAAAATATCTTTGCACAAATATCTTTATGCTTCATTTAATACAAAATGAATCATCTAATGAGTCATTACAACCATTAATGCTTCATTAACTCATTTGATGAATCATCTCCATGAGTCACAAATCCATTTAATGCATATAACACCTAAGCTCTCCACCTCATCAAACTTCTAGAAGCTTCTCGAGTATTTACGAGAACGCCCCTCCTATCCATGAAAACACGGAAATACTGAGACTGTATAAATCCAATAATCCAATATTAGAATCTAGCTTAAACCAAAGCCTGCTAGTATAAACTGTCCGAAAATCGTACGTGCGTAAAACACGTATGTGTCCGAACCCTGTCGTAAAACCGTACGACCTCTATATCGTTTCGCCCGAAGCAGGGAAACTCTCTGTGTGTGACTCTAAAGACTCGACTACTACGCTGGCAGTGGGTTTAACCACAGACCGCAAGCGGCACTAGCTGTACGTAACGGTCCCCAAGTAGATGTCAATAAGAAGGCCGATGAGGAAACCCATCCGAACTCCTACTGAGCCTGATGTGACAATCTCCATACAGTCTGGTCTGTTCGTCTAGGACTATCGCATATCGGGCCTAGGGGGCGGCAAGCGTCAGTCCCCTAAAAACGGTATAAGTCGTGTCGGAGCGAAGCCCATTACACCTTGAGAAACTACTGGAAATCCTACCAGTAAATCTCGTTTTCCCTGGCCAGGGACTTTGCGTAATGGCTCTCCAAACACAGCATGATATCAACTCCCAATACCGGGAGAGACGATTCCTGTCTAACCGCCACTGCCTCCAAGTGCTTCGGGACTGCACCCAACTGCTACCTATTTCCACGACTCCTTTGAGCCGTGGTAGGGTAGCAATCTAAGAACAGTGGGAACACACTCGAGGCGAAGCAGCAGTGTCAAGTCTGCGGACTATGCTGTACTTATGTCACCTGGGAACTGTTAACTGACGACGGGTATGATACCAACCAACAGTTCCCTGCGAGTCCTGTTCAGTGTACCCGTAACCCAACGAGCACCTGTATACTATCTCCAGTACAATGTACTAATGGCTGTGGGACAGACCATCTCCCAAACTGGGATGAGAAGCGTACACACTAGTCTACTCCGGAGTATCGATGCCCTGTCTCGATAATCCTACGACTAGAGACCTGAAAAAGGATGTTCTTATAGACTACCCAGCCCCCACTAGTGTGACTGCCATCACAACGCTGGTAGTCAAGCAAGATCCTAAGGGCTCTATCAATATGTATTCTCGATATGCTAACATATACACACATTAAGATAGACATAAACCAAGTAGCATACTACCATGTTTAGCAAGACTGTTAATATAACTGTGAATATCCCAAGCTTCCATTAAGTAATATACAAGCCAGTATGATACAATAATGGTCCCTAGGGCATATACACTAACAATCTCCCACTTGCACTAGGGCCATGTACTGGCGTATCGAAGACCTATCATCTCGAGTAGCCTCTCGAACAATCTGAGGTAAGGCCTTAGTGAATGGATCTGCAGTGTTCTCCTCTGTAGAAACTCTCCGGACCTCGATCTCCTGGCGATCTATGTGTTAGTTGTATGTATGCCCTAGAGGCCAGTATTGTACAGATGATGTATATTAGATTGGATGCTTGGACATATATAGAGATGACTTTCTTGCTCGATATGATAGTGTGCTATCTGGTTGCTCTTTATCTTAACATCTATACTAGTCTCTTTAAACTGTCTTATAGTTACATGTTGGTAAAGCCCTTAGGATGTGTACTTGACTACCTGGACTATGATGCAGATCATACTAGTGGGGACATGGTAGTCCATAAGTACATCTTTCAAGGTCCCTAGTCGTAGGTGTATCGAGACGGGGCATCGATATACCAGTGTAGACTAGCGTATACGCTTCTCGACCAATAAGATGGGCAATGGATGATCCCATATCCATTGGTGTTTGACATCAGAGATGGTATACGAGTGCTCAGTGGAGACTGGGTACACTGGACGGACTCGCCGAGAACTCCCAGATGGTATTATACCTCACGTCAGATTGCAGTTCTCAGGTGACACTTGTACAGGTTAGTCTGTAGACCCGAGATCGTCATAGAGTCTTGTGTGATTCCCACTGTGCTTTGATCTCCACCTTACCACGTCCATAAGGGCGTGCAAAACGGTGGTTTTTGGGTACAGTCCCGAGTCACATGGAGGCAATGAGCGATAGGAGGGGTTTCATCTCTCCCGGTATTGGGAGTTGATGTTGTACTGTACTCGATTGGCCGTAACAGGGAAGTCCCTGGCCAGGGCTGTTTCAGAGATTTGCTGGTAAGTGTTACCAGTAGTTTCTCAACCCGTTATGAGCCTCACATCGGCATGACTTATCGGTTATTGGGGTCTGACGTTTACCACCCCTAGACTTGATATGCGACATATCAGACGAGGAGACCGGACTGTACGGGAAGTGTTGCCGATTGGCACGACGGGAGTTGTAGCAGGTTCGCTTGTTCTCTTCTGATCGCTCAATACCCGGGTGGCCGTTACGTTTAGCTGACCGCTTGCGGCTTGGGGGTGCTTGATATGATCATCACCCACTGCCGACGTATTGACGAGTCTCAGAGTCCCACAATGGAGTTTCCTAGTCCAGGCGAAACGTTGTGGTGCGCGTATGCGATATGCACAAAGACCCGATTAAAGTACGCGTATAGGATACCGTATATTGATCGGATGACTTGCTTTTGGTTAGGGTCGTATGTGATATGGCCGGATTGATAAATCAAGTGTTGATTTATCATTTAACCATTAGCTTCTCACTTGAAATCCTTTCTTGAGAGAGTTGGATGTATGCATGCATGTATGCCTTCTTTTTTATTAATGCACATATGGATGTACATATACACATACATACATCTTTCATGGTTGTTTATACAAGGAAATGGTGGCAATATAAGACTCACACCATGGTTTTAAATATGAATTTTATTACATTTGATTTAAAACAAAAAGGAAAAACGAAATGGTTATGATTGAATTGTTTCTACACTCTTCTCTTGACCTAACCATTCTCACCCACCTTTTAACCTTGGGTAATCTTTCCTTTTGTGTTTTAACTCAAGTTTAATAAAATATTCATTGTTTAAACCATGGTTTGAGATGAGAACATGAAAATATATATTGATATATTTTCATTTTTCTAGCATAAGAATTATCCTTTTTTCACTCTTGGAAAAGATATTGCCATCATCTTCTTCTTCCTCTCTCATCTTGCTCTCTAGTTCTTTGTAGTGAGCAATATACTCATCAAGATTGGATTTTGAAGTGAGAAAGAGAACCACAACACCATTCTACACAAGTCTAGCCCACTTGTTTGGAGTGTTAGCTTGATTTCGTTCACTTGATCGGATAAAGTTGCAAGCTTGGACAAAGCGGACTCCGGGTGGATCATCGGTGACATCGAGGAGTTCAAGCGGAGCTTTTTCAAACCCCAAGTGGCCGAGGAGTCTAGCGTAAGGAGCTACAAAGGTTGTACTCTCTAAGCCCTAGCTTTCCTTTCATATGATGAAATGAAAATCATGAAACCCTAATTTTTCTAGGATAGATCCGATGCTTGTTAGCTTAGCACCCTAAAAATGCAATCTTTGGTTCATGTGATGCTTCCAAACCCTTCATGAGGTGCTAACCTAACCTTTCACTATGATCTCCCTGATCAGGTGATACCGCCTTAAGATGTGTCTGGACTTCTGATGGGACCTGGGTTCCTTTGCTAAAGCTATAGCTCCGTTGTTGTCACAATACAGCGGTATTGGATCAACAATGGTAGGAACCACCAGAAGTTCTGTTAGGAACTTCTTCATCCAGACTGCTTCTTTTGCGGCATCGCAAGCAGCGATATACTCCGCTTCCATCATCGAGCCAGTAACGGTGTCCTTCTTGGAACTCTTCCAGCACACCTCCCCTCCATTGAGGGTAAAGACATAACCTGATATGGACTTGGAGTCTTCCTTGTCACTCTAGAAGCTGGAATCAGCAAAGGCCTCGATCTTGAGGTCTTTTCCGCCGTAAACCAAGAACATATCCTTAGTCCTTCTCGCGTACTTGAGAATGTTCTTTACTTCTATCCAGTGCTTCTTCCCTGGGTCTAACTGATACCTGCTTACCACGCTCAGTGCGTAAGCTATATCTGGTTTGGTGCACAACATCGCATACATTATAGAGCCTACCACAGAAGCGTAGGGTATAATAGACATGTGATCCCTTTCCAAATCATTCTTGGGAGACATCTCTTTGGAGTGGGTGATTCCGTGACAAGCCGGTAAACTACCGCGCTTAGAATCTTCCATACTGAATCTTTTCAGTATAGTGTTGGTATACCCGGACTATGAAAGTCCCAACATCCTCTTGGATCTATCACGATAGATCCGGATCCCCAGAATGTAAGAGGCATCACCCAGGTCTTTCATGGAGAATCTGTGTGACAAGAATCCTTTGACAGATTGTAGCATAGGAATGTCATTTCCTATCAGTAGAATGTCATCCACGTACAAGACGAGGAATACAACGGTTCTTGCTACAATTTTACTATATATACATGGTTCATCTGGATTTTTGATAAAGTCATATTCTTTGACCGTTTTATCAAAACAGATGTTCCAACTCCGCGATGCCTGCTTTAGTCCATAAATGTACTTAAGCAACTTGCACACTTTCCCGCTACTCCCACTCTGATTGAAACTTTCTGGCTGATCCATATAGACGCACTCTTCTAAACTACCATTTAGAAAAGCTGTCTTTACGTCCATGTACCAAATCTCATAATCATGGAAGGCGGCAATGTCAAGAAGGATCCGAATGGATTTGAGCATAGCCACTGGAGAAAAAGTTTCGTCATAGTCCAAACCAGGTCTTTGACGAAAACCCATTGCAACAAGTCTAGCCTTATAGGTTTCCACCTGTCCATCTACACCAAACTTTTTCTTGAAGATCCATTTGCATCCTATGGGTTTTACCCCCACCTGGAGCAAAGTCCAAAGTCCATACTTTGTTGGTGTACATGGACTCCATTTCGGTCCGCATTGCATCCAACCATCTTACCGACTCGCCGCTCTGGATGGCCTGCTGGAAGCTAGTAGATTCATCATTATCAATGACGCAATCCTCTCTATCCTCATCTATGAGAAAACCGTAGTATTTCTCAGGCGGATGAGACGGCCTACTACTCCTGCGGAGGGGTAGGGGAATGTCCTATTCTTCTTGAACTACTGGTTCTACAAAACTTTCGGTAGTAGTTTGTAGTTCTGGAATTTCTTCCAGTTCTATTTCTCTCCCACTTGTTTCCTTTTCTAAAAACTGATGTTCTAGAAAATGGGCATTACGAGAAACAAAAACCTTTTGTTCCTCTGCGTAATAGAAGAAATATCCCTTGGAGTTCTTTGGATATCCCACAAACTTACATTGTACTGATCGTGCCTCGAGTTTGTCCGCATGCTGCTTTTTAACAAAAGCTGGACATCCCCATATCTTTAGATACTGAAGATAGGGTTTCTTCCCACTCCACATCTGATTTGGCGTGGTAGGCACAGTCTTGGTAGGATCCCTGTTCATAAGATATGCTGCTGATTCTAGCGCATAACCCCAGAAAGATCGCGGTAACTCAGTATTACTCATCATGGAACGTACCATATCTAATAGGGTTCGGTTCCGTCTCTCCGATACACTGTTATGCTGTAGAGTGTATGGAGGAGTAAGCTGAGAGAGAATTCCTTTTCTTTTAGGTAACCTAGGAACTCGGCACTTAAGTATTCACCACCTCGATCAGATCTCAGTTTCTTAATTCTTTTGACGGTTTGGTTTTCTACTTCATTTATGCTTACTAGTTTTTTTTTAAATATTATGAAAAAATTGAGAATTAAAATATGGTAAGGGTATCATCACATCATTGAAATTATAATGGGTAGTTTAATACCTTAGCTTGTGCAAAACCTAGCCTACTTGTTGAATTATGTATTGTTGCTTTAAAAGGGTTGAAATTGGAAAAATTGCAAACTAGTTTTTGGTTTAATATAATTTGGCAAGATTAAAAATCTAGTAAATGCTTATGTGGCCTAATTAAGATAAATTAGTGAGGTTTCCTTCGTATTTTTAAACTGAGGTATCATAATGAAATCAGCATCAACAGTGTCTAGCATCGACACAAAACATAAATCTCACTGTCTCGAAATATCAATGTCTCAATCTCAATATCTAGGGCGCCGTCAGTCCAGACCGGCCCCTACCATCCATCTCAAGACCACGACGGTATCCTCCGGATATCCGACGCGTCGGGTAATATTACCGGTAGGTAGTGCTCCCCAGCCAGGCTCAACGTCAACACCACATTCCTCTTGCCCCGGGGTACCATACCGGGCCCACCATGTATCCGTGACGGTTCCTCCACTCCTCGACACGGATCTCCAAAACCACAGCAAACTCATGGTGGACGACACTTTACATCACTAGAAAACCGCAACATTTTATATTTTAAAAGATCATAGGTTGTAAATTTTGCGGCTTTCCCCGAAATCCAGAAATATCATAAATCTCAAGAAATCATCACAAGTGCATATGTCAATGATAATGAACTAGGCATGAACAACTGAATAACAGTATGCATGAAGTGGTAGGTAATAACTACAATGTCTAATATGGCATATAAGGGAAGTACACTAATATCATGTCAAAACTACCAGCTAACAACCTAAGTCAAACAATTATATTCTCTAAAGTGTACGTGACATGGCAATTACCGATGAAGATGTGTGTGAGCCGGCAAGTAGGTGTACGTGGTACATACGCATCATCGGTAATGGTGCTGGTGTCCTAACAGCATGATATCAATAATGGAATATGCAGCAAAATAAATATGCGAGGCAGAGCGAACAGCAATAATGTGCGGGAGCTGAATACTAGA
Organism: Agapanthus africanus; assembly: GCA_030015575.1. Classification (NCBI taxonomy): domain Eukaryota; kingdom Viridiplantae; phylum Streptophyta; class Magnoliopsida; order Asparagales; family Amaryllidaceae; genus Agapanthus; species Agapanthus africanus. The sequence continues at coordinate 220,422,680 of JASDDO010000029.1, forward strand.
CACAACGATAACTAATCTACAATAATCTAATATAAGTCCTACGAATGGTGCCTTTTGAAATAACACGAATCATGTGGTTTTGAAAATAGGGGCTACGGTGTTTTTATGAAAAGATACGTCGTTTTTGAAATATCCGTAGATTCCCTTGAGCTGTCTTTAAAAATGCCCACGATTCGTTAGTTTTTGAAATAGGTAAGAAGTCTAATCTAATCTAACAACTACACTAAACTATACGGCTGAACTAACAAGCTGAACTACAGGTAAGGAAACCACCTATCATCTGAGTCGATACATATACCTACATGTATATGTATAGTCGGTGATCCCGCCTCAATAATATCATATCCGATACCATATCTATAATCAGACATCCCAAGTCAAGAGTGCGGATCAATCATCAAAATATAGCTCGTACGTAAATCCGTCGTACGGCATCCCAAATCTGGGTACGGGTCAATATCACATTCATCATACTATTCATCTGATATCCTCTTTATCAAATATCATGATCGGGGTACTGATCTACGTCTAGTACCATACTGATACCGCCTACGTATGCATGAATGTGTGTGAAACACTACGTCAAGGACCCGCTACAACGTCATGTCGTATCTAAGATACGAACTCTGCTATATCACCGATCTCACGGCCTCAAATCAAATCTCATCGACTCAGCTCAATCCCAAGTATCATCCTCAGTCCGTATGTGAACACATAGTCCCATACCCATGTGAACACATAACTATAAAGAATCCCATGAGCACATATCAATAGGAATGTATGCAAGTATGTATGTGTGTATGTGTATGTAACACTACCCTAGGGTTCGCAACACTAAAGTAATCCAACACACCAATATCCATCCTAAGCATCGTTATTAATCCTAAATAACATATAATAATTGTTGGTGTGTATACGCATCCGTATACACCACCACGAACTGCGGGGGTGCTATACGCCATCCACCCGACTTCTCCCCGTAGATATAAATCTACTCACCTGGTCCTCGCTCGCCGGTGCCGACGTCGCCACGCGCTTGCTTGTCGTCTCGAAGTCCGCATGGGGTATCTACATATCATAATGCACCGTATCGCATTAAAACTAAATTCGAAATCGAAACGGCATACGAAAATCAAATCGGCACGCCTATCACGCATAGGTCCAAACCTATCGCCTACGCATGCAAGAATAGTCAAACCAACCCTCGATGTCGATGTACAAACGTCGAACCATCGAGAAAAATCCAAACACACCCATTTTCACATTCACAAACACTAAACATACATATGAAATAGGGTGAAATCATCAAAATCAATAAATTGATTAAATCGGTTAATTTCCAAAAATTCTAGTAAAGGGGGTCGTTAACTGTTTTACTACAAATCTTGATGTTTTAGCAAATTAGAGTTCACAATGATCACTAATTATCTTAATTAGGCCACATAAGCATTTACTAGATTTTTAATCTTGCCAAATTATATTAAACCAAAAACTAGTTTGCAATTTTTCCAATTTCAACCCTTTTAAAGCAACAATACATAATTCAACAAGTAGGCTAGGTTTTGCACAAGCTAAGGTATTAAACTACCCATTATAATTTCAATGATGTGATGATACCCTTACCATATTTTAATTCTCAATTTTTTCATAATATTTAAAAAAAAACTAGTAAGCATAAAATTCCAAATTCGGTGCAAGCATCTTAGATTTGCGATCTAAAGATCAAAATCATAAGTAAATATCCAAACTAAACAAACTAGAATACAACTACACATAGCTAATCTAGTTGTGATGCTTAAAACCCTAATTCAAAACCAAACCCTCTTCTTTAAAAACCTAGAATGAAATTAGCACTAAAATTTAACACTAAAACAATTTAATTAAAGGAATTAACCATAAGTGTTAGTTGGGTAAAGATTATACCTCAATATATAGAGATCTAGCATGAAGATTTGCTTCCAAAAACACCTCCTTTTTCCATGTTTTAAACCAATTTGGGTTAGAGAAGAGGTAGAATAGGGTTTTGTGTTGAATTTGTAAAGAAATTTGTGGATTTTTGTAGAATTTTGATGGAATTTAAAGCAAAAGAATTGGGGATAAAAATGAGGGGCTGAAGCATGGAAAGATTCGGCCAAGGGAAGATGGGAGAGAGTGTGAGGAAATGGTGTGAAAAAAATCCAAGTCAAAGCCCCCCCAAATTACCGTAATACCCCCATCCAAAATAATATAATAAAAACCTATATTTAAATCATTTGAATGAGTCAAAGAAGCAAGGAATGGAAGGGGAAGTTGCTGATCCAGCAGTGGTGGGGCCGGCCAAAGTAGTGAGGAATGAGTGAGAGAGATTTTACAAAGAAATTCTATGCAAAAAGACCCCCCACAAGCTCAAAATTGCAAGTTTTAGCTTAAATTAATTATTTTTTTGTTCTCCATAATAAAAACCCATTAAAACTTGAAATAAAATACTAAAAATTTATATTACAACTAGAATTTAATTAACATGATTTTAAAGATTAAAATTAGCCCATTTAAATTTGTATTTATCGCTAATTTAATGTATTTTCTTACCGGCTTAAAATAATATTAAAATAATATTTTTTTCAGAAAATTTGAAATTTCACATGTGGCTCAATAAACACCAAATACTAGTAATTACATAGCTAGAATATGTATATTTAATTTTATAATAAAGATATTTGCATTTTGAATTTTTACAGAAAACCCCCTTATTTTACCGTTTTTTTCGAAATTTCACCGAAACGATTTTCAAAACGTTACAATTTTCCCCCCTTAAAGAAATTCGGTCCCCGAATTTAAATTAAAACTTTCCCCAAATACTAAAACATCTAAGTAAAACCATCAAGTCGTCGGGGCTCCGAAATTGTAAATACATAAAACAAATCATAGCGCAGCGCATGCGCTTGAAAAATGAGTATATAACTCAAATCAAAACTCCGTCAAGCATCCCGCAATCATCGGAGTCATGGAGAAGACATCAATGCCAAATCCAAATCAAAACCAATATGATATAACTCGAAACTATACATGTAAATATCGAATCTATATCTGTAAGTATCTGAAGGAAATGCATGCTAAACCCCTTTAAGTCGCTGTGCAACGCGTATAACACTGCACGGTGGCGGACGTCTATCATAAGAAAATAACTATATACATATATACCTTTGTTTGAAATGTACGTTCCGCCGTTTTGGAAACAATTTAGAAGGGTCTCCTTATTTTAAACATTTCGTGTCATATCAGACACGTAGGTAAATACTGAGGCTATAGCTCGCTTTTTGGAAATCCCTTCCATAACTATCAATGCATGGAAAATATATTCAGGTACTGTCCTCTGACTAGTCCCGCTCAGTACGAAAACACATAGCAATATCATAAAAACGTACTGCTCTATAAGAAATCAATCCCAAAATATGCACATGAATACTACGTGCGTCTGGTGCGCACGGAAATCAAAATCTATGAATGTGCCATACATGCACACAGAAACAACATCTAAGTGCATCGGGTGTGCACGAAACATCTGTCGTAGGCAACAGGTGTGCCTGACAGCAAAATCAGGTGCATCTGACATGCACACACAAAAAAAATCTCGATTTAGTGCATCTGGTGTGCACCAAATCGCATCTCGTAACAGGCGCCCAACAGGCGCTAAAAATCCAATCCGGTGCATAAAATGCACAAAACAAATGTCGAGCATCACCCTCGAAATCGAAATCCAGTGTATCCAAGTGCACAAAATATATGTCACTGCACTGCCAGCATATATAAACTATACAGAGTGTAGGAACCAAATCGCGTGCGTGCATACGCACAAAATCAACTCAACTGTTTAAAACCGTAAAATCACAAACATGTGAAACTAAAGCACGAAAACGATATCAAGTGCAACACTGTGCAAAGATCGTAAATCCTCAATCATCAAAATCAAATCATACGAATAAATCACCCAAAACATCGAAATCAATAATGGCGGAACAGTACCGCTCAAGTGCATTCTCTAAGAATCTCGGCCAACTGTCGCGGTCACTAGTGGGACGTCTCGTCGATGATCATGAACTCTGTCCTGCTGGTGTGCGTAACTATGACCACTCCTGGGTCAAGGTCTTCACTTTGAATTACCAATCTTTCGGTCCATCGGCTCATCGGCCCTGTCAGGTGTGCTAACGGGGACGATTCCGTTCTGGCACTTCTCTGGTCATCTCTTGGTCAATCATCGCGACCACTCGTAAGACAGCATATCACTGGCGTCGGCCTCTGGCTCTCTGAATGTACGTGACACATCTGATCCTGGGTGCAAGTATCATTGCAGCAGTGTCCTGGAAGAAATCCTGCTCACGGTCTCTTCCATGTCTCGTCTCTGCCAACTGTCCGAAAGTCATCGTCCTTTCCTATATCTGCATCTTGCTCCGGAATGGCTGCATACCCATCGCGACCTCTTCTGGAAGGTATATCCAGTACTCTGCCTCGGCATGCGTATCGCATCTCTGATGTCGGCGGAGTGGAACGTCATCTCATCTAGATCTGGTGCGAACCTTTTACTCCACTTTTCTCTAATGTCGTCTGCCTTGGACTCGTCTCGTCGCGGCTGCATGGACTGAGCTCCAACGGCTATCCTCGTATCGGGAGTCTCCCAAGAAATGCATCTCAACACCTAGCATCCGAATTAAGTCGAGCCATCCGATCGAGTCGTCAAAACCTCATAATCCCCCAAGAGCTCAACATCTTGGGCACAGTTTAATAGTATCGAGTACATACCACAGCATCGGTGGTCCAGCCGTAGAAGGGCAAACCCAAGCCTCACTAATGGCGCCGCAGAACTGCCGCAAACCCGAAGGTTCAAAGACTTTCACACGGTCATTAAGTCGAGTTAGGGTTTCATTCTTCTAGAGGGACCATAGAATTGCCTGCATGTCTTTCCGAATACTTTAAACTTGGAATAATAGGTTTCTGACATTCGATCGTCTCTGTCGACTCCCAACGTCTCCGCGTGAAGTCGTCTCTAGCTGGAATCAATCTATCTGATGACCTCGCATCGGGGTAAGCGAACGAACCACCTGTCCTAGTCATTCATCATCGGGTGACTAGCGACCTTCTATCATCTATTCATACAACTCGCCCCGCCATAGTTCCAACATATGGGGCGATATCTCGTCGCTCGCAGCAACAACTGGCTCGCTCGTCTGCACGCTGAACAGTGCCTTAATCATCAGGAGTAAGCAACACACCAACGGTCATCAAAATCTGGCTGGCCTCTGTCAGTGGCTCAATCCTCTAGTGTCGATCAGCACATCCGAGTAACCTCATAAAGGCGATCCGCCAAACGCTCGCGGCACGGAAACACAGTAAAAAGACACATCTCTGCAATCGTGTGTCGCCGAAATTTCGTCCTGGTCAGTCCTCGTTCGTGACGAGCTTGTGCTGACCGCAACTCTAGCCGTAGCCCTCCCTGCCGGTAACCGTAGCAGCAAACCAAACTGGTACCGATGAGGCTAGATCAGGAAGGAATATAATACTGAACAAGGAAATGTACATCCTAAGGCTTCATAAGTGGAGTGGCGTGTCGTAAATATGCCGCGGAACATACCAACGGTACGTCACTCTACTTTAGTCACCTATTCCATCAACCAAGGGTCATCCTACGCTCCGAAGATTAAAACCTAACGCTCTGATACCAACTTTGTCACGTCCCGAAAGTACGGAACATGACCGGCACTTAAACTACGAAACGTCTCGAGGCGTACGTAATCTAAGTAAACCGAAAACCCAGAAATCCAAACCAAGAAAAGTAGTAGAGTGCAGGAAAACCAATTTAAAACAAGTAGTTTTAATAGCATAAGCCGAATTATGCGGTTTTAAGAACATCAAAATTTACTGAAAATTTCGGCAGAGTCTCCTTTGTAAAAACTGGCTCCCAAACGGGATACAACATGAATAGTATACGAAATCAATAAAAAGGCATCCCCAAGCGGGAGCTAGCTCTTCGTCAATCGACGGTCACAACCACACAAGCAATATAATATACAACGCCAACGGCGAGGATCAAAACTCAAAAGGAACTCAAAACCACCAGAAATATAACGAGCGACTCTAAGGTCGAAAGAATAAACAGCACTGGTCTCTATCTCAAAATAAATACATGTTTGGTTGATGGAACTTCTAGATACAACAGAATAATGATATACAAGATATATAATGGGGGTATGATACAAGTAAACCCACCTACTAGCAAATCACCCGAATGAAACTGAGCCCGCAAGCCGTAATGAAACCTGTACGGCAAATCTGCAAGAAACTGGGGCACAACGGGGGTGAGTTGCCAACTCGTGAATAGAAAAACATCTACGAACAGAAATCGCATGTATGACGCAATCCTAGGTCATACGATCATAATATATTCTCAAAATATACATAACAAGCAGCCTATAACAATGGCTAGGGTAATATCTAACCGAGTGAAATCTCATGTGCCCGTGTCAGTGCCTCAGGTAGCAATATATCATATGAATGAGGTATGAATGCATGAAAACAGAATACATGTAAATAAAGAAACTGTTTTCATAAATTAGTGAGGTTTCCTTCGTATTTTTAAACTGAGGTATCATAATGAAATCAGCATCAACAGTGTCTAGCATCGACACAAAACATAAATCTCACTGTCTCGAAATATCAATGTCTCAATCTCAATATCTAGGGCGCCGTCAGTCCAGACCGGCCCCTACCATCCATCTCAAGACCACGACGGTATCCTCCGGATATCCGACGCGTCGGGTAATATTACCGGTAGGTAGTGCTCCCCAGCCAGGCTCAACGTCAACACCACATTCCTCTTGCCCCGGGGTACCATACCGGGCCCACCATGTATCCGTGACGGTTCCTCCACTCCTCGACACGGATCTCCAAAACCACAGCAAACTCATGGTGGACGACACTTTACATCACTAGAAAACCGCAACATTTTATATTTTAAAAGATCATAGGTTGTAAATTTTGCGGCTTTCCCCGAAATCCAGAAATATCATAAATCTCAAGAAATCATCACAAGTGCATATGTCAATGATAATGAACTAGGCATGAACAACTGAATAACAGTATGCATGAAGTGGTAGGTAATAACTACAATGTCTAATATGGCATATAAGGGAAGTACACTAATATCATGTCAAAACTACCAGCTAACAACCTAAGTCAAACAATTATATTCTCTAAAGTGTACGTGACATGGCAATTACCGATGAAGATGTGTGTGAGCCGGCAAGTAGGTGTACGTGGTACATACGCATCATCGGTAATGGTGCTGGTGTCCTAACAGCATGATATCAATAATGGAATATGCAGCAAAATAAATATGCGAGGCAGAGCGAACAGCAATAATGTGCGGGAGCTGAATACTAGACACAACGATAACTAATCTACAATAATCTAATATAAGTCCTACGAATGGTGCCTTTTGAAATAACACGAATCATGTGGTTTTGAAAATAGGGGCTACGGTGTTTTTATGAAAAGATACGTCGTTTTTGAAATATCCGTAGATTCCCTTGAGCTGTCTTTAAAAATGCCCACGATTCGTTAGTTTTTGAAATAGGTAAGAAGTCTAATCTAATCTAACAACTACACTAAACTATACGGCTGAACTAACAAGCTGAACTACAGGTAAGGAAACCACCTATCATCTGAGTCGATACATATACCTACATGTATATGTATAGTCGGTGATCCCGCCTCAATAATATCATATCCGATACCATATCTATAATCAGACATCCCAAGTCAAGAGTGCGGATCAATCATCAAAATATAGCTCGTACGTAAATCCGTCGTACGGCATCCCAAATCTGGGTACGGGTCAATATCACATTCATCATACTATTCATCTGATATCCTCTTTATCAAATATCATGATCGGGGTACTGATCTACGTCTAGTACCATACTGATACCGCCTACGTATGCATGAATGTGTGTGAAACACTACGTCAAGGACCCGCTACAACGTCATGTCGTATCTAAGATACGAACTCTGCTATATCACCGATCTCACGGCCTCAAATCAAATCTCATCGACTCAGCTCAATCCCAAGTATCATCCTCAGTCCGTATGTGAACACATAGTCCCATACCCATGTGAACACATAACTATAAAGAATCCCATGAGCACATATCAATAGGAATGTATGCAAGTATGTATGTGTGTATGTGTATGTAACACTACCCTAGGGTTCGCAACACTAAAGTAATCCAACACACCAATATCCATCCTAAGCATCGTTATTAATCCTAAATAACATATAATAATTGTTGGTGTGTATACGCATCCGTATACACCACCACGAACTGCGGGGGTGCTATACGCCATCCACCCGACTTCTCCCCGTAGATATAAATCTACTCACCTGGTCCTCGCTCGCCGGTGCCGACGTCGCCACGCGCTTGCTTGTCGTCTCGAAGTCCGCATGGGGTATCTACATATCATAATGCACCGTATCGCATTAAAACTAAATTCGAAATCGAAACGGCATACGAAAATCAAATCGGCACGCCTATCACGCATAGGTCCAAACCTATCGCCTACGCATGCAAGAATAGTCAAACCAACCCTCGATGTCGATGTACAAACGTCGAACCATCGAGAAAAATCCAAACACACCCATTTTCACATTCACAAACACTAAACATACATATGAAATAGGGTGAAATCATCAAAATCAATAAATTGATTAAATCGGTTAATTTCCAAAAATTCTAGTAAAGGGGGTCGTTAACTGTTTTACTACAAATCTTGATGTTTTAGCAAATTAGAGTTCACAATGATCACTAATTATCTTAATTAGGCCACATAAGCATTTACTAGATTTTTAATCTTGCCAAATTATATTAAACCAAAAACTAGTTTGCAATTTTTCCAATTTCAACCCTTTTAAAGCAACAATACATAATTCAACAAGTAGGCTAGGTTTTGCACAAGCTAAGGTATTAAACTACCCATTATAATTTCAATGATGTGATGATACCCTTACCATATTTTAATTCTCAATTTTTTCATAATATTTAAAAAAAAACTAGTAAGCATAAAATTCCAAATTCGGTGCAAGCATCTTAGATTTGCGATCTAAAGATCAAAATCACAAGTAAATATCCAAACTAAACAAACTAGAATACAACTACACATAGCTAATCTAGTTGTGATGCTTAAAACCCTAATTCAAAACCAAACCCTCTTCTTTAAAAACCTAGAATGAAATTAGCACTAAAATTTAACACTAAAACAATTTAATTAAAGGAATTAACCATAAGTGTTAGTTGGGTAAAGATTATACCTCAATATATAGAGATCTAGCATGAAGATTTGCTTCCAAAAACACCTCCTTTTTCCATGTTTTAAACCAATTTGGGTTAGAGAAGAGGTAGAATAGGGTTTTGTGTTGAATTTGTAAAGAAATTTGTGGATTTTTGTAGAATTTTGATGGAATTTAAAGCAAAAGAATTGGGGATAAAAATGAGGGGCTGAAGCATGGAAAGATTCGGCCAAGGGAAGATGGGAGAGAGTGTGAGGAAATGGTGTGAAAAAAATCCAAGTCAAAGCCCCCCCAAATTACCGTAATACCCCCATCCAAAATAATATAATAAAAACCTATATTTAAATCATTTGAATGAGTCAAAGAAGCAAGGAATGGAAGGGGAAGTTGCTGATCCAGCAGTGGTGGGGCCGGCCAAAGTAGTGAGGAATGAGTGAGAGAGATTTTACAAAGAAATTCTATGCAAAAAGACCCCCCACAAGCTCAAAATTGCAAGTTTTAGCTTAAATTAATTATTTTTTTGTTCTCCATAATAAAAACCCATTAAAACTTGAAATAAAATACTAAAAATTTATATTACAACTAGAATTTAATTAACATGATTTTAAAGATTAAAATTAGCCCATTTAAATTTGTATTTATCGCTAATTTAATGTATTTTCTTACCGGCTTAAAATAATATTAAAATAATATTTTTTTCAGAAAATTTGAAATTTCACATGTGGCTCAATAAACACCAAATACTAGTAATTACATAGCTAGAATATGTATATTTAATTTTATAATAAAGATATTTGCATTTTGAATTTTTACAGAAAACCCCCTTATTTTACCGTTTTTTTCGAAATTTCACCGAAACGATTTTCAAAACGTTACATCTTCTTGAACTACTGGTTCTACAAAACTTTCGGTAGTAGTTTGTAGTTCTGGAATTTCTTCCAGTTCTATTTCTCTCCCACTTGTTTCCTTTTCTAAAAACTGATGTTCTAGAAAATGGGCATTACGAGAAACAAAAACCTTTTGTTCCTCTGCGTAATAGAAGAAATATCCCTTGGAGTTCTTTGGATATCCCACAAACTTACATTGTACTGATCGTGCCTCGAGTTTGTCCGCATGCTGCTTTTTAACAAAAGCTGGACATCCCCATATCTTTAGATACTGAAGATAGGGTTTCTTCCCACTCCACATCTGATTTGGCGTGGTAGGCACAGTCTTGGTAGGATCCCTGTTCATAAGATATGCTGCTGATTCTAGCGCATAACCCCAGAAAGATCGCGGTAACTCAGTATTACTCATCATGGAACGTACCATATCTAATAGGGTTCGGTTCCGTCTCTCCGATACACTGTTATGCTGTAGAGTGTATGGAGGAGTAAGCTGAGAGAGAATTCCTTTTCTTTTAGGTAACCTAGGAACTCGGCACTTAAGTATTCACCACCTCGATCAGATCTCAGTTTCTTAATTCTTTTGACGGTTTGGTTTTCTACTTCATTCTTATATTCTTGGAATTTCTTAAAGGTCTTGGATTTATGTTTCATTAAGAAAATGAATCCGTACCTAGAGTAATCGTCCGTAAAAGTAATGAAATATGAAAAACCACCTCTTGCATGTGTAGACATTGGACCACATACATCGCTGTGTATGGGTCCTAAGAGCTCGCTCGCTCTTACTCCATGTCTAGTGAATGGAGTCTTTGTCATCTTTCCTTTGAAACATGATTAAGAAGTTGCATAAGATTGATATTCGAACGAATCCAAAATATCCTTCTCTATGTAACTTAGTTAACCTTGTCTCATTGATGTGACCCAGTCTACAATGCCATAAGAAAGCCTAATTTATATCTGGAGACTTTCTTTTTAGTGTGTTCTGGACATTGAAAATCTATAATTGGTTTAATACGTATATACCGTTATCTAGTGTACCGAATCAAACCATGATTGAGGTGGATGTTAACAACACCGGTTACAAACGTGAAATCATAACCTTCTTTTGATAACAACGATATTGATATGATATTACACGTTAAACGAGGTACATAAAAACAGTTGCATAAAACCAAAATATGTCCACTCGTCAATCCTAGGTGATAATCCCCTACGGACACAGCACCCACCCTAGCTCCGTTAGCAACCTGGAGGGTCATATCACCAACCTTCAGTACTCTACGGTCTCTCAGTGCCTGCAATGAATTGCATATATGAGATCCTGATCCGGTATCCAATACCCAGGAAGCAGAGTTGATTGACAGACAATTTTCAATTACAAACACACCTGAAGTCGAAGCCACAGCTTGCTTCGGTTCCTGGTTCTTGGCAATCCAAGCTTTGCAATCTTTCTTCCGATGGCCTTTCCTACGACAGTGGAACCACTCGTCCTTTGCCACTACTGGCACTGTAACCTTTGCTTTTCCCTTAGCTCCCACCTTACCAACACCACCTCTTTGTTTGGTAGCATCCTTCATCTTCCTTCCTTTGGCCCTTGCCTTGGACCTGGAAGAGGAAGCACCGCAAACAAACATAGTGGGTGTTTCCCTTGCTTTCTGCAAGGTGCCCTCTGCACTCCTCAACATGTTAAAGAGTTCTGGAAGTTCAACATCTTTTCCTTGAATGTTGAAATTCAGAATAAACTGGGCGTAGGTGGAAGGAAGGGACTGAAGAACTAAGTCTGTATAGAGCTTGTTCTCCAAAGTCGTCCCGAGGTCCGCGAGCTCTTCTATATAGCCAATCATCTTTAGGACATGTTCTCCTACAGATGATCCGACGGCCAGCCTCGACTGAAACAAGTTCTTCGAGGTCTCGTATCTTGCTATACGAGATTGCTCTCTATACAGATCCTTTGTGTGGAGAAATATGGATTCGAGATCCATATCCTCGTGCCTCCTATGATGTTCATTATTCATAAAGTCAAGCACGATGCATTTGGCCTTCGCGCAATCTAACTCCCAGGTCTTGTGGATTTCCTTATCCGCAATACTGGATTCTAGACCAGGGACAGCAGGTGCCTTAGCAGTAAGGACATACCCCAATTTATCATAAGTCAAAGCCATCTTAACATTCCGGAACCAATATTTATAGTTTGGCCCAGTCAAAATATTTTTTTCTAATAGTAACTTAAGGCCTGTCATGTTTTGGGTCGCTGCAATGAGAGAGAGAGGGAACACTTTAGCTTGACGCTCTTGCAAGTTTAGAGTGGTTTTTAGTTTATCTAAACTGGATGGCTCCCACTATTTCTCGAATCCATCCTCAAACCAAAAAGGAAGAACTAGTCAGGACTATTCTCACCGTATAATACTTGCTTAACCGTTCAGCCAGGCTGGTGTCGGTACTTCGAGGGAGGTTTTACGACGCTTTCACGAAGTTCCTTAATTAAATAACCTCTTTTCTCTGGGGGCGTAACCCCGCTGACACCTTTCTCGACACCTACTTGGTTTATAGCATTGATTGTTAAGTGACGAATCTCCTGATGAGTAGCGGATACTCACAGTAGGATCGGGATCCAAATATCATCGTGTGATAAAGCTGAAGGAATCCTTCCAAAATTATCACACTCCAAATGGTATGCATCTCTTTGCAAATTTCAGTTTCTTTAGAAATTCCCGATATAAGTTTCTTTAGAAATTTATATTTCTGCCCCATGCTCTTATGACCTTGGCTGGTCAAAATGTCATAAGTCACATGTCAAGTTCTACCCATCATTATCTTGTTAATTTGAACCCATCCGTACATACCCCTGACGTTGGCCAAATGATAATACGACTATCCCAAACTAACTCATCTATCTATGAAACAAATGAATATCCAGCTGCTACCAAACACTATGCCTTGGCGTTGGTCAAAATACATAGCTTGAATACTACTGAATACCCAAATGAAATGACGGAGGGCTACGAATGGTTTTGGCGAAACCGTGAACGTAGTGAACTTGATATGATCGAAGGAACCTGATAGCTTTTAAAAGGAGTGGTTAAAGTTCCGCAATTTAAAAAATATCCTCTGTTTTAAAATAACCGAGCGGTTTCTTTTAAACTATTCCAACGATTCAACTTTGGTTTATTTTCTTTGCATTAATATAATGCGTCCCATCAATTAACCTATCATTGTAGAAAACAACGAAAATACAACGTCCTCTTATGCCTTCCGCATTCACCACTGGGCCCCGTCATTCACCCGCTAGATTACTTGACTAACGACAGAGCGGGGGCTGGGCTAGCGCGGGTGCATAACATAAGCGATGCCTAATAGCTATCATATATAGATATTGTACATTCGTCTGACGCAATAATAGGAATTCCAGATCACAGATGAACATATTGGATTTTCTACGAATCCGCATTCCTTTTGAGCCTGCAAAGAACGACGGATTACACAGTCGCGATTAATAGCCAAAACCCCACCCTAGACCCCTACGGGTACGGAAAACTACCCGCCTAGTATCCGAAGTGAAGCGGTCTCCCTCAACAATGTGAGTATGCTACTAAACACTTCAAAGTATCCGGTAGTTTGTGCACCCCATCTTGGGTCTATCCTAGGAGAAGAAAACAGTAAATGAAATAATACAACGGTGGCTACAACCTCAGCCTGGATGTGCCCCGCAAAAGAATATTACAACAATTTACAAATTACAATTGAATGAAAGAAACACTCATCTCACATCCCTGTCTATCCATTCACGACAATCAAACAAGTCCACAAACACAAACCAGTAAAAACCATTACAGAAATGTGCAACCCCTGCTAACCGACATACTAGCAGTTAGGGGAGGTTTACGAACACATTAAACAAATCACATATATAATCAAGTTAGCCAAACATCTTAGAATTTCGATCAAGCAAACACAAATGAATCTTCTGCAAATAATTCTCTGTGCACCTGAAACCTGAGCAGAAATAAAACATCCCAGAAAATACAACATCAACACAGAAGAGTTACTGGGCAAATTTAGGCTAACTCGGCTTCAACTCAGCCGCGGATCAGCGGCGGATTGCTTTGGATCGGCCGCGGTTCCGTGGCGGTTTGGCCGAGTTAGGATCCCAAATTTCTCCAGTAACCTTATAATTCTCTGCTTGTATTTTTAAGGGTCCCTGAAAAATTTTTAGACCCCGTTTTAAAATCGGCAGAAACTAGGTCAAAATGATGTTTTTCGGGTTTGTTTTGCGATCGAATTTCTAACGACTTTGCTAACAAGTTAGTTATGGTTTAGCGAGGCTCTGATACCACTGTAAGTCTACGTTAGACACCCCACATGATGCGGGGAGGCAGAATAGGTAAAACAATCATTTTGTTTAAACTAACATCGACTAACTTTACAGATCTTTGCCAAACCTTAACTAACAATAACATAGAAGTGTTTAGCTACTATGAAAGATGATTATACCTAATGAATCAAGTCCTTCTTGTTCTCGTAGACCACCTCCTCGTCGGCCTCCTTGATGTGATTGAAGATCCACCCGAGAGCTACTTCTCCAAGCTTTAACCTCACACTTGAGGCAATTAAGTGGCTATGAGTGCTAATCAAAGCAACCTAGAGGATATAGAAGAGGATTAGGGATCTATTAGTCTTGCTAACCCTTGGATCTCAACACATGAGAGGTTAGGGTTAGGGTTGAAGAGAGAGAGCTTGAGGAGAGAGAATGCGAGAATAATTATCTAATGAAAATAACTCATTTGTGTATATATATATATATATATGAAGCATAAAATATCTTGCACAAAATATCTTTGCACAAATATCTTCATTCTTCATTTAATACAAAATGAATCATCTAATGAGTCATTACAACCATTAATGCTTCATTAACTTCTTTCATGAATCATCTCCATGAGTCACAAATCCATTTAATGCATATAACACCTAAGCTCTCCACCTCATCAAACTTCTAGAAGCTTCTCGAGTATTTACGAGAACGCCTCTCCTATCCGTGAAAACACGGAAATACCGAGACTGTATAAATCCAATAATCCAATACTAGAATCTGGATTAAACCAAAGCCTGCTAGTATAAACTGTAAGAAAATCGTACGTGCGTAAAAACACGTATGTGTCTGAACCCTGTCGTAAAACCTTACGACCTCTATATCGTTTCGTCCGAAGCAGGGAAACTCTCTGTGTGGGACTCTAAAGACTCGACTACTACGCTGGTAGTGAGTTTAACCACAGACCGCAAGAGACACTAGCTGTACGTAACAGTCCCCAAGTAGATGTAGATAAGAAAGTCGATGAGGAAACCCATTCGAACTTCTACTGAGTCTGATGTGACAATCTCCATACAGTCCGGTCTGTTCGTCTAGGACTATCGCATATTGGGACTAGGGGGCGGCAAGCGTCAGTCCCCTAAAAGCGGTATAAGTCGTGTCGGAGCAAAGCCCATTACACCTTGAGAAACTACTGGAAATCCTACCAGTAAATCTCGTTTTCCCTGACCAGGGACTTTGCGCAATGGCTCTCCAAACACAGCGCAATATCAACTCCCAATACCGGGAGAGACGAATCCTGTCTAACCGCCACTGCCTCCAAATGCTTCGAGACTGCACCCAACTGCTACCTGTTTGCACGACTCCTTTGAGCCATGGTAGGGTAGCAATCTAAGAACAGTGGGAACACACTCGAGGCGAAGCAGCAGTGTCAATTCCACGGACTATGTTGTACTCATGTCACCTGGGAACTGTTAACTGACGATGGGTATAATACCAACCAACAGTTCCCTGCGAGTCCTGTCCGGTGTACCCATAACCCAACGAGCACCTGTATACTATCTCCAGTACAACGTACTAATGGCTGTGGGACAGACCATCTCCCCAACTGGAATGAGAAGCGTACACACTAGTCTACTCCGGAGTATCGATGCCCTGTCTCGATAATCCTACGACTAGGGACCTGAAAAAGGATGTGCTTGTAGACTACCCAGCCCCCCCTAGTGTGACTGCCATCACAACACTGGTAGTCAAGCAAGATCCTAAGGGCTCTATCAATATGTATTCTCGATATACTAACATATACACATATTAAAATAGACATAAACCAAGTAGCATACTACCATGTTTAGCAAGACTGTTAATATAACTGTGAATATCCTAAGCTTCCATTAAGTAATATACAAGCCAGTATGATACAATAATGGCCCCTAGGGCATATACACTAACAGCACCATGCTTGGAATCTTCCATACTAAACCTTTTTAGAATGGTGTCTATGTACTTTGATTGGGACAATCCTAATAACCTCTTGGATCTATCTCTATAGATCCTTATGCCCAAAATGCACGAGGCATCACCCAGGTCCTTCATGGAGAACCTTTGCGATAAGAATAGTTTGACCGATTGCAGTATAAGAATGTCATTTCTTTTCAAGAGAATGTCATCCACGTACAATACGAGGAATGTGACATTATTCCCTACAATCTTCTTATAAATGCATGGTTCATCTATATTTTTTATAAACTCAAACTCTTTTATTGTATCATCAAAACAGATTTTCCAGCTCTGTGAGGCCTGCTTTAATCCATAAATGGATTTAAGCAATCTACATGCTTTCCTGCTGCTCCCACTGTTAATGAAGCCCTCTGGCTGATCCATATAAACGCATTCTTCTAAATCACCATTTAGAAATGCAGTTTTAACACCCATCTTCCAGATTTCGTAATCATAGTGAGCAGCAATAGCAAGTAGAATCCTAATGGATTTAAACATTGCTACTGGAGAGAAAGTTTCATCATAGTCCAGTCCTGGTCTTTAACGAAAATCTTTCACTACAAGCATTGCTTTAAAGGTCTCTACCTGTCCATCTACACCAATCTTTCTCTTAAAGATCCATTTGCACCCAACGTGTTTTATCCCAGGAGGCGCAACGTCCAAAGTCCATACTTTGTTGGTGTACATGAACTCCATTTCGAATTTCATGGCTTCCAGCCACTTCAGTGAGTCACCACTCGTGATAGCTTGCTGAAAACTAGTAGGGTCATCATCATCCATGATGCAATCTTCTCTATCACCATCAATGAGAAACCCATAGTATCTCTCTGGTGGGCAAGAAGTTATACTAGATCTCCGGAGTGGCTGAGGTTATTGAAGTTCTACTGCAACATCAGTTTCAACCAATTCGTCCTGAGCATTTGTGTCTCTGGAACCTCTTCTAGTTCTACCGCATTGCCATCAGTACTGTCTGTAAACATTTCATTTTCCAAAAATGTGGCATGCTGAGCAACAAACACCTTTTGTTCCTCCTTGTGGTAGAATAGATATCCATAGGAATGTTTTGGATATCCCACAAATTTACACATGACCGATCGCGTCTCGAGTTTTTCTGGATTCTACTTTTTAAATAAAGCCGGACAACCCCAAATCCTAACTCTTTTAAAGGATGATCTCTTTCCACTCCATATCTCATATGGAGTGGTAGACTCGGTCTTGGTTGGAACCCTATTTAACAGATACATTGTTGCCTCCAATGCATGCCCCCAAAAGGAAAGCGGTAACTCAGCATCACACATCATGGATCGTACCATATCTAATAGGGTATGATTCCTCTGTTCTGACACACCGTTGTGCTGTGGTGTGTAAGGAGGAGTGAGCTGAGAGAGAATCCCATTCTCTTTTAAGAAGTCTGAAACCTCTGTACTTAAGTACTCTCCACCTCGATCCGATCGAAGTTTCTTGATGCTCAAGCCTGTTTGTTTTTCTACTTTAAGTTTGTTCTCCTTGAATTTCTCGAAAGCTTCGGATTTGCGCTATATAAAAAACACGTGTCCGAATCTTGAGAAATCATCAGTAAAAGTGATGAAGTATGAAAACCACCTCGTGCATGTGTAGACATTGGTCCGCATACATCACTATGTATGAGGCTTAAGAGTTCCACAGCTCTTTCTCCGTGTCCAGTAAACAGAGTTTTGGTCATTTTACCTTTGATACAGGACTGGCAAGTTGCATAAGATTTATATTCAAAAGGATTTAAATATTCATCTTTATGTAGCTTGTTTAGTCTTGTTTCATTAATATGACCAAGTCTACAATGCCAAAGAAAAGTTTTATTTATATCTGAAAATTTTCTTTTATTAGTATGTTGTATATTGAAAACTATGTGTTGGTTCAGGACGTAAATACCGTTATTTAGTATACCATACCCAATCAACTCTTGATTCAAGTTAATGTTCATAACATTATTCTGCAACACAAAATGATATCCTTCATTGTCCAACAAACAAACGGATATTATATTACATAGCATACTAGGTACAAAATAACAAGGGTTCAAAACCAAAATACAACCCGAAGGCAATCCTAGATGATACTCTCGTACGGATACAGCATGTACATTGGAACCATTTCCAACCCGCAAAGTATGGTCTCCAGTCTTCAAAACTCTATTGTTTCTCAATCCCTGCATACAATTGCAGATGTAAGAACCAGAACCAGTATCTAATACCCAAGATGCAGAGTTTAATGAAAAACAGTTTTCAGTTACAAACACACATGAAGTGGAAGCATCAACATGCTTCTTCTTCTTGAGATCAGCAAGATACACAACACAGTTGCGTTTCCAATATCCCGACTTGTGACAGTAAAAACATTCTCCTTTTCCACTTCCCGCGGCCCAGATATGTCTTTCCCCTTCGCCTTTTTGACTCCACCTTTCGGTTTGATGGATTTCTTCTTCTTCTTTCCCTTGGCCTTAGCTTTTGGGACGCAAGGGGAAGATGGCCCAGCAAGTAGAGCGGGAGTCTTTGCTTTTTTTAGCGTGCTCTCTGCACTTCTCAACATATTGAGAAGTTCAGGTAATGATTTCTCCAAATCGTTCATCTTGAAATTCACTATGAACGGAGCAAGGTCGGGGGGGGGGGGGAGGGGGGAGAGACTGCTGAACAACATCTGTATATTGATCATTATCAATAGTCCATCCCAGTTCCTCAAGTTCTTCTATAAGACCAATTATCTTCAGGACATGGTCTCCTACTGATGCGCCGGGGGTCATCCGCATCTGAAACAACTTTCGAGATGCCTCGTATCGCAAAGTACGAGATTGCTCTTCATACAACTCCTTTGTATGAAGAAAGATGGATTGCACATCCATCTTCTCGTGCTGTTTCTGATGGATGTTTTCCATAGAAGCAAGCGTGAGGCATCTGGCCGTGTTTCAATCATTATCCCATGTTTTTCGGATCTCTCTATCCGAAACAGATGATTCAGGTCCTGGGACGGGTGGGGCTTTGGTAGTGAGGACATATGATACTTTATAATATCCGAGTGCAATGTTCATGTTTCTCAACCATTCTTTATAATTCGGCCCCGTCAGTTTGTTTTTCTCTAGTAGAAGCTTAGGTCCCGTCATCGGTATCTACCATTAGGAGAGAGAAAAGAATACACTCAACGAAATGCTCTTGCAAAGAATTAGATTGGTTATTTTCTTATCTAATCGATGTCTCCCACTGCTTTAATCAAATTTTCTTTCAAAACCTGAAAAGAAAACTAGCTAGGATTAATTACATTCTACAGTTTCGCTAACCGGTCAGCCAGGCCAGTGTCGGTACTTTGAGGGAGGTTCCCCGTGCTTTTCACACGGACCTAATTAAAATAAACCTCATTATCCCAGAGGTCAAACCCCGGTAGCACCTTTCTAGACACCTACTGGATTAGCTAATTGAAAAGTGCAAAACTCTCCTGGGAGTAACTCTTACTCACAGTGGGATCGGGATCCAACTATCATATAGATGGTATGCAATCTCATTGCAAATTTCAACTCTTGAAACTCCCGATATGGTTTTTACCCCTAGTTACTTATGACCTTGGCTATGGTCAAAATATCATAAGCACTAGTCAAGTTCTACCCGTCATTTCGAGATTAACTAGACCCACCCATATGACCCTTGACTATGATCAACATAATCACATGAATGTCCTAACTGATCGCATCATATGCTTTGTAGGAAGACATCACTTAGCTACCGTACACTACGCCTTGACTATGATCAAAATACGTAGCACGAATACTAAGTACTCTGCTTCCTAAAATGACGGAGGGTTGCGGAGGGTTATTATGAAAACCTTTAACGCTTTGAACTTGATCTCGTTGTAGAATCAAAACAGTTTAGAAAAGGAGTGGCTTAAGCTCCGCATCTTTTGAAACTTGCATTTTTCATAAAAAGGCCGAGTGGGTTTCAAATCCGATTCTACAACATCTTTTAGGTTTCTTTTACTTTACATTAATCTTATTAACCTAGTCCCATCATTTAAGTTCCTAAGCCATCATAGAAAAGAAACGAAAATAGAACGTATACTTATACCATCCGCATTCGCCACAGTGTCCTATTATGCACCGTTATGTTCTTAACTAACGGCATAGCGGGGCGGGACTAGAGCGGGTGTAAAATATAAGCAACGTTTATTATATATCATATATATAATAATAATTCATTTGTCTCAGATACTAAGTAATCACATTACAGAATATCAACAGCAGCAGAAGCACATATGAAAATAAAAAGGATATGTCCGAGGTCCGTATTTTGTATTCAGTCAGCAATAGAAAATACGGATTCCACGGTCGCGATGAATAGCCAAGCCCACACCCCTAGACCCCTACGAGAGCGGCAAGTGATCCTGCCAATTCTAGAGTTTAGGAGACCTGGTCTCGACTCCTCGAGATGGTCTCCCACTGAACCCTAGAACCCGATCACTTGTGCTCCCCTCCTTGGGTCTATCCTAATGCGGAAAATTAAATAATATACAATAATGGTGACATCATCCTCAACCTAGAAGTGCCCCAAATAAAAAAATATTACATACATTTAACTTTTACATGAATGAAAATTAAAACTCTCATCTCTCATAAAACCCCTGGCTATTCGATCGCGACAATCCTGCAAATCATATCTCAGCAACACATAATATCTCATATCATCAACGTAAGAAAGTATGCGTATCCCGTTTATCGTTGATGTAAAGCAACAAAACCGGCAATACACCACATACTACACTTACGGTCGCAGAAAAGAAAATGAAAAACAACAATTGCAATCACAGATATCAAGACAATGTTTAACGTTTCGATCGAATCAACATACACCCACATTTTACCCTTAGAGCTCAACACTTGAGCAAAGTTACAAATACCCAAAATCGCGCCACAGTGTCTATGGTCTAGCCGTAGAAAGGGTTAACCAACTCCTCACCTATGACACCAAGGAACTACGGCAAACCCGATGGATCGATCGCGGTTCCGTTGGCATAGAATCGAGTTAAGGTTATTATAGTCTTCTAGAGGGTCCATAGGATACTTGCGCGACTATTGAATATAAAGTTAACTTATAAATTACAACACTTGGAAATTTCAGCGGGGTCAAAAAGTGGGGTTTTGAAGTTCGTTCGAACTGCTAAACATTGTCAAGGTTACCAATACAGTGCTAGATTATACTACTACGAAACACAATGAAATAGCCCCAGGTCTAAACAATCATCACATGAAAATTGGGCTAAACAAACAATACTAGTAACCCTAACTTGCAATCAAAAAAGCACAGGAGAAATAGTGGGTGCAAAGGGGGTAGGGGGGCCGGCCAGGCCGGATTCTAGGGCTATGTGCTCGGCCAAAATCCAAGCACATGCCCCCGTATTCCTCCTGTGTTCTTAGGTTTGCCCAAATAGTCTTCTGCAGTTGTTAAAAAAATTTTTAGACGACCTTTTAAAAAATTTCCAGAGAGCATTTCGAGGGTTCCGTAGTATTGTATTTTCGGAGTCAGTTTCGTTTTCGTATTAATTCTAATACCGTGTCCAGAATTCTAGCTTGGCCTTGATACCATTGTTAGGTTTCCCTAGCACCTACTATAGAGTATGGAAGCATCACACATGCCACTTTAAAATTTTAGAGGTGCTAAGCAAACAATGCAAGGATCTTTAACTAGAATACTAGGGTAACAACACTTGTATCTCATACTAAAACCATTCTATCACTAAGTGAAAGGATTACAACCTTTGTAGTCCTCTTTGTAGTGACTCCTAGGATCGTTGAGAGTTGGAAAAGCTTGCAAGTGAGCTCCTTTATCCACGATGATCCACCTGAAGTCCACTTTGTCCAAGCTCCTAACTTCACTTGATCAAAGAAGATGATGAAGCCAAACACTCTAAACTAATTGGCTAAATTAGAGTAGAATGAAGAGGTGATTTGTTTTCTCTAATCAAATCCCAATCTTTTTCACTAACTCACTTTCTTTTCAACTCAAGAGAGCAAAGAGGAAGAAGAAGATGAAGGCAAAAGCTTTTGTCTAAATGATAAAGATAAAGATTCAAATGAAAAATAGAAAAGATAGTACATATATTTTCTATCTCCATTCAAAATATGGTTCTAATAATATCTAGATATTTAGTAAGTGAGTTAAAACCCAAAAGAAAAGATTTATCCAAGGTTAAAAGGTATGTGAAGTATGGTTTACTTTTGGAAGAGTGTAGAAAGATAACCATGGATTAATTCTTTTCTTTTCCTTTTGTTTTAAAACAAATACATATATATATCCATATATTATAGTTCCATGTGAGTCTTATATTGCCTTTAAAGATGTATCATCAACCATGATACTTTTGCATGTATGTATCCATGCACATCAACATGTGCATACATGCACATCAACATGTGCATACATGCATGCATT
This sequence comes from Agapanthus africanus, assembly GCA_030015575.1. Classification (NCBI taxonomy): domain Eukaryota; kingdom Viridiplantae; phylum Streptophyta; class Magnoliopsida; order Asparagales; family Amaryllidaceae; genus Agapanthus; species Agapanthus africanus. The sequence continues at coordinate 220,445,630 of JASDDO010000029.1, forward strand.
CTTCCTCTTTAATAAAAAGGGTTTGAATAAAGAATAACACTAAAAGTCAAAATGTTAAATCAACAATTGATTTAACAATCCGGTCATATCATATATGACCCGACCAATAGAAAAATTCCCGACTAAAATACGGTATCACATGCACGTATTTAATCGGGTCCCAGTGCATATCACATATGCACACCACATCGTTTCGCCTGGGCTAGGGAACTCCTGGATGGGAATCTAAGACTCGTCAATCCGCCGGCAGTAGGTGATGATCATATCAATCACCCACAAGCCGCAAGCGGTCAGCTAAACTTAATGGCCACCCGGGTATTGAGCGATCAGAAGAAAACAAGCAAAGCTGTCAAACTCCCGTCGAGCCATCTGGCAACACTTACCGTACAGTCCGGTCTCCTCGTCAGATATGTTGCATATCGAGTCTAGCGATGGTATCGTTTACGCCAATAACTCAATAAGTCATGCTGGTGTGTGACTCATAACAGATCGAGAAACTACTGATAACACTTATCAGTAAATCTCAGCAGCCCTGTCCAGGGACTTCCTGTTATAGCCAATCGAGCATTGCACAATATCAACTCCTAATACCGGAAGAGATGAAAACCCTCCTATCGCTCATCGCCTCCATGTGCCTCAGGACTGTACCCAAAGACCACCTGTTTGCACGACTCAGTAGAGCCGTGGTAGGGTGGAGATCAAAGTACAGTAGGAGGACACACAAGACTCTATGACGATCTCGGGTCTACAGACTAACCTGTACCAGTGTCACCTGAGAACTGCTATGCAACGATAGATATAATACCACATAGGAGTTCTCTGTGAGTCCGTTCAGTGTGCCCAGTCTCCACTGAGCACCCGCATACAATCTTTGGTGTCACCACACCAGATGGATATGGGATCATCCATCGCCCATCATATGGGAAAAGAATGGTATATGTTAGCCTACTCTGGAATATCGATGCCCTTTCTCGATACACCTACGACTAGGGACAGTTCATGGATATACTTATAAACTACACGTGCCCTACTAGTATGATCCGCATCATAGTCACAGTAGTCAAGCAAATATCCTGAGGGCTTTATCAACATGTGCAAATGAATAAAAGCATGATCAAATCAACATGCCATATAAAGTAAACAAGATAGCATACTATCATGTCGAGCAAGAAAATAATCTATATATATATATATATACATGTCCAAGCATCCGCTATACATATAATGGCCTCTAGGGCATACATATATCCAACAACAAAATGTGGTGTCCATCATCTAGAAGCTATTCCGTATAAATAAGGAATACAACCTGGTATACGTATCGAAATACATATACGCGTATTCGTACAAAAATACGAATAGCCAAGAGAGAAAATGAATAGTGAACAATAATACTAGAATACATATATATAAATACATATATAAATTATTAAATCAAAACCTTATTTAATAATCCGGCTCAATCCTAAGCCGCTAGTATTATCAACCGTCCGATTAAAGTCTATGCAGCCTGTACACATATTTAATCGGACACCTGTATGTACCAACATACGTCATCTACACCATATCGCCTGAACCGTGAAAACCCTCTGTGTGGGACTCTAAAGACTCATTAATACGATGGCAGTGGGTTTAACCACAAGCACGTCAGCGGCACTAGCTGTACGTAACAGCTACCCAGGTATTGAGCGAAAGGAAGGCCGACGGGCAAACTCATCCAAACCCCTACTGAGCCTGACAGTGACAATATTCGTACAGTCCGGTCTATTCGTCTAAGAGTATCGCATATCGAGTCTAGTGGGGTGGATAAAGTCAGACCCCTAAAAACGCGACATTTAGTTTCGGTATGAAACCTATCACCACCTGAGAAACTATCGATCCTAGATCGGTAATTCTCGTCCAACTCGGCCGAGGATTTCTGGTGATGGCCACCGGTGCACAACACGACATCAACCCCCAATACCCGGAGAGACGAATCCCCGACGATCCGCTCACTGCCTTCATGTGGCTCGGGACTGTACCCAACTAAAACCTGTTTGCGCGACTCCTTTGAGCCGTGGTAGGGTAGTAATCAAAGCACAATGGGAACTCACACTAGACAAATGACGATCTCAGGTCGACAGACTAACCTGTACACATGTCACCAGGGAACCGCCATCTGACAATAGGTATAATACCATCTAGCAGGTTCCCGGTTAGTCCGTCTAGTGTACTCATAACCTAATGAGCACCTGTATACTATCTTAGGTGAAGAATTGACACCAATGGCTTGTAAGACCGGACACTGCCCCTCGTTAGGGTCTGGATAAGTATACACTAGTCTACTCTGGAGTATCGATGCCCAGTCTCGATACTCCCATGACTAGGGACATTTAAGGATGTGCTTATAGACCACCCAGCTCCCACGTATATGATCGCCATCATAATGCTGGTAGTCAAGCAAGAATCTTATGGGCTCTATCAATATGTAATAGTGATCTGTAATACCACCGAAGCATGTACATGATAATAAAGACAAACCAGATAGCATACTATCTTCTCGAGTAAGACTGTTCTACCGGTATAGGTCCTCCCTCAATCATCACAATCGCGTGCCTGCGATTCAGTAGTTGAGTTGAGGGCACTATAGCCAACAGTCTCATCCGCCCGAGAACATCCACTTATGTTCATAACTGCTTCCCAATGTTTCTCCAGGATTGGATTAATATATACGCTTATTGCAGCTATTCAGAAAGCAATATCTGGTGTGGTACTTAACATTTCATGATTAACTCAATTGCCTAAGCAAGTGATATGCTAATCATGCATATCCCTCTCCTTATCAGTCTGAAAGACATCTCATTAGAGAGGGTGACTCCATCACCTGTGGGTACACCACCACGCCAGGAGTCGTCCATTTTAAAACACTTTTAGAATAGTGTCAAACTTCCCAATTTGGGAAACTTCCCAAATCTAGATCTAAAACCATAGATCTAGTAACCAGAATGCCTGATATTTTATCCATATCCTGTATGGAGAAAAACCTTGTGACAACCACTGTATAACCTATCGTAGTATAGGAAGATCTCTTCCTATCAAGAGTATGTCATCCAAATACCAGGACAACACTCCCTACTACCTTCTTACCAGATCCATCTCCTATTCTGATGAAGTCAAAACCTATGACTGTCACATCAAAAATAGATGATCTATCTCCGCTATACCAGCTTTAGTCTACAAAGAGACATAAGCTACTTGCCCACCACGCTTCCGCTGCTCCCACTGACTACAACAACCCTCTGGCAGAATCATATACACGTTCACTTCTAAAGCTAGTTCAAAAATGATGTTATACTCATCCTCCTACTGGGTTTCATAGTCTAGAACAACTGCAATGGCAAGTCTGGGTAAACAAGAACCTCCCTGCCACCGTCTCTGAGAAGACTGAAGTACCTCTCGGGTGCCTGAGGTTACCCACCAAATCTGCGGAGTGGCTAATGGAATGTCAAATCCAATTGAATCCTCAGGTTCTATTAAATCTTCAGTGATCGTTTGTGGTTATGGAATCACTTCCAGTTCTACCTTACTCCCACTTTTGTTTTATGAAAAATCCATTTTACTAAAACTGTGGCTAGTCAAGAACAATATCATTATTGATCTTCCTGATGGTAGAAAGTTAACCATCGTCAAAGCCCGGGATAACCTACAAACTGCCATTACTGAAACGAGCATCGAGTTTATCCGGATTCTGGTTTTAAGCATCACCCGGACAACTCCCTATACCTTAACATCGTTAAGATATAAATTGATTCTATATATATCCAATATAGAAACAAAAGCTCTAATTTAATTGGAACCAGATTTAAAATCATGCAGCTGTCTCCAGTGCATATCAACCAAATGGAAAAAGGCCAATCGGCATTACTTATCTAGGAGAGCATCTATATATGAGTAATCTGAAAGAGAAGCAAGTTCTCAAAACCATTACTATCAACGGAATACCAAACACAAGTATCTACATTTTCGACTACTTCGAAGAATCCTGATACTTCCAACAAATGGTTCTCTTCTTTATTCTTATACATATAACTTCTCAAAATCTGGACCTTGTATTTCAACGAAATGCTTTTCTAGAACTGGAGAAGTCATGAGTAAACAGAATATAGTACTAGTACCAACCCTTTTGTCCTAATGGACACCGGACAACATACAATACTTTGTACAAGTTCACTGAGTTTAATAACTCAAACCCTGTACGTCGTAGGTTGAAAACTATACTATGGTTAAGAAGAATTACACCGCTGTTGAACGCACCTTACCTAATCACCAACTGATATGGGTAAATGTCATAAATATAATTTCAAAAAGTTATATCTCACTTTATAAAATAAACGTACAGATATATCAGTTTGAAATTGGTGCATAACAACGGATATTCAAAACTAAATATTTGCCATCCGGCAAAAACCAGATATAATGAGGATCTAATCACCCAATTCCAAATATCTTACTCCCACTCACCATCTGTAACACCATACAGATGTGAGAAACTGATCTGGTAAATACATACCCTGGAGTTAGATTCCAATTGGAAAAACAGTTTTCAATTAACATCGCACAGTCGGACTAAAACATGAAAATGTTTCAAAGGGGTTAACTAGTATTCCTAGTAACGCCTCTTCCACTATCCTAATTCATGACAGTAACCATATACTTATCTGCCCTCACTGCAATCCCTTTATTATGCCTTTACTTATTACCTTCTGTACACCTTCTTTAGGTAAATTGGTTTTCGATTGAATCAATTTCCGTGTCGTGTTTTGAAAAGTGTAAAGATCATAACCAAAGAAATTTATACCGCAATCAATTGACGGTGTCTATTGTAGTTTTGTCGGTGAATGCAGATCGTCCACTGAGAAAGTGTGATTTGTTCGTTATCGTTTTAGTTGAGTTGAAAATTAAAAGATAAAAGAAAACGATTCAATATTTGTGAAATTTAGTTTCAAGAATCATCAAGAAATAGATCTAAAATCGAGAAATGATAGAGATCAAGAAAATGTCCAAATCGTTTAAATTATTAAGATTTGTAAAGAGGCTTGTCGGAATCGATCCAATTGATAGTGATGATGAATACTAATGATTACAAATTCTTATCTATTGAAGATTTATTGCTAGATCGATGACAATCAATGAGGTTTAGGGATCTATTGAAGAAACTAGGGTTTCTTCATCATCATCTCTTGACCTTTCATTGATTATCATTTAAATTCAAGCCTCTAGCAAATTGAATCACCGATCGTTGATCTCTAATTTGGAGCGATGAAAGCGATCTCGCTCAAATTAAGTTTTCGATGGTTCAATTTCCTAAAGTTTACAGAACTCATAAGACTTAAGAATCGTTCAAGAATTTCATCAACATCATCTACCTATTCTCTCGATTCCGCTACAAGCGGAGTTTTCACTCAAACATCTTGAAAAAGAAAAGAATCAAGAATCGATCACTCTTCATAATGCAAGAATTTAAAGATAAGCAAGATTTATAATCTTCACCTTTATTAATCGATGATTAGTTACAATTCACTCGAGTCGAGGTTACAAGATTTGAGGAAAGAACTAAATCGTCGAAATTAGCTTCGCATCGGTCTTCTTGAGTCGTGGATCGTCGTGGATCTCTTGCTCGGATGAAAATCGGCGTTGCTTCAAAGGCTTGCTTGAATCGGTACTCGATGGATCTTGATTTGGATAAAATTGTGTCACTCAATTTGTTTTAGAATTGATTTGGATTTTACTAGAATTTTTTAGCCTAATTGATGAACAACAACCAACAACCTTTTCAATGAAGCCCTAGGTCCCTTTTTATAGTTTTCCTTTTAGCTTCTCCTGGAAGCTTGGTTGTTATGAAGCTTGTATGAGAAGCTTGGTAGGAATCAAACTTGCATAAGAAGCTTGGCTGTTAGAAGGGAAGTTTCTAGAGAAATCTACACAATTCGAAGCATCTTGGAGAAGTTTGGCCGTTGAAAGGAGGCCTCTGCAAAAAGTTCTCACCACCGACGAGTCAACTCGGCCGTGGATCCAAGGCAGATCGGCCTGACTCGGCCGAGGATCCGCGGCCGTTTGATGAGCTCTGTGCATGGAATCTTCAGGGTATTCTGGTGTTGGCTTTAGGGATGTTTCCTGATGTCTGGAATATTTTTACACTTTCTTGTTTACTGCCAGATCTCAGGTCAAAGACTTGATGTACTTTGTCAGCACATTTAGAATTTCCGGCTCTTTTACCTGGAGAATTTCCTACATACAATCTCGAGACAAGGATTGATATATACAGATCAGTGCAAGTAGTAATAAACACTTAATTTCCCTTTAGAATGTCGATTATAACTATAACACAGGTTATTTGATATTTTCCAGATGAATTCGTAATCTGTGTTATAACTACAATAAACACCTATATATTAATGATAAGAGTAGGGAAATTAACGTATTGAGATTGCACTATTTTCTACTGATCAATCCCCCAAACTTAGTTTTGGTCGTCTCGAGCAAACGTCTTATATTTTTATTTAAGAGAAGGAGAAAATATAAGAAAGAGAAAAACTAACTAGCACACTTTCGTAGGCAAACACGATTGCACTGAGCACGTGCAACAAGCCTTTAAACCTCTAGGTGTCCCTAGTAGGAGGAGTGTTGTCTCCTGAGAGTTTTCAGCGGATTGCACCTAAAAAATCCCATAATAAAAGGAAGACTGTGAAAGTTACATGTAAAGATAAGAACTGTAAAAGAAAGACTTTGAAAATCAGAGTTTCCAACTAAACTAGCTTTTCAGTTGTTATGAGCCCTATCTTAATAGTCATGAAAAAATGTAAGAAATCACATCATCCCTCAATAAAACATCGTCTTTATTCTTCATTCCTACCTTTCTTCCAAACATCGATCATATACCCCTACGTGTGTGTAAAGGACGTCCCTACACTCGGAGAATTCAATTCAAGCTATCATACTCTTGTCCATTGACCTCAGTACTTTTTAATTGATGAATATTTAGATGAAATTGCTCACACATTTTTCATGCGACCGTTAATACTTCTTGAGGTACTAACCGATCGATTACTCATGTGCTTTCTTAATAGGCGTATTCAATATTTTGCTCGTCTTGCAACACCTAAGGCTTAGCAGTGACTCCCAAACCAGTTGGTCTAAGGCACTAGGTGATGAAGTACACTTGCTATATTTTTTTAATGATGCCTTGGTGATAACAAAACCAGTGTTCATTTTTGTTCACCATTTTATCTTTTATTTTTCATTTATTATTTCCTTCATACTTTGGCTTTTAGACAAGAGCATTTCAAGGTATCCTCTACTATCCCGAGCTTCAAGACGTGTGTAAGTGCGTATAGTAGGGTATCAACTTTCAAATGTTTGGTCTCCAGAATAGGAACTATTTTTCAGACTTATTTTTATCCTCAGATTAGTGACTTCTTTTATCTTACTAACCCTTGGGACAACGGCTCATAACTACTTATTACTAGTTCGTTTAAGAAAACTTCTGACTTTCTTGGTTTTCTTAAATTATTCTAATCTTTTGGATGCAATTTTTCACTATCTAATCTTTTATGATAAAATTAAATATTAAATATTTTTATCTTCTAATTTTTTTTAAAATTTTTATATGTTTTAAAAGTTTTGTGCTTATGCAAAGTATGATGCAAAATGATGCGAAAATAAGCACAAACCTTCCCAAACTTGTTTTCACAATGTCCTCACTGTTGCCATCTGTTAAAGCTCAGAAACCTGTAAACTTGGGAGGAAAAATTTGTTAAAGGGGACATGAAATTTGATCGTTAAATCTCCCCCAAACTTATTCTTTTATTTATGTACAAAATTTTTTATTATATATATTTTTTATTTATTTATTTATTTATTTATTTTGTTTTATAAAATGTATGTACAAGTTGACTCACCTCCATTCTAAAGATGTGACAAAATTACTAAGTCATGGAGGTGAGGTGGAGGAAAATTAGTCATTATAAAGCGGCTCCTGTAAAAACAGGAGATCCTCCGAGGGGTCAGTGGAAAGATACAGTTTTAATCTATGTCCATTTACTTTGAAAATTGTACCGTTTTAAATATTTTCAACCTCCACTGCCCCGTGCGGGTATACATACCGCACAACAAAAGGTCCTTTCCACCGAGATTTTAGCTTACCCGCATGAAGGTGGAGTCGTGAATCATAAAGAAGGACTTGTTGACCAGATGTAAAAGTTTTTCTCAAAATGTTTTTATCGTGAAATACCTTAGTCCGGTTCTTTACAATTACAGTATTATCATAAGCTTCATCGCGGAGTTCGCTTAGCTCGTTTAATTGCAGCTTCCGAAAGTTGCAGGCTTGATTTAAGTCAAAGTTAAGTTCTCTAATGGCCCACATTGCTTTTTGTTCAATCTCGACCGGAAGGTGACAAGCCTTACCAAACACTAGTCTGTAAGGAGACATACCTTGATCGGTTTTATATGCAGTACGGAATGCCCAAAGAGCATCCGTCAATTTGGTTGACCAATCTTTTCGATTTTTAGAAACTGTTTTCTCCAAAATTTGTTTGATTTGTCTGTTTGAAATCTCAGCTTGCCCGCTCGTTTGGGGATGATAGGGTGTAGAAAGTTTGTGGTTGATTGCATATTTCCGCATCAAAGTCTCGAAAGACCGATTGAGAAATGCGTCCCGTTATCGCTATTGATAGCGCGTGGGTATCCAAATCGCGAAAAGATGTTTTCTTTTAAGAACTTAATGACAAATTTTTTGTCATTAGTGCGACAAGGAATAGCTTCAACCCATTTCGAGACGTAATCAACAGCAAGCAATATATACAGATTCCCAAATGAGTTGGGAAAATGACCCATAAAGTCTATACCCCAAATGTCAAAAATTTCAACCACCAAGATGGATTGAAGTGACATCTCATTTCTCCAGGAAATCCTACCCGTGTGTTGACACTGTGCACAGGTTTTGCAATGATCAAATGAATCTTTGAATAAAGTCGGCCAATAAAAACCGCATTGCAAGACCTTCTCCGCCGTCTTTCGAGAACCAAAATGACCTCCACATGCCTGATCATGACAAAAAGATAAAACACTATTGAATTCATCATTAGGGACACATCGGCGAATGATCTGGTCAGGACAATACTTAAACAGATAGGTTTCATCCCAGTAAAAATGTTTTACTTGGGATAGAAATCGATATTTGTCCTATTTCGACCATTCGTAAGGAATAAGTCCTGTAGCCAGATAATTCACAATATCCCCGAACCAAGGTTCAGTGGATACTTTCAAGAGTTGTTCGTCTAGAAAAGAATCATTGATCGGCAGGGTCACAGGTGAAGAAGAGATGCGTTAAAGATGGTCGGCTACAACGTTTTCACATCCTTTCTTATCTTTAATAACAAGATCAAATTATTGTAATAGAAGGATCCAACGTATTAGCCTACCTTTAGCATCCTTCTTCGCCAAAAGATGTTTCAAGGTGGAGTGGTCAGTGTACACAACAATAGGTGAGCCGGTCAAGTAAGGCCTGAATTTTTCTAATGCAAATACAACTGCCAAAAGTTCTTTTTCGGTAGTTGTATAGTTAATTTGAGCATCGTTCAGGGTCTTACTTGCATAATAGATCACGTGTGGCATCTTTTCAATGTGTTGTCCTAAGACTGCACCAATTGCAAAATTTGATGCATCACACATAAGCTCAAAATGGTGGATCTAATCAGGAGATGATAGAACGGGGGCTGTAGTGAGAGAGTGTTTGAGTGAGTCAAATGCAGCCTCACAATCCGAGCAAAGTGAAAGGTTGTGTCCTTAGCCAAAAGAAGAGTTAAAGGTCTAGCAATTTTGCTAAAATCCTTAATGAATCTTCAGTAAAAGCCTGCATGGCCAAGAAAGGATCGTATATCCTTGACGCATTTGGGATGAGGAAGGTTTTTAATGACATCTATTTTAGCTTTGTCAACCTCAATGCCTTTCCGTGAAATAACATGTCCAAGCACAATTCCCTCTTGGACCATGAAATGGCATTTTTCCTAATTCAAGGTTAAGTTCTTCTCTTTACAACGAGTAAGAACCGCGTCAAGATATGATAAGCAGTCAGCAAAAGAATCTCCAAATATCGAGAAATCGTCCATGAAAATCTCCAGAAAATTCTCGACCATGTCCGAGAATATCCCCATCATACAACATTGAAATGTAGCGGGAGTATTGCATAACCCAAAGGGCATGCGTCTATAAGAAAAAGTACCAAAAGGACAAGTAAATGTGGTTTTTTCTTGATCCTTTTCGGCAATAGGGACCTGGTTATAGCCAGAGTATCCGTCTATGAAGCAGTAATATTCTCGTCCAGCTAAGCATTCTAGCATCTGGTCAATAAAAGGTAGAGTAAGGTGGTCTTTCCTCATTGCGGCATTGAGTTTTCTATAATCAATACATATACGCCACCAAGTTTGAGCGCATGTCTAGATTAACTCATTTGCCTCATTTGTTATGACCGTAATGCCATATTTTTTAGGTACGCCATGAATTTGTAACACCCTAGGATGTGTTTAGTGGCTAATTATATTTTAATATGTGATTTTAATAAAAAGGTTTACCAAATTGATTTTCAAATAATTTTTCCATTTTAATAAATATTTTTAAAAAATTTTGCCAACCTTGCACAAACTTGTGCATGTAAACTAGGGTTAAAAATTGGGTTAAACCATGTTTAACAACCATGGTGGATTAAACCTCTCTTTTATTAAGTTAAAATGATTTTTATTAGGGTATTTTTTTAAAATGAAAAAGGGATTTAAATTTTTAAGTTGGTTGACTTGTGAGTGCATCATGACAAGCCCATGCTTGCATTTAATGTGGCAAGAGAGAGAGAGGGATGGGGGGGCTTGACCTTGGGCACCATCATTTCCTTTGTTGCAACACTCTCTCATATCTCACTCACTCTCTCACTCTCTCTCACACACACACAACTACATCTGCAGCAACAACAGAAGTTGCAGCAGCAGCAGCATCAAACACCAGCACCAGAACAACAACAGCAACTACATCAGCATTTCCAGCAGCAGCAGCTCAGCCCCAGCAGCCCCAGCACATGTAGCATCAGTCGAGCAGCCCAGCACCAACACCATCAGCAACAATAACAACACCAACAACAGCAACAAGCAGCAATAACAACACAAACAACAACAACCAGCAGCAGCATCAGCAGTAGCAGTAACAACAGCAACAATTTCTGTAGCAGCTTCTTCTTCTTCTCTTCTTCTCCTGAACCAGCGTCGTAGGGTCAAGTGAGGTATAACTTCTAAGCTTCACTTGCTTGTATGCTAGACTTGTGCGTTGGTTTAGTTTAATTAGTGTAAATTGGTAGTTGTTATCACTAGATTTGGTCTTTTTAGCGATATTTGTGGTGATTAGTGTGAACTTTGCTTAGGCAAGGTTAGCTTTGGGTTAGACAAAGTTGGTTAGGTGCTGTTGAAGCCAAGTAAACCTAGGTAACCCCAGATTGCACCAAAATACCCTGAATTTTCATGTTTGTGCAAAATGTGACTTTTTAAGCAAAAACTTAGCTTTCTGATATCTGCTGTTACCCCGATGACTCCAGAATAAATTTGAGTGGACCATAGCCTACTAGTGACACCCTGACCCCACCACCAAAGCCCGACCCCACCATTCAACCTTCAGGCCGCCGAAATAATCAATCTGGCCGCAAATTGCGGCCAGAGTAGGGAGATAGGAGCTAGGGTTTTTAGGGTGGGTATTTGCTATGTTTTGTAGGTCCATGGTATATATAGTTTTGTAATATTGTAACCTGGGTAGAATCTGGGACGATATATCGTTTTCTGGTGTTTTTAGTTTGCGCGATACGCGCGATACGCGAGTGGGTTTTGTGATTCAGCGTATCGCGGTGTGTCGGGCTGAGTCGTAGACGCGTGCACACACGTTTCAGCGTATCGCACACACGCACGTTGATTCGCGACGCGAGTTTCACGTTTTGTTTCGATATCGCGTTTTGCGAGATTCTTGCTTATATAATTGGACTCCTTGTGTAAATTCCAGGTTCACAGGCGGGTACGTCAGACGTCGCCAGGAAAGGGAAGCAAGTGGTCGGCTATACTTAGCACGCGACCAGGTGAGTAGATTTAACATCTACGGGGAAATCGTCCGTATGGCGTTAAGCGTCAGGGCGTAATAGGATTTTTAGTCATGAGTGTTCATATAGATATACTAGTAGTATAGAACACTGCACTGTCACTAACGGTCCAAGTTGCACGAGCACGATTTATATGCTATACTCACACCGTCAGTGATTGCCATGCCACTCACAATGTAGGATTGCTATAAACCGCATATTATATTGATTCTGCTTATTTGTCGTTGACATGATTTGCCGCATACATCACATATATTCATACTTGTGGCATATACCTCACATATTCATACTTGTGACATATACCTCACGTATTCATACTTGTGCCATATACCTCACATATTCATACTTGTGCCATATACCTTACATATATTCATACTCGGGCGCATATACATCATATGTCTATATTAGTGCACATGTACATTGCTATATCCACTTTGCGTACTTATCCATTCTCACATCCATACCTTTACCACATTCATATGTTGCATACATGGATGATATTGACTTGATTTAAAACTAAGGGACCGCAAACGATATTTTCAAAACTGGATCTTTTAAAAAGAGCGGTTCTCCCTTTCTTTTACTCGTAGTGTCATACGACACATTGCATGGATCTACGCATTGGATTTGATTTCTGTGATTTCTGGATTTGGGAACCGGAGTACTACTTTAAGAAAATACGCACCGTTTGAAAACCCGATTTCCCTTGATATGATATTTAGTGCGTCCATCATGAGTTATCTCGGTTCCAGAGAGCTTGTGTGAATATACCCGATTCGAGGAGAGGTAGGCACCGATTGCGGGTACATGGTGGATCCAGTACGGTACCCCGGGACGAGAAGACTCGTATTGTTAGACGGTGAGCCCGGCGGAGGGACTACTACCTACCGGTGATTGGTTGGACCTGGCGGTTACCCGGAGGATACTGACCAGAGTAGCTTGCTGGATACGGGACGACGCGTACTGCCGGGGCCGAGGGCCGATTCCGCAGACGGAGCCCGTGGGCAGATCCGATGGACGGACGCCCCATATTGGAGGATTTGCGTGTCGATGCTGGACACGGCTGATTTCATGATATTTTGAGTGCAGGTGATGGGCACTCCCGATTTTATGAGACTACACGATTTGAGGACCGATGTGGATGACGACGCTTGAGTTGTACTGGGTTTTGGTGTATTGATAGACACCAGTTATTTTCCACGTCGATATTCCGGGTAGATATTATTCCTTTCCATACTCAGCATTCAGTACTTGACATCTCATCCTGTAGCTAGTATACCTGATAGAGTACACATGCATGCATATTATTGCATACCCTGCTCATTATATACATAGGGTTATTAGATGCATCGCCATGCCTGATTATCACATATCTTGCTCATCACATAGAGATGATCATTAGATAGCACTTGTTGCATGATATTGAGCATCCAGTTCATTATATAGATATTTATTAGTTGGCATAGTTTAGAGTATCGCAGCACGTGCATACTCGCGATTACCTTTATATATTATCTACTATTCACGAGTTGGCAACTCACCCCCGTTGTGCCACAGTGCTTGCAGGTTGCCCTTTGGTGTAGTCGCGGCTGGCTGTTTACCGCATCTTTTGACACAGATACCATTTCTGAGGCGTCTTAGCCCTTTTGCTATTAGGTGGGTTTTGTACGGTATCTGTTTATCTTTTAGTTGTATATTGATGTATCTGGTATTCTCCATCTACCTTCTTGTATTGACTTAGAGACTGTTGTGAGGACGATGTATATGATTTGTACTCTGGTGTCGAGCATGTGAGCCGAATTTTTTTTATGCAGTCTTACCTTTTATGATATTTGTCCTTACCTTACTGCTTATTCTTCGCTACGGCGTCGTATATCATATTGTGATGCTCTATTCATTTCGCATGTTATTTCTACTACACCTTGCCTTTACCCGACTTGCGGGACAAATGTTTATAAAGGAAATGTTGCCAAAATTATTTAAATATAACTCTTGAACTTAAAAAGGGATTTCTATTAAGTTAATTAAAGTTTCTTGACAGGTATAACTGTTTTTACAAAAATATTTTAATCACTATATATTTATTGGTTTGATTTCTGGGTTTCGGCTTACTTAGTCGCGTTACGCCTGTAGACGTTACGTGGCTAAGTGCCGGTCACGGGCCAAATTATCGGGTCGTGACAAAGTTGGTATCAGAGCGTAGGTTTTACCTTCGGAGTGTAGGATGACCCTGGTATGATGGAGTAGGTAGCTGCAGCAGAGTGGCGTAGCGTGCGTATGTTCCGCGGCATACTCATGACATGTTACTCCGCCTAAGCGACCTTAGGACTTATTGGTTGAAATTCCTTCATTTTTGCATGCCTTCTTGCGATTCGATTTCAGTATCCTTATCGAATCTCACTTTCCTTTTCAGCCACTATGCCGCCAAGGACTACTAGGGCGCAGAGAGCGGCCGCGAGGGCCGAGATTCGTGTTGACTCGTTCGAGACGAGGACTGATCCGGGCAGTGCACCCGTTGTACCCGAGCAGACTGTTCCTCCCATGACAGATCAGATCGTCACATTAGGGGCTGGTATGCAGGAGATGCGCCAGTCGGTGGGATCCAGCATGCAGGAGATGTGCCAGATGATAGGATCACTAGTTGAGACGCTTCGAGCGCAGCGACCAGAGGCAGCTCCACCAGTCACAGGGACCGCGATGGTACCGACCGTACAGCCAGTTGCCCCTGCAGCCACAGAGGTGATTACAGTATCACTATCAGAGTTCATGAAGCAGAAGCCTCCGGTCTTCACAGGCACAGATGCAGCCGAGGACCCGCAGTCTTTTATTGATAGGATGGCCCGGATATGCCGTTGTAACGCCTTGAAAAGTCGTTTTGGTGTTTTCCTGAAAATCGGTGAAAATTCGGTATTTTTCCGTAAACCGTCTTTTTTGTTATTTTGCAGTTTAGGACTAATTATACCTAATTTGGATAGGTAATTGCTAGTTTTTAGTAGCAAATGAGTTACTTATGAAATTCTGGTCGTTTAAAAAATTTCCCTAATTTTTCAATTTTTAATATTATTTTAAGCCGGTAAGAAAATACATTAAATTAGCGATAAATACAAATTTAAATGGGCTAAATTTAAGCTTTAAAATCATGTTAATTAAAATCTAGTTGTAACATAAATTTTTAGTATTTTATTTTAAGTTTTAACTAATTTTTATTATAGAAAACGAAATTTATTGAATTTAAGCTAAAACTTGCAATTTCGGACTTGTAGGGGGGTCTTTTTGCATAAAATTTCTTTTGTAAAACCCCATTCACCCTTCCCTCACCCCTAGGCCGGCCCCACCTCAGCAGCAAGCCCACAAAAAAATTTCCCCATCTAATTTGAACAAAATGATATGATAAGGGTTTTAAAGGGGTAAATTTGGAATTATGTGTGCTTTGATTTGAGTGGGTTGACTTGGGCTTTTCCCCACAACACCCACACCATCCCCACTCCTCCATTTCAGCCGAGAATTCCTGCATTCTACAGCAGCCCCCTCCCTCTTCTTGTCTATCTCTTTTCATCATCAAATTTCATCAAATTCCACCTCAAAATCCTTATAAATCCACAATTTCCTTCACAATTTCAAAGCAAAACCTTATTCCCTCTATTCTCTAACCTAATTGGTTCAAATCTTGGAGAAAGATGGCATCTTTGGAGGCATATTGTTCTTGCTAGATCTCTAGTTGAGGTATAATTTCAATCCTTGGCTAATTTGTAGTTTAAAGTGTGTTAATTAGAACTTGAAAGTGTTAATTTTAGTGCTAATTTCTAATCTAGTTTTTTTAGTTCATGGCTTGAATTTTAATTAGGGTTTAGAAAACCATTATTAGGTTAATTAATTTATTTTGCTATCTAGTGTTTTTCTAACCTAAATCTAAGAGGTGAACTTGCTATTGGGTTTCAAATTAGTGTTAGTTTAAGTTTTTCTAATATGGTTTATTTAATTGCAATTGCTATTGATAAAAATCAAGAAAGGGTTGGTTGTGGAATATAGGTTTTGAAGCATAGTTAATGTGTTGAAATTTTGTGTAGTGGCTATCTAATGGGTGTGACTTGGGTGATCATGCTTGGTTGTAGTCCTTTTTATCGCAAAACGGCGATGTTGCGCCGATTTTTGGAATGTTTGTGCTTACTAGTTTTGTTATAAAATTATGTGATGAATTATTTTTGATATCTTGATGATTGTATTGGCTTATCCTATGACATTTAGGATGTGTGAGTGAGGATTTTTGAGTGATCGGGTTTTAGCTTTGCCGGGCGACAAAATCGACGATTTTAGTTAGTTTTTGCGATTTTCGCGTGTGTTCCGCGCACCTTGTGCACGTTGTACCTAGCTTGTGAACGTTAGTATTTTCGTTTGGGATTTGCGTCATTCTTGATATGTAACCTATGTTTGGTATTGATGTAAATTCCAGGTTCGGTCGCGGAGGCGTCAGACGCGGCACAAAAGGGGAAAGCGGTGATTGGACGTGGCTAGCTAGGGATTCCGGTGAGTAGATTTAACATCTACGGGGGACTATCGTTTGGATGACGCAAGTCTCCCGATAGTTTAAGTAGTTAAGTTTTTAGTGATATTAGTAACTACATCCATGCCTTATTTGACCTACATATGTGAACCCATTCTATAGGACACCTGTGGTTTTTATATGCAGCACGAGCACTATTCATGCTTACACACACGCCCTGGTAATTGCCATGCCACCACACTAGATAACCTATAATTTGAAACCTTTTACTATAATTGATGCTTTAACCTGTGCTATTGACTTTAATTCCTTAAAATGAAATCATAAGATTGTTAATCATGTGCATGTACCTCATCATGTTATTTGTTCATGCCTAGTCTATCAATCATACATCGCAACTTGATTATTGATACCATATGCATTCATTATCATTGGCATATGCATTTATGAGGATTTCTTGAGATTTTGTGATATTTCTGGATTTCGGGGGAAAGCCGGAAAATTTCTAAACTTACTATATTTTTAAATATGTAATTTGCGGTTTTCTAGTGATGTAAGTGTCGTCCACCATGAGTTTGTTGTGGTTTTCGAGACCCGTTTTGAGGAGTTGGATGAACCGTCTTGGGTACATGGTGGGCCCGGTAAGGTACCCCGGGGCAAGAAGCTCGTGGTGCTGACGATGAGCCTGGCAAGGGATGGATTACCTACCGGTGACTGTTTGGGATGGCGGATATCCAGAGGATACCGACCGTGGCCGCGAGATGATGAGATATTTATATTGAGATGGGTCATCCGGATGGCTGAGGCCAGAGATACTATGACATGGATAAATGAGATTTGTGATAGTTTTGAGGTGTCGTTGCTGGACACAGATTCTTGTTGATTCTATTGGTATTGTGCTGGTATTTCAAAAGAGATTCCTAAAGGAAAAACATGATTTCTTATGCTTACACATTCAGATCACGAGTTGATTCATATTGCATTCATACCTGCTAGTATATTCATATTGCATACATACCTGCTATTATGTCCTGCCATACCTGTATTATAGATGCTAGGATGCTTGTGTGCATACTTGCGATAGCCTATATAGATGTTATTTATTACTCACGAGTTGGTAACTCACCCCCATTGTGCCACAGTCTTTTGCAGGTCCGCTCCGTCAGCACAGTAGCGGCGGGCGAACCGCTTCTTTTGCCTCTTTTGCCAGGACTCGAGGGTTTTGCTCGTAGGTGGGTTGTATTATTATTTTTGACCATCTTGTATATTCTTTGTATCTAGAGTACTCCATCTACTGTATCTACCAGTATTGTTGTATATTGACCTTGAGATGAGACTGTGAGATTTGTGGACTTTTTATGATGTATTTTGGGGTCGAGCTCACTTGAGTCGACATGCGGTTTTTCTTATGCTTCTTTATGATTATTTTGCATGTTGTTGTTTTATATTGCGTGGGATTTGTGACCGCCTTGTGGCGAAGAGCTAGCTCCCGTTTGGGGATGCCATATTTGTTGGATTTATATATATTCTTGTTGTACCCATTTTGGGGGCCAGTATTTACAAAGGAAACTCTGCCGAAATTTTCGGAAAAATTGATATTGTTTTTAAAAAGGTTTTATATGACTTGTTTGATAAACTCGCTTTCAATTGATTGGTTTTTCTTCACTCTTTTGCTTTTTGGTTTTGGTTTCTGGGTTTTGGCTTACTTATTTTACGGACGTCTTGAGACGTTTCGTAAACTTAAGTGCCAGTCACGTTCCGTACTCTGCGGGTCGTGACAAAGTTGGTATCAGAGCCAGGTTTTACCTTTTTGAGTGTAGGATGACCCTTGGTAGATGGTGTAAGTGACTTAAGTAGGGTAACGTAGCGTGTGTATGTCCGTGGCATACTTGATATACGGTACTCCGCCTAAGTGACTTTAGGATATACTTGCTTGAAATTCCTTCTTCAATTCCGTGTATCCTATTATTCTATTGCACTGTTCTTATTATCCTTTTTTCCTGTACCAGCCACAATGCCGCCGAAGGCTATGAGGGCACAGAGGGCTGCCGCCCGAGACGAGATTCGAGCTGGCTCGTCCGAGACTAGGACTGAGCAGGGTGGTATGCCTACGCCGCAGGGACAGACTGATCCACCTTCCCCTGGCCGTATGGATAGGCTTGAGACTGGTATGGAGGAGTTGCGACAGATGATGGGGAGTATGCAGGAGCTACGTCAGATTGTAGGATCCCTAGTTGCAGCCAGTCGTACACCGAGGCCGGATGACGCACCTACTACATCCCAGACTACTATGATACCTGCTCCTACTAATACCGCCGTGACCATCCCGGTTTCACTACAGGATTTCATGAGGCTGAGACCTCCAGTATTCACCGGCACCGAGGCAGCGGAGGACCCACAGACGTTCCTTGACAGTTTAGCCAGGATCTGCCGTTCGCTGAGATGTTCGGATGATCGATGGGTGGAGCTTGCGAGTTTCCGTCTAGAGGGTCTCGCGCAAACATAGTGGGAGTCAGTCTTGAGAGGTCGAGCTGCAGGTCTACCGCCTATGACTTGGGCCGAGTTTACAGCGGTCTTTCTAGCCCGTTTCTTCCCAGAGAGCGTTCGTGACGCCAGAGCTCGTAGCTTCGAGGCCTTGGTCAAGGCACCTGGGATGACGGTGTCTGAGTATGACATCCAGTTTACAAAGTTGTCCCGATATGCTCCGTATTTGGTGGATACCGAAGAGAAGATAGTGAAAAGATTCGTACAGGGACTTGATGCCCAGCTATATCTTGCCATTGGCGCCCAGCACTACGACACTTATTCAGCTGGTATGGATACGGCATTACGAATGGAGGCACGCATATCACAGACTTTGGCCATTTCTGGGCCGAAGAGGATTCGCACCGAGGTGCCGTCTCAGAGGCAGCGTGCCAGATTCTTTCCGAGGGATGGGCCCGGCAGGGGATTGGACGGGGTCAGTTATATGGTTCATATCCCCATGGACAGCAGCCGTCGCCAGGGTGTTTTGGGTGCGGGAGTCCGCACCATCTTGTCAGAGACTGTCCGACGAGACGACAGGGAGCGGCGACCGTTCCGCATGTGACCCTACCACCATCACCACCCCCTCCTTAGAGAGCCCTACTTCCTACCACAGGCGATGCTCCATGCCAGTTAGGTGCACCCAGAGGCCGTGGACGCGGCGGTCCTGTTCAGAGAGGATGAGGAGGCAGAGGCCGAGGTCGAGGTCAGCCCGCTATCGGTGGAGGAAAGGCCCGAGTATTTGCTTTGACACCGCAGGATGCGCAGGAATCCAATGCCGTTGTGACAGGTACCTTGCCAGTTTGCTCTTTCGACGCACGGGTATTATTCGACCCAGGTTCCATACATTCGTACGTCTCTACACACTTTGCACCGATGTTGGGCCGTGAGTCGTCGTCGTTAGATCATCCGCTTGTTGTTGTTACTCCGGTAGGCGAGTCGTTTGTCGCTCGTTTTGTATTTCGATTGTGTTCCGTTCGTATCGGGGAGAGGGATTCATCGGTTGATTTGATTCTCCTCGATATGTTGGACTTTGATGTGCTTCTGGGCATGGATTGGCTAGCCACTTGTTATGCTTCGGTGAACTGCCGTGAGAAGGCAGTCAGATTTAGCTTTCCGGGAGAGCCAATCCTTGTTATTCAGGGAGACCGCAGCGTCACCCTTCCCAGCTTGATTTCGTCTCTTCGCGCTGGTCAGCTCTTGCGGAAGGGATGTCAGGGATTCTTAGCGTATATTTATGATACTCGAGCTGCAGAGGTTCCGTTGGACCGGGTCCCGGTTGTTTGTGAGTTCCCTGATGTTTTCCCTGATGAGCTACCTGGGCTACCACCTGAGCGCGACGTTGAGTTCTGCATCGATTTGATTCCCGGCTCGGGGCCTATTTCTATACCGCCTTATCGGATGGCCCCGGCAGAGCTTCGAGAGTTGAAGGATCAGTTGCAGGATTTGTTAGATAAGGGGCTTATTCGACCTAGTGTTTCTCCGTGGGGTGCTCCGGTCCTGTTTGTCAAGAAGAAGGATGGAAGTTTGCGCTTATGTATCGACTACCGCCAGCTGAACAAGGTTACCGTGCGGAACAGATATCCATTGCCACGCATTGATGATTTGTTCGACCAGCTTCAGGGTGCGGGGTATTTTTCGAGGATCGACTTGCGATCAGGATACCATCAGCTGCGAGTTCGACAGGAGGATATACCGAGGACAGCTTTCCGCACGCACTACGGCCACTATGAGTTTTTGGTGATGTCCTTCGGACTCACCAACGCCCCAGCAGCATTCATGGATTTGATGAACCGTACATTCAGGCCGTATCTTGACTTGTTCATCATCGTGTTTATCGACGATATCTTGGTGTACTCCCGGAGCAGAGAGGAGCACGAGCAGCACTTGCGGATTACGTTACAGACTCTGAGGGAGCACCAGCTGTTCGCAAAGTTCTCCAAGTGTGCATTCTGGCTGGACAGCGTCGGATTCTTGGGTCACGTGATTACGAGAGACGGCATATGTGTGGACCCGAAGAAGATTGAGGCTGTTCAGCAGTGGCCCCGACCTACATCGGTTACTGAGATCCGTAGTTTTCTAGGCCTGGCGGGCTACTACAGGCGTTTTGTTCATGACTTCTCCCGTATAGCTGCACCTTTGACCGGTTTGACCCGGAAGGGAGTTCCTTTCGTTTGGACAGAGGAATGCGAGCGTAGTTTTCAGCAGCTACGGACTTGTTTGACTACGGCGCCGGTATTATCTTTGCCTTCGGGATCAGGCGGATTTATGGTCTACTGTGATGCTTCGCGAGTAGGGTTAGGATGCGTATTGATGCAGCATGGCCGGGTGATCGCATATGCTTCTCGGCAGTTAAAGAAGCATGAACAGAACTACCCCACTCACGATTTGAAAATGGCTGCAGTGGTCTTTGCACTGAAGATTTGGCGACATTACCTATATGGCGAGTCGTGCCAAATATTCACAGACCACAAGAGCTTAAAATACATATTTCAGCAGCGAGACCTGAACCTCAGACAGTGTCGTTGGATGGAGTTGGTGAAAGACTACGACTGCGAGATCTTATATCACCCAGGCAAGGCGAATGTTGTGGCAGGTGCTTTGAGCAGGAGGCCCGGGGGTAGTCTATCCTATTTGCGCGCAGTGCAGAGGCAGTCGTCGGCAGATTGGCAGATTTTATGCGATAGCCGAGTTGAGTTCGAGTTCACTCAGACAGAGGGACAGCTCGCGCATGTTCGTGCACGCCTACAGTTTCTTGACCCTATATATGAGGCACAGCGCAGAGACGACCGCTGCTCAGAGATCATGGCACAGATGGGACAGGGCAGATTTTCCGAGTTCATGATTGATGATCAGGGGATTTTACGATATGGATCTAGACTGTGCGTACCAGATGCTGATGGATTGCGGCGCGACATTCTTGAGGAGGCACACCGATCAGTGTATAGTGTCCACCCCGGTTCCACGAAGATGTACCATGATATGAGAGAGACCTACTGGTGGGACGGGATGAAGAGGGACATTGCAGAGTTTGTATCGAGATGCCTGACTTGTCAGCAAGTCAAGGCCGAGCACCAAAGGCCCGCAGGAGAGCTACAGCCGTTACCCATTCCAGAGTGGAAACGGGAGCAGATTTCGATGGATTTCGTTGTGGGTCTACCCAGGACCAGTCGAGGGTACGACTCCATCTGGGTGATCGTAGATCGATTGATGAAAGCGGCTCACTTCCTTCCAGTGAAGACCACTTTCAGCTTCGCTCAGTATGCCCAGCTTTACATCGACGAGATCGTGCGGTTGCATGGCGTACCGACTTCTATCATGTCAGATCGAGGCACCCAGTTCACCAGCCGACTTTGGCAGAGACTTCAGGAGGCTTTGGGCACTCGTTTGAGCTTCAGCACAACGTTTCACCCGCAGACCGACGGACAGTCAGAGCGAACCATTCAAACTCTCGAGGACATGCTCAGAGCATGCGTTTTAGACTTCGGCGGTAGCTGGGATCGTCATTTACCGTTAGTGAAGTTCTCCTACAACAACAGCTTTCAGGATACTATTCAGATGGCACCTTTCGAGGCATTGTATGGGAGGAGATGCAGATCGCCCGTCTGTTGGACAGAGCTCAGCGAGAGCAGTATTTTGGGGCCGCAGCTTGTTGAGGAGACGACAGCGAAGATACAGTTGATCCGAGACCGGATGAGAGCGGCTCAGAGCAGGCAGAAATCATATGCATATAGGCGCCGTCGCAGACTAGAGTTCGCAGTTGGCGATCATGTTTTTCTGAGGGTCTCTCCGATTTGTGGGTTCCTTCGAGATTCTCGAGCGTGTCGGCACAGTTGCATATCGTTTGGCTCTTCCACCCAGCTTTCCGGATGTTCACCCCGTCTTCCATGTTTCGATGCTCCGCAAGTACCTTCACGACCCTTCGCATGCGATTCAGCACCCGACAGTCCAGCTAGAGCGCGACCTTTCTTTTGCAGAACAGCCGGTAGCCATCCTGGATCGGCAGGTGAAGAAGTTGAGATCGAAAGTTATACCGACCGTCAAGGTCCTTTGGCGTGGCCCGAGCAGCGAGGAGGTCACCTGGGAGACCGAGGGCGAGATGAGGAAGAAATATCCCCATCTCTTTGAAGGTACGCGTAGTTATATTTTTAAATTCGGGAACCGAATTTCTTTAAGGGGGAAGATTGTAACGCCTTGAAAAGTCGTTTTGGTGTTTTCCTGAAAATCGGTGAAAATTCGGTATTTTTCCGTAAACCGTCTTTTTTGTTATTTTGCAGTTTAGGACTAATTATACCTAATTTGGATAGGTAATTGCTATTTTTTAGTAGCAAATGAGTTACTTATGAAATTCTGGTCGTTTAAAAATTTTCCCTAATTTTTCAATTTTTAATATTATTTTAAGCCGGTAAGAAAATACATTAAATTAGCGATAAATACAAATTTAAATGGGCTAAATTTAAGCTTTAAAATCATGTTAATTAAAATCTAGTTGTAACATAAATTTTTAGTATTTTATTTTAAGTTTTAACTAATTTTTATTATAGAAAACGAAATTTATTGAATTTAAGCTAAAACTTGCAATTTCGGACTTGTAGGGTGTCTTTTTGCATAAAATTTCTTTTGTAAAACCCCATTCACCCTTCCCTCACCCCTAGGCCGGCCCCACCTCAGCAGCAAGCCCACAAAAAAATTTCCCCATCTAATTCGAACAAAATGATATGATAAGGGTTTTAAAGGGGTAAATTTGAAATTATGTGTGCTTTGATTTGAGTGGGTTGACTTGGGCTTTTCCCCACAACACCCACACCATCCCCACTCCTCCATTTCAGCCGAGAATTCCTGCATTCTACAGCAGCCCCCTCCCTCTTCTTGTCTAACTCTTTTCATCATCAAATTTCATCAAATTCCACCTCAAAATCCTTATAAATCTACAATTTCCTTCACAATTTCAAAGCAAAACCTTATTCCCTCTCTTCTCTAACCTAATTGGTTCAAATCTTGGAGAAAGATGGCATCTTTGGAGGCATATTGTTCTTGCTAGATCTCTAGTTGAGGTATAATTTCAATCCTTGGCTAATTTGTAGTTTAAAGTGTGTTAATTAGAACTTGAAAGTGTTAATTTTAGTGCTAATTTCTAATCTAGTTTTTTTAGTTCATGGCTTGAATTTTAATTAGGGTTTAGAAAACCATTATTTGGTTAATTAATTTATTTTGCTATCTAGTGTTTTGCTAACCTAAATCTAAGAGGTGAACTTGCTATTATGTTTCAAATTAGTGTTACTTTAAGTTTTTCTAGTATGGTTTTTTTAATTGCAATTGCTATTGATAAAAATCAAGAAAGGGTTGGTTGTGGAATATAGGTTTTGAAGCATAGTTAATGTGTTGAAATTTTGTGTAGTGGCTATCTAATGGTGTAACTTGGGTGATTATGCTTGGTTGTAGTCCTTTTTATCGCAAAACGGCAACGTTGCGCCGATTTTTGGAATGTTTGTGCTTACTAGTTTTGTTATAAAATTATGTGATGAATTATTTTTGATATCTTGATGATTGTATTGGCTTATCCTATGACATTTAGGATGTGTGAGTGCGGATTTTTGAGTGATCGGGTTTTAGCTTTGCCGGGCGACCAAATCGACGATTTTAGTTAGTTTTTGCGATTTTCGCGTGTGTTCCGCGCACCTTGTGCACGTTGTACCTAGCTTGTGAACGTTAGTATTTTCATTTAGGATTTGCGTCGTTCTTGATATGTAACCTATGTTTGGTATTGATGTAAATTCCAGGTTCGGTCGCGGAGGCGTCAGACGCGGCACGAAAGGGGAAAGCGGTGATTGGACGTGGCTAGCTAGGGATTCCGGTGAGTAGATTTAACATCTACGGGGGACTATCGTTTGGATGGCGCAAGTCTCCCGATAGTTTAAGTAGTTAAGTTTTTAGTGATATTAGTAACTACATCCATGCCTTATTTGACCTACATATGTGAACCCATTCTATAGGACACCTGCACCATTACCAGGGTTTTTATATGCAGCACGAGCACTATTCATGCTTACACACACGCCATGGTAATTGCCATGCCACCACACTAGATAACCTATAATTTGAAACCTTTTACTATAATTGATGCTTTAACCTGTGCTATTGCCTTTAATTCCTTAAAATGAAATCATAAGATTGCTAATCATGTGCATGTACCTCATCATGTTATTTGTTCATGCCTAGTCTATCAATCATACATCGCAACTTGATTATTGATACCATATGCATTCATTATCATTGGCATATGGATTTATGAGGATTTCTTGAGATTTTGTGATATTTCTGGATTTCGGGGGAAAGCCGCAAAATTTCTAAACATACTATATTTTTAAATATGTAATTTGCGGTTTTCTAGTGATGTAAGTGTCGTCCACCATGAGTTTGCTGTGGTTTTCGAGACCCGTTTCGAGGAGTTGGATGAACTGTCTCGGGTACATGGTGGGCCCGGTAAGGTACCCCAGGGCAAGAAGCTCGTGGTGCTGACGATGAGCCTGGCAGGGGACGGATTACCTACCGGTGACTGTTTGGGACGGCGGATATCCAGAGGATACCGACCGTGGCCGCGAGATGATGAGATATTGATATTGAGATGGGTCAGCCGGATGGCTGAGGCTAGAGATACTATGACATGAATATATGAGATTTGTGATAGTTTTGAGGTGTCGTTGCTGGACACAGGTTCTTGTTGATTCTATTGGTATTGTGCTGGTATTTCAAAAGAGATTCCTAAAGGAAAAACATGATTTCTTATACTTACACATTCAGATCACGAGTTGCTTCATATTGCATTCATACCTACTAGTATATTCATATTGCATACATATCTGCTATTATGTCCTGCCATACCTGTATTATAGATGCTAGGATGCTTGTGTGCATACTTGCGATAGCCTCTATAGATGTTATTTATTACTCACGAGTTGGCAACTCACCCCCGTTGTGCCACAGTCTTTTGCAGGTCCGCTCCGTCAGCACAGTAGCGGCGGGCGCACCGCTTCTTTTGCCTCTTTTGCCAGGACTCGAGGGTTTTGCTCGTAGGTGGGTTGTATTATTATTTTTGTACCATCTTGTATATTCTTTGTATCTAGAGTACTCCATCTACTGTATCTACCAGTATTGTTGTATATTGACCTTGAGATGAGACTGTGAGATTTGTGGACTTTTTATGATGTATTTTGGGGTCGAGCTCACTTGAGTCGACATGCGATTTTTCTTATGCTTCTTTATGATTATTTTGCATGTTGTTGTTTTATATTGCGTGGGATTTGTGACCGCCTTGTGGCGAAGAGCTAGCTCCCGCTTGGGGATGCTATATTTGTTGGATTTATATATATTCTTGTTGTACCCATTTTGGGGGCCAGTATTTACAAAGGAGACTCTGCCGAAATTTTCGAAAAAATTGATATTGTTTTTAAAAAGGTTTTATATGACTTGTTTGATAAACTCGCTTTCAATTGATTGGTTTTTCTTCACTCTTTTGCTTTTTGGTTTTGGTTTCTGGGCTTTGGCTTACTTATTTTACGGACGTCTTGAGACGTTTCGTAAACTTAAGTGCCAGTCATGTTTCGTACTCTGCGGGTCATGACAGTCGTTCCCTCCGATGTGCAGATGCGAGATGGGTCGAGTTCGTGAGCTTTCGCCTGGAAGGACTAGCGCAGAAATTGTGCGAATCAGTTGAGAAGGGTATAACAGCAGGTCTTCCTCCTATGACCTGGACGGAGTTCGTGACGGTGTTCCTTGCCCACTTCCTTCCCCAGAGTGTTAGGGATGCCCGAGCACACAGATTTGAGTCCTTGCGCCATACGCCAGAGATGACAGTGGCAGAGTACGATATGCTGTTCACCGAGCTATCAGTTTATGCTCCGTACCTAGTAGCTACTGAGGAGATGCGAGTCAAGAGATTTGTCCGAGGCTTGCTTACCGCGCTATTCCTTGCGATCAGCTCTGAGCATTACGAGACCTACGCTGCCGCGGTAGATGCAGCCCTATTGGTCGAGGAGCGCCTTGCCGAGACTTTAGTAGTTCCGGGGCCAAAGAGGGTTCGTACTGACATAGCAGCTCAGAGACATCCATTCAGACGCCATGATAGACGTGGTACAGGTGGCAGAGATTCAGGGCGTGGTCAGATGTTCGGCTCATACCCCCAGGAGGGTCAGCAGTCGTCCCGTGGATGTTTTGGATGTGGTAGTCCTCATCATCGCGTCAGAGATTATACCGAGACACGTCAGAGGGAGCCAGCCGTACCGCATGTCACACTTCCACCTTCCCCACCCCTGAGGGCGTTGCCCATTATACCCACAGTTACTCCGCGTCAGACGCAGGCACAGAGAGGCCGTGGTCGCGGAGGGTTTGTTCCTAGAGGGCGAGGCGGTCGAGGCAGGGGACAGCCAGCCACCGGCAGAGTACAGCCAGCTGCTAGTAGGGGACCGCCAGTTGCAGGTGGAGGACAGGCACGAGTTTTCGCTTTGACGCATCAGGACGCGCAGGCTTCCAATGCGGTGGTCTCAGGTATCTTACCAGTATGTTCTGTTGATGCACACGTGTTGTTCGATCCTGGATCCACGCACTCGTACGTGTCCACACACTTCGTGCCGAGTTTGGGTAGAGAGTCCGGTCTGCTTGATCAGCCGCTTGTTGTGACCACTCCCGTGGGAGAGTCGTTTGTTGCTAGGCACGTGTTTCGATCCTGCGTCGTCCGTATTGGCGATAGAGATCTGCCTGTCGATTTGGTCCTTCTTGAGTTATTGGATTTTGACGTTCTTTTGGGCATGGATTGGTTAGCCACGTGCTATGAGTCTATGGACTGCCACGAGAAGACAGTGAGGTTCTGTTTTCCCGGCGAGTCGTCCTTTGTCGTGCAGGGTGACAGTGATGCCACTCCTCACCTTTTGATTTCTTCTCTTCGCGCTGGACAGCTTTTGAGGAAGGGATGTCAGGGATTCCTAGCATATGTTTGTGACACTAGAGCCACAGATGTTCCGTTGGAGCAGGTTCCGATTGTGTGTGAGTTCCCTGATGTGTTCCCTGACGAGCTTTCTGGGCTACCGCCTGAGAGCGACATTGCATTTTGTATTGATTTGATTTCCGGCTCGGGGCCTATTTCTATACCGCCTTATCGGATGGCCCCGATGATTGTCACGCTCTAACTGTGTCGTGTTTAAAAAGAATTCTGAAATTACCGCAATCAAAACGGTGTCGCTTGTAGCGAGCCGCGATGAATACGGGTCGTCCGCAGGGAGATGGTAAGTTTCTTATTGCTTGTTTTAACGAGTTAATTCCGTGTTTTGATTTGTTGGTTAACTAATTGTCGTAACAAAGATATGAATAAAAAGGGCTTGTTAAGGGTAGTAATAAGTTAGATTGTATGAAGGTGGTGTTTGCCAATTCCTTATAGCCCCGACTTGGTATTGATACTAAAGCAATAGGTAACAACGCGGATTAGGGAACTTGAAATACGGTATTTGCGGTATTTCGCTAAATCCGTTTTCCTTGTCCCTTGTCCTTCCGTTGTTATCTCTTGATTTTAGCCTTTGGCAAACCACGGGCAATCCGGTCATGATTAGGAATCATCACTATCGGGGTAGGATAGGATGCCTAGTGAGCGGAGTTGCGGGTGATTTGCACGAAGTTTCAATAGGCAAGTTTTAGGTTTTAAAGTTTGGACAAAGAAAATCTTTGAATACGATCTAACATATTACACCCTTAACAAGTGAAAAGATTACTCACACATATTTACAAATTAACAAGAAAGAAAAGAGAAGATACATAAAAACATGCAATGAAATAAAGAGGAAAAGAGAACCGATGAGTTCAAGCGTTTTATCTCCCAGTGTTCAATCCCCGGCAATGTGTGAGATCCAAATACCAAGCTTTAAGGTTGCAAGCTCACTTAAGAGGTTGCAAGATCAAAGCAAGGCATGAATTTCATAATTGAAATCATGTAAAGTGGAACAAGACATGTAATAAAAATACGAACTTTTATTGAAGAACAAACTTGTTACAAGAAATCTTGAAGTCAAGAACCTAAGCCTTAAGCTTGCAAGTTCTAAATGAGAAGTTGCAAGGTCAAGACAAAGGGGTAAGAGCTCAAGAATGAAAAGAAAAATTACAAGAATTCTAAGATAGAACTAAAGAAAAAGCTACCCTTTCCTCTTCCCTCTGGTCTCTATTTATAGGCTCAGAAAGAAATATTCATATCTGCCCCATTATGGCTCATGCTGATTTGTTTGATTGCCTTTGATTTGAACACATGCTTTTTAGTCTTGAATGCATATAATATCATATGCATATAAAATCATATCCTTGATTTCATATAAAATCATATCCTTGATGATTGCATATAAAATCATATCCTTGATTGCATATAGAATCATATCCTTGATGATTGCATATAAAATCATATCCTTGATTGCATATAGAATCATATCCTTGATTGCATATAAAATCATATCCTTGATTGCATATAGAATCATATCCTTGATTGCATATAAAATCATATCCACATGTGCTTAAAAGTCTTGTGTACACACTTGTTGTGTTGGACCATTTAGAAAAAAATGTGTACACAACTTGTTGCATAAAGGAACTCCTGAAGTATCGGTCGGTTAGCGTTTCTGGTCGCAGTGTCTTCCCTCAAGTGATATATCCGCGTTGTTGGATGCATTTCCAGTATTTTGTCATGGATACCTGTAATCTGTAATACTGAGCAGACACTGGTCAATAATACCGATAAATACAACAATTAGATAATGAATGAACGGTATTAGAATGCAATTTTCTGATATGAACAAATACCCCCAAACTTATCTATTGCTCGTTTCGAGCAAAACCAATTTATTCACAAAAAATTTCCTAACCTCACTTTCGCAGGGAACGCGATTGCACTGAGCAAGTGCAACAAGCCGTTAAACCTCTAGGTGTCCCTAGTAGGAGGAGTGTTGTCTCCTGAGGGTTTTCAGCGGATACTACCCACAAAATCCGGTCAAGCTAGTTTTGTAAAATAACTAAGATTCAAACCCTAAAGTTTTGTTTCAGAAAATAACAATTCTATTATCCTAGGTCTAGACTATCGACTCTTTATTTTTCACACCTCGCTTCTTGTTTAGCTACAGCTTTTATATGTCTTCACGTGCAGTGCAAATAGTGTCGTTAAGTTCCCGAAAGGTCGAATAAAGTCATCATATCACACAATTAAGCCCGGATAAAAATTTTAAAAGGATCACATAAGTTTTATAAAGAGTTAAGCAATTTTTTTCAAGCTTCGTTTTCCAGTAAAAAGTTTCAACTTCAGAATTTCTATCTTCCTTAACAGGAAACTAGGTCTTATTTTTCACTCCACCCTTTCCTTGTTTTCATTTCATACACACCTCTGTGAATCGTGCAATAGTCTTTATCATAGAATAAAACCTTCATATCTCCGCTAAAATTTTTTTTAAAAAAGCCTGTCTTTTATCAAGATTATTCTCACACAAAGAACCGTTAGGAATTTTAACTCGGAGAGAACACTTGCTTGACTTTGTTTTAATCTAGACTTTCTAGGCTTCTTAGCGAGCTTTGGGCCAATGCACCCACACCAGTTGGTTTTAGGGCATTAGGTGTAGAAACACCCCGGCGGACTTAATTACTCACGTTACCCAGGTCCAAAAACAAAAGACAGTTTGGCGTGAAAATCAGATGATTTAATACGAACGGAGATATAACCGGCAGTTCAATTATTTTTTGGATAAAAGACGTGTTTAGTGGGTTTGGTGTGTAATCATTCCAATCAAGTTTCAGATGGGTTATTTTTCAGACTTAGTTCCAATTACGGCATCAATAACATTCCTTCATATTCGCTTTACTTCATAAACTATTCTTGACACTACTTATTTCAGAACAAACCTATTTGATCCTCAGAAAATCATTGATCCATTTAAAAGTTTTTCGACATAAAAGACTTATCATCTAATTCCCAAAAACTCACGACACGTGTAGTGTGATGTAAAGACGTATATCAGCTATAGTTAACTTCAAAGGAGAGTTATTTTTCAGGTTTTCAAAATCTAAACATAAAATTTAGTTATTCTTATTTTATCAAACAAAACCGTCGAAATGTTGAATCAGAGTCCTCCCACTAGCTAACTTGACAGAAAAGTTTTTATGTTTTTAGAAAATTTTCAGATTTTTATGGATTTTATGGATTTTAATATGCAGATACAAAATATACATATGAATGCGAAGGTAAGAAATGCGTACCGAGCGTACCCCCAAACTTAAACTGAACAGTGTCCTCACTGTCATTGCATGAAGAGATCATTTGAAGGGTCAAAAATTGTCGGTTAGCGATACACAATTTTTATTTGTTTTTGTTTGTAAAGAAAAGAAAAAGAAAAAGAATGGAAAAGAATATTCACAAATATATACAAAAGGCTTTATACATACCCCCAAACTTATTTGGAACAGTGTCCACTGTTCTTGGCTGGATAACCGAAGTTTGGAGGTGGGCAGAGGAAGATCAGGCAGGGTAAACCGGCTCCTGTAAGAATAGGAGCTCCTCTGTTGGTTCGGCGCTAAGGTACGGTTTTAGTCGGTGTCCGTTCACTTTGAAAAATGAACCGTCCTTTGGATTTTCCAAATCCACAGCGCCCTGCGGATACACATTCCGCACAAAATACGGCCCTTTCCAGCGAGATCGGAGCTTTCCTGGATGGAAATGAAGTCTGGTGTCGTAAAGCAGTACCTGCTGACCAGGTACGAAGGTTTTGCGCAAAAGGTGTTTATCGTGAAACACCTTCGTTCTATTCTTAACGACAACCGCGTTATCGTAAGCCTCATCCCTAAGCTCGCTCAGTTCGTTCAGTTGCAGCTTCCGATGGCTGCCCGCATCTTCGAGAGATAGATTCAGCTCTTTTATCGCCCAAAATGTGCGATGCTCTATTTCGACAGGGAGGTGGCAAGCTTTTCCGTATACAAGCCGATAGGGAGACATGCCAAGGTCGGTCTTATAAGCAGTGCGAAAAGCCCAAAGGGCATCAGTTAGTTTCAGCGACCAATCCTTACGGTTCTTGGAAACCGTCTTCTCCAGTATCTGCTTGATCTGCCGATTTGAGACTTTGGCTTGACCACAGGTTTGGGGGTGATAGGGCGTGGATAGCTTATGATTAATGGAATACTTCCGCATTAAGGTCTCGAAAGTCTTATTGCAGAAATGACTTCCATTGTCGCTAATGATCGCTCGGGGGTGCCCAAAACGGGAGAAAATGTTTTCTTTAAGGAACCTAACGACAACCTTGTTGTCGTTAGTCCGGCTGGGCACAGCCTCGACCCACTTAGAGACGTAATCAACAGCTAGAAGGATGTACAAGTTCCCGAAAGAGCTGGGAAACGGCCCCATGAAATCTATCCCCCACACGTCGAAAATCTCCACAACCAAGATTGGTTGGAGCGACATCTCGTTTCTCCGGGATATCCGGCCCATATGTTGGCACCGGGAGCAAGTCTTGCAATAGTCATGAGCGTCTTTGAAGAGTTGTGGCCAGTAGAAACCACATTGCAAGATCTTCTCAGCTGTCTTTCTGGGGCCAAAATGCCCGCCACACGCTTGATCGTGGCAAAATGACAGCACACTCTTGAATTCCTCATCAGGGACACACCTACGAATAATCTGGTCAGGACAGTACTTGAACAGATAGGGTTCGTCCCAGTAAAAATGTTTTACTTGGGATAAAAAGCGAAGTCTGTCCTGACTTGACCATTCGGTTGGTAGTAACCCTGTGGCCAAATAGTTCACAATATCTGCGAACCAAGGTTCGCGAGATATTGTCAAGAGTTGTTCATCCGGGAAAACGTCATTGATCGGGATTTGAAGCGACGGCGAAGAAGGAAGTCGTGAGAGATGGTCGGCAACGACGTTTTCACATCCTCGTTTGTCCTTAATGACAAGGTCAAACTCTTGAAGCAAGAGGATCCAACGTATAAGCCGAGATTTGGCATCTTTGTTCGCAAAAAGATGGCGCAGAGCAGAATGATCAGTGTAAACAATGACTGGAGAGCCGATGAGGTAGGGCCTGAACTTCTCTAAAGCAAATACAACAGCCAAGAATTCCTTCTCAGTTGTTGTCTAATTGAGTTGGGCGTCGTTCAGGGTTCGGCTAGCGTAATAGATTACGTGCGGCATATTGTTGATGTGTTGTCCAAGGACAGCACCGATGGCAGAGTCGGATGCATCGCACATAATCTCGAATGGGTGCGTCCAGTCAGGGGAAGAGAGAACGGGAGCAGAAGTGAGTGAGTGTTTCAATGATTCAAAAGCAGCCACACAGCTCGGGCTGAAGTCGAATGGCGTGTCCTTGGCCAGTAGAAGAGTCAAGGGCCTAGCAATCTTGCTAAAGTCCTTGATAAACCGTCTATAGAAACCGGCGTGGCCAAGGAAGGCTCGGATATCTCGGACGCATCGGGGAGGAGGAAGATTGGAAATGACCTCAATCTTTGCTTTGTCTACCTCAATGCCTTTCTGCGAGATGATATGTCCTAAGACAATACCTTCGCGCACCATGAAGTGGCATTTCTCCCAGTTCAAAGTGAGATTCTTGTCCTTACATCTGGTAAGGACAGCGTCGAGATGCAGCAGACACTCGTCAAAGGAATCGCCAAAGATGGAGAAGTCGTCCATGAAGATCTCCAAGAATTTCTCCACCATGTCTGAGAATATTCCCATCATACACCGCTGGAAGGTAGCGGGCGCATTGCATAACCCAAAGGGCATGCGACGATATGCAAACGTGCCGAAAGGACAAGTGAAAGTAGTCTTGTCCTGGTCTTTTTCGGCGATGGGAATTTGATTATAGCCAGAGTAGCCATCAAGAAAGCAATAGTACTCATGTCCGGCCAATCGTTCGAGCATCTGGTCAATAAAAGGTAGCGGAAAGTGGTCTTTCCGCGTTGCGGCGTTGAGTTTTCGGTAATCAATGCATACTCGCCACCCAGTTTGGGTACGAGTAGGGATTAACTCGTTCGCCTCGTTGGTTATGACCGTGATGCCCGACTTCTTGGGGACAACATGAATGGGGCTAACCCACTGGCTATCGGAGATAGGGTAAATGATACCACTATCCAGACATTTGACGATCTCCTTCTTCACAGCCTCCTTCATGACTGGATTGAGACGTCTTTGTGGATCCCGGGCTGCTTTGGCATCATCCATCAGATGAATATGATGCTCAACGATCAGGGGACTAATCCCCTTGATGTTCGCCATGGACCAGCCAAAAGCTTGCCTATTGCCGTGTAAGACCGAAAGAAGGGCTTTCTCTTGCTCGGGAGCAAGAGAAGCCGAAATGATAACCGGGAGGGTCTCGTTCTCACCTAAGTAAGCGTACTTAAGGTGAGACGGCAAAGGCTTGAGTTCGAGAATTGGAGGTGAAATGATTGAAGGCTGGATTGGAGAAAAGGTCTCGAACTCAAAGGATTCCATCAAAGGTTCAAAACGAGCGTAAGCTACCGAGTTGGATGGTTCAGGTAACTCATCCGGAAAGTCAAAAGATTCAAACTCGGGTTGTGAGCGGCTAAGATCGTGTGAGAACGTAAAACACTCGTAGTCGTAGTCGGGCGCAGAAGCAGCAGCAGGTTCGAAGAGAAACGCACTAGTGGCGTCAAGGTTATCGCGTTCAAACAGAAACTCCTCGAATTCACACTCTTCCGGGGTGATCTCCTGGATCGAGCAGACGTCCAGTATATGAGCATTAGGTTCGGCGGGCTGATTCCCCAACCTAAAAATGTTGAGTTCAATCGTCATATTTCCAAAAGAGAGGTTCATCGAACCATTGCGACAATTGATCACAGCATTTGAGGTTGCGAGAAATGGGCAACCGAGTATCACCGGAATTTGATTCCGGGGGTTAGCTACAGGCTGTGTATCTAATACAATGAAGTCAACGGGGAATATGAAGTCCCCGACTCTTATCAACACATCCTCTAGCTCACCCCTAGGATGGGTGATCGATCGGTCGGCCATTTGGAGAGTGCAGTGCGTGGGTTTCAGCTCTCCGACGCCTAATTGCTCGTATACTGAATACGGAAGCAAGTTAACACTGGCACCAAGATCTAATAGTGCGCGGTTGATGTTCTTATCCCCAATGGTAATTGAAATCGTAGGACAGCCAGGGTCCTTCCGTTTTTGTGGTAAAGATTGGGTAAGGGCATCACTCACAGCATAGCCAAGAAAACTTTCTTGGGTACCTGAGATTTCCTCTTTTTCGTGCACAAGTCCTTTAAGATTTTTGCGTAAGACGGGACTTGTTGGACAGCATCTAAAAGAGGAATGTTAATGTTAACTTGCTTAAATAACTCCAGAATCTTCTCCATTTGAGGATTTTGTTTATTAGATCTCAACCGGTTTGGAAATGGAAAATTTTGAAAATTGGTTGAGTCTAATGCTGGAGGAGGAGATTGTGGAGTTGGACCGGATCCCAGAATAGGTGTTTTCGTGGAGTGAGAAGTGGGTCCGTTCATAGAAGAAGAGGAAGGAGAGCCTTGTGAAGAACGGAGAATAGGCTCAGAAGATGAAGAAGGAGAAGGAGAAGAAGAAGAAGAAGAAGAAGAAGCGACCGGGGTGTCATCGTTGATCCGTGTGCCAATATTGTTTTGCAGCATCCTCCCCGATCTCAGTGTAGTCACGGCACTCACATTATGGTTTTGTTGTTCAAGAGCAACATGTGTATTATGTGGGTGACCGGGATTTGGAAGTGGCTAGGACGGGAGCTTCCCCTTCTCTCGCTCGCTTAAGGCCGCGTTCAGCTGTGCAATCTGGGCCTCGATGGTCTTGATGCTTTGCCCGTGTGCGGCAGTGTGTTGCACTAAAGATTGAATCGAAGACTGGATATTGGCGGTGGATTGAGTCGATTGTTTAACAAACGCCTCCAGACTTCGCTCGAGCGAGGAAACCTTATCGTTGTTTGACGGAACAAAGTTGTTTGGTGGAAAAGAGTTGTTGGGTGCAAAGTTGTTCGTCTGGTTTTGGAAAGGCTGGGGTTGGAAGGGCTGCTGATATTGATGTTGAGTTTGTTGTTGCGCTTGTTGTTGCGGTGGAGGGGGCCTTTGGAAGTGGTTGCCTTGGAATTGATTCTGATTCTGATTCCAGGCGAAATTGGGGTGGTTCCTCCAACCGGGATTGTACGTGGAAGAGTACGGATCATTCCTTGGTCTTTGCTGAAATGCAGCATTAACCTGATCCTGTCCTTGAGATGGAGAATTGTAAGGACACTCTTCGGTTAAATGAGAGGGATCGGAACAACAAGCGCAGATGGTACGAAGTGGAAGAACAGGGCTAGGAGCAGGAGAAGAAAATTTGCTCTCTATCGCTTCAAGCTTTCTAGTTATTGCAGCCATTTCAGCTTTCATTGCAATAGAGACGTCAAGTTGATGAA
Source organism: Agapanthus africanus (assembly GCA_030015575.1). NCBI lineage: Eukaryota > Viridiplantae > Streptophyta > Magnoliopsida > Asparagales > Amaryllidaceae > Agapanthus > Agapanthus africanus. The sequence goes on from JASDDO010000029.1 coordinate 220,482,252, forward strand.
TTGCTACCCTAGACTGACCGGTAGAAGTGGAGGTAGAAGAAGAAGAATTCGTCGGTCTCGTGCTCTCCCACTGTAGCGTTTGCTCCGCAAGGTCGTCAAAGAATTGCCATGCTTCCTCGTCAGATTTGGATAGGAAGTGGCCCTGACAGATGGTTTCCAACAACTGCTTCGTTGCTGGGTTCAGGCCCTCGTATAAGGTTTGGCAAAGTTGCCATTTCTCTATACCGTGGTGAGGACACTGAACAAGAAGGTCTTTGTACCGGTCAAAGCACTTCCAGAAGGGTTCAGAAGGAAGCTGGGAGAATTGATTGATTTCATTACGAATCCTTGCAGTTTTGTGATTTGGATAAAACTTTTTGAGAAACGCTTTAACAAACTCATCCCAACTGGTTATGGAATGGGACGCGGTGCTATACAGCCATTTTTCAGCGAGATCGCATAGAGTGAACGGAATGATCCGTAGACGTATAGCATCGTCCGACAGCTGGGTGGTTTTCATCATGGCACAGACGTTTTGAAATTTGTTGATGAAGATATAGGCATCTTCAGATTCAAGCCCATGAAAACGTGGAAGCATGTTGATGAAATGGGGCTTAATTTCAAAGTTGTCCCCATTGGCCGGAGAAAGAGAAAGGCAGGTGGGAAGTGCAGAACGGGTGGGGTAGAAACGATCCTGGAGCGCGATTCGCTGCGGCGCTACAACAGGCGGAGGTGGTGGGATATTGGTCTCCGTAGGAGGTGGAGCCAATCCAGGGGTGGTCAAAGAGATGTTCGGATTGAATCCCGACATCGCGGAAGAAGAGGTTGGTGAAAGCGAAGGTGAAGGTGAAGAAGTATGAACAGAATTCCGGTCAACGTCGGAGTTGGCCGGCAAAGGTAGGGGTGAAAGAGGAGTGGAAGGAGTATCGACTTCGGAGTCGATCGCGTAGTCGGTAGCGACTAACGTAACGCGGACTAGACGGGCGCTAGTGTCCCGAGTCCAAGCGGACATACACTAAACGAGTTTAGTATAGTCAAAGCGAAGAAGGTGAGGGTAAGAAAACGTCAATGGAGAAAGGCGATGGGTGATGGGTGAAAAATGGATTTGGCGACAAAGGGCAAGTTTTTTTTATAAAAGTTTTTGATTTTTCCTTTTTTTTTTTTAGAAGGAGATTTACAGAAATATGTACGGATATACGGATTAAGCAATACAAACAAGATATGCACAATCACACCTAGATCTAGGGTAACCTAGGTCTACTAGACCTGCTCCTGAACTTGATTGTCGAAGTTAAACAGTGTTGAGAAACGGGCTTAAAAATACACTGATCACAAGGTCAGGTAAGTGCAGAGATAAGGGGAGGTTGTCCAACGCTTTCGCGAAGTTCCTTAATTAAGTAACCCTTTCTCTTTCGGCGGTTGCGCCTTTAACACTTTCCTAGACACCCCGTAAACAATATACCGTTAAGCGAGGTTCTAAACACGGTTTATCTTCTCCTAATGAGCGCGAAGTCCTTAGGGCTGAAGTCTAGTATTTTTTAATTTACAATGGACAATGCATATGCTTTAGTGATTTTTGGGGTCCTGGAAAGGGTGATGAAATCCCCACCCAATCTGGATTGGTGTTAGAGCCCCTTAAGTCCGTATTAAATGATGCAATGCACAAAATTCAACCAAGTTTTGTTTTCAAGCAATCAGTTATCGTTTTTTACTTTTAATGCGGCGCTGCAACAAATACGGTTAGTTTTTTTTTTTGGCTTTTTGCGGCGATTTTTGCTAAGAATCCTGCAAAGACAAGAATATTGGAGCGTCGGGTTTGAGAGGGGAAGTTTAGAAAAATACGTACCAAAAAGCACGAGTTTCAGAAACTCGTGTTGATATTGCCTCCGAGTGGTCGAATGGTTCGCTTGCGCGGGTCTAACTACCCGGATCTTTGGCACTGAGTGTTCACCCTCCTTTGCACTTGAAAATGCCCCTTTGTTCCGTATGATCGCTGCTCAAAATCCGGCAAATCTGCATATGTTGGAAAAATACGGATATTTGAGCCAAAAAGCAATATTAACAACCACAATTCTGAACACAAATAATTAAGAAAATCAGAGTGTTAGCAGAATTCAAATCCAGAGAAGAAAAGAATTTTATTTGTGTTTGTGGTTGGTTTCAAAAAGAATGGTTATTTGTTTGAATGTGTTAGAAGTTAGTTTTATACAGAATATGCACAAATTTAACCCGAAACTACAAGTATAAAAAGCGTTACCGTCTCCCCGGCAACGGCGCCATTTGATTATCACGCTCTAACTGTGTCGTGTTTAAAAAGAATTCTGAAATTACCGCAATCAAAACGGTGTCGCTTGTAGCGAGCCGCGATGAATACGGGTCGTCCGCAGGGAGATGGTAAGTTTCTTATTGCTTGTTTTAACGAGTTAATTCCGTGTTTTGATTTGTTGGTTAACTAATTGTCGTAACAAAGATATGAATAAAAAAGGCTTGTTAAGGGTAGTAATAAGTTAGATTGTATGAAGGTGATGTTTGCCAATTCCTTATAGCCCCGACTTGGTATTGATACTAAAGCAATAGGTTACAACGCGGATTAGGGAACTTGAAATACGGTATTTACGGTATTTCGCTAAATCCGTTTTCCTTGTCCCTTGTCCTTCCGTTGTTATCTCTTGATTTTAGCCTTCAAGAAACCACGGGCAATCCGGTCATGATTAGGAATCATCACTATCGGGGTAGGATAGGATGCCTAGTGAGCGGAGTTGCGGGTGATTTGCACGAAGTTTCAATAGGCAAGTTTTAGGTTTTAAAGTTTGGACAAAGAAAATCTTCGAATACGATCTAACATATTACACCCTTAACAAGTGAAAAGATTACTCACACATATTTACAAATTAACAAGAAAGAAAAGAGAAGATACATAAAAACATGCAATGAAATAAAGAGGAAAAGAGAACCGATGAGTTCAAGTGTTTTATCTCCTAGTGTTCAATCCCCGGCAACGTGTGAGATCCAAATACCAAGCTTTAAGGTTGCAAGCTCACTTAAGAGGTTGCAACATCAAAGCAAGGCATGAATTTCAAAATTGAAATCATGTAAAGTGGAACAAGACATGTAATAAAAATATGAACTTTTATTGAAGAACAAACTTGTTACAAGAGATCTTGAAGTCAAGAACCTAAGCCTTAAGCTTGCAAGTTCTAAATGAGAAGTTGCAAGGTCAAGACAAAGGGGCAAGAGCTCAAGAATGAAAAGAAAAATTACAAGAATTCTAAGATAGAACTAAAGAAAAAGCTACCCTTTCCTCTTCCCTCTGGTCTCTATTTATAGGCTCAGAAAGAAATATTCATATCTGCCCCATTATGGCTCATGCTGATTTATTTGATTGCCTTTGATTTGAACACATGCTTTTTAGTCTTGAATGCATATAATATCATATGCATATAAAATCATATCCTTGATTTCATATAAAATCATATCCTTGATGATTGCATATAAAATCATATCCTTGATTGCATATAGAATCATATCCTTGATGATTGCATATAAAATCATATCCTTGATTGCATATAGAATCATATCCTTGATTGCATATAAAATCATATCCTTGATTGCATATAGAATCATATCCTTGATTGCATATAAAATCATATCCACATGTGCTTAAAAGTCTTGTGTACACACTTGTTGTGTTGGACCATTTAGAAAAAAATGTGTACACAACTTGTTGCATAAAGGAACTCCTGAAGTATCGGTCGGTTAGCGTTTCTGGTCGCAGTGTCTTCCCTCAAGTGATATATCCGCGCTGTTGGATGCATTTCCAGTATTTTGTCATGGATACCTGTAATCTGTAATACTGAGCAGACACTGGTCAATAATACCGATAAATACAACAATTAGATAATGAATGAACGGTATTAGAATGCAATTTTCTGATATGAACACCCGACGGAGCTTAGTGAGTTGAAGAGTCAGTTGCAAGAATTGCTGGACAAGGGACTTATTCGACCCAGCGTTTCTCCTTGGGGTGCTCCAGTTCTGTTTGTCAAGAAGAAGGACATAAGCTTTCGTTTGTGTATAGACTACCGGCAGCTGAACCGGGTGACCGTGCGGATAAGATATCCTTTGCCACGTATCGACGATTTTTTCAACCAGCTTCAGGGGGCAGGATATTTTTCGAGGATCAATTTACGATCGGGCTATCATCAGCTGCGAGTTAGACAGGAGGACATTCCAAAGACAGCTTTCCGTACACGCTATGGCCATTATGAGTTTTTGGTGATGTCGTTCGGGCTCACCAACGCGCCAGCAGCCTTTATGGACTTGATGAACCGTATATTCCGGCCGTATCTCGACTTGTTCATCATCGTATTCATTGACGATATATTGGTGTATTCTCGGAGCAGAAAGGAGCACGAGCAGCACCTGCGGATTATACTGCAGATCTTGAGGAAGCACCAGCTTTATGCAAAATTCTCCAAGTGCGCTTTTTGGCTCGACAGTGTAGACTTCTTGGGTCACGTGATTACACGGGATGGTATAGGTGTGGACCCAAGGAAGATTGAGGCCGTTCAGAGCTGGCCCAGACCTACATCCATTACTGAGATACGCAGCTTTCTAGGATTGGCCGGTTACTACAGGCAATTCGTACAGGATTTTTCCCGTATTGCTGCACCCTTGACCGGATTGACCCGGAAGGGAGTTCCCTTCGATTGGACAGAGGATTGCGAGCACAGTTTCCAGCAGCTATGGACTTGTTTGACTACGGCGCCAGTATTATCATTGCCTTCAGGATCAGGCGGATTTGCAGTCTATTATGACGCTTCACGAGTGGGGCTAGGGTGTGTATTGATGCAGCATGGCAGGGTGATCGCGTATGCTTCACGACAGCTGAAGAGACATGAACAGAACTACCCTACTCACGATTTGGAGATGGCTGCAGTGGTCTTTGCACTTAAGATCTGGCGACATTACCTATACGGCGAGTCGTGCCAGATATTCACTGATCACAAAAACCTCAAGTACATATTTCAGCAGCGAGACCTGAATCTCCGACAGCGCCGATGGATGGAGTTAGTGAAGGACTACGACTGCTAGATCTTATATCACCCAGGCAAGGCTAACGTAGTAGAAGATTCTTTGAGTAGGAGGCCCGGGGGTAGTTTAGCGTGTTTGAGTGCAGTACAGAGGCAGTCGTCGGCAGATTGGCAGATATTATGCGACAGCCGAGTGCAGTTCGAGTTCACGCAGATCGGGGGACAGCTCGCGCATGTTCGTGCACGCCCACAGTTGCTTGACCGTATATATGAGGCACAGCGCAGGGATGACCGTTGCTCAGAGATCATGACACAGATTGGACAGGGCAGATTCTCCGAGTTTATGAGTGATGATCAGGGGATATTACGATTTGGGTCTAGACTGTGCGTACCAGATGCTGAGGGATTGCGGCGCGATATTCTTAAGGAGGCACATCGATCGGTGTACAGTGTCCATCCCGGTTCCACCAAGATGTACCATGATATGAAAGAGACCTACTGGTGGGACGGAATGAAGAGGGACATCGCGGAGTTCGTATCGAGATGCTTGACTTGTCAGCAAGTCAAGGCCGAGCACCAGAGGCCCGCAGGAGAGCTACAGCCATTACCCATTCCGGAGTGGAAATAGGAACAGGTTTCGATGGATTTCATGGTGGGTCTACCCAGGACTAGGCGAGGGTATGACTCCATTTGGGTGATCGTGGATCTTCTGACGAAAGCGGCTCACTTCCTGCCAGTGAAGACGACTTTCGGATTTGAGCAGTACGCCCAGATTTATATCGATGAGATTGTATGACTACATGGGGTCCCGACTTGTATTGTGTCCGACCGAGGCGCCCAGTTTACCAGAAGATTATGTGATAGACTTCAGGAGGCTTTGGGCACTCGTTTGAGTTTCAGCACGGCATTCCATCCGCAGACCGACGGACAGTCAGAGCGGACCATTCAGACTCTCGAGGACATGCTCCGAGCTTGCGTTTTAGACTTTGGTGGTAGCTGGGATCATCATTTACCATTGATAGAGTTCTCCTACAACAATAGCTTCCGGGATACGATTCAGATGGCACCTTTCGAGGCTTTGTATGGGAGGAGATATAGATCGCCTGTCTGTTGGACAGAGCTCAGCGATGGCAGTATTTTGGGGCCACAGATCGTACAGGAGACGACTGAGAAGATACAGCTGATTCAAGACAGGATGAGGACAGCTCAGAGCAGGCAGAGATCGTATGCTGACAGGCGCCGCCGCAGACTAGAGTTCGCAGTTGGCGATCACGTGTTTCTGAGGGTCTCTCCGATGAAGGGAGTAATGAGGTTTGGACGGAAGGGGAAGCTTAGCCCCAGATTCATAGGTCCCTTTGAGATCCTCGAGCGTGTGGGCGCGGTAGCTTATCGTTTGGCTCTTCCACCCGACTTCCCAGATGTTCACCCCGTATTCCACGTGTCGATGCTTCGCAGATACCTGCATGACCCTTCGCACATGATTCAGCATCAGGCCGTTCAGCTCGAGCGCGACCTTATGTTCACCGAACAGCCAGTCGTGATCTTGGACCGGCAGGTGAAGAAGCTTAGATCGAAGGTCTTGCCATCAGTAAAGGTGCTTTGGCGCAGCCCAAATGGTGATGAGATCACTTGGGAGGCCGAGGGCAAGATGCGGAAGAAGTTCCCTCATCTCTTTGAAGGTATGCGTTGCTTTATATTTTGAATTCGGGGACGAATTTCTTTAAGGGGGGAAGATTGTAACACCCTAGGATGTGTTTAGTGGCTAATTATATTTTAATATGTGATTTTAATAAAAAGGTTTACCAAATTGATTTTCAAATAATTTTTCCAATTTAATAAATATTTTTCAAAAATTTTGCCAAGCCTGCACAAACTTGTGCATGTAAACTAGGGTTAAACCATGTTTAACAACCATGGTGGATTAAACCTCTCTTTTATTAAGTTAAAATGATTTTTATTAGGGTATTTTTTTTAAATGAAAAAGGGATTTAAAATTTTAAGTTGGTTGACTTGTGAGTGCATCATGACAAGCCCATGCTTGCATTTAATGTGGTAAGAGAGAGAGAGGGATGGGGGGCTTGACCTTGGGCACCATCATTTCCTTTGTTGCAACACTCTCTCATATCTCACTCACTCTCTCACTCTCTCTCACACACACACAACTACATCTGCATCAACAGCAGAAGTTGCAGCAGCAGAAGCATCAAACACCAGCACCAGAACAACAACAGCAACTACATCAGCATTTCCAGCAGCAGCAGCTCAGCCCCAGCAGCCCCAGCGCATGTAGCATCAGCCGAGCAGCCCAGCACCAACACCATCAGCAACAATAACAACACCAACAACAGCAACAAGCAGCAATAACAACACAAACAACAACAACCAGCAGCAGCATCAGCAGTAGCAGTAACAACAGCAACAATTTCTGTAGCAGCTTCTTCTTCTTCTCTTCTTCTCCTGAACCAGCGTCGTAGGGTCAAGTGAGGTATAACTTCTGAGCTTCACTTGCTTGTATGCTAGACTTGTGCGTTGGTTTAGTTTAATTAGTGTAAATTGGTAGTTGTTATCACTAGATTTGGTGTTTTTAGCGATATTTGTGGTGATTAGTGTGAACTTTGCTTAGGCAAGGTTAGTTTTGGGTTAGACAAAGTTGGTTAGGTGCAGTTGAAGCCAAGTAAACCTAGGTAACCCCATATTACACCAAAATACCCTGAATTTTCATGTTTGTGCAAAATGTGACTTTTTAAGCAAAAACATAGCATCCTGATATCTGCTGTTACCCCGGTGACTCCAGAATAAATTTGAGTGGACCATAGCCTACTAGTGACACCCTGACCCCACCACCAGAGCCCGACCCCACCATTCAACCTTCAGGCCGCCGAAATAATCAATCTGGCCGCAAATTGCGGCCAGAGTAGGGAGATAGGAGCTAGGGTTTTTAGGGTGGGTATCTGCTATATTTTGTAGGTCCATGGTATATATAGTTTTGTAATATTGTAACCTGGGTAGAATCTGGGACGATATATCGTTTTCTGGTGTTTTTAGTTTGCGCGATACGCGCGATTCGCGAGTGGGTTTTGTGATTCAGCGTATCGCGGCGTGTCGGGCTGAGTCGTAGACGCGTGCACACACGTTTCAGCGTATCGCACACACGCGCGTTGATTCGCGACGCGAGTTTCACGTTTTGTTTCGATATCGCGTTTTGCGAGATTCTTGCTTACATAATTGGACTCCTTGTGTAAATTCCAGGTTCACAGGCGGGTACGTCAGACGTCGCCAGGAAAGGGAAGCAAGTGGTCGGCTATACTTAGCACGCGACCAGGTGAGTAGATTTAACATCTACGGGGAAATCGCCCGTATGGCGTTAAGCATCAGGGCGTAATAGGATTTGTAGTCATGAGTGTTCATATAGATATACTGGTAGTATAGAACACTGCATTGTCACTAACGGTCCAAGTGGCACGAGCACGATTTATATGCTACACTCACACCGTCAGTGATTGCCATGCCACTCATAATGTAGGATTGCTATAAACCGCATATTATATTGATTCTGCTTATTTGACGTTGACATGATTTGCCGCATACATCACATATATCCATACTTGTGGCATATACCTCACATATTCATACTTGTGACATATACCTCACGTATTCATACTTGTGACATATACCTCACATATTCTTACTTGTGCCATATACCTTACATATATTCATACTCGGGCGCATATACATCATATGTCTATATTAGTGCACATGTACATTGCTATATCCACTTTGCGTACTTATCCATTCATACATCCATACCTTTACCACATTCATATGTTGCATACATGGATGATATTGACTTGATTTAAAGCTAAGGGACCGCAAACGATATTTTCAAAACTGGATCTTTTAAAAAGAGCAGTTCTCCCTTTCTTTTACTCGTAGTGTCATACGACACATTGCATGGATCTACGCATTGGATTTGATTTCTTTGATTTCTGGATTTGGGAACCGGAGTACTACTTTAAGAAAATACGCACCGTTTGAAAACCCGGTTTCCCTTGATATGATATTTAGTGCATCCACCATGAGTTTTCTCGGTTCCAGAGAGCTTGTGTGAATATACCCGATTCGAGGAGAGGTAGGCACCGATTGCGGGTACATGGTGGACCCGGTACGGTACCCCGGGGCGAGAAGACTCATATTGTTAGACGGTGAGCCTGGCGGAGGGACTACTACCTACCGGTGATTGGTTGGACCTGGCGGTTATCCGGAGGATACTGACCAGAGTAGCTTGCTGGATACGGGACGACGCGTACTGCCGGGGCCGAGGGCCGATTCCGCAGACGGAGCCCGTGGGCAGATCCGATGGACGGACGCACTATATTGGAGGATTTGCGTGTCGATGCTGGACACGGCTGATGTCATGATATTTTGAGTGCCGGTGATGGGCACTCCCGATTTTATGAGACTATACGATTTGAGGACCGATGTGGATGACGACGCTTGAGTTGTACTGGGTTTTGGTGTATTGATAGACACCAGTTATTTTCCACGTTGATATTCCGTGTAGATATTATTCCTTTCCATACTCAGCAATCAGAACTTGATATCTCATCCTGTAGCTAGTATACTTGATAGAGTACACATGCTTGCATATTATTGCGTACCCTGCTCATTATATACATAGGGTTGTTAGATGCATCGCCATGCCTGATTATCACATATCTTGCTCATCACATAGAGATGATCATTAGATAGCACTTGTTGCATGATATTGAGCATCCAGTTCATTATATAGATGTTTATTAGTTGGCATAGTTTAGAGTATCACAGCACGTGCATACTCGCGATTACCTTTATATGTTATCTACTATTCACGAGTTGGCAACTCACCGCCGTTGTATCACAGTGCTTGCAGGTTGCCCTTTGGTGTAGTCGCGGCTGGCTGTTTACCGCATCTTTTGACACAGATACCATTTCTGAGGCGTCTTAGCCCTTTTGCTAGTAGGTGGGTTTTGTACGGTATCTGTTTATCTTTCAGTTGTATATTGATGTATCTAGTATTCTCCATCTACCTTCTTTTATTGACTTAGAGACAGTTGTGAGGACGATGTATATGATTTGTACTCTGGTGTTGAGCTCGCATGTGAGCCGACTTTTTTTTATGCAGTCTTACTGTCACGACCCGAAAGAGCACGTGACTGGCCCTCGAACCATATGAAGTCTATAGGACTCCATCTGATCCAAGTAAGCCAAAAGCCCAGAAATCTAAAACCATTTAAGGAGTAAATAGGGAAAATTAGTTTTAAGAGGTAAAGAAAACATGTTTGAAAATCAAGTTTTTAAATAACTAAGCCGAATATGAATTTTTAAAATGTGTAACCTTTCCTGAAAATTTCGGCAAAGTTTCCTTTGTAAAAACTGGCCCCGAACGGGGTACAACAAGAATAATATATATGACATGATAAAAGGCATCCCCAAGCGGGAGCTAGCTCTTCGTCAATCGACGGTCACAACCACGCAAGCAATAATAATATACAACGCCAAGGGGCGAGGATCAAAACTGAAAAGAAACTCAAAAACAGCCAGAAAACCGCAATACTACAAGCGTGATTCTAAGGTCGAAACAAACTACAAGTTTTGGTTGATGGACAATTCTAGATACAATAAATAATACATGAACAAGGACGGTTCTGATACAAAAGAACCCACCTATCCAAGCAAGTCACCCATAAGGAAGCAGTGTGCCAGACATGCCGCTATGGAATCTGTACGGCAAACCTGCAAGAACTGGGGCACAACGGGGGTGAGTTGCCAACTCGTGAATAGAAAGATATCTACAAGCAGAAATCAAATGCATGACCCATCCTAGGTCAAAACGATCAGATATACATAAACCTCAATATGAATAAAGCTGAAGCATGCTAAACTGGCAATGTAATCTCTATACATGAGTGTAGTGCCAAGTGCTCGTGCTAGCGCCTCAGGTAATAGCATGTCATGAATATGAGGTATAACCAATGTAATCAAATCTGCACACTCGTGGATCCCGTCTACTCGTCACCCACTGACAATAACCACCATGCATGTAAATATCGTGAATCATGTGCATGGGAAATAATATGAGGATATAACCAATGTAATCAAATCTGCACACTCGTGGATCCCGTCCACTCGTCACTCACTGACAATAACCACCATGCATGTAAATATCATGAATCATGTGCATGGGAAATAATATGAGGATATAACCACCCGTGTCCCTCGCGACACATCAAAATCATGGAACCAGGGTGCCCAGCATCGACACCCGAAAACATCATGAAAACTGTGCCCAGCAACGGCACGTAAATCCTCATATATCGGGCTCCGTCAGTCCGGATCGGCCCGCGGGCTCTGTCTGCGGTATCGGCCCTCGGCCCCGGCAGTATGCCCAAAACATCTATCGACTCTGGTCGGTATCCTCCGGATAACCGCCAGGTCCAACCAATCACCGGTAGGTACTCGCCCGCCTCCAGGCTCAATCGGCAAAGCTCATCGATCATCTTGCCGAGGGGAACCATACCGGGTCCACCATGTACCCGCAATCGGCTCATCCACGCCTCGATTCGGGTTACACATATCGCTCTCAGCACCGAGAAAACACATGGTGGACGCATTGAAATATCATATCAAGGGTAACCGGGTTTTTAAAGAAATGACATATTCTCTTTTGAAATACCCTCGGTTCCCAAATCCAGAAATATCATAGAAACAACATATCTCAATGCGTACAGTCAAAGCATGATGTATGCGGCATGTAACAGTAATGCAAGCATATCAGTAAGTCATGCAACATGGAATAATAATGTGCACATGTCGAGGGAGACCGCTCTTTTAAAAGGAATCTGTTTTTTAAAGAGTATCTTGCGGTTCCCAAATCCCCAATCAAGCTAGAATCATCTATATATGTGTACAGGTATAAGTGTACAATATGCCATGCCAGAATCATATCATGAATGCAATAGTACTATAGTGTAGTGACATGGCAATTATCGATGATGAGTGTGTGAGCCGGCAACAAGTGTACGTGGAACATATACATCATCGATAATGGTGCTGGTGTCCTAGCAGCATGACTGAATGTCACAACAATACAAGCGATGCAATGCAAATAGCAGGAATATGCGGAAACGAATGATCAACGCAAAAGTACAGAACCTGCCCCAATAGATATGTCATGCAACCTTGCCTTTTGAAATAAGACGAATCAGGGCTTTTGGTAAAGTAAGGGCTACGGTGTTTTAAGAAAAGATGCATCATTTGAAAATATCCGTATAACCCTTCTGCTTATCTTTAAAATATCCCCGATTCGTTAGTTTTGAAATAGGTATGACTCGGTCTAGTCTAATGTCTACTAAATAATCTAGACAGGAGGGGTATGAAACCACCTAATCTGAGTCAATATATAAATATAGATATGATAGTCGGTGATCTCGCCTCAATAACATATCATATGATATCCTCGAGTCATGAGTGCGGATCTATCATCAATATCGGCTCGTACGGTAAATCGTCGTACGGCATCCCAATAGCTGGGTAGGGATCAATATCACACTATCTCATCACATATCAGGTATCACTTATCATCAGATCACACAATCTGGGGTACTACTGTAAGTCTAGTACAAATCGACACCATCTATAAAATATGAATGCGGGTAAAGCACATATCCAAAGGCCCGCTAAAACTATCATATCGCACTTTAAAGGCAAACTATGTCACATCGCCGATCTCACGGCCTCACATCAAATATCATCTCAAACCCCGTATATAAACACATAGTCCCATACCCATGTGTAGATATACGCACCAATAACTGAAAGAATGTATGCAAGTATGTGTGTAAGTGTATGTGTGAGTGCAACCACTACTCTATGGTTCGCACTATACTACACCAATATAATCTTAGCATAAAAAATACCATTATTACGATCAATGATCCTAAACAACACATAATAAATATACGTGTGTATACGTATTCGTATACATCACTACGGACTGCGGGGGTGCTATACGCCATCCACCCGACTTCTCCCCGTAGATATAAATCTACTCACCTTGCTTCTCGTGTGTCTGTGCCAATGTCGCCATCTTCATCCTCTTTGCCTCAACATCACTCGGGGTACCTACAAGGATATCATAACGCTAAAGCACATGAAAATCACATCGGAAACTAAAACAGCACACGCTACTCGCATAGGTAAAAACCTATCGCTTCGCATGTCAACACAATCAAAATCCACCCGTCGTTGACGTCCAAACGCCACCCGACAGGAATGAATCACCAAAAACCAAAATCCATGCTAAAACAAGTCTCAAATCCTGCACCAACATAGGAAAAATCATCCCAGATTTCACCCTAGATGGAATCTGTCAAAACTAGATATACCCAGGGTCAAAACTATAGGAAATGGGGCCATGCACAGAAAACGAGGCAATTCCTTAAAATACCTTATTTTAGAATTTTCCATAATTTTTCCCCATTTATCTGTATTTAATTATACCAGAATATTAAAATATTCATTAAAATAATATTAAATTATAAAATTTCCCAAAAATCATATTTTATTATTTTGAAGACGTTACAATCTACCCCCCTTAAAGAAATTCGGTCCCCGAATTTAAATTTAAACCCCCAAATACTAAAATATTTCAATACAAATTCCAAGTCATCGGGGCTCCGAAATCATCTATACATAAAACATCATAGCGCAATGCATGCGCATGAGTACTGAGCAGATAACTCAAAAGCAACACTCCATCAAGCATCCGCAATCATCGGAGTCATGGTAACGACACAATGTCAAATCCAATACAAAATCAATATGATATGGACCAAGACTATACATGTAGACACCCAATCTATACATGTAATTAGCTGATGCAACTGTATGCCAAATCTTTTTAAGTCGCTGTGCGATGCGCGTAACACTGCACAGTGGCGGACGTTTCTCATAAGAAAATAACTATATATGTGTATATATATCCTTTGTTTAATAAGCACGTTCCACCATTTTGAAAATAATCAGAAGGGTTTCCTTGTTTTTAAAAAGTTTGTGTCATATCGGACACGTAGGTATATACTGAGACTATAGCTCGCTCTTTGGAAATCCCTTCGATAACTATCGATGCATGCAAAAAAAAAAAAAAAATCCAGGTACTGTCCTCTGACTAGTCCTGCTCAGTAAGAAAATAATATCCAATATCATAAAAATGTACTGTTCCAAAAGGAATAAATCTCAAAAATATACATAACCCACCCTGTGCGTCTGGTGCGCACGGGAATCAAAATCCATATATGCGCTAAACATGTGCACAAAACAACATCTAGGTGCAATGGGTGTGCACGAAGCATCTGTCATAGGCAACATGTGTGCCTGACAGCCAAAACAGGTGCATCTGACATGCACGAAGAATCTCGATTTAGTGCATCTGGTGTGCCCCAAAATCGTATCTCAAAACATGCGCCCAACATGCGCGAAAATCCAAATCGGTGCATCCATCATGCACGAATGAAAATCTAGACCCTGCGCACTCAATATGCACGGAATCACAAAATCCAATAGCAACGTCGAATATGCGTAAGTCCAGTCAAAAGCACGGAGTGCAAGAATCCACATCAATATCACAATCAAAATCGACATACCGAAAGGCATCAAATCGAAGTCAGGTGCAATCGTAATGCACAAAATATAAATCCGGTGCAACAAAGGCACGAAATATAAATCTGATGCGATAAACGCAAGAAACATAAAACTGGTGCGACAAATGCACGAAGTATAGAACTGGTGCATCCCATGCACAAATACCAAGCAATAACTCAAATACGTAAGCAGCAACACCAAGTGTATCCAGATATGAAGAAAATCATAAACGTGTGCAGCTGCGGGCACAAAACACATATCGATGCACTACAAGCACATATAAGCTATACCGAGTGCAAAATCAAAACACTAAAATTACATGAAACTCTGCTGGAAGCGTAAATCAAATCACCAGCATAAAATAGGCATGAAATCGCAATCAACAGCTCAAGAGTAATAACTATGTACAAGGTATAAATACCCAGTAGGTGCGACCATGGTGCAAAAAATCAAATATCATGAAACTCAGTCATCAAGACTAAATCATGCGAATAGATCGCCCAAAATACCGAAATCCAAAGCAACGGATACGTGATAATCAAATCACAAAATCACAAATCATAAGGCATGAACACTGTCGTCGGTATATCCTCCCTCGAAGTCGGGAAGGTGCCGGTACATCCAATTCTAGCAGCGCAAGATCTCTACTTTCCTCTTGCTCGCAGCTGGCGTCCTCTGCCTCTGGTTCCTGATCTTTCCTGTAGATTACCAATCTCGCAATCCATCGGCTCACCGGCCCGGTCAGGAGTGCTGACAGGAACGATTCCGTGCTGGTACTTCTTGGTCACCTCTCGGTCAATCCTCACGACCGCTCGTAAAGCAGCACATCTCTGGCGCCGACCTCTGGTCCTCTGAATGCACATCACACGCCTGATCCTGGGTGCAAACACCATTGCAGCGGTGTCCTGGAAGGAATCCTGCTCAAGGTCTCTGCTGATCTTGCCTATGCCGAACTGTAAGGAGGCTGGTACTCTGACGTAATCTTTTCTCGCTCTCTGGACCTCTGCGTCCTTAGTACAACATCTCCTCGGAAGCTGGTCGCATCTCTGCGCTTCTGTAAGCATATCAGGCCTCTGGTCTCGACGGGAAGTAATGACAGCTCATCAGCGTCTCGCACGAACCCCTTGTCCCGCTTGTCTGTATCATCGTCCATTTCGACATCGCGTCTCTATCTGCGCACTGTAATGCCTTCGGCTGCGGTCCATCCGAAGTCCCTCACGCGGACTCGAAATCACAACTCGGTATCTTCCTGACTCAGCAGGAGATATCTAGCCGAACACGTCTTCAGCGTGCACGTCACATCTCTAATGTCAGCAAAGTGGAATGCCTCCTCGTCGAAATCTCGTGCAAACTCTTTACTCCACCTTGCTCCAATGTCGACTGATTCGGACTCATCTCATTGTGGCTACACGGACTGCGCTCCGACGGCTATGCTCGCATCTAGAGTCTCCCAAGTAGTGTCCCATCACAATATCCGAAAGATGTCGAACCATCTGATCGACTCGTCAGAACCTCATAATCCCCCAAGAGCTCACATCTCGGGTACAGTTTAATAGTATCGAGTACATGCCACAGCGTCGGTGGTCCAGCCGTAGAAGGGCAAACCCAAGCCTCACTAATGGCGCCGAGGAACTGCCACAAACCCTAAGGTTCAAAGGCTTTCACACGGTCATTAAGTCGAGTTAGGGTTTCATTCTTCTAGAGGGTCCATAGAATCACCTGCATGTCTTTCCGTATACTTTAAACTTGGAAAATAGGTTCCTGACATTCGATCGTCTCAATCGACTCTCAACGAATCTGCGTGAAGTCGCCTCTAGCCGGAATCAATCTACCTGATGACCTCGCATCGGGGTAAGCGAACAAACCACATGTCCTAGTCATTCATCCTCGGTGACTAGCGACTCACTATCATGTCTCCAAGAACATGCCATGCTGCAGTAGCTCCAATCATCTGGGCGGTATCTCATCATTAGCAGCAACAACTGGCTCCTTCGTCTATACGCTAAATAGCGCCTCAACCACCCTGGATAAGCGATAATATCAACGGTCATCACAACCTGGCTGGCCTCTATCAGTGGCTCAATCCTCTGGTACCGACCGGTATGTCCTAGAAATCTCGTAACAGCGATCTGTCAAACGCCCAACGTGCGGAAACACAATAAGACGACGCCTCAATATGCAATCGTATTCCTCGGGAATCACGCCCTGGTCAGTCCTCGTCCACGACGAGCTCATGCTGACAACTCGAGCCGTTGCTCACTCTGCCCGTGCAATCGCGGCAGCAAAACCATAACCAGTATCGATGAAGATAGATCATAGGAAGGAATATAATACAGTGCAAGGAAATGTACAACCTAAGGTTTCTTAAGCGGAGTGGCGTGTCGTAAGTATGCCGCGGAACATACCAACGGTACGTCACTCTACTTTAGTCACCTATTCCATCAACCAAGGGTCATCCTACGCGAAGAAAGTTCGGGTCTAATACCCCCTCGACCAAGTCTAAGTTCCGTAAGGTCAAGCCTAAGTTCCTTATATAGATAACGCCCTAGGCTCCACATAGTCAAACTTAGACTCGAACCAAGGTCAACCTAGCGCTCTGATACCAACTTTGTCACGACCCGAAAGAGCACGTGACTGGCCCTCGAACCATATGAAGTCTATAGGACTCCATCTGATCCAAGTAAGCCAAAAGCCCAGAAATCTAAAACCATTTAAGGAGTAAATAGGGAAAATTAGTTTTAAGAGGTAAAGAAAACATGTTTGAAAATCAAGTTTTTAAATAACTAAGCCGAATATGAATTTTTAAAATGTGTAACCTTTCCTGAAAATTTCGGCAAAGTTTTCTTTGTAAAAACTGGCCCCGAACGGGGTACAACAAGAATAATATATATGACATGATAAAAGGCATCCCAAAGCGGGAGCTAGCTCTTCGTCAATCGACGGTCACAACCACGCAAGCAATAATAATATACAACGCCAAGGGGCGAGGATCAAAACTGAAAAGAAACTCAAAAAAAGCCAGAAAACCGCAATACTACAAGCGCGATTCTAAGGTCGAAAAAAACTACAAGTTTTGGTTGATGGACAATTCTAGATACAATAAATAATACATGAACAAGGACGGTTCTGATACAAAAGAACCCACCTATCCAAGCAAGTCACCCATAAGGAAGCAGTGTGCCAGAAATGCCGCTATGGAATCTGTACGGCAAACCTGCAAGAACTGGGGCACAACGGGGGTGAGTTGCCAACTCGTGAATAGAAAGATATCTACAAGCAGAAATCAAATGCATGACCCATCCTAGGTCAAAACGATCAGATATACATAAACCTCAATATGAATAAAGCTGAAGCATGCTAAACTGGCAATGTAATCTCTATACATGAGTGTAGTGCCAAGTGCTCGTGCTAGTGCCTCAGGTAATAGCATGTCATGAATATGAGGTATAACCAATGTAATCAAATCTGCACACTCGTGGATCCCGTCCACTCGTCACCCACTGACAATAACCACCATGCATGTAAATATCATGAATCATGTGCATGGGAAATAATATGAGGATATAACCAATGTAATCAAATCTGCACACTCGTGGATCCCGTCCACTCGTCACTCACTGACAATAACCACCATGCATGTAAATATCATGAATCATGTGCAAGGGAAATAATATGAGGATATAACCACCCGTGTCCCTCGCGACACATCAAAATCATGGAACCAGGGTGCCCAGCATCGACACCCGAAAACATCATGAAAACTGTGCCCAGCAACGGCACGTAAATCCTCATATATCGGGCTCCGTCAGTCCGGATCGGCCCGCGGGCTCTGTCTGCGGTATCGGCCCTCGGCCCCGGCAGTATGCCCAAAACATCTATCGACTCTGGTCGGTATCCTCCGGATAACCGCCAGGTCCAACCAATCACCGGTAGGTACTCGCCCGCCTCCAGGCTCAATCGGCAAAGCTCATCGATCATCTTGCCGAGGGGAACCATACCGGGTCCACCATGTACCCGCAATCGGCTCATCCACGCCTCGATTCGGGTTACACATATCGCTCTCAGCACCGAGAAAACACATGGTGGACGCACTGAAATATCATATCAAGGGTAACCGGGTTTTTAAAGAAATGACATATTCTCTTTTGAAATACCCTCGGTTCCCAAATCCAGAAATATCATAGAAACAACATATCTCAATGCGTACAGTCAAAGCATGATGTATGCGGCATGTAACAGTAATGCAAGCATATCAGTAAGTCATGCAACATGGAATAATAATGTGCACATGTCGGGGGAGACCGCTCTTTTAAAAGGAATCTGTTTTTTAAAGAGTATCTTGCGGTTCCCAAATCCCCAATCAAGCTAGAATCATCTATATATGTGTACAGGTATAAGTGTACAATATGCCATGCCAGAATCATATCATGAATGCAATAGTACTATAGTGTAGTGACATGGCAATTATCGATGATGAGTGTGTGAGCCGGCAACAAGTGTACGTGGAACATATACATCATCGATAATGGTGCTGGTGTCCTAGCAGCATGACTGAATGTCACAACAATACAAGCGATGCAATGCAAATAGCAGGAATATGCGGAAACGAATGATCAACGCAAAAGTACAGAACCTGCCCCAATAGATATGTCATGCAACCTTGCCTTTTGAAATAAGACGAATCAGGGCTTTTGGTAAAGTAAGGGCTACGGTGTTTTAAGAAAAGATGCATCATTTGAAAATATCCGTATAACCCTTCTGCTTATCTTTAAAATATCCCCGATTCGTTAGTTTTGAAATAGGTATGACTCGGTCTAGTCTAATGTCTACTAAATAATCTAGACAGGAGGGGTATGAAACCACCTAATCTGAGTCAATATATAAATATAGATATGATAGTCGGTGATCTCGCCTCAATAACATATCATATGATATCCTCGAGTCATGAGTGCGGATCTATCATCAATATCGGCTCGTACGGTAAATCGTCGTACGGCATCCCAATAGCTGGGTAGGGATCAATATCACACTATCTCATCACATATCAGGTATCACTTATCATCAGATCACACAATCTGGGGTACTACTGTAAGTCTAGTACAAATCGACACCATCTATAAAATATGAATGCGGGTAAAGCACATGTCCAAAGGCCCGCTAAAACTATCATATCGCACTTCAAAGGCAAACTATGTCACATCGCCGATCTCACGGCCTCACATCAAATATCATCTCAAACCCCGTATATAAACACATAGTCCCATACCCATGTGTAGATATACGCACCAATAACTGAAAGAATGTATGCAAGTATGTGTGTAAGTGTATGTGTGAGTGCAACCACTACTCTAGGGTTCGCACTATACTACACCAATATAATCTTAGCATCAAAAATACCATTATTACGATCAATGATCCTAAACAACACATAATAAATATACGTGTGTATACGTATTCGTATACATCACTACGGACTGCGGGGGTGCTATACGCCATCCACCCGTCTTCTCCCCATAGATATAAATCTACTCACCTTGCTTCTCGTGTGTCTGTGCCAATGTCGCCATCTTCATCCTCTTTGCCTCAACATCACTCGGGGTACCTACAAGGATATCATAACGCTAAAGCACATGAAAATCACATCGGAAACTAAAACAACACACGCTACTCGCATAGGTAGAAACCTATCGCTTCGCATGTCAACACAATCAAAATCCACCCGTCGTTGACGTCCAAACGCCACCCGACAGGAATGAATCACCAAAAACCAAAATCCATGCTAAAACAAGTCTCAAATCCTGCACCAACATAGGAAAAATCATCCCAGATTTCACCCTAGATGGAATCTGTCAAAACTAGATATACCCAGGGTCAAAACTATAGGAAATGGGGCCATGCACAGAAAACGAGGCAATTCCTTAAAATACCTTATTTTAGAATTTTCCATAATTTTTCCCCATTTATCTGTATTTAATTATACCAGAATATTAAAATATTCATTAAAATAATATTAAATTATAAAATTTCCCAAAAATCATATTTTATTATTTTGAAGACGTTACACTTACCTTTTATGATATTTGTCCTTGCCTTACTGCTTATTCTTCGCTACGGCGTCGTATATCATATTGTGATGCTCTATTCATTTCGCATGTTATTTCTACTACACCTTGCCTTTACCCGACTTGCGGGACAAATGTTTATAAAGGAAATATTGCCAAAATTATTTAATTATAACTCTTGAACTTAAAAGGGGATTTCTATTAAGTTAATTAAAGTTTCTTGACAGGTATAATTGTTTTTACAAAAATGTTTTAATCACTCTATATTTATTGGTTTGATTTCTGGATTTCGGCTTACTTAGTCGCGTTACGCCTGTAGACGTTATGTGGCTAAGTGCCGGTCACGGGCCAAATTATCGGGTCGTGACAGAATTGGACTTGCCCATTGGCTATCGGAGATTGGGTAAATGATACCATTGTCAAGGCATTTGACGATCTCTTTCTTCACTGCATCCTTCATGACGTGGTTTAACCGTCTCTGTGGTTCTTGGGTTGGCTTGGCTTCATCCATCAGATGTATATGATGTTCTACAATCAAGAGACTAATCCCTTTGAACGCCTGGCCATTAGATCTCAATACCGTCAAAAGAGCGTTCTCTTGCTCTAGGGCTAGAGAAGCTGATATGATAACAGGTAAAGACTCATTCTCACCTAAATATTCATATTTAAGATGAGATGGTAAAAGTTTGAGATCTAATGCTGGCGGAGAAACTATAGAAGGTGGGGTCAGCGAATGATATTCGGAGTCACAAAGAAGCTCGTAACCTGCATAGGATACAGACTCGGATGGTGAAATGTCAAGAGTGTCAGACTCAAGAATGGAAAGAGTGTCCTCACTAAGATGTGAAAGATCAAACATTGATGTGCTAGTTTCGTCGAGATTTTCAAAGCAAAGTTTATCAACTTCGCAGCTTTTGGGAGCAATCTCGTGGACAGAACAGACATCAAGTATGTAAGCAGAGGGTTCAGACGGCTGACTTCCAATTTTATAGATGTTCAGTTCAATTGTCATTTTTCCAAAAGATAGGTTCATAGAACCGTTTAGACAATTAATCACGGCATTGGAAGTGGCAAGGAATGATCGACCCAAAATCATCGGAATTTGGTTCTGTGGGTTTGCTACAGGTTGTGTATCGAGAACAATAAAGTCCACATGAAATATAAATTCCCCGACTTTTATCAACACATCCTCTAGTTCACCCCTAAGTTTGGTGATTGATCGGTCTGCCATTTGGAGAGTGCAATGAGCCGGTTTTAACTCTCCAATCCATAACTGCTCGTAAACAGAATATGGAATCAAGTTAATACTTGCGCCAAGTTCAAGTAAAGCACGGTTGATGTTTTTACCCCCAATAGAAATCGATATCGTAGGGCATCCTGGGTCCTTACGTTTCTTTGGTAACTGTGGGGTAAAAGCAGTGCTAACATTATTAGTCATGAAGACCTTCTTGGGCACTTGAGTCTTCCTCTTCCTAGTGCACAAGTCTTTAAGAATTTTCGCATAAGCGGGGACTTGTTGAATAACATCTAGGAGAGGAATATTGATGTTAACCTGTTTAAACATTTTCATAATCTTTTCCATATGCGGACTCGATTTGTTACCCCTTAACCGATTAGAATAAGGAGCTTTAGCAATAAGAGCTGGGTCTACATTGGTGAAGGTGGTGTGTGTGGAACTGATCCCAGAATAGGAGTGGGGATCATCTTTGGTGGACTAGAAGAGATATGCCGAGGTGTCGAGCTTTGAGAAAAACGAAGAATAGGCTCGGAAGAAGGTGGTGGGGTAGACAAAGTAGGATTAGAAGTAGAAGTGGATGTGGAAGGAAAAGTGTCAGCCGGGGTATTATTGATTAATTCATCATGATTATCAATCTCTTCCCCAACTTGATTATTCAGAACTCTTCCTGATCTCAACGTTGTAATGGCATTCACATTGTAGTGTTGTGAATGTCCAGAATTCCGTAGGGGTTGAGACGGAAGTTTCCCTTTCTCTCTAGCACTCATTTCGGCTTTTAATTGTGCAATTTGTGCTTCCATCGATTTTATACTCTCAGCTTGGAAGGCGTAGTTTTTCTTTATATCATCGACAGAAGACTTAACCTCAGCCAAAACTTGCATGAAATTTTTCAAAATCAAATTCATGGTTTGTGCGAGTGAAGTGGATTCATCAGTACTGGTCAATTGCAAAGGATTATACGGTGCAGGTGTGTTGACCGGATTTTGAAAGTTTTGTGACTGGTAGGGGTGCTGAGTTATTTTAAGTGGCTGCTGTTGAGGTGGATGACCCCTTTGAAAATTATTTTGATTTGGAACCGTGTTTTGAGTTTGTGATTGGTTCCAAGCAAAGTTAGGGTGATTCCTCCAACCCTGATTATAAGTGGAAGAATACGGATCGTTTCTAGGTTTTTGTTTGAAAGCAGCATTGGTGTGCTCTTGACCTTGAAACGGAGAATTTAAAGGACATTCTTCCGTAAGATGAGATGGATCAGAACAGTATCCACAGACAGTTTTGGGGAGTGACATCTGATTTAGGGAGGTTGCTAAAAATTTATGTTCTATAGCTTCGAGTTTCTTTTGCATTGCTGCCATTTCAGCTCTAGCTCCTATGGAAACATCAAGTTGATGAATACCACCCCTAGACGATGACTGGTTTACACTCTCCCACTGTAAAGATTTTTCAGCGACATCTTCTAAGAATCTCCATGCTTCACAATCATCTTTATTCATGAACGTGCCTTGACACATGGATTCAAGGTTCTGTTTTGTTGTAGGATTAATACCCTCATATATGATTCGGCACAGATCCCATCTAGGGATTCCATGATGGGGACATTAAACTAACAGATCCTTGAAGCGTTCAAAACACTTCGAGAATGGTTCATTTGGAAGCTAGGTAAATTGATATATTTCTCTACGGACTCAAGCTGTCTTATGATTAGGGTAGAATTTATTAAGGAAAGCTGTTACGAATTCTCCCCAGTTCGAAATAGAATGTGCGGCTGCGTTATAAAGCCACTTCTCAGCTATATCGCACAAGGTAAATGGGAGAAGACGTAATCTCATAGCATCCACAGAAAGCTGTGAAGTACTCATCATAGCGCATACATTTTCAAATTTGGTAATAAAGACGTATGCGTCTTCAGACTCGAGACCGTGAAATTTTGGTAGAAAATTGATGTATTGTGGTTTGATTTCAAAGTTGTTCCCATTGGCTGGTGGAATGGTGAGACATGTCGAAAGAGGACCTCACATAGGGTAGAATCTCTCTTGGAAAGAAATGCGGGGCGGATTCTGCGCACCTACGGACGGTGGCAGAGTAGTGTT
Organism: Agapanthus africanus; assembly: GCA_030015575.1. Taxonomy (NCBI): domain Eukaryota; kingdom Viridiplantae; phylum Streptophyta; class Magnoliopsida; order Asparagales; family Amaryllidaceae; genus Agapanthus; species Agapanthus africanus. The sequence goes on from JASDDO010000029.1 coordinate 220,506,328, forward strand.
AAAGAAGTTCGATGGAGAACCGTCCATCGAACTGGGTGTGGTAGTGGGTGAAGAAAAAGTAGACGAAGAATTACTGACTTCGGAGTCGATAGGAAGAACGCGGATAAGACGGGCACTAGAATCCCGTGTCCAGCCGAGCATGCACTAAATGGTTTAGCACAAGTGGCACCGTTAAGTGATAATTAAGGAAAAGATGAGTTCGTGTTTGGTTTGAAAAATACGGATTTTTGAATAATTCACACAAACAATGCACAAGCAACCCTAATTCTAGTGGTCACCTAGGTCAAGGCTCTAGACCGCTCCTAGACTTCCAGAAGATAAGTCGCAAGATAGATCCAATACTGCCTCTTTGCCCCTTCTGTGGCCAGGTAAGTGCCAGGTAAGTGGGAGGTTCTCCACTACGTAAGTAGTGGGCCTAATTAAGTAACCACTTGCCTTAGACACACTTTCCTTAGACACCACAAAAGAAACACAAATAAGCAATAGATTACCTACAACCTCCTTCTGTCCTAAGTGAGCGAGACGGTCTTTAGAGTCTTGTCTAGATTTCTTTTAATTAATGAGGGTGATGCGGATGCAAGTTTGTGATTTTTGGAGCATAGGAAGGGTAATGAAATCCCTACCTAATCTGAATTTGGTCTTTGCCCCTTAATTTTCGTGTTAAAATATGCAAACAACCAAGATCAAACACGCACAATTTTCTTTTTGCGGCGCAGCGAATTTTTGCAAAGAAACCTGCAGAAATTGGTTAATGGACAGAGAAGGGAGGAGATAAGAAAGACAGAAAAGGATCTAAAAAGTTTGGTGCAGTGAAACCCGAATCTCGCCGCGGTTCCGCCGCAAGATGCATTCTATGGCCACGGATGCGCGGTCTTCTGATGAGATCCCTGCACAAAAATTTCAGCAACTGTTCCAATTCACTCACTGAGCTTTTTGAGATGCTCTAAAAATTTTTCCTCTCGCTCCAGAGATTCCATATTTCCTTACAACAAACACAACATATCATTAAGCATTTGATGCGAATTTTGTAGGGTTACTAGGCACACTAACGAGGCTCTACAAGGCATCGACCATGCCAAAATTAAATTTTTATGTGTCGAATAATACCAAGCAAGATCGTAAACTAGAGTTTAGGCGAATCATGAAGTAAGTAAACAACTTTACTCTAAAGGGATACGAAATACAACCTTTGTAGATCGTTCATCCACTTCTTTAGCTCCTTGTTGAAGTCCCTTCGCTGCGATCGTGGTTCTCCCGGACCCTTGCATGGCTTCACGAGGCGAAAGGTGCGACCTTGCTTGAAGTCTCCGAGGCCGAAGATGATCTACGTCGAGGGAATTCCGACTCAAGCTCCTACTTTACTAACTAGAGAATTAGTGAAGCAAACACCCTATACTAAAGTGCTAATCTAGTAGAGGATGGAGAAATAGGAAGTGGGTTCTCCTTAGAATTTTGTTTCTCACAAGGATTCTCACTTTAGATCAAAGCCTAGCTTGCTTTTCTCTTGCTCAATGAAGAAGAAGATGATGAAAAAAAGAAAAGATATGAGGATAATGATTAAGTGAGTAATCTAACCATGGTGAGTGAATATCATATACTAACTCTTGTAGAGCCATAACCATAGCTAACACTTATGGTTGGGTTAAGAAATATATATGGTAAAAACAAACTCAAGTGGACTTAGTCAATGCATCCACAAGCTTCCACAAGCTTCATGCATTGATCTAATCCTCCACTTAATTTTGTAATTACTTAAAATATAAAAACCCAAAATAATATGTAGCATGGTCTAAGTCTCATACATCCAAGTCTAGTGTATCATCAACCATGATACAAAAGAAATCATTTTAATATATATATATCACATATGTATATATACAAGTGTTCACATGTGAGAAAAACCCTAAAGTGAACAAGTGTTAGCAAATGTAAATTAGTATATCGAATATACAATTATACACTTAATTATTAAATCAACACTTGACTTAATAATCCGGTCATATCTCATATAACCGGCTAACATCCATTGTATCGACTTATCGAATCAACACTTGATTCGATAACCCAGCTATATCATATATAACCGACCGATACAAAAAGTCACGAGAATAGAAGACGGCATCACATACACGCATTATTCTCGGTCTCGCACATATCATATATGCGCTCCTATTTCGTTTTGCCTGAGCCAGTAAAACCTCTGTGTAGGACTCTAAAGACTCGTCAATACGCCGACAGTAGGTGATGATCACATCACGCACCCACAAGTCGTCAGCGGTACTAGCTGGACGTAACGGCTACCCGGGTATTGAGCGATCAGAAGATCAGCAAGCAAGCCCGCTCCAACTCCTTTGAAAGCCTGCCGGCAACACTTCCCGTACAGTCTGGTCTCCTCGTCTGATATGTCGCATATCAAGTCTAGGGGTGGTAAACGTCAGACCCCAATAACCGATAAGTCGTGCCGATGTGAGGCTCATAACGGGTCAAGAAACTATTGGTAACACTTACCAGTAAATCTCTAATCAGCCCTGGCCAGGGACTTCCCTGTTACGGCCAATCGAGCACAGCGCAACATCAAGCCCCAATACCGGGAGAGACGAAACCCCTCCTATCGCTCATTGCCTTTATGTGACTCGGGACTGTACCCAAAAACCACCATTTTGCATGCCCTCATGGACGTGGTAAGGTGGAAATCAAAGCACAGTGGGAATCACACAAGACTCTATGACGATCTCGGGTCTACAGACTAACCTGCATAAGTGTCACCAGAGAACTGCCATCTGACGTAAGGTATATTACCATCTAGGAGTTCTCGGCTAGTTTGTCCAGTGTACCCAGTCTCCACTGAGCACCCATATACCATCTCTGATGTCAAACACCAATGGATATGGGATCATCCATCGCCCATCTCATGGGTCGAGATGCGAATACGCTAGTCTACACTGGTATATCGATGCCCCATCTCGATACACCCATGACTAGGGACCTTGAAGGATGTACTTATGGACTACCATGTCCCCACTAGTATGATCCGCATCATAGTCCAGGTAGTCAAGTACACATCCTAAGGGCTTTACCAACATGCAACAATAAGACAGTATAAAGAGACAAGTATACATGTTAAAGTAAAGTCCAACCAGATAGCATACTATCATATCGGGCAAGAAAGTCCTCTCTATATATGTCCAAGCATCCAATATAATATACATCATCTGTATAGTACTGGCCTCTAGGGCATACATACAACTAACAATCTCCCACTTGCACTAGGGCAAGCTGCTGTAGTATCGCATACCTAGCATCCCGAAGAGTCTCTCAAACTGTATCTGGGGAATGGCCTTCGTGAGTGGATCCGTTGTGTTGTTCTTCGTGTCAACCCTCCTAACTTCGATCTCCCGGCGATCAACTATCTCCCGGATCAGATGATACCGCCTTAGAATATGCCTGGATCGCTGATGGGACCTGGGTTCCTTGGCCAAAGCCACCGCTCCATTGTTATCATAATACAAAGGTATTGGATCCTCAATGGATGGAACCACTCCAAGTTCAGTAATGAACTTCTTGATCCAGACAGCCTCTTTGGCAGCATTGTTGGCAGCGATGTATTCAGCCTCCATCGTCGAGTCTGCCACGGTTTCCTGCTTGGAACTCTTCCAGCTAACTGCCCCTCCGTAAAGGGCAAAGACAAATCCCGACTGCGACTTAGAGTCAACCTTATCACTCTGGAAGCTCGAATCGGTAAAGGACTCCACTTGGAGTTCTCCATTACCATACACCAAGAGCATCTCTTTAGTCCTTCGTAAGTACTTGAGAATGCTCTTCACAGCTGTCCAGTGACTCTCTCCAGGATCAGCTTGATACCTACTCACTACACTTAGTGAGTATGCTACATCGGGTCTGGTACATAGCATCGCATACATGATAGAGCCTACAGCCGAAGCATAGAGTATCCCTTGCATGCGAGCTCTCTCCAAATCAGTCTTGGGAAACATCTCTTTGGAGAGAGTGAGCCCTGAGATCGTGGGTAAAAACCCACGTTTGGACTCTTCCATACTAAACCTCTTTAGTATGGTATCAATGTACCTGGATTGGGACAATCCCAATATCCTTTTAGATCTATCTCTATAGATCCTGATTCCCAATATGCAGGAGGCATCACCAAGATCTTTCATTGAGAATCTCTGTGATAAGAAGAGCTTGACTGATTGCAGCATAGGAATATCATTTCCTATTAAGAGTATGTCATCCACGTACAATACGAGGAAGAAAACCTTACTCTCTGCCACCTTCTTATAGATACAAGGTTCATCTATATTTTTGATGAAGTCAAACTCTTTGACTACAATATCAAAACAGATGTTCCAACTCCGCGATGCTTGCTTTAACCCATAAATGGATTTAAGCAGTTTGTACACCTTTCCGCTGCTCCCACTATCTACGAAGCCCTCTGGCTGAGTCATGTACACGCACTCTTCTAAATCACCATTTAGAAAGGCGGTCTTAACATCCATTTGCCAGATTTCGTAGTCATGGTATGCAGCAATGGCAAGTAAGATCCGGATGGACATAAGCATAGCCACTGGAGAAAAGGTTTCGTCATAATCTATACCTGGTCATTGACGAAATCCCTTTGCTACAAGTCTAGCTTTGAAAGTCTCAACTTTTCCATCCACACCAAATTTCTTTTTAAAAATCCACTTGTTCCCAATGGGTTTTACCCCTTCTGGAGCATTTTCCAAAATCCATACTTTATTGGTGTACATAGATTCCATCTCAGATCACATTGCATCCATCCATTTCACAGAGTCACCACTCGTGATGGCCTGCTCGAAACTAATTAGGTCATCATCTTACATGATGCAATCCTCGCTTCCACCATCAATGAGAAAACCGTAGTATCTCTCAGGTGGACGAGAAACCCTACTAGATCGGCGGAGAGGCTGGGGTTCGTCGAGTACTACCAAATCCTCTGGTTCCACTAAATCTTCAGTTACAGTTTGTGTTGCTGGAACTTCTTCCAGTTCTACCTCAGAGCCACTAATCTCTTTTTCAAGAAATTCCTTTTCTAAAAAGGTGGCATGTTGAGCAATAAAAACCTTTTGTTGTTCACTGTGGTAGAAAAAATATCCATTTGAATGTTTAGGATATCCCACAAACTTACATAGAACTGACCGTGCCTCGAGTTTGTCTGGATTTTTCCTTTTGACATAGGCCAGACAACCTCATATCTTAACTCGTTTAAGACATGGTCTCTTCCCACTCCGTATCTCATATGGTGTGGTAGGTACAGATTTAGTTGGAACTTGATTCAATAGGTATGCTGCAGTCTCAAGCGCATACCCCCAGAAGGAAATAGGTAACTCAGCTGTACTCATCATAGAGAGCACCATATCTAATAGGGTGCGATTCCTTCGCTCCGATACACCGTTGTGCTGTGGTGTATAAGGAGGAGTAAGCTGAGAGAGAATCCCATTCTCTTTTAGATATTCTAGGAACTCATTGCTTAAGTATTCTCCTCCTCGATCAGATCGAAGGATCTTAATACTTTTGCCCGTTTGTTTTTCTACTTCGTACTTATATTCTCTGAATTTATCAAAAACTTCAGACTTGTGTTTCATCAGGAACATATGTCCAAATCTAGAGAGACCGTCAGTGAATGTAATGAAGTAGGAAGAGCCGTTCCTGGCATGCGTAGACATGGGACTGCATACATCACTATGTATCAGTCGTAAGAGTTCGGTAACTCTTTCTCCGTGTCCACTAAACGGAGCTTTGGTCATTTTTCCTTTGAGACATAAATGGCAAGTATCATAAGATGATAATTTGAACGGATTCAAATAACCATCCATATGTAACTTAGCCAGTCGTGTCGCATTGATATGACCAAGTCTACAATGCCACAAGAAGGATTCGTTCATTTCTGAACTTTTCCTTTTGTGTGTGTTTTGTATATTGAGGACTGTATTCTGATTTAGAATGAATATGCCATTATGTAACGAGCCTGATGCAATCAACTTTTGATCTAGGAATATGTTCATAACATTATCCTTTACTACAAAATTATATCCTTCTTTACTTAATAAAGAGACTGATATAATGTTGCACATCATGTTTGGTATATAATAGCACTCATTTAGAATCAGTGTATTACGACTTGGCAATACAAGGGGATATTCTCCAACTGCTTGGCTGCAATACTTGCACCGTTCCCTACTTGAACGGAATGATCACCTTTTCCCAGTTCTCTACCTTTACGTAGCCCATGTAACAATTTACATATGTGGGATCCTGATCCGGTATGCAATACCCAGGACGTAGGGTGAACTGAGAAACAGTTCTCAATAACTAACACACCTGAAGAAGATGCATCAACATGCATGTTCTTTTGGGCGGCGTGAGAATCCAGATATTCTCCTGTTTCCTGTTCAGTCTTATAACTCTTATAAGAAAGAACGGGTCCAACGTTCCCCTGCTCAGTATAATAAGCGGGTTCAGTCAATACATCCATATTATTATCTTGATTATGGCCCGACATGGTCGCTACTGGAGAGAGAGGGAAGAAAACACTTTAGCGTATGCTCTTGCAATATTAGATTGGTTATTATCTTATCTAATCAGGATGTCTCCCACTGTTTTTATCAAATCTTCCTTCAAACCCTAAAAGGTAAGATTAACCGGGATTAATTACACCCTACAATTTCGTCAATCTTTCAGCCAGATCAGTGTCGGTACTTTGAGGGAGGTTCCCCGTGCTTTCGCAAGGACCTAATTAAAGTAAATCTCGTTTTCCCAGAGGCGTAACCCCGTTAACACTTTTCTAGAAACCTACTTGATCGACTAATTGTCCTGCGTAAAACTCTCCTAGGAGTAACTCTTACTCGCAGTGGGTATCGGGATCCAACTATCTCATAGAAGGTATGCAATCTCATTGCAAATTTCAACACTTGAAATTCCCGATAATATTTTTCCCCTAGTGTGCCATGACCTTGACAGAGGTCAACAAACCATAGTGCACTAGTCAAGTTCAACCCGTCATTTCTTGATTGAATCAAACCCACTCGTACGACTCTTGACAGAGGTCAAAAAAGTCGTACGACTACCCTAATCCAATCACATCACATGCTTTACAGATAATTACTAGTTAGCTACCATACACTACGCCTTGACAGAGGTCAACAAACGCAGCACGAATACTAAATAGTCTTTATCTGAAATGACGGAGGGCTACGACAGGTATTTCTGAAAACCTATTGCGTAATGAACTTGATATCGTCGTAGAATCAAGTGAAATTTTGAAATGGAGTGTTTTTTAGGCTTTCATTAGTTTTGCTAAAGAGGTCACTCCCGGTGAAGGGATCTCGGCTCTTTCCTCATCGAATAAGGTGCAGGACATATCATATATATCACTGTGCAAAGCAAAACTCTAAAAGCAATCAAAAGACAAACCGGGTTTTGTAGCATCTGCCAGTTTTTCTAAAGAGGTCACTCCCGGTGAAGGGATCTCGGCTTTTTCCTCATCGAATAAGGTGCAGGGTATATCATATATACCGCTATGCAAAGCAAAACTGTAGCTACCCTTTTTATAAAGTTTTGATTCTACAACATCTTTTAGGTTTCTTTTCTTTTTATTAATCTCATTAATAAAAAATCCCATCAGCTTATGCTTCCTAAGCATCACAGATAAATACGACGTACACTTATGCCATCCGCATTCGCCTCGATGTCCCCTCGTGCACCGTTAGGTTAGGTAACTAACGACAGAGCAGGGCAGGGCTAGTGCGGGTGTAAAACATAAGTAACGTCTATATAATATATCATATATACTATATACTGTATCCATCACAACATATCAAATGATCACATCACAGATATCGCAGCAGAAACATAGATATAATGTGGGATATACTAGGACGTCCGTATTTAGTATTTAGCCAACAAAAGAAAATACGGATTCCACAGTCGCGATGAATAGCCAAGCCCACACCCTGGGCCCCTACGAGAGCGGCAAGCGACCCTACCAATTCTGGAGTTTAGGAGACCCGGTCTCGACTCCTCGAGATTACCTCCCACTGAACCCCAGAACCCGGTCACTTGTGCTCCCCTCCTTGGGTCCATCCTAATGCGGAAAAGTAAATAATATACAACACTGGTGGCATCAACCTCAACCTGGAAGTGCCCCAAATAAAAGAATATTACATTACATTTGAATTTACATGAATGAAAATATAAAACTCTCATCTCACATAAAACCCCTGGCTATTCAATCGCGACAATCATGCACATCATATCTCAGCAACACATAATATCTCATATCATCAACGTAAGTAAATATGCGCATCCCAATTGTCGTTGACGTATAGCAACGAAACCGGCGATATCACAATTACACTTACGGTCACAGAAAAGAAAGTGTAAAACTATAATATTTGGAATCCACAATCACTTTAGACATCGTATATCCGAAATATCACATACTTCGCATTTCATGCCTAACTCTATGAATTCCACATATTGTATCACATTCCAGATAAATAGACAGTATTAAACTTTTCGAACAGATAATCAAATACCCAAAATTTCCTAAAGTGCTCAACACTTGAGCGGAGTTCAAATAATCCCAGAATATGTCATAGTACCAGTGATCCAGCCATAGAAGGGTCAAGCCAACGCCTCACATGTGGCACGCCGTTCTGCCCCAAACCCGAAGGTTCAAAACGCAGTTCAAGACAGTCACATAATCGAGTTAAGGTTTGTTGTCTTCTAGAGGGTCCACCGCTTAACTTGTACAATTTTTCCGAAAGATTTAAACCCGATAAAAATTCAACACTTGAAAGTTTGCCGTGCCGGGAAAAAGTAAGTTAATGATATCCGTTCAAACAGTTTAACAGTTTCTAACTATCCGGAAATAATAACGAATTTAAATATTCCGATCGAATCTACGATTACAAAGCAAACCCCAGATCACTCAACCTTTGAGTCAATATAAAAAATACCAGAAACTAAATAAGCATAAATAAAGAATTACTGTGAAAACAAAATTGTCAAATCAAACAGTACAGCCGCGGAACCGCGACCCAAGCAGGGTATGGCCGCGATTCCGCGATCGTTTGTACGGATCAATGTCTCGAATTTCACTGTTATTCTTATTTTTCTCTGCTGAATTTTTCAGGTATTTTTAATTCAGAAAAAATCCAGATTTTAAAAAATGTACAGAGAGGGGTTCATTTTCGTCGGTTCGGGTTCGATCGGAGTTTTAACTTCGTGAACACGTCGCCTAATACTCTAGCTAGGCTTTGATACCACTGTAGGGTTCCTAGGCACACTTGTGAAGGTTCATATAGCATCAAACATGCACGAATAAAATTTTACATGTGCCGAACAACCCAAAGACAGGATCTTCGCTAGAATATTAGGGTTAAGCAGGCAAGATATCATCTTTCTAACTAAGTGTGAGGGATTACAACCTTTGTAGTCCGCTCCTTCGCTTCACAAGCTCCGAGTAGAAGTCCTTTCGCCACGATCCATGATCTCCCGGACTCAAGAGAGGCTCCACGACTCGAACGATCCATTCGAGCTTGAAGTGTTCCGATTCTCCGATGATCTACGTCGAAGTTGCTATAACCCAAGCTTTCTCACTCGAAAGAGATGAACACCCTAATCTAATGGGCTAGATTAGATGAGGATGATGGAGTAGTATTTATGCTATCTTTTTATTTCACTTTCTCACAATAAATCATCACATAAGGAATTTCAAGTGAGCTCTCTCTTTCAAAAACCAAAGAGAGAAGAAGATGAAGAATGAAAGAATAATCCTTTTGTGATGAATAGTATTCAAGAATATATGATTTATTATCAAACCATGGTCAAGGATGAGAGGCTTAACCTTTGTAGAGAATAAACTAGAGTTAGGGTTTGGTTAGGTTAAAGATAAGTTTCAACCATAATATCTTAACCAAGACAAAATAGAATCCTTCTAGAATGAACTTGAAAGAGCTAACCCTAATCAAACCCTAATCCCTTTTTATCATCCTTAAACATGTTTTATAATAAATCATATTATATCACAATAATATATATCACATATATATTATATATTTGCAACAATTGAAAATAATACAATTAACATATATCGCATATATATCAATGTATTAATCCGGCGAGAAAATGAAATAATAAAGCGAGCCAATATTAGATAATGTAATACAATATATCATATATATCATTATACATTAAATCATCGAATCAACACTTGATCCGACGATCCGGCTATATCGAATATAACCGACTAATATATCATGTACCGATTCATCAAATCAACACTTGATCCGATGTCCCGACTCATATCTAAATATCGCGAGAATATAATACGGTATCTCATATCGCATTATCCTCGGTCCTGCACATATCACATATGTGCCTCTACTCCATTTTTCCTGAGCCAAGAAACCTCTGTGTAGGACTCTAAAGAATCGTCAATACGCCAGTAGCAGGTGATGATCATATCAAACACCCACAAGCTGCAAGCGGTCAGCTAAACGTAACAGCCACCCAGGTATTAAGCGATCAGAAGATCAACAAGCTAGCCTGTCCATTCTCCTGTGAATCCAATCAGTAACACTCCCGTACAGTCCGGTCTGTTCGTCTGATATGTCGCATATCAAGTCTAGGGGTGGTATACGTCAGACCCCAGTAACCGATAAGTCGTGTCGATGTGAGGCTCATAACAGGTCGAGAAACTACTGGTAACACTTACCAGTATATCTCTATATCAGCCCTGGCCAGGAACTTCCAGTTATAGCCAATCGAAGACAGCACGACATCAACTCCCTATACCGGGAGAGACGAATCCCCTCCTATCGCTCATTGCCTCCATGTGATTCGGGACTGTATCCAAAAGCCACCGTTTTGCACGCCCTCTTAGACGTGGTAAGGTGGAAATCAAAGCACAGTGGGAATCACACAAGACTCTATGACGATCTCGGGTCTACAGACTACCATGTACCAGTGTCGTCGGAGAACTGCCATCTGACGTGTGGTATATCACCAACTGGGAGTTCTCGGCGAGTCCGTCCAGTGTACCCAGACTTTACCGAGCACCCGTACACCATCCTTGATGTCAAACACCGATGGATATGGGATCATCCATCGCCCATCATTTGGGTCAAGATGCGTATACGCTAGTCTACTCTGGTGTATCGATGCCCTGTCTCGATATACCCTCGACTAGGAACATTTATAGGATGTACTCATCGACTACCGTGGCCCCACTAGTATGATCTCATCATAATCCCTGTAGTCGAGTACAGATCCTAAGGGCTTTATCAACATGTGAGAGAAAAACAGTAAACCAATACAAGTCAACATGTTAAGATAAAGTGAAACCAAATAGCATACTATCATGACGAGCAAGAAAGTCCTCTCTGTATATATCCAAGCATCCATTATAATATACATCAAATGTACAACAATGGCCTCTACGGCATATACATAACTAACACCCGCTGCTCCCACTATCTACGAAGCCCTCTGGCTGAGTCATGTAAACGCACTCTTCTAAATCACCGTTTAGAAAGGCGGTCTTAACATCCATTTGCCAGATTTCATGGTCATGATATGCAGCGATGGCAAGCATGATCCGGATGGATTTAAGCATAGCCACTGGAGAAAAGGTTTCATCATAGTCCACACCTGGTCATTGACGAAAACCCTTTGCAACAAGTGTAGCTTTGAAAGTCTCCACTTTCCCATCTACACCAAGTTTTTTCTTGAAGATCCACTTGCTTCCAATGGGTTTTACCCCTTCAGGAGCATCTTCCAAATTCCATACTTTGTTGGTGTACATGGATTCCATCTCGGACCGCATTGCATCCAGCCATTTCAGTGAGTCCCCACTCGTGATGGCCTGCTCGAAGCTAATTGGGTCATCATCAACCATGATACAATCCTCGCTCCCACCGTCCATGAGAAAACCGTAGTATCTCTCGTGTGGGTGAGGAACCCTACTAGATCGGCGGAGTGGCTGGGGTTCATCGGAAACTACCGAATCCTCTGGTTCTACCAAATCTTCTGTTGTGGTTTGTATAGCTGGAACCTCTTTCAGTTCTACCTAAGAGCCACTAATCTCTTTTGCAAGAAATTCTTTTTCTAAAAAGGTGGCATGTTGAGCAACAAACACCCTTTGTTCCTCACTGTGGTAGAAGATATACCCTCGCGAATGCTTGGGATATCCAACAAACTTACACAAAACAGATCTTGCCTCGAGTTTGTCCGGTTTTTGTCTTTTGACATAGGCCGAGCAACCCCATATCTTAATAAAGTTAAGATATGGTCTCTTCCCCTCCTATATCTCATATGGGGTGGTGGGCACAGATTTGGTAGGAACCCTATTCAGTAGGTATGCTGCTGTCTCCAGTGCATATCCCCAGAAAGAAATAGGTAACTCAGCTATACTCATCATCGAGCGCACTATATCTAATAGGGTGCGGTTCCTCCGTTCCGATACACCGTTGTGCTGTGGTGTATATGGAGGAGTTAGCTAAGAGAGAATCCCATTCTCTTTTAGGAAGTCCAGGAATTCATTGCTCAAGTATTCACCTCCTCTATCAGATCGAAGGATTTTAATACTTTTCCCGGTTTGGTTCTCGACTTCATGTTTATATTCTCTAAATTTCTCAAAAGCTTCTGATTTGTGTTTCATCAGGAACACATATCCGAATCTAGAGAGATCGTCAGTAAATGTAATGAAGTACGAAGAACCATCCATGGCATGTATAGACATGGGACCGCATACATCACTATGTATCAGTCCCAAGAGTTCAGTAACTCTCTCTCCGTGTCCCGTAAACGGAGTTTTGGTCATCTTGCCTTTGAGACATGACTGGCAAGTGTCATAAGATGAAAATTCAAACGGATTTAAATATCCATCCTTATGCAACTTAGCTAGTCGTGTCGCATTGATGTGACCCAGTCTACAATGCCACAAGAAGGATTCGTTCATTTCTGAACTCTTCCTCTTGTGTGTGTTTGTTATGCTCAGAACTGTTGATTGATTTAGAACATAAATGCCATTGCACAACGTGCCTCATCCAACCAACTTTTGGTTCAGGAAAATGTTCATAACATTATCCTGTAATACAAAATTATATCCTTCTTTACTCAACAAAGAGACCGATATAATGTTGCATATCAGGTTCGGGATGAAATAGCATTCGTTCAGAATCTATGTATTACCATTTGGCAATACAAGGTGATATTCCCCGACGGTTTTAGCTGCAACAATTGCACCATTTCCAACCCTTATGTCTTTATCACCTTCTCCAAGTTCTCTACCTTTCCTAAGCCCATATAACTGATTACATATATGGGATCCTGACCCGGTATCCAATACTCAGAATGTAGAGCAAATGGAGAAACAGTTCTCTGTAACGAACACACCAGAAGAAAATGCATCAACATGTACTTTCTTCATTCGGGTGGCATGGGAATCCTGGTATTCCCCTATATTCTGATCAGTCTTATAACTCTTATAAGAAAGAACGGAACCAATGTTCCCCAGTACAGTATAACATGCGGGTTCGGTTAATACATCCATATTATTATCTTGATTAAGGCATGATATGGTCGCTACCTGGAGAGAGAGAAAAGAAAACACTTTAGCGTATGCTCTTGCAAGATCAGATTGGTTATTATTTTATCTAATCAGGATGGCTCCCACTGTTTTTATCAAATCTTCCTTCAAACCCTAAAAGGAAAGACTAGCCGGGATTAATTACACCTTACAACTTCGCCAATCTTTCAGCCAGGCCATTGTCGGTACTTTGGGGAGGTTCCCCGTGCTTTCGTACGGACCTAATTAAAATAAACCTCGTTTTCCCAGAGGCGTAACCCCGTTGACACCTCTCTAGACACCTACTTGATCGGCTAATTGTCCTGTGTAAAACTCTCACAGGAGTAACAATTATTCGCAGTGGGTATCGGGATCCAACTATCTCATAGAAGGCATGCAATTTCATTGCAAATCTCAACACTTGAAATTCCCGATAATATTTTGCCCCAAGCATCCCATGACCTTGACGGAGGTCAACAAACCATAGGGTGCAAGTCAAGTTCAACCCGTCATTTCTTGATTGAATCAAACCCACCCGCACGACCCTTGACGGAGGTCAATAAGGTCGTACGACTACCCTAATCCAATCTGCATCATATGCATAAGCAGATAAATACTAGTTAGCTACCGCACACTACGCCTTGACGGAGGTCAACAAACATAGCACGAATACTAAGTAGGACTTATCTGAAATGACGGAGGGCTACGACAGGTTTTTCTGAAGACCTATTGCGTAATGAACTTGATATCGTTGTAGAATCAAGTGAATTTTGAAATGGAGTGATTTTGAGGCTTTTATTAGTTTTGCTAAAGAGGTCACTCCCGGTGAAGGGATCTCGGCTCTTTCCTTATGGAATAAGGTGCAGGATATATCATATACATCACTTTGCAAAGCAAAACTCCAAAAGCAGTCAAAAGCAAACCGAGTGTTGTAACATCTGCCAGTTTTTCTAAAGAGGTCACTCCCGGTGAAGGGATCTCGGCTCTTTCCTCATCGAATAAGGTGCAGGGTATATCATATATACTGCTATGCAAGGCAAAACTGTAGCTACCCTTTTATTTGAAAATTTGATTCTACAACATCTTTTAGGTTTCTTTTCTTTCATTAATCACATTAATGAAGTCCCATCATTTAAGTCACCTAAATATTACAGATAAATACGACGTACACTTATGCCATCCGCATTCGCCTCGATGTTCCCTCATGCACCGTTAGGTTAGGTAACTAACGGCAGAGCAGGGTAGGGCTAGCGCGGGTGTAAAACATAAGTAACGCCTATATAATATATCATATATACTATATATAGTATTTATCATAGAACATCACATGATCACATCACAGATATCGCAGCAGAAGAAATGTATGAAACATTGGATATACTGGGACGTCCGTGTTTTATTTTGAGCTTCTATAAAACACGGATTCCACGGTCGCGACGAATAGCCAAACCCACACCCCTAGACCCCTACGAGAGTGGCAAGCAACCCTACCAATTCTGGAGTTAGGAGACCCGGACTCGACTCCTCGAGTTGGTCTCCCACTGGACTCCAGAACCCGGTTACTTGTGGTCTCCTCCTTGGGTCTATCCTAGTGCAGAAAAGTAAATAATATACAAAAGGTGACATCAACCTCGACCCGGAACTGCCCCAATAAAAGAATATTACATACATTTAAATTTTACTTGAATGAAAATAAAAACTCTCATCTCACATAAAACCCCCGGCTATTCAGAACGCGACGATCCAATATAACATATCCAGCAACACAGAACATCACATGTCATCAACGTAAGTAAATATGCGCATCCCAATTGTCGTTGACATATAGCAACGAAACCGGCGATATCACATATTACACTTACGGTCACAGAAAAGAAAGTGTAAAACTACAACATTTGGAATCACAATCACTTTAGACATCGTAAATCCGAAATATCACATACTTCGCATTTCATGCCTAACTGTATGAATTCCACATATTGTATCACATTCCAGATAAATAGACAGTATTAAACTTTCCGATAGAATAATCAAATACTCAAGATTTCCATAATAGCTCAACACTTGATCGGAGTTTAAAGATTCCAGAATACGTCACAGTAGCAACGGTCCAGCCGTACAAGGGTCAAGCCAACGCCTCACATGTGGCACGCCATACTGCCCCAAACCCTAAGGTTCAAAGGGCAGTTCAAGACGGTCACATAATCGAGTTAAAGTTTGTTGTCTTCTAAAGGGTCCATCGCATCACATGCACGTTTTTCCGAAATATTTAAACCCGAGAAAAATTCAACACTTGAATGTTTTTCGTGCCGAGAAAAATTGAGTAAATGATATCCGTTCGAACATCTTAATACTTTCTAAATTATCCCGAATAACAATACGAAATTAAATCTTCCGATCGAATCGACGAATACAAAAGGATCCCCAGAATACTCAACACTTGAGTCAGTTTAAAACTACCTATAAAATATCACTATCCGACAAAAGTATTACTGTGCAAACAGATAAGCCTAATCACACTGTACGGCCGCGGTTCCGCGGCACAAGCAGGGTATTGCCGTGGAACCGCGGCGGTCCGTACGGATGACGTCACCAATTTTGCACCGTAATGCTTAGAAATCTCTGCTGTATTTTTAAGGTATTTTTAATTCTGAAAAACCCCAGATTTTGAAAAAAGTCCAGAGAGGGGGTCGTTTTGACGTTTTCGGGTTCGATCGGGGTTTTAACTTCGTTAACACATCGCCTAATGCTCTAGCTAGGCTCTGATACCACTGTAGGGTTACTAGGTATACTAACGAGGCTCAACAAGGCATCGACCATGCCAAAATTAAATTTTTATGTGCCGAATAACACCAAGCAAGATCGTAAACTAGAGTTTAGGCGAATCATGAAGCAAGTAAAGAACTTTACTCTAAAGGGATACGAAATACAACCTTTGTAGATCGTTCCTCCACTTCTTTAGCTCCTTGATAAAGTCCCTTCGCTGCGATCATGGTTCTCCCGGACCCTTGCATAGCTTCACGAGGCGAAAGTTGCGACCTTGCTTGAAGTCTCCGAGGTCGAAGATGATCTACGTCGATAGAATTCCGACTCAAGCTCCTACTGCACTAACTAGAGAATTAGTGAAGTAAACACCCTATACTAAAGTGCTAATCTAGTAGAGGATGGAGAAATAGGAAGTGGGTTCTCTTTAGAATTTTGTTTCTCACAAGGATTCTCACTTTGGATCAAAGCCTAGCTTGCTTTTCTCTTGCTCAATGAAGAAGAAGATGATGAACAAAAGAAAAGATATGCGGATAATGATTAAGTGAGTAATCTAACCATGGTGAGTGAGTATCATATACTAACTCTTGTAGAGCCATAACCATAGCTAACACTTATGATTGGGTTAAGAAATATCTATGGTAAAAACAAACTCAAGTGGACTTAGTCAATGCATCCACAAGCTTCCACAAGCTTCATGCATTGATCTAATCCTCCACTTAATTTTATAATTACTTAAAATATAAAAACCCAACATAATATGTAGCATGGTGTAAGTCTTATACATCCAAGTCTAGTGTATCATCAACCATGATACAAAAGAAAACACTTTAATATATATATCACATATGTATATATACAAGTTTTCACATGTGAGAAAAACCCTAAAGTGAACAAGTGTTAGCAAATGTAAATTAGTATATCTAATATACAATTATACACTTAATTATTAAATCAACACTTGACTTTATAATCCGGTCATATCTCATATAACCGGCTAACATCCATTGTATCGACTTATCGAATCAACACTTGATTCGATAACCCGTCTATATCATATATAACCGAGCGATACAAAAAGTCACGAGAATAGAATACGGCATCACATACACGCATTATTCTCGGTCTCGCACATATCACATATGCGCTCCTATTTCGTTTTGCCTGAGCCAGTAAAACCTCTGTGTAGGACTCTAAAGACTCGTCAATACGCCAGCAGTAGGTGATGATCACATCACGCACCCACAAGCCGTCAGCGGTACTAGCTGGACGTAACGGCTACCCGGGTATTGAGCGATCAGAAGATCAGCAAGCAAGCCCGCTCCAACTCCTGTGAAAGCCTTCCGGCAACACTTCCCGTACAGTCTGGTCTCCTCGTCTGATATGTCGCATATCAAGTCTAGGGGTGGTAAACGTCAGACCCCAATAACCGATAAGTCGTACCGATGTGAGGATCATAACGGGTCGAGAAACTACTGGTAACACTTACCAGTAAATCTCTAATCAGCCCTGGCCAGGGACTTCCCTGTTACGGCCAATCGAGCACAGCGCAACATCAACCCCCAATACCGGGAGAGACGAAACCCCTCCTTTCGCTCATTGCCTTCATGTGACTCGGGACTGTACCTAAAAACCACCGTTTTGCACGCCGTCATGGACGTGGTAAGGTGGAAATCAAAGCACAGTGGGAATCACACAAGACTCTATGACGATCTCGGGTCTACAGACTAACCTGCACAAGTGTCACCAGAGAACTGCCATCTGACGTAAGGTATAATACCATCTGGGAGTTCTCGACGAGTCCGTCCAGTGTACCCAGTCTCCACTGAGCACCCGTATACCATCTCTGATGTCAAACACCAATGGATATAGGATCATCCATCGCCCATCTCATGGGTCGAGATGCGAATACGCTAGTCTACACTGGTATATCGATGCCCCGTCTCGATACACCCACGACTTGGGACCTTGAAGGATGTACTTATGGACTACCATGTCCCCACTAGTATGATCCGCATCATAGTGCATGTAATCAAGTACACATCCTAAGGGCTTTACCAACATGCAACAATAAGACAGTATAAAGAGACAAGTATACATGTTAAAGTAAAGTGCAACCAGATAGCATACTATCATATCGAGCAAGAAAGTCCTCTCTATATATGTCCAAGCATCCAATATAATATACATCATCTGTACAATACTGACCTCTAGGGCATACATACAACTAACAAATTTTGATCTAAAAATTCTGATGGAATAATAAATTTTCCAACTCAAATTACAAAAACAAACAAATTAGCACACTATCCCCGTCAACAGCACCATTTTATTGAATCGATTTCCGTGTCGTGTTTTGAAAAGTGTAAAGATCACAACCAAAGAAATTTATACTGCAATCAATTGACAGTGTCTATTGTAGTTTCGTCGGTGAATGCGGATCGTCCACTGAGAAAGTGTGATTAGTTCGTTATCGTTTTAGTTGAGTTGAAAATTAAAAGATAAAAGAAAATGATTCAATATTTGTGAAATTTAGTTTCAAGAATCTTCAAGAAATAGATCTAAATTCGAGAAATGATAGAGATCAAGAAAATGCCCAAATCGTTTGTATTATCAAATTTGTAAAGAGACTTGTCGGAATCTATCCAATTGATAATGATGATGAATACTAATGATTACAAATTCTTATCTATTGAAGATCTGTTGCTAGATCGATGACAATCAATGAGGTTTAGGGATCTATTGAAGAATCTAGGGTTTTTTCATCATCATCTCTTGACTTTTCATTGATTATCATTCAAATTCAAGCCTCTAGCAAATTGAATCACCGATCGTTGATCTCCGATTTGGAGCGATGAAAGCGATCTCGCTCAAATTAGGTTTTGGATGGTTCAATTTCCTAAAATTTACAAAACTCATAAAACTTAAGAATCGTTCAAGAATTTCATCAACATCATCTACCTATTTTATCGATTCCGCTATGTTAGTGATATGTATGCTCTAGAGGCCATTACTGTACATACGATGTATATTGTAGTGGATGCTTGGACATATATATATGGAGGACTTTCTTTCTCGACATGATAGTATGCTATCTGGTTGCTCTTTATCTTAACATGTACTCTGATTGTCTCTATGTTACATGTTGATAAAGCCCTTAGGATGAGTACTTAACTACCATGACTATGATGTAGATCATACTAGTGGGGACAGTGTAGTCGCTAAGTACATCCTTCAAATGTTCCTAGTCGTAGGTGTATCGAGACAGGGCATCGATATACCAGAGTAGACTAGCGTATAGATTTTTGACCCATGTAGATGGGCGATGGATGATCCCATATCCATTGGTGTTTGACATCAGAGACAGTATACGGGTGCTCAGTGGAGACTGGGTACACTGGACGGACTCACCGAGAACTCCCAGATGGTATTATACCTCACGTCAGATGGCAGTTCTCTGGTGAAACTGGTACAGGTTAGTCTGTAGACCCAAGATCGTCATAGAGTCTTGTGTGATTTCCACTGTGCTTTGATTTTCACCTTACCACGTTCAAGAGAACATGCAAAACGGTGGCTTTTGGTTACAGTCCCGAGTCACATGGAGACAATGAGCGATAGGAGGGGTTTCGTCTCTCTCGGTATAGGGAGTTGATGTTGCGCAGTGCTCGATTGGCTATAACAGGAATTCCTTGGCCAAGGCAGCTTCAGAGATATACTGGTAAGTGTTATCAGTAGTTTCTCGACCCGTTATGAGCCTCATATCGACACGACTTATCGAGTTACTGGGGTCTGACGTTTACCACCCCTAAACAAGATATGCGACATATCAGACGAAGAGACCGGACTGTACGGTAGTGTGACTGATTGGATTCGCAGGAGTGTGAGCAGTCTTGCTTGTTGATCTTCTGATCGCTCAATACCCGGGTGGCCGTTACGTTTAGCAGACCGCTTGCGGCTTGTGGGTGTTTGATATGATCATCACCTACTGCCAGCGTATTGACGAATCTTTAGAGTCCTACACAGGGGTTTCCTGGCTTAAGCGAAACGGAGTAGGAGCACATATGTGATATGTGCGGGATCGAGATTGATATGATATGAGATACCGTATTCTATTCTCGTGATTCGTGACATTGATCGATTGTATGCGATATAGCCGGGTTATCGGATCAAGTGTTGATTCGATAGGTTGTTACACATGATATTAGTCGGATAATAGCCAGATTATTAAATTAAGAGTTGATTTAATAATTTAATGTATAATTATATATTTGATATATTACATTACATTAACTAATATTATCTCACTTAAGATTTATTTTCTCACTTGTTTTGTGCATGTATATATATGTGATATATATTAATGTACATAGTTTTGTGTCATGGTTGAAGATACATGAAAGATGGGTGTATGAGACTTATACCATCATTAGGTTAAATTAGGGTTTTATTATGTCTTAAGATTTAACAAAACCGGATAACTTAGTCAAAGTTGTCAATCTTGGAAGAAGCTTGTAGAAACTTTGACAAAGTCCACTCTTTTGTCATTTCCTTAGATATTATTTAACTCAACCCTTAACCTTACACCTTGGTTAATTCTCTACATGAGTTAAGCATGAGGGCTTAACTCAACCATGGGTGATATAATTCATTTGGATGTATTATTCACAAGTCTTCTTCTTTTTCTTCTTCAAGCTCCATGAAAAAGCTTGCTAGCTCTAATGGAGTTGTGAGAAAAAGTGTGAGAAAATCAATTCTAAAATGAGCCCACTTCCTACTTCATCATCCTCTACTACTTGCCATGTAGTATAGGGTGTTCTCTTCACAAAGTTTATGACCTAGTGAAGGAATAGCTTGAGTTAGTGTCTCCCCGACGTAGATCATCTTCGGCCTCGAAGTCTTCGAAGCAAGCACACTCGTTTCTTCTACGGAGCCTCTCTAGAGTCCGGAGCTTGAGATCGCAGCGGAGGGGACTACTACACGAAGCTATTTGAAGTGAAGGACCGGACTACAAAGGTTGTATTCCTTGCTCACTATTAGTTGCAAAGTGTTTGCATATGTTTCCCATATTATTTCTAGTATACGATCTATATTTAGGGTTAGCTAGAATAGCAAAATTTTAATTTGGCATGGACGATGCCTCCCGAAACCTTGCTGCCGTCATAGGTAACCCTTCAGTGGTATCAGAGACATGATAGAAATAAATATGGAATTTGTTAGGATTACGAAACCGAAACAACTCTGAAACTTGAAACGGAAAATCATAGTTTCTGTCGATTTTAAAAGTTGTCAAAAAAATTTGCAAATAAGTACAGAGTGATGTATGTGATATATCATGAACACACACAAAATTTCAGGACATTCCCTGAAAAAGTGGCCGGCCACCATAAGGTACATCTCGGCCCAATCCGAGCACCACCCCTGAATTTTTTTCTGTATTCCAGTAGCTTGGTTTTGATGTTTCAAGTGTTGTTTATTTTTGCTAATTTTGCATGTGATGTAATCTTACACTATAAGCAATTCAGAGTGTTTCGTATTCATAGTTTTAACATTGTTTTGGGTTTTTCACATATCGTCTAGACGAAGTTAAAAGGTCAGATCGAATGTCAAAAACCCATTTTTCAAAATTTAACGTATTCGGAAAAATTTGCAAGTGATTCTTTGGACCCTCTAGAAGAACGAAACCTTAACTCGATTATGTGGCCGTCAAAACCGCCACTTGAACCCTAGGGTTTGTGGTAGTTTAGTGTTTCACATGTGAGGCGTTGGTTTGACCCTTTTACGGCTGGTTCATAGGTACTGTGTAATCTTCTTGGTATTATTAAAACTGTGCTCAAGTGTTGAGCTGTCGGGAAATTGTTGGGCTTTGATGAATTGATCGAAGAGTTTATCGTTGTTCGTATATTATGTGATGGGATACAATATTTAGAATCCACATTTAGTTATGAGATAACTAATTTGAATGTTATAAATCTAGCAGTTCAGTCTCATTTGATCGGTTGCCACGGGATTTTGATGCGATCAAAAGTCCGTCGCAATCACGTAGAGTACGTGGATACTCGCCGGGTAAACTTAATAGATAGCCAAGCCCCATAGCCCCGACAAAGTGACTGTAGGAGAACCCCGTCGCCAAAAGCATCCGTTCGGGTGCTCGCGGCAGCGGTGTTCCGCCTTAGTGCACCTCGTCGACGGTATTGGGGGTGCGGCCGTCTACTAAAGTTTCCGATGAGCATTCGATCAGGATGTCGGGAATCTTTTTGAATTGCCCGACTAGATAATGAAAAGTGTTTTTGAGATCAAGATTAAAATGCGGGGTTTATAATTGTTAGGCATGCGATGCCTAAGGAATTCATTTGGTTAGGCATGCGATGTCTAAATTGAATGCGGATTCCAACCGTTGTAGTTTTTCACTTTCTTTTCTGCGACCGTAAGTGTAATATACGGTGTATCGCCGGTTTCGGTGCTATATGTCAACGACAATTAGGATACACATATTTACTTACGTTGATGACATGTGATGTTATGTGTTGCTGTGATATGTTATATTGGATCGTCGTGATTGAATAGCCGGGGGTTTTATGTGAGATGAGAGTTTTTTATTTTCATTCATGTAAAATTCATTGTATGTAATATTCGTTTATTGGGGTACTTCCGGGTTGAGGATGATGTCACCATTGTATATTATTTACTTTTCCGCATTAGGATAGACCCAAGGCGGGGAGCATAAGTAACCGGGTTTTGGAGTCCAGTGGGAGACCATCCGAGGAGTCGAGACCGGGTCTCCTAACTCTAGAATTGGTAGGGTTGCTTGTCGCTCTCGTAGGGGTCTAGGGGTGTGGGATTGGCTATTCATCACGATCGTGGAATCCGTGTTTTATACAGGCTTAAAATAAAACAAGGAAATTCTAGTATATCCAATATTTCATATGTTGTTCTTCTGCTGCGTTATCTGTGATGTGATCATTTGATATGTTGAGATGAATACAGGATATAGTATATGTGATATATTATATAGACGTTGCTTATGTTTTACACCCGTGCTAGCACTGCTCCGCTCTGCCGTTAGTTACCTAACTTAACGGTGCACGAGGGGACATCGAGGCGAATGCGGATGGCATAAGCGTACGTTGTATTTATCTGTGATGTTTAGGTAACTTAAAATGATAGGACTTCATTAATGAGATTAATGAAATAAAAGAAACCTAAAGATGTTGTGGAATCGAATTTTAAAAAACAGGTAGCTCTATTTGTTGCTTTGCATAGCGGTGTTCCTTGTAGAACATCCAACACCTTATTCGATAAGGAAAGAGCCGACGATCCCTTCACCGGGAGTGACCTCTATAGCAAAACTAGTAAAAGCCTCAAAAACACTCCATTTAAATCATTTGATTCTACAACAATATCAAGTTCATTACACAAAGGGTTTTCATAAAAACCTGTCGTAGCCCTCCGTCATTTCAGATAAGTACTTCATAGTATTCGTGCTGCGTTTGTTGACCTTGTCAAGGCGTAGTGTGCGGTAGCTATTTATGCTTATCTGCATAAGCATGAGATGTGATTGAGTTAGGGTAGTCGTGCGACTTTGTTGACCTTAGCCAAGGGTCGTGCGGGTGGGTTTAATTCAATCGGGAAATGACGGGTTGAACTTGACTTGCGGTCTATAGTTTGTTGACTTTGTCAAGGTCATAGATCGCTCGGGGCAAAATATTATCGGGAATTTCAAGTGTTGAAATTTGCAATGCGATTACATATCTCCTATGAGATAGTTGGATCCCGATACCCACTGCGAGTAATAGTTACTCCTGGAAGAGTTTTACACATTACAATTAGCCGATCAAGTAGGTGTCTAGAAAGGTGTCAACGGGGTTACGCCTCTGGGAAAATGAGGTTTATTTTAATTAGGTATGTGCGAAAGCACGAGGAACCTCTCTCAAAGTACCGGCACTGGCCTGGCTGAAAGATTGGCGAAATTGTAGGGTGTAATTAATCCCGGCTAGTCTTTCTTTTTATGGTTTGAAGGAAGATTTGACTAAAACAGTGGGAGACATCCTGATTAGATATATTAATAACCAATCTAATCTTGCAAGAGCATACGCTGAGTGTTTTCTTCTCTCTCTCTCCAGGTAGTGACCATGTCACGTCTTAATCAAGATAAAAATACGGATGTATTGACCGAACCCGCTTGCTATACTGCGCTAGGGAACGTTGGTCCCGCTCCAACTTATAAACGTTATAAGACAGAGCAGGAAATAGGGGAATACCAGAATTCCCGTGCCGCCCAAACGAAGAAAGTACATGATGATGCATCTTCTTCAGGTGTGTTCATTACAGAGAACCGTTTCTCAGTATCCTTTATGTCCTGGGTATGAGATACCGGATCAGGATCCTGCTTATGTAATCAGTTACACGGGCTATAAGACAGGTAGAGAACTGAGAATGGGTTATAAGTTTCAAGAGTTAAAAATGGTGCAAGTGTTGCAGACAAGTCTGTTGGCAGTTATCACCCTGTATTACCAAATACATTGATTCTGAACGAATGTTATTAGATACCGAACCTAATATACAACATCATATCAGCCTCTTTATTAGTAAAGAAGGATATAATTTTGTATTGTTGGATAATGTTTTGAACATTTGCTATATCAAGAGTTGATCGGTTTAGGCACGTTATCTAAAAGCATATACGGTCTAAATCAAACTACAGTTCTTAACGTACGGAACACACATAAGGGGAAGAGTTCAGAAATGAATGAATCCTTCTTGAGGCATTATAGACTAGGTCATCTCAATGCGAACTGGCCAGCTAAGTTACATAGAGATGCATATTTAAATCTGTTTGAATTTACATCTTGTGAAACTTGCCAGTCATGTCACAAAGATAAGATGACCATCGCTCCGTTTATTGGAAACAGAGAAAGAGTTACTGAACTCTTGGGATTGATACATGTTGATGTATGTAAGTCCCCTGTCTACACATGCCAGGACTGGTTCTTTGTACTTCATTACATTCACTGATGATCTCTCGAGATTCGGACATATGTTCCTGTTGAAACACAAGTCTGAACCTTTTGAGATATTCAAAGAATATAAGTTAGAAGTAGAGAACCAAAATGGGTATAAGTATTATGTCCTTTGATGGGATCAGAGAAGAGAATACTTGAGCACGGAATTCCTGGAATATTCTAAAGGAGAATGAGATTCTCTCTTAGCATTACTCCTCCGTATACACAACAGTGCGTTGGTGTATCGGGGTGGAGCAATAACACCCTATGTGATATGGTGTGCTCTATGATGAGTACTACTGAGTTGCCTATTTCTTTTTTGGGGTTATGCACTTATGAAGTTGCATACCTATTGAATAGGGTTCAAATCAAATCAGGTGCTTACCACTCCATATGTGATATGGTATGGGAAGAGCCCATCTCTTAAGGATGTTAAGATTTGGGGCTGTCCATCCTATGTCTAAAAGCAAAATCCGGACAAGCTCGAGGGAAGGTCAGTTCTGTGGAAGTTTGTTGGATATCCCAAGCATTCGCAAGGGAATATCTTCTACCACTCTGATGAACAAAAGGTGTTTTGTTTCTCAGCATGCCACCTTTCAGAAAGGGAATTTCTTGTGAAGAAATTAGTGGTCATGAGGTAGAACTGGAAGTAGTTCCATCTATACAAACTACAACTGATAATTTGGTAGAACCGGAGGATTCAATAGTTCCCAACGAACCTCAGCCTCTCCGCCGATCTGGTAGGGTTCCTCATCCGCCTGAGAGATACTTCGGTTTCTCTATGACAGTGGGAGTGAGGATTGCATCATGAGATGATGACCCAACTAGTTTCAAGCAGGCCATCAAGAGTAGGGGACTCTGTAAGAATGGCTGGATGCTAAGAGATCTGAGATGGAATCACCAACAAATTATGGACTTTGGTTGCTTTATCTGAAGGGTTAAATCCCTATCAATAGCAAGTATATCTTGAGATGATTACTTGGTGTACATGGAAAAGTTGAGACTTTCAAAGCTAGGCTTATTGCAAAAGGTTCTCGTCGTCGACCGGGTGTGGTTTATAATGAAACCTTTTCTCCAAAAGCTATGCTCAAGTCCATCCAGATCCTACTTACCACTGGTACATACCTTGACTACGATATCTGGCGGTTGGGTGTCATGACTGCTTTTCTAAATGATGATTTCGAAGAGTGCGTCTATAAGTACACAGCCAGAGGGCTTCGTAGACAGTGGGAGCAGCGGAAACGTGAGCAAGTTGCTTTATGAGTTAAAGCAGGCATCGCGGAGTTGGAACATCTGTTTTGATGTGGTAATCAAAGAGTTTGACTTTATCAAAATGGTAGATGAAGCTTGTATATACAAAAAGGTAGTAGGGAGTATGGTAGTGATCCTCGTATTGTACGTGGATGACATACTCTTGATAGGAAAGGTGTTTCCTATGCTACGCTCGGTCAATCTCCTCTTATCATAAAGATTCTCTAGATAGGATCAAGATGATACCTCCTAAATCCTGGGTTTTGGATCTATAAGATAGATCTAAATGGATATTACGATTCTCACTAGGTGTAGTGAGATGGTATCAATCGCTCCTGGGGAGAATCACTGGATAGGATACAAGGTGGTAAGGACGACTGAATGTCAGTCACAGGCATTGTCTTTACCCTCAGTGGAGGGACGGTATGTTGGAAGAGTTCCAATCTAGATACCGAAACAAATCTAGACGATTAAAGGCTAATACATTGCTAACTTAGGATGCTACCAAAGAAATAGTCTGGGTGAATATAAGTTCATAAGATGAACTTCGTTCCTACCATTGTGTGACAATAGAGTTGTGGCTTTGGCCTTGGAACCCCCGTCCCAACAGTGATCAAGACATATTCTTAGGCAGTATCACCTGATCATGGAGATGGTTGATCTCCAGGGTGATCGAGGTTAGGAGAGTAGACACAGAGGACAACAGCGCGGATCCACTCACAAAGGCCTATTTCCCAGTAGAGACTTTTATGGGATGGTTGAGTATGAGATACATCAACCACTGCTGATTGTTGGGTATGAGATACTACAACAGATGGCCCTAGTGCAAGTGGGAGATTGTTAGTGATATGCATGCCCTAGAGGCCATTACTGTACATACGATGTATATTGTAGTGGATGCTTGGACATATATATATGGAGGAATTTCTTGCTCGACATGATAGTATGCTATCTGGTTGCTCTTTATTTTAACATGTACTCTGATTGTCTCTATGTTACATGTTGATAAAGCCATTAAGATGGGTACTTGACTACCAGGACTATGATGTAGATCATACTAGTGGGGACAGTGTAGTCGCTAAGTACATCCTTCAAATGTTCCTAGTCGTAGGTGTATCGAGACAGGGCATCGATATACCAGAGTAGAGTAGCGTATAGTTCTCGACCCAAGTAGATGGGCGATGGATGATCCCATATCTATTGGTGTTTGACATCAGAGACAGTATACGGGTGCTCAGTGGAGACTGGGTACACTGGACGGACTCGCCGAGAACTCCCAGATGGTAATATACCTCACGTTAGATGGCAGTTCTCTGGTGACACTGGTACAGGTTAGTCTGTAGACCCAAGATCGTCATAGAGTCTTGTGTGATTCCCACTGTGCTTTGATTTCCACCTTACCACGTTCAAGAGAACGTGCAAAACGGTGGCTTTTGGGTACAGTCCCGAGTCACATGGAGGCAATGTACGATAGGAGGGGTTTCGTCTCTCCCGGTATAGGGAGTTAATGTTGCGCAGTGCTCGATTGGCTATAACAGGAAGTCCTTGGCCAAGGCAGCTTCAGAGATATACTGGTAAGTGTTATCAGTAGTTTCTCGACCGTTTATGAGCCTCATATCAACACGACTTATCGAGTTACTGGGATCTGACGTTTACCACCCCTACACGAGATATGCGACATACCAGACGAAGAGACCGGACTGTACGGTAGTGTTACTGATTGGATTCGCAGGAGTGTGAGCAGGCTTGCTTGTTGATATTCTGATCGCTCAATACCCGGGTTGCCGTTATGTTTAGCAGACCGCTTGCAGCTTGTGCGTGTTTGATATGATCATCACCTACGGCCAGCGTATTGACGAGTCTTTAGAGTCCTACACAGGGGTTTCCTGGCTCAAGCGAAACGTAGTAGAAGCACATATGTGATATGTGCGGGATCGAGATTGATAAGATATGAGATACCGTATTTTATTCTCGTGATTCGTGACATTGATCGGTTGTATGCGATATAGCCGGGTTATCGGATCAAGTGTCGATTCGATAAGTTGTTACACATGATATTAGTCAGTTAATAGCCGGATTATTAAATCAAGAGTTGATTTAATAATTTAATGCATAATTATATATTTGATATATTATATTACATTAACTAATATTAGCTCACTTAAGATTTATTTTCTCACTTGTTTTGTGCATGTATATATATGTGATATATATTAATGTACATAGTTTTGTGTCATGGTTGATGATACATGAAATATGGGTGTATGAGACTTATACCATCATTAGGTTAAATTAGGGTTTTATTATGTCTTAAGATTTAACAAAAGAGGATAACTTAGTCAAAGTGGTCAAGCTTGGAAGAAGCTTGTAGAAACTTTGACAAAGTCCACTCTTTTGTCATTTCCTTAGATATTATTTAACCCAACCCTTAACCTTACACCTTTGTTAATTCTCTACATGAGTTAAGCATGAGGTCTTAACTCAACCATGGGTGATAAAATTCATTTGGATGAATTATTTACAAGTCTTCTTCTTCTTCTTCAAGCTCCATGAAAAAACTTGCTAGCTCTAAGGGAGTTGTGAGAAAAAGTGTGAGAAAATCAATTCTAAAGTGAGCCCACTTCATACTTCATCATGCTATACTACTTGCCATGTAGTATAGGGTGTTCTCTTCACAAAGTTCATGACCTAATGAAGGAATAGCTTGAGTTAGTGTCTTCCCGACGTAGATCATCTTCATCCTCGAAGTCTTCGAAGTAAGCACGTTCGTTTCTTCTACGGAGCCTCTCTAGAGTCTAGAGCTTGAGATCGCAGCGGAGGGGACTACTACACGGAGCTATTTGAAGTGAAGGACCGGTCTACAAAGGTTGTATTCCTTGCTCACTATTAGTTGCAAAGTGTTTGCATATGTTTCCCGTATTATTTCTAGTATACGATCTATGTTTAGGGTTAGCTAGAACGACAAAATTTTAATTTGGCATGGACGATACCTCTCGAAACCTTGCTGCCGTCGTAGGTAACCCTTCACACTACAAGCGGAGTTTTCACTCAAAAATCATGAAAAAGAAAAGAATCAAGAATCGATCACTCTTCATAATGCAAGAATGTAAAGATAATCAAGATTTATAATCTTCCCCTTTATTAATCGATGATTAGTTACAATTCACTCGAGTCGAGATTACAAGATTTGAGGAAAGAAATAAATCGTTGAAATTAGCTTCGCATCGGTCTTCTTGAGTCGCGGATCGTCGTGGATCTCTTGCTCGGATGAAAATCGGCATTGCTTCAATGGCTCGTTGAAGGCTTGCTTGAATCGGTACTCGATGTATCTTGATTTTGTTCAAATTGTGTCACTCAATTTGTTTTAGAATTGATTTGGATTTTACTAGAATTTTTTTACCCTAATTGATGAACAACAACCAACAACCTTTTCAATGAAGCCCTAGGTCCCTTTTTATAGTTTTCCCCTTTAGCTTCTCCTAGAAGCTTGGTTATTATGAAGCTTGTATGAGAAGCTTGGTAGGAATCAAACTTGCACAAGAAGCTTGGCTGTTAGAAGGGAAGCTTCTGGAGAAATCTACACAATTCGAAGCATCTTGGAGAAGTTTGGCCGTTGAAAGGAGGCCTCTGCAAAAAGTTCTCACCGCCGGCGAGTCAACTCCGCCGCGGATCCGCGGCGGATCAGCCTAACTCGGCCGTGGATCCACGGCCGTTTGATGAGCTCTGTGCATGAATCTTCATGGTATTCTGGTGTTGTCTTTAGGGATGTTTCCTGATGTCTGGAATATTTTTATACTTTCTTGTTTACTGCTAAATCTCAGGTCAAAGACTTGATGTATTTTGTCAGCACTTTTAGCATTTCCAGCTCTTTTACCTAGAGAATTTCCTGCACACAATCTCGAGATAAGGTTTGATATATACAGATCAATGCAAGTAGTAATAAACACTTAATTTCCCTTTAGAATGTCGATTATAACCATAACACAGGTTATTTAATATTTTCCAGATGAATTCGTAATCTATGTTATAATTAAAATAAACACCTATATATTAATTATAAGAGTAAGAAAATTAACGTGTAGAGAATGCACTATTTACGACTGATCAGTTTTCTTCCATCCCTACCCTTTGGCACCAGCCTAAGGTTTGGAAGAAGGCTATCCAATAAGCGTAATAGGTGTACACTCCTTATGCCAGGTGCCCTCGCAACCTGAGAGAAGGTAATGGAAAAAGACATCTGAATAATCCTATTCTATTTCTCCTGAACCGGAAACCATCCTTGAATCTGGAACGAATTCCTTCGACTTCGTATGTAACTATACGATGGCATGTCCAAGCATTATGGATGTTCGTAGTGTTACGAAGTGTTCTAGAGAAATCCAAAGTGGATGTGGGAGCGGCAGGGGTATACACGGTTTTGTCGTGAATGATTGTAGTCATAATTTTCTTTGCCGTTATTCTAATCCCTTTATATGTCTTTACTTATTACCTTCTGTACACCACCTTTAGGATAATTGGTTTTCTTCCTTCCCCACATTTCGTCACCTACCTACGGTCTGGAGGAAGACGATCCAATAAGCTCAATAGGTGTATGTAACGTTTTAAAAATGATTAAATAAATAATTAAATGAATAAAAGTGTTTAAGTGAATTTTAGGATTTTCGGTAAAGTAAAATATATTTTTCGTAAAACCAAACCGTGATTGCTTTTCATTATAATTTTAAAAATATCTATTTTAATTATGAAATTACTAGTAAATGGTGTTTATTTAGCCACTTATAAATTTTTAGTTTAATAAAATATTTTTCCTAAATTAATTATTTTAAATATTAACATAAGCTTTATTTTTACACTAAATTAGTGTAAATTACAAATTTAAATGGTTTTAATTTGTAAAAATGAACCATGGCATGTTAGAATTTAGTATGTATCATGCAAAATTATTTGCAAATTTTTCCTATTTTCTAGAGTTTTCTTGAGTTGCTATAGTAAAGAAAGAAAGAAATAAATAAATAAAGCATGAAAAGACTTTTATTGATGTTTCTTCTCTTGAAACTTCTACACACTTTTCCCACTCTCTTCTTTCTCTCCCTCACCTCTCTAGGGCCGGCCACAAACCCCCCATGGCTGCCCCCCCCCCATTTTCCACCTCATTTTTATTCAAAATTCATCAAAAACACATCAACAATTCAATTAAAATTCCACAAAATCCTATTTATTCCATACTCTTTATTCCTTGCTCATTTTTATATGAAATTTGGAGATGGAAAGCATACATTTTGGAGGCTCAATTCTTGTTTGGATTTCACATTTTGAAGGTATAATTTTCTTTCTTTTGATTTATTGTTATTAGATGTTCATATTAAGCTTAATTAGATTTAATGAATTAATTCTATGTTCTTTTTTTTAAAATGCAAGCTAGGGTTCTAAATTCAAGTTATGATTTTTAATAATTAATTAGGGTTATAGTAGTTAGTTTAACAGTTTTAGTATTAGGAAATCTTGCATGGTTATTGTTTAACAAATTGTTATTCAAAAATTGTTTTAAATTAGGAATTTAGTTAACTAGGTTTTTGCAAAATGTGGTTGTGGTTAATATAAAATTCTAATTTGGGTTGTTATCATTGGATTATAGTTTTAGTGGAAATATTAGCATGTTAATGGAAAGAAAAACTTAGTTTGATTGCTAGTTTCTATGGTTAATTGATAAATTGTGATAAAAATTGCTAATTTTGTAAACTAGATTTTAGAAATTCCTATATAAATGAGATTAAAAATATAATTATGGTTTCATTATATCATTATCATCATGAATTGTGGTTTAAGTCATTAATTTATGCAAAATCATGTTTTGTGGTGGAATTGTGTTATTTTGCTTGAAAAATGTTGAAAATTGTTAAAGGGTGCAAACTAGAAATTTCAAATTTGTATAAATATGTGTAATAAAAATATAGTAATAGTTTGTATAGTCTAGTTATGCTATTTAATGAGTTTTATGACCTTTGGTTTCATTTAAATGCCAAGTTTTGATGAAAAACGGTAAATTGGCATTTTCGGGTTTTTCGAAAACGGACGATTTGATCGATTTTAGTGTTTCGATGAATTTGATCATGTTTTACAATATAAGTAATGTGTTTTAAAACTACGAGTTATCTGTTGATGTTTATCTCGATCCATCGGAGTTTGTACGCCGATATCGAGCGATATTTGGTTCTTTTGCGTGGACGGGACATAGGTTTTAACCTATGCTTGTTCCTTGTATCGTTTGACTTTTGTATGTGATTCGGTTTACGATGCTATTTATATGTTTGCGTTTAGGTACCATTCAAGTGGACTGCGGGCGATGAAGAGGAGGATGGCGACGCCGTCATCGGCAGACATGGACCAGGTGAGTAGATGCATATCTACGGGGGAAATCGGGTGGATGGCGTTTAGCACCCCGCAACGTAGAATAGGAATAGTACTTATTGACATTAGGAAACCCGATGTGACCCTAGATTCTTACTGAGCAGGACCCTAGTAATGACCCTAGGCGGGACTAGACTGAATTAGGAAAACCATACCTGAGGATGAATACTTTGGGAGAGGTTCGTAGGTTTCTGATAGAAACACACACGCACACACTAAAACTTGACATGGCGTATACGTATATGTGTGTATATATATAAAACTAGGTATATGTGTATATATATACACAACACGTATATGGGATTCGTTGATGTGATATGATATCTGAGGTATGATGAAACAGTATAACTGGGCTTGATGCCGTGATTCTTGACTATACAGTCGTATTAAAGTGTTAGCGGATCATTAGAGAAAGAGATAATGAACATGAATATATAAATTATGAAGGGTGGTGGTGATATTGAGGTACATGGGACGCTAAAATAGTACCTGGGCTGTAGCTTGTGACTTGATGACGATAAGATATCGGTATGACTTAATCACAATATGATACATATGACATGATATTTCTGAGGATAAACTAATGATGCTTATCATGATGGCAATGATATATGATTGATGTATGCGATCACAGTTTAGCAGCTTGATCATGAGATGTGTTGATGATGACATTATACGAATGAGGAGACACCTAGGAGATACTTGACCGTACACCGATATTGGGATGCCGTACGATGGATTTTACAGTACGAGGCTTAGATTTGATGATTGATCCGCACTCTTGATTCGAGGAAGCCGTACTACGTACGTGACGCTATTGAGGCGGATCGCCGACTATTAGAGATATTGATTCAGACCTTAGGTAGACTCTAGTTTCTTACTGACTAGTCTATTAGGTTTAGTTCCTTAGGATGTTAGATGGACACTAGTTTAGGTTCGACTCACATGGTGGTAGTTGTACTCGTATTTCGCAGAGGAGTGGATAATGCACATCTGTATTTACATTCATACTGTAATCATCATGGTGCATGTTCTTACATATGTTGCTATAATCAGTATAAACCTTACCTGTTAGGACACCAGCACCATTACCGATGATGCGCATATTCCATGCACACTTATTTGCCAGCTCACACACATCATCATCGGTAATTGCTATGTCACGTACACTTTAAATCATATTATCTTTTATTGATAGAATCAGTTAACAACTAAACCGATATAATATTGTGATTGCTCTCTGATGTTAGTATAAGACATGATATTTATTACTTAGACATCCATGCATTCATATTTTCATGTTATCGCACAGTAGTATGGGCATATGCCGACACTTATCATATACTTACTCATGATTTTGAGATTTGGATTTCTATGAGATTTCTGGATTTTTGGGGAAAACCGCAAAAATATATAAAAACTTCTCTCTCTCTCCTCTTCTCTTTTTAAAATAAGATGCGGTTTTCTCGTGATGTATGTGTCGTCCACCATGAGTATTTCATGTTTTCTGTTGGATTTCGAGACCCGATTCGAGGAGTGGATGAACCGTCTCGGGTACATGGTGGGCCCGGTATGGTACCCCGGGGCAAGAAGATCGAGTTGTAGACGATGAGCCTGGCAGGGGAAGGCTACCTACCGGTGATGTCTGGCGCGGCGGATATCCGGAGGATACCGACCGTTGTCGTGAGATTTGATGATATGGGCCGATCCGGACTGACGGAGCCCGAGGTATTGAGACTATGAGACTTGAGATTTACATGTTTGTGTCGATGCTTGACACGGATTTCCATGGATTTCATTATTGAGATTTCAGATTCTTATACACATTTTACTATGATAACAGCCAAAGATTTCTTATACAGATATACCTGGATTTCAGGATTGCTTATTTTACATTCATGGTGCATGCATATCCATTCATATAACATAGTACTATATGAGGCACTGACACGAGCACGGAGTATCTGCACTTACACGTAGTATTACCCTGCTATTACTAAGGATTGAGATTAGTAGTGCATTATTATGACCTAGGATAGCGTCGTGCATTCGATTTCTTTTTGTAGATGTTTTCTACTCACGAGTTGGCAACTCACCCCCGTTGTGCCAAATTTTATTACAGATTCGATGTACAGGTTTCCCTGGCAGCTTGCTGGCACATCTATTCTATCAGGGAGATTTGCACGGTAGGTTGGTTCACTTGTATCTGAACCACCATTGTATTTTATTTATTCATTTGTATCTAGTAAGCTCCATCAACCATATTTGTATTAATTGATAAGTTTTTTTTGGACCAGTCTTTTATTTCGACCTTAGAGTCGCGCATGTATTATTCTGATCTGGTGGTTTTGTTTTCTTTTGAGTTTTGAGGCTCGCCTTTTGGCGTTGTATATTATTGTGCTTGTTATGGTTGTTTCCGCCTGTTGGCGTTGATGCTAGCTCCCGTTTGGGGATGCTTTTTATTGTTTATGTATATTATACTTGTTGTACCCGTTTGGGGGCCAGTTTTTACAGAGGAGACTCTGCCGAAATTTTTGGTAAAATTTGCTGATGTTTTTTTTTAGACTTGTTTTATTTTTCTTCTTCTTCTTCTTGTATGGTTTAGATTTCTGGGCTTCGGCTTACTTAGGTTACGTGGCGCCTCTAGACGCTTCGTAATCTAAGTGCCGGTCACGTTCCGTACATTTGGGTCATGACAAAGTTGGTATCAGAGCGCTAGGTTTAACCCTGTATAATTCTAGGTGACCCTTGGTTGATGGAGTAGGCGATTTTGGTAGAGTAACGTACCGTGGGTATGGTCCGCGGCATACTTACGATACGCTACTCTGCTTAAGGAGCCTTAGGATGTACATTTGTTTGCACCGTATTTCATTCGTTCCTTTGATCTATTTTCGTCGATGTCGGAGGGTGGTTCCTGTTACCACGGGGCGCACTGGCAGAGGGAGCTGCGGCTCGAATGCGATAACCATTAGAGTATTGGTTATTCTTGAGGATTGAAGCATTGCTTAGCGTACGAACGAAGGGTATTCACATGCCATCCGGATGAAGTTAAAGGGTTCGAACGATTATCAGAAAACCATTTTCCCAAGTTTAAGGTATTCGGAAGAACATGCAGGTATTTCGATGGACCCTCTAAAAGAATGAAACCCTAACTCGACATAATGACCCCGAGAACGCCCTTGAACCTTAGGGTTTACGGCAGTTCCGCGGTGCCATTAGTGAGGCTTGGGTTTGCCCTTCTACGGCTGGATCATCGATGCTGGGGTATGTACCGGATATTTTTAAACTGTACTTGAGTGTTGAGCTCTCGGGGAATTATGGGATTTTGATGGATCGATCGAAAAGTTTAATGTAGTCCGGATATCAAGTGAAGGGATCGACTATGTAGGAGACTCTAGACATGAGTATTGCCGTTGGTAGCGCAGTCAGCACACCTATGAAAGAACGAGTTCGAAGCAGTCGACATCAGAGGAAAGAGGCGCACATTGACGATAGTGTTTACGATTGTGATTTAGTGATTTGAATTTCATATTTTCGTTGATTGGATTTTTGTATTTTGAGGACTTTGTTCTACGATTGGTATTTCATGTGTGTACCTTTATTCTATCTGTGTTTCATATATCAGTTGTATTGATGTTGTTTAGTACACACCCAGTACACTTGATTTGGTTTTATATATTTTTAGATTTTTGATTTGATTTCGTGCATAGGGGTTACACATGATTTTGACATATGTTTCGACCTAGTTTTCATGCATTTTTGTACTGTGATTTTGATTTTGATATTCGATGTATGTTTTCGTGCACCATGTGCACCTGATTAGGATTCTTGCGCATACTTGGCCCACTTGATGCGATTTTGTGCACACCAGATGCACTAAATCGGGGTTTTGTGCAGATTAGATGCACCTGATATTGAGTCGTGCACGCCCGTTGCACTTGACAGATGTTTTTGGTGCACACCTGTTGCACTTAGTTTTGTTTTTGTGTGTATTCATGGTATCTTTAGTTGGTTTCGATTTCAGTGCGCACCGGACGCACATGATATTTTTATGATGTGATTGGGATTGATTTCAGTTTGAGCAGTATGTTTTCATAGTCATTATTATTTGATTTAGTAACCAGGCGGGACGTGTAAGTTAAATAAAAGATATATATATATATAGTTATTTTTTTAAATTAAACGTCCGCATACTTATACCGTGACACGTGCATTGCACGGCGAATTTTCAAGAGGGGTTTTTGTATGCTTCTTTATTATGAGGCTCGGGCGATTTTACTAGGATGCGAAATATATATAAGTTATAGATTGATGTATATTATAATGGTTTTAATATTGGGTTATGATATTTTATTCTCGCCATAACTCCGATGATTGCGTTATGCTTGACGGAGTTGATTTTAGTTATGTATTAATGATTTCGGAGCCCCGACGATTTGAATGTTTTGCTAAACGTTTTAGTATTTGGAGGGGGAGTTTTAATTTAAATTCGGGGACCGAATTTCTTAAAGGGGGGAAGATTGTAACGTTTTAAAAATGATTAAATAAATAATTAAATGAATAAAAGTGTTTAAGTGAATTTTAGGATTTTCGGTAAAGTAAAATATATTTTTTGTAAAACCAAACCGTGATTGTTTTTCATTATAATTTTAAAAATATATATTTTAATTATGAAATTACTAGTAAATTGTGTTCATTTAGCCACTTATAAATTTTTAGTTTAATAAAATATTTTTCCTAAATTAATTATTTTAAATATTAACATAAGCTTTATTTTTACACTAAATTAGTGTAAATTACAAATTTAAATGGTTTTAATTTGTAAAAATGAACCATGGCATGTTAGAATTTAGTATGTATCATGCAAAATTATTTGTAAATTTTTTCTATTTTCTAGAGCTTTCTTGAGTTGCTATAGTAAAGAAAGAAATAAATAAATAAATAAAGCATGAAAAGACTTTTATTGATGTTTCTTCTCTTGAAACTTCTACACACTTTTCCCAATCTCTTCTTTCTCTCCCTCACCTCTTTAGGGCCGGCCACAAACCCCCCATGGCTGTCCCCCCCCCATTTTCCACCTCATTTTTATTCAAAATTCATCAAAAACACATCAAAAATTCAATTAAAATTCCACAAAATCCTATTTATTCCATACTCTTTATTCCTTGCTCATTTTTATATGAAATTTGGAGATGGAAAGCATACATTTTGGAGGCTCAATTCTTGTTTGGATTTCACATTTTGAAGGTATAATTTTCTTTCTTTTGATTTATTGTTATTAGATGTTCATATTAAGCTTAATTAGATTTAATGAATTAATTCTATGTTCTTTTTTTTAAAATGCAAGCTAGGGTTCTAAATTCAAGTTATGATTTTTAATAATTAATTAGGGTTATAGTAGTTAGTTTAACAGTTTTAGTATTAGGAAATCTTGCATGGTTATTGTTTAACAAATTGTTATTCAAAAATTGTTTTAAATTAGGAATTTAGTTAACTAGGTTTTTGCAAAATGTGGTTGTGGTTAATATAAAATTCTAATTTGGGTTGTTATCATTGGATTATAGTTTTAGTGGAAATATTAGCATGTTAATGGAAAGAAAAACTTAGTTTGATTGCTAGTTTCTATGGTTAATTGATAAATTGTGATAAAAATTGCTAATTTTGTAAACTAGATTTTAGAAATTCCTATATAAATGAGATTAAAAATATAATTATGGTTTCATTATATCATTATCATCATGAATTGTGGTTTAAGTCATTAATTTATGCAAAATCATGTTTTGTGGTGGAATTGTGGTATTTTGCTTGAAAAATGTTGAAAATTGTTAAAGGGTGCAAACTAGAAATTTCAAATTTGTACAAATATTTGTAATAAAAATATAGTAATAGTTTGTATAGTCTAGTTATGCTATTTAATGAGTTTTATGACCTTTGGTTTCATTTAAATGTCAAGTTTTGATGAAAAACGGTAAATTGGCATTTTCGGGTTTTTCGAAAACGGACGATTTGATCGATTTTAGTGTTTCGATGAATTTGATCATGTTTTACAATATAAGTAATGTGTTTTAAAACTACGAGTTATCTGTTGATGTTTATCTCGATCCATCGGAGTTTGTACGCCGATATCGAGCGATATTTGGTTCTTTTGCGTGGACGGGACATAGGTTTTAACCTATGCTTGTTCCTTGTATCGTTTGACTTTTGTATGTGATTCGGTTTACGATGCTATTTATATGTTTGCGTTTAGGTACCCTTCAAGTGGACTGCGGGCGATGAAGAGGAGGATGGCGACGCCGTCGTCGGCAGACATGGACCAGGTGAGTAGATGCATATCTAAGGGGGGAATCGGATGGATGGCGTTTAGCACCCCGCAACGTAGAATAGGAATAGTACTTATTGACATTAGGAAACCCGATGTGACCCTAGATTCTTACTGAGCAGGACCCTAGTAATGACCCTAGGCGAGACTAGACTGAATTAGGAAAACCATACCTGAGGATGAATACTTTGGGAGAGGTTCGTAGGTTTCTGATAGAAACACACACGCACACACTAAAACTTGACATGGCGTATACGTATATGTGTGTATATATATAAAACTAGGTATATGTGTATATATATACACAACACGTATATGGGATTCGTTGATGTGATATGATATCTGAGGTATGATGAAACAGTATAACTGGGCTTGATGCCGTGATTCTTGACTATACAGTCGTATTAAAGTGTTAGCGGATCATTAGAGAAAGAGATAATGAACATGAATATATAAATTATGAAGGGTGGTGGTGATATTGAGGTACATGGGACGCTAAAATAGTACCTGGGCTGTAGCTTGTGACTTGATGACGATAAGATATCGGTATGACTTAATCACAATATGATACACATGACATGATATTTCTGAGGATAAACTAATGATGCTTATCATGATGGAAATGATATATGATTGATGTATGCGATCACAGTTTAGCACCTTGATCATGAGATGTGTTGATGATGACATTATACGAATGAGGAGACACCTAGGAGATACTTGACCGTACCCCGATATTGGGATGCCGTACGATGGATTTTACAGTACGAGGCTTAGATTTGATGATTGATCCGCACTCTTGATTCGAGGAAGCCGTACTACGTACGTGACGCTATTGAGGCGGGATCGCCGACTATTAGAGATATTGATTCAGACCTTAGGTAGACTCTAGTTTCTTACTGACTAGTCTATTAGGTTTAGTTCCTTAGGATGTTAGATGGACACTAGTTTAGGTTCGACTCACATAGTGGTTGTTGTACTCGTATTTCGCAGAGGAGTGGATAATGCACATCTGTATTTACATTCATACTGTAATCATCATGGTGCATGTTCTTACATATGTTGCTATAATCAGTATAAACCTTACCTGTTAGGACACCAGCACCATTACCGATGATGCGCATATTCCACGCACACTTATTTGCCAGCTCACACACATCATCATCGGTAATTGCTATGTCACGTACACTTTAGATCATATTATCTTTTATTGATAGAATCAGTTAACAACTAAACCGATATAATATTGTGATTACTCTCTGATGTTAGTATAAGACATGATATTTATTACTTAGACATCCATGCATTCATATTTTCATGTTATCGCACAGTACTATGGGCATATGCCGACACTTATCA
This sequence comes from Agapanthus africanus, assembly GCA_030015575.1. NCBI lineage: Eukaryota > Viridiplantae > Streptophyta > Magnoliopsida > Asparagales > Amaryllidaceae > Agapanthus > Agapanthus africanus. Next base: position 220,547,033 of record JASDDO010000029.1, read on the forward strand.
TATACTTACTCATGATTTTGAGATTTGGATTTCTATGAGATTTCTGGATTTTTGGGGAAAACCGCAAAAATATATAAAAACTTCTCTCTCTCTCCTCTTCTCTTTTTAAAATAAGATGCGGTTTTCTCGTGATGTATGTGTCGTCCACCATGAGTATTTCATGTTTTCTGTTGGATTTCGAGACCCGATTCGAGGAGTGGATGAACCGTCTCGGGTACATGGTGGGCCCGGTATGGTACCCCGGGGCAAGAAGATCGAGTTGTAGACGATGAGCCTGGCAGGGGAAGGCTACCTACCGGTGATGTCTGGCGCGGCGGATATCCGGAGGATACCGACCGTTGTCGTGAGATTTGATGATATGGGCCGATCCGGACTGACGGAGCCCGAGGTATTGAGACTATGAGACTTGAGATTTACATGTTTGTATCGATGCTTGACATGGATTTCCATGGATTTCTTTGTTGAGATTTCAGATTCTTATACACATTTTACTATGATAACAGCCAAAGATTTCTTATACAGATATACCTGGATTTCAGGATTGCTTATTTTACATTCATGGTGCATGCATATCCATTCATATAACATAGTACTATATGAGGCACTGACACGAGCACGGAGTATCTGCACTTACACGTAGTATTACCCTGCTATTACTAAGGATTGAGATTAGTAGTGTATTATTATGACCTAGGATAGCGTCGTGCATTCGATTTCTTTTTGTAGATGTCTTCTACTCACGAGTTGGCAACTCACCCCCGTTGTGCCAAATTTTATTACAGGTTCGATGTACAGGTTTCCCTGGCAGCTTGCTGGCACATCTATTCTTTCAGGGTGATTTGCACGCTAGGTTGGTTCACTTGTATCTGAACCACCATTGTATTTTATTTATTCATTTGTATCTAGTAAGCTCCATCAACCATATTTGTATTAATTGATAATTTTTTTTTGGACCAGTCTTTTATTTCGACCTTAGAGTCGCGCATGTATTATTCTGATCTGGTGGTTTTGTTTTCTTTTGAGTTTTGAGCCTCGCCTTTTGGCGTTGTATATTATTGTGCTTGTTGTGGTTGTTTCCGCCTGTTGGCGTTGATGCTAGCTCCCGTTTGGGGATGCTTTTTATTGTTTATGTATATTATACTTGTTGTACCCGTTTGGGGGCCAGTTTTTACAGAGGAGACTCTGCCGAAATTTTTGGTAAAATTTGCTGATGTTTTTTTTTAGACTTGTTTTCTTTTTCTTCTTCTTCTTCTTGTATAGTTTAGATTTCTGGACTTCGGCTTACTTAGGTTACGTGGCGCCTCTAGACGCTTCGTAATCTAAGTGTCGGTCACGTTCCGTACATTCGGGTCGTGACAGTGTACCCTCTCCTAATCCTAGGAGCCCTCACAACCTGAGAGAAGGTAAAAGGAACAGACAACCGAATAATTTTATTCAATCTCTCCAAAACCAGAATCCATCCTCGAATCTGGAACAAGTTCCTTCGAGTTCGTATGTAACTATACGATAGATTATCCAATAAATGTGGATCTTCGTAGTGATACGGGGTGTTCTGGAGGAATGCAAATGTGATGTAGAAGTGGCAATGATATATGATACTCTGTGACATTCCAAAAGCCAAAGTGTTTTAAGAAGGTTCGGTTAACTTGGTTCATGAGTTTTAGTTTAGGGTCGGGCCATGGTCGCTGCCAAAGAGAGAGAAAAGAAACACTCAGCGTGCACTCTAATCTAGATCAGAATGGTTAATCACTTTATCTAATCAGGATGTCTCCCACTGTTACCTCAAATTCTCCTCCAAACCCAAAAGGAGAATTAGTCGGGATCATCTAAAATCACCCGAGGAGTAATCCTACTCATCAGTGGGAGTCGGGATCCAACTATCACCGCATGATAACTTGATGGAAGCCACTCAAGTTACCATACTCCAGAAGGTATGCGCATGCCTGGTAAGTTTCCTGTATGTTTGAAACTCCCGATGTGATTTTTACCCATAGGACCCAAGTGACCTTGATACAGTCAACAAATCAAAGAGTCCTAGTCAAGTTCAACCCGTCATTATCCAGGATTGCATTAAACCCATCCGTATGAGCCCTTGACATAGTCAACAAGGCCGCACGACTGTCCTAACCAATCGCATTAATATGCCACAAACAAGAACTACTTAGCTACCGCACACTACACCTTGACACAGTCAACAAACGCAGCATGAACACTAAGCAAAACTTGTAAGAAATGATGGAGGGCTACGGCTGGTTTTTGGCGGAAAACCTTTAACGTAATGAACTTGATATCGTTGAAGGAACCGAGTGGTTTAACAAATATATAGTGGCGAAAACTTTTGCTAAAGAGGTCACTCCCTTTGAAGGGATCTCGTCTCTTTCCTCGTCGAATGAGGTGCAGGATATTCCTAATTGAATACCACGATGCAAAGCAAAAGAATCAACTATAGTAAAGTTATTACGTTGACGCCAACTTTTACTCAAGGGGTCACTCCCGATGAAGGGATCTCGGCCCTTGCCTCGTCGAATGAGGTGTTGGATATTCATAACCGAATACCACTGTGCAAAGCAAAAGGAAACATCCGTAACGTCAGTTTTTAAAAACTTGGTTCCAACAACATCATATATAGGTTTGTTTTATCCTTGCATTGATCAAAATCAACACAGTCCCATCAATTAATCACACCAGAAAAGAACGAAAATATGATGTACGTATATGCTATCCGCATTCGCCACTGGGTCGCATCATCACTTGTTAGGTTACTTAACTAACGACAGAGTGGGGACTGGAATAGCGTGGGTGTAAAACATATACAATATCTTCTAGTAAATATATAAATATATATAACAATCGTCCCAGGCATGATATAAAGCAACATCACAGAATCTCAGCCAAGAAACACAGAGTGGTGGATAATTCTGGAGCCCCGGGTTTCACTTGATCCGCAAATGAGACCCGACATTCCTTGTCATGTGGATAGCCTGTGAAATGAAAACTTAGACCCCTACGAGTGCGACAAGTTATCTACCAATCCCAGAAGTAAGGCAACCCCAATCAACAACGTGAATGGGTCACCCAGCACTTCACGGAATCCGGTAACTTGAGCACCCCTCTGTGGGTCAACCTATACCCCTACGAGTGCGGCGAATAGCCCACCAATTCTAGAGTAAGATCCCCTCCGTCTCAACGCCATGAGATGCGGACCCGTTGCCCTCTAGAACCCGGCTATTCGTGCACTCCACCGTGGGGTAATCCCAGTATAGAAAAGAAAATAATATATAAGGGTGACATCGAACTCAACCCGGTCGTGCCCCAACCAAATAATATACAAACTGGCAGTGACGCCAGTCCACATGTCGGACGCTCACCCCGCAATATCAAATGTACAAATGAAACTAAACTGTACTATCATTGCACCCAAGCTATCCACCACGACGATCCAACCACAATACAGCACAACACAGAACATCAACGTGAATGTCACGTTCGCAAACTCGTCTAAAAGAACATATAGCAATTAGACGAGTTATACCGCTCGAATGACATTCACGGTCGTAGATTGTAATGCATGTACTATGAACATTTAAACAGTGGTAAATTATCGACTTCGAAACACCCCAAATTTCCCTTGAACAATAGATAACAAAATATCCAAACTAGGAAAAACAAACAATACCACTGCACCAATATTCTAGAGACTAGACCACACTACAAAATTCAAGTCCAAACTCCACTAAAAAACTGGCCTCACGTGTTTTTTCGCAAGTCTCGCCGGGTCAAATCTGGCAAATGGGGCTCGTTTTTGTAGGGTGTTCTAGTTGTCATCAAAGTAGTCTTCTGCAGTTGCTTAAAATATTTTTTGAAGACTTTGAAAAATCGACAGAAACTGGAAGATATCGGGGTGTTGTTTCGGAGTTGTTTTAATTTCGATATTTTAACATTGTCTAAAACTGCTAGTAAGGGGTTTACGGGTCGGCTCTAATACCATGTTGGGTTATGGCAGCGCCCCGGCCATCAATCCATGGCCAAATGCGGAACAGAATTTTTCTAAACTGGCGCTACCACAACCCGATGCACGGATCTACCCTACACCCTATACTAGAAAGCATGTAAAGAGGAGTTAGATGGTTATACCGAATGAACCAAGTCCTTCGGGTCTTCAACCATCATCCCAAGCTCCTAGTGGTCGTGGATCGAATTTGGTTGCCGGTCTTCCTCCGTCTATGATGATCCACCCGAGGGAAACAGCGCAAGCTTCAACCTCGTAAGGCGAGGCAACCGACGCTCCAAGGTTGCTAGCAATGGAGAGTGGAGGTGTAGGATTATCTCACTATTGTTTTTCTGTCATCACAAATGCTCAAAAAGAAACTCAAGAAGATCAAGAGGAGGTGAGGAAACATGTGGCATGAGCAACTACAGAAATGTGGCTAAGTGTTTTTCTCCAAGTGAGAATGAGGGTGAGCAAGTCTAGAAAAAAATGAGCAAGCCATGTAGAGAATGTGGCTGCCTCTCGCTCTCTCTCTCTCAATCATGCACACAATATCTCTTTTCATTTAACTAATAAAACAAATGCAAACCATACATCTCTACATTCCTTGCATTGTTCATGCCATGTCACCCCCTCCACCTCATTTGTAAAACAAATGATTTTCTAAAAAAGAAAATCACACAAAATGAGGTGTCCATAATCTAGAAGCTATTCCGTATTAATACGGAATACAACCCGGTATACGTACCAAAATACATATATGTGTATTCGTACAAAAATACGAATAGCCAAGAGAGAATATAAATAGTGAACAATAATACTAGAATACATATATAAATTATAAAATCAAAACCTCAATCCTAAGACGCTAGTATTATCAACCGTCCGATTAAAGTCTATACAGCCTGTACACATATTTAATCGGACACCTGTATGTACCAACATACGTCATCTTCACCATATCGCCTGAACCGTGAAAACCGTCTGTATGGAACTCTAAAGACTCGTCAATACGCTGGCAGTGAGTTTAACCACAAGCACATCAGCAGCACTAGCTGTATGTAACGGCTACCCAGGTATTGAGCGAAAGGAAGGCCGACGGGCAAACTCATCCAAACCCCTACTGAGCCTGACAGTGAAAATATCCGTACAGTCCGGTCTGTTCGTCTAAGAGTATCACATATCGAGTCTAGGGGGTGGATAAAGTCAGACCCCTAATAACGCGACATTTAATGTCGGTATGAAACACATCACCACCTGAGAAACTATCGATCCTAGATCGGTAATTCTCGTCCAACCCGACCGAGGATTTCTGGTGATGGCCATCCGTGCACAACGCGACATCAACCCCTAATACCGGAAGAGACGAATCCCCGATGATCCGCTCACTGCCTCCATGTGGTTCGGGACTGTACCCAACTAAAACCTGTTTGCACGACTCCTTTGAGCCGTGGTAGGGTAGTAATCAAAGCATAATGGGAATTCACACGAGACAAATGACGATCTCAGGTCGACAGACTAATCTGTACACATGTCACCAGGGAACTTCCATCTGACAATAAGTATAATACCATCTAGCAGGTTCCCAGTGAGTCCGTCCAGTGTACTCATAACACAATGAGCACCTGTATACTATCTTAGGTGAACAACTGACACCAATGGCTTGTAAGACCGGCCACCGCCCCTCGTCAGGGTCTGGATAAGTATACACTAGCCTACTCTGGAGTATCGTTGCCCAGTCTCGATACTCCCACGACTAGGGACATTTAAGGATGTGCTTATAGACCACCCAGCTCCCACGTATATGATCGCCATCGTAATGCTGGTAGTCAAGCAAGAATCCTATGGGCTCTATCAACATGTAATAGTGATCTGTAATACCACCTGAAGCATGTACATGATGATAAAGACAAACCAGATAGCATACTATTATCTCGAGTAAGACTTTTCTACCGGTATAGGTCCTCCCTCAATTATCACAATCGCGTGCCTGCGATTCAGTAATTGACTTGAGGGCACTATAGCCAACAGTCTCATCCGCCCGAGAGATACTACGGTTTTCTCATAGATGGGGATAGAAAGAATTGCATCATCGATGATGATTAACCAACTTGCTTCTAGCAAGACATTCAGAGCGGAGACTCGGTAAAATGGCTGGATGCAATGCAGACCGAAATGGAGTCCATGTACACCAACAAAGTATGGACTTTAGACTTTGCTCCAGAAGGAGGAAAACCCATAGGCTGCAAATGGATCTTCAGAAAAAAGATTGATGTAGATGGACAGGTTGAAACTTATAAGGCTAGACTTGTTACAAAAGGTTTTCGTCAAAGACCTGGTTTGGACTATGATGAAACCTTTTCTCTAGTGACTATGCTCAAATCCATTCGGATCCTTCTTGCCATTGCTGCCTTCCACGACTATGAGATCTGGTAGATGGATGTAAAGACCGCTTTTTTGAATGGAAATTTGGAAGAGTGCGTTTATATGGATCAGCCAGAGGGTTTCATTCAGAGTGGGAGCAGCGGGAAAGTGCGCAAGTTGCTTAAGTCCATTTATGGGCTAAAGCAGGCATCGTGGAGTTGGAACATCTGTTTTGATGAGATGGTCATGGAATTCGACTTTATCAAAAATCCAGATGATCCATCTATATATAGTAAAATTGTTGCGAGAACTGTGGTATTCCCCGTCTTGTATGTGGATGACATTCTTGTTGGGTTTCTCTAGCGCCTTGGCCATCTACCATGGCCGATGCAGAATAAAAACCGGCGTTTAAAAAATTTGGCACAAACGAAAACCACTCCAAGATCGAAACCATAAACCTGTACTAGCAAAACTAAAAGAGCTAAACTAAAGGGTTAGAGTGATTATACCAAAAGAACCAAGTCCTTCGGTCTTCCATCACCTTCTTAAGCTCCGTGAGGCATGCTCGAACGAACTTGGCCGTCGGTCTTCCTTCGTCGAAGATGATCCACCCGAGGGATGTAGTCATGGCTCTAGCTCCACATAAAAAGCAAGTGAAGCAACTAAAGATTCTAGGATGCTAGTCTAGAATGCTTAGGATGTAGTGAGTGAACTAAGTGTTTATCTATCTCATCTCACCTCCTCTCATGATTCTCAACACATGAGATGGTTGGGAGGAGGTGGAAGATGAAGCCGAAGGAACTAAGGAAACTCAAGAGAGGAGAGTTAAGCTAAAAATGGTGAAGGTCCAAAAATCTCAAGTGAGAAAATAATGAACCATCCATGGAGAGAGAAAATCAAGTGGCTAGGTTTTGTAAAACATTTCTTTCATTTTAAAAAGCCACCCATACTTGAATAGTATGCACAAATAAATTAATAATTCATTTGTGCACACTATGCAAGCATGGTCTTCACCATACTCCCCTCACACCATTGCCACCTCATAATCCATTTAATTAAAAAAATGGTCAAACTAATATGAGGTGTCCACCTTCTAAAATGTTTTCCAGAAAAAATACGGATTACATTCTACTCTATATATATACCCGCATTCGTACCGAAATACGAATACCCAAAAAGATAGAGTAACACAAAGAACATAATACTAGAATATACATATTGAAATACATATACCTAAATTATTAAATCAATACCTGATTTAATAATCCGTCTCAAACACGAGCCGGCTAGTATCATCAACTGTCCAATCGAAAGTCCGGGCACATAGTACAATCGATCGATCAGAACCCTGCACGTATCTAATACATGTAAGTTTACGGTAGCGCCCCGGCCGTCATTCTGACCGCAAACGCGGAACAAAAACTTTTATAACTGGCGCTATCGCATACTATAACCCAGATCTTGCCATTAACGCTAAACTAACAAACTGTAAAGAGGTTCAAAGGCTATACCGATCGATCCGAGTCCTTCGGTCTTTAGCCTTCATCCTACGATCCTCACGGCAACTCCGATCTCTCGGCTCCTCATCGAGGTGGCACCACGTCAACGGATCTTTAAACGGGCTCCCGCCTCTATACCGAGGGAACTCGGTCATCAAGTCTGCTAAAAGAGATGACCAAGATGAAGTAGAGAATGAGTAGAATACTTTGTCTCAAACACCCTAGGGTTCTCATCGCATGAGAGGGTTAGGGAAGAGGTTGAAGAAGATGCTTAGGATTGTAAATGGTGAACTCAAGATATGAATCAAGTGAGCAAAAACCAAGTCCAAAAAATTACCCTTGGCTGCTCAAAAAATTGGTGATGATATATATAAGGTTTTATGAAGAAATATCAAGGAAAATATCCTAGAAAAATATCTCCAACCAAAACCCTAAAATATCCCACCCAAAACAAAAGTCATTAATTCTTCATGACTCACTACATGACTCATTAACATGAGTCATTAGTGAACATGCTAGAATCAATAACTCATTAACATGAGTCACACTTTCCAAAACATTAATCATTTAAACCAAAATGATTAATCCAAAAAGAAATGTATCTTCTAAAGTATTCTCGTAACGGATTACGAAAATACCCCTCACCTGTATATAGATACCTGTATCCGTATTCCGACCGAATACGAATACGAGAGACTAAAATATTCCGACTCAACATAATACATGGATCCGGCTTAAACCAAAGCCCACCAGTATTATCTGCCTGAAATATGATACGTGCACAAGTGCACATGCATTTCCGAACCCTGCCATAAAACCATACGGCCTCTACAACGTTTCACCCGAAATTGGGAAACTAACTGTGGGGGACTATAAAGACACGTCAGTACCCTGGCAGTGGGTTTAACCACAAGCACGTCAGTGGCACTAGCTGTGCGTAACGGCTGCCCATGTACTGACCTCAAGGGAAGCCGATGAGCGAACTCATCCTGGAACCCTACTGTGCCTATCAGTGACAATATACATACAGTCCGGTCCGTTCGTCTATGAGTATCGCATATCGGGCCTAGGGGGCTTGGAACTTCAGACTCCCAATAGCGGTATAAGTCGTGTCAGAGTGTAGCCCAGAACACCTTGAGATACTACCGGAGTACCTACTAGTAAATCTCCTGTCTCGGCCGAGGGCTATGTGTAATGGCTCTCCTAGACAAAGCGTTATCTTACCCCTAATACCGGGAGAGACGAATCCCCTGCCGATCCGCTCACTTGCCTCCATGTGGCTCGGGACTGTACCCAAAAAAAACCTATTTGCACGACTCCTTTGAGCCGTGGTAGGGTAGAAATCAAAGCACAGTGGGAACTCACACGAGAACCTCGGGTCGATGAACTAACCTGTACACATGTCACCAGGGAACTGCTATCTGACGCTTGGTATAATACCAACTAGCAGGTTCCCGGCGAGTCCTGTCTGGTGTACTCATAACCCAATGAGCACCTGTATACATCTTAGTTGATCCAACCGACACCAGTGGCTTGTGAGACCGTCCACAGTCCCTCGTCGGGGTCTCGACTGTATACACTAGTCTACTCCGTAGTATCGATGCCCTGTCTCGAAACTCCCACGACTAGGGACGAATTTTAAGGATGTGCTTATAGACTACCCAACTATCACGTATATGATCACCATCATACTGTTGGTAGTCAAGCATGATCCTAAGGGCTCTATCAACGTGTAATAGTGAACAGTTACCTAAACCTGTACACGATGATAAAGGCAAACCAAATAGCATACTATCATCTCGAGTAAGACTGTCCTACCGGTATAGGTCCTCCCTCAATCATTGCAATCACGTACCTGCGATCCAATAATTAACTTTGAGGGCACTGTATCCAACAATCTCCTACTTGCACTTAAGGCTAATTATTGCGATGTCGTATACTCACAGCCCGTATGATACCGAACAGCCAACTCCTCTACTAATCAGTTTCAAAAAGCTCGTTTGTAAAACTCTTGTGTCCGAGAAATAGCCACAATGAGTGGATCCGCCCTGATGTTTCTTTCTATGTCACTCTTAATCTTGATCAGTCGAAAATACTGCATCTTTAAACCGGCAATTTTCCTATCATTTGCACTCATCTAGAAGTGTTCGGCATTCATATAACACATATTAGCAAATCAGTTGTAAAATATCAGATTGCATGTGTTAGACTTTAAAACCGGCACTATAAGGGAAATTGACTGCATTTCATAGCATGGCATCATTCTTATATATTGCAACTTGTGTTCGAAGTCTGTGCAGGAAATTACAGAAGATCGGTCAAATTTACAAATAAAGACTGTTAAAAAGACGCCAACTCATGGATTTGGAATCTGGTATTAATATAGAGGGAATTACACAATTCAGCATATCAGATAACTATCCCAAAGGCAGCCCAAAGCATTTGAAGAAATTTGGCACATTGAGCCTCTCACGTGACCGCGGATTCGCGGCATAAGGAGGCACGTGCCGCGGATCCGCCGCAGCTCTGCCACATCAGCACCCCAATTTCAGTGCATTATTCTTCTGTCAGTGCCTACACCTCAGCAATACACTACATTTTCCAGATGTCTCTCGAACATTCTTCCAGATCAGCAAGCCCTAGGGTTCCTAACTAAACACTCTTAGCTTCCTCAACAAGCTTCATCTATACTCCATTAAGGACCTAGAACCTTCCCCCTAACCTCCTAGCTTAGGGTAGAAGCTAAGCCCTAACTAACTACTTTTAGAAGCCTCTCCCTATAACTAACTTTTGGAGGGAAAATTCAAATTTGAATTCCTAGAGGTGGGTTTGAGAAACCAATAAATAGACCCAAGGCTCACTTGTTAAAGGTTGTTAAATCCTTGGTTGTAAAATCCTTAGTTTTTCAATCTTCATCTTCCCTAATTTCCACCCACAAGTCTAGTGACAAGACTTGTGTCAAAACCCTAACCCTAATCCAATCCAAGATCAAGAATTCAAGATCCTTTGAGTGAAAGCCAAGTAAGTCTTCAACGATCCTTTGAAGCAAAGCCCGACTTCAACGGAGCACGAGATCCAAGCGATCCAAGACTCAAGGAGCCGAGCGATGCTAGATTTGACGAGCGAAGTTCCTACCTCTTGTAATTCTTGAGAGTTGTAACTACTTGTTGATGTAATAAAGGTGAAGATTCTTTAAACTTGCTTATTTTCAATTCGAGCATTATGCTTATATTTCGATTCTTGAATATGTACTTTGTGATGATGCTTGAATAAAACTCCACTCGTGGAGGAATCGAATCGATTGTAGAATGATGATGTTGACAAATATTTAAACGATTTCTTAAGTCTTAAAACAATTGTAAATTCTTGAAAATCGATTGATCGATGATCTAGATTGACGCGAATGCGTTCTTGATTCCTTTCGCACGATCTAGAGATCAACAATTGATCATCCGACTTTCAAGAAGCAATCTAGTGAATGTGATTCATCGAAAAAACAAAGGATAGGATGAGGAACCCTAATTCTTCGCAAGTTCCTTGATCCTCGATGAATTCTACATCGATTTAGCATCAACTTGTTAATGGATAAGAAATCGTATTCTTGAATCTTCATCACATCTACTATCAAATCGATTCCTACGAGCTTTACTTCAAATCTTGAAACCTTAAATTGATTGGAATTCTATCGATACTTGATTCTTGATGTTTATCGTTTTCTTGATTCTTGATTAGAATAGTGATACTTGAAACTCATCGATAAAAATCTTGAATCATTTTGCTTTTCTTTTCTATTAAAGTTTCGATTCAAACAAAACAAAATACGAACGAATCGCACAATCCCTGTTGACGATCCGCACTAACTAACGCGCTACAATCCGACATCGTTATTGATTGCGGTCAAATATTTTTGGTTGTGATTTCTGCATAATTTTCTATAAACCGACACAACGAGAAATTCATTCAATCAAATGGCGCCGCTGCCGGGGATCGTGAGCTAATTCGTTCTATATTGAAATTTGAATTGAAAGATTTATTCCATTACAATTTTGTGATCAAAATTCGCACAAAACACTAAACGATTTGTTGTGGTTCATTGCAAGGAGATCTGGAGCTTGCTGTGAAATTGAAATTTTTTTTGGAAATTTCCAGAGAGCTCAAGGAGTTAGCAGCAACTTTCTGTGGAAAAATTGTGCACTGAACAGTACCTACGACCGCGGTTACGCGGCATTAACCTCCTCCTGCGGCAGTTTCGTGCATCTGTGGAGGCCCGTCTGTACAATTTTGTTCGCAGTGAGCTTCTTGCTTTCTTATCTCTCCCCTCATCTGCTCCAATTAATATTTTGTGCAGGTTTCTTTGCAAAAATCACAGCGCCGTGCAAAAAGCAAAATTAAATTGTGCTTGTTTTGATTTTTGTGGTTGTTTGCATAATTAATACGGACATTAAAGGGCAAAGACCAAATCCAGATTAGGTGGGGAGTTCATTACCCTTCCTAAGCCCCGAAAATCGCAAAATTTGCATCCGTATTGACCCTCATTAACTAAAAGAAATCTAGAGATGACTCTAAAGACCGTCGCGCTCACTTAGGACAGAAGAAGGCCGTGGGTAATTCATTGCTTATCCGCGTTTCTCTTGTGGTGTCTAAGGCAAGTGTGTCGAAGGCTAATGGTTACTTAATTAGGCCCACTACTTACGTAATGGAGAACCTCCCACTTACCTGGCCACTGGAGAGATAAAGAGGCAATGGAGGATTTATCCTGCATCTTGTCTTTTGGAAATTAGGAGCGGTCTAGAGATTTGACCTAGGCGACCCCTAGAATTAGGGTTTTGTGTGTTGCAATTGTTGTGTTGCATCATTTTTTCAAAAATCCTTCCAATTTTCAAAACAAACACCGCATTCATCCATTCATCATTCCCCTAATTATAAGTCAACGCTGGCACTTGTACTAACCCATTTTAGTGAAAGATAGGCTGGACACGGGATTCCAGTGCCCGTTTAGTCCGCGTACCCTTTATCGACTCCGAAATCGGTATTTCTCCATTTACTTCTTCTTTACCCACCACCAAACCCACATCGATGGATCCGCCTCCATCAAACTTCTTTACCACTAATCTGCCGCTGTCCGTTGGTGCGCAGAATCCACCCCGCATCTCTCTCTAAGAGAGGTGCTATCCATTGCGAGGTCCTCTTTCGACCTGCTTATCCATTCCACCAGCCAACGGGGATAATTTTGAAATTAAACCCCAATACATCAACCTTTTACCCAAATTCCACGGACTCGAGACTGAGGACGCTTACGTTTTCATTACCAAATTTATAAACGTATGCGCAATGATGGGTATGTCACAACTTTCAGTGGATGCTATGCGTCTACGACTTCTTCCATTTACTTTGTGCGATATAGCCGAGGAGTGGCTATATAACACTACCACACACTCTATTACGAATTGGGAAGAATTCGTTGCGGCATTCCTTAACAAATTTTACCCAATGCAAAAGACAGATCGAATCCGTAGCGAACATAATCAATTCACCCAGCTTCCGACTGAACCGTTTTCAAAATGCTTTGAACGATTCAAGGATCTTTTGGTTCAATGTCCTCATCACGGCACCCGAGATGGGATCTTTGCTGAATCATATATGAGGGCATTAACCCAAACACTAAACAGAACCTTGAAAATATGTGTCAAGGTACCTTTATGACCAAGGATGATGGGGAAGCATGGAAATTTTTAGAAGAGTTCGCTGAAAAATCACTACAGTGGGAGAGTGGAACCCAATCATTGAATAGGGGTGGCGTACACCAAATAGATGTGTCCATAGGTTTTCGAGCTGAGATGGCAGCAATGCAAAAGAAGCTCGAGGCTATGGAACACAAATTTGCAGCAGCCTCCCTAAACCCAATGTCGCTCCCCAAAACTGTATGTGGCTGCTGTTCTGATCCGTCTCACTTAACGGAAGAATGTCCATTAAACTCTGCGTTTCAAGGTCACGAGCATACTAATGCCGCATTTCAAAGACCTAGAAATGATCCATATTCTTCCACGTACAATCAAGGTTGGAGGAATCACCCGAATTTTTCTTGGAACCAACAACAACAATCTCAAAACACGGTTCCAAGCCAAAATAATTTCCAAAGGGCTCTTCCACCACAACAGCAACCACTTCAACTCACTCAGCACCCCTACCAGTCATAAAATTTTCAAAACCAGGTCAATGCTCCTGCACAGTCTAATCCTATGCAGTTGTCCTGTTCTGACGAATTCTCTCAATTCACTCAAACCATGAAATCACTTTTTTCAAATTTCATAGAGGTTTCGGCTGAGGTTAGATCTTCCGTCAGTGAGATAAAGAAAAACTCAGCGTCCCAAGCTGAGAGTATCAGATCGATGGAAGCTGAAATCGCACGACTTAAAGCCGAAATGAGTGCGAGAGAAAAAGGGAAACTTACTTCTCAACCCCTACCGAATCCTGGGCATTACAATGTAAATGCCGTCACAACGTTGAGATCGGGAAGAGTGCTGAATAACCATGTCGGGGAAGGAATTGATGATATTGAAAATCCTATCAATAACACCCCGGCTGAGACCTTTCCTCACACACACACTTTTACTTCTGATCCTTGTTCTTCTACCCTACCGCCTTCTCGCGAGCCTATTCTCTATTTCCCACTAGGCTCAACACCTCAGTATAGACCTTCTAGTTCTCCACAGACGATCCCCACTCCTTTTTTGGGATCGCGTCTTCCCCCTCTTCCTTCTCCTATAATGGACCCACCGCTTATTGCGAAAGCTCCTTACCCGAATCGGTTAAGGGGTAACAAATTGAGTCCTCATATGGAGAAAATTATGGAAATGTTCAAACAAGTTAACATCAACATCCCTCTCCTAGATGCGATTCAACAAGTCCCCGCTTATGCGAAAATTCTTAAGGACTTGTGCATTAGGAAGAGGAAGACTCAAGTCCCGAAGAAGGTCTTCATGTCTAATAACATTAGCACTGCTTTTATCCCCCAGCTACCAATGAAACGTAAGGACCCAGGATGTCCTACTATATCGATTTCTATTGGGGGTAAAATCATAAATCGTGCTCTTTTAGACCTTGGCGCAAGTGTTAACCTACTTCCATATTCTGTATATGATCAACTAGGGATTGGAGAGCTGAAACCTGCTCACTGCACTCTCCAAATGGCAGACCGTTCAATCACCAAACCAAGGGGTGAACTAGAGGATGTGTTGATAAAGGTCGGGGAATTCGTATTCCCTGTAGACTTCATTGTACTTGATACACAGCCTGTAGCAAACCCCCGGGGCCAAATTCCGGTGATTCTGGGTCGTCCTTTCCTTGCCACTTCCAACGCTGTTATTAACTGTAGAAATGGTTCAATGAACTTATCATTTGGAAATATGACCATTGAACTAAACATCTACAAAGTTGGAAGTCAGCCATCAGAACCCTCTGCTCATATTCTAGATGTGTGCTCTGTCCACGAGATCGCTCCCGATAGTTGCGGAGCTGAGGAACTTTGCTTTACAGATCTCGACGACACTACCACATCTCTGTTTGACCTTACACATGATCTTAGTGAGGACACTTTTCCTACACATGAGTCATACACTCCTGACCTTTCACCACCCGAGTCTGTATCTTTCACAGGCTCTGAGCTTCATTGTAATTCCAAAAATCACTCGATGATCCCACCTTCTATTATTTCTCCGCCTGTATTAGATCTCAAAATTTTACCTTCTCATCTTAAATATGCTTATTTAGGTGAGAATGAGTCTTTACCGGTTATCATATTCGCTTCTCTAACATCAGAGCAAGAGAATTCACTTTTATCGGTATTGAGATCTAATAGAGAGGCGTTTGGTTGGACTATGGCGGACATCAAAAGGATTAGTCCCTTGATTGTTGAACATCATATACATGTGATGGATGATACCAGACCAACCCAAGAACCACAGAGATGGTTGAATCCCGTCATGAAGGAAGCGGTGATGAAAGAGATCGTCAAATGCCTTGATAATGGTATTATATACCCCATCTCCGATAGCCAATGGGTGAGTCCTATACATGTCGTCCCTAAGAAATCCGGCATCACCGTTATTACCAATGAGGCAAATGAGTTGATTCAGACACGCGCCCAAACTGGGTGGCGTGTATGTATTGATTATAGAAAACTCAATGCTGCCACGAGGAAAGACCAATTTCCTCTACCTTTCATTGATCAAATGCTGGAACACTTAGCTGGACGAGAGTATTATTGCTTTATGGACGGATACTCAGGCTATAATCAGGTCCCCATCGCCAAAGAGGATCAAGATAAAACCACTTTTACTTGTCCTTTTGGTACCTTTGCTTACAGCCGCATGCCCTTTGGGTTATGGAATGCTCCCGCTACCTTTCAGCGGTGTATGATGGGGATATTCTCTGATATGGTAGAGAATTTCTGGTGATCTTTATGGATGATTTCTCGATTTTTGGAGATTCTTTTTCTGATTGCCTATCGAATCTCGACGCATTTCTTACTCGTTGCAAAGAGAAGAACTTAACTTTGAATTGGGAAAAATGCCATTTCATGGTCCAAGAAGGAATTGTACTTGGACATGTAATTTCACAGAAAGGCATTGAGGTTGACAGAGCTAAGATTGATGTCATTCAAAACCTCCCTCATCCTAAAAGCGTCAAAGATATTCGATCTTTCCTTGGCCATGCGGGCTTTTATAGGAGATTCATTAAGGATTTTAGCCAAATTGCTAGACCTTTAACTCTTCTCCTGGCCAAGGATACGACCTTCCATTTTGACTCGGACTGTGAGGCAGCTTTCGACTCACTCAAACACTCCCTCACTATATCCCCCGTTCTATCATCTCCAAATTTGGACTACCCCTTTGAGCTGATGTGTGATGCATCCGACTTTGCAGTAGGTGCAGTTTTAGGACAACACATTGAAAAGATGCCACACGTGATCTGCGAGTAAGACCCTGAATGATGCACAAATCAACTATATAACCACCGAAAAGGAACTTTTAGCGGTTGTATTTGCATTAGAAAAATTCAAGCCTTACTTAATTGGCTCACCTATAGTTGTGTACACTGACCATTCCGTCTTAAAACATCTTCTGGCAAAGAAAGATGCAAAAGGTCGACTAATACGTTGGATCCTTCTGTTACAAGAATTTGATCTTGTTATCAAAGATAAGAAAGGATGTGAAAATGTAGTGGCCAACCATCTTTCACGCATCTCTTCTTCCCTTGTGACCCTACCGAACAATGATTCGTTTCCTGACGAACAACTCTTGAGCGTATCCAATGAACCTTGGTTCAGGGATATTTTGAACTATCTTGTCACGGGACTTATACCCAGCGATTGGTCAAAACAGGACAAATACCGTTTTCTATCCCAAGTAAAACACTTTTACTGGGATGATCCATATTTGTTTAAGTATTGTCCAGATCAGATCATTCGCCGGTGTGTCCCGAAAGAAGAGTTCAAGAGTGTTCTTTCTTTTTGACATGATCAGGCCTGTGGGGGTCACTTTGGTCCTAAAAAGACAGCGGGGAAGGTTTTGCAATGTGGATTTTATTGGCCGACCTTATTCAAGGACGCATTTGAGCATTGCAAAACCTGTACACAATGTCAGTACACGGGTAGAAATTCCCGGAGATATTAAATGTCTCAGCAACCCATCTTAGTTTTTGAAATTTTCGATGTTTGGGGCATTGACTTTATGGGTCCCTTTCCCAACTCCTTTGGGAATTTGTACATACTGCTGGCAGTTGATTATGTCTCAAAGTGGGTTGAAGCCATTCCATGTCGCACTAATGACAAGAAAGTTGTCATTAAGTTCTTAAAAGAGAATATCTTTTCGTGATTTGGACACCCACGCGCTATCATTAGCGATAATGGGACACATTTCTGCAACAGGTCTTTCGAGACTCTGATGCGGAAATACGCAATTAACCACCGACTTTCTAAACCCTATCATCCCCAAACGAGCGGGCAAGCTGAGATCTCAAATAGACAGATCAAACTAATCCTGGAGAAGACTGTTGCTAAAAATAGAAAAGACTGGTCGACCAAACTGACGGATGCTCTTTGGGCATTCCGAACTGCATTTAAAACCGACATAGGGATGTCTCCATATAGGATAGTGTTTGGGAAGGCATGTCACTTACCCGTCGAGATTGAGCATAAAGCATTATGGGCTATTAAGGAAATCAACTTTGATCTAAACCAAGCCTGCAACTTTCGGAAGCTGCAATTAAATGAGCTAAGCGAACTCTGTGATGAAGCTTATGATAACGCTGTAATTGTAAAGAATAGGACTAAAAGGTTTTTCATGATAAAAACATTTTGACCAGGTCAACAAGTCCTTCTTTATGATTCACGACTACACCTTCACGCGGGTAAGCTTCGATCTCGGTGGAAGGGACATTTTGTTGTGCGGTCTGTATACCCGCACGGGGCAGTAGAAATAGAAAATGTTAAAAACGACACATTTTTCAAAGTGAATGGACATAGACTAAAGCCGTATTTTTCCACTGACCCCACGGAGGAGCTCCTGTTCTTACAGGAGCTAGTTTATCTTGATTAAAATTCCTCCGTCTCACCTTCATATCCTGCATATCACTGCATCATCTTTTGAATGGAGGTGAGTGAAAAAAGTAAGTTTGGGGGAGGTTCTTCACTTATATATTTTGCCCCCGCTAATAAATTCCTCCCAGGCTTACAAGAGTTGTAGATATAACGGTTGGCAACAGTGAGGACACTGTTGAAAACAAGTTTGGGGGAGGTTTGTGCTTATTTTTGCAATATTTGCATATCATTTGCATAAACACAAAACATTTCTTTTAAAACCTATAAAAATTTAAAATTTTTGAAAACCTATAAAAATTTAAAATTTTCGAAATATAAAAATATTTTAATATTTAACATTTTTTGTACATAAATAAGATAATAAAAGTTTAGATAGTGAAAAATTACGTCCATGAGATTAGAAAAATTTAAGAAAACCAAGAAAATTAGAAGTTTTCTTATACGAACTAGTAATAAGTAGTTATAAGCCGTTGTCCCAAGAGTTAGTAAGATGAAGGACGTCACTAATCTGAGGATAAAAATAAGTCTGAAAAATAGTTTCTATTCTGGAAGCCAAACATTTTGAACGTTGATACCCTGCTATTCGCACTTACACACGTCTTGAAACTCGGGATAGTAGAGGATACCTTGAAATGCTCTTGTCTTAAAGCCAAAAGTATGAAGAAAATAAAAAATGAATAAAATATAAAATGGTGAGAAAAATGGACACTTGTTTTGTTAGCGCCAAGGCAGCAATAAAAAAATATAGCGAGGGTGCCTCTTCACCTAGTGCCCTAAGGCCAACTGGTCTGGGAGTCACTGCTAAGCCTTAGGTGGTGCAAGACGAGAAAAATACACCAAGTTAGCAAGCACAGAAGTAATCGGTCGATTAGTACCTCAATAAGTATTAACAGTCGCATGAAAGTGTGTGAGCAATCTCATATAAATATTCATTAATTAAAAAGTACTGAGGCTGATGGGCAAGAGTATGATAGCTTGAATTGAATTCTCCGGGTGTAGGGATATCTTTACATACACGCAGGGTTATATGATCGATGTTTCGAAGAAAGATAGGAATGAAGAATAAGACGATGTTTTATTGAGGGAGGACGTGATTTCCAACATCTTTTCATGACTATTAAGATAGGGCTCATGACAACCAAAAAGCTTGCTTAGTTGGAAACCATAATTTTCAAAGTCTTTCTTTTACAATTCTTGTCTTTAAATGTAATATTCATGATCATTCTTTTATTATTGGATTTTGTGGGTGCAATCCGCTGAAAACCCTCAGGAGACAAGACTCCTCCTACTAGGGACACCTAGAGGTTTAAAAGCTTGTTGCACGTGCTCAGTGCAATCATGTTGCCTACGAAAGTGTGCTAGTTAGTTTTTCTCTTTCTTTATTTTCTCCTTCTTTTTAATAAAAAAAAAAGAAGTTCGCTCGAGACGATCGAAAATAAGTTTGGGGGAATTTGATCAGGCGAAAATACAGCATCTTTAAACTGGCAATTTTCCAATCATTTGCACTCATCTAGAAGTGTTCGGCATTCATATAACACATATTAGCAAATCAGTTGTAAAATATCAGATTGCATGTGCTAGACTTTAAAACCGGCACTATAAGGGAAATTGACTGCATTTCATAGCATGGCATCATTCCTATATATCGCAACTTGTGTTCGAAGTCTGTGCAGGAAATTACAGAAGATCGGTCAAATTTACAAACAAAGATGTTAAAAAGACGCCAACTCATGGATTTGGAATCTGGTATTAATATAGAGGGAATTACACAATTCAACATATCAGATAACTATCCCAAAGGCAGCCCAAAGCATCTGAAGAAATTTGGCACATTGAGCCCCTCATGTGACCGCGGATCCGCGGCATAAGGAGGCACGTGCCACGGATCCGCCGCAGCTCTGCCACATCAGAACCCCAATTTCAGTGCATTATTCTTTTGTCAGTGCCTACACCTCAGCAATACACTACATTTTCCAGATGTCTCTCGACCATTCTGCCAGATCAGCAAGCCCAAGGGTTCCTAACTAAACACTCTTAGCTTTCTCAACAAGCATCATTTAAACTCCATTAAGGACCTAGAACCTTCCCCCTAACCTCCTAGCTTAGGGTAGAAGCTAAGCCCCAACTAACTACTTCTAGAAGCCTCTCCCTATAACTAACTTTTGGAGGGAAAATTCAAATTTGAATTCCTAGAGCTAGGGTTTGAGAAACCTATAAATAGACCCAAAGGCTCACTTGTTAAAGGTTGTTAAATCCTTGGTTGTAAAATCCTTAGTTGTTCAATCTTCATCTTCCCCAATTTCCACCCACAAGTCTAGTGACAAGACTTGTGTCAAAACCCTAACCCTAATCCAATCCAAGATCAAGAATTCAAGATCCTTTGAGTGCAAGCCAAGCAAGTCTTCAACGATCCTTTGAAGCAAAGCCGGACTTCAACGGAGCACGAGATTCAAGCGATCCAAGACTCAAGGAGCCGAGCGATGCTAGATTCGATGAGCGAAGTTCCTACCTCTTGTAATTCTTGAGAGTTATAACTACTTGTTGATGTAATAAAGGTGAATATTCTTTAAACTTGCTTATTTTCAATTCGAGCATTATGCTTATATTTCGATTCTTGAATATGTACTTTGTGATGATGCTTGAATAAAACTCCACTCGTGGAGGAATCGAAACGATTGTAGAATGATGATGTTCACAAATCTTTAAATGATTTCTTAAGTCTTAAAACAATTGTAAATTCTTGAAAATCGATTGATCGATGATCTAGATTGATGCGAATGCGTTCTTGATTCCTTTCGCACGATCTAGAGATCAACAATTGATCATCCGACTTTTAAGAAGCTATCTAGTGAATGTGATTTATCGAAAGGACAAAGGAGAGGATGAGGAACCCTAATTCTTCACAAGATCCTTGATCCTCGATAAATTCTACATTGATTTAGCATCAACTTGTTAATGGATAAGAAATCGTATTCTTGAATCTTCATCACATCTACTATCAAATCAATTCCTACGAGCTTTACTTCAAATCATGAAACCTAAAATTGATTGGAATTCTATCGATACTTGATTATTGATGTTTATCGTTTTCTTGATTCTTGATTAGAATAGTGATACTTGAAACTCATCGATAAAAATCTTGAATCATTTTGCTTTTCTTTTCTATTAAAGTTTCGATTCAAACAAAAAAAAATACGAACGAATCGCACAATCCCTGTGGACGATCCGCACTTACTAATGCGCTACAACCCGACACCGTTATTGATTGCGGTCAAATATTTTTGGTTGTGATTTCTACATAATTTTCTATAAAACGACACAACGAGAAATTCATTCAATCAAATCTCAAGTTCGGGGAGAAAGCCATCTCCCGAATTGAGTAATACCTGTCTTAGAATATGTCTAGATATCTGATGGGACCTAGTTCATAAATGAACTCCAAATACAAACCTCTTAGACTGTATCGTCAACTGAACCCCTGCACCATGTCTCCTACAATATCCTCTTGGACCACCTGTCCATAATACTGCCCCCTTTGTCAGAAGTAAAACTATAATTCTGACAATCACTCCGTCATCCATGTCACCTTTAAAGCCTGGAATGATAACCGTCCCCCGAAGGAGGCTGCCGTTATCAAATCCCTAGAACATCCACTTATGTTCAAAAACTGCTTCCGTATGTTTCTCCAGGATCGGATTAATATAAACTTATAGCATCTAGTGCAAAAAGAACATCCGGTGTGGTACTTGACATCTGATGATCAACCCAATTGCCTAAGCAAGTGATCTGCCAATCATGCACATCCCTCTCCCCTTTAGTCTGTAAGACACCTTTAGAGAAGGTGACTCCATCACCTGTAGGTACACCATCATGCCAGGAGTCATTTATTCTAAAATACTATTAGAATACTGTCAAAGTACCCACATTGAGAAACTACCCAAATCAAGATCTAAAACCATAGATCTAGAAACCAGAATGTCAGATATTATATCCATATCCTTTGTGGAGAAACAACTGTATGACGACCACAGTACAACCGATCGTAGTATAGGAATTTTACTTCCTACTCTGTGTATGTCATCCAAATACCAGGACATCACACCCTACTACCTTCTTAACAGATCAATCCCCTATTCTGATGAAGTCAAACCCATGACTGTCACATCAAAATTAGATGATCTAACTCCGCTATATCTGCTCAAGTCTATAAATAGACATAAGCTACTTGCCCACTATGCTTCCGCTGCTCCCACTGACCACAACAACCCTCTGGCAGAATAATATATATACGTGCACTTCTAAAGCTAGTTTAGAACGACGCTATACTTAACCTCCTGCCGGGTCTCATAGCCTGGAACAACAGTAGTGTCAAGTCTGGGTAAACAAGAACCTCCCTGTCACCGTCCTTGAGGCTACCGGAGTACCTCTCGGGTGTCTGAGGTTACCCACCATATCTGCGGAGTGGCTAATAGAATGTCAAACCTGATTGAATCTATATATCCTATTAAATTTTCCGTAATCGTTTGCGGTTCTGGAATCACTTCCAGTTCTACCATACTCCCACTACTGTTTTCTGAAAAAAAATCCATTTTACTAAAACTGTGGCGAGTCAAGAACAATATCACTATTGATTTTCCAGATGGTAGAAAGTAAACCCTTGTCATAGCCTGGGCCAACCCGCAAACTGCAATTACAGAAACGCGCCCTGAGTTATCCAGAGTCTGGTTTTAAGCATAAGCCGGACAACTCCCCGTACCTTAACATCGTTAAGATATGAACCATTCTATATCCAATATAGAAACTTTGGCACTTATTTAATTGGAACCAGATTCTAATCATGCAACTGTCTCCAGTGCATATCAACTTAATAGAGAGAGGCTAATCGGCATTACTGAACTTAGGAATACATCCAATTATGAGCAACCTGAAAGAGAAACAAGTTTCTCAAAACCATTACTATCAACTGAATACCAATCACAAGTATCTACATCTTCGATCTCTTTGAAGAATCCCGATACTTGCGAAACGTGGTTCTCTACTTTATTCCTATTCCCACAACTTCTCAAAACTTAGATATTGTAGTTCTACGAAACACTTGTCTAAAAACTAGAGAAGTCACAAGTGAACAGAACATAGTACGAGGACCAACCCCTTTGTCCTGATGGACACTGGGCAACATACAATACTCTGTATAAGTCCGCTGAGTTGAATAACTCAAAACCTGCGCATCGTAGGTTGAAAACTGTACTTATGGTTAAGAACTACTCCGTTGTTCAATGCTCCTTACCCAATCGTCAACTGATATAGGTAAATGTCATGGACATAATTTCAAAAAGTTATATCTCACTTTATAAAAATAAACGTACAGATATATCATTTTGAAATTGTTGCACAACAACGGATACTCAAAACCAAATACATGTCATCCGGCAAAAACCCAGGCGACTTCCTCAATATCACCAATGTTGGGTTTACCTAGCACCTCATGAAGGGTTTGGAAGCATCACATGTACCAAAGATTAAAATTTTAGGGTGCTAAGTAAGCATACAAAGAATCATTCCTAGAAAAATTAGGGTTTCTAAAACAACACTTCACCACAAGTAGATTAAGCTAGGGTTTTGAGAGTACAACCTTTGTAGCTCCCTACGCTAGACTCCTCGGCTACTTGGGGTTTGGAAAAAGTCCGCTTAAACTCCTCTAGGTCCACGATGATCCACCCGGAGTCCGCTTTGTCCAAGCTTGCAACTTCACTTTATCAAGAGAATGAAAGGAAGCTAACACTCTAAACAAGTGGGCAAGACTTGTGTAAAATGGTGTTGTGGTGGCTTTTCTCACTTCAAAATCCTAACTTGATGAGTAATTTGCTCACTAGATAAATCTAGAGAGCAAAAGATGAAGGAGGAAGAAGATGGTGACTTTTTAGAATAAGAGAAAAGATAAACTCCATTAAGAAAATAGAAAATATATCTATATATATCTTTTACCTCTCATCTCAAACCATGGTTGAACAATAAGGATATTATTGAACTTGAGTTAAAACCCAAAAGGAAAGTTAATCCATGGTTAAATGGTGGGTGAGCATGGTTAGGTCAAAGAAGAGTGTAGAAAGAAACCATGAATTATCCTTTCCTTTTTCCTTTTGTTTTAAATCAAATGCAATAATAATTCATAAATATAAAACCATGGTGTGAGTCTTATATTGCCACCATTTTATTTGTATATACAACCATGAAGGATGATGTATGTATGTATGTATGCATGCACATCCATATGTGCATGAATCAAGAAAAAATGCACACATGCATGCATACATCCAAAAATACAAGAAATGATTTCTAGTGAGAATCTAATGGTTAAATGATAAATCAACACTTGATTTATCAATCTGGCCATATCACATACGACCCAACCAAAAGCAAGCCGCCCGATTAATGTACAGTATCTCATACGCATATTTTAACCGGGTTCATGCGCATATCGCATACGCGCACCACAACGTTTTGCCTGGACTAGGTAACTCCTTTGTGGGACTCTAAGACTCGTCAATACGCCGGCAGTGGGTGATGATCATATAAAGCACCCCCAAGCCGCAAGCGGTCAGCTAAACGTAACGGCCCCCCAGGTATTGAGCGATCAGAAGAAAACAAGCGAACCTGCTACAACTCCCGTCGAGCCAACCGGCAACACTACCCGCGCAGTCCGGTCTCCTCGTCTGATATGTCGCATATCAAGTCTAGGGGTGGTAAACGTCAGACCCCAATAACCGATAAGTCGTGCCGATGTGAGGCTCATAACGGGTCAAGAAACTACTGGTAACACTTACCAATAAATCTCTAATCAGCCCTGGCCAGGGACTTCCCTGTTACGGCCAATCGAGCACAGTGCAACATCAACCCCCAATACCGGGAGAGACGAAACCCCTCCTATCGCTCATTGCCTCCATGTGACTCGGGACTGTACCCAATAACCACCGTTTTGCACGCCCTCAAGGACGTGGTAAAGTGGAAATCAAAGCACAGTGGGAATCACACAAGACTCTATGACGATCTCAGGTCTACAGACTAACCTGCACAAATGTCACCTGAGAACTGCCATCTGACAAGAGATATAATACCATCTGGGAGTTCTCGGCGAGTCCGTCCAGTGTACCCAGTCTCCACTGAGCACCCGTAAACCATTTCTGATGTTAAACACCAATGGATATGGGATCATCCATCGCCCATCTCATAGGTCGAGAAGCGTATACGCTAGTCTACACTGGTATATCGATGCCCCGTCTCGATACACCCATGACTAAGGACCTTGAAGGATGTACTTATGGACTACCATGTCCCCACTAGTATGATACACATCATAGTCCAGGTAGTCAAGTTCACATCCTAAGGGCTTTACCAACATGTAACTATAAGACAATATAAAGAGACAAGTATACATGTTAAGATAAAGAGCAACCAGATAGCATACTATCATATCGAGCAAGAAAGTCATCTCTATATATGCCCAAGCATCCAGTATAATATACATCATCTGTACAATACTGGCCTCTAGGGCATACATACAACTAACAATCTCCCACTTGCACTAGGGCCAGCTGCTGTAGTATCGCATACCGAGCATCCCGAAGAGTCTCTCAAACTGTATCTGGTGAATGGCCTTTGTGAGTGGATCCGCTGTGTTATTCTTCGTGTCAACCCTCCTGACCTCGATCTCCCGGCGATCAACTATCTCCCGGATCAGGTGATACCGCCTCAGAATGTGCCTGGATCGTTGATGGGGCCTGGGTTCCTTGGCCAAAGCCACCGCTCCATTGTTATCACAGTACAAAGGTATTGGATGCTCAATGGATGGAACCACTCCAAGTTCAGTAATGAACTTCTTGATCCAGACAGCCTCTTTGGCAGCATCGTTGGCAGCGATGTATTCAGCCTCCATCGTCGAGTCTGCTACGGTTTCCTGCTTGGAACTCTTCCAGCTAACCGCCCCTCCGTAAAGGGTAAAGACAAATCCCGACTGCGACCTAGAGTCGTCCTTATCACTCTGGAAGCTCGAATCGGTAAAGGACTCCACTTGGAGTTCTTCGTTACCATACACCAAGATCATCTCTTTAGTCCTTCGCAAGTACTTGAGAATGCTCTTCACAGCTGTCCAGTGAATCTCTCCAGGATCAGCTTGATACCTGCTCACTACACTTAGTGAGTATGCTACATCGGGTCTGGTACATAGCATCGCGTACATGACAGAGCTTACAGCCGAAGCATAAGGTATCCCTTGCATGCGAGCTCTCTCCAAATCAGTCTTGGGAGACATCTCTTTGGAGAGAGCGATTCCAGAGATCGTGGGTAAGTTCCCACGCTTGGATTCTTCTATACTAAACCTCTTTAGTTTGGTGTCAATATACCTGGATTGGGACAATTCCAATATCCGTTTGGATCTATCTCTATAGATCCTTATTCCTAATATGCAGGAGGCATCACCAAGATCTTTCATTCAGAATCTTTGTGATAAGAAGAGCTTGACCGATTGCAGCATAGGAATGTCATTTCCTATCAAGAGTATGTCGTCCACGTACAATACGAGGAAGACAACCTTACTCTCTGCTACCTTCTTGTAGATACAAGGTTCATCTATGTTATTGACGAAATCAAACTCTTTGATAACGACGTCAAAGCAGATGTTCCAACTCCGCGATGCTTGCTTTAATCCATAAATGGATTTAAGCAGCTTGCACACCTTCCCGCTGCTCCTACTATCTACGAAGCCCTCTGGCTGAGTCATGTACACGCACTCTTCTAAATCACCGTTTAGAAAGGTGGTCTTAACATCCATTTGCCAGATTTCGTAATCATGATATGCAGCGATGTCAAGCATGATCCGGATGGATTTAAGCATAGCCACTGGAGAAAAGGTCTCATCATAGTCCACACCTGGTCTTTGACGAAAACCCTTTCCAACAAGTCTAGCTTTGAAAGTCTCCACTTTCCCATCTACACCAAGTTTTTTCTTGAAGATCCACTTGCTCCCAATGGGTTTTACCCCTTCAGGAGCAACTTCCAAAGTCCATACTTTGTTGGTGTACATGGATTCCATCTCGGACCGCATAGCATCCAGCCATTTCACTTAGTCCCCACTTGTGATTGCCTGCTCGAAGCTAGTTGGGTCATCATCCTCCATGATGCAGTCCTCGCTCCCACCATCCATGAGAAAACCGTAGTATCTCTCAGGTGGGTGAGAAACCCTACTAGATCGGCGGAGTGGCTGAGGTTCGTTGGGAGCTACTGAATCCCCTGGTTCCACTAAATCTTCAGTCGCGGTTTGTGTATCTGGAACCTCTTCCAGCTCCACCACTTTGCCACTAATTTCTTTTACAAGAAATTCCTTTTCTAAAAAGGTGGCATGTTGAGCAACAAACACTTTTTGTTCCTCACTGTGGTAGAAAAAATACCCATATGAGTTCTTTGGACATCCCACAAACTTGCAAAGAACTGACCGTGCCTTGAGTTTGTCCGGATTTTGTCTTTTGACATAGGCCGGATAACCCCATATCTTAACTTTTTTAAGATATGGCCTCTTCCCACTCCATATCTCATATGGTGTGGTAGGTACAGATTTAGATGGAACTTGATTCAATAGGTATGCTGCTGTCTCCAGCGCATATCCCCAGAAGGAAATAGGTAACTCAGCTGTGCTCATCATAGAGCGCACCAAATCTAATAGGGTGCGGTTCCTCCATTCCGATACACCGTTGTGCTAAGGTGTATATGGAGGAGTCAGCTGAGAGAGAATCCCATTCTCTTTTAAGAAGTCCAGGAATTCATTGCTCAAGTATTCACCTCCTCGATCAGATCGAAGGATTTTAATACTTTTTCCGGTTTGGTTCTCGACTTCTTGTTTATATTCTCTAAATTTCTCAAAAGCTTCTGATTTGTGTTTCATCAGGAACACATATCCAAATCTAGAGAGATCATCAGTGAATTTAATGAAGTACGAAGAACCATCCCTGGCATGTGTAGACATGGGACCGCATACATCACTATGTATCCGTCCCAAGAGTTCAGTAACTCTTTCTCCGTGTCCCGTAAACGGAGTTTTGGTCATCTTGCCTTTGAGACATGACTGGCAAGTGTCATAAGATGAAAATTCGAACGGTTTCAAATATCCATCCTTATGCAACTTAGCTAGTCGTGTCACATTGATGTGACCCAGTCTACAATGCCACAAGAAGGATTCGTTCAGTTCAGAACTCTTCCTCTTGTGTGTTTTTGTTATACTCAGAACTGTTGATTGATTTAGAACATAAATGCCATTGCACAACGTGCCTGATCCAACCAACTTTTGGTTACGGAAAATGTTCATAACATTATCCTGTAATACAAAATTATATCCCTCTTTACTCAACAAAGAAACCGATATAATGTTGCATATCAGGTTCGGCATGTAATAGCATTCATTCAGAATCAATGTATTACCAGTTGGCAATACAAGGTGATATTCCCCGACGGTTTTTGCTGCAACAATTGCACCATTTCCAACCCTTTTGTCTTTATCACCTTCTCCAAGTTCTCTACCTTTCTTAAGCCCATGTAACTGATTACATATATGGGATCCTGACCCGGTATCTAATACCCAGGACATAGGGCAAATGGAGAAACAGTTCTCTGTAACGAACACACCCGAAGAAAATGCATCAACATGTACTTTCTTCATTCGGGTGGCATAGGAATCCTGGTATTCCCCTATGTCCTGTTCAGTCCTATAACTCTTATAAGATAGAACGGAACCAACGTTCCCCAGCACAGTATAACATGCTGGTTCAGTCAATACATCCATATTATTATCTTGATTAAGGCATGACATGGTCGCTACCTGGAGAGAGAGAGAAAAAACACTTTAGCATATGCTCTTGCAAGATCAGATTGGTTATTATCTTATCTAATCAGGATGGCTCCCACTATTTTTATCAAATCTTCCTTCAAACCCTAAAAGGAAAAACTAGCTAGGATTAATTACACCCTACAACTTCACCGATCTTTCAGCCGGGCCAGAGTCGGTACTTTGAGGGAAGTTCCCCGTGCTTTCGCACAGACTTAATTAAAGTAAACCTCGTTTTTCCAGAGGCATAACCCCATTGACACCTTTCTAGACACCTACTTGATCGGCTAATTGTCCTGTGTAAAACTCTCCCGGGAGTAACAATTACTCGCAGTGGGAATCGGGATCCAACTATCTCATAGAAGGTATGCAATCTCATTGCAAATTTCAACACTTGAAATTCCCGATAATATTTTGCCCCAAACGATCTATGACCTTGACAAGGTCAACAAACCATAGACCGTAAGTCAAGTTCAACCCGTCATTTCTTGATTGAATTAAACCCACCCGTACGACCCTTGACAAGGTCAACAAGGCCGTACGACTACCCTAATCCAATCTGCATCATATGCATAAGCAGATAAATACTGGTCAGCTATCGCACACTGCGCCTTGACAAGGTCAACAAACGCAGCACGAATACTAAGCAGGACTTATCTGAAATGACGGAGGGCTACGACAGGTTTTTCTGAAAACCTATTGCATAATGAACTTGATATCGTTGTAGAATCATGTGAATTTTGAAATGGAGTGATTTTGAGGCTTTCATTAGTTTTGCTAAAGAGTTCACTCCCGGTGAAGGGATCTCGGCTCTTTCCTCATCGAATAAGGTGCGGGATATATCATATATATCATTGTGCACAGCAAAACTCGAAAAGCAATCAAAAACCAAACCGAGTTTTGTAGCATCTGCCAGTTTTTCTAAAGAGGTCACTCCCGGTGAAGGGATCTCGGCTCTTTCCCCATCGAATAAGGTGTAGAGTATATCATATATACCGCTATGCAAAGCAAGACTTTAGCTACCCTTTTTGAAAAAATTTGATTCTACAACAACTTTTAGGTTTCTTTTCTTTCATTAATCACATTAACGAAGTCCCATCATTTAATTCACCTAAACATCACAGATAAATACGACGTACACTTATGCCATCCGCATTCGCCTCGATGTCCCCTCGTGCACCGTTAGGTAGGTAACTAACGGCAGAGCAGGGCAGGGCTAGCGCGGGTGTAAAACATAAGTAACGCCTATATAATATATCATATATACTATATACAGTATTTATCATAGAACATATCTAATGATCACATCACAGATATCGCAGCAGAAACATAGATATAATGTGGGATATACTAGGACGTCCGTATTTAGTATTTAGCCAACAATAGAAAATACGGATTGCACAGTCGCGATGAATAGCCAAGCCCACACCCTGGACCCCTACGAGAGCGGCAAGCGACCATACCAATTCTGGAGTTTAGGAGACCCTATCTCAACTCCTCGAGATGGCCTCCCACTGAACCCATGAACCCGGTCACCTGTGCTCCCCTCCTTGGGTCCATCCTAATGCGGAAAAGTAAATAATATACAACACTGGTGGCATCAACCTCAACCCGGAAGTGCCCCAAATAAAAGAATATTACATTACATTTAAATTTATATGAATGAAAATATAAAACTCTCATCTCACATAAAAAAAACCCGGCTATTCAATTGCGACAATCCTGCACATCATATCTCAGCAACACATAATATCATATATCATCAACATAAGTAAGTATGCGTACCCCAATTGTCGTTGATGTATAGCAACGAAACAGGCGATATCGACATACTACACTTACGGCCACAGAAAAGAAAGTGTAAAACTGCAAGATCTGGAATCCATATTCTCTTTAGACAACGTAAATGCGAAATATCACATATTTCGTATTTCATATCTAGCTATTTGAATTCCACACATTGCATCACATTCCAGATAAATAGACGGTATTAAAGTTTTCGAACGAATGATCAAATACTCAAAATTCCCTAAAGCTCAACACTTGAGCAGAGTTCAAAAACCCGGAGTATGTCACAGTAGTAGTGGTCCAGCCGTAGAAGGGTCATGCCAACGCCTCACATGTGGCACGCCGTACTGCCCCAAACCCTAAGGTTTAAAAGGCAGTTCAAGACGGTCACATAATCGAGTTAAGGTTTGTTGTCTTCTAGAGGGTCCACCACAAACAAACTTGCACATATTTCCAAAAGATTTAAACCCCGTGAAAGAGTGACAAAATGATACTCGTTCGAACAATTCAATACTTTCTAAATTACCCGGAAAGAAACACGAAATCAAAATTCTGATCGAATCACCGACTCCAAAACAATCTCCAGAACATACAGCACTAAATTCAGATTAAAAATACCCCAAAAATTATACAAGCAGACAAAATAATTACTGTACAAAAACGACACAAAGATTCATCGGTACGGCCGCGGAACCGCGGCCCAAGCAGGCTATTGCCGCGGTTCCGCGGTGGAAAGCACTGTTCATTGGTTCATTTTTCTCAGTATTGATTATATTTGCCTGCTGAATTTTTTAAGTATTTTTAATTCTGAAAAACAACAGTTTTGAAAAAATGTCCAGAGAGTGCGTAAAATCCGTATTTTTCGGTTCGATCGGAGTTTTAACTTCGTTAAAGTGTCGCCTAATGTTCTAGGTCGGCTCTGATACCAATGTTGGGTTTACCTAGCACCTCATGAAGGGTTTGGAAGCATCACATGTACTAAAGATTAAAATTTTAGGGTGCCAAGTAAGCATACAAAGAATCATTCCTAGAAAAATTAGGGTTTCTAAAACAACACTTCATCACAAGTAGATTAAGCTAGGGTTTTGAGAGTACAACCTTTGTAGCTCCCTACGCTAGACTCGTCGGCTACTTGTGGTTTGGAAAAAGTCTGCTTGAACTCCTCTAGGTCCACGATGATCCACTCGGAGTCCGCTTTGTCCAAGCTTGCAACTTCACTTTATCAAGAGAATGAAAGGAAGCTAACACTCTAAACAAGTGGGCAAGACTTGTGTAGAATGGTGTTGTGGTGGCTTTTCTCACTTCAAAATCCTAACTTGATGAGTAATTTGCTCACTAGATAAATCTAGAGAGCAAAAGATGAAGGAGGAATAAGATGGTGGCGTTTTAGAATAAGAGAAAAGATAAACTCCCTTAAGAAAATAGAAAATATATCTATATATATCTTTTACCTCTCATCTCAAACCATGGTTGAACAATAAGGATATTATTGAACTTGAGTTAAAAACCCAAATGGAAAGTTAATCCATGGTTAAATGGTGGGTGAGCATGATTAGGTCAAAGAAGAGTGTAGCAAGAAACTATGAATTATCCTTTCCTTTTTCTTTTTGTTTTAAATCAAATGCAATAATAATTCATATATATAAAACCATGGTGTGAGTCTTATATTGCCACCATTTTCTTTGTATATACAACCATGAAGGATGATGTATGTATGTATGTGTGCATGCACATCCATATGTGCATGAATCAAGAAAGAATGCATACATGCATGCATACATCCAAAAATACAAGAAAGGATTTCTAGTGAGAATCTAATAGTTAAATGATAAATCAACACTTGATTTGTCAATCCGGCCATATCACATACGACCCAACCAAAAGCAAGCAGCCCGATTAATGTACGGTATCTCATACGCGCATTTTAACCGGGTCCATGCGCATATCGCATACGCGCACCACAACGTTTCGCCTGGACTAGGTAACTCCTTTGTGGGACTCTAAGACTCGTCAATATGCCGGCAGTGGGTGATGATCATATCAAGCACCCCCAAGCCGCAAGTGGTCAGCTAAACGTAACGGCCACCCGGGTACTGAGCGATCAGAAGAAAACAAGCGAACCTGCTACAACTCCCGTCGAGCCAACAGGCAACACTACCCGCGCAGTCCAGTCTCCTCGTCTGATATATCGCATATCAAGTCTAGGGGTGGTAAACGTCAGACCCCAATAACTGATAAGTCGTGCCGATGTGAGGCTCATAACGGGTCGAGAAACTACTGGTAACACTTACCAGTAAATCTCTAATCAGCCCTGGCCAGGAACTTCCCTGTTATGGCCAATCGAGCACAGTGCAACATCAACCCCCAATACCGGGAGAGACGAAACCCCTCCTATCGCTCAGTGCCTCCATGTGACTCGGGACTGTACCCAAAAACCACCGTTTTGCATGCCCTCATGGACGTGGTAAGGTGGAAATCAAAGCAAAGTGGGAATCACGCAAGACTCTATGATGATCTCGGATCTACAGACTAACCTACACAAGTGTCACCTGAGAACTTCCATCTGACGTGAGGTATAATACCATCTAGGAGTTCTCGGCGAGTCCGTCCAGTGTACCCAGTCTCCACTGAGCACCTGTATACCATCTCTGATGTCAAACACCAATGGATATGGGATCATCCATCGCCCATCTCATGGGTCGAGAAGCGTATATGCTAGTCTACACTGGTATATCGATGCCCCGTCTCGATACACCCACGACTAGGGACCTTGAAGGATGTACTTATGGACTACCATGTCCCCACTAGTATGATCCGCATCATAGTCCAGGTAGTCAAGTTCACATCCTAAGGGCTTTATCAACATGTAACTATAAGACAGTATAAAGAGACAAGTATACATGTTAAGATAAAGAGCAACCAGATAGCATACTATCATATCGAGCAAGAAAGTCATCTCTATATATGCCCAAGCATCCAATATAATATACATCATCTGTACAATACTGGCCTCTAGGGCATACAGACAACTAACAACCAATTACAACGAATTCCGATATAATGAGGATGATCACCTTATTCCCAATAACTTACTCTCACTCATCATCTGTAAAACCATACAGATATGAGAATCATACCTGGTAAATACATACCCTGGAGTATGTATCTAATCGTGAAATCAATTTTCCTTTAACAATGCACAGTGAAACTGAAACATGAAAATGTTTCGTAGGGGTATCCTGGTATTTCTAGTAATGCCTCTTCCATAATCCAATTCATGACTGTAACCGTATATTTCTTTGCTATCTTTCCAAATCCTTTTATTTTTCTTCAGTTGTTACCTTCTGTACACCATCATTAGGCTAAGTGGTTTTCTTCCTTCCCTACCGATCGACACCAGCCTATGGTTTGGAAGAAGACTATCCAGTAAGCATAATAGGTGTACTCTCCTAAACTAAGGAGCCCTCGCAACCTGATAGAAGGTGATGATAAAAGACAACTGAATAAAACCTTATTCTATTTCTCCCGAACTAGGGAAAAAAGCAAAGGTGAAGTAGGAGTAGCGATGAAGTACGCGGTTTGGTCGTGAATGATAGCAGTCGCAATTTACTTTTCCCTCTTTCTAATCCCTTTATTTTGTCTTTACTTATTACCTTCTGTACACCTTACTTAGGCTAATTGGTTTTCTTCATTCCCTGCCTTTCGGCACCTGCCTATGGTTTGGAAGAAGACTATCCAATAAGAGTAATAGGTGTAGTCTCCTAAACCAAGGAGCCCTCGCAACCTGAGAGAAGGTGATGATAAAAGACAACTGAATAAACCTATTCAATTTCTCCCGAACCTTGATCCATCCTCGAAGAAGTCCCTTCGAGTTCGTATATAAACATACGATGGATCTATCCAATGGATGTGGATGTTAGTAGTGATATGATGTGTTCTGAGAAATTCAAAAGGTAAAAGAAGGAGCGGCAATGACTTATGCAACTAGGACAATCCAAAAGCCAGTATTTTAAGAAGGTTCGGTCAACTTTGTCACTGAGTCATAGTCTAGGGTCGGTCAAAGGTCGCTGCCGAAGATAGAGAGAAAAGAAACACTTTGCGTGCACTCTAACCTAGATCAAAATGGTTATCACTTTATCTAATCAGGAAACCTCCCACTGTACTGTCAAATTCTCCTCCAAACCGGAAAGAAGAATCAATCAGGATCACCCAAAGAGTAAACCAACTCATCAGTGGGAATCGAGATCCAGCTCTCATCGCATAATAACGTGAAGGTATCCACTCATGTTATCACACTCCAGAAGGTATGCGCATGCCTGGCAAGTTTCAGTTTCTTTAGAAACTCCCGATGTGATTTTTACCCCATGTTCTTATGACCTTGACGAAGGCCAACAAATCATAAGTCACATGTCAAGTTCTACCCATCATTATCTTGTTAATTCGAACCCACCCGTACATACCCTTGACGAAGGCCAACAAGGTAATACGACTATCCCAAACCAACTCATCTATCCATGCAACAGAAAAGTAACAAGCAGCTACCATCCACTATGCCTTGACGAAGACCAACAAACATAGCATGAATACTACGTGCTGCCATCTGAAACGTCGGTGGGCTACGGCTGGTTTTTGGCAAAAAAACTTTAACGTAATGAACTTGATCTCGTTGAAGGAACCTGATAGCTTTTTATAAAAATATAGTGGCGAATACCTTTGCTAAAGAGGTCACTCCCGGTGAAGGGATCTCGGCTCTTTCCTCGTGGAATGAGGTGTAGGATATTCCAACTGAATATCGCGATGCAAAGCAACATGTAATCGACAATAGTGAAGTTATTACCCTGATGCAAACTTCTGCCTAAGGGGTCACTCCCGGTGAAGGGATCTCGGCCCTTGCCTCGTCGAATGAGGTGCAGGATATTCCAACTGAATAACACTGTGCAAAACAAAAGAAAACGTCTTTGTAATAACACTTTTTAAAACTATTCCAACAACATCCAAACAGGTTTTTTTTCCTTTGCATTGATCAGAATCAACGCAGTCCCATTAATTAATCACACCAGAAAAGAACAAATATAAAATGTACGTATATGCCATCCGCATTCGTCACTAGGTCCCGTCATCACCCGTTAGGTTACTTAACTTGTCACGACCCGAAAGTACGGAACATGACCGGCACTTAGACGATGAACGTCTCGAGGCGTACGTACTCTAAGTAAGCCGAACCCAGAAATCCAAACCAAGAAAAGTAGTAGAGAGTAGGAAAATCATTATGAGTCAACCAGCTAGCAACATAATATACAATGCCTAAAGGCGAGGATCACAACAGAAAGGAAACTCCTACAGCATGAATCCATAAAAATATAACGCGCGACTCTAAGGTCGAAAGAATAAACATCACTGGTCTCTATCTCAAATAAGTACATGTTTGGTTGATGGAACTTCTAGATACAACAGAAATATAATATACAAGGTATAATGATAGGTACGATACAAATAACCCACCTACTAGCAAGTCACCCGAAAGAAGCAGTGCTCGCAAGCCGTAATGAAACCCGTACGGCAACACCTGCAAGAAACTGGGGCACAACGGGGGTGAGTTGCCAACTCGTGAGTAGAAAAAGATCTACGAACAGAAAATCGCATGTATGACGCAATCCTAGGTCATACGATCAAAATATATAATCCTCAAATATATATAACCAGCAATCTATAACAAGACTAGGGTAAATACCTAACCCAAGTGTAAACCCATGTGCCTGTGTCAGTGCATCAGGTGGCAATATATCATATGCATGATGTATGAATGCATGAAACAGAATGCATGTACTGAAGAAAACTGCTTTCATAAATTTGCGAGATTTCTGTATTTTAAAATGAGGTATCATAATGAAATCAGCATAAAACAGTGCCTAGCATCAGCACAAAACATAATCTCAATATCTTGATATCTCTGAATCACAATCTCTGTACCTCAATATCTCAAATCTTAATATCTCAATCATAAATCCAGGGCGCCGTCAATCCAGATCGGCCCCTACCATCCATCTCATGACTACGACGGTATCCTCCGGATATCCGACGTGTAAGGTAAAATCACCGGTCGGTCGTGCTCCCCTGCCAGGCTCAACGCCATCATCTGCGATCCTCTTGCCCCTGGGTACCGCACCGGGCCCACCATGTACCCGAAACGGTTCCTCCACTCCTCGAATCGGGTCTCGAAATCCATCAGCAAACTCATGGTGGACGACTCATACATCATGGGAAAACCGCACTTTTTTTATTTAAAAAGAGAGAAAGCAGTTTATATAAGTTTTGCGGTCTTCCCCTAAATCCAGAAAACATCATGGAAATCCGAATCATCAATAGCTTGTAAAACCATGAATATAAGCATGAGAATCCATGAATGCGGCATATAATGAACAACAGTATGCATGAAGTGACAGGTAATAACTACAATGTCAAGCTGGCATATAAGATAAGCATACTAATATCATGTCACTACTAGCTAACAAGCTAAATCAAGCAATAATATTTTCTAAGTGTTCGTGACATGGCAATTACCGATGAAGATGTGTGTGAGCCGGGAAATAAGTGTACGTGGTACATACGCATCATCGGTAATGGTGCTGGTGTCCTAACAGCAGGATATCAATAATGGAATATGAATCGCAACATTATGCGATGCAGAGCAACAATAATAATATGCGGGAGCTGAAATTCTGAACACCATAATCGCTAAACTGCATCTAATGTCATAAGAGTCCTATAGCTACACCACTAAGGTTGAGCTAAAGCTAACAGTAGGTAAGGGAAACCGCCTATCCTCTGAGTCGATACATATATATACATATATATATAGTCGGTGATCCCGCCTCGATAATATCACATCCGATAACATATCTCTATAATCAGTTATTTCCAAATCAAGAGTGCGGATCAAACATCAATTTATAGCTCGTACATAAATCCGTCGTACGGCATTCCCAAATCTGGATACGGGTCAATATCACATTCGTCATATCATTCATCAGGTATTCTCTTTATCAAGTATTATAATCTGGGTACTGACCTATGTCTAGTACAATACTAACATCATCAATATAATCAAAGATCTGACTACTGATCGACAGTCTCGTATAAATCAATATCATCATATGACATCAATGTAATTATAATCCGGCTTCCGATTGACAGCCTCTAGCAAAAACGATATCATCAGCATATATCATCTCAAGGAGTAAACAACGCCCAATGCGGCCTATCATAAATATCTTGCCACTATTATATCATATCATATCATATCTCGTATCATAATCACATGTCGATCATTATATATAGGTCACAATTCCTATGGCATCATTATTCCCCAAAATCCTCTAAAGTATCAAGACGTATCTCAATTATGCATTTTATCATATCACTGATAGCATATCCTCAGATCAAACTCATCGACTCATCTCAATCCCATGTATCATCCACAAATCCGTATGTGAACACGTGGTCCCATACCCATGTGTACACATATCTATATAGAATCCCGTCTATGCACATATGAAGTAAGGATGTATGCATGTATGTATGTGTGGGAGTGTGTATGTGTAGTGCACCACTATTCTAGATTTTCGCGACACTAAAACATCCAAGTCCACTAATTATGCATCCTAAACATCAATAAAACAACATAAAATAAATTGTAGGTGTGTATACGCATCCGTATACATCACCACGGACTGCGGGGGTGCTATACGCCATCCACCCGACTTCTCCCCATAGATATAAATCTACTCACCTTCTTTATGTGTGCCGGTGCCGATGTCGCCGTTTTCATCTCCAACGCTCCGACGCCACGTGGGGTACCTACAAGGATATCACACGCTAAAACACATGAAAACCATGTCGAAAACCAAAATGGTGCACGCTACTCCCATAGGTAAAAACCTACGGCCTCGCGTGCAAACACAGCCAATATCCGCTATCGTTGACGTCCAAACGCCACCCGACAGAAACGAATCATCGAATACCAAAAACCCATGTTAAACAAGTCGTAAATCATACGCCAACTCATGAAAATCAACCCAGATTTTACCCTAACTGGAAACAGTCAAAACTAGATATACAGGGGGTCAAGTTTACATGAAATAGGGCTGTGCACACAAAACGAGGAGGTTCCACCCTGGTCTGGCCGCAAATTGCGGCCAGGGGGAATAAATCTATGGCCGGGGTTTTGAGATGGGGCTAGGGCTTTGGGTATTGGTTCCTATCCACCTGCATACCTCACTGCCAAGTCAATTTCATTTTTAGGTTCCTCGGGTTGTAGCAGTTTCCAGAAAGGTCAATCAGTCGACAAAATCGCTAAATACGCCAAGTCGAATAACTCTTGGTAACTAACTAGAAATCTGGGGTTTCTTGGTTAAACTGGTCTCAGACACACCTAATAAGGTTATCCTAATAATCAAAACCAACACTTGGTCAAGTCTCACTCAAGTTTGCCTAAACTAGCACTAAATCACAGATATAACAGTAAACTTCAGCTAACTAACCATAACTTGACAAAAAGGGATTGGGCTGCAAGATTATACCTCAAGAGTGTCCTAGGATGTAGGAGAAGGGAAGGATGAAGGAAGGAGGAAGTGGGGTGGTGCTGCTAAAGTGCCCCGGGACTGAAGCTGCTGTTGCAATAGAGGCTGATGCTGGTTCTGTTTTGGGTTGCTGCTGCTGCTGCTGTAGTGGTAGTGTTTGGGTTGCTATTTGCAGCAGCTACTGGCAGGGGCTGAGGTTGTTTTTGTTGTGAGATGAAGTGTTGTAGTTGTGGTTTGCTGATGGTGTTGTGGGGTGTTGGTTTGAATAGAGTTGTGGCTGCTGTGGCTTGTTGGTTTCTGGCTGAAACTGCTACTGTTGTTTGTTATATTTTGTTGTTGATGAAGTAGCAGCTAATGAAGGGGTTTGAGGTATTTGTGGTGAAGTGTTGGAGTTGTTGCAATGATGCTAGGGGCTGATGTAGTGCTGAAGTGAGGAAATTGGGCTGATGTAGCTGCTGAAATGGCTGTTTCAGCAGCTGATTTATTGATATGGGGGTGTATAGATGTGGGGCTAGAGGCTGCTGCTGCTGTAGCTGTTGTAGGGGCTAGTGTGAGTGTGTAGGTGGCTGATGTTACAGCTTGTAGCAGTAGCTAGGGGGCTGATAGATTTGTTTCAGCTGAATTCAGGGCTGATGTGCTGATGGTGGCTGAAGTGATGATGTAGGTGTTGGCTATGCTGCTAGGGGCTGGTGTTGGGCTGCTGAATATTGTTGCTGAAGTAGCTGCTGATGCAAATGGGTGGCTGATGTAAGGTTTCAGCTGCTGATGTTGGCTGAAGTTGTTTTGAAGTGGTGTGATGTGTGAGAGTGAGAGGTAGTATGATAGAGCACAAAGGATAATGAAGAAGGAGATGGATCATGGCACACCCTAGCCATCTCTCACTCTCTCTTGAAACATGTTAGCACCCACAAGCCATCATGGCTTACACTCTCTCCTACACAAGTCAACCTAACCCAAATCACCCTTAACAAGCTAAAACCCTTAATTAACCCAACTAACCTAACCAATTGGTTCACCCATCATGGTTGGCTAAACAAGGCAACCCTAGACTTAACCCAAGTTAACATCCACAAGTGTGTGCAGTCCAGATAAAATTCCGATAAAATATCCTTAAAACCAGATAAAATATTTAAAAGCCATTTTGGTAAACTTTTTACCAAAACCCTACATTAACACACAATTACCACTAAACACAAACTCAGGTGTTACAGTCTTCCCCCTTAAGAAAATTCGTTCCCGAATTTTAAAATATAAAGCAACGCATACCTTCAAAAAGATAAGGGAACTTCTCCCGCATCTCGCCCTTAGCCTCCCAAGTGACCTCTTCACCATTCGGCTGCACCAAAGCACCCTTACTGATGGCAAGGCCTTCGATCTAAGTCTCTTCACTTGTCGGTCCAATATCACGACTGGCTGCTCGGTGAATGTAAGATTGTGCTCGGCTGAATGGTCTGATGCTGAATCATGAGCGAAGGGTCATGTAGGTATCTGCGAAGCATCGACACGTGGAATACGGGGTGAACATCCCGTATGTGGGGTGGAAGAGCCAAACGATATGCTACTGTGCCCACACGCTCGAGGATCTCAAAGGGACCTATGAATCTGGGGCTATGCTTCCCCCTTCCATCCACACCTCATCACTCCCTTCATCGGAGAGACCCTCAGACAAAAAAAAACGTCATCACCACTGCGAACTATAATCTGCGGCGGCACCTGACAGCATACGATCTCCGCTTGCTCTGAGCTGTCCACATCCTGTCTCGAATCAACTGTACTTTACCGGTCGTCTCCTGCATGATCTGCGGCCCGAAAATACTGCTCTCGCTTAGCTCTGTCCAACAGATGGGCGATCTACATCTCCACCCATATAAAGCCTCGAAAGGTGCTATCTGAATGGTCTGCTCTGCCTGGCCGTCGGTCTGCGGACGCAATGCTGTGCTGAAACTCAAGCGTGTGCCCAATGCCTCCTGAAGTCTCTGCCATAGTCGGCCAGTAAGCTGGGTGCCTCTGTCGGACACGATACACGTCGGGACTCCTGTTAGTTGTATGTATGCCCTAGAGGCCAGTATTGTACAGATTATGTATATTATATTGAATGCTTGGACATATATAGAGATGACTTTCTTGCTCGACATGATAGTATGCTATCTGGTTGCTCTTTATCTTAACATGTACACTAGTCTCTTTATACTGTCTTATAGTTACATGTTGGTAAAGCCCTTAGGATTTGTACTTGACTACCTGGACTATGATGTAGATCATACTAGTGGGGACATGGTAGTCCATAAGTACATCCTTCAAGGTCCCTAGTCGTGGGTGTATCGAGACGGGGCATCGATATACCAGAGTAGACTAGCGTATACGCTTCTCGACCCATGAGATGGGCGATGGATGATCCCATATCCATTGGTGTTTGACATCAGAGATGGTATACGGGTGCTCAGTGGAGACTGGGTACACTGGACGGACTCGCCGAGAACTCCCAGATGGTATTATACCTCACGTCAGATGGCAGTTCTCAGGTGACACTTGTACAGGTTAGTCTGTAGACCCGAGATCGTCATAGAGTCTTGTGTGATTCCCACTGTGCTTTGATCTCCACCTTACCACGTCCATGAGGGCATGCAAAACGGTGGTCTTTGGGCACAGTCCCGAGTCACATGGAGGCAATGAGCGATAGGAGGGGTTTCGTCTCTCCCGGTATTTGGGGTAGATGTTGCGCTGTGCTCGATTGGCCGTAACAGGGAAGTCCCTGACCAGGGCTGATCAGAGATTTGCTGGTAAGTGTTACCAGTAGTTTCTCGACCCGTTACGAGCCTCACATCAGCACGACTTATTGGGTTATTGGGGTCTGACGTTTACCACCCCTAGACTTGATATGCGACGTATCAGACGAAGAGACCGGACTGTACGGTAAGTGTTGCTGGTCGGATTCGCAGGAGTGTGAGCGGGCTAGCTCGTCGATCTTCTGATCGCTCAATACCCGGGTGGCCGTTACGTTTAGCAGACCGCTTGCGGCTTGTGGGTGTTTGATATGATCATCATCTGCTACCGGCGTATTGACGAGTCTTTAGAGTCCTACACAGAGGTTTCCTGGCTCAAGCGAAACGAAATAGGAGCGCATATGAGTTATGTGCAGGACCGAGAATAATACGTGTATGTGATACCGCATTTCATTCTCGCGATATATGTTTCGATTGGTTATATTCGATATGACCTAGTTATCGAATCATTGATTCGATAAATCGATACATTGGATTCTAGTCGGTTATGTGCGACATGACCGGATCATTGAATCAAATGTTGATTTAATTATTTAATGCATAATTATATATTTGATATATTGCATTGCATTAACTAGTATTGGTTCATTTTAAACGGATTTTTCTCACTTGATGCACATTGTATATGTGATATGCTTTAGTGCACTACTTTGTATCATGTTTGATGATACTTGATATAGTGGTTAAGTGTAAAGGGTTAAACTATGGTTAAGTGATGATTAGGGTTTGGGTTTTTCATTTATTTATTTGTTTATTTATTTGGAAAGGATTAAGTTAAGAATGGTGGCTTATTTTGGAGCTATGTTGAAGCTTCTTGAAGCTTTGACAAAGTCCACCATGCTTATCTCATCCTTAACCCTAACCACTCTAACTAACCTTGGTTTAATCTCTACACTTGACCATGGTCAAGATATGATAAGTATTCATATTAGTTTTATTTTAAAATATGAAGACTTATCATTCTTTCTTCATCTTCATCTTCTTCTTCTTCTTCAAGCTCAAGGTCTATCAATGGCAACTTGAGTTAAAGTGAGATAAATCCAATTCTAAAGTGAACCCACCTCCTATTTCTTCACCCTCTACCTCTTGCCAAGTTGTTTTGGGTGTTTTCTTCATAAGTTTCACAACTTTGTGAAGTCAGAGCTTGAGTTTGTGCAATCTCGACGTAGATCATCTTTGACACGAAGCCGACGACCTATTCCGCACGTTTCTCCGATGAAGCCGTCACGAGAGTCCAAGGATCAAGATGGACAGCGAGAGGACGCCCTCGTGGAGCTAAGGAAGTGGGTATCCGGATCTACAAAGGTTGTAGCATCTTAACTTTAGTTAAATTGTTAACTAGATTTATATTTCGCCTAGAATTCTAGCGACGATCCGTAGTCTAGGGTTTCTCGGCACCATTTTTTTGAAATTGGCATGTTCGATGTCTTGTGAGACCTCACTAGGGTGCCTAGGAACCTTTCAATGGTATCAGAGCCTAGCTAGAGCCTTAGGCGAAGTCTATACGGATTTTGAAACCCGGATACGCATCGAAACCCTAAAGCAATATGCTCTCTGGACTTTTTATAAATTCTGGGATTTTTCCAGATTAAAAATTGCTAAAAAATTCAGCAGGAAAATCTAAGAACTACGGTGCAAATTTGAACCAATGAACAGTACTTACTACCGCGGAACCGCGGCATAAGATGGTTTATGCGGCGGTTCCGCGGCCAATTAATGCTTTTGTCCTATATGGTTTGCACAGTAATTCATAATTTCAGAAGCTGGATTTTATGGGAATTTTTA
The DNA here is from genome assembly GCA_030015575.1 of Agapanthus africanus. Taxonomy (NCBI): domain Eukaryota; kingdom Viridiplantae; phylum Streptophyta; class Magnoliopsida; order Asparagales; family Amaryllidaceae; genus Agapanthus; species Agapanthus africanus. Next base: position 220,591,289 of record JASDDO010000029.1, read on the forward strand.
AATTTTATTCAAAAGTTGGATTTTCTGGGGTTGTTTTAGGGCTTCGATGATTCGACCGGATATTTCAAAACGTTGTCTAAGTGTTTTTCCAGATAACTGTAGAATATGTTAAAGAGTTCGACCGGATGTAAATACCCAATTTTTCCCTTGCCAGAAAAATTCCAAGTGTTGGATTTTTCTGTGGTTAAAAGACGTTCGAAGTAGTGCAAGTAACGCGATGGTCCCTCTAGAAGACAACAAACCTTAACTCGATTATGTGACCGTCTTGAACTGCCCTTTGAACCTTCGGGTTTGGGGCAGTACGGCGTGCCACATGTGAGGCGTTGGCTTGACCCTTCTACGGCTGGACCGTTGGTACTGAGGCATGAAGTGAACGTCTTTGAACCTATTTCATGTGTTGATCGGTGTCGGGAAAACTTTGGTGTTCGAATGTTCGATCGGAAAGTTTAATATATTCTATTTATCCGGAATTGGATACAATAATTGGAATTCACAAACAGTTATGAGATAACTGGATAAATGTTATAAATCTAGCAGTTTAGTCCCATACGATATTGAAAAGAGTTTTCGATAATGAGACTAAAATGCGGGGTTTGTAACTGTTAGGCATGTGATGTCTAAAGAGGTTGCGGATTCCAACTGTTGTAGTTTTACACTTTCTTTTCTGTGACCGTAAGTGTAGTATGTTCATATCGCCGGTTTCGTTGCTATACATCAACGACAATTGGGGTATGCATACTTACTTACGTTGATGACATGTGATGTTATGTGTTTCTGGATATGTTATATTGGATCGTCGTATTCGAATAGCCGGGGGTTTTTATGTGAGATGAGTGTTTTTCATTTTCATTCATGTAATAACTTGTATGTAATATTCTTTTATTTGGGGCACTTCCAGGTAGCGGAAGCTGTCACCCTTTGTATATTATTTACTTTTCCGCATTAGGATAGACCCAAGGAGGGGAGCACAAGTAACCGGGTTCTGGGGTCCAGTGGGAGACCAACTCGAGCAGTCGAGTCCGGGTCTCCTAACCCTAGAATTGGCAGGGTTGCTTGCCGCTCTCGTAGGGGTCTAGGGGTGTGGGATTGGCTATTCATCACGACCGTGGAATCCGTGTTTTATACTGGCTCGTATTGAAAACACGGACGTCCTAGTATATCCAATATTTCATATGTTTATTCTGCTGCGATATCTGTGTTGTGACTCTGTGATGGATATAGTATATAGTATATATGATATATTATATAGACGTTACTTATGTTTTACACCCGCGCTAGCCCTGCCCTGCTCTGTTGTTAGTTACCTAACCTAACGGTGCACGAGGGGACATCGAGGCGGATGCGGATGGCATAAGTGTACATCATATCTATCTGTGATGTTTAGGTATTTAAATGATGGGACTTCATTAATGTGATTAATGAAAGATAAGAAACCTAAGATGTTGTGGAATCGAATTTTAAAATAAAACAGGTAGCTACAGTTCTTGCTTTGCATAGCGGTATATATGATATACCCTGCACCTTATTCGATGAGGAAAGGACCGAGATCCCTTCACCGGGAGTGACTCCTTTAGCAATAACTGGCAGATGCTACACACTCGGTTTGTTTTTGATTGCTTCTATAGTTTCTGCTTTGCACAGTGATATATATGATATATCCCGCACCTCATTCGACGAGGAAAGGGCCGACGATCCCTTCACCGGGAGTGACCCCTTTAGCAAAACTAGAAAAGCCTCAAAATCACTCCATTTTAAAACTTCATTTGATTCTACAACGATATCAAGTTCATTACGCAATAGGTTTTCAGAAAAACCTGTCGTAGCCCTCCGTCATTTCAGATAAGAACTGTTTAGTATTCGTGCTGCGTTTGTTGGCCTTTGTCAAGGCGTAGTGTGCTGTAGCTGAATAGTGCTTATCTGTTTATGCATATGATGCAGATTGTTTCAGGGTAGTCGTGCGACCTTGTTGGCCTTTGTCAAGGGCCGTGCGGGTGGGTTTGATTCAATCAAGAAATGACGGGTTGAACTTGACTAGCATGCTATGATTTGTTGGCTTTTGTCAAGGTCATAGGACGCTAGGGGCAAAATATTATCGGGAATTTCAAGTGTTGAAATTTGCAATGAGATTGCATACCTTCTATGAGATAGTTGGATCCCGATACCCACTGCGAGTAAGAGTTACTCCTGGGAGAGTTTTACACATTACAATTAGCCGATCAAGTAGGTGTCTAGAAAAGTGTTAACGAGGTTACGCCTCTGGGAAAACAAGATTTACAGTAATTAGGTTCGTGCGAAAGCACGGGGGACCTCCCTCAAAGTACCGACACTGGCCTGGCTGAAAGATTGGCGAACTTGTAGTGTGTAATTAATCCCGGCTAGTCTTTCCTTTTAGGGTTTGAAGGAAGATTTGATAAAAAGCAGTGGGAGCCATCCTGATTAGATAAGATAATAACCAATCTGATCTTGCACGAGCATCGCTAAAGTGTTTTCTTCTCTCTCTCTCCAGGTAGCGACCATTTCATGCCTTAATAAAGATAATAATATGGATGTATAGACCGAACCCGCATGTTATACTGTGCTGGGGAACGTTGGTTCCGTTCTTTCCTATAAGAGTTATAGGAATGAACAGGTTATTGGGGAATACCAGGATTCCCATGCCACCCGAATGAAGAAAGTACATGATGATGCATTTTCTTCGGGTGTGTTCGTTACAGAGAACTGTTTCTCCATTTGCTCTATGTCCTGGGTATTAGATATCGGGTCAGGATCCCATATATGGTAATCAGTTACATGGGCTTAGGAAAGGTAGAGAACTTGGAGAAGGTGATAAAGACATAAGAGTCGGAAATGGTGCAATTGTTGCAGCTAAGACTGTCGGGGAATATCACCTTGTATTACCAACTGGTAATACATTGGTTCTGAACGAATGCTATTACATGCCGAACCTGATATGCAACATTATATCGGTTTCTTTATTAAGTAAAGAGGGATATAATTTTGTATTACAGGATAATGTTATGAACATTTTCCATAACCAAAAGTTGGTTGGATCAGGCACGTTGTGCAATGGCATTTATGTTCTAAACCAATCAACAGTTCTGAGCATAACAAACACACACAAGAGGAAGAGTTCTGAACTGAACGAATCCTTCTTGTGGCATTGTAGACTGGGTCACATCAATGCGACACGACTGGCTAAGTTGCATAAGGATGGATATTTAAATCCGTTTGAATTTTCATCTTATGACACTTGCCAGTCATGTCTCAAAGGCAAGATGACCAAAACTCCGTTTACGGGACACGGAGAAAGAGTTACCGAACTCTTGGGACTGATACATAGTGATGTATGCGGTCCCATGTCTACACATGCCAGGGATGGTTCTTCATACTTCATTACATTCACTGACGATCTCTCTAGGTTCGGGTATGTGTTCCTGATGAAACACAAATCAGAAGCTTTTGAGAAATTTAGGGAATATAAACAAGAAGTTGAGAACCAAACCGGAAAAAGTATTAAAATCCTACGATCTGATCGAGGAGGGAAATACTTGAGCAATGAATTCCTGGACTTCCTAAAAGAGAATGGGATTCTCTCCCAGCTGACTCCTCCATATACACCACAGCACAACGGTGTATCTGAACGGAGAAATCGCACCCTATTAGATATGGTGCGCTCTATGATGAGTACAGCTGAGTTACCTATTTCCTTCTGGGGTTATGCGCTGGAGACAGCAGCATACCTATTGAATCAAGTTCCATCTAAATCTGTACCTACTACACCATATGAGATATGGAGTGGGAAGAGACCATGTCTTAAACGAGTTAAGATATGGGGTTGCCCGGCCTATGTCAAAAGGCAAAATCCGGACAAACTCGAGGCACGGTCAGTTCTATGTAAGTTTGTGGGATATCCCAAACATTCACATGGATATCTTTTCTACCATACAGAGGAACAAAAAGTGTTTGTTTCTCGACATGCCACCTTTTTAGAAAAGGAATTTCTTGCAAAAGAAATTAGTGGGGATATGGTAGAACTGGAAGAAATTCCGGCTACACAAACTCAAACTGAAGATTTAGTGGAACCAGAGGATTCAGTAGTACCCGACGAACCCCAGCCTCTCCGCCGATCTAGTAGGGTTCCTCGTCAACCTGAGAGATACTACGGTTTTCTCATGGACGGTGGGAGCGAGGATTGCATCATGGAGGATGATGACCCAACTAGCTTCGAGCAGGCCATCACGAGTAGGGACTCAGTGAAATGGCTGGATGCTATGCGGTCCGAGATGGAATCCATGTACACCAACAAAGTATGGACTTTGGAAGTTGCTCCTGAAGGGGTAAAACCCATTGGGAGCAAATGGATCTTCAAGAAGAAACTTGGTGTAGATGGGAAAGTGGAGACTTTCAAAGCTAGACTTGTAGAAAAGGGTTTTCGTCAAAGACCAGGTGTGGACTATGACGAAACCTTTTCTCCAGTGGCTATGCTTAAATCCATCCGAATCATGCTTGCCATTGCTGCCTTTCATGACTACGAAATCTGGCAAATGGATGTTAAGACCGCCTTTCTAAATGGTGATTTAGAAGAGTGCGTGTACATGACTCAGCCAGAGGGCTTCGTAGACAGTGGGAGCAGCGGGAAGGTGTGCAAGCTGCTTAAATCCATTTATGGATTAAAGCAAGCATCGCGGAGTTGGAACATCTGCTTTGACGTCGTTATCAAAGAGTTTGATTTCGTCAAAAATCCAGATGAACCTTGTATCTACAAGAAGGTGGCAGAGAGTAAGGTTGTCTTCCTCGTATTGTACGTGGACGACATACTCTTGATAGGAAATGATATTCCTATGCTGCAAGCGGTCAAGCTCTTCTTATCACAAAGATTCTCAATGAAAGATCTTGGTGATGCCTCCTGCATATTGGGAATTAGGATCTATAGAGATAGATCCAAATGGATTTTGGGATTGTCCCAATCCAGGTACATTGACACCATACTAAAGAGGTTTAGTATGGAAGAGTCCAAGCGTGGGAACTTGCCCACGATCTCTGGAGTCACTCTCTCCAAAGAGATGTCTCCCAAGACTGATTTGGAGAGAGCTCGCATGCAAGGGATACCCTATGCTTCGGCAGTAGGCTCTATCATGTATGCGATGCTATGTACCAGACCCGATGTAGCATACTCACTAAGTGTAGTGAGCAGGTATCAAGCTGATCCTGGAGAGAGTCACTGGACAGCTGTGAAGAGCATTCTCAAGTACTTACGAAGGACTAGAGATATGTTCTTGGTGTATGGTAACGGAGAACTCCAAGTGGAGTCCTTTACCGATTCGAGCTTCCAGAGTGATAAGGACGACTCTAAGTCGCAGTCGGGCTTTGTCTTTACCCTTTACGGAGGGGCGGTTAGCTGGAAGAGTTCCAAGCAGGAAACCGTGGCAGACTCGACGATGGAGGCTGAATACATCGCTGCCAACGATGCTGCCAAAGAGGCTGTCTGGATCAAGAAGTTCATTACTGAACTTGGAGTGGTTCCATCCATTGAGCGTCCAATACCTTTGTATTGCGATAACAATGGAGCGGTGGCTTTGGCCAAGGAACCCAGGTCCCATCAGCGATCCAGGCATATTCTGAGGCGGTATCACCTGATCCGGAAGATAGTTGATCGCCGCGAGATCGAGGTCAGGAGGGTAGACACGAAGAACAACACGGCGGATCCACTCACGAAGGCCATTCCCCAGATACAGTTTGAGAGACTCTTCGGGATGCTCGGTATGAGATACTACAGCAGCTGGCCCAAGTGCAAGTGGGAGATTGTTAGTTGTATGTATGCCCTAGAGGCCAGTATTGTATAGATTATGTATATTATATTGGATGCTTGGACATATATAGATATGACTTTCTTGCTCGACATGATAGTATGCTATCTGGTTGCTCTTTATCTTAACATGTACACTAGTCTCTTTATACTGTCTTATAGTTACATGTTGGTAAAGCCCTTAGGATTTGTACTTGACTACCTGGACTGTGATGTAGATCATACTAGTGGGGACATGGTAGTCCATAAGTACATCCTTCAAGGTCCCTAGTCGTGGGTGTATCGAGACGGGGCATCGATATACCAGAGTAGACTAGCGTATACGCTTCTCGACCCATGTGATGGGCGATGGATGATCCCATATCCATTGGTGTTTGACATCAGAGATCGTATACGGGTGCTCAGTGGAGACTGGGTACACTGGACGGACTCGCCGAGAACTCCCAGATGGTATTATACCTCACGTCAGATGGCAGTTCTCAGGTGACACTTGTACAGGTTAGTCTGTAGACCCGAGATCGTCATAGAGACTTGTGTGATTCCCACTGTGCTTTGATCTCCACCTTACCACGTCCATGAGGGCGTGCAAAACGGTGGTCTTTGGGCACAGTCCCGAGTCACATGGAGGCAATGAGCGATAGGAGGGGTTTCGTCTCTCCCGGTATTGGGGGTAGATGTTGCGCTGTGCTCGATTGGCCGTAACAGGGAAGTCCCTGGCCAGGGCTGATCAGAGATTTGCTGGTAAGTGTTACCAGTAGTTTCTCGACCCGTTACGAGCCTCACATCAGCACGACTTATTGGGTTATTGGGGTCTGACGTTTACCACCCCTAGACTTGATATGCGACGTATCAGACGAAGAGACCGGACTGTACGGTAAGTGTTGCTGGTCGGATTCGCAGGAGTGTGAGCGGGCTAGCTCGTCGATCTTCTGATCGCTCAATACCCGGGTGGCCGTTACGTTTAGCAGACCGCTTGCGGCTTGTGGGTGTTTGGTATGATCATCATCTGCTACCGGCGTATTGACGAGTCTTTAGAGTCCTACACAGAGGTTTCCTGGCTCAAGCGAAACGAAATAGGAGCGCATATGAGTTATGTGCAGGACCGAGAATAATACGTGTATGTGATACCGCATTTCATTCTCGCGATATATGTTTCGATTGGTTATATTCGATATGACCTAGTTATCGAATCATTGATTCGATAAATCGATACATTGGATTCTAGTCGGTTATGTGCGACATGACCGGATCATTGAATCAAATGTTGATTTAATGATTTAATGCATAATTATATATTTGATATATTGCATTGCATTAACTAGTATTGGTTCATTTTAAACGGATTTTTCTCACTTTATGCACATTGTATATGTGATATGCTTTAGTGCACTACTTTGTATCATGTTTGATGATACTTGATATAGTGGTTAAGTGTAAAGGGTTAAACTATGGTTAAGTGATGATTAGGGTTTGGGTTTTTCATTTATTTATTTGTTTATTTATTTGGAAAGGATTAAGTTAAGAATGGTAGCTTATTTTGGAGCTATGTTGAAGCTTCTTGAAGCTTTGACAAAGTCCACCATCCTTATCTCATCCTTAACCCTAACCACTCTAACTAACCTTGGTTTAATCTCTACACTTGACCATGGTCAAGATATGATAAGTATTCATATTAGTTTTATTTTAAAATATGAAGACTTATCATTCTTTCTTCATCTTCATCTTCTTCTTCTTCTTCAAGCTCAAGGTCTATCAATGGCAACTTGAGTTAATGTGAGATAAATCCAATTCTAAAGTGAACCCACCTCCTATTTCTTCACCCTCTACCTCTTGCCAAGTTGTTTTGGGTGTTTTCTTCACAAGTTTCACAACTTTGTGAAGTCGGAGCTTGAGTTTGTGCAACCTCGACGTAGATCGTCTTTGACACGAAGCCGACGACCTATTCCGCACGTTTCTCCGATGAAGCCGTCACGAGAGTCCAAGGATCAAGATGGACAGCGAGAGGACGCCCTCGTGGAGCTAAGGAAGTGGGTATCCGGATCTACAAAGGTTGTAGCATCTTAACTTTAGTTAAATTGTTAACTAGATTTATATTTCGCCTAGAATTCTAGCGACGATCCGTAGTCTAGGGTTTCTCGGCACCATTTTTTTGAAATTGGCATGTTCGATGCCTTGTGAGACCTCACTAGGGTGCCTAAGAACCTTTCAACTCCATGCAGTCGTAGAATCTCATCGATGTAAGTTTGGGCGTACTGAGCAAATCCGAAAGTCATCTTCACTAGCAGGAAATGAGCCGCTTTCGTCAAACGATCCACGATCACCCAAATGGAGTCATACCCTCGCCTAGTCCTGATAGACCACAATGAAATCCATCGAAATCTGTTCTCATTTCCATTCCGGAATGGGTAACGGCTGTAGCTCACCTACTGGTCTCTGGTGCTCGGCCTTGACTTGCTGACAAGTCAGGCATCTCGACACGAAATCTGCGATGTCCCACTTCATTCCGTCTCACCAGTAACCATTTCTCATATCATGGTACATCTTGGTGGCACCCGGATGAACACTGTACACCGATCGATGTGCCTCCTCAAAAATCTCACGCCGCAGTCCCTCGGCATCTGGTACGCACAGTCTAGTCCATAATTACAGTATCCCCTGATCACCAAATTAGTCATGCGAATAGATCTCCCAAAACATCGAAATCAAATATGGCGGAATAGTCCCGCTCAAGCGCATCCTCCAAGAATCTCTGGCCAACTGTCGTGGTCACTCATAGCATATCTTGTCGACGATCCTGAACTCTGGCCTGCTGGTGTGCGTAACAGTGACCACTCCTGGGTCTAAGTCTTCTATGTGGATTACCAATTTCACGATCCATCAGCTCATCGGCCCTGTCAGGTGTGCTAACGGGGACGATTCCGTTCTGGCACTTCTCTGGTCCTCTCTCGGTCAATCATCGTGACCACTCGTAAGAAGCATGTCACTGGCGTCGGCCTCTGGTTCTCTGAACGCACGGGACACATCTGATCCTGGTTGCAAATATTATTGCAGCAGTGTCCTGGAAGGAATCCTGCTCAGGGTCTCTTCCAAGTCTCATCTCTGCTTAACTGTCCGGAAGTCATCGTCCTTTACCATACCTACTTCTTGCTCCGAAGCGGCTGCATACTCATCGCAACTCCTTCTAGAAAGTATATCCAGTACTCTGCCTTGGCATGCGCATCGCATCTCTGATGTCGGCGGAGTGGAGCGTCATCATATCCAGATTTTGCACGAACCTCTTACTCCACTTTTCTCTAATGTCGACTGCTTCGGACTCGTCTCGTCGTGGCTACATGGACTGAGCTCCGATGGCTATCCTCGTATCTGGAGTCTCCTAAGAAATGCATATCACCACCTAACATCCGAATTAAGTCGAGCTATCCGATCGATTTTTCAAAACCTCATAATCCCCAAGAGCTCAACATCTTGGGTACAGCATAATAGTATCGAGTACATACCACAGCATCGGTGGTCCAGCCGTAGAAGGGCAAACCCAAGCCTCACTAATGGCGCCGCAGAACTGCCGCAAACCCTAAGGTTTAAAGGCTTTCATACGGTTATTAAGTCGAGTTAGGGTTTCATTCTTCTAGAGGGACCATAGAATTGCCTGCATATCTTTCCGAATACTTTAAACTTGGAATAATAGGTTACTGACATTCGATCGTCTCTGTCGACCCTCAACGTCTCCGTGTGAAGCCGTCACTAGCTGGAATCAATCTATCTGATGACCTCGCATCGGGGTAGCGAACAAACCACATGTCCTAGTCATTCATCCTCGGTGACTAGCGACCTTCTATCATCTCTTAGTACGATCTCGTACTGCCATAGCTCCAATCATCTGGGGCGATATCTCATCATTCGCAGCAAGAACTGGCTCACTCGTCTGCACGCTGGACAGTGCCTCAATCATCATGAGTAAGCAATACACCAACGATCATCAAAATCTGGCCGGCCTCTGTCAGTGGCTCAATCCTCTGGTGCTAATCTGCACATCCGAGTAATCTTATACGGCGATCTATCCATGCTCGTGGCGTGAAAACATAGCAAAAAGACACATCTCTGCAATCGTGTGTCGCCGGAATTATGCTCTGCTCAGTCCTCGTTCGCAACGAGCTCATGCTGACCACAACTCTTAGCCGTAGCTCTCCCTGCTTGTAATCGTGGCAGCAAAACCATAACTGGTACCGATGAGGCTAGATCAGGAAGGAATATGATACTGAACAAAGAAATGTACATCCTAAGGCTTCTTAAGTGGAGTGGCGTGTCGTAAATATGCCGCGGAACATACCAACGGTACGTCACTCTACTTTAGTCACCTATTCCATCAACCAAGGGTCATCCTATGCTCCGAAGGTGAAACCTAACGCTCTGATACCAACTTTGTCACGACCCGAAAGTACGGAACATGACCGGCACTTAGACTACGAACGTCTCGAGGCGTACGTACTCAAAGTAAGCCGAACCCAGAAATCCAAACCAAGAAAAGTAGTAGAGAGTAGGAAAACCATTATGAGTCAACCAGCTAGCAACATAATATACAATGCCTAAAGGCGAGGATCACAACAGAAAGGAAACTCCAACAGCATGAATCCATAGAAATATAACGCGCGACTCTAAGGTCGAAAGAATAAGCATCACTGGTCTCTATCTCAAATAAGTACATATTTGGTTGATGGAACTTCTAGATACAACAGAAATATAATATAAAAGGTATAATGATGGGTACGATACAAATAACCCACCTACTAGAAAGTCACCCGAAAGAAGCAGTGCCCGCAAGCCGTAATGAAACCCGTATGGCAACACCTGCAAGAAACTGGGGCACAACGGGGGTGAGTTGCCAACTCGTGAGTAGAAAAAGATCTACGAACAGAAAATTGCATGTATGACGCAATCCTAGGTCATACGATCAAAATATATAATTCTCAAATATATATAACCAGCAATCTATAACAAGACTAGGGTAAATACCCAACCCAAGTGTAAACCCATGTGCCTGTGTCAGTGCATCAGGTGGCAATATATCATATGCATGATGTATGAATGCATGAAACAGAATGCATGTACTGAAGAAAACTGCTTTCATAAATTTGTGAGATTTCTGTATTTTAAAATGAGGTATCATAATGAAATCAGCATAAAACAGTGCCTAGCATCGGCACAAAACATAATCTCAATATCTCGATATCTCTGAATCACAATCTCTGTACCTCAATATCTCAAATCTCAATATCTCAATCATAAATCTAGGGCGCCGTCAATCCAGATCGGCCCCTACCATCCATCTCATGACTACGACGGTATCCTTCGGATATCCGACGTGTCGGGTAAAATCACCGGTCAGTCGTGCTCCCCTGCCAGGCTCAACGCCATCATCTGTGATCCTCTAGCCCCGGGGTACTGCACCGGGCCCACCATGTACCCGTAACGGTTCCTCCACTCCTTGAATCGGGTCTCGAAATCCATCAGCAAACTCATGGTGAACGACTCATACATCATGGGAAAACCACACTTTTTTTATTTAAAATGAGAGAAAGCAGTTTATATAAGTTTTGCGGTTTTCCCCTAAATCCAGAAAACATCATGGAAATCCGAATCATCAATAGCATGTAAAACCATGAATATAAGCACGAGAATCCATGAATGCGGCATATAATGAACAACAGTATGCATGAAGGGACAGGTAATAACTACAATGTCAAGCTGGCATATAAGGCAAGCATACTAATATCATGTCACTAATAGCTTACAAGCTAAATCAAGCAATAATATTTTCTAAGTGTTCGTGACATGGAAATTACCGATGAAGATGTGTGTGAGCCGGCAAATAAGTGTACGTGGTACATACGCATCATCGGTAATGGTGTTGGTGTCCTAACAGCAGGATATCAATAATGGAATATGAATCGCAACAGTATGCGATGCAGAGCAACAATAATAATATGCGGGAGCTGAAATACTGAACACCATGATCACTAAACTGCATCTAATGTCATAAGAGTCCTATAGCTACACTACTAAGGCCGAGCTAAAGCTAACAGTAGGTAAGGGAAACCGCCGATCCTCTGAGTCGATACATATATATACATATATATATAGTCGGTGATCCCGCCTCGATAATATCACATCCGATAACATATCTCTATAATCAGTTATTCCCAAATCAAGAGTGCGGATCAAACATCAATTTATAGCTCATACGTAAATCCGTCGTGCGGCATTCCCAAATCTAGGTGCGGGTCAATATCACATTCGTCATATCATTCATCAGGTATTCTCTTTATCAAGTATTATAATCTGGGTACTGACCTATGTCCAGTACAATGCTAACATCATCACTATAATCAAAGATCTGACTACTGATCGACAGTCTTGTATAAATCAATATCATCATATGACATTAATGTAATCATAATCCGGCTTCCGATTGACAGCCTCTAGCAAAAACGATATCATCAGCATATATCATCTCAAGGAGTAAACAACGCCCAAGGCGGCCTATCATAAATATCTTGCCACTATTATATCATATCATATCTTGTATCATAATCGCATGTCGATCATTATATATAGGTCACAATTCCTATGCCATCATTATTCCCCAAAATCCTCTAAAGCATCAAGACGTATCTCAATTATGCATTTTATCATATCACCGATATCATATCCTCAGATCAAACTCATCGACTCATCTCAATCCCATGTATCATCCTCAAATCCGTATGTGAACACGTGGTCCCATACCCATGTGTACACATATCTATATAGAATCCCGTCTATGCACATATGAAGTAAGGATGTATGCATGTATGTATGTGTGGGAGTGTGTATGTGTAGTGCACCACTATTCTAGGTTTTCGCGACACTAAAACATCCAAGTCCACTAATTATCCATCCTAAACATCAATAAAACAACATAAAATAAATTGTAGCTGTGTATACGCATCCGTATACATCACCACGGACTGCGGGGGTGCTATACGCCATCCATCCGACTTCTCCCCGTAGATATAAATCTACTCACCTTCTTTATGTGTGCCGATGCCGATGTCGCCGTTTGCATCTCCAACGCTCCGACGCCACGTGGGGTACCTACAAGGATATCACACGCTAAAACACATGAAAACCATATCGAAAACCAAAATGGTGCACGCTACTCCCATAGGTAAAAACCTACGGCCTCGCGTGCAAACACAGCCAATATCCGCTGTCGTTGACGTCCAAACGCCACCCGACAGAAACGAATCATCGAATACCAAAAACCCATGTTAAACAAGTCGTAAATCATACGCCAACTCATGAAAATCAGCCCAGATTTTACCCTAACTGGAAACAGTCAAAACTAGATATACAGGGGGTCAAGTTTACATGAAATAGGGCTGTGCACACAAAACGAGGAGGTTCCACCCTGGTCTGGCCGCAAATTGAGGCCAGGGGGATTAAATATGCGGCCGGGGTTTTGAGATGGGGGCTAGGGCTTTGGGTATTGGTTCCTATCTACCTGCATACCTCACTGCCAAGTCAATTTCATTTTTGGGTTCCTCGGGTTGTAGCAGTTTCCAGAAAGGTCAATCAGTCGACAAAATCGCTAAATACGCCAAGTCGAATAACTCTTGGTAACTAACTATAAATCTGGGGTTTCTTAGTTAAACTGGTCTCAAACACACCTAATAAGGTTACCCTAATAATCAAAACCAACACTTGGTCAAGTCTCACTCAAGTTTGCCTAAACTAGCACTAAATCACAGATATAACAGTAAACTTCAGCTAACTAACCATAACTTGACAAAAAGGGGTTGGGCTGCAAGATTATACCTCAAGAGTGTCCTAGGATGTAGGAGAAGGGAAAGATGAAGGAAGGAGGAAGTGGGGTGGTGCTGCTGAAGTGCCTCGGGACTGAAGCTGCTGTTGCAACAGAGGCTGATGCTGGTTCTGTTTTGGGTTGCTGCTGCTGCTGCTGTAGTGGTAGTGTTTGGGTTGCTGTTTGCAGCAGCTACTGGCAGGGGCTGAGGTTGTTTTTGTTGTGAGATGAAGTGTTGTAGTTGTGGTTTTATGATGGTGTTGTGGGGTGTTGGTTTGAATAGAGTTGTGCCGGCTGTGGCTTGTTGGTTTCTGGCTGAAACTGCTGCTGCTGTTTGTTATATTTTGTTGTTGATGAAGTAGCAGCTAATGAAGGGGTTTGAGGTATTTGTGGTGAAGTGTTGGAGTTGTTGCAATGATGCTAGGGGCTGATATAGTGCTGAAGTGAGGAAATTGGGCTGATGTAGCTGCTGAAATGGCTGTTTCAGCAGCTGATTTATTGATATGGGGGTGTATAGATGTGGGGCTAGAGGCTGTAGCTGCTGTAGCTGTTGTAGGGGCTGGTGTGAGTGTGTAGGTGGCTGATGTTACAGCTTGTAGCAGCAGCTAGGGGGCTGATAGATTTGTTTCAGCTGAATTCAGGGCTGATGTGCTGATGGTGGCTGAAGTGATGATGTCGGTGTTGGCTATGCTGCTAGGGGCTGGTGTAGGGCTGCTGAATATTGTTGCTGAAGTAGCTGCTGATGCAAATGGGTGGCTGATGTAAGGTTTCAGCTGCTGATGTTGGCTGAAGTGGTATGATGTGTGAGAGTGAGAGGTAGTATGAAAAAGCACAAAGGATAATGAAGAAGGAGATGGATCATGGCACACCCTAGCCATCTCTCACTCTCTCTTGAAACATGTTAGCACCCACAAGCCATCATGGCTCACACTCTCTCCTACACAAGTCAACCTAACCCAAATCACCCTTAACAAGCTAAAACCCTTAATTAACCCAACTAACCTAACCAATTGGTTCACCCATCATGGTTGGCTAAACAAGGCAACCCTAGACTTAACCCAAGTTAATATGCATAAGTGTGTGCAGTCTAGATAAAATTCCGATAAAATATCCTTAAAACCAGATAAAATATTTAAAAGCCATTTTGGTAAACTTTTTACCAAAAACCCCACATTAACACACAATTACCACTAAACACAAACTCAGGTGTTACATAACTAACGACAGAGCGGGGACTGGACTAGCGCGGGCGTAAAACATATACAACATCTACTAGTATACAAACCAATATATAATAATTGCTCCAGGCGTGATATAATGCAACATTACAGAAAAATAATAAGCATCACAGAACAATACAGATAATCTGGGATTCCCGGGTTTCACAGAGCCGCTGCTGAAACCCGGCGTTCCCCTGGTCGTGTGGATAGCCTGTGCAATGAAACCTAGAGCCCTACGGGTGCGGCAAGTTACCCGCCAAAACCTGAAGCGAGGCAGCCCCCTACAGCATAGTGAATGGACCATCCCGCACTTCACGGAATCCGGTAACTTGAGCACCCCTCCTTAGGTCAACCTGTACCCCCTACGAGTACGGCGAATAGTCTACCAATTCTAGAGTGAGGCCCTCTGCCTCTCAAAGCCATGAGATGCGGACCCGTTGCCCTCCAGAACCCGTCTATCCGTGCACTCCGTCGCGGGGTAAACCTAGTACAGAAATGAAAAATATGTACAACGGGTACATCGACCTCAGCCCGGTCGTGCCCCAAAAGAATATTATACAAACAGGCAGTGAAGGCAGTCCACATGTTGAACACTCGCCCCGCAATATCAAATATACAAATAAATCCAAACTGCACTACCATTGCACACTGCTATCCACCACGACAAATCCGCAACATCACAGCACAACACAGGACATCAACTCGAATGTCACGTTCGCAAATCCGTCTAAAAGGACTAAAGCAATTAAACGCAATTTACCGCTCGAATGACATTCACGGTCGGAGATATAATATAAGTACTGTAAACTAACAAGTTTAAAATTCCGGTCAACAAAACTTCCCGAAGTGGGCCCCACGTACATCTGCAGTACACAAACAAAACCTGGGCCCAAACAAAATATTCCAGAAACCACAATTTCCTATGAAACAGATTACTGTAGAAAAATGGTACTCTGTTGCTCCAAACCTGCGGCGGAACCGCGGCCAAACCATGGTTTGTGCGGCGGTTCCGCGGCAGTACTGTGGAGACAGTGAACCAAATTTCTACAGTATCCTTAAAAAAGCCTGCACGATTTTCTGAGATGCTCAAAATGATTTTTAGACCAGTTTTAAAAATCGACAGAAACTTTATCCTGAAAAATGCGGTTTTGGAAATTTCGTTCGATCGTTGTTTTAAACACATTAGAACAAGTTAGTAAAGGTTAATGGCGTGGATCTGATACCATGTAAGTCTACGGTAGCGTCCCGGTCGTCATTCTGATGGCAAACGCGGAACAAAAACTTTTATTACTGGCGCTATCGCATACTATAACCCGGATCTTGCCATTAACGCTAAACTAACAAACTGTAAAGAGGTTCAAAGGCTATACCGATCGATCCGAGTCCTTCAATCTTTAGCCTTCATCCTACGCTCCTCGCGGCAACTCCGATCTCTCGTCTCCTCATCATGGTGGCACCACATCAATGGATCTTTAAACGGGCTCCCGCCTCTATACCGAGGCAACTCGGTCATCAAGTCTGCTAAAAGAGATGACCAAGATGAAGTAGAGAATGAGTAGAATACTTTGTCTCAAACACCCTAGGGTTCTCATCGCATGAGAGGGTTAGGGTGGAGGTTGAAGAAGATGCTTAGGATTGGAAACGGTGAACTCAAGATATGAATCAAGTGAGCAAAAACCAAGTCCAAAAAATTACCCTTGGCTGCCCAAAAAATTGGTGATGATATATGTAAGGTTTTATGAAGAAATATCAAGGAAAATATCCTAGAAAAATATCTCCTACAAAAACCCTAAAATATCCCACCCAAAACAAAAGTCATTAATTCTTCATGACTCACTACATGACTCATTAACATGAGTCATTAGTGAACATGCTAAAATCAATGACTCATTAACATGAGTCACACTTTCCAAAACATTAATCATTTAAACCAAAATGATTAATCCTAAAAGAAATGCATCTTCTAAAGTATTCTCATAACGGATTACGAAAATACTCCTCACCTGTATATACATACATGTATCCGTATTCCGACCGAATACGAATACGAGGGACTAAATATTCCGACTGAACGTAATACATGGATCCGGCTTAAACCGAAGCCCACCAGTATTATCTGCCCGAAATATGACACGTGCACAAGTGCACGTGCATTTCCGAACCCTGCCATAAAACCATACGGCCTCTACAACGTTTCGCCCGAACTTGGGAAACTATCTGCGGGGGACTCTAAAGACTCGTCAGTACCCTGGCAGTGGGTTTAACCACAAGCATGTCAGCGGCACTAGCTATGCGTAACGGCTGCCCATGTAATGACCTCAAGGGAAGCCGATGAGCGAACTCATCCTGGAACCCTACTGAGCCTATCAGTGACAATATACATACAGTCCGGTCCGTTCGTCTATGAGTATCGCATATCGGGCCTAGGGGGCCGGTAACGTCAGACCCTCAATAGCGGTATAAGGTGTGTCAGAGTGTAGCCCAGAACACCTTGAGATACTACTGGAGTACCTACCAGTAAATCTCCTGTCTCGGCCGAGGGCTATGTGTAATGGCTCTCTTAGACACAACACGATCTCACCCCCAATACCGGGAGAGACGAATCCCCTGCCGATCCGCTCACTTGCCTCCATGTGGCTCGGGGCTGTACCCAAAAAAACCTGTTTGCACAACTCCTTTGAGCCGTGGTAGGGTAGAAATCAAAGCACAGTGGGAACTCACATGAGACAAATGATGACCTCAGGTCGATGAACTAACCTGTACACATGTCACCAGGGAACTGCTATCTGACGCTAGGTATAATACCAACTAGCAGGTTCCCGGCGAGTCCTGTCCGGTGCACTCATAACCTAATGAGCACATGTATACATCTTAGGTGATCCAACTGACACCAGTGGCTTGTGAGACCGGCCACCGCCCCTCATTGGGGTTTCGACTGTATACACTAGTCTACTCTGGAGTATCGATGCCCTATCTCGAAACTCCCACGACTAGGGACCACTTTTAAGGATGTGCTTATAGACTACCCAACTCTTACATATATGATCGCTATCATACTGTTGGTAGTCAAGCAGGATCCTAAGGGCTCTATCAACGTATAATAGTGAACAGCCACCTAAACCTGTACACGATGATAAAGGCAAACCAGATAGCATACTATCATTTCGAGTAAGACTGTCCTACCGGTATAGGTCCTCCCTCAATCATTGCAATCACGTACCTGCGATCCAATAATTGACTTTGAGGGCACTATATCCAACAATACGGCTACTACATCATTTCTCTAGAACCAGGAAAACCTCTGTGTGGGACTCTAAAGACTCGTCAATATGCTGGCAGTAGATTTAACCACATGCACGTAAGCGGCACTAGCTGTACGTAACGGCTACCCAGGTATTGAGCGAAAGGAAGGTCGACGAGCAAACTCATCCGAATCCCTACTGAGCCTGTCCGTGACAATCTCCATACAGTCTGGTCTGTTCGTCTAAGAGTATCACATATCGAGTGTAGAGGGTGGATAAAGTCAGTGTAACACCTTAGAATGTGTTTTGTGGCTAATTATATTTTAATATATGGTTTTAATAAAAAGTTTACCAAATTGGTTTTTAATTATCTTATCCTATTTAATGAATATTTTATTAGATTTTTCCTAGGCTTGCACACATTTGTGCAAGATAACTAGGGTGTTAATTTGGGGTTTAACCATTTCTTAATCTAGTTTTATATTTTGTTTAAGTGTTTTGGGTATTATGGTTATTAAAATAAAATTAAAAAGGGTTTTAATTTGAAATGTTGACTTTGTGTGAGAGAGAGGGCATGGGAGCATGGTGTGAGCCATGCCTCATTTATGAGGCAAGAGAGAGAGTGGGGGCTCTTGGCTTTGTTCTCTCATTTCTCCTCTCATTTTCTCTTTCTCTCATTCTCTCTCACAAACACACACACACACACCTACAGCAGTGGCAGCAGCAGCACCATAGGCGGCAGTAACAACCTCAGCATCAACAACAACACCACCAGAGACAGCAGCAGCCATCATCAGCAGCAGCAGGCAGCAACAGCAACAGCAGGAGCTCCAGCTACTTACAACGGCTCCTTCCACTTTTTCACCTTCCTTCTAGGGTTCATTAGGGTATATTTCTTGAACCCCATTTCATGGTTTGCTTAAGTTGTGCATTGATTAGCTTCGATTAGTGTTAATAGTGAGTTTAGTGCTAATTATGGTGCTTTTTGTGGAAATTTGGTTAGAATGTGATTGTGTTGGTTAACCTAGCTCATTTTAGTGTTGTTAGCTCACCTCAACTAAGATTCAACCCAGGTTTCACAAAAATACCATAGGTTTTCCATTTTGTGCAGATATCGTTTTTTGGTGTCGTTTTGCAGCACCTGGAATCTGCTTTTGATCCGGACCCTTCAAAGTAAAGTTGAGAAAACTGCAGTATGCTCACTAGGTATAGACAACACCACAAGAACACGAGCCCCTAATTCCCTACCCAGGCCACCAATTAAAGCAATCTGGCCACAAATTGCGGCCAGGAAGAGGATTTGGGTGTTGGGGTCTTGGCTAGGGTTGTCTGCAGTGTATTGTAGTGTTTTGGCATGTGTAGTTTTGTAAGATTTGACCTGTAGGAAAATCTGGGATCAAATATCGTATTTCATGTCCGTTGTGTTTGCACGATATGCGCGATACGTGAGTGGGTTCTGCGATCCAGCGTGTCGCTGTAGTTTTAGATGCGTATACACACGTTTTAGCGCATCGTGCACACGCGCGTTTAGTTCGCGACACGGGTTTCTCGTTTGGGTTCGATATCGCGTTTTGCGGAATATTTGGCTTATATATGATTTCCATATCTAAATTGCTGGTTTGCAGGCGGGGACTACGGGCACTGCTACACGGGGGAGTAGATGGTAGGATTCACCTAGCATGGAGCGTAGGTGAGTAGAATTAACATCTATAGGGGAATCGCCCGCATGGCGTTATGTGTCTGGGTTGGGATTCTAATACTTGCGTATTCTACGTCATTGTTAGAATTGCGCATTTACCCTTTTACTTAGATGTAACGGTACTGTGACTAGTAGCCGTAGGACACTGCACATATTATTGACGATTCATGTTGCACGAGCATGGATTGTATGCTACACACACACCGTCAATAATTGCCATGTCATACACAAACCATAATAGATATTATATTACTTATCACATTCAACATTTAGCTACAGAGATACCTTTGCTCATATTTTACTTATACCCAGGGGGTATCTTACATATTCTACTTATACCCAGGGGGGTATACGACATCTTTTACTTATAGGTAGACACCTATACTTAGCTGTACCTTATTGATTTCGCATACATCTGGTTTCAGCTACATATTTTCCTTTATATGCTCGCATTTCAGATATATCGCATATATTTGTTCCTGGATTTGCGCATTATTTATTTGGATTTTACATGATGTTTTCTGGATTTGGGAACCGCGGGAATTCATGAAATTATGCATACATTGAAAAACCCAGTTTCCTTGATATGATATTTGCGCAGCCACCATGAGATTTATCGGTTCTGATTATATATACTCCATTCGAGGTGTGGTTGCCGTATGAGGGTACATGGTGGGGCCCGGTATGGTTCCCCTCAGCAAGAAAATCGATGGATTTTGCCGATTGAGCCTAGAGGCGGGCGAGTAACTACCGGTGACAGTACTAATGACTCGGCCGGGATCATGGAGATACCGTTGGCAGTCATGCACGTATGCATACATCGAAAGGAAAGGGTCAGAGCTAGGCACTCGTGCTTTCGAGATAGCGTATGATACGTACCTATCAGGATGCTAGTCTTGGTGTCGGCAACTGATAGATCAGGATTTCTGTGTCGATGCTTGGCACATTGTTTTCATGATATTTATTTTAACACCTTTGTATATATAACAGGGGATTTAACCGTTGTTATATATACCCTTACAACTGTAAGTCCACGTTGCGACCCCCGGTTCTTACGGGGAGGCGGAAACGGTATAAAAACAAATTTTTAGCGCAAGGGGCAACATGGACTAAGCAAAGTCGGGATCTTTGACTAAACTAAAACTAGCAAACTTAGCTAAAGAGAGTTAGCTACTCGGATGGAGATGGTTATACCTTAACTTGAACTCCTTCGTCTTCAAGCTCCGATGGTGGTTCGATGGCTCCTTCTCGTTGTCTCCGTACGCCGAAGATAGATCCACTTGAAAGCTCCAACCTTTAGCTCCTTCTTCGTTCTTTGAAGAAACTAGTTCACTTGGTTTGCTAAACCTAGTGAACTAGAATGAGTAGAGAGGAAATAGAATGGGATTTTATCTATGGTTCTTGATTCTCAACTCATGAGACAAGAGAACCATAGATCAAGAGAGGGAGCAAGAGGTTGAGGGTGAGAGCAAGAGGAGAGCTCAAGAACAAGAGAGAGAATGAGCAAGAAAGAATGAGCAAGTATTTTGTCTCTCACCCTCTCATAATCCAAAAGCAATGATAACTCATCATATTAACAAAAGTCTTATGTGATGGTTAGAAGCAACCACAACCATATCATTTCATGCACTCATTTTACACAAATGAGCAAGTAAACAAAAGTCTTTGCCATGAAATGATGGCTATGGTTATCATGATGGTCAACTAGTCAAGCCTAGTCAACCGGTCAACAAGTCAACAAAAGTCAACAAGTCAACAAAGTCAACAACCATATCACCATAATACTTAATTAATATAATAGTTAATCACATATCATATTCTCATTAGGGTTGAGCATAAAGTCAAATAGTCAACGGTCAACTGTCAACAACCCTAATGAGAATCCGCTGCCTCTGCCTCCCTGTCAACTGTGCATACACACCCGCATCCGCGTTCCGAGGAACACGAATGCAAACTGGATAAATCCAATCCCATAAGATACACTAGGATCTGGCTTAAACCAAAGCCCGCTAGTGTAAACTGTCCGGACACTGTACGTGCACAAGTGCACGGATGTGACCGAACCCTGTCGCAAAACCATGCGACCTGTCGCAATACCATGCGACCTCTACTCTTTTGCCTAAAGGCGAAAAGCTTTCTGTGTGGGACTCTAAAGACTCGACACTACGCTGGCAGTGGGTTTAACCACAGACCGCAAGCGGCACTAGCTGTGCGTAACGGTCCCCAGGTAATGCCGACAAGAAGACGGACGAGGCGAAACCCATCTGAACTCCTACTGAGCCTGAGTGTGACATTCTCCGTACAGTCCGGTCTGTTCGTCTGATACATCGCATGGCGGGCCTAGGGGGCGGTAAACGTCAGTCCCCCAATAGCGGTACAAGTCGTGCCGGAGCGAAGCCCAAAACACCCTGAGATAACACTGGAAACCTACCAGTATATCTCGTTTGCCCTGGCCAGGGACTACTCGTGTAATGGCTCTCCTAGACACAGCGCGATGTCAACCCCCAATACCGGGAGAGACGAATCCTGTCTAACCGTCACTGCCTCCAAGTGCTTCGGGACTGCACCCAACCACTACCTGTTTGCACGACTCCTTTGAGCCGTGGTAGGGTAGTGATCAAAGTACAGTGGGAACACACTCGAGGCGGAGTGACAGTGTCAAGTCAGCGGACTAAGCTGTACTCATGTCACCTGGGAACTGATAACTGACGATAGGTATAATACCAACTAGTCAGTTCCCGACGAGTCCTGTCCAGTGTACCCGTAACCTAACGAGCACCCGCATACTATCTCAAGTACGACGTACTGACGGCTGTGGGACAGACCGTCTCCCACACTGGGATGAGAGGCGCATGCGCTGGTCTACTCCGGAGTATCGATGCCCTGTCTCGATAGTCCTACGACCAGGGACCTGCATAAGGATGTGCTTATAGATTACCCAGCCCCACTAGTGTGACGGCCATCACATCGCTGGTAATCAAGCAAAGATCCTAAGGGCTCTACTAATGTGTATAGGCGATATACAAAAATAAACACATGTACACATTGAAGTAGAAACAAACCAAGTAGCATACTACTATTTTGAGCAAGATTGTATATACAAGGTGAATATCCCAAGCATCCATTAAGTAATATACAAACTAGTATGATACAGTAATGGCCTCTAGGGCATATACACTAACAATCTCCCACTTGCACTAAGGCCATGTACTGGCGTATCGAAGACCTATCATCTCGATCAGCCGCTCGAACTGAGTCTGGGGCAGGGCCTTGGTGAATGGATCAGCAGTGTTATCTTCTGAAGCGACTCTCCGAACCTCGATCTCCTGGCGATCTACGATCTCCCTGATCAGGTGATACCGCCTCAAGATGTGCCTGGATCTCTGATGGGACCTGGGTTCCTTCGCTAAAGCTATAGCCCCGTTGTTGTCGCAATACAGAGGTATTGGATCAACAATGGACGGAACCACCTGAAGTTCTTTCAAGAACTTCCTCATCCAGACAGCTTCTTTTGCGGCATCAGATGCAGCGATGTATTCCGCTTCCATCGTCGAGTCTGCAACGGTTTCTTGTTTGGAACTCTTCCAACACACCGCCCCTCCATTGAGGGTAAAGACAAAACCCGACATGGACTTGGAATCATCCTTGTCACTCTGGAAGCTGGAGTCAGTAAAGGCCTCGATCTGGAGGTCTTTTCCGCCATACACCAAGAACATCTCCTTAGTCCTTCTCAGGTACTTGAGAATGTTCTTTACCGCTATCCAGTGTTTCTCCCCAGGGTTTGACTGATACCGGCTTACCACACTCAGTGCATAAGCTACATCCGGTCTGGTACACAACATCGCATACATTATAGAGCCTACCGCAGAAGCGTAGGGTATAATAGACATGCGATCCCTCTCCAAATCAGTCTTGGGAGACATCTCTTTAGAGAGGGTGATCCCGTGACAAGCCGGTAGGTTACCGCGCTTGGAATCTTCCATACTGAATCTCTTCAGTATGGTGTCGATGTACCTGGACTGTGAAAGTCCTAATATCCTCTTGGATCTGTCACGGTAGATCCGGATACCCAGAATGTATGAGGCATCACCCAGGTCTTTCATGGAGAACCTGTGTGACAAGAACCCCTTGACAGATTGTAGCATAGGAATGTCATTTCCTATTAAGAGAATGTCATCCACGTACAAAATGAGGAATACTACAGTTCTCGCTACAAATCTACTATAGATGCATGGTTCATCTGGATTTTTGATAAAGCCAAATTCTTTGACTGTCTCATCAAAGCAGATGTTCCAACTCCGCGATGCCTGCTTTAGTCCATAAATGGACTTAAGCAACTTGCACACCTTTCCGCTGCTCCCACTCTGAATGAAGCCCTCTGGCTGGTCCATATAGACACACTCCTCTAAATTTCCATTTAGAAAAGCTGTCTTTACGTCCATTTGCCAGATCTCATAGTCATGGAAGGCAGCAATGGCAAGAAGGATCCGAATGGATTTCAGCATGGCTACTGGAGAAAAGGTTTCGTCATAGTCCAAGCCAGGTCTTTGACGGAAACCCTTTGCTACCAGCCTAGCTTTATAGGTCTCAACCTGTCCATCTACACCAATCTTCCTTTTGAAGATCCACTTGCATCCTACGGGTTTTACCCCGTCTGGAGCAATGTCCAAGTCCATACCTTGTTGGTGTACATGGACTCCATTTCGGTCCGCATTGCATCCAGCCATTTCACTGAGTCAACGCTCTGAACGGCCTGATGGAAGCTAGTAGGCTCATCATAATCTATGATGCAATCCTCTCTATCCCCGTCTATGAGAAAACCGTAGTATCTCTCGGGCGGATGAGTCTGCCTACTACTTTTGCGGAGCGGCGTAGGAATGTCCTGTTCTGTTGAACCCTCTGGTTCCGCTAAGCTTTCAGTAACAGTCTGTGGTTCTGGAACTTCTTCCAGTTCTATTGTGTTCCCACTTATCTGGGTTTCCAAAAACTCAGTTTCCAAGAAGCGGGCATGCTGAGAAACAAAGACCTTTTGTTCCTCAGCTGAATAGAAAAGATACCCCCTGGAGTTCCTTGGGTATCCCACAAACTTACACTGTACTGAACGTGCCTCAAGCTTGTCCGCATGCTGCTTTTTTACAAAAGCTCGACATCTCCATACCTTAAGATACTTAAGACAGGGTTTCTTCCCAGTCCACATCTCATATGGGGTGGTAGGCACAGTCTTGGTGGGAGCCTTGTTCAAGAGATACGCAGCTGCTTCTAGTGCATATCCCCAGAATGATCGCGGTAACTCAGCGTTACTCATCATGGACCGAACCATATCCAATAGGGTTCGGTTCCGTCTTTCCGATACACCATTATGTTGCGGAGTGTATGGAGGAGTAAGCTGAGAGAGAATACCATTCTCTTTTAAGTAATTCAGGAATTCGGCACTTAAGTATTCTCCACCTCGATCCGATCTTAGAATCTTAATACTTTTGCCGGTCTGTTTCTCTACTTCATTCTTATACTCCTGGAATTTTCCAAAGGCCTCGGACTTATGTTTCATTAAGAAGACATAGCCGTACCTTGAGAAGTCATCCGTAAAAGTAATGAAGTAAGAATGTCCGCTTCGGGCATGTGTAGACATTGGACCGCATACATCACTGTGTACGAGTCCCAAGAGCTCGCTCGCTCTTACTCCTTGTCCAGTAAACGGAGTCTTTGTCATCTTTCCTTTGAGACAAGATTGACAAGTGGCATACGATTGATATTCGAACGCATTCAAATATCCTTCTGTATGTAACTTAGTCAACCTTCTCTCATTGATGTGACCCAATCTACAATGCCATAAGAAAGTCTGATTCATTTCCGGAGACTTTCTTTTGTGTGTATTCTGGACGTTGAAAATCTGTGGTTGGTTTAACACGTATATACCATTACTCAATGTACCTGACCCAATCAAAACTTGATTAAGGTGAATGTTTACAACATTACTTACAAACGCAAATTCATAACCTTCTTTAGAAACTAAAGATACAGAAATGATATTACAAGTTGCGTTGGGTACAAAAAAGCAATTACGCAAAACCAAAACATGTCCATCTGACATTCCCAGGTGATAGTCCCCCACGGCTTTAGCATCCATGCTAGCTCCGTTCGCAACTCTGAGGGTCATGTCACCTGCTTTCAAAACACTACGGTTTCTCAACGCCTGCAAAGAATTACAGATATGAGATCCTGATCCGGTATCCAATACCCAGGAAGTAGAGTTTATTGAAAGACAGTTTCCAATAACATACACACCTGAAGCTGAAGCTGCAACCTGCTTCAATTCCTGTGTTCTGGCCTTCCAGGCCCTGCAATCATTCTTCCAGTGTCCTTTCTTATGACAATAGAAGCATTCTTCCTTATCCACAAGCTTCCCCGCTATCTTTGTTGCTTTACCTTTTCCCTTCGTATCCACTTTACTAACACCGCCCCTTGGTTTGGCGGGGGCCTTCTTCTTCTTTCCCTTGGCTTTCGCCTTGGACCTAGAAGAAGATGATCCTCCTACAAACAAAGTGGATGTATCCCTACCTTTCTGTAGGGTGCCCTCTGCGCTCCTCAGCATGTTGACGAGCTCTGAAAGTTCAACCTCTTTTTCTTGTAGGTTGAAGTTCAGTATGAACTGGGCGTAAGTGGAAGGAAGGGACTGGAGAACTATATCCGTATATAGCTCACTCTCTAATGTGATCCCTAGGTCAGCGAGCTCCTCAATGTAGCCGATCATCTTTAGCACGTGCTCGGCTACTGATGATCCGACGGCCATTCTTGTCGAAAATAACTTTTTCGACGCTTCGTATCTTGCGATACGTGATTGCTCTCCATACAGTTCTTTTGTATGGAGTAATATGGACTCCATGTCCATATTCTCATGCCTCCTCTGATGTTCGTTGTCCATCGAGGCAAGCAGGAGGCACTTGGCCTTCGCGCTATCAATCTCCCAAGTCTTGCGGATTTCCTTATCCGCGACGCTGGAAGTTGGACCAGGGACAGGGGGAGCTTTGGTGGTAAGAAGATACCCCAGCTTGTCATAAGTGATTGCTATCTTGACATTCCTGAGCCAATCTTTGTAGTTTGGCCCTGTCAGTTTGTTTTTATCTAGGAGTAACTTAAGTCCAGTCATGTTGATTGGTCGCTGCAATTAGGAGAGAGAAGAAGAAACACTCAGCATGATGCTCTTGCAAGTTTAGAGTGGTTTTTAATTTGTCTAAACAGGATGGCTCCCACTGTTTCTCGAATCCCTCCTCAAACCATAAAGGAAGAATTAGTCAGGATCAATCCCACCGTACAATACTTGCTTAACCGTTCAGCCAGGCCGGTGTCGGTACTTCGAGGGAGGTTTTCCAACGCTTTCGCGAAGTTCCTTAATTAAAGAACCTCTTTTCCCTGGGGGCGTAGCCCCGCTAACACCTTTCTAGGCACCTACTAGGTTTATAGCATTGATCGTTAAGTGAGAAATTTTCCGAGGAGTAGCATATACTCACAGTAGGATCGGGATCCAAATATCATCGCGTGACGAAACTGAAGGAATCCTACCAGAATCATCACACTCCAAATGGTATGCAAATCTAGCAAGTTTCAGTACTTATGAAACTCCCGATGTGGATTTTTGCCCCATGCTCTTATGACCTTGACGAAGGTCAACAAATCATAAGTCACATGTCAAGTTCTGCCCGTCATTATCCAGGTTAATTTGAATCCACCCGTATATACCCTTGACGAAGGTCAACAAGGTAATGCGAATGTCCCAAACCAACGCATCTATCTATGCTACATATGAATACCCAATAGCTACCAATCACTATGCCTTGACGAAGGTCAACAAACACAGCTTGAATACTATTGAATATTCATACGAAACGACGGAGGGCTACGAATGGTTTTGGCAAAACCGTGAACGTAGTGAACTTGATTTGGTCGATGGAACGAGATAGCTTTTAAAAGGAGTGGCTCAAGCTCCGCATTTAAAAGTTGGTTTTGAAAAGAACCGAGTGGTTTTTCGAAAGTGTTCCAACGACTTTAACTTGGTTTATTATCTTGCATTAGTTCTTTTAATGCGTGATATTCTTGCATTAGTTCTTTTAATGCGTCCCATCATTTAATCCTACCATTGCAGAAAACAACCAAAATATGACGTACGCTTATGCCATTCGCATTCGCCACGGGGCCCCGTCATTACCCGTTAGGTTACTTAACTAACGACAGAGCGGGGGCTGGGCTAGCGCGTCTGTAAAACATAAGCAACGCCTAAATAATATCATATATAGATATACTGCAATGATAAACATTTCAGATCACAGATAAATACATTGGATATACTAGGAATCTGTAATTTGTACGAGCCTGTAACAAAAACAGATTACACGGTCGCGGTGAATAGCCAATACCCCACCCAAGACCCCTACGGGTGCGGCAAACTACCCGCCAAGTACCCGAAGCGTAGCAACCTCCCTCATCTCCATGAGTAGGCCACTCGACACTTCGGCATACCCGGTAGTTTGTGCACCCCTCCATGGGTCTATCCTAGGAGCAAAAACAGTAAAAAGAAATTATACAATGATGGCTACAACCCCGACCCGGTTGTGCGGCCATACAAATAATTATTACATCAATTTACAAATTTACATGAATTGCAAGAAAAGAAAACTCTCGTCTCACAACCCCCGGCTATTCACCCGCGACAATCCAACATATTTATATACACATTTCAGCACATTACAGATCATGTATAACCCCGACCAATCGACTTATAGCGATTAGCCGATGTTCAATACATGCAAACATCACAGATATAACCATCATAGTCAAAGCGCAGTGAAGTTCGGAAAAAATATGGAATTATAGGACCCCAAAAGGAAATTTCTTTTCTGGAAAATCTGGGCACATATAATATATTCCAAAAATCCCAAAACCAACACAGACACACACTGCACGAAAAACGATGCAGAGAAGACGACAAACTGCGGCGCTTCCGCGGCACATGCCTACCTCGTGCGGCGGAAGCGCGGCGGTTTGAACGAATTAGGGCAACGTTTTTCTTGGGTGTTCACACAAAACCCTGAGCCGAATTTAGGTATATAAATTTTTTCATTTTGAGCCAAAAAAATTTCAACAGAAACTCACGTTTTGTAAAAGTTTGGTTTTTGGATTTTTCCGGTTCCGAACTTCGTTACACTTCACTACCAAGCTAGTTTAAGTTTAGTTAGGCTCTGATACCACTGTAAGTCCACGTTGCGACCCCCGGTTCTTACGGGGAGGCGGAAACGGTATAAAAACAAATTTTTAGCGCAAGGGGCAACATGGACTAAGCAAAGTCGGGATCTTTGACTAAACTAAAACTAGCAAACTTAGCTAAAGAGAGTTAGCTACTCGGATGGAGATGGTTATACCTTAACTTGAACTCCTTCGTCTTCAAGCTCCGATGGTGGTTCGATGGCTCCTTCTCGTTGTCTCCGTACGCCGAAGATAGATCCACTTGAAAGCTCCAACCTTTAGCTCCTTCTTCGTTCTTTGAAGAAACTAGTTCACTTGGTTTGCTAAACCTATTGAACTAGAATGAGTAGAGAGGAAATAGAATGGGATTTTATCTATGGTTCTTGATTCTCAACTCATGAGACAAGAGAACCATAGATCAAGAGAGGGAGCAAGAGGTTGAGGGTGAGAGCAAGAGGAGAGCTCAAGAACAAGAGAGAGAATGAGCAAGAAAGAATGAGCAATTATTTTGTCTCTCACCCTCTCATAATCCAAAAGCAATGATAACTCATCATATTAACAAAAGTCTTATGTGATGGTTAGAAGCAACCACAACCATATCATTTCATGCACTCATTTTACACAAATGAGCAAGTAAACAAAAGTCTTTGCCATGAAATGATGGCTATGGTTATCATGATGGTCAACTAGTCAAGCCTAGTCAACCGGTCAACAAGTCAACAAAAGTCAACAAGTCAACAAAGTCAACAAGTCAACAAAAGTCAACAAGTCAACAACCATATCACCATAATACTTAATTAATATAATAGTTAATCACATATCATATTCTCATTAGGGTTGAGCATAAAGTCAAATAGTCAACGGTCAACTGTGTAAGTGCACGGGGGCGCCCCGGCCGTCAATCCGACGCCGGAATGCGGAAGCGGTGATAAACTTTAATTTTGCAGACTTTGCAAACCGGCACCACCGCGCACTAAACTCCGGATCGTAACCATTAACAAGTCTAAGCTAACTAGAATACGGGTTAGAGATGTACCGACTGATCCGAGTCCTCCGGTCTTCTCGTCATCGTCCCGATCTCCGCGGAAACTCCGGTCGTCGCATCCTTGCCGGAAGGGCACCACATCGCCTACGTCTTTTACGGGCTCCCACCTCAATGCCGAGGCAACTCGGGCACGAAGCCGGCTACTCGACGTGCCCAAGATATGCTGTAGGAAGTGTAGTGTAGAGTATGTCTCTTTGGGGTTGGTTGCCATAGATGGAGGAATGGTGTATAGAAAATTGGTGCTTTCAATTTTCTAGCAATGGAATGAGATGAAGAATGATATATACAAATGAATCACTCTCATTTTTCTCCTCTCAAATATGAAGCTCTCATTTTCTTCTCACTCAACCATGGAAAGAAAAACTTCTCATTCTTATGAAAAACTTAATCAACTTAGAAATGGTGGAGAAAGAATAAGAAGCATGAAGGGAGGTGACCGTAGTAAAAAGGAGGAGGGTGACCACATCCAAACATAATCATCACAAAACTACACATCAATCCTAATCCTTTCTTATCACAATAAAGCATGAAAAGCAAAGATGCTTATCATATCACACTTTATGCAAATAAGTCCTCCACAAAGTGTAATTTGCAAAACTGCAAATTACCCCTCCATCGGAAAAAGTCCGGCCGGGAAAGAACAAAGGAAAACCGGCCGGAACGGAATGCAAACTGGCAACTTCAGAAAACTGGTCCCGTAATAAATTACAGGAAAACCCCCATACTGTGCATACACACCCGCATCTGTATTCCGACCGGATACAAATGCAAAGAGACAAAATCTACACTGTACTAAACTAGGACCGGCTTAAACCAAAGCCGGCTAGTAATATCCGTTCGATCCTGATCCGTGCAATACCGCACGTATCTGATCGAACCCTGCCATATATCCATACGGCCGCTAGTACAAAACGTCCGATCCTGATCAGTGCAATACCGCACGTATCTGATCGGACCCTGCCATATCTCCATACGGCCTCTACAGCGTTTCGCCCGAAACTTGAGTAACTGAAAGTGTGGCGGACTCTAAAGACTCGTCAATACAATGGCTGTGGATTTAACCACTAGCCCGTCAGAGGTATAAGCCAATACGTAAAGGGCCACCAGCTATTTGACTAAAAGGGACGTCGATGAGCGAACTCATCCTGACACCCTACTGAGCCTGTCAGTGACAATATCCGTGCAGTCCGGTCCGTTCGTCTATGAGTATCGCATGGCGGGCCTAGGGGGTTGGTAAAAGTCAGACCCCCAAAAGCGGTACAAGTCGTGTCGGAGTGTAGCCCAGAACACCCTGAGATACTACTGGAATACCTACCAGTAAATCTCCTTGCCTTGGCCAAGGACTTTGTGTAATGGCTCTCCTAGACACAGCACGACCTCACCCCCAATACCGGGAGAGACGAACCCCTGAAGATACGCTCACTGCCTCCATGTGGCTCGGGACTGTACCCAACTAAAACCTGTTTGCACGACTCCTTTGAGCCGTGGTAGGGTAGTAATCAAAGTACAGTGGGAACTCACACGAGACAAATGACGATCCCCAGGTCGATGAACTAACCTGCACACATGTCACCAGGGAACTGCCATCTGACGTCTGGTATATGACCAACTAGCATGTTCCCGGCGAGTCCTGTCCGGTGTACTCATAACCCAATGAGCACCTGTATACATCTTAGGTGATCCAACTGACACCAGTGGCTTGTGAGACCGGCCACCGCCCCTCGTCGGGGTCTCGACTGTATACACTAGTCTACTAATGGAGTATCGATGCCCGGTCTCGAAACTCCCACAACTAGGGACCTTTTAAGGATAAGCTTATAGACCCCCAGCTCCCACCTATATGATCGTCCTCATACTGCTGGTGGTCAAGCAAGAATCCTAGGGGCTCTATCAACGTGTAATAGCGACGTGTCAGGTCACCTAAAACAGTACACGATGATAAAGGTAAACCAGATAGCATACTATCAACTCGAGTAAGACTGTCCTACCGGGATAGGTCCTCCCTCAATCATTACAATCACGTACCTGTGACCTAATAATTGACTCTGAGGGCACTATCTCCAACAATCTCCCACTTGCACTCAAGGCTAATTATTGCGATGTCGCATACTCACAGCCCGTGTGATACCGAACACCCAACTCCTCTACTAGTCAGTCTCACAAAGCCTGTTTGCGAAACTATTGCGTTCGAGGAATAGCCTCAGTGAGTGGATCCGCCTGTGGTGTTCCTTTCTATGTCTCTCTATATCTCAAGCTCGCAGAGAAAGCCATCTCCCGAAATGAGCAATACCTGTCTTAGAATGTCTGGATGTCTGATGGGACCGAGCTCATAAATGAACTCCAAACCCAAACTTCTTAGACTGTATCGTCAACTGAACTTAATCAGTATCCTGCGCCATGCCTCCCTCAGTATTTCCTTGGACCACCTGTCCAAAATACTGCCCCTCGTCAGAAGGAAAAACTATAACTCTGACAACCTGCTTGTCGTCCATGCCACCTTGGAAGCTTGGAATGACAACTGTCTCCGAAATGAGGCTGTCGTTATCATATCCCTAGAACATCCACTTATGTTCTAAAACTGCTTCCGACTGTTTCTCCAGGATTGGATCAATATCAACTTATTGCATCTAGTGCAAGAACAACATCTGGTGTGGTACTTGACATCTCATGATTGACTCAATTGCCTAAGCAAGTGATCTGCCAATCATGCACATCCCTCTCTACTTTAGTCTATAAGACACCTTTAGAGAGGGTGACTCCATCACCTGCAGGTACACTACCGTGCCAGGAGTCGTCCATTCTAAATACTCTTAGAATGCTGTCAAGGTACCCTGATTGGGAAACCACCCAAATCTAGATCTAAAACCATAGATCTAGTAACCAGTATGTCTGATATTATGTCCAAGTCCCATGTGGAGAAAACACTGTGTGACGACCAAAGTATAACCGATCGTAGCATAGGAATATCACTTCCTACTCTGTGTATGTCATCCAAATCCAGGATATCACACCCTACTACCTTCTCAACAGATCCATCCCCTATTCTGACGACGTCAAACCGATGACTGTCACATCAGAAATAGATGATCTATCTCCGTTATATCTGCTTTAGTCTATGAATAGACATAAGCCTGATGTCCACCAATGCTTCCGCTACTCCCACTGACTACGACAACCCTCTGGCAAAGTCATATAGACGTGCACTTCTAAAGCTAGTTTAGAACGACGCTATACTCATCCTCCTGCCGGGCCTCGCAGCCTGGAACAACAACAATGGCAAGTGTGGGTAAACAAGAACTTCCCTGTCACCGTCCTTGAGGCTACCGGAGTACCTCTCGGGTGCCTGAAGTTACCCACCTTATCTGCGGAGTGGCCAATGGAATGTCAAATCAGATTGAATCTTTAGGTTCCTTATCAAATCTTCAGTAATCGTCTGCGGTTCTGGAATCACTTCCAGTTCTACCATACTCCCACTACTGTTTTCTGAAAAAATCCATTTTTATTAAAACTGTGGCGAGTGAAGAACAATATCACTATTGATCTTCCAGATGGTAGATAGTCAACCCTCGTCATAGCCTGGGTCAACCCACAAACAGCCATTACAGAAACGTGCCTTTGAGTTATCCAGAGTCTGGTTTTAAGCATAATCCGGACAACTCCCCGTAACTTAACAATGTTAAGATACGAACTGTACTATATTCAATATAGGACCAGAGGCACTGATTTAATTGAACCAGATTCAAAACATGCAGCTATCTCCAGTGCATGTCAACTAAATGGAAGCAGGCCGATCAGCGTTACTCAACTTAGGAATGCTTCCAATTATGAGCAACCCGAAAGAGAAGCAAGTTCTCTTAATCATTACTATTAACTGAATACCATACACAAGTATCTACATCTTCAATCTCTTTGAAGAATCCTGATACTTGCTACACCTGGTTCTCTACTCTATTCAAATACCTATAACTCCTCAAAACATAGACCCTGTGTTTCTACGAAACACATATCTAAGAACTAGAGAAGTTAAAAGTAAACAGAATATAATATGAGGACCAACCCCTCTGTCCTAATGGACACCGGACAACATACAATACTCTGTATAAGTCCGCTGAGTCTAACAACTCTTTCACTGTGTGTCGTAGGTTGAAAACTGTACTTATGGTTAAGAAGAATTACACCGCTGTTTAATGCTCCTTACCTAACCATCCACTGATATAGGTAAATGTCATCGACATAATATCAAAAGGTATATCTCACTCTATGAAAATAGACGTACAGATATATCAATTTGAAATTGGTGCACAACAGCGGATATTCAAAACCAAATATTTGCCGACCGGCAAACAGCCCAGGTGATCTCCTCAAATATCACCGATTACAACAAATCCCGATATAATGAGGATGATCACCCAATTCCCAATAACTTACTCCCACTCATCATCTGTAAAACCATACAGATGTGAGAATCATACCTGGTAAATACATACCCTGGAGTAAGTATCTAATCGGGAAATCAGTTTTCTTTTAACAGTACACAGTGATACTGAAACATTGAAATGTTTCGATGGGGTATCCTGGTATTCCTAGTAATGCCTCTTCCAGATTCACGACTGTAACCGTATAGTTCTTTGCCACCTCTCCATATCCCTTCATATGTCTTTAGTCTTTACCTTCTGTACACCCCTTTAGGCCAAATGGTTTTCTTCCTTCCCTACCGTTCGGCACCAGCCTATGGTTTGGAAGAAGACTATCCAATAAGCATAATGGGTGTACTGTCCCAATCCTAGGAACACTCGCAACGCGAGAGAAGGTGAAGATAAAAGACACCTGAATGTACTTTATTCCTATTTCTCCTGGACCAGAATCCATCCCCGAACTGGAACAAGTTCCTTTCGAGTTCGTATATAACCATACGATGGAGTATCCAATAAACTGTGGATCTTCGTAGTGATACGGAGTGTCCTGGAGAAATACAAAGGTGATTCAGGATTGGCGAAGAAATACTTGGTTTGGTCGTGAATATCAGTCGCAATTTACTATGCCCTCTTACTAATCCCTTGCTTTGTCTTAATCTTAATACCTTCTGCACACCGTTTAGGCTAATTGGTTTTCTTCATTCCCTACCGGTCGGCACCAGCCTATGGTTTGGAAGAAGACTGTCCAATTTGCGTAATAGGTGTACTACTCCTAAACCAAGGAGTACTCGCAACCTGAGAGAAGGTGAAAAGAAAAGACAACTGAATAATCCTATCCGTTTTCTCCAGAACCAGAAACCATCCTCGAAGTCCTTCGAGTTCGTATATAACCATACGATGGTTTTGTCCAATGGAAGTGGACGTTCGTAGTAATACGGGGTGTCCTGGAGAAAAGGGTAAAAGTAGGAGTGGCAATGAGGTCTGCAATTCTGACAATCCAAAAGCCAGTGTTAAGTAGGTTCGGTCAACTTGGTCACTGAGTCATAGTCTTAGGGTCGGGTCAATGGTCGCTGCCAAAGAGAGAGAGAAAAGAAACACCCAGCGTGCACTCTAACCTAGATCAGAATGGTCACCAATTTATCTAATCTGGAAACCTCCCACTGTACCTCAAATTCTCCTCCAAACCTAAAAGAAGAATTAGTCGGGGTCACCCGAGGAGTAAACCAACTTATCAGTGGGAATCGGGATCCAACTATCATCGCATGACAACGTGACGGAATCAGCTCACGGTATCACACTCCAGAAGGTATGCGCATATCTGGCAAGTTTCAGTTCTTTTGAAACTCCCGATGTGATTTCTGCCCCATGCTCTTATGACCTTGACTTTGGCCAACAAATCATAAGTCACATGTCAAGTTCTGCCCGTCATTCTCCAGGTTAATTTGAATCCACCCGTACATACCCTTGACTTTGGCCAACAAGGCAGTACGACTGTTCCAAACCAACGCATCTATCTATGCTGCATATGAATAACCAACAGCTACCAAACACTGTGCCTTGACTTTGGCCAACAAACACAGCTTGAATACTATTGACTACCCATATGAAACGACGGAGGGCTACGAATGGTTTCTGGCGAAAACCTTTAACGTAATGAACTTGATATCGTTGAAGGAACGGATAGCTTTTTAGAAATATAGTGACGACAACTTCCGCTAAAGAGGTCACTCCCGGTGAAAGGATCTCGGCTCTTTCCCCGTAGAATGGGGTGCAGGATATTCCAACTGAATACCACGGTGCAAAGCAAAAGTAATCGGCTATAGTGAAGTTAATGCCCTGACGCAAACTTATTGTCCAAGGGGTCACTCCCGGTGAAGGGATCTCGGCCCTTGCCTCGTCGACTGAGGAGCAGGATATTCTAAATGAATACCGCGATGCAAAACAAAAGTGAACGTCCTTGCAATAACAGCTTTTTGAAAAGTGTTCCAACAACATCAGATTAGGTTTGTTTAACTTGCATTGATCCGAATCAATGCAGTCCCATCAATTGATCACACCACAAAGAACGAAAATATACTGACGTACGTATATGCCATCCGCATTCGCCACTGGGTCCCGTCATCACCCGTTAGGTTAGCTTACTAACGACAGAGCGGGGACTGGACTAGCGCGGATGAAAAACATATACAACATCTACTAATATATATACCAATATATAGTATTTCGCTCAAGGCGTGAATAAAATGCAACATCACAGAAATGTACAGCATCACAGAACAAAACAGATATCTGGGATCCCCGGGTTTCACAGAGCCACTACTGAAACCCGACGTTCCCCTGGTCGTGTGGATAGCCTGTGCAAAGAAATCCTAGACCCCTACGGGTGCTGCAAGTCACCCGCCAAAACCTGAAGCGAGGCAGCCCCCTTCAGCCCCGTGAATGGACCACCCAGCACTTCACGGAATCCGGTAACTTGGGCACCCCTCCTGGGTCAACCTGTACCCCCTACGAGTGCGGCGAATAGCCAGCCAATCCTGGAGTGAAGCCCCTTCCGTCCCAATGCCATGAGATGCGAGCTTGTTGCCTTCTAGAACCCGGCTATCCGTGCACCCCTCCGCGGGGTAACCCTAGTACAGAAAGTAAAATATACATACACCGGGTACATCGACCGCAACCAGGTCGTGCCCCAAAAGAATAATACAAACAGGCAGTGACGGCAGTCCACATGTCGGACGCTCGCCCCGCAATATCAAATGTACATAATACAACAACACTGTACTAGCATTGCATCCAGGCTATCCCCACGACCGATCCGCAACATCACAGCATAAACATAGAACATCAACGTGAAAGTCACGTTCGCAAATCCGTCTAACCGGGCTATAGCAGTTAGACCGGATTTACCGATCGAGTGACATTCACGGTCGCAGATATAATGTAAATACTGTGAAAAATGTGTTTAAAATTTTCCGATTGACCAAAAATTAACAAGTGGGCCCCCAATCAAAACTGTAGCACTCACAGAAAACCTGGGCCCAATTTTAATATTCCAAAACCCATATTTTAATCCCAGAAAGCCTCTGTAAAAAATTGGTGCAGTGATCTCTACAGTGCGCGGCGGAAGGGCGGCGGAATGGGGGTTCATGCGGCGCTTCCGCGCTCCCACTGTAGAATCATTTCATCGAAATTTTACAGAGTTCTTAGAATTTCCAGTACATCAATATTTTACAACCTGGAAAAATTTTCGAGACCAAAATATTTCAACAGAAACTGATGTGAACAAGAAATGCAAGTTTTGGAATTTTGGTCGATCGGAAATGCAAAACACATCAAACGAAGCTAGAAAAGAAGTTAATGGCGAGGCTCTGATACCACTGTAAGTGCACGGGGGCGCCCCGGCCGTCAATCCGACGCCGGAATGCGGAAGCGGTGATAAACTTTAATTTTGCGGACTTTGCAAACCGGCACCACCGCGCACTAAACTCCGGATCGTAACCATTAACAAGTCTAAGCTAACTAGAATACGGGTTAGAGATGTACCGACTGATCCGAGTCCTCCGGTCTTCTCGTCATCGTCCCGATCTCCGCGGAAACTCCGGTCGTCGCATCCTTGCCGGAAGGGCACCACATCGCCTACGTCTTTTACGGGCTCCCACCTCAATGCCGAGGCAACTCGGGCACGAAGCCGGCTACTCGACGTGCCCAAGATATGCTGTAGGAAGTGTAGTGTAGAGTATGTCTCTTTGGGGTTGGTTGCCATAGATGGAGGAATGGTGTATAGAAAATTGGTGCTTTCAATTTTCTAGCAATGGAATGAGATGAAGAATGATATATACAAATGAATCACTCTCATTTTTCTCCTCTCAAATATGAAGCTCTCATTTTCTTCTCACTCAACCATGGAAAGAAAAACTTCTCATTCTTATGAAAAACTTAATCAACTTAGAAATGGTGGAGAAAGAATAAGAAGCATGAAGGGAGGTGACCGTAGTAAAAAGGAGGAGGGTGACCACATCCAAACATAATCATCACAAAACTACACATCAATCCTAATCCTTTCTTATCACAATAAAGCATGAAAAGCAAAGATGCTTATCATATCACACTTTATGCAAATAAGTCCTCCACAAAGTGTAATTTGCAAAACTGCAAATTACCCCTCCATCGGAAAAAGTCCGGCCGGGAAAGAACAAAGGAAAACCGGCCGGAACGGAATGCAAACTGGCAACTTCAGAAAACTGGTCCCGTAATAAATTACAGGAAAACCCCCATACTGTGCATACACACCCGCATCTGTATTCCGACCGGATACAAATGCAAAGAGACAAAATCTACACTGTACTAAACTAAGACCGGCTTAAACCAAAGCCGGCTAGTAATATCCGTTCGATCCTGATCCGTGCAATACCGCACGTATCTGATCGAACCCTGCCATATATCCATACGGCCGCTAGTACAAAACGTCCGATCCTGATCCGTGCAATACCGCACGTATCTGATCGGACCCTGCCATATCTCCATACGGCCTCTACAGCGTTTCGCCCGAAACTTGAGTAACTGAAAGTGTGGCGGACTCTAAAGACTCGTCAATACAATGGCTGTGGATTTAACCACTAGCCCGTCAGAGGTATAAGCCAATACGTAACGGGCCACCAGCTATTTGACTAAAAGGGACGTCGATGAGCGAACTCATCCTGACACCCTACTGAGCCTGTCAGTGACAATATCCGTGCAGTCCGGTCCGTTCGTCTATGAGTATCGCATGGCGGGCCTAGGGGGTTGGTAAAAGTCAGACCCCCAAAAGCGGTACAAGTCGTGTCGGAGTGTAGCCCAGAACACCCTGAGATACTACTGGAATACCTACCAGTAAATCTCCTTGCCTTGGCCAAGGACTTTGTGTAATGGCTCTCCTAGACACAGCACGACCTCACCCCCAATACCGGGAGAGACGAACCCCTGAAGATACGCTCACTGCCTCCATGTGGCTCGGGACTGTACCCAACTAAAACCTGTTTGCACGACTCCTTTGAGCCGTGGTAGGGTAGTAATCAAAGTACAGTGGGAACTCACACGAGACAAATGACGATCCCCAGGTCGATGAACTAACCTGCACACATGTCACCAGGGAACTGCCATCTGACGTCTGGTATATGACCAACTAGCATGTTCCCGGCGAGTCCTATCCGGTGTACTCATAACCCAATGAGCACCTGTATACATCTTAGGTGATCCAACTGACACCAGTGGCTTGTGAGACCGGCCACCGCCCCTCGTCGGGGTCTCGACTGTATACACTAGTCTACTAATGGAGTATCGATGCCCGGTCTCGAAACTCCCACAACTAGGGACCTTTTAAGGATAAGCTTATAGACCCCCAGCTCCCACCTATATGATCGCCCTCATACTGCTGGTGGTCAAGCAAGAATCCTAGGGGCTCTATCAACGTGTAATAGCGACGTGTCAGGTCACCTAAAACAGTACACGATGATAAAGGTAAACCAGATAGCATACTATCAACTCGAGTAAGACTGTCCTACCGGGATAGGTCCTCCCTCAATCATTACAATCACGTACCTGTGACCTAATAATTGACTCTGAGGGCACTATCTCCAACAAACTGTCAACAACCCTAATGAGAATCCGCTGCCTCTGCCTCCCTGTCAACTGTGCATACACACCCGCATCCGCGTTCCGAGGAACACGAATGCAAACTGGATAAATCCAATCCCATAAGATACACTAGGATCTGGCTTAAACCAAAGCCCGCTAGTGTAAACTGTCCGGACACTGTACGTGCACAAGTGCACGGATGTGACCGAACCCTGTCGCAAAACCATGCGACCTGTCGCAATACCATGCGACCTCTACTCTTTTGCCTAAAGGCGAAAAGCTTTCTGTGTGGGACTCTAAAGACTCGACACTACGCTGGCAGTGGATTTAACCACAGACCGCAAGCGGCACTAGCTGTGCGTAACGGTCCCCAGGTAATGCCGACAAGAAGACGGACGAGGCGAAACCCATCTGAACTCCTACTGAGCCTGAGTGTGACATTCTCCGTACAGTCCGGTCTGTTCTTCTGATACATCGCATGGCGGGCCTAGGGGGCGGTAAACGTCAGTCCCCCAATAGCGGTACAAGTCGTGCCGGAGCGAAGCCCAAAACACCCTGAGATAACACTGGAAACCTACCAGTATATCTCGTTTGCCCTGGCCAGGGACTACTCGTGTAATGGCTCTCCTAGACACAGCGCGATGTCAACCCCCAATACCGGGAGAGACGAATCCTGTCTAACCGTCACTGCCTCCAAGTGCTTCGGGACTGCACCCAACCACTACCTGTTTGCACGACTCCTTTGAGCCGTAGTAGGGTAGTGATCAAAGTACAGTGGGAACACACTCGAGGCGGAGTGACAGTGTCAAGTCAGCGGACTAAGCTGTACTCATGTCACCTGGGAACTGATAACTGACGATAGGTATAATACCAACTAGTCAGTTCCCGACGAGTCCTGTCCAGTGTACCCGTAACCTAACGAGCACCCGCATACTATCTCAAGTACGACGTACTGACGGCTGTGGGACAGACCGTCTCCTACACTGGGATGAGAGGCACATGCGCTGGTCTACTCCGGAGTATCGATGCCCTGTCTCAATAGTCCTGCGACCAGGGACCTGCATAAGGATGTGCTTATAGATTACCCAGCCCCACTAGTGTGACGGCCATCACATCGCTGGTAATCAAGCAAAGATCCTAAGGGCACTACTAATGTGTATAGGCGATATACAAAAATAAACACATGTACACATTGAAGTAGAAACAAACCAAGTAGCATACTACTATTTTGAGCAAGATTGTATATACAAGGTGAATATCCCAAGCATCCATTAAGTAATATACAAACTAGTATGATACAGTAATGGCCTCTAGGGCATATACACTAACAACAACAATATTAGTGGAGTGGGACGCTAATATATGTGTATTGACCCCATCATATTTATTTCTGTAAATATATACCTTTAGGATGTTAGAATTCTACTTGAGATTTCATTTGGGATATTAGGTGATTCATTGAGATTGGATATTGGACATACATATGGGATTACTGATTTGTACATTCGGGATATAGGAGATTACTCGATATTGTACATTGAGGAGATGTGAGACTTATATGATGTGAGAGCCCAACTTTGGGGCTGATTTGAGGAATTGGGATTTGAGTGTCTTGATGGATTATGATCCTACCACGATGACAGGATTCCGTGGGATGACATATTTCACTCCATACCTCATATCTTTTCACTTATGCACTGTTCCATGTATTAGGAGTACCTGTTAGTGTACCCTTCATGATTGCTGCATATCTACATTCTCATATCCCTATTGCTTGGTTATTGCATACTACTGTTTTGTTATTATTGCTCCACATATTGATTGTACCTGCTAGTGTACTTTCCATTATTCTGCATTCGCATGACCTGTTATTACTGTAACTTGTATATCTTAGATTCATGCTGTACGTACATTCCTGCGATTTCCTGCATATGTTATTTACTATTCACGAGTTGGCAACTCACCCCCGTTGTGCCACAGGTGTTGTAGGGTGTTCCCCAGAGTAGTCGAGGCAGGCTATTCACCTATTATCTTTTGCTACAGATACTGCATCAGCTCACAGTATGCTATTTTGCTTAGATGGGTTTTGGTGGTTATCTGTATTTTGTATTGTACATTCGTTGTATCTTGTACTCTCCATCTACTATTATGTTGTTGACTTAGAGACTTGGTGAGGACGATATTGTATATTATTTGTGGCTTTTGTTGTCTTATATTCAGCCTTATCTCTATTGTCTTTATTTCTTCGCTACGGCGTCGTATATTTATGATGTTGTTTGTTTTCCGCCTTTGGGCCAGTTTTTACAAAAGGGGTGTTGCTAAAATTTTAAATATAGAAAGTGGGACTTTTAAAGAATTTCGGTTGTGATTTCAAATGTTTCAAAACTTTTATTATCCTTTCCGTATTTTCATGGTTTAGATTTCTGGGTTTGGCTTTCTTTTACTGCGTTACGTGTTTAGGCGTTGCGTAGTATTAGGGCCGTCACGTGCCGATTTCGGGTCGTGACAGTCAGACCCCTAATAACACGACATTTCGTGTCGGTATGAAGCCCATAACCCACTGAGAAACTACTGAACCAAATCAGTAATTCTCGTCTACCTCGGCCGAGGATTTCTGGTGATGGCCACCCGTGCACAACGCGTCATCAACCCCCAATACCGGGAGAGACGAATCCCCGATAATCCGCTCACTTCCTCCATGTGGCTCGGGACTGTACCCAACTAAAACCTATTTGCACGGCTCCTTTGAGCCGTGGTAGGGTAGTAATCAAAGCACGGTAGGAACTCATACGAGAAAAATGACGATCTCAGGTCGATAGACTAACCTGTACTTATGTCACCTGGGAACTACTATCTGACAATATGTATAATACCAACTAGCATATTCTCGACGTGTCTGTCTAGTGTACTCATAACCTAATGAGCACCTGTATACTATCTTAGGTGACTAACTGACACCAATAGCTTGTGAGACCGGCCACCGGCCTT
This sequence comes from Agapanthus africanus, assembly GCA_030015575.1. NCBI lineage: Eukaryota > Viridiplantae > Streptophyta > Magnoliopsida > Asparagales > Amaryllidaceae > Agapanthus > Agapanthus africanus. The sequence continues at coordinate 220,634,391 of JASDDO010000029.1, forward strand.
CTTCAGGGTCTTGATAAGTATACACTAGTCTACTTCGGATTATTGATGCCCAGTCTCGATACTCTCACGACTAGGGACATTTAAGGATATGCTTATAGACCACCCAACACTTGATTCAATAACACGGTCATATCACATATAACCGAACCGATATCCAATATCGCGAGATTAGAATACAATATCACATACTCGTATCTAATCAAGTTCCCACACATATCACCATAAGTGCCCTACTTCGTTTCGCCTAAGCTAGAAAACTTCTGTGTGGGACTTTAAAGACTCATCAATACGCTAGTAGTAGGTAATGATCACATTAATCACCCACAAGCCATCAGCGGTACTACCTGGACGTAACGGCTACCCAGGTATTGAGCGAATAGAAGATCAACAAGCAAGCTTTTCCAAACTCCCGCAAAACCTATAAGCAATACTTACTGTATAGTCTGGTCTGTTCGTCTGATATGTCACATATCGAGTTTAGGGGTGGAATCGTCAGACCTCAGTTGTTGGCTATATTGCCCTCAACTCAATTATTGGATTGCAGGCACGTGATTGCAATGATTGAGGGAGAACCTATACCGGTAGAACAGTCTTACTCAAGATGATAATATGCTATCTAGTTTGTCTTTATCATCATGTACATGCTTCAGGTGACATTACAGATCACTATTACATGTTGATAGAGCCCATAGGATTCTTGCTTGACTACCAGCAGTATGATGGCGATCATATACGTGAGAGTTGGGTGGTCTATAAGCACATCCTTAAAGTGTCCCTAGTTGTAGGAGTTTCGAGACTGGGCATCGATACTCCAAAAGTAGACTAGTGTATACGGATCGAGACCCCGACGAGGGGCGGTGGCCGGTCTTACAAGCCATTGGGGTCAGTTGGTTCACCTAAGATGTATACAGGTGCTCAATTGGTTATAAGTACACCGAACGGACTCGTAGGGGTACTGCTAGTTGGTATTATACCCATCGTCAGGTAGCAATTCCCAAGTGACATGAGTACAGTTTAGTCCGTTGACTTGACACTGCTACTTCGCCTCAAGTGTGTTCCTACTATTCTTTAATTGCTACCCTACCACGGCTCAAAGGAGTTGTGCAAACAGGTAGTAGTTGGGTGCAGTCCCGAAGCGCTTGGAAACAGTGGTGGTTAGATAGGATTCGTCTCTCCCGGTATTGGGGGTTGATATCGCGCTGTGTTTGGAGAGCCATTACACAACGTCCTTGGCCAAGGTAAGTGAGATTTACTGGTAGGTATTCCAGTAGTTTCTTAAGGTGTTCTGGGCTACACTCCGACACGACTTATACCGCTATTGGGGGTCTGACGTTTACCGTCCCCCTAGGCTCGATATACGATACTCATAAACAGACCGGACTGTATGGATATTGTCACTGTCAGGCTCAGTAGGGTTTCAGGATGAGTTCGCTCTTCGGCCTCCCTTTCGCTCAATACCTGGATAGCCGTTACGTACAGCTAGTGCCATTGACGTGCTTATGGTTAAACCCACTACCAGCGTATTGACGAGTCTTTAGAGTCCCACACAGAGGGTTTCCCTAGTTCAAGCGAAACGTTGTAGAGGTTGTATAGTTTTATGGCAGGGTTCGATCATATACGTGCACTTGTGCACGTATCATGATCGGACGGATCATACTAGTGGGATTTGGTTTAAGCCCGATCCTAGTATTAGATTGTTGGATTATTTTCGTCTCGTAGTATTCGTATTCAGTCGGAATACGGATGCGGATATGTATATACAGATGAGGGGTATTCTTGTGATCCGTCACGAGTTTACTTTAGAAGTTGCCATTCTATTTTTGATTAAACATTTAGTTTAATGTTTGATTATGTGGAAATTGTGAGTGCAAGTTTTGACCAAGAGCATTAAATATGGCATGTGCATTTTGGTGACTCATGGTGTGTTTTCTTGTGCCATGTCTATTTTCTTAATTGATTATTGTGTGGGATTAATTGTGGAGAGAGAGAAAGGGCAGCCATTAGAGGCAAAGGATTGGTCTTGAGATTTTATTAGAGCTCTCACAATTTTATCTCACACAATAAGCAAGCTATTTTTCTTCACTAGATTTTTCTTGAGCTCACAACTTCCATCAATGGCTTCTTCTTCAACTTCCACTCTATCCCTCTCATATGTTGAGAATCCTAGAGTGTATTGAGACAAAGTAATCACACACTATCTCTACTTCATCTTGAGCACCTAGGTTAGCAAACTAGTTGTTCGGGTTGCTTCGGTTTGAAGCGGGAGCCCGTATTAAGAATCCTCGAGGTGGATCGTCTTCGACGAGGGAGATTGGAGAGCGGACTTATTCGGGGCAGCCGTCGAGGAGTTTGGAAAGAGATTGAAGACCGAAGGACACATATCGATCGGTATAATCTCTAAACACTTTACTATTTGGTAGTAAACGGTTAATGGTTCGATCCGGGTAATTGGTTGTGGTAGAGCCGAGTTTTATAAATTTTAGTTACGCATTTGGCCACGGATTGATGGCCGGGGCGCTGTCGTAACCCAACATGGTATCAGAGCCTACCCATTAACCCTTAGCTAGCTTGTTTAGAAAATGTTAAACTATCGAAACCGAAACAACTCCAATACACTGCACTGAACATTCCAGGTTCTGTCGATTTTAAAAGTGTCTTCAAAAATTATTTAAACAACTGCAGAAGGCTAATGACATGACCAAAATTTGACCCAGCACATTGCTCATTTTCCCGAGGAGGCCGGCCATTTTGAAGCATCAGGGTGTCGTTTTTGGAGTGTGGTTTTGTCTCTAGAATCTTGGTTCAGTGGTATTGTTTGTTTAGCCCAGTTTGGATATGGTTTTATCTACTTGTTTGGGGGCTATTCGGGGTTATTTCGAACTTGATAATTTCTAACATTGTTTAAAGTTAACAGTACTTACATTATTATCTGCGACCATGAATGTCATTCGAGCGGTAAAACTTGTCTAATTTCTATAGCTCTTTTAGACGGGTTTGCTAACGTGACATTCACGTTGATGTTCTGTGTTGTGCTGTGTTGTTGCGGATTTGTCATGGTGGATAGCTTGGATGTAATGGTAGTGCAGTTTGGATTTATTTGTACATTTGATATCGTGGGGCGAGCGTCCGACATGTGGACTGTCGTCACTGCTTGTTTGTGTATTATTTGTTTGGGGCACGACCGGGTTGAGGTCGATGTCACCGTTGTACATATTTTCTTTTCTGTACTAGGATTACCCCGCGATGGAGTGCACAGATAGCCGGGTTCTGGAGGGAAACAGGTCCGCATCTCATGGCATTGAGAAGGAGGGGGCCTCACTCTAGAATTGGCGGGCTATGCGCCGCACTCATAGGGGGTACAGGTTGACCCAAGGTGGGGTGCTCAAGTTACCGGATTCCGTGAAGTGCCGGTCCATTCACTTTGCTGAAGGGGGATGCCTCGCTTCTGGTTTTGGCGGGTAACTTGCCGCACTCGTAGGGGTCTAGGTTTTCATTGCACAGGCTATCCACACGACCAGGGGAATGTCGGGTTTCAGTTGCGGCTCAAAGGAAACCCGGGGCTCCCAGATTATCTGTATTGTTCTGTGATACTTATTACTTTTCTGTGATGTTGCATTTATCATGCCTGGAGCGATTATTATATATTTATATATATACTATTAGATGTTGTATATGTTTTACACCCGCGCTAGTCCAGTCCCCGCTCTGTCGTTAGTTAAGTAACCTAACGGGTGATGACGGGACCCAGTGGCGAATGCGGATGGCATATAAGTACATTATATTTTTGTTCTTTTGTGGTGTGATTAATTGATGGGACTGCGTTGATTCAGATCAATGAAAGGAAAACAAACCTATTCGATGTTGTTGGAATAAATTTTAAAAAGCTGTTATTACAAGGACGTTCTCTTTTGTTTTGCACAGTGGTATTCGGTTATGAATATCCAGCACCTCATTCGACGAAGCAAGGGCCGAGATCCCTTCATCGGGAGTGACCCCTTAGGCAGAGGTTTGCGTCAGGGTAATAACTTCACTATAGTCGCTTACTTTTTGCTTTGCATCGCGGTATTCCGTTATGAATATCTAGCACCTCATTCTACGAGGAAAGAGCCGAGATCCCTTCACCAGGAGTGACCTCTTTAGCAAAGGTTTTCACTACTATACATATATAAAAAGCTACGCTGTTCCTTCAAGGATATCAAGTTCATTACGTTAAAGGTTTTTCGCCAAAAACCAGTCATAGCCCTCCGTCATTTCTTACTGGTATCACTTAGTATTCATGCTGTGTATGTTGACCTCTGTCAAGGCACAATGCTTGGTAGCTGGGTAATGCTTGTATGTTACATATATATGCGATAATTTAGGACAGTCGCACGGTCATTTTGACCTCTGTCAAGGGCACGTGCAGGTGGGTCTATGTTAATCAAGTACCATGATGGGTTGAACTTGACCTGCGACTTATGATATGTTGACCTCTGTCAAGGTTATAAGCCGCTTGGGATAAAAATCACATCGGGGGTTTTAAAGAAACTGAAACTTTCCAGGCATGCGCATACCTTCCAGAGTGTGGTGACTTGAGTGGATTCCATCAAGTTATCATGCGATGATAGTTGGATCCTGATACCCACTGATGAGTTGGTTTACTCCTCGGGTGATCCCGACTAATTCTTCTTTTAGGTTTGGAGGAGAATTTGAGGATACAATGGGAGACATCCTGATTAGATAAAGTGATTAATCTTTCTGATCTAAGTTAGAGTGCATGCAGAGTGTTTCTTTTCTCTCTCTCTTTGGCAGCGACCATGTCCCGACCCTAGACTATGACTCAGTGACGAAATTAACCGAACTTTCTTAAAACACTGGCTTTTAGATTGTCTGAGTTGCATACATCATTGCCACTCCTACTTTTACCCTTTGCTTTTCTCCGGAACATCCCGTATCACTACGCAAATCCTATTTTTATTAGATATGACCATCGTATAGTTACATATGAACTCGAAGAAATTTGTTTCATATTCGGGGATGGTTTCCGGTTTTGGAGAAAATAAATAGGACTATTCAGTTGTCTATTTCTTTTACCTTCTCTCAAGATGTGGGGGCTCCTAGGATTAGGAGAGGGTACACCTATTACGCTTATTGGGTAGTCTTCTTCCAAACTATAAGCAGGTGCCAAAAGGTGGGGAAGGATGAAAACCAATTAGCCTAAGTATGGTGTATAAGAGGTAATAAGCAAATACAAATAAAGGAATTAGAAAGAGGGCAAAATAAATTGCAACTGCTATCATTCACGACCATTCCACGTATTTCATCGCCACTCCTACTTCATCTTTGGATTTCTCCAGAACACCCCGTATCACTACGAAGATCCACAGTTATTGGATAATCCATCGTATGGTTATATAAGAACTCGAAGGAACTTTTTCCAGTTCGGGGATGGATTCTGGTTCAGGAGAAATGGAATAAGCTTTATTCAGTTGTCTTTTATCTTTACCTTCTCTCAGGTTGCGAGTACTCCTAGGATTAGGAGAGTACACCTATTATGTTTATTGGATAGTCTTCTTCCAAACCATAGGCTGGTGCCGAACGGTAGGGAAGGAAGAAAACCATTTAGCCTAAGTGTGGTGTACAGAAGGCAATGAGTAAAGACAAATAAAGCGATTTGGAGAGATGGAAAAGAAATATACGGTTACAGTCGTGAATCAAATAGTGGAAGAGGCCTTACTAGGAATACCCGGATACCCTTTCGAAATATCTTCATGTTTCAGTTTCACTGTGCGTTGTTAATAGAAAATTGATTTCCCAATTAGATCCTTACTCCAGGGTATGTATTTACCAGGTTTGATTCTTACATCTGTATGGTTTTACAGATGATGAGTGGGAGTAAGTTATTGGGAATTAGGTGATTATCCTCATTATATCGGGATTCGTTGTAATTGGTGATATTTGAGGAAATCGCCTGGGTTTTTGCCGGACGGAAATATTTGGTTTTGAATATCCGTTGTTATGCACCAATTTCAAACTGATATATCTGTACGTTTATTTTATAAAGTTAGATATTACTTTTTGAAATTTTTTCCATGACATTTACCTATATCAGTTGATGGTTAGGTAAGGAGCATTAAACAGCGGTGTAATTCTTGATAACCATAGTACAGTTTTCAACCTACGACACACAAGGTTTGAGTTATTCAACTCAGGGGACTTGTACAAAGTATTGTATATTGTCCAGTGTCCATTAGGACAAAGGGGTTGATCCTCATATTATATTCTGATTACTTGTGATTTCTTAAGTTTTAGACAAGTGTTTTGTAGAAATACAAGGTCCAAGTTTTGAGAAGTTATAGGTACAAGAATAAAGTAGAGAACCATGGGTTGCAAGTATCAGGATTCTTCAAGGTGATCGAAGAAGTAGATACTTGTGTATGGTATTCCGTTGATAATAATGGTTTTGAGAACTTGCTTCTCTTTCAGGTTACTCATATCTGGATGCACACCTATGTTGAGTAATGCTGATCGGCCTCTCTTCATTTAGTTCACATGCACTGGAGACAGCTGCATGATTTGAATCTGGTTCCAATTAAATTAGTGTCTCTGTTTCTATATTGTATATAGAATGGCTCATAACTTAACGATGTTAAGGTATATGGAGTCGTCCGGCTTATTCTTAAAACCAGACTCTGGATAACTCAAGGCACGTTTCTGTAATGGCAGTTTGTGGGTTAACCCAGGCTATGACGAGGGTTAATTTTCTACCATATGGAAGATCAATAGTGATATTGTTCTTGACTCGCCACAGTTTTAGTAAAATAGACTTTTTCAGAAAATAGTAGTGGGAATATCGTAGAACTGGAAGTGATTCCAGAACCACAAACGATTACCGAAAATTTAATAGAACCTAAAGATTCAGTCAGGTTTGACATTCCATTAGCCACTCCGCAGATATGGTGGGTAACCTCAGGCAACCGAGAGGTACTTCGGTATCCTCAAAGACGGTGGCAGGGAGGTTCTTGTTTACCCAAACTTGACACTACTGCTGTCCTAGACTTTGAGACCCGGCAGGAGGATGAGTATAGCGTCGTTCTAAACTAGCTTTAGAAGTGCACGTGTATATGATGTTAGTTATATGTATGCCCTAGAGTCCATTACTATACATAGGATGTATATTGTAGTGGATGCTTGGACATATATAGGGAGGACTTTCTTGCTCGACATGATAGTATGCTATCTGGTTGCTCTTTACCTTAACGTGTACACTGATTGTCTCTCTGTTACATGTTGGTAAAGCCTTTAGGATGTGTGCTTGACTACCTGGACTATGATGCGGATCATACTAATGGGGACATGGTAGTCCATAAGTACATCCTTCAAAGTCCCTAGTCGTGGGTGTATCGAGACGGGGCATCGATATACCAGAGTAGACTAGCGTATACCTTCTCGACCCATACAGATGGGCGATGGATGATCCCATATCCATTGGTGTTTGACATCAAAGATGATATACGGGTGCTCAGTAGAGACTGGGTACACTGGACGGACTCGCCGAGAACTCCCAGATGGTATTATACCTCACGTCAGATGGCAGTTCTCTGGTGACACTGGTACAGGTTAGTCTGTAGACCCGAGATCGTCATAGAGTCTTGTGTGGTTCCCACTGTGCTTTGATTTCCACCTTACCACGTCCAAGAGGGCGTGCAAAACGGTGGTTTTTGGGTACAGTCCCGAGTCACATGGAGGCAATGAGCGATAGGAGGGGATTCGTCTCTCCCGGTATAGGGAGTTGATGTTGCGCTGTGTTCGATTGGCTATTGTTGGGTTCCTAGGCACCCTAATGAGGTCTCACAAGGCATCAACCATGCCAATTTCAAAAATTATAGGTGCCGAGAGACCCGACTACGGATCGTTTGCTAGATTTCTAGGCGAAAAAGCTAACTAGTTAACACTTAACTACAAGATACGGAAATACAACCTTTGTAGATCCGGTGCTCCACCTCCATAGCTCCGCAACGAAGTCTTCTCCGCTGTCCAAGAAGAATCCGGGCTCTAGCGTCGTCTTCGTCGGAGAATGGGTGGGCTAGGTCGTCGATGTCCAAGCCGAAGATGATCTACGTCGAGGCATCGATGAATCAAGCTCCACCTTCACCAAGTCATGAAACTTGTGAAGGAAACACACTCTACTACTTGGAAAGAGGTAGAGGATGAAGAAATAGGAAGTGGGTAAACTTTAGAATTGGATTCCTCACTCATTTGCATCAATCACCATTGATGAGGTTTTCTTTCTTCAAGTGAAGAAGATGAGGAAGAAGAAGATAATGTTATGATATGTTAATCTTTTTAAAAGAATAAATAAAATCAACCTTATCATAACATAACTATGGTTATGTGTAGAGAGCAAATCATGGTTTAGTGGATGGTTAGGTTAAGCATGAGACAAAAATGGTTGCAAAGTCAAACATACATGAAGCTTCATGAAAACAACAAATAAAGCCTCCATTTCTTCTCATGCTAAATGTTTTCCAAAAAGAATAAATGTATATATAAATAAATAAGAAAAGAAAAACCCTAATTATCCACTTAACCATTGTTTAATTCTTTACACTTAACCAAAATTCATGTATCATCAAACATGATACAAAGAAGTGCACAAAATCATATCGCATATGCAATACGCACACCCGAGTGAGAAAATCCATTTTAAAGTGAACCGATACTAGTTAATGCAAAGTAATATATCAAATATATAATAATGCATTAAATCATTAAATCAACACTTGATTCAATGATCCGGTCATGTCGCACACAACCGACTGGTATCATTAGTAACAACTTATCGAATCAACACTTGATCCGATAACCCGGCTATATCGCATATAACCGATCAATGTCACATCGCGAGAATCGAATACAGTATCACATACTGGTATTATTCTCGGTCCCGCACATATCTCATATGCGCTCCTATTTCGTTTCGCTTGAGCCAGGAAACCTCTGTGTAGGACTCTAAAGACTCGTCAATACGCCGGCAGCAGATGATGATCATATCAAACATCCACAAGCCGCAAGCGGTCTGCTAAACGTAACGGCCACCCGGGTATTGAGCGATCTGAAGATCGACGAGCAAGCCCGCTCACACTCCAGTGAATCCGACCAGTAACACTACCGTACAGTCCGGTCTGATCGTCTGATATGTCGCATATCTCGCCTAGGGGTGGTAAACGTCAGACCCCAATAGCTCGATAAGTCGTGTAGATATGAGGTCTATAACTGGTCGAGAAACTACTGGTAACACTTACCAGCAATTCTCTGATCAGCCCTGGCCAGGGACTTCCTGTTATAGCTGTAAGTCCACGTTGCGACCCCCGGTTCTTACGGGGAGGCGGAAACGGTATAAAATCAAAATTTTAACGCAAGAGGCAACATGGACTAAGCTAGGTCGGGATCTTTACCTAAACTAAAACTAGCATACAAGCTAAAGAGAGTTAGCTACTCGGATAGAGATGGTTATACCTAGCTTGTCTTGAACTCCTTCGTCTTCAAAGCTCCGATGGTGGTCCGATGGCTTCTTCTCGTCGTCTCCGTACGCCGAAGATAGATCCACCTGAAAGCTCCAACCTTTAGCTCCTTCTTCGTTCTTTGAAGAAACTAGTTCACTTGGTTTGCTAAATCTAGTGAACTAGAATGAGTAGAGAGGAAATAGAATGGGATTTTATCTATGGTTCTTGATTCTCAACTCATGAGACAAGAGAACCATAGATCAAGAGAGGGAGCAAGAGGTTGAGGGTGAGAGCAAGAGGAGAGCTCAAGAACAAGAGAGAGAATGAGCAAGAAAGAATATGAGCAACTCTTTTGTCTTTCACCCTCTCATAATCCAAAAGTGATCATAACTCATCATATCAAAAAAGTCTTATGTGATGGTTAGAAGCAACCATAACCTTATCATGTCATGCACTCATTTTACTCAAATGAGCAAGCAAGAAAAAGTCTTTGGCATGAAATGATAACCATGGTTATCATGATGGTCAACTAGTCAAGCCTAGTCAACCGGTCAACAAGTCAACAAAGTCAACAAGTCAACAAAAGTCAACAAGTCAACAACCATATCACCATAATACTTAATTAATATAATAGTTAATCACATATCATATTCTCATTAGGGTTGAGCAAAAAGTCAAAAAGTCAACGGTCAACTGTCAACAACCCTAATGAGAATCCGCTGTCTGTGCCTCCCTGTCAACTGTGCATACACACCCGCATCCGCGTTCCGAGAAACACGAATGCAAAATGGATAAATCCAATCCCATAAGGTACACTAGGATCTGGCTTAAACCAAAGCCCGCTAGTGTAAACTGTCCGGACACTGTACGTGCACAAGTGCACGGATGTGACCGAACCCTGTCGCAAAACCATGCGACCTGTCGCAATACCATGCGACCTCTACTCTTTTGCCTAAAGGCGAAAAGCTTTCTGTGTGGGACTCTAAAGACTCGACACTACGCTGGCAGTGGGTTTAACCACAGACCGCAAGCGGCACTAGCTGTGCGTAACGGTCCCCAGGTAATGCCGACAAGAAGACCGACGATGCGAAACCCATCTGAACTCCTACTGAGCCTGAGTGTGACATTCTCCGTACAGTCCGGTCTGTTCGTCTGATACATCGCATGGCGGGCCTAGGGGGCGGTAAACGTCAGTCCCCCAATAGCGGTACAAGTCGTGCCGGAGTGAAGCCCAATACACCCTGAGATAACACTGGAAACCTACCAGTATATCTCGTTTGCCCTGGCCAGGGACTACTCGTGTAATGGCTCTCCTAGACACAGCACGATGTCAACCCCCAATACCGGGAGAGACGAATCCTGTCTAACCGTCACTGCCTCCAAGTGCTTCGGGACTGCACCCAACCACCACCTGTTTGCACGACTCCTTTGAGCCGTGGTAGGGTAGTGATCAAAGTACAGTGGGAACACACCCGAGGCGAAGTGACAGTGTCAAGTCAGCGGACTAAGCTGTACTCATGTCACCTGGGAACTGATAACTGACGATAGGTATAATACCAACTAGTCCCCGACGAGTCCTGTCCAGTGTACCCGTAACCTAACGAGCACCCGCATACTATCTCAAGTACGACGTACTGACGGCTGTGGGACAGACCGTCTCCCACACTGGGATGAGAAGCGCATGCGCTGGTCTACTCCGGAGTATCGATGCCCTGTCTCGATAGTCCTGCGACCAGGGACCTGCATAAGGATGTGCTTATAGATTACCCAGCCCCACTAGTGTGACGGCCATCACATCGCTGGTAATCAAGCAAAGATCCTAAGGGCTCTACTAATGTGTATAGGCGATATACAGAAATAAACACATGTACACATTGAAGTAGAAACAAACCAAGTAGCATACTACTATTTTGAGCAAGATTGTATATACAAGGTGAATATCCCAAGCATCCATTAAGTAATATACAAACCAGTATGATACAGTAATGGCCTCTAGGGCATATACACTAACAATCTCCCACTTGCACTAAGGCCATGTACTGGCGTATCGAAGACCTATCATCTCGATCAGCCGCTCGAACTGAGTCTGGGGCAGGGCCTTGGTGAATGGATCAGCAGTGTTATCTTCTGAAGCGACTCTCCGAACCTCGATCTCCTGGCGATCTACGATCTCCCTGATCAGGTGATACCGCCTTAAGATGTGCCTGGATCTCTGATGGGACCTGGGTTCCTTCGCTAAAGCTATAGCCCCGTTGTTGTCGCAATACAGAGGTATTGGATCAACAATGGACGGAACCACCTGAAGTTCTTTCAAGAACTTCCTCATCCAGACAGCTTCTTTTGCGGCATCAGATGCAGCGATGTATTCCGCTTCCATCGTCGAGTCTGCAACGGTTTCCTGTTTGGAACTCTTCCAACACACCGCCCCTCCATTGAGGGTAAAGACAAAACCCGACATGGACTTGGAATCATCCTTGTCACTCTGGAAGCTGGAGTCAGCAAAGGCCTCGGTCTGGAGGTCTTTTCCGCCATACACCAAGAACATCTCCTTAGTCCTTCTCAGGTACTTGAGAATGTTCTTTACCGCTATCCAGTATTTCTCCCCAGGGTTAGACTGATACCGGCTTACCATACTCAGTGCATAAGCTACATCCGGTCTGGTACACAACATCGCATACATTATAGAGCCTACCGCAGAAGCGTAGGGTATAATAGACATGCGATCCCTCTCCAAATCAGTCTTGGGAGACATCTCTTTAGAGAGGGTGATCCCGTGACAAGCCGGTAGGTTACCGCGCTTGGAATCTTCCATACTGAATCTTTTCAGCACGGTGTCGATGTACCTGGACTGAGAAAGTCCTAATATCCTCTTGGATCTGTCACGGTAGATCCGGATACCCAGAATGTATGAGGCATCACCCAGGTCTTTCATGGAGAACCTGTGTGACAAGAACCCCTTGACAGATTGTAGCATAGGAATGTCATTTCCTATTAAGAGAATGTCATCCACGTATAAAACGAGGAATACTACAGTTCTCACTACAAATCTACTATAGATGCATGGTTCATCTGGATTTTTGATAAAGCCAAATTCTTTGACCGTCTCATCAAAGCAGATGTTCCAACTCCGCGATGCCTGCTTTAGTCCATAGATGGACTTAAGCAACTTGCACACCTGTCCGCTGCTCCCACTCTGAATGAAACCCTCTGGCTGGTCCATATAGACACACTCCTCTAAATTTCCATTTAGAAAAGCTGTCTTTACGTCCATTTGCCAGATCTCATAATCGTGGAAGGCAGCAATGGCAAGAAGGATCCGAATGGATTTCAGCATGGCTACTGGAGAAAAGGTTTCGTCGTAGTCCAAGCCAGGTCTTTGACGAAAACCCTTTGCTACCAGCCTAGCTTTATAGGTCTCAACCTGTCCATCTACACCAATCTTCCTTTTGAAGATCCACTTGCATCCTACGGGTTTTACCCCGTCTGGAGCAATGTCCAACGTCCATACCTTGTTGGTGTACATAGACTCCATTTCGGTCCGCATTGCATCCAGCCATTTCACTGAGTCAACGCTCTGAACGGCCTGCTGGAAGCTTGTAGGCTCATCATAATCTATGATGCAATCCTCTCTATCCCCGTCTATGAGAAAACCGTAGTATCTCTCGGGCGGATGAGACTGCCTACTACTCCTGCGGAGTGGCGCAGGAATGTCCTGTTCTGTTGAACCCTCTGGTTCCACTAAGCTTTCAGTAACAGTCTGTGGTTCTGGAACTTCTTCCAGTTCTATTGTGTTCCCACTTATCTGGGTTTCTAAAAACTCAGTTTCCAAGAAGCGGGCATGCTGAGAAACAAAGACCTTTTGCTCCTCAGCGGAATAGAAAAGATACCCCCTGGAGTTCCTTGGGTATCCCACAAACTTACACTGTACTGAACGTGCCTCAAGTTTGTCCGCATGCTGCTTTTTTACAAAAGCTGGACATCCCCATACCTTAAGATACTTAAGACAGGGTTTCTTCCCAGTCCACATCTCATATGGGGTGGTAGGCACAGTCTTGGTGGGAGCCTTGTTCAAGAGATACGCAGCTGCTTCTAGTGCATATCCCCAGAATGATCGCGGTAACTCAGCGTTACTCATCATGGACCGAACCATATCCAATAGGGTTCGGTTCCGTCTCTCCGATACACCGTTATGTTGCGGAGTGTATGGAGGAGTAAGCTGAGAGAGAATACCATTCTCTTTTAAGTAATTCAGGAATTCGGCACTTAAGTATTCTCCACCTCGATCCGATCTTAGAATCTTAATACTTTTGCCGGTCTGTTTCTCTACTTCATTCTTATACTCCTGGAATTTTCCAAAGGCCTCGGACTTATGTTTCATTAAGAAGACATAACCGTACCTTGAGAATTCATCCGTAAAAGTAATGAAGTAAGAATGTCCGCTTCGGGCATGTGTAGACATTGGACCGCACACGTCACTGTGTACGAGTCCCAAGAGCTCGCTCGCTCTTACTCCTTGTCCAGTAAACGGAGTCTTTGTCATCTTTCCTTTGAGACAAGATTGACAAGTGGCATACGATTGATATTCGAACGCATTCAAATATCCTTCTGTATGTAACTTAGTCAACCTTCTCTCATTGATGTGACCCAATCTACAATGCCATAAGAAAGTCTGATTTAGTTCTGGAGACTTTCTTTTGTGTGTATTCTGGACGTTGAAAATCTGTGGTTGGTTTAACACGTATATACCATTACTCAATGTACCTGACCCAATCAAAACTTGATTAAGGTGAATGTTTACAACATTACTTACAAACGCAAATTCATAACCTTCTTTAGAAACTAAAGATACAGAAATGATATTACAAGTTGCGTTGGGTACAAAAAAGCAATTACGCAAAACCAAAACATGTCCATCTGACATTCCCAGGTGATAGTCCCCCACGGCTTTAGCATCCATGCTAGCTCCGTTCGCAACTCTGAGGGTCATGTCACCTGCCTTCAAAACCCTACGGTTTCTCAACGCCTGCAAAGAATTACAGATATGAGATCCTGATCCGGTATCCAATACCCAGGAAGTAGAGTTTATTGAAAGACAGTTTTCAATAACATACACACCTGAAGCTGAAGCTGCAACCTGCTTCAATTCCTGTGTTCTGGCCTTCCAGGCCCTGCAATCATTCTTCCAGTGTCCTTTCTTATGACAATAGAAGCATTCTTCCTTATCCACAAGCTTCCCCGCTATCTTTGTTGCTTTACCTTTTCCCTTCGTATCCACTTTACTAACACCGCCCCTTGGTTTGGCGGGGGCCTTCTTCTTCTTTCCCTTGGCTTTCGCCTTGGACCTAGAAGAAGATAATCCTCCTACAAACAAAGTGGATGTATTCCTACCTTTTTGTAGGGTGCCCTCTGCGCTCCTCAGCATGTTGAGGAGCTCTGAAAGTTCAACCTCTTTTTCTTGTAAGTTGAAGTTCAGTATAAACTGGGCGTAAGTGGAAGGAAGGGACTGGAGAACTATATCCGTATATAGCTCACTCTCCAATGTGATCCCTAGGTCAGCGAGCTCCTCAATGAAGCCGATCATCTTTAGCACGTGCTCGGCTACTGATGATCCGACGGCCATTCTTGTCGAAAATAACTTTTTCGACGCTTCGTATCTTGCGATACGTGATTGCTCTCCATACAGTTCTTTTGTATGGAGCAATATGGACTCCATGTCCATATTCTCATGCCTCCTCTGATGTTCGTTGTCCATCGAGGCAAGCAGGAGGCACTTGGCCTTCGCGCTATCAATCTCCCAAGTCTTGCGGATTTCCTTATCCGCGATGCTGGAAGTTGGACCAGGGACAGGGGGAGCTTTGGTGGTAAGAAGATACCCCAGCTTGTCATAAGTGATTGCTATCTTGACATTCCTGAGCCAATCTTTGTAGTTTGGCCCTGTCAGTTTGTTTTTATCTAGGAGTAACTTAAGTCCAGTCATGTTGATTGGTCGCTGCAATTAGGAGAGAGAAGAAGAAACACTCAGCATGATGCTCTTGCAAGTTTAGAGTGGTTTTTAGTTTGTCTAAACAGGATGGCTCCCACTGTTTCTCGAATCCCTCCTCAAACCATAAAGGAAGAATTAGTCAGGATCAATCCCACCGTACAATACTTGCTTAACCGTTCAGCCAGGCCGGTGTCGGTACTTCGAGGGAGGTTTTCCAACGCTTTCGCGAAGTTCCTTAATTAGAGAACCTCTTTTCCCTGGGGGCGTAGCCCCGCTAACACCTTTCTAGGCACCTACTAGGTTTATAGCATTGATCGTTAAGTGAGAAATTTCCCGAGGAGTAGCATATACTCACAGTAGGATCGGGATCCAAATATCATCGCGTGACGAAACTGAAGGAATCCTACCAGAATCATCACACTCTAAATGGTATGAAAATCTAGCAAGTTTCAGTGCTTATGAAACTCCCGATGTGGATTTTTGCCCCATGCTCTTATGACCTTGACGAAGGTCAACAAATCATAAGTCACATGTCAAGTTCTGCCCGTCATTATCCAGGTTAATTTGAATCCACCCGTATATACCCTTGACGAAGGTCAACAAGGTAATGCGAATGTCCCAAACCAACGCATCTATCTATGCTACATATGAATACCCAATAGCTACCAATCACTATGCCTTGACGAAGGTCAACAAACACAGCTTGAATACTATTGAATATTCATACGAAACGACGGAGGGCTACGAATGGTTTTGGCAAAACCGTGAACGTAGTGAACTTGATTTGGTCGATGGAACGAGATAGCTTTTAAAAGGAGTGGCTCAAGCTCCGCATTTAAAAGTTGTTTTTGAAAAGAACCGAGTGGTTTTTCGAAAGTGTTCCAACGACTTTAACTTGGTTTATAATCTTGCATTAGTTCTTTTAATGCGTGATATTCTTGCATTAGTTCTTTTAATGCGTCCCATCATTTAATCCTACCATTGCAGAAAACAACCAAAATATGACGTACGCTTATGCCATTCGCATTCGCCACGGGGCCCCGTCATTACCCGTTAGGTTACTTAACTAACGACAGAGCGGGGGCTGGGCTAGCGCGTCTGTAAAACATAAGCAACGCCTAAATAATATCATATATAGATATACTGCAATGATAAACATTTCAGATCACAGATAAATACATTGGATATACTAGCAATCTGTAATTTGTACGAGCTTGTAACAAAAACAGATAACACGGTCGCGGTGAATAGCCAAAACCCCACCCAAGACCCCTACGGGTGCGGCAAACTACCCGCCAAGTACCCGAAGCGTAGCAACCTCCCTCATCTCCATGAGTAGGCCACTCGACACTTCGGCATACCCGGTAGTTTGTGCACCCCTCCATGGGTCTATCCTAGGAGCAAAAACAGTAAAAAGAAATTATACAATGACGGCTACAACCCCTTCCCGGTTGTGCGGCCATACAAATAATTATTACATCAATTTACAGATTTACATGAATTGCAAGAAAAGAAAACTCTCGTCTCACAACCCCCGGCTATTCACCCGCGACAATCCAACATATTTATATACACATTCCAGCACATTACAGATCATGTATAACCCCGACCAATCGACTTATAGCGATTAGCCGACGTTCAATACATGCAAACATCACAGATATAACCATCATAGTCAAAGTGCAGTGAAGTTCGGAAAAAATACGGAATTATAGGACCCCAAAAGGAAATTTCTTTTCTGGAAAATCTGGGCACATATAATATATTCCAAAAATCCCAAAACCAACACAGACACACACTGCACGAAAAACGATGCACAGAAGACGACAAAGCGCGGCGCTTCCGCGGCACATGCCTACCTCGTGCGGCGGAAGTGCGGCGGTTTGAATGAATTAGGGCAACGTTTTTCTTGGGTGTTCACACAAAACCCTGAGCCGAATTTACAAGTATAAAGTTTTTCATTTTGACCAGAAAAAATTTCAACAGAAACTCAGGTTTTGTAAAAGTTAGGTTTTTGGATTTTTTTCGGTTCCGAACTTCGTTACACTTTACTACCAAGCTAGTTTAAGTTTAGTTAGGCTCTGATACCACTGTAAGTCCACGTTGCGACCCCCGGTTCTTACGGGGAGGCGGAAACGGTATAAAATCAAAATTTTAATGCAAGAGGCAACATGGACTAAGCTAGGTCGGGATCTTTACCTAAACTAAAACTAGCATACAAGCTAAAGAGAGTTAGCTACTCGGATAGAGATGGTTATACCTAGCTTGTCTTGAACTCCTTCGTCTTCAAAGCTCCGATGGTGGTCCGATGGCTTCTTCTCGTCGTCTCCGTACGCCGAAGATAGATCCACCTGAAAGCTCCAACCTTTAGCTCCTTCTTCGTTCTTTGAAGAAACTAGTTCACTTGGTTTGCTAAACCTAGTGAACTAGAATGAGTAGAGAGGAAATAGAATGGGATTTTATCTATGGTTCTTGATTCTCAACTCATGAGACAAGAGAACCATAGATCAAGAGAGGGAGCAAGAGGTTGAGGGTGAGAGCAAGAGGAGAGCTCAAGAACAAGAGAGAGAATGAGCAAGAAAGAATATGAGCAACTCTTTTGTCTTTCACCCTCTCATAATCCAAAAGTGATCATAACTCATCATATCAAAAAAGTCTTATGTGATGGTTAGAAGCAACCATAACCTTATCATGTCATGCACTCATTTTACTCAAATGAGCAAGCAAGAAAAAGTCTTTGGCATGAAATGATAACCATGGTTATCATGATGGTCAACTAGTCAAGCCTAGTCAACCGGTCAACAAGTCAACAAAAGTCAACAAGTCAACAAAGTCAACAAGTCAACAAAAGTCAACAAGTCAACAACCATATCACCATAATACTTAATTAATATAATAGTTAATCACATATCATATTCTCATTAGGGTTGAGCAAAAAGTCAAAAAGTCAACGGTCAACTGTCAACAACCCTAATGAGAATCCGCTGTCTGTGCCTCCCTGTCAACTGTGCATACACACCCGCATCCGCGTTCCGAGAAACACGAATGCAAAATGGATAAATCCAATCCCATAAGGTACACTAGGATCTGGCTTAAACCAAAGCCCGCTAGTGTAAACTGTCCGGACACTGTACGTGCACAAGTGCACGGATGTGACCGAACCCTGTCGCAAAACCATGCGACCTGTCGCAATACCATGCGACCTCTACTCTTTTGCCTAAAGGCGAAAAGCTTTCTGTGTGGGACTCTAAAGACTCGACACTACGCTGGCAGTGGGTTTAACCACAGACCGCAAGCGGCACTAGCTGTGCGTAACGGTCCCCAGGTAATGCCGACAAGAAGACCGACGATGCGAAACCCATCTGAACTCCTACTGAGCCTGAGTGTGACATTCTCCGTACAGTCCGGTCTGTTCGTCTGATACATCGCATGGCGGGCCTAGGGGGCGGTAAACGTCAGTCCCCCAATAGCGGTACAAGTCGTGCCGGAGTGAAGTCCAATACACCCTGAGATAACACTGGAAACCTACCAGTATATCTCGTTTGCCCTGGCCAGGGACTACTCGTGTAATGGCTCTCCTAGACACAGCGCGATGTCAACCCCCAATACCGGGAGAGACGAATCCTGTCTAACCGTCACTGCCTCCAAGTGCTTCGGGACTGCACCCAACCACCACCTGTTTGCACGACTCCTTTGAGCCGTGGTAGGGTAGTGATCAAAGTACAGTGGGAACACACCCGAGGCGAAGTGACAGTGTCAAGTCAGCGGACTAAGCTGTACTCATGTCACCTGGGAACTGATAACTGACGATAGGTATAATACCAACTAGTCAGTTCCCGACGAGTCCTGTCCAGTGTACCCGTAACCTAACGAGCACCCGCATACTATCTCAAGTACGACGTACTGACGGCTGTGGGACAGACCGTCTCCCACACTGGGATGAGAAGCGCATGCGCTGGTCTACTCCGGAGTATCGATGCCCTGTCTCGATAGTCCTGCGACCAGGGACCTGCATAAGGATGTGCTTATAGATTACCCAGCCCCACTAGTGTGACGGCCATCACATCGCTGGTAATCAAGCAAAGATCCTAAGGGCTCTACTAATGTGTATAGGCGATATACAAAAATAAACACATGTACACATTGAAGTAGAAACAAACCAAGTAGCATACTACTATTTTGAGCAAGATTGTATATACAAGGTGAATATCCCAAGCATCCATTAAGTAATATACAAACCAGTATGATACAGTAATGGCCTCTAGGGCATATACACTAACAATAGCCAATCGAACACAGCGCAACATCAACCCCCTATACCGGGAGAGACGAATCCCCTCCTATCGCTCATTGCCTCCTTGTGACTCGGGACTGTACCCAAAAACCACCGTTTTGCACGCCCTCTTGGATGTGGTAAGATGGAAATCAAAGCACAGTGGGAACCACACAAGACTCTATGACGATCTCGGGTCAACAGACTACTCTGTACCAGTGTCACCAGAGAACTGCCATCTGACGTGAGGTATAATACCATCTGGGAGTTCTCGGCGAGTCCGTCCAGTGTACCCAGTCTCTACTGAGCACCCGTATATCATCTCTGATGTCAAACACCAATGGATATGGGATCATCCATCGCCTATCTGTATGGGTCGAGAAGGTACACGCTAGTCTACTCTGGTATATCGATGCCCCGTCTCGATACACCCTCGACTAGGGACTTTGAAGGATGTACTTATGGACTACCATGTCCCCACTAGTATGATCCGCATCATAGTCCAGGTAGTCAAGCACACATCCTAAGGGCTTTACCAACATGTAACAGAGAGACAATCAGTATACACGTTAAGGTAAAGTTCAACCAGATAGCATACTATCATGTCGAGCAAGAAAGTCCTCCCTATATATGTCCCAGCATCCACTACAATATACATCCTATGTACAGTAATGGCCTCTAGGGCATATATATAACTAACAATCTCCCACTTGCACTAGGGCCATCTGATAGCAGTGGTTGCAGTATCTCATACTCAACCATCCCATAAAAGTCTCTCTCTGGGAACAGGCCTTTGTGAGTGGATCCGCTGTGTTGTCCTCTGAGTCTACTCTCCTAACCTCGATCTCCCTGGAGATCAACCATCTCCATGATCATGTGATACTGCCTTAGAATATGTCTGGATCACTGATGGGACCGGCGTTCCTTGGCATAAGCCACAACTCCATTGTCACACAATGGGAGGAACATAGTTCATCTCATGAACCAATATACACCCAGACTGCCTCTTTGGTAGCATCTTAAGTAG
Source organism: Agapanthus africanus (assembly GCA_030015575.1). Classification (NCBI taxonomy): domain Eukaryota; kingdom Viridiplantae; phylum Streptophyta; class Magnoliopsida; order Asparagales; family Amaryllidaceae; genus Agapanthus; species Agapanthus africanus. Next base: position 220,655,159 of record JASDDO010000029.1, read on the forward strand.
CGATGTATCCAGCCTTTATCGTCTAGTATGTCACGGTATCTAGCTTGGAAGTCTTCCAACATACCGTCCCTTTACTGAGGGTAAAGACAATGCCTGTAACTGACATTCAGTCGTCTGTATCACCCTGGAACCCTTCCAGTGATTCTCCCCAGGATCGATTGATACCAACTCACTACATCTAGTGAGTATCCTAACATCCAATTACATCTATCTCATAGATTAAAACACAGGATTTAGGAGGTATCATTTTGATCCTTCACGGAGAATCTTTGTGATAAACGGAGATTGATCGAGCGTAGCATAAGAAACTCCTTTCTTATCAAGAGTATGTCATCCACGTACTCTACGAGGATTTACACCATACTCCCTACTACCTTTTTGTATATACAAGGTTCATCTACCATTTTGATGATGTCAAACTCTTTGACTGCTTCATCAAAACAGATGTTCCAACTCCGCGATGCCTGCTTTATCAAATAAAGCATCTTGCACACGTTTCCGCTGCTCCCACTGTCTACGAGGCCCTCTGGCTGTGTACTTATAGACGCACTATTCTAAGATATCATCTAGAAAAGCAGTCAAGACACCCAACCACCAGAGATCGTAGTCATGGTATGCAGCCGTGGTAAGTAGGATCTGGATGGACTTAAGCATAGCTACTTAGAAAAGGTTTCATCATCATCCATACCTGGTCAACGATGTAGACCTTTAACAAGTCTAGCTTTGAAAGTCTTAACTTTTCCATGTACACCAAGTAATCTTCTCAAGATATACTTGCTCCTGATAGGGATTTAACCCTTCAGATATAGCAGCTAAAGTCCATACTTTGCTGGTGTATAAGGATTCCATCTCAGATCACTAAGCATCCAGCCATTCTTACAGAGTCTTACTCCTGATGGCCAGCTCGAAGCTAGTTGGGTCATCATCTCATGATGCAATCCTCGCTCCCACTGTCATAGAGAAACCAAAGTATCTCTCAGGTGGGTGAGGAACCCTACTAGATCGGCGGAGAGGCTGAGGTTCGTTGGAATTTACTGAATCCTTTGGTTCTATCAAATCATCAGCTGTAGTTTGTATAGCTGGAACATTTCCAGTTCTACATGACTGACCTTGCCTCGAGCTTGTCCGGATTTTGTTTTTAGACATAGGCCGGACAGCCCCAAATCTTAACTAGCTTAAGACATGGGCTCTTCCCATACCATATCTCATATGGAGTGGTAGGCTACTGATTTGATTTGAACTCTATTCAATAGGTATGCAGCTTCTCAAGTGCATAACTCCCAAAAAGAAATAGGTAACTCAGTAGTACTCATCATAGAGCACACCTTATCATATAAGGTGTTATTGCTCCGCCCCGATATACCATCGTGCTATGGTGTATACGGAGGAGTAATGCTGAGAGAGAATCTCATTCTCCTTTAGAATAGTCCAGGAATTCCGTGCTCAAGTATTCTCCTCCTTGATCTCATCAAAGGACATAATACTTATACCCGTATCGGTTCTCTACTTCTAACTTATATTCTGTGAATATCTCAAAAGCTTCGGACTTGTGTTTCAACAGGAACATATGTCTGAATCTTGAGAGATTATCAGAGAATATAATGAAGCATAAAGAACCGGTCTTGGCATGTGTAGACAGGGGACCTACATACATCAACACGTATCATCCCAAGAGTTCATTAACTCTTTCTCTGTTTCCAGTAAACGGAGCTATGGTCATCTTATCTTTGTGACATGACTGGCGAGTTTCACAAGATGTAAATTCAAACTGATAAATATGCATCTTTATGTAACTCTAGCTAGTCGGGTCACATTGATCTGACCTAGTCTACAATGCCTCAAGAAGGAATCGTTCAGTTCTGAACTTTTCCTCTTGTGTGTGTTCAGTATACTAAGAACTGTAGTTTGATTTAGAACATTAATGCTTTTAGATAACGTGCCTGAACCGATCAACTTTTGATATAGGAAATGTTCAAAACATTATCCATCAATACAAAATTATATCGTTTCTTTACTAATAAAGAGACAGATATGATTTTGCATAACAGGTTCGGTATCTAATAATATTCATTCAGAATCAATGTATTGTAATACAGGGTGACAGTGACCAACAGACTTGGCTGCAACACTTGCCCCGTTTTCTGCCTCATGAAACTTATCACCCGTTCTCAGTTCTCTACCTTTCTGTAGCCCTATGTAACAGATTACATATCTGGGATCCTGATCTGGTATCACATACCCAGGACGTAAAGGATACTGAGAAACTGTTCTCTGTATAATGAACACACCCGAAGATGATGCATCAGCATGCACTCTCTTCGTTTGGGCGGCACGGGAAATCTGGTATTCCCCAATTTCCTGCTCTGTCTTATAACAATTATAAGTTGGAGCGGGACCAACGTTCCCCAGCTCAGTATAACAAGCGGGTTCGGTCAATATTCCGTATTATTATCTTGATTAAGGCGTGATATGGTCGCTACCTGGAGAGAGAGAGAAGAAAACACTCAGCGTGCGCTCTGGCAAGAATAGATTGGTTATTATTTTATCTAATCAGGATGGCTCCCACTGCTTTTTATCAAATCTTCCTCCAAACCCTAAAAGGAAAGACTAGCCGGGATTAATTACACACTACAAGTTCGCCAATCTTTCAGCCAGGCCAGTGTCGGTACTTTGAGGGAGGTCCCCCGTGCTTTCACACGAACCTAATTAATGTAAACCTCGTTTTCCCAGAGGCGTAACCCCGTTGACACCTTTCTAGACACCTACTTGATCGGCTAATTGTAATGTATAAAACTCTCCCAGGAGTAACTCTTACTCGCAGTGAGTATCGGGATCCAACTATCTCATAGAAGGTATGCAATCTCATTGCAAATTTCAACACTTGAAATTCCCGATAATATTTTGCCCCTAGCTCGCTATGACCTTGACGAATGCCAAACAACCCATAGTCTGCTAGTCAAGTTCAACCCGTACATTTCTTGATCGAATTAAACCCACCCGCACGACCCTTGACGAATGCCAAACAACACCGTACGAATACCCTAATCCAATCGCATCATATGCTCAAGCAGATAAATACTAGTTAGCTACCGTACACTACGCCTTGACGAATGCCAAACTACCGCAGCACGAATACTAACTAGTACATATCTGAAATGACGGAGGGCTACGACAGGTTTTTCTGAAAACCTATTGCGTAATGAACTTGATATCGTTGTAGAATCAAATGTTTTTAAAATGGAGTGCTTTTGAGGCTTTTCTAGTTTTGCTAAAGGAGTCACTCCCGGTGAAGGGATCGTCGGTCCTTTCCTCGTCGAATGAGGTGCGGGATATATCATATATATCACTGTGCAAAGCAAAAACTCTTAAAAGCAATCAAAAAACAAACCGAGGGCGTAGCATCGACCAGTTATTGCTAAAGGAGTCACTCCCGGTGAAGGGATCTCGGTCCTTTCCTCATCGAATAAGGTGCAGGATATATCACATATACCGCTGTGCAAAGCAAGAACTGTAGCTACCTGTTTTATTTTGAAATTCAATTCTACAACATCTTAGGTTTCTTTTATTTCATTAATCACATTAATGAAGTCCCATCATTTAAATTACCTAAACATCACAGATAAATACGATGTACACTTATGCCATCCGCATTCGCCTCGATGTCCCCTCGTGCACCGTTAGGTTAGGTAACTAACGACAGAGCGGGGCAGGGCTAGCGCGGGTATAAAACATAAGTAACGTCTATATAATATATCATATATACTATATACTGTATCTATCACAGAACATCACATGATCACATCACAGATATCGCAGCAAAAGAAACATATGAAATATTGGATATACTAGGACGTCCGTGTTTTCAATACGAGCCAGTATAAAACACGGATTCCACGGTCGTGATGAATAGACAAACCCACACCCCTAGACCCCTACGAGAGCGGCAAGCAACCCTACCAATTCTGGAGTTAGGAGACCCGGACTCGACTCCTCGAGTTGGTCTCCCACTGGACTCCAGAACCCGGTTACTTGTGCTCCCTTCCTTGGGTCTATCCTAGTGCGGAAAAGTAAATAATATACAAACGGTGACAACTTCCGCAACCTGGAAGCGCCCCAAATAAAAGAATATTACATACAAGTTTTTAGATGAATGAAAATGAAAAACACTCATCTCACATAAAAAAACCCCGGCTATTCAAACACGACGATCCAATATAACATATCCAGCAACACATAACATCACATGTCATCAACGTAAGTAAATATATCCATCCCAATTGTCGTTGACATATAGCAACGAAACCGGCGATATCACATATTACACTTACGGTCACAGAAAAGAAAGTGTAAAACTACAACAGTTGGAATCCGCAACCACCTCAGACATCGCATGCCTGACCAATTATAAACCCCGCATTTTAGTCTCTTTATCGAAAACACTTTTCAATATGAAGTCGGGCAATTCAACAAGATTCCCGACATCCTGATCGAATGCTCGTCGCAAACTTTAGTAGGCGGCCGCACCCCCGATACCGTCGACGAAGTGCACCAAGGCGGAACACCGCTGCCGCGAGCACCCGAACGGATACTTTCGGCGACGGGGTTCTCCTACAGTCACTTGGTTGGGGCAATGGCGTGAGGCTGTCTATTAAGTTTACCCGGCGAGTATCCGCGTACGCTACGTGATTGCGACGGACTTTTGATCACATCAAAATTCCGTGGCAACCGATCAAGTGAGACTAAACTGCTATGTTTATAACATTCATTTAGTTATCTCATAACTCATTGTGAATTCCAATTATTGTATCCCATTCCGGATAAATAGAAAATGTCAAACTTTCCGATCGAACAATCGAACACCCAACTTTTCCCGAAACTGATCAACACATGAAACAAGTATAACAACATTCCGTTCGTGCCTCAGTACCAACGGTCCAGCCGTAGAAGGGTCAAGCCAACGCCTCACATGTGGCACGCCGTACTGCCCCAAACCCGAAGGTTCAAAGGGCAGTTCAAGACGGTCACATAATCGAGTTAAGGTTTGTTGTCTTCTAGAGGGACCATCGAGTTACTTGCACTACTTAGAACGTCGTTAAACTACGGAAAAATCCAACACTTGGAAATTTCCCGGCAGGGGAAAAATTGGGTATTTATATCCGGTCGAACTTTTTAACATATTCTAAAAATATCCGGAAAGTCAAATAGACAAAATTTGATACCCCGATCGAAACACCGAATCCCCAAAACAATCCCAGAAAATACAACTCTGGAAACAGTAATAAAAATTCCCAGAAAATCCAGAATAAAATAATAAGAGTTACTGTGCAAATAGTGGAGGATGACGTCATCAAGGTGCGGCGGAACCGCCGCAGAATGCAGGCATATGCCGCGCTTCCGCCGCGAGATTTACTGTTCATCCAAAAATATTTACATGGTAATTCTTATTTTTCCCTGCTGAATTTTTTAGCAATTTTTAATATGGAAAAATCCACGTTTTACGAAATCGTCCAGAGAGCATATTGCCGGGTGGGTTTCGGGTTCGTTCGGGCTTCGAATTCCGTCTAGACTTCGCCTAAGTCTCTAGCTAGGCTCTGATACCACTGTTGGGTTCCTAGGCATCCTAATGAGGTCTCACAAGGCATCAACCATGCCAATTTCAAAAATTATAGGTGCCGAGAGACCCGACTATGGATCGTTTGCTAGATTTCTAGGCGAAAAAGCTAACTAGTTAACACTTAACTACAAGATACGGAAATACAACCTTTGTAGATCCGGTGCTCCACCTCCATAGCTCCGCAACGAAGTCTTCTCCGCTGTCCAAGAAGAATCCGGGCTCTAGCGTCGTCTTCGTCGGAGAATGGGCGGGCTAGGTCGTCGATGTCCAAGCCGAAGATGATCTACGTCGAGGCATCGATGAATCAAGCTCCACCTTCACCAAGTCATGAAACTTGTGAAGGAAACACACTCTACTACTTGGCAAGAGGTAGAGGATGAAGAAATAGGAAGTAGGTAAACTTTAGAATTGGATTTCTCACTCATTTGCATCAATCACCATTGATGAGGTTTTCTTTCTTCAAGTGAAGAAGATGAGGAAGAAGAAGATAATGTTATGATATGTTAATCTTTTTAAAAGAATAAATAAAATCAACCTTATCATAACATAACTATGGTTATGTGTAGAGAGCAAATCATGGTTTAGTGGATGGTTAGGTTAAGCATGAGACAAAAATGGTTGCAAAGTCAAACATACATGAAGCTTCATGAAAACAACAAATAAAGCCTCCATTTCTTCTCATGCTAAATGTTTTCCAAAAAGAATAAATGTATATATAAATAAATAAGAAAAGAAAAACCCTAATTATCCACTTAACCATTGTTTAATTCTTTACACTTAACCAAAATTCATGTATCATCAAACATGATACAAAGAAGTGCACAAAATCATATCGCATATGCAATGCGCATACCCGAGTGAGAAAATCCATTTTAAAGTGAACCGATACTAGTTAATGCAAAGTAATATATCAAATATATAATAATGCATTAAATCATTAAATCAACACTTGATTCAATGATCCGGTCATGTCGCACACAACCGACTGGTATCATTAGTAACAACTTATCGAATCAACACTTGATCCGATAACCCGGCTATATCGCATATAACCGATCAATGTCACATCGCGAGAATCGAATACAGTATCACATACTGGTATTATTCTCGGTCCCGCACATATCTCATATGCGCTCCTATTTCGTTTCGCTTGAGCCAGGAAACCTCTGTGTAGGACTCTAAAGACTCGTCAATACGCCGGCAGCAGATGATGATCATATCAAACATCCACAAGCCGCAAGCGGTCTGCTAAACGTAACGGCCACCCGGGTATTGAGCGATCTGAAGATCGACGAGCAAGCCCGCTCACACTCCAGTGAATCCGACCAGTAACACTACCGTACAGTCCGGTCTGATCGTCTGATATGTCGCATATCTCGCCTAGGGGTGGTAAACGTCAGACCCCAATAGCTCGATAAGTCGTGTAGATATGAGGTCTATAACTGGTCGAGAAACTACTGGTAACACTTACCAGCAATTCTCTGATCAGCCCTGGCCAGGGACTTCCTGTTATAGCCAATCGAACACAGCGCAACATCAACCCCCTATACCGGGAGAGACGAATCCCCTCCTATCGCTCATTGCCTCCATGTGACTCGGGACTGTACCCAAAAACCACCGTTTTGCACGCCCTCTTGGACGTGGTAAGATGGAAATCAATGCACAGTGGGAACCACACAAGACTCTATGACGATCTCGGGTCAACAGACTACTCTGTACCAGTGTCACCAGAGAACTGCCATCTGACGTGAGGTATAATACCATCTGGGAGTTCTCGGCGAGTCCGTCCAGTGTACCCAGTCTCTACTGAGCACCCGTATATCATCTCTAATGTCAAACACCAATGGATATGGGATCATCCATCGCCCATCTGTATGGGTCGAGAAGGTACACGCTAGTCTACTCTGGTATATCGATGCCCCGTCTCGATACACCCTCGATTAGGGACTTTGAAGGATGTACTTATGGACTACCATGTCCCCACTAGTATGATCCGCATCATAGTCCAGGTAGTCAAGCACACATCCTAAGGGCTTTACCAACATGTAACAGAGAGACAATCAGTATACACGTTAAGGTAAAGTTCAACCAGATAGCATACTATCATGTCGAGCAAGAAAGTCCTCCCTATATATGTCCCAGCATCCACTACAATATACATCCTATGTATAGTAATGGCCTCTAGGGAATATATATAACTAACAGCTATAACAGGAAATCCCTGGCCAGGGTTGCTGAGATTTACTGGTAAGTGTTACCAGTAGTTTCTCGAATTGTTATAGACCTCATATCGACACGACTTATCGAGCTATTGGGGTCTGACGTTAACCACCCCTAGGCGAGATATGCGACATATCAGACGATCAGACCGGACTGTACGGAAGTGTTACTGGTTGGATTCACAGGAGTGTGAGCGGGCTTGCTTGTCGATCTTCTGATCGCTCAATACCCGGGTGGCCGTTACGTTTAGCAGACCGCTTGCGGCTTGTGGGTGCTTGATATGATCATCATCTGCTGCCGGCGTATTGACGAGTCTTTAGAGTCCTACACAGAGGTTTCCTGGTTCAAGCAAAACGAAATAGGAGCGCATATGAGATATGTGCGGGACCGAGAATAATGCGTGTATGCGATACCGTATTCCATTCTCGCGATGAATGTATCGATTAGGTTATATGCGATATACCCTAGTTATCGAATCAAGGATTGATTCGATAAACCGATACATTGGATACTAGTCGGTTATATGTGATATGACCGGATCGTTAAATCAAGTGTTGATTTAATGATTTAATGTATAATTATATATTTGATATATTACTTTGCATTAACTAATATCGGTTCACTTTAAATGGATATTCTCACTCGGGTGTGCGCATTGCATATGCGATATGATTTTGTGCACATGATTGTATCATGTTTGATGATACATGCTTTTTGGTTAAGTGTAAAGTATTAAACTATGGTTAAGTGGATGATTAGGGTTTTTACTTATTCATTTATTTGTTTGTTTATTCATTTTTGGAAAAAGGAAAATGGTGGCTAATTTGGATATATGTCAAAGCTTCATGAAGCTTTGACTTAGTCACCATTTTTGTCTTCATACCTAACCTAACCATTCACTTAACTTGAGTTTAGTCTATACACTTAACCATGGTTGATTATGATAAGTATTTTATTATTTTCTATTTTCTAAATTAACTTATCATAATTTTCTTCTTCTTCTTCTTCATATCTATCATGAAGAAAGCTTAGGTCATCAATGGTGATTGATGATAAAGAGTGAGAAATCCAATTCTAAATTGAACCCACTTCCTATTTCTTCATCCTCTACCTCTTGCCAAGTAGTAGAGTGTGTTTCCTTCACAAGTTTTCATGACTTGGTGAAGTTGGAGCTTGATCTAGCGATGCCTCGACGTAGATCATCTTCGGCATGGACATCGACGACCTAGCTTGCCTATTCTCCGATGAAGCCGACGCTAGAGCCCGGGAATTCACTAGGACAGCGAGGGGACTTCGTTGTGGAGCTATGGAGGTGGAGCACCGGATCTACAAAGGTTGTATTTCCGTTTCCTTATAGTTAAAGTTGTTAACTAGTTATCTTTTCGCCTAGATTTCTAGACAACGATCCACAGTCGGGTTTCTCGGCACCGTTAAAATTTAAAATTGGCATGGTTGATGCCTTATGAGACCTCTATAGAGTGCCTAGGAACTCTACAGTGGTATCAGAGACTAGCTAGAGCCTTAGGCGAAGTCTAGACGGAATTTGAAACCCGATCGAACCGAAACCCAACCCCAAAAATTGCTCTCTGTACTTTTTCTAAAATCGTGGATTTTTCCAAATTAAAAATATGCAGAAGACTCAGCAGGGAAATCTAAGAATTACGGCGCAAAAAGTTTTGCATGAACAGTGTATTCGGCGGCGGAACCGCGGCATAAGCCTAGCTTATGCGGCGGTTCCGCGGCAGAAGTGTTACGTCAGCAGTAACTGTTTGCGCAGTAATTCATTGTTTCAGGTGCTGAGTTCTCTGGGTATTTTTAAAATTTTTTCAAGAGTTGAATTTTCTGGAGTTGTTTTGGGGATTCGGTGTTTCGATCGGGGTATCAAATTTCGTCTTTGTGTATTTCCGGATAATTTTTAGAATATGTTAAAAAGTTCGACCGGATATAAATACCCAATTTTTCCCCTGTCGGGAAATTTCCAAGTGTTGGATTTTTCCGTAGTTTAACGACGTTCTAAGTAGTGCAAGTAACGCGATGGTCCCTCTAGAAGACAACAAACCTTAACTCGATTATGTGACCGTCTTGAACTGCCCTTTGAACCTTAGGGTTTGGGGCAGTACGGCGTGCCACATGTGAGGCGTTGGCTTGACCCTTCTACGGCTGGACCGTTGGTACTGAGGCATGAACTGAATGTTGTTAGACTTATTTCATGTGTTGATCTGTATCGGGAAAACTTGGGTGTTCGATTGTTCGATCGGAAAGTTTGACATTTTCTATTTATCCAGAATGGGATACAATAATTGGAATTCACAACAAGTTATGAGATAACTAAATGAATGTTATAAACATAGCAGTTTAGTCTCACTTGATCGGTTGCCACGGAATTTTGATGTGATCAAAAGTCCGTCGCAATCACGTAGCGTACGCGGATACTCGCCGGGTAAACTTAATAGACAGCCTCACTCCATAGCCCCGACCAAGTGACTGTAGGAGAACCCCGTCGCCGAAAGCATCCGTTTGGGTGCTCGCGGTGGCGGTGTTCCGCCTTGGTTCACTTCGTCGACGGCGTCGGGGGTGCGGCCGCCTACTGAAGTTTGCGACGAGCATTCGATCAGGATGTCGGGAATCTTGTTGAATTCCCCGACTTGATATTGAAAAGAGTTTTCGATAATGAGACTAAAATGCGGGGTTTATAATTGTTAGGCATGCGATGTCTTAGAAATTCATTTGGTCAGGCATGCGATGTCTGAGCAGGTTGCGGATTCCAACTGTTGTAGTTTTAAACTTTCATTTCTGTGACCGTAAGTGTAATATGTGATATCGCCGGTTTCGTTGCTATATGTCAACGACAATTAGGATGGACATATTTACTTACGTTGATGACATGTGATGTTATGTGTTGCTGGATATGTTATATTGGATCGTCGTGTTTGAATAGCCGGGGGTTTTTATGTGAGATGAGTGTTTTTCATTTTCATTCATGTAAAAACTTGTATGTAATATTCTTTTATTGGGGCGCTTCCAGGTTGCGGAAGTTGTCACCTTTTGTATATTATTTACTTTTCCGCACTAGGATAGACCCAAGGAGGAGGGCACAAGTAACCGGGTTCTGGAGTCCAGTGGGAGACCAACTCGAGGAGTCGAGTCCGGGTCTCCTAACTCCAGAATTGGTAAGGTTGCTTGCCGCTCTCATAGAGGTCTAGGGGTGTGGGTTAGGCTATTCATCACGACCGTGGAATCCGTGTTTTATACTGGCTCGTATTGAAAACACGGACGTCCTAGTATATCCAATATTTCATATGATTCTTCGGCTGCGATATCTGTGATGTGATCATGTGATGTTCTGTGATAGATACTGTATATAGTATATATGATATATTATATAGACGTTACTTATGTTTTACACCCGTGCTAGCCCTGCCCCGCTCTGCCGTTAGTTACCTAACCTAACGGTGCATGAGGGGACATCGAGGTGAATGCGGATGGCATAAGTGTACGTCGTATTTATCTGTGATGTTTAGGTAATTAAATGACGGGACTTCATTAATGTGATTAATGAAATAAAAGAAACCTAAAGATGTTGTAGAATCGAATTTCAAAATTAAAACAGGTAGCTACAGTTCTTGCTTTGCACAGCGGTATATATGATATATCCTGCACCTTATTCGATGAGGAAAGGACCGAGATCCCTTCACCGGGAGTGACTCCTTTAGCAATAACTGGCAGATGCTACACACTCGGTTTGTCTTTTGATTGCTTTTAAGAGTTTTTGCTTTGCACAGTGATATATATGATATATCCTGCACCTCATTCGACGAGGAAAGGACCGACGATCCCTTCACCGGGAGTGACTCCTTTAGCAAAACTAGAAAAGCCTCAAAAGCACTCCATTTTTAAAATCATTTGATTCTACAACGATATCAAGTTCATTACGCAACAGGTTTTCATAAAAATCTGTCGTAGCCCTCCGTCATTTCAGATAAATCCTGTTTAGTATTCGTGCTGCGTTTGTTGACCTTGTCAAGGCGCAGTGTGCGGTAGCTAACCAGTATTTATCTGCTTATGCATATGATGCAGATTGGGTTAGGGTATCGTGCGGCCTTGTTGACCTTGTCAAGGGTCGTGCGGGTGGGTTTGATTCAATCAAGAAATGACGGGTTGAACTTGACTTGCGGTCTATGGTTTGTTGACCTTGTCAAGGTCATAGATCGTTCGGGGCAAAATATTATCGGGAATTTCAAGTGTTGAAATTTACAATGAGATTGCATACCTTCTATGAGATAGTTGGATCCCGATACCCGCTGTGAGTAATTGTTACTCCTGGGAGAGTTTTATACATTACAATTAGCCGATCAAGTAGGTGTCTAGAAAGGTGTCAACGAGGTTACGCCTCTGGGAAAACGAGGTTTACATTAATTAGGTTCGTGGGAAAGCACGGGGGACCTCCCTCAAAGTACCGACACTGGCCTGGCTGAAAGATTGGCGAACTTGTAGTGTGTAATTAATCCCGGCTAGTCTTTCCTTTTAGGGTTTGAAGGAAGATTTGATAAAAAGCAGTGGGAGCCATCCTGATTAGATAAAATAATAACCAATCTATTCTTGCAAGAGCGCACGCTGAGTGTTTTCTTCTCTCTCTCTCCAGGTAGCGACCATATCACGCCTTAATCAAGATAATAATACGGATTATTGACCGGACCCGCTTGTTATACTGAGCTGGGGAACGTTGGTCCCGCTCCAACTTATAATTGTTATAAGACAGAGCAGGAAATTGGGGAATACCAGATTTCCCGTGCCGCCCAAACGAAGAGAGTGCATGCTGATGCATCATCTTTGGGTGTGTTCATTATACAGAACTGTTTCTCAGTATCCTTTACGTCCTGGGTATGTGATACCAGATCAGGATCCCAGATATGTAATATGTTACATAGGGCTAAAGAAAGGTAGAGGACTGAGAACGGGTGATAAGTTTCATGAGGCAGAAAACGGGGCAAGTGTTGCAGCCAAGTCTGTTGGTCACTGTCTCCCTGTATTACGAATACATTGATTCTGAACGAATGTTATTAGATACCGAACCTGATATACAAAATTATATCTATCTCTTTATTAGTAAAGAAATGATAAAATTTTGTATAGATGGATAATGTTTTGAACATTTCCTATATCAAAAGTTGATCGGTTCAGGCACGTTTTCTAAAAGCATTGACGTTCTAAATCAAACTACAGTTCTTTTGTATACAGAACACACACAAGAGGAAAAGTTCAGAAATGAACGAATCCTTCTTGAGGCATTGTAGACTAGGTCATATCAATGTGACCCGACTAGCTAAAGTTACATATAGATGCATATTTAAATCAGTTTGAATTTACATCTTGTGAAACTCGCCAGTCATGTCACAAAGATAAGATGACCATAGCTCCGTTTACTGGAAACAAAGAAAGAGTTAGTGAACTCTTGGGATGATACATGTTGATGTATGTAGGTCCCCTGTCTACACATGCCAAGACTGGTTCTTTGTACTTTATTACATTCTCTGATGATCTTTCGAGATTCAGACCTATGTTCCTGTTGAAACACAAGTCCGAACCTTTTGAGATATTCACGGAATATAAGTTAGAAGTAGAGAACCAAAATACGGGTAAAACTATTATGTCCTTTGATGTGATCAAGAAGAAGAATACTTGTGCATGGAATTTCTGGATTATTCTAAAGGAGAATGAGATTCTCTCTCAGCATTACTCCTCCGTATACACCATAGCACGATGGTATATCGGGGCGGAGCAGATACACCCTATTTGATATGGTGTGCTCTATGATGAGTACTGCTGAGTTACCTTTTTCCTTTTGGGAGTTATGCACTTATGAAGTTGCATACCTATTGAATAGGGTTCCAATCAAATCAGTTGCCTACCATTTCATATGTGATATGGAAAGGGAAGAGCCCATGTCTTAAGCTAGTTAAGATTTGGGGTTGACCGGCCTATGTCTGAAAGCAAAATCTGGACAAGCTCGAGGCAAAGTCTGTAATGTAGAACTGGAAAGGTTCCAGATATACAAACGACAGCAGATGATTTGATAAAACCAAAGGATTCAATAGTTACCAATGAACCTCAGCCTCTCCGCCGATCTAGTAGGGTTCCTTACCCACCTGAGAGATACTTTGGTTTCTCTATGACAGTGGGAGCGAGAATTGCATCATGAGATGATGACCCAACTAGTTTCGAGCTGGCCATCAGGAGTGGGACTCTGTAAGAATGGCTGGATGCTTAGCGATCTGAGATGGAATCCATGTACACCAACAAAGTATGGACTTTAGTTGCTATATCTGAAGGGTTAAATCCCCATCAGGAGCAAGTATATCTTGAGAAGATTACTTGGTGTACTTGGAAAAGTTGAGACTTTCAAAGCTAGACTTGTTAAAGCTTTTCATCATCGACCAGGCGTGGATAATGATGAAACCTTTTCAAGTAGCTATGCTTAAGTCCATCCAGATCCTACTTGCCACGGCTACATACCATGACTACGATATCTGGTGGTTGGGTGTCATGACAGCTTTTCTAAATGATGTTTTAGAAGAGAGCGTCTGTAAGTACACAGCCAGAGGGCTTCGTAGACAGTGGGAGCAGCGGAAACGTGTGCAATATGTTTTATAGGATAAAGCAAGTATCGCGGAGTTGGAACATCTGTTTTGATGTGATTAGTCAAAGAGTTTGACATCATCAAAATGGTAGATGAAATTTGTATAAACAAAAGGGTAGTAGGGAGTATGGTGATGATCCTCGTAGAGTACGTGGATGACATACTCTTGATAAAAAAGGAGTTTCCTATGCTACGCTCGGTCAATCTCAGCTTATCACAATGATTCTCCATATAGAATCAAATTGATACCTCCTAAATCTTGGGTTATGGATCTATGAGATAGATCTAATTGGATGTTAGGATTCTCACTAGTTGTAGTGAGATGGTATCAACCGATCCTGGAGAGAATCACTGAAAGGGTTCCAGGGTGATAAAGACGACTGAATGTCAGTCGCAGGTATTGTCTTTACCCTCAGTAAAGGGACGGTATGTTGGAAGAGTTCCAAGATAGATACCGTGACATACTAGACGATAAAGGCTGAATACATCGCTACTTAAGATGCTACCAAAGAGGCTGTCTGGGTGTATATTAGTTCATGAGATGAACTTAGTTCCTCCCATTGTGTGACAATGGAGTTGTGGCTTATGCCAAGGAACGCAGGTCCCATCAGTGATCCAGACATATTCTAAGGCAGTATCACCTGATCATGGAGATAGTTGATCTCCAGGGAGATCGAGGTTAGGAGAGTAGACTCAGAGGACAACACAGCGGATCCACTCACAAAGGCCTGTTCCCAGAGAGAGACTTTTATGGGATGGTTGAGTATGAGATACTGCAACCACTGCTATCAGATGGCCCTAGTGCAAGTGGGAGATTGTTAGTTATATGTATGCCTTAGAGGCCATTACTATACATAGGATGTATATTGTAGTGGATGCTTGGACATATATAGGGAGGACTTTCTTGCTCGACATGATAGTATGCTATCTGGTTGCTCTTTATCTTAACGTGTACACTGATTGTCTCTCTGTTACATGTTGGTAAAGCCCTTAGGATGTGTGCTTGACTACCTGGACTATGATGCGGATCATACTAGTGGGGACATGGTAGTCCATAAGTACATCCTTCAAAGTCCCTAGTCGTGGGTGTATCGAGACGGGGCATCGATATACCAAAGTAGACTAGCGTATACCTTCTCGACCCATATAGATGGGCGATGGATGATCCCATATCCATTGGTGTTTGACATCAGAGATGATATACGGGTGCTCAGTAGAGACTGGATACACTGGACGGACTCGCCGAGAACTCCCAGATGGTATTATACCTCACGTCAGATGGCAGTTCTCTGGTGACACTGGTACAGGTTAGTCTGTAGACCCGAGATCGTCATAGAGTCTTGTGTGGTTCCCACTGTGCTTTGATTTCCATCTTACCACGTCCAAGAGGGCGAGCAAAATGGTGGTTTTTGGGTACAGTCCCGAGTCACATGGAGGCAATGAGCGATAGGAGGGGATTCGTCTCTCCCGGTATAGGGAGTTGATGTGGCGCTGTGTTCGATTGGCTATAACAGGAAATCCCTGGCCAGGGTTGCTGAGATTTACTGGTAAGTGTTACCAGTAGTTTCTCGAATTGTTATAGACCTCATATCGACACGACTTATCGAGCTATTGGGGTCTGACGTTAACCACCCCTAGGCGAGATATGCGACATATTAGACGATCAGACCGGACTGTACGGAAGTGTTACTGGTTGGATTCACAGGAGTATGAGCGGGCTTGCTCGTCGATCTTCTGATCGCTCAATACTCGGGTGGCCGTTATGTTTAGCAGACCGCTTGTGGCTTGTGGGTGCTTGATATGATCATCATCTGCTGCCGGCGTATTGACGAGTCTTTAGAGTCCTACACAGAGGTTTCCTGGTTCAAGCAAAACGAAATAGGAGCGCATATGAGATATGTGCGGGACCGAGAATAATGCGTGTATGCGATACCGTATTCCATTCTCGCGATGAATGTATCGATAAGGTTATATGTGATATACCCTAGTTATCGAATCAAGGATTGATTCGATAAACCGATACATTGGATACTAGTCGGTTATATGTGATATGACCGGATCGTTAAATCAAGTGTTGATTTAATGATTTAATGCATAATTATATATTTGATATATTACTTTGCATTAACTAGTATCGGTTCACTTTAAATGGATATTCTCACTCGGGTGTGCGCATTGCATATGCGATATGATTTTGTGCACATGATTGTATCATGTTTGAGTTTGATGATACATGCTTTTTGGTTAAGTGTAAAGTATTAAACTATGGTTAAGTGGATGATTAGGGTTTTTACTTATTCATTTATTTGTTTATTTATTCATTTTTGGCAAAAGGAAAATGGTGGCTAATTTGGATATATGTTGAAGCTTCATGAAGCTTTGACTTAGTCACCATTTTTGTCTTCATACCTAACCTAACCATTCACTTAACTTGAGTTTAGTCTCTACACTTAACCATGGTTGATTATGATAAGTATTCTATTATTTTCTATTTTCTAAATTAACTTATCATAATTTTCTTCTTCTTCTTCTTCATATCTATCATGAAGAAAGCTTAGGTCATCAATGGTGATTGATGATAAAGAGTGAGAAATCCAATTCTAAATTGAACCCACTTCCTATTTCTTCATCCTCTACCTCTTGCCAAGTAGTAGAGTGTGTTTCCTTCACAAGTTTTCATGACTTGGTGAAGTTGGAGCTTGATCTAGCGATGCCTCGACGTAGATCATCTTCGGCATGGACATCGACGACCTAGCTCGCCTATTCTCCGATGAAGCCGACGCTAGAGCCCGGGAATTCACTAGGACAGCGAGGGGACTTCGTTGCGGAGCTATGGAGGTGGAGTACCGGATCTACAAAGGTTGTATTTCCGTTTATTTATAGTTAAAGTTGTTAACTAGTTATCTTTTCGCCTAGATTTCTAGCCAACGATCCGTAGTCGGGTTTCTCGGCACCGTTAAAATTTGAAATTGGCATGGTTGATGCCTTGTGAGACCTCTATAGAGTGCCTAGGAACCCTACATATGACTCTGCCAGAGGGTTGTTATAGTCGGTGGGAGCAGCAGAAGCATAGTGGACAAGTAGCTTATGTTTACTTATAGACTAAAGAAGGTATAGCGGAGATAGATCATCTATTTTTGATGTGACAGTCATAGGCTTTGACTTCATCAGAATAGGGGATGAATCTGTTAAGAAGGTAGTAAGGTGTGATATCCTGGTATTTGGATGACATACACATAGTAGGAAGTGAAATTCCTATACTACGATCAGTTATATTGTGGTTGTCACACAGTGTTTTCTCCACATAGGATATGGATATAATATCAGGCATTCTGGTTACTAGATCTATGGTTTTAGATCTAGATTTGGGTAGTGTCCCAATCTGGGTATTTACTCACCATCGGATTTTAAATCCAGAGATTCTCCTTTGTTATTTCGGTTAGATTTTAAGAGGAAATCTTTCCAAGTTCAGGCTTCTTCCATAGATAGGTGATATTTAAGAATCTTTAAATCTTTAATTCAATCGGTTCCTTTGGAAAGATTTGAGAGCCCTTTTCTCAGAATTTAATTCTGTTAACAGGTAGGCTTTGAGAGCCGGTCACGTGTGGCCACGTGACCCTCGGTCACGTGTGGGCACGTGACCCCCTTGGAACGATCCCTCTTCTTCGTTTTGCGCTCTGCCTTCTGGCCGCTGCTTAGCCGTCACGTGCCACCACGTGACCCCTGGTCACGTGTGAGCACGTGACCCTCGTCTGGAGCCTTTTTCTTGATTGAGTCTGCTGCTTTTGAGTGTCACGTGCCAACACGTGACCCTGGTCACGTGGGAGCACGTGACCCTTTCTGAAGCCCTTTTCTTTGATGTAGTTCAGGGAACCGGTTTTCCTTTGAAGCCGCTTTTAAATGTCACGTGCCAACACGTGACCCAGGTCACGTGGGAGCACGTGACCCTTTCTGAAGCCCTTTTCTTTGATGTACAAGGGAAGCTGAATCTGTCTTGCCGATGCTTTTAAATGTCACGTGCCAACACGTGACTGCTGGTCACGTGCCAGCACGTGATGCCTCCTTCGTAACCTTTCCTGATTTTAAATCAGGAAACAGGATCCTCAGGCTCGACTGCCTCTGGGAGGGCTTTCGATCCTTGTCGGTTGTGGTAGGAAGCTACCAGCCGGGGATAGCTGAGCAGGGAAACTGCTGAGCTGCCTCTAAGGAGGGCTTGGATCCTCAGTGTTAGAGGGGCCGTAGGGGTCCTTCTAAGGATAACCGGGCAGTGAAGCTGCGCGGCTGCCTCTTGGCGAGGGCTTTTGATCCATAGCGTTGCGAGTGGGGAAGCCACCGGCCAGGGATAGCCGAGCAGGGAAGTTGCTGAGCTACCTCTAAGTAGGTCTTGGATCCTTAGCGTTGGAGGGGCCGTAGGAGGCCCGCTAAGGATAGCCGAGCAGTGAGGCTGCGCGGCTGCCTCTTGGCGAGGGCTTTGATTCCTGGCGTTGTGAGTAGGGAAGCTACCGGCCAGGTTTAGCCGAGCAGGGTAGCCTCTCAGCTAATTCTTCATGAGGTTTTGCCCGACCATCCCGTTGCAGGTACGGGGAACAGGAACGGTCGCTCGCTGCGACCGTGCGCGCAGCATGCGTATTGAATGCCGGGGGAGGAGAAGCGCTAGGGTCGCGTCGTTTCAATTCCGCCAAAGAAGGCTCGATGATTGCCGTGTGGCAGCGACTTTTTGGGCGAAAGCGGGCGACTGTTGAGCTCCATTGGGGCGCAGTGGGCTATATAAGGCTGAAGGAGCGCTGGTTCTTCCTTCCTTCGTAGACAGATCGTTGAAAATGCAGGACTTCCCCTTCACCATCCCCGAAATCATTCACTTCGAAGATGCATACCTTTATGACCATAATTGCACCGAAGACACGGTGCAGTTGGTCTATGGGAGCATCGAAGACCACTTCGGCCGGTTGCTCCCTCGGCGCTCCTCCCTATTGCAGCTGTTGATATACTCTATCTAGAGAGTGTCGCCGGGGCTTTACAACCCCTTGTCTGAGCAGCTCTATGATGAGGCCGTGGGTAAGCTGTGGTCTCTGAGGCGCTTCGTCCTGATCTCCGCGAACCGGCTGGCTCGCTCAGAGGCACCCGTCCGTGAGTGCTACGAACTGAGGCTCGGGGTCAACGCACGCGGTGGGAATCGAGGGCAGAGGCTGGATCTCGCGAGGCCTCGGCTGGCGGAGATCTTCACCGAGTACCACGAGCAGTGCTCTCTGCACCCCCTCCCCCCGTTGTTGTAATTTTCTTTTTTTTCTTTTTGCATGTATAGCTGAGGAGCCCATAATACCTTTTGAATAAACAAGATTTTTTCCTTCTTTTTCGCAATGTTCCATTGATCTTTATTAAATCAATAACAGACCCTAGGAAGAGTTTACATTGCCTTAAAATAAAAGTACATGTTAGTAGATGACCTTATTAGCTCGGCCCGAGCTCCCTGGAGGCTCGTTGGCCTCCGTGCTCGGCACCGGATATGGGGCTCCCTGAGTCCCGTGCTGGTCGTCTGCCGAAACGAGCATGATCTGGCCAATGGTTAGCTCAGCGGGAAGGTGACGCTGCTCCTGCTCGCGCTCGGCCTGCTGTTTGTCTCTCAAGTAGGCAGCGAGGTGCCCCGATCGGATGAGCTCTACGATGTAGTCCCTAAGTTGCTTACAATCCTCCGTGGCGTGGCCCAGTGTCCGGTGGAAAGTGTAGTAAGGGCCCCGGGTTCGCTTCGCGGCCTGACGCGGGATTGGAGGGAACTTGAAGAACCCTTCGTTCTGGGCCTCCTTTAGCAACACTGCGAGGGAGACGTTGAGTGGGGTATACTCCTAGAACTTCGGGTGATAGGGCTGCTGACGCTCCGTCCTTTCTTCCCGGGCCCTCTTCTTCTGGTCGGGCCGGTCTGCTCGAGGGAGGTTCGCGTTCACCTCGGACTCTAATTGAACCTCGCGCTCGGTCCACGCATTGACTTCGGCCATGGTCTTAGGCTGTGCCAACGCGAAGGAGCGCAACCACTCTTTGTGCCTAAGACCGGATCTGAGCGCCGTGATGACGGTCTTGTCCCGGTGCTCGGGGACCTCGAGGAGGGCATTGTAGAAGCGGGAGATGTAAGCTTTGAACGTCTCTTTATCCCCGCTCTTAATTGTGAAGAGGTAGTCGACCGTGTGCCTCTGCCGACGGTTCCTGATGAAATGACCGAGGAACTGAGTAGCTAGCTCATCAAAGGTCGAGATTGAGCGAGGCTCGAGTCCTCAGAACCAGTCCCGACCAGAGCGGGTGAGGGTGGCTGGGAAGGCCCTGCACTGGGCGGCGTCAGAATGATCCTGGAAGATCATCCCCACGGTGAAAACGTCCAGATGGTCTTTCGGGTTGGTTTTCCTGTCGAACAGAGTGACCTTCGGGGGCTTATTGCGCGAGGAGACGTGGATAGCGAGCAGTTCCTTAGTAAACGACTTGGTGAGCGAGTCGGCGGCGTATTTAGCCCCGTCGCTTGAGAGGTGTCCTTCCCGGCGCATGCCTTCAATCTTCTTCTCGAGGGCGTCGAGACGGTCGTGGTACCCCGAGGATCCGGCTCTTGGCGATCCCTGGCTTCTTCTGGGGGAGACCTGTGTCTGGGCGCGGCCCCGGTTCCTCTCGATGAGGTTTCTCAGATCCCCGGACGAGGTAGCCCCCAAGCCGTCGTGGCGAGCCCCTTCCGTGCGACCTCGTCGAGGGAAGGGGTGTCGATCATGCCTGTGCACAGGCAAGGTGACCGACATCTCCTCAGGGAGGTAAGGATCGCGCGGAGGCTCGAGGCGATGCGTTCTGGCGGCAGATCTCGGGGTGGACCTTGGGGCGCCCAACGGGCCTCAGGGAGTATCGGCCCATGAGATCTGTGGCCGGGGGTTGCAGCCTGCCGGTGGTCAACCGTGCCGACGAGGGCAGAGCCTTCTAGAGGCGGGGGAGCGGCGACCTGGGGCCCAGGTCCGGCCGTTTGGACGCAGACGAGCGCCTCCATGAGGGACTGTAGCTGATCTATTCGGCTGGCAAGGGCGTTGATGATGGTCGCTGGGGGAGGTCCGTCTGCGCCTCCGGTGAGGGGGAGGCGGCGGCTGGTACCCGGATCTTCAGGGTGATCGCTGGCCATGCGGATGGAGACCAAAAGGCCAATTTTGTATTTTGTGGAGTTTTGATTCCCACAGATGGCGCCAACTGATGGAGGTCCTTTTCGGGTCTCCGTCAGATGTTGTTTTCCGTCAATCTCCCGAACAATTTTGGAGGTGATCTTCTGTTGCGTGTAAGTCTCAATGGGTTTGAGGAGATTGGTGATTTGAGCTGTTTGGCACCGAGTACCTGCAAAGAAGTCCCGGGGTGGTTTGGTACCACCGAGGACACTCCAACGATCAAGTTAGTACTAGATCCGAGCAGAGTAACGGCTAAGTGGAATAAAAAAAAGGCTTACTTGACCCCTCTGTGATAGGGGTTTATATAGCGGCGGCAACACGCGGCAGCAGGCGCGAAAATCTCGCCGGCAGTGTAGCGCCTTGAAAAGTCGTTTTGGTGTTTTCCTGAAAATCGGTGAAAATTCGGTATTTTTCCGAAAACCGTCTTTTTTGTTATTTTGCAGTTTAGGGCTAATTATACCTAAAATGGATAGGTAATTGCTTGTTTTTAGTAGCTAATGAGTTACTTATTAAATTTTGGGCATTTAAAAAATTTTCCCTATTTTTCAATTTTTTAATATTATTTTAAGCCGGTAAGAAAATACATTAAATTAGCGATAAATACAAATTTTTCCGGGATAATTTTAATATTTAAAATTATTTTAATTAAAATCTAGTTGTAACATAAATTTTTAGTATTTTATTTTGATTTTTAACTAATTTTTATTATAGAAAACGAAATTTATTGAATTTAAGCTTAAACTTGCAATTTTGGACTTGTAGGGGGTCTTTTTGCATAAAAAAATTTTTGTGCACTCCCACTCACTTCTCCCTCACCCTAGGCCAGCCATTTCCAGCAGCACATGGAAAAAAAAAATTCCATGCTCTTTGACTTGTGTTTTTGTGTGGAAATGAGGGTTTTTTTAAAGGTTTTTGAATAGTTAAATAGGGTATGGTGCTTTGACTTTGGGGGAGTTTGACTAGAGACTTTTTCCCACACCCACACCACTCCCCTCTCCCTCATTTCTGTCCAGAAAATCAGCAGCTCCCCCCCTTCATTTTCCTCTCTATTTTGTTCACAAATTCATCTCAAAAACCATAAAAAATCAACAAATCCTTTACAATTTCAAAGCAAAACCTTATTCCCTCTCTTCTCAAACCCAAATTGGCTCAAATCTTGGAGAAAGATGGCATCTTGGGAGGCTTTAGCAACATAGGGTTTGAACTTTTGAGGTATAACTTCTAATCAAATGGTTACATTGTAGTTAAAGTATGCTAATTAGAACTTTGAAAATTGTTTTAGTGTTAATTTTAGTGTTAATTGCATACTAGTTTTTTAAAGTTTGTGGTTTGAAATTAATTTAGGGTTTAGATCACCATCAAGAGATTAATTAAGCTATTTTGTTATCTAGTTATTTTGTTAGCTTAATCTAAGTGGTTAAATTGCTAATTGGGCTAAAATCTAGTGTTAATTTAGTGTTAGATTCTAATCTAGTTTTTAAAGGTTTATGGTTAGAGTTAAACTAGGGTTTTTAGGAACCATTATTTAGTTAATTAAAGCTAGTTAGATATCTAGTTAAATACTAAACCAATCTTTAAGGTTACTTTGCTTAAGTGGCTTCATATTATGCTAATCTATGTTAAGCTTGTGTGAAATTTTCATTAAGATTGCTAATTACCAAATTCAAGAAGAGGTTTGTGTATGGAATGTGGGTTTTGTAGCATGGTAAATAAGTTAAAATTTGTGTTTTTGGTGGCTAACTAGTTGTGTGGATTGGATGGTTGTGTTGGACCGTGATAACTTTGTCGCTATTGTCGATGTTTGCACCTAATTGCTATTCTAGCTTACTAGTTTTTACTAAAATGTTGTGATGAATTAATTGCGATGTCTTGATGACATTTTTAGCGTATCCTATGACATTTAGGATGCGTGTGTGCGGATTTTTGAGTGGTCGGGTTTTAGTTTTGCCGGGCGACCAAATCGGCGATTTTTGGCAGTTTTTACGATTTTCGCGTATGTTCCGCGCACCTTGTGCACGTTGTACCTAGCTAGTGAACATTAGTATTTTCGTTTGGGTTTTGCGTCAGTCTTGATAGGTAACCTTATGTTTGGTATTGATGTAAATTCCAGGTTCGGTCGCGGAGACGTCAGACGCGGCACGAAAGGGGAAAGCGGTGATTGGACACAGCTAGCTAGGGATTCCGGTGAGTAGATGTAACATCTACGGGGGACTATCGTTGGATGGCGCAAGCCGCCCGATAGTTTTAGTAACTTAAAAGATTCCTAGTAATGTTAGTAATTAGGGGTGTAATACTTGTATGATTATTTGCTACATTCATGCCCTATATTGACATACCTATACGAAACCATTTTATAAGACACCTGCACCATTGCCAGGGTTTTTATATGCAGCACGAGCACTATTCATGCTTACACACACACCCTGGTAATTGCCATGCCACCACACTAGATAACCTTTAAATTGAAACCTTTTACTAATTGATACTTAAACTTGTGCTATTGCCTTTAATTCCTTAAAATGAAATCGTAGGATTGCTATTCATGTGCATGTACTTCATCATATTATTTGTTCATGCCTAATCTATTAATCACACATCGCAACTTGATTATTGATACCATATGCATTCATTATCATTGACATATGCACTTATGAGGATTTCTTGAGATTTTATGATATTTCTGGATTTCGGGGAAAAACCGCAAAATTTCTAAACTTATTATATTTTTAAAATATGTAAATTGCGGTTTTCTAGTGATGTAAGTGTCATCCACCATGAGTTTGTTGTGGTTTTCGAGACCCGTTTCGAGGAGTTGGATGAACCATCTCGGGTACATGGTGGGCCCGGTAGGGTACCCCGGGGCAAGAAGCTCGTGGTGCTGACGATGAGCCTGGCAGGGTACGGATTACCTACCGGTGACTTCATTGGGCACGGCGGATATCCAGAGGATACCGACCGGGGCCGCGAGAGGATGAGATATTGATATTGAGATGGGTCAGCCGGATGGCTGAGGCCAGAGACACTATGACATGGATTTATGAGATTTGAGACAGCTTTTAGGTGTCGTTGCTGGACACCGGTTCTCGTCGATTCTTTGAGTATTATGCTGGCATTCTAAAAGAGTTTCAAAAACAAAAAGAAATAAAATGTTTCTTATATATACTTATTGAGACCTCAGATATTCATGTTGCATACATATTAGTACACTGATGTTGTATACACACCTGCTAGTGCATCCAGTCATACCTGTATTTTAGATGCTAGGATGCTTGTGTGCATGCATACGATAGCCTTTGTAGATGTTATTTATTACTCACGAGTTGGCAACTCACCCCCGTTGTGCCACAACCTTTTGGAGGTCCGCTCCGTCAGTACAGTAGTGGCGGGCGCACTTGTTCTTTTGCCTCCTTTGCCTGGACTCGAGGTTTTGCTCTTAGGTGGGTTATATCATTATTTTTGTACCACCTTGTATATTCTTTGTATCTAGTGCACTCCATCTATTGTATCTACCAGTATTATTGTATATTGACCTAGAGATGAGACTGTGAGGTTTGTGGACTTTTATGCTGTATTTTGGGGTCGAGCTCACTTGAGTCGACATGCTGTTTTTCTTATGCTTCATTATGATTATTTCGCATATTGTTGCTTTATTTTGCGTGGGATTTGTGACCGCCTTGTGGCGAAGAGCTAGCTCCCGCTTGGGGATGCCTTATTTGTTGGATTCATATATATTTTTGTTGTACCCATTTTGGGGGCCAGTATTTACAAAGGAGACTCTGCCGAAATTTTCGGAAAAATTGATATTGTTTTCAAAAAGGGTTTTATATGACTTATTGATAAACTTGTTTCCAATTGATTGGGTTCTCTTCACTCTTTTGCTTATTTGGTTTGGTTTTCTGGGCTTTGGCTTACTTATCTTACGGACGTCTTTAGACGTTTCGTAAACTTAAGTGCCAGTCACGTTCCGTACCCTACGGGTCGTGACAAAGTTGGTATCAGAGCGATAGGTTTTACCTTTTTGAGTGTAGGATGACCCTTGGTAGATGGAGTAAGTGACTTAAGCAGGGTAACGTAGCGTGCGTATGTCCGCGGCATACTTGCGATACGGTACTCCGCCTAAGTGACTTTAGGATACTTGCTTGAAATTCCTTCTTCAATTCCGTGTATCCTATGATTCTATTGCACTGTTCTTATTATCCGTTTTCCTGTAACAGCCACTATGCCGCCGAAGGCTACGAGGGCACAGAGGGCTGCCGCCAGAGACGAGATTCGAGCTGGCTCGTCCGAGACTAGGACTGAGCAGGGTGGTATGCCTACGCCGCAGGGACAGACCGATCCACCTTCCCCAGGCCGTATGGATAGGCTTGAGACTGGTATGGCGGAGTTGCGACAGATGATGGGGGATATGCAGGAGCTACGTCAGATGGTAGGATCCCTAGTTGCAGCCAGTCGTACACCGAGGCCGGATGACGCACCTACTACATCACAGACGACCATGATACCTGCTCCTACTACTACCACCGTGGCCATTCCGGTTTCACTACAGGATTTCATGAGGCTGAGACCTCCAGTATTCACCGGCACCGAGGCAGCGGAGGACCCACAGACGTTCCTTGACAGTTTAGCCAGGATCTGCCGTTCGCTGAGATGTTCGGATGATCGATGGGTAGAGCTTGCGAGTTTCCGACTAGAGGGTCTCGCGCAGACATGGTGGGAGTCAGTCTTGAGAGGTCGAGCTGCAGGTCTGCCGCCTATGACTTGGGTCGAGTTTACAGCGGTCTTTCTAGCCCGTTTCCTTCCAGAGAGCGTTCGTGACGCCAGAGCTCGTAGCTTTGAGGCCTTAGTCAAGACACCTGGGATGACGGTGTCTGAGTATGACATCCAGTTTACACAGTTATCCCGATATGCTCAGTATTTGGTGGATACCGAGGAGAAGATGGTGAAGAGGTTCGTACAAGGACTTGATGCCCAGCTATATCTTGCCATTGGCGCCCAGCACTACGACACTTATTCAGCTGCTATGGATACGGCATTGCGGATGGAGGCACGCATATCACAGACTTCGGCCGTTTCTGGGCCGAAGAGGATTCGCACCGATGTACCGTCTCAGAGGCAGCGCGCCAGATTCTTTCCGAGAGATAGGCCTGGCAGAGGATTTGGGCGGGGACAGTTATATGGTTCTTATCCCCAGGGGCAGCAGCCGTCGCCAGGGTGTTTTGGGTGCGGGAGTTTGCACCATCTTGTCAAAGACTGTCCGGCGAGACGACATGGAGCAGCGACAGTTCCGCATGTGACCCTACCACCATCGCCACCCCCTCCACAGAGAGCCCTACTTCCTACCACAGGCGATGCTCCACGCCAGTTAGGTGCACCCAGAGGCCGTGGACGCGGCGGTCCTGTTCAGAGAGGACGAGGAGGCAGAGGCCGAGGTCGAGGTCAGCCCGCTATCGGTGGAGGACAGGCCTGAGTATTTGCTTTGACACCGCAGGATGCGCAGGCATCCAATGCCGTTGTGACAGGTACCTTGCCAGTTTGTTCTTTCGACGCACGAGTATTATTCGACCCAGGTTCCACACATTCGTACGTATCTACACACTTTGCACCGATGTTGGGCCGTGAGTCGTCGTCGTTAGATCATCCGCTTGTTGTTAGTACTCCGGTAGGCGAGTCGTTTGTCGCTCGTTTTGTTTTTCGTTTGTGTTCCGTTCGTATCGGGGAGAGGGATTCATCGGTTGATTTGATTCTCCTCGATATGTTGGACTTTGATGTGCTTCTGGGCATGGATTGGCTAGCCACTTGTTATGCTTCGGTGGACTGCCGTGAGAAGGCAATCAGATTTAGCTTTCCGGGAGAGCCAGTCCTTGTTATTCAGGGAGACCGCAGCGTCACCCTTCCCAGCTTGATTTCGTCTCTTCGCGCTGGTCAGCTCCTGTGGAAGGGATGTCAGGGATTCTTAGCGTATATTTGTGATACTCGAGCTGCAGAGGTTCCGTTAGACCGGGTCCCGGTAGTTTGTGAGTTCCCTGATGTTTTCCTTGATGAGCTACCTGGGCTACCGCCTGAGCGCGATGTTGAGTTCTGCATTGATTTGATTCCCGGCTCGGGGCCTATTTCTATACCGCCTTATCGGATGGCCCCGACAGAGCTTCGAGAGCTGAAGGATCAGTTGCAGGATTTGTTAGATAAGGGGCTTATTCGACCGAGTGTTTCTCCGTGGAGTGCTCCGGTCCTGTTTGTCAAGAAGAAGGATGGAAGTTTACGCTTATGTATCGACTATCGCCAGCTGAACAAAGTTACCGTTCGGAACAGATATCCGTTGCCACGCATTGATGATTTGTTCGACCAGCTTCAGGGTGCGGGGTATTTTTCGAGGATCGACTTGCGATCAGGATACCATCAGCTGCGAGTTTGACAGGAGGATATACCGAGGACAGCTTTCCGCATGCGCTACGGCCACTACGAGTTTTTGGTGATGTCGTTCGGACTCACCAACGCCCCAGCAGCATTTCATGGATTTGATGAACCGTACATTCAGGCCGTATCTTGACTTGTTCATCATCATGTTTATCGACGATATCTTGGTGTACTCCCGGAGCAGAGAGGAGCACGAGCAACACTTGCGGATTACATTACAGGCTCTGAGGGAGCACCAGCTGTTCGCAAAGTTCTCTAAGTGTGCATTCTGGCTGGACAGCGTCGGATTCTTGGGTCACGTGGTTACGAGAGACGGCATTTGTGTGGACCCGAAGAAGATTGAGGCTGTTCAGCAGTGGCCCCGACCTACATCGATTACTGAGATCCGTAGTTTTCTAGGCCTGGCAGGCTACTACAGGCGTTTTGTTCAGTACTTCTCCCGTATAGCTGCACCTTTGACCGGTTTGACCCGGAAGGGAGTTCCTTTCGTTTGGACAGAGGAGTGCGAGCGCAGTTTTCAGCAGCTACGGACTTGTTTGACTACGGCGCCGGTATTATCTTTGCCTTCGGGATCAGGCGGATTTGTGGTCTACTGTGATGCTTCGCGAGTGGGATTAGGATGCGTATTGATGCAGCATGGCCGGGTGATCGCTTATGCTTCTCGGCAGTTGAAGAAGCATGAACAGAACTACCCCACTCATGATTTGGAGATGGCTGCAGTGGTCTTTGCACTGAAGATTTGGCGACATTACCTATACGGCGAGTCGTGTCAAATATTCACCGATCACAAGAGCTTAAAGTACATATTTCAGCAGCGAGACCTGAACCTCAGACAGCGTCGTTGGATGGAGTTGGTGAAAGACTACGACTGCGAGATCTTATATCACCCAGGCAAGGCGAATGTGGTGGCAGATGCGTTGAGTAGGAGGCCCGGGGGTAGTCTATCATTTTTGCGCGCAGTGCAGAGGCAGTCGTCAGCAGATTGGCAGATGTTATGCGACAGCCGAGTTGAGTTCGAGTTCACTCAGACAGGGGGACAACTCGCCCATGTTCGTGCACGCCCACAGTTGCTTGACCGTATATATGAGGCACAGCGCAGTGACGACCGTTGCTCAGAGATCATGGCACAGATGGGACAGGGCAGATTTTCCGAGTTCGTGATTGACGATCAGGGGATTTTACGATATGGATCTAGACTGTGCGTACCAGATGCTGATGGATTGCGGCGCGACATTCTTGAGGAGGCACACCGATCAGTGTATAGTGTCCACCCCGGTTCCACCAAGATGTACCATGATATGAGAGAGACCTACTGGTGGGACGGGATGAAGAGGAACATTGCGGAGTTCGTTTCGGGATGCCTGACTTGTCAGCAAGTCAAGGCCGAGCACCAGAGGCCCGCAGGAGAGCTACAGCCGTTACCCATTCCAGAGTGGAAATGGGAGCAGATTTCGATGGACTTCGTTGTGGGTCTACCCAGGACCAGTCGAGGGTACGACTCCATCTGGGTGATCGTGGATAGATTGACGAAAGCGGCTCACTTCCTACCAGTGAAGACCACTTTCAGCTTCGCTCAGTATGCTCAGCTCTATATTGACGAGATCGTGCGACTACATGGCGTACCGACTTGTATCGTGTCAGATCGAGGCACTCAGTTTACCAGCCGACTATGGCAGAGACTCCAGGAGGCTTTGGACACTCGTTTGAGCTTCAGCACAGCATTTCATCCGCAGACCGACGGACAGTCAGAGCGGACCATTCAGACTCTCGAGGACATGCTCAGAGCGTGCGTTTTAGACTTTGGTGGTAGCTGGGATCGTCATTTACCTCTAGTGGAGTTCTCCTACAACAACAGCTTCCAGGATACTATTCAGATGGCACCTTTCGAGGCATTGTATGGGAGGAGATGCAGATCGCCCGTCTGTTGGAAAGAGCTCAGCGAGAGCAGCATTTTGGGGCCGCAGCTTGTTGAGGAGACGACAGCGAAGATACAGTTGATTCGAGACCGGATGAGGGCAGCTCAGAGCAGACAGAAATCCTATGCAGACAGGCGCCGTTGCAGATTAGAGTTCGCAGTTGGCGACCATGTTTTTCTGAGAGTCTCTCCGATGAAGGGCGTGATGCGTTTTGGGCGAAAGGGGAAGCTTAGCCCTAGATTCGTAGGTCCCTTCGAGATCCTCGAGCGTGTCGGCGCTGTTGCATATCGTTTGGCTCTTCCTCCCAGCTTTCCCGATGTTCACCCCGTCTTCCATGTTTCGATGCTCCGCAAGTACCTTCACGGCCCTTCGCATGCGATTCAGCACCCGACAGTCCAGCTAGAGCGCGACCTTTCTTTTGCAGAGCAGCCGGTGGCCATCCTGGATCGGCAGGTGAAGAAGTTGAGGTCGAAGATTATACCAACCGTCAAGGTCCTTTGGCGTAGCCCGAGCAGCGAGGAGGTTACCTGGGAGACCGAGGGCGAGATGAGGAAGAAATATCCCCATCTCTTTGAAGGTACGCGTAGTTATATTTTTAAATTCGGAGACCGAATTTCTTTAAGGGGGGAAGATTGTAGCGCCTTGAAAAGTCGTTTTGGTGTTTTTCTGAAAATCGGTGAAAATTCGGTATTTTTCCGAAAACCGTCTTTTTTGTTATTTTGCAGTTTAGAGCTAATTATACCTAAAATGGATAGGTAATTGCTTGTTTTTAGTAGCTAATGAGTTACTTATTAAATTTTGGGCATTTAAAAAATTTTCCCTATTTTTCAATTTTTTAATATTATTTTAAGCCGGTAAGAAAATACATTAAATTAGCGATAAATACAAATTTTTCCGGGCTAATTTTAATCTTTAAAATTATGTTAATTAAAATCTAGTTGTAACATAAATTTTTAGTATTTTATTTTGATTTTTAACTAATTTTTATTATAGAAAACGAAATTTATTGAATTTAAACTTAAACTTGCAATTTTGGACTTGTAGGGGGTCTTTTTGCATAAAAAAAATTTTGTGCACTCCCTCTCACTTCTCCCTCACCCTAGGCCGGCCATTTCTAGCAGCACATGGAAAAAAAAATTCCATGCTCTTTGACTTGTGTTTTTGTGTGGAAATGAGGGTTTTTTTAAAGGTTTTTGAATTGTTAAATGGGGTATGGTGCTTTGACTTTGGGGGAGTTTGACTAGAGACTTTTTCCCACACCCACACCACTCCCCTCTCCCTCATTTCTGTCCAGAAAATCAGCAGCTCCCCCCCTTCATTTTCCTCTCTATTTTGTTCACAAATTCATCTCAAAAACCATAAAAAATCAACAAATCCTTTACAATTTCAAAGCAAAACCTTATTCCCTCTCTTCTCAAACCCAAATTGGCTCAAATATTGGAGAAAGATGGCATCTTGGGAGGCTTTAGCAACATAGGGTTTGAACTTTTGAGGTATAACTTCTAATCAAATGGTTACATTGTAGTTAAAGTATGCTAATTAGAACTTTGAAAATTGTTTTAGTGTTAATTTTAGTGTTAATTGCATACTAGTTTTTTAAAGTTTGTGGTTTGAAATTAATTTAGGGTTTAGATCACCATTAAGAGATTAATTAAGCTATTTTGTTATCTAGTTATTTTGTTAGCTTAATCTAAGTGGTTAAATTGCTAATTGGGCTAAAATCTAGTGTTAATTTAGTGTTAGATTCTAATCTAGTTTTTAAAGCTTTATGGTTAGAGTTAAACTAGGGTTTTTAGGAACCATTATTTAGTTAATTAAAGCTAATTAGATATCTAGTTAAATACTAAACCAATCTTTAAGGTTACTTTGCTTAAGTGGTTTCATATTATGCTAATCTATGTTAAGCTTGTGTGAAATTTTCATTAAGATTGCTAATTACCAAATTCAAGAAGAGGTTTGTGTATGGAATGTGGGTTTTGTAGCATGGTAAATAAGTTAAAATTTGTGTTTTTGGTGGCTAACTAGTTGTGTGGATTGGATGGTTGTGTTGGACCGTGATAACTTTGTCGCTATTGTCGATGTTTGCACCTAATTGTTATTCTAGCTTACTAGTTTTTACTAAAATGTTGTGATGAATTAATTGCGATGTCTTGATGACATTTTTAGCGTATCCTATGACATTTAGGACGCGTGTGTATGGATTTTTGAGTGGTCGGGTTTTAGTTTTGCCGGGCGACCAAATCGGCGATTTTTGGCAGTTTTTGCGATTTTCGCGTATGTTCCGCGCACCTTGTGCACGTTGTACCTAGCTAGTGAACATTAGTATTTTCGTTTGGGTTTTGCGTCAGTCTTGATAGGTAACCTTATGTTTGGTATTGATGTAAATTCCAGGTTCGGTCGCGGAGACGTCAGACGCGGCACGAAAGGGGAAAGCGGTGATTGGACACAGCTAGCTAGGGATTCCGGTGAGTAGATGTAACATCTACGGGGGACTATCGTTGGATGGCGCAAGCCGCCCGATAGTTTTAGTAACTTAAAAGATTCCTAGTAATGTTAGTAATTAGGGGTGTAATACTTGTATAATTATTTGCTACATTCATGCCCTATATTGACATACCTATACGAAACCATTTTATAGGACACCTGCACCATTGCCAGGGTTTTTATATGCAGCACGAGCACTATTCATGCTTACACACACACCCTGGTAATTGCCATGCCACCACACTAAATAACCTTTAAATTGAAACCTTTTACTAATTGATACTTAAACTTGTGCTATTGCCTTTAATTCCTTAAAATGAAATCGTAGGATTGCTATTCATGTGCATGTACTTCATCATATTATTTGTTCATACCTAATCTATTAATCACACATCGCAACTTGATTATTGATACCATATGCATTCATTATCATTGACATATGCACTTATGAGGATTTCTTGAGATTTTATGATATTTCTGGATTTCGGGGAAAAACCGCAAAATTTCTAAACTTATTATATTTTTAAAATATGTAAATTGCGGTTTTCTAGTGATGTAAGTGTCGTCCACCATGAGTTTATTGTGGTTTTCGAGATCATTTCGAGGAGTTGGATGAACCGTCTCGGGTATATGGTGGGCCCGGTAGGGTACCCCGGGGCAAGAAGCTCGTGGTGCTGACGATGAGCCTGGCAGGGGACGGATTACCTACCGGTGACTTCATTGGGCACGGCGGATATCCAGAGGATACCGACCGGGGCCGCGAGAGGATGAGATATTGATATTGAGATGGGTCAGCCGGATGGCTGAGGCCAGAGACACTATGACATGGATTTATGAGATTTGAGACAGCTTTTAGGTGTCGTTGCTGGACACCGGTTCTCGTCGATTCTTTGAGTATTATGCTGGCATTCTAAAAGAGTTTCAAAACAAAAAGAGATAAAATGTTTCTTATATATACCTATTGAGACCTCAGATATTCATGTTGCATACATATTAGTACACTGATGTTGTATACACACCTGCTAGTGCATCCAGTCATACCTGTATTTTAGATGCTAGGATGCTTGTGTGCATGCATACGATAGCCTTTGTAGATGTTATTTATTACTCACGAGTTGGCAACTCACCCCCGTTGTGCCACAGCCTTTTGCAGGTCCGCTCCGTCAGTACAGTAGCGGCGGGCGCACTTGTTCTTTTGCCTCCTTTGCCTGGACTCGAGGTTTTGCTCTTAGGTGGGTTATATCATTATTTTTGTACCACCTTATATATTCTTTGTATCTAGTGCACTCCATCTACTGTATCTACCAGTATTATTGTATATTGACCTAGAGATGAGACTGTGAGGTTTGTGGACTTTTATGCTGTATTTTGGGGTCGAGCTCACTTGAGTCGACATGCTGTTTTTCTTATGCTTCATTATGATTATTTCGCATGTTGTTGCTTTATTTTGCGTGGGATTTGTGACCGCCTTGTGGCGAAGAGCTAGCTCCCGCTTGGGGATGCCTTATTTGTTGGATTCATATATATTTTTGTTGTACCCATTTTGGAGGCCAGTATTTACAAAGTAGACTCTGCCGAAATTTTCGGAAAAATTGATATTGTTTTCAAAAAGGGTTTTATATGACTTATTGATAAACTTGTTTCCAATTGATTGGGTTCTCTTCACTCTTTTGCTTATTTGGTTTGGTTTTCTGGGCTTTGGCTTACTTATTTTACGGACGTCTTTAGACGTTTCGTAAACTTAAGTGCCAGTCACGTTCCGTACCCTGCGGGTCGTGACAGGCAGTTACGCTCCTGACGTCACGCCTGCGCGAAGAGTGGATCGCCCATTAATGGGGATCGTGATGGCGTGGAACGTGGGATGTTGCCGGCGGAGAATCTGCGCATGGAAAGAATCGCGGAGCGGTGGTTACGCCTGCGGGTGGTGGAGTCGGTTGGAGAACCGAGGAAGACGGCCTCGGAAGGTGAGCTCGGGACGAGCGAAATGGCCGAGGAGTCTTGGTCTTCCGGCGGCTCGGGACGAGTTGAGAGGCCTAGGAGGCCAATTTCAAAGGGGGCTCTGAGAAGAGGCGGCTAGGGCTTGCAGGTCGGGTACACGGGTGGCCGGGTCGGTCCCTGTGGGCCCTTTTTTTTCTGAGTTTTTGGACATATCATCTGCCACGTGTCGTGATCCTGAAGATCCCCAATATTGAGCATCATCAGGAACGAAAATGAAAGAGAGGATATGTTGACCTTTGGATAAGTTATGAGGAGACACGCAACCGATGCATAATGTAATAATGCATTAATGTTCTAACCCTAAATGTAGTCTTGCACTATTCCAACTACGTTCAACTTTGACCTAGCTCATTTGACAAGCTAGCTATCATAATTACCCACCTCCAGATAGGTAGGAAATCACTTCAATATACTTTCTTCTTACCCTAAAGAAAGCTAGCTATATAATAAATTTATAATTAATTAAGCTGTAGCTTGAACAAGTGAAAGCTTAGAAACCATTTAGCATCCATGAACCTGTCACTACCAATTAATATGTTCATGGTATATGGTATAGTCAACTACAGAGCAAGTCAAATGTATTAATTACTATCATGCCATGTTGCTTGGAAACAATTCTTATAAAAGAATAAAAATTCAAAATAAAAAACCTTATATACTTAGAAAAAATTAAAGGCTAATTTTTTTTATGACTTTCCAATATGTTTGGATTATTATCACGGTACTTCCCCCTCTAATTACTTCAAGCAATTCGTTTCTCTTCTTCATTTTGGATTTTTTTGACGTGACTTGAAACATACCTGTGGCGGACGATTTTTCCAATTTCGGTGTTATCACCAACTTTTCTGACACTAGTCCTTTCCTGAAATTTCGCTCCATCTTCGTCATCCCTGCCGTTAGCGCGGAAAGTCAGATCACCCACTCAACTAGGAAGCAAAGGATCGTTTCGCGAGGTGGATCGAATATGGACACGGACGGCTAAACGACAACAGAAGGTTGCTTTAACTAGAATAAAACTGTGACACCCCTCCATAGACGCATGCATAAATGTCACTGTTTGCTGATAGCTCAAGTTAGCCTACTGGGGATTTTGTAAGCTTGCATGAGGTCCATTTGGAGCATTTATGCTGATGACAAGCCCTAACCCCTTCTACTTTTTCGCAATCGATTACAGTACTCATCTGTTGATCATGTACCATTGAGATAGGGGACCACATCGGGCTAAGGTGGGCGGTGATTAGGGTTTGCAAAGGCATCTTGGTGGTTGTGATGGAACCATTAGGATTACCACCAACACACTAATTATTGTAAAGATAACTAAGATTAAAAGATAGGATTAGGATTAGGGTCTGGGGGAATAAGGTTTGGTGGGCGATTATGACTTTCGCTGTGCATGCGCTCGTGCGCGTATGGCCTGATCTGCTGCTACATGCAATACACACAGCACCTTGTTGTGTTCTATCAGCATAATTTATCACGGGCCCATGCCAGCTTGCGTAAACTTGTCGTTTTTCTATTTGATGGATTGGTGTTGGGTACGTATACAGGAGCAGCTAATCTGCAGCACATGAGCAGGCCGCTCGAACTGATCACGCATCCATCTTGATCTGTCACGATTTATTTGGAGGCTAATTAGCATAGTATCCCAAACTGTTCGATTAGCCCAACTCAACAGTAATTACTAATAGACAAGTGCTTTCACTATTTTTGACAACAAACTGCCAAAAACTTTAAAATCTAAAAGAAAGAAATTTATTACTGCTGGTGACCGATGTCAAGTTGTCAACTGTGCATATAAATTAACATTTTCCTTTTCTAACAAGTACTAATTAATTATCTTAAAATATTACTTCTTATTTTATTAATAATTTTAAATGACTCTTAAATATTAATTAAATTCTTAATGATAGTGATAGATGGAGTAGGTCCTCGTCGACGATGGGTGAGGGAGGTCGGCGACAGCGGCGCAAAAAAGGAGAGCGACAGAGTTGACGAAGGAGAGCGATGGAGATGATGAAGGAGAATAATGAAAATGATGAATTAAGTTGATGATGAAAAGGAGGAAGCTTATGATTGTTAAAAGACAATTTGAAGTTTTTAAAGTAATTAGTCGAACAAACATTTAACATGCTTGAAAATTATTTAATGTTCATTCAAGAATTAGAATGCAAATCAGTTTTTGCCTACTTAGTCTACTTAGTCAAATAACATTATCTCCACATATTTCATGAATTTGTAATAGTGCTAAGATACATTGCATAAGGAGGTGCTCTCTTTACACTGAATCATTCAAAAAATCAAGAAAAGAAAAACAAAGTTAAGCCTTCAAAGCAAAGGCAAATTTCTTCTTTAAAGTTTCTTATTAAAAACACAGTTATTTTTCTCAATTAAGTTTGCTTTCTCAAATTCAATTCCGTATTATCCACTACACTTCCGTCTGCTCCAACAAATTTGGTATCAGAGCCATTCATTTTTATCTCAGTCAATATAGCAACATCCTCTTCGTTGGCACCGTCCCTATTCAACTATTCACAAAATCTCATTCCGGTTTTTGAGGGCGAGAGTTGCGATTTTTGGAGTCTCTGAATGAAGACTTTGTTTATCTCTCAAGAACTTTGGAAGCTTGTCGGAGGTGGCTACCAAATAGTCGATGATTCTGAGACGTTTGCAGAGTGGACTCAAAAAAAAAAGAGTACCGTGAGAATAGAAAGCGAGACATAAAAGCGTTTATTTTTATTCAGTAAGATATGAGCAGACCAATCTTTCCCAAAATCATCATTGTCGTTGCATCAAAAGAGTCTTGGGAAATCCTTAAACAACAATTCAAAAGTTCTACGAAGGTAATTTCTATCAAACTATAACTTTTATGGCGAGATTTCTACAATTTGACCATGAAAAATAATGAATCAATGAAATAATTTTTTGATAGAGTTACCATAATAATTAATCAAATCAGAATCAATGGTGATACTATTGAAGAGAAAAAGATTGTTGAAAAAATATTAAGAAATTTGGCATAAAAATAAGATCATGTTGTTGCCGCCGTTGAAAAGTCAAAAGAATTATCAACTTTGATATTCAATGAACTAATGATATCTTTGGAGAGGCATGGGTTGTGAATAAATAGGTCCACAACAAAAGAGGTGGAGCAAGTATTTCAGTCAAAGACGACGATTTCAGAAAACAAAGAAAAACAATTTCAGAAAATAATTAATGGAAAGAAATTCTTTCCGATGTAGCTGCTCAGAAAAGACTTTCAAAGTCAATATCAAAAGAAATCTGAAGGTTATGATCAATCTCAAAGAGTGAGATATGACCAAAATAAAAACTTTTCAAACAAATTTTTCTCAAATTGTTTAGCACGCGGAAAATCCAACACAAATAAGAAGATTGCCAATAAAAATGCATAAGATGTAAAAGATATCTGGTATCTGAATAGTTGTTGTAGAAATCATGTGACAGGAAATAAATGCATCTTCGTCAATCTAAATGAAGAAATCTACACAAAGTTGAAGGAAAAAGAGAAATAGCCGTACAAACAAAAGAATGTAATACAAAATTTATTTCAGATGTTTTTTATGTTCCAGAACTAAAATCAAATTTGCTAAGTGCGGGACAATTAATTCAAAAAGGATATCTAATAAATTTTGTGAAAGATGAATATGTGATTGTTGATGGCAACGATAAACACATAAAAACTAAAATTAAAATGGTACCAAATAAAGTTTTTCCTCTAAAAATATCATATGAGAATTTCGCACTAAAATCTGGGGAAAAAATGATTCTTTATTGTAGCATTTGGGATTTGGCAATTTAAATTTTAGAAGTCTCGGTTTACTAAAAACAAAAATATGGTTATGTTGGATATGTTTGCCCTAGAGGCCTGTATTGTATAGGATGCTAAAGATATTTATGTACAGAACAATCTTGCTCAGTGGTATATGGTATATTATTTTAGTGGTCTTTATCATGATATGTGTTTCTTTCTATTGATGCTCTATATTGCTTGCACATATTGATAAAAACTCGATACATTAGTATACTGTTATGGTTTGACTTTATCATAACATATATATATATATGTTATACTCGATATGACATATGGCGGTTACATGTTGATAAAGCCCGTTGGATTTTGCTTGACTACCAGCGTTATGATGGCGATCATACTTATGGGAGATGAGTAGTTCATAAGCACATCCTTAAAGGTCCGAAGTCGCAGGAGTATCGAGACCGGGCATCGATACTCCAGAGTAGACTTGTGTATACGTTTCTAGACTCCGACGAAGAACGGTGGTTGGTCCCACAACCATTGGTATGATCACCTAAGATTGTATACAGATGCTCACTGGGGGTGAGTACGCTGGACAAACTCGCCGAGAACCTCTAGATGGTATTATACCTATCGTTAGATAAAGGTTCTTAGGTGACATGAGTACATGTTAGTCTTAGGACCTGAGGTCATCATTTGTCTCGTGTGAGTTCCCACTGTGCTTTGATCACTACCTTACCACAGCTCAACTGAGTCGTGCAAACAGGTTTTGGTTGGGTACAGTCCGGAGCCACATGGAGGTAGTGAGTGATTGTCAGGGATTCATTTCTCCCGGTATTGGAAGTCGATATCGCACTGTGTCCGGTTAGCTAGAACCATAAGACCTTGGCCAAGACAGTTGAGAATTACTGATGGTTAGATCAGTAGTTTCTCGGATTGGTCCTGAGTCAAATCGACACGACTTATCGGGACAGTAGGGATCTGGCGTTTACTACCCTTAGACCCGGTATGCGATACTCTTACACGAAGAGACTGGACTGTACGAAGATTGTCACAGATAGGCTTAGTAAGGGTTCAAATGAGCTTTCTCGTCGACCTTCTTTTTGACAGGTGTCTGGGTAGCCGTTATGTACAGCTAGTACCGCTGATGTGGTTATGGTTAAATCTACTGCCAGCGTACTGTCGAGTCTTTAGAGTCCCACACAGAGAGTTTCTCTGAGTCAGGAGAAACGATGTGGTAGCCGTATATTTATACGTGTAGGGTTTCGATCGAATGATAATACTAGCCGGCTTAGAATTAAGTCGGATTATTAAATCTGGTATTAATTTAATAATTTACATGTACATATTTCGATATTTATATTCTAGTGTTATCCAGATTTTCGATCGGACGGTTGGTAATACTAGCAGGCTTAGAATTAAACCGATTCATTAAATCGGATATTGATTTAATACTAGTATTATTTTAGTAGTATTATTCTATCTGTTGGGTATTCGTATTTTGGTACGAATACGGGTATGTATATAGGGTAGAATGTATTCCGTATTTATACGGAAAGACATTCTAAAAGGAGGACACCTCATCATGTATTTTCCATTTTATTTGCAAAATGAAAAATGAGGTGTAAAATAGGAAATGAGGTGTAAAGGAGAGAATGGTATGAACCATGTTTGAATAGTGTTGACAAATGAATTATTAATTCATTTTGCAAACTATTCAAGCATGGTTGTGTTATATTATTGAAAAAATGGTTTTTTTCAAAACCACGCTTCATGATTTTCTTCACACAAGTTTTTTCATTCTCAATACAAGGTTCTCACTCCTCACTTTCCTCTCTCTTGAGTTCCTCCTCCTTCATTTTCAACTTCCTCCCTACCATCTCATGAGTTGAGAATCAATGGAGGAAGAGAGATAGAAATACACTAGTCACTACATCTCCTTAGTAATATAGACTAGCAAACTAGATCACTAAGTTGCTTCATTTGTGAAGCCAAGCTTGAATCAAGAACTTTCGTGTGGATCATCTAGGATCAAGATGGCGATCTAGCAAGGTTGATCATGTTAGGTTACGGCAGCGCCCTGGCCATCAATCCGTGACCAAATACGGAACAAAAATTTATAAAACTTGGCGCTACCACAACCAATTACCCGGATCTACCCATAAGCCCTAGATAACAAAACATGCAAAGGAGTTAGAATGGTTATACCGAATAGATCCGTGTCCTTCGGTCTTCAACCATCATTCCAAGCTCCTAGGAGCTTT
This sequence comes from Agapanthus africanus, assembly GCA_030015575.1. Taxonomy (NCBI): domain Eukaryota; kingdom Viridiplantae; phylum Streptophyta; class Magnoliopsida; order Asparagales; family Amaryllidaceae; genus Agapanthus; species Agapanthus africanus. Next base: position 220,695,653 of record JASDDO010000029.1, read on the forward strand.
CTTGATCAAGCTTGATCTCCGGTCTCCCTCCATCGAAGATGATCCACCCGTGAGTCTATGCAACGAGCTCCAAACTCATATCCGAGGTAACTAGGGCACCTAGATCGCTACTATAGATACCGTAGATAAAGTAGAGAGTGATGAAGGATTAATTTGTCTCAAGACAACCAAGGATTCTTAATTCATGAGAGGGTTTGGGTGGAGCTAGAGGAAGAAGAAGATGCCATGAGAATGAGGTGTTGAGAGCAATTCAAGAAAGAGAAAAAGAAATGAATAATGTCTTGTGTTTTGTTTGTTGTGTGAGTGTGATAAGAAATAATGGAGCCATCACATAAATGTCCATGTCTCCAAAATATCTTAGTCAACAAAAATATCTCAAGTCAACATAATCTCACAAAAAACAAAAACCATAAGCATGCTAGAATAGTAACCATGGGTCACTAATTAGCCATGCCACAAAAATGCAATAAACACCTCATCCAACACCTCAATAACCTTTTAATCCAAAAAGGTCTAAACCATGATGATGTGTAATATTCTAAAAGTAGTCTTGTAATAAATTACAAGAATACCCCTCAACCGTATATACATACCCGCATCCGTATTCCGAAGAAAACGAATACAAAGAAACGAAAATAATCCAACAAATATAATACTAGAATCCGGCTTAAACCAAAGCCCACTAGTTATATCCGTCCGAACATCATGTGTGCACAAGTACACGTATATGATCGAACCCTGCCGTAAAACCATACGACCTCTACATCGTTTCGCCCGAAGCAGGGAAACCCTCTGTGTGGAACTCTAAAGAATCGTCAATACGTTGGCAGTGAGTTTAACCACAAGCATGTCAGCGGCACTAGCTATACGTAATGTCTACCCAGGTATTGAGCGAAAGGGAGGCCGACGAGCAAACTCATCCTGAAACCCCTACTGAGCCTGACAGTGGCAATATCCGTACAGTCCGGTCCGTTCGTCTATGAGTATCGCATATTGAGTCTAGGGGGTGGATAAAGTCAGACCCCTAATAACGCGACATTTAGTGTCGGTATGAAACCTATCACCACATGAGAAACTATCGATCCTAGATCAGTAATTCTCAACTACCCTGGTCAAGGATTTCTGGTGATGGCCACCCGTGCACAACCGCGATATCAACCCCTAATACCGGGAGAGACGAATCCCCCGACGATTCGCTCACTGTCTCCATGTGGCTCGGGACTGTACCCAACTAAAACTTGTTTGCATGACTCCTTTGAGCCGTGGTAGGGTAGTAATCAAAGCACAGCGGAAACTCACACGAGAGAAATGACGATCTCAGGTCGATAGATGATTGATTCTAAAATTTCGGATCGTGTTTTGAAATGTAATCACAACCAAAGAATTTATAACCGCAATCAATTAACGGTGTCGATGTAGCTCGTTAATGAATACGGATCGTCTACTGTGATGCGAGTACTTGTCCGATCTTACTTTAGATGAGTCGAAATGAAAATATAAAAGAAAATTCAAGAAAGTAATTTGAGATTTCATTGAGTTGTCATTTCAAGAAAATAAAAAAATACATTCAAGAATTAAAAATCAAGAAAGTATCTAATATCAATGTGAATTATCAAGAATATGAAGAATAACTTGTAGGAATCGATTGAATTAGTAGCAATGATGAATACTAAAAATTACGAATCTTATCTATTGATGAATTGTAGCTAGATCGATGACGATTAATGAAGATTAGGGATCTATTGAAGAAACTAGGGTTTCTTCTTCTCCATCCCTTGTCTTTTCATTGATCATCATTCGGATCTAGCCTCTAGAAAAGAAAATCATCAATCGTTTGATCCCTAATTTGCAATGAAATAATCAAGAACTTGATCTTGCTCCAAATTAGGTCATTAATGATTATTTTTCCTAGAGTTCACAAATCTCATAAGACTTAAGATTAGCTTTAGGATTTCATCATCATTAGATCTACAGATTCTCTCGATTCCTTTACAAGTGGAGATTTCACCCACATATCATGAAAATTAAAGAATCAAGAACGAGAAATTTCATAATGCAAGAATATAAAGAAAGCGGGAATTACAATTATCACCTTTATTAAATCTTCTTCAAATTACACCTCTCTATTCGAGTTTACAAGACTAGCTCTCGATCGCTCCTTTGAAAGGGAATTGTCGTCGATCTTCGCTCGGCTCGATCGCCGTGAGATGTGGATCATCGCGGATCTCTTGCTCTTGATGATGATCGGCGTTGCGATAAAGGATCTTCGATTGTCGCTTGATTTTGCTCTCAATGGATCTTGATTTGATTAGATCTCAAGTTGGCTCACTTAACTTTCATTGAATTGTGGCTCAATGTGTAATTAATGAACAACTTTTTGAAAAACCTCAAAATTTAGATCAAGATCCCCTTTTATAGCCTCAAATTAAGCTTCCTTCATAAGCTTGGTTGTTATGCAGAGCCTTCCAGAAGATGCCACGTGGAAATGGAGCGTCTTGAGGAAGCTAGGCGGTTACAGGGGAGTTTCTAGAAGAGTTTCATCACTGGCGCACCTAACTCGGCCGTGGATCTGCGGCAACTCGGCCAACTCGGCCGCGGTTCCGCGGCCATATGATGAGTTCACTGGCTCATTTTCCTGGGGTGTCTTGGTGTTGTTCTTTGGGTGTTCTTTTGGTGTCTGGAATCATTTAATCACTTCTGAATCTCTGCCAGATTTTAAGTCTTTGACTTGCTGCGTTTTATCGGCAATTTTGCGATTCCAGTTCTTTGACCTGAATAATTTTCTGCACACAATCTCAATAAAGAATGTTGAGATACAAAATATTATACGTGAAATATTTACACACAATTTCCTTCATAATGCCGGTTATAATTTATAACACATGTTATTTGATATTTTGCAGACGAATTGCTAATATGTGGTATATTTATTCCAAACACTTTTAGATGATTAGAAAGAGTAAGGAAATTGTTGTGTTAAGAATGCAATATTTTTGACTGAACAAATTCCCCCAAACTTAATTTTGGTCGTCTCGAGCAAACTTTTTTATTCAAGAGAAGGAGAAAATATAAAGAAAAAGAAAAACTAACTAGCACACTTTCGTAAGCAACACGATTGCACTGAGCACGTGCAACAAGCCTTTAAACCTCTAGGTGTCCCTAATAGGAGGAGTGTTGTCTCCTGAGGGTTTTCAGCGGATTGCACCCACAAAATCCTATAATAAAAGGAAGACTATGAAAGTTACATATAAAGATGAGAATTATAAAAGAAAGACTTTGAAAATTAAAGTTTCCAGCTGCACTAGCTTTTCGGCTGTCATGAGCCCTATCTTAATAGTCATGAAAAGTTGTTAGAAATCACATCATCCCTCAATAAAACATCGTCTTTATTCTTCATTCCTATCTTTCTTCCAAACACCGATCATATACCCCTTCGTGTGTATAAGAGACATCCCTACACTCGGAGAATTCAATTCAAGCTATGATACTCTTGTCCATCTATCTCAGTACTTTTTAATTCGTGAATATTTAGATGAATTTCCTCACACATTTTTCATGCAATCGTTAATACTTCTTAAGGTACTAACCGACCGATTACTCATGTGCTTGCAGATTAGGCGTAAATAGCAATTTCCTCATCTTGCAACACCTAAGGCTTAGTAGTGACTCCCAATCCAGTTGTCTAAGGCACTAGGTGATGAAGCACCCTCACTATATTTTTGTATGTTGCCTTGGTGATTACAAAATCAGTGTTCATTTTTCTTCACCATTTTATATTTTATTCTTCATTTTTTTATTTTCTTCGTATTTTGGCTTTCAGACAAGAGCATTTCAAGGTATCCTCTACTATCCCGAGTTTCAAGACGTGTGTAAGTGCGTATAGTAGGGTATCAACATTCAAATGTTTGGCTTCCAGAATAGAAACTATTTTTTTAGACTTATTTTTATCCTCAGATTAGTGACTTCTTTCATCTTACTAACCCTTGGTACTACGGCTCATAACTACTTATTACTAGTTCGTTTAAGAAAACTTCTAACTTTCTAGGTTTTCTTAAATTTTTCTAATCTTTTAAATGTAATTTTTCACTTTCTAATCTTTTATTACCAATTTTTTTTAATGTTTTGTGCTTATGCAAAATGATGCGTAAATAAGCACAAACCTCCCCAAACCTGTTTACAGCAGTGCCCTCACTGTTGTCATCTGTTAAATCTCAAAAACCTGTAGGCTTGGAAGGAAAAGTTATTGACGGGGGCAAGAATATATGGACGTGAAAATCTTCCCCCAAACTTATTTTTGGCTCACAATTTTGAGGACAACTTTTGTTTTCACGAGCCAAAAATACACCCCCAAAAACTTGAGTTAAACAATATTAAGCATTTTAACAGGGGGTAAAGTTATTTGGTCAATATAAGGCTTTACAAAGACTAAAAATTAATACCAACCATTCCAAAATTTGATCAATCTAACGTATAGGTCGGTGAAAGAACATATTGTATAGAGTCAAGAAGAAGTGGGGAAGAAATAAGTAGTGTGATGGAAAGGGTTTGAGTTTTAAATTATAGAAATGAAAGAATGAGGATGAATGACAGCGAGAATGTGAATGATTAGGAATGAGTGGAGCATTTGCATTCTCATATCTTAGAAGAAGGAGTGGTGGCGGTTCAACTTCCTTAGGTGGAGGTTGATTAATTACAAAATCCGTGTCTGTTAGGAATATGAGTTCATCAACGAAAATTTCTTTGAAACTTTCATCGATATATCGAAGAATAATGTCGCTAAATGTTTCGCTAGAACTCAAAATATCGGATTGCGATTCATCAACACTCGCTAACATTATAGGAACAGAAGAAGAACCAGAGAGAGTGGAAGATGAAATGGGTAAACCAATCGATGTGTCGAGTATTGCTGAGCCAGATATGAGAGATGTAGGCTGAATTTCTGTCTGCTGTTCGGTTATACCATTATTATCAACTTCAAGACGCATTTGGGGTTCGGGAAGATTAATTAAAGGCTCGAGATGATGACCGCAAGGAAGTGAAAGGACCTGATGAATTGGTGGGACAAACTCATCCAAAATTTCAGGTACATCAATCAATATATCCCCAACGTCAATTTCCTCATTCAAGCGAAGGTTAGAATTCTCAAACTCCTCATCAAAAGTATGGTTTTCAATCAATTTAGGTTCAAGAGTGGAAGTTTAGAGATCACAAGGATTTGGCATGGTTTCGCTTGAAATGGACCCTTCACAGTCGGGTAAATCAAACACTGCAAAGTCACACAACTTCTCATACATTCTATCTTCAATTGGTTAATCATTTGGTGTACTCGATGAATCTGTGAAACTGGAGTTGTGGATTTCAGTTTGGAAAGGGAAGGTTTGATTAGGAAAGGTGTATAGTTCTCTCTCACTACCCAAATTCTCACTTTGTTCTATGGCCATATTAGACATTGAAAATTTTTTAGCTGGTTCGGAACTAGTTGCTCTTTCATATTTAGCCATGCTTCCCTTCCATTCCTCTCTGATGCGGTTAAACATCACTATACCTTCTTCTAATTTCTGCTCAAGACTAGACTTGGGTTGATAAGGAGTTTCAGTATATGATTGAAATTCTTGTGGACAGTTAAAACTTCCAAATGACTGATTAGAAGGACTGTCTAGAGAAGGTGGAAAAGTCGGATTGGATTGATAGGAATAGAATGGTTGCGAAAATTGGGCAGGAGTAGGATCAACATTATGATAAGAAGAATATTGATATTGGTTGGTTGGTTGACTATTTTCCATATGTAAGTCCACGTTGCTCATCTCGGTTCTTTACGGGGAGGCGGAAACGATGAAAAACAATGATTTGGCGCAAGGCAATATGGACTTAAAGCACGGATCTTTGCTAAAATAGAGACTAGTAAACTACTAGAGGCTATAACTACTATGCTGTAGAAAGTATACCTCACGAAACCGGTCCTTCGGGTCTTCATTCCGCTGTCCCGCACGTCCATCCAAGCTCCAAGTGTCGATCCGGACCTTGGGCACCTCCGCGGCCTTCTTGAGTCGAAGACGATCCACCCGAGAGATGTACACCGAGCTCCACCTCGAGCCGAGGCAACTAGGGCAGAGAGATTGCTAGTCAAGAAGCCCTAGGATGTGTAGAGGAGATGTTGGATGTGTTTGTCAAGTGGAATCCTTTTTTCTCTCAACACATGAGATCAAAGGAAAAATCAAGAGGAGGAAGAAGGAGGAGCAACCATGGAAATGTTTCTCATTTTCTTTTCTATGAGAGAGAATGAGAATGAACAAATGAAAATCTTAACCAAGAGAAAACACAGCCATGGTTGCAATAATACTCATTTTCATCATTACTAATCCTATCATGATAAAGTTGATGGCACTAATGACATGGCCATTTTCATAACAAAAAAGAAAAAGAAAACTAAAGAATACTTTAGACCTTTCAAGAAGATCCTAGTTAACTTTGGTCAAACGGTCAACAAAGTCAAGATGGTCAAATGGTTAATGCAATTAGCCATCATAAAATTATCACTAAAAGGATTAGTAAACAATGTCCCCGGCTCATAATGGTTTTGACCGAACCAACTGTCAAAACCCTAATGAGGCACCTCCTCCTTCTCCACTCCGCAAATCTGTGCATACACACCCGCATCCGCATTCCGTAGAATGCGAATGCACAGAAGACAAAACAAATCCATCTGTGCAATACTAGAATCCGGCTTAAACCAAAGCCCACTAGTATTGCCTTCCCGAACAACATACGCACACAAGTGTACGCAAGTGATCGCAGCCCTGCCGTAAAACCATACAGCCTCTACATGTTTCGCTCAGTGCAGGGAAACTCTCTGTGTGGGACTCTAAAGACTCGACACTACGCTGGCAGTGGGTTTAACCACAGACCGCAAGCGGCACTAGCTGTACGTAACGGTCCCTAGGTAGATGTCGATAAGAAGGCTGATGAGGTAAACCCATCCGAACTCCTACTGAGCCTGTATGTGACAATTTCCGTACAGTCCGGTCTGTTCGTCTGATACATCGCATGGCGGGCCTTGGGGGGCGGTGAACGTCAGTCCACTAATAGCGGTACAAGTCGTGTCGGAGTATAGCCCAGAACACCCTGAGATAACACTGGAAACCTACCAGTATATCTCGCTTGCCCTGGCCAGGGACTACTTGTGTAATGGCTTTCCTAGACACAGCGCGATGTCAACCCCTAATACCGGGAGAGACGAATCCTGTCTAACCGTCACTGCCTCCAAGTGCTTCGGGACTGCACTTAACTACTACCTGTTTGCACGACTCCTTTGAGCCATGGTAGGGTAGTAATCTAAGTACAGTAGGAACACACTCGAGGCGAAGTGACAGTGTCAAGTCGGTGGACTAAGCTGTACTCATGTCACCTGGGAACTGATAACTGACGATAGGTATAATACTAACCAACAGTTCCCGACGAGTCCTGTCCAGTGTACTCGTAACCTAACGAGCACCCGCATACTATCTCAAGTACGACGTACTGACGGCTGTGGGACAGACCGTCTCCCCCGCTGGGATGAGAAGCGCATACGCTAGTCTACTCCGGAGTATCGATGCCCTGTCTCGATAGTCCTACGTCTAGGGACCTGTATAAGGATTTGCTTATAGATTACCCAGCCCCCACGAGTGTGAGCGCCATCACAACGCTGGTAATCAAGCAAAAATCCTAAGGGCTCTACTAATATGTATATAAGCAATATGCTAAAAGAAACACATGCACATATTGAAGTAGAGACAAACCAAGTAGCATACTACCATTTTGAGCAAGATTGTCTATACAACTGTGAATATCCCAAGCTTCCATTAAGTAATATACAAGCTAGTATGATACAGTAATGGCCTCTAGGGCATATACACTAACAATCTCCCACTTGCACTAAGGCCATGTACTGGCGTACCGAAGACCTATCATCTCGATCAGACGCTCGAACTGAGTCTGGGATAGGGCCCTCGTGAGTGGATCTGCAGTGTTGTTCTCTGTATTTACTCTCTTCACCTCGATCTCCTGGCGATCTACGATCTCCCTGATCAGGTGGTACCGCCTTAAAATGTGCCTGGACTTCTGATGGGACCTGGGTTCCTTCGCTAAAGCTATAGCGCCGTTGTTGTCGCAATACAGTGGTATTGGATCAACATTGGTAGGAACCACGTGAAGCTCCGTGAGGGACTTCTTCATCCAGACAGCTTCCTTTGAGGCATCGCAAGCAGCTATGTACTCCGCTTCCATAGTTGAGTCTGCAACGGTCTCCTGCTTGGAACTCTTCCAGCAAACCGTCCCTCCATTGAGGGTAAAGACATAACCCGACATGGACTTGGAGTCATCCTTGTCACTCTGGAAGCTGGAGTCAGCAAAGCCTCGAGCTGGAGGTCTTTTCCGCCATACACCAAGAACATCTCCTTAGTCCTTCTCAGGTACTTGAGAATGTTCTTTACCGCTATCCAGTGTTTCTCCCCTGGGTTTGACTGATACCGGCTTACAACGCTCAATGCGTATGCTACATTTGGTCTGGTATATAACATCGCATACATTATAGAGCCTACCGCAGAAGCGTAGGGTATAATAGACATGCGATCCCTTTCCAAATCAGTCTTGGGAGACATCTCTTTGGAGAGGGTGATCCTGTGACAAGCCGGTAAATTACCGCGCTTGGAATCTTCCATACTGAACTTTTTTAGTATGGTGTCGATGTACCTTGACTGTGAAAGTCCCAACATCCTCTTAGATCTATCACGATAGATCTGGATCCCCAGAATGTAGTTGGCATCGCCCAGGTCCTTCATGGAGAACCTCTGCGACAAGAATCCTTTGACTGACTGTAGCATAGGAATATCATTTCCTATTAGGAGAATGTCATCCACGTACAAGATGAGGAATACCATAGTTCTCCCTACAATCTTACTGTAAATACATGGTTCATCTGGGTTTTTGATAAAGTCGAATTCTTTGACAGTATCATCGAAGCAGATGTTCCAACTCCGCGATGCCTGTTTAAGTCCATAGATGGACTTTAGCAACTTGCACACTTTACCGCTGCTCCCACTATGAATGAATCCTTCCGGCTGATCCATATAGACGCACTCTTCCAAATTTCCATTTAGGAAAGCCGTCTTTACGTCCATCTGGCAGATTTCATAATCGTGGAAGGCAGCAATGGCAAGAAGGATCCGAATGGATTTCAGCATAGCCACTGGAGAAAAGGTCTCGTCATTGTCCAAACCAGGTCTTTGACGAAAACCCTTTGCAACAAGTCTAGCTTTATAGGTCTCAATCTGCCCATCTACACCAATCTTCTTTCTGAAGATCCATTTGCATCCTACGGGTTTTACCCCTTCTGGAGCAAAGTCCAAAGTCCAAACTTTGTTGGTGTACATAGACTCCATCTCGGACCGCATTGTATCCAGCCATTTTACCGAGTCGCCGCTCTGAATGGCTTGCTGGAAGCTAGTAGGCTCACCATAATCCATAGTGCAATCCTCTCTATCCCCGTCTATGAGAAAACCGTAGTATCTCTCGGGCGGATGAGACTGCCTACTACTTCTGCTGAGCGGCGTAGGAATGTCCTGATCTTTCGAACCCTCTGGTTCTACTAAGCTTTCAGTAATAGCTTGTGGTTATGGAATTTCTTCCAGTTCTATTGAGCTCCCACTTATCTGATTTTCCAAAAACTCAGTTTCCAAGAAGCGGGCATGACGAGAAACAAAAACCTTTTGTTCCTCTGCGTAATAGAAAAGATACCCCTTGGAGTTCTTTGGGTATCCCACAAACTTACACTGTAATGAACGTACCTCGAGCTTGTCCGCATGCTGCTTTTTTACAAAAGATGGACATCCCCATGGCTTAATGTGATTAAGATAGGGTTTCTTCCCACACCACATCTGATATGGTGTAGTAGGTACAGTCTTAGTTGGAACTCGGTTCAAAAGTTATGCAGCTGTTTCTAGTGCATAACTCCAGAAGGATCGCGGCAACTCAGCCCTACTCATCATGGAACGAACCATATCCAATAGGGTTCGATTCCTTCTTTCCGATATACCGTTGTGTTGTTGTGTGTATGGAGGAGTAAGCTATGAGAGAATTCCATTCTCTTTTAAGAAGCCCAGAAACTCGGCGCTCAAGTATTCACCACCTTGATCAGATCTCAGTGTCTTGATAGTTTTGCCTGTTTGTTTTTCAACTTCATTCTTGTATTCCTGAAATTTCGCAAAGGCCTCGAATTTGTGCTTCATCTAGAAGACATATCCATACCTAGAGAAATCGTCTGTGAAAGTAATGAAGTATGAATAACCACTTTGCGCATGTGTAGACATTGGACCACACACGTCACTGTGTATGAGTCCCAAGAGCTCGCTCGCTCTTTCTCCGTGTCCAGTGAACGGAGTCTTTGCCATCTTTCCCATGAGACAAGATTCACAAGTGGCATAAGACTGGTACTCGAACGGATCCAAGTATCCTTCTTTATGTAACTTTGTCAACCGTGTCTCATTAATGTGACCCAGTCTACAATGCCATAAGAAAGCCTGATTTAATTCCGGAGACTTTCTTTTAAGTGTGTTCTGGACACTGAATACCTGAGCTTGATTCAAAACGTATATACCGTTTTTCAATGTACCTGACCCAATCAGTACTTGATTTAGGTGGATGTTTACTACATCGCTTACAAAAGTAAAATCATATCCTTCCTTAGAAAGTAAGGATACAGATATGATGTTACAAGTCGCACCTGGTACATAAAAACAGTCACGCAGAATCAATATCTGCCCAGTTGTCAGTCCTAGATGATATTCCCCTACGGATTCAGCATACATGCTCATTCCGTTAGCAACCCTGAGAGTCATATCACCTTTCCTGATAACCCTACGGTTTCTCAGAGCCTGTAAGGAATTATAGATATGAGATCCTGATCCGGTATCCAATACCCAGGAAGTAGGGTTAACTGACATACAGTTCTCTATTACAAACACACCCGAAGCCGAAACCACAACATGCTTCGAATTCTGGCAACTGGCTTTGCAAGCCCTGCAATCCTTCTGCCCATGTTCATTCCCGTAACAATAGGAACATCCCTCTTTTACTACATCCATTCCCAAAACTTCTGCCCTTCCCTTTCTTTCTACTTCCCTGGTTTCCTTCAGGGTAGTAGGTAGGGACTGTTGAACTAAGTCAGCATCTGACCCGTTCTTCAACGTGGTCTTCAGGTCCGTGAGCTCAAAAGAGCTGGTCTCTGTAAGGACGTTGTCCCTTACAGATGACCCGATAGCCAACCTCGCTGGAAGCAATTCGTTCTAGGTCTCATATCTTGCGATACGAGATTGCTCTCCATATAAATCTTTGTTATAGAGGAAGATAGAAACTGAGTCCATCTTCTCGTGCTGTCTCTGGTATGGACCATCAACTGAGGCTAACACGAGGCACTTGGCTTTCGCACAGTCTTTTTCCGATGTCCTATGGATATGAATATCCGTGACAGGGGAAGCTGGACCTGAGACGGTAGGGGTTGGATTAGTTAAGGGCTATCCTAGCTTGTCTTGGGCAATAGATATCTGGACAGACCTTTGCCAGTCATAACAGTCAGATTCAGTTATTTTATTATCTAGATGTAACCTAGGTGCGGTCACTGGGTCGCTGCAATTAAGAGAGAAAGAAGAAAACACTCAGCATGATGCTCTTGCAAGTTTAGATTGGTTTTTAATTTTTCTAAACAGGATGGCTCCCACTGTCTCTCGAATCCCTCCTCAAACCATAAACGAAGAATTAGTCGGGATCAATCTCACCGTACAATACTTGCTTAACCGTTCAGCCAGGCCATGTCGGTACTTCGAGGGAGGTTTTCCAACGCTTTCGCGAAGTTCCTTAATTAAGTAACCTCTTTTCCCTGTGGGCGTAGCCCCGCTAACACCTTTCTAGACACCTACTTGGTTTATAGCATTGATCGTTAAGTGAGAAAGTTCCCGAGGAGTAGCATATACTCACAGTAGGATCGGGATCCAAATATCATCGCGTGACAAAACTGAAGGAATTCTACCAGAATTATCACACTCTAAATGGTATGCAGCGCTAGCAAGTTTCAGTACTTTTGAAACTCCCGATGTGGATTTTTGCCCCATGCTCTTATGACCTTGACTTTGGCCAACAAATCATAAGTCACATGTCAAGTTCTACCCGTCATTATCCAGGTTAATTTGAACCCACACGCACATACCCTTGACTTTGTCCAACAAGGCAGTACGACTGTCCCAAACCAACGCATCTATCTATACTACATATGAATACCCAATAGCTACCAAACACTGTGCCTTGACTTTGGCCAACAAACACAGCTTGAATACTATTGACTATCCATACGAAATGACGGAGGGCTACGGATGGTTTTGGCGAAACCGTGAACGTAGTGAACTTGATATAATCGATGGAACGAAATAGCTTTTAAAAGGAGTGGTTCAAGCTCCGCGTTTAAAATGCTGGTTTTTGAAAAGAACCGAGTGGTTTTAAAAGTGTTCTAACCACTTTTACTTGGTTTATTTTTCTTGCATTAGTTCTTTTAATGCGTCCCATCATTTAATCCTACCATTGCAGAAAACAACCAAAATATGACGTACGCTTATGCCATTCGCATTCGCCACGGGGCCCCGTCATCACCCGTTAGGTTACTTAACTAACGACAGAGCGGGGGCTGGGCTAGCGCATCTGAAAAACATAAGCAACGCCTAAATAGATATCATATATAGATATGTAGCAATGATAGAAATTACAGATCACAGATGAACACTTTGGATATACTAGGAATCCGCATTCCATACGAGCCTGTAACGAAAAGTGGATTACACGGTCGCGATGAATAGCCAAACCCCACCCTAGACCCTTACGGGTGCGGCAAACTACCCGCCAAGTACCCGAAACGAAGCAACCTCCCTCAACACTGTGAGTAGGCCACTCGGCACTTCGAGATACCCGGTAGTTTGTGCACCTCTCCTTGGGTCTATCCTAGGAGCAAAAACAGTAAAAAGAAATTATACAATGATGGCTACAACCCCGACCCGGTTGTGCGGCCAAACAAATAATATTACATCAATTTACAAATTTTACAATAAATGAAAGAAAAAAGAAACTCTCATCTCACACCCATTCCCGGCTATTCATCCGCGACAATCCACCGAGTTCATATCCACAAACCATCAACATTACAGATCACAGATATGTATAACCCCCACTAATCGACTTATAGCGATTAGTAGACGTTCAATACATATATCACATCACAGAAAATATCCATTAGCCAAAGTGTACGGAATACCGATCAAAATACGGATTTTTAACCACCCCAAAAGTCAATTTGCTCTCTGGAAAATCTGGGTAGAAAAAACATGTATTAAAAATCCCAAAACAGCCAAACTAAAACACTGCACAAAATCCGATCCAGTGCCGAGTTAAAACGGCGGCGGAACCGCGGCAATGAGCAAGTCATTGCCGCGGAACCGCGGTCGTTTGATCGAATCACTGGTTCGTTTTTCTGCAGTGTTCATATATTTTAAATCACTTTTTGAGTAGTATGAAAATCGACAGAAACTTGAGGTTTTGCGGACGTGTTTTGCGACTTTTTTCCGATCGATGTTCTAAACACTTTACTAACTTACTAGTTTATGTTTAGCTAGGCTCTGATACCACTGTAAGTCCACGTTGCTCATCCCGGTTCTTACGAAGAGGCGGAAACGACGAAAAACAATGATTTGGCGCAAGGCAACATGGACTTAAAGCACGGATCTTTGCTAAAATAGAAACTAGTAAACTACTAGAGGCTATAACTACTATGCTGTAGAAAGTATACCTCACAAAACCGGTCCTTCGGGTCTTCATTCCGCTGTCCCGCTCGTCCATCCAAGCTCCAAGTGTCGATCGGGACCTTGGGCACCTCCACGGCCTTCTTGAGTCGAAGACGATCCACCCGAGAGATGTACACCGAGCTCCACCTCGAGCCAAGGCAACTAGGGCAAAGAGATTGCTAGTCAAGAAGCCCTAGGATGTGTAGAGGAGATGTATGGATGTGTTTGTCAAGTGGAATCCTTTTTCTCTAAACACATGAGATCAAAGGAAGAATCAAGAGGAGTAAGAAGGAGGAGCAACCATGGAAATGTTTCTCATTTTCTTTTCTATGAGAGAGAATGAGAATGAACAAATGAAAATCTTAACCAAGAGAAAACACAACCATGGTTGCAATAATACTCATTTTCATCATTACTAATCCTATCATGATAAAGTTGATGGCACTAATGACATGACCATTTTCATAACAAAAAAGAAAAAGAAAACCAAAGAATACTTTAGACCTTTCAAGAAGATCCTAGTCAACTTTGGTCAAACGGTCAACAAAGTCAAGATGGTCAAATGGTCAATGCAATTAGCCATCATAAAATTATCACTAAAAGGATTAGTAAACAATGTCCCCGGCTCATAATGGTTTTGACCGAACCAACTGTCAAAACCCTAATGAGGCACCTCCTGCTTCTCTACTCCGCAAATCTGTGCATACACACCCGCATCCACATTCCGTAGAATGCAAATGCACAGAAGACAAAACAAATCCATCTGTGCAATACTAGAATCCGGCTTAAACCAAAGCCCACTAGTATTGCCTTTCCGAACAACATACGCACGCAAGTGTACGCAAGTGATCGCAGCCCTGCCGTAAAACCATACGGCCTCTACACGTTTCGCTCAGTGCAGGGAAACTCTCTGTGTGGGACTCTAAAGACTCGACACTAAGCTGGCAGTGGGTTTAACCACAGACCGCAAGCGGCACTAGCTGTACGTAACGGTCCCCAGGTAGATGTCGATAAGAAGGCCGATGAGGTAAACCCATCCGAACTCCTACTGAGCCTGTATGTGACAATCTCCGTACAGTCCGGTCTGTCCGTCTGATATATCGCATGGCGGGCCTAGGGGGGCGGTGAACGTCAGTCCCCTAATAGCGGTACAAGTCGTGTCGGAGTGTAGCCCAGAACACCCTGAGATAACACTGGAAACCTACCAGTATATCTCACTTGCCTTGGCCAGGGACTACTTGTGTAATGGCTCTCCTAGACACAGCGCGATGTCAACCCCCAGTACCGGGAGAGACGAATCCTATCTGACCGTCACTGCCTCCAAGTGCTTCGGGACTGCACCCAACTACTACCTGTTTGCACGACTCCTTTGAGCCGTGGTAGGGTAGTAATCTAAGTACAGTGAGAACACACTCGAGGCGAAGTGACAGTGTCAAGTCGGCGGACTAAGCTGTACTCATGTCACCTGGGAACTGATAACCGACGATAGGTATAATACCAACCAACAGTTCCTGACGAGTCCTGTCCAGTGTACTCGTAACCTAACGAGCACCCGCATACTATCTCAAGTACGACGTACTGACGGCTGTGGGACAGACCGTCTCCCCCGTTGGGATGAGAAGCGCATACGCTAGTCTACTCCGGAGTATCGATGCCCTGTCTCGATAGTCCCACGACTAGGGACCTGTATAAGGATGTGCTTATGGATTACCCAGCCCCCACGAGTGTGAGCGCCATCACAACGCTGGTAATCAAGCAAAAATCCTAAGGGCTCTACTAATATGTATATAAGCGATATGCTAAAAGAAACACATGCACATATTGAATTAGAGACAAACCAAGTAGCATACTACCATTTTCAGAAAGATTGTCTATACAACTGTGAATATCCCAAGCTTCCATTAAGTAATATACAAGCTAGTATGATACAGTAATGGCCTCTAGGGCATATAAACTAACACCATAAACATCATATATGCCACAAACCGATTATGAAATTCTTCTTTAGAATGTGGAGGTGATGGTTGATATTGGTCCGGATTGGAACTCTGGCCGTTAGCCTTTTGTAAGTCCATGTCACGCATCCTACGAACTTGCGGGGAGGTGGAATATATGAAAAACGATTATCAAAACTTCGTAACACGGACTTGAACGCAAGAATCGTAATCTAAACCATTGCTAACTACAACTAGTGGTTTAACTACTCAGTTTCGATGTTATACCTCACGTTACATGTCTTTTGGGTCTTCATCGCGGTCCTCCACTCCTCGTAGGCTCCTTGGAACATCGGCACCTCAACGGCCTCCTTGAATCAAAGACGATCCACTCGAAAGCTCCTAAGCCAAGCTTAATCTCAAACTTGAGATAACTAGGTTGCTTAAAGTGCTAATCTAAGCTACCTAGGGGATATAGAGTGAGGTTATGGAAGTATTAGTCTAGTTAACCCTTGATCTCAACACATGAGAGGTTAGGGTTAGGGTTTGAAGAGAGTGTGGGCTTGAGGAGAGAGAAGGTGAAGATGAGAATGAAATGAGATAATGAACTCTCATAATATATATGAAGCATTACTTTTTTATCCAAAAATGAAATAAAATAATTAACAACCATGCTTCATAAATATCTATGTGTGATTCATCTCCATGAGTCATTAAGCATTTATGATGCATTAATGACATGGATGAATCACACAAATGAGTCACTAATCTCATTTAATGAAATGCCACCTTACCCCCCCAAGTCACCACTCTTCTAGAACCTTCCCGACAAATTACGTGTCACGTCCCAAAGTTTGGCCCGTAACCGGCACTTTACCACGTAACGTCTACAGGCGTAACGCGTCTAAGTGAACCGAAAACCCAGAAATCAAACCAGTAAAAGTATAGAGTGTTATAAGTTTAAAATTAAAGCACTTACTAACATGTTAAGAAATCTAAGTAAACAATCACCAAGATAGCAATATACGACGCCGTAGCGAAGATCAAGATCCACAAGTGGGAACATCACAGATAGAATAAACTGCAAGTACAGTCGGCTCACAACGAGCACGACACCAGAATACAAATAATATACATCATCGTCCTCACACTGTCTCTAAGTCAAATACATACATGGTAGATGGAGAATACTAGATACAACAATGTACATAACTGAAAAATAAACAGATACCGCACAAACCCACCTATCAGCAAAAGAGCTAGTACACCAACTATGGGGGTATCTGTGTCAAAAGATGCAAAACGCAGCCTGCCATGACTACTCCGAAGGGCAACCTGCAAACACTGTGGCACAACGGGGGTGAGTTGCCAACTCGTGAATAGAGATAACATATAAAGATAATCGCGAACTTGCACGTACTGCGCTACTCTATCATATGCCAACGGATGATATCAATATGTGATAAGCAATATGTGCAATAATCATGCAAGTGCTCTATCAGATAATATAACTACAGGATGAGGTACAATAATAATGCTGAGCATGGGCAATATAACATCTACACGGAATGTCAACGTGGAATATATAATCGGTGTCCATCAATGCACCCAGATCCCCCAAATAGCCCAGGCGCCGGCACTCTCATCGGCCCTCAAATCCTATAAATCTCTGAGAATCCCGAGTGCCCAACATCGGCACCCAAATATCATAAATATTCGTGTCCAGCATCGACACGCAAATCCTCATCCATCGGGCCCCGTCAGTCCGGGTCAGCCCACGGGCTCCGTCTGCGGTATCGGCCCTCGGCCACGGTGTTAGTTATATGTATGCCCTAGAGGCCATTACTGTACATAGGATGTATATTGTAGTGGATGCTGGGACATATATAGGGAGGACTTTCTTGCTCGACATGATAGTATGCTATCTGGTTACCCTTTACCTTAACGTGTATGCTGATTGTCTCTCTGTTACATGTTGGTAAAGCCCTTAGGATCTGTACTTGACTACCTGGACTATGATGCGGATCATACTAGTGGGGACATGGTAGTCCATAAGTACATCCTTCAAAGTCCCTAGTCGAGGGTGTATCGAGACGGGGCATCGATATACCAGAGTAGACTAGCGTATACCTTCTCGACCCATACAGATGGGCGATGGATGATCCCATATCCATCGGTGTTTGACATCAGAGATGATATACGGGTGCTCAGTAGAGACTGGGTACACTGGACGGACTCGCCGAGAACTCCCAGATGGTATTATACCTCACGTCAGATGGCAGTTCTCTGGTGACACTGGTACAGAGTAGTCTGTTGACCCGAGATCGTCATAGAGTCTCGTGTGGTTCCCACTGTGCTTTGATTTCCATCTTACCACGTCCAAGAGGGCGTGCAAAACGGTGGTTTTTGGGTACATTCCCGAGTCACATGGAGGCAATGAGCGATAGGAGGGGATTCGTCTCTCCCGGTATATGGGGGTTGATGTTGCGCTGTGTTCGATTGGCTATAACAGGAAATCCCTGGCCAGAGTTGCTGAGATTTACTGGTAAGTGTTACCAGTAGTTTCTCGAAGAGTTATAGACCTCACATCGACACGACTTATTGAGCTATTGGGGTCTGACGTATACCACCCCTAGGCGAGATATGCGACAGATCAGACGATCAGACCGGACTGTACGGTAGTGTTACTGGTCGGATTCACTGGAGTGTGAGCGGGCTTGCTCGTCGATCTTCAGATCGCTCAATACCCGGGTGGCCGTTACGTTTAGCAGACCGCTTGCGGCTTGTGGATGCTTGATATGATCATCATCTGCTGCCGGCGTATTGACGAGTCTTTAGAGTCCTACACAGAGGTTTCCTGGCTCAAGCGAAACGAAATAGGAGCGCATATGAGATATGTGCGGGACCGAGAATAATGCGAGTATGTGATACCGTATTCTATTCTCGCGATAAATATATCGAATGGTTGTATGCGATATAACCTAGTTATCGATTCAAGCGTTGATTCGATAAGCCGATATATTAGATACCAGTCGGTTATGTGCGCATGACCGGATCATTGAATCAAGTGTTGATTTAATGATTTAATGCATATTTATATATTTGATATATTACTTTGCATCAACTAGTATCGGTTTACTTAAGTTGGATTTTCTCACTCGGGTGTGCGCATTGCATATGCGATATGATTTTGTGCACTTGATTGTATCATGTTTGATGATACAAGTTTACTTGGTTAAGTGCAAAGAATAAACCATGGTTAAAAGAATGGTTAGGGTTTTATTTTCCATTACTTATTTATTCATTTATTTATTTGTTTATTCACTTTGGAAAATAAAAAGAAAAGAGAAAAGAATGGTTGCTAGATTTGGAGTTTTGTTGAAGCTTCATGAAGCTTTGATAAAGTCAACCATACTTATCTCATCCTTAACCCTAACCATTCACACTAACCATGATTCATTCTCTACACTTGACCATGGTTAGAATTATGATAAGAATTCATTTTCTTTTCTTTTTCTATGAACTTATCATAATATCTTTCTTCTTCTTCTTCATTCTTCAAGTGAAGAAAAGCAAGGTCCATCAATGGTGATTGTTGGAAATGAGTGAGAAATCCAATTCTAAAGTCTACCCACTTCCTATTTCTTCATCCTCTACCTCTTGCCAAGTAGTAGAGTGTGTTTCCTTCACAAGATTTTAGGGTTTGGTGAAGGTGGAGCTTGATCTAGCGATGCCTCGACGTAGATCATCTTCGGCATGGACATCGACGACCTAGCTTGCCCATTCTCCGACGAAGCCGACTCTAGAGCCCGGATTAGATTTGGACAGCGGAGACGACCTCGTTGCGGAGCCGTGGAGGTGGAGGACCGGATCTACAAAGGTTGTATTTCCGTATTCCCTTAGTTAATTGTTAACTAGTTCTATATTCGCCTAGACATCTAGCCCACGATCCGTACATTAGGGTTTGTAGGCACCGTAAAATTTGAAATTGCCATGGTTGATGGCTTGGGAGACCTCACTAGCGTGCCTAGGAACCCTGCACCCGGCAGTACGGATCACCCTGCATCCATCTATCGACTCTGATCAGTATCCTCCGGATAACTGTTAGGTCCAACCAATCACCGGTAGGTAGTAGTCCCTCTGCCAGGCTCACCGTCTACTACACAGCGAAACCGTTCTCGTCCCGGGGTACCATACCGGGTCCACCATGTATCCGTAATCGGCCTCATCCATCTCCTCGATTCGGGTTCACATATATCACTCTAGCACCGAGGAAACACATGGTGGACACACCGAAATATTGTATCAAGGGAACCGGGTTTTTAAATGATTACATATTTGAAATAGCCACGGTTCCCAAATCCTGAAATCACATATAATCCAAAACAATATGTAAGTCAATGATCCGATATGATATGTGCATCAAGTATGAATATCATGTTAAGTCACATAAAGATGAGCTACTACATAATAATCCAATGTGATATATGCATCAAGTATGAATATCATGTCAAGTCACATAAAGATGAGCTACTACATAATAATCCGATGTGATATATGTATCAAGTATGAATATCAAGTCAAGTCACATAAAGATGAGCTACTACATAATAATCCGATGTGATATACTACAGTGTGAGTATCATGGCAATTACTAACGGTGTGTGTATAACATGCAGGATAGTGCTCGTGCAACATGAACCGTTAGTAAGAGTGCGGTGTCCTATCAATTCTAGTTTATATACATACATCAGGGAATGTGGTATGCACTAAATAGTGGCCATGAACAGTCAATGTATGGAAATGTAGCTATAAGATCCTATCAGCCCTGACGTAGAACGCCATGCGGGCGATATCCCCGTAGATGTCAAATCTACTCACCGTAGTCTCTCGCTAGGTATAGCCGATGACTTGTTCCCCTCCTTCGCGGCGCCCGTCGCACTCGCCTGCGAATCCTAGAATTTCACAATATATCACACATAAGCTCAAAACCGTACAAACACGACATTTAAAGTCAACTAGAAACCCGTGTCGTAAACCAAGCGCGCGTGTGCGCGATACGCTAAAACGTGTGATTACGCGCCTGAAGCCACTCCGACTCGTCGCGATACGCAGAAATCCCAAACCCACACACACGTATCACGCGTGCCGCGAAAGATAAAAAAAATACGGGAAATAGGGTATTCTACTCCAGATTTTTCTACAGAACAGATATTATAAAAATATATATACCAAAATACTCCACATAGCAGCAGACTCCAGTAGACCAAACCACAACCCCCATGTTACCCATCTGGCCGCAAATTGCGGCCAGAATGAATATTCCGGCGGCCTCACTTGGGAATTGGGCTCCCAGGCTTGGTGTGTGCACTCTATACCCCCAATACATGCTACAGTAACATCTAGTTTCACTCTGAAATATCTCGGGTAGCAGCAGATCCAACAGAACCCTATTTCTAGTTAAAAACCCCACTTTTGCACTAAAATGGAACTTGGTGGTATTTCTGTGCAAACTGAAAAAAACCTGGCCTAAAATAGTTCTAATAACACATAATAGAGCTAACCAAACTAACAAAACCCTAATCTAACATGTGAATCACAATTATCCTTTAATATCACTAAAAATGCACAAAAATGAGATTTTTGCTAAAGAATACTACAAGTTTAAGGAAAAGGAGTGCTAACATGAGTTAATACCTTCAAAAGACCCTATAAAACACCAAAAATCCCAGCTCTAACATCAAGTGTGCAGATTTGCCTCCAAACACCTCAAAAGATCATTTTCCCAAGGTTTTGTGAAGGAAATGTGTTGTTTTGTGTAAGGTTTTGTATAGATCCAAATGGGAAATGAAAAGATGGTGAAATTATGGTGTTGTTGCTGTTGAGGCTCTCTCTTTTCTGCAGGAACTTCCAGAATTAAGAAAAGAGAGAGAGAAGAGAGAGAAAAGAGAGAAGGAATGGTCAATAAAAAGTCAAGTTTTCCTACCTAACCACCATGCCTCATTTTCTAATTGAAAATTTGAATTTTAAAAGGGATTTGTTTTGATTAAAGGGTGGGAAATTAACAAGGAAACATGCAAGGAAAGAATGGCTAACACTTTAACCTAGATCAAAGAAAATTGTGCTAAATGGGCAAGTGTGCACTAACACAAGAAATTTCCCAATTAAGGTAAACCCGACTTGAATTAATTAATAACCCTAAAATTATATATAGACATATATATATAACACTTTACAACACAATTATCATTAGCCAAGAAGGAAAATACGACACTCGGGCTTTTATGAAAAACACGACAATTGCTAACGAACGCGAAAACATCCCGAACGAATTTCAAAGTGTTACAATCTACCCCCCTTAAAGAAATTCGGTCCCCGAATTTAAAAATCTAACTATACGCACCTTCAAAAAGATGGGGATACCTCTTCCTCATCTCGCTCTCAGTCTCCCAAGTGACCTCCTTGCCGCTCTGGCCACGCCAAAGTACATTGACGGACGGTATCTCCTTCGACCTCAATTTCTTCACTTGTCGATCCAAGATCATCACCGGCTGCTCTGCATAGGAAAGGTCGCGCTCAAGCTGGATCGTCGGGTGCTGAATCGCATGCGAAGGATCATGAAGATATCTGCGGAGCATCGAAACGTGAAATACGGGGTGCACGTCTGGAAAACTGGGCGGAAGGGCTAATCGATACGCAACCGCACCAACACGCTCGAGGATCTCAAAGGGGCCCACATATCTGGGACTAAGCTTCCCCTTCTTCCCAAACCTCATCACGCCTTTCATTGGGGAGACCCTCAAGAAAACAAGATCACCAACTGAAAACTCAAGTCTGCGTCGACGACGGTCCATATAAGATCTCTACCTACTATGGGCTGCTCTCATCCTATCGCGAATCAACTGGATCTTCGCGGTCGTCTCTTCCACAATCTGCGGCCCTAAAATACTGCTCTCGCTGAGCTCCGTCCAACAGGTGGGCGATCTGCATCTCCTCCCATAAAGAGCCTCAAACGGTGCCATCTGAATGGTTTTCTGGTAGCTGTTGTTGTAGGAGAACTCTACTAAGGGCAAATGATGATCCCAGCTACCTCCGAAGTCTAATACGCATGCTCTGAGCATATCCTCGAGAGTCTAAATAGTCCGCTCTGACTGTCCGTCGGTCTGCGGATGGAATGCTGTGCTGAACTCAGGCGAGTGCCCAAAGCCTCCTGACGCCTCTGCCATAACCGGCTGGTAAACTGGGTACCTCTATCAGACACGATACATGTCGGAACTCCGTGCAGTCGTACAATCTCATCAATGTAAATCTGGGCATACTGAGCAAATCCGGAAGTCGTCTTCACCGGTAGGAAGTGAGCCGCTTTCGTCAAACGATCCACGATCACCCAGATGGAGTCATGTAAGTCCATGCTACCTCTCCCGGTACTTTCGGGGAGGCGGAAACGGTTTAAAAATCAATTTTTAGCGCAAGGGGCAACATGGACTAAGCAAAGTCGGGATCTTTGACTAAACTAAAACTAGCAAACTTAGCTAAAGAGAGTTAGCTACTCGGATGGAGATGGTTATACCTAAACTTGAACTCCTTCGTCTTCAAAGCTCCGATGGTGGTCCGATGGCTTCTTCTCGTCGTCTCCGTACGCCGAAGATAGATCCACCTGAAAGCTCCAACCTTTAGCTCCTTCTTCGTTCTTTGAAGAAACTAGTTCACTTGGTTTGCTAAACCTAGTGAACTAGAATGAGTAGAGAAGAAATAGAATGGGATTTTATCTATGGTTCTTGATTCTCAACTCATGAGACAAGAGAACCATAGATCAAGAGAGGGAGCAAGAGGTTGAGGGTGAGAGCAAGAGGAGAGCTCAAGAACAAGAGAGAGAATGAGCAAGAAAGAATGAGCAAGTATTTTGTCTCTCACCCTCTCATAATCCAAAGCAATGATAACTCATCATATTAACAAAAGTCTTATGTGATGGTTAGAAGCAACCACAACCATATCATTTCATGCACTCATTTTACACAAATGAGCAAGTAAACAAAAGTCTTTGCCATGAAATGATGGCTATGGTCATCATGATGGTCAACTAGTCAAGCCTAGTCAACCGGTCAACAAGTCAACAAAAGTCAACAAGTCACCAAAGTCAACAAGTCAACAAAAGTCAACAAGTCAACAACCATATCACCATAATACTTAATTAATATAATAGTTAATCACATATCATATTCTCATTAGGGTTGAGCATAAAGTCAAAAAGTCAACGGACAACTGTCAACAACCCTAATGAGAATCCGCTGCCTCTGCCTCCCTGTCAACTGTGCATACACACCCGCATCCGCGTTCCGAGGAACACGAATGCAAACTGGATAAATCCAATCCCATAAGGTACACTAGGATCTGGCTTAAACCAAAGCCCGCTAGTGTAAACTGTCCGGACACTGTACGTGCACAAGTGCACGGATGTGACCGAACCCTGTCGCAAAACCATGCGACCTGTCGCAATACCATGCGACCTCTACTCTTTTGCCTAAAGGCGAAAAGCTTTCTGTGTGGGACTCTAAAGACTCGACACTACGCTGGCAGTGGGTTTAACCACAGACCGCAAGCGGCACTAGCTGTGCGTAACGGTCCCCAGGTAATGCCGACAAGAAGACGGACGAGGCGAAACCCATCTGAACTCCTACTGAGCCTGAGTGTGACATTCTCCGTACAGTCCGGTCTGTTCGTCTGATACATCGCATGGCGGGCCTAGGGGGCGGTAAACGTCAGTCCCCCAATAGCGGTACAAGTCGTGCCGGAGCGAAGCCCAAAACACCCTGAGATAACACTGGAAACCTACCAGTATATCTCGTTTGCCCTGGCCAGGGACTACTTGTGTAATGGCTCTCCTAGACACAGCGCGATGTCAACCCCCAATACCAGGAGAGACGAATCCTGTCTAACCGTCACTGCCTCCAAGTGCTTCGGGACTGCACCCAACCACTACCTGTTTGCACGACTCCTTTGAGCCGTGGTAGGGTAGTGATCAAAGTACAATGGGAACACACTCGAGGCGGAGTGACAGTGTCAAGTCAGCGGACTAAGCTGTACTCATGTCACCTGGGAACTGATAACTGACGATAGGTATAATACCAACTAGTCAGTTCCCGATGAGTCCTGTCCAGTGTACCCGTAACCTAACGAGCACCCGCATACTATCTCAAGTACGACGTACTGACGGCTGTGGGACAGACCGTCTCCCACACTGGGATGAGAAGCGCATGCGCTGGTCTACTCCGGAGTATCGATGCCCTGTCTCGATAGTCCTGCGACCAGGGACCTGCATAAGGATGTGCTTATAGATTACCCAGCCCCACTAGTGTGACGGCCATCACATCGCTGGTAATCAAGCAAAGATCCTAAGGGCTCTACTAATGTGTATAGGCGATATACAAAAATAAACACATGTACACATTGAAGTAGAAACAAACCAAGTAGCATACTACTATTTTGAGCAAGATTGTATATACAAGGTGAATATCCCAAGCATCCATTAAGTAATATACAAACTAGTATGATACAGTAATGGCCTCTAGGGCATATACACTAACAATCTCCCACTTGCACTAAGGCCATGTACTGGCGTATCGAAGTCCTATCATCTCGATCAGCCGCTCGATCTGAGTCTGGGGCAGGGCCTTGGTGAATGGATCAGCAGTGTTATCTTCTGAAGCGACTCTCCGAACCTCGATCTCCTGGCGATCTACGATCTCCCTGATCAGGTGATACCGCCTCAAGATGTGCCTGGATCTCTGATGGGACCTGGGTTCCTTCGCTAAAGCTATAGCCCCGTTGTTGTCGCAATACAGAGGTATTGGATCAACAATGGACGGAACCACCTGAAGTTCTTTCAAGAACTTCCTCATCCAGACAGCTTCTTTTGCGGCATCAGATGCAGCGATGTATTCCGCTTCCATCGTCGAGTCTGCAACGGTTTCCTGTTTGGAACTCTTCCAACACACCGCCCCTCCATTGAGGGTAAAGACAAAACCCGACATGGACTTGGAATCATCCTTGTCACTCTGGAAGCTGGAGTCAGCAAAGGCCTCGATCTGGAGGTCTTTTCCGCCATACACCAAGAACATCTCCTTAGTCCTTCTCAGGTACTTGAGAATGTTCTTTACCGCTATCCAGTGTTTCTCCCCAGGGTTAGACTGATACCGGCTTACCACACTCAGTGCATAAGCTACATCCGGTCTGGTACACAACATCGCATATATTATAGAGCCTACCGCAGAAGCGTAGGGTATAATAGACATGCGATCGCTCTCCAAATCAGTCTTGGGAGACATCTCTTTAGAGAGGGTGATCCCGTGACAAGCCGGTAGGTTACCGCGCTTGGAATCTTCCATACTGAACCTCTTCAGTATGGTGTCGATGTACCTGGACTGTGAAAGTCCTAATATCCTCTTGGATCTGTCACGGTAGATTCGGATACCCAGAATGTATGAGGCATCACCCAGGTCTTTCATGGAGAACCTGTGTGACAAGAACCCCTTGACAGATTGTAGCATAGGAATGTCATTTCCTATTAAGAGAATGTCATCCACGTATAAAACGAGGAATACTACAGTTCTCGCTACAAATCTACTATAGATGCATGGTTCATCTGGATTTTTGATAAAGCCAAATTCTTTGACCGTCTCATCAAAGCAGATGTTCCAACTCCGCGACGCCTGCTTTAGTCCATAGATGGACTTAAGCAACTTGCACACCTTTCCGCTGCTCCCACTCTGAATGAAACCCTCCGGCTGGTCCATATAGACACACTCCTCTAAATTTCCATTTAGAAAAGCTGTCTTTACGTCCATTTACCAGATTTCATAATCGTGGAAGGCAGCAATGGCAAGAAGGATCCGAATGGATTTCAGCATGGCTACTGGAGAAAAGGTTTCGTCATAGTCCAAGCCAGGTCTTTGACGAAAACCCTTTGCTACCAGCCTAGCTTTATAGGTCTCAACCTGTCCATCTACACCAATCTTCCTTTTGAAGATCCACTTGCATCCTACGGGTTTTACCCCGTCTGGAGCAATGTCCAACGTCCATACCTTGTTGGTGTACATGGACTCCATTTCGGTCCGCATTGCATCCAGCCATTTCACTGAGTCAACGCTCTGAACGGCCTGCTGGAAGCTAGTAGGCTCATCATAATCTATGATGCAATCCTCTCTATCCCCGTCTATGAGAAAACCGCAGTATCTCTCGGGCGGATGAGACTGCCTACTACTCCTGCGGAGCGGCGTAGGAATGTCTTGTTCTGTTGAACCCTCTGGTTCCACTAACCTTTCAGTAATAGTCTGTGGTTCTGGAATTTCTTCCAGTTCCACTGCGCTCCCACTATTCTCCTTTTCCAAGAACTGGTGTTCTAGAAAGTGGGCATTACGAGAAACAAGGACTTTTTGTTCCTCTGCGTAGTAGAAAAGATACCCCCTAGTGTTCTTTGGGTATCCCACAAACTTGCACAGTACGGAGCGTGCCTCGAGTTTGTCCGCATGCTGCTTTTTGACAAAAGCTGGACATCCCCAGATCTTCAGATATTGAAGATAGGGTTTCTTCCCACTCCACATTTCATATGGGGTGGTAGGCACAGTCTTAGTCGGAACTCGGTTCAAAAGGTATGCAGCTGATTCTAGCGCATACCCCCAGAATGATCGCGGTAACTCAGCGTTACTCATCATGGACCGCACCATATCCAATAGGGTGCGGTTCCGTCTCTCCGATACACCGTTATGTTGCGGGGTGTATGGAGGAGTAAGCTGAGAGAGAATTCCGTTCTCTTTTAAATAGTCCAGGAACTCGGCACTTAAGTATTCTCCACCTCGATCCGATCTTAGAATCTTAATACTTTTGCCGGTCTGTTTCTCTACTTCATTCTTATACTCCTGGAATTTTCCAAAGGCCTCGGACTTATGTTTCATTAAGAAGACATAACCGTACCTTGAGAAGTCATCCGTAAAAGTAATGAAGTAAGAATGTCCGCTTCGGGCATGTGTAGACATCGGACCGCACACGTCACTGTGTACGAGTCCCAAGAGCTCGCTCGCTCTTACTCCTTGTCCAGTAAACGGAGTCTTTGTCATCTTTCCTTTGAGACAAGATTGACAAGTGGCATACGATTGATATTCGAACGCATTCAAATATCCTTCTGTATGTAACTTAGTCAACCTTCTCTCATTGATGTGACCCAATCTACAATGCCATAAGAAAGTCTGATTTATTTCTGGAGACTTTCTTTTGTGTGTATTCTGGACGTTGAAAATCTGTGGTTGGTTTAACACGTATATACCATTACTCAATGTACCTGACCCAATCAAAACTTGATTAAGGTGAATGTTTACAACATTACTTACAAACGCAAATTCATAACCTTCTTTAGAAACTAAAGATACAGAAATGATATTACAAGTTGCGTTGGGTACAAAAAAGCAATTACGCAAAACCAAAACATGTCCATCTGACATTCCCAGGTGATAGTCCCCCACGGCTTTAGCATCCATGCTAGCTCCGTTCGCAACTCTGAGGGTCATGTCACCTGCCTTCAAAACCCTACGGTTTCTCAACGCCTGCAAAGAATTACAGATATGAGATCCTGATCCGGTATCCAATACCCAGGAAGTAGAGTTTATTGAATGACAGTTTTCAATAACATACACACCTGAAGCTGAAGCTGCAACCTGCTTCAATTCCTGTGTTCTGGCCTTCCAGGCCCTGCAATCATTCTTCCAGTGTCCTTTCTTATGACAATAGAAGCATTCTTCCTTATCCACAAGCTTCCCCGCTATCTTTGTTGCTTTTGCTTTTCCCTTCGTATCCACTTTACTAACACCGCCCCTTGGTTTGGCGGGGGCCTTCTTCTTCTTTCCCTTGGCTTTCGCCTTGGACCTAAAAGAAGATGATCCTCCTACAAACAAAGTGGATGTATCCCTACCTTTCTGTAGGGTGCCCTCTGCGCTCCTCAGCATGTTGAGGAGCTCTGAAAGTTCAACCTCTTTTTCTTGTAAGTTGAAGTTCAGTATAAACTGGGCGTAAGTGGAAGGAAGGGACTGGAGAACTATATCCGTATATAGCTCACTCTCCAATGTGATCCCTAGGTCAGCGAGCTCCTCAATGAAGCCGATCATCTTTAGCACATGCTCGGCTACTGATGATCCGACGGCCATTCTTGTCGAAAATAACTTTTTCGACACTTCGTATCTTGCGATACGTGATTGCTCTCCATACAGTTCTTTTGTATGGAGCAATATGGACTCCATGTCCATATTCTCATGCCTCCTCTGATGTTCGTTGTCCATCGAGGCAAGCAGGAGGCACTTGGCCTTCGCGCTATCAATCTCCTAAGTCTTGCGGATTTCCTTATCCGCGACACTGGAAGTTGGACCAGGGACAGGGGGAGCTTTGGTGGTAAGAAGATACCCCAGCTTGTCATAAGTGATTGCTATCTTGACATTCCTGAGCCAATCTTTGTAGTTTGGCCCTGTCAGTTTGTTTTTATCTAGGAGTAACTTAAGTCCAGTCATGTTGATTGGTCGCTGCAATTAGGAGAGAGAAGAAGAAACACTCAGCATGATGCTCTTGCAAGTTTAGAGTGGTTTTTAGTTTGTCTAAACAGGATGGCTCCTACTGTTTCTCGAATCCCTCCTCAAACCATAAAGGAAGAATTAGTCGGGATCAATCCCACCGCACAATGCTTGCTTAACCGTTCAGCCAGGCCGGTGTCGATACTTCGAGGGAGGTTTTCCAACGCTTTCGCGAAGTTCCTTAATTATAGAACCTCTTTTCCCTGGGGGCGTAGCCCCGCTAACACCTTTCTAGGCACCTACTAGGTTTGTAGCATTGATCGATTAGTGAGAAATTTCCCGAGGAGTAGCATATACTCACAGTAGGATCGGGATCCAAATATCATCGCGTGACGAAACTGAAGGAATCCTACCAGAATCATCACACTCCAAATGGTATGCAAATCTAGCAAGTTTCAGTACTTATGAAACTCCCGATGTGGATTTTTGCCCCATGCTCTTATGACCTTGGCGTGAGGTCAAAATGTCATAAGTCACATGTCAAGTTCGTCCCATCATTATCCAGGTTAACTTGAACCCACCCGTACATACCCTTGACGTAGGCCAAAATGGCAGTACGACTGTCTCAAACCAACGCATTCTATCTATGCAACAGATAAATATCCGGCAGCTACCAATCACTATGCCTTGGCGTGAGGTCAAAATACATAGCTTGAATACTACCGAATATTTAACTGAAATGATGGAGGGCTACGGATGGTTTTGGCAAAACCGTGAACGTAGTGAACTTGATTTGGTCGATGGAACGAGATAGCTTTTAAATGGAGTGGCTCAAACTCCGTATTTTAAAAGTTTGTTTTGAAAAGAACCGAGTGGTTTTTCGAAAGTGTTCCAACGACTTTAACTTGGTTTATTATCTTGCATTAGTTCTTTTAATGCGCGATATTCTTGCATTAGTTCTTTTAATGCGTCCCATCAATTAATCCTACCATTGCAGAAAACAACCAAAATATGACGTACGCTTATGCCATTCGCATTCGCCACTGGGCCCCGTCATTACCCGTTAGGTTACTTAACTAACGACAGAGCGGGGGCTGGGCTAGCGCGTCTGTAAAACATAAGCAACGCCTAAATAATATCATATATAGATATACTGCAATGATAAACATTTCAGATCACAGATAAATACATTGGATATACTAGCAATCTGTAATTTGTACGAGCCTGTAACAAAAACAGATAACACGGTCGCGGTGAATAGCCAATACCCCACCCAAGACCCCTACGGGTGCGGCAAACTACCCGCCAAGTAGCCGAAGCGTAGCAACCTCCCTCATCTCCATGAGTAGGCCACTCGACACTTCGGCATACCCGGTAGTTTGTGCACCCCTCCATGGGTCTATCCTAGGAGCAAAAACAGTAAAAAGAAATTATACAATGACGGCTACAACCCCGACCCGGTTGTGCGGCCATACAAATAATTATTACATCAATTTACAAATTTACATGAATTGCAAGAAAAGAAAACTCTCGTCTCACAACCCCCGGCTATTCACCCGCGACAATCCAACATATTTATATACACATTCCAATATCAAACACAGATCATGTATAACCCCGACCAATCGACTTATAGCGATTAGCCGACGTTCAATACATGCAAGCATCACAGATATAACCATCATAGTCAAAGTGCAGTGAAGTTCGGAAAAAATACGGAATTATAGGACCCCAAAAGGAAATTTATTTTCTGGAAAATCTGGGCACATATAATATATTTCAAAAATCCCAAAACCAACACAGACACGCACTGCACGAAAAACGATGCAGAGAAGACGACAAACCGCGGCACATGCCTACCTCGTGCGGCGGAAGCGCGGTGGTTTGAACGAAACAGTGGACCGTTTTTCATGGGTGTTCACACAAAACCCTGAGCCGAATTTAGGAGTATAAAGTTTTTCATTTTGACCAGAAAAAATTTCAACAGAAACTCAGGTTTTGTAAAAGTTTGGTTTTTTTTGATTTTTCCGGTTCCGAACTTCGTTACACTTCACTACCAAGCTAGTTTAAGTTTAGTTAGGCTCTGATACCACTGTAAGTCCATGCTACCTCTCCCGGTACTTTCGGGGAGGCGGAAACGGTTTAAAAATCAATTTTTAGCGCAAGGGGCAACATGGACTAAGCAAAGTCGGGATCTTTGACTAAACTAAAACTAGCAAACTTAGCTAAAGAGAGTTAGCTACTCGGATGGAGATGGTTATACCTAAACTTGAACTCCTTCGTCTTCAAAGCTCCGATGGTGGTCCGATGGCTTCTTCTCGTCGTCTCCGTACGCCGAAGATAGATCCACCTGAAAGCTCCAACCTTTAGCTCCTTCTTCGTTCTTTGAAGAAACTAGTTCACTTGGTTTGCTAAACCTAGTGAACTAGAATGAGTAGAGAAGAAATAGAATGGGATTTTATCTATGGTTCTTGATTCTCAACTCATGAGACAAGAGAACCATAGATCAAGAGAGGGAGCAAGAGGTTGAGGGTGAGAGCAAGAGGAGAGCTCAAGAACAAGAGAGAGAATGAGCAAGAAAGAATGAGCAAGTATTTTGTCTCTCACCCTCTCATAATCCAAAGCAATGATAACTCATCATATTAACAAAAGTCTTATGTGATGGTTAGAAGCAACCATAACCATATCATTT
The DNA here is from genome assembly GCA_030015575.1 of Agapanthus africanus. Classification (NCBI taxonomy): domain Eukaryota; kingdom Viridiplantae; phylum Streptophyta; class Magnoliopsida; order Asparagales; family Amaryllidaceae; genus Agapanthus; species Agapanthus africanus. The sequence goes on from JASDDO010000029.1 coordinate 220,727,685, forward strand.
CATGTACTCATTTTACATAAATGAGCAAGTAAACAAAAGTCTTTGCCATGAAATGATGGCTATGGTCATCATGATGGTCAACTAGTCAAGCCTAGTCAACCGGTCAACAAGTCAACAAAAGTCAACAAGTCACCAAAGTCAACAAGTCAACAAAAGTCAACAAGTCAACAACCATATCACCATAATACTTAATTAATATAATAGTTAATCACATATCATATTCTTATTAGGGTTGAGCATAAAGTCAAAAAGTCAACGGTCAACTGTCAACAACCCTAATGAGAATCCGCTGCCTCTGCCTCCCTGTCAACTGTGCATACACACCCGCATCCGCGTTCCGAGGAACACGAATGCAAACTGGATAAATCCAATCCTATAAGGTACACTAGGATCTGGCTTAAACCAAAGCCCGCTAGTGTAAACTGTCCGGACACTGTACGTGCACAAGTGCACGGATGTGACCGAACCCTGTCGCAAAACCATGCGACCTGTCGCAATACCATGCGACCTCTACTCTTTTGCCTAAAGGCGAAAAGCTTTCTGTGTGCGACTCTAAAGACTCGACACTACGCTGGCAGTGGGTTTAACCACAGACCGCAAGCGGCACTAGCTGTGCGTAACGGTCCCCAGGTAATGCCGACAAGAAGACGGACGAGGCGAAACCCATCTGAACTCCTACTGAGCCTGAGTGTGACATTCTCCGTACAGTCCGGTCTGTTCGTCTGATACATCGCATGGCGGACCTAGGGGGCGGTAAACGTCAGTCCCCCAATAGCGGTACAAGTCGTGCCGAAGCGAAGCCCAAAACACCCTGAGATAACACTGGAAACCTACCAGTATATCTCGTTTGCCCTGGCCAGGGACTACTCGTGTAATGGCTCTCCTAGACACAGCGCGATGTCAACCCCCAATACCGGGAGAGACGAATCCTGTCTAACCGTCACTGCCTCCAAGTGCTTCGGGACTGCACCCAACCACTACCTATTTGCACGACTCCTTTGAGCCGTGGTAGGGTAGTGATCAAAGTACAGTGGGAACACACTCGAGGCGGAGTGACAGTGTCAAGTCAGCGGACTAAGCTGTACTCATGTCACCTGGGAACTGATAACTGACGATAGGTATAATACCAACTAGTCAGTTCCCGACGAGTCCTGTCTAGTGTACCCGTAACCTAACGAGCACCCGCATACTATCTCAAGTACGACGTACTGATGGCTGTGGGACAGACCGTCTCCCACACTGGGATGAGAAGCGCATGCGCTGGTCTACTCCGGAGTATCGATGCCCTGTCTCGATAGTCCTGCGACCAGGGACCTGCATAAGGATGTGCTTATAGATTACCCAGCCCCACTAGTGTGACGGCCATCACATCGCTGGTAATCAAGCAAAGATCCTAAGGGCTCTACTAATGTGTATAGGCGATATACAAAAATAAACACATGTACACATTGAAGTAGAAACAAACCAAGTAGCATACTACTATTTTGAGCAAGATTGTATATACAAGGTGAATATCCCAAGCATCCATTAAGTAATATACAAACTAGTATGATACAGTAATGGCCTCTAGGGCATATACACTAACAAGTCATACCCTCGACTAGTCCTGGGTAGATCCACAATGAAGTTCATAGAAATCTGCTCCCATTTCCCTTCCGGAATGGGTAACGGCTATAGCTCTCCCGCGGGCCTCTGGTGCTCAGCCGTGACTTGCTAACAAGTCAGGCATCCCAACACAAAATCTGCGATGTCTCTCTTCACTCCGTCCCACCAGTAAACACCCCTCATGTCATGGTACAACTTGGTGGAATCGGGATGAACACTATATACCGATCGATGTGCCTCCTCAAGAATCTCGCGCCGCAATCCTTCAGCATCTGGTACGCACAGTCTAGTCCCAAATCGTAATATCCTCTGATCATCGATCACGAACTCGGAAAATCTGCCCTGTCCTATCTGTGTCCTGATCTCAGAACAGCGGTCATCACTGTGCTGTGCCTCCTGTATATGGTCAAGCAACTGTGGGCGCGCACGAACATGCGCAATCTGTCCTCCGATCGGCATAAACTCGAATTGTACCCGGCTGTCGCACTGTAAGTGCACGGCGGCGCCCCGGCCGTCAATCCGACGGCCAAATGCGGAAGCGGTGATAAACTTTAATTTTGCGAACTTAGCAAACCGGCTCCACCGCGCACTAAACCCCGGATCGGGCCATTAAACTAGATCTAGCAAAGTAACAAGATAGGGAAGAGAGATATACCGAGTGATCCGAGTCCTCCGGTCTTCTCGTCGTCGTCCCGATCTCCCGCGGAAAGTCCGGTCGTCGCATCCTTGCCGGAAGGGCACCACATCGTCTGCATCTTTTACGGGCTCCCACCTCAATACCGAGGTAACTCGGGCACGAAGCTGGCAAGTCGACGTGCCCAAGATTTGCTATAGAATGTGGTGTAGATCATGCTAGTCTCATTTGGGGTTTGTAGTTGCCTTGATTGAGGAATGGAATTTTCAAGTGGAGCTAGAATGTGTGTAGCAAGGAAAAATGAGATGAACCAAATTATCCTCATCAAAAATGAAACCCTTTCATTTTTTTCTCCCTCATCCAAAAATATGGCCGGCCTCTAATTTGTGAGAATGGTGGAGGGAAACAACTAAGGGAGGTGAGGGTAGTATAAAGCAAGAGGTGACCATAGCCAAACATCATCATAACAAATTCACATCAAACCCATATCCTTTCAAATCTCATTAATGCACCATCATGGATGAAAAAGCAAAGATGCTTAACATATCATAATGAATACATTTGCAAGAAACCCCCTCCACAAATGTTATTTGCACAATTGCAAATAACCCCCTCCAACGGAAAAGTCCGGCCGGGAAAGAACAAAGGAAAACCGGCCGGAACGGAATGCAAAATGGCAACTCCAGAAAACTGGTCCCGTAATAAATTACAGGAAAACCCCGATACTGTGCATACACACCCGCATCTGTATTCCGACCGGATACAAATGCAATGAGACAAAATCTACACTGTATTATACTAGGATCCGGCTTAAACCAAAGTCGGCTAGTAATATCCGTTCGAACCTGATCCGTGCAATACCGCACGTATCCGATCGAACTTTGCCATATATCTATACGGCCTCTAGTACTAACCGTCCGATCCTGATCCGTGCAATACCGTACGTATCTGATCGGACCCTGCTATATCTCCATACGGCCTCTACAGCGTTTCGCCCGAAAGCTTGAGTGACTGAAAGTGTGGTGGACTCTAAAGACTCGTCAATACTATGGTTGTGGATTTAACCACTAGCACGTCAGAGGTATAAGCCAATACGTGACGGGCCACCAGCTATTGACCAAAAGGGACGTCGATGAGCGAACTCATCCTGACACCCTACTGAGCCTGTCAGTTACAATATCCGTACAGTCCGGTCCGTTCGTCTATGAGCATCGCATGTCGGGCCTAGGGGGTGGGTAAAAGTCAGACCCCCAAAAGCGGTACAAGTCGTGTCGGAGTGTAGCCCAGAACACCCTGAGATACTACTGGAACACCTACCAGTAAATCTCCTGCCTTGGCCAAGGACTTCGTGTAATGGCTCTCCTAGACACAGCGCGACCTCACCCCCAATACCGGGAGAGACGAACCCCCGAAGATCCGCTCACTGCCTCCATGTGGCTCGGGACTGTACCCAACTAAAACCTGTTTGCACGACTCCTTTGAGCCGTGGTAGGGTAGTAATCAAAGCACAGTGGGAACTCACACGAGACAAATGACGATCCCCAGGTCGATGAACTAACCTGTACACATGTCACCTGGGAACTGCTATCTGACGTCAGGTATAAGACCAACTAGCATGTTCCCGGCGAGTCCTGTCCGGTGTACTCATAACCCAATGAGCACCTGTATACATCTTAGGTGAACCAACTGACACCAGTGGCTTGTGAGACCGGCCACCGCCCCTCGTCGGGGTCTCGACTGTATACACTAGTCTACTCTGGAGTATCGATGCCCTGTCTCGAAACTCCCACGACTAGGGACCTTTTAAGGATGTTCTTATAGACCCCAGCTCTCACTTATATGATCGCCCTTATACTGCTGGTGGTCAAGCAAGAATCCTAGGGGCTCTATCAACGTGCAATAGTGACCTGTCAGGTCACCTGAAGCAGTACACGATGATAAAGGTAAACCAGATAGCATACTATCATCTCGAGTAAGACTGTCGTCCCGGGATAGGTCCTCCCTCAATCATTGCAATCACATGCCTGTGATCCAATAATTGACTCTGAGGGCACTATCTCCAACAATCTCCCACTTGCACTCAGGGCTAATTATTGCGATGTCGCATACTCACAGCCCGTGTGATACCGAACACCCAACTCCTCTACTAGTCAGTCTCACAAAGCATGTTTGCGAAACTCTTGCGTTCGAGGATTAGCTTTAGAAGTGGATCCACCATGATGTTTCTTTCTATGTCTCTCTATATCTCAAGTTCGCGGAGAAAGCCATCTCCCGAAATGAGCAATACCTGTCTTAGAATGTCTGGATGTCTGATGGGACCTAGTTCATAAATGAACTCAAAATCCAAACTTCTTCGACTGTATCGTCAACTGAACTTAATCAGTATCCTGCGCCATGCCTCCCTCAGTATCTGCCTGGATCACCTGTCCAGAATACTGCCCCTCGTCAGAAGGAAAACTATAACTCTGACAACCTCCTTGTCGTCCATGTCACCTTGGAAGCCTGGAATGATAACTGTCTCCCAAATGAGGCTGTTGTTATCATATCCCTAGAACATCCACTTATGTTCTAAAACTGCTTCCGACTGTTTCTCCAGGATTGGATCAATGTCAACTTATTGCATCTAGTGCAAGAACAACATCTGGTGTGGTACTTGACATCTCATGATTGACTCAATTGCCTAAGCAAGTGATCTGCCAATCATGCATATCCCTCTCTACTTTAGTCTATAAGACACCTTTAGAGAGGGTGACTCCATCACCTGCAGGTACACTACCGTGCCAGGAGTCGTCCATTCTAAATACTCTTAGAATGCTGTCAAAGTACCCTGATTGGGAAACCACCCAAATCTAGATCTAAAACCATAGATCTAGTAACCAGTATGTCTGATATAATGTCCAAGTCCCTTGTGGAGAAACCACTGTGTGACGACCAAAGTATAACCGATCGTAGTATAGGAGTTTCTTTTCCTACTCTGTGTATATCATCCAAATATCAGGATATCACACCCTACTACCTACTCAACAGATCCATCCCCTATTCTGATGAAGTCAAACCTATGACTGTCACATCAGAAATAGATGATCTATCTCCTCTACATCTGCTTTAGTCTATAAATAGACATAAGCCTGATGTCCACCAATGCTTCCGCTGCTCCCACTGACTACGACAACCCTCTGACAGAGTCATATAGATGTGCATTTCTAAAGCTAGTTTATAACGACGCTATACTCATCCTCCTGCCGGGTCTCGCAGCCTGGAATAACAACAATGGCAAGTGTGGGTAAACAAGAACTTCCCTGTCACCGTCCTTGAGGCTACCGGAGTACCTCTCGGGTGCCTGAAGTTACCCACCGTATCTGCGGAGTGGCCAATGGAATGTCAAAACAGATTGAATCTTTAGGTTCCTTATCAAATCTTCAGTAATCGTTTGCGGTTCTGGAATCACTTCCAGTTCTACCATACTCCCACTACTGCTTTTGAAAAAATCCATTTTTATTAAAACTGTGGCGAGTCCAGAACAATATTACTATTGATCTCCCAGATGGTAGAAAGTCAACCCTCATCATAGCCTAGGTCAACCCACAAACAGCCATTACAGAAACGTGCCTTGAGTTGTCCAGTGTCTGGTTTTAATCATAAGCCGGACAACTCCCCGTACCTTAACATCGTTAAGATATGAACTGTTCTATATCCAATATAGAACCAGAGGCACTGATTTAATTTAACCAGATTCAAATCATGCAGCTGTCTCCAGTGCATGTCAACTAAATGGAAAAAGGCTGATCAGCGTTACTCAACTTAGGAATGCTTCCAATTATAAGTAACCTGAAAGAGAAGCAATTTCTCTTTATCATTAATATCAACTGAATACCATACACAAGTATCTACATCTTCGATCACTTTGAAGAATCCCGATACCTGCTACACCTGGTTCTCTACTCTATTCAAATACCTATAACTCTTCAAAACTTAGACCCTGTGTTTCTATGAAACACATGTCTAAGAACTAGAGAAGTTAAAAGTAAACAGAATATAGTATGAGGACCAACCCCTCTGTCCCAATGGACACTGGACAACATACAATACTCTGTATAAGTCCGCTGAGTCTAACAACTCTTTCACTGTGTGTCGTAGGTTGAAAACTGCACTTTTGGTTAAGAAGAATTACACCGCTGTTCAATGCTCCTTACCTAACCATCTACTGATATAGGCAAATGTCACAGACATAATTTCAAAAGGTATATCTCACTCTATGAAAATAGACGTACAGATATATCAATTTGAAATTGGTGCACAACAGCGGATATTCAAAACCAAATATTTGCCGACCGGCAAACAGCCTAGATGATCTCCTCAAATATCACCGATTACAACGAATCCCGACATAATGAGGATGATCACCCTATTCCCAATAACTTACTCCCACTCATCATCTGTAAAGCCATACAGATGTGAGAATCAAAACTGGTAAATACATACCCTAGAGCAAGTGTCTAATCAGGAAATCAGTTTTCTTTTAACAGTACACAGTTGAACTGAAACATTGAAATGTTTCGATGGGGTATCCTGGTATTCCTAGTAATGCCTCTACCATTATCCAGATTCATAACTATAACTGTATAATTCTTTGCCACCTCTCCAAATCCCTTTATTTGTCTTTAGTCGTTACCTTCTGCACACCCCTTAGGCCAAATGGTTTTCTTCCTTCCCTACCGTTCGGCACCAGCCTATGGTTTGGAAGAAGACTATCCAATAAGCATAATGGGTGTACTGTCCTAGTCCTAGGAGCACTCGCAATGCGAGAGAAGGTGAAGATAAAAGACAACCGAATAAACCTTATTCCTATTTCTCCTGGACCAGAATCCATCCCCGAACTGGAACAAGTTCCTTTCGAGTTCGTATATAACCATACGATGGATTATCCAATAAACTGTGGATCTTCGTAGTGATACGGAGTGTCCTGGAGAGATACAAAGGTGATTTAGGATTGGCGAAGAAATACTTGGTTTGGTCGTGAATATCAGTCGCAATTTATTTTGCCCTCTTACTAATCCCTTTATTTGTCTTAATCTTAATACCTTCTGCACACCGTTTAGGCTAATTGGTTTTCTTCATTCCCTACCGGTCGGCACCAGCCTAAGGTTTGGAAGAAGACTGTCCAATTTGCATAATGGGTGTACTATCTCCTAAACCAAGGAGTACTCACAACTTGAGAGAAGGTAAAAGGGAAAAGACAACTGAATAATCCTATCCGTTTTCTCCAGAACTGGAAACCATCCTCGAATTCCTTCGAGCTCGTATCTAACCATACGATGGTTTTGTCCAATGGAAGTGGACGTTCGTAGTAATACGGGGTGTCCTGGAGAAAAGGGTAAAAGTAGGAGTGGCAATGAGGTCTGCAACTCTGACAATCCAAAAGCCAGTGTAAAGAAGGTTTGGTTAACTTGGTCTCTGAGTCATAGTCTTAGGGTCGGGTCAATGGTCGCTGCCAAAGAGAGAGAGAAAAGAAACACTCAGCGTGCACTCTAACCTAGATCAGAATGGTTACCAATTTATCTAATCAGGAAACCTCCCACTGTACCTCAAATTCTCCTCCAAACCTAAAAGAAGAATTAATCGGGGATACCCGAGGAGTAAACTAACTCATCAGTGGGAATCGGGATCCAACTCTCATCGCATGATAACATGACGTAATCCGCTCACGTCATCACACTCCAGAAGGTATGCGCATATCTGGCAAGTTTCAGTTCTTTTGAAACTCCCGATGTGATTTTTACCCCATGCTCTTATGATCTTGACTTTGGCCAACATATCATAAGTCACATGTCAAGTTCAACCCGTCATTCTCCAGGTTAATTTGAATCCACCCGTACCTACCCTTGACTTTGGCCAAAATGGCAGTACGACTGTCCCAAACCAATGCATCTATCTATACTGCATATGAATACCCAATAGCTACCAATCACTGTGCCTTGACTTTGGCCAACATACACAGCTTGAATACTATTGACTACCCATATGAAACGACGGAGGGCTACGAATGGTTTCTGGCGAAAACCTTTAATGTAATGAACTTGATATCGTTGAAGGAACGGATAGCTTTTTAGAAAATATAGTGACGAAAACCTTTACTAAAGAGGTCACTCCCGGTGAAGAGATCTCGGCTCTTTCCCCGTAGAATGGGGTGCAGGATATTCCAAATGAATACCACGATGTAAAGCAAAAGTAATCGGCTATAGTGAAGTTAATGCCCTGACGCAAACTTCTGTCCAAGGGGTCACTCCCGGTGAAGGGATCTCGGCCCTTGCCTCGTCGACTGAGGAGCAGGATATTCCAAATGAATACCACGATGCAAAACAAAAGTGAACGTCCTTGCAATAACAGCTTTTTGAAAAGTGTTCCAACAACATCAGAATAGGTTTGTTTTAACTTGTATTGATCCGAATCAACGCAGCCCCATCAATTGATCACACCACAAAGAACGAAAATATACTGACGTACGTATATGCCATCCTCATTCGCCACTGGGTCCCGTCATCACCCGTTAGGTTAGCTAACTAACGGCAGAGCGGGGACTGGACTAGAGTGGATGAAAAACATATACAACATCTACTAATATATATACCAATATATTATATTCGCTCAAGGCGTGATAAAATGCAACATCACATAAATGTACAGCATCACAGAACAATACAGATATCTGGGATCCCCGGGTTTCACAGAGCCACTACTGAAACCCGACGTTCCCCTGGTCGTGTGGATAGCCTGTGCAATGAAAACCTAGATCCCTACGGGCGCGGCAAGTTACCTGCCAAAACCTGAAGTGAGGCAGCCCCCTTCAGCACCGTGAATGGACCACCCAGCACTTCACGGAATCCGGTAACTTGGGCACCCCTCCTGGGTCAACCTGTACCCCCTACGAGTGCGGCGAATAGCCCGCCAATTCTAGAGTGAAGCCCCCTCTGTCCCAATGCCATGAGATGCGGGCTTGTTGCCCTCCAAAACCCGGCTATCCGTGCACCCCTCCGCGGGGTAATCCTAGTACAGAAAGTAAAATATACATACACCGGGTACATCGACCGCAACCAGGTCGTGCCCCAAAAGAATAATACAAACAGGCAGTGACGGCAGTCCACATGTCGGACGCTCGCCTCGCAACATCAAAAGTACATAATACAACAGAAACTGTACTAGCATTGCATCCAGGCTATCCCCCACGACCGATCCGCAACATCACAGCAAAAACACAGAACATCAACGTGAAAGTCACGTTCGCAAATCCGTCTAACCGGGCTATAGCAGTTAGACAGGATTTACCGATCAAGTGACATTCACGGTCGCAGATATAATGTAAATATTGTGAAATAATGTGTTTAAAATATCCGATCGATCAAAAATTAACAAGTGGGCCCCAAAGCAATACTGTAGCACTCACAGAAATTCTGGGCCCAATTTTAATATTCCAAAACCCCTATTTTCAGCCCATCAGCCCATGAGAAAATTTTGACGCATTGATCCCTCAACACGGCGGCGGAACCGCGGCAACAAGGGGGGTTTTGCCGCGGTTCCGCTCTCTACCTGAGAGATCAATGTCTCGAATTTTCCCAGAACTCTTAGAACTTCTTGTACATCAGTTTTCTACAACCTGAAAAATTTTTAGAGCCAGAAAAAATTCGACAGAAAACTGATGTGAGGAAAATGTGGTTTTTTTTTGGAATTTTGGTCGATCGGAAATGCAAACACATCAAATAAAGCTAGACGAAGTTAATGGCGAGGCTCTGATACCACTGTAAGTGCACTGCGGCGCCCCGGCCGTCAATCCGACGGCCAAATGCGGAAGCGGTGATAAACTTTAATTTTGCGAACTTAGCAAACCGGCTCCACCGCGCACTAAACCCCGGATTGGGCCATTAAACTAAATCTAGCAAAGTAACAAGATAGGGAAGAGAGATATACCGAGTGATCCGAGTCCTCCGGTCTTCTCGTCGTCGTCCCGATCTCCCGCGGAAAGTCCGGTCGTCGCATCCTTGCCGGAAGGGCACCACATCGTCTGCATCTTTTACGGGCTCCCACCTCAATACCGAGGCAACTCGGGCACGAAGCTGGCAAGTCGACCTGCCTAAGATTTGCTATAGAATGTGGTGTAGATCATGCTAGTCTCATTTGGGGTTTGTAGTTGCCTTGATGGAGGAATGGAATTTTCAAGTGGAGCTAGAATGTGTGTAGCAAGGAAAAATGAGATGAACCAAATTATCCTCATCAAAAATGAAACCCTCTCATTTTTTTCTCCCTCATCCAAAAATGTGGCCGGCCTCTAATTTATGAGAATGGTGGAGGAAAACAACTAAGGGAGGTGAGGGTAGTATAAAGCAAGAGGTGACCATAGCCAAACATCATCATAACAAATTCACATCAAACCCATATCCTTTCAAATCTCATTAATGCACCATCATGGATGAAAAAGTAAAGATGCTTAACATATCATAATGAATACATTTGCAAGAAACCCCCTCCACAAATGTTATTTGCACAATTGCAAATAACCCCCTCCAACGGAAAAGTCCGGCCGGGAAAGAACAAAGGAAAACCGGCCGGAACGGAATGCAAAATGGCAACTCCAGAAAACTGGTCCCGTAATAAATTACAGGAAAACCACGATACTGTGCATACACACCCGCATCTGTATTCCGACCGGATACAAATGCAATGAGACAAAATCTACACTGTATTATACTAGGATCCGGCTTAAACCAAAGCCGGCTAGTAATATCCGTTCGATCCTGATCCGTGCAATACCGCACGTATCCGATCGAACCTTGCCATATATCTATACGGCCTCTAGTACTAACCGTCCGATCCTGATCCGTGCAATACCGCACGTATCTGATCGGACCCTGCTATATCTCCATACGGCCTCTACAGCGTTTCGCCCGAAAGCTTGAGTGACTGAAAGTGTGGTGGACTCTAAAGACTCGTCAATACTATGGTTGTGGATTTAACCACTAGCACGTCAGAGGTATAAGCCAATACGTGACGGGCTACCAGCTATTTACCAAAAGGGACGTCGATGAGTGAACTCATCCTGACACCCTACTGAGCCTGTCAGTGACAATATCCGTACAGTCCGGTCCGTTCGTCTATGAGCATCGCATGTCGGGCCTAGGGGGTGGGTAAAAGTCAGACCTCCAAAAGCGGTACAAGTCGTGTCGGAGTGTAGCCCAGAACACCCTGAGATACTACTGGAACACCTACCAGTAAATCTCCTGCCTTGGCCAAGGACTTCGTGTAATGGCTCTCCTAGACACAGCGCGACCTCACCCCCAATACCGGGAGAGACGAACCCCCGAAGATCCGCTCACTGCCTCCATGTGGCTCAGGACTGTACCCAACTAAAACCTGTTTGCACGACTCCTTTGAGCCGTGGTAGGGTAGTAATCAAAGCACAGTGGGAACTCACACGAGACAAATGACGATCCCCAGGTCGATGAACTAACCTGTACACATGTCACCTGGGAACTGCTATCTGACGTCAGGTATAAGACCAACTAGCATGTTCCTGGCGAGTCCTGTCCGGTGTACTCATAACCCAATGAGCACCTGTATACATCTTAGGTGAACCAACTGACACCAGTGGCTTGTGAGACCGGCCACCGCCCCTCGTCGGGGTCTCGACTGTATACACTAGTCTACTCTGGAGTATCGATGCCCTGTCTCGAAACTCCCACGACTAGGGACCTTTTAAGGATGTGCTTATAGACCCCAGCTCCCACTTATATGATCGCCTTCATACTGCTGGTGGTCAAGCAAGAATCCTAGGGGCTCTATCAACGTGCAATAGTGACCTGTCAAGTCACCTGAAGCAGTACACGATGATAAAGGTAAACCAGATAGCATACTATCATCTCGAGTAAGACTGTCGTCCCGGGATAGGTCCTCCCTCAATCATTGCAATCACGTGCCTGTGATCCAATAATTGACTCTGAGGGCACTATCTCCAACACGCATAAGATCTGCCAATCTGCCGATGACTGCCTCTGCACTGCGCTCAAACAAGATAGACTACCCCCGGGCCTCCTGCTCAAAGCATCCGCCACTACATTCGCCCTGCCCGGGTGATACAAGATCTCACAATCGTAGTCCTTCACCAACCCATGCATCGGCGCTGTCTAAGGTTCAGGTCTCGCTGCTGAAATATATACTTTAAGCTCTTGTGGTCAGTGAATATCTGGCACGACTCTCCATACAGATAACGTCGCCAGATCTTAAGTGCAAAGACCACTGCAGCCATCTCCAGATCATGAGTGGCGTAATACTGTTCATGTTTCTTTAATTGCCGCGAAGCATACGTGATCACCCTGTCATGCTGCATCAAAACGCACCCTAGCCCCACTCGTGAAGCATCACAGTAGACCACAAATCCGCCTGATCCTGAAGGCAATGATAGCACTGGTGTCGTAGTCAGTAGAGCCCGTAGCTGCTGGAAACTGTGCTCACACTCCTCCGTCCAATCGAAGCGAACTCTCTTCCGGGTCAACCCGGTCAAAGGTGTAGCAATGCGAGAGAAGCCCTGCACGAATCGCATGTAATAGCCTGCCAGCCCTAGGAAGCTACGAACTTCCGTCACTGACGTGGGTCTAGGCCAACTCCGAACTGCCTCGATCTTCCTCGGGCCTATACATACACCATCTCGTGTAATCACGTGCCCCAAGAAGTCCACGCTGTCTAGCCAGAAAGCACACTTTGAAAATTTGGCGAAAAGTTGATACTCCCTCAAGGTGTGCAGTGTAATCCGCAGGTGCAGCTCGTGCTCCTCTCTACTCCGAGAATACACCCAAGATATCATCAATAAACACTATGATGAACAGATCAAGATACGGCCGGAAAATACGGTTCATCAAGTCCATGAATGCTGCTGGCGCGTTGGTGAGTCCGAACGACATTACCAAAAACTCATAATGGCCGTAACGCGTGTGGAAAGCTGTCCTAGGAATGTCCTCCTGTCGAACCCGCAGCTGATGGTAGCCTGATCGCAAATCGATCCTCGAAAAGCATCCTGCTCCCTGGAGCTGGGCGAACAAATCGTCGATGCGTGGCAAAGGATACCTGTTCCGCACTGTCACCCTGTTCAGCTTGCGGTAGTCGACGCACAAACGCATACTGCCGTCCTTCTTCTTGACAAACAGGACCGGAGCACCCCACGGAGAAACACTGGGTCGAATAAGTCCCTTATCCAGCAAATCTTGCAACTGACCCTTTAATGCTCTATGTTCCGCCGGGGCCATCCGATACGGCGGTACAGAAATAGGCCCCGTGCCAGGAACCAAATCAAAACAGAAGGAAATATCACGCTCGGGCGGTAGCCCAGGAAACTCGTCAGGAAACACATCAGGGAACTCACTAACGACCGAAACCTGATCCAATGGAACCTCTGTAGCCCTAGTATCGCAAACATAAGCGAGAAATCCTTGACATCCCTTCCTCAAAAGCTGTCTAGCGCGAAAAGAAGAAATCGCACTGTGGGGGGTGGCACTACGGTCCCCCAACACAACAAAAACCGAATCGCCGGAAAAACAAAAATCTAATTGTCTTCTCGCAGCAGTCAACAGAAGCATAGCACACAGCTAACCAATCCATGCCTAAAAGAACGTCGAAGTCCAACATCTCAAGAAGGATCAAATCAACCAGCAACTCTCTCTCGCCAATACGGACGGTACAGAATCGGAACACGTGACTAGCGACAAACGACTCTCCCACGGGAGTAGTCACAACTAGCGGCTGATCAAGCAAACCGGACTCTCTACCCAAACTCGGCACAAAGTGTGTGGATACGTACGAGTACGTGGAAACATAAGAGTACAAGGATCCGGATCAGACAATACGTGTGCAACAAAAGACATACTGAAAGAGTACCTGAAAGCTCTGCGTTGGACGCCCTCGCGTCCCGAAGAGTCGAAGCGAAAACTTGTGCCAGTCCTTCATCTGCGACTGACCGAACTCCTCCTCTACTAACCTGACCCCTCTGCGCGAACCCTCCGCGTCCACGACGTATCAGAATATGACCCTGACGTGGTGTGAAGGAACACTGCCTGATAAGGTGTTGAAGGCTCCCACATCGTAAACATCTACGCGCTGGCTGCCGTCCTCCCTGGGGATGAAAGCCAAACAACTGTCCTCGTCCTAAGCCTCTGCTCTGGGCTGGTACACCAGTACGATTCCTCAACTGTTCCGAAACTATCACGGTCTCTAGAAGACGTGTCTCGTACACTGGGGCTGCCTCCACCGGAGCTATGTAGGGGACGGAATACTGCATGATGATTGCAAGGAACAACTGGGTAACAGGGGTGACAACCACCTGTCGCTGCGCTCAAACGACCTCTACCAACGAGCTCATCGCCTGGCGTAAGCCCTGCATCTCTACCACCAGTCTAGCGAGCTGAGCTGTCGTAGGGGGAACAATCTGTCCTTGTACAACAGGAGTACTACTCGGATTAGTCCTCGTCTCAGATGAATCAACTCGAACCTCGGCTCTCACGGCCGCTCTCTGCACCCTCGTAGTCCTTGGCGGCATAATGGCTGAAAAGAAGGTAGGATTCGATGAGGATACAGAAATCGAATCGCAAGGATGTATTCAATCATGAGGGAATTTCAATCAATAAGTCCTAAGGTCGCGTAGGCGGAGTACCGTGTCGTGAGTATGCCGCGGAACATACACACGCTACGCTACCCTGCTGCAGCTACCTACTCCATCATACTAGGGTCATCCTACACTCCGAAGGTAAAACCTACGCTCTGATACCAACTTTGTCACTTCCCAAAGTTTGGCCCGTGACCGGCACTTAACCACGTAACGTCTACAGGCGTAACGCGTCTAAGTGAACCGAAAACCCAGAAATCAAACCAGTAAAAGTATAGAGTGTTATAAGTTTAAAATGAAAGCACTTACTAACATGTTAAGAAATCTAAGTAAACAATCACCAAGATAGCAATATACGACGCCGTAGCGAAGATCAAGATCCACAAGTGGGAACATCACAGATAGAATAAACTGCAAGTACAGTCGGCTCACAACGAGCACGACACCAGAATACAAATAATATACATCATCGTCCTCACACTGTCTCTAAGTCAAATACATACATGGTAGATGGAGAATACTAGATACAACAATGTACATAACTGAAAGATAAACAGATACCGCACAAACCCACCTATCAGCAAAAGAGCTAGTACACCAACTATGGGGGTATCTGTGTCAAAAGATGCAAAACACAGCCTGCCGCGACTACTCCGAAGGGCAACCTGCAAACACTGTGGCACAACGGGGGTGAGTTGCCAACTCGTGAATAGAGATAACATATAAAGATAATCGTGAACATGCACGTACTGCGCTATTCTATCATATGCCAACAGATGATATCAATATGTGATAAGCAGTATGTGCAATAATCATGCAAGTACTCTATCAGATAATATAACTACAGGATAAGGTACAATAATAATGCTAAGCATGGGCAATATAACATCTACACGGAATGTCAACGTGGAATATATAATCGGTGTCCATCAATGCACCCAGATCCCCCAAATAGCTCAGGCGCCGGCACTCTCATCGGCCCTCAAATCCTGTAAATCTCTGAGAATCCTGAGTGCCCAACTTCGGCACCTAAATATCATAAATACTCGTGTCCAGCATCGATACGCAAATCCTCATCCATCGGGCCTCGTCAGTTCGGGTCAGCCCACGGGCTCCGTCTGCGGTATCGGCCCTTGGCCCCGGCAGTACGGATCACCCCGCATCCATCTATCGACTCTGATCAGTATCCTCCGGATAACTGTCAGGTTCAACCAATCACCGGTAGGTAGTAGTCCCTCTGCCAGGCTCACCGTCTACTACACAGCGAAACCGTTCTCGCCCCGGGGTACCATACTAGGTCCACCATGTACCCGTAATCGGCCTCATCCATCTCCTCGATTCGGGTTCACATATATCACTCTAGCACCGAGGAAACACATGGTGGATGCACCGAAATATCATATCAAGGGAACTGGGTTTTTAAATGATTACATATTTGAAATAGCCACGGTTCCCAAATCCAGAAATCACATATAATCCAAAACAATATGTAAGTCAATGATCCGATATGATATGTGCATCAAGTATGAATATTATGTCAAGTCAAATAAAGATGAGCTACTACATAATAATCCGATGTGATATATGCATCAAGTATGAATATCATGTCAAGTCATATAAAGATGAGCTACTACATAATAATCCGATGTGATATACTACAGTGTGAGTGTCATGGCAATTACTAACGGTGTGTGTGTAACATGCAGGATAGTGCTCGTGCAACATGAACCGTTAGTAAGAGTGCGGTGTCCTATCAATTCTAGTTTATATACATACATCAGGGAATGTGGTATGCACTAAATAGTGGCCATGAACAGTCAATGTATGTGTTAGTTATATGTATGCCCTAGAGGCCATTACTATACATAGGATGTATATTGTAGTGGATGCTTGGACATATATAGGGAGGACTTTCTTGCTCGACATGATAGTATGCTATCTGGTTGATCTTTACCTTAACGTGTACACTGATTGTCTCTCTGTTACATGTTGGTAAAGCCCTTAGGATGTGTACTTGACTACTTGGACTATGATGCGGATCATACTAGTGGGGACATGGTAGTCCATAAGTACATCCTTCAAAGTCCCTAGTCGTGGGTGTATCGAGACAGGGCATCGATATACCAGAGTAGACTAGCGTATACCTTCTCGACCCATACAGATGGGCGATGGATGATCCCATATCCATTGGTGTTTGACATCAGAGATGATATACGGGTGCTCAGTGGAGACGGGGTACACTGGACGGACTCACCGAGAACTCCCAGATGGTATTATACTTTACGTCAGATGGCAGTTCTCGGGTGACACTGGTACAGAGTAGTCTGTTGACCCGAGATCGTCATAGAGTCTTGTGTAGTTCCTACTGTGCTTTGATTTCCACCTTACCACGTCCAAGAGGGCGTGCAAAACGGTGGCTTTTGGGTACAGTCCCGAATCACATGGAGGCAATGAGCGATAGGAGGGGATTTGTCTCTCCCGGTATAGGGAGTTGATGTTGCGCTGTGTTCGATTGGCTATAACCGGAAATCCCTGGCCAGGGTTGCTGAGATTTACTGGTAAGTGTTACCAGTAGTTTCTCGAACTGTTATAGACCTCATATCGACACGACTTATCGAGCTATTGGGGTCTGACGTTTACCACCCCTAGGCGAGATATGCGACATATCAGACGACGAGACCGGACTGTACGGTAAGTGTTACTGGTTGGATTCACAGGAGTGTGAGCGGGCTTTCTCGTCGATCTTCTGATCGCTCAATACCTGGGTGGCCGTTACGTTTAGCAGACCGCTTGCGGCTTGTGGGTGCTTGATATGATCATCACCTGCTGCCGGCGTATTGACGAGTCTTTAGAGTCCTACACAGAGGTTTCCTGGCTCAAGCAAAACGAAATAGGAGCACATATGAGATATGTGCGGGACCGAGAATAATACCAGTATGTGATACTGTATTTGATTCTCGCGATATGTAACATTGATCGGTTATATGCGATATAGCCGAGTTATCGGATCAAGTGTTGATTCGATAAGTTGTTACTATTGATATTAGTCGGTTATATGCGATATGACCGGATCATTAAATCAAGTGTTGATTTAATGATTTAATGCATAATTATATATTTGATATATTACTTTGCATTAACTAGTATCGGTTCACTTAAGATGTCTTTTCTCACTCGCTTGTGCACATCGTATATGTGATTTATTTTTTTGTGCACTTGATCGTATCATGTTTGATGATGCAAGATTGCTTGGGTATGTGTGAAGAGTTAAACCTTGGTTAAGTACATGGTTAGGGTTTTCTTTTATTCATTAATTTATCTTTTTATTTGCATTAAAAGAAAAGAGAAAAGAAAAACAAAAGGTTTCTTTCTTTCATAAAGCTTGTTGAAGCTTCATGAAGCTTTGACCAAAGAAACCCTTTTGTCCTCATCTCATTAACCCTAACCATTCATTTAACCTTAGTCAATTCTCTACACATAACCATGGTTAATATTATGATAAGAATGATTTTATTATTCTTTTTACACACTTATCATGATATTCTATCTTCTTCTTCCTCTTCTTCTTCTTCATGAAGAAACCTTGCTCCATCAATGGCAACTTGAGCAAATGAGTGAGAAATCCAATTCTAAAGTGAACCCACTTCCTATTTCTTCATCCTCTACCACTTGCCAAGTAGTATAGGGTGTTTTCTTCACATGTTTCATGTCTTGGTGAAGTGGGAGCTTGATCTTGTGATGCCTCGACGTAGATCATCTTCGGCACGAAGCCGACAACCTTGCCCGCCCATTTCTCCGATGAAGCCGACGCTAGAGCCCGGGTTTCCATTTGGACAGCGAGGAGACTTCATTGCGGAGCTATGGAGGTGGAGGACCGGATCTACAAAGGTTGTATTTCCGTTCTTTTAGTTAAATTGTTAACTAGTTGCATGTGTTCGCCTATATATCTAGTTAACGATCCGTATTAGGGTTTCTCGGCACTTATTAAATTTGAAATTGGCATGGTTGATACCTTGTGAGACCTCATTTGTGTGCCTAGGAACCCTACAGTGGTATCAGAGCCTAGCTAGAGCCTTAGGCGATGCGTAGACGAAGTTTGAAACCCGAACGAACCCGAAACCCTAACCCGATCATGCTCTCTGGACTTTTTTCAAAAACTGGATTTTTTCCAGATTAAAAATTCTTAAAAAATTCAGCAGGGAATTCTAAGAATTACGGCGCAAAATTTAGCTCATGATTCCTTTAAAGTGCTGTGGAACCGCGGCATAAGCAAGGCTTATGCGGTGGTTCCGCGGCCTTATTATCACATTGCCCCATAATTTTTGCACAGTAATTCCACATTTCTGGTGTTGGATTTTCTGGGATATTTTAATATTTATTCTAGAGTTGAATAATCTGGGTTGTTTTGGAGCTTCGATGATTCGATCGGATTATCAGACTTTGTCTATTTGGCTTTCCGGATATTTTAGAATATGTTAAAAAGTTCGACCGAATATAAATACCCAACTTTTCCCCTGTCGGGAAATTTCCAAGTGTTGGATCTTTCCGTGGTTTGATAACATTCTAAGTAGTGCAAGTAACGCGATGGACCCTCTAGAAGACAACAAACCTTAACTCGATTATGTGACCGTCTTGAACTGCCCTTCGAACCTTAGGGTTTGGGGCAGTATGGCGTGCCACATGTGAGGCGTTGGCTTGACCCTTCTACGGCTGGACCGTTGGTACTGAGGCACGAAGTGAATGTCTTTGAACTTATTTCATGAGTTGAGCTGTATCGGCAAAACTTGGGTGTTCGATTGTTCGATCGAAAAGTTTAACATTTTCTATCTTATCCGGAATGTGATACAATAATTGGAATTCATAAGAAGTTATAAGATAACTGAATGAATGTTATAAACATAGCACTTTAGTCTCACTTGATCGGTTGCCACGGAATTTTGATGCGATCAAAAGTCCGTTGCAATCACGTAGCGTACGCGGATACTCGCCGGGTAAACTTAATAGACGGCCTTGCCCCATTGCCCCGACCAAGTGACTGTAGGAGAACCCCGTCGCCGAAAGCATCCGTTCGGGTGCTCGCGGTAGCGGTGTTCCGCCTTGGTGCACTTCGTCGACGGTATCGGGGGTGCGGCCGTCTACTGAAGTTTGCGACGAGCATTCGATCAGGATGTCGGGAATCTAGTTGAATTGCTCGACTTGATATTGAAAAGAGTTTTCGATAATGAGACTAAAATGCGGGGTTTATAATTGTTAGGCATGTGATGTCTAAGTATTTCATTAGGCATGTGATGTCTAAGGAGGTTGCGGATTCCAACTGTTGTAGTTTTACACTTTCTTTTCTGTGACCGTAAGTGTAATATGTGTTATCGCCGGTTTCGTTGCTATATGTCAACGACAATTGGGATGCGCATATTTACTTACGTTGATGACATGTGATGTTATGTGTTGCTGGATATGTTATATTGGATCGTCGTGTTTGAATAGCCGGGGTTTTTTTATGTGAGATGAGTGTTTTTCATTTTCATTCATGTAAAAACTTGTATGTAATATTCTTTTATTGGGGCACTTCCAGGTTGCGGAAGATGTCACCGTTCATGTATATTATTTACTTTTCCGCACTAGGATAGACCCAAGGAGGGGAGCACAAGTAACCGGGCTCTGGAGTCCAGTGGGAGACCAACTCGAGGAGTCGAGTCCGGGTCTCCTAACTCTAGAATTGGTAGGGTTGCTTGCCGCTATCGTAGGGGTCTTGGGGTGTGGGTTTGGCTATTCATCGCGACCGTGGAATCCGTGTTTTATACTGGCTCGTATTGAAAACACGGACATCCTAGTATATCCAATATTTCATATGATTCTTCTGCCGCGATATCTGTGATGTGATCATGTGATGTTCTGTGATAGATACCGTATATAGTATATAAGTATATTATATAGATATTACTTATGTTTTACACCCGCGCTAGCCCTGCCCTGCTCTGCCGTTAGTTACCTAACCTAACGGTGCATGAGGGGACATCGAGGCGAATGCGGATGGCATAAGTGTACGTCGTATTTATCTGTGATGTTTAGGTATTTAAATGATGGGACTTCATTAATGTGATTAATGAAATAAAAGAAACCTAAGATGTTGTAGAATCAAATTTCAAAATAAAACAGGTAGCTACAGTTCTTGCTTTGCACAGCGGTATATGTGATATATCCTGCATCTTATTCGATGAGGAAAGGACCGAGATCCCTTCACCGGGAGTGACTCCTTTAGCAATAACTGGCAGATGCTACACACTCGGTTTATTTTCTGATTGCTTTTAAGAGTTTTTGCTTTGCACAGTGATATATATGATATATCTCGCACCTCATTCGACGAGGAAAGGACCGACGATCCCTTCACCGGGAGTGACTCCTTTAGCAAAACTAGAAAAGCCTAAAAAACACTCCATTTTAAAATCATTTGATTCTACAACGATATCAAGTTCATTACGCAAAAGGTTTTCTTAAAAACCTGTCGTAGCCCTCCGTCATTTCAGATAAGTACTGGTTAGTATTCGTGCTGCGTTTGTTGACCTCTGTCAAGGCATAGTGTGCGGTAGCTGATTAGTGCTTATCTGTATAAGCATATGATGTGATTGATTTAGGGTAGTCGTGCGACCTTGTTGACCTCTGTCAAGGGTCGTGCGGGTGGGTTTACTTCAATCAGGAAATGACGGGTTGAACTTGACTAGCAGCCTATGGTTTGTTGACCTCTGTCAAGGTCATAGGACGCTTGGGGCAAAATATTATCCGGAATTTCAAGTGTTGAAATTTGCAATGAGATTGCATACCTTCTATGAGATAGTTGGATCCCGATACCCGCTGCGAGTAATTGTTACTCCTGGGAGAATTTTACACATTACAATTAGCCGATCAAGTAGGTGTCTAGAAAGGTGTCAATAGGGTTACGCCTCTGGGAAAACGAGGTTTACATTAATTAGGTTCGTGCGAAAGCACGGGGGACCTCTCTCAAAGTACCGACACTGGCCTGGCTGAAAGATTGGCGAACTTGTAGTGTGTAATTAATACCGGCTAGTCTTTCCTTTTAGGGTTTGAAGGAAGATTTGATAAAAAGCAGTAGGAGCCATCCTGATTAGATAAAATAATAACCAATCTATTCTTGCAAGAGCGCACGCTGAGTGTTTTCTTCTCTCTCTCTCTAGATAGCGACCATATCACGCCTTAATCAAGATAATAATACGGATTATTGACCGAACCCGCTTGTTATACTGAGCTGGGGAACGTTGGTCCTGCTCCAACTTATAATTGTTATAAGACAGAGCAGGAAATTGGGGATTACCAGAATTCCCGTGCCGCCCAAACGAAGAGAGTGCATGCCGATGCATCATCTTCGGGTGTGTTCATTACAAAGAACTGTTTCTCAGTATCCTCTGAATCCAGGGTATATGATACCGGATCAGGATCCCAGATATGTAATCTGTTACATAGGGCTACAAAAGGGTAGAGAACTGAGAACGGGTGATAAGTTTCATGAGGCAGAAAACGGGGCAAGAGTTGCAGCCAAGTCTGTTGGTCACTGTCACCCTGTATTACCAATACATTGATTCTGAACGAATGTTATTAGATACCGAACCTGATATACAAAATCATATCAGTCTCTTTATCAGTAAAGAAATGATAAAATTTTGTATTGTTGGATAATGTTTTGAACATTTCCTATATCAAAAGTTGATCGGTTCAGGCACGTTATCTAAAAGCATTGATGTTCTAAATCAAACTACAGTTCTTAGTATATGGAACACACACAAGAGGAAGAATTCAGAAATGAATGTATTATTCTTGGGGCATTGTAGACTAGGTCATATCAATGCGACCCGACTAGCTGAAGTTACATGAAGATGCATATTTAAATCAGTTTGAATCTACATCTTGTGAAACTTGCCAGTCATGTCACAGAGATAAGATGACCACAGCTCTGTTTATTGGAAACAGAGAAAGAGTTAGTGAACTCTTGGGATGATACATGTTGATGTATGTAAGGTCCTCTGTCTACATATGCCAGGACTGGTTCTTTGTACTTCGTTACATTCTCTGATAATCTCTCAAGATTCAGACATATGTTCCTGTTGAAACACAAGTCCGAACCTTTTGAGATATTCACAGAATATGATTTAGAAGTAGAAAACCAAAACACGGGTATAAGTATTATGTCCTTTGATGAGATCAAGGAGGAGAATACTTGAGCACGGAAATCCTGGACTATTCTAAAAGGAGAATAAGATTATCTCTCAGCATTACTCCTCCGTATACACCATAGCACGATGGTATATCGGGGTGGAGCAATCACACCCTATATGATATGGTGTGCTCTATGATGAGTACTACTGAGTTTCCTATTTCCTTTTGGGAGTTATTCACTTGAGAAGCTGCATACCTATTGAATAGGGTTCAAATCAAATCAGTTGCCTACCATTTCATATGTGATATGATAAGGGAAGAGCCCATATCTTAAGTAGGTTAAGATTTGGGGTTGTCCGGGCTATGTCTAAAAGCAAAATCCGGACAAGCTCGAGGAAAGGTCTGTAATGTAGAACTGGAAAGCTTCCAGTTATACAAACTACAGCAAATGATTTGATAAAACAAAGGATTCAATAGGTACCAACGAACTTCGGCCTCTCCGCCGATCTAGTAGGGTTCCTCATCCGCCTGAGAGATACTTCGGTTTCTCGATGACAGTGGGAGCGAGGATTGCATCATGAGATGATGACCCAACTAGTTTCGAGCTGGCCATCAGGAGTGGGACTCTGTAAGAATGGCTGGATGCTTAGCGATCTGAGATGGAATCCATATACACCAACAAAGTAAGGACTTTGGTTGCTATATCTGAAGGGTTGAATCCCCATCAGGAGCAAGTATATCTTGAGAAGATTACTTGGTGTAGATGGTAAAGTTGAGACTTTCAAAACTAGACTTGTTAAAGCTTTTCGTCATCGACCAGGCGTGGATTATGATGAAACCTTTTCAAGTGGCTATGCTTAAGTCCATCCAGATCCTACTTGCCACGGCTACATACCATGACTACGATATCTGGCGGTTGGGTGCCATGACTGCTTTTCTAAATGATGTTTTAGAAGAGAACGTCTATAAGTACACAGCCAGAGGACTTCATAGACAGTGGGAGCAGCGGAAACGTGTACAAGATGCTTTATAGGATAAAGCAGGTATCGCGGAGTTGGAACATCTGTTTTGATGTAGTAGTCAAACAGTTTGACATCATCAAAATGGTAGATGAACCTTGTATATACAAAAAGGTAGTAGGGAGTATAGTGACGATCCTCGTAGAGTACGTGGATGACATGCTCTTGATAGGGAAGGAGTTTCCTATGCTACGCTCGATCAATCTCCGCTTATCATAAGGATTCTCCATATAGGATCAAAATGATACCTCCTAAATCCTGGGTTTTGGATCTATGAGATAGATCTAATTGGATGTTAGGATTCTCACTAGTTGTAGTGAGATGGTATCAACCGATCCTGGGGAGAATCACTGGAAGGGTTCCAGGGTGATAAGGACGACTGAATGTCAGTCACAGGCATTGTCTTTACCCTCAGTAAAGGGACGGTATGTTGGAAGAGTTCCAAGCTAGATACCGTGGCATACTAGACGATAAAGGCTCGATACATCGCTACTTAAGATGCTACCAAGGAGGATGTTTGGGTGTATATTGGTTCATGAGATGAACTACGTTCCAACCATTGTGAGACAATGGAGTTGTGGCTTATGCCAAGGAACGCCGGTCCCATCAGTGATCCAGACATATTCTAAGGCAGTGTCACCTGATCATGGAGATGGTTAATCTCCAGGGTGATCGAGGTTAGGAGAGTAGACTCTGAGGACAACACGGCGGATCCACTCACAAAGGTCTTTTCCCAGAGAGAGACTTTTATGGGATGGTTGAGTATGAGATACTACAACAACTGCTGTCAGATGGCCCCTAGTGCAAGTGGGAGATTGTTAGTTATATGTATGCCCTAGAGGCCATTACTATACATAGGATGTATATTGTAGTGGATGCTTGGACATATATAGGGAGGACTTTCTTGCTCGACATGATAGTATGCTATCTGGTTGATCTTTATCTTAACGTGTACACTGATTGTCTCTCTGTTACATGTTGGTAAAGCCCTTAGGATGTGTACTTGACTACTTGGACTATGATGCGGATCATACTAGTGGGGACATGGTAGTCCATAAGTACATCCTTCAAAGTCCCTAGTCGTGGGTGTATCGAGACAGGGCATCGATATACCAGAGTAGACTAGCGTATACCTTCTCGACCCATACAGATGGGCGATGGATGATCCCATATCCATTGGTGTTTGACATCAGAGATGATATACGGGTGCTCAGTGGAGACTGGGTACACTGGACGGACTCACCGAGGACTCCCAGATGGTATTATACTTTACGTCAGATGGCAGTTCTCTGGTGACACTGGTACAGAGTAGTCTGTTGACCCGAGATCGTCATAGAGTCTTGTGTGGTTCCCACTGTGCTTTGATTTCCACTTTACCACGTCCAAGAGGGAGTGCAAAACGGTGGCTTTTGGGTACAGTCCCGAATCACATGGAGGCAATGAGCGATTGGAGGGGATTCGTCTCTCCCGGTATAGGGAGTTGATGTTGCGCTGTGTTCGATTGGCTATAACCGGAAATCCCTGGCCAGGGTTGCTGAGATTTACTGGTAAGTGTTACCAGTAGTTTCTCGAACTGTTATAGACCTCATATCGACACGACTTATCGAGCTATTGGGGTCTGACGTTTACCACCCCTAGGCGAGATATGCGACATATCCGACGACGAGACCGGACTGTACGGTAAGTGTTACTGGTTGGATTCACAGGAGTGTGAGCGGGCTTGCTCGTCGATCTTCTGATCCCTCAATACCCGGGTGGCCGTTACGTTTAGCAAACCGCTTGCGGCTTGTGGGTGCTTGATATGATCATCACCTGCTGCCGGCGTATTGACGAGTCTTTAGAGTCCTACACAGAGGTTTCCTGGCTCAAGCAAAACGAAATAGGAGCACATATGAGATATGTGCGGGACCGAGAATAATACCAGTATGTGATACTGTATTTGATTCTCGCGATATGTAACATTGATCGGTTATATGCGATATAGCCGAGTTATCGGATCAAGTGTTGATTCGATAAGTTGTTACTATTGATATTAGTCGGTTATATGCGATATGACCGGATCATTAAATCAAGTGTTGATTTTATGATTTAATGCATAATTATATATTTGATATATTACTTTGCATTAACTAGTATCGGTTCACTTAAGATGGCTTTTCTCACTCGCTTGTGTACATCGTATATGTGATATATTTTTTTGTGCACTTGATCGTATCATGTTTGATGATGCAAGATTGCTTGGGTATGTGTGAAGAGTTAAACCTTGGTTAAGTAAATGGTTAGGATTTTCTTTTATTCATTCATTTATCTTTTTATTTGGATTAAAAGAAAAGTGAAAAGAAAAACAAAAGGTTTCTTTCTTTCATAAAGCTTGTTGAAGCTTCATGAAGCTTTGACCAAAGAAACCCTTTTGTCCTCATCTCATTAACCCTAACCATTCATTTAACCTTAGTCAATTCTCTATACATAACCATGGTTAATATTATGATAAGAATGATTTTATTATTCTTTTTACACACTTATCATGATATTCTATCTTCTTCTTCCTCTTCTTCTTCTTCATGAAGAAACCTTGCTCCATCAATGGCAGCTTGAGCAAATGAGTGAGAAATCCAATTCTAAAGTGAACCCACTTCCTATTTCTTCATCCTCTACCACTTTCCAAGTAGTATAGGGTGTTTTCTTCACAAGTTTCATGACTTGGTGAAGTGGGAGCTTGATCTTGTGATGCCTCGACGTAGATCATCTTCGGCACGAAGCCGACGACCTTGCCCGCCTATTTCTCCGATGAAGCCGACGCTAGAGCCCGAGTTTCCATTTGGACAGTGAGGAGACTTCATTGCGGAGATATGGAGGTGGAGGACCGGATCTACAAAGGTTGTATTTCCGTTCTTTTAGTTAAATTGTTAACTAGTTGCATGTGTTCGCCTATATATCTAGTTAACGATCCGTATTAGGGTTTCTCGAAACTTATTAAATTTGAAATTGGCATGGTTGATGCCTTGTGAGACCTCATTTGTGTGCCTAGGAACCCTACAGTATGGAAATGTAGCTATAAGATCCTATCAGCCCTGACGTAGAACGCCATGCGGGCGAAATCCCCGTAGATGTCAAATCTACTCACCGTAGTCTCTCGCTAGGTATAGCCGACGACTTGTTCCCCTCATTCGCGGCGCCCGTCGCACTCGCCTTCGAATCCTAGAATTTCACAATATATCACACATAAGCTCATAACCGTACAAACACGACATTTAAACTCAACTAGAAACCCGTGTCGCAAACCAAGCGCGCGTGTGCGCGATACGCTAAAACGTGTAATTACGCGCCTGAAGCCACTCCGACTCGTCGCGATACGCAGAAACCCCAAACCCATACACATGTATCATGCGTGTCGCGAAAGATAAAAAAAAACGGGAAATAGGGTATTCTACTCCAGATTTTTCTACAGAACAGATATTATAAAAATATATATACCAAAATACTCCACATAGTAGCAGACTCCAGTAGACCAAACCCCAACCCCCATGTCACCCATCTGGCCGCAAATTGCGGCCAGAACAAATATTCCGGCGGCCTCACTTGGGAATTGGGCTCCCAGGCTTGGTGTGTGCACTCTATACCCCCCATACATGCTACAGTAACATCTAGTTTCACTCTGAAATATCTCGGGTAGCAGCAGATCCAACAGAACCCTATTTCTAGTTAAAAACCCCACTTTTGCAGTAAAATGGAACTTGGTGGTATTTCTGTGCAAACTGAAACAAATCTGGCCTAAAATAGTTCTAATAATACATAATAGAGCTAACCAAACTAACAAAACCCTAATCTAACATGTGAATCACAATTATCCTTTAATATCACTAAAAATGCACAAAAAATGAGATTTTTGCTAAAGAATACTACAAGTTTAAGGAAAAGGAGTGCTAACATGAGTTAATACCTTCAAAAGACCCTATAAAACACCAAAAATCCCAGCTCTAACATCAAGTGTGCAGATTTGCCTCCAAACACCTCAAAAGATCATTTTTCCCAAGGTTTTGTGAAGGAAATGTGTTGTTTTGTGTAAGGTTTTGTATAGATCCAAATGGGAAAGGAAAAGATGGTGAAATTATGGTGTTGTTGCTGTTGAGGCTCTCTCTTTTCTGCAAGAACTTCCAGAATTGAGAAAAGAGAGAGAGAAGAGAGAGAAAAGAGAGAAGGAATGGTCAATAAAAAGTCAAGTTTTCCTACCTAACCACCATGCCTCATTTTCTAATTGAAAATTTGAATTTTAAAAGGGATTTGTTTTGATTAAAGGGTGGGAAATTAACAAGGAAACATGCAAGGAAAGAATAGCTAACACTTTAACCTAGATCAAAGAAAATTGTGCTAAGTGGGCAAGTGTGCACTAACCCAAGAAATTTCCCAATTAAGGTAAACCCGACTTGAATTAATTAATAACCCTAAAATTATATATAGACATATATATATAACACTTTACAACACAATTATCATTAGCCAAGAAGGAAAATACGACACTCGGGCTTTTATGAAAAACACGACAATTGCTAACGAACGCGAAAACATCCCAAACGAATTTCAAAGTGTTACATTACGAGAACGCCCCTCCAATCCGTGAAAACACGGAAAAACTTTAGACTGTATAAATCCACTAACCCGATAATAGAATCTGGCTTAAACCAAAGCCGGCTAGTAAAAACTGTCCGAACGTCGTACGTGCGTAAACGTACGTATGCGTTCGAACCCTTGTCGTAAACCTGTACGACCTCTATATCGTTTCGCCTGGAGTAGGGAAACTCATTTTGTGGGACTCTAAAGACTCGACACTACACTGGCAGTGGGTTTAACCACAGACCGCAAGCGGCACTAGCTGTACGTAACGGTCCCCAGGTAGATGTCGATAAGAAGGCCGATGAGGAAAACCATCCGAACCCCTACTGAGCCTAATGTGACAATCTCCATACAGTCCGGTCTGTTCGTCTAAGACTATCGCATATCAAGCCTAGGGGCGGCAAGCGTCAGTCCCCTAATAGCTGTCTAAGTCATGTCGGAGCGAAGCCTATTACACCCTGAGAAGCTACTGGAACCTACCAGTATATCTCGCTTGCCCTGGCCAGGGACTTTGCGTAATGGCTCTCTGACATAGCACGATATCATCTCCCAATACCGGGAGAGACGAATCCTGTCTAACCACTACTGCCTCCAAGTGCTCGGGACTGCACCCAACTGCTACCTGTTTGCACGACTCCTTTGAGCCGTGGTCGGGTAGCAATCTAAGAACAGTGGGACACACTCGAGGCGAAGTAGCATTGTCAAGTCTGCGGACTATGCTGTACTCATGTCACCTGGGAACTGTTAACTGACGGTGGGTATAGTACCAACCAACAGTTCCCCTACGAGTCCTGTCCGGTGTACCCATAACCTAACGAGCACCTGTGTACTATCTCCAGTACGACATACTGATGGCAATGGGACAAACCATCTCCCCAACCAGGATGAGAAGCGTATACATTAGTCTACTCTGGAGTATTGATGCCCTACCTCGATAATCCTACGACTAGGGACAAGTATAGGATGTTGCTTATAGACTACCCAGCTCCCACTAGTGTGACTGCCATCACAACACTGGTAATCAAGCAAAGAACCTATGGGCTCTACTAATTTGTATAAGTGATACTTCATAAGAAACATATGCACATATTAAAGTAGACACAAACCAAGTAGCATACTACTATTTTTAGCACGACTGTATATACAAATGTGAATATCCCAAGCTTCCATTAAGTAATATACAATCTAGTATGATACAATAATGGCCCCTAGGGCATATACACTAACAATCTCCCACTTGCACCAGGGCTGTGAACTGGCATATCGTAGACCTATCATCTCGAATAGCCTCTCGAACTGCGTCTGAGAAATGGCCTTTGTGAATGGATCAGCAATGTTATCCTCCGTCTTTACTCTCTTCACCTCGATCTCCCGGCGATCTATGACCTCCCTGATCAGGTGATACCGCCTTAAGATGTGTCTGGACTTCTGATGGGACCTGGGTTCCTTCGCTAAAGCTATAGCGCCGTTGTTGTCACAATACAGAGGTATTGGATCAACACTGGTAGGAACCACCTGAAGTTCTGTGAGAAACTTCTTCATCCAGATAGCTTCTTTTGCGGCATCGCAAGCAGCTATGTACTCCGCTTCCATTGTCGAGTCAGCAACGGTCTCCTGTTTGGAACTCTTCCAACAAACCGCCCCTCCATTGAGGGTAAAGACATAACCCGACATGGATTTGGAGTCATCTTTATCACTTTGGAAGCCGGAGTCGGCAAAGGCCTCAATCTGGAGGTCTTTTCCGCCATACACCAAGAACATATCTTTAGTCCTCCTCAGGTACTTAAGAATGTTCTTTACTGCTATCCAATGATTCTCCCCTGGGTTTGCTTGATACCGGCTTACTACGCTCTATGCGTATGCTACATCTGGTCTGGTACATAACATCGCATACATTATAGAGCCTACCGCTGAAGCGTAGGGTATAATCGATATGCGATCCATTTCCAAATCAGTCTTGGGAGACATATCTTTGAAGAGGGTGATTCCGTGACAAGCCGGTAGGTTACCGCGCTTAGAATCTTCCATACTGAATCTTTTCAATATGGTGTCTATGTACCTGGACTGTGAAAGTCCCAACATCTTCTTTGATCTATCACGATAGATCTGGATCCCCAAAATGTAGGTGGCATCACCCATGTCTTTCATGGAGAACTTATGTGACAAGATTCTTTTAACTGACTGTAACATAGGAATATCATTTCCTATTAGGAGAATGTCATCCACGTACAAGACGAGGAATACTACAGCTCTCCCTACAATCTTACTGTATATGCATGGTTCATCTGGATTTTTGATAAAGTCAAATTCTTTGACAGCATCATTAAAACAGATGTTCCAACTCCGTGATGCCTGCTTTAGTCCATAAATGGACTTAAGCAGCTTGCATACTTTACCGCTGCTCCCACTCTGAATGAATCCTTCTGGCTGATCCATATAGACGCTCTCTTCCAAATTTCCATTTAGAAAGGCCGTCTTTACGTCCATCTGCCAGATCATAATCGTGGAAGGTAGCAATAGCAAGAAGAACCCGAATGGATTTCAGCATAGCCACTGGAGAAAAGGTTTCGTCACTATCCAAACCAGGTCTTTGACGGAAACCCTTTGCAACAAGTCTAGCTTTATAGGTTTCAACCTGTCTATCTACACCAATCTTCTTTCTGAAGATCCATTTGCATCCTACGGGTTTTACCCCATCTGGAGCAATGTCTAAAGTCCATACTTTGTTAGTGTACATGGACTCCATTTCGGTCCGCATTGCATCCAGCCATTTTACCGAGTCACCGCTCTGAATGGCTTGCTGGAAGCTTGTAAGCTCATCATAGTCAATAGTGCAATCCTCTCTATCCCCGTCTATGAGAAAACCGTAGTATCTCTCGGGCGGATGAGACTGCCTACTACGCCTGCGGAGTGGCGTCGGGATGTCCAGTTCTTCTTGAACTTCTGGTTCTACCAAACTTTCAGTTGTAGTTTGTGGTTCTGGAATTTCTTCCAGTTCTACGGCGCTCCCACTCTTCTGATTTTCTAAAAATTCAGTTTCCAAGAAGTGGGGATGCTGAGAAACAAAAACCTTTAATTCCTCTGCGGAATAGAAAAGATACCCCATGGAGTTCTTTGGGTATCCCACAAACTTACACAGTACTGAGCGTGCCTCGAGCTTGTCCGTATGCTGCTTCTTTACAAAAGCTGGACATCCCCATGTCTTAAGATACTTAAGACATGGTTTTTTCCCACTCCACATCTGATATGGGGTGGTAGGCACAGTCTTGGCTGGAGCCTTGTTTAAGAGATATGCAGCTGTTTCTAGTGCATAACCTCAGAAAGATCGCGGCAACTCAGCCTTACTCATCATGGAACGAACCATATCCAATAGGGTTCGATTCCTCCTTTCCGATACACCGTTGTGTTGTGGTGTGTATAGAGGAGTAAGCTGAGAGAGAATTCCATTCTCTTTCAAGTAACCTAGGAACTCGGCACTTAAGTATTCACCACCTTGATCAGATCTCAGTGTCTTGATACTTTTGCCGGTTTGTTTTTCCACTTCATTCTTGTATTCTCGGAATTTCTCAAAGGCCTCGGATTTATGCTTCATTAAGAAGATATATCCATACCTAGAGAAATCATCTATAAAAGTAATGAAGTATGAATAACCACTTCATGCATGTGTAGACATTGGACCGCACACATCACTGTGTATGAGTCCTAAGAGCTCGCTTGCTCTTACTCCGTGTCCAGTAAACGGAGTCTTTGTCATCTTTCCTATGAGACAAGATTCACGAGTAGCATAAGATTGATATTCGAACGGATTCAAATATCCTTCTCTATGTAACTTAGTCAACCTTCTCTCATTGATGTGACCTAGTCTACAATGCCATAAGAAAGCCTGATTTGTTTCCGTAGACTTTCTTTTAAGTGTGTTCTGGACACTGAAAATCTGAACTTGATTTAATACGTATATTCTGTTTTCTAATGTACCTGACCCAATCAAATCTTGATTTAGGTGGATATGAACCACATCTCTTGTAAAAGTAAAATCATATCCTTCCTTAGAAAGTAAGGATACAGATATGATATTACAGATCGTACCTGGTACATAAAAACAGTTACGTAGAATCAATATCTGTTCAGTTGTCAGTCCAAGATGATATTCCCCTATGGATTCAGCGTTCATGCTCATTCCGTTAGCAACTGTAAGGGTCATATATCCTATCCCGATAACCCTATGGTTTCTCAGAGCCTGCAATGAATTACAGATGTGAGTTCCTGATCTGGTATCCAGTACCCAGGAAGTAGGGTTAACTGACATACAATTCTCTATCATAAACACACTCGAAGTTGAATCCACAACATGCTTCGTATCCTGGCTACTGGCTTCTAAAGCCCTGCAATCATTCTGGCAATGCCCAATCCCATAACAATAGGAATGTCCCTCAATAGGGTAGTCCAGCTTGTTATAGGCAATGGACATCTGGACAGAATTTTGCCAGTCAAATAAGTCAGATTCAGTCAAATTATTATCTAGATGTAACCTATGTGTGGTCACAAGGTCGCTGCAATTTAGAGAGAGAGAAGTTACAAGCTTAGATTGGTTTTATTTATCTAAACAGGATGGCTCCCACTGTTTCTCGAATCCCTCCTCAAACCATAAAAGAAGAATTAGCCAGGACTATTCTCACCGTACAATACCTGCTTAACCGTTCAGCCAGGCCAGTGTCGATACTTCGAGGGAGGTTTTCCAACGCTTTCGCGAAGTTCCTTAATTAAAGAACCTCTTTTCTCTGGGGGCTTAACCCCTCTGACACCTTTCTCGGCACCTACTTGGTTTATAACTTTGATCGTTAAGTGACGAATCTCCTGATAAGTATCTTGTACTCACAGTAGGATCGGGATCCAAAATATCATCGTATGATAATGTTGAAGGAATCCTACCAACATTCATCAAACTCCAAAATGGTATGCATCTTTCTGCAAATTTCAGTTTCCTTAGAAATTCCCGATATAGATTTTTGCCCCATGCTCTTATGACCTTGACGAAGGTCAACAAATCATAAGTCACATGTCAAGTTCTACCCGTCATTGTCCAGGTTAATTTGAACCCACCCGTACATACCCTTGACGAAGGTCAACAAGGTAATACGACTGTCCCAAACCAACGCATCTATCTATGCTACATATGAACACCCAACAGCTACCAATCACTATGCCTTGACGAAGGTCAACAA
Organism: Agapanthus africanus; assembly: GCA_030015575.1. Lineage (NCBI taxonomy): Eukaryota > Viridiplantae > Streptophyta > Magnoliopsida > Asparagales > Amaryllidaceae > Agapanthus > Agapanthus africanus. The sequence continues at coordinate 220,761,582 of JASDDO010000029.1, forward strand.
ACATAGCTTGAATACTATTGAATATCCGTATGAAATGACGGAGGGCTACGACTGGTTTTGGCAAAACCGTGAACGTAGTGAACTTGATATAATCGAAGGAACCTGATACTTTTCAAAAGGAGTGGTTAAAGCTCCGCAATTAAAAATTCTGATCTTTTAAAATAACCGAGTGGTTTCTTTTTAAATTTGTTCCAACGATTGAACTTTGGTTTATTTTCTTTGCATTATAATAATGCGTCCCATCATTTATCCTATCATTGCAGAAAACAACGAAAATACCACGTCCTCTTATGCCATCCGCATTCGCCACTGGGTCCCGTCATCACCCGTTAGGTTACTTAACTAACGACAGAGCGGGGGCTGGGCTAGCGCGGGTGTAAAAGATAAGTGACGTCTAATAGCTATCATATATAGATATTGTACATTCATCAGACGCAATAATAAGCATTCCAGATCACAGAAGAACTTTATTGGATTTATTAGCAATCCGCATTTTCTTTGAGCCTGCAATAAAAGACGGATTACACAGTTGTGATGAATAGCCATTACCCCACCCTAGATCCCTACGGGTACGGCAAACTACCCGCCAAGTACTCGAAGTGAAGCGGTCTCCCTCAACAACGCGAGTAGGCCACTAAACACTTCGACATACCCGGTAGTTTGTGCACCCCACCTTGGGTCTGTCCTAGGAGCAAAAACAGTTAAAAGAAATAATACAACAGTGGCTACAACCGCAAGCTGGTTGTGCCCCGCAAAAGAATATTACATCATATTACATTTACATTGAATGAATGAATATTAAACACATCTCAAACCCCGGCTAATCATCACAACAGTCCAACACAGTTCAAATACACAAACAGTAAACATTTCAGAAATGTGCAACCCCCTGCCAACCGACATACTCGCAGTTAGGGGAGGTTTACGAACACATTAAACATTACCGATAAAGATCCAATTAGAAAATAGTTTAGAACATCGATCGATTACCTATATCCGTGTCTACCCCAAAAGCAAATCAGCACAGAGGCAACCTGGGCAAAAACAGAACATACAAGAAAACAGAAAACAACAAAATAGGAATTACTGAGCAAATCCGAGTCAACTCGGCGGCGGATCCGCGGCACAAGCTCTCTATTGCCGCGGATCCGCGGCCGTTTTGCCGATTCACTGACTTGTTTTTTCTCAGTATTCTTAAAATACCCTGCTGTGAATTTTAAAGTATGTCAAATAATTTTTCAGACAGGTTTAAAATTAACAGAAACTCAGAAATTTCAGGGTTTTGTTTTCGTGTTTTCCGTCGATCGAACTTCTAATCAGTTGCTAACAAGCTAGTAATGGTTTAGTTGGCTCTGATACCACTGTAAGTCCATGTCACGCACCCCATGAACTTACGGGGAGGCGGAATATATGAAAAACGATTATCAAAGCTTCGTAACATGGACTTGAGCGCAAGAAGCGTAATCTAAACCATTGCTAACTACAACTAGAGGTTTAACTACTCGGTTCCGATGTTATACCTCACGTTACATGTCCTTCGGGTCTTCATCGCGATCCTCCAGTCCTCGTAGGCTCTTTGGAATATCGGCACCTCAACGGCCTCCTCGAATCAAAGACGATCCACCCGAAAGCTCCTACGCCAAGCTTAATCTCAAACTTGAGATAACTAGGTTGCTTAAAGTGCTAATCTAACCTACCTAGGGGATATAGAGTGAGGTTATGGAAGTATTAGTCTAGCTAACCCTTGATCTCAGCACATGAGAGGTTAGGGTTAGGGTTTGAAGAGAGAGTGAGCTTGAGGAGAGAGAAGGTGAAGATGAGAATGAAATGAGATAATGAACTCTCATAATATATATGAAGCGTTACTTTTTTTATCCAAAAATGAAATAAAATAATTAACAACCATGCTTCATAAATATCTATGTGTGATTCATCTCCATGAGTCATTAAGCATTTATGATGCATTAATGACATGGATGAATCACACAAATGAGTCACTAATCTCATTTAATGCAATGCCACCTTACCCCCCCAAGTCACCACTCTTCTAGAAGCTTCCCGACAAATTACGAGAACGCCCCTCCAATCCGTGAAAACACGGAAAAACTTTAGACTGTATAAATCCACTAACCCGATACTAGAATCTGGCTTAAATCAAAGCCGGCTAGTAAAAACTGTCCGAACGTCGTACGTGCGTAAACGTACGTATGCGTTCGAACCCTTGTCGTAAACCCGTACGACCTCTATATCGTTTCGCCTGGAGCAGGGAAACTCTCTGTGTGGGACTCTAAAGACTTGACACTACGCTGGCAGTGGGTTTAACCACAGACCGCAAGCGGCACTAGCTGTACGTAACGGTCCCCAGGTAGATGTCGATAAGAAGGCCGATGAGGAAAACCATCCGAACCCCTACTGAGCCTGATGTGACAATCTCCATACAGTCCGGTCTGTTCGTCTAAGACTATCGCATATCAAGCCTAGGGGGTGGCAAGCGTCAGTCCCCTAATAGCTGTCTAAGTCATGTCGGAGCGAAGCCCATTACACCCTGAGAAACTACTGGAACCTACCAGTATATCTCGCTTGCCCTGGCCAGGGACTTTGCGTAATGGCTCTCTGACATAGCGCGATATCATCTCCCAATACCGGGAGAGACGAATCCTGTCTAACCACTACTGCCTCCAAGTGCTCGGGACTGCACCCAACTGCTACCTGTTTGCACGACTCCTTTGAGCCGTGGTAGGGTAGCAATCTAAGAACAGTGGGACACACTCGAGGCGAAGTAGCAGTGTCAAGTCTGCGGACTATGCTGTACTCATGTCACCTGGGAACTGTTAACTGACGGTGGGTATAGTACCAACCAACAGTTCCCCTACGAGTCCTGTCCGGTGTACCCATAACCTAAGGAGCACCTATGTACTATCTCCAGTACGACGTACTGATGGCAATGGGACAAACCATCTCCCCAACCGGGATGAGAAGCGTACACACTAGTCTACTCTGGAGTATCGATGCCCTTCCTCGATAATCCTACGACTAAGGACAAGTATAGGATGTTGCTTATAGACTACCCAGCTCCCACTAGTGTGACTGCCATCACAACGCTGGTAATCAAGCAAAGAACCTTTGGGCTCTACTAATATGTATAAGTGATACGTCATAAGAAACATATGCACATATTAAACTAGACACAAACCAAGTAGCATACTACCATTTTTAGCAAGACTGTATATACAAATGTGAATATCCCAAGCTTCCATTAAGTAATATACAATCTAGTATGATACAATAATGGCCCCTAGGGCATATACACTAACCCCCTTGCTATATGCTCAGCAATGGACATGCGTCTAGGGGTATTCTCACTCGGAGTATCAACTGAAACAGATGTAGAATTAAGATACGGTTGATAAGAACTGGACTGATGTGGCCACTTGTTTCTATCCGCTTGCGCTATCCGATCTCTTAAAGGCATGGGAGAGTCGGATGGTATACCGAAGCGATTACGAAGACAAGAAATATCTGGTTGTGGATAGCAAAGCTCGGCAAGAGCTCGTCTGTTTGGGTTACCCATTTTCATTGGGGAAGAGGGGGAAAGGGTAAAAAAAATAATTGGTTTGTTTTGAAAAAGACGGATTTAGAAAAATCACACAAAAATGCACACGCAACCCTAGATATAATGGTCACCTAGGTCAAGTCTCTAGACCGTTCCTAGACTTCTAGAAGACAAATTGCAGGATAAATCCTCTATTGCCTCTTTATCCATTCTATGGCCAGGTAAGCGTCAGGTAAATGCGAGGTTATCCGCTACGTAAGTAGCGGGCCTAATTAAGTAACCACTTGCCTTAGACACCACAAAAGAAATACGGATAAGCAATAGATTACCCACGACCTTCTTCTGTCCTAATTAAGCGCGACGGTCCTTAGAGACTTGTATAGATATTTTTTTAGTTAATGAAGGGTGATACAGATGCTAGTTTTGTGATTTTTTTGGGGCTTAGGAAGGGTAATGAAATCCCTACCAAATCTGAATTTGGTCTTTGCCCCTTAATTTCCGTATTAAAATATGCACAAAGCAACCAATTTCAAGAAATGCAACAAGATTTTTTTTAAAGCGCTGTGAATTTTTGCAAAGAATCCTGCAGAAAAGTTGTTATTGGACAAGATCAGAGAGAAGAGGAGAGAACAGAGAATATACCACAGAAATCTGAAGCAGTGAACCACCTAAATGGCGGCGGAACCGCCGCAAAAACCTGCATTATGCCGCGGATCCGCGGTTCACAAGAGGAATTAGGGTTTCAAATTTTTCCTGTAGCTTCTTGTGCTCCTCTGAAATCTGTAGAACTTCTCTGAATCTTGATCGCACTGTTACAATGATTCCAGATTCCCTCGCAAAAATTCAAACACTAAACATTAAGCACACGATGCGATTCTTGAGTTAAAATTTGGTGGAATAATAATTTTTCAACTCAAATAGCAAGAAAGATCAAATTACGCACGCATCCCCGGCAATGACGCCATTTGATTGATTCGAAAATTTCGGATCGTGTTTTGAAATGTAATCACAACCAAAGAATTTATAATCGCAATCAATTAACGGTCTCGATGTAGCTCGTTAATGAATACAGCTCGTCCTCTGAGATGCGAGTACTTGTTCGATCTTGCTTTAGATGAGTCGAAATGAAAATATAAAAGAAAATTCAAGAAAGTAATTTGAGATTTAATTGAGTTGTCATTTCAAGAAAATCAAAAAATACATTCAAGAATTAGAAATCAAGAAAGTGTCCAATATCAAAGTGAATTATCAAGAATATGAAAAATAGATTGTAGGAATCGATTGAATTAGTAGCAATGATGAATACTAAAAATTACGAATCTTATCTATTGATGAATTGTAGCTAGATCGATGATGATGAATAAAAATTAGGGATCTATTGAAGAAACTAGGGTTTCTCCTTCTCTATCCCTTGTCTTTTCATTGATCATCATTCGGAACTTGCCTCTAGCAAAGAAAATCATCAATCGTTTGATCCCTAATTTGCAACGAAATAATCAAGAAGTTGATCTCGCTCCAAATCAGGTCATTGATGATTCTTTTTCGTAGAGTTCACAAATCTCATAAGACCTAAGATTAGTTTTAGGATTTCATCATCATTAGATCTACCGATTCTCTCGATTCCTTTACAAGCGGAGATTTCACCCACATATCATGAAAATTAAAGAATAAAGTGTTAGTGTATATGCCCTAGAGGCCATTACTGTATCATACTAGTTTGTATATTACTTAATGGAAGCTTGGGATATTCACCTTGTACTGACAATCTTGCTCAAAATAGTAGTATGCTACTTGGTTTGTTTCTGCTTTAATGTGTGCATGTGTTTCTTATAGCATATTGCCTTTACACATTAGTGTAGCCCTTAGGATCTTTGCTTGATTACCAGTGTTGTGATGGCAGTCACACTCGTGGGGGCTGGGTAATCCACAAGCACATCCTTATGCAGGTCCCTAGTCGTAGGACTATCGAGACAGGGCATTGATACTCCGGAGTAGACTAACGCATGCGCTTCTCATCCTAGCTTGGGAGACGGTCTGTCCCACAGCCGTCAGTACGTCGTCCTTGAGATAGTATGCTGGTGCTCATTAGGTTACGAGTACACTGGACAGGACTCGTCGGGAACTGTTGGTTGGTATTATACCTATTGTCAGTTATCAGTTCCCAGGTGACATGAGCACAGCTTAGTCCGTTGACTTGACACTGTCACTTCGCCTCGAGTGTGTTCACACCGTTCTTTGATTACTGCCCTACCACGGCTCATAGGAGTCGTGCAAACAGGTAGTTTTTGGGTGCAGTCACGAAGAACTTGGAGGCAGTGCCGGTTAGACAGGATTCGTCTCTCCTGGTATTGGGGGTTGATATCGTGCTGTGTCTAGGAGATCCATTACACAAAGTCCCTGGCCAGGGCAAGCGAGATAGACTGGTGGGTTTCCAGTGTTATCTCAGGGTGTTCTTGTCTACACTCCGACACGACTTGTACCGCTATTAGGGGACTGACGTTTACCGCCCCCTAGGCCCGCCATGCGATACTCTTAGACGAACAGACCGGACTGTACGGAGACTGTCACATTCAGGCTCAGTAGGAGTTCAGATGGGTTTACCTCGTCAGTCTTCTTATCGGCATCAACCTGGGGACCGTTACATACAGCTAGTGCCACTTGCGGTCTGTGGTTAAACCCACTGCCAGCATAGTGTCGAGTCTTTAGAGTCCTACACAGAGGGTTATTCTCCTTTAGGCAAAATGAGTAGAGGTCGCATGGTTTTGCGACGGGGTTCGTTCACATCCGCGCACTTGTGCACGTTTGGTGTCCGGACAGCTTATACTAGCGGGCTTTGGTTTAAGCCGGATCCTAGTATATGATTTGGGATTGGTTTTATCTCTTTTTATTCGTGTTCCTCGGAACACGGATACGGGTGTGTATGCACAGTTGACTGAGGCAGAGGCAGAGGACTTTCATTAGGGTTGATGACCATTGTCATTTTCTTAACCCTAATGTTTATGTGTGAAATATGATTTATTATATTAGTTAATTATAATTGTGTTATGGTTAGGGTTGTTGACCATTTGACTATGGTTGACATGTTGACCTATGTTGACAATTTGACCATCATCATTTTATATGAAAGATGCTCTTTGATTCTTGCAAAAGTAATTAATGTGAAATGATAATGGTCATTTCAAGATTAACCATCACAAATATCTTTAGCTAATTATTTATTTATCATAATTCACATATATGTGAGAAGGTTGGCATTATTCTTCTTATTCTATCATTCTCATTCTCTCTCACCCACTTCCTCTCTCTCAAAGCTCTCCCCTCTCATGAGTTGAGAACCATAAAGCTTGAGATAAAACCTTCAAAATTACTCTCTACTCTTTCTAAGGTTCTAGGTTTAGCACACCAAGCACCTTAGTTACTTCTAGTTTGAGGTTGGAGCCAAAGGTAGAGGCCCTCGGGTGGATCTTTCTTCGGCAAGAGAAGGTGATGAGGAGAACCCGTTCTTTCACAGCAAGGAGCAAGAAGAGAAGGACTTCAAGACTTAGGTATAACCCCCTTTCCGAGTAGCTAACTCTTTTAGCTTGGTTGTTAGTTTATGTTTAGCAAAGATCCCTCCTTTTGCTAGTCCATGTTGCCTAGTGTTGTAAAAATCCGATTTTTCATAACGTTTCCGCCTCCCCGCAAGCATCGGGGTGGGCAACGTAGACTTACAGTGGTATCAGAGCCTAGCTAAACATAAACTAACTAGTTAGCAAAGTATCTAGAAGTTCGATCGGAAAAAATCGCAAAACACGTTTTCTAAAACCTAAGTTTCTGCCGATTTTTATTTCTGCTCCAAAAATAATAAATCATGTACTAAAAATCGGCTCAGGCTTTTGTTAGTGTATATGCCCTAGAGGCCATTACTGTATCATACTGGTTTGTATATTACTTAATGGAAACTTGGGATATTCACCTTGTATATACAATCTTGCTCAAAATAGTAGTATGCTACTTGGTTTGTTTCTACTTCAATGTGTACATGTGTTTATTTTATCATATCACCTATACGCATTAGTGGAGCCCTTAGGATCTTTGCTTGATTACCAGCGTTGTGATGGCAGTCACACTAGTGGGGGCTGGGTAATCTATAAGCACATCCTTATACAGGTCCCTAGTCGCAGGACTATCGAGACAGGGCATCGATACTCCGGAGTAGACCGGCGCATGCGCTTCTCATCCCAGTGTGGGAGACGGTCTGTCCCACAGCCGTCAGTACGTCGTACTTGAGATAGTATGCGGGTGCTCGTTAGGTTACGAGTACACTGGACAGGACTCGTCGGGAACTGACAAGTTGGTATTATACCTATCGTCAGTTATCAGTTCCCAGGTGACATAAGTACAGCTTAGTCCGCTGACTTGACACTGACACTTCGCCTCGAGTGTGTTCCCACTGTATTTTGATTACTACCCTACCACGGCTCAAAGGAGTCGTGCAAACAGGTGGTAGTTGGGTGCAGTCCCGAAGCACTTAGAGGCAGTGACGGTTAGACAGGATTCGTCTCTCCCGGTATTGGGGGTTGACATCGCGCTGCGTCTAGGAGAGCCATTACACGAGTAGTCCCTGGCCAGGGCAAGCGAGATATACTGGTAAGCTTCCAGTGTTATCTCAGGGTGTTTTGGGCTTCACTCCGACACGACTTGTACCGCTATTAGGGGACTGACGTTTACCGCCCCCTAGGCCCGACATGCGATGTACCAAACGAACAGACCGGACTGTACGGAGACTGTCATATTCAGACTCAGTAGGAGTTCAGATGGGGTTCATCTCGTCAGTCTTCTTATCGGCATCTACCTGGGGACCGTTACGCACAGCTAGTGCCGCTTGCGGTCTGTTGTTAAACCCACTGCCAGCGTAGTGTCGAGTCTTTAGAGTCCCACACAGAGGGCTATTCGCCTCTGGGCAAAACAGAGTAGAGGTCGCATGGTTTTGCGACAGGGTTCGTTCTCATCCACGCACTTGTGCACGTTTGGAGTCCGGACAGATATTACTAGCAGGCTCTGGTTTGAGCCAGACACTGGTATATGTTTTGGGGTTGATTTTATCTCTTAGTATTCATGTTCCTCGGAACAAGAATGCGGGTGTGTATGCACAGTTGATTGAGGCGGAGGAAGAGGATTTTCATTTGGGTTTCGGAACGGGTGCGTATGCACAGTTGACAGTCGTCTTTTTCCAAACCCTAATGAATTTATGAAATATCAATTAATAATATTAATTAAATGAAATTGTGTCATAGTTGGGTTTGTTGACTTGTTGACCAAGGTTGACTAGTTGACCATGGTTGAAAGTTTGACCAGCATCATTACATATCAAAGATGATCTTTGATTCTAGCAAAACCATTTAATGAATGTAATGATAATGGTCATTCCAAACCATCCATCAACTATTTCATTTTTATTATTATTATTAATTTGATAATTCTTTTCATTTTAGTTATGGTTGTAAAATGAAAAGAATGGCTCATTCTATCATAACTCTTCTCTCTCTTCTCTTCTTCTTCCTCCTCCTGTAGTTCAAGGAGCTCCCTTCTCATATGTTGAGGATCCATCTCCTTGAGATAAAAACACCCCAAAACCACTCTTTACTCACTCTAGGGTTAGAGGTTTAGCAAGCCAAAGATCCTAGTTCACTCAAAGTTCGAGAAAGAGCCCGAAGGTTGAACCCTCAGGTGGATCCATCTTTGACGGAAGAAGTCGACGAGGAAAGCACCATCAACCCCTACAAAGGTTTCAAGAAGAAGGAGTTCAAGTTAGGTATAACCTCTTTTCCGAGTAGCTTACTCTCTTTAGCTTTCTTGCTAGTTTAGTTTAGAAAAGATCCCGACTTTGTTAGTCCATGTTGCCCCATGCGCTAAAAATTTGATTTTTATATCGTTTCCGCCTCCCCGCAAGAACCGGGGACGGCAACGTGGACTTACAGTGGTATCAGAGCCTAACTAAACTTAAACTAGCTTAGTAGTAAAGTGTATGGAAGGTCGATCGGAAAAATCGCAAAAACCGGAAAATCAAAACCCTAACTTTCTGTTGAATTTTTTTGTGCTCTAAAAATAAAAAGTTTTACTCCTAAAATCGGCTCAGGGTTTTTTGAAAACACCCACCAAAAACGGTCACCTGATTCCCTCAAACCGCCGCGGTTCCGCGGCGATAGGTATGCATTTGCCGCGGAACCGCCGCCGTTTTGGCTCCTCTCGTGATCGGGTTTTGTGCAGTGTTCTTCTGGTAGGGTTTTGGGATTTTTCAGATGGGTTATTTGTGCCCAGATTTTCCAGAAAAGAAATTTGTTTTTGAGGGCCTATAAATCCGTATTTTTATCGAACTTCACTACACTTTGACTATAATGGTTATATCTGTGATGTTTATATGTATTGAACGTCGGCTAATCGCTATATGTCGATTAGTCGGGGTTATACATATCTGTGATCTGTGTTTGATGATGGTTTGTGTATATGAATGCGTTGGACTGTCGCGGGTGAATAGCCGGGGTGGATGTGAGATGAGTGTTTCTTTTTCTTTCATTCATGTAAAATATAAATTGATGTAATATTATTATTTGTATGGCCGCACAACCGGGTCAGGGTTGTAGCCGTCATTGTATAATTCTTTTTATTGTTTTTGCTCCTAGGATAGACCCATGGAGGGGGTGCACAAACTACCGGGTATCTCGAAGTGCCGAGTGGCCTACTCACGGCGTTGAGTGAGGTTGCTCCACTTCGGGTACTTGGCGGGTAGTTTGCCGCACCCGTAGGGGTCTTGGGTGGGGTATTGGCTATTCACCGCGACCGTGTAATCCGCTTTTCGTTGCAAGCTCGAAAGGATTGAGGATTCCTAGTATATCCAATGTATTCACCTGTGATCTGTAATGTCTATCATTGCTATATATTTATAACTATTTAGGCGTTGCTTATGTTTTACAGCCGCGCTAGCCCAGCCCCCGCTCTGTCGTTAGTTAAGTAACCTAACGGGTGATGACGGGACCCCGTGGCGAATGCGAATGGCATAAGCGTACGTCATATTTTGGTTGTTTTCTGCAATGGTAGGATTAAATGATGGGACGCATTAAAAGAACTAATGCAAGAATATCACACATTAAAAGAACAAATGCAAGATAATAAACCAAGCAAAAGTCGTTGGAACACTTTCGAAAAACCACTCGGTTCTTTTCAAAACTAACTTTTAAATGCGGAGCTTGAGCCACTCTTTTTAAAAGCTATCTCGTTCCATCGATCATATCAAGTTCACTACGTTCACGGTTTAGCCAAAACCATTCGTATACCTCCGTCGTTTCACATGAATAGTCAATAGTATTCAAACTATGTTTGTTGGCCAAAGTCAAGGCATAGTGATTGGTAGCTATTGGGTATTCATGTGCAGCATAGATAGATGCGTTGATTTGGAACAGTCGTACTGCCTTGTTGGCCAAAGTCAAGGGTAGGTACGGGTGGATTCAAATTAACCTGGAGAACGACGGGTAGAACTTGACATGTGACTTATGATTTGTTGGCCAAAGTCAAGGTCATAAGAGCATGGGGCAAAAATCACATCGGGAGTTTCATAAGTACTGAAACTTGCTAGATTTGCATACCATTTGGAGTGTGGTGATTCTGGTAGGATTCCTTCAGTTTCATCACGCGATGATATTTGGATCCCGATCCTGCTGTGAGTATATGCTACTCCTCGGGAAATTTCTCACTAAGCGATCAATGCTATAAACCTAGTAGGTGTCCAGAAAGGTGTTAGCGGGGTTACGCCCCCAGGGAAAAGAGGTTCTTAAATTAAGGAACTTCGCCACAGCGTTGGAAAACCTCCCTCGAAGTACCGACACTGGCCTGGCTGAACGGTTAAGCAAGTATTGTGCGGTGGAATTGATCCCGACTAATTCTTCCTTTATGGCTTGAGGAGGGATTCGAGAGACAGTGGGAGCCATCCTGTTTAGATAAATTAAAAACTATTCTAAACTTGCAAGAGCATCGTGCTGAGTGTTTCTTCTCTCTCTCCTAATTGCAGCGACCAATCAACATGACTGGACTTAAGTTACTTCTAGATAAAAACATACTGACAGAGCCAAACTACAAAGATTGGCTCTGGAATGTCAAAATGGCAATCACTTACGACAAGCTAGGGTATCTTCTTACCACCAAAGCTCCCCCCGTCCCAGGTCCCACCTCCAGCGTCGCGGATAAGGAAATCCGTAAGACTTGGGAGATTGATTGCGCGAAGGCCAAGTGCCTCGTGCTTGCCTCTATGGACAACGAACATCAGAGGAGGCACGAGAATATGGACCTGGAATCCATATTTCTCCATACAAAAGAACTGTATGGAGAGCAGTCTCGTATCGCAAGATACGAAATGTCGAAGAAGTTATTTTCGGCAAGATTGGCCGTCGGATCATCGGTAGCGGAACACGTGCTTAAGATGATTGGCTACATTGAGGAGCTCGCTGAACTTGGGACCACGTTGGAGAGTGAGCTCTATACGGACTTGATTCTCCAGTCCCTTCCTTCCACTTACGCCCAGTTTATACTGAACTTCAACTTACAAGAAAAAGAAGTTGAACTTTCAGAACTCCTCAATATGCTGAGGAGCACAGAGGGCACCCTACAGAAAGGTAGGGAAACACCCACTTTGTTTGTAGGAGGATCTTCTTCTTCTAGGTCCAAGGCGAAAGCCAAGGGAAAGAAGAAGAAAGCCCCCGCCAAACCAAGGGGCGGTGTTAGTAAAGTGGATACGAAGGGAAAGGAAAAGGCAACAAAGATAGCGGGGAAGCTTGTGGGTAAAGAAGAATGCTTCTATTGTCATAAGAGTGGATACTGGAAGAAAGATTGCAGGGCTTGGAAGGCCAGGACACAGGAACTGAAGCAGGTTGCGGCTTCAGCTTCAGGTGTGTATGTTATTGAAAACTGTCTTTCGATAAACTCTATTTCCTGGGTATTGGATACCGGATCAGGATCTCATATCTGTAATTCTTTGCAGGCGTTGAGAAACCGTAGGGTTTTGAAGGCAGGTGACATGACCCTCAGAGTTGCGAACGGAGCTAGCATGGATGCTAAAGCCGTGGGGGACTATCACCTGGGAATGTCAGATGGACATGTTTTGGTTTTACGTAATTGCTTTTTTGTACCCAACGCAACTTGTAATATCATTTCTGTATCTTTGGTTTCAAAAGAAGGTTATGAATTTGCGTTTGTAAGTAATGTTGTAAACATTCACCTTAATCAAGTTCGGATTGGGTCAGGTACACTGAGCAATGGTATATATGTATTAAACAACCACGAATTTTCAATGTCCAGAATACACACAAAAGAAAGTCTCCAGATATAAATCAGGCTTTCTTATGGCATTGTAGACTAGGTCACATCAATGAGAGAAGGTTGACTAAGTTACATACAGAAGGATATTTAGATCCGTTCGAATATCAATCGTATGCCACTTGTCAATCCTGTCTCAAAGGAAAGATGACAAAGACTCCGTTCACTGGACACGGAGTAAGAGCGAGCGAGCTCTTGGGACTCGTATACAGCGATGTGTGCGGTCCAATGTCTACACATGCGCGAAGCGGTTATTCTTACTTCATTACTTTTACGGATGACTTCTCAAGGTACGGTTATGTCTTCTTGATGAAACATAAGTCCGAAGCCTTTGAGAAGTTCCAGGAATATAAGAATGAAGTAGAAAAACAAACCGGCAAAAGTATCAAGATTCTAAGATCGGATCGAGGTGGAGAATACTTAAGTGCCGAGTTCCTGAATTACTTAAAAGAGAATGGAATTCTCTCTCAGCTTACTCCTCCATACACTCCGCAACATAAAGGTGTATCGGAAAGACGGAACCGGACCCTATTGGATATGGTACGGTCCATGATGAGTAACGCTGAGTTACCGCGATCATTCTGGGGGTATGCACTAGAATCAGCTGCATACCTTTTGAACCGAGTTCCCACTAAGACTGTGTCTACCACACCATATGAGATGTGGTGTGGGAAGAGGCCCCATCTCAGTCACATTAAGACATGGGGAAGTCCGGCTTTTGTCAAAAAGCAGCATGTGGACAAGCTCGAGGCATGCTCAGTACAGTGTAAGTTCGTGGGATATCCAAAGAACTCCAAAGGATATTTCTTCTACTGCGAAGAGGAACAAAAGGTTTTTGTTTCTCGTCATGCCTACTTCTTGGAAACTGAGTTTTTGGAAAATCAGATAAGTGGGAGCACAGTAGAACTGGAAGAAATTCTAGAACCACGAGCTATTACTGAAAGCTTAGAGGAACCAGAGGGTTCAAAAGAACAGGACATTCCTACGCCGCTCCGCAGGAGTAGTAGGCAGTCTCATCCGCCCGAGAGATACTACGGTTTTCTCATAGACGGGGATAGAGAGGATTGCATCATAGATTATGATGAGCCTACTAGCTTCCAGCAGGCCGTTCAGAGCGTTGACTCGGTAAAATGGCTGGATGCAATGCGGACCGAAATGGAGTCCATGTACACCAACAAAGTATGGACGTTGGACATTGCTCCAGACGGGGTAAAACCCGTAGGATGCAAGTGGATCTTCAAAAGGAAGATTGGTGTAGATGGACAGGTTGAGACCTATAAAGCTAGACTTGTTGCAAAGGGTTTTCGTCAAAGACCTGGTTTGGACTATGACGAAACCTTTTCTCCAGTGGCTATGCTGAAATCCATTCGGATCCTTTTTGCCATTGCTGCCTTCCACGATTATGAGATTTGGCAGATGGACGTAAAAACCGTTTTTCTAAATGGAAATTTAGAGGAGTGTGTCTATATGGACCAGCCAGAGGGTTTCACTCAGAGTGGGAGCAGCGGAAAGGTGTGCAAGTTGCTTAAGTCCATCTATGGACTAAAGCAGGCATCGCGGAGTTGGAACATCTGTTTTGATGAGACGGTCAAGGAATTTGACTTTATCAAAAATCCAGATGAACCATGCATCTATAGTAGATTTGTAGCGAGAACTGTAGTATTCCTCGTTTTATACGTGGATGACATTCTCTTAATAGGAAATGACATTCCTATGCTACAATCTGTCAAGGGATTCTTGTCGCACAGGTTCTCCATGAAAGACCTGGGTGATGCCTCATACATCCTGGGGATCCGGATCCATCGTGATAGATCCAAGAGGATATTAGGACTTTCACAGTCCATGTACATCGACACCATACTGAAAAGATTCAGTATGGAAGATTCCAAGCGCGGTAACCTACCGGCTTGTCACGGGATCACCCTATCTAAAGAGATGTCTCCCAAGACTGATTTGGAGAGGGATCGCATGTCTATTATACCCTACGCTTCTGCGGTAGGCTCTATAATGTATGCGATGTTGTGTACCAGACCGGATGTAGCTTATGCACTGAGTGTGGTAAGCCGGTATCAGTCAAACCCTGGGGAGAAACACTGGATAGCGGTAAAGAACATTCTCAAGTACCTGAGAAGGACTAAGGAGATATTCTTGGTGTATGGCGGAAAGGACCTCCAGATCGAGGCCTTTGCTAACTCCAGCTTCCAGAGTGACAAGGATGATTCCAAGTCCATGTCGGGTTTTGTCTTTACCCTCAATGGAGGGGCGGTGTGTTGGAAGAGTTCCAAACAGGAAACCGTTGCAGACTCGACGATGGAAGCGGAATACATCGCTGCATCTGATGCCGCAAAAGAAGCTGTCTGGATAAGGAAGTTCTTGAAAGAACTTCAGGTGGTTTCGTCCATTGTTGATCCAATACCTCTGTATTGCGACAACAACGGGGCTATAGCTTTAGCGAAGGAACCCAGGTCCCATCAGAGATCCAGACACATCTTGAGGCGGTATCACCTGATCAGAGAGATCGTGGATCACAAGGAGATCGAGGTTCGGAGGGTTGCTTCAGAAGAAAACACTGCAGATCCATTCACCAAGGCCCTGCCCCAGCCTCAGTTCGAGCGGCTGATCGAGATGATAGGTCTTCGATACGCCAGTACATGGCCTTAGTGCAAGTGGGAGATTGTTAGTGTATATGCCCTAGAGGCCATTACTGTATCATACTGGTTTGTATATTACTTAATGGAAGCTTGGGATATTCACCTTGTATATACAATCTTGCTCAAAATAGTAGTATGCTACTTGGTTTGTTTCTACTTCAATGTGTACATGTGTTTATTTTATCATATCACCTATACGCATTAGTGGAGCCCTTAGGATCTTTGCTTGATTACCAGCGTTGTGATGGCAGTCACACTAGTGGGGGCTGGGTAATTTATAAGCACATCCTTATACAGGTCCCTAGTCGCAGGACTATCGAGATAGGGTATCGATACTCCGGAGTAGACTGGCGCATGCGCTTCTCATCCCAGTGTGGGAGACGGTCTGTCCCACAGCCGTCAGTACGTCTTACTTGAGATAGTATGCGGGTGCTCGTTAGGTTACGAGTACACTGGATAGGACTCGTCGGGAACTGACAAGTTGGTATTATACCTATCGTCAGTTATCAGTTCCCAGGTGACATAAGTACAGCTAAGTCCGCTGACTTGACACTGGCACTTTGCCTCGAGTGTGTTCCCACTGTATTTTGATTACTACTCTACCATGGCTCAAAGGAGTTGTGCAAACAGGTGGTAGTTGGGTGCAGTCCCGAAGCACTTGGAGGCAGTGACGGTTAGACAGGATTCGTTTCTCCCGGTATTGGGGGTTGACATCGCGCTGCGTCTAGGAGAGCCATTACACGAGTAGTCCCTGGCCAGGGCAAGCGAGATATACTGGTAGGCTTCCAGTGTTATCTCAGGGTGTTTTGGGCTTCACTCCGACACGACTTGTACCGCTATTAGGGGACTGACGTTTACCGCCCCCTAGGCCCGACATGCAATGTATCAGACGAACAGACCGGACTGTACGGAGACTGTCACATTCAGACTCAGTAGGAGTTCAGATGGGGTTCACCTCGTCAGTCTTCTTATCGGCATCTACCTGGGGACCGTTACGCACAGCTAGTGCCGCTTGCGGTCTGTGGTTAAACCCACTGCCAGCGTAGTGTCGAGTCTTTAGAGTCCCACACAGAGGGCTATTCGCCTCTGGGCAAAACAGAGTAGAGGTCGCATGGTTTTGCGACAGGGTTCGTTCTCATCCGCGCACTTGTGCACGTTTGGAGTCCGGACAGATATTACTAGCAGGCTCTGGTTTGAGCCAGACACTGGTATATGTTTTGGGGTTGATTTTATCTCTTAGTATTCATGTTCCTCGGAACAAGAATACGGGTGTGTATGCACAGTTGATTCAGGCGGAGGAAGGGGATTTTCATTAGGGTTTCGGAACGGGTGCGTATGCACAGTTGACAGTCGTCTTTTTCCAAACCCTAATGAATTTATGAAATATCAATTAATAATATTAATTAAATGAAATTGTGTCATGGTTGGGTTTGTTGACTTGTTGACCAAGGTTGACTAGTTGACCATGGTTGAAAGTTTGACCATCATCATTACAAATCAAAGATGCTCTTTGATTCTAGCAAAACCATTTAATGAATGTAATGATAATGGTCATTCCAAACCATCCATCAACTATTTCATTTTTATTATTATTATTAATTTGATAATTCTTTTCATTTTAGTTATGGTTGTAAAATGAAAAGAATGGCTCATTCTATCATAACTCTTCTCTCTCTTCTCTTCTTCTTCCTCCTCCTCTAGTTCAAGGAGCTCCCTTCTCATGTGTTGAGAATCCATCTCCTTGAGATAAAAATACCCCAAAGCCACTCTCTACTCACTCTAGGGTTAGAGGTTTAGCAAGCCAAAGATCCTAGTTCACTCAAAGTTTGAGAAAGAGCCCGAAGGTTGAACCCTCAGGTGGATCCATCTTTGACGGAAGAAGGCGACGAGGAAAGCACCATCAACCCCTACAAAGGTTTCAAGAAGAAGGAGTTCAAGTTAGGTATAACCTCTTTTCCGAGTAGCTAACTCTCTTTAGCTTTCTTTCTAGTTTAGTTTAGAAAAGATCCCGACTTTGTTAGTCCATGTTGCCCCATGCGCTAAAAATTTGATTTTTATACCGTTTCCGCCTCCCCGCAAGAACCGGGGACGGCAACGTGGACTTACAGCTTTTGTAAGAACAGGCAAGAAAAACAATCCAGTTGACTCGGCTGTGGATCGTTTCTCCTGCAGTTTTCTTCTGCTGGTATTTTGTGATTTTTGAGATGGTTTGTTTCTGCCTAGATTTTCCAGAGAACAAGTTAGTTTTTGGGGTGGTCACAAATCCGTATTTTGATCGAACTTCTTTATACTTTGGCTAATAGGTTATATCTGTGATGTGATATATGTATTAAACGTCTTCTAATCGCTATAGGTCGATTAGTGGGGGTTATACATATCTTTGATCTGTAATGATGATGGTTAATGTATATGAATTCGTTAGATTGTATCGGATGAATAGCCGGGCGGGGGGTTGTAAGATGAGAGTTTTCTTATTCTTTCAATTCTTGTAATATGTAAATTGATGTAATATTATTTGTATGGCCGCACAACCGGGTTGGGGTTGTAGCCGTCATTGTATAATTTCTTTTACTGTTTTGCTCCTAGGATATACCCAAGGTGGGGTGCACAAACTACCGGGTATCCAGAAGTGCCGAGTGGCCTACTCACAGTGTTGAGGAAGGTTGCTTCGCTTCGGGTACTTGGCGGGTAGTTTGCCGCACTCGTAGGGGTCTAGGGTGGGGTTTGGCTATTCATCGCGACCGTGTAATCCGTTCTTCGTTACAGGCTCGTACGGAGTGCGGATTCCTAGTATATCCAATGTGTTCATCTGTGATCTGGAATGGCTATCATTGCATGTGACGAATGTTTATATATATCTATATGATATCTATTTAGGCGTTGCTTATGTTTTGCATCCGCGCTAGTCCAGCCCCCGCTCTGTCGTTAGTTAAGTAACCTAACGGGTGATAACGGGACCCCGTGGCGAATGCGGATGGCATAAGTGTACGTTATATTTTCGTTGTATTCTGCAATGGTAGGATTAATTGATGGGACGCATTAAAATTAATGCAAGAAAAATAAACCAAGTAAAAGTCGTTGGAACACTTTCAAAACCACTCGGTTCTTTTCAAAAACCAACTTTTAAATACGGAGCTTGAACCACTCCTTTTAAAAGCTATCTAGTTCCATCGATTATATCAAGTTCACTACGTTCACGGTTTCGCCAAAACCATTCGTAGCCCTCCATCATTTCAGTTAAATATTCGGTAGTATTCAAGCTATTGTATTTTGACCTCACGCCAAGGCATAGTGATTGGTAGCTGCCGGATATTTATCTGTTGCATAAATAGAATGCGTTGGTTTGGGACAGTCGTACTGCCATTTTGGCCTACGTCAAGGGTAGGTACGGGTGGGTTCAAATTAACCTGGATAATGATGGGTAGAACTTGACATGTGACTTATGACATTTTGACCTCACGCCAAGGTCATAAGAGCATGGGGCAAAAATCCACATCGGGAGTTTCAAAAGAAACTGAAACTTGCTAGCGCTGTATACCATTTGGAGTGTGATGATTCTGGTAGGATTCCTTCAGTTTTGTCATACGATGATATTTGGATCTCGATCCTACTGTGAGTATATGCAACTCATCCGGAACTTTCTCACTTAACGATCAATGCTATAAACCAAGCAGGTGTCTAGAAAGGTGTTAGCGGGGCTACGCCCACTGGGAAAAGAGGTTACTTAATTAAGAAACTTCGCGAAAGTGTTGGAAAACCTCCCTCGAAGTACCGACACTGGCCTGGCTGAACGGTTAACAAGAATTGTACGGTGAGATTGATCCCGACTAATTCTTCCTTTATGGTTTGAGGAGGGATTCGAGAGACAGTGGGAGCCATCCTGTTTAGACAAATTAAAAACCACTCTAAACTTGCAAGAGCATCATGCTAAAGTGTTTCTTCTCTCTCTCCTAATTGCAGCGACCAAATATCATGACTGGACTTAAGTTACTTCTAGATAAAAATATACTGACAGGGCCAAACTACAAAGATTGGCTCAGGAGTGTCAAAATGGCAATCACTTATGACAAGTTGGGGTATCTCCTTACCACCAAAGCCCCCCTGTCCCAGGTCCCAAAACCAGCATCGCGGACCTGGGAAATCGACTGTGCGAAGGCCAAGTGCCTCGTGCTTGCCTCTATGGACAATGAACATCAGAGGAGGCACAAGAATATGGACCTCGAATCCATATTTCTCCATACAAAAGAACTGTATGGAGAGCAATCCCGTATCGCCAGATACGAAGTATCGAAAAGATTAGCCGTCGGATCATCGGTAGCGGAACACGTGCTTAAGATGATTGGCTACATAAAAGAGCTCGCGGACCTTGGGACCACGTTGGAGAATGAGCTCTATACGGACTTGATTCTCCAGCCCCTTCCTTCCACTTACGCCCAGTTTATACTGAACTTCAACTTGCAGGAAAAGGAAGTTGAACTTTCAGAACTCCTCAACATGTTGAGGAGTGCAGAGGGCACCCTACAGAAAGGTAGGGAAACATCCACTTTGTTTGTAGGAGGATCTTCCTCTTCCAGGTCCAAGGCAAAAGCCAAGGGAAAGAAGAAGAAAACCCCCACCAAACCAAGGGGCGGTGTTAGTAAAGTGGATACGAAGGGAAATGCAAAGAAAACAAAGGTAGCGGGAAAGCTTGTGGATAAGGAAGAATGCTTTTACTGTCACAAGAGTGGACACTGGAAGAAAGATTGCAGGGCTTGGAAGGCCAGAACCCAGGATCTGAAGCATGTTGCGGCTTCAGCTTCAGGTGTGTATGTTATTGAAAACTGTCTATCAATAAACTCTACTTTCTGTAGGGTTCCTAGGCACTCTAAGGAGGTCTCACAAGGTATCAACCATGCCAAATTCAAATTTTTCTTGTGCCTACAAACCCTAATACGGATCGTTAACTAGAATTTAGGCGAAAACGATAACTAGTTAACAACTTAACTAAGAGTAAACCGAAAATACAACCTCTGTAGATCCGGTCCTCCACCTCCATAGTTCCGTGATGAAGTCCCCTCGCTGCGATCATCGGATCTCGGGCTCTAGCATCGGCTTCATCGGAGAAATGGGCGGACTAGGTCGTCGACTTCGATGCCGAAGATGATCTACGTCGAGGCAACACAAGATCAAGCTCCAACTTCACCAAGTCATGAAACTTGTGAAGAAAACACCCTATACTACTTGGCAAGTGGTAGAGGATGAAGAAATAGGATGTGGGTTCACTTTAGAATTGGATTTCTCACTCTTTTTCTCAAGTTGCCAATAAAGGTTGCAAGCTTTCTTCTTTGTTGAAGAAGAAGAAGATGATAATATGATAAGTATTTTCAAAATAGAAAATAATATATGATACTTATCATATTGCAACCATGGTTATGTGCAGAGAGTAAACTAAGGTTAGGTGAATGGTTAGGTTAGGCATGAAACAAAAATGGTAGACTTTTTCAAAGCTTCATGAAGCTTCAATGTAAAACAAAGCAAGCCACCATTTCTCTTTTTTCCAAAAAGAAATAAATAAAAAATGAATAAATAAATTAAAACCCTAACCATTTACTTAACCAAGGTTTAAATTAAACATACACCCAAACATGCATGTATCATCAAACATGATACAATCAAGTGCACAAAAAAATATATCACATATACAATGTGCACTTCAAGTGAGAAAATCCATTTTAAGGGAACAATATTAGTCAATGTAAAGTAATATATCTAATATATAATTATACATTAAATCATTAAATCAATACTTGATTTAACGATCCGGTCATATCACATATAACCGACTAATATCAATAGTAACAACTTATCGAATCAACACTTGATCCGATAACCCGGCTATATCGCATATAACCGATCAATGTCACAAATCGCGAGAATCGAATACAGTATCACATACTGGTATTATTCTCGGTCCCGCACATATCTCATATGCGCTCCTATTTCGTTTCGCTTGAGCCAGGAAACCTCTGTGTAGGACTCTAAAGACTCGTCAATATGCCGGCAGCAGGTGATGATCATATCAAGCACCCACACGCCGCAAGCGGTCTGGTAAACGTAACGGCCACCCGGGTATTGAGCGATCAGAAGATCGACGAGAAAGCCCGCTCACACTCCTGTGAATCCAACCAGTAACACTTACCGTACAGTCCGGTCTGTTCGTCTGATATGTCGCATATCTTGCCTAAGGGTGGTAAACGTCAGACCCCAATAGCTCGATAAGTCGTGTCGATATAAGGTCTATAACAGTTCGAGAAAATACTGGTAACACTTACCAGTAAATCTCAGCAACCCTGTCCAGGGATTTCCGGTTATAGCCAATCGAACACAGCGCAACATCAACTCCCTATACCGGGAGAGACGAATCCCCTCCTATCGCTCATTGCCTCCATGTGATTCGGGACTGTACCTAAAAACCACCGTTTTGCATGCCCTCTTGGACGTGGTAAGGTGGAAATCAAAGCACGGTGGGAACCTTAAAATACTCTATGACGATCTCGGGTCAACAGACTACTCTGTACCAGTGTCACCAGAGAACTGCCATCTGACGTAAGGTATAATACTATCTGGGAGTTTTCGGCGAGTCCGTCTAGTGTACCCAGTCTCCACTGAGCACCCGTATATCATCTCTGATGTCAAACACCAATGGATATGGGATCATCCATCGCCCATCAGTATGGGTCGAGAAGGTATACGCTAGTCTACTTTGGTATATCGATGCCCCGTCTCGATACACCCACGACTAGGGACCTTGAAGGATGTACTTATGGACTACCATGTCCCCACTAGTATGATCCGCATCATAGTCCAGGTAGTCAAGTACACATCCTAAGGGCTTTACCAACATGTAACAGAGAGACAATCAGTGTACACGTTAAAGTAAAGAATAACCAGATAGCATAGTATCATGTCGAGCAAGAAAGTCCTCCCTATATATGTCCCAGCATCCACTACAATATACATCCTATGTACAGTAATGGCCTCTAGGGCATACATATAACTAACAATCTCCCACTTGCACTAGGGCCATCTGTAGCAGTGGTTGTAGTATCTCATACTCAACCATCCCATAAAAGTCTCTCTCTGGGAATAGGCCTTCGTGAGTGGATCCGCCGTGTTATCCTCTGAGTCTGCTCTCCTAACCTCGATCACCCTGGAGAACAATTATCTCAATGATCAGGTGATACTGCCTTAGAATTATATTTGGATCACTGATGGGACGGGCGTTCCTTGGCATAAGCCACAACTCCATTGTCACACAATGGCAGGAACGAAGTTCATCTCATGAACTAATATACATCCAGATTCCCTCTTTGGTAGTATCATAAGTAGCGATATATCCAGCCTTTATCGTCTAGTATGCCACGGTATCTAGCTTGGAACTCTTCCAACATACCGTCCCTTTACTGAGGGCAAAGACAGTGCCTGTGACTGACATTCAGTCGTCTTTATCATCCTGGAACCTTTCCAGTGATTCTCCCCAGGATCGATTGATACCATCTCACTATATCTAGTGAATATCCTAACATCCAATTACATCTATCTCATAGATCCAAAACTCAGGATTTAGTAGGTATCAGTTTGATCCTATATGGAGAATCCTTGTGATAAGCGGAGATTGACCGAGCGTAGCATAGGAAACTCCTTCCCTATCAAGAGTATGTCATCCACGTACTCTACGAGAATCGTCACCATACTCCCTACTACCTTTTTGTTTATACAAGGTTCATCTACCATTTTGATGATGTCAAACTCTTTGACTAACACATCAAAACAGACGTTCCAACTCCGCGATGCCTGCTTTATCACATAAAACATCTTGCTCGCGTTTCCGCTACTCCCACTGTCTACGAAGCCCTCTGGCTGTGTACTTATAGACGCTTTCTTCCAAATCATCATTTAGAAAAGCAGTCAAGACACACAACCGCCAGATATCGTAGTTATGGTATGTAGCCATAGCAAGTAGGATCTGGATGGACTTAAGCATAGCCACTGGAAAAAGGTTTCATCATTATCCATGCCTGGTCGATGACGAAAACCTTTAACAAGTCTAGCTTTGAAAGTCTCAATTTTTCCATCTACACCAAGTAATCTTCTCAAGATATACTTGCTCCTGATGGGGATTTAAACCTTCAGATATAGCAACCAAAGTCCATACTTTGTTGGTGTATAAGGATTCCATCTCAGATCACTAAGCATCCAGCCATTCTTACAGAGTCCCACTCCTGATGGCCAGCTCGAAACTAGTTAGGTCATCATCCCATGATGCAATCCTCGCTCCCACTGTCATAGAGAAACAGAAGTATCTCTCTGGTGGGTGAGGAACCCTACTAGATCGGCGGAGAGGCTGAGGTTCGTTGGAATCTACTGAATTCTTTGGTTCTATCAAATCATCAGCTGCAGTTTGTATAGCTGGAACATTTCCAGTTCTACATAACAGACCTTGCCTCGAGCTTGTCCGGATTTTGCTTTTAGACATAGGCCGGACAACTCCAAATCTTAACTAACTTAAGATATGGGCTCTTCCCTTTCCGTATCACATATGAAGTGGTAGGAAACTGATTTGATTGGAACCCTATTCAATAGGTATACAGCTTCTTAAGTGCATAACTCCCAAAGGGAAATATGAAACTCGGTAGTACTCATCATAGAGCGCACCATATCATATAGGGTGTGATTGCTCCGCCCCGATACACCGTTGTGCTGTGGTGTATTCAGAGGAGTAACACTAAGAGAGAATCTCATTCTCCTTTAGAATAGTCCAGGAATTCCATGCACAAGTATTCTCCTCCCTGATCTCATCATAGGATATAATACTTATACCCGTATTTTGGTTCTGTACTTCTAACTTATATTCTGTGAATATCTCAAAAGGTTCGGACTTGTGTTTCAACAGGAACATATGTCTGAATCAAAAGAGATCATCAGAGAATTTAATGAAGTACAAAGAACCGGTCCTGGCATGTGTAGACAGGGGACCTTACATACATCAGCCTGTATCAATCCCAAGAGTTTACTAACTCTTTCTCTGTTTCCAATAAACAGAGCTGTGGTCATCTTATCTCTGTGACATGACTGGCAAGTTTCACAAGATGTAAATTCAAACTAATTTAAATATGCATCTATATGTAACTTCAGCTAGTCGGGTCGCATTGATATGACCTAGTCTACAATACCTCAAGAAGGATTTGTTCATTTCTGAACTCTTCCTCTTGTGTGTATTCCATATACTAAGAACTGTAGTTTGATTTAGAACATCAATGCTTTTAGATAACGTGCCTGAACCGATCAACTTTTGATATAGGAAATGTTCAAAACATTATCAAACAATACAAAATTTTATCATTTCTTTACTAATAAAGAGAGTAATATGATTTTGTATATCTGGTTCGGTATCTAATAACATTCGTTCAGAATTAATGTATTGGTAATACAGGATGACAGTGACCAACAGACTTGGCTGCAACACTTACCCCGTTTTCTGTCTCATGAAACTTATCACCCGTTCTCAGTTCTCTACCTTTCTGTAGCCCTATGTAACAGATTACATATCTGAGATCCTGATCCGGTATCAAATACCCAGGACGTAAAGGATACATAGAAACAGTTCTTTGTAATGAACACACCCGAAGGAGATGCATCATATGCACTTTCTTCGTTTGGGCGGCATAGGAATTCAGGTATTCCTCTATTTCCTGCTTTGTCTTATAACAATTATAAGTTGGAGCGGGACCAACGTTCCCCAGCTCAGTATAACAAGCGGATTCGGTCAAATATCCGTATTATTATCTTAATTAAGGCGTGACATGGTCGCTACTAGGAGAGAGAGAGAAGAAAACACTCAGCTTGCGCTCTTGCAAGAATAGATTGGTTATTATTTTATCTAATCAGGATGGCTCCCACTGTTTTTATCAAATCTTCCTTCAAACCCTAAAAGGAAAGACTAGCCGGGATTAATTACACGCTACAAGTTCGCCAATCTTTCAGCCAGGCCAGTGTCGGTACTTTGAGGGAGGTCCCCCGTGCTTTCGCACGAACCTAATTAATGTAAACCTCGTTTTCCCAGAGGCGTAACCTCATTAACACCTTTCTAGACACCTACTTGATCGGCTAATTGTAAAGTGTAAAACTCTCCCAGGAGTAACTCTTACTCGCAGTGGGTATCGGGATCCAACTATCTCATCGAAGGTATGCAATCTCATTGCAAATTTCAACACTTGAAATTCCCGATAATTTTGCCCCTAGCGTTCTATGACCTTGACGAATGCCAAACAACCCATAGTCCACTAGTCAAGTTCAACCCATATATTTCTTGATTGAATTAAACCTACCCGCACGACCCTTGACGAATGCCAAACAACGTCGTACGAATACCCTAATCCAATCTGCATCATATGCATAAGCAGATAAATACTAGTTAGCTACCGCACACTACGCCTTGACGAATGCCAAACTACCGCAGCACGAATACTAACTAGTACTTATCTGAAATGACGGAGGGCTATGACAGGTTTTTCGGAAATCCTATTGCGTAATGAACTTGATATCGTTGTAGAATCAAATGATTTTAAAATGGAGTGTTTTTTAGGCTTTTCTAGTTTTGCTAAAGGGGTCACTCCCGGTGAAGGGATCGTTGGCCCTTTCCTCGTCGAATGAGGTGCGGGATATATCATATATATCACTGTGCAAAGCAGACACTATAGAAGCTATCAAAAGACAAACCGAGTGTGTAGCATCTGCCAGTTATTGCTAAAGGGGTCACTCCTGGTGAAGGGATCGTCGGCCCTTTCCTCATCGAATAAGGTGCAGGATATATCATATATACCTCTGTGCGAAGCAAGAACTGTAGCTACCTGTTTTATTTTTAAGAAATTCGATTCCACAACATCTTAGGTTTCTTTTCTTTCATTAATCATATTAATGAAGTCCCATCATTTAAATCACCTAAACATCACAGATAAATACGACGTACACTTATGCCATCCGCATTCGCCTCAATGTCCCCTCGTGCACCGTTAGGTTAGGTAACTAACGGCAGAGCGGGGCAGGGCTAGCGCGGGTGTAAAACATAAGTAACGTCTATATAATATATCATATATACTATATACAGTATTTATCACATAACATCACATGATCACATCACAGATATTGCAGCAGAAGAAACATATGAAATATTGGATATACTAGAACGTCCGTGTTTTCAATATGAGCCAGTATAAAACACGGATTCCACGGTCGCGATGAATAGCCAAACCCACACCCCTAGACCCCTACGAGAGCGGCAAGCAACCCTACCAATTCTAGGGTTAGGAGACCCGGACTCGACTCCTCGAGTTGGTCTCCCACTGGACCCTAGAACCCGGTCACTTGTGCTCCCCTCCTTAGGTCTATCCTAGTGCGGAAAAGTAAATAATATACAAAAGGTGACATCTTCCGCAACCTGGAAGTGCCCCAATAAAAGAATATTACATACAAGTTTTTACATGAATGAAATTGAAAAACACTCATCTCACATAAAAACCCCCGGCTATTCAAACACGACGATCCAATATAACATATCCAGCAACACATAACAACACATGTCATCAACGTAAGTAAATATGCGCATCCTAATTGTCGTTGACATATAGCAACGAAACCGGCGATATCACATATTACACTTGCGGTCGCAGAAAAGAAAGTGTAAAATTACAACCGTTGGAATCCGTAACTTTTTTAGACATCGCATGCCTAATCAAATGAATTCCTTAGACATCACATGCCTAACAATTATAAACCCTGCATTTTAGTCTCATTATCAAAAACTCTTTTCAATATCAAGTCGGGCAATTCAACAAGATTCCCGACATCCTGATCGAATGCTTGTCGCAAACTTTAGTAGGCGGCCGCACCCCCGATACCGTCGACGAAGTGCACCAAGGCGGAACACCGCTGCCACGAGCACCCGAACGGATGCTTTCGGCGATGGGGTTCTCCTACAGTCACTTGGTCGGGGCTATGGGGCGTGGCTATCTATTATGTTTTACCGGCGAGTATCCGCATACGCTACGTGATTGCAACGGAATTTTGATCGCATCAAAATTCCATGGCAACCGATCAAGTGAGACTAAACCGCTAGATTTATAACATTCATTCAGTTATCTTGTAACTAGTTGTGAATTCCAATTATTGTATCCCATTCCAGATAAATAGAAAATGTTAAACTTTCCGATCGAACATTCAAACACCCAAGTTTTCCCGAAACAGCTCAACACATGAAACAAGTTTAAAAACATCCAGTTCATGCCTCAGTACCAACGGTCCAGCCGTAGAAGGGTCAAGCCAACGCCTCACATGTGGCACGCCGTACTCCCCCAAACCCTAAGGTTCAAAGGGCAGTTCAAGACGGTCACATAATCGAGTTAAGGTTTGTTGTCTTCTAGAGGGACCATCGCGTTACTTGCACTACTTAGAACGTCATTAAACTGCGGAAAAATCCAACACTTGGAAATTTCCCGACAGGGAAAAAAGTGGGTATTTATATCCGGTCGAACTTTTTAACATATTCAAAAATTACCCGGAAAGACACATAGACAAAGTCTGATAATCCGATCGAATCTATGAACTCTCAATACAACCCAGAAAACTCAACTCTTGAGTAAACATTAAAAATTCCCAGAAAACTCAGCACCTGAATAGACAAATTACTGTGCAAAAATGGAAGCGTAATCATATAATTTGGCCGCGGAACCGCCGCAGAAGCCATGCTTCTGCCGCGGTTCCGCCGCGCTTTGGGCGTATCGTTTGCTCTTTTTTGCACCGTAATTCTTAGAATTTCCTGCTGAATTTTTTAAGCATTTTTAATTTGGAAAAAACCCAGTTTTGTAAAAATGTACAGAGAGGGGTCATTTTTAGGGTTTCGGGGTTCGATCGGAATTCTAATATCGTCTACACTTCGCCTAAGGCTCTAGCTAGGCTCTGATACCACTGTAGGGTTCCTAGGCACTCTAAGGAGGTCTCACAAGGCATCAACCATGCCAAATTCAAATTTTTCTTGTGCCTACAAACCCTAATACGGACCGTTAACTAGAATTTAGGCGAAAACGATAACTAGTTAACAACTTAACTAAGAGTAAACCGAAAATACAACCTTTGTAGATCCGGTCCTCCACCTCCATAACTCCGTGATGAAGTCCCCTCGCTGCAATCATCAGATCTCGGGTTCTAGCGTCGGCTTCATCGTAGAAATGGGCGGGCTAGGTCGTCGACTTCGATGCCGAAGATGATCTACGTCGAGACAACACAGGATCAAGCTCCAACTTCACCAAGTAATGAAACTTGTGAAGAAAACACCCTATACTACTTGGCAAGTGGTAGAGGATGAAGAAATAGGAAGTGGGTTCACTTTAGAATTGGATTTCTCACTCTTTTTCTCAAGTTGCCATTAAAGGTTGCAAACTTTCTTCTTTGATGAAGAAGAAGAAGAAGAAGATGATAATATGATAAGTATTTTCAAAATAGAAAATAATATATGATACTTATCATATTGCAACCATGATTATGTGTAGAGAGTAAACTAAGGTTATGTGAATGGTTAGGTTAGGCATGAAACAAAAATGGTAGACTTTTTCAAAGCTTCATGAAGCTTCAATGTAAAACAAAGCAAGCCACCATTTCTCTTTTTGCCAAAAAGAAATAAATAAATAAATGAATAAATAAATTAAAACCCTAACCATTTACTTAACCAAGGTTTAAACTAAACATACACCCAAACATGCATGTATCATCAAACATGATACAATCAAGTGCACAAAAAAATATATCACATATACAATGTGCACCTCAAGTGAGAAAATCCATTTTAAGTGAACAATATTAGTCAATGTAAAGTAATATATCTAATATTTAATTATACATTAAATAATTAAATCAATACTTGATTTAACGATCCGGTCATATCACATATAACCGACTAATATCAATAGTAACAACTTATCGAATCAACACTTGATCCGATAACCCGGCTATATCGCATATAACCGATCAATGTCACAGATCGTGAGAATCGAATACAGTATCACATACTGGTATTATTCTCGGTCCCGCACATATCTCATATGCGCTCCTATTTCGTTTCGCTTGAGCCAGGAAACCTCTGTGTAGGACTCTAAAGACTCGTCAATACGCCGGCAGCAGGTGATGATCATATCAAGCACCCACAAGCCGCAAGCGGTCTGCTAAACGTAACGGCCACCCGGGTAGTGAGCGATCAGAAGATCGACGAGCAAGCCTGCTCACACTCCTGTGAATCCAACCAGTAACACTTACCGTACATTCCGGTCTGTTCGTCTGATATGTCGCATATCTTGCCTAAGGGTGGTAAACGTCAGACCCCAATAGCTCGATAAGTCGTGTCGATATGAGGTCTATAACAGTTCGAGAAACTACTGGTAACACTTACCTGTAAATCTCAGCAACCCTGGCCAGGGATTTCCGGTTATAGCCAATCGAACACAACGCAACATCAACTCCCTATACCGGGAGAGACGAATCCCCTCCTATCACTCATTGCCTCCATGTGATTCGGGACTGTACCCAAAATCCACCGTTTTGCACGCCCTCTTGGACATGGTAAGGTGGAAATCAAAGCACAGTGGGAACCACACAAGACTCTATGACGATCTCGGGTCAACATACTACTCTGTACCAGTGTCACCAGAGAACTGCCATCTGACGTAAGGTATAATACCATCTGGGAGTTCTCGGCGAGTCCCTCCAGTGTACCCAGTCTCCACTGAGCACCCGTATATCATCTCTGATGTCAAACACCAATGGATATGGGATCATCCATCGCCCATTTGTATGGGTCGAGAAGGTATACGCTAGTCTACTCTGGTATATCGATGCCCCGTCTCGATACACCCATGACTAGGGACCTTGAAGGATGTACTTATGGACTACCATGTCCCCACTAGTATGATCCGCATCATAATCCAGGTAGTCAAGTACACATCCTAAGGGCTTTACCAACATATAACAGAGAGACAATCAGTGTACACGTTAAAGTAAAGAGTAACCAGATAGCATAGTATCATGTCGAGCAAGAAAGTCCTCCCTATATATGTCCCAGCATCCACTACAATATACATCCTATGTACAGTAATGGCCTCTAAGGCATACATATAACTAACACTTTCTGGGTATTGGATACCTGGTCAGGATCTCATATCTGTAATTCTTTGCAGGCATTGAGAAAGCGTAGGGTTTTGAAGACAGGTGATATGACCCTCAGAGTTGCAAACGGAGCTAGCATGGATGCTGAGGCCGTGGGGGACTATCATCTGGGAATGTCAGATGGATATATTTTGGTTTTACGTAATTGCTTTTTTGTACCCAATGCAACTTGTAATATCATTTCTGTATCTTTAATATCTAAAGAAGGTTATGAATTTGCGTTTGTAAGAAATGTTGTAAACATTCACCTTAATCAAGTTCTGATTGGGTTAGGTACATTAAGCAATAGTATATACGTATTAAACCAACCATAGATTTTCAATGTCCAGAATACACACAAAAGAAAGTCTCCGGAAATAAATCAGGCTTTCTTATGGCATTGTAGACTGGGTCACATCAATGAGAGAAGGTTGACGAAGTTACATACAGAAGGATATTTGGATCCGTTCGAATATCAATCATATGCAACTTGTCAATCCTGTCTCAAAGGAAAGATGACAAAGACTACGTTCACTGGACACGGAGTAAGAGCGAGCGAGCTCTTGGGACTCGTACACAGCGACGTGTGCGGTCCAATGTCTACGCATGCACGAAGCGGTTATTCTTACTTCATTACTTTTACGGATGACTTTTCAAGGTACGGATATGTCTTCTTAATGAAACATAAATCCGAAGCCTTTGAAAAATTCCAGGAATATAAGAATGAAGTAGAAAAACAAACAGGCAAAAGTATCAAGACACTGAGATCTGATCGAGGTGGTGAATAGTTCAGTGCCGAGTTCCTGGACTACTTAAAAGAGAATGGAATTCTCTCTCAGCTTACTCCTCCATACATTCCGCAACATAACGGTGTATCGGAGAGATGGAACCAAACCCTATTGGATATGGTACGGTCCATGATGAGTAACGCTGA
Organism: Agapanthus africanus; assembly: GCA_030015575.1. NCBI lineage: Eukaryota > Viridiplantae > Streptophyta > Magnoliopsida > Asparagales > Amaryllidaceae > Agapanthus > Agapanthus africanus. The sequence continues at coordinate 220,793,293 of JASDDO010000029.1, forward strand.
GTTGCCGCAATCATTCTGGGGATATGCGCTAGAATCAGCTGCATACCTTTTGAACCGAGTTCCAACTAAGACTGTGCCTACCACACCATATAAGATATGGAGTGGGAAGAAACCCTATTTTCAATATCTGAAAATCTAGAGATGTCCAGCTTTTGTCAAAAAGCAGCATGCAGACAAGCTCGAGGCACGCTCAGTACTGTGCAAGTTTGTGTGATACCCAAAGAACTCCAGGGGGTATCTTTTCTATTACGCAGAGGAACAAAAGATCTTTGTTTCTCGTAATGCCCACTTTCTGGAACACCAGTTCTTAGAAAAGGAAATAAGTGGGAGCGCAATATAACTGGAAGAAATTCCAGAACCACAAACTATTACTGAAAGCTTAGTAGAACCAGAGGGTTCGAAAGATCAGGACATTCCTGCGCCGCTCCGCAGAAGTAGCAGGCAGTCTCATCCGCCCGAGAGATACTACGGTTTTCTCATAGACGGGGATAGAGAGGATTGCATCATTGATAGTGATGAGCCGACTAGCTTCCAGCAGGCCATTCAGAGCGTTGAGTCGGTAAAATGGCTGGATGCAATGCGGACCGAAATGGAGTCCATGTACACCAACAAAGTATGGACGTTGGATATTGCTCCAGATGGGGTAAAACCTGTAGGATGCAAGTGGAGCTTCAAAAGGAAGATTGGTGTAGATGGACAGGTTGAGACCTATAAGGCTAGACTTGTTGCAAAGGGTTTTCGTCAGAGACCTGGTTTGGACTATGACGAAACCTTTTCTCCAGTGGCTATGCTGAAATCCATTCGGATCCTTCTTTCCATTGCTGCCTTCCACGATTATGAGATTTGGCAGATGGACATAAAGACCGCTTTTCTTAATGGAAATTTAGAGGAGTGTGTCTATATGGACCAGCCAGATGGTTTCATTCAGAGTGGGAGCAGCGGAAAGGTGTGCAAGTTGCTTAAGTCCATCTATGGACTAAAGCAGGCATCATGGAGTTGGAACATCTGTTTTGATGAGACGGTCAAAGAATTTGGCTTTATCAAAAATCCAGATGAACCATGCATCTATAGTAGATTTGTAGCAAGAACTATTGTATTCCTCGTTTTATACGTGGATGACATTCTCTTGATAGGAAATGACATTCCTATGCTACAATCTATCAAAGGGTTCATGTCACACAGGTTCTCCATGAAAGACCTGGGTGATGCCTCTTACATTCTGGGGATCCGGATCTATCGTGACAGATCCAAGAGGATATTAGGACTCTCACAGTCCAGGTACATCGACACAATACTGAAAAGATTCAGTATGGAAGATTCCAAGCGCGGTAATCTACCGGCTTGTCACGGGATCACTCTCTCCAAAGAGATGTCTCCCAAGACTGATTTGGAAAGGGATCGCATGTCTATTATACCCTACGCTTCTGCGGTAGGCTCTATAATGTATGCGATGTTGTGTACCTGACCGGATGTAGCTTATACACTGAGTGTGGTAAGCCGGTATCAGTCAAACCCTGGGGAGAAACACTAGATAGCGGTAAAGAACATTCTCAAGTACCTGAGAAGGACTAAGGAGATGTTCTTGGTGTATGGCGGAAAAGACCTCCAGATCGAGGCCTTTGCTGACTCCAGCTTCCAGAGTGACAAGGACGATTCCAAGTCCATGTAGGGTTATTTCTTTACCCTCTATGGAGGGGCGGTGTGTTGGAAGAGTTCCAAACAGGAAACCGTTGCTGACTCGACGATGGAAGCGGAATATATCGCAGCTGCTGATGCCGCAAAAGAAGCCGTCTGGATAAGGAAGTTCTTGACAGAACTTCAGGTGGTTCCGTCCATTGTTGATCCAGTACCTCTGTATTGCGACAACAACGGGGCTATAGCTTTAGCGAAGGAACCCAGGTCCTATCAGAAGTCCAGACACATCTTGAGGCGGTATCACCTGATCAGAGAGCTCGTGGGTCACCAGGAGATCGAGGTTCGGAGAGTTGCTACGGAAGATAACACTGCTGATCCATTCATGAAGGCCTTACCCCAGACTCAGTTCGAGCGGCTGATCGAGATGATAGGTCTTTGATACGCCAGTACATGGCCTTAGTGCAAGTGGGAGATTGTTAGTGTATATGCCCTGGAGGCCATTACTGTATCATACTAGTTTGTATATTACTTAATGGAAGCTTGGGATATTCACCTTGTATTGACATTCTTGCTCAAAATAATAGTATGCTACTTGGTTTGTTTCTGCTTTAATGTGTGCATGTGTTTCTTATAGCATATTGCCTTTACACATTAGTGGAGCCCTTAGGATCTTTACATGATTACCAGCGTTGTGATAGCAGTCACACTCGTGGGGGCTGGGTAATCCACAAGCACATCCTTATGCAGGTCCCTAGTCGTAGGACTATCGAGACAGGGCATCGATACTCCGGAGTAGACTAGCATATGCGCTTCTCATCCCAGCTTGGGAGACGGTCTGTCCCACAGCCGTCAGTATGTCGTACTTGAGATAGTATGCGGGTGCTCGTTAGGTTACGAGTACACTGGACAGGACTCGTTGGGAACTGTTGGTTGGTATTATAACTATCGTCAGTTATCAGTTCCCAGGTGACATGAGTACAGCTTAGTCCATTGACTTGACACTGTCACTTCGCCTCGAGTGTGTTCCCACTGTTCTTTGATTACTACCCTACCAGGGCTCAAAGGAGTCGTGCAAACAGGTAGTTTTTGGGTGCAGTCCCAAAGCACTTGGAGGCAGTGACAGTTAGACAGGATTCGTCTCTCCCGGTATTGGGGGTTGATACCGCGCTGTGTCTAGGAGAGCCATTGCACAAAGTCCCTGGCCAGGGCAAATGAGATAGACTGGTGGGTTTCCAGTGTTATCTCAGGGTGTTCTGGGCTACACTCTGACATGACTTGTACCGCTATTAGGAAACCGACGTTTACCGCCCCCTAGGCCCGCCATGCGATACTCTTAGACGAATAGACCGGACTGTACGGAGACTGTCACATTCAGGCTCAGTAGGAGTTCAGATGGGTTTACCTCGTCAGTCTTCTTATCAGCATCTACCTGGGGACCGTTACGTACAGCTAGTACTGCTTGCGGTCTGTGGTTAAACCCACTGCCAGCGTAGTGTCCAGTCTTTAAAGTCCCACACAGAGGGTTATTCGCCTTTAGGCAAAATGAGTAGAGGTCGGATGGTTTTGCGACGGGGTTCGTTCACATCCGCGCACTTGTGAACGTTTGGTGTCTGGACAACTTATACTAGAGGGCTTTGGTTTAAGCTGTATTCTAGTATATGATTTGGGATTGGTTTTATCTCTTTGTATTCCTGTTCCTCGAAACACGGATACGGGTGTGTATGCACAGTTGACTGAGGCAGAGGCAGAGGACTTTCATTAGGGTTGATGACCATTGTCATTTTCTTAACCCTAATGTTTATGTGTGAAATATGATTTATTATATTAGTTAATTATAATTGTGTTATGGTTAGGGTTGTTGACCATTTGACTATGGTTGACATGTTGACCTATGTTGACAATTTGACCATCATCATTTCATATGAAAGATGCTCTTTGATTCTTGCAAAAGTAATTAATGTGAAATGATAATGGTCATTTCAAGATTAACCATCACAATTATCTTTAGCTAATTATTTATTTATCATAATTCACATATATGTGAGAAGGTTGACATTATTCTTCTCATTCTATCATTCTCATTCTCTCTTATCCTCTTCCTCTCTCTCAAAGCTCTCCCCTCTCATGAGTTGAGAACCATTGAGCTTGAGATAAAACCTTCAAAATTACTCTCTACTCTTTCTAAGGTTCTAGGTTTAGCACACCAAGCACCTTAGTTACTTCTAATTTGAGGTTGGAACCAAAGGTAGAGGCCCTCGGGTGGATCTTTCTTCGGCAAGAGAAGGCGACGAGGAGAACCCGTTCTTTCACTCCAAGGAGCAAGAAGAGAAGGACTTCATGACTTAGGTATAACCCCCTTTCCGAGCAGCTAAATCTTTTAGCTTGGTTGTTAGTTTATGTTTAGCAAAGATCCCTCCTTTTGCTAGTCCATGTTTCCTAGTGTTGTCAAAATCCGATTTTTCATAACGTTTCCGCCTCCCCGCAAGCACCGGGGTGGGCAACGTGGACTTACATAAAGAACGAGAAATTTCATAATGCAAGAATGTAAAGAAAGCGAGAATTACAATTATCACCTTTATTAAATCTCCTTCAAATTACACCTCTCTATTCGTGTTTACAAGACTAGCTCTCGATCGCTCCTTTGAAAGGGAATTTGTCGTCGATCTTCGCTCGGTTCGATCGCCGTGAGACGTGGATCGTTCCGGATCTCTTGCTCTTGTTGATGATTGGCGTTGCGATTAAAGATCTTCGATTGTCGCTTGATTTTTCTCTCAATGGATCTTGAATTGATTAGATCTCAAGTTGTGTCACTCAACTTGAATTGAATTGTGGCTCAATATGTAATTAATGAACAACTTTTTGAACAACTTTAAAATTTAGATCTAGATCCCCTTTTACAGCCTCAAATTAAGCTTCGTTCATAAGCTTGGTTGTTATGCAGAGCCTTCCAGAAGATGCCACGTGGAAATGGAGTGTCTTGAGGAAGCTAGGCGGTTATAGGGGAGCTTCTGGAAGAGTTTCATCACCGGCGCCCCTAACTCGGCCGCGGATCCACGGCAACTCGGCCAAGGTTCCGTAGACATATGATGAGTTCACTGGCTCATTTTCCTGGGGTGTCTTGGTGTTGGTCTTTGGGTGTTCTTTTGATGTCTGGAATCATTTAATCTCTTCTGAATCTCTGCCAGATTTTAAGTCTTTGACTTGCTGCATTTTATCGGCAATTTTGCGATTCCAGTTCTTTGACCTGAATAATTTTCTGCACACAATCTCAATGAAGAATGTTGAGATACAAAATATTATACGTGAAATATTTACACACAATTTCCTTCATAATGCCGGTTATAATGTATAACACATGTTATTTGATATTTTGCAGACGAATTGCTAATATGTGCTATATTTATACCAAACACCTTTAGATGATTAGAAAGAGTAAGGAAATTTTCGTGTTAAGAATGCAATATTTTCGACTGAACAATAGACTAACCTGTACACATGTCACCAGAGAACTGCTATCTGACAATAGGTATAATACCAACTAGCATGTTCCCGGTGAGTCTGTCCGGTGTACTCATAACCCAATGAGCACCTGTATACATCTTAGGTGAACAAACTGACACCAATGGCTTGTGAGACCGGCCACCGCCCCTCATCGGGGTCTCGATTAGTATACACTAGTCTACTCTGGAGTATCGATGCCCAGTCTCGAAACTCCCACGACTAGGGACATTTAAGGATGTGCTTATAAACCACCCAGCTCCCACTTATATGATAGCCATCATAAAGCTGGTAGTCAAGCAAGAATCCTATGGGTTGTATCAACATGTAATAGTGATCTGTAAAGTCACCTAAAGCAGATACATGATGATAAAGACAAACCAGATAGCATACTATCATCTCGAGTAAGACTGTTCTACCGGTATAGGTCCCCCTTCAATCATCGCAATCGCGTGCCTACGACTATGATAATTGCCTTGAGGGTACTATAGCCAACAATCTCCCACTTGCACATAAGGTTAATTATTGCGGTGTCGCATACTCATAGCCCGTGTGATACCGAACACCCAACTCCTCTACTAATCAGTCTCGCAAAGCTCATTTGCGAAACTATTGTGTTCGAGAAATAGCCTCAGTGAGTGGATCCGCTCCAATGTTTCTTTCTGTATCTCTCTATATCTCAACTTCACGGAGAAAGCTATCTCCCAAAATGAGCAATACCTGTCTTAGAATATGTCTGATGGGACCCAGTTCACAAATGAACTCCAAATCCAGCAAACTTCTTAGACTATATTATCCACTGAATTTGATCAGTATCCTGCACCATGCCTTCCTCAGTTTCTGCTTGGACCACCTGTCCGAACTACTGCTCCTCAAAAGAGGGAAAAGTAAAACTCTGGCAGTCGCTCTATCATCCAGGTCACCTTGGAAGCCTGGAATGATTGCTGTCTCTTGAAGGAGGCTGCTGTTACCATATCCCATGAACATCCACTTATGTTCACAAACTGCTTCCCAACGTTTCTCTAGGATTGGATCAATATAAACTTATTGCAGCTAGTGCAAAAACAACATCTGGTATGGTACTTGACATCTCATGATTGACTCAATTGCCTAAGCAAGTGATATGCCAATCATGCATATCCCTCTCCCTTTTAGTCTGTAAGACACCTTTAGAGAGGGTGACTCCATCACCTGCAGGTACACCACCATGCCAGGAGTCTTCCATTCTAAACCACCTTTAGAATAGTGTCAAAGTACCCAGATTGGGAAACTACCCAAATCTAGATCTAAAACCATAGATCTAGTTACCAGAATGCTTGATATATTATCCATATCCAATGTGGAGAAACCACTGTGTGACAACCACAGTATAACCAATCGTAGTATAGGAATTTCACTTCCTATAATGTGCATGTCATCCAAATATCAGGACATCATACCCTACTACCTTCTTAACAGATCCATCTCCTATTCTTTTGAAGTCAAAGCCTATGACTGTCACATCAAAAATAGATGACCTATTTCCGCTATACCTGCTTTAGTCTATAAATAGACACAAGCTACCTGTCCACTATGCTTCCGCTGCTCCCATTGACTATAACAACCCTCTGGCAGAGTCATATACACGTGTACTTCTAAAGCTAGTTTAGAATGACGCTATACTCATCCTCCCGCCGGGTCTCATAATCTAGAACAACAGTAATGGAAAGTCTCGGTAAACAAGAACCTCCCTGTCACCGTCTTGAGTTGTGGACTAAGAAAGTTGGTATTTTGAGCACTTGGGGAAACTCAAGAAAATTCTTGAGTTGCCAAATGAGGTATTTCTTTCACCATTAATGTTGTATTTGAGTTTCTTAACTTCTATTTTTAGATTAGAATTGATTTAGTGTAGTTTAGTGATCTTGGAAAATCCAAGATGGGGTTTATGGGATTCTTGAATTGTGATGGTGCAAGTGAGTATAATTGGTGACTACAGACCCCCCTTAGTCATAGAAACCAGTGACTAAACCCAAAAACTTGAGTTAGATATTTCAATGTCGGTTTTGTGTATAAATTGTGCTTACAAGGAATCTGGAGTGATCTGAGACCTTTAGGGGAAAAACCAGCAACCCTATTGACCTAGATTTAACACTAGAAGGCCATCCTGCAAATACGAGCCCAATCCAAGAACCCTAGGCCGAGGAGGCCGGATTTTCAGGGTATGTCTCCGGGTCATCTGTGGGAATTGGTGTCAAGGTTGGTTTTGTAGCTCATATACCCTATATACTACCCTACTGTACTGCTTATTTATCCTCATTTTACCTGAAACCAAATCTGGAACCATTTTTCTAGGGTTGCTGTTTTGTTTTGTGACTTTTGATGACTTGAATTTGTGATATTGTGTTTTATCTCGGTCACTTGACATTTGTACGTCGATATCGGGAGTTGTTTGGTTATTCTTGCATGCGTAGACCATAGGTTTTAACCTATGGGTGATTCGTGTACCATTTTGGTTTTCGTACGCGATTTCCGTTTATGATGCTATGTGTTTACAAATGTAGGCACCCTCACGTGGACTTCGGATAACAAGGAGGAGCATGGCGACATCGACTTCGGCAAGCAAGGATCAAGGTGAGTAGATGCATATCTACGTGGGAAGTCGGGTGGATGGCGTATAGCACCCCCACAGTTTCGTAGTGTAGCATGCGAATATTATATATGTGTGTGTGTGTGTGTGTGTCTGTGTGTGTGTGTGTGTATGCGTGTGTGTATTGTGAGACGTGAATAATTACCTAGAAAGGCCTTAGGAGATCATGGATTAGTTTTAGCGTAATTGGAAGATAGTGCCTTTAGTTTAGTTTCTTAGTCGCGAAACCCTAGAGTAAAGGTTGACACACACACACACATCTGCACACACGTGATATGTTTATGGGTGTATATGTTTATATATGGATGGGTTGGTACATATATATATATATATGTATATATATATGTATATATATATACATATACGCATAGACGGATGATGATGATAGTATATGATACTTAGAGGTGAGTCGATATGATCAGGCATGATGCCGTGAGATCGGTTATGTGATTTGGGTCGTGTTATGATATACGACAAGATATTATAGTGGATCGATGGGCGATATATTTTTATTCACACGCGGAAATATGTTTGATGTTATCTGAATGTACTAGATTTTAGAACGGTACCCTAATTCATGATATTATGATAATGATACCATATGAAATATGAGATATATGTGATATTTGACCCGTACCCCGATTTGGGATGCCGTACTATGGATTTTACCGTACGAGGTATATATATGATGATTGATCCGCTCTCTTGATTAGAGGATGTCGTATTATATATTTTACCGTACGTGACGCTATTGAGGCGGGATCGCCGACTACTAGATATATCGACTCGGAATTTAGGTGTATTTCCTTACCTTTTCGATTAGTCTATTAGTTTAGTCCTGTAGTTGTTTTAGGTAGATGTTAGACTGGGCTCGAGTCATACTTATTTTCAAAACTAATGATCGTGAGTATTTTAAAGACAGGCCGAGGGATATTATGGATTTTTCGAAAGATATACCTTTTCTTAAAAACACCTTAGCCCCTATTTTCTAAAACCACGATTCGTACTATTTCAAATGCCAAAACTGTATGACTCATATATAGAAATGTATATTCTCCAATGTTACGTTTACTATTCATTTTCCGTTATATTCATGTTCTCGTTGCATTGCATGTTTATACATGTGTTTCCTTACTATTATGATCTCGTTTGTTAGGACACCAGCACCATTACCGATGATGCGTATGTCCACGAAGACTTGTTTGCCGGCTCATACACATCATCATCGGTAATTGCCATGTTACATACACTTTCGAAAACATTACCTTATCTGTATAACCTGCTAGCTGGTAGTTTCAACATATTGTTAGTATGCTTGCTTTCATGTTCTAAATTAGATATTGCATTCTTTACTTAAATACCCATGCATGTGCATTTATCCATTTGTCATGCAGTATGGGGCTTTATGCCGGTAATTCGCTGGTTATTTACTCTAGAGTTTGGGATTTCGTATTTTCCATGAGATTTCTGGATTTGGAGAAACCGCAAGGATTTTATAAACTCATTTTCATTTCTAAAACATAGAGAATTGCGGTTTTCTCATGATATGATGTGAGAGGTGTCCACCATGAGTTTTCTTAGCTCTTGAGCGGTATCATACACCCGATTAGAGGAGGAGGATGAACCGTTTGCGGGTGCATGGTGGACCCGGTGCGGTACCCCGAGGCAAGGTGGTCGCAGATGATGGCATTGAGCCCGGCAGGGGAGCACTACCGACCGGTTATTTATGACGCGGCGGATATCTGGAGGATACCGACATAGTCGTGATATTTGATGTTATGGGCCAGTCCGGATTGCCGGAGCCCAGGGCCAGTCCGGATTGCCGGAGCCCAAGATATTGAGATTTGATGTTATGGGCCAGTCCGGATTGCCGGAGCCCGAGATATTGAAACATTGAGATATATGTTTTGTGTCAATTCTTGACATAGATTCTCTGTTTATTTTATTGATGATACTTCGGTTTTTACACAAATCTCACTGAGATAAGAAAACCGTTTTCTCGTACAAAATGTATTCTGCTTTCATTCTTAATAGATTCGTACATCATATATGTAACATGTTTCTACTTGAGGCACTGACACGAGCATGTGGTATTATACTTATGTTCCATTATTAGATGTTTCAGGATATATATTGAGGATATTATTGTATGACCAAGGAGAGAGTCATACATTCGATTTCTTCTCGGTGATGTTTTCTACTCACGAGTTGGCAACTCACCCCCGTTGTTCCACAGTTCTTGCTGCAGGGTTTCCTAGCATGACAGCAAGGTTTCGGGAGGCATTATCCATGCCAATTTAAAAAAATTGTCGTTCTAACTAACCCTAACCATAGAATCTTTACTAGAAAATGCGACGATACGATATATAAACTACTTTACATCTAAGTGAATGAGGAATACAACCTTTGTAGACCGGTCCTTCACTTCTAATGCTCCGTGTAGTAGTCCCTTCGCTACAAGTCATTAACAACCGAACTCTAGAAAGGGTTCACCCGGAGAAATGAACAAGCTTGCTCGAAGTCTTCGAGACCGAAGATGATCTACGTTGAGGAGAATCAAGCTCACGCTACCTCTTCACTAATGGTTAAATTAGTGAAACAAACACGCTAAACTAAATGGCTAGTAGTAGAGGATGATGAAGTAAGAAATGGGCTCACTTTAGATTTATTTTTCTCACAATATTTTCTTACTTCTCCAAAAGCTCGAAAGCTTTTTCTCAAGGATGAAGAAGATGAGTGAAGAGATGATAATAAACTCATGAGGTGAGAATAACAACCATGGGTGAGTTAGTGTCATACACTAACCTATGTAGAGATTAAACCATGGCTAACAATAATGGTTAGGTTAATAAATATCTACAAGTAAAACAAAAAGAGTGGACTTGGTCAATGGTTCCACAAGCTTCTACAAGCTTTAACCATACGACTAAACACCACTAATTTTGATTTACTTTAGATAAAAAAAACCCTTATCATCATTATTATTAGTATGGTGTAAGTCTCATACACCTATGTCTCATGTGGCATCTAGCATGACACACAATATTGTATACTAATATATATCACATATATACTATATGCACAATCAAGTGAGAAAAGAAATCTTAAGGGAGCTAATATTAGTTAATGTATGTTAATATATCAAATATATAATTATACATTAAATTATTAAATAAACACTTGATTTAATAATCCGGCTATATCACATATAACCGACTAATATAAAAAGTAACATCCTATCGAATCAACAATTGATCCGATAACCCGACCATATCACATATAACCGTCCGATATCACATATCGCGAGAATATAATGCGGTATCACATACGCGGATTAATTTCGGTCCCGCACATATCACATATGTACTCCTACTTCGTTTTGCATGGACCGGGAAACCTCTGTGTAGGAGTCTAAAGACTCGTCAATACGCCGGCAGTAGGTGACGATCATATCGAACACCCACAAGCCGCAAGCGGTCTGCTAAACGTAACGACCACCCGGGTATTGAGCGATCAGAAGATCAACAAGAAAGCCTGCTCATACTCCTGCGAATCCAAACAGTAACATTACCGTACAGTCTGGTCTCTTCGTCTGATATGTCGCATATCACGCCTGGGGGTGGTAAACGCCAGAACCCAATATCTTGATAATTCGTGTTGATGTGAGGCTCATAACGGGTCGAGAAACTACTGATAACACTTACCAGTAAATCTCATAATCAGCCCTGGCCAGGGACTTCCTGTTATAGCCAATCGAGCACAGCGCAACATCAACTCCCTATACCGGGAGAGACGAATCCCCTCCTATGCTCATTGCCTCCATATGACTCGGGACTGTACCCAAAAACCACCGTTTAGCACGTTCTCTTGAACGTGGTAAGGTGGAAATCAAAGTACAGTGGGAATCACAAAAGACTCTATGACGATCTCGGGTCGACAGAATAACCTGTACCAGTGTCACTAGAGAACTGCCATCTGACATGAGGTATAATACCATCTAGGAGTTCTCGGCGAGTCCGACCAGTGTACCCAGTCTCCACTGAGCACCCGTATATCATCTCTGATGTCAAACACCAATGGATATGGGATCATCTATCGCCCATCTACATTGGTCGAGAAGCTACACGCTAGTCTACTCTTGTATATCGAAACCCCGTCTCGATATACCCACGACTAGGGACATTAAAGGATGTACTTACTGACTACTTTTGTCCCACTAGTATGATCCGCATCATAATCCAGGCAGTTAAGTACACATCCTTAGGGCTTTATCAACATGTATCAGAGAGACAATCAGTGTACATGTTAAGATAAAGTGCAACCAGATAGTATACTATCATGTTGAGCAAGAAAGTCCTCTATATATATGTCCAAGCATCCACTATAATATACATCTCATGTACAGTAATGACCTCTAGAGCATACATATAACTAACAATCTCCCACTTGCACTAGGGTCATCATATAGCAGTGTTATAGTATCCCATACTCAACCATCCCATAAAAGTCTCTCTCTTGGAAAAGTCCTATGTGAGTGGATCCTCCTTGTTGTCCTCCGAGTCTACTCTCCAAACCTTGATCTCCCTATAGATCAACCATCTCCATGATCAGGTGATACTGCCTTAGAATATGTCTGGGTAATTGATAGGACGGGGATTCCTAGGCATAAGCCACAACTCCATTGTCACACAATGGTAGGAACGAAGTTCATCTCATGAACTTATATACACCCAGACTGTCTTTTTGGTAGTATCGTTGGTAGGGACGTATCGAGCTTTTATCGTCTAGTTTGTCACGGTATCTAGCTTGAAACTCTTCCAACATACCGTCCATCTACTGAGGGTAAAGACAATGCCTGTGACTGACTTTCAGTCGATTTTACCACCCTGGAAGCTATCCAGTGATTCTCCCCAGGATCGTGTAACGTTTTGAAAATCGTTTCGGTGAAATTTCGAAAAAATCGGTAAAATAAGGGGGTGTTCGGTAAAAAGTCAAAATAAAAATATCTTTATTATAAAATTAAATATACATATTCTAGCTTTGAAATTGCTAGTATTTGGTGTTTATTAAGCCACTGGTGAAATTTCAAATTTTCTGAAAAATTTTCCGAAATTAATTATTTTAATATTATTTTAAGCCGTCACTAATATATTTAATTAGGGAAAATTACAAATTGGAATGAGTTGAAACAAATTTTGTGCATCATAAAACATTAAACAAAATTTTATCATGTGGTTTTTGAAACGAAATCGTTTGCCAAAACGGTTTAGAAATTATTGAAGAAAAAAGGCTTTTTCTTAGTGTAAATGGATGTTTGGGGTATTGTTTATCATTTTTTATCACCCCACACCCATACCCACACTCACACCCCCCCCATTTATTTCCTCTCTTGGCTGAATTTAGTAGCCCCATCAATTTTCCCCACTTGAATTTCAAAGTTAAGAAGAAAGGAAAAGAAAAGAAAAGAAAATGAAAGAAAGTCAAAAGAGGGGGTAGACTTTGCCTTTTTCTCCCCACTTTCTCTACCTCACTCTCTCTCCTCCCCCACTCCCCCATCATGGCCGAAATTCCTGCTGCAAAACAGCCCCTCTTTTCCCCCATTTTCCCATCTTTTTGCTTCCAAAAATTCATCAAATACCCATCAAAAAAATCCCAAAATCTAAATCTAGTTCTTACCCATTTTAGTGTAGCCTTAGATGCATGGATCTTGGTGCAAGGATTTCATTTTGGAGGTCTAGATTTCATGTTTGATCATGGATTTGTGAGGTATAAATTTTGTGCCCCATGATTGTTTGTTGATTAGTTGCTTATATGATTTTGTTTATAAGTGTTAAATTGGTTGTTGTGGTTTGTGTGATGAAAATTCAAGAGAAGAATTTGAATCATGTTAGGATTTTATGTTATGAGATTATGCTTGTGTGATGTTTTGACATATTAATGGTTGCTTAATCAAATTAAGTTGCTAGGTTGCATTTTTGTTGATTTAAATTGTGACAATTACGCTAATTTGCTAACTAGGTTTTGAAAACTATGAATATAATTAAGAGAAAAATCTAAATATGTTTTTCATGACTTCTTTAACATTATTAAGTGTAGTTTAATACTTTAGTTCATGAAAATCCAAGATAGATTGTGGTTTGTGCATTTTTTGCTATAAAATTGTTAAAATTTGGGTATATTGTAAACTAGAATTTTGGAATTTATGGAAATTGATGACAATAAATTATAGGAATGGTTTATATGACTTTGTTATGATATTTAGATAATATTGTGGCCGCTAGATTCGTTTAAACATCAAGAGGTTGTATTAAAGCGGTTAATTTTGCTTATTAGGTTTTCGGAAAAATAGCTTTAAAGCGAATTTGAAGTTTTGGTGATTTTAACCCTATTTTATATATATAATTAAGATGTTGTGAAACCACGATTGATACGTTTGAGTTTTTCTCGATGGTTTGGCGTTTGTACGCCGACGTCGAGGGCTTTTGGGTTGATTTGTGAAAGCAACCATAGGTTTTGACCTATGTGGGATTCACGTGTCGTTTTTGGGTCATGAGTCGGATTTTAATACGACACGGTGCGTTATGATATGTAGGTACCCCATGTGGACTTCGAGACGACAAGCAAGCGCGTGGCGACGTCGGCACCGGCTAGCGAGGCCCAGGTGAGTAGATTTATATCTACGGGGAGAAGTCGGGTGGATGGCGTATAGCACCCCCGCAGTCCGTAGTGTAGCTCATATATATATGTTTATATAGGTGTTTTATGATACGAGAATGTTTATTCATGTTATGTTTATGTGTTTATGGAGTACCTTTGGGTTAGTTGCGAAACCCTAGAGTAGTTGTTCTACCCACATACGCACACACAGACTTGCATACTTTACTTTCTTGTGCGCAGATTAGGATGTGTATATATGTATATATGCGTGGGTATGGGACTATGCATATGTACATTCATATACGCATGCATGGATTAAGAGGATAGTACTTGGGATTTATGATGAGTCGATGAGATTTGATTTGAGGCCATGAGATCGGTGATATAGCAGAGTTCGTATTTGAGATACGACATGACGTTGTAGCGGGTCCTTAACGTAGTGTTTCACACACGTGCATGCATACTTAGGCGGTATCAGTATTGTACTAGACATAGATCAGTATCCCGATCATGATATTTGATAAAGAGGATACCAGATGAATAGTATGAAGAATGTGATATTGACCCGTACCCAGATTTGGGATGTCGTACGACGGATTTACGTACGAGCTATATATTGATGATTGATCCGCACTCTTGACTTAGGATGTCTGATTATAGATATGGTATCGGATATGATATTATTGAGGCGGGATCACCGACTATACATATACAGGTATGTATATGTATCGACTCAGATGATAGGCGGTTTCCTTACCTGTAGTTCAGCTTGTTAGTTCAGCCGTATAGTTTAGTGTAGTTGTTAGATTAGATTAGACTCCTACCTATTTCAAAACTAGCGGATCGTGGATATTTTAAAAGACAGGTCAAGGGATCTACGGATATTTCAAAAGACGTATCCTTTCTTAAAACTACCGTAGCCCTATTTTCAAAACCCCACGATTCGTGTTATTTCAAATGGCACCATTGTTTAATATTTAGCACCCGCTCATTTTGGTTGCTCGCTCCGCATCGCATACTTACATTGTTATTTCATATTGCATTGTTGACATTATACTGTTAGGACACCAGCACCATTACCGATGATGCGTATGTACCACGTACACTTACTTGCCGGCTCACACACATCTTCATCGGTACTTGCCATGTCACGTACACCTTAGAAAATATTATTGCTTAACTTAGCTTGATAGCTAGTAGTTTGACATAATATTAGTGTATTTACCTTATATGCCAGCTTAGATATTGTAGTTATTACTTGTCACTTCATGCATACTGTTATTCATTGTTATGCCGTATTCATGGATTCTTATGCCTATATTCATGGGTTTATATGCTATTGATGATTTAGATTCGGATTTCTATGAGATTTTCTGGATTTGGGGGAAAACCGTAAAACTTGTAGAAGCTTCTTCCCTCTCTTTTAAATAAAAAGTGCGGTTTTCCCATGATGTACGAGTCGTCCACCATGAGTTTGCTGATGGATTTCGAGACCCGATTCGAGGAGTGGAGGAACCGTTTCGGGTACATGGTGGGCCCGGTGCGGTACCCCAGGGCAAGAGGATCGTGTTGTTGACGTTGAGCCTGGCAGGGGAGCACTACCGACCGGTGATATTACCTGACGCGTCGGATATCCGGAGGATACCGTCGTGGTCTTGAGATGGATGGTAGGGGCCAGTCTGGACTGATGGCGCGCTAGATATTGTGATTGAGACATTGAGATTTCTAGATATTGAGGTACAGAGACTGTGATACAGAGATATCGAGATATTGGGATTATGTTTTGTGCCGATGCTAGGCACTGTTTTATGCTGATTTCATTATGATACCTCATTTTAAAAATACAAAGGAAATCTCACTAAATTATGAAAACAGTTTCTTCATTTACTTGTATTCTGTTTTCATGCATTCATACCTCATTCATATGATATATTGCTACCTGAGGCACTGACACGGGCACATGAGATTCCACTCGGGTTAGATATTTACCCTAGCCTTTGTTATAGGCTGCATGTTATATATATATTTGAGGATATATTATGATCATTGACCTAGGTTGCGTTATTTATGCGATTTCTTTCCGTAGATGTTTTTCTATTCACGAGTTGGCAACTCACCCCCGTTGTGCCCCAGTTTCTTGCAGATTTTGCCGTACAGGTTTCATTACGGCTTTGCTGGCACCGCTTCCTATTTTCCGGGTGACTTGCTAGTAGGTGGGTTTACTTGTATCGTACCCCTATTATATATCTTGTATATCATTATTCTGTTGTATCTAGAAGTTCCATCAACCAAACATGTATTTAATTTTGAGATAGAGACCAGTGATGTTATTCTTTCGACCTTAGAGTCACGCGTTATATTTCTGTGGATTTCTTGTGGTTTTGAGTTTCCTTTTGAGTTTTGATCCTCGCCGTTGGCGTTGTATATTATATTGCTTGTGTGGTTGTGGCCGTCGATTGACGAAGAGCTAGCTCCCGCTTGGGGATGCCTTTTTATTGATTTCGTATACTATTCATGTTGTATCCCATTTGGGGGCCAGTATTTACAAAGGAGACTCTGCCGAAATTTTCAGGGAATTTTTGATGTTTTTAAAAACCGCATAATTCGGCTTATGCTATTGAAACTAAATGCTTTAAGTTTGTTTTTCCTGCACTCTACATCTTTTCTTGGTTTGGATTTCTGGGTTTTTGGTTTACTTAGATTACGCACGCCTCGAGACGTTCGTAGTTTAAGTGCCGGTCATGTTCCGTACTTTCGGGTCATGACAGATCGATTGATACCATCTCAGTACACCTAGTGAGAATCCTAACATCTACTTAGATCTATCTCATAGATCTAAAACCCAGGATTTAGGAGGTATCATCTTGATTATATATGGAGAATCATTGTGATAAGAGGAGATTGACAGAGCGTAGAATAGAAAAATCCTTTCCTATCAAGAGTATGTCATCCACATACAATACGAGGAAAACCACCATACTCTTTACTACCTTTTTGTATATACAAGGTTCATCTACCATTTTGATGAAGTCAAACGCTTTGACTACCATATCAAAACAGATGTCCCAACTTAACGATGCCTGCTTTAACCTGCAAAACAATTTGCACACGTTTCCGCTGCTCCTACTGTAAACGAAGCCCTCTGGCTGCGTACTTATAGACGCTTTCTTCTAAATCAGTATTTGGAAAAGTAGTCATGACACCCAACTGCCAGATATCGTAGTCATGGTATGTAGCAATGGCAAGTAGGATCCGAATGGACTTAAGCATAGGCACTAGAAAAGGTTTCATCATAATCCATACATGGTCGATGACGATAACCTTTTACAACATGTCTAGCTTCAAAAGTCTCAACTTTTCCATCTACACCAAGTAATCTTCTCAAGATATACTTGCTCCTGATGGGGGTTTAACCCTTCAGATATAGCAACCAAAGTCTATACTTTGTTGGTGTACATAGATTCCATCTCAGATCACATAGCATCCAGCCATTCTTACAGAGTCCCCACTCTTGAAGGCCTGCTCGAAACTAGTTGGGTCATCATCTCATGATGCAATCCTCGCTCCCACTGTCATTGAAAAAACCGAAGTATCTCTCAGGTGGATGAGGAACCCTACCAGATCGGCGGAGAGGCCGAGGTTCGTCAGGAACTATTGAATTCTCCGGTTCTACCAAATCATCAGCTGTAGTTTGTATAGTTGGAACTCCTTCCAGTTCTACCTCATAACCACAAATTTCTTTCCAAAATAAATTCTTTTTCTAAAAAGGTGGCATGCCGAGAAATAAAACACCTTTTGTTTCTCGGTGTGGTAGAAGATATTCCCTTGCGAATGCTTGGGATATCCTACAAATTTCCACAGAACTGACCTTTCCTCGAGCTTGTACGCATTTTGCTTTTAGACATAGGCTGGACAAACCCAAATCTTAACTTACTTAAGATATAGGCTCTTCCCATACCATATCGCATATAGAATGGTAGGCACCTAATTTGGTTGGAACCCTATTCAATAGGTATGCAGCTTCATAAGTGCATAACCCCTAAAAGGAAATAGACAACTCAGTAGTACTCATCATAGAGCGCACCATATCTAATAGGGTGCGATTGCTCCGCCCCGATACACCGTTGTGTTGTGGTGTATACGGAGGAGTAATGCTGAGAGAGAATCTCGTTCTCCTTTAGAATAGTCCTGGAACTCCTATGCTCAAGTATTCTCCTCCCTGATCACATCAAAGGACATAATACTTATACCCGTTATGGTTCTCTACTTCTAACTTATATTCTTTGAATTTCTCAAAAGCTTCAGACTTGTGTTTCAACAGGAACATATGTCCGAATCTCGAGAGATCATCAGTGAATGTAATGAAGTACAATGTGTAAGTGCACGGCGGCGCCCCGGCCGTCGATCCGACGCCGGAATGCGGAAGCGGTGAATAACTTAAATTTTTGCGGACTTAGCAAACCGGCACCACCGCGCACTAAACACCCGGGATCGTTACCATTAACTAGTCTAAGCTACAAACAAGATGGGTTAGAGATATACCGACGATCCAAGTCCTCCGGTCTTCTCGCCATCGTCCGGATCTCCTGCGGAAAAGTCCCGTCTCCTCCTCGTCGCCGGAAGTGCACCACATCGCCTACTTTGTTTACGGGCTCCCACCTCAATGCCGAGGCAACTCGGGCACGAAGCCGGCTACTCGACGTGCCCAAGATTCGTTGTAGAATTCGTAGAGAAGGAGTCTCATTTTTGGGGTTTGGAGTTGTGCCATTTTGTGGAAGAAAAGAGAGGAACTTTTTGGAAATGAACTAGAGGGCTTTTCTAGTGAGCATGAGAAACAAAATGCCACACATAAAAAATGAATCCTCACCTCCATTTGGAATGGCCGGCCAAACAAAAGAGGGATTAAGATTGGAGAGAGTGTGTGTGGTGTATGGATGATTCAACCACTACAATAATCATGAGAGAAAAAGAATGATGAAAAGAAATTATCATCACAACCAAATCCATACTCCACTAACCAATCAACAACAACCATGATGACATCCAAAGTCAAGCTATCATGAAGTGATCAAGTCAAAAGGTCAAGGTATGGTGCTCATCATGAAAACCATCATGATGAAACAATAAGCAAAGACCCCCTCCACAAAAACAAATTTGCAACAATGCAAATAAACCCTCCTCCACCAATCTTCGGCCAATGAACGGAACAATGGAAAATTGGCCGAAACGGAAAACAAACTGGCAACTCCAAAAACTGTTCCCGTAATAAATTACAGGAAAACCCCGATACTGTGCATACACACCCGCATCTGTATTTCGACCGAAATACAAATGCAATGAGACAAAGTCTACACTGTACTATACTAGGATCCGGCTTAAACCAAAGCCGGCTAGTAATATCTGTTCGATCCTGATCCGTGCAATACCGCACGTATCTGATCGAACCCTGCCATATAACCATACGGCCTATAGTACAAACTGTCCGATCCTGATCCGTGCAATACCGCACGTATCTGATCGGACCTTGCCATATCTCCATACGGCCTCTACAACCTTTCGCCCGAAAGCTTGAGTAACTGTAAATGTGGTGGACTCTAAAGACTCGTCAATACTATGGCTGTGGATTTAACCACTAGCACGTCAGAGGTATATGCCAATACGTGACGGGCCACCAGCTATTGACCAAAAGGGACGTCGATGAGGAAGCTCACCCCGACACCCAACTGAGCCTGTCAGTGACAATATCCGTGCAGTCCGGTCCGTTCGTCTATGAGTATCGCATGGCGGGCCTAGGGGGTTGGTAAAAGTCAGACCCCCAAAAGCGGTACAAGTCGTGTCGGAGTGTAGCCCAGAACACCCTGAGATATTACTGGAATACCTACCAGTAAATCTCCTTGCCTTGGCCAAGGACTTTGTGTAATGGCTCTCCTAGACACAGCACGACCTCACCCCCAATACCGGGAGAGACGAACCCCTAAAGATACGCTCACTGCCTCCATGTGGCTCGGGACTGTACCCAACTAAAACCTGTTTGCACGACTCCTTTGAGCCGTGGTAGGGTAGTAATCAAAGTACAGTGGGAACTCACACGAGACAAATGACGATCCCCAGGTCGATGAACTAACCTGCACACATGTCACCAGGGAACTGCCATCTGACGTCTGGTATATGACCAACTAGCATGTTCCCGGCGAGTCCTGTCCGGTGTACTCATAACCCAATGAGCACCTGTATACATCTTAGGTGATCCAACTGACACCAGTGGCTTGTGAGACCGGCCACCGCCCCTCGTCGGGGTCTCGACTGTATACACTAGTCTACTAATGGAGTATCGATGCCCAGTCTCGAAACTCCCACGACTAGGGACCTTTTAAGGATAAGCTTATAGACCCCCAGCTCCCACTTATATGATCGCCCTCATACTGCTGGTGGTCAAGCAAGAATCCTAGGGGCTCTATCAACGTGTAATAGCGACGTGTCATGTCACCTAAAGCAGTACACGATGATAAAGGTAAACCAGATAGCATACTATCATCTCGAGCAAGACTGTCCTACTGGGATAGGTCCTCCCTCAATCATTACAATCACGTACCTGTGACCTAATAATTGACTCTGAGGGCACTATCTCCAACAATCTCCCACTTGCACTCAAGGCTAATTATTGCGATGTCGCATACTCACAGCCCGTGTGATAACGAACACCCAACTCCTCTACTAGTCAGTCTCACAAAGCTCGTTTGCGAAACTATTGCGTTCGAGGAATAGCCTCAGTGAGTGGATCCGCCTTGTTGTCTCTTTCCATGTCTCTCTATATCTCAAGTTCGCGGAGAAAATCATCTCCCGAAAAGAGCAATACCTGTCTCAGAATATGTCTGGATGTCTGATGGGACCTAGCTCATAAATGAACTCCAAATCCAAACTTCTTAGACTGTATCGTCAACTGAACTTAATCAGTATCCTGCGCGCCATGCCTCCCTCAGTATTGCCTTGGACCACCTGTCCAAAATACTGCCCCTCATCAGAAGGAAAAACTATAACTCTGACAACCTCCTTGTCGTCCATGTCACCTTGGAAGCCTGGAATGATAACTGTCTCCTGAATGAGGCTGTCGTTATCATATCCCTAGAACATCCACTTATGTTCTAAAACTGCTTCCGACTGTTTCTCCAGGATTGGATTAATGTCAACTTATTGCATCTAGTGCAAGAACAACATCTGGTGTGGTACTTGACATCTCACGATTGACTCAATTGCCTGAGCAAGTGATCTGCCAATCATGCACGTCCCTCTCCCCTTTAGTCTGTAAGACACCTTTGGAGAGGGTGACTCCATTACCTGCAGGTACACTACCGTGCCAGGGGTCGTCCATCCTAAATACTCTTAGAATGCTGTCAAGTACCCTGATTGGGAAACCACCCAAATCTAGATCTAAGACCATAGATCTAGTAACCAGTATGTCTGATATAAAATCCATTTCCATTGTGGAGAAACAACTGTGTGACGACCAAAGTATAACCGATCGTAGTATAGGAGTTTCCTTTCCTACTTTGTGTATGTCATCCATATACCAGGATATCACACCCTACTACCTTCTCAACAGATCCATCCCCTATTCTGATGAAGTCAAACCCATGACTGTCACGTCAGAAATAGATGATCTATCTCCGCTACATCTGCTCTAGTCTATAAATAGACATAAGCTACCTGTCCACCAATGCTTCCGCTGCTCCCACTGACTACGACAACCCTCTGGCAGAGTCATATAGACGTACACTTCTAAAACTGGTTTAGAACGACGCTATACTCATCCTCCTGCCGGGTCTCGTAACCTGGAACAACAGCAATGGCAATTGTGGGTAAACAAGAACTTCCCTGTCACCGTCCTTGAGGCTACCGGAGTACCTCTCGGGTAGCTGAAGTTACCCACCTTATCTGCGGAGTGGCCAATGGAATGTCAATTCAGATTGAATCTTTAGGTTCCTTATCAAATCTTCAGTAATCGTTTGTGGTTCTGGAATCACTTCCAGTTCTACCATACTCCCACTACTGTTTTTCTGAAAAAATCCATTTTTAATAAAACTGTGGCGAGTCTAGAACAATATCGCTATTGTTCGTTCAGATGGTAGAAAATCAACCCTCGTCATAGCCTGGGTCAACCCACAAATAGCTATTACAGAAACGTGCCTTGAGTTGTCCAGTGTCTGGTTTTAATCATAAACCGGACAACTCCCCGTACCTTAACATCGTTAAGATATGAACTGTTCTATATCATATATAGAACCAGAGGCACTGATTTAATTGAACCAGATTCAAATCATGCAACTGTCTCCAGTGCATGTCAACTAAATGGAAGGAGGCCGATCAGCGTTACTCAACTTAGGAATGCTTCCATTTATGAGTAACCTGAAAGAGAAGCAATTTCTCTTAATCACTACTATCAACTGAATACCATATACAAGTATCTACATCTTCGATCACTTTGAAGAATCCCGATACTTGCTACACCTGGTTCTTTACTCTATTCAAATACCTATAACTTCTCCAAATTCGGACCCTGTGTTTCCACGAAACACTTGTCTAAAAACTAGAGAAGTCATAAGTAAACCGAATATAGTACGTGGACCAACCCCTCTGTCCTAATGGACACTGGACAACATACAATACTCTGTATAAGTCCCTTGAGTCTGATAACTCATTCACTGTGTGTCGTAGGTTGAAAACTGTACTTATGGTTAAGAAGAATTACACCGCTGTTTAATGCTCCTTACCTAACCATCCACTGATATAGGTAAATGTCGTAGACATAATTTCAGAAAGGTATATCTCACTCTATGAAAATAGACGTACAGATATATCAATTTGAAATTGGTGCATAACAGTGGATATTCAAAACCAAATATTTGCCGACCGGCAAACAGCCCAGGTGATTTCCTCAAATATCACCGATTACAACGAATCCCGATATAATGAGGATAATCACCCAATTCCCAACAACTTACTCCCACTCATCATCTGTAAAACCATACAGATGTGAGAATCGTACCTGGTAAATACATACCCTGGAGTAAGTATCTAATCGGGAAATCAGTTTTCCTTTAACATTACACAGTGAAACTGAAACATTGAAATGTTCCGATGGGGTATTCTGGTATTCCTAGTAATGCCTCTTCCAGATTCACGACTGTAACCGTATAGTTCTTTGCCACCTCTCCAAATCCCTTCATATGTCTTTAGTCTTTACCTTCTGCACACCCTTTTAGGCCAAATGGTTTTCTTCCTTCCCTACCGTTCGGCACCAGCCTATGGTTTGGAAGAAGACTATCCAATAAGCATAATGGGTGTACTGTCCGCATCCTAGGAACACTCGCAATGAGAGAGGGTGAAGATAAAAGACAACCGAATAAACCTTATTCCTATTTCTCCTGAACCAGAATCCATCCCCGAACTGGAACAAGTTCCATTCGAGTTCGTATATAACCATACGATGGAGTATCCAAATAAACTGTGGATCTTCGTAGTGATACGGAGTGTCCTGGAGAAATACAAAGGTGATGTGGGAGTGGTAATGAAATATTTGGTTTGGTCGTGAATATCTGTTGCAATTTACTTTGCCCTCTTACTAATCCCTTGCTTTGTCTGAACTTAATACCTTCTGCACACCATCGTTATGCTAATTGGTTTTCTTCATTCCCTACCGGTCGGCACCAGCCTAAGGTTTGGAAGAAGACAATCCAATTTGCGTAATAGGTGTACTACCCCTAAACCAAGGAGTACTCGTAACCTGAGAGAGGGTAAAAGGAAAAGACAACTGAATAATCCTATCCGTTTTCTCCAGAACCGGAAACCATCCTCGAATAAATTCTTTCGAGTTCGTATCTAACCATACGATGGTTTTGTCCAATGGAAGTGGACGTTCGTAGTAATACGGGGTGTCCTGGAGAAAAAGGGTAAAAGTAGGAGTGGCAATGAGGTTTGCAACTCTGACAATCCAAAAGCCGGTGTTATAAAGAAGGTTCGGTCAACTTGGTCACTGAGTCAAAGTCTTAGGGTCGGGTCAAATGGTCGCTGCCAGAGAGAGAGAGAAAAGAAACACTCAGCGTGCACTCTAACCTAGATCAGAATGGTTACCAATTTATCTAATCAGGAATCCTCCCACTGTACCTCAAATTCTCCTCCAAACCTGCAAGAAGAATTAGTCGGGGTCACCCGAGGAGTAAACTAACTCATCAGTGGGAATCGGGATCCAACTCTCATCGCATGACAACGTGACGGAATCCGCTCACGGTGTCACACTCCAGAAGGTATGCGCATATCTGGCAAGTTTCAGTACTTTTGAAACTCCCGATGTGATTTCTGCCCCATGCTCTTATGACCTTGACGAAGGTCAACAAATCATAAGTCACATGTCAAGTTCTACCCGTCATTCTCCAGGTTAATTTGAATCCACCCGTACAAGCCCTTGACGAAGGTCAACAAGGCTATACGACTGTCCCAAACCAACGCATCTATCTATGCAGCAGAAAGGTAACAAGCAGCTACCATACACTATGCCTTGACGAAGGTCAACAAACATAGCATGAATACTACGTGCTACCCGTCTGAAACGACGGAGGGCTACGAATGGTTTCTGGCGAAAACCTTTAACGTAAAGAACTTGATATCGTCGAAGGAACGAATAGCTTTTTAGAAATATAGTGACGAAAACCGTTGCTAAAGAGGAAACTCCCGGTGAAGGGATCTCGGCTCTTTCCCCGTAGAATGGGGTGCAGGATATTCCAACTGAATACCGCGATGCAAAGCAAAAGTAATCGGCTATAGTGAAGTCAATGCCCTGACGCAAACTTCTGTCCAAGGGGTCACTCCCGGTGAAGGGATCTCGGCCCTTGCCTCGT
The DNA here is from genome assembly GCA_030015575.1 of Agapanthus africanus. Taxonomy (NCBI): domain Eukaryota; kingdom Viridiplantae; phylum Streptophyta; class Magnoliopsida; order Asparagales; family Amaryllidaceae; genus Agapanthus; species Agapanthus africanus. The sequence goes on from JASDDO010000029.1 coordinate 220,818,601, forward strand.
CGACTGAGGAGCAGGATATTCTAAATGAATACCACGATGCAAAACAAAAGTGAACGTCCTTGCAATAACAGCTTTTTGAAAAGTGTTCCAACAACATCAGATTAGGTTTGTTTTAACTTGCATTGATCCGAATCAATGCAGTCCCATCAATTGATCACACCAAAAAGAACGAAAATATACCGATGTACGTATATGCCATCCGCATTCGCCACTGGGTCCCGTCATTACCCGTTAGGTTAGCTAACTAACGACAGAGCGGGGACTGGACTAGCGCGGATGCAAAACATATACAACATCTACTAATATATATACCAATATATTATATTCGCTCAAGGCGTGAATAAAATGCAACATCACAGAGAATGAACAGCATCACAGAAACAAAACAGATATCTGGGATCCCCGGGTTTCACAGAGCCGCTGAAACCCGACGTTCCCCTGGTCGTGTGGATAGCCTGTGCAATGAAATCCTAGACCCCTACGGGCGCGGCAAGTCACCCGCCAAAACCTGAAGCGAGGCAGCCCCCTTCAGCGCCGTGAATGGACCACCCAGCACTTCACGGAATCCGGCAACTTGGGCACCCCTCCTGGGTCAACCTGTACCCCCTACGAGTGCGGCGAATAGCCCGCCAATCCTAGAGTGAAGCCCCCTCCATCTCAATGCCATGAGATGCGGGCTTGTTGCCCTCTAGAACCCGGCTATCCGTGCACCCCTCCGCGGGGCAATCCTAGTACAGAAAGTAAAATATACATACACCGGGTACATCGACCGCAACCAGGTCGTGCCCCAAAATAATAATACAATCAGGCAGTGACGGCAGTCCACATGTCGGACGCTCGCCCCGCAATATCAAATGTACATAATACAACAAAACTGTACTAGCATTGCATCCAGGCTATCCCCCACGACCGATCCGCAACATCACAGCAAATACATAGAACATCAACGTGAAAGTCACGTTCGCAAATTCGTCTAACCGAGCTATAGCAGTTAGACCGGATTTACCGATCGAGTGACATTCACGGTCGCAGATATAATGTAAATACTGTGAAAAATGTGTTTAAAATATCCGATCGATTAAAATATAACAAGTGGGCCCCAAAACAAAACTGCAGCAGTTACAGAAAATATGGGCCCAATTTAAATGTTCCAGAAACCCAAATTTATCCCCAGAAGCCCACTGAAAAAATCCGGCCCAATGATTATTCCATACTGCGGCGGAAGCGCGGCCAGAAGTGGGTTTTGGCCGCGCTTCCACGCTCTGGTTGGAATATCATTGCCTCGAATTTGAACAGTGCTCTTAGTTCATCTAGCACAGTACTTTTATGCAACCTGAAAAATTTTTGGAGACTGAAAAAATTCAACAGAAACTGTCGTGGGTGTATTTGGGTTTTCGGACATTTCGATCGATCGGAACTGAAAAACACATTACACAAAGCTAGACTAAGTTAATGGCGAGGCTCTGATACCACTGTAAGTGCACGGCGGCGCCCCGGCCGTCGATCCGACGCCGGAATGCGGAAGCGGTGAATAACTTAAATTTTTGCGGACTTAGCAAACCGGCACCACCGCGCACTAAACACCCGGGATCGTTACCATTAACTAGTCTAAGCTACAAACAAGATGGGTTAGAGATATACCGACGATCCAAGTCCTCCGGTCTTCTCGCCATCGTCCGGATCTCCTGCGGAAAAGTCCCGTCTCCTCCTCGTCGCCGGAAGTGCACCACATCGCCTACTTTGTTTACGGGCTCCCACCTCAATGCCGAGGCAACTCGGGCACGAAGCCGGCTACTCGACGTGCCCAAGATTCGTTGTAGAATTCGTAGAGAAGGAGTCTCATTTTTGGGGTTTGGAGTTGTGCCATTTTGTGGAAGAAAAGAGAGGAACTTTTTGGAAATGAACTAGAGGGCTTTTCTAGTGAGCATGAGAAACAAAATGCCACACATAAAAAATGAATCCTCACCTCCATTTGGAATGGCCGGCCAAACAAAAGAGGGATTAAGATTGGAGAGAGAGTGTGTGGTGTATGGATGATTCAACCACTACAATAATCATGAGAGAAAAAGAATGATGAAAAGAAATTATCATCACAACCAAATCCATACTCCACTAACCAATCAACAACAACCATGATGACATCCAAAGTCAAGCTATCATGAAGTGATCAAGTCAAAAGGTCAAGGTATGGTGCTCATCATGAAAACCATCATGATGAAACAAGAAGCAAAGACCCCCTCCACAAAAACAAATTTGCAACAATGCAAATAAACCCTCCTCCACCAATCTTCGGCCAATGAACGGAACAATGGAAAATTGGCCGAAACGGAAAACAAACTGGCAACTCCAAAAACTGTTCCCGTAATAAATTACAGGAAAACCCCGATACTGTGCATACACACCCGCATCTGTATTTCGACCGAAATACAAATGCAATGAGACAAAGTCTACACTGTACTATACTAGGATCCGGCTTAAACCAAAGCCGGCTAGTAATATCTGTTCGATCCTGATCCGTGCAATACCGCACGTATCTGATCGAACCCTGCCATATAACCATACGGCCTATAGTACAAACTGTCCGATCCTGATCCGTGCAATACCGCACGTATCTGATCGGACCTTGCCATATCTCCATACGGCCTCTACAACCTTTCGCCCGAAAGCTTGAGTAACTGTAAATGTGGTGGACTCTAAAGACTCGTCAATACTATGGCTGTGGATTTAACCACTAGCACGTCAGAGGTATATGCCAATACGTGACGGGCCACCAGCTATTGACCAAAAGGGACGTCGATGAGGAAGCTCACCCCGACACCCAACTGAGCCTGTCAGTGACAATATCCGTGCAGTCCGGTCCGTTCGTCTATGAGTATCGCATGGCGGGCCTAGGGGGTTGGTAAAAGTCAGACCCCCAAAAGCGGTACAAGTCGTGTCGGAGTGTAGCCCAGAACACCCCGAGATATTACTGGAATACCTACCAGTAAATCTCCTTGCCTTGGCCAAGGACTTTGTGTAATGGCTCTCCTAGACACAGCACGACCTCACCCCCAATACCGGGAGAGACGAACCCCTAAAGATACGCTCACTGCCTCCATGTGGCTCGGGACTGTACCCAACTAAAACCTGTTTGCACGACTCCTTTGAGCCGTGGTAGGGTAGTAATCAAAGTACAGTGGGAACTCACACGAGACAAATGACGATCCCCAGGTCGATGAACTAACCTGCACACATGTCACCAGGGAACTGCCATCTGACGTCTGGTATATGACCAACTAGCATGTTCCCGGCGAGTCCTGTCCGGTGTACTCATAACCCAATGAGCACCTGTATACATCTTAGGTGATCCAACTGACACCAGTGGCTTGTGAGACCGGCCACCGCCCCTCGTCGGGGTCTCGACTGTATACACTAGTCTACTAATGGAGTATCGATGCCCAGTCTCGAAACTCCCACGACTAGGGACCTTTTAAGGATAAGCTTATAGACCCCCAGCTCCCACTTATATGATCGCCCTCATACTGCTGGTGGTCAAGCAAGAATCCTAGGGGCTCTATCAACGTGTAATAGCGACGTGTCATGTCACCTAAAGCAGTACACGATGATAAAGGTAAACCAGATAGCATACTATCATCTCGAGCAAGACTGTCCTACTGGGATAGGTCCTCCCTCAATCATTACAATCACGTACCTGTGACCTAATAATTGACTCTGAGGGCACTATCTCCAACACAATGAACCGATCCTGGCATGTATAGACAGGGGGCTTACATATATCATTATGTATTAATCCCAAGAGTTCACTAACTCTTTCTCTGTTTCCAGTAAACGGAGCTGTGTTCATTTTATCTTTGTGACATGATTGGCAAGTTTCACAAGATGTAAATTCAAACTGATTTAAATATGCATCTTAATGTAACTTAGCTAGTCGGGTCGCATTGATATGACCTAGTCTACAATGCCTCAAGAAGGATTCGTTCATTTATGAACTCTTCCTCCTGTGTGTGTTCTGTACGTTAAGAACTGTGGTTTGATTTAGAATGTATATGCCTTTAGATAACGTGCCTAAACCGATCAACTCTTGATATAGGAAATGTTCAAAACATTATCCAACAATACAAAATTATATCCTTCTTTACTTAATAAAGAGTCTGATATGATGTTGTATATCTGGTTCAGTATCTAATAACATTCATTTAGAATCAATGTATTTGGTAATACAGGGTGATAACTGCCAACATCTTGGCTGTAAGAATTGCACAGTTTCCAACTCTTGAAACTTTATCACCCATTCCCAGTTCTCTACCTATCTGTAGCCTGTATAACAGATTACATATATGGGATCCTGATCCGGTATCTCATACCCAGGACGTAGAGGATACTGAGAAACAGTTCTCGGTAATGAACATACCCGAAGAAGATGCATCAACATGCACTTTCTTCGTTTGGGCGGCACGGGAATCCTGGTATTTCCCTATTTCCTGCTCGGTCTTATAACAATTATAAGTTGGAGCGGGACCAACGTTCCCCAGCTCAGTATAACAAGCGGGTTCGGTCAATACATCCATATTATTATCTTGATTAAGGCGTGACATGGTCTCTATCTGGAGAGAGAGAAGAAAACACTCAGCGTATGCTCTTGCAAGATTAGATTGGTTATTATTTTATCTAATCAGGATGGCTCCCATTATTTTTATCAAATCTTCCTTCAAACCCAAAAAGAAAAGACTAGCCGGGATTAATTACACCCTACAAGTTTTCCAATCTTTCAGCCAGGCCAGTGCCGGTACTTTGAGGGAGGTTCCCCGTGCTTTCGCACGGACCTAATTAAAATAAACCTCATTTTTCTAGGGGAGTAACCCCGTTGACACCTTTCTAGACACCTACTTGATCGGCTAATTGTAATGTGTAAAACTCTTCCAGGAGTAACTCTTACTCGCAGTGGGTATCGGGATCCAACTATCTCATAGAAGGTATGCAATCTCATTGCAAATTTCAACACTTGAAATTCCCGATAATATTTTCCCCCTAGCAGCTATATGAATTTAACAAAGTCAACAAATCATAAGTGCTAGTCAAGTTTAACCCATACATTTCTTGATTTAATTAAACCCACCCGCAGCACCCTTAACATAGTCAACAAAGTCGCACGACTACCCTAATCCAATCGCATCTCATACTTAAGCAGATAAGCACTAATTAACTACCGCACACTACGCCTTAACATAGTCAACAAATGTAGCACGAATACTAAGTAGTACTTATCTGAAATAACGGAGGGCTACGACAGGTTTTTAAGAAAACCTTTTGCGTAATGAACTTGATATCGTTGTAGAATCGAGTGATTTTGAAAAAGGAGTGTTTTAAGGCTTTTACTAGTTTTGCTAAAGAAGTCACACCCGGTGAAGGTTTCTCGGTTATTTCTGTAAGGTTCTTAGGCACTAGAACAAGGTTTTACAAGGCATCAAACATGCCGTATTAAAAATTTTCAAGTGCCAAACAACCTAAGCAAGGATCTTTACTAGAGAATTAGGATTAGAAACTTAAAGAAAACAACTTTACTACTAAGTGATAGGGATTACAACCTTTGTAGTCCGTTCCTTCGCTTCATAAGCTCTGAGTAGTAGTCCCTTTGCTGCGATCATCAAGCTCCCGGACTCTAGAGAGGCTCCATGAGGTGAATGATCCATGCTAGCTTGAAGTCTTCACAATCCAAGATGATCTACCTTGAGGAATCACAAACCCAAGCTATATATTCACTAATTATGGATTAGTGAAGCTAACACACTAATCTATATGGCTAGTATAGAAGAGGATGATGAAGTAGGAATTTTGCTCTCTTTAATTTTCTATTTCTCACAATCTTTCATCACTTGGAAAAATTAAGCAAGCTTTTTGTGAAGAAGAAGAAGAAAAACAAGTGATGAATGAATTATTGTTATGAGGTTAAAAATGCAACCATGGGTTAAATGTGTCATGGCTAACTCATGTAGAGAATAAACTATGGGCTAGGGTTAAACGTTAGATTAATAAATATCTAGAAAATATCAAGAAGAGTGGACTAAGTCAACACAAGAAAATATCTCAAGATTAATCCACTCAATTAGAATTAACTAAGATAATTAAAAACCTAACCATAAACCTAGCCATGGTTTTAATCTCTTAAACCCTAGTTGCATTTATAACCCAGCATGTTACAATATTATATATCATATATATAATATTTAATGTAACAAAGAAAAGAATACAATAAACATATATCTCATATATGTTAAATGTATCCAAAGTGAGAAAATGAAATACTTAAGTGAGCAATATATTAGTTAATGTAATTTAATATATCTAATATATAATTCCACATTAAATTATTAAATCAACACTTGATTTAATAATCCGGCTATATTGCATATAACCGACTAATATAATATGTATCATTTTATCGAATCAACACTTGATCCGATAGCCCGGCTATATAACATATAATCGGCCTATATCACATATCGCGAGAATAGAATACGGTATCACATATCGTATTAATCTCGGTCCCGCACATATCACATATGTGCTCCTACTCCGTTTGGCCTGAGCCAGGAAACCTCTGTGTAGTACTCTAAAGACTCGTCAATACGCCGGCAGTAGGTGATGATCATATCAAACACCCACAAGCCACAAGCGGTCAGCTAAACGTAACGCCACCCGGGTATTGAGTGATCAGAAGATCAACAAGCAAGCCTACACACACTCCTGTGAATCCAATCAGTAACATTTCCGTACAGTCCGGTCTCTTCGTCTGATATGTTGCATATCCAGTCTAGGGGTAGTAAACGTCAGACCCAAGTAACCGATAAGTCGTGTCGATGTGAGGCTCATAACGGGTCAAGAAACTACTGATAACACTTACCAGTAGATCTCCATATTAGCCCTGGCCAGGGACTTCCAGTTATATCCAATCGAACACTACGTGTTGGGTTAACCTAGCACCTCATCAAGGGTTTAGAAGCATCACATATGCCAAAATCAAATTTTTAAGGTGCTAAGTGAACTTGCAAAGAATCATAACTAGAAATTTAGGGTTTCATTTCAACTAAGCATCACATGCAAATGAAAAACTATCACTAAGGGTAGAGATTACAACCTTTGTAGACCTCCCTTGGTGACTCCTTGGCATTTTGAGAGTTTGGAACGGATCGATGGAAGCCTTCCTTGTCCACGAAGGTCCACCTGAAGTCCCTTTGCCCAAAGCTCCTTGCTTTACTTGATATGTGAATGAAGTAGAGCAAACACCCTACACAAATGGGCTAGATGTGTGTAGTATGATGATGTGGTTTGTATTCTATAATCAAAACCCTTTCTTTTTATCAACTTCACTCAAAGAAATTTTCAAGAGAGGAAGAAGAAGATGGAGGCTAAGCTTGAGCTCATAAGAAAATGATATGAGTGAATTAATGAAATGAGAAAAGAATAATCCATATTAATCCTTCTCACTTCAACCATGGTTAGCAATTATCTAGATCTTTATCAAATGAGTTAAAAGGCAAAAGGATAATTAACTCAAGGTTAAAAAGTGGTTGAAGCATGGTCAAAGATGATAAACATTAACCATGTATGAATTATCCTTTCCTTTATTCAAAATGATAAATAAATAGATAATTGCTACAATATGAGTCTTGCATTGCCACCAAATATGTATCAACAACCATGATACAATGTATGTATGTATGTGTCCATGCACATCATTATGTGCATACATGCATGCATACAAATATAGAAAAAGGGTTTAATAAAAGAATTAATCTAAAAGACATTTGTTAAATCAACACTTGATTTTGCAAACCGGTCATATCACATACGACCCGACCAATAGAAAATGCCCAATTAATATACGGTATCACATATCCGTATTTAATCTGGTCCCGCGCATATCTCATATGCACACCACATCTTTTCTCCTGAGCCGGGAAACGTCATTATGGGACTCTAAGACTCGTCAATACGCCGGCAGTAGGTAATGATCATATCAAATACCTACAAGCCGCAAGCGGTCAGCTAAACGTAACGGCCACCCAGGTATTTATCGATCAGAAGAAAACCAGCGAAGCTGTCAAAACTCCCGTCGAGCCAACTGGCAACACTTACCGTATAGTCCGGTATCCTCGTCGGATATGTTGCATATCGAGTCTAGGGATGGAATCGTCGATCCCAATAACTCAACAAGTCATTCTGGTGTATGGCTCATAACAGATCGAGAAACTACTGATAACGCTTATCAGTAAATCTCAGCAGCCCTGGCCAGGGACTTCCTGTTATAGCCAATCAAGCATAGAAAAACATCAACTCCCAATACCGAGAGAAACAAAACCCCTCCTATCGCTCATCGCCTCCATGTGCCTAGGGACTGTACCCAAAGTCCACCTGTTTGCACGACTCAGTAGAGCCGTGGTAGGGTGGATATCAAAGTACAGTGGGAGGACACACAAGACTCTATGACGATCTTGGGTCTACAGACTAACCTGTACCAGTGTCACCTGAGAACTGCTATCCGACGATAGATATAATACCACATAGGAGTTCTCAGTGAGTCCGTTCAGTGTACCCAGTCTCCACTGAGCACCCGCATACAATCTTTGGTGTCACCTCACCAGATGGATATGGGATCATCCATCGCCCATCATATGGGACAAGAATAGTGTACTCTAGTCTACTCTGGAATATCGATGCCCCGTCTCGATACACCCATGACTAGAAATAGTTCAAGGATATGCTTATAAACTACACATGCCCCACTAGTATGATCCGCATCATAGTCACAGCAGTCAAGCAAATATCCTAAGGGCTTTATCAACATGTGCAAATGAGTAAAAGCAAGATCAAATCAACATGTCAAGATAAAGTAAACTAGATAGCATGCTATCATGTTGAGCGAGAAAGTCATCTCAATCCATATATACATGTCCAAGCATCCACTATACATATAATGGCTTCTAGGGCATACATATATCTAACAATCTCCCACTTGCACTAAGGCCAGTTATTGGCGTATCTCATACCCAACATCTCAAAAAGTCGCTCATGCTACGGCTGTGGAAGGGCCTTGGTGAGTGGATCCGCTGTGTTATCCTTTGTATCTACTCTCCGAATCTCCATCTCCTGGCGATCTACTATCTCCCGAATCAAATGATATCGCCTCAGGATGTGTCTGGATTTCTGATGGGACCTTGGTTCTTTGGCTAATACCATAGCTCCATTATTATCACAATACAATGGTATTGGATCAACATTTGTTGGAACTACTCCTAGTTCCGCGATGAACTTCCTCATCCAGACGGCTTCCTTGGCAGCATCATTTACATCAATATACTCAGCTTCCATCGTAGAGTCTGCAACGGTATCCTGTTTGGAACTCTTCCAACTAACCGCCCCTCCGTTGAGGGTAAATACAAACCCTGAGATAGATTTGTTGTCATCCTTATCACTTTGGAAGCTGGAATCGGTAAAGGCCTTCATCTGGAGATCCCCATTACCATATACCAAGAACAATTCTTTAGTCCTTCGCAAGTATTTAAGAATGTTCTTCACTGCTATCAAATGTTTCTCCCCTGGGTTGGATTGATACCTGCTTACTACAGCTAGTGTATAAGCTACATCAGGGCGAGTACATAACATCGCATACATTATAGATCCTACGGCTGAAGCGTAGGGTATAACGCTCATGCGAGCTCTCTCTTCATCAGTCTTCATACAAAAGTCCTTGGAGAGAGTGATTCCATGACAAGCAGGCAAGGCACCACTCTTGGAATCTTCCATACTAAACCTTTTTAGGATGGTGTTTATGTATTTTGATTTGGACAATCCCAATAACCTCTTGGATCTATCTCTATAGATCCTTATACCCAAAATGCAAGAGGCATCACCTAGGTCCTTCCTGGAAAACCTTTGTGATAAGAATAGTTTGATCGATTGTAGCATAGGAATATCATTTCCTATCAAGAGAATGTCATCTACGTACAATACGAGAAATGTGACAGTACTCCCTACAATCTTCTTATAAATGCATGGTTCATCTATATTTTTGATAAAATCAAACTCTTTGTTTGTATCATCAAAGCAGATGTTCCAGCTCCGTGAGGCCTGCTTTAATCCATAAATGGATTTAAGCAATCTACATGCTTTCATGCTACTCCCACTGTCAATGAAGCCTTCTGGCTGATCCATAAAAACGCATTCTTCTAAATCACCATTTAGAAATGCAGTTTTAACGTCCATCTGCCAGATTTCATAATCATAGTGAGCAACAATAACAAGTAGGATCCTAATGGATTTAAGCATTTCTACTGGAGAGAAAGTTTCATCATAGTCCAATCTTGGTCTTTGATGAAAACCTTTCGCTACTAGCCTTGCTTTAAAGGTCTCTACCTGTCCATCTATACCAATCTTTCTCTTAAAGATCCATTTGCACCCAACGGGTTTTATCCCAGGAGGCGCAACGTCCAAAGTCCATACTTTGTTGGTATACATGGACTCCATTTCGGATCTCATGGCTTCCATCCACTACACTGAGTCACCACTCGTGATAGCTTGATGAAAACTAGTAGGGTCATCATCATCCATGATGCAATCTTCTTTATCACCATCAATGAGAAACCCATAGTATCTCTCTAGTGGGCGAGAAGTTCTACCAGATCTCCGGAGCGGCAGAGGTTCTTGAAGTTCTACTGAAATATCAGTTTTAACCAATTCGTCCTGAGTAATTTGTGTCTCTAGAACCTCTTCTAGTTCTACCGCATTGCCATCAGTACTGTCTATAAAGATTTCATTTTCCAAAAATGTGGCATGCTGAGCAACAAACACTTTTTGTTCCTCCTTGTGGTAGAATAGATATCCATATGAATGTTTTGGATACCCCACAAATTTACACATGACCGATCGGGTCTCGAGTTTGTCTGGATTCTGCTTTTTAACAAAAGCCGGACAACCCCAAATCCCAACTCTTTTAAGAGATGGTCTCTTTCCACTCCATATCTCATATGGACTGGTAGACACGGTCTTGGTTGGAACCCTGTTTAATAGATACATCGCTGTCTCTAATGCATGCCCCCAAAAGGAAAGCGGTAACTCAGCATCACACATCATGGATCGTAACATATCTAATAGGGTATGATTCCTCCGTTTTGACACACTATTGTGCTGTGGTGTGTAAGGAGGAGTGAGCTGAGAGAGAATCCCATTATCTTTTAAGAAGTCTAAAAACTCTGTACTTAAATATTCTCCACCTCGATCTGATCGAAGTTTCTTGATGCTCAAGCCTGTTTGTTTTTCTACTTCAAGTTTATACTCCTTGAATTTCTCGAAAGCTTCGGATTTGTGCTTTATCAAAAACACGTGTTCGAATCTTGAGAAATCATCAGTAAAAATAATGAAGTATGAAAAACCACCTCTAGCATGTGTAGACATTGGTCCGCATACATCACTATGTATGAGGCTTAAGAGTTCCACAGCTTTTTCTCCGTGTCCAGTAAACGGAGTTTTGGCCATTTTACCTTTGATACAAGACTGACAAGTTGCATAAGATTTATATTCGAAAGAATTTAAATATCCATCTTTATGTAGTTTGTTTAGTCTTGTTTCATTAATATGACCAAGTCTACAATGCCAAAAAAAAGCTTCATTTATATCTGAAAACTTTCTTTTATTAGTATGTTGTATATTGAAAACTGTGTGTTGGTTCAGGACGTAAATACCGTTATTTAATGTACCATACCCAATCAACTCTTGATTCAAGTTAATGTTCATAACATAATTTTGCAATACAAAATGATATCCTTCATTGTCCAACAAAGAAACGTATATTATATTACATAGCATACTGGGTACAAAATAACACGGGTTCAAAACCAAAATACAACCCGAAGGCAACGCAAGATGATACTCTCCCACGGATACAGCATGTACATTGGAACCATTTCCAACCCGCAGAGTATGGTCACCTGTCTTCAAAACTCTACTGTTTCTCAATCCCTGCATACAATTGCAGATGTGAGAACCAGAACCGATATCTAATACCCAAGATGCAGAGTTTAAAGAAAAACAGTTTTCAGTTACAAACACACCTGAAGTGGAAGCATCAGCATGCTTCTTCTTCTTGAGATCAGCAAGATACACAGCATAGTTGCGTTTCCAATGTCCTGACTTGTGGCAGTAAAAACATTCTCCTTTCCCGCTTCCCGTAGCCCCGGATTTGTCTTTCTTCTTTTCCTTTTTAACTCCACCTTTCTGTTTGATGGACTTCTTCTTTTTCTTTCCCTTGGCCTTGGCTTTTGGGAATGAAGAGGATGATGGCCCAGCAAGCAGAGCGGGAGTCCTCATTGTTTTCAACGTGCTCTTTGCACTTCTCAACATATTGAGAAGTTCAGGTAATGATTTCTCCAAATCATTCATGCTGAAGTTCACTATGAACGGAGCAAAGGCAGGGGGAGAGACTGTAGAACAATATCTGTATACTGATCATTGTCCATGGTCCATCCCAGTTCCTCAAGTTCTTCTATAAGACCAATCATCTTTAAAACATGGTCTCCTACTGATGTACCAGGGGCCATTCGCATCTGAAACAGCTTTCGAGATGCCTCATATCTCCAAGTACGAGATTGCTCTTCATATAAGTCCTTTGTGTGAAGAAAGATGGATTGTACATCCATATTCTCGTGTTGCTTTTGATGGATATTGTCCATAGAAGCAAGCGCGAGGCACTTGGCCGTGTTACAATCAGCATCCCAAGTTTTTCGGATCTCCCTATCCGAGACAGATGATTCAGGTCCTGGGATGGGTGGGGCTTGGGTTGTGAGGACATATGATACTTTATCATATGCAAGTGCGATGTTCAAGTTCCTCAACCATTCTTTATAGTTCGGTCCTGTCAGTTTATTTTTCTCTAGTAGAAGCTTAAGTCCCGTCATTGGTATCTGCCATTAGGAGAGAGAAAAGAATACACTCAGCCAAATGCTCTTGCAAAGAATTAGATTGGTTATTATCTTATCTAGTCGATGTCTCCCACTGCTTTAATCAAATTTTCTTTCAAAACCTGAAAAGAAAACTAGCCAGGATTAATTACATTCTACAGTTCCGCTAACCGGTGAGCCAGGCCAGTGTCGGTATTTGAGGGAGGTTCCTCGTGCTTTCGCTCGGACCTAATTAAAGTAAACCTCATTTTGCCAGAGGTCAAAACCCCGTTAACACCTTTCTAGACACCTACTGGATCAGCTAATTGTAAAGTCTAAAATTCTCCTGGAAGTAACACTTACTCACAGTGGGATCGGGATCCAACTATCATATAGATGGTATGAAATCTCATTGCAAATTTCAACTCTTGAAACTCCCGATATGAGTTTTACCCCTAGTTGCTTATGACCTTGGTTATGGTCAAAATATCATAAGCACTAGTCAAGTTCTACCTGTCATTTTGAGATCAACTAGACCCACCCATATGACCCTTGACTATGATCAACATAATCACATGAATGTCCTAACTGATCGCATCATATGCTTTGTAGGAAGACATCACTTAGCTACCGTACACTACGCCTTGACTATGATCAAAATACGCAGCATGAATACTAAGTACTCTTCTTCCTAAAATGACGGAGGGTTGTGGATGGTTTTTATGAAAACCTTTAACGCTTTGAACTTGATCTCGTTGTAGAATCAAAACAGTTTTAGAAAAGGAGTGGCTTAAGCTCCGCATCTTTTGAAACTTGCATTTTTCATAAAAAGGCCGAGTGGGTTTCAAATCTGATTCTTCAACATCTTTTAGGTTTCTTTTTCTTTACATTAATCTCATTAATGTAATCCCATCATTTAAGTTCCTAAGCCATCACAGAAAAGAAATGAAAATAGAACGTACACATATGCCATCCGCATTCGCCACAGTGTCCCGTTATGCACCGTTAGGTTACTTAACTAACGGCATAGCGGGGCGGGACAAGTGTGGGTGTAAAACATAAGTAACGTTTATTATATATCATATATATATAATAATGATCCATTCATCTCAGATACTAAGTAATCACATTACAGACTATCAACAGCAGAAGCACATATGAAAATAAAAGGATATCTAGGACGTCCGTATTTTTTATTTAGCCAACAATAGAAAATACGGATTCCACAGTCGCGATGAATAGCCAAGCCCACACACCTAGACCCCTACGAGAGTGGCAAGTGATCCTGCCAATTCTAGAGTTTAGGAGACCCGGTCTCGACTCCTCGAGATGGCCTCCCACTGAACCCTTGAACCCGGTCACTTGTGCTCCCCTCCGTGGGTCTATCCTAATGCGGAAAAGTAAATAATATACAATGATGGAAACATCTTCCTCAGCCCGGAAGTGCCCCAAATAACTGAATATTACATACAATTGATTTATACATGAATGAAAATAAAACTCTCATCTCACATAAAAAAACCCCGACTATTCAATCCCGACAATCCTGCACATCATATCTCAGCAACACATAATATCTCATATTATCAACGTAATCAAGTATGCGTATCCCGATTGTCGTTGATGTATAGCAACGAAGCCGACGATACCCCCACATACTACGCTTACGGTCACAGAAAATAAAGTGTAAAACTACAACATTTGGAATCCACAATCTCTTTAGACATCGTAAATCCGAAATATCACATACTTCATATTTCATGCCTAACTATATGAATTCCACATATTGTATCACATTCCAGATAAATATACAGTATTAAACTTTCCGATCGAATAATCAAATACCCAAGATTTCCTAATTAGCTCAACACTTGAGCGGAGTTCAAAAATCCCAGAATGTGTCACAGTAGCAGTGGTCCAGCCGTAGAAGGGTCAAGCCAACGTCTCACATGTGGCACGCAGTACTGCCCCAAACCCTAAGCTTTAGAGGCAGTTCAGATGGTCACATAATCGAGTTAAGGTTTGTGTTGTTCTAGAGGGCCCACCACGTTACTTGCACGTTTTTCCGAAAGATTTAAACTCGAGAAAAATTCAACACTTGAAAGTTTTTCGTGCCGGGAAAAAGTGAGTTAATGATATCCATTCGAACTTTTTAATACTTTCTAAATTACCCGAAAACAATACGAAATTAAATTTTCTGATCAAATCAACGAATCCAAAATAATCCCCAGAATACTAACACTTGAGTCAGATTAAAAATACCCAAAAATATGTACAAGCAGCTACGGACATTACTGTGCAAAAAAGATGCCATAATGATTCTGTACGGCCGTGGATCCGCGGCCCAAGCGAGGTATGGCCGCGGTTCCGCGGCGGTATGTACGGATTATGGTGTCGTTTTTTACAGTTATGCTTATATTTCTCTGCTGAATTTTTTAAGTATTTTTAATTCAGAAAAAATCACAGTTTTAAAAAATGTCCAGAGAAGGGTCTAATTCCGTGTTTCGTGGTTCGATCGGAGTTTTAACTTCGCCTAAATTTTGCCTAAAACTCTAGCTTGGCTCTGATACCATTGTTGGGTTAACCTAGCACCTCATCAAGGGTTTAGAAGCATCACATATGCCAAAATCAAAATTTTAAGGTGCTAAGTGAACTTGCAAAGAATCATAACTAGAAATTTAGGGTTTCATTTCAACTAAGCATCACATGCAAATGAAAAACTATCACTAAGGGTAGAGATTACAACCTTTGTAGACCTCCCTTAGTGACTCCTTGGCACTTTGAGAGTTTGGAACGGATTGATGGAAGCCTTCCTTGTCCACGAAGATCCACCCGAAGTCCCTTTGCCCAAATCTCCTTGCTTTACTTGATATGTGAACGAAGTAGAGCAAACACCCTACACAAATGGGCTAGATGTGTGTAGTATGATGATGTGGTTTGTATTCTATAATCAAAACCCTTTCTTTTTATCAACTTTACTCAAAGAAATTTTCAAGAGAGGAAGAAGAAGATGGAGGCTAAGCTTGAGCTCATAAGAAAATGATATGAGTGAATTAATGAAATGAGAAAAGAATAATCCATATTAATCCTTCTCAGTTCAACCATGATTAGTATTTATCTAGATCTTTATCAAATGAGTTAAAATGCAAAAGGATAATTAACTCAAGGTTAAAAAGTGGTTGAAGCATGGTCAAAGATGATAAACATTAACCATGTATGAATTATCCTTTCCTTTATTCAAAATGACAAATAAATAGATAATTGCTACAATATGAGTCATGCATTGCCACCAAATATATATCAACAACCATGATACAATGTATGTATGTATGTGTCCATGCACATCATCATGTGCATACATGCATGCATGCAAATGTTAGTTTTACCAAGCACCCTATGAGAGGTTTGGAAGCATCACATGTCCAAAGATCAAGTTTTTATGGTGCTAAGTAAGCATACAAAGGATCTATCCTAGAAAATTAGGGTTACAAAACATTAACCAACATAATAAGTAACAAAGGCTAGGGTTTTGAGAGTACAACCATTGTAGCTCCCTTTTATAGACTCCTTGGCCACTAGAGAGTTGGAAAACGATTAGCTTGAAGTCTTCTAACGTCCACGACGATCCACCCGAAGCTCCTTTGTCCAAGCTTGCAATTTCACTTTATCAAGATGATGAAATGAAGCTAACACTCTAAACAAGTGGGCTAGACTTGTGTAGAATGGTGTTGTGGTTCTCTTTCTCACTTCAAAATCCTATCTTGTTGAGTATTTTGCTCATTTGAAAGATCTAGAGAGCAAGAGATCAAGGTTGAAGAAGATGATGGTTTTTTTTAAGAAGAAGAGTGTTGGGTTTACCTAGCACCTCATGAAGGGATTGGAAGCATCACATGTACCAAAGATTGAATTTTTAGGGTGCTAAGTAAACATACACTAAATCATTCCTAGAAAAATTAGGGTTTCATAAACTACACTTCATCACAAGTATGAAAAGCTAGGGTTTTGAGCGTACAACCTTTGTAGCTCCCTACGCTAGACTCCTCGGCTACTTGGAGTTTGGAAAAAGTCTGCTTGAACTCTTCTAGGTCCATGATGATCCACCCGGAGTTCGCTTTGTCCAAGCTAGCAACTTCGCAAGATCAAGAATGAAAATGGAAGCTAACACTCTAAACAATTGGGCAAGACTTGTGTAGAATGATGTTGTGGTTCTCTTTCTCACTTCAAAATCCTATCTTATTGAGTATTTTGCTCACTTGAAAATTCTAAAGAGCAAGAGATCAAGGTTGAAGAAGATGATGACCATTTTTAGAAGAAGAGAAGAATAACTCCAATGAGAAAAAGAAAAATATAAGTATATATATTTTTCCTACTTCATCTCAAACCATGGTTATCTTTTATGGATATTTAATTTTACTTTAGTTAAAACACAAGAGAAAGATTAAACCATGGTCAAAAGGTAGGTGAACATGGTTAGGTCAAAGGAAGAGTGTAGAAACTAATCCATGATTTAATCTTATCTCTTTTCTTTTGTTTTAGCATAAATATAAATAATAATCCATAATATAAACTATGGTGTGAGTCTTATATTGCCACCATTTTCTATGTATAAACAACCATGATAGATGATGTATGTATGTATGTATGCACATCCATATGTGCATGAATCTATAAAGAAAGCATACATGCATGCATACATCCATCAAACACAAAAAAGGATTTCTAGTGAGAAACTAATGGTTAAATGATAAATCAACACTTGATTTATCAATCTGGCCATATCACATACGACCCCACCAAAAGCAAGCCGCCCAATCA
This sequence comes from Agapanthus africanus, assembly GCA_030015575.1. Classification (NCBI taxonomy): domain Eukaryota; kingdom Viridiplantae; phylum Streptophyta; class Magnoliopsida; order Asparagales; family Amaryllidaceae; genus Agapanthus; species Agapanthus africanus. The sequence goes on from JASDDO010000029.1 coordinate 220,836,348, forward strand.
ATATACGGTATCCTATACGCGCATTTTAATCGGGTCCATGCGCATATCGCATACGCGCACCACAACATTTCGCCTGGACTAGGTAACTCCTTTGTGGGACTCTAAGACTCGTCAATACGCCGGCAGTGGGTGATGATCATATCAAACACCCTCAAGCCGCAAGCGGTCAGCTAAACGTAACGGCCACCCGGGTATTGAGCGATCAGAAGAAGACAAGCGAACCTGCTACAACTCCCGTCGAGCCAACCGGCAACACTACCCGTACTGTCCGGTCTCCTCGTCTGATATGTCTCATATCAAGTCTATGGGTGGTAAACGTTAGATCCCAATAACTGATAAGTCGTGCCGATGTGAGGCTCATAACGGGTCGAGAAACTACTGGTAAAACTTACCAGCAAATCTCTGAATCAGCCCTGGCCAGGGACTTCCCTGTTACGGCCAATCGAGCACAGTGCAACATCAACCCCAATACCGGGAGAGACGAAACCCCTCCTATCGCTCATTGCCTCCATGTGACTCGGGACTGTACCCAAAAACCACCGTTTTGCACGCCCTTATGGACGTGGTAAGGTGGAAATCAAAGCACAATGGGAATCACACAAGACTCTATGACGATCTCGGGTCTACAGACTAACCTGCACAAGTGTCACCTGAGAACTGCCATCTGACGTGAGGTATAATACCATCTGGGAGTTCTCGGCGAGTCCGTCCAGTGTACCCAGTCTCCACTGAGCACCCGTATACCATCTCTGATGTCAAACACCAATGGATATGGGATCATCCATCGCCCATCTCATGGGTCGAGAAGCGTATACGCTAGTCTACACTGGTGTATCGATGCCCCGTCTCGATACACCCACGACTAGGGACCTTGAAGGATGTACTTATGGACTACCATTTCCCCACTAGTATGATCCGCATCATAGTCCAGGTAGTCAAGTACACATCCTAAGGGCTTTACCAACATGTAACTCTAAGACAGTATAAAGAGACAAGTATACATGTTAAGATAAAGAGCAACCAGATAGCATACTATCATATCGAGCAAAAAAGTCATTTCTATATATGTCCAAGCATCCAATATAATATACATCATCTGTACAATACTGGCCTCTAGGGCATACATTAACAATCTCCCACTTGCACAAGGGTCAGCTGCTGTAGTATCGCATACCAAGCATCCCGAAGAGTCTCTCAAACTGTGTCTGGAGAATGGTCTTCGTGAGTGGATCCGCTGTGTTATTCTTCGTGTCAACCCTCCTGACCTCGATCTCCCGGCGATCAACTATCTCCCGGATCAGGTGTTACCGCCTCAGAATATGCATGGATCGTTGATGGGACCTGGGTTCCTTGGCCAAAGCCACCGCTCCATTGTTATCGCAATACAAAGGTATTGGATGCTCAATGGATGGAACCACTTCAAGTTCAGTGATGAACTTCTTGATCCAGACAGCCTCTTTGGCAGCATCGTTGGCAGCGATGTATTCAGCTTCCATCGTCGAGTCTGCCATGGTTTCCTGCTTGGAACTCTTTCAGCTAACCGCCCCTCCGTAAAGGGTAAAGACAAATCCTGACTGCGACTTAGAGTCGTCCTTATCACTCTGGAAGCTCGAATCGGTAAAGGACTCCACTTGGAGTTCTCCGTTACCATACACCAAGAGCATCTCTTTAGTCCTTCATAAGTACTTGAGAATGCTCTTCACTGCTGTCCAGTGATTCTCTCCAGGATCAGCTTGATACCTGCTCACTATACTTAGTGAGTATGCTACATCGGGTCTGGTACATAGCATCGCGTACATGATAGAGCCTACAGCCGAAGCATAGGGTATCCCTTGCATGCGAGCTCTTTCCAAATCTGTTTTGGGAGACATCTCTTTTGAGAGAGTGACTCCAGAGATCGTGGGTAAGTTCCCACGCTTGGATTCTTCCATACTAAACCTCTTTAGTATGGTGTCAATGTACCTGGACTGGGACAATCCCAATATCCTTTTAGATCTATCTCTATAGATCCTGATTCCCAATATGCAGGAGGCATCACCTAGATCTTTCATTGAGAATGTTTGTGATAAGAAGAGTTTGACCGATTGCAGCATAGGAATGTCATTTCCTATCAGGAGTATGTCGTCCACGTACAATACGAGGAAGACAACCTTACTCCCTGCAACCTTCTTGTAAATACAAGGTTCATCTACGTTTTTGACGAAATCAAACTCTTTGATAACGACGTCAAAGCAGATGTTCCAACTCCGCGATGCTTGCTTTAATCCATAAATGGATTTAAGCAGCTTGCACACCTTCCCACTGCTCCCACTGTCTACGAAGCCCTCTGGCTGAGTCATGTACACGCACTCTTCTATCACCGTTTAAAAAGGCGGTCTTAACATCCATTTGCCAAATTTCGTAGTCATGATATGCAGCGATGGCAAGCATGATCCGGATGGATTTAAGCATGCCTGCTGGAGAAAAGGTTTCGTCATAGTCCACTCCTGGTCTTTGATGAAAACCCTTTGCAACAAGTCTAGCTTTGAAAGTCTCCACTTTCCCATCTACACCATGTTTTTTCTTGAAGATCCACTTTCTCCCAATAGGTTTTACCCCTTCAGGAGCAACTTCTAAAGTCCATACTTTGTTGGTGTATATGGATTCCATCTCGGACCGCATTGCATCTAGCCATTTCACTGAGTCCTTACTCGTGATGGCCTGCTCGAAGCTAGTTGGGTCATCATCTTCCATGATGCAATCCTCGCTTCCACCATCAATGAGAAAACCGTAGTATCTCTCAGGCGGATGAGAAAGCCTGCTAGATCGGCGGAGAGGCTGGGGTTCGTCGGGTACAACTGAATCCTCTGGTTCTATCAAATCATCTGTTGTAGTTTGTTCTGCTGGAACTTCTTCTAGTTCTACCTCAATGCCACTAGTCTGTTTCATAAGAAAACCTTTTTCTATGAAAGTGGCAAGTCGAGAAACAAACACCTTTTGTTCCTCGGAGAGGTAGAAGATATACCCTCGCGAATGTTTGGGATATCCAACAAACTTACATAGAACATACCTTGCCTCGAGCTTGTCCGGATTTTGTGTTTTAACATAGGCCGGACAACCCCATATCTGAATAAAATTAAGACATGGTCTCTTACCATTCCATATCTCATATGGAGTGATAGGCACTGATTTGGTTGGAACTCTATTCAATAGGTATGCAGCTGTCTCCAGTGCATATCCCCAGAAGGAAATAGGTAACTCAGCTGCACTCATTATAGAGCGCACCATATCTAATAGGGTGCGATTCCTCCGCTCCGATACACCGTTGTGCTGTGGTGTATAAGGAGGAGTAAGCTGAGAGAGAATCCCATTCTCTTTTAGATAATTTAAGAACTCATTGCTTAAGTATTCTCGTCCTCGATCAGATCGAAGGATCTTAATACTTTTGCCCGTTTGGTTCTCTACTTCGTGTTTATATTCTCTGAATTTCTCAAAAGCTTTAGACTTGTGTTTCATTAGGAACACATATCCGAATCTTGAGAGATCGTCAGTGAATGTAATGAAGTAGGAAGAACCATCCCTGGCATGTGTAGACATGGGACCGCATACATCGCTATGCACCAGTCCCAAGAGTTCCGTAACTCTTTCTCCGTGTCCCGTAAATGGAGTTTTGGTCATCTTGCCTTTGAGACATGAATGGCAAGTATCATAAGATGATAATTCGAACGAATTCAAATATCCATCTTTATGTAACTTAGCCAGTCGTGTTGCATTGATATGACCAAGTCTACAATGCCACAAGAAGGATTCGTTCATTTCTGAACTTTTCCTCTTGTGTGTGTTTTGTATATTGAGGACTGTATTTTGATTTAGAATGAATATGCCATTATGTAACGAGCCTGATGCAATTAACTTTTGATCTAGGAATATGTTCATAACATTATCCTTTACTACAAAATTATATCCTTCTTTACTTAATAAAGAAACTGATATAATGTTGCACATCATGTTCGGTATATAATAGCACTCATTTAGAATCAGTGTATCATCACTTGGTAATACTAGGTGATATTCGCCAACTGCTTTGGCAGCAACATTTGCCCCATTCCCTACTTGAACGGAATGATCACCTTTTCCCAGTTCTCTACCTTTCCGTAGCCCATGTAACAATTTACATATGTGGGATCCTGATCCGGTATCTAATACCCAGGACGTAGGGTGAACTGAGAAACAGTTCTCAATAACCAACATACCTGAAGAAGATACATCAACATGCATGTTCTTTTGGGTGGCTTGAGAATCCAGATATTTTCCTATTCCCTGTTCAGTCTTATAACTTTTATAAGAAAGAACGGGTCCAACGTTCCCCTGCTCAGTATAATAAGCAGGTTCAGTCAATACATCCATATTATTATCTTGATTAAGGCATGACATGGTCGCTACCTGGAGAGAGAGAGAAGAAAACACTTTAGCGTATGCTCTTGCAAGATCAGATTGGTTATTATCTTATCTAATCAGGTTGGCTCCCACTGTTTTTATTAAATCTTCCTTCAAACCCTAAAAGGAAAGACTACCCGGGATTAATTACACCCTACAACATCGCCAATCTTTCAGCCAGGCCAGTGTCGGTACTTTGAGGGAGGTTCTCCGTGCTTTCGCACGGACCTAATTAAAGTAAACCTCGTTTTCCCAGAGGCGTAACCCCGTTGACACCTTTCTAGACACCTACTTGATCGGCTAATTGTCCTGTGTAAAACTCTCCCAGGAGTAACAATTACTCGCAGTGGGTATGGGGATCCAACTATCTCATAGAAGGTATGCAATCTCATTGCAAATTTCAACACTTGAAATTCCCGATAATGCTTTTGCCCCTAGCGTCCCATGACCTTGACGGAGGCCAAACTACCCATAGGGCGCTAGTCAAGTTCAACCCGTCATTTCTTGATTGAATTAAACCTACCCGTACGACCCTTGACGGAGGCCAAACTATGCCGTACGAATACCCTAATCCAATCGCATCATATGCTAGTAGATAAGCACTAGTTAGCTACCATACACTATGCCTTGACGGAGGCCAAACTACCACAGCATGAATACTAAGTAGTACTTATCTGAAATGACGGAGGGCTACGCAGGTTTTTTCAGAAAAACCATGAGCGTAATGAACTTGATATCGTTGTAGAATCAAGTGAATTTTGAAATGGAGTGATTTTGCGGCTTTTATTAGTTTTGCTAAAGAGGTCACTCCCGGTGAAGGGATCTCGGCTCTTTCCTCATCGAATAAGGTGCGGGATATATCATATATATCACAGTACAAAGCAAAACTCCAAAAGCAATCAAAAACCAAACCGAGTTTTGTAGCATCTGCCAGTTTTGCTAAAGAGGTCACTCCCGGTGAAGGGATCTCGGCTCTTTCCCCATCGAATAAGGTGCAGGGTATATCATATATACCGCTATGAAAAGCAAAACTGTAGCTACCCTTTGTTTTTGAAAAAAATTGATTCTACAACATCTTTTAGGTTACTTTTCTTTCATTAATCACATTAATGAAGTCCCATCATTTAAGTCACCTAAACATCACAGATAAATACGACGTACACTTATGCCATCCGCATTCGCCTCGATGTCCCCTCGTGCACCGTTAGGTTAGGTAACTAACGGCAGAGCAGGGCAGGGCTAGCGCGGGTGTAAAACATAAGTAACGCCTATATAATATATCATATATACTGTATACTGTATCCATCAGAACATATCAAATGATCACATCACAGATATCGCAGCAGAAACATAGCTATAATGTGGGATATACTAGGACGTCCGTATTTAGTATTTAGCCAACAATAGAAAATACGGATTCCACGGTCGCGATGAATAGCCAAGCCCTCATCCTGGACCCCTACGAGAGCGGCAAGTGACCCTACCAATTATGGAGCTTAGGAGACCTGGTCTCGACTCCTCGAGATGGCCTCCCACTGAACCCCAGAACCTAGTCACCTGTGCTCCCCTCCTTGGGTCCATCCTAATGCGGAAAAGTAAATAATATACAACACCGGTGGCATCAACCTCAACCCGGAAGTGCCCCAAATAAAAGAATATTACATTACATTTGAATTTACATGTATGAAAATATAAAACTCTCATCTCACATAAAAAAACCCCCGGCTATTCGATCGCGACAATCCTGCACATCATATCTCAGCAACACATAATATCTCATATCATCAACGTAAGTAAGTATGTATACACTGATCGTCGTCGATGTATAGCAACGACAATCGGTAAATACATACTACACTTACGGTCACAGAAAATAAAGTGTAAAACTGCAATATCTGGAATCCACATTCTCTTTAGACATCGTAAATGCGAAATATCACATACTTCGTATTTCATGTCTAGTAATATGAATTCCACACATTGCATCACATTCCAGATAAATAGACAGTATTAAAGTTTTCAAACGAACGATCAAATGCCCAAGATTCGCTAAAGCTCAACACTTGAGCGGAGTTCAAAAACCCGGAGTGTGACACAGTAGTAGCGGTCCAGCCGTAGAAGGGTCAAGCCAACGCCTCACATGTGGCACGCCGTACTGCCCCAAACCCTAAGGTTCAAATGGCAGTTCTAGACGGTCACATAATCGAGTTAAGGTTTGTTGTCTTCTAGAGGGTCCACCACAAAACTTGCACGTATCTCCGAAGGATTTAAACCCCGTGAAAAGTGAGCAAATGACACTCGTTCGAACAATTCGATACTTTCTAATTTACCCGGAAAAGTCACGAAATCAAAATTCTGATCGAATCGTCGAGTCCAAAAACATCTCCAGAATTTACAGTACTAAATTCAGATTAAAAATACTCCAAAACAATATACAAGCAGATAAATTAGTTACTGTACAAAAACGACACGATGAAGCAACATAACGGCCGCGGAACCGCGGCCTAAGCAGGCTATTGCCGCGGTTCCGCGGTGGAATTAACTGTTCATGGCATCGTTTTTCACAGTAATTCTTATATTTACCTGCTGAATTTTTTGCATATTTTTAATTCTGAAAATAACCAGGTTTTAAAAAATGTCCAGAAAGTGTCCGAAAAGGTCGTATTTTGGTTCGATCGGAGTTTTGACTTCGCTAAAGTGTCGCCTAATGTTTTAGGTTGGCTCTGATACCAATGTCGGGTTTACCTAGCACCTCATGAAGGAATTGGAAGCATCACATGTACCAAAGATTGAATTTTTATGGTGCTAAGTAAGCATACAATGAATCGTTCCTAGAAAAATTAGGGTTTCATAAACTACACTTCATCACAAGTATGAAAAGCTAGGGTTTTGAGAGTACAACCTTTGTAGCTCCCTACGCTAGACTCCTCGGCTACTTGGGGTTTGGAAAAAGTCCGCTTGAACTCCTCTAGGTCCACGATGATCCACCCGGAGTCTGCTTTGTCCAAGCTAGCAACTTCGCAAGATCAAGAATGAAAATGGAAGCTAACACTCTAAACAAGTGGGCAAGACTTGTGCAGAATAATGTTGTGGTTCTCTTTCTCACTTCAAAATCCTATCTTATTGAGTATTTTGCTCACTTGAAAATTCTAGAAAGCAAGAGATCAAGGTTGAAGAAGATGATGGCTATTTTTAGAAGAAGGGAAGAATAACTCCAATGAGAAAAAGAAAAATATAAGTATATATATTTTTCCTTCTTCATCTCAAACCATAGTTATCTTTTATGGATATTTAATTTTACTTCAGTTAAAATACAAGAGAAAGATTAAACCATGGTCAAAAGGTAGGTGAACATGGTTAGGTCAAAGAAAGAGTGTAGAAACTAATCCATGATTTAATCTTATCTCTTTTCTTTTGTTTTAGCATAAATATAAATAATAATCCATAATATAAACCATGGTGTGAGTCTTATATTGCCACCATTTTCTATGTATAAACAACCATGATAGATGATGTATGGATGTATGTATGTATGTATGTATGCACATCCATATGTGCATGAATCTATAAAGAAAGCATACATGCATGCAAACATCCATCAAACACAAGAAAGGATTTCTAGCGAGAAACTAATGGTTAAATGATAAATCAACACTTGATTTATCAATCCGGCCATATCACATACGAACGCACCAAAAGCAAGCCGCCCGATCAATATACGGTATCCTATACGCGCATTTTAATCGGGTCCATGCGCATATCGCATACGCGCACCACAACATTTCGCCTGGACTAGGTAACTCCTTTATGGGACTCTAAGACTCGTCAATACGCCGGCAGTGGGTGATGATCATATCAAACACCCTCAATCCGCAAGCGGTCAGCTAAACGTAACGGCCACCCGGGTATTGAGCGATAAGAAGAAGACAAGCGAACCTGCTACAACTCCCGTCGAGCCAACCGGCAACACTACCCGTAGAGTCCGGTCTCCTCGTCTGATATGCCGCATATCAAGTCTAGGGGTGGTAAACATCAGACCCCAATAACTGATAAGTCATGCCGATGTGAGGCTCATAACGGGTCGAGAAACTACTGGTAATACTTACCAGCAAATCTCTGAATCAGCCCTGGCCAGGGACTTCCCTGTTACGGCCAATCGAGCACAGTGCAACATCAACCCCCAATACCGGGAGAGACGAAACCCCTCCTATCGCTCATTGCCTCCATGTGACTCGGGACTGTACCCAAAAACCACCGTTTTGCATGCCCTCATGGACGTGGTAAGGTGGAAATCAAAGCACAGTGGGAATCACATAAGACTCTATGACGATCTCGGGTCTACAGACTAACCTGCACAAGTGTCACCTGAGAACTGCCATCTGACGTGAGGTATAATACCATCTGGGAGTTCTCGGCGAGTCCGTCCAGTGTACCCAGTCTCCACTGAGCACCCGTATACCATCTCTAATGTCAAACACCAATGGATATGGGATCATCCATCGCCCATCTCATGGGTCGAGAAGCGTATACGCTATTCTACCCTGGTGTATCGATGCCCCGTCTCGATACACCCACGACTAGGGACCTTGAAGGATGTACTTATGGACTACCATGTCCCCACTAGTATGATCCGCATCATAGTCCAGGTAGTCAAGTACACATCCTAAGGGCTTTACCAACATGTAACTCTAAGACAGTATAAAGAGACAAGTATATATGTTAAGATAAAGAGCAACCAGATAGCATACTATCATATCGAGCAAGAAATTCATCTCTATATATGTCCAAGCATCCAATATAATATACATCATCTGTACCATACTGGCCTCTAGAGCATACATACAACTAACAAAGAGAAGATAAACTCTAATGAGAAAATGGAAAATATAAGTATATATATTTTCCACTTCTCATCTCAAACTATGGTTAATTATAAAGATATTATTGTATTTGAGTTTAGAACACCAAAGAAAAATTAACCAAGGGTTAATAAGTAGGTGAGCATGGTAAGATGAAGAAGAGTATAGAAACAATCCATGAATTAACCCTTTTTCTTTTCCTTTTTGTTTTAACAAAAATGTAATACTAATCCATATAAAAACCCATGGTGTGAGTCTTATATTGCCACCATTTTCAATGTATATCCAACCATGATAGAATGATGTATGTATGCATGTGTGCATGCACATCCATATGTGCATGAACAAGAATGAATGCATACATGCATGCATACATCCAAAAGAAACAAGATAGGATATCTATTGAGAAGCTAATGGTTAAATGATAAATCAACACTTGATTTATCAACCCGGTCATATCACATATGACCCGACCAAAAGCAAGCCGCCCAATTAATATACGGTATCTCATACGCGCATTTTAACCGGGTCCATGCGCATATCACATACGCGCACCACAACGTTTCGCCTGGACTAGGTAGCTCCTTTGTGGGACTCTAAGACTCGTCAATACGCCGGCAGTGGGTGATGATCATATCAAGCACCCCCAAGCCGCAAGCGGTCAGCTAAACGTAACGGCCACCCGGGTATTGAGCGATCAGAAGAAAACAAGTGAACCTGCTACAACTCCCATCGAGCCAACCGGCAACACTACCGTACAGTCCGGTCTCTTCGTCAGATATGCTGCATATCGAGTCTGGGGATGGTCACGTCGACCCCAATAACTTAATAAGTCATGCCGGTGAATGGTCTATAACAGATCGAGAAACTACTGATAACACTTATCAGTAAATCTCAGCAGCCCTGACCAGAGACTTACTGATATAACCAGTCGAGCACAGCACAGCATCAACTCCCAATACCGGGAGAGACGAAACCCCTCCTATCGCTCATCACCTTTGTGTATCTCGGGACTGTACCCAACGGCCACCTGTTTTCACGACTCAGTAGAGCCGTGGTAGGGTGGTAATGAAAATACAGTGGGAGAGCACACAAGACTCTATGACGATCTCGGGTCTACAGACTAACCTGTACCAGCGTCACCTGAGAACTGCTATCTGACGATAGATATAATTCTATATAGGAGTTCTCGGTGAGTCCGTCCAGTGTACCCAGTCACCACTGAGCACCCGTATATGATCTTGATGTCAAACATCGATGAATGTGGGAACATCCATCGCCCATCACATGGGTCTAGTATCATATATGCTACTCTACCCTGATATATCGATGCCCCGTCTCGATACACATCTTACTAGGGACATTTCAGGATATGCTTATAAACTACAGATGTCCCACTAATATGATCTCTATCATAATCACTGTAGTCAAGCCGATATCCTCAGGGCTTTATCAGCATGTATGAATGAATAAAAGCATGATCAAATCAACATGTCAGATAAAGTAGAACCAGATAGCATACTATCATGTCGAGCAAGAATGTACACTGAATATATATATATATATATATATATATATATATATACATGTACAGATACATCCACTATCATATAATGGCCTCTACGGCATACATATATCCAACAATCTCCCACTTGCACTAAGACCAGTTATTGGCGTATCTCATACCCAACATCTTAAAAAGTCGCTAATGCTGCGGCTGAGGGAGGGCCTTGGTGAGTGGATCCGCGGCGTTATTCTTTGTGTCTATTCTCTTAATCTCGATCTCGCGGCGATCTACAATCTCCCGGATCAAATGAAAGCGCCTCAGGATGTGTCTGGACCGCTGATGGGACCTGGGCTCCTTGGCTAACGCCATAGCCCTATTATTATGACAATACAATGGTATTGGATCAATAATGGTTGGAACTACTCCTAGCTCCGAGACGAACTTCTTCATCCAGACGGCTTCCTTGGCGGCATCATTTGCAGCAATGTACTCAGCCTCCATCGTAGAGACTGCAACGGTATCCTGTTTGGAACTCTTACAACTTACCGCCCCTCCATTGAGGGTAAATACAAACCCTGAGATAGATTTGCTGTTGTCCTTATCGCTCTGGAAGCTCGAATCGGTAAAGGCCTCCATTTGGAGATCTCTATTACCATACACCAAGAACAATTCTTTAGTCCTTCGTAAGTACTTAAGAATGTTCTTCACAGCCGTCTAGTGGTTCTCCCCTGGGTTGGATTGATACTTGCTTACAACACTAAGTGCATAAGCTACATTTGGGCGTGTACATAACATTGCATACATTATAGATCCTACTGCCGAAGCATAGGGTATAATGCTCATGCGAGCTCTCTCTTCATCGGTCTTTGGGCAAGATTCCTTGGAGAGAGTGACCCCATGGGAAGCAGGTAAGACACCCCGCTTGGAGTCTTCCATACTAAACCTTTTTAGGATGGTGTTGATGTACCTGGTTTGGGACAATCCCAATAACTTTTTGGATCTATCCCTATAGATCCTTATGCCCAGGATGTATGTGGCCAGGTCCTTCATGGAGAACCTTAGTGATAAGAAAGATTTGACCGACTGTAGCATAGGAATATTATTTCCTATCAGAAGAATGTCATCCACGTACAATACGAGGAATGTGACAGCTCTTCCTACAGCCTTCTTATAAACACAAGGTTCATCTGGATTTTTGATGAAATCAAACTCTGTGATAACATCATTGAAACAGATGTTCCAACTCTGTGATGCCTGCTTTAACCCATATATGGATTTAATCAATCTACATGCTTTCCCGCTACTCCCACTGTCAATGAAGCCCTCTGGCTGATCCATATAAACGCATTCTTCTAAATCTCCATTTAGAAATCCTGTTTTAACGTCCATCTGCCAGATTTCATAGTCGTAGTGAGCAGCAATAGCAAGTAGGATCCGAATGGATTTAAGCATGGCTACGAACGAAAAAGTTTCGTCATAGTCCAAACCTGGTCTTTGAAGAAAACCCTTCGCCACAAGTCTCGCCTTATAGGTCTCTACCTGCCCATCTACACCAATCTTTCTTTTAAAGATCCATTTGCACCCCATAGGTTTTACCCCAGGGGGTACAACGTCCAAAGTCCATACTTTGTTGGTGTACATAGACTCCATTCCGGATCTCATGGCATCCAGCCACATCACAGAGTCTCCACTTATGATAGCTTGCTGAAAACTGGTAGGATCATCATCATCCATGATGCAGTCTTCTCTGTCACCATCAATGAGGAAACTGTAGTACCTCTCCGGTGGGCGAGAAGTCCTACCAGACCTACGGAGTGGCCGAGGTTCCTCAGTTTCTATAGCAACAGCCGGTTCAACCAAATCGTCATTTGTAGTTTGTATCTCTAGAACCTCTTCTAGATCCACCACTTTGCCATCATCTTTCTCTGTGAAAAACTCTTTTTCCAAGAATGTGGCATACTGAGAAACAAACACCTTTTGTTCCTCTTTGTGGTAGAATAGATATCCATAAGAATTCTTTGGATACCCCACAAAATTACACATGATTGACCGTGTCTCGAGTTTGTCTGGATTCTGCTTTTTAACATAGGCCGGGCAACCCCAAATCTTAATTCTCTTAAGAGATGGTCTCTTCCCATGCCATATCTCATATGGCGTGGTAGACACGGTTTTGGTTGGAACCCTGTTCAGTAGAAACGCTGCAGTCTCCAATGCATGCCCCCAAAATGAGACGGGTAACTCAGCATCACTCATCATGGATCGGACCATATCTAATAGGGTCCTATTCCGTCGTTCAGACACACCGTTGTGCTGTGGTGTGTAAGGAGGAGTGAGCTGAGAGAGAATCCCATTCTCTTTTAGGAAGTTTGCAAACTCTGTACTAAGGTATTCCCCACCTAGAACTGATCGAAGCATCTTGATACTCAAGCCGGTTTGTTTTTCTACTTCTTGTTTATATTCAATGAATTTCTCGAAAGCTTCGGACTTGTGCTTTAATAAAAATATATAACCGAATCTTGAGAAATCGTCAGTGAAAGTAATGAAGTAAGAAAAACCGCCTCTAGCCTGTGTAGACATTGGCCCGCATACATCACTATGTATGAGACCTAGGAGCTTAGTAGCTCTTTCTCCGTGTCCGGTAAACGGAGTTTTGGTCATTTTACCCTTGATACAAGACTGGCAAGTCGCATAAGATTTATATTCAAAAGAGTTTAAATATCCATCTTTGTGTAACTTGTTTAGTCTTGTTTCGTTAATATGATCAAGTCTACAGTGCGAAAGAAAAGCTTCATTTAATTCTGAAAGTTTTCTTTTATTAGTGTGTTGTATACTGAAAACTGTGTGTTGATTTAGGACGTATATCCCGTTATTAAGTGTACCATACCCAACCAACATTTGATTCAGGTGAATGTTCATAACATTGTTCTGCAATATAAAGTTATATCCTTCATTGTCTAACAAAGAATCAGATATTATATTACATAGCATACTCGGTACAAAATAACATGGGTTCAAAACCAATATACACCCAGATGGCAACCCCAAGTGATAATCTCCCACAGTGACTGTATGTACATTGGAACCATTTCCAACTCGGAGAGTATGGTCACCTGTCTTCAAAACTTTGTTATTTCTCAGCCCCTGCATAGAATTGCAAATGTGAGAACCTGAACCGGTATCTAATACCCAGGAAGCAGAGTTTATTGAAAAACAGTTTTCTGTCACAAACACACCTGAAGCGGAAGTATCCCCATGCTTCTTCTTGAGGTTCAAGTACTCTGTACAGTTGCTCTTCCAATGTCCTGTCTTGTGGCAATGAAAACATTCACCTTTCCCCGAGTCTCCAGCTTTGGACTTTTCCTTTCCCTTCACCTTTTTAACTCCACCCTTAAGATTGGTGGGCTTCTTCTTTTTCTTTCCTTTGGCCTTAGCCTTTGGGCGAGAAGAAGAAGATTGCCCAATACTCATAACGGGAGTTTTTAATGAATTCATAGTACTCTCTGCACTCCTTAACATATTAAGGAGTTCAGGTAGTTCCTTCTCCATGCCGTGCATGTTGAAGTTAACTATGAATTGAGCAAAGGTGGAGTGGAGGGACTGCAGAATAATATCTATATATTGTTCATTGTCCATTGTCCATCCATGGTCCTCAAGCTCTTCTATAAGAGCTATCATCTTCAGAACATGGTCTCCTACCGGTGTGCCAGGGGCCATTCGCATCTGAAACAATTTCTTTGATGCTTCATATCGTAATACGTGGGATTGCTCTCCATACAACTCCTTTGTATGGAGGAATATGGTTTGAATGTCCATATTCTCGTGCTGCTTTTGATGTGTATTGTCCATCGATGCAAGCGCGAGGCATTTGGCCGTGGCACAGTCAGCATCCCATGTCTTGCGGACTTCAATGTCCGCAACTGAGGATTTTGGACCTGGGACGGGCGGGGCTGGAGCCGTGAGTACATATGATACTTTATCATAAGTCAAGGCTATTTTCAGATTCCTCAGCCAGTCTTTATAATTGGTCCTATTCAGTTTGTTTTTATCTAGTAGAAGCTTGAGTCCAGTCATTGGTATTAAGAGAGAGAAAAGAATACACTCAGCAAAAGCTCTTGCATAGATCAGATTGGTTATTATCTTATCTAATCGATGTCTCCCACTGCTTTAATCAAGTTTTTCTTTCAAACCTTAAAAAGAAAACTAGCCAGGATTAATTACAGTCTACAACTTCGCTAACCGTTCAGCCAGGCCAGTGTCGGTACTTGAGGGAGGTTCCCCGTGCTTTCGCACAGACCTAATTAAAGTAAACCTCGTTTTTCCAGAGGCATAGCCCCGTTAACACCTTTCTAGACACCTAATGAGTTAGCTAATTGTGAACTGCAAAACTCTCCTAGGAGCAACTATTGGCAACAGTGGGATCGGGATCCAACCATCATATGGAAGGTATGCAATCTCATTGCAAATCTCAACACTTGAAATTCCCGATGTGATTTTTACCCCTAGTTCTTATGACCTTAACTATGGTCAACAAATCATAAGTACCAGTCAAGTTCTACCCGTCAATTCTTGATCAATTAGACCCACCCATATGACCCTTAACTATGGTCAACAAAGTTGCATGAATGTCCTAATTAATCTGCATCATATGCAGTGTAGGAAGACATCACTTAGCTACCGTACACTACGCCTTAACTAAAGTCAACAATCGCAGCATGAATACTAAGTACTCTACTTCCTAAAATGACGTAGCATTGCGGATGATTTTTAGGAAAATCTTTAACGCTTTGAACTTGATACCGTCGTAGAATCAAATGGTTTTCAAAAGAGTGGCTTGTGCTCCGCAGTTTTGAAATATAGCTTTTTCATAAAGAGCCGAGTGGTTTTCAAATCCGATTCTACAACATCTTTTTAGGTTTATTTTCTTTACATTAATCATATTAATGTAATCCCATCATTTAAGTCCTTAAGCCAATCACAGAAAAGAAACGAAAATAACACGTACGCTTATGCCATCCGCATTCGCCACAATGTTCCGTTATGCACCGTTAGGTTACTTAACTAACGACATACCGAGACGGGACTAGCGCGGGTGCAAAGCATAAGCAACATCTACTATATATCTCATATATAATATATCATTCGTGTAAGTGCACGGCGGCGCCCCGGCCGTCAATCCGACGCCGGAATGCGGAAGCGATGCTTTTCTTTAAACTTTTAAACCGGCACCACCGCGCACTATAAACCCGGATCGGGCCATTAAGCTATTCCTAGCATCTAGAGAAGGGGGTAGAGAAATATACCGAGCGATCCGTGTCCTTCGGTCTTCTCGTCGACGTCCCGATCTCCCGCGGAATGTCCGGTTTCCATCTCCTCGCCAGAAGGGCACCACGTCACCGGCTTCTTTTACGGGCTCCCACCTCTGGACCGAGGCAACTCAGGCACGAAGTTGGCGAGCCGACATGCCCAAGGTTTGCTGTAGAATACGTGTAGTGCTCTATGTCTCATTTTGGGGTATTGGAAGTTGCCTTTTGTGGAGGAAATGAACTAAGCCTTTTTGGAGATGGGTTTTGGGGATTTTGCCAAACACAGGAGAGCCAAAAATACCCCCACAAAAATTGGGTAGCCCCCTTTCCTTTTGGCCGGCCATGCATGATGTAACATTTCAAAATAATAAAAATATTATATTTAGGGAATATTTATAATTTAATATTATTTTATTGAATATTTTAATAATTCGGTATATTTAAATCCAAATAAATAGGGGAAAACTTTGGAAAAGTTATGGAAAATTCTAAAATAGGGTAATTTAGAGAATTATACCATTTTTAAGTTTAATTGATTAGTTATATACTAATTTAGTATTAATCGCGATTAAAAATCGCTAATCGGTTTTTCTAGCTTTTTGTGCAAAACTTACACATATCATCTTTTGTTACACTTGTGCATTTTTCCACCATGGTTTCTCATTTGGGTTAACTATTTGAGTGAGAAGGAATTGATAGAAAAGAAAAAGAAAAGAAAAAGAAAAGAAAAGAGAAAGGGGAATATTATATGAGGTATGGTGAGAGAGAGAGGTATAGGCTTCTTTGACCAAGGACTTAACCATTTCCTTTGATCCCAACACTCATTTTCTTCCCCTCTCCCTCAACTCCCTACAGTTGCTGCTGCTCCTCACCTCCCTCCCCACTTCACCTCCTCAAAACATCTCAAAAACATCACCAAAACCCCATATTCATTTCATTAAAAGTGTGCACAAGCTCAAGATCTACACATTGGACCAAGGAAGCAAGGATTTTGGCCACTAGGGGTAACTCAAGAATTTTCTTGAGTTGCCAAATGAGGTATTTTTCTGGATCATTAACTTAGTTTTAGCATTTCCTTTACCCCCATGTTTAGATTGAACCGATATTGTGTGATATTATGGAGTTAAGGAAAACCTAGTTAGGGTTTGAGGAAATTATGAGTTGTAATGTGAAATTGAGTTCAGTAGAGGCTACACCAACACCCTAGTGCATGAATTGAGACCCTAACCTGAGACTTAAGGCCCGGAATATGGATTTAGAAACCGATATCGGAAAGTTTGTGGAATCTGTGAAGGTTATTTGAGATCTGCTATCAACCCGAGTCTCTGAAAATTATATTGAATGGACAGTGACATGTGCAGGCACCCTGGAAGCTAACCCCAAGACCGTAGCCCCTAACTCCTAGACCCGGCCGCAGATTTATCCTGTTTGGCAGCAAATTTCGGCCTGGACCCACCATTTTGCCTCGTTCTGGTTCTGTAGCTCCTACATGTGTAGATTAGGCCCCTGGCACGTATAGATTTGTCTAATTTGACCTATGGTGAAATCTGGAGCCTCTTTCCTCAGTTGCTGTTTTGGATTCGTGTTTCCGGATTCCGTATTTATAGTTCTGAAATTATGTATTGTGTTTTACCTCGACCATTTGGCGTTTATACGACGATATCGAGGGTTTATTGATGGTCTTGATGGCGTGCCCATAGGTTCTAACCTATAGGCCCCTTATCGTTCGTTTTAAGGTTGGTGTGCCGTTTTAGCCTTGATTTGGTTTTAATACACATTACGATACTTTGACGTGTAGGTACCTATGAAGACTTCGGGATGACGTACGAGCGCGTGGCGATGTCGACAAATGAAGACGCAAGGTGAGTAGATTATATCTACATGGGGAAGTTGGGGGATGACGTATAGCACCCCCGCAGTCCGTAGTTGATATACTATATATGATAGTTATAGTGTGTCATGGATATCGTGTTAGGTGTTTTATGGATAGTTTAGGCTTAGAAGTAAACTAGTGTAGTTCATAGCCACGAACCCTAGAATAGGTTTACACCCACACGCACACCCTTGCATATTCACTATACTTACACTGCGTTGATGATGATATTGGATGACTTTGGAGATGAGTCGATGATATTGGGCTTGATGCCGTGAGATCGGTGATTTGATATGATTCGTATTTGGGATACGATATGTGATTCTTAGCGGGCCTTTGGGCATGTGTTTTACCCCCGCATTCATAATTATATAGATGGTATCGATTTGTACTAGACTTAGATTCAGTATCCCAGATTATGTGTTATGATGATAAGAATACCAGGTACTTGATGAGATAATGTGATATTGACCCGTACCCAGCTATTGGGATGCCGTACGACGATTTACCGTACGAGCTTTATATTGATGATAGATCCGCACTCATGACTTGAGGATTGTCATATGATATACGGTATTGTACGCGATACTATTGAGGCGGTATCACTGACTATTATATGTATATATATATTTATATCGACTTAGATTTAGGTGGATTCCATACCCCTCCCGGTTGACTTGATACTTAGATCTGTGGTTTGCATAATAGATGTTAGACTAGACCCAAGTCATACCTATTACAAAAACCCCAATTTGTCTTATTTCAAATGGCAAGATGCATTATTATTCATTTACCATTTATTCTACGGCTCGCATTGCATTGCATGCTCATATGTTAATGATTCATATTCCTTGTGCACATGCCTTTACATAGTTGCATGCTTATATTAGTGTTCTTGTTGCATGTATTATAATTCATGGATTTCGCACTGTGATATGGTTGCATATGATGATTCTGGATTGTTTTACTCCTGCGTATATATATCAGTGGTATGGGACGCTGAAATATATATGTATACCCATAGAGTATATATATATTAGTGGTATGGGACGCTGATATATATATACGCATACTTAATATATCATCATAATGATCTATGCAAATTTACATATGTGCTCGAAGCCTATGAGCTCGATGTGAGAGGAGCCTATGTGCTCGGAGCCTATGAGCTCGATGTGAGAGGAGCCTATGTGCTCGGAGCCTATGAGCTCGATGTGAGAGGAGCCTATGTGCTCGGAGCCTATGAGCTCGATTGGAGAGGAGCCTATGTGCTCGGGGCCTTTATGGTCGATGGTATGTTATATCTCCCCTACCCCACATTTATTGTATATGCATTGCATCACATATTAGTAGTACCTGATAGAGTACCTTCATGAATGCTGCATACATGTCGGCTACATGATATATGGGTTTCATTTGATATTGAGATATATAGTTTGTGTCAATGCTCGACGTTGATTTTCTGATGATTTCATTCACGATATCTCCTGTTTTCATGTTACCGCATACATACATCATATTTGTGATATATTGTTACGTGAGGCACTGGCACGAGTACTTGGCACTACCCTTATGTTCAGATGTTACATTGCCACTTTACTATGCTTCAAACTTATTCATTTGAGTTTTATATTATTTCTGATCGTTATGACTTAGGTTTATGTCATGCTTCCATTTTCTGCTTGTAGATATTTTTCTATTCACGAGTTGGCAACTCACTCCCGTTGTGCCACAGTTCTTGCAGGTTTTGCCGTACAGGTTCCATAGCGGCATTTCCGGCACATTGCTTCCATTGCGGGTGATTTGCTTGGTTGGTGGGTTCTTTGCATCAGAACCACTCTTTTATATATATTATTCTTTGTATCTAGAAATTCCATCAACCAAAACTTGTATATTGTTTCAGACTTAGACACAAGTGATGTATTATTTCGACCTTAGAGTCGCGCTCAGTAGTATTACGATTTTCTTGCTTATTGGAGATTCTCTTGGGTTTGGTCCTCGCCCTTCGGCGTTGTATATTGTATTGCTTGTGTGGGTTGTGCTGTTTGCTTAGGCGTAGTAAGTGTTTGATAAAATGCCACACTGGAAAATAATTTACAAAATATGTTTCTTTACTCTAAATGGTTTTAGATTTCTGGGCTTTTGGCTTACTTGGATCAGATGGAGTCCTATAGACTCCATATGGTTCAAGGGCCAGTCACGTGCTCTTTTGGGTCATGACAAAGTTGGTATCAGAGTGCTAGGTTAACCTTGGTTCGAGTCTAAGTTTGACTATGTGGAGCCTAGGGCGTCTATATATATACGGAACTTAGGCTTGACCTTACGGAACTTAGACTTAGTCGAGGGGGTATTAGACCCGAACTTTCGTCGCGTAGGATGACCCTTGGTTGATGGAATAGGTGACTAAAGTAGAGTGACGTACCGTGGGTATGTCCCGCGGCATACTTACGATACGCTACTCCGCTTAAGGAACCTTAGGATGTACATATTTTCGAGATCAGTGATTCTTTTCATATCCATGATTATACATCCATTTGAGATCCTCG
The DNA here is from genome assembly GCA_030015575.1 of Agapanthus africanus. Lineage (NCBI taxonomy): Eukaryota > Viridiplantae > Streptophyta > Magnoliopsida > Asparagales > Amaryllidaceae > Agapanthus > Agapanthus africanus. Next base: position 220,856,852 of record JASDDO010000029.1, read on the forward strand.
ATTCTGTTAGTTTCATGATCATACCTTCATTGATGCTGTTCCTTCTTATGATCATGTATCCACTCTGGATCTGTTGTTCTCTTCTTGCCATTGATCTGCTCTCTTCGATACTCGATTGAGGTTCCTGTCGCCATGTTTGAGCGCAGTTCGGGCTGCTGCTAGAGTTACGGTCAGTGTGAGCTCGTCTGGTACGAGGGCCGCCATTGTGTTTTCTGGTGACATGGGAACGTCTCGAGTTAGTATTGGTGACTGTGACCTCTAGTGGAGGCGAGTGCTTGGTTTTGCACCGGATGATCAGACCATTGTTAGAGCTGTCAGTTGAGAGAGGACTATTGATGTACACCATACCTCAGAGGTTATGATGTCGCCTACCGTGCAGAAAGATGAAACAGCTGTTGCTGAGATTGACAGGATGTCGCTTCCGGTGCTTACGAGCTGAGATCGCCGGAGTTTCTAGGCAGATATAAGACAGACGATAGCGAGTCTACCCGATTTGAGAAACGAAGGTGATTCGTCCGATTTATGCGCCGGAGTAGGCCCAGTTGAGTTAAAGATTTCCAGTGCGGAGAGTCTTACTCAGATTTAGAGCAGACCGATTTAGAGATGACCGCCAATGTATTGCCTTTCCTGAAGGATTGAGGCGCTGTTCGGCGTACAGACGAATAAACCAGTTGTTGCTGCAAATGACGAGATATCGCCCAGATGGTTGGGGCTACTGCAATATGAGCATATACTTAGAGATATGATGGACGGTCGCTAGTCACCGAGGGTGGATGACTCGGGCGTGCGGTTCGTTCGCTTACTGATGCGAGGTCATCAGATAGGTTGCTTCCAGCTAGAGATGACTTCACACCGAGACGTTGAGAGTCGATAGAGACGATCGAATGTCAGGAGCCCATTTTCCATGTTTAAAGCATTCGGAAGGACATGCAGGCAATTCTATGGACCCTCTAGAAGAATGAAACCCTAACTCGATATAATGACCGTGTGAAAGCCCTTGAACCTTAGGGCTGCGGCAGTTCTGCGGTGCCATTAGTGAGGCTTGAGTTTGCCCTTCTACGGCTGGATCATTGATGCTGTGGTATGTACTCGATGCTGTTAAACTGTACCCAAGATGTTGAGCTCTTGGGGGATTAAGAGATTTTGACGAATCGATCGAATGGTTCGACTTCCTTCGGTTGCTAGGTGGTGAGATGCATTTCTTGGGAGACTCCAGATACGAGGATAGCCGTTGGAGCACCGTCCATGCAGCCACGATGAGACGAGTCCGAAGCAGTCGCCATTGAGGCAGAGTGAAGTAAAGAGTTCGCAAGAGATTTCGACGAGATGACGTCCCACTCTGCTGACATCAGAGATGCGATACGCACGCATAGGCGTTGTATATGGATACATCTTCCAGAAAAAGGCGCGATAAGTATGCAGCCATTCCGGAACAAGAATTAGTTTTAGCAATGGATGATGACTTCCGGGAAATCCGGCAGGAATGCGATTTGAGAGAGAGACCTCGACAGGACCTTTCTGGAATACGATACGAGAAGACCTAGACCCAGGAGTGGTAATATTGCGCATACCCAGTAGGCCAGAGTTCGGCATCGTCGACGAGGTAGTTGACCAGGTTCGGATAAAGGACCTCACCCAGATGCGTTGTAATTGATCGAGGATGAAAGAGTATTGAGTATTCCTCCGATGGTTGGGACGCGTTCCCGAGAACCTGTTCGTCCAGACATCTTCTATAGAATGGTAAAGCTACAGAGTACGCGATTTCAAGTCCGTGCGAGAGACTTCGGATTGACTGTGGCCGAGAACAGTGCAGTGCGTAGATAGCATGGCGTGACGCCATAGTGGACGAAAATAGAGACAAGTGGAACCTGAGGTTCGTGCGAGACGCTGACGAGCTGTCATTACTTCCCGTTAAGGCTAGAGACCTGATATGCTTACAAAGGCGTTAGGATGCGACCAATTTCCGAGAAAATGTTGTGCAGAGGACACAGATGTCGATCGAGTGAGAAGAGATTATGCAAGAGAGTCAGCCTCCGTACAGTTCGGTATAGGCAAGATCGGAAGAGACCTTGAGCAGGATTCCTTCCAGGACATTGCTGCAATGATGTTTTCACCCAGGATCAGATGTGTGATGTGCATTCAGAGAGCCAGAGGCCGACGCCAGCGACATACTGCTTTACGAGTGGTCGTGAGGATTGACTGAGAGATGACCAGAGAAGTGCCAGAACGGAATCGTCCCTGTTAGCACACCTGACAGGGCCGATGAGCCGATTGACTGCGAGGTAGGTAATCCGCATAGAAGATAAGGACCCAGAGTCAGAGGACGCCAGACCGTGAGCAAGAGGCAAGTAGATATCTTGCGCTGCTAGCATTGGATGCACCGACTCCTTCTCGACCTTGAAGGAGAAACTACCGACGACGGTACTTATGATTTGGTTTTGATATACGATCTTGGTGCACGCCAGATGCACTAAATCGAAATTCTTCGTGCGTGTCAAATGCGGCTGATTTTGCTGTCAGGCACACACGTTGCCTATGACAGATGTTTCGTGCACACCAGTTGCACCTATATGCTGTTTTGTTCACCTGTATGACATACATGGATTTTGATTCCGTGCGCACCAGACGCACCGGATATTCTTATATACATTTTTGGGGATTGATTTCTTAGAGAGCAGTACACTTTGATGATATTCGCTATGTATTGATGTTTTCGGAGCCCCGACAAATTGGATTTTGCTGAAATGTTGTAGTATTGGGGGTTTAAATTTAAATTCGGGGACCGAATTTATTTAAGGGGGGTAGATTGTAACATTTCAAAATAATAAAAATATTATTTTTAGGGAATATTTATAATTTAATATTATTTTATTGAATATTTTAATAATTCGGTATATTTAAATCCAAATAAATAGGGGAAAATTTTGGAAAAGTTATGGAAAATTCTAAAATAGGGTAATTTAGAGAATTATGCCATTTTTAAGTTTAATTGATTAGTTATATGCTAATTTAGTGTTAATCGTGATTAAAAATCGCTAATCGGTTTTTCTAGTTTTTTGTGCAAAACTTGCACATATCATCTTTTCTTACACTTGTGCATTTTTCCACCATGGTTTCTCATTTGGGTTTACGATTTGAGTGAGAAGGAATTGATAGAAAAGAAATAGAAAAGAAAAGAGAAAGGGGAATATTATATGAGGTATGGTGAGAGAGAGAGAGGTATGGGCTTCTTTGACCAACGACTTAACCATTTCCTTTGATCCCAACACTCATTTTCTTCCCCTCTCCCTCAACTCCCTGCAGTTGCTGCTTCTCCTCACCTCCCTCCCCACTTCACCTCCTCAAAACATCTCAAAAACATCACCAAAACTCCATATTCATTTCATTAAAAGTGTGCACAAGCTCAAGATCTACACATTGGACCAAGGAAGCAAGGATTTTGGCCACTAGGGGTAACTCAAGAATTTTCTTGAGTTGCCAAATGAGGTATTTTTCTGGATCATTAACTTAGTTTTAGCATTTCCTTTACCCCCATGTTTAGATTGAACCGATATTGTGTGATATTGTGGAGATAAGGAAAACCTAGTTAGGGTTTGAGGAAATTATGAGTTGTAATGTGAAATTGAGTTCAGTAGAGGCTACACCAACACCCTAGTGCATGAATTGAGACCCTAACCTGAGACTTAAGGCCCGGAATACGGATTTAGAAACCGATATCGGAAAGTTTGTGGAATCTGTGAAGGTTATTTGAGATCTGCTATCAACCCGAGTCTCTGAAAATTATATTGAATGGACAGTGACATGTGCATGCACCCTGGAAGCTAACCCTAAGACCCTAGCCCCTAACTCCTAGACCCGGCCGCAGATTTATCCTGTTTTGCCGCAAATTGCGGCCTGGACCCCACCATTTTGCCTCGTTCTGGTTCTGTAGCTCCTACATGTGTAGATTAGGCCCCTGGCACGTATAGATTTGTCTAATTTGACCTATGGTGAAATCTGGAGCCTCTTTCCTTAGTTGCTGTTTTGGATTCGTGTTTCCGTATTCCGTATTTATAGTTCTGAAATTATGTATTGTGTTTTACCTCGACCATTTGGCGTTTATACGACGATATCGAGGGTTTATTGATGGTATTGAAGGCGTGCCCATAGGTTCTAACCTATAGGCCCCTTATCGTATCGTTTTAGGTTTGGTGTGCCGTTTTAGCCTTGATTTGGTTTTAATACACATTACGATACTTTGACGTGTAGGTACCTATGAAGACTTCAGGATGACGAGCGAGCGCGTGGCGATGTCGACAAATGAAGACGCAAGGTGAGTAGATTATATCTACAGGGGGAAGTCGGGGGATGACGTATAGCACCCCCATAGTCCGTAGTTGATATACTATATATGATAGTTATAGTGTGTCATGGATATTGTGTTAGGTGTTTTATGGATAGTTTAGGCTTAGAAGTAAACTAGTGTAGTTCATAGCCACGAACCGTAGAATAGGTTTACACCCACACGCACACCCTTGCATATTCACTATACTTACACTGCGTTGATGATGATATTGGATGACTTTGGAGATGAGTCGATGATATTGGGCTTGGTGCCGTGAGATCGGTGATTTGATATGATTCGTATTTAGGATACGATATGTGATTCTTAGCGGGACTTTGGGCATGTGTTTTAGCCCCGCATTCATAATTATATAGATGGTATCGATTTGTACTAGACTTAGATTCAGTATCCCAGATTATGTGTTATGATGATAAGAATACCAGGTACTTGATGAGATAATGTGATATTGACCCGTACCCAGCTATTGGGATGCCGTACGACGATTTACCGTACGAGCTTTATATTGATGATAGATCCGCAATCATGACTTGAGGATTGTCATATGATATACCGTATTGTACGCGATACTATTGAGGCGGGATCACTGACTATAATATGTATATATATATTTATATCGACTTAGATTTAGGTGGATTCCATACCCCTCCCGGTTGACTTGATACTTAGATCTGTGGTTTGCATAATAGATGTTAGACTAGACCCAAGTCATACCTATTACAAAAACCCCGATTTATCTTATTTCAAATGGCAAGCTGCATTATTATTCATTTACCATTTATTCTACGGCTCGCATTGCATTGCATGCTCATATGTTAATGATTCATATTCCTTGTGCGCATGCTTTTACATAGTTGCATGCTTATATTAGTGTTCTTGTTGCATGTATTATAATTCATGGATTTCGCACTGTGATATGGTTGCATATGATGATTCTGGATTGTTTTACTCCTGCGTATATATATCAGTGGTATGGGATGCTGAAATATATATGTATACCCATAGAGTATATATATATGAGTGGTTTGGGACGCTGATATATATATATATATACGCATACTTAATATATCATCATGATGATCTTTGCAAATTTACATATGTGCTCGGAGCCTATGAGCTCGATGTGAGAGGAGCCTATGTGCTCGGGGCCTATGAGCTCGATGTGAGAGGAGCCTATGTGGTCGGAGCCTATGAGCTCGATTGGAGTGGAGCCTATGTGCTCGGAGCCTATGAGCTCGATTGGAGAGGAGCCTATGTGCTCGGGGCCTTTATGGTCGATGGTATATTATATCTCCCCTACCCCACAATTATTGTATATGCATTGCATCACATATTAGTAGTACCTGATAGAGTACCTTCATGAATGCTGCATACATGTCGGATACATGATATATGGGTTTCATTTGATATTGAGATATATAGTTTGTGTCAATGCTCGACGTTGATTTTCTGATGATTTCATTCACGATATCTCCTGTTTTCATTTTACCGCATACATACATCATATTTATGATATATTGTTACGTGAGGCACTAGCACGAGTACTTGGCACTACCTTATGTTCAGATATTACATTGCCACTTTACTATGCTTCAAACTTATTCATTTGAGGTTTATATTATTTCTGATCGTTATGACTTAGGTTTATGTCATGCTTCCAATTTCTGCTTGTAGATATTTTCTATTCACGAGTTGGCAACTCACCCCCGTTGTGCCACAGTTCTTGCAGGTTTTGCCGTACATGTTCCATAGCGGCATTTCCGGCACATTGCTTCCTTTTCGGGTGATTTGCTTGGTAGGTGGGTTCTTTGCATCAGAACCACCCTTGTATATGTATTATTCTTTGTATCTAGAAATTCCATCAACCAAAACTTATATATTGTTTCAGAGTTAGACGCAAGTGATGTATTATTTTGACCTTAGAGTCGCACTCAGTAGTATTACGATTTTCTTGCTTATTGGAGATTCTCTTGGGTTTGGTCATCGCCCTTCGGCGTTGTATATTGTATTGGTTGTGTGGGTTGTGCTCTTTGCTTAGGCGTAGTAAGTGTTTGATAAAATGCCACATTGGAAAATAATTTACAAAATATGTTTCTTTACTCTAAATGGTTTTAGATTTCTGGGCTTTTGGCTTACTTGGATCAGATGGAGTCCTATAGACTCCATATGGTTCAAGGGCCAGTCACGTGCTCTTTTGGTTCGTGACACATGAGGGAATGGTGAGAGAGTGAATAATCAGGGGGGGGGGAAACTATCATCCAAAGAAGAGAGAAAAAAGATATGATGATCAAGAATCATTTCAACAAAAACCTCACTCCAAAAACCCATCATCACTACACAAGTCAAGCCATCATGAACCATCATGAAGTCAAGAAGTCAAGGTCAAACAAGAGCTATCATGAAGCAACAATATGCAAAGACAACCCTCCAAAATGCTTGTTTGTACAAATGCAAATAAGCCCTCCTCCACCATTTTTTGGCCAATGAAAGATACAAATGAAATATGGCTGAAACGGAAAACAAACTAGCAACTCCAAAAAACTGATCCCGTAATAAATTGCAGGAAAACCCCGATACTGTGCATACACACCCGCATCTGTATTCCGACCGAATACAAATGCAATGAGACAAAACCTACACTATACAATACTAGGATCCGGCTTAAACCAAAGCCCGCTAGTATAAACCGTCCGATCAGGATCCGTGCAATACCGCACGTATCTGATCGAACCCTGCCATATCTCCATACGGCCTCTACAGCGTTTCGCCCGAAAACTTGAGCAACTGAATGTGGGGGACTCTAAAGACTCGTCAATACTATGGCTGTGGATTTAACCACTAGCACGTCAGAGGTATTAGCCATACGTGACGGGCTACCAGCTATTGACCAAAAGGGACGTCGATGAGCGAACTCATCCTGACACCCTACTGAGCCTTCCAGTGACAATATCCGTACAGTCCGGTCTGTTCGTCTATGAGTATCGCATGGCGGGCTTAGGGGGTTGGTAAAAGTCAGACCCCCAAAAGCGGTACAAGTCCTGTCGGAGTATAGCCTAGAACACCCTGAGATACTACTGGAATACCTACCAGTAAATCTCCTGCCTTGGCCAAGGACTTTTCATGTTCTGGCTCTCCTAGACACAGCGCGACCTCACCCCCAATACCGGGAGAGACGAACCACTGAAGATCCGCTCACTGCCTCCATATGGCTCGGGACTGTACCCAACTAAAACCTGTTTGCACGTCTCCTTTGAGCGTGGTAGGGTAGTAATCAAAGTACAGTGGGAACTCACACGAGACAAATGACGATCCTCAGGTCGATGAACTAACCTGTACATATGTCACCAGGGAACTGCCATCTGACGTCAGGTATAAGACCAACTAGCATGTTCCCGGCGAGCCCTATCCGGTGTACTCATAACCCAATGAGCACCTGTATACATCTTAGGTGAACCAACTGACACCAGTGGCTTGTGAGACCGGCCACCGCCCCTCATCGGGGTCTCGACTGCATACACTAGTTTACTCTGGAGTATCGATGCCCTATCTCGAAACGCCCACGACTAGGGACCTTTTAAGGATGTGCTTATAGACCACCAGCTCTCACATATATGATCGCCCTCATACTGCTGGCAGTCAAGCAAGAATCCTAGGGGCTCTATCAACGTGTAATAGCGACCTGTCAGGTCACCTAAAGCAGTACACGATGATAAAGATAAACCAGATAGTATACTATCATCTTGAGTAAGACTGTTCTTCTGGGACATGTCCTCCCTCAATCATTGCAATCACGTGCCTGTGATCCAATAATTGACTCTGAGGGCACTATCTCCAACAATCTCCTACTTGCACTCAAGGCTAATTATTGCGATGTCGCATACTCACAGCCTGTGTGATACCGAACACCCAACTCCTCTACTAGTCAGTCTCACAAAGTTTGTTTGCGAAACTATTGCGTTCGAGGAATAGCCTCAGTGTGTGGATCCGCTTTGATGTTTCTTTCTATGTCTCTCTATATCTCAAGTTCGCGGACAATGCCATCTCCCGAAATGAGCAATACCTGTCTTAGAATGTGTCTGGATGTCTGATGGGACCTATCTCATAAATGAACTCCATATCCAAACTTTTTAGACTGTATCGTCAACTGAACTTAATCGGTATCCTGCGCCATGCCTCACTCAGTATTGCCTTGGACCACCTGTCCAAAATACCGCCTCTCGTCAGAAGGAAAACGATAACTCTGACAACCTCCTTGTCGTCCAGGTCACCTTGGAAGCCTGGAATGATAACTATCTCCCGAATGAGGCTCTCGTTATCATATCCCTAGAACATCCACTTATGTTCTAAGACTGCTTCCGACTGTTTCTCAAGGATTGGATCAATATCAACTTATTGCACCTCGTGTAAAAACAACCTCTGGTGTGGTACTTGACATCTCATGATTGACTCAATTGCCTAAGCAAGTGATTTGCCAATCATGCACATCCCTCTCCCCTTTAGTCAGTAAGACACCTTTAGAGAGGGTGACTCCATCACCTGCAGGTACACCACCATGCCAAGAGTCGTCCATTCTAAATACTTAGAATGCTGTCTAAGTTCCCTGATTGGGAAATCACCCAAATCTAGATCTATAGATCTAGTAACCAGAATGTCAGATATAATATCCAAGTCCTGTGTGGAGAAACCACTGTGTGACGACCAAAGTGTAACCGATCGTAGTATAGGAGTTTATTTTCCTACTCTGTGTATGTCATCCAAATACCAAGACATCACACCCTACTACCTTCTTAACAGATCCATCCCCTATTCTGATGAAGTCAAACCTATGACTGTCACGTCAGAAATAGATGATCTATCCCCGCTATATCTGCTTTAGTCTACAAATAGACATAAGCCACCTGTCCACCAATGCTTCCGCTGCTCCCATTGACTACGACAACCCTCTGGCAGAGTCATATAGACGTACACTTCTAAAGCTAGTTTAGAACGACGCTATACTCATCCTCCTGCCGGGTCTCATAGTCTGGAACAACAGCAATGGCAAGTCTGGGTAAACAAGAACCTCCCTGTCACCGTTCTTGAGGCTACCGGAGTACCTCTCGGGTGCCTGAGGTTACCCACCGTATCTGCGAAGTGGCCAATGGAATGTCAAACCAGATTGAATCTTTAGGTTCCTATCAAATCTTCAGTAATCGTTTGTGGTTCTGGAATCACTTCCAGTTCTACCATACTCCCACTACTGTTTTCTGAAAAAAAATCCATTTTTGTTAAAACTGTGGCAAGTTTAGAACAATATCACTATTGATCTTCCAGATGGTAGAAAGTCAACCCTCGTCATAGCCTGGGTCAACCCACAAACAGCCATTACAGAAACGCGCCTTGAGTTATCCAGAGTCTGGTTTTAAGCATAAGCCGGACAACTCCCCGTACCTTAACATCATTAAGATACGAACTGTTCAATATCAAATATAGGACCAGAGGCACTGATTTAATTGAACCAGATTCAAATCATGCAGCTGTCTCCAGTGCATGTCAACTAAATGGAAGGAGGCCGATCAGCGTTACTCAAGTTAGGAATGCTTACAATTATGAGTAACCCGAAAGAGAAGCAAGTTCTCTTAATCATTACTATCAATTGAATACCACACACAAGTATCTACATTTTCGATCACCTTGAAGAATCCCGATACTTGCAACACCTGGTTCTCTACTTTATTCATATACCTATAACTTCTCAAAATTCGGACCCTGTGTTTCCGTGAAACACCTGTCTAAAAACTAGAGAAGTCATAAGTAAACCGAATATAGGACGAGAACCATCCCCTTTGTCCTCATGGACGCTGGACAGCATACAATACTCTGTATAAGTCCCTTGAGTCTAATAACTCATTCCCTGTGTGTCTTAGGTTGAAAACTGTACTTGTGGTTAAGAAGAATTACACCGCTGTTTAATGCTCCTTACCTAACCATCCACTGATATAGGTAAATGTCATAGACATAATTTCAAAAAGGTATATCTCACTCTATGAAAATAGACGTACGGATATATCAATTTGAAATTGGTTCATAACAACGGATATTCAAAAACAAATATTTGCCGTCCGGCAAACAACCCAGGTGACTTCCTCAAATATCACCGATTACAACGAATCCCGATATAATGAGGATGATCACCTAATTCCCAATAACTTACGCCTACTCCTTATCTGTAAAGCCATACAGATGAGAGAATCAAACCTGGTAAATACATACACTGGAGCAAGTATCTAATCGGGAAATCAGTTTTGTTTTAACATTACACAGTGAGACTGAAACATTGAAATGTTTCGATGGGGTATCCCGGTATTCCTAGTATTGCCTCTTCCATTATCCAGGTTCACGACTGTAACCGTATAATTCTTTTCCACCTCTCCAAATCCCTTTATATGTCTTTAGTCGTTACCTTCTGTACACCCCTTTAGGCCAAATGGTTTTCTTCCTTCCCTACCGTTCGGCACCAGCCTATGGTTTGGAAGAAGACTATCCAATAAGCATAATGGGTGTACTGTCCAAATCCTAGGAGCACTCGCAATGCGAGAGAAGGTGAAGATAAAAGACAACCGAATAAACCTTATTCCTATTTCTCCTGAACCAGAATCCATCCCCGAACTGGAACGAGTTCCTTTCGAGTTCGTATATAACCATAAGATGGAGTATCCAATAAACTGTGGATCTTCGTAGTGATACGGAGTATTCTGGAGAAATACAAATGTGATTTAAGGATTGGCGAAGAAATACTTGGTTTGGTCGTGAATAGCAGTCGCAATTTACTTTCCCTCTTACTAATCCCTCTCTTTGTCTTTACATAATACTTTCTGTACACCATCGTTAGGCTAATTGGTTTTCTTCATTCCCTACTGGTCGGCACCAGCCTAAGGTTTGGAAGAAGACTATCCAATTTGCGTAATAGGTGTACTATCTCCTAAACCAAGGAGTACTCGCAACCAGAGAGAAGGTAAAAGGAAAAGACAACTGAATAGTCCTATTCGTTTTCTCCAGAACCGGAAACCATTCTCGAATAAATTCCTTCGAGTTCGTATATAACCATACGATGGTTTTGTCCAATGGAAGTGGACGTTCGTAGTAATACGGGGTGTCCTGGAGAAAAGGGTAAAAGTAGGAGTGGCAACGAGGTTTGCAACTCTGACAATCCAAAAGCCAGTGTTAAAGAAGGTTCGGTTAATTCTGGTCACTGAGTCATAGTCTTAGGGTCGGGTCAATGGTCGCTGCCAAAGAGAGAGAGAAAAGAAACACTCAGCGTGCACTCTATCCTAGATCAGAATGGTTACCAATTTATCTAATCTGGAAACCTCCCACTGTCACCTCAAATTCTCCTCCAAACCTAAAAGAAGAATTAGTGGGGATCACTCGAGGAGTAAACCAACTCATCAGTGGGAATCGGGATCCAACTATCATTGCTTGATAACGTGATGGAATCCTCTCACGTCATCACACTTTAGAAGGTATGCGCATATCTGGCAAGTTTCAGTTTCTTTAGAAACTCCCGATATGATTTCTTCCCCATGCTCTTATAACCTTGACGAAGGCCAACATATCATAAGTCACATGTTAAGTTCTACCCGTCATTGTCCAGGTTAATTTGAACCCACCCGTACATACCCTTAACGAAGGCCAAAATAGTAGTACGACTGTCCCAAACCAACGCATCTATCTATGCTGCAGAAAGGTAACAAATAGCTACCATACACTATGCCTTGACGAAAGCCAACATACATAGCATGAATACTAAGTGCTACCTTCCTGAAATGACGGAGGGCTACGAATGGTTTCTGGCGAAAAACCTTTAACGTAATGAACTTGATATCATTGAAGTAATCAGATAGCTTTATAAAAATATAGTGACGAAAACCTTTGCTAAAGAGGTCACTCCCGGTGAAGGGATCTCGGCTCTTTCCCCGTAGAATGAGGTGCAGGATATTCCAACTGAATACCACGATGCAAAGCAAAACTAATCGGCTATTGTGAAGTTATTGCCCTGACGCAAACTTCTGTCCAAGGGGTCACTCCCGGTGAAGGGATCTCGGCCCTTGCCTCGGGGACTGGACTAGCGTGGATGCAAAACATATACAACATCTACTAGTATATATATCAATATATAATACTTCGCTCAAGGCGTGATAAAATGCAACATCACAGAAATGTAATAACCATCACAGAACAATACAGATATCTGGGATCCCCGGGTTTCACAGAGCCGCTACTGAAACCCGACGTTCCCCTGGTCGTGTGGATAGCCTGTGCAATGAAATCCTAGACCCCTACGGCCGCGGCAAGTTACCCGCCAAAACCTGAAGCGAGGCAGCCCCCTTCAGCAACGTGAATGGACCACCCAGCACTTCACGGAATCCGGTAACTTGGGCACCCCTCCTGGGTCAACCTGTACCCCCTACGAGTGCGGCGAATAGCCCGCCAATTCTAGAGTGAAGCCCCCTCCGTCTCAATGCCATGAGATGCGGGCCCATTGCCACTCTAGAACCTGGCTATCCGTGCACCCCACCTTGGGGTAATCCTAGTACAGAAAGTAAAATATACATACAACGGGTACATCGACCTCGACCCGGTCGTGCCCCAAAAGAATAATATACAATCAGGCAGTGACAGCAGTCCACATGTCGGACGCTCGCCCCGCAATATCAAATGTACATAATACAACAAAAACTGTACTAGCATTGCATCCAGGCTATCCCCCACGACCAATCCGCAACATTACAGCACAACACAGAAGATCAACGTGAATGTCACGTTCGCAAAGCCGTCTAACCGGGCTATAGAAGTTAGACAGGATTTACCGATCGAGTGACATTCACGGTCGCAGATATAATGTAAATACTGTGAACTAATGTGTTTAAAATATTCGATCGATCAAATTTAGCCAAGTGGGCCCCCAAGCACTACTGTAGCACTTAAAAAAATTCTGGACCTAAAAAGAATATTCCAAAACCCCAATTTCACTGTAAAAAGATCACTGTGGAAAAATGGTGCAGTGAACTCGCTGAACTGCGGCGGAACCGCGGCGCCAAGGGGGTTTTGGCCGCGGTTCCGCGGTGGTTCTACAGTATCACTCTACCAAATTTTCACAGATGTCTTAGAATTTCCTGCACAGTATTCTGAAACAACCTGAAAAATTTTTGGAGCTAAAAAAATTTCGACAGAAACTGATGAACTTTGAAAATGCAGTTTTTGAAAATCCGATCGATCGAACTTGTAAACACGTTAGACTAAGCTAGACTAGGTTAATGGCGTGGCTCTGATACCACTGTAAGTGCACGGCGGCGCCCCGGCCGTCAATCCAACGCCGGAATGCGGAAGTGATGCTTTTCTTTAAACTTTTAAACCGGCACCACCGTGCACTATAAACCCGGATCGGGCCATTAAGCTATTCCTAGCTATCTAGCGAAGGGGGTAGAGAAATATACTGAGCGATCCGTGTTCTTCGGTCTTCTCGTCGTCGTCCCGATCTCCCGCGGAATGTCCGGTCTCCATCTCCTCGCCGGAAGGGCACCACGTCGCCGGCTTCTTTTACGGGCTCCCACCTCTGGACCGAGGCAACTCGGGCACGAAGTTGGCGAGCCGACGTGCCTAAGGTTTGCTGTAGAATACGTGTAGTGCTCTATGTCTCATTTTGGGGTATTGGAAGTTGCCTTTTGTGGAGGAAATGAACTAAGCCTTTTTGGAGATGAGTTTTGGGGATTTTTGCAAACACATGAGAGCCAAAAATCCCCCCACAAAAATTGGGCAGCCCCCTTTCCCTTTGGCCGGCCATGCATGAGGGAATGGTGAGAGAGTGAATAATTAAGGAAGGGAAACTATCATCCAAAGGAGAGAGAAAAAAGATATGATGATCAAGAATCATTTCAACAAAAACCTCACTCCAAAAACCCATCATCACTACACAAGTCAAGCCATCATGAACCATCATGAAGTCAAGAAGTCAAGGTCAAACAAGAGTTATCATGAAGCAACAATATACAAAGACAACCCTCCAAAATGCTTATTTGCACAAATGCAAATAAGCCCTCCTCCACCATTTTTCGGCTAATGAAAGATACAAATGAAATATGTCCGAAACAGAAAACAAACTAGCAACTCCAAAAAACTGATCCCGTAATAAATTACAGGAAAACCCCGATACTGTGCATACACACCCGCATCTGTATTCCGACAGAATACAAATGCAATGAGACAAAATCTACACTATACAATACTAGGATCCGGCTTAAACCAAAGCCCGCTTGTATAAACCGTTCGATCAGGATCCGTGCAATACTGCACGTATCTGATCGAACCCTGCCATATCTCCATACGGCCTCTACAGCGTTTCGCCCGAAAACTTGAGCAACTGAAAGTGGGGGGCTCTAAAGACTCGTCAATACTATGGATGTTGATTTAACCACTAGCACGTCAGAGGTATTAGCCATACGTGACGGGCTACCAGCTATTGACCAAAAGGGACGTCGATGAGCGAACTCATCCTGACACACTACTGAGCCTATCAGTGACAATATCCGTACAGTCCGGTCCGTTCGTCTATGAGCATCGCATGGCGGGCCTAGGGGGTTGGTAAAAGTCAGACCCCCAAAAGCGGTACAAGTCGTGTCGGAGTGTAGCCCAGAACACCATGAGCTACTACTGGAATACCTACCAGTAAATCTCCTGCCTTGGCCAAGGACTTTTCATGTTCTGGCTCTCCTAGACACAGCGTGACCTCACCCACAATACCAGGAGAGACGAACCCCTGAAGATCCGCTCACTGCTTCCATGTGGCTCGGGACTGTACCCAACTAAAACCTGTTTGCACGTCTCCTTTGAGCGTGGTAGGGTAGTAATCAAAGTACAGTGGGAACTCACACGAGACAAATGACGATCCTCAGGTCGATGAACTAACCTGTACATATGTCACCAGGGAACTGCCATCTGACGTCAGGTATAAGACCAACTAGCATGTTCCCGGCGAGTCCTGTCCGGTGTACTCATAACCCAATGAGCACCTGTATACATCTTAGGTGAACCAACTGACACCAGTGGCTTGTGAGACCGGCCACCGCCCCTCGTTGGGGTCTCGACTGTATACACTAGTATACTCTGGAGTATCGATGCCCTATCTCGAAACTCCCACGACTAGGGACCTTTTAAGGATGTGCTTATAGACCACCAGCTCGCACGTATATGATCGCCCTCATACTACTAGCAGTCAAGCAAGAATCCTAGGGGCTCTATCAACGTATAATAGCGACCTGTCAGGTTACCTAAAGCAGTACACGATGATAAAGATAAACCAGATAGCATACTATCATCTTGAGTAAGACTGTTCTACTGGGACAGGTCCTCCCTCAATCATTGCAATCACGTGCCTGTGATCCAATAATTGACTCTGAGGGCACTATCTCCAACAATTCGTCTCAGATATCACAGAACATAGGCAGCAGAAACATATATATAATGTGGGATATACTAGGACGTCCGTATTTAGATTTAGCCAACAATAGAAAATACGGATTCCACAGTTGCGATGAATAGCCAAACCTACACCCCTAGACCCCTACGAGAGCGGCAAGCGACCCTACCAATCCTGGAGTTTAGGAGACCTGGTCTCGACTCCTCAAGATGGCCTCCCACTGAACCTCAGAACCCGGTCACTTATGCTCCCCTCCTTGGGTCTATCCTAATGCAGAAAAGTAAATAATATACAACACTGGTGACATCAACCTCAACCCGGAAGTGCCCCAAATAAAAAAATATTACATTACATTTGAATTTACATGAATGAAAATATAAATCTCTCATCTCACATAAAAAAAACCCCGGCTATTCGATCGCGACAATCCTGCACATCATATCTCAGTAACACATAATATCATATATCATCAACGTAAGTAAGTATGCGTACCCCAATTGTCGTTGATGTATAGCAACGAAACCGGCGATATCGAACATACTACACTTACGGTCACAGAAAAGTAAGTGTAAAACTGCAATATCTGGAATCCACATTCTCTTTAGATATCGTAAATGCGAAATATCACATACTTCGTATTTCATGTCTAGTAATATGAATTCCACACATTGCATCACATTCCAGATAAATAGACAGTATTAAAGTTTTCGAACGAACGATCAAATACCCAAGATTACCTAAAGCTCAACACTTGAGCGGAGTTCAAAAACCCGGAGTGTGACATAGTAGTAGCGGTCCGCCGTAGAAAGGTCAAGCCAACGCCTCACATGTGGCACGCCGTACTGCCCCAAACCCTAAGGTTCAAAGGGCAGTTCAAGACGGTCACATAATCAAGTTAAGGTTTGTTGTCTTCTAGAGGGTCCACCACAACTTGCACATATCTCCAAAAGATTTAAACCCCGTGAAAATTGAGCAAATGATACTCGTTCGAACACTTCAATACTTTCTAATTTACCCTGAAAAGCCACGAAATGAAAATTCTGATCGAATCGTCGAGTCCAAAACCATCTCCAGAATATTCAGTACTAGATTCAGATTAAACATACCCAAAAATGTACACAAGCAAGTAGAAGAAAAACTATGTAAAAACGAGGCAGTGAATCACCTATACGGCCGCAGAGCCGCGGCCTAAGCAAGCTTTTGCCGCGGTTCCGCGGCAGGATTTACTGTTCACTGCTTCGTATTTAACAATTTGTCTTAGATTTTCCTGCTGCATTTTTTAAGTATTTTTAATTCTGAAAAATGACAGATTGTGAAAAATGTCCAGAGAGGGTCCCGAAATTCCGTATTTTGATCCGATCGGAGTTTTTACTTCGTTAAAGTGTCGCCTAATGTTCTAGGTCGGCTCTGATACCAATGTTAGTTTTACCTAGAACCCTATGAGAGGTTTGGAAGCATCACATGTCACAAAGATCAAGTTTTTATGGTGCTAAGTAAGCATACAAAGGATCTATCCTAGAAAATTAGGGTTACAAAACATTAACCAACATCATAAGTAACAAAGGCTAGGGTTTTGATAGTACAACCTTTGTAGCTCCCTTTTATAGACTCCTTGGCCACTTGAGAGTTGGAAAACGATTAGCTTGAAGTTTTCTAACATCCACGACGATCCACCCGAAGCTCCTTTGTCCATACTTGCAACTTCACTTTATCAAGAGGATGAAATGAAGCTAATACTCTAAACAAGTGGGCTAGACTTGTGTAGAATGGTGTTGTGGTTCTCTTTCTCACTTCAAAATCCTATCTTGTTGAGTATTTTGCTCACTTGAAAGATCTAGAAAGCAAGAGATCAAGGTTGAAGAAGATGATGGTTTTTTTTAAGAAGAAGAGAAGATAAACTCTAATGAGAAAATGGAAAATATAAGTATATATATTTTCCACTTCTCAACTCAAACCATGGTTAATTATAAAGATATTATTGTACTTGAGTTTAAAACACCAAAGAAAAATTAACCAAGTGTTAATAAGTAGGTGAGTATGGTAAGATGAAGAGAGTGTAGAAACAATCCATGAATTAATCCTTTTTCTTTTCCTTTTTGTTTTAACACAAATGTAATAATAATCCATATAAAACCCATGGTGTGAGTCTTATATTGCCCCCATTTTCAATGTATATGCAACCATGATAGAATGATGTATGTATACATGTGCGCATGCACATCCATATGTGCATGAACAAGAATGAATGCATACATGCATGCATACGTCCAAAAGAAACAAGATAGGATTTTTAGTGAGAAGCTAATGGTTAAATGATAAATCAACACCTGATTTATCAACCCGGTCATATCACATACGACCCGACCAAAAGCAAGCCGTCCAATTAATATACGGTATCTCATACGCGCATTTTAACCGGGTCCATGCGCATATCACATACGCGCACCACAACGTTTCGCCTGGACTAGGTAACTCCTTTGTGGGACTCTAAGACTCGTCAATACGCCGGCAGTGGGTGATGATCATATCAAGCACCCCCAAGCCGCTAGCGGTCAGCTAAACGTAACGGCCACCCGGGTATTGAGCGATCAGAAGAAAACAAGCGAACCTGCTACAACTCCCGTCGAGCCAACCGGCAAAACTGCCGTACAGGCCGGTCTCTTCGTCAGATTGTTAGTTGTATGTATGCCCTAGAGGCCATTACTGTACATAGGATGTATATTGTAGTGGATGCTGGGACATATATAGGGAGGACTTTCTTGCTCGACATGATAGTATGCTATCTGGTTGCTCTTTATCTTAACGTGTACACTGATTCTCTCTGTTACATGTTGGTAAACCCCTTAGGATGTGTACTTGACTACCTGGACTATGATGCAGATCATACTAGTGGGGACATGGTAGTCCATAAGTACATCCTTCAAGGTCCTTAGTCGTGGGTGTATCGAGACGGGGCATCAATATACCAGAGTAGACTAGCGTATACCTTCTCGACCCATACAGATGGGCGATGGATGATCCCATATCCATTGGTGTTTGACATCAGAGATGATATACGGGTGCTCAGTGGAGACTGGGTACACTGGACGGACTCGCCGAGAACTCCCAGATAGTATTATACCATACGTCAGATGGCAGTTCTCTGGTGACACTGGTACAGGTAAGTCTGTAGACCCGAGATCGTCATAGAGTCTTGTGTGATTCCCACTGTGCTTTGATTTCCACCTTACCACATCCAAAAAGGCGTGCAAAACGGTGGCTTTTGGGTACAGTCCCGAATCACATGGGGGCAATGTGCGATAGGAGGGGATCCGTCTCTCCCGGTATAGGGAGTTGATGTTGCACTGTGTTCGATTGGCTATAACCGGAAATCCCTGTCCAGGGTTGCTGAGATTTACTGGTAAGTGTTACCAGTAGTTTCTCGAACTGTTATAGCCCTCATATCGACACGACTTATCGAGCTACTGGGGTCTGACGTTTACCACCCCTAGGCGAGATATGCGACATATCAGACGATCAGACCGGACTGTACGGTAAGTGTTACTGGTTGGATTCACATGAGTGTGAGCGGGCTTGCTCGTTGATCTTCTGATTGCTCAATACTCGGGTGGCCGTTACGTTTAGCAGACCGCTTGCGGCTTGTGGGTGTGTGATATGATCATCACCTGCTGCCGGCGTATTGACGAGTCTTTAGATTCCTACACAGAGGTTTCCTGGCTCAAGCGAAACGAAATAGGAGCGCATATGAGATATGTGCGGGACCGAGAATAATGCGTGTATGTGATACTGTATTCTATTCTCACGATGAATGTATCGATTGGTTGTATGCGATATAACCTGGTCATCGAATCGAGGATTGATTCGATAAGTCGATACATTGGATATTAGTCAGTCATATGCGATGTGACCGGATCGTTAAATCAAGGTTGATTTAATGATTTAATGTATAATTATATATTTGATATATTACTTTACATTAACTAATATTGGTTCACTTAAGATTACTTTCTCACTTGAATTTGCACATTGTATATATGATATAGTTTTGTGCACTAGTTTGTATCATGTTTGATGATACATGCAAACTTGGGTGTGTATGATTAAACCATGATTAAGTTAATGGTTAGGGTTTGATTTACTTATATATTTATTTCTTTTCATTTATATTTGGACAAGAAATGAAATGGTTGCTACTTTTGTTTTTTATTGAAGCTTCATGAAGCTTTGAAAGCTTGACCATTTTGTTTCTTTCCTTAACCCTAACCATTCACCTAACCCTAGTTTATTCTCTACACTTAACCATGGTTGCATTATGATAACCATCACTTGTTTTTCTATTATTGATAATTTCTTTTTCTTTCTTCTTCTTGATCTTCTTCATGAAGAGAAGAAACCATGGCTAGAAAATTCTAAGTGATGATTCCAAGTGAGAAATCTAAATCCAAAGTGAACCCACTTCCTATTTCTTCATCCTCTACCACTTGCCATGTAGTATAGGGTGTTTTCTTCATAAGTTTCATGACTTGGTGAAGTTGGAGCTTGATCTTGAGTTGCCTCGACGTAGATCATCTTCGGCATCGAAGTCGACGACCTAGCCCGATCATTTCTCCGATTGAATCAACACTAGAGTACAAGATCCGATGATCGCAGCGAAGGGACATCGTCACGGAGCTATGGAGGTGGAGGACCGGATCTACAAAGGTTGTATTTTCGTTCCCTCTTAGTTAAGTTGTTAACTAGTTGCATGTTTCGCCTTAAACTCTAGTCAACGATCGCATTAGGGTTTCTCGGCACCGGAAATTTTTGAATTTGGTATGGTTGATGCCTTGTGGAACCTCCTTAGAGTGCCTAGGAACCCTACAGTGGTATCAGAGCCTTGCTAGAGCCTTAGGCGATGCGTAGACGATGTTAGAATCCCGATCGAACCCCGAAACCCTAATTTTCACCCCTTTCTGTACATTTTCTGAAATCGTGGATTTTTGTGAATTAAAAATATGCAGAAAAATTAGCAGGGTTTTCTAGGAGTTACTGTGATAAACGAGATCCTAACTCGATCAAAGCGCCGAGGAACCGCGGCAATAGCAGGCTATTGCGGCGGTTCCGCGGCCGTACGGTCGCCTCTGTCATAGATTTTTGAACAGTAATTCCTATGTTGTAGTGCTGTTTTTTCTGGAAATTTTTAATCTGTACTCAAGAGTTGAGTTTTCTAGGTTGTATTGGGGACTCGGTATTTCGATCGGGAAGTTTAACTTCGTCCGTGTTTTTCCGGATAATTTTTGAAAATGTTGAAAAGTTCGACTATATATAAATACCCACTTTTTCCCCTGTCGGAAAATTTCCAAATGTTGGATTTTTTCCGTGGTTTAATGACGTTCTAAGTAGTGCAAGTAACGCGATGGTCCCTATAGAAGACAACAAACCTTAACTCGATTATGTGACCTTCTTGAACTGCCCTTTGAACCTTAGGGTTTGGGGCAGTACGGCGTGCCACATGTGAGGCGTTGGCTTGGCCCTTCTACGGCTGGACCGTTGGTACTGAGGCATAAAGTGAATGTTTTTAAACCTATTTCATGTGTTGATTTGTTTCGGGAAAACTTGGGTGTTTGATTGTTCGATCGGAAAGTTTAACATTTTTCTATTTATCTGGAATGTGATACAATAATTGGAATTCACAAGTTGTTATGAGAAAACTGAATGAATGTTATAAATCTAGCGGTTTAGTTTCACTTGATCGGTTGCCACGGAATTTTGATGCGATCAAAAGTCCGTTGCAATCACGTAGCGTACGCGGATACTCGCCGGTAAACTTAATAGACAGCTACAGCTCATAGCCCCGACCAAGTGACTGCAGGAGAACCCAGTCGGCGAAAGCATCCGTTCGGGTGCTCGCGGCAGCGGTGTTCCGCCTTAGTGCACTTCGTCGACGGTATCGGGGGTGCGGCCGTCTGCTAAAGTTTGCGACTAGCATTCGATCAGAATGTCTGGAATCCTGTTGAATTGCCCGACTTGATATTTAAAAGTGTTTTTGATATAGAGACTAAAATGCGGGGTTTATAATTGTTAGGCATGCGATGTCTAAGTAATTCATTTGATTAGGCATGAGATGTCTAAAGAAGTTGCGGATTCCAACTGTTGTACTTTTACACTTTCTTTTCTGTGACCGTAAGTGTAATATGTGATATCGCTGGTTTCGTTGCTATATGTCAACGACAATTGGGATACGCATGTTTACTTACGTTGATGACATGTGATGTTATGTATTGCTGGATATGTTATATTGGATCGTCGTGTTCGAATAGCCAGGGTTTTTTTTTATGTGAGATGAGTGTTTTTCATTTTCATTATGTAAAAACTTGTATGTAATATTCTTTTATTGGGGCACTTCCAGGTTGCGGAAGATGTCACCTTTTGTATATTAGTTACTTTTCCGCACTAGGATAGACCCAAGGAGGAGGACACAAGTAACCGGGTTCTGGAGTCCAGTGGGAGACCAACTCGAGGAGTCGAGTCCGGGTCTCCTAACTCTAGAATTGGTAGGGTTGCTTGCCGCTCTCGTCCGGGTCTAGGGGTGTGGGTTTAGCTATTCATCGCGACCGTGGAATCCGTGTTTTATACTGGCTCGTATTGAAAACACGGACGTCCTAATATATCCAATATTTCATATGATATTTTCTGCTGCGTTATCTATGTTGTAATCATGTGATATGTTCAGATAGATATTGTATATAGTATATATGATATATTATATAGACGTTGCTTATGTTTTACACCCGCGCTAGCCCTGCCCCGCTCTGCCGTTAGTTACCTAACCTAACGGTGTAGACGGGACATCGAGGCGAATGCGGATGGCATAAGTGTACGTCTTATTTATCTGTGATGTTTAGGTGCTCAAATGATGGGACTTCATTAATGTGAATAATGAAAGAAAAGAAACCTAAGATGTTGTGGAATCGAATTTCTAAATAAAACAGGTAGCTACAGTTCTTGCTTTGCACAGCGGTATATATGATATATCCTGCACCTTGTTCGATGAGGAAAGGACCGAGATCCCTTCACCGGGAGTGACTCCTTAAGCAATAACTGGCAGATGCTACAACTCTCGGTTTGTCTTTTGATTGCTTCTATAGTTTCTGCTTTGCACAGTGATATATATGATATATCCTGCACCTCATTCGACGAGGAAAGCGCCGACGATCCCTTCACCGGGAGTGACCCCTTTAGCAAAACTAGAAAAGCCTAAAAAACACTCCATTTCAAAATTCATTCGATCCTACAACGATATCAAGTTCATTACGCAAAAGGTTTTCAGAAAAACCTGTCGTAGCCCTCCGTCATTTCAGATAAGTCCTGCTTAGTATTCGTGCTGCGTTTGTTGACCTTGTCAAGGC
Source organism: Agapanthus africanus (assembly GCA_030015575.1). Lineage (NCBI taxonomy): Eukaryota > Viridiplantae > Streptophyta > Magnoliopsida > Asparagales > Amaryllidaceae > Agapanthus > Agapanthus africanus. Next base: position 220,880,037 of record JASDDO010000029.1, read on the forward strand.
GCAGTGTGCGGTAGCTAACCAGTATTTATCTTCTTATGCATATGATGCAGATTGGGTTAGGTTAGTCGTACGGCCTTGTTGACCTTGTCAAGAGTCGTGCGGGTGTGTTTGATTCAATCAAGAAATGATGGGTTGAACTTGACTTACGGTTTATGGTTTGTTGACCATGTCAAGGTCATAGATCGTTTGGGGCAAAATATTATCGGGAATTTCAAGTGTTGAAATTTGCAATGAGATTGCATACCTTCTATGAGATAGTTGGATCCCGATACCCGCTGCGAGTAAAAGTTACTCCTGGGAGAGTTTTACACATTACAATTCGCCGATCTAGTAGGTGTCTAGAAAGGTGTAAACGGGGTTACGCCTCTGGGAAAATGAGGTTTACATTAATTAGGTTCGTGCGAAAGCACGGGTGACCTCCCTCAAAGTACCGACACTAGCCTGGCTGAAAGATTGGCGAACCTGTAGCGTGTAATTAATCCCGGCTAGTCTTTCTTTTTAGGGTTTGAAGGAAGATTTGATAAAAACAGTGGGAGCTATCCTGATTAGATAAAATAATAAACAATCTGATCTTGCAAGAGCATACGCTGAGTGTTGTCTTCTCTCTCTCCAGGTAGCGACCATATCATGCCTTAATCAAGATAATAATACGGATGTTTTGACCGAACCCGCTTGGTATACTGAGCTGGGGAACGTTGGTCCCGCTTCAACTTATAATTGTTATAAGACAGAGCAGGAAATTGGGGATTACCAGAATTCCCGTGCCGCCCAAACGAAAAAATTGCATACCGACGCATCATCTTCGGGTGTGTTCATTACAAAGAACTGTTTCTCAGTATCCTCTACGTCCTGAGTATTATATACCGGATCAGGATCCTGCAAATGTAATGCGTTACATGGGCTACAGAAAGGTAGAGAACTGAGAACGGGTGATAAGTTTCATGAGACAGAAAATGGGGCAAGTGTTGCAGCCAAGTCTGTTGGTCACTGTCACCCTGTATTACCAATACATTGATTCTGAACGAATGTTATTAGATACCGAACCTGATATACAAAATCATATCAGTCTCTTTATTAGTAAAGATATGATAAAATTTTGTATTATTGGATAATGTTTTGAACATTTCCTATATCAAAAGTTGATCGGTTTAAGCACGTTATCTAAAAGCATTGATGTTCTAAATCAAACTACAGTTCTTAGTATACGGAACACACACAATAGGAAGAGTTCAGAAATGAACGGTTCCTTCTTGAGGTATTGTAGACTTGGTCATATCAATTTTACCCGACTAGCTAAGTTACATATAGATGCATATTTAAACTAGTTTGAATTTACATCTTGTGAAACTTGCCAGTCATATCACAGAGATAAGATGACCATAGCTCTGTTTATTGGAAACAGAAAAAGAGTTAGTGAACTCTTGGGATAATGCATGTTGATGTATGTAGGTCCCCTGTCTACACATACCAAGACCGGTTCTTTGTATTTTATTACATTCTCTGATAATCTCTCAAGATTCAGACATACGTTCCTGTTGAAACACAAGTTCGAAGCTTTTGAGATATTCACCGAATATAAGTTAGAAATAGAGAACCAATACGGGTATAAGTATTATGTCCTTTGATGTGATCAAGGAGGAGAATACTTGAGCACAGAAATCCTGGACTAATTCTAAAGGAGAATGAGATTCTCTCTCAGCATTACTCCTTCGTATACACCATAGCACGATGGTATATCGGGGCGGAGCAATTGCACCTTATATGATATAGTGTGCTCTATGATGAGTACCGCTGAGTTTCCTATTTCCTTTTGGGAATAATGCACTTGAGAAGTTGCATACCTATTGAATAGGGTTCCGATCAAATCAGTTGCCTACCACTTCATATGTGATATGGAAAGGGAAGAGTCTATATCTTAAGTTAGTTAAGATTTGGGGTTGTCCGGCCTATGTCTAAAAGAAAAATCCGGACAAGCTCGAGGCAAGGTCTGTTATGTAGAACTGGAAATGTTCCAGCTATACAAACTCCAGCTGATGATTTGGTAGAACAAAAGGATTCAATAGTTACCAACGAATCTCAACCTCTCCGCCGATCTAGTAGGGATCCTCACCCACCTGAGAGATACTTCCGTTTCTCTATGACAGTGGGAGCGAGGATTGCGTCATGAGATGATGACCCAACTAGTTTCGAGCTGGCCATCAAGAGTGGGACTCTGTAAGAATGGCTGGATGCTTAGCAATCTGAGATGGAATCCTTATACACCAACAAAGTATGGACTTTGGTTGCTTAATCTGAGGGGTTAAATCCCCATCAGGAGCAAGTATATCTTTAGAAGATTACTTGGTGTGCATGGAAAAGTTGAGACTTTCAATGCTAGACTTGTTAAAGGTTTGCATCATAGACCAGTTGTAGCTAATGATGAAACCTTTTCTGGATCCTATGCTTAAGTCCATCCAGATCCTACTTGAAACGGCTGCATACCATGAGTACAATATCTGGTGGTTGGGTGTCATGACCGCTTTTCTAAAAGGGTGTTTTAGAAGAGAGCGTCTATAAGTACACAGCCAGAGGGCTTCGTAAACAGTGGGAGCAGCGGAAACGTGCGCAAGATGTTTTATGTGATGAAGCAGGCATCGCGGAGTTGGAACATCTGTTTTGATGAGTTAGTCAAACAGTTTGACATCATCAAAATGGTAGATGAACCTTGTATATACAAAAAGGTAGTAGGGAGTATGGTAGTAGTCCTCGTAGAGTACGTGGATGACATACTCTTGATAGGGAAGGAGTTTCCTATGCTACGCTCGGTCAATCTCCGCTTATCACAAGGATTCTCCATATAGGATCAAAGTGATACCTCTTAAATCCTGAGTTTTCATCCATGAGATAGATGTAATAGTATGCTAGGATTCTCACTAGTAGTAGTGAGAAGGTATCAATCGATCCTGGGGAGAATCACTGGAAGGGTTCCAGGGTGATAAAGACGACTGAATGTCAGTCACAGGCATTGTCTTTACCCTCAGTAAAGGGACGGTATGTTGGAAGAGTTCCAATCTAGATACCGTGGCATACTAGACGATTAAGGCTGGATACATCGCTACTTAAGATGCTACCAAAGAGGCTGTCTGGGTGTATATTAGTTCATGAGATGAACTCAATTCCTCCCATTGTGTGACAATGGAGTTGTGGCATATGCCAAGGAACGTCCGTCCCATCAGTGATCCAGACATATTCTAAGGCAGTATCGCCTGATCATGAAGATGGTTGATCTCCAGGGTGATCGAGGTTAGGAGAGCAGACTCAGAGGATAACACGGCGGATCCACCCACAAAAGCCTTTTCCCAGAGAGAGACTTTTATGGGATGGTTGAGTATGAGATACTGCAACCACTGCTACAGATGGCCCTAGTGAAAGTGGGAGATTGTTAGTTATATGTATGCCCTAGAGGCCATTACTGTACATAGGATGTATATTGTAGTGGATGCTGGGACATATATAGGGAGGAATTTCTTGCTCGACATGATAGTATGCTATCTGGTTGCTCTTTATCTTAACGTGTACACTGATTGTCTCTCTGTTACATGTTGGTAAAGCCCTTAGGATGTTGTAACGTTTTAAAAATAATTAAATAAATAATTAAATGAATAAAATTGTTTAAGTGAATTTTATGAATTTCGGTAAAGTAAAATGTATTTTTCGTAAAATTAAACCGTGATTGTTTTTCATTATAATTTCAAAAATACATATTTTAATTATGTAATTACTAGTAAATGGTATTTATTTAGCCACTTATAAATTTTTATTTTAATTAAATATTTTTCCTAAATTAATTATTTTAAATATTAACATAAGTTGGTATCAGAGCGCTAGGTTTAACCTTGTATAAGTCTAGGTGACCCTTGGTTGATGGAGTAGGCGATTTAGGTAGAGTAACGTACCGTGGGTATGGTCCGCGGCATACTTACGATACGCTACTCTGCTTAAGGAGCCTTAGGATGTACAATTGTTTGAACCGTATTCCATTCGTTCTTTTGATCTATCTTCGTCAATGTTGGAGGGTGGTTTCTGTTAACCACGGGCACACTGGCAGAAGGAGCTGCGGCTCGAATGCGATAACCATTAGAGTATTGGTTATTCTTGAGGATTGAAGCATTGCTTAGCGTGCGGATAAAGGGTATTCACATGCCGTCCGGATGAAGTTAAAGGGTTCGAACGATTATCAGAAAACCATTTTCCCAAGTTTAAGATATTCGGAAGAACATGCAGGTATTTCGATGGACCCTTTAGAAGAATGAAACCCTAACTCGACATAATGACCACGAGAACGCCCTTGAACCTTAGGGTTTACGGCAGTTCCGCGGTGCCATTAGTGAGGCTTGGGTTTGCCCTTCTACGGCTGGATCATCGATGCTCGGGTATGTACCGGATATTTTAAACTGTACTTGAGTGTTGAGCTCTCGGAGAATTATGGGATTTTGATGGATCGATCGAAAGGTTTAATGTAGTCCGGATATCAAGTGAAGGGATCGACTACGTGGGAGACTCTAGATATGAGTATTGCCGTCGGTAGCGCAGTCAGCACACTTATGAAGAGATAAGTTTGAAGCAATCGACATCAGAGGAAAGAGGCGCACATTGACGATAGTGATTACGATGTGACTTGGTGATTTGAATTTCATATTTCTGTTATTGGATTTTGGTATTTTGAGGATTTTGTTCTACGATTGGCATTTCTTATGTGTACCTTCATTGCATTCTATCCGTGTTTCATATATCAGCTGTATTGATGTTGCTTAGTATACACCCAGTACACTTGATTTGGTTTTATATATTTTGAGATTTTTTTTATTTGATTTCGTGCATATGGGTTACATATGATTTTGATATATGCTTCGACCTAGTTTTTATCCATTTTCGTATTGTGATTTCGATTCTGATATTCGATGTATGTTTTCGTGCACCATGTGCACCTGATTAGGATTCTTGCGCATACTTGGCGCACTTGATGTGATTTTGTGCACACCAGATGCACTAAATCGGGGTTTTGTGCAGATTAAATGCACCTGATAGTGAGTCGTGCACGCCCGTTGCACTTGAAAGATGTTTTGGTGCACACCTGTTGCACTTATTTTGTTTTTGTGTGTATTCATATTATCTGTATTTGGTTTCGATTTCAGTGCGCACCGGACGCACATGATATTTTATTGATGTGATTGGGATTGATTTCAGTTTGAGCAGTATGTTTCATAATCATTATTATTTGATTTAGTAACCAGGCGGGACGTGTATGTTAAATAAAAGATATATATATATATAGTTATTTTTTTTAAAATAAACGTCCGCTACTTATGCCGTGACACGTGCATTGCACGGCGATTTTTAAGAGGGGTTTTCGTATGCTTCTTTATTATGATATTTAGGTGATTTCACTATGATGCACACTATATATAAGTTGTAGATTGATGTATATTATGTTGGTTTTCATATTGGGTTTTGATATTTTATTCTCGCCATAACTCCGATGATTGCGTTATGCTTGACGGAGTTGATTTTTGTTATGTATTGATGATTTCGGAGCCCCGACGATTTGAGTGTTTTGCTAAATGTTTTAGTATTTGGAGGGGGAGTTTTAATTTAAATTCGGGGACCGAATTTCTTAAAGGGGGGAAGATTGTAACGTTTTAAAAATAATTAAATAAATAATTAAATGAATAAAATTGTTTAAGTGAATTTTATGAATTTCGGTAAAGTAAAATGTATTTTTCGTAAAATTAAACCGTGATTGTTTTTCATTATAATTTCAAAAATACATATTTTAATTATGTAATTACTAGTAAATGGTGTTTATTTAGCCACTTATAAATTTTTATTTTAATTAAATATTTTTCCTAAATTAATTATTTTAAATATTAACATAAGCTTTATTTTTACACTAAATTAGTGTAAATTACAAATTTGAATGGTTTTAATTTGTAAAAATGAACCATGGCATATTATAATTTAGTGTGTATCATGATAAATTTATTTGCAAATTTTTCCTTTTTTCTAGAGCTTTCTTGAGTTGCTATAGTAATGAAATAAAAGAAATTAATTAAAATGTTGAAATGACATAAAGAGGTGGATATTTGTGGGGAACTTTCTACATCTTTCCTCACTCTTTTCTTTCTCTCCCTCCTCCCCTTGATGTGGCCGGCCTCCTCATCATGGAAGCCCCCCCATTTTTCCCCTCTCTTTCTTCTTCAAATTTGATAAAAAAAATTCATTAAAAATCCAAATAAAAATCCGCAAAATCCTATTTATTTCCTACCCTTTATTCTCTACTCTTCTTTACATGGATTTTGGAGTGGGAAAGCATGTATTTTTGAGGCTCATTTTGATGTTTGGACATGAGGTTGTGGAGGTATAAATCTTTCTCTTTTGTTTTATTTCTATTAGATGTTTCTTTTAAAGCATAATTAGATTAATTAGATTAATTCTAGTTGCAAATTCTAAAATTCAAGTTAGGTTTGTAAATTCAAGTTATGATTTTTATTAATTAATTAGGGTTATAATAGTTAGTTTAACACTTTTAGAATTGGAAAATCTTTCATATTTGTTGAATTGTAAATTTTTTTCATTTAAAATTGTTTAAATGAAGCTATTTAGCTAACTAGTTTTTTGTAAAATATATATGTGGGTGATATAAAATTCCAATTAAGGTGGCTATCATTAGATTGTAGTTTTAGTGAGAACTTTAGCATGTTAATGGAAAGAAAAACTTAGTTTGATTGCTAGTTTCTATTGATAATTGATAAATTGTGATAAAAATTGCTATTTTGTAAACTAGATTTTAGAAATTTCTAAATAAATGTCATTAAAAATATAATTTATGGTTTCATTAAATCATTATCATTATGAATTATGGTTTAATACATTAATTCATGAAAAATCACGTTTTGTAGTGGAATTGTGGTATTTTGCTTGAAAAATGTTAAAAATTGTTAAAAGTTGCAAACTTGAAATTTCAAATAAATGCAAAATTGTGTAATAAAAATAAAGTAAGGGGTTGTATAGTCTAGTTATACTATTTAATGAGTTTTTTAACCATTGGATTCATTTAAATGTCAAGTTTTGATGAAAAACTGTAAATTGGCATTTTCGGGTTTTACGAAATCGGGCGATTTGATGGATTTTAGGGTTTCGATGGATTTAATCATGTTTTATAATATAAGTAATGTGTTTTAAAACTACGAGTTATTTGTTAATGTTTATCTCGATCCATCGGAGTTTGTACGCCGATATCGAACGATATTTGGTGCTTTTGCGTGGACGGGACATAGGTTTTAACCTATCTTATTCCTTGTATCGTTTGAATTTCGTATGTGATTCAGTTTACGATGCTATTTATATGTTTGCATCTAGGTACCCCTCACGTGGACTGCGGGCGATGAAGAGGAGGATGGCGACACTGTCTTCGGCAGATATGGACCAGGTGAGTAGATGCATATCTACGGGGGGAAGTCGGGTGGATGGCGTTTAGCACCCCCGCAACGTAGAATAGGAATAGTACTTATTGACATTAGGAAACAAGATGTGACCCTAGTAGGACCCTAGTATTGACCCTAGGCTGGACTAGACTGATTTAGGAAAACCATATCAGAGGATGAGTACCTTGGAAGAGATTCGTAGGTTTCAGATAGAAACACACCCACGCACACACTGAAACTCGACATGGGGTATACGTGTATGTGTATATATATAGAACTAGGTATAGGTATATACATATATATACAAAACGTATATGTGATTCATTGATGTGATATGATATCCGAGGTATGATGAAATAGTGTAACTGGGCTTGATGCCGTGATTCTTGGCTATACAGTCGTATTAAGTGTTAGCGGATCATTAGGGAATGAGATAATGAACATGTATATTTAAATTATAAAGGGTAGTGATGATATTGAGGTACATGGGACTCTAAAATAGTACCCGGACTATAACTTGTGATTGATCACGATATGGGATATGTATGACTTGATTACGATATGATACATATGACATGATATTTCTGAGGATAAACTAATGATGCATATTATGAGGGCAATGATATATGATTGATGTAGGCGATTACAATTTAGTACCTTGATCATGAGATATGTTGGTGATGACATTATACGAATGATGAGACACCTAGGAGATACTTGACCCGTACTCCGATATTGGGATGCCGTACGATGGATTTTACCGTACGAGGCATAAATATGATGATTGATCCGCACTCTTGATTCGAGGAAGCCGTACTACGTACGTGACGCTATTGAGGCCGGATCGCCGACTATTCGAGATATTGATTCAGACCTTAGGTAGACTCTTGTTTCTTATTGACTAGTTTCTTAGGTTAAGTTCTTTAGGAGGATAGATGGACACTAGTTTAGGTTCGATTCATATAGTGGTAGTGATAATTGTATATCAAATGAGTGGATAATGCACATCTGTCTTTGCATTCATAGTGTAATCATCATGGTGCATGTTCTTTCATATGTTGCTATAATCAGTATAAACTTTACCTGTTAGGACACCAACACCATTACCGATGATGCGCATATTCCACGCACACTTATTTGCCGGCTCACACACATCATCATCGGTAATTTCTATGTCACGTACACTTTAGATTATATTATCTTTTATTGATAGAATCAGTTAACAACTAGACCGATATAATATCGTGATTACTCTCTGATGTTAGTATAGACATGATATCTATTACTTGACATTCATGCATTCATATTTTCATGTTATCCTGTAGTATCATGGGCATATGCCGACACTTATCATATACTTACTCATGATTTTAAGATTTGGATTTCTATGAGATTTCTGGATTTTTGGGGAAAACCGCAAGAAATTATAAAACCTTCTCTCTCTATCTCCTCCTCTCTTTTTAAAATAAGATGCGGTTTTTGTTAGTTATATGTATGCCCTAGAGGCCATTACTATACATAGGATGTATATTGTAGTGGATGCTGGGACATATATAGGGAGGACTTTCTTGCTCGACATGATAGTATGCTATCTGGTTAATCTTTACCTTAACGTGTACACTGATTGTCTCCCTGTTACATGTTGGTAAAGCCCTTAGGATCTGTACTTGACTACCTGGACTATGATGCGGATCATACTAGTGGGGACATGGTAGCCCATAAGTACATCTTTCAATGTCCCTAGTCGTGGGTGTATCGAGACGGGGCATCGATATACCAGAGTAGACTAGCGTATACCTTCTCGACCCATACAGATGGGCGATGGATGATCCCATATCCATCGGTGTTTGACATCAGAGATGATATACGGGTGCTCAGTAGAGACTGGGTACACTGGACGGACTCGCCGAGAACTCCCAGATGGTATTATACCTCACGTCAGATGGCAGTTCTCTCGTGACACTGGTATAGGGTAGTCTGTTGACCCGAGATCGTCATAGAGTCTTGTGTGGTTCCCACTATGCTTTGATTTCCATCTTACCACGTCCAAGAGGGCGTGCAAAACGGTGGTTTTTGGGTAGAGTCCCGAGTCACATGGAGGCAATGAGCGATAGGAAGGGATTCGTCTCTCCCGGTATAGGGAGTTGATGTTGCGCTGTGTTCGATTGGCTATAACCGGAAATCCCTGGCCAGGGTTGCTGAGATTTACTAGTAAGTGTTACCAGTAGTTTCTCGAACTGTTATAGACCTCATATCTACACGACTTATCGAGCTATTGGGGTCTGACGTTTACCACCCCTAGGCGAGATATGCGACATATCAGACGATCAGACCGGACTGTACGGAAGTGTTACTTGTTGGATTCACAGGAGTGTGAGCGGGCTTGCTCGTCGATCTTCTGATCGCTCAATACCCGGGTGGCCGTTACGTTTAGCAGACCGCTTGCGGCTTGTGGGTGCTTGATATGATCATCATCTGCTGCCGGCGTATTGTCGAGTCTTTAGAGTCCTACACAGAGGTTTCCTGGTTCAAGCGAAACGAAATAGGAGCGCATATGAGATATGTGCGGGACCGAGAATAATGCATGTATGTGATACCGTATTCCATTCTCGCGATGAATGTATCGATTAGGTTATATGCGATATACCCTAGTTATCGAATCAAGGATTGATTCGATAAACCGATACATTGGATACTAGTCGGTTATATGTGATATGACCGGATCGTTAAATCAAGTGTTGATTTAATGATTTAATGTATAATTATATATTTGATATATTACTTTGCATTAACTAGTATCGGTTCACTTTAAATGGATATTCTCACTCGGGTGTGCGCATTGCATATGCGATATGATTTTGTGCACATGATTGTATCATGTTTGATGATACATGCTTTTTGGTTAAGTGTAAAGTATTAAACTATGGTTAAGTGGATGATTAGGGTTTTTACTTATTCATTTATTCCTTTTTGGAAATTATTCTGCATAAGAAGAATTGGTGGCTTTCTTTTATTCTTTCATGAACTTTCTTGAATGTTTGACTTTGTCACCAATTTTGTCTCATGCTTAACCCTAACCATTTCTTTTAACCATGATTGATTCTCTACACCTAACCATGGTTTTAATATGATAAGTATTCATTTCTTTTCTAATTTTAATTAACTTATCATAACTTTCTTCTTCTTCTTCTTCATTTCTTCACATGAAGAAAGCTTGCTCCATTAATGGCAAGTGATGAAAAAGAGTGAGAAATCCAATTCTAAAGCGAACCCACTTCCTATTTCTTCATCCTCTACCTCTTGCCAAGTAGTAGAGTGTGTTTTCATCACAAGTTTCATCACTTGGTGAAGTTGGAGCTTGATCTAGCGATGCCTCGACGTAGATCATCTTCGGCACGAAGCCGATGACCTTGCCCGCTCTTTCTCCGATGAAGCCGATGCTAGAGCCTGGATTTTGATTTGGACAGCGGAGATGACTTCATCACGGAGCCGTGGAGGTGGAGGACCGGATCTACAAAGGTTGTATTTCCGTTCTTTTAGTTTAGATGTAAACTAGTTTCTTTTTCGCCTAGATTTCTAGCCAACGATCCGTAGTTTAGGGTTTCTCGGCACCGTTAAATTTGAAAATGGCATGGTTGATGCCTTGTGAGACCTCATTAGGATGCCTAGGAACCCTACAGTGGTATCAGAGCCTAGCTAGAGCCTTAGGCGAAGTTTAGACGATGTTTGAAAGCCGGACGAACCGAAAACCCATTCCCAAAATAGCTCTCTGTACTTTTTCCAAATTCTGGGATTTTTCCAAAGTAAAAATTGCTAAAAAATTCAGCAGGGAAATATAAGAATTACGGCGCAAAAATATTTTCATGAACAGTATAAATGGCGGCGGAACCACGGCAGAAGCCTTGCTTCTGCGGCGGTTCCGCGGCAACAAGGTGACGTCATCCTCCCCTTTCTGCACAGTAATTCATGTTTTCAGATGCTGATTTTTCTGGGAATTTTTAATATTTATTCAAGAGTTGAATTTTCTGGAGTTGATTTGGGGATTCGGTGTTTCGATCGGAGTATCAAATTTTGTCTGTGTGGCTTTCCGGATAATTTTTAGAATATGTTAAAAAGTTCGACCGGATATAAATACCCAATTTTTCCCCTGTCGGGAAATTTCCATGTGTTGGATTTTTCCGTAGTTTAACGACGTTCTAAGTAGTGCAAGTAACGCGATGGTCCCTCTAGAAGACAACAAACCATAACTCGATTATATGACCGTCTTGAACTGCCCTTTGAACCTTCGGGTTTGGGGCAGTACGGCGTGCCACATGTGAGGCGTTGGCTTGACCCTTCTACGGCTGGACTGTTGGTACTGAGGCACGAACTGAATGTTGTTAGACTCATATTTCATGTGTTGATCTGTATCGGGAAAACTTGGGTGTTCGATTGTTCGATCGGAAAGTTTGACATTTTCTATTTATCCGGAATGGGATACAATAATTGGAATTCACAAGAAGTTATGAGATAACTGAATGAATATTATAAACATAGCAGTTTAGTCTCACTTGATCGGTTGCCACGGAGTTTTGATGTGATCAAAAGTCCGTCGCAATCACGTAGCGTACACGGATACTCGCCGATAAACTTAATAGACAGCCTCGCTCCATAGCCCCGACCAAGTGACTGTAGGAGAACCCCGTCGCCGAAAGCATCCGTTCGGGTGCTCGCGGTAGCGGTGTTCCGCCTTGGTGCACTTCGTCGACGGCGTCGGGGGTGCGGCCGCCTACTGAAGTTTGCGACGAGCATTCGATCAGGATGTCGAGAATCTTTTTGAATTGCCCGACTTGAATATTGAAAAGTGTTTTCGATTCTGAGACTAAAATGCGGGGTTTATAATTGTTAGGCATGCGATGTCTAAGTAATTCATTTGGTCAGGCATACGATGTCTGAGGTGGTTGCGGATTCCAACTGTTGTAGTTTTACACTTTCTTTTCTGTGACCGTAAGTGTAATATGTGATATCGCCGGTTTCGTTGCTATATGTCAACGACAATTGGGATGGACATATTTACTTACGTTGATGACATGTGATGTTATGTGTTGCTGGATATGTTATATTGGATCGTCGTGTTTGAATAGCCGGGGGTTTTTATGTGAGATGAGTGTTTTTTCATTTTCATTCATGTAAAAACTTGTATGTAATATTCTTTTATTGGGGCGCTTCCAGACTGCGGAAGTAGTCACCTTTTGTATATTATTTACTTTTCCGCACTAGGATAGACCCAAGGAGGAGGGCACAAGTAACCGGGTTCTGGAGTCCAGTGGGAGACCAACTCGAGGAGTCGGGTCCGGGTCTCCTAACTCTAGAATTGGTAGGGTTGCTTGCCGCTCTCGTAGGGGTCTAGGGGTGTGGGTTTGGCTATTCATCATGACCGTGGAATCCGTGTTTTATACTGGCTCGTATTGAAAACACGGACGTCCTAGTATATCCAATATTTCATATGATTCTTCTGCTGCGATATCTGTGATGTGATCATGTGATGTTCTGTGATAGATACAGTATATAGTATATATGATATATTATATAGACGTTACTTATGTTTTACACCCGCGCTAGCCCTGCCCCGCTCTGCCGTTAGTTACCTAACCTAACGGTGCACGAGAGGACATCGAGGCGAATGCGGATGGCATAAGTGTATGTCGTATTTATCTGTGATGTTTAGGTATTTAAATGATGGGACTTCATTAATATGATTAATGAAATAAAAGAAACCTAAGATGTTGTAGAATCGAATTTCAAAATAAAACAGGTAGCTACAGTTCTTGCTTTGCATAGCGGTATATGTGATATATCCTGCACCTTATTCGATGAGGAAAGGACCGAGATCCCTTCACCGGGAGTGACTCCTTTAGCAATAACTGGCAGATGCTACACACTCGGTTTGTCTTTTGATTGCTTTTAAGTGTTTTTTGCTTTGCACAGTGATATATATGATATATCCCGCACCTCATTCGACGAGGAAAGGACCGACGATCCCTTCACCGGGAGTGACTCCTTTAGCAAAACTAGAAAAGCTTCAAAAACACTCCATTTTTAAAATCATTTGATTCTACAACGATATCAAGTTCATTACGCAATAGGTTTTCAGAAAAACCTGTCGTAGCCCTCCGTCATTTCAGATAAGTAGTAGTTAGTATTCGTGCTACGTTTGTTGGCCTGCGTCAAGGCGTAGTGTGCGGTAGCTAACTGGTGCTTATCTACATAAGCATATGATGTGATTGGATTAGGGTAGTCGTGCGACTTTGTTGGCCTGTGTCAAGGGTCGTGCGGGTGGGTTTAATTCAATCAGGAAATGACGGGTTGAACTTGACTAGCGGACTATGGTTTGTTGGCCTGCGTCAAGGTCATAGGACGCTAGGGGCAAAATTATCGGGAATTTCAAGTGTTGAAATTTGCAATGAGATTGCATACCTTCTATGAGATAGTTGGATCCCGATACCCGCTGCGAGTAAGTGTTACTCCTGGGAGAGTTTTATACATTACAATTAGCCGATCAAGTAGGTGTCTAGAAAGGTGTCAACGGGGTTATGCCTCTGGGAAAACGAGGTTTACATTAATTAGGTTCGTGCGAAAGCACGGGGGACCTCCCTCAAAGTACCGACACTGGCCTGGCTGAAAGATTGGCGAACTTGTAGTGTGTAATTAATCCCGGCTAGTCTTTCCTTTTAGGGTTTGAAGAAAGATTTGATAAAAAGCAGTGGGAGCCATCCTGATTAGATAAAATAATAACCAATCTATTCTTGCAAGAGCGCACGCTGAGTGTTTTCTTCTCTCTCTCTCGAGGTAGCGACCATATCACGCCTTAATCAAGATAATAATACGGATTATTGACCGAACCCGCTTGTTATACTGAGCTGGGGAACGTTGGTCCCGCTCCAACTTATAAATGTTATAAGACAGAGCAGGAAATTGGGGATTACCAGAATTCCCGTGCCGCCCAAACGAAGAGAGTGCATGCTGATGCATCATCTTCGGGTGTGTTCATTACAAAGAACTGTTTCTCTGTATCCTCTACGTCCTGGGTATATGATACCGGATCAGGATCCCAGATATGTAATCTGTTACATAGGGCTACAGATAGGTAGAGAACTGAGAACGGGTGATAAGTTTCATGAGGCAGAAAACGGGGCAAGAGTTGCAGCCAAGTCTGTTGGTCACTGTCACCCTGTATTACCAATACATTGATTCTGAACGAATGTTATTAGATACCGAACCTGATATACAAAATCATAGCTCTCTCTTTATTAGTAAAGAAAGGATATAATTTTGTATTGTTGGATAATGTTTTGGACATTTCCTATATCAAAAGTTGATCGGTTCAGGCACGTTATCTAAAAGCGTTAATGTTCTAAATCAAACTACAGTTCTTTAGTTTACTGAACACACACAAGAGGAAGAGTTCAGAAATGAACGAATCCTTCTTGAGGCATTGTAGACTAGGTCATATCAATGTGACCCGACTAGCTGAAGTTACATGTAGATGCATATTTAAATCAGTTTGAATTTACATCTTATGAAACTTGCCAGTCATGTCACAAAGATAAGATGACCATAGCTCTGTTTATTGGAAACAGAGAAAGAGTTAGCAAACTCTTGGGATGATACATGTTGATGTATGTAAGGTCCCCTGTCTACACTTGCCAAGACAGGTTCTTTATACTTCATTACATTCTCTGATAATCTCTAGAGATTCAGACATATGTTCCTGTTGAAACACATGTCCGAACCTTTTGAGATATTCACAGAATATAAGTTAGAAGTAGAGAACCGATACCGGTATAAGTATTATGTCCTTTGATGAGATCAAGGAGGAGAATACTTGAGCACAGAATTCCTGGACTATTCTAAAGGAGAATGAGATTCTCTCTCAGCATTACTCCTCCGTATACACCATAGCACGATGGTATATCGGGGCGGAGCAGATACACCCTATTTGATAAGGTGTGCTCTATGATGAGTACTACTGAGTTACCTATTTCCTTTTGGGAGTTATGCACTTGAGAAGCTGCATACCTATTGAATAGGGTTCAAATCAAATCTGTTGCCTACCACTTCTTATTTGATATGGTATGGGAAGAACCCATGTCTTAAGTTAGTTAAGATTTGGGGTTGTCCGGCCTATGTCTAAAAGTATAATCCGGACAAGCTCGAGGTAAGGTCTGTAATGTAGAACTGGAAAGGTTCCAGATATGCAAACTACAGCAGATGATTTGATAGAGCCAAAGGATTCAGTAGATTCCAACGAATCTCAGCCTCTCCGCCGATCTAGTAACGTTCCTCACCCACCTGAGAGATACTTCGGTTTCTCTATGACAGTGGGAGCGAGGATTGCATCATGAGATGATGACCCAACTAGTTTCGAGCTGGCCATCGAGAGTAAGACTCTGTAAGAATGGCTGGATGCTTAGTGATCAGAGATGGAATCCATATACACCAACAAAGTATGGACTTTGGTTGCTATATCTGAAGGGTTAAATCCCCATCAGGAGCAAGTATATCTTGAGAAGATTACTTGGTGTAGATGGAAAAGTTGAGACTTTCAAAGCTAGACTTGTGAAAGGCGTGGATTATGATGAAACCTTTTCATGTGGCTATGCTTAAGTCCATCCAGATCCTACTTACCACGGCTGCATACCATGACTACGATCTCTGGTGGTTGGGTGTCTTGACTGCTTTTCTAAATGATGATTTAGAAGAGTGCGTCTATAAGTACACAGCCAGAGGGCCTCGTAGACAGTGGGAGCAGCGGAAACGTGTGCAAGATGCTTTATAGGATAAAGAAGGCATCGCGGAGTTGGATCATCTGTTTTGATGGATTAGTCAAAGAAGTTGACATCATCAAAATGGTAGATGAACCTTGTATAAACAAAAAGGTAGTAGGGAGTATGGTGACGATCCTCGTAGAGTACGTGGATGACATACTCTTGATAGGGAAGGAGTTTCCTATGCTACGTTCGGTCAATCTCCGCTTATCACAAAGATTCTCCGTGTAGGATCAAAGTGATACCTCCTAAATCCTGGGTTTTTGGATCTATGAGATAGATCTAATTGGATGTTAGGACTCTCACTAGTTGTAGTGAGACGGTATCAACCGATCCTGGGAAGAATCACTGGAAGTGTTCCAGGGTGATAATAACGACTGAGTGTCGGTCACAGGCATTGTCTTTACCCTCAGTAAAGGGACGGTATGTTAGAAGAGTTCCAAGCTAGATACAGTGACATACTAGACGATAAAGGCAGGATACATCGCTACTTAAGATGCTACCAAAGAGGCTGTTTGGGTGTATATTGGTTCATGAGATGAACTACGTTCCCACCATTGTGAGACAATGGAGTTGTGGCTTATGCCAAGGAACGCAGGTCCCATCAGTGATCCAGACATATTCTAAGGCAGTATCACCTGATCATGGAGATGGTTGATCTCCAGGGGATCGAGGACAGGAGAGTAGACTCAGAGGACAACACGGCGGATCCACTCACAAAGGCCTTTTCCCAGAGAGAGACTTTTATGGGATGGTTGAGTATGAGATACTATAACCACTGCTACAGATGGCCCTAGTGCAAGTGGGAGATTGTTAGTTATATGTATGCCCTAGAGGCCATTACTATACATAGGATGTATATTGTAGTGGATGCTGGGACATATATAGGGAGGACTTTCTTGCTCGACATGATAGTATGCTATCTGGTTAATCTTTACCTTAACGTATACACTGATTGTCTCCCTGTTACATGTTGGTAAAGCCCTTAGGATCTGTACTTGACTACCTGGACTATGATGCGGATCATACTAGTGGGGAGATGGTAGTCCATAAGTACATCCTTCAAAGTCCCTAGTCGTGGGTGTATCGAGACGGGGCATCGATATACCAGAGTAGACTAGCGTATACCTTCTCGACCCATACAGATGGGCGATGGATGATCCCATATCCATCGGTGTTTGACATCAGAGATGATATACGGGTGCTCAGTAGAGACTGGGTACACTGGACGGACTCGCCGAGAACTCCCAGATGGTATTATACCTCACGTCAGATGGCAGTTCTCTCGTGACACTGGTACAGAGTAGTCTGTTGACCCGAGATCGTCATAGAGTCTTGTGTGGTTCCCACTGTGCTTTGATTTCCATCTTACCACGTCCAAGAGGGCGTGCAAAACGGTGGTTTTTGGGTACAGTCCCGAGTCACATGGAGGCAATGAGCGATAGGAAGGGATTCGTCTCTCCCGGTATAGGGAGTTGATGTTGCGCTGTGTTCGATTGGCTATAACCGGAAATCCCTGGCCAGGGTTGCTGAGATTTACTGGTAAGTGTTACCAGTAGTTTCTCGAACTATTATAGACCTCATATCGACACGACTTATCGAGCTATTGGGGTCTGACGTTTACCACCCCTAGGCGAGATATGCGACATATCAGACGATCAGACCGGACTGTACGGAAGTGATACTGGTTGGATTCACAGGAGTGTGAGCGGGCTTGCTCGTCGATCTTCTGATCGCTCAATACCCGGATGGCCGTTACGTTTAGCAGACCGCTTGCGGCTTGTGGGTGCTTGATATGATCATCATCTGCTGCCGGCGTATTGACGAGTCTTTAGAGTCCTACACAGAGGTTTCCTGGTTCAAGCGAAACGAAATAGGAGCGCATATGAGATATGTGCGGGACCGAGAATAATGTGTGTATGTGATACCGTATTCCATTCTCACGATGAATGTATCGATTAGGTTATATGCGATATACCCTAGTTATCGAATCAAGGATTGATTCGATAAACCGATACATTGGATACTAGTCGGTTATATGTGATATGACCGGATCGTTAAATCAAGTGTTGATTTAATGATTTAATGTATAATTATATATTTGATATATTACTTTGCATTAACTAGTATCGGTTCACTTTAAATGGATATTCTCACTCGGGTGTGCGCATTGCATATGCGATATGATTTTGTGCACATGATTGTATCATGTTTGATGATACATGCTTTTTGGTTAAGTGTAAAGTATTAAACTATGGTTAAGTGGATGATTAGGGTTTTTACTTATTCATTTATTCCTTTTTGGAAATTATTTTGCATAAGAAGAATTGGTGGCTTTCTTTTATTCTTTCATGAACTTTCTTGAATGTTTGACTTTGTCACCAATTTTGTCTCATGCTTAACCCTAACCATTTCTTTTAACCATGATTGATTCTCTACACCTAACCATGGTTCTAATATGATAAGTATTCATTTCTTTTCTAATTTTAATTAACTTATCATAACTTTCTTCTTCTTCTTCTTCATTTCTTCACATGAAGAAAGCTTGCTCCATTAATGGCAAGTGATGAAAAAGAGTGAGAAATCCAATTCTAAAGCGAACCCACTTCCTATTTCTTCATCCTCTACCTCTTGCCAAGTAGTAGAGTGTGTTTTCTTCACAAGTTTCATCACTTGGTGAAGTTGGAGCTTGATCTAGCGATGCCTCGACGTAGATCATCTTCGGCACGAAGCCGACGACCTTGCCCGCTCTTTCTCCGATGAAGCCGATGCTAGAGCCCGGATTTTGATTTGGACAGCGGAGATGACTTCATCACGGAGCCGTGGAGGTGGAGGACCGGATCTACAAAGGTTGTATTTCCGTTCTTTTAGTTTAGATGTAAACTAGTTTCTTTTTCGCCTAGATTTCTAGCCAACGATCCGTAGTTTAGGGTTTCTCGGCACTGTTAAATTTGAAAATGGCATGGTTGATTCCTTGTGAGACCTCTTGAGAGTGCCTAGGAACCCTACAGTTTTCTCGTGATGTATGTGTCGTCCACCATGAGATTTCATGTTTTCTGTTGGATTTCGAGACCCGATTCGAGGAGTGGATGAACCGTCTCGGGTACATGGTGGGCCCGGTATGGTACCCCGGGGCAAGAAGATCGAGTTGTAGATGATGAGCCTGGCAGGGGAAGACTACCTACCGGTGATGTCTGGCGCGGAGGATATCCGGAGGATACCGACCGTTGTCGTGAGATTTGATGATATGGGCCGATCCGGACTGACGGAGCCCGACATATTGAGACTTGAGATTACATGTGTTGTGTCGATACTTGACACGGATTTCCATGGATTTCATTATTGAGATTTCAGATGCTTATACACACTTTACTATGATAACAGCTAAAGAGTTCTTTTACATATATATCTGGATTTCAGGATTTGTTACTTTACATTCATGGTGCATGCATTTCATTTCATATGACATAGTATTATATGAGGCACTGACACGAACACGGAGTATCTGCACTTACACGTAGTATTACCCTGCTATTACTAGATGTTTGGGATATAGTAGTGTATTATTATGACCTAGGATAGCGTCGTGCATTCGATTTCTTTTCGTAGATGTCTTCTACTCACGAGTTGGCAACTCACCCCTGTTGTGCCAAATTTTATTACAGGTTCGATG
The DNA here is from genome assembly GCA_030015575.1 of Agapanthus africanus. NCBI lineage: Eukaryota > Viridiplantae > Streptophyta > Magnoliopsida > Asparagales > Amaryllidaceae > Agapanthus > Agapanthus africanus. The sequence continues at coordinate 220,899,980 of JASDDO010000029.1, forward strand.
TACAGGTTTCCCTGGCAGCTTGCTGGCACATCTATTCTTTCAGGGTGAATTGCACGGTAGGTTGGTTCACTTGTATCTGAACCACCATTGTACTTTTATTCTTTCATTTGTATCTAGTAAGCTCCATCAACCATACTTGTATTACTTGATAAGTTTACTGGACCAGTCTTTTATTTCGACCTTAGTGTTGCGCATGTATTATTCTGATCTGGTGGTTTTGTTTTCTTTTGAGTTTTGAGCCTCTCCCTTTGGCGTTGTATATTATTGTGTATTGTTGTGGTTGTTTCCGCCTGTTGGCGTTGAGCTAGCTCCCGTTTGGGGATTATTTTTACTGTTTATGTATATTATACTTGTTGTACCCGTTTGGGGGCCAGTTTTTATAGAGGAGACTCTGCCGAAATTTTTGAGAAAATTTGCTGATACTTTTAAACTTGTTTTCTTTTCCTTCTTCTTCTTCTTTTATGGTTTAGATTTCTGGGCTTCGGCTTACTTAGGTTACGTAGCGCCTCTAAATGCTTCGTAATCTAAGTGCCGGTCACGTTCCGTACTTTCGGGCCATGACAGATGTGTACTTGACTACCTGGACTATGATGCAGATCATACTAATGGGGTCATGGTAGTCCATAAGTACATCCTTCAAGATCCCTAGTCGTGAGTGTATCGAGACGGGTCATCGATATACCAGAGTAGAATAGCGTATACCTTCTCAACCCATACAGATGGGCGATGGATGATCCCAAATCCATTGGTGTTTGACATCAGAGATGATATACGGGTGCTCAGTGGAGATTGGGTACACTGGACGGACTCGCCGAGAACTCCCAGATGGTATTATACCTTACGTCAGATGGTTGTTCTCTGATGACACTGGTACAGGTTAGTCTGTAGACCCGAGATCGTCATAGAGTCTTGTGTAATTACCACTGTACTTTGATTTCCACCTTACCACGTCCAAGAGGGCATGCAAAACGGTGGCTTTTCGGTACAGTCCCGAATCACATGGAGGCAATGAGCGATCGGAGGGGATTCGTCTCTCCCGGTATAGGGAGTTGATGTTGCACTGTGTTTGATTGGCTATAACCGGAAATCCCTGGCCAGGGTTGCTGAGATTTACTGGTAAGTGTTACCAGTAGTTTCTCGAACTGTTATAGACCTCATATCGACACGACTTATCGAGCTACTGGGGTCTGACGTTTACCACCCCTAGGCGAGATATGCGACATATCAGACGATCAGACCGGACTGTACGGTAAGTGTTACTGGTTGGATTCACAGGAGTGTGAGCGGGCTTGCTCGTTGATCTTCTGATCGCTCAAAACCCGGGTGTCCGTTACGTTTAGCAGACCGCTTGCGGCTTGTGGGTGTTTGATATGATCATCACCTGCTGCCGGCGTATTGACGAGTCTTTAGAGTCCTACACAGAGGTTTCCTGGCTCAAGCGAAACGAAATAGGAGCGCATATGAGATATGTGCGGGACCGAGAATAATGCGTGTATGTGTACCGTATTCTATTCTCGCGATGAATGTATCGATTGGTTGTATGCGATATAACCTGGTTATCGAATCGAGGATTGATTCGATAAGTCGATGCATTGGATATTAGTCAGTCATATGCGATGTGACCGGATCGTTAAATCAAGTGTTGATTTAATGATTTAATGTATAATTATATAATTGATATATTACTTTACATAAACTAATATTGGTTCACTTAAGATTACTTTCTCACTTGAATGTGCACATTGTATATATGATATAGTTTTGTGCACTAGATTGTATCATGTTTGATGATACATGCAAACTTGGGTGTGTATGATTAAACCATGATTAAGTTAATGGTTAGGGTTTGATTTACTTATTTATTTATTTCTTTTCATTTATATTTGGACAAGAAATGAAATGGTTGCTACTTTTGTTTTTTATTGAAGCTTCATGAAGCTTTGAAAGCTTGACCATTTTGTTTCTTTCCTTAACCCTAATCATTCACCTTACCCTAGTTTATTCTCTACACTTAACCATGGTTGCATTATGATAACCATCACTTTTTTTTCTATTATTGATAATTTCTTTTTCTTTCTTCTTCTTGATCTTCTTCATGAAGAGAAGAAACCATGGCAAGAAAATTCTAAGTGATGATTCCAAGTGAGAAATCCAAATCAAAAGTGAACCCACTTCCTATTTCTTCATCCTCTACCACTTTCCATGTAGTATAGGGTGTTTTCTTCACAAGTTTCATGACTTGGTGAAGTTGGAGCTTGATCTTGAGTTGCCTCGACGTAGATCATCTTCGGCATCGAAGTCGACGACCTAGCCCGATCATTTCTCCGACGGAATCAACACTAGAGTCCGAGATTCGATGATCGCAGCGAAGGGACATCATCACGGAGCTATGGAGGTGGAGGACCGGATCTACAAAGGTTCGTTCACTCTTAGTTAAGTTATTAACTAGTTGCATGTTTCGTCTTAAACTCTAGTCAACGATCGCATTAGGGTTTCTCGGCACCGGAAATTTTTGAATTTGGCATGGTTGATGCCTTGTGGAACCTCTTTAGAATGCCTAGGAACCCTACACAGATATGCTGCATATCGAGTCTAGGGATGGTCACGTCGACCCCAATAACTCAATAAATCGTGCCAGTGAATGGTCTATAACAGATCGAGAAACAACTGATAACACTTATCAGAAAATCTCAGCAGCCCTGGCCAGGGACTTACTGATATAACCAGTCGAGCACAGCACAGCATCAACTCCCAATACTGGGAGAGACGAAACCCCTCCTATCGCTCATCTCCTTCGTGTGTCTCGGGACTGTACCCAACGACCACCTGTTTACAGGACTCAGTAGAGCCATGGTAGGGTGGTAATCAAAATACAGCGGGAGAGCACACAAGACTCTATGACGATCTTGGGCCTACAAGTTAGATATAGTGCCCTCAGTGTAAGTGCACGGCGGCGTCCCGGCCGTCAATCCGACGCCGGAATGCGGAAGCGGTGATTTACTTTAATTTTCTGAACCGGCACCACCGCGCACTATAAACCCGGATCGTGCCATTAACTAGTCCTAGCTAACTACAAGATGGGGAAGAGAGATATACCGAGTGATCCGAGTCCTCTGGTCTTCTCGCCGTTGTCCCGATCTCCCGCGGAGTGTCCGGTCTCCACCTCCTTGCCGGAAAGGCACCAAATCGCCGGCTTCTTTTACGGGCTCCCGCTTCTATACCGAGGCAACTCGGGCACGAAGCTGGCGAGTCGACGTGGCCAAGGTTTGCTGTAGAATAGTGTAGTGAGCTATTTGTGTCTCTATGGGTTTAGGGAGTTGCCATTGGTGGAGGATATGAGATGATCCTTTGGAGGAGGAGCTAAAAAGGTTTTTGCCTAGCCAAATGAGCAAAAATTCCCCACTCCCAAATTGGGACAGCCCTCAATCACTTTGGCCGGCCATGTAGAATGGAGAGGAGAGAGTGAATTGAGGGAGTGTATGGATCAATAATGCAAGAAGAGTAAGGAGTGATCATGAGAGAATAAAATGATCACAAGCCAAAGTCTACACTCAACAACCATCTCTCATCAACAAGTCAAAAAGTCAAGCAATCATGAAGCATAATCATGAAGCAAGAAGGTCAAGGTATGGTGCTCCATCATGAAACCATCATGATACAAAAGTATGCAAAGACACCCTCCACAAATGCTTATTTGCACAAATGCAAATAAGCCCTTCTCCACCAATCTTCGGCCATTGAAAGATATAAATGAAAATGGCCGAAACAGAAAACAAACAGGCAACTCCAGAAAACTGGTCCCGTAGTAAATTACAGGAAAACCCCGCAACTGTGTATACACACCCACATCTGTATTCCGACCGAATACAAATGGAATGAGACAAAATCTACACTGTACTATACTAGGATCCGGCTTAAACCAAAGCCCGCTAGTATTAACCGTCCGATCCTGATCCATGCAATACCGCACATATCTGACTGCCATATCTCCATACGGCCTCTACAGCATTTCGCCCGAAAACTTGAGCAACTGAATGTGGGGGACTCTAAAGACTCGTCAACACCTTGGTTGTGGATTTAACCACTAGCACGTCAGAGGTATAAGCCAATACATGACGGGCCACCAGCTATTGACCAAAAGGGACGTCGATGTGCGAACTCATCCTGACACCCTACTGAGCCTGTCAGTGACAATATCCGTACAGTCCGGTCCGTTCGTCTATGAGCATCGCATGGCGGGCCTAGGGGGTTGGTAAAAGTCAGACCCCCAAAAGCGGTACAAGTCGTGTCGGAGTGTAGCCCAGAACACCCTGAGATACTACTGGAATACCTACCAGTAAATCTCCTGCCTTGGCCAAGGACTTCGTGTAAGGGCTCTCCTAGACACAGCGCGACCAAACCCCCAATACCGGGAGAGACAAACCCCCGAAGATCCGCTCACTACCTCCATGTGGCTCGGGACTGTACCCAACTAAAACCTGTTTGCACGTCTCCTTTGAGCGTGGTAGGGTAGTAATCAAAGTACAGTGGGAACTCACACGAGACAAATGACGATCCTCAGGTCGATGAACTAACCTGTACACATGTCACCAGGGAACTGCTATCTGACGTCAGGTATAAGACCAACTAGCATGTTCCCGACGAGTCCTGTCCTGTGTACTCATAACCCAATGAGCACCTGTATACATCTTAGGTGAACCAACTGACACCAGTGGATTTTGAGATCGGCCACCGCCCCTCGTCGGGGTCTCGAATGTATACACTAGTCTACTCTGGAAAATCGATGCCCTGTCTTGAAACTCCCACGACTAGGGACCTTTTAAGGATGTGCTTATAAACTAACAGCTCTCACGTATATGATCGCCCTCATACTGCTGGCAGTCAAGCAAGAATCCTATGGGCTCTATCAACGTGCAATAGTGACCTGTTAGGTCACCTAAAGCTGTACACGATGATAAAGATAAACCAAATAGCATACTATCATCTTGAGTAAGACTGTCCTACCGGGATAGGTCCTCCCTCAATCATTGTAATCACGTGCCTGTGATCCAATAATTGACTCTGAGGGCACTATCTCCAACAATCTCCCACTTGCACTCAAGGCTAATTATTGCGATGTCGCATACTCACAGCCCGTGTGATTCCGAACACCCAACTCCTCTACTAGTCAGTCTCACAAAGCTCGTTTGCGAAACTATTGCGTTCGAGGAATAGCCTCAATGAGTGGATCCGCTTTGATGTTTCTTTCTATGTCTCTTTATATCTCAAATTCGCGGAGAAAGCCATCTCCCGAAATGAGCAATACCTGTCTTAGAATGTGTCTGGATGTCTGATGGGACCTAGCTCATAAATGAACTCCAAATCCAAATTTCTTAGACTGTATCGTCAACTGAACTTAATCAGTATCCTGCGCCATGCCTCCCTCAGTATTTCCTTGGACCACCTGTCCAAAATACTGCCCCTCGTTAGAAGGAAAACTATAACTCTGACAACCTCCTTGTCGTCCAAGTCACCTCGGAAGCCTGGAATGATAACTGTCTCCCGAAAGAGGCTGTCGTTATCATATCCCTAGAACATCCACTTATGTTCTAAAACTGCTTCCGACTGTTTCTCCAGAATTGGATCAATGTCAACTTATTGCATCCAGTGCAAGAACAACATCTGGTGTGGTACTTGACATCTCATGATTGACTCAATTGCCTAAGCAAGTGATCTGCCAATCATGCACATCCCTCTCCCCTTTAGTCTGTAAGGCACTTTTAGAGAGGGTGACTCCATCACCTGTAGGTACACTACCGTGCCAGGAGTCGTCCATTCTAAATACTCTTAGAATGCTGTCTAAGTACCCTTAATTGGGAAACCACCCAAATCTAGATCTAAAACCATAGATCTAGTAACCAGTATATCTGATATAATGTCCAAGTCCCATGTGGAGAAACCACTGTGTGACGACCAAAGTATAACCGATTGTAGTATAGGAATATCACTTCCTACTCTGTGTATGTCATCCAAATACCAGGACATCAGACCCTACTACCTTCTCAACAGATCCATCCCCTATTCTGATGAAGTCAAACCTATGACTGTCACATCAGAAATTGATGATCTATCTCCGCTACATCTGCTTTAGTCTATAAATAGACATAAGCCACTTGTTCACTAATGCTTCCGCTGCTCTCACTGACCACGACAACCCTCTGGCAGAGTCATATAGACGTACACTTCTGAAGCAAGTTTAGAACGACGCTATACTCATCCTCCTACCGGGTCTCACAGTCTGGAACAACAGCAATGGCAAGTGTGGGTAAACAAGAACCTCCCTGTCACCGTCCTTGAGGCTACCGGAGTACCTCTCGGGTGCATGAGGTTACCCACCTTATCTGCTGAGTGGCTAATGGAATGTCAAACCAGATTGAATCTTTAGGTTCTTTTCAAAATCTTCAGTAATCGTTTGTGGCTCTGGAATCACTTCCAGTTCTACCATACTCCCACTACTGTTTTCTGAAAAAATCCATTTTACTTAAAACTGTGGCGAGTCTAGAACAATATCACTATTGATCTTCCAGATGGTAGAAAGTCAACCCTCGTCATAGCCTGGGTCAACCCACAAACAGCTATTACAGAAAACGTGCCTTGAGTTATCCAGAGTCTGGTTTTAAGTATAAGCCGGACAACTCCCCGTACCTTAACAACGTTAAGATATGAACTGTTCTATATCCAATATAGAACCAGAGGCACTGATTTAATTGAACCAGATTCAAATCATGCAACTGTCTCCAGCGCATGTCAACTGAATGGAAGGAGGCCTATCAGCGTTACTCAACTTAGGAATGCTTCCAATTATGAGTAACCTGAAAGAGAAGCAAGTTCCCTAAATCATTACTATCAACTGAATACCATACACAAGTATGTACATCTTCGATCACTTTGAAGAATCCTGATACTTGCAACACCTGGTTCTCTACTCTATTCAAATACCTATAACTTCTCAAAACTTGGACCCTGTGCTTCTATGAAACACCTGTCTAAAAACTAGAGAAGTCATAAGTAAACCGAATATAGTACGAGGACCAACCCCTCTGTCCTGATGGACCCTGGACAACATACAATACTCTGTATAAGTCCCTTGAGTCTGATAACTCATTCACTGTGTGTCGCAGGTTGAAAACTATACTTATGGTTAAGAAGAATTACACCGTTGTTCAATGCTCCTTACCTAACCTTCCACTGATATAGGTAAATGTCATAGACATAATTTCAAAAAGGTATATCTCACTCTATGAAAATAGACGTACAGATATATCGATTTGAAATTGGTGCATAACAGCGGATATTCAAAACCAAATATTTGCCGACCGGCAAACAGCCCAGGTGATTTCCACAAATATCACCGATTACAACGAATCCCGATATAATGAGGATGATCAGCCAATTCCCAATAACTTACTCTCACTCACCATCTGGAAAACCATACAGATGTGAGAATCATACCTGGTAAATACTTACCCTGGAGTAAGTATCTAATCGGGAAATCAGTTTTCGTTTAACAGTACACAGTGAAACTGAAACATTGAAATGTTTCGATGAGGTATCCCGGTATTCCTAGTAATGCCTCTTTCATTATCCGGATTCACAACTGTAACTGTGTAATTCTTTGCCACTTCTCCAAATCTCTTTATATGTCTTTAGTCATTATCTTCTGCACACCCCTTTAGGCCAAATGGTTTTCTTCCTTCCCTACCGTTCGGCACCAGCTATGGTTTGGAAGAAGACTATCCAATAAGTATAATGGGTGTACTGTCCTAATCCTAGGAGCACTCGCAATGCGAGAGAAGGTGAAGATAAAAGACAACCAAATAAACCTTATTCCTATTTCTCCTGAACCAAAATCCATCCCCGAACTGGAAAAAGTTCCTTTCGAGTTCGTATATAACCATACGATGGAGTATCCAATAAACTGTGGATCTTCGTAGTGATACGGAGTGTTCTGGAGAAATACAAAGGTGATTTTAGGATTGGCGAAGAAATACTTGGTTTGGTCATGAATATCAGTCGCAATTTACTTTGCCCTCTTACTAATCCCTTTCTTTGTCTTAACTTAATACCTTCTGTACACCATCGCTAGGCAAATTGGTTTTCTTCATTTTCTACCGGTCGGCACCTGCCTATGGTTTGGAAGAAGACTATCCAATTTGTGTAATAGGTGTAATATCTCCTAAACCAAGGAGTACTCACAACTTGAGAGAAGCTAAAAGGAAAAGACAACTGAATAATCCTATTCGTTTTCTCCAGAACCGGAAACCATCCTCGAATAAATCCCTTCGAGTTCGTATATAACCATACGATGGTTTTGTCCAATGGAAGTGGACGTTCGTAGTAATACGGGGTGTCCTGGAGAAAAGGGTAAAAGTAGGAGTGGCAATGAGGTGTGCAACTCTGACAATCCAAAAGCCAGTGTTTAAGAAGGTTCGGTTAATTTTGGTCTCTGAGTCATAGTTTAGGGTCGGGTCAAAGGTCGCTTCCAAAGAGAGAGAGAAAAGAAACACTCAGCGTGCACTCTAACCTAGATCAGAATGGTTACCAATTTATCTAATCTGGAAACATCCCACTGTAACCTCAAATTCTTCTCCAAACCCGAAAGAAGAATTAGTCGGGATCACCCGAGGAGTAAACCAACTCATCAGTGGGAATCGGGATCCAACTATCATCGCATGATAACGTGACGGAATCTGCTCACGCTATCACACTCCAGAAGGTATGCGCATATCTGGAAAGTTTCAGTTTCTTTAGAAACTCCCGATGTGATTTTTGCTCCATGCTCTTATGACCTTGACGAAGGCTAACAAATCATAAGTCACATGTCAAGTTCTACCCGTCATTGTCCAGGTTAATTTGAACCCACCCGTACAAGCCCTTGACGAAGGCCAACAAGGATATATGACTGTCCCAAACCAACGCATCTATCTATGCAGCAGAAAGGTAACAAGCAGCTACCATACACTATGCCTTGAAGAAGGCCAACAAACATAGCATGAATACGACGTGCTACCCGTCTGAAACGACGGATGGCTATGAATGGTTTCTGGCGATAACCTTTAACGTAATGAACATGATATCGTTGAAGGAACTGGATAGCTTTATAAAAATATAGTGACGAAAACCTTCGCTAAAGAGGTCACTCCCGGTGAAGGGATCTCGGCTTTTTCCCCGTAGAATGAGGTGCAGGATATTCCAACTGAATACCACGATGCAAAGCAAAAGTAATCGGCTATAGTGAAGTTATTGCCCTGACGCAAACTTCTGTCTAAGGGGTCACTCCCGGTGAAGGGATCTCGGCCCTTGCCTCGTTGACTGAGGAGCAGAATATTCCAACCGAATACCATGATGCAAAACAAAAGTGAACGTCCTTGCCATAACAGCTTTTTTTGAAAAATGTTCCAACAATATCAGATTAGGTTTGTTTAACTTGCATTGATCCGAATCAACGCAGTCCCATCAATTGATCACACCAATAAAGAACGAAAATATACTGATGTACGTATATGCCATCCGCATTCGCCACTGGGTCCCGTCATTACCCGTTAGGTTAGCTAATTAACGACAGAGCGGGGACTGGACTAGCGCGGATGCAAAATATATACAACATCTACTAGTATATATATCAATATATAATATTTCGCTCAAGGTGTGATAAATTGCAACATCACAGAAATGTACAGCATCACAGAATAATACAGATATCTGGGATCCCCGGGTTTCACAGAGCCGCTACTGAAACCCGACGTTCCCCTGGTCGTGTGGATAGCCCGTGCAATGAAATCCTAGACCCCTACGGGCGCGGCAAGTTACCCGCCAAAACCTGAAGCGAGTCAGCCCTTTTCAGCACCGTGAATGGACCACCCAGCACTTCACGGAATCCGGTAACTTGGGCACTCCTCCTGGGTCAACCTGTACCCCCTATGAGTGCGGCGAATAGCCCGCCAATTCTAGAGTAAAGCCCCCTCCGTCTCAATGCCATGAGATGCGGGCTCGTTGCTCTCTAGAACCCGGCTATCCGTGCACCCATCCGCGGGGCAATCCTAGTACAGAAAGTAAAATAAACATACAACGGGTATATCGACCGCAACAAGGTTGTGCCCCAAAAGAATGATACAATCAGGCAGTGACGGCAATCCACATGTCGGACGCTCGCCCCGCAATATCAAATGTACATAATACAACAAAAACTGTACTACCATTGCATCTAGGCTATCCCCTACGACCAATCCACAACATCACAGCACAATCACAGAACATCACGTGAAAGTCACGTTCGCAAATCCGTCTAACCGGGCTATAGCAGTTAGATAGGATTTACCGATCAAGTGACATTCACGGTCGCAGATATAATGTAAATACTGTGAACTAATGTGTTTAATATATCCGATCGATCAAATTTTACCAAGTGGGCCCCAAGCATTACTGTAGCAGTTAAAGAAATTATGGGCCCAAAAATAATATTGTAAAACCCCAATTTTCAAGTCAGGAGCTTTCTGAAAAATTTTGGTAGACTGAACAGTTCAATTCGCGGCGGAACCGCGGCCCAAGCATAGGTTTGGCTGCGGTTCCGCGGTGGTTTAGACTGTTCACGAGCCCAAATTTTCACAGAACTCTTCAAATTCCCTGCACATCATTCTGCAACATACTGAAAAAAATTTCGAGCCAGAATAAAAACGACAGAAACTGATGCTAGGAAAAATACGGGTTTTGGAATTTTGTTCGATCGGAAACGTAAAACACATTAGACAAAGCTAGACTAGGTTAATAGCGAGGCTCTGATACCACTGTAAGTGCACGGCGGCGCCCCCGCCGTCAATCCGACGCCGGAATACGGAAGAGGTGATTTACTTTAATTTTCTGAACCGGCACCACCGCGCACTATAAACCCGGATCGTGCCATTAACTAGTCCTAGCTAACTACAAGATGGGGAAGAGAGATATACCGAGTGATCCGAGTCCTCTGGTATTCTCGCCGTTGTCCCGATCTCCCGCGGAGTGTCCGGTCTCCACCTTCTCGCCGGAAAGGCACCACGTCGCCGGTTTCTTTTACGGGCTCCCGCCTCTATACCGAGGCAACTCGTGCACGAAGCTGGCGAGTCGACGTGCCCATGGTTTGCTGTAGAATAGTGTAGTGAGCTATTTGTGTCTCTAGGGGTTTAGGGAGTTGCCATTGGTGGAGGATATGAGATGAGCCTTTGGAGGAGGAGCTAAAAAGGTTTTTGCCTAGCCAAATGAGCAAAAATTCCCCACTCCCAAATTGGGACAGCCCTCAATCACTTTGGCCGGCCATGTAGAATGGAGAGGAGAGAGTGAATTGAGGGAGTGTATGGATCAAAAATGCAAGAAGAGTAAGGAGTGATCATGAGAGAATAAAAAGATCACAAGCCAAAGTCTACACTCAACAACCATCTCTCATCAACAAGTCAAAAAGTCAAGCAATCATGAAGCATAATCATGAAGCAAGAAAGTCAAGGTATGGTGCTCCATCATGAAACCATCATGATACAAAAGTATGCAAAGACACCCTCCACAAATGCTTATTTGCACAAATGCAAATAAGCCCCCCTCCACCAATCTTCGGCCATTGAAAGATACAAATGAAAATGGCCGAAACGGAAAGGAAACAGGCAACTCCAGAAAACTGGTCCTGTAATAAATTACAGGAAAACCCCACAACTGTGTATACAAACCCGCATCTGTATTCCGACCGAATACAAATGCAATGAGACAAAATCTACACTGTACTGTACTAGGATCCGGCTTAAACCAAAGCCCGCTAGTATTAACCGTCCGATCCTGATCCGTGCAATACCGCACATATCTGATCGAACCCTGCCATATCTCCATACGGCCTCTACAGCGTTTCGCCCGAAAACTTGAGCAACTGAATGTGGGGGACTCTAAAGACTCGTCAACACCTTGGTTGTGGATTTAACCACAAGCACGTCATAGGTATAAGCAAATACATGACGGGACACCAGCTATTGACCAAAAGGGACGTCGATGAGCGAACTCATCCTAACACCCTACTGAGCCTGTCAGTGACAATATCCGTACAGTCCGGTCCGTTCGTCTATGAGCATCGCATGGCGGGCCTAGGGGGTTGGTAAAAGTCAGACCCCCAAAAGCGGTACAAGTCGTGTCGGAGTGTAGCCCAGAACAGCCTGAGATACTACTGGAATACCTACCAGTAAATCTCCTGCCTTGGCCAAGGACTTCGTGTAAGGGCTCTCCTAGACACAGCGCGACCAAACCCCCAATACCGGGAGGGACGAACCCCCGAAGATCCGCTCACTGCCTCCATGTGGCTCGGGACTGTACCCAACTAAAACCTGTTTGCACGTCTCCATTGAGCGTGGTAGGGTAGTAATCAAAGTACAGTAGGAACTCACACGAGACAAATGACGATCCTCAGGTCGATGAACTAACCTGTACACATGTCACCAGGGAACTGCTATCTGACGTCAGGTATAAGACCAACTAGCATGTTCCCGGCGAGTCATGTCCGGTGTACTCATAACCCAATGAGCACCTGTATACATCTTAGGTGAACCAACTGACACCAGTGGCTTGTGAGACCGGCCACCGCCCCTCGTCGGGGTCTCGAATGTATACACTAGTCTACTCTGGAGAATCGATGCCCTGTCTCGAAACTCCCACGACTAGGGACCTTTTAAAGATGTGCTTATAGACTACCAGCTCACACGTATATGATCGCCCTCATACTGCTGGCAGTCAAGCAAGAATCCTAGGGGCTCTATCAACGTGCAATAGTGACCTGTCAGGTCACCTAAAGCAGTACACGATGATAAAGATAAACCAGATAGCATACTATCATCTTGAGTAAGACTGTCCTACCGGGATTGGTCCTCCCTCAATCATTGCAATCACGTGCCTGTGATCCAATAATTGACTCTGAGGGCACTATCTCCAACACTCAGAGTCAATTATTGGATCACAGGCACGTGATTGCAATGATTGAGAGAGGACCTATGCCGGTAGGACAGTCTTACTCGAGATGATAGTATGCTATCTGATTTATCTTTATCATCGTGTACTGCTTTAGGTGACCTGACATGTCGCTATTACACGTTGATAGAGCCCTTAGAATTCTTGCTTGACTGCCAGCAGTATGAGGGTGATCATATACGTGGGAGCTGGTAGTTTATAAGCATATCCTTAAACGGTCCCTAGTCGTGGGAGTTTCGAGACAGGGCATCGATACTCCAGAGTAGACTAGTGTATACAGTCGAGACCTCGACGATGGGCGGTGGCCGGTCTCACAAGCCTCTGGTGTCAGTTGGTTCACCTAAGATGTATACAGGTGCTCATTGGGTTATGAGTACACCGGACAGGACTCACCGGGAACATGCTAGTTGGTCTTATACCTGACGTCAGATGGCAGTTCCCTGGTGACATGTGTACAGGTTAGTTCATCAACCTGAGGATCATCATTTGTCTCGTGTTAGTTCCCACTGTACTTTGATTACTACCCTACCACGCTCAAAGGAGACGTGCAAACAAGTTTTAGTTGGGTACAATCCTAAGCCACATGGGGGGCAGTGAGCGGATCTTCAGGGGTTCGTCTCTCCCGGTATTGGGGGTGAGGTCGCGCTGTGTCTAGGAGAGGCATTACACAAAGCCCTCGGCCGAGGCAGGAGATTTACTGGTAGGTATTCCAGTAGTATCTCAGGGTGTTCTGGGCTACACTCCGACACGACTTGTACCGCTTTTGGGGGTCTGGCTTTTACCAACCCCCTAGGCCCGCCATGCGATGCTCATAGACGAACGGACCGGACTGTACGGATATTGTCACTGACTGGCTCAATAGGATGTCAGGATGAGTTCGCTCATCGACATCCCTTTTGGTCAATAGCTGGTAGCCCGTCACGTATGGGTAATACCTCTGACGTGCTAGTGGTTAAATCCACAGCCATAGTATTGACGAGTCTTTAGAGTCCCCCACAGACAGTTGCTCAAGTTTTCGGGCGAAAGGCTGTAGAGGCCGTATGGAGATATGGCAGGGTTCGATCAGATACGTGCGGTATTGCACGGATCATGATCGGACGGAAAATACTAGCGGGCTTTGGTTTAAGCCGGATCCTAGTATTGCACAGTGTAGATTTTGTCTCAGTGCATTTGTATTCGGTCGGAATACAAATGCGGGTATGTATATACAATAGCGGGGTTTTCCTGTAATTTATTACGGGATCAGTTTTTTTGGAGTTGCCAGTTTGTTTTCCATTTATACCATATTTCTTTGTATCTTTCATTGGCCGAAGATTGGTGGAGGAGGGCTTATTTGCATTTGTGCAAATAAGCATTAGTGGAGGGTGTTCTTTGTATTTTGTTGCTTCATGATAGCTCTTGTTGACCTTGACTTGTTCATTTTATCATTGCTTGACTTCTATCTTCATGATGGCATGACTTTTGGAAGTGATGATAGTTGATGGAGTGTTGGTTTAGGCTAGTGATCATTTCTTTGCATGATAGCCTTTTCTCTCTCTCCCTTGGATAATAGTGTGTGGCTCCCTCATTCTTTTCCTCTCTCTCCTTTGTGCTTTTCCTCACCATTTTGGCCGGCCATGATAGAGGGAGGGGGCTGTCCCAATTTGGAGTGGGGGGTTTTCCATCTCTTTATGCTTGGAAAAACCCCCAAGTTCATCTAAAAATGCTATCACTTCATATCCTCCACCAAAGGCAACTTCTAGTAACCCTAAATGAGACATAGAGCACTACACGTATTCTACAGCAGCTCTTGGGCACGTCGACTTGCCAACTTCGTGCCCGAGTTTCCTCGGTCAAGAGGTGGGAGCCCGTAAAAGAAGCCGGCGACGTGGTGCCCTTCCGGCGAGGAGGTGGAGACCAGACATTCCGCGGGAGATCGGGACGACGACGAGAAGACCGGAGGACACGGATCGCTCGGTATATCTCTCTACCCGTTCTTTAGATAGCTAGGACTAGTTTAATGGCACGATCCGGGTTTATAGTGCGCGGTGGTGCCGGTTAAAAAGTTTAAAGAAAAGCATCGCTTCCGCATTCCGGCGTCGGATTGACGGCCGGGGCACCGCCGTGCACTTACAGTGGTATCAGAGCCTCGCCATTAACCTAGTCTAGCTTTGTCTAGTGTGTTTACATTTCCGATCGAACAAATATTCCAAAACCGTGTTTTTCCATGCAACAGTTCTCCGTCGAAATTTTTTTGTCTCGAAAATTTTTTCAGGTAGTTGCAGAATCATATACAGAGAAAGATAAGACATCTGTGAAAATTTGGTAACCTGATACTGTAGGATGACCGCGGAACAGCGGCCACACCCCCTTCTGGCAGCGGTTCCGCCGTAGTACAGTGCCTTCAGTGCACCAATTTTTCACAGTGATCTTTTTGCAGGGAAAAAGGGGTTTTGGAACATTCTTTTTGGGCCCAGAATTTCTTTATCTGCTACAGTAATGCTTGGGGCCCACTTGGTAAAATTTTATCGATCGAAAATTTTAAACACATCAGTTCACAGTATTTACATTATATCTGCGACCGTGAATGTCACTCGATCGGTAAATCCTGTCTAACTGCTATAGCCCGGTTAGACGGATTTGCGAACGTGTCCTTCACGTTGATGTTCTGTGTATTGCTGTGATGTTGCGGATCGATCGTGGGGGATTGCCTGGTTGCAGTGGTAGTACAGTTTTGTTGTATTATATACATTTGATATTGCGGGGCGAGCGTCCGACATGTGGACTGCCGTCACTGCCTGTTTGTATTATTATTTTGGGGCACGACCAGGTTGCGGTCGATGTACCCGTTGTATGTATATTTTACTTTCTGTACTAGGATTAACCCGCGGAGGGGTGCACGGATAGCCGGATTCTAGGGGGCAACGGGCCCGCATCTCATGGCATTGAGACGGAGGGGGCTTCACTCTAGAATTGGCGGGCTATTTGCCGCACTCGTAGGGGGTACAGGTTGACCCAGGAGGGGTGCCCAAGTTACCAGATTCCGTGAAGTGCTGGGTGGTCCATTCACGGTACTGAAGGGGGCTGCCTCGTTTCATGTTTTGGCGGGTAACTTGCCGCGCCCGTAGGGGTCTAGGATTTAATTGCATAGGCTATCCATACGACCAGGGGAACGTCGGGTTTCAGTAGCGGCTCTGTGAAACCCGGGGATCCAACATATCTGTATTGTTCTGTGATACTGTTCATTTCTGTGATGTTGCATTTTTATCACGCCTTGAGCGAAATATTATATATTATATATATACTAGTAGATGTTGTATATGTTTTGCATCCGCGCAAGTCCAGTCCCCACTCTGTCGTTAGTTAGCTAACCTAACGGGTAATGACGGGACCCAATGGCGAATGCGGATGGCATATATGTACATTAGTATATTTTCGTTCTTTATTGGTGTGATCAATTGATGGGACTGCGTTGATTCGGATCAATGCAAGTTAAACAAACCTAATCTGATGTTGTTGGAACACTTTTTAAAAAGCTGTTATTGCAACGACGTTCACTTTTGTTTTGCACAGTGGTATTCAGTTGGAATATCCTGCTCCTCAGTCGACGAGGTAAGGGCCGAGATCCCTTCACCGGGAGTGACCCCTTGGACAGAAGTTTGCGTCAGGGCAATAACTTCACTATAGCCGATTACTTTTGCTTTGCATCTGGTATTCAGTTGGAATATCCTGCACCTCATTCTACGGGGAAAGAGCCGAGATCCCTTCACCGGGAGTGACCGCTTTAGCAAAGGTTTTCTTCACTATATTTTCATAAAAGCTATCCAGTTCCTTCAACGATATCAAGTTCATTACGTTAAAGGTTTTTGCCAGAAACCATTCGTAGCCCTCCGTCATTTCAGACGGGTAGCACGTAGTATTCATGCTATGTTTGTTGACCTTCGTCAAGGCATAGTGTATGGTAGCTGCTTGTTGCCTTTCTGTTGCATAGATAGATGCGTTGGTTTGGGACAGTCGTATAGCCTTGTTGACCTTCGTCAAGGGCTTGTACGGGTGGGTTCAAATTAACCTGGACAATGATGGGTGGTACTTGACATGTGACTTATGATTTGTTGACCTTCGTCAAGGTCATAAGAGCATGGGGAAAAAATCACATCGGGAGTTTCTAAAGAAACTAAAACTTGCCAGATATGCGCATACCTTCTGGAGTGTGATAGCGTGAGCGGATTCCGTCATGTTATCATGCGATGATAGTTGGATCCCGATT
This sequence comes from Agapanthus africanus, assembly GCA_030015575.1. Classification (NCBI taxonomy): domain Eukaryota; kingdom Viridiplantae; phylum Streptophyta; class Magnoliopsida; order Asparagales; family Amaryllidaceae; genus Agapanthus; species Agapanthus africanus. The sequence goes on from JASDDO010000029.1 coordinate 220,917,234, forward strand.
CCCACTGATGAGTTGGTTTACTCCTCGGGTGATCCCTACTAATTCTTCTTTCGGTTTTGGAGAAGAATTTGAGGTTACAGTGGGAGGTTTCCAGATTAGATAAATTGGTAACCATTTTGATCTAGGTTAGAGTGCACGTTGAGTGTTTCTTTTCTCTCTCTCTTTGGCAGCGACCTTGAACCGACCCTAGACAATGACTCAGAGACTAAAATTAACCGAACCTTCGTAAACATTGGCTTTTGGATTGTCAGAGTTGCAGACCTCATTGCCACTCCTACTTTTACCCTTTTCTCCAGGACACCCCGTATTACTACGAACGTCCACTTCCATTGGACAAAACCATCGTATGGTTATATACGAACTCGAAGGGATTTATCCGAGGATGGTTTCCGGTTCTGGAGAAAACGAATAGGATTATTCAGTTGTCTTTTCCTTTTACCTTCTCTCAGGTTGCGAGTACTCCTTGGTTTAGGAGATAGTACACCTATTACGCAAATTGGATTGTCTTCTTCCAAACCGTAGGCAGGTGTCAACCGGTAGGGAATGAAGAAAACTAATTAGCCTAACGATGGTGTTCAGAAGGTATTATGTAAAGACAAAGAAAGGGATTAGAAGGAGGGCAAAGTAAATTGCGACTGATATTCACGACCAAACCAGGTATTTCATTACCACTCCCACTTCACCTTTGTATTTCTCCATGAAACTCCGTATCACTACGAAGATCCACAGTTTATTGGATACTCCATCGTATGGTTATATACGAACTCGAAAGGAACTTGTTCCAGCTCGGGGATGGATTCTGGTTCAGGAGAAATAGGAATAAGGTTTATTCGGTTGTCTTTTATCTTCACCTTCTCTTGCATTGCGAGTGCTCCTAAGATTAGGACAGTACACCCATTATGCTTATTGGATAGTCTTCTTCCAAACCATAGGCTGGTGCCGAACGGTAGGGAAGGAAGAAAACCATTTGGCCTAAAGGGGTGTGCAGAAGGTAATGACTGAAGACATATAAAGGGATTTGGAGAGGTGGCAAAGAGATATACGGTTACAGTTGTGAATCTGGATAATGGAAGTGACATTACTAGGAATATCAGGATACCCTATCGAAACATTTCAATGTTTCAGTTTCACTGTGTATTGTTAAACGAAAACTGATTTCCCAATTAGATACTTACTCCAGGGTATGTATTGACCAGGTATGATTCTCACATCTGTATGGTTTTATAGATGATCAGTGGGAGTATGTTATTGGAGATATTTGAGGAAATCGCCTGGGTTGTTTGCCGTTCGGCAAATATTTGGTTTTGAATATCCTCTGTCATGCACCAATTTCAAATTGATATATCTGTACGTCTATTTTCATAGAGTGAGATATACCTTTTTGAAATTATATCTACGACATTTACCTATATCAGTGGATGGCTAGGTAAGAAGTATTAAATAGCGGTGTAATTCTTCTTAACCATAAGTACAGTTTTCAACCTACGACACACAGTGAATGAGTTATCAGACTCAAGGGACTTATACAGAGTATTGTATGTTGTCCAGTGTCCATTAGGACAGAGGGGTTGGTCCACGTACTAGATTCTGTTTACTTGTGACTTCTCTGGTTCTTAGACATGTGTTTCGTAGAAACACAAGGTCTGAGTTTTGAGAAGTTATAGGTATAAGAATAGAGTAGAGAACCAGGTGTTGCAAGAATCGAGATTCTTCAAGGTGATCGAAGATGTAGATACTTGTTTGTGGTATTCAGTTGATAGTAATGACTAAGAGAACTTGCTTCTCTTTCAGGTTACTCATAATTGGAAGCATGCCTAAGTTGAGTAACGCTGATCGGCCTCTTTCCATTTTAGTTGACATGCACTGGGGACAGCTGCATGATTTGAATCTGGTTCAATTAAATAAGTGCCTCTGTTTCTGTATTAGATATAGAACAGTTCATATCTTAACGATGTTAAGGTACGGGGAGTTGTCCGGCTTATGCTTAAAACCAGACTCTGGATAACTCAAGGCACGTTTCTGTAATGGCTGTTTGTGGGTTGACCCAGGCTATGGCGAGGGTTGACATTCTGCCATCTGGAAGATCAATAGTGATATTGTTCTTGACTCGCCACAGTTTTAATAAAAATGGATTTTTTTTTCACAAAACAGTAGTGGGAGTATGGTAGAACTTGAAGTGATTCCAGAACCGCAAACGATTACTGAAAATTTGATAGGAACCTAAAGATTCAATTTGGTTTGATATTCCATTGGCCACTCCGCAGATATGGTGGGTAACCTCAGGCACCCGAGAGGTACTTCGGTACGCTCAAGGACGGTGGCAGGGAGGTTCTTGTTTATCCAGAATTGCCATTGCTGTTGTTCCAGACTGCGAAACCCGGCAGGAGGATGAGTATTGCGTCGTTCTGAACTGGCTTTAGAAGCGTACGTCTATATGACTCTGCCAGAGGGTTGTCGTAGTCAGTGGGAGCAGCGGAAGCATTGGTGGACAAGTGGCTTATGTCTATTTATAGACTAAAGCAGATATAGCGGAGATAGATCATTTATTTTTGATGTGACAGTCATAGGTTTGACTTCATCAGAATAATGGATGGATCTGTTAAGAAGGTAGTAGGGTGTGATGTCCTGGTATTTGAATGACATACACAAAGTAGGAAAAGAAACTCCTATACTACGATCGGTTAAAATTTGGTTGTCACACAGTGGTTTCTCCACATGGGACTTGGATATAATATCTGACATTCTGGTTACTGGATCTATGGTTTTAGATCTAGATTTGGGAAGTATCATAATCTGGGTACTTAGACAGCATTCTATGAGTATTTAGAATGGTCGACTCCTGGCACGGTAGTGTACCTGCAGGTGATGGAGTCACCCTCTCTAAAGGTGTCTTACAGACTAAAGTGGAGAGGGATGTGCATGATTGGCAGATCACTTGCTTAGGCAATTGAGTCAATCATGAGATGTCAAGTACTATACCAGATGTTGTTTTTGCAGTGGATGCAATAAATTGATATTGATCCAATTCTGGAGAAACAGTCGGAAGCAGTTTTAGAACATAAGTAGATGTTCTAGGGATATGATAGCGTCAGCCTCATTTAGGTGACAGTTATCATTCCAGGATTCCAAGGGGACCTGGACGGCAGAGTGGCTGTCAGAGTTATAGTTTTCCCTCTGACGAGGGGCAGTATTTTGGACAGGTCGTCCAAGGGGGTACTGAAGGAGGCATGGTGCAGGATACTGATTAAGTTCAGTTGACGATACAGTCTAAGAAGTTTGGATTTAGAGTTCATTTATGAGCTAGGTCCCATCAGACATCTAGACACATTCTAAGACAGGTATTGCTCATTTCGGGAGATGATTTTCTCCGCGAACTTGAGATATAGAGAGACATAGAAAGAAACATCAAGGCGGATCCACTCACTGAGGCTATTCCTCGAACGCAATAGTTTCGCAAACGAGCTTTGTGAGACTCACTAGTAGAGGAGTTTGGTGTTCGGTATCACACGAGCTGTGAGTATGCGACATCGCAATAATTAGCCTTGAGTGCAAGTAGGAGATTGTTGGATATAGTGCCCTCAGAGTCAATTATTGGATCACAGGCACGTGACTGCAATGATTGAGGGAGGACCTATGCCGGTAGGACAGTCTTAATCGAGATGATAGTATGCTATCTGGTTTATCTTTATCATCGTGTACTGCTTTAGGTGACCTGACATGTCGCTATTACACGTTGATAGAGCCCATAGGATTCTTGCTTGACTGCCAGCAGTATGAGGGCGATCATATACGTGGGAGTTGGTAGTCTATAAGCACATCTTTAAACGGTCCCTAGTCGTTGGAGTTTCGAGACAGGGCATCGATACTCCAGAGTAGACTAGTGTATACAGTCGAGACCCCGACGAGGGGCGGTGGCCGGTCTCACAACCCACTGGTGTCAGTTGGTTCACCTAAGATGTATACAAGTGCTCATTGGGTTATGAGTACACCGGACAGGACTCGCCGGGAACATGCTAGTTGGTCTTATACCTGACGTCAGATGGCAGTTCCTTGGTGACATGTGTACAGGTAAGTTCATCGACTTGAGGATTATCATTTGTCTCGTGTGAGTTCCCACTGTACTTTGATTACTACCCTACCACGCTCAAAGGAGACGTGCAAACAGGTTTTAGTTGGGTATAGTCCCGAGCCACATGGGGGCAGTGAGCGGATCTTCAGGGGTTCGTCTCTCCCGGTATTGGGGGTGAGGTCGCGCTGTGTCTAGGAGAGCCATTACACAAAGCTCTCGGTCGAGGCAGGAGATTTACTGGTAGGTATTCCAGTAGTATCTCAGGGTGTTCTGGGCTACACTCCGAGACGACTTATACCGCTTTTGGGGGTCTGACTTTTATCAACCCCCTAGGCCCGCCATGCGATGCTCATAGACGAACGGACCGGACTGTACGGATATTGTCACTGACAGGCTCAGTAGGGTGTCAGGATGAGTTCGCTCATCGACATCCCTTTTGGTCAATAGCTGGTAGCCCGTCACGTATGGCTAATACCTCTGACGTGCTAGTGGTTAATTCCACAGCCATTGTATTGACGAGTCTTTAGAGTCCCCCACAGGCAGTTGCTCAAGTTTTCGGGCGAAACGCTGTAGAGGCCGTATGGAGATATGGCAGGGTTCGATCAGATACGTGCGGTATTGCACGGATCATGATCGGATGGAAAATACTAGCGGGCTTTGGTTTAAGTCGGATTTTAGTATTGCACAGTGTAGATTTTGTCTCAGTGCATTTGTATTCGGTCGGAATACAAATGCGGATATGTATATACAGTAGCGGTGTTTTCCTGTAATTTATTACGGGATCAGTTTTTTTGGAGTTTCCAGTTTGTTTTCCGTTTCGGCCATATTTCTTTGTATCTTTCATTGGCCGAAAATTGGTGGAGGAGGGCTTATTTGCATTTGTGCAAATAAGCATTAGTGGAGGGTGTTCTTTGCATTTTGTTGCTTCATGATAGCTCTTGTTGACCTTGACTTGTTCACTTCATCATTGCTTGACTTCTATCTTCATGATGGCATGACTTTTGGAAGTGATGATAGTTGATGGAGTGTTGGTTTAGGCTAGTGATCATTTCTTTGCATGATAGCCTTTTCTCTCTCTCCCTTGGATAATAGTGTGTGGCTCCCTCATTCTTTTCCTCTCTCTCCTTTTGGCTTTTCCTCACCATTTTGGCCGGCCATGATAGAGGGAGGGGGCTGTCCCAATTTGGAGTGGGGGTTTTTCATCTCATTATGCTTGGAAAAACCCCCATGTTCATCTAAAAATGCTATCACTTCATATCCTCCACCAAAGGCAACTTCTAGTAACCCCAAATGAGACATAGAGCACTACACGTATTCTACAGCAGCTCTTGGGCACGTCGACTCGCCAACTTCGTGCCCGAGTTGCCTCGGTCAAGAGGTGGGAGCCCATAAAAGAATCTGGCGACGTGGTGCCCTTCCGGCGAGGAGGTGGAGACCGGACATTCCGCGGGAGATCGGGACGACGATGAGAAGACCGGAGGACACGGATCGCTCGGTATATCTCTCTACCCGTTCTTTAGATAGCTAGGACTAGTTTAATGGCACGATCCGGGTTTATAGTGCGCGGTGGTGCCGGTTAAAAAGTTTAAAGAAAAGAATCGCTTCCGCATTCCGGCGTCGGATTGACGGCCGGGGCGCCGCCTTGCACTTATACTACAGACTAACCTGTACCAGTGTCACCTGAGAACTGCTATCCGACGATAGATATAATTCCATATAGGAGTTCTTGGTGAGTCCGTCCAGTGTACCCAGTCACCACTGAGCACCCGTATATGATCTTGATGTCAAACATCGATGAATGTGGGAACATCCATCGCCCATCATATGGGTCTAGTATCATATACGCTAATCTACCCTGGTATATCGATGCCCCGTCTTGATACACCTTTGACTAGGGACATTTCAGGATATGCTTATAAACTACAGATGTCCCACTTGTATGATCTCTATCATAATCACTGTAGTCAAGCCGATATCCTCAGGGCTTTATCAGCATGTATGAATGAATAAAAGCATGATCAAATCAACATGTCAGATAAAGTAGAACCAGATAGCATACTATCATGTCGAGCAAGAATATACACTGAATATATATATATATATATATATATATACATGTACAGATACATCCACTATCATATAATGGCCTCTAGGGTATACATATATCCAACAACAAATATAGAAAAAGGGTTTAATAAAAGAATTAATCTAAATGTCATTTGTTAAATAAACACTTGATTTTTCAAACCGGTCATATCACATACGACCCGACCAATAGAAAATGCCCGATTAATATGCAGTATCATATATCCGTATTTAATCGGGTCCCCATGCATATCTCATATGCACACCACATCTTTTCGCCTGAGCCAGAAAACTTCATTGTGGGACTCAAAGACTCGTCAATACGCCGGCAGTAGGTAATGATCATATCAAATACCTACAAGCCACAAGCGGTCAGCTAAACATAATGGCCACCTGGGTATTGATCGATCAGAAGAAAACCAGCGAAGCTGTCAAAACTCCCGTCGAGCCAACTGGCAACACTTACCGTACATTCCTGTCTCCTCGTCAGATATGTTGCATATCGAGTCTAGGGATGGAATCGTCGACCCCAATAACTCAATAAGTCATGCTGGTGTATGGCTCATAACAGATCGAGAAACTACTGATAAAGCTTATAAGTAAATCTCAGCAGCCATGGCCAGGTACTTCCTGTTATAGCCAATCAAGCAAAGCACAACATCAACTCCCAATACCGGGAGAGATGAAACCCTTCCTATCGCTCATCGCCTCCATGTGCCTTGGGACCGTACCCAAAGTCCACCTGTTTGCATGACTCAGTAGAGCCGTGGTAGGGTGGATATCAAAGTACAGTGGTGTAAGTGCACGACGGCGCCCCGGCCGTCAATCCGACGCCGGAATACAGAAGCGGTGATTTACTTTAACTTTTCAAACCGGCACCACCGCGCACTATAAACCCGGATCGGGCCATTAATCTAGTCCTAGCTATCTAGAGAAGGGGGAAGAGAGATATACCGAGCGATCCGTGTCCTCCGGTCTTCTGGTCGTCGTCTCGATCTCCCACGGAGTGTCCGGTCTCCACCACGTCGCCGGCTTCTTTTACGGGCTCCTACCTCTATACCGAGGCAACTCGGGCACGAAGTTGGCGAGTCGACGTGCCCAAGGTTTGCTATAGAATAGTGTAGTGAGCTATTTGTGTCTCTAGGGGTTTATGGAGTTGCCATTGGTGGAGGATATGAGATAAGCTTTTGGAGGAGGAGCTAAAAAGATTTTTTCCTAGCCAAATGAGCAAAAATTCCCCACTACCAAATTGGGACAGCCCCATCAAAGAGCAAGGCCGGCCATCTCATGTGAATGGAGAGAGTGAACCCAAAAATTGAGTGAGTGATTATCTCAAGGGGGGTGGAGCAATCACAAGAGAGAGAGAGAAAGGTGATCATGAAAAGTAATGATCACAAAAACAAACCTCACTCTAAATCAACCATCATCAACAACCATGATTGCTCACAAAGTCAAGCAATCATGAACCATGGAAAGTCAAGGGATGGTCCTCCATCATGAGACCATCATGAAACAACAAGATGCAAAGAACAACCTCCACAAATGCTTATTTACACAATTGCAAATAAGCCCTCCTCCACCAATCTTCGGACAATGAAAGATACAAAGAAAAATGGCCGAAACGGAAAGCAAACTGGCAACTCCAGAAAACTAGTCCCGTAATAAATTACAGGAAAACCCCGATACTGTGTATACACACCCGCATCTGTATTCCGACCGAATACAAATGCAAAGAGACAAAATATACACTATACAATACTAGGATCCGGCTTAAACCAAAGCCCGCTAGTATAAACCATCCGATCAGGATCCGTGCAATACCGCACGTATCTGATCGAACCCTGCCATATCTCCATACGGCCTCTACAGCATTTCGCCCGAAAACTTGAGCAACTGACTGTGGGGGACTCTAAAGACTCGTCAACACCTTGGTTATCGATTTAACCACTAGCACGTCAGAGGTATTAGCCTATACGTAACGGGCTACCAGGTATTGACCAAAAGGGACGTCTGTGAGCGAACTCGGCCTGACACCCTACAGAGCCTGTCAGTGACAATATTCGTACAGTCCGGTCTGTTTGTCTATGAGCATCGCATGGCGGGCCTAGGGGGTTGGTAAAAGTCAGACCCCCAAAAGCGGTACAGGTCGTGTCGGAGTGTAGCCCAGAACACCCTGAGATACTACTGGAATACCTACCAGTAAATCTCATGCCTTGGCCAAGGACTTCGTGTAATGGCTCTCCTAGACACAGCGCGACCTCACCCCCAATACCGGGAGAGACGAACCCCTGAAGATCCGCTCACTGCCTCCATGTGGCTCGGGACTGTACCCAACTAAAACCTGTTTGCACGTCTCCTTTGAGCGTGGTAGGGTAGTAATCAAAGAATAGTGGGAACTCACACGAGACAAATGACGATCCTCAGGTCGATGAACTAACCTATACACATGTCATGAGGGAACTGCTATCTGACGTCAGGTATAAGACCAACTAGCATGTTCGCGGAGAAACCCATCTCCCGAAATGAGCAATACCTTTCTTAGAATGTGTCTGGATGTCTGATGGGACCTAGCTCATAAATGAACTCCAAACCCAAACTTCTTAGACTGTATCGTCAACTGAACTTAATCAGTATCCTGCGTCATGCCTCCCTCAGTATTTCCTTGGACCACCTGTCCAAAATACTTCCCCTCGTCAGAGGGAAAACTATAACTCTGACAACCTCCCTGTCGTCCAGGTCACCTTGGAAGCCTGGTACGATAACCGTCACCTAAATGAGGCTGACGCTATCATATCCCTAGAACATCTACTTATGTTCTAAAACTGCTTCCGACTGTTTCTCCAGGATTGGATCAATATCAATTTATTGCATCCACTGCAAAAACAACATCTGGTGTGGTACTTGACATCTCATGATTGACTCAATTGCCTAAGCAAGTGATCTGCCAATCATGCACATCCCTCTCCACTTTAGGCTGTAAGAGAGGGTGACTCCATCACCTGCAGGTACACTACCATGCCAGGAGTCGACCATTCTAAATACTCATAGAATGCTGTCTAAGTACCCAGATTGGGATACTTTCCAAATCTAGATCTAAAACCATAGATCAAGTAACTAGAATGTCAGATATTATATCCAAGTCCCATGTGGAGAAACCACTGTGTGACAACCAAATTTTAACCGATCGTAGTATAGGAGTTTCTTTTCCTACTTTGTGTATGTCATCCAAATACCAGGACATCACACGCTACTACCTTCTTAACAGATCCATCCCCATTTCTGGTGAAGTCAAACCTATGACTGTCACATCAGAAATATATGATCTATCTCCGCTATATCTGCTTTAGTCTATAAATAGACATAAGCCACTTGTCCACCAAGCTTCCGCTGCTCCCACTGACTACGACAACCTTCTGGCAGAGTCATATACACGTACACTTCTAAAGTTAGTTTAGAACGACGCTATACTCATCGTCCTGCCGGGTCTCACAGTCTGGAACAACAGCAATGGCAAATCTGGGTAAACAAGAACTTCCCTGTCACCGTCCTTGAGGCTACCGGAGTACCTGTAACGTTTTAAAAATGATTAAATGAATAAAAGTGTTTAAGTGAATTTTAGGATTTTCGGTAAAGTAAAATGTATTTTTCGTAAAACCAAACCGTGATTGTTTTTCATTATAATTTTAAAAATATCTATTTTAATTACGAAATTGCTAGTAAATGGTGTTTATTTAGCCACTTATAAATTTTTAGTTTAATAAAATATTTTTCCTAAATTAATTATTTTAAATATTAACATAAGCTTTATTTTTACACTAAATTAGTGTAAATTACAAATTTGAATGGTTTTAATTTGTAAAAATGAACCATGGCATATTATAATTTAGTGTGTATCATGCAAAAATTATTTGCAAATTTTTCCTATTTTCTAGAGCTTTCTTGAGTTGCTATAGTAAAGAAATAAATAAATAAATAAATAAAGCATGAAAAGACTTTTATTGATGTTTCTTCTCTTGAAACTTCTACACACTTTTCCCACTCTCTTCTTTCTCTCCCTCACCTCTCTAGGGCCGGCCACAAATCCCCCATGGCTGCCCCCCCATTTTCCACCTCATTTTTATTCAAAATTCATCAAAAACACATCAAAAATTCAATTAAAATTCCACAAAATCCTATTTATTCCATACTCTTTATTCCTTGCTCATTTTTATATGAAATTTGGAGATGGAAAGCATACATTTTGGAGGCTCAATTCTTGTTTGGATTTCACATTTTGAAGGTATAATTTTCTTTCTTTTGATTTATTGTTATTAGATGTTCATATTAAGCTTAATTAGATTTAATGAATTAATTCTATGTTCTTTTTTTTAAAATGCAAGCTAGGGTTCTAAATTCAAGTTATGATTTTTAATAATTAATTAGGGTTATAGTAGTTAGTTTAACACTTTTAGTATTAGGAAATCTTGCATGGTTATTGTTTAACAAATTGTTATTCAAAAATTGTTTTAAATTAGGAATTTAGTTAACTAGGTTTTTGCAAAATGTGGTTGTGGTTAATATAAAATTCTAATTTGGGTTGTTATCATTGGATTATAGTTTTAGTGGAAATATTAGCATGTTAATGGAAAGAAAAACTTAGTTTGATTGCTAGTTTCTATGGTTAATTGATAAATTGTGATAAAAATTGCTAATTTTGTAAACTAGATTTTAGAAATTCCTATATAAATGAGATTAAAAATATAATTATGGTTTCATTATATCATTATCATCATGAATTGTGGTTTAAGTCATTAATTTATGCAAAATCATGTTTTGTGGTGGAATTGTGGTATTTTGCTTGAAAAATTTTGAAAATTGTTAAAGGGTGCAAACTAGAAATTTCAAATTTATACAAAATTGTGTAATAAAAATATAGTAATGGTTTGTATAGTCTAGTGATGCTATTTAATGAGTTTTATGACCATTGGTTTCATTTAAATATCAAGTTTTGATGAAAAACGGTAAACTGGCATTTTCGGGTTTTTCGAAAACGGACGATTTGATTGATTTTAGGGTTTTGATGGATTAAATCATGTTTTATATTATAAATAACGAGTTTTCTAAACTACAAGATGTTTGTTGATGTTTATCTCGATCCATCGGAGTTTGTACGCCGATATCGAGCGATATTTGGTTCTTTTGCGTGGACGGGACATAAGTTTTAACCTATGCTTGTTCCTTGCGTCGTTTTGACTTTTGTATGTGATTCAGTTTACGATACTATTATTATGTTTGCGTTTAGGTACCCCTCACGTAGACTGCGGGCGATGAAGAGGAGGATGGCGACACCGTCTTCGGCAGACATGGACCAGGTGAGTAGATGCATATCTACGGGGGGAAGTCGGGTGGAAGGCGTTTAGCACTCCCGCAACGTAGAATAGGAATAGTACTTATTGACATTAGGAAATCCGATGTGACCCTAGATTCTTACTGAGCAGGACCCTAGTAATGACCCTAGGCAGGACTAGACTGATTTAGGAAAACCATACCTGAGGATGAATACTTTGGGAGAGGTTCGTAGGTTTCTGATAGAAACATACACGCACACACTAAAACTTGACATGGCGTATACGTATATGTGTGTATATATATAAAACTAGGTATAGGTGTATATATATACACAACACGTATATGGGATTCGTTGATGTGGTATGATATCTGAGGTATGATGAAACAGTATGACTGGGCTTGATGCCGTGATTCTTGACTATGCAGTCGTATTAAAGTGTTAGCGGATCATTAGAAAAAGGGATAATGAACATGAATATATAAATTATGAAGGGTGGTGGTGATATTGAGGTACATGGGACGCTAAAATAGTACCTAGGCTGTAGCTTGTGACTTGATGACGATAAGATATCGGTATGACTTAATCACAATATGATACATATGACATGATATTTCTGAGGATAAACTAATGATGCTTATCATGATGACAATGATATATGATTGATGTATGCGATCACAGTTTAGCACCTTGATCATGAGATGTGTTGATGATGACATTATACGAATGAGGAGACACCTAGGAGATACTTGACCGTACCCCGATATTGGGATGCCGTACGATGGATTTTACCGTACGAGGCTTAGATTTGATGATTGATCCGCACTCTTGATTCGAGGAAGCCGTACTACGTACGTAACGCTATTGAGGCGGGATCGCCGACTATTAGAGATATTGATTCAGACCTTAGGTAGACTCTAGTTTCTTACTGACTAGTCTATTAGGTTTAGTTCCTTAGGATGTTAGATGGACACTAGTTTAGGTTCGACTCACATAGTGGTAGTTGTACTCGTATTTCGCAGAGGAGTGGATAATGCACATCTATCTTTACATTCATACTGTAATCATCATGGTGCATGTTCTTACATATGTTGCAATAATCAGTACAAACCATACCTGTTAGGACACCGGCACCATTACCGATGATGCGCATATTCCAGGCACACTTATTTGCCGGCTCACACACATCATCATCGGTAATTGCTATGTCACGTACACTTTAGATCATATTGTCTTTTATGGATAGAATCAGTTAACAACTAGACCGATATAATATTGTGATTATTCTCTGATGTTAGTATAGACATGATATTTATTACTTAGACATCCATGAATTCATATTTTCATGTTATCATGCAGTATTATGGGCATATGCCGACACTTATCATATAGTTACTCATGATTTTGAGATTTGGATTTCTATGAGATTTCTGGATTTTTGGGGAAAACCGCAAAAATATATAAAAACTTCTCTCTCTCTCCTCTTCTCTTTTTAAAATAAGATGCGGTTTTCTCGTGATGTATGTGTCGTCCACCATGAGTATTTCATGTTTTCTGTTGGATTTCGAGACCCGATTCGAGGAGTGGATGAACCGTCTCGGGTACATGGTGGGCCCGGTATGGTACCCCGGGGCAAGAAGATCGAGTTGTAGACGATGAGTCTGGCAGGGGAAGGCTACCTACCGGTGATGTCTGGCGCGGCGGATATCCGGAGGATACCGACCGTTGTCGTGAGATTTGATGATATGGGCCGATCCGGACTGACGGAGCCCGAGATATTGAGACTTGAGATTACATGTGTTGTGTCGATGCTTGACACGGATTTCCATGGATTTCATTATTGAGATTTCAGATTCTTATACACATTCTACTATGATAACAGCTAAAGATTTCTTATACATATATATCTGGATTTCAGGATTTGTTACTTTACATTCATGGTGCATGCATTTCATTCATATGACATAGTATTATATGAGGTACTGACACGAGCACGGAGTATATGCACTAACACATAGTATTACCCTGCTATTACTAAATGATTGGGACTTAGTAGTGTATTATTATGACCTAGGATAGCGTCGTGCATTCGATTTCTTTTCGTAGATGTCTTCTACTCACGAGTTGGCAACTCACCCCCGTTGTGCCAAATTTTATTACAGGTTCGGTGTACAGGTTTCCCTGGCAGCTTGCTGGCACATCTATTCTTTCAGGGTGATTTGCACGGTAGGTTGGTTCACTTGTATCCGAACCACCATTGTACTTTTATTCATTCATTTGTATCTAGTAAGCTCCATCAACCATACTTGTATTACTTGATAAGTTTATTGGACCAGTCTTTTATTTTGACCTTAGAGTCGCGCATATATTATTCTGATCTGGTGGTTTTGTTTTATTTTGGGTTTTGAGCCTCGCCCTTTGGCGTTGTATATTATTGTGCTCGTTGTGGTTGTTTCCGCCATTTGGCGTTGAGCTAGCACCCGTTTGGGGATGCTTTTTATTGTTTATGTATATTATACTTGTTGTACCCATTTGGGGGCCAGTTTTTACAGAGGAGACTCTGCCGAAATTTTTGGGAAAATTTGCTGATACTTTTAAACTTGTTTTTCTTCATGTTTCTTTTACTTCTTCTTCTTTTATATGGTTTAGATTTCTGGGCTTCGGCTTACTTAGGTTACGTGGCGCCTCTAGATGCTTCGTAATCTAAGTGCCGGTCACGTTCCGTACTCTCGGATCGTGACAAAGTTGGTATCAGAGCGCTTGGTTTAACCTTGTATAAGTCTAGGTGACCCTTGGTTGATGGAGTAGGCGATTTAGGTAGAGTAACGTACCGTGGGTATTGTCCGCGGCATACTTACGATACGCTACTCTGCTTAAGGAGCCTTAGGATGTACATTGTTTGCACCGTATTTCATTCGTTCCTTTGATCTATCTTCGTCGATATCGGATGGTGGTTTCTGTTACCATGGGCAGAGGAAGCTGCGGCTCGAATGCGATAACCATTACAGTATTGGTTATTCTTGAGGATTGAAGCATTGCTTAGCGTGCGGACGAAGGGTATTCACGTGCCGTCCGGATGAAGTTAAAGGGTTCGAACGATTATCAGAAAACCATTTTCCCAAGTTTAAAGTATTCGGAAGAACATGCAGGTATTTCGATGGACCCTCTAGAAGAATGAAACCCTAACTCGACATAATGACCACGAGAACGCCCTTGAACCTTAGGGTTTACGGCAGTTCCGCTGTGCCATTAGTGAGGCTTGGGTTTGCCCTTCTACTGCTGGATCATCGATGCTGGGGTATGTACCGGATATTTTTAAACTGTACTTGAGTGTTGAGCTCTCGGGGAATTATGGGATTTTGATGGATCGATCGATAGATTTAATGTAGTCCGGATATCAAGTGAAGGGATCGACTACGTGGGAGACTCTAGATATAAGGATTTTCGTTGGTAGCGCAGTCAGCACAGCTACAAAGAGACGAGTTCGAAGCAATCGACATCAGAAGAAAGAGGCGCACATTGACGACAGTGTTTACGATTGGGATTTAGTGATTTGAATTTCATATTTTCGTGGATTGGATTTTTGTATTTTGAGGACTTTGTTCTACGATTGGTATTTCATGTGTGTACCTTTATTCTATCTGTGTTTCATATATCAGTTGTATTGATGTTGTTTAGTACACACCCAGTACACTTGATTTGGTTTTATATATTTTGAGATTTTTGATTTGATTTCGTGCATAGGGGTTACACATGATTTTGACATATGTTTCGACCTAGTTTTCATGCATTTTTGTACTGTGATTTTGATTTTGATATTCGATGTATGTTTTCGTGCACCATGTGCACTTGATTAGGATTCTTGCGCATACTTGGCCCACTTGATGCGATTTTATGCACACCAGATGTACTAAATCGGGGTTTTGTGCAGATTAGATGCACCTGATATTGAGTCGTGCACGCCCGTTGCACTTGACTGATGTTTTTGGTGCACACCTATTGCACTTAGTTTTGTTTTTGTGTGTATTCATGGTATCTTTAGTTGGTTTCGATTTCAGTGCGCACCGGACGCACATGATATTTTTATGATGTGATTGGGATTGATTTCAGTTTGAGCAGTATGTTTTCATAGTCATTATTATTTGATTTAGTAACCAAACGGGACGTGTATGTTAAATAAAAGATATATATATATAGCTATTTTTTTTAAATTAAACGTCCGCTACATATACCGTGACACGTGTATTGCACGGCGAATTTTCAAGAGGGGTTTTTGTATACTTCTTTATTATGAGGCTTAGGCGATTTTACTAGGATGCGAAATATATATAAGTTATAGATTGATGTATATTATGATGGTTTTAACATTGGGTTATGATATTTTATTCTCGCCATAACTCCGATGATTGCGTTATGCTTGATGGAGTTGATTTTAGTTATGTATTGATGATTTCGGAGCCCCGACGATTTGAATATTTTGCTAAACGTTTTAGTATTTGGAAGGGGAGTTTTAATTTAAATTCGGGGACCGAATTTCTTAAAGGGGGGAAGATTGTAACATTTTAAAAATGATTAAATAAATAATTAAATGAATAAAAGTGTTTAAGTGAATTTTAGGATTTTCGGTAAAGTAAAATGTATTTTTCGTAAAACCAAACCGTGATTGTTTTTCATTATAATTTTAAAAATATCTATTTTAATTATGAAATTACTAGTAAATGGTGTTTATTTAACCACTTATAAATTTTTAGTTTAATAAAATATTTTTCCTAAATTAATTATTTTAAATATTAACATAAGCTTTATTTTTGCACTAAATTAGTGTAAATTACAAATTTGAATGGTTTTAATTTGTAAAAATGAACCATGGAATATTAGAATTTAGTGTGTATCATGCAAAAATTATTTGCAAATTTTTCCTATTTTCTAGAGCTTTCTTGAGTTGCTATAGTAAAGAAATAAATAAATAAATAAATAAAGCATGAAAAGACTTTTATTGATGTTTCTTCTCTTGAAACTTCTACACACTTTTCCCACTCTCTTCTTTCTCTCCCTCACCTCTCTAGGGCCGGCCACAAACCCCCCATGGCTGCCCCCCCATTTTCCACCTCATTTTTATTCAAAATTCATCAAAAATTCAATTAAAATTCCACAAAATCCTATTTATTCCATACTCTTTATTCCTTGCACATTTTTATATGAAATTTGGAGATGGAAATCATACATTTTGGAGGCTCAATTCTTGTTTGGATTTCACATTTTGAAGGTATAATTTTCTTTCTTTTGATTTATTGTTATTAGATATTCATATTAAGCTTAATTAGATTTAATGAATTAATTCTATGTTCTTTTTTTTAAAATGCAAGCTAGGGTTCTAAATTCAAGTTATGATTTTTAATAATTAATTAGGGTTATAGTAGTTAGTTTAACACTTTTAGTATTAGGAAATCTTGCATGGTTATTGTTTAACAAATTGTTATTCAAAAATTGTTTTAAATTAGGAATTTAGTTAACTAAGTTTTGGCAAAATGTGGTTGTGGTTAATATAAAATTTTAATTTGGGTTGTTATCATTGGATTATAGTTTTAGTGGAAATATTAGCATGTTAATGGAAAGAAAAACTTAGTTTGATTGCTAGTTTCTATGGTTAATTGATAAATTGTGATAAAAATTGCTAATTTTGTAAACTAGATTTTAGAAATTCCTATATAAATGAGATTAAAAATATAATTATGGTTTCATTATATCATTATTATCATGAATTGTGGTTTAAGTCATTAATTTATGCAAAATCATGTTTTGTGGTGAAATTGTGGTATTTTGCTTGAAAAATTTTGAAAATTGTTAAAGGGTGCAAACTAGAAATTTCAAATTTATACAAAATTGTGTAATAAAAATATAGTAATGGTTTGTATAGTCTAGTGAAGCTATTTAATGAGTTTTATGACCATTGGTTTCATTTAAATGTCAAGTTTTGATGAAAAACGGTAAATTGGCATTTTCGGGTTTTTCGAAAACGGACGATTTGATTGATTTTAGGGTTTTGATGGATTAAATCATGTTTTATATTATAAGTAACGAGTTTTCTAAACTACAAGCTATTTGTTGATATTTATCTCGATCCATCGGAGTTTGTACGCCGATATCGAGCGATATTTGGTTCTTTTGCGTGGACGGGACATAGGTTTTAACCTATGCTTGTTCCTTGCGTCGTTTTGACTTTTGTATGTGATTCAGTTTACGATACTATTATTATGTTTACGTTTAGGCACCCCTCACGTGGACTGCGGGCGATGAAGAGGAGGATGGCGACACCGTCTTCGGCAGACATGGACCAGGTGAGTAGATGCATATCTACGGGGGGAAGTCGGGTGGATGGCGTTTAGCACCCCGCAACGTAGAATAGGAATAGTACTTATTGACATTAGGAAACCCGATATGACCCTAGATTCTTACTGAGCAGGACCCTAGTAATGACCCTAGGCGGGACTAGACTGATTTAGGAAAACCATACCTGAGGATGAATACTTTGGGAGAGGTTCGTAGGTTTCTGATAGAAACACACACGCACACACTAAAACTTGACATGGCGTATACGTATATGTGTGTATATATATAAAACTAGGTATAGGTGTATATATATACACAACACGTATATGGGATTCGTTGATGTGATATGATATCTGAGATATGATGAAACAGTATGACTGGGATTGATGCCGTGATTCTTGACTATGCAGTCGTATTCAAGTGTTAGCGGATCATTAGAGAAAGAGATAATGAACATGAATATATAAATTATGAAGGGTGGTGGTGATATTGAGGTACATGGGACGCTAAAATAGTACCTGGGCTGTAGCTTGTGACTTGATGACGATAAGATATCGGTATGACTTAATCACAATATGATACATATGACATGATATTTCTGAGGATAAACTAATGATGCTTATCATGATGACAATGATATATGATTGATGTATGCGATCACAGTTTAGCACCTTGATCATGAGATGTGTTGATGATGACATTATACGAATGAGGAGACACCTAGGAGATACTTGACCGTACCCCGATATTGGGATGCCGTACGATGGATTTTACCGTACGAGGCTTAGATTTGATGATTGATCCGCACTCTTGATTCGAGGAAGCCGTACTACGTACGTAACGCTATTGAGGCGGGATCGCCGACTATTAGAGATATTGATTCAGACTTAGGTAGACTCTAGTTTCTTACTGACTAGTCTATTAGGTTTAGTTCCTTAGGATGTTAGATGGACACTAGTTTAGGTTCGACTCACATAGTGGTAGTTGTACTCGTATTTCGCAGAGGAGTGGATAATGCACATCTGTCTTTACATTCATACTGTAATCATCTTGGTGCATGTTCCTACATATGTTGCAATAATCAGTACAAACCATACCTGTTAGGACACCGGCACCATTACCGATGATGCGCATATTCCAGGCACACTTATTTGCCGGCTCACACACATCATCATCGGTATTTGCTATGTCACGTACACTTTAGATCATATTGTCTTTTATGGATAGAATCAGTTAACAACTAGACCGATATAATATTGTGATTATTCTCTGATGTTAGTATAGACATGATATTTATTACTTAGACATCCATGCATTCATATTTTCATGTTATCATGCAGTATTATGGGCATATGCCGACACTTATCATATAGTTACTCATGATTTTGAGATTTGGATTTCTATGAGATTTCTGGATTTTTTGGGAAAACTGCAAAAATATATAAAAACTTCTCTCTCTCTCCTCTTCATTTTTTAAAATAAGATGCGGTTTTCTCGTGATGTATGTGTCGTCCCCCATGAGTATTTCATGTTTTCTGTTGGATTTCGAGACCCGATTCGAGGAGTGGATGAACCGTCTCGGGTACATGGTGGGCCCGGTATGGTACCCCAGGGCAAGAAGATCGAGTTGTAGACGATGAGCCTGGCAGGGGAAGGCTACCTACCGGTGATGTCTGGCGCGGCGGATATCCGGAGGATACCGACCGTTGTCGTGAGATTTGATGATATGGGCCGATCCGGACTGACGGAGCCCGAGATATTGAGACTTGAGATTACATGTGTTGTGTCGATGCTTGACACGGATTTCCATGGATTTCATTATTGAGATTTCAGATTCTTATACATATTCTACTATGATAACAGCTAAAGATTTCTTATACATATATATCTGGATTTCAGGATTTGTTACTTTACATTCATGGTGCATGCATTTCATTCATATGACATAGTATTATATGAGGTACTGACACGAGCACGGAGTATATGCACTCACACGTAGTATTACCCTGCTATTACTAAATGATTGGGACTTAGTAGTGTATTATTATGACCTAGGATAGCGTCGTGCATTCAATTTCTTTTCGTAGATGTCTTCTACTCACGAGTTGGCAACTCACCCCCGTTGTGCCAAATTTTATTACAGGTTCGGTGTACAGGTTTCCCTGGCAGCTTGCTGGCACATCTATTCTTTCAGGGTGATTTGCACGGTAGGTTGGTTCACTTGTATCCGAACCACCATTGTACTTTTATTAATTCATTTGTATCTAGTAAGCTCCATCAACCATACTTGTATTACTTGATAAGTTTATTGGACCAGTCTTTTATTTTGACCTTAGAGTCGCGCATATATTATTCTGATCTGGTGGTTTTGTTTTATTTTGGGTTTTGAGCCTCGCCCTTTGGCGTTGTATATTATTGTGCTCGTGGTGGTTGTTTCCGCTAGTTGGCGTTGAGCTAGCACCCGTTTGGGGATGCTTTTTATTGTTTATGTATATTATACTTGTTGTACCCATTTGGGGGCCAGTTTTTACAGAGGAGACTCTGCCGAAATTTTTGGGAAAATTTGCTGATACTTTTAAACTTGTTTTTCTTCATGTTTCTTTTACTTCTTCTTTTTTTATATGGTTTAGATTTCTGGGCTTCGGCTTACTTAGGTTACGTGGTGCCTCTAGACGCTTCGTAATCTAAGTGCCGGTCACGTTCCGTACTCTCGGGTCATGACAGTACCTCTCGGGTGCCTGAAGTTACCCACCTTATCTGCGGAGTGGCCAATGGAATGTCAATTCAGATTGAATCTTTAGGTTCCTATCAAATCTACAGTAATCGTTTTTGGTTCTGGAATCACTTCCAGTTCTACCATACTCCCACTACTGTTTTCTGAAAAAATCCATTTTTATTAAAACTGCGGCGAGTCTAGAACAATATCTCTATTGATATTCCAGATGGTAGAAAGTCAACCCTCATCATAGCCTGGGTCAACCCACAAACAGCCATTACAGAAAACGTGTCTTGAGTTATCCAGAGTCTGATTTTAAGCATAAGCCGGACAACTCCCCGTACCTTAACATTGTTAAGATATGAACTGTTCTATATCCAATATAGAACCAGAGGCACTGATTTAATTGAACCGGATTCAAATCATGCAGCTATCTCCAGTGCATGTCAACTAAATGGAAGGAGGCCGATCAACAGTGCTCAACTTAGGAATGCTTCTAATTATGAGTAACCTGAAAGAGAAGCAAGTTCTCTTAACCATTACTATAAACTGAATACCACACACAAGTATCTACATCTTCGATCACCTTGAAGAATCCCGATACTTGCAACACCTGGTTCTCTACTCTATTCTTATACCTATAACTTCTCAAAACTCAAATCTTGTGTTTCTACGAAACACATGTCAAAGAACCAGGGAAGTCACAAGTAAACAGAATCTAGTACGAGGACCAACCCCTCTGTCCTAAAAGACACTGGACAACATACAATACTCTGTATAAGTCCCTTGAGTCAAACAACTCAATCCCTGTGTGTCGTAGGCTGAAAACTGTACTTATGGTTAAGAAGAATTACACCGTTGTTCAATGCTTCTTACCTAACCATCCACTGATATAGGTAAATGTCATAGACATAATTTCAAAAAGGTATATCTCACTCTATGAAAATAGACGTACAGATATATCGATTTGAAATTGGTGCATCACAGCGGATATTCAACCAAATATTTGCCGACCGGCAAACAGCCCAGGTGATTTCCTCAAATATCACCGAATACAACGAATCCCGATATAATGAGGATGATCACCTAATTCCCACTAACCTACTCCCACTCATCATCTGTAAAACCATACAGATGTGAGAATCATACCTGGTAAATACATACCGTGGAGTAAAGACTAATTGGGAAATCAGTTTTCCTTTAACAGTACACAGTGAAACTGAAACATTGAAATGTTTCGATGGGGTATCCGGTATTCCTAGTAATGGCTCTTCCAGATTCACGACTGTAACCGCATAATTCTTTGCCACCTTTCCAAATCCCTTTATATGTCTTTAGTCATTACCTTCTGCACAACCCTTTAGGCCAAATGGTTTTCTTCCTTCCCTACCGTTCGGCACCAGCCTATGGTTCGGAAGAAGACTATCTAATAAGCATAATGGGTGTACTGTCCTAATCCTAGGAGCACTCGCAATGCGAGAGAAGGTGAAGATAAAAGACAACCGAATAAACCTTATTCCTATTTCTCCTGAACCAGAATCCATCCCCGAACTGGAACAAGTTCCTTTCGAGTTCGTATATAACCATACGATGGAGTATCCAATAAACTGTGGATCATCAAAGTGATACGGAGTGTCCTGGAGAAATACAAAGGTGAAGTGGGAGTGGTAATGAAATACCTGGTTTGGTCGTGAATATCAGTTGCAATTTACTTTGCCCTCTTACTAATCCCTTGCTTTGTCTTAACTTAATACCTTCTGTACACCATCGTTAGGCTAATTGGTTTTCTTCATTTCCTACCGGTCGGCACCTGCCTATGGTTTGGAAGAAGACTATCCAATTTGTGTAATAGGTGTACTATCTCCTAAACCAAGAAGTACTCGTAACCTGAGAGAAGGTAAAATGAAAAGACAACTGAATAGTCCTATCCGTTTTCTCCAGAACCGGAAACCATCCTTGAATAAATTCCTTCGAGTTCGTATATAACCATACGATGGTTTTGTCCAATGGAAGTGGACGTTCGTAGTAGTACGGGGTGTCCTGGAGAAAAGGGTAAAAGTAGGAGTGGCAATGAGGTTTGCAACTCTGACAATCCAAAAGCCAGTGTCTAAGAAGGTTCGGTTAATTTTGGTCTCTGAGTCATAGTCTTAGGGTCGGGTCAATGGTCGCTGGCAGAGAGAGAGAGAAAAAAATACTCAGCGTGCACTCTAACCTAGATCAGAATGGTTACCAATTTATCTAATCTGGAAACCTCCCACTGTCACCTCAAATTCTCCGCCACACCTGAAAGAAGAATTAGTCGGGGTCACCCAAGGAGTAAACTAACTAATCAGTGGGAATCGGGATCCAACTATCATCGCATGATAACGTGACGGAATCCGTTCACGCCATCACACTCCAGAAGGTATGCGCATATCTGGCAAGTTTCAGTTTCTTTAGAAACTCCCGATGTGATTTCTGCCCCATGATCTTATGACCTTGACTTTGGCCAACATATCATAAGTAACATGTCAAGTTCTACCCGTCATTCTCCAGGTTAATTTGAGCCCACCCGTACATATCCTTGACTTTGGCCAAAATAGTAGTACGACTCCCCCAAACTAACGCATCTGTCTATGCTGCATATGAATACCCAATAGCTACCAATCACTGTGCCTTGACTTTGGCCAACATACACAGCTTGAATACTATTGACCACCCATATGAAACGACGGAGGGCTACGAATGGTTTCTGGCGAAAACCTTTAACGTAATGAACTTGATATCGTTGAAGGAACGGATAGCTTTTATGAAAATATAGTGACGAAAACCTTTGCTAAAGAGGTCACTCCCGGTGAAGGGATCTCGGCTCTTTCCCCGTAGAATGAGGTGCAGGATATTCCAACTGAATACCACGATGCAAAGCAAAAGTAATCGGCTATAGTGAATTATTGCCCTGACGCAAACTTTTTTCCAAGGGGTCACTCTCGGTGAAGGGATCTCGGCCCTTGCCTCGTCGACTGAGGAGCAGGATATTCCAACTGAATACTACGGTGCAAAACAAAAGTGAACGTCCTTGCAATAACAGCTTTTCGAAAAATGTTCCAACAACATCAGATTAGGCTTGTTTAACTTGCATTGATCCGAATCAACGCAGTCCCATCAATTGATCACACCACAAAGAACGAAAATATACTGATGTACGTATATGCCATCCGCATTCGCCACTGGGTCCCGTCATTACCCGTTAGGTTAGCTAACTAACGACAGA
Source organism: Agapanthus africanus (assembly GCA_030015575.1). Lineage (NCBI taxonomy): Eukaryota > Viridiplantae > Streptophyta > Magnoliopsida > Asparagales > Amaryllidaceae > Agapanthus > Agapanthus africanus. The sequence continues at coordinate 220,941,010 of JASDDO010000029.1, forward strand.
GCGGGGACTGGACAAGCGCGGATGCAAAACATATACAACATCTACTAGTATATATATATATCAATATATAATATTTCGCTCAAGGCGTGATAAAAATGCAACATCACAGAAATGTACAGCATCACAGAATAATACAGATATCTGGAATCCCCGGGTTTCATAGAGCCGCTACTGAAACCCGACGTTCCCCTGGTCTTGTGGATTGCCTGTGCAATGAAATCCTAGACCCCTACGGGCACGGCAAGTTATCCGCCAAAACCTGAAGCGAGGCAGCCCCCTTCAGCAACGTGAATGGACCACCCAGCACTTCACGGAATCCGGTAACTTGGACACCCCTCCTGGGTCAACCTGTACCCCCTACGAGTGCGGCGAATAGCCCGCTAATTCTAGAGTGAAGCCCCCTCCGTCTCAATGCCATGAGATGCGGGCTTGTTGCCCTCTAGAACCCGGCTATCCGTGCACCCCTCCGCGGGGCAATCCTAGTACAGAAAGTAAAATATACATACAACGGGTACATCGACCGCAACCTGGTCGTGCCCTAAAAGAATAATATACAAACAGGCCGTGACGGCAATCCACATGTCAGACGCTCGCCCCGCAATATCAAATGTACATAATAAAACAAAAACTGTACTAGCATTGCATCCAGGCTATCCCCCACGACCAATCCGCAACATCACAGTACAATCACAGATCATCAACGTGAATGTCACGTTCACAAATCCGTCTAACCGGGCTATAGCAGTTAGACAGGATTTACCGATCAAGTGACATTCACGGTCGCAGATATAATGTAAATACTGTGAACTAATGTGTTTAAAATTTTCGATCGATCAAATATTCTTAAGTGGGCCCCCAAGCATTACTGTAACACTTAAGGAAATTCTGGGCCCAAAAATAATGTTCCAAAAACCCTATTTTCAAGTCAGGAGCTTTCTGCAAAATTTTGGTAGACTGAACAGTTCAAGTCACGGCGGAACCGCGGCCCAAGCATGGGTTTGGCCGCAGTTCCGCGGTGGTTTAGACTGTTCATGAGACCAAATTTTCACATAATTCTTAAAATTCCATGCACATAATTCTAAAATAACCTGAAAAATTTTTGGAGCTAAAAAAATTTCGACAGAAACTGATGCTTTTTGAAAACGCGGGTTTTGGAATTTTGTTCGATCGGAGATGTAAACACACTAGACAAAGCTAGACTAGGTTAATGGCGAGGCTCTGATACCACTGTAAGTGCACGGCGGCTCCCCGGCCGTCAATCCGACGCCGGAATGCGAAAGCGGTGATTTACTTTAACTTTTCAAACCGGTACCACCACGCACTATAAACCCAGATCGGGCCATTAATCTAGTCCTAGCTATCTAGAGAAGGGGGAAGAGAGATATACCGAGCGATCCGTGTCCTCCGGTCTTCTCATCGTCATCCCGATCTCCCGCGGAGTGTCCGGTCCTCACCACGTCGCTGGAAGTGCACCACGTCGCCGGCTTCTTTTACGGGCTCCTACCTCTATACCGAGGCAACTCGGGCATGAAGTTGGCGAGTCGACGTGCCCAAGGTTTGCTGTAGAATAGTGTAGTGAGCTATTTGTGTCTCTACGGGTTTAGGGAGTTGCCATTGGTGGAGGATATGAGATAAGCTTTTGGAGGAGGAGCTAAAAAGTTTTTTGCCTAGCCAAATGAGCAAAAATTCCCCACTACCAAATTGGGACAGCCCCATCAAAGAGCAAAGCCGGCCATCTCATGTGAATGGAGAGAGTGAAACCAATAATTGAGTAAGTGATTATCTCAGGGGGGATGGAGCAATCACAAGAGAGAGAGAGAGAAAGGTGATCTTGAAAAGTAATGATCACAAAAACAAACCTCACTCTAAATCAACCAACATCAACAACCATGATTGCTCACAAAGTCAAGCAATCATGAACCATGGAAAGTCAAGGGATGGTCCTCCATCATGAGACCATCATGAAACAACAAGATGCAAAGAACATCCTCCACAAATGCTTATTTGCACAATTGCAAATAAGCCATCCTCCACCAATCTTCGGCCAATGAAAAATACAAAGAAAAATGGCCGAAACGGAAAGCAAACTGGCAACTCCAGAAAACTGGTCCCGTAATAAATTACAGGAAAACCCCGATACTGTGTATACACACCCGCATCTGTATTCCGACCGAATACAAATGCAAAGAGACAAAATCTACACTATACAATACTAGGATCCGGCTTAAACCAAAGCCCGCTAGTATAAACCGTCCGATCAGGATCCGTGCAATACGGCATGTATCTGATCGAACCCTGCCATATCTCCATACGGCCTCTACAGCGTTTCGCCCGAAAACTTGAGCAACTGACTGTGGGGGACTCTAAAGACTCGTTAACACCTTGGTTGTGGATTTAACCACTAGCACGTCAGAGGTATTAGCCTATACGTAACGGGCTACCAGGTATTGACCAAAAGGGACGTCTGTGAGCGAACTCAGCCTGACACCCTACAGAGCTTGTCAGTGACAATATCCGTACAGTCCGGTCCGTTTGTCTATGAGCATCGCATGGCGGGCCTAGGGGGTTGGTAAAAGTCAGACCCCCAAAAGCGGTACAAGTCATGTCGGAGTGTAGCCCAGAACTCCCTGAGATACTACTGGAATACCTACCAATAAATCTCCTGCCTTGGCCAAGGACTTCGTGCAATGGCTCTCCTAGACACAGCGCGACCTCACCCCCAATACCGGGAGAGACGAACCCCTGAAGATCCGCTCACTGCCTCCATGTGGCTCGGGACTGTACCCAACTAAAACCTGTTTGCACGTTTTCTTTGAGCGTGGTAGGGTAGTAATCAAAGTATAGCGGGAACTCACACGAGACAAATGACGATCCTCAGGTCGATGAACTAACTTGTACACATGACACCAGGGAACTGCTATCTGACGTCAGGTATAAGACCAACTACCATGTTCCCGGCGAGTCCTGTCCGGTGTACTCATAACCCAATGAGCACCTGTATACATCTTAGGTGAACCAACTGACACCAGTGGCTTGTGAGACCGGCCACTGCCCCTCGTCGGGGTCTCGACTGTATACACTAGTCTACTCTGGAGTATCGATGCCCTGTCTCGAAACTCCCATGACTGGGGACCTTTTAAGGATGTTCTTATAGACTACCAGCTCCCACGTATATGATCGCCCTCATACTGCTGGCAGTCAAGCAAGAATCCTAGGGGCTCTATCAACGTGTAATAGCGACCTGTCAGGTCACATAAAGCAGTACACGATGATAAAGATAAACTAGATAGCATACTATCATCTTGAGTAAGACTGTCCTCCCGGAATAGGTCCTTCCTCAATCATTGCAATCACGTGCCTGTGATCCAATAATTGACTCTGAGGGCACTATCTCCAACAAGTGGGAGGACATACAAGACTCTATGACGATCTTGGGTCTACAGACTAACCTGCACCAGTATCACCTGAGAACTGCTATCCGACGATAGATATAATACCACAAAGGAGTTCTCTGTGAGTTCGTTCAGTGTATCCAGTCTCCACTGAGCACCCGCATACAATCTTTGGTGTCACCTCACCAGACGGATATGGGATCCATCGCCAATTATATGGGACAAGAATAGTATACGCTAGTCTACTCTGGAATATCGATGCCCCGTCTCGATACTCCCACGACTAGGAACAGTTCAAGGATATGCTTATAAACTACACATGCCCCACTAGTATCATCCGCATCATAGTCACAACAGTCAAGAAAATATCCTAGGGGCTTTATCAACATATGCAAATGAATAAAAGCATGATCAAATAAATATCTCAAGATAAAGTAAACCAGATAGCATACTATCATGTTGAGCGAGAAAGTCATCTCAATCCATATATACATGTCCAAGCATCCACTATACATATAATGGCCTCTGGGACATACATATATCTAACAATGTGCAACATCAACCCCAAATACCGGGAGAGACGAAACCCCTCCTATCGCTCATTTCCTCTATGTGATTTGGGACTGTACCCAAAAGCCACCGTTTTGCATGTTCTCATGAATGTGGTAAGGTGGAAATCAAAGCACAGTAGGAATCACACAAGACTCTATGACGATCTCGGGTCTACAGACTAACATGTACTAGTGTCACCAGAGCATTGCAATCTGACGATAGGTATAATACCATCTAGGAGTTCTCGGTGAGTCTGTTCAATGTACCAGTCTCCATTGAGCACCCGTGTACCATCTTTGATGTCAAACACCAATGGATGTGGGATCATCCATCACCCATCATATGGGTCAAGATATGTATACACTAGTTTACTCCGGCGTATTGATGCCCTGTCTCGATACACCCTCGAACAGGAACAATTATAGGATGTACTCGTTGACTACCCTGGCCCCACTAGTATGATCTGCATCATAGTCCTAGTAGTCAAGTACAAATCCCAAGGGCTTTATCAACATGTGAGAGCAAGACAGTAAACCAATACAAGTCAACATGTTTAGACAAAGTTAAACCAGATAGCATACTATCATATCGAGCAAGAAAGTCCTCTCTATATATATCCAAGCATCCACTATAATACATCATATGTACAACAATGGGCTCTAGGGCATATACATAACTAACAATCTCCCACTTGCACTAAGGCCAGGTGTTGTAGTATCTCATACCCGACATCCCAAAGAGTCTCTCAAAATGTATCTGGGTATGGCCTTCATGAGTGGATCCGCAGTCTTGTCCTTCGTGTTAACTCTCGTGACGTCGATCTCTCGGCGATCAACTATCTCCCAGATCAGGTGATACCGCCCCAGAATATGCCTGGATCTCTGATGGGACCTGGGTTCCTTGGCCAAAGCCACAGCTCCATTGTTATCACAATACAAAGGTATTGGATGCTCAATTGACGGAACCACACCAAGTTCAGTGATGAACTTCTTCATCCAGACATCCTCTTTAGCAGCATTATTGGCAGCGATGTATTCAGCCTCTATCGTCGAGTCTGCCACGGTTTCTTGCTTGGAACTCTTCCAAAAATCCGCCCCTCCATAGATGGTAAAGACAAATCCCGATTGCGACTTAGAGTCATCCTTATCACTTTGGAAGTTTGAATCGGTAAAGGACTCCACCTGGAGTTCTCCGTTACCATACACCAAGAACATCTCTTTAGTCCTTCTCAAGTACATGAGAATGTTCTTCACAACTGTCCAGTGACCCTCTCCTGGATCTGCTTGATACCTACTCACTACACTTAGTGAGTATGCTACATCAGATATGGTACATAGTATCGCGTATATGATAGAGCCTACTGCCGAAGCATAGGGTATCCCTTGCATGCGAGCTCTTTCCAAATCAGTCTTAGGAGACATCTCTTTGGAGAGAGTCAGTCCAGAGATCGTGGGTAAATTCCCACGCTTGGATTATTCCATACTAAAGCTCTTTAGTATGGTGTCAATGTACCTGGATTGGGACAATCCCAATATCCGTTTAGATCTATCTCTATAGATCTTAATGTAAGTGCACGGCGGCGCCCCGGCCGTCGATCCGACGCCGGAAATGCGGAAATGAAAAACTTTGCAAACTAGCAAACCGGCACCACCGCGCACTTTTAACCCGGATCGGGCCATTAACCTAGCTACGAGCAAACTACAAGATAGGTAGAGAGTTATACCAAGCGATCCATGTCCTTCGGTCTTCGCCTCCACTCCGATCTCCTCGCGGATTCTCCGGTCGTCGCCTCCTCGTCATAACGGGCACCACATAGCCGGGTTCTTTTACGGGCTCCCACCTTTGGACCGAGGAAACTCGGGCGCGAAGTTGGCTAGCCGACGCGTCCAAGGAATGCTGTAGGCAGGTGTAGAAACCATGTTTCTTTGGGGTCAAGAAGTTTCCATTGATGGAGGTGGAATGAACTTTGGATAGAGCTTGTGAACTTGAAACAAAAATTAGAATGAGAATAATTTTCCATACACCAAATGAAAACCTCATTCTCCCCCATGAAGTGGCCGGCCCCTCTATGAAATATGGTGGAGAAAAACTCAAGAAGGGAGGTGAGTGTAGGATTGCTCGGGGTGACCATAAGAGATATGAAGAAAACTAGGAATAAAAGTCACACCATATCAAATCTTTTCTTATCTCATTCAATGCAAGAAATGATGAAAGAAAAGAATGGAATCAAAAGATGCTATCATAATGAAACCACAAATGCAAGAAAACCCCCTCACAATAACTTATTTGCAAACATGCAAATAACCCCCTCCATCACAAAAGTCCGGCCGTGAAGGAACAAAGAAAAACCGGCAGGAACGGAAAGCAAACTGGCAACTCCAGAAAACTGATCCCGTAATAAATTACAGGAAAACCCCGCGACAGCATATACATGCTCGCATTTGTATTCCCACTGAACACAAATGCAAAGAGACAAAATCTACACTGTCTAATACTAGGATCCGGCTTAAACCAAAGCCGGCTAGTAAAAACCGTCCGATCACGATCCGTGCAATACCGCACGTATCTGATCGAACCCTGCCATATCTCCATACGGCCTCTACAGCGTTTCACCCAAAACTTGAGTAACTGTGTGTGGTGGACTCTAAAGACTCGTCAATACTATGGCTGTGGATTTAACCACTAGCACGTCAGAGGTATTAGCCATACGTGACGGGTCACCAGCTATTGACAAAAAGGGACGTCGACGAGCGAACTCATCCTGACACCCTATTGAGCCTGTCAGTGACAATATCCGTACAGTCCGGTCCGTTCGTCTATGAGCATCGCATTGCGGGCCTAGGGGGTTGGTAAAAGTCAGACCCCCAATAGCGGTACAAGTCGTGTCGGAGTGTAGCCCAGAATAACCTGAGATACTACTGGAATACCTACCAGCACATCTCCTGCCTTGGCTAAAGACTTTCCATGTTCTGGCTCTCCTAGACACAGCGCGACCTCACCCCCAATACCGGGAGAGACGAACCCCTGCAGATCCGCTCACTGCCTCCATGTGGCTCGAGACTGTACCCAACTAAAACCTGTTTGCACGTCTCCTTTGAACGTGGTAGGGTAGTAATCAAAGCACAGTGGGAACTCACACGAGTCAAATGACGATCTCAGGTCGATGAACTAACCTGTACACATGTCACCTGGGAACTGCTATCTGACGTCTGTTATAATCCCAACTAGCAGGTTCCCAGCGAGTCCTGTCCGGTGTACTCAAAACCCAATGAGCACCTGTATACATCTTAGGTGAACCAACTGACACCAGTGGCTTGTGAGACCGGCCACCGCCCCTCGTCGGGGTCTCGACTGTATACACTAGTCTACTCTGGAGAATCGATGCCCTGTCTCGAAACTCCCACGACTAGGGACCTTTTAAGGATGTGCTTATAGACTCGAGCTCTCACGTATATAATCGCCCTCATACTGCTGGTAGTCAAGAAAGAATCCTAGGGGCTCTATCAACGTGTAATAGCGACTCGTAAGGTCACCTAAAGCAGTACACGATGATAAAGATAAACCAGATAGCATACTATCATCTCGAGTAAGACGGTCCTACTGGGACAGGTCCTCCCTCAATCATTGCAATCACGTGCCTGTGATCCAATAATTGACTCTGAGGGCATTATCTCCAACAATCTCCCACTTGAACTCAAGGCTAATTGTTGCGATGTCGTATACTCACAGCCCGTGTGATACCGAACACCCAACTCCTCTACTAGTCAGTCTCACAAAGCTCGTTTGCGAAACTATTACGTTTGAGGAATAGCCTCAGTGAGTGGATCCGCTATGGTGTTTCTTTCTATGTCTCTCTATATCTCAAGTTCACGGAGAAAGCCATCTCCTGAAATGAGCAATACCTGTCTTAGAATGTGTTTGGATGTCTGATGGGACCTAGCTCATGAATGGACTCCAAATCCAAACTTCTTAGACTGTATCGTCAACTGAACCTAATCAGTATCCTGCGCCATACCTTCCCTCAGTATCCACTTGGACCAACTGTCCAAACTACTACCCCTCGTCAGAGGGAAAACTATAACTCTGACAACCTCTCTGTCATCCAGGTCACCTTGGAAGCCTGGAATGATAACTGTCTTCCGAAGGTGAATACCGTTATTATATCCGTAGAACATCAACTTATGTTCTAAAACTGCTTCCGACTGTTTCTTCAGGATTGAATCAATATCAACTTATTGCACCTACTACAAGAACAACATCTGGTGTGGTACTTGACATCTCATGATCAACTCAATTGCCTAAGCAAGTGATCTTCCAATCATGCGTATCCCTCTCCCCTTTAGTCTGTAAGACACCTTTAGAGAGGGTGACTCCATCACCTGCAGGTACACCACCATGCCAGGAGTCGTCCATTCTAAATACTCTTAGAATGCCGTCTAAGTACCCAGATTGGGAAACCACCCAAATCTAGATCTAAAACTATAGATCTAGTAACCAGAATGTCCGATATAATATCCAAGTCCTGTGTGGTGAAACCACTGTGTGACGACCAAAGTATAACCGATCGTAGTATAGTAATTTCACTTCCTACTCTGTGTATGTCATCAAATACCAGGACATCACACCCTACTACCTTCTCAACAGATCCATCCCGTATTCTGAAGAAGTCAAACCTATGACTGTCACATCAGAAATAGATGATCTATCTCCGCTATATCTGCTTTAGTCTATAAATAGACATAAGCCTGATGTCCACCAATGCTTCTGTTGCTCCCACTGACTACGACAACCCTCTGGCAGAGTCATAAAGACGTACACTTCTAAAGCTAGTTCAGAACGACGCTATACTCATCCTCCTGCCGGGTCTCACAGTCTGGAACAACAGCAATGGCAAGTCTGGGTAAACAAGAACCTCCCTGCCACCGTCCTTGAGCATACCGAAGTACCTCTCGGGTGCTTGAGGTTACCCACCATATCTGCGGAGTGGCTAATGGAATTTCAAACCAGATTGAATCTTTAGGTTCTTATCTAATCTTCAGTAATCGTTTGCGGTTCTGGAATCACTTCCAGTTCTACCATACTCCCACTACTATTTTCTGAAAAAAATCCTTTTTTTGTTAAAACTGTGAAGAGTTAAGAACAATATCACTATTGATCTTCCAGATGGTAGAAAGTCAACCCTCGTCATAGCCCGGGTCAACCCACAAACAACCATTACAGAAACGTGCCTTGAGTTATCTGGAGTCTGGTTTTAAGCATAAGCCGGACAACTTCCCGTATCTTAATAATGTCAAGATATGAACTGGTCTATATCCAATATAGAAACAGAGGCACTGATTTAATTGAACCAGATTCAAATCATGCAGCTGTCACTAGTGCATGTCAACTAAATGGAAGAGAGGCCGATCAGCGTTACTCAACTTAGGAGTACTTCCAATTATGAGCAACCTGAAAGAGAATCTAGTCCTCTTAACCATTACTATCAACTGAATACCATTCACAAGTATCTACATCTTCAATCACTTTGAAGAATCCCGATACTTGCAATACCTGGTTCTCTACTTTATTCTTATACCTATAACTTCTCAAAACTTGGACCCTGCGTTTCCACAAAACACCTGTCTAAGAACTAAAGAAGTCACAAGTAAACAGAATATAGTACGAGTACCTGCCCCTCTGTCCTAATGGACACTGGACAACATACAATACTCTGTATAAGTCCCTTGAGTCTAATAACTCATTCACTGTGTGTCGTAGGTTGAAAACTGTACTTATGGTTAAGAAGAATTACACCGCTGTTCAATGCTCCTTACCTAACCATCAACTAATATAGGTAAATGTCATAGACATAATTTCAAAAAGGTATATCTCACTCTAAAAAAATCGACGTACAGATATATCAATTTGAAATTGGTGCATAACAACGGATATTCAAAACCAGATATTTGCCGTCCGGCAAACAACCCAGGTGACTTCCTCAAATATCACCAATTACAACGAATCCCGATATAATGAGGATGATCACCTAATTCCCAATAACTTACTCCCACTCATCATCTGTAAAACCATACAGATGTGAGAATCAAACCTGGTAAATACATTCCCTGGAGCAAGTGTCTAATTGGGAAGTCAGTTTTCTTTTAACAGTACACAGTAAAACTGAAACATTGAAATGTTTCGATGGGGTATCCGGGTATTCCCAGCAATGCCTCTTCCATTATCCAGATTCACAACTATAACCGTATAATTCTTTGCCACTTCTCCAAATCCCTTTTTATGTCTTTAATCATTACCTTCTGCACACCCATTTAAGCCAAATGGTTCTCTTCCTTCCCTACCGTTCGGCACCAGCCTATGGTTTGGAAGAAGACTATCCAATAAGCATAATGAGTGTACTGTCCTAATCTTAGGAACACTCGCAATGCGAGAGAAGGTGAAGATAAAAGACAACTGAATAGTCCTATTCGTTTTCTCCAGAACCAGAAACCATCCTCGAATTCCTTCGAGTTCGTATATAACCATACGATGGTTTAGTCCAATGGAAGTGGACGTTCGTAGTAATACGGGGTGTCCTGGAGAAAAGGGTAAAAGTAAGAGTGGCAATGAGGTCTGCAACTCTGACAATCCAAAAGTCAGTGTTAATAAGGTTCGGTCAACATGGTCACTGAGTCATAGTCTAGGGTCGGGTCAATGGTCGCTGCCAAAAAGAGAGAGAAAAGAAACACTCGGCATGCACTCTAACCTAGATCAGAATGGTTATCACTTTATTTAATCTGGAAACCTCCCACTGTAACGTCAAATTCTTCCCCAAACCTGAAAGAAGAATTAGCCGGGATCACCCGAGGAGTAAACCAACTCATCAGTGGGAATCGGGATCCAATTATCATCGCATGATAACGTGACGGAATCCACTCACGTTATCACACTCCAGAAGGTATGCGCATATCTGGCAAGTTTCAGTTTCTTTAGAAACTCCCGATGTGGATTTTTGCCCCATGCTCTTATGACCTTGACTAAGGCCAACAAATCATAAGTCACATGTCAAGTTCTACCCGTCATTGTCCAGGTTAATTTGAACCCACCCGTACAAGCCCTTGACGAAGGTCAACAAGGCTATACGACTGTCCCAAACCAACGCATCTATCTATGCAGCAGAAAGGTAACAAGCCGCTACCATACACTATGCCTTGACGAAGGTCAACAAACATAGCATGAATACTACGTGCAACCCGTCTGAAACGACGGAAGGCTACGAATGGTTTCTGGCGAAAACCTTTAATGTAATGAACTTGATATCATTGAAGGAACGGATAGCTTTTTAGAAAAATATAGTGACGAAAACCTTCGCTAAAGAGGTCACTCCCGGTGAAGGGGGTATAGGTTTGTTTAACTTGCATTGATCCGAATCAATGCAGTCCCATCAATTGATCAGACCACAAAAAGAACAAAAATAATGATGTACGTATATGCCATCCGCATTCGCCACTGGGTCCCGTCATCACCCGTTAGGTTAGTTAACTAACGACAGAGCGGGGACTGGACTAGCGCGGATGCAAAACATATACAACATCTACTAGTATATATATAATATATAATTTTCGCTAAAGGCGTGATAAAATGCAACATCACAGAAATGTAAGCAGCATCACAGAACAATACAGATATCTGGGATCCCCGTGTTTCACAGAGCCGCTACTGAAACACGACGTTCCCCTGGTCGTGTGGATAGCCTGTGTAATGAAATCCTAGACCCCTACGGGCGCGGCAACTTACCCGCCAAAACCTGAAGCGAGGCAGCACCCTTCAGCAACGTGAATGGACCACCGAGCACTTCACGGAATCCGGTAACTTGGGCACCCCTCCTGGGTCAATCCTATACCCCCTACGAGTGTGGCGAATAGCCCGCCAATTCTAGAGTAAAGCCCCCTCCGTCTCAACGCCATGAGATGCGGGCTCGTTGCCCTCTAGAACCGGCTATCCGTGCACCTCTCCTTGGGGTAATCCTAGTACAGAAAGTAAAATATACATACAACTGGTACATCGACCGCAACCTGGTCGTGCCCCAAAAGAATAATACAAACAGGCAGTGACGGCAGTCCACATGTCGGACGCTCGCCCCGCAATATCAAATGTACATAATACAACAGAAACAGTACTAGCATTGCATCCAGGCTATCCCCCACGACCAATCCGCAACATCACAGCACAACACAGAATATCGACGTGAATGTCACGTTCGCAAATCCGTCTAACCGGGTTATAGCAGTTAGACAGGATTTACCGATCAAGTGACATTCACGGTCGCAGATATAATGTAAATACTGTGAACTAAAATTATTAAACTTTTCGATCGATCAAAATTATCAAAGTGGGCCCCAAGTAATACTGTAGCACTCACAGAAAATCTGGGCCCAAAAAGAATATCCCAAAACCCCTATTTTTAACTCAGGAGCTATCTGCAAAACTTTGGTCAAGTGATCAGTCAAAAGCGCGGCGGAACCGCGACCCAAGCATGGGTTTGGCCGCGGTTCCGCGGTGGTATGGTGAGATCACTTGACCAATTTTTCACAGATTGATTATAATTCTCTGCACAGTATTCTGCAACAACCTGAAATATTTTTGGAGCTGAAAAAATTTCGACAGAAACCTGATGCATTGAAAATACGGTTTTTGGGGATTTTTGTTCGATCAAGTCTTTAAACATACTAGAGCAAGCTAGGCAAGGTTAACGGTGTGGCTCTGATACCAATGTAAGTGCACGGCGGCGTCCCGGCCGTCGATCCGACGCTGGAAATGCGGAAACGAAAAACTTTGCAAACTAGCAAACCGGCACCACCGCGCACTTTTAACCCGGATCGGGCCATTAACCTAGCTACTAGCAAAATACAAGATGGGTAGAGAGTTATACCATGCGATCCGTATCCTTCGGTCTTCGCCTCCACTCCGATCTCCTCGCGGATTCTCCGGTCGTCGCCTCCTCGTCGAAACGGGCACCACATAGCCAGGTTCTTTTACGGGCTCCCACCTCTGGACCGAGGCAACTCGGGCGCGAAGTTGGCTCGCCGATGCGTCCAAGGAATGCTGTAGGCGAGTGTAGAAACCATGTCTCTTTGGGGTCAAGAAGTTGCCATTGATGGAGGTGGAATGAACTTTGGAGAGAGCTTGTGAACTTTGATACAAAAATGAGAATGAGAATAATTTTCCATACACCAAATGAAAACCTCATTCTCCCCTATGAAGTGGCCGGCCCCTCTATGAAATATGGTGGAGAAAAACTTAAGAAGGGAGGTGAGTGTAGGATTGCTCAAGGTGACCATAAGAGATATGAAGAAAACTAGGAATAAAAGCCACACCATATCAAATCTTTTCTTATCTCTATCAATGCAAGAAATGATGAAAGAAAAGAATGGAATCAAAAGATGCTATCATAATGAAACCACAAATGCAAGAAAACCCCCTCACAATAACTTATTCGTAAACATGCAAATAACCCCCTCCATCACAAAAGTCCGGCCGTGAAGGAACAAAGAAAAACCGGCCGGAACGGAAAGCAAACTGGCAACTCCAGAAAACTGATCCCATAATAAATTACAGGAAAACCCCGCGACTGCATATACATGCCCGAAGCCTTCTCATATCAACAGGAGACTGAAACTGTGAACTAAGAGCAAAGACAGACAGAATTTGTAACTTGCTATCCTCTTGCCTAGCAGGCAAAGATTTACCTCCGGCGAACCTATTCGTTTCCTTTCAGGAAACTCGGGTACAGATTTACGTTCAATAATCCCTGGGGCAAGAAAGGCGGGACTCGGGAGAGAGGTGGGAGGAGATGGAGTGGAATGAGGCTGAGCATAGTAGAACTGATGCTCAAAGAAGTCAACAAATGATAGGTGGTTTAGACAGGATAAGCTGTCTTTGCGGAGGTGAGGACGGAAAAAGCGGGGGCGAAGCCCACTGAACACAAATGCAAAGAGATAAAATCAACACTGTCTAAAACTAGGATCCGGCTTAAACCAAAGCCGGCAAGTAAAAACCGTCCGATCACGATCCGTGCAATACCGCACGTATCTGATCGAACCCTGCCATATCTCCATACGGCCTCTACTGCGTTTCGCCCGAAACTTGAGTAACTGTGTGTGGTGGACTCTAAAGACTCGTCAATACTATGGCTGTGGATTTAACCACTAGCACGTCAGAGGTATTAGCCATACGTGACGGGCCACAGCTATTGACAAAAAGGGACGTCGACAAGCGAACTCATCCTGACACCCTACTGAGCCTGTCAGTGACAATATATGTACAGTCCGGTCCGTTCGTCTATGAGCATCACATGGCGGGCCTAGGGGGTTGGCAAAAGTCAGACCCCCAATAGCGGTACAAGTCGTGTCCGAGTGTAGCCCAGAACACCCAGAGATACTACTGGAATACCTACCAGCAAATCTCCTGCCTTGGCCAAGGACTTTCCATGTTCTGGCTCTCCTAGACACAGCGCGACCTCACCCCCAATACCGGGAAAGACGAACCCCTGCATATCCGCTCACTGCCTCCATGTGGCTCGGGACTGTACCCAACTAAAACCTGTTTGCACGTCTCCTTTGAGCGTGGTAGGGTAGTAATCAAAGCACGGTGGGAACTTACACGAGACAAATGACGATCCCAGGTCGATGAACTAACCTGTACACATGTCACTTGGGTACTGCAATCTGACGTCTAGTATAATCCCAATTAGCAGGTTCCCAGCGAGTCCTGTCCAGTGTACTCATAACCCAATGAGCACCTGTATACATCTTAGGTGAACCAACTAACACCAGTGGCTTGTGAGACCGGCCACCGCCCCTCATCGGGGTCTCGACTGTATACACTAGTCTACTCTGGAAAATCGATGCCCTGTCTCGAAACTCCCACGACTAGGGACCTTTTAAGGATGTGCTTATAGACTCCAGCTCTCACGTATATGATCGCCCCCATACTGCTGGTAGTCAAGCAAGAATCTTAGGGGCTCTATCAACGTGTAATAGCGACTCGTAAGGTCACCTAAAGCAGTACACGATGATAAAGATAAACCAGATAGCATACTATCATCTCGAGTAAGACTGTCCTACTGGGACAGGTCCTCCCTCAATTATTGTAATAACGTGCCTGTGATCCAATAATTGACTCTGAGGGCACTATCTCCAACACTTAATCCCCAAAATGCAGGAGGCATCACCTAGATCTTTCATTGAGAATCTGTATGATAAGAAGTGATTGACCGAGTGCAGCATAGGAACAACATTTCCTATCAAGAGTATGCCATCCACGTACAATACGAGGAAGACAACCTTACTCTCTGCAACCTTCTTGTAAATACAAGGATCATCTACGTTCATGATGAAGTCAAACTCTTTGACTACCATATCAAAACAGATGTTCCAACTCCGTGATGCCTGCTTCAACCCGTAGATGGATTTGAGCAGCTTGCATACCTTTCCGCTGCTCCCACTGTCTACGAAGCCCTCTGGCTGAGTCATGTACACGCACTCTTCTAAATCACCATTTAGAAAGGCGGTCTTAACATCGATTTGCCAGATTTCATAGTCATGGTATGCAGCAATGGCAAGTAGGATCCGAATCGACTTAAGCATAGCCACCGGAGAAAAGGTTTCATCATAGTCCACACCTGGTCGTTGACGAAAACTTTTTGCAACAAGTGTAGCTTTGAAAGTCTCAACTTTTCCATCTACACCAAGTTTCTTCTTAAAAATCCATTTGCTCCCAATGGATTTTACCTCTTCAGGAGCAACTTCCAAAGTCCATACTTTGTTGGTGTACATGGATTCCATCTCAGATCGCATTGCATCCAGCCATTTAACAGAGTCCCCACTCGTGATGGCCTGCTCAAAGCTAATCGGGTCATCATCTTCCATGATGCAGTCCTCTCTCCCACTATCAATGAGAAAACCGTAGTATCTTTCAGGTGGATGAGGAACCCTACTAGATCGGCGGAGCGGCTGAGGTTCGTCGGGAACTACGGAATCCTCTGGTTCCAATAAATCATCAGTTGTAGTTTGTGCTGCTGGAACTTCTTCCAGCTCTACCTCTTCGCCACTAATTTCTTTTACAAGAAATTCCTTTTCTAAAAAGGTGGCATATTGAGAAACAAACACCTTTTGTTCCTCACCGTGGTAGAAGATATATCCATAGGAATCTTTTGGATATCCCACAAACTTACATAGACCTGATTTTGCCTCGAGCTTGTTCGGATTTTGCTTTTTAACATAGGCCGGACAACCTCATATCTTAACTCGTTTAAGAGATGGTCTCTTCCCATTCGATATCTCATATGGAGTGGTAGGCACCGATTTAGTTGGAACTCTATTCAATAGGTATGCGGCCATCTCCAGTGCATAACCCCAAAAGGAAATAGGTAACTCAGCGGTGCTCATCATTGAGCGCACCATATATAATAGGGTGGGATTCCTCCGTTCCAGTACACCGTTGTGCTGTGGTGTATAGGGAGGAGTAAGCTGAGAAAGAATCCCATTCGCTTTTAGATTGTCATGGAACTCATTGCTCAAGTTTTCTCCTCCTCGATCAGATCGAAGGATCTTAATACTTTTACCTGTTTGGTTCTCGACTTCGTGCTTATATTCTTTCAATTTCTCAAAAGCTTCAGACTTGTGATTCAACAGGAACACATGTCCGTACCTTAAGAGATCTTCAGTGAATGTAATGAAGTACGAGGAACCATTCCTGGCATGTGTAGATATAGGACCACATACATCACTATGTATCAGTCCCAAGAGTACCGTAACTCTTTCTCTGTGTCCACTAAATGGAGTTTTGGTCATTCTGCCTTTGAGACATGACTGGCAAGTATCATAAGATGAAAATTCGAACGAATTCAAAAATCCATCCTTATGTAACTTAGCTAGTCGTGTCGTATTGATATGACCTAGTCTACAATGCCACAAGAAGGATTCGTTCATTTTCTGAACTTTTCTTCCTGTGTGTTTTGTACATTAAGAACCGTGGTTTGATCTAGAATGTATATGCCATTATTTAACGAGCCTGATGCAATCAACTTTTGATCTAGGAAGATGTTCATAACATTATCCTGTACTATAAAATTATATATTTCTTTACTTAATAAAGAAACTGATATAATATTGCATATCAGGGTCGGAATGTAATAGAATTCGTTCAGAACTAATATATTACCATTTGGTAATACAAGGTGATATTCGCCAACTGCCTTGGCTGCAACATTTACACCATTCCCTACTCTTACGGAATGATTACTCTCGCCCAGTTCTCTACCATTTCTCAGCCCATGTAACATATTACATATGTGGGATCCCGATCCGGTATCTAATACCCAGGACGTAGAGTGAACTGAGAAATAGTTCTCGATAACTAACACACCCGAAGAAGATGCATCAACATGCTTATTCTTTGTTTGGGCGGTGTGAGAATCCGGATATGTATCTATTCCCTGCTCAGTCTTATAACATTTATAAGGAAGAACGGGACCAACGTTTCCCTGCTCAGTATAATAAGCGGGTTCAATCAATACATCTATATTATTATCTTGATTAAGGCCTAACATGGTCGCTACCTGGAGAGAGAGAGAAGAAAACACTTTTGCGTGCACTCTTGCAGGATTAGATTGGTTATTATTGTAAGTCCATATTGCGACCCCCGGTACTTACGGGGAGGCGGAAACGGTATAAAAAACGAATTTTTATCGCAAGAGGCAACATGGACTAAACTTTGTCGGGATCGTTGTCTAAACTAAAACTAGTTAACAAGCTAAAGAGAGTTAGCTACTATGGAAGATGGTTATACCTAAACTTGAACTCCTTCTTCTTCAAACCTTGTAGAGGTTGATGGTTCTCTTTTCGTCGCCTTCTCCCGTCGAAGATGGATCCACCTCGAAGGTTCGACTTTGGGCTCTTCCTCGATCTTTGAGTGAACTAGGGTTTCCGGCTTGCTAAACCTTCATCCTAGAATGAGTAGAGAGTGATTAGGGTTTGCTTTTCTATCTAAAGAGAATGATTCTCAACACATGAGAAGGTTTCTCTTTCAAGAGGAAGAAGAAGATGAAATGAGGAGAGAGAATGAGAATGATAGAATGAGCTCAATAATTCATTTCTTGCAACCATATTGCAAAAGAAATGAATTATCTAAATGATAATAATTGAAATAAGAATAGTTGATGGTTATTTTGGAATGACCATTATCATACCTCTTTTAATGAAGTGTAAGCATGAATCAAGGAAGACTTTCAAGGCATAAAAAGTGGTCAATGGTCAACAAGTCAACCAAGGTCAACAAGTCAACAAGAAAAACAACCATAACATAATTCTTATTTAATTACTATTATTAATAGATAATATACAAATCCATTAGGGTTTGGAAAATGATAACTGTCAACTGTGCATACGCACCCGATCCGAAACCCTAATGAAAAATCTCATTCTCCGCCTCAAGCAACTGTGCATACACACCTGCATTCTCGTTCCGAGGAACAAGAATACCAAGATATAAAAGCAACCCCAAAAACATATACCAGTATCTGGCTCAAACCAGAGCCTGCCAGTATAATCCGTCCGGACTCCAAACGTGCACAAGTGCGCGGATGAGAACGAACCCTGTCGCAAAACCATGCGACCTCTACTCTGTTTTGCCCAGAGGCGAATACCCTCTGTGTGGGACTCTAAAGACTCGACACTACGCTGGCAGTGGGTTTAACCACAGACCGCAAGCGGCACTAGCTGTGCGTAACGGTCCCCAGGTAGATGCCGACAAGAAGGCTGACGAGGTGAAACCCCATCTGAACTCCTACTGAGTCTGAATGTGACATTCTCCGTACAGTCCGGTCTGTTCGTCTGATACATCGCATGGCGGGCCTAGGGGGCGGTAAAACGTCAGTCCCCCAATAGCGGTACAAGTCGTGTCGGAGTGAAGCCCAAAACACCCTGAGATAACACTGGAAACCTACCAGTATATCTCGCTTGCCCTGGCCAGGGACTACTCGTGTAATGGCTCTCCTAGACACAGCGCGATGTCAACCCCCAATACCGGGAGAGACGAATCCTGTCTAACCGTCACTGCCTCCAAGTGCTTCGGGACTGCACCCAACCACTACCTGTTTGCACGACTCCTTTGAGCCGTGGTAGGGTAGTGATCAAAGTGCAGTGGGAACACACTCGAGGCGAAGTGTCAGTGTCAAGTCAGCGGACTAAGCTGTACTCATGTCACCTGGGAACTGATAACTGACGATAGGTATAATACCAACCTGTCAGTTCCCGACGAGTCCTGTCCAGTGTACTCGTAACCCAACGAGCACCCGTATACTATCTCCAGTACGACGTACTGATGGCTGTGGGACAGACCATCTCCCACACTGGGATGAGAAGCGCATACGCTAGTCTACTCCGGAGTATCGATGCCCTGTCTCGATAGTCCTACGACTAGGGACCTGTATAAGGATGTGCCTATAGATTACCCAGCCCCCACTAGTGTGACTGCCATCACAACGCTGGTAATCAGGCAAAGATCCTAAGGGCTCCACTAATGCGTATAAGTGATATACTGAAATAAACACAAGTACACATTGAAGTAGAAACAAACCAAGTAGCAAACTACTATATTGAGCAAGATTGTTTATACAAGGTGAATATCCCAAGCTTCCATCAAGTAATATACAAACTAGTATGATACAGTAATGGCCTCTAGGGCATATACACTAACAATTATCTTATCTAATCAGGATGGCTCCCACTGTTTTCATCAAATCTTCCTTCAAACCCTAAAAGGTAAGACTAGCCGGGATTAATTACACCTTAAAAGTTCGCCAATCTTTCGGCCAGGCCGGTGTTGGTACTTTGAGGGAGGTTCCCCGCGCTTTCGCTCGGACCAAATTAAAATAAACCTCGTATTCCCAGAGGCATAATCCCGTTAACACCTTTCTAGACACCTACTTGGTTGGCTAATTGTCATGTGTAAAAACTCTCCCAGGAGTAACTCTTACTCACAGTAGGTATCGGGATCCAACTTTCTCATAGAAGGTATGCAATCTCATTACAAATTTTAACACTTGAAATTCCCGATAATATTTTTCCCCTAGCAGCTCATGACCTTGGCTATGGTCAACAAATCATAAGCGCTGGCTAAGTTCAACCCGTCATTTCCCGATTGAATTAAACCCACCCGTATGACCCTTGGCTAAGGTCAACAAAGTCGTACAACTACCCTAACTCTATCGTATCTCATGCTTTAGTAGATAAACACTAATTAGCTACAGTACACTACACCTTGGCTAAGGTCAACAAACGCATCACGAATACTAAGAATTACTTATCTGAAATGACGGAGGGCTACGACAGGTTTTTATAAAAACCTTTTGCGTAAAGAACTTGATATCGTTGTAGAAACAAGTGATTTTGAAAAGGAGTGTTTTTTAGGCTTTTACTAGTTTTGCTAAAGAGATCACTCCCGGTGCAGGGATCTCGGCTCTTTCCTTATCGAATAAGATGCAGGATATTTCATAAATACCGCTATGCAAAGCAAGAACTATAGAAGCAATCAAAAACAAAACCGAGTGAGTTGTAGCATCTTCTAGTTTCGCTAAAGAGGTCACTCCCGGTGAAGGGATCTCGGCTCTTTCCTTATCGAATAAGGTGCTGGATATTCTACAAGGAATACTGCTATACAAAGCAAAAACCAAAGCTACCCTTTTTATAAATTTGATTCTACAACATCTTTTAGGTTTCTTTTTCTTTCATTAATCTCATTAATGAATCCCATCATTTATACTTCCTAAGCATTACAGAAGAAACAAAAATACAACGTACGCTTATACCATCCGCATTCGCCACAGTGTCACGTTATGCACCGTTAGGTTACTTAACTAACGGCATACCGGGACGGGACTAGCACGGGTGTAAAACATAAGCAACGTTTATTATATATCATATATACAATAATAAAGCATTCGTCTCACGCATATAAAATGATCACATCACAGAATATCATCATCAGAAGATAACTTATGAAATATTGGATATACTAGGAGGTCCGTGTTTTATTTTGAGCCACTATAAAACACGAATTCCACGGTCGTGATGAATAGCCAAACCCATATCCCTAGACCCCTATGAGAGTGTCAAGCAAACCTACCAATTCTAGAGTTAGGAGACCCGGTCTCGACTCCTCGAGATGGCCTCCCACTGGACCCTAGAACCCGTTTGCTTGTGCTCTCCTCCTTGGGTCTATCCTAATGCGGAAAAGTAAATAATATACAATGGTGACATCATCCTCAACCCGGAAGTTCCCCAATAAAAGAATATTACATACATTGAATTTTACATGAATAAAAATGAAAAACTCTCATCTCACATAAAACCCCCGGCTATTCAAACACGACGATCCAATACAACATATCACAGCAATACATAACATCACATGTCATCAACGTAAGTAAATATGCATATCCCAATTGTCGTTGACATATAGCAACAAAAATGGAGATACACCACATATTACGCTTACGGTCGTATAAAAGAAAATATCAAACCACAACATTTGGAATCCATAATCTTAGACTTCATAAACCCGAAATATCACATATTACGGATTTCATGCCTAACTATATGAATTCCACATATTGTATCACATTTTAGAAAGCTAGATGGCGTTAAACAATTCGATCGAATCAAAGAATTCCCAAAATTCCCAGAGAGCTCAACACTTAAGCACTATTAAAAATTCCTAGAAAGCATGCTCCAGTACCAATGGACCAACCGTTGAAGTGCCGTCCCTTGCCTCCTTAGTGGCGCCGCAGAACCGCCGCCAAAACTATGTTTTGGCCGCTGTTCCTCGGTCACTAAAGAGAGTTAGGGACTCGTTCTTCAAAATGGTCCATAGAATTACCTGCATGATTTTCTGACTATTTTTAATATGAAAAATTTCAACTTTTGAAATTTTTTCCAGAAAGTGGGAAAATCTGGTTATTCGGATTTCGTTCGGACTTTTAATTTCTCCTACGCAACGCCTAATGCTCTAGCTAGGCTCTGATACCACTGTAAGGTTCTTAGGCATTAGAACAAGGTTTTACAAGGCATCAAACATGCCGTTTTAAAAATTTTCATGTGCTAAACAACCTAAGCAAGGATCTTTACTAGAGAATTAAGGTTAGAAACTTAAAGCAAAGAACTTTACTACTAAGTGATAAGGATTACAACCTTTGTAGTCCGTTCCTTCGCTTCATAAGCTCCGAGTAGTGGTCCCTTCGCTGCGATCATCAAACTCCCAGATTCTAGAGAGGCTCCATGAGGTGAATAATCCATGCTAGCTTGAAGTCTTCACAATCCAAGATGATCTACCTTGAGGAATCATAAACCCAAGCTATCTCTTCACTAATTATGGATTTGTGAAGCTAACACACTAATCTATATGGCTAGTATAGAAGAGGATGATGAAGTCGGAATTTTGCCCTTTTTAATTTTCTATTTCTCACAATCTTTCATCACTTGGAAAAATCAAGCAAGCTTTTTGTGAAGAAGAAGAACAAGTGATGAATGAATTATTGTTATGAGGTTAGAAATGCAACCATGGGTTAAATGTGTCATGGCTAACTTATGTAAAGAATAAACTATGGGCTAGGGTTAAAGGTTAGGTTAATAAATATCTAGAAAATATCAAGAAGGGTGGACTAAGTCAACACAAGAAAACATCTCAAGATTAATCCAGTCAATTAGAATTAACTAAGATAATTAAAAACCTAACCATAAACCTAGCCATGGTTTTAATCTCTTAAAACCTAGTTTCATTTATAACCTAGCATGTTACAATATTATATATCACATATATAATATTTAATGTAACAAAGAAAAGAATACAATAAACATATATCTCATATATGTTAAATGTATCCAAAGTGTGAAAATGAAATACTTAAGTGAGCAATATATTAGTTAATGTAATTTAATATATCTAATATATAATTCTACATTAAATTATTAAATCAACACTTGATTTAATAATCCGGCTATATTACATATAACCGACTAATATAATATGTATCATTTTATCGAATCAACAATTGATTCGATAACCCGGCTATATCACATATAACCGGCCGATATCATATATCGCGAGAATAGAATACTGTATCACATATCGTATTAATCTCGGTCCTGCACATATCACATATGTGCTCCTACTCCGTTTCTCCTGAGCCAGGAAACCTCTGTGTAGGACTCTAAAGACTCGTCAATACGCCGGCAGTAGGCGGTGATCATATCAAACACCCACAAGCCGCAAGCGGTCAGCTAAACGTAACAGCCACCCGGGTATTGAGCGATCAGAAGATCAACAAGCAATCCTGCACACACTCCTGTGAATTTAATCGGTAACACTACTGTACAGTCCGGTCTCTTCGTCTGATATGTCGCATATCCAGTCTAGGGGTGGTAAACGTCAGACCCCAGTAACCTATAAATCGTGTCGATGTGAGGCTCATAACGGGTCGAGAAACTACTGATAACACTTACCAGTAGATATCCATATCAGCCCTGACCAGGGACTTCCAGTTATAGCCAATCGAAAGCTGCGCAACATCAACCACAAATACCGGGAGAGACGAAACCCCTCCTATCGCTCATTGCTTCTATGTGATTCAGGACTGTACCCAAAAGCCACCGTTTTGCACGTTCTCATGAATGTGGTATGGTGGAAATCAAAGCACAGTGGTAATCACTCAAGACTCTATGACGATCTCGGGTCTACAGACTAACCTGTACCAGTGTCACCAGAGAACTGCTATCTGACGATATGTTTAATACCATCTAGGAGTTCTCGGCATGTCCGTTCAGTGTATCCAGTCTCCACTGAGCATCCGTGTACCATCTTTGATGTCAAACACCAATGGATGTGTAAGTGCACGGCGGCGCCCCGGCCGTCAATCCGACGGCGGAATGCGGAAGCGGTGAAAAACTTTAATTTTGCGGACTTAGCAAACCGGCACCACCGCGCACTAAACACCCGGATCGAACCATTAATTAGTCCTAGCTATCTACAAGAAGGGGAATAGAGATATACCGACGATCCAAGTCCTCCGTTCTTCTCATCATCGTCCCGATCTCCTGCGGAATCTCCGGTCGTCGCCACCTTGCCGGAAGGGCACCACATCGTCTCCATGTTTTACGGGCTCCCACCTCAATGCCGAGGCAACTCGGGCACGAAGCCGGCTACTCGACGTGCCCAAGATTTGCTGTAGAATGTGTAGTAGAGGATTGTGTCTCATTTGGGGTTCATGGAGGTGCCATTTGGTGGAGGGATGAAACAAGAACTTGGAGAGAGGTGAAGAATAATGTGATAACCAAAGAATGAGAGTGTCATTTTTCTCCCCACTCCCAAAAAGAAGCATTTCCCTCATCCTCCTAAAAATGGCCGGCCCACCCCTTTCCATGTGTGATTGGAGAGAGAAAGAACAAAGACAAGGGGGTGGGTGGAAAACAAGTGATGATGAAATAATCAAATGATCACAACAATTCCAACACTCCAAGGCAACCATCATCTCATGCATGATGGCTTCAAAAAGTCAAGCCATCATGAGAAGAAGAAGTCAAGTGATGGTGCTCATCATGAAAACCATCATGATGCTACAATAAGCAAAGACCCCCCTCCACAAAAGCCTATTTGCAACAATGCAAATAAACCCTCCTCCACCAATCTTCGGCCAATGAACGGAACAAAGGAAATCGGCCGAAACTAAAAGCAAACTGGCAACTCCAGGAAACTGGTCCCGTAATAAATTACAGGAAAACCCCGATACTGTGCATACACACCCGCATCTGTATTTCGACCGAAATACAAAAGCAATGAGACAAAATCTACACTGTACTATACTAGGATCCGGCTTATACCAAAACCGGCTAGTATTATCCGTTCGATCCTGATCTGTGCAATACCGTACGTATCTGATCGAACCCTGCCATATAACCATACGGCCTATAGTACAGACTGTCCGATCCTGATCCGTGCAATACCGCACGTATCTGATCGGACCCTGCCATATCTCCATACGGCCTCTACAACCTTTCGCCCGAAAGCTGAGTAACTGAATGTGGGGGACTCTAAAGACTCATCAACACCTTGGTTGTGGATTTAACCACTAGCACGTTAGAGGTATAAGCCAATACATAACGGGCCACCAGGTATTGACCAAAAGGGACGTCTGTGAGCGAGCTCAGCCTGACACCCTACTGAGCCTGTCAGTAACAATATCCGTACAATCCGGTCCGTTCGTCTATGAGTATCGCATGGCGGGCCTAGGGGGTTGGTAAAAGTCAGACCCCCAAAAGCGGTACAAGTCGTGTCGGAGTGTAGCCCAGAACACCCTGAGATACTACTGGAATACCTACCAGTAAATCTCCTTGCCTTGGCCAAGGACTTCGTGTAATGGCTCTCCTAGACACAGCACGACCTCACCCCCAATACCGGGAAAGACGAACCCCTGAAGATACGCTCACTGCCTCCATGTGGCTCGGGACTGTACCCAACTAAAACCTGTTTGCACGACTCCTTTGAGCCGTGGTAGGGTAGTAATCAAAGTACAGTGGGAACTCACACGAGACAAATGACGATCCCCAGGTCGATGAACTAACCTGCACACATGTCACCAGGGAACTGCCATCTGACGTCTGGTATATGACCAACTAGCATGTTCCCGGCGAGTCCTGTCCGGTGTACTCATAACCCAATGAGCACCTGTATACATCTTAGGTGATCCAACTGACACCAGTGGCTTGTGAGACCGGCCACCGCCCCTCGTCGGGGTCTCGACTGTATACACTAGTCTACTAATGGAGTATCGATGCCCAGTCTCGAAACTCCCACGACTAGGGACCTTTTAAGGATAAGCTTATAGACCCCAGCTCCCACTTATATGATCGCCCTCATACTGCTGGTGGTCAAGCAAGAATCCTAGGGGCTCTATCAACGTGTAATAGCGACGTGTCAGGTCACCTAAAGCAGTACACGATGATAAAGGTAAACCAGATAGCATACTATCATCTCGAGTAAGACTGTCCTACCTGGATAGGTCCTCCCTCAATCATTACAATCACGTACCTGTGACCTAATAATTTACTCTGAGGGCACTATCTCCAACAATCTCCCACTTGCACTCAAGGCTAATTATTGCGATGTCGCATACTCACAGCCCGTGTGATACCGAACATCCAACTCCTCTACTAGTCAGTCTCACAAAGCTCGTTTGCGGAACTATTGTGTTCGAGGAATAGCCTCAGTGAGTGGATCCGCTTAGTTGTTTCTTTCTATGTCTCTCTATATCTCAAGTTCGCGGAGAAAGCCATCTCCCGAAAAGAGCAATACCTGTCTCAGAATATGTCTGGATGTCTGATGGGACATAGCTCATAAATGAACTCCAAATCCAAACTTCTTAGACTGTATCGTCAACTGAACTTAATCAGTATCCTGCGCGCCATGCCTCCCTCAGTATTGCCTTGGACCACCTGTCCAAAATACTGCCCCTCATCAGAAGGAAAACTATAACTCTGACAACCTCCTTGTCGTCCATGTCACCTTGGAAGCCTGGAATAATAACTGTCTCGTGAATGAGGCTGTCGTTATCATATCCCTAGAACATCCACTTATGTTCTAAAACTGCTTCCGACTGTTTCTCCAGGATTGGATTAATGTCAACTTATTGCATCTAGTGCAAGAACAACATCTGGTGTGGTACTTGACATCTCACGATTGACTCAATTGCCTGAGCAAGTGATCTGCCAATCATGCCCGTCCCTCTCCCTTTTAGTCTGTAAGACACCTTTGGAGAGGGTGACTCCATTACCTGCAGGTACATTACCGTGCCAGGAGTCGTCCATCCTAAATACTCTTAGAATGCTGTCAAGTACCCTGATTGGGAAACCACCCAAATCTAGATCTAAAACCATAGATCTAGTAACCAGTATGTCTGATATAAAATCCATTTCCTTTGTGGAGAAACAACTGTGTGACGACCAAAGTATAACCGATCGTAGTGTAGGAGTTTCTTTTCCTACTCTGTGTATATCATCCAAATACCAGGATATCACACCCTACTACCTTCTCAACAGATCCATCCCCTATTCTGATGAAGTCAAACCCATGACTGTCACGTCAGAAATAGATGATCTATCTCCGCTACATCTGCTCTAGTCTATAAATAGACATAAGCAACCTGTCCACCAATGCTTCCGCTGCTCCCACTGACTACGACAACCCTCTGGCAGAGTCATATAGACGTACACTTCTAAAACTGGTTTAGAACGACGCTATACTCATCCTCCCGCCGGGTCTCGTAACCTGGAACAACGGCAATGGCAATTGTGGGTAAACAAGAACTTCCCTGTCACCGTCCTTGAGGCTACCGTAGTGCCTCTCGGGTGCCTGAAGTTACCCACCTTATCTGTGGAGTGGCCAATGGAATGTCAATCCAGATTGAATCTTTAGGTTCCTTATCAAATCTTCAGTAATCGTTTGTGGTTCTGGAATCACTTCCAGTTCTACCATACTCCCACTACTGTTTTCTGAAAAAATCCATTTTTAATAAAACTGTGGCGAGTCTAGAACAATATCGCTATTGTTCATCCAGATGGTAGAAAGCCAACCCTCGTCATAGCCTGGGTCAACCCACAAACAGCCATTACAGAAACGTGCCTTGAGTTGTCCAGTGTCTGGTTTTAATCATAAACCGGACAACTCCCCGTACCTTAACATCGTTAAGATATGAACTGTTCTATATCCAATATAGAAACAGAGGCACTGATTTAATTGAACCAGATTCAAATCATGCAGCTGTCCCCAGCGCATGTCAACTAAATGGAAGGAGGCCGATCAGCGTTACTCAACTTAGGAATACTTCAAATTATGAGTAACCTGAAAGAGAAGCAAGATCTCTTTATCATTACTATCACCTGAATACCATACACAAGTACCTACATCTTCGATCTCTTTGAAGAATCCCGATACTTGCTATACCTGGTTCTCTACTCTATTCAAATACCTATAACTTCTCAAAATTTGGACCCTGTGTTTCCGCGAAACACCTGTCTAAAAATTAGAGAAGTCATAAGTAAACCGAATATAGTACGAGGACCAACCCCTCTGTCCTGATGGACCCTGGACAACATACAATCCTTTGTATAAGTCCCTTGAGTCTGATAACTCATTCACTGTGTGTCGTAGGTTGAAAACTGTACTTATGGTTAAGAAGAATTACACCGCTGTTTAATGCTCCTTACCTAACCATCCACTGATATAGGTAAATGTCGTAGACATAATTTCAGAAAGGTATATCTCACTCTATGAAAATAGACGTACAGATATATCAATTTGAAATTGGTGCATAACTGCGGATATTCAAAACCAAATATTTGCCGACCGGCAAACAGCCCAGGTGATTTCCTCAAATATCACTGATTACAACGAATCCCGATATAATGAGGATAATCACCCAATTCCCAATAACTTACTCCCACTCATCATCTGTAAAACCATACAGATGTGAGAATCGTAACTGGTAAATACATACCCTGGAGTAAGTATCTAATCGGGAAATCAGTTTTCCTTTAACATTACACAGTGAAACTGAAACATTGAAATGTTCCGATGGGGTATTCTGGTATTCCTAGTAATGCCTCTTCCATTATCCAGATTCACAACTGTAACCGTGTAATTCTTTGCCACCTCTCCAAATCCCTTCATATGTCTTTAGTCTTTACCTTCTGCACACCCCTTTAGGCCAAATGGTTTTCTTCCTTCCCTACCGTTCGGCATCAGCCTATGGTTTGGAAGAAGACTATCCAATAAGCATAATGGGTGTACTGTCCCAATCCTAGGAACACTCGCAATGAGAGAGGGTGAAGATAAAAGACAACCGAATAAACCTTATTCCTATTTCTCCTGGACCAGAATCCATCCCCGAACTGGAACAAGTTCCTTTCGAGTTCGTATATAACCATACGATGGAGTATCCAATAAACTGTGGATCTTCGTAGTGATACGGAGTGTCCTGGAGAAATACAAAGGTGATTTTAGGATTGGCGAAGGAATACTTGGTTTCGTCGTGAATATCTGTTGCAATTTACTTTGCCCTCCTTCTAATCCCTTGCTTTGTCTGAACTTAATACCTTCTGCACACCATCGTTATGCTAATTGGTTTTCTTCATTCCCTACCGGTCGGCACCTGCCTATGGTTTGGAAGAAGACTATCCAAGTTGCGTAATAGGTGTACTATCTCCTAAACCGAGGAGTACTCACAACTTGAGAGAAGGTAAAAGGAAAAGACAACTGAATAATCCTATCCGTTTTCTCCAGAACAGGAAACCATCCTCGAATAAATTCTTTCAAGTTCGTATCTAACCATACGATGGTTTTGTCCAATGGAAGTGGACGTTCGTAGTAAAACGGGGTGTCCTGGAGAAAAGGGTAAAAGTAGGAGTGGCAATGAGGTTTGCAACTCTGAAAATCCAAAAGCCAGTGTTAAAGAAGGTTCGGTCAACTTGGTCACTGAGTCAAAGTCTTAGGGTCGGGTCAATGGTACCTGCCAAAGAGAGAGAGAAAAGAAACACTCAGCGTGCACTCTAACCTAGATCAGAATGGTCACCAATTTATCTAATCTGGAAACCTCCCACTGTACCTCAAATTCTCCTCCAAACCTGAAAGAAGAATTAGTCGGGGTTACCCGAGGAGTAAACTAACTCATCAGTGGGAATCGGGATCCAACTATCATTGCATGATAACGTGACGGAATCCGCTCACGCTATCACACTCCAGAAGGTATGCGCATATCTGGCAAGTTTCAGTTCTTTTGAAACTCCCGATGTGATTTCTGCCCCATGCTCTTATGACCTTGACGAAGGCCAACAAATCATAAGTCACATGTCAAGTTCTACCCGTCATTCTCCAGGTTGATTTGAACCCACCCGCACAAGCCCTTGACGAAGGCCAACAAGGCTATACGACTGTCCCAAACCAACGCATATATCTATGCTGCAGAAAGGCAACAAGCAGCTACCATACACTATGCCTTGACGAAGGCCAACAAACATAGCATGAATACTACGTGCTACCCGTCTGAAACGACGGAGGGCTACGAATGGTTTCTGGCGAAAACCTTTAACGTAATGAACTTGATATCGTTGAAGGAACGGATAGCTTTTTAAAAATATAGTGACGAAAACCTTTGCTAAAGAGGTCACTCCCGGTGAAGGGATCTCGGCTCTTTCCCCGTAGAATGGGGTGCAGGATATTCCAAATGAATACCGCGATGCAAAGCAAAAGTAAACGGCTATAGTGAAGTTAATGCCCTGACGCAAACTTTTGTCCAAGGGGTCACTCCCGGTGAAGGGATCTCGGCCCTTGCCTCGTCGACTGAGGAGCAGGATATTCTAAATGAATACCACGATGCAAAACAAAAGTGAACGTCCTTGCAATAACAGCTTTTTGAAAAGTGTTCCAACAACATCAGATTAGGTTTGTTTTTAAACTTGCATTGATCCGAATCAATGCAGTCCCATCAATTGATCACACCAAAAAGAACGAAAATATACTGATGTACGTATATGCCATCCGCATTCGCCACTGGGTCCCGTCATTACCCGTTAGGTTAGCTTACTAACGACAGAGCGGGGACTGGACTAGCGCGGATGCAAAACATATACGACATCTACTAATATATATACCAATATATAGTATTTCGCTCAAGGCGTGAATAAAATGCAACATCACAGAAATGTACAGCATCACAGAAACAATACAGATATCTGGGATCCCCGGGTTTCACAGAGCCGCTGAAACCCGACGTTCCCCTGGTCTTGTGGATAGCCTGTGCAATGAAAACCTAGACCCCTACGGGCGCGGCAAGTCACCCGCCAAAACCTGAAGCGAGGCAGCCCCCTTCAGCGCCGTGAATGGACCACCCAGCACTTCACGGAATCCGGCACCTTGGGCACCCCTCCTGGGTCAACCTGTACCCCCTACGAGTGCGGCGAATAGCCCGCCAATCCTAGAGTGAAGCCCCCTCCGTCTCAATGCCATGAGATGCGGGCTTGTTGCCCTCCAGAATCCGGCTATCCGTGCACCCCTCCGCGGGGCAATCCTAGTACAGAAAATAAAATATACATACACCGGGTACATCGACCGCAACCAGGTCGTGCCCCAAAAGAATAATACAAACAGGCAGTGACGGCAGTCCACATGTCGGACGCTCGCCCCGCAATATCAAATGTACATAATACAACAAAACTGTACTAGCATTGCATCCAGGCTATCCCCCACGACCGATCCGCAACATCACAGCAAAAACAAAACATCAACGTGAAAGTCACGTTCGCAAATCCGTCTAACCGGGCTATAGCAGTTAGACCGGATTTACCGATCAAGTGACATTCACGGTCGCAGATATAATGTAAATACTGTGAAATATGTGTTTAAAATATCCGATCAATCAAACTTTAACAAGTGGGCCCCAAAGTATTACTGTAGCAGATAAAGAAATTCTGGGCCCAATGTTATTATTCCAAAACCCCACTTTTCACCCCAGAAAGCCTCTGTAAAAAATTGGTGCAGTGATCCCCACAGTGTGCGGCGGAAGAGCGGCGGGAAGGGGGGTTGTGCGGCGGTTCCGCGCTCCCACTGTGGAGTCACTTCATCGAATTTTTACAAAGATCTTAGATTTTCCAGTACATCAATATTTTACAACCTGAAAATTTTTTCGAGACTAAAAATTTCCAACAGAAAACTGATGTGATCAAAATACGGGTTTTGGAACTTTCGATCGATCGAAACAGAAAAACACACTACACCAAGCTAGACTAAGTTAATGGCGAGGCTCTGATACCACTGTAAGTGCACGGCGGCGCCCCGGCCGTCAATCCGACGGCGGAATGCAGAAGCGGTGAAAAACTTTAATTTTGCGGACTTAGCAAACCGGCACCACCGCGCACTAAACACCCGGATCGAACCATTAATTAGTCCTAGCTATCTACAAGAAGGGGAATAGAGATATACCGACGATCCAAGTCCTCCGGTCTTCTCATCATCGTCCCGATCTCCTGCGGAATCTCCGATCGTCGCCACCTTGCCGGAAGGGCACCACATCGTCTCCATGTTTTACGGGCTCCCACCTCAATGCCGAGGCAACTCGGGCACGAAGCCGGCTACTCGACGTGCCCAAGATTTGCTGTAGAATGTGTAGTAGAGGATTGTGTCTCATTTTGGGTTCATGGAGGTGCCATTTGGTGGAGGGATGAAACAAGAACTTGGAGAGAGGTGAAGAATAATGTGATAACCAAAGAATGAGAGTGTCATTTTTCTCCCCACTCCCAAAAAGAAGCATTTCCCTCATCCTCCTAAAAATGGCCGGCCCACCCCTTTCCATGTGTGATTGGAGAGAGAAAGAACAAAGACAAGGGGGTGGGTGGAAAACAAGTGATGATGAAATAATCAAATGATCACAACAATTCCAACACTCCAAGGCAACCATCATCTCATGCATGATGGCTTCAAAAAGTCAAGCCATCATGAGAAGAAGAAGTCAAGTGATGGTGCTCATCATGAAAACCATCATGATGCTACAATAAGCAAAGACCCCCCTCCACAAAAGCCTATTTGCAACAATGCAAATAAACCCTCCTCCACCATCATCTCATGCATGATGGCTTCAAAAAGTCAAGCCATCATGAGAAGAAGAAGTCAAGTGATGGTGCTCATCATGAAAACCATCATGATGCTACAATAAGCAAAGACCCCCCTCCACAAAAGCCTATTTGCAACAATGCAAATAAACCCTCCTCCACCAATCTTCGGCCAATGAACGGAACAAAGGAAATCGGCCGAAACTAAAAGCAAACTGGCAACTCCAGGAAACTGGTCCCGTAATAAATTACAGGAAAACCCCGATACTGTGCATACACACCCACATCTGTATTTCGACCGAAATACAAAAGCAATGAGACAAAATCTACACTGTACTATACTAGGATCCGGCTTATACCAAAACCGGCTAGTATTATCCGTTCGATCCTGATCTGTGCAATACCGCACGTATCTGATCGAACCCTGCCATATAACCATACGGCCTATAGTACAGACTGTCCGATCCTGATCCGTACAATACCGCACGTATCTGATCGGACCCATACGGCCTCTATAACCTTTCGCCCGAAAGCTGAGTAACTGAATGTGGGGGACTCTAAAGACTCATCAACACCTTGGTTGTGGATTTAACCACTAGCACGTTAGAGGTATAAGCCAATACATAACGGGCCACCAGGTATTGACAAAAAGGGACGTCTGTGAGCGAGCTCAGCCTGACACCCTACTGAGCCTGTCAGTGACAATATCCGTACAGTCCGGTCCGTTCGTCTATGAGTATCGCATGGCGGGCCTAGGGGGTTGGTAAAAGTCAGACCCCCAAAAGCGGTACAAGTCGTGTCGGAGTGTAGCCCAGAACACCCTGAGATACTACTGGAATACCTACCAGTAAATCTCCTTGCCTTGGCCAAGGACTTCGTGTAATGGCTCTCCTAGACACAGCACGACCTCACCCCCAATACCGGGAAAGACGAACCCCTGAAGATACGCTCACTGCCTCCATGTGGCTCGGGACTGTACCCAACTAAAACCTGTTTGCACGACTCCTTTGAGCCGTGGTAGGGTAGTAATCAAAGTACAGTGGGAACTCACACGAGACAAATGACGATCCCCAGGTCGATGAACTAACCTGCACACATGTCACCAGGGAACTGCCATCTGACGTCTGGTATATGACCAACTAGCATGTTCCCGGCGAGTCCTGTCCGGTGTACTCATAACCCAATGAGCACCTGTATACATCTTAGGTGATCCAACTGACACCAGTGGCTTGTGAGACCGGCCACCGCCCCTCGTCGGGGTCTCGACTGTATACACTAGTCTACTAATGGAGTATCGATGCCCAGTCTCGAAACTCCCACGACTAGGGACCTTTTAAGGATAAGCTTATAGACCCCAGCTCCCACTTATATGATCGCCCTCATACTGCTGGTGGTCAAGCAAGAATCCTAGGGGCTCTATCAACGTGTAATAGCGACGTGTCAGGTCACCTAAAGCAGTACACGATGATAAAGGTAAACCAGATAGCATACTATCATCTCGAGTAAGACTGTCCTACCGGGATAGGTCCTCCCTCAATCATTACAATCACGTACCTGTGACCTAATAATTTACTCTGAGGGCACTATCTCCAACAATCTCCCACTTGCACTCAAGGCTAATTATTGCGATGTCGCATACTCACAGCCCGTGTGATACCGAACATCCAACTCCTCTACTAGTCAGTCTCACAAAGCTCGTTTGCGGAACTATTGTGTTCGAGGAATAGCCTCAGTGAGTGGATCCGCTTAGTTGTTTCTTTCTATGTCTCTCTATATCTCAAGTTCGCGGAGAAAGCCATCTCCCGAAAAGAGCAATACCTGTCTCAGAATATGTCTGGATGTCTGATGGGACATAGCTCATAAATGAACTCCAAATCCAAACTTCTTAGACTGTATCGTCAACTGAACTTAATCAGTATCCTGCGCGCCATGCCTCCCTCAGTATTGCCTTGGACCACCTGTCCAAAATACTGCCCCTCATCAGAAGGAAAACTATAACTCTGACAACCTCCTTGTCGTCCATGTCACCTTGGAAGCCTGGAATGATAACTGTCTCGTGAATGAGGCTGTCGTTATCATATCCCTAGAACATCCACTTATGTTCTAAAACTGCTTCCGACTGTTTCTCCAGGATTGGATTAATGTCAACTTATTGCATCTAGTGCAAGAACAACATCTGGTGTGGTACTTGACATCTCACGATTGACTCAATTGCCTGAGCAAGTGATCTGCCAATCATGCCCGTCCCTCTCCCCTTTAGTCTGTAAGACACCTTTGGAGAGGGTGACTCCATTACCTGCAGGTACATTACCGTGCCAGGAGTCGTCCATCCTAAATACTCTTAGAATGCTGTCAAGTACCCTGATTGGGAAACCACCCAAATCTAGATCTAAAACCATAGATCTAGTAACCAGTATGTCTGATATAAAATCCATTTCCTTTGTGGAGAAACAACTGTGTGACGACCAAAGTATAACCGATCGTAGTGTAGGAGTTTCTTTTCCTACTCTGTGTATATCATCCAAATACCAGGATATCACACCCTACTACCTTCTCAACAGATCCATCCCCTATTCTGATGAAGTCAAACCCATGACTGTCACGTCAGAAATAGATGATCTATCTCCGCTACATCTGCTCTAGTCTATAAATAGACATAAGCAACCTGTCCACCAATGCTTCCGCTGCTCCCACTGACTACGACAACCCTCTGGCAGAGTCATATAGATGTACACTTCTAAAACTGGTTTAGAACGACGCTATACTCATCCTCCCGCCGGGTCTCGTAACCTGGAACAACGGCAATGGCAATTGTGGGTAAACAAGAACTTCCCTGTCACCGTCCTTGAGGCTACCGTAGTGCCTCTCGGGTGCCTGAAGTTACCCACCTTATCTGTGGAGTGGCCAATGGAA
Source organism: Agapanthus africanus (assembly GCA_030015575.1). Classification (NCBI taxonomy): domain Eukaryota; kingdom Viridiplantae; phylum Streptophyta; class Magnoliopsida; order Asparagales; family Amaryllidaceae; genus Agapanthus; species Agapanthus africanus. The sequence goes on from JASDDO010000029.1 coordinate 220,976,555, forward strand.
TGTCAATCCAGATTGAATCTTTAGGTTCCTTATCAAATCTTCAGTAATCGTTTGTGGTTCTGGAATCACTTCCAGTTCTACCATACTCCCACTACTGTTTTCTGAAAAAATCCATTTTTAATAAAACTGTGGCGAGTCTAGAACAATATCGCTATTGTTCATCCAGATGGTAGAAAGCCAACCCTCGTCATAGCCTGGGTCAACCCACAAACAGCCATTACAGAAACGTGCCTTGAGTTGTCCAGTGTCTGGTTTTAATCATAAACCGGACAACTCCCCGTACCTTAACATCGTTAAGATATGAACTGTTCTATATCCAATATAGAAACATAGGCACTGATTTAATTGAACCAGATTCAAATCATGCAGCTGTCCCCAGCGCATGTCAACTAAATGGAAAGAGGCCGATCAGCGTTACTCAACTTAGGAATACTTCAAATTATGAGTAACCTGAAAGAGAAGCAAGATCTCTTTATCATTACTATCACCTGAATACCATACACAAGTACCTACATCTTCGATCTCTTTGAAGAATCCCGATACTTGCTATACCTGGTTCTCTACTCTATTCAAATACCTATAACTTCTCAAAATTTGGACCCTGTGTTTCCGCGAAACACCTGTCTAAAAATTAGAGAAGTCATAAGTAAACCGAATATAGTACGAGGACCAACCCCTCTGTCCTGATGGACCCTGGACAACATACAATCCTTTGTATAAGTCCCTTGAGTCTGATAACTCATTCACTGTGTGTCGTAGGTTGAAAACTGTACTTATGGTTAAGAAGAATTACACCGCTGTTTAATGCTCCTTACCTAACCATCCACTGATATAGGTAAATGTCGTAGACATAATTTCAGAAAGGTATATCTCACTCTATGAAAATAGACGTACAGATATATCAATTTGAAATTGGTGCATAACTGCGGATATTCAAAACCAAATATTTGCCGACCGGCAAACAGCCCAGGTGATTTCCTCAAATATCACTGATTACAACGAATCCCGATATAATGAGGATAATCACCCAATTCCCAATAACTTACTCCCACTCATCATCTGTAAAACCATACAGATGTGAGAATCGTAACTGGTAAATACATACCCTGGAGTAAGTATCTAATCGGGAAATCAGTTTTCCTTTAACATTACACAGTGAAACTGAAACATTGAAATGTTCCGATGGGGTATTCTGGTATTCCTAGTAATGCCTCTTCCATTATCCAGATTCACAACTGTAACCGTGTAATTCTTTGCCACCTCTCCAAATCCCTTCATATGTCTTTAGTCTTTACCTTCTGCACACCCCTTTAGGCCAAATGGTTTTCTTCCTTCCCTACCGTTCGGCATCAGCCTATGGTTTGGAAGAAGACTATCCAATAAGCATAATGGGTGTACTGTCCCAATCCTAGGAACACTCGCAATGAGAGAGGGTGAAGATAAAAGACAACCGAATAAACCTTATTCCTATTTCTCCTGGACCAGAATCCATCTCCGAACTGGAACAAGTTCCTTTCGAGTTCGTATATAACCATACGATGGAGTATCCAATAAACTGTGGATCTTCGTAGTGATACGGAGTGTCCTGGAGAAATACAAAGGTGATTTTAGGATTGGCGAAGGAATACTTGGTTTCGTCGTGAATATCTGTTGCAATTTACTTTGCCCTCCTTCTAATCCCTTGCTTTGTCTGAACTTAATACCTTCTGCACACCATCGTTATGCTAATTGGTTTTCTTCATTCCCTACCGGTCGGCACCTGCCTATGGTTTGGAAGAAGACTATCCAAGTTGCGTAATAGGTGTACTATCTCCTAAACCGAGGAGTACTCACAACTTAAGAGAAGGTAAAAGGAAAAGACAACTGAATAATCCTATCCGTTTTCTCCAGAACAGGAAACCATCCTCGAATAAATTCTTTCGAGTTCGTATCTAACCATACGATGGTTTTGTCCAATGGAAGTGGACGTTCGTAGTAAAACGGGGTGTCCTGGAGAAAAGGGTAAAAGTAGGAGTGGCAATGAGGTTTGCAACTCTGAAAATCCAAAAGCCAGTGTTAAAGAAGGTTCGGTCAACTTGGTCACTGAGTCAAAGTCTTAGGGTCGGGTCAATGGTCGCTGCCAAAGAGAGAGAGAAAAGAAACACTCAGCGTGCACTCTAACCTAGATCAGAATGGTCACCAATTTATCTAATCTGGAAACCTCCCACTGTACCTCAAATTCTCCTCCAAACCTGAAAGAAGAATTAGTCGGGGTTACCCGAGGAGTAAACTAACTCATCAGTGGGAATCGGGATCCAACTATCATTGCATGATAACGTGACGGAATCCGCTCACGCTATCACACTCCAGAAGGTATGCGCATATCTGGCAAGTTTCAGTTCTTTTGAAACTCCCGATGTGATTTCTGCCCCATGCTCTTATGACCTTGACGAAGGCCAACAAATCATAAGTCACATGTCAAGTTCTACCCGTCATTCTCCAGGTTGATTTGAACCCACCCGCACAAGCCCTTGACGAAGGCCAACAAGGCTATACGACTGTCCCAAACCAACGCATATATCTATGCTGCAGAAAGGCAACAAGCAGCTACCATACACTATGCCTTGACGAAGGCCAACAAACATAGCATGAATACTACGTGCTACCCGTCTGAAACGACGGAGGGCTACGAATGGTTTCTGGCGAAAACCTTTAACGTAATGAACTTGATATCGTTGAAGGAACGGATAGCTTTTTAAAAATATAGTGACGAAAACCTTTGCTAAAGAGGTCACTCCCGGTGAAGGGATCTCGGCTCTTTCCCCGTAGAATGGGGTGCAGGATATTCCAAATGAATACCGCGATGCAAAGCAAAAGTAAACGGCTATAGTGAAGTTAATGCCCTGACGCAAACTTTTGTCCAAGGGGTCACTCCCGGTGAAGGGATCTCGGCCCTTGCCTCGTCGACTGAGGAGCAGGATATTCTAAATGAATACCACGATGCAAAACAAAAGTGAACGTCCTTGCAATAACAGCTTTTTGAAAAGTGTTCCAACAACATCAGATTAGGTTTGTTTTTAAACTTGCATTGATCCGAATCAATGCAGTCCCATCAATTGATCACACCAAAAAGAACGAAAATATACTGATGTACGTATATGCCATCCGCATTCGCCACTGGGTCCCGTCATTACCCGTTAGGTTAGCTTACTAACGACAGAGCGGGGACTGGACTAGCGCGGATGCAAAACATATACGACATCTACTAATATATATACCAATATATAGTATTTCGCTCAAGGCGTGAATAAAATGCAACATCACAGAAATGTACAGCATCACAGAAACAATACAGATATCTGGGATCCCCGGGTTTCACAGAGCCGCTGAAACCCGACGTTCCCCTGGTCGTGTGGATAGCCTGTGCAATGAAAACCTAGACCCCTACGGGCGCGGCAAGTCACCCGCCAAAACCTGAAGCGAGGCAGCCCCCTTCAGCGCCGTGAATGGACCACCCAGCACTTCACGGAATCCGGCAACTTGGGCACCCCTCCTGGGTCAACCTGTACCCCCTACGAGTGCGGCGAATAGCCCGCCAATCCTAGAGTGAAGCCCCCTCCGTCTCAATGCCATGAGATGCGGGCTTGTTGCCCTCCAGAATCCGGCTATCCGTGCACCCCTCCGCGGGGCAATCCTAGTACAGAAAATAAAATATACATACACCGGGTACATCGACCGCAACCAGGTCGTGCCCCAAAAGAATAATACAAACAGGCAGTGACGGCAGTCCACATGTCGGACGCTCGCCCCGCAATATCAAATGTACATAATACAACAAAACTGTACTAGCATTGCATCCAGGCTATCCCCCACGACCGATCCGCAACATCACAGCAAAAACAAAACATCAACGTGAAAGTCACGTTCGCAAATCCGTCTAACCGGGCTATAGCAGTTAGACCGGATTTACCGATCAAGTGACATTCACGGTCGCAGATATAATGTAAATACTGTGAAATATGTGTTTAAAATATCCGATCAATCAAACTTTAACAAGTGGGCCCCAAAGTATTACTGTAGCAGATAAAGAAATTCTGGGCCCAATGTTATTATTCCAAAACCCCACTTTTCACCCCAGAAAGCCTCTGTAAAAAATTGGTGCAGTGATCCCCACAGTGTGCGGCGGAAGAGCGGCGGGAAGGGGGGTTGTGCGGAGGTTCCGCGCTCCCACTGTGGAGTCACTTCATCGAATTTTTACAAAGATCTTAGATTTTCCAGTACATCAATATTTTACAACCTGAAAATTTTTTCGAGACTAAAAATTTCCAACAGAAAACTGATGTGATCAAAATACGGGTTTTGGAACTTTCGATCGATCGAAACAGAAAAACACACTACACCAAGCTAGACTAAGTTAATGGCGAGGCTCTGATACCACTGTAAGTGCACGGCGGCGCCCCGGCCGTCAATCCGACGGCGGAATGCAGAAGCGGTGAAAAACTTTAATTTTGCGGACTTAGCAAACCGGCACCACCGCGCACTAAACACCCGGATCGAACCATTAATTAGTCCTAGCTATCTACAAGAAGGGGAATAGAGATATACCGACGATCCAAGTCCTCCGGTCTTCTCATCATCGTCCCGATCTCCTGCGGAATCTCCGATCGTCGCCACCTTGCCGGAAGGGCACCACATCGTCTCCATGTTTTACGGGCTCCCACCTCAATGCCGAGGCAACTCGGGCACGAAGCCGGCTACTCGACGTGCCCAAGATTTGCTGTAGAATGTGTAGTAGAGGATTGTGTCTCATTTGGGGTTCATGGAGGTGCCATTTGGTGGAGGGATGAAACAAGAACTTGGAAAGAGGTGAAGAATAATGTGATAACCAAAGAATGAGAGTGTCATTTTTCTCCCCACTCCCAAAAAGAAGCATTTCCCTCATCCTCCTAAAAATGGCCGGCCCACCCCTTTCCATGTGTGATTGGAGAGAGAAAGAACAAAGACAAGGGGGTGGGTGGAAAACAAGTGATGATGAAATAATCAAATGATCACAACAATTCCAACACTCCAAGGCAACCATCATCTCATGCATGATGGCTTCAAAAAGTCAAGCCATCATGAGAAGAAGAAGTCAAGTGATGGTGCTCATCATGAAAACCATCATGATGCTACAATAAGCAAAGACCCCCCTCCACAAAAGCCTATTTGCAACAATGCAAATAAACCCTCCTCCACCATCATCTCATGCATGATGGCTTCAAAAAGTCAAGCCATCATGAGAAGAAGAAGTCAAGTGATGGTGCTCATCATGAAAACCATCATGATGCTACAATAAGCAAAGACCCCCCTCCACAAAAGCCTATTTGCAACAATGCAAATAAACCCTCCTCCACCAATCTTCGGCCAATGAACGGAACAAAGGAAATCGGCCGAAACTAAAAGCAAACTGGCAACTCCAGGAAACTGGTCCCGTAATAAATTACAGGAAAACCCCGATACTGTGCATACACACCCACATCTGTATTTCGACCGAAATACAAAAGCAATGAGACAAAATCTACACTGTACTATACTAGGATCCGGCTTATACCAAAACCGGCTAGTATTATCCGTTCGATCCTGATCTGTGCAATACCGCACGTATCTGATCGAACCCTGCCATATAACCATACGGCCTATAGTACAGACTGTCCGATCCTGATCCGTACAATACCGCACGTATCTGATCGGACCCATACGGCCTCTACAACCTTTCGCCCGAAAGCTGAGTAACTGAATGTGGGGGACTCTAAAGACTCATCAACACCTTGGTTGTGGATTTAACCACTAGCACGTTAGAGGTATAAGCCAATACATAACGGGCCACCAGGTATTGACAAAAAGGGACGTCTGTGAGCGAGCTCAGCCTGACACCCTACTGAGCCTGTCAGTGACAATATCCGTACAGTCCGGTCCGTTCGTCTATGAGTATCGCATGGCGGGCCTAGGGGGTTGGTAAAAGTCAGACCCCCAAAAGCGGTACAAGTCGTGTCGGAGTGTAGCCCAGAACACCCTGAGATACTACTGGAATACCTACCAGTAAATCTCCTTGCCTTGGCCAAGGACTTCGTGTAATGGCTCTCCTAGACACAGCACGACCTCACCCCCAATACCGGGAAAGACGAACCCCTGAAGATACGCTCACTGCCTCCATGTGGCTCGGGACTGTACCCAACTAAAACCTGTTTGCACGACTCCTTTGAGCCGTGGTAGGGTAGTAATCAAAGTACAGTGGGAACTCACACGAGACAAATGACGATCCCCAGGTCGATGAACTAACCTGCACACATGTCACCAGGGAACTGCCATCTGACGTCTGGTATATGACCAACTAGCATATTCCCGGCGAGTCCTGTCCGGTGTACTCATAACCCAATGAGCACCTGTATACATCTTAGGTGATCCAACTGACACCAGTGGCTTGTGAGACCGGCCACCGCCCCTCGTCGGGGTCTCGACTGTATACACTAGTCTACTAATGGAGTATCGATGCCCAGTCTCGAAACTCCCACGACTAGGGACCTTTTAAGGATAAGCTTATAGACCCCAGCTCCCACTTATATGATCGCCCTCATACTGCTGGTGGTCAAGCAAGAATCCTAGGGGCTCTATCAACGTGTAATAGCGACGTGTCAGGTCACCTAAAGCAGTACACGATGATAAAGGTAAACCAGATAGCATACTATCATCTCGAGTAAGACTGTCCTACCGGGATAGGTCCTCCCTCAATCATTACAATCACGTACCTGTGACCTAATAATTTACTCTGAGGGCACTATCTCCAACAATCTCCCACTTGCACTCAAGGCTAATTATTGCGATGTCGCATACTCACAGCCCGTGTGATACCGAACATCCAACTCCTCTACTAGTCAGTCTCACAAAGCTCGTTTGCGGAACTATTGTGTTCGAGGAATAGCCTCAGTGAGTGGATCCGCTTAGTTGTTTCTTTCTATGTCTCTCTATATCTCAAGTTCGCGGAGAAAGCCATCTCCCGAAAAGAGCAATACCTGTCTCAGAATATGTCTGGATGTCTGATGGGACATAGCTCATAAATGAACTCCAAATCCAAACTTCTTAGACTGTATCGTCAACTGAACTTAATCAGTATCCTGCGCGCCATGCCTCCCTCAGTATTGCCTTGGACCACCTGTCCAAAATACTGCCCCTCATCAGAAGGAAAACTATAACTCTGACAACCTCCTTGTCGTCCATGTCACCTTGGAAGCCTGGAATGATAACTGTCTCGTGAATGAGGCTGTCGTTATCATATCCCTAGAACATCCACTTATGTTCTAAAACTGCTTCCGACTGTTTCTCCAGGATTGGATTAATGTCAACTTATTGCATCTAGTGCAAGAACAACATCTGGTGTGGTACTTGACATCTCACGATTGACTCAATTGCCTGAGCAAGTGATCTGCCAATCATGCCCGTCCCTCTCCCCTTTAGTCTGTAAGACACCTTTGGAGAGGGTGACTCCATTACCTGCAGGTACATTACCGTGCCAGGAGTCGTCCATCCTAAATACTCTTAGAATGCTGTCAAGTACCCTGATTGGGAAACCACCCAAATCTAGATCTAAAACCATAGATCTAGTAACCAGTATGTCTGATATAAAATCCATTTCCTTTGTGGAGAAACAACTGTGTGACGACCAAAGTATAACCGATCGTAGTGTAGGAGTTTCTTTTCCTACTCTGTGTATATCATCCAAATACCAGGATATCACACCCTACTACCTTCTCAACAGATCCATCCCCTATTCTGATGAAGTCAAACCCATGACTGTCACGTCAGAAATAGATGATCTATATCCGCTACATCTGCTCTAGTCTATAAATAGACATAAGCAACCTGTCCACCAATGCTTCCGCTGCTCCCACTGACTACGACAACCCTCTGGCAGAGTCATATAGACGTACACTTCTAAAACTGGTTTAGAACGACGCTATACTCATCCTCCCGCCGGGTCTCGTAACCTGGAACAACGGCAATGGCAATTGTGGGTAAACAAGAACTTCCCTGTCACCGTCCTTGAGGCTACCGTAGTGCCTCTCGGGTGCCTGAAGTTACCCACCTTATCTGTGGAGTGGCCAATGGAATGTCAATCCAGATTGAATCTTTAGGTTCCTTATCAAATCTTCAGTAATCGTTTGTGGTTCTGGAATCACTTCCAGTTCTACCATACTCCCACTACTGTTTTCTGAAAAAATCCATTTTTAATAAAACTGTGGCGAGTCTAGAACAATATCGCTATTGTTCATCCAGATGGTAGAAAGCCAACCCTCGTCATAGCCTGGGTCAACCCACAAACAGCCATTACAGAAACGTGCCTTGAGTTGTCCAGTGTCTGGTTTTAATCATAAACCGGACAACTCCCCGTACCTTAACATCGTTAAGATATGAACTGTTCTATATCCAATATAGAAACAGAGGCACTGATTTAATTGAACCAGATTCAAATCATGCAGCTGTCCCCAGCGCATGTCAACTAAATGGAAAGAGGCCGATCAGCGTTACTCAACTTAGGAATACTTCAAATTATGAGTAACCTGAAAGAGAAGCAAGATCTCTTTATCATTACTATCACCTGAATACCATACACAAGTACCTACATCTTCGATCTCTTTGAAGAATCCCGATACTTGCTATACCTGGTTCTCTACTCTATTCAAATACCTATAACTTCTCAAAATTTGGACCCTGTGTTTCCGCGAAACACCTGTCTAAAAATTAGAGAAGTCATAAGTAAACCGAATATAGTACGAGGACCAACCCCTCTGTCCTGATGGACCCTGGACAACATACAATCCTTTGTATAAGTCCCTTGAGTCTGATAACTCATTCACTGTGTGTCGTAGGTTGAAAACTGTACTTATGGTTAAGAAGAATTACACCGCTGTTTAATGCTCCTTACCTAACCATCCACTGATATAGGTAAATGTCGTAGACATAATTTCAGAAAGGTATATCTCACTCTATGAAAATAGACGTACAGATATATCAATTTGAAATTGGTGCATAACTGCGGATATTCAAAACCAAATATTTGCCGACCGGCAAACAGCCCAGGTGATTTCCTCAAATATCACTGATTACAACGAATCCCGATATAATGAGGATAATCACACAATTCCCAATAACTTACTCCCACTCATCATCTGTAAAACCATACAGATGTGAGAATCATAACTGGTAAATACATACCCTGGAGTAAGTATCTAATCGGGAAATCAGTTTTCCTTTAACATTACACAGTGAAACTGAAACATTGAAATGTTCCGATGGGGTATTCTGGTATTCCTAGTAATGCCTCTTCCATTATCCAGATTCACAACTGTAACCGTGTAATTCTTTGCCACCTCTCCAAATCCCTTCATATGTCTTTAGTCTTTACCTTCTGCACACCCCTTTAGGCCAAATGGTTTTCTTCCTTCCCTACCGTTCGGCATCAGCCTATGGTTTGGAAGAAGACTATCCAATAAGCATAATGGGTGTACTGTCCCAATCCTAGGAACACTCGCAATGAGAGAGGGTGAAGATAAAAGACAACCGAATAAACCTTATTCCTATTTCTCCTGGACCAGAATCCATCCCCGAACTGGAACAAGTTCCTTTCGAGTTCGTATATAACCATACGATGGAGTATCCAATAAACTGTGGATCTTCATAGTGATACGGAGTGTCCTGGAGAAATACAAAGGTGATTTTAGGATTGGCGAAGGAATACTTGGTTTCGTCGTGAATATCTGTTGCAATTTACTTTGCCCTCCTTCTAATCCCTTGCTTTGTCTGAACTTAATACCTTCTGCACACCATCGTTATGCTAATTGGTTTTCTTCATTCCCTACCGGTCGGCACCTGCCTATGGTTTGGAAGAAGACTATCCAATTTGCGTAATAGGTGTACTATCTCCTAAACCGAGGAGTACTCACAACTTGAGAGAAGGTAAAAGGAAAAGACAACTGAATAATCCTATCCGTTTTCTCCAGAACAGGAAACCATCCTCGAATAAATTCTTTCGAGTTCGTATCTAACCATACGATGGTTTTGTCCAATGGAAGTGGACGTTCGTAGTAAAACGGGGTGTCCTGGAGAAAAGGGTAAAAGTAGGAGTGGCAATGAGGTTTGCAACTCTGAAAATCCAAAAGCCAGTGTTAAAGAAGGTTTGGTCAACTTGGTCACTGAGTCAAAGTCTTAGGGTCGGGTCAATGGTCGCTGCCAAAGAGAGAGAGAAAAGAAACACTCAGCGTGCACTCTAACCTAGATCAGAATGGTCACCAATTTATCTAATCTGGAAACCTCCCACTGTACCTCAAATTCTCCTCCAAACCTGAAAGAAGAATTAGTCGGGGTTACCCGAGGAGTAAACTAACTCATCAGTGGGAATCGGGATCCAACTATCATTGCATGATAACGTGACGGAATCCGCTCACGCTATCACACTCCAGAAGGTATGCGCATATCTGGTAAGTTTCAGTTCTTTTGAAACTCCCGATGTGATTTCTGCCCCATGCTCTTATGACCTTGACGAAGGCCAACAAATCATAAGTCACATGTCAAGTTCTACCCGTCATTCTCCAGGTTGATTTGAACCCACCCGCACAAGCCCTTGACGAAGGCCAACAAGGCTATACGACTGTCCCAAACCAACGCATATATCTATGCTGCAGAAAGGCAACAAGCAGCTACCATACACTATGCCTTGACGAAGGCCAACAAACATAGCATGAATACTACGTGCTACCCGTCTGAAACGACGGAGGGCTACGAATGGTTTCTGGCGAAAACCTTTAACGTAATGAACTTGATATCGTTGAAGGAACGGATAGCTTTTTAAAAATATAGTGACGAAAACCTTTGCTAAAGAGGTCACTCCCGGTGAAGGGATCTCGGCTCTTTCCCCGTAGAATGGGGTGCAGGATATTCCAAATGAATACCGCGATGCAAAGCAAAAGTAAACGGCTATAGTGAAGTTAATGCCCTGACGCAAACTTTTGTCCAAGGGGTCACTCCCGGTGAAGGGATCTCGGCCCTTGCCTCGTCGACTGAGGAGCAGGATATTCTAAATGAATACCACGATGCAAAACAAAAGTGAACGTCCTTGCAATAACAGCTTTTTGAAAAGTGTTCCAACAACATCAGATTAGGTTTGTTTTTAAACTTGCATTGATCCGAATCAATGCAGTCCCATCAATTGATCACACCAAAAAGAACGAAAATATACTGATGTACGTATATGCCATCCGCATTCGCCACTGGGTCCCGTCATTACCCGTTAGGTTAGCTTACTAACGACAGAGCGGGGACTGGACTAGCGCGGATGCAAAACATATACGACATCTACTAATATATATACCAATATATAGTATTTCGCTCAAGGCGTGAATAAAATGCAACATCACAGAAATGTACAGCATCATAGAAACAATACAGATATCTGGGATCCCCGGGTTTCACAGAGCCGCTGAAACCCGACGTTCCCCTGGTCGTGTGGATAGCCTGTGCAATGAAAACCTAGACCCCTACGGGCGCGGCAAGTCACCCGCCAAAACCTGAAGCGAGGCAGCCCCCTTCAGCGCCGTGAATGGACCACCCAGCACTTCACGGAATCCGGCAACTTGGGCACCCCTCCTGGGTCAACCTGTACCCCCTACGAGTGCGGCGAATAGCCCGCCAATCCTAGAGTGAAGCCCCCTCCGTCTCAATGCCATGAGATGCGGGCTTGTTGCCCTCCAGAATCCGGCTATCCGTGCACCCCTCCGCGGGGCAATCCTAGTACAGAAAATAAAATATACATACACCGGGTACATCGACCGCAACCAGGTCGTGCCCCAAAAGAATAATACAAACAGGCAGTGACGGCAGTCCACATGTCGGACGCTCGCCCCGCAATATCAAATGTACATAATACAACAAAACTGTACTAGCATTGCATCCAGGCTATCCCCCACGACCGATCCGCAACATCACAGCAAAAACAAAACATCAACGTGAAAGTCACGTTCGCAAATCCGTCTAACCGGGCTATAGCAGTTAGACCGGATTTACCGATCAAGTGACATTCACGGTCGCAGATATAATGTAAATACTGTGAAATATGTGTTTAAAATATCCGATCAATCAAACTTTAACAAGTGGGCCCCAAAGTATTACTGTAGCAGATAAAGAAATTCTGGGCCCAATGTTATTATTCCAAAACCCCACTTTTCACCCCAGAAAGCCTCTGTAAAAAATTGGTGCAGTGATCCCCACAGTGTGCGGCGGAAGAGCGGCGGGAAGGGGGGTTGTGCGGCGGTTCCGCGCTCCCACTGTGGAGTCACTTCATCGAATTTTTACAAAGATCTTAGATTTTCTAGTACATCAATATTTTACAACCTGAAAATTTTTTCGAGACTAAAAATTTCCAACAGAAAACTGATGTGATCAAAATACGGGTTTTGGAACTTTCGATCGATCGAAACAGAAAAACACACTACACCAAGCTAGACTAAGTTAATGGCGAGGCTCTGATACCACTGTAAGTGCACGGCGGCGCCCCGGCCGTCAATCCGACGGCGGAATGCAGAAGCGGTGAAAAACTTTAATTTTGCGGACTTAGCAAACCGGCACCACCGCGTACTAAACACCCGGATCGAACCATTAATTAGTCCTAGCTATCTACAAGAAGGGGAATAGAGATATACCGACGATCCAAGTCCTCCGGTCTTCTCATCATCGTCCCGATCTCCTGCGGAATCTCCGATCGTCGCCACCTTGCCGGAAGGGCTCCACATCGTCTCCATGTTTTACGGGCTCCCACCTCAATGCCGAGGCAACTCGGGCACGAAGCCGGCTACTAGACGTGCCCAAGATTTGCTGTAGAATGTGTAGTAGAGGATTGTGTCTCATTTTGGGTTCATGGAGGTGCCATTTGGTGGAGGGATGAAACAAGAACTTGGAGAGAGGTGAAGAATAATGTGATAACCAAAGAATGAGAGTGTCATTTTTCTCCCCACTCCCAAAAAGAAGCATTTCCCTCATCCTCCTAAAAATGGCCGGCCCACCCCTTTCCATGTGTGATTGGAGAGAGAAAGAACAAAGACAAGGGGGTGGGTGGAAAACAAGTGATGATGAAATAATCAAATGATCACAACAATTCCAACACTCCAAGGCAACCATCATCTCATGCATGATGGCTTCAAAAAGTCAAGCCATCATGAGAAGAAGAAGTCAAGTGATGGTGCTCATCATGAAAACCATCATGATGCTACAATAAGCAAAGACCCCCCTCCACAAAAGCCTATTTGCAATAATGCAAATAAACCCTCCTCCACCATCATCTCATGCATGATGGCTTCAAAAAGTCAAGCCATCATGAGAAGAAGAAGTCAAGTGATGGTGCTCATCATGAAAACCATCATGATGCTACAATAAGCAAAGACCCCCCTCCACAAAAGCCTATTTGCAACAATGCAAATAAACCCTCCTCCACCAATCTTCGGCCAATGAACGGAACAAAGGAAATCGGCCGAAACTAAAAGCAAACTGGCAACTCCAGGAAACTGGTCCCGTAATAAATTACAGGAAAACCCCGATACTGTGCATACACACCCACATCTGTATTTCGACCGAAATACAAAAGCAATGAGACAAAATCTACACTGTACTATACTAGGATCCGGCTTATACCAAAACCGGCTAGTATTATCCGTTCGATCCTGATCTGTGCAATACCGCACGTATCTGATCGAACCCTGCCATATAACCATACGGCCTATAGTACAGACTGTCCGATCCTGATCCGTGCAATACCGCACGTATCTGATCGGACCCATACGGCCTCTACAACCTTTCGCCCGAAAGCTGAGTAACTGAATGTGGGGGACTCTAAAGACTCATCAACACCTTGGTTGTGGATTTAACCACTAGCACGTTAGAGGTATAAGCCAATACATAACGGGCCACCAGGTATTGACCAAAAGGGACGTCTGTGAGCGAGCTCAGCCTGACACCCTACTGAGCCTGTCAGTGACAATATCCGTACAGTCCGGTCCGTTCGTCTATGAGTATCGCATGGCGGGCCTAGGGGGTTGGTAAAAGTCAGACCCCCAAAAGCGGTACAAGTCGTGTCAGAGTGTAGCCCAGAACACCCTGAGATACTACTGGAATACCTACCAGTAAATCTCCTTGCCTTGGCCAAGGACTTCGTGTAATGGCTCTCCTAGACACAGCACGACCTCACCCCCAATACCGGGAGAGACGAACCCCTGAAGATACGCTCACTGCCTCCATGTGGCTCGGGACTGTACCCAACTAAAACCTGTTTGCACAACTCTTTTGAGCCGTGGTAGGGTAGTAATCAAAGTACAGTGGGAACTCACACGAGACGAATGACGATCCCCAGGTCGATGAACTAACCTGCACACATGTCACCAGGGAACTGCCATCTGACGTCTGCTATATGACCAACTAGCATGTTCCCGGCGAGTCCTGTCCGGTGTACTCATAACCCAATGAGCACCTGTATACATCTTAGGTGATCCAACTGACACCAGTGGCTTGTGAGACCGGCCACCGCCCCTCGTCGGGGTCTCGACTGTATACACTAGTCTACTAATGGAGTATCGATGCCCAGTCTCGAAACTCCCACGACTAGGGACCTTTTAAGGATAAGCTTATTGACCCCAGCTCCCACTTATATGATCGCCCTCATACTGCTGGTGGTCAAGCAAGAATCCTAGGGGCTCTATCAACGTGTAATAGCGACGTGTCAGGTCACCTAAAGCAGTACACGATGATAAAGGTAAACCAGATAGCATACTATCATCTCGAGTAAGACTGTCCTACCGGGATAGGTCCTCCCTCAATCATTACAATCACGTACCTGTGACCTAATAATTTACTCTGAGGGCACTATCTCCAACAGGATGTGGGATCATCCATCGCCCATCATATGGGTCAAGATGCTTATACGCTAGTTTACTCTGGAGTATTGATGCCCTGTCTCGATACACCCTCGACTAGGAACAATTATAGGATGTAATCGTTGACTATCCTGGCCCCACTAGTATGATCTGCATCATAGTCCTAGCAGTCAAGTACATATTCCAAGGGCTTTATCATGAGAGGAAGACAGTAAACCAATTGATTGATTCGATTTCTCGATGTGTCGTGTTTTAGAAATGATAATTCACAATCAAAGAAATTTTTGACCGCAATCAATAACGGTGTCGATTATAGCGCGTTAGCGAGTGCGGATCGTCCACAGAGAAAGTGAGATCCGTTCGAATTTGATTTAGATGAGTCGAAAATTAAAGAGAAAAGAAAAGACAATTCAATTCAAGATTATAAAGTGAATTTCAAGAATTATCAAAATCTAATATCAAGAAAACATTAAAAATCAAGAATCAAGAATTGATGATATCCAATCGAATTAGGTTTCAAGAATCGAAGTGAGCCTCGTAGGAATCGATTGAATCTATAGACGTGACGAAAACTAGTGATTACGTTTTCTTAACCATTAATTATTTAATAATAGATCGATGACGATTAATCTGTAAGTGCACGGCGGCGCCCCGGCCGTCAATCCGACGCCGGAATGCGGAAGCGGTGAATAACTTAAATTTTGCGGACTTAGCAAACCGGCACCACCGCGTACTAAACCCGGATCGAACCATTAACTAGTCTAAGCTACTTAACAAGATGGGTTAGAGATATATACCATACGATCCAAGTCCTCCGGTCTTCATCTCCAATCCGATCTCCTCGCGGGATCTCCGTCCGTCTCATCCTCGTCGCCGGAAGTGCACCACGTTGCCTACATCGTTTACGGGCTCCCACCTCAATGCCGAGGCAACTCGGGCACGAAGCCGGCTACTCGACGTGCCCAAGGTTCGTTGTAGAATATGTAGTGAGCAAGTCTTATTTTTGGGGTTTGTGGAATTGCCATTGGTGAAGGAAAAGAGAGCTTGGAGAGAGGTGAGAAAAATGGAGCATACTCAAGAAGGAATGTATCATATTTTTCTCCACACATCAAAATGAAAATCAATCCCATTCCCTCCAAGGAATGGCCGGCCCCCCCCCTTCATGTGTGATTGGAGAGAGAGAGAGAGAGCAAGGTCAAGGGGTGGGTGGAAGCAATGATGCAAGAGGGCATCATGAAAGAATATGATCACAAGCAAAAACCACACACAACCACAACCATCATCAACAACCATGATGCTAACAAAGTCAAGCCATCATGAAGTATGAAGTCAAGCAAGTCAAAGGAGGGTGCTATCATGATACAACAAAATGCAAAGACCCCCTTCCACAAATGCCTATTTGCAACAATGCAAATAAGCCCTCCTCCACCAATCTTCGGCCAATGAACGGAACAATGGAAATCGGCCGAAACGGAAAGCAAACTGGCAACTCCAGAAAACTGGTCCCGTAATAAATTACAGGAAAACCCCGATACTGTGCATACACACCCGCATTTGTATTCCGACCGAAATACAAATGCAATGAGACAAAATCTACACTGTACTATACTAGAATCCGGCTTATACCAAAACCGGATAGTAATATCTGTTCGATCCTGATCCGTGCAATACCGCACGTATCTGATCGAACCCTGCCATATAACCATACGGCCTATAGTACAAACTGTCCGATCCTGATCCGTGCAATACCGCACGTATCTGATCGGACCTTGCCATATCTCCATACGGCCTCTACAACCTTTCGCCCGAAAGCTGAGTAACTGAAATGTGGGGGACTCTAAAGACTCGTCAATACTATGGCTGTGGATTTAACCACTAGCACGTCAGAGGTATAAGCCAATACGTAACGGGCCACCAGCAATTGACTAAAAGGGACGTCGATGAGCGAACTCATCCTGACACCCTACTGAGCCTGTCAGTGACAATATCCGTACAGTCCGGTCCGTTCGTCTATGAGTATCGCATGGCGGGCCTAGGGGGTTGGTAAAAGTCAGACCCCCAAAAGCGGTACAAGTCGTGTCGGAGTGTAGCCCAGAACACCCTGAGATACTACTGGAATACCTACCAGTAAATCTCCTTGCCTTGGCCAAGGACTTTGTGTAATGGCTCTCCTAGACACAGCACGACCTCACCCCCCAATACCGGGAGAGACGAACCCCTGAAGATACGCTCACTGCCTCCATGTGGCTCGGGACTGTACCCAACTAAAACCTGTTTGCACGACTCCTTTGAGCCGTGGTAGGGTAGTAATCAAAGTACAGTGGGAACTCACACGAGACAAATGACGATCCCCAGGTCGATGAACTAACCTGCACACATGTCACCAGGGAACTGCCATCTGACGTCTGGTATATGGCCAACTAGCATGTTCCCGGCGAGTCCTGTCCGGTGTACTCATAACCCAATGAGCACCTGTATACATCTTAGGTGATCCAACTGACACCAGTGGCTTGTGAGATCGGCCACCGCCCCTCGTCGGGGTCTCGACTGTATACACTAGTCTACTAATGGAGTATCGATGCCCGGTCTCGAAACTCCCATGACTAGGGACCTTTTAAGGATAAGCTTATAGACCCCCAGCTCCCACTTATATGATCGCCCTCATACTGCTGGTGGTCAAGCAAGAATCCTAGGGGCTCTATCAACGTGTAATAGCGACGTGTCATGTCACCTAAAGCAGTACACGATGATAAAGGTAAACCAGATAGCATACTATCATCTCGAGTAAGACTGTCCTACCGGGATAGGTCCTCCCTCAATCATTGCAATCACGTACCTGTGATCCAATAATTGACTCTGAGGGCACTATCTCCAACAATCTCCCACTTGCACTCAAGGCTAATTATTGCGATGTCGCATACTCACAGCCCGTGTGATACCGAACACCCAACTCCTCTACTAGTCAGTCTCACAAAGCTCGTTTGCGAAACTATTGCGTTCGAGGAATAGCCTCAGTGAGTGGATCCGCTTAGTTGTCTCTTTCCATGTCTCTCTAAATCTCAAGTTCGCGGAGAAAACCATCTCCCGAAATGAGCAATACCTGTCTTAGAATGTGTCTGGATGTCTGATGGGACATAGCTCATAAATGAGCTCCAAATCCAAACTTCTTAGACTGTATCGTCAACTGAACTTAATCAGTATCCTGCGCCATGCCACCCTCAGTATTGCCTCGGACCACCTATCCAAAATACTGCCCCTCATCAGAAGGAAAACTATAGCTCTGACAACCTCCTTGTCGTCCATGTCACCTTGGAAGCCTGGAATGATAACTGTTTCCCGAATGAGGCTGTCGTTATCATATCCCTAGAACATCCACTTATGTTCTAAAACTGCTTCCGACTGTTTCTCCAGGATTGGATTAATGTCAACTTATTGCATCTAGTGCAAGAACAACATCTGGTGTGGTACTTGACATCTCATGATTGACTCAATTGCCTGAGCAAGTGATCTGCCAATCATGCACATCCCTCTCCCCTTTAGTCTGTAAGACACCTTTGGAGAGGGTGACTCCATTACCTGCAGGTACACTACCGTGCCATGAGTCGTCCATCCTAAATACTCTTAGAATGCTGTCAAGTACCCTGATTGGGAAACCACCCAAATCTAGATCTAAAACCATAGATCTAGTAACCAGTATGTCTGATATAAAATCCATTTCTTTTGTGGAGAAACAACTGTGTGACGACCAAAGTATAACCGATTGTAGTATAGGAGTTTCCTTTCCTATTCTGTGTATGTCATCCAGATACCAGGACATCACACCCTACTACCTTCTCAACAGATCCATCCCCTATTCTGATGAAGTCAAACCTATGACTGTCACGTCAGAAATAGATGATCTATCTCCGCTACATCTGCTTTAGTCTATAAATAGACATAAGCTACCTGTCCACCAATGCTTCCGCTGCTCCCACTGACTACGACAACCCTCTGGCAGAGTCATATAGACGTACACTTCTAAAACTGGTTTAGAACGACGCTATACTCATCCTCCCGCCGGGTCTCGCACCCTGGAACAACAGCAATGGTAATTGTGGGTAAACAAGAACTTCCCTGTCACCGTCCTTGAGGCTACCGTAGTACCTCTCGGGTGCCTGAAGTTACCCACCTTATCTGCGGAGTGGCCAATGGAATGTCAATCCAGATTGAATCTTTAGGTTCCTTATCAAATCTTCAGTAATCGTTTGTGGTTCTGGAATCACTTCCAGTTCTACCATACTTCCACTACTGTTTTCTGAAAAAATCCATTTTTATTAAAACTGTGGCGAGTCTAGAACAATATCGCTATTGTTCATCCAGATGGTAGAAAGTCAACCCTCGTCATAGCCTGGGTCAACTCACAAACAGCCATTACAGAAACGTGCCTTGAGTTGTCCAGTGTCTGGTTTTAATCATAAACCGGACAACTCCCCGTACCTTAACATCGTTAAGATATGAACTGTTCTATATCCCATATAGGACCAGAGGCACTGATTTAATTGAACCAGATCCAAATCATGCAACTGTCTCCAGTGCATGTCAACTAAATGGAAGGAGGCCGATCAGCGTTACTCAACTTAGGAGTGCTTCCAATTATGAGTAACCTGAAAGAGAAGCAAGATCTCTTAATCATTACTATCAACTGAATACCATACACAAGTATCTACATCTTCGATCTCTTTGAAGAATCCCGATACTTGCTATACCTGGTTCTCTACTCTATTCAAATACCTATAACTCCTCAAAACTTAGACCCTGTGTTTCTACGAAACACATGTCTAAGAACTAGAGAAGTTAAAAGTAAACAGAATATAGTATGAGGACCAACCCCTCTGTCCTAATGGACACTGGACAACATACAATACTCTGTATAAGTCCCTTGAGTCTGATAACTCATTCACTGTGTGTCGTAGGTTGAAAACTGTACTTATGGTTAAGAAGAATTACACCGCTGTTTAATGCTCCTTACCTAACCATCCACTGATATAGGTAAATGTCGTAGACATAATTTCAGAAAGGTATATCTCACTCTATGAAAATAGACGTACAGATATATCAATTTGAAATTGGTGCATAACAGCGGATATTCAAAACCAAATATTTGCCGACCGGCAAACAACCCAGGTGATTTCCTCAAATATCACCGATTACAACGAATCCCGATATAATGAGGATAATCACCCAATTCCCAATAACTTACTCCCACTCATCATCTGTAAAACCATACAGATGTGAGAATCGTATCTGGTAAATACATACCCTGGAGTAAGTATCTAATCGGGAAATCAGTTTTCTATTAACAGTACACAGTGAAACTGAAACATTGAAATGTTTCGATGGGGTATCCTGGTATTCCTAGTAATGCCTCTTCCAGATTCACGACTGTAACCGTATAGTTCTTTGCCACCTCTCCAAATCCCTTCATATGTCTTTAGTCTTTACCTTCTGCACACCCCTTTAGGCCAAATGGTTTTCTTCCTTCCCTACCGTTCGGCACCAGCCTATGGTTTGGAAGAAGACTATCCAATAAGCATAATGGGTGTACTGTCCCAATCCTAGGAACACTCGCAACACGAGAGAAGGTGAAGATAAAAGACACCTGAATGTACTTTATTCCTATTTCTCCTGAACCAGGATCCATCCCCGAACTGGAACAAGTTCCTTTCGAGTTCGTATATAACCATACGATGGAATATCCAAATAAACTGTGGATCTTCGTAGTGATACGGAGTGTCCTGGAGAAATACAAAGGTGATGTGGGAGTGGTAACGAAATATTTGGTTTGGTCGTGAATATCTGTTGCAATTTACTTTGCCCTCCTACTAATCCCTTGCTTTGTCTGAACTTAATACCTTCTGCACACCATCGTTATGCTAATTGGTTTTCTTCATTCCCTACCGGTCGGCACCAGCCTAAGGTTTGGAAGAAGACAATCCAATTTGCGTAATAGGTGTACTACCCCTAAACCAAGGAGTACTCGTAACCTGAGAGAGGGTAAAAGGAAAAGACAACTGAATAATCCTATCCGTTTTCTCCAGAACTGGAAACCATCCTCGAATAAATTCTTTCGAGTTCGTATCTAACCATACGATGATTTTGTCCAATGGAAGTGGACGTTCGTAGTAATACGGGGTGTCCTGGAGAAAAAAGGGTAAAAGTAGGAGTGGCAATGAGGTCGGCAACTCAGACAATCCAAAAGCCGGTGTTTAAGAAGGTTCGGTCAACTTGGTCACTGAGTCAAAGTCTTAGGGTCGGGTCAATGGTCGCTGCCAGAGAGAGAGAGAGAAGAAACACTCAGCGTGCACTCTATCCTAGATCAGAATGGTTACCAATTTATCTAATCTGGAAACCTCCCACTGTACCTCAAATTCTCCTCCAAACCTGAAAGAAGAATTAGTCGGGGTCACCCGAGGAGTAAACTAACTCATCAGTGGGAATCGGGATCCAACTCTCATCGCATGACAACGTGACGGAATCCGCTCGCGGTATCACACTCCAGAAGGTATGCGCATATCTGGCAAGTTTCAGTTCTTTTGAAACTCCCGATGTGATTTCTGCCCCATGCTCTTATGACCTTGGCGTGAGGTCAAAATATCATAAGTCACATGTCAAGTTCTGCCCATCATTATCCAGGTTAATTTGAATCCACCCGTACATACCCTTGACGTAGGCCAAAATAGTAGTATGACTGTCCCAAACCAACGCATCTATCTATGCAACAGATAAATACCCGGCAGCTACCAAACACTATGCCTTGGCGTGAGGTCAAAATACATAGCTTGAATACTACCGAATATTTAACTGAAATGATGGAGGGCTACGAATGGTTTCTGGCGAAAACCTTTAACGTAATGAACTTGATATCGTTGAAGGAACGGATAGCTTTTTGAAAATATAGTGACGAAAACCGTTGCTAAAGAGGTCACTCCCGGTGAAGGGATCTCGGCTCTTTCCCCGTAGAATGGGGTGCAGGATATTCCAACTGAATACCACGGTGCAAAGCAAAAGTAATCGGCTATAGTGAAGTTAATGCCCTGACGCAAACCTTTTGTCCAAGGGGTCACTCCCGGTGAAGGGATCTCGGCCCTTGCCTCGTCGACTGAGGAGCAGGATATTCCAACTGAATACCACGATGCAAAACAAAAGTGAACGTCCTTGCAATAACAGCTTTTTGAAAAATGTTCCAACAACATCAGATTAGGTTTGTTTTTAACTTTGCATTGATCCGAATCAATGCAGTCCCATCAATTGATCACACCAAAAAGAACGAAAATATACTGATGTACGTATATGCCATCCGCATTCGCCACTGGGTCCCGTCATTACCCGTTAGGTTAGCTAACTAACGACAGAGCGGGGACTGGACTAGCGCGGATGCAAAACATATATAACATCTACTAATATATATACCAATATATTATATTCGCTCAAGGCGTGAATAAAATGCAACATCACAGAAATGTACAGCATCACAGAAACAATACAGATATCTGGGATCCCCGGGTTTCACAGAGCCGCTGAAACCCGACGTTCCCCTGGTCTTGTGGATAGCCTGTGCAATGAAATCCTAGACCCCTACGGGCGCGGCAAGTCACCCGCCAAAACCTGAAGCGAGGCAGCCCCCTTCAGCCCCGTGAATGGACCACCCAGCACTTCACGGAATCCGGCAACTTGGGCACCCCTCCTGGGTCAACCTGTACCCCCTACGAGTGCGGCGAATAGCCCGCCAATCCTAGAGTGAAGCCCCTTCCGTCTCAATGCCATGAGATGCGGGCTTGTTGCCCTCCAGAACCCGGCTATCCGTGCACCCCTCCGCGGGGCAATCCTAGTACAGAAAGTAAAATATACATACACCGGGTACATCGACCGCAACCAGGTCGTGCCCCAAAATAATAATACAATCAGGCAGTGACGGCAGTCCACATGTCGGACGCTCGCCCCGCAATATCAAATGTACATAATACAACAGCACAGTACTAGCATTGCATCCAGGCTATCCCCCACGACCGATCCGCAACATCACAGCAAATACATAGAACATCAACGTGAAAGTCACGTTCGCAAATCCGTCTAACCGGGCTATAGCAGTTAGACCGGATTTACCGATCGAGTGACATTCACGGTCGCAGATATAATGTAAATACTGTGAAAAATGTGTTTAAAATATCCGATTGATCAAACTTTAACAAGTGGGCCCACAAAGAATACTGTAGCAGTTAAAGAAAACCTGGACCCAATTTTAATATCCCAAAACCCCTAATTTAAGCCCAGAAGCCCACTGTAAAAACCCAACCCACTGATCCCTGTAGACTGCGGCGGAAGCGCGGCCAAACGTGGGTTTTGGCCGCCCTTCCGCGGTCAAGTAAGAAGATTAGTGCGTCGAATTTGAACAGTGTTCTTAGAATTTCTAGCACAGTACTTTTATGCAACCTGAAAAATTTTTGGAGACAGAAAAATTTCAACAGAAACTGTCGTGGGTGTATTGGGGTTTTCGGACATTTCGATCGATCGGAACAGAAAAACACATTACACAAAGCTAGACTAAGTTAATGGCGAGGCTCTGATACCACTGTAAGTGCACGGCGGCGCCCCGGCCGTCAATCCGACGCCGGAATGCGGAAGCGGTGAATAACTTAAATTTTGCGGACTTAGCAAACCGGCACCACCGCGTACTAAACCCGGATCGAACCATTAACTAGTCTAAGCTACTTAACAAGATGGGTTAGAGATATATACCATACGATCCAAGTCCTCCGGTCTTCATCTCCAATCCGATCTCCTCGCGGGATCTCCGTCCGTCTCATCCTCGTCGCCGGAAGTGCACCACGTTGCCTACATCGTTTACGGGCTCCCACCTCAATGCCGAGGCAACTCGGGCACGAAGCCGGCTACTCGACGTGCCCAAGGTTCGTTGTAGAATATGTAGTGAGCAAGTCTTATTTTTGGGGTTTGTGGAATTGCCATTGGTGAAGGAAAAGAGAGCTTGGAGAGAGGTGAGAAAAATGGAGCATACTCAAGAAGGAATGTATCATATTTTTCTCCACACATCAAAATGAAAATCAATCCCATTCCCTCCAAGGAATGGCCGGTCCCCCCCCTTCATGTGTGATTGGAGAGAGAGAGAGAGACCAAGGTCAAGGGGTGGGTGGAAGCAATGATGCAAGAGGGCATCATGAAAGAATATGATCACAAGCAAAAACCACACACAACCACAACCATCATCAACAACCATGATGCTAACAAAGTCAAGCCATCATGAAGTATGAAGTCAAGCAAGTCAAAGGAGGGTGCTATCATGATACAACAAAATGCAAAGACCCCCTTCCACAAATGCCTATTTGCAACAATGCAAATAAGCCCTCCTCCACCAATCTTCGGCCAATGAACGGAACATTGGAAATCGGCCGAAACGGAAAGCAAACTGGCAACTCCAGAAAACTGGTCCCGTAATAAATTACAGGAAAACCCCGATACTGTGCATACACACCCGCATTTGTATTCCGACCGAAATACAAATGCAATGAGACAAAATCTACACTGTACTATACTAGAATCCGGCTTATACCAAAACCGGATAGTAATATCTGTTCGATCCTGATCCGTGCAATACCGCACGTATCTGATCGAACCCTTCCATATAACCATACGGCCTATAGTACAAAATGTCCGATCCTGATCCGTGCAATACCGCACGTATCTGATCGGACCTTGCCATATCTCCATACGGCCTCTACAACCTTTCGCCCGAAAGCTGAGTAACTGAAATGTGGGGGACTCTAAAGACTCGTCAATACTATGGCTGTGGATTTAACCACTAGCACGTCAGAGGTATAAGCCAATACATAACGGGCCACCAGCAATTGACTAAAAGGGACGTCGATGAGCGAACTCATCCTGACACCCTACTGAGCCTGTCAGTGACAATATCCGTACAGTCCGGTCCGTTCGTCTATGAGTATCGCATGGCGGGCCTAGGGGGTTGGTAAAAGTCAGACCCCCAAAAGCGGTACAAGTCGTGTCGGAGTGTAGCCCAGAACACCCTGAGATACTACTGGAATACCTACCAGTAAATCTCCTTGCCTTGGCCAAGGACTTTGTGTAATGGCTCTCCTAGACACAGCACGACCTCACCCCCAATACTGGGAGAGACGAACCCCTGAAGATACGCTCACTGCCTCCATGTGGCTCGGGACTGTACCCAACTAAAACCTGTTTGCACGACTCCTTTGAGCCGTGGTAGGGTAGTAATCAAAGTACAGTGGGAACTCACACGAGACAAATGACGATCCCCAGGTCGATGAACTAACCTGCACACATGTCACCAGGGAACTGCCATCTGACGTCTGGTATATGACCAACTAGCATGTTCCCGGCGAGTCCTGTCCGGTGTACTCATAACCCAATGAGCACCTGTATACATCTTAGGTGATCCAACTGACACCAGTGGCTTGTGAGACCGGCCACCGCCCCTCGTCGGGGTCTCGACTGTATACACTAGTCTACTAATGGAGTATCGATGCCCGGTCTCGAAACTCCCACGACTAGGGACCTTTTAAGGATAAGCTTATAGACCCCCAGCTCCCACTTATATGATCGCCCTCATACTGCTGGTGGTCAAGCAAGAATCCTAGGGGCTCTATCAACGTGTAATAGCGACGTGTCATGTCACCTAAAGCAGTACACGATGATAAAGGTAAACCAGATAGCATACTATCATCTCGAGTAAGACTGTCCTACCGGGATAGGTCCTCCCTCAATCATTGCAATCATGTACCTGTGATCCAATAATTGACTCTGAGGGCACTATCTCCAACATAATCGAGATTTAAGGATCTTTCGAAGAAACTAGGGTTTCTTCATCTCATCCTTTGTCCTTTCGATGAATCTCATTCAAAAAGCTAGCCTCTAGTAAATTCAAGCATCGATCGTGGATCGCTAATTAGGAGCGAAAACATTCAAGAAAGCATAGCTCAAAACTAGGTTGTCGATGTTTCAATTTACAAGAGTTTACAAAACTTATAGGAATTAAGAATCGTTTCAAGATTTGTAACATCATCATCTATTGATTCTCTCGACTCCTTCACGAGCGGAGTTTTTACTCAAATATCATATCAAAGAACACAATCAAGAATCGAGATCTAATCATAATGCAAGAATGTAAAGAAAGAAAGATAAAGAATTTCGCCTTTTATTTATCAACAATTTTGTTACAATTCGCTCAAGATCTACAATGAGGAAAGAACTAGATCGTCGATTTAGCGTTGCTCGTCTTCGTGAGTCGCGGATCGTCTTGGACCACTTGCTCGGATGAAGATCGGTTTCACTCCTAAAAGGTTGAAGGTTTCTTGCTTGAATTGTACTCGGAGATCTTGAATTTGGCTTTAGTGTTTGGATTAGGATTAGGGTCACAAGTTGTGTCACTCAGCTTGTGTAGGGAATTGATGGAAAGATCAACAACCTTAGAAGTGAAGCCTTAGGTTCCCTTTTATAGCCTTGATCAGGATTAGCTTCTTTTAGAAGCTAGGTTTAGTTTAGCTTCCCTTGTAAGCTTGGTAGTTAGGTAGAAGGTTCTAGAGGTAGTTAGTTAGGGTTAGCTTCCTTCATAAGCTTGGAGGTTATGGAGAAGCTTCTAGGCTTTTAAGTAGTTAAGTGGCTTGCTTAAGAAGCTTGAGAGTGATTAGCTTGAGCCCAAAGCTTTGCTATTCGGACAGAAGATTCTGGAGTTCTCTGGACTTTGAAGTAGCTTGAAGAGGTGTAGGCTTTGAAATAAGAATACTGGAGAAGAGCGATGCTGACGTCTCCATGACGTGGCCGCGGATCCGCCGCCAATAGGGCCTTACGGCCGCGGATCCGCGACCCTTTGGAGGTATTGGCTTCTGGAAATTCCATGGTAGTTTGGTGCTGGATTTAGTGATGCTTCCTGATGTGTGGAATCTAATAATTCTTTCTTGCTCACTGCCAGATCACAGGTCTTGGATTTGGCGTATTTTTAACAGCACTTTTAACTGTTTCGGCTCTTCTCCTGGAATTTCCTGCACAGATTCTCGAGACAAGTGTTGCGCTACACAAAGATAATGCGATGCAATGATAAACACTCAATTTCCCTCAAAACGTCGGTTTTAAGGTATAACACAAGTTATTTGGTATTTTACGGATGTTTTTCTAATATGTGCTATATTAATACCGAACTCCTTTGGATGAGTGCAAATGGTAGGGAAATTGATGTGTTAAAAATGCAATATTTTCGACTGATCAAATTTCCCCAAACTTATTTTCGGTCATCTCGACCGAACTGTTTTATTAAAAAGAGAAGGAGAAAATAAAGAAAGAGAAAAACGAACTAGCACACTTTCGTAGGCAACACGATTGCACTGAGTACGTGGAACAAGCCTTTAAACCTCTAGGTGTCTCTAGTAGGAGGAGTGTTGTCTCCTGAGGGTTCTCAGCGGATTGCACCAACAAAATCCAATAATAAAAGGAAGACCGTGAAAGTTACATGTAAAGACAAGAATTGTAAAACAAAGACTTCGAAAATTAGAGCTTCCGACTATACTAGCTTTTCGGTTGTCATGAGCCCTATCTTAATAGTCATGAAAAGATGTTAGAAATCACATCATCCCTCAATAAAACATCGTCTTTATTCTTCATTCCTACCTTTCTTCTAAATATCGATCATATAACCCTACGTGTGTGTAAAAAACATCCCTACACCCGGAGAATTCAATTCAAGCTATCATACTCTTGTCCATCCACCTCAGTACTTTTTAATTAATGAATATTTAGATGAATTTGCTCACACACTTTCATGCGACTATTAATACTTCTTGAGGTACTAACCGACCAATTACTCATGTGCTTGCTTATACGGTGTATTTTCCTCGTCTTGCACAACCTAAGGCTTAGTAGTGACTCCCAGACCAGTTGGTCTAAGGCACTAGGTGAAGAGGCACCCTCGCTATATTTTTTTATTGCTGCCTTGGCGATAACAAAACCAGTGTTCATTTTTCTCAACATTTTATATTTTCTTCATCTTTTTTATTTCCTTCATACTTTGGCTTTTAGACAAGAGCATTTCAAGGTATCCTCTACTATCCCGAGCTTCAAGACGTGTGTAAGTGCGAATAGTAGGGTATCAACGTTCAAAATGTTTGGATTCCAGAATAAGAACTATTTTTCAGACTCATTTTTATTCTCAGATTAGTGACTTCTTTCATCTTACTAACCCTTGGGATAACGGCTCATAACTACTTATTACTAGTTCGTATAAGAAAACTTCTAATTTTCTTGGTTTTCTTAAATTTTTCTAATGTTTTGGATGTAATTTTTCACTATCTAATCTTTTATTATCTTATTTATGTACAGTTTTTTTTAAAATTTTTTAAATTTTTTTAGGTTTTCAAAATATTTTGTGCTTTTGCAAAATGATATGTAAATGATACAAAAATAAGCACAAACCTCCCCCAAATTTGTTTTCAACAGTGTCCTTACTGTTGCCATGCACTAAATCACAAAAAAACCTGTAAGCTTAGGAAGGCATTTATTAACGGGGGCAAAATATTTTATTGAAAATCCTCCCCTAAACTTATTCTTTTCACTCACCTCCATTAAAAAGATGATGCAATAATTTACAGGACATGGAGGTGAGACGGAGGAATTTTAATCAAGATAAAATGGCTCCTGCAAGAACATGAGCTCCTCCGTGGGGTCAGTGCAAAAATACGGCTTTAATCTATGTCTATTCACTTTGAATAATGTACCGTTTTTTACATTTTCTACCTCAACTGCCCCTTGCGGGTATACAGACCGCAAAATAAAAGGTCCCTTCCACCGAGATCGTAGCTTACCCGCGTGAAGGTGTAGTCGTGAATCATAAAGAAGGACTTGTTGACCAGGTGTAAAAGTTTTCCGCAAAATGTTTTTATTGTGAAATACCTTAGTCCGATTCTTTATAATTACAGTGTTATCATAAGCTTCATCGCGGAGTTCTCTTAGCTCATTTAATTGCAGCTTCCGAAAGTTGCAGGCTTGGTTTAAGTCAAAGTTGATTTCTTTAATAGCCCATATTGCTTTGTGCTCAATCTCGACTGGCAAGTGACAAGCCTTCCCAAACACTAACCTATAAAGAGATATACCTAGATCGGTTTTATATGCAGTTTGGAATGCCCAAAGAGCATCTGTCAATTCGGTCGACCAATCTTTTCTATTCTTACTAACAGTCTTCTCCAAAATTTGTTTGATGTGTTTATTTGAAATCTCAGCCTGCCCGCTCGTTTGGGGATGATAGGGTGTGGAAAGTTTGTGGTTGATTGCATATTTCCGCATCAAAGTCTCGAAAGACCTGTTGCAGAAATGTGTCCCATTATCGCTAATTATAGCGCGTGGGTGTCCAAATCGCGAAAAGATGTTTTCTTTTAAGAACCTAATGACAACTTTCTTGTCATTAGTGCGACAAGGAATAGCTTCAACACACTTTGAGACGTAATCAACCGCAAGCAGTATGTACAGATTCCCAAAGGAGTTGGGAAAGGGACCCATAAAGTCAATGCCCCAAACGTCAAAAATCTCAACCACTACGATGGGTTGCTGTGGCATCTCATTTCTCCGGGAAATCCTACCCATGTGTTGACACTGTGTACAGGTTTTGCAATGATCAAATGCATCTTTGAATAAGGTTGGCCAATAAAAACCGCATTGCAAAACCTTCTCCGCCGTCTTTTTAGGACCGAAATGACCCCCACATGCCTGATCATGACTAAAAGATAGAACACTTTTGAATTCCTCATTCGGGACACACCGGCGAATGATCTGGTCAGGAAAATACTTAAAAAGATAGGGTTCATCCCAGTAAAAGTGTTTTAGTTGGGATAGAAAACGATGTTTGTCCTGTTTTGAGCAATCGCTGGGTATCAGTCACGTGACAAGATAGTTCATAATATCCCTTTAGGTTCATTGGATACGTTCAAGAGTTCGTCCGGGAAAGAATCATTGATCGGCAGGGTCATAGGTGATGAAGATATGCGCGACAGATGGTCGGCTACAACATTTTCACATCCTTTCTTATCTTTAATAACAAGATCAAATTTTTGTAATAGAAGGATCCAACGTATTAGCCTACCTTTAGCATCCTTCTTCGCCAAAAGATGTTTCAAGACGGAGTGGTCAGTGTACACAAAAATTGGTGAGCCAATCAAGTAAGGCATGAATTTTTCTAAAACAAATACAACCGCCAAAAGTTCTTTTTCGGTAGTTGTATAATTCACTTGAGCATCATTCATGGTCTTACTTGCGTAATAGATCATGTGTGGCATCTTCTCTATGTGTTTTCCTAAGACTGCACCAACTGCAAAATCTGATGCATCACACATAAGCTCAAACGGGTGGTTCCAATCTGGAGAAGATAGAACGGGGGCTGTAGTGAGCAAGTGTTTGAGTGAGTCGAATGCTGCCTTACAATCCGAGTCAAAATGGAAGGTCGTATCCTTGGCCAAGAGAAGAGTTAAAAGTCTAGCAATTTTGCTAAAATCCTTAATGAATCTCTTGTAAAAGCCTGCATGGCCAAGAAATGATCGGATATCCTTGACGCTTTTGGGATGAGGAAGGTTTTGAATGACATCTATCTTAGCTCTGTCAACCTCAATGCCTTTTCGTGAAATAACATGTCCAAGCAGAATTCCCTCTTGGACCATGAAATGGCATTTTTCCTAATTCAAGGTTACGTTCTTCTCTTTGCAACGAGTAAGAACTGCGTCAAGATTCGATAGGCAGTCAGAAAAAGAATCTCCGAAAATCGAGAAATCGTCCATAAAAATCTCCAAGATATTCTCAACCATGTCCGAGAATATCCCAATCATACACCGCTGAAATGTAGCGGGAGCATTGCATAACCCAAAGGGCATGCATCTATAAGCAAAGGTACCAAAAGGACAAGTAAATATGGTTTTATCTTGATCCTTTTTGGCAATGGGGACCTGATTATAGCCAGAGGATCCGTCCAAAAAGCAATAATACTCACGTCCAGCTAAGCGTTCCAGCATCTGGTCAATGAAAGTAGAGCAAAGTGGTCTTTTCTCGTAGCAGCATTGAGTTTTCTGTAATCAATACATACACGCAACCCAGTTTGGGCACGTTTTTGAATTAACTCATTTGCCTCATTAGTAATGACTGTGATGCCAGATTTCTTAGGGACGACATGAATTGGACTCACCCATTGGCTATCGGAGACTGGGTAAATAATACCATTGTCAAGGCATTTGACGATTTCTTTCTTCACCGCATCCTTCATGACGGGGTTCAACCGTCTCTGTAGTTCTCGGGTTGGTTTGGCTTCATCCATCAAGTGTATATGATGTTCAACAATCAAAGGATTAATCCCTTTGATGTCCGCCATGGTCGAACCAAACGCCTGCCTATTAGATCTCAATACCGTCAAAAGTGCATTCTCTTGCTCTGATGCTAGAGAAGCGGATATGATAACTGGTAAAGACTCATTCTCACCTAAATATGCATATTTAAGATGAGAAGGTAAAAGTTTGAGATCTAATGCTGGCGGAGAAATAATAGAAGGTGGGATCATCGAATGATTTTCGGAGTCACAAAGAAGCTCATAGCCGGTGAAAGATACAGATTCGGAAGGTGATGAATCAAGAGTGTCGGACTCAAGCGTGGAAAGAGTGTCCTCACTAAGATGTGCAAGATCAAACATTGTTGTGGTAGTGTCGTCGAGATCTTCAAAGCAAAGTTCATCAACTTCGCAACTTTCGGGAGCAATCTCGTGGACAAAGCACACATCAAGTATATAAGCAGAGGGTTCAGATGGCTGACTTCTAATTTTGTAGATGTTCAGTTCAATTGTCATCTTTCCAAATGATAGGTTCATTGAATCGTTTCTACAGTTAATGACAGCATTGTAAATGGCAAGGAATGGTTGACCTAAAATCACCGGAATTTGACTCTGTGGGTTTGCTACAGGTTGTGTATCTAGAACAATGAAGTCCACAGGGAATACAAATTCCCTGACTTTTATCAACACATCCTCTAGTTCACCTCTAGGTTTGGTGATTGAACGGTCTGCCATTTGGAGAGTGCAGTAAGCTGGTTTGAACTCTCCAATCCCTAGCTGCTCATAAACAGAATATGGAAGCAGGTTAACACTTGCGCCAAGGTCAAGAAGAGCACGGTTGATGTTTTTGAAAGGTTCCTAGGCACCATATAGTGGTCTCACAAGGCATCGAACATGCCAATTTAAAATTTTTGGTGCCGAGAAACCCTAGACTACGGATCTTAAACTAGATGTTTAGGCGAAATATAAAACTAGTTAACACTTAACTACTAGGATACGGAAATTACAACCTTTGTAGATCCGGATATCCACCTCTACGGCTCCGCAACGAAGTCTTCTCGCTGTACATCATGAATCCTAGACTCCTCCGTCGGCTTCATCGGGAAAACAAGCGGAATAGGTCGCCGGCTTTGTGTCAAAGACGATCTACGTCGAGATTGCACAAACTCAAGCTCCGACTTCACAAACTTGTGAAACTTGTGAAGTAAACACCCAAAACAACTTGGCAAGAGGTAGAGGGTGAAGAAATAGGAGGTGGGTTCACTTTAGAATTGGATTTATCTCACTAGATCTCAAGTTGCCATTGTTGTAGCAAGCTTGAAGAAGAAGAAGAAGAAGAAGAGCTAGTTATGATAGGTTATCATAAAAAGAAATAGAAAATCAAATACTTATCATAACTAAACTAGGGTTAAGTGTAGAGAATAAACCATGGTCACTTTAGAGAGTTAGGGTTAAGCATGAAGATAAGGATGGTTACAAAAGTCAAAGCTTCATGAAGCTTCAACTTAAAACAAAAAGAGCCACCATTCTCATCATAATCCATTTCAAATAAATAAATAAACAAATAAATAAATAGATGAATATGCAAAACCCTAATTATCAAATTAACCATGGATTAATTCTATACACTTAACTAAATGATCAAGTATCATCAAACATGATACAAAAAAGTGCACAAAAGCATATCACATATACAATGTGCATCAAGTGAGAAAAATCCGTTTAAAGTGAACCAATACTAGTTAATGCAAAGTAATATATCAAATATATAATTATACATTAAATCATTAAATCAACACTTGATTCAATGATCCGGTCATGTCGCACATAACCGACTAGTATTCAATGCATCGATTTATCGAATCAATGATTCGATAACTAGGTCATATCGAATATAACCAATCGAAACATATATCGCGAGAATGAAATGCGGTATCACATACACGCATTATTCTCGGTCCTGCACATATCTCATATGCGCTCCTATTTCGTTTCGCTTGAGCCAGGAAACCTCTGTGTAGGACTCTAAAGACTCGTCAATACGCCGGTAGCAGATGATGATCATATCAAGCACCCACAAGCCGCAAGCGGTCTGCTAAACGTAACGGCCACCCGGGTATTGAGCGATCAGAAGATCGACGAGCTAGCCCGCTCACACTCCTGCGAATCCGACCAGTAACACTTACCGTACAGTCCGGTCTCTTCGTCTGATATGTCGCATATCAAGTCTAGGGGTGGTATACGTCAGACCCCAATAACCCGATAAGTCGTGCTGATGTGAGGCTCATAACGGGTCGAGAAACTACTGGTAACACTTACCAGCAAATCTCTGATCAGCCCTGGCCAGGGACTTCCCTGTTACGGCCAATCGAGCACAGCGCAACATCAACTCCCAATACCGGGAGAGACGAAACCCCTCCTATCGCTCATTGCCTCCATGTGACTCGGGACTGTGCCCAAAGACCACCGTTTTGCACGCCCTCATGGATGTGGTAAGGTGGAGATCAAAGCACAGTGGGAATCACACAAGACTCTATGACAATCTCGGGTCTACAGACTAACCTGTACAAGTGTCACCTGAGAACTGCCATCTGACGTGAGGTATAATACCATCTGGGAGTTCTCGGCGAGTCCGTCCAGTGTACCCAGTCTCCACTGAACACCCGTATACCATCTCTGATGTCAAACACCAATAGATATGGGATCATCCATCGCCCATCACATGGGTCGAGAAGCGTAAACGCTAGTCTACTCTGGTATATCGATGCCCCGTCTCGATACACCCACGACTAGGGACTTTGAAGGAGGTACTTATGGACTACCATGTCCCCACTAGTATGATCTGCATCATAGTCCAGGTAGTCAAGTACACATCCTAAGGGCTTTACCAACATGTAACTATAAAACAGTATAAAGAGACTAGTGTACATGTTAAGATAAAGAGTAACCAGATAGCATACTATCATATCGAGCAAGAAAGTCATCTCTATATATGTCCAAGCATCCAATATAATATACATCATCTGTACAATACTGGCCTCTAGGGCATACATACAACTAACAATCTCCCACTTGCACTAGAGCCAGCTGCTGTAGTATCTCATACCGAGCATCCCGAAAAGTCTCTCAAACTGTATCTGGGGAATGGCCTTCGTGAGTGGATCCGCCGTGTTGTTCTTCGTGTCAACCCTCCTGACCTCGATCTCCCGGTGATCAACTATCTCCCGGATCAGGTGATACCGCCTCAGAATATGCCTGGACCGCTGATGGGACCTGGGTTCCTTGGCCAAAGCCACCGCTCCATTGTTATCGCAATACAAAGGTATTGGATGCTCAATGGATGGAACCACTACAAGTTCAGTAATGAACTTCTTGATCCAGACAGCTTCTTTAGCAGCATCGTTGGCAGCGATGTATTCAGCCTCCATCGTCGAGTCTGCCACGGTTTCCTGCTTGGAACTCTTCCAGCTAACCGCCCCTCCGTAAAGGGTAAAGACAAAGCCCGACTGCGACTTAGAGTCGTCCTTATCACTCTGGAATCTCGAATCGGTAAAGGACTCCACTTGGAGTTCTCCGTTACCATACACCAAGAACATATCTCTAGTCCTTCGTAAGTACTTGAGAATGCTCTTCACAGCTGTCCAGTGACTCTCTCTAGGATCAGCTTGATACCTGCTCACCACACTTAGTGAGTATGCTACATCGGGTCTGGTACATAGCATCGCATACATGATAGAGCCTACCGCCGAATCATAGGGTATCCCTTGCATGCGAGCTCTCTCCAAATCAGTCTTGGGAGACATCTCTTTGGAGAGAGTGACTCCAGAGATCGTGGGTAAATTCCCACGCTTGGACTCTTCCATACTAAACCTCTTAAGTATGGTGTCAATGTACCTGGATTGGGACAATCCCAAAATCCGTTTGGATCTATCTCTATAGATCCTGATCCCCAATATGCAGGAGGCATCACCAAGATCTTTCATTGAGAATCTTTGTGATAAGAAGAGCTTGACCGATTGCAGCATAGGAATATCATTTCCTATCAAGAGTATGTCGTCCACGTACAATTCGAGGAAGACAACCTTACTCTCTGCCACCTTCTTGTAGATACAAGGTTCATCTGGATTTTTGACGAAATCAAACTCTTTGATAACGACGTCAAAACAGATGTTCCAACTCCGCGATGCTTGCTTTAATCCATAAATGGATTTAAGCAGCTTGCACACCTTCCCGCTGCTCCCACTGTCTACGAAACCCTCCGGCTGAGTCATGTACACGCACTCTTCTAAATCACCATTTAGAAAGACGGTCTTAACATCCATTTGCCAGATTTCGTAGTCATGAAAGGCAGCAATGGCAAGCATGATCCGGATGGATTTAAGCATAGCTACTGGAGAAAAGGTCTCGTCATAGTCCACACCTGGTCTTTGACGAAAACCCTTTGCTACTAGTCTAGCTTTGAAAGTCTCCACTTTCCCATCTACACCAAGTTTCTTCTTGAAGATCCACTTGCTCCCAATGGGTTTTACCCCTTCAGGAGCAACTTCCAAAGTCCATACTTTGTTGGTGTACATGGAATCCATCTCAGACCGCATAGCATCCAGCCATTTCACTGAGTCCCCACTCGTGATGGCCTGCTCGAAGCTAGTTGGGTCATCATCCTCCATGATGCAATCCTCGCTCCCACCATCCATGAGAAAACCGTAGTATCTCTCAGGTGGGTGAGGAACCCTACTAGATCGACGGAGAGGCTGGGGTTCATCGGGGACTACGGAATCCTCTGGTTCAACCAAATCTTCTGTTGTAGTCTGTATTGCTGGAACCTCTTCCAGTTCTACCTCAATGCCACCTATCTGTTTCATAAGAAAACCCTTTTCTAAGAAAGTGGCATGCCGAGAAACAAACACTTTTTGTTCCTCGGAGTGGTAGAAGATATACCCTCGCGAATGTTTGGGATATCCAATAAACTTACATAGAACAGACCTTGCCTCGAGCTTGTCCGGATTTTGTGTTTTAACATAGGCCGGACAACCCCATATCTGAATAAAATTAAGACATGGTCTCTTGCCATTCCATATCTCATATAGAGTGGTAGGCACTGATTTGGTCGGAACTCTATTCAGTAGGTATGCAGCAGTCTCCAGTGCATATCCCCAGAAGGAGATAGGTAACTCAGCTGTACTCATCATAGAGCGCACCATATCTAATAGGGTGCGATTTCTCCGCTCCGATACACCGTTGTGCTGTGGTGTATATGGAGGAGTCAGCTGAGAGAGAATCCCATTCTCTTTTAGGAAGTCCCAGAATTCATTGCTCAAGTATTCACCTCCTCGATCAGATCGTAGGATTTTAATATTTTTTCCGGTTTGGTTCTCAACTTCTTGTTTATATTCCCTAAATTTCTCAAAAGCTTCTGATTTGTGTTTCATCAGGAACACATACCCGAACCTAAAGAGATCGTCAGTGAATGTAATGAAGTATGAAGAACCATCCCTGGCATGTGTAGACATGGGACCGCATACATCACTATGTATCAGTCCCAAGAGTTCGGTAACTCTTTCTCCGTGTCCCGTAAACGGAGTTTTGGTCATCTTGCCTTTGAGACATGACTGGCAAGTGTCATAAGATGAAAATTCAAACGGATTTAAATATCCATCTTTATGCAACTTAGCTAGTCGTGTCGCATTGATGTGACCCAGTCTACAATGCCACAAGAAGGATTCATTGAGTTCAGAACTCTTCCTCTTGTGTGTGTTTGTTATGCTCAGAACTGTTGATTGATTTAGAACATAAATGCCATTGCATAACGTGCCTAATCCAACCAACTTTTGGTTAAGGAAAATGTTCATAACACTGTCCTGTAATACAAAATTATATCCTTCTTTACTTAGCAAAGAAACCGATATAATGTTGCATATCAGGTTCGGCATGTAATAGCATTCGTTCAGAACCAATGTATTACCAGTTGGTAATACAAGGTGATATTCCCCGACAGTCTTAGCTGCAACAATTGCACCATTTCCAACTCTAATGTCTTTATCACCTTCTCCAAGTTCTCTTCCTTTTCTAAGCCCATGTAACTGATTACATATATGGGATCCTGACCCGGTATCTAATACCCAGGACGTAGAGCAAATGGAGAAACAGTTCTCAGTAACGAACACACCCGAAGAAAATGCATCAACATGTACTTTCTTCATTCGGGTGGCATGGGAATCCTGGTATTCCCCTATATCCTGTTCATTCCTATAACTCTTATAGGAAAGAACGGAACCAACGTTCCCCAGCACAGTATAACATGCGGGTTCGGTCAATACATCCATATTATTATCTTGATTAAGGCATGAACTGGTCGCTACCTGGAGAGAGAGAGAAGAAAACACTTTAGCGTATGCTCGTGCAAGATCAGATTGGTTATTATCTTATCTAATCAGGATGGCTCCGACTGCTTTTTATCAAATCTTCCTCCAAACCCTAAAAGGAAAGACTAGCCGGGATTAATTACACATTACAGGTTCGCCAATCTTTCAGCCAGGCCAGTGTCGGTACTTTGAGGGAGGTCCCCCGTGCTTTCGCACGAACCTAATTACTGTAAACCTCGTTTTCCCAGAGGCGTAACCCCGTTGACACCTTTCTAGACACCTACTTGATCAGCTAATTGCAATGTGTAAAACTCTCCCAGGAGTAACCTTTACTCGCAGCGGGTATCGGGATCCAACTATCTCATATAAGGTATGCAATCTTATTGCAAATTTCAACACTTGAAATTCCCGATAATATTTTGCCCCTAGCGTCCTATGACCTTGACGTAGGCCAAACAACCCATAGTCCGCTAGTCAAGTTCAACCCGTCATTTCCTGATTGAATTAAACCCACCCGCACGACCCTTGACGGAGGCCAAACAACGCCGTACGAATACCCTAATCCAATCGCATCATATGCTAGCAGATAAGCACTAGTTAGCTACCGTACACTGCGCCTTGACGGAGGCCAAACTACCGCAGCACGAATACTAACTAATACTTATCTGAAATGACGGAGGGCTACGCAGGTTTTTCATAAAAACCATGAGCGTAAAGAACTTGATATCGTTGTAGAATCAAATGATGTTTTGAAATGGAGTGATTTTGAGGCTTTTCTAGTTTTGCTAAAGGAGTCACTCCCGGCGAAGGGATCTCGGTCCTTTCCTCGTCGAATGAGGTGCGGGATATATCATATATATCGCTGTGCAAAGCAAAAACCCAAAAGCAGTCAAAAGCAAACCGAGTGTGTAGCATCTGCCAGTTATTGCTAAAGGAGTCACTCCCGGTGAAGGGATCTCGGTCCTTTCCTCATCGAATAAGGTGCGGGGTATATCATATATACCGCTGTGCAAAGCAAGAACTGTAGCTACCTGTTTTATTTTAAAATTCGATTCTACAACATCTTAGGTTTCTTATCTTTCATTAATCACATTAATGAAGTCCCATCATTTAAATACCTAAACATCACAGATAGATATGACGTACACTTATGCCATCCGCATTCGCCTCGATGTCCCCTCGTGCACCGTTAGGTTAGGTAACTAACGACAGAGCAGGGCAGGGCTAGCGCGGGTGTAAAACATAAGTAACGTCTATATAATATATCATATATACTATATACTATATCCATCACAGAATCACAACACAGATATCGCAGCAGAATAAAAATATGAAATATTGGATATACTAGGACGTCCGTGTTTTCAATACGAGCCAGTATAAAACACGGATTCCACGGTCGTGATGAATAGCCAATCCCACACCCCTAGACCCCTACGAGAGCGGCAAGCAACCCTGCCAATTCTAGGGTTAGGAGACCCGGACTCGACTCCTCGAGTTGGTCTCCCACTGGACCCCAGAACCCGGTTACTTGTGCTCCCCTCCTTGGGTCTATCCTAATGCGGAAAAGTAAATAATATACAAAAGGTGACATCTTCCGCTACCTGGAAGTGCCCCAAATAAAAGAATATTACATACAAGTTTTTACATGAATGAAAATGAAAAACACTCATCTCACATAAAAACCCCCGGCTATTCGAATACGACGATCCAATATAACATATCCAGCAACACATAACATCACATGTCATCAACGTAAGTAAATATGCATACCCCAATTGTCGTTGACGTATAGCAACGAAACCGGCGATATCTGCATACTACACTTACGGTCACAGAAAAGAAAGTGTAAAACTACAACAATTGGAATCCGCAACTTCTTTAGACATCACATGCCTAACAGTTACAAACCCCGCATTTTAGTCTCATTATCGAAAACTCTTTTCAATATCGTATGGGACTAAACTGCTAGATTTATAACATTCATCCAGTTATCTCATAACTGTTTGTGAATTCCAATTATTGTATCCAATCCCGGATAAATAGAATATATCAAACTTTCCGATCGAACATTCGAACACCCAAGTTTTCCCGACACCGATCAACACATGAAATAGGTTCAAAGACATTCACTTCATACCTCAGTACCAACGGTCCAGCCGTAGAAGGGTCAAGCCAACGCCTCACATGTGGCACGCCGTACTGCCCCAAACCCGAAGGTTCAAAGGGCGGTTCAAGACGGTCACATAATCGAGTTAAGGTTTGTTGTCTTCTAGAGGGACCATCGCGTTACTTGCACTAC
Organism: Agapanthus africanus; assembly: GCA_030015575.1. Classification (NCBI taxonomy): domain Eukaryota; kingdom Viridiplantae; phylum Streptophyta; class Magnoliopsida; order Asparagales; family Amaryllidaceae; genus Agapanthus; species Agapanthus africanus. The sequence goes on from JASDDO010000029.1 coordinate 221,016,524, forward strand.
TCAGAACGTCTTTTAACCACAGAAAAATCCAACACTTGGAATTATTCCGGCAGGGGAAAACTTGGGTATTTATATCCGGTCGAACTCTTTAACATATTCTACAGTTATCTGGAAAAACACTAAAGACGAAATTTGATACCCCGATCGAATCACCGAAGCTCTAAAACAATCCCAGATTTTTCAACACTTGAATAATTATTAAAAATTCCCAGAAATTCCAGCACTGCAAGATAAGAATTACTGTGTGAAAAGTTTTGAACAGTGGATCCGTACGACCGCGGAACCGCCGCACGAGCCATGCTCGTGCCGCGGAACCGCGGTCGTTCAATTGAATTGTGCTATCGAACTTCACAGTAAATCTTACATTCTCCTGCTGATTTCTCTGAATATTTTTAATATGGAAAAAAACCCATTTTCGGAAAAAGTCCAGAGAGCTCATAAGGTTTAGAGTTTCGGGTTCGTTCGGGCTTCGAATTGCGTCTAGACTTCGCCTAAGTCTCTAGCTAGGCTCTGATACCAGTGAAAGGTTCCTAGGCACCCTATAGTGGTCTCACAAGGCATCGAACATGCCAATTTAAAATTTTTGGTGCCGAGAAACCCTAGACTACGGATCTTAAACTAGATGTTTAGGCGAAATATAAAACTAGTTAACACTTAACTACTAGGATACGGAAATTACAACCTTTGTAGATCCGGATATCCACCTCCACGGCTCCGCAACGAAGTCTTCTCGCTGTTTATCATGAATCCTAGACTCCTCCGTCGGCTTCATCGGGAAAACAAGCGGAATAGGTCGTCGGCTTTGTGTCAAAGACGATCTACGTCGAGGTTGCACAAACTCAAGCTCCGACTTCACAAACTTGTGAAACTTGTGAAGTAAACACCCAAAACAACTTGGCAAGAGGTAGAGGGTGAAGAAATAGGAGGTGGGTTCACTTTAGAATTGGATTTATCTCACTAGATCTCAAGTTGCCATTGTTGTAGCAAGCTTGAAGAAGAAGAAGAAGAAGAGCTAGTTATGATAAGTTATCATAAAAAGAAATAGAAAATCAAATACTTATCATAACTAAACTAGGGTTAAGTGTAGAGAATAAACCATGGTCACTTTAGAGAGTTAGGGTTAAGCATGAAGATAAGGATGGTTACAAAAGTCAAAGCTTCATGAAGCTTCAACTTAAAACAAAAAGAGCCACCATTCTCATCATAATCCATTTCAAATAAATAAATAAACAAATAAATAAATAGATGAATATGCAAAACCCTAATTATCAAATTAACCATGGATTAATTCTATACACTTAACTAAATGATCAAGTATCATCAAACATGATACAAAAAAGTGCACAAAAGCATATCACATATACAATGTGCATCAAGTGAGAAAAATCCGTTTAAAGTGAACCAATACTAGTTAATGCAAAGTAATATATCAAATATATAATTATACATTAAATCATTAAATCAACACTTGATTCAATGATCCGGTCATGTCGCACATAACCGACTAGTATTCAATGCATCGATTTATCGAATCAATGATTCGATAACTAGGTCATATCGAATATAACCATTCGAAACATATATCGCGAGAATGAAATGCGGTATCACATACACGCATTATTCTCGGTCCTGCACATATCTCATATGCGCTCCTATTTCGTTTCGCTTGAGCCAGGAAACCTCTGTGTAGGACTCTAAAGACTCGTCAATACGCCGGTAGCAGATGATGATCATATCAAGCACCCACAAGCCGCAAGCGGTCTGCTAAACGTAACGGCCACCCGGGTATTTAGCGATCAGAAGATCGACGAGCTAGCCCGCTCACACTCCTGCGAATCCGACCAGTAACACTTACCGTACAGTCCGGTCTCTTCGTCTGATATGTCGCATATCAAGTCTAGGGGTGGTATACGTCAGACCCCAATAACCCGATAAGTCGTGCTGATGTGAGGCTCATAACGGGTCGAGAAACTACTGGTAACACTTACCAGCAAATCTCTGATCAGCCCTGGCCAGGGACTTCCCTGTTACGGCCAATCGAGCACAGCGCAACATCAACTCCCAATACCGGGAGAGACGAAACCCCTCCTATCGCTCATTGCCTCCATGTGACTCGGGACTGTGCCCAAAGACCACCGTTTTGCACGCCCTCATGGACGTGGTAAGGTGGAGATCAAAGCACAGTGGGAATCACACAAGACTCTATGACGATCTCGGGTCTACAGACTAACCTGTACAAGTGTCACCTGAGAACTGCCATCTGACGTGAGGTATAATACCATCTGGGAGTTCTCGGCGAGTCCGTCCAGTGTACCCAGTCTCCACTGAGCACCCGTATACCATCTCTGATGTCAAACACCAATGGATATGGGATCATCCATCGCCCATCACATGGGTCGAGAAGCGTATACGCTAGTCTACTCTGGTATATCGATGCCCCGTCTCGATACACCCACGACTAGGGACTTTGAAGGAGGTACTTATGGACTACCATGTCCCCACTAGTATGATCTGCATCATAGTCCAGGTAGTCAAGTACACATCCTAAGGGCTTTACCAACATGTAACTATAAAACAGTATAAAGAGACTAGTGTACATGTTAAGATAAAGAGTAACCAGATAGCATACTATCATATCGAGCAAGAAAGTCATCTCTATATATGTCCAAGCATCCAATATAATATACATCATCTGTACAATACTGGCCTCTAGGGCATACATACAACTAACAGTTTTTACCTCCAATAGAAATTGATATATTAGGACATCCTGGGTCCTTACGTTTCTTTGGTAGCTGTGGGGTAAAAGTAGTGCTAACATTATTAGTCATGAAGACCTTCTTTGGCACTTAAGTCTTCCTTTTCCTAGTGCACAAGTCTTTAAGAATTTTCACATAAGCGGGGACTTGTTGAATAGCATCTAGGAGTGGGATGTTGATGTTAACCTGTTTGAACATTTACATAATCTTCTCCATATGTGGACTCGATTTGTTACCCCTTAACCGATTCGGATAAGGTGCTTTAGCAATAAGAGCTGGTCCACCATAGGAGAAGGTGGTGTGGGTGGAATTGATCCCAGAATAGGAGTGGGGATCGTCTTTGGTGGACTAGAAGAGGTGGGCTGAGGTGTCGAGCCTAGAGCGAAACGGAGAATAGGCTCGTGAGAAGGCGGTGGGGTAGAAGAACAAGGATCAGAAGTAGAAGTGTGTGTGTAAGGAAAAGTCTCAGCCGAGGTATTATTGATAGATTTTTCAGCATCATCAATCTCTTCCCCAAGGTGATTATTCAGCACTCTTCCTGATCTCAACGTTGTGATGGCATTTACATTGTAATGCCCAGGATTCGGTAGGGGTTGAGACGGAAGTTTCCTTTTTTCTCTCGCACTCATTTCAGCTTTTAGTCGGCCAATTTATGCTTCCATCGATTTTAAACTCACAGCTTGGAGGTCAGAGTTTTTCTCAAATTTATCGAGGGAAGTCCTAAATTCAGCCGACATTCGTTTCATGTACATTTCAAAAGTCCGTTCGAGTGAAGCAGAGAGATCAGTACCAGTCAACTGTGCAGGATTATACGGTGCAGGTGTGTTGACTGGATCTTGAAATTTTTGTGATTGGTAGGGGTGCTGAGTCAGTTGAAATGGTTGCTGCGGTGGTGGAAGAGCCCTTTGAAAATTATTTTGATTTGGAACCGCGGTTTGATTTTGATGTTGGTTCCAAGCAAAGTTAGGATGATTACTCCAACCCAGATTATATGTGGAAGAATAAGAATCATTTCTAGGTCTTTGAAAAGCAGCATTGGTATGCTCGTGACCTGGAAACGGAGAATTCAATGGACATTCTTCCGTCAAATGAGAAGGATCGGAACACCATCCACATACAGTTTTGGGGAGCGACATCGGATTTAGGGAGACTGCTAAAAATTTTTGTTCCATAGATTCTAGCTTCTTTTGCATTGCTGCCATCTCAGCTCTAACACCTATGGAAACATCAATTTGGTGAATGCCACCCCTAGACGATTGACTCACACCCTCCCACTGTAATGATTTTTCAGCGAAATCTTCTCGGAATTTCCAATCATCCTCATCATCTTTGGTCATAAAAGTGCCTTAACACATGAATTCAAGGTTCTGTTTAGTGGTTGGGTTAATGCCCTCATATATGATTCTGCACAGATCCCATCTAGGGATTCTGTGATGTGGACATTGAACCAACAGATCCTTGAAGCGTTCAAAACACTTCGAGAATGGTTCATTCGGAAGCGGAGTGAATTGATTTAGTTGGCTAAGGACTCGAGCTGTCTTGTGATTAGGGTAGAATTTCTTAAGGAATGCTGCAACGAATTCTTCCCAATTCAAAATGGAATGTGCGGTTGTGTTATACAGCCACTTCTCGGCTATATCGCACAAGGTAAATGGAAGAAGACGTAGACGCATAGCATCCACAGAAAGCTGTGAGGTACCCATCATTGCCCATACATTTTCAAATTTTGTAATAAAGACATATGCGTCTTCAGACTCGAGACCGTGATATTTGGGTAGAAGGTTGATGTATTGGGGTTTAATTTCAAAATTGTCCCCATTGGCTGGTGGAATGGATAGACAGGTCGAAAGAGGACCTCGCATAGGATAGCACCTCTCCTGGAGAGAGATGCGGGGTGGATTCTGCGCACCTGCGGACGGCGGCAGAGTAGTGGTAAAGAAGTTCGATGGAGAAGCGTCCATCGATGTGGGTGTGGTGGTGGGTAAAGAAGAAGTAGACGTAGAATTACCGACTTCGGAGTCGATCGGGGGAACGCGGACAAGACGGGTGCTAGAATCCCATGTCCAGCCTATCTTGCACTAAAGGGTTTAGTACAAGTGGCAGCGTTATGATAATTAGGGGAAATGAATGAAGTGGTGTTTGTTTTGAAAAAGATACGGATTTTTGAAAAAATGATGCAAATCACAACAAATGCACAAGCAAAACCCTAAGTCTAATTATCACCTAGGTCAAGTCTCTAGACCGCTCCTAACTGCCAGAAGACAAGTCACAAGATCAATCCTCTACTGCCTCTTTGTCTCTCATGTGGCCAGGTAAGTGCCAGGTAAGTGGGAGGTTATCCATTACGTAAGTAGTGGGCCTAATTGAGTAACCACTTGCCTTAGACATACTTGCCTTAGACACCACAAAAGAAACGCGGATAAGCAATAGATTATCCATGACCTTCTCCTTTCCTAAGTGAGCGCGACGGTCTTTAGAGTCAAGTCTAGATTTCTTTTAGTTATTGAGGGTAATGCGGATGCAATTTTGTGATTTTCGAGGCTTGGGAAGGGTAATGAACTCCCCACCTAATCTGAATTTGGTCTTTGCCCCTTAATTTCCATATTAAAAATGCAAACGACCAAGATCAAATACGCACAATTTTTTTATTTTTTGCGGTGCTGCTAATTTTGCAAAGAAACCTGCAGCAAATTTGTTATTGGAGCAGATTGAGGAAGAGATAAGAAAGGTAGGATTTTACAAAAAAAAATTCGTGCAGCAAAGCTACAGTTCCGCCGCTGATCCGCCGCGGGAGCAAGCTATAGCCGCGGAAACGCGGTGCTTCTTCAAGATCTTAGCACAAAAATTTTATACAATGCTTCTGTTCACCCTCTGAGTCCTCTGGAATATTCCAAATATTTTTCCAATTGCACAACAGACTCCAGATTTCCTTGCAACAAATCACAACGAGTTGTTTAGTATTTGTGCGAATTTTGATCTCAAAATTATGATGGAATAAACTTTTCAACTCAAATTTCAAAAACGAACAAATTAGCACACGATCCCCGGCAACGGCGCCATTTGATTGATTCGTTTTCTTGGTGTGTCGTGTTTTAGAAATGATGTTTCACAATCAAAGAAATTTTTGACCGCAATCAATAACGGTGTCGATTGTAGCGCGTTAGCGAGTGCGGATCGTCCACAGGGAAAGTGAGATCCGTTCGAATTTGATTTAGATGAGTCGAAAATTAAAGAGAAAAGAAGAGACAATTCAATTCAAGATTATAAAGTGAATTTCAAGAATTATTAAAATCTAATATCAAGAAAACATTTAAAATCAAGAATTAAGAATTGATGATATCCAATCGAATTAGGTTTCAAGAATCGAAGTGAGGCTCGTAAGAAGCGATTGAATCTATAGATGTGATGAAAACTAGTGATTACGTTTTCTTATCCATTAAAGATTTGATACTAGATCGATAACGATTAATCGAGGTTTAAGGATCTTTCGAAGAAACTAGGGTTTCTTCATCTCATCCTTTGACCTTTCGATGAATCTCATTCAAAAAGCTAGCCTCTAGTAAATTCAAGCATCGATCGTGGATCGCTAATTTGGAGCGAAAATATTCAAGAAAGTATCGCTCAAAACTAGGTTTTCGATGTTTCAATTTACAAGAGTTTACAAAACTTATAGGAATTAAGAATCGTTTCAAGATCTGTAACATCATCATCTATTGATTCTCTCGACTCCTTCACGAGCGGAGTTTTTACTCAAACATCATATCAAAGAACACAATCAATAATCAAGATCTAATCATGATGTAAGAATGTAAAGAAAGCAAGATAAATAATTTCACCTTTTATTTATCAACAATTTTGTTACAATTCTATCAAGATCTATAATGAGGAAAGAACTAGATCGTTGATTTGGCGTCGCTCGTCTTCGTGAGTCGCGGATCGTCTTGGACCACTTGCTCGGATGATGATCGGCTTCGCTCCTAAAAGTTTGAAGGTTTCTTGCTTGAATTGTACTCGGAGATCTTGAATTTGGCTTTGGTGATTGCATTAGGGTTAGGGTTACAAGTTGTGTCACTCAACTTGTGTTGGGAATTGATGGAAGGATCAACAACCTTAGAAGTGAAGCCTTAGGGTCCCTTTTGTAGCCTTGATTGGGATTAGCTACCTTTAGAAGCTAGGTTTAGTTTAGCTTCCCTTGTAAGCTTGGTAGTTAGGTAGAAGGTTCTAGAGGTAGTTAGTTAGGGTTAGCTTCCTTCATAAGCTTGGAGGTTAGGGAGAAACTTCTAGGCTTTTAGGTAGTTAAGTGGCTTGCTTAAGAAGCTTGAGAGTGATTAGCTTGAACCCAAAGCTTTGCTGTTCGGACAGAAGATTCTGGAGTTCTCTGGACTTTGAAGTAGCTTGAAGAGGTGTAGGCTTTGAAATAAGAATACTGAAGAAGAGCGACGCTGATGTCACCATGACGTGGCCGCGGATCCGCCGCCAATAGGGCCTTACGGCCGCGGATCTGCGGCCCTTTGGAGATATTGGCTTCTGGAAATTCCATGGTAGTTTGGTGTTGGATTTAGTGACGCTTCCTGATGTGTGGAATCTCATAATTCTTTCTTGCTCACTGCCAGATCACAGTTCTTAGACTTGGCGTATTTTAAACAACACTTTTAACTGTTTCGGCTCTTTTCCTGGAATTTCCTGCATACATTCTCGAGACAAATGTTGCGCTACACAAAGATAATGCGATGCAATGATAAACACTCAATTTCCCTCAAAACGTCGGTTTTAAAGTATAACAAAGGTAATTTGGTATTTTACGGATGTTTTGCTAATATGTGCTATATTAATACCGAACACCTTTAGATGAGTCCAAATAGTAGGGAATTTTATGTGTTAAAAATGCAATATTTTCGACTGATCACCAATACAAGCCAACATGTTTAGACAAAGTTAAACCAGATAGCATACTATCATATTGAGAAAGAAATTCCTCTCTATATATATCCAAGCATCCACTGTAATATACATCAAATGTACAACAATGGCCTCTAGGGCATATACATAACTAACACTTTCCTTATCGAATAAGGTGCAGGATATATCAAAAATACCACAATGCAAAGAAAAAACTATAAAAGCAATCAAAAGACAAACCGAGTTTGTAGCATTTGCTAGTTTCTCTTAAGAGGTCACTCCCGGTGAAGGGATCTCGGCTCTTTTCTTATCGAATAAGGTGCTGGATATTCTTCAAGGAATGCCGCTTTGCAAAGCAACAACTAGAGCTACCTGTTTTTGAAAATTCTACTCCACAACATCTTTAGGTTTCATTTATTTCATTAGTCTCATTAATGAAGTCCCATCATTTAAGTTACCTAAACAACACAGATAAATACAACGTACGCTTATACCATCCGCATTCGCCTCGAAGTCCCATCATGCTCCGTTAGGTAAGGTAACTAACGGCAGAGCGGGGCAGAGCTAGCGCGGGTGTAAAACATAAGCAACGTTTATATAATATATCACATATACTATATATTGTATCTATCTCATCATATAAAGTGATCATATCACAGAATATCACAGCAGAAAACAACATATGAAACATTGGATATACTAGGATTTCCGGGTTTTATATTAAGCCTGTATAAAACACGGATTCCACGGTCGTGATGAATAGCCAAACCCACATCCCTAGACCCCTACGAGAGCAGCAAGCAACCCTACCAATTCTAGAGTTAGGAGACCCGGACACGACTCCTCGAGATGGCCTCCCAATGGACTCTAGAACCCGGTCACTTGTGCTCCCCTCTTTGGGTCTAATCTAATGCGGAAAAGTAAATAATATACATCAACGGTGACATCTTCTCAACCCGGAAATTCCCCAATAAAAGAATATTACATACAAGATTTTACATGAATTAAAATGAAAAACTCTCATCTCACATAAAAAAACTCGGCTATTCAAAAACGACAATCCAATATAACATATCACAGCAACACATAACATCTCATGTCATCAACGTAAGTATATATGCGTATCCCAATTTTCGTTGACATATAGCAACGAAACCGACGATACACCGCATATTACACTTACGGTCGCAGAAAAGAAAGTGAAAAACTACAACAATTGGAATCATCATTGCCCTTAGACATCATAAACCTGGAATATCTCATATTCTGGATTTCATGCCTAACAATGCAAATCTTACATTTAGGTCTCAACTATAAAAACACTTTTCAAAAGAAGTGGGGTAATTCAACAAGATTCCCGATTTCACCCGAGACCGAAATGTTAAATTTGCACGTAACTAAACAGATTCCAATTATTGTATCACAATCACAGATGGCTAGATGAAGTTAAACTTTTCGATCGAATATGCAAGCACCCAAAATTTCTTAACAAGCTCAACACTTGAGCGGAGTTCAAAAAGTACCCAGAAACTGCCACAGCTCCTATGAATCATCCGTAGAAGGGCCGACCCTTGCCTCACTCATGTCGCCACGGAACTGCGGCAAACCCTAGGGTATATCGCGGTTCTGCGATCCAAAAAGTTGAGTTTGGGTATCGTTCTTCTAGAAGGTCTACAGAATTGGTTGCATGATTTTCTGAAAATTTTAAACTCGGAAAAATCCAACTCTTGGAAAATTTCAGTGAGGGAAAATATGGGTTATTGATATCCGTTCAAACGTTTTAATATCGTCTAAATAACCCGAATACATGTTAGAATTACGACTGCGAAACACACCGAATTGCCTTTGTAGAAAGTCAACATCACATGAAAATTTAGCAAAAACAAACAACACCTGAAACAACAAAACACACAGACTGGAACACTATGAAAATTTGAAACCCAAACACCAAAAAAGACCCGAGCTCGCCGGTTTTAATGCCATTGTGGCCGGCCACTTTGAGGTGAAATTGGATCAAATTGTAACGTTTTAAAAATAATTAAATAAATAATTAAATGAATAAAATTGTTTAAGTGAATTTTGTGATTTTCGGTAAAGTAAAATATATTTTTCATAAAACTAAACCGTAATTGTTTTTCATTATAATTTCAAAAATACCTATTTTAATTATGTAATTACTAGTAAATGGTGTTTATTTAGCCACTTATAAATTTTTAGTTTAATTAAATATTTTTCCTAAAGTAATTATTTTAAATATTAACATAAGCTTTATTTTTACACTAAATTAGTGTAAATTACAAATTTGAATGGTTTTAATTTGTAAAAATGAACCATGGCATGTTATAATTTAGTGTGTATCATGCAAAATTTATTTGCAAATTTTTCCTATTTTCTAGAGTTTTTCTTGAGTTGCTATAGTAAAGAAATAAAAGAAAAATAAATAAATGCATGAAAAGACATAATGAAGTAATATTTTGGTGGAGACTTCTACACATTTTCTCACCCTATTCTTTCTCTCCCTCACCTCCAAAAAAATGGCCGGCCTCACCCCCCATGGTAGCCCCCATTTTCCTCATTTTATTTTGCTCCAAAATTCATCAAAAATCCTTTAAAAATACAATAAAAATGCACAAAATCCTATTTATTTCATACCCTTTATTCCTTGCTCATTTTTATATGGATTTTGGAGATGTAAAGCATGCATTTTGGAGGCTCATTTTCTTGTTTGGATTTCATATTTTGGAGATATAAATTTCCTTCTTTTGTTTATTTGTTATTAGATGTTTCTTTTAAGCATGTTTAGATTTAATGAATTAATTCTATGTTCAATTTTTAAAATTCAAGTTAGGGTTTGTAAATTCAAGTTATGATTTTTCTTAATTAATTAGGGTTATTATATTTAGTTTAACACTTTTAGAATTGGAAAATCTTGCATGCTTGTTGAATTGTAAATTTTTCATTTAAAATTGTTTAAATTAGGAATTTTGCTAACTAGGTTTCTATAAAACATAATTTTTGGTGAAATAAAATTTCAATTAATATTTCTAACACTAGATTGTGGTCTTAATAAGGGTATTAACTTGTTGGTGGAATGGAAACTTAAATTGATTGCTAGTTTCTATTGATAATTGATAAATTGTGATAAAAATTGCTATTTTGTAAACTAGATTTTAGAAATTCCTAAATAAATGAGATTAAAAATATAATTTATGGTTTCATTAAATCATTATCATCATGAATTGTGGTTTAATACATTAATTCATGCAAAATCACGTTTTGTGGTGGAATTGTGGTATTTTGCTTGAAAAATGATGAAAATTGTTAAAGGTTGCAAACTAGAAATTTCAAATTAATACAAATTTGTGTAATAAAAATATAGTAATGGTTTGTATAGTTTAGTTATACTATTTAATGAGTTTTATGACCATTGGTTTCATTTAAATGTCAAGTTTTGATGAAAAACGATAAATTGGCATTTTCGGGTTTTACGAAATTGGACGGTTTGATGGATTTTAGGGTTTCGATGGATTTAATCATGTTTTATAATATAAGTAATGTGTTTTAAAACTACGAGTTATTTGTTGATATTTACCTCGATCCATCGGAGTTTGCACGCCGATATCGAGTGATATTTAGTTCTTTTGCATGGACGGGACATAGGTTTTAACCTATGCTTGTTATCGTTTGACTTTCGTATGTGATCCAGTTTACGATACTATTTATATGTTTGTGTTTAGGTACCCCTCACGTGGACTGCGGGCGATGAAGAGAAGGATGGCGACACCGTCTTCGGCAGAAATGGACCAGGTGAGTAGATGCATATCTACGGGGGGAAGTCGGGTGGATGGCGTTTAGCACCCCCGCAACATAGAATAGGAACAGTACTTATTGACATTAGGAAACCAGATGTGACCCTAGATTCTTAATGAGTAGGGCCCTAGTAATGACCCTAGGCTGGACTAGACTGATTTAGGAAGACATATCAGAAGATGAATACCTTGGAAGAGGTTCGTAGGTTTCAGGTAGAAACACACACACGCACACACTGAAACACGACATGGTGTATACGTGCATGTGTATATATATATATAGGACGAGGTATAGGTATATATATATATATATATATACAACACGTATATGGGATACATTGATGTGATATGATATCCGAGGTATGATGAAACAGTGTAATTGGGCATGATGCCGTGATTCTTGGCTATACAGTCGTATTAAGTGTTAGCGGATCATTAGAGAATGAGATAATGAACACGTATACTTAAATTATAATGGGTGGTGATGATATTGAGGTACATGGGACTCTAAAATAGTACCCGTACTGTAACTTGTGATTGATCACGATATGGGATATGTATGACTTGATTACGACATCAGATAGGTGTGACCTGATGTCGATATCATAGAGGTATGACTTGAGGACGATATGATATCAGTATGACTTAATCACAATATGATACATATGACATGATATTTCTGAGGATAAACAAATGATGCTTATTATGATGGCAATGATATATGAATGATGTATGCGATCACAGTTTAGCACCTTGATCATGAGATGTGTTGATGATGACATTATACTAATGATGAGACCCCTAGGAGATACTTGACCCGTACCCCGATATTGGGATGCCGTAAGATGGATTTTACCGTACGAGACATAGATATGATGATTGATCCGCACTCTTGATTCGAGGAAGCCGTACTACGTACGTGACGCTATTGAGCCTGGATCGCCGACTATTAGAGATATTGATTCAGACCTAGGTAGACTCTTGTTTCTTAATGACTAGTTTCTTAGGTTTAGTTCCTTAGGAGGTTAGATGGACAGTAGGTTAGGTTCGAGTCATATAGTGGTAGTGATAATTGTATATCAAATGAGTGAATAACACACATCCGTCTTTACTTTCACACTGTAATCATAATGTTGCATGTTCATACATATGTTTCTATAATCAGTATAAACTTTACCTGTTAGGACACCAGCACCATTACCGATGATGCGCATATTCCACGCACACTTATTTGCCGGCTCACACACATCATCATCAGTAATTGCTATGTCACGTACACTTTAGATCTTATTATCTTTTATTGATAGAATCAGCTAGCAACTAGATCGATATATAATATTGTGATTACTCTCAGATGCTAGTATAGACATGGCATTTATTACTTAGACATTCATGCATTCATATTCTCATGTTATCATGCAGTTTTATGGGGCATATGCCGACACTTATCATTTACTTACTCATGATTTTGAGATATGGATTTCTATGAGATTTCTGGATTTTGGGGAAAACCGCAAGAATATATAAAAACTTCTCTCTCTCCTCCTCCTCTCTTTTTAAAAAAATAAGATGCGGTTTTCTCGTGATGTATGTGTCGTCCACCATGAGTTTTCATGTTTTCTGATGGATTTCGAGACCCGATTCGAGGAGTGGATGAACCGTCTCGGGTACATGGTGGGCCCGGTATGGTACCCCGGGGCAAGAAGATCGAGTTGTAGACGATGAGCCTGGCAGGGAAAGGCTACCTACCGGTGATGTCTGGCGCGGCGGATATCCGGAGGATACCGACCGTTGTCGTGAGATTTGATGATATGGGCCGACCCGGACTGACGGAGCTCGAGATATTGAGACAATGAGACTGGAGATTTACATGTTTGTGTCAATGCTTGACACGGATTTCCATGGATTTCATTGTTGATATTTCCGGTTTCTATACCCGTTTTACTATGATAACAGCTAAAGATTTCTTATACAGATACACCTGGATTTCAGGATTGGTTATTTTACATTCATGGAGCATGCATATCCATTCATATGACATAGTACTATATGAGGCACTGACACGAGCACGGAGTATCTGCACTTACACGTTGTATTACCCTGCTATTATTAGATGATTGGGACTTAGTAGTGTATTATTATGACCTAGGATAGCGTCGTGCATTCGATTTCTTTTCGTAGATGTCTTCTACTCACGAGTTATCAACTCACCCCCGTTGTGCCAAATTTTATTACAGGTTCGATGTACAGGTTTCCCTGGCAGCTTGCTGGCACATCTTTTCTTCAGGGTGATTTGCACGGTAGGTTGGTTCACTTGTATCTGAACCACCATTGTATTTTTATTCTTTCATTTGTATCTAGTAAGCTCCATCAACCATACTTGTATTACTTGATAAGTTTATTGGACCAGTATATTTTTTATTTCGACCTTAGAGTCGCGCATGTATTATTCTGATATGGTGGTTTTGTTTTCTTTGAGTTTTGAGCCTCACCCTTTGGCGTTGTATATTATTGTGCTTGTTGTGGTTGTTTCCGCCTGTTGGCGTTGATGCTAGCTCCCGTTGGGGATGCTTTTTATTGTTTATGTATATTATACTTGTTGTACCCGTTTGGGGGCCAGTTTTTATAGAGGAGACTCTGCCGAAATTTTTGAGAAAATTTGCTGATGTTTTAAACTTGTTCCTTCATCTTTTCTTTTACTGCTTCTTCTTCTTTTTCATGGTTTAGATTCTGGGCTTCGTCTTACTTAGGTTACGTTGCGCCTCTAGACGCTTCGTAATCTAAGTGCTGGTCACGTTCCGTACTTTCGGGTCGTGACACAAAGTTTGGTAGACCATTCTGTACTTGTTTAAAAAAAATTTTGAAGACTTTATAAATTCGACAGAAACTGGGTTGTTTTGTTTCAAGTTTCGGAGTCGTTTCGGTTTCGTAATCTAACAAACATCGTCTAATTTTCTAGCATGGCTCTGATACCACTGCAGGGTTGCCTAGCACGGCAGCAAGGTTTCGGGAGGCATCGTCCATGCCAATTTCAAAAATTTGCCGTTCTAGCTAACCTTAACCATAAAATCTTTAGTAGAAAATGCGACGATACGATATGTAAACTACTTTACATCTAAGTGAATGAGGAATACAACCTTTATAGACCGGTCCTTCACTTCTAATGCTCCATGCAGTAGTCCCTTCGCTCCAAGTCATTAACAACCGAACTCTAGAAAGGGTTCTCCCGGAGAAATGAACAAACTTGCTCGAAGTCTTCGAGGCCGAAGATGATCTACGTTGAAGAGACTCAAGCTCATGCTACCTCTTCACTAATGGTGAAATTAGTGAAGCAAACACGCTAAACTAAATGGTTAGTAGTAGAGAATGATGAAGTAAGAAATGGGCTCACATTAGATTTATTTTTCTCACAATATTTTCTCACTTTTCCAAAAGGCTAGAAAGCTTTTTCTTAAGGATGAAGAAGATGAAGTGAAGAGATGATAATGAACTCATGAGGTGAGAATAACAACCATGGGTGAGTTAGTGTCATACACTAACCCATGTAGAGATTAAACCATGGCTAACAATAATGGTTAGGTTAATAAATATCTACAAGTAAAACAAAAAGAGTGGGCTTGGTTAATGGTTCCACAACCTTCTACAAGCTTTAACCATGTGACTAAACTCCACTAATTTTGATTTACTTTAGATAAATAAAACCTTATCATTATTATTAGTATGGTGTAAGTCTCATACACCCATGTCTCATATGGCATCTAGCATGACACACAATTTTGTACACTAATATATATCACATATATACTATATGCACAATCAAGTAAGAAAAGAAATCATAAGTGAGCTAATATTAGTTAATGTATATTAATATATCAAATATATAATTATACATTAAATTATTAAATCAACACTTGATTTTATAATCCGGCTATATCACATATAACCGACTAATATCAAAAGTAACATTCTATCGAATCAACACTTGATCCGATAACCCGACTATATCACATATAACCGTCCGATATCACATATCGCGAGAATATAACACCGTATCACATACGCGCATTAATCTTGATCCCATACATATCACATATGTGCTCCTACTTCGTTTTGCATGAACCAGGAAACCTCTGTGTAGGAGTCTTAAGACTAGTCAATACGCCGGCAGTAGGTCATATCGAACACCCACAAGCCGCAAGCGGTCTGCTAAACGTAACGACCACCCGGGTATTGAGCGATCAGAAAATCAACAAGCAAGCCTACTCATACTCCTGCGAATCCAAACAGTAACACTACCGTACAGTCCGATCTCTTCGTCTGATATATCGCATATCACGCCTGGGGGTGGTAAACGTCAGACCACAATAGCATGATAATTCGTGCTGATGTGAGGCTCATAACGGGTCGAGAAACTACCGATAACACTTACCAGTAAATCTCATAATCAGCCCTGGCCAGGGAATTCCTGTTATAGCCAATCGAGCACAGCGCAACATCAACTCCCTATACCGGGAGAGGTGAATCCCCTCCTATCGCTCATTGCCTCCATATGACTCGGGACTGTACCCAAAAACCACCGTTTTGCACGTTCTCTTGAATGTGGTAAAGTGGAAATCAATGCACAGTGGGAATCACACAAGACTCTATGACGATCTCGGGTCGACAGACTAACCTGCACTAGTGTCACCAGAGAACTGCCATCTGACGTTAGGTATAATACCATATAGGAGTTCTCGGCGAGTCCATCCAGTGTACCCAGTCTCCACTGAGCACCGGTATATCATCTCTGATGTCAAACACCAATGGATATGGGATCATGTATCGCCCATCTACATGGGTCGAGAAGCTACATGCTAGACTACTCTGGTATATCGATGCCCTGTCTCGATATACCCATGACTAGGGACATTAAAGGATGTACTTACTGACTACCTTTGTCCCACCAGTATGATCCGCATCATAATACAGATAGTCAAGTACACATCCTAAGGGCTTTATCAACATGTAACAGAGAGACAATCAGTGTACATGTTAAGATAAAGTGCAACAAGATAGCATACTATCATGTTGAGCAAGAAAGTCCTACCTATATATGTCCAAGCATCCACTACAATATACATCACATGTACAGTAATGGCCTATAGGACATACATATAACTATCAATTGCTGGTTTTGCCGTACAGGTTTCCTTGGCGGCTTAGTAGGCATACTGCTTCCTTTTGTAGGTGGGTTCACTTGCATCGTGACCACCATTGTACTTTTATTTATTTCATTTGTATCTAGTAAACTCGATCAACCAGACTTGTATTATTTTATAGACATAGAAGACCATTTGTATATTCTTTCGACCTTAGAGTCGCGCGCTTGTATTATTATGGTTTTCTAGCTTCTTGATGATGTGAGTTCTTTACTTTTTCTGAGTTTTGATCCTCGCCCTTCGGCGTTGTATATTATATTGCTTGCGTGGTTGTTTCCGCCAATTGGCGAAGTGCTAGCTCCCGCTTGGGTATACCTTTATTCGTTTCTTATATTATGCATGTTGTGTTGGAGATAGTGCCCTCAGAGTCAGTTATTGGATCACAGGCATGTGATTGCAATGATTGAGGGAGGACCTATCCCGGTAGGACAGTCTTACTCAAGATGATAGTATCCTATCTGGTTTATCTTTATCATCGTATACTGCTTTAGGTGACCTTACAGGTCACTATTGCATGTTGATAGAAACCCTAGGATTCTTGCTTGACTGCCAGCAGTATGAGGGCGATCATATACGTGGGAGCTGGTAGTCTATAAGCACATCCTTAAAAGGTCCCTAGTCGTGGGAGTTTCGAGACAGGACATCGATTCTCCAGAGTAGACTAGTGTATACGGTCGAGACCCCGGCGAGAGGCGGTGGCCGGTCTCACAAGCCACTGGTGACAGTTGGTTCACCTAAGATGTATACAGGTGCTCATTGGGTTATGAGTACACCGGACAGGACTCGCCGGGAACATGCTAGTTGGTCTTATACATGACGTCAGATAGAAGTTCCCTGGTGACATGTGTACAGGTTAGTTCATCGACCTGAGGATCGTCATTTGTCTCGTGTGAGTTCCCACTGTACTTTGATTACTACCCTACCACGCTCAAAGGAGACGTGCAAACAGGTTTTAGTTGGGTACAGTCCCGAGCCACATGGAGACAGTGAGCGGATCTTCAGGGGTTCGTCTCTCCCGGTATTGGGGGTGAGGTCTCGCTGTGTCTAGGAGAGCCAGTACATGAAAAGTCCTTGGCCAAGGCAGGAGATTTACCGGTATGTATTCCAATAGTATCTCAGGGTGTTCTAGGCTGATCTCTGACACGACTTGTACCGCTTTTGGGGGTCTGACTTTTACCAACCCCCTAGGCCCGCCATGCGATGCTCATAGACGAACGGACCAGACTGTACGGATATTGTCATTGACAGGCTCAGTAGGGTGTCAGGATGAGTTCGCTCATCGACGTCCCTTTTGGTCAATAGCTGGTAGCCCGTCACGTATGGCTAATACCTCTGACGTACTGGTGGTTAAATCTACAGACATGGTGTTGACGAGTCTTTAGAGTCCCCCACAGACAGTTGCTCAAGTTTCGGGCGAAATGCTGTAGAGACCGTATGGAGATATGGCAGGGTTCGATCAGATACGTGCGGTATTGAACGGATCATGATCGGACGGATAATACTAGCGGGCTTTGATTTAAGCCGGATCCTAGTATTGTACAGTGTAGATTTTGTCTCATTGCATTTGTATTTCGGTCGGAATACAAATGCGGTTATGTATATACAGTAGCGGGGTTTTCCTGTAATTTATTACAGGATCAGTTTTTTGGAGTTGCCAGTTTTTTTTTCCGTTTCGGCCGTATTTCTTTGTATCTATCATTGGCTGAAGATTGGTGGAGGAGGGCTTATTTGCATTTATGCAAATTAGCATTGTAGAGGGTTGTCTTTGCATATTGTTGTGTCATGATCACTTGACTTTCTTTGTTCATGATGGCATGACTTTTTGTGATGGGTTATGATGAGGTTGGTGGAGTGTTGTTTTTGTTGTGTGATGATTATCTCTCATGATAACCTTTTTCTCTCTTTGATATTTGGTTCACTCTCATTCTTGATCCTCACTCACAACTCCCTCTCACTACCTTCCTCATTTTGCATGGCCCGCCAAGTATGGGGCTGTCCAAAAATATTTGGGTGGGGTTTTGTTCTCATGGTGCTTGCAAAATTCCATTTTTCATCACAAAACTCCAAGTATCATTCCTCCACTTATATGGCAACTCCATATAAACCCCAAATGAGACATACAGCACTACACTTGTCCTACAGCAAACCTTGGGCACGTCGACTCGCCAACTTCGTGCCCGAGTTGCCTCGGTCTAGAGGTGGGAGCCCGTAAAAGAAGCCGGCGACGTGGTGCCCTTCCGGCGACGAGGTGGAGACCGGAGATTCCGCGGGGAGATCGGGACGACGACGAGAAGACCGAAGGACACGGATCGCTCGGTATATCTCTCTACCCCCTTCTCTAGATAGCTAGGACTAGATTAATGGCACGATCCGGGTTTATAGTGCGCGGTGGTGCCGGTTAAAAAGTTAAAGAAAAGCATCGCTTCCGCATTCCGGCGTCGGATTGACGGCCGGGGCGCCGCCGTGCACTTACAGTGGTATCAGAGCCTCGCCATTACCCTACTCTAGCTTGGTCTAATGTGTTTACGTTTCCGATCGAACAAAATTCCAAAACCGCGTTTTCGAATAGCATCAGTTTCTGTCGAAATTTTTTTAGCTCTAAAAATTTTTCAGGTTATTGCAGAATGTTGTGTAGGGAATCCTAAGAACACTGTAAAATTTTGGTGACCCGAACCTTCCATATGACCGCGGAACCGCGTCCATAGCCCATCTTTGGCCGCGGTTCCGCCGCAGGAATTTAGTTTCATTCCACCAGTTTTTTGCAGTGGGCTTTTGGGTTGAAAATAGGGGTTTTGGAATATTATTTTTTGGGCCCAGAATTTCTTTAAGTGCTATAGTAATCCTTCGGGCCCACTTGGTAAAATTTGATCGATCGGATATTTTAAACACATTACTTCACAGTATTTACATTATATCTGCGACCGTGAATGTCACTTGATCGGTAAATCCTGTCTAACTGCTATAGCCCGGTTAGACGGATTTGCGAACGTGACATTCACGTTGATGTTCTGTGTTGTGCTGTGATGTTGCGGATTGGTCGTGGGGGATAGCCTGGATGCAATGCTAGTATAGTTTTTGTTGTATTATGTACATTTGATATTGCGGGGCGAGCGTCCAACATGTGGACTGCCGTCACTGCCTGTTTGTATATTATTCTTTTGGGGCACGACCGGGTCGAGGTCGATGTACCCGTTGTATGTATATTTTACTTTCTGTACTAGGATTACCCCGCGGAGGGGTGCACGGATAGCCGGGTTCTAGAGGGCAACAAGCCTGCATCTCATGGCATTGAGACGGAGGGGGTTTCACTGTAGAATTGGCGGGCTATTCGCCGCACTCATAGGGGGTACAGGTTGACCCAGGAGGGGTGCCTAAGTTACCGGATTCCGTGAAGTGCTGGGTGGTCCATATTCACGTTGCTGAAGGGGGCTGCCTCGCTTCAGGTTTTGGCGGGTAACTTGCCGTGCCCGTAGGGGTCTAGGATTTCATTGCACTGGCTATCCACACGACCAGGGGAACGTCGGGTTTCGGTAGGGCTCTATGAAACCCGGGGATCCCAGATATCTGTATTGTTCTGTGATACTTATTACATTTCTGTGATGTTGCATTTTATCATGCCATGAGCGAAATATTATATATTATACATATATTAGTAGATGTTGTATATGTTTTCCATCCGCGCTAGTCCAGTCCCCGCTCTGTCGTTAGTTAGCTTACCTAACGGGTATTGACGGGACCCAGTGGCGAATGCGGATGGCATATACGTACGTCGTTATTTTCGTTCTTTGTGGTGTGATCAATTGATGGGACTGCGTTGATTCGGATCAATGCAAGTTAAAAACAAACCTAATCTGATGTTGTTGGAACACTTTTCAAAAAGCTGTTATTGCAAGGACGTTCACTTTTGTTTTGCATAGTGGTATTCAGTTGGAATATGCTGCTCCTCAGTCGACGAGGCAAGGGCCGAGATCCCTTCACCGGGAGTGACCCCTTGGGCAGAAGTTTGCGTCAGGGTGATAACTTCACAATAGCCGATTACTTTTGCTTTGCATCGTGGTATTCAGTTGGAATATCCTGCACCTCATTCTACGGGGAAAGAGCCGATATCCCTTCACCGGAAGTGACCTCTTTATCAAAGGTTTTCGTCACTATATTTTTCTAAAAAGCTATCCGTTCTTTCAACGATATCAAGTTCATTACGTTAAAGGTTTTTCGCCAGAAACAATTCGTAGCCTTCCGTCATTTCAGGAAGGTAGCACTTAGTATTCATGCTATGTATGTTGGCCTTCGTCAAGGCATAGTGTATGGTAGCTACTTGTTACTTTTCTGCAGCATAGATTGATGCGTTGGCTTGGGACAGTCGTACTACTATTTTGGCCTTCGTCAAGGGTATATACGGATGAGTTCAAATTATCCTGGATAATGACGGGTAGAACTTGACATGTGACTTATGATATGTTGGCCTTCATCAAGGTCATAAGAGCATGGGGCAAAAATCCACATCGGGAGTTTCTGAAGAAACTGAAACTTGCCAGATATGCGCATACCTTCTGGAGTATGATAACGTGAGCGGATTCCGTCACGTTATCATGCGATGATAGTTGGATCCCGATTCCCACTGATGAGTTGGTTTACTCCTCGGGTGATCCCGACTAATTCTTCTTTCAGGTTTGGAGGAGAATTTGACGGTATAGTGGGAGGTTTCCAGATTAGATAAATTGGTAACCATTCTGATCTAGGTTAAAGTGCACGCTGAGTCTTTCTTTTCTCTCTCTCTTTGGCAGCGACCTTGACCCGACCCTAAGACTATGACTCAGTGACCAAAATTGACCGAACCTTCTTTAACAATGGCTTTTGGACTGTCAGAGTTGCATACCTCATTTCCACTCCTACTTTTACCCTTTTCTCCAGGACGCCCTGTATTACTACGAACTTCCACTTCCATTGGACAAAACCATCGTATGGTTATATACGAACTCGACGGAATATATTCGAGGATGGTTTCTGGTTCTGGAGAAAACGAATAGGACTATTCAGTTGCCTTTTCCTTTTACCTTCTCTCAGGTTGCGAGTACTCCTTGGTTTAGGAGACAGTACACCTATTACGCAAATTGGATAGTCTTCTTCCAAACCTTAGGATGGTGCCGAACGGTAGGGAATGAAGAAAACCAATTAGCCTAACGATGGTGTATATAAGGTATTATATAAAGACAAAGAAAGGGATTAGTAAGAGGGCAAAGTAAATTGCGACTGCTATTCACGACCAAACCAAGTATTTCTTCGCCAATCCTTAAATCACCTTTGTATTTCTCCAGAACACTCCGTATCACTACGAAGATCTACAGTTTATTGGATACTCCATCGTATGGTTATATACGAACTCGAAAGGAACTCGTTCCAGCTCGGGGATGGATTCTGGTTCAGGAGAAATAGGAATAAGGTTTATTCGGTTGTCTTTTATTTTCACCTTCTCTCGCATTGCGAGTGCTCCTAGGATTAGGACAGCACACCCATTATGCTTATTGGATAATCTTCTTCCAAACCATAGGCTGGTGCCGAACGGTAGGGAAGGAAGAAAACCATTTGGCCTAAAGGGGTGTGCAGAAGATAATGACTAAAGGCATATAAAGGGATTTGGAGAGGTGGAAAAGAATTACACGGTTACAGTTGTGAATCTGGATAATGGAAGAGGCATTACTAGGAATACCGGGATACCCCATCGAAACATTTCAATATTTCCGTTTCACTGTGTACTGTTAAAGGAAAACTGATTTCCCAATTAAACACTTGCTCCAGGGTATGTATTTACCAGGTGTGATTCTCACATCTGTATGGTTTTACAGATGATGAGTGGGAGTAAGTTATTGGGAATTAGGTGATCATCCTCATTATATCGGGATTCGTTGTAATCGGTGATATTTGAGAAAGTCACCTGGACTGTTTGCCGGTCGGCAAATATTTGGCTTTGAATATCCGCTGTTATGCACCAATTTCAAATTGATATATCTGTATGTCTATTTTTATAGAGTGAGATATATCTTTTTGAAATTATGTCTGTGACATTTACCTATATCAGTGGATGGTTAGGTAAGGAGCATTAAACAGCGGTGTAATTCTTCTTAACCATAAGTTCAGTTTTCAACCTACGACACACAGTGAATGAGTAATCAGACTCAAGGGACTTATACAGAGTATTGTATGTTATCCAGGGTCCATCAGGACAGAGGGGTTGGTCCTCGTACTATATTCGGTTTACTTATGACTTCTCTAGTTTTTAGACAAATGTTTCGAGGAAACACAGGGTCCGAATTTTGAGAAGTTTTAGGTATAAGAATAAAGTAGGGAACCAGGTGTTGCAAGTATCAGGATTCTTCAAGGTGATCGAAGATGTAGATACTTGTGTATGGTATTCAGATGATAGTGATGATTAAGAGAACTTGCTTCTGTTCCAGGTTACTCATAATTGGAAGCATTCCTAACTTGAGTAACGCTGATCGGCTTCATTCCATTTAGTTAACATGCACTGGAGACAGCTGCATGATTTGAATCTGGTTCAATTAAATCAGTGCCTCTGGTTCTATATTGGATATAGAACAGTTCGTATCTTAACGATGTTAAGGTACGGGGAGTTGTCTGGCTTATGCTTAAAACCAGACTCTGGGTAACTCAAGGCACGTTTCTGTAATAGCTGTTTGTGGGTTGACCCAGGCTATGACGAGGGTTGACTTTCTACCATCTGGAAGATCAATAGTGATATTGTTCTAGACTCGCCACAGTTTTAATAAAAATGGAATTTGTTTTTCAGAAAAAAGAAGTGAGAGTATGGTAGAACTAGAAGTGATTGCAGAACCGCAAACGATTACTGAAGATTTGATAAGAACCTAAAGATTCAATCTGGTTTGACATTCCATTGGCCACTCCGCAGATTTGGTGGGTAACCTCAGGCACCCGAGAGGTACTCCGGTAGCCTCAAGGACGGTGACAGGGAGGTTCTTGTTTACCCACACTTGCCATTGCTGTTGTTCCAGGCTGCGAGACCCGGCGGGAGGATGAGTATAGCGTCGTTCTAAACTAGTTTTAGAAGTGTACGTCTATATGACTCTGCCAGAGGGTTTTCATAGTCAGTGGGAGCAGTGGAAGCATTGTTAGACAGGTGGCTTATGTCTATTTATAGACTAAAGCAGATATAGCGAAGATAGATCATCTATTTCTGACGTGACAGTCATAAGTTTGACTTCATCGGAATAGGGGATGGATCTGTTAAGAAGGTAGTAGGGTGTGATGTCCTGGTATTTGGATGACATACACAGAGTAGGAAGTGATATTCCTATACTACGATCGGTTATACTTTGGTCGTCACACAGTGGTTTCTCCACATGGGACTTGGACATTATGTTAGACATACTGGTTACTAGATCTATGGTTTTAGATCTAGATTTGGGTGGTTTCCCAATTTAGGGTACTTAGTCAGCATTCTAAGAGTATTTAGAATGGACGACTCCTGGCACGGTAGTGTACCTGCAGGTGATGGAGTCACCCTCTCTAAAGGTGTCTTACAGACTAAAGGGGAGAGGGATGTGCATGATTGGCAGATCACTTGCTCAGGCAATTGAGTTAATCATGAGATGTCAAGTACCACACCAGATGTTGTTCTTGCACTAGATGAAATAAGTTGACATCGATCCTATCCTAGAGAAACAGTTGGAAGCAGTTTTAGAACATAAGTGGATGTTCTAGGGATATGATAACAACAGCCTCATTCGGGAGACAGTTATCATTCCAGGCCTCCAAGGTGACCTGGACGACAAGGTAGTTGTCAGAGTTATAGTTTTCCCTCTGACGAGGGGCAGTATTTTGGACAGGTGGTCCAAGGCAATACTGAGGGAGGCATGGCGCAGGATACTGATTAAGTCCAGTTGACGATACAGTCTAAGAAGTTTGGATTTGGAGTTCATTTATGAGCTAGGTCCCATCAGACATCCAGACACATTCTAAGACAAGTATTGCTCATTTCGGGAGATGGCTTTCTCCGCGAACTTGAGATATAGAGAGACATAGAAAGAAACATCAAAGCGGATCTACTCACTGAGGCTATTCTTCGAACGCAATAGTTTCGCAAACGGGATTTGTGAGACTGACTAGTAGAGGAGTTGGGTGTTCGGTATCACACGGGCTGTGAGTATGTGACATCGTAATAATTAGTCTTGAGAGCAAGTGGGAGATTGTTGGAGATAGTGCCCTCAGAGTCAATTATTGGATCACAGGCACGTCATTGCAATGATTGAGGGAGGATCTATCCCGGTAGGACAGTCTTACTCAAGATGATAGTATGCTATCTGGTTTATCTTTATCATCGTGTACTGCTTTAGGTGACCTTACAGGTCACTATTGCATGTTGATAAAGCCCCTAAGATTCTTGCTTGATTGCCGGCAGTATGAGGGCGATCATATACGTGGGAGCTGGTAGTCTATAAGCACATCCTTATAAGGTCCCTAGTCGTGGGAGTTTCGAGACAGGACATCGATTCTCCAGAGTAGACTAGTGTATACGGTCGAGACCCCGGCGAAAGGCGGTGGCCGGTCTCACAAGCCACTGGTGACAGTTGGTTCACCTAAGATGTATACAGGTGCTCATTGGGTTATGAGTACACCGGACAGGACTCGCCGGGAACATGCTAGTTGGTCTTATACATGACGTCAGATAGAAGTTCCCTGGTGACATGTGTACAGGTTAGTTCATCGACCTGAGGATCGTCATTTTTCTCGTATGAGTTCCCACTGTACTTTGATTACTACCCTACCACGCTCAAAGGAGACGTGCAAACAGGTTTTAGTTGGGTACAGTCCCGAGCCACATGGAGGCAGTGAGCGGATCTTCAGGGGTTTGTCTCTCCCGGTATTGGGGGTGAGGTCACGCTGTGTCTAGGAGAGCCAGTACATGAAAAGTCCTTGGCCAAGGCAGGAGATTTACTGGAAGGTATTCCAGTAGTATCTTTGGGTATTCTGGTCTGATCTCTGACACGACTTGTACCGCTTTTGGGGGTCTGACTTTTACCAACCCCCTAGGCCCGCCATGCGATGCTCATCGACGAACGGACCGGACTGTATGGATATTGTCACTGACAGGCTCAGTAGGGTGTCAGGATGAGTTCGCTCATCGACGTCCCTTTTGGTCAATAGCTGGTAGCCCGTCACGTATGGCTAATACCTCTGATGTGCTGGTGGTTAAATCCACAGCCATGGTGTTGACGAGTCTTTAGAGTCCCCCACAGACAGTTGCTCAAGTTTCGGGCGAAACGCTGTAGAAGGCGTATGGAGATATGGCAGGGTTCGATCAGATACGTGCGGTATTGCACGGATCATGATCGGACGGATAATACTAGCGGGCTTTGATTTAAGCCGGACCCTAGTATTGTACAGTGTGATTTTGTCTCATTGCATTTGTATTTCGGTCGGAATATAAATGCGGGTATGTATATATAGTAGGCGGGTTTTCCTGTAATTTATTACGGGATCAGTTTTTTGGAGTTGCCAGTTTGTTTTCCGTTTTGGCCATATTTCTTTGTATCTATCATTGGCTGAAGATTGGTGGAGGGGGGCTTATTTGCATTTGTGCAAATTAGCATTGTGGTGGGTTGTCTTTGCATATTGTTGTGTCATGATCACTTGACTTTTTTTGTTCATGATGGCATGACTTTTTGTGATGGGTTATGATGAGGTTGGTGGAGTGTTGTTTTTGTTGTGTGATGATTATCTCTCATGATAACCTTTTTCTCTCTTTGATATTTGGTTCACTATCATTCTTGATCCTCACTCACAACTCCCTCTCACTTGCTTCCTTATTTTGCATGGCCGGCCAAGTATGGGGCTGTCCAAAAATATTTTGGTAGGGTTTTGTTCTCATGGTGCTTGCAAAATTCCATTTTTCATCACAAAACTCCAAGTATCATTCCTCCACTTATATGGCAACTCCATATAAACCCCAAATGAGACATAGAGCATTACACTTGTCCTACAGCAAACCTTGGGCACGTCGACTCGCCAACTTCATGCCCGAGTTGCCTCGGTCCAGAGGTGGGAGCCCGTAAAAGAAGCCGGCGACGTGGTGCCCTTCCGGCGACGATGTGGAGATCGGAGATTCCGCGGGGAGATCGGGACGACGACGAGAAGACTGAAGGACACGGATCGCTCAGTATATCTCTCTACCCCCTTCTATAGATAGCTAGGACTAGATTAATGGCACGATCCGGATTTATAGAGCGTGGTGGTGCCGGTTTAAAAAGTTAATGAAAAGCATCGCTTCCGCATTCCGGCGTCGGATTGACGGCCGGGGCACCGCCGTGCACTTACATGTTGTACCCGTTTCGAGCCAGTATTTATAAAGCAAACTCTGTCGAAATTTTTGGGAAATGACTTGATGCTTTTAAAAATGTTTACTACGACTTTCAAGTGATTTTATATGTTAACTTTAAATAAATTTTCCTTCACTCTCTTTCCAAATGGTTTAGATTTTTGGGCTTTTGGCTTACTTGAATTAGGTGGGGTTCTAAAGACTTCACATGATTCAAGTGCAAGTCACATGCCATTTCGGGTCGTGACACAAAAGGTAAAAGTAGGAGTGGCAATGAAGTATGCAATTCTGACAATCCAAAAGCCAGTGTATTTTAAGAAGGTTCGGTTAACTTGGTTTATGAGTTCTAGTCTAGGGTTAGGCCATGGTCGCTGCCAAAGAGAAAGAGAAAAGAAACACTCAGCGTGCACTCAAACCTAGATCAGAATGGTTAATCACTTTATCTAATCCGGTTGGCTCCCACTGTTTCGTCAAATCCTCCCCCAAACCCAAAGGAGAATTAGTCGGGATCATCTAAAATCACCCGAGGAGTAAACCAACTCATCAGTGGGAATCGGGATCCAACTATCATTGCATGATAACCTGATGGAATCTAGTTAAGTTATCACACTCCAGAAGGTATGCACATGCCTCGCAAGTTTCAGTTTCTTTAGAAAATCCCGATGTGGATTATTGCCCCATGCTCTTATGACCTTGACGAAGGCCAACATATCATAAGTCACATGTCAAGTTCTACCCGTCATTGTTCAGCTTAATTTGAAACCACCCGTACATACCCTTGACGAAGGCCAAAATAACAGTACGACTGTCCCAAACCAACGCATCTATCCATGCAACAGAAAAGTAACGCATAGCTACCATACACTATGCCTTGACGAAGGCCAACATACATAGCATGAATACTAGGCGCTACCCGTCTAAAATGATGGAGGGATACGGCTAGTTTTTAACGAAAAACCATTAACGTAATGAAAGGAATCCAAGTGGTTTTACAAATATATAGTGGTGATAACTTTTGCTAAAGATGTCACTCCCGATGAAGGATCTCGGGTTTTTCCTCGTCGATTGAGGTGCAGGATATTTCAAACTGAATACCACGATGCAAAGAAAAAATAATCGACTATAGCGAAGGAATTACGCCGACGCAAACTTCTGCCCAAAGGGTCACTCCAGATGAAGGGATCTCGGCCCTTGCCTCGTCGAATGAGGTGCTGGATATTCATAAGCGAATACCACTGTGCAAAGCAAAAGAGAACATCTGTAATGTCAGTTTTTAAAAAACTTGGTTCCAACAACATCATATATTGGTTTGTTTTCCTTGCATTGATCAGAATCAACGCAGTCCCATCAATTAATCACACCAGAAAAGAACGAAAATATAATGTACGTATATGCCATCCGCATTCGCCACAGGGCCCCGTCATCACCCGTTAGGTTACTTAACTAACGACAGAGCGGGGGATGGACTAGCGCGGGTGCAAAACATATAAAACATCTACTAGTATATATATAACAATATATAACAATCGTTCCAGGCATGATATATGCAACATCACAGATAAGCGATAAGCATCACATAACAATACTGATAATCTGGGAGCCCCAGGTTTCCTTTGAGCCGCATGTGAAACCCGACGTTCCCTTGGTCTTGTGGATAGCCTGTGCAATGAAAACCTAGACTTCTACGAGCGCGGCAAATTACCCACCAAAACCAGAAGTGAGGCAACCCCCTTCATCAATGTGAATGGGCCACCCGGCACTTCACGAAATCCGGTAATTTGAGCACCCTCCTTGGGTCAACCTGTACCCCCTACGAGTGCGGCGAATATCCCGCCAATTCTAGAGTGAGGCCCCCTCCGTCTCAACGCCATGAGATGCAGGACCGTTGCCCTCTAGAACCCGGCTAACCGTGCACTCCAGCACGGGGTAATCCTAGTACAGAAAAGAAAAGAATATGTACAACGGTGACATCGATCTTAACCCGGTCGTGCCCCAAACAAATAATATACAAACTGGCAGTGACGACAGTCCACATGTCGGACGCTCACCCCATAATATCAAATGTACAAATAAATCCGAACTGTACAACCATTGCACCCAAGTTATCCACCATGACGATCCGGCCACAACACAGTACAACACAGAACATCAACGTGAATGTCACGTTCGCAAACCCATCTAAAAGACATATAGCAATTAGACGAGTTGTACCGTTCTAATGACATTCACGGCCGCCGATAGTAATGTATGTACTGAAAACTACGCTATTAGAATTCTGCACGCGATTAGCAAACTAAACCAATTTCCAAAACCATGAAAAAACAGTGAGCTAAAGTTCCAAAAACCGACCGTTTAAAGCCATTTCGGAAGTCCGAATGAAAACGAAACGCACCCGAACCTTCGCTGGGAGTTAAAGAACGAAATTAACTTTGAGTCAGAGGGGGCTAGAGGGGGTACCCTACCCCTGAGGCCACCAAGAGGTGGCCATGGGGTGAGGCAGACCCGAAACTGCCTAAGGTGGGGCAGTTTGGGTCCCCACCGCCAAGACCACCTTGTGGTGGTCTTGGGGAGTGAGTACAGTCGTTCGGTCGCCCCGGGGGTTCCTCAGAGTGCCCATGAACCACTCCACAGCTTCTCAGTTCAAACCGTGAGCCTGCGGGGCGTGCAAACATCTCAAACTTTAAGTTTTTGGAACTGTTTTTGTCGGCAGTTTTTGCACGACAAAAAAGGCGGATTTCTAATGTCGCAATGAGTTAACTAAGGCTTATGGAGCGGCTCTGATACCATGTTTGGTTACGGCAGCGCCCCGGCCATCAATCCGTGACCAAATGCGGAATACAAATTTATAAAATTTAGCGCCACCACTACTAATTAACCGGATCTACTCATAAGCCCAAGATAACAAAACATGCAAAGGAGTTAGAATGGTTATACCAAATAGATCCGTGTCCTTCGGTCATCAACCATTATCCCAAGCTCCTATGGGCTTCCTTGATCAAGCTTGATCTCCGGTCTCCCTCCATCGAAGATGATCCACCCGAGAGTCTTTGCAACGAGCTCTAACCTCATATCCGAGGCAACTAGGGCACCTAGATCGCTACTCTAGATACGGTAAATGAAGTAGAGAGTTATGAAGGATTAATTTGTCTCAAGACACCCAAGGATTCTCAACTAATGAGAGGGTTTGGGTGGAGTTAGAGGAAGAAGAAGATACTATGAGAATGAGGTGTTGAGAGCAACTCAAGAAAGAGAAAAAGAAATGAATAATGTCTTGTGTTTTGTTTGTTGTGTGAGTGTGATAAGAAATAATGGAGCCATCACATTAATGTCCATGTCTCCAAAATATCTTAGTCAACAAAAATATCTCAAGTCAACATAATCTCACAACAAACAAAAACCCTAAGCATGCTAGAATAGTAACCATGAGTCACCATGCCATAAAAATGCAATAAACACCTCATCCAACACCTCAATAACCTTTTAATCCAAAAAGGTCTAAACCATGATGAGGTGTAATCTTCTAAAAGTAATCTTGTAATAAATTACAAGAATACTTCTCAACCATATATACATACCCGCATCCGCATTCCGAAGAATACGAATACAAAGAGACGAAAATAATCCAACAAATATAATACTAGGATCCGGCTTAAACCAAAGTCCACTAGTAATATCCGTCCGAACATCATGCGTGCACAAGTACACATATGTGATCGAACCCTGCCGTAAAACCATACGGCCTCTACATCGTTTCGCCCGAAGCAGGAAAACCCTCCGTGTGGGACTCTAAAGACTCGTCAATACGCTGGCAGTGGGTTTAACCATAAGCACGTCAGCGGCACTAGCTGTACGTAACGGCTTCCCAGGTATTGAGCAAATGGGAGGCCGACGAGCAAACTCATCCTGAAACCCCTACTTAGCTTGACATTGACAATATCCATACAGTCCGGTCCGTTCGTCTCTGAGTATCGCATATCGAGTCTAGGGGGTGGATAAAGTCAGACCTTTAATAACGCGACATTTAGTGTCGGTATGAAACCTATCACCACCTGAGAAACTACCGAACCTAGATTAGTAATTCTCGACTACCTTGGCCAGGGATTTCTGGTGAAGGCCACCCGTGCACAACCGCGATATCAACCCCCAATACTGGGAGAGACGAATCCTCCGACGATCCGCTCACTACCTCCATGTGGCTAGGGACTGTACTCAACTAAAACCTGTTTGCACGATTCCTTTGAGCCGTGGTAGGGTAGTAATCAAAGCACAGTGGGAACTCGCACGAGACAAATGACGATCTCAGGTCGATAGACTAACATGTCCACATGTCACCAGGGAACTGCTATATGACAATAGGTATAATACTAACTAGCATGTTCCCAGCGAGTCCGTCTGGTGTACTCATAACCCAATGAGCACCTGTATACATCTTAGGTGAACAAACTGACACCAATGGCTTGTGAGACCGGCCACCGTCCCTTGTCGAGGTCTCGATCAGTATACACTAGTCTACTCTGGAGTATCGATGCCCAGTCTCGAAACTCCCACGACTAGAGACATTTAAGGATGTGCTTATAGACTACCCAGCTCCCACTTATATGATCGCCATCATAATGCTGGTGGTCAAGCAAGAATCCT
The DNA here is from genome assembly GCA_030015575.1 of Agapanthus africanus. Classification (NCBI taxonomy): domain Eukaryota; kingdom Viridiplantae; phylum Streptophyta; class Magnoliopsida; order Asparagales; family Amaryllidaceae; genus Agapanthus; species Agapanthus africanus. The sequence goes on from JASDDO010000029.1 coordinate 221,048,178, forward strand.
ATGGGCTCTATCAACATGTATTTGTGATCTGTAAAGCAACCTAAAGCAGATACATGATGATAAAGACAAACCAAATAGCATACTATCATCTCGAGTAAGACTGTTCTACCGGTATAGGTCCTCCAATCATTACAATTGCGTCCCTGCGACTATGATAATTGCCTTGAGGGCAGTATAGCCAACAGATCAAGGATCCCGATGAGCTATAGAAGAAGAGTGAAGACCCGAACCCGAAGGTCATGGATCATTAGGTATAAGCTTCTATCACAGTAGATAGATCTTTTTAGTTAGATAGTTTTGGTTTATGGTTAGATTATAGGATGTGTTTTCTAGCGCCGGATTTTTAGAAGTTAAAGTTTTTTGTTCCACAACGGCCGCAGTAGACGGCCAGGGCGCTAGGAAACCCAACATGGTATCAGAGCCATTCCATAAATCTTAACTATCTAGTTAGCACGTAGTTAGAACTTTGATCGATAGAAATTATCCAAATCACATCTTCGAAACTAACTTGTTTTTCGATTTTTTAAGTTGTTCAAAAAATATTTTCGGTGACCTTAAAATAATGTGCAGGCTTTTCTAGAGCCAAGAAAAAATTTTGAGCACCTGAGCTCCAAATTTGATCGCTAATCCACGGCCAAATAGGTTATTTGGCCGCGGATCCACGGCCTAATTGTGGTTACAGTGCTCCAAAACTTTTCTAGGGTTTAACTTCATAGAGATGTGATTTTTTGTACATTTGGTTTTTGCCCAGATTTGTTTGTGTACCGGTTGATACATAGGGGCAAATGCGGAAAGTTTTAATCGATCGAAATTCTAAATTATTACTTTTCTGTGTATTTGTATCTGCGACCGTGAATATCATTGAGCGGTATAACCCAACTGATTGTTGTATGTACAATCAGACGGGTTTACGAACATGATATTCACGTTGATGTTCTGTGTTGCACTGATGTCGTGGATGGATTGTCATGGTGGATAGCCTATAGTGCAATGGTAGATGTACAGTATTGATTCATTTGTATATTCTTTATTACGGGATGAGTGTCCGACATGTGGACTGCCTTTTTTGCCAGATTGTATATTCTTTTATTAGGGTACGACCGGGTTGAGATCGATGTCACCGTTGTATATATATTTCTTTTCTGTATAGGATTACCCTACGGAGTAGTGCTCGAATAGCCGGATTCTAGACGGCAACGGCCCCGCATCTCATGGCGTTGAGACGGAGGGGGCCTTGCTATAGAATTGGTGGGCTGTTCGCCATACTCATAAAGGGTATAGGATAACCCATGGAGGGGTGCTCAAGTTACCGGATTCCGTGAAGTGCTGAGTGGCCCATTCATTTTGTTGATTGGGGTTGCCTCATGATTGATCATTATCTTCGTGTGTATGTAAAATGTTTCATAACCAAAGAAATTTATACCGCAATCAATTAACGGTGTCTTGTAGGTTCGTCGGTGAATGCAGATCGTCCACTGGGAAAGTGTGATTTGATCGATCTTGTTTTAGTTGAGTTGAAAATTAAAGAGATAAAAGAAAATGATTCAAGAATTATGAGATTTTAGTTTCAAGAACATAAAGAGATAGATCTAAAATCAAATTTTAATAAAAATCAAGAAAATGTCCAAACCAATTGAATTATCAAGATATGAAGAATAGCTTGTAGGATCCGATTGAGTTAATAGCTAATGATGAATTTAATAATTCCAAATCTTATCTATTGAATATTTGTAGCTAGATTGATGAAGATTGAAGATTAGGGATCAATTGAAGAAACTAGGGTTTCTCTTTCACTATCTCTCGTCTTTTCAATCATAAGCATTCGGATCTAGCGTCTAGCAAAGAAAATCCCCGATAGTTTGATCTTTAATTTTCAACGAAATAATCAAGAAGTCATCTCGCTCCAAATTAGGTCATCAATGATTCATTTTGCTAAGGTTCACAAATCTCATAAGACTTAAGACTGGTATTAAGATTTGATCATCATTAGATCTATCAATTCTCTCGAATCCTCCACAAGCGGAGTTTTCACTCAAACATCATGAAAAGGAAAACAATCAAGAATAGATGAATCTTCATAATGCTCAAAATGTAAAGAAAAGCAAGATCAAGAATTTTCACCTTTTATTAATCAATGTTTCGTTACAATTCACTCAAAGATTACAAGATTTTGAGGAGAGAACTCAATCGTCGAAACTAGCTTCGTATCGCCTTTTTCAGTCGCGGATCGTCATGGATCTCTTGCTCGGATGTAGATCGGCGTTGCTTGAAAAGGCTTGTTGAAGGCTTGCTTTGGCTCGGTTCTCGATGGATCTTGATTTGGATCAAATTGTGTCACTCAATTTGATTTAGAAAATGATTTGGATCTCACTAATATTTTTATCACTCAAATGATGAACCCTAATTATTTTCCCTCCAAATTCAACAACCTTTTCTTAACAACCCTAGCTCCTCTTTTATAATAATTCAAATTTGAAACTTCCTTCCAAAGCTAGATTGTTAGAGAGAGCCTTCTAAAATGAGTTTGTTAGGGAATATCCTAGAATAAGGAATATTCTAGGATAAGGTTTGTTAGCCAGAGCCTTCTGGATAAAACCACGTGATCTTTAGGAGTCGTCTGGATGCTGAGGTTGTTGCAGAGAGCCACTTGGGGAAACTTGAAGTGCTGACGTGTCCATCAAGACGCGGATCCGCGGCGTATCGGCTGACTCGGCCGCGGATCCGCGGCCATGTGGTGGGCTCAGTGCATCATTTCTCTGGGCTTTTTCTGTTGTTGGATTTTTGGTCTTTATCTTATGCCTGGAATCTCATTAACCTCTCTTGTTTACTGCCAGATCTCAGGTCAAAGACTTGCTGTATTTTTACCGGCACTTTTAGCAATTCCGGCTCTTTTTCCTGGAGAATTTCCTGCACACAATCTCGAGACATGGGTTGATAAATACAAATCAATGCGATTAGTAATAAACACGTAATTTCCTTTTAGCATGTCGATTATAACTATAACACAGTATATTTGGTATTTTCCATATGAATTCATAATCTGTGTTATAATTACAATAAACACATATATATGAATGATAAGATTAGGGAAATTAACGTGTTGAGAATGCACTATTTTCGACTGATCAAATTCCCCCAAACTTAATTTTGGTCGTCTCGAGCAAACGTCTTAAATTCAAGAGAAGGAGAAAATAATGAAAGAGAAAAACTAACTACCACACTTTCGTAGGAAACACGATTGCACTGAGCACGTGCAACAAGCCTTTAATCCTCTAGGTGTACCTAGTAGGAGGAGTGTTGTCTCCTGAGGGTTTTCAACGGACTGCACCCACAAAATTTCATAATAAAAGGAAGACCGTGAAATTTACATTTAAAGATAAGAATTGTAACAGAAAGAATTTGAAAATTAAAGTTTCCAACTAATACTAGCCTTTCAGTTGCTATGAGCCCTATCTTAATAGTCATGAAAAGATGTTAGAAATCACGTCATCCCTCAATAAAACATTGTCTTTATTCTTCATTCCTATCTTTCTTCCAAAAATTGATCGTATACCCCTACGTGTGTGAACTGGACATCCCTACACTCGGAGAATTCAATTCAAGTTATCATACTCTTGTCCATCTACCTCAGTACTTTTTAATTAATGTTTAGATGGAATTTGCTCACACATTTTTCATGCGACCGTTAATACTTCTTAAGGTACTAACCGACTGATTACTCATGTGCTTACTTATACGGTGTATTTAGTATTTTTCTCCTCTTACACCACCTAAGGCTTAGCAGTTACTCCCAGACCAGTTGATCTAAGGCATTAGGTGATGAAGCACCCTTGCTATATTTTTTTATTGCTGCCTTGGCGATAACAAAACCAGTGTTCATTTTTCTTTTCACCGTTTTATCCTTTATTTTCCATTTATTATTCCCTTCATACTTTTGCTTTCAGACAAGAGCATTTCAAGGTATCCTCTACTATCCCGAGCTTCAAGACGTGTGTAAGTGCATATAGTAGGGTATCAACATTCAAATGTTTGCCTTCTAGAGTAGAAACTATTTTTCAGACTTATTTTTATCTTCAGATTAGTGACTTCTTTCATCTTACTAACCCTTGGGACAATGGCTCATAACTACTTATTACTAGTTTCATTTAAGAAAACTTCTAACTTTCTTGGTTTTCTCAAACTTTTCCAATCTTTTGGATGTAATTTTTCACTTTCTAATCATTTATTATAAAATTAAATATTAAATATTTTTATCTTTTAATTTTTTAAAATTTTTTTATATGTTTTAAAAGTTTTGTGCTTATGAAAAGTATGATGCAAATGATGCGCAAATATGCACAAACCTCCCCCAAACTTATTTCCAACAGTGTCCTTACTGTTGCCATCTGTTAAAAGCTCAGAAACTTCTAAACTGGGGAGGCAAAATTATTAACGGGGACATGAAATATGATTGTGGAAAATCTCCAGCAAACTTATTCTTTATTTATGTACAAAAACTTTTTATGATTTTGTTTTTATATTTTTTAAATTTTTATAAAATTTATTTACAAGTTGACTCACCTCCATTCTAAAGATGTGACAAAATTATCAAGTCATGGAGGTTAGGTGGAGGAAAATTAGTCTTTATAAAGCGGCTCCGGTAAAAACAGGAACTCCTCCGAGGGGTCAGAGGAGAAATACGGTTTTAGTCTATGTCCATTTACTTTGATAATCGTACCGTTTTCGACATTTTCTACCTCAACTGCCCCTTGCGGGTATACATACCGCACAACAAAAGGTTCTTTTCCACCGAGATTTTAGCTTACCCGCATGAAGATGGAGTCGTGAATCATAAAGAAGGACTTGTTGACCAGATGTAAAAGTTTTTCTCAAAATGTTTTTATTGTGAAATACCTTAGTCCGATTCTTTACAATTACAGCATTATCATAAGCTTCATCGCGGAGTTCGCTTAGCTCGTTTAATTGCAGCTTCCGAAAGTTGCAGGCTTGATTTAAGTCAAAGTTAAGTTCTATAATGGCCTACATTGTTTTGTGCTCAATCTCGACCGGAAGGTGACAGGCCTTTCCGAACACTAATCTGTAAAGATGTTAGTGTATATGCCCTAGAGGCCATTACTGTATCATACTAGCTTGTATATTACTTAATGAAAGCTTGGGATATTCACAGTTGTATAGACAATCTTGCTCAAAATGGTAGTATGCTACTTGGTTTGTTTCTACTTCAATATATGCATGTGTTTCTTTTAGCATATCGCTTATACATATTAGTAGAGCCCTTAGGATCTTTTCTTGATTACCAGCGTTGTGATGGCAGTCACACTTGTGGGGTCTGGGTAATCTATAAGCACATCCTTATACAGGTCCCTAGTCGTAGGACTATCGAGATAGGGCATCGATACTCCGGAATTGACTAGCATATGCGCTTCTCATCCCAGCAGGGGAGATGGTCTGTCGCACAGCCATCAGTACGTCGTACTGGAGATAGTATGTGGGTGCTCGTTAGGTTACGAGTACACTAGACAGGACTCGTCGGGAACTGTTGGTTGGTATTATACCTATCGTCAGTTATCAGTTCCCTGGTGACATGAGTACAGCTTAGTCCGCTGACTTGATACTGTCACTTCGCCTCGAGTGTGTTCCCACTGTACTAAGATTACTACCCTACCACGGCTCAAAGGAGTCGTGCATACAGGTAGTAGTTGGGTGCAGTCCCGAAGCACTTGGAGGCAGTGACGGTTAGACAGGATTCGTTTCTCCCGGTATTGGGGGTTGACATCGCGCTGTGTCTAGGAGAGCCATTACACGAGTAGTCCCTGGCCAGGGCAAGCGAGATATACTGGTAGGTTTCCAGTGTTATCTCAGGATGTTCTGGGCTACACTCCGACACGACTTGTACCGCTATTAGGGGACTGACGTTTACCACCCTCTAGGCCCGCCATGCGATGTATCAGACGAACAGACCGGACTGTACGGAGATTGTCACATACAGGCTCAGTAGGAGTTCGGATGGGTTTACCTCATCGGCCTTCTTATCGACATCTATCTGGGGACCGTTACGTACAGCTAGTGCCGCTTGCGGTCTGTGGTTAAACCCACTGCCAGCGTAGTAACGAGTCTTTAGAGTCCCACACAGAGAGTTTCCCTTCACTGATCGAAACGTGTAGAGGCCGTATGGTTTTACGGCAGGGCTGCGATCACTTACGTGCACTTGTGTGCGTATGCTGTTCGGGCAGGCAATACTAGTGGGCTTTGTCTTAAGCCGGATCCTAGTACTGCACGGATGGATTTGTTTTGTCTTCTGTGCATTCGCATTCTACGGAATGTGGATGCGGATGTGTATGCACAGTTTTGAGGAGCGATAAAGGAGAAGGTGCCCCATTAGGGTTTTGGCAATTGGTTCGGCCAAAACCGTTATATAGCAGGCTCATTAGGGTTTCGACAATTCGTTCGGTCAAAACCATTATGAGCCGGAGACATTATTTTTTACTAATCCTTTTTGTGATAATTTTGTGATGGCTAATTGCATTGACCATTTGACCACCTTGACCTCTCTTGACTTTGTTGACCCGTTGACCAGAGTTGACCATTGACCTTCATGAGAGGTCTACACTCTTCTTTGGATTTTCTTTTTCTTTTTGATTATGAAAATGGTCAATTCAATGTAGCATCAACTTTATCATGATAGGATTTGTAATGATGTTGTTTTACTATTATTGCAACCATGGTGCCCTTTTTCTTTGGTGATGATATTCATTTTCTCACTCTCATTCTCTCTCTTAGAAAAGAAAAAGAAAAAGAGCTCCATGGTTGCAAAACTCTCCTTCTTCTTCCTCTTGATTTCTTCTTTTGATCTCATGTGTTGAGAGAAAAAGATCCCACAAAGACAAACACTTCCATATATCTCTACTACACAACCTAGGGCATCTAGACTGGCGATCTCGTTACCCTAGTTGCCTCGGCTCGAGGTGGAGCTCGGTGTACATCTCTCGGGTGGATCGTCTTCGACTCAAGGAGGCTGCGGAGGTGACCAAGATCTGGATCGTTCCTTGGAGCTTGGATAGACGAGCGGGACAGCGGAATGAAGACCAGAAGGACCGGTTTCGTGAGGTATAATTTCTACGGCATAGTAGTTAAAGCCTCTAGTAGTTTTCTAGTTTCTAGTTTAGCAAAGATCATCACTTTTTAGTCCATGTTGCCTTGTGCCAAATAATTGTTTTTCGCCGTTTCCGCCTCCCCGTAAGAACCGGGGTGAGCAACATGGACTTACAGTGGTATCAGAGCCTAGCTAAATATAAACTAGTAAGTTAGCAAAGTGTTTAGAATATCGATTGGAAAAAAGTCGCAAAACACGCCTGGAAAAACCAAGTTTCTGTCGATTTTTTATACTGCTCAAAAAGTGATTTAACATATATGAAAAATCGTCTCAGGGTTTTGTAAAAACACAACAGAAAAATGATCCAGTGACTCGATCAAACCACCGCGGTTCCGCGGCAATAACATGCTTATTGCCACGGTTCCATGGCCGATTTGACTCGGCCGTGGACCGGGTTTTGTGCAGTGTTTTAGTTTGGCTGTTTTGGGATTTTTAATACATGTTGTTTCTACCCAGATTTTCCAGAGAGCAAATTGACTTTTGCGGTGGTTACAAATCCGTATTTTGATCGATATTCCGTAGACTTTGGCTAATGGATATTATCTGTGTTGTGATATATGTATTGAACGTCTGCTAATCGCTATACGTCGGTTTGTGGGGGTTATACATATCTGTGATCTGTAATGTTGATGGTTTGTGTATATGAACTCGGTGGATTGTCGCGGACGAATAGCCGGGGTGGATGTGAGATGAGAGTTTCTTTTTCTTTCATTCATATAAAATTTGTAAATTGATGTAATATTATTTGTTTGGCCGCACAACCGGGTCGGGGTTGTAGCCGTCATTGTATAATTTCTTTTTACTGTTTTTGCTCCTAGGATAGACCCAAGGTGGGGTGCACAAACTAGCGGGTATCTCGAAGTGCCGAGTGGCCTACTCACAGGTTGAGGGAGGTTGCTTCGCTTCGGGTACTTGGCGGGTAGTTTGCCGCACCCGTAGGGGTCTAGGGTGGGGTTTTGGCTATTCATCGCGACCTGTAATCCGCTTTTCGTTGCAGGCTCGAACGAATCGCGGGTTCCTAGTATATCCAATGTGTTCATCTGTGATCTGGATTGGCTATCATTGCTATATATCTATATATGATATCTATTTAGGTGTTGCTTATGTTTTGCATCCGCGCTGGTCCAGCCCCCGCTCTGTCGTTAGTTAAGTAACCTAACGGGTGATGACGGGGCCCCGTGGCGAATGCGGATGGCATAAGCGTACGCCATATTTTGGTTGTTTTCTGCAATGGTAGGTTTAAATGATGGGACGCATTGGAATTAATGCAAGAAAATAAACAAAGTAAAAGTCGTTGGAACACTTTCAAAACCACTCGGTTCTTTTAAAAAACCAGCTTTTTAAACGGGGAGCTCGAACCACTCCTTTTAAAAGCTATCTCGTTCCAATGATTATATCAAGTTCACTACGTTCACGGTTTCGCCAAAACCATTCGTAGCCCTCCGTCATTTCGTATGGATAGTCAATAGTATTCAAGCTGTGTTTGTTGGCCAAAGTCAAGGCACGGTGTTTGGTAGCTATTGGGTATTCATATGTAGCATAGATAAATGCGTTGGTTTGGGACAGTCGTACTGCCTTGTTGGCCAAAGTCAAGGTATATGAGGGTGGGTTCAAATTAACCTGGATAATGACTGGTAGAACTTAACATGTGACTTATGATTTGTTGGCCAAAGTCAAGGTCATAAGAGCATGGGGAAAAAATCCACATCGGGAGTTTCAAAAGAACTGAAACTTGCTAGCGCTGCATACCATTTGGAGTGTGATGATTCTGGTAGGATTCCTTCAGTTTTGTCACGCGATGATATTTGGATCCCGATCCTGCTGTGAGTATATGCTACTCCTTGGGAACTTTCTCACTTAACGATCAATGCTATAAACCTAGTAGGTGTCTAGAAAGGTGTTAGCGGGGCTACGCCCACAGGGAAAAGAGGTTACTTAATTAAGGAACTTCGTGAAAGCGTTGGAAAACCTCCCTCGAAGTACCGAAACTGGCCTGGATGAACGGTTAAACAAGTATTGTATGGTGAGATTGATCCCGACTAATTCTTCCTTTATGGTTTGAGAAGGGATTCGAGAGACAGTGGGAGCCATCCTGTTTAGATAAATTAAATACCAATATAAACTTGCAAGAGCATCATGCTGAGTGTTTTCTTCTCTCTCTCTTAATTGCAGTGACCCAGTTACCGCACCTAGGTTACATCTAGATAATAAAATGACTAAATCTGACTGTTTTGACTGGCAAAGGTCTGTCCAGATGTCTATTGCCCATGACAAGCTGGGACAGCCCTTAACTAATCCAACCCCTGCCGTCTCAGGTCCAGCTTCCCCTGTCACGGATATTCATATCTGTAGGACATCGGAAAAAGACTATGTGAAAGCCAAGTGCCTCGTGTTAGCCTCAGTTGATGGTGCATACCAGAGGCAGCACGAGAAGATGGACTTAGTTTCTATCTTCCTCCATAACAAAGATTTATATGGAGAGCAATCTCGTATCGCAAGATATGAGACCTCGAACGAATTGCTTCCAGCGAGGTTGGCTATCGGGTCATCTGTAGGGGGCAACGTCCTTACAGAGACAGGCTCTTTTGAGCTTACGGACCTGAAGACCATGTTGAAGAAGGGGTCAGATGCTGACTTAGTTCAACAGTCTCTACCTACTACCCTGAAGGAAACCAGGGAAGTAGAAAGAAAGGGAAGGGCAGAAGTTTCGGGAATGGATGTAGTGAAAGAGGGACGTTCCTATTGTTACAGGAATGAACATTGGCAGAAGGATTGCAGGGCTAGCATAGCCAGTAGCCAGAATTCGAAGCATGTTGTGGCTTCGGCTTCGGGTGTGTTTGTAATAGAGAACTGTATGTCAGTTAACCCTACTTCCTGGGGATTGGATACCGGATCAGGATCTCATATCTTTAATTCGTTACAAGCTCTGAGAAACCGTAGGGTTATCAAGAAAGGTGATATGACTCTCAGGGTTTCTAAGGGAATGAGCATGTATGCTGAATCCGTAGGGGAATATCATTTAGGACTGACAACTGGGCAGATATTGATTCTGCGTGACTGTTTTTATATACCAGGTGCGACTTGTAATATCATATATGTATCCTTACTTTCTAAGGAAGGATATGATTTTAGTTTTGCAAGCGATGTAGTAAACATCCACCTAAATCAAGTTCTGATTGGGTCAGGTACATTGAAAAACGGTATATACGTTTTGAATCAAGCTCAGGTCTTCAGTGTCCAGAACACACTTAAAAGAAAGTCTCCGGAATTAAATCAGGCTTTCTTATGGCATTGTATACTGGGTCACATGAATGAGACACGGTTGACAAAGTTACATAAAGAAGGATACTTGGATCCGTTCGAGTATCAGTCTTATGCCACTTGTGAATCTTGTCTCATGGGAAAGATGACAAAGACTCCGTTCACTGGACACGGAGAAAGAGCAAGTAAGCTCTTGGGACTCATACACAGTGATGTGTGTGGTCCAATGTCTACACATGCGCGAAGTGGTTATTCATACTTCATTACTTTCACAGATGATTTCTCTAGGTATGGGCATGTCTTCTTGATGAAGAACAAATCCGAGGCCTTTGAGAAATTTCAGGAATACAAGAATGAAGTTGAAAAACAAACAGGCAAAAGTATCAAGACACTGAGATCTGATCGAGGTGGTGAATACTTTATTGCCGAGTTTCTGGGATACTTAAAAGAGAATGGAATTCTCTCTCAGCTTACTCCTCCATACACACCACAACACAATGGTGTATCGGAAAGGAGGAATCGAACCCTATTGGATATTGTTCGTTCCATGATGAGTAAGGCTGAGTTGCCGCGATCTTTCTGGGGTTATGCGCTGTAACACTTTGAATTTCCGTTTGCTTGTCTTTCGTGATAATTAGTGATCGTACGTGTTATTATATATGTGTTCCTAGGATTATTAGTTATTTTTAGTAGTGTTTGCACATTGGGAATTTTTCTTGTGTTTGTGCACACTTGCATACTTAGACTTTTTCTTGTGACTTGTTAACCATTCTTGTGCATGGTTGCAAACTTATTTTTCCCCCACCATTTAATCCTTTCACAAAACTCTTTTTATAATTTCAAACTCAATTAAACAAATGAGCATGGTGGTTAGGTGAAATGTTGACTTTTGAACCCCATTTTCTTCTCTTCCCTCTCTCTCTTTCCTCACTTCAGAAATTCTGGAGAATTTCCAGCAGCAAACCCTCCATTTTCCTCCATATTCTCTTCTCTTTTCATTCCCCTTTGATCCATACACAAACCCTATACTTATCAACTCATTTTCTTCACAAAACCTTAGTAAAAGTGAGCTTTTTGGGGTGTTTAAGGCAAATCTGCATACACGAGGGGAAAAGCTGAGACTTTGGTGTTCTACAAGGTTCTTAGAAGGTATTAATCCATATTAGCACTTCTTTTCCTTAGACTTGTTGTATTGTTTAGCAAAAATCACATTTTTGGTGCATTTTTAGTGATATTATAGGATATTAGTGATGTATATGTTAGATTGGTGTTCTCATAGTTTAGTTAGCTCCTTTAAGTGTTATTAGAGCTATTTTAACTAGTTTGCACTTCAGGTTGCACAAAAATACCCTAAAGTTCCATTTTTAGTGCAAAGTGTGGATTTTAACTAGAATTTGGGCACTGTAGGATCTGCTACTACCCGAGACATTGCAGAGCAAATCTAGATGTTACTGTAGCATACACAGGGGGTGTAGAATGCACACACCAAACCTGGGAGCCCAATTCCCAAGTCTGGCCGCCAAAATGTGCATTCTGGCCGCCAATTGCGGCCAGATGGGGGAGTTTGGGGTTGGGGTTTGGGGTGTGGGTGTCTGCTACTATGTGGGTTTTTTTGGTATGTTTAGTTTTTCAATATCTTTCCTGTATCAAAATCTGGAGGTGATTACCTATTTTCCCGTATTTTCAACCTTTCGCGACACGCGTGATACGTGTGTGTGGGTTTAGAGTTTCTGCGTATCGCGACACGTCGGAGTGGGTTCAGGCGCGTAACCACACGTTTTAACGTATCGCGCACACGCACGCTTGGTTCGCGACACGAGTTACTAGTTCGGCTTTAATGTCACGTTTGTGTGATTTCAAGCTTACGTGTGATATATTGTGTAATTCTAGGTTCGCAGGCGAGTACGGCGGACGCCGCACAGAAGGGGAAACAAGTTGTTGACTACACCTAGCGAGAGACTACGGTGAGTAGATTTCACATCTACGGGGATATCGCCCGCATGGCGTTCTACGTCAGGGCTGATAGGACCTTATAGTTTCCTTAGTATACTTTGACTATTCATGGCTACTATTTAGTGCATGCTGCATTCCCTGCTATTTAGATATAAACTAGAATTGATAGAACACCGCACCATTACTAACGGTCCAAGTTGCACGAGCACTATCCTGCATGTTACACACACACCGTTAGTACTTGCCATGACACTCACACTGTAGTATATCACATCGGATCATTGCATTGTAGCTCATCTATATATGACATGACTTGATATTCATACTTGATGCCTATATCACATCGGATCATTGCACTGTAGCTCATCTATATATGACATGACTTGATGTTCATACTTGATGCCTATATCACATCGGATCATTGCATTGTAGCTCATCTATATATGACATGACTTGATGTTCATACTTGATGCCTATATCACATCGGATTATTGCATTGTAGCTCATCTATATATGACATGACTTGATATTCATACTTGATGCCTATATCACATCGGATCATTGCATTGTAGCTCATCTATATATGACATGACTTGATATTAATACTTGATGCCTATATCACATCGGATCATTGCATTGTAGCTCATCTATATATGACATGACTTGATATTCATACTTGATGACTATATCACATCGGATCATTGCATTGTAGCTCATCTATATATGACATGACTTGATGTTCATACTTGATGCCTATATCACATCGGATCATTGCATTGTAGCTCATCTATATATGACATGACTTGATGTTCATACTTGATGCCTATATCACATCGGATCATTGCATTGTAGCTCATCTATATATGACATGACTTGATGTTCATACTTGATGCCTATATCACATCGGATCATTGCATTGTAGCTCATCTATATATCACATGACTTGATGTTCATACTTGATGCCTATATCACATCGGATCATTGCATTGTAGCTCATCTATATATGACATGACTTGATATTCATACTTGATGCCTATATCACATCGGATCATTGCATTGTCGCTCATCTATATATGACATGACTTGATGTTCATACTTGATGCCTATATCACATCGGATCATTGCATTGTAGCTCATCTATATATGACATGACTTGATATTCATACTTGATGCCTATATCACATCGGATCATTGCATTGTAGCTCATCTATATATGACATGACTTGATGTTCATACTTGATGCCTATATCACATCGGATCATTGCATTGTAGCTCATCTATATATGACATGACTTGCTATTCATACTTGATGCCTATATCACATCGGATCATTGCATTGTAGCTCATCTATATATGACATGACTTGATGTTCATACTTGATGCCTGTATCACATCGGATCATTGCATTGTAGCTCATCTATATATGACATGACTTGATATTCATACTTGATGCCTATATCACATCGGGCCATCATATTGTAGCTCATCTGTATGTTACTTGGCATGCTATTTATATTTGACGCACATATCATATCGGATCATTGACTTGTATTTTGGGTTTGGATTACATGTGATTTCTGGATTTGGGAACCGTGGCTATTGCAAATATATAATCATTTAAAAACCCGGTTCCCTTGATATGATATTTCGGTGCGTCCACCATGTGTTTTCTCGGTGCTAGAGTGATATATGTGAACCCAAATCGAGGAGCTGGTTGAGGCCGATTACGGGTACATGGTGGACCCGGTATGGTACCCCGGGGCGAGAACGGTTTCGCTGTGCAGTAGACGGTGAGCCTGGAAGAGGGACTACTACCTACCGGTGATTGGTTGGACCTGACAGTTATCCGGAGTGTACTGATCAGAGTCTATAGATGGATGTGGGGTGATCCGTACTGCCGGGGCCGAGGGCCGATACCGCAGACGGAGCCCGTGGGCTGACCCGGACTGACGGGGCCCGATGGATAAGGATTTGCGTGTCGATGCTGGACACGAGTATTTATGATATTTGGATGCCGATGTTGGGCACTCGGGATTCTCAGAGATGTACAGGATTCGAGGGCCGATGAGAGTGCCGGCGCCTGAGCTATTTGGGGGATCTGGGTGCATTGAGGGACACCGATTATATATTCCACGTTGACATTCCGTGTAGATACTATATTGCCCCTGCTCAGCATTTACTATTGTACCTCATCCTGTAGTTACATTACCTGATAGAGCATTGTATCTCATCCTGTAGTTACATTACCTGATAGAGCATTTGCATGATTATTGCACCTACTGCTTATCACACATTGATATCATCTGTTGGCATATGATAGAGTAGCGCAGTATGTGCATGCTCGCGATTACCTTTATATGTTATCTCTATTCACGAGTTGGCAACTCACCCCCGTTGTGCCACAGTGTTTGCAGGTTGCCCTTCGGAGTAGTCGTGGCAGGCTGCGGCTGCATCTTTTGACACAGATACCCCCATAGTTGGTGTACTAGCTCTTTTGCTGATAGGTGGGTTTTGCACGGTATCTGTTTATCTTTCAGTATGTACATTGTTGTATCTAGTATTCTCCATCTACCATGTATGTATTTGACTTAGAGACAGTGTGAGGACGATGTTGTATTTTATTTGTATTCTGGTGTCGAGCTCGTTGTGAGCCGACTGTACTTGCAGTTTATCCTATCTGTGTTTTTCCCACTTGTGGATCTTGATCTTCGCTACGGCGTCGTATATTACTATCTTAGTGATTGTTTACTTAGATTTCTTATCATGTTAGTAAGTGCTTCCATTTAAAACTTATAACACTCTATACTTTCACTGGTTTGATTTCTGGGTTTTCGGTTCACTTAGTCGCGTTACGCCTGTAGACGTTACGTGGTTAAGTGCCGGTCACGGGCCAAACTTCGGGTCGTGACAAAGTTGGTATCAGAGCGTAGGTTTTACCTTTCGGAGTGTACGATGACCTTGGTATGATGGAGTAGGTAGCTGCAGCAGGGTAGCGTAGCGTGTGTATGTTCCGCGGCATACTCACGACACGGTACTCCGCCTACGCGACCTTAGGACTTGTTGATTTAAATTCCTTCTTGAGTATATACATTCTTGCGATTCGATTTCCGTATCCTTATGGAATCCTATTGTTCATTTCAGCCATTATGCCGCCAAAGACTACGAGGGTGCAGAGAGCGGCCGCGAGGGCCGAGATTCGAGTTGACTCGTCCGAGACGAGGACTGACCCGGGTAGCACTCCGGTTGTGCCCGAGCAGGCTGTTCCTGCCGTGACAGATCAGATTGCTATGTTAGGGGCTGGTGTGCAGGAGATGCGCCAGACGATGGGATCCAGTATGCAGGAGATGCGCCAGATGATGGGATCTCTAGTTGAGACACTTCGAGAGCAGCGACCAGAGGTAGTTCCACCCGTTGCGGAGACCGCAGTGGTACCTACAGTTCAGGCAGTTGTACCTACGACCACAGAGGTTATTACAGTATCGCTGTCAGAGTTTATGAGGCTGAAGCCTCCGGTCTTCACAGGCACCGATGTGGCCGAGGATCCACAGTCTTTCATTGATAGGATGGCGCGGATATGTCGTTCACTTAGATGCGCAGATGCGAGATGGGTTGAGTTCGCGAGCTTTCGCCTGGAAGGTCTTGCGCAGAAATAGTGCGAATCAGTCGAGAAGGGTAGAGCAGCAGGTCTTCCTCGTATGACCTGGACAGAGTTCGTGGCACTATTCCTTGCCCGCTTTCTTCCCTGAGTGTCAGAGATGCTAGAGCACGCAGGTTTGAGTCCTTATGCCAGACGCCAGGGATGTCAGTGGCAGAGTACGATGTGCTGTTCACCGAGCTATCCGTTTATGCTCCGTATCTAGTGGCTACTGAGGAGTTGCGAGTCAATAGATTTGTCCGAGGCTTGCTCACACCACTATTCCTTGCTATCAGCGCGCAGTATTATTAGTTGAGGAGCACCTTGCTGAGACTTCGGCAGTTCCAGGGCCGAAGAGAGTACGTGCAGATACGTCAGTGCAGAGACGGCCGTTCTGGCGTCGTGACAGGCACCTTGCTGGTGGCAGAGATTCGAGACGAGGCCGATTGTTTAGCTCCTATCCCCGGGAGGGTCAGCGACCATCATCGGGATGTTACCGTTGCGGGAGTTCTTATCATCGTGTGCGAGATTGTCCTGAGATACCCCGGAGTGGGGCGGCAGCACCGCATGTTACATTACTACCTTCACCACCCCAGACGGCATTGCCGATAGTACCTACTGTTACTCCGCGTCAGACGCATACACAGAGAGGTCGTGGTCGCGGAGGATTTGTTCATAGAGGACGAGGTGGCCGAGGTAGAGGACAGCCAACGGCTGGCAGAGGACAGTTAGTTGCAGGTGGAGGACAGGCGCGAGTCTTTGCTTTGACGCATCAGGACACGCAGGCGTCCAATGCGGTGGTCTCAGCTATCCTTCCTGTATGTTCGGTTGATGCACACGTGTTATTCGATCCCGGATCCACGCACTCGTACGTATCCACACACTTTGTGCCGAGTTTGGGTAGAGAGTCCGGTTTGCTTGACCCGCCGCTTGTTGTGACTACTCCTGTAGGAGAGTCGTTTGTTGCTAGGCACGTGTTCCGATCCTGTACCGTCCGTATTGGCGAGAGAGAGTTGCCGGTCGATTTGATCCTTCTTGAGATGCTGGACTTCGACGTTCTTTTGGGCATGGATTGGTTAGCCACGTGCTATGCTTCTGTCGACTGCCGCGAGAAGACAGTTCGATTTTGTTTTTCCCGGCGAGTCGGTTGTTGTTGTGTTGGGGGACCGTGGTGCCACCCCTCACAGTGTGATTTCTTCTTTTCGCGCTGGACAACTTTTAAGAAAGGGATGTCAGGGATTTCTCGCCTATGTTTGCGATACTAGAGTTATAGAGGTTCCTCTGGATCAGGTTCTGGTTGTTAGCGAGTTCCCTGATGTGTTCCCTGACGAGCTTCCCGGGCTACCGCCTGAGCATGATATTTCTTTCTGTATTGATTTGGTTCCTGGCACGGGGCCTATTTCTGTACCGCCTTATCGGATGGCCCTAGCGGAACTTAGAGAGTTGAAGGGTCAGCTGGAGGACTTGCTGGATAAGGGACTTATTCGACCCAGTGTTTCTCCTTGGGGTGCTCCAGTCCTGTTCGTCAAGAAGAAGGACGGCAGTTTGCGTTTGTGTATCGACTACCGTCAGCTGAACAGGGTGACAGTGTGGAACAGATATCCTTTGCCACGCATCGACGATTTGTTCGACCAGCTTCAGGGGGCAGGATACTTTTCGATGATCGATTTGCGATCGGGCTACCATCAGCTGTGGGTTCGACAGGAGGACATTCCTAGGACAGCTTTCCGCACACGTTACGGCCATTATGAGTTTTTGGTGATGTCGTTCGGACTCACCAATGCGCCAGCAGCATTTATGGATTTGATGAACCGTATTTTTCGGCCGTATCTTGATCTGTTCATCATAGTGTTTATTGACGATATCTTGGTGTATTCTCGGAGTAGAGAGGAGCACGAGCAGCACCTGCGGATTACACTGCAGACCTTGAGGGAGCATCAGCTTTTCGCCAAATTCTCCAAGTGTGCCTTCTGGCTAGACAGCGTAGATTTCTTGGGGCACGTGATTACACGAGATGGTATATGTGTCGACCCGAGGAAGATAGAGGCAGTTCGGAGTTGGCCTAGACCCACGTCAGTGACGGAGGTTCGCAGCTTTCTAGGGCTGGCAGGTTATTACAGGCGATTCGTGCAGGACTTCTCTCGCATTGCTACACCTTTGACCGGGTTGACCCGGAAGGGAGTTCACTTCGATTGGACGGAGGAGTGTGAGCATAGTTTCCAGCGACTACGGGCTCTACTGACTACGACACCAGTGCTATCATTGCCTTCAGGATTAGGCGGATTTATGGTCTACTGCGATGCTTCACGAGTGGGGCTGGGATGCATTTTGATGCAGCATGACAGGGTGATTGCGTATGCTTCACGGCAATTAAAGAAACATGATAAGAATTACCCTACGCATGATCTGGAGATGGCTGCAGTGGTCTTTGCACTCAAGATCTGGCGACATTATCTGTATGGAGAGTCATGCCAGATATTCACCGACCACAAGAGCTTAAAGTACATATTTCAGCAGCGAGACCTGAACCTTAGACAGCGCCGATGGATGGAGTTAGTGAAGGACTACGATTGTGAGATCTTGTATCACCCGGGCAGGGCGAATGTAGTGGCAGATGCTTTGAGCAGGAGGCCCGGGGGTAGTCTATCTTGTTTGAGCGCAGTGCAGAGGCAGTCGTCGGCAGATTGGCAGATCTTATGCGACAGTCGGATACAGTTCGAGTTTACGCCGATCGGAGGACAGATTGCGCATGTTCGTGCACGCCCACAGTTGCTCGACCGTATACTTGAGGCACAGCACCGTGATGACCGCTGTTCAGAGATCAGGACACAGATGGGACATGGCAGATTTTCCGAGTTCGTGATCGATGATCAGGGGATACTACGATTTGGAGCTAGACTGTGCGTACAGATGCTGAGGGATTGCGGCGCGAGATTCTTGAGGAGGCACATCGGTCGATATATAGTGTTCATCCCGGTTCCACCAAGATGTACCATGATATGAGAGATGTTTACTGGTGAGACGGTATGAAGAGAGACATTGCAGATTTTGTGTCAAGATGCCTGACTTGTCAGCAAGTCAAGGCTGAGCACCAGAGGCCCGCGGGAGAGCTACAGCCGTTACCCATTCCGGAGTGGAAATGGGAACAGATATCTATGGATTTCATTGTTGGTCTACCCAGGACTAGTCGAGGGTATGACTCCATCTGGGTGATCGTAGATCGTTTGACGAAAGCGGCTCACTTCTTACCGGTGAAGACGACTTTCGGATTTACTCAGTATGCCCAGGTTTATATTGATGAGATTGTACGACTGCACGAAGTTCCGACATGCATTGTGTCCGATAGAGGCACCCAGTTTACCAGCCGATTATGGCAGAGGCTTCAGGAGGCTTTGGGCACTCGCTTGAGTTTCAGTACAGCATTCCACCCGCAGACCGACGGACAGTCAAAGCGGACTATTCAGACTCTCGAAGACATGCTCAGAGCATGCGTATTAGACTTCGGAGGTAGCTGGGATCATCATTTTCCCTTAGTAGAGTTCTCCTACAACAACAGCTACCAGGAGACCATTCAGATGGCACCGTTTGAGGCTCTTTATGGGAGGAGATGCAGATCGCCCACCTGTTGGACGGAGCTCAGTGAGAGCGGTATCTTAGGGCCACAGATTGTAGAGGAGACGACAGCGAAGATCCAGTTGATTCGCGACAGGATGAGGGCGGCCCAAAGTAGGCAGAGATCTTATGCGGACCGTCGTCGGCGCAAACTTGAGTTTTCTGTTGGTGATCATGTTTTCTTGAGGGTCTCCCCAATGAAAGGCGTGATGAGGTTTGGGAAGAAGGGGAAACTTAGTCCCAGATACGTGGGCCCCTTCGAGATCCTTGAGCGTGTTGGTGCGGTTGCGTATCGATTAGCCCTTCCGCCCAGTTTTCCAGACGTGCACCCCGTATTTCACGTTTCGATGCTCCGCAGATATCTTCATGATCTTTCGCATGCGATTCAGCACCCGACGATCCAGCTTGAGCGCGATCTTTCCTATGCAGAGCAGCCGGTGATGATCTTGGATCGACAAGTGAAGAAACTGAGGTCGAAAGAGATACCGTCCGTCAAGGTACTTTGGCGTGGCCAGCGCGGCGAGGAGGTTACTTGGGAGACCGAGAGCGAGATGAGGAAGAAGTATCCCCATCTTCTTGAAGGTGAGTATGGTTAGATTTTTAAATTCGGGGACCGAATTTCTTTAAAGGGGGTAGATTTTAACACTTTGAATTTCCGTTTGCTTGTCTTTCGTGATAATTAGTGATCGTACGTGTTATTATATATGTGTTCCTAGGATTATTAGTTATTTTTAGTAGTGTTTGCACATTGGGAATTTTTCTTGTGTTTGTGCACACTTGCATACTTAGATTTTTTCTTGTGACTTGTTAACCATTCTTGTGCATGGTTGCAAACTTATTTTTCCCCCACCATTTAATCCTTTCACAAAACTCTTTTTATAATTTCAAACTCAATTAAACAAATGAGCATGGTGGTTAGGTGAAATGTTGACTTTTGAACCCCATTTTCTTCTGTTCCCTCTCTCTCTTTCCTCACTTCAGAAATTCTGGAGAATTTCCAGCAGCAAACCCTCCATTTTCCTCCATATTCTCTTCTCTTTTCATTCCCCTTTGATCCATACACAAACCCTATACTTATCAACTCATTTTCTTCACAAAACCTTAGTAAAAGTGAGCTTTTTGGGGTGTTTAAGGCAAATCTGCATACACGAAGGGAAAAGCTGAGACTTTGGTGTTCTACAAGGTTCTTAGAAGGTATTAATCCATATTAGCACTTCTTTTCCTTAGACTTGTTGTATTGTTTAGCAAAAATCACATTTTTGGTGCATTTTTAGTGATATTATAGGATATTTGTGATGTATATGTTAGATTGGTGTTCTCATAGTTTAGTTAGCTCCTTTAAGTGTTATTAGAGCTATTTTAACTAGCTTGCACTTCAGGTTGCACAAAAATACCCTAAAGTTCCATTTTTAGTGCAAAGTGTGGATTTTAACTAGAATTTGGGCACTGTCGGATCTGCTACTACCCGAGACATTGCAGAGCAAATCTAGATGTTACTGTAGCATACACAGGGGGTGTAGAGTGCACACACCAAACCTGAGAGCCCAATTCCCAAGTCTGGCCGCCAAAATGTGCATTCTGGCCGCCAATTGCGGCCAGATGAGGGAGTTTGGGGTTGGGGTTTGGGGTGTGGGTGTCTGCTACTATGTGGGTTGTTTTGGTATGTTTAGTTTTTCAATATCTTTCCTGTATCAAAATCTGGAGGTGATTACCTATTTTCCCGTATTTTCAACCTTTCGCGACACGCGTGATACGTGTGTGTGGGTTTAGAGTTTCTGCGTATCGCGACACGTCGGAGTGGGTTCAGGCGCGTAACCACACGTTTTAACGTATCGCGCACACGCGCGCTTGGTTCGCGACATGAGTTACTACCTCGGCTCTAATGTCGCGTTTGTGTGATTTCAAGCTTACGTGTGATATATTGTGTAATTCTAGGTTCGCAGGCGAGTACGGCGGACGCCGCACAGAAGGGGAAACAAGTTGTTGGCTACACCTAGCGAGAGACTACGGTGAGTAGATTTCACATCTACGGGGATATCGCCCGCATGGCGTTCTACGTCAGGGCTGATAGGACCTTATAGTTTCCTTAGTATACTTTGACTATTCATGGCTACTATTTAGTGCATGCTGCATTCCCTGCTATTTAGATATAAACTAGAATTGATAGAACACCGCACCATTACTAACGGTCCATGTTGCACGAGCACTATCCTTCATGTTACACACACACCGTTAGTACTTGCCATGACACTCACACTGTAGTATATCACATCGGATCATTACATTGTAGCTCATCTATATATGACATGACTTGATATTCATACTTGATGCCTATATCACATCGGATCATTGCATTGTAGCTCATCTATATATGACATGACTTGATGTTCATACTTGATGCCTATATCACATCGGATCATTGCATTGTAGCTCATCTATATATGACATGACTTGATATTCATACTTGATGCCTATATCACATCGGATCTTTGCATTGTAGCTCATCTATATATGACATGACTTGATATTCATACTTGATGCCTATATCACATCAGATCATTGCATTGTAGCTCATCTATATATGACATGACTTGATATTCATACTTGATGCCTATATCAAATCGGATCATTGCATTGTAGCTCATCTATATATGACATGACTTGATGTTCATACTTGATGCCTATATCACATCGGATCATTGCATTGTAGCTCATCTATATATGACATGACTTGATCTTCATACTTGATGCCTATATCACATCGGATCATTGCATTGTAGCTCATCTATATATGACATGACTTGATGTTCATACTTGATGCCTATATCACATCGGAGCATTGCATTGTAGCTCATCTATATATGACATGACTTGATATTCATACTAGATGCCTATATCACATCGGATCATTGCATTGTAGCTCATCTATATATGACATGACTTGATATTCATACTTGATGTCTATATCACATCGGATCATTGCATTGTAGCTCATCTATATATGACATGACTTGATATTCATACTTGATGCCTATATCACATCGGATCATTGCATTGTAGCTCATCTATATATGACATGACTTGATATTCATACTTGATGCCTATATCACATCGGATCATTGCATTGTAGCTCATCTATATATGACATGACTTGATGTTCGTACTTGATGCCTATATCACATCGGATCATTGCATTGTAGCTCATCTATATATGACATGACTTGATATTCATACTTGATGCCTATATCACATCGGATCATTGCATTGTAGCTCATCTATATATGACATGACTTGATATTCATACTTGATGCCTATATCACATCGGATCATTGCATTGTAGCTCATCTATATATGACTTGACTTGATGTTCATACTTGATGCCTATATCACATCGGATCATTGCATTGTGGCTCATCTATATATGACATGACATGATATTCATACTTGATGCCTATATCACATCGGACCATCATATTGTAGCTCATCTGTATGTGACTTGGCATGCTATTTATATTTGACGCACATATCATATCGGATCATTGACTTGTATTTTGGGTTTGGATTACATGTGATTTCTGGATTTGGGAACCGTGGCTATTCCAAATATATAATCATTTAAAAACCCGGTTCCCTTGATATGATATTTCGGTGCGTCCACCATGTGTTTTCTCGGTGCTAGAGTGATATATGTGAACCCGAATCGAGGAGCTGGTTGAGGCCGATTACGGGTACATGGTGGACCCGGTATGGTACCCCGGGGCGAGAACGGTTTCGCTGTGCAGTAGACGGTGAGCCTGGAAGAGGGACTACTACCTACCGGTGATTGGTTGGACCTGACAGTTATCCGGAGTGTACTGATCAGAGTCTATAGATGGATGTGGGGTGATCCGTACTGCCGGGGCCGAGGGCCGATACCGCAGACGGAGCCCATGGGCTGACCCGGACTGACGGGGCCCGATGGATGAGGATTTGCGTGTCGATGCTGGACACGAGTATTTATGATATTTGGGTGCCGATGTTGGGCACTCGGGATTCTCAGAGATGTATAGGATTCGAGGGCCGATGAGAGTGCCGGCGCCTGAGCTATTTGGGGGATCTGGGTGCATTGAGGGACACCGATTATATATTCCACATTGACATTCCGTGTAGATACTATATTGCCCCTGCTCAGCATTTACTATTGTATCTCATCCTGTAGTTACATTACCTGATAGAGCATTGTACCTCATCCTGTAGTTACATTACCTGATAGAGCATTTGCATGATTATTGCACTTACTGCTTATCACACATTGATATCATCTGTTGGCATATGATAGAGTAGCGCAGTACGTGCATGCTCGCGATTACCTTTATATGTTATCTCTATTCACGAGTTGGCAACTCACCCCCGTTGTGCCACAGTGTTTGCAGGTTGCCCTTCGGAGTAGTCGTGGCAGGCTGCGGCTGCATCTTTTGACACAGATACCCCCATAGTTGGTGTACTAGCTCTTTTGCTGATAGGTGGGTTTTGCGCGGTATCTGTTTATCTTTCAGTATGTACATTGTTGTATCTAGTATTCTCCATCTACCATGTAAGTATTTGACTTAGAGACAGTGTGAGGACGATGTTGTATTTTATTTGTATTCTGGTGTTGAGCTCGTTGTTAGCCGACTGTACTTGCAGTTTATCTTATCGGTGTTTTTCCCACTTGTGGATCTTGATCTTCGCTACGGCGTCGTATATTACTATCTTGGTGATTGTTTACTTAGATTTCTTATCATGTTAGTAAGTGCTTCCATTTAAAACTTATAACACTCTATACTTTCACTGGTTTGATTTCTGGGTTTTCGGTTCACTTAGTCGCGTTACGCCTGTAGACGTTACGTGGTTAAGTGCCGGTCACGGGCCAAACTTCGGGTCGTGACATGCGCTAGAATCAGCTGCATACCTTTTGAACCGAGTTCCTGAAGGGTTCCTAGGCACACTCAAGAGGTCTCACAGGGCATCAACCATGCCAAATTCAAAATTTTCCGGTGCCGAGAAACTCTAAACTAGATCGTTAACTAGAGAATAGGCGAAACTACAAGCTAGTAAACGACTTTATTGCTAAGTGAAAGAGACTACAACCTTTGTAGATCTGGTCCTCCACTTCCTTAGCTCCATGATGATGTCCTTCCACTGCGATCATCGGATCCCGGACTCTAGCGATGGTTTCGTCGAAGAAATGATCGGGCTAGGTCGTCGACTTCGATGCCGAAGATGATCTACGTCGAGGCAACTCAAGATCAAGCTCCAACTTCACCAAGTCATGAAACTTGTGAAGAAAACACCTAATACAACATGGCAAGTGGTAGAGGATGAAGAAATAGGAAGTGGGATCACTTTGGATTTGGATTTCTCACTTGATGTCATCACTTGACATTTTTTTAGAAAGCTTTTCTTTCTTCATCAAGAAGAAGAAGAAGAAAGAAATGAAAAATGAAATTAACTTAAAAAGAAAATCAAGTGACCCTTATCATATTGCAACCATGGTTAAGTGTAGAGAATAAACTAGGGTTAGGTGAATGGTTAGGTTAGGCAAAAGAAACAAAAATAGTTGAACTTTTCAAAGCTTCATGAAGCTTCAAAGTAAATCCAAAAGAAGCAACCATTTCTTTTCTTGCTAAAAGAATAATTAAATAAATGAATAAGTAAATCAAAACCCTAACCATTAACCTAATCATGGTTTAATCATACACACCCAAGTTTGCATGTATTATCAAACATGATACAAACTAGTGCACAAAACTATATCATATATACAATGTGCACATCCAGTGAGAAAGTTAATCTTAAGTGAACAAATACTAGTTAATGTAAACTAATATATCAAGTATATAATTATACATTAAATCATTAAATCAACACTTGATTTAATGATCCGGTCATAATGCATATAACCGACTAATATCAAGTGTATCAATGTATCGAATCAAAACTTGATTCGGTAACCCGGCTATATCACATGTAACCTGCCGATGATACAAATCGCGAGAATAGAATACAGTATCACATACTGGTATTATTCTCGGTCCCGCACATATCTCATATGCGCTCCTATTTCGTTTCGCTTGAGCAAGGAAACCTCTGTGTAGGACTCTAAAGATTCGTCAATACGCCGGCAGTAGGTGATGATCATATCAAACACCCACAAGCCGCAAGCGGTCTGTTAAACGTAACGGCCACCCGGGTATTGAGCGATCAGAAGATCAATGAGCAAGCCCGCTCACACTCCTGTGAATCCAACCAGCAACACTTACCGTACAGTCCGGTCTGTTCGTCTGATATGTCGCATATCTCGCCTAGGGGTGGTAAACGTCAGACCCCAGTAGCTCGATAAGTCGTGTCGATATGAGGTCTATAACAGTTCGAGATACTACTGATAACACTTACCAGTAAATCTCAGCAACCCTGGCCAGGGATTTCCGGTTATAGCCAATCGAACACAGTGCAACATCAACTCTCTATACCGGGAGAGACGAATCCCCTCCTATCGCTCATTGCCTCCATGTGATTCGGGACTGTACCCAAAAACCACCGTTTTGCACGCCCTCTTGGACGTGGTAAGGTGGAAATCAAAGCACAGTGGGAATCACACAAGACTCTATGACGATCTCGGGTCTACAGACTAACCTGTACCAGTGTCACCTGAGAACTGCTATCTTACGTAAGGTATAATACCATCTGGGAGTTCTCGGCGAGTCCGTCCAGTATACCCAGTCTCCACTGAGCACCCGTATATCATCTCTGATGTCAAACACCAATAGATATGGGATCATCCATCGCCCATCTGTATAGGTCGAGAAGGTATACGCTAGTCTACATTGGTATATCGATGCCCCGTCTCGATACACCCACGACTAGGGACCTTGAAGGATGTACTTATGGACTACCATGTCCCTACTAGTATGATCTACATCATAGTCCAGGTAGTCAAGTACACATCCTAAGGGCTTTACCAACATGTAATAGAGAGACAATTAGTGTACACGTTACGGTAAAGAGCAACCAGATAGCATACTATCATGTCGAGCAGGAAAGTCCTCCCTATATATGTTCAAGCATCCACTACAATATACATCCTATGTATAGTAATGGCCTCTAGGGCATACATATAACTAACAATCTCCCACTTGCACGAGGGCCATCTGTAGCAGTGGTTATAGTATCTCATACTCAATCATCCCATAATAGTCTCTCTCTGAGAAAAGGCCTTTGTGAGTGGATCCGCCGTGTTGTCCTCTGAGTCTGCTCTCCTAACCTCGATCCTATGGAGATCAACCATCTCCTTGATCAGGTGATACTGCCTTAGAATATGTCTGGATCACTGATGGGACGGACGTTCCTTGGCATAAGACACAACTTTATTGTCACACAATGGGAGGAACGAAGTTCATCTCATGAACTAATATACACCCAGAGTTCCTCTTTGGTAGCATCTTTGGTAGCGATGTATCCAGCCTTAATCGTCTAGTTTGCCACGGTATCTAGCTTGGAACTCTTCCAACATACCATCCCTTTACTGGGGGTCAAGACAATGCCTGTGACTGACATTCAGTCGTCTTTATCACCCTGGAACCCTTCCAGTGATTCTCCCCAGGATCGATTGATACCATCTCACTATAACTAGTGAGAGTCCTAACATCCAATTAGATCTATCTCATAGATCCAAAAACTAGGATTTAGCAGGTATCACTTTGATCCTATATGGAGAATCCTTATGATAAGCGAAGATTGATCGAGCGTAGCACAGGAAACTCCTTCCCTATCAAGAGTATGTCATCCACGTACTTTACGAGGATTACCACCATACTCCCTACTACCTTTTTGTATATACAAGGTTCATCTACCATTTTGATGATGTCAAACTGTTTGACTAACTCATCAAAACAGATGTTCCAACTCCGCGATACCTGCTTCATCACATAAAACATCTTGCACATGTTTCCGCTGCTCCAACTATCTACGAGGCCCTCTGGCTGTGTACTTATAGACGCACTCTTCTAAAACATCATTTAGAAAAGCAGTCATGGCACCCAACCGCCAGATATCGTAATCATGGTATGTAGCCGTGGCAAGTAGGATCTGGATGGACTTAAGCATAGCTACTGGAAAAAGGTTTCACCATTATCCATGCCTGGTCGATGATGAAAACCTTTAACAAGTCTAGTTTTGAAAGTCTCAACTTTTCCATGTGCACCAAGTAATCATCTCAAGATATACTTGCTCCTGATGGGGATTTAACCCTTCATATATAGCAACCAAAGTCCATACTTTGTTGGTGTATAAGGATTCCATCTCAGATCGATAAACATCCAGCCATTCCTACAGAGTTTCACTCCTGATGGCCAGCTCGAAACTAGTTGGGTCATCATCTCATGATGCAATCCTCGCTCCCACTGTCATAGAGAAACAGAAGTATCTCTCAGGTAGGTGAGGAACCCTACTAGATCGGCGGAGAGGCAGAGGTTCGTTGGAAACAATTGAATCCTTTGGTTCTACCAAATCATCAGCTACAGTTTGTATAGCTGGAACATTTCCATTTCTACAGAACTGACCTTGCCTCGATCTTGTCCGGATTTTGCTTTTAGACATTGGCTAGACAACCCCAGATCTTAACTAACTTAAGATATGGGCTCTTCCCTTTCCATATCACATATGAAGCGGTAGGCAACTGATTTGATTGGAACCCTATTCAATAGGTATGCAACTTCTCAAGTGCATAACACCCAATAGGAAAAAGGTAACTCAGTAGTACTCATCATAGAGCACACCATATCAAATAGGGTGTATCTGCTCCGTCCCGATATACCATCGTGCTATGGTGAATACGGAGGAGTAATTCTGAGAGAGAGTCTCATTCTCCTTTAGAATAGTCCAGGATTTCCGTGCTCAAGTATTCTCCTCCTCGATCACATCAAAGGACATAATACTTACACCCGTATTTTGGTTCTCTACTTCTAAATCATATTCTGTGAATATCTCAAAAGGTTCGGACTTGTGTTTCAACAGGAACATATGTCTGAATCTTGAGAGATTATCAGAGAATGTAATGATGTACAAAGAGCCGGTCTTGGCATGTGTAGACAGGGGACCTACATACATCAACATGTATCATCCCAAGAGTTCATTAACTCTTTCTCTGTTTCCAGTAAACGGAGCTATGGTCATCTTATCTCTGTGACATGACTTGCAGGTTTCACAAGATGTAAATTCAAACTAATTTAAATATGCATCTAAATATAACATCAGCCAGTCGGGTCGCATTGATATGATCTAGTCTACAATGCTTCAAGAAGGATTCGTTCATTTCTGAACTCTTCCTCTTGTGTGTGTTCTATATACTAAGAACCGTAGTTTGATTTAGAACATCAATGCTTTTAGATAACATGCCTGAACCGATCAACTTTTGATATAGGAAATGTTCAAAACATTATCCAACAATACAAAATTTTATCATTTCTTTACTTATAAAGAGACTGTACATCAGGTTCAGTATCTAATAACATTCGTTCAGAATCAATGTATTTGTAATACAGGATGACAGTGACCAACAGACTTGGCTGCAACATTTTCCCCGTTTTCTGCCTCATGAAACTTATCACCCGTTCTCAGTTCTCTACCTTTCTGTTGCCCTATGTAATATATTATATATGTGGGATCCTGATCTGGTATCATATACCCAGGACGTAAAGGACATTGAGAAACAGTTCTGTGTAACGAACACACCCGAAGATGATGCATCAACATGCACTTTCTTCGTTTGGGCGGCACGGGAAATCTGGTATTCCCCAATTCCTGCTCTGTCTTATAACAATTATAAGTTGGAGCGGGACCAACGTTCCCCAGCTCAGTATAACAAGCGGGTTCGGTCAATATATCCGTTTAATTATATTGATTAAGGCGTGATATGGTCGTTACCTGGAGAGAGAGAGAAGAAAACACTCTGCGTGCGCTCTTGCAAGATCAGATTGGTTATTATTTTATTTAATCAGGATGACTCCCACTGTTTTTATCAAATCTTCCTTCAAACCCTAAAAGGAAAGACTAGCCTGGATTAATTACACGCTACAAGTTCGCCAATCTTTCAGCCAGGCCAGTGTCGGTACTTTGAGGGAGGTTCCTCGTGCTTTCGCACGGACCTAATTACAGTAAACCTCGTTTTCCCAGAGGCGTAACCCCGTCGACACCTTTCTAGACACCTACTAGATCGGATAATTGTAATGTGTAAAACTCTCCCAGAAGTAACAATTACTCGAAGTGGGTATCGGGATCCAACTATCACATAGAAGGTATGCAATCTCATTGCAAATTTTAACACTTGAAATTCCCGATAATTTTGCCCCTAGCGTCCTATGACCTTGACGCAGGCCAACAAACCATGGTGCGCTAGTCAAGTTCAACCCGTCATTTCCTGATTGAATTAAACCCACCCGCACGACCCTTGACGCAGGCCAACAAAGTCGCACGACTACCCTAATCCAATTTGCATAATATGCATAAGCAGATAAATACTAGTTAGCTACCGCACACTACGCCTTGACGCAGTCCAACAAACGTAGCACGAATACTAAGTAGGACTTATCTGAAATGACGGAGGGCTACGACAGGTTTTTCTGAAAACCTATTGCGTAATGAACTAGTTATCGTTGTAGAATCAAATGATTTTAAAATGGAGTGTTTTTTAGGCTTTTCTAGTTTTGCTAAAGGGGTCACTCCCGGTGAAGGGATCGTTGGCCCTTTCCTCATCGAATAAAGTGCAGGATATATCATATATACTGCTATGCAAAGCAAAAACTATATAAGCAATCAAAAGACAAACCGAGGGTTGTAGCATCTGCCAGTTATTTCTAAAGGAGTCACTCCCGGTGAAGGGATCTCGGTCCTTTCCTTATCGAATAAGGTGCAGGATGTTCTACAAGGAACACCGTGATGCAAAGCAGAACTGTAGCTACCTGTTTTTGAAAATTCGATTCCACAACATCTTGGGTTTCTTTTCTTTAATTAATCATATTAATGAAGTCCCATCATTTAAGTTACCTAAACATCACAGATAAATACGACGTACACTTATGCCATCCGCATTCGCCTCGATGTCCCCTCGTGCACCGTTAGGTTAGGTGACTAACGGCATAGCGGGGCAGGGCTAGCACGGGTGTAAAACATAAGTAACGTCTATATAATATATCATATATACTATATACTATATCTATCACAGAACATCACATGATCACATCACAGATAACGCAGCAGAAAATATCATATGAAATATTGGATTTACTAGGACGTCCGTGTTTTCAATACGAGCCAGTATAAAACACGGATTCCACGGTCGCGATGAATAGCTAAACCCACACCCCTAGACCCCTACGAGAGCGGCAAGAAACCCTACCAATTCTAGAGTTAGGAGACCCGGACTCGACTCCTCGAGTTGGTCTCCCACTGGACTCCAGAACCCGGTTACTTGTGCTCTCCTCCTTGGGTCTATCCTAGTGCGGAAAAGTAAATAATATACAAAAGGTGACATCTTCCGCAACCTGGAAGTGCCCTAATAAAAGAATATTACATACAAGTTTTCACATTAATGAAAATGAAAAACACTAATCTCACATAAAAACCCCCGGCTATTCAAAAACGACGATCCAATATAACATATCCAGCAACACATAACATCACATATCATCAACGTAAGTAAACATGCGTATCCCAATTGTCGTTGACATATAGCAACGAAACCGGCGATATCACATATTACACTTACGGTCACAGAAAAGAAAGTGTAAAACTACAACAGTTGGAATCCGCAACCTGCATAGACATCGCATGCCTAATCAAATGAATTCCTTAGACATCGCATGCCTAACAATAATAAACCCCGCATTTTAGTCTCATTATCGAAAACTCTTTTCAATTACAAGTCGGGAAATTCAACTGGATTTCCGACATTCTGATCGAATGCTCCTCGCAAACTTTAGTAGGCGGCCGCACCCCCGATACCGTCGACGAAGTGCACCAAGGCGGAACACCGCTGCTGCGACCACCCGAACGGATGCTTTCGGCGACGCGGTTATCCTACAGTCACTTGGTCGGGGCTATGGGGCGCGGCTGTCTATTAAGTTTACCGGCGAATATCCGCGTACGCTACGTGATTGCGACGGACTTTTGATCGCATCAAAATTCCGTGAACACCGATCAAGTGAGACTAAACTGCTATGTTTATAACATTCATTCAGTTATCTCATAACTATTTGTGGATTCCAAATATTGTATCACATTCCTGATAAAATAGAAAATGTTAAACTTTCCGATCGAACAATCAAACACCCAAGTTTTCCCGAAATAGCTCAACACATGAAATAAGTTTAAGAACATTCACTTCGTGCCACGGTACCAACGGTCCAGCCGTAGAAGGGTCAAGCCAACGCCTCACATGTGGCACGCCGTACTGCCCCAAACCCTAAGGTTCAAAGGGCAGTTCAAGACGGTCACATAATCGAGTTAAGGTTTGTTGTCTTCTAGAGGGACCATCGCGTTACTTGCACTACTTAGAACGTCATTAAACTACGGAAAACTCCAACACTTGGAAATTTTCCGGCAGGGGAAAAATTGGGTATTTATATCCGGTCGAACTTTTCAACATATTCTAAAATTACCTGGAAAAACCAGTAGGCGAAGTTAAACATCCCGATCGAAACACCGAGTCCCCAATACAACCCAGAAAACTCAACTGTTGAGTAAACTTTAAAAATTCCCAGAAAATACAACAATCAATATAAGACATTACTGTTCAAAGCACGTGCCAAGAAGCAACTTTTTGGCCGCGGAACCACCGCACATGCTAGGGTGGGGCCGCGGTTCCATGGCGCTTTAGTCGAGTTAGGTGCACGTGCTTTATAGTAACTCCTAGAAAAGCCTGCTGTATTTTTTGGTAATTTTTAATTCACAAAAATCCAAAATTACAGAAAATTTCCAGAGAGTGATTTTAAGTTAGGGTTTCGTGTTCGATCGGGTTTCTAACTTCGTCTACGCATCGCCTAAGGCTCTAGCTTGGCTCTGATACCACTGAAGGGTTCCTAGGCACACTCAAGAGGTCTCACAAGGCATCAACCATGCCAAATTCAAAATTTTCCGGTGCCGAGAAACCCTAAACTAGATCGTTAACTAGAGAATAGGCGAAACTACAAGCTAGTAAACGACTTTACTGCTAAGTGAAAGAGACTACAACCTTTGTAGATCCGGTCCTCCACTTCCTTAGCTCCATGATGATGTCCCTCCGCTGCGATCATCGGATCCCGGACTCTAGCGATGGTTTCGTCGAAGAAATGATCGGGCTAGGTCGTCGACTTCGATGCCGAAGATGATCTACGTCGAGGCAACTCAAGATTAAGCTCCAACTTCACCAAGTCATGAAACTTGTGAAGAAAACACCCAATACAACATGGCAAGTGGTAGAGGATGAAGAAATAGGAAGTGGGTTCACTTTGGATTTGGATTTCTCACTTGATTTCATCACTTGACATTTTTGTAGAAAGCTTTTATTTCTTCATCAAGAAGAAGAAGAAGAAAGAAATGAAAAATGAAATTAACTTAAAAAGAAAATCAAGTGACCCTTATCATATTGCAACCATCGTTAAGTGTAGAGAATAAACTAGGGTTAGGTGAATGGTTAGGTTAGGCAAAAGAAACAAAAATGGTTGAACTTTTCAAAGCTTCATGAAGCTTCAAAGTAAATCCAAAAGAAGCAACCATTTCTTTTCTTGCTAAAAGAATAATTAAATAAATGAATAAGTAAATCGAAACCCTAATCATTAACCTAATCATGGATTAATCATACACACCCAAGTTTGCATGTATCATCAAACATGATACAAACTAGTGCACAAAACTATATCATATATACAATATGCACATCAAGTAAGAAAGTTAATCTTAAGTGAACAAATACTAGTTAATGTAAAGTAATATTCAAATATATAATTATACATTAAATCATTAAGTCAACACTTGATTTAATGATCCGGTCATAATGCATATAACCGACTAATATCAAGTGTATCAATGTATCGAATCAACACTTGATTCAGTAACCCGGCTATATCACATATAACCTGCCGATGATACAAATAGCGAGAATAGAATACAGTATCACATACTGGTATTATTCTCGGTCCCGCACATATCTCATATGCGCTCCTATTTCGTTTCGCTTGAGCCAGGAAACCTCTGTGTAGGACTCTAAAGACTCGTCAATACGCCGGCAGTACGTGATGATCATATCAAACACCCACAAGCCGCAAGCGGTCTGCTAAACGTAACGGCCACACAGGTATTGAGCGATCAGAAGATCAACGAGCAAGCCCGCTCACACTCCTGTGAATCCAACCAGCAACACTTACCGTACAGTCCGGTCTGTTCGTCTGATATGTCGCATATCTCGCCTAGGGGTGGTAAACGTCAGACTCCAGTAGCTCGATAAGTCGTGTCGATATGAGGTCTATAACAGTTCAAGATACTACTGATAACACTTACCAGTAAATCTCAGCAACCCTGGCCAGGGATTTCCGGTTATAGCCAATCGAACACAGTGCAACATCAACTCCCAATACCGGGAGAGACGAATCCTTCCTATCGCTCATTGCCTCCATGTGATTCGGGACTGTACCCAAAAACCACCGTTTTGCACGCCCTCTTGGACGTGGTAAGGTGGAAATCAAAGCACAGTGGGAATCACACAAGACTCTATAACGATCTCGGGTCTACAGATTAACCTGTACCAGTGTCACCTGAGAACTGCCATCTTACGTAAGGTATAATACCATCTGGGAGTTCTTGACGAGTCCGTCCAGTGTACCCAGTCTCCACTGAGCACTCGTATATCATCTCTGATGTCAAACACCAATGGATATGGGATCATCCATCGCCCATCTGTATGGGTTGAGAAGGTATACGCTAGTCTACTCTGGTATATCGATACCCCATCTCGATACACCCACGACTAGGGACCTTGAAGGATGTACTTATGGACTACCATGTCCCCACTAGTATGATCTGCATCATAGTCCAGGTAGTCAAGTACACATCCTAAGGGCTTTACCATCATGTAACAGAAAGACAATCAGTGTACACGTTAAGGTAAAGAGCAACCAGATAGCATACTATCATGTCGAGCAAGAAAGTCCTCCCCATATATGTCCAAGCATCCACTACAATATACATCCTATGTATAGTAATGGCCTCTAGGGCATACATATAACTAACAGTTCCAACTAAGACTGTACCTACCACCCCATATCAGATGTGGAGTGGGAAGAAACCCTATCTTAATCACATTAAGACATGGGGATGTCCAGCTTTTGTCAAAAAGCAGCATGCGGACAAGCTCGAGGAACGCTCAGTACAGTGTAAGTTTGTGGGATACCCAAAGAACTCCAAGAGGTATCTTTTCTATTACGCAGAGGAACAAAAGCTTTTTATTTCTCGTCATGCCCGCTTCTTGGAAACTGAGTTTTTGGAAAACCAGATAAGTGGGAGCGCAATAGAACTGGAAGAAATTCCAGAACCACGAGCTATTACTGAAAGCTTAGTAGAACAAGAGGGTTCGAAAGAACAGGACATTCCTACGCCGCTCCACAGGAGTAGTAGGCAGTCTCATCCGCCCGAGAGATACTACGGTTTTCTCATAGACGAGGATAGAGAGGATTGCATTATGGATTATGGTGAGCTTACTAGCTTCCAGCAAGCCATTCAGAGCGGTGACTCGGTAAAATGGCTGGATGCAATGCGGACCGAGATGGAGTCCATGTACACCAACAAAGTTTGGACTTTGGACTTTGCTCCAGAAGGGGTAAAACCTGTAGGCTGCAAATGGATCTTCAGAAAGAAGATTGGTGTAGATGGGCAGGTTGAGACCTATAAAGCTAGACTTGTTGCAAAGGGTTTTCGTCAAAGACCTGGTTTGGACTATGACGAGACCTTTTCTCCAGTGGCTATGCTGAAATCCATTCGGATCCTTCTTGCCATTGCTGCCTTCCACGATTATGAAATCTGGCAGATGGACGTAAAGACGGCTTTCCTAAATGGGAATTTAGAAGAGTGCGTCTATATGGATCAGCCGGAGGGATTCATTCAGAGTTGGAGCAGCGGTAAAGTGTGCAAGTTGCTAAAGTCCATCTATGGACTTAAGCAGGCATCGCGGAGTTGGAACATCTGCTTTGATGATACTGTTAAGGAATTCGACTTTATCAAAAAACCAGATGAAACATGCATTTATAGTAAGATTGCAGGGAGAACTGTGGTATTCCTCGTCTTGTACGCGGATGACATTCTCCTAATAGGAAATGATATTCCTATGCTACAGTCAGTCAAAGGATTCTTGTCGCAGAGGTTCTCCATGAAGAACCTGGGCGATGCCAACTATATTCTGGGGATCCAGATCTATCGTGATAGATCTAAGAGGATGTTGGGACTTTCACAGTCAAGGTACATCGATACCTGAAAAGATTCAGTATTGAAGATTATAAGCGCGGTAATTTACCGGCTTGTCACGGGATCACCCTCTCTAAAGAGATGTCTCCCAAGACTGATTTGGAAAGGGATTGCATATCTATTATACCCTACGCTTCTATGGTAGACTCTATAATGTATGCGATATTATGTACCAGACCAGATGTAGCATACGCATTGATCGTTGTAAGCCGGTATCAGTCGGACCCAGGGGAGAAACACTGGATAGTGGTAAAGAACATTCTCAAGTACCTGAGAAGGACTAAGGAGGTGTTCTTGGTGTATGGCGGAAAAGACCTCCAGATCGAGGCCTTTGCTGACTCCAGCTTCCAGAGTGACAAGGATGACTCCAAGTCCATGTCGGGTTATGTCTTTACCCTCAATAGAGGGGCGGTTTGCTGGAAGAGTTCCAAACAGGAGACCGTTGCTGACTCAACTATAGAAGCGGAGTACATAGCTACTTGCGATGCCGCAAAGGAAGCTGTCTGGATGAAGAAGTTCCTCACGGAGCTTCAGGTGGTTCCTACCATTGTTGATCCAATACCGCTGTATTGCGACAACAACGGCGCTATAGCTTTAGCGAAGGAACCCAGGTTCCATCAGAAGTCCAGACACATTTTGAGGCGGTACCACCTGATCAGGGAGATCATAGATCGCCGGAAGATCAAGGTGAAGAGAGTAAATACGGAGAATAACACTGCAGATCCACTCACGAAGACCCTACCCCAGACTCAGTTCGAGCGGCTGATCGAGATGATAGGTCTTCGATACGCCAGTATATGGATTTAGTGCAAGTGGGAGATTGTTAGTGTATATGCCCTAGAGGCCATTACTGTATCATACTAGCTTGTATATTACTTAATGGAAGCTTTGGATATTCACAGTTGTATAGACAATCTTGCTCAAAATGATAGTATGCTACTTGGTTTGTTTCTACTTCAATATGTGCATGTGTTTCTTTTAGCATATCGCTTCTACATATTAATAGAGCCCTTAGGATCTTTGCTTGATTACCAGCGTTGTGATGGCAGTCACACTTATGGGGTCTGGGTAATCTATAAGCACATCCTTATACAGGTCCCTAGTCGTAGGATTATCGAGACAGGGCATCGATACTCTGGAATATACTAGCATATGCGCTTCTCATTCCAGCAGGGGAGATGGTGTGCCCCACAGCCATCAGTACGTCATACTGTAGATAGTATGCGGGTGCTCGTTAGGTTACGAGTACACTGGACAGGACTCGTCGGGAACTGTTGGTTGGTATTATACCTATCGTCAGTTATCAGTTCCCAGGTGATATGAGTACAGCTTAGTCCGCTGACTTGACACTGTCACTTCGCCTCGAGTGTGTTCTCACTGTACTTAGATTACTACCCTACCACGGCTCAAAGGAGTCGTGCATACAGGTAGTAGTTGGGTGCAGTCCCGAAGTACTTGGAGGCAGTGACGGTTAGACAGTATTCGTCTCTCCCGGTATTGGGGGTTGACATCGCACTGTGTCTAGGAGAGCCATTACACGAGTAGTCCCTGGCCAGGGCAAGCGAGATATACTGGTAGGTTTCCAGTGTTATCTCAGGGTGTTCTGGGCTACACTCCGACACGACTTGTACCACTATTAGGGGACAGACGTTCACCATCTCCTAGGCCCGCCATGCAATGTATCAGACGAACAGACCGGACTGTACGGAGATTGTCACATACAGGCTCAGTAGGAGTTCGGATGGGTTTACCTCATCGGCTTTCTTATCGACATCTACTTGGGGACCGTTACGTACAGATAGTGCCACTTGCGGTCTGTGGTTAAACCCACTGCCAGCATAGTGTCGAGTCTTTAGAGTCCCACACAGAGAGTTTCCCTGCACTGAGCGAAAAGTGTAGAGGCCGTATGGTTTTACGGCAGGGCTGCGATCACTTACGTGCACTTGTGTGCGTATGCTGTTCGGGCAGGCAATACTAGTGGGCTTTGGTTTAAGCCGGATCCTAGTACTGCACGGATGGATTTGTTTTGTCTTTTGTGCATTCACATTCTACGGAATGCGGATGAGGGTGTGTCTGCACAGTTTTGAGGAGCGATAAAGGAGGAGGTGCCCCATTAGGGTTTTGGCAATTGGTTCGGCCAAAACCGTTATGTGGCAGGCTCATTAGGGTTTCGACAATTCGTTCGGTCAAAACCATTATGAGCCGGAGACATTATTTTTTACTAATCCTTTTTGTGATAATTTTGTGATGGCTAATTGCATTGACCATTTGACCACCTTGACCTCTCTTGACTTTGTTGACCCGTTGACCGGAGTTGACCATTGACCTTCATGAGAGGTCTACACTCTTCTTTGGATTTTCTTTTTCTTTTTGATTATGAAAATGGTCAAATCAATGTAGCATCAATTTTATCATGATAGGATTTGTAATGATGTTGTTTTACTATTATTGCAACCATGGTGCCCTTTTTCTTTGGTGATGATATTCTTTTTCTCACTCTCATTCTCTCTCTTAGAAAAGAAAAAGAGAAAGAGCTCCATGGTTGCAAAACACTCCTTCTTCTTCCTCTTGATTTCTTCTTTTGATCTCATGTGTTGAGAGAAAAAGATCCGAAAAAGACAAACACTTCCATATATCTCTACTACACAACCTATGGCATCTAGACTGGCGATCTCGTTGCCCTAGTTGCCTCGGCTCGAGGTGGAGCTCAGTGTACATCTCTCGGGTGGATCGTCTTCGACTCAAGGAGGCCGCAGAGGTGACCAAGATCCGGATCGTTCCTTGGAGCTTGGATGGACGAGCGGGACAGCGGAATGAAGACCCGAAGGACCGGTTTCGTGAGGTATAATTTCTACGTCATAGTAGTTAATGCCTCTAGTAGTTTGCTAGTTTCTAGTTTAGCAAAGATCATCACTTTTTAGTCCATGTTGCCTTGCGCCAATTTTTTTTTTTTCGCCGTTTCCGCCTCCCCGTAAGAACCGGGATGAGCAACATGGACTTACAAATGAGACATACCTAGATCAGTTTTATATGCAGTACGGAATGCCCAAAGAGCATCCGTCAATTTGGTTGACCAATCTTTTCGATTTTTAGAAACAGTTTTCTCCAAAATTTGTTTGATTTGTCTGTTTGAAACCTCTGCCTTCCCACTCGTTTGGGGATGATAGGGTGTAGAAAATTTATGGTTGATTGCATATTTCCGCATCAAAGTCTCGAAAGACCGATTGCAGAAATGCATCCCGGGCACGCACAAGGTTTTGTTTGAAGAGAACGATTATCGCTAATGATAGCGTGTGGGTGTCCAAATCACGAAAAGATGTTTTCATTTAAAAACTTAATGACAACCTTTTTGTCATTAGTGCGACAAGGAACAGCTTCTACCCACTTTGAGACGTAATCAACCGCAAGCAATATGTACAGATTCCCGAAAGAGTTGGGAAAAGAACCTATAAAGTCTATACCCCAAACGTCAAAAATTTCAACCACCAAGATGGGTTGAAGTGGCATCTCATTACTCCGAGAAATCCTTCCCGTATGTCGACACTGTGTACAGGTTTTGCAATGATCAAATGCATCTTTGAATAAAGTCGGCCAATAAAAACCGCATTGCAAAACCTTCTCCGCCGTCTTTCGAGAAACGAAATGAC
Organism: Agapanthus africanus; assembly: GCA_030015575.1. NCBI lineage: Eukaryota > Viridiplantae > Streptophyta > Magnoliopsida > Asparagales > Amaryllidaceae > Agapanthus > Agapanthus africanus. The sequence continues at coordinate 221,087,944 of JASDDO010000029.1, forward strand.
CCCCACATGCCTGATCATGACAAAAATATTGAACACTCTTGAATTCATCGTTGGGGACGCATCTGCGAATGATCTGGTCAGGACAATACTTAAACAGATACGGTTCATCCCAGTAAAAATGTTTTACTTGGGATAGAAATCGATGTTTGTCCCGTCTCGACCATTCACAGGGAATAAGTCCCATAGCAAGATAATTCTCAATATCCCCGAACCAAGGTTCAGTGGATACTTTCAAGAGTTGTTCTTCTGGAAAAGAATCATTGATCGACAGGGTCACAGGTGCAGAAGAGATGCGCGAAAGATGGTAGGCCACAATGTTTTCACATCCTTTCTTATCTTTAATAACAAGATCAAATTCTTGTAATAGAAGGATCCAACCTATTAGCTTACCTTTAGCTTCCTTCTTCGCCAAAAGATGTTTCAAGACGGAGTGGTCAGTGTACACAACAATTGGTGAGCCAATCAAGTAAGGCCTGAATTTTTCTAATGCAAATACAACCGCCAAAAGTTCTTTTTCGGTAGTTGTATAATTAATTTGATCATCGTTCAGGGTCTTACTTGCATAATAGATCACGTGTATCATCTTTTCAATGTGCTGTCCTAAGACTGCACCAACTGCAAAATCTGATGCATCACACATAAGCTCTAAAGGGTGGTTCCAATCTAGAGAAGATAGAACGGGGGCTGTAGTGAGAGAGTGTTTAAGTGAGTCAAATGCTGCCTCACAATCCGAGTCAAAGTGAAAGGTTGTGTCCTTGGCCAAGAGAAGAGTTAAAGGTCTAGCAATTTTGCTAAAATGCTTAATGAATCTCCTGTAAAAGCCTACATGGCCAAGAAAGGATCGTATATCCTTGACGCATTTGGGATGAGGAAGGTTTTGAATGACATCTATTTTAGCTCTGTCAACCTCAATGCCTTTCCATGAAATAACATGTCCAAGCACAATTCCCTCTTGGACCTGAAATGGCATTTTTCCAAATTCAAAGTTAAGTTCTTCTCTTTACAACGAGTAAGAACTGCGTCAAGATGTTATAGGTAGTCAGCAAAAAAATCTCCAAATATCGAGAAATCGTCCATGAAAATCTCCAGAAAATTCTCGACCATGTCTGAGAATATCCCCATCATACACCGCTGAAATGTAGCGGGAGCATTGCATAACCCAAAGGGCTTGCGTCTATAAGCAAAAGTACTAAAAGGACTAGTAAATGGGGTTTTGTCTTGATCCTTTTTGGTAATAGGGACCTGGTTATATCCAGAGTATCCATCCATAAAGCAGTAATATTCCCGTCCAGCTAAGCGTTCTAGCATCTGGTCAATAAAAGGTAGAGGAAAATGGTCTTTCCTTGTTGCGGTATTGAGTTTTCTATAATCAATACATACACGCCACCCAGTTTGAGTGCGTATCTGGATTAACTCATTTGCCTCATTTGTTATGACCGTGATGCCATATTTCTTAGGGACGACATGAATTGGACTTACCTATTGGCTATCGGTGATTGGGTAAATGATACCATTGTCAAGGCATTTGACGATCTCTTTGTTCACCGCATCCTTCATGACGGAGTTTAACCGTCTCTGTTGTTCTCGGGTTGGCTTGGCTTCATCCATCAGATGTATATGACGTTCAACAATCAAGGGACTAATCCCTTTGATGTCATCCATAGTCCAACCAAACGCCTGCCTATTAGATCTCAATACCGATAAAAGAGCGTTCTCTTGCTCTGAGGCTAGAGAAGCTGATATGATAACAGGTAAAGACTCATTCTCACCTAAATATGCATATTTAAGGTGAGAAGGTAAAAGTTTTAGATCTAATGTGGGCGGAGAAACTATAGAAGGTGGGATCATTGAATGATATTCGGAGTCAAGGAGAAGCTCGTAGCCTGCATAGGATACAGACTCGGAAAGTGATGAGTCAAGAGTTTCAGACTCAAGCGTGGAAAATGTGTCCTCACTAAGATATGAAAGATCAAACATTGATGTGCTAGTGTCGTCGAGATCTTCAAAGCAAAGTTCATCAACTTCGCAACTTTCGGGAGCAATCTCATGGACAGAACATGCATCAAGTATGTGAGCAGAGGGTTTAGATGGTTGACTTCAAATTTTATAGATGTTCAGTTCAATTATCATTTTTCCAAAAGATAGGTTCATTGAACCGTTTCGACAATTAATGACAGCATTGGAAGTAGCAATGAATGGTCGACCCAGAATCACCGGAATTTGGTTTTGTGGGTTCTCTACAAGTTGTGTATCAAGAATAATAAAGTCCACAGGGAATATGAATTCCCCGACTTTATTCAACACATCCTCCAGTTCACCCCTAGGTTTGGTGATTGATCGGTCTGCCATTTGGAGAGTGCAATGAGCTGGTTTCAACTCTCCAATCCCTAACTGCTCGTAAACAGAGTATGGAAGCAGGTTAACACTTGCATCCAGGTCAAGTAAAGCACGATTAATGTTTTTACCCCCAATAGAAATCGATATCGTAGGACATCCTGGATCCTTACGTTTCTTAGGTAACTGTGGGGTAAAATCAGTGCTAACATTATTAGTCATGAAGACTTTTTTAGGCACTTGAGTCTTCTTCTTCCTAGTGCACAAGTCTTTCAGAATTTTCGCATAAGCGGGGACTTGTTGAATAGCATCTAGAAGAGAGATGTTGATGTTAACCTGTTTGAACATTTCCATAATCTTCTCCATATGTGGACTAGATTTGTTACCTCTTAACCGGTTCGGATAAGGAGCTTTAGCAATCATAACTGGGTCCATCATTGGAGACGGTGGTGTGTGTGGAACTGATCCCAGAATAGGAGTAGGGATCGTCTTCGGTGGAGTAGAATAGGTATGCTGAGGTGTCAAGCCTTGAGGAAAATGAAGAATAGGCTCGCAAAAAGGTGGTAGGGTAGAAGAAGTAGGTGTTGAAGTAGAAGTGTGTGTGGAAGGAAAAGTGTCAGCCGGGGTATTATTGATCAATTCATCATGATTATCAATCTCTTCCCCAACTTAATTATTCAGCACTCTTCCTGATCTCAACGTTGTTATGGCATTCACATTGTAGTTTTGTGAATGCCCAGGATTCGGTAGGGGTTGAGACGGAAGTTTCCCTTTCTTTCTAGCACTCATTTCGGCTTTCAATTGTGCAATTTGATCTTCTATCGATTTAATACTCTCACTTTGGAAGTCAGAGTTTTTCTGGAATTTTTCGAGGGAAGACTTAAATTCATCTGACATTTGTTTCATGAACATTTCAAAAGTTCGTTCAAGTGAAGATGAGTTATCAGTACCAGTCAACTGCAAAGGATTATACGGTGCAGGTGTGTTGACCGGATTTTGAAAGTTTTGTGATTGATAGGGGTGCTGAGTCAGTTGAAATGGCTGCTGTTATGGTGGAGGATCCCTTTGAAAATTATTTTGATTTGGAACCGTGTTTTGATTTTGTTGTTGGTTCCAAGCAAAATTAGGGTGATTCCTCCAACCCTGATTATACGTGGAAGAATACGGATCGTTTCTAGGTCTTTGTTGGAAAGCAGCATTGGTATGCTCTTGACCTTGAAACGGAGAATTTAAAGGACATTCTTCTGTAAGATGAGATGGATCAGAACAGCATCCACAGACAGTTTTGGAAAGTGACATCTGATTTAGGGAGGCTGCTAAAAATTTATGTTCCATAGCTTTGAGTTTCTTTTGCATTGCTGCCATTTCAGCTCTAACTCCTATGGAAACATCAATTTGGTGAATGCCACCCCTAGACGATGACTGGTTTACACTCTCCCACTGTAAAGATTTTTCAGCGAAATCTTCTAAAAATCTCCAGGTTTCACCATCATCTTTAATCATGAAGGTGACTTGACACATGGATTCAAGGTTCTGTTTTGTGGTAGGATTAATGCCCTCATATATGATTCTGCACAGATCCCATCTTGGAATTCCATGATGTGGACATTGAACTAACAGATCCTTGAAGCGTTCAAAACACTTCGAGAATGGTTCATTTGGAAACTGGGTAAATTGATTTATTTCGCTACGGACTCGAGCTGTTTTATGATTAGGGTAGAATTTCTTAAGGAATGCTGTTACGAATTCTGCCCAGTTCGAAATAGAATGTGCGGCTGTGTTATAAAGCCACTTCTCGGCTATATCGCACAAGGTAAATGGGAGAAGACGTAATCTCATAGCATCCACAGAAAGCTGTGAAGTACCCATCATAGCGCATACAATTTCAAATTTGGTAATAAAGACATATGCGTCTTCAGACTCGAGACCATGATATTTAGGTAAAATATTGATGTATTGGGGTTTTATTTCAAAGTTGTCCCCATTGGCTGGTGGAATGGTGAGACAGGTCGAAAGAGGACCTCGCATAGGGTAGCATCTCTCTTAGAGAGAGATGCGGGGCGGATTCTGCGCATCAGCGGAAGGTGGAAGAGTAGTGTTAAAGAAGTTCGATGGAGAATCGTCCATTGAGGTGGGTGTGGTTGGGGGTGTAGAAAAAGAAGACGTAGAATTACAGACTTCAGAGTCGATTGGAGAAACGCGGACAAGACGGGCACTAGAATCATGTGTCCAGCCGAGCATGCACTAAATGGGTTAGCACAAGTGGCAGTGTTAAGTGATAATTAAGGAAAAGATGAGATTGGTGTTTGGTTTTTGAAAAAGACGGATTTTTTGAAAAAAAAATTCACACAAACAATGCACAAGAAACCCTAAATCTAATGGTCACCTAGGTCAAGTCTCTAGACCGCTCCTAGAGTTCCAGAAGTCAAGTCGCAAGATAGATCCTCTACTGCCTCTTTGCCCCTTCTGTGGCCTGGTAAGTGCCAGGTAAGTGGGAGGTTCTCCACTACGTAAGTAGTGGGCCTAATTAAGTAACCACTTACCTTAGACACACTTGCCTAGACACCACAAAAGAAACCCGGATAAGCAATAGATTACCCACGACCTTCTTCTGTCCTAAATGGGCGCGACAGTCCTTAGAGTCTTGTCTAGATTTCTTTTAGTTAATGATGGTGATGCGGATGCAAGTTTTTGATTTTTGGGGCTTAAGACGGGTAATGGCATCCCGACCTAATCTGAATTTTGATCGTGCCCCTTAATTTCCGTGTTAAAAATGTAAACAACCAAGATCAAACACGCAACAATTTTTCTTTTTGCGGCGCTGCGAATTTTTGCAAAGAAACCTGCTGAAATTTGTTAATGGACAGAGAAGGGAGGAGATAAGAAAGTTAGAAATTCACCTAGAAATTTTGGTACAGTGAAACCCTAATCCCGCCGCGGAACCGCCGCAAGATGGACTATATAGCCGCGGATGCACGGTCTTCTGATGAGATCCCTGCACAAAAATTTCAGGAACTGTTCCAAATTCCTCTCTGGACGTTTTGAGATGTCCTGAAAATTTTTCCTCTCTCTCCACGTATTCCAGATCTCCTTGCAACAAATCACAACAAATCGTTAAGCGCTTGTTACGGATTTTGATCTAAAAAACTGATGGAATAATAAATTTTCCGACTCAAATTACAAAAACGAACAAATTAGCACATTATCCCCGACAACGGCGCCAATTGATTGATCATTATCTTCGTGTGTTTGTTAAATGTTTCACGACTAAAGAAATTTATACCGCAATCAATTAACGGTGTCTATTGTAGGTTTGTCGGTAAATGCGGATCGTCCACTAGGAAAGTGTGATTTGATCGATCTTGTTTTAGTTGAGTTGAAAATTAAAGAGATAAAAGAAAATGATTCAAGAATTATAAGATTTTAGTTTCAAGAACATAAAGAGATAGATCTAAAATCAAATGTTAATAAAGATCAAGAAAATGTCCAAACCAATTGAATTATCAAGATATGAAGAATAGCTTGTAGGATCCGATTGAGTTAATAGCTAATGATGAATCTAATAATTCCTAATCTTATCTATTGAATATTTGTAGCTAGATTGATGATGATGATTAAAGATTATGGATCAATTGAAGAAATTAGGGTTTCTCCTTCACTATCCCTTGTCTTTTCATCATAAGCATTCGGATCTAGCCTCTAGCAAAGAAAATCACCAATAGTTTGATCCCTAATTTGCAACAAAATAATCAAGAAGTCTCTCGCTCCAAATTAGGTCATCAACGATTCTTTTTGCTAAGGTTCACAAATCTCATAAGACTTAAGACTAGTATTAAGATTTGATCATCATTAGATCTATCAATTCTCTTGAATCCTCCACAAGCGGAGTTTTCACTCAAACATTATGAAAAAGAAAACAATCAAGAATAGATGAATCTTCATAATGCTCAAAATGTAAAGAAAAGCAAGATCAAGAATTTTCACCTTTTATTAATCAACGTTTCGTTACAATTCACTCAAAGATTACTAATTTTGAGGAGAGAACTCAATCGTCGAAACTAGCTTCGCATCGTCTTCTTGAGTCGCAGATCGTCATGGATCTCTTGCTCGGATGAAGATCGGCGTTGCTTGAAAAGACTTGTTGAAGGCTTGCTTTAGCTCGGTTCTCTATGGATCTTGATTTAGATCAAATTCTGTCATTCAATATGATTTAGAAAATGATTTGGATCTCACTAATATTTTTATCACTCAAATGATGAACCCAAATTAATTTCCCTCCAAATTCAACAACCTTTTCTTAACAACCCTAGCTCCTCTTTTATAATAGTTCAAATTTGAAACTTCCCTCCAAAGATAGGTTGTTAGAGAGAGCCTTCTAGAATGAGTTTGTTAGGGAATATTCTAGAATATGGAATATTCTAGGATAAGGTTTGTTAGCCAGAGCCTTCTGGATAAAGCCACGTGATCTTTAGGAGTCTTCTAGAAGCTGAGGTTGTTGCAGAGAGCCACATGGGGAAACTTGAAGTGCCGACGTGTCCATCAAGACGCGGATCCACGGCGGATCGGCTGACTCGGTCGTGGATCCGCGGCCTTGTGGTGGGCTCAGTGCATCATTTCTCTGGGCTTTTTCTGCTGTTGGATTTTTGATCTTAATCTAATGCTTGGAATCTCATTAACCTCTTTTGTTTAATGCCAGATCTCAGGTCAAAGACTTGCTGTATTTTTACCGGCACTTTTAGCAAATGATTGATCGTCTAACGTGTGATGAAATGTAAAGTGTTCACAATCAAAGAAATTTATACCGCAATCAATTAACGGTGTCGGTGTAGCGCGTTAATGAATACAGATCGTCCACTGAGATGTGTGTTTTGATCGATTTTGTTTTAGATGAGTCGAAATAAAAAGATAAAGGATAATTACAAGAAAATTGATTCAAGATTTGTATGATTTGATTTTAAGAAACATCAAGAAAATAGAGATCTAGAATCAAGAATCAAGAAATATCCCAATCACTTTGATTTATCAAGATAATGAAGAATAGCTTGCAGGATTCGATTGAGTTTAGCTAATAATGAATCTAATAATTCCTAATCTTATCTATTGATAATTTGTATCAACATTGATGATGATGAATGAAGATTAGGGATCTATTGAAGAAACTAGGGTTTCTCCTTCCATCCCTTGTCTTTTCAATCATGATCATTCGGATCTAGCCACTAGCAAAAAAAATCATCAATCATTTGATCCCTAATTTGCAACGAAATTTGCAAGAATGTGATCTCGATCCAAATTAGGTCATTGATGATTCTTTTTTCTAGAGTTCACAAATCTCATAAGACTTAAAATTAGTATTAACATTTGATCATCATTAGATTTATCAATTCTCTCGAATCCTCCATAAGCGGAGAATTTACTCAAGTATCATGAAAATAAATGAATCAAAGATCAAGAAGTTTCACTACGCAAGAATGTAAAGAATACAAGAATTTCAATTATCACCTTTATTAAATCGACGACTAATTACACATTCCTTCAATTCGAGATTACAAGATGTTGCTCTTGATCGCTTCTTTTGAAGAGGTAACTAGATCCGTCGAATTTCGCTCCGCTCGATCTCCGTGAGTCGCGGATCTCTTGCTCGGATGAAGATTGGCTTCGTGGATAAAGGATCGATGGTTGCTTGCTTGATTTGCTTCTCAAAATGATCTTGATTTTGCTTTGGAAATGGATTTGGGCTTGGGTTTTTGGTATCAAGTTGTGTCACTCAACTTGAATTTTGAATTGTGGCTCTCAATTTCCCCCCCCCCAAATGAACAACTTTTCCCCCCAAAATGAACCACTTTTCCCTCCAAAATGCTAGGTTGTTAGAGAGAACATTCTAGAATAAGGTTGTTGGAGAGAATATTCTAGAGTGTGTTTGTTGGAGAGAGCTTTCTAGAAAAAGGTTGTTACAAGGAGCCTTCTAGAAGAAGGTTGTTATAAGGAGCCTTCTAGAAGAATTTTGTTATAAGGAGCCTTCTAGAAGAAGTTTGTTATGCAGAGCCTTCTTGAAGAAGCCCCGTGGTAATTGAGAGTCTTCTGGAAGCTTGGTTTTTTACAGGGAATATTCCAGAGGATTTTGGAGTGCTAAGGAGCTAATCAGGCCGCTTAACAGCGGCAACTCGGCCGACTCAGCCGCAGATCCCCGGCCATGTGGGTGAGTTACTGCATGCAATTTCCAGGGAATTCTTCTGTTGGGTTTAGGGTCATTATCTGATGTCTGGAATATTATATTTCTTTCTTTTTTGTTGCCAGATCTCAAGTCAAAGACTTGCTGTATTTTTACCGGCACTTTTAGCAATTCCGGCTCTTTTACATGGAGAATTTCCTGTACACAATCTCGAGACAAGGGTTGATATATAGAAATCAATGCGTTTAGTAATAAACACGTAATTTCCCTTCAGAATGTCGATTATAACTATAACACAGGTTATTTACTATTTTATAGATGAATTCGTAATCCGTGTTATATTTACAATAAACACCCTTAGATGATTGATAAGAGTGGGGAAATTGTCTTGTTAAGAATGCAATATTTTCGACTGATCAAATTCACCCAAACTTAATTCTGGTCATCTCGAGCAAACATATTTATTTTTATTTAAGAGAAGGAGAAAATATAAGAAAGAGAAAAACTAACTATCATACTTTCATAGGCAAACACGATTGCACTGAGCACGTGCAACAAGCCTTTAAACCTCTTGGTGTCCCTAGTAGGAGGAGTGTTGTCTCCTGATGGTTTTCAGCGGATTGCACCCATAAAATCCCATAATAAATGGAAGACTGTGAAAGTTATATATAAAGATAAGAATTGTAAAGAAAGACTTTGAAAATTAGAGTTTCCAACTAATACTAGCTTTTTGGTTGTCATGAAACCTATCTTAATAGTCATGAAAAGATGTTAGAAATCACATCATCTCTCAATAAAACATCGTCTTTATTCTTCATTCTTACCTTTCTTCCAAACATCGATCATATAACCCTACGTGTGTGTAAAGAACATCCCTACACTCGGAGAATTCAATTCAAGCAATCATATTCTTGTCCATCTACCTCAGTACTTTTTAATTGATATTTAGATGGAATTTGCTCACACATTTTTCATGCGACCGTTAATACTTCTTGAGGTACTAACTGACCGATTACTCATGTGCTTGCTAAATAGGTGTATTTAATATTTTCCTCGTCTTGCACCACCTAAGGCTTAGCAGTGACTCCCAAACCAGTTAGTCTAAGGCACTAGGTGATGAAGCACCCTTACTATATTTTTTTTATTGCTGCCTTGGTGATAACAAAACCAGTGTTCATTTTTAACCATTTTATCTTTTATTTTCCATTTATTATTTCCTTCATACTTTGGCTTTAAGACAAGAGCATTTCAAGGTATCCTCTACCATCCCAAGTTTCAAGACGTGTGTATGTGCGAATAGTATGGTATCAACATTCAAATGTTTGGCTTCCATAATAGGAACTATTTTTCAGAATTATTTTTATCCTCAGATTAGTGACTTCTTTCATCTCACTAACTCTTGGGACAACGGCTCATAACTACTTATTACTATTTTCGTTTAAGAAAACTTCTAATTTTCTAGGTTTTCTTAAACTTTTCCAATCTTTTTGATGTAATTTTTCACTATCTAATCTTTTATTATCTTATTTATGTACAATTTTTTTATATGTTTTGTGCTTATGCAAAGTATGATGCAATGATGCGTAAATAAGCACAAACCTCCCCCAAACATGTTTTCAACAGTGTCCTCACTGTTGCTATCTGTTAAAGCTCCAAAACCTGTAAGCTTAGGAGGACATTATTAACGGGGGAAATAAATATATGAAAGTGAAAATCCTCCCCCAAACGTATTTTTGGCTCATAATTTTGAGGACAAAAGTTATGTTCAAGAGCCAAAAATATACCCCCCTTCAAACATGAGTTAGACAATATTAAGTATTTTAAGAGGGGGTAAGTCATTTGGTCAAAATAAAACTTTACAAAGACCAAAAATTAATACCAACCATTCAAAGATTTTATCAGTGTAGCATATAGGTCGGTGGAAGAACATGTTGTATAGAGTCAAGAAGAAATGAGGAAGAGATAAGTGGTGGTCTGGAAAGAGTTTGAGTTTTAAATTAGAGAAATGAAAGAATGAGGATGAGTGTGAATGATTAGGAAGAAGGAGTGGTGGTGGTTCAACTTCTATAGGTGGAGGTTGATTAATCACAGAATCCGTGATGTTGAGAAATGCAAGTTCGTCAGCAAAAAGTTCTTCAAAACTTTCATCAATAGTGTGATCGAACATTTTGCTGTCAATAAGTTTTGTACCAGAATTTATCATACTTGATTTGTCAAAATCTATGAAGGTAGAAGACTCAAAAAACTCATCCACCTCATTTTCAAAACATCCAAATCAAGTTGGCTTTCTGGGATTGTCGAACTTGAATTAATGGATTGTGATTCATCAACACTCATTATCATTACAAGAACAGAAGAAGAACCATAGAGAGTGGAAGATGAAATGGGTAAACAAATTGGCGTGTGAAGTATTGCTGAACCAGATGTGGAAGATGGAGGCTGAATTTCGGTCCGATCTTCGGGTATACCAATTATTATCAACTTGGAGAAGCATTTAGGGTTCGGGAAGAATTAAAGGCTCAAGATGATGACCACAAGGAAGTGAAAGGATCTGATGAATTGGTGGGACAAACTCATCCAAAACTTCGGGTTCATCAATCAATATATCCCCAACGTCAATCTCCTCATTCCAGTGAAAGTTAAAATTCTCTACCACCTCATTCAAATTATGGTTTTCAATCAATTTTGGTTCAAGAATGGAGGTGTAAAGATCACAAGGATTTGGTATGGTTTCACTTGAAATGGACCCTTCACAGTCGGGTAAATCAAACACTGCATTATTACACAACTTCTCATACATTCTATCGTCCATTGGTGAATCATTTGGTGTACTCGAAGAATCTGTGAAACTGGAGTTGTGGATTTCAGTTAGGAAAGGGAAGGTTTGATTAGGAAGAGTGTATAATTCTGTTTCACTACCCAAATTCTCATTTTGTCCTATGCCTGAATTATATACTCAAAAATTTTGGGCTGCTTTGAAATTATTTGCTTGCATCCACTCTATCATTTCCTTCCTCATTTGGTTCGACATTTCCAAATATTTTTCTAATGTCTGCTCAAGACTAGACTTAGGTCGATAAGGGGTTTCCGTATAAGATTGAAATTCTTGTGGACAATTACAACTCCCAAATGACTGATTAGAAGGACTGTCTAGAGAAAGTGGAAAAGTCGGATTGGATTGATAGGAATAGAATGGTTGCGAAAATTGGGTAGGAATCAGATCAACATTATGATAAGAAGAATATTGATATTGGTTGATCGATTGGCTATTGAACATCATACAAGCCACAAACCGATTATGAAATTCTTCTTTGGACAGTGGAGGTGATGGTTGATACTGGTCCGGGTTGAAACTTTGGCCTTTATCCCTAGCTATATGCTCAGCAATGGACATGCGTCTAGGGGCATCCTCACTCGGAGTATCAACAAAAACAGATGTAGAATTAGGATACGGTTGATATTGGTCTAGATTGAAACTTTGTCCTTTATCCCTAGCTATATGCTCAATAATGGACATGCGTCTAGAGGAATCTTCACTAGGAGTATCAACTGAAACAATTGTAGAATTAGAATACTGTTGATAGGACATGGACTGAGGTCGCCAACTGTTTCTACCCGCTTGTTCTATCCGATCTCTTAAGACATGGGAGAGTCGGACGGTACACCGTAGCGATTACGAAAACAAGAAATATCTGGTTGTGGACAGCAAAGCTCGGCAAGAGTTCTTCTATTTGGGTCACCCATTATAAGAAGAGAAGAGGGGGTAAAGGGTAAAAAGGGAAGAAAATAATTTGTTTGTTTTGAAAAAGGATGGATTTATGAAAATTCACACAAAAATGCACACGCAACCCTATATCTAATGGTCACGTAGGTCAAGTCACTAGGCCGCTCCTAGACTTCCAGAAGACAAATCGCAGGATAAATCCTCTACTGCCTCTTTATCCCTCTTGTGGCCAGGTAAGTGCCAGGTAAGTGGGAGGTTATCCGCTACGTAAGTAGCGTGCCTAATTAAGTAACCACTTGCCTTAGACACACTTGCCTTAGACACTACAAAAGAAATGCGGATAAACAATAGATTACCCACGACCTCTTTCTGTCCTAATTGAGCGCGACGGTCCTTAGAGTCTCGTCTAGATATTTTTTAATTAATAAGGGTGATGCAGATGCAAGTTTTGTGATTTCCGGGGCTTAGGAAGGTTAATGAAATCCCCACCTAATCTGAATTTGGTCTTTGCCCTTAATTTCCGTGTTAAAATATGCAAACAACCAATTTCAAGAATCGCAACAAATTTATTTTTTAGCGGCGCTGAATTTTGCAAAGAATCCTGAAGGAAATTTGTTATTGGACAAGATCAGATAGAAGAGGAGAAAACAGATAGCAAACCTGAGAAATTTGGCATAGCGAACACCCTAAACGGCGGCGGAACCGCCGCAAAAACCAGTACTACGCCGCGGATCCGCGGTGAAATGGAGGAAGTAGGGCTTCAAACTTTTCCTGTAGCTTCTTGTACTCCTCTAGAATTTGTAGATCTTATCTGAATCTTGATCTAACTGCCGAAATGATTCCAGATTCCCCCGCAAAAATTCAAACACTAAACGTTAAGCACTTGAAGCGAATCTTGGAAGAAAATTTGATGGAATAATACTTTTTCAACTCAAATAACAAAAACTAACAAAATAGCACACATCCCCGGCAACGGCGCCATTTGATTGATCTTCTAAGTTGTGATGAAATGTAACGTGTTCACAATCAATGAAATTTATACCGCAATCAATTAATGGTGTCGGTGTAGCGCGTTAATGAATACAGATTGTCCACTGAGATGCGTGTTTTGATCGATTTTGTTTTAGATGAGTCGAAATGAAAAGATAAAAGAAAATTGCAAGAAAATTGATTCAAGATTTGTATGATTTGATTTTAAGAAACATCAAGAAAATAGAGATCTAGAATCAAGAATCAAGAAATGTCCCAGTCACTTTGATTTATCAAGATAATGAAGAATAACTTGTAGGATTCGATTGAGTTAATAGCTAATGATGAATCTAATAATTCCTAATCTTATTTATTGATAATTTGTAGCTAGTTTGATGATGATGAATGAAGATTAGGGATCTATTGAAGAAACTAGGGTTTCTCCTTCTATCTCTTATCTTTTCAATCATGATCATTCGGATCTAGCCTCTAGCAAAGAAAACCATCAATCATTTGATCCCTAATTTGCAACGAAATTCACAAGAATGTGATCTCGATCCAAATTAGGTCATCGATGATTCTTTTTCGTAGAGTTCACAAATTTCATAAGACTTAAAATTAGTATTAAGATTTGATCATCATTAGATATATCAATTCTCTCGAATCCTCCACAAGCGGAGAATTTACTCAAGCATTATGAAAATAAATGAATCAAAGATCAAGAAGTTTCACAACGCAAGAATGTAAAGAAAACAAGAATTTCAATTATTACCTTTATTAAATCGACGACTAATTACACATTCCCTCAATTCGAAGTTACAAGATGTTGCTCTCGATCACTCCTTTTGAAGAGGTAACTAAATCCGTCAAATTTCGCTCCGCTCGATCTCCATGAGTCGCGGATCTCTTGCTCGGATGAAGATTGGCTTCGCGGATAAAGGATCGATGGTTGCTTGCTTGATTTGCTTCTCAAAATGGTCTTGATTTTGCTTTGGAAATGGATTTGGGCTAGGTTTTTGGTATCAAGTTGTGTCACTCAACTTGAATTTTGAATTGTGGCTCTCATTGTTTCCCCCCAAAATGAACAACTTTTCCACCCAAAATGAACCACTTTTCCTTCCAAAATGCTAGGTTGTTAGAGAGAACCTTCAAGAATAAGATTGTTGGAGAGAATATTCTAGAGTGAGTTTGTTGGAGAGAGCTTTCTAGAATAAGGTTGTTATAAGGAGCCTTCTAGAAGAAGGTTGTTATAAGGAGCTTTCTAGAAGAGGTTTGTTATAAGGAGCCTTCTAGAAGAACTTTGTTATGCAGAGCCTTCTGGAAGAAGCCACGTGGTAATTGAGAGTCTTCTGGAAGCTAGGTTTGTTACAGGGAATATTCCAGAGGATTTGGGAGAGCCAAGGAGCTAACCAGGCCGCGGAACCGCGGCAACTCGGCCGACTCGGCCGCGGATCCGCGGCCATGTGGGTGAGTTACTGCATGCAATTTCCAGGGAATTCTTCTGTTTGGTTTAGGGTCATTATCTGTTTTCTGGAATATTATATTTCTTTCTTTTTTGCTGCCAGATCTCAAGTCAAAGACTTGCTATATTTTTACCGGCACTTTTAGCAATTCCGGCTCTTTTACCTGGAGAATTTCCTGCACACAATCTCGAGATAAGGGTTGATATATACAAATCAATGCGATTAGTAATAAACACGTAATTTCCCTTCAGAATGTCGATTATAACTATAACACAGGTTATTTGGTATTTTACAGATGAATTCGTAATCCGTGTTATATTTACAATAAACACCCTTAGATGATTGATAAGAGTAGGAAAATTGTCGTGTTAAGAATGCAATATTTTTGACTGATCAGCAATTCCGGCTCTTTTACCTGGTGAATTTCCTGCAAATCAATGCGATTAGTAACAAACACGTAATTTCCCTTCAGAATGTCGATTATAACTATAACACAGTATATTTGGTATTTTCTATATGAATTCGTAATCCGTGTTATAATTACAATAAACACCTATATATGAATGATAAGATTAGGGAAATTAACGTGTTGAGAATGCACTATTTTTGACTGATCACCTTACTTCTGGGATTGGCAAGTAACTTGCCGCGCTCACAGGGGTCTACGTTTTTCATTGCACGGTCTGCCTACACGATCGAGAACATCGGATCTCATTTGCGGCTAAAATGAAACCCAAAGCTCCTGTAGGGTTACTAGGCACTAGAACAAGTTTCTACAAGGTATCAACCATGCCAAAATCAAATTTTTCATGTGCCGAACAACCCAAGCGAGATCGTAAACTAGAGATTAGGCGAAACAATGAACAAGTAAACAACTTTACTTCTAAGAGAAAGGGATTACAACCTTTGTAGTCCGTTCCTTCGCTTCGTAAGCTCCGAGTAGTAGTCCCTTCGCCGCGATCCATGAACTCCCGAACTCTAGAGAGGATCCACAAGTCGAATGATGCATGCTTGCTTGAAGTCTTCCATCTCGAAGATGATCTACCTTGAAGAAACTCAAACCCAAGCACTTGCTTTGATAATCAAGTATTAGCAAAGCAAACAACCTAATCTAAGTGGCAAGAATAGATGAGGATGATGAAGTAGGAACTTAGCTCTTATTTGTTTTCGATTTCTCACTCATTTTCATCACATCACCAAAAGCTAGAAAGCTTTTTCAAGAGGAAGAAGAAGTTGAAGCAAAACCATTTGTGATGAATAATGAAAACTTATGTTGTAGTTACAAATCAACCATGGATTAAGAATAAAGACTTAAACCCTTGTAGAGAATTAACTAAGGTAAAGGGTTTGGGTTGGGTTAAGGAAATATCTACACAAAATATCATAGTCAAAGTCAAAGCTTCAAGAAGCTTAATGGAAGCATCATGCAAGCTTAACCCTAATCCAAACCTTAACCATATTTAAACTCCACAAAACATGTTGCATTTGTAACCCTAACATGTTACAATATTATATATCACATATACAATATTTATTGTAACAAAATAAAATAATACAATAAACATATATCACATTTATATCAATGTATTATCCAAGTGAGAAAAAGAATCTTTAAGTGAGCTAATATTAGTTAATGTAATATAATATATCAAATATATAATTATACATTAAATCAGCGAATCAACACTTGATCAGATAATCCGGCTATTTCACAAATAACCGACTAATATAATCTGTATCAGTTCATCGAATCAACATTTGATCCGATGACCCGGCTATATCACATATACTCGGCCGATATCACATATCGTGAGAATCTAATACGGTATCACATACACTTATTGTTCTCGGTCCCGCACATATCACATATGTCCTCCTACTCCGTTTTGCCTGAGCCAGGAAACCTCTGTGTAGGACTCTAAAGAATCGTCAATACGCCGGCAGTAGGTGATGATCATATCAAACACCCACAAGCTGCAAGCGGTCTACTAAACGTAACAGCCACCCAGGTATTGAGCGATCGGAAGATCAACAAGCAAGCCTATACATTCTCCTGCGAATCCAATCAGTAACACTCCCGTACAGTCTGGTCTTTTCATCTTATATGTCGCATATCTCGCCTAGGGGTGGTAAACGTCAGACCCCAGTAGCTCGATAAGTCGTGTCGATATGAGGTCCATAACAGTTCGAGAAACTACTGATAACACTTTCCTATAAATCTCAGCAACCCTGGCCAGCGATTTCCAGTTATAGCCAATCGAACACAGCGCAACATCAACTCCGTATACGGGGAGAGACGAAACCCCTCCTATCACTCACTGCCTCCATGTGATTCGGGACTGTACCCAAAAGCCACCTTTTTGCACACCCTCTTGGATGTGGTATGGTGGAAATCAAAGCACAGTGGGAATTACACAAGTCTCTATGATGATCTCGGGTCTACAGACTAACCTGTACCAGTGTCACCAGAGAACTGCAATCTAACGTGAGGTATAATACCATCTGGGAGTTCTCCGCGAGTCCGTCCAGTGTACCCAGTCTCCACTGAGCACCCGTATACCTTCTTTGATGTCAAACACAATGGATATAGGATTATCCATCGCCCATCATATGGCTCAAGAAGCGCATATGCTAGTCTACGCTGAAGTATCGATGCCCTGTCTCGGTACTCCCACGACTAGGGACATTTGAAGGATTTACTTAACGAATACACTATCCCCACTAGTATGATCTACATCATAGTCCTGGTAGTCAAGTACTCATCATAAGGGCTTTATCAACACGTAACATAGAGACAATCAGAGTACATGTTAAGATAAAGAACAACCAAATAGCATACTATCATGTCGAGCAAGAAAGTCCTACCTATATACGTCCAAGCATCCACTATAATATACATCGTATGTACAGTAATGGCCTCTATGGCATACATATAACTAACAATCTCCCACTTGCGCTAGGGTCATCTGTTATGGTATCGCATACCCAACAATCAGCTGTGGTTGAAGTATCTCAGACTCAACTATCCCATAAAAGTCTCTACTAGGAAATAGGCCTTTGTGAGTGGATCCACGCTGTTGTCCTCTGTGTCTACTATCCAAACCTCGATCTCCCTGGAGATCAACTATCTCCATGATCAGGCGATACTGCCTAAGAATATGTCTGGATCTCAGATGGGATGAGGGGGTTCCTTGGAAAAAGCCACAACTCCATTGTCACACAATGGTAGGAACGAAGTTCATCCTTGGTAACAATGTATCTTTCCTTTAATCGTCTAGTGTGTCACGGTATCTAGCTTGGAACTCTTCCAACATACCGTACCTCCTCTGTGGGTAAAGACAATGCCTGTGACTGACATTCAGTCAACCTTACCATTCTGGAACCATTCCAGTGATTCTCCCCAGGGTCGATTGATACTATCTCACTACAACTAGTGAGAATCCTAACATCCAATTAGATCTATCTCATAGATACAAAACTCAGGATTTAGGTGGTATCATCTTGATCCTTTATGGAGAATCTTTGTGATAATAGGAGATTGACCGAGCGTAGCATAGGAAACTCCTTCCCTATCAAGAGCATATCATCCATGTACAATACGAGGATCACCACCATACTCTCTACTACCTTTTTGTATATACAAGGTCCATCTACCATTTTTATGAAGTCAAACTCTTTTACTACCATTTCAAAACAGACGTTCTAATTCCGCGATGCCTGCTTTATCCCATAAAACACCTTGCACACGTTTTCGCTGCTCCCACTGTCTACGAAGCCCTCTGGCTGTGTACTTATAGACGCTATCTTCTAAATCATCATTTATAAAAGCTGTCATGACACCCAACCTTCAGAAATCGTAGTCATGGTATGTAGCAATGGCAAGTAGGATCTGGATGGACTTAAGCATAGCTTTGAAAGTCTCAACTTTTCCATGTAAACCAAGTAATCTTCTCAAGATATACTTGCTCCTGATGGGAATTTAACCCTTCAGATAAAGCAACCAAAGTCCATACTTTGTTGGTGTATATGGATTCCATCTCAGATCGCTAAGCATCCAGCCATTCTTACAGAGTCCCACTCCTGATGGCCTGCTCGAAACAAGTTGGGTCATCATCTCATGATGTAATCCTCGCTCCCACTGTCATAGAGAAACCGAAGTATCTTCAGGTGGGTGAGGAACCCTACTAGATCGGCGGAGAGGCTGAGGTTCGTTGGAAACTATTGAATCCTTTGGTTCTACCAAATCATCAGCTGCAGTTTGTATAGCTGGAACCCTTTACAGTTCTACCTCAAGATCACTAATTTCTTCATAAGAAATTCCCTTTCACAAAGGTGGCATGCTGAGAAATAAAAAACCTTTTGTTCCTCGGTTAGGTAGAAGATATTCCCTTGCGAATGCTTAGAATATCCAACAAACTTCTACAGAACTGACTTTGCTTTGAGCTTGTCCGTATTTTGCTTTTAGACATAGGCCGGCCAACCCCAAATAATAACTTACTTAAGATATGAGCTCTTCCCATTCCATATAACATATGAAGTAGTAGGCATCTGATTTGATTGGAACCCTATTCAATAGGTATGTACCTTCTCAAGTGCATAACTCCCAAAAGGAAATAAGAAACTCAATAGTACTCATCATAGAGTACAACATATCTAATACGGTGTGATTGCTCCGCCCCGGTACATTGACGTGCTGTGGTGTATACGGAAGAGTAATGCTTAGAGAGAATCTTATTCTCTTTTAGAATAGTCCAGGAATCCCGTGCTCAAGTATTCTCCTCCCTGATCACATCAAAGGACATAATACTTATACCCCTTTTGGTTCTCTACTTCTAACTCATATTCATTAAATTTCTCAAAAGGTTCAGACTTGTGTTTCAACAGGAACATATGTCCGAACCTTGAGAGATAATCAGTGAATGTAATGAAGTATAAAGAACCGGTCCTGGCATCTGTAGACATGGGACCTTACATACATCAACATGTATCAATCCCAAGAGTTCACTAACTCTTTCTCTGTTTCCAATAAACAGAGCTGTGGTCATCTTATCTTTGTGACATGACCAGCAAGTTTCGCAAGATGTAAATTCAAACTAATTTAAATATGCAACTAAATGTAACTTCAGTTAGTGTTGGGAATCCTCCCGCGCGCACAAACGCGTATGTTTCGGAAATGGATACGTTTTGATGGAAAACGGAATGCACGCACGAGATCGTTCTCGTTTTACTATTTATAACCGCAAGTGCACGGCGCGTTGTAGCGAGCCGGCAAGCACGGGTCGATCCGCAAAGAATTGAGTATTAGGTATCGTTGTGTAAGGTTAACAAATTAACATATGGTTGGTTGTCACGAAATTATAAAAGAATACGAAAACAAGAAAAGCTAGAAAACAAGTATAAAGAAGGAATGGTTGTAGCTTGGTTCGGAAGCTTGAATCGCGACATTTACCTCTACGCTTCCTTTGTTATGAGTTGTCCAGCCTTACCTTGATTCCGGCATGAAGCACGACTTGTCAATGCAGTTGCGGAGCACAAACCGTCAAAGTCCGACATTCGGCGCAAAGCACGAAACGAGTCCGTTTTGGTCGCTTACCGTTTGTATGTCCGCGCTTGGGGTATCAACACTAAACACGAGGTTTTGCAAGCATACCGCAACAATGAAAACACAAAGGGGTTAGTGAGAGCAAAAGATATTGGTGTTGAGTTTGCCAAGGGTTTGTGAAAGTATATAGTATATGAAACAAAGAGTTTGTCAAGCACTTTATCACAACATACCATATCCCACTTAGCAACCTTAACACAAAATGGATTTTAAGCACATTAAACATAATCAAGAGGTGGAGGAGACAAAGCCTTTCATCTCACTTCCTCACACACACCACAACCAAAATGAAGATTAGTTAAGCATGGTAATAAAAAGAAAGCAAGAAAAGAAAGCAAGTAAATAAAAGAAACCATAATGTATTGGTCACTTTAGAACAAGATACAAACTTTGGTGACTTGTTCAACCTCCTTAATGAAGCTCTCCAAAGAGAGCTTCAAAAGGGAAGAAGAAGAAGAAACCAACTGAAGTTCCCTCCCTTCAAGCTAAACAAAAACAAAGCAAAACAAAAATTATGAAATGGTATATACATTGTAGCCTCTCTCCCTTGCCCACTGATATGTATTTATAGGCTCAAAAGAAAAATAAATAAACAATAAAAATGAGCTGACGTGGCATCAGGGAAGGCACAGGAGAATGATTGGGCCCACAGGAGTAAGTGGAGCCGGCGTCGCCGGTTTTTAGGGGATGGTCACAGGGTCAAATCCAAGTAGAGGGGCTCGTATTGGGTGTGTGGGATTGTGTGCACTCCAATAAGCCTCTGATGCTGTTTGCTTGGTCTTATTTCACCTGGTTTGCATGCAGAGAATTGGAGGGAAATGAGTTGCTTCAAATCACATCATATCTTTATGCATTCAATGCCCATTAATGCACATCACACCATGCCCACTTGTGCCATGATTCATGGCTGCCCCATCATGGTCCTAGCCTAAGAGTTTGGTGTGTGCACTTGCCTTGGGTTGGACCATTTATTCAAAAAGTGTGTACACATCAATTTATTGCAAACGAACTCTTGGGATATCGGTCGGTTTTTAATTTCGGTTGCAGTGTCGACTTACAGACGATATATCCGTGATTTTGAATGTGTTTCCAGTATTTTATCACGAATACCTGTAAAATGTAATTACAGAGCAGACATTGATTAATAGTACTGATATATAACAAAAGAGATAACGAATGAGTGGTATTAAAATGCAGTTTTCAATGATGATCAAATACCCCCAGACTTATCTATTGCTCGTCCCGAGCAATACAAAAAATCCTAGCCTCACTTTCGCAGAGAACGCGATTACACTGAGCATGTGCAACAAGCCGTTAAATCTCTAGGTGTCCCTTGTAGGAGGAGTGTTGTCTCCTGAGGGTTTTCAGCGGATTACACCCACAAAATCCAGTCAAGTTAGTTTCATATGCTAACGTTGATTCTACTCCTATAGTTTAGTATCTAAGTCAGAAATTTTATCATCCTAAGTAAGAAATATTCAACCCTTATGTTTCACGCCTCCTATCTATTTATCCCTGGATCCTATACGCATTTACAGCTTAGAAAGATGTCGGTAACTCTTAAGTTTTCCTTTTAAAAGTGCGGTCTCAAGTTAGGAATTTTTATCAACTTTATAGAAACATAAGTCTTATTCTTCGTTTTTATCTTTCCTCCAAATATCGATTGTATACCTCTACATGTGTGTGTAAATTTTGCACCCCTACGCTTAAGAATTCAATTCAAGCTATAGTATCCTTGCCTTAATACCTAATATTACTTCTTTTCATTAATGGATGGACGGTTTTGCTCACACACCTTTCATGCGATCATTAATGCTTCTTGAGACACTAACAGCCGATTACTGAATGTATGAGCTTAAAGCGCAAATAGCAGTCTCCAGGTCTTGACTTTATTATTTTTTTCTTTTATTTTTCTTTTTCTTTTCAAGACCGGATATATTTTTCAATGATGCTCTTTTTTGGTGTTTAGCTTTAAATACCGATTTTTCTTTCATACTAGGCTTTCAGGCAAGAGTATTTCTAGGTATCCTCTACTATCCCAAGTTTCAAGGTGCGTGTATGTGCAATTTGTAGGGTATATACCTTCTAAATTTGGTCTAAAGAACATATACTATTTTTCAGACTTATCTTTCAGTAAAACTTCAATACTCTTCCTTCATCTTGACTTAACTAAAGAACTGAATTCAAGATTACCTATTTCTCAAAAAAAAAACTATAAGGACGTATACTTACCAAGTTTAAATAGAATGATGGTTATTTTTAGGGTTTTCAATTCCAAAGCGTAGGATTTAGTTACATCTAATGTATCAACTAAACTTTCAGAATAAAATCTAAGTTACCCTATTAGCTAACTTGAAAAGTTTTTATATTTTTGTAAATTTTTTCAATTTTTTATGGGCTTTTTAATATGTATGCAATGTAGAATATACAATATACACATGATGCAGATAAACGCAGTGCTCACACCCAATCCTGAGTTTTAGGATGTCCTCATCGTAGCCCCCGCGTCCGGTAGCTAGACTTAGACACCGGGGTGAAAATTTTATTCAAGAAAAAAGGAAAAAACCTAAGATTAATTACAGCATCTACAAGTTAAAAGACTGGGTTAGTGCAGAAATTAATACCAGCCACAAAAAGATTTTGTCTATATAATGTAGGGGCTGGTAAAAGAATGTGTATAAAAAGAAGAAAAAGAAAAAGAATATGTACATGTTAGTTGTTAGTGAAGGGCATGAGCATGTAAAATTGGGGATAAGAAGACGCTGAAGATGAAGATGAAATTTTGAGGATGTCAAAGAATTGTTTTCCGAATGAATTGCATGTTTAATAAGCGTAAGTGAAGTACTGAAGTCAAGTTCGTTAAAAAAATGGAGTTCATCCGCAAAAAGTTCGGCAAAAGGAAGGTTCAAAGGATGGTCCCAAAATGGTTCTGACTCCAACCCACCTAAAATTTCAATCTCATCAGCAAAAATTTCCTCAAAACTCAGTATAAAAGAATATTTATCAGAACTGTCTTCCTCCCGATTATTTTTCACTACCTTACTCACATTATTCACACTCTCTCCCAAAACAATTTTTCCCTTATCACATTCATAACTGGGTAGGTTCATATCATCTAAAAAAGTAGGTTCCCACCCTAATGTTTCTTCCGAAACAATATCAACAGGTGATACAAAAATTGTGGTTCCCGATCATTGATCTTTTCTAATCTATCCCAACCATACCTGACAAATTCGCAAGGTTCCTCCTCTAAAATTGGAAAGCAGAAATCAGTCGGTTCAAGAATTTCCTCATCAAGTACTATTTCAGTTAAATCAATCTCTAAAGTGACAAGAGGTTCAGTAGATACTTGAAGGCTAGTGGTGGACTGACTTAGAGGGTTTTCTTGTGTGTCCTGGTAGCACTCAGTCAATTCAATCGTATCATCATTTAAGAAATCATCAAAATTTGATTGATCATTTACCTCACTTGGGTGACTCCCTAGATGACTGACATTAACATTATCGGGTTCTGATTGACTGTGCGCACTCCCTAGAATCCTCTCAGCTAAATGTTTCACTTGTTCCTCTATGTTAGCCAAACATTGGGCCTGAGCAAGAAATAATTGCTCAGACTGCTGTATGAATAGGGCTAACGTAGAAGCTGTTTGATTCTCGACCGCAGTCATTACTTCAATACCTTTTTCTAGAGCGGTCAACTTAGCATCCATCTCACTATCATACCTTACAGATGGTTCAAAGGTTTCGGGTTGGAGGGGTTGTGATGGTGGTGATGCTAAAGCAGTCATTCTGTTCAGCTCTTTCTCTAAATTTGCAATCAATTGGTCAATGTTTGAAGTGGTACTGGGTTCAGGAGTGTTAGGTGGGTGACCGTTATCAAGAATTTGGAACGGTTGGTCATCCCCTAGAAACGGAAAATCATCATGAATGTGGGAAGAATTTTGACAATTTATACAAATAGTTTGGGATTGAGTATAAACAAAAGAATAGGAATCGTGAAAAATTAAATTGAATTGTGTGTCACCCATTTTAACAAGAATGCACAATTATCAAAAAAGAATATCACACCCCTAACAGTCTACGGTATTCTAAGTCAACTAGACCTGCTCAAGAACCTAATTGATGAAGTAAAACTGTGTCGAGAAATAGGCTCAAGATATACAGATCACGAAGCCAGGTAAGTGCAAGAGAGAAGGGGAGGTTTTACAACACTTTCGCGAAGTTCCTTAATTAAATAACCATTTCTCTTGAACGCTTGCCTAGACACCCCGTGAACAATATACCGTTAAGCAAAGTTCTAAACACAATTAACTTCTCCTAATTAGCGCACAGTCCTTAAAGTCGAAGTCTAATTGATTTTAATTTACTAAGAGTATGCAAGAATGCAGTTTTGTGATTTGTGGGCTACGGGGAAAAGGTGATGAAATCCTTTACCGTATCTTGTTTGGTCATTTAGCTCTTATTATCCGTATTAATATGCAATGCGCAATCAAATAAAAGAATTCAAGAAGTCATGAAATTTAAATAATTCTTTTTCTGTTAAGTATTATGCGCTGCAACAAATACGATTAGTTCTCTGTATAATTGGCGGCAAAAATTGTGCAAAGAATCCTGCAAAAGATAGAGAATTGGATTGCGTCAGATTCGAGAGGAGGTGTTAGGAAATACGTACCAAATGGATTTGGTTTAAGAAAAACCTTTTGAAAGTGATCTGAGTCGTTGAATGTTCGCTTGCGTGGGTCAAACTACCCGGATCTTTGGCACTAATCTTTCCCAATGTCTTGTATTTGCATTTGAACCTCGCTCCGCACAATCGCTTGTCGTAATTCCGCGAAAAACCTAAAATGTCGAAAAATACGATACTTAGTGTCAAACGCGATACGAATGCCCCAATTCCTGTACACTCAAAATTATATAAATCAAACAAGACCAACAGAACCAAAACACAGAACTAGAGATCACCTAAAGAGAAAAAACCCAAAACCCTACTGAAAGGCCGGCGACGCCGGAATTCCCTTTTATGGTCACCGGTTTTTTAAGAGGGTTAGGTGCAGAGCTTTTTGGTGGGTTCTCTAGGCTATAGTAGAGTTCTAATGGTTTTACTTTATTTTTTAAGTTCAACACTGAGTGATAGCAGGTATAAACAACAGAGAACAATTTGAAACAAGTCAGAAAAAAAACGTATTTTGTTAGTTTTTGACAAAAATGAGTTAGAAGTTAGTTTTGTTAGTAAAACCAGAGATAACAATATCTAATAACTACAACTCCCCGGCAACGGACCCAAAAACTTGTTGGGAATCCCCCCGCGCGCGCAAACGCGTATGTTTTGGAAATGGATATGTTTCGATGGAAAACGGAATGCGCGCGCGAGATCGTTCTCGTTTTACTATTTATAACCGCAAGTGCACGACGCGTTGTAGCGAGCCGGTAAGCACGGGTCGATCCTCAGGGAATTGAGTATTAGGTATCGTTGTTCAAGGTTAATAAATTAACAAATGGTTGGTTGTCACGAATTTATAAAAGAATACGAAAACAAGAAAAGCTAGAAAACAAGTATAAAGAAGGAATGGTTGTGGCTTGGTTCGGAAGTTTGAATCACGACATTTACCTCTACGCTCCCTTGGTTATGAGTTGTCCGGCCTTACCTTGATTCTGGCATGAACCACGACTTGTCAATGCAGTTGCGGAGCACAAACCGTCAAAGTCCAACACTCGCCGCAAAGCACAAAACGAGTCCGTTTTGGTCAGTTACCGGTTGTATGTCCGCGCTTTGGGTATTAACACTAAACACGAGGTTTTGCAAGCATACCTCAACAATGAAAACACAAAGGGGCTAGTGAGAGCAAAAGATATTGGTGTTGAGTTTGCTAAGGGTTTGTGAAGGTATATAGTATATGAAACAAAGAGTTTGTCAAGCTCTTTATCACAACATACCATATCCTAGCTTAGCAACCTTAACACAAAATGGATTTTAAGCACATTAAATATAATCAAGAGGTGGAGGAGGCAAAGCCTTTCATCTCACTTTCTCACACACACCATAACCAAAATGAAGATTAGTTAAGCATGGTAATAAAAAGAAAGCAAGAAAAGAAAACAAGTAAATAAAAGAAACAACAATGTATTGATCACTTGAGAACAAGATACAAACTTTGGTGACTAGTTCAACCTCCTTAATGAAGCTCTCCAAAGAGAGCTTCAAAAGGGAAGAAGAAGAAACCAACTGAAGTTCACTCCCCTCAAGCTAAACAAAAACAAAGCAAAACAAAAATTATGAAATGGTATATACATTGTAGCCTCTCTCCCTTGCCCACTGATATGTATTTATAGGCTCAAAAGAAAAATAAATAAACAATAAAAATGAGCTGACGTGGAATCAAGGAAGGCACAGGAGAATGATGGGGCCCACAGGAGGAAGTGGAGCGGCGTCGCCGGTTTTTAGGGGATGGTCACCGGGTCAAATCCGAGGAGAAGGGCTCGTATTGGGTGTGTGGGTTTGTGTGCACTCCAATATGCCTCTGATGCTGTTTGCTTGGTCTTATTTCACCTGGTTTGTATGCAGAGAATTAGAGGGAAATGAGATGCTTCAAATCACATCATATCTTTATGCATTCAATGCCCATTAATGCACATCACACCATGCCCACTTGTGCCATGATTCATGGCTGCCCCATCATGGTCCTAGCCCAAGAGTTTGGTGTGTACACTTGCCTTGTGTTGGACCATTTATTCAAAAATTGTGTACACATCAATTTATTGCAAACAGACTCTTGGGATATCGGTCGGTTTTCAGTTCCGGTTGCAGTGTCGACTTACAGACGATATATCCGTGATTTTGAATGTGTTTCCAGTATTTTATCACGAATACCTGTAAACTGTAATTACAGAGCAGACACTGATTAATAGTACCGATATATAAAAAAAGGGATAACGAATGAGTGGTATTAAAATGCAGTTTTCAGTGATGATCATCTAGTCGGGTCACCATGATATGATCTTGTCTACAATACCTCAAGAGGGATTCGTTAATTTCTGAACTCATTCTCTTGTGTGTGTTTTATACTTTAAGAACTGTGGTTTGATTTAGAACGTCTATGCTTTTGGATAACGTGTCTGAACCGATCAACTCTTGATATAAGAAATGTTCAAAACATTATCCAACAATACAAAATTATATCCTTCTTTACTAAATAAAGAGACTGATATGATGTCGTATATCAGGTTCGGTATCTAATAACATCCGTTCAGACTAAATGTATTCTGGTAATACAGGATGATAACTGCCAACAGACTTCGCTTGCAACAATTGCATCTGTTTCCAACTATTGAAAATTATCACCCGTTCTCAGTTCTCTATCTATCTGTAGCACATGTAACAGATTACATATGTGTGATCCTGATCCGGTATCTCATACCCAGGACGTAAAGGATACTGAGAAACAGTTCTCGGTAATGAACACACCCGAAGATGATGCATCAGCATGCACTTTCTTCGTTTGGGCGGCACGGGAATTCTGGTAATCCCCAATTTCCTGCTCTGTCTTATAACAATTATAAGTTGGAGCGGGACCAACGTTCCCTAGCACAGTATAACAAGCGGGTTCGGTCAATACATCTATATTATTATCTTGATTAAGGCGTGACATGGTCGCTACATGGAGAGAGATAGAGAAGAAAACACTCAGCGTATGCTCTCGCAAGATTAGATTGGTTATTAATATATCTAATCAGGATGTCTCCCACTGTTTTAGTCAAATCTTCCGTCAAACCCTAAAAAGAAAGACTAGCCGGGATTAATTACACCCTACAAGTTCGTCAATCTTTCAGCCAGGCCAGTGCCGGTACTTTTAGGGAGGTTCCTCGTGCTTTCCCACAGACCTAATTAAAGTAAACATCGGTTTCCCAGGGGCATAACCCCGTTAATACCTTTCTAGACACCTACTTGATCGGCTAATTGTAATGTGTAAAATTCTCCCAGGAGTAACTTTTACTCACAGCGGGTATCGGGATCCAACTATCTCATAGAAGGTATGCAATCTCGTTGCAAATTTCAACACTTGAAATTCCCAATAATATTTTACCCCTAGCGTCCTGTGACCTTGACGGAGGTCAACAAACCAAAGGCTAGTAGTCAAGTTCAACCCGTCGTTTCCTGATTGAATTAAACCCACCCGCACGACCCTTGACGGAGGTTAACAAGGCCGCACGACTACCCTAATCCAATCTGCATCATATGCATAAGCAGATAAATACTAGTCAGCTACCGCACACTACGCCTTGACGGAGGTCATCAAACGTAGCACGAATACTAAGTAGGACTTATCTGAAATGACGGAGGGCTACGACATATTTTTAAGAAAACCTTTTGCGTAATGAACTTGATATCGTTGTAGAATCGAGTGATTTAAATGGAGTGTTTTTTAGGCCTTTGCTAGTTTTGCTAAAGAGGTCACTCCCGGTGAAGGGATCTCGGCTCTTTCCTTATCGAATAAGGTGCAGGATATTTCACAAATACCAGTAAGCAAAGCAAGAACTATAGAAGCAATCAAAAGTCAAACCGAGTGTGTAGCATCTGCTAATTTCGCTAAAGAGGTCACTCCCGGTGAAGGGATCTCGTCTCTTTCCTTATCGAATAAGGTGCTGGATGTTCTACAAGGAACACCGCTATTCAAAGCAAGAACTAGAGTTACCAGTTTTTAAACAAGTTTCTACAACATCTTTAGGTTTCTTTTAGTTTCATTAATCTCATTAATGAAGTCCCATTTTATTACGCTTCAGAAGCATCGGATATGAAACGAAATCAACAATATATAATATATATCACATATATATAATATAAACATTCGTCTCAGGCAGTAATATGATCTCATCATAGAACATTGCAGCAGAAGAACATACATGAAATATTGGATATACTGGGTTGTCCGTGATTTATTGCGAGCCTGTAAAAAACACGGATTCCACGGTCGCGATGAATAGCCAAACCCACATACCTAGACCACTACGAGAGCGGCAAGTAACCCTGCCAGTTCAAGAGTTAGGAGACCCGGTCTTGACTCCTCGAGATGGTCTTCCACTGGACCCTAGAACCCGGTTACTTGTGATCCCCGTCTTGGGTCTAACTTAATGCGGAAAAGTAAATAATATACAATGGTGACATCATCCTCAGCCAAAAAGTGCCCCAATAAAAGAATATTACATACAATGAATTTTACATGAATGAAAAAGGAAAACTCACATCTCACATAAAACCCCCGGCTATTCAAAACACGACGATCCAATATAACAAATCACAGCAACACATAATATCACATATCATCAACGTAAGTAAATATGCGTATCCCAATTGTCGTTGATGCATAGCAACGAAACCGGCGATACACCACATATTACACTTACGGTCGCAGAATAGAAAGTGTAAAACTACGACAGTTGGAATCCCCAACCACCTGAGACATCGCATGCCTAACCAAATGAATTCCTTAGACATCTTATGCCTAACAATTATAAACCCGCATTTTAGTCTCATTATCGAAAACACTTTTCAATATCTAGTCGGACAATTCAACAAGATTCTCGACATCCTGATCGAATGCTCGTCGGAAACTTTAGTAGACGGCCGCACCCCCCGGTGCCGTCGACGAAGTGCACTAAGGAGAAACACCGCTGCCGCGAGCACCCGAACGGATACTTTTGGTGACGGGGTTCTCCTACAGTCACTTGGTCGGGGTTATGGGGCATAGCTATCTATTAAGTTTACCCGGCGAGTATCCGCGTACGCTACGCGATTGCGACGGACTTTTGATCACATAAAATTCCCGTGGCAACCGATCAACTGAGACTAAACTGCTAGATTTATAACATTCAAATTAGTCATCTCATAACTACTTGTGGATTCCAAATATTGTATCACAATCCAGATAAATAGACAATGTTAAACTTTCCGATTGAATAATCAAACACCCAAGATTTCCCAAATAGTTCAACACTTGAGCGGAATTCAAAAATTCCAGAACATGTCACAGCCCCAATGAACAGCTGTAGAAGGGTCAAACCAACGCCTCACATGTGGCAATACTAAATTACCACAAACTCTAGGGTTCAAGTGGCAGTTTTGACGGTCACATAATCGAGTTAAGGTAACGTTCTTCTAGAGGGTCCACAGATATGCTTGCATGATTTTCCGGAAGTTTCAAACTCGTGAAAAAATCCAACACTTGAAACTTTTTTTTTCTTACAGGGGAAAAAGTATCCATTCGAACTGTTTAACACGTTCTAAATTACCCGAAAAAAACTTAAACGAAGTTAAACTTTCCGATCGAATCAACGAATACAAAATATCTTCAGAAAACTCAACACTTGAGTAGAATTAAAAATTCCAAGAAGCTTGCAAAAGTACCCATGAATCATACCCTGAAGTATTATCCCCTGACACCCTAAGTTGGCCGCAGAACCTGTAGGGTTCCTAGGCACACTAATGAGGTCTCACAAGTGATCGAACATGCCCAATTCAAATTTTTCATGTGCCTACAAACCCTAATACGGATTGTTAACTAGATAATTAGGCGATGCAATGCGAGTAAACGAATTTATAGCTAGAGGAAAGTGACTACAACCTTTGTAGATCCGGTCCTCCACTTCCTAGGCTCCGCGATGATGTCCCTCCGCTGTCCATATCGGATCCCGGACTCTAGCATCGGCTTCATCGGAGAAATGGGCAGGCTAGGTCGTCGACTTCGATGCCGAAGATGATCTACGTCGAGGCAACTCAAGATCAAGCTCCAACTTCACCAAGTCATGAAACTTGTGAAGAAAACACCCTATACTACTTGGCAAGTGGTATAGGATGAAGAAATAGGAAGTGGGTTCACTTTAGAATTGGATTTCTCACTCTTTTTCTCAAGTTGCCATTGATGGAGGCAAGTTTTTCTTCTTGTTGATGAAGAAGAAGAAGAAGAAAGAATTATGATAAGTTATTTAAAAATAGGAAATAAAATGATACTTATC
Source organism: Agapanthus africanus (assembly GCA_030015575.1). Classification (NCBI taxonomy): domain Eukaryota; kingdom Viridiplantae; phylum Streptophyta; class Magnoliopsida; order Asparagales; family Amaryllidaceae; genus Agapanthus; species Agapanthus africanus. The sequence goes on from JASDDO010000029.1 coordinate 221,119,211, forward strand.
ATATACACAACCATGGTCAAGTGTAGAGAATTAACTAAGGTTAGGTGAATGGTTAGGTTTAGGAAAAGAACAAGAATGGTCAAAGCTTCTTGAAACTTCAAAGAAAAGAACAAAAGAAGCAACCATATCATTTCCTTTTCCTAAAATAAAGAATAAATAAATAAAATAAATAATCAAGAGAAGATGATAAAACCCTAACCATTTACTTAACCAAGGTTTAAGTCTTACACAAACCCAAGTTTGCATGTATCATCAAACATGATACAAACAAGTGCACAAAAGTATATCACATATACAACTTGTGAACTTCAAGTGAGAAAATCCATTTAAAGTGAACCAATACTAGTTAATGCAAAGTAATATATCAAATATATAATTATGCATTAAATCATTAAATCAATACTTGATTTAACGATCCTGCCATATCGCATATAACCGACTAATATCCAATGTATCGGCTTATCGAATCAATCCTTGATTCGATAACTAGGTTATATCGCATACAACCATTAGACACATTCATAACGAGAATGGAATATGGTATCACATACACGCATTATTCTCGGTCCCGCACATATCTCATATGCGCTCCTATTTCGTTTCGCTTGAGCCAGGAAACCTCTGTGTAGGACTCTAAAGACTCGTCAATACGCCGGCAGCAGGTGATGATCATATCAAACACCCACAAGCCGCAAGCGGTCTGCTAAACGTAACGGCCACCCGGGTATTGAGCAATCAGAAGATCGACGAGCAAGCCCTCTCACACTCCTGTGAATCCAACCAGTAACACTTACCGTAGAGTCCGGTCTGTTCGTCTTATATGTCGCATATCTCGTCTAGGGGTGGTAAACGTCAGACCCCAATAGCTTGATAAGTCATGCCGACGTAAGGTCCATAACATGTGTGAAACTAGTGATAACACTTACCAGCAGATCACTGCAACCCTGGCCAGGCATTTCCTATTATGGCCAGTCGAGCATAGCGCAACATCAACCCCCAATACCGGGAGAGACGAATCCCCTCCTATCGCTCATTGCCTCCATGTGAATCGGGACTTTACCCAAAAACCACCTGTTTGCATGACTAAGTAGAGCCGTGGTAGGGTGGAAATCAAAGCACAGTGGGAGACACACAAGACTCTATGACGATCTCGGGTCAACAGACTAAGCTGCACCAGTGTCACCAGAGAACTGCCATCTGAAGTGAGGTATAATACCATCTGGGAGTTCTCGGCGAGTCCGTTCAGTGTACCCAGTCTCCACTGAGCACCCGCATACCATCTCTGATGTCAAACACCAATGGATATGGGATCATCCATCGCCCATCGCATGGGTCGAGAAGATATACACTAGTCTACTCTGGAATATCGATGCCCCGTCTCGATATTCCCACGACTAGGAACATTGAAGGATGTGCTCATGTACTACCCAGGCCCCACTAGTATGATCTGCATCATAGTCCTGGAAGTCGAGTACACATCCTAAGGGCTTTATCAACATGTAACAGAGAGACAGAAAGTATACATGTCAAGATAAAGAGCAACCAGATAGTGTACTATCATGTCGAGCAAGAAAGTCCTACCTATATATGTACCAGCATCCACTACAATATACATCCAATGTACACTAATGGCCTCTAGGGCATACATATAACTAACAATCTCCCACTTGCACTAGGGCCATCTGTAGCAGTGGTTGCAGTATCACATACTCAACCATCCCATATAAGTCTCTCTCTGGGAAAAAGCCTTTGTGAGTGGATCCGCCGTGTTGTCCTCTGAGTCTACTCTCCTAACCTCGATCACCCTGGAGATCATCTATCTCCATGATCAGGTGATGCTGCCTTAGAATATGTCTGGGTCACTGATGGGGCCAGGGTTCCTGGGACAAAGCCACTCTTCCATTGTCACATAATGGTAGGAACCTAGTTCATCTTATGAACCAATATACACCTAAACTGCCTCTTTGGTAGTATCTTTAATAGCGATGTTACCAGCCTTTATCGTCTAGTTTGCCACGGTATCTAGCTTGGAACTCTTCCAACATACCGTCCCTTTACTGAGGGTAAAGACAATGCCTGCGACTGACATTCAGTCGTCCTTATCACCCTAGAACTTTTCCAGTGATTCTCCCCAGGATCGAGGAGGTATCACCTTTATCCTATTTGGAGAATCCTTGTGATAAGAGGAGATTGACCGATCGTAGTATAGGAAACTCTTTTCCTATCTAGAGTATGTCATCCACGTACTCTACGAGGATCACTACCATACTCCCTACTACCTTTTTGTATATACAAGGTTCATCTAATATTTTGATGATGTCAAACTGTTTGACTAACTCATCAAAACAGATGTTCCAACTCCGCGATGCCTGCTTCATCACATAAAACATCTTGCACATGTTTCCGCTCCTCCCACTGTTTATGAAGCCCTCTGGCTGTTTTCTTATAGACGTTCTCTTCTAAATCATTATTTAGAAAAGTAGTCATGGCACCCAACCACCAGATATCGTAGTCATGGTATGTAGCAATGGCAAGTAGGATCTGGATGGACTTAAGCATAGTCCCCTGAAAGATTTCATCATTATCCACGCCTGGTCGATGACGAAAAACCTTTAACAAGTCTAGCTTTGAAAGTCTCAACCTTTCCATCTACACCAAGTAATCTTCTCAGGATATACTTGCTTCTGATGGGGATTTAACCCTTCAGATATAGCAGCCAAAGTCCAAACTTTGCTGGTGTACATGGATTCCATCTCAGATTGCTAAGCATCCAGCCATTCTTATAGAGTCCCTACTCTCGATGACCTGCTCGAATCTAGTCGGGTCATCATCTCATGATGCAATCCCCGCTCCCACTGTCATCGAGAAACCGATGTATCTCTCAGGCAGGTGAGGAACCCTACCAGGTCGGCGGAGTGGCTGAGGTTCGTCGGGGACTATTGAATCCTTTGGTTCTGTCAAATCATCAGCTGCAGTTTTGTATAGCTGAAACCTTTCCAATTCTACAGAACTGACCTTGCCTCGATCTTGGCCGGATTTTGCTTTAAACATAGGCCGGACAACCCCAAATCTTAACTAACTTAAGAGATAGGCTCTTCCCATACCATATCTTATATGGAGTGGTAGGCAGTGATCTAATTCGAACCTAATTCAATAGGTATGCAGCTACTCAAGTGCACAACCCCCTTAAATGAAAGGTTCCTAGGCACTCTAGTAAGGTCTCACAAGGCATCGAACATGCCATTTTAAAAATTTTGGTGCCGAGAAACCCTAGACTACGGATCGTCGCTAGAATTCTAGGCGAAACTAAAAGCTAGTTAACACTTAACTACTAGGATACGGAAATTACAACCTTTGTAGATCCGGATATCCACCTCCACGGCTCCGCAACGAAGTCTTCTCGCTGTCCATCTTGAAGCTTGGACTCTCGTGACGGCTTCATCGGAGAAACGTGCGGAATAGGTCGTCGGCTTTGTGTCAAAGACGATCTACGTCGAGGTTGCACAAACTCAAGCTCCGACTTCACAAACTTGTGAAACTTGTGAAGTAAACACCCAAAACAACTTGGCAAGAGGTAGAGGGTGAAGAAATAGGAGGTGGGTTCACTTTAGATTTGGATTTCTCTCACTAAAACTCAAGTTGCCATTGGAGTAGCAAGCTTGAAGAAGAAGAAGAAGATGAGCTCAAGAAAAGAATATGATAAGTCTTGTGATAAAATAAATTTTAAATCAAATACTTATCATAACTTGAACTTGGGTTAAGTGTAGAGAATTAACCATGGTCACTTTAGATGGGTTAGGGTTAAGCATGAAGATAAGGATGGTTAGCAAAGTCAAAGCTTCATGAGGCTTCAACTTAAAACAAAAAGAGCCACCATTCTCATCATAATCCATTTCAAATAAATAAATAAACAAATAAATAAATAAATGAATATACAAAACCCTAATTATCATATTAACCATGGATTAATTCTATACACTTAACGAAATGATCAAGTATCATCAAACATGATACAAAAAAGTGCACGAAAGCATATCACATATACAATGTGCATCAAGTGAGAAAAATCCGTTTAAAGTGAACCAATACTAGTTAATGCAAAGTAATATATCAAATATATAATTATACATTAAATCATTAAATCAACACTTGATTCAATGATCCGGTTATATCGCATACAACCGACTAGTATGCAATGTATCGATTTATCGAATCAATGATTCGATAACTAGGTCATATCGAATATAACCAATCGAAACATATATCGCGAGAATGAAATGCGGTATCACATACACGCATTATTCTCGTTCCCGCACATATCTCATATGCGCTCCTATTTCGTTTCGCTTGAGCCAGGAAACCTCTGTGTAGGACTCTAAAGATTCGTCAATACGCCGGTAGCAGATGATGATCATATCAAGCACCCACAAGCCGCAAGCGGTCTGCTAAACGTAACGGCCACCCGGGTATTGAGCGATCAGAAGATCGATGAGCTAGCCCGCTCACACTCCTGCGAATCCGACCAGTAACACTTACCATACAGTCCAGTCTCTTCGTCAGATATGTCGCATATCAAGTCTAGGGGTGGTAAACGTCAGACCCCAATAACCCGATAAGTCGTGCCGATGTAAGGCTTGTAACGGGTCGAGAAACTACTGGTAACACTTACTAGCAAATCTCTGATCAGCCCTGGCCAGGCACTTCCCTGTTACGGCCAATCGAGCACAGCGCAACATCAACCCCCAATACCGGGAGAGACGAAACCCCTCCTATCGCTCATTGCCTCCATGTGACTCGGGACTGTACCCAAAGACCACCGTTTTGCACGCCCTCATGGACGTGGTAAGGTGGAGATCAAAGCACAGTGGAAATCACACAAGACTCTATGACGATCTCGGGTCTACAGACTAACCTGTACAAGTGTCACCTGAGAACTTCCATCTGACGTGAGGTATAATACCATCTGGGAGTTCTCGGCGAGTCCGTCCAGTGTACCCAGTTTCCACTGAGCACCCGTATACCATCTCTGATGTCAAACACCAATGGATATGGGATCATCCATCTCCCATCACATGGGTCGAGAAGCGTATACGCTAGTCTACTCTGGTATATCGATGCCCCGTCTCGATACACCCACGACTAGGGACCTTGAAGGATGTACTTATGGACTACCATGTCCCCACTAGTATGATCTGCATCATAGTCCATGTAGTCAAGTACAAATCCTAAGGGCTTTACCAACATGTAACTATAAGACAGTATAAAGAGACTAGTGTACATGTTAAGATAAATGGCAACCAGATAGCATACTATCATGTCGAGCAAGAAAGTCATCTCTATATATGTCCAAGCATCCAATATAATATACATAATCTGTACAATACTGGCCTCTAGGGCATACATACAACTAACAATCTCCCACTTGCACTAGGGCCAGCTGCTGTAGTATCTCATACCGAGCATCCCGAAGAGTCTCTCAAACTGTATCTGGGGAATGGCCTTCGTGAGTGGATCCGTCGTGTTGTTCTTCGTGTCAACTCTCCTGACCTCGATCTCCCGGCGATCAACTATCTCCCGGATCAGGTGATACCGCCTCAGAATATGCCTGGATCGCTGATGGGACCTGGGTTCCTTGGCCAAAGCCACCGCTCCATTGTTATCACAATACAAAGGTATTGGATGCTCAATGGATGGAACCACTCCAAGTTCAGTAATGAACTTCTTGATCCAGACAGCCTCTTTGGCAGCATCGTTGGCAGCGATGTATTCTGCCTCCATCGTCGAGTCTGCCACGGTTTCCTGCTTGGAACTCTTCCAGCTAACCGCCCCTCCGTAAAGGGTAAAGACAAAACCCGACTGCGACTTAGAGTCGTCCTTATCACTCTGGAAGCTCGAATCGGTAAAGGACTCCACTTGGAGTTCTCCGTTACCATACACCAAGAACATATCTCTAGTCCTTCGCAAGTACTTGAGAATGCTCTTCACAGCTGTCCAGTGACTCTCTCCAGGATCAGCTTGATACCTGCTCACTATACTTAGTGAGTATGCTACATCGGGTCTGGTACATAGCATCGCATACATGATAGAGCCTACTGCCGAAGCATAGGGTATACCTTGCATGCGAGCTCTCTCCAAATCAGTCTTGGGAGACATCTCTTTGGAGAGAGTGACTCCAGAGATCGTGGGCAAGTTCCCACGCTTGGACTCTTCCATACTAAACCTCTTTAGTATGGTGTCAATGTACCTGGATTGGGACAATCCCAAAATCCGTTTGGATCTATCTCTATAGATCCTAATTCCCAATATGCAGGAGGCATCACCAAGATCTTTCATTGAGAATCTTTGTGATAAGAAGAGCTTGACCGATTGCAGCATAGGAATATCATTTCCTATCAAGAGTATGTCGTCTACGTACAATACGAGGAAGACAACCTTACTCTCTGCCACCTTCTTGTAGACACAAGGTTCATCTGGATTTTTGACGAAATCAAACTCTTTGATAACGACGTCAAAGCAGATGTTCCAACTCCGCGATGCTTGCTTTAATCCATAAATGGATTTAAGCAGCTTGCACACCTTCCCGCTGCTCCCACTGTCTATGAAGCCCTCTGGCTGAGTCATGTACACGCACTCTTCTAAATCACCATTTAGAAAGGCGGTCTTAACATCCATTTGCCAGATTTCGTAGTCATGAAAGGCAGCAATGGCAAGCATGATTCGGATGGATTTAAGCATAGCCACTGGAGAAAAGGTTTCGTCATAGTCCACACCTGGTCTTTGACGAAAACCCTTTGCTACAAGTCTAGCTTTGAAAGTCTCTACTTTCCCATCTACACCAAATTTCTTCTTGAAGATCCACTTGCTCCCAATGGGTTTTACCCCTTCAGGAGCAACTTCCAAAGTCCATACTTTGTTGGTGTACATGGAATCCATCTCGGACCGCATAGCATCCAGCCATTTCACTGAGTCCCCACTCATGATGGCCTGCTCGAAGCTAGTTGGGTCATCATCCTCCATGATGCAATCCTCGCTCCCACCGTCCATGAGAAAACCGTAGTATCTCTCAGGTTGGCGAGGAACCCTACTAGATCGGCGGAGTGGCTGGGGTTCATCGGGAACTATGGAATCCTCTGGTTCCACCAGATCTTCTGTTGTATCTTGTGCAGATGGAACCTCTTCCAGTTCTACCTCATGACCACTAATCTCTTTTTCAAGAAATTCCTTTTCTAAAAAGGTGGCATGCCGAGAAACAAACACTCTTTGTTCCTCAGGGTGGTAGAAGATATACCTTCGCGAATGTTTGGGATATCCAATAAACTTACACAGAATGGACCTTGCCGCGAGTTTGTCCGGATTTTGCGTTTTTACATAGGCCGGACAACCCCATATCTTAACATAATTAAGATATGGTCTCTTTCCTTTCCATATCTCATATGGAGTGGTCGGCACGGTTTTGGTGGGAACCATATTCAATAGGTCTGCAGCTGTTTCCAGTGCATATCCCCAGAAGGAAATAGGTAACTCAGCTGTGCTCATCATAGAGCGCACCATATCTAATAGGGTGCGGTTCCTCCGTTCAGATACACCGTTGTGCTGTGGTGTATATGGAGGAGTTAGCTGAGAGAGAATCCCATTCTCTTTTAGGAGGTCCAGGAATTCATTGCTTAAGTATTCTCCTCCTCGATCAGATCGTAAGATTTTAATACTTTTTCCGGTTTGGTTCTCAACTTCTTGTTTATATTCCCTAAATTTCTCAAAAGCTTCCGATTTGTGTTTCATCAGGAACACATACCCGAACCTAGAGAGATCGTCAGTGAATGTAATGAAGTATGAAGAACCATCCCTGGCATGTGTAGACATGGGACCGCATACATCACTATGTATTAGTTCTAAGAGTTCGGTAACTCTTTCTCCGTGTCCCGTAAACGGAGTCTTGGTCATCTTTCCTTTGAGACATGACTGGCAAGTGTCATAGGATGAAAATTCAAACGGATTTAAATATCCATCCTTATGCAACTTAGCTAGTCGTGTCGCATTGATGTGACCCAGTCTACAATGCCACGAGAAGGATTCGTTGAGTTCAGAACTCTTCCTCTTGTGTGTGTTTGTTATGCTCAGAACTGTTGATTGATTTAGAACATAAATGCCATTGCATAACGTGCCTGATCCAACCAACTTTTGGTTATGGAAAATGTTCATAACATTGTCCTGTAATACAAAATTATATCCCTCTTTACTTAATAAAGAAACCGATATAATGTTGCATATCAGGTTCGGCATGTAATAGCATTCGTTCAGAACCAATGTATTACCAGTTGGTAATACAAGGTGATATTCCCCGACAGTCTTGGCTGCAACAATTGCACCATTTCCTACTCTTATGTCTTTATCACCTTCTCCAAGTTCTCTACCTTTCCTAAGCCCATGTAACTGATTACATATATAGGATCCTGACCCGGTATCCAATACCCAGGACGTAGAGCAAATGGAGAAACAGTTCTCTGTAACGAACACACCCGAAGAAAATGCATCAACATGTACTTTCTTCATTCGGGTGGCATGGGAATCCTGGTATTCCCCTATATCCTGTTCAGTCCTATAACTCTTATAGGAAAGAACAGAACCAACGTTCCCCAGCACAGTATAACATGCGGGTTCGGTCAATACATCCATTTTATTATCTTGATTAAGGCATGAAATGGTCGCTACCTGGAGAGAGAGAGAAGAAAACACTTTAGCATAAGCTCGTGCAAGATCAGATTGGTTATTATCTTATCTAATCAGGATGGCTCCCACTGCTTTTTATCAAATCTTCCTCCAAACCTTAAAAGGAAAGACTAGCCGGGATTAATTACACACTACAAGTTCGCCAATCTTTCAGCCAGGCCAGTGTCGGTACTTTGAGGGAGGTCCCCCGTGCTTTCGCACGAACCTAATTACAGTAAACCTCGTTTTCCCAGAGGCGTAACCCGTTGACACCTTTCTAGACACCTACTTGATCGGCTAATTGCAATGTGTAAAACTCTCCCAGGAGTAACTCTTACTCGCAGCGGGTATCGGGATCCAACTATCTCATAGAAGGTATGCAATCTCATTGCAAATTTCAACACTTGAAATTCCCGATAATGCTTTTGCCCCTAGCGTGCTATGACCTTGACGCAGGCCAACAAACCATAGTGCGCTAGTCAAGTTCAACCCGTCATTTCCTGATTGAATTAAACCTACCCGTACGACCCTTGACGCAGGCCAACAAAGTCGCACGACTACCCTAATCCAATCTGCACCATATGCATAAGCAGATAAATACTAGTTAGCTACCGCACACTACGCCTTGACGCAGGCCAACAAACGTAGCACGAATACTAACTACTACTCATCTGAAATGACGGAGGGCTACGCCAGGTTTTTCTGAAAACCATGAGCGTAATGAACTTGATATCGTTGTAGAATCAAATGAAGTTTTTAAATGGAGTGATTTTGAGGCTTTTCTAGTTTTGCTAAAGGAGTCACTCCCGGCGAAGGGATCTCGGTCCTTTCCTCGTCGAATGAGGTGCGGGATATATCATATATATCGCTGTGCAAAGCAAAAACGCAAAAGCAGTCAAAAGCAAACCGAGTGTGTAGCATCTGCCAGTTATTGCTAAAGGAGTCACTCCCGGTGAAGGGATCTCGGTCCTTTCCTCATCGAATAAGGTGCGGGGTATATCATATATACCGCTGTGCAAAGCAAGAACTGTAGCTACCTGTTTTATTTTAAAATCTGATTCTACAACATCTTAGGTTTCTTATCTTTCATTAATCACATTAATGAAGTCCCATCATTTAAATACCTAAACATCACAGATAGATATGACGTACACTTATGCCATCCGCATTCGCCTCGATGTCCCCTCGTGCACCGTTAGGTTAGGTAACTAACGACAGAGCAGGGCAGGGCTAGCGCGGGTGAAAAACATAAGTAACGTCTATATAATATATCATATATACTATATACTATATCCATCACAGAATCACATCACAGATATCGCAGCAGAATAAACATATGAAATATTGGATATACTAGGACGTCCGTGTTTTCAATACGAGCCAGTATAAAACACGGATTCCACGGTCGTGATGAATAGCCAATCCCACACCCCTAGACCCCTACGAGAGCGGCAAGCAACCCTGCCAATTCTAGGGTTAGGAGACCCGGACTCGACTCCTCGAGTTGGTCTCCCACTGGACCCCAGAACCCGGTTACTTGTGCTCCCCTCCTTGGGTCTATCCTAATGCGGAAAAGTAAATAATATACAAAAGGTGACATCTTCCGCTACCTGGAAGTGCCCCAAATAAAAGAATATTACATACAAGTTTTTACATGAATGAAAATGAAAAACACTCATCTCATATAAAAACCCCCGGCTATTCGAACACGACGATCCAATATAACATATCCAGCAACACATAACATCACATGTCATCAACGTAAGTAATTATGCATATCCCAATTGTCGTTGACGTATAGCAACGAAACCGGCGATATGGACATACTACACTTACGGTCACAGAAAAGAAAGTGTAAAACTACAACAATTGGAATCCGCAATCTCTTTAGACATCGCATGCCTAACAGATATAAATCCCGCATTTTAGTCTCATTATCGAAAACTCTTTTCAATATCATATGGGACTAAATTGCTAGATTTATAACATTCATTCAGTTATCACATAACTTTTTATGAATTCCAATTATTGTATCCCATTCCGGATAAATAGAATATATCAAACTTTCCGATCGAACATTCGAACACCCAAGTTTTCCCAACACCGATCAACACATGAAATAGGTTCAAAGACATTCACTTCATACTTCAGTACCAACGGTCCAGCCGTAGAAGGGTCAAGCCAACGCCTCACATGTGGCACGCCGTACTCTCCCAAACCCGAAGGTTCAAAGGGCAGTTCAAGACGGTCACATAATCGAGTTAAGGTTTGTGTCTTCTAGAGGGACCATCGCGTTACTTGCACTACTCCGAACGTCTTTTAACCACAGAAAAATCCAACACTTGGAATTTTTTTCGGCAGGGGAAAAGTTGGGTATTTGTATCCGGTCAAACTTTTTAACATATTCTACAGTTATCTGGAAAAACACTTAAACAACATTTTGAAATATCCGGTCGAATCATCGAATCCCTAAAACAGCCCCAGAAAATCCAACTTCAGAAAAATTATTAAAAATTTCCAGAAGACTCAGCACTACAAAACATGAATTACTGTGCAAGCCACGTGATGTAAATCTACAGGGAGGCCGCGGAAGCGCCGCTACTGCTATGGTGGGGGCCGCGGATCCGCGCTTCATTAGTGGATTTATCATCACGTGTTTCACAGTAACTCAATATATTCCCTGCTGAATTTTTTGGCAATTTTTAATCTGGAAAAATCAACGAATTTAGAAAAAGTCCAGAGAGCATATTGCTTTAGGGTTTCGATGTGTATCCGGGTTTCAAAATCCGTCCAGACTTCGCCTAAGGCTCTAGCTAGGCTCTGATACCAGTGAAAGGTTCCTAGGCACTCTAGTAAGGTCTCACAAGGCATCGAACATGCCATTTTAAAATTTTTGGTGCCGAGAAACCCTAGACTACGGATCGTCGCTAGAATTCTAGGCGAAACTAAAAGCTAGTTAACACTTAACTACTAGGATACGGAAATTACAACCTTTGTAGATCCGGATATCCACCTCCACGGCTCCGCAACGAAGTCTTCTCGCTGTCCATCTTGAAGCTTGGACTCTCGTGACGGCTTCATCGGAGAAACGTGCGGAATAGGTCGTCGGCTTTGTGTCAAAGACGATCTACGTCGAGGTTGCACAAACTCAAGCTCCGACTTCACAAACTTGTGAAACTTGTGAAGTAAACACCCAAAACAACTTGGCAAGAGGTAGAGGGTGAAGAAATAGGAGGTGGGTTCACTTTAGATTTGGATTTCTCTCACTAAAACTCAAGTTGCCATTGGAGTAGCAAGCTTGAAGAAGAAGAAGAAGATGAGCTCAAGAAAAGAATATGATAAGTCTTGTGATAAAATAAATTTTAAATCAAATACTTATCATAACTTGAACTTGGGTTAAGTGTAAAGAATTAACCATGGTCACTTTAGATGGGTTAGGGTTAAGCATGAAGATAAGGATGGTTAGCAAAGTCAAAGCTTCATGAAGCTTCAACTTAAAACAAAAAGAGCCACCATTCTCATCATAATCCATTTCAAATAAATAAATAAACAAATAAATAAATAAATGAATATACAAAACCCTAATTATCATATTAACCATGGATTAATTCTATACACTTAACGAAATGATCAAGTATCATCAAACATGATACAAAAAAGTGCACGAAAGCATATCACATATACAATGTGCATCAAGTGAGAAAAATCCGTTTAAAGTGAACCAATACTAGTTAATGCAAAGTAATATATCAAATATATAATTATACATTAAATCATTAAATCAACACTTGATTCAATGATCCGGTTATATCGCATACAACCGACTAGTATGCAATGTATCGATTTATCGAATCAATGATTCGATAACTAGGTCATATCGAATATAACCAATCGAAACATATATCGCGAGAATGAAATGCGGTATCACATACACGCATTATTCTCGTTCCCGCACATATCTCATATGCGCTCCTATTTCGTTTCGCTTGAGCCAGGAAACCTCTGTGTAGGACTCTAAAGACTCGTCAATACGCCGGTAGCAGATGATGATCATATCAAGCACCCACAAGACGCAAGCGGTCTGCTAAACGTAACGGCCACCCGGGTATTGAGCGATCAGAAGATCGACGAGCTAGCCCGCTCACACTCCTGCGAATCCGACCAGTAACACTTACCATACAGTCCAGTCTCTTCGTCAGATATGTCGCATATCAAGTCTAGGGGTGGTAAACGTCAGACCCCAATAACCCGATAAGTCGTGCCGATGTGAGGCTCGTAACGGGTCGAGAAACTACTGGTAACACTTACCAGCAAATCTCTGATCAGCCCTGTCCAGGGACTTCCCTGTTACGGCCAATCGAGCACAGCGCAACATCAACCCCCAATACCGGGAGAGACGAAACCCCTCCTATCGCTCATTGCCTCCATGTGACTCGGGACTGTACCCAAAGACCACCGTTTTGCATGCCCTCATGGACGTGGTAAGGTGGAGATCAAAGCACAGTGGGAATCACACAAGACTCTATGACGATCTCGGGTCTACAGACTAACCTGTACAAGTGTCACCTGAGAACTGCCATCTGACGTGAGGTATAATACCATCTGGGAGTTCTCGGCGAGTCCGTCCAGTGTACCCAGTTTCCACTGAGCACCCGTATACCATCTCTGATGTCAAACACCAATGGATATGGGATCATCCATCGCCCATCACATGGGTCGAGAAGCGTATACGCTAGTCTACTCTGGTATATCGATGCCCCGTCTCGATACACCCACGACTAGGGACCTTGAAGGATGTACTTATGGACTACCATGTCCCCACTAGTATGATCTGCATCATAGTCCATGTAGTCAAGTACAAATCCTAAGGGCTTTACCAACATGTAACTATAAGACAGTATAAAGAGACTAGTGTACATGTTAAGATAAATGGCAACCAGATAGAATACTATCATGTCGAGCAAGAAAGTCATCTCTATATATGTCCAAGCATCCAATATAATATACATAATCTGTAAATACTGGCCTCTAGGGCATACATACAACTAACATTAAAGAAACAGGTAACTCAGTAATACTCATCATAGAGCGCACCATATCATACAGGGTGCTCATTGCTCCACCCTGATACACCGATGTGATGTGGGGCATTCAGAGGAGTAATACTGAGAGAGAATCCCATTCTCCTTTTAGAATAGTCCAAGAATTCTATGCACAAGTATTCTCCTCCTTGATCTCATCGTAGGACATAATACTTATACCTGTATTTTGGTTCTCTATTTCTAACTTATATTCTGTGAATATCTCAAAAGGTTCGGACTTCTGTTTCAACAGGAACATATGTCTGAATCTTGAGAGATTATCAGAGAACGTAATGAAGTATAAAGAACTGGCCCTAGCATGAGTAGACAGGGGACCTTACATACATCATCATGTATCAGTCCCAAGAGTTTACTAACTTTTTCTCTATTTCCAATAAACAGAGCTATGGTCATCTTATCTTTGTGACATGACTGGCAAGTTTCACAAGATGTAAATTCAAACTGATTTAAATATGCATCTAAAATGTAACTTCAGCCAGTCGGGTCGCATTGATATGACCTAGTCTACAATACCTCAAGAAGGATTCGTTCATTTCTGAACTCTTCCTCTTGTATGTATTCTGTATACTAGGAACTGTAGTTTGATTTAGAACATCAATGCTTTTAGATAACGTGCCTGAACTGATCAACATTTGATATAGGAAATGTTCATAACATTATCCATCAATACAAAATTTTATCATTTTCTTTACTAATAAAGAGAATGATATGATTTTGTATATCAGGTTCGGTATCTAATAGCATTTGCTCAGAATCAATGTATTGGTAATACAGGGTGACGGTGACCAACAGACTTGGCTGCAACACTTGCCCCGTTTTCTGTCTCATGAAACTTATCACCCGTTCTCAGTTTTCTACCTTTTTGTAGCCCTATGTAACAAATTACATATCTGGGATCCTGATCCGGTATCAAATACCCAGGATGCAGAGGATACTGAGAAAAAGTGCTTTGTAATGAACACACACGAAGAAGATGCATCATATGCACTTTCTTCGTTTGGGCGGAATAGAATTTCTGGTATTCCCCTATTTCCTGCTCTGTCTTATAACAATTATAAGTTGGAGCGGGACCAACGTTCCCCAGCTCAGGATAACAAGCGGGTTCGGTCAATACATCCATATTATTATCTTGATTAAGGCGTTATATGGTCGCTACCTGGAGAGAGAGAGAAGAAAACACTCTGCGTGCGCTCTTGCAAAATTAGATTGGTTATATATTTTATCTAATCAGGATGGCTCCCACTGTTTTTATCAAATCTTCCTTCAAACCCTAAAAGGAAAGACTAGCCAGGATTAATTACACTCTACAATTTCGCCAATCTTTCTGCCAGGCCAGTGTCGGTACTTTGAGGGAGGTCCCCCATGCTTTCGGACGAACCTAATTACAGTAAAGCTCGTTTTCCCTGAGGCGTAACCCCGTTGACACCTTTCTAGACACCTACTTGATCGGCTAATTGTAAAGTGCAAAACTCTCCCAGGAGTAACAATTACTCGTAGTGGGTATCGGGATCCAACTATCACATAGAAGGTATGCAATCTCATTGCAAATTTCAACACTTGAAACTCCCGATAATGGTTTTTACCCCTTCCACCTATGACCTTGGCTAAGGTCAACAAATCATAAGTACCAGTCAAGTTCTACCCGTCATTTCGTGATTAGTTAGACCCACCCATATGACCCTTGGCTAAGGTCAACAAAGCCACATGACTGTCCTAACTAATCGCATCATATGCGGTGTAGGAAGACATCACTTAGCTACCGCACACTACGCCTCGGCTTCCTAAAATGACGGAGCACGAATACTAAGTACTCTACTTCCTAAAATGACGGAGGGTTGCGAATGGTTTTTATGAAAACCTTTAACGCTTTGAACTTGATCTCGTTGCGGAATCAAATGGTTTTTAAATGGAATGTTTTTGAAGCTTTTCTAGTTTTGCTAAAGGGGTCACTCCCGGTGAAGGGATCGTCGGCCCTTTCCTCGTCGAATGAGGTGCGGGATATATCATATATATCACTGTGCAAAGCGGAAACTATAGAAGCGATCAAAAGACAAACCGAGGGTTGTAGCATCTGCCCGTTATTGCTAAAGGAGTCACTCCCGGTGAAGGGATCTCGGTCCTTTCCTCATCGAATAAGGTGCAGGATGTTCTATAGTGAACACCGCGATGCAAAGCAAGAACTGTAGCTACCTTTTTTAATTTTGAAATTCGATTCCACAACATCAATTAGGTTTATTTTCTTTCATTAATCTCATTAATGAATATCCCATCATTTAAGTCCACCTAAACATCACAGATAAATATAACGTACGCTTATGCCATCCGCATTCGCCTCGATGTCTCGTTTGCACCGTTAGGTTAGGTAACTAACGCCAGAGCAAGGCAGGGCTAGCGCAGGTGTAAAACATAAGCAACGTCTATATAATATATCATATATACTATATATAAAATATCTATTTGAACAAATCACATGATCACATCACAGATAACGCAGCAGAAAATATCATATGAAATATTGGATATACTAGGACGTCCGTGTTTTCAATACGAGCCAGTATAAAACACGGATTCCACGGTCGTGATGAATAGCCAATCCCACACCCCTAGACCCCTACGAGAGCGGCAAGCAGCCCTACCAATTCTAGGGTTAGGAGACCCGGACTCGACTCCTCGAGTTGGTCTCCCACTGGACCTTAGAACCCGGTTACTTGTGCTCCCCTCCTTGGGTCTATCCTAATGCGGAAAAGTAAATAATATACAAAAGGTGACATCTTCCGCAACCTGGAAGTGCCCCAATAAAAGAATATTACAATCAAGTTTTTACATGAATGAAAATGAAAAACACTCATCTCACATAAAACCCCCCGGCTATTCGAACACGACGATCCAATATAACATATCCAGCAACACACAACATCACATGTCATCAACGTAAGTAAGTATGCATACACCGATTGCCGTCGACGTATAGCAACGACAATCGGAAATACCACTACATACTACACTTACGGTCACAGAAAGGAAAGTGTAAAACTACAACAGTTGGAATCCGCAACCTCTTTAGACATCGCATGCCTAATCAAATGAAATACTTAGACATCGCATGCCTAATAATTATAAACCCCACATTTTAGTCTCATTATCGAAAACTCTTTTCAATATCAAGTCGGGCAATTAAACAAGATTCTCGACATCCTGATCGAATTCTCGTCGAAAACTTTAGTAGGCAGCCGCACCCCCGACGCCGTCGACGAAGTGCACCAAGGCGGAACACCGCTGCCGCGAGCACCCGAACGGATGCTTTCGGCGACGGGGTTCTCCTACAGTCACTTGGTCGGGGCTATGGAGCAAGGCTGTCTATTAAGTTTACCCGGCGAGTATCCGCGTACGCTATGTGATTGCGACGGACTTTTGATCAAATCAAAATTCCGTGGCAACCGATCAAGTGAGACTAAACTGCTATGTTTATAACATTCATTCTGTTATCTCATAACTACTTGTGAATTCCAAATGTTGTATCACATTCCGGATAAATAGAAAATGTTAAACCTTTCGATCGAACAATCGAACACCCAAGTTTTCCCGAAACAGCTCAACACATGAAATAAGTTCAAAGACATTCACTTCATGCCTCAGTACCAACGGTCCAACCGTAGAAGGGTCAAGCCAACGCCTCACATGTGGCATGCAGTACTGCCCCAAACCCTAAGGTTCAAAGGGCAGTTCAAGACGGTCACATAATCGAGTTAAGGTTTGTTGTCTTCTAGAGGGACCATCGCGTTACTTGCACTACTTAGAACGTCATTAAACTACGGAAAAATCCAACAATTGGAAATTTCCCAGCAGGGGAAAAGGTGGGAATTTATATCCGGTCGAACTTTTTAACATATTCTAAAATTATCCGGAAAAGCACACAGACAAAATTAGACGATCCGATCGAAACACCGAGTCCCCAATACAACCCAGAAAACTCAACTCTTGAGTCAGATTTAAAAATTACCAGAAAATACAGCAACAAAATATAAGAATTACTGTGCAGAAATAAATGTCTGAAAAGACAAAGTGGCCCCGGAACCGCCGCATTAGGCATGCTAATGCCGCGGTTCCGCCGTGCTTTTATCGAATCAGGTGCTCGGGCTTCACAGTAATTCTTAGAAATTCTTGCTTAGTTTTCTGCATATTTTTAATTCTAAAAAATCCCCGATTTCAAAAAATGTACAGAGAGCAACTTTGAATTAGGGTTTCGGTTCGATCGGACTTCTAACTCCATCTACGCATCGCCTAAGGCCCTAGCTAGGCTCTGATACCACTGTAGGGTTCCTAGGCACACTAATGAGGTCTCACAAGTGATCGAACATGCCCAATTCAAATTTTTTCATGTGCCTACAAACCCTAATACGGATCGTTAACTAGATAATTAGGCGATGCAATGCGAGTAAACGAATTTATAGCTAGAGGAAAGTGACTACAACCTTTGTAGATCCAGTCCTCCACTTTCTAGGCTTCGCGATGATGTCCCTCCGCTGTCCATATCGGATCCCGGACTCTAGCATCGGCTTCATCGGAGGAATGGGCGGGCTAGGTCGTCGACTTCGATGCCGAAAATGATCTACGTCGAGGCAACTCAAGATCAAGCTCCAACTTCACCAAGTCATGAAACTTGTGAAGAAAACACCCTATAATACCTGGCAAGTGGTAGAGGATGAAGAAATAGGAAGTGGGTTCACTTTAGAATTGGATTTCTCACTCTTTTTCTCAAGTTGCCATTGATGGAGGCAAGTTTTTCTTCTTGTTGATGAAGAAGAAGAAGAAGAAAGAATAATGATAAGTTATTTAAAAATAGGAAATAAAATGATACTTATCATATACACAACCATGGTCATGTGTAGAGAATTAACTAAGGTTAGGTGAATGGTTAGGTTTAGGAAAAGAACAAGAATGGTCAAAGCTTCTTGAAACTTCAATGAAAAGAACAAAAGAAGCAACCATATCATTTTCTTTTCCTAAAATAAAGAATAAATAAATAAACTAAATAATCAAGAGAATATGATAAAACCCTAACCATTTACTTAACCAAGGTTTAAGTCTTACACAAACCCAAGTTTGCATGTATCATCAAATATGATACAAACAAGTGCACAAAAGTATATCACATATACAACTTGTGAACTTCAAGTGAGAAAATCCATTTAAAGTGAACCAATACTAGTTAATGCAAAGTAATATATCAAATATATAATTATGCTTTAAATCATTAAATCAATTCTTGATTTAACGATTCGGCCATATCATATATAACCGACTAATATCCAACGTATCGGCTTATCGAATCAATCCTTGATTTGATAACTAGGTTATATCGCATACAACCATTCGACACATTCATCGCGAGAATGGAATACGGTATCACATACACGCATTATTCTCGGTCCCGCACATATCTCATATGCGCTCCTATTTCGTTTCGCTTGAGCCAGGAAACCTCTGTGTAGGACTCTAAAGACTCGTCAATACGTCGGCAGCAGGTGATGATCATATCAAACACCCACAAGCCGCAAGCGGTCTGCTAAACGTAACGGCCACCCGGGTATTGAGCGATCAGAAGATCGACGAGCAAGCCCGCTCACACTCCTGTGAATCCAACCAGTAACACTTACAGTACAGTCCGGTCTGTTCGTCTGATATGTCGCATATCTCGCCTAGGGGTGGTAAACGTCAGACCCCAATAGCTTGATAAGTCATGCCGACGTAAGGTCCATAACATGTGTGAAACTAGTGATAACACTTACCTGTAGATCACTGCAACCCTGGCCAGGGATTTCCTGTTATGGCCAGTCGAGCATAGGGTAACATCAACCCCCAATACCGGGAGAGACGAATCCCCTCCTATCGCTCATTGCATCCATATGAATCGGGACTGTACCCAAAAACCACCTGTTTGCACGACTCAGTAGAGCCATGGTAGGGTGGAAATCAAAGCACAGTGGGAGACACACAAGTCTCTATGACGATCTCGGGTCAACAGACTAAGCTGCACCAGTGTCACCAGAGAACTGCCATCTGACGTGAGGTATAATACCATCTGGGAGTTCTCGGCGAGTCCGTTCAGTGTACCCAGTCTCCACTGAGCACCCGCATACCATCTTTGATGTCAAACACCAATGGATATGGGATCATCCATCGCCCATCGCATGGGTCGAGAAGATATACGCTAGTCTACTCTGGAATATCGATGCCCCGTCTCGATATTCCCACGACTAGGAACATTGAAGGATGTACTCATGGACTACCCATGCCCCACTAGTATGATCTGCATCATAGTCCTGGAAGTCGAGTACACATCCTAAGCTCTTTATCAACATGTAACAGAGAGACAGGAAGTATACATGTCAAGATAAAGAGCAACCAGATAGCGTACTATCATGTCAAGCAAGAAAGTCCTACCTATATATGTCCCAGCATCCACTACAATATACATCCAATGTATAGTAATGGCCTCTAGGGCATACATATAACAAATAAAACCGCCGCTAAATGCAAGGTTTGGCCGCTGTTCCGCGGTCTCTTGAAGGGGTCATGGGTCCGTATTTCCCAGTAATTCTTATAATTCCATGCTTAATTTTTTGAGTATTTTTAATACAGAAAAAATCAACATTTTAAAAAATTTCCAGAGAAGGGGTAAAACATGATGTTTCGGGGTTCAATCGGACTTTAAACTTCGTCTAGACGACGCCTAAAGCTGTAGCTTGGCGCTGATACCACTGTAGGGTTACTTGGCATTAGAATAAGGTTTTACAAGGCATCAACCATGCCAAAATCAAATTTTTCATGTGCCGAACAACCCAAGCGAGATCGTAAACAAGAGATTAGGCGAAACAATGAACTAGTAAACAACTTTACTTCTAAGAGAAAGAGATTACAAACTTTGTAGTCCGTTCCTTAACTTCATAAGCTCCGAGTAGTAGTCCTTTCGCCGCAATCCATGAACTCCCAAACTCTAGAGTGGCTTCACAAGTCGAATGATGCATTCTTTCTTGAAGTCTTACATTTCGAAGATGATCTACCTTGAAGAAACTCAAACCCAAGCTCTTACTTTACTAATCAAGTATTAGCAAAGCAAACATCCTAATCTAAGTGGCAAGAATAGATGAGGATGATGAAGTAGGAATTTAGCTCTCATTTTTTTTCGATTTCTCACTCATTTTCATCACATCACCAAAAGCTAGAAAGCATTTTCAAGAGGAAGAAGAAGAAGATGACGCAAAACCATTTGTGATGAATAATGAAAACTTATGTTGTGGTTACAAATCAACCATGGGTTAAGAATGAAGACTTAACCCTTGTAAAGAATTAACTAGGGTAAAGGGTTTGGGTTGGGTTAAGGAAATATCTACACAAAATATCATAGTCAAAGTCAAAGCTTCAAGAAGCTTCATGGAAGCTTAACCCTAATCCAAACCCTAACCATATTTAAACTCCACAAAACATGTTGCATTTGTAACCCTAACATGTTACAATATTTTATATCACATATACAATATTTATTGTAACAAAATAAAATAATAAAATTAACATATATCACATATATATCAATGTATTATCCAAGTGAGAAAAAGAATCTTTAAGTGAGCTAATATTAGTTAATGTAATATAATATATCAAATATATAATTATACATTAAATTATCGAATCGACACTTGATCCGATTAATCCGTCTATTTGACAAATAACCGACTAATATAATCTGTATCAGTTCATCGAATCAACACTTGATCCGATGACCCGTCTATATCACATATACCCGACCGATATCACATATCGCAAGAATCTAATACGGTATCACATATACGTATTGTTCTCGGTCCCGCACATATCACATAAGTGCTCCTACTCCGTTTTGCCTGAGCTAGGAAACCTCTGTGTAGGACTCTAAAGAATCGTCAATACGCCGGTAGTAGGTGATGACCATATCAAACACCCACAAGCTGCAAGTGGTCAGCTAAACGTAACAGCCGCCCAGGTATTGAGCGATCAGAAGATCAACAAGCAAGCCTGTACATTCTCCTGCGAATCCAATCCGTAACGCCCCCATACAGTCCGGTCTCTTCGTCTGATATGTCGCATATCTCGCCTAGGGGTGGTAAACGTCAGTCGATTGGCTATAGCTTGATAAGTCGTGTCGATATGAGGTCCATAACAGTTCGAGAAACTACTGATAACACTTACCAGTAAATCTCAGCAACCCTGGCCAGGGATTTCCAGTTATAGCCAATCGAACAGCGCAACATCAACTCCCTATATCGGGAGAGACGAAACCCCTCCTATCGCTCATTGCCTCCATGTGATTCGGGACTGTACCCAAAAGCCACCTTTTTGCACGCCTTCTTGGATGTGGTATGATGGAAATCAAAGCACAGTGGGAATCACACAAGACTCTATGACGATCTCGGGTCTACAGACTAACATGTACCAGTGTCACCAGAGAACTGCCATCTGACGTGAGGTATAATACCATCAGGGAGTTCTCGGCAAGTCCGTCCAGTGTACCCAGCCTCCACTGAGCACCCGTATACCTTCTCTGATGTCAAACACCAATAGATATGGGATCATTTATCGCCCATCATATGGGTCAAAAAGCGCATACGCTAGTCTACACTGGAGTATCGATGCCTGTCTCGGTACTCCCACGACTAGGAACATTTGAAGGATGTACTTAACGATTACACTGTCCCCACTAGTATGATCTGCATCATAGTCTTGGTAGTCAAGTACTCATCCTAAGGGCTTTATCAACATGTAACATAGAGATTATCAGAGTACACGTTAAAATAAAGAACAACCAGATAACATACTATCATGTCGAGCATGAAAGTCCTACCTATATATGTCCAAGCATCCACTACAATATACATCATATGTACAGTAATGGCCTCTAGGGAATACATATAACTAACAGCTCCAAGATTATCCGCTATTCTATGTTGCTTATTGTTGTTCTATAATGTTGCTTATATCATGCCTGGGACGAATGGTTATATATATATAATTATATATACCGGTAGATGTTGTATATGTTTTGCATCCACGCTAGTCCTGTCCCCGCTCTGCCGGTAGTCAAGTAACCTAACGGTGCATGACGGGCCCCGTGGCGAATGCAGAAGGCATATATATACATTTTATTTTCGTTCTTTTCTGGTGTGATAGGAATTAATTGATGGGACCGCATTGATTTTGATTAATGCAAGAAAAAAAAATCTAAAAGATGTTGTTGGAACAAATTTCGAAAAACTATAGTCATACTCTTTTGCTTTGCATAGTGGTATTCGATTAGGAATATCTCTCACCTGATTCGAGGAGGCAAGAGCTTAGATCGCTTCACGGGGAGTGAGCTCTTGAGCGAAAGTTTATGTTACTATAGATTACTCGGTTTTCTTCAAAGCCACTAGTTTTCAAAAGCGGAGCCTAAACCCTCATTTTCAAAACTGCTCGGTTCCTTCAACAATATCAAGTTCATTACATTAAAGGGGTTTTCACCAAAAACCCAGCAGTAGCCCTCCGTCATTTCAGATAAGTAGTAGTTAGTATTCTTGCTTTGTACGTTGGTCTCTATCAAGTCATAGTGAACGGTAGCTAAATGTTCCTTATCTATTGCATTTTGATGCGATTAATTAGGACAGTCGCATATCCACGTTGGTCACTATCAAGGGCTTATGCGGGTGGCTCTAAGTTAATCCAGGACAATGACAGGTTGAACTTAACTTGTGACTTATGTTATGTTGGTCTCTATTAAGACCATATGACGCATGAGGCAAAAACCACATCTGAAGTTTCAAATATACATGAAACTTGCTAGTGTTGCATACCTTCTGGAGTATGGTAACTAAAGTGGCATCCATCTAAGTTATCACGCGATGATAGTTGGATCCCGATCCCACTAATGAGTAGGATTGCTCTTGTGAGATCCTTTTCACTTCACAATTAGCTAATCTATTAGGTGTCTAGGAAAGTGTTAACGGAGCTACAACTTTCCGGAAACGAATTTTATTTTAATTAGGTCCGTGCGAGAGCACGGAGAACCTCCCTCGGAGTACCAACACTCACTAGGCTAAACGGTTAAAGAACTTGTGAGGTGCGAATGATCCCGACTAGTTTTCCTTTCAAAGGTTTGAAGGAAAATTCGAGGAAACAGTGGGAGCCATCCTGATTAGATAAACTGATAACTAATCTGATCTTGCAAGAGCGCATGCTGAGTGTTTCTTTTCTCTCTCTCTAGATAGCAACCATTTCACGCCCTAATCAAGATAATAAAATGTTTGACTTGACCGAACCAGCTTATTACACTGGGCTAGGGAATGTCGGTTCGGATCTAACTTGTGACAATTATCACGAGTATCGGCAAAGGAAAAAGGACTATAAGGAATTCCAGATAACCCTATGTTAAAAACCAGAATCCGGACAAACTTCAGACACGATCAATTTTATGTAAGTTTGTGGGATATCCCAGGCATTTGAATGGATATCTACTATACCATATCGAAGAACAAATGGTATTTGTTTCTTGACACGCCACCTTTCTTGAAAAAGAAATTAGTGGGAGCACGGTTGAACTGGAAGAAATTATAGAAGGGCAAACTATGACTGAAGAATTGGTGGAACCAGAGGATTCAATAATTCCGGACGAACCTCAGCTACTCCGCAGATCTAGTAGGATTTATCGTTCACCCGTAAGATACTGCAGTTTTTTCATAGACGGCGATCGAGAGGATTGCATCTTGGAAGAAAATGATCCTACAAGTTATAAGCAGGCCATTAACAGTAAGGACTCTGTAAAATGGCTCAATGCTATGAAATCCGAAATGGAGTCCATGTACACCAATAAACTTTGGACTTTGGATGTTGTTCCTCCTGAGGTAAAACTCGTTGGATGCAAGCGGATCTTCAAAAATAAGATTGGTGCAGATGGAAAGATGGAAACCAATAAGGCTAGACTTGTTGCAACAGGTTTTCATCAAAGACCGGGAGTTGACTATGATGAAACCTTTTCTCCAGTGGCTATGCTGAAATCCATTCAGATCTTACTGTAACACTTCAGAAATATAAAATATTATTTTTTGAATTTAATATTAAAATAATATATTTCGCGAAAACTCTCGATTTGCGAATTGGGGTTTTCGTAAAATGGTATAAATATATACCAATATTTGTGAAATAATTAGAGATTAAAATGATTTATTCATTTAAAAATATATTTATCGGATTTGGGCATTTTTATAATTAATTATATGCAAGTTTAAATAAAACTTGATTAGTGCACTACTAATCACGAGTAAGCCAAAACCGTATTTTCAAATTTTCCATGGCTAGTGCACCATGTCATGTTACTCTTTGTTGCATGTTGTGTTATTTTGTTTGTTTATTTGTATTTGGTTTATATTGTGAGAAGAGAAAAAGAAAAGAAAGAGATTCCATGATTGAGAGAGGAGAGAGAGAGGGAGGACCCACTCATGACTTGAGGCATGGCATGAGAGCATGCCATGAGAGAGAGTGAGAGTGAGAAAGAGAGAGAAACCCTTAACCCTTCTTCATTTCTTTCTTCATCATTTTATTTCCTCAACTCCTCCTTCATCTTCCTCATCTCTTCTTCTACCTCCTCTACCTTCATGGATCACCTTAAAAACCTTGCTAAAACCCCACACTCCCTTCATTAAAAGTGATCCCCACCTCATCCTACACCTTATGGACCTTTCAAGCTTGGATTTTGAAGAAATTTGAGCAACTCAATAAAATTCTTGAGTTGCCAAATGAAGTAAAACCCATATCTTTTAGTTAAGTTATTATGTTTAGTATACCCTAGTTTAGTTTAGAGTTGGTATTATTTGGGTTAGTGATGTTTGGAAATTCCAAGAGGGGGTTTGGGTGATTGTGCGGTCTTGTGAAATGTAGTGACTGTTTACAAGACCTCAATGTTGATTTCCTGGACCAAAACAGAGAATTGAACCCGATACATGAATTCAAAAATTGTCCCGTGTCGGTTTTGTGACATTTTATTGGCCTATAGGGAATCTGGAGCAACCTGGAATGTTTATGAGGAAAAAACCAATATCACTGACCTAGATTAACCAATAGAAACGCACCACCAAAGTTCGAGCCAATTGCACCCTACTTAGGCCGGCGAGATCGGATCTTGTGGTAATGTCGCCGGATTTTTGTTGGGAGCTGGTGTTGAGTTTATGGTTGTAGCTCACTACCCTATAACGTATCCCCTGTACTTGCTTGTTTAGTCCCAATTAACCTGAGATGAAATCTGAGAGTGATTTCCTAGGTTGCTGAATTTGGTATTTATGATTTATGAACTCGGGTTTTAGTATTTGATATTGTATTGGGTCGTTAGATGTTTTTACGTCAATGACGAGGGTTGTTTGGTTATTTTTACATGCGTAAGCTATAGGTTCTAACTTATGAGCACTTCGTGTGCCGTTTCGGTTTTCGGAATTGATTTTAATAGCATTGCGATTGTGTATTGATTGTAGGTACTTTCGCGTGGATTCCGAGATGACGAAGTATATCGACAACGGCTGAACAAGGAGTTCCGCAGGTGAGTAGATTTATATCTACGGGGGAAGTCGGGTGGATGGCGTATAGCACTCCCGCAACCATTGATATGTGATTTATAATTTGGAGACAAGATATGCCACGACTTAAGGTTATAGTTAGTGGTTTTAGTGTGATGTGATATGATAGAAAGAATGTCTCGAATTGATATATGAGGATATGAAACGTGAATATGAATCACGATATATATATATGTAGTTGCAAGAGAATAAGTATGAGATTATAGAGTCAGGTTATGAGGGTGATAAATACGATATGAGATTAATAAGATGACTTGATCTGAGATATTGATGTGATGAAATAAGATGACTTGGCTTGTTATGTCGATATACGGATGCGAGGTGATATGAGGATGTGACTTGAGAGATATGTGTATATATATTTATGAGAATAATGAGTGAGATACCGTACGAGATGTTAGATCCGTACCCTCATTGTTGTATAGGTTAATAGAATCCCTATTGTTGAATGCCGCCGTGCGATGGATTATCGTACGCGATGAGTTTTACCTGATGATTGGTCCATATCCTTGACTAGAGGATGCCGTATGACGGATTATACCGTACGTGATGTTGTGACGCTGGATGCCGATTGATAGATTCACCGACTCGGATATGTTATAGATATTTAATCCCTGTTTATACCGCTTAGTTACCTTTACATAGATGTTGGATTAGATACGTATATCTTATAGCATTGCGCTCACGATTTACTTTCTGCTACGTTCAGGATATTCTCATTGCATTACATATACCTATGCTAGTACACCTACGCAATTATCGATGATGCGTATGTTACACTTACACAGATTGCCGGCTCACACACTTTCATCATCGATAATTGCTAGGTCACTTACACATTAGAATTGCCACATCATTTTTCTATGTCGCATGATATACTTGCTATGCTCACATCATTATGCTAGGTTGCATGATATACTTGCAATACTCACATAACTATACTATGTCGCATGATATACTTGATATGCTCACATTTCTGTTCTATATTTGCATACATCATGCTTTATGATTATACGCATTGAGATGCTGTTTTCATGAGATTCTGTATTTGAGAACCATGGTTATATTTCAAAGGAAGTTATGTATTGTTTTAAAAACCCGGTTTCTCTTGATATGATATTTCGAGGCGTCCACCATGAGTTTTCTCGGTTCAGAGCTATGAGTATACCCAATTCGAGGAGCGTTAGCACCGTTTGCGGGTACATAGTGGTCCCGGTGAGGTACACCGGGGCAAGAAGACTCGTATAGTTAGGCGGTGAGCCAGGCAGGGGAGAACTACCTACCTGTAACATTTTGAAATATTTTAGATAATTAATTAAGTTATTTAGTTAAATAGATAATGTTATTTAAATTTTTATTGTAGTAAAGAGGGCTTTTTTTTAAATTAAGTAGAAATACATTAATAAAGAAAATAGTGTTTATATATGTCACGACCCGAAAGTACGGAACATGATCGGCACTTAAACTACGAACGTCTCGAGGCGTACGTAATCTAAGTAAACCGAAAACCCAGAAATCCAAACCAAGAAAAGTAGTAGAGTGCAGGAAAAACCAACTTAAAGCAAGTAGTTTCAATAGCATAAGCCGTATTATGCGGTTTTTAAAAACATCAAAAAATTTACTGAAAATTTCGGCAGAGTCTCCTTTGTAAATACCGGCCCCCAAACGGGATACAACATGAATAGTATACAAAATCAATAAAAAGGCATCCCCAAGCGGGAGCTAGCTCTTCCTCAATCGAAGGTCACAACCACACAAGCAATATAATAAACAACGCCAACGGCGAGGATCAAAACTCAAAAGGAAACTCAAAACCACCAGAAATATAACTAGCGACTCTAAGGTCGAAAGAATAAACAACACTGGTCTCTATCTCAATAAATAAATGTTTGGTTGATGGAATTTACTAGA
Source organism: Agapanthus africanus (assembly GCA_030015575.1). Lineage (NCBI taxonomy): Eukaryota > Viridiplantae > Streptophyta > Magnoliopsida > Asparagales > Amaryllidaceae > Agapanthus > Agapanthus africanus. Next base: position 221,147,562 of record JASDDO010000029.1, read on the forward strand.
TACAACGGAATAATATTATACAAGGTAATATGATGGGTACGATACAAGAAAAACCCACCTACTAGCAAGTCACCCGAATGAAACTGAGCCCGCAAAGCCGTAATGAAACCTGTACGGTAATCCTGCAAGAAACTGGGGCACAACGGGGGTGAGTTGCCAACTCGTGAATAGAAAAATATCAACGCACAGAAATCACATAAATAACGCAACCTAGGACAATGATCATAATATATCCTCAAATATATGACTAACACGTAGCCTATAACAAGGCTAGGGTAAATATCTAACCCGAGTGTAATCTCATGTGCCCGTGTCAGTGCCTCAGGTAACAACATATCATATGGATGATGTATGAATGCATAAAACAGAATGCATGTACTGATTTATAAAACTGGTTTCATAAATCAGTGAGATTTCTGTATTTTAAAAGAAAAGAGGTACCATATATGAAATCAGCATAAAACAGTGCCCAGCATCGACACAAAACAAGTGTCCAAATACCTCGATATCTCTGTGTCACAATCTATGTACCTCAAGTCTAAATCTCAATGTCTCAATCTCAATATCTAGGGCGCCGTCAGTCCAGACCGGCCCCTACCATCCATCTCAAGACCACGACGGTATCCTCCAGATATCCAACACGTCGGGTAATATCACCGGTAGGTAGTGCTCCCCTGCCAGGCTCACATCGTCATCATCACGCGCTTCTTGCCCCGGGGTACCTTACCGGGTCCACCATGTACCCGAAACGGTTCATCCGTCTCCTCGAATCGGGTCTCGAAATCCATCAGCAAACTCATGGTGGACGACTCATACATCATGGGAAAACCGCACTTTTTATTTTAAAAAGAGAGAAATCAGTAAATATAAGTTTTTGCGGTTTTCCTCAAAATCCAGAAAATCTCATGGAAATCCGAATCCAAAACCTCAATAATACGTAAAATAGTGAATATATGCATGAGAATCTATGAATGCGGCATAACAATGAATAACAGTATGCATGAAGTAGCAGGTAATAACTACAATGTCTAAACTAACATATAAGGCAAGTACACTAATATCATGTCTAACTATTAGCTAACAGGCTATGTCAAGCAATAATATTTTCTAAGGTGTACGTGACATGGCAATTACCGATGAAGATGTGTGTGAGCCGGCAATTAAGTGTACGTGGTACATACGCATCATCGGTAATGGTGCTGGTGTCCTAACAGCATGATATCAATAATGGAGTATGAAACATAAAATAAGCATACGATGCGAAGCGGACCACAAAAATGAGCGGGAGCTGAAAACTAGACGCAACTATAACTAATCTGCATTAATCTAATATGAGTCCTACAAATGGTGCCTTTTGAAATAACACGAATCATGGGGTTTTGAAAATAGGGGCTACGGTGTTTTTATGAAAAGATACGTCTTTTGAAATATCCGTAGGATCCCTTGGGCTGTCTTTAAAATGCCCACGATTCGTTAGTTTTTGAAATAGGTAAGAAGTCTAATCTAATCTAACAACTACACTAAACTATACGGCTGAACTAACAAGCTGAACTACAGGTAAGAAAACCGCCTAACATCTGAGTCGATACATATACATAGCTGTATATATATTAGTCGGTGATCCCGCCTCAATAATATCATATCCGATACCATATCTATAGTCAGGCATCCCAAGTCAATAGTGCGGATCAATCATCAATATAGCTCGTACGTAAATCCGTCGTACGGCATCCCAATCTGGGTACGGGTCAATATCACATTCATCATACTATTCACCTGGTATCCTCTTTATCAAATATCAGGATCGGGGTACTGATCTACGTCTAGTACCATACTGATACCGCCTACGTATGCATGGACGTGTGTGAAACACTACGTCAAGGACCCGCTACAACGTCATGTCGTATCTCAAATACGAACCCTGCTATATCACCGATCTCACGGCCTCCAATCAAATCTCATCGACTCAGCTCAATCCGAAGTATCATCCTCAAATCCGTATGTTAACACATAGTCCCATACCCATGTGAACCCATAACTATAAATAATCCTATGAGCACATATCAATAGAAATGTATGCAAGTATGTATGTGTGTATGTGTAGTGCAACACTACCCTAGGGTTCGCAACACTAAAGTAATCCAACACACCAATATCCATCCTAAGCATCGTTATTAATCCCAAATAACATATAATAATTGTTGGTGTGTATACACATCCGTATACACCACCACGGACTGCGGGGGTGCTATACGCCATCCACCCGACTTCTCCCCGTAGATATAAATCTACTCACTTGGTCCTCACTAGCCGGTGCCGACGTCGCCACGTGCTTGCTTGTCGTCTCGAAGTCCACATGGGGGTACCTACATATCATAACGCACCATATCGCATTAAAACTAAATTCGAAATCAAAACGGCATACGAAAATCAAATCGGCACGCGTATCACGCATAGGTCCAAACCTATCGCCTACGCATGCAAGAATAGTCAAACCAACCCTCGATGTCGATATACAAACGTCAAACCATCGAGAAAAATCCAATCACACTCATTTGCACATTCACGAACACTAATTTTAATATAAACTAGGTTAAAACTCACAAAAACCCCAATTTTACTTAAAAAGTCATTTTTCCGAAAATCTAGCAAGCACAATTCGCCGTTTTTGTACAAAACAGGATGTTTAAATGAATGTAGCGACCAATATATTTATTAAATATCTTAAATAAGTCATATAAACAATTCCTGTAATTTAATCTTATTAAATTCCAAAAACCCTAATATTCTAGTTTACAAAATACCTAAAATTTAACAATTTCAAAGCAAAAATGCACAAACTACAATCTAGCTTAGATTTGCATGATCTAAAGCATTAAACCACACTTAATAAAGTTAATGAAGTCATGAAAAACCTAAACACATTTTTAATCCCAAGTATTTAACCAATTTTAAAAACCTAGTAAGCAAATTAGCAAATTAACACAATTTTTAAACTAACCATTAGCACAAGCTACTAATCTTGTATTAACATGACAAAAAAAGCCTAAATATAACACACAAGCATACACCAATTTTATAAAACCCTAACTTGCATTCAAATTCATAACTTGAATTCCAAAACTTGCAACTTAAGCCTAATTAACACTTAAGTAGTTTAGCTTTAAGAAATTACTAACAACTTAAGCAAAATGTTTTAGAATTATACCCAAAAACATTTGAAGATCCACAAGCATCCATGGCCTCCCAAAATTCTCTCTTTTCACAAAGATCCATGCTATACGGGCTAAGCTAAAATGGGTAGGAGTCGGATTTGGGTTTTGGGATTTTTTTTGATGGATTTGAGGCAATTTTTGATGAAGTTTGAAAAGAAAAGAGAAGGGAAATGGGGGAGGGGCTGCTGTTGTTGTAGGAAAGGGGGGTCGGGTGGAATGGGAGTGGGAGAGGAGAGAGAGGGAGGTAGAGAAAGTGGGGGGAGAAGTCAAAGTCATTTCAAGGTCAAAGGTCCACCTCATTTCTCCATTTTCTTTACTTTTCTTTCGTTTGTTTCCTTTGAAATTCAAGTGGGGAAAATAAATGGGGGCTGCTGAATTCTTCAAGGGGAGAAGTAAATGGGAGTGTGTGGATGTGGGTACGGGTGTGGGGTGATGAAAAATGATAAATATAATACCCCAAACATCCATTTACGATAAAAAAAAGCCTTTTTTCTTCAATAATTTCTAAACCGTTTTGGCAAATGATTTCGTTCCAAAAACCACATGATAAAATTTTATTTAATGTTTTATGATGCACAAAATTTGTTTCAACTCATTCCAATTTTTAATTTTCCCTAATTAAATGTATTAATGACGGCTTAAATAATAATAAAATAATATTTTTTTTCAGAAAATTTGAAATTTCACCAGCGGCTCAATAAACACCAAATAATAGCAATTACATAGCTAGAATATGTATATTTAATTTTTATAATAAGATATTTGTATTTTGTCTTTTTTACAGAAAACCCCCTTATTTTACCGATTTTTCGAAATTTCACCGAAACGATTTTCAAAACGTTACAATCTTCCCCCCTTAAAGAAATTCGGTCGCCGAATTTAAATGAAAACTCCCCGCAAATACTAAAACATCTAAGCAAAACCATCAAGTCGTCGGGGCTCCGAAATCATAAATACATAAAACAAATCGTAGCGCAGCGCATGCGCGTGAAAAATAAGCATATCACTCAAATCAAAACTCCATCCAGCATCCCGCAATCATCGGAGTCATGGTGAAGACACAATGTCCAAATCCAAAATGAAAATCAGTATGATATAGCTCAAAACTATACATGTAAATATCGAATATATATATGTAAGTATCTGAAGGAAATGCATGCCAAATCTCTTTAAGTCGCTGTGCAACGCGTATAACACTGCACAGTGGCGGACGTCTATCATAAGAAAATAACTATATACATATATACCTTCGTTTGAAATGTATGTTCCGCCGTTTTGGAACAATTTAGAAGGGTCTCCTTGTTTTAAACATTTCGTGTCGTATCAGACACGTAGGTAAATACTGAGGCTATAGCTCGCTTTTTTTTTTGGAAATCCCTTCAATAACTATCAATGCATACAAAATATTTTCAGGTACAGTCCTCTGACTAGTTCTGCTCAGTACGAAAACACACAGCAATATCATAAAAACGTACTGCTCTATACGAAATCAATCCCCAAAATATGCACATGAATGCTACGTGCGTCTGGTGCGCACGGAAATCAAAATCCATGAATGTGCCATACATGCGCACAGAAACAATATCTAAGTGCATCGGGTGTGCACGAAACATCTGTTGTAGGCAACATGTGTGCCTGACAGCAAAATCAGGTGCACCTGACATGCACGAAAAATTCTCAATTTAGTGCCTCTGGTGTGCACCAAAATCACCCTTCAAAACATGCGCCCAACATGCGCGAAAATCCAAATCAGGTGCATCCATCGTGCACGAAATCATGAAATCCAATATCAAGCGCCGAACGTGCGCAAAATCAATCAGGTGCACAAGGTGCACAAAACAATTATCGAGTATCACAATCGAAATCGAAGTCCAGTGCATCTAAGTGCACAAAAGGCGTATCACTGCACTGCAAGCATATAATAACTATACAGAGTGCAGGAACCAAATCGTGTGCATGCATACGCACAAAACCAACTCAACTGTTTAAAACCATAAAATCACAAACATGTGAAACTAAAGCACGAAAACGATATCAAGTGCAACACTGTGCAAAGATCATAAATCCTCAATCATCAAAATCAAATCATACGAATAAATCACCCAAAACATCGAAATCAATAATGGCGGAACAGTACCGCTCAAGCACATCTTCTAAGAATCTCAGCCAACTGTCACGGTCACTAGTGGGACGTCTCGTCGATGATCATGAACTCTGTCCTGCTGATGTGCGTAACCATGACCACTCCTGGGTCAAGGTCTTCACTGTGAATTACCAATCTTTCGGTCCATCGGCTCATCGGCCCTGTTGGGTGTGCTAACGGGGATGATCCAGTTCTGGCACGTCTCTTGTCATCTCCCGGTCAATCATCACGACCACTCGTAAGACAGCATATCACTGGCGTCGGCATCTGGCTCTCTGAATGTACGTGACACATCTGATCCTGGGTGCAAGTATCATTGCAGCAGTGTCCTGGAAGGAATCCTGCTCACGGTCTCTTCCATGTCTCGTCTCTGCCAACTATCCGGAAGTCATTGTCCTTTCCTATATCTGCATCTTGCTCTGGAATGACTGCATACTCATCGCGACTCCTTCTGGAAGGTAAGTCCAAGTACCATGCCTCGGCATGCGCATCGCCTCTCTGATATCGGCGGAGTGGAACGTCATCTCATCTAGATCTGGTGCGAACCTCTTGCTCCACTTTTCTCTAATGTCGTCTGCTTTGGACTCGTCTCGTCGCGGCTGCATGGACTGAGCTCCAACGACTATCCTCGTATCTGGAGTCTCCCAAGAATGCATCTCACCACCAAGCATCCAATTGAAGTCGAACCATTCGATCGATTCGTCAAAACCTCATAATCCCCCAAGAGTTCAACATCTTGGGCATAGTTTAATAGTATCGAATATATATACCACAGCATCGGTGGTCCAGCCGTAGAAGGGCAAACCCAAGCCTCACTAATGGCGCCGTAGAACTGCCGCAAACCCGAAGGTTCAAAGGCTTTCACACGGTCATTAAGTCGAGTTAGGGTTTCATTCTTCTAGAGGGACCATAGAATTGCCTGCATGTCTTTCCGACTACTTTAAACTTGGAATAATAGGTTTCCGACATTCGATCGTCTCTGTCGACCCTCACGTCTCTGCGTGAAGTCGTCTCTAGCTGGAATCAATCTATCTGATGACCTCGCATCGGGGTAAGCGAACGAACCACCTGTCCTAGTCATTCATCATCGGGTGACTAGCGACCTTCTATCATCTATTCGTACAACTCGCCCCGCAATAGCTCCAACATATGGGGCGATATCTCGTCGCTCGTAGCAACAACTGGCTCGCTCGTCTGCATGCTGAACAGTGCCTCAATCGTCAGGAGTAAGCAACACACCAACGGTCATCAAAATCTGGCTGGCCTCTATCAGTGGCCCAATCCTCTGATACTGATCGGCACGTCCTAGAAATCTCATAAAGGCGATCCGCCAAACGCTCGTGGCGCGGAAACACAGTAAAAAGACACACCTCCGCAATCGAGTGTCGCCGGAATTTCGCCCTGGTCAGCCCTCGTTCGTGACGAGCTTGTGCTGACCGCAACTCTAGCCGTAGCTCTCCCTGCCCGTAATCGTGGCAGCAAAACCATAACTGGTACTGATGAGGCTAGATCGGAAGGAATTTAATACTGAACAAGGAAATGTACATCCTAAGGCTTCATAAGTGGAGTGGCATGTCGTAAATATGTCGCGGAACATATCAACGGTACGTCACTCTACTTTAGTCACCTATTCCATCAACCAAGGGTCATCCTATGCTCCGAAGGTTAAAACCTAACGCTCTGATACCAACTTTGTCACGACTCGAAAGTACGGAACATGACCAGCACTTAAACTACGAACGTCTCGAGGCGTACGTAATCTAAGTAAACCGAAAACCCAGAAATCCAAACCAAGAAAAGTAGTAGAGTGCAGGAAAAACCAACTTAAAGCAAGTAGTTTCAATAGCATAAGCCGTATTATGCGGTTTTTAAAAACATCAAAAAAATTTCTGAAAATTTCGGCAGAGTCTCCTTTGTAAATACTGGTCCCCAAACGGGATACAACATGAATAGTCTACGAAATCAATAAAAAGGCATCCCCAAGCGGGAGCTAGCTCTTCGTCAATCGACGGTCACAACCACACAAGCAATATAATATACAACGCCAACGGCGAGGATCAAAACTCAAAAGGAAACTCAAAACCACCAGAAATATAACTAGCGACTCTGAGGTCGAAAGAATAAACAACACTGGTCTCTATCTCAATAAATACATGTTTGGTTGATGGAATTTAATAGATACAACGGAATAATATTATACAAGGTAATATGATGGGTACGATACAAGAAAAACCCACCTACTAGCAAGTCACCCGAATGAAACTGAGCCCGCAAAGCCGTAATGAAACCTGTAAGGCAATCCTGCAAGAAACTGGGGCACAACGGGGGTGAGTTGCCAACTCGTGAATAGAAAAATATCTACGCACAGAAATCGCATAAATAACGCAACCTAGGCCAATGATCATAATATATCCTCAAATATATGACTAACACGTCGCCTATAACAAGGCTAGGGTAAATATCTAACTCGAGTGTAATCACATGTTCCCGTGTCAGTGCCTCAGGTAGCTATATACCATATGGATGATGTATGAATGCATAAAACAGAATGCATGTACTGATTTATAAAACTGGTTTCATAAATCAGTGAGATTTCTGTATTTTAAAAGAAATGAGGTACCATATATGAAATCAGCATAAAACAGTGCCCAGCATCGACACAAAACATGTGGGGTTCCTAGGCACCCTAATGAGGTCTCACAAGGCATCAACCATGCCAATTTCAAAAAATCTAGGTGCCGAGAGACCCGACTACGGATCGTGGGCTAGATATTTAGGCGAAAATGAAACTAGTTAACACTTAACTACTAGAATACGGAAATACAACTGTTGTAGATCCGGTGCTCCACCTCCATAGCTCCGCAATGAAGTCTCCTCGCTGTCCAAGTCGAACCTCGGCCTCTAGCGTCGGCTTCATCGGAGAATGAACGGGCTAGGTCATCGATGTCCATGCCGAAGATGATCTACGTCGAGGCATCACTAAATCAAGCTCCGACTTCACCAAGTCAAGAAACTTGTGAAGAAAACACACTCTACTACTTGGCAAGAGGTAGAGGATGAAGAAATAGGAAGTGGGTAGACTTTAGAATTGGATTTCTCACTCATTTCCATCAATCACCATTGATGGAGCTTGCTATTCTTCATGGAAGAAGATGAAGAAGAAGAAGAAAGTCTTATGATAAGTCATGAATTATTGGATAAATAAATCAATACTTATCATATATTAACCCTTGGTTAATTGTAGAGAATGGACCATGGTTAACTAGGATGGTTAGGGTTAAGCATTAGACAAGAATGAAGACTAAGTCAATGCATCAAGAAACTTCAACTAAAAACAAAAATAGCAACCATTCTTTTCTCATCTTTTCCAAAAATAAATAAACAAATAAATAAGTAAGAAAAAGAGAACCCTAATCATAAACTTAACCATGGTTTAATTCTTTACACTTAACCAAGTAAACATGTATCATCAAACATTATACAATCAAGTGCACAAAACTATATCGAATATATAATGTGCACATCCGAGTGAGAAAATCCATCTTAAGTAAACCGATACTAGTTGATGCAAAGTAATATATCAAATATATAAATATGCATTAAATCATTAAATCAACACTTGATTCAATGATCCGGTCATGTCGCACACAACCGACTAGTATACAATATATCGGCTTATCGAATCAACGCTTGAATCGATAACTAGGTTATATCGCATACAACCATTCGATACATTTATCGCGAGAATAGAATACGGTATCACATACACGCATTATTCTCGGTCCCGTACATATCTCATATGCGCTCCTATTTCGTTTCGCTTGAGCCAGGAAACCTCTGTGTAGGACTCTAAAGACTCGTCAATACGCCGGCAGCAGATGATGATCATATCAAACACCCACAAGCCGCAAGCGGTCTGCTAAACATAACGGCCACCCGGGTATTGAGCGATCAGAAGATCGACGAGCAAGCCCGCTCACACTCCTGTGAATCCAACCAGTAACACTACCGTACAGTCCGGTCTGATCGTCTGATATGTCGCATATCTCGCCTAGGGGTGGTAAACGTCAGACCCCAACAGCTCGATAAGTCGTGTCGATATGAGGTCTATAACTGTTCGAGAAACTACAGGTAACACTTACCAGTAATTCTCAGCAACCCTGGCCAGGGATTTCCTGTTATAGCCAATCGAACACAGCGCAACATCAACTCCCTATACCGGGAGAGACGAATCCCCTCCTATCGCTCATTGCCTCCATGTGACTCGGGACTGTACCCAAAAACCACCATTTTGCATGCCCTCTTGGACGTGGTAAGATGGAAATCAAAGCACAGTGGGAACCACACAAGACTCTATGACGATCTCGGGTCAACAGACTACTCTGTACCAGTGTCACCAGAGAACTGCCATCTGACGTAAGGTATAATACCATCTGAGAGTTCTCGGCGAGTCTGTCCAGTGTACCCAGTCTCTACTGAGCACCCGTATATCATCTCTGATGTCAAACACCAATGGATATGGGATCATCCATCGCCCATCTGTATGGGTCGAGAAGGTACACGCTAGTCTACTCTGGTATATCGATGCCCCGTCTCGATACACCCACGACTAGGGACTTTGAAGGATATACTTATGGACTACCATGTCCCCACTAGTATGATCCGCATCATAGTCCAGATAGTCAAGTACACATCCTAAGGGCTTTACCAACATGTATCAGAGAGACAATCAGTGTACACGTTAAGGTAAAGAGCAACCAGATAGCATACTATCATGTCGAGCAAGAAAGTCCTCCCTATATATGTCCCAGCATCCACTACAATATACATCCAATGTACAGTAATGGCCTCTAGGGCATACATATAACTAACAATCTCCCACTTGCACTAGGGCCATCTGTAGCAGTGGTTGCAGTATCTCATACTCAACCATCCCATAAAAGTCTCTCTCTGGAAAAAGGCCTTTCGTGAGTGGATCCGCTGTGTTTGTCCTCTGAGTCTACTCTCCTAACCTCGATCCCTTGGAGATCAACCATCTCCATGATCAGGTGATACTGCCTTAGAATATGTCTGGATCACTGATGGGACGGACGTTCCTTGGCATAAGCCACAACTCCATTGTCACACAATGGGAGGAACATAGTTCATCTTATGAACCAATATATACCCAAACAGCCTCTTTGGTAGTATCCTAAGTAGCGATGTATCCTGCCTTTATCGTCTAGTATGTCACGGTATCTAACTTGGAACTCTTCCAACATACCGTCCCTTTACTGAGGGTAAAGACAATGCCTGCGACTGACATTCAGTCGTCTTTATCACCCTGGAACACTTCCAGTGATTCTCCCCAGGATCAATTGATACCATCTCACTACTACTAGTGAGATTCCTAACATCCAATTAGATCTATCTCATAGATCCAAAATCCAGGATTTAGTAGGTATCACTTTGATCCTATATGGAAAATCATTGTGATAAGCGGAGATTGATCGAGCGTAGCATAGGAAACTTTTTCCCTATCAAGAGTATGTCATCCACGTACTCTACGAGGATCGCCACCATACTCCCTACTACCTTTTTGTTTATACAAGGTTCATCTACCATTTTGATGATGTCAACTTCTTTGACTAATCCATCAAAACAGATGTTCCAACTCCGCGATGCCTGCTTTATCCTATAAAGCATCTTGCACACGTTTCCGCTGCTCCCACTGTCTACGAGGCACTCTGGCTGTGTACTTATAGACGCACTCTTCTAAAATATCATTTAGAAAAGCAGTCATGGCACCCAACCGCCAGATATCGTAGTCATGGTACGTAGCCGTGGCAAGTAGGATCTGGATGGACTTAAGCATAGCTACTTGAAAAGGTTTCATCATTATCCACACCTGGTCAATGATGCAAACTTTTAACAAGTCTAGCTTTGAAAGTCTCGACTTTTCCATCTACACCAATTAATCTTCTCAAGATATACTTGCTCCTGATGGGGATTTAACCCTTCAGATATAGCAACTAAAGTCCATACTTTGTTGGTGTATAAGGATTCCATCTCAGATCGCTAAGCATCCAGCCATTCTTACAGAGTCTCACTCCTGATGGCCAGCTCGAAAACTAGTTGGGTCATCATCTCATGATGCAATCCTCGCTCCCACGTCATAGAGAAACAGAAGTATCTTTCAGGTGGGTGAGGAACCCTACTAGATCGGCGGAGAGGCTGAGGTTCGTTGGTTACTATTGAATCCTTTGGTTCTTTCAAATCATCAGCTGCAGTTTGTATAGCTGGAACATTTCCAGTTCTACATAACAGATCTTGCCTCGAGCTTGTCCGGATTTTGCTTTTAGACATAGGTCGGACAACCCCAAATCTTAACTAGCTTAAGACATGGGCTCTTCCCTTTCCATATCACATATGAAGTGGTAGGCGACTGATTTGATTTGAACCCTATTCAATAAGTATGCAGCTTTTCAAGTGCATAACTCCTAAAAGGAAATAGGTAACTCAGCAGTACTCATCATAGAGCACACCATATCATATAGGGTGTGATTGCTCCACCCCGATATACCATCGTGCTATGGTGTATACGGAGGAGTAATGCTGAGAGAGAATCTCATTCTCCTTTAGAATAGTCCAGGATTTCCGTGCTCAAGTATTCTCTTCTTTGATCTCATCAAAGGACATAATACTTATACCCGTTTTGGTTCTCTACTTCTAAATCATATTCTGTGAATATCTCAAAAGGTTCGGACTTGTGTTTCAACAGGAACATATGTCTGAATCTTGAGAGATTATCAGAGAATGTAATGAAGTACAAAGAACCGGTCTTGGCATGTGTAGACAGGGGACCTTTATACAGCAACATGCATCATCCCAAGAGTTCACTAACTCTTTCTCTGTTTCCAATAAACAGAGCTGGTGTCATTATATCTTTGTGACATGACTGGCAAGTTTCACAAGATGTAAATTCAAACTGATTTAAATATGCATCTACATGTAACTTTAGCTAGTCGGGTCGCATTGATATGACCTAGTCTACAATGCCTCAAGAAGGATTCGTTCATTTCTGAACTCTTCCACTTTTGTGTGTTCCGTATACTAAGAACTGTAGTTTGATTTAGAACATTAATGCTTTTAGATAACATGCCTGAACCGATCAACTTTTGATATAGGAAATGTTCAAAACATTATCCAACAATACAAAATTTTACCATTTCTTTACTATTAAAGAGAGTGATATGATTTTGTATATCAGGTTCGGTATCTAATAACATTCGTTCAGAATCAATGTATTTGGCATATAGGGTGACAGTGACCAACAGACTTGGCTGCAACACCTGCCCCGTTTTCTGCCTCATGAAACTTATCACCCATTCTCAGTTCTCTACCTATCTGTAGCCCTATGTAACAGATTACATATCTGGGATCCTGATCCGGTATCATATACCCAGGATGCGGAGGATACTGAGAAACAGTTCTTTGTAACGAACACACCCGAAGATGATGCATCAGCATGCACTCTCTTCGTTTGGGCGGCACGGGAATTCCGGTAATCCCCAATTTCCTGCTCTGTCTTATAATAATTATAAGTTGGAGCGGGACCAACGTTCCCCAGCTCAGTATAACAAGCGGGTTCGGTCAATACATCCATATTATTATCTTGATTAAGGCGTGATATGGTCGCTACCTGGAGAGAGAGAGAAGAAAACACTCAGCGTGCGCTCTTGCAAGAATAGATTGGTTATTATTTTATCTAATCAGGATGGCTCCCACTGCTTTTTATCAAATCTTCCTTCAAACCCTAAAAGGAAAGACTAGCCGGGATTAATTACACACTACAAGTTCGCCAATCTTTCAGCCAGGCCAGTGTCGGTACTTTGAGGGAGGTCCCCTGTGCTTTCGCACGAACCTAATTAATGTAAACCTCGTTTTCCCAGAGGCATAACCTCGTTGACACCTTTCTAGACACTTACTTGATCGGCTAATTGTAATGTATAAAACTCTCCCAGGAGTAACTCTTACTCGCAGCGGGTATTGGGATCCAACTATCTCATAGAAGGTATGCAATCTCATTGCAAATTTCAACACTTGAAATTCTCGATAATATTTTGCCCCTAGCGTCCTATGACCTTGACAGAGGTCAACAAACCATAGGCTGCTAGTCAAGTTCAACCCGTCATTTCCTGATTGAAGTAAACCCACCCGCACGACCCTTGACAGAGGTCAACAAGGTCGCACGACTACCCTAAATCAATCACATCATATGCTTATGCAGATAAGCACTAATCAGCTACCACACATTACGCCTTGACAGAGGTCAACAAACGCAGCACGAATACTAACCAGTACATATCTGATATGACGGAGGGCTACGACAGATTTTTCTGAAAACCTATTGCGTAATGAACTTGATATCGTTGTAGGATCGAATGAATTTTGAAATGGAGTGTTTTTGAGGCTTTTCTAGTTTTGCTAAAGGAGTCACTCCCGGTGAAGGGATCGTCGGTCCTTTCCTCGTCGAATGAGGTGCGGGATATATCATATATATCACTGTGCAAAGCAAAAACACTTAAAAGCTATCGAAAGACAAACCGAGTGTGTAGCATCTGCCTGTTATTGCTAAAGGAGTCACTCCCGGTGAAGGGATCTCGGTCCTTTCCTTATCGAATAAGGTGCAGGATATATCACATATACCGCTGTGCAAAGCAAGAACTGTAGCTACCTGTTTTATTTTGAAATTCGATTCTACAACATCTTAGGTTTCTTTTATTTCATTAATCACATTAATGAAGTCCCATCATTTAAGTACCTAAACATCACAGATAAATACGATGTACACTTATGCCATCCGCATTCGCCTCGATGTCCCCTCGTGCACCGTTAGGTTAGGTAACTAACGGCAGAGCGGGGCAGGGCTAGCGCGGGTGTAAAACATAAGTAACATCTATATAATATATCATATATATACTATATACTGTATCTATCACAGAACATCACATGATCACATCACAGATATCCCAGCAGAAGAAACATATGAAATATTGGATATACTAGGACGTCCGTGTTTTCAATACGAGCCAGTATAAAACACGGATTCCACGGTCGCGATGAATAGCCAAACCCACACCCCTAGACCCCTACGAAAGCGGCAAGCAACCCTACCAATTCTGGAGTTAGGAGACCCGGACTCGACTCCTCGAGTTGGTCTCCCACTGGACCCCAGAACCCGGTTACTTGTGCTCCCCAACTTGGGTCTATCCTAGTGCGAAAAAGTAAATAATATACAAATGGTGACAACTTCCGCAACCTGGAAGTGCCCCAATAAAAGAATATTACATACAAGTTTTTACATGAATGAAAATGAAAAAAACACTCATCTCACATAAAAACCCCCGGCTATTCAAACACGACGATCCAATATAACATATCCAGCAACACATAACATCACATGTCATCAACGTAAGTAAATATGTGCATCCTAATTGTCGTTGACATATAGCAACGAAACCGGCGATATCACATATTACACTTACGGTCACAGAAAAGAAAGTGTAAAACTAAAACAGTTGGAATCCGCAACCACCTCAGACATCGCATGCCTGACCAAATGAATTACTTAGACATCGCATGCCTAACAATTATAAACCCCGCATTTTAGTCTCAAAATCGAAAACTCTTTTCAATATGAAGTCGGGCAATTCAACAGGATTCCCGACATCCTGATCGAATGCTCGTCGCAAACTTCAGTAGGCGGCCGCACCCCTAACGCCGTCGACGAAGTGCACCAAGGCAGAACACCGCCACCGCGAGCACCCGAACGGATGCTTTCGGCGATGGGGTTCTCCTACAGTCACTTGGTCGGGGCTATGGGGCGAGGCTGTCTATTAAGTTTACCCGGCGAGTATCCGCGTACACTACGTGATTGCGACGGACTTTTGATCGCATCAAAATTCCGTGGCAACCGATCAAGTGAGACTAAACTGCTATGTTTATAACATTCATTCAGTTATCTCATAACTTATTGAGAATTCCAATTATTGTATCCCATTCCAGATAAATAGAAAATGTTAAACTTTCCGATCGAACAATCGAATACCCAAGTTTTCCCGATACTGATCAACACATGAAATAAGTCTAACAACATTCAGTTCGTGCCTCAGTACCAACGGTCCAGCCGTAGAAGGGTCAAGCCAACGCCTCACATGTGGCACGCCGTACTGCCCCAAACCCGAAGGTTCAAAGGGCAGTTCAAGACGGTCACATAATCGAGTTAAGGTTTGTTGTCTTCTAGAGGGACCATCGCGTTACTTGCACTACTTAGAACGTCGTTAAACTACGGAAAAATCCAACACTTGGAAATTTCCCGACAGGGGAAAAATTGGGTATTTATATCCGGTCAAACTTTTTAACATATTCTAAAATTTATCCGGAAAGCCACACAGACAAAATTTGATAATCCAATCGAACATTCGAATCCCCAAAACAACCCAGAAAAATTCAACTCTGGAAAAAATATTAAAAATTCCCAGGAAAACCATCACATAAAACTAAGAATTACTGTGCAGAAGGAGACGCACAAAACGACAAAGTCGCCGCCGAACCGCCGCACAAGCCAGCTTGTGCCGCGGTTCCGCCGCGCTACAGTGGAATTATGGACACGTGTTGCACAGTTATTCTTAGGATTCCCTGCTGATTTTTCTGCATATTTTTATTTTCGAAAAATCCCAGATTTTAGAAAAAGGACAGAGAGCATTTTCCGGGTTGGGTTTTCGGTTCGTTCGGACTTCAAATTCCGTCTAGACTTCGCCTAAGGCTCTAGCTAGGCTCTAATACCACTGTGGGGTTCCTAGGCACCCTAATGAGGTCTCACAAGGCATCAACCATGCCAATTTCAAAAAATCTAGGTGCCGAGAGACCCGACTACGGATCGTGGGCTAGATATTTAGGCGAAAATGAAACTAGTTAACACTTAACTACTAGAATACGGAAATACAACCTTTGTAGATCCGGTGCTCCACCTCCATAGCTCCGCAATGAAGTCTCCTCGCTGTCCATGTCTAACCTCGGGCTCTAGCGTCGGCTTCATCGGAGAATGAACGGGCTAGGTCATCGATGTCCATGCCGAAGATGATCTACGTCGAGGCATCGCTAAATCAAGCTCCGACTTCACCAAGTCAAGAAACTTGTGAAGAAAACACACTCTACTACTGGGCAAGAGGTAGAAGATGAAGAAATAGGAAGTGGGTAGACTTTAGAATTGGATTTCTCACTCATTTCCATCAATCACCATTGATGGAGCTTGCTATTCTTCATGGAAGAAGATGAAGAAGAAGAAGAAAGTCTTATGATAAGTCTTGAATTATTGGATAAATAAATCAATACTTATCATATATTAACCCTTGGTTAATTGTAGAGAATGGACCATGGTTAACTAGGATGGTTAGGGTTAAGCATGAGACAAGAATGAAGACTAAGTCAATGCTTCAAGAAACTTCAACTAAAAACAAAAATAGCAACCATTCTTTTCTCATCTTTTCCAAAAATAAATAAACAAATAAATAACTAAGTAAAAGAGAACCCTAATCATAAACTTAACCATGGTTTAATTCTTTACACTTAACCAAGTAAACAAGTATCATCAAACATGATACAATCAAGTGTACAAAACTATATCGAATATATAATGTGCACATCCGAGTGAGAAAATCCATCTTAAGTAAACCGATACTAGTTGATGCAAAGTAATATATCAAATATATAAATATGCATTAAATCATTAAATCAACACTTGATTCAATGATCCGGTCATGTCGCACACAACCGACTAGTATACAATATATCGGCTTATCGAATCAACGCTTGAATCGATAACTAGGTTATATCGCATACAACCATTCGATACATTTATCGCGAGAATAGAATACGGTATCACATACACGCATTATTCTCGGTCCCGCACATATCTCATATGCGCTCCTATTTCGTTTCGCTTGAGCCAGGAAACCTCTGTGTAGGACTCTAAAGACTCGTCAATACGCCGGCAGCAGATGATGATCATATCAAACACCCACAAGCCGCAAGCGGTCTGCTAAACATAACGGCCACCCGGGTATTGAGCGATCAGAAGATCGACGAGCAAGCCCGCTCACACTCCTGTGAATCCAACCAGTAACACTACCGTACAGTCCGCTCTGATCGTCTGATATGTCGCATATCTCGCCTAGGGGTGGTAAACGTCAGACCCCAACAGCTCGATAAGTCGTGTCGATATGAGGTCTATAACTGTTCGAGAAACTACAGGTAACACTTACCAGTAATTCTCAGCAACCCTGGCCAGGGATTTCCTGTTATAGCCAATCGAACACAGCGCAACATCAACTCCCTATACCGGGAGAGACGAATCCCCTCCTATCGCTCATTGCCTCCATGTGACTCGGGACTGTACCCAAAAACCACCATTTTGCATGCCCTCTTGGACGTGGTAAGATGGAAATCAAAGCACAGTGGGAACCACACAAGACTCTATGACGATCTCGGGTCAACAGACTACTCTGTACCAGTGTCACCAGAGAACTGCCATCTGACGTAAGGTATAATACCATCTGAGAGTTCTCGGCGAGTCTGTCCAGTGTACCCAGTCTCTACTGAGCACCCGTATATCATCTCTGATGTCAAACACCAATGGATATGGGATCATCCATCGCCCATCTGTATGGGTCGAGAAGGTACACGCTAGTCTACTCTGGTATATCGATGCCCCGTCTCGATACACCCACGACTAGGGACTTTGAAGGATGTACTTATGGACTACCATGTCCCCACTAGTATGATCCGCATCATAGTCCAGATAGTCAAGTACACATCCTAAGGGCTTTACCAACATGTATCAGAGAGACAATCAGTGTACACGTTAAGGTAAAGAGCAACCAGATAGCATACTATCATGTCGAGCAAGAAAGTCCTCCCTATATATGTCCCAGCATCCACTACAATATACATCCAATGTACAGTAATGGCCTCTAGGGCATACATATAACTAACAATCTCGCACTTGCACTAGGGCCATCTGTAGCAGTGGTTGCAGTATCTCATACTCAACCATCCCATAAAAGTCTCTCTCTGGGAAAAGGCCTTTCGTGAGTGGATCCGCTGTGTTTGTCCTCTGAGTCTACTCTCCTAACCTCGATCCCTTGGAGATCAACCATCTCCATGATCAGGTGATACTGCCTTAGAATATGTCTGGATCACTGATGGGACGGACGTTCCTTGGCATAAGCCACAACTCCATTGTCACACAATGGGAGGAACATAGTTCATCTTATGAACCAATATATACCCAAACAGCCTCTTTGGTAGTATCCTAAGTAGCGATGTATCCTGCCTTTATCGTCTAGTATGTCACGGTATCTAACTTGGAACTCTTCCAACATACCGTCCCTTTACTGAGGGTAAAGACAATGCCTGCGACTGACATTCAGTCGTCTTTATCACCCTGGAACACTTCCAGTGATTCTCCCCAGGATCAATTGATACCATCTCACTACTACTAGTGAGATTCCTAACATCCAATTAGATCTATCTCATAGATCCAAAATCCAGGATTTAGTAGGTATCACTTTGATCCTATATGGAAAATCATTGTGATAAGCGGAGATTGATCGAGCGTAGCATAGGAAACTTTTTCCCTATCAAGAGTATGTCATCCACGTACTCTACGAGGATCGCCACCATACTCCCTACTACCTTTTTGTTTATACAAGGTTCATCTACCATTTTGATGATGTCAACTTCTTTGACTAATCCATCAAAACAGATGTTCCAACTCCGCGATGCCTGCTTTATCCTATAAAGCATCTTGCACACGTTTCCGCTGCTCCCACTGTCTACGAGGCACTCTGGCTGTGTACTTATAGACGCACTCTTCTAAAATATCATTTAGAAAAGCAGTCATGGCACCCAACCGCCAGATATCGTAGTCATGGTACGTAGCCGTGGCAAGTAGGATCTGGATGGACTTAAGCATAGCTACTTGAAAAGGTTTCATCATTATCCACACCTGGTCAATGATGCAAACTTTTAACAAGTCTAGCTTTGAAAGTCTCGACTTTTCCATCTACACCAATTAATCTTCTCAAGATATACTTGCTCCTGATGGGGATTTAACCCTTCAGATATAGCAACTAAAGTCCATACTTTGTTGGTGTATAAGGATTCCATCTCAGATCGCTAAGCATCCAGCCATTCTTACAGAGTCTCACTCCTGATGGCCAGCTCGAAAACTAGTTGGGTCATCATCTCATGATGCAATCCTCGCTCCCACTGTCATAGAGAAACAGAAGTATCTTTCAGGTGGGTGAGGAACCCTACTAGATCGGCGGAGAGGCTGAGGTTCGTTGGTTACTATTGAATCCTTTGGTTCTTTCAAATCATCAGCTGCAGTTTGTATAGCTGGAACATTTCCAGTTCTACATAACAGATCTTGCCTCGAGCTTGTCCGGATTTTGCTTTTAGACATAGGTCGGACAACCCCAAATCTTAACTAGCTTAAGACATGGGCTCTTCCCTTTCCATATCACATATGAAGTGGTAGGCGACTGATTTGATTTGAACCCTATTCAATAAGTATGCAACTTTTCAAGTGCGTAACTCCTAAAAGGAAATAGGTAACTCAGCAGTACTCATCATAGAGCACACCATATCATATAGGGTGTGATTGCTCCACCCCGATATACCATCGTGCTATGGTGTATACGGAGGAGTAATGCTGAGAGAGAATCTCATTCTCCTTTAGAATAGTCCAGGATTTCCGTGCTCAAGTATTCTCTTCTTTGATCTCATCAAAGGACATAATACTTATACCCGTTTTGGTTCTCTACTTCTAAATCATATTCTGTGAATATCTCAAAAGGTTCGGACTTGTGTTTCAACAGGAACATATGTCTGAATCTTGAGAGATTATCAGAGAATGTAATGAAGTACAAAGAACCGGTCTTGGCATGTGTAGACAGGGGACCTTTATACATCAACATGCATCATCCCAAGAGTTCACTAACTCTTTCTCTGTTTCCAATAAACAGAGCTGGTGTCATTATATCTTTGTGACATGACTGGCAAGTTTCACAAGATGTAAATTCAAACTGATTTAAATATGCATCTACATGTAACTTTAGCTAGTCGGGTCGCATTGATATGACCTAGTTTACAATGCCTCAAGAAGGATTCGTTCATTTCTGAACTCTTCCACTTTTGTGTGTTCCGTATACTAAGAACTGTAGTTTGATTTAGAACATTAATGCTTTTAGATAACGTGCCTGAACCGATCAACTTTTGATATAGGAAATGTTCAAAACATTATCCAACAATACAAAATTTTATCATTTCTTTACTATTAAAGAGAGTGATATGATTTTGTATATCAGGTTCGGTATCTAATAACATTCGTTCAGAATCAATGTATTTGGAATATAGGGTGACAGTGACCAACAGACTTGGCTGCAACACTTGCCCCGTTTTCTGCCTCATGAAACTTATCACCCATTCTCAGTTCTCTACCTATCTGTAGCCCTATGTAACAGATTACATATCTGGGATCCTGATCCGGTATCATATACCCAGGATGCGGAGGATACTGAGAAACAGTTCTTTGTAACGAACACACCCGAAGATGATGCATCAGCATGCACTCTCTTCGTTTGGGCGGCACGGGAATTCCGGTAATCCCCAATTTCCTGCTCTGTCTTATAATAATTATAAGTTGGAGCGGGACCAACGTTCCCCAGCTCAGTATAACAAGCGGGTTCGGTCAATACATCCATATTATTATCTTGATTAAGGCGTGATATGGTCGCTACCTGGAGAGAGAGAGAAGAAAACACTCAGCGTGCGCTCTTGCAAGAATAGATTGGTTATTATTTTATCTAATCAGGATGGCTCCCACTGCTTTTTATCAAATCTTCCTTCAAACCCTAAAAGGAAAGACTAGCCGGGATTAATTACACACTACAAGTTCGCCAATCTTTCAGCCAGGCCAGTGTCGGTACTTTGAGGGAGGTCCCCTGTGCTTTCGCACGAACCTAATTAATGTAAACCTCGTTTTCCCAGAGGCATAACCTCGTTGACACCTTTCTAGACACTTACTTGATCGGCTAATTGTAATGTATAAAACTCTCCCAGGAGTAACTCTTACTCGCAGCGGGTATTGGGATCCAACTATCTCATAGAAGGTATGCAATCTCATTGCAAATTTCAACACTTGAAATTCTCGATAATATTTTGCCCCTAGCGTCCTATGACCTTAACAGAGGTCAACAAACCATAGGCTGCTAGTCAAGTTCAACCCGTCATTTCCTGATTGAAGTAAACCCACCCGCACGACCCTTGACAGAGGTCAACAAGGTCGCACGACTACCCTAAATCAATCACATCATATGCTTATGCAGATAAGCACTAATCAGCTACCGCACATTACGCCTTGACAGAGGTCAACAAACGCAGCACGAATACTAACCAGTACATATCTGATATGACGGAGGGCTACGACAGATTTTTCTGAAAACCTATTGCGTAATGAACTTGATATCGTTGTAGGATCGAATGAATTTTGAAATGGAGTGTTTTTGAGGCTTTTCTAGTTTTGCTAAAGGAGTCACTCCCGGTGAAGGGATCGTCGGTCCTTTCCTCGTCGAATGAGGTGCGGGATATATCATATATATCACTGTGCAAAGCAAAAACACTTAAAAGCTATCGAAAGACAAACCGAGTGTGTAGCATCTGCCTGTTATTGCTAAAGGAGTCACTCCCGGTGAAGGGATCTCGGTCCTTTCCTTATCGAATAAGGTGCAGGATATATCACATATACCGTTGTGCAAAGCAAGAACTGTAGCTACCTGTTTTATTTTGAAATTCGATTCTACAACATCTTAGGTTTCTTTTATTTCATTAATCACATTAATGAAGTCCCATCATTTAAGTACCTAAACATCACAGATAAATACGACGTACACTTATGCCATCCGCATTCGCCTCGATGTCCCCTCGTGCACCGTTAGGTTAGGTAACTAACGGCAGAGCGGGGCAGGGCTAGCGCGGGTGTAAAACATAAGTAACATCTATATAATATATCATATATATACTATATACTGTATCTATCACAGAACATCACATGATCACATCACAGATATCCCAGCAGAAGAAACATATGAAATATTGGATATACTAGGACGTCCGTGTTTTCAATACGAGCCAGTATAAAACACGGATTCCACGGTCGCGATGAATAGCCAAACCCACACCCCTAGACCCCTACGAAAGCGGCAAGCAACCCTACCAATTCTGGAGTTAGGAGACCCGGACTCGACTCCTCGAGTTGGTCTCCCACTGGACCCCAGAACCCGGTTACTTGTGCTCCCCAACTTGGGTCTATCCTAGTGCGAAAAAGTAAATAATATACAAATGGTGACAACTTCCGCAACCTGGAAGTGCCCCAATAAAAGAATATTACATACAAGTTTTTACATGAATGAAAATGAAAAAAACACTCATCTCACATAAAAACCCCCGGCTATTCAAACACGACGATCCAATATAACATATCCAGCAACACATAACATCACATGTCATCAACGTAAGTAAATATGCGCATCCTAATTGTCGTTGACATATAGCAACGAAACCGGCGATATCACATATTACACTTACGGTCACAGAAAAGAAAGTGTAAAACTAAAACAGTTGGAATCCGCAACCACCTCAGACATCGCATGTCTGACCAAATGAATTACTCAGACATCGCATGCCTAACAATTATAAACCCCGCATTTTAGTCTCAAAATCGAAAACTCTTTTCAATATGAAGTCGGGCAATTCAACAGGATTCCCGACATCCTGATCGAATGCTCGTCGCAAACTTCAGTAGGCGGCCGCACCCCTAACGCCGTCGACGAAGTGCACCAAGGCAGAACACCGCCACCGCGAGCACCCGAACGGATGCTTTCGGCGACGGGGTTCTCCTACAGTCACTTGGTCGGGGCTATGGGGCGAGGCTGTCTATTAAGTTTACCCGGCGAGTATCCGCGTACACTACGTGATTGCGACGGACTTTTGATCGCATCAAAATTCCGTGGCAACCGATCAAGTGAGACTAAACTGCTATGTTTATAACATTCATTCAGTTATCTCATAACTTATTGAGAATTCCAATTATTGTATCCCATTCCAGATAAATAGAAAATGTTAAACTTTCCGATCGAACAATCGAATACCCAAGTTTTCCCGATACTGATCAACACATGAAATAAGTCTAACAACATTCAGTTCGTGCCTCAGTACCAACGGTCCAGCCGTAGAAGGGTCAAGCCAACGCCTCACATGTGGCACGCCGTACTGCCCCAAACCCGAAGGTTCAAAGGGCAGTTCAAGACGGTCACATAATCGAGTTAAGGTTTGTTGTCTTCTAGAGGGACCATCGCGTTACTTGCACTACTTAGAACGTCGTTAAACTACGGAAAAATCCAACACTTGGAAATTTCCCGACAGGGGAAAAATTGGGTATTTATATCCGGTCAAACTTTTTAACATATTCTAAAATTTATCCGGAAAGCCACACAGACAAAATTTGATAATCCAATCGAACATTCGAATCCCCAAAACAACCCAGAAAAATTCAACTCTGGAAAAAATATTAAAAATTCCCAGGAAAACCATCACATAAAACTAAGAATTACTGTGCAGAAGGAGACGCACAAAACGACAAAGTCGCCGCCGAACCGCCGCACAAGCCAGCTTGTGCCGCGGTTCCGCCGCGCTACAGTGGAATTATGGACACGTGTTGCACAGTTATTCTTAGGATTCCCTGCTGATTTTTCTGCATATTTTTATTTTCGAAAAATCCCAGATTTTAGAAAAAGGACAGAGAGCATTTTCCGGGTTGGGTTTTCGGTTCGTTCGGACTTCAAATTCCGTCTAGACTTCGCCTAAGGCTCTAGCTAGGCTCTAATACCACTGTGGGGTTCCTAGGCACCCTAATGAGGTCTCACAAGGCATCAACCATGCCAATTTCAAAAAATCTAGGTGTCGAGAGACCCGACTACGGATCGTGGGCTAGATATTTAGGCGAAAATGAAACTAGTTAACACTTAACTACTAGAATACGGAAATACAACCTTTGTAGATCCGGTGCTCCACCTCCATAGCTCCGCAATGAAGTCTCCTCGCTGTCCAAGTCTAACCTCGGGCTCTAGCGTCGGCTTCATCGGAGAATGAACGGGCTAGGTCATCGATGTCCATGCCGAAGATGATCTACGTCGAGGCATCGCTAAATCAAGCTCCGACTTCACCAAGTCAAGAAACTTGTGAAGAAAACACACTCTACTACTGGGCAAGAGGTAGAAGATGAAGAAATAGGAAGTGGGTAGACTTTAGAATTGGATTTCTCACTCATTTCCATCAATCACCATTGATGGAGCTTGCTATTCTTCATGGAAGAAGATGAAGAAGAAGAAGAAAGTCTTATGATAAGTCTTGAATTATTGGATAAATAAATCAATACTTATCATATATTAACCCTTGGTTAATTGTAGAGAATGGACCATGGTTAACTAGGATGGTTAGGGTTAAGCATGAGACAAGAATGAAGACTAAGTCAATGCTTCAAGAAACTTCAACTAAAAACAAAAATAGCAACCATTCTTTTCTCATCTTTTCCAAAAATAAATAAACAAATAAATAAGTAAGTAAAAGAGAACCCTAATCATAAACTTAACCATGGTTTAATTCTTTACACTTAACCAAGTAAACAAGTATCATCAAACATGATACAATCAAGTGTACAAAACTATATCGAATATATAATGTGCACATCCGAGTGAGAAAATCCATCTTAAGTAAACCGATACTAGTTGATGCAAAGTAATATATCAAATATATAAATATGCATTAAATCATTAAATCAACACTTGATTCAATGATCCGGTCATGTCGCACACAACCGACTAGTATACAATATATCGGCTTATCGAATCAACGCTTGAATCGATAACTAGGTTATATCGCATACAACCATTCGATACATTTATCGCGAGAATAGAATACGGTATCACATACACGCATTATTCTTGGTCCCGCACATATCTCATATGCGCTCCTATTTCGTTTCGCTTGAGCCAGGAAACCTCTGTGTAGGACTCTAAAGACTCGTCAATACGCCGGCAGCAGATGATGATCATATCAAACACCCACAAGCCGCAAGCGGTCTGCTAAACGTAACGGCCACCCGGGTATTGAGCGATCAGAAGATCGACGAGCAAGCCCGCTCACACTCCTGTGAATCCAACCAGTAACACTACCGTACAGTCCGGTCTGATCGTCTGATATGTCGCATATCTCGCCTAGGGGTGGTAAACGTCAGACCCCAATAGCTCGATAAGTCGTGTCGATATGAGGTCTATAACTGTTCGAGAAACTACAGGTAACACTTACCAATAATTCTCAGCAACCCTGGCCAGGGATTTCCTGTTATAGCCAATCGAACACAGCGCAACATCAACTCCCTATACCGGGAGAGACGAATCCCCTCCTATCGCTCATTGCCTCCATGTGACTCGGGACTGTACCCAAAAACCACCGTTTTGCACACCCTCTTGGACATGGTAAGATGGAAATCAAAGCACAGTGGGAACCACACAAGACTCTATGACGATCTCGGGTCAACAGACTACTCTGTACCAGTGTCACCAGAGAACTGCCATCTGACGTAAGGTATAATACCATCTGAGAGTTCTCGGCGAGTCCGTCCAGTGTACCCAGTCTCTACTGAGCACCCGTATATCATCTCTGAAGTCAAACACCAAGGGATATGGGATCATCCATCGCCCATCTGTATGGGTCGAGAAGGTACACGCTAGTCTACTCTGGTATATCGATGCCCCGTCTCGATACACCCACGACTAGGGACTTTGAAGGATGTACTTATGGACTACCATGTCCCCACTAGTATGATCCGCATCATAGTCCAAATAGTCAAGTACACATCCTAAGGGCTTTACCAA
Source organism: Agapanthus africanus (assembly GCA_030015575.1). Lineage (NCBI taxonomy): Eukaryota > Viridiplantae > Streptophyta > Magnoliopsida > Asparagales > Amaryllidaceae > Agapanthus > Agapanthus africanus. Next base: position 221,173,958 of record JASDDO010000029.1, read on the forward strand.
CATGTATCAGAGAGACAATCAGTGTACACGTTAAGGTAAAGAGCAACCAGATAGCATACTATCATGTCGAGCAAGAAAGTCCTCCCTATATATGTCCCAGCATCCACTACAATATACATCCAATGTACAGTAATGGCCTCTAGGGCATACATATAACTAATAAAACAAGTGTCCAAATACCTCGATATCTCTGTGTCACAATCTATGTACCTCAAGTCTTAATCTCAATGTCTCAATCTCAATATCTAGGGCGCCGTCAGTTCAGACCGGCCCCTACCATCCATCTCAAGACCACGACGGTATCCTCCGGATATCCGACGCATCGGGTAATATCACCGGTAGGTAGTGCTCCACTGCCAGGCTCACATCGTCATCATCACGCGCTTCTTGCCCCGGGGTACCTTACCAGGTCCACCATGTACCCGAAACGGTTCATCCGTCTTCTCGAATCGGGTCTCGAAATCCATCAGCAAACTCATGGTGGACGACTCATACATCATGGGAAAACCGCACTTTTTATTTTAAAAAGAGAGAAATCAGTTCATATAAGTTTTTGTGGTTTTCCTCCAAATCCAGAAAATCTCATGGAAATCCGAATCCAAAACCTCAATAACACGTAAAATAGTGAATATATGCATGAGAATCTATGAATGCGGCATAACAATGAATAACAGTATGCATGAAGTAGCAGGTAATAACTACAATGTCTAAACTAACATATAAGGCAAGTACACTAATATCATGTCTAACTATTAGCTAACAGGCTATGTCAAGCAATAATATTTTCTAAGGTGTACGTGACATGGCAATTACCGATGAAGATGTGTGTGAGCCGGCAATTAAGTGTACGTGGTACATACGCATCATCGGTAATGGTGCTGGTGTCCTAACAGCATGATATCAATAATGGAGTATGAAACATAAAATAAGCATGCGATGCGAAGCGGACCACAAAAATGAGCGGGAGCTGAAAACTAGACGCAACTATAACTAATCTGCATTAATCTAATATCAGTCCTACAAATGGTGCCTTTTGAAATAACACGAATCATGGGGTTTTGAAAATAGGGGTTACGGTGTTTTTATGAAAAGATACGTCTTTTGAAATATCCGTAGGATCCCTTGGGCTGTCTTTAAAATGCCCACGATTCGTTAGTTTTTGAAATAGGTAAGAAGTCTAATCTAATCTAACAACTACACTAAACTATACGGCTGAACTAACAAGCTGAACTACAGGTAAGAAAACCGCCTAACATCTGAGTCGATACATATACATAGCTGTATATATATTAGTCGGTGATCCTGCCTCAATAATATCATATCCGATACCATATCTATAGTCAGGCATCCCAAGTCAAGAGTGCGGATCAATCATCAATATAGCTCGTACGTAAATCCGTCGTACGGCATCCCAATCTGGGTACGGGTCAATATCACATTCATCATACTATTCACCTGGTATCCTCTTTATCAAATATCAGGATCGGGGTACTGATCTACGTCTAGTACCATACTGATACCGCCTACGTATGCATGGACGTGTGTGAAACACTACGTCAAGGACCCGCTACAACGTCATGTCGTATCTCAAATACGAACCCTGCTATATCACCGATCTCACGGCCTCCAATCAAATCTCATCGACTCAGCTCAATCCCAAGTATCATCCTCAAATCCGTATGTGAACACATAGTCCCATACCCATGTGAACCCGTAACTATAAAGAATCCCATGAGCACATATCAATAGAAATGTATGCAAATATGTATGTGTGTATGTGTAGTGCAACACTACCCTAGGGTTCGCAACACTAAAGTAATCCAACACACCAATATCCATCCTAAGCATCGTTATTAATTCCAAATAACATATAATAATTTTTGGTGTGTATACGCATCCGTATACACCACCACGGACTGCGGGGGTGCTATACGCCATCCACCCGACTTCTCCCCGTAGATATAAATCTACTCACTTGGTCCTCACTAGCCGGTGCCGACGTCGCCACACGCTTTCTTGTCGTCTCGAAGTCCACATGGGGGTACCTACATATCATAACGCACCATATCGCATTAAAACTAAATTCGAAATCGAAACGGCATACGAAAATCAAATCGGCACGCGTATCACGCATAGGTCCAAACCTATCGCCTACGCATGCAAGAATAGTCAAACCAACCCTCGATGTCGATGTACAAACGTCAAACCCTCGAGAAAAATCCAATCACACTCATTTGCACATTCACGAACACTAATTTTAATATAAACTAGGTTAAAACTCACAAAAACACCAATTTTACTTAAAAAGTCATTTTTCCGAAAATCTAGCAAGCACAATTCGCCGTTTTTGTACAAAACAGGATGTTTAAATGAATGTAGCAGCCAATATATTTATTAAATATCTTAAATAAGTCATATAAACAATTCCCTGAATTTAATCTCATTAAATTCCAAAAACCCTAATATTCTAGTTTACAAAATACCTAAAATTTAACAATTTCAAAGCAAAAATGCACAAACTACAATCTAGCTTAGATTTGCATGATCTAAAGAATTAAACCACACTTAATAAAGTTAATGAAGTCATGAAAAAGCTAAACACATTTTTAATCCCAAGTATTTAACCAATTTCAAAAACCTAGTAAGCAAATTAGCAAATTAACACAATTTTTAAACTAACCATTAGCACAAGCTACTAATCTTGTATTAACATGACAAAAAAAGCCTAAATATAACACACAACCATACACCAATTTTATAAAACCCTAACTTGCATTCAAATTCATAACTTGAATTCCAAAACTTGCAACTTAAGCCTAATTAACACTTAAGTAGTTTAGCTTTAAAAAATTAGTAACAAATTAAGCAAAATGTTTTAGAATTATACCCAAAAACATTTGAAGATCCACAAGCATCCATGGCCTCCCAAAATGCTCTCTTTTTATAAAGATCCATGCTATACGGGCTAAGCTAAAATGGGTAGGAGTCGGATTTGGGTTTTGGGATTTTTTTTGATGGATTTGAGGCAATTTTTGATGAAGTTTGAAGAGAAAAGAGAAGGGAAATGGGGGGGGCTGGTGTTGCTGTAGGAGGGGGGTCGGCTGGAATGGGAGTGGGAGAGGAGAGAGAGGGAGGTAGAGAAAGTGGGGGGAGAAGTCAAAGTCAATTCAAGGTCAAAGGTCCACCTCATTTCTCCATTTTCTTTACTTTTCTTTCATTTCTTTCCTTTGAAATTCAAGTGGGGAAAATAAATGCGGGCTGCTGAATTCTTCAAGGGGAGAAGTAAATGGGAGTGTGTGGATGTGGGTACGGGTGTAGGGTGATGAAAAATGATAAATATAATACCCCAAACATCCATTTACGATAAAAAAAAGCCTTTTTCCTTCAATAATTTCTAAACCGTTTTGGCAAATGATTTCGTTCCAAAAACCACATGATAAAATTTTATTTAATGTTTTATGATGCACAAAATTTGTTTCAACTCATTCCAATTTTTAATTTTCCTTAATTAAATGTATTAGTGACGGCTTAAATAATAACAAAATAATATTTTTTTTCAGAAAATTTGAAATTTCACCAGCGGCTCAATAAACACCAAATAATAGCAATTACATAGCTAGAATATGTATATTTAATTTTTATAATAAGATATTTGTATTTTGACTTTTTTTTACAGAAAACCCCTTTATTTTACCGATTTTTCGAAATTTCACCGAAACGATTTTCAAAACGTTACAATATAATAACATGGGTAATGAGGGGTTTATGTGAGAAAGTTAGTATTCTTATGCTAATTAGAGTTGTATGAGGGTTTTTATGCAATTAGGGTTAGACAAGGGTTAAGGTTAAGATATACCTCCAAGACAACATACCTAGGTGTAACCACACACACACACCTCCTCCTTACATGAAACCACCACTATCTTATATGGTGACACCACCTACTACCTTATCTCCTCTTATCCTTTAATTATACCCATTTGATTCAGTTGATATATATTATGTTGGCACAAATAAACTGGTTTAAAGAAAGACAACATTTTAAAACACGCAAAAGAAAAAGAAAAGAGAGAAGAGAAGAAGAACTAGGTGCTAAGCATTCTCACCACCACCACCAAGCTAGGATCTTTGAGTTGGGCATCTTGGAGGAAGCCTTTCCAGTAATCTTCTATAGGTATAATATCTAAATTATATAGAATTCTAGTTCTGAAAAGTTTTAATGCAGAAATCGGATATCGGAAATGTCGTATTTTGGTAAAAAATAGGCTCTGTGAAGATCTGTTGTAGCTTAAATAATAATTAACATAACCAAACAGTGCCTTCATCTTATAGATTGGACTTAGAATAACCCATAGGAAGACGGACCCATTCCCTCGGATTTTGGCCGGCGACAATTGCCAAATATTCGATATCGTTGGATTTTTAGGGGAGTTGGGTGTTGGGATTTCTAGGGTAGTTCTATATATCTGTATTAGGATGTTTGGTATTGTTAGCTTAAGTTAGTTTATCAGTATATGAAATCTGGAAGCTAATATCTGTAAAGGGGTTAAAATTCTAAAATACGACACGGGTGTTTCGTAACGCGTTTCTGTTTTCTGTTACGAACAGCGATTGGTTAAATTCCAGTTAGTATAGGTATTAGATAGTTTACAATAGTCGTACGTAGTATAGATAATACGTAAAACTTGTATTTTTATGTTTTCTCCGTATCGGAGTTTAACCGTTTCTTATAAAAATTAATATCGATGTTAGATTTGAGTACGGGAACTTCGGAGGCCGCAAGGAAAAGAAAAGGATTGGTGATATCTGAGTAGACTCGACGTATTCCGGTGAGTAGACTAAACATCTACCGGGGGATTTTGTATGGATGGCGTGATACGCTCGTAGTTTAAATTTAAATTACAATTGTTCCTTTGTATATAAAGTTCATCGTATGCATTATATATATAAATATCGTCATGTTAATAATTGTTAGAATACTGCACAAATTATCGATGAGTCATGCTGCACGTGCACACATCTACATGTTACACTACACCTCGTCGATATTAAAAGGTCAGATACGCACATAGTACTTGTTATGTTAAATAATGTTCATATCATACCTTAAGTATCATTAATGATAGTTATTTTGCATAGATATTAGCATGTTTCATATTCAAGTATTAGTAATAATGATATAAGATGGAATGGATTATTTCAGATTTATGGTTTTGAGTTTTTATACCTTATTGAATAGATTCAGTGATTCTTCGTGTTAATGTGAGATGTCCACCATGAGATGTTGTTTTTATGATTTGGTTTTATTCCGAACCAAGTGGGGTAGCTATACGGTTACGGATTCTTATGTATATCTGGGCTGAGTTGGGTAGCTATAAAGCCGGATTCATGGTGGACCCGGTCGTGACCGAGAGGTAGGAAAGCCGCACTTTAGGTAGGGAGCCTAACGATGATACTCGATACCGGAGACAGTTGTGAACACGACGGAAAACTAGGTGATACCGACCGGTGTTATTGATTGACAGGATTGTTCGGGGAACATTGCCTGATGGAAATAGAAGATTTGTGTCGATGTTGGACACGGAAAAATGAGCCTTATTTAGAAATAATTGATAGGATTTCGGTTTTGATTTATACATTGAGTAGTACATATTCATACTTCCACCTGTTATCGCGCATCATACTCATTGTTGTTGCTATTAGCTCTGGTTCGTCATACTTGCATTATCAGCCGTTATATATTAGTTTTATTCACTGAGTTGGCAACTCACCCCCGTTGTGCCATAGTTCCTTGCAGGAATCATGTGGACGCGTTGCAGCAACGCGGATCCACTCGTCAGCTTTTTATCGCTCTTTTTGCTACGTGGGTTACCTACGTAGTAATCTTCTATTTTGGTACATGTATTTTGTATCTAGTATTACTCCATCAGAACCTGTATAATTGACTTAGAACGAGATGTGGTTGTATATATATTATTTCGACTGATGAGATCGTTTAGTTGTGTTAAGTTATTGTTCTTTTACTTATGCGTGAGATTCTTCATTTTGAGCGTCGTATTATTATTGTGTATTGATTTTCGCTGTTTGGCATCGTTTTGCTCCCAATTAGGGATACAACCTATTCACACATCCTATAACTGCTTTATTAATAATTAAAAAGGGAGTACTGTCGAAGTTTCAAAACCAGTTGTTTAAACTTCTATTATTTAAAAATCATTCGGCATGCTGCTTCAATCTTTTACTTAAAAACTAAATATTTTCTAAATTCCTCAATAAGAGTTTGATCTTGGTTTTTGGCTTACTCAGATTGTGTCGATATCTTTATATACCATACAATCTAAGTGCCCGTCACATCCAAATTTTGGGTCGTGAAAAAGTTGGTATCAGAGCTTAGGATTAACCTTACGGAACCGAGTAGTGAATTGAAGTTAGTAGACTTTAATTTCGTTAGGTAGGTTGACCCTTGGTTTGATGCAGTAGATGATTTAGGATGAGTAGAGTACCGTACATATGTTCCGCGACATATTTACGCTACGATACTCTGCCTAAGTGACCTTAGAACATGTTTGTTCGTACTACCTTCCTTGATTCCATGTATCCTATGTTTCGATTGCAATGTCCTTATCAATCCTGTTTTTTACTCCAGCCACTATGTTTCCGATGAATATGAGGGCCCAGAGGGCCGCTGTCAGAGATGAGATTAGAGCGGGCTCGTCTGAGACGAGGACAGACTAAGGGAGTACGCCTATCTTTCATGGACAGATTGATCCACCCTCTATTGATCATATAGCTAGGATGGAGGCGAGTATTCTGGATATGTGCTGAATGATCAGATCCTTGATAGAGATTAGTCGAGCACGAAGATCGGCCGTTACTTCACGTACAGTTGTTCAGAGACAAAGGCGGATTCGTACTAATACATCAGCTCTTAGACATGTTCGTAGAGGCCGTGGCGAATTCTTTATGGACCAGTTATGTTACTTATACCCATATGATCAACAGCCCTCGCAAGGATGTTTCAGGTGTGGGTGTCCGTATCACTTTATCCGGAATTGTCCCGTGATGCGGCGGGGTGCGGCATCGATTTCACAGGCGACTTCACCACCTTCACCACCTCCTTCGAGCGCATTACCTCCTACACTTGTTGTTGTTCCATGTCAGATCAACGCCCATAGAGGCCGTGGTCGAGATGGTCGTTGTTCGAGAAGACGAGGAGGCAGAGGCAGACGACAGTTGGTTGCTGGAAGAGGGCATGATTTAGCTTTTGTTTTGACTCCTCGGGACGCACAGGCGTCGGACGTTGTCGTAACAGGTATTCTTTCAGTATGTTCCTTAGATGCACATATTTTATTTAATCTCGGTTCTACGCACTTTTACGTGTCTGCACACTTTGCACTTTCTTTGAGGAGAGAGTCGGCGATTGTTAGAATTACCGCTTGTTGTGTTTGCTCCGGTAGGAGATTCTTTTGTAGCCGACACGTATTTAGGTCCTGTTCAGTATGTATTGGTGATAGGGATTCATCAGTCGATTTGATTCTTCTGGATATGCTAGATTTTGATATACTTCTCGGTTTGGTTTGGCTGGACGCTTGTCATGCTTATGTAGATTGTCGGGGGAAAGCGGTCAGATTTTGTTTTCCAGGAGAACTGATTTTGTTGTGTAGGGAGACTATAGTATAACTCCTGCCAATCTGATTTCTACTCTTGTGCGGAACGGCTCTTGAAAAAGGGTTGTCGTGGGTTCTTAGCAGGACGTAGGAGCCGCTGAGATTCTGTTGGACCAGGTTCCGATCGTACGAGAAATTCCTGATGTGTTCCCTGCTATGTTACCAGGATTTCCTCCTGAGCGTGATATTGGATTGACTTGATTCCGGGTGCAGGGTCTATTTCTATACCACCTTATCGGATGGCCCCGACAGAGATGAAGGAGCTCAAGAGTCAGTTGCAAGAACTGCTTGACAGGGGGCTTGTTCGTCCGAGTGTATCGCCATGGGGAGCTCCTGTCTTATTCGTGAAGAAGATGGATGGCAGCGTGAGATTGTGCATCGACTACGGGAAGCTGAATCGAGTTACGGTGCGAAATAGGTATTTATTACCTCGCATTGATGACTTATTCAATCAGCTGCAGGGAGCTGGCTATTTCTCGAAGATTGATTTGTGGTCTGGGTATCACCAGTTAAGAGTTCAGAAGGATGACGTTCCGAAGAATGCTTTTCGCACACGTTTCTGGCATTATGAGTTTTGGGTGATGTCGTTCGGACTCACCACTGGCCCGGCAGCTTTCATGGATATGATGAACTGCATTTTCAGGCCATTCCTTGATCAGTTTATTATTGTATTCATAGATGATATTCTTGTTTATTCCCGGAGCCGGGAGGATCACGAGCAGCATTTGCGTATCACATTGCAGAACTTGAAGGAGCATCAGTTGTTCACTAAATTCTCCAAGTGTACTTTCTGGCTGGACAGTATGGATTTCTTGGGTCACGTAGTTACGAGAGATGTTATACGTGTGGACCCAAAGAAGATCGAAGCAGTACAACACTGGCCCAGACCTGTATCGGTTACAGAGATTCGCAGCTTCTTGGGTTTGGTTGGTTACAACCGACGTTTTGTGCAGGATTTTTCTCGGATCGCTGCACCGATGACCGGGTTGAGCAGGGTGTAGGTTCCATTGTTTTGGACAGAGGCATATGAGTAGAGTTTCTAGCAGTTGAAGACTCGCTTGACGACTGCACCAGTCTTATCTTTACCTTCCGAGTCAGGTGGTTTTGTTGTTTATTGTGACGCCTCTTTAGTGGGTTTAGGCTGTGTGTTGATACAGCATGGCAGGGTCGTCGCTTATGCTTCGTGGCAACTGAAGAGGCACGAGCAGAACTACCCCACTCATTACTTAGAGATGGCTGCTGTGGTATTCGCACTGAAGATTTGGAGGCATTACTTGTACGGTGAGTCGTGCCAGATTTTCACAGACCACAAGAGCTTGAAATATATTTTTCAGCAGCGGGATTTGAATCTGAGGCAGCGTCGATGGATGGAACTCGTGAAGGATTACGATTGCTAGATTCTTTACCATCCGAGAAAAGCGAATGTTGTAGCAGATGCTTTGAGTTGGAGGCTTGGAGGTATCTTATCTCATTTGTGCACTATGCAGAGACAGTCTTCTGCAGACTGGCAGACTCGGTATGATAGCCGTGTACAGTTTGAGTTTACATTGACAGGAGGACAGTTAGCTCTTGTTCTCACCCGTCCTTAGTTATTGGATCGTATTCGAGAGACACAGCCCGAAGATGCTCGTATGTTGAAGATCATGGATCAGGTTAGACAGGGTAGAGATTCTCAGTTCATGATAGATGATTGTGGAGTATTACGTTTTGGGACTCGTCTTTGTGTGCCAGATTAGAAAGGACTGAGATGCGAGATCTTAGAGGAGGCCCATCGGTCAGCACATAGTATTCATCCTGGTTCCACTAAGATATATCATGACTTGAAAGATGTCTATTGGTGGGAAGGCATGAAGAGAGATGTCGCGGTGTTTGTTTCAAGATGCTTGACTTGTCATCAAGTCAAGGCCGAGTACCAGAGGCCGGCAGGAGAGTTGCAGCCCTTGCCTATTCCGGAGTAGAAATGGGAGCAGATCTCCATGGATTTCATTATGGGTCTACCCAGGACTAAAAAAGGGTATGATTCCATCTGGGTGATTATAGATAGATTGACAAAGACAACTCATTTTCTTCCGGTGAAGACAACGTTTGGATATACCCAGTATGCTCAGATCTACTTTGACGAGATTGTGTGATTACATGATGTTCCGACATGCATAATGCCCGATAGAGGTTCACAGTTCACCAGCCGACTATGCCAGAAATTTCAAGAGGCTCTATGCACTCGATTGAGTTTTAGTACAGCTTTCCACCACAGACTAACGGTTAGTCAGAGCGGACTATATAGACTCTTGAGGATATTCTTCGAGCCTGCAGTCTTGATTTCGGTGGCAGTTTGGATCGTCACTTGCCTTTGATAGAATTATCTTACAACAACAGTTTCCAGGAGATGATCCAGATGGCACCCTTCGAAGCTTTATATGGGATAAAGTGTTGATCGCCCGTTGCTGGACAGATCTCAACGAGAGTAGCATTTTGGGACCGCAGATAGTACAGGAAACTACAGAAAAGATCCAGTTAATACAGGACAGAATGAGAACGGCCCAAAGTAGATAGAAATAATATGTTGATCGATGCCGTCGTAGACTTGAGTTCAATGTGGGAGACCATGTGTTCCTTCATGTATCTTCGATGAAGGGCGTGATGCGTTTCGGGAAAAAGGGGAAGCTCAGCCCCAGATATGTCGGTCCCTATGAGATTCTGGAGAGTGTGGGTGCTGTAGCTTATCGTTTAGCTCTTCCATCGAGTTTTCCCGATGTGCATCCAGTGTTTCATGTGTTTATGCTTCGTAAGTATCTTCATGATCCCTCTCACACAATCCAGCATCAGACCTTATAGCTTGAGCAGGATTTATCCTACACAGTGCAACCAGTAGCTATCCTAGGCCGATAGGCAAAGAAACTGAGATCAAGAGTACTTTCGTCTGTAAAGGTTCTTTGGCGAGGAACGAATCGCGAGGAGATCACTTAGGAGGCCGAGGGTGCGATGCGGAAGAAATTTCCACATCTTTTTGAAGGTACGTGTAGTTAAGTTTTAAATTCAGGGACTGAATTTTCTTAAGGGGGGATATTGTAATATTTTGAAATATTTTAGATAATTAATTAAGTTATTTAGTTAAATAGATAATGTTATTTAAATTTTTATTGTAGTAAAGAGGGCTTTTTTAAAATTAAGTAGAAATACATTAGTAAAGAAAATGGTGTTTATATAATAACATGGGTAATGAGGGGTTTATGTGAGAAAGTTAGTGTCCTTATGCTAATTAGAGTTGTATGAGGGTTTTTATGCAATTAGGGTTAGACAAGGGTTAAGGTTAAGATATACCTCCAAGACACCACACCTTAGGTGTAACCACACACACCTCCTCCTTGCATGAAACCACCACCATCTTATATGGTGACACCAACTACCACCTTATCTCCTCTTATCCTTTAATTATACCTATTTGATTCAGTTGATATATATTAAGTTGGGACAAATAAACTGGTTTAGAAAAAGAAAATATTTTAGAACACACAAAAGAAAAAGAAAATAGAGAAGAGAAGAACAATTATGTGCTAAGGATTCTCACCACCACCACCAAGCTAGGATCTTTGAGTTGGGCATCTTGGAAGAAGCTTTTCCAGTAATCTTCTATAGGTATAATCTCTAAACTCAATAGAATTCTAGTTCTGAAAAGTTTTAATGTAGAAATCGGATATCGGAAATATCGTATTTTGGTAAAAAATAGACTCTATGAAGATCTGCTGTAGCTTAAATAATAATTAACATAACCAAACAGTGCCTTCATCTTATAGATTGGAATTAGAATAACCCATTGGAAGATGGACCCATTCCGTCGTATTTTGGCCGGCAACAATTGCCAAATATCCGATCTCGTTGGATTTTTAGGGGAGTTGGGTGTTGGGATTTTTAGGGTAGCTCTATATATCTGTATTAGGATATTTGGTATTGTTAGTCTAAGTTAGTTTATCAGTATATGAAATCTGGAAGCTAATATCTGTAAAGGGATTAAAATTCTAAAATACGACACGGATGTTTCGTAACGCATTTCTGTTTTTTGTTATGAACAGCGATTGGTTAAATTCCAGTTAGTATAGGTATTAGATAGTTTACAATAGTCGTACGTAGTGTAGTTAATACGTAAAACTTGTATTTTCATGTTTTCGCCGTATCGGAGTTTAGCCGTTTCTTATACAAATTAATGTCGATGTTAGATTTGAGTACGGAAACTTTGGAGGCTGCAAAGAAAGGAAAGGGATTGGTGATATCTGAGTAGACTCGACGTATTCCGGAGAGTAGACTAAACATCTACTAAGAGATTTTGTATGGATGGCGTGATACGCCTGTAGTTTAAGTTTAAATTACAATTGTTCCTTTTTATATAAATTTGATCGTATGCATTCATATATATAAATATCGTCATGTGAATAATTGTTAGAACACTGCACAAATTATCGACGAGTCATGCTGCACGTGCACACATCAACATGTTACATTGCACCTCGTCGATATTAAAAGATCACATACGCACTTAGTACTTGTTATGTTAAATATTGTTCATAGCATACCTTAAGTATAATTAATGATAGTTATTTTGCATAGATGTTAGTATGTTTCATATTCAAGTATTAGTAATAATGATATAAGATGGAATGGATTATTTCGGATTTATGGTTTTGAGTTTCTATACCTTATTGAATAGATTCAGTGATACTTCGTGTTAATATGAGATGTCCACCATGAGATGTTGTTTTTATGATTTGGTTTTATTTCGAACCGTGTAGGGTAGCTATATAGTTACGGATTCTTATGTATATCCGGGCTAAGTGGGGTAGCTATATAGCCGGATTCATGGTGGACCCGGTCGAGACCGAGAGGCAGGAAAGCCGCACTTTAGGCGGGGAGCCTAACGAGGATACTCGATACCGGAGACAGTTGTGAACACGGCGGATATCTAGGTGATACCGACCGGTGTTATTGATTGACAGGATCATTCGGGGAACAATGCCTGATGGAAACAGAAAATTTGTGTCGATGTTGGACACGGAAAAATGAACCATATTTGGAAATAATTGATGGGATTTTAGTTTTGATTTATACATTGAGTAGTACATATTCATGCTTCCACCTGTTATCATGCATCATACTCATTGTTGTTGCTATTAGCTCTGGTTCGTCATACATGCATTATCAGCCGTTATATATTAGTTTTATTCACTGAGTTGGCAACTCACCCCCGTTGTGCCATAGTTCCTTGCAGGAGTCGTGTGGATGCGTAGCAGCAGTGCGGATCCACTCGTCAGCTTTTTATCGGTCTTTTTTCTAGGTGGGTTACCTACGTAGTAATCTCCTATTTTGGTATATATATTTTGTATCTAGTATTACTCCATCAGATCCTGTATAATTGACTTAGAATGAGATGTGGTTGTATGTATATTATTTCGACTGATGAGATCGTTTAGTTGTGTTAAGTTATAGTTCATTTACTTATGCATGAGATTCTTCATTTTAAGTGTCGTATTATTATTGTGTATTGATTTCCGCTATTAGGCATCGTTTTGCTCCCAACTAGGGATGCAACCTATTCACACATCCTATAACTGCTTTATTAATAATTAAAAAGGGAGCACTGTCGATGTTTCAAAACCAGTTGTTTAAACTTCTATTACTTAAAAATCATTCGGTAAGCTGCTTCATTCTTTTACTTAAAAACTAAATATTTTCTATATTCCGTAAAAAGATTTTGATCTTGTTTTTTGGCTTACTCAGATTGTGTCGATATCTTTTGATATCATACAATCTAAGTGCCGGTCACATCCAAATTTTGAGTCGTGACACTACCGGTGATAGTTTGGACCTGGCGGTTATCTGGAGGATACCGACCGGAGTCGCGAGATGGATGTGGGCCGATCCGAACAGACGGAGCCCGAGATATGAGGATTTACGTGTCGATGTTGGACACGAGTTTCATGATGTTTCGAGTGTCGATATTGCACACTCAGGTTCCATGATTTTTTTGTGTCGTTGATGGACACACTTTGGTTGATATCCTCATATTCACATGCATATGTTTTCATGTTTTTGTGTCATTAATGGACACGTGGATGATATCCACATGCATACAGGCATTGATTATTGTTCGCATATATGCAGACACGGTCACCCTAGATATTATAGTATTACCTTCATGATATAGTTGTCCTAGGAATCGTTGTTTTATTCGATTTCTACCTGCTGATGTTTTCTACTCATGAGTTGGCAACTCACCCCCGTTGTGCCACAGTTCTTGCAGATTGACCGCATGGATCAGTAGCGGTATCGCTGGCACACAACTTGCTTTCGGGTGATTTGCTTTGGTAGGTGGGACATATTGGATCATGCCACTCTTGTTTTATTATTCCTATTGTATTTAGTCAACTCCATTAATCAAAAACTAGTATTTGTATAAGTAGTAATACTTAGAATGACTTGTGGTTGCGAGACTTAGAGCGAAGCGGTATATGTTCGCTATTGGTGGTTTGATGTCTTGGTTTATTCACTGTCCTTTTGTGTTGATCTTCGTCGTTGGGCGTCGTATACATATATTTCTGACTTGGGTGGTTGTGATTCCGCCGATTGGCGAAGAGTTAGCTTCCGCTTGGGGATGCCTTTATTGTTGTTATGTACATATGGTTTTCGATCAAAATATACAAGGGACGTGGTGCCCAAATTTTTTTAAGACGAAACATGTTTTTGAACTAGTATAATCCACTTGCATTTTCATGTTCTATTATCTACGCATTTAAGAAAACGTTTGATTTCATCATACCTTTATTTCAAAACTTCACCTCTTTTATTTTCTTTAAAAAGGTTTAGATTTCTGGGTTTCGGCTTACTTAGGTTACGTTACGCCTTTAGACGCTGCGTGATTTAAGTGTCGATCACGAACTAAATTTCGGGTCGTGACACCTACTTGCCATTGTTGCCTACCTTGACAACAATATGTGGTAGATGGACATAAAAACAGCCTTTCTAAATGGAAATTTAGAAGAGTGCATTTATATGCATCAGAAGGAGGGATTCGTAGACAGTGGGAGTAGCGGGAAGGTGTGCAAGTTGCTTAAATCCATTTATGGATTAAAGCAGGCGTCACGGAGCTGGAACATCTGTTTTAATGAGACGATCAAGAAATTTGACTTCATCAAAAATGAAGATGAACCATGTATCTACAAGAAGATTGTAGGGAGAATTGTTGTATTCCTCAACTTGTATGTGGATGCCATTCTCTTGATAGGAAATGACATTTCTATGCTGCAATCGGTCAGGCTGTTCTTGTCACAAAGTTCTCCATGAAGGACCTGGGTGATGCCTTTTACATTCTGGGGATTAAGATCTATAGAGATAGATCCAAGAGATTGTTGGGACTTTCACAGTCCAGGTACATAGATACCATACTAATGAGATTTAGTATGGAAGATTCCAAGCGCGGTAATGTACCCGCATTGCACGGAATCACCCTCTTCAAATAGATGTCTCCCAAGAATAATAAGGATAGGGTTCGCATGAGCACTATACCCTACGCTTCGGCGGTAAGATCTATAATGTATGCGATATTATATACCAGACCAGATGTAGATACGTGCTTAGCGTGGTGAACCGGTGTCAGTCGAACCTTTGTGAGAATCATTGGACAGCTGTGAAGAGCATTCTAAAGTACCAGAGAAGTGTAAGTCGATGTCGAGTACCCCGCTGGTACGCGGGGAAGCGGAATACGCAAAAAATGATTTTTACGGGCTTCGCAACACTGACTTGAACTTCAGGATCGATACTAAACCCTAACTAGCAAAACTGTTTGAGGTTAACTACTTGGATTGAAAGTTATACCTTACAGAACCATGTCTTTTGGATATTCTAGTTGTCCTCCTCTTCATCATAGGCTCCTCGGATCATACACGGATCGGGCCTCCTCGTCGGTCTCCTCAAATCAAAGACGATCCACCTGAGAGTCTATAGTCTGAGCTCCAACCTCAAATCCGAGGTAACTAAGGCACTCAGTTCGCTAAACTAGATGTTCTAGGTAATGTAGAGAGTGAAGATCGATTAGTTTGTCTCTAAATACCCTAGGTTTCTGAACACATGAGACATTTAGGGTTAGAGGAAGAAGGAGCTTGAGGAAAAAAGAGTGTAGAAATGAGCAAGTGAACGAATATAGGTAAGAGTTATCACTAATGAAGCATACCAATAATTCAAGCAAGAAAAATATCTCTCCAAAATATCTAGCATGCTTGTAAAATATCAAGCATACTTTAATAGTGATCAAGTGAGTCACCCCCATGAGTCACCAAGTAGCCATGCTTCACTTAATGCAAACCTCCACCTCATAACCATTTAATCTAAATGGTTAATACAAATATAAGGTGTCTTCTTCTAGAAACAATCTTGAGTAAATTACAAGAATGCCCCTCATCCATATACAAATACCCGTATCCGTATTCTGAAAAATATGAATACAAAGAGACAAAAATAATCCATCAATATAATCCTAGGATCCGGCTTAAGAAAAACCCACTAGTATTACCCGCCCGAATATCATACGTGCACAAGTACACATATGTGATCGAAGCCCTGCCGTAAAACCATACGGCCTCTACATCTTTTGCCCGTTGTAGGAAATCCCTTTGTGTGGGACTCTAAAGACTCGACACTATGCTGGCAGTAAGTTTAACCACAAGCCGTTAGCGGTATTAGTTCCACGTAATGGCTACCCAGGTATCTGTCGATAAGATGGCCGATGAGCAAACTCATCCGAACTCCTACTGAGCCTATCTGTGACAATCTTCGTACAGTCCGGTCTGTTCGTCTAAGAGTATCGCATATCGGGCCTAGGGGGCGGTAATCGTCAGACCCCTAATAATAAGTCATAGCGAAGTGTAACCCAAAACACCGTGAGAAACTACTGGAGTACCTACCAGTAAATCTCACTTGCCCTGGCCATGGACTCTGTGTAATGGTTTTCCGAACATAGCGCGATATCAACCCCCATACCGGGAGAGACGAATCCTATCTAACCGCCACTGCCTTCAAGTGATTTGGGACTACACCCAACTACTACTTGTTTGCATGACTCCTTTGAGCCATGGTAAGGTAGTAAACTAAGAACAGCAGGAACACACTTCAGGCGAAGTAGCAGTGTCAAGTCGATGGATTAAGTTGTACTCATATCACCTGGGAATTGCTTCCCGACGATAGGTATAATACCCATCAGCAGCTCCCTATGAGTCCTATCCAGTGTACTCATTACTCAATGAGCACCCGCATACTATCTCCACTACGACGTACTAATGGCTGTAAGATAGACCATCTCCCTTGTTGGGATAAGAAGCGTAAACACTAGTCTACTCTGGAGTATCAATACCCTGTCTTGATAATCCTACGACTAGAGACTTGTATAAGGATGTGCTTATACACTATCCAGCCCACACTAGTGTGACTGCCATCACAACGCTGGTAATAAAGCAATGATCCTGAGGTCTCTACCAATATGTATAAGTGATATGCTAAAAGAAACACTTGCACATATTGAGGTAGAAACAAACCAGGTAGCATACTACCATTTCAAGCAAGACTGTTACTATATCCGTGTATATCCCATGCTTCCAATATGTAATATACAAACCAGTATGATACAATAATGGTCTCTAAGGCATATATTACTAACAATCTCCCATTTGCACTAAGGCCATGTAATGGCATATCGCAGACCTATCATCTTGAATAGCCACTCGAACTGTGTCTGAGGGATGACCTTTATGAGTGGATCTGCATTGTTGTTCTCCAAACCAACTCTCCCCACCTCGATCTCCCGGCGATCAAGGATCTTCCTGATCAGGTGGTACCGCCTCAAGATATGTCTAGACTTCTGATGGGACCAGGGTTCCTTCGCTAAAAATATAGCACCGTTGTTGTCATAATACAGAGGTATTGGATCTACACTGGACGGAACCACCTGATGTTCTGTTAGGAACTTTCTCATCCAGACTGCTTCTTTCATGGTGTCACAAGCAGCGATATACTCCGCTTCCATCATCGAGTCAGCAATGGTGTCCTTCTTGGAGCTCTTCCAACAGACCGCCCCTGCATTAAGGGTAAAGACATAATCCGACATGGACTTGGAGTCATCCTTGTCACTCTGGAAGATGGTGTCAGCAAAGACCTCTATCTGGAGTTCTTTTCAGCCATATTCCAGGAACATCTCCTTAGTCATTCTCAGGTACTTGAGAATGTTCTTTACTGCTATCCAGTGGTTCTCCCCTGGGTTTGACTGATACCGGCTTACCATGTTAAGTGCGTAAGCAACATTTGTTCTGGTACACAACATCGCATACATTATAAAGCCTACCGCAGAAGCGTATGGTATAATTAACTTGCGAGCCCTTTCCAAATCAGTCTTGAGAGATATCTCTTTGGAGAGGGTGATTCCGTAAAAAGCTGGTAGACGACCGTGCTTTGAATCATCCATACTAAATCTCTTTAGTATGGTGTCGATTTACCTGGACTGCAAAAGTCCTAACATCCTCTTAGATCTATCATGATAGATCTGGATCCCTAGAATGTAGGAGGCATCACCCAGGTCTTTCATGGAGAACCTCTGTGAAAGAATCCTTTGACTGATTGTAACATAGGTGTCATGACCCGAAAAGTACCGAGCGTGACTGGCACTTAAATTACGAAATATCTCGAGACGTACGTAATCTAAGTAAGCCAAACCCAGAAATCAAAACCGATGATGCAGCAGAGTGAAGGAAAAACCAATTTAAAGCAAGTAGTTTAACAACATAAGCCGAAGTATTGCATCTTTATAAACCTCAAGTCTTTTGTAAAAATTTCGGCAGAGTTTCCTTTGTAAATACTCACCCCAAACGGGTACAAAATCTGATAAAGCATATATAATGGATAAGAGCATCCCCAAGCGGGAGCTAGTTCGTCGCCAAGAGGGCGGACAAAACCACGCAAGTAATAAAATATAGAACGCCGAAGGGCGAGGATCAAAAACTCAAAAGAAAGCCCATTTCCACCAGAAAACCATAATAATACAAGCGCGACTCTAAGGTCGAAAGAATAAAAACTGGTCTTCTAGTTCTATCAAATATACAAGTCTGGTTGATGGAGATTTTACTAGATACAACTGAATATAAATATAAATGCAATGGTGGTCACGATGCAAATGAAACCACCTACAAAAGCAATCACCGGAAGGAACAGTGTGCCAGCAAAGCCGCAACGAAACATGTACGGCAAAACCTGCAAGGAACTGTGGCACAATGGGGGTGAGTTGCCAAATCGTGAGTAGAAAATATCATAGAGCAGAAATCATATTTATAACGCTATCCTAGGTCATATCAAGTAATATCCTCGAATAATATCCTGATCCATATACATATAAGTCCAAAACTATGTGCTCGTGTCAGTGACTCAGATAGCAACATATCAGATATATGATGTATGAATGCATTACGAATGAAAACAGAATACATCATGAAATCAATAGAGGAATCAGTGTCAAGCATCGACACAAAACATATATCTCAATATCTCAATACCTCGGGCTCCGTCAGTCCGGATCGGCCCGCATCATCAATCACACGACCATGAACAGTATCCTCCGGATATCCGCCGCGCCAGAAAATCACCTGTAGGCAGTCGGCCCCTGCCGGGCTCATCGTCTACAACTCGAGCTTCTTGCCCCGGGGTACCATACCGGGTCCACCATGTACCCGTAGAAGGTTCATCCAGCTCCTCGAATCGGGTCTCGAAAGCCATCTCAGAACCGAGAAAACATCATGGTGGACAAGACTCATCATATCAAGGAAAACCGCATTTTTCTCTTTAAAATAAATCATCAGTTTACAAAAACTTCACATGCGGTTTCCAAATCCAGAAAATCTCAAGAAGGATCCGAATTCATTAAATCGCCATGTCAATAAACAGCAAAAACCGGCATAAATCTCCATAATACTGCATAACCAATGAATATTTGAATGAATCTGATATCATGCAATGAATGCAATAGTTAAACTAGCATATGAAAGCTATAACATATTGCAACTACCAACCAGCAAGCTATGTCAATGAAATAGTATTCTCTAAACTGTACGTGACATGGAAATTACCGATGATGATGTGTGTGAGACGGAAAGCAGGTGTACGTGGAACATACGCATCATCGGTAATGGTGCTGGTGTCCTGACAACAAGGTTTCATAATAATTACAGACAACACATGTATGAGCATGCAATGCGATGAAACATCATGAATATACGGAAAGTGATGTAGTAATAGCAACACTGAAGAATATACCTATCCAATATACGAGTCATACAGTTTTGGTATTTAAAATACTCACAATTCTCCACTTTTGAAAATAAGTATGACTCAAGCCCAGTCAAAAGGGTATGGAAATCCACCTAAATCTGAGTCGATCTATATATATCTAGTTGTCGGTGATCTCGCCTCAATAGTATCACATACGATACAATACATACATACATATATATATATATATATATATATATATGACATCCTCGAGTCAAGAGTGCGGATCTAATATCATAAGTATATCTCGTACGGTAAATCTATCGTACGGCATCCCAAATCGGGTTATGGGTCAAATCTCATATTTATCTCATTACTCATCTGGTATACTTATCATCATATGTCATGAACTGGGTGCAGATCTATGTCTAGTACAAACTGATACCATCATAAAATATATGTGCGTGTGTCTGAAACACATCGCCTAAAAATCCGTTATACTATCATGTCGTATCTCCTAATACGAACCAAATCACACCACCGATCTCATGGCACCATGCCCAATCCTCATCGACTCATCTCCAAATACCATATACTATCCTCATCAACCGAAATATAAGTGTATGTATATATATACACCAACGCATCCATATCTATATATACATATAAACATGTACACCCAAACCATATCCCGTGTGTGCACGTGTGTGTTTGTCAACCTTACTCTAGGGTTCACGACTAAGAACCCAACAAAACCCTTCTCTTCAAATCTCGCTAGCACTATCCAATGATCTCCTAATGATTTTCTTGCTATGGTTCATATCTCGCAATAATCCATATATATATATATATATATAACACGTCACATCAAAATCTTATGAAATTGCGGGGGTGCTATACGCCATCCACCCGACTTCCCCCGTAAATATATATCTACTCACATTGCTCTTCGCTTGCCATTGCCGACGTCGCCACGGGCTTTCTTGTCTTCTCAAAGTCTACATGGGGGTCCCTACATGTCGCGTTAAACTCCAAATCAAAACCAAAACGACACGCTAAAAGACTATAGGTTAGAACCTACGGACTACATCTTTCAAACCACCAAACAACCCTCGATATCGTCGTACAAACGTCAAGTGATTGAGTTAAAACACAAATAATAAAATCCAGAATCCAAAATACGAAAAATATAACCCCTAATCAAAATAGCAACTCATGAATTTAGTCCCAGATTTTACCCTAGGTGAAATTAGCCAATTTTGCAGATATGGAGGGTCTAATTTACAGGAGATAAAGCCCTGGAACCAACACGAGAAAAATCCAACCCACCCTGGCCGCAAATTGCATCCAGATGGAATAAATCTACGGTCCAGTTGAGGGTGTAGGGGCTAGGGTCTTGGTTAAAGCTTCCTGGGTGCCTGCTTATCTCTCAATGTTTGCTAAATAATTTTCCAGGTCCCCGAGTGTTAGCAGATTCAATTTTCTCATCACAGAATCCAGAAAAATACGGTATCGGGGATTCTAGGTTCATGTTACAGGGTCTTAGTCTATTGTTTAGCCCACTATAAAATCCCTACAGGGGTCTAAGGTTACTATAAGCCTCAATTACACATCACAACTCAAGAATTCCTCAAACCCTAACTAAAAATTTCCAAACCTCACTAAACGACACTAAATAGGTTCTAATCAAACATGGATATAAAAGCAACAGAAATACTATGCTAATGGTTAAGAGAAAACCTTATTTGGCAACTCAAGAATTTTCTTGAGTTGCCCCAAGTCTTCAAAATCCGATTTTTCTCGGTCCAAAGGGTTGGTGAGAAGCTTGTGCATGATTTTAATGAAAGGAGTGAGGTGTTTTGAGGTGGGAAATGAGGTGTTTTGAGGTGAAGAGGAAGGGGGAGAGGGAGAGGCAGCCATGGAGTGTAAGGGAGAGAGAAAGAGATGAAGAAAATGAGGGGGACAAATGGGCATGGTTCTCTCTTGACCCCTCACACTCTCTCACATGCCCATGCTTCATATTCTATTCTTTTCTTTTCTTTTTATCTTTTCTTCTCATTTCATTTTTAAAACCAAACACATAAATCCTAAATGAAACCATGGTTATAAAATGTAACACAAGTGTAAAATACGAAACAGTGTATGTCATGTGCACAAAACAAGCTTAATGCGCGATTAGCGATATTTAATCGCGATTAGCATTAAAATAGTATAAAATAAATCATAAAATTTCATAATTGTCTTAAATCCAATAAAGCACCCTCATTTCAGTAATTTCTGCAATTTTCCAAATTTTTCCCAATTTATCGGTATTTAATTATACCGCAATATTAAAATATTCAATATATTTATTATTTAATTACAAAAATTTCCAAAATAATATTTTATTTTCTTAAATGATACAATCTTCCACCTTAAAGAAATTCGGTCCCCGAATTTAAATTTAAACTCCCCCAATTTCTAAAACATTTCAGTAAAACGATCAAGTCGTCGGGGCTCCGAAATCATAAATGCTTGAATCACATCATAGCGCAATGCATGCGCATGAAAAATGAGTATATAAACCATAATCAAAACTCCGTCAAGCATGCCGCCATCATCGGAGTTATGGCGAAGACACTAATGTCAAATCCAAAACGAAACCAATATGATATACATCAAAACTATCCATGTAACTATCTGTAGGAAATGCATTCCAAACCTTTCATGTTGCTGTGCGATACGCATAACACTGCACTGTGGCGGACGTCTATTGTAAAAAAAACCATATATGTATATATCTTTTGTTTAATATGCACGTCCCGCCGTTTTGATAACAATTTAGAAGGGTTTCCTTGTTTTAAACGTTTCGTATCATATCAGACACGTAGGTAAATACTGAGACTATAGCTCCCTTTTGGAAATCCCTTCGATAACTATCAATGCATGCAAAATATATCCAGGTACTGTCCTCTGCCTAGTCCTGCTCAGTACGAAAACAAATAGCAATATCATAAAAACGTACTGCTCCATAAGAAATCAATCCCAAAATGTGCATATGAATGCTACGTGCGTCTGGTGCGCACAGAAAACAAAACCCATGAATGTGCCATACATGTGCACAGAAACAAAATATATATGCAACGGGTGTGCATGAAACACCTGTCAAAGGAAATGGGTGTGCCTGGCAGCAATATCAGGTGCATCTGATATGCACGAAGAAGCTCGATTTAGTGCATCTGGTGTGCATCAAAATCGCATCAAGCGCCCAAATATACGCAAGAATCCAAGTCCAGTGCACAGGGTGCACGAAAATAATATCGAATATCATAATCAAAATCGGCGGCATACAACATATCCCAATCCAAATCAAAATCACGTATACCGTGGTATATAATCTCATAATCATGTGCATCAGCATGCACAAAATGGAATCAAAATACTGAAAGTGCATGAAAACTATGTCGAAAGCATAAGTCAAATCACATGCATACCATAGGTATGAAATCAAAATCACATCTCGAATGACATCAAATCGAAGTCAAGTGCAATTGTGGTGCACAAAATCTCAATCGTGCAAATAAATCGTCCAAAATATCAAAATCGAAGATGATGGAAAATGTCCCGCTCTAGCACATCCTCTAAAGATCTCTGGCCAACTGTCATGGTCACTCATAACATATCTCGTTGGCGATGCCGAAATCTGGCCTACTGGGTGTGCGTAATATGACTGATCCTGGTCCAAGTCTTCTCATATAGTATTCCAGAAAGGTCCTGTCGATGTCCCCCAAAATTCTCGTTTCTGCCAAACTGCCCGGAAGTTATCATCTTTTACTAAATCCTTTTCTTGTTCCGGAACGGCTGCAAACTCATCGCAACTCCTTCTAGAAGATATATCCATATACAACGCCTCTGCATGCATATCACATCTTTGTTGTCAGCGGAGTGGACGTCATCTCGTTAAGATCTTGTACGATCCTCTAACTCCACTCTTCTCTAATGTCGACTGCTTCGGACTCGTCTCTTCATGGCCGCATGGACTGCGCTCCAACGGCTATACTCGTATCTGGAGTCTCCCAAGCAATGTATCCCATCACATGATATCCGAATGACGTCGAACCTTTCGATCGATTCGTCAAGGTTCCATGATCCCCCAAGAGCTCAACATCTTGAGTACAGTTTAGTAGTATCGAATATATGCCACAGCACCTATGGACCAACCGTAGAAGGGCAAACCCAAGCATCATTAATGGTACCGCCGATCTGCTGTAAACCCTAAGGTTTTGAAGCATTCTCATGGTCATTATATCGAGTTAGGGTTTCATTCTTCTAGAGGCTCCGTAAAATTACTTGCATTGCTTTCCGAATACTTTAAACTTGGAAAATGGGTTCCTGGCATTCGATCGCCTCTATCGACTCTCAACGTACATGCGTGAAGTCGTCTCTAGCTGGAATCAATCAATCTGATGACCTCGCATCGGGGTAGGCAATGAATCACATTTCCTAGTCCTTCCTCCATGGGTGATTAGCGATCATCTATCATATCTCTAAGTACAAATCGTTCGGCAATAGCTCCAAACATCTGGGGCGATATCTCGTCGTTCGTAGAAGCAACTGGCTCATTCGTCCGCACGCTGAACAGTGCCTCAATCATCAAGATAATCGGTGCATTGACAGTCATCACATCCTGGCTGGCCTCTAGCAGTACCCTGATCCTCAGGTGCTGATCTGCACGTCGGAAGAATCTCGTAAAAGCGATCCGTCAAACGCTCATGGCGCGAAAATACAACTAAACGACGCATCTATGCAAATCGCATGTCCCTGGAATCACGCCCAGGTCAGTCCTCGTCCGTGACGAGCTCGTGCTGACGCAACTTTAGCCGTAGCTCTCTCTTCCTGTGTAATCGTGGTAACAAAACCATAACTGGTACCGATGAGGATAGATCATAGGAATGAATATAATGTTGTGCAAGGAAATGTACATCCTAAGGCTTCTTGAGCGGAGTATCATATCGTAAGTATGCCGCGGAACATACACACGGTACGTCACTCAACTTATGTCACCTACTCCATCAACCAAGGGTCATCCTACACTCAGAAGATAAAAGCTAACGCTCTGATACCAACTTTTTCACGACTCGAAAAGTACCGAGCGTGACTGGCACTTAAATTACGAAACGTCTCGAGGCGTACGTAATCTAAGTAAGACAAACCCAGAAATCAAAACCGATAAAGCAGTAGAGTGAAGGAAAAACCAATTTAAAGCAAGTAGTTTAACAACATAAGCCAAAGTATTGCATCTTTATAAACCTCAAGTCTTTTGTAAAAATTTCGGCAGAGTTTCCTTTGTAAATAATCATCCCAAATGGTTACAAAATCTGATAAAGCATATATAATGGATAAGGGCATCCCCAAGCGGGAGCTAGCTCTTCGCCAAGAGGGCTGACAAAACCACGCAAGCAATAAAATATATAACGCCGAAGGGCGAGGATCAAAAACTTAAAAGAAAGCCCATCTCCACCAGAAAACCATAATAATACAAGCGATACTCTAAGGTCGAAAGAATAAACACGGGTCTTCTAGTTCTATCAAATATACAAGTCTGGTTGATGGAGTTTTTACTAGATACAACTGAATATAAATACAATTGTGGTCACGATGCAAATGAAACCACCTACCAAAGCAATCACCGGAAGGAACAGTGTGCCAGCAAAGCCGCAATGAAAAATGTACGGCAAAACCTGCAAGGAACTGTGGCACAACGGGGGTGAGTTGCCAACTCGTGAGTAGAAAATATCACAGAGCAGAAATCGCATGTATGACGCTATCTTAGGTCATATCAATTAATATCCTCGAATAATATCTTGATCCATCTACATATAAGTGCAAAACCATGTGCTCGTGTCAGTGACTCAGATAGCAACATATCAGATTTATGATGTATGAATGCATTACGAATGAAAAAAGAATACATCATGAAATCAACAAAGGAATCAGTGTCAAGCATCGACACAAAACATAAATCTCAATATCTCAATACCTCGGGCTCCGTCAGTCCGGATCAGCCCACATCATCAATCACACGACCATGAACGGTATCCTCCGGATATCCGCTGCGCCAGACAATCACCGGTAGGCAGTCTACCCCTACCGGGCTCATCGTCTACAACTCGAGCTTCTTGCCGTGGGGTACCATACCGGGTTCACCATGTACCCGCAGACGGTTCATCCAACTCCCCGAATCGGGTCTCGAAAACCATCTCAGAACCGAGAAAACATCATGGTGGACAAGACTCATCATATCAAGGAAAACCGCATTTTTGTCTTCAAAATAAATCATCAGTTTATAAAACATTCACATGCGGTTTCCAAATCCAGAAAATCTCAAGAAGGATCCGAATTCATCAATTCACCATGTCAATAAACAGCGAAAACTGGCATAAATCTCCACAATACAGTATAACCAATGAATATATTAATGCATCGGATATCATGCAATGAATGCAATAGTTAAACTAGCATATGAAAGCTATAACATATTGCAACTACCGGCGAGCAAGCTATGTCAATGAAATAGTATTATATAAAGTGTACGTGACATGGCAATTACCGATGATGATGTGTATGAGCCGGAAAGCAATTGTACATGGAACATACGCATCATCGGTAATGGTGCTGGTGTCCTGACAACAAGGTTTCATAATAATTACAGACAACCCATGTATGAGCATGCAATGCGATGAAACATAATGAATATACGGAAAGTGATGTAGTAACAGCAACACTGAAGAATATACGAGTCATACAATTTTGGCATTTAAAATACTCACAATTCTCCACTTTTGAAAACCAGTATGACTCGAGCCCAGTCAAAAGGGTAAGGAAATCCACCTAAATCTTAGTCGATCTATATATATATAGTAGTCGGTAATCTCGCGTCAATAGTATCACGTATGATACAATATATATATATATGAAATCCTCAAGTCAAGAGTGCGGATCTAACATCATAACTATATCTCGTACGGTAAATCTATCGTACGTCATCCCAAATCTGGTTACGGGAAAAATCTCATGTTTATCTCATTACTCATCTGGTATCCTTATCATCATATGTCATGAACTGGGGTGCAGATCTAAGTCTAGTACAAACTGATACCATCAACAAATATATGTGCATGTATCTGAAACACATCGCCTAAAGATCCGCTATACTATCATGTCGTATCTCCTAATATGAACCAAATCACACCACCGATCTCATGGCACCATGACCAATCCTCATCGACTCATCTCCAAATACCATATACTATCCTCATCAACCGAAATATAAGTGTATGTATGTATATATATATATATACACACCAACGCATCGATATATATATACATATAAACATATACACCCAAACCATATCCCGTGTATGCACGTGTGTGTTTGTCAACCGTACTCTAGGGTTCACGACTAAGAACCCAACTAAACCCTTTTCTTCAAATCTCGCTAGCACTATCCCATGATCTCCTAATGATTTTCTTGCTAAGGTTCATTTCTCGCATTAACCCATATATGTATATCTATACTACGTCACATCAAAATCTTATGAAATTGCGGGGGTGCTATACTCCATCCACCTGACTTCCCCCGTAGATATATATCTACTCACATTGCTCTTCTCTTGCCGTTGCCGATATCGCCATGCGCTTGCTTGTCATCTAAAAGTCCACATGGGGGTACCTACATGTCACAACGTATCGTATCGCATTAAACTCCAAATCAAAACCAAAACGACACGCTAAAAGACTATAGGTTAGAACCTACGGACTACGCTTTTCAAACCAACAAACAACCCTCGATATCGTGGTACAAACGTCTAGTGATCGAGGTAAAACACAAATACTAAAATCCAGAATCCAAAATACAAAAAATATAACCCCGAATCAAAACAGCAACTCATGAATTTAGTCCCATATTTTATCCTAGGTGAAATTAGCCAATTTTGCACATATGGAGAGTCTAATTTACAGGAGATAAAGCCCTGGAACCAACACGAGACAAATCCAACCCACCCTGGCCGCAAATTGTGACCAGATGGAATAAATTTGCGGCCCAGGTGAGGGTGTAGGTGCTAGGGTCTTGGGTAAAGCTTTCTGGGTGCCGGTTTATCTCTTAATCTTTGCTAAATAATTTTCCAGGTCCCCGAGTGTTAGCAGATTGAGTTTTCTCATCACAGAATCCAGAAAAATACAGTATCGGGGTTTCTAGGTTCATGTTGCAGGATTTTAGTCTATTGTTTAGCCCACTATAAAATCCCTACAGGGGTTTAAGGTCACTATAAGCCTCAATTACACATCACAACTCAAGAATTCCTCAAACCCTAACTAGAAATTTCCAAACCTCACTAAACGACACTAAATCTGTTCTAATCAAACATGGATATAAAAGCAATGGAAATACTATGCTAATGGATAATAGAATACCTCATTTAGAAACTCAACAATTTTCTTGAGTTGCTCGAAGTCTTCAAAATCCGATTTTTCTTTTTCCAAAGGGTTGGTGAGAAGCTTGTGCATGATTATAATGAAACGAGTGAGGTGTTTTGAGGTGGGAAATGAGGTGTTTTGAGGTGAAGAGGAAGGGGGAGAGGGAGAGGCAGCCATGGAGTGAAAGGGAGAGAGCAAGAGATGAAGAAAATGAGGGGGACAAATGGGCATGGTTCTCTCTTGACCCCTCACACTCTCTCACTTGCCCATGCTTCATATTCTATTCTATTCTATTCTTTTCTTTTCTTTTTTTTATCTTTTCTTCTCATTTCATTTTTAAAACCAAACACATAAATCCAAAATGAAACCATGGTTATAAAATGTAACACAAGTGTAAAATACGACACGGTGCATGTCATGTGCACAAAACAAGCTTAATGCGCGATTAGCGATATTTAATCGCGATTAGCATTAAAATAGTATAAAATAAATCATTCAATTTCATAATTGGCTTAAATCCAATAAAGCACCCTCATTTCAGTAATTTCTGTAATTTTCCAATTTTTTCCCAATTTATCGGTATTTAATTATACCGCAATATTAAAATATTCAATATATTTATTATTTAATTACAAAAATTCCCAAAATAGTATTTTATTTTTCTGAAATGTTACAATCTTCCCCCCTTAAAGAAATTCGGTCTCCGAATTTAAATTTAAACTCCCCAAATTTCTAAAACATTTAGTAAAAAGATCAAGTCGTCGGGGCTCCGAAATCATAAATGCATGAATCACATCATAGCGCAATGCATGCGCATGAAAAACGAGTATATAAAACATAATCAAAACTCCGTCAAGCATCCCGCCATCATCGGAGTTATGCCGAAGACACTAATGTCAAATCCAGAACGAAACCAATATGATATACATCAAAACTATCCATGTAACTATCTGTAGGAAATGCATTCCAAACCTTTCATGTTGCTGTCTGATGCGCATAACACTGCACAGTGGCGGACGTCTATTGTAAAAAAAAAACCATATATGTATATATCTTTTGTTTAATATGTACGCCCCGCCGTTTTGAAAACAATTTAGAAGGGTTTCCTTGTTTTAAACGTTTCGTGTCATATCAGAAACGTAGGTAAATTCTGAGACTATAGCTCCCTTTTGGAAATCCCTTTTATAACTATCAATGCATGCAAAATATATCGAGGTACTGTCCTCTGACTTGTCCTGCTCAGTACGAAAGCAAATAGTAATATCATAAAAACGTACTGCTCCATAAGAAATTAATCCCAAAATGTGCATATGTATTCTACGTGCGTCTGGTGCGCACGGAAAATGAAACCCATGAATGTGCCATACATGTGCACAGAAACAAAATCTAAGTGCAACGGGTGTGCACGAAACACCTGTCAAAGGAAACGGGTGTGCCTGACAGCAATATCAGGTGCATCTGATATGCACGATGAAGCTCGATTTAGAGCATCTGGTGTGCATCAAAATCGCATCAAGCGCCCAAATATGCGCAACAATCCAAGTTCAGTGCACAAGGTGCACGAAAAAAATATCGAATATCAAAATCGAAATTGCCGGTATACAACATATCCCAATCCAAATCCAAATCACGTATACCGTGGTATATAATCTCACAATCATGTGCATCAGCGTGCACAAAATGGAATAAAAATACTGAAAGTGCATGAAAAATATGCCGAAAGCATAAGTCAAATCACATGCATACCATAGGTATGAAGTCAATATCACATCTCGAATGACATCAAATCGAAGTCAAGTGCAACTGTGGTGCACAAAATCTCAATCGTGCAAATAAATCGTCCAAAATATCAAAATCAAAGATGACGGAAAAAGTCCCGCTCTAGCGCATCCTTTAAAGATCTCTGGCTAACCATCATGGTCACTCATAATATGTCTCGTCAGCCATGCCGAACTCTGGCCTACTGGGTGTGTGTAATATCACTGATCCTGGTCCAAGTCTTCTCGTATAGTATTCCAGAAAGGTCCTGTCGAAGTCCCCTAAAATTCTCGTTTCTGCCGAACTGCCCGGAAGTTATCATCTTTTTCTAAATCCATTTCTAGTTCCGGAACGAATGCATACTCATCGCGACTCCTTCTTGAAGATATATCCATATACAACGCCTCTGTATGCGTATCACATCTCTGATGTTAGCGGAGTGGACGTAATCTCGTCAAGATCTTGTACGATCCTCTTACTCCACTCTTCTCTAATGTCGACTGCTTCGGACTCATCTCTTCTTGGCTGCATGGACAGCGCTCTCACGGCTATACTCGTATCTGGAGTCTCCCAAGCAATGTATCCCATCACATGATATCCGAATGACGTCGAACCATTCGATCGATTCGTCAAGGTTCCATGATCCCCCAAGAGCTCAACATCTTGAGTACCGTTTAGCAGTATCGAATATATACCACAACACCTATGGGCCAACCGTAGAAGGGAAAACCCAAGCCTCATTAATGGTACCGCTGAACTGCTGCAAACTCTAAGGTTTTGAAGCATTCTCATTGTCATTATATCGAGTTAGGGTTTCATTCTTCTAGAGGGTCCGTAAAATTAGTTGCATTGCTTTCCGAATACTTTAAACTTGGAAAATGGGTTCCTGACATTCGATCGTCTCTATCGACTCTCAACGTACCTGCGTGAAGTCATCTCTAGCTGGAATTATAACACCCGAGTTCACTTATACCAATTCCAGTTACGTATTTACTTAAGCGTGGTTTTTCTTGATTTAGCGTGTTTGGGTGCAAATGGTATTTCTACGTATTACTTTGCATTCGACCCGACCCGCTTACTTGAACCTGCGTGACTCTTATTTATAATTTACCTTCACTGGTTGCATGGGCTAGGGCATCTCATAATTTAGATTATACTGGTATTTTATCTTGTATCGCATCTGTTGCATATAACAATTTAAATAACGTAAAATAAATTAAAAATACACGTTATGGCCTGCTTGATACCCCTAACCCAGTGGTAACGTCCTTGCTTCATGTTCTCGTCCCGTTCAGTGAAACGGACGTGTTTGGACGGCTACGCGCACGTACGTGCGTCCGTTCTTGGGGGTATGCTTTTCTGTTACAAAATCCTTCATTCTAAATTTCGGAACTTGCATATAATTTTCATGTTTCGAATCCAAAATTTTGGACCCAATCTGGGCGCATTTCTGAATTATTTTGTATCCCACCAAATTCAAATTATTAAATATTTTTTATATTCGTTTGATCGATTTCACTGCAATGGCTACTGTAGAAAATATTCTTTGACGGATATATATTTCCTTTATTTTTTCCAGCCAATGAGATGTCTTTCTGATATATTGAAAATCTTTTCCCTCTATTTTTCCAGCGACTGAAATGACTTTGGGAAATATTTAAAATCTTTAATAAATTTTCCCAAACAAATTCTTAACTCCCCGAGCCAATCAAAACTCCCATCTCTTTTCACCCGACCCCACTTCTGTTCTCTGTCTCCTTTCCCTTTCTCCCTCTCTCTCCTTCTTACAGCCACAGATCTCTCTCTCACCCCCATCTCATAACTTCACCTCTTTTCTCTCTTCCTCTCTCCCCCAGAAAAGGTTAACTTTCTTTGTCCTCCTTCTCTCTCTATCCTCTCGCACTCTCCCTATCTCTCTCTCCTCTCGCGTCTCTCTCTCTCTCCTCTCGCGGTAGACTTAGGTCCCGTCACCGCTATTTCCCCTACCGTCACCTCCCTTCTACTCCTTCTTCTCCTTCTCTTCTTCAACATCCCGAGGCTCCATGAGAACCCTAGCAGCCTTTTTCTTCCTCGGCCTCGTCGTGCTTCATCGACTTCGCCTCCTTTCTCGCCTCTTCCACATCTCCTTCCTCTCCTTTCATCTCCCCGAGCAACCTGACAACGACGAACCATAGCCTTCACCGAACTCGAGCCCTGCAAACCCTCACCAGAGCTCGCCTCACCACCGACCACCTTTGTCATCCTTTCCTCGTCCCTACCTCCTCAACCTCACCCTCGTGCTCACCCCACACATTACTCTTCTCCTGAGCACCACAACCACCTCCACCTGCATCCTACCTCACACCGATGCCCTAACCTGTGCCAACTCATCGCCGTATCATCGTCGGCGACCTCGTCTTCATCACAACCCTCTCCTGTCCCCGCCTCCTCTTCCAACGACTCCAGCCACCAAGAATCTCGCACACATGCACACCTAAACCCTCAAGCCGAGCCCTGCACATTCTCTGATCGCCGGAGTTCCTCCGACCATCGCCGCCGACACCATCATTCCTCTGGATACCCAGTAAGCAATTCTTCTTGCCTCATTCTCATTCCTCATTTACATTCTCTATTTTTCTTTCTTTCTATAATGTTTCATTACTTTTAATATTAGTGTTCACTGTTCGTTTATTTACGGAAACTGGTCGGGCCGACGACGATCCCGACGACCTAGCGAGGATACCTGACCCGTGTATTTCCATCATGCTTTGTTTGGACTCATTCTGTGTACCGTGCGCGCGTCGCGACTTTTCCCGCCGACGCGTGACGTTCCGTTTACCGCTTCGCGATCCGTCGAGGCAAATGATGTTAGTTGTATGTATGCCCTAGAGGCCAGTATTGTACAGATTATGTATATCATATTGGATGCTTGGACATATATAGAGATGACTTTCTTGCTCGACATGATAGTATGCTATCTGGTTGCCATTTATCTTAACATGTACACTAGTCTCTTTATACTGTCTTATAGTTACATGTTGGTAAAGCCCTTAGGATGTGTACTTGACTACCTGGACTATGATGCAGATCATACTAGTGGGGACATGGTAGTTCATAAGTACCTCCTTCAAGGTCCCTAGTCGTGGGTGTATCGAGACGGGGCATCGATATGCCAGTGTAGACTAGCGTATACGCTTCTCGACCCATGTGATGGGCGATGGATGATCCCATATCCATTGGTGTTTGACATCAGAGATGGTATACGGGTGCTCAGTGGAGACTGGGTACACTGGACGGACTCGCCGAGAACTCCCAGATGGTATTATACCTCACGTCAGATGGCAGTTCTCAGGTGACACTTGTACAGGTTAGTCTGTAGACCCGAGATCGTCATAGAGTCTTGTGTGATTCCCACTGTGCTTTGATCTCCACCTTACCACGTCCATGAGGGCGTGCAAAACGGTGGTCTTTGGGTACAGTCCCGAGTCACATGGAGGCAATGAGCGATAGGAGGGGTTTCGTCTCTCCCGGTATTGGGAGTTGATGTTGCGCAGTGCTCGATTGGCCGTAACAGGGAAGTCCCTGGCCAGGGCTGATCAGAGATTTGCTGGTAAGTGTTACCAGTAGTTTCTCGACCCGTTACGAGCCTCACATCAGCACGACTTATCGGGTTATTGGGGTCTGACGTATACCACCCCTAGACTAGATATGCGACGTATCAGACGAAGAGACTTGACTGTATGGTAAGTGTTACTGGTCGGATTCGCAGGAGTGTGAGCGGGCTAGCTCGTCGATCTTCTGATCGCTCAATACCCGGGTGGCCGTTACGTTTAGCAGACCGCTTGCGGCTTGTGGGTGCTTGATATGATCATCATCTGCTACCGGCGTATTGACGAGTCTTTAGAGTCCTACACAGAGGTTTCCTGGCTCAAGCGAAACGAAATAGGAGCGCATATGAGATATGTGCAGGATCGAGAATAATGCGTGTATGTGATACCGCATTTCATTCTCGCGATAAATGTTTCGATTGGTTATATTCGATATGACCTAGTTATCGAATCATTGATTCGATAAATCGATACATTGAATTCTAGTCGGTCATGCGCGACATGACCGGATCATTGAATCAAATGTTGATTTAATGATTTAATGCATAATTATATATTTGATATATTGCATTGCATTAACTAGTATTGGTTCACTTTAAACGGATTTTTCTCACTTGATGCACATTGTATATGTGATATGCTTTCGTGCACTTTTCTGTATCATATTTGATGATACTTGATCATTTAGTTAAGTGTATAAAATTAATCCATGGTTAATATGATAATTAGGGTTTTGCATTTTCATTTATTTATTTATTTATTTATTTATTTATTTAAAATGAGTTATGATAAGAATGGTGGCTTAGTTTGTTTTATATTGAAGCTTCATGAAGCTTTGACTTTGCTAACCATCCTTATCTTCATGCTTAACCCTAACCCATCAAAGTGACCATGGTTAATTCTCTACACTTAACCCTAGTTCAAGTTATGATAAGTATTTGATTTATATTTTATTTTTATCATAACACTTATCATTCTTTTCTTGAGCTCATCTTCTTCTTCTTCTTCAAGCTTGCTACTCCAATGGCAACTTGAGCTTTAGTGAGTTAAATCCAAATCTAAAGTGAACCCACCTCCTATTTCTTCACCCTCTACCTCTTGCCAAGTTGTTTTGGGTGTTTACTTCACAAGTTTCACAAGTTTGTGAAGTCGGAGCTTGAGTTTGTGCAACCTCGACGTAGATCGTCTTTGACACAAGGCCGACGACCTATTCCGCTTGCTTTCCCGATGAAGCCGATGATCGAGTCGAGGATTCATGATGGACAGCGAGGACATGACGTTGCGGAGCCGTGGAGGCGGAAATCCGGATCTACAAAGGTTGTATATCCGTATCTTAGTAGTTAACTGTTAACTAGTTATCTTTTTCGCCTAAACATCTAGTTAAAGATCCGTAGTCTAGGGTTTCTCGGCACTAAAAATTTTAATTTGGCATGTTCGATGCCTTGAGAGAACCCACTAGGGTGCCTAGGAACCTTTCACTGGTATCAGAGCCTAGCTAGAGCCTTAGGCGAAGTCCCGACGACGTTTGAAACCCGATCGAACCGAAATCCAAAACCTAAAAATGCTCTCTGGACTTTTTCTAAAAATTCGGATTTTTGTCAATTAAAAATATGTAGAAAATCAAGCAGGGTGTTATTAGAATTACTGTGAAATACGAGGGGGTAATTCAACTTTTCCACCGCGGAAGGGCGGCACATGCTAGGCATGTGCGGCGCTTCCGCGGCCGTACTGTTCCCTTTCATAATTATTTCTGCACAGTAACTCTTGTAATATAATGCTATGTTTTCTGGGATATTTTTATTGTGACTTTACAGAAGAGTATTTTGGGGTACTATTGGGAATCAGTATTTCGATCGGATTATCAAATTTCGTCTTTTGTGTTTTTCCAGATAACTGTAGAATATGTTAAAGAGTTCGACCGGATATAAATACCCAGGTTTTCCCCTGCCGAATAATTCCAAGTGTTGGACTTTTCTGTGGTTAAAAGACGTTCGAAGTAGTGCAAGTAACGCGATGGTCCCTCTAGAAGACACAAACCTTAACTCGATTATGTGACCGTCTTGAACTGCCCTTTGAACCTTCGGGTTTGGGGCAGTACGGCGTGCCACATGTGAGGCGTTGGCTTGACCCTTCTACGGCTGGACCGTTGGTACTGAGGCATGAAGTGAATGTCTTTGAACCTATTTCATGTGTTGATCGGTGTCGGGAAAACTTGGGTGTTCGATTGTTCGATCGAAAAGTTTAACATTTTCTGTTTATCTGGAATGGGATACAATAATTGGAATTCACAAGTAGTTATGTGATAACTAAATGAATGTTATAAATCTAGCAATTTAGTCCCATATGATATTGAAAAGAGTTTTCGATAATGAGACTAAAATGCGGGATTTATATCTGTTAGGCATGCGATGTCTAAAGTAGTTGCGGATTCCAATTGTTGTAGTTTTACACTTTCTTTTCTGTGACCGTAAGTGTAGTATGTACATATCGCCGGTTTCGTTGCTATACGTCAACGACAATTGGGGTATGCATACTTACTTACGTTGATGACATGTGATGTTATGTGTTGCTGGATATGTTATATTGGATCGTCATGTTTGAATAGCCGGGGTTTTTTTATGTGAGATGAGTGTTTTTCATTTTCATTCATGTAAAAACTTGTATGTAATATTCTTTTATTCGGGGCACTTCCAGGATGCGGGAGTTGTCACCCTTTGTATATTATTTACTTTTCTGCACTAGGATAGACCCAAGGAGGGGAGCACAAGTAACCGGGTTCTGGGGTCCAGTGGGAGACCAACTCGAGGTGTCGAGTCCGGGTCTCCTAACCCTGGAATTGGCAGGGTTGCTTGCCGCTCTCGTAGGGGTCTAGGGGTGTGGGATTAGCTATTCATCACGACCGTGGAATCCGTGTTTTATACTGGCTCGTATTGAAAACACGGACGTCCTAGTATATCCAATATTTCATATGTTTATTCTGCTGCGATATCTGTGATGAGATCATGTGATGTTTCTGTGATGGATATAGTATATATGATATATTATATAGACGTTACTTATGTTTTACACCCGCGCTAGCCCTGCCC
The DNA here is from genome assembly GCA_030015575.1 of Agapanthus africanus. Lineage (NCBI taxonomy): Eukaryota > Viridiplantae > Streptophyta > Magnoliopsida > Asparagales > Amaryllidaceae > Agapanthus > Agapanthus africanus. The sequence continues at coordinate 221,210,804 of JASDDO010000029.1, forward strand.
TGCTCTGTCGTTAGTTACCTAACCTAACGGTGCACGAGGGGACATCGAGGCGAATGCGGATGGCATAAGTGTACGTCATATCTATCTGTGATGTTTAGGTATTTAAATGATGGGACTTCATTAATGTGATTAATTAAAGATAAGAAACCTAAGATGTTGTAGAATCGAATTTTAAAATAAAACAGGTAGCTACAGTTCTTGCTTTGCACAGCGGTATATATGATATACCCCGCACCTTATTCGATGAGGAAAGGACCGAGATCCCTTCACCGGGAGTGACTCCTTTAGCAATAACTGGCAGATGCTACACACTCGGTTTGGCTTTGATTGCTTTTAAGAGTTTTTGCTTTGCACAGTGATATATATGATATATCCCGCACCTCATTCGACGAGGAAAGGACCGAGATCCCTTCACCGGGAGTGACTCCTTTAGCAAAACTAGAAAAGCCTCAAAATCATTCCATTTCAAAACTTCATTTGATTCTACAACGATATCAAGTTCATTACGCTCATGGTTTTATGAAAACCTGCGTAGCCCTCCGTCATTTCAGATAAGTACTAATTAGTATTCGTGCTACGGTAGTTTGGCATTCGTCAAGGCGTAGTGTACGGTAGCTAACTAGTATTTATCTGCTTATGCATATGATGCAGATTGGATTAGGGTATTCGTACGGCGTTGTTTGGCATTCGTCAAGGGTCGTGCGGGTGGGTTTAATTCGATCAAGAAATGTACGGGTTGAACTTGACTAGTGGACTATGGGTTGTTTGGCATTCGTCAAGGTCATAGAACACTAGGGGCAAAATATTATCGGGAATTTCAAGTGTTGAAATTTGCAATGAGATTGCATACCTTCTATGAGATAGTTGGATCCCGATACCCGCTGCGAGTAAGAGTTACTCCTGGGAAAGTTTTACACATTGCAATTAGCCGATCAAGTAGGTGTCTAGAAAGGTGTCAACGGTGTTACGCCTCTGGGAAAACGAGGTTTACATTAATTAGGTTCGTGCGAAAGCACGGGGGACCTCCCTCAAAGTACCGACACTGGCCTGGCTGAAAGATTGGCGAACTTGTAGTGTGTAATTAATCCCGGCTAGTCTTTCCTTTTAGGGTTTGGAGGAAGATTTGATAAAAAGCAGTGGGAGCCATCCTGATTAGATAAGATAATAACCAATCTGATCTTGCACGAGCTTACGCTAAAGTGTTTTCTTCTCTCTCTCTCCAGGTAGCGACCATTTCATGCCTTAATAAAGATAATAAAATGGATGTATTGACCGAACCCGCATGTTATACTGTGCAGGGGAACGTTGAACCCGTTCTATCTTATAAGTGTTATAAGAATGAACAGGAAACTGGAGAATATCTCGATTCTCACACCGCCCAAACGGAGAACATGCATGTTGATGCATCATCTTCGGGTGTGTTTGTCATTGAGAACTGTTTCTCAGTTCACCCTACGTCCTGGGTATTAGATACCGGATCAGGATCCCACATATGTAAGATGTTACATGGGCTGCGAAATGGTAGAGAACTGGGAAAAGGTGATCATTCCGTTCAAGTAGGGAACGGTGCAAGTGTTGCAGCCAAAGCAGTTGGCGAATATCACCTAGTATTACCAAGTGGTGATACATTAATTCTGAATGAATGCTATTATATACCGAACATGATGTGCAACATTATATCAGTTTCTTTATTAAGTAAAGATGGATATAATTTTGTAGTAAAGGATAATGTTATGAACATATTCCTAGATCAAAAGTTGATTGCATCAGGCTCGCTACATAATGGCATGTTCATTCTAAATCAAAATACAGTCCTCAATATACAAAACACACACAAGAGGAAAAATTCAGAAATGAACGAATCCTTCTTGTGGCATTGTAGACTTGGTCATATCAATGCGACACGACTGGCTAAGTTACATAAGGATGGTTATTTGAATCCATTCGAATTATCATCTTATGATACTTGCCATTCATGTCTCAAAGGAAAAATGACCAAAGCTCCGTTTAGTGGACACGGAGAAAGAGTTACTGAACTCTTAGGACTGATACATAGTGATGTATGCGGTCCTATGTCTACACATGCCAGGGATGGTTCTTCCTACTTCATTACATTCACTGACGATCTCTCTAGATACGGGCATGTGTTCCTGTTAAAACACAAGTCTGAAGCTTTTGAGAAATTCAGAGAATATAAGCACGAAGTAGAGAACCAAACGGGCAAAAGTATTAAGATCCTTCGATCTGATCGAGGAGGAGAATACTTGAGCAATGAGTTCCAAGATTATCTAAAAGAGAATGGGATTCTCTCTCAGCTTAGTCCACCTTATACACCACAGCACAACGGTGTATCGGAACGAAGGAATCGCACCCTATTAGATATGGTGCGTTCAATGATGAGCACAGCTGAGTTACCTATTTCCTTCTGGGTGTATGCGCTTGAGACAGCCATACATCTATTGAATATGGTCCCCACAAAATCAGTGCCTACCACTCCATATGAGATATGGAGAGGGAAGAGACCATCTCTTAAGTATGTTAAGATATGGGGTTGTCCAGCCTATGTCAAAAGACAAAATCCGGACAAACTCGAGGCAAGATCTGTCTTATGTAAGTTTATAGGATATCCCAAAAATTCACAAGGGTATATCTTCTACCACCCCGAGGAACAAAAGGTGTTTGTTTCTCGACATGCCACTTTCTTAGAAAAAGGTTTTCTTATAAAACAGATTAGTGGCATTGAGGTAGAACTGGAAGAAGTTCCAGCAACACAAACTGTAACAGGAGACTTGGTGGAACCAGAGGATTCAGTAGAACTCAACGAACCCCAGCCTCTCCGCCGATCTAGTAGGGTATCTCGTCCACCTGAGAGATACTACGGTTTTCTCATTGACGGTGGAAGCGAGGATTGCATCATGGAGGATGATGACCCAACTAGCTTCGAGCAGGCCATCACGAGTAGGGACTCAGTGAAATGGCTGGATGCTATGCGGTCCGAGATGGAATCCATGTACACCAACAAAGTATGGACTTTGGATGTTGCTCCTGAAGGGGTAAAACCCATTGGGAGCAAGTGGATCTTCAAGAAGAAACTTGGTGTAGATGGGAAAGTGGAGACTTTCAAAGCTAGACTTGTAGCAAAGGGTTTTCGTCAAAGACCAGGTGTAGACTATGACGAAACCTTTTCTCCAGTGGCTATGCTTAAATCCATCCAAATCATGCTTGCCATTGCTGCCTTTCATGACTACGAAATCTGGCAAATGGATGTTAAGACCGCCTTTCTAAATGGTGATTTAGAAGAGTGCGTGTACATGACTCAGCCAGAGGGTTTCGTAGACAGTGGGAGCAGCGGGAAGGTGTGCAAGCTGCTTAAATCCATTTATGGATTAAAGCAAGCATCGCGGAGTTGGAACATCTGCTTTGACGTCGTTATCAAAGAGTTTGATTTCGTCAAAAATCCAGATGAACCTTGTATCTACAAGAAGGTGGCAGAGAGTAAGGTTGTCTTCCTCGTATTGTACGTGGACGACATACTCTTGATAGGAAATGATATTCCTATGCTGTAATCGGTCAAGCTCTTCTTATCACAAAGATTCTCAATGAAAGATCTAGGTGATGCCTCCTGCATATTGGGAATTAGGATCTATAGAGATAGATCCAAACGGATTTTGGGATTGTCCCAATCCAGGTACATTGACACCATACTAAAAAGGTTTAGTATGGAAGAGTCCAAGCGTGGGAACTTACCCACGATCTCTGGAGTCACTCTCTCCAAAGAGATGTCTCCCAAGACTGATTTGGAGAGAGCTCGCATGCAAGGGATACCCTATGCTTCGGCAGTAGGCTCTATCATGTATGCGATGCTATGTACCAGACCCGATGTAGCATACTCACTAAGTGTAGTGAGCAGGTATCAAGCTGATCCTGGAGAGAGTCACTGGACAGCTGTGAAGAGCATTCTCAAGTACTTGCGAAGGACTAGAGATATGTTCTTGGTGTATGGTAACGGAGAACTCCAAGTGGAGTCCTTTACCGATTCCAGCTTCCAGAGTGATAAGGACGACTCTAAGTCGCAGTCGGGTTTTGTCTTTACCCTTTACGGAGTGGCGGTTAGCTGGAAGAGTTCCAAGCAGGAAACCGTGGCAGACTCGACAATGGAGGCTGAATACATCGCTGCCAACGATGCTGCTAAAGAAGCTGTTTGGATCAAGAAGTTCATTACTGAACTTGGAGTAGTTCCATCCATTGAGCATCCAATACCTTTGTATTGCGATAACAATGGAGCAGTGGCTTTAGCCAAGGAACCCAGGTCCCATCAGCGATCCAGGCATATTCTGAGGCGGTATCACCTGATCCGGGAGATAGTTGATCGCCGGGAGATCGAGGTCAGGAGAGTTGACACGAAGAATAACACGGCGGATCCACTCACGAAGGCCATTCCCCAGATACAGTTTGAGAGACTCTTCGGGATGCTCGGTATGAGATACTACAGCAGCTGGCCCTAGTGCAAGTGGGAGATTGTTAGTTGTATGTATACCCTAGAGGCCAGTATTGTACAGATTATGTATATCATATTGGATGCTTGGACATATATAGAGATGACTTTCTTGCTCGACATGATAGTATGCTATCTGGTTGCCATTTATCTTAACATGTACACTAGTCTCTTTATACTGTCTTATAGTTACATGTTGGTAAAGCCCTTAGGATGTGTACTTGACTACCTGGACTATGATGCAGATCATACTAGTGGGGACATGGTAGTCCATAAGTACCTCCTTCAAGGTCCCTAGTCGTGGGTGTATCGAGACGGGGCATCGATATGCCAGTGTAGACTAGCGTATACGCTTCTCGACCCATGTGATGGGCGATGGATGATCCCATATCCATTGGTGTTTGACATCAGAGATGGTATACGGGTGCTCAGTGGAGACTGGGTACACTGGACGGACTCGCCGAGAACTCCCAGATGGTATTATACCTCACGTCAGATGGCAGTTCTCAGGTGACACTTGTACAGGTTAGTCTGTAGACCCGAGATCGTCATAGAGTCTTGTGTGATTCCCACTGTGCTTTGATCTCCACCTTACCACGTCCATGAGGGCGTGCAAAACGGTGGTCTTTGGGTACAGTCCCGAGTCACATGGAGGCAATGAGCGATAGGAGGGGTTTCGTCTCTCCCGGTATTGGGAGTTGATGTTGCGCAGTGCTCGATTGGCCATAACAGGGAAGTCCCTGGCCAGGGCTGATCAGAGATTTGCTGGGAAGTGTTACCAGTAGTTTCTCGACCCGTTACGAGCCTCACATCAGCACGACTTATCGGGTTATTGGGGTCTGACGTATACCACCCCTAGACTTGATATGCGACGTATCAGACGAAGAGACTTGACTGTATGGTAAGTGTTACTGGTCGGATTCGCAGGAGTGTGAGCGGGCTAGCTCGTCGATCTTTTGATCGCTCAATACCCGGGTGGCCGTTACGTTTAGCAGACCGCTTGCGGCTTGTGGGTGCTTGATATGATCATCATCTGCTACCGGCGTATTGACGAGTCTTTAGAGTCCTACACAGAGGTTTCCTGGCTCAAGCGAAACGAAATAGGAGCGCATATGAGATATGTGCAGGATCGAGAATAATGCGTGTATGTGATACCGCATTTCATTCTCGCGATAAATGTTTCGATTGGTTATATTCGATATGACCTAGTTATCGAATCATTGATTCGATAAATCGATACATTGAATTCTAGTCGGTCATGCGCGACATGACCGGATCATTGAATCAAATGTTGATTTAATGATTTAATGCATAATTATATATTTGATATATTGCATTGCATTAACTAGTATTGGTTCACTTTAAACGGATTTTTCTCACTTGATGCACATTGTATATGTGATATGCTTTCGTGCACTTTTCTGTATCATATTTGATGATACTTGATCATTTAGTTAAGTGTATAAAATTAATCCATGGTTAATATGATAATTAGGGTTTTGCATTTTCATTTATTTATTTATTTATTTATTTATTTATTTAAAATGAGTTATGATAAGAATGGTGGCTTAGTTTGTTTTATATTGAAGCTTCATGAAGCTTTGACTTTGCTAACCATCCTTATCTTCATGCTTAACCCTAACCCATCAAAGTGACCATGGTTAATTCTCTACACTTAACCCTAGTTCAAGTTATGATAAGTATTTGATTTATATTTTATTTTTATCATAACACTTATCATTCTTTTCTTGAGCTCATCTTCTTCTTCTTCTTCAAGCTTGCTACTCCAATGGCAACTTGAGCTTTAGTGAGTTAAATCCAAATCTAAAGTGAACCCACCTCCTATTTCTTCACCCTCTACCTCTTGCCAAGTTGTTTTGGGTGTTTACTTCACAAGTTTCACAAGTTTGTGAAGTCGGAGCTTGAGTTTGTGCAACCTCGACGTAGATCGTCTTTGACACAAGGCCGACGACCTATTCCGCTTGCTTTCCCGATGAAGCCGATGATCGAGTCGAGGATTCATGATGGACAGCGAGGACATGACGTTGCGGAGCCGTGGAGGCGGAAATCCGGATCTACAAAGGTTGTATATCCGTATCTTAGTAGTTAACTGTTAACTAGTTATCTTTTTCGCCTAAACATCTAGTTAAAGATCCGTAGTCTAGGGTTTCTCGGCACTAAAAATTTTAATTTGGCATGTTCGATGCCTTGAGAGAACCCACTAGGGTGCCTAGGAACCTTTCAAATGAAACTTGCTACATGCTATTAAAATTAATATATATGCTATTTGAATTATTATATCCCCATTTGAGTGCACTTTAAACCTGTAGTTTACATTTAATACCAAGAGTTCCATTTAACGTCCCGTTATATCATTTTAGATTCATAACTCGAACATATCAGGTTGCATCTACTTCTATTATACATAGTACCCATGTTCATATTTAAATCTTTTAACAATTATGTGCGTAGCCCACAGTACCCCTTTTATACCTTATACCTGTCGGACGACCATTCGCGTACTTATAACCTGATTTATAGTCCATCTCATCTTTAGATTATTAGAACATTTTAAACCTGATTCTAATATCCATATTGTCATACTGTAGTTAAGTAATGTTGCAACTATCCCTTAAACACAAAATGATAACCGTGCATCGATATCACGTAATCTGTACTTATTTGCTTATCATCTTACCTAATCTAATTTATTGTTCTGATAGTACTCATGCTTGTTCATTTATAATCTTGTTTATGTTAGTTTGATTATGAGCACCCACATGACATCTTGTTCTTCCTGACATGACTTGTGCACTTCCTACTTGATATGACATGGTACCGTACACTCTTGACATGATATGACACCTAAATACACTACTTGACCGGACCTGATGTACCATGGCTTTACCTGTTACTTGATCTTGTGTCTAATGCCAACAAACCTGACATGTAGTCCTTACGGACCGTTCCTGTTGTCTATCCAAACAAACCTGCACCTACCTGATCCTGAGTTGGCATTAGTTCTTGATTGCTTAAATACCGGACTTGAACACATATAACTTGGGGTATGGGGAAATCAATGATGAAATCCTGACTTGTAATTCGACAGTTGCTTGCTTATACTGATCAGTTTTAGTGGCTAGGCCCGTCTCGGCACGATACTGCTGACATCGTTCGTCTTTACCCTTTCCTTTTAGTGCCTAACGGCACGTCTCGGTTTCAGCCCGAGAGTCTTAGACCGTGGTTCCGGGCATGCACGGGATGCTATTGAGTTACATCGATTATTCATCAAATTGATTTCAAAGACTTGAGAGTAATTAACCCAATAGACCAGTTTAGATAACTCACTACACATTACCCCACTGTCCTTACTTCTATCACTGTTATGCTTGTTTACCTTTTACTCGCATGTATTGCTACCCCTGTTTTATTATTGCTTGATGTTATGACGCGCTGACGTCTGGGTTTTGCATGGCCCAGATTCTTCTACCTCTATTGCAGACTGATCAGGAGTATTGCCGCTGTTAGACTGAGCGGTGACGATCCTGTCGGTATGCAGTTTTATTTTCCAGGTGTTTCATTTACTGTATCTTTTGCTTCCGCAAATAATTATTTCTTGACCCATTTATTCTGGCTCATGGATATGTACTAGATAGTTTAGTTTAATTTTCCTGTTCTTGATATCTCTACAGCCGTAATATGACTGTGGAAGGATTTTTCCTATCCACAAGTAGCATGGTTGGCTATGTCACGTGCCTATTTGAGCATACTCTGGAAAGCGGGGCGTGACATGGTTCTTTTGGTAATAGAGCCATGGGATATAGGTTAATCGGGTTTGATTCTTTTGTAGTTGGGTATTGGACGCAATACTTGAATCAGAATACTCGTGATTTGGAACATGTCCCGCCACCTTGTTGTCATGATTCTTGAATCATATCTTTCTCTTGATCCTTGTCTTGACGATATGCAAACGACTTTGCATCTCGGCTTGAAACCTTTTTGGTTCTCTATTGTTTCTCTCTGTTCTTTGATTCTGATACTAGGATTTGGGCGACTTGAGTGGAGTTATGTAATTGTACCCATGAACTGCAGCATGGTTACAATGCGGTACTCTATTTAAGTAACTTGGAGTCCTGGTCTTGATCCACTTCCTTGTCCCATGATCGTTATACTACCTTGCTTCTCTCGTTTCTATTGCTTACCAGTTATGGTTTCATCACCGACTTGAATCATGTTTACCGTGCTTAATCCTATTCAGTATCTTGACTTCGGATGAAGTCATCTCGGTATCTTACTTGTTCTTGTTTTTTCCCCCGCATTAGGATTATTCAATCATGGTGCATCTCTTGTCTGTTGTTGTCTTGGGAATGGATTTTCGCGGCACTTTCCACGTCCATATTGATTGTAAGGAAAGTAAAGCGATTTTCCAGATTCCTGGACCTCCGGAGCTTGTTTTGCTGGAGGAAGCGGTTCTGTCGGGCCAGTTGAGTTTAGGGCTAGGCCAACAAACAATATTCTTTCGTCGATGGAGGTTGATAAGAAGGAAGCGCCAGCTATATTTCGAGAGATCATGGACGTGTTCGAAGACATATCAGGATTATCGCCGAACCAAGATGTGGATGTTGCGATTGATCTTGTTTCTGGTGCAGCGCCAATCTCAAAGGCGTATTATCCAATGGCACCAGTGAAGTTGGAAGAAGTCAAGAAGCAGGTTGCTGAATTGCTAGAGAAGGAGTGGATTCACAGTCGCAACTCACTTTGGAGGGCTCCAGTTCTTCTAGTAAAGAGGAAGGATAGCACAATGAGGTTGTGCATCGATTACCGAGAATTTAAAACCAGGTGATTATTGAGTTTAAGGACCCGATCCCTCGCATTGGCGAATTGTTTGAGCAGCTTAGTTGCGCGAGGGTATTCTCGAAGTAGGAGTTGCGATCCGGATATCATCAGGTCCGAATTGAATCAGAAGATATTCGTAAGACTGGGTTCCGAACTCGGAATGGACATTACGAGTATTAGTGATGCCCTTCGGAGTAACGAATGCACCGGCGGTATGTATGGACTTGATGAACCGAATCTTTTCACCGATCTTCGACCAGTTTATTATGGTGCTCATTGATAATATTCTGGTTTACTCAAAAGATTATTGAAGAACATGCGGCACACTTGAAGATCGCACTGCAGACATTGATGCAAGAAAGATTGTATGCAAAGATGAGCAAGTGCGAGTTTGGCTTGAAGAAGTAAGTTTTGGGGCATATTGTAGCTGGAGATGAAATCTCCGTTTATCCAGGGAAGATTGCGGCAGTTCAAGACTGGCCGATTTTGAAGAACGTTGTGGAGATCAGAAGTTTCTTGGACTTGCAGGATACTACAGAGGTTCGTGGAGTATTTTACTCGTTTGGCTGAGCCTTGACCAAGCTTGCGCGCAAGGAAGTACCGTTTGTATGGACGGATAAGTGTGCGTCAGCTTTTGAGGCGTTGAACCAGAGGTTGATAACCGCACCTGTTTTAACCGTACCAGACGGTTCCGTAGAATTGGTAATTTACTGCGACGCATCTGGGAAAGGATTGGGATGTGTTGTGATGCAGCATGGGAGGGCTATAGCGTACGAGACAGTTGAAGACCCATGAGAAGAATTACCCAACTCATGACTTGGAGCTAATAGCTTAGATGTTCGCTTTGATGATTTGGAGACACTACTTGGGCGAAAAGAGGTTGAAGTATTCACCGATCACTAAAGACTAAAAGTACGTGTTCACTCAGAAGTAGCTATTTACGAGACAACGTAGATGGTTGGAGCTGATGGCTGACTATGATCTGGATCTCTAGTACCATCCGGGAAAAGTTAATGTAGTGCCGGATGCGCTTAGTCGGTTGCCAGCAGTTCAGATGATGACTGCACGGAAGGAACTTATCAAAGACTTTCGAAGATTCGAGTTGGAGATCGTACTACAGCATTCTTCAGGACAGTCGATGCAGCTGCAAGTACGGTCATCATTGATTGAGAGTATTAAAGCAGCACAGTCGAAGAACCCAAGATTGAAGAAGTTTCGAGAACAGGTTGAAGCTAGACTTCGAACGGACTTATTGATTCATGAAGATGGTTCGTTACGGTATGGTAGCCGTTTGTGTGTGCCAAAAGGAGATATTCGCGAAGAAGTTATGAAGGAGGCACACAGTTCCGCGTATTCCGTACATCTAGGAGGCACGAAGATTTACCATGATCTACGACAGCATTTCTGGTGGGGAGGTATGAAAAGGGAGATTGCTCGTTTTGTAGCAAAGTGCTTGGTGTGTCAGCAAGTTAAGGCTGAACTTCAAAGGGTTGCTGGTTTAATGCAACCACTTCCGATTCCTCAATGGAAGTGGGAACATATAACCATGGATTTCGGGACAGCTTTACCGTGGAGTCCAAAGGGCAATAATGCAGTTTGGGAGATTGTTGATCGTTTGACCAAGGAAGTTTATTTCATTCCTTTTCGGGTTGGTCAATCAACAGAAACTTTGGCAGAACGGTACATGCAGGAGATTGTAAGATTGCATGGAGTACCAGTGAATATCGTGTCCGACCGTGACACTCGGTTCTTATCACATTTCTGGAGGAGCTTACAAGGATGTTTGGGGACTCGATTGAAGTTTAGCACAGCTTATCATCCTCAAACAGATGGCCAGTGGGAGAGAACGATCCAAACTCTTGAAGATATGCTGAGAGTTTGCAAGTTGGACTTCAAGGGTTCATATGAGGATCATCTACATTAGGTGGAGTTTTCTTACAGCAACAGTTTCCAGGCGACTATTCAGAGGGCTCCATTCGATGCTTTATATGGTCGCAAGTGTCGTTCTCTTGTTTGTTGGGACGATATTGGTGAATGAAGTTCGGTGGGACCAGAATTGGTTGTGCAGACAGTTGAGAAGGTTAATAGATTCTGGAATCATATTAAAGCAGCACGAGACCGACAAAGAGTTGGGCAGATAAGTTGAGAAGACCTCTAGAGTTCGCCGTTGGTGATGTTGTATTCTTGAAGGTATCACCGACTAGAGGGGTGATTCATTTCGGAAGTCGAGGAAAGTTTAGTTCTCGATTGGTTGGACCCTTCGAGATTTTGGAGCATGTTGGAGAAGTGGTGTATCGTTTGGCATCACCGCAATCGTTGGAGAATGTCCATGGCGTGTCTCATGTATCTCAACTCCGGAAGTATATTCGAAATGAAGCACACATGCTGGATCCTTCAGAGCTGACTATACGTGATGATTTAGCCTTTGAGGAACGGCTGATGTCGAGTGTGGATCGAAAGGAAAAGGTCCCTAAGAATAAGGATATCTATCCCTCTTGTACTTGTTTCTTGGAGAAATCGCTCGCATGGAGAAATCGCTCGGATGGAGAACCAACTTGGGAACGAGAAGATGAAGTCCGACCGAAGTTTCCCCATCTATTCCTGTAGTTTCTTGATTGTTTACCCTTTCTTGTTCTTGGAATTTCGAGGACGAAATTCTTTTGTAGTTAGGTATAATGTAACACCCTAGTTCACTTATACCAATTCCAGTTCCGTATTTACTTATGCATGGTCTTTCTTGATTTAGCGTGTTTGGGTGCGAATGGTATTTCTACGTATTACTTTGCATTTGACCCGAACCCGCTTACTTGAACCTGCGTGACTCTTATTTATAATTAGGTTGACTGGTTGCATGGGCTAGTGCATCTCATAATTTAGTTTATACTGGTATTTTATCTTTTATCGCGTCTGTTGCATATAACAATTTAAATCACGTAAAATAAATTAAAAATACACGTTATGGCCTGCTTGATACCCCTAACCCTGTGGTAGCGTCCTTGCATCGTGTTCTCGTCCCGTTCAGTGAAACAGACGTGTTTGGACGGCTACGCGCATGTACGTGAGTCCGTTCTTGGGGGTATGCTTTTCTGTTACAAAATCCTTCATTCTAAATTTTGGAACTTGCCTATAATTTTCACGTTTCGAATTCAAAATTTAGGACCCAATCTGGGCGCATTTCTGAATTGTTTTGAATCCCACCAAATTCAAATTATTAAATATTTTTTAAATTCGTTTGATCGATTTCACTACTATGACTACTGTAGAAAATATTCTTTGACAGATATATCTTTCCTTTATTTTTTCCATCCAATGAGATGTCTTTTTGATATATTGAAAATCTTTTCCCTCTATTTTTCTAGCGACTGAAATGGCTCTAGGTAATATTTAAAATCTTTAATAAATTTTCCCAAACAAATTCTTAACTCTCCGAGCCAATCAAAACTCCCCTCTCTTTTCATCCGACCCCACTTCTGTTCTCTTTTTCCTTTCCCTTTCTCCCTCTCTCTCCTTCTCACAGCCACAGATCTCTCTCTCTTGTTGGAGATAGTGCCCTCAGAGTCAATTATTGGATCACAGGCACGTGATTGCAATGATTGAGGGAGGACCTATCCCGGTAGGACAGTCTTACTCGAGATGATAGTATGCTATCTGGTTTACCTTTATCATCGTGTACTGTTTTAGGTGACCTGACATGTCGCTATTACACGTTGATAGAGCCCCTAGGATTCTTGCTTTACTTCCAGCAGTATGATGGCGATCATATATGTGGGAGCTGGTAGTCTATAAGCACATCCTTAAAAGGTCCCTAGTCGTAGGAGTTTCGAGACAGGGCATCGATACTCCATTAGTAGACTAGTGTATACAGTCGAGACCCCGACGAGGGGCGGTGGCCGGTCTCACAAGCCACTGGTGTCTGTTGGTTCACCTAAGATGTATACAGGTGCTCATTGGGTTATGAGTACACCGGACAGGACTCGCCGGGAACCTGCTAGTTGGGCTTATACCTGACGTCAGATAGCAGTTCCCTGGTGACATGTGTACAGGTTAGTTCATCGACCTAAGGATCGTCATTTGTCTCGTGTGAGTTCCCACTGTGCTTTGATTACTACCCTACCACGGCTCAAAGGAGTCGTGCAAACAGGTTTTAGTTGGGTACAGTCCCGAGCCACATGGAGGCAGTGAGCGGATCTTCAGGGGTTCGTCTCTCCCGGTATTGGGGGTGAGGTCGCGCTGTGTCTAGGAGAGCCATTACGCAAAGCCCTCGGCCGAGGCAGGAGATTTACTGGTAGGTATTCCAGTAGTATCTCAGGGCGTTCTGGGCTACACTCCGACACGACTTGTACCGCTTTTGGGGGTCTGACTTTTACCAACCCCCTAGGCCCGCCATGCGATACTCATAGACGAACGGACCGGACTGTACGGATATTGTCACTGACAGGCTCAGTTGGGTGTCGGGGTGAGCTTCCTCATCGACGTCCCTTTTGGTCAATAGCTGGTGGCCCGTCACGTATTGGCTTATACCTCTGACGTGCCAGTGGTTAAATCCACAGCCATAGTATTGACGAGTCTTTAGAGTCCACCACACTTCCAGTTACTCAGCTTACGGGCGAAACGCTGTAGAGGCCGTATGGAGATATGGCAGGGTCCGATCAGATACGTGCGGTATTGCACGGATCAGGATCGGACAGTTTTGTACTAGTGGCCGTATGGATATATGGCAGGGTTCGATCAGATACGTGCGGTATTGCACGGATCAGGATCGAACGGTTTTTTTACTAGCCGGCTTTGGTTTAAGCCGGTACTAGTTTAGTACAGTGTAGATTTTGTCTCATTGCATTTGTATCCGGACGGAATACAGATGCGGGTGTGTATGCACAGTATTGGGGTTTTCCTGTAATTTATTACGGGACCAGTTTTCTGGAGTTGCCGGTTTGCATTCCGTTCCGGCCGGTTTTCCTTTGTTCTTTCCCGGCCGGACTTTTCCGATGGAGGGGGTAATTTGCAGTTTTGCAAATTACTTTTGTGGAGGGGTTTTCTTGCATAATGATTGATTATGATAGCTTCATATCTTTCATCCATGCTTTTGCTTTATTGTGATTGATTGAAAGGGTATGGGTTTAATAGTAACAAGCATGGTTCATGTTTGTTTGTGGTCACCTCTTGATTTCTCCTACACTCACCTCCCTTCTTGCTTCATATGGTTTTTTCCTCCACCATTATTCTCACTTGAGATGATAAGTTTTTCAAGAGAGGAAAAAGAACACTTGAGAGAAAGAAAAAGAATGAGAGAGTTCATCTTGATTATGTGAGGAATTCTTCATCTCCTTCTTCTTCTTGTTTTGGAAAAATGAAAGCACCATTTTTCCTAACTCCATTCCTCCATCATGGCAACCACAAACCCCAAATGAGACTAGCATGATCTACTACACATTCTACAGCATATCTTGAGCATGTCGAGTTGCCGGCTTCATGCTCGAGTTGCCTCGGTATTGAGGCGGGAGCCCGTAAAAGACGAAGGCGATGTGGTGCCCTTTCCGGCGAGGAGGCGACGATATGGAGACTACACTTTCCGCGGGAGATCGGGACGATGATGAGAAGACCGGAGGACTCGGATCTCTTGGTATACTTCTCACCCTATCTCTTGTTAGCTAGCGTAGGTTAATGGTTAACGATCCGGGTTTTCTTTGTCCGCGGTAGCGCCGGTTTCCGAGTAAGGAAAATTTTTGATTCCGCAATTTGGCCTCGAGTAAGACGGCCGGGGCGCTGCCGTGGCGCAACATGGTATCAGAGACACGCCATTAACCTTACCTAGCTTCGTTTGATGTGTTTGCGTTTCCGATCGACCAAAATTTCCAAAAACCGTATTTTTCTAGCACATCAGTTTCTGTTGAAATTTTTTGAAGTCTAAAAATTTTTCAGGTGATCTCAGAAAGATGTTCAGGGTGTTCTAAGAATAATGGGAAAAAACGATACAGTAAGCCCTGACCTAGAGCGCGGAAGCGCGGCACTAACCTACTTTCTGCCGCCCTTCCGCCGCAATATGGTGGGCCCACTTTGTCGTTTTTCTTCAGTTGTTTTATGGGATGAAATTAGGGGTTTTGGAATATTAAAATTTGGCCCAGGTTTTCTGTAAGTGCTACAGTTTTGATTGGGGGCCCACTTGTTAATTTTTGGTCAATCGGAAATTTTTAAACACATTTTTCACAGTATTTACATTATATCTGCGACCGTGAATGTCACTCGATCGGTAAATCCGGTCTAACTGCTATAGCCCGGTTAGACGGATTTGCGAACGTGACTTTCACGTTGATGTTCTATGTTTATGCTGTGATGTTGCGGATCGGTCGTGGGGATAGCCTGGATGCAATGCTAGTACTGTTTTGTTGTATTATGTACATTTGATATTGCGGGGCGAGCGTCCGACATGTGGACTGCCGTCACTGCTTGATTGTATTATTCTTTTGGGGCACGACCTGGTTGCGGTCGATGTACCCGGTGTATGTATATTTTACTATTCTGTACTAGGATTGCCCCGCGGTGGGGTGCACGGATAGCCGGGTTCTGGAGGGCAACGAGCCCGCATCTCATGGCATTGGGACGGAGGGGGCTTCACTCCAGGATTGGCTGGCTATTCGCCGCACTCGTAGGGGGTACAGGTTGACCCAGGAGGGGTGCCCAAGTTACCGGATTCCGTGAAGTGCTGGGTGGTCCATTCACGGTACTGAAGGGGGCTGCCTCGCTTCAGGTTTTGGCGGGTGACTTGCCGCGCCCGTAGGGGTCTAGGATTTCATTGCACAGGCTATCCACACGACCAGGGGAACGTCGGGTTTCAGCAGCGGCTCTGTGAAACCCGGGGTTTCCAGATATCTGTATTGTTCTGTGATGCTGTACATTTCTGTGATGTTGCATTTTGTTCACGCCTTGAGCGAAATACTATATATTGGTATATATATTAGTAGATGTTGTATATGTTTTTCATCCGCGCTAGTCCAGTCCCCGCTCTGCCGTTAGTTAGCTAACCTAACGGGTGATGACGGGACCCAGTGGCGAATGCGGATGGCATATACGTACGTCAGTATATTTTCGTTCTTTGTGGTGTGATCATATGATGGGACTGCGTTGATTCGGATCAATGCAAGTTAAACAAACCTATTCTGATGTTGTTGGAACACTTTTCAAAAAGCTGTTATTGCAAGGACGTTCACTTATGTTTTGCATCGTGGTATTCATTTGGAATATCCTGCTCCTCAGTCGACGAGGCAAGGGCCGAGATCCCTTTACCGGGAGTGACCCCTTGGACAGAAGTTTGCGTCAGGGCATTAACTTCATTATAGCCGATTACTTTTGCTTTGCATCGTGGTATTCAGTTGGAATATCCTGCACCTCATTCTACGGGGAAAGAGCCGAGATCCCTTCACCGGGAGTGACCTCTTTAGTAAAGGTTTTCGTCACTATATTTTTATAAAAGGCTATGCAGTTCCTTCAACGATATCAAGTTCATTACGTTAAAGGTTTTTCGCCAAAAACCAGCCGTAGCCCTCCGTCATTTCCTACAGGTATTATTTGGTATTCGTGCTGCGTTTGTTGACCTAGTCAAGACGTAGTGTTCGGTAGCTAAGTGGTACTTGTTTGTTGCATAAGTGGGATTGGTTAAGACAGTCGTGCGGCCTTGTTGACCTAGTCAAGGGCACGTACGGGTGGGTTTAATGCAATCCAGAAAAATGACGGGTTGAACTTGACTGGCGGTTTATGGTTTGTTGACCTAGTCAAGGTCATAAACCGCTTGGGGTAAAAATCACATCGGGAGTTTCAAAAGAACTGAAACTTGCCAGGCATACACATACCTTCTGGAGTGTGATGACTTGAGTGGATTCCGTCAAGTTATCGTGCGATGATAGTTGGATCCCGATTTCCACTGATGAGTTGGTTTACTCCTCGGGTGATCCCGACTAATTCTTCTTTCAGGTTTGGAGGAGAATTTGAGGTACAGTGGGAGGTTTCCAGATTAGACAAAGTGATAACCATTCTGATCTAGGTTAGAGTGCACGCTGAGTGTTTCTTTTCTCTCTCTCTGGCAGCGACCATTGACTTGACCCTAAGACTATGACTCAGTGACCAAGTTGACCGAACCTTCTTAACACTGGCTTTTGGATTGTCAGAGTTGCAGACCTCATTGCCACTCCTACTTTTACCCTTTTCTCCAGGACACCCCGTATTACTACGAACGTCCACTTCCATTGGACAAAACCATCGTATGGTTATATACAAACTCGAAGGATTTCGAGGATGGTTTCTGGTTCTGGAGAAAACGGATAGGATTATTCAGTTGTCTTTTCTTTTCACCTTCTCTCAGGTTGCGAGTACTCCTTGGTTTAGGAGATAGTACACCTATTACGCAAATTGGATAGTCTTCTTCCAAACCTTAGGCTGGTGCCGAACGGTGGGGAATGAAGAAAACCAATTAGCATAACGATGGTGTGCAGAAGGTATTAAGTTAAGACAAAGCAAGGGATTAGTAGGAGGGCAAAGTAAAATGCGACTGATATTCACGACCAAACCAAGTATTTCTTCGCCAATCCTAAATCACCTTTGTATTTCTCCAGGACACTCCGTATCACTACGAAGATCCCATTTTTTTGGATAATCCATCGTATGGTTATATACGAACTCGAAAGTAACTTGTTCCAGTTCGGGGATGGATTCTGGTTCAGGAGAAATAGGAATAAGGTTCATTCAGGTGTCTTTTATCTTCACCTTCTCTCGCATTGCGAGTGTTCCTAGGATTGGGACAGTACACCCTTTATGCTTTTTGGATAGTCTTCTTCCAAACCATAGGCTGGTGCCGAACGGTAGGGAAGGAAGAAAACCATTTGGCCTAAGGGGGTGTACAGAAGGTAATGACTAAAGACATATAAAGGGATTTGGACAGATGGCAAAGAGATATACGGTTACAGTTGTGAATCTGGATAATGGAAGAGGCATTACTAAGAATACCGGAATACCCCACCGAAGCATTTCAATGTTTCAGTTTCACTGTGTGCTGTTAATGGAAAACTGATTTCCCAGTTAGACACTTGCTCCAGGGTATGTATTTACCAGGTATGATTCTCACATCTGTATGGTTTTACAGATGCTGGGTGGGAGTAAGTTATTGGGAATTAGGTGACCATCCTCATTATATCAGGATTCGTTGTAATCGGTGATATTTGAGGAAGTCACCTGGGTTGTTTGCCGGACGGCAAACATTTTGGTTTTGAATATCCGCTGTTGTGCACCAATTTCAAATCGATATATCTGTACGTCTATTTTCATAGAGTGAGATATACCTTTTGATATTATGTCGATGACATTTACCTATATCAGTGGATGGTTAGGTAAGGAGCATTAAACAGCGGTGTAATTCTTCTTAACCATAAGTACAGTTTTCAACCTACGACACACAGTGAAAGAGTTGTTAGACTCATTGGACTTATACAGAGTATTGTATGTTGTCCAGTGTCCATTAGGACAGAGGGGTTGGTCCTTATACTATATTCTGTTTACTTTTAACTTCTCTAGTTCTTAGACATGTGTTTCGTAGGAACACAGGGTCTGAGTTTTGAGGAGTTATAGGTATTTGAATAGAGTAGAGAACCAGGTGTAGCAAGTATCGGGATTCTTCAAAGTGATCGAAGATGTAGATACTTGTGTATGGTATTCAGTTGATAGTAATGATGAAGACAGATTGCTTCTCTTTCAGGTTACTCATAATTGGAAACGTTCCTAAGTTGAGTAACGCTGATCGACCTCCTTCCATTTAGTTTACATGCACTGGAGATAGCTGCATGATTTGAATCTGGTTCAATTAAATCAGTGCCTCTGGTTCTATATTAGATATAGAACAGTTCATATCTTAACGATGTTAAGGTACGGGGAGTTGCCCGGCTTATGCTTAAAACCAGACTCCGGATAACTCAAGGCACGTTTCTGTAATGGCTGTTTGTGGGTTGACCCAGGCTATGATGAGGGTTGATTTTCTACCATCTGGATGAACAATAGCAATATTGTTCTACACTCGCCACAGTTTTATTAAAAATGGATTTTTTCAGAAAACAGAAGTGGGAGTATGGTAGAACTGGAAGTAATTCCAGAACCACAAACGATTACTGAAGATTTGATAAGGAACCTAGAGATTCAATCTGATTTGACATTCCATTGGCCACTCCGCAGATAAGGTGGGTAACTTCAGGCACCCGAGAGGTACTCCGGTAGCCTCAAGGACGGTGACAGGGAAGTTCTTGTTTACCCACACTTGCCATTGTTGTTGTTCCAGGCTGCGAGACCCGGCAGGAGGATGAGTATAGCGTCGTTCTAAATTAGCTTTAGAAGTGCACGTCTATATGACTCTGGCAGAGGGTTGTCGTAGTCAGTGGGAGCAGCGGAAGCATTGGTGGACATCAGACTTATGTCTATTTATAGACTAGAACAGATATAGCGGAGTTAGATCATCTGTTTCTGATGTGACAGTCATGGGTTTGACGTCATCAGAATAGGGGATGGATCTGTTGAGAAGGTAGTAGGAAGTGATATTCCTTTACTACGATCGGTTATACTTTGGTCGTCACACAGTGTTTTCTCCACATGGGACTTGGATATTATATCAGACATACTGGTTACTAGACCTATGGTTTTAGATCTAGATTTGGGTGTTTTCCCAATCAGGGTACCTTGACAGCATTCTATGAGTATTTAGAATGGACGACTCCTGGCACGGTAGTATACCTGCAGGTAATGGAGTCACCCTCTGTAAAGGTGTCTTACAGACTAAAGGGGAGAGGATGTGCATGATTGACAGATCACTTGCTTAGGCAATTGAGTCAATCATGAGATGTCAAGTACCACACCAGATGTTGTTCTTGCACTAGATGCAATAAGTTGATATTGATCCAATCCTGGAGGAACAGTCGGAAGCAGTTTTAGAACATAAGTGAATGTTCTAGGGATATGATAACGGCTGCCTCCTTTAGGAGACGGTTGTCACTCCAGGCTTCCAAGGTGACATGGACGACAAGGAGGTTGTCAGAGTTATAGTTCTCCCTCTGATGAGGGACTGTATTTTGGACAGGTGGTCCAAGGCAATACTGAGGGAGGCATGGCGCAGGATACTGATTAAGTTCAGTTGACGATACAGTCTAAGAAGTTTGGATTTGAAGTTCATTTATGAGCCAGGTCCCATCAGACATCCAGACGTTCTAAGACAGGTATTGCTCATTTCGGGAGATGGCTTTCTCCGCGAACTTGAGATATAGAGAGACATAGAAAGAAACATCACAGCGGATCCACTCACTGAGGCTATTCCTCGAATGCAATAGTTTCGCAAACGAGCTTTGTGAGACTGACTAGTAGAGGAGTTGGATGTTCGGTATCACACGGGCTGTGAGTATGCGGCATCGCAATAATTAGCCTTGAGTGCAAGTGGGAGATTGTTGGAAATAGTGCCCTCAGAGTCAATTATTGGATCACAGGCACGTGATTGCAATGATTGAGGGAGGACCTATCCCGGTAGGACAGTCTTACTCGAGATGATAGTATGCTATCTGGTTTACCTTTATCATCGTGTACTGTTTTAGGTGACCTGACATGTCGCTATTACACGTTGATAGAGCCCCTAGGATTCTTGCTTTACTTCCAGCAGTATGATGGCGATCATATACGTGGGAGCTGGTAGTCTATAAGCACATCCTTAAAAGGTCCCTAGTCGTAGGAGTTTCGAGACAGGGCATCGATACTCCATTAGTAGACTAGTGTATACAGTCGAGACCCCGACGAGGGGCGGTGGCCGGTCTCACAAGCCACTGGTGTCTGTTGGTTCACCTAAGATGTATACAGGTGCTCATTGGGTTATGAGTACACCGGACAGGACTCGCCGGGAACCTGCTAGTTGGGCTTATACCTGACGTCAGATAGCAGTTCCCTGGTGACATGTGTACAGGTTAGTTCATCGACCTGAGGATCGTCATTTGTCTCGTGTGAGTTCCCACTGTTCTTTGATTACTACCCTACCACGGCTCAAAGGAGTCGTGCAAACAGGTTTTAGTTGGGTACAGTCCCGAGCCACATGGAGGCAGTGAGCGGATCTTCAGGGGTTCGTCTCTCCCGGTATTGGGGGTGAGGTCGCGCTGTGTCTAGAAGAGCCATTACGCAAAGCCCTCGGCCGAGGCAGGAGATTTACTGGTAGGTATTCCAGTAGTATCTCAGGGCGTTCTGGGCTACACTCCGACACGACTTGTACCGCTTTTGGGGGTCTGACTTTTACCAACCCCCTAGGCCCGCCATGCGATACTCATAGACGAACGGACCGGACTGTACGGATATTGTCACTGACAGGCTCAGTTGGGTGTCGGGGTGAGCTTCCTCATCGACGTCCCTTTTGGTCAATAGCTGGTGGCCCGTCACGTATTGGCTTATACCTCTGACGTGCCAGTGGTTAAATCCACAGCCATAGTATTGACGAGTCTTTAGAGTCCACCACACTTCCAGTTACTCAGCTTACGGGCGAAACGCTGTAGAGGCCGTATGGAGATATGGCAGGGTCCGATCAGATACGTGCGGTATTGCACGGATCAGGATCGGACAGTTTTGTACTAGTGGCCGTATGGATATATGGCAGGGTTCGATCAGATACGTGCGGTATTGCACGGATCAGGATCGAACGGTTTTTTTACTAGCCGGCTTTGGTTTAAGCCGGTACTAGTTTAGTACAGTGTAGATTTTGTCTCATTGCATTTGTATCCGGACGGAATACAGATGCGGGTGTGTATGCACAGTATTGGGGTTTTCCTGTAATTTATTACGGGACCAGTTTTCTGGAGTTGCCAGTTTGCATTCCGTTCCGGCCGGTTTTCCTTTGTTCTTTCCCGGCCGGACTTTTCCGATGGAGGGGGTAATTTGCAGTTTTGCAAATTACTTTTGTGGAGGGGTTTTCTTGCATAATGATTGATTATGATAGCTTCATATCTTTCATCCATGCTTTTGCTTTATTGTGATTGATTGAAAGGGTATGGGTTTAATAGTAACAAGCATGGTTCATGTTTGTTTGTGGTCACCTCTTGACTTCTCCTACACTCACCTCCCTTCTTGCTTCATATGGTTTTTTCCTCCACCATTATTCTCACTTGAGATGATAAGTTTTTCAAGAGAGGAAAAAGAACATTTGAGAGAAAGAAAAAGAATGAGAGAGTTCATCTTGATTATGTGAGGAATTCTTCATCTCCTTCTTCTTCTTGTTTTAGAAAAATGAAAGCACCATTTTTCCTAACTCCATTCCTCCATCATGGCAACCACAAACCCCAAATGAGACTAGCATGATCTACTACACATTCTACAGCATATCTTGAGCATGTCGAGTTGCCGGCTTCATGCTCGAGTTGCCTCGGTATTGAGGCGGGAGCCCGTAAAAGACGAAGGCGATGTGGTGCCCTTTCCGGCGAGGAGGCGACGATATGGAGACTACACTTTCCGCGGGAGATCGGGACGATGATGAGAAGACCGGAGGACTCGGATCTCTTGGTATACTTCTCACCCTATCTCTTGTTAGCTAGCGTAGGTTAATGGTTAACGATCCGGGTTTTCTTTGTCCGCGGTAGCGCCGGTTTCCGAGTAAGGAAAATTTTTGATTCCGCAATTTGGCCTCGAGTAAGACGGCCGGGGCGCTGCCGTGGCGCAACATCTCTCCCCCCATCTCATAACTTCTCATCTTTTCTCTCTTCCTCTCTCCCCCAAAAAAGGTTAACTTTCTTTCTCCTCCCCCTCTCTCTCTCCTCTCGCGCTCTCCCTATCTCTCTCTTCTCGCGTCTCTCTCTCTCTCCCCCCTCTCGCGGTAGACTTAGGTCCTGTCACCGCTATTTCCTCTACCGTCACTTCCCTTCTACTCCTTCTTCTTCTTCTCTTCTTCAACACCCCGAGAGCCCCACGAGAACCCAAGCCTCCTTCTTCTTCCTCGGCCTCATTGCGCTTCATCGACTTCACCTCCTTTCTCACCTCTTCCACATCTCCTTCCTCTCTTTTCATCTCCTCGAGCAACCTGACAACGACGACCCACAGCCTTCACCGAACTCGAGCCCTACAAACCCTCACCAGAGCTCGCTTCGCCACCAACCACCCTCGTCATCCTTTCCTCGTCCCTACCTCCTCAACCTCAACCTCGTGCTCAACCCACCCTTTACTCTTCTCCTAAGCACCACAACCACCTCCACCTGCATCCTACCTCACACCGACGCCCTAACCTGCGCCAACTCGTCGCCGTATCATCGCCGGAGACCTCCTCTTCATCACAACCCTCTCCTGTCCTCGCCTCCTCTTCCAACGACTCCAGCCACCAAGAATCTCGCACACATGCATGTTGGAGATAGTGCCCTCAGAGTCAATTATTAGGTCACAGGTACGTGATTGTAATGATTGAGGGAGGACCTATCCCGGTAGGACAGTCTTACTCGAGATGATAGTATGTTATCTGGTTTACCTTTATCATCGTGTACTGCTTTAGGTGACCTGACACGTCGCTATTACACGTTGATAGAGCCCCTAGGATTCTTGCTTGACCACCAGCAGTATGAGGGCGATCATATAAGTGGGAGATGGGGTCTATAAGCTTATCCTTAAAAGGTCCCTAGTCGTGGGAGTTTCGAGACTGGGCATCGATACTCCATTAGTAGACTAGTGTATACAGTCGAGACCCCGACGAGGGGCGGTGGCCGGTCTCACAAGCCACTGGTGTCAGTTGGATCACCTAAGATGTATACAGGTGCTCATTGGGTTATGAGTACACCGGACAGGACTCGCCGGGAACATGCTAGTTGGTCATATACCAGACGTCAGATGGCAGTTCCCTGGTGACATGTGTGCAGGTTAGTTCATCGACCTGGGGATCGTCATTTGTCTCGTGTGAGTTCCCACTGTACTTTGATTACTACCCTACCACGGCTCAAAGGAGTCGTGCAAACAGGTTTTAGTTGGGTACAGTCCCGAGCCACATGGAGGCAGTGAGCGTATCCTCAGGGGTTCGTCTCTCCCGGTATTGGGGGTGAGGTCGTGCTGTGTCTAGGAGAGCCATTACACAAAGTCCTTGGCCAAGGCAAGGAGATTTACTGGTAGGTATTCCAGTAGTATCTCAGGGTGTTCTGGGCTACACTCCGACACGACTTGTACCGCTTTTGGGGGTCTGACTTTTACCAACCCCCTAGGCCCGCCATGCGATGCTCATAGACGAACGGACCGGACTGCACGGATATTGTCACTGACAGGCTCAGTAGGGTGTCAGGATGAGTTCGCTCATCGACGTCCTTTTTAGTCAATACCTGGTAGCCCGTTACGTATTGGCTTATACCTCTGACGTGCTAGTGGTTAAATCCACAACCAAGGTGTTGACGAGTCTTTAGAGCCCCCCACATTCAGTTACTCAGCTTTCGGGCGAAAGGTTGTAGAGGCCGTATGGAGATATGGCAGGGTCCGATCAGATACGTGCGGTATTGCACGGATCAGGATCGGACAGTCTGTACTATAGGCCGTATGGTTATATGGCAGGGTTCGATCAGATACGTGCGGTATTGCACGGATCAGGATCGAACGGATATTACTAGCCGGCTTTGGTATAAGCCGGATCCTAGTATAGTACAGTGTAGATTTTGTCTCATTGCATTTGTATTTCGGTCGGAATACAAATGCGGGTGTGTATGCACAGTATCGGGGTTTTCCTGTAATTTATTACGGGACCAGTTTTATGGAGTTGCCAGTTTGCTTTCCGTTTCGGCCAATTTCCATTGTTCCGTTCATTGGCCGAAGATTGGTGGAGGAGGGCTTATTTGCATTGTTGTAAATAGGCAATTGTGGAAGGGGGTCTTTGCATATAGTTGTATCATGACATCTTTTCATTGACCTTGACTTCTTCTTGTCATGATGGCATGACTTTTGGCTCATCATGGTTGTTGATGATGAGGTTGGTGGTTGGTGGTGGAGTATGGGTTTTGTTTTGGTATCATTGTTTTTCATGATAACCATTCCTCTCTCTCTCTCTCTTGCATGATTCATATGGTTACCTCCCCCTTGACTTTTCCCCTCTCTCCCTTTGCTACAAGGGGCCGGCCATTCTTGAGGATGGGGTTGATTGATTTTTGGTGTGGCATTTTTGGTTCTCTTCATTCTCCAAAAATCACACAAGAACCCTCTCCAAAAGTTCACTTCATTTTCCTCCACCACAAAGGCATCTCCATGAACCCCAAATGAGACTTCTTCTACTAAGAATTCTACAACGAATCTTGGGCACGTCGAGTAGCCGGCTTCGTCCCCGAGTTGCCTCGGCATTGAGGTGGGAGCCCGTAAACAAAGTAGGCGATGTGGTGCACTTCCGGCGACGAGGAGGAGACGGGACTTTTCCGCAGGAGATCGGGAGCATGACGAGAAGACCGGAGGACTTGGATCGTCGGTATATCTCTATTCCCATTCTTGTAGTTAGCTTAGACTAGTTAATGGTAACGATCCGGGTGGTAGTGCGCGGTGGTGCCGGTTTGCTAAGTCCGCAAATTTTAAGTTATTCACCGCTTCCGCATTCCGGCGTCGGATTGACGGCCGGGGCGCCGCCGTGCACTTACAGTGGTATCAGAGCCTCGCCATTAACTTCGTCTAGCTTCGTTTGATGTGTTTTGCATTTCCGATCGACCAAAATTCCAAAACTTGCATTTCTAGTTCACATCAGTTTCTGTTGAAATATTTTGGTCTCGAAAATTTTTTCAGGTTGTAAAATATTGATGTACTGGAAATTCTAAGAACTCTGTAAAATTTCGATGAAATGATTCTACAGTGGGAGCGCGGAAGCGCCGCATTAACCCCCATTCCGCCGCCCTTCCGCCGCGCACTGTGGAGTTCACTGCACCAATTTTTTACAGAGGCTTTCTGGGATTATTTTGTGGGTTTTGGAATATTAAAATTGGGCCAATTATTTCTGTGAGTGCTACAGTATTAGTTTGGGGCCCACTTGTTAATTTTTGGTCAATCGGAAAATCTTAAACACATTTTTCACAGTATTTACATTATATCTGCGACCGTGAATGTCACTCGATCGGTAAATCCGGTCTAACTGCTATAGCCCGGTTAGACGGATTTGCGAACGTGACTTTCACGTTGATGTTCTATGTATTTGCTGTGATGTTGCGGATCGGTCGTGGGGGATAGCCTGGATGCAATGCTAGTACTGTGCTGTTGTATTATGTACATTTGATATTGCGGGGCGAGCGTCCGACATGTGGACTGCCGTCACTGCCTGATTGTATTATTATTTTGGGGCACGACCTGGTTGCGGTCGATGTACCCGGTGTATGTATATTTTACTTTCTGTACTAGGATTGCCCCGCGGAGGGGTGCACGGATAGCCGGGTTCTGGAGGGCAACAAGCCCGCATCTCATGGCATTGAGACGGAGGGGGCTTCACTCTAGGATTGGCGGGCTATTCGCCGCACTCGTAGGGGGTACAGGTTGACCCAGGAGGGGTGCCCAAGTTGCCGGATTCCGTGAAGTGCTGGGTGGTCCATTCACGGCGCTGAAGGGGGCTGCCTCGCTTCAGGTTTTGGCGGGTGACTTGCCGCGCCCGTAGGGGTCTAGGATTTCATTGCGCAGGCTATCCACACGACCAGGGGAACGTCGGGTTTCAGCGGCTCTGTGAAACCCGGGGATCCCAGATATCTGTATTGTTTCTGTGATGCTGTTCATTTTCTGTGATGTTGCATTTTATTCACGCCTTGAGCGAAATATAATATATTGGTATATATATTAGTAGATGTTGTATATGTTTTGCATCCGCGCTAGTCCAGTCCCCGCTCTGTCGTTAGTAAGCTAACCTAACGGGTAATGACGGGACCCAGTGGCGAATGCGGATGGCATATACGTACATCAGTATATTTTCGTTCTTTGTGGTGTGATCAATTGATGGGACTGCATTGATTCGGATCAATGCAAGTTAAAAACAAACCTAATCTGATGTTGTTGGAACACTTTTCAAAAAGCTGTTATTGCAAGGACGTTTACTTTTGTTTTGCATCGTGGTATTCATTGGAATATCCTGCTCCTCAGTCGACGAGGCAAGGGCCGAGATCCCTTCACCGGGAGTGACCCCTTGGACAAAAGTTTGCGTCAGGGCAATGACTTCACTATAGCCGATTACTTTTGCTTTGCACCGTGGTATTCAGTTGAAATATCCTGCACCCCATTCTACGGGGAAAGAGCCGAGATCCCTTCACCGGGAGTGACCTCTTTAGCAACGGTTTTCGTCACTATATTTTCAAAAAGCTATCCGTTCCTTCGACGATATCAAGTTCATTACGTTAAAGGTTTTTCGCCAGAAACCATTCGTAGCCCTCCGTCGTTTCATATGGGTAGTCAATAGTATTCAAGCTGTGTTTGTTGGCCTTAGTCAAGGCACAGTGTTTGGTAGCTATTGGGTATTCATATGCTGCATAGATAGATGCGTTGGTTTGGGACAGTCGTATAGCCTTGTTGGCCCTAGTCAAGGGCTTGTACGGGTGGATTCAAATTAACCTGGATAATGACGGGTAGAACTTGACATGTGACTTATGATTTGTTGGCCTTAGTCAAGGTCATAAGAGCATGGGGTAAAAATCACATCGGGAGTTTCAAAAGAACTGAAACTTGCCAGATATGCGCATACCTTCTGGAGTGTGGTAGCGTGAGCGGATTCCGTCACGTTGTCATGCGATGAGAGTTGGATCCCGATTCCCACTGATGAGTTGGTATACTCCTCGGGTAACCCCGACTAATTCTTCTTTCAGGTTTGGAGGAGAATTTGAGGTACAGTGGGAGGATTCCAGATTAGATAAATTGGTAACCATTCTGATCTAGGTTAGAGTGCACGCTGAGTGTTTCTTTTCTCTCTCTCTTTGGCAGCGACCATTGACCCGACCCTAAGACTTTGACTCAGTGACCAAGTTGACCGAACCTTCTTAAACACCGGCTTTTGGATTGTCAGAGTTGCAGACCTCATTGCCACTCCTACTTTTACCCTTTATCTCCAGGACACCCCGTATTACTACGAACGTCCACTTCCATTGGACAAAACCATCGTATGGTTAGATACGAACTCGAAAGAATTTATTCGAGGATGGTTTCCGGTTCTGGAGAAAACGGATAGGATTATTCAGTTGTCTTTTCCTTTTACCCTCTCTCAGGTTACGAGTACTCCTTGGTTTAGGGGTAGTACACCTATTACGCAAATTGGATTGTCTTCTTCCAAACCTTAGGCTGGTGCCGACCGGTAGGGAATGAAGAAAACCAATTAGCATAACGATGGTGTGCAGAAGGTATTAAGTTCAGACAAAGCAAGGGATTAGTAAGAGGGCAAAGTAAATTGCAACAGATATTCACGACCGAACCAAATATTTCATTACCACTCCCACATCACCTTTGTATTTCTCCAGGACACTCCGTATCACTACGAAGATCCACAGTTTATTTGGATACTCCATCGTATGGTTATATACGAACTCGAATGGAACTTGTTCCAGTTCGGGGATGGATTCTGGTTCAGGAGAAATAGGAATAAGATTTATTCGGTTGTCTTTTATCTTCACCCTCTCTCATTGCGAGTATTCCTAGGATGCGGACAGTACACCCATTATGCTTATTGGATAGTCTTCTTCCAAACCATAGGCTGGTGCCGAACGGTAGGGAAGGAAGAAAACCATTTGGCCTAAAAGGGTGTGCAGAAGGTAAAGACTAAAGACATATGAAGGGATTTGGAGAGGTGGCAAAGAACTATACGGTTACAGTCGTGAATCTGGAAGAGGCATTACTAGGAATACCAGAATACCCCATCGGAACATTTCAATGTTTCAGTTTCACTGTGTAATGTTAAAGGAAAACTGATTTCCCGATTAGATACTTACTCCAGGGTATGTATTTACCAGGTACGATTCTCACATCTGTATGGTTTTACAGATGATGAGTGGGAGTAAGTTATTGGGAATTGGGTGATTATCCTCATTATATCGGGATTCGTTGTAATCAGTGATATTTGAGGAAATCACCTGGGCTGTTTGCCGGTCGGCAAATATTTGGTTTTGAATATCCGCTGTTATGCACCAATTTCAAAATGATATATCTGTACGTCTATTTTCATAGAGTGAGATATACCTTTCTGAAATTATGTCTACGACATTTACCTATATCAGTGGATGGTTAGGTAAGGAGCATTAAACAGCGGTGTAATTCTTCTTAACCATAAGTACAGTTTTCAACCTACGACACACAGTGAAAGAGTTATCAGACTCAAGGGACTTATACAGAGTATTGTATGTTGTCTAGTGTCCATTAGGACAATGGGGTTGGTCCTCATACTATATTCTGTTTACTTTTAACTTCTCTAGTTCTTAGACATGTGTTTCGTTGAAACACAGGGTCTAAGTTTTGAGGAGTTATAGGTATTTGAATAGAGTAGAGAACCAGGTGTAGCAGGTATCGGGATTCTTCAAAGAGATCGAAGATGTAGATACTTGTGTATGGTATTCAGTTGATAGTAATGATAAAGAGATCTTGCTTCTCTTTCAGGTTATTCATAATTGGAAGTATTCCTAAGTTGAGTAACGCTGATCGGCCTCCTTCCATTTAGTTGACATGCGCTGGGGACAGCTGCATGATTTGAATCTAGTTCAATTAAATCAGTGCCTCTGTTTCTATATTGGATATAGAACAGTTCATATCTTAACGATGTTAAGGTACGGGGAGTTGTTCGGTTTATGATTAAAACCAGACACTGGACAACTCAAGGCACGTTTCTGTAATGGCTGTTTGTGGGTTGACCCAGGCTATGACGCGGGTTGACTTTCTACCATCTGGATGAACAATAGCAATATTGTTCTAGACTCGCCACAGTTTTATTAAAAAATGGATTTTTTCAGAAAACAGAAGTGGGAGTATGGTAGAACTGGAAGTGATTCCAGAACCACAAACGATTACTGAAGATTTGATAAGGAACCTAAAGATTCAATCTGGATTGACATTCCATTGGCCACTCCGCAGATAAGGTGGGTAACTTCAGGCACCCGAGAGGCACTACGGTAGCCTCAAGGACGGTGACAGGGAAGTTCTAGTTTACCCACAATTGCCATTGCTGTTGTTCCAGGTTACGAGACCCGGCGGGAGGATGAGTATAGCGTCGTTCTAAACCAGTTTTAGAAGTGTACGTCTATATGACTCTGCCAGAGGGTTGTCGTAGTCAGTGGGAGCAGCGGAAGCATTGGTGGACAGGTTGCTTATGTCTATTTATAGACTAGAGCAGATGTAGCGGAGAAAGATCATCTATTTCTGACGTGACAGTCATGGGTTTGACTTCATAGGGGATGGATCTGTTGAGAAGGTAGTAGGGTGTGATATCCTGGTATATGGATGATATACACAGAGTAGGAAAGGAAACTCCTACACTACGATCGGTTATACTTTGGTCGTCACACAGTTGTTTCTCCACAAAGGAAATGGATTTTATATCAGACATACTGGTTACTGGATCTATGGTCTTAGATCTAGATTTGGGTGGTTTCCCAATCAGGGTACTTGACAGCGTTCTAAGAGTATTTAGGATGGACGACTCCTGGCACGGTAGTGTACCTGCAGGTAATGGAGTCACCCTCTCCAAAGGTGTCTTATAGACTAAAGTGGAGAGGGATGTGCATGATTGGCAGATCACTTGCTTAGGCAATTGAGTCAATCATGAGATGTCAAGTACCACACCAGATGTTGTTCTTGCACTAGATGCAATAAGTTGACATTAATCCAATCCTGGAGAAACAGTAGGAAGCAGTTTTAGAACATAAGTGGATGTTCTAGGGATATGATAACAACAGCCTTATTCGGGAGACAGTTATCATTCCAGGCTTCCAAGGTGACATGGACGACAAGAAGGTTGTCAGAGTTATAGTTTTTCCTTCTGATGAGGGGCAGTATTTTGGGCAGGTGGTCCAAGGCAATACTGAGGGAGGCATGGCGCGCAGGATACTGATTAAGTTCAGTTGACGATACAGTCTAAGAAGTTTGGATTTGGAGTTCATTTATGAGCTATGTCCCATCAGACATCCAGACACATTCTAAGACAGGTATTGCTCTTTTCGGGAGATGGGTTTCTCCGCGAACTTGAGATATAGAGAGACATAGAAAGAAACAACTAAGCGGATCCACTCACTGAGGCTATTCCTCGAACGCAATAGTTCCGCAAACAAGCTTTGTGAGACTGACTAGTAGAGAAGTTGGATGTTCGGTATCACACGGGCTGTGAGTATGCGACATCGCAATAATTAGCCTTGAGTGCAAGTGGGAGATTGTTGGAGATAGTGCCCTCAGAGTCAATTATTAGGTCACAGGTACGTGATTGTAATGATTGAGGGAGGACCTATCCCGGTAGGACAGTCTTACTCGAGATGATAGTATGTTATCTGGTTTACCTTTATCATCGTGTACTGCTTTAGGTGACCTGACACGTCGCTATTACACGTTGATAGAGCCCCTAGGATTCTTGCTTGACCACCAGCAGTATGAGGGCGATCATATAAGTGGGAGCTGGGGTCTATAAGCTTATCCTTAAAAGGTCCCTAGTCGTGGGAGTTTCGAGACTGGGCATCGATACTCCATTAGTAGACTAGTGTATACAGTCGAGACCCCGACGAGGGGCGGTGGCCGGTCTCACAAGCCACTGGTGTCAGTTGGATCACCTAAGATGTATACAGGTGCTCATTGGGTTATGAGTACACCGGACAGGACTCGCCGGGAACATGCTAGTTGGTCATATACCAGACGTCAGATGGCAGTTCCCTGGTGACATGTGTGCAGGTTAGTTCATCGACCTGGGGATCGTCATTTGTCTCGTGTGAGTTCCCACTGTACTTTGATTACTACCCTACCACGGCTCAAAGGAGTCGTGCAAACAGGTTTTAGTTGGGTACAGTCTCGAGCCACATGGAGGCAGTGAGCGTATCCTCAGGGGTTCGTCTCTCCCGGTATTGGGGGTGAGGTCGTGCTGTGTCTAGGAGAGCCATTACACAAAGTCCTTGGCCAAGGCAAGGAGATTTACTGGTAGGTATTCCAGTAGTATCTCAGGGTGTTCTGGGCTACACTCCGACACGACTTGTACCGCTTTTGGGGGTCTGACTTTTACCAACCCCCTAGGCCCGCCATGCGATGCTCATAGACGAACGGACCGGACTGCACGGATATTGTCACTGACAGGCTCAGTAGGGTGTCAGGATGAGTTCGCTCATCGACGTCCTTTTTAGTCAATACCTGGTAGCCCGTTACGTATTGGCTTATACCTCTGACGTGCTAGTGGTTAAATCCACAACCAAGGTGTTGACGAGTCTTTAGAGTCCCCCACATTCAGTTACTCAGCTTTCGGGCGAAAGGTTGTAGAGGCCGTATGGAGATATGGCAGGGTCCGATCAGATACGTGCGGTATTGCACGGATCAGGATCGGACAGTCTGTACTATAGGCCGTATGGTTATATGGCAGGGTTCGATCAGATACGTGCGGTATTGCACGGATCAGGATCGAACGGATATTACTAGCCGGCTTTGGTATAAGCCGGATCCTAGTATAGTACAGTGTAGATTTTGTCTCATTGCATTTGTATTTCGGTCGGAATACAAATGCGGGTGTGTATGCACAGTATCGGGGTTTTCCTGTAATTTATTACGGGACCAGTTTTATGGAGTTGCCAGTTTGCTTTCCGTTTCGGCCAATTTCCATTGTTCCGTTCATTGGCCGAAGATTGGTGGAGGAGGGCTTATTTGCATTGTTGTAAATAGGCAATTGTGGAAGGGGGTCTTTGCATATAGTTGTATCATGACATCTTTTCATTGACCTTGACTTCTTCTTGTCATGATGGCATGACTTTTGGCTCATCATGGTTGTTGATGATGAGGTTGGTGGTTGGTGGTGGAGTATGGGTTTTGTTTTGGTATCATTGTTTTTCATGATAACCATTCCTCTCTCTCTCTCTCTTGCATGATTCATATGGTTACCTCCCCCTTGACTTTTCCCCTCTCTCCCTTTGCTACAAGGGGCCGGCCATTCTTGAGGATGGGGTTGATTGATTTTTGGTGTGGCATTTTTGGTTCTCTTCATTCTCCAAAAATCACACAAGAACCCTCTCCAAAAGTTCACTTCATTTTCCTCCACCACAAAGGCATCTCCATGAACCCCAAATGAGACTTCTTCTACTACGAATTCTACAACGAATCTTGGGCACGTCGAGTAGCCGGCTTCGTCCCCGAGTTGCCTCGGCATTGAGGTGGGAGCCCGTAAACAAAGTAGGCGATGTGGTGCACTTCCGGCGACGAGGAGGAGACGGGACTTTTCCGCAGGAGATCGGGAGCATGACGAGAAGACCGGAGGACTTGGATCGTCGGTATATCTCTATTCCCATTCTTGTAGTTAGCTTAGACTAGTTAATGGTAACGATCCGGGTGGTAGTGCGCGGTGGTGCCGGTTTGCTAAGTCCGCAAATTTTAAGTTATTCACCGCTTCCGCATTCCGGCGTCGGATTGACGGCCGGGGCGCCGCCGTGCACTTACAATGCACACCTAAACTCTCAAGCCGAGCCCTGCACATTCTCTGATCGCCGGAGTTCCTCCGACCATCGCCGTCGACGCCATCATTACTCTGGATACCCAGTAAGCAATTCTTCTTGCCTCATTCTCATTACTCATTTACATTCTCTATTTTTCTTTCTTTCT
This sequence comes from Agapanthus africanus, assembly GCA_030015575.1. Classification (NCBI taxonomy): domain Eukaryota; kingdom Viridiplantae; phylum Streptophyta; class Magnoliopsida; order Asparagales; family Amaryllidaceae; genus Agapanthus; species Agapanthus africanus. The sequence goes on from JASDDO010000029.1 coordinate 221,244,897, forward strand.
ATAATGTTTCTTTACTTTTAATATTAGTGTTCACTGTTCGTTGATTGCCGGAAACCGGTCGGGCCGACGACAATCCCGACGACCTAGCGAGGATACCTGACTCGAGTGTTTCCATCGTGCGTTGTTTAGACTCATTCCGTGTACCGTGCGCGCGTCGCGACTTTTCCCGCCGACGCGTGGCGTTCCGTTTACCGCTTCGCGATCCGTCGAGGCAAGTGAAACTTGCTACATGCTATTAAAATTAATATATATGCTATTTGAATTATTATATCCCCATTTGAGTGCACATTAAACCTCTAGTTTACATTTAATACCATGAGTTCCATTTAACGTCCCGTTATATCATTTTAGATTCATAACTCGAACATATCAGGTTGCATCTAGTTCTATTATACATAGTACCCATGTTCATATTTAAATCTTTTAACAATTATGTGCGTAGCCCACAGTACCCCTTTTATACCTTATACCTGTCGGACGACCGTTCGCGTACTTATAACCAGATTTATAGTCCATCGCATCTTTAGATTATTAGAACATTTTTAACCTGATTCTAATATCCATATTGTTATACTGTAGTTAAGTAATGTTCCAACTATCCCTTAAACACAAAATGATAACCGTGCATTGATATCACGTAATCTATACTTATTTGCTTATCTTCTTATCTGAACTAGTTTATTGTTCTGATAATACTCATGCTTGTTCATTTATAATCTTGTTTATGATAGTTTGATTATGAGCACCCACATGACATCTTGTGCTTCCAGACATGACTTGTGCACTTCCAACTAGATATGACATGGTACCGTACACTCTTGACATGACATGACACCTAAATACACTACTTGACCAGACCTGATGTACCAAGGCTTTACCTGTTATCTGATCTGTTGCGCCACGACAGCGCCCCGGCCGTCTATCCGAGGCCAAAATGCGGAATCAAAAATTTTCCTTACTTGGAAACTGGCGCTACCGCGGACAATAAAACCCGGATCGTTAACCATTAACCTATACTAGCAAACAAGAGATGGGAAGAGAAGTATACCGAATGATCCGAGTCCTCCGGTCTTCTCCTCGCCGTCCCGATCTCCCGCGGAAAGTCTTGTCTCCATATCGTCGCCTCCTCGCCGGAAGGGCACCACATCGCCTGCGTCTTTTACGGGCTCCCGCCTCAATACCGAGGCAACTCGGGCATGAAGCCGGTAACTCGACATGCCCAAGAATTGCTGTAGAATGTAGTGTAGAAACTTTGTCTCTTGGAGTTTATGTAGTTGCCATTGATGGATGGAGGAAGAGGTAAAGAAAATTGGCCCTTTCAATTTTCTAGCAAGAAGAAGATGAAATGAACTCTCTTATTCTTTTTCTCTCAAGTGAAGCATCTCTCATCTAGTGAGAATGGTGGAGGAAAAACCATATGAAACCATAACAAGAAGGGAGGTTAGTGTAGGAGAATAGAAGAGGTGACCATATCCAAAGACAAGAAAACATCAACCATGCTTACACCTCCAATCACATAAATGCACCATCATGAAAGAATAAGATGCATATCCTATCATAATGAATACATATGCAAGAAACCCCCTCCACAAAAGTTATTTGCACAATTGCAAATAACCCCCTCCATCAGAAAAGTCCGGCCGGGAAAGAACAAAGTAAAACCGGCCGGAACGGAATGCAAACTGGCAACTCCAGAAAACTGGTCCCGTAATAAATTACAGGAAAACCCCGATACTGTGCATACACACCCGCATCTGTATTCCGTCCGGATACAAATGCAAAGAGACAAAATCTATACTGTACTAAACTAGGATCCGGCTTAAACCAAAGCCGGCTAGTAATATCCGTTCGATCCTGATCCGTGCAATACCGCACGTATCTGATCGAACCCTGCCATATATCCATACGGCTACTAGTACAAACCGTCCGATCCTGATCCGTGCAATACCACACGTATCTGATCGGACCCTGCCATATCTCCATACGGCCTCTACAGCGTTTCGCCCGAAAGCTTGAGTAACAGAAAGTTTGGTGGACTCTAAAGACTCGTCAATACTATGGCTGTGGATTTAACCACTAGCACGTCAGAGGTATTAGCCAATACGTGACGGGCCACCAGCTATTGACCAAAAGGGACGTCGATGAGCGAACTCATCCTGACACCCTACTGAGCCTGTCAGTGACAATATCCGTACAGTCCGGTCCGTTCATCTATGAGCATCGCATGGCGGGCCTAGGGGGTTGGTAAAAGTCAGACCCCCAAAGGCGGTACAAGTCGTGTCGGAGTGTAGCCCAGAACGCCCTGAGATACTACTGGAATACCTACCAGTAAATCTCCTTCCTCGGCCGAGGGCTTTGCGTAATGGCTCTCCTAGACACAGCGCGACCTCACCCCCAATACCGGGAGAGAAGAACCCCTACAGATCCGCTCACTGCCTCCATGTGGCTCGGGACTGTACCCAACTAAAACCTGTTTGCACGACTCCTTTGAGCCGTGGTAGGGTAGTAACCAAAGCACAGTGGGAACTCACACGAGACAAATGACGATCTCAGGTCGATGAACTAACCTGTACACATGTCACCTGGGAACTGCTATCTGACATCTGGTATAAGACCAACTAGCAGGTTCCCGGCGAGTCCTGTCCGGTGTACTCATAACCCAATGAGCACCTGTATACATCTTAGGTGAACCAACTGACACCAGTGGCTTGTGAGACCGGCCACCGCCCCTCGTCGGGGTCTCGACTGTATACACTAGTCTACTAATGGAGTATCGATGCCCAGTCTTGAAACTCCCACGACTAGGGACCTTTTAAGGATGTGCTTATAGATTACCAGCTCCCACGTATATGATCGCCATCATACTGCTGGTCGTCAAGCAAGAATCCTAGGGGCTCTATCAACGTGTAATAGCGACCTGTCAGGTCACCTAAAGAATTATACGATGATAAAGATAAACCAGATAGCATACTATCATCTCGAGTAAGACTGTTCTACCGGGATAGGTCTTCCCTCAATCATTGCAATCACGTGCCTGTGATCCAATAATTGACTCTGAGGGCACTATCTCCAACAATCTCCCACTTTCACTCAAGGCTAATTATTGCGATGTCGCATACTCACAGCCCGTGTGATACCGAACACCAAACTCCTCTACTAGTCAGTCGCACAAAGCTCGTTTGCGAAACTATTGCGTTCGAGGAATAGCCTCAGTGAGTGGATCCGCTGTGAAGTTTCTTTCTAGGTCTCTCTATATCTCAAGTTCGCAGAGAAAACCATCTCCCGAAATGAGCAATACCTGTCTTAGAATATGTCTGGATATCTGATGGGACCTAGCTCATAAATGAACTCCAAATCCAAACTTCTTAGACTGTATCGTCAACTGAACTTAATCAGTATCCTACGCCATGCCTCCCTCAGTATTGCCTTGGACCACCTGTCCAAAATACTGCCCCTCGTCTGAAGGAGAAACTACAACTCTGACAGCCACTCTGCCATCCATGCCACCTTGGAAGCCTGGAATGATAACTGTCTCCCAAATGAGGCTGTCGTTATCATATCCCTAGAACATCCACTTATGTTCTAAAACTGCTTCCGACTGTTCCTCCAGGATTGGATCAATATCATCTTATTGCATCTAGTGCAAGTACAACATCTGGTGTGGTACTTGACATCTCATGATTGACTCAATTGCCTAAGCAAGTGATCTGCAAATCATGCACATCCCTCTCTACTTTAGTCTATAAGACACCTTTAGAAAGGGTGACTCCATTACCTGCAGGTACACTACCATGCCAGGAGTCGTCCATTCTAAATACTTTTAGAATGCTGTCAAAGTACCCTGATTGGGAAACCACCCAAATCTGGATCTAAAACCATAGATCTAGTAACCAGAATGTCTGATATAATATCCAAGTCCTGTGTGGAGAAAACATTGTGTGACAACCAAAGTATAACCGATCGTAGTATAGGAATATCACTTCCTACTCTGTGTATGTCATCCATAACCAGGACATCACACCCTACTACCTTCTTAACAGATCCATCCCCTATTCTGATGACGTCAAACCTATGACTGTCACATCAGAAATAGATGATCTATCTCCGCTATATCTGCTTTAGTCTATAGACATAAGCCTGATGTCCACCAATGCTTCCGCTGCTCCCACTGACTACGACAACCCTCTGGCAGAGTCATATAGACGTGCACTTCTGAAGCTAGTTTAGAACGACGCTATACTCATCCTCCTGCCGGGTCTCGCAGCCTGGAACAACAACAATGGCAAGTGTGGGTAAACAAGAACTTCCCTGTCACCGTCCTTGAGGCTACCTGAGTACCTCTCGGGTGCCTGAAGTTACCCACCTTATCTGCGGAGTGGCCAATGGAATGTCAAACCATATTGAATCTTTAGGTTCCTTATCAAATCTTCAGTAATCGTTTGCGGTTCTGGAATCGCTTCCAGTTCTACCATACTCCCACTACTGTTTTCTGAAAAATCCATTTCTTTTAAAAAAGTGGCGAGTCAAGAACAATATCACTATTGATCTTCCAGATGGTAGAAAGTCAACCCTCGTCATAGCCTGGGTCAACCCACAAACAGCCATTACAGAAACGTGCCTTGAGTTATCCAGAGTCTGGTTTTAAGCATAATCCGGACAACTCCCCGTACCTTAACAATGTCAAGATATGAACTGTTCTATATCCAATACAGAAACAGAGGCACTGATTTAATTGAACCAGATCCAAATCATGCAGCTGTTACCAGTGCATGTCAACTAAATGGAAGGAGGCCGATCAGCGTTACCCAACTTAGGAATGCTTCCAATTATGAGTAACATGAAAGAGAAGCAAATTCTCATTACTATCAACCGAATACCATACACAAGTATCTACATCTTCGATTACCTTGAAGAATCCCGATACTTGCAATACCTGGTTCTCTACTCTATTCTTATACCAATAACTCCTCAAAACTCAGACCCTGTGTTTCTACGAAACACATGTCTAAGAACTAGAGAAGTTAAAAGTAAACAGAATATAGTATGAGGACCAACCCCTCTGTCCCAATAGACACTGGACAACATACAATACTCTGTATAAGTCCGCTGAGTCTAACAACTCTTTCACTATGCGTCGTAGGGTGAAAACTGTACTTATGGTTAAGAAGAATTACACCGCTGTTTGATGCTCCTTACCTAACCATCCACTGATATAGGTAAATGTCATCGACATAATATCAAAAGGTATATCTCACTCTATGAAAATAGACGTACAGATATATAAATTTGAAATTGGTGCACAACAGCGGATATTCAAAACCAAATATTTGCGGACCGGCAAACAGCCCAGGTGATCTCCTCAAATATCACCGATTACAACGAATCCCGATATAATGAGGATGATCACCCAATTCCCAATAACTTACTCCCACTCATCATCTGTAAAACCATACAGATATGAGAATCAAACCTGGTAAATACATACCCTGGAGCAAGTGTCTAATCGGGAAATCAGTTTTTCTTTTAACAGTACACAGTTGAAACTGAAACATTAAAATGTTTCGATAGGGTATCCTGGTATTCCTAGTAATGCCTCTACCATTATCCAGATTCACAACTGTAACCGTATATCTCTTTGCCATCTGTCCAAATCCCTTTATATGTCTTTAGTCATTACCGTCTGCACACCCCTTTAGGCCAAATGGTTTTCTTCCTTCCCTACCGTTCGGCACCAGCCTATGGTTTGGAAGAAGACTATCCAATAAGCATAATGGGTGTACTGTCCTAATCCTAGGAGCACTCGCAATGCGAGAGAAGGTGAAGATAAAAGACAACCGAATAAACCTTATTCCTATTTCTCCTGGACCAGAATCCATCCCCGAACTGGAACAAGTTTCTTTCGAGTTCGTATATAACCATACGATGGATTATCCAATAAACTGTGGATCTTCTTAGTGATACGGAGTGTCCTGGAGAAATACAAAGGTTATTTAGGATTGGCAAAGAAATACTTGGTTTGGTCGTGAATATCAGTCGCAATTTACTTTTGCCCTCTTACTAATCCCTTTATTTTGTCTTAATCTTAATACCTTCTGCACACCGTTTAGGCTAATTGGTTTTCTTCATTCCCTACCGGTCGGCACCAGCCTAAGGTTTGGAAGAAGACTATCTAATTTGCATAATAGGTGTACTATCTCCTAAACCAAGGAGTACTCACAACTTGAGAGAAGGTAAAAGGGAAAAGACAACTGAATAATCCTATCCGTTTTCTCCAGAACCGGAAACCATCCTCGAATTCCTTCGAGTTCGTATATAACCATACGATGGTTTTGTCCAATGGAAGTGGACGTTCGTAGTAATACGGGGTGTCCTGGAGAAAAGGGTAAAAGTAGGAGTGGCAATGAGGTTTGCAACTCAGACAATCCAAAAGCCAGTGTTAAGAAGGTTCGGTCAACTTGGTCACTGAGTCATAGTCTAAGGGTCGGGTCAATGGTCGCTGCCAAAGAGAGAGAGAAAAGAAACACTCAGCGTGCACTCTAACCTAGATCAGAATGGTTATCACTTTATCTAATCTGGAAACCTCCCACTGTAACCTCAAATTCTTCTCCAAACCTGAAAGAAGAATTAGTCGGGGTCACCCGAGGAGTAAACCAACTCATCAGTGGGAATCGGGATCCAACTATCATCGTATGATAACATGACGGAATCCACTCACGTCACCACACTCCAGAAGGTATGCGCATGTCTGGCAAGTTTCAGTTCTTTTGAAACTCCCGATGTGATTTTTACCCCAAGCGGTTTATGACCTTGACTAGGTCAACAAACCATAAACCGCCAGTCAAGTTCAACCCGTCATTTTTCTGGATTGCATTAAACCCACCCGTACGAGCCCTTGACTAGGTCAACAAGGCCGCACGACTGTCTTAACCAATCCTACTTATGCAACAAACAAGTACCACTTAGCTACCGAACACTACGTCTTGACTAGGTCAACAAACGCAGCACGAATACTAAATAATACCTGTAGGAAATGACGGAGGGCTACGGCTGGTTTTTGGCGAAAAACCTTTAACGTAATGAACTTGATATCGTTGAAGGAACTGCATTACTTTTTATAAAAATATAGTGACGAAAACCTTTACTAAAGAGGTCACTCCCGGTGAAGGGATCTCGGCTCTTTCCCCGTAGAATGAGGTGCAGGATATTCCAACTGAATACCACGATGCAAAGCAAAAGTAATCGGCTATAGTGAAGTTAATGCCCTGACGCAAACTTCTGTCCAAGGGGTCATTCCCGGTGAAGGGATCTCGGCCCTTGCCTCGTCGACTGAGGAGCAGGATATTCCAAATGAATACCACGATGCAAAACAAAAGTAAACGTCCTTGCAATAACAGCTTTTTGAAAAGTGTTCCAACAACATCAGATTAGGTTTGTTTATCTTGCATTGATCCGAATCAATGCAGTCCCATCAATTGATCACACCATAAAGAACGAAAATATACTGACGTACGTATATGCCATCCGCATTCGCCACTGGGTCCCGTCATCACCCGTTAGGTTAGCTAACTAACGGCAGAGCGGGGACTGGACTAGCGCGGATGAAAAACATATACAACATCTACTAATATATATATACCAATATATAGTATTTCGCTCAAGGCGTGAATAAATGCAACATCACAGAAATGTACAGCATCACAGAACAATACAGATATCTGGAAGCCCCGGGTTTCACAGAGCCGCTGCTGAAACCCGACGTTCCCTTGGTCGTGTGGATAGCCTGTGCAATGAAATCCTAGACCCCTACGGGCGCGGCAAGTCACCCGCCAAAACCTGAAGCGAGGCAGCCCCCTTCAGCACCGTGAATGGACCACCCAGCACTTCACGGAATCCGGTAACTTGGGCACCCCTCCTGGGTCAACCTGTACCCCCTATGAGTGCGGCGAATAGCCCGCCAATCCTGGAGTGAAGCCCCCTCCGTCCCAATGCCATGAGATGCGGGCTTGTTGCCCTCCAGAACCCGGCTATCCATGCACCCCACCATGGGGCAATCCTAGTACAGAAAGTAAAATATACATACACCGGGTACATCGACCGCAACCAGGTCGTGCCCCAAAAGAATAATACAAACAGGCAGTGACGGCAGTCCACATGTCGGACGCTCGTCCCGCAATATCAAATGTACATAATACAACAAAACTGTACTAGCATTGCATCCAGGCTATCCCCACCGACCGATCCGCAACAACACAGCATAAACATAGAACATCAACGTGAAAGTCACGTTCGCAAATCCGTCTAACCGGGCTATAGCAGTTAGACAGGATTTACCGATCAAGTGACATTCACGGTCGCAGATATAATGTAAATACTGTGAAATAATGTGTTTAAAATATCCGATCGATCAAACAATTAACAAGTGGGCCCCCAAGCAATACTGTAGCACTCACAGAAAATCTGGGCCCAAATTTAATATCCCAAAACCCCCAAAATCAGCCCACAAGCCCACTATAAAAATTGGACATAGTGAGGACAGTAAAGTGCGGCGGAACCGCGGCCCAAGGGGGGGTTTGGCCGCGGTTCCGCGCTTCATCCATCGACTGAGTGCGTCGAATTTTTACAGCAGTCTTATAATTTCCAGTACATTAGTTTTATACAGCCTGAAAAAATTTTTGAGACCAAAAATTTTCAACAGAAAACTGATGTGAACAAAAATGAGGTTTTTGGAATTTCGGTCGATCGGATAAGTAAAACACATTAGAACAAGCTAGGCAAGATTAATGGCGTGGCTCTGATACCATGTTGCGCCACGGCAGCGCCCCGGCCGTTTATCCGAGGCCAAAATGCGGAATCAAAAATTTTCCTTACTTGGAAACTGGCGCTACCGCGGACAATAAAACCCGGATCGTTAACCATTAACCTATACTAGCAAACAAGAGATGGGAAGAGAAGTATACCGAATGATCCGAGTCCTCCGGTCTTCTCTTCGCCGTCCCGATCTCCCGCGGAAAGTCTTGTCTCCATATCGTCGCCTCCTCGCCGGAAGGGCACCACATTGCCTGCGTCTTTTACGGGCTCCCGCCTCAATACCGAGGCAACTCGGGCATGAAGACGGCAACTCGACATGCCCAAGAATTGCTGTAGAATGTAGTGTAGAAACTTTGTCTCTTGGAGTTTATGTAGTTGCCATTGATGGATGGAGGAAGAGGTAAAGAAAATTGGTGCTTTCAATTTTCTAGCAAGAAGAAGATGAAATGAACTCTCTCATTCTTTTTCTCTCAAGTGAAGCATCTCTCATCTAGTGAGAATGGTGGAGGAAAAACCATATGAAACCATAACAAGAAGGGAGGTTAGTGTAGGAGAATAGAAGAGGTGACCATATCCAAAGACAAGAAAACATCAACCATGCTTACACCTCCAATCACATAAATGCACCATCATGAAAGAATAAGATGCATATCCTATCATAATGAATACATATGCAAGAAACCCCCTCCACAAAAGTTATTTGCACAATTGCAAATAACCCCCTCCATCAGAAAAGTCCGGCCGGGAAAGAACAAAGGAAAACCGGCCGGAACGGAATGCAAACTGGCAACTCCAGAAAACTGGTCCCGTAATAAATTACAGGAAAACCCCGATACTGTGCATACACACCCGCATCTGTATTCCGTCCGGATACAAATGCAAAGAGACAAAATCTATACTGTACTAAACTAGGATCCGGCTTAAACCAAAGCCGGCTAGTAATATCCGTTCGATCCTGATCCGTGCAATACCGCACGTATCTGATCGAACCCTGCCATATATCCATACGGCTACTAGTACAAACCGTTCGATCCTGATCCGTGCAATACCACACGTATCTGATCGGACCCTGCCATATCTCCATACGGCCTCTACAGCGTTTCGCCCGAAAGCTTGAGTAACAGAAAGTGTGGTGGACTTTAAAGACTCGTCAATACTATGGCTGTGGATTTAACCACTAGCACGTCAGAGGTATTAGCCAATACGTGACGGGCCACCAGCTATTGACCAAAAGGGACGTCGATGAGAGAACTCATCCTGACACCCTATTGAGCCTGTCGGTGACAATATCCGTACAGTCCGGTCCGTTCATCTATGAGCATCGCATGGCGGGCCTAGGGGGTTGGTAAAAGTCAGACCCCCAAAGGCGGTACAAGTCGTGTCAGAGTGTAGCCCAGAACGCCCTGAGATACTACTGGAATACCTACCAGTAAATCTCCTGCCTCGGCCGAGGGCTTTGCGTAATGGCTCTCCTAGACACAGCGCGACCTCACCCCCAATACCGGGAGAGACGAACCCCTGCAGATCCGCTCACTGCCTCCATGTGGCTCGGGACTGTACCCAACTAAAACCTGTTTGCACGACTCCTTTGAGCCGTGGTAGGGTAGTAATCAAAGCACAGTGGGAACTCACACGAGACAAATGACGATCTTAGGTCGATGAACTAACCTGTACACATGTCACCTGGGAACTGCTATCTGACATCTGGTATAAGACCAACTGGCAGGTTCCCGGCGAGTCCTGTCCGGTGTACTCATAACCCAATGAGCACCTGTATACATCTTAGGTGAACCAACTGACACCAGTGGCTTGTGAGACCGGCCACCGCCCCTCGTCGGGGTCTCGACTGTATACACTAGTCTACTAATGGAGTATCGATGCCCAGTCTCGAAACTCCCACGACTAGGGACCTTTTAAGGATGTGCTTATAGACTACCAGCTCCTACGTATATGATCGCCATCATACTGCTGGTCGTCAAGCAAGAATCCTAGGGGCTCTATCAACGTGTAATAGCGACCTGTCAGGTCACCTAAAGCAGTATACGATGATAAAGATAAACCAGATAGCATACTATCATCTCGAGTAAGACTGTTCTACCGGGATAGGTCTTCCCTCAATCATTGCAATCACGTGCCTGTGATCCAATAATTGACTCTGAGGGCACTATCTCCAACATGATCTTGTGTCAAATGCCAACAAACCTGACATGTAGTCCTTACGGACCGTTCCTGTTGTCTATCCACACAAACCTGCACCTACCTGATCCTGAGTTGGCATTAGTTCTTGATTTCTTAAATACCTTGTAGGGTGTTTTTCGTCACCCCATTGAGATGGGAATACGCGCACGCTTGTCAGGCGTACTACAGATTCCCCCTGGCTAGGGTAGGCCGAGGTTTAATGATTGTGGGGATCCGAACCTCCGGCCGCCGCGGACTAAGCTGCCGTTAATTACCCATCGCCTTTGGGGCGAGGGAACCTCCGATTGACGGGTTAAACTGGTCATGCGAACTCAACGTGCAGTATACGTGTGTTCAATTCTGAAAGGGGGGTTTGGATTTATCGGGAGCCACGCAAATTTTTTTCTAACAGGGACAGTGTCGTGGAGTACGTGTATGTATAAATTTGTATACATATGTATATGTGTATATATGTACACAAAAGAGGAGGAAAAGACATCCAAGGGATGCGCAGGTGCGCAAGCGCGCGCGCCACGTGTCGGCACGCGGGCGACTTGCGCACTTGCGCAGTTGCGCAAGCGCGCGCGCCACGTGTCGGCACGCGGACGACTTGCGCACTTGCGCAGTTGCGCAAGCGCGCGCGCCACGTGTCGGCACGCGGGCGACTTGCGCACTTGCGCAGTTGCGCAAGCGCGCGCGCCACGTGTCGGCACGCGGGCGACTTGCGCACTTGCGCAGTTGCGCAAGCGCGCGCGCCACGTGTCGGCACGCGGGCGACTTGCGCACACAACAGGCTTTTAGCCTAAAAAGATTTCTCTGAAGAGAAATCAAAGAGGAGTTAGACTCCTGAGTGTTTTTTTTTTTTTTTTTTTTTTGGGTTAATGGAAGGGTTCTTCTTCTTCCTCCTGTTGCTTGCTGGATCTTGAAGATCAAGAGATGTAAAATCTCAAAATCTCTCCTGTTTAAGATCTGATGGCAGATCCAAGTTCCCCTTTGTGGGTTTTGTGGTGGAAAACTATTTAGTTTTGAAAAAGGAAGAGTAAAACTCTTGATTTAATTCAAGAGAAAGAAGAAGGTTTTGGAACCTTGAAGAAGGAAGAAAGAGCTCAGCTCTAATTTTTTTTTGGAGAGAGAAAAAAGTTCTTAGATATTTTCATTATCTTTGCCTTTATAGGCCATACATTTTACACATAGCCCCTTGGGCTTCACAAAATGGCATTTTGCCTATCCCATGGGTCATGTGCCATTTCTTTTTGCACATAAGCCATGGGCTTTACAAAACTTTGGCTTTATGCCTATTTTTCTTACATTTATCCGAAAATAAAATAAAAGAAAATGCAACAAAATTATTTATTACAAAATTTTTATCTTGGCATGGGGGGAGACCGGCCGCTTCATGTTCGGGCTCGACCCGGGCATGGGCCTACTGGATCTGGGCTTGGACCCACTTGGCTTGGGGTTGACTTTGATTTTGACTTGGTCAACCGGGGTGTAAATTTTTACCCCAACAAATTGCCCCCCATCAATAAATGCACACCACATATGTGGGTCGTGTGCATGAAATTGATGGATCTTCTTTCACGTGGAGGCGACTTGGTTTGGTTCCCGCTTTTTGGAAAGCTGGCACTGCCTATTTTACGACATGGACGGTCGTTGCTTGACATGTCTCCGAGACGGAGTGTCCGTGATAGACGTTTTCCCTGGCCCGGAGTTATTTGGTTCCCGCTTTGTAGGAATCCTGCGCTGCCCTTTTTGCGACTTGGACGGTCGGTGCTGCCCTTTTCGCGACTTGGACGGTCGTTGCTGCCCTTTTAGCGACGTGGACGGTCGATGCTGCCCTTTTAGCGACGTGGACGGTCGGTGCTGCCCTTTTAGAGACGTGGACGGTCGGTTCTGCCCTTTTTGCGACGTGGACGGTCAATGCTGCCCTTTTAGCGACTTGGACGGTCAGTTCTGCCCTTTTTGCGACGTGGACGGTCGGTGCTGCCCTTTTAGCGACGTGGACGGTCGTTGCTGCCCTTTTAGCGACTTGGACGGTCGATGCTGCCCTTTTAGCGACGTGGACGGTCGGTGCTGCCCTTTTAGCGACGTGGACGGTCGGTTCTGCCCTTTTTGCGACGTGGACGGTCGATGCTGCCCTTTTAGCGACGTGGACGGTCGTTGCTGCCCTTTTAGCGACTTGGACGGTCGATTCTGCCCTTTTTGCGACTTGGACGGTCGGTGCTGCCCTTTTAGCGACGTGGACGGTCGTTGCTGCCCTTTTAGCGACTTGGACGGTCGATTCTGCCCTTTTTGCGACTTGGACGGTCGGTGCTGCCCTTTTAGCGACGTGGACGGTCGTTGCTGCCCTTTTAGCGACTTGGACGGTCGATGCTTGATTTGACTTTCTCTGCTTCTTGCAGTGTCAGGGGTAGACTTGACTTGCTCCGCTTCTTGCGGTGTCGGGTGGAAGTTGACTTGTTGATTTTGATTGGGTTGACATCAGCATCGCTATACTGGAATATGGTACCAGGAGCGAACCATCATCTGTCATGGAGAGGATTTTGGGATTTTGGTTTTTGTTTGGCATCTGCATTGCTGCACTGGAATAATGCCAGGAGCAACTCATCATTTGCCCCGAGAGAATTTGAGAATTGATGGCTTAGGAGGCAGGTTTAGATCCCTATCACCTAAGACTTTTCAATTTTATGGGCCGTGAGGGTCCCATAAAAGCATTTTCTCCCTACGAGTCGAAAGGATCTCGTAGGCGTATTTTCTCCATAGGAGTCGTGGGGACTCCTAAGTGTGTTGCTCCTTTGTGAGTCGTAAGGATCTCACGCGGGAATTTCCTCCTCTCAAAGTCGAGAGGACTTTGAGAGTGCATTTCATCTTCTTTTCACGAGTTTGCGCCCTTTCAGGTTTTCACAAACTCGTCGGCAGTCCTGCTGTTTTTACTCACGGAGCCCTTTCGGGTTTTCCTCCGTGCCCATTTTGCTTGTGGACATACCCCTTTTTTTTTTATTTAGTGGGACTTTGAATGTGGTCTCACCGGTAGGACTTAGGAGAGATTGGGATTGTTTTACGCCCGTGGATTGTATACGGTTTTGCAGGATGTATGATCCAGACCGTAGGGCCAGAAAGATTTCAGGGATTTGTTGGCGTCTGCATCGCTGCACTGGAATGTGGTACCAGGAGCGACTCATCATTCGCCGTTGGGGTATGGGATTTGGAATTTGGTTGGCGTCTGCATCGCTGCACTGGAATATGGTACCAGGAGCGACTCATCATTCGCCATTTAGGGACTTGGAATTTGGATCTTGTTTGGCATCAGCATTGCTGCACTGGAATAATGCCAGGAGCAACTCATCATTTGCCTTGGGAGGACTTGGGATTTGGGTTTTTGGTCGGCATCAGCACCGCTAACACTGAAGCGAAATGCCAGGAGCGACTCATCATTTGCCGTTGCCCGTTGGGAAACGACGGCTTAGGAGATAGGTTTGGGTCCCTACCACCCAAGGCTTTTCAATTTTATGGGCCGTGAGGGTCCCATAAAAGCATTTTCTCCCTACGAGTCGTAAGGATCCCGCAGGTGTATTTTCTCCTTAGGAATCGTGAGGATTCCTAAGTGTGTTGCTCCTTTGTGAGTCGTAAGGATCTCACGCAGGGGTTTTCTCCTCGCAAGGTCGAGAGGGCTTTGCGAGTGTATTTCATCTCTTTTCACGAGTTTGCGCCCTTTCGGGTTTTCACAGACTCGCCGGTAGTCCTGCTGTTTTTACTCACGGAGCCCTTTCGGGTTTTCATCCGTGCCCGTTTTGCTTGTGGACATACCTTTTTTTTTTGTTTTTTTTTTTGTTCTTTTTTTTTTGTTTTGTTTTGTTTTTTTTTTTTTTTTTTGCCGCTGGTGGGACTTTAAAAGTAGTCTCACCGGAAGGATTTGGGAGAAATAGGGGTCATTTACGCCCGTGGATTGTATACGGTTTTGCAGGATGTCTGATCCAGACCGTAGGGCCGATGTGCTCAATTCGCCTGCGACTTGGAGCATTCATGTGTAGTATTTCTTGAGATATCGGCCATTGATGGGTGGCATGGGCCTTTCTCCCTCGGCACTTATTAGTTGGTAGGATCCTCCGTCGAACACTTTCTCGATGACGTATGGTCCTTCCCAGTTCGGCTCGAATTTTCCCTTGGCATGTCGATTGGGGATGATCGGTCTTTTGAGGACCAACACCAATTCACCTTTCTTGAAAGCGCGGAGATGGGTTATCTTGTCATAGGCCCGTGACATTTGGGCTCGGTATAGCTCCAGATTTTGCTGCACCGCGAGCCTCTTTTCTTCGAGGGCATCGAGTTCTTCAAGTCGAAGGAGCACGTTTTCTTCCTCCGTCAACTCATGTTGGACGGCCATTCTTAAGCTCGGAACTTCAACTTCGAGGGGGAGGACCGCCTCCACTCCGAAGAGCAATGAGTATGGAGTGGACTGAGTTGGAGTACGGTGCGTGGTACGATATGCCCACAATGCCTCGTGAAGCTTGAGATTCCAGTCTCTCTTGTTGGCTGAAGCATTTTTTCTCAGAAGCTTGCATAGAGTCTTATTGAAGGCTTCGGCTAGCCCATTGGCTCTTGGATTATAGATGGAGGAATACCTCCAGTCTATCTTGTGCTGAGTAGCGAATCTTGAGACATTGAAGCTCTTGAAAGAAGGCCCGTTGTCAGAAATGATTCTTCTTGGTGTACCGAAGCGGTATAGAATATTATGCTGGAAGAATGTCAGAATATCCTTTGTCTTGACTTCTTTTAGCGGGACAGCTTCAGCCCACCTGGAGAAGTAGTCTGTCGCGGCCAGTATGAACCGGTGGCCTTTAGATGACGGAGGATCAATTGGGCCAACAATGTCGGTGCCCCAAACTTCGAAGGGCCACGACGCCACTGTAGGATGCAATGGGTTGGGATGCTTGTGAATAAAATCACCGTGAATTTGGCAGATATAACATTTCTTTGCATGCTCTCCGCAATCCCGTATCATGGTGGGCCAGTAATACCCAAGCCGTTTGATTTGAAGTCGCATCTTAGGGCCAGATTGGTGAGCACCGCAAACGCCCGAGTGGACATCTTTCATGACCTTTTGGGCTTCGGCCAATGACAGACACCTGAGCCAGAGTTGGTCATATGACCTGCGGTATAACGTGTCATTTACAAACACGTATCGGAGAGCTCTTTTCTTCAGCTGAATCCTCGCAGATTTTTCTTCGGGCAGCTTGTCGTATCGGAGGTACTCTATGAAGGGTTCTCTCCAATCGGGCGCGTCTTGGATGATCGAAGCTTCTTCCGCAGGACTGCTCTTCTGTTCCGCGCTTTCCTCTTCTCGTAGAGAGACTGGGGGTAGAATTTGTCGGCTCCTGACTGTGATCAGAATTTCGTCCATGTCAGGATCAGCCAGCTCCTTGGCTAGGCGAGCGAGTATATCGGCTTTTCCGTTCAATGCTCTAAGGACTCTTGTTAGTTCGATATAAGTGAACCGTTTCATGAGTTCCACCACCCGGCTTCTGTATCGAGCCAACTCGGGTTTGTATATCTTATAGTCGCCGCTTACTTGGTTGACGACAAGCTGGGAATCACCGTAAACCCGTAGCCGAAGGATTTCCATTTCTATGGCGAGCTCCAAACCAGCTATCAGAGCTTCATACTCGGCCTCATTGTTTGTGCGAGGCTCGGTGAGAGCAAAAGAACGCCGTAGGGTTCCCATTGATGGTGTGATAAACACCAATCCTATCCCTGCTTTTATCTCCGGGACGCTTGATTTACTGGAGGTTCTTATCGATGAGGCCCCATCGAAGTAGAGCTCCCAACATGGCTCGTCATTCTCGAGATGCAGCACTTGTTCGTCGGGTAACTCACAATTTAGTGGCGACCCTTCTGGTATGGGATGAGCAGCGAGAAAGTCTGCAAGAGCTTGCCCTTTTACTGCTTTCTGAGGAGTGTAAACTATGTCAAACTCAAGTAGCATGACAGCCCATCTTGCCATTCTGCCGGCTAGGCTTGCTTTGGTCATCAAGTGTTTGAGCGGGTCGACCTTGGAGATCAGCATAACCCGATGAGCGAGCAGATAGTGCCTCAGCTTCTTCACAGCAAATATCAGAGCCAGGCATTGCTTTTCGATTGGGGAGTAGTTGTGTTCCGCCCCGACTAGAGTTCGACTGAGGTAGTAGAGGGCATTTTCTTTTCCCTCCTCGTTATTCTGGGCAAGGAGCGCACCGAGTGACTCGTCCAGCGCGGCAGTGTAGAGAATCAGCGGTTTATTTGGAATGGGAGCGGCCAGCACTGGAGGGTGCAACAAGTACTGTTTGATGCTTTCGAAAGCTGCTTGACATTCGGCATCCCAGATAAAAGGAGCTCCTTTCTTCATGAGCTTTGAGAGGGGCCTGCATCTCCCTGATAAATTTGAGATAAACCTCCGTATATAAGCAAGCTTGCCTTGAAAAGATCTTAGCTGCGTCAGACTCTTCGGAGGAGGCATCTCCATAATGGCCTTTATCTTCGACGGGTCAACTTCGATCCCTCGATGTCGGACTATGAAGCCCAGGAATTTTCCCGATGACACGCCAAAAGCGCATTTCAGAGGATTCATCTTCAGATCAAATTCCCTCAGTCTGGTGAGAACGGTCCTAAGATCCTGGATATGATCGGCCTTGGTTTCAGTCTTAACGACCAGATCATCAACATAACATTCGACGACTTTATGAATTAGGTCATCGAAGATATTGGTCATTGCCCTTTGATATGTAGCACCTGCGTTCTTCAGTCCGAACGGCATCACCTTGTAGCAATATATTCCGATCGGAGTTCGAAATGCTGTGTGCTTCTCATCCTCAGGCGACATCTTGATCTGATTATATCCAGACGAGCCGTCCATAAAGGTGAACAGTTCGTAATTTGAGGTGTCATCGACCATCATTTCCATGACCGGTAGCGGGAAGTCATCTTTAGGACATGCCTTATTGAGGTCCCTGAAATCGACACAGACTCGGATCTGCCCATTTTTCTTCTTCACTGGGACTATGCATGCGATCCAGTCTGCATATTTCTCTTCCCTGATGAAGCCGGCATCGATGAGCTTCTTAGTTTCCTCGATGACCTTTTCTTCTAGTTCCCTTCTCATTCTTCGAGGAGCTTGTTTGACTGGCTTAGCATCAGGAGATATAGCCAACTTATGTACGGCCACTTCAGGGGAAAGGCCAGGCATTTCTTTGTATGTCCACGCGAAGCAGTCGACGAACTCATGCAGCAGGGCGATTATCTGCGCTTTCATTTCCTCTGACAAGAGCGAGCTGATGTAGGTCGGCCTTGGATTATCGGGCGTTCCTAAGTCAATCTCGGTTAGCTCGTCAAAGGTTGCTTGCCCGCCATCTTCGAGCTCTTGAGGAGCTTCTTCTGGCTCGGCTATCTCGTCGTCATCATTTGATCTTTCGCTGGCCTCACCAACATGGATCATGTAGCATGCTTTGGAATCAGGTTGAATGTAGCCTATGCCCCGTCTATCTGGAATTCTTCCATCGATGAGTGCTCGGACCTGGGGCGGATGCCATAGCCCTTCGTAAAACTTTGCTTCGGACTCCGTTTGATATAACCGGCATCCGCACTTCTTAAAGTATTCCCGCATCTCGGGCGCATAGTATCTGGGATTGAGGATGGCTCTTATGCCTCTCTCATAGGGAAGGCACGCGACAGAAAGATCGTCCGGGTGCACAACGGGGTTTGACCCATAAAACAGGATGCCCTTCTGTCCACTTTTCCTCCCGGGAACGTAGAAAGTTTTCAGCTGGTCCACGGTGGAGATTGATAATGCATCGAGCTCTTTGTACATCTGCTCTGGTACCCTTGTCACGGCTAGGGACCCTTCTGCAACTTCAAAGGTCTCTCGTAGTTTCGCTTGTTGCGTGGGGATCCAATCTGCACCGCTGTTGCACGGCAGGTCCTCTTCCTCCGACTCTTCAGTGTCGCTGCCAAGATGAGGGCGGACTTTGCTGCTAGATGGGCCTTCAGTAACAGATTCGTCTGTATCGCTGCCGAAACGAGGACGAGTTTTATGGGAGGACGGGCTTCCAGCGTCGGACTCGTCAGTGTCGCTACCGAAATGCGGGCGCACTTGGGCGTTTTTACTTTTGAAAGTGACAACCGGCGCAGATTTGCTTTTGGGTCTTGGGGCCGGTCTATCTTCAGTCAGTTGTGGCTTAGCATTTTGGTGGTTCATAAAGTACCGAGAATCTTCATAGCGGACTTCATGCACACCGAACGGCTGGATGTCTCCGTCAATGCGTCTTTCTTCGCCATTTTTAGTATACTTCATGCATTGATGGAGAGTTGATGGAATGATGCCGTAATCGTGGAGCCACGGCCGCCCCAGGAGAATCTTATAAGACGTGTCGGCGTCGATCACGTATATCTTAGCTTCAGTTTGCAGATCCCCGAATTTGATTGGCAAAGCTATGGACCACAGAACTTGCTGGCAATTTTGGTTGAAGCCTTGAATGACAATCCTTTCCCTTGACAGATGTCGGACGTCCATTGATAAACTCTTCAGAGTTCGCAAGTTCATGATGTTCACTGAGGACCCCGGATCAATCAATATGCGATTAATTCGATCTCCGTCGCTGTACCCGGTCACGTAAAGCGGCCGATTATGCTTAGCCGTTCCCAGTAGCAAGTCTTCATCCTTAAATGTGACTGCGGCGGCATGCAAAGCGTGCTGGGCTTCTTTCATATTAATTTCCGCAAAGTGAGCCTGATACCGCTCGGGGTTTTGTAGAGCGTGGATGAGAACATCTCTAAGCTCCTTAGATAGGACCAAGGCGTCATAGATGCTCAGGAGAGACGGAAGCTTCCGGAGATGCGCCAAGACATTATAGTCCACCGAGGAAGGACTTATGTTTTCATCAGCCGGTTCTCTGCCATCTTCTTCATTAGCGACTTGTTTTTCCTTCCCTTTTGGGGCGTTGCCCTGATTCGGCGGTAGAGCCCTGCCGCTTCTGAGCTGGATTTGATTGGTCGTTGTGGCGAGCTCCTCATCCTCTTCGGGAAAACAAAGATCATCCTCGGAGTCGCTGCCAAGATGGATGGCGTAGCAGGTCACTACTGGGATCTCTTTATTGGAGTCTTCTTCTAACTCCTCCAGAATTTCAGCCGCTTGTACAGGGAAGAACTCCTTCAATTGAATCAATGTTCTTTCCTTTTGTTCATATTCTTCGAGAGAATCGATATATTTTTGAATGGTTGATCTCCCTGCAGACTCTTTTTCGCGCCGAGCTGCACTTTTCTTCTTCTTCAGCTTCTTGGATTTTGAGCCTGATGGAGCCGCATAGGCAGCTGGACTGGTAGGCTTCTTCTGTTCTTCCCATTCCATCCTGGGCTCTTTCTGAAGTAGCTTTAGCATCTTCTTCGTCTTATTAGATACGTGCGTACTCCACGGAGGCCGCGATGAGTCAGTTTCATTTCTTAGGGCCGCGGGTTCGGCTGTCTGCTCCCAGAAGGCTTCGGCTTCCGTCTGTATAAAGTTGGCGGTTGCAACTTGATTGTTCACCAACACGCTTTTGGATAGCTCGATCTCTCCAGCCTTGTACTGCTTCTCGACCCAGTCTTTGAAGATATAGCAATCCTCGATCGCATGGCTCACTACTCGGTGGTACGGGCAATACAGAGGATTGTCGGTCATTTTTGCTTCTTCGGGTCTTTTCGACTCCGGCAATTGTAAGCCGTTGCTCAAGGCATCTTTAAATATCTTACGGACCTTGTCCCTTCTGAAAGAGTAAACCTTGTTCTTCTTCTCCTCTAGGGAAGGCCCATCTCCTCCCAGCAATGGCTTTCGAGACCGGTTGGTTTTGGATTCGCCCGCCCTTCGCTTTTCTTCATTGTCGGAGGCATTGAAGACATTGGTACTGCTGGAACTCCCGCTTCTACGGTTGTCGTCCCGCTTGCTTTTCCAGGTTTTGTCTCTTTGAGTGTCCGGCGAGGACTCTTGCTTTGAGCGTTCCAGCATTTGGACTTTCTTGGTTAGCTCCTGAAATGTCTTGAGGCCCGCTGTACACAAGAATGGGACCATCCAATTGCTGAGGTTCCCAATGAGAAGGCTGACGGACTGGTCCTGCTCCAGCGGCGGTTCGCATTTGACCGTGAGATTACGCCATCGGGCGATAAAGTCAGTGTTACTTTCATTCTTCCCCGGCTTAGTCCTCACAAGGTCGGCAATGGAGATTTTATCACTGACACTCATGAACCTTTGCCGAAACAGGGACTCCATTTGGGCAAAGGTAATGACGGACCCGTCCGGTATGCTCGCGTACCAGTCGAAGGCAACGCCGGTCAAGCTATTGACAAACTGACGAAGAAGGAGCGCGTCGTTGCCCCCAGTATTTCCGCACGATGCTTTGAAGTGGGCGACGTGCTGATTTGCATTCCCCGTTCCATCAAATCTTCCGAACTTAGGAATAACATAGCCGCTTGGGAACTCAATCAGATCGTACTGCGCGGGATATGGCCGCCCGCTACTGCCGATTTTTTTCTGAGCTTCAGCTTCGGCCACCAATGTTTTAACCTTGCTGGTGACCAAATCCATTATCCGATCCTGTGTTAGCGGGATAGTATTATCTGGGGCCAAGGCATCCCCAGAAGCGGAGTATGGACGGCTCTCATGTGGCTCGACCAGTCTTGGACCCGAAGGAACAGGCATTGGCTGTCTCGGATTGTCATCACCCGGCTGATTAGTAGCGGCTTGTGCTTGATTGGGAGGCGCTCGAGCAATTTGAGCCGTAAGCTGCATCACCACGTTCGTTAAGTCGTCAATCTTCGAATAGAGCTTGGCCATCTCTTTATCTTTGCTCCTGAGCTGTTTTCGAAGTTCTTGAAGCAGCTCTTGCTCCGCAGTCCTAGGGCGGAAAGTCGGCTCCTCCTCGCTGTCCGAGCTTGACCCTGCATGGATCGAGGGGTCTTTCTGCCTATCATCCTCATCGAGAGGGTTTTCTTCATCCAGCGGGGGCGGCTGTTCTTGGGCAGCGGCAACCACATTCGGGCTAGATTGAGCTTGGGATGTGGTGGCCCCATCCTTGCTTTTGCTGCGAAGGTTGTCGCCGGGGCGTCCTCCCGCCATATAGACCGTATGGATGATGTATCCAGCCATCTTTCGATCATTGGTGGCTGATTTCACGGATCGCTGTCTTGACCCCCTTGCTTCGGTAACTGGTAGTCGATTGAAGGCGGCTGGCTTAACCAGCTTCTTGAATGGTGTTGGCGCACCTTTTCTGGGTTTGCCCCGCTTCTTTCGTGCGGCACAGAGCGCTTGATAGACTCTTGAAGAGATAGTGTCGTACTTTTTCTGTTGGGGCGGGGACACGTCTCTTTGTGGCACTGTTCGGACCGCTGTCTTCTTGATTCTGGCGGTCATGGAATTTTTCTGAACCCACTTTAGAGGCTCGAAGGAATTGCTAATTCTTATGTCCGACTCAGCCGTCGTCGCGGGGCAATCCTGCACTTGGAACTTCACATGGTTCCATTTGGCCGAAGCCTTGGCCCTCTTGTTGGCTCGATACCTGAGCCGCTTCTGCCTTAACTTTTCTGTTCTAAGCACCTGGCAGACTTCAACTCTTTGGGAAGACGTCGCAGACCGGGCGATGGAAGGCCTTGGAGATACGCTCGATTGTGCATTTGTTGGAGTAATCGCGTGAGCTCGTCCGCAACATTGGATGTTGCCCTTTGTACCGGAGTTCTTGCCCCCCGCTGGAGCACCAGAGAATCGTTCACACACCGTCTTGAGTTTTGGTTGTGGTGCCTTGGCGATCACGACATTCGGCCTCTTGCCCCTTGGGACCGGCTTGGCCACCTGTTCCGCTGGGATCTCTGCCAGATGAGCGCTCCCGGCAGGGTAGATGATGACGGAGCCAAACTGGCGGGGCGGTTCCTCCCACTGTCGACTGAGGCTCGTGGGGAGAACCACACGAGCGTTGATCTTGACCACGTACGGAATCGGGGTCACATTGGAAGCTGAGTTCGTCTTGGGAGACATTGTCGTCGAAATTTGATTGCTGCACGAAAAGAAAACATCATTTCAGTATAGGCAATCGATATGTGTATTGATTGAGTTCGCATGAACGTTTAACCCGAAATATGAGAGGAGAGATTGGTCCCACCGGGCGTGCCAGAATCTGTAGGGTGTTTTTCGTCACCCCATTGAGATGGAAATACGCGCACGCTTGTCAGGCGTACTACAGATTCCCCCTGCCTAGGGTAGGCCGGGGTTTAATGATTGTGGGGATCCGAACCTCCGGCCGCCGCGGACTAAGCTGCCGTTAATTACCCATCGCCTTTGGGGCGAGGGAACCTCCGATTGACGGGTTAAACTGGTCATGCGAACTCAACGTGCAGTATACGTGTGTTCAATTCTGAAAGGGGGGTTTGGATATATCGGGAGCCACGCAAATTTTTTTCTAACAGGGACAGTGTCGTGGAGTACGTGTATGTATAAATTTGTATACATATGTATATGTGTATATATGTACACAAAAGAGGAGGAAAAGACATCCAAGGGATGCGCAGGTGCGCAAGCGCGCGCGCCACGTGTCGGCACGCGGGCGACTTGCGCACTTGCGCAGTTGCGCAAGCGCGCGCGCCACGTGTCGGCACGCGGACGACTTGCGCACTTGCGCAGTTGCGCAAGCGCACGCGCCACGTGTCGGCACGCGGGCGACTTGCGCACTTGCGCAGTTGCGCAAGCGCACGCGCCACGTGTCGGCACGCGGGCGACTTGCGCACACAACAGGCTTTTAGCCTAAAAAGATTTCTCTGAAGAGAAATCAAAGAGGAGTTAGACTCCTGAGTGTTTTTTTTTTTTTTTTTGGGTTAATGGAAGGGTTCTTCTTCTTCCTCCTGTTGCTTGCTGGATCTTGAAGATCAAGAGATGTAAAATCTCAAAATCTCTCCTTTTTAAGATCTGATGGCAGATCCAAGTTCCCCTTTGTGGGTTTTGTGGTGGAAAACTATTTAGTTTTGAAAAAGGAAGAGTAAAACTCTTGATTTAATTCAAGAGAAAGAAGAAGGTTTTGGAACCTTGAAGAAGGAAGAAAGAGCTCAGCTCTAATTTTTTTTTGGAGAGAGAAAAAAGTTCTTAGATATTTTCATTATCTTTGCCTTTATAGGCCATACATTTTACACATAGCCCCTTGGGCTTCACAAAATGGCATTTTGCCTATCCCATGGGTCATGTGCCATTTCTTTTTGCACATAAGCCATGGGCTTTACAAAACTTTGGCTTTATGCCTATTTTTCTTACATTTATCCGAAAATAAAATAAAAGAAAATGCAACAAAATTATTTATTACAAAATTTTTATCTTGGCATGGGGGAAGACCGGCCGCTTCATGTTCGGGCTCGACCCGGGCATGGGCCTACTGGATCTGGGCTTGGACCCACTTGGCTTGGGGTTGACTTTGATTTTGACTTGGTCAACCGGGGTGTAAACTTTTACCCCAACATACCTGACTTGAACACATATAACTTGGGGGTATGGGGAAATCAATGATTAAATCCGGACTCATAACTCGACAGTTGCTTGCTTATACTAATCAGTTTTAGAGGCTAGGCCCGCCTCGGGACGATGCTGCTGACATCGTTCGTCTTTACCCTTTTCTTTTAGTGCCTAGCGGCATATCTCGGTTTTAGCCCGAGAGTCTTAGACCGTGGTCCCGGGCATGCACGGGATACTATTGTGTTACATCGATGATTTATCAAATTGATTTCAAAGACTTGAAAGTAATTAACCCAATAGACCAGTTTTGATAACTCACTACAGATTACCCCACTGTCCTTACTTATATCACTGTTATGCTTATTTACCTTTTACTCGCATGTATTGCTACCCCTGTTTTATTATTGCTTGATGTTATGATGCGCTGACGTCTGGGTTTTGCATGGCCCAGATTCTCTTACCTCTGTTGCAGACTGATCAGGAGTATTGCCGCTGTTACTGAGCGGTGAAAATCCTGTCGGTATGCAGTTTTATTTTCCAGGTGTTTCATTTACTGTATCTTTTTCTTCTGCATATCATTATTTGTTGACCCATTTATTCTGGCTCATGGACATGTACTAGATAGTTTAGTTTATTTTTCCTATTCTTGATATCTCTACAGCCGTAATGTGACTGTGGAGGGATATTTCTATCCACAGGTAGCATGGTTGGCAATGTCACGTGCCTATTTGAGCGTACTCTGGTAAGCGGGGCGTGACAGGAATCAATCAATCTGATGACCTCGCATCGGGGTAGGCAACGAATCACATGTCCTAGTCCTTCCTCTATGGGTGATTAGCGATCATCTATCATATCTCTAAGTACAACTCGTGCGGCAATATCTCCAAACATCTGGGGCGATATCTCGTCGTTCGTAGCAGCAATTGGCTCATTCGTCCGCACGCTGAACAGTGCCTTAATCATCAAGATAATCGGTGCATTGACGGTCATCACATCCTGGCTGGCCTCTAGCAGTAGCCTGATCCTCTGGTGCTGATCTGCACGTCCGAGGAATCTATTCATATCATAATTTTGCATTATTATATTCACCATTCTTATTCATTTTAGAAATAAACAGGTGCATTTGATCCATGTCTGCTACATAGTTGCAGGTTACAGGTTCTGTAGGGTTCCTAGGCACTCTCAAGAGGTCTCACAAGGCATCAACCATGCCAATTTCAAAAATTACGGTGCCGAGAAACCCTAGAATACGGATCGTTGGCTAGATGTCTAGGCGAAAAGCAAACTAGTTAACACTTAACTAAGAGTACGGAAATACAACCTTTGTAGATCCGGTCCTCCACCTCCACGGCTCCGTGATGAAGTCCTCTCCGCTGTCCAAATGCAAGTCCCGGGCTCTAGCGTCGGCTTCATCGGAGAAAGAGCGGGCAAGGTCGTCGGCTTCGTGCCAAAGATGATCTACGTCGAGGCATCGCTAGATCAAGCTCCAACTTCACCAAGTGATGAAACTTGTGAAGAAAACACACTCTACTACTTGGCAAGAGGTAGAGGATGAAGAAATAGAAAGTGGATAGACTTTAGAATTGGATTTCTCACTCATTTCCATCAATCACCATTGATGGAGCTTGCTTTCTTCAAGTGAAGAAAGGAAGAAGAAGAAGAAAGTGTTATGATAAGTTTTTTTTGAATTATTAGATAAATAAATCAATACTTATCATATATTAACCCTTGGTTAATTGTAGAGAATGGACCATGGTTAACTTGGATGGTTAGGTTTAAGCATGAGACAAGAATGAAGACTAAGTCAATGCTTCAAGAAACTTCAACTAAAAACAAAAATAGCAACCATTCATTTCTCATCTTTTCCAAAAATAAATAAACAAATAAATAAGTAAGAAAAAGAGAACCCTAATCATAAACTTAACCATGGTTTAATTCTTTACACTTAACCAAGTAAACATGTATCATCAAACATGATACAATCAAGTGCACAAAACTATATCGAATATACAATGTGCACATCCGAGTGAGAAAATCCATCTTAAGTAAACCGATACTAGTTGATGCAAAGTAATATATCAAATATATAAATATGCATTAAATCATTAAATCAACACTTGATTCAATGATCCGGTCATGTCGCACACAACCGACTAGTATACAATATATCGGCTTATCGAATCAACGCTTGAATCGATAACTAGGTTATATCGCATACAACCATTCGATACATTTATCGCGAGAATAGAATACGGTATGACATACACGCATTATTCTCGGTCCCGCACATATCTCATATGCGCTCCTATTTCGTTTCGCTTGAGCCAGGAAACCTCTGTGTAGGACTCTAAAGACTCGTCAATACGCCGGCAGCAGATGATGATCATATCAAACACCCACAAACCGCAAGCGGTCTGCTAAACGTAACGGCCACCCGGGTATTGAGCGATCAGAAGATCGACGAGCAAGCCCGCTCACACTCCTGTGAATCCAACCAGTAACACTACCGTACAGTCCGGTCTGATCGTCTGATATGTCGCATATCTCGCCTAGGGGTGGTAAACGTCAGACCCCAATAGCTCGATAAGTCGTGTCGATATAAGGTCTATAACAATTCGAGAAACTACTGGTAACACTTACCAGTAAATCTCAGCAACCCTGGCCAGGGATTTCCTGTTATAGCCAATCGCACACAGTGCAACATCAACTCCCTATACCGGGGGAGACGAATCCCCTCCTATCGCTCATTGCCTCCATGTGACTCGGGACTGTACCCAAAAACCACCGTTTTGCACGCCCTCTTGGACGTGGTAAGATGGAAATCAAAGCACAGTGGGAACCACACAAGACTCTATGACGATCTCGGGTCAACAGACTACTCTGTACCAGTGTCACCAGAGAACTACCATCTGACGTGAGGTATAATACCATCTGGGAGTTCTCGGCGAGTCCGTCCAGTGTACCCAGTCTCTACTGAGCACCCATATATCATCTCTGATATCAAACACCAATGGATATGGGATCATCCATCGTCCATCTGTATGGGTCGAGAAGGTACACGCTAGTCTACTCTGGTATATCGATGCCCCGTCTCGATACACCCTCGACTAGGGACTTTGAAGGATGTACTTATGGACTACCATGTCCCCACTAGTATGATCCGCATCATAGTCCAGGTAGTCAAGTACAGATCCTAAGGGCTTTACCAACATGTAACAGGGAGACAATCAGTGTACACGTTAAGGTAAAGAGCAACCAGATAGCATACTATCATGTCGAGCAAGAAAGTCCTCCCTATATATGTCCCAGCATCCACTACAATATACATCCTATGTATAGTAATGGCCTCTAAGGCATACATATAACTAACAATCTCCCACTTGCACTAGGGTCATCTGTAGCAGTGGTTTGAAGTATCTCATACTCAACCATCCCATAAAAGTCACTCTCTGGGAACAGGCCTTTGTGAGTGGATCCGCTGTGTTGTCCTCTGAGTCTACTCTCCTAACCTTGATCTCCCTGGAGATCAACCATCTCCATGATCAGGTGACACTGCTTTAGAATATGTCTGGATCACTGATGGGACGGACGTTCCTTGGCATAGGCCACAACTCCATTGTCTCACAATGGTAGGAACGAAGTTCATCTCATGAACTATTATACACCCAGACCGCCTCTACGGTAGCATCTTAAGTAGCGATGTATTCAGCCTTTATCGTCTAGTATGTCACGGTATCTAGCTTGGAACTCTTCCAACATACCGTCCCTCCACAGAGGGTAAAGACAATGCCTGTGACTGACATTCAGTCGTCTTTATCACCCTGGAACCCTTCCAGTGATTCTCCCCAGGATCATGTGATACCATCTCACTTCGACAAGTGAGAATCCTAACATCCATTTAGATCTATCTCATAGATCCAAAATCCAGGAGTTAGTAGGTATCATTATGATCCTATATGGAGAATCATTGTGATAAACGGAGATTGACCGAGCGTAGCATAGGAAACTCTTTCCCTATCAAGAGTATGTCATCACGTACTCTACGAGGATCACCTACATACTCCCTACTACCTTTTTGTTTATACAAGGTTCATCTACCATTTTGATGATGTCAAACTCTTTGACTAATCCATCAAAACAGATGTTCCAACTCCGCGATGCCTGCTTTAATCCTATAAAGTATCTTGCACACGTTTCCGATGCTCCCACTGTCTATGAAGCCCTCTGGCTGTGTACTTATAGACGCTCTCTTCTAAATCATCATTTAGAAAAGCAGTCAAGACACCCAACCACCAGATATCGCAGTCATGGTATGTAGCCGTGACAAGTAGGATCTGGATGGACTTAAGCTTGGTTACTTGAAAAAGGTTTCATCATAATCCACGCCTGGTAAATGATGCAAACTTTTAACAAGTCTAGCTTTGAAAGTCTCAACTTTTCCATCTACACCAAGTAATCTTCTCAAGATATACTTGCTCCTGATGGGGATTTAACCCTTCAGATATAGCAACCAAAGTCCATACTTTGTTGGTGTATAAGGATTCCATCTCAGATCACTAAGCATCTAGCCATTCTTACAGAGTCATACTCCTGATGGCCAGCTCGAAATTAGTTGGGTCATCATCTCATGATGCAATCCTCGCTCCCACTGTCATAGAGAAACCGAAGTATCTCTCAGGTGGGTGAGGAACCCTACTAGATCGGCGGAGAGGCTGAGGTTCGTTGGAATCTACTGAATCCTTTGGTTCTATCAAATCATGTGCTGTAGTTTGTATAGCTGGAACATTTCCAGTTCTACATTACAGACCTTGCCTCGAGCTTGTCCGGATTTTGCTTTTAGACATAGGCCGGTCAACCCCAAATCTTAACTAACTTAAGATATGGGCTCTTCCCATTCCATATCATATATGAAGTGGTAGGCAACTGATTTGATTCGAACCCTATTCAATAGGTATGCAGCTTCTCAAGCGCATAACTCCCAAAAAGGAAACAGGTAACTCAGTAGTACTCATCATAGAGCACACCTTATCATATAGGGTGTGATTGCTCCGCCCCGATATACCATCGTGCTATGGTGTATTCAGAGGAGTAATGCTGAGAGAGAATCTCATTCTCCTTTAGAATAATCCAGGATTTCCGTGCACAAGTATTCTCCTCCTTGATCTCATCATAGGATATAATACTTATACCCGTATTGGTTCTCTACTTCTAACTTATATTCTGTGAATATCTCAAAAGGTTCGGACTTGTGTTTCAACAGGAACATATGTCTGAATCTCGAGAGATTATCAGAGAATGTAATGAAGTACAAAGAACCGGTCTTGGCATATGTAGACAGGGGACCTACATACATCAACATGTATCATCCCAAGAGTTTACTAACTCTTTCTCTGTTACCAATAAACAGAGCTGTTGTCATCTTATCTTTGTGACATGACTGGCGAGTTTCACAAGATGTAAATTCAAACTGATTTAAATATGCATCTACATGTAACTTCAGCTAGTCGGGTCGCATTGATATGACCTAGTCTACAATGCCTCAAGAAGAAATCGTTCAATTTTGAACTCTTCCTCTTGTGTGTGATCCGTATACTAAGAACTGTAGTTTGATTTAGAACGTCAATGCTTTTAGATAACGTGCCTGAATCGATCAACTTTTGATATAGGAAATGTTCAAAACATTATCCAACAATACAAAATTTTATCATTTCTTTACTACTAAAGAGACTGATATGATTTTGTATATCAGGTTCGGTATCTAACAACATTCGTTCAGAATCAATGTATTTGTAATACAGGGTGACAGTGACCAACAGACTTAGCTGCAACATTTGCCCCGTTTTCTGCCTCATGAAACTTATCACCCGTTCTCAGTTTTCTACCTATCTGTAGCCCTATGTAACAGATTACATATCTGGGATCCTGATCTGGTATCACATACCCAGGACGTAGAGGATACAGAGAAACAGTTCTTTGTAATGAACACACCCGAAGATGATGCATCAGCATGCACTCTCTTCGTTTGGGCAACACGGGAAATCTGGTATTCCCCAATTTCCTGCTCTGTCTTATAACAATTATAAGTTGGAGTGGGACCAACGTTCCCCAGCTCAGTATAACAAGCGGGTTCGGTCAATAATCCGTATTATTATCTTGATTAAGGCGTGATATGGTCGCTACCTGGAGAGAGAGAGAAGAAAACACTCAGCGTGCGCTCTTGCAAGAATAGATTGGTTATTATTTTATCTAATCAGGATGGCTCCCACTGCTTTTCATCAAATCTTCCTTCAAACCCTAAAAGGAAAGACTAGCCGGGATTAATTACACACTACAAGTTCGCCAATCTTTCAGCCAGGCCAGTGTCGGTACTTTGAGGGAGGTCCCCCGTGCTTTCGCACGAACCTAATTAATGTAAACCTCGTTTTCCCAGAGGCGTAACCCCGTTGACACTTTTCTAGACACCTACTTGATCAGCTAATTGTAATGTATAAAACTCTCCCAGGAGTAACACTTACTCGCAGCGGGTATCGGGATCCAACTATCTCATAGAAGGTATGCAATCTCATTGCAAATTTCAACACTTGAAATTCCCGATAATATTTTGCCCCATGCGATCTATGACCTTGACTGAGTCAACAAACCATAGACCGCAAGTAAAGTTCAACCCGTCATTTCTCGATTGAATTAAACCCACCCGCACGACCCTTGACTGAGTCAACAAGGCCGCATGACTACCCTAATCCAATCGCATCATATGCTTTGCAGATAAGCAATAATCAGCTACCGCACACTACGCCTTGACTGAGTCAACAAACGCAGCACGAATATAACTATTACCTATCTGAAATGACGGAGGGCTACGACAGGTTTTTAAGAAAACCTTTTGCGTAATGAACTTTATATCGTTGTAGAATCAAATGATTTTAAAATGGAGTGCTTTTGAGGCTTTTCTAGTTTTGTTAAAGAAGTCACTCCCGGTGAAGGGATCGTCGGTCCTTTCCTCGTCGAATGAGGTGCGGGATATATCATATATATCACTGTGCAAAGAAAAAACACTTAAAAGCAATCAAAAGACAAACCGAGTGTGTAGCATCTGCCAGTTATTGCTAAAGGAGTCACTCCCGGTGAAGGGATCTCGGTCCTTTCCTCATCGAATAAGGTGCAGGATATATCACATATACCGCTGTGCAAAGCAAGAACTGTAGCTACCTGTTTTATTTTGAAATTCGATTCTACAACATCTTAGGTTTCTTTTATTTCATTAATCACATTAATGAAGTCCCATCATTTAAGTACCTAAACATCACAGATAAATACGACGTACACTTATGCCATCCGCATTCGCCTCGATGTCCCCTCGTGCACCGTTAGGTTAGGTAACTAACGGCAGAGCGGGGCAGGGCTAGCGCGGGTGTAAAACATAAGTAACGCCTATATAATATATCATATATACTATATACTGTATTTATCACAGAACATCACATGATCACATCACAGATATCGCAGCAGAAGAATCATATGAAATATTGGATATTCTAGGACGTCCGTGTTTTAAATACGAGCCAGTATAAAACACGGATTCCACGGTCGCGATGAATAGCCAAACCTACACCCCTAGACCCCTACGAGAGCGGCAAGCAACCCTACCAATTCTGGAGTTAGGAGACCCGGACTCGACTCCTCGAGTTGGTCTCCCACTGGACTCCAGAACCCGGTTACTTGTGCCCTCCTCCTTGGGTCTATCATAGTGCAGAAAAGTAAATAATATACAAACGGTGACAACTTCCGCAACCTGGAAGCGCCCCAATAAAAGAATATTACATACAAGTTTTTACATGAATGAAAATGAAAATCACTCATCTCACATAAAAACCCCCGGCTATTCAAACACGACGATCCAATATAACATATCTAGCAACATATAACATCACATGTCATCAACGTAAGTAAATATGTCCATCCCAATTGTCGTTGACATATAGCAACGAAACCGGCGATATCACATATTACACTTACGGTCACAGAAAAGAAAGTGTAAAACTACAACAGTTGGAATCCGCTACCACCTCAGACATCGCATGCCTGACCAAATGAATTACTTAGACATCGCATGCCTAACAATTATAAACCCCGCATTTTAGTCTCAAAATCGAAAACTCTTTTCAATATCAATTCGGGCAATTCAACAAGATTCCCGACATCCTGATCGAATGCTCGTCGCAAACTTCAGTAGGCGGCCGCACCCCCGACG
Organism: Agapanthus africanus; assembly: GCA_030015575.1. Taxonomy (NCBI): domain Eukaryota; kingdom Viridiplantae; phylum Streptophyta; class Magnoliopsida; order Asparagales; family Amaryllidaceae; genus Agapanthus; species Agapanthus africanus. The sequence goes on from JASDDO010000029.1 coordinate 221,277,620, forward strand.
CCGTCGACGAAGTGCACCAAGGCGGAACACCGCTACCGCGAGCACCCGAACGGATGCTTTCGGTGACGGGGTTCTCCTACAGTCACTTGGTCGGGGCTATGGAGTGAGGCTGTCTATTAAGTTTACCCGTCGAGTATCCGCGTACGCTACGTGATTGCGACGGACTTTTGATCATATCAAAATTCCGTGGCAACCGATCAAGTGAGACTAAACTGCTATGTTTATAACATTCATTTAGTTATCTCATAACTAATTGTGAATTCCAATTATTGTATCACATTCCGGATAAACAGAAAATGTTAAACTTTCCGATTGAACATTCGAACACCCAAGTTTTCCCGATATAGATCAACACATGAAATAAGTCTAACAACATTCAGTTCATGCCTCAGTACCAACGGTCCAGCCGTAGAAGGGTCAAGCCAACGCCTCACATGTGGCACGCCGTACTGCCCCAAACCCGAAGGTTCAAAGGGCAGTTCAAGACGGTCACATAATCGAGTTAAGGTTTGTTGTCTTCTAGAGGGTCCATCGCGTTACTTGCAGTACTTAGAACGTCGTTAAACTACGGAAAAATCCAACACTTGGAAATTTCCCGACAGGGGAAAAATTGGGTATTTATATCCGGTCGAACTTTTTAACATATTCTAAAATTTATCCGGAAAGCCACACAGACAAAATTTGATACTCCGATCGAAACACCGAATCCCCAAAACAACTTCAGAAAATTCAAATCTTGAATAAATATTAAAAATTCCCAGAAAAATCAGCATCTGAAAACATGAATTACTGTGCAGAAAGGGGAGGATGACGTCACCTTGTTGCCGCGGAACCGCCGCAGAAGCAAGGCTTCTGCCGCGGTTCCGCCGCAATTTATACTGTTCATGAAAATATTTTTGCACCGTAATTCTTATATTTCCCTGCTGAATTTTTTAGCAATTTTTAATTTGGAAAAATCCCAGTTTTTGAAAAAAGGACAGAGAGCTATTTTGGGTTTGGGTTTTCGGGTCGTTCGAACTTCAAACTCCGTCTAGACTTCGCCGAAGGCTCTAACTAGGCTCTGATACCACTGTAGGGTTCCTAGGCACTCTCAAGAGGTCTCACAAGGCATCAACCATGCCAATTTCAAAAATTACGGTGCCGAGAAACCCTAGAATACGGATCGTTGGCTAGATGTCTAGGCGAAAAGCAAACTAGTTAACACTTAACTAAGAGTACGGAAATACAACCTTTGTAGATCCGGTCCTCCACCTCCATGGCTTCGTGATGAAGTCCTCTCCGCTGTCCAAATGCAAGTCCCGGGCTCTAGCGTCGGCTTCATCGGAGAAAGAGCGGGCAAGGTCGTCGGCTTCGTGCCGAAGATGATCTACGTCGAGGCATCGCTAGATCAAGCTCCAACTTCACCAAGTGATGAAACTTGTGAAGAAAACACACTCTACTACTTGGCAAGAGGTAGAGGATGAAGAAATAGGAAGTGGGTAGACTTTAGAATTGGATTTCTCACTCATTTCCATCAATCACCATTGATGGAGCTTGCTTTCTTCAAGTGAAGAAAGGAAGAAGAAGAAGAAAGTGTTATGATAAGTTTTTTTTTGAATTATTGGATAAATAAATCAATACTTATCATATATTAACCCTTGGTTAATTGTAGAGAATGGACCATGGTTAACTTGGATGGTTAGGGTTAAGCATGAGACAAGAATGAAGACTAAGTCAATGCTTCAAGAAACTTCAACTAAAAACAAAAATAGCAACCATTCTTTTCTCATCTTTTCCAAAAATAAATAAACAAATAAATAAGTAAGAAAAAGAGAACCCTAATCATAAACTTAACCATGGTTTAATTCTTTACACTTAACCAAGTAAACATGTATCATCAAACATGATACAATCAAGTGCACAAAACTATATCGAATATACAATGTGCACATCCGAGTGAGAAAATCCATCTTAAGTAAACCGATACTAGTTGATGCAAAGTAATATATCAAATATATAAATATGCATTAAATCATTAAATCAACACTTGATTCAATGATCCGGTCATGTCGCACACAACCGACTAGTATACAATATATCGGCTTATCGAATCAACGCTTGAATCGATAACTAGGTTATATCGCATACAACCATTCGATACATTTATCGCGAGAATAGAATACGGTATCACATACACACATTATTCTCGGTCCCGCACATATCTCATATGCGCTCCTATTTCGTTTCGCTTGAGCCAGGAAACCTCTGTGTAGGACTCTAAAGACTCGTCAATACGCCGGCAGCAGATGATGATCATATCAAACACCCACAAGCCGCAAGCGATCTGCTAAACGTAACGGCCACTCGGGTATTGAGCGATCAGAAGATCGACGAGCAAGCCCGCTCACACTCCTGTGAATCCAACCAGTAACACTACCGTACAGTCCGGTCTGATCGTCTGATATGTCGCATATCTCGCCTAGGGGTGGTAAACGTCAGACCCCAATAGCTCGATAAGTCGTGTCGATATAAGGTCTATAACAATTCGAGAAACTACTGGTAACACTTACCAGTAAATCTCAGCAACCCTGGCCAGGGATTTCCTGTTATAGCCAATCGCACACAGCGCAACATCAACTCCCTATACCGGGAGAGACGAATCCCTTCCTATCGGTCATTGCCTCCATGTGACTCGGGACTGTACCCAAAAACCACCGTTTTGCACGCCCTCTTGGACGTGGTAAGATGGAAATCAAAGCACAGTGGGAACCACACAAGACTCTATGACGATCTCGGGTCAACAGACTACTATGTACCAGTGTCACCAGAGAACTGCCATCTGACGTGAGGTATAATACCATCTGGGAGTTCTCGGCGAGTCCGTCCAGTATACCCAGTCTCTACTGATCACCCGTATATCATCTCTGATGTCAAACACCAATGGATATGGGATCATCCATCGCCCATCTGTATGGGTCGAGAAGGTACACTCTAGTCTACTCTGGTATATCGATGCCCCATCTCGATACACCCTCGACTAGGGACTTTGAAGGATGTACTTATGGACTACCATGGCCCCACTAGTATGATCCGCATCATAGTCCAGGTAGTCAAGTACAGATCATAAGGGCTTTACCAACATGTAACAGGGAGACAATCAGTGTACACGTTAAGGTAAAGAGCAACCAGATAGCATACTATCATGTCGAGCAAGAAAGTCCTCCCTATATATGTCCCAGCATCCACTACAATATACATCCTATGTATAGTAATGGCCTCTAGGGCATACATATAACTAACAGGTTCTCGGAACAAAAACAGTGAAAAAGATGAAAAGACGGTACAAAAGTGAGATTACGACCAACAAATGGAAGAATCTTGATCAAGCCTACAGTTGGAAAATAAACGATGATAAATGAACAAGTTCACAAAGTACAAATGCAGCACAAGGTTCAAGACTTCGACACGAAGCAAACGGTAAAATCCACGGCATTATTCACTGTGGAAATCTAGAAGAGAACTAGAAGACATTCTGAAGAACCAACTGAAGAAAACAGAAGACAACAGCAACAGACAAATCGCGGGAATACTCACCACTATACAATCAAATGGCGCCGTTGCCGGGGATGGCGTGTTATTTTCTTTTTGCAATTTCGGATTAATATAAAATTGAAAAATCATAAAAACTGAAAAATAATAAAAAAAAAATAAAAATTTATCATCTTGTTATTTTGTGAAGGGTATTTTTGTTTGAATTGTGCTGGATCGAAGAACAAATTCAGATTTGGAAAAATCCAGAGATCAAAACAGAAAACAACAGATCTGAACAACAGAGGAAAATCAGAACAGAGGAGCAGAAAAAATCTCGGGATCTGAACTGCGCACCAAACCGCGTTTCCGCCGCATAAAGGGCATTTTGGCCACGCATCCACGGCTTGGTAGTGACGTCACCTGTCTAATTTTCTTCTGTAAGCTTCCTTTCTCCTTCTCTGCAACCCCTGATATCTCCTCTGTAAAATTTGCCTGTAGGATTCTTTGTGCCAAAAAAATTTCTCCCCCTTCCAATAATTGATCTTGTGCAGGATTCTTTGCGCCACGAGATCAGTCGAAAATAATGCATTTTTAACATGGCAATTTCCGTATCATTTGCACTCATCTAGAAGTGTTCGGTATTCATATTGCACATATTAGCAAAACATCTCTGAAATACCAGATTGCATATGTTATACTTTGAAACTGACACTTTAAGGGAAATTGACTCTTTATCATGGAATTGCATCATCCCTATATTGCGCAACACTTGTTTCGGAGTCTGTGCAGGAAACTCCAGGAGAAAAGCCAAAATTGTCATAGTGCGGATCAAAATTACGCCAACTCAAAGACTTGAGAGCTGGTAGATATCTAGAAGGAATTTTGAGAATAAACATATCAGAGAGATACCATGTGGTTATAAGGAAGCTTATCTTGAAAGATGAAGCCCTCATGCTCCTATTGGGCCGCGGATCAACGGCCTAAGCAGGCTCGTGCCGCTGATCCGTGGCCCTATTGCCACGTCATCAGTGGAAATTTACTGCAGTAGTCCTCTCTCAGTGTGTACACCTCATCAAGACATGTCAAATTCCAGATTACTTTCGAAGCTTCTGCCAGATCAGTAAGGATCATTAAATTAAGCTAATCTTGATTAAGCTCCTAACAAACTAGTTCTAGAAGCTCCCTCCAACTAACTACTTCTAGAAGCCTCTCTAGCTAACAAACTTTTGGAGGGAAATATAAATTTGAAATCCTAGATCTAGGGTTTTGAGGTCTATAAAAAGGAGCCTAGATCTAAGGGTTGAGGTTGTTCATTAGTTGTTCTTTATCTCTCCCTCTTCCACCCACAAGTTGAGTGACCCAACTTGTGTCTCAAGCCCTAATCCAAAATCCAAGCCAAATTCAAGATCCCGAGTACCATTCAAGCGTGAAGCCTTCAACCTTTTAGGAGCGGAGCCGATCTTCAATCGAGCAAGTGATCCAGCCGATCCATGACTCAAGGAGACGAGCGAAGCCAAATCGACGATCGAGTTCTTCCACTTGTGTTTCTAGAGCGATTTGTAACGGAATTGTTGATATAAATAAAAGGTGAAATTCTTTAATCTTGCTTTCTTTGAATTCTTGCATCATGATTCGATCTCAATTTGTGATTGTGGTTCTTGTTGTGATGTTTGAGTAAAACTCCGCTCGTAAAGGAGTCGAGACGATCAATAGAATGATGATGTAACAAATCTTAAAACGATTCTTAAGTCCTACGAGTTTTGTAAACCCTAGCAAATTGAAGAATCGACGACCTAGTTTCAATGCGATGCTTTCTTGATTGTGATCGCTCAAAATTAGGGATCCACGATCGATTCTTGAATTTACTGGAAGCTAGAATGAGAATGACATCGACGAAGGAACAAGGAATAAATGATGAAACCCTAGTTTCACAAGAAATCCCTAATTCTCGTCGATCATCATCGATCTAGTATCAATTCATCGATGGATAAGAATACGTAATCGCTAGATTTCATCATATCTATAGATCCGATCGAATCCTATGAGCCTCACTTCGATTCTTGATATTTGGATTGGAAATCATCAATTGACACTTCTTGATTTTAATGTTTTCTTGTTATTAGATCTAGATTTTTCTAATCCTTGAAATTCAATTTACAAATCATGAATTGTTTGTTTTCTTTTCTTTAAAGTTTCAACTCATCTAAATCGAAACACGAACGATTAGACTTTCCCTGTGGATGATCCGCACTTACTAACGCGCTACATTCGACACCGTTATTGATTGCGGTCAAAATATTTTCGGTTGTGATTTGTACATAATTTTCTAAACCGACACACCGAGAATTCAAACAATCAAATGGCGCCGTTTCCGGGGATCATTTGATTTACTTACACAATCGGAAATCGTTTACAATCAAATGGCGCCGTTGCCGGGGATCATGCGCTAATTCGTTCTTTATTTGAAATTTGAATTGAAAGATTTATTCCATTACAATTTTGAGATCAAAATTCGGATAAAATCTAAACGTGTTGTTGTGATTTGATTACGAGGAAATCTAGAAGCTGTGGAGAAAGTGAACAATTTTTCAGAATATTGCAGAGGACTCAGGGAGTAGACAGAAGCTCTCCGTAAAAATCTTGTGCTGGGAACTCTTCAAAGAGCGGCGATTCCGCGGCCCTAGCCCCTTATTGCGGCGGTTCCGCGGCCTCTTCAAGGCATCTCTGAATCAAAATTGCTCTATGAGTCTCTAACTTTCTTATCTCCTTCCTCATCTGCTCCAATTAACAATTTTCTGCAGGTTTCTTTGCAAAAATCGCAGCGCCGCAAAAAGCAAAATAAATTGTGCGTGTTTTTGGTTTTGTGGCTGTTTGCATATTAATACGGACATTAAGGGGCACAGCCAAATCCATATTAGGTGGGGAGTTCATTACCCTTCCTATGCCCCAAAAATCACAAACTTGCATCCGCATTTACCCTCATTAACTAAAAAATATCTAGAGATGACTCTGAGGACCGTCGCGCTCACTTAGGACAGAAAATGGCCGTGGGTAATTCATTGCTTATCTGGGTTTCTTTTATGGTGTCTAAGGCAAGTGTGTCGAAGGCTAGTGGTTACTTAATTAGGCCAACTACTTACGTAGTGGAGAACATCTCAATTACCTGGCTCTTACCTGACCACAGGAGAGACAAAGTGGCAGTGGAGGATTTATCCTTCGACTTGTCTTTTGGCAGTTAGGACCGGTCTAGAGCTTTGACCCAGGAGACCCTTAGAATTAGGCTTTTGCTTGTTGCATTTGTTGTAATCGCATCATTTTTTCAAAAATCAGTAAATTTTTCAAAACAAACACCACATTCATCATTTCCCCTAATTATAAGTCACGCTGCCACTTGTACTAACCCTTTTTAGTGCAAGATATGCTGGACACGAGATTCTAGTGCCCGTTTAGTCTGCGTTCCCCTGATCGACCCAAAAGTCGGTATTTCTACATTTACCTCTTCTTTATCCACCACCACACCCACATCGATGGATCCGTCTCCATCGAATTTCTTTACCACTACTCTGCCGCCGTCCGTTGGTGCGCATAATCCACCCCGCATCTCTATCCAAGAGAGGTGCTATCCTACACGAGGTCCCCTTTCGACCTGTCTCTCCATTCCACCAGCCAACGGGGACAATTTTCAAATTAAACCCCAATACATCAACCTTCTACCCAAGTATCACGGTCTCGAGACTGAAGACGCATATGTCTTTATCACCAAATTTGAAAACGTATGCACAATGATGGGTACTTCACAGCTTTCTGTGGATGCTATGCGTCTTCGTCTTCTCCCATTTACCTTATGCGATATAGCCGAGAAGTGGCTGTATAACACTACCGCGCATTCCATCTCAAATTGGGAAGAATTCGTCAAAACATTCCTTAAGAAATTCTACCCACATCATAAAACAGCTCGAGTCCATAGGGAAATAAATCAATTCACCCAGCTTCCAAATGACCCATTTTCAAAATGTCTTGAACGCTTCAAGGATCTGTTAGTCCAATGTCCACATCACGGAATCCCCAGATGGGATCTGTGCCGAATCATATATGAGGACATTAATCCTAACACAAGACAGACCCTTGAATCCATGTGTCAAGGCAACTTCATGACCAAAGATGATGGGGAAGCCTGGAAATTCCTAGAAGATTTCGCTGAAAAATCGTTACAGTGGGAGTGTGTGAGTCAATCGTCTAGGGATAGCAATGATATTCCCATAGTAGTTAGAGCTCAAATTTCAGCTTTACACAAGAAATTCGACAATATGGAAAACAAATTTTTAGCTGCCGCCCTAAATCAAATGTCACTCTCCAAAACTGTATGTCGATGTTGTTCTGATCCTTCTCGTTTGACGGAAGAATTTCCACGAAATTCTCCATTTCAAGGTCATGAGCATACCAATGCCGCATTTCAAAGACCTAGAAACGATCCATTTTCTTCCACATATAATCAGGGTTGGAGGAATCACCCTAACTTTGCTTGGAACCAATCACAAACTCAAAATACGGTTCCAACCCAAAATAATTTCCAAAGGGTCCCTCCACCACAACAGCAACCACTTCAATTAAGTCAGCACCCCTTCCAATCACAAAACTTCCAAAATCCGGCCAACACTTTTGCACCACATGAAAACTCTTTGCAATTGACCGATACAGATAATACCTTTGCACTAGCACAAACTATGGATACTTTCATGAAACATTCCATCCAAGGGACGGCAAGTTTGCAATCTTCCGTCGAGAATGTGTTGAAGATCATTGTCTCTCAAAATGAGAATATCAAATCGATGGAAGCACAAATTGCACAACTAAAAGCTGAAATGAGTGCAAGAGAGAAAGGGAAACTTCCAGCTCAACCTTTACCCAATCCTGGCCATTCACATCTTGTGAATGCAATCACGTTGAGATCTGGAAGAGTGCATGACAATCACGTTGGGGAAGAGTTTGATGATACTGATAAATCTATCAATGATACCCCGGCTGAGACCTTTCCTTCCACTTCTACTTCTAATTCTGACCCCAGTTCGTCTACCCCACCATCTTCTTGCGAGCCTATTCTTCGTTTCCTAAAAGGCTCGCCGCCTCTGCCCAGCTCTTCTAGTTCTCTATGGACGATCCCCACTTCTATTCTGGGATCGGGTCCACACACACTTCCTTCTCCTATGATGGATCCAGCGCTTATTGCTAAAGCACCTTATCCTAATCGGTTAAGGGCTAACTAATTGAGTCCACATATGGAGAAGATTATGGACATGTTTAAGCAAGTTAACATCAACATCCCTCTCCTAGATACCATCCAACAAGTTCCGTCCGATGCGAAAACTCTTAAGAACTTGTGCACTAGGAAGAGGAAGACTCAAGTGCCCAAGATAATATTCATGGCAAAGACTGTAGACACGGCTTTCCCCCAACAAGTACCGAGGAAACGTAAGGACCCTGGCTGTCCTACTATTTCTATTTCTATTAGGGAAAAACAGATCAACCGTGCTCTACTAGACCTTGGCGCTAGTGTTAACTTACTTCCATATTCGGTTTACGATCAACTAGGTATCGGAGTGTTAAAGCCCTCGAGCATAACTCTCCAGATGGCTGACCGATCAATCACCAAACCTAGGGGTGAACTGGAGGATGTGTTAATAAAAATCGGGGAATTTGTATTCCCTGTGGACTTTATTGTAATTGATACACAGCCTGCAGCGAACCCACGGAATCAAATTCCGGTGATCCTTGGTCGCCCCTTTTTGGCCACTTCCAATGCTATCATCAACTGTCGTAATGGTTCTATGACCCTATCCTTTGGGAATAGGTCAATAGAGCTGAACATTTACAAGTTGGGAAGTGTACCCTCCGAACCTACTGCTCAGGTCTGTTCTGTCGACTTAATGGATGTCGACAGCAGCGAATTTGATTATCCTCATGATACTGATCTTGACTCTTTTCATACGTTATTGTTTGACCCAACTATGTATCATACACATACGGACTCTTCTACCGAGATGTCCAGGTCAACAACTTACACTGATTATGAACTGCTTTTAGAGTCAAAAGATCACCCCGCATTTTGTGATGACATTATTCATCGGGGTATTGATGGAACTTTTGAGGAGATCTTCGCTGATGAACTGGCATTTTTGAATGACACGGGTGTTGAGATGAATCATCTCCCAATCAATGAAATTGAACCTCCACCCCTTCTTCTGAATTGTAAAAAGAATGCGAGTAATCCATCACATTCACTGCATCGTCTTTCCAAAATGAGACGCACACACATTCTTTTCCACCACTTACCCTTTCCCCACTTCTTCTTCGACCAACCAGAGTACTGCATTGATAAAATTTTTGAATGGTTGGTGTTAACCTTCGGTCTTTGCAAAGCTTCGCATCGACCAATGATTTTTGACCCACTCATGTGATTTTCAAAAGATTAACATTTCATAACTCAAGTTTGGGGGGGCATTTTTTTTTCTGGCTCTTGAAAAGAAAATTTTTACAAAATGATGAGCCAAGAATAAGTTTGGGGGAGGATCTTCACTTACCCCCACTAATAAATTCCTCTCATGCTTACAGGTTTTTCGAGATTTAGCTGATGGCAACAGCAAGGACACTGTTGAAAACAAGTTTGGGGGAGGTTTGTGCTTATTTTCGTATCATTTGCATATCACTTTGCATAAGCACAAAACATTTTTGAAAACCTATAAAAATTTTAAAAAAATTCGAAAAATATAAAAATATTTTTGTACATAAACAAGATAATAAAAGATTAGATAGTGAAAAATTACATCCATGAGATTAGAAAAATTTAAGAAGACCAAGAAAATTAGAAGTTTTCTTAAACGAACTAGTAATAAGTAGTTATGAGCCATTGTCCCAAGGGTTAGTAAGATAAAAGAAGTCACTAATCTGAGGATAAAAATAAGTCTGAAAAATAGTATTTATTCCGGAAGCCAAACATTTTGAACGTTGATACCCTGCTATTCACCCTTACACAAGTCTTGAAGCCTGGGATAGTAGAGGATACCTTGAAATGCTCGTCTAAAAGCCAAAGTATGAAGGAAATAAAAAAATGAAGAAAATATAAAGTGGTGAGAAAAGTGGACACTGGTTTTGTTATCGCCAAGGCATCAATAAAAAAATATAGCGAGGGTGCCTCTTCACCTAGTGCCCTAAGGCCAACTGGTCTGGGAGTCACTGCTAAGCCTTAGGTGGTGCAAGATGAGGAAAATACACCAAATATGCAAGCACAGGAGTAATCGGTCAGTTAGTACCTCAAGAAGTATTAACGGTCACATGAAAGTGTGTGAGCAAAATTCATCTAAATATGCATTAATTAAAAAGTACTGAGGCTGATGGACAAGAGTATGATAGCTTGAATTGAATTCTCCGGGTGTATGGATGTATATTACACACACGTAAGGTTATATGATCGATGTTTGGAAGAAAGATAGGAATGAAGAATAAGACGATGTTTTATTGAGGGATGATGTGATTTCTTACAACTTTTCATGACTATTAAGATAGGGCTCATGACAACCGAAAAGCTAGTTTAGTTGGAAACCCTAACTTTCAAGGCTTTTCTTTTACAATTCTTCTCTTTAAATGTAATATTCATGATCTTCCTTTTATTATTGGATTTTGTCGGTGCAATCCGCTGAAAACCCTCAGGAGACAACACTCCTCCTACTAGGGACACCTAGAGGTTTAAAGGCTTGTTGCACGTGCTCAGTGCAATCGTGTTGCCTACGAAAGTGTGCTAGTTAGTTTTTCTCTTTCTTTGTTTTCACCTTCTTTTTTTTTAATAAAACAATTCTCTTGAGACGACCGAAAATATGTTTGGGGGAATTTGATCAGTCGAAAATACTGCATTTTTAACACGGCAATTTCCTTATCATTTGCACTCATCTAAAAGTGTTCGGTATTCATATTGCACATATTAGCAAAACATATCTGAAATACCAGATTGCGTGTGTTATACTTTAAAACCGGCACTTTAAGGGAAATTGACTGTTTATCATGGCATTCCATCATCCCTATATTGCGCAACACTTGTTTCGGAGTCTGTGCAGGAAACTCCAGGAGAAAAGCCAAAATTGTCATAGTGCTGATCAAAATTACGCCAGCTCAAAGACTTGAGAGCTGGTAGATATCTAGAAGGAATTTTGAGAATAAACATATCAGAGAGATACCATGTGGTTATAAGGAAGCTTATCTGGAAAGATGAAGCCCTCATGCTCCTATTGGGCCGCGGATCCACGGCCTAAGCAGGCTCGTGCCGCGGATCCGTGGCCCTATTGCTACGTCATCAGGGGAAATTTACTGCAGTAGTCCTCTCTCAGTGTGTACACCTCATCAAGACATGTCAAATTCCAGATTTCTCTCAAAGCTTCTGCCAGATCAGCAAGGATCATTAATTTAAGCTAATCTTGATTAAGCTTCTAACAAACTAGTTCTAGAAGCTCCCTCCAACTAACTACTTCTAGAAGCCTCTCTAGCTAACAATCTTTTGGAGGGAAATTCAAATTTGAAATCCTAGATCTAGGGTTTTGAAGTCTATAAAATGTTGCCTAGATCTAAGGGTTGAGATTGTTCATTAGTTGTTCTTCATCTCTCCCTCTTCCACCCACAAGTTGAGTGACACAACTTGTGCCTCAAACCCTAATCCAAAATCCAAGCCAAATTCAAGATCCCAAGTACCATTCAAGCGAGAAGCCTTCAACCTTTTAGGAGCGGAGCCGATCTTCAATCGAGCAAGTGATCCAAGCCGATCCGCGACTCAAGGAGAGGAGCGAAGCCAAATCGACGATCGAGTTCTTCCTCTTGTAGTTCTAGAGCGATTTGTAACGGAATTGTTGATATAAATAAAAGGTGAAATTCTTTAATCTTACTTTCTTTAAATTCTTGCATCATGATTCGATCTCAATTTGTGATTGTGGTTCTTGTTGTGATGTTTGAGTAAAACTCCGCTCGTAAAGGAGTCGAGACGATCAATAGAATGATGATGTAACAAATCTTAAAACGATTCTTAAGTCCTACGAGTTTTGTAAACCCTAGCAAATTGAAGAATCGACGACCTAGTTTCGTTGCGATGCTTTCTTGATTGTGATCGCTCGAAATTAGGGATCCACGATCGATTCTTGAATTTACTAGAGGCTAGAATGTTAATGACATCGATGAAGGAACAAGGGATAAATGATGAACCCTAGTTTCACAAGAAATCCCTAATTCTCGTCGATCATCATCGATCTAGTATCAATTCATCGACGGATACGAATACGTAATCGCTAGATTTCATCACATCTATAGATCCGATCGAATCCTACGAGCCTCACTTCGATTCTTGATATTTGGATTGGAAATCATCAATTGACACTTCTTGATTTTAATGTTTTCTTGTTATTAGATCTAGATTTTTCTAATTCTTGATATTCAATTTACAAATCATGAATTGTTTGTTTTCTTTTCTTTAAAGTTTCAACTCATCTAAATCGAAACACGAACGATTACACTTTCCCTGTGGACGATCCGCACATACTAACGCGTTACATTCGACACCGTTATTGATTGCGGTCAAAATATTTTTGGTTGTGATTTCTACATAATTTTCTAAACCGACACACCGAGAATTCAAACAATCAAATGGCACCGTTGCCGGGGATCATTTGATTTACTTACACAATCGAAATCGTTTACAATCACCGCGCTAAAAAAAATATTTTTTTGCAAGTGATTGTGTTTACTGCTTTGCATTTTTAAATTGACTTTTAGAGGCTTGAGCACCAATTAGATTGGGTGGGGATTTCATTACCCTTCCCAGGACCCCAAAAATCACGTAAGTCATATTGCATTGACCATCAATCTAATTAAAAAAAGATTAGACTTAGCCCTAAGGACTTCACGCTCAATAGGAAAAAAGAATAGTTGTAGGCATCGACCGTTGATCCTAACCTGACTTTGTGGTGCCTACGCCAGATAGGTAGGGAAAGGTAACATTAAAAGGCTCGTCTCACGGTGATTCGTGAGCGGGTCCCTTCTTTCTTTACTTATGCTTACCTGGCCACAGTTGCGGTGAAGAGGAGGTTTGAGGTCGTACTTCTTGCCCTTTAGAACGGTTAGGAGCTGTCTAGCTGACCTAGGAGACCCTAGATCTAGGCTTGATTATGCATTTGTGATTGATTGAACGCGTGTCTAAGCCTTTTATCGAAAATATTTTTTTGCAAAATGCTCCACATAAAAAAAACAAAAAAAAGTAATTTTTTTTTACAAAAACTTGCAACTTGTCGCAAAGAAATCCGTGCACCCCATATTCTTTTTCTTCTCCTTTCTTACATCATGGGTACCCCACCTCACAAAACTCTAGCCGAACTTTGGTATCCTGAACTAAACTTTGCTTCCTACACGAATTGTTTTGGTCGAATTACGGACGACCCCTCCATGCCCAAAATTTCTTTAAAAGATCGAATAGAAGCGTCTAGGAGAAACAGTTGGACTCCGCAATCCACTGTGTATCAACCGTTTTAACGTTCTCCACCCTCTTATATTGATACTACTTTTTCAAGTCCTGTTGTAACTCCGAAACCCATGTCTATCGCTGAATATATTGAACAATATCGTAACCGATCTTTCACTCCTTTCAACACTTCCAGTTCATGGGATCAACAAGTCCATTCACCTTTTTATCCAAATGTCTATCCTACTCATATCCAACCATTCAATTCCTACCAGTCCTACCCGACTTTCGCACCTTCCCTAGACATTGCTTCTGCATAACCATTTGGGAGTTTCACGTATCCAAACAATTTTGAATCTTTTACTGAAACCCCTTCACAACCTGTGTCTAGTCTGGAAAAGTCGTTGGAAGCTTATATGGCAGAGACAAACCAAATGATGCGGAATGTGGATGCGTCCATGGCCGCCCTTATACAACCTAGTTACCCGATAGCTAGTTTCCAACTAGCTCCAAAAATTCCATTGTATAATGAGGCAGTTGGACTGATTAAGAATATGAGTGGAGAGAGTGAGCTGTGCACCCTTCCAAATCAAACTTACCCATCACCAATTGAACCCCACAACTCCGTTTTTCAAACAAGTGTCCCAAATGATTCACCAGTTGAAAATAAAACGTTTAATGAGTTGTGTGACGTTGTAGTGCTTGATTTTCCAGATTGTGAAGGGTCTCTTTCGAGTGAAACCATCACCAATCCTTTCGACCTCTACACCTCTAATCTAGAACCTGAATTGATAAATATCCATTCTTTTGATGAGGTGTCCAAAAAAATTGATTTTCACTTGATTGAGGATATTGACGCCGGGAATATTTTGGATGATGAACCCGTAGATTTGACTGAAATTTTATCTCCAATTCATCATCCCGAGTCATTAAATGTTTCTCCCAAACTTCATATGCGTCTTGATTTTGATGATAATTGCATGGATGAGATAACTTTTGAGGAGAATTATGAGGATAGTATTGAGGATAGTATTGAGGATGAACCAGTTTTGTTTGATATGTCGGATTTTCCAATTCATCCTCCTAAACCTTTAACTGTTATACTTTCTAAATCACCCTCCCTCCTTTCCATCGTTCCGACTACGCAAAAGATCACGCAGGAGGACTGTGAGCTTGAAAATTTTTTGTGCGATCACAGCAGTTTGGACGCCACTAGTGCGTTCCTCTTTGAATCTGACACAGTTCTCGCAGCCGGTAATGATTACGAGCGCTTCACTTTTTCGGAAGATTTTGAAGACTCACCGCCCGAGTTTGAGTCCTTTGAATTGTCAGATGAGTTAGTTGAACCATCAGACTCGGTTGCTTACAGTCATTTCGAACCACTGATGTAATCCTTCGAGTTCGAGACAGTTTACTTAGGTGAGAATAAGACTATCCCTAAATCACTCCCCTTCGTCCTTTCCATCGTTTCGACCGCGCAAAAATCCGTCGCGCTTCCATTTTCAATGGATGATTTACCAAGTTCAATGTACCCATGTTTTCTCGGGAATCTTGAAGGATTATACCCCATTTCTCGATGGGTTGATAGATTAGCACAATCGCTTTTAACACACCGGTTATCACAAATTGCGCTAATTTATTCACTCGATTTACACCCTCAAGTTCGTACTACACTTCTTTCTCTCTTCCGCCATTCTTCTCCGAATATACCGAGACCATATACCACCCTTCTTCCCTACGGTCTCGTGTGTTTCTCAACTCCTTTCTCTACCCTCCATTCTTTCACCAACCCTACCATTATCGCAATAGAATTTTTTAATGGTTGGTGCTAACCTTTGGTCTGTGTAAGGCCTTGTATAGTTTGATTTTTCTCCTCCCTAACTCTGAACTTTAATGCTTAAAACAGTGGAAACACTGTCTCACTTAAGTTTGGAGGGGACCTTTTTGTATATATATTTTGTTTTTCTTTTAACAATAAAAAAATTTTGTAAATAAATAAACAGGGGAGTGCCGACATTTTCAACCCTCTTGGTATAGAATGACAGTGAGGACACTGTCAGGTTTAAGTTTGGGGGTATGATCGGTAAGCTTTCTTCCTTCGCATTCATATGTATATTTTTGCATTTGCATACTTATTTTAAAACCCATAAAAACTGAAAAACTATAAAAATTATAAAAATTCAAAAATTCAATTTTGGACATAATTGACTTAAGTTTAACAAGACTGTTAACTAACTAGGAAAAACAAGATCTTAGATTTTGTAAATTAAAAACCCTAAAAATAACCTTTCTTAAAGGTTAATGGTAGAAAGTATATGTCTTTTTAGTTTATTTCGAAATAGGCAAATTTCGAGTTGACTTCTTGGGCTAAGTTGAAACAAGGGAAAAGTATTGATATTTTTTATTAAAGTATAAGTTTGAAAAATAATTCCTAATGCTTAAGTCTATATTCTGAAAATATATACCCTAAAATTGCACAAACACGAACCTTGAAACCTGGAATAGTAGAAGAGACCTTGAAATGCTCTTTTCAAAAGTCCTTAGTACAAAGAAAAATAAAAATACAAGTGTGAATAAAGAGATAGAAAAAACGAACACTGCTTTTTGTAATTACTTAAGGCTGCATTAATAGAAAAAAATATTTAGCGAGGGTGCTTTATCACCTAGTGCCTTAGACCAACTGGTTTGGGAGTCACTACTAAAGCCTTAGGTGCTAAAAGACTAGGAATTACTCTTTAATATACAAACACATTTTGTAATCGGTCGTTGGTACATCAAGAAGTATTAACAGTCGCATGAAGAATGTATGAGCAATTTCATCTAAAAATTCACCAATTGAAAAGTGCTTTGGACGATGGACAAGAGTATAATAGCTTGATTTGAATTTCCAAGTGTAGGGGTGATATACACACACACGTAGGGGTATGTGATTGGGGTTTGGATAAGAGATAGGAATGAAGAATATTACTTATATTTTTAATAGAGTAGATAAAAATTCCTAAGTTGAGATAGAACCCTAGAAGGAAAACTTAAAAGATACTAAAAGCTAAGTAAATTTACAAGAATATATATAATCTTAAGTTAAAATAATAAGGAAGCGTGAAAAATACGGGTTGATAATTTATGAGTCGAACATAATAGAGTTTCTTGTTAGAAAACCTAATTGGAGAATAAAATTCAATAGGCCGAATTGATAGGATTTTGTGGGTAGTATCCGCTGAAAACCGTCAGGAAACAACACTCCTCCTACTAGGGACACCTAGAAGTTTAACGGCTTGTTGCACAAGCTCAGTGCAATCGCGTTTCCCTGCAAAAGTGAGGCTAGGTCTTTTTCGAGAATAAAACTAGGTTTTCTCGAGGACGAGCAAAAGATAAGTTTGGGGGTATTTGTTCATACCATAATTTTGTATTATTATATTCCCCATTCTTGTTCATTTTACAAATAAATAGGTGCTTTTGATCCATGTCTGCTACATAGTTGCAGGTTACAGGTTCTCGGAACAAAAACAGTGAAAAAGATGAAAAGACGATACAAAAGTGAGATTACGACCAACAAATGGAAGAATCTTGATCAAGCCTACAGTTGGAAAATAAACGAAGATAAATGAACAAGTTCACAAAGTACAAAGGCAGCACAAGGTTCAAGACTTCGACACGAAGCAAACGGTAAAGTCCACGGCATTATTCACTGTGGAAATCTGGAAGAGAACTAGAAGACATTCTGAAGAACCAACTGAAGAAAACAGAAACAGACAGAAGCAATAGAAAATTGTACCCATAAGCCCTCTTTATGGCCGCGGATCCGCGGCCATGTGAAGTCCGTGTCGGTGCTAAAAAATTCAGAGTGGCGGTGCGTTGACTAGTCTTCTTCGGGGTAAAATTGTAACTGCAGATATGGATCGATTGTAACCCTAGGGTTTCTATGATCTATAAATAGAAACCCTAAACCTCTTTTTGAGCTATGCCTCTTCTTGTGCCTCAATTCATCTATCTAAATTCAGATCTGTAAATTTCTGTAAAGAAGGAAGAGAGCATCAAATAAAAATTAGGAGTAAGTTTTCTTTTCATTGCCCTAGTTAAATTTTATTTCCATGCCCTAGGTAATTTCTTATCTGCCATAGTTAGATCTTTTATTCTCTGCCCTAGTTAGATAGTTTAGAAAATGTTTTTCAATTCCCTAATGAGTGAGTAGTCTCCTCGCTTTTTAGGGTTAGATTTGGAGAAGGCTTGAGAGATGAAGATCTCTCACCCCTTTCTTGCCCATCACACGTTTTTATATGACTCCATGCATACATGCACACACCGCTCCCTACGGCACCCTATCCCACGAGGTAGTGGTGATACCGTAGTATAAAGGACCGATTGAGCGTGTTTTCTATGGAGGTTAGGGTAAGAATTAAGAAAGGAAGGACAAGAACCTAGAGGAGGAAACACCGTTTCTTCCCGATGGTACTAATCCACTTTATTAATTATTACCAAAACACTTTATAGATCTTAAATAGGGCATAGAAAGCGGTGAGGAATATTGACTTTCCAAACTTAACCTAAACCTAACCCTAGCAAGATTCTAATCCTAGTGTAAATCAATCTTTGTTTTTAGATTTAATCAATCCGACAACAATCGGAATTAACTCGTTAGAACAATTTGAGAATACACAAAATCCCTGCGGACCGACCCGTACTCACTGGCTAGCTACCAAGCGACGCCGTTCTTGATTGCGGTTATAATATTCTTTAAGACCAATCAGAATCTCGTAAAAGCGATCCATCAAATGCTCATGGCGCGAAAACACAACTAAACGACGCATCTATGCAAATCGTATGTCCCTGGAATCACGCCCTGATCAGTCCTCGTCCGTGATGAGCTCGTGCTGACGCAACTTTAGCCGTAGCTCTCTCTGCCCGTGTAATCGTGGTAATAAAAGCATAACTGGTACCGATGAGGATAGTGTTAGTTGTATGTATGCCCTAGAGGCCAGTATTGTACAGATGATGTATATTATATTGGATACTTGGACATATATAGAGAAGACTTTCTTGCTCGAAATGATAGTATGCTATCTGGTTGCACTTTACTTTAACATGTATACTTGTCTCTTTATACTGTCTTATTGTTGCATGTTGGTAAAGCCCTTAGAATGTGTACTTGATTACCTGGACTATGACGCGGATCATACTAGTGAGGACATGGTAGTCCATAAGTACATCCTTCAAGGTCCCTAGTCGTGGTGTATCGAGACGGGGCATCGATATACCAGTGTAGACTAGCGTATTCGCATCTCGACCCATGAGATGGGCGATGGATGATCCCATATCCATTGGTGTTTGACATCAGAGATGGTATACGGGTGCTCAGTGGAGACTGGGTAAACTGGACGGACCCGCCGAGAACTCCCAGATGGTATTATACCTTACGTCAGATACCAGTTCTTTGGTGACACTTGTGCAGGTTAGTCTGTAGACCCAAGATCGTCATAGAGTCTTGTGTGATTCCTACTGTGCTTTGATCTCCACCTTACCACGTCCATGAGGGCGTGCAAAACGGTTGTTTTTGGGTACAGTCCCGAGTCACATGAAGGCAATGAGCGATAGGAAGGGTTTCGTCTCTCCCGGTATTGGGGGTTGATATTGTGCTGTGCTCGATTGGCCGTAACAGGGAAGTCCCTGGCCAGGGAAGATTAGAGATTTACTGGTAAGTGTTACCAGTAGTTTCTCGACCCGTTATGAGCCTGACATCGGCACGACTTATCGGTTATTGGGGTCTGACGTTTACCACCCCTAGACTTGATATGCGACATATCAGACGAGGAGACCGGACTGTATGGGAAGTGTTGCCGGCAGGCATTCACAGGAGTTGGAGCGGGCTTGCTTGCTGATCTTCTGATCGCTCAATACCCGAGTAGCCGTTACGTCCAGCTAGTACCACTGACGGCTTGTGGGTGCGTGATGTGAACATCACCTATTGCCGGCGTATTGACGAGTCTTTAGAATCCTACACAGAGGTTTTACTGGCTCAGGAAAAACGAATTAGGAGCACATATGTGATATGTGAGAGACCGAGAATAATGCATGTATGTGATGCCGTATTCTATTCTCGCGACTTTTTGTATCGGTCGGTTATATATGATATAGCCGGGTTATCGAATCAAGTGTTGATTCGATAAGTCGATACAATGGATGTTAGCCGGTTATATGAGATATGACCTGATTATTAAGTCAAGTGTTGATTTAATAATTAATTGTATAATAGTATATTAGATATACTAATTACATTTGCTAACACTTGTTCACTTTAGGTTTTCTCACATGTGAACACTTGTATATATATATGTGTGTGATATATATATTAAAGTGTTTTCTTTTGTATAATGGTTGATGATACACTAGACTTGGATGTATGAGACTTACACCATGCTACATATTATGTTGGGTTTTTATATTTTAAGTAATTACAAAATTAAGTGGAGGATTAGATCAATGCATGAAGCTTGTGGAAGCTTGTGGATGCATTGACTAAGTCCACTTGAGTTTGTTTTTACCATAGATATTTCTTAACCCAACCATAAGTGTTAGCTATGGTTATGGCTCTACAAGAGTTAGTATACAATACTCACTCACCATGGTTAGATTACTCACTTAATCATTATCCTCATATCTTTTCTTTTGTTCATCATCTTCTTCTTCATTGAGCAAGAGAAAAGCAAGCTAGGGTTTCATCCAAAGTGAGAATCCTTGTGAGAAACAAAATTCTAAAGAGAACCCACTTCCTATTTCTCCATCCTCTACTAGATTGGCACTTTAGTATAGGGAGTTTGCTTCACTAATTTCTAGTTAGTGAAGTAGGAGCTTGAGTCGGAATTCCCTCGACGTAGATCATCTTCGGCCTCGAGACTTCAAGCAAGGTCGCACCTTTCGCCTCGTGAAGCCATGCAAGGGTCCGGTAGAACCATGATCGCAGCGAAGGGACTTCATCAAGGAGCTAAAGAAGTGGAGGAACGATCTACAAAGGTTGTATTTCGTATCCCTTCAGAGTAAAGTTGTTTACTTGCTTCATGATTCGCCTAAACTCTAGTTTACGATCTTGCTTAGTGTTATTCGGCACATAAAAATTTAATTTTTGCATGGTCGATGCCTTGTAGAGCCTCGTTAGTGTGCCTAATAACCCTACAGTGGTATCAGAGCCTAGCTTGAGCATTAGGAGATGTGTTAACGAAGTTAAAACCCCGATCGAACCCGAAAACGTCAAAACGACCCCCTCTCTGGACTTTTTTCAAAATCTGGGTTTTTTCAGAATTAAAAATACCTAAAAAATACAGCAGGGATTTCTAAGCATTATGGTGCAAAATTGGTGACGTCATCCGTACGGACCGCCGCGGTTCCGCGGCATTACCCTGCTTGTGCCGCGGAACCGCGGCCGTACAGTGAGATTAGGCTTATCTGTTTGTACAATAATACTTTTGTCGGATAGTGCTATTTTATAGGTAGTTTTAAACTGACTCAAGTGTTGAGTATTCTGGGGATCCTTTTGTATTTGTCGATTCGATCGAAAGATTTAATTTCGTATTGTTATTCGGGATAATTTAGAAAGTATTAAAATGTTCGAACGGATATCATTAACTCAATTTTTCCCGGCACGAAAAACATTCAAGTGTTGAATTTTTCTCGGGTTTAAATATTTCGGAAAAATGTGCATGTGATGCGATGGACCCTCTAGAAGACAAAAAACCTTAACTCGATTATGTGACCGTCTTGAACTGCCCTTTGAACCTTAGGGTTTTGGGCAGTACGGCGTGCCACATGTGAGGCGTTGGCTTGACCCTTCTACGGCTGGACCGTTGCTACTGTGACGTTTTCTGGAATCTTTAAACTCCACTCAAGTGTTGAGCTATTTTGGAAATCTTGAGTATTTGATTATTCGATCGGAAAGTTTAATACTGTCTATTTATCTGGAATGTGATACAATATGTGGAATTCATACAGTTAGGCATGAAATGCGAAATATGTGATATTTCGGATTTACGATGTCTAAAGAGATTGTGGATTCCAAATGTTGTAGTTTTACACTTTCTTTTCTGTGACCGTAAGTGTAATATGTGATATCGCCGGTTTCGTTGCCATATGTCAATGACAATTGGGATGCGCATATTTACTTACGTTGATGACATGTGATGTTCTGTGTTGCTGGATATATTATATTGGATCAACGCGTTCTGAATAGCCGGGGGTTTTATGTGAGATGAGAGTTTTTATTTTCATTCATGTAAAATTTAAATGTATGTAATATTCTTTTATTGGTGCACTTCCGGGTCGAGGTTGATGTCACCTTTTGTATATTATTTACTTTTCCGCACTAGGATAGACCCAAGGAGGAGAGCATAAGTAACCGGGTTCTGGAGTCCAGTGGGAGACCAACTCGATGAGTCGAGTCCGGGTCTCCTAACTCCAGAATTGGTAGGGTTGCTTGCCGCTCTCGTAGGGGTCTAGATTTGTGGGTTTGGCTATTCGTCGCGACTGTGGAATCCGTGTTTTACAGAGGCTCAAAATAAAACACGGACGTCCTAGTATATCCAATGTTTCATATATTTCTTCTGCTGCGATATCTGTGATGTGATCATGTGATGTTCTGTGATAAATACTGTATAGAGTATATATGATATATTATATAGGCGTTACTTATGATTTACACCCGCGCTAGCCCTGCCCTGCTCTGCCGTTAGTTACCTAACCTAACGGTGCATGAGAGGACATCGAGGCGAATGCGGATGGCATAAGTGTACGTCGTATTTATCTGTAATGTTTAGGTGACTTAAATGATGGGACTTCATTAATGTGATTAATGAAAGAAAAGAAACCTAAATGATGTTGTAGAATCAAATTTTCAAATAAAAGGGTAGCTACAGTTTTGCTTTGCATAGCGGTATATATGATATACCCTGCACCTTATTCGATGAGGAAAGAGATGAGATCCCTTCACCAGGAGTGACCTCTTTAGAAAAACTGGCAGATGCTACAACACTCGGTTTGCTTTTGACTGCTTTTGGAGTTTTGCTTTGCATAGTGATGTATATGATATATCCTGCACCTTATTCCATAAGGAAAGAGCCGAGATCCCTTCACCGGGAGTGACCTCTTTAGCAAAACTAATAAAAGCCTCAAAATCACTCCATTTCAAAATTCACTCGATTCTACAATGATATCAAGTTCATTACGCAATAGGTTTTCAGAAAAATCTGTCGTAGCCCTCCGTCATTTCAGATAAGTCCTACTTAGTATTCGTTCTACGTTTGTTGACCTCCGTCAAGGCGTAGTGTGCGGTAGATAACTAGTATTTATCTGCTTATGCATATGATGCAGATTGGATTAGGGTAGTCGTACGACCATGTTGACCTCCGTCAAGGGTCATGCAGGTGGGTTTGATTCAATCAAGAAATGACGGGTTGAACTTGACTTGCACCCTATAGTTTGTTGACCTCCGTCAAGGTCATGGGATGCTTGGGGCAAAATATTATCGGGAATTTCAAGTGTTGAGATTTGCAATGAGATTGCATGCCTTCTATGAGATAGTTGGATCCCGATACCCACTGCGAGTAATTGTTACTCCTGAGAGAGTTTTACACAGGACAATTAGCCGATCAAGTAGGTGTCTAGAAAGGTGTCAACGGGGTTACGCCTCTGGGAAAACAAGGTTTACTTTAACTAGGTCAGTGCGAAAGCACGGTGAACCTCCTTCAAAGTACCGACAATGGCCTGGCTGAAAGATTGGCGAAGTTGTAGGGTGTAATTAATCCCGGCTAGTCTTTCCTTTTAGGGTTTGAAGGAAGATTTGATAAAAACAGTGGGAGCCATCCTGATTAGATAAAATAATAACTAATCTGATCTTGCAAAAGCATACGCTAAAGTGTTTTCTTCTCTCTCTCTCCAGGTAGCGACCATATCATGCCTTAATCAAGAAAATAATATGGATGTATTGATCGAACCCGCATGTTATACTGTGCTGGGGAACGTTGGTTCCGTTCTTTCTTATAAGAGTTATAAGACTGATCAGGATATAGGGGAATACCAGGATTCCCATGCCACCCGAATGAAGAAAGTACATGTTGATGCATTTTCTTCGGGTGTGTTCGTTAAAGAGAACTGTTTCTCCATTTGCTCTACGTCCTGGGTATTGGATACCGGGTCAGGATCCCATATATGTAATCAGTTACATGGGCTTAGGAAAGGTAGAGAACTTGGAGAAGGTGATAAGGACATAAGGTTGGAAATGGTGCAATTGTTGCAGCTAAAACCGTCGGGGAATATCACTTTGTATTGCCAACTGGTAATACATTAATTCTGAACGAATGCTATTTCATGCCGAACCTGATATGCAACATTATATCGGTCTCTTTGTTGAGTAAAGAAGGATATAATTTTGTAGTACAGGATAATGTTATGAACATTTTCCTGAACCAAAGTTGGTTGGAACAGGCACGTTGTGCAATGGAATTTATGTTCTAAATCAATCAACAGTTCTGAGCATAACAAATACACACAAGAGGAAGAGTTCAGAAATGAACGAATCCTTCTTGTGGCATTGTAGACTGGGTCACATCAATGCGACACGACTAGCTAAGTTGCATAAGGATGGATATTTAAATCCATTTGAATTTTCATCTTATGACACTTGCCAGTCATGTCTCAAAGGCAAGATGACCAAAACTCCGTTTACGGGACACGGAGAGAGAGTTACTGAACTCTTGGGACTGATACATAGTGATGTATGCGGTCCCATGTCTACACATGCCAGGGATGGTTCTTCGTACTTCATTACATTCACTGACGATCTCTCTAAATTCGGATATGTGTTCCTGATGAAACACAAATCAGAAGCTTTTGAGAAATTTAGAGAATATAAACAAGAAGTCGAGAACCAAACCGGGAAAAGTATTAAAATCCTTCAATCTGATAGAGGAGGTGAATACTTGAGCAATGAATTCCTGGACATCCTAAAAGAGAATGGGATTCTCTCTCAGCTAACTCCTCCATATACACCACAGCACAACGGTGTATCGGAACGGAGGAGCCGCACCCTATTAGATATGGTGCACTCGATGATGAGTATAGCTGAGTTACCTATTTCCTTCTGGGGATATGCACTGGAGACAGCAGCATACCTACTGAATAGGGTTCCTACCAAATCTGTGCCTACCACCCCATATGAGATATGCGAGGGGAAGAGACCATATCTTAACTTTATTAAGATATGGGGTTGCCCGGTCTATGTCAAAAGACAAAAACCGGACAAACTCGAGGCAAGGTCTGTTTTGTGTAAGTTTGTTGGATATCCCAAGCATTCACGAGGGTATATCTTCTACCACAGTGAGGAACAAAGGGTGTTTGTTGCTCAACACGCCACCTTTTTAGAAAAAGAATTTCTTACAAGAGAGATTAGTGGCTCTGAGGTAGAACTGGAAGAGGTTCCAGCTATACAAACCACAACAGAAGATTTGGTAGAACCAGAGGATTCGGTAGTTCCCGATGAACCCCAGCCACTCCGCCGATCTAGTAGGGTTCCTCACCCACCCGAGAGATACTACGGTTTTCTCATGGATGGTATGAGCGAGGATTGCATCATGGTTGATGATGACCCAACTAGCTTCGAGCAGGCCATCACGAGTGGGGACTCACTGAAATGGCTGGATGCAATGCGGTCCGAGATGGAATCCATGTACACCAAAAAAGTATGGACTTTGGAAGATGCTCCTGAAGGGGTAAAACCCATTGGGAGCAAGTGGATCTTCAAGAAAAAAATTGGTGTAGATGGGAAAGTGGAGACTTTCAAAGCTATACTTGTTGCAAAGGGTTTTTGTCAAAGACCAAGTATGGACTATGAAGAAACCTTTTCTCCAGTGGCTATGCTTAAATCCATCCGGATCATGCTTGCCATCGCTGCATATCATGACTATGAAAACTGGCAAATGGATGTTAAGACCGCCTTTCTAAACGGTGATTTAGAAGAGTGCGTGTACATGACTCAGCCAGAGGGCTTCATAGATTGTGGGAGCAGCGGGAAGGTGTGCAAGCTGCTTAAATCCATTTATGGATTAAAGCAAGCATCGCGGAGTTGAAACATCTGCTTTGACGTCGTTATCAAAGAGTTTGATTTCGTCAAAAACGTAGATGAACCTTGTATCTACAAGAAGGTGGCAGAGAGTAAGGTTGTCTTCCTCGTATTGTACGTGGATGACATACTCTTGATAGGAAATGACATTCCCATGCTGCAATCGGTCAAGCTCTTCTTATCACAAAGATTCTCAATGAAAGATCTTGGAGATGCCTCCTGCATATTGGGAATCAGGATCTATAGAGATAGATCTAAAAGGATATTGGGATTGTCCCAATCCAGGTACATTGACACCATACTAAAGAGGTTTAGTATGGAAGAGTCCAAACGTGGGTTTTTACCCACGATCTCAGGGCACACTCTCTCCAAAGTAACGCGATGGTCCCTCTAGAAGACAACAAACCTTAACTCGATTATATGACCATCTTGAACTGCCCTTTGAACCTTAGGGTTTGGGGCAGTACGGCGTGCCACATGTGAGGCGTTGGCTTGACCCTTCTATGGCTGGACCGTTGGTACTGAGGCATGAAGTGAATGTTTTAAAAGTTATTTCATGTGTTGAGTTGTTTCGGGAAAACTTGGGTGTTTGATTGTTCGATCGGAAAGTTTAACATTTTCTATTTATCTGGAATGTGATACAATATTTGGAATCCACAAGTACTTATGAGATAACTTATTTGGATGTTATAAACATAGCACTTTAGTCTTACTTGATCGGTTGCCACTGAATTTTGATGTGATCAAAAGTCCGTCGCAATCACGTAGCGTACGCGGATACTCGCCGGTAAACTTAATAGACAGCCACGCCACATAACCCCGACCAAGTGACTGTAGGAGAACCCCGTCGCTGAAAGAATCCGTTAGGGTGCTCGCGGTAGCGGTGTTCCGCCTTGGTGCACTTCGTCGACGGTATCGGGGGTGCAGCCGTCAACTAAAGTTTGCGACGAGCATTCGTACCGGGTGTCGGGAATCTTGTTGAATCGCCCAACTTGATATTGAAAAGAGTTTTCGATAATGAGACTAAAATGCGGGGTTTATAATTGTTAGGCATGCGATGTCTAAGGAATTCATTTGATTAGGCATGGATGTCTAAGGAGGTTGCGGATTCTAACTGTTGTAGTTTTACACTTTCTTTTCTGTGACCCTAAGTGTAATATGTGATATCGCCGGTTTCATTGTTGGGATGCGCATATTTACTTACGTTGATGACATGTGATGTTATGTGTTGCTGGATATGTTATATTGGATCGTCGTGTTTGAATAGCCGAGGGTTTTTATGTGGGATGAGTGTTTTTCATTTTCATTCATGAAAAAACTTGTATGTAATATTCTTTTATTGGGGCACTTCCAGGTTGCGAATGTTGTCACCATTTCTATATTATTTACTTCCGCATTAGGATAGACCCAAGGAGGGGAGCACAAGTAACCGGGTTCTAGGGTCCAGTGGGAGACCATCTCGAGGAGTCGAGTCCGGGTCTCCTAACCTTAGAATTGGTAGGGTTGCTTGCTGCTCTCGTAGGGGTCTAGGGGTATGGGATTGGCTATTCATCACGACCGTGGAATCCGTGTTTTATACTGGCTCGTATTAAAAAGACGGATGTCCTAGTATATCCAATATTTCATATGATATTTTCTGCTGCGTTCTCTGTGATGTGATCATATGATATGTTCAGATAGATATAGTATATAGTATATATGATATATTATATAGACGTTGCTTATGTTTTACACCCACGCTAGCTCTGCCTCGCTCTGGCGTTAGTTACCTAACCTAACGGTGCAGACGGGACATCGAGGTGAATGCGGATGGCATAAGCGTACGTTATATTTATCTGTGATGTTTAGGTGGACTTAAATGATGGGACATTCATTAATGAGATTAATGAAAGAAAATAAACCTAAAAGATGTTGTGGAATCGAATTTCAAAATAAAAACAGGTAGCTACAGTTCTTGCTTTGCACCGCGGTGTTCCATATAGAACATCCTGCACCTTATTCGATAAGGAAAGGACCGAGATCCCTTCACCGGGAGTGACTCCTTTAGCAATAACTGGCAGATGCTACAACTCTCGGTTTGTATTTTGATTGCTTCTATAGTTTCTGCTTTGCACAGTGGTATATATGATATATCCTGCACCTTATTCGATGAGGAAAGGGCTGACAATCCCTTCACCGGGAGTGACCCCTTTAGCAAAACTAGAAAAGCCTAAAAAACAATCCATTTAAAAACCATTTGATTCCGCAACGAGATCAAGTTCAAAGCATTAAAGGTTTTCTCAAAAACCATCCGCAACCCTCCGTCATTTTAGGAAGTAGAGTACTTCGTATTCGTCCTGTGTTTGTTGACCATAGTCAAGGCACAGTGTACGGTAGCTATGTGATGTCTTCCTACACCGCATATGATGCGATTAGTTAGGACAGTCGCGTGACTTTGTTGACCTTAGTTAAAGGTCATGTGGGTGGGTCTAATTAATCACGAAATGATGGGTAGAACTTGACTAGTGCTTATGATTTGTTGAACATAGTTAAGGTCATAGGTGCTTGGGGTAAAAACCATTATCGGGAATTTCAAGTGTTGAAATTTGCAATGAGATTGCATACCTTCTATATGATAGTTGGATCCCGATACCCACTGCGATTAATTATTACTCCTGGGAGAGTTTTACACTTTACAATTAGCCGATCAAGTAGGTGTCTAGAAAGGTGTCAACGGGGTTACGCCCCGGGGAAAACGAGCTTTACTTTAATTAGGTCCGTGCGAAAGCACGGGGAACCTCCCTCAAAGTACCGACACTGGCCTGGCTGAAAGATTGGCGAACTTGTAGAGTGTAATTAATCCTGGCTAGTCTTTCCTTTTAGGGTTTGAAGGAAGATTTGATAAAAAGAGTGGGAGCCATCCTGATTAGATAAAATAAATAACCAATCTAATCTTGCAAGAGCGCACGCAGAGTGTTTTCTTCTCTCTCTCTCCAAGTAGCGACCATATCACGCCTTAATCAAGATAATAATATGGATGTATTGACCGAGCTCGCTTGTTATACTGAGCTGGGGAACGTTGGTCCCGCTCCAACTTATAATTGTTATAAGACCGAGCAGGAAATAGGGGAATACCAGAATTCCGATGCCGCCCAAACGAAGAAAGTGCATATGATGCATCCACTTCAGGTGTGTTCGTTACACAGAACTGTTTCTCAATATCCTCTGCGTCCTGAGTATCTGATACCGGATCAGGATCCCAGATATGTAATCTGTTACATAGGGCTACAGAAAGGAAAAGAACTGAGAATGGGTGATAAGTTTCAAGAGACAGAAAACGGGGCAAGTGTTGCAGCCAAGTCTGATGGTCACTGTCACCCTGTATTACCAGTACATTGATTCTGAACGAATGTTATTAGATACCGAACCTGATATACAAAATCATATCAGTCTCTTTATTAGTAAAGAAGGATATAATTTTGTATTGTTGGATATTGTTTTGAACATTTCCTATATCAAAAGTTGATCGGTTCAGGCACGTTATCTAAAAGCATTGACGTTCTAAATCAAACTACAGTTCCTAGTATACAGAACACACACAAGAAGAAGAGTTCAGATATGAACGATTCCTTCTTGAGGCATTGTAGACTAGGTCATATCTATATGACCCGACTAGCTTAAGTTACATTTAAGAT
The DNA here is from genome assembly GCA_030015575.1 of Agapanthus africanus. Lineage (NCBI taxonomy): Eukaryota > Viridiplantae > Streptophyta > Magnoliopsida > Asparagales > Amaryllidaceae > Agapanthus > Agapanthus africanus. The sequence continues at coordinate 221,307,390 of JASDDO010000029.1, forward strand.
GCATATTTAAATCAGTTTGAATTTACATCTTGTGAAACTTGCCAGTCATGTCGCAAAGATTAGATGACCATAGCTCTGTTTATTGGAAACAGAGAAAGAGTTGGTGAACTCTTGGGACTGATACATAGTGATATATGCAAGGTCCCCTGTCTACACATGCCAAGACCGGTTCTTTGTACTTCATTAAATTCTCAGATGGTCTCTCAAGATTCAGCCATATGTTCCTGTTGAAACATAAATCCGAAGCTTTTGAGATATTCACAGAATATAAGTTAGAAGTAGAGAACCAAAAACCAGGTATAAGTATTATGTCCTATGATGAGATCAAGGAGGAGAATACTTGTGCATAGAATTCCAGGATTATTCTAAAGGAGAATGAGATTCTCTCTCCGTATTACTCCTCTGAATACACCACAGCACAACGGTGTATCAGGGCGGAGCAATCGCACCGTATTAGATATGGTGTGCTCTATGATGAGTACTACTGAGTTACCTATTTCCTTTTGGGGTTGTGCACTTGAGAAGCTGCATACCTATTGAATTGGGTTCGAATCAAATCAGTGCCTACCACTCCATATAAGATATGGTATGGGAAGAGCCTATCTCTTAAGTAAGTTAAGATTTGGGATTGTCCGGCCTATATCAAAAGCAAAATCCGGACAAGATCGAGGCAAGGTCAGTTCTGTAGAACTGGAAAGGTTCCAGCTATACAAACTGCAGCTGATGATTTGATAGAACCAAAGGATTCAATAGTCCCCGACGAACCTCAGCCTCTCCGCCGATCTGGTAGGGTTCTTCATCCGCCTGAGAGATACTTCGGTTTCTCGATGACAGTGGGAGCGAGGAATGCATCATGAGATGATGACCCAACTAGTTTCGAGCAGGCCATCTAGAGTAGTGACTCTGTAAGAATGGCTGGATGCTTAGCGATCTGAGATGGAATCCATGTACACCAACAAAGTATGGACTTTGGTTGCTATATCTGAAGGGTTAAATCCCAATCAGGAGCAAGTATATCTTGAGAAGATTACTTGGTGTAGATGGAAAAGTTTAGATTTTCTAAGTTAGACTTGTTAAAGGTTTTCGTCATCGACTAGGCGTGGATAATGATGAAACCTTTTCCAGTGCCTGTAGGGTTCCTAGGCACTCTAGTGAGGTCTCACAAGCCATCAACCATGGCAATTTCAAATTCTACGGTGCCGAGAAACCCTAAATACGGATCGTTTGCTAGATTTCTAGGCGAAAAGATAACTAGTTAACAATTAACTAATGGGAAAATGGAAATACAACCTTTGTAGATCCATTTCTCCACCTCCATAGCTCCGCAACGAAGTCCTCTCCGCTGTCCAAAAAGAATCCGGGCTCTAGCGTCGACTTCATCGGAGAATAAGCGAGCTAGGTCGTCGATGTCCATGCCGAGGATGATCTACGTAGAGGCATCGCTAAATCAAGCTCCGACTTCACCAAGTCAAGAAACTTGTGAAGAAAACACACTCTGCTACTTGGCAAGAGGTAGAGGATGAAGAAATAGGAAGTGGGTAGACTTTAGAATTGGATTTCTCACTTGTTTTCATCAATCACCATTGATGAAGCAAGCTTCTTCAATGAAGAAGAAGATGAAGAAGATGAATATTGTTATGATAAGAATAAATTCAAAAATAAAAAATAAAATCCATTCTTATCATAATATTAACCTTAGTTTAGTGTAGAGAATGGACCATGGTTAGATATGATGGTTAGGGTTAAGGAAGAGATAAGAATGGTTGACTTGATCAAAGTTTCAAGAAACTTCAACATAAAACAAAATAAGCCACCATCCTTAAATAATTTCCAAAATGAATATATAAATAAATGAATAAGATAATCAAAACCCTAATCATTAAGTAAACCATGGTTTAATCTTTACACTTAACCAAGTTAATATGCATCATCAAACATGATACAAACAAGTGCACAAAAGTATATCGCATATACAATGCGCACAATCCAAGTGAGAAAATCCATTTAAAGTGAACCATTACTTGTTAATGCAAAGTAATATATCAAATATATAATTATCCATTAAATCATTAAATCAACACTTGATTCAATGATCCGGTCATGTCGCACACAACCGACTAGTATACAATGTATCGGCTTATCGAATCAACGCTTGAATCGATAACTAGGTTATATCGCATACAACCATTCGATACATTCATCGCGAGAATGGAATACGGTATCACATACACGCATTATTCTCGGTCCCGCACATATCTCATATGCACTCCTATTTCGTTTCGCTTGAGCCAGGAAACCTCTGTGTAGGACTCTAAAGACTCGTCAATACGCCGGCAGCAGGCGATGATCATATCAAACACCCACAAGCCGCAAGCGGTCTGCTAAACGTAATGGCCACCCAGGTATTGAGCGATCTGAAGATCGACGAGCAAGCCCGCTCACACTCCAGTGAATCCGACCAGTGACACTACCGTACAGTCCGGTCTGATCGTCTGATATGTCGCATATCTCGCCTAGGGGTGGTAAACGTCAGACCCCAATAGCTCGATAAGTCGTGTCGATATGAGGTCTATAACCATTCAAGAAACTACTGGTAACACTTACCAGTAAATCTCAGCAACCCTGGCCAGGGATTTCCTGTTATAGCCAATCGAACACAGCGCAACATCAACCCCCTATACCGGGAGAGACGAATCCCCTCCTATCGCTCATTGCCTCCATGTGACTCGGGACTGTACCCAAAAACCACCGTTTTGCACGCCCTCTTGGACGTGGTAAGATGGAAATCAAAGCACAGTGGGAACCACACAAGAATCTATGACGATCTCGGGTCAACAGACTACTCTGTACCAGTGTCACCAGAGAACTGCCATCTGACGTGAGGTATAATACCATCTGGGAGTTCTCGGCGAGTCCGTCCAGTGTAACCAGTCTCTACTGAGCACCCGTATATCATCTCTGATGTCAAACACCAATGGATATGGGATCATCCATCGCCCATCTGTATGGGTCGAGAAGGTACACGCTAGTCTACTCTGGTATATCGATGCCCCGTCTCGATACACCCTCGACTAGGGACTTTGAAGGATGTACTTATGGACTACCATGTCCCCACTAGTATGATCCGCATCACAGTCCAGGTAGTTAAGTACAGATCCTAAGGGCTTTACCAACATGTAATTGAGAGACAATCTGTGTACACGTTAAGGTAAAGAGCAACCAGATAGCATACTATCATGTCGAGCAAGAAAGTCCTCCCTATATATGTCCCAGCATCCACTACAATATACATCCTATGTACAGTAATGGCCTCTAGGGCATACATATAACTAACAATCTCCCACTTGCACTAGGGCCATCTGTAGCAGTGGTTGTAGTATCTCATACTCAACCATCCCATAAAAGTCTCTCTCTGGGAAAAGGCCTTTGTGAGTGGATCCGCTGTGTTGTCCTCTGAGTCTACTCTCCAAACCTCGATCACCCTGGAGATCAACCATCTCCATGATCAAGTGATACTGCCTTAGAATATGTCTGGATCACTGATGGGACGGGCGTTCCTTGGCATAAGCCACAACTCCATTGTCACACAATGGGAGGAACTAAGTTCATCTCATGAACTAATATACACCCAGACAGCCACTTTGGTAGCATCTTAAGTAGCGATGTATCCAGCCTTTATCGTCTAGTATGTCACGGTATCTAGCTTGGAACTCTTCCAACATACCGTCCCTTTACTGAGGGTAAAGACAATGCCTGCGACTGACATTCAGTCGTCTTTATCACCCTGGAACCCTTCCAGTGATTCTCCCCAGGATCGGTTGATACCGTCTCACTACATCTAGTGAGAGTCCTAACATCCAATTAGATCTATCTCATAGATCCAAAAACCCAGGATTTAGGAGGTATCACTTTGATCCTATATGGAGAATCATTGTGATAAGCGGAGATTGATCGAGCGTAGCATAAGAAACTCCTTTCTTATCAAGAGTATGTCATCCACGTACTCTACGAGGATCATCACCATACTCCCTACTACCTTTTTTGTTTATACAAGGTTCATCTACCATTTTGATGATGTCAAACTCATTGACTAATTCATCAAAACAGATGTTCCAACTCCGCGATGCCTGCTTTATCCTATAAAGCATCTTGCACACGTTTCCGTTGCTCCCACTGTCTACGAAGCCATCTGGCTGTGTAATTATAGACGCACTCTTCTAAAACATCATTTAGAAAAGCAGTCATGACACCCAACCACCAGATATCGTAGTCATGGTATGTAGCCGTGACAAGTAGGATCTGGATGGACTTAAGCATAGATACGGGAAAAGGTTTCATCATTATCCACGCCTGGTCAATGACGAAAACCTTTAACAAGTCTAGCTTTGAAAGTCTCAACTTTTCCATGTACACCAAGTAATCTTCTCAAGATATACTTGCTCCTGATGGGGATTTAACCCTTCAGATATAGCAACTAAAGTCCATACTTTGTCGGTGTATAAGGATTCCATCTCAGATCGATAAACATCCAGCCATTCTTACAGAGTCTCACTCCTGATGGCCAGCTCAAAACTAGTTGGGTCATCATCTCATGATGCATTCCTCGTTCCCACTGTCGTAGAGAAACCGAAGTATCTCTCAGGTGGGTGAGAAACCCTACTAGATCGGCGGAGAGGCCGAGGTTCGTTGAAATCTACTGAATCCTTTGGTTCTATCAAATCATCAGCTGTAGTTTGTATAGCTGGAACCTTTCCAGTTATACATTACAGACCTTGCCTCGAGCTTGTCCGGATTATGCTTTTAGACATAGGCCGGACAACCCCAAATCTTAACTATCTTAAGAGATGGGCTCTTCCTTTATCATATCAAATATGAAGTGGTAGGCAATTGATTTGATTTGACCCCTATTCAATAGGTATGCAGCTTCTCAAGTGCATAACTCCTAAAAGGAAATAGGTAACTCAGTAATACTCATCATAGAGCACACCATATCATATAGGGTGTGATTGCTCCGCCCCGATATACCTCGTGCTATGGTGTATTCGGAAGAGTAATGCCGAGAGAAAATCTCATTCTCCTTTAGAATAGTCCTGGAATTCCGTGCTCAAGTATTCTCCTCCTTGATCTCATCAAAGGACATAATACTTATACCCGTATTTTGGTTCTCTACTTCTAACTTATATTCTGTGAATATCTCAAAAGGTTCGGACTTGTGTTTCAACAGGAACATAGGTCTGAAACTCGAAAGATCATCAGAGAATGTAATGAAGTATTAAGAACCGGTCTTGGCATGTGTAGACAGGGGACCTTCATACATCAACATGTATCATCCCAAGAGTTCAGTAACTCTTTCTCTGTTTCCAGTAAACGGAGCTATGGTCATCTTATCTTTGTGACATGACTGGCGAGTTTCACAAGATGTAAATTCAAACTGATTTAAATATGCATCTATATGTAACTCTAGCTAGTCGGGTCACATTGATCTGACCTAGTCTACAATGCCTCAAGTAGGATTCGTTTATTTCTGAACTCTTCCTCTTGTGTGTGTTCCGTATACTAAGAACTGTAGTTTGATTTAGAACATCAATGCTTTTAGATAACGTGCCTGAACCGATCAACTTTTGATATAGGAAATGTTCAAAACATTATCCATCAATACAAAATTATATCGTTTCTTTACTAATAAAGAGACAGATATGATTTTGCATAACAGGTTCGGTATCTAATAACATTCGTTCAGAATCAATGTATTGTAATACAGGGTGACAGTGACCAACAGACTTGGCTGCAACACTTGCCCCGTTTTCTGCCTCATGAAACTTATCACCCGTTCTCAGTCTTCTACCTTTCTGTAGCCCTATGTAACATATTACATATCTGGGATCCTGATCTGGTATCACATACCCAGGACGTAAAGGATACTGAGAAACAGTTCTTTGTAACGAACACACCCGAAAATGATGCATCAGCATGCACTCTCTTCGTTTGGGCGGCACGGGAAATCTGGTATTCCCCAATTTCCTGCTCTGTCTTATAACAATTATAAGTTGGAGCGGGACCAACGTTCCCCAGCTCAGTATAACAAGCGGGTTCGGTCAATAATCCTTATTATTATCTTGATTAAGGCGTGATATGGTCGCTACCAGGAGAGAGAGAGAAGAAAACACTCAGCGTACGCTCTTGCAAGAATAGATTGGTTATTATTTTATCTAATCAGGATGGCTCCCACTGCTTTTTATCAAATCTTCCTTCAAACCATAAAAGGAAAGACTAGCCGGGATTAATTACACACTACAAGTTCGCCAATCTTTCAGCCAGTCCAGTGTCGGTACTTTGAGGGAGGTCCCTCGTGCTTTCGCACGAACCTAATTAATGTAAACCTCATTTTCCCAGAGGCGTAACCTCGTTAACACCTTTCTAGACACCTACTTGATCGGCTAATTGTAATGTATAAAACTCTCCCAAGAGTAACTCTTACTCGCAGCGGGTATCGGGATCCAACTATCTCATAGAAGGTATGCAATCTCATTGCAAATTTCAACACTTGAAATTCCCGATAATATGTTGCCCCTAACGTGCTATGACCTTGACGAAAGCCAACAAACCATAGCCCGCTAGTCAAGTTCAACCCGTACATTTCTTGATCGAATTAAACCCACCCGCACGACCCTTGACGAAAGCCAACAAAGCCGCACGACTACCCTAATCCAATCGCATCGTATGCTAGCAGATAAGCAGCATATAGCTACCGCACACTGCACCTTGACGAAAGCCAACAAATGCAGCACGAATACTATATACAACTTATCTGAAATGACGGAGGGCTACGACAGGTTTTTCTGAAAACCTATTGCGTAATGAACTTGATATCGTTGTAGAATCAAATGAATTTTGAAATGGAGTGTTTTTGAGGCTTTTCTAGTTTTGCTAAAGGAGTCACTCCCGGTGAAGGGATCGTCGGTCCTTTCCTCGTCGAATGAGGTGCGGGATATATCATATATATCACTGTGCAAAGCAAAAACACTTAAAAGCAATCAAAAGACAAACCGAGGGGTGTAGCATCTGCCAGTTATTGCTAAAGGAGTCACTCCCGGTGAAGGGATCTCGGTCCTTTCCTTATCGAATAAGGTGCAGGATATATCACATATACCGCTGTGCAAAGCAAGAACTGTAGCTACCTGTTTTAATTTTGAAATTCGATTCTACAACATCTTAGGTTTCTTTTATTTTCATTAATCACATTAATGAAATCCCATCATTTAAGTACCTAAACATCACAGATAAATACGACGTACACTTATGCCATCCGCATTCGCCTCGATGTCCCCTCGTGCACCGTTAGGTTAGGTAACTAACGGCAGAGCGGGGCAGGGATAGCACGGGAGTAAAACATAAGTAACGTCTATATAATATATCATATATACTATATACTGTATCTATCACAGAACATCACATGATCACAACACAGATATCGCAGCAGAAGAATCATATGAAATATTGGATATACTAGGACGTCCGTGTTTTCAATACTAGCCAGTATAAAACACGGATTCCACGGTCGTGATGAATAGCCAAACCCACACCCCTAGACCCCTACGAGAGCGGCAAGTAACCCTACCAATTCTAAAGTTAGGAGACCCGGACTCGACTCCTCGAGTTGGTCTCCCATTGGACTCCAGAACCCGGTTACTTGTGCCCTCCTCCTTGGGTCTATCCTAGTGCAGAAAAGTAAATAATATACAAACGGTGACTACTTCCGCAACCTGGAAGTGCCCCAATAAAAGAATATTACATACAAGTTTTTACATGAATGAAAATGAAAAACACTCATCTCACATAAAAACCCCCCCGGCTATTCAATCACGACGATCCAATATAACATATCCAGCAACACATAACATCACATGTCATCAACGTAAGTAAATATGCGCATCCCAATTGTCGTTGACATATAGCAACGAAACCGGCGATATCACATATTACACTTACGGTCACAGAAAAGAAAGTGTAAAACTACAACAGTTGGAATCCGCAACCATCTCAGACATCGCATGCCTGACCAAATGAATTACTTAAACATCACATGCCTAACAATTATAAACCCCGCATTTTAGTCTCAAAATCGAAAACACTTTTCAATATCAAGTCGGGCAATTCAACAAGATTCCCGACATCCTGATCGAATACTCGTCGCAAACTTCAGTAGGCGGCCGCACCCCCGATACCGTCGACGAAGTGCACCAAGGCGGAACACCGCTGCCGCGAGCACCCGAACGGATGCTTTCGGCGACGGGGTTTTCCTACAGTCACTTGGTCGGGGCAATGGGGTGAGGCTGTCTATTAAGTTTACCCGGCGAGTATCCGCGTACGCTACGTGATTGCGACGGACTTTTGATCACATCAAAATTCCGTGGCAACCGATCAAGTGAGGCTAAACTGCTATGTTTATAACATTCATTCAGTTATCTCATAACTTATTGTGAATTCCAATTATTGTATCCCATTCCAGATAAACAGAAAATGTTAAACTTTTCGATCGAACAATCGAACACCCAAGTTTTCCCGATACAGGTCAACACATGAAATAAGTCTAACAACATTCAGTTCGTGCCTCAGTACCAACGGTCCAGCCGTAGAAGGGTCAAGCCAACGCCTCACATGTGGCACGCCGTACTGCCCCAAACCCGAAGGTTCAAAGGGCAGTTCAAGACGGTCACATAATCGAGTTAAGGTTTGTTGTCTTCTAGAAGGTCCATCGCGTTACTTGCACTACCTAGAACGTCGTTAAACTACGGAAAAATCCAACACTTGGAAATTTCCCGACAGGGGAAAAGTTGGGTATTTATATCCGGTCGAACTTTTTAACATATTCTAAAAATTATCCGGAAAGCCACACAGACAAAATTTGATACTCCGATCGAAACACCGAATCCCCAAAACAACTCCAGAAAATTCAACTCTTCAATAAATATTAAAAATTCCCAGAAACACCATAAATAATATATAAGAATTACTGTGCTGAAAAGGATGCACAACACGACAAAAGAGCCGCGGATCCGCCGCCAGAGCCTACTGTAAGGCCGCGGATCCATGCCCCAGTTAATGAATCTTTCGCCTGAGTTTGCACAGTAATTCTTATATTATTTTAATGAGTTTTCTGAATATTTTTAATCTGGAAAAATCCCAGAATTTGGAAAACGTCCAGAGAGCTATTTGTAATAGGGTTTCGGGTTCGTTCGGAGTTCAAAATCCGTCTAGACTTCGCCTAAGGCTCTAGCTAGGCTCTGATACCACTGTAGGGTTCCTAGGCACTCTAGTGAGGTCTCACAAGCCATCAACCATGGCAATTTCAAATTCTACGGTGCCGAGAAACCCTAAATACGGATCGTTTGCTAGATTTCTAGGCGAAAAGATAACTAGTTAACAATTAACTAATGGGAAAACGGAAATACAACCTTTGTAGATCCGTTTCTCCACCTCCATAGCTCCGCAACGAAGTCCTCTCCGCTGTCCAAAAAGAATCCGGGCTCTAGCGTCGACTTCATCGGAGAATAAGCGAGCTAGGTCGTCGATGTCCATGCCGAAGATGATCTACGTCGAGGCATCGCTAAATCAAGCTCCGACTTCACCAAGTCAAGAAACTTGTGAAGAAAACGCACTCTACTACTTGGCAAGAGGTAGAGGATGAAGAAATAGGAAGTGGGTAGACTTTAGAATTGGATTTCTCACTTGTTTTCATCAATCACCATTGATGAAGCAAGCTTCTTCAATAAAGAAGAAGATGAAGAAGATGAATATTGTTATGATAAGAATAAATTCAAAAATAAAAAATAAAATCCTTTCTTATCATAATATTAACCTTAGTTTAGTGTAGAGAATGGACCATGGTTAGATATGATGGTTAGGGTTAAGGAAGAGATAAGAATGGTTGACTTGATCAAAGTTTCAAGAAACTTCAACATAAAACAAAATAAGCCACCATCCTTAAATAATTTCCAAAATGAATAAATAAATAAATGAATAAGATAATCAAAACCCTAATCATTAAGTAAACCATGGTTTAATCTTTACACTTAACCAAGTTAATATGCATCATCAAACATGATACAAACAAGTGCACAAAAGTATATCGCATATACAATGCGCACAATCCAAGTGAGAAAATCCATTTAAAGTGAACCATTACTAGTTAATGCAAAGTAATATATCAAATATATAATTATACATTAAATCATTAAATCAACACTTGATTCAATGATCCGGTCATGTCGCACACAACCGACTAGTATACAATGTATCGGCTTATCGAATCAACGCTTGAATCGATAACTAGGTTATATCGCATACAACCATTCAATACATTCATCGCTAGAATGGAATACGGTATCACATACACGCATTATTCTCGGTCCCGCACATATCTCATATGCGCTCCTATTTCGTTTCGCTTGAGCCAGGAAACCTCTGTGTAGGACTCTAAAGACTCGTCAATACGGCGGCAGCAGGCGATGATCATATCAAACACCCACAAGCCGCAAGCGGTCTGCTAAACGTAACGGCCACCCGGGTATTGAGCGATCTGAAGATCGACGAGCAAGCCTGCTCACACTCCAGTGAATCCGACCAGTGACACTACCGTACAGTCCGGTCTGATCGTCTGATATGTCGCATATCTCGCCTAGGGGTGGTAAACGTCAGACCCCAATAGCTCGATAAGTCGTGTCGATATGAGGTCTATAACCATTCGAGAAACTACTGGTAACACTTACCAGTAAATCTCAGCAACCCTGGCCAGGGATTTCCTGTTATAGCCAATCGAACACAGCGCAACATCAACCCCCTATACCGGGAGAGACGAATCCCCTCCTATCGCTCATTGCCTCCATGTGACTCGGGACTGTACCCAAAAACCACCATTTTGCACGCCCTCTTGGACGTGGTAAGATGGAAATCAAAGCACAGTGGGAACCACACAAGACTCTATGACGATCTCGGGTCAACAGACTACTCTGTACCAGTGTCACCAGAGAACTGCCATCTGACGTGAGGTATAATACCATCTGGGAGTTCTCGGCGAGTCCGTCCAGTGTACCCAGTCTCTACTGAGCACCCGTATATCATCTCTGATGTCAAACACCAATGGATATGGGATCATTCATCGCCCATCTGTATGGGTCGAGAAGGTACACGCTAGTCTACTCTGGTATATCGATGCCCCGTCTCGATACACCCTCGACTAGGGACTTTGAAGGATGTACTTATGGACTACCATGTCCCCACTAGTATGATCCGCATCACAGTCCAGGTAGTCAAGTACAGATCCTAAGGGCTTTACCAACATGTAATTGAGAGACAATCTGTGTACACGTTAAGGTAAAGAGCAACCAGATAGCATACTATCATGTCGAGCAAGAAAGTCCTCCCTATATATGTCCCAGCATCCACTACAATATACATCCTATGTACAGTAATGGCCTCTAGGGCATACATATAACTAACAGTGCCTATGCTTAAGTCCATCCGGATCCTACTTAACATTGCTACATACAATGACTACGATATCTGGTGGTTGGGTGCCATGACTGCTTTTCTAAATAATGATTTAGAAGAGAACGTCTATAAGTACACAGCCAGAGGGCTTCGTAAACAGTGGGAGCAGCGGAAATATATGCAAGTTTGCTTTACAGGATAAAGTAGGCATCGCGGAGTTGGAACATCTGTTTTGATGTGGTAGTCAAAGAGTTTGACTTCATCAAAATGGTAGATGAACCTTGTATGTACAAAAAGGTAGTATGGAGTATGGTGATGATCCTCGTAGAGTACCTGGATGACATACTCTTGATAGGAAAAGAGTTTCTTATGCTACGCATGGTCAATCTCCTCTTATCACATTGATTCTCCATACAGGATCAAAGTGATACCTCCTAAATCCTGGGATTTGGATCTATGAGATAGATCTAAATGGATGTTAGGCTTCTCACTAGGTTTAGTGAGATGGTATCAATCGATCCTGGGGAGAATCACTGGAAAGGTTCCACGGTGATAAGGACGGCTGAATGTCTGTCGCAGGCATTGTCTTTACCCTCAGTGAAGGGACGGTATGTTGGAAGAGTTCCAAGCTAGATACCGTGGCAGACTAGACGATAAAGGCTAGTAACATCGCTATTAATGATATTACCAAAGAGGCAGTTTGGGTGTATATTGGTTCATGAGTTGAACTAGGTTCCTGCCATTGTATGACAATGGAGGTGTGGCTTTGGCCCAGGAACCCCAGTCCCAACAGTGACCCAGACATATTCTGAGGCAGCTTCACCTGATCATGGAGATAGTTGACCTCCAGGTTGATCGAGGTTAGGAGAGTAGACTCAGAGGACAACACGGCGGATCCACTCACGAAGGCCTTTTCCCAAAGAGAGACTTATATGGGATGGTTGAGTATGTGATACTGCAACCACTGCTACAGATGGCCCTAGTGCAAGTGCAAGATTGTTAGTTATATGTATGCCCTAGAGGCCATTACTGTACATTGGATGTATATTGTAGTGGATGCTGGGACATATATAGGTAGGACTTTCTTGCTCGACATGATAATACGCTATCTGGTTGCTCTTTATCTTAACATGTATACTTTCTGTCTCTCTGTTACATGTTGATAAAGCCCTTAGGATGTGTACTCGACTTCCAGGACTATGATGCAGATCATATTAGTGGGGCCTGGGTAGTCCATGAGTACATCCTTCAATGCTCCTAGTCGTGGGAATATCGAGATGGGGCATCGATATTCCAGGTTAGACTAGCGTATATCTTCTCGACCCATCTGATGGGCGATGGATGATCCCATATCCATTGGTGTTTGACATCAGAGATGGTATGCGGGTGCTCAGTGGAGACTGGATACACTGAACGGACTCGCCGAGAACTCCCAGATGGTATTATACCTCACGTCAGATGGCAGTTCTCTGGTGACATTGGTACTGCTTAGTCTGTTGACCCGAGATCGTCATATAGTCTTGTGTATCTCCCACTGTGCTTTGATTTCCACCCTACCACGGCTCTACTGAGTCATGCAAACATGTGGTTTTTGGGTACAGTCCCGATTCACATAGAGGCAATGTGCGATAGGAGGGGATTCGTCTCTCCCGGTATTGGGGGTTGATGTTGCGTTATGCTCGACTGGCCATAACTGGAAATCCCTGGCTAGGGTTACTATGATTTACTGGTAAGAGTTATCAGTAGTTTCATGCTTGTTATGGACCTTATATCTCCATGACTTATCAAGATACTGGGGTCTGACGTTTACCACCCCTAGGCGAGATATGCGACATATTAGACGAACAGACCGGACTGTACGGTAAGTGTTACTGGTTGGATTCACAGGAGTGTGAGTGGTCTTGGTCGTTGATCTTCTGATCGCTCAATACCCGGGTGGCCGTTACGTTTAGCAGACCGCTTGCGGCTTGTGGGTGTTTGATATGATCATCACCTGCTGTCGGCGTATTGACGAGTCTTTAGAGTCCTACACAGAGGTTTCCTGGCTCAAGCGAAATGAAATAGGAGCGCATATGAGATATGTGCGGGACCGAGAATAATACCAGTATGTGATACTGAATTCTATTCTCGCGATTTGTATCATCGGAGGTTATATAAGATATAGCCGGGTTACCGAATCAAGTGTTGATTCGATACATTGATACACTTGATATTAGTCGGTTATATGCAGTATGACCGGATCATTAAATCAAGTGTTGACTTAATGATTTAACGTATAATTATATATTTGATATATTACTTTACATTAACTGGTATTTGTTCACTTAAGATGGATTTTCTCACTTGATGTGCACATTGTATATATGATATAGTTTTGTGCACTAGTTTGTATCATGTTTGATGGTACATGCAAACTTGGGTGTGTGTATGTTTTAAACCATATTTAGGTTAATGGTTAGGATTTTATTTGGTTTATTTATTTTCTTTAATTCATTTTTGGGAAAAAATGAAATGGTGGCTTAATTTGTTCTATTGTTGAAGCTTCATGAAGCTTTGTATAAGTCTACCATTTTGTTTTATGCTTAACCTAACCTTTTACCTAAACCCTAGTTTATTCTCTACACTTATTTACCTCACCCATGGTTGCATTATGATATGATTCACTTGAATTTTCTTTTAAGTTAATTCTTATCATATTCTTTCTTCTTCTTCTTCTTCTTTTTCTTCAAGAAGAAGAAACCTTGCTACCTTCAATGGTGCCATGAGAAAAAGAGTGAGAAATCCAAATCCAAAGTGAACCCACTTCCTATTTCTTCATCCTCTACCACTTGCCATGTAGTAGAGTGTGTTATCTTCACAAGTTCTATGACCAAGTGAAGATGGAGCTTGATCTTGAGTTGCCTCGACATAGATCATCTTCGGCATCGAAGTCGACGACCTAGCCCGATCATTTCTCCGACGAAACCATCACCAGAGTCCGGGATCCGATGATTGCAGTGGAGGGACGTCAACACGGAGCTAGAGAAATGGAGGACCGGATCTACAAAGGTTGTAGTCACTTTCCTTTTAGTTAAAGTTGTTAACTTGCATTCTTTCGCCTTACCTCTAGTTAACGATCTAGTATAGGGTTCTTTGGCACATGAAAAAATTTGATTTTGGCATGGTTGATTAGTTGTAGAACCTCATTACTGTGCCTAGGAACCCTACAAGTATGCTATCTGGTTGCACTTTACTTTAACATGTATACTTGTCTCTTTATACTGTCATATTGTTGCATGTTGGTATAGCCCTTAGGATGTGTACTTGACTACCTGGACTATGATGCGGATCATACTAGTGGGGATATGGTAGTCCATAAGTACATCTTTCAAGGTCCCTATTCATGGTTGTATCGAGACGGGGCATCGATATACCAGTGTAGACTAGCGTATTCGCATCTCAACTCATGAGATGGGCGATGGATGATCCCATATCCATTGGTGTTTGACATTATAGATGGTATACGGGTTCTCAATGGAGACTTGGTACACTGGACGGACTCGCCGAGAACTCCCAGATGGTATTATACCTTACGTCAGATGGCAGTTCTCTGGTGACACTTGTGCAGGTTATTCTGTAGACCCGAGATCGTCATAGAGTCTTGTGTGATTCCCACTGTGCTTTGATTTCTACCATACCACGTCCATGAGGGCGTACAAAATGGTGGTTTTTTGGTACAGTCCCGAGTCACATGAAGGCAATGAGCGATAGGAGGGGTTTCGTCTCTCCAGGTATTAGGGGTTGATGTTGTGCTGTGCTCGATTGGCCGTAACAGGGAAGTCCCTGGCCAGGGCTGATTAGAGATTTACTGGTATGTGTTACCAGTAGTTTCTCGACTCGTTATGAGCCTCACATCGGCATGACTTATCGGTTATTGGGGTCTGACGTTTACCACCCCTAGACTTGATATGCGACATATCAGACGAGGAGACTGGACTGTACGGGAAGTGTTGCCGGCAGTCTTTCACAGGAGTTGGAGCGGGCTTGCTTGTTGATCTTCTGATCGCTCAATATCCGGGAAGCCGTTACGTCCAGCTAGTACCGCTGACGGCTTGTGGGTGCGTGATGTGATCATCATCTACTGCCGGCGTATTGACGAGTCTTTAGAGTCCTACACCGAGGTTTTACTGGCTCAGGCAAAACGAAATAGGAGCGCATATGTAATATGTGCGAGACCGAGATAATGCGTGTATATGATGCCGTATTCTATTCTTGCGACTTTTTGTATCGGTCGGTTATATATGATATAGCCGGGTTATCGAATCAAGTGTTGATTCGATAAGTCGATACAATGGATGTTAGCCGGTTATATGAGATATGACCGGATTATTAAGTCAAGTGTTGATTTAATAATTAAGTGTATAATTGTATATTAGATATACTAATTTACATTTGCTAACACTTGTTCACTTTAGGGTTTTTCTCACATGTGAATACTTGTATATAAATATATGTGATATATATATTAAAGTGTTTTCTTTTGTATCATGGTTGATGATACACTAGACTTGGATGTATGAGACTTACACCATGCTACATATTATGTTGGGTTTTTATATTTTAAGTAATTACAAAATTATGTGGAGGATTAGATCAATGCATGAAGCTTGTGGAAGCTTGTGGATGCATTGACTAAGTCCACTTGAGTTTGTTTTTACTATAGATATTTCTTAACCCAACCATAAGTGTTAGCTATGGTTATGGCTCTTCAAGAGTTAGTAAATGATACTCACTCACCATGGTTAGATTACTCACTTAATCATTATCGTCATATCTTTTCTTTTGTTCATCATCTTATTCTTCATTGAGCAAGAGAAAAGCAAGCTAGGGTTTGATCCAAAGTGAGAATTCTTGTGAGAAACAAAATTCTAAAGAGAACCCACTTCCTATTTCTCCATCCTGAACTAGATTAGCACTTTAGTATAGGGTGTTTGCTTCACTAATTCTCTAGTTAGTGAAGTAGGAGCTTGAGCCGGAATTCCCTCGACGTAGATTATCTTCGGCCTCGGAGACTTTAAGAAAGGTCGCACCTTTCGCCTCGTGAAGCCATGCAAGGGTCCGGGAGAACCACGATCACAGCGAAGGGACTTCATCAAGGAGCTAAAGAAGTGGAGGAACGATCTACAAAGGTTGTATTTCGTATCCCTTTAGAGTAAAGTTGTTTACTTGCTTCATGATTCGCCTAAACTCTAGTTTACGATCTTGCTTAGTGTTATTCGGCACATAAAAATTTAATTTTGGCATGGTCGATGCCTTGTAGAGCCTCGTTAGTGTGCCTAGTAACCCTACAGATAGATCATAGGAATGAATATAATGTCATGCAAGGAAATGTACATCATAAGGCTTCTTAAGCGGAGTATCATATCGTAAGTATGCCGTGGAACATACACACGGTACGTCACTCTACTTGAGTCACCTACTCCATCAACCAAGGGTCATCCTACACTCAGAAGGTAAAACCTAACACTCTGATACCAACTTTGTCACGACCCGAAAAGTACCGAGCATGACTGGCACTTAAATTACAAAACGTCTCGAGGCGTACGTAATCTAAGTAAGCGAAACCCAGAAATCAAAACCGATGAAGCAGTAGAGTGAAGGAAAAACCAATTTAAAGCAAGTGGTTTAACAACATAAGCCGAAGTATTGCATCTTTAAAAAGCTCAAGTCTTTTGTAAAAATTTCGGCAGAGTTTCCTTTGTAAATACTCACCCCAAATGGGTACAAAATCCGATAAAGCATATATAATGGATAAGGGCATCCCTAAGCAGGAGCTAGCTCTTCGCCAAGAGGGCGGACAAAACCACGCAAGCAATAAAATATACAACGCCGAAGGGCGAGGATCAAAAACTCAAAAGAAAGCCCATCTCCACCAGAAAACCATAATAATACAAGCGCGACTCTAAGGTCGAAAGAATAAACACTGGTCTTCTAGTTCTATCAAATATACAAGTCTGGTTGATGGAGTTTTTACTAGATACAACTAAATATAAATATAAATACAATGGTGGTCACGATGCAAATGAAAGCCCCTACCAAAGCTATCACAGGAAGGAACAGTGTGCCAGCAAAGCCGCAACAAAACCTGTGCGGCAAAACCTGCAAGGAACTGTGGCACAACGGGGGTGAGTTGCCAACTCATGAGTAGAAAATATCACAGAGCAGAAATCGCATTTATGACGCTATCTTAGGTCATATCAAATAATATTCTCGAATAATATCTTGATCCATCTACATATAAATGCAAAACCATGTGCTCATGTCAGTGACTCAGATAGCAACATATCAGATATATGATGTATGAATGCATTACGAATGAAAATAGAATACATCATGAAATCAACAGAGGAATCAGTGTCAGGCATCGACACAAAAGATAAATCTCAATATCTCAATTTCTCAATACCTCGGGCTCCGTCAGTCCGGATCGGCCCACATCATCAATCACACGACCACGAATGGTATCCTCCGGATATCCGCCGCCCCAGACAATCACCGGTAGGCATTCTGCCCCTGCCGGGCTCATCGTCTACAACTCGAGTTTCTTGCCCCGGGGTACCATACCGGGTCCACCATATACCCGCAGACGGTTCATCCAACTCCTCCAATCGGGTCACGAAAACCATCTCAGAACCGAGAAAATATCATGGTGGACAAGATTCATCATATCAAGGAAAACCGCATTTTTCTCTTTAAAATAAATCATTAGTTTATAAAACATTCACATGCGGTTTCCAAATCCAGAAAATCTCAAGAAGGATCCGAATTCATCAAATCACCATGTCAATAAACAGCGAAAACTGGCATAAATCTCCATAATACTGCATAACCAATGAATATATAATTGCATCTGATATCATGCAATGAATGCAACAGTTAAACTAGCATATGAAAGCTATAACATATTGCAACTACCAGCTAGCAAGCTATGTCAATGAAATAGTATTCTCTAAAGTGTACGTGACATGGCAATTACCGATGATGATGTGTGTGAGCCGGAAAGTAGGTGTACGTGGAACATACACATCATCGGTAATGGTGCTGGTGTCCTGACAACAAGGTTTCATAATAATTACAGACAATACATGTATGAGCATGCAATGCGATGAAACATCATGAATATACGGAAAGTGATGTAGTAACAGCAACACTGAAGAATATACCTATCCAATATACGAGTCATACGATTTAGGTATTAAAAATACCCACAATTCTCGACTTTTGAAAACAAGTATTACTCGAGCCTAGTCAAAAGGGTAAGGAAATCCACCTAAATCTGAGTCGATCTATATATATCTAGTAGTCGGTGATCTTGCCTCAATAGTATCACGTACGATACAATATATATATATATATATATATATGACATCCTCGAGTCAAGATTGCGGATCTAACATCATAACTATATCTCGTAAGGTAAATCTATCGTATGGTATCCCAAATCTGGTTATGGGTCAAATCTCATATTTATGTCATTACTCATCTGGTATCCTTATCATCATATGTCATGAACTGGGGTGCAGATCTAAGTCTAGTACAAACAGATACCATCAACAAATATATGTGCGTGTGTCTGAAACACATCGTCTAAATATCCTCTATACTATCATGTCGTATCTCCTAATATGAACCAAATCACACCACCGATCTCATGGCAACATGCCCAATCCTCTTCGACTCATCTCCAAATACCATATACTATCCTCATCAACCGAAATATAAGTGTATGTATGTATATATATATACACACACACACACACACCAACGCATCCATATATATACACACACACACACCCACATATAAACATATACACCCAAACCATATCCCGTGTATGCTCGTGTGTGCTTGTCAACCTTACTCTAGGGTTCACGACTAAGAACCCAACTAAACCCTTTGCTTCAAATCTCGCTAGCACTATCCCATGATCTCCTAATGCTTTTCTTGCTAAGGTTCATATCTCGCAATAACCCATATATGTATATCTATACCACGTCACATCAAAATCTTATGAAATTGCGGGGTGATATACGCCATCCACCCGACTTCCCCCGTAGATATATATCTACTCACATTGCTTTTCTCTTGTCGTTGCCGATGTCACCACGCGCTTTCTTGTCGTCTCAAAGTCCACATGGGGGTAACTACAGGTCATAACGTATCATATCACATTAAACTCCAAATCAAAACCAAAACGACACGCTAAAAGCCTATAGGTTAGAACTTACGGACTACGCCTTTCAAACCACTAAACAACCCTCGATATCGTCGTACAAACGTCAAGTGATCGAGATAAAACACAAATACTAAAATCCAGAATTAAAAATACGAATAAGATAACCCCGAATCAAAACAGAAACTCATGATTTTAGTCCCAGATTTTACCCTTGGTGAAATTAGCCAATTTTGCATATATTGAGGATCTAATTTAGAGAAGATAAAGCCCTAGAACCAACACGAGACAAATCCAACCCACCCTGGCCGCAAATTGCGGCCAGATGGAATAAATCTGCGGCCCAGGTGAGGGAGTAGGGCCTAGGGTCTTGGGTAAAGATTCCTGGGTGCCTGCTTATCTTTCAGTGTTTGCTAAATAATTTTCTAGGTCCCCGAGTGTTAGCAGATTCAATTTTCTCATCACAAAATCTAGAAAAATATGGTATCAGGGTTTCTAGGTTCATGTTGCAGGGTTTTAGTCTATTGTTTAGCCCACAATAAAATACCTACAGGGGTCTAAGGTCACTATAAGCCTCAATTACACATCACAACTCAAGAATTCCTCAAATCCTAATTAGAAATTTCCAAACCACACTAAACGACACTAAATCGGTTCTAATCAAACATGGATATAAAAGCAATGGAAATACTATGGTAATGGTTAAGAGAATACCTCATTTGGTAACTCAAGAATTTTCTTGAGTTGCCCCAAGTCTTCAAAATCCGATTTTTCTTGGTCCAAAGGGTTGGTGAGAAGCTTGTGCATGATTTTAATGAAAGGAGTGAGGTGTTTTGAGGTGGGAAATAAGGTGTTTTCAAGTGAAGAGGAAGGGGGAGAGGGAGAGGCAGCCATGTAGTGAAAAGGAGAGAGAAAGAGATGAGAAAATGCGGGGGACAAATAGGCATGGTTCTCTCTTGACCCCTCACACTCTCTCACTTGCCCATGCTTCATATTCTTTTCTTTTTTTTATCTTTTCTTCTCATTTCATTTTTAAAACCAAACTCATAAATCCCAAATGAAACCATGGTTATAAAATGTAACACAAGTGTAAAATACGATACGGTGCATGCCATGTGCACAAAACAAGCTTAATGAGCGATTAGCGATATTTAATTGCGATTAGAATTAAAATAGTATAAAATAAATCATAAAGTTTCATAATTGTCTTAAATCCAATATAGCACCCTCATTTCAGTAATTTCTATAATTTTTCAAATTTTTCCCAATTTATCGGTATTTAATTATACCGCAATATTAAAATATTCAATATATTTATTATTTAATTTAAAAAATTCCCAAAATAATATTTTATTTTTCTGAAATGTTACAATAGGAATGTCATTTCCTATCAAGAGAATGTTATCCATGTACAAGATAAGGAATACCACAGTTCTCGCTATAATCTTACTATAGATGCATGGTTCATCTGGATTTTTGATAAAGTCGAATTCTTTGACCGTCTCATCAAAACAGAAGTTCCAATTCCATGATGTCTGATTTAATCCATAAATGGATTTAACCAACATGCACACTTTCCCGCTGCTCCCACTCTGAATGAAACCCTCTGGCTGATCCATATAGACGCACTCTTCTAAATGTCCATTCAAAAAAATGGTCTTTACGTCCATCTGCCAAACCTCATAATCGTGGAAGGTAACAATGGCAAGAAGGATCTGAATGGATTTGAGCATAGCCACTGGAGAAAAGGTTTCATCATAGTCCAAATAAGGTTTTTGAAAAAAAAACATTTTGCAACAAGTCTAGCCTTATATGTTTCAACCTGTCCATCTAATCTTTCTGAATATCCATTTGCAGCCTACGGGTTTTACCCCTTTGGGAGCAATGTCCAAAGTCCATACTTAGTTACTGTACATGGACTCCATCTCGGTTTGCATTCCATCCAGCCATTTTACCGAGTCACCGCTCTGAATGGCTTGCTGGAAGCTAGTTGGCTCATCATTCTTCATGATGCAATCCTCTCTATCCCCGTCTATAAGAAAACCGTAGTATCTCTCGGGCGGATGAGACTGCCTAGTAGTCCTACGGAGTAGTGCGGGGATGTCCTGTTCTTTTGAAACCTCTGATTCTGCCATGCTTTCAGTAATAGCTTGTGGTTCTGGAATTTCTTCCAATTCTATTGCACCCCCACCAGTTTCTTTTTCCAAAAATTGATTTTCCAAAAAGTGGGCATGAAGAGAAACAAAAACCTTTTTTTCCTCTGCGTAATAGAAAAGATACCCCTAGGAGTTTTTTGGGTATCACATAAACTTACACAGTACTAAGCATGCCTCGAGCTTGTCCGCATGCTGCTTTTTTACAAAAGCTGGAAATCCCCATATCTTCAGATGCTGAAGATAGGGTTTCTTCCCACTCCACATCTGATATGGTGTAGTAGACACAGTCTTGGTAGGAACATTGTTCAAAAGATATGCAGCTGACTCTAGTGCATATCCCCAGAAGGATTGCGGTAACTCAACGTTACTCATCATGGAACGTACCATATCCAATTGGGTTCTGTTCCACCTTTTCGATACACTGTTGTGTTGTGGTGTGTATGGAGAAGTAAGCTGAGAGAGAATTCCATTCTCTTTTAAGTAATCCAGGAATTCGACACTTAAGTATTGACCACCTCGATCAGATCTAAGAGTCATGATTCTTTTGCCTGTTTGTTTTTCCACTTCATTCTTATATTCCCAGAATTTCTCAAAGGCCTCGGATTTATGTTTCATTAAGAAGACATATCCATACCTAGAGAAATCATCTGTAAAATTAATGAAATAGGAATAACCACTTCGTTCATGTATATATATTGGACCGCACACGTCGCCGTGTATGAGTCCAAGAGCTCTCTTGCTCTTACTCCGTGTCTAGTGAATGGAGTCATTGTCAACTTTCCTATGAGATAAGATTGACAAGTTGTATAAGACTGATATTCGAACGGATCCAAATATTCCTCTCTATGTAACTTTGTCAACTGTGTTTCATTGATGTGACCCAGTCTACAATATCATAAGAAAGCCTGATTTAATTCTGGAGACTTTCTTTTAAGTGTGTTTTGTACGTTGAAAAACTGAGCATGATTTAATACGTATATAACATTATCTAGTGTACCTGACCCAATTAAACCATGATTAAGGTGGATGTGGTTCACATCACTTACAAATGTAAAATCATATCCTACTTCAGAAAGTAAAGATACAGATATGCTATTACAAGCTAGACTAGGTACACACAAACAGTTACGTAAAATGAATATCTGCCCACTTGACAATTCTAGGTGATATTCCTCTACGGATATAGCGTTCATGCTTATTCTGTTAGCAACCCTGAGAGTCATATCACCTGCCCTGATAACTCTACGGTTTCTCAAAGCCTATAATGAATTACGGATATGAGATCCTGATCGGTATCTAGTATCCAGGAAGTAGAGTTAATTGACAGACAGTTTTCAATCATAAACACATCCGAAGGCGAAGCCACAACATGCTTCAGATCCTGGATTCTGGCTTTCTAAGCCATGCATTCCTTTTGCCAATGCCCTTTCCCGTGACAATAGGAACATCCCTCCTTCCCTACTGTTATCCCTAAAACTTTTGCCCTGCCCTTTCCTTCTACTTTAGTGACACCGTCCATCGGCTTGGTAGAGGCCTTCTTCTTCTCTCCCTTAGCTTTCGCATTGGATCTAGAAGAAGAAGATTCCCCAATAAGAAGAACGGGTGTCTCCCTGGTTTCCTTAAAGGTGTAAGTAGAACGTAGGGACTGTAAAATCAAGTTAGTATATAACTCGTTCTCCAATGTGGTCCCTAGGTCTGTGAGCTCTTTAATATAGCTGATCATTGTAGGTACGTGGTCCCCTATAGATGACCCGACAACTAACCTCGGTTGAAGCAATTCCTTCAAGGTCTCATATCTTGCGATACGAGATTTCTCTCCATATAAATCTTTTTTATGGAGGAATATAGAAGCTAAGTTCATCTTCTCGTGCTGCTTCTGGTGTTCACTATCCATTGAGGACAACACGAGGAACTTGGCATTCACACTGTCTTTTTCCTTTGTATTACGGATATCAATATCCGCGACGGTGGAAACTAGACCTGGGACGGTGGGAGCTTTAGTAGTAAGGAGGTGGCCCAGCTTGTCATAGATAATGGACATCTGGACAAACCTTTGCCAATCAATATGGTTTGGCTCAGTCAATTTATTATCTAGCTGTAACCTTTGCCTGGTAACCTGGTCGCTACAATTAAGAGAGTGAGAGAACACTTAGCATAATACTCTTGCAAGTTTAGATTGATTTTTACTTTATCTAAACATGATGGCTCCCACTGTATCTCGAATCCTTCCTCAAACCATAAAAGAAGAATTAGTTAGGATTAATCTCACTCCTACAATACTTGCTTAACCATTCGGCCAGGCTGGTATCGGTACTTCGAAGGAGGTTTTCCAACGTTTTCGCGAAGTTCCTTAATTACATAGCCTTTTTTCTCTGGAGGTGTAGCCCCACTAACACCGTTCTAGACACCTACTTAGTTTATAGCGTTGATCATTTAGTGAAAAATCTCCCGAGGAGTAGCGGATACTCACACTAGGATCGGGATCCAAATATCATTTTGTGATAATCCTGAAGGAATCCTAACAAAATTATCACACTCCAAATGGATTACAACACTAGAAAGTTTCAGTTTCCTTAGAAACTCCCGATATGGATTTTTGCCCCAAGCTCTTATGACCTTGACGAAGGCCAACATACCATAAGTCGCAAGTCAAGTTTTATCCGTTATTGTCCAGGTTAATTTGAACCCACCCGTACATACCCTTGACGAAGGACAAAATAGTAGTACGACTGTCTTAAACTAACACATCTATCTATGCTACAGATGAAATTCAGAAGCTACCAATCACTATGCCTTGGTGAAGGTCAAAATACATAACTTGAATACTACCGAATACCCAACTGAAATGATGGAGGGCTACGAATGGTTTTCGTGAAACCGTGAACATAATGAACTTGATTTAATCGAAGTAGCCATGATAGATTTTAAAAGAGTGGTTTAGGCTCGGCATTTAAAAGTTTGCTTTTTGAAAAAAACCGAGTGGTTTTGAAATTATTCCAACGATTCAGCCTTGGTTTATTTGCTTTGCATTAATCATATAATGCTGTCCCATCATTTACACCTACCATTGCAGAAAGAAATTAAAATACCACGTATTCTTATGCCATCCGCATTCGCCATTGGGCTCTGTCTAACACCGTTAGGTTACTTAAATAACGCCAGAGCGGGGGCTGGACTAGCACGGATGCAAAATATAAGCAACGTCTATTATATAACATATATAATATATCCATTTGTCTCACGCAATAATAGGCATTCCAGATCACATATGGACATATTAGATATACTAGGAATTCTGCATTTCGTTTAAGCCTGTAACGAAATACGGATTCCACGGTCGTGATGAATAGCCAAACCCCACCCTAGACCCTTATGGGTGTGGCAAACTACCAGCCAAATTTCTGAAGTGAAGCAGCCTCCCTCAGTAAAATGAGTAGGCCACTTGGCACTTCAAAGAACCGGGTAGTTTTAGCATCCCACATTGGGTCTATCCTAGGAGCAAAAATAGTCAAAGAAATAATACAACGGTGGCTACACCTCAACCAGGATATGCCCCACAAAATAATAATACATCACTTTACAATTTACATCGAATGAAAGAAAGAAAATTCTCTTCTCACATCCCCTGTCTACTCATCCACGACGATCCAATATTCCATATACACAAACCATCACAGATATGTGCAAGCCCCAACTAACCGACATATAGCAATTAGTAAAATTTTAGAAACACATATATCAAACTGAAACATGTTAAACGAAGTTAAAACTGCGACTTCGAAATACTTCGTATTGCCTTAACAGAAAGATAATAGTATAATCAAAATTGGAAAAATCAAACACCACCTGAAACCTTAGATCCAAGAGACTAGAACAAAGAAAAAAAATTCTAGACATTTCCACACTACAAAACCGGCGAGGCCGGTCATAATGAGGGTTTGGATGGCCATGTTGAGGTGGAATTGCCTTGTTTTTGTTCTACGTTCATCCCACAACAAATAAAGCACTCTTCAATTGTTTAAAAAAAATTAGAATCTCTGAAAAAATCGATAGAAATTTGGATTTCTTGTTTCGTGTTTCGGAGTTATTTCGGTTTCGTAATTTTACACGTTGTCTAAACTGTTAGCTAAGGTTTAGTATGCTCTGATACCATTGTAAGTCGATGTTGCGCATCCCGCGGGTTCGCGGGGAGACGGGATACACAAAAAACAAATTTTATGGGCTTCGCAACACCGACTTGAACTCCAGGATCGATACTAAACCCTAACAAGCAAAACCGTTTGAGGTTAACTACTCGGATAGAAAGGTATACCTCACAGAAACATGTCCTTCGGGTCTTCTTGCTTTCCTACTCCTCATCATAGGCTCCTCGGATTGTACACGGATCGGGCCTCCTCATCGGTCACCTCAAGTCAAAGACGATCCACCCGAAAGTCTATAGTCTGAGCTCCAACCTCAAATCTGAGGTAATTAAGGCACCTAGTTCGCAAAACTAGATGTCCTAGATGATGTAAAGAGTGAATATGGATTAGTTAATATCTAAATACCCGAGGTTTCTCAACACATGAGACATTTAGGGTTAGAGGAGGAAGAAGAGGCTTGAGGAAAAGAGAGTGTAGAACTGAGCAAGGGAATGAATATGGCTAAGAGTTATCACTAATGAAGCATACCAATAATTCAAGCAAGAAAAATATCTCACCAAAATACCTAGCATGCTTGTAAAATATCAAGCATACTTCAATAGTGATCAAGTGAGTAATCCCCATGAGTCACCAAATAACCATGTTTCACTTAATGCAAACCTCCACCTCATTTCCTCTACCTCATAACCATTTAATCTAAATGGTTAATAAAAATATGAGGTGTCTTCTTCTAGAAGCAATCTTGAGTAAATTACAAGAATGCCCCTCATCCGTATATACAGACCCGTATCCGTATTCCGAAAAATAAGAATACAAAGAGACGAAAATAATTCATCAATATAATACTAAGTTCCGGCTTAAACCAAAGTCAACTAGTATTATCCGCCCGAACATCATATGTGCACAAGTACACGTATGTGATCGAAGCCCTGTCGTAAAACCTTACGGCCTCTACATCTTTTGCCCGATGCAGGGAAACCCTCTGTGTGGGACTCTAAAGACTCGACACTACGCTGGCAGTGGGTTTAACCATAAGTCGTCAGCGGTACTAGTTGCACGTAACGGCTACCCAGGTATCTATTGATAAGAAGGCCGATGAGCAAACTCATCCGAACTCCTACTGAGCCTATCTGTGACAATCTCCGTACAGTCTGGTCTGTTCGTCTAAGATTATCGCATATCGGGCCTAGGGGGCGGTAATCGTCAGACCCCTAATAGCATAATAAGTCGCACCAGAGTGTAGCCCAAAACACCTTAAGAAACTACTGGAGTACCTATCAGTAAATCTCGCTTGCCGTGGCCAGGGACTTTCTGTAATGGCTTTCTGAACACAGCGCGATATCTGTTGGAGTTAGTGCCCTCAGAGTCAATTATTGGATCACAGGCACGTGATTGCAATGATTGAGGGAGGACCTATCCCGGTAGGACAGTCTTACTCGAGATGATAGTATGCTATCTGGTTTATCTTTATCATCGTGTACTGCTTTAGGTGACTTGACATGTCGCTATTACACGTTGATAGAGCCCCTAGGATTCTTGCTTGACGACCAGCAGTATGATGGCGATCATATACGTGGGAGCTGGGGTCTATAAGCACATCCTTAAAAGGTCCCTAGTCGTAGGAGTTTCGAGACAGGGTATCGATACTCCATTAGTAGACTAGTGTATACAGTCGAGACCCCGACGAGGGGCGGTGGCCGGTCTCACAAGCCACTGGTGTCAGTTGGTTCACCTAAGATGTATACAGGTGCTCATTGGGTTATGAGTACACCGGACAGGACTCGCCGGGAACCTGCTAGTTGGATTTATACCAGACGTCAGATAGCAGTTCCCAGGTGACATGTGTACAGGTTAGTTCATCGACCTGAGATCGTCATTTGTCTCGTGTGAGTTCCCACTGTGCTTTGATTACTACCCTACCACGGCTCAAGGGAGTCGTGCAAACAGGTTTTAGTTGGGTACAGTCCCGAGCCACATGGAGGCAGTGAGCGGATCTGCAGGGGTTCGTCTCTCCCGGTATTGGGGGTGAGGTCGCGCTGTGTCTAGGAGAGCCATTACGCAAAGCCCTCGGCCGAGGCAGGAGATTTACTGGTAGGTATTCCAGTAGTATCTCAGGGCGTTCTGGGCTACGCTCCGACACGACTTGTACCGCTTTTGGGGGTCTGACTTTCACCAACCCCCTAGGCCCGCCATGCGATACTCATAGACGAACGGACCGGACTGTACGGATATTGTCACTGACAGGCTCAGTTGGGTGTCGGGGTGAGCTTCCTCATCGACGTCCCTTTTGGTCAATAGCTGGTGGCCCGTCACGTATTGGCTTATACCTCTGACGTGCCAGTGGTTAAATCCACAGCCATAGTATTGACGAGTCTTTAGAGTCCACCACACTTTCAGTTACTCAGCTTTCGGGCGAAACGCTGTAGAGGCCGTATGGAGATATGGCAGGGTCCGATCAGATACGTGCGGTATTGCACGGATCAGGATCGGACAGTTTTGTACTAGTGGCCGTATAGTTATATGGCAGGGTTCGATCAGATACGTGCGGTATTGCACGGATCAGGATCGAACGGATTTTACTAGCCGGCTTTGGCTTAAGCCGGTCCTAGTCTAGTACAGTGTAGATTTTGTCTCATTGCATTTGTATCCGGACGGAATACAGATGCGGGTGTGTATGCACAGTATAGGGGTTTTCCTGTAATTTATTACGGGACCAGTTTTCTGGAGTTGCCAGTTTGCATTCCGTTCCGGCCGGTTTTCCTTTGTTCTTTCCCGGCCGGACTTTTCCGATGGAGGGGGTTATTTGCAGTTTTGCAAATAACACTTTGTGGAGGGGTTTTCTTGCATATATATTGATTATGACACCTTTCATATCTTGCACCTTGACTTGTGATAAAGTGAGGGTATGGGTTTGATTTGATAAGGGTATGGTTGTTTGTTTTCTTATCTCTTGATGTGGTCACCACTTCCTTCATCCTACACTCACCTCCCTTCTAGCTTCATATGGTTTTTCCTCCACCCTTTATTCTCACTTGATGAAGAAGTCTTTCATGGTTATGAGAAAAGAGAGAAGAAGAAAAAGAAAGAGAGGAAGAAAAAGAAAGAGAGAGTTCATCTTTATTATGGAAGGAATTCTTCATCTCCTTCTTCTTCTTGTTTCGGAAAAATGCAAGCACCATTTTTCCTAACCCCAATCCTCCATCATGGCAACAACAAACCCCAAAGGAGACTATGATTCTACACTACACTTCCTACAGCATATCTTGAGCATGTCGAGTTGCCGGCTTCATGCTCGAGTTGCCTCGGTATTGAGGCGGGAGCCCGTAAAAGACGAAGGCGATGTGGTGCCCTTTCCGGCGAGGAGGCGACGATATGGAGACTACACTTTCCGCGGGAGATCGGGACGATGACGAGAAGACCGGAGGACTCGGATCACTCGGTATACTTCTCACTCTATCCCTTGTTAGCTAGCGTAGGTTAATGGTTTCGATCCGGGCAATTGTCCGCGGTAGCGCCGGTTTCCGAGTAAGGAAAATTTTTTATTCCGCAATTTGGCCTCGAGTTAGACGGCCGGGGCGCTGCCGTGGCGCAACATGGTATCAGAGCCACGCCATTAACCTTACCTAGCTTTTGTGTAATGTGTTTGCGTTTCCGATCGACCGAAATTCCAAAAACCGCGTTTTGTGTACATCAGTTTTCTGTCGATTTTTTCCGGGCTCGAAAAATTTTTCAGGTGATTGCAGAATGATGTACAGGAAATTTTAAGACATCTGGGAAATTTTGGGCATGCGTTACTGTAGATCCGCCGCGGAAGCGCGGCGTAACCCTCCTTGGCGCCGCTCTTCCGCCGCGGTTCAGTTTGCTCTCTGGACCAAATTTTTCCAGTGAGGTTTTTACATGAAAATGGGGTATTTGGAATATTAAAATTTGGCCCAGGTTTTCTGTGAGTGCTACAGTTTTGATTGGGGCCCATTTATTAATTTTTGGTCAATCGGAAATTTTTAAAACACATTTTTCACAGTATTTACATTATATCTGCGACCGTGAATGTCACTCGATCGGTAAATCCGGTCTAACTGCTATAGCCCGGTTAGACGGATTTGCGAACGTGACTTTCACGTTGATGTTCTATGTTTATGCTGTGATGTTGCGGATCGGTCGTGGGGATAGCCTGGATGCAATGCTAGTACAGCTTTGTTGTATTATGTACATTTGATATTGTGGGGCGAGCGTCCGACATGTGGACTGCCGTCACTGCCTGATTGTATTATTCTTTTGGGGCACGACCTGGTTGCGGTCGATGTACCCGGTGTATGTATATTTTACTTTCTGTACTAGGTTGCCCCACGGAGGGGTGCACGGATAGCCGGGTTCTGGAGGGCAACGGGCCCGCATCTCATGGCATTGAGACGGAGGGGGCTTCAGTCCAGGATTGGCGGGCTATTCGCCGCACTCGTAGGGGGTACAGGTTGACCCAGGAGGGGTGCCCAAGTTACCGGATTCCGTGAAGTGCTGGGTGGTCCATTCACGGTGCTGGAGGGGGCTGCCTCGCTTCAGGTTTTGGCGGGTGACTTGCCGCGCCCGTAGGGGTCTAGGATTTCATTGCACGGGCTATCCACACGACCAGGGGAACGTCGGGTTTCAGCAGCGGCTCTGTGAAACCCGGGGCTTCCAGATATCTGTATTGTTCTGTGATGCTGTACATTTCTGTGATGTTGCATTTTATTCACGCCTTGAGCGAAATACTATATATTGGTATATATATTAGTAGATGTTGTATATGTTTTTCATCCGTGCTAGTCCAGTCCCCGCTCTGCCGTTAGTAAGCTAACCTAACGGGTGATGACGGGACCCAGTGGCGAATGCGGATGGCATATACGTACGTCAGTATATTTTCGTTCTTTGTGGTGTGATCAAATTGATGGGACTGCATTGATTCGGATCAATGCAAGTTTAAACAAACCTAATCTGATGTTGTTGGAACATTTTTCAAAAAGCTGTTATTGCAAGGACGTTCGCTTTTGTTTTGCATTGTGGTATTCATTTGGGATATCCTGCTCCTCAGTCGACGAGGCAAGGGCCGAGATCCCTTCACCGGGAGTGACCCCTTGGACAGAAGTTTGCGTCAGGGCATTAACTTCACTATAGCCGATTACTTTTGCTTTGCATCGTGGTATTCAGTTGGAATATCCTGCACCTCATTCTACGGGGAAAGAGCCGAGATCCCTTCACCGGGAGTGACCTCTTTAGTAAAGGTTTTCGTCACTATATTTTCTAAAAAGGCTATGCAGTTCCTTCAACGATATCAAGTTCATTACGTTAAAGGTTTTTCGCCAAAAACCATTCGTAGCCCTCCGTCATTTCTTATGGGTATTATTTAGTATTCGTGCTGCGTTTGTTGACTCCGTCAAGGCGTAGTGTACGGTAGCTAAGTGGTGCTTGTTTGTTGCATAAGTGGGATTGGTTAGGACAGTCGTGCGGCCTTGTTGACTCCGTCAAGGGCACGTACGGGTGGGTTTAATGCAATCCAGATAATGACGGGTTGAACTTGACTAGGACTCTTTGATTTGTTGACTCCGTCAAGGTCACTTGAGTCCTAGGGGTAAAAATCACATCGGGAGTTTCAAAAGAACTGAAACTTGCCAGGTATGCGCATACCTTCTGGAGTGTGATGACGTGAGTGGATTCCGTCACGTTATCATGCGATGATAGTTGGATCCCGATTCCCACTGATGAGTTGGTTTACTCCTCGGGTGATCCCGACTAATTCTTCTTTCAGGTTTGGAGGAGAATTTGAGGTACAGTGGGAGGTTTCCAGATTAGATAAAGTGATAACCATTCTGATCTAGGTTAGAGTGCACGCTGAGTGTTTCTTTTCTCTCTCTCTGGCAGCGACCATTGACCCGACCCTGGACTATGACTCAGTGACCAAGTTGACCGAACCTTCTTAACACTGGCTTTTTGGATTGTCAGAGTTGCAGACCTCATTGCCACTCCTACTTTTACCCTTTTCTCCAGGACACCCCGTATTACTACGAACGTCCACTTCCATTGGACAAAACCATCGTATGGTTATATACGAACTCGAAGGACTTCGAGGATGGTTTCTGGTTCTGGAGAAAACGAATAGGATTATTCAGTTGTCTTTTCTTTTCACCTTCTCTCGTTGCGAGTACTCCTTGGTTTAGGAGATAGTACACCTATTACGCAAATTGGATAGTCTTCTTCCAAACCATAGGCTGGTGCCGACCGGTAGGGAATGAAGAAAACCAGTTAGCCTAAAACGGTGTACAGAAGGTATTAAGTTCAGACAAAGCAAGGGATTAATAAGAGGGCAAAGTAAATTGCGACTGATATTCACGACCAAACCAAGTATTTCTTCGCCAATCCTAAATCACCTTTGTATTTCTCCAGGACACTCCGTATCACTACGAAGATCCCATTTTATTAGATACTCCATCGTATGGTTATATACGAACTCGAAAGGAACTAGTTCCAGTTCGGGGATGGATTCTGGTTCAGGAGAAATAGGAATAAAGTACATTCAGGTGTCTTTTATCTTCACCTTCTCTCGCATTGCGAGTGTTCCTAGGATTAGGACAGTACACCCTTTATGCTTTTTGGATAGTCTTCTTCCAAACCATAGGCTGGTGCCGAACGGTAGGGAAGGAAGAAAACCATTTGGCTTAAAGGGGTGTACAGAAGGTAATGACTAAAGACAAATAAAGGGATTTGGAGAGGTGGCAAAGAATTATACGGTTATAGTTGTGAATCTGGATAATGGTAGAGGCATTACTAGGAATACCAGGATACCCCATCGAAACATTACAATGTTTCAGTTTCAACTGTGTACTGTTAAAAGAAAACTGATTTCCCGATTAGACACTTACTCCAGGGTATGTATTTGCCAGGAATAATTCTCACATCTGTATGGTTTTACAGATGATGAGTGGGAGTAAGTTATTGGGAATTGGGTGATCATCCTCATTATATCGGGATTCGTTGTAATCGGTGATATTTGAGGAAGTCACCTGGGTTGTTTGCCGGTCGGCAAATATTTGGTTTTGAATATCCGCTGTTGTGCACCAATTTCAAATTGATATATCTGTACGTCTATTTTCATAGAGTGAGATATACCTTTTGATATTATGTCGATGACATTTACCTATATCAGTGGATGGTTAGGTAAGGAGCATTAAACAGCGGTGTAATTCTTCTTAACCATAAGTACAGTTTTCAACCTACGACATACAGTGAAAGAGTTGTTAGACTCAGCGGACTTATACAGAGTACTGTATGTTGTCCAGTGTCCATTAGGACAGAGGGGTTGGTCCTCATACTATATTCTGTTTACTTTTAACTTCTCAAGTTCTTAGACATGTGTTTCGTAGAAACACAGGGTCTAAGTTTTGAGGAGTTATAGGTATTTGAATAGAGTAGAGAACCAGGTGTAGCAAGTATCGGGATTCTTCAAAGTGATCGAAGATGTAGATACTTGTGTATGGTGTTCAGTTGATAGTAATGATGAAGACAGATTGCTTCCCTTTCAGGTTACTCATAATTGGAAGCATTCCTAAGTTGAGTAACGCTGATCGGCCTCCTTCCATTTAGTTGACATGCACTGGAGACAGCTGCATGATTTGAATCTGGTTCAATTAAATCAGTGCCTCTGGTTCTATATTGGATATAGAACAGTTCATATCTTAACATTGTTAAGGTACGGGGAGTTGTCCGGCTTATGCTTAAAACCAGACTCCGGATAACTCAAGGCACGTTTCTGTAATGGCTGTTTGTGGGTTGACCCAGGCTATGACGAGGGTTGACTTTCTACCATCTGGCAGATCAATAGAAATATTGTTCTAGACTCGCCACAGTTTTATTAAAAATGGATTTTTTCAAAAACAGAAGTGGGAGTATGGTAGAACTGGAAGTGATTCCAGAACCGCAAACGATTACTGAAGATTTGATAAGGAACCTAAAGATTCAATCTGATTTGACGTTCCATTGGCCACTCCGCAGATAAGGTGGGTAACTTCAGGCACCCGAGAGGTACTCCGGTAGCCTCAAGGACGGTGACAGGGAAGTTCTTGTTTACCCACACTTGCCATTGTTGTTGTTCCAGGCTGCGAGACCCGGCAGGAGGATGAGTATAGCGTCGTTCTAAATTAGCTTTAGAAGTGCACGTCTATATGACTCTGGCAGAGGGTTGTCGTAGTCAGTGGGAGCAGCGGAAGCATTGGTGGACATCAGGCTTATGTCTATTTATAGACTAGAGCAGATATAGCGGAGTTAGATCATCTGTTTCTGATGTGACAGTCATGGGTTTGACGTCATCAGAATAGGGGATGGATCTGTTGAGAAGGTAGTAGGAAGTGATATTCCTATACTACGATCGGTTATACTTTGGTCGTCACACAGTGTTTTCTCCACATGGGACTTGGATATTATATCAGACATACTGGTTACTAGACCTATGGTTTTAGATCTAGATTTGGGTAGTTTCCCAATCAGGGTACCTTGACAGCATTCTAAGAGTATTTAGAATGGACGACTCCTGGCATGGTAGTGTACCTGCAGGTAATGGAGTCACCCTCTCTAAAGGTGTCTTATAGACTAAAGGGGAGAGGGATACGCATGATTGACAGATCACTTGCTTAGGCAATTGAGTCAGTCATGAGATGTCAAGTACCACACCAGATGTTGTTCTTGCACTAGATGCAATAAGATGATATTGATCCAATCCTGGAGGAACAGTCGGAAGCAGTTTTAGAACATAAGTGAATGTTCTAGGGATATGATAACGGCTGCCTCCTTTAGGAGACGGTTATCACTCCAGGCTTCCAAGGTGACATGGACGACAAGGAGGTTGTCAGAGTTTTAGTTCTCCCTCTGACGAGGGACAGTATTTTGGACAGATGGTCCAAGGCAATACTGAGGGTGGCATGGCGCAGGAGACTGATTAAGTTCAGTTGATGATACAGTCTAAGAAGTTTGGATTTGGTGTTCATTTATGAACTAGGTCCCATCAGACATCCAGACATTCTAAGACAGGTATTGCTCATTTCGGGAGATGGCTTTCTCCGCGAACTTGAGATATAGAGAGACATAGAAAGAAACTTCATAGCGGATCCACTCACTGAGGCTATTCCTCAAACGCAATAGTTTCGCAAACGGGTTTTTGTGAGACTGACAAGTAGAGGAGTTGGGTGTTCGGTATCACACGGGCTGTGAGTATGCGACATCGCAATAATTAGCCTTGAGTGCAAGTGGGAGATTGTTGGAGTTAGTGCCCTCAGAGTCAATTATTGGATCACAGGCACGTGATTGCAATGATTGAGGGAGGACCTATCCCGGTAGGACAGTCTTACTCGAGATGATAGTATGCTATCTGGTTTATCTTTATCATCGTGTACTGCTTTAGGTGACTTGACATGTCGCTATTACACGTTGATAGAGCCCCTAGGATTCTTGCTTGACGACCAGCAGTATGATGGCGATCATATACGTGGGAGCTGGGGTCTATAAGCACATCCTTAAAAGGTCCCTAGTCGTAGGAGTTTCGAGACAGGGTATCGATACTCCATTAGTAGACTAGTGTATACAGTCGAGACCCCGACGAGGGGCGGTGGCCGGTCTCACAAGCCACTGGTGTCAGTTGGTTCACCTAAGATGTATACAGGTGCTCATTGGGTTATGAGTACACCGGACAGGACTCGCCGGGAACCTGCTAGTTGGATTTATACCAGACGTCAGATAGCAGTTCCCAGGTGACATGTGTACAGGTTAGTTCATCGACCTGAGATCGTCATTTGTCTCGTGTGAGTTCCCACTGTGCTTTGATTACTACCCTACCACGGCTCAAAGGAGTCGTGCAAACAGGTTTTAGTTGGGTACAGTCCCGAGCCACATGGAGGCAGTGAGCGGATCTGCAGGGGTTCGTCTCTCCCGGTATTGGGGGTGAGGTCGCGCTGTGTCTAGGAGAGCCATTACGCAAAGCCCTCGGCCGAGGCAGGAGATTTACTGGTAGGTATTCCAGTAGTATCTCAGGGCGTTCTGGGCTACGCTCCGACACGACTTGTACCGCTTTTGGGGGTCTGACTTTCACCAACCCCCTAGGCCCGCCATACGATACTCATAGACGAACGGACCGGACTGTACGGATATTGTCACTGACAGGCTCAGTTGGGTGTCGGGGTGAGCTTCCTCATCGACGTCCCTTTTGGTCAATAGCTGGTGGCCCGTCACGTATTGGCTTATACCTCTGACGTGCCAGTGGTTAAATCCACAGCCATAGTATTGACGAGTCTTTAGAGTCCACCACACTTTCAGTTACTCAGCTTTCGGGCGAAACGCTGTAGAGGCCGTATGGAGATATGGCAGGGTCCGATCAGATACGTGCGGTATTGCACGGATCAGGATCGGACAGTTTTGTACTAGTGGCCGTATAGTTATATGGCAGGGTTCGATCAGATACGTGCGGTATTGCACGGATCAGGATCGAACGGATTTTACTAGCCGGCTTTGGCTTAAGCCGGTCCTAGTCTAGTACAGTGTAGATTTTGTCTCATTGCATTTGTATCCGGACGGAATACAGATGCGGGTGTGTATGCAGAGTATAGGGGTTTTGTAACCCTTCGAAAATCGTTTAGGCAGTTTTTCGGTAATCGGCTAATTTTTCGACTTTTTCCGTAAAAAGTCAAAATTGATATTTTTCATTGTAGACCTAATTATACAAAATTTAGATAAGATATTACTATAATTTTGTCACTAAAATGTCACTTATAATTATCTAGTTAAATAAAAAAAAAAAATCGTAATTAATTATTTTTTTTATTATTTTAAGCCTTTTTAAATACATTTAATTAGGGATAAATACAAATTTAATTAGGTAAATTTCTTAATTAGGAGTCTTTATAAGCTAAAATATGGTGTTAATAAAATTATATCATGTCTTGCAAACTTTTAGATTTTTGGGTGGGAAAATTATGAAAAAATGGCTTAAAAAGGGGTTTTTTTGGAAAAAGGTTGATATGAAAGCATGATATGATATCATATGATGTTGTAATTAGCTAGAAACTTCTCAAAATTTCCCACACCCCTCTCTCTTGCTGCTGGCCGGCCTAGAGCTGCTGGATCCCCATTTCCCACTTCATTTTTGCTTCATTTCCTTGCAAAAAATTCATAAAAATTCACAAATTTCTTTCTCCATTCAAACCAAAACCCTAATCCTTTCTCTCTCAAACCAAATTAGTTCAAAAACATGATGAAAGGAGGCTTCTTGGAGACTTGATCAAGCTAGGGTTCAAGCTTGAGAGGTGAAAATTCTAAACTAGTTGCAAATTGGTAGTTTGTTTATGCAAAATTAGATGTTTAAAGTATTAATTTAGTGTAAATCCTTGTTCATGAAAAATCAAGAGAAGGTTTTGGATTTTTATAAATTAGGGTTTGTAGCATAATGGTTGGATTATGTTAGGGATGGTTGTCTAATTGATTAGAATGGTTAATGGTGAAATTATATGCTTACTAAATCGACAAATTTCAATTTTTGTATCGATTTGGTTTAAAAATCGCTTACTAGATTTTTACGAAAAATAGTATGCGGTCGATTTGTGTTAGGTTAGCAATATTATTAGCGTCGTATAGGGTTATTAGAATGCGTGAACGCGGGGTTTCGTCTAGTCGGGTGGTAGTTTGTCGATTTCCCCGAAATGACGATTTTTTGTTAAAGGATTGCGATTTTCGTGCGTTTTTCCGCGCACCGAGTGCATGCTATGTTTAATACGAGAGCGTGGATATTTGTATAATGTGACTTGCATCGTTTAGGGTTATGTAATCTTATACTTGGTGTTGTGCAAATTTAGGATCGGTCGGGGAAACTTCGGATACGGCGCGAAAAGGCAAAGCGGTGGCCGGATCAGATTAGCGGGGATTTCTGGTGAGTAGATATATTCATCTATGGGGGAATCGTCTGGATGGCGCGAGGCGTCCCCCCCAGTTAGGATTACCCTACTTTATGCATTAATTATATTGTTAGCTAGCTTATCCATTTATATACATGGCATACCCTCACAGCTAACCCTATACTGGATTGCATGGTCATTCATATGACGTTCATATATACATACGCGATATCATTTCGTAGGACACGAACACATTACCATTGGCATCGATTGCACGCGCACTATTCATGTGACACACACGCCTTTGGTAATTGACATGCCACGTACACTAGAAAACCTGTTTAACTTAATATCGCTATTTGCATTCAAACATGATATATGAAATTGCATAGCATGCATATACCTCGCATTAACATCATATTTATATAGATTGCTACTAAAACTCACATCATATACATTGATATCATAGACATTATTATATATAACATGTGGACACTATGATTTTCTTGATGATTTCAGTTTTTCTGTGATTTCTGGATTTTTGGGGAAAACCGCAAGAATTTAACAAAACCTTAGATTTATCATTTGCAAAACAAAGTTGCGGTTTTCTCGTGATGTCTGTGTCGTCCACCATGAGTTTTCATGTTTTCTGTTGGATTTCGAGACCCGATTCGAGGAGTGGATGAACCGTCTCGGGTACATGGTGGGCCCGGTATGGTACCCCGGGGCAAGAAGATCGAGTTGTAGACGATGAGCCTGGCAGGGGAAGACTACCTACCGGTGATGTCTGGCGCGGCGGATATCCGGTGGATACCGACCGTTGTCGTGAGATTTATGATATGGGCCGATCCGGACTGACGGAGCCCGATATTGAGACAGATGTGATTCCTATTTGGTGTCGATGCTTGACACGGGTTTTCAGATGATTTCTTGATGATATTTAGCTATTATACAGACATTCATTTTCTAAAAGTTAAGAATGCAGTAACTTTAACATTCTAAACACTTAAAGAGTTAGAAAAGATATTGCATACCTGTGCATGCATACTAGAGTTATTATATCACATATGGACATACATGTTGTGGTGCATTGCGTGCATTCTTACGATTGCCTTATTAGATGTTATATTTACTCACGAGCTGGCCACTCACCCCCGTTGTGCCACAGTGTCTTGCAGGTCGGACCCGTCAGTCTCGTAGCGGCGGGCTATCTTATCATCAGTTTCTTTTGCTCAGACTCGCGACATCGCCCGTAGGTGGGTTGCGAGTATACTTTATTTCTTTTTGCTTTATCATTGTATCTAGTATTCTCCATCTACCACTTGTATTGTATATGCGACCTAGTGATGAGACTGAGAGATATGTATATTTGTGGTTTCTTTTGGGTCGAGCTCACTTGAGCCGACGTGTGTTTTCTGGTATTTGCATCTCTTTTATGCTCTTTTTTTTTATATTACTATTATATTGCATGTGGTTGTGATCCGCCTTGGGCGAAGAGCTAGCTCCCGCTTGGGGATGCCATTTTTATAATTACAGGTTTATTATCTTGTTGTACCCATTTTGGGGGATAGAAAATACAGGGGAGACTCTGCCGAAATTTTCGGGAATTTTTGATGTTCTTTTTTTTGGATTCTATGCAACTTAATTGATTTCAAAACCGTTTTCATTCAAGGTTTTCCTTCACTCTCTTTTGATTTTGGGTTAGATTTCTGGGCTTTGGCTGACTTAGGTTACGGTACGCCTTTAGACGTCTCGTAATCTAAGTGCCAGTCACGTTCCGTACTTTCGGGTCGTGACAAAGTTGGTATCAGAGCGTAGGTTTTACCTTTCTGAGTGTAGGACGACCTTGGTAGATAGAGTAGGTGACTTAAGCAGAGTGGCGTAGCGTGGGTATGATCCGCGGCATACTTACGATACGGTACTCCGCCTAAGTAACCTTAGGACATAATTGCTTGTATTTCCTTTCTTGATTCCTTGCATTCCTTGATTCAATTGCAATGTCCTTATCAGTTCTATTTCTTATTCCAGCTTCGATGCCGCCAAAGACTACGAGAGCTCAGCGGGCTGCCGCTAGGGATAAGATTCGGGCGGGCCCGTCTGAGGCGAGGATCGAGCGGGAGGATACTCCTACCCCTCAGGGTCCTACTGATCCGCCTTATCCAGACCGTATTGCCAGATTAGAGGCCGGCATGCAAGAGTTGCGGCAGATGATGGGATCTTTAGTTGAGTCCAGCCGGGCACAGAGATCCGAGGACGTTCCTTCCACCGCACAGACCACGATCGTACCTGCTGCACAGATGGTCACTCCTGCTGCTTCTACGGAGACTATCCCTGTTTCACTACAGGAGTTCATGAGATTGAGACCTCCAGCTTTTACCGGTACAGATGCGACAGAGGACCCACAGGCATTTCTCGATAGGATGGCACGGATTGGCCGTTCGTTGAGGTGTTCTGAGGATAGATTGGTGGAGTTTGCGAGTTTTCGTCTGGAGGGTCTTGCCCAGACATGGTACGACTCAGTAGAGAGAGGCCGAGCTGCAGGTCTGCCTTCTATGACCTGGGATGAGTTTACAGCTGCATTTCTTGCCCGTTTTCTTCCGGAGAGTGTTCGAGATGCTCGAGCCCGTAGTTTTGAGTCTTTGCGCAAGACTCCGGGGATGACAGTGTCGGAGTATGATATACAGTTTACCCAGTTGTCTCGATATGCTCCGCACCTAGTCGACACAGAAGAGAAGAGGATAAAGAGGTTTGTACGAGGGCTTGATACACAGCTATTCCTTGCCATCGGCACCCAGCACTTTGATACATACGCAGCCGCGATGGACGCAGCCTTACTTTTGGAGGAGCGTATTTCTGAGACTCCGGTCGCTTCTGGGCCGAAGAGGATCCGTACTGATACGCCAGCTCAGCGGCAGATGGGCAGACATCGTGATAGATTATTTCCGGGAGATGGCGGAGGCAGAGGATTGAGACGAGGTCAGTTATTTGGTTCATATCCACAGACCCAGCAGTCGTCTCCAGGATGTTTTCGGTGTGGGAGTCAGTATCACCGTGTCAGAGACTGTACCATGGGACGTCCGGGCGCGGCGACAGTCCCGCATGTGACTTTACCACCTTCACCACCTTCGCAGAGAGCTTTACTTCCTCCTTCTGATGATGCTTCACGCCAGCCAGATGCTTCTAGAGGCCGTGGGCGTGGCGGTCCGGTTCAGAGAGGACGAGGCGACAGAGGCAGAGGCAGAGGCCGAGGTAGAGGCAGAGGACAGCCAGCTATTAGTGGTGGACAGGCCCGAGTGTTCGCGTTGACTCCTCAGGATGCACAGGCATCCAATGCCGTCGTGACAGGTACTCTGCCAGTATGTTCCTTTAATGCACGGGTATTATTTGATCCAGGCTCCACACATTCCTATGTTTCCACGTATTTTGCACCGAGGTTGGGCCGAGAGTCTTGTCCGTTAGATCAGCCGCTTGTCGTTATTACCCCGGTAGGCGAGTCTTTTGTTGCCCGTTTTGTGTACCGATCTTGTTCCGTTCGTATCGGGGAGAGAGATTCTTCAGTAGATTTGATTCTCCTCGATATGCTAGACTTTGACGTTCTTCTTGGTATGGACTGGCTAGCCACCTGTTATGCATCCGTGGACTGCCGTGAAAAAGCAGTCAGATTCAGTTTTCCTGGTGAGCCGGTTCTTATTATTCAGGGAGATCGTAGCGCTACCCTTCCCAGCTTGATTTCTTCTCTTCGCGCTGGTCAGCTCTTAAGGAAAGGGTGTCAGGGATTCTTAGCCTATGTTTGTGATACTAGCTCCACAGAGGTTCCGTTGGACCAGGTCCCTGTTGTGAGAGAGTTTCCTGATGTATTCCCTGACGAGCTGCCTGGTCTGCCACCAGAGCGCGAGATTGAGTTCAGTATTGACTTGATCCCCGGCACGGGGCCTATCTCTATACCGCCTTATCGGATGGCCCCGGCGGAGCTGAGAGAGCTAAAGGATCAGTTACAGGACTTGCTGGACAAAGGGCTTATCCGACCGAGTGTGTCACCTTGGGGCGCTCCCGTCTTGTTTGTTAAGAAGAAGGACGGAAGTATGCGTTTATGCATTGATTATCGTCAGCTGAACCGAGTTACTGTGCGGAACAGGTATCCCCTACCCCACATTGATGACTTATTTGATCAGCTCCAGAGTGCAGGGTTTTTCTCGAAGGTTGATTTACGATCAGGTTATCACCAGTTGCGGGTTCGGAAGGAGGATATTCCGAAGACTGCCTTCCGTACTCGTTATGGTCATTACGAGTTCTTGGTGATGTCGTTCGGGCTCACCAATGCCCCGGCAGCTTTTATGGATTTGATGAACCGCGTATTCAGGCCGTATCTCGATCAGTTCATTATTGTGTTCATTGACGACATCTTGGTTTATTCTCGGAGCCGGGAGGAGCATGAGCAGCACTTACGTATCACATTGCAGACCTTGAGGGAGCATCAGCTGTTCGCCAAATTCTCCAAGTGCGCATTCTGGCTAGACAGTGTCGACTTCTTGGGTCATGTGGTGACGAGAGATGGTATTTGCGTGGACCCGAAGAAGATCGAGGCAGTTCAGCGTTGGCCTAGACCGGTATCAGTCACAGAGGTTCGCAGTTTTCTAGGTCTGGCCGGCTATTATCGACGTTTTGTCCAGGATTTCTCCCGCATTGCTGCACCGTTGACCGGGTTGACCCGGAAGGGGGTTCCTTTTGATTGGACGCAGGCATGTGAGGATAGCTTCCAGCAGTTGAAGACTCGTCTGACTACTGCTCCAGTGTTAGCATTGCCTTCAGGATCAGGCGGGTTCGTGGTATATTGTGATGCTTCTAGAGTGGGGCTGGGATGTGTGTTGATGCAGCACGACAGAGTTATCGCGTATGCTTCTCGGCAGCTGAGGAAACACGAGCAGAACTACCCCACCCATGATTTAGAGATGGCTGCAGTGGTGTTTGCACTCAAGATCTGGAGACATTACCTATACGGTGAGTCGTGCCAGATATACACTGACCACAAGAGTTTGAAGTATATCTTTCAGCAGCGAGACCTGAACCTGAGACAGCGCCGTTGGATGGAGTTGGTGAAAGATTATGACTGCGAGATTCTATACCATCCGGGCAAGGCGAATGTGGTGGCAGATGCTTTGAGTAGGAGGCCCGGAGGTAGCTTATCTTGTTTGAGCGCAGTACAGATGCAGTCGACGGCGGATTGGCAGGTTTTATGTGATAGCAGAGTGCAGTTCGAGTTTACTCCTACAGGGGGACAGCTAGCCCATTTCAGAGCACGCCCACAGTTACTTGACCGTATCCACGAGGCACAGTCCGGCGATGCCCGTACACTAGAGATTATTGAGCAGATTCGACAGGGCAGAGTTTCTGAGTTCGTGATTGATGAGCAGGGGATACTTCAATTTGGGACTCGACTGTGCGTGCCAGATTCAGAGGGACTGAGGCGTTATATTCTCGAGGAGGCACATAGATCAGTATACAGTGTGCATCCAGGTTCCACCAAGATGTACCGTGATTTGAGAGAGGTTTATTGGTGGGACGGGATGAAGAAGGATATTACAGACTTTGTGTCGAGATGCCTGACTTGTCAGCAAGTCAAGGCCGAGCACCAGAGGCCAGCCGGTGAGTTACAGCCTTTGCCCATACCTGAGTAGAAGTGGGAGC
Source organism: Agapanthus africanus (assembly GCA_030015575.1). Classification (NCBI taxonomy): domain Eukaryota; kingdom Viridiplantae; phylum Streptophyta; class Magnoliopsida; order Asparagales; family Amaryllidaceae; genus Agapanthus; species Agapanthus africanus. The sequence continues at coordinate 221,350,973 of JASDDO010000029.1, forward strand.
AGGTCTCCATGGACTTCGTTGTGGGTCTACCCAGGACCAGTCGAGGGTATGACTCTATTTGGGTGATTGTGGATCGACTGACGAAAGCGGCTCACTTTCTACCAGTAAAGACCACTTTTGGATTTTCTCAGTACGCCCAGGTTTATATTGATGAGATAGTGCGACTGCATGGTGTTCCGACTTGCATCATGTCCGACCGTGGCACCCAGTTTACCAGCCGATTGTGGCAGAAACTACAGGAAGCTTTGGGCACCCGATTGAGTTTTAGCACAGCCTTTCATCCGCAGACTGATGGTCAGTCGGAGCGTACGATTCAGACTCTTGAGGACATGCTCAGAGCTTGTGTTTTGGATTTCGGTGGTAGCTGGGATTGTCATTTGCCTTTGATCGAGTTTTCCTACAATAATAGCTTCCAGGAGACGATTCAGATGGCACCTTTCGAGGCTTTATATGGGAGGAGATGTCGATCGCCTGTATGTTGGACAGAGCTCAGGGAGAGCAGTATTTTAGGGCCGCAGATTGTACAGGAGACGACCGAGAAGATACAGCTGATTCGGGACAGGATGAGAGCGGCACAGAGCAGGCAGAAATCATATGCTGACAGGCGTCGTCGCCGACTCGAGTTCGCTGTTGGCGATCATGTTTTCCTGAAGGTCTCTCCGATGAAGGGTGTGATGAGATTTGGGCGGAAAGGGAAACTGAGTCCTAGATATGTTGGTCCTTTCGAGATCCTAGAGCGTGTTGGTCCAGTCGCTTATCGGTTAGCTCTTCCGCCCAGCTTCCCCGATGTTCACCCCGTATTCCATGTCTCGATGCTCCGCAAGTACCTTCATGATCTTTCCCAGGCGATTCAGCACCAGACGATCCAGTTAGAGCGTGACCTTTCTTTCACCGAGCAGCCTGTTGTCATCTTGGATCGGCAGGTGAAGAAATTGAGGTCGAAGGTCATACCGTCTGTCAAGGTTCTTTGGCGTGGCCCGAACAGCGAGGAGGTCACCTGGGAGACCGAGGTCGAGATGAGGAAGAGATATCCCCATCTTTTTGAAGGTACGCGTAGTTGAATTCTAAATTCGGGGACCGAATTTCTTTAAGGGGGGGAAGATTGTAACCCTTCGAAAATCGTTTAGGCAGTTTTTCGGTAATCGGCTAATTTTTCGACTTTTTCCGTAAAAAGTCAAAATTGATATTTTTCATTGTAGACCTAATTATACAAAATTTAGATAAGATATTACTATAATTTTGTCACTAAAATGTCACTTATAATTATCTAGTTAAATAAAAAAAAAAAATCGTAATTAATTATTTTTTTTATTATTTTAAGCCTTTTTAAATACATTTAATTAGGGATAAATACAAATTTAATTAGGTAAATTTCTTAATTAGGAGTCTTTATAAGCTAAAATATGGTGTTAATAAAATTATATCATGTCTTGCAAACTTTTAGATTTTTGGGTGGGAAAATTATGAAAAAATGGCTTAAAAAGGGGTTTTTTTGGAAAAAGGTTGATATGAAAGCATGATATGATATCATATGATGTTGTAATTAGCTAGAAACTTCTCAAAATTTCCCACACCCCTCTCTCTTGCTGCTGGCCGGCCTAGAGCTGCTGGATCCCCATTTCCCACTTCATTTTTGCTTCATTTCCTTGCAAAAAATTCATAAAAATTCACAAATTTCTTTCTCCATTCAAACCAAAACCCTAATCCTTTCTCTCTCAAACCAAATTAGTTCAAAAACATGATGAAAGGAGGCTTCTTGGAGACTTGATCAAGCTAGGGTTCAAGCTTGAGAGGTGAAAATTCTAAACTAGTTGCAAATTGGTAGTTTGTTTATGCAAAATTAGATGTTTAAAGTATTAATTTAGTGTAAATCCTTGTTCATGAAAAATCAAGAGAAGGTTTTGGATTTTTATAAATTAGGGTTTGTAGCATAATGGTTGGATTATGTTAGGGATGGTTGTCTAATTGATTAGAATGGTTAATGGTGAAATTATATGCTTACTAAATCGACAAATTTCAATTTTTGTATCGATTTGGTTTAAAAATCGCTTACTAGATTTTTACGAAAAATAGTATGCGGTCGATTTGTGTTAGGTTAGCAATATTATTAGCGTCGTATAGGGTTATTAGAATGCGTGAACGCGGGGTTTCGTCTAGTCGGGTGGTAGTTTGTCGATTTCCCCGAAATGACGATTTTTTGTTAAAGGATTGCGATTTTCGTGCGTTTTTCCGCGCACCGAGTGCATGCTATGTTTAATACGAGAGCGTGGATATTTGTATAATGTGACTTGCATCGTTTAGGGTTATGTAATCTTATACTTGGTGTTGTGCAAATTTAGGATCGGTCGGGGAAACTTCGGATACGGCGCGAAAAGGCAAAGCGGTGGCCGGATCAGATTAGCGGGGATTTCTGGTGAGTAGATATATTCATCTATGGGGGAATCGTCTGGATGGCGCGAGGCGTCCCCCCCAGTTAGGATTACCCTACTTTATGCATTAATTATATTGTTAGCTAGCTTATCCATTTATATACATGGCATACCCTCACAGCTAACCCTATACTGGATTGCATGGTCATTCATATGACGTTCATATATACATACGCGATATCATTTCGTAGGACACGAACACATTACCATTGGCATCGATTGCACGCGCACTATTCATGTGACACACACGCCTTTGGTAATTGACATGCCACGTACACTAGAAAACCTGTTTAACTTAATATCGCTATTTGCATTCAAACATGATATATGAAATTGCATAGCATGCATATACCTCGCATTAACATCATATTTATATAGATTGCTACTAAAACTCACATCATATACATTGATATCATAGACATTATTATATATAACATGTGGACACTATGATTTTCTTGATGATTTCAGTTTTTCTGTGATTTCTGGATTTTTGGGGAAAACCGCAAGAATTTAACAAAACCTTAGATTTATCATTTGCAAAACAAAGTTGCGGTTTTCTCGTGATGTCTGTGTCGTCCACCATGAGTTTTCATGTTTTCTGTTGGATTTCGAGACCCGATTCGAGGAGTGGATGAACCGTCTCGGGTACATGGTGGGCCCGGTATGGTACCCCGGGGCAAGAAGATCGAGTTGTAGACGATGAGCCTGGCAGGGGAAGACTACCTACCGGTGATGTCTGGCGCGGCGGATATCCGGTGGATACCGACCGTTGTCGTGAGATTTATGATATGGGCCGATCCGGACTGACGGAGCCCGATATTGAGACAGATGTGATTCCTATTTGGTGTCGATGCTTGACACGGGTTTTCAGATGATTTCTTGATGATATTTAGCTATTATACAGACATTCATTTTCTAAAAGTTAAGAATGCAGTAACTTTAACATTCTAAACACTTAAAGAGTTAGAAAAGATATTGCATACCTGTGCATGCATACTAGAGTTATTATATCACATATGGACATACATGTTGTGGTGCATTGCGTGCATTCTTACGATTGCCTTATTAGATGTTATATTTACTCACGAGCTGGCCACTCACCCCCGTTGTGCCACAGTGTCTTGCAGGTCGGACCCGTCAGTCTCGTAGCGGCGGGCTATCTTATCATCAGTTTCTTTTGCTCAGACTCGCGACATCGCCCGTAGGTGGGTTGCGAGTATACTTTATTTCTTTTTGCTTTATCATTGTATCTAGTATTCTCCATCTACCACTTGTATTGTATATGCGACCTAGTGATGAGACTGAGAGATATGTATATTTGTGGTTTCTTTTGGGTCGAGCTCACTTGAGCCGACGTGTGTTTTCTGGTATTTGCATCTCTTTTATGCTCTTTTTTTTTATATTACTATTATATTGCATGTGGTTGTGATCCGCCTTGGGCGAAGAGCTAGCTCCCGCTTGGGGATGCCATTTTTATAATTACAGGTTTATTATCTTGTTGTACCCATTTTGGGGGATAGAAAATACAGGGGAGACTCTGCCGAAATTTTCGGGAATTTTTGATGTTCTTTTTTTTGGATTCTATGCAACTTAATTGATTTCAAAACCGTTTTCATTCAAGGTTTTCCTTCACTCTCTTTTGATTTTGGGTTAGATTTCTGGGCTTTGGCTGACTTAGGTTACGGTACGCCTTTAGACGTCTCGTAATCTAAGTGCCAGTCACGTTCCGTACTTTCGGGTCGTGACAGGTTTTCCTGTAATTTATTACGGGACCAGTTTTCTGGAGTTGCCAGTTTGCATTCCGTTCCGGCCGGTTTTCCTTTGTTCTTTCCCGGCCGGACTTTTCCGATGGAGGGGGTTATTTGCAGTTTTGCAAATAACACTTTGTGGAGGGGTTTTCTTGCATATATATTGATTATGACACCTTTCATATCTTGCACCTTGACTTGTGATAAAGTGAGGGTATGGGTTTGATTTGATAAGGGTATGGTTGTTTGTTTTCTTGTCTCTTGATGTGGTCACCACTTCCTTCATCCTACACTCACCTCCCTTCTAGCTTCATATGGTTTTTCCTCCACCCTTTATTCTCACTTGATGAAGAAGTCTTTCATGGTTATGAGAAAAGAGAGAAGAAGAAAAAGAAAGAGAGGAAGAAAAAGAAAGAGAGAGTTCATCTTTATTATGGAAGGAATTCTTCATCTCCTTCTTCTTCTTGTTTCGGAAAAATGCAAGCACCATTTTTCCTAACCCCAATCCTCCATCATGGCAACAACAAACCCCAAAGGAGACTATGATTCTACACTACACTTCCTACAGCATATCTTGAGCATGTCGAGTTGCCGGCTTCATGCTCGAGTTGCCTCGGTATTGAGGCGGGAGCCCGTAAAAGACGAAGGCGATGTGGTGCCCTTTCCGGCGAGGAGGCGACGATATGGAGACTACACTTTCCGCGGGAGATCGGGACGATGACGAGAAGACCGGAGGACTCGGATCACTCGGTATACTTCTCACTCTATCCCTTGTTAGCTAGCGTAGGTTAATGGTTTCGATCCGGGCAATTGTCCGCGGTAGCGCCGGTTTCCGAGTAAGGAAAATTTTTTATTCCGCAATTTGGCCTCGAGTTAGACGGCCGGGGCGCTGCCGTGGCGCAACAATATCAACCCCCATACCGGGAGAAACGAATCCTATCTTACCGCTACTGCCTCGATGTGCTTCGGGACTGCACCCAACTACTACCTGTTTGCATGACTCATTTGAGCCGTGGTAGGGTAGTAACCTACGAACAGTGGGAACACACTGGAGGCGAAGTAGAAGTGTCAAGTCGACGGACTAAGCTGTACTCATGTCACCTGGGAACAGCTACCCGACGATAGGTAAAATACCCACAAGCAGCTCCCTACAAATTCTGTCCATTGTACTCATAACCCAATGAGCACCGCATACTATCTCCAGTACGATGTACTAATGTCTATAGGACAGACCATCTCCCATGTTGGGATGAGAAGCATATACAATAGTCTACTCTAGAGTATCGATGCCCCGTCTCGATAATCCTACGACTAGGGACATGTATAAGGATGTGCATATAGACTACCCATCCCATACTAGAGTGACTGCTATCACAACGCTGGTAATAAAGCAAAGATCCTAAGGGCTCTACCAATATGTATAAGCGATATGCTAAAAGAAAAAGATGCACATATTGAGGTAGAAACAAACCAGGTAGCATACTACCATTTCAAACAAGACTGTTACTATATCCGTGTATATCCCAAGCTTCCAATATGTAATATACAAATCGGTATGATACAATAATGGCCTCTAGGTCATATATCACTAACAAGAAGGACTAAGGTGATGTTCTTGGTATACGGTAATGGAGACCTTAAGGTCGGGTCCTTTACTGACTCAAGTTTCCATAGTGACAAGGATGACAGCAAGTCTGTCTCAGGTTTTATGTTCACCCTCAATGGAGGGGCGGTGTGTTGGAATAGCTCCAAACAGGACACCGTCACAGACTCGACGATGGATGCTGAATACATTGCTGCAAACGATGCCACAAAAGAAGTGAGGATGAAGAAGTTCATTACTGAACTTAAGGTGGTTCCGTTAATTGTTGATCCGATACCTTTGTATTGCGATAACAATGGCGCTATAGGTTTAGCGAAGGAACCACGGTCCCATCAGAAGTCCAGACACATTTTAAGGCGGTATCACCTGATCAGGGAGATCGTAGATCGCCGGGAGATCGAGGTACGGAGAGTAGATACGAAAGATAACTAGGAGGATCCATTCAACAAGGCCCTCCCTCAAGCCCAGTTCGAGTGACTTTTTGAGATGTTGGGTATGTGGTACTCCAACAACTGGCCTAAGAGCAGATATTGGGTATTCGGTACACCAATTACAGGTCTTAGTGTAAGTAGGAGATTGTTGGATATATATGCCCTAGAGGCCTGTATTGTATAGGATGCTAGGGATATGTATGTACAGAACAATCTTGCTCAGTGGTATATAGTATATATTATTTGAGTTGTCTTTATCATGATATGTGTATTTCTTTATATTGATGTTTTATATTGCTTGCACATATTGATAAAGACTCGATACAGTAGTATACTATTATTCTTTGACTTTATCTTAACAAATGCATATGTTATTCTTATTATAACATATGGCGGTTACATGTTGATAAAGCCCGTTGGATTTTTCTTGACTACCTGCGTTATGATGGCGATCATACTTGTGGGAGCTGGGTAGTCTATAAGCACAACCTTAAAGGTCCCAAGTCGCAGGAGTATCGAGACCGGGCATCGATACTCCAGAGTAGACTTGTGTATACGTTTCTAGACTCCGAAGAAGGGCGGTGGTTGGTCCCACAACCATTGGTGTGATCACCTAAGATTGTATACATGTGCTCACTGGGGGTGAGTACACTGGACAGTTTCGCCGAGAACCTCTAGATGGTATTATACCTATCGTTAGATAGCGGTTCTCAGGTGACATAAGTACAGGTTAGTCTTAGGACCTGAGGACATCATTTGTCTCGTGTGAGTTCCCACTGTGCTTTGATCACTACCTTACCACGGCTCAACTGAGTCGTGCAAATAGGTTTTGGTTGGGTACAGTCCCGAGCCAGATGGAGGTAGTGAGTGATTGTTAAGGATTCGTCTCTCTCGGTATTGGGAGTCGATATCGCACTGTGTCAGGTTGGCTATATCAAGATCCGCAATTTAGCACATGACCGGCACTTAAATCACGCAGCGTCTAAACGCGTAACATAATTCAAGTAATCTGAAGCCTCGAAATCTAAATCTTTTTGCGAAAAATAGTGGAGGTACAGTTTTGAAATAAAGGTATAATGAAATCAAGTTCTTCTTCAAATGCATAAATAATGATATATGAAAGTACAAGTGGATTATATACTTTAGTTGAAAATATTTTCGTCCTCTAAAATTTGGGCAGCACCTCCCTTATATATTTTGATCCAAACCACATAAATGCAATAAAAAAAGGCATCCCCAAAAAGGAGCTAGCTCTTCGCCAATTGGCAGGATCACAACCACGCAATAGCATATATACGACACCCTACGGCGAAGATCAAACACAAAAAGAGATTAATAAGTAAAGCAAGACATCATCAGCTTAAATAGCGAACATACACCCATCTCGCTCTATATCTCGCAAATACTAAAGTCTGTGTCTAGGTCTACCAATATACAAAGTCTAGTTTCTGATTGATAGAACTTATCTATATACAATGGAAATAATAGGTACAATAGTGGTCACGATCCAAATGTGTATCCCACCTACCCAAGAAAAACAACTTGAAGAAAGCTGTGTGCCAGCAATACCGCTACAGATCTGAGCGGTCGAACCTGCAAGAAAACTGTGGCACAATGAGGGTGAGTTTCCAACTCGTGAGTAGAAAATATCTGCAGGGAGAAATCCAATAGACAACGATCCCTAGGTCCTACTGTAAAGAAGGTAGTATTATATGGTATATAGGGTGATCATGTATCCATATGTATCAACAATAGAGTCGTGTCAATAATAACATGTAATGATAGTCATCTGAAATGTATGCATGCATGCATGTAAATCAAGCAACATGTGTCTATCAACGACACATCAACATCATGAAACCTGAGTTCCAATATCGACACTTAAAACATCATGTAACCTGTGTCCTGCATCAACACATCAACATCATGGATCCTGAGTGTCCAACATCGACACTTGAGATATCATGAAACCCGTGTCCAGTATAGACACGCAAATCCTTATATCTCAGGCACCGCATTATCGGATTGGCCCTCATATCCATCTGATCTCACGACTCCGGTCGGTATCCTACGGATAACCACCGAGTCCAAACAATCACCGGTAGGTAGCACATCCCTTGTTAGGAATATATATGCCCTAGAGGCCATTATTGTATGATATAGTGGATGCTTGGACATATATATAGAGGAATTTCTTTCTCGACTTGATAATATGCTATCTGGTTGCTCTTTATCATAACATGTATACTTGTATTTTTATACTGTCTCTCTGATACATGTTGATAAAGCCCTTGGGAGGTTTGCTTGACAACCAGGACTATAATGTAAATCATACTACTGGGACTTGTGTTGTCCACAAGCACATCCTTTAATATTTCCTAGTCGAGAGAGTATCGAGACAGGGCATCGATATTCCAGAGTAGATGTAACATTTCAGAAAATAAAATATTATTTTTGGGAATTTAAATAATTAAAATAATAAATTTCATGAATATTATTAAGTATGAGAATTAGTTTTAATAAAAGGGTATAATTATATACCGATAGTTTGGAAAATATTTAGATATCTATATTAAATATTGATTTTGAAAGAAGTTATATGATTTAGATATTTTATTAATTAATTATTTGCAAATTATGTTAAACTTGATTAATATTTCGCTAATCATGCATTAATCCGGTTTATGCATTTGACATGCACCATAGCATATTACATATACTTGTTACATTTTATTTGATATGCACCATGGTTTCTCCTCTTTAATTTTTTTTTGTTTCAAAAATATAAAAAGAGAAGAGATAAAAGAAAGAAAAAGAATAAAGATGAGAAAGACTTGAGGTGACAAGTATCATGGGTGATAGAGAGGGGGAGAGAGAGGGAGTGAGAAGGTTCCACACAATTCATGGTTTTTCTTCACTCCTCTTCATTTCTTCATCTCCTTCTCCTTCATCACCTTCCTTTACCTCCACTACTCCCCACTAAACACCACCAAAACACAAGAAAAACCTTATAATCCCTTCACAAAAAATATGCACAAGCTCACTACAACCATGATGGTATGAACAAGTTGAGCTTTTGAAGACTTTGAGCAACTCAAGAAAATTCTTGAGTTGCCAAATGAGATAATCCCTGCACCTTTAGTAATGTAATTAGATTTCCTACCCTCCTAGTATAGTTTAGAGTTAATATTTTGTGGTTTAGTGATGCTTGAAAATTCCTAGAAGAGGATTAAAGGATTTTATTGAGTTATGAAGGTGTAATTGAGGATTAGTAGTGATCTTAAAACCCTGTAATGATAGAAAACTAGACCAAAACCCGAGATTAAAACCCCATGACTTGAGCTTAGAATTTTCCCGTGTTGTTTTTTTGAAATTGTAAGGACTACAGAGAATCTGGAGCAACTTGGGCTGTTTCTGAGAAAACCAAACAACTTATCTGACCTAGATAAACTACTAGAAGACCACCACAAGAAAACGAGACCAGGACATCATGTAGCGGCTGGCAACACCGGGCAAATTGGCCAACTCACCAGGCCAATTTTAGCTATTGATGTCGGGGTTTTTCCCATAGCTCACACACCCTTTGACTTAGCCTCTGTAATGTTAGATTGGTCCCTTTTTAGTTGAGCAAAAATTTGGAAGGGATTTCCTTAGTTGTTGTTTATGTTTTTCCGATTTCTAAAACTTGGGTTTTGATATTTGAATTTGGATTGGGTCGTTGGACGTTTGTACGCCAACGATGAGGGTTTTATGATTGTTTTTGCATACGTAGGCTATAGGTTCTAACCTATAGGCACTTCGTGTGTCGTGTCTGTTTTTGAATCGGATTTTGATGTGATACGATGTGTTTTGATATGTAGGTACCTTCGCGTGGACTTCAAGATGACAAGGGAAAACAAAGCGTCATCGACTTTGGCAAGCGAGGATCGAGGTGAGTAGATGTATATCTACGGGGGAAGTCGGGTGGATGGCGTATAGCACCCCCGCAACTGTAGGATATGTTATATTATATATATATATATATATATATATATATATGTTGGTACAAGTTTTGGATACTTAGCAAATAGGGTTTTAGGAAACCGTAGGATTAGAATAAGCATGTCCGTAGAAGGATTTTCCTTAGTCTTGAACTTTAGGATATGTGTAGTCACACACGCGCACACACACACTTGGTTTAGTGTGTTTATGTGTATATATATATGTGTGTGTGTGTGTGTGTTTTTAAATATATATATATACATATACAAGTGAGATGATGATGATACTATATGTTATATGGATATGAGTCGATATGGTTGGGCATGATGCGGTGAGGTTATGAAATGTGATTGAGTCGAGACACTATTTATGATATGATATAATAAAGGATCGTTGGGCGATATATATATATATATATATATATATATATATATATATGAAAACATGCGATAACATGTGACATGATGAAAAATAGATTGTACGAGACCTTAGATCCATACTCCTGATGATAATATTGTACGACGATTGATACCGTATGAGCTATATGATATACATTTGATATTTTGACCCGTACCCTCGATTTTTATGATGACGTACGATGGATATTACCGTACGAGATATATATGATGATTGATCCACACTCTTGACTCGAGAATGCCGTACGGTATATTATACCGTACGTGACGCTATGAGGCTGGATCGCCGACTACTAGATATATCGACTCGGAATATGTTTAGATTTTCTTATCACTCCGACTAGGTTCTTATTTTTAGTATTTTAGTTGTTTGGCTAGATGATAGACTAGGCTCGAGTCATACCTATTTTCAAAACTAACGAATTGTGAGTATTTTGAAAAGACAATCCGAGGGATGGTACAGATTTTTAAAGGACATATCTTTTCTCAAAAACACCGTAGCCCCTACTTTTCTAAAAACTACGATTCGTGCTATTTCAAACACCAAAACGGTATGACTCGTATACAGATATGTATATTTTATAATGTTGTGTTTACTATTCACTTTTCTGTTATATTCATGTTGTTTTCATTGCATTGCATAGATACATGCGTTTTCTTTAGCTATTATCATCTCATCTAGTAGGACACCTGCACCTTTACCGATGATTCGTATGTTGCACGTACACTTGCTTGCCAGCTCACACACATGATCATCGCTAATTGCCATGCCACGTACACACTAGAGAACCTTTACTTCATTTATATAATCTGATAATCTGTAGAAGTAGTATTTTTTAACATTCATGATCTTAAATGCTAGTGTAGACATTGTATTTCTTACTTAGAGGTCACATGCACTTGCATCCATACATTCGAGTTATGCACTGATCATTGGCTTTACGTCGGTATTTATTATCTCATTCTTTACTCATAGATTTTTATTCTTCTTGGAGATTTCCATATTCATGTAATTTCTGGATTTGGGGAAACCGCAAGTGATATTTATAAACTAATGATTATAAGTTTTAAAAGAAAAATGCGCTTTCTCGTGATATGATGTATGACGTCAACAATGAGATTTCTTGGTTCTTGAGCCACGTGTATACACATACCCGATTTGAGGAGAGAGGAGGAACCGTCTGCGGGTACATGGTGGACCCGGTGCGGTACCCCGGGGTAAGAAGGCTGTATAGAGAGACGTTGAGCCCGGCAGGGGAGCACTACCGACCGGTGATATTTGGTTCGGCGGACATCCGGAGGATACCGACTGCAGTCGTGAGATTTGATGATATGGTGCCGATCCGGACAGACGAAGCCCGAGATATGAGATTTATGTGTCGCTGATGGACACGGTTTTCTTGATGCTTTCGAATGTCGTGTTTGGCACTCAGTTTTATCATGATTTTCGTATGTCGATGTTGGACATACCCATTGATGATGCATTCAGGCATAACATACATGACATGTAGTTATTTTATGACACAGACACGAGTACTTGGCCTTACACATATGTCTATATTATCACCCCTACTGTTACTCGATATTATCGTGATACTATTATTATTGTATTGTACTGTATGACCTATGAGATAGTCATACATTCGGTTTCTACTCGGTGATGTCTTCTACTCATGAGTTGGTAACTCACCCCCGTTGTGCCACAGTTTCTTGCAGGTTTGGCCGTACATGTACTGTAGCGGCTTCGCTGGCACACCAGTTCCTTCCGGATGATTGCTTTGGTAGGTAGGTCTACTTACATCGTGACCACCATTGTGCTTTATATTTATTCTATTGTATCTAGTAATGCTCCATCAACCAGACTATATATATTTAGTAGACTTAGAAACCACAGTTTGTATATTCTTTCGGCCTTAGAGTTGCGGTTATGTATTATTCTTTATTCCTGGTTTTCTTGTTGATGCCTATTTTCTTTATTTTCTTTCTGATATTTATCCTCATCTTCGGCGTTGTATATTTATATTACTTGCGTGGTTGTTTCTGCCAATTGGCGAAGAGCTAGCTTCCATTTGGGGATGCCTATATTTATTATTGCTTGTAATCGTTTTCGGGTTAAAAATTACAAAGGAGGTGCTGTCGAAATTTTTAATGACGAAAATGTTTTAACTACGGTATATAATCTTCTTGGGTTTTTATATAATATTACTTATGTTTTAGAAGAAAGAACTTGTTTTCATTTTACCATTGTTTCAAACTTCACCTCCAATATTTTCCCTAAAAGGTTTAGATTTCTGGACTTTTGGCTTACTAGAATTAGGTGGGGTCCTATAGACTTCACATGATTCAGGTGCCAGCCACGTGTCTTTTCTGGGTCATGAAAAAGTTTGTATCAGAGCGTTAAGTTTAACCTTCTTTCGAGTCTAGGTTTAACTATGCGGAGTCTAGGGCGTATATATATTCGGAACCTAGGCTTGACCTTACGGAACATAGACTTGTCCGAGGGGGTATTAGACCCGAACTTTCGTAGACGTAGGATAACCTTGGTTGATGAAGTAGGTGACGTAAGTAAAGTGACGTACTGTGTGTATGTTCCGCGGCATACTTACGATATGCTATTTCGCTTAAGTAGCCTTAGGATGTTCATTTGTTATGCATTGTATTTCTATTCGTTCATATGATCTATCCTCATCGATATCGAATCGTAGTTCCCATTACCATGGTTATATGAGTAGAGAGAGCAGTGGCTGGAGATGTGGTCAACACGAGGTCGTCGTGGACGAGGACTGACCAGGGTGTATTTTGGTTACATACGAACGCATTGATTTATTGTGCTGTTAAGATTTTTTCATTGACGCGAGTGTTCAAGATCTACCCTAGATGATCGGGCTATTGCTAGAAGCGAGCCAGATTGCGAAGGTTATTAAAGTACTATCTACTCCAGATGATAGAGGCATTGTCTACCATGCGGACAGATGAGCCAGCTGTTGCTGAGTTGTTAAGATATCGTACCAAGATCATTAAAGCTAATACAGCATGAGTTTATGCATGGGATATTATAGATCGCTAGTCACCCATGGATGAATGACTAGGACATGTTGTTCGTTTGGATACTCCGATGGGAGATCATCAGATTGACTTACTTTAGCTAGAAGAGGACTTCACACAGGTATGTGGTGAGTAGATCGAGAAAAGACGAGCGAAAGAGCATTACTTCGATGACTTGGACGGAGTTTCCGAGGACGTAATTGGCCAGATGCCTTCCACAGGATATTAGAGATGCCGAGTTCATAGCTTCGGAAAAAGAGACACTAGATATGAGTATAGCCAACTGGAGCGCACTCCACACAGCTACGAAGAGATAATTCCGAATTGGTCCATATTGAAGAAAAGCGGTGTAAGAGGTTTGTGTGATATTGTAATGAGTTGTTGTTCTACTCCGTTGATGCCAGAGATTTACTACGCACGCAGATACGTTGGATACGGGCATATTTTCCTGAGAAAAGTCATAAAATGATTGCGGTTGTCCCGGAAAGGAGGAACGGGTCGAGTAAAGAGTGCCCGTATCCGGACAGCTCTGCGAAGACGAGATTGAGAAAGAGACCCCGATAGGATCTTTCTAGAATACTACACAAGAAGACTTAGACCCAGGATTGGTCGTATCACGCATGCTCAGTAGGCTAGAGACTGCCATCATCGACATGATCCATTATGAGTGACCATGTAAATTGGTCAGGGAATATTCAGTGAAGTGGCAGAACGGGACTGTTTCCGTCAGTACTTCGAATCGGGCTATCGAGCCAAGGAGGCATATAAATGGTAATCTGTAACGTTTCTGAAATCGTTATTTGAATTTTTCCGTTTTAGGGTAAAATAGTCGGTATTTTCCGTTTTTCCCCGATTGTGATCAAACCTCTGTACAGACTTGCCGGCACCTACTTTAGCTAGAATAAAACTAGTGCGTGGGCTTTGGGGGTCAATGGGAAGTTTTGGTTCACATGGAATTTTTCCCTAATTAAATATTATTTTAATGTGTTAATTAAAGCTTCATCTGAGAGTATCTTTTTGGCCACATTTTCCTTCTTTTCTAGTCATGGCCGAATTCTTTTGAGGGGGGGATTCATTTGGATGGGTGAGTCATGGTTGTTAAAGTTTCTAGAATTGATGAGGTGTTATGTGACTCATCCTTTGTATTCAATTCTTTTTATAATTCTTAGGATTTTTTGTTGATCTTTTGTGTTGATATGATTTCTTAAGATCACCCTCCACATCCTTGTGCTCACCCCCTCCCGCCTTGGCCGAGCTCAATAATTGAGTAGCCCTCATTTGGCCGGCCCCACTTGTTTGGGTGATGGTAATTTTCTATGTTGATTAATACATGATATTCACTTCTTCAATTCAAGAATTCACAGTGAGCTTTTCTTTTTGATTTTGGCCGAGCCACTTTTGATAAGGAAATTTATTCATTGCAAAATTCCAAAGCTCATTCTTTTCTCACTTGATCTCATTTTGGCAACTTCATTTACTTGCACCCGATTCGTTGGGTGCCTTAAGA
Source organism: Agapanthus africanus (assembly GCA_030015575.1). Taxonomy (NCBI): domain Eukaryota; kingdom Viridiplantae; phylum Streptophyta; class Magnoliopsida; order Asparagales; family Amaryllidaceae; genus Agapanthus; species Agapanthus africanus. Next base: position 221,366,133 of record JASDDO010000029.1, read on the forward strand.
CAAAGTATTCTATACACTCTCTACATCAATCTTGGACATGTCGGTTAGCAAACTTCATGTCCGAGTTTCCTCGGTTTGAAGCGGGAGCCCGTATAAAGATTTGTTGACGTGGTGCCAATTCGACGAGGAGACCGGAGATGCCGCGAGGAGGGTGGAATGATAGCTAAAGACCGAAGGACATGGATCGATCGATATAATTTCTTAAACCATTTTATAGTTTACTAGTTAGGGTTTTGAATGGTTAATGTGGTTAATCTTGAAGTGCAGACTTGGATAACCTAATCATTTGTGAGAATGATATTTGTTAAGTTCCTATTTGTCTAATTGAGATAATTAGCAAACTAGGTTTCACTAAAACAAGTTTTGGATGAGATAAAATGGCAGAAATAGTTTGGATGACTTAATTAAGCCGCTTTATGATGATTGCGATCACTAGATTGTTTAAAACATCTAGCTTTGTGTTAAAATGAGCTAAAATGATATAAACTGCTTACTAGGTTTTTTGGTAAAAATTAGACGTGGGTTTTAATGGACATGGTGATGATGTATATATTAATAACTACGATATTTATTGAGTTGTAAATGCGTATTGGTACTATTGGGTTTTTAATGTGGCAGTTTTCATGTATAGCAACCCTATTTAGGGTTTCAGCCATGTTTTCCGGTATTTGGATTCTTGGTTTTGAGTTTTTGATGTTGTATTTGGTCGTTGGATGTTTGTACATCAACGACAAGGGTAGTTGATTGTTTTGCATGTGTAGGCTATAGGTTCTAACCTATGAGCGCACCGCATGCCGTTTAGGTTTTCGGAACTTGATGTTAATAGCTTTGCGAATTCATATTGATTGTAGGTACTTTCGCGTGGATTTTGAGACGACGAAGCGCATCAACTAAGGCTAAGCGAGGAGTTTAGCAGGTGAGTAGATTTATATCTATGGGGAAAGTCGGGTGGATGGCGTATAGCACCCCCGCAACCATTGATATGGATTATCGTTTGATTATTATATCTTGATAATGATATGCGACGGACATGATTGTAGGATTTGCAAACGCTAATATATTTGAAGTTGATGCTAACGAACAATTGACTTAGGAGAAAATGAAATGATAAGTGAATCATGATAAGTACGATTTAAAAGAGAACAAGTGTGACGTTTTTTTAATATGATGCGAGATATTAATGTGACGAACGAGTATACGATGTGATATGACGACTTAGGGTGATATGTCATTTTATGGATTCGAGTCGATATAAGATTGTTGATACCTTTGTAGGTCCCCAGATACGAGTTTGACATGGATGTGACCTGAGAGATAGGTATATATATTTATATGGATAATAATTTCATAATGAGTGATATGCTGTACGAGACTTAGATCCGTAACCCCGATGTTGTATAGGTTGATAGAATCCTTTTTTGGTTAATGCCGCCATACGTTAGATTAACGTACGCGATGAGTTTTACTTGTTGATTTATCAATACACCTGATTAGAGGATACCCTAGGATGGATTGTACCGTACGTGATGATTGTGAGGCTGGATGCCAATTGATAGATTCACCGACCCGGTCTTGTTGATATGTATACTTTATAGATTTTGATTCACTATATGCATTGTGCTGCATTCATGCTATTCTCATTGCATTTCTTATGCATGTGCTAGCACACCTACACCATTATTGATGATGCGTATGTTACACTTACACAGATTGCCAGCTCACACACTTCATCATCGATAATTGCTATATCACATACACAGTAAAATTGCTACATCATGCTATGATATACTGCCATGTTCATATTACTATGTTAGGTTGCATGATATACTGACATATACACCCACATACTCTGCTACAGTTACATGTACATCATGCCTACATACTGACATGTACACCCACATATCTTGCTATAGTTGTATATACCTCTAAGTGGTATTGTATTGACATGTGATATTGGGACGTTGATTATTGTGCTATTGCGCTTATGAAATGCATCATACATACTTGCTTACATGTAGATACTTATACCTTGCTACAGTTACATGTACATCTCATTTGATGCTGGACTTGTTTTTCGGAGAATTTGGGAACCGCATGATATATTTTAAAGCTGGATTCATTTATTAGAGCGGTTTTCCCTTAATATGCTCATATTGTTGTTTTATGTTGCATATATCAGTTTTCATGGATTTACGCATTGAGATATGGATTTCATGTGATTTATGGTTTTGGGAACCGTGGGGGTATTTCAAGAAATTATGTGTTGTTTGAAAACCCGGTTTTCTTGATATGATATTTCAGTGCGTCCACTATGTGATTTCTCGGTTCTGAGATAGCATGTGAAACCAGATTCGAGGAGCGGGAGGCACCGTGTGCCGGTACATGGTGGACCCGATATGGTACCCCGGGACGAGTGGTGATTTCTTGGTGTAGACGATAAGCCTGACAGAGCGACCATTACATACCAGTGATTGTATTTGGACTCGGCGGTTATCATGGGATACCGACCGGAGTGATGTACAGACATGCCATCAGGGCCAGTCGTGGTGACGGCTCCTGGCAGATGTGGATTTACGTGTCGATGCTAGAGACGGGTTTCATGATGTTTTCGAGTGTCGATGTAAACACTCGGGTTCCATGATTTTGTTGTGTCGCGAGGGACACACCTTGTTTCAGATCCTCATATTTACCTGCATATGCTTTTATGATATTTACATGCATGAGTTGCTGTGTCAGTGGTTGACACGTGGACGAGATCCATTTGCATACATGCATTGGTTATATTGTTGGACGGGATCCATTTGCATACATGCATTGATCATATTTTTGGATGATATCTACTTGCTGTTAGGCAGTTATTAATGTGTTGGCACATATGCAGACACGGTCACCCTAGATATCATAGTATTACCTTTATGATATAGTTGACCTAGGAATCGTTGTTTATTTCGATTTCTAGTCAGTGATGTTTTTGTATTCACAAGTTGGCAACTCACCCCCGTTGTGCCACAGTTCTTGCAGGTTGACTGCATGGATCAGTTGCGGCATTGCTGGCACACAGCCGTTTTCGGGTGACTTGCTTTTCGTAGGTGGTACATGTTGGATCGTGCCCATCTTGTATTCAGTATTAATATTGTATCTAGTCACTCCATCAATTCAGAAACTAGTAATTGTATATGATGCAGACTTAGAAGACTTGTAGTTGCGAGACTTGAGCGATGGGTTTAATGTTCGCTTTTGGGGTTGTTGTCTTGCTTTACATTATTTCCTTGTGTGGATCTTCACCGTTGGGCGTCGTATACTTGTTATTTATACTTGTGGTGGTTGTTTCCGCCGTTGGACGTGATTTGCTCCGGTTGGGAATGCTTTATATTATTCTGTATTGTGCCCGTTTTCGGGGTTGGTTTTTACAAAGGATGTGCTGCCCATTTTTTTTCAAGGACAAAACATGCTTTACTATATCTTTATTTCTCAAAAAGGTTTAGATTTCTAAGTTTCAGCTTACTTGAATTACGTTACGCCTGTAGACATCGCGTGATTTATGTGCTGGTTGCGAGCTTATATTTTGGCTCATGACATAATCCGCAGAGAGAGATGAGAACCTAAAGGCATAAGGCACCAGACCGTGAACAGGAGGCAAGTAGATATCTTACTCTGACAGTCTTTGATGCATCGGTACCTTTTGACTTTGAAGGAGGGGCACCCCGACAACAGTTATTTATGATTTGCAACTTGGTGATTCGGATATCACGTTTCCGTTGTTTTGGGTTTTGATTTTACGGTGATTTGTTTTATGATTGATATTTGCTATGTGCACCACAGTTGCACTTGATTTTGATTCTTACACATTCTGAGATAATTGGTTTTGATTTCGTATACTCCGATACATTTGAGTTGATTTCTTACATATGGTTGCACATGAGTTTGACTTATTCATTTGGTGTAGTTACACCCCCTTTCAGTAATGGACATATGTTCTGTGCACGCAAATGCACATGTTTATGAGTTTTTATACCACGGTATACTTGATTTGATTTGGTCTATGTCGTATACAGTTGATTTCGATTTTCATACTCGATATTCGTTTTCGTGCACACTAGTGCACTGGATTTATGTTTTCGTGCACCTTGTGCACTTGATTGGGATTCTTGCATACACATGGCGCAATAGATGCATTAAAACAAGATTCTTCGTGCATATCAGATGCACCTGATATTGTTGTCGTGCACACCCATTGCGCTCGACATATGTTTTTGTGCACGCCCGTTGCACTTAGTTTTGTTTCTGTATACATTAGTGGCACCTGTGTTGATTTCGATTTCCGTGCGCACCAGACGCACGTGGCATTTTTATATGTCCTATTTGAGGGTTTTTTTTGAGCATTGTGTTTTTATGACGTATACTAAATGGTTTAGTAACCGAGCAGGAGTAGTCTAAGGATAGTACCTGAGTATTTTCACAGGCATCGATATTTACCGAGGGAATTTTCAAAAAGGAGCTATAGTCTCGATATTTTCCTACATGTCCATGGTGACGCGAAATTTTATAAAGAAAAAACCCTCCTAGATCATTTCAAAAGTGGGACGTATATGTTGAACAAAGAATATATATGTATAGCTATTTTCCTTATAATGAGCGTCCGCTTCTTGTGCCGTGATTTGCCCACCGCATGGCGATTTGAACATGATTTTGCATGCACTTTTCATTTGGTTGTTTTGACGATTTCACAACAATGCGTACTATATACATGTTTAAGTTTTGATTATATCATGTTTGATTTTCGTATTGGATTTGACATTTGTATTTTCATCATAACTCCAATGATGGCGTGACGCTGGACGGAGTTCTGATTCTGAGTTTTGCTCTCATTTTCAAGAACATGCAATATGTTATGATATGCATTATGTATTCGTGATTTCGGAGCCCCGGCGACTTGATTATTTTGCTAAAATGTTTTAGTAATTGGGGGAGTTTAAATTTAAATTCGGGGACTGAATTTATTTAAAAGGGGAAGATTGTAACATTTTAGAAAATAAAATATTATTTTTGAGAATTCAAATAATTAGAATAATAAATTTCATGAATATTATTAAGTATGGGAATTAGTTTTAATGAAAGGGTATGATCATATACCGATAGTTTGGAAAATATTTGGAAATCTATATAAAATATTGATTTTGAAAGAATTTATGAGATTTAGATATTTTATAAATTAATTATATGCAAATTATTTTAAACTTGATAATATTTCTCTAATCTTGCATTAATCCGGTTTATGCAATTGACATACACCATAACATGTTACATATACTTGTTACATTTTATTTGATATGCACCATGGTTTCTCCTCTGTAAAATGTTTTTTTTGTTTTAAAAATATAAAAAGAGAAGATAAAAGAAAGAAAAAGATTAAAGATGAGAACGAATTGAGGTGACAAGTATCATGGGTGGTAGAGAAAGTGCTTGGTTCCCTAGCACAACAACAAGGTTTTGGGAGGCATCAACCATGCCGTTTTCTAAAATTAGCGTTCTAAGTAACCCTAGTCTAGGATCTAACAAGAGAATTAGACGTAAAGAAGCATGCAATCAAATATTAAACTAAGTGAACAAGAAATACAACCTTTGTAGATCAGTCCTTCACTTCAAAAGCCCCGTGCAGTAGTCTCTTCGCTCCAAGTAGTGATCTCCCGGACTATAGTAAAGCTCCACAAGGTGAAATGAACAAGTTTGCTTGAAGTCTTCGAGGCCGAAGATGATCTACGTCGGGGAGACACTAACTTAAGCTACCTCTTCACCAATTAGGAATTAGTGAAGAAAACAACCTAAACTAAATGGCTAATCTAGTGTAGGTTGATGAAATAGGAATTTTTCTCACTTTAGAAATATTTTTCTCACTAATTTTCTTCACCTCCTAAAAACCTAGAGAGCTCTTGGAGATGAAGAAAAAGATGAAGTGCAGAATAGAATGAATGAGAGAATCAACCATGGGTAAGATAATATTTCATATATCTCATGTGGAGATGTAACCATGGTTTAAGATAATGGTTGGGTTAATAAATATCTCAAATAAAACAAAATTAGTGGACCAAGTCAATGATTCTACAAGCTTCTACCAAGCTCCAAGCCTTGTGACTAATTTCCATCTAATTTTGATTTACTTTAAATAATAAAAACCCTTAATTATCATAAGCATGGTGTGAGTCTCATATACCCATGTAGCATGTAGCAACAAGCATGACACAATAATATATATTACATATATATTAAATGTGTACAAGTGAGAAAAAGCAATGCTTAAGTGAGCTAATATTAGTTAATATATCAGATATATAATTATTCATTAAATTATTAAATCAACACTTGATTTAATAATCCGGCTATATCACATACAACCGACTAATATCAAAAGTATCAACTTATCGAATCAACACTTGATTCGATAACTCGGCTATATCACATATAACCGACCGATATCACATATCGCGACAATAGAATACGGTATCTCAAATACGTATTAATCTCGGTCCCGCACATATCACATATGTGCTCCTACTTCGTATCGCTTGAGCCAGGAAACCTCTGTGTAGGACTCTAAAGACTCGTCAATACGCCGACAGTAGGCGATGATCATATCAGTCACCCAGAAGCCGTCAGCGGTACTAGCTGCACATAACGGCCACTCGGGTATTGAGCGATAAGAAGATCAAAAAGTAAGCCTACTCATAATCCTGGGAATCCAATAAGTAACACTATCATACAGTCCGGTCTCTTCATCTGATATGTCACATATTTAGTCTAGGGTTGGTAAACGTCTGACCGCAATAACTAGATAAGTCGTGCCGATGTGAGGCTCATAACGGGTCGAGAAACTACTGATAACACTTACCAGTAAATCTCCGTATCAGTCCTGGCCAGGGACTTTCTATTATAGCCAATCGAGCACAGCACAACATCAACCTCCAATACAGGGAGAGACGAATCCCCTTCTATCGCTCATTGCCTCCATGTGACTCGGGACTGTACCCAAAAACCACCTTTTTGCACGTTCTCTTGAACTTGGTAAGGTGGAAATCAAAGCACAGTGGGAATCACACAAGACTCTATGACGATCTCGGGTCTACAGACTAATCTGTACCAGTGTCACGAAAGAACTGCTATCTGGCGTTAGGTATAATACCATCTAGGAGTTCTCGGCGAGTCCTGTTCAGTGTACCCAGTCTCCACTGAGCACATGTATACCATCTTTGATGTCAAACACCAATGGATGTGAGATCATTCATCTCCCATGATATGGGTCAAGAAGCGAATACGCTAGTCTACTCTGGAATATCGATGCCCCGTCTCGATACACCCATGACTAGGAACAATTAAAGGATGAACTTGTGGACTACCCTGGCCCTACTAGTATGATCTGCATCATAATCCAGGTATTCAAGTACATCCTAAGGGCTTTACCAACATGTGAAAGCAAGAAAGTTTCACAATACAAGTCTACATGTTAAGATAAAGAGCAACCGGATAGCATACTATCATGTCGAGCAAGAAAGTCCTCTCTCTATTTGTCCAAGCATCTACTATAATATACATCATACGTACAATAGTGGCCACTAAGGCATACATATAACTAAAAGAAAGGGGGAGAGAGAGAGGGAGTGAGAAGCTTCCACACAATTCTTGCTTTTTCTTCACTCCTCTTCGTTTCATCATCCCGATTTCTTCATCTCCTTCTCCTTCATCAGCTTCCTCTACCTCCACTACACCCTACTAAACACCACCAAAACTCAAAAAAAAACTTATAATCCCTTCACAAAAAATATGCACAAGCTCACTGCAAGCATGATGATATGAACAAGTTGAGGTTTTGAAGACTTTGGGCAACTCAAGAAAATTCTTGAGTTGCTAAATGAGGTAATCCTTACACCTTTAGTTATGTAATTAGCTTTCCTACCCACCTAGTATAGTTTAAAGTTAATATTTTGTGGTTTAGTGATGCTTGGAAATTCCTAAAAGAGGATTAGGGGATTTTATGGAATTGTGAAGGTGTAATTGAGGATTAGTAGTGATCTTAAAACCCTGTAATGATAGAAAACCAGACCCAAACCCAATATTACAACCCTAAGACATGAGCTTAGAATTTTCCCGTGTCGGTTTTGTGAAATTTTATGGACTACAGGGAATCTGGAGCAACTTGGGGTGTTTCTGAGAAAATCAAACAACTTATCTAACCTAGATATACTACTAGAAGACCACCACAAGAAAACGAGACCAGGACTTCATGTTGGGGCCGGCGACACCAGGCAAATTGGCCATCTCGCAGGGCTAATCTTGGCAATTGATGTTGGGGTTTTGCCTGTAGCTCACGCACCCTTTGACTTAGCCTCTATAATGTTAGATTTGTCCCTTTTTACTTGAGCAAAAATGTAGAAGGGATTTCCTTAGTTGCTGTTTATGATTTTCCGATTTCTAAAACTTGGTCTTTGGTATTTTAATTTGGATTGGGTCGTTGGATGTTTGTACATCAACGAAGAGGGTTTTATGATTGTTTTTGCATGCGTAGGCTATAGGTTCTAACCTATGGGCACTTCACGTGCTGTGTCGAGTTTTTGAATCGGATTTTGATGCGATACGATGTGTTATGATATGTAGGTACCTTCGCGTGGACTTCGGGATGACATGGGAAAACAAAGCGTCATCGACTTCGGCAAGCGAGGATCGAGGTGAGTAGATGTATATCTATGGGAGAAGTCGGATGGATGACGTATAACACCCCCGTAACCGTAAGATAGGTTATATATATATATATGTTGGTAAGTTTTGGATACTAAGTAAATAGGATTTTAGGAAACGGTAGGATTTGAATACGCGTGTTCATAGAAGGATTTTACCTTAGTCTTGAACTTTAGGATATGTGTAGTCACACACGGGCACACACACACTTGGTTTTGTGTGTATATATGTGTCTATATGTGTGTGTGTGTGTGTGTGTGTGTGTGTGTGTGTGTGTGTTTATATATATATACATATATACGTGAGATGAGGAAAGTATATGTTATGTGGATATCAGTCGATATGGTCGGGCATGATGCCGTAAGGTTTCGATATATGATTGAGTCGAGACACTGTTTATGATATGATATAATAAAGGATCTTTTGGAGATATATATATTCAAACATGCGATAATATGCGACTTGATGAAAAATAGATTGTACAAGTCCTTAGATCCGTACCCCTGATAATAATATTGTACGACGATTGATACTGTACGAACTATATGATATACATATGATATTTTGACCCGTACCCTCTATTTTGATGATGCTGTATGATGGATATTACCGTACGAGATATTTATGATGATTGATTCACACTCTTGACTCGAGGATGCCGTACGATGTATTATACCGTACGTGACACTATGAGTCTGGATCACCGACTACTAGATATATCGACTCGGAATATGTTTAGATTTTCTTATCACTTCGACTAGGTTCTTAGTTTTAGTCTTTTAGTTTTTTAGGTAGATGCTAGACTAGGCTCGAGTCTTACTTATTTTCAAAAATAATAAATCGTGAGTATTTTCAAAAGACAATCCAAGGGATGCTACGAATTTTCAAAGGACATATCTTTTCTCAAAAACAACGTAGCCGCTACTTTTCTAAAAACCATGATTCATGCTATTTAAAACACCAAAACGGTATGACTTGTATAAAGATATGTATATTTTATAATGTTGCGTTTACTATTCACTTTTCTTTTATATTCATGTTGTTCTCATTGCATTGCATATATACATGTGTTTTCTTTAGCTATTATGATCTCGTCTGCTAGGACACCTGCACCATTACTGATGATGCATATGTTGCACGTACACTTTCTTGCAGGCTCACACACATTATCATCGGTAATTTCCATGCAACGTACACACTAGAGAACTTTTACTTCATTTATATAATCTGATAATCTGTAGAAGTAGTATTGTTTAACATTCATGATCATAAATGCTGGTGTAGACATTGTATTTCTTACTTAGAGGCCACATGCACTTGCATCCATACATTCGAGTTATGCACTGATCATTGGTTTTATGTCATTATTTATTATCTCATTGTATACTCATAGATTGTGATTCTTCTTGGAGATTTCCGTATTCATATGATTTCTGGATTTGGGGAAACCGCAAGTGATTTTTGTAAGCACATGATTATAATTTTTTAAAAAAAATGTGGTTTCTTGTGATATGATGTGTGGCGTCCAATATGAGATTTCTCAGTTCTTGAGCTACATGTGTAAACATACCCGATTCGAAGAAAAAAAGAGGAACTGTGTGCGGGTACATGGTGGACCCGGTGCGTTACCTCGGGGCAAGAAGGCCGTAAAGAGAGACGTTGAGCCCGGCAGGGGAGCACTACCGACCGGTGATATTTGGCTCTTCGGATATCCGGAGGATACCGACCGCAATTGTGAGATTTGATGATAAGGGGCCGATCCGGACAGACGGAGCCCGAGATATGAGATTTATGTGTCGCTGATGGACACGGTTTTCCTGATGTTTTCGAGTGTCGATGTTTGGCACTCAGGTTTATCATGATTTTTGTATGTCGATGTTGGACATACCTATTGATGATGTATTCATGCATAACATACATGACATATAGCTATTTTATGACACGGACACGAGTACTTGACCTTACACATATGTCTATATTATCACCCCTACTGTTACTCGATGTTATCGTGCTACTATAATTATTGTATTGTACTGTATGACCGAGGAGATAGTTATACATTCAGTTTCTACTCGGTGGTGTCTTCTACTTACGAGCTGGCAACTCACCCCCGTTGTGCCACAGTTTCTTGCAGGTTTGGCCGTACAGGTTCCGTAGCGGCTTCGCTGACACACCAGTTCTCTCTGCTTTATTGCTTTGGTAGGTGGGTCTACTTGCATCATGGCCACCATTGTGCTTTAGATTTATTCTATTGTATCTAGTAAAGCTCCATCAACCAGACTATATATATTTAGTAGACTTAGAAACCACAGTTTGTATATTCTTTCGGCCTTAGAGTTGCGGTTATGTATTATTCTTTATTCCAAGTTTTCTTGATGATGCCTGTTTTCTTTATTTTCTTTCTGAGTTTTGATCCTCGCCTTCGGCGTTGTAAATTTATATTACTTATGTGGTTGTTTCCGCCAATTGGCGAAGAGCTAGCTCCCGCTTGGGGATGCCTATGTTTTTTATTACTTGTATTCGTTTTCGGCTTAAAAATTACAAAGAAGGTGCTGCCGAAATTTCTAATAAAGAAAATGTTTTAACTACGGTATATAATCTTCTTAGTGTAAGTCGATGCCACGCACCCTACGTGTTCCTGGGGAGGAGGAGTTTGCAAAAAAAAAAAAGATTTTATTAGCTTCGTAACATCGACTAAACTCAATGATCAATACTAAACCCTAACTAAAAATCTCGCAAAGAGGTTTAACTACTATGTGTGAGTTTTATACCTCAATTTCTCGCTGTCCTTCACCTCCTCGCTGTCCTTCTTCAAGTCGTGAGATTCTCAAAGTGAGAACGGAATGCACCTCCGCGTCGTCTTCTTCAAATTGTAGAAGATCCACCAGAGAGATCCGACTTTGAGCTTAACCTCTATCTTGAGGCAACTAGGTCACTGGGTGTGCTAGACTTAGTAGCCTAGGATGTGTAGAGAGTGATGAGGGATCTAGTAGTCTCACAAACCCTAGGATTCTCAACTCATGAGATGGTTAGCGTTTGAAAATGAGAAGGAGAAAGCCTAAGAAAATGAGGAGGAGAAAGTATCTGTTTTAGTGAAAAAGAATTAGTGAAAACAGCTAGAGTTTTAGCATTTAAACCAAAGGAAAATATCTCACAAATATCTAACAAATACCTAAGTCAACAAATCCCAAATGAATCCAAGAAAGTCAAAGCAAAACCCTAATCTCATTTCACTAAAACAACACAAAGTTTCCTCTCTCATTTCCTCCACCTCAAAATGATTTTACTAATAAAGAAAAACCCTACTTTGAGGTGTCATTCTCCATGTTGTAATTTTGTTCAAATTACAAGAATACCCCTCTCATCCATATATACATACCCGTATTCGTATCCCGAAAAACATGAACACAATGAGACGAAATGAATCCAACAATCATATACTAGGATACGGCTTAAACCAAAGCCCACTAGTAATGTCCGCCCGAATATTATATACGCACAGGTACACGTATGTGATCGAACCCTGTCGTAAGACCATACGACCTCTACACGTTTCGCCCGAAGCTGGGAAACCCTCTGTGTGGGACTCTAAAGACTCGACAGTACGCTGGCAGTGGGTTTAACCACAAGCGCGTCAGTAGCACTAGCTGTATGTAACGGCTATCCAGGTATCTGTTGTCAAGAAGGTCAACGAGGAAGCTCATCCGTACCCCTACTAAGCCTGTCTGTGGCAATCTCCGTACAGTCCGGTCTGTTCGTCTAAGAGTGTCGCATATCGGTCCTAAGGGGTGGCAAGCGTAAGACACCTAATAGAGCAATAAGTCGTGTCGGAGTGCGGCCAAATACACCCTGAGAAACTACTGGAATCCCTACCAGCAAATATCGCTTGCCCGGGCCATGGACTTTGTGTAATGGCTTTCCGAACACAGCGTGACATCAACCCCCAATACTGGGAGAGACGAATCATATCTAACCGCCACTGCCTCCAAGTCCTTCGGGACTGCACCCAACTACTACCTGTTTGCACAACTCAGCAGAGCCGTGGTAGGGTAGTAATCTAAGAACAATGGGAATACACTTGAGGCGAAGTAGCAGTGTCAAATCGACGGACTAAGCTATACTCATGTCACCTGGGAACTACTTCCTGACGATAGGTATATTACCAACCAGCAGTTCCCTACCAGTCCGTCCAATGTAACTCATAACCCAATGACCACCTGCATACTATCTCCAGTACGATGTACTGATGGCTGTGGGACAGACCATCTCCCCTGCTGAGAAGAGAAGCTTATACACTAGTCTACTCTTGAGTATCGATGCCCTGTCTCGATAACCCTGCGACTAGGGACCTGTGTAAGGATGTGCTTATAGACTACCCAGCCCCCACTAGTGTGACTGCCATCACAACGCTGGTAGTCAAGCAAAGATCATAAGGGCTCTATCAATATGTATTAGCGATATGTTAAAATAAACCTTTTCACATATTAAGATAGATACAGACCATGTAGTATGCTACTATATCGAGCAAGACTGTAATAAATCCGTGTATATATCCCAAGCTTCCAAAATGTAACATACAAACTTGTACTATACAATAATGGCCCCTAGGGCATATCACACCAACAATCTCTCACTTGCACTAAGGCCGTGTTCTGGCATATCGCAGACCTATCATCTCGAATAGCCTCTCGAACTGCGTCTGAGGGATGGCCTTTGTGAATAGATCTGCAGTGTTGTCCTCAGTAGCAACTCTCCGAACCTCGATCTCCCTGATCAGGTGATACCGTCTCAAGAAGTGTCTGGACTTCTGATGGGACCTGGGTTCTTTTGCTAAAGTTATAGCCCCGTTGTTGTCACAATACAGAGGTATTAGATCAACAATGGATGGAACCACCTGATGTTCTGTTAAGAACTTCCTTATCCACACTGCTTCTTTTGCGGCATCTGAAGTTACGATATACTCTGCTTCCATCGTCGAGTCAGCAATGGTGTCCTGCTTGGAACTCTTCCAACAGACCGCCCCTCCATTGACGGTAAAGACATAACCTGACATGGATTTGGAGTCATCCTTATCACTCTGGAAGCTGGAGTCAGCAAATGCCTCGATCTGGAGGTCCTTTCCGCCGTAAACCAAGAACATTTCCTTAGTCCTTCTCAGGTACATGAGAATGTTCTTTACTGCTATCCAGTGCTTCTCCCCAGGGTTTGACTGATACTGGCTTACTACGCTTAGTGCATAAGCGTAGTCTGGTATGGTACACAACGCAACATACATTATAGTGCCTACCGCAGAAGCGTAGGGTATAATAGACATGCGATCCCTTTCCAAATTAGCCTTGGGAGACATCTCTTTGGAGAGGGTGATTCCGTGACAAGCCGGTAAATTACCGTGCTTTGAATCTTCCATACTGAATCTTTTCAGTATGGTATCGATGTACCTGGACTGTGAAAGTCCCAACATACTCTTAGATCTATAATTATAGATCTGGATCCCCAGAATGTAAGAGGCAGCACCAAGGTCTTTCATGGAGAACCTTTGTGACAAGAACCCTTTGACAGATTGTAGCATAGGAATGTCATTCCTTATCAAGAGAATGTCATCCATGTACAAGACGAGGAATACAAAAGTTCTTGCTACAATCTAACTATAAATGCATGGCTCATCTGGATTTTTGATAAAGTTAAATTCTTTGATCGTCTCATCAAAATAGATGTTCCAACTCCACGATGCCTGCTTTAGTCTATAAATGGACTTAAGCAACTTGCACACTTTCCCGCTGCTCCCAGTCTGAATGAAACCCTCTGGCTGGTCCATATAGACGCACTCTTCCAAATTTCCATTTAGAAAAGCGTTTTTTACATCCATCTGCCAAACCTCATAATCGTGGAAGGCAGCAATGGCAAGAAGGATCCGAATGGATTTGAGCATAGCCACTGGAGAAAAAGTTTCATCATAGTCCAAACCAGATCTTTGATGAAATCATTTTGCAACAAGTCTAGTCTTATAGGTTTCAACCTGTCCATCTACACCAATCTTCTTTCTGAAGATCCATTTGCAGCCTTCGGGTTTTACCCCTTCTGGAGCAATGTCCAAAGTCCATACTTTGTTGGTGTACATGGACTCCATCTCGGTCCGCATTGCATCCAACCATTTTACCGAGTCAGTGCTCTAAATGGCTTGCTAAAAGTTAGTCGGCTCATCATTATCAATGATGCAATCCTCTCTATCCCCATCTACGAGAAAACCGTACTATCTCTCCGGCGAATGAGACAGCCTACTATTCCTGCGGAGTAGCGCGAGAATGTCCTGTTCTTTTGAAACTTCTGGTTCCACCAAGATTTCAGTAATAGCTTGTGGTTCTGGAATTTCTTCCAGTTCTATTGCGCTCCTACTAGTTTCTTTTTCTAAAAATTGATGTTCTAAAAAGTGGGCATGACGAGAAACAAAAACCTTTTGTTCCATTGCATAATAGAAAAGATACACCCTGGAGTTCTTTGGGTATCCCACAAACTTACACAGTACTAAGCGTGCCTCGAGTTTGTCTGCATGCAGCTTTTTAATAAAAGCTGGACATCCCCATATCTTCAGATATTGAAGATAGGGTTTCTTCCCACTCCACATCTGATATGGTGTGGTAGGCTCAGTCTTGGTAGGAACCTTGTTCAAAAGATATGCAGCTGATTCTAGTGCATAGCCATAGAATGATCACGGTAACTCAGCGTTACTCATCATGGAACGTAAAATATCCAGTAGGGTTCGGTTCCGTCTCACCGATACAACGTTGTGTTGTGGTGTGTATGGAGGAGTAAGCTGAAAGAGAATTCCATTCTGTTTTAGGTAATCCAGGAACTCTGCACTCAAGTATTCACCACCTCGATCAGATCTCAGTGTCTTGATACTTTTGCAAGTTTGTTTTTCCACTTCATTCTTCTATTCTCGGAATTTCTCAAAGGTCCCGGATTTATGTTTCATCAAGAAAATTTGTCCATACCTAGAGAAATCATCCGTAAAACTAATGAATTAGGAATAACCATTTCTTGCATGCGTAGACATTGGACCACACACGTCGCTGTGTATGAGTCCCAAGAGCTCGCTCGCTCGTACTCCGCGTCCAGTGAATGGAGTCTTTGTCATCTTTCCTTTGTTACATTATTGACAAGTTGCATAAGATTGATATTCGAACGGATCCAAATATCCTTCTTTATGTAACTTGGTCAACCTTGTTTTGTTGATGTGACCTAGTCTACAATGCCATAAGAAATCATGATTTATTTCTGGAGTCTTTCTATTATGTGTGTTTTGGACCTTGAAAATTTGTAGTCGGTTTAATACTTATATACCGTTGTTCAGAGTACCTGACCCAATCAGAGCATGATTAAGGTTGATGTTTACGACATCACTTACAAATGTAAAATCATAACCTTATTTAGATAACAAAGATACAGAAATGATATTACAAGTCAAACTAGGTATACAAAAACAGTTGCGTAAAACCAAAATATGTCCACTCGTCATTCCAAGGTGATATTCCCCTATGGACACTGCATCCACGCTCTCTCCGTTAGCAACCGTGAGGGTCATATCACCGCTTCAGAACCCTACGGCTTCTCTGTTCCTGCAAAGAATTACAAATACGAGATTCTGATTCAGTATCCAATACCCAGGAAGTAGAGTTGATTGACAGACAGTTTTCAATTACAAACACACCTAACGCCGAAGCCACAACTTGCTTCGGGTCCTATTTCTTGGCCTTCCAAGCCCAGCAATCTTTCTTCCAGTGGCCCTTCTTATGACAGTAGAAGCATTCTTCCTTTCCTACTGTCGGACCCGCTACTCTTTCCTTGCCCTTCACTTCTACCTTACTAACACCGCCTCTTGGCTTGGTTGGGGCCTTCTTCTTCTTTTCATTGGCTTTCGCCTTGGATCTAGAAGAGGAAGCTGCACCGACAAGTAGAGCAGGTGTTTCCCTAGCTTTCTGCAGGGTGCCCTCAGCACCCGTAAACATGTTGAGGAGTTCCGGAAGTTCAACTTCTTTACCTTGAACATTAAAATTCAAGATAAACTGGATGTAGGTGGGAGGGGGACTGCAGAATTAAGTCTGTATACAGCTCATTCTCTAACGTGGTTCCGAGGTCCGCGGGCTCTTCAATATAGAGGATCATCTTAAGGACGTGTTCCCCTACAGATGATCCGACGTCCAACCTTGAAAGGTTCCTAGACACCACAAAGAGGTCTCATGAGGCATC
The DNA here is from genome assembly GCA_030015575.1 of Agapanthus africanus. Lineage (NCBI taxonomy): Eukaryota > Viridiplantae > Streptophyta > Magnoliopsida > Asparagales > Amaryllidaceae > Agapanthus > Agapanthus africanus. The sequence goes on from JASDDO010000029.1 coordinate 221,383,107, forward strand.
GGACATGCCATTTCAAAATTTTTGGTGCCGAGAAACCCTAGACTACGGATCGTTGCTAGAATTTTAGGCGAAACAAAAAGCTAGTTAACACTTAACTATCAGGATACGGAAATTACAACCTTTGTAGATCCGGATATCCACCTCCACGGCTCCGCAACGAAGTCTTCTCGCTGTCCATCTTGAAGCTTGGACTCTCGTGACGGCTTTATCGGCGAAACGTGCGGAATAGGTCGTCGGCTTTGTGTCAAAGACGATCTACGTCGAGGTTGCACAAACTCAAGCTCCGACTTCACAAACTTGTGAAACTTGTGAAGTAAACACCTAAAACAACTTGGCAAGAGGTAGAGGGTGAAGAAATAGGAGGTGGGTTCACTTTAGATTTGGATTTCTCTCACTAAAACTCAAGTTGCCATTGGAGTAGCAAGCTTGAAGAAGAAGAAGAAGATGAGCTCAAGAAAAGAATATGATAAGTCTTATGATAAAAATAATTTAAATCAAATACTTATCATAACTTGAAGTAGGGTTAAGTGTAGAGAATTAACCATGGTCACTTGGATGGGTTAGGGTTAAGCATGAACATAAGGATGGTTAGCAAAGTCAAAGCTTCATGAAGCTTCAATATAAAACAAACTTAGCCACCATTCTTATCATAACTTAATTCAAATAAATAAATAAACAAATAAATAAATAAATGAATATGCAAAACCCTAATTATCAAATTAACCATGGATTAATTCTATAAACTTAACTATATGATCAAGTATCATCAAACATGATACAAAGTAGTGCACTAAAGCATATCACATATACAATGTGCATCAAGTGAGAAAAATCCGTTTAAAGTGAACCAATACTAGTTAATGCAATGCAATATATCAAATATATAATTATGCATTAAATCATTAAATCAACATTTGATTCAATGATCCGGTCATGTCGCACATAACCGACTAGAATCTAATGTATCGATTTATCGAATCAATGATTCGATAACTAGGCCATATCGAATATAACCAATTGAAACATATATCGCGAGAATGAAATGCGGTATCACATACACGCATTATTCTCGGTCCTGCACATATCTCATATGCACTCCTATTTCGTTTCGCTTGAGCCAGGAAACCTCTGTGTAGGACTCTAAAGACTCGTCAATACGCCGGTAGCAGATGATGATCATATCAAGCACCCACAAGCCGCAAGCGGTCTGCTAAACGTAACGGCCACCCTGGTATTGAGCGATCAGAAGATCGACGAGCTAGCCCGCTCACACTCCTGCGAATCTGACCAGTAACACTTACCGTACAGCCCGGTCTCTTCGTCTGATACGTCGCATATCAAGTCTAGGGGTGGTATACGTCAGACCCCAATAAACCGATAAGTCGTGCCGATGTGAGGCTCGTAACGGGTCGAGAAACTACTGGTAACACTTACCAGTAAATCTCTGATCAGCCCTGGCCAGGGACTTCCCTGCTACGGCCAATTCGAGCACAGCGCAACATCAACTCCCAATACCGGGAGAGACGAAACCCCTCCTATCGCTCATTGCCTCCATGTGACTCGGGACTGTACCCAAAGACCACCGTTTTGCACGCCCTCATGGACGTGGTAAGGTGGAGATCAAAGCACAGTGGGAATCACACAAGACTCTATGACGATCTCGGGTCTACAGACTAACCTGTACAAGTGTCACCTGAGAACTGCCATCTGACGTGAGGTATAATACCATCTGGGAGTTCTCGGCGAGTCCGTCCAGTGTACTCAGTCTCTACTGAACACCCGTATACCATCTCTGATGTCAAACACTAATGGATATAGGATCATCCATCGCCCATCACATGGGTCGAGAAGCGTATACGCTAGTCTACTCTGGTATATCGATGCCCCGTCTCGATACACCCACGACTAGGGACCTTGAAGGATGTACTTATGGACTACCATGTCCCCACTAGTATGATCTGCATCATAGTCCAGGTAGTCAAGTACAAATCCTAAGGGCTTTACCAATATGTAACTATAAGACAGTATAAAGAGACTAGTGTACATGTTAAGATAAATAGCAACCAGATAGCATACTATCATGTCGAGCAAGAAAGTCATCTCTATATATGTCCAAGCATCCAATATAATATACATCATCTGTACAATACTGGCCTCTAGGGCATACATACAACTAACAATCTCCCACTTGCACTAGGGCCAGCTGCTGTAGTATCTCATACCGAGCATCCCGAAGAGTCTCTCAAACTGTATCTGGGGAATGGCCTTCGTGAGTGGATCCGCCGTGTTGTTCTTCGTGTCAACCCTCCTGACCTCGATCTCCCGGCGATCAACTATCTCCCGGATCAGGTGATACCGCCTCAGAATATGCCTGGACCGCTGATGGGACCTGGGTTCCTTGGCCAAAGCCACCGCTCCATTGTTATCGCAATACAAAGGTATTGGATGCTCAATGGATGGAACCACTCCAAGTTCAGAAATGAACTTCTTGATCCAGACAGCTTCTTTAGCAGCATCGTTGGCAGCGATGTATTCAGCCTCCATCGTCGAGTTTGCCACGTTTTCCTGCTTGGAACTCTTCCAGCTAACCTCCCCTCCGTAAAGGGTAAAGACAAAACCCGACTGCGACTTTGAGTCGTCCTTATCACTCTGGAAGCTGGAATCGGTAAAGGACTCCACTTGGAGTTCTCCGTTACCATACACCAAGAACATATCTCTAGTCCTTCGCAAGTACTTGAGAATGCTCTTCACAGCTGTCCAGTGACTCTCTCCAGGATCAGCTTGATACCTACTCACTACACTTAGTGAGTATGCTACATCGGGTCTGGTACATAGCATCGCATACATGATAGAGCCTACTGCCGAAGCATAGGGTATCCCTTGCATGCGAGCTCTCTCCAAATCAGTCTTGGGAGACATCTCTTTGGAGAGAGTGACTCCAGAGATCGTGGGCAAGTTCCCACGCTTGGACTCTTCCATACTAAACCTCTTTAGTATGGTGTCAATATACCTGGATTGGGACAATCCCAAAATCCGTTTGGATCTATCTCTATAGATCCTAATTCCCAATATGCAGGAGGCATCACCAAGATCTTTCATTGAGAATCTTTGTGATAAGAAGAGCTTGACCGATTGCAGCATAGGAATATCATTTCCTATCAAGAGTATGTCGTCCACGTACAATACGAGGAAGACAACCTTACTCTCTGCCACCTTCTTGTAGATACAAGGTTCATCTGGATTTTTGACGAAATCAAACTCTTTGATAACGACGTCAAAGCAGATGTTCCAACTCCGCGATGCTTGCTTTAATCCATAAATGGATTTAAGCAGCTTGCACACCTTCCCGCTGCTCCCACTGTCTACGAAGCCCTCTGGCTGAGTCATGTACACGCACTCTTCTAAATCACCATTTAGAAAGGCGGTCTTAACATCCATTTGCCAGATTTCGTAGTCATGAAAGGCAGCAATGGCAAGCATGATTCGGATGGATTTAAGCATAGCCACTGGAGAAAAGGTTTCGTCATAGTCCACACCTGGTCTTTGAAGAAAACCCTTTGCTACAAGTCTAGCTTTGAAAGTCTCCACTTTCCCATCTACACCAAGTTTCTTCTTGAAGATCCACTTGCTCCCAATGGGTTTTACCCCTTCAGGAGCAACTTCCAAAGTCCATACTTTGTTGGTGTACATGGAATCCATCTCAGACCGCATAGCATCCAGCCATTTCACTGAGTCCCCACTCGTGATGGCCTTCTCGAAGCTAGTTGGGTCATCATCCTCCATGATGCAATCCTCGCTTCCACTGTCAATGAGAAAACCGTAGTATCTCTCAGGTGGACGAGAAACCCTACTAGATCGGCGGAGAGGCTGGGGTTCATCGGGAACTATGGAATCCTCTGGTTCCACCAGATCTTCTGTTGTAGCTTGTGCAGCTGGAACCTCTTCCAGTTCTACCTCATGACCACTAATCTCTTTTTCAAGAAATTCCTTTTCTAAAAAGGTGGCATGCCGAGAAACAAACACTCTTTGTTCCTCAGGGTGGTAGAAGATATACCCTCGCGAATGTTTGGGATATCCAATAAACTTACACAGAATGGACCTTGCCGCGAGTTTGTCCGTATTTTGCGTTTTTACATAGGCCGGACAACCCCATATCTTAACATAATTAAGATATGGTCTCTTTCCTTTCCATATCTCATATGGAGTGGTCGGCACGGTTTTGGTGGGAACCATATTCAATAGGTCTGCAGCTGTTTCCAGTGCATATCCCCAGAAGGAAATAGGTAACTCAGCTGTACTCATCATAGAGCGCACCATATCTAATAGGGTGCGGTTCCTCCGCTCCGATACACCGTTGTGCTGTGGTGTATATGGAGGAGTTAGCTGAGAGAGAATCCCATTCTCTTTTAGGAAGTCCAGGAATTCATTGCTTAAGTATTCTCCTCCTCGATCAGATCGAAGGATTTTAATACTTTTTCCGGTTTGGTTCTCAACTTCTTGCTTATATTCCCTAAATTTCTCAAAAGCTTCTGATTTGTGTTTCATCAGGAACACATACCCGAACCTAGAGAGATCGTCAGTGAATGTAATGAAGTATGAAGAACCATCCCTGGCATGTGTAGACATGGGACCGCATACATCACTATGTATCAGTCCCAAGAGTTCGGTAACTCTTTCTCCGTGTCCCGTAAACGGAGTTTTGGTCATCTTGCCTTTGAGACATGACTGGCAATTGTCATAGGATGAAAATTCAAACGGATTTAAATATCCATCCTTATGCAACTTAGCCAGTCGTGTCGCATTGATGTGACCCAGTCTACAATGCCACAAGAAGGATTCGTTCAGTTCAGAATTCTTCCTCTTGTGTGTGTTTGTTATGCTCAGAACTGTTGTTTGGTTTAGAACATAAATGCCATTGCACAACGTGCCTGATCCAACCAACTTTTGGTTACGGAAAATGTTCATAACATTGTCCTGTAATACAAAATTATATCCCTCTTTACTTAATAAAGAAACCGATATAATGTTGCATATCAGGTTCGGCATGTAATAGCATTCGTTCAGAACCAATGTATTACCAGTTGGTAATACAAGGTGATATTCCCCGACAGTCTTAGCTGCAACAATTGCACCATTTCCAACTCTAATTTCTTTATCACCTTTTCCAAGTTCTCTACCTTTCTTAAGCCCATGTAACTGATTACATATATGGGATCCCGACCCGGTATCCAATACCCAGGACGTAGGGCAAATGGAGAAACAGTTCTCAGTAACGAACACACCCGAAGAAAATGCATCAACATGTACTTTCTTCATTCGGGTGGCATGGGAATCCTGGTATTCCCCTATATCCTGTTCATTTCTATAACTCTTATAAGAATGAACGGAACCAACGTTCCCCAGCACAGTATAACATGCGGGTTCGGTCAATACATCAATATTATTATCTTGATTAAGGCATGAAATGGTCGCTACCTGGAGAGAGAGAGAAGAAAACACTTTAGCGTGAGCTCGTGCAAGATCAGATTGGTTATTATCTTATCTAATCAGGATGGCTCCCACTGCTTTTTATCAAATCTTCCTCCAAACCCTAAAAGGAAAGACTAGCCGGGATTAATTACGCACTGCAGGTTCGCCAATCTTTCAGCCAGGCCAGTGTCGGTACTTTGAGGGAGGTCCCCCGTGCTTTCGCACGAACCTAATTAATGTAAACCTCGTTTTCCCAGAGGCGTAACCCCGTTGACACCTTTCTAGACACCTACTTGATCGGCTAATTGCAATGTGTAAAACTCTCCCAGGAGTAACTCTTACTCGCAGTGGGTATCGGGATCCAACTATCTCATAGAAGGTATGCAATCTCATTGCAAATTTCAACACTTGAAATTCCCGATAATGCTTTTGCCCCTAGCATGCTATGACCTTGACGCAGGCCAACAAACCATAGTGCGCTAGTCAAGTTCAACCCGTCATTTCCTGATTGAATTAAACCCACCCGTACGACCCTTGACGCAGGCCAACAAAGTCGCACGACTACCCTAATCCAATCTGCATCATATGCATAAGCAGATAAATACTAGTTAGCTACCGCACACTACGCCTTGACGCAGGCCAACAAACGTAGCACGAATACTAACTACTACTCATCTGAAATGACGGAGGGCTACGCCAGGTTTTTCTGAAAACCATGAGCGTAATGAACTTGATATCGTTGTAGAATCAAATGAAGTTTTGAAATGGAGTGATTTTGAGGCTTTTCTAGTTTTGCTAAAGGAGTCACTCCCGGCGAAGGGATCTCGGTCCTTTCCTCGTCGAATGAGGTGCGGGATATATCATATATATCACTGTGCAAAGCAAAAACTCTTAAAAGCAATCAAAACCAAACCGAGTGTGTAGCATCTGCCAGTTACTGCTAAAGGAGTCACTCCCGGTGAAGGGATCTCGGTCCTTTCCTCATCGAATAAGGTGCAGGGTATATCATATATACCGCTGTGCAAAGCAAGAACTGTAGCTACCTGTTTTATTTAAAATCTGATTCTACAACATCTTAGGTTTCTTTTCTTTCATTAATCACATTAATGAAGTCCCATCATTTAAATGCCTAAACATCACAGATAGATATGACGTACACTTATGCCATCCGCATTCGCCTCGATGTCCCCTCATGCACCGTTAGGTTAGGTAACTAACGACAGAGCAGGGCAGGGCTAGCGCGGGTGTAAAACATAAGTAACGTCTATATAATATATCATATATACTATATACTATATCCATCACAGAGTCACAACACAGATATCGCAGCAGAATAAACATATGAAATATTGGATATACTAGGACGTCCGTGTTTTCAATACGAGCCAGTATAAAACACGGATTCCACGGTCGTAACGAATAGCCAATCCCACACCCCTAGACCCCTACGAGAGCGGCAAGCAACCCTGCCAATTCTAGGGTTAGGAGACCCGGACTCGACTCCTCGAGTTGGTCTCCCACTGGACCCCAGAACCCGGTTACTTGTGCTCCCTTCCTTGGGTCTATCCTAATGCGGAAAAGTAAATAATATACAAAGGGTGACAACTTCCGCTACCTGGAAGCGCCCCAAATGAAAGAATATTACATACAAGTTTTATACATGAATGAAAATGAAAAACACTCATCTCATATAAAAACCCCCGGCTATTCGAACACGACGATCCAATATAACATATCCAGCAACACATAACATCACATGTCATCAACGTAAGTAAATATGCGCATCCTAATTGTCGTTGACATATAGCAACGAAACCGGCGATATCTGCATACTACACTTACGGTCACAGAAAAGAAAGTGTAAAACTACAACAATTGGAATCCGCAACTTCTTTAGACATCGCATGCCTAACAGATATAAATCCCGCATTTTAGTCTCATTATCGAAAACTCTTTTCAATATCATATGGGACTAAATTGCTAGATTTATAACATTCATTCAGTTATCTCATAACTATTGTGAATTCCAATTATTGTATCCCATTCCAGATAAATAGAAAATGTTAAACTTTCCGATCGAACATTCTAACGCCCAAGTTTTCCCGATACATATCAACACATGAAACTAGTCTAACAACATTCAGTTCGTACCTCAGTACCAACGGTCCAGCCGTAGAAGGGTCAAGCCAACGCCTCACATGTGGCACGCCGTACTGCCCCAAACCCGAAGGTTCAAAGGGCAGTTCAAGACGGTCACATAATCGAGTTAAGGTTTGTTGTCTTCTAGAGGGACCATCACGTTACTTGCACTACTTAGAACGTCGTTAAACTACGGAAAAATCCAACACATGGAATTTTTCCGGCAGGGGAAAAGTTGGGTATTTGTATCCGGTCAAACTTTTTAACATATTCTACAGTTATCTGGAAAAACACTTAGACAAAGTTTGATATTCCGATCGAATCGTCGATTCCCAATAAAACCCCAGAGCACTCAACCCTTAAATCAATTTAAAAATACCCAGAAAACTCACCAGAAATTATCAGGAATTACAATGCAAAAATAATGGGATGACGTCACCTTTTAGCCGCTGAACCGCCGCCTAAGCAGTGCTTAGGCCGCGGTTCCGCGGCTTTATTTACTGTTCAGGTGAAATTTTTTGCATCGGAATTCTTATAATTCTTTTCTGAATTTTTTTGAGCATTTTTAATATCAAAAAATCCCAGTTTTCAGAAAATGTCCAGAGAGCTCTAAAATTCTAGGGTTTCGGGTTGGTTCGGATTTCAAACTCCGTCTAGATTTCGCCTAAGGCTCTAGCTAGGCTCTGATACCAGTGAAAGGTTCTTAGACACCACAAAGAGGTCTCATGAGGCATCGGACATGCCATTTCAAAATTTTTGGTGCCGAGAAACCCTAGACTACGGATCGTTGCTAGAATTTTAGGCGAAACAAAAAGCTAGTTAACACTTAACTATCAGGATACGGAAATTACAACCTTTGTGGATCCGGATATCCACCTCCACGGCTCCGCAACGAAGTCTTCTCGCTGTCCATCTTGAAGCTTGGACTCTCGTGACGGCTTCATCGGAGAAACGTGCGGAATAGGTCGTCGGCTTTGTGTCAAAGACGATCTACGTCGAGGTTGCACAAACTCAAGCTCCGACTTCACAAACTTGTGAAACTTGTGAAGTAAACACCCAAAACAACTTGGCAAGAGGTAGAGGGTGAAGAAATAGGAGGTGGGTTCACTTTAGATTTGGATTTCTCTCACTAAAACTCAAGTTGCCATTGGAGTAGCAAGCTTGAAGAAGAAGAAGAAGATGAGCTCAAGAAAAGAATATGATAAGTCTTATGATAAAAATAATTTAAATCAAATACTTATCATAACTTGAAGTAGGGTTAAGTGTAGAGAATTAACCATGGTCACTTGGATGGGTTAGGGTTAAGCATGAAGATAAGGATGGTTAGCAAAGTCAAAGCTTCATGAAGCTTCAATATAAAACAAACTTAGCCACCATTCTTATCATAACTTAATTCAAATAAATAAATAAACAAATAAATAAATAAATGAATATGCAAAACCCTAATTATCAAATTAACCATGGATTAATTCTATAAACTTAACTATATGATCAAGTATCATCAAACATGATACAAAGTAGTGCACTAAAGCATATCACATATACAATGTGCATCAAGTGAGAAAAATCCGTTTAAAGTGAACCAATACTAGTTAATGCAATGCAATATATCAAATATATAATTATGCATTAAATCATTAAATCAACATTTGATTCAATGATCCGGTCATGTCGCACATAACCGACTAGAATCTAATGTATCGATTTATCGAATCAATGATTCGATAACTAGGTCATATCGAATATAACCAATCGAAACATATATCGCGAGAATGAAATGCGGTATCACATACACGCATTATTCTCGGTCCTGCACATATCTCATATGCCCTCCTATTTCGTTTCGCTTGAGCCAGGAAACCTCTGTGTAGGACTCTGAAGACTCGTCAATACGCCGGTAGCAGATGATGATCATATCAAGCACCCACAAGCCGCAAGCGGTCTGCTAAACGTAACGGCCACCCGGGTATTGAGCGATCAGAAGATCGACGAGCTAGCCCGCTCACACTCCTGCGAATCCGACCAGTAACACTTACCGTACAGCCCGGTCTCTTCGTCTGATACGTCGCATATCAAGTCTAGGGGTGGTATACGTCAGACCCCAATAACCCGATAAGTCGTGCCGATGTGAGGCTCGTAACGGGTCGAGAAACTATTGGTAACACTTACCAGTAAATCTCTGATCAGCCCTGGCCAGGGACTTCCCTGCTACGGCCAATTCGAGCACAGCGCAACATCAACTCCCAATACCGGGAGAGACGAAACCCCTCCTATCGCTCATTGCCTCCATGTGACTCGGGACTGTACCCAAAGACCACCGTTTTGCACGCCCTCATGGACGTGGTAAGGTGGAGATCAAAGCACAGTGGGAATCACACAAGACTCTATGACGATCTCGGGTCTACAGACTAACCTGTACAAGTGTCACCTGAGAACTGCCATCTGACGTGAGGTATAATACCATCTGGGAGTTCTCGGCGAGTCCGTCCAGTGTACTCAGTCTCCACTGAGCACCCGTATACCATCTCTGATGTCAAACACTAATGGATATGGGATCATCCATCGCCCATCACATGGGTCGAGAAGCGTATACGCTAGTCTACTCTGGTATATCGATGCCCCGTCTCGATACACCCACGACTAGGGACCTTGAAGGATGTACTTATGGACTACCATGTCCCCACTAGTATGATCTGCATCATAGTCCAGGTAGTCAAGTACAAATCCTAAGGGCTTTACCAACATGTAACTATAAGACAGTATAAAGAGACTAGTGTACATGTTAAGATAAATAGCAACCAGATAGCATACTATCATGTCGAGCAAGAAAGTCATCTCTATATATGTCCAAGCATCCAATATAATATACATCATCTGTACAATACTGGCCTCTAGGACATACATACAACTAACAAACCTATCCTTAAAAAGCTTCTTCGAGGTCTCATATCTTGCTATACGAGATTACTCTCCATATAATTCCTTGGTATGGAGGAAGATTCAAGATCCATATTCTCGTGCCGCCTCTGATGTTCGTTGTCCATAGAGTCTAGCACGTGGCACTTGGCCTTCGCACAGTCAATCTCCCCGGTCTTACAGTTTTCCTTATCCGCGACGCTGGATTCTGGACCTGGGACGGCGAGGGCTTTAGTAGTAAGGATATAGCCCAACTTGTCATAAGTTATTGCCATCTTGACATTCCGATCCAATCATTGTTGTTTGGCACTATGAATATATTTTTATCTAATAGTAACATAAAGCCCGTCATCTTTGGTTGCTGCAATTAGGAGAGAGAGAAGAAAGACTTTAGCATGATGATCTTACAAGTTTAGTTTGGTTTTTAGTTTATCTAAACAGGATGGCTCCCACTGTTTCTCGAATCCTTCCTCAAACCATAAAAGAAGAATTAGTCAGGATTAATCTCACCGTACAATACTTGCTTAACCGTTAAGCCAGGCCAGTGTTGGTACTTCGAGGGAGGTTTTACGACTCTTTCGCGAAGTTCCTTAATTAAATAACCTCTTTTCCCTGGAGGCGTAGCCCCGCTAACACCTTTCTAGACACCTACTTGGTTTATAGCATTGACCATTAAGTGAAAAAATCTTCCGCGGAGTAGCATATACTCACAGTAAGATCGGGATCCAAATATCATCGTGTGATAAAGTTGAAGGAATCCTACCAAAATTATCACACTCGAATGGTATGCAACACTAGCAAGTTTCAGTTTCTTTAGAAACTCCCGATGTGGATTTTTGCACCATGCTCTTATCACCTTGGCGAAGGCCAACATATCATAAGTCACATGTCAAGTTCTACCCATCATTGTCTAGGTTAATTTGCACCCACCCGTACATACCCTTAACGAAGGCCAAAATAGCAGTACGACTGTCCCAAACCAACGCATCTATCTATGCTATAGATGAATATTTAGCAGCTACCAATCACTATGCCTTGGCGAAGGTCAAAATACATAGCTAGAATACTACTGAATGTCCAACTGAAATGATGGAGGGCTACTGTAACATTTCAAAAAAATAAAATATTACTTTTGGGAATTTGCATAATTAAATATTAATTTTTAATGAATATTTTAATAGTCGGTATAATTAAATACCGATAAATGGTGAAAATTCCGGAGAAAATTATGGAAATTATAAATTTCGGCATTTTGGGGAAATTTTACAGTTTTTATGATGGATTATATGTTATTTTGGGTGTTAATCGCGATTAAAAATCGCTAAGTGGATTTTTGGCGTTTTGTGCAAAAATGTGCCCATGACATTTTTACACTTGTTTCATGTTTTGGGCTCATGGTAGCCTAGGGTGGAACCATGCTTAGATGACCATGGTGGGTTGAACCAATTAGTTAGGTTAGTGGGGTTACTTAAGGGTTGTTAGCTTGTGTTAGGGTGATTGGGGTTAGGTGGACTTATGTAGGAGAGAGTGTGAGCCATGATGGCTTGTGGGTGCTAACATGTTTCAAGAGTGAGAGAGAGGTGGCTAGAATGTGCTATGATCCATATCATTCCATAATCCCTTGTGTTCTTTTACCCCCTCTCACACATCAGCCCCCAAATGCAACAACTTCAGCCCATAACAACACTTCAGCTGCTACATCAGCCAACACCAGCAGTTGAAGCAATATTTCAGCAGCCCTACACCAGCCCCTAGCACCCTAGCCCACATCTACACGCTCCCATCAACACTTTTCTGCCCCCATATCAACCCAACAACACACTTTAGCCCCTCCACCAACACCATTCAGCCACATCTGCTGCAATAGCAGCTGATGTAACAGCTTCAGCCCCCCTTTTTATCACTTCAGCCCCCTTTATCACCACATTAGCCCCCATATTAACTCATCCTTATGCTGGAACCATACATCAGCAGCAACCCCTTCAACACAACACCAATAAAACAGTCTCAGCACATTTTCTATCAGCCACAGCAGCAACAACCTTATTCCAACCAACCCCCACAACACCATCATCATACTACAACCCCACACCCTCATCATACCTCAACTCAACCCCCACAACAAAACCACAGCCCCAACTGCTGCTACAATAGCAAAGGAAAAGCAAAAGAGAAGTTGCAAGCAGCAGATGCAGCATTAGCAACTGCAACCAGATAGGAGATCAGCCTCAGGCAGGAACTTTAGCAGCAACCACCCCTCCTCCTTCCATCATCTTCCCTTCTCCTTCATTCCAGGACTCCCTTAAGGTATAATCTCATAACCAAATTCCTATCTGGCAAGTTATAGTGTCTAGCTGAAAGTTACTGTTATATTTGAGATCTAGTGCTAGTTTTAGTGAAATTGAGTGAGGTTTGGCCAAGAGATGGTTTCGATTGTCAGGGTAACCTTATTAGGTGTATTTGAGACCATTGTAACCAAGAAACCCCAGATTTCTAGTTAGTTACCAGAGTTGTTCGACTTGGTGTAAATTAGCGTTTTCGTCGATTTTGTGACCTTTCTGAGACCTGCTTCCACTCGGGGCCTCCTAAAGTAAAATTGACTTGGCAGTGAGCTGTGCAGGCACCCTGGAACCACTACCCAAAGCCCTAGCCACCATCTCAAAGTCCCGGCCGCAAATTTAATCCCCCTGGCCGCAATTTGCGGCCAGAGCAAGGTAAAACTGCCTCGTTTTAAGTGCACAGCCCTATTTCATGTAAAACTTGACCCCCTGTATGTCTAGTTTTGACTGTTTCCAGTTAGGGTAAAATATGGGTTGTTTTTCTTGAGTTGGCGTATGATTTACGACTCTTTTTCGTATGGATTTTGATATTCGATGATTCGTATCTGTCGGGTGGCGTTTGGACGTCAACGACAGTGGTGATTGGCTGTGTTTGCACACAAGGCCACAGGTTTTTACCTATGGGCGTAGTGTGCATCATTTTGGTTTCCGACATGGTTTTCATGAGTTTTAGCGTGTGATATCCTTGTAGGTACCCCACGTGGCGTCGAGGCATTGGAGATGCAAACGGCGACATCGGCACCGGCATACATAACTAGGTGAGTAGATTTATATCTATGGGGAGAAGTCGGGTGGATGGTGTATAGCACCCCCGCAGTCCGTGGTGATGTATACGGATGCGTATACACACTAACAATTTATTATATGTTGTTGGGATTAATTATTGATGTTTAAATGGATATTGGTATGTTGGATTGGTGAAAGGTTACGGACCCTAGGGTAGTGGGTGCACTACACATACATACACACATATACATACTTGCATACATTCTTATTTCATATGTGATTATGGGATTCTATATCGAGATGTCTTCACATGGGTTTGGGATTATGTGTTCACATACAGATTTGAGGATGATACTTGGCATTTAAATGAGTCGATGAGAGTGGATCTGAGATTATGATATCGGTGATATGGTAAAATTCATACTTGAGATACGTTTGATGATTTAGAGGACTTTGGGGATGATGATGCCATAGGGATAGTGACATAAATAGGTAAATGGTCGACAGGTGATTATGATACGTGATATGATATGACAAGATAATTATGATAGACCGCATTCGGTGATGTACACTCTTTTGTGACGATATTTGAGGATGATATCGATTTGCTAGAGACTGCCGATCAGTAGTCAGATTATGATTATAGTGATGATTTTAGCATTGTACTAGACGTAGGTCAGTACCCGGATTATGATATTTGATAAAGAGAATACTTGATGAATGATAGGACGAATGTGATATTGACCTGTACCCAGATTTGGGGGTGTCGTACGACGGATTCACGTACGAGCTATATTTTGATATTTGATCCGCCTACTTGATTTGGGAATAACTGATTATAGAGGTATGTTATCGGATGTAATATTATCGAGGCGGGATCACCGACTATATGTATATATTTATATGTATCGACTCAGAGATTAGGCGGTTTCCCTTACCTACTGTTAGCTTTAGTTCAGCCTTGTAGTGGTGTAGCTATGTGACTTTTATGACCTTAGATATAGTTTGGCGATCATGGTGTTTAGTATTTCAGCTCCCGCATATTATTATTCTTGCTCTGCATCGCATACTGTTGTGATTCATATTCTATTATTGATATCCTGCTACTAGGACACCAGCACCATTACCGATGATGCGTATGTACCATGTACACTTATTTGCTGTCGCACACACATCTTCATCGGTAATTGCCATGTCACGTACACTTAGAGAATATTATTGCCTAATTTAGCTTGTTAGCTAGTAGTGACATGATATTAGTGCATTGCCTTATATGCCAGCTTGACATTGTAGCTAGTGCTTGTAACATCATGCATACTGTTGTTCATTATATGCCGCATTCATGGATTCTCATGCTTATATTCATGGTTTACATACTATTGATGATTCGGATTTCCATGATGTTTTCTGGATTTGGAGGAAAACCGCAAAACAAATATATACTGCTTTCTCTCTTTTTAAATAAATGCGGTTTTTCCATGATGTTTGAGTCGTCCACAATGAGTATTGCTGATGGATTTCGAGACCTGATTCGAGGAGGCGGATGAACCGTTTCGGGTACATGGTGGGCCCGGTGCGGTACCCCGGGGCAAGAAGATCGCAGGAGATGGCATTGAGCCTGGCAGGGGAGCACGACCGACCGGTGATATTACCCGACACGTCGGATATCCGGAGGATACCGTCGTAGTTATGAGATGGATAGTGTAAGTGCACGGCGGCGCCCCGGCCTCCATCCCGAGGCCAAATGCGGAAGCGATGGTTAACTTTAATTTTTCTTGAACCGGCACCACCGCGCACTGAAACCCGGATCGAACCATTAACTAGTCCTAGCTAACTACAGGAGGGGAAGAGAGATATACCAACTGATCCGTGTCCTCCGGTCTTCTCGTCGTCGTCCCGATAACCCGTGGAAGCTACGGTCTCCACCTCCTCGCCGGAAGGGCACCACGTCGCCTGCTTCTTTTACGGGCTCCCGCCTCTATACCGAGGCAACTCGGGCACGAAGCTGGCGAGTCGACGTGCCCAAGATTTGCTGTAGAATAGTGTAGAGATCTATATCTCATTTGGGGTTTGTATGGAGTTTCCTTTTGAGATGGTGGAGGAATGGAGTTTTGGAGATGGAACTTGTGGGGATTTTACCAAGCCAAAAGAGATAAAGAAACCCCACAACAAAATGGGACAGCCCTCTATGAGGAGTGGCCAGCCATACTTAGCAAGAGAGTGAGAGAGTGAGGGGAGGGATCAATGGATGATAGAACCACAACCATAATGCAAGGGAGAGAGAGAAAGGTCATGATATCAAGAAATGATCACAAGTAAATCCAACACTCATACAACCATCATAATCCATCATCATCACCAAAAAGTTATGCTATCATGACACTACAAGACTAGCCATGATGACTAAAGAAAGTCAAGCAATGATGGTGCAAGTATCATGATACAACAAAATGCAAAGAACACCCTCCACAAACGCTTATTTGCACAAATGCAAATAAGCCCTCCTCCACCAAACTTCGGCCAATGAAAGATACAAAGAAATATGGCCGAAACGGAAAGCAAACTGGCAACTCCAGAAAACCGGTCCCGTAATAAATTACAGGAAAACCCCGCTACTGTGTATACACACCCGCATTTGTATTCCGACCGAAATACAAATGCAACGAGACAAACTCTACACTGTACTATACTAGGATCCGGCTTGAACCAAAGCCGGCTAGTATTATCCGTCCGATCCTGATCCGTGCAATACCGCACGTATCTGATCGAACCCTGCCATATCTCCATACGGCCTCTACAGCTTTTCGCCCGAAAACTTGAGCAACTGAATGTGGGGGACTCTAAAGACTCGTCAACACCTTGGTTGTGGATTTAACCACTAGCACGTCAGAGGTATAAGCCAATACGTAACGGGCTACCAGGTATTGACCAAAAGGGACGTCGATGAGCGAACTCATCCTGACACCCTACTGAGCCTGTCAGTGACAATATCCGTACAGTCCGGTCCGTTCGTCTATGAGCATCGCATGGCGGGCCTAGGGGGTTAGTAAAAGTTAGACCCCTAAAAGCGGTACAAGTCGTGTCAGAGATCAGCCCAGAACACTCTGAGATACTACTGGAATACCTACGAGTAAATCTCCTGCCTTGGCCAAGTACTTTTCATGTTCTGGCTCTCCTAGACACAGCGCGACCTCACCCCCAATACCGGGAGAGACGAACCCCCGAAGACCCGCTCACTGCCTCCATGTGGCTCGGGACTGTACCCAACTAAAACCTGTTTGCACGTCTCCTTTGAGCGTGGTAGGGTAGTAATCAAAGTACAGTGGGAACTCACACGAGACAAATGATGATCCCCAGGTCGATGAACTAACATGTACACATGTCACCAGGGAACTTCTATCAGACGTTAGGTATAAGACCAACTATCATGTTCCCGGCGAGTCCTGTCCGGTGTACTCATAACCCAATGAGCACCTGTATACATCTTAGGTGAACTAACTGACACCAGTGGCTTATGAGACCGGCCACCGCCCCTCGTCAGGGTCTCGACTGTATACACTAGTCTACTCTGGAGTATCGATGCCCTGCCTCGAAACTCCCATGACTAGGGACCATTTAAGGATGTGCTTATAGACCACCAGCTCCCACGTATATGATCGCCCTCATACTGCTGGCAGTCAAGCAAGAATCCTAGGGGCTCTATCAATGTGTAATAGCGACCTGTCTGGTCACCTAAAGCAGTACACGATGATAAAGATAAATCAGATAGCATACTATCATCTCGAGTAAGACTGTCCTACCGGGATAGGTCCTTCTTCAATCATTGCAATCACGTGCCTGTTATCCAATAATTGACTCTGAGGGCACTATCTCCAACAATCTCCCACTTGCACTCAAGGCTAATTATTGCGATGTCGCATACTCACAGCCCGTGTGGTACCGAACACCCAACTCCTCTACTAGTCAGTCTCACAAAGCTCGTTTGCGAATCTATTGCGTTCGAGGAATAGCCTCAGTGAGTGGATCCGCTTTGATGTTTCTTTCTATGTCTCTCTAGATCTCAAGTTCGCGGAGAAAGCCATCTCCCGAAATGAGCAATACTTGTCTCAGAATGTGTCTGGATGTCTGATGGGACCTAGCTCATAAATGAACTCCAAATCTAAACTTCTTAGACTGTATCGTCAACTGAACTTAATCAGTATCCTGCGTCATGCCTCCCTCAGTATTTCCTTGGACCACCTGTCCAAAATACTGCCCCTCTTCAGAAGGAAAACTATAACTCTGACAACCTCCTTGTCGTCCAGGTCACCTTGGAAACCTGGAATGATAACTGTCTCCCGAATGAGGCTGTCGTTATCATATCCCTAGAACATCCACTTATGTTCTAAAACTGCTTCCGACTGTTTCTCCAGGATTGGGTCAATGTCAACTTATTGCATCCAGTGCAAGAACAACATCTGGTGTGGTACTTGACATCTCATGATTGACTCAATTGCCTAAGCAAGTGATCTGCCAATCATGCACATCCCTCTCCCCTTTAGTCTGTAAGACACCTTTAGAGAGGGTGACTCTATCACCTGCAGGTACACTACCGTGTCAGGAGTCGTCCATTCTAAATACTCTTAGAATGCTGTCTAAGTACCCTGATTGGGAAACTACCCAAATCTAGATCTAAAACCATAGATCTAGTAATCAGTATGTCTGATATAATGTCCAAGTCCCATGTGGAGAAACCACTGTGTGACGACCAAAGTATAAATGATTGTAGCATAGGAATATCACTTCCAGTTCTACCATACTCCCACTACTATTTTCTGAAAAATCCATTTTATTCAAAAATGTGGCGAGTCTAGAACAATATCGCTATTGTTCTTCCAGATGGTAGAAAGTCAACCCTCGTCATAGCCTGGGTCAACCCACAAACAGCCATTACAGAAACTTTCCTTGAGTTGTCCAGTGTCTGGTTTTAATCATAAACGGACAACTCCCCGTACCTTAACATGGTTAAGATACGAACTGTTCTATATCCAATATAGGACCAGAGGCACTGATTTAATTGAACCGGATTCAAATCATGCAGCTGTCTCTAGTGCATGTCAACTAAATGGAAAGAGGCCGATCAGCGTTACTCAACTTAGGAATGCTTCCAATTATGAGTAACCTGAAAAAGAAGCAAGTTCTCTTAGTCATTACTATCAACTGAATACCGCACACAAGTATCTACATCTTCGATCACCTTGAAGAATCCCGATACTTGCAACATCTGGTTCTCTACTTTATCCATATACCTATATCTTCTCAAAATTCGGACCCTGTGTTTCCACGAAACATCTGTCTAAAAACTAGAGAAGTCATAAGTAAACCGAATATAGTACGAGGACCAACCCCTCTGTCTTGATGGACCCTGGACAACATACAATACTCTGTATAAGTCCCTTGAGTCTGATAACTCATTCACTGTGTGTCGTAGGTTGAAAACTGTACTTATGGTTAAGAAGAATTACACCGCTGTTTAATGCTCCTTATCTAACCATCCACTGATATAGGTAAATGTCGTAGACATAATTTCAAAAAGGTATATCTCACTCTATGAAAATAGACGTACAAATATATCAATTTAAAATTGGTGCATGACAGCGGATATTCAAAACCAAATATTTGCCGACCGGCAAACAGTCCAGGTGACTTCCTCAAATATCACCGATTATAACGAATCCCGATATAATGAGGATGATCACCCAATTCCCAATAACTTACTCCCATTCATCATCTGTAAAACCATACAGATGTGAGAATCGTACCTGGTAAATACATACCCTGGAGTAAGGACTAATTAGGAAATCAGTTTTCTTTTAACAGTACACAGTGGCACTGAAACATTGAAATGTTTCGATGGGGTATCCCGGTATTCCTAGTAATGCCTCTTCCAGATTCATGACTGTAACCGTATAATTCTTTGCCACCTCTCCAAATCCCTTTATATGTCTTTAGTCATTACCTTCTGCACACCCCTTTAGGCCAAATGGTTTTCTTCCTTCCCTACCGTTCGGCACCAGCCTATGGTTTGGAAGAAGACTATCCAATAAGCATAATGGGTGTACTGTCCTAATCCCAGGAGCACTCGCAATGCGAGAGAAGGTGAAGATAAAAGACAACCTGAATAAATCTTATTCCTATTTCTCCTGAACCAGAATCCATCCCCGAACTGGAACAAGTTCCTTTCGAGTTCGTATATAACCATACGATGGAATATCCAATAAACTGTGGATCTTCGTAGTGATACGGAGTGTCCTGGAGAAATACAAAGGTGAAGTGGGAGTGGTAATGAAATACTTGGTTTGGTCGTGAATATCAGTCGCAATTTACTTTGCCCTCTTACTAATCCCTTGCTTTGTCTTGACTTAATACCTTCTGTACACCATCGTTATGCTAATTGGTTTTCTTCATTCCCCACCGTTCGGCACCAGCCTAAGGTTTGGAAGAAGACTATCCAATTTGCGTAATAGGTGTACTATCTCCTAAACCAAGGAGTACTCGCAACCTGAGAGATGGTAAAAGGAAAAGACAACTGAATAGTCCTATCCGTTTTCTCCAGAACCAGAAACCATCGTCGAATGAATTCTTTCGAGTTCGTATATAACCATACGATGGTTTTGTCCAATGGAAGTGGACGTTCGTAGTAATACGAGGTGTCCTGGAGAAAAGGGTAAAAGTAGGAGTGGCAATGAGGTATGCAACTCTGACAATCCAAAAGCCAGTGTTTAAGAAGGTTCGGTCAACTTGGTCACTGAGTCATAGTCTTAGGGTCGGGTCAATGGTCGCTGCCAAAGAGAGAGAGAAAAGAAACACTCAGCGTGCACTCTATCCTAGATCAGAATGGTTACCAATTTATCAATCTGGAAACCTCCCACTGTACCGTCAAATTCTTCTCCA
The DNA here is from genome assembly GCA_030015575.1 of Agapanthus africanus. Taxonomy (NCBI): domain Eukaryota; kingdom Viridiplantae; phylum Streptophyta; class Magnoliopsida; order Asparagales; family Amaryllidaceae; genus Agapanthus; species Agapanthus africanus. The sequence goes on from JASDDO010000029.1 coordinate 221,403,629, forward strand.
AACCTAAAAGAAGAATTAGTCGGGATCACCCGAGGAGTAAACTAACTCATCAGTGGGAATCGGGATCCAACTATCATCGCATGACAACGTGATGGAATCCGCTCACGGTATCACACTCAGAAGGTATGCGCATATCTGGCAAGTTTCAGTTCTTTTGAAACTCCCGATGTGATTTTTGCCCCATGCTCTTATGACCTTGACTTTGGCCAACATATCATAAGTCACATGTCAATTTCTACCCGTCATTCTCCAGGTTAATTTGAACCCACCCGTACCTACCCTTGACTTTGGCCAAAATGGCAGTACGACTGTTCCAAACCAACGCATCTATCTATGCTGCATATGAATACCCCAATAGCTACCAATCACTGTGTCTTGACTTTGGCCAACATACACAGCTTGAATACTATTGACCATCCATATGAAATGACGGAGGGCTACGAATGGTTTCTGGCGAAAACCTTTAACGTAGTGAACTTGATACCGTTGAAGGAACGGATAGCTTTTATAAAAATATAGTAACGAAAACCTTTGCTAAAGAGGTCACTCCCGGTGAAGGGATCTCGGCTCTTTCCCCGTAGAATGAAGTGCAGGATATTCCAACTGAATACCACGATGCAAAGCAAAAGTAATCGGCTATAGTGAAGTTATTGCCCTGACGCAAACTTTTTGTCCAAGGGGTCACTCCCGGTGAAGGGATCTCGGCCCTTGCCTCGTCGACTGAGGAGCAGGATATTCCAACTGAATACCACGATGCAAAACAAAAGTGAACGTCCTTGCAATAACATCTTTTTGAAAAAGTGTTCCAACAACATCAGATAAGGTTAGTTTTTAACTTGCATTGATCCGAATCAACGCAGTCCCATCAATTGATCACACCACAAAGAACGAAAATATACTGATGTACGTATATGCCATCCGCATTCGTCACTGGGTCCCGTCATTACCCGTTAGGTTAGCTAACTAACGACAGAGCGGGGAATGGACTAGCGCGGATGCAAAATATATACAACATCTACTAATATATATACCAATATATTATATTCGCTCAAGGCGTGATAAAACGCAACATCACAGAACAATACAGATATCTGGGATCCCCGGGTTTCACAGAGCCACTACTGAAACCCAACGTTCCCCTGGTCGTGTGGATAGCCTGTGCAATGAAATCCTAGACCCCTACGGGCGTGGCAAGTTACCCGCCAAAACCTGAAGCGAGGCAGCCCCCTTCAGCGACGTGAATGGACCACCCGGCACTTCACGGAATCCGGCAACTTGGGCACCCCTCCTGGGTCAACCTGTACCCCTACGAGTGCGGCGAATAGCCCGCCAATCCTAGAGTGAAGCCCCCTCCGTCTCAATGCCATGAGATGCGGGCTCGTTGCCCTCTAGAACCCGGCTATCCGTGCACCCCTCCACGGGGCAATCCTAGTACAGAAAGTAAAATATACATACAACGGGTACATCGACCGCAACCTGGTCGTGCCCCAAAATAATAATACAAACAGGCAGTGACGGCAGTCCACATGTCGGACGCTCGCCCCGCAATAGCAAATGTACATAATACAACAAAACTGTACTACCATTGCATCCAGGCTATCCCCCACGACCAATCCGCAACATCACAGCAATACACAGAACATCAACGTGAAAGTCACGTTCGCAAATCCGTCTAACCGGGCTATAGCAGTTAGACTAGATTTACCGATCGAGGGACATTCACGGTCGCAGATATAATGTAAATACTGTAAAATAATGTGTTTAAAATATCCGATCGATCAAATTTTACCAAGTGGGCCCCCAAGTACTACTGTAGCACATCAAGAAATTTTAGGCCCAAAATTAATATTCCAAAACCCTATTTTCAACCCAGAAGGCCTCTGTAAAAAATTGGTGCAACGATCAGTCAAAACAGCGGCGGAACCGCGGCCCAAGCATGGGTTTGGCCGCGGTTCCGCGGTCGTATAATAAGATCTCGCGACCAAATTTCTACAGTAGGCTTATACTTCTCTGAACAGTATTCTGAGACAGCTGAAAAAATTTTCGAGACAAAAAAAATTTCGACAGAAAACTGTTGTTTTGAAAAACACGGTTTTGGAACATTTGTTCGATCGGAAATGTAAAACACATTAGACAAAGCTAGACTACATTAATGGCGAGGCTCTGATACCACTGTAAGTGCACGGCGGCGCCCCGGCATCCATCCCGAGGCTAAATGAGGAAGCGATGGTTAACTTTAATTTTTCTTGAACCGGCACCACAGCGCACTAAAACCCGGATCGAACCATTAACTAGTCCTAGCTAACTACAGGAGGGGAAGAGAGATATACCGACTGATCCGTGTCCTCCGGTCTTCTCGTCGTCGTCCCGATATCCCGTGGAAGCTCCGGTCTCCACCTCCTCGACGGAAGGGCACCACGTCGCCTGCTTCTTTTACAGGCTCCCGCCTCTATACCGAGGCAACTCGGGCACGAAGCTGGCGAGTCGACGTGCCCATGATTTGCTGTAGAATAGTGTAGAGATCTATATCTCATTTGGGGTTTGTATAGAGTTGCCTTTTGAGATGGTGGAGGAATAGAGTTTTGGAGATGGAACTTGTGGGGATTTTACCAAGCCAAAAGAGATTAAAAAAAACCCACAACAAATGGGACAGCCCTCTATGAGGAGTGGCCGGCCATACTTAGCAAGAGAGTGAGAGAGTGAGGGGAGGGATCAATGGATGATAGAACGACAACCATAATGCAAGGGAGAGAGAGAAATGTCATGATATCAAGAAATGATCACAAGTAAATCCAACACTCATACAACCATCATAATCCATCATCATCACCAAAAAGTCATGCTATCATGACACTACAAGACTAGCCATGATGACTAAAGAAAGTCAAGCAATGATGGTGCAAGTATCATGATACAACAAAATGCAAAGAACACCCTCCACAAACGCTTATTTGCACAAATGCAAATAAGCCCTCCTCCACCAAACTTCGGCAAATGAAAGATACAAAGAAATATGGCCGAAACGGAAAGCAAACTGGCAACTCCAGAAAACCGGTCCCGTAATAAATTACAGGAAAACCCCGCTACTGTGTATACACACCCGCATTTGTATTCCGACCGAAATACAAATGCAACGAGACAAACTCTACACTGTACTATACTAGGATCCGGCTTGAACCAAAGCCGGCTAGTATTATCCGTCCGATCCTGATCCGTGCAATACCGCACGTATCTGATCGAACCCTGCCATATCTCCATACGGCCTCTACAGTTTTTCGCCCGAAAACTTGAGCAACTGAATGTGGGGGACTCTAAAGACTCGTCAACACCTTGGTTGTGGATTTAACCACTAGCACGTCAGAGGTATAAGCCAATACGTAACGGGCTACCAGGTATTGACCAAAAGGGATGTCGATGAGCGAACTCATCCTGACACCCTTCTGAGCCTGTCAGTGACAATATCTGTACAGTCCGGTCCGTTCGTCTATGAGCATCACATGGCGGGCCTAGGGGGTTGGTAAAAGTTAGACCCCCAAAAGCGGTACAAGTCGTGTCAGAGATCAGCCCAGAACACTCTGAGATACTACTGGAATACCTACGAGTAAATCTCCTGCCTTGGCCAAGGACTTTTCATGTTCTGGCTCTCCTAGACACAGCGCGACCTCACCCCCAATACCGGGAGAGACGAACCCCCGAAGATCCGCTCACTGCCTCCATGTGACTCAGGAATGTACCCAACTAAAACCTGTTTGCACGTCTCCTTTGAGCGTGGTAGGGTAGTAATCAAAGTACAGTGGAAACTCACACGAGACAAATGACGATCCCCAGGTCGATGAACTAACCTGTACACATGTCACCAGGGAACTGCTATCTGACGTCAGGTATAAGACCAACTAGCATGTTCCCGGCGAGTCCTGTCCGGTGTACTCATAACCTAATGAGCACCTGTATACATCTTAGGTGAACCAACTGACACCAGTGGCTTGTGAGACCGGCCACCGCCCCTCGTCGGGGTCTCGACTGTATACACTAGTCTACTCTGGAGTATCGATGCCCTGTCTCGAAACTCCCACGACTAAGGACCATTTAAGGATGTGCTTATAGACCACCAGCTCGCACGTATATGATCGCCCTCATACTGCTGGCAGTCAAGCAAGAATCCTAGGGGCTCTATCAACGTGTAATAGCGACCTGTCTGGTCACCTAAAGCAGTACACGATGATAAAAATAAACCAGATAGCATACTATCATCTCGAGTAAGACTGTCCTACCGGGATAGGTCCTTCTTCAATCATTGCAATCACGTGCCTGTGATCCAATAATTGACTCTGAGGGCACTATCTCCAACAGATGGTAGGGGCCGATCTGGACTGACGGCGCCCTGGATATTATGATTGAGACATTGACATTTGAGATATTGAGGTACCGAGATTGTGATACAGAGATATCGAGATATTGAGATTTATGTTTTGTGCCGATGCTGGGCACTGTTTATGCTGATTTCATTATGATACCTCATTTTAAAATACAGAAATCTCACAAATTTATGAAACCAATTTTCTTCAGTACATGCATTCTGTTTCATGTATTCATACATCATTCATACGATATATTGCCACCTCATGCACTGACACAGGCTCATGGGTTTACACTTGGGTTGGATATTTACCCTAGACATGGTTAGAGGTTGCTGGTTATATATTTGAGGATTATATATTATGATCGTATGACCTAGGATTGCGTCATACATGCAATTTTCTTTTCGTAGATCTTTTTCTACCCACGAGTTGGCAACTCACCCCCATTGTGCCCCAGTTTCTTGCAGGTGTTGCCGTACGGGTTTCATTACGGCCTTGCGGGCACTGTTCCTTTCGGATGACTTGCTATATTGTATCATACCCATCATTATACATTGTATATTATATTCAGTTGTATCTAGAAGTTCCATCAACCAAACATGTATTTATTTTTGAGATAGAGACCAGTGATGTTATTCTTTCGACCTTAGAGTCGCGTGTTATATTTCCATGGGTTCTTGCTGGTTGAGTTTCATTTCTGTTGTGTTCCTCGCCTTTAGGCATTGTATATTATGTTGCATACAGGTTGTTTGATCTACACTCTAATACTTCTCTTTGTTTAGATTTCTCGGTTCGGCTTATTTAGCTTACGTACGCCTTGAGACGTTCGTAGTCTAAGTGCCGGTCATGCTCCGTACTTTCGGGTCGTGACAGCTACGAATGGTTTTGGTGAAACCGTGAACGTATTGAACTTGATATAATCTAAGGAACTTGATAGCTTTTAAAAGGAGTGGTTTAAACTCCGCATTTTAAAAGTTTTACCGTTTTGAAAAAATCAAGTGGTTTTAAAATTGTTCGAACGATTCAGCTTTGGTTCGTTTACTTTGCATTAATGTAATGCAGTCCCATCAATTAACCTACCATTGCAGAAAAAGATAAAAATACAACGTACGCTTATGTCATCAGCATTCGCCATGGGGCCCCATCTTACACCGTTAGGTTAGATAATTAATGCCAGAGTCGGGGGCTGAACTAGCGCGGATGCAAAACATAAGCAACGTCTATTATAATATATATATATATATATATAATATTATCCATTCGTCAGATGCAATAATACGCATTCCAGATCACAGATGAACACATTGGATATACTAGGAATTCCTCGTTCCGTTTAAGCCTGTAACGAAAGACGGATTCTACGGTCGTGATGAATAGCCAAACCCCACCCCAGACCCCTATGGGTGCGGCAAACTACCCGCCAAAAACCCGAAGCGAAGCAACCTCACTCAACAACGTGGGTAGGCCACTCGACACTTCAAAGTACCCAGTAGTTTGTGCACCCCACCTTGGGTCTATCCTAGGAGCAATAAATAGTAAATGAAATAATACAACGGTAGCTACAACCTCAACCTGGATGTGCCCCGCGAAAAAATATTACAACAATTTACAATTTACATTTGAATGAAAGAATATAACATCTCACATACCCGGCTATTCATTCACGACAATCCAATAAGTCCATATACACAAACGAAACATCACAGAAATGTACAACCCCCAACTAACCGACATATAGCAATTAGCGGAAGTTTACGAACACATATATCACAACTTGAAACATTAAACGACGTTAATCTGTGACTTCGAAACACCCCGTATTGCCACAGTGAAGAATTGACAGTATATTCAAAATTGGCAAAAATAAACAACTCCTGAAACACTAGATCCAAGTCACAAAGCCACAGACCAAAACATGAAGCAATCCTCTTCAATAAAACTGGTGAGCTCGGAAATTTCCTTAATGTGGCCAGCCAAAATCTGAGGGTATTGTCTCGTTTTTGGTGAGTGTTCATTTTACAGTCGAAGGAGTACTCTGCGGTTGCTAAAATAATTTTTAGAGCCTCGGAAAAATTCAACAGAAATTAGGATCTACGTTTCGATGTTTTGGGGTTATTTCAGTTTGTAGTTTTAGTTGTCATTTAATCTGTTAGCTATGTTTTAGTCGGCTCTGATACCACTGTATGTCGGTGCCATGCACCCCACGTGTCGCGGGGAGGCGGAGTTTGCAAAAAACGATTTTTATTAGCTTCGTAACATCGAATAAACTTCAGGATCGATACTAAACCCTAACTAACAATCTAGAAAAGAGGTTTAACTACTATGTGTGAGTGTTATACCTCAAGCTCTCGCTGTCCTTCACCTCCTTGCTGTCCTTCTCAAAGTCGTGAGCTCCTCGAAGTGAACGGAATGCACCTCCTCGTCGTTTTCTCCAAATCGTAGAAGATCCACCTGAGATCTGACTTTGAGCTTAACCTCTATCTTGAGGCAACTAGGTCACTTGGAGTGCTAGACTAAGTGGCCTAGGATGTGTAGAGTGTGATGAGGGATCTAGTAGTCTCACAAACCCTAGGATTCTCAACTCATGAGATAGTTAGGGTTTGAAAAGGAGAAGGAGAAAGCTTGAGAAAATGAGGAGGAGAAAGTATCTCTAGAATTTTTTTGTGAAAAAGAATTTGTGAAATGAGCTAGAGTTTTGTCATTTAAACCAAAGCAAAATATCTCACAAATATCTAACAAATATCTAAGTCAACAAATCCCAAATGATCCAAGAAATTCAAAGCAAAACCCTAATCTCATTTCACTGAAAAACCACAAAGTTTCCTCTCTCATTTCCTCCACCTCAAAAAGATTTTACTAATAAAGAAAAACCCTAATTTGAGGTGTCATTCTCCATGTTTTAATCTTGTTCAAATTACAAGAATACCCCTCTCATCCGTATATACAAACCCATATCCGTATCCCGAGAAACACGAATACAATAAGACGAAACTAATCCAACAATCATATACTAGGATCCGGCTTAAACCAAAGCCTATTAGTAATGTCCGCCCGAACATCATTTGCGCAAAAGTACCCGTATGTGATTGAACCCTGTTGTAAAACCATACGACCTCTACACGTTTCGCCCGAATCTGGGAAACCCTCTGTGTGGGACTCTAAAGACTCGACAGTACGCTGTCTGTGGGTTTAACCACAATCATGTCAGTAGCACTAGCTGTACGTAATGGCTACCCAGGTATCTGTTGACAAGAAGGTCGAAGAGGAAACTCATCGTACCCTTACAAAGCCTGTTTGGGGAAATCTCCGTACAGTCCGGTCTGTTCTTCTAAGAGTGTCACATATCGTTCCTAGGGGGCGGCAAGCGTAAGACTCCTAATAGTGCAAAAAGCCGTGTCGGAGTGCGGCCAAAAACACCCTGAGAAACTACTAGAATCTCTACCAGAAAATCTCGCTTGCCCTGGATAGGGACTTTGTGTAATGGCTTTCCGAACACAGCACGACATTAACCCCCAATACCGGGAGAAACGAATCCTATCTAACCGCCACTGCCTCCAAGTGCTTCAGGACTGCACCCAACTACTACCTGTTTGCATGAATCAGCAGAGCCGTGGTAGGGTAGTAATCAAAGAACAGTGGGAACACACTTGAGGCGAAGTAGCAGAGTCAAGTTAACGGACTAAGCTGTACTCATGTCACTTGGGAACTGCTACCTGACGATAGGTATATTACCAACCAACAGTTCCCTACGAGTCTGTCCAGTGTAACTCATAACCCAATGAGTACCTGCATACTATCTCCAGTATGACATACTGATGGCTGTGGGACAAACCATCTCCCCTGCTGTGAAGAGAAGCGTATACACTAATTTACTCTGGAGTATCGATGCCCTGTCTCGATAATCCTGCTACTAGGGACCTGTATAAGGATGTGCTTGTAGACTACCCAGCCCCCACTAGTGTAACTGCCATCACAATGCTGGTCGTCAAGCAAAGATCCTAAGGGCTCTATCCATATGTATTAGCGATACGTTAAAATAAACATATACACATATTAAGATAGATACAAACCAAATAGCATACTATTATATCGAGCAAGACTGTCATAAATCCCTGTATATATCCCAAGCTTCCAAAATGTAATATACAAACTAGTTCTAAACAATAATGGCCTCTAGGGTTTTCATATAATATTACTTACGTTTTAGAAGAAAGAACTTGTTTTCATTTCACCGTTGTTTCAAAACTTCATCTCCAATATTTTCCCTAAAAGGTTTAGATTTCTGGCTTTTGGCTTACTTGAATTAGGTGGGGCCCTACAGACTTCACATGATTCAAGTTCCAGTCACATGCCTTTTCCGGGTCGTGAGAGTAGACTAGTGTGTACGTTTCTTGACCCTGTATGGGGCGATGGTTGATCCCATAACCATTGGTGTTTGACATCAAAGATTGTACATATGTGCTCATTAGAGAATGGGTACACCGAACATGACTTGCCGAGAACTCCTACATGGTACCATACCTATCGTCAAATAGCAGTTCTCTGGTGACACTGATACAGGTTAGGCTGTAGACCCAAGATCGTCATAGTGTCCTGCATGGTTCCCACTGTGCTTTGATTTCCTCCCTACCATGGCTCAAAGGTGTCGTGCAAACAGGTGGATTTTGGGTATAGTCCCGAGTCACTTGGAGGAAATGAACGATAGGAAGGGTTTCGATTCTCCCGGTATTGGGAGTTAATGTTGCGCTATAACTGTAAGTCCCTGGCAAGGGCTGATGAGATTTACAGGTAAGTGTTATCAGTAATTCTCAAACCGTTATGAGCCATATATCGGCATGACTTATCAAGTTACTGGTGTCTGACGATTCCACCCCTAGACTCGATATGCGACAGAGCAGACGAAGAGACCAGATTGTATGGTAAGTGTTACTTATAGGCTTCATGGGTGTTTAGACAAGCTTGCTTGTTGATCTTCTATTCATTCAATACTTGGGTAGTTACGTCCAGTTAGTACCGTTGACGGTTTATGGGTAAATAATGTGATCATTATCTACTGCTGGCGTATTGACAAGTCTTTAGAGTCCTACATAGAGGTGTCCTAGTTCAAGTGAAACGAAGTACGATACATATGTTGATGTGTGTGGGGGGCCTGATTAAATAGGAGTATGTGATACCGTATTCTAATCTGGCGGTAATTTGATATCGGTTAGGTTATATATGATATAACCGGATTATTGAATCAAGTGTTGATTTTATAATGTAATTTATAGATAAATGATATTAGTCGGTTATATGTGATATAACCGGATTATTGAATAAAGTGTTGATTTAATAATATGATATATATTTATATTTGATATAATTATACATTAACTAATATTATTGCTCACTAATTTCTTTTCTTAATATATATATATATATATTAGTATATATATATATATTAATATATATATATATATATGTATATGTGATATTTGTTTGTTTGTTTGTGTGTGTGTAATATGAAGCATGGTTGGAATTTCTATTTGGAGAAAATAGAAATGAGATGGAAAAAAGGGAGACTTTTGAGGAATGGTGTGAAGCATGGCTCATCCATTTTTTTAATGGTTTGCTTGCACTATTGAAGTATGGTTGATGTTTTATTATTGGATAATATTCATACTTCAATAATGCATGAGTGTAGAGCCATTCTTCACTTGAGATTTTTCCTTAGTTCATTTTCTTGAGCTCATTTGCTATGCTTTCTCCATCTTCTTCTTCCTCCCTCTCCAAGCCCTAACCCTCACATGTAATGTGAACCATAGGGCTTTGGACAAACCTAGTGATCTTAACACCCCTACTTCACCATCCTACACTTGATTAGCACTTGAGTTTAGGGTGCTTCCTTCACTAAAGAGAGATTGGTGAAGAGGTAGCTTGGATCAGAGGAACCTCTGGTGGATCATCTTCGATGCGAAGATCACAAAGAATGTTCATGCACATCTTTGAGTGGAGCCTAGTGGAGTCATAGGGACTACAACCTGGAGATTGAGAAGAGAAGGACTTGGTCTACAAAGGTAGTTGGCTCCTTCACTTAGTGTTAAAGTTTATACATATCATGCTTATACCCTAATTATCTAGTTAGATTCTAGGTTAGTATAGCTTAGCACCCAAATTTTTTTAAAATAGCATGCTAGATGCTTAGTAAAAACCCTGTGGTGGTGCTAAGACACACTTTCATGGTATCAGAGCCAAAGCTAGAGCATTAGATGATATTTGTAGAATTACGAAAACGAAACAACTCCGAAACAGTCATAATGAAACTCTAGTTTCTGTCGAATTTTTAAAGTGCTCTGAAATTTTTATAAACAAGTGCAGAATGCTACTTATGAAGTATGAAGAACACCAGAAAAATTCGAGGCAAAAAACCCAAATTTTGGCTGGCCACTTTGCTCAAAAAACCGGCCTCACCCATTTACTGTAGCATTTAGACCATCGAATTTTTGTTGTGTTTTGTTCACTTGGATTTAGGGTTTCTGGTACTTTTTGATTTTTCCCTGATTGCATGTGATGTTATCTTTCTGTTAGGGAAATTCGGAGTGTTTCGTATTCGCAATTTTAACATCGTTTCGGGTTTATGTTTGATATGTGATACAATATTTAGAATCCACTTTAATTAGTTTTGTCAAAACTAGTTCGCTAATTGTAAATCTTGCGTTTTAGACCCTATTGATCAATTGCTACGGAGCTTTAATTTGGCTCAAAACACCGTCACAATCTAGTATAGTACGCGGATACTCGTTGGATAAGTTTACTAGATAGCCACGCCCCATAGCCCCAACCAAGTGACTTTAGGAGAACTCCGTTGCCAAAAGCATCCACTCGGGTGCTCACAGCCACGGTGTTCCGCCTTAGTGCACTTCGTCGATGGCTTCGGGGTTGCGACCAGCTACTAAAGTTCCCGACGAGCATTCGATCTGATAGTTGGGAATCTTGTTGAATTACCCAACTAAGTTATTGAAAATTGTTTTCGATTTGAGACTAAAATGCAAGGTTTATAGGGTTAGTCATGAAATTCGAAATATGAGATATTCCGGGTTTATGATGTCTAAAGAAAATGCGGATTCTAAATATTGTAGTTTTTCATTTCTTTTCTGCGACCGTAAGTGTAAAATGTAGGGTATCCCTAATCTTGTTTCTATATGTTAATGATATTTGGGATACACATATTTACTTACGTTGATGACATAAGATGTTTATGTGTTGCTGTGATATGAAATATTGGATCTGTTAGTGTATATGCCCTAGAGGCCATTACTGTATCATACTAGTTTGTATATTACTTAATGGATGCTTGGGATATTCACCTTGTATATACAATCTTGCTCAAAATAGTAGTATGCTACTTGGTTTGTTTCTACTTCAATGTGTACATGTGTTTATTTTAGTATATCGCCTATACACATTAGTAGAGCCCTTAGGATCTTTGCTTGATTACCAGCGATGTGATGGCCGTCACACTAGTGGGGCTGGGTAATCTATAAGCACATCCTTATGCAGGTCCCTGGTCGCAGGACTATCGAGACAGGGCATCGATACTCCGGAGTAGACCAGCGCATGCGCTTCTCATCCCAGTGTGGGAGACGGTCTGTCCCACAGCCGTCAGTACGTCGTACTTGAGATAGTATGCGGGTGCTCGTTAGGTTACGGGTACACTGGACAGGACTCGTCGGGAACTGGCTAGTTGGTATTATACCTATCGTCAGTTATCAGTTCCCAGGTGACATGAGTACAGCTTAGTCCGCTGACTTAACACTGTCACTTCGCCTCGGGTGTGTTCCCACTGTACTTTGATCACTACCCTACCACGGCTCAAAGGAGTCATGCAAACAGGTGGTGGTTGGGTGCAGTCCCGAAGCACTTGGAGGCAGTGACGGTTAGACAGGATTCGTCTCTCCCGGTATTGGGGGTTGACATCGCGCTGTGTCTAGGAGAGCCATTACACGAGTAGTCCCTGGCCAGGGCAAACGAGATATACTGGTAGGTTTCCAGTGTTATCTCAGGGTGTTTTGGGCTTCGCTCCGGCACGACTTGTACCGCTATTGGGGGACTGACGTTTACCGCCCCCTAGGCCCGCCATGCGATGTATCAGACGAACAGACCGGACTGTACGGAGAATGTCACACTCAGGCTCAGTAGGAGTTCAGATGGGTTTCGCCTCGTCGGTCTTCTTGTCGGCATTACCTGGGGACCGTTACGCACAGCTAGTGCCGCTTGCGGTCTGTGGTTAAACCCACTGCCAGCGTAGTGTCAAGTCTTTAGAGTCCCACACAGAAAGCTTTTCGCCTTTAGGCAAAAGAGTAGAGGTCGCATGGTATTGCGACAGGTCGCATGGTTTTGTGACAGGGTTCGGTCACATCCGTGCACTTGTGCACGTACAGTGTCCGGACAGTTTACACTAGCGGGCTTTGGTTTAAGCCAGATCCTAGTGTACCTTATGGGATTGGATTTATCCAGTTTGCATTCATGTTCCTCGGAACGCGGATGCGGGTGTGTATGCACAGTTGACAGGGAGGCAGAGGCAGCGGATTCTCATTAGGGTTGTTGACAGTTGACCGTTGACTTTTTGACTTTATGCTCAACCCTAATGAGAATATGATATGTGATTAACTATTATATTAATTAAGTATTATGGTGATATGGTTGTTGACTTGTTGACTTTTGTTGACTTGTTGACTTTGGTGACTTGTTGACTTTTGTTGACTTGTTGACCGGTTGACTAGGCTTGACTAATTGACCATCATGATGACCATAGCCATCATTTCATGGCAAAGACTTTTGTTTACTTTCTCATTTGTGTAAAATGAGTGCATGAAATGATATGGTTGTGGTTGCTTCTAACCATCACATAAGACTTTTGTTAATATGATGAGTTATCATTGCTTTGGATTATGAGAGGGTGAGAGACAAAATACTTGCTCATTCTTTCTTGCTCATTCTCTCTCTTGTTCTTGAGCTCTCCTCTTGCTCTCACCCTCAACCTCTTGCTCCCTCTCTTGATCTATGGTTCTCTTGTCTCATGAGTTGAGAATCAAGAACCATAGATAAAATCCCATTCTATTTCCTCTCTACTCATTCTAGTTCACTAGGTTTAGCAAACCAAGTGAACTAGTTTCTTCAAAGAACGAAGAAGGAGCTAAAGGTTGGAGCTTTCAAGTGGATCTATCTTCGGCGTACGGAGACAACGAGAAGGAGCCATCGCACCACCATCGGAGCTTGAAGAGAAGGAGTTCAAGTCAAGCTAGGTATAACCATCTCCATCCGAGTAGCTAACTCTCTTTAGCTTAGTATGCTAGTTTTAGTTTAGTCAAAGATCCCGACTTTGCTTAGTCCATGTTGCCCCTTGCGCTAAAAATTTGATTTTTATACCGTTTCCGCCTCCCCGTAAGAACCGGGGGTCGCAACGTGGACTTACAGTGGTATCAGAGCCTAACTAAACTTAAACTAGCTTGGTAGTGAAGTGTAACGAAGTTCGGAACCGGAAAATCCAAAAACCAAACTTTTACAAAACCTGAGTTTCTGTTGAAATTTTTTTGGCTCAAAATGAAAAAATTTATATACCTAAATTCGGCTCAGGGCTTTGTGTGAACACCCAAGAAAAACGTTGCCCAAATTCGTTCAAACCACCGCGCTTCCGCCGCACGAGGTAGGCATGTGCCGCGGAAGCACCGCGGTTTGTCGTCTTCTCTGCATCGTTTTTCATGCAGTGTGTGTCTGTGTTGGTTTTGGGATTTTTGGAATATATTATATGTGCCCAGATTTTCCAGAAAAGAAATTTCCTTTTGGGGTCCTATAATTCCGTATTTTTTCCGAACTTCACTGCACTTTGACTATGATGGTTATATCTGTGATGCTTGCATGTATTGAACGTCGGCTAATCTCTATAAGTCGATTGGTCGGGGTTATACATGATCTGTGTTTGATATTGGAATGTGTATATAAATATGTTGGATTGTCGCGGGTGAATAGCCGGGGGTTGTGAGACGAGAGTTTTCTTTTCTTGCAATTCATGTAAATTTGTAAATTGATGTAATAATTATTTGTATGGCCGCACAACCGGGTCGGGGTTGTAGCCGTCATTGTATAATTTCTTTTTACTGTTTTTGCTCTTAGGATAGACCCATGGAGGGGTGCACAAACTACCGGGTATGCCGAAGTGTCGAGTGGCCTACTCATGGAGATGAGGGAGGTTGCTACGCTTCGGGTACTTGGCGGGTAGTTTGCCGCACCCGTAGGGGTCTTGGGTGGGGTTTTGGCTATTCACCGCGACCGTGTAATCTGTTCTTGTTACAGGCTCGTACAAATAACAGATTCCTAGTATATCCAATGTATTTATCTGTGATCTGAAATGTTTATCATTGCAGTATATCTATATATGATATTATTTAGGCGTTGCTTATGTTTTACAGACGCGCTAGCCCAGCCCCCGCTCTATCGTTAGTTAAGTAACCTAACGGGTAATGACGGGGCCCCGTGGCGAATGCGAATGGCATAAGCGTACGTCATATTTTGGTTGTTTTCTGCAATGGTAGGATTAAATGATGGGACGCATTAAAAGAACTAATGCAAGAATATCACGCATTAAAAGAACTAATGCAAGATAATAAACCAAGTTAAAGTCGTTGGAACACTTTCGAAAAACCACTCGGTTCTTTTCAAAAACAACTTTTAAATGCGGAGCTTGAGCCACTCCTCTTAAAAGCTATCTCGTTCCATCGACCAAATCAAGTTCACTACGTTCACGGTTTTGCCAAAACCATCCGTAGCCCTCCGTCGTTTCACATGAATAGTCAATAGTATTCAAGCTGTGTATGTTGGCCAAAGTCAAGGCACAGTGATTGGTAGCTATTGGGTGTTCATGTGTAGCATAGATAGATGCGTTGGTTTGGGACAGTCGTACTGCCATTTTGGCCAAAGTCAAGGGTAGGTACGGATGGATCCAAATTAACCTGGATAATGACGGGTAGAACTTGACATGTGACTTATGATATTTTGGCCAAAGTCAAGGTCATAAGAGCATGGGGCAAAAATCCACATCGGAAGTTTCATAAGTACTGAAACTTGCTAGATTTGCATACCATTTGGAGTGTGATGATTCTGGTAGGATTCCTTCAGTTTCGTCACGCGATGATATTTGGATCCCGATCCTACTGTGAGTATATGCTACTCCTCGGGAAATTTCTCACTAATCGATCAATGCTACAAACCTAGTAGGTGACTAGAAAGGTGTTAGCGGGGCTACGCCCCCAGGGAAAAGAGGTTCTATAATTAAGGAACTTCGCGAAAGCGTTGGAAAACCTCCCTCGAAGTACCGACACCGGCCTGGCTGAACGGTTAAGCAAGTATTGTACGGTGGGATTGATCCTGACTAATTCTTCCTTTATGGTTTGAGGAGGGATTCGAGAAACAGTGGGAGCCATCCTGTTTAGACAAACTAAAAACCACTCTAAACTTGCAAGAGCATCATGCTGAGTGTTTCTTCTTCTCTCTCCTAATTGCAGCGACCAATCAACTTGACTGGACTTAAGTTACTCCTAGATAAAAACAAACTGACAGGGCCAAACTACAAAGATTGGCTCAGGAATGTCAAGATAGCAATCACTTATGACAAGCTGGGGTATCTTCTTACCACTAAAGCTCCCCCTGTCCCTGGTCCAACTTCCAGTGTCGCGGATAAGGAAATCCGCAAGACTTGGGAGATTGATAGCGCGAAGGCCAAGTGCCTCCTGCTTGCCTCGATGGACAACGAACATCAGAGGAGGCATGAGAATATGGACATGGAGTCGATATTGCTCCATACAAAAGAACTGTATGGAGAGCAATCACGTATCGCAAGATACGAAGCGTCGAAAAAGTTATTTTCGACAAAAATGGCCGTCGGATCATCAGTAGCCGAGCACGTGCTAAAGATGATCGGCTTCATTGAGGAGCTCGCTGACCTAGGGATCACATTGGAGAGTGAGCTATATACGGATATAGTTCTCCAGTCCCTTCCTTCCACTTACGCCCAGTTTATACTGAACTTCAACTTACAAGAAAAAGAGGTTGAACTTTCAGAGCTCCTCAACATGCTGAGGAGCGCAGAGGGCACCGTACAGAAAGGTAGGGATACATCCACTTTGTTTGTAGGAGGATCATCTTCTTCTAGGTCCAAGGCGAAAGCCAAGGGAAAGAAGAAGAAGGCCCCCGCCAAACCAAGGGGCGGTGTTAGTAAAGTGGATACGAAGGGAAAAGGTAAAGCAACAAAGATAGCGGGGAAGCTTGTGGATAAGGAAGAATGCTTCTATTGTCATAAGAAAGGACACTGGAAGAATGATTGCAGGGCCTGGAAGGCCAGAACACAGGAATTGAAGCAGGTTGCAGCTTCAGCTTCAGGTGTGTATGTTATTGAAAATTGTCTTTCAATAAACTCTACTTCCTGGGTATTGGATACCGGATCAGGATCTCATATCTGTAATTCTTTGCAGGCGTTGAGAAACCATAGGGTTTTGAAGGCAGGTGACATGACCCTCAAAGTTGCAAACGGAGCTAGCATGGATGCTAAAGCCGTGGGGGACTATCACCTGGGAATGTCAGATGGACATGTTTTGGTTTTGCGTAATTGCTTTTTTGTACCCAACGCAACTTGTAATATCATTTCTGTATCTTTAGTTTCTAAAGAAGGTTATGAATTTGCGTTTATAAGTAATGTTGTAAACATTCACCTTAATCAAGTTTTGATTGGGTCAGGTACATTGAGTAATGGTATATACGTGTTAAACCAACCACAAATTTTCAACGTCCAGAATACACACAAAAGAAAGTCTCCAGGAATAAATCAGACTTTCTTATGGCATTGTAGATTGGGTCACATCAATGAGAGAAGGTTGACTAAGTTACATACAGAAGGATATTTGAATGCGTTCGAATATCAATCGTATGCCACTTGTCAATCTTGTCTCAAAGGAAAGATGACAAAGACTCCGTTTACTGGACATGGAGTAAGAGCGAGCGAGCTCTTGGGACTCGTACACAGTGACGTGTGCGGTCCAATATCTACACATGCCCGAAGCGGACATTCTTACTTCATTACTTTTACGGATGACTTCTCAAGGTACGGTTATGTCTTCTTAATGAAACATAAGTCCGAGGCCTTTGGAAAATTCCAGGAGTATAAGAATGAAGTGGACAAACAGACCGGCAAAAGTATTAAGATTCTAAGATCGGATCGAGGTGGAGAATACTTAAGTGCCGAGTTCCTGGGCTATTTAAAAGAGAATGGAATTCTCTCTCAGCTTACTCCTCCATACACCCCGCAACATAACGGTGTATCGGAGAGATCGAACCGCACCCTATTGGATATGGTGCGGTCCATGATGAGTAACGCTGAGTTGCCGCGATCATTCTGGGGATATGCGCTAGAATCAGCCGCATACCTTTTGAACCGAGTTCCCACTAAGACTGTGCCTACTACGCCATTTGAGATGTGGTGTGGGAAGAGACCCCATCTTAATCACATTAAGATATGGGGAAGTCCAGCTTTTGTCAAAAAGCAGCATGCGGACAAGCTCGAGGCACGCTCAGTACTGTGCAAGTTTGTGGGATATCCAAAGAATTCCAAGGGATATTTCTTCTACTGTGAAGAGGAACAAAAAGTTCTTGTTTCTCGTCATGCCCACTTTCTAGAACACCAATTCATAGAAAAAGAAATAAGTGGGAGCGCAGTAGAACTGGAAGAAATTCCAGAACCACGGACTATTACTGAAGGTTTAGTGGAACCAGAGGGTTCGGAAGAACAGGACATTCCTACGCCACTCCGCAGGAGTAGTAGGCAGTCTCATCCGCCCGAGAGATACTACGGTTTTCTCATAGACGGGGATAGAGAGGATTGCATCATAGATTATGATGAGCCTACTAGCTTCCAGCAGGCCGTTCAGAGCGTTGACTCAGTGAAATGGCTGGATGCAATGCGGACCGAAATGGAGTCCATGTACACCAACAAGGTATGGACGTTGGACATTGCTCCAGACGGGGTAAAACCCGTAGGATGCAAGTGGATCTTCAAAAGGAAGATTGGTGTAGATGGACAGGTTGAGACCTATAAAGCTAGGCTGGTAGCAAAGGGTTTTCGTCAAAGACCTGGCTTGGACTACGACGAAACCTTTTCTCCAGTAGCCATGCTGAAATCCATTCGGATCCTTCTTGCCATTGCTGCCTTCCACGATTATAAGATCTGGCAAATGGACGTAAAGACAGCTTTTCTAAATGGAAATTTAGAGGAGTGTGTCTATATGGACCAGCCAGAGGGTTTCATTCAGAGTGGGAGCAGCGGAAAGGTGTGCAAGTTGCTTAAGTCCATCTATGGACTAAAGCAGGTATCGCGGAGTTGGAACATCTGCTTTGATGAGACGGTCAAAGAATTTGGCTTTATCAAAAATCCAGATGAACCATGCATCTATAGTAGATTTGTAGCGAGAACTGTAGTATTCCTCGTTTTGTACGTGGATGACATTCTCTTAATAGGAAATGACATTCCTATGCTACAATCTGTCAAGGGGTTCTTGTCACACAGGTTCTCCATGAAAGACCTGGGTGATGCCTCATACATTCTGGGTATCCGAATATACCGTGACAGATCCAAGAGGATATTAGGACTTTCACAGTCCAGGTACATCGACACCATACTGAAGAGGTTCAGTATGGAAGATTCCAAGTGCGGTAACCTACCGGCTTGTCACGGGATCACCCTCTCTAAAGAGATGTCTCCCAAGACTGATTTGGAGAGGGATCGCATGTCTATTATACCCTACGCTTCTGCGGTAGGCTCTATAATGTATGCGATGTTGTGTACCAGACCGGATGTAGCTTATGCACTGAGTGTGGTAAGCCGGTATCAGTCTAACCCAGGGGAGAAACACTGGATAGCGGTAAAGAACATTCTCAAGTACCTGAGAAGGACTAAGGAGATGTTCTTGGTGTATGGCGGAAAAGACCTCCAGATCGAGGCCTTTGCTGACTCCAGCTTCCAGAGTGACAAGGATGATTCCAAGTCCATGTCGGGTTTTGTCTTTACCCTCAATGGAGGGGCAGTGTGTTGGAAGAGTTCCAAACAGGAAACCGTTGCAGACTCGACGATGGAAGCGGAATACATCGCTGCATCTGATGCCGCAAAAGAAGCTGTCTGGATAAGAAAGTTCTTGAAAGAACTGCAGGTGGTTCCGTCCATTGTTGATCCAATACCTCTGTATTGCGACAACAACGGGGCTATAGCTTTAGCGAAGGAACCCAGGTCCCATCAGAGATCCAGGCACATCTTGAGGCGGTATCACCTGATCAGGGAGATCGTAGATCGCCAGGAGATCGAGGTTCGGAGAGTCGCTTCAGAAGATAACACTGCTGATCCATTCACCAAGGCCCTGCCCCAGACTCAGTTCGAGCGGCTGATCGAGATGATAGGTCTTCGATACGCCAGTAGATTGCCTTAGTGCAAGTGGGAGATTGTTAGTGTATATGCCCTAGAGGCCATTACTGTATCATACTAGTTTGTATATTACTTAATGGATGCTTGGGATATTCACCTTGTATATACAATCTTGCTCAAAATAGTAGTATGCTACTTGGTTTGTTTCTACTTCAATGTGTACATGTGTTTATTTTAGTATATCGCCTATACACATTAGTAGAGCCCTTAGGATCTTTGCTTGATTACCAGCGATGTGATGGCCGTCACACTAGTGGGGCTGGGTAATCTATAAGCACATCCTTATGCAGGTCCCTGGTCGCAGGACTATCGAGACAGGGCATCGATACTCCGGAGTAGACCAGCGCATGCGCTTCTCATCCCAGTGTGGGAGACGGTCTGTCCCACAGCCGTCAGTACGTCGTACTTGAGATAGTATGCGGGTGCTCGTTAGGTTACGGGTACACTGGACAGGACTCGTCGGGAACTGACTAGTTGGTATTATACCTATCGTCAGTTATCAGTTCCCAGGTGACATGAGTACAGCTTAGTCCGCTGACTTGACACTGTCACTTCGCCTCGGGTGTGTTCCCACTGTACTTTGATCACTACCCTACCACGGCTCAAAGGAGTCGTGCAAACAGGTGGTGGTTGGGTGCAGTCCCGAAGCACTTGGAGGCAGTGACGGTTAGACAGGATTCGTCTCTCCCGGTATTGGGGGTTGACATCGCGCTGTGTCTAGGAGAGCCATTACACGAGTAGTCCCTGGCCAGGGCAAACGAGATATACTGGTAGGTTTCCAGTGTTATCTCAGGGTGTTTTGGGCTTCGCTCCGGCACGACTTGTACCGCTATTGGGGGACTGACGTTTACCGCCCCCTAGGCCCGCCATGCGATGTATCAGACGAACAGACCGGACTGTACGGAGAATGTCACACTCAGGCTCAGTAGGAGTTCAGATGGGTTTCGCCTCGTCGGTCTTCTTGTCGGCATTACCTGGGGACCGTTACGCACAGCTAGTGCCGCTTGCGGTCTGTGGTTAAACCCACTGCCAGCGTAGTGTCGAGTCTTTAGAGTCCCACACAGAAAGCTTTTCGCCTTTAGGCAAAAGAGTAGAGGTCGCATGGTATTGCGACAGGTCGCATGGTTTTACGACAGGGTTCGGTCACATCCGTGCACTTGTGCACGTACAGTGTCCGGACAGTTTACACTAGCGGGCTTTGGTTTAAGCCAGATCCTAGTGTACCTTATGGGATTGGATTTATCCAGTTTGCATTCGTGTTCCTCGGAACGCGGATGCGGGTGTGTATGCACAGTTGACAGGGAGGCAGAGGCAGCGGATTCTCATTAGGGTTGTTGACAGTTGACCGTTGACTTTTTGACTTTATGCTCAACCCTAATGAGAATATGATATGTGATTAACTATTATATTAATTAAGTATTATGGTGATATGGTTGTTGACTTGTTGACTTTTGTTGACTTGTTGACTTTGGTGACTTGTTGACTTTTGTTGACTTGTTGACCGGTTGACTAGGCTTGACTAGTTGACCATCATGATGACCATAGCCATCATTTCATGGCAAAGACTTTTGTTTACTTGCTCATTTGTGTAAAATGAGTGCATGAAATGATATGGTTGTGGTTGCTTCTAACCATCACATAAGACTTTTGTTAATATGATGAGTTATCATTGCTTTGGATTATGAGAGGGTGAGAGACAAAATACTTGCTCATTCTTTCTTGCTCATTCTCTCTCTTGTTCTTGAGCTCTCCTCTTGCTCTCACCCTCAACCTCTTGCTCCCTCTCTTGATCTATGGTTCTCTTGTCTCATGAGTTGAGAATTAAGAACCATAGATAAAATCCCATTCTATTTCCTCTCTACTCATTCTAGTTCACTAGGTTTAGCAAACCAAGTGAACTAGTTTCTTCAAAGAACGAAGAAGGAGCTAAAGGTTGGAGCTTTCAAGTGGATCTATCTTCGGCGTACGGAGACGACGAGAAGGAGCCATCGCACCACCATCGGAGCTTGAAGAAAAGGAGTTCAAGTCAAGCTAGGTATAACCATCTCCATCCGAGTAGCTAACTCTCTTTAGCTTAGTATGCTAGTTTTAGTTTAGTCAAAGATCCCGACTTTGCTTAGTCCATGTTGCCCCTTGCGCTAAAAATTTGATTTTTATACCGTTTCCGCCTCCCCGTAAGAACCGGGGGTCGCAACGTGGACTTACAGGATCGTCGTGATTGAATAGCCGGGGGTTTTTGCAAGAGATGAGAGTTTTACATTTTCAGTCATGTAATATTCTTTTAATAGGAGACTTCCGGGTTGAGGATGATGTCACCATTGATGTATATTATTTACTTTTTCGCATTAATATAGACCCAAGGCGGGGAGCACAAGTAACCGGGTTCTAGAATCCAGTGGGAGACCATTTCGAGGGGTCGAGACCGGGTCTCCTAACTCTAGAATTGGCAGGGTTGCTTGCCGCTCTCGTAGGGGTCTAGGGATGTGGGTTTGACTATTCATCACGACAGTGGAATCCGTCTTTTTCATTACTTGCTGAATTTAAAACACTGACCCCCTAATATATCCAATATTTCATATGTTGACTTCTGCTGCTTGGTTCTATGAAGTGATCATCTAACTGCGTGAGATGGATGCATATATATGATATATATAATAAACGTTGCTTATGTTTTACACCCGCGCTAGTCCAGCCCCTGCTCTGTCGATAGTTAAGTAACATAACGGTGCATCACGGGGCCCCGTGGCGAATGCAGATGGCATAAACGTACGTTCTATTTTCGTTTCTTTTTTATGATGTTTAGGGAAACATAAATGATGGGACTTCATTAATGAGATTGTCGAAAAGAAAAAAACCTAATGATTTTGTAGAATCAAATTTTTTTAAAAGGTAGCTCTAGTTCTTGCTTTGCATAGTGGTATTTCTTAATGAATATCCAGTACCTCATTCAATTAGAAAAGAGCCGAGATCTCTTCACCGGGAGTGACCACTTTAGCAAAACTAGAAAATGCTACAACCCACTCGGTTTTGTTTTTATAGCTTCTCTAGTTCTTGCTTTGCATAGTGGTATTCCTTGATGAATATCCAGCACCTCATTCGATGAGGAAAGAGTCGAGATCCCTTCATCGGGAGTGACTGTTGGCTATAGTGCCCTCAAGGAAATTATCATAGTCGCAGGCAGGTGATTATGATGATTGAGGGAGGACCTATACCGGTAGAACAGTCTTACTTGGGATGATAGTATGCTATCTGTTTTGTCTTTATCATCATGTACAGTATTAGGTGGCATTACAAATCACTATTACATATTGATAGAGCCCATAGGATTCTTGCTTGACTACCAGTATTATGATGGCGATCATATATGTAGGAGCTGGGTGGTCTATAGGCACATCCTTAAATGTCCCTAGTTGTCGAATTTTCGAGACTGGGCATCGATACTCCAGAGTAGACTGGTGTATACTGATCGAGATCTCGACGAGGGGCGGTGGCCTGTCTCACAAGCCTTTAGTGTCGGTTTTTTCACCTAAGATAGTATACAGGTGCTCATTGGGTTATGAGTACACCCGACGGACTCGCCGGGAACATACTAGTTGGTATTATACCTATTGTCAGATAGCAGTTCCGTAGTGACATGTGTACAGGTTAATCTATCGATTTGAGATCGTCATTTATCTCGTGTGAGTTCCCACTGTGCTTTGATTACTACCCTACCACGGCTCAAAGGAGTCCTGCAAACGGGTTCTAGTTGTGTACAATCCCAAGCCACATGGAGGCAGTGAGCTGATCGTTAGGGGATTCGACTCTTCCGGTATTGGGGGTTGATGTCGCGGTGTGCACGGGTGGCCATCACCAGAAATTCTTGGCCAAGGTAGTCGAGAATTACTGATTTGGATCAGTAGTTTCTCAGTGGGTGATGGGCTTCATACCAACACTAAATGTAGCGTTATTAGGGGTCCGACTTTATCCACCCCCAAGACTCGATATGCGATACTTATAAACGAATGGATCGGACTGTACAGATATTGTCTCTGTCAAGCTCGGTAGGGGTTTCAGGATGAGTTTGCTCGTCGGCCTCCCTTTCGTTCAATACCTGGGCAGCCGTTACGTACAGCTAGTGCCGTTGATGTTCTTTTGGTTAAACCCACTGCCAGCTTATTGAAGAGTATTTAGAGTCCAACACAGAGGGTTTCCCTACTTCAGGAGAAACGATGTAGAGCCCGTATAGTTTTACGACAGGGTTCGATCACAGACGTGTACTTTTGTACGGATGATGTTCGGACGGATTATACTAGTGGGCTTTGGTTTAAGCTGGATCCTATTATTATATTGTTGGATTATTTTCGTCTCATTGTATTCGTATTATTCGGAATACGGATGCGGGTATGTATATACGGATGAGGGGTGTTCTTGTAATTTCTTATAAGATTACTTTTAGAAGATTACACCTCATTATGGTTTAAGCCTTTTTGGATTAAAAGGTTTATAAGGTGGAGGATGAGGTGTTTATTAAATTTTTGGTGGCACGGCTTAGTAGTGACCCATGGTTACTATTCTAGCATGCTTAGGGTTTTTTTTTGTTGTGAGACTTTTGTTGACTTGAGATATTTTTTGTTGAATTGAGATATTTTTGGAGACTTGAGATATTTTGGAATGGCTCCATTATTTATTTTATAACTCTCACAACACACAAAAACAACTAAGCCATTATTCATTCTCTGTCCTACAACACTCTCATTCTCATGGCATCTTCTTCGTCCTCCACTCAAGTCTCATGTGTTGAGAAATCTATGTGTTGAGAAACCTAGGGTGTCTTGAGACAAATTAATCTTTTATCACTCTCTACTTCTTCTACGATATCTAGCGTAGCTATCTAGGTAACTTAGTTACCTCGGCTATGAGGTTGGTGCTCGTTTCATAGACTCTCGGGTGGATCATCTTCGATGGAGGGAGACCGGGGATCAAACTTGATCAAGGAAGCCTCGAGGATCTTGGGAAGGCGGTTGAAGACCGAAGGACATGGATCATTCGGTATAACCATCTAAACTCCTTTATAGTTTGCTAGTGTAAGGTTATTGGTAGATTCATAGGAATGGGTTCCATTAGCGCCTTTTTTTGTAAATTTTTGTTCTGCATTTGGACATGGATTTATGGCCGGGGCGCTGGCGAAACAAAACATGGTATCAGAGCCAACCCATTAACCCCATACTAGCTAGTTTGCACAACATTAGAATATCGATCGACCAATTTTTCCGAATCAAATTTCCATTTTTTGTGCTTTCTGCCGAATTTCAAAAGTGTTCCAAAAATCTTTCTAAAGGTCTTAAAAATACGTGCAGGCATTTGTAGGGAGCTACAAGATATTTGGGAAAATGAACTATTAAATTGTCCTTGGAAGTGCCGCAATAGATGCCTATTTGCGGCGGTTCCGTGGCCGTATTATGGCCAAATTTCACCAAAATTCTTGTGGCACTCTCTGACATGGAAATTTGATTTTTGGTATATATGGTTTTGGCCCAGATTTGTTTGAGTGCTGGATTTGCATTAAGGGCCAATTTGGAAAAGTTCGATCTAAATTTTAACTGTGTGGTTTACAGCACATGCATTACTATCTGCGAACGTGAATATCATTTGAGTGGTACAACTCGTCCAATTGCTATATGTCTTTTAGACGGGTTTGCGAACAGGACATTCACGTTGATCTTCTATGTTGTGCTGTGGTTGTGGTTGGATCGTCATGGTTGATAGCTAGTGGTGCAATGGTAGTACATTTTAGATTCATTTATATATTTGTTATTGCGAGGCGAGCGTCCGATATGTGGACTGCTGTCTCTGCCAGATTGTATATTCTTTTGTTTGGAGCACGACCGGGTTGAGGTCGATGTTATACTTGTACATATATTTTCTTTTCTATACTAGGATTACCCCGCGGTGGGGTGTCTGAATAGACGGGTTCTAGAGGGCAACGGGTCCGCATCTCATGGCGTTTAGACGGAGGGGACCTCACTCTAGAATTGCTGGGCTATTCGCTGCACTCGTAGGGGGGTATAGGTTGACCCAAGGAAGGGTGCTCAAGTTACCAGATTCCATGGTGTGCAGGGTGGCCCATTCATGTTGTTGATTGGGGTTGCCTCGCTTTCGGGATTGGCGGGTAACTTGCCGCACTCGTAAGGGTCTAGGTTTTCATTGCACAGGCTATCCACAAGATAGGGAACGTCGGGTCTTATTTGCGGCTCAAGTGAAACACGAGGCTCCAGGATTATCCACCACTCTGTGTTTCTTAGTCGAGATTCTTTGATGTTTCTATATATCATTCCTGGGACGATTATCATATATATATATATATATATACTGGTAGATGTTGTATATGTTTTGCACCCGCGCTAGTCCAGCCCCTACTCTGTCGTTAGTTAAGTAACCTAACGGGTGATGACGGGGCCCAGTGGCGAATGCGGGTGGCATATACGTACATCATATTTTTTGTTCCTTTCTGTGGTATGATATGTTTAATTGATGGGACTGCATTGATTCTGGTCAATGCAAGGATAAAACAAACCTATTCGATATTATTGGAATCAAGTTTTTTTGAAAAACAGACATTACAGCGTTCTTTTTTACTTTGCACAGTGGTATTCAGTTTGGAATATCCGGCACCTCTTTCGACGGGGCAAGGGCCGAGATCCCTTCATCGGAAGTGACTACTTGGGCAGAAGTTTGCGTCAACGTAATAACTTTTCAATAGTCGATTATTTTTTGCTCTGCACCGTGGTATTCAGTTTGGGATATCCTGCACCTCAATCGATGAGGAAAGAGGCGAGATCCCGTCACCGGGAGTGACTTCATTAGCAAAAGTTGTCGCCACTATATATTTGTAAAACCACTTCAATTCCTTAAACGATATCAAGTTCATTACGTTAAAGGTTTTTCGCCAAAAACCAGCTGTAGCCCTTCGTCATTTCAGACGGGTAGCGCTTAGTATTCATGCTATTTTTTTTGGCCTTCGTCAAGGCATAGTGTATGGTAGCTATGTGTTGCTTTTCTGTTGCATGGATTTGCATTAATCTTGGATAGTCAAACAGCTTTGTTGGCCTTCGTCAAGGGCGAGTACGGGTGGGTTTAGATTAATCTGGACAATGATGGGTATAACTTGACTTGCAACTTATGATTTGTTGGCCATCGTCAAGATCATAAGAGCATGGGGCAAAAATCACATCGGGAGTTTCAAACATACAGAAAACTTGCCAGGCATGCGCATACCATCTGGAGTGTGATAACTTGAGTGGATTCCATCAAGTTATCTTGCGATAATAGTTGGATCCCGATTCCTACTGATGAGTTCTTTTACTCCTCGGGTGATTTTAGATGATCCCGACTAATTCTTCTTTTGGGTTTGGAGGAGAATTCGAGGAAACAGTGGGATACATCCGATTAGATAAAATGATTAACCATTCTGATCTAGGTTAGAGTGCACGCTAAGTGTTTCTTTTCTCTGTCTCTGGCAGCGACCATGGCCCGACCCTAGACTAAAACTCATGAACCAAGTTAACCGAACCTTCTTAAAACACATTGGCTTTTGGATTGTCATAGTTGCATATATCATTGCCACTCCTGGATTTACCCTTTGCATTTCTCCAGAACATCCCGTATCACTATGAAGATCCACATTCATTTGATATGACCATCGTATAGTTATATACGAACTCAAAGAAACTTGTTTTAGATTCGAGGACGGTTTCCGGTTCAGAAGAAAATGCAAAAGACTATTCAGTTGTCTTTTCCCTTTACCTTCTCTCAGGTTGCGAGGGCTCTTGGTATTTAGGAGAGTACACCTATTGTGCACATTGGAAAGTCTTCTTCCAAACCTTCGGCTGGTGTCGAAGGGTAGGGAAGGAAGAAAAACAATTATCCTAAGTGTGGTGTACAGAAGTTATAAGTGAAGAAAAATAAAGGGATTAGAAAGAGGGCAAAATAAATTGCGACTACTTTCATTCACGACAAAACCGCGTATGTCATTGTCACTTCTATTTCACATTTGCATTTCTCCTGAACATTCCGTATCACTACGAAGATCCACATTTATTAGATAAGCCATCGTATAGTTACATACGAACTCGAAAGAACTTGTTCTAGTTCGAGGATGGATTCCGGTTTAGGAGAAATCGAATAGGATTATTCGGGTTGTGTTTTATTTTTACCTTCTCATAGGTTGCGAGGGCTCCTAGGATTACAGGGGTACACCTATTACGCTTATTGGATAGTCTTCATCTAAACCATAGGCTGGTGCTGAAAGGTAGGGAAGGAAGAAAACCATTTAGCCTAAGGGTGGTGTACACAAGATAATAAGTAAAGACAAATAAAGGGATTGGAGAGATGGTAAGGAAATATACGGTTAATGTCATGAATCTGGATAGTGGCTGAGGCATTACTAGGAATACCTGGATACCCCTTCGAAACATTTTCATGCTTCAGTTTCACTGTGCAGTGTTAATTGAAAACTGATTTCCCAAGTAGATTCAGACTCCACGGTATGTATTTACCAGCTTTGATTCTCACATCTGTATAGTGTTACAGATAATGAGTAGGAGTAGAATATTAGGAATTAGGTGATTATATCCTTTTTATATCGGAATTTGTTGTGATTGGTGATATTTGAGGAAATCACCTGGGTTTTGCCTGACGGCAAATTTTTTGGTTTTGAATATCCGTAGTTATGCACCAGTTTCAAACTGATATATCTGTACGTTTATTTTATAAAGTGAGATATAACTTTTTGAAATTATTTCTATGACATTTACCTATATTAGTTGATGGTTAGGCAAGGAGCATTTAACAATGGTGTAATTCTTCTTAACCATAGTACAATTTTCAACCTACGACGCATACGGTATGAGTTATTTAACTCAGGAGACTTATACAATGTATTGTATGTTGTCCAATGTCCATTAGGACAAAGGGGTTGGTACTCGTACTATATTCTGTTTACTTGTGACTTCTCTAG
Organism: Agapanthus africanus; assembly: GCA_030015575.1. Taxonomy (NCBI): domain Eukaryota; kingdom Viridiplantae; phylum Streptophyta; class Magnoliopsida; order Asparagales; family Amaryllidaceae; genus Agapanthus; species Agapanthus africanus. The sequence continues at coordinate 221,432,484 of JASDDO010000029.1, forward strand.
TTTTTAAATATGTGTTTCATTGAAATACAAGGTCCAAATTTTGAGAAGTTATAAGTATATGAATAAAGTAGAGAACCATATATTGCAAGTATCAGGATTTTCCAAGGTGATCGAAGATGTAAATACTTGTGCTAGGTATTCCATTGATAGTAATGGTTTTGAGAACTTGCTTCTCTTTCAGGTTACTCATATGTGGATGCACTCCAAGATATGTAATGCTGCTTAGCCTCATTCCAGTTAGTTGACATGCACTAGAGACGGATGCATGATTTAAATCTGGTTCCAATTAAATTAGTGCCTCTGTTTTTATATTTTATATAGAATGGTTCATATCTTAACAATGTTAATGTATATGGAGTTGTCCGGCTTATGCTTAAAACCAGACTCTGGATAAACTCAAGGCACATTTCAGTAATGACAGTTTGTGGGATATCACGGGCTATATCGAGGGTTAACTTTCTACCATCTGGAAGATCAATAGATATATTGTTCTTCACTCTCCACCGTTTTAGTAAAATGGATTCTTTTCAGAAAATATAAGTGGAAGTATGGTAGAACTGGAAGTGATTCCAGAACCACAAACGATTACTGAAAATTTAATAGAACCTAAATATTCAATTGGTGTTAACATTCCATTAGCCACTTCGTAGATATGGGGGGTAACTTCAGGCACCCGAGAGGTACTTCGGTCTTCTCAGAGAAGGTGACATGGAGGTTCTTGTTTACCTAGACTTGCCATTGATGTTGTTCTAGACTGTGAGACCCGGCAGGAGGGTGAGTATAGCGTCGTTCTAAACTAGCTTTAGAAGTGAACGTGTATATTACTCTGCTAGAGGGTTGTTGTAGTTTGTTGGAGCAGCGGAAGCATAGAGGATAAGTAGCCTATGTCTATTTATAGACTAAAACAAATATAGTGGAGATAGATCATCTATTTTTGATGTGACAATTATAGGCTTTGACCTCATCAGAATAGGTGATGGATCTGGTAAGAAGGTAGTAGGGTGTGATGTCCTGGTTGGATGACATGCAATTTATAGGAAGTGAAATTCATATACTACGATCGGTTATACTGTGGTTGTCACAATGTTGTTTCTCTACATAGGATATGGATATAATATCAGGGTTTCTGGTTACTAGATATATGGTTTTAGATCTATATTTGGGAACTGTCCCAATCTGGGTACTTTGACTTTATTCTAAAGGTGTTTTAGGATGGTTGACTACTGGCATAGTGGTGCACCTGCAGGTGATGGAGTCACCCTCTTTAAAGGATATCTTTCAGACTAAAGTGGAGAGGGATTTACATGATTGGCATATCACTTGCTTAGGCAATTGAGTCAATCATGTGATGTTAAGTACCACAACAGATGTTTTTGCACTAGCTGCAATAAGCATATATATTAATCCAATCCTGGAGAAACACCGGGAAGAAGTTACGAACATAAGTGGATGTTCTTGGGATATGGTAATGGAAGCCTCCTTCAGGAGACGATTATCATTTCAGGCTTCAAAGGAGACCTGGATGACATAGTGACTCTCAGGGTTATAGTTTTCCCTCTTTTGAGGGACAGTTTGTGGACAGGTGGTCCAAGCGGATACTGAGGAAGGTATGGCGCATAATACTAATTAAATTCAGTGGACGATACAGTCTAAAAAGTTTGCTGGATTTGGAGTTCATTTATGAACTGGGTCCCATAAGATATCCAGACATATTCTAAGACAGGTATTGCTCATTTCGGGAGATAGCTTTCTCCGCGAAGTTGAGATATAGAGAGATATACAAAGAAACATTGGAGCGGATATACTCACTGAGGCTATTTTTCCAACACAATAGTTTCATAAATGAGCATTGCGAGACTGATTAGTAGAGGAGTTGGGTGTTCGGTATCACACGGGCTATGAGTATGCGATATCGCAATAATTAGCTTTAAGTGTAAGTGGGAGATTGTTGGCTATAGTGCCCTCAAGGCAATATCATAGAACACAGGCAGGTGATTATGATGTTTGAGGGAGGACCTATACTGGTAGAACAGTCTTACTCGAGATGATAGTATGCTATCTGGTTAGTCTTTATCATCATGTACAGTATTAGGTCGCAGTACATATCACTATTACATATTGATAGAGCCCATAGGATTCTTGCTTGACTACCAGCATTATGATGGCGATCATATATGTGGGAGCTGGGTGGTCTATAGGCATATCCTTAAATGTCCCTAGTCGTGGGAGTTTCGAGACCGGGCATCGATACTCCAGAGTAGACTAGTGTATACTGATCGAGACCCCAACGAGGGGCGGTGGCCGGTCTCACAAGCCATTGGTGTCAGTTAGTTCACCTAAGATAGTATACAGGTGCTCATTGGGTTATGAGTACACCGGACGGACTCGCCGGGAACATGCAAGTTGGTATTATACCTATTGTCAGATAGCAGTTCTCTGGTGACATGTGTACAGGTTAGTCTATCGACCTGAGATCGTCATTTGTCTCGTGTGAGTTCCCACTATGCTTTGATTACTACCCTACCACGGCTCAAAGGAGTCGTGCAAACAGTTTTTAGTTCGGTACAGTCCTGAGCTACATGGTGGCATTGAGTGGATCATCAGAGAATTCGTCTCTCCCGGTATTGGGGGTTGATGTCGCGGTGTGCACGGGTGGCCATCTCCAGAAATCCTTGGCTAAGGTAGTCGAGAATTACTGATTCGGATCAGTAGTTTCTCAGTGGGTGATGGGCTTCATACCGACACTAAATGTAGCGTTATTAGGGGTCTGACTTTATCCACCCCCTAGACTCGATATGCGATACTCATAGACGAACGGATCGGACTGTACTGATATTGTCACTATCAGGCTCAGTAGGGGTTTTAGTATGAGTTTGCTTGTTGGCATCCCTTTCGCTCAATACCTGGGTAGCCATTACGTACAGCTAGCCACTGACGTGCTTGCGGTTAAACCTATTGCCAGCGTATTGACAAGTCTTTAGAGTCCCACATAGAGGGTTTCCCTGCTTCGGGAAAAACGATATCGAGGCTGTCTGGTTTTCCGGCAGGGTTTGATCACATACGTGTACTTGTGCATGGATGATGTTCGGACGGATTAAACTAGTGGGCTTTGGTTTAAGCTGGATCCTAGTATTATATTGTTAGATTATTTTCGTCTTATTGTATTCGTATTCTTCGGAATACTGATGCGGGTATGTTTATACGGATTAGGGATATTCTTGTAATTCCTAATAAGATTACTTTTAGAAGATTACACCTCATTATAGTTTAAAACCTTTTGGATTAAAAGGTTTATGAGGTGGAGGATGAAGTGTTTATTACATTTTTGGTGGCATGGCTTCGTAGTGACCCATGATTACTATTCTAGCATGCTTAGGGTTTTTGTTTGTTGTGAGACTTTTGTTGACTTGAGATATTTTTTGTTGACTTGAGATATTTTTGGAGACTTGAGATATTTTGGGATGGCTCCATTATTTATTTTATAACTCTCACAACACACAAAAACAACTAAGCCATTATTCACTCTCTCTCCTACAACACTCTCATCCTCATGGCATCTTATTCTTCCTCCACTCAAGTCTCATGTGTTGAGAAATCTAGGGTGTCTTGAGACAAATTAATCCTTCATCACTCTCTACTTCTTCTATGGTATATAGCGTAGGGATCTAGGTACCCTAGTTACCTCGCCTATAAGGTTGGAGCTCGTTTCATAGACTCTCGGGTGGATCATATTCGATGGAGAGAGACCGGAGATCAAACTTGATCAAGGAAGCCTCGAGGAGCATAGGAAGGTGGTTGAAGACCGAAGGTAACAGATCATTCGGTATAACCATCTAAAATTCTTTCTAGTTTGCTAGTCTAGGGTTAATGGTAGATCCGTAAGAATGGGTTCCGTTAGCGCCGGATTTTGTAAATTTTTGTTCCGCATTTGGTCACGGATTGATGGCCGGGTAATTGGCAAACAGTGGCCTCTTTAGTGAAACTAGAAAAATCTACAAAAAATACTCCTTTTCAAATCACAAGATTCTACAATGATATCAAGTATATTACGTTAAAAGTTTTCTACAAAACCAGTCGTAGCCCTCTGTCATTTCAGATAACTGCTATTTAGTAATCGTGCTGCGTTTGTTGACAATAGTAAAGGCGTAGTGTGCAGTAGCTGATTAGTGTTTATCTGCCGCTTATGATGCGATTGGATTAGGGTAGTCATACGGCCTTGTTGACCATAGTTAAGGGTCGTGCGGGTGGGTTTAATTCAATCATGAAATGACGGATTGAACTTGGCTAGCACTTATGATTTGTTGACCATAATTAAGGTCATAAGTTGCTAGGGGTAAAAACAGATATTGGGAATTTCAAGTGTTGAATTCGCAATGAGATTGCATACCTTCTATGAGTTAGTTGGATCCCAATACCCACTCTGAGTAAGTATTACTTCTTGGAGTGTTTTCTACTTTACAATTAGCTGATCCAGTAGGTGTCTGAGAAAGGCGTAAACGGGGTTATACCCCTGCGGAAACAAGGTTATTTAATTAGTTACATGCGAAAGCATAGGGAGACTTCCTCGGAGTACCAATACCTGCCTGGCTGACCGATTAGCGAACTTGTAGAGTGTAATTAATCTCGGCTAATCATACCTTTTATGGTTTGAAGGAAGATTTGATAAAAACAGTGGGAGCCTGTCAAGACCCGAAAATTGGCACGTGATGGCCCTATTACTACGCAACGTCTACAGGCGTAACGTCGTAAAAGAAAGCCAAAACCCAGCAATCAAAACCATCAAAAGTAGTAAGAAATAGTAACATTTTTAAAACCTTTGAAATCGCAACCCAAATTCTTTAAAAGTCTAACTTTATTTCCATTAAATTTTTGGCAGCACCTCCTTTGAAAAAATCAGCCCCAAAAATGGGTACAACATAAATATATGTAAAGCATCCCCAAACGGGAGCAAAAACACGGCCAAAGGCGGAAAACAACCAACACAACAGATATACGACGCCGTAGCGAAGAAATAAAAGACGAAAAATGCAAAACTGTATACAAGACAGCCAAGTCTCAAAATAACAAACCACATCGTCCTCACACAAGTCTCTAAGTCAAACATGACAGTAGTAGATGGAGAGTAAAAGGATACAACGAATATACAATACAATACGAATAACCACAAAACCCACCTAAAGAAAAAGCTGCACACTATGAGCCGATGCGGTATCCGCAGCAAAAAATGATAGATAGATGAATAGCCTGCCTCGACTACTCTAGAAACAACCTGCAAACAACTGTGGCACAACAGGGGTGAGTTGCCAACTCGTGAATAGTATATAACATATGCAAGTAATCGCATGTATGCACGTACAGCGCGAATCTAACATAAGCATTTAACAGCAATGAAAGGTCATATAGAATGCAATAGTCCTAAAAGGTAAACTAACAGGTACAACTAATACATGAAGCAATAATAATATGACAATCTGTATGCAACAACCATGTAAGGTACTATATCGGTACTACAAATACAAGATTAAATGATATGATATAAAGGTATGTAAATGCAACAGTCATGGAAGGTACTTTAACAGGTACACTAATGCATGAAGCAATACATAAATAGTAAATGTGGAGTATGGAATGAAATATGTCATTTCCATAGAATCCTGACATCGTGGTCGGATCACAATCCAACAAGACAATCCAAATCCCAAATCCTCAAATCAACCCCCAAATTGGCTCTCATATCATATAAATCTCACAAATCCTGAATGTACAACATCAATAAATCTCATATTTCCTGAATGTACAAACTCAAGTATATATCATATGTCCTAAATCCAATATCAAGTGAATATCTTATAATCTAGGTATATTTGCTTGAATAAATATGGTGAAGTATATGAATTGATATGTATACATATATATTAGCGTCCCACTCCACTAATATATAAATATATATATATATATATATATATATATATATATAACAGCGTCCCATTCTACTGTTATATATACTTACTAGTAAAATATCATGAAAACAATGTGTCATGTATCGACACAGAAATGCTGATCTATCAGGTGATGTCACCATGACTGGCCCCCTGATAGGTACGTATCACCCGCTATCCGAAAAGCCCGAGTGCCTAGCTCTGGCACTCGTCCGTCCACGTATTCATACATACATGACTCCCGTCGGTATCCCCATGATAACCGCCGAGTCATTGGTAATGTCACCGGATGGTATGGTTTCCCCTGTAACTCATCGTCTAGCACCACGACCTCATTCTTACCTCGGGGTGCCTCCGGGCCCCACCATGTACCCGCACACGGACCCCTCCATTCCTCGCGTGGGGTATATATATCAAAACCGATAAAACTCTTGGTGGCTGCGGAAATATCATATCAAGAGAAACCGGGTTTTTCAAATAATGCATAATTTCATGAAACTACCACGGTCCTCAAATCCAGAAAACATCATGAAAATTCCATATCTCAATGCGAAAATCCTTGAATAAAATATACGCAACATCAAACTGTAATGTAAGCATATAAAGGAAAAACCGCAAATTAACTGCAACAAGTTAATATAAAGATCATGCGGTTCCTAATTTCTCCAATTCTAATTAACATCAAATAAATGTAAACATGTAACTAAAGCCAGATATATGTGTAAACATAAAGGTATAGCAAGATATACATGTAGCTACGTCATTATGTGTGTACGTACCTATCGCTAATGGTACAATACCCTATAGGTATCAGGTATCTAGCATGTAAGCAAGTCAAGGCATATGTGTAAGCATGTAGGTATACAGGTATGCTATAAGTCATATGCGTAAAGAAATATGAATCAATGTCTCAATATCCCTAACCAAACAATATCATTTCTATATGTGGGTTGTGTGTGACATGGCAATTATTGACGGTGTGTGAGACATACAATCAGTACTCGTGCAACATGAACCGTCAATAATATGTGCAGTATCCTAAGGGTACTAGTCCAAGCACAACAATATCTAAGCTATAAAGTGTAGTCGCAAATTCTAAATATGAAATAGAATATGCGACAAGTCAAGTCATTTCTACCCCAGACGCATAACTCCATGCGGGCGATTCCCCTGTAGATGTTAAATCTACTCCCCAACGCTCCTGGCTAAGCGAAGCCAACTACCTGTTTTCCCATTGTAGCAGTGTCCGAAGTCCCTGCCTACCAACCTACAACATTAAAACAATAAAGCAAGTATATATTAAAAATAATCCTAAAACACGCACAAACTATACTAGACCGACGCAACAACACAAAACTTACTCTCAAGTGTCCGTATTGTGGCTAACGTGCGTAGCGACATGACGAAACTAACCCAAGAGCAAAACCACACAAAGCACGATCCGTGTCGTAACGTATCGCGCTAGGACATAACACTAGAAACTTCCTTGGTGATCCCAGATTTCGTATACAGAGAAAACTAAACAAACAAACAAGACCAAGGACACCCAAACCACAGCAAAGACCTACCTACAAAAATCCACAACCCAACTCCTTCCCCGAGCCGAGGTCGCCGGAATCCTCTTCATGCGTCGCCGGCCCTGGCCGGTGGGGTGCGTCTCGTGTCTCAGGTGGGGTCTTAGGATCACTGGTACAACACAACAACTATGTTTGGTTTTCTAGTACACTCTCCGGGTCACAGCAGATCCCAAATGTCACAAACTGACAATAAAAATACGATATTATGGACCAAACTAAACATTAACCATTCTAAACTGAAACTAACTAGCTAAGCTACACTAAAAACAAATAAAAAATAGCAAAAGAACATTACCTACACAAAAGAACTCAAAGATCCAAGCTTTTCATGCTCCTAGGCATCCAAGCGGAAAAAACCAAGAAAAGATATGATTTTGAGATATTTGTGAAGGATTTTGATTTGAATTGGTGAGGGAATTAAGAGTGTTCAGTTTGTAAACTGAGAGAGATAAGAAAATGAGAAGAGAAATGAGTGTGAGAGAGTGTATGAAGAAATGAAAGAGAGAAGTGAGGTTAAGGGTGAGGGGTAAGTGTAACCTTTGCATTAACTCTCCATTAATGCATTAACACACACCTCATCACCTCCAAAACAAATATCTCCTCTCTTCTCACAAAAAAGATCTAGGGTTAATCAAGGAAAAGGATTAAAGCAAATGATGGATTAAAGAAAAGATTAGGATAAGCAAAGAATTAGGTTAAGTGCCATGGTTGCTAAGATCAAGATTAGCACAAACAAATCCTCACTTTTACATGCACACGTGCGTGAATGTACATAAAAAATAAAAATAAATTATTAATTAAATGTTATAAAATGTGAAGAACCCAAATTGGTAAACTTTTTACAGTAAACCCGCATTAACGTCTAAATGAACACTAACCGAAATCTAAGGCGTTACAATCTCCCCCTTATAAAAATTCATCCCCGAATTTAAAATTCTCACTAAGCGTACCTTCAAAGAGAAGAGTACAAAACTCCCAAATCTCGCTCGCAGTTTTCCAAGTGATCACCTCACTATACAGCTACACCCAAGAAAACCCTCCATAGATGGCAAGACTCTTGACCGAAGTTTCTCCAAGTACCGAGCCATTAACATAAATGGCTGACGGTGAACGAAAAGATCGCGTCCAATCAAAATTGTCTGGTGCTAAATCATGTGAGAAAGGTCAAGAAGGTATTGCAAGTATCGACACAAGGAATACGGGGTGAATACTCAATAATCTGGGTGGAAGTGACAAAATAATGGCAACGGAACTAACTCGCTTGAGGATCTCAAAAGGACCTACAATTCTGGGATAAGCTTCCCAAAACTCAACACGTCATTCTTCGGAAAATCCTTAGGAATACATGATCTCCCACTGCGGACTCAAGTCTGCGACCACTACAGTCGGCATAAGACCTCTGTCTGCACTGGGCTGCTTCATCCTGACCTGAACTAACTGGATCATCTTCGAAGTCTCTAGACTGGCTGGGGTCAAAAAATCTTACTCACGCAGAGTCAGAAAAACAGACTGGTGATCGAAACGACCTAACCACTAAACCTAAGAGTTTCCAATAGGAGTGACTCCTAAAAACAGGTATCGAAGGAGAACCCTAACAATGGCGAGTGACGATCCCAACTGCTGACAACAATTACGCACGCAAAAGCATAATCTCTAGAGTCGGTATAGCCCGCTCTCACAAAACCATCATCCTGCGGATGGAAAAATGGAGCTAAAGCTCAACAAGTACCTAAGGCTTCCTGAAGTTCCTGCCCAAGACGGCAAGCAAACAAGGTGCCTTCATTGGATACGACCCATGAAAGAACTCCATGCAACGCACCAACTTAACAAAGAACAACTGAGCAAACCGAGTATAACCGGAAAACAAACACCCGAATGGAGTCACGCCCTTACTAAACCTGGGTAGATGCTACAACGAATATTCATGGAGATCTGCTCCCACTCCTACTCCGGAAACGGTTAAAGGTTGCAACTCTCCAGCCGGTCTCAGATGCTCAACAAAAACTCACAACAAAACATACCCCTTGAAATGAAATCCAAAACTTCACTCTTCATCCCTGTCCACCCGTAACTATCTCACAAGTCACGTTAAATATTGGTGGAACTTGAATGAACACCGAAAGCTGATTGATGTGCCTGCTCTAGGATTTCGCGTCTCTGCCTATCAGCAATAGGTACACGAACGCGTCCCTAAATGTAGCACATCCTGGTCATAATTCAAGGACTCCGAATCTTTACTCTGTCGAACATGCTCAAGTAACACAGACCACGAGGATCGGTGGGCTGTGCCTCACGAAAACGAATAAGGAAAAGTGGTTGGGCACGGACATGAGCAAGATGTCCCCTCAGAAGAGGCGAACCTAAGCTGTACTCCACGATCACACAAGAACTGTAAATCTGCAGAAGTATGTCTCTGAACTGCGCACAGCTGGAACAAGCTAACCCCGGGCTTACGACTCAAGCATCAGCTACCACAATCGTCTTGCCACGGTAACCAAAGGATCTCACAATACACAATCCTCTATAAGCTCCATCCAACGGCGCTGTCTCAACAATCAAACCCGCTGCAGGAAAATGTACATTAAGCTCTGATGGTCCGTGAAAATCCAACACGACTCTCCGAACAAGTAGTGTCTCCAAATCTCCAACGCACGACCACTGCGGCCATCTCCAGATCATGAGTGGGATATCCTGCTCGTACTTCCTCCAACTGTCGGGAAGCAAAAGCGATAACTCTATAATGTCACCTCAGTACACAATCGGGCCCCACTCGCGAAACATTACAGTTAAACAACAAAGTCGTCTGAACCAGAAAACAAGAAGGAACTGGTTCAGTTGTCAACCGAATCTCCAACTGCTGAAAACTCCGCACACATGCCTCAGTTCACAGAAAAAGAACCTCCTTTTCCAGTCAATCCAGTCAACGGTGCAGTGATGCACTAGCAATCCTGCACGAAACGGCGGTGAAAACCTGCTAAAACCAAAAATCTGCGGACCTCCATCCCATACACAAGTCTGGGCCAAAGCTGTATGGCCTCGATCTACCTCGGAACCATACAAAATCCGTCTCCCGTAACTACAAGACCTAGGAGTCAACACAAACAAGCCTGAAGGAACACTCCGAGAATCTAGCAAACAGCTGGCGCTCTCCCAATGTCTGCAAAACAAATCCTCCAGTGCTGCTCCTGTTCCTCACGACACATTGGAAATGAACAGAATGTCATCAATGACACAACAATAACTGGTCGAGGAACGGCCTGAAGAAATCTGGTTCATCACTTACACGAATGCTGCTAGGGCATTGGCGAGTCCAACGACACCACCAAAACACACAAAGCCCGTAGTGCGCACAAAAGCAGTCTTCAGAATGTCATCACTCCGAACCCGCAACAATGATGACCTGATCCCAAACAAACTTAGACAATGTCGAGCACTCTGGAGCTGATCGAAGAAATCATCAATGCGAGGTAAAGGATACCTATCCACACCGTAAGCCGGCTCAATTGATGATCCATCGATACCTAACCTCACTGTCGTCTTTCTCCTCGACAAACAGAATATGAGCTCTCCAATGTGAAACACACAGACGCCCAAGACCCCAACAAACAACTCTGCAGCTGATCTTTAAGCTCCCTAAGCTTCGCCGGCTCATCTGGAACAACGTCGGAAAACTCTCGCACAAAAGGAAGCCGGTCTAACCAACCCACTATGGCTCCAGTATCACGAATAAACGCTAAGAATTCTCGACATCCTCTCCTCAAAAGCCGACTAGCGAAAAAGGCTGAATTCAAGCTATGAGAGGAGGCACCACTGTCTCTTTACATAACAAGAACTGACTCGCCGGAGAAACAAAACCTCACTGTTTCCTCACGGCAGTCCACAGATGCCTAGCACGTAGCTAACCAGTCCGTGCCCAGGAGATCGTCAAATCCAACATTCTAGAAGGATCAAAACGACGGACGAATCTCTATCTCCTATTCGATTAGCCCATGACTGAAATACGTGTCGCGCAACAAAAGAATCGCTGACAAAAATTAACACAACAACGGCTGATCTAGCTAACACGATCCTCGTCCAACCAGGGCACAAAGTGTGCAAAACAACAAGTACAACAAAAGAACATACGAATTAAGAATACATGAAAACCCTGCATTGGATGCCCGCGCGTCCCGATGAGTAGAAGAAGACTCTCGTGTCTGCCTTCTACCCGGAACAGTCAGAACTCTTCCTCTGCCAACCAGACCCCTCTGAGCAAGCCTTCCGCGTCCACGACCTCTCTGAACACGAGTCTGACACGGTGCTAAGGAACAATCCCTGATGAAGTGCTGATGGCTCCCGCATCGAAAACATCCATACGACGGCTGCTGACCCTCCTGTGGATGAGAGCTGAACGACTGACCTCGTCCTAAACCTCTGCTACTCCCGCGATGGTCACGAAATCTATCTCGACGACTAAGCCTCTTTCTCTGGGATGGTACACCGGCACGAGTCCTCCACCATTCAGGAACTCCCAAAGTCCCTGGAATATGTGTCTCGTCAACTGGGGCTGCATCCTCTGGTGCTATGTAGGTGATGGAATTCTGTGTACTGACAGCAAGGAACAACTAGTTAACAGGGGTGACAACCTCCTGTCGCTGAGCTCGAATGGCCTGAACCAAAGAACTCATCGTCTGGCGCATGTCCCGCATCTCTGCCACAAGTCTAATGATACTATCCGTCGAAGGAGAAACCGTCTGCACCTGTGCAACGAGCGTGCCATCCTGGTCAGTCTTAGTCCTACCCAAGTCAATCCTGACCTCGGCCCTCACTACATCACTCTGAGTCCCCATAGTCATCGGCGGCATAGTCTAAAATGGAAAAAGGATTCGATAAGAACATGGAAATCGAATCATAAGATATGAATTATCAAGTAAAGAATTTTAAGCAATTTGTACTTAGGTCACTTTTAGGCGGAGCACCGCAACGTGAGTATGCTGCAGACATACACACCTACGTTACTCTGCTTAAGCTACCTACTCCATCATACCAAGGTCATCCTACACTCCGAAAGGTAAAAACCTAGCGCTTTGATACCAACTTTGTCACGACCTGAAAATTGGCACGTGACGGCCCTAATACTGCGCAACGTCTACAGGAGTAACACAGTAAAAGAAAACCAAAACCCAGCAATCTAAACCATCAAAAGTAGTAAGAAATAGTAACATTTTTAAAACCTTTGAAATCGCAACCAAAATTCTTTAAAAGTCTAACTTTATTTCCTTTAAATTTTTGGCAGCACCTCCTTTGTAAAAATCAAGCCCAAAAATGGGTACAACATAAATATATGTAAAGCATCCCCAAACGGGAGATAAAACACACCCAAAGGAGGAAAACAACCACCACAACAGATATACGATGCCGTAGCAAAGAAATAAAAGACAAAAGAAGCAAAACTGTATAAAAGACAGCCAAGTCTCAAAATAACAAACAACATCGTCCTCACACAAGTCTTTAAGTCAAACATGACAGTAGTAGATGGAGAGTGCAAGGATACAACGAATATACAATACAATACGAATAACCACAAAACCCACCTAAAGAAAAAACTGCACACCGTGATCCGATGCGGTATCCGCAGCAAAAAATGATAGATAGATGAATAGCCTGCCTCGACTACTCTGGAAACAACCTGCAAACAACTGTGGCACAACAGGGGTGAGTTGCCAACTCGTGAATAGTAAATAACATATGCAGGTAATCGCAAGTATGTACGTACAACGCGAATCTAACATAAGCATTTAACAACAATGAAAGGACATATAGAATGCAATAGTCCTAAAAGGTATACTAACAGGTACAACTAATACATGAAGCAATAAAAATATGACAATCTGTATGCAACAATCTTGTAAGGTACTATATCGGTACTACTAATACATGATGAAATGATGTGAAATAAAGGTTTGTAAATGCAACAGTCATGGAAGGTACTCTAACAGGTACACTAATGCATGAAGCTGTGCATAAACAGTAAATGTGGAGTATGGAATGAAATATATCATTTCCACGGAATCCTGACATCATGGTAGGATCACAATCCAACAAGACAATCTAAATTCCAAATCCTCAAATCAGCCCCCAAATTGGCTCTCATATCATATAAATCTCACAAATCCTGAATGTACAACATCAATAAATCTCATATATCCTGAATGTACAAAATCAAGTAAATATCATATATCCTAAATCCAATATCAAGTAAATCTCTTATAATTTAGGTATATTTGCATGAATAAATATGATGAAGTATATGTATTGATATGTATACATATATATTAGAGTCCTACTTCCCTAATATATATATATATATATATATATATATATATATATATGCATATATAACAGCGTCCCACTCAACTGTTATATATACTTAATAATAAAATATCATGAAAACAATGTGTCAAATAACAACACAGAAATGATGATCTATCAGGTGCTGTCACCATGACTGGCCCCCTGATAGGTACGTATCACACGCTATCCGAAAAGCCCGAGTGCCTAGATCCGACACTCGATCTTCCACGTATCCATACATACATGACTCCCGTCGGTATCCCTATGATAACCGCCGAGTCATTGGTAATGTCACCGGATAGTATGGTTTCCCCTGTAACTCATCGTTTAGCACCACGACCTCATTCTTGCCTCGGGGTACCTTCGGGCCCCATCATGTACCTGCACACGGACCCCTCCATTCCTTGCGTAGGGTATATATATCAAAACCGATAAAACTCATGGTTGCTGCGAAAATATCATATCAAGAGAAACCGAGTTTTTCAAATAATGCATAATTTCATGAAACTACCACGGTCCTCAAATCCAGAAAACATCATGAAAAATCCATATCTCAATGCGAAAATCCATGAATAAAATATACGCAACATCAAACTGTAATGTAAGCATATAAAGGAAAAGCAGCAAATTAACTGCAACAAGTTAATATAAATATCTTGCGGTTCCTAATTTCTCCAATTCTAATTAACATCAAATAAAGGTAAACATGTAACTAAAGCCAGATATATGTATAAACATAAAGGTATAGCAAGGTATACATGTAGCTATGTCATTATGTGTGTACGTACCTATCGCTAATGGTACAATACCCTATAGGTATCAGGTATCTAGCAAGTAAGCATGTCAATACATATGTGTAAGCATGTAGGTATACAGGTATGCTATAAGTCATATGCGTAAAGAAATATGAATCAATGTCTCAATGTCCCTAACCAAACAATATCATTTCTATTTGTCGGTTGTGTGTGACATGGCAATTATTGACGGTGTGTGTGACATACAATCAGTGTTCGTGCAACATGAACCGTCAATAATATGTGCAGTTTCCTAAGGGTAGTAGTCCAAGCACAACAATATCTAAGCAATAAAGTGTAGTCGCAAATTCTAAATATGAAATAGAATATGCGACAAGTCAAGTCATTTATAGCCCAGACGCATAACGCCATGCGGGCGATTCCCCTGTAGATGTTAAATCTACTCACCAACGCTCCTGGCTATGTGAAGACAACCACCAATTTTCCCTTTGTAGCAGTGTCTGAAGTCCCCGCCTGCGAACCTACAACATTAAAACAATATAGCAAGTATATATTAATAATAACCTTAAAACATGCACAAGCTATACTAGACCGACGCAACAACACAAAACTTACTCTCAAGTGTCCGTATTGTGGCTAACGTGCGTAGCGACACGACGAAACTAACCCAAGAGCAAAACAACACAAAATGCACGATCCGTATCGTAACGTATCGTGCTAGGATGTAACACTAGAATCTACCTAGGTGATCACAGATTTCGTATACAGAAAAAACTAAACAAACAAACAAGACCAAAGACACCCAAACCACAGCAAAGATCTACCTACAAAAATCCACACCCCAACTCCTTCCCCGAGCCGAGGTCGCCGGAATCCTCTTCATGCGTCGCTGGCCCTGGCCGGTGGGGTGGGTCTCGTATCTCAGGTGGGGTCTTAGGTTCACTGGTACAACACAACAACTATGTTTGGTTTTCTAGTACACTCTCCGGGTCACAGCAGATCCCAAATGTCACAAACCGACACTAAAAATACGATATTATGCACAAAACTAAACTTTAACTATTCTAAACTGAAACTAACTAGCTAAGCTACACTAAAAACACATAAACAACAACAAAAGAACATTACCTACACAAAAGAACTCAAAGATCCAAGCTTTGCTTGCTCCTAGGCATCCAAGAGGCAAAAACCAAGAAAAGATATGATTTTGTGATATTTGTGAAGGATTTTGATATGAATTAGTGAGGGAATTGAGAGTGTTCAGTTTGTAAACTGAGAGAGATAAGAAAATGAGAAGTGAAATGAGTGTGAGAGAGTGTATAAAGAAATGAGAGAGAGAGGTGAGGTTAAGGGTGAGGGGTAAGTGTAACCTTTGCATTAACTCTCCATTAATGCATTCACACACACCTCATCACCTCCAAAACAAATATCTCCTCTCTTCTCACACAAAAGATCTAGGGTTAATCAAGGCAAAGGATTAAAGCTATGGATTAAAGAAAGATTAGGATAAGCAAAGAATTAGGTTAAGTGTCATGGTTGCTAAGATCAAGATTAGTACAAACAAATCCTCACTTTTATGTGCACACGTGCGTGCATGTCCATAACAAATAAAAATAAATTACTAATTAAATATTATAAAATGTGAGGAACCCGAATTTATAAACTTTTTACAGTAAACCAGCATTAACGTCTAAACGAACACTAATCGAAATCTAAGGCGTTATAGAGCCATCCTGATAAGATAAGATAATAACCAATCTAATCTTGCAAAGAGTGCACGCTAAAGAGTTTCCTTCTCTCTCTCCAGGTAGCAACCAATGACACTCCTTAATCAAGATAATAATATGGATGTATTGACCGAACCCACTTATTATACTAAGCTGGGGAACGTTGGTTCTGTTTTTCTTATGATTGTCATAAGTCTGAGTAAGGAATAAGGGAAAATCAGGATTCCCACGATACCCAAACGAAGAAAGAGCATGGTGATGCATCATCTTCGGGTGTGTTCGTTACCGAGAATTATTTATCAGTTTGCTCTATGTCCTGGGTATTGGATACCGGATCAGGATCCCACGTTTGTAATTTGTTACATGGGCTAAGGAGAGGTAGAGAACTGGGAAAATGTGATATGTCTCTAAAAGTAGAGAATGGAGCAATTGTTGTAGCCAAAACAGTTGGCGAATATCACCTAGCATTACCAAATTGTAATACAATGATTATGAACGGCTGTTATTATGTACCAAATATGATGTGCAATATTATATCAGTTTCTTTGTTGCATAAAGAAAGATATAATTTTGTATTGCAGGATAATGTTATGAACATTTTCCTAAATTAAGTGTTGATTGGGTTTGGCACATTATGTAATGGTATATACTTTCTAAATCAAACGACAGTTGTAAGCATACAGAACACACACAAGAGAAAAATTTAAGAAATGAACGAAGCCTTCATGTGGCATTGTAGTTTAGGTCATATCAATTCGAAAAGACTAGCTAAGTTGCATAAAGATGGATATTTAAATCCTTTTGAATTTATATCTTATGAAACTTTCCAGTTATGTCTTAAAGGTAAAATGACCAAAACTCCATTTACTGGACACGGAGTAAGAGCTACTGAACTCTTGGGACTAATACATAGTGATGTATGCGGTTCTATGTCTACACATGTCAGGAATGGTTCCTCGTACATTATTAAATTCACCGATGATCTCTCAAGATTCGGACATGTGTTCTAATTGAATCACAAATATGAAGCTTTTAAGAAATTCAAGGAATGTAAGTACGCAGTAGAAAATCAGACAGGTAAAAGTATTAAAATCCTACGATCTGATCGGGGAGGAGAGTACTTGAGCACGGAATTCAGAGGCTACTTATAAGATAATGGGATTCTCTCTCAGCTTACTCCTCCGTATACACCACAGCACAACGGAGTATCAGAGCGGAGGAATCACACCCTATTAGATATGGTGCGCTCTATGATGAGTATTGCTGAGTTACCTATTTCCTTTTGGGGTTATGCACTTGAGACAGCTGCATACCTATTGAATAGGATTCCGATCAAATCCGTGACTACCACTCCATATGAGATATGGAATGGGAAGAGACTATCATTTAAACGAGTTAAGATATGGGGTTGTCCGGCTTATGTTAGAAAGCAAAATCCGGAGAAGCTCGAGGAAAGGTCTGTTTTGTGCAAGTTTGTGGGATATCCAAAGGATTCATATGGATATATCTTCTACCACACCGAGGAACAAAAGGTATTTGTTTCTCAATATGCCACCATTTTAGAAAAGAAATTTCTTGTGAAAGAAATTAGTGGTAATGAGGTAGAACTGGAAGAAGTTCCAGCTACATAAACTATAACTGACAATTTGGTAGAACCGGAGGATTCAATGGTCCCCGACAAACCTCAGCCACTTCGCAGATCTAGTAGGGTACTTCATCCACCTGAGAGATAACCGGTTTTCTCATAAGATGGTGGAAGCGAGGATTGCATCATGGAAGATGATGACCCAACTAGTTTCGAGCAGGCAATCATAAGTGGAGACTCTGTGAAATTGCTGGATGCTATGCGATCAGAGATGGAATCCATATACACCAACAAAGTATGGACTTCGGATGTTGCTCCTGAAGGGGTAAAACCCATCGGGAGCAAGTGGGTCTTTAAGAAGAAAATTAGTGTAGATGAAAAGGTTGAGACCTTCAAAGCTATACATGTAGCAAAAGTTTTTCGTCAACGACCAGGTGTCGACTATGATGAAACCCTTTCTCCAGTAGCTATGCTTAAGTCCATCAGGATCCCACTTGCCATTGCTGCATACCATGACTACGAAATATGGCAGATGGACGTCAAGACCACTTTTCTAAATGGTGAGTTAGAAGAGAGCGTGTACATGACACAGCCAGAGGGCTTCGTAGACAGTGGGAGCAGTAGAAGCGTGTGCAAACTGCTTAAATCAATCTACGGATTAAAGTAGGCATCGCAGAGCTGGAACATCTGTTTCGATGAAGCTATTAAAGAGTTTGACTTCATCAAAAACATAGATGAACCTTGTATATACAACAAGGTTGTAGAGAGTAAGGTTTTCTTCCTCGTATTGTACGTGGATAATATAATCTTGATAAGAAATGGTATTCATATGCTACACTCGGTCAAGATCTTTTTATCACACAGGTTCTCCATGAAAGATCTAGGTGATGCCTCATACATCCCGAGGATAAAGATCTATAGAGATAGATCTAAGAGGATGTTAGGATTGTCCTAATCCAGGTACATAGACACCATACTAAAGAGGTTTAGTATGGAAGATTCTAAGTATGGTAATTTACCCGCTTGTTCAGGAATCACTCTCTCCAAAGAGATATCTCCAAGACTAATATAGAGAGGGCTCGCACACATGGGATACCTTATGCTATGGAAGTTGGGTCTATCATGTATGTGATATTATGTACCAAACCAAATGTTGCTTACTCACTAAGTGTAGTGAGCTGGTATCAATCAAATCTTGGGAAAAAGCACTGGACAGCTGTGAAGAACATTTTTAAGTACTTGAGAAGGACTAAAGAAATGTTTTTGGTCTATGGTAATGGAGAACTCCAGGTGGAGTCCTTTACCAATTCGAGCTTCCAGAGTGATAAGGATGATAGTAAGTCGGTCTCGGGTTTTATCTTTATCCTCAACATAGGGGCGGTATGTTGGAAGAGTTCCAAGCAATATACCGTAGTAGACTCGATGATGGAAGCTGAATACATCGCTGCCAAAGAGGCTGTCTGGATGAAGAAGTTCATTGCTGAACTTGTTGTGCTTCCATCTATTGAGCAACCATTACCTATATATTGTGATAACAATGGAGCTATGGCTTTGGCAAAGGAAGCCCGGTTCCATCAGCGATCCACACATATTCTTAGGCGGTATCACCTGATCCGGGAGATAGTAGATCGACGGGAGATCGAGGTCAGGAGAGTTGACACGAAGGACAATATAGAGGATCCACTCATGAAGGCCCTCCCCTATACGCAGTTTGAGAGACTTTTTGGGACGTTGGGTATGAGATACTACAACAACTGGACTTAGTGCAAGTGGGAGATTGTTAGGAATATGTATGTGTTAGAGGCCATTATTGTATGATATAATGGATGCTTGGACATATATATAGAGGACTTTCTTGCTCGACATGATAGTATGCTATCTGGTAGCTCTTTATCTTAACATTTACACTTGTATTATTATACTGTCCCTCTGTTACATGTTGATAAAGCCCTTAGGATGTTTGCTTGACTACCAGGACTATGATGCGAATCATACTACTAGGACTTGTGTAGTCCACAAGCACATCGTTTAATAGTTCCTAGTCTAGGGAGTATCAAGATAGGGCATCGATATTCCAGAATAGACTAGGGTGTACGTTTCTTGACCCTGTATGGGGCGATGGTCGATCCCATAACCATTGGTGTTTGACATCAAAGATTTTACACATGTGCTCATTAGAGAATGGGTACACTGAACAGGACTCGCCGAGAACTCCTAGATAGTACTATACCTATTGTTAGATAGAAGTTCTCTGGTGACACTGGTGCAGGTTAGTCTGTAGACCCGATCTCGTCATAGTGTCTTGTGTGGTTCCTACTGTGCTTTGATTTCCTCCGTACCATGGCTCTAAGGAGTCGTGCAAACATGTGGATTTTGGGTACAGTCCCGAGTCACATGGATGAAGTGAGCGATAGGAGGGGTTTCATCTCTCCCGGTATTGGGAGTTGATGTTGCGCTATGCCCGATTAACTATAACAATAAGTCCCTGGCCAGGGCTGATGAGATTTACTGGTAAGTGTTATCAGTAGTTTCTCGAACCGTTATGAGCCATACATCGGCATGACTTATCAAGTTACTGGGGTCTGACGATTCCACCGCAAGAATCGATATGTGACATATCAGATGAAGAGACCGGACTGTACGGTAAGTGTTACTTATAGGTTTCATGGGAGTTTGGACAAGCTTGCTTGTAGATCTTCTATTCGCTCAATACCTGGGTAGTCGTTACGTCCAGCTAGTACCGCTGGCAGCTTGTAGGTAACAGATGTGATCATTACCTACTACTGGCATATTGATGAGTCTATAGAGTCCCATACAGAGGTTTCCTAGTTCAACAGAAATGAAGTAGGGCACATATGTCGATATGTGCGGGGGGCCTGATTAAATATGACTATGTGATACCGTATTCTAATCTGGCGGTAATTTGATATCAGTTAGGTTATACGTGATATAACCAGATTTTTGAATCAAGTGTTGATTTGACAATGTGATATACAGATAAATGATATTAGTGGGCTATATGTGATATAACCAGATTATTGAATCACGTGTTGATTTAATAATATGATATATATTAATATTTGATATAATTATACACAAACTAATATTATTGCTCACTAATTTCATATCTTAATATATATATTAATATATATGTATATATGATATATGTGTATATATATAATATGAAGCATGGTTGGTATTTCTATTTTGTGAAAATAGAAATGAAGTGGAAAATGGAGAGACTTTTGAGGAGTGGTGTGAAGCATGGCTCATCCATTTGTTTAATGGTTTGATTATACTATTGAAGTACGGTTGATGTTTTATTATTGGATAATATTCATACTTCAATAATGCATGAGTGTAGAGCCATTCTTCACTTGAGATTTTGCCTTAGTTCTTTTTCTTGAGCTCATTTCCTAAAGCACTCTCCATCTTCTTCTTCCTCCCTCTCTAAGCCTTAACCCTCACATGTGATGTGAACCATAAGGCTTTGGACAAACCTTATGAGATTAACACCTCTAATTCACCATCCTACACTTGATTAACACTTGAGTTTAGGGTGTTTCCTTCATTAAAGTGAGATTGTTGAAGAGGTAGCTTGGATCAGAGGAACCTTGGGTGGATCTTCTTCGACACGAAGATCGCGAAGCTTGTTTGTCCACTTCTTCAAGTGGAGCCTAGTGGAGTCGTAGGGACCACTACCAGGAGCTTGAGAAGAGAATCACTTTGTCTACAAAGGTAGTTGCCTCCTTCACTTAGTGTTAAAGTTTATATATATCATGCTTAAACACTAATTATCAAGTTAGATTCTAGATAAGTGTAGCTTAGCACCCCGAATTTTTTAAAATAGCATGGTATATGCTTAGTAAAACCTTATGGTGGTGCTAGGACACACTTTCATTCCCTTCCAGGCTCATCGTTTACTCCATGATTTTCTTTCCTCGGGGTACCTTACCGGGTCTATATTGTACCCGCAGACGGTTCCTCCTCACTTCTCGAATCGGGTATTACAGAGCTCAGAACCGAAAAAACTCATGGTGGACACAAAATATCATATCACGAGGAACCAAAATTTTATTATATAATTTCCTTAGAAATATAACCGCTGTTCTCAAACTAAGAGATCTCATGAAAACAACATCTCAATGCATGTAACCATAAAGTACGATATATGCAAACATAGAACAGTAATGTAAGCATATCAAGTATATCATGTAAGCATTGTAAGTCCACGTTGCGACCCCCGGTTCTTACGGGGAGGCGGAAACGGTATAAAAATCAAATTTTTAGCGCAAGGAGCAACATGGACTAAGCAAAGTCGGGATCTTTGACTAAACTAAAACTAGCATACTAAGCTAAAGAGAGTTAGCTACTCGGATGGAGATGGTTATACCTAGCTTGACTTGAACTCCTTCTCTTCAAGCTCCGATGGTGGTGCGATGGCTCCTTCTCGTCGTCTCCGTACGCCGAAGATAGATCCACTTGAAAGCTCCAACCTTTAGCTCCTTCTTCGTTCTTTGAAGAAACTAGTTCACTTGGTTTGCTAAACCTAGTGAACTAGAATGAGTAGAGAGGAAATAGAATGGGATTTTATCTATGGTTCTTGATTCTCAACTCATGAGACAAGAGAACCATAGATCAAGAGAGGGAGCAAGAGGTTGAGGGTGAGAGCAAGAGGAGAGCTCAAGAACAAGAGAGAGAATGAGCAAGAAAGAATGAGCAAGTATTTTGTCTCTCACCCTCTCATAATCCAAAGCAATGATAACTCATCATATTAACAAAAGTCTTATGTGATGGTTAGAAGCAACCACAACCATATCATTTCATGCACTCATTTTACACAAATGAGCAAGTAAACAAAAGTCTTTGCCATGAAATGATGGCTATGGTCATCATGATGGTCAACTAGTCAAGCCTAGTCAACCGGTCAACAAGTCAACAAAAGTCAACAAGTCACCAAAGTCAACAAGTCAACAAAAGTCAACAAGTCAACAACCATATCACCATAATACTTAATTAATATAATAGTTAATCACATATCATATTCTCATTAGGGTTGAGCATAAAGTCAAAAAGTCAACGGTCAACTGTCAACAACCCTAATGAGAATCCGCTGCCTCTGCCTCCCTGTCAACTGTGCATACACACCCGCATCCGCGTTCCGAGGAACACGGATGCAAACTGGATAAATCCAATCCCATAAGGTACACTAGGATCTGGCTTAAACCAAAGCCCGCTAGTGTAAACTGTCCGGACACTGTACGTGCACAAGTGCACGGATGTGACCGAACCCTGTCGCAAAACCATGCGACCTGTCGCAATACCATGCGACCTCTACTCTTTTGCTTAAAGGCGAAAAGCTTTCTGTGTGGGACTCTAAAGACTCGACACTACGCTGGCAGTGGGTTTAACCACAGACCGCAAGCGGCACTAGCTGTGCGTAACGGTCCCCAGGTAATGCCGACAAGAAGACCGACGAGGCGAAACCCATCTGAACTCCTACTGAGCCTGAGTGTGACATTCTCCGTACAGTCCGGTCTGTTCGTCTGATACATCGCATGGCGGGCCTAGGGGGCGGTAAACGTCAGTCCCCCAATAGCGGTACAAGTCGTGCCGGAGCGAAGCCCAAAACACCCTGAGATAACACTGGAAACCTACCAGTATATCTCGTTTGCCCTGGCCAGGGACTACTCGTGTAATGGCTCTCCTAGACACAGCGCGATGTCAACCCCCAATACCGGGAGAGACGAATCCTGTCTAACCGTCACTGCCTCCAAGTGCTTCGGGACTGCACCCAACCACCACCTGTTTGCACGACTCCTTTGAGCCGTGGTAGGGTAGTGATCAAAGTACAGTGGGAACACACCCGAGGCGAAGTGACAGTGTCAAGTCAGCGGACTAAGCTGTACTCATGTCACCTGGGAACTGATAACTGACGATAGGTATAATACCAACTAGTCAGTTCCCGACGAGTCCTGTCCAGTGTACCCGTAACCTAACGAGCACCCGCATACTATCTCAAGTACGACGTACTGACGGCTGTGGGACAGACCGTCCCCCACACTGGGATGAGAAGCGCATGCGCTGGTCTACTCCGGAGTATCGATGCCCTGTCTCGATAGTCCTGCGACCAGGGACCTGCATAAGGATGTGCTTATAGATTACCCAGCCCCACTAGTGTGACGACCATCACATCGCTGGTAATCAAGCAAAGATCCTAAGGGCTCTACTAATGTGTATAGGCGATATACTAAAATAAACAAATGTACACATTGAAGTAGAAACAAACCAAGTAGCATACTACTATTTTGAGCAAGATTGTATATACAAGGTGAATATCCCAAGCATCCATTAAGTAATATACAAACTAGTATGATACAGTAATGGCCTCTAGGGCATATACACTAACAATCTCCCACTTGCACTAAGGCCATGTACTGGCGTATCGAAGACCTATCATCTCGATCAGCCGCTCGAACTGAGTCTGGGGCAGGGCCTTGGTGAATGGATCAGCAGTGTTATCTTCTGAAGCGACTCTCCGAACCTCAATCTCCTGGCGATCTACGATCTCCCTGATCAGGTGATACCGCCTCAAGATGTGCCTGGATCTCTGATGGGACCTGGGTTCCTTCGCTAAAGCTATAGCCCCGTTGTTGTCGCAATACAGAGGTATTGGATCAACAATGGACGGAACCACCTGAAGTTCTTTCAAGAACTTTCTCATCCAGACAGCTTCTTTTGCGGCATCAGATGCAGCGATGTATTCCGCTTCCATCGTCGAGTCTGCAACGGTTTCCTGTTTGGAACTCTTCCAACACACCGCCCCTCCATTGAGGGTAAAGACAAAACCCGACATGGACTTGGAATCATCCTTGTCACTCTGGAAGCTGGAGTCAGCAAAGGCCTCGATCTGGAGGTCTTTTCCGCCATACACCAAGAACATCTCCTTAGTCCTTCTCAGGTACTTGAGAATGTTCTTTACCGCTATCCAGTGTTTCTCCCCTGGGTTAGACTGATACCGTCTTACCACACTCAGTGCATAAGCTACATCCGGTCTGGTACACAACATCGCATACATTATAGAGCCTACCGCAGAAGCGTAGGGTATAATAGACATGCGATCCCTCTCCAAATCAGTCTTGGGAGACATCTCTTTAGAGAGGGTGATCCCGTGACAAGCCGGTAGGTTACCGCGCTTGGAATCTTCCATACTGAACCTCTTCAGTATGGTGTCGATGTACCTGGACTGTGAAAGTCCTAATATCCTCTTGGATCTGTCACGGTAGATCCGGATACCCAGAATGTATGAGGCATCACCCAGGTCTTTCATGGAGAACCTGTGTGACAAGAACCCCTTGACAGATTGTAGCATAGGAATGTCATTTCCTATTAAGAGAATGTCATCCACGTACAAAACGAGGAATACTACAGTTCTCGCTACAAATCTACTATAGATGCATGGTTCATCTGGATTTTTGATAAAGCCAAATTCTTTGACCGTCTCATCAAAGCAGATGTTCCAAGTCCGCGATGCCTGCTTTAGTCCATATATGGACTTAAGCAACTTGCACACCTTTCCGCTGCTCCCACTCTGAATGAAACCCTCTGGCTGGTCCATATAGACACACTCCTCTAAATTTCCATTTAGAAAAAGCTGTCTTTACGTCCATTTGCCAGATCTCATAATCGTGGAAGGCAGCAATGGCAAGAAGGATCCGAATGGATTTCAGCATGGCTACTGGAGAAAAGGCTTCATCGTAGTCCAAGCCAGGTCTTTGACGAAAACCCTTTGCTACCAGCCTAGCTTTATAGGTCTCAACCTGTCCATCTACACCAATCTTCCTTTTGAAGATCCACTTGCATCCTACGGGTTTTACCCCGTCTGGAGCAATGTCCAACGTCCATACCTTGTTGGTGTACATGGACTCCATTTCGGTCCGCATTGCATCCAGCCATTTCACTGAGTCAACGCTCTGAACGGCCTGCTGGAAGCTAGTAGGCTCATCATAATCTATGATGCAATCCTCTCTATCCCCGTCTATGAGAAAACCGTAGTATCTCTCGGGCGGATGAGTCTGCCTACTACTCCTGCGGAGCGGCGTAGGAATGTCCTGTTCTTCCGAACCCTCTGGTTCCACTAAACTTTCAGTAATAGTCCGTGGTTCTGGAATTTCTTCCAGTTCTACTGCGCTCCCACTTATTTCTTTTTCTATGAACTGGTGTTCTAGAAAGTGGGCATGACGAGAAACAAGAACTTTTTGTTCCTCTTCACAGTAGAAGAAATATCCCTTGGAATTCTTTGGATATCCCACAAACTTGCACAGTACTGAGCGTGCCTCGAGCTTGTCCGCATGCTGCTTTTTGACAAAAGCTGGACTTCCCCATATCTTAATGTGATTAAGATGGGGTCTCTTCCCACACCACATCTCAAATGGCGTAGTAGGCACAGTCTTAGTGGGAACTCGGTTCAAAAGGTATGCGGCTGATTCTAGCGCATATCCCCAGAATGATCGCGGCAACTCAGCGTTACTCATCATGGACCGCACCATATCCAATAGGGTGCGGTTCCGTCTCTCCGATACACCGTTATGTTGCGGGGTGTATGGAGGAGTAAGCTGAGAGAGAATTCCATTCTCTTTTAAATAGTCCAGGAACTCGGCACTTAAGTATTCTCCACCTCGATCCGATCTTAGAATCTTAATACTTTTGCCGGTCTGTTTCTCCACTTCATTCTTATACTCCTGGAATTTTCCAAAGGCCTCGGACTTATGTTTCATTAAGAAGACATAACCGTACCTTGAGAAGTCATCCGTAAAAGTAATGAAGTAAGAATGTCCGCTTCGGGCATGTGTAGACATTGGACCGCACACGTCACTGTGTACGAGTCCCAAGAGCTCGCTCGCTCTTACTCCTTGTCCAGTAAACGGAGTCTTTGTCATCTTTCCTTTGAGACAAGATTGACAAGTGGCATACGATTGATATTCGAACGCATTCAAATATCCTTCTGTATGTAACTTAGTCAACCTTCTCTCATTGATGTGACCCAATCTACAATGCCATAAGAAAGTCTGATTTATTCCTGGAGACTTTCTTTTGTGTGTATTCTGGACGTTGAAAATTTGTGGTTGGTTTAACACGTATATACCATTACTCAATGTACCTGACCCAATCAAAACTTGATTAAGGTGAATGTTTACAACATTACTTACAAACGCAAATTCATAACCTTCTTTAGAAACTAAAGATACAGAAATGATATTACAAGTTGCGTTGGGTACAAAAAAGCAATTACGCAAAACCAAAACATGTCCATCTGACATTCCCAAGTGATAGTCCCCCACGGCTTTAGCATCCATGCTAGCTCCGTTTGCAACTTTGAGGGTCATGTCACCTGCCTTCAAAACCCTACGGTTTCTCAACGCCTGCAAAGAATTACAGATATGAGATCCTGATCCGGTATCCAATACCCAGGAAGTAGAGTTTATTGAAAGACAATTTTCAATAACATACACACCTGAAGCTGAAGCTGCAACCTGCTTCAATTCCTGTGTTCTGGCCTTCCAGGCCCTGCAATCATTCTTCCAGTGTCCTTTTCTTATGACAATAGAAGCATTCTTCCTTATCCACAAGCTTCCCCGCTATCTTTGTTGCTTTACCTTTTCCCTTCGTATCCACTTTACTAACACCGCCCCTTAGTTTGGCGGGGGCCTTCTTCTTCTTTCCCTTGGCTTTCACCTTGGACCTAGAAGAAGATGATCCTCCTACAAACAAAGTGGATGTATCCCTACCTTTCTGTAGGGTGCCCTCTGCGCTCCTCAGCATGTTGAGGAGCTCTGAAAGTTCAACCTCTTTTTCTTGTAAGTTGAAGTTCAGTATAAACTGGGCGTAAGTGGAAGGAAGGGACTGGAGAACTATATCCGTATATAGCTCACTCTCCAATGTGATCCCTAGGTCAGCGAGCTCCTCAATGAAGCCGATCATCTTTAGCACGTGCTCGGCTACTGATGATCCGACGGCCATTCTTGTCGAAAATAACTTTTTCGACGCTTCGTATCTTGCGATACGTGATTGCTCTCCATACAGTTCTTTTGTATGGAGCAATATGGACTCCATGTCCATATTCTCATGCCTCCTCTGATGTTCGTTGTCCATCGAGGCAAGCAGGAGGCACTTGGCCTTCGCGCTATCAATCTCCCAAGTCTTGCGGATTTCCTTATCCGCGACACTGGAAGTTGGACCAGGGACAGGGGGAGCTTTGGTGGTAAGAAGATACCCCAGCTTGTCATAAGTGATTGCTATCTTGACATTCCTGAGCCAATCTTTGTAGTTTGGCCCTGTCAGTTTGTTTTTATCTAGGAGTAACTTAAGTCCAGTCATGTTGATTGGTCGCTGCAATTAGGAGAGAGAAGAAGAAACACTCAGCATGATGCTCTTGCAAGTTTAGAGTGGTTTTTAGTTTGTCTAAACAGGATGGCTCCCACTGTTTCTCGAATCCCTCCTCAAACCATAAAGGAAGAATTAGTCAGGATCAATCCCACCGTACAATACTTGCTTAACCGTTCAGCCAGGCCGGTGTCGGTACTTCGAGGGAGGTTTTCCAACGCTTTCGCGAAGTTCCTTAATTATAGAACCTCTTTTCCCTGGGGGCGTAGCCCCGCTAACACCTTTCTAGGCACCTACTAGGTTTGTAGCATTGATCGATTAGTGAGAAATTTCCCGAGGAGTAGCATATACTCACAGTAGGATCGGGATCCAAATATCATCGCGTGACGAAACTGAAGGAATCCTACCAGAATCATCACACTCCAAATGGTATGCAAATCTAGCAAGTTTCAGTACTTATGAAACTCCCGATGTGGATTTTTGCCCCATGCTCTTATGACCTTGACTTTGGCCAAAATATCATAAGTCACATGTCAAGTTCTACCCGTCATTATCCAGGTTAATTTGGATCCATCCGTACCTACCCTTGACTTTGGCCAAAATGGCAGTACGACTGTCCCAAACCAACGCATCTATCTATGCTACACATGAACACCCAATAGCTACCAATCACTGTGCCTTGACTTTGGCCAACATACACAGCTTGAATACTATTGACTATTCATGTGAAACGACGGAGGGCTAACGATGGTTTTGGCAAAACCGTGAACGTAGTGAACTTGATTTGGTCGATGGAACGAGATAGCTTTTAAGAGGAGTGGCTCTAGCTCCGCATTTAAAAGTTGTTTTTGAAAAGAACCGAGTGGTTTTTCGAAAGTGTTCCAACGACTTTAACTTGGTTTATTATCTTGCATTAGTTCTTTTAATGCGTGATATTCTTGCATTAGTTCTTTTAATGCGTCCCATCATTTAATCCTACCATTGCAGAAAACAACCAAAATATGACGTACGCTTATGCCATTCGCATTCGCCACGGGGCCCCGTCATTACCCGTTAGGTTACTTAACTAACGACAGAGCGGGGGCTGGGCTAGCGCGTCTGTAAAACATAAGCAACGCCTAAATAATATCATATATAGATATACTGCAATGATAAACATTTCAGATCACAGATAAATACATTGGATATACTAGGAATCTGTAATTTGTACGAGCCTGTAACAAGAACAGGTTACACGGTCGCGGTGAATAGCCAAAACCCCACCCAAGACCCCTACGGGTGCGGCAAACTACCCGCCAAGTACCCGAAGCGTAGCAACCTCCCTCATCTCCATGAGTAGGCCACTCGACACTTCGGCATACCCGGTAGTTTGTGCACCCCTCCATGGGTCTATCCTAGGAGCAAAAACAGTAAAAAGAAATTATACAATGACGGCTACAACCCCGACCCGGTTGTGCGGCCATACAAATAATTATTACATCAATTTACAAATTTACATGAATTGCAAGAAAAGAAAACTCTCGTCTCACAACCCCCGGCTATTCACCCGCGACAATCCAACATATTTATATACACATTCCAATATCAAACACAGATCATGTATAACCCCGACCAATCGACTTATAGCGATTAGCCGACGTTCAATACATGCAAGCATCACAGATATAACCATCATAGTCAAAGTGCAGTGAAGTTCGGAAAAATACGGAATTATAGGACCCCAAAAGGAAATTTCTTTTCTGGAAAATCTGGGGACATATAATATATTTCAAAAATCCCAAAACTAACACAGACACACACTGCACGAAAAACGATGCAGAGAAGACGACAAACCGCGGCGCTTCCGCGGCACATGCCTACCTCCTGCGGCGGAAGCGCGGCGGTTTGAACGAAACAGTGGACCGTTTTTCATGGGTGTTCACACAAAACCCTGAGCCGAATTTAGGAGTATAAAGTTTTTCATTTTGACCAGAAAAAATTTCAACAGAAACTCAGGTTTTGTAAAAGTTTGGTTTTTTTTTGATTTTTCCGGTTCCGAACTTCGTTACACTTCACTACCAAGCTAGTTTAAGTTTAGTTAGGCTCTGATACCACTGTAAGTCCACGTTGCGACCCCCGGTTCTTACGGGGAGGCGGAAACGGTATAAAAATCAAATTTTTAGCGCAAGGGGCAACATGGACTAAGCAAAGTCGGGATCTTTGACTAAACTAAAACTAGCATACTAAGCTAAAGAGAGTTAGCTACTCGGATGGAGATGGTTATACCTAGCTTGACTTGAACTCCTTCTCTTCAAGCTCCGATGGTGGTGCGATGGCTCCTTCTCGTCGTCTCCGTACGCCGAAGATAGATCCACTTGAAAGCTCCAACCTTTAGCTCCTTCTTAGTTCTTTGAAGAAACTAGTTCACTTGGTTTGCTAAACCTAGTGAACTAGAATGAGTAGAGAGGAAATAGAATGGGATTTTATCTATGGTTCTTGATTCTCAACTCATGAGATAAGAGAACCATAGATCAAGAGAGGGAGCAAGAGGTTGAGGGTGAGAGCAAGAGGAGAGCTCAAGAACAAGAGAGAGAATGAGCAAGAAAGAATGAGCAAGTATTTTGTCTCTCACCCTCTCATAATCCAAAGCAATGATAACTCATCATATTAACAAAAGTCTTATGTGATGGTTAGAAGCAACCACAACCATATCATTTCATGCACTCATTTTACACAAATGAGCAAGTAAACAAAAGTCTTTGCCATGAAATGATGGCTATGGTCATCATGATGGTCAACTAGTCAAGCTTAGTCAACCGGTCAACAAGTCAACAAAAGTCAACAAGTCACCAAAGTCAACAAGTCAACAACCATATCACCATAATACTTAATTAATATAATAGTTAATCACATATCCTATTCTCATTAGGGTTGAGCATAAAGTCAAAAAGTCAACGGTCAACTGTCAACAACCCTAATAAGAATCCGCTGCCTCTGCCTCCCTGTCAACTGTGCATACACACCCGCATCCGCGTTACGAAGAACACGAATGCAAACTGGATAAATCCAATCCCATAAGGTACACTAGGATCTGGCTTAAACCAAAGCCCGCTAGTGTAAACTGTCCGGACACTGTACGTGCACAAGTGCACGGATGTGACCGAACCCTGTCGCAAAACCATGCGACCTGTCGCAATACCATGCGACCTTTACTCTTTTGCCTAAAGGCGAAAAGCTTTCTGTGTGGGACTCTAAAGACTCGACACTACGCTGGCAGTGGGTTTAACCACAGACCGCAAGCGGCACTAGCTGTGCGTAACGGTCCCCAGGTAATGCCGACAAGAAGACCGACGAGGCGAAACCCATCTGAACTCCTACTGAGCCTGAGTGTGACATTCTCCGTACAGTCCGGTCTGTTCGTCTGATACATCGCATGGCGGGCCTAGGGGGCGGTAAACGTCAGTCCCCCAATAGCGGTACAAGTCGTGCCGGAGCGAAGCCCAAAACACCCTGAGATAACACTGGAAACCTACCAGTATATCTCGTTTGCCCTGGCCAGGGACTACTCGTGTAATGGCTCTCCTAGACACAGCGCGATGTCAACCCCCAATACCGGGAGAGACGAATCCTGTCTAACCGTCACTGCCTCCAAGTGCTTCGGGACAGCACCCAACCACCACCTGTTTGCACGACTCCTTTGAGCCGTGGTAGGGTAGTGATCAAAGTACAGTGGGAACACACCCGAGGCGAAGTGACAGTGTCAAGTCAGCGGACTAAGCTGTACTCATGTCACCTGGGAACTGATAACTGACGATAGGTATAATACCAACTAGTCAGTTCCCGACGAGTCCTGTCCAGTGTACCCGTAACCTAACGAGCACCCGCATACTATCTCAAGTACGACGTACTGACGGCTGTGGGACAGACCGTCTCCCACACTGGGATGAGAAGCGCATGCGCTGGTCTACTCCGGAGTATCGATGCCCTGTCTCGATAGTCCTGCGACCAGGGACCTGCATAAGGATGTGCTTATAGATTACCCAGCCCCACTAGTGTGACGGCCATCACATCGCTGGTAATCAAGCAAAGATCCTAAGGGCTCTACTAATGTGTATAGGCGATATACTAAAATAAACACATGTACACATTGAAGTAGAAACAAACCAAGTAGCATACTACTATTTTGAGCAAGATTGTATATACAAGGTGAATATCCCAAGCATCCATTAAGTAATATACAAACTAGTATGATACAGTAATGGCCTCTAGGGCATATACACTAACAAGCATGTCATGTGATAGTACTAAACAATGAATGTACTTACAGTTAAGAATAATACCGTGATATAGCAGTTCTACTATGTAAGTGGTATAGCAATTACCGATGATGAATGTGTGTGCCGAAAAATCTGTGTAAGTGTAACATGAAAATCATCGGTAATAGTGCAGATGTACTAGTAGAAAAGCCATATACAGGTAATGCTGGGAACATAGTTCGTATGTCATAAGGAAAAGATGCAATCTATGTATTAATTATACAAGGTACACAGCTACTCCTAGATTCACCAATATAAACTATATCTACCAAGGAGTTTAGAAATCAAAGATTCTCCGAATCAAGACAGTCCAAACGTCGACGTTCCAGTCTCAAAGTATCAGATGTGCGCTATCATCGAACATCATCATCAAGTCACGAGCGCAGATCAATAATCCTGTATCGCATACGGTAATCCATCGTACGGTGTCATAAAATAGATTAAGGATCTATCGTCCTCTACATCAACAAGGATACGGATCTATGGTCGCGTACATCATATCATCCTTTATTCTCATTATATGTCTCGGCGTAAGTATACGTGCATATATACATATATCACTCCCATGTCATATCTGTGTCGATCTCATATCATATCTTATCATATGTGTCTATGATTTCAAATCGCCTCATATCAAGCATATCCACTCGTGTTATCTTGTTTCATCATATCCTCATATCAATATATATCATCTCGTACTTATCCTCTTTTCAATCATATATCTATATAACACTTCACATCCTTGTTTCATTATATCAATATATCAATCCGAGTCATCTTATGTTAATCATATCATCTCATACTAAATCATTTGATCTTATTCGTAAGTTCATAGCATATGTCTTACCAAATTTATATTCTATATATCGGTTTTCCGTTATTATGATTGCAGGGGCGCTATACGCCATCCACCCGACTTCCCCCATAGATATAAATCAACTAACCTGCAATATTCTTGCTCAGTCGAAGCCGATGAACATCTTGATCACCTTCGTCATCTCGGAAGTCTACGCGAAGGTCCTTACAAATCAATGCACATCGTAACGATATTAAACCAAGTCCGAAAACCGATACGACACACGAAGTGCTCAGAGATTAGAACCTATAGCCTACACATGTAAGAATAATCAAATAACCCTCATCGTTGACGTACAAACGTCCAATGATCGCGCCAAAACTTAAATACCAAAACCAAGTATTCAGAAATCGAAAACTCGAAATCAGCAACATGGAAAATCACTCCCACATTCTACCCTAGATCAAATTAGGAGATTTTGCATATAGAGCAGGTCTATATATCACATAAGGGAACCATGGACAAAAAATCATTGAAATCCACCATAATGTGGCCGCAAATAGAGGCTCGGGTTTCTAGGGAAAATTCCTAGTTCCCAGCACGTCTCACGGTGATGGGAACTTATTTTATGTGGCTCTCGGGTCCTACCAGATTCCATATAACCATCACAAACTGTCATAAAACGATGTCGGGAAAATTCTATGTTCGTGTTTTTAGGGTTCTAGTCTCAAGTCTGGCCAAAATATCGCCACTAAAGGTTTGTAGTCACCAACTAAACCTCAATTACATCTTTACATGTCCATTCATCCACTAAACACATTCTAGGAATTTACAAGATCACTAATCTCACTTAATCAAACTCTAGACTTAATTAGAAGGTTAAGAAACTAAATAACAAGATGAAAAGTGAAGATTATAACTCTTGGAGCCACTGAAGGGAATTCCAATATGGGGCAAGTTTCTCAAAATTCAAACTCGATCTCACTAAGGGGTGCAGGATGAGGTGGTGGTCATTTTTAATGAAGATGGTGTGGGGATTTGAGGTTGTTTTGGGATGGTTTCATAGAGGTAGAGGAGGTGGAGGAAGGAGGAGGATAAAGTGAAGAAGAAAATGAAGGAAAGGAAATGAAGAATGAAGGATGAAGGAGCCATGGTTGTCGAGAAGGATCCCTCTCCCCCCCCCCCTCTCTCTCACTCTCACCATTCCTTATTGCCCCCCCCCTCCCCCGCTCTCTTGTCCCTTTTTTTTTCCTTTTATTTTCTTCCCTCTCTCATTTAAAACCACAAGTCCACAAATTCAAATGAACCATGCATGAAAGAAAACATCATATGTCATGGTGCACTAGCCATGGTTAATACAAAAGTGGATTTGGCTTAATCATGATTAGTAGTGCCCTAATCAAGTTTAATATAAATATGCATATAACTAATTGCATAATTATTTATAAAATGTATAAATCCAATAAATGCATTTATAATAAATAATACATATTAATATCCAATTATTTTCAAAATATTGGTATATAATTATACCATTTTACGAAAACCCCAAATTCATAATCGAATAGTTTTTCGTGAAATATATTGTTTTATTATTTAAATTCCAAAAATAATATTTTATATTTCTAAAATGTTACAATCTTCCCCCTTTAAATAAATTCGGTCCCCGAATTTAAATTTAAACCCCTAAATACTAAAACATTTCAATAATCATTCCAAATCAACTGGGCTCCGAAATCACGGAATACTCAAATATCCAAAAGCGCATCGTGTGCGCATGAAAACGAGTGTGAAATTCAAAATCGAACTCCGTCAAGTGCCACACAATCGTAGGAGTTATAATGGAAATGCAAGTCTCGAAATCCACTGCGGAAATCCAAATATATTATAGTCAAAATCATAATACTTATATGGTACGCATCCTTGTAAAAACCCTTTTTAAAACCTGAATAAAACACATGAAAAAATTCTTTTCAAACGGCCCTGCGATGCGTAACTCGCGGTACAAGTGGCGAACGCTCATTTGTAAAGAAATAGATATATGTCTATATATGTTTGCTTAAGATATACGTCCCGTATTTTTGAAATAGCCCAAAAGGTTCTCCTTATAAGAGTTCGTGTCACTATGGACACGCAGGAAATAGCATGACTATAGCTCCTTTTTGAAAAACTCTTGGTAAACTTTTTATACATGCAAAAGTACTTAGGTAATGTCCTCAGATTAGTCCTGCTCGGCTACTATATAATATAGTACCTATGATGAAAATATGATGCTCATGAGTAAAATCAGCCTCAAAAGGCATATCCAATATCACGTGCATCTGGTGCGCATAGAAATCCAAGTCCAATACAAGTGCAACGAATGTGCACAAAAGAAAAAACGAAGTGGAACAGGTGTGCATGAATTCATCTGTCAGGTGCAACGGGTGTGCACGACAACAACAACATGTGCATCTAGAGTGCACGAAAATCTCAACCAAGTACAACTAACATGCACCAATAAAAATCTCGATCAAGTGCATCCGGTGTGCACAAAATCGCATCCATTGCGCCCAGTGAGCGTGAAAATCTAAATCATGTGCATCGGGTCTGCACAAAAACATCTAATGCAGTAGAGTTCACGATAGCGAACGTCAAGTGTAGACGGTGCACGAAAACATAGATCTAGTGCAAAAAATGCACGAAAACATAAATCTAGTGCAACAACTGCATGAAAACATGATCTAGTGCAACAGATGCATGAAAACAAATATCTGGTGCACTAAGTGCCCGAAAACTC
Organism: Agapanthus africanus; assembly: GCA_030015575.1. NCBI lineage: Eukaryota > Viridiplantae > Streptophyta > Magnoliopsida > Asparagales > Amaryllidaceae > Agapanthus > Agapanthus africanus. The sequence goes on from JASDDO010000029.1 coordinate 221,468,653, forward strand.
ATCAATATCTCAAATGCGGACAAAAACAACACCGAGCGTATCAAGGTGTATAAAATCATAAACGTATGCAACTGTGTGCACAAAACCTATATCAATGCACTACACGCACATGTGAGCTATACCGAGTGCATAAGTCAAGTCGAGTGCATAGAACATGCACGAAATCAAATCGACAGTATCGAAATCCACAGAATCATAAATACGTGCAACCAAGGCACAAAATCGATATCAAGTGCAACAGATATGCACAAATCATAAACCATTGTAACGGATGTATAAAGCATAAATAAAGTACAACAACTGTGCACCACTGAAATATCCAGCAAGTGCAGCTGTTTCCTCTAATCAGAGAGCAACGCTCTATTCAAAATTTCAAAATTTGAAATTTGAACTGAGCCAGCGCCTCTTGTGCAAAGCACGAGAGCGCTCGTGCCAAGTGCGCGAGCGCTAAGAGTCAAAGACTCTGAGGCAGCGCCTCACGTACAAAGCACGAGAGGGCTCGCACCAAGAGCGCCAGCGCTAAGAGTCAAAGACTCTGATGCTGTGCCTCACGTGTAAAGCACGAGAGCGCTAGCGCTAAGAGCCCCATCACCAAGAGTCAAAGACTCTGAGGCAGCGCCACACGTGCAAAGTACGAGAGCGCCAGCGCTAGAACTAAATGTTCTCCACCATTGGATCAAAGATCCAACGGAGATGATTAAATTAACAAATTACAAAATTAAATTCTGTTGAGGAAATACTGCTCAAATCTTTCCAAACAAGAAAGATTGTGCTCTGTAAATCAGAGCACCGTTGGATCAAAAGATCCAATGGTGATTAAAAATCACCAAGATACAGAACAATCTCTTTATAGGAAAATACAGAACAATCTCTTTATAGGAAAATATTTTCCCAATCTTGTTAATAACAAGAGGAAAATAATCTGTAAAACAGAAGGCCTAGGATCAAAGATCCAACGGTGGGAAATGTCCCCAAATCAATCGGAGATCTCTCAATGAGAGATTTCCCTAACCGATTCAACAAATCAGCCTCCCCTATATAAAGGACCCAAGTCTTCAAGTCTTGTACACGGAGAAACCTCCCTATAAGTTTCAAGTTCTCATAAAAGAAAAAAAGAAGAGCAAGATCTAAGAAGAAAAGCATTCTTCAAGGTAAATAAAAAGAAGAGAGAGATCATAACATCTCCTCCATATTTGAGAGTTTAACTCTCATATCAGAAGAACTTAGTTCTTTTTCTAGATCACAGATCTATAAGACAAAGTCGTTCACAAAAACAAAAAAGATCATGGCATCTCCTCATAAAAGAAGAACTTAGTTCTTAGATCCATGAGACAAAGTCTCTTATAAACCGAGAATTTAATTCTCAGAGCACAAAATTGATCAGAACTGCCAAAGAAGCGCTTTAGCGCTCCAAGTCTGGCACTTAGCGCCAAGCGCTCCACGTGCTCCTTACGTGGGCGCCAAGAAATTACAAAGTGCTTTCTAAATAAAGCCCCAACACCATAAAAGGTGTCTAACGCTCAATAAAAGACAAAAAGAAAAAGGGGTGTTAGAACCAAAATCAATGCTCGGCATTGTTTAATAAAATGGGACTGAGCCCAAATAAATGTTCAACATTTTATTCAAAACTGAGTAGGCTGAGCCCAAGTTGGCCACAAGTCCCTAATTCAGATTAACTGAGCCCATGTGCTCACAATCTTCTTAATGGTTCTTAGTCCCAAACCTGACTATAGATCTCCCAATCAACAATGGTTCAAGGGTACATATCTTCATACCTCTGATACATGTCTTTGTAATTCTTAAACGTCTTCAGAGAGATGGAGGTTCCCAATAACTAATAACTTTTGGTGCATCCCCAAACGGTTAAACCAAAACCTCAGAGACTATGACGTCTTTAAACCAGACTATGATGTCTTTAAACCAGACTACGATGTCTTTAAACCTCACAGACTACGATGTCTTTAAACCAGACTATGATGTCCTTAAACCAGACTACGATGTCTTTAAACCAGACATACTACGATGTCTTTAAACGAGACTATGATGTCTTTAAACCAGACTAGGATGTCTTTAAACCCTACAGACTATGATGTCTTTAAACCCTACGGACTGTGAGGTCCTTAAACTCATGGACTATGATGTCCTAAACACAATGGACCGCAACGTCCCTAAACTAAGACGATAGAGCCTAAATACTCTTTCGTTGGATCTAAATGCTCGCAAAATCCCATTGAGTAGATCTTAGTCTAAAATTTGTCTAACGTATCCTCAACAAACATTTAAGTTGATCTTAATCTCTAACGAGCTTAAAGATCCTTAAATCAAACCAATCCCAAATCTATGAAAATACGGATTTGGACTAATCCCCGCCCTACGGGCGAGAACATAAATTAGTCTCCGTATACAATCCACGGGCAACCAAAAATAAAACAAACACACACGACACGAAGTGACCTTCGGGAGCAGGAGAAAGTGGTTACCGCGATGCGGTAAAGTAAATAACTACAAGGGCTTGCGCCTGCAGGGAAGAGCGTCCCCACAATCAAAAACCCCTCACAACGAGGGGGAATCTGACGTAGTCTGCTACACCGGCCGCATCCGCCTAAACCTCCGATACATGGTACCATAAATTAACTTGGCATCTTTGGAGAGGTGGACGGATAAAAAAAATAGCATATGCCCCCAAATTCAGGCAAGACGACCTACGCGGTTTCATCCCGGTTTTCGGCGGTAAACACATTCGGGCACGCCCGGTGGGACCTTTTCCTCTTTCTACTCCATACTTCGTGTGTTGTGTTTTTCCGTATTCAAATAATCGCGGTATATATCTATATGGTTTCCCTTAGGTGATGGGATACTGAAGCCGGCGTTTCGTCTTTTCCGAGAATGGCGTTTACTTTCACTCACTGCAACTCAGGCTCTGTCACATCTGGCGGAGTCAAGTATGGGTCACCTGCAGCCTCAAATCTCTGCAACCCGGCTCTTCAAGGAATCAACGGGCTTCTCTTTGGGTCGATACTCCCACCTCCCACCCTCGGTGCCTCAACGCTGATGGAGGAAGCCCAGAGGAAGTCTGTCTTCCACAGACTGGCTCCCCAAGCAGTAGCTTTGCCGACGGAATCAGTCCTCAAGCAACTGGCACATGCCAAAGACCAAGCTCGACGCAGGGGGAAGAATATTCAAGCTGTCAAAAGAAACAGCGGGCAAGCTCAGCATAATCCTGAAGCTAATCAAATCCTGGCCGTAAGAAACGGCCAACGTCGATATCGGCATCATACAAAATGAGCTGGGGTCAGTCCTCCGTATGGTCCTGTTTCAACCCCAGTGGTGAATGTTGTTATTCTAACCAGGAACAGCTTCAAACTGTTGTGAAGGGTCAGACAAAATTCTCCCACAGCAATATTGAAGAAGTCTTCATAGCCCATGGAGATCCCATGAGAGATGGAACAAGTTCGCTCCCTGAGACAACTTTCCTCATTTATATATAAGGTGTGGAAGCAGGTGAAGGGGACTCACCCCAAGACAGATCCAGATACGACGGTTCCTCCCAAAACCAAAGCGGCTTTTCACAAAAAAGTGAGGCCTAGTAAAGCTCAAGTGCCCGAATTAGACTCCAAAGGCCAAAACTCTAAACACCCTAAGCCTGGGGGCATGGTAGTTTACATAGTCTATGTGGTGAATTCCAAAGACGAAGTTCGATCTTTTACGAGTCACCGACCTCAAACTCGGTCCATGACAAAAGTTCAATTGCAACGTGAAAAGCAGCAGAGTATGCTCGCTCAGGCGGAAGCAAACACTAATCCATCGCCTAAGGAAAATCCCTAGGGCACATCCGAAGAAAGAGTAGAGAAGGAGTCGGATAATGATTTCCTAAAGCGCGCTCTAAAAAAGAGAGATGAAGAAAGGGCAGAAATATCTACTAAAATGAACCAGATGGCCCTTCTGATTCAGAATATGGATGGAAAGATGGTTCAATTGGAACCACTGGCAGATGAACCGCCAGTAGTCGTTCTTAAAGGTAAAGATGACATTTCAAATCCTCTGCAAACCTTATCAACAGTTGAGGAGGAAACGATTCCTAAAAGAAAAGCTGGACACATATATCGCTCAGCGAATCAAAGCTCACTACGCCTGTAAAGCCACAAATTGATCAATCAAGACTGGTCGGCCGTATCCGGCGTGCTACGATCAAATACAGTAACCACCAGAATACATACTTCCGACTCCACATATACAAAGGAACCGGGAATCCTCACCAGCACATCGCGTGATTTAAATCCATGTGCGGTAACACTAGAGAGAATGATATACTTCTCTTCTGACAGTTCGTCAACTGTCTGGCGTGCATTGCCTTCGAATGTTATGCCGAACTCCCGAATGACTCCGTGAATACCTTCGAAGAGATGGACTTGCTCTTCTGTCAGGGATTCACTAATGAGAACGAACATACAACCGTGACAGCACTGGTCAACGAAAAGGTTAGACCGAATGAGACTCGAGTTCAATATGAAATATAAGCAACACATCGATGAAGTTGCAGCCATGGGAGTGCTCATAGCCACCCTTGACCCAAATTCAGAGGAGTCCTCGTATATGGCCCTCTTCAAGCCGACGAACTTCCAAGAACTCATGGATAAAATGGCTCGATTGGATCAAATGGGTCAAGACACTTTCTCATCCGATGATGACGAGTAAAAAAAAACGGAGGCAAGATGGCGTTTGTCACTTACACTCAACAAAAATAAGCGGCTCTGAAGCAACTTATCGCCGAAATAGCGACGGCGTGGATACTCGTTCCCCCCGAGATATACACATGGGGATTATTTCTCACTGGCGGAAGAATCTCTATATAGAATGGTCCTTTCTTCTCAAAGGACAGGAAGGATATTAAGGGTCCTACAAATAGGTCCTACAATCTAGTAGAATACCCCGCTAAAAAAAAGACGGTATGTCTATAAGAAAAATGGGCATGGATGAAAACTCGAAAGGGCGCCGTGAGTAAAAACAGCAGGACTGTCGGTGAGCTTGTGAAAACCCGGAAGGGCGCAATCTCGTTAAAAAAGACGATACGTCCACAAGCAAGATGGGCATTAATGAAAACTCGAAAGGGCGCCGTGAGTAAAAACAGCCGTACTGTCAGCGAGCTCGTGAAATCCCGGAAGGGCGCAATCTCGTTAAAATAAATACACTTACGAGATCCTCACGACTCGTGAGGAGAATCCCCCATGTAAAACCCTCACGGCTCATAGGATTCAAAAGCCTTAAGTTACAGGAATCCAGACCTGTTCTTAAGCCGTCATATCTCTCAAATTGCCCTATAGGAAGGGGCACGAATAAATATTTCTTTGCCATGTTCTACAAATAGCAAGAAATGTCCCCATATGGTGAATAACACTTATAGGTCCTTTCGACTTATAAGGAGAAAACACTCTTGGAAAATCCTTACGACTTACAAGAGAAGACATCACTTAGGAATCCCCACGATTCTTAAGGAGTAAATACGGCTACGAGATCCTCACGACTCGTAGGGAGAAAACCCTTTATGAGACCCTTACGGCTCATAAAGTCAAAAGTCTTAGTCAATAGAGTCCTAACCCTGTCTACTAAGGCACCTTTGTTCAAATCGACAGGGGCAAATAATGAGTCACTCCTGGCGATATCCCAGTTGTAGCGATGCAGATGCCTAAACAGTTGTCAAACTCCTAGTAAACCTCTCCGGCAAATGCCGTCCCTACTGTCACCTGATGAAGAAGGGAACCCCGTTCGTTTAGGATCGTAAATGCCAAAGCGCACTGGACGAAATCAAGCAATACCTACAGAATCCGCCGGTACTGACCGCTTCAGTCAAGGGAAAGCCTCTCATCCTATACACAACCGCCCTTGAAGGTTCTTTAGGCGCGCCATGGGCACAGGGGAATGACCAAGGGAAAGAGAGATCCCTCTACTATTTGTGTCGAGTTCTCATGGGGGCAGAAAACAACTACTCCCTTATCGAAAAATACTTCCTGGCGTTAATCTTCGCGATAACGAAGCTTCGGCATTAAGCTTTGGCGCATGAGGTCTATCTCATATCAAAAGTAGATCCTCTCAAATATTTTATGTCAAGAGCCATATTAACGGGAAGGCTTGCTAAATGGGCCCTACTCTTGATGGAATTCTCGATAACATACCGACCTCTCAAGGCAGTAAAAGTCCAGGCCATCACTGACTTCTTCGCTGAGCATCCGATACCTGCCGATTCACCCCTAAATTACGAATTGCCAGACGAGCACACGTTTTACACGATCAACGGGGAGAGATGAGGAAGTGATACCCGATGGGAACTCTATTTCGATGGGGCATCTTCCATGAAGAAGCGAAAGCACAGCTCCCCCATAATCAAATCTGGGGTAGGCCTCGTCTTCGTAACTCCATAAGGAGGGATAATACGCTTTGTATTTTTCTTAACAGAGCCGAGGATAAATAATGAAGAGGAATATGAGGCTTTGATAGCAGGTCTTGAAATCGCTATCGACATGGCAATCGAAAACCTCCTCATATGCGGGGACTCCCAGCTGGTCGTTAGCCAAGTAAACGGCGATTATCAAACGTGCAAACCAGAGTTGGTAAAGTACGGCGAGAGAGTGCAAAAATTGCTAACCCAAATCCCTTCCTACGCCATGGAAAGCATACCGTGTGCGCAAAATAGAAAGGTGGATGCATTACCCAAACTTGCTAAAGAACTGGCTGACGAAAACCTCGATGACGTAAGGATCGTTGTACAAAGCCGTCGGGTTCTTACACCAGCGAAAATATCTCCGGGGTCGTCTGAAGAAAAGGATGCAACCAAACAAACAACCCTGCAAATTGAAGACCAGGAAAAGGCTTAGAATTGGAGAGATGTCTTTATAGACTACTTCAAATTCCGTCGAACACCTGAAGTTGCATCCTCAAGACATCAGCTCATGAAATGAGCTCTGTCTTTCGCCTTCGTCAATGATACTCTGTATAAGAGATCGTTCGACTCTCTGTGGCTAAGATGCCTGGGATTGGAAGAAGCAAGGAGAGTCGTACAAGATACTCACGAAGGACTTTGTGGTTCTCATCAAGCCGGGCCGAAGATGAAGCTGAAGATCAAAAGATTGGGCTACTACTGGCCTATGATGATTCAGGACTGCCTTGAATACGCGAAGCAATACCACACGTGACAAGTTCATAGAGTCTTCATTCACCAGCATCTAAACCCTCTTCACCCAACAGTGGTGAGCTGGCCGTTCGAAATGTGGGGAACCGACATAATTGGGCCCATCAAACCAGCATCGTCCAAATGACATCGGTTCATATTGGCGACAACTGATTACTTCTCTAAGTGGGAAGAAGCAGTACCGCCAAGAGAAGTGAAGACAGAGAATATCCTCCATTTCTTCAAGACAAACGTCATTTATCGGTTTGGCACTCCGCGACGGATTATCTCCGATAACGGGCCAGCCTACAGAAGTCACAAAATCAGCCGCTTCGCACAGCAGCATAATATAGACTGGAGATACTCTTCGGTCTATAATCCCCGAGCTAACGGTCTAGCTGAGGCTTTCAACAAGATCTTGACGAAGATCATAAAGAAGACGGTGTCCAAAAATAAAAAGGACTGGCACGAGAGACTGCATGAAGCTCTCTGGGTGATCGGACCACGTTCAAAACTTCTACGAATACAATGCTGTATGCATTGGTATTCGGCACTGAAACAGTACTCCCCTTGGAGATAGAGCTACCCTCTTTGTGAGTGGCGGTTCATTACGATCTAACAGACGAAGAGAATGCTCATCTTCGACTTGAGGAACTCGACGCCCTCGATGAAACTCGTCTCATGGCGCAGCAAAACCTAGAAGCTTACAAAGCAAGGATGACACACTCATACGAAAGATTAACTAGGCCGAGAACATTCCGCCAAGGCGAACTCGTGCTAGTGGTCAAGAGACCTATGATCCCCAATCGTGCCAAACGGGGGAAATTTGAGCCGAACTATGAAGGCCCATACATCATAGAAAAGGTCTATCAAGGAGGGGCCTATCTACTCATGGATATGCTTTCAGGCCAATAAACAGTCGGTTTCTAAAAAAATACTATGCCTGACGAGTCACGGCCTAGGTCAACGATAGATGACGACGCCTATGTCCGCTCGCTATCTTTCCCAGCCCAAACTGTATAAGTAGTATCCGGCGAAACCTCGCCTCGAAAACGTGCCACAGACCGAAACGTCCCTAAACTAACAACGGACCGAAACGTCCTTAAACTAGCGATGGACCGAAACGTCCTTAAACTACTACAAACCACAGCATCCTAGGGCTGGCGGAAAAAAAATAAATTAGAAAAGGTACGTCCATAAGCAAGATGGGCACGAATGAAAACCCGAAAGGGCTCCGTGAGTAAAAACAGTAGGGCTACCGGCGAGTTTGTGAAAACCCGAAAGGGCGCAGACTTGTAAAAAAATTCATGCACACTTGCAAGGTCCACTCGACCTTGCAAGGAGAAAATACCTGCGTGAGATCCTTATGACTTACAAGGGAGCAACACCCTTAGGGATCCCCACAATTCCTGAGGAGAAATTACACTCAGGAGATCCTCACGAATCGTAAGGAGAACCCTCTTATGATACCCTCACGGCTCATAAGATTCAAAAACCTTAAGCTACAGGGATCTGAACCTGTTCTTAATCATATTTCCCGGATTGCCCTACACATGGTTCAATATCGACCCTTGTATACAATCCATAGGCACAAATAAACGTCTCCCCCACCAAGTTCCTACCAATGGCGCGAAATTTCCCCACTTGGTGAACTACACTTGTAATTCCTCTCGACTTATAAGGAGAAAACGCTCATGTAAGATCCTTACGACTTATAAGAGAACACACACTTAAGAATCCTTATGATTCCTAAGGAGAAACCGCACCTATGAGATCCTCACGACTCGTAGGGAGAAACACCTTTATGAGACCCTTATGGCTCATGAAGTCAAAAGCCTTAGTCGACAGGATCCTAACCCTATTTTGCTAAGCCACCTTTGTTCGATAGCGACTGAGGCAAATGATGATTCGCCCCTGGCAATGTCTAAGTGGTAGCGATGCTGATGCCTAAATCGGTATCAAATCACAAGTCCTTTCACGGAAAATGATGATTCACTCCTGGCACCATCCCAGTCGCAGCGATGTTGATGCTAGGAATGGTATTGGATCCCAAGTTCCATACTCGCGGCGAAAAGTCAGCAAGCCATAAATGCATACAAAAATAGCCGAAATGATAGGGCAACCGGCAAAAAAATCAGCAAGTAAAATATATGCATACAAAAATAGCCGAAATGATTGGGCAACTCGCAATAAAAAAACAGCGAGTAAAAAGAAAAACCGCCGAAATGATTGGGCACCGCGAAAAATAGCCGAAATGATTGGGCAATCGCAACTTTCACGATCTAAAAAGCTGAAATAATAGAGCATCACGGAAAGAAATAAAAAAAATGAAATGAAACTTTTTGCCTGCAGGTAAGTTCATACTGACCCGTGTATACAATCCATGGACATAAACGTAAAGGGAACCACATGTCCCAACAAACTCTGTCAAAGGGAAAGTCAGATCTCGACAGCAACATCTGCATCCTAGAAGACCAACAACGACGTTCCTTCTCATGCCAGCAGGGCATGGATGCGACACCACCAATCGGAGCCGCGGAAAAGTCCCCAGTTCCAAGACTCTATGGCTCACAGACAACCTAGAGTCATCGAATGACCCCGTCGTGGAAATACGTCAGCAAATGACCCCGTCGCGGAAATACGTCAGCAAATGACCCCGTCGCGGAAATACGTCATCCAATGACCCCGTCGCGGAAACACGTCAGCAAATGACCCCGTCACGGAAATACATCAGCAAATGACCCCGTCTCGGAAACACGTCAGCAAATGACCCCGTCTCGGAAACACGTCAGCAAATGACCCCGTCTCGGAAATAAGTCATCCAATGACCGCCGTTGATTGAAATATTTTCTGACGTGTATATGTAAAAAGTAACGACAATCAAAAAATTATATTGACCGCAATCAAACCACGGTGTCGGATGTAGTTAATGAATGAGTGCGGATCGTCCACAGGGATTGTGCAATTCAATTGTATTTTGATATGTTTGAAATGAAATGTTAAACAACAATAAACGAAAACATGATTCAAGATGTGATTTGTATTCGAGTGTCACTATTCTTTACTCAAGAATCAAGAAACTATAAACAATCAAGAATCGGTTGTTTTGATAATATTTCCAATCAACAATCAAGAATATAAGAGAGGCTCGTAGGAGTCGATCGGATCTTTAGACGTGATGCAATCTAAAGGGTTTCGTGTTCTTGTCCTTCGAAGGATTGATACTAGATCGATGATGATCGACAAGAGTTAGGGTTTTCTCGTGAAACTAGGGTTTCATCTTATCCCTTGTTCTGTTGTCGATATCATTCACATTCTAGCCTCTAGCAATTTCAAGAAACGATCCTAACTCCCCCATTTCGAGCGATATCATTCAAGAAAGCATCGTAACGAAATGGGTTGTCGGTTCTTGAACTTGCTAGGGTTTACAAACTCGTGGGATTCAAGAATCGATTACAAATTTGTTACATCATCATACTAAAGATCGTCTCGACTCCTCGATGAGCGGAGTTTTATTCACACATCACCACACAGATAATATTCAAGAAGTGTAAAGATAACATGATGCGGAATTTAAAGAAAACAAGATAAAAGAATATCACCTTTTATTTAATCAACAATTTCAATACATTCTTTCAAGAATCTACAAGAAGAAGAAATCGATCGTTGACTCGGCTTCGCTCGTCTCCGTGGACCGTGGATCTACTTTGATCTCTTGCCCGATTGAAGATCGGCTCGGCTCATAAAAGGGTTGAAGGCATCTTGCTTGGCTTGCACTCAAGATCTTGAATTGTTGTTGGATTTAGGGTTAGGGTTTCCTACAAGCTCTCTCACTAAACATGAGGAAGAGGGGATGAAGAAAGAGATTGATTTTCTAAACTTTCCCAAAGTTGAATATCCTCTTGAATAATGAGCCTAGGGTCTTATTTATAGAGCTCCCAAACCCTAGGTTAGATTTGAATTAGAACTTTCCCTCCCAAAGTTTGTTGAAGGGTTTCTAGAAGGAGTTTGTTAGGAGTTAGCTTAGGGTTTAAGCTAGGGTTTAGGGAAAGTTCTAGAATGATTAGGCTAATGTAATGTAACTCAAGGTGTTTGCTGATCTGGAGGAAATATCTGGAATATTCTGGAAGTTTGTGTGCATTATTGAGCTGTAGCCACTGAAACAGGAGTTGTGCACTGAAATTGAGGAGCTGACGTCACTATTGGACCGCGCTTCCGCCGCAATAACCTGGCATTGGCCGCCCTTCCGCGGCGCATTATTGGCCTTGGGATCTATAAATTCTTCAGTGGCTTGGTACTACTGTTTGGGACTTTCTTTGATGTTTAGATTTGTACTTCCTCTTCTGTGTTGATACCAGATTTGAGTTAAGTGAGTTTACGAGCAATTGTAATGGTCGAGCACTGTAATGATCGAGCAAGCTTCTCTTTTCCTGCACAGACTTCGAAACAGGGGTTGCAAGATATGGAAAATATGCTATGTAATGCAATGCAGTCAATTTCCCTAGAAATGCCGATTTTAAGGTCGAATACATGTAATCTGATATTTTGCGACCGATTTGCTAATATGTAGAATATGAATGTCGAACACTTCTAATTGTATGCAGATGATATGGAAATTGCCGGTTAAAATATGCAATATTTTCGACTGATCAAATACCCCCAAACTTAATTTCGATCGTCTCGAGCGAATGTTTTATTAAAAAGAGAGAAGGAGAAAATAAAGAAAGAGAAAAACTAACTAGCACACTTTCGTAGGCAACACGATTGCACTGAGCATGTGCAACAAGCCTTTAAACCTCTAGGTGTCCCTAGTAGGAGGAGTGTTGTCTCCTGAGGGTTTTCAGCGGATTGCACCCACAAAATCCAATAATAAAAGCAAGATCATGAATATTACATTTAAAGAAGAGAATCGTAAAAGAAAAGCTTTGAAAATTAGGGTTTCCAACTAAGCTAGCTTTTCGGTTGTCATGAGCCCTATCTTAATGGTCATGAAAAAATGTTAGAAGTCACGTCCTCCCTCAATAAAACATCGTCTTATTCTTCATTCCTATCTTTATTCCAAACATCGATCATATCACCCTGCGTGTGTGTAAAGACATCCCTACACCCGGAGAATTCAATTCAAGCTATCATACCCTTGCCCATTGGCCTCAGTACTTCTTGGCAAACGAGATTGCTTACACACTTTCATGCGACCGTTAATACTTCTTGAGGTACTAACCGACCGATTACTAATGTGCTTGCATGCTTGGTGTATTTTCCTCGTCTTGCACCACCTCAGGCATAGCAGTGACTCCCAGACCAGTTGACCTTGGGGCACTAGGTGAAGAAGCACCCTTTTGCTATATATTTTTAATGCCCTTGGTGATAACAAAACCAGTATCCATTTTTCTCACCATTTTTTTTTATACCCTTTTTTTTTATACATCGGCTTTAAGACAAGAGCATTTCAAGGTATCCTCTACTATCCCAGGCTTCAAGACGTGTGTAAGTGCGAATAGCAGGGTAGCCACGTTCAAAATGTTTGGCTTCCAGAATAGAAACTATTTTTCAGACTTATTTTTATCCTCAGATTAGTGACGTCCTTCATCTTACTAACCCTTGGGACAACGGCTCATAACTACTTATTACTAGTTCGTATAAGAAAACTTCTAATTTTCTTAGTTTTCTAAAATTTTTCTAATCTCATAGATGTAATTTTTCACTATCTAATCTTTTATTATCTTATTTATGTACAAAAATATTTTTATCTTTTTGAAATTTTTTTAAATTTTTATAGGTTTTCGAAAATGTTTTGTGCTTATGCAAAGTATGATGCAAATGATGCGAAAATAAGCACAAACCTCCCCCAAACTTGTTTTCAACAGTGTCCTCACTGTTGCCATCTGCTAAATCTTGAAAAACCTGTAAGCTTGGGAGGAATTTATTAGTGGGGGCAAAATATTTAAGTGAAGAACCCCCTCCCCCAAATTTATTTTTGGCTCATCATTTTGTAAAAAATTCTCTTTTCAGGAGCCCGAAAAATTATACCCCCCCAAACTTGTTTTATGCAATGTTAAACTTTGAAAATCACAAGTGGGGGTAAAAAAACATTGGTCGATGCCAAGCTTTGCAAAGACCGAAGGTTAACACCAACCATTCAAAAATTTTATCAATGCAGTGCTCGGGTTGGTGGAAGAAAAAGTGGGGAAAAGGTAAGTGATGGAATAGAATGTGTGTGCGTCTCATTTTGGAGAGACGATGCAGTGTATGTGATGGATTACTCGCATTCTTCTTACATTTCAGAAGAAGGGGTGGAGGTTCAATTTCATTGATTTGGAGATGATTCATCTCAACACCCGTGCTATTTAGAAATGCGAGTTCATCAGCGAAGATTTCCTCAAAAGTTTCATCTATACCCCGAAGAATAATGTCATCACAAGGTGCGGGGTGATCTTCAGACTCTAAAAGCAGTTCATAATCAGTGTTAATTGTTGACCCGGACATCTCGGTGGAAGCGTCCGTATGTGTATGATACATAGTTGGGTCAAACAATAACATATGAAAAGAGTCAAGATCGGTATCAGGAGGATTATCTAATTCGCTGCTGTCGACATCCATTAAGTCGACAGAACAGACCTGAACAGTAGGTTCGGAGGGTACACTTCCTAACTTATAAATGTTCATCTCAATTGTCCTGTTTCCAAAGGATAGGGTCATGGAACCGTTACGACAATTGATGATAGCATTGGAAGTGGCCAAAAAGGGGCGACCTAAAATCACCGGAATTTGATTCCGTGAGTTCGCTACAGGTTGTGTATCAATTACAATAAAATCCACAGGGAAAATAAATTCCCCGATTTTTATTAACACATCCTCTAGTTCACCCCTAGGTCTGGTGATTGATCGGTCAGCCATCTGGAGAGTGCAAGGAGATGGTTTCAACTCTCCGATTCCTAACTGCTCATAAACTGAGAAAGGAAGCAGGTTAACACTTGCCCCAAGATCTAGTAGAGCACGGTTAATGTGTTTCTCCCCAATAGAGATGGAAATCGTAGGATAGCCAGGATCCTTACGTTTCCTCGGTAATTGCTGGGGGAAAGCTGTGTCTACTGTCTTAGCCATGAATATCTTCTTGGGCATTTGTTTCTTCCTCTTTCTAGTGCAAAAATCTTTAAGAACTTTTGCGTATGCAGGGACTTGTTGAATTGCATCTAGAAGAGGGATATTGATGTTAACCTGTTTAAACATCTCAGTGATCTTCTCCATTTGTGGACTTGGTGTGTTAGCCCTTAACCGATTAGGGTAAGGTGCTTTAGCAATAAGCGCTGGGTCCATCATAGGAGAAGGAAGTGTGTGTAGAACCGATCCCAGTATAGAAGTGGGGATCGTCCGTGGAGGGGTAAAAGAGGTGGGCTGTAGTGGCGAGCCTTTTGGGAAATGGAGAATAGGCTCGGAAGAGGGTGGTGGGGTAGAAGAAGTAGGGTCAGAAGAAGTAGGATCAGAAGTGTGTGTGTGTATGTATGGAAAGGTCTCAGCCGGGGTGTTAATAGGATTATCAGTATCATCAACTTCTTCCCCAACATGATTGTCAAGCACTCTTCCAGATCTCAAAGTGGTGATTGCATTCACATGATGTGAATAACCAGGATTGGGTAAGGGTTGAGCTGGAAGTTTCCCTTTCTCTCTTGCACTTAGTTCGGCTTTTAATCGTGCAATCTCTTCTTCCATTGATTTAATACTCTCGTTTTGGGACGCAGATTTTTTCTTCATGTCATCGACGGAAGATTTCATTTCAGCCGCAACTTGCATGATATTTGTCAAGACCAAATTCATGTATTGTGCAAAAGAAGAGGATTCATCAGTTCCGGTCAACTGTAAAGGACTAGACAGTGCAGGTGTGTTGACCGTATTTTGAAAATTATGTGCTTGAAAGGGGTGCTGACTTAATTGAAGTTGTGGCTGCTGTTGTGGTGGAGGGGCCCTTTGGAAATTGTTTTGGTTTGGAACCGTGTTTTGTGATTGTGGTTGGTTCCAAGAAAAATTAGGGTGATTCCTCCATCCCTGATTATATGTGGAAGAAAAAGGATCGTTTCTAGGTCGTTGAAATGCGGCATTGGTATGCTCACGACCTTGAAACGGACATTCTTCCGTCAAGTGAGACGGATCAGAACAGCAGCTACATACAGTTTTGGAAAGTGACATTTGATTAAGGGAGGCAGCTAAAAATTTGTTTTCCATAGTCTCGAGTTTCTTTTGTATAGCTGAAATGTCAGCTCTAACTCCTATGGAAACATCCGATTGGTTATTGCCACTCCTAAATGATGGACTTTCCCACTGTAAGGACTTCTCAGCGAACTCTTCTAAGTATCGCCAAGCTTCCCCATCATCCTTAGACATGAAGGTACCTTGACACATGTTTTCAAGGCTCTGTTTAGTGTTAGGGTTACTGCCCTCATATATGATTCGGCAAAGCTCCCATCTCGGGATGCCGTGATGAGGACATTGAACCAATAGATCCTTGAAACGTTCAAAGCATTTAGAGAATGGTTCAGCGGGGAGCTGGGCAAATTGATTCAGTTCGCTACGGATTCGAGCTGTCTTTTGTATTGGGTAAAATTTCTTAAGGAATGCCGCGACGAATTCTCCCCAATTTGTAATAGAATGTGCGGTAGTGTTGTATAGCCACTTCTCGGCTATATCGCACAAGGTAAATGGGAGAAGTCGTAGACGCATAGCATCCACTGAAAGTTGTGACGTACCCATCATTGCGCAAACGTTTTCAAATTTGGTAATGAAAACGTAAGCGTCCTCGGTCTCGAGTCCGTGGTATTTGGGTAAAAGATTGATATACTGGGGCTTTATTTCAAAGTTGTCCCCATTGGCTGGTGGTGTGGATAAGCAGGTCGAAAGAGGACCTCTAAGTGGATAGCATCTTTCCTGGAGAGAAATGTGGGGTGGAGTAGGATTCTGCGCACCAACGGACGGTGGCAGATTAGGGTCAAAGAAGTTCGATGGATTCGGATCCATCGGTGTGGGTGTGGTAGTGGGTAAAGAAAAGGTAAATGGGGAATTATCGACTTCGGAGTCGATAAAAGGTACGCGGACTAAACGGGCACTAGAATCCCGTGTCCAGCCTATCTTGTACTAAAAAGGGTTAGTACAAGTGGCAGCGTTGACTTATAATTAGGGATGAATGAATGCGGTGCTTGCTTTGAAAAAGGGACGGATTTTGAAAAAAATGATGCGACAAAACAAATGCAGCACACAAACCCTAGAATCTGATGGTCACCTAGGTCCGATCTCTAGACCGCTCCTAACTGCCAAAAGACAAGTCGCAGGATAGAATCCTCCACTGCCTCTTTGTCCCCCTGTGGCCGGATAAGTGCCAGGTAAGTGGGAAGGAACCACCACTACAGTGGACCTAATTAATAACCACTAGCCTTAGACACACTCGCCTTAGGCACCACAAGAAAACGCGGATAAGCAATGAATTACCCACGACCTTCTCTTGTCCTATTGAGCGCGACAGTCCTTAGAGTCTTCTCTAGATTTCTTTTAGTTAATGGAGGTAATGCGGATGCAAGTTTGACGATTTTCGGGGCCTAGGAAGGGTAATGAAATCCCCACCTAATTTGGATTTGGCCGTGCCCCTTAAATTTCCGTATTAGAATGCAAACAACCAAGAAATCAAAATCACACACAATTTTTATTTTGCTTTTGCGCGCTGCGATTTATTTGCAAAGAATCCTGCAGAAAAGGGTTAGTTGGAGCTAAAAAGGGAGAGGGGAGAGAGACAGAAATCACCTGCACTGAAAATTATGCAGAGAACACCCAAGTCTGCGGCGGTTCCGCCGCATATAGCTGCTAATGCCGCCCTTCCGCGCTCAAGTGTTGGGAACAGTGTACAATATTTCAACAGATGCTCTCTGTTGCTTCCCTCAACTCTCTGGTATATCCCAAATAAGTTTTCCACAGCACAGATTGCTCCAGATCACCTTGCAATCAAATCACAACATACGTGTAAGAGTTTGTACGAATTTTAATTTCAAGAAGTAAAACGTAATAATTCTTTCACTTCAAACTAAAAATGCAAATGAATTAGCGCGATCCCCGGCAACGGCGCCATTTTGATTGAAATATTTTCTGACGTGTATATGTAAAAAGTAACGACAATCAAAAAATTATATTGACCGCAATCAAACCACGGTGTCGGATGTAGTTAATGAATGAGTGCGGATCGTCCACAGGGATTGTGCAATTCAATTGTATTTTGATACGTTTGAAATGAAATGTTAAACAACAATAAACGAAAACATGATTCAAGATGTGATTTGTATTCGAGTGTCACTATTCTTTACTCAAGAATCAAGAAACTATAAACAATCAAGAATCGGTTGTTTTGATAATATTTCCAATCAACAATCAAGAATATAAGAGAGGCTCGTAGGAGTCGATCGGATCTTTAGACGTGATGCAATCTAAAGGGTTTCGTGTTCTTGTCCTTCGAAGGATTGATACTAGATCGATGATGATCGACAAGAGTTAGGGTTTTCTCGTGAAACTAGGGTTTCATCTTATCCCTTGTTCTGTTGTCGATATCATTCACATTCTAGCCTCTAGAAATTTCAAGAAACGATCCTAACTCCCCCATTTCGAGCGATATCATTCAAGAAAGCATCGTAACGAAATGGGTTGTCGGTTCTTGAACTTGCTAGGGTTTACAAACTCGTGGGATTCAAGAATCGATTACAAATTTGTTACATCATCATACTAAAGATCGTCTCGACTCCTCGATGAGCGGAGTTTTATTCACACATCACCACACAGATAATATTCAAGAAGTGTAAAGATAACATGATGCGGAATTTAAAGAAAACAAGATAAAAGAATATCACCTTTTATTTAATCAACAATTTCAATACATTCTTTCAAGAATCTACAAGAAGAAGAAATCGATCGTTGACTCGGCTTCGCTCGTCTCCGTGGACCGTGGATCTACTTTGATCTCTTGCCCGATTGAAGATCGGCTCGGCTCATAAAAGGGTTGAAGGCATCTTGCTTGGCTTGCACTCAAGATCTTGAATTGTTGTTGGATTTAGGGTTAGGGTTTCCTACAAGCTCTCTCACTAAACATGAGGAAGAGGGGATGAAGAAAGAGATTGATTTTCTAAACTTTCCCAAAGTTGAATATCCTCTTGAATAATGAGCCTAGGGTCTTATTTATAGAGCTCCCAAACCCTAGGTTAGATTTGAATTAGAACTTTCCCTCCCAAAGTTTGTTGAAGGGTTTCTAGAAGGAGTTTGTTAGGAGTTAGCTTAGGGTTTAAGCTAGGGTTTAGGGAAAGTTCTAGAATGATTAGGCTAATGTAATGTAACTCAAGGTGTTTGCTGATCTGGAGGAAATATCTGGAATATTCTGGAAGTTTGTGTGCATTATTGAGCTGTAGCCACTGAAACAGGAGTTGTGCACTGAAATTGAGGAGCTGACGTCACTATTGGACCGCGCTTCCGCCGCAATAACCTGGCATTGGCCGCCCTTCCGCGGCGCATTATTGGCCTTGGGATCTATAAATTCTTCAGTGGCTTGGTACTACTGTTTGGGACTTTCTTTGATGTTTAGATTTGTACTTCCTCTTCTGTGTTGATACCAGATTTGAGTTAAGTGAGTTTACGAGCAATTGTAATGGTCGAGCACTGTAATGATCGAGCAAGCTTCTCTTTTCCTGCACAGACTTCGAAACAGGGGTTGCAAGATATGGAAAATATGCTATGTAATGCAATGCAGTCAATTTCCCTAGAAATGCCGATTTTAAGGTCGAATACATGTAATCTGATATTTTGCGACCGATTTGCTAATATGTAGAATATGAATGTCGAACACTTCTAATTGTATGCAGATGATATGGAAATTGCCGGTTAAAATATGCAATATTTTCGACTGATCAGCCGTCTCGGAAATACGTCATCCAATGACCCCGTTTCGGAAATACGTCATCCAATGACTCCATCTCGGGAGCAAGTCAACCCAGACACTGTGGAAAGCGGAGCAAGTCAGCCGATGACCTCCGTCTCAGAAACAAGTCAACCAACCCCCAGAGAAATCAGTGTCCTTGACAAAATCTCTCGATTCAGGGAAATCAGTGTCCTTGGCGAGTACCTCAATTCGCGTCGACCCGCAAGGAATTGGTGTTTGCAGGAATCTCTCGATCCGTCTTGGCCCTAGAGAAATCAGTGTCCTTGGCTAAACCTCTTGATTCAGGGAAATCCACGTCCTTGGAGAGAACCTCGATTCGTGTCTACCCGTAAGGAAATCAGTTTTTTTGCAGGAATCTCTCGATTCGTCTCGACCCAAGGGAAATCAGTGTCCTTGGCTAAACCTCTCGATTCAGGGAAATCAGCGTCCTTGGCGAGGACCTCGATTCGTGTCGACCCGTAAGGAAATTAGTGTCTTTGCAGGAATCTCTCGATTCATTTCGACCTCAGGGAAATCAGTGTCCGAGGCAAAACCTCTCGATTCAGGGAAATCAATGTCCTTGGCGAGAATCTCTCGATTCGTTTTGACCTGCAAGGAAATCAGTGTCTTTGCGAGAATCACTTGATCCGTCTCGACCTGCAGGGAAATTAATGTCCCTGTGCTTGAAAAGAAAATTCTCTTGTGAGATCCTTACGACTCTTATGAGAAAACACACTTAGGAATCTTCACGACTCCTAAGGGGAAAATACACCCACGGGATCCTCTCGACTCGTAGGGAGAATAGTCTTTATGAGACCCTCATGGCTCATAAAGTTGAAAAGTCTTAGGTGGCAGATCCTAACCTTTCTCCTAATCCATCACTTCCCTGCAAGGAGGTCAAGATGGACTATCTACGGGCCACACTCTCCGAAGTCGAATATCGACAAGGAGGGAAACAACCACTTACAAGTCCTCTCGACTTATGAAAGGGAGAAATTCTCTTATGAGATTTTTACGACTCTCGAGAGAAAATACACACTTAGGAATCCTCACGATTCCGTAGGAGAAATTACACCTACAGGATCCTCACGACCCGTAGGGAGAAAAGTCTTTATGAGACCCTCATGGCTCATAAAGTTGAAAAGTCTTAGGCAACAGACCTGAACCTGTTTCCTAAGCCATCGCTACCCTACAAAGAGGTCAAGATAGACCATGTACAGACCGCATTTGCCAAAATTACATACCAGAGAAATAGAGATGCTACTCAAAAGTATGTAAACTGCTTCGCGCCAAGTCAAAACAAAAAGGCATAACCCATAGGCATCAACCACATACTATGCAAAGCAGTAAAGAGAACATTTGATTCGCGTCCAGTTAAGCATTCGAAGCGTACCAACTCATGTATGTGCAAAAAGGTTTAATGCATAAAATAAATGCACAGAAAGGAAAAATTTGTTGTTCATACCTCAGAAAATTCTTACATTGATGAAAACAGTAAACCAAAACCCCATTAAAATGTATACAATGGTAAAACACTAAATCCGGGACATGTATTGAGAAATTCAGAAGTAAGGCCATTTAAAATGCTTCTGGCTTCTCTGACCATTTTTATGTGTATCCTTTGGCGAATGCAAGCGTCAGGATCCTTGCTTATATCGTCCGTCCTCTGATAGGCAGCAATTATCATCGTCTGTTGGAAAATTTGATGCAAGATATCAAGAAAATTATCTCGCCGCCTCTTCGAGATCAGGCCCATCAGATATACTGAGTGCACCTTGTCTTCAGCATCATCTAGTGCCTTAAGCGGCATGGCTTTGTAAAATCCAGGAAGTGCATTCCAAATCGCTCTCACGACGATCTTCAAAAGAGCGGAGCGACAAGGAAGTAGTTGACCGTTGTATTCAGTAAAGCGACTCATAATCTCAGCGCATTGAGCATTTGTAAACTCCTGGTTTTGACAACGGCCTTGTGCACGAATCTCTCCATAGGAAATAATTTCGTTAAGATCATACAGATGAGCGGCCATAATGTCTGAAAAGGAAAATCAGTTAGAGTTTAGTGGTCAGACTGATCAAGAAAAAGCTTATTGAAACAGACACGGGAATTTAAACAACTCTTGATATCCTCATGAAGAAGACAAGTTCTGATTAAGACACCCAACAAATTCAAATTTGTGCAAATAAAGGAGAAATCCTAAAAAAGATCTTCATTTAATGAGAGGCTCCTCGGGCCAAAGAGTTAAACTTCCTCGAGAGCAATGCTCTGCAAACAGGAGTGGCACCTGTGAAATCTAATTATGAGGGGAATAAAATTCCCTAAAAACTCTAAGAGCTATGCTCTGTGAAAACGATGGAATAATACATCAAAACCCTAAAAAGCAAAGCTTTTACTAAGTTAAAAACTCTGAGATCTGTAAGATCTGCAAAACGAACTCTAAAAGTTCTTCATTAATGGCTTGAGAAACCCTAGAAGAAGTTTTTTTTGATCTATGATTTAAGAAGAGCAAAGCTCTGTTTTCATTTAATGGGTTAAGAAACCCTAAAATCCTCTTTATGATCTATGATCTAAAAATAGAAAGGCTCTGTTAATGGGTAAAACCCTAGAATATGAAATGATTCATTCAAATATTTGATCCTTACCAAAATTTTTGACAAGGTTCTGAATCTAGAAGAGTTTTTTAAGGCAGAGAACTTAGCTCCGAAAGAGAATTTAATTCTCAAGAACAAGAAAGTAAGAAGATGAACAATAGTCATCTTAAAGGCCAAAGACCCTATTTATAGGCACTGGAAGTCGATCCAACTTCCAAGTTGATCTAACGGTGGAAAGGCTGCCACCGCCGCATATACGTGTAGGACACGTGAGTGCAACGGTGAGGGGTATTTGTTTCCCTAAATCAGAGAGCAAAGCTCTATTCAAAATTTCAAAATTTGAAATTTGAATTGTGGCAACGCCTCACGTGCAAAGCACGAGAGCGCTCGCGCCAAGAGCGCTAGCGCTAAGAGTCAAAGACTATGAGGCAACGCCTCACGTACAAAGCACGAGAGCCTGCGCTAAGAGTCAAAGACTCTGAAACATCGCCTTACGTGCAAAGCATGAGAGCGCTAGCACCAAGAGCACCAGCACTAAGAGTCAAAGACTCTGAGGCAGCGCCTCACGTGCAAAGCATGAGTGCGCCAGAGCTAAAACTAAATGTTCTCCACCATTGGATCAAAGATCCAACGGAGATGATAAAATCATCAAATTTCAGAATTAAATTCTGTTGAGGAAATACTGCTCAAATCTTTCCAAACAAGAAAGATTGTGCTATGTATATTAGGGCAGCGTTGGATCAAAGATCCAAAGGTGATTAAAAATCACCAAGATACAGAGCAATCTCTGTATAGAAAAATATTTTCTCAATCTTGTTAATAACAAGAGGAAAATCTTCTGTAAAGAAGAAGGCCCACGATCAAAGATCCAACGGTGGAAAACGTCCCCAAATCAATCGGAGATCTCTCAATGAGAGATTTCCCTATCTGATTCAACAAATCAGCATCCCCTATATAAAGGACCCAAGTCTTCAAGTCTAGTATAGGGAGAAACCTCCATATAAGTTTCAAGTTCTCATAAAAGAAAAAGAGAAGAGCAAGCTCTAAGAAGAAAAGCCTTCTTCAAGGTAAATAAAAAGAGGAGAAAGATCATAACATCTTTTCCATATTTGAGAGTTTAACTCTCACATCAAAAGAACTTAGTTCTTTTTCTAGATCACAGATCTATAAGACAAAGTCTTTCACAAAAATAAAAGAGATCATGGCATCTCCTCATAAAAGAAGAACATAGTTCTTAGATCCATGAGACATGGTCTCTTATAAACCGAGAATTTAATTCTCAGAGTACAGAATTGATCAGAATTGCCAACGAAGCGCTTTAGCGCTCCAAGTCTGGCGCTTAGCGCCAAGCGCTCCACGTGCTCCTCACGTAGGCGCTATTTTATAAGAAGCGCCTTAGCGCTCCAAGTCTGGCGCTCAGCGCCAAGCGCTCCACGTGCTCCTCACGTGGGCGCCAAGGAATTACAAAGCGCTTTGTAAATAAAGCCCCAGTGCCTTAAAAAGTGTTCAACTCTCAATAAAAGACAAAGAAAAAGGGGTGTCAGAACCAAAATCAATGCTCAGCATTGTTGAATAAAAAGTGACCGAGCCCAAATAAATGTTCAAAATTTTATTCAAAACTGAGTGGGCTGAGCCTAAGTTGGCCACAAGTCCCTAATTCAGATTAACTGAGCTGATGTGCTCACAATCTTTTTAATGGTTCTTAGTCCCAAACCTGACTATAGATCTCCCAACCAACAATGGTTCAAGGGTACATATCTTCATACCTCTGATACATGTCGTTGTAATTCTTTAACGTCTTCAGAGAGATGGAGGTTCCCAATAACCAATAACATTTGGTGCATCCCCAAACGGTTAAACCAAAACCCCACAGACTATGACGTCTTTAAACCAGACTATGATGTCTTTAAACCAGACTATGATGCCTTTAAACCTCACAGACTACGTTGTCTTTAAACCAGAATATGATGTTTTTAAACCTCACAGACTATGATGTCTTTAAACTAGACTACGATGTCTTTAAACCTCACTGACTACGATGTCTTTAAACCCGACTATGATGTCTTTAAACCCAGACTATGATGTCTTTAAACCCTACAGACTATGATGACTTTAAACCTTACGGACTGTGAGGTCTTTAAGCTCATGGACTATGATGTCCTTGAACACAATGGACCGCAACGTCCCTAAACTAAAACGATAGAGCCCAAATACTCTTTTGTTGGATCTAAATTATCCCAAAATCTCATTGAGTAGATCTTAGTCTAAAATCAGAGTAACATATCCTCAACAAACATTTAAGGTTATCTTAATCTCAAACGAGGTTAACGATCCTTAAATCAAACCAAACCCAAATCTAAGAAAATATGGATTTGGACTAATCCCCGCCCTACGGGCGACAACATAAATTAGTCTCCGTGTACAATCCACGGGCAGCCAAAAATAAATCAAACACACATGACCCGAAGTGACCTTTTAGAGCAGGAGAAAGTGGTTACCGCGATGCGGTAACGTAATTAACTCAGGGGCTTGCGCCTACAGGGAAGAGCGTCCTCACAATAAAAAACCCCTCACAACAAGGGGGAATCTGATGAAGTCTGCTACAATGGCCGCATCCGTCTAAACCTCCGATACATGGTGTCATAAATCAACTTGGCATATTCGGAGAGGTGGATGGATAAAACCAAATATAATCTGCCCCCAAATTCTGGCAAAAAGAACTGCGCGGTTTCGTCCCGGTTTTCGGCGGTAAACAGCAGCCATGGTGTACGAAAACAAATAACACGAAACTAAATCATCAAAACGCAAAGTCCAAGAGATAAAAGTGTGATACCCGGATCACAAAATGCAAATCACAATAAATGACATTGAGGTACACCTCCTCCAGTGTCAAAAAAATGCCGGTGCTCCCAAAGCTGGCAGAGCAAGAACATCCACATGCCTCCTGCTCACGGTCGGGCGTTCTCTGTCTCTGGGTCCCTGTTTTCCTTTATGGATTACCAATCCCATAATCTTTCTGCTTGTCGGCCAAGTTAAGTATAATAATGGAACAATTCCGCTCTGGCCCCTCTCTGATCACCGTTTGGCAACTTAACATGACTACTCGCAAAACAGCACGTTATTGATCGCGGCATCTAGCCTTCTGATTATGCGCGTTACAACTGATCCTGGATGCAAAAATTTATCACTACGGTGTCCTAGAATGAACCTGCTTATGGTCACTTACGATCTCACCTATGCTGAACTGTACAGAGGTCGACACTCTTTATTAAATTCCTTTTATCATTCTGGACAGCTACGTCCTCAGCACGGCTTTCCACTGGAATTTGGCCTTATCCAACGCCTCTGCATACATATTAATCATCTGGCATCAACGGGGAGTAACAATAGCTCGTTAATATCTCGCACGAACCTATTGTTCCACCAGTCTTCATTATCATCCACTTCAATGTCATAACTTGCTGGTTAAGTACTACAATTCGTTCTCGGCTACAGTCAATCCGGAGTTTCTCACACGGACTCGAAATTACGAACTGTAAGTCCATGTCACGCACCCTACGAACTTGCGGGGAGGCGGTATATATGAAAAACAGTTATCAAAGCTTCATAACACGGACTTGAGCGCATGAATCGTTTCTAAACCATTGCTAACAAACTACTAGAGGTTTAACTACTCGGATACGAAGTTATACCTCACGTTACTTGTCCTTCGGGTCTTCATCGCTGTCCTCCACTCCTCGTGGGCTCCTTGGAACATCGGCACCTCAACGGCCTCCTCGAATCAAAGACGATCCACATGAAAGCTCCTACGCCAAGCTTAATCTCAAACTTGAGATAACTAGGTTGCTTAAAGTGCTAATCTAAGCTACCTAGAGGATATAGAGTGAGGTTATGGATGTATTAGTCTAGCTAACTCTTGATCTCAACACATGAGAGGTTAGGGTTAGGGTTTGAAGAGAGAGTGAGCTTGAGGAGAGAGAAGGTGAGAATGAAAAAGCTTCTCACTTGAATATATGAAATATAATGAATTCTCAAATAAATGATTATTCACCATGCTTCATTACTTCAATATGAGTGATTCACTATGTGAGTCATTAAACAATAAATGATGCATTAATGACATAGTGAATCACACAAATGAGTCACAAATTTCATTTAATGCAATGCCACCTCCCTCCCCAAGTCACCACTCTTCTAGAAGCTTCTCGACAAATTACGAGAACGCCCCTCTAATCCATGAAAACACGGAAAAACTTTAGACTGTATAAATCCAATAACCCGATACTAGAAACTGGCTTAAACCAAAGCCGACTAGTAAAAACTGTCCGAACGTCGTACGTGCGTAAACACACGTATGCGTCCGAACCTTTGTCGTAAAACCATACGACCTCTATATCGTTTCGCCTGGAGCAGGGAAACTCTCTGTGTGGGACTCTAAAGACTCGGCACTACGCCGCCAGTGGGTTTAACCACAGACCGCAAGCGGCACTAGCTGTACGTAACGGTCCCCAGGTAGATGTTGATAAGAAGGCCGATGAGGAAAATCATCCGAACCCCTACTGAGCCTGATGTGACAATCTTCATACAGTTCGGTCTGTTCGTCTAAGACTATCGCATATCAAGCCTAGGGGGCGGCAAGCGTCAGTCCCCTAATAGCTGTATAAGTCGTGTCGGAGCGAAGCCCATTACACCCAGAGAAGCTACTAGAACCTACCAGTATATTTCGCTTGCCCCGGCCAGGGACTTTGCGTAATGGCTCTCTGACACAGCGCGATATCAACTCCCAATACCCGGAGAGACGAATCCTATCTAACCGTCACTGCCTCCAAGGGCTCGGGATTGCACCCATTTGGTACCTGTTTGCACGACTCCTTTGAGCCGTGGTAGGGTATCAATCTAAGAACAGTGGGACACACTCGAGGCGACGTAGCAGTGTCAAGTCTGCGGACTATGCTGTACTCATGTCACCTGGGAACTGTTAACTGACGATGGGTATAATACCAACCAATCAGTTCCCTGGCGAGTCCTGTCCGGTGTACCCGTAACCTAACGAGCACCTGTATACTATCTCTAGTACGACGTACTGATGGCTGTGGGACAGACCATCTCCCCAACTGGGATGAGAAGCGTATACACTTAGTCTACTCCGGAATATCGATGCCCTATCTCGATAATCCAACGAACAGGACCTGTATAGGATGTTGCTTACAGACTACCCAGCCCCCACTAGTGTGACTGCCATCACGACGCTGGTAATCAAGCAAAGATCCTATGGGCTCTACTAATATGTATAAGTGATACGTTACAAGAAACATATGCACATATTAATGTAGACACAAACCAAGTAGCATATTACCATTTTTAGCAAGACTGTTATATACAACTGTGAATATCCCAAGATTCCATTAAGTAATATACAACCTAGTATGATACAATAAAAGCCCCTAGGGCATATACACTAACAATCTCCCACTTGCACTAGGGCCATGAGCTGGCATATCGTAGACCTATCATCTCAAATAGCCTCTCGAACTGCGTTTGAGGAAGGGCCTTTGTGAATGGATCAGCAATGTTATTCTCCGTCTCTACTCTCTTTACCTCGATCTCCCGGCGATCTACGATCTCTCTGATCAGGTGATACCGCCTTAAGATGTGTCTGGACTTCTGATGGGACCTAGGTTCCTTCGCTAAAGCTATAGTGCCTTTGTGGTCGCAATACAGAGGTATTGGACCAACACTAGTAGGAACCACCTGAAGTTCTGTGAGGAACTTCTTCATCCAGACTGCTTCTTTTGGGGCATCGCAAGCAGCTATGTACTCTGCTTCCATCGTTGAGTCAGCAACGGTCTCCTGTTTGGAACTCTTCCAACAGACCGCCCCTCCATTGAGGGTAAAGACATAACCCGACATGGATTTAGAGTCATCTTTGTCACTCTGGAAGCCGGAGTCGGCAAAGGCCTCTAACTGGAGGTCTTTTCCGCCATACATCAAGAACATCTCCTTAGTCCTCCTCAGGACTTGAGAATGTTCTTTACTGCTATCCAGTGCTTCCCCTGGGTTTGCCTGATACCGGCTTACAACGCTTAATGCGTATGCTACATCTGGTCTGGTACATAATATCGCATACATTATAGAGCCTACCGCAGAAGCGTAGGGTATAATCGACATGCGATCCCTTTCCAAATCAGTCTTGGGAGACATCTCTTTGGAGAGGGTGATTCCGTGACAAGCCGGTAGGTTACCACGCTTAGAATCATCCATACTGAATCTCTTCACTATGGTGTCTATATACCTGAACTGTGAAAGTCCCAACATCCTCTTTGATCTATCACGATAGATCCGGATTCCCAGAATATAAGTAGCATCACCCAGGTCTTTAATGGAGAATTTATGTGACAAGAATCTTTTGACTGACTGTAACATAGGAATATCATTTCCTATTAGGAGAATGTCATCCACGTACAAGACGAGGAATACTACAGTTCTCCCTATAATCTTACTGTATATGCATGGTTCATCTGGATTTTTGATAAAGTCAAATTCTTTGACAGCATCATCAAAACAGATGTTCCAACTCCGTGATGCCTGCTTTAGTCCATAAATGGACTTAAGCAGCATGCATACTTTACCGCTGCTCCTACTCTGAATGAATCCCTCTGGCTGATCCATATAGACGCTCTCTTCCAAATTACCATTTAGAAAGGCCGTCTTTACGTCCATCTGCCGGATTTCATGATCGTGGAATGCAGCAATAGCAAGAAGGACCCGAATAGATTTAAGCATAGCCACTGGAGAAAAGGTTTCGTCATAGTCCAAACCAGGTCTTTGACGGAAACCCTTTGCAACAAGTCTAGCCTTATAGGTTTCAACCTGTCTATCTACACCAATCATCTTTTTGAAGATCCATTTGTATCCTACGGGTTTTACCCCATCTGGAGCAACGTTCAAAGTCCATACTTTGTTAGTGTACATGGACTCCATTTCAGTCCACATTGCATCCAGCCATTTTACTGAGTCACCGCTCTGAATGGCTTGCTGGAAGCTAGTAGGCTCATCATAGTCAATAGTGCAATCCTCTCTATGTCCGTCTATGAGAAAACCGTAGTATCTCTCGGATGGATGAGATTGCCTACTACTCCTACGGAGTGGCTTCGGGATGTGCCGTTATTCTGAACCTTCTGGTTCTTCCAAGCTTTCAGTAATAGCTTGTGGTTCTGGAATTTCTTCCGGTTCTACTTCGCTCCCACTTGTTCCTTTTTCTAAAAACTGATGTTCCAGAAAGTGGGCATGACGAGAAACAAAAACTTTTTGTTCCTCTGCATAATAGAATAGATACCCCTTGGAATTCTTTGGATATCCCACAAACTTACAATGTACTGATAGTGTCTCGAGCTTGTCCGCATGCTGCTTTTTAACAAAAGCCGGACATCCCCAAATCTTTAGATACTGAATATAGGGTTTCCTCCCACTCCATATCTGATATGGTGTGGTAGGCACAGTCTTGGTAGTAACCAGGTTTAAAAGATATGCAGCTGATTCTAGTGCATATCCCCAGAATGATCGCGGTAACTCAGCATTACTCATCATGGAACGAACCATATCTAATAGGGTTCGATTCCACCTTTCCGATACAACGTTGTATTGTGGTGTGTATGGAGGAGTAAGCTGAGAGAGAATTCCGTTCTCTTTTAAGTAACCCAGGAACTCGGCACTTAAGTATTCACCACCTCGATCAGATCTCAGTGTTTTTATACTCTTGCATGTTTGTTTTTCCACTTCATTCTTGTATTCTTGGAATTACTCAAAGGCCTCGGATTTATGCTTCATCAAGAAGATATATCCATACCTAGAGAAATCATCCGTAAAAGTAATGAAGTAAGAATAACCACCTCGCGCATGTGTAGATATTGGACCGCACACGTCACTGTGTACGAGTCCTAAGAGCTAGCTTGCTCTTACCCTGTGTCCAGTAACCGGAGTCTTTGTCATCTTTCCTATGAGACAAGATTCACAAGTAGCATAATATTGATATTCAAACGGATTCAAATATCCTTCTCTATGTAACTTAGTCAACCTTCTCTCATTGATGTGACCAAGTCTACAATGCCATAAGAAAGCCTGATTTATTTCTGGAGACTTTCTTTTAAGTGTGTTCTGGACATTGAAAACATGAGCTTGACTCAGTACGTATATTCCGTTTTGTAATGTACCTGACCCAATCATAACTTGATTTAGGTGGATGTGAACCACATCGCTTATAAAAGTAAAATCATATGCTTCCTTAGAAAGTAAGGATACGGATATGATATTACAAGTTGCACCTGGTATATAAAACAGTTACGCAGAATCAATATTTGCCCAGTTGTCAGTCCAAGATGATATTCCCCTACGGATTCAGCATCCATGCTCATTCCGTTAGCAACTGTGAGGGTCATATCACCTATCCTGATAACCCTACGGTTTCTCAGAGCCTGTAACAAATTACAGATGTGAGATCCTGACCCGGTATACAATACCCAGGAAGTAGGGTTAACTGACATACAGTTCTCTATTACAAACACACTTGAGGCTAAAGCCACAACATGCTTCGAATCCTGGCTACTGGCTTTTATAGCCCTGCAATCATTCTGCCAATGTTCATTCCTGTAACAATAGGAACGTCCCTCTTTTACTATATCCAATCCCGAAACTTTTGCCCTTCTCTTTCTTTCTACTTCCCTAGTTTCGTTCAAGGTAGGAGGCAGAGACTGTAGAATCAAGTCAGTATCTGACTCGTTTCCCAACGCGGTCTCCAGGTCCTGGAGCTCATCAATACAGCTAGTCATTGTAAGGACGTTGCCCCCTACAGATGACCCGTCAGCCAACCTCGCTTGAATTAATTCGTTCGAGGTCTCATATCTTGCGATATGAGATTGCTCTCCATATAAATCTTTGTTATGGAGAAAAATGGAAACTAAGTCCATCTTCTCGTGCTGCTTCTGGTATACACCATCAACTGAAGCTAACACGAGGCACTTAGCTTTCGCTTTATCTTTTTCCCTTGTCTGACGGATATCTATATCCGCGATAATGGAAACTGGACCTGGGACGGCGGGATCTTAAGTAGTAATAGGGTGGTCCGGTTTGTCATAGGCAATGGACATCTGGACAGACCTTTGCCAGTCATATAAGTCAGATCCAGTCAATTTGTTATCTAGATGTAACCTATGTGTGGTCATAAGGTCGCTGCAATTTAAGAGAGAGATGAAAATACTATTAGCATGATGCTATTGCATGTTTAGATTGGTTTTTAATTTTATCTAAACTGGATGGCTCCCACTGTTTCTCGAATCCCTCCTCAAACCATAAAAGAAGAATTAGCCAGGACTATTCTCACCATACAATTCTTGCTTAACCGTTCAGCCAGGTCAGTGTCGATACTTCGAGGGAGGTTTTCCAACGCTTTCGCGAATTTCCTTAATTAAATAACCTCTTTTCTCTGGGGGCGTAACCCCGCTGATAGCTTTCTAGGCACCTACTTGGTTCATAGCATTGATCGTTAAGTGACGAATCTCCTGATAAGTAGTATATACTCACAGTAGGATCGGGATCCAAAATATCATCGTATGATAATGTTGTAGGTATCCTACCAACATTCATCAAACTCCAAAATGGTATGCTCTTACTGCAAATTTCAGTTTCTTTAGAAATTCCCGATATAAATTTTTGCCCTATGCTCTTATGACCTTGAATAAGGGCCAAAATGTCATAAGTCATATGTCAAGTTCTACCTGTCATTATCCAGGTTAATTTGAACCCACCCGTATATACTCTTGACTAAGGGCCAAGAAAAGTAATACGACTGTCCCAAACCAACGCATCTATCTATGCAACAAATGAATACCCCAGCAGCTACCAAACACTATGCCTTGACTAAGGGCCAAAATACATAGCTTGAATACTACTGAATACCTAAATGAAATGACGGAGGGCTACGAATGGTTTTGGCAAAAACCGTGAACGTAGTGAACTTGATATAATCGAAGGAACCTGATACTTTTTAAAAGGAGTGGTTAAAGCTCCGCAATTAAAAAATCTGATCTTTTAAAATAACAGAGTGGTTTCTATTAAATTTGTTCCAACGATTAAACTTTGTTTTATTTTCTTTGCATTATAATAATGCGTCCCATCATTTATCTTATCATTGCAGAAAACAACGAAAATACCACGTCCTCTTATCCCATCCGCATTCGCCACGGGGTCCCGTCATCACCCGTTAGGTTACTTAAGTAACGACAGAGCGGGGGCTGGGCTAGCGCGGGTGTAAAACATAAGTGACGTCTAATAGCTATCATTTATAGATATTGTACATTCGTCAGACGCAATAATAAGAATTCTAGATCACTGATGAACTTTATGATTTACTAGCAATTAGCATTTGCTTTGAGCCTGTAATAAAAGACGGATTACATAGTTGTGATGAATAGCCATTATCCCACCCTAGACCCCTACGGGTACGGCAAAGTACCCGTCAAGTACCCGAAGTGAAGCGGTCTCCCTCAACAACATGAGTAGGCCACTAAACACTTCGATGTACCCGGTAGTTTGTGTACCCTGCCTTGAGTCTATCCTAGGAGCAAAAAACAGTAAAAAGAAATAATACAACGGTGGCTACAACCGCAACCTGGATGTGCTCCGCAAAAGAATATTACATCATTTTACATTTACATCGAATGAATGAATATTAAACCCATCTCAAACCCCAGCTAATCATCACAACAGTCCAACAAAGTTCATATACACAAACAGTAAACATTTCAGAAATGTGCAACCCCTTGCCAACCGACATACTAGCAGTTAGGGGAGGTTTACGAACACATTAAACATTACAGATAAAGGCCCAGTTAGCAAATATCTTAGAACATCGATCGAATACCATATTCCGTGTCTACCCCAAAAGCAAACCAGCACGGAAGTAACCTGGGAAGAAACAGTATATACAGGAAGACAAAACACCACAAAAAATGAATATTAGTGAAAATACGAGTCAAAACCGAGTTGACTCGACGGCGGATCCGCGGCCAAAAGCACTGTTTTTCCGCGGATCCACGGCTGTCTTGTCGTTTTGTGCACTCGTATTTTCCCAGAATTCATAAAATTCCCTGCTGTGATTTTTAAGACATATCAAATAATTTTTCAGACAAGTTTAAAATTAACATAAACTAGGAATTTTCACGGTTTTGTTTTCGTGTTTTCCGTCGATCGAACTTCTAATTAGTTGCTAACAAGCTAGTAATGGTTCAGTTGGTTCTGATACCACTGTAAGTCCATGTCACGCACCCCACGAACTTGCGGGGAGGCGGAATATATGAAAAACAATTATCAAAGCTTCGAAACACGGACTTGAGCGCATGAATCGTTTCTAAACCATTGCTAACAAACTACTAAAGGTTTAACTATTGGATACGAAGTTATACCTTATGTTACTTGTCCTTCGGGTCTTCATCGCTGTCCTCCACTCCTCGTAGACTCCTTGGAACATCGGCACCTCAACGGCCTCCTCGAATCAAAGACGATCCACCTGAAAGCTCCTACGCCAAGCATAATCTCAAACTTGAGATAACTAAGTTGCTTAAAGTGCTAATCTAAGCTACCTAGGGGATATAGAGTGAGGTTATGGATGTATTAGTCGAGCTAACCCTTGATCTCAACACATGAGAGGTTAGGGTTAGGGTTTGAAGAGAGAGTGAGCTTGAGGAGAGAGAAGGTGAGAATGATAATGAGATTGAAAAAGCTTCTCACTTGAATATATGAAACATAATGAATTATCAAATAAATGATTATTCACCATGCTTCATTAATTCAATATGAGTGATTCACTATGTGAGTCATTAAGCAATAAATCATGCATTAATGACATAGTGAATCACACAAATGAGTCACAAATTTCATTTAATGCAATACCACCTGCCTCCCCAACTCACCACTCTTCTAGAAGCTTCTCGACAAATTACGAGAACGCCCCTCCAATCCGTGAAAACACGGAAAAACTTTAGACTGTATAAATCCAATAACCCGATACTAGAAACTAGCTTAAACCAAAGACGACTAGTAAAAACTGTCCGAACGTCGTACGTGCGTAAAAACACGTATGCATCCGAACCCTTGTCGTAAAACCATACGACCTCTATATCGTTTCGCCTGGAGCAGGGAAACTCTCTGTGTGGGACTCCAAAGACTCGACACTACGCAGGCAGTGGGTTTAACCACAGACCGCAAGCGGCACTAGCTGTACGTAACGGTCCCCAGGTAGATGTCGATAAGAAGGCCGATGAGGAAAATCATCCGAACCCCTACTTAGCCTGATGTAACAATCTCCGTACAGTCCAGTCTGTTCTTCTAAGACTATCGCATATCAAGCCTAGAGGCCGGCAAGTGTCAGTCCCCTAATAGCTGTATAAGTCGTGTCGGACCGAAGCCCATTACACTTTGAGAAGCTACTGGAACCTACCAGTATATCTCACTTGCCCTGTCCAGGGACTTTGCATAATGGCTCTCTGACACAGCGCGATATCAACTCCTAATACCGGGAGAGACGAATCCTATCTAACCGCCACTGACTCCAAGTGCTCGGGACTGCACCCAACTGCTGCCTTTTTGCATGACTCCTTTGAGCCGTGGTAGGGTAGCAATCTATGAACAGTGGGACACACTCGAGACGAAGTAGCAGTGTCAAGTCTGCAGACTATGCTTTACTCATGTTACCCGGGAACTTTTAACTGACGATGGGTATAATACCAACCAATCAGTTCCCTGGCGAGTCCTGTCCGATGTACCCGTAACCTATCGAGCACCTATATACTATCTCTAGTACGACGTACTAATGGCTGTGGGACAGACCATCTCCCCAACTGGGATGAGAAGCGTATACACTTAGTCTACTCCGGAATATCGATGCCCTATCTCGATAATCCAACGACCAGGGCCCAGTATAGGATGTTGCTTACAGACTACCCAGCCCCCACTAGTGTGACTACCATCACGATGCTGGTAATCAAGCAAAGATCCTATGGGCTCTACTAATATGTATAAGTGATACGTTACAAGAAACATATGCACATATTAATGTAGACACAAACCAAGTAGCATACTACCATTTTTTGCTAGACTGTTACATACAACTGTGAATATCCCAAGCTCCTATTAAGTAATATACAACCTTGTATGATACAATAATGGCCCCTAGGGCATATACACTAACACGAACTCGGGTATTTTCACCACTCTGTAGATGATATCTAGCCAACTACATCCTCAGGAACTCGTCCAAAACATCGGAGGAAAACACTTCATTCGTCCATTATCGATCAACTCACAACGTATCTAAGTGCGGTTCTTCTATCTGAAGCTGGTCAACTTATTGATCTCACATCAGAGCATCCAACGAACAGTGTCATCTCTTGATCGATTTACTCTAGATCTAAGTGTGATCCTTCAACTAGAATTCTTGAACTTACTTAGCCTGCGTTGGCGCATCCAATTAGATGAATCATCTTAGTCGCTCTATTCAAGATAGACTAGTGATCTTCTATCACATCTCTACCTGTAAGCTCCTGTGGTTTCAGCTTATAAACTCCGGAGGTGATATCCCGTCAATCACAGCAACAGCTGAGTCATCTGTCTGCACGGTAGACAACATCGCGATTTCTGAGGTAGGCTACATCAACAGTCTTCTCAATCTGGTAGCCTCTATCAATGGCCCGATCACCTAGTACAGATCTGAATACTCGCCTCAAACGGGAGATCTCAACACAAACACTACACCGATACGTTTCTATGTCACCAGAAGAATATCATGGTTAGCCCTCGTCCATGTCTAGCTCACTCTGACCACATCTCTAGCAGCATCTCTTTCTTCTCACGTAGCCATGGTGACAGGAACCTCAAGCAAGTATCGAAGAATATAGATCAAGGGAACAAAAGAAATCGATAGGTCGAAAATGGAAATATGATCATAGGAAAGAAAGGAATTAATGGGAGTATGATCATAGGAACAAATAGAATCAAGGATCTCAAGAAATGCACATCCTAAGGTCACTTACGCGGAGTAGCGTGTTGTAAGTATGCCGTGGAACAAATAACACGGTACGTCACTCTACTCAAGCTACCTACTCCAGCAACAAAGGTCAACCTATGAGATGAAATCTCGGGTCCTAAAACCCTCCCTTAGCCAAGTCTAAGTTCCATAAGGTCAAACCTAAACTTGAACCAAGGTTAAACCTAACGCTCTGATATCAACTTTGTCACGACCTGGGATTTGGCATGTGACTGGCACTTAAATCACGCAACGTCTAAAGGTGTAACGTATTTCAAGTGAGCCGAAGCCCAGAAATCTAAACATTTTTTGCGGAAAATAGTGGAGGTATAGTTTTGAAATAAAGATATAATGAAATCAAGTTCTTCTTTAAATGCATAAATAATGATTTATGGAAACACAAGTGGATTATATACTATAGTTGAAAACAATTTCGTCCTTTAAAATTTAGGCAGCACCTCCCTTGTATATTTTGATCCAAACCAAATACATGCAATAAAAAAGGAATCCCCAAGTGGGAGCCAGCTCTTCTCCAATTGACCGAATCACGACTACGCAATAGCATATATACGACGTACTACGGCGAAGATCAAACACAAAAAGATAATAATAAGTAAAGCAAGACATCATCAGCTCAAATAGCGAACATACATCTATCTTTCTCTAAGTCTCGCAAATACATAAGTTTTTGTCTAGGTTTACCAATATACAAAGTCTAGTTTCTGATTGATAGAGCTTATCTAGATACAATGGAAATAATAGGTACAAGAGTGGTCACGATCCAAATGTGTATCCCACCTACCCAAGCAAAACACCTTGAAGAAAGCTATGTGCTAGCGATACCGCTACTGATCCGAGCGGTCGAACCTGCTAGAAAACTGTGGCACAACAGGGGTGCGTTACCAACTCATGAGTAGAAAATATCAACATGTAGAAATCGAATAGACAACGGTCCCTAGGCCCTACTGTGAAGAAGGTAATACTATGCGGTATCTCGGGTGATCATGTATGCATATGTATCAACGATAGAGTCGTGCCAATAATAAGATGTAATGATAGTCATCTGAAATGTATGCATGTATGCATGTAAATCAAGCAACGTGTGTCCATCAACGACACATCAACATCATGCAACCTGAGTGTCCAACATCGACACTCGAAACATCATGCAACCTGTGTCCAGCATCGACACATCAATATCATGGAACCTGAGTGTCCAACATTGGCACTCGAAACATCATGAAACCCGTGTCCAGTATCGACACATAAATCCTCATATCTCAGGCTCCGCATCATCGAATCGGCCCCCATATCCATCTGATCTTACGACTACGGTCGGTATCCTCCAGATAACCTCCGGGTACAAAGTATCACCGGTAGGTATCACATCCCTGTTATTGCAATATGCCCTAAAGGCCCTTATTGTATAGTACTAGTTTCTATATTACGTTTTGGAAGCTTGGGATATATACACGGATTTATAACAGTCTTGCTCAATATAGTAGTATGCTACATGGTTTGTATCTATCTTAATATTTGTATATGTTGCTTTTAACGTATCGCTAATACGTATTGGTAGAGCCCTTAGGATCATTGCTTGACTACCAGCGTTGTGATTGCAGTCACACTAGTGGGGGCTGGGTAGTCTATATGGACCTCCTTATACAGGTCCTTAGTCGTAGGTTTATCGAAACAGGGCATCGATACTCCAGAGTAGACTAGTGTATATGCTTCTCATCCCAGCAGGGGTGATGGTCTGTCCCACAGCTATCACTACGTCGTACTGGAGATTGTATGCAGGTGCTCATTGGGTTATGAGTTACACTGGACGAACTCATGGGGTACTACTGGTTGGTACTATACCTATCGCCAGGTAGCAGTTCCTAGGTGACATGAGTATAGCTTAGTCCGTCGACTTGATACTGCTATTTCGCCTCAAGTATGTTCCCACTGTTCTTAGATTACTACCTTACCATGGCTCTATTGAGTTGTGAAAACAGGTAGTAGTTGGGTGCAATCCCGAAGCACTTGGAGGCAGTGGCGGTTAGATAGGATTCATCTCTCCCGGTATTGGGGGTTGATGTCGCGCTGTGTTCGGAAAACAGTTACACGAAGTCCCTGGCCATGGCAAGCGAAATTTACTGGTACGTACTCTAGTAGTTTCTCAAAGTGTTTTGGGCTGCACTCTGACACGACTTATTGTACTATTAGGGGTCTGACGTTTATCGCCCCTATGCCCGACATGCGATACTCTTAGACGAACAGACCGGACTGTACGAAGATTGCCACAGACAGACTTAGTAGGAGTTCGGATGAGTTTGCTCATTGACCTTCTTATCGACAGATACCTGGGTAGCCATTACGTGCTGCTAGTACGTCTAACGTGCTTATGGTTAAACCCACTGCCAGCGTAGTGTCGAGTCTTTAGAGTCCCATAAAGAGGGTTTCCCTGCTTCGGGTAAAACGATGTAGAGGTCGTATTGTTTTATGACAGGGTTCGATCACATACGTGTACTTGTGCGCATATGATGTTCGGGCGGACAATACTAGTGGGCTTTGGTTTAAGTCGGATCCTAGTATTCGATTAATGGATTAGTTTTGTATCATTGTATTCATGTTTCTCAGAATACGAATACGGATATGTATACGGATGCGAAGGGCATTCTTTTAATTACCCAAGTTTGCATCTAGATGATTACACCTCATTATTTAGTTGAGCTTTTAAGTTAAATGCTTAATGAGGTGGAGAACTTTATGGTATTTTAGTGAAATTGAACATAGCTTCTTGTTGAGTTTCTTGGACTCATTTATGGAAAATGAAGACTTAGATATTTTGAGATATTTGTGTGATATTTGTGTGAGATATTTTTTGCCATTTATTCTTCAAATGAGCCATATTCTTTATTCATTATCAGATATAGATTCTCTCTCCTCTCAAGCTCTCTTCATCTCCCGCAAGAACCCTAATTGTCTCATGAGTTGAGAATCCTAGGTTTTGTGTGACAACTAAATCCTTTATCACTCTCTACTCACTCTAGGCTACTTATTTTAGCACACCATGTATTCTTGTTACTTCATCTTGGAGGTTAAAGCTCAAGGTTGGTACTCTCGGGTGGATCTTCTTCGACTTCGAGAAGCCGACGAGGAAGCACGATCCATTTTCACTCCAAGGAGCTCACGAAGAGGGAGGAGAAAATAAGAAGACTAGAAGGACATGATACTATGAGGTATAAAATTCATCCGAGTAGTTAAATCTCAAGTAGTATGCTAGCTAGGCTTTATGATCGATCCTTGGTTCAAGTGGGTGTTGCGAAGACCATAAAAATTATTTTTTTCTCTTTCCGCCTCTCAACGAACACGCGGGGTGCGTGACATCGACTTACAGTGGTATTAGAGCCACTCATATACCTTAGATAGCTTGTAGCGATCTTATAAATACGCCGTTTTTGTCGCGCAAAAACTGCCGACAAAAACAGTTTCCAAAAATGATGTTTTGAGTTTTTTGCGCACACTGCGGGCTCACGGTTTGAACAGTGAAGCCGCGGGGTGGAGCGTACGTACCCCGGGCACACCCTGGGGGACCAACGGCCGGTCCCACCTTAAATGACCACCACAAGGTGTCCTTGAGGTATGGTGACCCGAGCGCACCCAAGAATGGTGCTCTCGGGTCTGCCTACCCTATGGGGCCACTTCGTGGGGGCCCCTAAGGGTGGGTACCCACCCAAGGCCCCCTATTCAATAGTTAATTTTGGTATCTTCGTCTCCGCAAAGATTCGGGCGGGTTTCGAGTTCGTTTCGACTCCCGGATTGGCTTAAAATGATTGGTTTTGGAACATTAGGTCACTGGATTTTTCAAGTTTTGGAAAAATTGGTTAGTTTGCTAATTGCATGCGAAATTGTAATGTCTCAGTTAATTTACAAGCTTTATGATGTGTATATGTGTTTGGAAACGTCGACTAATTGCTATATGTCGATTAGTCGGGGTTGCACATATCTGTGATGATGTTATGTTGGTTTGTGTATATGAACTTGTTGGATCATCGTGGATGAATTGCCGGGGATGTGAGACGAGTGTTTTATATTTCATTCGATGTAAATTGTAAAGTGATGTAATATTATTTTGCGGGGCACATCCGGGTTGAGCTTGTAGCCACCGTTGTATTATTTCTTTTACTGTTTTCTACTCCTAGGATAGACCTAAGGTGGGGTGCACAAACTACCGGGTTCTTGAAGTGCTGAGTGGCCTACGCATTTTGTTGAGGGAGGTTGCTTCACTTCGGGAATTTGGCGGGTAGTTTTCCGCCTCGTAAGGGTCTAGGGTATGGTTTGGTTGTTCATCACTACCGTGGAATCCGTCTTTCGTTACAGGCTCAAATGAAACGCGGAATTCCTAGCATATCAAATATGTTCATCTGTGATCTGGAATGCCTTGCATAAGACGAATGTATATATCTATATATGATATCTAGTGTGCATTACTTATGTTTTGCATCCGCGCCAGTCCAGCCCCCGCTCTGTCGTTAGTTAAGTAACCTAACGGGTAATGACGGGGCCCCGTGGCAAATGCGGATGACATAAGCGTACGTTGTATCATTGTTCTTTTTATATAATGGTAGGTTAATTGATAGGACTGCATTACATTAATGCAAAGCAAACAAACCAGAGCCGAATCGTTGGAACAATTTTAAAACCCCTCAGTTTTTTCAAAACAATAAAACTTTTAAAATGCAGAGCTTAAACCACTCCCTTTAAAAGCTATCCGGTTCCTTCGATTATATCAAGCTCATGTAAGTCTGCGGTAACGCCCCAGCCGTCGATCCGAGGCCAAAATGCGGAAACAAAAACTTTTTCATAAACTTGAAACTGGTGCTATCGTATACTTTCACTCGTATCGATCCATTAACACAAACTAGCTAACTACAAAGAAGAGAGAGTGGCTATACCGATCGATCCGTGTTCTTCGGTCTTTGGCCACCATCCCAATCTCCTCGCGGCATCTTCGATCTCCGGTCTCCTCGTCGGAAGGGCACCACATCTTCGAGTCTTTTAACGGGCTCCCGCTTCATCCGAAGCAACTCGGACACGAAGTTTGCAAGCCGACGTGTCCAAGGTAATGTAGAGAATGTGTATGATAACTTTGTCTCAAGCATCCATCGATTCTCAACGCATGAGAGTGTATGGATGGAGGTAGAAGATGATGCCATTAATGGAGATAGTGAGCTCAAGAAGGAAGAAGAAGAGTTGTCTTTATCTTTTGTATTAGAATGATAAAATGAGAGTGGCTAGAATAATAAACACAAGAGCAAACCCCTTGACCCTTGGCTGCCCTCCCTCTCTCCTCTTATCATTTCAACACTTAAATCAATCAATAAGGTGACATAGGCACAAATAAAGAGACCATGAGTCATCACATGTGCATGTGTCACAATTAATGCTCCTAATCATGACTTTTAGCTCATTATTTCCATTTACAAACTTTAGTCCAAATGTTTGCAGCAACAAAAAGATATGGCAACATCTAAAGTAAACTCGTGACGGATCATAAGGATACCCCTCACCTGTATATACATACCTGCATCCGCATTCCGACAGAATGCAAATGCGATGAGACTAAAGTAATCCAACAAATCTAATACTAGGATCCGGCTTAAATCAATGCCCACTAGTATGATCCGTCCGATCATGATCCGTGCACAAGTGCACGTATATGATCGAACCCTGCCATACTACCATACGACCTCTACAACGTTTCGCCCAAAACTTGAGAAACTGTCCGTGAGGGACTCTAAAGACTCATCAATATAGTGGCTGTGGATTTAACCACTAGCACGTCAGTGGTACTAGCAGTACGTAACGTGATACCGGGTATTGACCAAAAGGGAGGTCGATGAGCGAATTCATCCTGACACCGTACTGAGCCTGTCAGTGATAATATCCGTACAGTCCGGTCTGTCCGTTGTCACGACCCGAATATTTTGACTCGTGACCGGCGCTTAACTACGCAACGTCTACAGGCGTAACGCGACTAAGTAAGCCGAATCCAGAAATCAAAACCATTTAAACGTAGTGAGTGTTGAAAATATTAAATTAAAATATTTAGAAAATCTTAAATAGTTTAATAAAGTTCTCTTTTAAAGTTAAATTATCCTTACAATAATTTTGGCAGCATTTCCTTTGTAAAAGTAACCCCGAAATCGGATACAAAACAGGATATAAGTGACAAGATATATCATGAAATAAAGCATTCCCAAACGGGAGCAAACACGCCCAACGGCGGTAAACAACATCACGAGAGTAATATACGACGCCATAGCGAAAAATAAGCAATAAGTAAACATCACAGACTAATAAACTGCATAAATACAGTCGGCTTCCACGAGCTCGACACCAAAAACAAATAAAATACATCATCGTCCTCACACCGTCTCTAAGTCAAGTACATATATGGTAGATGGAGAATATTAGATACAAAAGTGTGTACAATAAAAGTAACAAGATACCACAACCCACCTAATAGCAAAATAGCACTCGCACACTGTAGTGGTATCTGTAGCCAAAGGATGCAAAAAAAGGCAGCCTGCCGCGACTACTCTGAGGGCAACCTGCAAATACTGTGGCACAACGGGGGTGAGTTGCCAACTCGTGAATAGAAATAACATATAAAGGTAATCGCGAGCATGCACGTACTGCGCTACTCTATCATATGCCAGCAGATGATATCAATACGTGATAAGCATTATGTGCAATAATCATGCAAAATGCTCTGTCAGGTAAAATAACTATAGGATGAGATACAAGATAATCAAATGCTGAGCATAGGATAAACAACATCTACACGGAATATCAATCGTGGAAAATAATCGGTGCCCAAAACTGCACCTAAATCCCAAATCAACTCAGGCGCCGGCACTCTCCTCGGCCCTCAAATCCTGTAAATCTCTGAGAATCACGAGTGCCCAACGGCGGCACTCAAAATATCATAAAATACTCGTGTCCTGAATCGACATGCAAATCCTCATATATCGGGCTCCGTAAGTCCGGATCAGCCCACGGGCTCCGTCTGCGGGTATCGGCCCTCGGCCCCAGCAGTACGGATCATCCCGCATCCATCTCTCGACTCTGGTCGGTATCCTCCGGATAACCGCCAGGTCCAACCAATCACCGGTAGGTCTTAGTCCCTCCACCGGGCTCACCGTCTAACAATATGAGTCTTCTCGCCCCGGGGTACCGTACCGGGTCCACCATGTACCCGCAATCGGTGCCTACCTCTCCTCGAATCGGGTATACTCACACAAGCTCTCTGGAACCAAGAAAACTCATGGTGGACGCACCAAAATATCAAATCAAGGGAAACCGGGTTTTTAAACAGTGCGTGTTTTCTTAAAATGGTACTACGGTTCCCAAATCCAGAAATCACATAAATCAACTCCAATGCGTAAATCCATACAATGTGTCGTATGACACTAAGGATGAAAGAAAAGGAGAACCGCTCTTTTTAAAAGATCCTGTTTTGAAAATACAGCTTGCGGTCCCTTAGTTTTAAATCAAGTCAATATCACCCAGGTATGTAACATATGAATATGGGTATAGGTATGGATATCATGTCAAGTCACGTAAGAGATGAGCTAGAGCATAATGATCATGGAAATTCTACAGTGTGACTCTCATGGCAATTACTAACGATGTGTGTGTAACATGCAGGATAGTGCTCGTGCAACTTGAACCGTTAGTAATGGAGCGGTGTTCTATCAATTCTAGGTTATATACATATAGCAGGGAATGCGGTATGCACTAAATAATAGCCATGAACAGTCAATGTATGAAAATGTAGCTATAAGGTCCTATCAGCCCTGACGTAGAACGCCATGCGGGCGATATCCTCGTAGATGTTAAATCCACTCACCGTAGTCTCTCGCTAGGTATAGCCGACAACTT
Source organism: Agapanthus africanus (assembly GCA_030015575.1). Classification (NCBI taxonomy): domain Eukaryota; kingdom Viridiplantae; phylum Streptophyta; class Magnoliopsida; order Asparagales; family Amaryllidaceae; genus Agapanthus; species Agapanthus africanus. The sequence goes on from JASDDO010000029.1 coordinate 221,512,347, forward strand.
GTTTCCCCTTCTTCGTGGCGTCCGTCGTACTCGCCTGTGAACCTAGAATTACACAATGTATCACACATAAGCTCGAAGTCACACAAACACGACATTAAAACCAAACTAGTAACTCGCGTCGTGAACCAAGCGCGCGTGTGCGCGATACGCTAAAACGTGTGATTACGCGCCTGAAGCCACTCCGACGTGTCGTGAAATGCAGAAACCCTAAACCCATACACACGTATCACGGGTGTCGCGAAAGATTTAAAATACGAGAAAATAGGTATTCTACTCCAAATTTTTATACCGAAAGGATATTGTAAAACTATATATACCATAACAATCCATATAGATGCAGACTCCAGTGGCCCAAACCCCAACCCCTAATTCACCTATCTGGCCGCAATTTGCGGCCAGAATGTATTTTCTGGCGGCCGGGATAGGTAGGTGGGTCCCTCGGTTTTGTGTGTGCACTCCAAACCCCCTGATTATGCTACAGTAAATCCAAAATCGTTCTGAAATAACCCGGGGACAAGCAGATCTAACAGAACCCCATTTCTAGTTAAAAAAAATTCACATTTTACACTAAAAAGGAACTTTATGGTATTTTTGTGCAAACCTGAAGCAAAACCTGGTTTAAATAGCTCTAGAAACACTTAAAAGAGTTAACTAAACTATGAGAACACCAATCTAACATATGCTTCACAATTATCCTTCAATATCACTAAAATGCTCAAAAAACATGATTTTTAGTTAAGATACAACAAGATATGGAGAAAGGGTGTTAATTATGAGCTAATACCTCCTAAAGACCTTATGAAACACCAAGAGTTCCAGCTCCCTCCACAAGTATGCATAATTGCTTCCAAACTCCTCAAAACCCCCTTTTTCCCATGGTTTTGTGAAGGAAAGTGTTGTTTTTATGTAGGGTTTTGTTTGGCCTCAAGAGAAAATGAAAAGGAGAAGAGGAGATGAACAAAATGGGGTTGATGCTGCTGGAATTTCTGCTGGAATTTTCGGAAATGAGACAAGAGAGAGAAGAGAAAAGGAAATAGTCAATTAAAGGTCAAATTCCTACCTAACCACCATGCCTCTAATTCCCTTTTTAAATTTTGAATTTTTATAAGGGTTTGACTTGGTTAAATGGTGGGGATAAATAAAACCATGCAAGAAAATGAAAGAGGGTTAACATGGTAACACTTAAAACCTAAGTCACAAAATGCTAAGTGTGCAAGTTCACACTAACACAAAAATTTTCCCACTTAGGGTAAACACGACCAAAATAATTTATAACCCTAGAATTATATATATGTATATGTGTGTGTGTGTATATATATATATATATATATATATATATTTATATATCTAAACAGATCACGACACAAGTTATCACTATCCAAGAAGGAAAATAAGATATCCGTTTTTATGAAAAACACGCACACTTGCTAATTAACGCGAAAACATACTAACGAAATTCAAGGCGTTACAATCTACCCCCCTTAAAGAAATTCGGTCCCCGAATTTAAAAACTAACTATACGAACCTTCAAAAAGTGTCACGACCCGCAAGGTACGGAACGCGACCGGCACTTAGATTACGAAACGTCACAAGGCGTCCGTAAAATAAGCAAGCCGAAGCCCAGAATACAAATCACAAATAAGATTTTTAGAGTGAAGGTAAACCAAATTATTTAAGCATTTACCTCATTACCTAATCAATTTGCCCTTTTTAAAATAACTTTCCTTTTTCCAAAAATTCCAACAGAATTCACTTGAAAAATCAGCCCCAACTGTACAAGCAGAATATAAATGAATAACAGTGCATAAGAAATAGCATGTCGACTCAAGTGAGGTCGACCCAGATATATCATAAAATAAATTCCCAAGTCTCACAATCTCACATCTAGGTCAATATACAGTAATCCAAATAAAACAGGTACAATTGAAATGATAGTAGCAGTAGATGGAGTGGTCTAGATACAACAAATATATAAGGTGGTACAAACTGATAATAACGCACCTATGAGCAAAAGCCTCGAGTCCAGGCAAAAAGTGCAAAAGAAGCAAGGGTATCCGCCACTACAGTGCTGACTGAGTAGACCTACAGAAAAGCTGTGGCACAACGGGGGTGAGTTGCCAGCTCGTGAGTAATAAATAACATCTACTAAGGCTATCGTATGCATGCACACAAGTGTCCTGGCATCCCTAAAGCAGGTATGGCTATATGTTCTAGCAGGTATGTATGCATCAACAGTGTACTAGCAAGTATATATATATATATATATATATATATATATATATATATATGTCACATGGATGAAATACAGGTATGTATGCCACATGAAAGTACAATCAAGTGTGTATGAGAATTATTCTTTCCTTTGTTTTGAAACTCCCTTTTAAACATCAGCATAATATCCAAGAAATCAGTAAAAACCGGGTCCAGCAACGACACCTCAAAACTGTCCAAATCTCATATATCCATGTCCAGTATCTCTGGCCTCAGCCATCCGGCTGATCCACATCAAATCCATGTCTCAAACCAGCGGCCACGGTCGGTATCCTCTGGATATCCGCCGTGCCAAATGAAGACACCGGTAGGTAATCCGTCCCCAGCCAGGCTCAACGCCATCTCCTGCGATCTTCTTGCCCCGGGGTACCGTACCGGGCCCACCATGCATCCGTGACGGTTCCTCCACTCCTCGACACGGATCTCGAAAACCACAGTAAACTCATGGTGGAAGACACTTTACATCACTAGAAAACCGCAACTTTTATATTTTTAAACAGTTATCAGTTGAAATCTTGCGGCTTTCCTCCAAAATCCAGAAATATCATAGATCCCATGAAATCATCAAAAATGCATATGTCGATGATTATGGATGCTTGTGGTATCAATTTGCAATGTATGATTTGCACTAAGCATGAGCAGATGATATGATAATACATATGCACAGGTATGGTAATTCTTATGGTTTCATTTTAAATATTTAATGCAATATCATATTTCTAGGCAGTTAACATGTTTCAGGTTGAGGTTATCTAGTGTCGTGACATGGCAATTACCAGGGTGTGTGTGTCCACATGAATAGTGCTCGTGTTGCATATAAAACCTGGTAATGGTGCATCTGTCCTACAAATGAATTTGCGTATAAGGGTATGACATGTAGATATGACTGCGGTAATATTAAGCCAGTTTTATTATTATCATTCTATTGTCACAAGTACTATCAAGTTTACCAACTATAAGTTTATTAAATCTAACGGGCGACTCGCGTCATACAAACGATCGTCCCCCGTAGATGTTAAATCTACTCACCCGTGATCCAGTGCTAAGTGTGTCCGACCACCTGCTTTCCTTTCTCCGCTGCGCTCGAAGTTCCTGCCGGCGAACCTGGAATTTACAAAGTCACATACATCAGGAAAATCCTGCTAAACGCGATATATCGATAAAAGGAAACGCGTGCGTGAAACTAAACGCGTGTGCACACGACACGACGCGACGCGCACGAACCCACCAGAACCTAAGCTGACACGCTGTGTCGCGCAGTGCGCTACAGAACCACGTGTATCGCGCGCGTGTCGCACAAGACTTAAACATCGGAAACACACAACTAGCTCCAGATTTTGCCTCTGGACCCAAAATGAAAAGTTACGGATACCAACACACTAACCTACCTAGAAGTACCCTATCCCCAAAATTTCCATACCCCACTCCCTACTCTGGCCGCAATTTGCGGCCAGAATGAATAAACCAACGGCCTCGAGGGGGAGTTGGGTCCCCGTGCTCTGTGTGTGTGTGTCTACTAGTCCCATCATGCTACAGTCTTCCCAATTTTATTCTGAAGGGTTCGGGTCAACAGCAGATCCTATAGAGGTTATAAAGTCACTAAAACTGCCAAAATACGCCAAGTCGGGTAAATCGGGTGTCTTTATGAAGTCTGGGGAATTTCTCTGGTTGACTGGCCTCACTAGCACCTAAGAGGGTTATTCTATCTAACGCAACTCTCACTTTGTCAAAATTCCATTAAATCACCCAAAAACCACAACTAAGCAAGAAATAATCACTAATCGAGCTAGTTTACCATAATTTTTGCGATTTAAGGCCAACCATCTAATTTTAATGACACCACTAGGCTTAAACAGATTAGTTAACACCAAAAAGGGTTCATAAAACTACAAGCACTCTAAAATGACTAAATCTAGCATCACTACACCATTCTAGCACTAAAATTACGATAAGACACTATACTAGCTAATCAAGAACATAATCTACACAATAAGGAAGAAGTTTAGGAGTTATACCCTCTAGGAACCTTGCAACCACGGAGAAGGAGAAGAAGGAGGGAGTGGGTGCTGCTGTGATGAACTGGAGCTGCTGCAGTCCTAGGTTGATGCTGCAATTGCTGATGCTGGTGTGTGGCTGATGTTGTGGTGTGGGGCTGATATGGTGTGGTGTGGGCTGATGTGGTGTGGTATGGTATGGGCTGATATGGTGTGCTACCTTGGCTGATGCTGGTGCTGCAGTTTAAGTTTTGGCTGAAGCTGAAGCTGATGATGTTGGTTTGTGTTGTATTCTGATGTTTTAAGGATGAAATTGAGTGTGAGTGAGGCGGTAGTGTTGTGTGTTTGTAGTTGAAGTTGAGAGGGGCTGAAGTAGCAGCTGTTGCTGCTGATGTTTTTGATTGAAAAGGCTGAATGCTGATGGTAACAGGCTGATGGTGTACTGTTGAGGTTTTGGAGGCTGATTTGAGCTGGAGTTGGGCTGATGTGCTGGTGATGATGGCTGATGGTGTTGTAGTGCTGATGTGAGGGTTTAGTAGCTGTTGTAGAGCGGTAGGGGGGCTGGTGAGGCTGATGCAGCTGATGGGGCTAGCTTCAGCTGCTGATGTTGATGCCTACAAGCTGAAATTCTGCATCCTGAAGAAGTGGCTGCCGAGTTTGGGATGTAGGATTTGTTTTGGTGGCTAAAGGGTGATGATATGGTGTGTGTGTGAGAGGAAGAGAAGAGAGGTAAGAAAAGTTTTGAAAAGAAGATAGTGTGACACATCCAAGAGCCATCATTCCCTCACTCTTATTAAATGCTTTAAGATCCCCATCACAATCTTTCCTTCAAATCACAAGTCAACCTTAAACCCTAATCTATGCTTAAAACTAAAACTCCTAATAGTACCATCGGGAAGAAATGACGTTTCTTCCTTGAGGTTCGAGTCCTTCCTTTCTTAATTCTTACCCTATCCTCCAAGGAAAACAAACGCAACCGGTCGTTTATACTACGGTATCACCGTTACCTCGTAGGGTAGGGTGCCGTAGGGAACGGTGTGTGTATGTATGCATGGAGTCCTATTAATTATATGTTATGGACAAGAAAGGGGTGAGAGATTTTCATCTCTCAAGCCTTCCCCAAATCTAACCCTAACAAGCGATGAGACTACTCACACATTAGGGAATTGAAAAACATTTCTAACTATCTAACTAGGGCAGATAATAAAATTATGCTAAGGCAGAATAAAAATTAACTAAGGCAATGAGATAAAATTACTTACTTTATTGATGGCTCTCTCCAAACATTTACACAGGAATTAAATTCTGAATAGTTGAAATAAAAAGAGGCATAGCTTAAAACAGGTTTTAGGGTTTCTATTTATAGAACACAGAAACCCTTAGGCTACAATCGCGTCATATCTGCAATTACAAGTTTACCCCCTAAGAAAAGAACTAGTCAACGCGCCTCCAGCCGCCATAGAAATTTTCCACCGACAGGGGAGACGCACGGCCGCGGAACCGTGACCAAAACCCATGTTTGGCCGCAGTTCCGCAGCCAGGTGGAGGGGTCTTGGGCTCATGTTTCTAGGTATTCTTCTATTGCATTTTTCCTTCTATTTTCTTCAGTTGTTTTCTCAGATTGGCTTCTAGATTTCTTCCAGATTTCTACAGTGAATAATGTCGTGGACTTTACCGTTTGCTTCGTGTCGAAGTCCTGAACCTTGCGCTGCCTTTGTGCTTTGTGAACTTGTTCATTGATCTTCATTGTCCCTCAAGATGTAGGCGCGATCAAGATTCCACCATTTATCAGTCGTAGTCTCACTTTTGTAACATCTTTTCATCAATTTCACCGTTTTTGTTCCGAGAACCTGTAACCTGCAACTATGTAGCAGATATGGATCAAAAGCACCTGTTTATTTGTAAAATGGATAAGAATGGGGTATATAACAATGCAAAACTATGATGTGAACAATTACCCCCAAACTTATCTTTTGCCCGTCCTTGAGCAAACCTAGTTTTATTCTTTAAAAAGACCTAGCCTCACTTTCGCAGGGAAACGCGATTGCACTGAGCTCGTGCAACAAGTCGTTAAACCTCTAGGTGTCCCTATTAGGATGAGTGTTGTCTCCTGAGGGTTTTCAGCGAATACTATCCACAAAATCCTATCAATTCGGCCTATTACTTTTATTCTCCAATTAGATTTTCAAACAAGAAACTCTATTATCTTCGACTCATAAATTATCCACCCGTATTTTTTCATGCCTCCTTATTATTTAACTTAAGATTATATATGATTTGTAGATTTACTTAGCTTTTAGCATCTTCTAAGTTTTCCTTCTAGGGTTCCATCTCAACTTAGGAATTTTTATCATCTCTATTAAAGATATAAGTCCTATTTTTCATTCCTATCACTCATCCAAACCCCAATCACATACCCCTACGTGTGTGTATATATCACCCCTACACTTGAAAATTCAAATCAAGCTATTATACTCTTGTCCACCGTCCAAAGTACTTTTCAATTGGTGAATTTTAGATGAAATTGCTCACACATTCTTCATGCGACCGTTAATAATTCTTGAGGTACCAACGACCGATTACAAAATGTGTTTGCACATTAAGGCGTAATTCCTAATCTTGTAACACCTAAGGCTTTAGTAGTGACTCCCAAACTAGTTGGTCTAAGGCACTAGGTGATAAAGCACCCTCGCTAAATATTTTTTCTCTTTATGCAGCCTTAAGTAATTACAAAAATCAGTGTTCATTTTTTTATTCACACTTGTATTTTTATTTTTGTTCCCTTTATACTAAGGACTTTAGACAAGAGCATTTCAAGGTCTCTTCTACTATTCCAAGTTTCAAAGTTCGTGTTTGTGCAATTTGTAGGGTATATATTTTCAGAATTTAGATTTAAGCTTAGGAATTATTTTTCAAACTTATACTTTAATAAAAATATCAATACTTTTCCCTTGTTTTAACATAGCCCAAGAAGTCAACTCGAAATTTGCCTATTTCTAAATAAACTACAAATACATATACTTTCTACCGTTAAATTTTAAGAAAGGTTATTTTTATGGTTTTTAATTTACTAAGTCTAAGATCCAGTTGTTCCTAGCTAGTTAACCTTTTTGTCAAACACAAGTCAATTATGGCCAAAATTGAATTTTTTTATTTTTATAATTTTTCAATTTTTTCAATTTTTATGGGTTTTAAAAAAAATGCAATGCAGAAATATACACATGAATGCGCAAGAAGAAGGATTACCGAGCACACCCCCAAACTTAAACTTGACAGTGTCCTCACTGTCAGGCTACACCAAGAGGGTCGAAAATGTCGACACTCCCCTGTTTATTTTTTTTATAATTTTTTATTGTTAAAAGAAGAACAAAACATATATACAAAAAGGTCCCCCCAAACTTAAGTGAGACAGTGTTTCCACTGTTTTAAACTTTAAAGTTCAGAGTTAGGGAGGAGAAAAATCAAACTATACAAGGCCTTACACAGACCAAAGGTTAGCACCGACCATTCATAAATTCTATCGTGATAATCGTAGGGTTGGTGAAAGAATGGAGTGTAGAGAAAGGAGTTGACAAACACATGAGACCGTATGGGAAGAAGGGTGGAATATGGTCTCGGTGGAGGAGAAGAATGGCGGAGAAGAGAAAGAAGTGTAGTACGAACTTGAGAGTGTAAATCAAGTGAATAAATTAGCGCAAATTGTGATGACCGATGTGTTAAAAGCGATTGTGCTAATCTATCAACCCGTCGAGAAATGGGGTCAAATCCCACAATATTCGCAAGAAAACATAGGTACATTGAACTTGGTAAACCATCCCTTGAAAATAGAAGCGCGACGGATTCTTGCGCGGTCGAAACCATGGAGAGGACGAAGGGGAGTGATTTAGGGATAGTCTTATTCTCACCTAAGTAAACCGTTTCGAACTCGAAGGATTCCATCAATGGTTCGAAATGACTATAAGCAACTGAGTCTGATGGTTCAACTAACTCATCTGAAAATTCAAAGGACTCAAACTCGGGCGGTGAGTCTTCAAAATCGTCCGAAAAAGTGAAACCCTCGTAATCGTTATCTGCTGTGAGAACTGTGTCAGATTCAAAGAGGAACGCACTAGTGGCATCACAACTGCTGTGATCGAACAGAAATTTTTCAAGCTCACAGTCCTCCTGCGTGATGCGTGGTCGGAACGATTGGAAGGATAAGGGGGGTGAATTTGGGAGTATAACAGTTAAAGGTTCAGGAGAATGAATTGGAAAATCCGACATATCAAACAAAACTAGTTCATCATCAATACTCTCCTCAATACTATCCTCATAATTCTCCTCAAAAGTTTTCTCATCCATGCAATTATCATCAAAATCAATATGCATATGAAGTTCGGGAGAAACATTTAATGACTCGGGATGATGAATTGGAGATAAAATTTCAGTCAAATCTACGGGTTCATCATCCAAAATATTCCCGCCGTCAATATCCTCAATCAAGTGAAAATCAATTTTTTTGCACACCTCATCAAAAGCATGGATATTTATCAATTCAGTTTCCAGATTGGAGGTGTAAAGGTCGAAAGAATTAAGTTTGGGTTCACTCGTATAGGGCTCTTCACAATCTGGCAAATCAAGCACTACAAAGTCGCACAACTCATTAAACGTTTTATTTTTAACTGGTGAATCATTTGGGACACTTTTTTGAAAACTGAAGTTGTGGGATTCAATTGGTGATGGGTAGGTTTGATTTGGAAGGGTGCACAGTTCACTTTCTCCACTCAAATTCTCAATCTGTCCAACCGCCTCATCATACATTGGAAGATTTGGAGCTAGTTGGAAACTATCTACCAGTTCACTAGGTTGCAAAAGGGCGGCAATGGACGCATCCAAATTCCTCATATGTCGGTTTGTTGCTGCAATGTACGCTTCCAACGATTATTCCGGACTAGACATGGGTTGTGAAGGGGTCTCAGTAAAAGATTCAAAATTGTTTCGATACGTGAAACTCCCAAATGGTTGTGTAGAAGTAATGTCTCGGGAAGGTGTGGAAGGTGGGTAGGACTGGTAGGAATTGAATGGTTAGACAGGAGTAGGATCAACATTTGAATAAAAAGGTGAATGGACTTGTTGATCCCAAGAACAAGAAGTGTTGAAAGGAGTGAAAGATCGGTTACGAGATTGTTCAATATGTTCAGGTATAGACATGGGTTTCGGAGTTACAACAGGACTCGAAAAAGTAGTATCAACATAAGAAGGTGGTGAAGGTTGAACTGGTTGATACAATGTAGATTGTGGGGTCGAACTGTTTCTCCTAGACGCTTCTATTCGATCTTTCAAAAAAAAATTGGGCATGGAGGGGTCATCCGTAATTCGACCAAAACAATTCGCGTATGAAGCAATGTTTGGATTAGGGTACCAAAGTTCGGCAAGAGTTTTGGGTGGTGGGGTACCCATGATGTATGAAAGGAGAAGGAAAAGAATGTTGGTGCGGGTGGGGTGCACGGATTTCTTAGCGACAAGTTGCAAGTTTTTGTAATTTTTTTTTCTTTTTGTGTTTTTTTATATAGAGCTTTTTGCAAAAAAGATTTTCGATAAAGGGCTTAGACACACGTTCAATCAATCACAAATGCACAATCAAGCCTAGATCTAGGGTCATCTAGACAGCTCCTAACTGTTCCAAAGGGAAAGAAATAGGTCCTCAAACCGCCTCTTCACCGCCAATTCTGGCCAGGTAAGCACAAGTAGAGAAAGGAGGGATTCGCTCACGAATCACCGTGAGACAGGCCTTTTAATATTTCCTTTCACTACCTGTCTTGCCGAGGCATCACAAAGTCAGGTTAGGATCAACGGTCGATGCCTACAACTATTCCCTTGTCGTATTGAGCGCGAAGTCCTTAGGGCCGAGTCTAATCTTTTTTAATTAATTGATGGTCAATACAATATGCCTTATGTGATTTTTGGGGTCCTGGGAAGGGTGATGAAATCCCTACCCAATCTGGATTGGTGTTCAAGCCCCTTAAAGTCAATTAAAATATGCAAAGCAGTAAACACAATCACTTGCAAACGAAATTTTTTTTAGCGCGGCGCCAAGAATCCTGCACAAGATCAATTATTGGAGAAGGGAGAAATTTTTGGTGCAAAGAATCCTGCAGGCAAATTTTACAGAGGAGATATCAGGGGGTTCAGAGAAGAAGAAAGGGAGCTTACAGTGATTTTTCCACCCCCTGACGTCAGCTTTCCGCCGCGGTTCCGCCGCTAGATGGGGGTTGTTAACGCGTTTCCACGGTCGGTAGTAGGGTTCAAGCCTCCAGATTTCTTCTGCTCCTCTGTTGTTGTAATCCTCTGTTGTTCAGATCTACTGTTTTCTTTTTCAATTTCTGGATTTTTCCAGATCTGAATCCGTTCGTCGATCCTGCAAAATTCAAAAGAAAATACCCTTCACAAAATAACAAGATGATAAATTTTTAAATATTTTTTTATATTTCAGTTTTTAGGATTTTCAATTTTATATTAACCCGAAGTTGCAAAAAGAAAATAACACGTCATCCCCGGCAACGGCGCCATTTGATTGATCAAAGAATTTGTTAGCCGCAATCAAGAATGGCGTCGCTTGGTAGCTAGCCGGTGAGTGTTGGCTATAGTGCCCTCAAGACAATTATCATAGTCACGGACTTGTGATTATGATGATTGAGTGAGGACCTATACCAATAAAACAGTCTTACTCAAGATGATAGTATGCTATCTTTTTTGTCTTTATCATCATGTATGTGTTGATAGAGCCCATAGGATTATTGCTCGACTGCCAGCATTATGATGGCGATCATATATGTGGGAGCTGGGGTCTATAAGCACATCCTTAAATGTCCCTAGTCGTAGGTGTATCGAGACCGGGCATCGATGCTCCAGTGTAGACTAGTGTATACTGATCGAGACCCTGACGAGGGGCAGTGGCCAGGTCACACAAGCCATTGGTGTTAGTTTGTTCACCTAAGATAGTATACAGGTGCTCGTTGGGTTATGAGTACACTTGATGGACTCGCCGGGAATCTGCTAGTTAGTATTATACCTATTGTCAGGTAGCAGTTCCCAGGTGACATGTGTCCAGGTTAGTCTGCCGACCTGAGATCGTCATTTGTCTCGTGTGAGTTCCCACTGTGCTTTGATTACTACCCTACCACGGCTCAAATGAGTCATGCAAACATGTTTTAGTTGGGTACAGTCCTGAGCTACATGGAGGCAGTGATCAGATCGTCAGGGATTCGTCTCTCCCGGTATTGGGGGTTGATGTCGCATTGTGTACGGATGCCCATCACCACAAATCCATGGCCATGGTAGACGAGGATTACCGATCCAGGATCGATAGTTTCTCAGGAGGTGATGGGTTACATGCCGACACTAAATATCGCATTGTTAGGGATCTGACTTTATCCACCCCCTAGACTCGATATGCGATACTCTTAGACGAACAGACCAGACTGTACGGATATTGTCACTGACAGGCTCAGTAGGGGTTCAGGATGAGTTTGCTCGTCGGCCTCCCTTTCGCTCGATACCTGGGTAGCCGTTACGTAGAGCATGTGCCGCTGACGTGCTTGTGGTTAAACATGTTAGGTTAGTATAGCACCCTATGAAGAGATTTCAAGCATCACATGACCTAAAGTTTTCATTTTTAAGGTGCTAAACCAACATGCAAGTGGATCGATCCTAGAAATTAGGGTTAACAAACTATAAGTAAGTAAAGATTAGGGTTTAAAGGCTACAACCTTTGTAGCTCCCTTTTTTGCTTCACTCCTTAGGCTCTTTGAGTGTTGGATGAAGGTCCACTCGTCGTCCTCTTGCGTCCACGACGATCCACCCGGAGCTTCCCGTCCAAGCTCGCTACTTCGTCAAATCGAAGATAACACTCTAAACAAAACGGCTAAGCTTGTGTAGAATGTTGTTGTGGCTTTGGATCTCACTTCAAAAACCTTTCTTTGATTGTGTTTGACTCACTAGAAAAAACTAGAGAGGAGAAGATGAAGGAGGATGAAAATGGTGGCTATTTCTTTTCAAGAGATAAAATGATAACCATAAGGTTAAGCTTCAAAAAGAAATAAATATCACTATATATATTTATTCCTTCTTGACTCCAACCATGATTAAATGATAGATGATTAATTTAACTTGGGTTTAGAATGTTAAAGGAAAGGATAACCATGGTTTAGTGGTAGGTGAGGATGGTTAGGTTAGAAGAAGCATGTAGAAACTAGCATAATTATCCTTTCCTTTTCATTTTCTTTTTAAATCCATAATCAAATAATAATCCATTAAATAATCTATGGTGTGAGTCTAGCATTGCCACCATTTCCATATGCTAACAACCATGATGGATGGTTGTATGTATGTGTGTATGTATGCACATCCATATGTGCAAGAAACTAGCATGAAAGAAAGAAAGATAAACACACATGCATGCACACATCCATCATCCTTGAAAAGTTTTCAAGTGAAAAGTTTATCAATCCGTCCATATCACATATGACCCTACCAAAAGCAAGCCGTCCGATCAATGAACAGTATCATATACGCACATTCCAATCGGGTGCATGCGCATATCGCATATGCGCACCACAACGTTTCGCCTGGACTGGGTAACTCCTCTGTGGGACTCTAAGACTCATCAATACGCCGGCAGAGGGTAATGATCATATCAAGTACCCTCAAGCCGCAAGCGGTCAGCTAAACGTAACGGCCACCCGGGTATTGAGCGATCAGAAGACAACAAGTGAACCTGCTACAACTCCCGTCGAGCCATCCAGCAACACTACCGTACAGTCCGGTCTCTTCGTCAGATATGCTGCATATCGAGCCTAGGGATGGTCACGTCGACCCCAATAACTCAATAAGTCATGTCGGTGAATGGTCTAAAACAGATCGAGAAACTACTGATAACACTTATCAGCAAATCTCAGCAGCCCTGGCCAGGGACTTGCTGTTATAACCTGTCGAGCACAGCACAGCATCAACTCCCAATACCGGGAGAGACGAAACCCCTCCTATCGCTCATCGTCTTCTTGTGTCTCGGGACTGTACCCAACGGCCACCTGTTTGCACGACTCAGTAGAGCCGTGGTAGGGTGGCAATCAAAGTGCAGTGGGAGAACACACAAGACTCCATGACGATCTCGGGTCTACAGACTAACCTGTATCAGTGTCACCTGAGAACTGCTATCCGACGATAGATATAATTCCATATAGGAGTTCTCGGTGAGTCCGTCCAGTGTACCCAGTCACCACTGAGCACCCGTATATGATCTTGATGTCAAACATCGATGAATGTGGGAACATCCATCGCCCATCGTATGGGTCTAGTATCATATACGCTAGTCTACTCTGGTATATCGATGCCCCATCTCGATATACCTACGACTAGGGACGTTCCAGGATATGCTTATAGACTACAGATGTCCCACTAGTATGATCTCCATCATAATCAGAGTAGTCAAACCGATATCCTCAGGGCTTTATCAGCATGTATGAATGAATAAAAGCATGATCAAATAAACATGTCAGATAAAGAAGAACCAGATAGCATACTATCATGTCGAGCAAGAATGCAAACTGAATATATATACATGTATAGATACATCCACTCACATAATAGCCTCTAGGGCATACATATATCCAACAATCTCCCACTTGCACTAAGGCCAGTTATTGGCGTATCTCATACCCAACATCTCAAAAAGTCGCTCATGCTGCGGCTGAGGGAGAGCCTTGGTGAATGGATCCGCGGCGTTGTTCTTTGTGTCTACTCTCTTAATCTCGATCTCGCGGCGATCTACAATCTCCCGGATCAAATGAAATCGCCTCAGGATGTGTCTGGACCGCTGATGGGATCTGGGCTCCTTGGCTAACGCCATAGCCCCATTATTATCACAATACAAGGGTATTGGATCAATAATGGTTGGAACTACTCCTAGCTCCGAGACGAACTTCTTCATCCAGACGGCTTCCTTGGCGGCATCATTTGCAGCAATGTACTCAGCTTCCATCGTAGAGTCTGCAACGGTATCTTGTTTGGAACTCTTCCAACTTACCGCCCCTCCATTGAGGGTAAATACAAACCCTGAGATAGATTTGCTGTCATCCTTATCGCTCTGGAAGCTCGAATCGGTAAAGGCCTCCATTTGGATATCTTTATTACCATACACCAAGAACAATTCTTTAGTCCTTCGCAAGTACTTAAGAATGTTCTTCACAGCTGTCCAGTGGTTCTCCCCTGGGTTGGATTGATACCTGCTTATAACACTAAGTGCATAAGCTACATCTGGGCGTGTACATAACATCGCATACATTATAGATCCTACTGCCGAAGCATAAGGTATAATGCTCATGCGAGCTCTCTCTTCATCGGTCTTTGGACAAGAATCCTTGGAGAGAGTGACTCTATGGCAAGCGGGTAAGGCACCCCGCTTGGAGTCTTCCATACTAAACCTCTTTAGGATGGTGTTGATGTACCTGGTTTGGGACAGTCCCAATAACTTTTTGGATCTATCCCTATAGATCCTTATGCCCAGGATGTATGTGGCATCACCCAGGTCCTTCATGGAGAACCTCAGTGATAAGAATGATTTGACCGACTGTAGCATAGGAATATCATTTCCTATCAGAAGAATGTCATCCACGTACAATACGAGGAATGTGACAGCTCTTCCTACAGCCTTCCTATAAACACAAGGTTCATCTGGATTTTTGATGAAATCAAACTCTTTGATAACATCATCGAAACAGATGTTCCAACTCCGAGATGCCTGCTTTAATCCATATATGGATTTAAGCAATCTACATGCTTTCTCGCTGCTCCCACTGTCAATGAAGCCCTCCGGCTGATCCATATAAACACATTCTTCTAAATCTCCATTTAGGAATGCTGTTTTAACGTCCATCTGCCAGATTTCATAGTCGTAGTGAGCAGCAATAGCAAGTAGGATCCGAATAGATTTAAGCATGGCTACAGGCGAAAAAGTTTCGTCATAGTCCAAACCTGGTCTTTGACGAAAACCTTTCGCCACAAGTCTTGCCTTATAGGTCTCTACCTGCCCATCCACACCAATCTTTCTTTTAAAGATCCATTTGCACCCTACAGGTTTTACCCCAGGGGGTACAACGTCCAAAGTCCATACTTTGTTGGTGTACATAGACTCCATTTCGGATCTCATGGCATCCAGCCACTTCACAGAGTCACCACTCGTGATAGCTTGCTGAAAACTGGTAGGATCATCATCTTCCATGATACAGTCTTCTCTGTCACAATCAATGAGGAAACCGTAGTACCTCTCCGGTGGGCGAGAAGTCCTACCAGACCTACGGAGTGGCCGAGGTTCTTCAGTTTCTGTTGCAACAGCCGGTTCAACCAAATCGTCATTTGTAGTTTGTGTCTCCAGAACCTCTTCCAGATCTACTACCTTGCCATCATCTTTATCTGTGAAAAACTCTTTTTCCAAGAATGTGGCATACTGAGAAACAAACACCTTTTGTTCCTCTTTGTGGTAGAACAGATATCCATAAGAATTCTTTGGATATCCCACAAAGTTACACATGACTGACCGTGTCTCGAGTTTGTCCGGATTCTGCTTTTTAACATAGGCCGGGCAACCCCAAATCTTAATTCTCTTAAGAGATGGTCTCTTCCCATTCCATATCTCATATGGCGTGGTAGACACGGCTCTGGTCGGAACCCTGTTTAGCAGAAACGCTGCAGTCTCCAACGCATGCCCCCAAAACGAGACTGGTAACTCAGCATCACTCATCATGGACCGGACCATATCTAATAGGGTCCTATTCCGTCATT
This sequence comes from Agapanthus africanus, assembly GCA_030015575.1. Lineage (NCBI taxonomy): Eukaryota > Viridiplantae > Streptophyta > Magnoliopsida > Asparagales > Amaryllidaceae > Agapanthus > Agapanthus africanus. The sequence goes on from JASDDO010000029.1 coordinate 221,528,429, forward strand.
CTGACACACCGTTGTGCTGTGGTGTGTAAGGAGGAGTGATCTGAGAGAGAATCCCATTCTCTTTTAGGAAGTTTGCAAATTCTGTACTGAGATACTCTCCACCTCGATCTGATCGAAGCATCTTAATACTCAAGCCGGTTTGTTTTTCTACTTCTTGTTTATATTCAATGAATTTCTCGAAAGCTTCGGACTTGTGCTTTAATAAAAATACATGACCGAATCTTGAGAAATCGTCGGTGAATGTAATGAAGTATGAAAAACCGCCTCTAGCCTGTGTAGACATTGGCCCACATACATCACTATGTATGAGGCCAAGGAGCAGAGTAGCTCTTTCTCCGTGTCCGGTAAACGGAGTTTTGGTCATTTTACCCTTGATACAAGACTGGCAAGTCGCATAAGATTTATATTCAAAAGGATTTAAATATCCATCTTTGTGTAACTTGTTTAGTCTTGTTTCGTTAATATGACCAAGTCTACAGTGCCAAAGAAAAGCTTCATTTAATTCTGAAAGTTTTCTTTTATTAGTGTGTTGTATACTGAAAACTGTATGTTGATTTAGGACATATATTCCGTTATTAAGTGTACCATACCCAACCAACATTTGATTCAGGTGAATGTTCATAACATTGTTTTGCAATACAAAATTATACCCTTCATTGTCCAACAAAGAAACGGATATTATATTACATAGCATATCAGGTACAAAATAACATGGATTCAAAATCAAAATACATCCAGATGGTAACCCCAAGTGATACTCTCCCACTGCGACTGTATGTATATTGGAACCATTTCCAACGCGGAGAGTATGGTCACCTGTCTTCAAAACCTTGCTATTTCTCAGCCCCTCCATAGAATTGCAAATGTGAGAACCTGAACCGGTATCCAATACCCAGGAAGCAGAGTTTATAGAAAAACAGTTTTCAGTCACAAACGCACCTGAAGCAGAAGCATCACCATGCTTCTTCTTGAGACTTAGGTACTCCGTGCAATTGCGCTTCTAATGTCCTGTCTTGTGGCAATGAAAACACTCGCCTTTCCCTGGGTCTCCAGCCGTGGACTTTCCCTTTCCCTTCACCTTTTTGACTCCGCCCTTAGGATTAGTGGGTTTCTTCTTTTTCTTTCCCTTGGCCTTAGCTTTTGGGCGAGAAGAAGAAGACTGTCCAATGGTCATAACGGGAGTCTTTGCTGACTTCATAGTGCTTTCTGCACTCCTTAACATATTAAGGAGTTGAGGGAGGTCCTTCTCCATGCCATGCATGTTGAAGTTCACTATGAACTGAGCAAAGGTCGAGGGGAGGGACTGCAGAATAATATCTATATATTGCTCATTGTCCATTGTCCATCCAAGGTCCTCAAGCTCTTCTATAAGAGCTATCATCTTCAAAACATGGTCCGCTACTGGTGTGCCAGGGGCTATCCGCATGTGAAACAGTTTCCTTGATGCTTCGTATCGTAATACGCGGGACTGCTCCCCATACAACTCCTTTGTATGGAGCAGTATCCCGTGAATGTCCATGTCCTCGTGCTGCTTTTGATGTGTGTTATCCATCAATGCAAGCGCGAGGCATGTGGCCGTGGCACAGTCAGCGTCCCATGTCTTGCGGACTTCTATGTCCGCAACTGAGGATTTTGGGCCTGGGACGGGCGGGCCTGAAGCCGTGAGGACATATGATACTTTATCATAAGTCAAGGCGATCTTCAGATTCCTTAGCCAGTCTTTATAGTTGGTCCCATTCAGTTTGTTTTTATCTAGTAGAAGCTTAAGTCCAGTCATTGGTATCTGCCATTAAGAGAGAGAAAAGAATACACTCAGCGAAAGCTCTTGCATAGATTAGATTGGTTTATTATCTTGTCTAATCGATGTTTCCCACTGCTTTTTATCAAGTTTTTCTTTCAAACCTTAAAAAGAAAAACTAGCCAGGATTAATTACAGTCTACAACTTCGCTAACCGTTCAGCCAGGCCAGTGTCGGTACTTTGAGGGAGGTTCCCCGTGCTTTCGCACGGACCTAATTAGAGTAAACCTCGTTTTCCCAGAGGCGGAGCCCCGTTAACACCTTTCTAGACACTTAATGAGTTAGCTAATTGTAAACTGTAAAACTCTCCTAGGAGCAACTATTGCCCACAGTGGGATCGGGATCCAACCATCACATGGAAGGTATGCAATCTCATTGCAAATTTCAACACTTGAAATTCCCGATGTAATTTTTACCCCTAGCACTTATGACCTTAACTATGGTCAACAAATCATAAGTACCAGTCAAGTTCTACCAGTCATTTCTTGATTAATTAGACCCACCCATATGACCCTTAACTATGTTCAACAAAGTCGCATGAATGTCCTAATTAATCTGCATCATATGCAATGTAGGAAGACATCACTTAGCTACCGTTCACTACGCCTTAACTAAAGTCAACAAACGTAGCACGAATACTAAGTACTCTACTTCCTAAAATGACGGAGGGTTGCGAATGATTTTTAAGAAAATCTTTAACGCTTTGAACTTGATATCGTTGTAGAATCAAACAGTTTTTCAGAAGGAGTGGCTTAAGCTCCGTAGTTTTGAAATGTAGCTTTTTCATAAATAGCCGAGTAGTTTTCAAATCCGATTCTACAACATCTTTTTAGGTTTATTTTCTTTACATTAATCACATTAATGTAATCCCATCATTTAAGTCCTAAAGCCAATCACAGAAAAGAAACGAAAATAACACGTACGCTTATGCCATCCGCATTCGCCGCAATGTTCCGTTATGCACCGTTAGGTTACTTAACTAACGGCATACCGGGACGGGACTAGCGCGGGTATAAAACATAAGCAACGTCTACTATATATCATATATATAATAAGTCATTCGTCTCAGGTATCACAGAACACAGGCAGCAGAAATATAGATATAACGTGGGATATACTAGGACGTCTGTATTTAGTATTTAGCCAGAATAGAAAATACGGATTCCACAGTCGCGATGAATAGCCAAGCCCATACCCTGGACCCCTACGAGAGCAGCAAGTGACCCTACCAATCCTGAAGTTTAGGAGACCCGGTCTCGACTCCTCGAGATGGCCTCCCACTGAACCCCAGAACCCGGTCACCTGTGCTCCCCTCTTTGGGTCCATCCTAATGCGGAAAAGTAAATAATATACAACACTGGTGACACAACCGCAACCTGGAAGTGCCCCAAATAAAAGAATATTACATTACATTTGAATTTACATGAATGAAAATATAAAACTCTCATCTCACAAAAACCCCCCGGCTATTCGATCGCGACAATCCTGCACATCATATCTCAGCAACACATAATATCACATATCATCAACGTAAGTAAGTATGCATACCCCGATTGTCGTTGATGTATAGCAACGAAAACGGCGATATCAAACATACTACACTTACGGTCACAGAAAAGAAAGTGTAAAACTACAATATTTGGAATCCAGATTCTTTTTAGACATCATAAATGCGAAATATCACATATTTCGTATTTCATGCCTACACTATATGAATTCCACATATTGTATCACATTCCAGATAAACAGACAGTATTAAAGTTTTCGAACGAACTATCAAGCACCCAAGATTCACTAAAGCTCAACACTTGAGCAGGGTTCAAAAATCCGGAGTGTGACACAGTAGCGGCGGTCCAGCCGTAGAAGGGTCAAGCCAACGCCTCACATGTGGCACGCCGTACTGCCCCAAACCCTAGGGTTCAAAGGGCAGTTCGAGACGGTCACATAATCGAGTTAAGGTTTGTTGTCTTCTAGAGGGACCACCGCAAAAAGACTTGCACGCATCTCCAAACTATTTAAACCCCGTGAATATTGAGTAAATGATATTCGTTCAAACACTTCAATACTTTCTAGTTTACCCGGAAAAGAAAGCAAAAAGAAAATTCCGATCGAAACCACGAGTCTAAAAACATCTCCAGAATTTTTCAACAGCAGATTCAGATTAAATATACTCAAAATGTACTGTAGCAGGTAAAGTAAATTACTGTGCAAAAAAATGTCAAAGAGCCCGTTATATGGCCGCGGATGCGCGGCCTAATCTTGCTTATGCCGCGCTTCCGCGGCCCAAAGTACTGTTCATGGGGTCGTATTTTCCAGATTGTCTTATTTTTAACTGCTATATTTTTTGAGAATTTTTAATTCTGAAAAAGGTCAGTTTTTAAAAAATTTCCAGAGAGCACCTTTAAAAGTCGTATTTTTGTTTCGATCGGACTTTTTACTTCGCAAAAAGGTCGCCTAATGTTCTAGGTCGGCTCTGATACCAATGTTAGGTTAGTATAGCACCCTATGAAGAGATTTCAAGCATCACATGACCTAAAGTTTTCATTTTTAAGGTGCTAAACCAACATGCAAGTGGATCGATCCTAGAAATTAGGGTTAACAAACTATAAGTAAGTAAAGATTAGGGTTTAAAGGCTACAACCTTTGTAGCTCCCGTTTTTTGCTTCACTCCTTAGGCTCTTTGAGTGTTGGATGAAGGTCCACTCGTCGTCCTCTTGCGTCCACGACGATCCACCCGGAGATTCCCGTCCAAGCTCGCTACTTCGTCAAATCGAAGATAACACTCTAAACAAAACGGCTAAGCTTGTGTAGAATGTTGTTGTGGCTTTGGATCTCACTTCAAAAACCTTTCTTTGATTGTGTTTGACTCACTAGAAAAAACTAGAGAGGAGAAGATGAAGGAGGATGAAAATGGTGGCTATTTCTTTTCAAGAGATAAAATGATAACCATAAGGTTAAACTTCAAAAAGAAATAAATATCACTATATATATTTATTCCTTCTTGACTCCAACCATGATTAAATGATAGATGATTAATTTAACTTGGGTTTAGAATGATAAAGGAAAGGATAACCATGGTTTAGTGGTAGGTGAGGATGGTTAGGTTAGAAGAAGCATGTAGAAACTAGCATAATTATCCTTTCCTTTTTAAATCCATAATCAAATAATAATCCATTAAATAATCTATGGTGTGAGTCTAGCATTGCCACCATTTCCATATGCTAACAACCATGATGGATGGTTGTATGTATGTGTGTATGTATGCACATCCATATGTGCAAGAAACTAGCATGAAAGAAAGAAAGATAAACACACATGCATGCACACATCCATCATCCTTGAAAAGGTTTTCAAGTGAGAAAAACTAATGGTTAAATGATAAATCAACTCTTGATTTATCAATCCGGCCATATCACATATGACCCTACCAAAAGAAAGCCGCCCGATCAATGTACAGTATCATATACGCACATTTCAATCGGGTGCATGCGCATATCGCATATGCGCACCACAACGTTTCGCCTGGACTAGGTAACTCCTCTGTGGGACTCTAAGACTCGTCAATACGCCGGCAGAGGGTAATGATCATATCAAGTACCCTCAAGCCACAAGCGGTCAGCTAAACGTAACGGCCACCCGGGTATTGAGCGATTAGAAGACAACAAGCGAACCTGCTACAACTCCCGTCGAGCCATCCGGCAACACTACCGTACAGTCCGGTCTCTTCGTCAGATATGCTGCATATCGAGCCTAGGGATGGTCACGTCGACCCCAATAACTCAATAAGTCGTGTCGGTGAATGGTCTATAACAGATCGAGAAACTACTGATAACACTTATCAGCAAATCTCAGCAGCCCTGGCCAGGGACTTGCTGTTATAACCTGTCGAGCACAGCACAGCATCAACTCCCAATACCGGGAGAGACGAAACCCCTCCTATCGCTCATCGTCTTCGTGTGTCTCGGGACTGTACCCAACGGCCACCTGTTTGCACGACTCAGTAGAGCCGTGGTAGGGTGGCAATCAAAGTGCAGTGGAGAACACACAAGACTCCATGACGATCTCGGGTCTACAGACTAACCTGTACCAGTGTCACCTGAGAACTGCTATCCGACGATAGATATAATTCCATATAGGAGTTCTCGGTGAGTCCGTCCAGTGTACCCAGTCACCACTGAGCACCCGTATATGATCTTGATGTCAAACATCGATGAATGTGGGAACATCCATCGCCCATCGTATGGGTCTAGTATCATATACGCTAGTCTACTCTGGTATATCGATGCCCCATCTCGATATACCTACGACTAGGGACGTTCCAGGATATGCTTATAGACTACAGATGTCCCACTAGTATGATCTCCATCATAATCAGAGTAGTCAAGCCGATATCCTCAGGGCTTTATCAGCATGTATGAATGAATAAAAGCATGATCAAATAAACATGTCAGATAAAGAAGAACCAGATAGCATACTATCATGTCGAGCAAGAATGCAAACTGAATATATATACATGTATAGATACATCCACTATCACATAATGGCCTCTAGGGCATACATATATCCAACAAAACCCACTGCCAGTGTATTGACGAGTCTTTAGAGTCCCACACAGAGGGTTTTCACGGTTCAGGCGATTTGGTGTACATGAGGTATGTTGATACATACAGGTGCCTGATTAAATATGTGCACTTGCTGCGCAGACTTTAATCAGACGGTTGATAATACTAGCGGCTTAGGATTAATCTAGATTATTAAATCAGGTTTTTGATTTAATATTTAATATATGTATTTGTATATATGTATTCTAGTATTATTGTTCGCTATTCTTTCTCTCTCTTGGTTATTCGTATTTTTGTACGAGTATGCGTATATGTATTTCGGTACATGTACCGGGAAGTATTTCGTATTTTCTATGGAATAGCTTCTAGAAGGTGCCACATCATCTGTATGAATTTCCAATTTTTGGAAATTCATTTGACTCACAAATGAGGTGGAAGTGTGAGGTGGAAAGTGCATAGTGTTAAGCATGATTTTGGGCATGTAGCAATGTATGGTTGCTATTAATTTATTGGAAAAAGATATCTCTTTGATGGGAATAGGAGAGGGGGCCGGCCAATACTAGTGGGATGGAGGTTATTTTCATTTGGATGATTAATTTACATGCTAGCCCACTCTCTCATGCTCACACAAAAAGGAAAAAGAGTTATCCATTTTCGTTCATGCCAAAAGGCTTTCACCTCCTTCATCTTCTTCTTGAGTTTCTCATTGAGCTCAAGGGTAGAGAGAAAAACATAGTGACACACTACTACACCTCGACTCTCCATAGCTAGCGACTTTGAAGTGTCGGTTACCTCGTTCGTCGAGGTTGGAGCCTGCGCCGTTTCCCTCGGATGGATCATCGGAGACGAAAGAAGATCGGCAACCAAACCACATCAACGAGCCGCTAGGAGCTTGGAATGAAGAGCGAAGGACACGGATCAACTCGGTATAACGATTCTAACTCTTTGTTAGCTTGCTAGTATAAGGTTTAAGGTATATCTGAGATTCGGGTAGCGGTAGCGCCGGTTTGATAAATTTTTGTTCCACATTTTGGCCGCGTTTCGACGGCCGGGCGCTGCCGGGACCCTTCATGGTATCAGAGCCACCCTTTAAACCCCTTACTAGCTTGTTTAAATGTGCTTAAAAGATCGATCGACGGAAATTGCCAAAATCACGATTTCATTGTTCTGTTCTCTTGCGATTTTTCAAAAGTGTTCAAAAAATTATTTGCAGTAGCTTAAAAATCCGTGCAGGCGATTCTATGGGTGCAGAAAACATTTGGGCCTCTGATTCCTCAAAAGCGCCGCGGAACCGCCGCACTAACCCCCCATTGGCGGCGGATCCATAGCCATTTAGTGCCTACGGGCTTCCAAATTTTTACTGTAGCCCCCTGATGTGAAATTGTGATTTTTTTGATATCCTGTTTTGGACCAGGTTTCTGTGCAGTAATGTTTTTGCTATTGGGGCCAATTTGGAACTTAGTCGATCGATATTTTAAGCGTGTGTTTGACAGTACATACATTATATTCTGCGACCGTGAATGTCATTTGATCGATAAACCCGTCTAACTGCTATATGTCTTTTAGACAGGTTTGCGAACGTGACCTTCACGTTGATGTTCTGTGTTGTGCTGTGATGTTGGTTAGATCGTCGTGGTAGATAGCTGTGGTGCAATGTATAGTACAGTTTTATTTCATTTGTAAACCTTTTATTGCGGGGCGAGCGTCAGACATGTGGACTGCCGTCACTGCCAGTTTGTATAATATTCTTTTGGGGCACGACCGGGCTGAGGTCGATGACACCCTTGTATATTATTTTATTTTCTGTACTAGGATTACCCCGAGGTGGAGTGCAAGAATAGTCGGGTTATAGAGGGCAACCGGTCCGCATCTCAAGGCATTCAGACCCAGGAGGGGTGCTCAAGTTACCGGATTCCGTGAAGTGTTGGGTGGTCCATTCACGTTGCTGAAGGGGGCTGCCTCACTTCTGGTTTTGGCGGGTAACTTGCCGCGCTCGTAGGGGTCTAGGTTTCATTGCACATGCTATCCATACGACAGGGAACGTCGGGTCTCACTTGCGGCTCAAGTGAAACTCGGGGCTCCAGATTATCCACCATTCTTTATTGCTTCTGTGATGTTGCTTTATATCATGCCTGGGATGATTGTTATATATTTATATATTTACTAGTAGATGTTGTATATGTTTTGAACCCGCACTAGCCCAGTCCCCACTCTGTCGTTATTTAAGTAACCTAATAGGTGATGACAGGACCCAGTGGCGAATGCGGATGGCATATACGTACATTTTAATTTCGTTCTTTTCTGGGGTGATTAATTGATGGGAATGCATAGATTCTTATCAATGCAAAGATAAAACAAACCTATATATGATATTGTTGGAACCAAGTTTTTAAAAACTGACATTACAGACGTACACTTTTGCTTTGCATCGTGATATTCTTTTTGGAATATCCTGCACCTCATTTGACAAGGTAAGGGCAGAGATCCCATCATCGGGAGTGACCCCTTGAGTAAAAGTTTGCGTCAATGTAATAACTTTGCTATAGTCGATTATTTTTTCTTTGCATCGAGGTATTCAGTTTGTGATATCCTGCACCCCATTTTACGGGGAAAAAGACGAGATCCCTTCACCGGGAGTGACCTCTTTAGCAAAAGTTTTCGCCACTATATATTTATAAAACCACCAGGATTCCTTCAACGATATCAAGTTCATTACGTTAAAGGTTTTTCGCCAAAATCCAGCCGTAGCCCTCCGTCGTTTCGGATAAATAGTGCATAGTATTCGTGCGTTGTTTGTTGGCCAAAGCCAAGGCATCGTGTGCGGTAGCTGTGTATTGCTTATCCGTTGCATGGATATGCATTGGTTTAGGATAGTCGTACCACTTTGTTGGCCAAAGTCAAGGGTGTGTGCGGGTGGGTCTAAATCAATCAGGACAATGACGGGTAGAACTTGACTTGCGGGTTATGATTTGTTGGCCAAAGTCAAGGTCATAAACCGCTTGGGGTAAAAATCATATCGGGAGTTTCAAACATACAGGAAACTTGCCAGGCTTGCGCATACCTTCTGGAGTGTGGTGACTTGAGTGGCTTCCATCAAGTTATCAGGCGATGATAGTTGGATCCCGATTCCCACTGATGAGTAGCATTACTACTCGGGTAATTCCGACTAATTCTCCTTTTGGGTTTGGAGGAGAATTCGAGGAAACAGTGAGAGCCATCCAGATTAGATAAAATGATTAACCATTCTAATTTAGGTTAGAGTGCACGCTGAGTGTTTCTTCTCTCACTCTCTCTCTGGCTGGGGCTATGACCCGACTTTTGACTAAAACTCATGAACCCAATTGACCGAACCTTCTTTAAACACATTGGCTTTTGGAATGTCATGGTGTCGCATATACTGTTGCGACTTATATATCACTTTTGCATTTCTACAGAACACCCCGTATCATTACGAACGTCGACTTCCATTGGATAAATCCATCGTATGGTTATATACGAACTCGAAGGATCTTTTTTCGAGGATGGATTCTGGTTCTGGAGAGATTGAATAGGATTATTCGGTTTTCTTTTCTCTTTACCTTCTCTCAGGTTGTGAGGGCTCCTAGGATTAGGAGAGGGTACACCTATTGAGCTTATTGGATAGTCTTTCTCCAAACCATAGGCATGTGTCGAACGGTAGGGAAGGATGAAAACAAACAAGCTTAACTGTGGTGTATAAAAGGTAATATGTAAAGACATATAAAGGGATTAGAATAATGGAAAAGGAAATTGCGACCACCATCGTTCAAGTCAAAGACCGTGTATACCCCTGCCACTCCTACATTCACTTTACATTTCTTCAGAACACCTCGTATCACTACGAACATCCACTTCCATTGGATAAATCCATCGTATAGTTACATACGAACTCGAAGGAACTTTTTCGAGGATTGATTCTGGTTCAGGAGAAAAAGAATAGGATTATTCAGATGTCTTTTCCCATTGCCTTCTCTCAGGTTGTGAGGGCTCCTAGGATTATGAGAGTACACCTATTACGTGTAAGTCTACTGTACCGCCCCGGCCGTCTGTCCGAGGCCAAAATGCGGAAACACAAACTTTTCTTTAACTAGAAACTGGCACTACCGCGGACTATAAACCCGGATCGGACCATTAACCTACTACTAGCTAACTGGAGAAAGGGTAGAGAGCTATACAGAGCGATCCGTGTCCTTCGGTCTTCGACCACCATCCCGATCTCCTCACGGCATCTCTGGTCTCGATCTCCTCGTCAGAAAAGGCACTACATCACCGAGTCTTTTTACGGGCTCCCACCTCTGAACCGAGGCAACTCGGACACGAAGTTGGAAAGCCAACGTGTCCAAGATTGCTGTAGACTGAGTGTAGAATGGTTTGTCTCAAGGGGTCAATGAAGTTGCCACAAAGGAGGAGAAGCTGGAAGATTGAACTTTGAAATGGAGCTATCTTTTTGCGTGAATGAAAAATAAAATACTACAAAAACCTCACACAAAATGAATGGGGCTGTCCAAGAGTGGTGCTCGGCCACTATTGAGAATGGGGGGTGAGCATAAACCAAAGAGGGTGACCACAAGGAAAAAACAACAAAAACCCACACTCATTTCCTCATCAAGTCCCATTACCAATCTCATCTCAAAAAGCAAGTATTGATGCCAAAATAATCAAAACATGCTAGATCGATCATGAAGCAACCATGTGCTACAAAAACCACCCTCCATATTGTAAACGCCACTTTTACAAATAAGCCCCTCCCTTCAATTTTCAGCCAAAGAAAGAAAGAAAGAAAAATGGCCAAAACGGAATGCAAACTAGCAACTTCAAAAAAAGCGATCCCGTAATAAATTACAGGAAAACTCCGCGACTGTATATACATACCCGCATTTGTATTCCGACCGAATACAAATGCAATGAGACAAAATCTACAATGTACAATATTAGGATCCGGCTTAAACAAAAGCCCGCTAGTATTATCCGTCCGATGCATGACACGTGCACAAGTGCACGCGTTTGTTCGAACCCTGCTGTTCATATCAGATTTTTGCATTTTTATACCGCCCAATTTTTATCATACTGCTTATCGGTAGGTACTCTTGAGCCGTGTTTGCTATTCAATTGCAGGATACAGGTTCTCGGCTCTAAACGGTGAAATTCGTGGAAAAACACGACAAAATCCGGGTTCCTACCAACCACAGATAAAACACGGGTCTCCGGTCTTTATCCGTCTGTTGCCACACACCAGTTTAAGAGACAAAATGGCAAATCAATGTTATTTTCATGCACAAGGCTCAATGGCAACACAAGATCCAAGAAATCTACACGGAGCTCAAGAAAATCATGGCAAAAAGATCCACATCCAATCACCTTTTGGTCTACTAAAATTCTTGAAGAAATTTGGAAAGATTATCAGAAAAATCATATACCAGACTGAAGGACATAAAGGACCAGGACACCACACAAAACCCGAGGGGCTAACTCCTCTATACGGCCGCGGTTCCGCGGCCAATAGGGGTTATAGGCCGCGGAACCGCGGCCGTACGGTGTCGGCAGAAGATGGGATTTTGGGGGTATTTTGGTATTTTTATATTGAGGCAGAATTTTGCCCTAGATTTTCAGTTCACTGCCTATAAATAGCCCAGAACCTTGTGAAGCCAAAGGGTGCTTAATCTTGTATTTAGATTTTAGGTTTTAGTTGTTGTTGTTCTTCCTCTTCTTATCTCTTCTCCATTGAAAAACTTGTAGTGAGCTTTTGTGAGTGAAGGATGATGAATAAAGAAGTTCTTTTTGTTATTTTACTTGTCTTGCTCTTGTTATGTTAATTGCTTGTATCTTTAATTGATAAGTAGTTGTTATTTATTGTTGTTTCTTTCTTTTCTCTTTTCCTTTATCCTTAAACAACCATGATGCTTACAGTTGATCCTTGCCAAGGTGAGGTCGCAAATAGCTAGTTGTTATCTTCTAATCTCTTTCTGTCTATCTTAATCTTTTATTTTATTTTCTTTTCGTTATGATGTGTGAGTAGTTTCTATATTTGTTAGGATAGGATAAGGGAAGTTTGAGAGAAGGAAATCTCTCTCACTCTTTCCTTGCCCAACATCTTAAATCGACTCCCGTTAATTGAACCACAATCCGCTCCCTACGGCACCCTATCCTACATGATAGCGGTGATTCCGTAGTGAGACCGGTTGTGGTTGAATTAACCGGAGGTTATGGCTAAGAGCCAAGAACGGACGGACAAGAACCAAAAGGAAGAACTTAAGCGTTGGAAAGCCTAGCTTATACTCGCAAGTTCCTTCCTAGTCGTGCTAATCCCCGTTGTTGCCGATTACCGTAACACCGATATTAAGAGTGGCAACGAAAGAAGTGAGCGACTCCTAACTCAAACTAACCTAATCCTAACCCTAACAAGCTCTCTTTACATATCATTTCAACTTAGTTAATCACAAACAAATCTGGACTTTTGGATTTAACTCGTTAAAACACATAGAAAAATATTCCCATCTCCCTGCGGACGACCCGTACTCAACCGGCTAGCTACAAGCGAAACCGTTTTGATTACTGTAATTAACTAAACTTGAACACGCAGAATCTCTAACAATCAAATGGCGCCGTTGCTGGGGAGACGGTAGTTTATTTTTTCTGTAATTTCGGGTTAATTTGTGAATATAAATCTAACTGAAAAACAAAAAAAAAATACATTGTAAAAAAAATCAACTTGTTATTTTTGACTAGTTTTTGTGCAAGTGTGCAGGATAATACGGAGTTCGAGTTCAGTGCCAAAGACGTGGGATATTCGACGTTCAAGTTCAGTGCCAAAGACGTGGGAAGATAGACCCATATTTCGCGGCTACACCGCGACGGATCAAAACGAAGCAAACGGTCTACTGTAAAAATCTGGAGCAGATACAGTGAGCAAATCAAGATTCAGCAAATTCAGACAAGCAGAGGTCTCCCAGACCAGCACACAGAAAAAAATTGGAAGCCCAATCTCTCTGTTAAGCCGCGGAACCGCGACCTAAGCACGTGTTTGGCCGCGGAACCGCGGCCATTTGGCGCCTTCAGGCTGCCATTTTTTCTGTGAGTCTTTCTCTTCTTCCCCCCACTCCTCTGGACTCCACTGAACTGTGTTTTCTGCAGCATTCTTTGCACAAATTCTCTTCCCCCTTCCAATAAACTGTTCTTGTGCAGGATTCTTTGCGCCGCGCTAAAAAAAATAAAAAATGTTTGCAGTTGATTTGTTACCGCTTTGCATTCATTAATACGGACTTAAGGGGCTTGAAACCAATTCAGATTGGGTGGGGATTTCATCACCCTTCCCAGGACCCCAAAAATCACAAAAAGCATATGCATTGACCATTGTTAATTTAAAAAATACTAGACTCAGCCCTAAGGACTTCGCGCTCAATAGGACAGAGGACTAGTTTCAGGCATCGGCCGTTTATCCTATCTGACTTTTGCGGTGCCTAGGCAAGTGTGTCGAAGGCAAGTGGTTAATTAATTAGGACCACTACTTACGTAGTGGGGAGCCTCCCACTTACCTGGCACTTACCTGGCCGCAATTAACGGAGAAGAGGCGGTTTGAGGTCCTGTTTCTAGCCCTTTGGAACAGTTAGGAGCTGTCTAGCTGACCTAGGTGACCCTAGATCTATGTGTGATTGTGCATATCTTGTTTGTGGTTGCTTAAAGCCGTGAGTCCGTACATATTTCAGAAAATCTCTTTCTAAAAAAAAAAAGAAGAAGAAAAAAAATTTCAAAAACTTTTATAAAAACTTGCTCTTTGTCGCCAAAATCCACTTTTCACCCACCACCCATCGCACTCCTCCATTGATGTTTTCATACCCTCACCTTCTCCGCTTTGACTATACTAAACTCGTTTAGTGTATGTCCGCTTGGACTCGGGACACTAGCGCCCGCCTAGTCCGTGTTACGTTAGTCGCTACCGACTACGCGATCGACTCAGACGTCGAAACTCCGTCCACTCCTCTTTCACCCTTACCTTTGCCGGCCAACACCGACGTTGACCGGAATTCTGTTCATACATCTTCACCTTCACCATCACCATCACCAACCTCTTCTTCCGCGATGTCAGGATTTAATCCAAACATCTCTTTGACTACCCCAGGTTTGACTCTACCTCCTATGGAAGCAAACAACCCACCACCACCGCCTGTTGTAGCGCCGCAGCGAATCGCGCTCCAGGATCGTTTCTATCCCACCCGTTCCGCACTTCCCACTTGTCTTTCTCTTCCACCGGCCAATGGGGATAATTTTGAAATTAAGCCCCACTTCATCAACATGCTTCGGCGATTCCATGGGCTTGGATCTGAAGATGCCTATATCTTCATCAATAAATTTCAAAACGTTTGTGCCATGATGAAAACCACCCAGCTGTCGGAAGATGCTATACGTCTACGGGTCATTCAATTCACTTTATGCGATCTTGCTGAAAAATGGCTGTATAGCACCGCTTCCCACTCCATAACCAGTTGGGACGAGTTTGTTAAAGCGTTTCTGAAAAAATTCTATCCGAATCATAAAACCGCAAGGATCCGTAACGAAATCAACCAATTCTCTCAGCTTCCTTCTGAACCCTTCTGGAAGTGCTTTGACCGGTATAAAGACCTTCTTGTTCAGTGTCCTCACCACGGTATAGAGAAATGGCAACTTTACCAAACCTTATACGAGGGCCTGAACCCAGCAACCAAGCAGTTGTTGGAAACCATTTGTCAGGGCCACTTTCTATCGAAATCTGATGAGGAAGCGTGGCAATTCTTTGTCGACCTTGTGGAGCAAACGCTACAATGGGAGAGCACCAGACCGACTTCTTCTTCTTCTACCTCCACTTCTACCGGTCAGTCTAGGGTAGGAATTCACCAACTTGATGTCTCTATTGCGATGAAAGCTGAAATGGTTGCAATAACGAGAAATCTTGAAGCGATAGAGAGCAAATTTTCTTGTCCTGCTCCTACCCCTGTTCTCCCCCTTCGTACCATTTGCGCTTGTTGTTTTGATCCTTCTCACTTAACCGAAGAGTGTCCTTACAATCCACCATCTCAAGGACAGGATCAGGTTAATGCTGCATTTCAGTAAAGACCGAGAAATGATCCATACTCTTCCACATACAATCCTGGTTGGAGGAACCACCCCAATTTTGCCTGGAATCAGAATCAGCATCAACTCCAAGGCAAAAATTTCCAAAGGCCCCCTCCGCCGCAACAACAAGCACAACAAAAAACTCAACACCAGTTTCAGCAGCCTTTCCAACCCCAACCTTTTCAAAATCAGACGAACAACTTTGCACCCAATAATTCTTTTCCCCAAAACAACTTTGTTCCGTCAAACAACGATAAGGTTTCCTCGCTCGAACGAAGTCTGGAGGCGTTCGTTAAACAATCGACACAATCCACCGCCAACATCCAGTCTTCCATTCAGTCCTTAGTGCAACACACTGCCTCTCATGAGAAAAGCATCAAGACCATCGAGGCCCAGATTGCACAGCTGAATGCGGCCTTAAGCGAGCGAGAGAAGGGGAAGCTCCCGTCCCAGCCACTCCCAAATCCCGATCACCCACATAATGTACATGTTGCTCTTGAACAACAGAACCATAATGTGAGTGCTGTGACCACATTGAGATCGGGAAGGATGCTGCAAAACAACATTGGCACACGGATCAACGATGACACCCCGGCCGCTTCTTCTTCTTCTTCTTCTCCTGCTTCTTCGTCTTCTGAGCCTATTCTCCATTCTTCAAAGGGCTCTCCTTCTTCTTCTTCTTCTGCTCTGAACGGACCCACTTCTCACTCCACGAAAACACCTGTTCTGGGATCCGTTCCAACTCCACAATCTCCTCCGCAAGCATTAGACTCAACCAATTTTAAAAACGTCCCATTTCCAAACCGGTTGCGGTCTAATAAACAAAATCCTCAAATGGAGAAGATTCTGGAGTTATTTAAGCAGGTTAACATTAACATTCCTCTTTTAGATGCCGTCCAACAAGTCCCATCCTACGCAAAAATCTTAAAGGACTTGTGTACGAAAAAGAGGAAGTCTCAGGTACCAAAGAAAGTTTACTTGGCTAGTGCTGTGAGTGATGCTCTTACCCAATCTTTACCACAAAAACGGAAGGACCCTGGCTGTCCTACGATTTCTATTACCATTGGGGATAAGAACATCAACCGCGCACTATTAGATCTTGGTGCCAGTGTTAACCTGCTTCCGTACTCAGTATACGAGCAATTAGGCGTAGGAGAGCTGAAACCCACACACTGTACTCTCCAAATGGCCGACCGATCGATCCTAGGGTTGAGCTAGAGGATGTGTTAATCAAAGTCGGGGACTTCATATTCCCCGTTGACTTCATTGTATTAGACACACAGCCTGTAGCTAACCCCAGGAATCAAATTCCGGTGATACTCGGTCGCCCATTCCTTGCAACCTCAAATGCTGTGATCAATTGTCACAATGGTTCGATGAACCTCTCTTCTGGAAACATGACAATTGAACTCAACATTTTTAGGTTGGGGAATCAGCCCTCCGAACCTAATGCTCATATACTGGATGTTTGCTGAATCCAGGAGATCACCCCAGAAGAGTGTGAATTCGAGGAGTTTCTGTTCGATCACGATAACCTTAACGCCACTAGTGCGTTCCTCCTCGAACCTGCTGCTGTTTCTGCGCCCGACAATGACTACGAGTGTTTCACTTTCACGAACGATCTTAGCCACTCACCACCCGAGTTTGAATCCTTCGAATTTCCGGATGAGATACCTGAACCATCCAACTCGGTCGCTTACACTCATTTTGAACTTTTGCTGGAGTCCTTTGAGTTCGAGACCTCTTCACCAATCGTGCCTTCCATCGTTTCACCTCCAACGCTCGAACTCAAGCCTTTGCCATCTCACCTTAAGTACGCTTACTTGGGTGAGAACGAGACCCTCCCGGTTATCATCTCGGCTTCTCTAACTCCCGAGCAAGAGAAAGCCCTTCTAGCGGTCTTGTACAGCAATAGGCAAGCTTTTGGCTGGTCCATGGCGGACATCAAGGGGATTAGTCCTCTGATCGTTGAACATCACATTCATCTGATGGATGATGCCAAACCAGCCAGGGATCCACAAAGACGTCTCAACCCAGTCATGAAAGTGGCTGTGAAGAAGGAGATCGTAAAATGTCTGGATAGTGGTATCATTTACCCTATCTCTAATAACCAGTGGGTTAGCCCCATTGACGTTGTCCCCAAGAAATCAGGTATAACGGTCATCACTAACGAGGCGAACGAGTTAATCCCTACTCGCACCTAAACTGGGTAGCGAGTATGCATCGATTACAGAAAACTCAACACCGCAACGCGGAAGGACCACTTCCCGCTACCTTTCATTGACCAAATGCTTGAACGATTGGCCGGACACGAGTACTACTGCTTTCTTGATGGCTACTGCGGCTATAATCAAATTCCCATCGCCGAAAAAGACCAGGACAAGACCACATTCACTTGTCCTTTTGGCACGTTTGCATATCGTCGCATGCCCTTTGGGTTATGCAATGCGCCCGCTACCTTCCAGCGGTGTATGATGGGAATCTTCTCAGACATGGTGGAAAAATTTCTGGAGATCTTCATGGACGATTTCTCCATCTTCGGCGAATCCTTCAACGAGTGTTTGCTGCATCTTGACGCTGTCCTTACCCGATGTAAGGACAAGAATCTCACTCTGAATTGGGAGAAGTGCCACTTCATGGTGCGCGAAGGTATTGTCTTAGGACATATCATCTCGCAAAATGGCATAGAGGTTGACAAAGCAAAGATTGAGGTCATTTCCAATCTACCTCCTCCCAGATGCGTCCGAGACATCCGAGCCTTCCTTGGCCATGCCGGTTTCTATAGACGGATCATCAAGGACTTTAGCAAGATTACTAGGCCCTTGACTCTTCTGCTGGCCAAGGACACGCCTTTCGACTTCAACTCGAGCTGTGTGACTGCGTTCGAGTCAATGAAAAGCTCACTCACTTCTGCTCCCGTTCTTTCTTCACCTGACTGGACGCACCCATTTGAGATTATGTGCGATGCATCCGACTTTGCCATTGGTGCTGTCCTTAGACAACACATCAACAAGATGTCGCACGTAATCTATTATGCGAGCCGAACCCTGAACGGCGCCCAACTCAATTATACAACAATTGAGAAGGAATTCTTGGCTGTTGTATTTGCTTTAGAAAAGTTCAGGCCCTACCTCATCGGCTCTCCAGTCATTGTCTACACAGACTATTCTGCTCTGTGCCATCTTTTTGCGAAGAAAGATGCAAAATCTCGGCTAATATGTTGGATCCTCTTGCTTCAAGAGTTTGACCTTGTCATTAAGGACAAACGAGGATGTGAAAACGTAGTTGCCGACTATCTCTCACGACTTCCTTCTTCGCCTTCGCTTCCAATTCCAATCAACGACGTTTTCCCGGATGAACAGCTCTTGACAGTATCTTGCGAACCCTGGTTCACAGATATTGTGAACTATTTGGCCACAGGATTACTACCGACTGAATGGTCAAGTCAGGAAAGACATCGCTTCTTATCCCAAGTAAAACACTTTTACTGGGACGAACCCTATCTGTTCAAGTACTGTCCCGACCAGATTATTCGTCGGTGTGTCCCTGACGATGAATTCAAGAGTGTGCTGTCATTTTGCCACAATCAAGCGTGTGGCGGGCATTTTGGCCCCAGAAAGACAGCTGAGAAGATCTTGCAATGTGGTTTCTACTGGCCACAACTCTTCAAAGACGCTCATGACTATTGCAAGACTTGCTCCCGGTGCCAACACATAGGCCGGATATCCCGGAGGAACGAGATGCCGCTCCAACCAATCTTGGTTGTGGAAATTTTTGACGTTTGGGGGATAGATTTCATGGGGCCGTTTCCCAGCTCTTTCGGGAACTTGTACATCCTTCTCGCTGTTGATTACGTCTCTAAATGGGTCGAGGCTGTGCCCAGCCTGTCGTTAGGTTTCTTAAAGAAAACATTTTCTCCCGGTTTGGGCACCCCCGAGCGATCATTAGCGACAATGGAACTCATTTCTGCAACAAGACTTTCGAGTCCTTGATGCGGAAATATTCCATTAATCATAAGCTATCTACGCCCTACCATCCCCAAACCTGTGGGCAAGCCGAAGTTTGAAATCGGCAAATCAAGCAGATACTGGAGAAGACGGTTTCCAAGAACCGTAAGGATTGGTCGTTGAAACTCACTGATGCCCTTTGGGCATTTCGAACCGCTTATAAGACCGATCTTGGCATGTCTCCATATCGGCTTGTGTACGGAAAGGCTTGCCACCTACCTGTCGAAATAGAGCATCGTGTATTTTAGGCGATAAAGGAGCTGAATCTGTCTCTCGAAGATGCGGGCAGCCATCGGAAGCTGCAGTTGAACGAATTGAGCGAGCTTAGGGATGAGGCTTACGATAACGCGGTTGTCGTTAAGAATCGAACGAAGGTGTTTAACGATAAACACCTTTTGCGCAAAACGTTCGTACCTGGTCAACAGGTACTGCTTTACGACACCAGACTACACTTCCATCCAGGAAAGCTCAGATCTCGCTGGAAAGGGCCGTATTTTGTGCGGAATGTGTATCCGCATGGCGCTGTGGATTTGGAGAATCCAAAGGACGGTTCATTCTTCAAAGTGAACGGACACCGACTAAAACCGTACCTTAGCGCCAAACCAACAGAGGAGCTCCTGTTCTTACAGGAGCCGGTTTACCCTGCATAATCTTCCTCTGCCTACCACCAAACTTCGGTTATCCAGCCAAGAACAGTAGACACTGTTCCAAATAAGTTTTGGGGTATGTATATACCATTTTGTATATATTTGTGAATATTCTTTTCCATTTTTGCTCTTTTTCTTTTCTTTAAAAACAAAAAAAAACAAAGAAAAAATTTGTGTATAGCTAACCGACAATTTTGACCCTTCAAATGATCTCTTCATGCAATGACAGTGAAGGCACTGTCCAGTTTAAGTTTTGTGGTACGCTCGGTACGCATTTCTTACCTTCGCATTCATATGTATATTTTGCATCTGCATATTAAAATCCATAAAATGCATAAAAATCTGAAAATTTTCTAAAAATATAAAAACTTTTCTGTCAAGTTAGCTAGTGGAAAAACGTTATTCAACATTTCAACGGTTTTGTTTGATAAGATAAGAATAACTAAATCTTATTTTTAGATTTTGAAAACCTGAAAGATAACTCTCCTTTGAAGTTAACTATAGCTGATATACGTCTTTACATCACACTTCACGTGTCGTGAGTTTTGGAAATTAGATGACAAGTCTTTTATGTCTAAAAACTTTTAAATGGATAAATGATTTTCTGAGGATCAAATAGGTTTGTTCTGAAATAAGTAATATCAAGAATAGTTTATGAAGTGAAGTGAATATGAAGGGATATTATTGATGCCTTAATTGGAAGTAAGTCTGAAAAATAACCCATCTGAAACTTAATTACACACCGAACCCACTAAACACGTCTTTTATCCAAAAATAATAATTGAACTGCCGGTTATGTCTCCGTTCGTATTGAATCATCATGATTTTCACGCCAAACTGTCTTTTGTTTTTGGACCTAGGTAACTTGAGTAATTAAGTCCGCTGGGGTGTTTCTACACCTAATGCCCTAAAGCCAACAGGTTTGGGTCCATTGGCCCAAAGCTCGCTAAGAAGCCTAGAAAGTCCGATTAAAACAAAGTCAAGCAAGTGTTCTCTCCGAGTTAAAATTCCTAACGGTTCTTTGTGTGAGAATAATCTTGATAAAAGACAGGCTTTTATAAAAATTTTAGCGGAGATATGAAGGTTTTATTCTATGATAAAGACTATTGCACGTTCACAGAGGTGTGTATGAAATGAAAACAAGAAAAAGGTGGAGTGAAAAATAAGACCTAGTTTCCTGTTAAGGAAGATAGAAATTCCGAAGTTGAAACTGTACTGGAAAACGAAACTTGAAAAATGCTTAACTCTTTATAAAACTTATGTGATCCTTTTTAAAATTTTCATCTGGGCTTTACTGTGTGACATAATGACTTTAATCGATCCTTCTGGAAACAAAACGACACTATTTGCACTGCACGTAAAGACATATAAAATCTGTAGTTAAATAAGAAGCGAGGTGTGAAAAATAAGGGTTTGATAGTCTAGACTTGGGATCATAGAATTGTTATTTTCTGAAACAAAACTTTAGGGTTTGAATCATAGTTATTTTGCAAAACTAGCTTGACCGGATTTTGTGGGTAGTATCCGCTGAAAATCCTCAGGTGACAACACCTGCCATAAACCCATACGGCCTCTACAACGTTTCGCCCGAAACTTGAGAAACTGTCTGTGGGGGACTCTAAAGACTCGTCAATACTTTAGCTGTGGATTTAACCACTAGCACGACAGAGGTATTAGTCGTACGTAATGGGCTACCAGGTATTGACCAAACGGGAGGTCGATGAGCAAACTCATCCCGACACCCTACTGAGCCCGTCAGTGACAATATCTGTAAAGTCCGATCCGTTCGTCTATGAGTATCGCATGTTGGGCCTAGGGGGTTGGTAAAAGTCAGACCCCCAAAAGCGGTACAAGTCGTGTCGGAGTATAGCCCAGAACACCCTGAGATACTACTGGAATACCTACCAGTAAATCTCCTGCCTTGGCCAAGGAATTCGTTTAATGGCTCTTCTAGACACAGCGCGATCTCAACCCCAATACCGGGAGAGACAAACCCCTGCCGATCCGCTCACTGCCTCCATGTGGCTCGGGACTGTACCCAACTAAAACCTGTTTGCACGACTCCTTTGAGCCGTGGTAGGGTAGTAATCAAACTACAGTGGGAACTCACACGAGACAAATGACGATCACTGGTCGATGAACTAACCTGTACACATGTCACCAGGGAACTGCTATCTGACGTCAAGTATAATACCAACTAGCATGTTCCCGGCGAGTCCTGTCCGGTGTACTCATAAACCAATTAGCACCTTTATACATTTTAGGTGAACCAACTGACACCAGTGGCTTGTGAGACCGGGCACCGCCCCTCGTCGGGGTCTCGACTGTATACACTAGTCTACTCGTGAGTATATCGATGCCCTGTCTCGAAAACTCCCACGACTAGGGACCTTTTAAGGATGTTCTTATAGACCCCAGCTCCCACGTATATGATCACCATCATACTGCTGGCCATCAAGCAAGAATCCTAAGGGCTCTATCAATGCGCAATAGTGACCTGTAAGGTCACCTAAAGCAGTACACGATGATAAAGACAGATCAGATAGTATACAAACCTCTCGAGTAAGACTGTCCTACCGGTATAGGTCCCCCCTCAATCATTGCAATCACGTGCCTGCAATCCAATAATTGACTCTGAGGGCACTATATCCAATAATCTCCCACTTGCACTCAAGGCTAATTATTGCGATGTCGCATACTCACAGCCCCGTGTGATACCGAACACCCGACTCCTCTACTAATAAATTTCATAAAACCCGTTTGCGAAACTATTGCGTTTGAGGAATAGCCTCAGTGAGTGGATCCGCCCTGATGTATCTTTCTTTGTCTCTCTTTATCTCAAGTTCGCGGAGAAAGCCATCTCCCGAAATGAGCAACACCTGTCTTAGAATATGTCTGAATATCTGATGGGACCTAGTTCATAAATGAACTCCAAATCCAAACTTCCTAGACTGTATCGACAACTGAACTTAATCAGTATCCTGCGGCATGCCTCCCTCAGTACCTCCTTGGACCACCTGTCCAAAATACTGCCCTTCGTCAGAGGGAAAACTATAACTCTGACAGTCACTCTGTCATCCAGGACACCTTGGAAGCCTGGAATGATAACTGTCTCCCGAATGAGGCTGTCGTTATCATATCCCTAGAACATCCACTTATGTTCTAAAACTGCTTCCGAATGTTTCTCCAGGATTGGATCAATATCAACTTATTGCATCTCGTGCAAAAACAACATCTGGTGTGGTACTTGACATCTCATGATCAACTCAATGCCTAAGCTAGTGATCCGCCGATCACGCACATCCCTTTCCCCTTTAGTCTATAAGACACCTTTAAAGAGGGTGACTCCATCACCTGCAGGTATACTACTGTGCCAGGAGTCGTCCATTCTAAATACTCATAGAATGCTGTCTAAGTACCCAGATTGGGAAACTACCCAAATCTAGATCTAAAACCATAGATCCAGTAACCAGTATGTCTTGATATAATATCCAAGTCCCGTGTGGAGAAACTACTGTGTGACAACCAAAGTATAACCGATCGTAGTATAGGAATTTGACTTCCTATTCTATGTATGTCATCCAAATACCAGGACATCACACCCTACTACCTTCTTAACAGATCCATCCCCTATTCTAATGAAGTCAAACCTATGACTGTCATATCAGAAATAGATGATCTATCTCCGCTAAACCTGCTTTAACAATAACAAAAGCTACTTATCCACCAAGCTTCCGCTACTCCCACTGACTGTGACAACCCTCTGGCAGAGTCATATACACGTACGCTTCCAAAGCCAGTTCAGAACGACGCTATACTCATCCTCCTGCCGGGTCTCATAGTCTGGAACAACTGTAGTGTCAAGTCTGGGTAAACAAGAACCTCCCTGTCACCGTCCTTGAGGCTACCTGAGTATCTCTCGGGTGCCTGAGATTACCCACCATATCTGTGGAGTGGCCAATGGAATGTCAAACCAGATTGAATCTTTATGTTCTTTATCACATGAAAACGCGGTTTTTGGAATTTTGTTCGATCGGAAATGTAAACACATTAGACAAAGCTAGACTAGGTTAATGGCGTAGCCCCGATACCAGTGTAAGCGCACGGCGGCGCCCCGGCCGTCTTTCCGAGACCAAAATACGGAAACGATGATTTACTTTAACTTTTATAACTGGCACCACCGCACACAAAAGTCCCGGATCGGGCCATTAAACTAGTCCTAGCTAACTAAAGAACGGGTAGAGAGATATACCGAGCGATCCGTGTCCTTCGGTCTTCTTGCCGTCGTCCCGATCTTCCCGCGGAATCTCCGGTCTTCACCTCCTCGCCGGAAGGGCACCACGTCGCCGGCTTCTTTTACGGACACCCACCTCTGGACCGAGGCAACTCGGGCATGAAGTTGGCGAGTCGACGTGCCCAAGATTTGCTGTAGAATAGTGTAGTGTTATGTCTCATTTGGGGTTGTAGGAAGTTGCCTTTTTGTGGAGAAAATGATATATGAACTTTTGTAGAGGAACTTGGGAATTTTGTAGCATGAAAAGAACAAAATTCCCTTATAGAATTTTTTGGACAGTCCCCAAAGAGCTTGGCCGGCCGTTTCCCATGAGGAATGAGAATGGAGTAAATCAAGAAGAGAGAGAGCAAGTCCAAGGGGGGGTGTATCTCAATAATGCAAGAGAGTGTTGAGTTATCATGAAGCATGATCACAAGACAAGGTCCAACACTCCACCCACTAATCATCACTTCCAAAAGTCAAGTAATCATGGTCATAAGAAGTCAAATGATGGTGCAACCATCATGAAGCAAGGATATGCAAATAACACCCTCCACAAATGCGAATTTGCATAAATGCAAATAAGCCCTCCTCCACCATTTTTCGGCCAAAGAAAGATACAAAGGAAATTGGCCGAAACTGAAAAACAAACTGGCAACGTCGGAAAACTGATCCCGTAATTAATTACAGGAAAACCCCGCTACTGTATATACATACCGGGATTTGTATTCCGACCGAAATACAAATGCAATGAGATAAATCTACACTGTACAATACTAGGATCCGGCTTAAACCAAAGCCTGCTAGTATTAACCGTCCGATCATGATCCGTGCAATACCGTACTTATCTGATCGAACCCTGCCATATCTCCATATGGCCTCTATAGCGTTTCGCCCGAAACTAGATCAACTGTCTGTAGGGGACTCTAAAGACTCGACAACACCTTGGTTGTGGATTTAACCACTAGCACGTCAGAGGTATTAGCCATACGTAATGGGCTACCAGGTATTTACCAAAAGGGACATCTGTGAGTGAACTCATCCTGACACCCTACTGAGCCTGTCAGTGACAATATCCGTACAGTCCGTTCCGTTCGTTTATGAGCATCGCATGGCGGGCCTAAGGGGTTGGTAAAAGTCAGACCCCCAAAAGCGGTACAAGTCGTGTCGGAGTGTAGCCCAGAACACCCAGAGATACTACTGGAATACCTACCAGTAAATCTCCTGCCTTGGCCAAGGACTTTTCATGTACTGGCTCTCCTAGACACAGCGCGACCTCACCCCCAATACCGGGAGAGACGAACCCCTGAAGATCCGCTCACTGCCTCCATGTGGCTCGGGACTGTAACCAACTAAAACCTGTTTGCACGTCTCCTTTGAGCGTGGTAGGGTAGTAATCAAAGTACGGTGGGAACTCACACGAGACAAATGACGATCCTTAGGTCGACGTACTAACATGTACACATGTCACCAGGGAACTGCCATCTGACGTCAGGTATAAGACCAACTAGCATGTTCCCGGCGAGTCATGTCCGGTGTACTCATAACCCAATGAGCACCTGTATACATCTTAGCTGAACCAACTAACACCAGTGGCTTGTGAGACCGGCCACCGCCCCTCGTCGGGGTCTCGACTGTATACACTAGTCTACTCTGGAGTATCGATGCCCTGTCTCGAAACTCCCACGACTAGGGACCTTTTAAGGATGTGCTTATAGACTACCAGCTCCCACGTATATGATCGCCCTCATACTGCTGGCAGTCAAGCAAGAATCCTCGGGGCTCTATCAACGTGTAATAGCGACCTATCAGGTCACCTAAAGCAGTACACGATGATAAAGATAAACCAGATAGCATACTATCATCTTGAGTAAGACTGTCCTACAGGGATAGGTCCTCCCTCAATCATTGCAATCACGTGCCTGTGATCCAATAATTGACTCTGAGGGCACTATCTCCAACAATCTCCCACATGCACTAAAGCCTATTTATTGCGATGTCGCATACTCACGGCCCGTGTGACACCGAACACCCAACTCCTCTCCTAGTCAGTCTCACAAAGCTCGTTTGCGAAACTATTACGTTCGAGGAATAGCCTCAGTGAGTGGATCCGCTGTTATGTTTCTTTCTATGTCTCTCTTTATCTCAAGTTCGCGGAGAAAGCCATCTCCCGAAATGAGCAATACCTGTCTTATAATGTGTCTGGATGTCTGACGGGACCTAGCTCATAGATGAACTCCAAATCCAAACTTCTTAGACTGTATCGTCAACTGAACTTAATCAGTATCCTGCACCATGCCTCCCTCAGTATCCCCTTGGACCACCTGTCCAAATACTGCCCTTCTTCAGAGGGAAAACTATAACTCTGACAGCCACTCTGCCGTCCAGGTCACCTTGGAAGCCTGGAATGATAACTGTCTCCTAAAAGAGGCTGTTGTTATCATATCCCTAGAACATCCACTTATGTTCTAAAACTTCTTCTGACTGTTTCTCCAGGTTTGGATCAATATCAACTTATTGCACCTACTGCAAAAACAGCATCTGGTGTGGTACTTGACATCTCATGATTGACTCAATTGCCTAAGCAAGTGATCTGCCAATCATGCACATCCCTCTCCCCTTTAGTCTGTAAGACAACTTTAGAGAGGGTGACTCCATCACCTGCAGGTACACTACCGTGCCAGGAGTCGTTCATTCTAAATACTCTTAGAATGCTGTCTAAGTACCCAGATTGGTAAACTACCCAAATCTAGATCTAAAACCATAGATCCAGTAACCCGTATGTCTTGATATAATATCCAAGTCCCGTGTGGAGAAACTACTGTGTGACAACCAAAGTATAACCGATCGTAGTATAGGAATTTCACTTCCTACTCTGTGTATGTCATCCAAATACCAGGACATCATACCCTACTACCTTCTTAATAGATCCATCCCCTATTCTAATGAAGTCAAACATATGACTGTCACATCAGAAATAGATGATATATCTCCGCTATATTTGCTTTAGTCTATAAAGAGACATAAGCCACTTGTCTACCATGCTTCCGCTGCACCCACTGACCACGAAAACTCTCTGCAGAGTCATATAGACGTACACTTCTAAATCCAGTCTAGAACGACGCTATACTCATCCTCCTGCCGGGTCTCACAGTCTGGAATAACAGCAATGGGAAGTCTGGGTAAACAAGAACCTCCCTGTCACCGTCCTTGAGGCTACCGGAGTACCTATCGGGTACTTGAGGTTATCCACTAAATCTGCAGAGTGGCCAATAGAATGTCAAACCAGATTGAATCTTTAGGTTCTTATCAAATTTTCCGTAATTGTTTGCGGTTCTGGAAACACTTCCATTTCTACCATACTCCCACTACTGTTTTCTGAAAAAATCCATTTCTTTTAAAACTGTGGCGAGTC
This sequence comes from Agapanthus africanus, assembly GCA_030015575.1. Classification (NCBI taxonomy): domain Eukaryota; kingdom Viridiplantae; phylum Streptophyta; class Magnoliopsida; order Asparagales; family Amaryllidaceae; genus Agapanthus; species Agapanthus africanus. The sequence goes on from JASDDO010000029.1 coordinate 221,556,236, forward strand.
AAGAACATATCACTATTAATCTTCCAGATGGTAGAAGTCAACCCTTGTCATAGCCTGGGTCAACCCACAAACAGCCATTACAGAAACGTGCCTTGAGTTATCCGGAGTCTGGTTTTAAGCATAAGCCGGACAACTCCCCTTATTTTAACATTGTTAAGATATGAACTGTTCTATATCCAATATAGAAACAGAAGCACTGAGTTAATTGAACCAGATTCAAATCATGCAGCTGTCTCCAATGCATGTCAACTAAATGGAAGGAGGCCGATCAGCGTTACTCAACTTAGGAATGCTTCCAATTATGAGTAACCTGAAAGAGAAGCAAGTTCTCTTAATCATTACTATAAACTGAATACCATACACAAGTATCTACATCTTCGATCACTTTGAAGAATCCCGATACTTGCAATACCTGGTTCTCTACTTTATTCATTTACCTATAACTTCTCAAAATTCGGACCCTGTGTTTCTACGAAACACTTGTCTAAAAACTTGAGAAGTCATAAGTAAACTGAATACAGTACGAGAACCAACCCCTCTATTCTTATGGACGCTAGACAACATACAATACTCTGTATAAGTCCCTTGAGTCTAATAACTCATTCCCTGTGTGTCGTAGGTTGAAAACTGTACTTATGGTTAAGAAGAATTACACCGCTGTTTAATGCTCCTTACCTAACCATCCATTGATATAGGTAAATGTCATGGACATAATTTCAAAAAGGTATATCTCACTCTATAAAAATAGACGTACAGATATATCAATTTGAAATTGGTGCATAACAATGGATATTCAAAACCAAATATTTGCCGTCCGGCAAACAACCCAGGTGACTTCCTCAAATATCACCGATTACAACGAATCCCGATATAATGAGGATGATCACCCAATTCCCAATAACTTACTCCCACTCATCATCTGTAAATCCATACAGATGTGAGAATCATACCTGGTAAATACATACCCTGGAGTAAGGACTAATTGGGAAATCAGTTTTCTTTTAACAGTACATAGTGAAACTGAAACATTGAAATGTTTCGATGGGGTATCCCGGTATTCCTAGTAATCCCTCTTCCATTATCCAGATTCACAACTGTAACCGTATATTTCTTTGCCACCTCTCCAAATCCCTTTATATGTCTTTAGTCATTACCTTCTACACACCTCTTTAGGCCAAATGGTTTTCTTCCTTCCCTACCGTTCGGCACCAGCCTTTGGTTTGGAAGAAGACTATCCAATAAGCATAATGGGTGTATTGTCCTAATCCTAGGAGCACTCGCAATGAGAGAAGGTGAAGATAAAAGACAACCGAATAAACCTTATTCCTATTTCTCCTCAACCAGAATCCATCCCCGAACTGGAACAAGTTCCTTTCGAGTTCGTATATAACCATACGATGGAGTATCCAATAAACTGTGGATCTTCGTAGTGATACGGAGTGTCCTGGAGAAATACAAAGGTGAAGTGGGAGTGGTAATGAAATACCTGGTTTGGTCGTGAATATCAGTTGCAATTTACTTTGCCCTCCTTCTAATCCCTTGATATGTCTTTACATAATTCCTTCTGTACACCATTGTTAGGCTAATTGGTTTTCTTCATTCCCTACCGGTTAGCACGAGCCTAAGGTTTGGAAGAAGACTATCCAATTTGCGTAATAGGTGTACTATCTTCTAAACCAAGGAGTACTCGTAACCTGAGAGACGGTAAAAGGAAAAGACAACTGAATAGTCCTATTCATTTTCTCCAGAACTGGAATCCATCCTTGAATAAATTCCTTCGAGTTCGTATATAACCATAGGATGGTTTTGTCCAATGGAAGTGTACGTTCGTAGTAATACGGGGTGTCTTGGAGAAATGGGTAAAAGTAGGAGTGGCAATGAGGTTTGCAACTCTGACAATCCAAAAGCCAGTGTTAAAGAAGGTTCGGTCAACTTGGTCACTGAGTCATAGTCTAGGGTCGGGTCAATGGTCGCTGCCAAAGAGAGAGAAAAGAAACACTCAGCGTGCACTCTAACCTAGATCAGAATGGTTGCTACTTTATCTAATCTGGAAACCTCCCACTGTAACGTCAAATTCTCCTCCAAACCTGAAAGAAGAATTAGTCGGGATCACCCGAGGCGTAAACCAACTCATCAGTGGGAATCGGGATCCAACTATCATCGCATGATAACGTGACAGAATCCGCTCACGTTATCACACTCCAGAAGGTATGCGCATATCTGGCAAGTTTCAGTTTCTTTAGAAACTCCCGATGTGATTTTTACCCGATGCTCTTATGACCTTGACTTTGGCCAACATATCATAAGTCACATGTCAAGTTCTACCCGTCATTCTCCAGGTTAATTTGAGCCCACCAGTACATACCCTTGACTTTGGCCAAAATAGTAGTACGACTGCCCCAAACCAACGCATCTATCTATGCTGCATATGAATACCTAATATCTACCAATCACTGTGCCTTGACTTTGGTCAATATACACAGCTTGAATACTTATTGACTATCCATATGAAACGACGGAGGGCTACGAATGGTTTCTGGCGAAAACCTTTAACGTAATGAACTTGATATCGTTGAAGGAACTGGATAGCTTTTATGAAAATATAGTGACGAAAACCTTTGCTAAAGAGGTCACTCCCGGTGAAGGGATCTCGGCTCTTTCCCCGTAGAATGAGGTGCAGGATATTTCAACTGAATACCACAGTGCAAAGCAAAAGTAATCGGTTATAGTGAAGTTATTTCCCTGACGCAAACTTTTGTTCAAGGGGTCACTCCCGGTGAAGGGATTTCAGCCCTTGCCTCGTCAACTGAGGAGCAGGATATTCCAACTGAATACCACGATGCAAAACAAAAGGGAATGTCCTTGTAATAACAGCTTTTTGAAAATAGTTCCAACAACATCAGAATAGGTTTGTTTTTAACTTGAATTGATCCGAATCAACGCAGTCCCATCAATTGATCACACCAATAAAGAACGAAAATAATGATGTACGTATATGCCACCCGCATTCGCCACTGGGTCCCGTCATTACCCGTTAGGTTTGTTAACTAAAGACAGAGCGGGGACTGGACTAGCGCGGATGCAAAACATATACAACATCTACTAGTATATATATCAATATATAATATTTCGCTCAAGGCATGATAAAATGCAACATCAAAGAAATGTAATAAGCATCACAGAACAATACAGATATCTGGGATCCCCGGGTTTCACAGAGCCGCTACTGAAACCCGACGTTCCCCTGGTCGTGTGGATAGCCTGTGCAATGAAATCCTAGAGCCCTACGGGCGCGGCAAGTTACCCGCCAAAACCTGAAGCGAGGCAGCCCCCTTCAACAACGTGAATGGACCACCCAGCACTTCACGGAATCAGGTAACTTGGGCACCCCTCCTGGGTCAACCTGTACCCCCTACGAGTGCTGCGAATAGCCCGCCAATTCTAGAGTAAAGACCTCTCCGTCTCAATGCCATGAGATGCGGGCCTGTTGCCCTTTAGAACCCGGCTATCCGTGCACCCCTTCGCGGGGTAATCCTAGTACAGAAAGTAAAATATACATACAACGGGTACATCGACCTCGTCCCGGTCGTGCCCCAAAAGAATAATATACAATCAGGCAGTGACGGCAGTCCACATGTCGGACGCTCGCCCCGCAATATCAAATGTACATAATACAATAAAAACTGTACTAGCATTGCATCCAGGCTATCCCCACGACCAATCCGTAACATCACAGCACAATACAGAACATCAACGTGAAGGTCACGTTCGTAAATCCGTCTAACCGGGCTATAGCAGTTAGACAGGATTTACCGATCAAGTGACATTCACGGTCGCAGATATAATGTAAATACTGTGAACTAATGTGTTTAAAATATTCGATCGATCAAATTTACCCAAGTGGGCCCCAAGAACTACTGTAGAACATAAAGAAATTCTGGGCCCAAAAAGAATATACCAAAACCCCTATTTTCAACACATAGACTCTCTGGAAAATTTTGATACACTGAACAGTAAAGACTGCGGCGGAACCGCGGCCCAAGCATGGGTTTGGCCGCGGTTCCGCGGTCGAATAGTGTGTTCACGTGATCAAATTTCTACAGAAGTCTTGGAATTCCGTGCACATCATTCTGCAACTACCTGAAAAAATTTTGGAGCCAAAAAAAATTCGACAGAAACTGATGCACATGAAAACGCGGTTTTTGGAATTTTGTTCGATCGGAAATGTAAACACATTAGACAAAGCTAGACTAGCTTAATGGCGTGGCTCTGATACCAGAGTAAGTGCATGGCGGCGCCCCGGCTATCTTTCCGAGACCAAAATGCGGAAACGATGATTTACTTTAACTTTTATAACCGTCACCACCGCGCACAAAAGTCCCGGGTCGGGCCATTAAACTAGTCCTAGCTAACTAAAGAACGGGTAGAGAGATATACCGAGCGATCCGTGTCTTTCGGTCTTCTCGCCGTCATACCGATCTCCCCGCGGAATCTCCGGTCTTCACCTCCTCGCCGGAAGGGCACCACGTCACCGGCATCTTTAACGGGCTCCCACCTCTGGACCGAGGCAACTCGGGCACGAAGTTGGCGAGTCGACGTGCCTAAGATTTGTTGTAGAATAGTGCAGTGTTATGTCTCATTTGGGGTTGTAGGAAATTGCTTTTTTGTGGAGGAAATGATATATGAACTTTTGTAGAGGAACTTGGGAATTTTGTAGCATGAAAAGAACTAAATTCCCTCATAGAAATTTTTAGACAGCCCCCAAAGAGCTTGGCTGGCCATTTCCCATGAGGAATGAGAATGGAGTGAATCAAGAAGAGAGTGGGCAAGTCCATGGGGGGGTGTATCTCAATAATGCAAGAGAGTGTGGAGTTATCATGAAGCATGATCACAAGACAAGGTCCAACACTCCACCAACTAATCATCAATTCCAAAAGTGAAGTAATCATGATCAAAAGAAGTCAAATGATGGTGCAACCATCATGAGGCAAGGATATGCAAATAACACCCTCCACAAATGCTAATTTGCACAAATGCAAATAAGCCCTCCTCCACCATTTTTCGGCCAAAGAAAGATACAAAGGAAAATGGCCGAAACCGGAAAACAAACCGGCAACTTCGGAAAACTGATCCCGTAATAAATTACAGGAAAACCCCGATACTGTATATACATACCTGCATTTGTATTCTGACCGAATTACAAATGCAATGAGACAAATCTACACTGTACAATACTAGGATCCGGCTTAAACCAAAGCCCGCTAGTATTAACCGTCCGATCATGATCCGTGCAATACAGCATGTATCTGATCGAACCCTGCCATATCTCCATACGGCCTCTATAGCGTTTCGCCCGAAACTTGAGCAACTGTCGGTGGGGGACTCTAAAGACTCGACAACACCTTGGTTTTGGATTTAATGACTAGCAAGTCAGAGGTATTAGCCATACGTAACGGGCTACCCAGTATTGACCAAAAGGGATGTCTGTGAGCGAACTCATCCTGACACCCTACTGAGCCTGTCAGTGACAATATCCGTACAGTCCGGTCCGTTCGTCTATGAGCATCGCATGGCGGGCCTAGGGGGTTGGTAAAAGTCAGACCCCCAAAAGCGGTACAAGTCGTGTCGGAGTGTAGCCCAGAACACCATGAGATACTACTGGAATACCTACCAGTAAATCTCCTGCCTTGGCCAAGGACTTTTCATGTACTAGCTCTCGTAGACACAGCGCGACCTCACCCCAAATACCGGGAGAGACGAACCCCTGAAGATCCGCTCACTGCCTCCATGTGGCTCGGGACTGTACCCAACTAAAACCTGTTTGCATGTCTCCTTTGAGCGTGGTAGGGTAGTAATCAAAGTATAGTGGGAACTCACACGAGACAAATGACGATCCTTAGGTCGATGAACCAACCTGTACACATGTCACTAGGGAACTGCCATCTGACGTCAGGTATAAGACCAATTAGCATGTTCTCGGCGAGTCCAGTCCAGTGTACTCATAACCCAATGAGCACCTGTATATATCTTTGGTGAACAAACTGACACCAGTGGCTTGGGAGACCGGCCACCGCCCCTCGTCGGGGTCTTGACTGTATACACTAGTCTACTCTGGAGTATCGATGCCCCCCTGTCTCGAAACACCCACGACTAGGTACCTTTTAAGGATGTGCTTATCGATTACCAGCTCCCACGTATATGATCGCCCTCATACTGTTGGCAGTCAGGCAAGAATCCTAGGGGCTCTATCAACGTGTAATAGCGACCTATCAGGTCACCTAAAGCAGTACATGATAATAAAGATAAACCAGATAGCATAGTATCATCATGAGTAAGACTGTCCTATCGGGATAGGTCCTCCCTCAATCATTGCAATCACATGCCTGTGATCCACTAAATGACTCTGAGGGCACTATCTCCAACAAAAACTGTACTTATGGTTAAGAAGAATTACATCGCTATTTAATGCTCCTTACCTAACCATCCAATGATATAAGTAAATGTCATGGACATAATTTTAAAAAGTTATATCTCACTTTATAAGAATAAACGTATAGATATATCAATTTGAAATTGGTGCATAACAACGGATATTCAAAACCAAATATTTGTCGTCCGGCAAACAACCCAGGTGATTTCCTCAAATATCATCAATTACAACGAATTCCGATATAATGAGGATGATCACCCAATTCCCAATAACTTACTCCCACTCATCATCTGTAAAACCTTACAGATGTGAGAATCAAACCTGGTAAATACATAACCTGGAGTAAGGACGAATTGGAAAATCAGTTCTCTATTAACAATACACAGTGAAACTGAAACATGAAAAATGTTTCGTAGGGTTATCCGGGTATTCCTAGTAATGCCTCTTCCATTTTCCAGATTCACAACTGTAACCGTATATTTTTTTGCCATCTCTCCAAATCCCTTTATTTGTCTTTAGTCGTTACCTTCTGTACACCCCTTTAGGCTAAATGGTTTTCTTCCATCCGTACCGTTCGGCTCCAGCCTATGGTTTGGAAGAAGACTTTCCAATAAGCGTAATAGGTGTACTGTCCTAATCCTAGGAGCACTCGCAATGCGAGAGAATGTAAAGATAAAAGACAGCTGAATAAATCTTATTCCTATTTCTCCTGAACCAGAATCCATCCCCGAACTGGAACAAGTTCCTTTCAAGTTCGTATATAACCATACGATGGAGTATCTAATAAACTGTGGATCTTCGTAGTGATACGGAGTGTTCTGGACGGAGTGTTCTGGAGAAATACAAAGCTGAAGTAGGAGTGGCGATGAAATACTTGGTTTGGTCGTGAATAGCAGTCGCAATTTACTTTGCCCTCTTACAAATACTTTTATTTGTCTTTACTTAATACATGTACACCGTTTAGGCGAAATGGTTTTCTTCATTCCCTACCGTTCAGCACCAGCCTATGGTTTTGATGAAGACTATCCAATTATCACAATAGGAGTACCGTCCTAATCCAAGGAGCACTCACAACCTAAGAGAAGGTAAAAGGAAAAGACAACTGAATAGTCCTATTCGTTTTCTCCAGAACCGGAAACCATCCTCGAATCTGAAACAAGTTCCTTCGAGTTCGTATATAACCATACGATGGTTTTATCCAATGGAAGTGGACATTCGTAGTTATACGGGGTGTCCTGGAGAAAAGGGTAAAAGTAGGAGTGGCAATGAGGTATGCAACTCTGACAATCTAAAAGCCAGTGTTATAAGAAGGTTCGGTCAACTTGGTCACTGAATCATAGTCTAGGATAATGCCATGGTCGCTGCCAAAGAGAGAGAGAAAAGAAACACTCAGCGTGCACTCTAATCTAGATCAGAATGGTTATCAATTTATCTAATCAGGAAACCTCCCACTGTATCCTCAAATTCTCCTCCAAATCTGAAAGAAGAATTTGTCGGGATAACCCGAGGAGTAAACCAACTCATCAGTGGGAATCGGGATCCAACTATCATCGCATGATTACGTGATAGAATCCACTCACGTTATCACACTCCAGAAGTTATGCGCATGCCTGACAAGTTTCAGTTTCTTTACAAACACCCGATGTGATTTTTACCCCATGATCTTATGACCTTGACTTTGGCTAACAAATCATAAGTCACATATCAAGTTCTACCCGTCATTATCCAGGTTAATTTGAACCCACCCGTACCTACCCTTGACTTTGGCCAACAAGGCAGTATGACTGTCCCAAACCAACGCATCTATCTATGCAACAGAAAAGTAACAAATAGCTGCCATACACTATGCCTTGACTTTGGACAACAAACATAGCATGAATACTAAGTGCTACCCATCTGAAATGACGGGGGGCTACGAATGGTTTTTAGCGAAAAACCTTTAACGTAATGAACTTGATATCGTTGAAGGAACCGGATAGCTTTTTACAAAAATATAGTGGCGAAAAACCTTTGCTAAAGAGGTCACTCCCGGTGAAGGGATCTCGGATCTTTCCCCGTAGAATGAGGTGCAGGATATTCCAACTGAATACCACGATGCAAATTAAAAGGCAATCGGCTATAGTGAAGTTATTACCCAGACGCAAACTTCTGTCCAAAGGGTCACTTCCGGTGAAGGGATCTCGTCCCTTGCCTCGTCGACCGAGGTGCTGGATATTCATAACCGAATACCACTGTGCAAAACAAAAGAGAACGTCCTTGCAATAACAGTTTTTTGAAAAACGTTCCAACAACATCAGAATAGGTTTGTTTAGCTTACATTGATCCGAATCAATGCAGTCCCATCAATTGGTCATACCATAAAAGAACGAAAATACGATGTATGTATATGCCATTCACATTCGCCACTGGGTCCCGTCATCACCCGTTAGGTTACTTAACTAACAACAGAGCGGGGACTGGACTAGGGCGGGTGTAAAACATGTACAACATCTACTAATATATATATATATATCAATATATAATATTCACTCAACGCGTGATAAAATGCAACATCACAAAAATGTAATAAGCATCACAGAACAATACAGATATCTGGGATCCCCGGGTTTCATGGAGCCGCTACTGAAACCCGACGTTCCCCTGGTCGTGTGGAAAGCCAGTGCAATGAAATCCTAGACCTCTACAGGCGCAGCAAGTTACCCGCCAAAACCAGAAGTGAGGCAGCCCCCTTCAGCAACGTGAATCGACCACCCAGCACTTCACGGAATCCGTCAACTTGGGCACCCCTCCTTGGGTCAACCTGTACCCCCTACGAGTGCGGTGAATAGCTCGCCAATTCTAGAGTGAAGCCCCCTCCGTCATAAAGCCATGAGATGCGGGCCCGTTGCCCTCTAGAACCCGGCTATCCATGCACCCCACCGCGGGGTAATCTTAGTACAGAAAGTAAAATATATACAACGGGGACATCGACCTCATCCCGGTCGTGCCTAAAAAGAATAATATACAAACAGGCAGTAACGACAGTCCACATGCCGGACGCTCGCCCCGCAATATCAAATGTACATATACAACCAAACTGTACAACCATTGCATCCAGGCTATCCACCACGACAAATCCGCAACATCACAGCACAACACATAACATCAACGTGAATGTCACGTTCGCAAATCCGTCTAAAAGAACTATAAAAATTAGACAGGATTTACCGATCAAGTGACATTCACTGTCGCAGATATAATGTAAATACTGTGAACTAACATGTTTAAAATTTTCGATCGACTAAATTCCCGAAACGGGCCCCAAGCACAACTGTAGCACTCAAAATAAATCTGGGCCCAAACAGAATATACCAAAAACCCTAATTCCAAGTTTAAAGAGCACTGTAGAAAAATGGTACGGTGACGAATCATTACTGCGGCGGAACCGCGGCCAGAACATGGGTTTGGCCGCGGTTCCGCGGTCCTACTGTAGCATCACTAAACCAAATTTTTACAGAATTCTTAAAATCGCCTGCACGAATTTCTGCAACACTCAAAAAATTTTTTCGAGCTCAAATGAAAATCGACAGAAACTGATGCTTTTGAAATCGTGGTTTTGGAACTTTTGTTCGATCGAAGTTCTAAACATGTTAGAGCAAGCTAGTAAAGGTTAATGGACTGGCTCTGATACCATGTAAGTCTACGGTAGCGCCTCGGCCGTCTTTCCGAGGCCAAAATGCGGAAACAAAAACTTTTCTTTAACTAGAAACCGGCGCTACCGCGGACTATAAACCCGAATCGGACCATTAGCCTACTGCTAGCTAACTAGAGAAAGGGTAGAGAGCTATACCGAGCGATCCGTGTCCTTCGGTCTTCGGTCACCATCCCGATCTTCTCGCGGCATCTCCAGTCTCGATCTCCTCGTCGTAAAAGGCACCACATCACCGAGTCTTTTTACGGACTCCCACCTCTGAACCGAAGCAACTCGGACACGATGTTGGCAAGCCGACATGTCCTAGATTGTTGTAGACTGAGTGTAGAACGGTTTGTCTCAAGGGGTTAATGAAGTTGCCACAAAGAAGGTGAAGGTAGAAGAATGAACTTTGAAATGGGGCTATCTTTTTGCATGAATGAAAAATAAGATACCACAAAAACCTCACACAAAATGAATGGGGCTGTCCAAGATGGGGGCTCGGCCACTTTTGAGAATAGGGGGTGATCATAAACCAAAGAGGGTGATCACAAGGAAAAACAACAAAAACCCACACTCATTTCCTCATCAAGTCCCATCACCAATCTCATCTCAAAAAGCAAGTAATGATGCCAAAATAATCATAACATGCTAGAACCATCATGAAGCAACCATGTGCCACAAAAACCACCCTCCATATTGTAAAAGCCATATTTACAAATAAGCATTTCCCATCAATTTTCAGCCAAAGAAAGAAAGATAGGAAAATGGCCGAAACGGAATGCAAACTGGCAACTTCAAAAAAAGCGATCCCGTAATAAATTACAGGAAAACCCCTCGACTGTATATACATATCCGTATTTGTATTCCGACCGAATACAAATGCAATGAGGCAAAATCTACACTGTACAATACTAGGATCCGGCTTAAACCAAAGCCCGCTAGTATTATCCGTCCGAACCATGACACGTGCACAAGTGCACACGTATGTTCGAACCCTGCCATAAACCCATACGGCCTTTACAATTTTTCGCCCAAAACTTGAGAAACTGTCTATGGGGGACTCTAAAAACCCGTCAAAACTTTGGCTGTGGATTTAACCACTAGCACGTCAGAGGTATTAGCCGTACGTAACGGGATACCAGGTATTGACCAAACGGGAGGTCGATGAGCTAACTCATCCTGACACCCTACTGAGCCTGTCAGTGACAATATCCGTACAGTTCGGTCCGTTCCTCTATGAGTATCGCATGTCGGGCCAAGGGGGTTGGTAAAATCAGACCCCCAAAAGCGGTACAAGTTGTGTCGAAGTGTAGCCCAGAACACCCTGAGATAGTACTGGAATACCTACCAGTAAATCTCCTGCCTTCTCCAAGGACTTCGTGTAATGGCTCTCCTAGACACAGCGCGATCTCACCCCCAATACCGGGAGAGACGAACCCCTACCGATCCGCTCACTGCCTCCATGTGTCTCGGGACTGTACCCAACGAAAACCTGTTTGCACGACTCTTTTTAACCGTGGTAGGGTAGTAATCAATGTAAAGTGGGAACTCACACAAGACAAATGACGATCTCAGGTCGATGAACTAACCTGTACACATGTCACCAGGGAACTGCTATCTGACGTCAGGTATAATACCAACTTGTTGGGGATAGTGCCCTCAGAGTCAATTATTAGGTCACAGGTACGTGATTGTAATGATTGAGGGAGGACCTATCCCGGTAGGACAGTCTTACTCGAGATGATAGTATGCTATCTGGTTTACCTTTATCATCGTGTACTGCTTTAGGTGACCTGACACGTCGCTATTACACGTTGATAGAGCCCCTAGGATTCTTGCTTGACCACCAGCAGTATGAGGGCGATCATATAAGTGGGAGCTGGGGGTCTACAAGCATATCCTTAAAAGGTCCCTAGTCGTGGGAGTTTCGAGACCGGGCATCGATACTCCATTAGTAGACTAGTGTATACAGTCGAGACCCCGACGAGGGGCGGTGGCCGGTCTCACAAGCCACTGGTGTCAGTTGGATCACCTAAGATGTATACAGGTGCTCATTGGGTTATGAGTACACCGGACAGGACTCGCCGGGAACATGCTAGTTGGTCATATACCAGACGTCAGATGGCAGTTCCCTGGTGACATGTGTGCTGGTTAGTTCATCGACCTGGGGATCGTCATTTGTCTCGTGTGAGTTCCCACTGTACTTTGATTACTACCCTACCACGGCTCAAAGGAGTCGTGCAAACAGGTTTTAGTTGGGTACAGTCCCGAGCCACATGGAGGCAGTGAGCGTATCTTCAGGGGTTCGTCTCTCCCGGTATTGGGGGTGAGGTCGTGCTGTGTCTAGGAGAGCCATTACACAAAGTCCTTGGCCAAGGCAAGGAGATTTACTGGTAGGTATTCCAGTAGTATCTCAGGGTGTTCTGGGCTACACTCCAACACGACTTGTACCGCTTTTGGGGGTCTGACTTTTACCAACCCCCTAGGCCCGCCATGCGATACTCATAGACGAACGGACCGGACTGCACGGATATTGTCACTGACAGGCTCAGTAGGGTTGTCAGGCTGAGTTCGCTCACAGACGTCACTTTTAGTCAGTTCCTGGTGGCCCGTTACGTATTGGCTTATACCTCTGAAGTGCTAGTGGTTAAATCCACAACCAAGGTGTTGACGAGTCTTTAGAGTCCCCCACATTCAGTTACTCAGCTTTCGGGCGAAAGGTTGTAGAGGCCGTATGGAGATATGGCAAGGTCTGATCAGATACGTGCGGTATTGCACGGATCAGGATCGGACAGTTTGTACTATAGGCCGTATGGTTATATGGCAGGGTTCGATCAGATACGTACGGTATTGCACGGATCAGGATCGAACAGATATTACTAGCCGGTTTTGGTATAAGCCGGATTCTAGTATAGTACAGTGGAGATTTTGTCTCATTGCATTTATATTTCGGTCGAAATACAGATGCGGGTGTGTATGCACAGTATCGGGGTTTTCCTGTAATTTATTACGGGACCAGTTTTCTGGAGTTGCCAGTTTGCTTTTCGTTTCGGCCGATTTCCATTGTTCCGTTCATTGGCCGAAGTTTGGTGGAGGAGGGTTTATTTGCATTGTTGCAAATAAGTTTTAGTGGAGGGGGTCTTTGCATGTTTCCTTGTATCATGATGGTTTCATGATGGAGCCTATCCTTTGACTCTTTCTTTTCCATGATGGCTTGACCATTGTAGGTTATAATTGGCTTTGAGAGGGTATGGGTTTTGATGTGATATTGTGATGGAAATTGTAATGAGGCTAAATTGCTTTTATGGAGTGTGCAGGAGGCTTTTTAGGGGGCCGGCCTTATCATGTGTGAAAAGTGACATAATGGATTAATTAAGAGCTAAAAGAGAGTGCTGTAGATTCTTGCATGATGGGTGAATTAATTAATATAGATTTGGTTGCATTTCTCCAGAGAGGGCTGGCTTCATTCTGATTTTCCTGAGAGCTCTTTTCTGTGGTGATGGCCGAGCTCATTTTTCATGAGATGCTCCAATTTTCTTCAATCCTTCATGAATAATCCTTGTGATAAATTCCTCCATCATGGCAACCATATTAAACCCCAAAGAGACAACGATTCTACATTATTCTACAGCAAATCTTGGACGCGTCGGCTAGCCAACTTCGCGCCCGAGTTGCCTCGGCATTGAGGTGGGAGCCCGTAAACAAAGTAGGCGATGTGGTGCACTTCCGGCGACGAGGAGGAGACGGGACATTCCGCAGGAGATCGGGACGATGGCGAGAAGACCAGAGGACTTGGATCGTCGGTATATCTCTTCCCCTTCTCTTTGTAGTTAGCTAGATTTAGTTTAATGGCCCGATCCGGGTTTAGTGCGCGGTGGTGCCGGTTTGCTAAGTTCGCAAAATTAAGTTTTTCACCGCTTCCGCATTCCGGCGTCGGATCGACGGCCGGGGCGCCGCCGTGCACTTACAGTGGTATCAGAGCCTCGCCATTAACTTAGTCTAGCTTTGTGTAATGTGTTTGCAATTCGGATCGATCAAAAATCCCAAAACCCGCATTTCCTTCAGCATCTGTTTCTGTTGAAATTTTTCAGTCTCGAAATTTTTTTCAGGTTGTAAAATATTTATGTACTAAAAATTATAAGAACACTGTTCAAATTCGAGGCACTAATCCTCTCACTAGAGCGCGGAAGGGCGGCCAAAACCCACTTGTGGCCGCGCTTCCGCCGCAGCATGGAGGAATCAGTGGGTTGGGTTTTTACAGTGGGCTTCTGAGGAGTTTTTATGGGTTTTGGTATATTAACATTGGGCCCAGTATTTCTTTAACTGCTGCAGTATTGTTTTGGGGCCCACTTGTTAATTTTTGATCAATCGGAAAATTTTAAACACATTTTTCACAGTATTTACATTATATCTGCGACCGTGAATGTCACTCGATCGGTAAATCCGGTCTAACTGCTATAGCCCGGTTAGACGGATTTGCGAACGTGACTTTCACGTTGATGTTCTGTTTTTGCTGTGATGTTGCGGATCGGTCGTGGGGGATAGCCTGGATGCAATGCTAGTACAGTTTTGTTGTATTATGTACATTTGATTTTGCGGGGCGAGCGTCCGACATGTGGACTGCCGTCACTGCCTGATTGTATTATTATTTTGGGGCACGACCTGGTTGCGGTCGATGTACCCGGTGTATGTATATTTTACTTTCTGTACTAGGATTACCCCGCGGAGGGGTGCACGGGTAGCCGGGTTCTAGAGGGCAACAAGCCCGCATCTCATGGCATTGAGACGGAGGGGGCTTCACTCTAGGATTGGCGGGCTATTTGCCGCACTCGTAGGGGGTACAGGTTGACCCAGGAGGGGTGCCCAAGTTACCGGATTCCGTGAAGTGCTGGGTGGTCCATTCACGGTGCTGAAGGGGGCTGCCTCGCTTCAGGTTTTGGCGGGTGACTTGCCGCGCCCGTAGGGGTCTAGGATTTCATTGCGCAGGCTATCCACACGACCAGGGGAACGTCGGGTTTCAGCGGCTCTGTGAAACCCGGGGATCCCAGATATCTGTATTGTTTCTGTGATGCTGTTCAATTTCTGTGATGTTGCATTTCTTTCACGCCTTGAGCGAATATAATATATTGGTATATATATTAGTAGATGTAGTATATGTTTTGCATCCGCGCTAGTCCAGTCCCCGCTCTGTCGTTAGTAAGCTAACCTAACGGGTAATGACGGGACCCAGTGGCGAATGCGGATGGCATATACGTACATCAGTATATTTTCGTTCTTTTTGGTGTGATCAATTGATGGGACTGCATTGATTCGGATCAATGCAAGTTAAAAACAAACCTAATCTGATGTTGTTGGAACACTTTTCAAAAAGCTGTTATTGCAAGGACGTTTACTTTTGTTTTGCATCGTGGTATTCAGTTGGAATATCCTGCTCCTCAGTCGACGAGGCAAGGGCCGAGATCCCTTCACCGGGAGTGACCCCTTGGACAAAAAGTTTGCGTCAGGGCATTAACTTCACTATAGCCGATTACTTTTGCTTTGCACCGTGGTATTCAGTTGGAATATCCTGCACCCCATTCTACGGGGAAAGAGCCGAGATCCCTTCACCGGGAGTGATCTCTTTAGCAGCGGTTTTCGTCACTATATTTTAAAAAGCTATCCGTTCCTTCAACGATATCAAGTTCATTACGTTAAAGGTTTTCGCCAGAAACCATTCGTAGCCCTCCGTCGTTTCAGACGGGTAGCACGTAGTATTCATGCTATGTTTGTTGGCCTTCGTCAAGGCATAGTGTATGGTAGCTGCTTGTTGCCTTTCTGCAGCATAGATAGATGCGTTGGTTTGGGACAGTCGTATAGCCTTGTTGGCCTTCGTCAAGGGCTTGTGCGGGTGGGTTCAAATCAACCTGGAGAATGACGGGTAGAACTTGACATGTGACTTATGATTTGTTGGCCTTCGTCATGGTCATAAGAGCATGGGGCAGAAATTACATCGGGAGTTTCAAAAGAACTGAAACTTGCCAGATATGCGCATACCTTCTGGAGTGTGACGACGTGAGCGGATTCCGTCACGTTGTCATGCGATGAGAGTTGGATCCCGATTCCCACTGATGAGTTAGTTTACTCCTCGGGTAACCCCGACTAATTCTTCTTTCAGGTTTGGAGGAGAATTTGAGGTACAGTGGGAGGATTCCAGATTAGATAAATTGGTAACCATTCTGATCTGGGTTAGAGTGCACGCTGAGTGTTTCTTTTCTCTCTCTCTTTGGCAGCGACCATTGACCCGACCCTAAGACTATGACTCAGTGACCAAGTTGACCGAACCTTCTTAAACACCGGCTTTTTGGATTGTCAGAGTTGCAGACCTCATTGCCACTCCTACTTTTACCCTTTTCTCCAGGACACCCCGTATTACTACGAACGTCCACTTCCATTGGACAAAACCATCGTATGGTTAAATACGAACTCGAAAGAATTTATTCGAGGATGGTTTCCGGTTCTGGAGAAAACGGATAGGATTATTCAGTTGTCTTTTCCTTTTACCCTCTCTCAGGTTACGAGTACTCCTTGGTTTAGGGGTAGTACACCTATTACGCAAATTGGATTGTCTTCTTCCAAACCTTAGGATGGTGCCGACCGGTAGGGAATGAAGAAAACCAATTAGCATAACGATGGTGTGCAGAAGGTATTAAGTTCAGACAAAGCAAGGGATTAGTAAGAGGGCAAAGTAAATTGCAACAGATTTTCACGACCAAACCAAATATTTCTTTACCACTCCCACATCACCTTTGTATTTCTCCAGGACACTCCGTATCACTACGAAGATCCACAGTTTATTTGGATACTCCATCGTATGGTTATATACGAACTCGAATGGAACTTGTTCCAGTTCGGGGATGGATTCTGGTTCAGGAGAAATAGGAATAAGGTTTATTCGGTTGTCTTTTATCTTCACCCTCTCTCATTGCGAGTGTTCCTAGGATTGGGACAGTACACCCATTATGCTTATTGGATAGTCTTCTTCCAAACCATAGGCTGGTGCCGAACGGCAGGGAAGGAAGAAAACCATTTGGCCTAAAGGGGTGTGCAGAAGGTAAAGACTAAAGACATATGAAGGGATTTGGAGAGGTGGCAAAGAATTATACGGTTGCAGTCGTGAATCTGGAAGAGGCATTACTAGGAATACCGGGATACCCCATCGGAACATTTCAATGTTTCAGTTTCACTGTGTAATGTTAAAGGAAAACTGATTTCCCGATTAAATACTTGCTCCAGGGTATGTATTTACCAGGTATGATTCTCACATCTGTATGGTTTTACAGATGATGAGTAGGAGTAGGTTATTGGGAATTAGGTGATCATCCTCATTATATCGGGATTCGTTGTAATCGGTGATATTTGAGGAAGTCACCTGGGTTGTTTGCCGGTCGGCAAATATTTGGTTTTGAATATCCGCTGTTGTGCACCAATTTCAAATTGATATATCTGTACGTCTATTTTCATAGAGTGAGATATACTTTTTGAAATTATGTCTACGACATTTACCTATATCAGTGGATGGTTAGGTAAGGAGTATTAAACAGCGGTGTAATTCTTCTTAACCATAAAGGTACAGTTTTCAACCTACGACACACAGTGAATTATCAGACTCAAGGGACTTATACAGAGTATTGTATGTTGTCCAGGGTCCATCAGGACAAAGGGCTTGGTCCTAGTACTACATTCAGTTTACTTATGACTTCTCTAGTTTTTAGACAGGTGTTTCGCGGAAACACAGGGTCCAATTTTGAGAAGTTATAGGTATTTGAATAGAGTAGAGAACCAGGTATAGCAAGTATCGGGATTCTTCAAAGAGATCGAAGATGTAGATACTTGTGTATGGTATTCAGTTGATAGTAATGATAAATAGATCTTGCTTCTCTTTCAGGTTACTCATAATTGGAAGTATTCCTAAGTTGAGTAACGCTGATCGGCCTCCTTCCATTTAGTTGACATGCGCTGGGGACAGCTGCATGATTTGAATCTAGTTCAATTAAATCAGTGCCTCTGTTTCTATATTGGATATAGAACAGTTCATATCTTAACGATGTTAAGGTACGGGGAGTTGTCCGGTTTATGATTAAAATCAGACACGGGACAACTCAAGGCACGTTTCTGTAATGGCTGTTTGTGGGTTGACCCAGGCTTTGACGAGGGTTGACTTTCTACCGTCTGGATGAACAATAGCAATATTGTTCTAGACTCGCCACAGTTTTAATAAAAATGGATTTTTTCAGAAAACAGTAGTGGGAGTATGGTAGAACTGGAAGTGATTCCAGAACCACAAACGATTACTGAAGATTTGATAAGGAACCTAAAGATTCAATCTGGATTGACATTCCATGGGCCACTCCGCAGATAAGGTGGGTAACTTCAGGCACCCGAGAGGTACTACGGTAGCCTCAAGGACGGTGACAGGGAAGTTCTTGTTTACCCACAATTGCCATTGCTGTTGTTCCAGGTTACGAGACCCGGCGGGAGGATGAGTATAGCGTCGTTCTAAACCAGTTTTAGAAGTGTACGTCTATATGACTCTGCCAGAGGGTTGTCGTAGTCAGTGGGAGCAGCGGAAGCATTGGTGGACAGGTTGCTTATGTCTATTTATAGACTAGAGCAGATGTAGCGGAGATAGATCATCTATATCTGACGTAACAGTCATGGGTTTGACTTCATCAGAATAGGGGATGGATCTGTTGAGAAGGTAGTAGGGTGTGATATCCTGGTATTTGGATGATATACACAGAATAGGAAAGGAAACTCCTACACTACGATCGGTTATACTTTGGTCGTCACACAGTGGTTTCTCTACACAGGACTTGGACATTATATCAGACATACTGGTTACTGGATCTATGGTATTAGATCTAGATTTGGGTGGTTTCCCAATCAGGATACTTGACAACATTCTAAGAGTATTTAGGATGGATGACTCCTGGCACGGTAGTGTACCTGCAGGTGATGGAGTCACCCTCTCTGAAGCTGTCCTACAGACTAAAGGGGAGAGGGATGTGCATGATTGGCAGATCACTTGCTCAGGCAATTGAGTCAATCATGAAATGTCAAGTACCACACCAGATGTTGTTCTTGCACTAAATGCAATAAGTTGACATTAATCCAATCCTGGAGAAACAGTCGGAAGCAGTTTTAGAACATAAGTGGATGTTCTAGGGATATGATAACGACAGCCTCATTCAGGAGACAGTTATCATTCCAGGCTTCCAAGGTGACATGGACGACAAGGAGGTTGTCAGAGTTATAGTTTTCCTTCTGATGAGGGGCAGTATTTTGGACAGGTGGTCCAAGGCAATACTGAGGGAAGCATGGCGCGCAGGATACTGATTAAGTTCAGTTGTCGATACAGTCTAAGAAGTTTGGATTTGGAGTTCATTTATGAGCTATGTCCCATCAGACATCCAGACACATTCTAAGACAGGTATTGCTCTTTTCGGGAGATGGGCTTCTCCGCGAACTTGAGACATAGAGAGACATACAAAGAAACATCCAAGCGGATCCACTCACTGAGGCTATTCCTCGAACGCAATAGTTCCGCAAACGAGCTTTGTGAGACTGACTAGTAGAGGAGTTGGATGTTCGGTATCACACGGGCTGTGAGTATGCGACATCGCAATAATTAGCCTTGAGTGCAAGTGGGAGATTGTTGGGGATAGTGCCCTCAGAGTCAATTATTAGGTCACAGGTACGTGATTGTAATGATTGAGGGAGGACCTATCCCGGTAGGACAGTCTTACTCGAGATGATAGTATGCTATCTGGTTTACCTTTATCATCGTGTACTGCTTTAGGTGACCTGACACGTCGCTATTACACGTTGATAGAGCCCCTAGGATTCTTGCTTGACCACCAGCAGTATGAGGGCGATCATATAAGTGGGAGCTGGGGGTCTACAAGCATATCCTTAAAAGGTCCCTAGTCGTGGGAGTTTCGAGACCGGGCATCGATACTCCATTAGTAGACTAGTGTATACAGTCGAGACCCCGACGAGGGGCGGTGGCCGGTCTCACAAGCCACTGGTGTCAGTTGGATCACCTAAGATGTATACAGGTGCTCATTGGGTTATGAGTACACCGGACAGGACTCGCCGGGAACATGCTAGTTGGTCATATACCAGACGTCAGATGGCAGTTCCCTGGTGACATGTGTGCAGGTTAGTTCATCGACCTGGGGATCGTCATTTGTCTCGTGTGAGTTCCCACTGTACTTTGATTACTACCCTACCACGGCTCAAAGGAGTCGTGCAAACAGGTTTTAGTTGGGTACAGTCCCGAGCCACATGGAGGCAGTGAGCGTATCTTCAGGGGTTCGTCTCTCCCGGTATTGGGGGTGAGGTCGTGCTGTGTCTAGGAGAGCCATTACACAAAGTCCTTGGCCAAGGCAAGGAGATTTACTGGTAGGTATTCCAGTAGTATCTCAGGGTGTTCTGGGCTACACTTCAACACGACTTGTACCGCTTTTGGGGGTCTGACTTTTACCAACCCCCTAGGCCCGCCATGCGATACTCATAGACGAACGGACCGGACTGCACGGATATTGTCACTGACAGGCTCAGTAGGGTTGTCAGGCTGAGTTCGCTCACAGACGTCCCTTTTAGTCAGTACCTGGTGGCCCGTTACGTATTGGCTTATACCTCTGAAGTGCTAGTGGTTAAATCCACAACCAAGGTGTTGACGAGTCTTTAGAGTCCCCCACATTCAGTTACTCAGCTTTCGGGCGAAAGGTTGTAGAGGCCGTATGGAGATATGGCAAGGTCTGATCAGATACGTGCGGTATTGCACGGATCAGGATCGGACAGTTTGTACTATAGGCCGTATGGTTATATGGCAGGGTTCGATCAGATACGTACGGTATTGCACGGATCAGGATCGAACAGATATTACTAGCCGGTTTTGGTATAAGCCGGATTCTAGTATACTACAGTGGAGATTTTGTCTCATTGCATTTGTATTTCGGTCGAAATACAGATGCGGGTGTGTATGCACAGTATCGGGGTTTTCCTGTAATTTATTACGGGACCAGTTTTCTGGAGTTGCCAGTTTGCTTTTCGTTTCGGCCGATTTCCATTGTTCCGTTCATTGGCCGAAGTTTGGTGGAGGAGGGTTTATTTGCATTGTTGCAAATAAGTTTTAGTGGAGGGGGTCTTTGCATGTTTCCTTGTATCATGATGGTTTCATGATGGAGCCTATCCTTTGACTCTTTCTTTTCCATGATGGCTTGACCATTGTAGGTTATAATTGGCTTTGAGAGGGTATGGGTTTTGATGTGATATTGTGATGGAAATTGTAATGAGGCTAAATTGCTTTTATGGAGTGTGCAGGAGGCTTTTTAGGGGGCCGGCCTTATCATGTGTGAAAAGTGACATAATGGATTAATTAAGAGCTAAAAGAGAGTGCTGTAGATTCTTGCATGATGGGTGAATTAATTAATATAGATTTGGTTGCATTTCTCCAGAGAGGGCTGGCTTCATTCTGATTTTCCTGAGAGCTCTTTTCTGTGGTGATGGCCGAGCTCATTTTTCATGAGATGCTCCAATTTTCTTCAATCCTTCATGAATAATCCTTGTGATAAATTCCTCCATCATGGCAACCATATTAAACCCCAAAGAGACAACGATTCTACATTATTCTACAGCAAATCTTGGACGCGTCGGCTAGCCAACTTCGCGCCCGAGTTGCCTCGGCATTGAGGTGGGAGCCCGTAAACAAAGTAGGCGATGTGGTGCACTTCCGGCGACGAGGAGGAGACGGGACATTCCGCAGGAGATCGGGACGATGGCGAGAAGACCAGAGGACTTGGATCGTCGGTATATCTCTTCCCCTTCTCTTTGTAGTTAGCTAGATTTAGTTTAATGGCCCGATCCGGGTTTAGTGCGCGGTGGTGCCGGTTTGCTAAGTTCGCAAAATTAAGTTTTTCACCGCTTCCGCATTCCGGCGTCGGATCGACGGCCGGGGCGCCGCCGTGCACTTACACAACTAGCATGTTCCCGGCGAGTCCTGTCCTGTGTACTCATAACCCAATGGGCACCTGTATACATCTTAGGTGAACCAACTTACACCAGTGGCTTGTGAGACCGGCCACTTCCCCTCGTCGGGGTCTCGATTGTATACACTAGTCTACTCTGGAGTATCGATGCCCTGTCTCGAAAACTCCCATGACTAGGGACCTTTTAAGGATGTGCTTATAGACCCCAGCTCCCATGTATATGACCGCTATCATACCGCTGGCCGTCAAGCAAGAATCCTAAGGTCTCTATCAATGCGCAATAGTGACCTGTAAGGTCATCTAAAGCAGTACACGATGATAAAGACAGACCAGATAGTATACAAACCTCTCGAGTAAGACTGTCCTAACGGTATAGGTCCTCCCTCAATCATTGCAATCACGTTACTGTGATCCAATAACTGACTCTGAGGACACTATATCCAACATTACGCTTATTGGATGGTCTTCTTCCAAACCTTAGGCTGGTGCCGAAAGGTAGGAAATGAAGAAAACCAATTAGCGTAAAGGAGTTGTACAGAAGGTAATAAGTAAAGAAGTATTAAAGGGATTGCAGTGAGGGCAGGTAAGTATATGGTTACTGTCATGATTCAGGATAATGGAAAAGGCGTTACTAGGAATACCAGTTAACCCTTTTGAAACATTTTCATGTTTCGGTTTCACTGTGCGATATTAATTGAAAATTGTTTTCCCTATAAGAATCTAACTCCAGAGTATGTATTTACCAGATCAGTTTCTCACATCTGTATGTTATTACGGATGGTGAGTGGGAGTAAGATATTGGGAATTGGGTAATTAAATCCTCATTATATCGGAATTTGTTGTAATTGGTGATATTTGAGGAAATCATCTGGATTTTGCTGGATGGCAAATATTTGGTTTTGAATATCCGTTGTTATGCACCAATTTCAAACTGATATATCTGTACATTTATTTTATAAAGTGAGATATAACTTTTTGATATTGTGTCTATGATATTTTCCTATGTCAGTTGGTGATTAGGTAAGGTGCATTGAACAGCGGTGTAACTCTTCTTAACCAAAGTACAGTTTTTCAACCTACGACGCACAGAGTTTGAGTTATTGGACTCAGGGGACTTATACAAAGTATTGTATGTTGTCCAGTGTCCGTTAGGACAATGGGGTTGGTACTCATACTATATTCTGTTTATTTATGACTTCTCCAGTTCTGGACATGTATTTCGTTGAAATGCCAGGTCCAGATATTCAGAAGTTATAGGTATAAGAGTAAAGTAGAGGACCATTTGTTAAAACTATCGGGATTCTTCGAAGTATTAGAAGATATAGATACTTGTGTTAGGTATTCAGTTAATAGTAATGGTTTTGAGAACTTGCTTCTCTTTCGGGTTACTCATATATGAATGCACTCCTAGATGAGTAATGTTGATTGACCTTTTTCCATTTGAATGATATGCACTAGAGACAGCTGCATGTTTTTTTAATCTGGTTTAAATTAAATTAGTGCTTTCGTTTCTATATTATATATATATATAGAATCAATTTATATCTTAATGATGTTAAGGTATAGGGAGTTGTCCGGCTGATGCTTAAAACCAGAATCCGGATAAACTCAAGGCACGTTTCAGTAATGGCTGTTTGTGGGTTATCCCGGGTTTTGACGATGGTTAACTTTTTACCATCAGGAAGATCAATATTTATATTGTTCTTGACTCGCCACAGTTTTAGCAAAATGGATTTTTTCAGAAAACAGAAGTGGGAGTATGGTAGAACTGGAAGTTTTTCCAGAACCATAAACGATTACTGGAAATTTAATAGAACCTAAGGATTCAATTGGATTTGATGTTCCATTAGCCACTCCGCAGATTTGGTGGGTAACCTCAGGCACCCGAGAGGTACTTCGGTCTTCTCAGAGACGGTGACAGGGAGGTTCTTGTTTACCTAGACTTGCTATTGCTGATGTTCTAGACTATAAGTTCCGGTAGGAGGATGAGTATAGCGCCGTTCTAAACTAGTTTTAGAAGTGCACGTATATATGACTCTGCCAGAGGGTTGTTGTAGTCAGTGGGAGCAGCGGAAGCATAGTAGACAAGTAGCTTGTGTCTATTTATAGACTAATGCAGGTATAGCGGAAATAGATCATCTAGTTTTGATGTGAGAGTCAAAGGTTTTGACTTCATCAGAATAGGAGATGGATCTGGTAAGAAGGTAGTAGGGTGTGATGTCCGTGAATTCGGGATGACATGCACTTGATAGGAAGAGATATTCCAATACTACGATCGGTTATACTGTAGTTGTCACAAAGTTGTTTCTCCACATAGGATATGGATATAAAATCAGGTTTTCTGGTCACTAGATCTATGGTTTTAGATCTAGATTTTGGAAGTATCCTAATCTTGGTACTTTGACATTAAATGGATGACTCCTGGCATGGTGGTATACCTGCGGGTGATGGAGTCACCCTCTCTAAAGGTGTCTTACAGACTAAAGCGGAGAGGGATCTGCATGATTAGCATATCAATTGCTTAGGCAATTGAGTTAATCATGAAATGTAAAGTACCACACCAGATATTGCTTTTGCACAAGATGCAATAGGCAGATATATTAATCCGATCCTGGAGAAACATTGCGAAGCATTTTATGAACATGAATGGATATTCTATGGATATGGTAACGGCAGCCTCTTTCAGGAGACGGTTATCATATTAGGCTTCCAAGGTGACATGGATGACAGAGTGACTGTCAAAGCTATTCCCTTTTTTAAGGGACAGTATGTTGGACGGATGGTCCAAGCGAATACTGAGGAAAGGCATGGCGCAAGATATTGATTAAATTTAGTGGACGATATAGTCTAAGTAGTTTGCTGGATTTTGAGTTCATTTATGAACTGGGTCCCATCAGACATCCAGACAAATTCTAAGACAAGTATTGCTCATTTCGGGAGATAGTTTTCTCCGCGAAGTTGAGATATAGAGAGATACAGAAAGAAACATTAGAGCGGATCCACTCACTGAGGCAATTTCTCGAACGCAATCATTTTCGCAAACAGGCTTTTCAAAACTGATTAGTAAAGAAGTTGGGTGTTCGATATCACACGGGCTGTGAGTATGCGACATCGCAATAATTGGCCTTAAGTGCAAGTGGGAGATTGTTGGCTATAGTGCCCTCAAGGCAATTATCATACTCGCGGACTTGTGATTATGATGATTGAGTGAGAACCTATACCGATAAAACAGTCTTACTCAAGATGATAGTATGCTATCTGGTTTATCTTTATTATCATGTACGTGTTGATAGAGCCCATAGGATTCTTGCTTGACTGCCAGCATTATGATGGCGATCATATATGTGGTAGCTGGGGTCCATAAGCACATCATTAAATGTCCTTAGTCGTAGGAGTATCAAGACAGGGCATCGATACTCCAGTGTTGACTAGTGTATACTGATCGAGACCCCGATGAGGGGCGGTGGCCAGGTCTCACAAGCCATTGGTGTTAGTTTGTTCACCTAAGATAGTATACAGGTGCTCGTTGGGTTATGAGTACACTGGACAGACTCGCCGGGAACCTGCTAGTTGGTATTATACCTATTGTCTGATAGCAGTTCCCAGGTGACATGTGTGCAGGTTAGTCTGACGACCTGAGATCGTCATTTGTCTCGTGTGAGTTCCCACTGTGCTTTGATTACTAACCTACCACGGCTCAAATGAGTCGTGCATACAGGTTTTAGTTGGGTACAGTCCCGAGCCACATGGAGGCAGTGATCGGATCGTTGGGGATTCGTCTCTCCCGGTATTGGGGGTTGATGTCGTATTGTGTACGGATGGCCATCACCACAAATCCATGGCCATGGTAGACGAGGATTACCGATCCAGAATCGATAGTTTCTCAGGAGGTGATGGGTTACATGCCGACACTGAATATCGCGTTGATAGGGGTCTGACATTATCCACCCCCTAGACTCGATATACGATACTCTTAGACGAACAGACCGGACTGTACGGATATTGTCACTGACAGGCTCAGTAGGGGTTCAGGATGAGTTTGCTAGTCGGCCTCCCTTTCGCTCAATACCTGGGTAGCCGTTACGTACAGCTAGTGCCGCTGATGTGCTTGTGGTTAAACCCACTGCCAGCGTATTGACGAGTCTTTAGAGTCCCACACAGAGGGTTTTCACGGTTCAGGCGATATGGTGTACATGAGGTATGTTGATACATACAAGTGTCCGATTAAATATGTGCACTTGCAGCGCAGACTTTAATTGGACGGTTGATAATACTAGCGGCTTAGGATTAAGCCAGATTATTAAATTAGGTTTTTGATTTAATATTTTATATATGTATTTGTATATACGTATCTAGTATTATTGTTCGCTATTCGTTCTCTCTCTTGGATATTCGTATTTTTGTACGAATACGCGTATATGTATTTCGGTACATGTACCGGGAAGTATTCCGTATTTTCTACGGAATAGCTTCTAGAAAGTGCCACATCATTTGTATGAATTTTCAATTTTTGGAAATTCATTTGACTCACAAATGAGGTGGAAGTGTAAGGTGGAATGCGCATAGTGTTAAGCATGGTTTTGGGCATGTAGCAATGTATGGTTGCTATTAATTTATTGTAAAAAGAAAATTGGAAAATGATATCTTTTTTATGGGAATGGGAGAGGGGGCCGGCCACTACTAATGGGATGGGGGTTATTTTCATTTGGATGATTAATTTACATGCTAGCCCACTCTCTCATGCTCACACAAAAAGGAAAAAGAGTTAGCCATTTTTGTTCATGCCAAAAAGCTTTTACCTCCTTCATCATCTTCTTGAATTTCTCATTGAGCTCAAGGGTAGAGAGAAAAACATAGTGACACACTACTACACCTCGACTCTCCATAGCTAGCGACTTTGGAGCGTCGGTTACCTCGTTCGTCGAGGTTGGAGCTTGCGCCGTTTCCCTCGGGTGGATCATCGGAGACGAAGAAAGACCGGCATCCAAACCACATCAACGAGCCGCTAGGAGCATGGAATGAAGACCGAAGGACACGGATCAACTCGGTATAACGATTCTAACTCTTAGTTAGCTTGCTAGTATATGGTTTAAGGTAGATCCGGGATTCGGGTAGCGGTAGCGCCGGTTTGATAAATTTTTGTTCTGCATTTTGGCCGCGTTTCGACAGCCGGGGCGCTGCCGGGACCCTTCAGTGAGTACAGGTCGGTCCGCAGGGATGTTGTGTATTTCCTAATTTGGTCTAACGAGTTAATTCAAAACGGTGTGGATGGATTATCGCTAAAAACTAAACTGATTTAATCTAGGACTAGAATCTTGCTAGGGTTAGGTTTAGGTTATATTTGGAAATTGAAGATTTCCTCACCGCTTTCAATGCCCTAATTTAGATCTCTTTAGGTGTTATGGTAACAATTAATAAAGGGGATTAGTTCCATCGGGAAGAAACGATGTTTCTTCCTCTAGGTTCTAGTCCTTCCTTTCTTAATTCTTACCCTAACCTCCATGGAAAACATACGCAACCGGTCGTTTATACTACGGTATCACCGTTACCTCGTGGGGTAGGGTGCCGTAGGGAATGATGTGTGTATGTATGCATGGAGTCCTATTAATTATATGTGATGGGCAAGAAAGGGGTGAGAGATTTTCATCTCTCAAGCCTTCCCGAAATCTAACCCTAACAAGCGAGGAGACTACTCACTCATTAGGAAATTGAAAAACATTTCTTACTATCTAACAATGGAAGATAATAAAATTATACTAAGGCAGAATAAAAATTAACTAAGGCAATGAGATAAAATTACGTACTTTATTGATGGCTATCTCCAAACATTTACACAGGAATTAAATTCTGAATAGATGAAATAAAAAGAGGCATAACCTAAAACAGGTTTTTGGGTTTCAATTTATAGAACATAGAAACCCTAGGGTTACAATCGCGTCATATCTGCAATTACATGTTTACCCCCTAAGAAAAGAACTATTCAACGCGTCTCCAGCCGCTATAGAAATTTTCCACCGACACGGGCAACGCATGGCCGCGGAACCGTGGCCAAAACCCATGTTTGGCCGCGGTTCCGCGGCCAGGTAGAGGGGTCTTGGGCTCTTGTTAATAGGTAATCTTCTGTTGCATTTTTACTTCTATTTTCTTTAGTTGTTTTCTCAGATTGGCTTCTATATTTCTTCCAGATTTCCACAGTGAATAATGTCATGGACTTTACCATTTTATTCGTGTCGAAGTCTTGATCCTTGCGCCGCCTTTGTGCTTTGTGAACTTGTTCATTGATCTTCATTGTCCCTCAAGATGTAGGCACGATCAAGATTCCACCATTTATCGGTCGTAGTTTCACTTTTGTATCATCTTTTCATCAATTTCACCGTTTTTGTTCCGAAAACTTGTAACCTGCAACTATGTAGCAGAATGGATCAAAAGCACCTGTTTATTTATAAAATGAATAAGAATGGGGAATATAATAATGCAAAATTATGATGTGAACAATGCCGAACGGTAGGGAAGGAAGAAAACCATTTAGCCTAAAGGGAGTTACGGAAGGTAATGAGTAAAGACAGATAAGGGATTTGGAGAGATGACAAGAAAATATACGGTTATAGTCATGAATCTGGATAATGGAAGAGGCAATACTAGGAATACCCGGATACCCCTTCGAAACATTTTCATTTATCAGTTTCACTATGCATTGTTAATTGAAAACTGATTTCCCAATCAGATCCTTAATCCAGGGTATTTATTTACCAGGTCTGATTCTCACATCTGTATAGTTTTACAGATGATGAGAGGGATTAAATTATTGGGAATTAGGTCATTATATCCTCATTATATTGAAATTCATTGTAATCGGTGATATTTGAGAAAATCACTTGGGGTTTTTCCTGACGGTAAATATTTGGTTTTGAATATCCGTTGTTATGCACCAATTTCAAACTGATATATCTGTACATTTATTTTATAAAGTGAGATATAACTTTTTGAAATTATGTCTATGACATTTACCTATATCAGTTGATGATTGGGTAAGGAGCATTCAACGGCGGTGTAATTCTTCTTAACCATACTACAATTTTAAACCTACGACACACAGGGTTTGAGTTATTCAACTCAGGGTACTTATACAAAGTATTGTTTATTGTCCAGTGTCCATTAAGACAAAGGGGTTGGTCCTCGTACTATATTCTATTTACTTATGACTTTTCCAGTTTTAGACAAGTATTTCGTAGAAATAAAAGGTCCAAGTTTTGAGAAATTATACGTACAAGAATAAAGTAGAGAACCATGTGTTGCAAGTATCAGGATTTTTCAAGATGATCGAAAATGTAGATACTTGTATTTGGTAGTCAGTTGATTGTAATGGTTTTGAGAAACTTTTTCTCTTTCAGGTTACTCATATTTGGATGCACTCCTAGTTGAGTAACGCTAATGGGCCTCCTTCCGTTTGGTTGACATGCAGTGGAGACAGCTGCATGATTTGAATCTGGATCCAATTAAATCAGTGCCTCTGTTTCTGTATTGTATATAGAATGGTTATCTTTACGATGTTAAGGTTATCCTAAAACTACTCCGGAAAATTCAAGGCATGTTTCTGTAATGGCAGTTTATGGGATATCCCGTGCTATGACGAGGGTTAAATTTCTACAATCTGGAAGATCAATAGTGATACTATTCTTGAGTCGCCACAGTTTTAGTAAAATAGATTTTTTCAGAAAACAGTAGTGAGAGTATGGTAGAACTGGAAGAGATTTCAGAACCATTGACGATTACTGAAAATTTAATAGAACCTAAAGATTCAATCAGGTTTGACATTCCATTAGCCACTCCGCAGATATGGTGGGTAACCTCAGGCGCCCGAGAGATACTTCGGTATCCTCAAGAACGGTGACAGGGATGTTCTTGTTTACCCAGACTTGACACTACTGTTGTTCCAGACTATGAGACGCGACAGGAGGATGAGTATAGCGTCGTTCTAAACTAGCTTTAGAAGTGCACGTCTATATAACTCTTCTAGAGGGTTGGCATAGTCAGTGGGAGCAGCGGAAGCATAGTGGACAAGTAGCTTGTGCCTATTTATAGACTAAAGCAGATAAAGCGGAGATAGATCATCTATTTTTGATGTGATTGTCATAGGTTTTGACTTTATCGGAATAGGAGATGGATCTGTTAAGAAGGTAGTAGCTTGTGATGTCCTGGTATTTAGATGACATACACTTCGTAGGAAGTGAAATTCCTATACTACGGTCGGTTATACCGTGGTTGTCACACCGTGGTTTCTCTACATAGGATATGGATATAATATCAAGCATTCGGGTTACTAGATCTATGGTTTTAGATCTAGATTTGTGTTGTTTCCCAATCTGGGTACTTAGATAGTATTCTAAAGGTTTTTTAGAATGGATGACTCCTGGCAAGATGGTGTACCTGCAGGTAATGGAGTCACCCTCTCTAAAGATGTCTTACAGACTAAAGGGGAAAGGGATGTGCATGATAGATATATCACTTGCTTAGGCAATTCAGTCAATCATCAGATGTCAAATATCACACCAGATATTATTTTTGCACTAGTTGCAATAAGTTTATATTAATCCAATAAATGGAGAAACGTTCGGAAGCAGTTTTAGAACATAAGTGGATGTTCTAAGGATATCGTAACGGTAGCCTCTTTCAGTAGACAGTTATCATTCCAGGCTTCCAAGGTGACCTGGATGACAGAGTGACTATCAGAGTTATAGTTTTCCTTCTTCATGACGGGAAGTTGTTTGGACAGGTGGTCCAAACGGATACTGAGGGAAGCATGGTGCAGGATACTGATCAAATTCAGTGGATGATACAGTCTAAGAAGTTTGCTGGATTTGGAGTTCATTTGAGAACTGGGACCCATCAGATATTCATTCCTATTCTAAGACAGGTATTGCTCATTTCGGGAGAAGGCTTTTTCCGTGAACTTGTGATAAAGAGTGATATAGGAAGAAACATTAGAGCGGATCCACTCACTGAGGCTATTTCTCGAACGCAATAGTTTCACAAACGAGCTTTGTGAAACTAATTAGTAGAGGAGTAGGGTGTTTGGTATCACACGGGCTGTGAGTATGCAACACCGCAATAATTAGCCTTAAGAGCAAGTGGGAGATTGTTGGCTATAGTGCCGTTCATATCAGATTTTGGCATTTTTTTACCACCCATTATTTATCATATTGCATATAGGTAGGTACTCTTGATCCGTGTTTGCTGAATAATTGCAGGTTAAAGGTTCTCAGCTCTAAGCAGTGAATTTCATGAAAAAGCGCAACAAATTCAGGACTTCGGCCAACAACAGATAAATACGGGTCTCTTCTCACTATCCTATGATACCGCATACCAGTTCAAAGGACAAAATGGCAGATCATTGGTCATTTCATGCACAAAGCAAAAGGGTAGAACAAGATCCAAGACTTCAACGCGGAGCTCAAGAAAATCAAGGCAAAAGTCCACATCATTTCACCTTTTTGGACTGCTGGAAATCTGGAAGAAAAATGATGAGATCCTGAGAAACCAACTGCACCAAACAGAAGAGAACAGCAACATGAAAACCCACATAAAAGATGAAGCCCCAATTCCACTATATGGCCGCAGAACCGCGACCAACATGGAACTTAGGCCACGGATCCGCGGCCGAGTCAGCTCAGTACTGACTTGTTTTTTAAGGGTAGTTTTGTAATTGTATTTGGGCTCAGATTGTATCCGTAGGGTTTCATTTTCCTGCCTATAAATAGCCCAAACCCAAGCCAAGTAAAGGATGTCTTTTTCTTTGTATTAGATTTAGGATAAGTGTTTGTAGTTCTTCTTCCTCTTTATCTTTCTCCATTAGCATTGTAGTAAGCTTCATGAGTGATGATGAATAAAACAAGAGTTCTTTTTATTAACATGCTTGTCTTGTAATTATGTTCTATTATCTTGCTTGTAATTTTCTTTGTTAACTTAGTTGTTGTTATTTGCTTGATTGCCCTCTTTCTTTTTCTCTTTTTCTTTATCTTTACAACCATGATGCTTGAGTATGATCCTTGCCAAAGTAAGGTCTCAAATAGCTAGTTGTGATTTTCTTAACCTCAAATCTTTCTACCTTCGTTCTTGTTTTGTTTTCTTTTTCTTTTTAATGGGTGAGTAGTTTCTCACTTGCTAGGGTAGGATAAGGAAAGTTTGAGAGAAAGAAATCTCTCTCACTCTTTTGTTTGCCCGGCATCTTGATTCGGACTTCTGTTAATTGAACCACAATCCGCTCCCTACGGCACCCTATCCTACATGATAGCGGTGATTCCCTAGTTAGACCGGTTGTGGTTGAATTAACAGGAGGTTAAGGCTAGGAGCCAAGAACGGACGGACAAGGACCAAAAGGAAGGAACTAAACGTTGGAAAGCCTAGCTAATACTCGTAAGTTCCTTCCTAGTCATGCTAATCCCCGTTGTAGTCGATTACCGTAACACCGATATTAAGAGTGGCAATGAAAGAAGTGAGCGATTCCTAACTCAAACTAACCTAATCCTAACCCTAAAAAGCTTACTTTTTTTCAAATTTCAGCACATATTGAAACTAAACAAACCTGGACAAATTGGACTTAACTCGTTAAAACACTAAGAAAAAGATTCCTATCTCTCTGCGAACGACCCGTACTCAACCGGCTAGCTACCAAGCGAAACCGTCTTGATTGCGGTAATTAAAACTAACCACGCAAAAAGTCTAACAATCAAATGGCGTCGTTGCCGGGGAGACGTTAGTTTATTTCTTTGTGTAATTTCGGGTTAATTTGTGAATATAAATATAACCAAAAACAAAAAAAAAATATATTGTAAAAAAATTATCTTGTTATTTTTGATTAGTTTTTGTGCAAGTGCGCAAGATTGGAAGAAGGTCAAGTTCAGTGCCAAAGTCATGGGGAGATAGACCCATATCTCGCGGCTACACCGCGATGGATCAAGACGGAACCACGGTTTGCTATAAAATTCTGGAGCAAATTCAGTGAGCAAATCAAGATTCAGGGGTTCTAAACAAGAAGAGGAGACTTCAATTAGCCTAGAGAAGAAATTTGAAGGTCCAACTCTACTGTTCAGCCACGGAACCGCAACCGAAGTGCAAATTTGACCGCGGAACAGCGGTCAACTTGTGACGTCCGCACTCAAAAACTCTCTGTGAGTATTCCATTCCTTGTGCCCTCTCCTATGAACTCCACTGAACTATTCTTTCTGCAGCATTTTTTGCACAAACTCTCTTCCGCTCTCCAATAAACTGATTTTGTGCAGGATTCTTTGCGTCGCCGCCAAATAATTTTTTTTGCAAGTGTTTTAGATTTTTGTTTGTTATTGTTTTTGCATAAATAATATGGACTTTAAGGGGCTCTAACACCAATTCAGATTGGGTGGGGATCTCATCACCCTTCCTAAGACAGCAAAAATCACTAAAAGCATACGCATTACCCGTGAGCTTAATAAAAAACATCTAGACTCAGCCAACTAAGAACTGTCGTGCTCAATAGGACAGAGGAAGGTTGTGTGCATTCGATCGTTTATCTGAACTTTACTTTGTGGTGCTTAGGCTAGACAAGTGAGAAAGGTAATTTTAAAAGGCCTGTCACATGGTGATTCATGAGCGGAATCCTTCTTATCTCACTTGTGCTTACCTGACCACAATTGGCACTGAAGAGAAGATTTGAGGGTTATCTCACAACTTGTCACATTGGAACAATTAGGAGCAGTCTAGTGGACTTTGAAGAGCATAGCTCTAGGTATGATTGTGCATGTTTTGACTGTGATTGTTTGAAGTTGTGCCATAAGTACGTACATATTTTTGCAAAACTCTTTCTAAAAAATATATATAAAAAAACAATAAAACAAAAACTTTTATAAAAACTTGCCCTTTGTCGCCAGAATTCCATTTCACCCACCTTTTATCCGCATTTCTCTGTTGACGTTTTCTTACCCTCACTTTCTATGCTTTGACTATACTAAACTCGTTTAGTGTATGTCCGGTTGGACTCGGGACACTAGTGCCCGCCTAGTCCGCGTTACGTTAGTCGCTACTGACTACGCGATTGACTCCGACGTCGAAACTCCCTCCACACCTCTTTCACCCTTACCTTTGCCGGCCAACTCCGACGTTGACCGGGATTCTGTTCATACATCTTCACCTTCACCTTCACCGTCACCAAATTCCTCTTCTTAGATGTCAGGATTTACTCCTGACATCCCTTTACCTCACCCGGGATTGATTCCACCACATCGGGATGCGAATAACCCGCAACCAGCTCCTGTTGAAGCGCCACAGCGAATCACGCTCCAGGATCGTTTCTATCCTACCCGCTCTGCAGATCTAACCTGTCTTTCACTTCTGCCGGCCAATTGGGATAATTTCGAAATTAAGCCCCACTACATCAACATATTGCCCAAATTTCACGGGGTGGAATCCGAAGATGCCTACATCTTCATCAACAAGTTCCAGAACGTCTGTGCAATGATGAAAACAACACAATTGTCCGATGATGCTATACGGCTACGAGTCATTTCTTTCACTCTGTGTGACCTTGCTGAGAAGTGGCTGTATAGCACCGCATCGCATTCCATAACCAGTTGGGATGAGTTTGTAAAAGCGTTCCATAAAAAGTTTTACCCAAATCACAAGTCCGCGAGGATCCGAAACGAAATTAACCAGTTTTCTCATCTTCCTACCGAAACTTTTTGGAAGTGCTTTGACCGATACAAAGACCTTCTTGTTCAGTGCCCTCATCACGGTATTGAGAGATGGCAACTTTGCCAGACCTTATATGAGGGCCTTAATCCAGCAACTAAGCAGTTGATGGAAACCATTTGTCAAGGCCATTTCCTATCCAAATCTGACGAGGAAGCTTGGCAATTCTTCGACGATCTTGCTCGACAGATGCTTCACTGGGAAAACACCAGACCGAACACTTCGTCTACTTCTTTCACTTCTTCCGGTCTCTCCAGGGGAGGAGTTCATCAACTCGACATCTCAATTGCAATGAAGGCCAAGATGGCAGCAATCACACGAAAACTGGAAGCAATTGAGAGAAAATTCTCATCTCCTTCTCCTGCCACTGCTCTTCCCCCTCGTACCATCTGCACTTGTTGTTCTGATCCATCCTATTTGACCGAAGAGTGTCCTTACAACCCACCTTTTCAAGGACAGGATCAGGTCAATGATGCCTTTCAGCAAAGACCAAGAAATGATCCATACTCTTCCACTTACAATCCTGGTTGGAGGAACCACCGTAATTTCACTTGGAATCAGAACCAGCATCAATTCCAAGGCCACAACAACTTCCAGAGGCCTCCTCTTCCCCAACAACAAGCTCAACAACAAACTCAACATCAATATCAGCAGCCCTTCCAACCCCAACCTTTTCAAAATCCGATGAACAATTTTGCACCCAATAATTCTTTTCCTCAAAACAGCTTTGTTCCGTCAAACAACGATAAGGTTTCCTCGGTAGAACGAAGTCTGGAGGCGTTTGTAAAGAAATCGATTCAATCCACCGCCAACATCTAGTCTTCCATTCAGTCTTTGGTGCAACACACTTCTGCACACGGGAAAAGCATCAAGACCATCGAAGCCCAGATTGCACAACTGAATGCTGCTTTAAGCGAGCGAGAGAAAGGGTAGCTTCCATCTCAACCACTCTAAAATCCTGGTCACCCACATAATGTACATTTTGCTCTTGAACAACAGAACCATAATGTGAGTGCGGTGACTACATTGAGATCTGGAAGGATGCTGCATAACAACATTGGCACGCGGATAGAAGAGGACACCCCGGCCGCTTCTTCTTCTTCGTCTTCTGAGCCTATTCTCCATTCTTCAGAAGGCTCTTCTTCTTCCACTACTCTGAACGGACCCACATCTCACTGCACGAAAACTCTAGCTCTGGGATCCGTTCCAACTCCACAATCTCATCCATAAGCATTGGACTCAACCAATTTCGAATATGTTCCATTTCCAAACTGGTTGAGGTCCAATAAACAAAATCTACAAATGGAGAAGATTCTTGAGTTGTTTAAATAAGTTAACATCAACATTCTCCTCTTATACGCAGTCCAACAAGTCCCTTCCTACGCAAAAATCTTGAAGGACTTATGCACTAAGAAGAGGAAATCTCAGGTACCCAAGAAGGTTTTCTTAGCTAGTGTCGTGAGTGATGCTCTTACCCAAGCTTTACCTCAAAAACAGAAAGACCCTGGCTGTCCTACGATTTCAATAACCATTGGGTAAAAGAATATCAACCGCGCACTTTTTGATATTGGTGCCAGTGTTAACCTGCTTCCATATTCTGTATATAAGCAACTAGGTGCTGGAGAGCTGAAACCCGCACACTGTACTCTCCAAATGGCCGACCGATCTATCACCCATCCTAGGGGTGAGCCAGAGGATGTGTTAATAATGGTAGGGGACTTCATATTCCCCGTTGACTTTATTGTTTTAGACACACAGCCTGTAGCTAACCCTCGGAATCAAATTCCGGTGATACTCCGTCACCCATTCCTTGCAACCTCAAATGCTGTGATCAATTGTTGAAATGGTTCGATGAACCTAGCTTGTGGAAACATGACAACTCAACATTTTTAGGTTATGGAATCAGCCTTCTGAACCTAATGCTTATATACTCGACATTTATTCCATCCAGGACATCACACCAGAGGACTGTGAATTCGAGGAATTCTTATTCGATCACAACAATCATGACGCCACCAGTGCGTTCCTCTTTGAACCTGCTGCTACTTCCGCTCCCGACAATGATTATGAGTGTTTCACTTTTTCGAACGATCTTGGCTTGTCGCCACCCGAGCTTGAATCTTTTGAATTTCCGGATGCGTTAGCTGAGCCATCCAACTCGGTCGCTTACACTTGTTTTGAGCCTCTACTGGAATCTTTTGAGTTCGAGACATTTTTCCCGATCTTGCCTTCAATCGTTTCACCTCCAACGTTCGAACTCAAGACGTTGTCATCTCACCTCAAGTATGCTTACTTAGGTGAGAACGAGACCCTCACTGTCATCATCTCGGCTTCTCTAGCTCTAGATCAGTAGAAAGCCGTTCTCACGGTCTTGCACAGCAATCGGTAAGCTTTTGGCCGGACAATGGCGGACATCAAGGGGATTAGTTCCCTAATCATTGAACATCACATTCTTATGATGGATGATGCCAAACCAGCCCGGGATCCACAAAGACGACTTAATCCAGTCATGAAGGAGACTGTGAAAAAAGAGATCGTCAAATGTCTAGATAGTGGTATCATTTAACCTATCTCTGATAGTCAGAGGGTCGGTCGTATACATGTTGTCCCCAAAAATTCAGGCATAACGGTCATCATCAATGAGGCGAACGAGTTAATCCTTACTCACACCCAAACTTGGTGGTGAGAATGCATTGATTATAGAAAAATCAACGCCGCAACGAGGAAAGACAACTTTCCGCTACCATTTATTGACCAAATGCTCGAACGATTGCTGGACATGAGTACTACTGCTTTTCGGACGGCTACTCTGGCAACAAAAAAATTCCCATTGCCGAGAAAGATCAGGACAAAACCACGTTCACCTATCCTTTTGGAACGTTTGCATATCGTTGCATGTCCTTTGGGTTATGCAATGCTCCCGCTACCTTCCAGCGGTGTATGATGGGAATTTTCTCGGACATGGTGGAGAAATTCTTGGAGATATTCATAGATTATTTCTCCATCTTTGGCGATTCTTTTGACGAGTGCTTGCAACATCTCGACGCTGTCCTTACCCGATGTAAGGATAAGAACCTCACTTTAAACTGGGAGATATGCCACTTCATGGTGTGCGATGTTATTGTCTTAGGACATATCATTTCGGAAAATGGCATTGAGGTTGACAAAGTGAAGATTGAGGTTATTTCCAATCTCCCTCCTCCCAGATGCGTCAGATACATCCGAGCTTTCCTTGGCCACGCCGGTTTTTATAGACGGTTTATCAAGGACTTTAGCAAGATTGCTAGACCCTTGACTCTTCTGCTGGCCAAGGACACCATATTCGACTTCAACTCGAGCTATGTGATTGTGTTCGAATCACTAAAAAGCTCACTCACTTCTGCTCCTGTTCTCTCTTCTCCTGACTGGACGTATCCCTTTGAGATTATGTACGATGCATCTGACTTTGCTATTGGTGCGGTCCTAGGACAACACATTGATAAAATGTCGCACGTAATCTACTATGCTAGCCGAACCCTGAACGATGCCCAACTGAATTACACAACAACAGAGAAGGAATTCTTGGCTGTTGTGTTTGCATTAGAAAAATTCAGGCCCTACTTGATCGGCTCTCCACTCATTGTC
This sequence comes from Agapanthus africanus, assembly GCA_030015575.1. Taxonomy (NCBI): domain Eukaryota; kingdom Viridiplantae; phylum Streptophyta; class Magnoliopsida; order Asparagales; family Amaryllidaceae; genus Agapanthus; species Agapanthus africanus. The sequence goes on from JASDDO010000029.1 coordinate 221,594,715, forward strand.
TACACAGACCATTCAGCTTTGCGACATAATTTTGCAAAGGACGCAAAATCTCGGTTGATACGTTGGATCCTCTTACTTCAAGAGTTTGACCTTGTCATTAAGGACAAAAGAGGATGTGAAACGTAGTAGCCGACCATCTTTCACGACTTCCTTCTTCGCTGACGCTTCCAATTCCCATTAACGACGTTTTTCCGGATGAACAACTCTTGACCGTATAGTGCGAACCCTGGTTTGCAGATTTTGTGAACTATTTGGCAACAGGATTACTACCGAATGAATGGTCAAGTCAGGACAGACTTCGATTCTTATCCCAAGTAAAACACTTTTACTGGGACGAACCCTATCTGTTCAAGTACTTGTTAGTTGTATGTATGCCCTAGAGGCCGGTATTATACAGATGATGTATATTATATTGGATGCTTGGACATATATAGAGATGACTTTCTTGCTCGATATGATAGTACGCTATCTGGTTACTTTTTATCTTAACATGTACACTAGTCTCTTTAAACTGTCTTATAGTTACATGTTGGTAAAGCCCTTAGGATGTGTACTTGACTACCTGGACTATGATGCAGATCATACTAGTGGGGACATGGTAGTCCATAAGTACATCCTTCAAGGTCCCTAGTCGTGGGTGTATCGAGACGGGGCATCGATATACCAGAGTAGACTAGTGTATATGCTTCTCGACCCATGAGATGGGCGATGGATGATCCCATATCCATTGGTGTTTGACATCAGAGAGGGTATACGGGTGCTCAGTGGAGATTGGGTACACTGGACGGACTCGCCGAGAACTCCCAGATGGTATTATACCTCACGTCAGATGGCAGTTCTCAGGTGACACTTGTACAGGTTAGTCTGTAGACCCGAGATCGTCATAGAGTCTTGTGTGATTCCCACTGTGCTTTGATCTCCACCTTACCACGTCCATGAGGGCGTGCAAAACGGTGGTCTTTGGGTACAGTCTCGAGTCACATGGAGGCAATGAGCGATAGGAGGGGTTTCGTCTCTCCCGGTATTGGGGGTTGATGTTGCGCAGTGCTCGATTGGCCGTAACAGGGAAGTCCCTGGCCAGGGCTGATCAGAGATTTGCTGGTAAGTGTTACCAGTAGTTTCTCGACCCGTTATGAGCCTCATATCGGCACGACTTATCGGTTATTGGAGTCTGACGTTTACCACCCCTAGACTTGATATGCGACATATCAGACGAACAGACCGGACTGTACGGTAAGTGTTACTGGTTGGATTCACAGGAGTGTGAGCGGGCTAGCTCGTCGATCTTCTGATCGCTCAATACCCGGATGGCCGTTACGTTTAGCAGACCGCTTGCGACTTGTGGGTGCTTGATATGATCATCATCTGCTACCGGCGTATTGACGAGTCTTTAGAGTCCTACACAGAGGTTTCCTGGCTCAAGCAAAACGAAATAGGAGCGCATATGAGATATGTGCAGGACTGAGAATAATGCGTGTATGTGATACCGTATTTCATTCTCGCGATGGATGTATCGATTGGTTATATTCGATATAACCTAGATATCGAATCAAGGATTGATTCGATAAGCCGATACATAGGATACTAGTCGGTTATATGCGATATGACCGGATCGTTAAATCGAGTGTTGATTTAATGATTTAATGTATAATTATATATTTGATATATTACTTTGCATTAACTAGTATTGGTTCACTTTAAATGGATTTTCTCACTTGATGTGCAAAAAGTATATGTGATATACTTTTGTGCACATTTTTGTATCATGTTTGATGATACTTGATAATGTGGTTAAGTGTAAAGGATTAAACCATGGTTAAGTGATGATTAGGGTTTTGGTTTTTCATTTATTTATTTGTTTATTTATTTGGAAAGGATTAAGTTAAGAATGGTGGCTTATTTTGGAGCTATGTTGAAGCTTCTTGAAGCTTTGACAAAGTCCACCATCCTTATCTCATCCTTAACCCTAACCATTCCAACTAACCTTAGTTTAATCTCTACACTTGACCATGGTCAAGATATGATAAGTATTCATATTAGTTTCATTTTTAAATAGAAGACTTATCATATTCTTTCTTCTTCTCCTTGTTCTTCTTCAAGAAAAGCTTAAGGTCCATCAATGGCAACTTGAGCTAAAGTGAGAGAAATCCAATTCTAAAGTGAACCCACCTCATATTTCTTCACCCTCTACCTCTTGCCAAGTTGTTTTGGGTGTTTTCTTCACAAGTTTCACAACTTGGTGAAGTCGGAGCTTGAACTTGTGATGCCTCGACGTAGATCGTCTTTGACACGAAGCCGACGACCTAGCTTGCCCGTTTCTCCGATGAAGCCGACGATTGAGTTCGGGATTCATGATGGACAGCGAGAGGACACCCACGTGGAGCTAAGGAAGTGGAGAACCAGATCTACAAAGGTTGTAGCATCTAACTTTTAGTTAAGTAGTTAACTAGATTAACTTTTCGCCTAGATTTCTAGTCAACGATCCGCATTAGGGTTTCTCGGCACCCATAAAATTTGAAATTGGCATGGTTGATGCCTTGTGAGACCTCTATAGTGTGCCTAGGAACCCTACAATGGTATCAGAGCCTAGCTCGAGCCTTGGGCGAAGTCTAGACGACGTTTGAAACCCGAACGAACCCGGAACCCTAAAACCCAAGTGCTCTCTGGACTTTTTCTAAAATCTGGGATTTTTCAATATTAAAAATGCTTAAAAATTCAGCAGGGAATTCTAAGAATTCCGGTGCAATTTTTATTCAATGAACAGTGAACTGCGCGGCGGAACCGCGGCCTAAGCCAGCTTAGGCGGCGGTTCCGCGGCTAAAGAATGACGTCAGCCATCCTCCTCTGCACAGTAATTCATAGTTTCTGCAGCTGAGTTTTATGGGTATTTTTAATAATTATTCAAGAGTTGAATTTTCTGGGGTGTTTTAGAGCTTCGGTGTTTCGACCGGATTATCAAACTTCGTCTTTGTGTATTTCCGGATAATTTTTGAATTTGTTAAAAAGTTCGACCGGATATAAATACCTAAGTTTTCCCCTGCCGGAAAAATTCCAAGTGTTGGATTTTTCTGTGGTTTAAAGACGTTCTGAGTAGTGCAAGTAACGCGATGGTCCCTCTAGAAGACAACAAACCTTAACTCGATTATGTGACCGTCTTGAACTGCCCTTTGAACCTTCGGGTTTGGGGCAGTACGGCGTGCCACATGTGAGGCGTTGGCTTGACCCTTCTACGGCTGGACCGTTGGTACTGAGGCATGAAGTGAATGTCTTTGAACTTATTTCATGTGTTGATCGGTGTCGGGAAAACTTGGGTGTTCGAATGTTCGATCGGAAAGTTTGATATATTCTATTTATCCGGAATTGGATACAATAATTGGAATTCACAAACAGTTATGAGATAACTGAATGAATGTTATAAATCTAGCAGTTTAGTCCCACATGATATTGAAAAGAGTTTTCGATAATGAGACTAAAATGCGGGATTTATAACTCTTAGGCATGTGATGTCTAAGTATTTCATTTGATTAGGCATGTGATGTCTAAAGAGGTTGCGGATTCCAACTGTTGTAGTTTTACACTTTCTTTTCTGTGACCGTAAGTGTAGTATGTTCATATCGCCGGTTTCGTTGCTATACGTCAACGACAATTGGGGTATGCATACTTACTTACGTTGATGACATGTGATGTTATGTGTTGCTGGATATGTTATATTGGATCGTCGTGTTTGAATAGCCGGGGGTTTTTATGTGAGATGAGTGTTTTTCATTTTCATTCATGTAAAAACTTGTATGTAATATTCTTTTATTTGGGACACTTCCAGGTAGCGGAAGTTGTCACCTTTTGTATATTATTTACTTTTCCGCATCAGGATAGACCCAAGGAGGGGAGCATAAGTAACCGGGTTCTGGGGTCCAGTGGGAGACCAACTCGATGAGTCGAGTCCGGGTGTCCTAACCCTAGAATTGGTAGGGTTGCTTGCCGCTCTCGTAGGGGTCTAGGGGTGTGGGATTGGCTATTCATCACGACCGTGGAATCCGTGTTTTATACTGGCTCGTATTGAAAACACGGACGTCCTAGTATATCCAATATTTCATATGTTTCTTCTGCTGCGATATCTGTGATGTGATCATGTGATGTTCTATGATAGATACATTATATAGTATATATGATATATTATATAGACGTTACTTATGTTTTGCACCCGCACTAGCCCTGCCCTGCTCTGTCATTAGTTACCTAACCTAACGGTGCACGAGGGGACATCGAGGCGAATGCGGATGGCATAAGTGTACGTCGTATTTATCTGTGATGTTTAGGTATTTAAATGATGGGACTTCATTAATGTGATTAATGAAAGAAAATAAACCTAAGATGTTGTAGAATCAAATTTTAAACTAAACAGGTAGCTACAGTTCTTGCTTTGCATAGCGGTATATATGATATACCCTGCACCTTATTCGATGAGGAAAGGACCGAGATCCCTTCACCGGGAGTGACTCCTTTAGCAATAACTGGCAGATGCTACACACTCGGTTTGTTTTTGATTGCTTCTATAGTTTTTGCTTTGCACAGCGATATATATGATATATCCCGCACCTCATTCGACGAGGAAAGGGCCGACGATCCCTTCACCGGGAGTGACCCCTTTAGCAAAACTAGAAAAGCCTCAAAATCACTCCATTTCAAAACTTCATTTGATTCTACAACGATATCAAGTTCATTACGCAATAGGTTTTCAGAAAAACCTGTCGTAGCCCTCCGTCATTTCAGATAAAGACTATTTAGTATTCGTGCTGCGTTTGTTGACCTCTGTCAAGGCGTAGTGTGCGGTAGCTGACTAGAATTTTATCGGCTTATGCATATGATGCAGATTGGATTAGGGTATTCATACGACCTTGTTGACCTCTGTCAAGGGTCGTGCGAGTGGGTTTGATTCAATCAAGAAATGACGGGTTGAACTTGACTAGTGCACTATGGTTTGTTGACCTCTGTCAAGGTCATGGCACACTAGGGGCAAAATATTATCGGGAATTTCTAGTGTTGAAATTTGCAATGAGATTGCATACCTTCTATGAGATAGTTGGATCCGGATACCTGCTGCGAGTAAGAGTTACTCCTGGGAGAGTTTTACACATTACAATTAGCCGATCAAGTAGGTGTCTAGAAAGGTGTTAACGAGGTTACGCCTCTGGGAAAACGAGGTTTACATTAGTTAGGTTCGTGCGAAAGCACGGGGGACCTCCCTCAAAGTACCGACACTGGCCTGGCTGAAAGATTGGCGAACTTGTAGTGTGTAATTAATCCCGGCTAGTCTTTCCTTTTAGGGTTTGAAGGAAGATTTGATAAAAAGCAGTGGGAGCCATCCTGATTAGATAAGATAATAACCAATCTGATCTTGCACGAGCATACGCTAAAGTGTTTTCTTCTCTCTCTCTCCAGGTAGCGACCATTTCATGCCCTAATAAAGATAATAATATGGATGTATTGACTGAACCCGCATGTTATACTGTGCAGGGGAACGTTGGACCCGTTCTTTCTTATAAGAGTTATAAGATTGAACAGGGAATAAGAGAATATCTAGATTCTCAAGCCGCCCAAAAGAAAATACATGTTGATGCATCTTCTTCGGGTGTGTTAGTTATTGAGAACTGTTTTTCAGTTCACCCTACGTCCTGGGTATTAGATACCGGATCAGGATCCCACATATGTAAGCAGTTACATGGGCTACGGAAAGGTAGAGAACTGGGAAAAGGTGATCATTCCGTTCAAGTAGGGAATGGGGCAAATGTTGCAGCCAAAGCTGTTGGCATATATCACCTGGTATTACCAAATGGTGATACACTAGTTCTGAATGAGTGCTATTATATACCGAACATGATGTGCAACATTATATCAGTCTCTTTATTAAGTAAAGAAGGATATAATTTTGTAGTAAAGGATAATGTTATGAACATATTCCTAGATCAAAAGTTGATTGCATCAGGCTCGTTACATAATGACATATTCATTCTAAATCAGAATACAGTCCTCAATATACAAAACACACACAAGAGGAAAAGTTCAGAAATGAACGAATCCTACTTGTGGCACTGTAGACTTGGTCATATCAATGCGACACGACTGGCTAAGTTACATAAGGATGGTTATTTGAATTCATTTGAATTATCATCTTATGATACTTGCCATTCATGTCTCAAAGGAAAAATGACCAAAGCTCCGTTTAGTGGACACGGAGAAAGAGTTAATGAACTCTTAGGACTGATACATAGTGATGTATGCGGTCCCATGTCTACGCATGCCAGGAACGGTTCTTCCTACTTCATTACATTCACTGACGATCTCTCTAGATTCGGACATGTGTTCCTGATGAAACACAAGTCTGAAGCTTTTGAGAAATTCAGGGAATATAAGCACGAAGTAGAAAAACAAACAGGCAAAAGTATTAAGATCCTTCGATCTGATCGAGGAGGAGAATACTTAAGCAATGAGTTCCTAGATTATCTAAAAGAGAATGGGATTCTCTCTCACCTTACTCCTCCTTATACACCACAGCACAACGGTGTATCTGAGCGGAGGAATCGCACCCTATTAGATATGGTGCGCTCTATGATGAGTACAGCTGAGTTACCTATTTCCTTCTGGGGGTATGCGCTTGAGACAGCAGCATACCTATTGAATCAAGTTCCAACTAAATCTGTACCTACCACACCATATGAGATATGGAGTGGGAAGAGACCATGTCTTAAACGAGTTAAGATATGGGGTTGTCTGGCCTATGTCAAAAGGCAAAATCCAGACAAACTCGAGGCACGGTCAGTTCTATGTAAGTTTGTGGGATATCCTAAACATTCAAATGGATTATTTTTCTACCACAGTGAACAACAAAAAGTGTTTATTGCTCAACATGCCACCTTTTTAGAAAAGGAATTTCTTGCAAAAGAGATTAGTGGCTCTGAGGTAGAACTGGAAGAAGTTCCAGAAACACAAACTATAACTGAAGATTTAGTGGAACCAGAAGATTCGGTAGTACCCGACGAACCTCAGCCTCTCCGCCGATCTAGTAGGGTTTCTCGTCCATCTGAGAGATACTACGGTTTTCTCATTGATGGTGGCAGTGAGGATTGCATCATGGAGGATGATGACCCAACTAGCTTCGAGCAGGCCATCACGAGTGGGGACTCAGTGAAATGGCTGGATGCTATGCGGTCCGAGATGGAATCCATGTACACCAACAAAGTATGGACTTTGGAAATTGCTCCTGAAGGGGTAAAACCCATTGGGAGCAAGTGGATCTTCAAGAAGAAACTTGGTGTAGATGGGAAAGTGGAGACTTTCAAAGCTAGACTTGTAGCAAAGGGTTTTCGTCAAAGACCAGGTGTGGACTATGACGAGACCTTTTCTCCAGTGGCTATGCTTAAATCCATCCGGATCATGCTTGCCATCGCTGCATATCATGATTACGAAATCTGGCAAATGGATGTTAAGACCGCCTTTCTAAATGGTGATTTAGAAGAGTGCGTGTACATGACTCAGCCAGAGGGCTTCGTAGATAGTGGGAGTAGCGGGAAGGTGTGCAAGCTGCTTAAATCCATTTATGGATTAAAGCAAGCATCGCGGAGTTGGAACATCTGCTTTGACGTCGTTATCAAAGAGTTTGATTTCGTCAAAAATCCAGATGAACCTTGTATCTACAAGAAGGTGGCAGAGAGTAAGGTTGTATTCCTCGTATTGTACGTGAACGACATACTCTTGATAGGAAATGATATTCCTATGCTGCAATCGGTCAAGCTCTTCTTATCACAAAGATTCTCAATGAAAGATCTTGGTGATGCCTCCTGCATATTGGGAATCAGGATCTATAGAGATAGATCCAAACGGATATTGGGATTGTCCCAATCCAGGTATATTGACACCATACTAAAGAGGTTTAGTATGGAAGAATCCAAGCGTGGGAACTTGCCCACGATCTCTGGACTCACTCTCTCCAAAGAGATGTCTCCCAAGACTGATTTGGAGAGAGCTCGCATGCAAGGGATACCCTATGCTTCGGCAGTAGGCTCTATCATGTATGCGATGCTATATACCAGACCCGATGTTGCATACTCACTAAGTGTAGTGAGTCGGTATCAAGTAGATCCTGGAGAGAGTCACTGGACAGCTGTGAATAACATTCTCAAGTACTTGTGAAGGACTAGAGATATGTTCTTGGTGTATGGTAACGGAGAACTCTAAGTGGAGTCCTTTACCGATTCGAGCTTCCAGAGTGATAAGGACGACTCTAAGTCGCAGTCGGGCTTTGTCTTTACCCTTTACGGAGGGGCGGTTAGCTGGAAGAGTTCCAAGCAGGAAACCGTGGCAGACTCGACGATGGAGGCTGAATACATCGCTGCCAACGATGCTGCCAAAGGGGCTGTCTGGATCAAGAAGTTCATTACTGAACTTGGAGTGGTTCCATCCATTGAGCATCCAATACCTTTGTATTGTGATAACAATGGAGCGGTGGCTTTGGCCAAGGAACCCAGGTCCCATCAGCGATCAAGGCATATTCTGAGGCGGTATCACCTGATCCGGGAGATAGTTGATCGCCGGGAGATCCAGGTCAGGAGGGTTGACACGAAGAACAACACGGCGGATCCACTCACGAAGGCCATTCCCCAGATACAGTTTGAGAGACTCTTCGGGATGCTCGGTATGCGATACTACAGCAGCTGGCCCTAGTGCAAGTGGGAGATTGTTAGATGTATGTATGCCCTAGAGGCCAGTATTGTACAGATGATGTATATTATATTGGATGCTTGGACATATATAGAGATGACTTTCTTGCTCGATATGATAGTATGCTATCTGGTTACTTTTTATCTTAACATGTATACTAGTCTCTTTAAACTGTCTTATAGTTACATGTTGGTAAAGCCCTTAGGATGTGTACTTGACTACCTGGACTATGATGCAGATCATACTAGTGGGGATATGGTAGTCCATAAGTACATCCTTCAAGGTCCCTAGTCGTAGGTGTATCGAGACGGGGCATCGATATACCAGAGTAGACTAGCGTATATGCTTCTCGACCCATGAGATGGGCGATGGATGATCCCATATCCATTTGTGTTTGACATCAGAGAGGGTATACGGGTGCTCAGTGGAGACTGGGTACACTGGACGGACTCGCCGAGAACTCCCAGATGGTATTATACCTCACGTCAGATGGCAGTTCTCAGGTGACACTTGTACAGGTTAGTCTGTAGACCCGAGATCGTCATAGAGTCTTGTGTGATTCCCACTGTGCTTTGATCTCCACCTTACCACGTCCATGAGGGCGTGCAAAACGGTGGTCTTTGGGTACAGTCCTGAGTCACATGGAGGCAATGAGCGATAGGAGGGGTTTCGTCTCTCCCGGTATTGGGGGTTGATGTTGCGCAGTGCTCGATTGGCCGTAACAGGGAAGTCCCTGGCCAGGGCTGATCAGAGATTTGCTGGTAAGTGTTACCAGTAGTTTCTCGACCCGTTATGAGCCTCATATCGGCACGACTTATCGGTTATTGGGGTCTGATGTTTACCACCCCTAGACTTGATATGCGACATATCAGACGAACAGACCGGACTGTACGGTAAGTGTTACTGGTTGGATTCACAGGAGTGTGAGCAGGCTAGCTCGTCGATCTTTTGATCGCTCAATACCCAGATGGCCGTTACGTTTAGCAGACCGCTTGTGGCTTGTGGGTGCTTGATATGATCATCATCTGCTACCGGCGTATTGACGAGTCTTTAGAGTCCTACACAGAGGTTTCCTGGCTCAAGCGAAACGAAATAGGAGCGCATATGAGATATGTGCAGGACCGAGAATAATGCGTGTATGTGATACCGTATTTCACTCTCGCGATGGATGTATCGATTGGTTATATTTGATATAACCTAGATATCGAATCAAGCATTGATTCGATAAGCCGATACATAGGATACTAGTCGGTTATATGCGATATGACCGGATCGTTAAATCAAGTGTTGATTTAATGATTTAATGTATAATTATATATTTGATATATTACTTTGCATTAACTAGTATTGGTTCACTTTAAATGGATTTTCTCATTTGATGTGCAAAAAGTATATGTGATATACTTTTGTGCACATTTTTGTATCATGTTTGATGATACTTGATAATGTGGTTAAGTGTAAAGGATTAAACCATGGTTAAGTGATGATTAGGGTTTTGGTTTTTCATTTATTTATTTGTTTATTTATTTGGAAAGGATTAAGTTAAGAATGGTGGCTTATTTTGGAGCTATGTTGAAGCTTCTTGAAGCTTTGACAAAGTCCACCATCCTTATCTCATCCTTAACCCTAACCATTCCAACTAACCTTAGTTTAATCTCTACACTTGACCATGGTCAAAATATGATAAGTATTCATATTAGTTTCATTTTTAAATAGAAGACTTATCATATTCTTTCTTCTTCTCCTTGTTCTTCTTCAAGAAAAGCTTAAGGTCCATCAATGGCAACTTGAGCTAAAGTGAGAGAAATCCAATTCTAAAGTGAACCCACCTCATATTTCTTCACCCTCTACCTCTTGCCAAGTTGTTTTGGGTGTTTTCTTCACAAGTTTCACAACTTAGTGACGTCGGAGCTTGAACTTGTGATGCCTCGACGTAGATCGTCTTTGACACGAAGCCGACGACCTAGCTCGCCCGTTTCTCCGATGAAGCCGACGATTGAGTTCGGGATTCATGATGGACAGCGAGAGGACACCCACGTGGAGCTAAGGAAGTGGAGAACCGGATCTACAAAGGTTGTAGCATCTAACTTTTAGTTAAGTAGTTAACTAGATTAACTTTTCGCCTAGATTTCTAGTCAACGATCCGCATTAGGGTTTCTCGGCACCCATAAAATTTGAAATTGACATGGTTGATGCCTTGTGAGACCTCTATAGTGTGCCTAGGAACCCTACAGTACTGTCCCGACCAGATTATTCATCAGTGTGTTCCTGATAATGAGTTCAAGAGTGTGCTGTCGTTTTGCCACGATCAAGCGTGTGGCGGGCATTTTGGCCCAAGAAAGACAGCCGAGAAGATCTTGTAGTGTGGCTTCTACTGGCCACAACTTTTCAAAGATGCTCATGATTACTGCAAGGCTTGCTCCCGGTGCCAACACTTGGGCCGGATATCCAGGAGAAACGAGATGTCGCACCAACCAATCTTGGTTGTCCAGATTTTCGATGTTTGGGGAATTGATTTCATGAGACCGTTTCCCAGCTCTTTTGGGAACTTATATTCTTCTAACTGTTGATTACGTCTCTAAATGGGTCGAGGCCATGCCAAGACAGACTAACGAGAACAAGGTTGTCGTTAGATTCCTAAAGGAAAACATCTTTTCTCGGTTTGGGCACCACCGCGCGATCATTAGCGACAATGAAATGCATTTCTGTAATAGGACTTTCGAGGCCTTGATGCGGAAATACTCCATTAATCATAAGCTATGCACGCCCTACCACCCCCAAACATGTAGGCAAGACGAAGTGTCTAGTCGTCAAATCAAACAGATTTTGGAGAAAACGGTTTCCAAAAACCGTAAGGATTGGTCTTTGAAACTCACTGATGCCCTTTGGGCATTTCGAACTGCTTATAAGACTGATCTTGGCATGACTCCTTATCGGCTTATTTACGGAAAAGGCTTTCCACCTTCGAGTGGAAATCGAGCATCGCGCATTTTGGGCGATCAAAGATCTGAATCTAACCCTTGAAGATGCGGGCAGCTATAGGAAGCTGCAGCTGAACGAACCGATGAGCTTCGGGATGAAGCTTATGAAAATACGGTTGTCGTTAAGAACCGAACGAAGGTGTTTCATGATAAACACCTTACGTGCAAAATTTTCACACCTGGTCAACAGAAACTTCTTTACGAAACCCGACTACATTTCTATCCCGGTAAGCTCAGATCTCGCTGTAAAAGACCCTTTTTGTGCGTACTGTATATCTGCACGGTGCAGTGGATTTGGAAAATCCAGAGGACGGTTCACTATTCAAGATGAACAGACACAGGTTAAAACCGTTCCTCACCGCAGACCCATCGGAAGAGCTCCTGATGTTACAAGAGCCGGTTTTCATTGACTAATCTTCCTCCGCTTACCACCAGACTTCGGTTACCGAGCCATAAACAGTGGAAACACTGTTTCAAATAAGTTTGGGGGTATGTATATACCATTTCTTCTGAAATTCCCTCTTGTAATAATTTATAAAATAATAAAAAAGAAAAAAAAATGGAGGGTGTGTTTTGTAAATATTCATAAATAAAATGAAATAAAAATTAAATAAAATTCTTTTTTAAATATTCTTTTTGGAAGGACTTTTGTACAAAATACCAACAGCCCCTATAAATACATCTCGACCCCTTTTCTGCATTTCCAGAGCCTTATTCTAACCCTAAAACAAAACCCTAGCCGCAGCAGCAAAATCAACCAGAGAGCTCCCTTCCCAGCCGCGGAACCACCGTCGAAGGCCTTGTTTGCCGTCGATCCGCCGCCACCTTGCTTCTTCACCCTCTGGAAATTTCATAGGATGTTTGCAAATTTTTTCTCCTCTATGTCAAATTTTTAAAAATTCTGCATTTGCTCTCTGTCATGGCCCCTACTTTGCAATTTGAAAGGGATTTCTCCCACTTATTTGCGCATGATGTTTACGGTAGTTATTTCGGCGAAGTGATCCGAAAGTGCGGATGGATTTTTCTGTTATTTAACCATCCAAATCCATTCGCGCTGCCGGATCTTGTTGCACGTTTTTATGAATTTATAGATGAAGGGTGTTATAATTATCGATAGGGACTTTATTCATGAAGTCACTTTAATACCACGAATCCCCATTCACGATTAACCCCTCCGATTTGAGAACTACCTACCTTTAATAAGAGATGACTGTTCTTGAGAGCCTAGAAAGGGGATTCAGGCTCGCACGTTTTATGCGAATGTTTTAACAGTGTGCCATTGGGCACAAAACAATATTTTTGGAAGTTCGCACAACACAACATTTTTTACACCATCCCTACACATAGTGCACACTTTGATGATGAGAAACTCTAGCTACGACATGTGCACTGTGTTACTACACTCGATTGGCGCCGGCAAGAGGGCTACCAATTATCCATGCCCGATATTGGTGACTCAACTGTGTCGCCATTTCCTTCCTGTTGAGGAATTTGAAATTTACATGCATGGTGGGGTTCCCATTCGACCCCTTCTTGAGGGTGTCTCCACAACCTACACACGACTTCATGATTTATGGTCGCGCACCGAGTCGGCCGAAGATGTGATGCCAAGACACCCAGCTCGAGCTCCACAACAAGCGATGAAGAGCTAAGTCCCACTGCGCAAGCGCGCTTGATACGACATACCCATCGGGGGTAGAACGAATGATAGGGATGCGGAAGAACTTTGATCAGCGACTGACGAGTCTGGAACAGGGAATGTCCACCCTACTGGCCAGAGAGGAACAAGCACGATCGAGGGGACGGAGGACAGATAGGGGTGAGGCAGGAACAAGTGAAGCCGCGTCTAGGAGACGTCGTAGGGAGCAGTGGGGACACTGCAGTCAGTAAGTTTGGGGGTGAGCTTTGGTTGTAAAAAGTTATCCTTGCATTGTATCTGCACGTTTTTTTAATTTTTTTGTAAATATTTGTCTTTCGTTGCATATTTAATTCCGCATCGCATTTTTCTGCATTGCATCTTTATAAAAAAAAAATTAATAAAAAAAAATTTTCAAAATAAAAAATTTGAAAATTTCAATATTGCCCATATTTGACTCGAGTTCGACTTGACGGTTGACTAGTAGGAAAAACTAGATCTTAAACTTAGTAAATTAAAAATCCTAAAAATAACCTTCCTTGACGTATAACTATAAAAAATATACGTCCTTGCTGTTTATTTACAAATAAGCAAATTTGAGTTCAGTTCTTGGGCTAAGTCGAAACGAGGGAAGAGTATTCAAAGCTCCATTTACAGTGTAAGTCTGAAAAATAATTCTGAACTTTATATCCAAATTCTGAAAATATATCCTACAAATCGCATATACACGCACCTCGAAACATAGGATAGTAGAAGATACCTAGAGATACTCTTGCCTGAAAGCCTAGTATGAAAGAAAAAACGGTATTTAAAGCAACCACCAAAAGAGTATCACTGAAAAATCTATCCGGTCTTGAAAAAATAAATAAAATAAATAAAATAATAAAAAATAAAAATAAAAAATAAAAAATTGAATAAAATACAAGATCTGGAAACTGCTATTTACGCTTTATGCTCATACATTTAGTAATCGGATGTTAGTGCCTCAAAAAGCATTAATCATCGCATGAAAGATATATGAGCAAAACCGTCCATCATTAATGAGAAGAAGTAGTGCTATGTATTAAGGCATGGGTATTATAGCTTGAATTGAATTTCCAAGTGTAGGGGTGATAAACACACACACGTAGGGGTATATGATTAGAGTTTGGAGGAGAGCTAGGAAAGAAAAATATGGCTTATATCTTCAGTAGAGATGATAAAAATTCCGGATTTGAGATGGTGTTTTAGAAGGAAAACTCAAGAGATGCAGAGAGCTTTATTAACTGGCAAAACGTATACGACCTTAAGTTAAATGAATAGGAAGAGTGAAAAATACGGGTTGATTATTTCTAAGTTGAAGCTGATAGAATTTCTTGCTAGAATGATAAATTGTAGAATTAGAGTCAACGGTCAATTTGATCGGATTTTGTGGGAAGTATCCGCTGAAAACCTTCAGGAGACAACACTCCTCCTCTAGGGTAACCTAGAGGTTTAATGGCTTGTTGCACGAGCTCAGTGCAATTGCGTTCCCTGCGAAAGTGAGGTTAGGACTTTTTGAGAATAAATTGTCTTTGCTCGGAACGAGCAAAAGATAAGTTTGGGGGTATTTGTTCATTTCAGATTTTCGCATTTTTTTTACCGTCCAGTCTTGATCACATTGCATATAGGTAGGCACTCTTGATCCGTGTTTGCTGAATAATTGCAGGTTACAGGTTCTCAGCTCTAAGCAGTGAAATTCATGAAAAAGCACAACAAATTCAGGATTTCGGCCAACAACAGATAAATACGGGTCTCCGCTCACTATTCGTATGATGCCGCATACCAGTTCAAGGGAAAAAATGGCATATCATTGTTCATTTCATCCACAAAGCACAAGGGCAGCACAAGATCCAAGACTTCAACGCGGAGCTCAAGAAAATCAAGGCAAAAATTCCACATCATTTCATCTTTTTGGACTGCGGGAAATCTTGAAGAAAAATGATGAGATCCTGAGAAACTAAGTGCACCAAATAGAAGAGAACAGCAACATGGAAAACCACAGAAAAGATGATGGCCCAATTCCACAACATGGTCGCGGAAACGCGGCCAACATGGCACTTAGGCCGCGGATCCGGGGCCGAGTCAGCTCAGTACTGACTCGTTTTTTATGGGTAGTTTGGTAATTGTATTTGGGCTCAGATTGTATCCCTAGGGTTTCATTTTCCTGCCTATAAATAGCCCAGACCCAAGCCAAGTAAAGGGTGTCTTTTTCTTTCTATTAGATTTAGGATAAGTGTTTGTAATTCTTCTACCTCTTCATCTTTCTCCATTAGCATTGTAGTGAGATTCATGAGTGATGATGTATAAAAGAAGGTTTTTTTTTAACATGCTTGTCTTGTAATTGTGTTCTGTTATCTTGCTTGTAATTTTCTTTGTTAACTTAGTTGTTGTTATTTCCTTGATTGCTTTCTTTCTTTTATTTTTTTCTTTATCTTTACAACCATGATGCTTGAGGATAATCCTTGCCAATGTAAGGTCTCAAATAGCTAGTTGTGATTTTCATAACCTCATTTCTTTCTACCTTCCTTCTTGTTTTGTTTTCATTTTCTTTTTAATGGGTGAGTAGTTTCTCACTTGTTAGGGTGGGATAAGAAAAGTTTGAGAGAAGGAAATCTCTCACACTCTTTTATTTGCCCAACATCTTGATTCGGACTCCCGTTAATTGAACAACAATCCGCTCCCTACGACTCCCTATCCTATATGATAGTTGTGATTCCCTAGTTAGACCAGTTGTGCTTGAATTAACCGGAGGTTAAGGCTAAGAGCCAAGAACGGACGGACAAAGACCTAAAGGAATGAACTAAGCGTTTGAAAGCCTAGCTTATACTCGCAACTTCCTTATTAGTCGTGCTAATCTGTAAGTCCACGGCGGCGCCCCGGCCGTCGATCCGACGCCGGAAACGCGGAAACAAAAATTTTGCAAACTAGCAAACCGGAACCACCGCGCACTTTTATCCCGGATCGGGCCATTAACCTAGCAACTAGCAAACTAAAGCAAGAGTAGAGGAGTATACCAAGCGATCCGTGTCCTTCGGTCTTCGTCTCCACTCCGATCTCCTGTAGAATCTCCGTCCGTCACGTCCTCGTCGGAAAGGGCACCACGTAGCCAAATACTTTTACGGGCTCCTACCTCTGGACCGAGGCAACTCGGGCGCGAAGTTGTCTAACCGACGCGTCCAAGGTTTGCGGTAGACTAGAGTAGTAGGTTGTCTCTTTGGGGTATGTGAAGTTGCCATAGTATGTGGAAGAGAGAAAAGCTTAGGAGAGACTTGTGAACTTTTGATACAAAATGAGAATGAGAATCAATTTCCATACATCCAATGAAACCACTCTCTCCTCTCCTCAAAAGGAAAATGTCCGTCCCTCTCATTGTGGTGGGTGGAAAGAGGATGATTGAATAACAAAAGGAGAAAAGAAAAGATAATGCAAGAAAAAGGTCACACTCATCTCACAATTCAATCCCACTCAATCCTTTCATTTCCATTCTAATAAATGCAATGGAAATGGACAAGAAAAGCATCTCATGATGATGAGGCCACAAATATGCAAGAAACCCCTCCACAAAATGTTATTTGCAAACTGCAAATAACACCCTCCAACGATAAAGTCCGGCCGTGAAGGAACAAAATAAAACCGGCCGGAACGGAATGCAAACTGGCAACTTCAGAAAACTGATCCCGTAATAAATTACAGGTAAACCCCACTACTGCAAATACATGCCCGCATTTGTCTTCCGACTGAACACAAATGCAAAGAGACAAAATCTACACTATCTAATACTAGGATCCGGCTTAAGCCAAGCCGGCTAGTAAAATCCGTCCGATCACGATCCGTGCAATACCGCACGTATCTGATCAAACCCTGCCATATCTCCATACGGCCTCTACAGCGTTTTGCCCGAAACCTGAGTAACTGTGTGTGGGGGACTCTAAAGACTCGTCAATACTATGGCTATAGATTTAACCACTAGCACGTTAGAGGTATTAGCCATACGTGACGGGCCACCAGCTATTGACCAAGAGGGACGTCAATGAGCGAACTCATCCTGACACCCTACTGAGCCTGTCAGTGACAATATCCATACAGTCCAGTCCGTTCGTCTATGAGCATCGCATGGCGGGCCTAGGGGGTTTGTAAAAGTCAGACCCCCAATAGCGGTACAAGTCGTGTTGGAGTGTAGCCCAGAACACCCTCAGATACTACTGGAATACCTACCAGCAAATCTCCTGCCTTGGCCAAGGAATTTTCATATTCTGGCTCTCCTAGACACAGCGCGACCACACCCCTAATACCGGGAGAGACGAACCCCTGCAGATCCGCTCACTGCCTCCATGTGGCTCGGGACTGTACCGAACTAAAACCTGTTTGCACGACTCCTTTGAGCCATGGTAGGGTAGTAATCAAAGCACAGTGGAAACTCACACGAGACAAATGACAATCTCAGGTTGATGAACTAACCTGTACACATGTCACCAGGGAACTGCTATCTGACATCAGGTATAATCCCAACTAGCAGGTTCCCGGCGAGTCCTGTCCGGTGTGCTCATAACCCAATGAGCACCTGTATACATCTTAGGTGAACCACTGACACCAGTGGCTTGTGAGACCGGCCACCGCCCCTCGTCGAGGTCTCGACTGTATACACTAGTCTACTCTAGAGAATCGATGCCCTGTCTCGAAACTCCCATGACTAGGGACCTTTTAAGGATGTGCTTATAAACTCCAGCTCTCACTTATATGATCGCCCTCATACTGCTGGTAGTCAAGCAAGAATCCTAGGGGCTCTATCAACGTGTATTAGCGACTCGTAAGGTCACCTAAAGCAGTACACGATGATTAAGATAAACCAGATAGCATACTATCATCTCGAGTAAGACTGTCCTACTGGGATAGGTCCTCCCCTCAATCATTGCAATCACGTGCCTGTGATCCAATAATTGACTCTGAGGGCACTATCTCCAATAATCTCCCACTTGCACTCAAGGCTAATTATTGCGATGTCGCATACTCACAGCCCGTGTGATACCGAACACCCAACTCCTCTACTAGTCAGTCTCACAAAGCTCGTTTGCGAAACTATTGCGTTCGAGGAATAGCCTCAGTGAGTGGATGCGCTCTGATGTTTCTTTCTATGTCTCTCTATATCTCAAGTTCGCGGAGAAAGCCATCTCCCGAAATGAGCAATACCTGTCTTAGAATGTGTCTGGATGTCTGATGGGACCTAGCTCATAAATGAACTCCAAATCCAAACTTCTTAGACTGTATCGTCAACTGAACTTAATCAGTATCATGCGCCATGCCTTCCCTCAGTATCCACCTGGACCACCTGTCCAAAATACTGCCCCTCGTCAGAGGGAAAACTATAACTCTGACAGCCACTCTGCCATCCAGGTCACCTTGGAAGCCTGGAATGATAACTGTCTCCCGAAGAAGACTGCCGTTATCATATCCATAGAACATCCACTTATGTTCTAAAGCTGCTTCCGATTGTTTCTCCAGGATTGGATTAATATCAATTTATTGCATCTCCTGCAAGAACAACGTCTGGTGTGGTACTTGACATCTCATGATTGACTCAATTACCTAAGCATGTGATCTGCCAATCATGCACATCCCTCTCCCCTTTGGTCTGTAAGACACCTTTAGAGAGGGTGACTCCATTACCTGTAGGTGCACCACCATGCCTGGAGTCGTCCATTCTAAATACTCTTAGAATGCGGTCAAAGTACCCAGATTGGGAAACCACCCAATTCAAGATCTAAAACCATAGATCTAGTAACCAGAATGTCTGATATAATATCCAAGTCCTATGTGGAGAAACTGCTGTGTGACGACCAAAATATAACCGATCGTAGTATAGGAATATCACTTCCTACTGTGTATGTCATCAAATACCAGGACATCACACCCTACTACCTTCTTAACAGATCCATCCCCTATTCTGATGAAGTCAAACCTATGACTGTACATCAGAAATAGATGATCTATCTCCGCTATATCTGCTTTAGTCTATAAATAGACATAAGCCTACTGTCCACCAATGCTTCCGCTGCTCCCACTGACTACGACAACCCTCTGGCAGAGTCATATAGACGTACACTTCTAAAACCAGTTCAGAATGACGCTATACTCATCCTCCTGCCAGGTCTCACAGTCTGGAACAACAGCAATGGCAAGTCTGGGTAAACAAGAACCTCCCTGCCACCGTCCTTGAGCATACCGAAGTACCTCTCGGGTGCCTGAGATTACCAACCATATCTGCGGAGTGGCTAATGGAATGTCAAACCAGATTGAATCTTTAGGTTCTTATCAAATCTTCAGTAATCATT
Source organism: Agapanthus africanus (assembly GCA_030015575.1). Lineage (NCBI taxonomy): Eukaryota > Viridiplantae > Streptophyta > Magnoliopsida > Asparagales > Amaryllidaceae > Agapanthus > Agapanthus africanus. The sequence goes on from JASDDO010000029.1 coordinate 221,614,397, forward strand.
TGCGGTTCTGGAATCACTTCCAGTTCTACCATACTCCCACTACTGTTTTTTGAAAAAATCCATTTTTGTTAAAACTATGGCGAGTTAAGAACAATATGACTATTGATCTTCCAGATGGTAGAAAGTCAACCCTCGTCATAGCCCGGGTCAACCCACAAACAGCCATTACAGAAACGTGCCTTGAGTTATCCGGAGTCTGGTTTTAAGCATAAGCCGGACAAATCCCCGTACCTTAACAATGTCAAGACATGAATTGTTCTATATCCAATATAGAAACAGAGGCACCGATTTAATTGAACCAGATTCAAATCATGCAGCTGTCTCCAGTGCATGTCAACTAAATGGAAGAGAGGCAGATCAGCGTTACTCAACTTAGGAGTGCTTCCAATTATGAGTAACCTGAAAGAGAAGCAAGTTCTCTTAATCATTACTATCAACTGAATACCATCCACAAGTATGTAAGTGCACGGCGGCGCCCCGGTCGTCAATCCGACGGCCAAATGCGGAAACGGTGATAAACTTTAATTTTGCGAACTTAGCAAACCGGCACCACCGCGCACTAAACCCCGGATCGGGCCATTAAACTAGATCTAGCAAAGTAACAAGATAGCGAAGAGATATACCGAGTGATCCGAGTCCTCCGGTCTTCTCGTCATTGTCCCGATCTCTCGCGGAAACTCCGGTCGTCGCCTCCTTGCCGGAAGGGCACCACATCGCCTGTTTCTTTTACGGGCTCCCGCCTCTATACCGAGGCAACTCGGGCATGAAGCTGGCAAGTCGACATGCCCAAGATGTGCTGTAGGAAGTGTAGTGCTTTGTCTCTTTGGGGTTATGTTGCTTTGATGGAGGAATGAGGTTGTGAAATGAACTTCAAAGTGGAGCTAGAATTTTGTAGCATGAAAATGAGATGAACAAATTTTCCCTCATACAAATGAAATGATCCTCTCTCCCTCTCTCAAAATGGCCGGCCATATCAAGTGAGGAATGGTGGTGGAGATAAACAAAACTCATGAATGGAGGTGAGTGTAGGATAAAGCAAGAGGTGACCACATCATAACATCAACCATACTCAATTCACATCAAACCCATACCCTCTCTTTAATCACAATTAATGCAAGAGAATCAAAATGATGGTGGAAAAGAAAAGATGCCATCATAATCAAAACATTTGCAAGAAACCCCTCCACAAAGTGTTATTTGCAAACTTGCAAATAACCCCCTCCATCGGAAAAGTCCGGCCGGGAAAGAACAAAGGAAAACCGGCCGGAACGGAATGCAAACTGGCAACTCCAGAAAACTGGTCCCGTAATTAATTACAGGAAAACCCCGATACTGTGCATACACACCCGCATCTGTATTCCGACCAGATACAAATGCAATGAGACAAAATCTACACTGTACTAAACTAGGATCCGGCTTAAACCAAAACCGGCTAGTAATGTTCGTCCGATCCTGATCCGTGCAATACCGCATGAATCTGATCGAACCCTGCCATATAACTATATGGCCTCTAGTACAAACCGTCCGATCCTGATCCGTGCAATACGGCACGTATCTGATCGGACCCTGCCATATCTCCATACGGCCTCTACAGCGTTTCGCCCGAAAGCTTGAGTAACTGAAAGTGTGGTGGACTCTAAAGACTCGTCAATACTATGGCTGTGGATTTAACCACTAGCACGTCAGAGGTATAAGCCAATACGTAACGGGCCACCAGCTAATGACCGAAAGGGACGTCGATGAGCGAACTCATCCTGACACCCTACTGAGCCTGTCAGTGACAATATCCGTACAGTCCGGTCCGTTCGTCTACGAGCATCGCATGGCGGGCCTAGGGGGTTGGTAAAAGTCAGACCCCCAAAAGCGGTACAAGTCGTGTCGGAGTGTAGCCCAGAACACCCTGAGATACTACTGGAATACGTACCAGTAAATCTCTTGCCTTGGCCAAGGACTTCGTGTAATGGCTCTCCTAGACACAGCGCGACCTCACCCCCAATACCGGGAGAGACGAACCCCTGAAGATCCGCTCACTGCCTCCATGTGGCTCGGGACTGTACCCAACTAAAACCTGTTTGCACGACTCCTTTGAGCCGTGGTAGGGTAGTAATCAAAGTACAGTGGGAACTCACACGAGACAAATGACGATCTCAGGTCGATGAACTAACCTGTACACATGTCACCAGGGAACTGCTATCTGACGTCAGGTATAAGACCAACTAGCAAGTTCCCGGCGAGTCCTGTTCGGTGTACTCATAACCCAATGAGCACCTGTATACATCTTAGGTGCACCAACTGACACCAGTGGCCTGTGAGACCGGCCACCGCCCCTCGTCGGGGTCTCGACTGTATACACTAGTATACTCTGGAGAATCGATGCCCTGTCTCGAAACTCCCACGACTAGGGACCATTTAAGGATGTGCTTATAGACTACCAGCTCCCACGTATATGATCGCCCTCATACTGCTGGCAGTCAAGCAAGAATCCTAGGGGCTCTATCAACGTGTAATAGCGACCTGTAAGGTCACCTGAAACAGTACACGATGATAAAGGTAAACCAGATAGCATACTATCATCTCGAGTAAGACTGTCGTACCGGGATAGGTCCTCCCTCAATCATTGCAATCACGTGCCTGTAATCCAATAATTGACTCTGAGGGCACTATCTCCAACAATCTCCCACTTGCACTCAAGGTTAATTATTGGGATGTCGCATACTCACAGCCCGTGTGATACCGAACACCCAACTCCTCTACTAGTCAGTCTCACAAAGCTCGTTTGCGAAACTATTGCGTTCGAGGAATAGCCTCAGCGAGTGGATCCGCTCTGAAGTTTCTTTCTATGTCTCTCTCTATATCTCAAGTTCGCGGAGAAAGCCATCTCCCGAAATGAGCAATACCTGTCTTAGAATGTCTGGATGTCTGATGGGACCTAGCTCATAAATGAACTCCAAATCCAAACTTCTTAGACTGTATCGTCAACTGAACTTAATCAGTATCCTGCGCCATGCCACCCTCAGTATTGCCTTGGACCACCTGTCCAAAACACTGCCCCTCGTCAGAAGGAAAACTATAACTCTGACAACCTCCTTGTCGTCCATGTCACCTTGGAAGCCTGGAATGATAACTGTCTCCCAAATGAGGCTGTCGTTATCATATCCCTAGAACATCCACTTATGTTCTAAAACTGCTTCCGACTGTTTTTCCAGGATTGGATCAATGTCAACTTATTGCATCTAGTGCAAGAACAACATCTGGTGTGGTACTTGACATCTCATGATTGACTCAATTGCCTAAGCAAGTGATTTGCCAATCATGCACATCCCTCTCTACTTTAGTCTATAAGACACCTTTAGAGAGGGGGACTCCATCACCTGCAGGTACACTACCGTGCCAGGAGTCGTCCATTCTAAATACTCTTAGAATGCTGTCAAAGTACCCTGATTGGGAAACCACCCAAATCTAGATCTAAAAGCATAGATCTAGTAACCAGAATGTACGATATAAGATCCAATTCCTATGTGGAGAAACTACTGTGTGACGACCAAAGTATAACCGATCGTAGTATAGGAGTTTCCTTTCCTACTCTGTGTATGTCATCCAAATACCAGGATATCACACCCTACTACCTTCTCAACAGATCCATCCCCTATTCTGATGACGTCAAACCTATGACTGTCACATCAGAAATAGATGATCTATCTCCGCTATATCTGCTTTAGTCTATAAATAGACATAAGCCTGATGTCCACCAATGCTTCCGCTGCTCCCACTGACTATGACAACCCTCTGGCAGAGTCATATAGATGTGCACTTCTAAAGCTAGTTTAGAACGACGCTATACTCATCCTCCTGCCGGGTCTCGCAGCCTGGAACAACAACAATGGCAAGTGTGGGTAAACAAGAACTTCCCTGTCACCGTCCTTGAGGCTACCGGAGTACCTCTCGGGTGCCTGAAGTTACCCACCATATCTGCGGAGTGGCCAATGGAATGTCAAACTTGATTGAATCTTTAGGTTCCTTATCATATCTTCAGTAATCGTTTGCGGTTCTGGAATCACTTCCAGTTCTACCATACTCCCACTACTGTTTTTGAAGAAATCCATTTTTATTAAAACTGTGGCGAGTCAAAACCAATATCACTATTGATCTTTCTTATGGTAGAAAGTCAACCCTCGTCATAGCCTGGGTCAACCCACAAACAGCCATTACAGAAACGTGCCTTAAGTTATCCAGAGTCTGGTTTTAATCATAAGCCGGACAACTCCCCGTACCTTAACAATGTTAAGATATGAACTGTACTATATCCAATATAGAACCAGAGGCACTGATTTAATTGAACCAGATTCAAATCATGCAGCTATCTCCAGTGCATGTCAACTAAATGGAGAGAGGCCGATCAGCGTTACTCAACTTAGGAATGCTTCCAATTATGAGTAACCTGAAAAAGAAGCAATTTCTCTTTATCATTACTATCAACTGAATACCATACACAAGTATCTACATCTTCGATCACTTTGAAGAATCCCGATACTTGCTACACCTGGTTCTCTACTCTATTCAAATACCTATAACTCCTCAAAACTTAGACCCCGTGTTTCTACGAAACACATGTCTAAGAACTAGAGAAGTTAAAAGTAAACAGAATATAGTATGAGGACCAACCCCTCTGTCCTAATGGACACTGGACAACATACAATACTCTGTATAAGTCCGCCGAGTCTAACAACTCTTTCACTGTGTGTCGTAGGTTGAAAACTGTACTTATGGTTAAGAAGAATTACACCGCTGTTTAATACTCCTTACCTAACCATCCACTGATATAGGTAAATGTCATCGACATAATATCAAAAAGGTATATCTCACTCTATGAAAATAGACGTACAGATATATCAATTTGAAATTGGTGCACAACAGCGGATATTCAAAACCAAATATTTGCCGACCGGCAAACAGCCCAGGTGATCTCCTCAAATATCATCGATTACAACGAATCCCAATATAATGAGGATGATCACCCAATTCCCAATAACTTACTCCCACTCATCATCTGTAAAACCATACAGATGTGAGAATCAAACCTGGTAAATACATACCCTGGAGCAAGTGTGTGATCGGGAAATCAGTTTTCCTTTAACAGTACACAGTTGAACTGAAACATTAAAATATTTCGATGGGGTATCCTGGTATTCCTAGTAATGCCTCTACCATTATCCAGATTCACAACTATAACCGTATAATTCTTTGCTACCTCTCCAAACCCCTTTATATGTCTTTAGTCATTACCTTCTGCACACCCCTTAGGCCAAATGGTTTTCTTCCTTCCCTACCGTTCGGCACCAGCCTATGGTTTGGAAGAAGACTATCCAATAAGCATAATGGGTGTACTGTCCTAGTCCTAGGAGCACTCGCAATGCGAGAGAAGGTGAAGATAAAAGACAACCGAATAAACCTTATTCCTATTTCTCCTGGACCAGAATCCATCCCCAAACTAGAACAAGTTCCTTTCGAGTTCGTATATAACCATACGATGGATTATCCAATAAACTGTGGATCTTCGTAGTGATACGGAGTGTCCTGGAGAAATACTAAGGTGATTTAGGATTGGCGAAGAAATACTTGGTTTGGTCGTGAATATCAGTCGCAATTTACTTTGCCCTCTTACTAATCCCTTGCTTTGTCTTAATCTTAATACCTTCTGCACACCATCATTATGCTAATTGGTTTTCTTCATTCCCTACCGGTCGGCACCAGCCTAAGGTTTGGAAGAAGACTATCCAATTTGCGTAATAGGTGTACTATCTCCTAAACTAAGGAGTACTCGTAACTTGAGAGAAGGTAAAAGGGAAAAGACAACTGAATAATCCTATCCGTTTTCTCCAGGACCGGAAACCATCCTCGAATTCCTTCGAGTTTGTATCTAACCATACGATGGCTTTGTCCAATGGAAATGGACGTTCGCAGTAATACGGGGTGTCCTGGAGAAAAGGGTAAAAGTAGGAGTGGCAATGAGGTCTGCAACTCTGACAATCCAAAAGCCTGTGTTAAGAAGGTTCGGTCAACTTGGTCACTGAGTCAAAGTCTAGGGTCGGGTCAATGGTCGCTGCCAGAGAGAGAGAGAAAAGAAACACTCAGCGTGCACTCTAACCTAGATCAGAATGGTTACCAATTTATCTAATCAGGAAACCTCCCACTGTACCTCAAATTCTCCTCCAAACCTATAAGAAGAATTAGTCGGGAATACCCGAGGAGTAAACTAACTCATCAGTGGGAATCGGGATCCAACTTTCATCGCATGATAACGTGACGGAATCCGCTCACGCTATCACACTCCAGAAGGTATGCGCATATCTGGCAAGTTTCAGTTCTTTTGAAACTCCCGATGTGATTTCTGCCCCATGCTCTTATGACCTTGACGAAGGTCAACAAATCATAAGTCACATGTCAAGTTCCACCCGTCATTGTCCAGGTTAATTTGAACCCACCCGTACAAGCCCTTGACGAAGGTCAACAAGGCTATACGACTGTCCCAAACCAACACATCTATCTATGCAGCAGAAAAGCAACAAGCAGCTACCATGCACTATGCCTTGACGAAGGTCAACAAACATAGCATGAATACTACGTGCTACCTGTCTGAAACGACGGAGTGCTACGAATGGTTTCTGGCGAAAACCTTTAACGTAATGAACTTGATATCGTTGAAGGAACGGATAGCTTTTTAGAAAATATAGTGGCGAAAACCTTTACTAAAGAGGTCACTCCCGGTGAAGGGATCTCGGCTCTTTCCCCGTAGAATGGGGTGCAGGATATTCCAAATGAATACCGCGATGCAAAGCAAAAGTAATCGGCTATAGTGAAGTTAGTGCCCTAACGCAAACTTCTGTCCAAGGGGTCACTCCCGGTAAAGGGATCTCGGCCCTTGCCTCGTCGACTGAGGAGCAGGATATTCCATATGAATACCACGATGCAAAACAAAAGTGAACGTCCTTGCAATAACAGCTTTTTGAAAAGTGTTCCAACAACATCAGAATAGGTTTGTTTATCTTGCATTGATCCGAATCAATGCAGTCCCATTAATTGATCACACCACAAAGAACGAAAATATACTGTCGTACGTATATGCCATCCGCATTCGCCACTGGGTCCCGTCATCACCCGTTAGGTTAGCTAACTAACGGCAGAGCGGGGACTGGACTAGCGCGGATGAAAAACATATACAACATCTACTAATATATATACCAATATATTATATTTCTCTCAAGGCGTGAATAAAAAGTAACATCACAGAAATGTACAGCATCACAGAACAAAACAGATATCTGGGATCCCCGGATTTCACAGAGCCACTACTGAAACCCGACGTTCCCCTGGTCGTGTGGATAGCCTGTGCAATGAAAACCTAGACCCCTACGGGCGCGGCAAGTTACCCGCCAAAACCTGAAGCGAGGCAGCCCTCTTCAGCACCGTGAATGGACCACCCAGCACTTCATGGAATCCGGTAACTTGGGCACCCCTCCTGGGTCAACCTGTACCCCCTACGAGTGCGGCGAATAGCCCGCCAATTCCAGACTGAAGCCCCCTCCGTCCCAATGCCATGAGATGCGGGCTTGTTGCCCTCCAGAACCTGGCTATCCGTGCACCCCACCGCAGGGCAATCCTAGTACAGAAAATAAAATATACATACAACGGGTACATCGACCGCAACCAGGTCGTGCCCCAAAAGAATAATACAAACAGGCAGTGACGGCAGTCCACATGTCGGACGCTCGTCCCGCAATATCAAATGTACATAATACAACAGAAACTGTACTAGCATTGCATCCAGGCTATCCCCACGACCGATCCGCAACATCACAGCGAAAACACAGAACATCAACGTGAAAGTCACGTTCGCAAATCCGTCTAACCGGGCTATAGCAGTTAGACAGGATTTACCGATCAAGTGACATTCACGGTCGCAGATATAATGTAAATACTGTGAAATAATGTGTTTAAAATATCCGATCGATCAAAAATTAACAAGTGGGCCCCCAAGCAATACTGTAGCACTCACAGAAATTCTGGGCCCAATTTTAATATTCCAAAACCCCTATTATCAGCCCAGAAGCCCACTGGAGAAGTTTGACACATTGACCATTCTAACCTGCGGCGTAACCGCGGCAACAAGGGGGGTTTTGCCGCGGTTCCGCGCTCCGCCTGAAGGATCAATGTCTCGAATTTTCCCAGAACTCTTAGAACTTCTAGTACATCAATTTTCTACAACCTGAAAAATTTTTAGAGACAGGAAAAATTCGACAGAAAACTGATGTGAAGAAAAACGTGGTTTTTTGGAATTTTGGTCGATCGGAAATGCAAACACATCAAACGAAGCTAGACGAAGTTAATGGCGAGGCTCTGATACCACTGTAAGTGCAAGGCGGCGCCCCGGTCGTCAATACGACGGCCAAATGCGGAAACGGTGATAAACTTTAATTTTGCGAACTTAGCAAACCGGCACCACCGCGCACTAAACCCTGGATCGGGCCATTAAACTAGTTCTAGCAAAGTAACAAGTTAGCGAAGAGATATACCGAGTGATCCGAGTCCTCCGGTCTTCTCGTCATCGTCCCGATCTCTCGCGGAAACTCCGGTCGTCGCCTCCTTGCCGGAAGGGCACCACATCGCCTGTTTCTTTTACGGGCTCCCGCCTCTATACCGAGGGAACTCGGGCATGAAGCTGGCAAGTCGACATGCCCAAGATGTGCTGTAGGAAGTGTAGTGCTTTGTCTCTTTGGGATTATGTTGCCTTGATGGAGGAATGAGGTTGTGAAATGAACTTCAAAGTGGAGCTAGAATTTTGTAGCATGAAAATGAGATGAACAAATTTTCCCTCATACAAATGAAATGATCCTCTCTCCCTCTCTCAAAATGGCCGGCCTCTTCAAGTGAGGAATGGTGGTGGAGATAAACAAAACTCATGAAGGGAGGTGAGTGTAGGATAAAGCAAGAGGTGACCACATCATAACATCAACCATACTCAATTCACATCAAACCCATACCCTCTCTTTAATCACAATTAATGCAAGAGAATCAAAATGATGGTGGAAAAGAAAAGATGCCATCATAATCAAAACATTTGCAAGAAACCCCTCCACAAAGTGTTATTTGCAAACTTGCAAATAACCCCCTCTATCGGAAAAGTCCGGCCGGGAAAGAACAAAGGAAAACCGGCCGGAACGGAATGCAAACTGGCAACTCCAGAAAACTGGTCCCGTAATTAATTACAGGAAAACCCCGATACTGTGCATACACACCCGCATCTGTATTCCGACCGGATACAAATGCAATGAGACAAAATCTACACTGTACTAAACTAGGATCCGGCTTAAACCAAAGCCGGCTAGTAATGTTCGTCCGATCCTGATCCGTGCAATACCGCACGAATCTGATCGAACCCTGCTATATAACTATACGGCCTCTAGTACAAACCGTCCGATCCTGATCCGTGCAATACGGCACGTATCTGATCGGACCCTGCCATATCTCCATACGGCCTCTACAGCGTTTAGCCCGAAAGCTTGAGTAACTGAAAGTGTGGTGGACTCTAAAGACTCGTCAATACTATGGCTGTGGATTTAACCACTAGCACGTCAGAGGTATAAGCCAATACGTAACGGGCCACCAGCTAATGACCAAAAGGGACGTCGATGAGCGAACTCATCCTGACACCCTACTGAGCCTGTCAGTGACAATATCCGTACAGTCCGGTCCGTTCGTCTACGAGCATCGCATGGCGGGCCTAGGGGGTTGGTAAAAGTCAGACCCCCAAAAGCGGTACAAGTCGTGTCGGAGTGTAGCCCAGAACACCCTGAGATACTACTGGAATACGTACCAGTAAATCTCCTGCCTTGGCCAAGGACTTCGTGTAATGGCTTTCCTAGACACAGCGCGACCTCACCCCCAATACCGGTAGAGACGAACCCCTGAAGATCCGCTCACTGCCTCCATGTGGCTCGGGACTGTACCCAACTAAAACCTGTTTGCACGACTCCTTTGAGCCGTGGTAGGGTAGTAATCAAAGCACAGTGGGAACTCACACGAGACAAATGACGATCTCAGGTCGATGAACTAACCTGTACACATGTCACCAGGGAACTGCTATCTAACGTCAGGTATAAGACCAACTAGGAAGTTCCCGGCGAGTCCTGTCCGGTGTACTCATAACCCAATGAGCACCTGTATACATCTTAGGTGCACCAACTGACACCAGTGGCCTGTTAGACCGGCCACTGCCCCTCGTCGGGGTCTCGACTGTATACACTAGTCTACTCTGGAGAATCGATGCCCTGTCTCGAAACTCCCACGACTAGGGACCATTTAAGGATGTGCTTATAGACTACCAGCTCCCACATATATGATCGCCCTCATACTGCTGGCAGTCAAGCAAGAATCCTAGGGGCTCTATCAACGTGTAATAGCGACCTGTAAGGTCACCTGAAACAGTACACGATGATAAAGGTAAACCAGATAGCATACTATCATCTCGAGTAAGACTATCGTACCGGGATAGTGTTGGAGATAGTGCCCTCAGAGTCAATTATTGGATCACAGGCACGTGATTGCAATGATTGAGGGAGGACCTATCCCGATAGGACAGTCTTACTCGAGATGATAGTACGCTATCTGGTTTACCTTTATCATCGTGTACTGCTTCAGGTGACCTGGCAGGTCGCTATTGCACGTTGATAGAGCCCATAGGATTCTTGCTTGACTGCCAGCAGTATGAGGGCGATCATATAAGTGAGAGCTGGAGTCTATAAGCACATCCTTAAAAGGTCCCTAGTCGTGGGAGTTTCGAGACAGGGCATCGATACTCCAGAGTAGACTAGTGTATACAGTCGAGACCCCGACGAGGGGCGGTGGCCGGTCTCACAGGCCACTGGTGTCAGTTGGTTCACCTAAGATGTATACAGGTGCTCATTGGGTTATGAGTACACCGGACAGGACTCGCCGGGAACATGCTAGTTGGTCTTATACCTGATGTCAGATAGCAGTTCCCAGGTGACATGTGTACAGGTTAGTTCATCGACCTGGGGATCGTCATTTGTCTCGTGTGAGTTCCTACTGTACTTTGATTACTACCCTACCACGGCTCAAAGGAGTCGTGCAAACAGGTTTTAGTTGGGTACAGTCCCGAGCCACATGGAGGCAGTGAGCGGATCTTCGGGGGTTCGTCTCTCCCGGTATTGGGGGTGAGGTCGCGCTGTGTCTAGGAGAGCCATTACACGAAGTCCTTGGCCAAGGCAGGAGATTTACTGGTAGGTATTCCAGTAGTATCTCAGAGTGTTCTGGGCTACACTCCGACACGACTTGTACCGCTTTTGGGGGTCTGACTTTTACCCACCCCCTAGGCCCGACATGCGATGCTCATAGACGAACGGACCGGACTGTACGGATATTGTCACTGACAGGCTCAGTAGGGTGTCAGGCTGAGTTTGCTCACAGACATCCCTTTTAGTCAATACCTGGTAGCCCGTTATGTATTGGCTTATACCTCTAACGTGCTAGTGGTTAAATCCACAACTAAGGTGTTGACGAGTCTTTAGAGTCCCCCACATTCAGTTACTCAGGTTTTCGGGCGAAACGCTGTAGAGGCCGTATGGAGATATGGCAGGGTTCGATCAGATACGTGCGGTATTGCACGGATCGTGATCGGACGGTTTTTTACTAGCCGGCTTTGGCTTAAGCCGGATCTTAGTATTTGATAGTGTAGTTTTGTCTCTTTGCATTTGTATCCGGACGGAATACAGATGCGGGTGTGTATGCACAGTATCGGGGTTTTCCTGTAATTTATTATGGGACCAGTTTTTCTGGGGTTGCCAGTTTGCATTCCGTTCCGGCCGGTTTTCTCTTTTTCCTTCTCGGTCGGACTTTTCGTTGGAGGGTGTTAAATGCAAGTTTGCAATTAACATTTTGTTGGGGGATTTCCTTGCAAATGGTTTGATTATGATATCATCTTTCCTATTCATGCATTAATGGGACATGATAGGGTATGGGTTAGTGATGGCCGGCCACTGTTCTTGGTATGAGTGGATTAATTTATTTGAAAAGGGGAGAATAAATTAATGTGTGTGCTGGAATGTTTTTGGAGTGAGGTTTTAATTTATATATAATGGATTAATTTCCTAAGTTTTGAAATGAGTGTGCAGGAGGCATTATTAGTGGCCGGCCTTATCATGTGAGAGAGGTTATTTTTGGTGGGCCCCCCCCATTGTGTGTGCTGTGAAGGAATAATTTCCTTTTCTCCTTGGTATTAATTTATGCAACCTTAACACATTCATTCTCCAGAGAGGGCAGAGAGAGCTTGCTTCATTCCAAATTCCAGTGAGCTCCAAAATGGTTTTTGGCCGAGCCCTTCATGGATCTTTGATCAGCCAGAAATTTTTCCTCAAATGAAAAAGTTCATTCCACCTCCATCATCTTTATGGCAACTAAACAAAACCCCAAAGAGACAACGATTCTACACTATTCTACAGCAAATCTTGGGCGCGTCGGCTAGCCAACTTCGCGCCCGAGTTGCCTCGGTATTGAGGTAGGAGCCCGTAAAAGAATCCGGCTACGTGGTGCCCTTCCGGCGAGGAGGCGACCACCGGAGTTTCCGCGGGAGATCGGGACGACGACGAGAAGATCGGAGGACTCGGATCATTCGGTATATCTCTTCCCTTTCTTGTTAGTAGCTTAGACTTGTTAATGGTTACGATCCGGGTGTTTAGTGCGCGGGGGTGCCGGTTTGCTAAGTCCGCAAAAATTAAAGTTTATCACCGCTTCCGCATTTGGCCGTCGGATTGACGGCCGGGGCGCCGCCGTGCACTTACAGTGGTATCAGAGCCTCGCCATTAACTTCGTCTAGCTTTGTTTAATGTGTTTTACGTTTCCGATCGAACAAAATCCCGAAAACGCGTATTTCAAGCACATCAGTTTCTGTCGAATTTTTTTTTTGAGTCCAAAAATTTTTCTGGTTGTCTCAGAGTGATGTGCAGGGAATTAGAAACATACTGTAAAAATTTGGTAATATGAACTCACTGTTCCACCGCGAAAGCGCGGCCAAATCCCTACTTGGGCCGCGCTTCCGCCGCATTAACAACTGTTCATCCCCCCAAAACTTTGCAGAATGTTCCTGAGTTGAAAATGTGCTTTCTGGAAGATTAAAGTTGGGCCAATTTTCTCTGTGAGTGCTACAGTTTTCTTTGGGGCCCACTTGTTAATTGTTTGATCAATCGGAAAATTTTAAACACATTTTTCACAGTATTTACATTATATCTGCGACCGTGAATGTCACTCGATCGGTAAATCCAGTCTAACTGCTATAGCCCGGTTAGACGGATTTGCGAACGTGACTTTCACGTTGATGTTCTATGTTTATGCTGTGATGTTGCGGATCGGTCGTGGGGGATAGCCTGGATGCAATGCTAGTACTGTGTTGTTGTATTATGTACATTTGATATTGCGGGGCGAGCGTCCGACATGTGGACTGCCGTCACTGCCTGATTGTATTATTCTTTTGGGGCACGACCTGGTTGCGGTCGATGTACCCGGTGTATGTATATTTTACTTTCTGTACTAGGGTTACCCTGCGGAGGGGTGCACGGATAGCCGGGTTCTAGAGGGCAACAAGCCCGCATCTCATGGCATTGGGACGGAGGGGGCTTCACTCCAGGATTGGCTGGCTATTCGCCGCACTCGTAGGGGGTATAGGATTTCATTGCACAGGCTATCCACACGACCAGGGGAACGTCGGGTTTCAGTAGTGGCTCTGTGAAACCCGGGGATCCCAGATATCTGTATTGTTCTGCGATGCTGTACATTTCTGTGATGTTGCATTTTATTCACGCCTTGAGCGAAATACTATATATTGGTATATATATTAGTAGATGTTGTATATGCTTTTCATCCGCGCTAGTCCAGTCCCCGCTCTGCCGTTAGTTAGCTAACCTAACGGGTGATGACGGGACCCAGTGGCGAATGCGGATGGCATATACGTACGTCAGTATATTTTCGTTCTTTGTGGTGTGATCAATTGATGGGACTGCGTTGATTAGGATCAATGCAAGTTAAACAAACCTATTCTGATGTTGTTGGAACACTTTTCAAAAAGCTGTTATTGCAAGGACGTTCACTTTTGTTTTGCATCGTGGTATTCATTTAGAATATCCTGCTCCTCAGTCGACGAGGCAAGGGCCGAGATCCCTTCACCGGGAGTGACCCCTTCGACAGAAGTTTGCGTCACGGCATTAACTTCACTATAGCCGATTACTTTTGCTTTGCACAGTGATATTCGGTTATGAATATCCAGCACCTCATTCTACGGGGAAAGAGCCGAGATCCCTTCACCGGGAGTGACCTCTTTAGCAATGGTTTTTCGTCACTATATTTTCTAAGAAGCTATCCGTTCCTTCAACGATATCAAGTTCATTACGTTAAAGGTTTTCGCCAGAAACCATTCGTAGCCCTCCGTCGTTTCATATGGGTAGTCAATAGTATTCAAGCTGTGTTTGTTGGCCTTAGTCAAGGCACAGTGTTTGGTAGCTATTGGGTATTCATATGCTGCATAGATAGATGCGTTGGTTTGGGACAGTCGTATAGCCTTGTTGGCCTTAGTCAAGGGCTTGTACGGGTGGGTTCAAATCAACCTGGACAATGACGGGTAGAACTTGACATGTGACTTATGATTTGTTGGCCTTAGTCAAGGTCATAAGAGCATGGGGTAGAAATCCACATCGGGAGTTTCAAAAGAACTGAAACTTGCCAGATATGCGCATACCTTCTGGAGTGTTATAGCGTGAGCGGATTCCGTCACGTTATCATACGATGATAGTTGGATCCCGATTCCCACTGATGAGTTAGTTTACTTCTCGGGTGACCCTGACTAATTCTTCTTTCAGGTTTGGAGGAGAATTTGAGGTACAGTGGGAGGTTTCCAGATTAGATAAAGTGATGACCATTCTGATCTAGGTTAGAGTGCACGCTGAGTGTTTCTTTTCTCTCTCTCTTTGGCAGCGACCATTGACCCGACCCTAAGACCATGACTCAGTGACCAAGTTGACCGAACCTTCTTAACACTGGCTTTTGGATTGTCAGAGTTGCAGACCTCATTGCCACTCCTACTTTTACCCTTTTCTCCAGGACACCCCGTATTACTACGAACGTCCACTTCCATTGGACAAAACCATCGTATGGTTAGATACGAACTCGAAGGAATTTGAGGATGGTTTCCGGTTCTGGAGAAAACGGATAGGATTATTCAGTTGTATTTTCCCTTTTACCTTCTCTCAAGTTGTGAGTACTCCTTGGTTTAGGAGATAGTACACCCATTATGCAAATTGGATAGTCTTCTTCCAAACCTTAGGCTGGTGCCGACCTGTAGGGAATGAAGAAAACCAATTAGCCTAAACGGTGTGCAGAAGGTATTAAGACAAAGCAAGGGATTAGTAAGAGGGCAAAGTAAATTGCGACTGATATTCACGACCAAACCAAGTATTTCTTCGCCAATCCTAAATCACCTTTGTATTTCTCCAGGACACTCCGTATCACTACGAAGATCCACAGTTTATTGGATACTCCATCGTATGGTTATATACGAACTCGAAAGGAACTTGTTCCAGTTCGGGGATGGATTCTGGTCCAGGAGAAATAGGAATAAGGTTTATTCGGTTGTCCTTTATCTTCACCTTCTCTCGCATTGCGAGTGCTCCTAGGATTAGGACAGTACACCCATTATGCTTATTGGATAGTCTTCTTCCAAACCATAGGCTGGTGCCGAACGGTAGGGAAGGAAGAAAACCAATTGGCCTAAAAGGGTGTGCAGAAGGTAATGACTAAAGACATATAAAGGGATTTGGAGAGGTGGCAAAGAATTATACGGTTATAGTTGTGAATCTGGATAATGGTAGAGGCATTACTAGGAATACCAGGATACCCCATCGAAACATTTCAATGTTTCAGTTCAACTGTGTACTGTTAAAAGAAAACTGATTTCCCGATTGGACACTTACTCCAGGGTATGTATTTGCCAGGTATGAGTCTCACATCTGTATGGTTTTACAGATGATGAGTGGGAGTAAGTTATTGGGAATTGGGTGATCATCCTCATTATATCGGGATTCGTTGTAATCGGTGATATTTGAGGGGATCACCTTGGCTGTTTGCCGGTCGGCAAATATTTGGTTTTGAATATCCGCTGTTGTGCACCAATTTCAAATTGATATATCTGTACGTCTATTTTCATAGAGTGAGATATACCTTTTGATATTATGTCGATGACATTTACCTATATCAGTGGATGGTTAGGTAAGGAGCATTAAACAGCGGTGTAATTCTTCTTAACCATAAGTACAGTTTTCAACCTACGACACACAGTGAAAGAGTTGTTAGACTCGGCGGACTTATACAGAGTATTGTATGTTGTCCAGTATCCATTAGGACAGAGGGGTTGGTCCTCATACTATATTCTGTTTACTTTTAACTTCTCTAGTTCTTAGACATGTGTTTCGTAGAAACACAGGGTCTAAGCTTTGAGGAGTCATAAGTATTTGAATACAGTAGAGAACCAAGTGTAGCAAGTATCGGGATTCTTCAAAGTGATCGAAGATATAGATACTTGTGTATGGTATTCAGTTGATAGTAATGATAAAGAGAAATTGCTTCTCTTTCGGGTTACTCATAATTGGAAGCATTCCTAAGTTGAGTAACGCTGATCGGCCTCTCTCCATTTAGTTGACATGCACTGGAGACAGTTGCATGATTTGAATCTGGTTCAATTAAATCAGTGCCTCTAGTTCTATATTGGATATAGTACAGTTCATATCTTAACATTGTTAAGGTACGGGGAGTTGTCCGGCTTATGATTAAAACCAGACTCTGGATAACTCAAGGCACGTTTCTGTAATGGCTGTTTGTGGGTTGACCCAGGCTATGACGAGGGTTGACTTTCTACCATTTGGCAGATCAATAGAAATATTGTTATAGACTCGCCACAGTTTTAATAAAAATGGATTTTTCAAAAAAAACAGTAGTGGGAGTATGGTAGAACTGGAAGTGATTCCAGAACCACAAACGATTACTGAAGATTTGATAAAGAACCTAAAGATTCAATCTGTTTTGACATTCCATTGGCCACTCCGCAGATAAGGTGGGTAACTTCAGGCACCCGAGAGGTACTCCGGTAGCCTCAAGGACGGTGACGGGGAAGTTCTTGTTTACCCACACTTGCCATTGTTGTTGTTCCAGGCTGCGAGACCCGGCAGGAGGATGAGTATAGCGTCGTTCTAAACTAGCTTTAGAAGTGCACGTCTATATGACTCTGCCAGAGGGTTGTTGTAGTCAGTGGGAGCAGCGGAAGCATTGGTGGACATCAGGCTTATGTCTATTCATAGACTAAAGCAGATAAAGCGGAGATAGATCATCTGTTTCTGATGTGACAGTCATAGGTTTGACGTCATCAGAATAGGGGATGGATCTGTTGAGAAGGTAGTAGGAAGTGATATTCCTATACTTCGATCGGTTATACTTTGGTCGTCACACGGTGGTTTCTCCACAAGGGACTTGGACATTATATCAGACATACTGGTTACTAGATCTATGGTTTTAGATCTAGATTTGGGTAGTTTCCCAATCAGGGTACTTCGACAACATTCTAAGAGTATTTAGAATGGACGACTCCTGGCACGGTAGTGTACCTGCAGGTAATGGAGTCACCCTCTCTAAAGGTGTCTTATAGACTAAAGTAGAGAGGGATGTGCATGATTGGCAGATCACTTGCTTAGGCAATTGAGTCAATCATGAGATGTCAAGTACCACACCAGATGTTGTTCTTGCACTACATGCAATAAGTTGATATTGATCCAATCCTGGAGAAACAGTCGGAAGCAGTTTTAGGACATAAGTGAATGTTCTAGGGATATGATAACGGCTGCCTCCTTTAGGAGACGATTATCACTCCAGGCTTCCAAGGTGACATGGACGACAAGGAGGTTGTCAGAGTTATAGTTTTCCTTCTGACGAAGGGCAGTATTTTGGACAGGTGATCCAAGGCAATACTGAGGGAGGCATGGCGCAGGATACTGATTAAGTTCAGTTGACGATACAGTCTGAGAAGTTTGGATTTGGAGTTCATTTATGAGCTAGGTCCCATCAGACATCCAGACATTCTAAGACAGGTATTGCTCATTTCGGGAGATGGTTTTCTCCGCGAACTTGAGATATAGAGAGAGACATAGAAAGAAACTTCAGAGCGGATCCACTCGCTGAGGCTATTCCTCGAACGCAATAGTCTCGCAAACGAGCTTTGTAAGACTGACTTGTAGAGGAGTTGGGTGTTCGGTATCACACGGGCTGTGAGTATGCGACATCGCAATAATTAGCCTTGAGTGCAAGTGGGAGATTGTTGGAGATAGTGCCCTCAGAGTCAATTATTGGATCACAGGCACGTGATTGCAATGATTGAGGGAGGACCTATCCCGATAGGACAGTCTTACTCGAGATGATAGTACGCTATCTGGTTTACCTTTATCATCGTGTACTGCTTCAGGTGACCTGACAGGTCGCTATTGCACGTTGATAGAGCCCCTAGGATTCTTGCTTGGCTGCCAGCAGTATGAGGGCGATCATATAAGTGAGAGCTGGAGTCTATAAGCACATCCTTAAAAGGTCCCTAGTCGTGGGAGTTTCGAGACAGGGCATCGATACTCCAGAGTAGACTAGTGTATACAGTCGAGACCCCGACGAGGGGCGGTGGCCGGTCTCACAGGCCACTGGTGTCAGTTGGTTCACCTAAGATGTATACAGGTGCTCATTGGGTTATGAGTACACCGGACAGGACTCGCCGGGAACATGCTAGTTGGTCTTATACCTGATGTCAGATAGCAGTTCCCAGGTGACATGTGTACAGGTTAGTTCATCGACCTGGGGATCGTCATTTGTCTCGTGTGAGTTCCCACTGTACTTTGATTACTACCCTACCACGGCTCAAAGGAGTCGTGCAAACAGGTTTTAGTTGGGTACAGTCCCGAGCCACATGGAGGCAGTGAGCGGATCTTCGGGGGTTCGTCTCTCCCGGTATTGGGGGTGAGGTCGCGCTGTGTCTAGGAGAGCCATTACACGAAGTCCTTGGCCAAGGCAGGAGATTTACTGGTAGGTATTCCAGTAGTATCTCAGAGTGTTCTGGGCTACACTCCGACACGACTTGTACCGCTTTTGGGGGTCTGACTTTTACCCACCCCCTAGGCCCGACATGCGATGCTCATAGACGAACGGACCGGACTGTACGGATATTGTCACTGACAGGCTCAGTAGGGTGTCAGGCTGAGTTTGCTCACAGACATCCCTTTTAGTCAATACCTGGTAGCCCGTTATGTATTGGCTTATACCTCTAACGTGCTAGTGGTTAAATCCACAACTAAGGTGTTGACGAGTCTTTAGAGTCCCCCACATTCAGTTACTCAGGTTTTCGGGCGAAACGCTGTAGAGGCCGTATGGAGATATGGCAGGGTTCGATCAGATACGTGCGGTATTGCACGGATCGTGATCGGACGGTTTTTTACTAGCCGGCTTTGGCTTAAGCCGGATCTTAGTATTTGATAGTGTAGTTTTGTCTCTTTGCATTTGTATCCGGACGGAATACAGATGCGGGTGTGTATGCACAGTATCGGGGTTTTCCTGTAATTTATTATGGGACCAGTTTTTCTGGGGTTGCCAGTTTGCATTCCGTTCCGGCCGGTTTTCTCTTTTTCCTTCTCGGTCGGACTTTTCATTGGAGGGTGTTAAATGCAAGTTTGCAATTAACATTTTGTTGGGGGGTTTCCTTGCAAATGGTTTGATTATGATATCATCTTTCCTATTCATGCATTAATGGGACATGATAGGGTATGGGTTAGTGATGGCCGGCCACTGTTCTTGGTATGAGTGGATTAATTTATTTGAAAAGGGGAGAATAAATTAATGTGTGTGCTGGAATGTTTTTGGAGTGAGGTTTTAATTTATATATAATGGATTAATTTCCTAAGTTTTGAAATGAGTGTGCAGGAGGCATTATTAGTGGCCGGCCTTATCATGTGAGAGAGGTTATTTTTGGTGGGCCCCCCCCCCCATTGTGTGTGCTGTGAAGGAATAATTTCCTTTTCTCCTTGGTATTAATTTATGCAACCTTAACACATTCATTCTCCAGAGAGGGCAGAGAGAGCTTGCTTCATTCCAAATTCCAGTGAGCTCCAAAATGGTTTTTGGCCGAGCCCTTCATGGATCTTTGATCAGCCAGAAATTTTTCCTCAAATGAAAAAGTTCATTCCACCTCCATCATCTTTATGGCAACTATACAAAACTCCAAAGAGACAACGATTCTACACTATTCTACAGCAAATCTTGGGCGCGTCGGCTAGCCAACTTCGCGCCCGAGTTGCCTCGGTATTGAGGTGGGAGCCCGTAAAAGAATCCGGCTACGTGGTGCCCTTCCGGCGAGGAGGCGACCACCGGAGTTTCCGCGGGAGATCGGGACGACGACGAGAAGACCGGAGGACTCGGATCATTCGGTATATCTCTTCCCTTTCTTGTTAGTAGCTTAGACTTGTTAATGGTTACGATCCGGGTGTTTAGTGCGCGGGGGTGCCGGTTTGCTAAGTCCGCAAAAATTAAAGTTTATCACCGCTTCCGCATTTGGCCGTCGGATTGACGGCCGGGGCACCGCCGTGCACTTACAGATAGGTCCTCCCTCAATCATTGCAATCACGTGCCTGTGATCCAATAATTGACTCTGAGGGCACTATCTCCAACAAAGTATCTACATCTTCGATCACCTTGAAGAATCCCGATACTCGTAATACCTGGTTCTCTACTTTATTCTTTTACCTATAACTCCTCAAAACTTAGACCCTGTGTTTCTACGAAACACATGTCTAAGAACTAGAGAAGTCATAAGTAAATAGAATATAGTACGAGGAACGACCCCTCTGTCCTGATGGACACTGGACAATATACAATACTCTGTATAAGTCTCTTGAGTCTAATAACTCATTCACTGTGTGTTGTAGGTTGAAAACTGTACTTATGGTTAAGAAGAATTACACCGCTGTTCAATGCTCCTTACCTAACCATCCACTGGTTTAGGTAAATGTCATAGACATAATTTCAAAAAGGTATATCTCACTCTATATAAATAGACGTACAGATATATCAATTTGAAATTGGTGCATAACAACGGATATTCAAAACCAAATATTTGCCGTCCGGCAAACAACCCAGGTGACTTCCTCAAATATCACCAATTACAACGAATTTCGATATAATGAGGATGATCACCTAATTCCCAATAACTTACTCCCACTCATCATCTATAAAACCATACAGATGTGAGAATCATACCTGGTAAATAAATACTCTGGAGCAAGTGTCTAATTGGAAAATCAGTTTTCTTTTAATAGTACACAGTGAAACTGAAATATTGAAATGTTTCGATGGGGTATCCTGGTATTCCTAGTAATGCCTCTTCCATTATCCAGATTTACAACTGTAACCGTATATTTCTTTGCCACTTCTCCAAATCCCTTTTTATGTCTTTAGTCATTACCTTCTGCACACCCCTTTAAGCCAAATGGTTTTCTTCCTTCCCTACCATTCGGCACCAGCCTATGGTTTGGAAGAAGACTATCCAATAAGCATAATGGGTGTACTGTCCTAATCCTAGGGGCACTCGCAATGCGAGAAAAGGTGAAGATAAAAGACAACCGAATGAACCTTATTCCTATTTCTCCTGAACCAGGATTCATCCCCGAAATGGAACAAGTTCCTTTCGAGTTCGTATATAACTATACGATGGATTATCCAATAAACATGGGATCTTCGTAGTGATACGGAGTGTCCTGGAGAAATACAAAGGTGATTTAGGATTGGCGAAGAAATACTTGGTTTGGTCGTGAATAGCAGTCGCAATTTACTTTGCCCTCTTACTAGTCCCTTTCTTTGTCTTAACTTAATACCTTCTGTACACCGTTTAGGCTAATTGGTTTTCTTCATTCCCTACCGGTCGGCACCTGCCTATGGTTTGGAAGAAAACTATCCAATATGCGTAATAGGTGTACTATCTCCTAAACCAAGGAGTACTCGCAATCTGAGAGAGAAGGTAAAAGGAAAAGACAACTGAATAGTCCTATTCGTTTTCTCCAGAACCAGAAACCATCCTCGAATTCCTTCGAGTTCGTATATAACCATACGTTGGTTTTGTCCAATGGAAGTGGACGTTCGCAGTAATACGGGGTGTCCTGGAGAAAAGGGTAAAAGTAGGAATCGCAATGAGGTTTGCAACTCTGACAATCCAAAAGCCAGTGTTAAGAAGGTTCGGTAAACTTGGTCACTGAGTCATAGTCTAGGGTCGGGTCAATGGTCGCTGCCAAAGAGAGAGAGAAAAGAAACACTCAGCGTGCACTCTAACCTAGATCAGAATGGTTATCACTTTATCTAATCTGGAAACCTCTCACTGTAACGTCAAATTCTTCCCTAAACCTGAAAGAAGAATTAGCCGGGATCACCCGAGGAGTAAACCAACTCATCAGTGGGAATCGGGATCCAACTATCATCGCAAGATAACGTGACGGAATCCGCTCACGCTATCACACTCCAGAAGGTATGCGCATATCTTGCAAGTTTCAGTTCTTTTGAAACTCCCGATGTGGATTTTTGCCCCATGCTCTTATGACCTTGACGAAGGCCAACAAATCATAAGTCATACGTCAAGTTCTACCCGTCATTGTCCAGGTTGATTTGAACCCACCCGTACAAGCCCTTGACGAAGGCCAACAAGGCTATACGACTGTCCCAAACCAACGCATCTATCTATGTAGCAGAAAGGCAACAAGCAGCTACCATACACTATGCCTTAACTTTGGCCAACAAACATAGCATTAATACTACATGCTACCAGTCTGAAACGACGGAGGGCTATGAATGGTTTCTGGCGAAAACCTTTAACGTAATGAACTTGATATCGTTGAAGGAACCGGATAGCTTTTAAAAATATAGTGAAGAAAACCTTTGCTAAAGAGGTCACTCCCGGTGAAGGGATCTCGGCTCTTTCCCTGTAGAATGAGGTGCAGGATATTCCAACCGAATACCACGATGCAAAGCAAAAGTAATCGGCTATAGTGAAGTTATTTCCCTGACGCAAACTTTTGTCCAAGGGGTCACTCCCGGTGAAGGAATCTCGGCCCTTGCCTCGTCGACTGAGGAGCAGGATATTCCAACTGAATACCACGATGCAAAACAAAAGAGAACGCCCTTGCAATAACAGATTTTTGAAAAAGTGTTCCAACAACATCAGAATAGGTTTGTTTATCTTGCATTGATCCGAATCTACGCAGTCCCATCAATTGATCACACCAATAAAGAACGAAAATAATGACGTACGTATATGCCATTCCCATTCGCGACTGGGTCCCGTCATCACCCGTTAGGTTAGCTAACTAACGACAGAGCGGGGACTGGACTAGCGCGGATGCAAAACATATACAACATCTACTGGTATATATATAATATATAATTTTCGCTCAAGGCGTGATAAAAAGCAACATCACAGAAATGTAATCAGCATCACAGAACAATACAGATATCCGGGATCCCCGGGTTTCACAGAGCCGCTACTGAAACCCGACGTTCCCCTGGTCATGTGGATAGCCTGTGCAATGAAATCCTAGACCCCTACGGGCGCGGCAAGTTACCCGCCAAAACCAGAAACGAGGCAGCCCCCTTCAGCTACGTGAATGGACCACCCAACACTTCACGGAATCTGGAAACTTGGGCACCCCTCCTGGGTCAACCTATACCCCCTACGGGTGCAGTGAATAACCCGCCAATTCTAGAGTGAAGCCCCCTCCGTCTCAACGCCATGAGATGCGGGCTCGTTGCCCTCTAGAACCCGGCTATCCGTGCACCCCTCCGCGGGGTAATCCTAGTACAGAAAGTAAAAAATATACATATAACGGGTACATCGACCGCAACCTGGTCGTGCCCCAAAAGAATAATACAAACAGGCAGTGACGGCAGTCCACAGGTCGGACGCTCGCCCCGCAATATCAAATGTACATATAAAACAAAACTGTACTAACATTGCATCCAGGCTATCCCAACGACCAATCTGCAACAACACAGCACAATCACAGAACATCAACGTGAATGTCACGTTCGCAAATCTGTCTAACCGAGCTATAGCAGATTGACAGGATTTACCGATCAAATGACATTCACGGTCGCGGATATAATGTAAATACTGTGAACTAACATGTTTAAATATTCGATCGATCAAATTTTATCAAGTGGGCCCCCAAGTATTACTGTAGCACATAAAGAAAATCTGGGCCCAAAAAGAATATACCAAAACCCCTATTTCCAACCCAAAAGCCTACTGTTAAAATTTGGTGCGATGAATAGTAAAAAGCGTGGCGGAACCGCGGCTCAAGCATGGGTTTGGCCGCGGTTCCGCGGCGGTATGGAGGGATCTCGCGACCAAATTTTCACAGATTTCTTAGAGTTTCATGCACAGTATTCTGAAAGAACCTGAAAAATTTTTGGAGCTGAAAAAATTTCGACAGAGAACACATGTGCATACAAAATATGGTTTTTAGGGAATTTCATTCGATCGAGTACTAAACATACTAGAGCAAGCTAGGCAAGATTAATGGCTTGGCTCTGATACCAAAGTAAGTCCGCGGCGGCGTCCCGGCCGTCGATCCGACGGCGGAAATGCGGAAACAAAAATTTTGCAAACTTGCAAACCGGCACCACCGCGCACTTTTATCCCGGATCGGGCCATTAACCTAGAAACTTGCAAACTAAAGCAAGAGTAGAGAAGTAAACCAAGCGATCCGTGTCCTTCGGTCTTCGTCTCCACTCCGATCTCCTGCAGAATCTCCGTCCGTCACGTCCTCGTCGGAAAGGGCACCACGTAGCCGAATACTTTTACGGGCTCCCACCTCTGGACCGAGGCAACTCGGGCGCGAAGTTGGCTAGCCGACGTGTCCAAGTTTTGCTGTAGACTAGAGTAGTAGGTTGTCTCTTTGGGGTATGTGAAGTTGCCATGGTATGTGGAGGAGAAAAATGCTTAGGAGAGACTTGTGAACATTTGATACAAAATGAGAATGAGAATCAATTTCCATTCTCATTGTGGTGGGTGGAAAAAAGATGATTGAATAAAAAAAGGAGAAAAGAAAAGATAATGCAAGAAAAAGGTCACACTCATCTCACAATTCAATCCTTTCATTTCCATTCTAATAAATGCAATGGAAATGGACAAGAAAAGCATCTCATGATGATGAGGCCACAAAAATGCAAGAAACCCCTACACAAAATGTTATTTGCAAACTGCAAATAATACCCTCCAACGATAAAGTCCGGCCGTGATGGAACAAAGGAAAACCGGCCGGAACGGAATGCAAACTGCCAACTTCAGAAAACTGATCCCGTAATAAATTACAGGAAAATCCCGCTACTGCAAATACATGCCCGCATTTATATTCCCACTGAACACAAATGCAATGAGACAAAATCTACACTATCTAATACTAGGATCCGGCTTAAGCCAAAGCCGGCTAGTAAAATCCGTCCGATCACGATCCGTGCAATACCGCACGTATCTGATCGAACCCTGCCATATCTCCATACGGCCTCTACAGCGTTTCGCCCGAAACCTGAGTAACTGAGTGTGGTGGGCTCTAAAGACTCGTCAATACTATGGCTGTGGATTTAACCACTAGCACGTCAGAGGTATTAGCCATACGTGACGGGCCACAAGTTATTGACCAAAAGGGACGTCGATGAGCGAACTCATCCTGACCCTACTGAGCCTGTCAGTGACAATATCCGTACAGTCTGGTCTATTCGTCTATGAGCATCGCATGGCGGGCCTAGGGGGTTGGTAAAAGTCAGACCCCCAATAGCGGTACAAGTCGTGTCGGAGTGTAGCCCAGAACACCCTGAGATACTACTGGAATACCTACCAGCAAATCTCCTGCCTTGGCCAAGGACTTTTCATGTTCTGGCTTACCTAGACACAGCGCGGCCTCACCCCTAATACCGGGAGAGACGAACCCCTGCAGATCCACTCACTGCCTCCATGTGGCTCGAGACTGTACCAAACTAAAACCTGTTTGCACGACTCCTTTGAGGGGTGGTAGGGTAGTAATCAAAGCACAGTGGGAACTCACACGAGACAAATGACGATCTCAGGTCGATGAGCTAACCTGTACACATGTCACCAGGGAATTGCTATCTGACATCAGGTATAATCCCAACTAGCAGGTTCCCAGCGAGTCCTGTCCGGTGTACTCATAAGCCAATGAGCACCTGTATACATCTTAGGTGAACCAACTAACACCAGTGGCTTGTGAGACTGGCCACCGCCCCTCGTCGGGGTCTCGACTGTATACACTAGTCTACTCTGGAGAATCGTTGCCCTGTCTCGAAACTCCCACGACTAGGGACCTTTTAAGGATGTGCTTATAGACTCCAGCTCTCACTTATATGATCGCCCTCATACTGTTGGTAGTCAAGCAAGAATCCTAGGGGCTCTATCAACGTATAATAGCGACTCGTAAGGTCACCTAAAGCAGTACACGATGATAAAGATAAACCAGATAGCATACTATCATCTCGAGTAAGACTGTCCTACTGGGATAGGTCCTCCCCTCAATCATTGCAATCATGTGCCTGTGATCCAATAATTGACTCTGAGGGCACTATCTCCAACATAATCACCGTTGTTGCCGATTACCGTAACACCGTTATTAAGAGTGGCAATGAAAGAAGTGAGCGATTCCTAACTCAAACTAATCTAATCCTAACCCTAACAAGCTCTTTTTTTTAGAGATTTCAGCACATAGTGAAACTAAACAAACCTGGACAAATTGGACTTAACTCACTAAAACATTAAGAAAAAGATTCCTATCTCCCTACGGACGACCCGTACTCAACCGGCTAGCTTCCAAGAGAAACTGTCTTGATTGCGGTAATTAAAACGAAGCACGCAAAAAGTCTAACAATCAAGTGCCCTCAAGTCAATTATTGGATCGCAGGCACGTGATTGCAATGATTGTGGGAGGACTTATACCGGTAGAACAGTCCTACTCGAGATGATAGTATGCTATCTGGTTTGTTTTTATCATCGTGTACATGCTTTAGGTGACATTACAGATCACTATTACATAATGATAGAGCCCATAGGATTCTTTCTTGACTACCAGCAGTATGATGGCGATCATATATGTGGGAGATGGGGGTCTATAAGCACATCCTTAAAAGTCATTAGTCATGGGAGTTTCGAGACTGGGCATCGATACTCCAGCGTAGACTAGTGTATACTGATCGAGACCCCGACGAGGGGCGGTGGCCGGTCTCACATGCCATTGGTGTAAGTTGGTTCACCTAAGAAGTATACAGGTGCTCATTGGGTTATAAATACACCGGACAAACTCGCCGGGAACATGCTAGTTGGTATTATACCTATTGTCAGATAGCAGTTCCCAGGTGACATGTGTATAGGTTAGTCTATCGACCTGAGATCGTCATTTGTCTTGTGTGAGTTCCTACTGTGCTTTGTTTACTACCCTACCACTGCTCAAAGAAGTCGTGCAAACAGGTTTTAGTTGGGTACTGTCCCGAGCCACATGGAGGCAGTGAGAGGATCGTCAGGGGATTCGTCTCTCCCGGTATTGGGGGTTGATGTCGCGGTGTGCACGGGTGGCCATCACCAGAAATCCTTGGCCAAGGTAGTCGAGAATTACTGATTCAGATCAGTAGTTTCTCAGGTGGTGATGGGCTTCATACAGACACTAAATGTCAAGTTATTAGGGGTCTGACTTTATCCACCCCCTAGACTCGATATGCGATACTCATATACGAACGGACCGTACTGTATTGATATTGTCACTGTCAGGCTCAGTAGGGGTTTCAGGATGAGTTTGCTCGCCGGCCACCCTTTCGCTCAATACCTGTGTAGTCATTACGTACAGCTAATACCATTGACTGCTTGTGGTTAAACCCATTGCCAACGTATTGACGAGTCTTTAGAGTCTCACACAGAGGGTTTTCCTACTTTGGGCGAAACGTTGTAGAGGCCGTATGGTTTTATGGCAGGGTTTGATCGTATATGTGCACTTATGCACGGATTATGATCGGACGGATAATACTTGTGGGCTTTGCTTTAAGCCGGATCCTAGTATTATATTGTTGGATTATTTTCGTCTCATTGTATTCGTATTCAGTCGGAATACGGATACGGGTATGTATATACGGATGAGGAGTATTCTTGTAATTCCATTACAAGTTTACTTTAGATATTGCCTTTTCATTTGGGATTAAACATTTTTCTTTAAATATTTATTTGGTGGGAAAGTGTGACTCATTATTCTAGCAAGCTCATTTGGTGATTCATAGATGTCACATAGGTGTGACTCATGGTGGGTCATGGGTGACATGCTAGGGTTTTTGTTTGTGGTGTGGGATATTTGTTGTGAGCAAAAGAGATATTTATTCTTGAGTTGTTTATTTAGTTCCTAGCATGATATAAGCTCACAACAAATACACACAACAACTCAAGAAATAAAAAGGCAGACACTTTTTCTTCACTTGCTTTTTTCCTTTGCTTCACACCTTTCACTCTTGGCATCTTCTTCAACCTCCACCCTATATGTCTTAAACCTAGGGTGTATTGAGACAAAGTATTCACACACACTCTCTACTTCATCTTGGCTATCAAGGCTAGAAAACTAGATAACCGAGTTGCTTCGGTTTTGAGGTCGGAGCCCGTATTACAAACCCTCGAGGTTGATCTTCTTCGTTGTGGGGAGACCGGAGATCAAACATGATTGAGGAAGCCGCGTGGATCTTAGGACAGAGGTTGAAGACCGAAAGACTCGGAACGTTTTGTATAACCTCTCTAAACTCTTTTACATAGGACAAGTATAGGGTTAATGGTACGATCCGGGAATCGGGTTCCGTTAGCGCCGGTTCTGAAAGTTTTTGTTCCGCCTTTAACCACGGAATGATGGCCGGGGCGCCGGCATAACCCAACAGTCCCGTATCACATGGAGGCAATGAGCGATAGGAGGGGTTTCGTCTCTCCCGGTATTGGGGGTTGATGTTGCGCTGTGCTCGATTGGCCATAACAGGAAGTCCCTGGCCAGGGCTGATACGGAGATTTACTGGTAAGTGTATTAGTAGTTTCTCGACCAGTTATGAGCCTCACATCAGCACGACTTATCAAGTTACTGGGGTCTGACGTTTACCACTCCTAGACTAGATATGCAACATATCAGACGAAGAGACCGGACTGTACGGTAATGTTACTTATTGGATTCATAGGAGTATGAGAAAGCCTGCTTGTTGATCTTCTGATCGCTCAATACCCGGGTAGCCGTTACATCCAGCTAGTACCGCTGACGGCTTGTAGGTGACTGATATGATCATCACCTACTGCCGGCGTATTGACGAGTCTTTAGAGTCCTCCAAAGTGGTTTCCTGGCTCAGGAAAAACGAAGTAGGAGCACATAAGTGATATATGCGGGACCGAGATTTATACGCGTATGTGATATATGAGATATTTCTCACCCATGGTTTCCATTCTATTCTACACGTCATCTTCTTCTTCACCAAAAGAAAAGCTCTGTAGGTTTTGAAGAGGTGAAGAAAATTAGTGAGAAAAATGATTCTAAAATGAGCAAAAATTCTACTTCATCAACCTACAATGGATTAGCCATTTAGTTTAGGTTGTTTGCTTCACCAATTCCCAATTAATGAAGGGGTAGCTTGAGTTGGAGATTCCTCAACGTAGATCATCTTCGGCCTTGAAGACTTCAAGAAAGCTTGTTCCTTTCTTCTTGTGAACCCATACTAGAGTCCGGGAGATCACTACTTGGAGCGAAGGGACTACTACATGGAGCTTTAGAAGTGAAGGAACGGTCTACAAAGGTTGTATTCCTCATTTACTTAGTGTAATGTTTGATTACAAGCTTGCTTATCCTAATTCCTCTTATTAGATCCTTAGTTTTGGTTACTTAGCACACTAAAATTTTTAAAAATGGCATGGTTGATGCCTTCCAAAACACAGTAGTCGTGCTAAAGAACCCTTCAGTTCTCAGGTGACATGAGTGCAGATAGTCTGTTGACCTGAGTTCGTCATTTGTCTCGTGTGAGTTCCTACTGTGCTTTGATTGCTAACCTACCACGGCTCTACTAAGTCATGCAAACATGTTTTAGTTGGGTACAGTCCCGAGATATATGGAGGCAGTGAGCGATTGTTTGGGATTCGTCTCTTCCGGTATAAGGAGTCGATGTCGCGCTGTGTTTGGTTGGCCAACACCATAAGTCCCTGGCCAAAGCGAATTAAGAATTACTGATAGTTAGATGCGCCCTCAAGTCAATTATTGTGATCGCAGGCATGCTATTGTGATGATTGAGGGAGGAGCTATATGGATAGAACAGTCCTACTTGAGATGATAGTATGCTATTTGGTTTGCCTCTATCATCATGTACATGCTTTATGTGGTATTACAGATCACCATTACATGTTGATAGAGCCCATAGGATGCTTGACTACTAAAATTACGATGGAAATCATATACGTGGGAGCTGGGTGGTCTATAAGCACATCCTTAAATGTCCCTAGTCGAAGGAGAATCGAGACTGGGCATCGATACTCCGGAGTAGACTAGTGTATACTTATCGAGACCCCGACGAGGGGAGGTGGCCGATCTCACAAGCCATTGGTGTTTGTTAGTCACCTAAGATAGTATACAGGTGCTCATTGGGTTATGAGTACACTTGACGGACTCGCCGGGAACAGGCTAGTTGGTATTATACCTATTGTCAGATAGCAGTTCCCAGGTGACAAGAGTACAAGTCAGTCTATCGACCTGAGATCGTCCTTTATCTCATGTGAGTTCCCATTGTGCTTTGATTACTACCTTACCATGGCTCAAAGGAGTCGTGCAAACAGATTTTAGTTGGGTACAGTCCCGAGCCGTATAGAGGCAGTGAGCGGATCATCGGGGATTCGTCTCTCGCGGTATTGGGGGTTGATGTCGCATAATGTACGGTTGGCTATCACCAGAAATCCTTGGCCAAGGTAGAAGAAAATTACTGATTTGGATCAGTTGTTTCTCTGTGGATGATGGGCTTCATACCGACACGAAATATCTTGTTATTAGGGGTCAGACTTTATCCACCCCCTAGACTCGATATATGATAATCTTCGATGAACAGAACGGACTATACGAAGATTGTCACTGACAGGTTCAGTAGGGATACGGATGAGTTTGTTAATTATATGTATGCCCTAGAGGCTATTACTGTACATGCGATATACATTGTAGTGGATGCTTGGACATATATAAGGGGGACTTTCTTGCTCGACATGATAGTATGCTATCTGGTTGCTCTTTATCTTAACATGTACACTTATTGTCTTTCTATTACATGTTGATAAAACCCTTAGGATGAGTACTTGATTACCAGGATTATGATGCAGATCAAACTAGTAGAGCAGAGGTAGTCGGCAAGTACATCCTTCAAATATTCCTAGTTGTGGGGGGTATCGAGATGGGGCATCGATACTCCAGAGTAGACTAGCGTATACGCTTCTCGACCCATATGATGGGCGATGGATGATCCCATATCCATTGGTGTTTGACATTAGAGAAGGTATACGGGTGCTCAGTGGAGACTGGGTACACTGAACGGACTTTCTGAGAACTCCTAGATGGTATTATACCTATCTTCATATAGCAGTTTTCTGGTGACACTTGTACAGGTTAGTTTGTCGACCCGAGATCATCATAGAGTCTTGTGTGATGCCCACTATGCTTTGATTTCCACCATACCATGTTCAAGAGATCATGCAAAAAGGTGGTTTTTGGGTACAGTCCCGAGTCACATGGAGGCAATGAGCGATATGAGCGAATTCGTCTCTCCCGGTATTTGGAGTTGATGTTGTGCTATGCTCGATTGGCCATAACAGGAAATCCCTGGCCAGGGTTGCTAAGATATACTGATATAAGTAGCTTCTCAAACCGTTATGGACCTTGCATCGGCATGCCTTATCAGGCTTTTGGGGTCTGACGATTACCACCCCCATGCTGCAATATGCGACTTATCAGACGAAGAGACCGGAATATACGGTAGTGTTACTGATTGGATTCGCAGAAGTATGAGCAGGCTTGCTTGTTGATCATCTGTTCGCTCAATACCCGGGTGGCCATTACGTTTAGCAGTCGCTTGCGGCTTGTGGGTGTTTGATATGATCATAACCTACTGTCGGCGTATTGACGAGTCTTTAGAGTCCTACATAGAGATTTCCTGGTTCATGCGAAACGGAGTAAGAGCACATATGTGATATGTGTGGGACCGATATTAATGCGCATAAGTGATACCACATTCTATTCTCGCGATATATGATATCGGTCAGTTATATGAGATATAGTCAGGTTATCGGATCAAGTGTTGATTCGATAAGTTGATTCATATGATATTAGTCGGTTGTATGTGATATAGCCGAATTATAAAATCATGTGTTGATTTGATAATTTAATGTATAATTATATATTTGATATATTAACTTACATTAACTAATATTTTCTCACTAAGTATTCTTTTTTTCACTTATGTGCATATAGTATATATGTGATATATATTAATGTACATTTTATATGTGTCATGCTTGATGCCACATGCTTCATGGGTGCATGAGACTTACACCATGCTTGATATAATGTAGGGTTTATATTTATCTAAGTAATTCAAAATTGGATGGATTTTTGTCATGGCTACAAGCCTGTAGAAGCTTGTGGAAATATTGACCAAGTCCACCATTTTTGTTTCACTTGTAGATATTTATTAACCCAACCATTATACTCACCCATGGTTAAGTCTCTACATAGGTTACTGTATGACCCTAACTCACCTATGGTAGCTATTCTCACCTCATTAGAGTTTCATTCTCATCTTCACTTCAACTTCTTCTTCCTCATGAAAAAGCTTTCTAAGGTTTGAAAAGATGATGAAATATTGTGAGAAAAATTAATCTAAAGTGAGCTCATTTCCTACTTCATCATCCTCTAATATATTAGCCATTTAGTTTATGGTGTTTGCTTCACTAATCTACAATTAGTGAAGAGGTAGCATGAGCTTGAGTCTCCTCGATGTAGATCATCTTCGGCCTCGAAGATTTCGAGCAAGCTTGTTCATTTCATCATGTAAACCCTTACTAGAGTTCTGGTGTTCACTACATGGAGCGAAGGGACTACTAAACGGAGCTTTAGAAGTGAAGGAACGGTCTACAAATGTTGTATTTCTCATTCACTTAGTATGTAAAGTTGTTTGCATGCTTGTTCGTTTAAATTTCTAGTTAAGATTCTAAGGTTAGGGTTCTTTAGTACGAAAAAAATTTGAAAACGATATGGACGATGCTTCCCGAAAACTTGCTGCCGCGCTAAGTAAACCTACACTGGTATCAGAGCCAAGCTAGAGATTTAAACGATATTTGTTAGATTACGAAACCGAAACAAATCCAAAACACCCGATATACAATCCTAGTTTCTGTCGAATTTTAAATGGCCTCTAAAAATTTTTTTAGCAACTGCATAATATTGTATGTGATATAACATTAACACCATAGAAATTTGAAGCAATTTGATCATGAAGTGGCCGGCCACATTGGCTTAAAAACCGAGCTCACCGGTTCAATAGTAGGTTTTTGGCTTCAAATTTTTAGGGTGTTCCGGTCTCTGGGTTTTGGTGTTTCAGGTGTTGCTTGTTTTTGCTAAATTTGCATGTGATGTAAACTTTCTGCAAAGGCAATTCGGAGTGTTCTGTAGTCGTAATTCTAACTTGTATTCGGGTTATTTTGACGACGTTAAAATGTTCGAACGGATATTAATAACTCATATTTTCCCTTGCTGGAAGTTTTCCAAGAGTTGGATTTTTTCCAAGTTTAAAATCTTCAGAAAATCATGCAAGCGATTCTGTGGACCCTCTAGAAGAACGATACCCAAACTTGACTTTTTGGATCGCGGAACAGCGGTCATACCCTAGGTTATGCGGCAGTTCCGTAGCGACATGAGTGAGTCATGGGTCGGCCCTTCTACGGATGGTTCATAGGTGATGTGGCATGTTCTGGGTACTTTTTTAAATTCCGCACAAGTGTTGAGCTTTTAGGGAAATTTTGGGTGTTTGCTTATTCGATCGAAAAGTTTAACTTCGTCTAGCTATCTGTGATTGTAATACAATATTTAGAATACACATAATTAGTTATGAGATAATTAGTTTAAATTTTATAAATCTAGAAATTTATTCTCATTTGATTGGTTGCCATGGAATTTTGATGTGGATCAAAAGTTTTTCGCAATTACGTAGTGTACGCGGATACTCACCGGGTAACCTAACTAGATAGCCATGCCCCAAAGCCCCGACCAAGTGACTGTAGGAGAACCCCATCGCCAAAAGCATCCTTTCGGGTGCTCGTGGCCGCGGTGTTCCGCCTTAGTGCACTTCGTCGATGGTATCGGGGGTGCGGCCGTCTTCTAAAGTTTCCAGCGAGCATTCGATCAGGTTATCGGGAATCTTGTTGAATTACCCGACATATTATTGGAAAGCATTTCCAATATTGAGACTAAAATGCGGGGTTTATATTTTTTAGGCATGTGATGTCTAAGGAATTCATTTGGTTGGGCATGAAATCCAAAGTATATGATACATTGGGTTTATGATGTCTAAGGTGGTTGCGGATTCCAATTGTTGTAGTTTTTCATTTTTTTTTCTGTGACCGTAAGTGTAATATGTGGTGTATCGTCGGTTTCGTTGCTATATGTCAACGACAATTGGGATATGCATATTTACTTACGTTGATGACATGCGATGTTATGTGTTGCCGTGATATGTTATATTGGATCATCGTGTTTTGAATAGCCGGGTTTTTTATATGAGATAAGATTTTTTCATTTTCATTCATGTAAAAGTTTGTATGTAATATTCTTTTATTTGGGGATCTTCCGGGTATAGGATGATGTCACCATTTGATGTATATTATTTACTTTTCCGCATTAGGATAGACCCAAGGAGGAGAGCACAAGTAACCGGGTTCTAGGGTCCTGTAGGAGACCATCTCGAGGAGTCAAGACCGGGTCTCCTAACTCTATAACTGGTAGGGTTACTTGCCGCTCTCGTAGGGCTCTAGGGATGTGAGTTTGGCTATTCATCGCGACCGTGGAATCCGTGTTTTATACTGGCTTAATTTAAAACACGGAATTCCTAGTATATCCAATATTTCATATATGTTCTTCTGCTACTGATATTCTATAATGTGATCACTAGATATTCTGAGACAAATGCTTATATGATATATAATAAATATTGTTGCTTTTGTTTCTTCTGTGATGCTTAGGAAGCATAATTTGATGGGACTTCATTAATGAGATTAATGAAATAAAAGAGACCTAAAGATGTTGTAGAAACTTTTTTAAAACTGGTAGCTCTAGTTCTTGCATTGCATAGCGGTATTCCTTATAGAATATCCAACACCTTATTCGATAAGGAAAGAACCGGATCCCTTCACTGGGAGTGACCTCTTTAGCGAAACTGGTAGATGCTACAACCCACTCGGTGTGTCTTTTGATTGCTTCTATAGATTTTGTTCTGCGTTGTGGTATTTGTGAATTATCCTGCACCTTATTCGATGAAGAAAGAGCCAAGATCCCTTCATCAGGAGTGACCACTTTAGAAAAACTAGTAAAAGCCTCAAAAACACTCCTTTTTCAAAATCACTCGATTCTACAACGATATCAAGTTCATTACGCAAAGGGTTTTTTTAAAAACCTGTCGTAGCCCTCCGTCATTTCAGATAAGTATTTTTTAGTATTCGTGCTGCGTTTGTTGGCCTTTGTCAAGGCGTAGTGTGCGGTAGCTGATTACTGCTTATCTGCTTGAGCATATGATGCTATTGGATTAGGGTAGTCGTGCGACTTTGTTGGCCTTTGTCAAGGGTCGTGCGGGTGCGTTTAATTCAATCAGGAAATGACGGGTTGAACTTGACTAGTATCCTATGGTTTGTTAGCCTTTGTCAAGGTCATAGGAGGTTAGCGGTAAAATATTATTCGGAATTTCAAGTGTTGAAATTTGCAATGAGATTGAATATCTTCTATGAGATAGTTGGATCCCGATACCCACAGCGAGTAAGAGTTACTCTTGGGAGAGTTTCGCACATTACAATTAGCCGATCAAGTAGGTGTCTAGAAAGGCGTTAAAGGGGTTACGCCCCTGGGAAAAAGAGGTTTATTTTAATTCGGTCCGTGCGAAAGTACTGGGAACCTCCCTCAAAGTACCGACACTGGCCTGGCCGAAAAATTGGCGAGCTTGTACGGTGTAATTAATCCCGGCTAGTCTTACCTTTTAGGGTTTTGAAGGAAGATTTGATAAAAACAGTGGGAGCCATCCTGATTAGATAAACTAATAACCAATCTGATTTTGCAAGAGCGCACGAAGAGTGTTTTCTTCTCTCTCTCTCCAGGTAGCGACCATGTCACGCCTTAATCAAGATATTAATATGGATGCATTGACCGAACCTGCTTATTATAATGAGCTGGGGAACGTTGGTTCCGCTCTATCTTACAATTGTTATAAGTCCGAGCATGGAAAAGGGGAATATCCGGATTCTTGAGCCACCGAATCGAGGAATGAGCATGTTGATGCATATTCTTCCGGTGTGTTCATTACCAAGAACTGTTTCTCAGTATCCTCTACGTCCTAAGTATGACATACCAGATTAGGATCCCACATATGTAATCTGTTACATGGGCTACGAAAAGTAGAGAACTGGGATAGGATGATATATCTCTAAGTGTTAGAGAATGGTGCAATTATTGCAGCAAAGTAAGTTGGCAGATATCATCATGTTTTACCAAATGATAAATACATTGATTCTGAACAAATATTATTAGATAACAAACCTGATATACAATATTACATCAGATTCTCTATTAAGTTAAAGAAGGATATAATTCTGTATTAGAGGATAATGTTGTGAACATTTCCCTGAATCAAGGGTTGATTAGATCAGGCACGTTATGTAATGGCATATACATTCTAAATCAAACAACAGTTAAAAGTATATAGAACACACACAAGAGGAGTTGTTCAAAAATTAACGAATCCTTCTTGTGGCTTTGTAGACTAGGTCATACCAATGCGACACAACCAGCTATGTTACATAAAGATGAATATGAGAATCTGTTCGAATTTAATCTTATGATACTTTCCAGTCTTGTCTCAATTGTAAAATGACCAATACTCCGTTTACTGGAAACAGAGAAAGAGTTAGTGAACTCTTGGGAGAGATACAATATGATGTATATGGTCCTATGTCTATAAATGCCAGGATTGGTTCTTTGTACTTCATTACATTCATAGACGATCTCTCAAGATTCTGACATGTGTTCCTGTTGAAACACGTGTCTGAAACTTTTGAGAAATTCAAGGAATATAAGATTGAAGTTAAGAACCAGACGGGTAGAAGTATTAAAGTCCTTTGATGTGATCAAGGAGGCAAATACTTCGGCAAGGAGTTCCTGGATTTTCTTAACAGATAATAGGATTCTCTCTCAGCTTACTCCTTCGTATACACCACAGTACAACGGTGTATCGGGGCGGAGGTATCGCACCATATGAGATAAGGTGCGCTCTATGATGAGTACTGCTGAATTACCTGCTTTCTTTTGGGTGTTATGCACTTGATAAGCTGCATACCTATTAAATGGGGTTCCATCCAAATCAGTGCATACCACTCCATATGAGATATGGTATGGGAAGAGACCATGCCTTAAACGAGTTAAGATATGGGATTGTCCGGCCTATGTTGAAAAGCAAAATCCGGACAAGCTTGAGGCAAGGTCAGATCTGTATAAGTTTGTTGGAAATCCTAAACATTCGCGAGGGTATATCTTCTACCTAACTGAGGAGCAAAAGGTGTTTTGTTTCTCAGCATGATACCTTTTTAGAAAAAGAATTTCTTGTGAAGAAATTTGTGGTCATGAGGTAGAACTGGAAGCAGTTCCAGCTAGACAAACTAACAGCTGATGATTTTGTGAAACCAAAGGATTCAATAGACTCTAACGAACCTCAGCCTCTCCACGAATCTTGTAGGGTTCCTCATCCACCTGAGAGATACTACGGTCTTCTCAGTGACACTAGGAGCGAGGATTGCATCATGGTAGATGATGGCCCAAATAGGTTCAGGAAGGCTATCACGAGTGGGGACTCTGTGAAAAGGCTGGATGCTATGCGATCAAAGATGGAATCCATGTACACCAACAAAGTATGACTTTGATTATTGCACCTGAAGGGGTAAAACCCAATGGGAGCAAATGAATCTTTAGAAGATTCTTGTTGTAGATGGAAAAGTTGAGACTTTCGAATCTATGCTTAAGTCCATCAGGATCAATGTGCGCATCGCGGAGTTGGAACATTTGTTTTGATGTGGCAATCAATGAGTTTGACTTCATCAAAAAGGTAGATGAACCTTGTATATACAAGAAGGTTGTAGAGAGTAAGGTTGTCTTACACGTATTGTACGTAGATAACATACTCTTGATAGAAAATGGTTTCCTATGCTACAATCGGTCAAGCTCCTCTTATCACGGGGATTCTCCATAGAAGATCTGGATGATACCTACTACATCTTGTTGTGTATGATCTATGGTGATAGATTGTAACACCTTAGAATGTGTTTTGTAGCTAATTATATTTTAATATATGGATTTTAACAAAAAAGTTTACCAAATTATGTTTTAAATATTTTATCCTATTTAATGAGTATTTTATTGGAATTTTGTTAGGCACACACACACTTGTGCATGTAAACTAGGGTGTTAATTGTGGTTTAACCATTGCTTAATCTAGTTTATTATTGTTTAGGTGTTTTGGGTTAAATAGTTATGGTTGTTCTTTTAAAAACAAAAGGAAAATGAAAAATGAATTTAAAAAGGGGTTTAATTTTGGATATAGTGTTGACTTTGGGAGAGAGAGAGAGAGGGAAAGCATGGGGCAACATGGCTCATGCCATGCTCATTAAATGAGGGAAGAGAAAGAGAGTGGAGGGGTTTTTTGCATTTCCTCTCATTTCTCTCTTTGTTCTCTCTTTTCACTCACTCTCTTACTCTCACACACACACACACACACTCACCTGGACACAGAAGCAGCAGCCACAGCATCATCATCTTCAGCAGCAGCAGCAGCTTCATCACCATCAGCAGCAGCAGCAGCAGATAGCAGCAGCAGCAGGGGCTCTGGAAACTTGCAGCAGCTCACCTCTTCCCCCATACAATTCTTCACCTGCTCTCTAGGGATCTACAGGGTATATTTCTGAACCCAATTCCCTAGTTGCTAGCTCATGTGTTAATTGGTGTCGGTTAGTGTTAATTAGCTAGTTTAGTGCTAATTATGGTGTTTAAGTGGAATTTTGGGAAATTGTTGATTGTGTTAGCTACCCTAGTTCATTTAAGTGCTAATAGGGCCACTTCAACTGAGAAATCCCCAGATTACACTAAAATGCCATAGGGTTTGTGATTTGTGCAAAATTGTCGTTTTTAAGCGATATTTGTGACTTCTGTAATCTGCTTGTGACCCGATGCCTTATGGGTAAAATTGAGAAAACTGGGACATGATACCTAGGTCTAGACACCACCACCTAAGCACGACCCCCTAACTCCCAATGCAGGCCGCCAATTAATTCCATTTGGCCGCAATTTGCGGCCAGGAAGGGGTTCTGGGTGTTGGGGTTTTGTGTAGGGTAATCTGCAGTGTTGTATAGTGTTTTGGCATGTCTAGTTTTGTAATATTTCACCTGTAGGAAAATTTGGGACTAAATACCGTTTTTCATGTTCGTTGTGTTTGCGCGATACGCGCGATACGTGAGTGAGTTCTGTGATCCAGCGTATCGCGGCGTGTCGCGATGGCTTTAGACGCGTACACACACGATTCAGCGTATCGTGCACACGCGCGTTTAGTTTGCGACGCGAGTTTCTCGTTTTGGTTCGATATCGCGTTTCGCGGAATATTTGGCTTATATGTGATTTCCATGTCTTATTTGCAGGTTTGCAGGTAGGGACTACGGACACTACTACAGGGGGGAGTAGATGGTAGGATTCACCTAGCATGGAGCGTAGGTGAGTAGATTTAACATCTACAGGGGAATCGCCCGCATGGCGTTATGCGTCTGGGCTAGGATTCAAATACCTGTCGCGTATTCTACGTCATTGTTAGAATTGCACCTTTATGTTATTTCCTTGATATAGTTGTACTGTGACTAGCAGCCGTAGGACACTGCACACATTATTGACGGTTCATGTTGCACGAGCACGGATTGTATGCTACACACACACCGTCAATAATTGCCATGTCACACACAACCCCTTATAGATACTATCGCTTATCATACTTGACATCTATCTTATCGTATACCTGTAGTGTATCTTACCTTTAGCGATAGGTACATATACACTTTGCGATACAGCTACAGGTATACCATGGACATATTTTAGTTATACCGGGGGGGTTTCCTACATATGTTACTTATACCCAGGGGGGTATACGGTATCTTTTACTTATAGGTAGATACCTATACTTGGCTGTACCTTATTGATTTTTCATACATCTGGTTCAGCTATATACTTTTGTTTACCTGCTCGCATTCAGATATATCGCATATATTTATTCCTGGATTTGCGCATTGTTTATTTGGATTTTATATGATGTTTTCGGGATTTGGGAACCGCGGGAGTTCATGAAATTATGCATACATGAACAACCCGGTTTCCTTGATATGATATCTGTGCGTCCACCATGAGTTTTATCGGTGCTGATTATATACTCCATACGAGGTGTGGTTGCCGTATGAGAGTACATGGTGGGGCCCGGTATGGTTCCCCTCGGCAAGAAGATCGATGGGTTTGCCGATTGAGCCTGGAGGCGGGCGAGTACCTACCGGTGACTGGTTGGACCTGGCAGTTGTCCGGAGGATACTGGACAGAGTCGAGAGATGGATGCGGGATGATCTGTACTGCCGGGGCCGAGGGCCGACACCGCAGACGGACCCCGTAGGCCGATCCGGATTGACGGAGCCCGATATATGAGGATTTCTGTGTCGATGCTTGGCACACTGTTTTCATGATATTTCTTTTAATACCTTTGTATATATAACAGGGGATTTAGCCGTTGTTATATATACCTTTACACCAATATTAGTGGAATGGGACGCTAATATATGTGTATTGCCCCCATCATTTTTATTTCTGTACATATATATGTTTAGGATGTTAGAGATTATTTGAGATTTGACTTGGGTTATTAGGTGATCCATTGAGATTGGAGTTTGGATATGAAAGAGATGGTTGATTTGTACATTCGAGATATAGGAGAGCTATTCGATATTGTACTTGAGGTGATGTGAGATCTATGTGATGTGAGAGCCCAGTTTGGGGGCCGATTGATGATTTGGGATATGAGTGTCATGATGGATTGTGATCCTACCACGATGTCAGGTTTCCGTAGAAATGACATATTCCACCCTATACCTCACCCTTACCCACCTTATCCACAGACTCATATATTGGTAGTACTTGTAGTATACCCTTATGATAGTTGCATATCTACTTTCTCATATCCCTATTGCATGGTTATTGCATATTATTGTCATGTTATTACTGCTTTACATATGGATTGTACCTGTTACTGTACTTCCCTTATTTCAGCATTTGCATGACATGTTATTATTGTAATCGCGTATCTTAGATTCATGCTGTACGTACATTCCTGCGATTACCTGCATATGTTATCTACTATTCACGAGTTGGCAACTCACCCCCGTTGTGCCACAGGTGTTTCAGGTTTTTCCCCCAGAGTAGTCGAGGCAGGCTATTCCTCCATTCAGCTATCCAGCTATCATCTTTTGCTACAGATACCGCATCAGCTCACAGTACCTTTTTGCTTAGGTGGGTTAGATGATTTTCTGTATTTCATATTGTATATTCGTTGTATTTTGTACTCTCCATCTACTATTGTATTATTGACTTAGAAACTTGGTGAGGACGTTAGTGTGTATTCTTGTGTATTTGATGTCTTTTATATACAGCTTTATCTCTATTGTCTTTCATTTCTTCGCTACGGCGTCGTATACTTGTGATGGGTTGTTTTCCGCCTTTGGGCTGCGTTTTACAAAAAGGGGGTGTTGCTAAAATTTTAAAGAAAGAAAGTAAGACTTGTTAAAGAATTTGGGTTGTGCTTTCAAATGTTTCAAAAACTTGCATTATCTTTTCCGTATTTTCATGGTATAGATTTCTGGGTTTGGCTTTCTTTTACTACGTTGCGTCTTTAGGCGTTGCGTAGTATTAGGGCCGTCACGGGCCAATTTTGGGTCATGACATAGATCTAAGTGGATGTTGGGAGTGTCCCAAATTATAACATTTCAGAAAAATAATATATTATTTTCGGGAATTTTG
This sequence comes from Agapanthus africanus, assembly GCA_030015575.1. Classification (NCBI taxonomy): domain Eukaryota; kingdom Viridiplantae; phylum Streptophyta; class Magnoliopsida; order Asparagales; family Amaryllidaceae; genus Agapanthus; species Agapanthus africanus. The sequence continues at coordinate 221,656,948 of JASDDO010000029.1, forward strand.
ATAATTAAATAATAAATATTATGAATATTTTAATGATGCGGTATAATTATATACTGATAAATTAGAAAATATTTGGAAATTATGTTAATTATTGAATTTAAAAGAGATTATAAGATTGGAGCATTCATAGATTCTTATATAATTAATTATATTCTATTTTAATGCTAATCACGATTAAATATCACTAATCGTGCATTAAACTTGATTTGTGCACATGGCATGCACCATGTCATATTACGCATTGTTACAATTTCCCACCATGGACTTTTCTTTATTTTTCCTGCGTGGCTTTGTTTTTAAATGAGAAGAAAAGAAAAGAAAAAGGAATAGAAAAGAAAGGGAATAAACAAATGGGTATGGGCAAGAGAGAGAAGAGAGAGAGAGGTGAGGGGTCTTTGACCATGGGCCCATTCTTCATTCTCTTCATCATTTCCTCTTCTTCTTTCTCCTTCTTGGCCGCCTTCTTCTCCAGCTCCTCTTCATCCTCACAACACACTAAAAAACACATACAAACATCATCTTCCTTTCATTAAAATTGTGCACAAGCTCACTACAAGTACTTTGGACTAAGAAAGTTTGGATTTTGGAGACTTGGGGCAACTCAAGAAATTTCTTGAGTTGCCAAATGAGGTAATTACTTCTCACTTAGAATAGTATTTCTTTCACATTAGCACGTATTAAAGTTTAGAAGTAGTTTAGTGATGTTTAGTGAACTTTGAAAATTCCAAGTTAGGGTTTTGAAGAATTCTTTAATTGAGATAGTGTAATTGAGTTTAGTGGTGACCTTAAACCCCTGTACTGTTTGTATTTTGGACTAAAGCCATAGACTTAACCCCAATTCACAAACTTAGAAATCCCTGATATCAGATTTTTTTGACTTTAGTGATGTGTTTTGGAGTTCTGCTATAACCCGGGGGACCTGAAAATTTTATAGCGATCACAGTGAGTCGTGCAAGCAACCTAGAAGCTAAACTGAAGACCCGAGACCCCAATTCCATTTCATGGCCACAATTTTATTCATTCTGGCCGCAATTTGCAGCCAGGGTAGGGTTGTTTGGGTCCGTGTTTGGTCCAGGGCTTTATCTTTAGTAAACCAGACCCTCCCCATATGCAAAATTTGCTAATTCCACCTGGGGTAAAATCTGGAGGTGTTTTCTTGAGTTGCTGCTTTGTTTTACGACTTTGTTTTAACTTGGATTTTAGTATTTGGGTTTTGACTCGGTGCTGTGACGTTTGCACATCAATCTCGAGGGTTGTTGGTTATTCTTGCATGCGTAGACCATACGTTTTAACCTATGTGCGATTCGTGTGTCGTTTTGGTTTTGAATTGGATTTTAATGCGACACGATATGTTATGATATGTAGGTACCTTCGTGTGAACTTCGGGACGACAAGCAAGAGCGTGGCGACATCGACTTAGGCAAGCAAGGTTCAGGTGAGTAGATATATATCTAAGGGGGAAATCGGGTGGATGGCGTATAGAACCCCCGCAGTTTCGTAGTGTAGCCTATGATATATTATATTTATATAAGATTATGTGTTATGTGAAACATGGCTTATTAGCAAGTATGACCTTAAAAAATCATGGGTAAAATTTTAGTATAATTGAATGATAATGTTGTTAGTTAGCTCCTTAGTCGCGAAACCCTAGAATAAGGTACACGCATACACTTTATTTTCTTATGTGTATATGGGGACATATACATACATACATATATATATATTTATGTATGTGAGTATGTATATATATATATATTTATACATATACATGGATGATGAGGATAGTATATGATACTTGGAGATGAGTCGATGTGATTGGGTATGATGCCACGAAATCGGTGATGTGACTTGGTTCGTATTATGAGATACAACATGATATTATAGCAGGTCTTTAGGCGATGTGTTTTCACACACACGCATATATATATGTTGATGGTATCGGAATGTACTAGACTTTAGATCTGTACCCCTAATTCAGGATATGATGATAAGGATAGCAGATGAATAATGAGATAAATGTGATATTCGACCCGTACCCAGATTTGGGATGCCGTACGATGGATTTACCGCATGAGATATAATGATGAGGATAGATCCGCACGCTTGACTCGAGGATGTCATGTGATATATTGTATCATACGTGATACTATTCAGGCGGGATCACGGACTACTATATATATATATCGACTCAGGCTTAGGTGGTTTTCCTTACCCTTTCGATTAGTCTGTTAGTTTAGTCCTGTAGTTCACTTAATAGATATTAGACTGGGCTCGAGTCATACCTATTTCTTAAACTAACGAATTGTGAGAGTATTTCAAAGACAGGCCAAAGGAAACTACAGATATTTCAATAGACGCACCTCTTCTTAAAAACACCGTAGCCCCTATTTTCTAAGCACCGCGATTCGTGTTATTTCAAATGCCAAAACTGTATGACTCATATATATTATGTACAATCATTATTGTTGCATTTACTATTCATTTGCCATATATTCCTGCTATTCGCATCGCATTGCATGCTTAAATGTGTTCTTGTTGTTATATTGAACCTATGTTATCAGGACACTAGCACCATTACCGATCATCCATACGTCTACGAACACTTGCTTGCCGGCTCACACACATCATCATTGGTAATTGCCATGTCACGTACACTTTAGAGAATATTAATTTATTGATATCGCTTGCTAGCTGATAGTTCCGATATATCATTACTGTGCTAGATTAAATAGTGCATTTATTTCTGTGATATTCCATGTATATATACATATATATATATATATATATATATTCATTTTCCATGCGATATTATGGGCCAGTCTGGATTGCCGGATCCCAGTATTCACTGTTTTTGACTCTTCAGTTTTGGATTTCGGATTTTCCATGAGATTTCTAGATTTTGAGAAACCGCAGATTTTATAAACTCATTTATCATTTTCAAAAGATAAAAAGTGCGGTTTTCTCATGATATGATGTGAGATACGTCCACCATGAGTTTTCTCGGCTCTTGAGCGATATCATACACTCGATTCGAGGAGGAGGAGGAACCGTCTATGGGTGCATGGTGGACCCGGTGCGGTACCCCGAGGCAAGATGGTCGCAGATGATGGCATTGAGCCTGGCAGGGGACCACTACCGACTGGTTATTTGTGATACGGTGGATATCCGGAGGATAGCGACATAGTCGTGATATTTGATGAGGGGCCAGTCCGGATAGCCGGAGCCCATGGGCCAGTCCGGATAGCCGGAGCCCGAGATATTGGATATTTGGATATATGTTTTGTGTCGATGCTTGACACGGATTTTATGTTGATTTCATTGATGATACCTCGATTTTTATATACAGAAATCTCACCAAATTAAGAAAACAGTTTTCTCATTCAGGATGTATTCTGTTTTCATTCGTAATGCATTCATACATCATATATATGATATGTTGCTATCTGAGGCACTGACACGAGCACGTGGTATTACACTTATGTATAGATGGTTCAGGATATTACATTGAGGATATATTATTATCGTATGACCTAGGATTGAGTCATACATGCGATTTCTGCTCGGTGATATTTTCTACTCACGAGTTGGCAACTTACTCCCGTTGTGCCACAGTTTCTTATAGGTTTTGCCGTACAGTTTTCCTTGGCGGCTTTGCTGGCACACTGCTTCTTTCCGGGTGATTGTTCTGGTAGGTGGGTTCACTCGTATCGTGGCCACCTTTGTACATTATTTATTTCAGTTGTATCTAGTAACTCCATCAACCAGACTTGTATATTTATAGACATAGAAGACCAGTGTATATTCTTTTGAATTTAGAGTCACGCTTGTATTATTATGGTTTTTCTCTGGTTTCTTTCTGAGTTTTGATCCTCGCCCTTCGGCGTTGTATATTATATTGCATTGCGTGGTTGTGTCCGCCAATTGGCAAAGAGCTAGCTCCCGCTTGGGGATTCCTTTATATTATGCATGTTTGTACCCGTTTGGGCCAGTATTTACAAAGGAGACTCTGCCGAAATTTTCGGAAAAGACTTGATATTTTAAAAAAGGTTTACTACGACTTTTCAAAGTGATTTATATGCAAACTTTAAAACAAGTTTTCCTCCACTTTCTTCTTTCAAATGGTTTAGATTTCTGGGATTTTTGGCTTACTTGAATTAGATGGGGTCCTATAGACATCATATGATTCAAGCGACAGTCATGTGCCATTTCGTGTCGTGGTAAAGTTGGTATCAGAGCGCTAAGTTAACCTTGGTTCGAATCTATATTTGACTATGCAGAGTCTAGGAAATATATATATTCGGAATCTAGGCTTGACCTTACGGAACTTAGACTTGGTCGAAGGGGTATTAGACCCGAACTTTCGTCGCATAGGTTGACCTTGTTTGATGGAGTAGGTGATTTAAGTAGAGTGACGTACCATGTGTATGTTCCATGGCATACTTACAATACGCTACTCCGCTTAAGAAGCCTTAGGATGTAAATTTCCTTGCAAAGTATTATATTCATTCCTATGATCTATCCTCATCGATATCGGTTTATGGTTTTGCTACCACGATTGCATAGGCAGAGAGAGATGCAGCTAGAGTTGCGGTCAGCACAGCTCGTCATGGACGAGGACTGACCCGGGCATATTTAGGTGACACCCGATTGCATAGATTTGTCGTTTTATTGTGTTTTTCGCGCCATGAGCGTTTGATGGATTGCTTTTGCAAAGATTTCTCGAACGTGCAGATCAGCACCAGAGGATTGGGGCCACTGATAGAGGCCGGCTAGAATGTGATGACCGTCAATACACCGTTATTCTTGATGATTGAGGCACTGTTTAGCGTGCGGACGAGTAAGCCAGTTGTTGCTGCGAATGACGAGATATCGCCCCAGATGTTTGAAATTAATGCAGCACGAGTTTATACTTAGAGATATGATAGAAGATCGCTAGTCACCGAGGATGAATGGCTAGGACATGTGGTTCAATTGCATACGCCGATGCGAGGTCATCAGATTGATTGATTCCAGCTAAAGAAGACTTCACGCAGGTACATTGCGAGTCGAAAGTGTAAGTGCACGGCGGCGCCCCGGCCGTTAATCCGACGCCGGAATGCGGAAACGAGAAACTTTTCAAACTAGAAAACCGGCACCACCGCGCACAAAAATCCCGGATCGGGCCATTAACCTAGCTACTAGCAAATTAAAAGATGGGTAGAGAGATATACCGAGCGATCCGTGTCCTTCGTTCTTCGCCTCCTCTCCGATCTCCTCGCGGAATCTCCGGTCGTCGCCTCCTCGTCGAAACGGGTACCACATCGCCGGATTCTTTTACGGGCTCCCACCACTGGACCGAGGCAACTCGAGCATGAAGTTGGCGAGCCGACGTGCCCAAGGAGTGATATAGATGTAGTGTAGTAGGCTATATCTCTTTGGGGTATATGAAGTTGCCATTTGATGTGGAGAAAAAGAACTTTTTGGAGAGGTGAGGAATTTTTGTAGCAAGTTAAAAAGTGATGAATCAATTTCCCTCACCCAAAATGAAAACTCTCTCCCTCTCCCCTTGAAGTGGCCGGCCCCTACACATGATGGAATGAGGAGAGAGATATATCAAAGGCATAAATCAATATGTGAAGATAATTATCAAATTATCTCACATCAACAACTTATCAAATCCTAAACATACCCCATCACCATTAATGCAAGGAATGGACACAAAAAGAATCTCATGATGAAAGAATAATCATGATGCCACCATTATACAAAGGACCCCCTCCACAAAAACAAAGTTGCAAACTTGCAGATAACCCCCTCCATCAGATAAGTCCGGCAGTGAGGGAACCAAGGAAAACTGGCCGGAACGGAATGCAAACTGGCAACTTCAGAAAACTGATCCCGTAATAAATTAAAAGAAAACCCCGCGACTGTATATACATAATCGCATTTGTATTCCCACTGAACACAAATGCAAAGAGACAAATTCTACACAGTACAATACTAGGATCCGGCTTAAACCAAAGCCCGCTAGTAAAATCCGTCCTTCACGATCCGTGCAATACCGCACATATCTGATCGAACCCTGCCATATCTCCATAAGGCCTCTACAGTGTTTCGCCCGAAACTTGAGTAACTGTGTGTGGTGGACTCTAAAGAATCATCAATACTATGGCTGTGGATTTAAGCACTAGCACGTCAGAGGTATTAGCCGTACGTGACGGGCTACCAGCTATTGACCAAAAAGGACATCTGTGAGCGAACTCAGCCTGACACCCTACTGAGCCTGTCAGTGACAATATCCATACAGTCCGGTCCGTTTGTCTATGAGCATCGCATGGCGGGCCTAGGGGGTTGGTAAAAGTCAGACCCCCAAAAGCGGTACAAGTCATGTCGGAGTGTAGCCCAGAACACTCTGAGATACTACTGGAATACCTACCAGTAAATCTCGTGCCTTGGCCAAGGACTATTCATGTACTGGCTCTCCTAGACACAGCGTGACCTCACCCCCAATACCGGGAGAGACGAACCCTGCAGATCCGCTCACTGCCTCCATGTGGCTCGGGACTGTACCCAAGTAAAACCTGTTTGCATGTCTCCTTTGAGCGTGGTAGGGTAGTAATCAAAGCACAGTGGGAACTCACACGAGATAAATGATGATCTCAGGTCGATGAACTCACCTGTACACATGTCACCAGGGAACTGCTATCTGACATCAGGTATAATACCAACTAGCAGGTTCCAGGCGAGTCCTGTCCGGTGTACTCGTAACCCAATGAGCACCTGTATACATCTTAGGTGAACCAACTAACACCGGTGGCCTGTGAGACTAGCCACCGCCCCTCATCGGGGTCTCAACTGTATACACTAGTCTACTCTGGAGTATCGATGCCCTGTCTCGAAACTCCCACGACTAGGGACCTTTTAAGGATTTGCTTGTAGACCCCAGCTCCCACGTATATGATCGCCCTCATACTGCTGGTAGTCAAGCAAGAATCCTAGGGGCTCTTTCAACGTGCAATAGTGACCTGTAGGGTCACCTAAATCAGTACACGATGATAAAGATAAACCAGATAGCATACTATCATCACGAGTAAGACTGTCTTACTGGGACAGGTCCTCCCTCAATCATTGCAATCACGTGCCTGTGATCCAATAATTGACTCTGAGGGCACTATCTCCAACAATCTCCCACTTGCACTCAAGGCTAATTATTGCGATGTCGCATACTCACAGCCCGTGTGATACCAAACACCCAACTCCTCTACTAGTCAGTCTCACAAAGCTCGTTTGCGAAACTATTGCGTTCGAGGAATAGCCTCAGTGAGTGGATCCGCTGTGGTGTTTATTTCTATATCTCTCTTTATCTCAAGTTCGCGGAGAAACCCATCTCCCGAAATGAGCAATACCTGTCTTATAATGTGTCTGGATGTCTGATGGGACCTAGCTCATAAATGAATTCCAAATCCAAACTTCTTAGACTGTATCGTCAACTGAACTTAATCAGTATCCTGCGCCATGCCTTCCCTCTGTATCAACCTGGACCATCTGTCCAAAATACTGCCCCTCGTCAGAAGGAAAACTATAACTCTGACAGTCACTCTGTCATTCAGGTCACCTTGGAAGCCTGGATTGATAACCGTCTCCTAAAGGAGGCTGCCGTTATCATATCCCTAGAACATTCACTTATGTTCTAAAACTGCTTCCGAATGTTTCTCCAGGATTGGATCAATATCAACTCATTGCACCTACTGCAAAAACAACATCTGGTGTGGTACTTGACATCTCATGATTGGCTCAATTGCCTGAGCAAATGATCTGCCAATCATGCACATCCCTTTCCCCTTTAGTCTGTAAGACACATTTAGAGAGGGTGACTCCATTACCTGCAGGTATACTACCATGTCAGGAGTCGTCCATTCTAAATACTCATAGAATGCTGTCAAGGTACCCAGATTGGGAAACTACCCAAATCTAGATCTAAAACCATAGATCTAGTAACCAGAATGTCAGATATAATATCCAAGTGCTGTATGGAGAAACCACCGTGTGACGACCAAAATATAACCGATCGTAGTATAGGAATATCACTTCCTACTCTGTATATGTCATCCAAATACCAGGACATCACACCCTACTACCTTCTTAACAGATCCATCCCCTATTCTGATGAAGTCAAACCTATGACTGTCACATCAGAAATAGATGATCTATCTCCGCTATATCTGCTTTATTCTATAAATAGACATAAGCCAACTGTCCACCAATGCTTCCGTTGCTCCCACTGACTACGACAACCCTCTGGCAGAGTCATATATACGTACACTTCTAAAGCTAGTTTAGAACGACGCTATACTCATCCTCCTGCCGGGTCTCACAGTCTGGAACAACAGCAATGGCAAGTCTGGGTAAACAAGAACCTCCCTGTCACCGTCCTTGAGGCTACAGGAGTACCTCTCGGGTGCCTGAGTTTACCCACCATATCTGCGGAGTGGCCAATGGAATGTCAAACTAGATTGAATCTTTAGGGTCTTATCAAATCTTCAGTAATCGTTTGCGGTTCTGGAATCACTTTCAGTTCTACCATACTCCCACTACTGTTTTCTGAAAAATCCATTTTTATTTAAAACTGTGGCGAGTCAAGAACAATATCACTATTGATCTTCCAGATGGTAGAAAGTCAACCCTCGTCATAGTCCGGGTCAACCCACAAACAGCCATTACAGAAACGTGCCTTGAGTTGTCTAGTGTCTAGTTTTAAACATAAACCGGACAACTACCCGTACCTTAACAATGTCAAGATATGAACTGTTCTATATCCAATATAGAAATAGAGGCACTGATTTAATTGAACCAGATTCAAATCATGCAGCTGTCTCCAGTGCATGTCAACTAAATGGAAGGAGGCCGATCTGTGTTACTCAACTTAGGAGTGCTTCCAATTATGAGTAACCTGAAAGAGAAGCAAGTTCTCTTAATCATTACAATCAACTGAACACAACAAGTATCTACATTTTCGATCTCCTTGAAGAATCCCGATACTTGCAACACCTGGTTCTCTACTTTATTCATATACCTATAACTTCTCAAAATTCGGACCTTGCGTTTCTACGAAACACCTGTCTAAAAACTGAAGAAGTCATAAGTAAACCGAATATAGTACGAGGACCAACCCCTCTGTCCTAATGGATACTGGAAAATATACAATACTCTGTATAAGTCCCTTGAGTCTAATAACTCATTCCCTGTGTGTCGTAGGTTGAAAACTGTACTTATGGTTAAGAAGAATTACACTGCTGTTCAATACTCCTTACCTAACCATCCACTGATATAGGTAAATGTCACAGACATAATTTCAAAAAGGTATATCTCACTCTATAAAAATAGACGTATATATATATATTAATTTGAAATTGGTGCACAACAACGGATATTCAAAACCAAATATTTGCCGTCCGGCAAACAACCCAGGTGACTTCCTCAAATATCACCAATTACAATGAATTCCGATATAATGAGGATGATCACCTAATCCCCAATAACTTACTCCCACTCATCATCTGTAAAACCTTACAGATGTGAGAATCATACCTGGTAAATACATACCCTGGAGCAAGTGTCTAATCGGGAAATCAGTTTTCTTTTAATAGTACACAGTGAATACAGAAACATTGAAATGTTTCGTAGGGGTATCCCGGTATTCCTAGTAATGCCTCTTCAATTATCTAGATTCACAACTGTAACCGTATAATTCTTTGCCATCTCTCCAAATCCCTTTATATGTTTTTAGTCATTACCTTCTGTACACCCCTTTAGGCCAAATGGTTTTCTTCCTTCCCTACCGTTCGGCACCAGCCTATGGTTTGGAAGAAGACTATCCAATAAGCATAATGAGTGTACTGTCCTAATCCTAGGAGCACTCGCAATATGAGAGAAGGTGAAGATAAAAGTCAACCGAATAAACGTTATTCCTATTTCTCCAGAACCAGAATCCATCCCCGAACTGGAACAAGTTCCTTTCGAGTTCGTATATAACCATACGATGGAGTATCCAATAAACTGTGGATCTTCGTAGTGATACGGAGTGTCCTGAATAAATACAAAGGTGATTTAGGATTGGCGAAGAAATATTTGGTTTGGTCGTGAATAGCAATCGCAATTTACTTTGCCCTCTTACTAATCCCTTGCTTTGTCTTAACTTAATAACTTCTGCACACCATCGTTATGCTAATTGGTTTTCTTCATTCCCCACCGTTCGGCACTAGCCTAAGGTTTGGAAGAAGACTATCCAATTTTCGTAATAGTTGTACTACTCCTAAACCAAGAAGTACTCGCAACCTGAGAGAAAGTAAAAAGAAAAGACAACTGAATAGTCCTATTCGTTTTCTCCAGAACCGGAAACCATCCTCGAATAAATTCCTTCGAGTTCGTATATAACCATACGATGGTTTTATCGAATGGAACTGGACGTTCGTAGTAATACGGGGTGTCCTGGAGAAAAGGGTAAAAGTAGGAGTGGCAATGAGATTTGCAACTCTGACAATCCAAAAGCCAGTGTTTAAGAAGGTTCGGTTAATTTTGGTCACTGAGTCATAGTCTAGGGTCGGGTCATGGTCGCTGCCAAAGAGAGAGAGAAAAGAAACACTCAGCGTGCACTCTAGCCTAGATCAGAATGGTTATCACTTTATCTAATCTGGAAACCTCCCACTGTAACGTCAAATTCTCCCCCAAACTTAAAAGAAGAATTAGTCGGGATGACCCGAGGAGTAAACCAACTCATCAGTAGGAATCGGGATCCAACTATCATCGCATGATAACGTGACGGAATCCGCTCACGTTATCACACTTCAGAAGGTATGCGCATCTCTGGCAAGTTTCAGTTTCTTTAGAAACTCCCGATGTGATTTTTGCCCCATGCTCTTATGACCTTGACTTTGGCCAACAAATCATAAGTCACATGTCAAGTTCTACCCGTCGTTCTCCAGGTTAATTTGAACCCACCCGTTCAAGCCCTTGACTTTGGCCAACAAAGCCATACGACTGTCTCAAACCAACGCATCTATCTATACTGCATATGAATACCCAACAGCTACCAAACACTGTGCCTTGACTTTGGCCAACAAATACAGCTTGAATACTATTGACTACCAATATGAAACGACGGAGGGCTACGAATGGTTTCTGGCGAAAACCTTTAACGTAATGAACTTGATATCATTGAAGGAACTGATAGCTTTATAAAAAATATAGTGGCGAAAACCTTTGCTAAAGAGGTCACTCCCGGTGAAGGGATCTCGGCTCTTTCCCCGTAGAATGAGGTGCAGGATATTCCAACTGAATACCATGATGCAAAGCAAAAGTAAACGACTATAGTGAAGTTATTGCCCTGACGCAAACTTCTGTCCAAGGGGTCACTCCCGGTGAAGGGATCTCGGCCCTTGCCTCGTCGACTGAGGAGCAGGATATTCCAACCGAATACCACGATGCAAAACAGAAGAGAACGTCCTTGCAATAACAGCTTTTTGAAAAAATGTTCCAACAACATCAGAATATGTTTGTTTAACTTGCATTGATCCGAATCAACGCAATCCCATCAACTGATCACACCACAAAAGAACAAAAATAATAATGTACGTATATGCCATCCGCATTCGCCACTAGGTCCCGTCATTACCCGTTAGGTTACATAACTAACGACAGAGCGGGGACTGGACTAGCACGGATGCAAAACATATACAACATCTACTAGTATATATATCAATATATAAAATTTCGCTCAAGGCGTGATATAAAACATCACAGAAATGTAATCAGCATCACAGAACAATATAGATCTCTGGGATCCCAGGGTTTCACAGAGCCGCTACTGAAACCCGACGTTCCCCTGGTCGTGTGGATAGCCTGCACAATGAAATCCTAGACCCCTATGGGCGCAGCAAGTTACCCGCCAAAACCTGAAGCAAGGCAGCCCCCTTCAACAACATGAATGGACCACCCAGCACTTCACGGAATCCGGTAACTTGGGTACCCCTCCTTGGGTCAACCTGTACCCCCTACGTGTGCGGTGAATAGCCCGCCAATTCTAGAGTAAAGCTCCCTCCGTCTCAATGCCATAAGATATGGGCCCGTTGCCCTCTAGAACCCGACTATTCGTGCACCCCACCTTGGGGTAATCCTAGTAAAGAAAGTAAAATATACGTACAACGGGTACATCGACCTCGACCCGGTCGTGCCCCAAAAGAATAATATACAAACAAGCAGTAACGTCAGTCCACATGTCGGACGCTCGCCCCGCAATATCAAATGTACATAATAAACCAAGCTGTACTACCATTGCATCAAGGCTATCCCCCACGACCAATCCGCAACAACACAGCACAACATAGAACATAAACGTGAATGTCACGTTCGCAAATCCGTCTAAAAGGGCTATAACAGATAGACTGGATTTACCGATCGAGTGACATTCACGGTCGCAGATATAATGTAAATACTGTGAACTAACATGTTTAAAATTTTTGATCGACTGAATTTTCCGAAGTGGGGCCCCAAGCACAACTGCAGCACTCAAAAACAATTTGGGCCCAAAAAGAATATACCAGAAACCCTATTTGCATGTCAGTAAACTACTGTAGAAATTTGGTACGGTTTGGTCACAAAACTGCGGCGGTTCCACGGCCAAAACGTGGTTTTGGCCGCTAAACCGTCGCTCTACAGTAACATCAGCGTACCAAATTTTCACAGAATTCATAAAAAACCCTGCACGTAATTTACCAATGAACTAAATAATTTTTAGAGCACAGAAAAATTCGACAGAAAGTACGACATGGAAATATGGTTTTTGGAAAATCCGTTCGATCGAACTTGTAAACACGTTAGAGCAAGCTAGACAAGGTTAATGGCGTGGCTCTGATACCAGTGTAAGTGCACGGCGGCGCCCCGGCCGTCAATCCGACGCCGGGATGTAGAAACGAGAAACTTTTCAAACAAGAAAACCGGCACCACCGCGCACAAAAATTCTGGATCGGGCCTTCAACCTAGCTACTAGCAAACTAAAAGATGGGTAGAGAGATATACCGAGCGATCCGTGTCTCCTCGCGGAATCTCCGGTTGTCGCCTCCTCATCGAAACGGTCACCACATCGCCGGATTCTTTTACGGACTCCCACCTCTGGACCAAGGCAACTCGGGCACAAAGTTGGCGAGCCGACGTGCCCAAGGAGTGCTATAGATGTAGTGTAGTAGGCTATGTCTCTTTGGGGTATATGAAGTTGCCATTTGATGTGGAGAAAAAGAACTTTTTGGAGAGGTGAGGAATTTTTGTAACAAGTTAAAAAGTGATGAATCAATTTCCCTCACCCAAAATGATAAATCTCTCCCTCTCCCCTTGAAGTGGCCGACCCCTACACATGATGGAATGAGGAGAGAGATATATCAAAGGCATAAATCAATATGTGAAGATAATTGTCAAATTATCTCACATCAACAACTTATCAAATCCTAATCGAACCCCATCACCATTAATGCAAAGGAATGGACACAAAAAGAATCTCATGATGAAAGAATAATCATGATGCCACCATTATACAAAGGACCCCCTCCACAATAACAAATTTGCAAACTTGCAAATAACCCCCTCCATCAGATAAGTCCGGCCGTGAGGGAACAAAGGAAAACTGGCCGGAACGGAATCCAAACTGGCAACTTCAGAAAACTGATCCCGTAATAAATTACAGGAAACCCCCGCGACTGTATATACATACCCGCATTTGTATTCCTACCGAATACGAATGCAAAGAGACAAAATCCACACGGTACAATACTAGGATCCGGCTTAAACCAAAGCCTGCTAGTAAAATCCGTCCGATCACGATCCGTGCAATACCGCACGTATCTGATCGAACCCTGCCATATCTCCCTACGGCCTCTACAGCGTTTCGCCCGAAACTTGAGTAACTGTGTGTGGGGGACTCTAAAGACTCGTCAATACTATGGCTGTGGATTTAACCACTAGCACGTCAGAGGTATTAGCCATACGTGACGGGATACCAGCTATTGACCAAAAGGGGCGTCTGTGAGCAAACTCAGCCTGACACCCTACTGAGCCTGTCAGTGACAATATCCGTACAGTCCGCTCCGTTCGTCTACGAGCATCGCATGGCGGGCCTAGGGGGTTGGTAAAATTCAGACCCCCAAAAGCGGTACAAGTCATGTCGGAGTGTAGCCCAGAACATCCTGAGATACTACTGGAATACCTACCAGTAAATCTCCTGCCTTGGCCAAGGAATTTTCATGTACTGGCTCTCCTAGACACAGCGCGACCTCACCCCCAATACCGGATGAGACGAACCCCTGCAGATCCGCTCACCGCCTCCATGTGGCTCGGGATTGTACCCAACTAAAACCTATTTGCACATCTCCTTTGAGCGTGGTAGGGTAGTAATCAAAGCACAGTGGTAACTCACACGAGACAAATGACAATCTCAGGTCGATGAACTAACCTATACACATGTCACCAGAGAACTGCTATCTGACATCAGGTATAATACCAACTAGCAGGTTCCCGGTGAGTCCTGTCTGGTGTACTCATAACCCAATAAGCACCTGTATACATATTAGGTGATCCAACTGACACCAGTGGCTTGTGAGACCGGCCACCGCCCCTCGTCGGGGTCTCGACTGTATACACTAGTCTACTCTGGAGTATCGATGTCCTGTCTCGAAACTCCCACGACTAGGGACCTTTTAAGGATTTGCTTATAAACCCCAGCCCCCACGTATATGATCGCCCTCATACTGCTTGTAGTCAAGCAAGAATCCTAGGGGCTCTATCAACGTGCAATAGTCACCTGTAAGGTTACCTAAAGCAGTAAACGATGATAAAGATAAACCAGATAGCATACTATCATCTCGAGTAAGACTGTCCTACTGGGACAGGTCCTCCCTCAATCATTGCAATCACGTGCCTGTGATCCAATAATTGACTCTGAGGGCACTATCTCCAACAGAAAGATAACGATCGAATGTAAGAAACCCATTTTTCCAAGTTTAAAGTGTTCGGAAAAACAAGCAAGTAATTCCGTGGACCCTCTAGAAGAATGAAACCATAACTCGATATAATGACCATGAGAACGCTTTGAAACCTTAGGGTTTGCGGCAATTCCGCGGTGCCATTAATGAGGCTTGAGTTTGCCCTTCTACGGCTGGTCCATAGGTACTTTGGCATGTACTGGATACTATTAAACTGTACTCAAGATGTTGAGCTCTTGTGGGATTATGGAACTTTGATGAATCAATCGAAAAGTTCGACGTCGTTCGGATAACATGTGATGGGATACATTGCTTGGGAGACCCCAGATATGAGTATAGCCGTTGGAGCACAGTCCATGCAGCCACGAAGAGACGAGTCCGAATTAGTCGACAGTAGAGAAAAGTGGAATAAGTGGTTGGTACGAGATTTCGACGAGATGACGTTCCACTTCGTTGACATCAGAGATGTGATACGCATGTAGAGGCGTTGTATATGAATATATCTTCCAGAAGGAGTCGTGATGAGTGTGCAGCCGTTCTGGAACAAGAAATAAATTTAGTAAAGGATGATGACTTCCGGGCAGATCAGCAGAAACGAGATTTGGGAGAGAGCTCGACAGAACCTTTCTGGAATACTATACGAGAAGACTTGGACCCAGGATCGGTCATATTACGCGCACCCAGCAGTCCAGAGTTCAGCATCGTCGACGAGACATGTTATGAGTGACCATGACAGGTGGCCAGAGATCTTTTGATGATGTGCCAGAGCGGGACTGTTTCCGCCATCTTTGATTTCGATATTTTGGGCGATTTATTTGCATGATTGAGATTTTGTGCACCACAGTTGCACTCGGTTTTGATTTGACATCATTCGAGATGTCGATTTGATTTCATACCTATGGTATGTATGTGATTTGACTTGTGCTTTCTGTGTAGTTTCCATGCACTTTTAGTATTTTGATTCGATTTTGTGCATGCTGATCCACATGGTTGTGAGCTTATATACCACGGTATACATAATTTGGATTGAGATGTGTTGTATACCATCGATTTCGATGGTGATATTCGATATCTGTTTCAGTACACCTTGTGCACTTGAGTTGGATTTTTGCGCATACTTGGCGCGTTTGAGGCGATTTTGGTGCACACCAGATGCACTAGGGTTTCTTCGTGCACATCAGATGCACCTGATATTGTTTTCAGGCACACACCGTTGCCCTTGACAGGTGTTTTCGTGCACACCCGTTGCACTTAGATTTTATTTCTGTGCACATATATGGCACATTTATTGATTTCGATTCCTTAGCGCACCAGACGCACGTGGCATCCTTATACATATTTTGGGATTGATTCTTTTGCAGCAGTACACTTTTATGATATTTACTATTTGGTATAGTAGCTAAGCAGGACTAGTCAGAGGACAGTACCCGAACATGTTTTGCAGGTATCGATAGTTATTGAAGGGATTTTCAAAAAGGAGCTATAGTCTCAGTATTACCTACGTGTCCGAGATGACATGAGACATTTAACAAAGGAAACCCTTCTAAAATTATTTTCAAAAACAGCGGGACGTGTATGTTAAACAAAGGATATATATAGATATAGTTATTTTCTTATAATAAACGTCCGCTACTGTGCAGTGATACGCGCAATGCACAGTGATTTGAAAAAGGTTTGGCATGCATTTCTTTCAGATGTTTTGACGAGTTTACACCGACGCGTACTATGTACATGTTATAGTTTTGATGTATATCATGTTGGTTTTCGCATTGGACTTTGACATTGATTTCTTCTCCATGACTCCGATGATTACGGGATGCTTGACGGAGTTTTGATTTTGGTTTATATACACGTTTTTCATGTGCATGCATTGTGCTACTATGTGTTTTACGTAATTATGATTTCGGAGCAACGACGACTTGATCATTTTACTGAAATGTTTTAGTATTTGAGGGGTTTAAATTTAAATTTGGGGACTGAATTTATTTAAGAGGGAAGATTGTAACATTTCAGAAAAATAAAATATTATTTTTGGGAATTTTTTTAATTAAATAATAAATATTATGAATATTTTAATGATGCGGTAAAATTATATACCGATAAATTAGGAAATATTTGGAAATTATGTTAATTATTGAATTTGAAAGAGATTATAAGATTGGAGCATTCATAGATTGTTATATAATTAATTATATTCTATTTTAATGTTAATCGTGATTAAATATCACTAATCATGCATTATGCTTGATTTGTGCACATGACATGCACCATGTCATATTACACATTGTTACATTTTCCTAACATGGTCTTTTCTTTATTTTTCTAGCATGGCTTTGTTTTTAAATGGGATGAAAAGATAATGAGAAGAAAAGAAAAGAAAAAGGAAAAGAAAAGAAAGGTAATAAACAAATGCGTATGGGCAAGAGAGAGAAGAGAGAGAGAGGTGACGGGTCTTTGACCATGGGCTCATTCTTCAGTCTCTTCATCATTTCCTCTTCTTCTTTCTCCTACTTGGCTGCCCTCTTCTCCACCTCCTCTTCATCCTCACAACACACCCTAAAACACATCCAAACATCATCTTCCGTTCATTAAAATTGTGCACAAGCTCACTACCAGCACTTTGGACCAAGAAAGTTTGGATTTTGGAGACTTGGGGCAACTCAAGAAATTTCTTGAGTTGCCAAATGAGATAATTCCTTCACACTTAGTATAGTATTTCTTTCACATTGGCACCTATTTAAGTTTAGAAGTGTTTTAGTGATGTTTAGCGAACTTTGAATTTTCCAAGTTAGGGTTTTGAGGAATTCTTGAATTGAGATAGTGTAATTAAGTTTAGTAGTGACCTTAAACCCCTGTAGTGTTATTATTTTGGACTAAAATCAGAGACTTAACCCCAATTCACAAACTTAGAAATCCTCGATGTCGTATTTTGTTGACTTTAGTGATGTGTATTGGAGATCTGCTATGACCTGGGGGACCTGAAAATTTTATAGCGATCATAGTGAGTCGTGCAGGAAACCTAGAAGCTAAACCCAAGACCCGAGACCCTAATTCCATTTCATGGCCTCAATGTTATTCAATCCGGCCACAATTTGCGGCAAGGGTAGGGTTGTTTGGGTCCGTGTTTGGTCCAAGGCTTTATCATCAGTAAACTAGACCCTCCACATATGCAAAATTGGATAATTTCACCTCGGGTAAAATCTGGAGGTGTTTTCCTGAGTTGCTGCTTTGTTTTGCGACTTCGTTTTAACTTGGATTTAAGTATTTGGGTTTTGACTCGTTGGAGTGACGTTTGCACGTCATTCTCGAGGGTTGTTGGTTATTCTTGCATGCGTAGACCATATGTTTTAACCTATGTGCGATTCGTGTGTCGTTTTGGTTTTGAATTGGATTTTAATGCGACACGATATGTTATGATATGTAGGTACCTCTGTGTGAACTTCGGGACGACAAGATAGAGCATGGCGACGTCGACTTAGGCAAGCAAGGATCGGATGAGTAGATATATATCTACGATGGAAATCGGGTGGATGGCGTATAGCACCCCCGTAGTTTCGTAGTGTAGCCTATAATATATTACATTTATATATTATTATGTGTTATGTGAAACATGGGTAATTAGCAAGTATGACCTTAGAAGATCATGGGTAAAATTTTAGTGTAATTGGATGATAGTGTCGTTAGTTAGCTCCTTAGTCGCGAAACCTTAGAATAAGGTACACGCACACACACGCGTACACTTTATTTTCTTGTACGTATATGGGGATATATATATATACATATATGTATGTGAATATGTATATATATATATATGTATACATATACATGGATGATGAGGATAGTATATGGTACTTGGAGATTAGTCGATATGATTGGGCATGATGCTACGAGATCGGTGATGTGACTTGGTTCGTATTATAAGATACAACATGATATTATAGCGGGTCTTTAGGCGATGTGTTTTCATACACACGCATATATATATGTTGATGGTGTCAGAATGTACTAGAATTTAGATTTGTACCCTTAATTCAGGATATGATGATAAGGATACCAGATGAATAATGAGATAAATGTGATATTCGACCCGTACCAAGATTTGGGATGCCGTACGATGGATTTACTGTACGAGATATAATGATGATGATAGATCCACACTCTTGACTCGAGAATGTCATATGATATATTGTATCGTACGTGATACTATTGAGGCGGGATCACCGACTACTATACATATATATATATATATATATATATATATATATATATCGACTCAGACTTAGTTGGTTTTCCTTACCCTTTCGATTAGTCTGTTAGTTTAGTCCTGTAGTTCACTTAGTAGATGTTAGACTGGGCAGTAACATTTCAGAAAAATATAAAATATAATTATTGGAATGGTGTGAGTATTGTTTTTGGCCAAAATCCTTGTGTTGGTTTTTCTTTCCCTGCATACCAATTCGTGGGCTTCAAATGGGCTTGGGTTTTGGTGACACATGCTTTGGCTTTTATGTTCTTTGGATTGTTGGAGATGTTTCTTGTAAGCATTAATTGCTTGTGGCTAGGTGGCTGTGTGATTTTTATGTGTGTGTGTGGTGGCTGCTTCATAGTGAGTTGATTTATTTATTCATTTTTTAGATTACACTCACCTCACCACTCACCAAAAACCACAGTGAGCAAATTTCGAAATCCCCAGAGAGCCATTCATGGCCCAGCCCCATTTTGTTTCTTGAGCCAAATTTTTTCACTTGAAAAATTCTCATGCTCACTTCTTCACATCATTGGCAACTTCAATTCACCTCCACCCAAATCCTTGGGTGCCTTGAGATAAAATATTCTACACCCACTCTACTTCTTTCTTGGACATTTAGGCTAGCAAACTGGATGTCCGAGTTGCCTCGGTTTTAAGGCGGGAGCCCGTATAAAGAATCCTCGACGTGCGTCCTCTTTGACGAGCGTGACCAGAGAGCGAAGTTCATCGAGGCAGCCACAACATGCTAAGGACAGAGATTGAGGAACGAAGGACACGGATCGATCGGTATAATCTCTTAAACCATTTAACAGTTTAGTAGTATAGGGTTACTGGTTCGATCAGGGTTTTAGGGTTACGCTAGCGCGAAGTTTAAAAAATTTTGTTCCGCTTTTGGCCACGGATTGACGGCCGGGGCGCTGGCGTAGACTTATAGTTTGTACGTCAACGACGAGGGTTGTTTGATCGTTTTTGCATGCGTAGGCTATACGTTCTAACCTATAAGCGCACCGTGCGCCGTATCGGTTTTCCTGATTTGGTTTTCATAACGTGGAGATATGTGTTGATTTGTAGGTACCTTCGTGTGGATTCCGAGACGACGGAGCACAACGACTACGGCTGGACAAGGAGTTCCATAGGTGAGTAGATTTATATCTACAGGGGAAGTCGGATGGATAGCGTATAGCACCCCCGCAAATTATGAATGCAAACTGATATAAACATAGAACACAGTAGGAGAAACTTACATTTGAAAACTATAGATGTGGTTAAAAGATAGTTAGAGGTGATATTAATGATTTAGTTTATATCGAGATATGAGATGAAAGCGATAGGGACATAACTCTTGGAGATTTATATGATAGAATGCATATGTAAAATGACTTGATGTGAGAGATTGATGCGATGAAAAGAGTATACGATGAGATATGATGACTTGGTTGATATGTCGTTATATGGATGCGAGTCGATAAGAAATAGTTTACCTTGCCGGTCCTCTGACATGGATGTAACCTGAGAGATAGGTATATATATATGGATAATGATGTGCATAATGAGTGTTATGACGTACGAGACTTAGATCCGTACCCCCGTTATTGTATATGTTGATAGAATCCCTAATTGTTTAATGCCTCCGTACGATGGATTACCGTACGCGACGAGTTTTACCTGTTGATTGATCCATACCCTTGATTAGAAGATGTCGTACGTTGGATTGTACCGTATATGATGTTGTGAGCCTGGATGTCGATTGATAGATTGACCGACTCGGATATATTGTAGACACGTATAACTTGTAGCGTTTCGCTTACGATATACTTTATGCTATGCTCATGTTATTCGCATTGCATTGCATATACCTGTGCTAGTACACCTACACCATTATCGATGATGCGTATGTTACACTTACACAGATTGCTGGTTCATACACTTTCATCATCGATAATTGCTATGTCACTTACATAGTAGAATTGCTACTTCATGCCAAGATATAATTGCTATGCTCAAATAACTATACTTGGGTGCATGATATACTTGCTATGCTCACATCACTATACTTGGCTGCATGATATATTTGCTATGCTCACATCACTATTCTTTGTTGCATGATATACCTTGCTATAGCAATATGTTCAGCTTCATATGATGTTGCGATGGATTTTGGATAAATTGGGAACCGCATGATATATTTAATAACTTGATGTATTTAAATATCGATTTTCCCTTTATATGCAAATATTACTGTTCTATGTTGCATATATTATGTTTCATGCATTTACGCATTGAGATACGGATTTCATGTGATTTATGGATTTGAGAACCGTGGGAATATTTCAAGAAAGTATGCATTGTTTTGAAAACCCGGTTTCTCTTAGTATGATATTTCGATACGTCCACCATGAGTTTTCTCGGTTTTGAGACTTAGGTTAGAAACCCGATATGGATATATGGATTGCGAGTGTCGAGGTTGGACACTCAGGTTCCATGGATTGCGAGTGTTGATGTTGGACACTCAGGTTCCGTGAGATGTTTGGATATATGGATTGCGAGTGTCGAGGTTGGACACTCAGGTTCCGTGGATTGCGAGTGTCGATGTTGGACACTCAGGTTCCGTGAGATGTATGGATATGAAGGCCGGTCCTGGTGACGGCGTCTGAGAGATGAGTATTTACGTGTCGATACTAGACACGGGTTTTCATGATGTTTCGAGTGTCGATGTTGGACACTCAGGTTCCATGATTTTGATGTGTCGCGAGATACACACGTTGATTTATATCCTCATATTTACCTACATATGCTTTTATGATATTTACATGCATGAGTTGTTGTGTCGGTGGTTCATACGTGGATGAGTTCCATATGCATACACGCATTTGATTATATGGTTGGATGATATCCACTTGCTGATAGGCATTTATTATATGTTGACACATATGCAGATACGGTCACCCTAGATATCATAGTATTACCTTTACGATTTAGTTGACCTTGGAATCGTTGTTTATTTCGATTTCTACCTGATGATGTTTTCTACTCATGAGTTGGCAACTCACACCCGTTGTGCCACAGTTTTTACAGGTTCACCGCATGGATAAGTAGAGGCATCGCTGGCACACAGCTGTTTTGGGTGATTTTCTTTGGTAGGTGGTACATGTTGAATCGTACCACTCTTGTATTACTATTCCTATTGTATTTAGTCAACTCCATCAAATCAGAAACTAGTATTTGTATAAACAGTAAGACATAGTAATACTTGTAGTTGCTAGACTTGAGCGATGGGTTATATGTTCTCTTGGTGGGTTTGGTGTCTTGCTTTACTTTATTCCTTGTGTTGATCTTCGCCGTTGGGCGTCGTATAAATATATTGTAACATTTTGGAAAATTTATAATATTTAATTTTTTTTATATAATGAAATTGATAAGTTTACAAAAATGTAATTAAATTGATAAATATGAATAAAGTAGGTGAGATCAAGAATATGATATTTTAATTAACATGACATTTTATTTTACACTAAACTAAGTGACATGTAAGAGATAGATTAAATCAATTCATATCTTTTGTCCCCTATGGATTTAAATTGTAACATGATATAAGATTTTATATTAAGCTAAGAATGGGTAAGTGTCATGACAAGTATTTCATTTAAGCATGAATGTAGATATTACATGAAAAGGTTTTTCTTTATTTTGTTGTTTTTATTATTTTGGAAGTGGTTGACATATCATAATCTAGGTTAAAACCCTCACATATAACATATCCTCACCATGCCCAAACACTTTACACCTCCTCCTTCTTCTCTTTACACATCCACTTTGCATGAATGCACCCTTCCTCCTCTTGATGAGACCTCCTCTTCCCTCCATGCCACCTCCATCTCACCCCTCCACCTCATGCATTCTCTACACTACATAATATCTAGTAAATTCCTTAGCCTATCAACTGAACAATAACTCAACTCTTCTAGCCCGAAACAAAATTTCCTATGAGTTCATCATTCCAAATGGAGAAGAAATGAATGACCTCATCAAAGTTGTGCACCTCACCAAGCTAGAACTCCTACAAGACTTAGATGCTTCTACAAGAACTTCTTGAGCAGGATTTTTCATATACACAATCTCCATAAGTATAATTCTTTTCATCCTTAGACATTTCAGTAATGGTTTAAATCTGTTTCTGTGCAGTATTATAAAAACAGTGTATTTGTGATAATTAGCCTGCAGATATTGAATCTGCTATAGTTTAGATGTAAATTAGAAAACCCAAACAGTGCCTTAACCTTGTAATTTGTACATAGAATAAACCATAGGAAGACGAACCCCTTAGCTCGGAATTTGGCCGGCGACCATCTCAGCATTTCCGAGCTCGCCGGACCCTTGAGTGAGTTGGGGGTTGTAATTTTTAGGGTATCCCTCTTTAAGTGTTTAGGTATATTTGGTATTATTTAATTAAGTTAATTCTTCAGTAGGTCAAATCTGTAAACAAATATCAGTTTTTGGTTTAAGATTCTTAGATGCGACACGGCGATATCGTACCATGAGTTCTGTTTTTATATCTTGACCAGAAAAGGGTTAGCTCAGATTAACTTAAGTTTTGTAACTCACGATACGTAGCATGGTTAGTTTGTGCCGTATCATAAGCTAGGTTTTTGTGTTATTTAGTACACTGTAATTGAATCTGCAATTAATGCATATAATCACTTGAAATAATAGCAAGACCAAAAGTATAATGAGCCAACTAGAACACAACACTTAAAAGCTGAACCCCAAACTCCCCACAAAATCCGGCGACCCACCCCAAAAATCCGGCGACACCGGCCCCCTTGTACCCTTTTGTATTGGTTTTTCTTCTGTGGCCTATTTTGGGTATTTGATAAGTCTGTATTGTTTTGGTTGTTTAAATGTTTACATAATAAAATCTGGGAACGTTTTAGAAATGGTTTATCAAATTTCAGATATTTACGATACGGAGTTTTCGTATTTTGATATTACAGTTGAACCGTTGACGTTTATACGTTAACAACAGAATTATATTAACGTTTTTGTGTTAAGTGTGCTGTAGGATCTAATTTACGGGCGTTTATCTTGTTGTTTTGGTTTTCACTATAATATTTACATCTATGCGATTTAAATACAAATATAGGTACGATTCGAGGATTCCGAGACGGAGTTGGCGATATAGCAGCGTGGATTCAGCGAGCTTTTAAGTTGGTGGGTAGATTTACATCTACGGGGGAAGTCAGGTGGATGGCGTATAGCACCCCCGCAACCTTATGAAAGGTTCCTAGGCACCCTATAGAGGTCTCACAAGGCATCAACCATGCCAATTTTAAAAATTATGAGTGCCGCAAAACCCTAACGCGGATCGATGGCTAGAATTCTAGGCGAAAAACGATTCAAGTTAACAACTTAACTAAAGTTCGGAAGTTACAACCTTTGTAGATCCGGATATCCACTTCCTTAGCTCCACGTAGTCGTCCTCTCACTGTCCTTTTCGAATCCTAGACTCATTTGTCGGCTTCATCGGGAAAACGAGCGGAATAGGTCGTCGGCTTCGTGCCGAAGATGATCTACGTCGAGATTGCACAAGTTCAAGCTCCAACTTCACCAAGTGGTGAAACTTGTGAAGAAAACACCCAAAACAACTTGGCAAGAGGTAGAGGGTGAAGAAATAGGAGGTGGGTTCACTTTAGAATTGGATTTCTCACTTTGAAACTCAAGATGCCATTGATGGCATCAAGCTTTCTCTCTTTAAGATGAAGAAGAAGAAGCAAATAGAATATGATAAGTCTTGTGAAAAAAGAATAATAAAATCAACACTTATCATCTTCTAACCTAGGTTAAGTGTAGAGAATAAACCATGGTCAAATGAGAATGGTTAGGGTTAAGGATGATGACAAAATAGTCACTTTAGTCAAAGCTTCATGAAGCTTCATCAAGCTTCATGAAAGAAACCATTTTGTTATCATATATATTTATTTATCAAAAGGAATAGATAAATAAATAAGTAAATAAATAAAAACCCTAACTATTATCATAACCATGGTTTAAGTCTTAACACAACACCAAACTACATGTATCATCAAACATGACACAAAGTGGTGCACAAAAGTATATCATATATACTTCTTGCACATCGAGTGAGAAAATCCATATAGAGTGAACCAATACTAGCTAATGCAAAGTAATATATCAAATATATAATTATACATTAAATCATTAAATCAACATTTGATTCAATGATCCGGTCATGTCGCACATAACCGACTAGTATCCAATGTATCGACTTATCGAATCAATGATTCGATAACTAGGTCATATCGAATATAACCAATCGAAACATATATCGCGAGAATTAAATGCGGTATCACATACAAGAATTATTCTCGGTCCTGCACATATCTCATATGCGCTCCTATTTCGTTTCGCTTGAACCAGGAAACCTCTGTGTAGGACTCTAAAGACTCGTCAATACGCTGGTAGCAGATGATGATCATATCAAGCACCCACAAGCCGCAAGCGGTCTGCTAAACGTAATGGCCATCCGGGTATTGAGCGATCAGAAGATCGACAAGCTAGTCCGCTCACACTCCTGTGAATCCAACCAGTAACACTTACCGTACAGTCCGGTCTGTTCGTCTGATACGTCGCATATCAAGTCTAGGGGTGGTAAACGTCAGACCCCAATAACCGATAAGTCGTGCCGATGTGAGGCTCATAACGGGTCGAGAAACTACTGGTAACACTTACCAGCAAATCTCTGATCAGCCCTGGCCAGGGACTTCCCTGTTACGGCCAATCGAGCACAGCGCAACATCAACCCCCAATACCGGGAGAGACGAAACCCCTCCTATCGCTCATTGCCTCCATGTGACTCGGGACTGTACCCAAAGACCACCGTTTTGCACGCCCTCATGGACGTGGTAAGGTGGAGATCAAAGCACAGTGGGAATCACACAAGACTCTATGACGATCTCGGGTCTACAGACTAACCTGCACAAGTGTCACCTGAGAACTGCCATCTGACGTGAGGTATAATACCATCTGGGAGTTCTCGGCGAGTCCGTCCAGTGTACTCAGTCTCCACTGAGCACCCGTACACCATCTCTGATGTCAAACAACAATGGATATGGGATCATCCATCGCCCATCCCATGGGTCGAGAAGCGTATACGCTAGTCTACACTGGTATATCGATACACCTACGACTAGGGACCTTGAAGGATGTACTTATGGACTACCATGTCCCCACTAGTATGATCTGCATCATAGTCTAGGTAGTCAAGTACACATCCTAAGGGCTTTACCAACATGTAACCATAAAACAGTTTAAAGAGACTAGTGTACATGTTAAGATAAAGAGTAACCAGATAGCATACTATCATATCGAGCAAGAAAGTCATCTCTATATATGTCCAAGCATCCAATATAATATACATCATCTGTACAATACTGGCCTCTAGGGCATACATACAACTAACACCTTATAAATAGTATTTTGATTCTAGTTAGTATAGTAGCTTTTCAAGAAATTGATATAGTATCGCATCTTATATGTCCTTCATTTGCATAGAGTTCATATATAGTTTTAAGTAAGAAAGGTACATGATGTTGGATCCGTACAACATGGGTATGATTTGATGAGTTTGTACGAGGGATCATAGCGTACTTAAGATGATATGGATATAGCGATATGATGAGTTATAATACAAGTATTTATATGTATTGAAAATGATGAACTTTGTATGCCGCATAACTCCCAATTTATCCTTTGACACGTAGAGTTAGGTTATATTCTGTTTTAGTATGTAATACTTGTATGAGCTATATTCTTTTCAAAACCACGGTTCATTGTCTTTTAAATAAACTACCAGGATTCGTGCCAGTTCTAAAACTAATATCTATTTTAAATCTAAGGCAGCTTCCTTATTTCAAACTTAACGTTTCGATCATTTCTAAAGATAATGGTATAACTCATAACATGTGATTACAATAAGTACTTTAGATTACTTTACAGGTTTGCATTATATTATTTATATTATATGTTTCTGCGTTACGCACACTCTGATAAAATACTGCACAACTACCAATGAGTACTATGCTGCATAAGCACGTAAATGTATGTTACACTACTCCTCATTGGTTCTGCCATGTCACTGTAGAACCGTGCTGTAACATAGGTATTAAAGTAATTAGGTTGTTACACCATAGAACACTTGCACAAATACTAATGATTGCCATGTTGAACAAGCACAGACGCGTATGCTACACTACACATCATTAATAGTGACATGACACCGTAGAATTGAGATCATTATGCCTATATGATAAAAATCTCGTAGTCTTTCTTTATTCCTGTTATAAGTTACGAATATTTCTAAGATAAATGTTGTACTAGATTCTTTGGATTTTCTGGATATTTTACTCCTGATGATATATATCGGTGGTATGGGACACTGTTATATATGTATATATATAATACATCATCAATACAATCAATGCAAGTTTCTTATTCCTCACTTGATATTTTTATATGATGAGTAAACGTCCACCATGAGATTTGTGTTTTCTGATTTGGTATCCGAACCGTGTCGGGGGTCATACGGTTGCGGTTTTGTATATTATCTAGACTGAGTCGGGGGGCATACAGTTGGATACATGGTAGACCCGGTAGAGACCGAGAGGAAGGATAGACGAATTATAGGCGGGAAGCCTAACGAGGCAACTCGATTCCGGATATAGAAATAAGCACGGCAGATATCCAGGGGATACTGACCGGAGTTCGATTGGGCACGGCGGATATCCAGAGGATACTGATCGTAGCCAAGATGTCGGGTGGCGATCATCTATTGAGGTGGTGTCGACGATATCTGTATTTACGTGTCGATGATGGAAACGAGAGATTTTAGATTTCGATGTCGATGCTAGCCATCTATATATATTGATATGATTATTATCATGAGTTACAAAGTTAGATACTATTAGTGAATTCAACCAGGACAGTACCTGCATATATTTGTACGGACATTCATATACAAAAAGGGATTCAAATACGAATTAGAGATTCACGATTTTGATTCATAATGACATGGAGATATTATACTTAGGGATTGCATTATAGTTAGTATTGCACATATGCATATCATATAGTATATTGGTGCAGATTATGATAGGACTATATATATGACCTAGGTATCGTCATGCATTTCGATTTCTACCTTTAGATGTACTTCTATTCACTGAGTTGGTAACTCATCCCCATTGTGCCACAGTTTCTTGCAGGTTTTACCGCTTGGACTATCAGCGGCTAGGGCACACGTTCTTTTCGAGGATTGATTGGTTAGTGGGTTATTATTGTATCATACTCACTCTTGCTTATTCATATATTCTTGTATCTAGTGGAAACTCCATCAACTTAGAAATGATATATTATGGACTTAGAAGCGAGACTTAGAGTTTTTGTGTAGTGATGTCGCACTCTTTAGAGTCAACTTCTGATATAGATTGTTTGGTTGTTCCATCTTTTGGACGTGAAATCTAGCTTCCGTTGGGATGCTATTTTAGTGTGGTAATTGTATCGGGTTTTTATATAAAATTTTCAAAGGAGACGCGGTCAGATTTTCAAAATGTCATAGATGCTTTTCAAACATACTTAGTTAAATTTAAAGGTTATTTAAACTGATTCCATCTGATGACTATTTAAACTCACCTCCAATATTTTCGAAAAGGTTTAGATTCCGGGTTTTGGCTACTTGAACCGCGTCGATGTCTTTAGATGTCACGTGTTTTAAGTGCCGATCATGGGCCACATTTGGGTCGTGACATATATATACTTGTGGTGGTTGTTTCCGCCGTTGGGCGTGATTTTCTCCCGTTTGGGGTTGCTTTATTTCTATTCTATTCTGTACCCGTTTCGGGGCTAGTTTTTAGAAAGGAGGTGCTGCTGAAATTTTTAAGAAAGTAAATTTAAGTTCAAAGATTTTTACTTGAGATTCCCGAAGGTTTTTAACAATGTTTCTTCACTTATTCCTTTTGGTGGTTTAGACTGGTGGGCTTCGGCTTACTTAAGTTACGTTACGCCTGTAGATGTTGCATGATTTAAGTGTAAGTCCATGTTTCCCACCTCGGTGCTTACGCGGAGGCGGAAACGTTATGAAAAATCTGATTTTTACAACATTAGGCAACATGGACTAACCAAAGGAGGAATCTTTGCTAAACAAAACTAACAACCAAAGCTAAAGAGAGTTTAGCTACTCGGAAAAGGGGTTATACCTTGGTCTTCAAGTCTTTCTCTCCTTGCTCCTTGGAGTGAAAGAAAGGGTTCTCCTTGTCGCCTTCTCTTGCCGAAGAAAGATCCACCCGTGGGCCTCAACCTTTGGCTCCAACCTCAAACTGGAAGTAACTAAGGTGCTTGGTGTGCTAGACATAGGGCCTTAGAAAGAGTAGAGAGTGTTTTTGAAAGGATTATCTCAAGCTCAAATGGTTCTCAAATCATGAGAGGGGAGAGCTAGAGAGAGAGGAAGAGGAGAGAGAATGAAAATGATAAAGTGAGAAGAATATCTCAACCTTCTCACATATATGTGAATTATGGAAATTAGATAATTAGCTAAAGATAATTGTCATGGTTAATCAAGAAATGACCATTATCATTTCACATTAAATATTTTTGCAAGGATCAAAGAGCATCTTTCATATGGAATGATGATGGTCAACTTGTCAACCTAGGTCAACAAGTCAAGTATAGTCAAATGGTCAACAACCCTAACCATGCACAATTATAATTAACTAATATCAATAAATCATAATTCACACATAAACATTAGGGTTAAGAAAATGACAATGGTCATCAACCCTAATCAAAGTCCTCTCCCTCTGTCTCAGTCAACTATGCATACACACCCGTATCCGTGTTCCGAGGAACACAAATACAATGAGATAAAACCAATCCCAAATCATATACTAGTATCCGGCTTAAACCAAAGCCCGCTAGTATAAGCTGTCCGGACACCAAACGTGCACAAGTGCGCGGATGTGAACGAACCCTGTCGCAAAACTATGGGGCCTCTACTCATTTTGCTTAAAGGCAAATAACCCTCTTTGTGGGACTCTAAAGACTCGACACTACGCTGGCAGTGGGATTAACCACAGACCGCAAGCGACACTAGCTGTACGTAACTGTCCCCAGGTAGATGCCGATAAGAAGACTGACGAGGTAAACCCATCTGAACTCCTACTGAGCCTGTATGTGACAGTCTCCGTACAGTCTGGTCTGTTCGTCTAAGAACATCGCATGGCGGGCCTAGGGGACGGTAAACGTCAGTCCCCTACTAGCGGTACAAGTCGTGTCGGAGTGTAGCCCAGAACACCTGAGATAACACTGGAAACCTACCAGTCTATCTTGCTTGTCCTGGCTAGGGACTTTGTGTAATGGCTCTCCTAGACACAGCACGATATCAACCCCCAATATCGGGAGATACGAATCCTGTCTAACCGTCACTGCCTCCAAGTGCTTCGGGACTGCACCCAAAAACTACCTGTTTGCACGACTCCTTTGAGCCGTGGTAGGGTAGTAATCAAAGTACAGTGGGAACACACTCGAGACGAAGTGACAGTGTCAAGTCAACGGACTAAGCTGTACTCATGTCACCTGGGAACTGATAACTGATGATATGTATAATACCAACCAACAGTTCCCAACGAGTCATGTCCAGTGTACTCGTAACCTAATGAGCACCCGCATACTATCTCCAGTACGACGTACTGATGGCTGTGGGACAGACCATCTCCCCTGCTGGGATAAGAAGCGCATACGCTGGTCTACTCCGGAGTATCGATGCCCTGTCTCGATAGTCCTGCGACTAGGGACCTGCATAAGGATGTGCTTATGAATTACCCAGCCCCCACGAGTGTGACTGCCATCACAACGCTGGTAATCAAGCAAAGATCCTAAGGGCTCCACTAATGTGTAAAGGCGATATGCTAAAAGAAACACATGCACACATTAAAGCAGAAACAAACCAAGTAGCATACTACCATTTTGAGCAAGAATGTCAATACAAGGTGAATATCCCAAGCTTCCATCAAGAAATATACAATCTAGTATGGTATAGTAATGGCCTCTAGGGCATATACACTAACAATCTCCCACTTGCACTAAGGCCATGTACTGGCGTATCGAAGACCTATCATCTCAATCAGCCGCTCGAACTGATTCTGGGGTAAGGCCTTGGTGAATGGATCAGCAGTGTTTTCTTCCGTAGTAACTCTCTGAACCTCGATCTCTTGGCGACCCACGATCTCCCTGATCAGGTGATACCGCCTCAAGATGTGCCTTGACTTCTGATGGGACATGGGTTCCTTCGCTAAAGTTATAGCTCCGTTGTTGTCACAATACAGCGGTATTGGATCAACAATGGAACGAACCACCTGAAGCTCCGTGAGGAACTTGTTCATCCAGACAGCTTCCTTTGCGGCATCTGCAGCAGCGATATATTCCGCTTCCATCGTCGAGTCAGCAATGGTTTCCTGTTTGGAACTCTTCCAATACACCGCCCTTCCATAGAGTGTAAAGACATAACCCGACATGGACTTAGAATCATCCTTGTCACTCTGGAAGCTGGAGTCAGCAAAGGCATCGATCTGGAGGTCTTTTCCGCCATACATCAAGAACATCTCCTTAGTCCTTCTCAGGTACTTGAGAATGTTCTTTACCGCTATCCAGTGTTTCTCCCCAGGGTTTGACTGATACCGGCTTACCACACTCAGTGCATAAGCTACATCTGGTCTGGTACACAACATCGCATACATTATAAAGCCTACCGCAAAAGCGTAGGGTATAATAGACATGCGATCCCTTTCCAAATCAGTCTTGGGAGACATCTCTTTGGAGAGGGTGATCCCGTGACAAGCCGGTAGATTACCGCGCTTGGAATCTTCCATACTAAACCTTTTCAGTATGGTGTCGATGTACCTGGACTGTGAGAGTCCTAATATCCTCTTGGATCTATTACGATAGATCCGGATCCCCAAAATGTATGAGGCATCACCCAGGTCTTTCATGGAGAACCTGTGTGACAAGAACCCTTTGACAGATTGTAGCATAGGAATGTCATTTCCTATCAAGAGAATGTCATCCACGTATAATACGAGGAATACAACAGTTCTTGCTACAAATCTACTATAGATGCATGGTTCATCTGGATTTTTGATAAAGCCAAATTCTTTGACCGTTTCATCAAAACAGATGTTCCAACTCCGCGATGCCTGCTTTAGTCCATAGATGGACTTAAGCAACTTGCACACCTTTCCGCTGCTCCCACTCTGAATGAAACCCTCTGACTGGTCCATATAGACACACTCCTCTAAATTTCCATTTAGAAAGGCGGACTTTACGTCCATTTGCCAAATCTCATAATCGTGGAAGGCAGCAATGGCAAGAAGGATCCGAATGGATTTCAACATAGCCACTGGAGAAAAGGTTTCGTCATAGTCCAAGCCAGGTCTTTGACGGAAACCTTTTTCAACCAGTCTAGCTTTATAGGTCTCAACCTGTCCATCTACACCAATCTTCCTTATGAAGACCCACTTGCATCCTATGGGTTTTACCCCATCTAGAGCAATGTCCAACGTCCATACTTTGTAGGTGTACATGGACTCCATTTCGGTCCGCATTGCATCCAGCCATTTTACCGAGTCAACGCTCTGAATGGCCTGCTGGAAGCTAGTCGGCTCATCACTATCAATGATGCAATCCTCTCTATCCCCGTCTATGAGAAAACCGTAGTATCTCTCGGGCGGATGAGACTGCCTACTACTTCTGCGGAGCGGCGTAGGAATGTCCAGATCTTTCGAACCCTCTGGTTCTACTAAGCTTTCAGTAATAGCTCATGGTTCTGGAATTTCTTCCAGTTCTACCGCGCACCCATTTATCTTATTTTCCAAAAACTCAGTTTCCAAGAAGTGGGGATGGCGAGAAACAGAAACCTTTTGTTCCTCTTCGCAATAGAAGAAATATCCCTTGGAGTTCTTTAGATATCCCATAAACTTGCACTGTACTGAGCGTGCCTCGAGCTTGTCCGCATGCTGCTTTTTGACAAAAGCTGGACATCCCCATGTCTTAATGTGATTAAGATAGGGTCTCTTCCCACACCACATCTGATATGGTGTAGTAGGCACTGTCTTAGTTGGAACTCGGTTCAAAAGGTATTCAGCTGATTCTAGGGCATATCCCCATAATGATCGCGGTAACTCAGCGTTACTCATCATGGACCGTACCATATCAAATAGGGTACGGTTCCGTCTCTCTGATACACCATTATGTTGCGGAGTGTATGGAGGAGTAAGCTGAGAGAGAATTCCATTCTCTTTTATGTAATCCAGGAACTCGACACTCAATTATTCACCACCTTGATCAGATCTCAGTGTCTTGATACTTTTGCCTGTTTGTTTTTCTACTTCATTCTTATATTCCTGGAATTTTCCAAAGGCTTCGGATTTATGTTTCATTAAGAAGACATAACCGTACCTTGAAAAGTCATCCGTAAAAGTAATGAAGTAAGAATAACCGCTTCGTGCATGCGTAGACATTGGACCGCACACGTCGCTGTGTACGAGTCCCAAGAGCTCGCTCGCTCTTACTCCGTGTCCAGTGAACGGAGTCTTTGTCATCTTTCCTTTGAGACAGGATTGACAAGTTGCATAAGATTGATATTCGAACGGATCCAAATATCCTTCTGTATGTAACTTCGTCAACCTTCTCTCATTGATGTGACCCAGTTTACAATGCCATAAGAAAGTCTGGTTTGTTTCCGGAGACTTTCTTTTGTGTGTATTCTGGACATTGAAAATCTGTAGTTAGTTTAATACATATATACCATTGCTCAATGTACCTGACCCAATCAGAACTTGATTAAGGTGAATGTTTACAACATTACTTACAACCGCAAATTCATAACCTTCTTTAGAAATCAAAGATACAGAAATGATATTACAAGTTGCATTGGGTACAAAAAAGCAATTACGTAAAACCAAAACATGTCCATCTGACATTCCCAGGTGATAGTCCCCCACGGCCTCAGCATCCATGCTAGCTCCGTTTGCAACTTTGAGGGCCATGTCCCCTTCCTTAAAAAACCTACGCTTTCTCGACGCCTGCAAAGATTTACAGATATGAGATCCTGATCCGGTATCCAATACCCAGGACGTAGAGTTTATTGATAGACAGTTTTCAATAACATACACAGCTGAAGTTGAAGCCGCAACCTGCTTCAGATCCTATGTTCTGGCTTTCTAAGCCCTGCAATCTTTCTTCCAGTGTCCACTCTTGTGACAGTAAAAGCATTCTTCCTTATCCACAAGCTTCCCCACTACCTTTATTGCTTTTGCCTTTCCCTTCGTATCCACCTTACTAACACCGCCCCTTGGTTTGGCGGGAGTTTTCTTCTTCTTTCCCTTGGCTTTCGCCCTGGACCTAGAAGAGGAAGATCCTCCTACAAACAAAGTGGATGTTTCCCTACCTATCTGTAGGGTGCCCTCTGCACTCCTCAGCATGTTGAGGAGCTCTGAAAGTTCAACTTCCATTTCTTGCAAGTGGAAATTCAGGATGAACTGGGCGTAAGTGGAAGGAAGGGACTGAAGAATCAAGTCCGTATAGAGCTCATTCTCCAACGTGGTCCCAAGGTCCGCGAGCTCCTCTTTGTAGCCAATCATCTTAAGCACGTATTCCGCTACCGATGATCCGACGGCTAATCTCGCCGAAAACAACTTCTTCAACATTTCGTATCTGGCGATACGGGATTGCTCTCCATACAGTTCTTTTGTATGGAGAAATATGGATTCTAGGTCCATATTCTCGTGCCTCCTCTGATTTTCATTGTCCATAGAGGCAAGCACGAGGCACTTGGCCTTCGCGCAATCGATCTCCCAAGTCTTACGGATTTCCTTATCCGCGACGCTGGAAGTGGGACCTGGGACAGGGGGAGCCTTGGTGGTAAGAAGATTCCCCAACTTGTCATAAGTGATTACCATTTTGACATTCCTGAGCCAATCATTGTAGTTTGGCCCTGTCAGTATGTTTTTATCTAGAAGTAACTTAAGTCCAGTCATGATAATTGGCCGCTGCAATTAGGACAGAGAGAAGAAACACTTTAGCATGATTCTCTTGCATGTTTAGAGTGGTTTTTAATTTGTCTAAACAGGATGGCTCCCACTGTCTCTCGAATCCCTCCTCAAACCATAAAGGAAGAACTAGTCGGGATCAATCTCACCGTACAATACTTGCTTAACCGTTCAGCCAGGCCAGTGTCGGTACTTCGAGGGAGGTTTTCCAACGCTTTCGCGAAGTTGCTTAATTAAGTAACCTCTTTTCCCTGTGGGCATAGCACCGCTAACACCTTTCTAGACACCTAATTGGTTTATAGCATTGATCGTTAAGTGAGAAAGTTCCGGAGGAGTAGCATATACTCACAGTAGGATCGGGATCCAAATATCATCGCGTGACAAAACTGAAGGAATCCTACCAGAATCATCACACTCCAAATGATATGCAGCGCTAGCAAGTTTCAATTCTTTTGAAACTCCCGATGTGGATTTTTTCCCCATGCTCTTATGACCTTGACTTTGGCCAACAAATCATAAGTCACATGTCAAGTTCTATCCGTCATTCTCCAGGTTAATTTGAGCCCACCCGCACATACCCTTGACTTTGGCCAACAAGGTAGAACGACTGCCCCAAACCAACACATCTATCTATGCTGCACATGAATACCCAATAGCTACCAATCACTATGCTTTGACTTTGGACAACAAACATAGCTTGAATACTTATTGACCATTCATATGAAACGACGGAGGGCTACGAATGGTTTTGGCGAAACCGTGAACGTAGTGAACTTGATATAATCGAAGGAACGAGATAGCTTTCAAAAGGAGTGGTTCAAGCTCCGCATTTAAAATTTGGTTTTGAAAAGAACCTAGTGGTTTTGATAGTGTTCCAACGACTTTTACGTGGTTTATTTTATTTCTTGCATTAATTCCAATGCGTCCCGTCATTTAAACCGACCATTGCAGAAAACAACGAAAATATAACGTACGCTTATGCTATCCGCATTAACACGGGGTCCCGTCATCACCCGTTAGGTTACTTAACTAACGACAGAGCGGGGGCTGGACTAGCGCGGATGCAAAACATAAGCAACGCCAAAATAGATATCATATAGATATATATAAACATTCATCACATGCAATGATAGCCATTCAAGATCAAAGATGAATACATTGGATATACTAGGAATCTGCAATTCGTACGAGCCTTTAACGAAGAACGGATTACACAGTCGCGATGAATAGCCAAACCCCACCCTAGACCCCTACGGGTGCGGCAAACTGCCCGCCAAGTATCCGAAGTGAAGCAACCTCCCTCAACAACGTGAGTAGGCCACTCGGCACTTCGAGGTACCCGGTAGTTTATGAACCCCACCTTGGGTCTATCCTAGGAGAAAAAAGAGTAAAAAGAAATTATACAATGACGGCTACAACCCCGACTCGGTTGTGCGGCCATACAAATAATATTACATCAATTAACATATTACAAGAATTGAAAGAATAAGAAAACTCTCATCTCACAACCCCCCCGGCTATTACTCCGCGACAGTCCAACGAATTCATATACACAAATCATCAACATTACATATCACAGATATGTATAACCCCCACTAATCTACGTATAGCGATTAGTAGACGTTCAATACATATATCACATCACAGATATAACCCATTAGCCAAAGTGTAAAGAAGTTCGATAAAAAAATACGGATTTGTGACCACCCTAAAATCCAACTTGTTCTCTGAAAAATCTGGGTGGAAACAAACTACATCAAAAATCCCAAAACAGCAACAGAAGAACGCTGCAGGAAAAACGACCCACGGTCGAGTCAACTCGGCCGCGAATCCACGGCAAGAGCAGGCTCTTGCCGTGGTTCCGCGGTGAGTTGGTCGACTCGCTGGCTCATTTTTATTCTGTGTTCTGTAGAAACCCTGAGCCAATTTTTATAGTATGATTTATTATTTTTAGAGCAGGTTTAAAAATCGGCAGAAACTTTGGGTTTTGAAAAAATGTTTTGCGATTTTTTCCGATCGAACTTCCAGATACCTTGCTAACTAGTTAGTTTGTGTGTAACTAGGCTCTGATACCACTGTAAGTCCACGTTGCCCACCCTGGTGCTTACGGCGAGGCGGAAACGTTATGAAAAATCTGATTTTTACAACACTAGGCAACATGGACTAACCAAAGGAGGGATCTTTGCTAAACAAAACTAATAACCAAAGTTAAAGAGAGTTTAGCTACTCGAAAAAGTGGTTATACCTTGGTCTTCAAGTCCTTCTCTCCTTGCACCTTGGAGTGAAAGAAAGGGTTCTCCTTGTCACCTTCTCTTGCCAAAGAAAGATCCAACCGAGGGCCTCAACCTTTGGCTCCGACCTCAAACTAGAAGTAACTAAGGTGCTTGGTGTGCTAGACCTAGGACCTTATAATGAGTAGAGAGTGTTTTTGAAGGGATTATCTCAAGCTCAAATGGTTCTCAACTCATGAGAGGGGAGAGCTAGAGAGAGAGGAAGAGGAGGAGAGAGAATGAAAATGATAAAGTGAGAAGAATATCTTAACCTTCTCACATATATGTGAATTATGGAAATTAGATAATTAGCTAAAGATAATTGTCATGGTTAATCAAGAAATGACCATTATCATTTCACATTAAATGCTTTTGCAAGGATCAAAGAGCATTTTTCATATGGAATGATGATGGTCAACTTGTCAACCTAGGTCAACAAGTCAAGTATAGTCAAATGGTCAACAACCCTAACCATGCACAATTATAATTAACTAAGATCAATAAATCATAATTCACACATAAACATTAGGGTTAAGAAAATGACAATGGTCATCAACCCTAATCAAAGTCCTCTGCCTCTGTCT
The DNA here is from genome assembly GCA_030015575.1 of Agapanthus africanus. Lineage (NCBI taxonomy): Eukaryota > Viridiplantae > Streptophyta > Magnoliopsida > Asparagales > Amaryllidaceae > Agapanthus > Agapanthus africanus. The sequence goes on from JASDDO010000029.1 coordinate 221,695,168, forward strand.
CAGTCAACTGTGCATACACACCCGTATCCGTGTTCCAAGGAACACGAATACAATGAGATAAAACCAATCCCAAATCATATATTAGGATCCGGCTTAAACCAAAGCCAGCTAGTATAAGCTGTCCGGACACGAAACGTGCACAAGTGCGAGGATGTGAACGAACCCTGTCGCAAAACTATGTGACCTCTACTCATTTTGCCTAAAGGCGAATAACCCTCTGTGTGGGACTCTAAAGACTCGACACTACGCTGGCAGTGGGTTTAACCATAGACCGCAAGCGGCACTAGCTGTACGTAACGTTCCCCAGGTAGATGCCGATAAGAAGACTGATGAGGTAAACCCATCTGAACTCCTACTGAGCCTGTATGTGACAGTCTCCGTACAGTCCGGTCTGTTCGTCTAAGAACATCGCATGGCGGGCCTAGGTGGCGGTAAACGTCAGTCCCCTACTAGCGGTACAAGTCGTGTCGGAGTGTAGCCCAGAACACCCGAGATAACACTGGAAACCTACCAGTCTATCTCTCTTGCCCTGGACAGGGACTTTGTGTAATGGCTCTCCAAGACAGCGCGATATCAACACCCAATACCGGGAGAGACGAATCATGTTTAACCGTCACTGCCTCCAAGTGCTTCGGGACTGCACCCAAAAAGTACCTGTTTGCACGACTCTTTTGAGCCGTGGTAGGATAGTAATCAAAGTACAGTGGGAACACACTCGAGGCGAAGTGACAGTGTCAAGTCAACGGACTAAGCTGTACGCATGTCACCTGGGAACTGATAACTGACGATAGGTATAATACCAACCAACAGTTCCCAACGAGTCCTGTCCAGTGTACTCGTAACCTAACGAGCACCCGCATACTATCTCCAGTACGACGTACTGATGGCTGTGAGACAGACCATCTCCCCGGCTGGGATGAGAAGCGCATACGCTAGTCTACTCCGGAGTATCGATGCCCTGTCTCGATAGTCCTGCGACTAGGGACCTACATAAGGATGTGCTTAAGGATTCCCCAGCCCCCACGAGTGTGACTGCCATCACAACGCTGGTAATCAAGTAAAGATCCTAAGGGCTCCACAAATGTATAAAGGCGATATGCTAAAAGAAACACATGCACACATTAAAGCAGAAACAAACTAAGTAGCATACTACCATTTTAAGCAAGAATGTCAATACAAGGTGAATATCCTAAGCTTCCATCAAGTAATATACAATCCAGTATGATACAGTAATGACCTCTAGGGCATATACACTAACATTAAGTGCCGGTCACGAGCTAATATTTCGGGTCGTGACAATGGGCTCGGGTCATACCAATTTCTTAAACTAACGAATCGTGAGTATTTCAAAGACAGGCCAAGGGAAACTATGGATATTTCAAAGGACGTACCTCTTCTTAGAAACACCGTAGCCCCTATTTTCTAGACACCACGATTCGTGTTATTTCAAATGCCAAAACTGTATGACTCATATATATTATGTACATTCATTATTGTTGCATTTACTAATTTCCCATATATTCCTGCTATTTGCATCATATTGCATACTTAAATGTGTTATTGTTATATTGAACCCATGTTATCAGGACACCAGCACCATTACCGATGATGCGTATATCTACGAACACTTGCTTGCAGGCTCACAGACATCATCATCGGTAATTGCCTTATCACGTTCACTTTAGAGAATATTAATTCATTGATATCGCTTTCTAGCTTATAGTTCCGATATATCATTACTGTTCTAGATTAGATATTGCATTTATTACTGTGATGTTCCATGCATATATATATATATATATATATATATATTCATTTGCAATGCTATATTATGGGCTATTCCGGATTGCCGGAGCCCGGTATTCACTACTTTTGACTATTCAGTTTTGGATTACGGATTTTCCATGAGATTTCTGGATTTGGAGAAATCGCAGATTTTATTAACTCACTTATCATTTTCAAAAGATAAAAAGTGCGGTTTTCTCGTGGTATGATATGAGATACGTCCACCATGAGTTTTCTCGGCTCTTGAGCGATATCATAAACTCGATTCGAGAAGGAGGAGGAACCGTCTGTGGATGCATGGTGGACCCGGTGCGGTACCCCGAGGCAAGATGGTCGCAGATGATGGCGTTGAGCATAGCAGGGGAGCACTACCGACCGGTTATTTATGACGGGGCAGAGATCCGGAGGATACCGATATAGTTGTGACATTTGATGAGGGGCCAGTCCGAATAGCCGGAGCCTAGGGGCCAGTCCGGATAGCCGGAGCCCGAGATATTGAGACTTTGAGGTATTGAGATTATATGATACGGGCCAGTCCGGATAGTCGGAGCCCGAGATATTGGATATTTGGATATATGTTTTTTTCGATGCTTGACACGGATTTTATGTTGATTTAATTGATGATACCTCGATTTATATATATATATAAATCTCACCAAATTAAGAAAATAGTTTTCTCATTCAGGATGTATTCTGTTTTCATTCGTAATGCATTCATATATCAAATATATGATATGTTGCTATCTGAGGCACTGACACGAGCACGTGGTATTACACTTATGTGTAGATGGTTTAGGATACTACATTGAGGATATATTATTACCGTATGACCTAGGATTGAGTCATACATGCGATTTCTGCTCGTTGATGTTTTCTACTCATGAGTGGGAAACTCACACCCGTTGTGCCACAGTTTCTTGCAGGTTTGGCCGTACAGGTTTCTTTGGCGGCTTTGCTGGCATACTGCTTCTTTCCGGGTGATTGTTCTGGTAGGTGGGTTCACTCGTATCGTGACCATATTTGTACATTATTTATTTCAGTTGTATCTAGTAACTCCATCAACCAGACTTGGATATTTCTAGACTTAGAAGACCAGTGTATATTCTTTCAACCTTAGAGTCGCGGTTGTATTATTATGGTTTTTCTCTGGTTTCTTTATGAATTTTGATCATCGCCCTTCGGCGTTGTATATTATATTGCATTGCGTGGTTTTGTCCGCCAATTGGCGAAGAGCTAGCTCCTTCTTGGGGATTCTTTTATATTATGCATGTTTGTACCCGTTTGGGGCCAGTATTTACAAAGGAGAGTCTGCCAAAATTTTTGGAAAAGACTTGATCTTTTAAAAAAGGTTTATTACGACTTTTCAAACTGATTTATATGCAAACTTTAAAAAATATTTTCCTTCACTTCCTTCTTTCAAATGGTTTAGATTTCTGGGATTTTTGGCTTACTTGAATTAGATGGGGTCCTATAGACTTCATATGATTCAAGTGCCGGTCACGTGCCATTTCGGGTCGTGACACAAATCCAGGTACATTAATACCATTATAAAGGGTTTTAGTATGGAAGATTCTAAGCGTGGTGGTTCGCTCCACTTACTCATAGATCACTCTCTCCAAAAGATGTCTCCCAAGACTGATTTGGAGAGAGCTTGCGTGAAAGGGATACCCTATGCTTCGACAGTAGGCTCTATCATGTGTGCGATGTTATGTACTAAACCAGATGTAGCTAACTCACTAGGTGTAGTAATCAGGAATCAATCGGATCTTGGGAAAATCCCTGGACAGTTGTGGAAGACATTCTTAAGTACTTGAGAAGCACTAAATGAATGTTCTTGGTTCGAGCTTCCAGAGTGATAAGGTCGACTGAAAGTCAGTCACAGGAATTGTCTTTACCTTCAGTGGAGGGATGGTATGTTGGAAGAGTACCAAGCTTGATACCGTGACATACTAGACGATAAAGGATAAATACATCGCTACCAACGATGCTACCTAAGTGGTTGTCTGGACATTTCTTGTTCATGAGATGAACACGGTTCCTACCATTGAGCGTCCAATAACTGTTATTGTGACAACAATGGAGTTGTGGCTTTGGCCTAGGAACGCCGGTCCCTTAAGCGTTCCAGACATATTCTGAGACAAGTATCACCTGATCAAGGAAATGGTTGATCTCCCACGGATCGAAGTCAGGAGAGTTGACGCGAAGGATAACACGGCGGGTCCACTCACAAAGGCCTTATGTCACGACCCGAAAGAGCACATGACTGGCCCTTGAACCATATGAAGTCTATAGGACTCCATCTGATCCAAGTAAGCCAAAAGCCCAGAAATCTAAAACCATTTTTGAGAATAAGTAAAGAAAACTGGTTTAAAGAAGTAAAGAAAAACATGTTTGAAATCAAGGTTTTTAAATAACTAAGCCGAATGTGCATTTGAAAACCGTACAGTCTTTTCTAAAATTTTCGGCAGAGTTTCTCTTGTAAAACTGGCCCCGAATGGGGTACAACATGAATAACAATATATAAAATGATAAAGGCATCCCCAAGCGGGAGCTAGCTCTTCGTCAATCGACGGTCACAACCACACGATGATATGATAATATACAACGCCAAGTGGCGAGGATCAAAATCAAGGAAAGCTCAAAAAGCAGCAAGAAAACCGCAATACTACTAAGCGCGACTCTAAGGTCGAATAATACCACACTGTCTCTAAGTCTGAAAGAATATACAAGTTTTTGGTTGATGGACAATTTCTAGATACAATGAAATACATGAATAAAATGGTGATTCTTGATGCGAAAGAATCCACCTACCAAAGCAAATCACCCGCAAGAAGGTAGTGTGCCAGAAATGCCGCAATGAAACCTGTACGGCAGAACCTGCAAGGACTGTGGCACAACGGGGGTGAGTTGCCAACTCGTGAATAGAAATATCTACAAGCAGAAACCGAATGCAAGACATAAACCTAAGCCAACGATCAGTAATACAATCCACAAGAGTGCATCTGAGTGTAATAAGGTGGCAAGGTAACATCTAATCATGTATGTAGTGCCAGGTACTCAGGTAATAACATGTCATCAGTGTAAGGTATGCCTGCATGAGGTAAGTATGATGAAATATCAATGATATCAATACACATATATTAGCGTCCCATACCACTAATATTGGTGTAAGGGTATATATAACAGCGCCCGCATACCCTGTTATATATACAAATGAAGTATGACAAGTGTAAATCCAGTCTGTATATGATCCATGTCTGTATATATGTGGAACCCGTCCACCTGTCACCCACTGACAGTAAGCATCATGTATGCAAGTATGAGGATATAAACAATATCATGGAAAACATCATGAAACCCGTGCCAAGCATCGACACGTAAATCCTCATCCATATGGGGCTCCGTCTGCGGTATCGGCCCTCGGCCCCGGCAGCACGAGTCAACCCATGTCCATCTCTGGGCTCCGTCTGCGGTAGCGGCCCGTCGGCCCCCGGCAGTACGCCCATCTCTCGGCTCCAGGCGGTATCCCCCGGATATCCGCCGAGCTCAAATACAATCACCGGTAGGTACTCGCCCGCCTCCAGGCTCAATCGGCATAACCCATCGATCATCTCGCCGAGGGGAACCATACCGGGCCCACCACGAACCCGCAAACGGATCATCACTCCTCGAATCGGGTTTCAAGCACACGTCTCAGCACCGAGAAAACGCGTGGTGGACGCACCCAAATATCATATCACGAGGTACCGGGTTTTCATAAAAGAACATCTTTTCTTAAATAATCCCACGGTCCTCAAAATCAGAAATCACATGAAAATCCACATCAAGAAGTAAATCCAATGCAATGTGCTATGCAATCAATCCATGATGTATGCGACATGTAAAGAGAGATATCATATCGGAAATCATGCAACATGGAATAGTAATGTACATATGTCGGGAGGAACCGCTCCTTTAGAATGAATCAGTTTAAAGAATATCTTGCGGTCCTCAATCTCAATCAAGCCAGAATCATCTATGTTTGTGTACAGGTACATGTGTACAATATGCCAAGCAGTAATCATATCATGAATGCAACAGTACTACAGTGTAGTGGCATGGCAATTATCGATGATGAAGTGTGTGAGCCGGCAAATAGTGTACGTGAAACATACGCATCATCGATAATGGTGCTGGTGTCCTAACAGCATGATAATAATAAAACAATGAACATATGCCAGCAATGCGAATAGCAGGAAAATGCAGATATCTAGTAGTCAACACCACAGTGAAGTATCTACTATGCAAACTACATCCAAGTATCCGGTCAATCAGGAAGGGTAGGTGTGGAAACCACCTAAATCTGAGTCGATACATGTATAAAAGTATATAGTCGGTGATCTCGCCTCAATGTCATATCATAAGATATCCTCGAGTTATGAGTGCGGATCTATCATCAATATCGGCTCGTACGGTAAATCATCGTACGGCATCCCCATAGCTGGGTAGGGGTCAGTATCTCACTGTCTCATCACATAACAGATATCACCATCGTCAGATCATATAGTCTGGAGTACTACTCTATGTCTAGTACAAAACGGTAACCTCAGTAAGTATGCATGCGGGGGTAAACACATATCCCAAGCCCGCAAGAATCACAAGTCATATCCCACATATGAATCGTATAAAATCACCGATCCCAGGGCACCCAGCCCACATCATCGACTCATCTCCAAAGTCATCACATATCATCAATCACAGTGCAAGTACAAGTGATAAGCAAGGGTGTGTGTAGGTGTAATTCTACCCTAGGGTTCGCGACTATGAACTACACTAGTCACTTCTAACCCTACATTATCCACAATACACCTAATATCACAATAAACTACATAGTAATCTATCTACGGACTGCGGGGGTGCTATACGCCATCCACCCGACTTCCCCCTGTAGATATAATCTACTCACCTTGCATCACCAATTGCGGACGTCACCACGTATTTGCTTGTCGTCCCGAAGTCTTCATGGGTACCTACACATCAAAATATCGTATATGCGCATTAAAACCAAATCCAATCTAAAACGGCGCATGAAATCCAAAACGATACGATAAGGGGCCTATAGGTGAGAACCTATGGCACGCCTTCAAAACCATCAATAAATCCTCTACATCGTCGTATAAACGACAATTAGTCGAGGCAAAACACATTCCACCATTTCAGAATCAAAAATACGGAATACGGAAACACGAATCCAAAATAGCAACTTAGGATATATGTCCCAGATTTCATCCTAGATAGAATCTGTCAAAACTAGAAGTACCCTGGGTCAACACTAGAGGAACAGGGGCTGTGCACAGAAAACGAGGAGAATGGCTAAGTATGCTAAGTCAAAGTCCACCTCTCTCTCTCACCTACCCTCATCATTATATTTTCCTTTCTTTTCCTTTTCTTTTAAAATCCAAACCTTCTCACATCAATAGTAATCCCAAAAGAAAACCATGGCTAGAAAAATGCACAAGTGTAGAAAAAGTGATATGTGCAAGTTTTGCACAAAATTGCCAAAAAACCCGATTAGCGATTTTAATCGCGATTAGCACTAAATTATTGTCAAACTAATCACAAAAATTTAAAAATGCTATAATCCACTAATTTACCCTATTTTAGAATTTTCCATAATTTTTCATAATTTTTTCTAACATTTTTCCTATTTATTTGCATTTAATATTAAAATAATCAATAAAATAATATTAAATTAAAAAAATTCCCAAAATTAATATTTTATATTTTTGAAAATGTTACAATCTACCCCACTTAAAGAAATTCGGTCCCCGAATTTTAAATTTAAACCCCCAGATACAAAAACATCTCAGTAATAAACCAAAGTCGTCGGGGCTCCGAAATCATCAACACATAGAACGTCACAGCGCAATGCATGCGCAAGGGTACTGAGCAGATAACTCGAAAACAAAACTCCGTCAAGCATCCCGCAATCATCGGAGTCAATGTAAAAAAAAACACAATGTCAAATCCAATACAAAACCGATATGATATGGATCGGAACTACACATGTAGACATCCAATCTAAACATAACACCATCCTGTGCGTCTGGTGCGCACTGAAATCAAAAAAAAATCCATATATGTGCTAAACAGGTGCACAAAACATCCAAGTGCAACGGGTGTGCACGAAGCATCTGTCATGGGCATCGTATGTGCCTGACAGCAAAATAAATCAGGTGCATGTGACATGCACGAAGAATCCCGATTTAGCACATCTGGCGTGCACCAAAATCGTATCTAAAAACATGCGCCCAACATGCGCGAAAATCCAAACCGGTGCATCCATCGTGCACGAATGAAAATCTAAACCCTGCGCACTCAACATGCACGGAAATCACGAAATCCAATAGCAAACACCGAACAGGCGTAAAGCACATCGCCAGCACGGAGTGCAAAAATCAACCATCAAAATCCGGGTCAAAATCAACGATATAATGCGGCTCAAACCAAAATCAGGGTACCGCAAGGAAAATCTCACAACCGTGTGCATCAGCGTGCACGAATCAAAGCCTAACACTAAAATGCATGAAAACTCTGCGCAAAATATATAAATATCCAGTGGGTGCATGAAACCAATATCATGAAACTCAGTCACCAAAACTAGATCGTGCAAATAGAACGCCCAAAATACCGAAATCCAAAATGACGGATACGTGATAATCGAATCACAAAATCACAAATCATAAATACCGTCTTCGGTAGTTTCTCCTTCAAGGTCGAGAAGGAGTCAGTGTAATCCACTGCTAGCAGCGCAGGATATCTACCTGCCTCTTGCTCACGGTCTGGCGTCTTCTGACTCTCTAGGTCCTTATCTTCTCTGCGGATTACCTATCACGCGGTCAATCGGCTCATCGGCCCTGTCAGGTGTGCTAACGGGGACGATTCCGTTCTGGCACTTTTCTGGTCACCTCTCGGTCAAACCTCACGACCACTCGTAAGGCAGCATATCACTGACGTCGGTCTCTGGCTATCTGAATGCACGTCACACATCTGATCCTGGGTGCAAACATCATTGCAGCAATGTCCTGGAAGGAATCCTGCTCAAGGTCTCTTCCAATCATGCCTATGCCGATCTGTACAGAGGCTGGCTCTCTTGTGCTATCTCTTCTCGCTGGAAAGACATCTGTGTCCTCAGCACAACATTTCTCGGAAATTGGTCACATCCCAACGTTTCTATAAGCATATCAGGTCTCTAGTTTCGACGGGAAGCAATGACAGCTCGTCAGTATCTCACACGAACCTCTGGTTCCACTTGTCTCCATCGTCGTCCACTATGACGTCACGCCAAGCTACTATACACTGCACTGCTCTCGGCCACGGTCAATCTGAAGTCTCTCACACGGACTCGAAATCGCGTACTCTGTAGCTTCATCATTCTGTAGCAGATGTCAGGCCGAACTGGTCCTCGGAAACACGTCCCAACCATCGGAGGAATACTCATCACTCGTCCGTCCTTGATCCATTCGCAACGCATCTGGGTAAGTTCCTTTATCCGAACTTGGTCAACTACCTCGTCGACAATGCCGAACTCTGGCCTGCTGGGTGTGCGCAACACGACCACTCCTGGTCTAGGTCTTCTCGTATCGTACTCCAGAAAGGTCCTGCCGAGGTTCCTTTCTCAAATCTCAATCCTGCCGAAATGCCCGGAAGTCATCATCCAATGCTGAAGCTAAAGCTTATTCCGGAACGGCTGCATACCTATCGCGCTTCTTTTTGGAAGGTATATCCATATACCACGCCTCTGGGTGCGTATAACATCTCTGATGTCGGCGGAGTGGGACGTCATCTCGTCGAAATATCTTGCGAACTCTTTTCTTCACTCTGCATCAGTGTCGACTGATTCGGACTCGTCTCATCATGGCTGCACGAACTGCGCTCCGACGGCTATGCTCGCACCTGGAGTCTCCCAAGCAGTGTCCCATCACGATATCCGAAAGATGTCGAACCATCCGATCGACTCGTCAGATCCTCATAATCCCCCAAGAGCTCACATCTCGGGTACAGTTTAATAGTATCGAGTACATGCCACAGCGTCGGTGGTCCAGCCGTAGAAGGGCAAACCCAAGCCTCACTAATGGCGCCGCGGAACCGCCGTAAACCCTAAGGTTCCAAGGCTGTCACACGGTCATTAAGTCGAGTTAGGGTTTCATTCTTCTAGAGGGTCCATAGAATCACCTGCATGTCTTTCCGTATACTTTAAACTTGGAAAATAGGCTCCTGACATTCGATCGTCTCAATCGACTCTCAACGAATCTGCGTGAAGTCGTCTCTAGCTGGAATCAATCCACCTGATGACCTCGCATCGGGGTAAGCGAACTCAGCACGCGTCCTAGTCATCCATCCTCGGTGACTAGCAACTCGCTATCATCTCTCTAAGAACATGCTCATGCTGCAATAGCTCCAATCATCTGGGCGATATCTCATCATTTGCAGCAACAACTAGCTCATATGCCTGTACGCCGAACAACGCCTCAATCCTCCAGGAAAGGCAATACATAAGCGGTCATCTCTGAATCAGCCTGCTCTAGATCTGAGTAAGACTCTCCACACTGGAAATCTTCAACTCAACTGGGCCCGCTCTGGCGCAAAATCGGACGAATCACCTTCGTCTCTCAAATCGGGTAGACTAGCTATCATCTGTCGCATAACTGCCTGAAAGCTCCGGCAATCTCAGCTCGTAAGCTCCGAAAGCAACACCCTGTCAATCTCAGCGACAGCTGGTCTATCTGTCTGCACGGTAGGCGACATCACCATCTCTGAGGTATGCTGTACATCAACAGTCCTCTCTCAACTGGCAGCTCTAACAAAGGCCCGATCATCCGGTGCAAGACCAAGCACTCGCCTCCACTAGAGGTCACAATCACCAACACTAACTCGAGACGTTCCCATGTCACCAGAAAACACAAAGGTCGGCCCTCGTACCAAACGAGCTCACACCGGCCGTAACCCTAGCAGCAGCCCAAACTGCGCTCAAACACGGTGACAGGAATCTCAATCGAGTATCAAAGAGAGCACATCAGTGGCAAGAAGGGAAACAACAGATCCAAAATGGATACATGATCATAGGAAGGAACAGTATCAATGAAGGTATGATCATGAAACTAATAGAATCGGGGATCTCAAATGGATGAATAATCCTGGATATAAAGAGAATCACTGATCTCGAAAGTATGTACATCCTAAGGTTCCTTAAGCGGAGTGGCGTGTCGTAAGTATGCCGCGGAACATACCAACGGTACGTCACTCTACTTTAGTCACCAAATCCATCAACCAAGGGTCATCCTAAAACGACGAAAGTTCGGGTTTACACCCCCTCGACCAAGTCTAAGTTCCGTAAGGTCAAGCCTAAGTTCCGTATATAAACAACTCCCTAGGCTCCACATAGTCAAACTTAGACTCGAACCAAGGTCAACCTAGCGCTCTGATACCAACTTTGTCACGACCCGAAAGAGCACGTGACTGGCCCTTGAACCATATGAAGTCTATAGGACTCCATCTGATCCAAGTAAGCCAAAAGCCCAGAAATCTAAAACCATTTTTGAGAATAAGTAAAGAAAACTGGTTTAAAGAAGTAAAGAAAAACATGTTTGAAATCAAGGTTTTTAAATAACTAAGCCGAATGTGCATTTGAAAACCGTACAGTCTTTTCTAAAATTTTCGGCAGAGTTTCTCTTGTAAAACTGGCCCCGAATGGGGTACAACATGAATAACAATATATAAAATGATAAAGGCATCCCCAAGCGGGAGCTAGCTCTTCGTCAATCGACGGTCACAACCACACGATGATATGATAATATACAACGCCAAGTGGCGAGGATCAAAATCAAGGAAAGCTCAAAAAGCAGCAAGAAAACCGCAATACTACTAAGCGCGACTCTAAGGTCGAATAATACCACACTGTCTCTAAGTCTGAAAGAATATACAAGTTTTTGGTTGATGGACAATTTCTAGATACAATGAAATACATGAATAAAATGGTGATTCTTGATGCGAAAGAATCCACCTACCAAAGCAAATCACCCGCAAGAAGGTAGTGTGCCAGAAATGCCGCAATGAAACCTGTACGGCAGAACCTGCAAGGACCGTGGCACAACGGGGGTGAGTTGCCAACTCGTGAATAGAAATATCTACAAGCAGAAACCGAATGCAAGACATAAACCTAAGCCAACGATCAGTAATACAATCCACAAGAGTGCATCTGAGTGTAATAAGGTGGCAAGGTAACATCTAATCATGTATGTAGTGCCAGGTACTCAGGTAATAACATGTCATCAGTGTAAGGTATGCCTGCATGAGGTAAGTATGATGAAATATCAATGATATCAATACACATATATTAGCGTCCCATACCACTAATATTGGTGTAAGGGTATATATAACAGCGCCCTCATACCCTGTTATATATACAAATGAAGTATGACAAGTGTAAATCCAGTCTGTATATGATCCATGTCTGTATATATGTGGAACCCGTCCACCTGTCACCCACTGACAGTAAGCATCATGTATGCAAGTATGAGGATATAAACAATATCATGGAAAACATCATGAAACCCGTGCCAAGCATCGACACGTAAATCCTCATCCATATGGGGCTCCGTCTGCGGTATCGGCCCTCGGCCCCGGCAGCACGAGTCAACCCATGTCCATCTCTGGGCTCCGTCTGCGGTAGCGGCCCGTCGGCCCCCGGCAGTACGCCCATCTCTCGGCTCCAGGCGGTATCCCCCGGATATCCGCCGAGCTCAAATACAATCACCGGTAGGTACTCGCCCGCCTCCAGGCTCAATCGGCATAACCCATCGATCATCTCGCCGAGGGGAACCATACCGGGCCCACCACGAACCCGCAAACGGATCATCACTCCTCGAATCGGGTTTCAAGCACACGTCTCAGCACCGAGAAAACGCGTGGTGGACGCACCCAAATATCATATCACGAGGTACCGGGTTTTCATAAAAGAACATCTTTTCTTAAATAATCCCACGGTCCTCAAAATCAGAAATCACATGAAAATCCACATCAAGAAGTAAATCCAATGCAATGTGCTATGCAATCAATCCATGATGTATGCGACATGTAAAGAGAGATATCATATCGGAAATCATGCAACATGGAATAGTAATGTACATATGTCGGGAGGAACCGCTCCTTTAGAATGAATCAGTTTAAAGAATATCTTGCGGTCCTCAATCTCAATCAAGCCAGAATCATCTATGTTTGTGTACAGGTACATGTGTACAATATGCCAAGCAGTAATCATATCATGAATGCAACAGTACTACAGTGTAGTGGCATGGCAATTATCGATGATGAAGTGTGTGAGCCGGCAAATAGTGTACGTGAAACATACGCATCATCGATAATGGTGCTGGTGTCCTAACAGCATGATAATAATAAAACAATGAACATATGCCAGCAATGCGAATAGCAGGAAAATGCAGATATCTAGTAGTCAACACCACAGTGAAGTATCTACTATGCAAACTACATCCAAGTATCCGGTCAATCAGGAAGGGTAGGTGTGGAAACCACCTAAATCTGAGTCGATACATGTATAAAAGTATATAGTCGGTGATCTCGCCTCAATGTCATATCATAAGATATCCTCGAGTTATGAGTGCGGATCTATCATCAATATCGGCTCGTACGGTAAATCATCGTACGGCATCCCCATAGCTGGGTAGGGGTCAGTATCTCACTGTCTCATCACATAACAGATATCACCATCGTCAGATCATATAGTCTGGAGTACTACTCTATGTCTAGTACAAAACGGTAACCTCAGTAAGTATGCATGCGGGGGTAAACACATATCCCAAGCCCGCAAGAATCACAAGTCATATCCCACATATGAATCGTATAAAATCACCGATCCCAGGGCACCCAGCCCACATCATCGACTCATCTCCAAAGTCATCACATATCATCAATCACAGTGCAAGTACAAGTGATAAGCAAGGGTGTGTGTAGGTGTAATTCTACCCTAGGGTTCGCGACTATGAACTACACTAGTCACTTCTAACCCTACATTATCCACAATACACCTAATATCACAATAAACTACATAGTAATCTATCTACGGACTGCGGGGGTGCTATACGCCATCCACCCGACTTCCCCCTGTAGATATAATCTACTCACCTTGCATCACCAATTGCGGACGTCACCACGTATTTGCTTGTCGTCCCGAAGTCTTCATGGGTACCTACACATCAAAATATCGTATATGCGCATTAAAACCAAATCCAATCTAAAACGGCGCATGAAATCCAAAACGATACGATAAGGGGCCTATAGGTGAGAACCTATGGCACGCCTTCAAAACCATCAATAAATCCTCTACATTGTCGTATAAACGACAATTAGTCGAGGCAAAACACATTCCACCATTTCAGAATCAAAAATACGGAATACGGAAACACGAATCCAAAATAGCAACTTAGGATATATGTCCCAGATTTCATCCTAGATAGAATCTGTCAAAACTAGAAGTACCCTGGGTCAACACTAGAGGAACAGGGGCTGTGCACAGAAAACGAGGAGAATGGCTAAGTATGCTAAGTCAAAGTCCACCTCTCTCTCTCACCTACCCTCATCATTATATTTTCCTTTCTTTTCCTTTTCTTTTAAAATCCAAACCTTCTCACATCAATAGTAATCCCAAAAGAAAACCATGGCTAGAAAAATGCACAAGTGTAGAAAAAGTGATATGTGCAAGTTTTGCACAAAATTGCCAAAAAACCCGATTAGCGATTTTAATCGCGATTAGCACTAAATTATTGTCAAACTAATCACAAAAATTTAAAAATGCTATAATCCACTAATTTACCCTATTTTAGAATTTTCCATAATTTTTCATAATTTTTTCTAACATTTTTCCTATTTATTTGCATTTAATATTAAAATAATCAATAAAATAATATTAAATTATAAAAATTCCCAAAATTAATATTTTATATTTTTGAAAATGTTACACCTTACCCTAGAGAGACTTCTATAGGACGTTGAGTATGAGATACTGCTACAAATGGCCTTAGTGTAAGTGGGAGATTGTTAGTTATATGTATTCCATAGAGGCCGTTACTGTACATGCGATGTATATTGCAGTGGATGATTGGACATATATTGGGAGGACTTTCTTACTCGACATGATAGTATGCTATCTGGTTGCTCCTTATCATAACATGTACACTTATTGTCTCTCTATTACATGTTGATAAAGCCTTAGGATGAGTACTTGATAACCAAGATTATGATGCGGATCATATTAGTGGGGCAGAGGTAGTCGGCAAGTACATCCTTCAAATGTTCTTAGTCATAGGGGTATCGAGACAGGGCATCGATACTCTAGAGTAGACTAGCGTATACGCTTCTCGACCCATATGATGGGAGATGGATGATCCCATATCCATTGGTGTTTGACATCAGAGAAGGTATACGGGTGCTCAGTGGAGGCTTGGTACACTGAACGGACTCGCCAAGAACTCCTAGATAGTAATATACCTATCGTCAGATAGTAGTTCTCTGGTGACACCGGTACAGGTTAGTCCGTCGACCCGAGATCCTCATAGAGTCTTGTGTGATTCCCGCTGGTCTTTGATTTCCACCATACCACGTTCAAGAGATCGTGCAAAAAAGTGGGTTTGGGGTACAGTCCCGAGTCACATGGAGGCAATGAGCGATAGGAGGGGATTCATCTCTTCCAGTATTGGGACTTGATGTTGCGCTATGCTCGATTGGCCATAACAAGAAATCCCTGGCCAAGGTTGCTGAGATTTACTGATAAGTGTTATCATTACTTTCTCGAACCGTTATGGACCTTACATCGGCATGATTTATCAGGCTATTGGGGTCTGACGATTACCACCCTCAGGCTGCGATATGCGACATATCAGACGAAGAGACCGGACTGTACGATAGTGTTAATAATTGGATTCGCAGGAGTATGAGCAGGCTTGCTTGTTGATCTTTTTATCGCCCAATACCCGGGTAGCCGTTACGTTTAGCAGACCGCTTGCGGCTTGTGGGTGTTTGATATGATCATCACCTACTGCCGGCGTAGTGACGAGTCTTTAGAGTCCTACACAGAGGTTTCCTGGTTCATGTGAAATAGAGTAGGAGCAAAATATGTGCGGGCCCGAGATTAATACGCTTATGCGATACCGCATTCTATTCTCGCGATATGTGATATCGGTCGGTTATATGAGATATAGCCGGGTTATCGGATCAATTGTTGATTCGATAAGTTGATTCATATGATATTAGTCGATTGTATGTGATATAGCCGGATTATTAGATCCAGTGTTGATTTGATAATTTAATGTATAATTATATATTTGATATATTAACTTACATTAACTAATATTTTCTCACTAAGTATTCTTTATCTCACTTATGTGCATATAGTATATATGTGATATATATTAATGTACATTTTATATGTGTCATGCTTGATGCCACATGCTTCATGAGTTTATGAGACTTACACCATGCTTGATATAATGTAGGGTTTATATTTATCAAAGTAATTCAAAATTGGATGGATTTTTGTCATGGCTACAAGCTTGTAGAAGCTTGTAGAAATATTGACCAAGTCCACATTTTTGTTTCACTTGTAGATATTTATTAACCCAACCATTATACTCACCCATGGTTAAGTCTCTACATGGGTTAGTGTATGACACTAACTCAGCCATGGTTGCTATTCTCACCTCATTAGAGTTTCATTCTTATCTTCACTTCATCTTCTTCTTCCTCGTGAAAAAATCTTTCTAGTGTTTAAAAAGGTGATGAAATATTGTGAGAAAAATTAATCTAAAGTGAGCCCATTTCATACTTCATCATCCTCTACTATATTTGTCATTTAGTTTAGGGTGTTTTCTTCACTAATCTACAATTAGTGAAGAGGTAGCATGAGCTTGAGTCTCCTCAACGTAGATCATCTTCGGCCTCAAAGACTTCAAGCAAGCTTGTTCATTTCTTCAAGTGAACCCTTACTAGAGTTCGGGTGTTCACTACTTGTAGCGAAGGGACTACTACTACACGGAGCTTTAGAAGTGAAGGATCGGTCTACAAAGGTTGTATTCCTGATTCACTTAGTATGTAAAGTTGTTTGCATGCTTGTTCGTCTAAATTTCTAGTTAAGATTCTAGGGTTAGGGTTTTTTAGTACGAAAAAAATTTGAAAACGGCATGGACGATGCCTCCCGAAACCTGGCTGCCGCGCTAAGTAACCCTACAGAGTTTGCTCGTCGGCGTTCCTTTCGCTCAATACCTGGGTAGCCGTTACGTACAGCTAGTGCAGCTGAAAAGCCTATGGTTAACCTACTGCTAGCGTATTGACGAATCTTTAGAGTCCGACACAGAGGGTTTTTTCGGTTCAGGCGATATGATGTAGATGGCATATGTTGGAACATACAGGTGTCCGATTAAATATGTGTACATGCTACACAGACATTAATCGGACGGTTGATAGTACTAGCGGCTTAGGATTAAGCCGGATTATTAAATCAAGTTTTGATTTAATAATTTATATATAAATTTTTAATATATGTATTCTAGTATTATTTTTCACTATTCTTTTTCTCTCTTGGCTATTTGTATTTTTATACGAATACGCGTATATGTATCTCGATACATATACCGGGTTGTATTCCGTATTTATATAAAATATCTTCTAGAAAATGGAGACCTCATTATATGATTTTCTTTTTAGAAAATCATTTGGAAATGAGGTGGAGGATGAGGTGGCATGAGCATGGTTGGAGGTATGTAGAGAGGTATGGCTTTTGATTGTTTATTGAAAAATGAGATGAGATATTTTAGATGGTTGAAAAATGAGGAGCTATTTTTCTTTCTACATGCTATGATTCACTCTTCATTCTACCATGCTCGATAGTTCTTCCACACATAGCTCATTTCCTTTCTTGAGTTGCTCATACCTTGTTTTTCCTCACCTCCTCCTCCTATTTCTTTGATTTCTCACTTGAGCTTTAGAGATGAGAGAGAAAAGATAATGCCCTACATCCCCACTCTCCATTGCTAGCGACCTTGGAGCTTCGGTTTCTTGGCTAGGCGAAGCTGGAACCTGCATCCTTTCCTTCAGGTGGATCATCTTCGGCAAATGAGGATCGGCATCCAAGCTCCATCCATAAGACCTCCAGGAGGTAAGGATGATGGTAGAAGACTAAAGGACAAGGATCATTCGGTATAGAAACTTCTAACCTTGTAGCTAGTATATCTTTTGTAGCAAGTATAGGTTTATGGTTGATTCTAAGACGGGTTTGTTAGCACCAAATTTTTTAAACACCAATTTTTGTTCCGCACTGGCCACGGTAAATGGCCAGGGCGCTATCAAACCCAAACATGGAATCAAAGCCACCCCATAAACCTTTACGAGCTAGTTTACACAAGTTTATAGTATCGTTCGACGGAATTTTCCGAATTATATTTCCAAAACTGTTGCTTGCTGTTCGAATTTCAAAGTTGTTCAAAAAAAATTTCTTGTTGTATTAAAATTATGTGCAGCCAAAACTAGGGTTAAGAAACAAATTTGGGCACCTAACTCCAAAATTCGGCGATGAAACAGAAGTAAAATGGGACATTTTGAGGCTGAACTGCTGCGCTTTTTGGGCTACTGTGCCCCAAATTTTTTCTGGGGCTCTAGTTCATGGAAATATGATTTTTGGGATGTGTGTTTTTAGCCCAGATTTGTTTGAGTGTTGGTTTGCATTTGGGGACAATGTGTAAATGTTTTAGTTGATCAAAATTTTGAATACGTGTTTATCAGTACATATGTTAATATCTGCGACCGTGAATATCATTGAGCGGTACAACCTGACTAATTGCTATACGTTCAACTAGACAGGTTTACAAACATGATATTTACGTTGATGTTCTGTGATTGTGCTGATATTGTGCGTGGATTGTCGTTGTGGATAGCCTATAGTGCAATGGTAGTAGTATAGTTCAAATTCATTTGTATATTCGTTATTACAGGGCGAGCGTCCGACATGTGGACAGCCGTCTCTGCCAGATTGTATATTCTTTTATTGGGGTACGACCGGGTAGAGGTCGATGTCGCCATTTCATATATACTTTTCTTTTCTGTACTAGGATTACCCCATGGTGGAGTGCTCGAGTAGCCGGGTTCTAGAGGGCAAAGGGCCCGCATCTCATAGCGTTGAGACGGAAGGGGCCTTACTCTAGAATTGGCGGGCTATTCGCCGCACTCGTAAGGGGTATAGGATGACCCACAGTGGGGTGTTCAAGTTACCGGATTCCGTGAAGTGCTAGGTGGCCCATTCACTTAGTTGATTGGGGTTGCCTCACTTTTGGAATTGGCGGGGAAGTTGCCGCACTCGTTGGGGTCTTGGTTATACATTGCATAGGCTATCCACACGAGTGGGGAACGCCGGGTTTCATTGGGGGCTCAAATGAAACCCGGGCCTCCTAGATTATCCGTTATTCTATGTTGCTTATCGGTTTTCTGTGATGTTGCTTATATCATGCCTGGGACGAATGTTATATATATATATATATATGTATGTATGTATATATATATTTATATATATTAGTAGATGTTGTATATGTTTTGCATCCGTGCTAGTCTAGCTCCCACTCTGCAATTAGTTAAGTAAGCTAACGGTGCATGACGGGGCCCCGTGGCGAATGCGGATGGCATATACGTACATTATATTTTCGTTCTTTTCTGGTGTGATATGGATTAATTGATGGGACTGCTTTAATTTTGATTAATGCAAAGAAAAATAAACCTAAATGATGTTGTTGGAACCAATTTTTGAAAGCTGTTATTAACGACGTTTCTTTTTTCTTTGCACGGCGGTATTCGGTTATGAATATCCAGCACCTCATTCGATGAGGCAAGAGCTGAGATCCCTTAATGGGGAGTGACCTCTTGGGAAAAAGTTTACGTTTTTGTAATAACTTCTCTATAGTCGATTCTTTTGCTTTGCATCATGGTATTCAGTTAGAAATATCATGCACCTCATTCGATGAGGAAAGAGCCGAGATATCTTCACAGGGAGTGGCATCTTTAAAAAAAGTTTGTGTCACTATATATTTGTAAAACCACTCGAGTTCCTTCAACGATATCAAGTTCGTTACGTTAAAGGTTTTTTGCTAAAAACTAGCTATAGCCCTCAGTCGTTTCGAATCAGTAGCACATAGTATTCATGCAGTGTTTGTTGGCCAAAGTCAAGGCATCATGAATGGTAGCTGTGTGTTTCTTATCCGTACTACTTTGTTGGCCAAAGTCAAGAGTTTGTGCGGGTGGGTCTAAATCAATCTCGATAATGACGGGTAGAACTTGACTTGCGTGTTATGATTTGTTGGCCAAAGTCAAGGTCATAAGCGCTTGGGGAAATAACCAGATCAGGAATTTCAAATATACAGGAAACATGCCAGGCATGCACATACCTTCTGGAGTGTGGTGACTTCAGTGGCATCCATCAAGTTATCATGCGATGATAGTTAGATCGCGATTCCCACTGATGAGTAGGTGTTACTCCTTGGGTGATTTTCTGATGATCCTGACTAATTCTCCTTTTAGGGTTTGAAGGAGAATTCGATGAAATAGTGGGAGTCATCCTGATTAGATAAAGTGATTAACCAATCTAATCTAAGTTAGAGTGCGCACTGAGTGTTTCTTTTCTCTCTCTCTCTCTCTGGCAGCGACCATGACCCGACCTCAAACTAAAACTCATGAACCAACTTAACCGAACCTTCTTAAAACACTTTGGCTTTTGGATTGTCATTTAGTCACATATATCCTTTCTGCTCCTACTTTCCCTTTGCATTTTTCCAGAACACTCCGTATCACTATGAAGATCCACATTTCTTGGATACTTCATCGTATAGTTACAAACGAACTCGAAGAAACTTGTATTAGTTCGAGGATGGATTCCGAATCTGGAGAAATTGAATAAGACTATTCGATTGTCTTTTCTCTTTACCTTCTTTCAGGTTGCGAGAGCTCTTAGTATTAGGAGATTACACCTATTATGCTTATTGGATAGTCTTTTTCGAAACCATAGGCAGGTGCCAAAAGGTAGGGAAGGAAGAAAACCAATTAGCCTAAGTGTGGTGTACAAAATGCTGGGTTTGCTTAGCACCCTCACTAGGATTTAACAAGCATCAAACATGAAACTTTAAAAATTCTAGGGTGCTAACCAAACCTAACCTAGAATCGAACTACAACATTAGGGTAAAAAGTAGCAAGTATCACATACTAGTTAGTTTCTAACACTAAAAGGGGAGAAATACAACCTTTGTAGACCTCTCCTCCTTGACTCCATGGTTCTACTTGGAGTTTGAACGAGTTTGCTTGAAGCCTTCGAAGTCTACGATGATCCACTACGGAGTCACTTTGCTCATGCTCCTAGCTTCACTTGACCTAAGTGGAAGTGAAGCAAAAAACCTACACTAGTGGGATAGACTAATATATAATGGTGAAGTGGGTAATATTCTCACTTAAAAACCTTTCTTTTTCATTCTCTACACTCATATTGAAAAAGGTAGAGAGCTTGGAGGAAAAAGGAGATGGAAATGGCTTGCTTGAGCTCAAGAGAGATAAACTCACGAATAATAAAATGAAAGGAGAGATTCACACTCACTCTTAACTAAGGTTAGGGAAATATCTATATATTTTTGAAGTTGAGTTAATAAATAATTAGAAATGAAACCATGGTTAGTATAAGTTATTTTTAGAAGTGTGTAGAAAGAAAAATCAACCATGATTTATTTCCCATTTTCATTAACTCAATAATTAACAAAATATCATAATAGTTTCCATGTGAGTCTTGCATAGCCATCTCCAATGTATCATCAACCATGACACATGTATGCATGCATGTGTGCATACATATCAATATAAACATGCATACAAACATACAAAATAAAGAAAGGGTTTAATAAATGAACTAATGGTCAATTGATATTAAATCAACTCTTGATTTAATAATCCGGTCATATCACATACGACCCGACCAATAGAAAACTGTAGATTAAAATACAACATCATATACGCGCATTTAATCAAGCTCCTGCGCATATCCCGATATGCGCCCACATCGTTTCTCCAGAGCTAGGAAACCCCTTTTTGGGACACTAAGACTCGTCAATATGGCAGCAGCAAGCAGTGATCATATCACATACTCACAAACCGTCAGCGGCACTAGCTGTACGTAACGGCTCCCCGGTATTGAGCGAACAGAAGAACAACAAGCGAACCTGTCCAAACTCCCATAGAGCCAACCAGCAACACTTACCGTACAGCCCGGTCTCTTCATCAGATATGCTGCATACTGAGTCTAGAGATGGTATCGTCGACCCCAATAACCCAATAAGTCATGCCGATGTATGGCCTATAACAGATCAAGAAATTACTCATAACACTTATTAGTATATCTCATTAGCCCTGGTTAGGGACTTCCTATTATAGCCAATCGAGCAAAGCGCAACATCAACCCCCAATATCGGTAGAGACGAAACCCCTCTTATCGCTCATTGCCTCCATGTGTCTTAGGACTGTACCCAAAAGCCACTTGTTTGCACGACTCAGTAGAGCCGTGGTAGGGTGGAAATCAAAGTACAGTAGGAGAACACACAAGACACTATGAAGATCTCAGGTCTACAGACTAACCTGTACCAGTGTCACCTGAGAACTGCTATCCGACGATAGATATAATACAATATAGGAGTTCTCGGCGAGTCCGTTAAGTGTACCCAGTCTCCACTGAGCACCCGTACACAATCTTTGATTTCAAACACAAATGGATATGGGATCATCCATCGCCCACCATATGGATCAAGAAACGTATATGCTAGTCTACTCTGGAATATCGATGCCTCGCCTCGATACACCCACGACTAGGAACATTTTAAGGATATGCTTATAATCTACACATGTTCTACTAGTATGATCTGAATCATAATCACAGTAGTCAAGAAAAATACCTTAAGGGCTTTATCAACATGTATCAAATGAATAATATGAATGATCAAGTGAACATTTCAAGGTAAAGAGTAACCACATAGCATACTATCATGTCGAGCAAGAATGTCATCTGAATATATATATATATATATATATATATATACATGTCGATACATCCACTATCAAATAATGGCCTCTAGGGCATACATATATCAAACACAGAAGGTAAAAAATAAAGACATATAAAGGGATTACAGTGAAGGCAAAGGAAATTGCGACTACTATCATTCACGACAAAGCCGCGTATTCCCCTGCCACTCCTGCTTGCCCTTTGCATTTCTCCAGAACACTCTGTATAACTACGAAGATCCATATTGCTTGGATATGCCATCGTATAGTTACATACGAACTCGAAGGAACTTGTTTCGGTTCGAGAATGGTTTCCGGTTATGGAGAAATTGAATATGTGTCACGATCCTGAAAAGGCAAGTGGATAGAACTTGAATCATGTGAAGTATATAGGACTCCACCTAATTCGAGTAAGCCAAAAGCATAGAAATCTAAACCTTTTTAGGGGAAAATAGTGGAGGTGCGGTTTTGAAAGAATGGTATAATCAAATCAAATTCTTACTTTAAAATATATATAAGTAATAAGATATGAAAAACAAAATCTTTGTATTTAACTTGAAAAACGACATTTCGTAATTTAAAATTCGGGCAGCACCTCCTTTGTAATTTTTTAACCAAAAATGAATACAAGCAATAATATATAAGGCATACCCAAGCGGGAGCTAACTCTTCGCCAATTGGCGGAAACAACCACGCAATAATGTAAATATACAACGCCGAAGGGCGAAGACCAAAACACAGAAAGAAAGCAAGAAAACTAAAGTATCATCAAGAAAATCCAAACAATAATGAATACATGAGCGCGACTCTAAGGCCGAAAGAATAGACAATAATGGTGTTCTAAGTCTGCTAAATATACAAAGTCTAATTGATGGTGCTTTTAAGTAGATACAACTGAAATAATAAAATATACAAGTATAAAATGGCGGTCACGAAGCAATGTGTCCCACCTATCAAGCAATCACCCAGAAGAAAGTGAAGTTCCAGCAAGCCACTATGGACCTGTATGGCTAAACCTGCAAGAACTGTGGCCCAACGGGGGTGAGTTGCCAACTTGTGAGTAGAAGACATCACCGAGTAGAAACTAAATGTATGACTATCTCCTACGTCATACAATAGATAACAACAATATATGTAGACATCGGGTAATAAAAAGGGTAATATTATAAGCATGTGCATTAAGTGTAATACCAAGTACTCGTGTCAGTGTCACAAAGTAGTAACATGTCATATATAAGATGTATGAATACATCATGAATGAATGATCAACATGAAATATGGATATATCTGTATGCGAAAACTGTGTTGTTATCTAGGTAAATTTTAGTATTATAAAACTGGAGTATCATCAAATGAAATCGACAGAAATCCGTGTCAATCATCGACACAATATATACATCAATATCTCGGTAGCCATCTCTCAGATCGGCCCACAAATCTGTGAAATCATACGACTCCGGTCGGTATCCTTCGGATAACCGCCGGGTCAATAATCACCAGTAGGTAGTGCTTCCCTGCCAGGCTCAACGTCTCTCTATACGGCCTTCTTGCCCCGGGGTACCTTACCGGGTCCACCATGTACCCGCAGACGGTTCCTCCCACTCCTCGAATCGGGTATGTGTACACAAGTGGCTCAAGAACCGAGAAAACGCATGGTGTACCACACACATCATATCACGAGAAACCGCATTTTTCTTATAAAAATTAAAATAACGGGTTTATAAATATCACTTGCGGTTCCCCAAATCCAGAAATCTCAGGAATACGGACATCTCCAAAAGAATCATAATCTATGAGTATACAATGAGATAATAAATACCGACATAAAGCCAATGATCAGTGCATAACTAGAATATATGGATGCAAATGCATGTGACATCTAAATAAGAAATACAATGTCTACACTAGCATTTAAGATCATGAATGTAAAACAATACTACTTTTACATATTGTCAGATTATATGAAAGGATTAAAGGTTCTCTTGTGTATATGTGACATGGCAATTACCGATGATGTTGTGTGTGAGCCGAAAAGTAAGTGTACGTGCAACATACGCATCATCGGTAATGGTGTTGATGTCATAACAGACAAGATCATAATAGCTAAAGAAAACCCATGTATATATGCTTTGCAATGAGTGACAGTAATGTAACCCTTCAAAAAATCGTTTAGGCAGTTTTTCGGTAATCGGCTAAATTTTCGGCTTTTTCCGTAAAAAGTCAAAATAGGTATTTTTCATTGCAGACCTAATTATACAAAATTTAGATAAGATATTACTATAATTTTGTCAATAAAATGTCACTTATAATTTTCTAGTTAAATAAAAAAAAATTGTAATTAATTGTTTTTTTTTTATTATTTTAAGCCTTTTTAAATACATTAAATTAGGGATAAATACAAATTTAATTAGGTAAATTTCATAATTAGGAATCTTTATAAGCTAAAATATGGTGCTAATAAAATTATATCATGTCTTGCAAACTTTTGGTTTTAGGGTGGGAAATTTTATGAAAAAATGAATTAAAATGAGGCTTTTTGTGAAAATATTGATGTGAAAGCATTAAATGATAACATATGATGTTTTATTGACCTAGAAACTTCTCCAAAAATCCCTCACCTCCCTCCTCAAGCTGCAGCCGATCCCAAGCTGCTGGAAATCCCCTCACTTCTCATTCTTTCTTGCTTCTTTTCTTGCTAAAAATTCAATAAAAATTCACAATTTCCATCTCAATTCAAAGCCAAACCCTAATCCAATCTCTTTACAACCCAAATTAGTTCAAAAACTTGATGAAAGGAGGCTTTCTTGGTGACTTGATCATGCCAGGATTCAATTGGTGAGGTAAAAATTCTAAACTAGTTTGCTAACTTGTAGTTTATTTGTGCTAAAATCTAATTTTGAAGTATTAATTTAGTGGTAAATCCTTGTTCATGAAAAATCAAGAATGGGTTTTGATGTTGAGTTAGGGTTTGAAACATGGTTGTTAGAATTAAGTTAGGGTTTTGGTTATCTAATTGATTAGAATGGTTAATTGTGTAATGATACGCTCGCTAAATCGATAGATTTCGATGTTTGCATCGAATCGGTATTGAATTTGCTTACTAGATTTTTACAAAAATTAGAATGCGATCAAAATGCGTTATGTTAGCGATATAATTAGCTTCTTATAGGACTATTAGAGTGCGCGAACGCGGGGTTTCGTCTAGTCGGGTTGTAGTTTTGTCGATTTCCCCGAAATGACGATTCTAGTTAAAGATTAGCGATTTTCGTGCGTTTTCCCGCGCACCGAGTGCATGCTATGTTTAATTCGAGAGCGTCGATAATTGTATATTGTGACTTGCATCGTTTTAAGTTTTGTAATCTTATGCTTGGTGTTGTGCAAATATAGGATCGGTCGGGGAAACATCGGACACGGCGCGTAAAGGCAAGGCGGTGGTCGGATCGGATTAGCGGGGATTTCATGTGAGTAGATGTATTCATCTATGGGGGAATCGTCTGAATGGCGCGAGGCGCCCCCCTAGTTAGGATTACCCTACTTTTGCAAGATTTATTTTGTTAGCTAGCTTATCCATTCATGTACACTGCATACCCTTATAGCGAACAGTATATTAAATTGCATGGACATTCATCTATACTTATGCGATATCACTTTGTAGGACACGAACACCATTACCATTGGCATCTGTTGCACGCGCACTATTCATGTGACACACACGCCTTTGGTAAATGCCATGCCACGTGCACTATAGAACCTGTTTATCATAATATCGCCACTTGCATTCATACTTGATATATGAAATTGCATAGCATACATATACCTCGCATCATCATCATATTTATATAGATTTCTAGCCAAAATTCACATCGTATGCATTGATATCATAGACATTTATCATATATAACATGTGGACATTATGATTTTCTTGAGGATTTCAGTATTGCTGCGATTTCTGGATTTTGGGGAAAACCGCAAGAATTTAGCAAAACCTTATATTTATCATTTTCAAAACAAAGTTGCGGTTTTCTCGTGATGTATGTGTCGTCCACCATGAGTTTTCATGTTTTCTGTTGGATTTCGAGACCCGATTCGAGGAGTGGATGAACCGTCTCGGGTACATGGTGGGCCCGGTATGGTACCCCGGGGCAAGAAGATCGAGTTGTAGACGATGAGCCTGGCAGGGGAAGACTACCTACCGGTGATGTCTGGCGCGGTGGATATCCGGAGGATACCGACCGTTGTCGTGAGATTTATGATATGGGCCGATCCGGACTGACGGAGCCCGTTATTGAGACAGATATGTTTCCTATTTGGTGTCGATGCTTGACACGGGTTTTCAGATGATTTCTTGATGGTATTTAGCTATTATACAGATATTCATGTTCTAAAGTTAAGAATTCAATACCCTTAGCATTTAAAACACCTAAAGACTTAATAATGACATTGCATACCTGTGCATGCATACTAGAGATATTATATCACATATGGACATGCATGTTGTGGTGCATTGCGTGCATTCTTACGATTGCCTTATTAGATGTTATATTTACTCACGAGCTGGCAACTCACCCCCGTTGTGCCACAGTGTCTTGCAGGTCAGACTCATCAGTCTTGTAGCGGCGGCTATCTTATCATCAGCCCCTTTTGCTCAGACTCGCGACATCGCCCGTAGGTGGGTTGCGAGCACACTTTATTTCTTTTTGCTTTATCATTGTATCTAGTATTCTCCATCTACCATTTTATATTGTATATGCGACCTAGTGATGAGACTGAGAGACTTGTATATTTGTGGTTCTTTTGGGTCGAGCTCACTTGAGCCGGCGTTGTGTTTTCTGATATTTTGCATCTCTTTATTGTTCTTTTCTTGATACTACTATTATATTGCATGTGATTGTGATCCGCCTTGGGCGAAGAGCTAGCTCCCGCTTGGGGATGCCATTTTTATGATTACAGGTTTATTATCTTGTTGTACCCATTTTGGGGGATAGAAAATACAGGGGAGACTCTGCCGAAATTTTCAGAAATTTATGATGTTTTTTTAAAAAGGGATTCTATGCAACCTAAATGATTTTAAAAACCATTTTCATTAAAGGTTTTCCTTCACTCTCTTTTGATTTGGTTTAGATTCTTTTGGGCTTTGGCTGACTTAGGTTACGGTACGCCTTTAGACGTCTCGTAATCTAAGTGCCAGTCGCGTTCCGTACTTTCGGGTCGTGACAAAGTTGGTATCAGAGCGTAGGTTTTACCTTTCTGAGTGTAGGACGACCTTGGTAGATCGAGTAGGTGACTTAAGCAGAGTGGCGTAGCGTGGGTATGATCCGCGGCATACTTACGATACGGTACTACGCCTAAGTAACCTTAGGACATAATTGCTTGTATTTCCTTTCTTGATTCCTTGCATTCCTTGATTCAATTGCAATGTCCTTATCAGTCCTGTTTCTTATTCCAGCTTCGATGCCGCCAAAGACTACGAGAGCTCAGCGGGCTGCCGCTAAGGATGAGATTCGAGCGGGCTCGTCTGAGGCGAGGATCGAGCGGGAGGATACGCCTACCCCTCAGGGTCATACTGATCCGCCTTATCCTGACCGTATTGCCAGATTAGAGGCCGGCATGCAAGAGTTGCGGCAGATGATGGGATCTTTAGTTGAGTCCAGCCGGGCACAGAGATCCGAGGACGTTCCTTCCACCGCACAGACCACGATCGTACCTGCTGCACAGATGGTCACTCCTGCTGCTACTACGGAGACTATCCCTGTTTCACTACAGGAGTTCATGAGATTGAGACCTCCATCTTTTACCGGTACAGATGCGACAGAGGACCCACAGGCATTTCTTGATAGGATGGCTCGGATTTGCCGTTCATTGAGGTGTTCTGATGATAGATTGGTGGAGTTGCGAGTTTTCGTCTGGAGGGTCTTGCCCAGACATGGTACGACTCAGTAGAGAGAGGCCGAGTTGCAGGTCTACCTTCTATGACCTGGGATGAGTTTACAGCTGCATTTCTTGCCCGTTTTCTTTCGGAGAGTGTCCGAGATTGTAACATTTTAAAAATAATTAAATAAATAATTAAATGAATAAAAGTGTTTAAGTGAATTTTAGGATTTTTGGTAAAGTAAAATGTATTTTTCGTAAAACCAAACCGTGATTGTTTTTCACTATAAATTTAAAAATATCTATTTTAATTATGAAATTACTAGTAAATAGTGTTTATTTAGCCACTTATAAATTTTTGGTTTAATAAAATATTTTTCCTAAATTAATTATTTTAAATATTAACATAAGCTTTATTTTTACACTAAATTAGTGTAAATTACAAATTTAAATGGTTTTAATTTGTAAAAATGAACCATGGCATATTAGAATTTAGTGTGTATCATGCAAAATTTATTTGCAAATTTTTTCTTGTTTCTAGATCTTTCTTGAGTTATTTTAGAAAAGAATTAAAAGAAAATGAATAAAGCATGAAAAGACATTAAGATGATGACATTTTGGAGAAGTTTCTACACCATTTCTCATGTGTTTCTCCCTCTTCCCCTTATTGTGGCCGGCCTCCCCATCACCATGGCTTCCCCCCCATTTTCCACCTCATTTTTATTCAAAAATCATCAAAAATACTACAAAAATCCAATTTAAATTCCACAAAAACCTAATTATTTCATACCCTTTATTCTCTACTCTTCTCTACATGGATTTTGGAGTGGGAAAGCATGTATTTTTGAGGCTCATTTTCAAGTTTGGACATGAGGTTGTGGAGGTATAAATCCTTCTCTTTTGTTTTATTTCTATTAGATATTTCTTTTAAAGCATAATTAGATTAATTAGATTAATTCTTGTTGCAAATTCTAAAATTCAAGTTAGGGTTTGAAAATTCAAGAGGTGGTTTTTGTTAATTAATTAGGGTTATAATAGCTAGTTTAACATCTTTTAGAGTGGAAAATTCTTGCATGGTGGTGGTATAATAAATTGTTGATCGAAATTGTTTAATTTAAACTATTTAGCTAACTAGATTTTTTCTAAAATGTGTTGTGGGTAAAATAAAATTCTTATTAAGGGTGTTATCATTAGATGGTAATTTTAGTGAGAATATTAGCATATTAATTTAATGAAAAACCTAGTTTGATCACTAGATTATTTTGATAATTGGAAAAATAGTAATAAAATGCTATTATTTTGTAAACTAGATTTTAGGAGTTTCTAAATAAATGTGATTAAAAATATAATTATAGTTTCATTACATCATTATCATCATAAATTGTGGTTTAAGTGATTAATTTATGCAAAATCATGTTTTGAGGTGGAATTGTGGTATTTTGCTTGGAAAATGTTAAAATTGTTAAAAGTTGCAAACTAGAAATTTCAAATAAATGCAAAATTGTGTAATAAAAATATAGTAATGGTTTGTATAGTCTAGTAATGCTATTTAATGAGTTTTATGACCATTGGTTTCATTTAAATGTCAAGTTTCGATGAAAAACGGTAAATTGGCATTTTCGGGTTTTTCGAAAACGGACGATTTGATCGATTTTAGTGTTTCGATGAATTTGATCATGTTTTACAATATAAGTAATGTGTTTTAAAACTACAAGTTGTTTGATGATGTTATCTCGATCCATCGGAGTTTGTACGCCGATATCGAGCGGTATTTGGTTCTTTTGCGTGGACGGGACATAGGTTTTAACCTGTGCTTGCTCTTCGTATCGTTTGACTTTTGTATGTGATTCGGTTTACGATGCTATTTATATGTTTGCGTCTAGGTACCCTCACGTGGACTGCGGGCGATGAAGAGGAGGATGGCGACACTGTCTTCGGCAGACATGGACCAGGTGAGTAGATGCATATCTACGGGGGGAAGTCGGGTGGATGGCGTTTAGCACCCCCGCAACGTAGAATAGGAATAGTACTTATTGACATTAGGAAACCAGACGTGACCCTAGTAGGACCCTAGTATTGACCCTAGGCTGGACTAGACCGATTTAGGAAAACTATATCAGAGGATGAGTACCTTGGAAGAGGTTCGTAGGTTTCAGATAGAAACACACCAGCGCACACACTGAAAATCGACATGGGGTACGTGTATGTGTATATATATAGAACTAGGTATAGGTATATACATATATATACAACACATATAGGTGATTCAGTGATGTGATATGATATCCGAGGTATGATGAAATAGTATAACTGGGCTTGATGCCGTGATTTTTGACTATACAGTCGTAATAAAGTGTTAGCGGATCATTAGGGAATGAGATAATGAACTTGAATATATAATTACAAAGAGTGGTGGTGATATTGATGTACATGGGACGCTAGAATAGTACTCGGACTGTAACTTGTGACTGATTACGATATGATATATGTATAACTTGATTTCGACATTATATTGGTGTGACCTGATGCCGATATCATATGAGTATGACTTAATCACAATATGATACATACGACATTATACGAATGAGGAGACACCTAGGAGATACTTGACCGTACCCCGACATTGGGATGCCGTACGATGGATTTTACCGTACGAGGCTTACATTTGATGATTGATCCGCACTCTTGATTCAAGGAAGCCGTACTACGTACGTGACGCTGTTGAGGCGGGATCGCCGACTATTAGAGATATTGATTCAGACCTTAAGTAGACTCTTATTTCTATTGACTAGTTCTTAGGTTTAGTTTTCCTTAGGAGGTTAGATGGACACTAGGTTAGGTTCGAGTCATATAGTGGTAGTAGTATTAGTATATTAAATGAGTAGGTAATATACGTTCGTCTTTACTTTCACACTGTAATCATAATGTTGCATGTTCATACATATGTTGCTATAAATAGTATAAACCTTACCTGTTAGGACACCAGCACCATTACCGATGATGCGCATATTCCACGCACACTTATTTGCCGGCTCACACACATCATCATCGGTAATTGCTATGTCACGTACACTTTAGATCATATTATCTTTTATTGATAGAATCAGTTAACAACTAAACCGATGTAGTATTGTGATCACTCTCTGATGTTAAGTATAAGACATGACATTCATTACTTAGACATTCATGCAATCATATTTTCGTGTCATCATGCAGTATTATGGGCATATGCCGACACTTATCATATAGTACTCATGATTTTGAGATTTGGATTTCTATGAGATTTCTGGATTTTTGGGGAAAACCGCAAAAATATATAAAAACTTCTCTCTCTCTCCTCTTCTCTTTTTTTTAAAATAAGATGCGGTTTTCTCGTGATGTATGTGTCGTCCACCATGAGTATTTCATGTTTTCTGATGGATTTCGAGACCCGATTCGAGGAGTGGATGAACCGTCTCGGGTACATGGTGGGCCCGGTATGGTACCCCGGGGCAAGAAGATCGAGTTGTAGACGATGAGCCTGGCAGGGGAAGGCTACCTACCGGTGATGTCTGGCGCGGCGGATATCCGGAGGATACCGACCGTTTTCGTGGGATTTGATGATATGGGCCGATCCGGACTGACGGAGCCCGACATATTGATACTTGAGGTTACATGTGTTGTGTCGATGCTTGACACGGATTTCCATGGATTTCATTGTTGAGATTTCAGATGCTTATACACACTTTACTATGATAACGGCTAAAGGTTCTCATACATATATATCTGGATTTCAGGATTTGTGACTTTACATTCATGGTGCATGCATTTCATTTCATATGACTTAGTACTATATGAGGCACTGACACGACACGGAGTATTTGCACTTACACGTAGTATTACCCTGCTATTACTAGATGTTTGGGATATAGTAGTGTATTATTATGACCTAGGATAGCGTCGTGCATTCGATTTCTTTTCGTAGATGTCTTCTACTCACGAGTTGGCAACTCACCCCCGTTGTGCCAAATTCTTTACAGGTTCGATGTACAGGTTTCCCGTGGCAGCTTGTTGGCACATCTTTTCTTCAGGGCGATTGGCACGGTAGGTTGGTTCACTTGTATCCGAACCACCATTGTACTTTTATTCATTCATTTGTATCTAGTAAGCTCCATCAACCATATTTGTATTACTTGATAAGTTATTGGACCAGTCTTTTACTTCGACCTTAGAGTCGCGCCTGTATTATTCTGATCTGGTGGTTTTGCTTTCTTTTGAGTTTTGAGCCTCGCCCTCTGGCGTTGTATATTATTGTGCTTGTTGTGGTTGTTTCCGCCTGTTGGCGTTGATGCTAGCACCCGTTTGGGGATGCTTTTTATTGTTTATTCATATTATACTTGTTGTACCCGTTTGGGGGCCAGTTTTTACAGAGGAGACTCTGCCGAAATTTTTGGTAAAATTTGCTGATGTTTTTTTTTACTTGTTTTCTTTTCTTTTCTTTTCTTCTTTTTCTTCTTTTATGGTTTAGATCTCTGGGCTTCGGCTTACTTAGGTCACGTGGCGCCTCTAGACGCTTCGTAATCTAAGTGCCGGTCACGTTCCGTACTTTCGGGTCGTGACAGAGATGCTTGAGCCCGTAGTTTTGAATCTTTGCGCAAGACTCCTGGGATGACAGTGTCGGAGTATGATATACAGCTTACCCAGTTGTCTTGATATGCTCCGTACCTAGTCGACACAGAAGAGAAGAGAATAAAGAGGTTCGTGCGAGGGCTTGATACACAGCTATTCCTTGCCATCGGCACCCAGCACTTTGATACATACGCTGCCGCGATGGATGCAGCCTTACTTTTGGAAGAGCGTCTTTCTGAGACTCCGGTCGTTTCTGGGCCGAAGAGGATCCGTACTGATACGCCAGCTCAGTGGCAGATGGGCAGACACCGCGATAGATTATTTCCGGGAGATGGTGGAGGCAGAGGATTGAGACGGGGTCAGTTATTTGGTTCATATCCACAGACCCAGCAGTCGTCTCTAGGATGTTTACGGTGTGGGAGTCAGTACCACCGTGTCAGAGACTGTACCATAGGGCGTCAGGGCACGGCGACAGTTCCGCATGTGACTTTACCACCCTCACCACCTTCTCAGAGAGCTTTACTTCCTACTCCTGATGATGCTTCACGCCAGCCAGATGCTTCTAGAGGCCGTGGGCATGGCGGTCCGGTCCAGAAAGGACGAGGCGACAGAGGCAGAGGCAGAGGCCGAGGCCGAGGTAGAGGCAGAGCATAGCCAGCTATTAGTGGTGGACAAGCCCGAGTGTTCGCGTTGACTCCTCAGGATGCACAGGCATCCAATGCGGTCGTGACAGGTACTCTGCCAGTATGTTCTTTTGATGCACGGGTATTATTTGATCCAGGCTCCACACATTCCTATGTATCCACGTACTTTGCACCGAGGTTGGGCCGAGAGTCTTCTCCGTTAGATCAGCCGCTTGTCGTTATTACCCCGGTAGGCGAGTCTTTTGTTGCCCGTTTTGTGTATCGATCGTGTTCCGTTCGTATCGGGGAGAGAGATTCTTCAGTTGATTTGATTCTCCTCGATATGCTAGACTTTGACGTTCTTCTGGGTATAGACTAGCTAGCCACCTGTTATGCATCCGTGGACTGCCGTGAAAAGGCAGTCAGATTCAGTTTTCCTGGTGAGCCGGTTCTTATTATTCAGGGAGATCGTAGTGCTACCCTTCCCAGCTTGATTTCTTCTCTTCGCGCTGGTCAGCTCTTAAGGAAAGGGTGTCAGGGATTCTTAGCCTATATTTGTGATACTCGCTCCACAGAGGTTCCGTTGGACCAGGTCCCTGTTGTGAGAGAGTTTCCTGATGTATTTCCTGACGAGCTGCCTGGTCTGCCACCAGAGCGCGAGATTGAGTTCTGTATTGACTTGATCCCCGGCACGAGGCCTATTTCTATACCTCCTTATCAGATGGCCCCGGCGGAGCTGAGAGAGCTAAAGGATCAGTTACAGGACTTGCTGGACAAGGGGCTTATCCGACCGAGTGTGTCACCTTGGGGTGCTCCCGTCTTGTTTGTTAAGAAGAAGGACGGAAGTATGCGCTTATGCATTGATTATCGTCAGCTGAACCGGGTTACTGTGCGGAACAGGTATCCCCTACCCCGCATTGATGACTTATTTGATCAGCTCCAGGGTGCAGGGTTCTTCTAGAAGGTTGATTTACGGTCAGGTTATCACCAGTTGCGGGTTCGGAAGGAGGATATTCCGAAGACCGCTTTTCGTACTCGATATGGTCATTACGAGTTCTTGGTGATGTCGTTCGGGCTCACCAATGCCCCGGCAGCATTTATGGATTTGATGAACCGTGTATTCAGGCCGTATCTCGATCAGTTCATCATTGTGTTCATTGACGACATCTTGGTTTATTCTCGGAGCCGGTAGGAGCATGGGCAGCACTTACGTATCACATTGCAGACTTTGAGGGAGCATCAGCTGTTCGCCAAATTCTCCAAGTGCGCATTCTGGCTAGACAGTGTCGACTTCTTGGGTCATGTGGTGACGAGAGATGGTATTTGTGTGGACCCGAAGAAGATCGAGGCAGTTCAGCGTTGGCCTAGACCAGTATCAGTTACAGAGGTTCGCAGCTTTCTAGGTCTGGCCGGCTATTATCGACGTTTTGTCCAGGATTTCTCCCGCATTGCTGCACCTTTGACCGGGTTGACCCGGAAGGGGGTTCCTTTTGATTGGACCCAAGCATGTGAGGATAGCTTCCAGCAGTTGAAGACTCGTCTGACTACTGCACCAGTGTTAGCATTGCCTTCAGGATCAGGCGGGTTCGTGGTATATTGTGATGCTTCTAGAGTAGGGCTGGGATGTGTGTTGATGCAGCACGACAGAGTTATCGCGTATGCTTCTCGGCAGCTGAGGAAACACGAGCAGAACTACCCCACCCATGATTTAGAGATGGCTGCAGTGGTATTTGCACTTAAGATCTGGAGACATTACCTATACGGTGAGTCGTGCCAGATATTCACTGACCACAAGAGTTTGAAGTATATTTTCCAGCAGCGAGATCTGAATCTGAGACAGCGCCGTTGGATGGAGTTGGTGAAAGATTATGACTGCGAGATTCTATACCATCCGGGCAAGGCGAATGTGGTGGCAGATGCTTTGAGTAGGAGGCCCGGAGGTAGCTTATCCTGTTTAAGCGCAGTACAAATGCAGGCGACGGCGGATTGGCAGGTTTTATGTGACAGCAGAGTGCAGTTCGAGTTTACTCCTACAGGGGGACAGCTGGCCCATTTCAGAGCACGCCCACAGTTACTTGACCGTATCCACGAGGCACAGTCCGGCGATGCCCGTATCTTAGAGATTATTGAGCAGATTCGGCAGGGCAGAGTTTCTGAGTTCGTGATTGATGATCAGGGGATACTTCGATTTGGGACTCGACTGTGTGTGCCAGATTCAGAGGGACTGAGGCGTGATATTCTCGAGGAGGCACATAGATCAGTATACATTGTTCACCCAGGTTCCACCAAGATGTACCGTGATTTGAGAGAGGTTTACTGGTGGGACGGGATGAAGAAGGATATTACAGACTTTGTGTCGAGATGCCTGACTTGTCAGCAAGTCAAGGCCGAGCACCAGAGGCCAGCCGGCGAGTTACAGCCTTTGCCCATCCCTGAGTGGAAGTGGGAGCAGGTCTCCATGGACTTCATTGTGGGTCTACCCAGGACCAGTCGAGGGTACGACTCTATATGGGTGATTGTGGATCGACTGACGAAAGCGGCTCATTTCCTGCCAGTGAAGACCACTTTTGGATTTTCTCAGTACGCCCAGGTTTATATTGATGAGATAGTGCGACTGCATGGTGTTCCGACTTGCATCGTGTCCGACCGTGACACCCAGTTTACCAGCCGATTGTGGCAGAAACTACAGGAAGTTTTGGGCACCCGATTGAGTTTTAGCACAGCCTTTCATCCGCAGACTGACGGTCAGTCGGAGCATACGATTCAGACTCTTGAGGACATGCTCAGAGCTTGTGTTTTAGATTTCGGTGGTAACTGGGATCGTCATTTTCCTTTGATCGAGTTTTCCTACAATAATAGCTTCCAGGAGACGATTCAGATGGCACCTTTTGAGGCTTTATATGGGAGGAGATGTCGATCGCCTGTATGTTGGACAGAGCTCAGGGAGAGCAGTATTTTGGGGCCACAGATCGTACAGGAGACGACCGAGAAGATACAGCTGATTCGGGACAAGATGAGAGCGGCACAGAGCAGGGAGAAATCATATGCTGACAGGCGTCGTCGCCGACTCGAGTTCGCTGTTGGCGATCATGTTTTCCTGAAGGTCTCTCCGATGAAAGGTGTGATGAGATTTAGGCGGAAAGGGAAACTGAGTCCTAGATATGTTGGTCCTTTCGAGATCCTAGAGCGTGTTGGTCCAGTCGCTTATCGGTTAGCTCTTCCGCCTAGCTTCCCCGATGTTCACCCCGTATTCCATGTCTCGATGCCCCGCAAGTACCTTCATGATCCTTCCCAGGCGATTCAGCACCAGACGATCCAGCTAGAGCGTGATCTTTCTTTCACCGAGCAGCCGGTGGTCATTATGGATCGGCAGGTGAAGAAATTGAGGTCGAAGGCTATACCGTCCGTCAAGTTCCTTTGGCGTGGCCCGAACAGCGAGGAGGTCATCTGGGAGACCGAGGTCGAGATGAGGAAGAGATATCCCCATCTTTTTGAAGGTACGCGTAGTTAAATTCTAAATTCGGGGACCGAATTTTTTTAAGGGGGGAAGATTATAACCCTTCGAAAAATCGTTTAGGCAGTTTTTCGGTAATCGGCTAAATTTTCGGCTTTTTCCGTAAAAAGTCAAAATAGGTATTTTTCATTGTAGACCTAATTATACAAAATTTAGATAAGATATTACTATAATTTTGTCACTAAAATGTCACTTATAATTTTCTAGTTAAATAAAAAAAATTTGTAATTAATTATTTTTTTTATTATTTTAAGCCTTTTTAAATACATTAAATTAGGGATAAATACAAATT
This sequence comes from Agapanthus africanus, assembly GCA_030015575.1. Lineage (NCBI taxonomy): Eukaryota > Viridiplantae > Streptophyta > Magnoliopsida > Asparagales > Amaryllidaceae > Agapanthus > Agapanthus africanus. The sequence goes on from JASDDO010000029.1 coordinate 221,732,981, forward strand.
TAATTAGGTAAATTTCATAATTAGGAATCTTTATAAGCTAAAATATGGTGTTAATAAAATTAAATCATGTCTTGCAAACTATTGGTTTTAGGGTGGGAAATTTTATGAAAAAATGAATTAAAATGAGGCTTTTTGTGAAAATATTGATGTGAAAGCATTAAATGATAACATATGATGTTTTATTGACCTAGAAACTTCTCCAAAAATCCCTCACCTCCCTCCTCAAGCTGCAGCCGACCCCAAGCTGCTGGAAATCCCCTCACTTCTCATTCTTTCTTGCTTCTTTTCTTGCTAAAAATTCAATAAAAATTCACAATTTCCATCTCAATTCAAAGCCAAACCCTAATCCAATCTCTTTTCAACCCAAATTAGTTCAAAAACTTGATGAAAGGAGGCTTTCTTGGTGACTTGATCATGCTAGGATACAATTGGTGAGGTAAAAATTCTAAACTAGTTTGCTAACTTGTAGTTTATTTGTGCTAAAATCTAATTTTGAAGTATTAATTTAGTGGTAAATCCTTGTTGATGAAAAATCAAGAATGGGTTTTGATGTTGAGTTAGGGTTTGAAACATGGTTGTTAGAATTAAGTTAGGGTTTTGGTTATCTAATTGATTAGAATGGTTAATTGTGTAATGATACGCTCGCTAAATCGATAGATTTCGATGTTTGCATCGAATCGGTATTGAATTTGCTTACTAGATTTTTACAAAAATTAGAATGCGATCAAAATGCGTTATGTTAGCGATATAATTAGCTTCGTATAGGACTATTAGAGTGCGCGAACGCGGGGTTTCGTCTAGTCGGGTTGTAGTTTTGTCGATTTCCCCGAAATGACGATTCTAGTTAAAGGTTAGCGATTTTCGTGCGTTTTCCCGCGCACCGAGTGCATGCTATGTTTAATTCGAGAGTGTCGATAATTGTATATTGTGACTTGCATCATTTTAGGTTTTGTAATCTTATGCTTGGTGTTGTGCAAATATAGGATCGTTCGGGGAAACATCGGACACGGCGCGTAAAGGCAAGGCGATGGTTGGATCGGATTAGCGGGGATTTCATGTGAGTAGATGTATTCATCTATGGGGGAATCGTCTGAATTGCGCGAGGCGCCCCCTAGTTAGGATTACCCTACTTTTGCAAGATTTATTTTGTTAGCTAGCTTATCCATTCATGTACACTGCATACCCTTATAGCGAACAGTATATTAAATTGCATGGACATTCATCTATACTTATGCGATATCACTTTGTAGGACACGAACACCATTACCATTGGCATCTGTTGCATGCGCACTATTCATGTGACACACACGCCTTTGGTAAATGCCATGCCACGTGCACTATAGAACCTGTTTATCATAATATCGCCACTTGCATTCATACTTGATATATGAAATTGCATAGCATACGTATACCTCGCATCATCATCATATTTATATAGATTTCTTGCCAAAATTCACATCGTATGCATTGATATCATAGACATTTATCATATATAACATGTGGACATTATGATTTTCTTGAGGATTTCAGTATTGCTGCGATTTCTGGATTTTAGGGAAAACCGCAAGAATTTAACAAAACCTTATATTTATCATTTTCAAAACAAAGTTGCGGTTTTCTTGTGATGTATGTGTCGTCCACCATGAGTTTTCATGTTTTCTGTTGGATTTCGAGACCCGATTCGAGGAGTGGATGAACCGTCTCGGGTATATGGTGGGCCCGGTATGGTACCCCGGGGCAAGAAGATCAAGTTGTAGACGATGAGCCTGGCAGGGGGAGACTACCTACCGGTGATGTCTGGCACGGCGGATATCCGGAGGATACCGACCGTTGTCGTGAGATTTATGATATGGGCCGATCCGGACTGACGGAGCCCGATATTGAGACAGATATGATTCCTATTTGGTGTCGATGCTTGACACGGGTTTTCAGATGATTTCTTGATGGTATTTAGCTATTATACAGATATTCATGTTCTAAAGTTAAGAATTCAATACCCTTAGCATTTAAAACACCTAAAGACTTAATAATGACATTGCATACCTGTGCATGCATACTAGAGATATTATATCACATATGGACATGCATGTTGTGGTGCATTGCGTGCATTCTTACGATTGCCTTATTAGATGTTATATTTACTCACGAGCTGGCAACTCACCCCCGTTGTGCCACAGTGTCTTGCAGGTCGGACTCATCAGTCTTGTTGCGGCGGCTATCTTATCATCAGCCCCTTCTGCTCAGACTCACGACATCGCCCGTAGGTGGGTTGCGAGCACACTTTATTTCTTTTTGCTTTATCATTGTATCTAGTATTCTCCATCTACCACTTTATATTGTATATGCGACCTAGTGATGAGACTGAGAGACTTGTATATTTGTGGTTCTTTTGGGTCGAGCTCACTAGAGCCGGCGTTGTGTTTTCTGATATTTTGCATCTCTTTATTGTTCTTTTCTTGATACTACTATTATATTGCATGTGGTTGTGATCCGTCTTGGGCGAAGATCTAGCTCCCGCTTGGGGATGCCATTTTTATGATTACAGGTTTATTATCTTGTTGTACCCATTTTGGGGGATAGAAAATACAGGGGAGACTCTGCCGAAATTTTCAGAAATTTATGTTGTTTTTTTTAAAAGGGATTCTATGCAACCTAAATGATTTTAAAAACCATTTTCATTAAAGGTTTTCCTTCACTCTCTTTTGATTTGGTTTAGATTCTTTTGGGCTTTGGCTGACTTAGGTTACGGTACGCCTTTAGACGTCTCGTAATCTAAGTGCCGGTCGCGTTCCGTACTTTCGGGTCGTGACAAGTAAATAAGCAATAAATGCAACATTATAAAATATAAATCTATATATGAGCCATCAGTGACAGTTTGGAAATGGCACGAATCATTGTTTTTAGAAAAGTAGGGGCTACGGTGTTTTTGTGAAAAGTTGTGTCATTTGAAAATCCGTAGCATTCCTCGGATTATCTTTTGAAAATTCATACGATTCATTAGTTTTGAAAATAGGTATGACTGGAGCATAGTCTAGCATCTACCTAAACAACTATAAGACTAAACTAAGGACCTAGTCGGAGTGATAAGGAAAAATCTTGGCATATTCCAAGATGATATATCTAGTAGTCAGCGATCTAGCCTCATAGCATCACGTACTGTATAATATATCGTACGACATCCTCGAGTCAAGAGTGCGGATCAATCATCATATGTATCTTGTACGGTAAAATCCATCGTACGACATCTCCAAAATCGAGGGTATGGGTCAAATATCATATATAAATCATCTTTCGTACGGTATCAATCGTCGTACAGTATCAATATCAAGGGCTATGGATCTAAAGTCTCGTACAATCTATTTTATCATCAAGTCACATGTTATCGCATGTTTTAGAAAAATGCATCGCCCAACGATCCTTTATTATATTATATCATATACGGTGTCGTAACTCAATCACATATCAAAATCTCGCAGCATCATGCCTGGTCATATCAACTCATATCCATATAATATATGCTATCCTCATCTCACATGTATATGTATTTATATATATATATATAAATATATATATATATATATAAACATACACACACACACACATATACACACAAAACCAAGTATGTGTGTGCGCTTGTGTGACTACACATATCCTAAAGTTCAAGACTAAGGTAAAAATCCTTCTACGAACACGCTTATTTTAATCCCGCGGTTTCCTAAAACCCTATTTGCTAAGTATCCAAATCTTGTACCAATAGATATATATATATATATATATATTAATATATAACCTATCCTACGTTTGTGGGGGTGCTATACGCCATCCACCCGACTTATCCCATAGATATACATCTACTTACCTCGATCCTCGCTTGCTGAAATCGATGACGCCTTGCTCTCCTTGTCGTACGAAGTCCACGTGGAGGTACCTACAGTTTCAAGCACAACGTATTGCACCAAGAATCGAATACGAAAAACCAAAGCGGCACACGAAACACAAATAGGTTAGAACATATGGCCTACATATGCAAGAAAAACCAATAACTCTCGACACCGATGTACGAAAGCCAATCAATCGATATAAAACACAAATATAAAAAACTCAAGTTATTAAAACTACGAAACGAAAACAACAACTCAAGAAAACACTCCCAGATTTGCCTCGGGTGAGAATTGGGATATTTTGCATGTAGGATAGGTTAAATTAACTGATATAAGAACCATAAACCAAGCACGAACCAATTCCAATATACCGAGACCGCAAATTGTGTCCTTCTTGGATAAATCTGTGGCCAAATCATGAGGTTTGGGTCTCGGGTCTCTAGGTTATCTTTTCGGTCACCTGCACGACTTTCTGTAATCGATAAATAATTTTCCAAGTCTCCGGATAGAAGCAGATCCTAATATCTCCTCACAATTCCCACAAAACCTGATATCGGCAAATCTAAAGTTCAAGTCTTGGGGTTCAGTCTCTGGTTTGGTCCAGAATAAAAGCACTGCAAGGGCTAGTGATCATAACTAAACCTCAATAACACCTTGGCAAACAATAATATCCCCTAATCCTTATCTAGGAAAATTCCTAACATCGCTAATCCTTATTAGCTTAACTCTAAACTACTATAGCATATTGGAAAACTAAAATCTTAACTAAAGGTGTGGAATTATATCTCATTTGGCAACTCAAGAATTTTCTTGAGTTGCACAAAGTCTTCAAAATCCTAGCTTGATCCTAAAAATAGGTTTGTAGTGAAGTTTGGAGTGACTTTTGTGAAGGTTGCAAGTGTTTTCGTGTGGATTTTGGGGGTGGTTTTGAGGTGGAAGAAGAGGAGGAGGAGAAGGAGAAGGAGATGAAGAAGATGAAAAAGAAATGAAGTGAGGATGGGTGATGAGCCATGGTCAAATACCCATCTCTCCCTCTCTCACACTCTCTCTCACTTGCCCATACCCTCATGTCCCCATTTCACAAATATCTCTCTTTTATTTTCCTTTTTCTTTTATTTTGAAAAAAGATCAAAATCATTTTAGAAAAGGAAAAGAAGCCATGGTTTAATTTAAATGCAACATGTGGTTTGCAACATGATTTGTTGCATGCCATGCGTATAAACATGATTAATGCATAATTAGTAAATAGTAATACAATTTAGCAATAAAGTTGTATATAATTAATTGTATAAAGATTTATAAAATGTCTAAATCACATAAATTCTTTAAAAATCAATATTTGATATAAATTTCCAAATATTTTCCAAATTATCGATATATAATTTTACCCTTTTCACTAAAACTAGTTCTCATATTTAAAAATATTAATGAACTTTATTATTTAAATTATTTAAATTCCAAAAAATAATATTTTATTTTCTCGAATGTTACAATATGATTATTCGGTTGTCATTTCTCTTTACCTTCTCCCAGGTTGTGGGGGCTCCTGGTATTAGGAGAGTACACCCACTACGCTTATTGGATAGTCTTCTTCTAAACCTTAGGCTGGTGCCGTGAGGTAGGGAAGGAAGAAAACCAATTAGCTTATGAACGGTGTACAGAAGGTAAGATGTAAAGAAATATGAAGGGATTGGAGTGAGGGCAAGGAAATATACGGTTACTGTCATGAATCTGGATAATGGAAGAGACAATACTAGGAATACCCAGCCAACCCTTCGAAACATCTTCATGTTTCAGTTTTACAGTGTGATATTAAGTGAAATCTGTTTTCCCAATTTTATTTTTACTCTAGGGTATGTATTTACCAGTTTTGATTCTCACGTCTGTATAGCGTTATAGATGCTGAGTAGGAGTAAGATATTGGGAATTGGGTGATCAGATTCTCAATATATATCAGAATTCATTTTAATTGGTGTTATTTAAAGAAATCATCTGGGTTTTTCCTGACGAAAAATATTTGGTTTTGAATATCCGTCGTTGTGTACCAATTTTAAACTGATATTTATGTACATTTATTTTATAAAGTGAGATATAACTTTTTGAAATTATTTTTTTGACATTTACTTATATCAGTTGATGGTTAGGTAAGAAGCATTCAGCAATGGTGTAATTCTTCTTAATTATAGCACAGTTTTCAACCTACGACGCACAGAGTTTGAGTTATTAAACTCAGAGGACTTATACAAAATATTGTATGTTGTCAGATGTCCATTAGGAAAAAGGGGTTGGTACTCATACTATATTTTGTTTACTTATGACTTCTCTAGTTATAAACAAGTATTTCGTTGAAACACAAGGTCCAAACTTTGAGAAGTTATACGTATAATAATAAAGTAGAGAACTATATGTTGCAAGTATCAGGATTCTTCGAGGTGATCGAAGATGTAGATACTTATGCTAGGTATTCCGTTGTAAGTAATATATTTTAGAACTTGCTTCTCTTTCATGTTACTCATTCGTGAGTACGCTCCTTGATGTGTAATGCTCATTGGCCTCCTTCCATATAGTTAATATGCAATGGGAATGGTTGCATGTATTTTGAATCTGGTTCCAATTAAATTAGTGCATTTTTTCTATATCGGATATAGAATGGATACATATCTTAATGATGTTAAGGTATATGAAGTTGTCCGGCTTATACTTAAAACTAGAATCCGGATAAACTCTAGGCACGTTTCAGTAATGGCAGTTTGTGGGTTTTCCCGAGCTTTGACGAGGGTTAACATTCTACCCCTGGAAGATCAATAGTTATATTGTTCTTGACTCGCCATAGTTTTAGTAAAATAGATTCTTTTCAGAAAACATTAGTAGGAGTATGGTAGAACTGGAATTGTTTCAAGAACCATAAATGATTACTGAAAATTTACTAGAACCTAAGGATTCAATTGGTTTCGAAGATCCATTCGCCACTCAGTAGATTTGGTGAGTAACCTCGGGCATCTGAGAGATACTTCGGTCTCCTCAAAGACGGTGACAGGGAGGTTTTTGATGTCCCAAACTTACCACTGCTGCTATTCTAGACTATGAGATCTGCCGGGAGGATGAGTATAACGTCGTTCTAAATTAGCATTAGAAGTGTATGTTTATATGACTCTGCCCGAGAGTTGTTGTAGTCAGTGGGAGCAGCGGAAGCATAGTGGGCAAGTAGCTTAAGTGTATTTATAGACTAAAGAAGGTATAGCGGAGATTGATCTTCTAGTTTTGATGTGAAAGTCATAGGGTTTGACTTCATCATAAACACAGATTGACCTGATAAGAAGGTGGTAGGGAGTGATGTCCTGGATTTTGGATGACATGCTCTTGATAAGAAGTGATCTTCATATACTACGATCGGTTATACTGTGCTTGTCACAAATTGTTTCTCCACATAGGATCTGGATTCTGGTAACTAGATTTACGGTTTTAGATCTACATTTAGGAAGTGTCCCAATTTGGGTACTTGACAATATTTTAAGTGTTTTAGAATGGATGAATACTGACGTGGTGGTGTACCAGCAGGTGATGGAGTCACCTTCTCTATAGAGATGTCTTCTAGACTGATAAAGAGAGGGATTTGCATGATTGGCATATCTCTTGCTTAGGCAATTGAGTCAATCATGAGATGTCAAATACCACACAAGATATTTCTTTTTCTCTAACTGCAATAAGCATATATATTAATCGAATCCTAGAGAAACGTTGGGAAGCAGTTATGAACATAAGTGGATGTTCTTGGTATATGGTAACGGTAGCCTCCTTCAAGAGGAGGTTATCATTTCTGGCTTCCAAGATGACCTGGATGACTGAGTGACTGTCAGAGTTATAGTTTACCCTCTATTGAGGGGAAGTATGTTGGACAGGTGGTCCAAGCGGTTACTATGAAAGGCATGGCTCTGGATACTAATTAAATTCAGTGGATGATATGGTCTAAGTAGTTTGTTTGATTTGGAGTTCATTTGTGAACTGGGTCCCATCAGATATCCAGATAAATTCTAAAACAGGTATCGCTTATTTTAGGAGACAGTCTTTCTCCGCGAAGTTGAGATATAAAGAGATAAAGATAGAAACATTGGAGCGGATCCACACACTGAGGCTATTTCTCGAACGCAATAGTTTCACAAACAGGTTTTGCGAGACTGATTAGTAGAGAAGTTGGGTGTTCGGTATCACACGGGTTGTGTATGCGACTCCGCAATAATTAACCTTAAGTACAAGTAGGCGATTGTTGGTTATAGTGCCCTCAAGTTAATTATTGTGATCGCAGGCACGCGATTGTGATGATTGAGGGAGGACTTATACCTGTAGGAGATAGTATGCTATCTGGTTTGTCTCTATCATCATGTAGGAGATAGTATGCTATCTGGTCTGTCTCTATCATCATGTACATGCTTTATGTGGTATTACAGATCACTATTACATGTTTATAGAGCCCATGAGATTCTTTCTTGACTACTGGCATTATGAAGGAGATCATATACGTGGGAGCTGGGTAGTCTATAAGCACATCCTTAAATGTCCCTAGTCGAAGGAGTATCGAGACTGAGCATCGATACTCCGGAGTAGACTAGTGTATACTTATCGAAACCCTGACGAGAGGTGGTGGCCGGTCTCACAAGCCATTGGTGTCAGTTAGTCACCTATAATAGTATACAGGTGCTCATAAGGTTATGAGTACAATGGACAAACTCGCCGAGAACATCCTGGTTGGTATTATACCTATTGTCAGGTAGCAGTTCCCAGGTGACATGAGTACAGGTTAGTTTGTCGGCCTGAGATCGTCATTTGTCTCGTGTGAGTTCCCACCATGGTTTGATTACTACCCTACAATGGCTCAAAGGAGTCGTTCATACAGGTTTTAATTGGGTACAGTCCTGAGCCACATAGAGGCGGTGAGCGGATCGTCGGGGATTTGTCTCTCCCGGTATTTGGTGTTAATGTCGCGTGGTGCACGAGTGACAATCACCAGAAATACTTGGCCAAGGTAGAAGAGAATTAATGATTGGATCAATAGTTTCTTAGTGGGTGATGGGCTTCATACCGACACGAAATATCACGTTATTAGGGGTCTGACTTTATCTACCCCCTAAACTCGATATGCGATACTCTTAGACGAATAGACCGGAATGTACGGAGGTTATCACTGATAGGCTCAGTAAGGGTATGGATGAGTTTGCTCGTCGGCCTTCCTTTCGCTTAATACCTGGGTAGCTGTTACATACAGCTAGTGACGCTGACATGCTTGTGGTTAAACCCACCGCCAGCGTATTGATGAGTCTTTAGAGTCCCACTAAGACGGGTTTTTCGGTTCAGGAGATATGATGTAGATGATGTATATCGGTACATACATGTGTCCGATTAAATATATATACATGCTACACAAACTTTAATCGGACGGTTGATAGTACTAGCAGCTTAGGATTAAGCCGAATTATTAAATCAAGTTCTGATATAATAATTTATATATATATATATATATATATATTTAATATATGTATTCTAGTATTATTTTCACTATTCTTTTTCTTTCTTGGCTATTCATATTTTTATACGAATACGCGTATATGTATCTCGATACGTATACAGGGTTCTATTCCGTATTTATACGGAATATCTTCTAGAAAATGGACACCTCATTATATGATTTTCTTTTTAGAAAATCATTTGGAAATAAGGTGGAGGGTAAGGAGGCATGAGCATTGTTGGAGGTACGTAGAGAGGTATGGCTTTTGATTATTTATTGAAAAATGAGATGAGATATTTTGGATGGTCGAAAAATGAGGAGCCATTTTTCTTTCTACATGCTTTGATTCACTCTTCATTCTATCATGCTTGATAGTTCTTTTACACTTAGCTCATTTCCTTTCTTTAGTTTCTGATGCCTTGTTTTTCCTCACCTCCTCCTCCTTCTTCTTTGATTGCTTACTTGAGATTTAAAGATGGGAGAAAAAATATAGTGCCCTACATCCCCACTCACCATTGCTAGCGACCTTGGAGCGTCGGTTGTTTCGCTGGGCAAACCTGGAGCCTGCATCGTTTCCCTCAGATGGATCATCTTCGGCAAAGGAGGACTGGCTTCCAAGCTCGATCCAAAAGACCTCTAGGAGCTAGGGATGATGGTATAAGACCAAAGGACACGGATCATTTGGTATAACAACTTCTAACCTTGTAACTAGTATATCATTTGTAGCTATTGTAGGTTTATGGTTCGATTCTAACGGGTTCCTTAGCGCCAAGTTTTTTAAACACCAATTTTTGTTCCGCACTGGCCACGATAGATGGCCAGGACGCTATCAAACCCCAACACCACAGCTATTGGTGAGGTGCACCTAAGATTATATACAGGTGCTCTATGGGGTGAGTACACTGGAAGGACTCGCCGAGAACTGGCTAGATAGTATTATACCTATTGTCAGATAGCAGTTCTTATATGACATGAGTGCAGATAGTCTGTTGACCTGAGGTCGTCATTTGTCGTGTTTGAGTTCCTACTGTGCTTTGATTGCTAACCTACGGCGGCACTATAGAGTCATGCAAACAGGTTTTAGTTGGGTACAAACCCGAGACACATGGAGGCAGTGAGCAATTGTTGGGGATTCTTCTCTTCCGGTATAGGGAGTCGATGTCACGGTGTGTTCGGTTGACCAACACAATAAGTCCCTGGCCAGTGCGGATTAAGAATTACTGATAATTAGATCAATATATTCTCGGATGGTCTTGAGCCACAACGGCATGACTTGTCAGATTATTCGGGGCCTAAAGTTTTCCACCCCTAGACCCGGCATGCGATACTCCCAAATGAACAGACCAGACTGTATGGAGATTGTCACGGACAGGCTCAGTAGGAGTTCGGACGAGTTTGCTCGTCAGCTTTCTTTTCGATAGATACCCGGGTATCCGTTATGTACAGCTAGTGCCACTGACATGTTTGTGGTTAAACCTACTTCCAGCGTACCGTCGAGTCTTTAGAGTCTCACATAGAGTGTTTCGCTGGTTCAGGCGAATCGATGTAGAGACCGTATGGTTGTACGTGCAGGGTTTCGATCATATACGTATACAGGCTACACGTATTTTTGATCGGACGGATAATGCTAGAGCGCTTAGGATTAAGCCGCTTTCTAGTTTTATAATATTGGATTATTTTTGTCTCTTGGTATTCGTGGTACGAATACGGGTATGTATATACTGTTGGAGATAGTGCCCTCAGAGTCAATTATTGGATCACAGGCACGTGATTGTAATGATTGAGGGAGGACCTATCCCGGTACGACAGTCTTACTCGAGATGATAGTATGCTATCAGGTTTACCTTTATCATCGTGTACTGCTTTAGGTGACATGACATATCGCTATTGCACGTTGATAGAGCCCCTAGGATTCTTGCTTGACTACCGGCAGTATGAGGGCGATCATATACGTGGGAGCTGGTAGTCTATAAGCACATCCTTAAAAGGTCCCTAGTCGTGGGAGTTTCGAGATAGGGCATCGATACTCCAGAGTAGACTAGTGTATACAGTCGAGACCCCGACGAGGGGCGGTGGCCGGTCTCACAAGCCATTGGTGTCAGTTGGTTCACCTAAGATGTATACAGGTGCTCATTGGGTTATGAGTACACCGGACAGGACTCGCCGGGAACATGCTAGTTGGTCTTATACCTGACGTCAGATAGCAGTTCCCAGGTGACATGTGTACAGGTTAGTTCATCGACCTGGAGATCGTCATTTGTCTCGTGTGAGTTCCCACTGTGCTTTGATTACTACCCTACCACGGCTCAAAGGAGTCGTGCAAACAGGTTTTAGTTGGGTACAGTCCCGAGCCACATGGAGGCAGTGAGCGGATCTTCGGGGGTTCGTCTCTCCCGGTATTGGGGGTGAGGTCGCGCTGTGTCTAGGAGAGCCATTACACGAAGTCCTTGGCCAAGGCAGGAGATTTACTGGTAGGTATTCCAGTAGTATCTCAGGGTGTTCTGGGCTACACTCCGACACGACATGTACCGCTTTTGGGGGTCTGACTTTTACCCACCCCCTAGGCCCGACATGCGATGCTCATAGACGAACGGACCGGACTGTACGGATATTGTCACTGACAGGCTCAGTAGGGTGTCAGGATGAGTTCGCTCATCGACGTCCCTTTTTGGTCAATAGCTGGTGGCACGTTACGTATTGGCTTATACCTCTGACGTGCTAGTGGTTAAATCCACAGCCATTGTATTGACGAGTCTTTAGAGTCCACCACACTTTCAGTTACTCAGGCTTTCGGGCGAAACGCTGTAGAGGCCGTATGGAGATATGGCAGGGTTCGATCAGATACGTGCGGTATTGCACGGATCGTGATCGGACGGTTTTTACTAGCCGGCTTTGGCTTAAGCCGGATCTTAGTATTTGATAGTGTAGTTTTGTCTCTTTGCATTTGTATTTCGGTCGGAATACAAATGCGGGTGTGTATGCACAGTATCGGGGTTTTCCTGTAATTTATTATGGGACCAGTTTTCTGGGGTTGCCAGTTTGCATTCCGTTCCGGCCGGTTTTCTCTTTTTCCTTCCCGGTCGGACTTTTCGTTGGAGGGGGTTATTTGCAATTGTGCAAATGACTTTTGAGGAGGTATGGGTTTTTGATATGTTTTGTGTTGGAAATTGGAGTGGGGCCAGCCACTGTTTGGGTGGATTGATTTTCTTCATGTGATTTGGTGATGGGATTTGGTATGGCCGGCCACTGTTCTTGGAATGTTTTTGATGTGGATTAATTAATTAGAAAGGGGTGTATGTGTATGGGTTTAGTGGTGGGGCCGGCCACTGTTTGACATGGAAGAGTATGGGCCGGCCACTGTTGGAGTGAGGATTATTTGAGTGGATTATTTTCATTTGTAAGGAATGGAATATATATATGTGTGTGTGCTGTGAGAATTTCTTCTTCTTGATTTGATATTAATTCCTACACTCTTCACACATTCATTCATCAGTGAGTTTTGCTTGCTATTCATTCTTCTTCCAGTGAGCTCAATTTTGTTGGCTGGCCGAGCCCAAATTGTGAGATTGCATGCTCATTTTCTCTTAGCATCCACCAATGAAAATCATTGTGCTCAAATTCCTCCATCTTGGCAACCTCATTAACCCCAAAGAGACAACGATTCTACATCATTCTACAGCAAATCTTGGGCGCGTCGGTTAGCCAACTTCGCGCCCGAGTTGCCTCGGTATAGAGGTGGGAGCCCGTAAAAGAATCCGGATACGTGGTGCCCTTCCGGCGAGGAGGCGACCACCGGAGATTCCGCGACGAGATCGGAGTGGAGATGAAGACCGGAGGACTCGGATCAGTCGGTACATCTCTTTCCCTTCTTCTAGTTAGCTTAGACTTGTTAATGGTTCGATCCGGATGTTTAGTGCGCGGTGGTGCCGGTTTGCTAAGTCCGCAAAATTAAAGTTTATCACCGTTTCAGCATTTGGCCGTCGGGTTGACGGCCGGGGCGCCGCCGTGCACTTACAGTGGTATCAGAGCCTCGCCATTAACATAGTCTAGCTTTGTGTAATGTGTTTTTCAGTTCCGATCGATCGAAATGTCCAAAAACCCGTATTTTGTCACGACAGTTTTCTGTTGAAATTTTTTGGTCTCTAAAAATTTTTCAGGTTGTATAAAAGTACTTTACTAGAAGAATTAAGGCCACTGGAAAAATACGATACACTGTTCCCTTCATCGATGCGCGGAACCGCGGCATAACCCTACATGGAGCCGCGGTTCCGCGGCCGATTGAAGGGATCAGTGGGCTGGTTTTTTCCATTGGGCTTCTGTTGTGAAAATAGGGTTTTTGGGACATTAAAATTGGACTCATAATTTCTGTAACTGCTACAGTATTGTTTTGGGGCCCACTTGTTATAATTTGATCGATCGGATATTTTAAACACATTTTTCACAGTATTTACATTATATATGCGACCGTGAATGTCACTCGATCGGTAAATCCTGTCTAACTGCTATAGCCCGGTTAGACGGATTTGCGAACGTGACCTTCACGTTGATGTTCTGTGTATTTGCTGTGATGTTGCGGATTGGTCGTGGGGGATAGCCTGGATGCAATGCTAGTGCAGTGTTGTTGTATTATGTACATTTGTTGTTGCGGGGCGAGCGTCCGACATGTGGACTGCCGTTACTGCCTGTTTGTATTATTCTTTTGGGGCACGACCTGGTTGCGGTCGATGTACCCGTTGTATGTATATTTTACTTTCTGTACTAGGGTTACCCCGCGGAGGGGTGCACGGATAGCCGGGTTCTAGAAGGCAACAAGCCCGCATCTCATGGCATTGGGACGGAGGGGGCTTCACTCCAGGATTGGCTGGCTATTCGCCGCACTCGTAGGGGGTATAGGATTTCATTGCACAGGCTATCCACACGACCAGGGGAACGTCGGGTTTCAGTAGTGGCTCTGTGAAACCCGGGGATCCCAGATATATGTTTTGTTCTGTGATGCTGTACATTTCTGTGATGTTGCATTTTATTCACGCCTTGAGCGAAATACTATATATTGGTATATATATTAGTAGATGTTGTATATGTTTTTCATCCACGCTAGTCCAGTCCTCGCTCTGCCGTTAGTTAGCTAACCTAACGGGTGATGACGGGACCCAGTGGCGAATGCAGATGGCATATACGTACGTCAGTATATTTTCGTTCTTTGTAGTGTGATCAATTGATGGGACTGCATTGATTCGGATCAATGCAAGTTAAAACAAACCTAATCTGATGTTGTTGGAACACTTTTCAAAAAGCTGTTATTGCAAGGACGTTCACTTTTGTTTTGCATCGTGGTATTCATTTGGAATATCCTGCTCCTCAGTCGACGAGGCAAGGGCCGAGATCCCTTCACCGGGAGTGACCCCTTGGACAGAAGTTTGCGTCAGGGCATTAACTTCACTATAGCCGATTACTTTTGCTTTGCACCGTGGTATTCAGTTGGAATATCCTGCACCTCATTCTACGGGGAAAGAGCCGAGATCCCTTCACCGGGAGTGACCTCTTTAGTAAAGGTTTTCGTCACTATATTTTCTAAAAAGCTATCCGTTCCTTCAACGATATCAAGTTCATTACGTTAAAGGTTTTCGCCAGAAACCATTCGTAGCCCTCCGTCGTTTCATATGGGTAGTCAATAGTATTCAAGCTGTGTATGTTGGCCAAAGTCAAGGCACAGTGTTTGGTAGCTGTTGGGTATTCATATGCAGCATAGATAGATGCGTTGGTTTGGGACAGCCGTACTGCCATTTTGGCCAAAGTCAAGGGTATGTACGGGTGGACTCAAATTAACCTGGAGAATGACGGGTTGAACTTGACATGTGACTTATGATATGTTGGCCAAAGTCAAGGTCATAAAAGCATGGGGTAGAAATCACATCGGGAGTTTCAAAAGAACTGAAACTTGCCAGGTATGCGGATACCTTCTGGAGTGTGATACCGTGAGCGGATTCCGTCACGTTATCATGCGATGATAGTTGGATCCCGATTCCCACTGATGAGTTGGTTTACTCCTCGGGTGACCCCGACTAATTCTTCTTTCAGGTTTGGAGGAGAATTTGAGGTACAGTGGGAGGTTTCCAAATTAGATAAATTGGTAACCATTCTGATCTAGGTTAGAGTGCACGCTTAGTGTTTCTTTTCTCTCTCTCTTTGGCAGCGACCATTGACCCGACCCAAGACTATGACTCAGTGACCAAGTTGACCGAACCTTCTTAACACTGGATTTTGGATTGTCAGAGTTGCAGACCTCATTGCCACTCCTACTTTTACCCTTTTCTCCAGGACACCCCGTATTACTACGAACGTCCACTTCCATTGGACAAAACCATCGTATGGTTAGATACGAACTCGAAGGAATTCGAGGATGGTTTCCAGTTCTGGAGAAAACGGATAAGGTTTATTCAGTTGTCTTTTCCCTTTTACCTTCTCTCAAGTTGTGAGTACTCCTTGGTTTAGGAGATAGTACACCTATTATGCAAATTGGATAGTCTTCTTCCAAACCTTAGGCTGGTGCCGACCGGTAGGGAATGAAGAAAACCAATTAGCCTAAACGGTGTGCAGAAGGTATTAAGATTAAGACAAAGCAAGGGATTAGTAAGAGGGCAAAGTAAAATGCGACTGATATTCACGACCAAACCAAGTATTTATTTGCCAATCCTAAATCACCTTTGTATTTCTCCAGGACACACCGTATTACTACGAAGATCCACAGTTTATTTGGATACTCCATCGTATGGTTATATACGAACTCGAAAGGAACTTGTTCCAGTTCGGGGATGGATTCTGGTCCAGGAGAAATAGGAATAAGGTTTATTCGGTTGTCTTTTATCTTCACCTTCTCTCGTATTGCGAGTGCTCTTAGGACTAGGACAGTACACCCATTATGCTTATTGGATAGTCTTCTTCCAAACCATAGGCTGGTGCCGAACGGTAGGGAAGGAAGAAAACCATTTGGCCTAAGGGGTGTGCAGAAGGTAACGACTAAAGACAAATAAAGGGATTTGGAGAGGTGGCAAAGAATTATGCGGTTATAGTTGTGAATCTGGATAATGGTAGAGGCATTACTGGGAATACCAGGATACCCCATCGAAACATTTCAATGTTTCAGTTCAGCTATGTACTGTTAAAAGAAAACTGATTTCCCGATTGGACACTTGCTCCAGGGTATGTATTTACCAGGTTTGATTCTCACATCTGTATGGTTTTACAGATGATGAGTGGGAGTAAGTTATTGGGAATAGGGTAATCATCCTCATTATATCGGGATTCGTTGTAATCGGTGATATTTGAGGAGATCACCTGGGCTGTTTGCCGGTCGGCAAATATTTGGTTTTGAATATCCGCTGTTGTGCACCAATTTCAAATTGATATATCTGTACGTCTATTTTCATAGAGTGAGATATACCTTTTGATATTATGTCGATGACATTTACCTATATCAGTGGATGGTTAGGTAAGGAGCATTAAACAGCGGTGTAATTCTTCTTAACCATAAGTACAGTTTTCAACCTACGACACACAGTGAAAGAGTTGTCAGACTCAGCGGACTTATACAGAGTATTGTATGTTGTCCAGTGTCCATTAGGACAGAAGGGTTGGTCCTCATACTATATTCTGTTTACTTTTAACTTCTCTAGTTCTTAGACATGTGTTTCATGGAAACACAGAGTCTAAGTTTTGAGGAGTTATAGGCATTTGAATAGAGTAGAGAACCAGGTGTAGAAAGTATCGGGATTCTTCAAAGTGATCGAAGATAAAGATACTTATGTATGGTATTCAGTTGATAGTAATAATAAAGAGAAATTGCTTCTCTTTCAGGTTACTCATAATTGGAAGCATTCCTAAGTTGAGTAACGCTGATCGGCCTCCTTCCATTTAGTTGACATGCACTGGAGACAGCTGCATGATTTGAATCTGGTTCAATTAAATCAGTGCCTCTGGTTCTATATTGGATATAGTACAGTTCATATCTTAACATTGTTAAGGTACGGGGAGTTGTCCGGCTTATGATTAAAACCAGACTCTGGATAACTCAAGGCACGTTTCTGTAATGGCTGTTTGTGGGTTGACCCAGGCTATGACGAGGGTTGACATTCTACCATAAGAAAGATCAATAGTGATATTATTCTTGACTCGCCACAGTTTTAATAAAAATGGTTATTTTTCAAAAACAGTAGTGGGAGTATGGTAGAACTGGAAGCGATTCCAGAACCGCAAACGATTACTGGAGATTTGATAAGGAACCTAAAGATTCAATCTGATTTGACATTCCATTGGCCACTCCGCAGATAAGGTGGGTAACTTCAGGCACCCGAGAGGTACTCCGGTAGCCTCAAGGACGGTGACAGGGAAGTTCTTGTTTACCCACACTTGCCATTGTTGTTGTTCCAGGCTGCGAGACCCGGCAGGAGGATGAGTATAGCGTCGTTCTAAGCTTGCTTTAGAAGTGCACGTCTGTATGACTCTGCCAGAGGGTTGTCGTAGTCAGTGGGAGCAGCGGAAGCATTGGTGGACATCAGGCTTATGTCTATTTATAGACTAAAGTAGATGTAGCGGAGATAGACCATCTGTTTCTGATGTGACAGTCATAGTTTTGACGTCATCAGAATAGGGGATGGATCTGTTGAGAAGGTAATAGGAAGTGATATTCCTATACTACGATCGGTTATATTTTGGTCGTCACACAGTGGTTTCTCCACATGGGACTTGGACATTATATCAGACATACTTGTTACTAGATCTATGGTTTTAGATCTAGATTTGGGAGGTTTCCCAATCAGGGTACTTTGACAGCATTCTAAGAGTATTTAGAATGGACGACTCCTGGCATGGTAGTGTACCTGCAGGTAATGGAGTCACCCTCTCTAAAGGTGTCTTATAGACTAAAGTAGAGAGGGATGTGCATGATTGGCAGATCACTTGCTTAGGCAATTGAGTCAATCATGAGATGTCATGTACCACACCAGATGTTGTTCTTGCATTACATGCAATAAGTTGACATTGATCCAATCCTGGAGAAACAGTCGGAAACAGTTTTAGAACATAAGTGTATGTTCTAGGGATATGATAACGACAGCCTCATTCGAGAGACAGTTATCATTCCAGGCTTCCAAGGTGGCCTGGACGACAAGGAGGTTGTCAGAGTTATAGTTTTCCCTCTGACGAGGGGCAGTATTTTGGACAGGTGGTCCGAGGCAATACTGAGGGTGGCATGGCGCAGGATACTGATTAATTTCAGTTGACGATACAGTCTAAGAAGTTTGGATTTGGAGTTCATTTTTGAGCTCGGTCCCATCAGATATCCAGACACTCTAAGACAGGTATTGCTCATTTCGGGAGATGGTTTTCTCCACGAACTTGAGATATAGAGAGACATAGAAAGAAACTTCAGAGCAGATCCACTCACTGAGGCTATTCCTCGAACGCAATAGTCTCGCAAACGAGCTTTGTGAGACTGACTAGTAGAGGAGTTGGGTGTTCGGTATCACACGGGCTGTGAGTATGCGACATCGCAATAATTAGCCATGAGTGCAAGTGGGAGATTGTTGGAGATAGTGCCCTCAGAGTCAATTATTGGATCACAGGCACGTGATTGCAATGATTGAGGGAGGACCTATCCCGGTACGACAGTCTTACTCGAGATGATAGTATGCTATCAGGTTTACCTTTATCATCGTGTACTGCTTTAGGTGACATGACATGTCGCTATTGCACGTTGATAGAGCCCCTAGGATTCTTGCTTGACTACCGGCAGTATGAGGGCGATCATATACGTGGGAGCTGGTAGTCTATAAGCACATCCTTAAAAGGTCCCTAGTCGTGGGAGTTTCGAGATAGGGCATCGATACTCCAGAGTAGACTAGTGTATACAGTCGAGACCCCGACGAGGGGCGGTGGCCGGTCTCACAAGCCACTGGTGTCAGTTGGTTCACCTAAGATGTATACAGGTGCTCATTGGGTTATGAGTACACCGGACAGGACTCGCCGGGAACATGCTAGTTGGTCTTATACCTGACGTCAGATAGCAGTTCCCAGGTGACATGTGTACAGGTTAGTTCATCGACCTGGAGATCGTCATTTGTCTCGTGTGAGTTCCCACTGTGCTTTGATTACTACCCTACCACGGCTCAAAGGAGTCGTGCAAACAGGTTTTAGTTAGGTACAGTCCCGAGCCACATGGAGGCAGTGAGCGGATCTTCGGGGGTTCGTCTCTCCCGGTATTGGGGGTGAGGTCGCGCTGTGTCTAGGAGAGCCATTACACGAAGTCCTTGGCCAAGGCAGGAGATTTACTGGTAGGTATTCCAGTAGTATCTCAGGGTGTTCTGGGCTACACTCCGACACGACTTGTACCGCTTTTGGGGGTCTGACTTTTACCCACCCCCTAGGCCCGACATGCGATGCTCATAGACGAACGGACCGGACTGTACGGATATTGTCACTGACAGGCTCAGTAGGGTGTCAGGATGAGTTCGCTCATCGACGTCCCTTTTTGGTCAATAGCTGGTGGCACGTTACGTATTGGCTTATACCTCTGACGTGCTAGTGGTTAAATCCACAGCCATTGTATTGACGAGTCTTTAGAGTCCACCACACTTTCAGTTACTCAGGCTTTCGGGCGAAACGCTGTAGAGGCCGTATGGAGATATGGCAGGGTTCGATCCGATACGTGCGGTATTGCACGGATCGTGATCGGACGGTTTTTACTAGCCGGCTTTGGCTTAAGCCGGATCTTAGTATTTGATAGTGTAGTTTTGTCTCTTTGCATTTGTATTTCGGTCGGAATACAAATACGGGTGTGTATGCACAGTATCGGGGTTTTTCTGTAATTTATTATGGGACCAGTTTTCTGGGGTTGCCATTTTGCATTCCGTTCCGGCCGGTTTTCTCTTTTTCCTTCCCGGTCGGACTTTTCGTTGGAGGGGGTTATTTGCAATTGTGCAAATGACTTTTGAGGAGGTATGGGTTTTTGATATGTTTTGTGTTGGAAATTGGAGTGGGGCCGGCCACTGTTTGGGTGGATTGATTTTCTTCATGTGATTTGGTGATGGGATTTGGTATGGCCGGCCACTGTTCTTGGAATGTTTTTGATGTGGATTAATTAATTAGAAAGGGGTGTATGTGTATGGGTTTAGTGGTGGGGCCGGCCACTGTTTGACATGGAAGAGTATGGGCCGGCCACTGTTGGAGTGAGGATTATTTGAGTGGATTATTTTCATTTGTAAGGAATGGAATATATATATGTGTGTGTGCTGTGAGAATTTCTTCTTCTTGATTTGATATTAATTCCTACACTCTTCACACATTCATTCATCAGTGAGTTTTGCTTGCTATTCATTCTTCTTCCAGTGAGCTCAATTTTGTTGGCTGGCCGAGCCCAAATTGTGAGATTGCATGCTCATTTTCTCTTAGGATCCACCAATGAAAATCATTGTGCTCAAATTCCTCCATCTTGGCAACCTCATTAACCCCAAAGAGACAACGATTCTACATCATTCTACAGCAAATCTTGGGCGCGTCGGTTAGCCAACTTCGCGCCCGAGTTGCCTCGGTATAGAGGTGGGAGCCCGTAAAAGAATCCGGCTACGTGGTGCCCTTCCGGCGAGGAGGCGACCACCGGAGATTCCGCGACGAGATCGGAGTGGAGATGAAGACCGGAGGACTCGGATCAGTCGGTACATCTCTTTCCCTTCTTCTAGTTAGCTTAGACTTGTTAATGGTTCGATCCGGATGTTTAGTGCGCGGTGGTGCCGGTTTGCTAAGTCCGCAAAATTAAAGTTTATCACCGTTTCCGCATTTGGCCGTCGGGTTGACGGCCGGGGCGCCGCCGTGCACTTACATATACGGTGAGGGGTATTCTTGTAATTTCACAAGAGTGCTTCTAGAAGAAGACACCTTATTTGTGCTTTAATCCATTTATTTAAATGGATAATTAGGTGGAGGTATGAGGTGTTATTGATCATTATTGAAGCATGGCTACTTTGGTTACTCATTCTCATTTGATGACTATTGAACCATGGTTGTATTATGTTGTTATTATTATTGATATCAAATGGTTCATAGCCATCAACTTTTAGTCATTCTTCAATTGAATTATCACTTGAACATTCTCTCCTCCTCCTTTGCTCTCTTCTTCTTCCTCAAACCCTAAACACTCTAATGAGTTGAGAAACCTAGGATAATTGAGACAAATTAATACATAATCATTCTCTACATCCCCTAAGCTACCTAGATTAGCAAACTAAGTACTTTAGTTACCTTATTTTAGAGGTTGGAGCTTGAACTATAGACTCTCGGGTGGATCTTCTTCAACACTTGGAGACCGATTACCAAGCTCGATCCATACACTCGAGGAGCTTAAGAAGAGGATAAGAAGACCCGAAAGACTTGGACACGAAGTTATAGATCACGTCATAGTAGATTAGAACCTTCTTTAGATATGCTAGCTAGGGTTTATGGTCGATCTTGGGAAAACAGTCGATGTTGCTTGCAATAAAAATTGTTGTTTGTTAATTCCGCCTCACTGCAACCCTGTAGAGTGTACGACATCGACTTACATTTCTTTAAAACCAGCTAGTATTACTAAATAGTCCGATTAAAGCATGTGTATAAAATACACGTGTTCAATCGAACACCCCAACGTATCGAAATACACAAACTACACCGTTTTTCCTGAACCAGGAAACTCTCTGTGTGGGACTCTAAAGACTCGACAATACTTTGGCAGTGGGTTTAACCACAAGCGTGTCGGTGGCGCTAGCTTTACGTAATGGCTACCCAGGTATCTATCGAAATGAAGATCGACAACAAAACTCGTCCGAACCCCCAGTAAGCCTATAAGTGACATTCTCCGTAGAGTCCGGTCAATTCGTCTAAGAGTATCGCATATCGGGTCTAGGGGGATGGTAAACGTCAGACCCCTATTAGCACGGTAAATCGTGTCGGTGTGAAACCCAATACAACCTGAGAAACTACTGCTGTACCTACCAATAAATCTCACCTGCTCTGGACAGGGACCTGTAGTATCGGCCAACCGTACACAACGCGATATCAACTCCCACTTTCGGGAGAGACGAGTCTCTTCGATCACCAACTACCTCCAAGTTCTTCAGGACTGCACGCAACTATTACCGGTTTGCATGACTCTTTAAAACCATGGTAGGGTAGTAATCTATGTACAGTGGCAACACACTTGAGAGTAATAGTGATGTCAAGTCATTGGACTAACCTGTACTCATGTCACCATAGATAGATACAAACAAGATAGCAAACTATCATATCAAGCAAGACTGTTTAATCACGTATATATCCAAAGCATCCAAAATGTAATATATAATCCTGTACTATACAATAATGGCATTTAAGGCATATATACTTAACACTTGCATACCTTCCCACTGCTCCCACTGTCTATGAATCCATCTGGTTGATCCATATAAATGCACTTTTTTAAACTTTAATTTAGAAAAGCTGTATTAACATCCATCTGCCAGATGTGATAGTCATGAAAGACAGCAATGGCAAATAGAATCTGAATGGATTTTAGCATAGCCACTGGAGAAAAGGTTTCGTCATAGTTTATACCTTGTCTTTGACGAAAACTTTTTACAACAAGTCTAGCCTTACAGATTTCCACATGTCCATCTGCACCAATCTTCTTCTTGAAGATATACTTTCATCCAACTGGTTTTACCTCTGGAGAAGCAACGTCGAAAGTCCATACTTTGTAGGTGTACATGGACTTCATTTCAGATCTCATAGCATCCAGCCATTTCATGTTAGTGTATATGCCCTAGAGGCCATTACTGTATCATACTAGTTTGTATATTACTTAATGGAAGCTTGGGATATTCACCTTGTATATACAATCTTGCTCAAGATAGTAGTATGCTACTTGGTTTGTTTCTACTTCAATGTGTACATGTGTTTATTTTAGTATATCGCCTATACACATTAGTAGAGCCCTTAGGATCTTTGCTTGATTACCAGCGTTGTGATGGCAGTCACACTAGTGGGGACTGGGTAATCTATAAGCACATCCTTATGCAGGTCCCTAGTCGCAGGACTATCGAGACAGGGCATCGATACTCCGGAGTAGACTAGCGCATGCGCTTCTCATCCCAATATGGGAGACGGTATGTCCCACAGCCGTCAGTACGTCGTACTGGAGATAGTATGCGGGTGCTCGTTGGGTTACGAGTACACTGGACAGGACTCGTCGGGAACTGACCGGTTGGTATTATACCTATCGTCAGTTATCAGTTCCCAGGTGACATGAGTACAGCTTAGTCCGCTGACTTGACACTGTCGCTTCGTCTCGAGTGTGTTCCCACTGTACTTTGATTACTACCCTACCACGGCTCAAAGGAGTCGTGCAAACAGGTAGTAGTTGGGTGCAGTCCGGAAGCACTTGGAAGCAGTGACGGTTAGACTGGATTCATCTCTCCCGGTATTGGGGGTTGACATCGCGCTGTGTCTAGAAGAGCCATTACACGAGTAGTCCCTGGCCAGGGCAAGCGGGATATACTGGTAGGCTTCCAGTGTTATCTCAGGGTGTATTGGGCTTCACTCCGACACGACTTGTACCGCTATTAGGGGACTGACGTTTTACCGCCCCCTAGGCCCGCCATGCGATGTATCAGACGAACAGACCGGACTGTACGGAGATTGTCACATTCAGACTCAGTAGGAGTTCAGATGGGTTTCACCTCGTCAGTCTTCTTGTCGGCATCTACCTGGGGACCGTTACGCACAGCTAGTGCCGCTTGCGGTCTGTGGTTAAACCCACTGCCCGCGTAGTGTCGAGTCTTTAGAGTCCCACACAGAAAGCTATTCTCCTTTAGGCAAAAGAGTAGAGGTCGCATGGTTTTGCGACAGGGTTCGGTCACATCCATGCACTTGTGCACGTACAGTGTCCGGACAGTTTACACTGGCGGGCTTTGCTTTAAGCCAGATCCTAGTGTACCTTTTGGGATTGGTTTTATCCAGTATGCATCCGTGTTCCTCGGAACGCGGATGCAGGTGTGTATGCACAGTTGACGGAGAGACAGAGGCAGAAGATTCTCATTAGGGTTGTTAACCGTTGACCGTTGACTATTGACTTTTTGCTCAACCCTAATGAGAATATGATATATGATTAACAATTATATTAATTAAGTATTATGGTGACATGGTTGTTGAGGGATTGAATTTGTTGACATGTTGACTTTGTTGACTTGTTGACTGACCATCATGATAACAATAGCTATCATTTCATGGCAAAGACTTTTGCTTGCTTGCTCGCTTGTGCAAAATGAGTGCATGAAATGATATGGCTATTGTTGCTTAAACCATCACATAATACTTGATTGCTATGATGTGTTATGATGGTTATGGATTATGAGAGCCAAATATGAAAAGTCTTCTCTCATTCTATCATTCTCATTCTCTCTCTTGTTCTTGAGCTCTCATCTCCTTCCTCTTGCTCTCCCTCTCTTAGTCTATGGTTCACTTGTCTCATGTGTTGAGAACCAAGAACCATAGAGAAAATCCCAATACACTCTTCTCTACTCACTCTAGTTCACAAGGTTTAGCAAACCAAGTGAACTAGTTTCTTCAAAGATCGAAGAAGAAGCCAAAGGTAGAAGCTTTCGAGGTGGATCTATCTTCGGCGCAAGGAGACGACGGAGTGAAGCCGATCTGGACAACCATCAAGGCTTGAAGACGAAGGAGATCAAGAAACAAAGGTATAACCCCCTAACCTGGTAGTTAACAACTCCTAGTTAGGTTGTTAGTTAGATGTTTAACAAAGATCCGGTTTTGAGTCTATGTTACTACCTCTAGAAATTGTTTTTCGTCAAATTCCGCATGCCCGAAAGTACCGGGAGAGGTAGCATGGACTTACAGTGGTATCAGAGCCTAGTTAAACTCTATCTAACATGTTAGCAAAGTAGCTAGAAGATCGATCAAAGAAAAATTCCCGAAATGAACCCCGATATCATGCTTGCTGTCGAATTTTTCCTCTGTTCCAAAAATGATAAATCATACTTTAAAATTCGGCTCAGGGTTTTTATAACAAACTGACAAAATTTCGTCCACTGAACCAATCAAAGCGCCGCAGAAACGCGGCGGGAGCGTGCTCCCGCCGCGGTTCCGCGGCCGAGTTAGCTCGGTAGTGGGAAATTTTGGTTGCAGTTTGTTTAGTGGGGTATTTTGGGTTTTTTGGAATATGTATTTTCTGCCAGATTTTCCAGAACGAAAATTTTGTGTTTGGGTCCTGAAAATCCGTATTTTTGATCGAACTTCTAAAAGACTTAAGCTGACGGGTTTTTCTGTGATGTGATATTTGTATTGAACGTCTGCTAATCGCTATATGTCGATTAGTGGGGGTTATACAAATCTGTGATCTGTAATGTTATTGGAATGTGTATATGAATTCATTGGATTGTCGCGGGTGAATAGCCGGGGGTTGTGAGACGAGAGTTTTCTTTTCTTTCAATTCATGTAAATTTGTAAATTGATGTAATAATTATTTGTATGGCCGCACAACCGGGTCGGGGTTGTAGCCGTCATTGTATAATTTCTTTTTACTGTTTTTGCTCCTAGGATAGACCCATGGAGGGGGTGCACAAACTACCGGGTATGCCGAAGTGCCGAGTGGCCTACTCAAGGAGTTAAGGGA
Organism: Agapanthus africanus; assembly: GCA_030015575.1. Lineage (NCBI taxonomy): Eukaryota > Viridiplantae > Streptophyta > Magnoliopsida > Asparagales > Amaryllidaceae > Agapanthus > Agapanthus africanus. The sequence continues at coordinate 221,759,055 of JASDDO010000029.1, forward strand.
GGTTGCTTCGCTTCGGGTACTTGGCGGGTAGTTTGCCGCACCCGTAGGGGTCTTGGGTGGGGTATTGGCTATTCACCGCGACCGTGTAATCTGCTTTTCGTTACAGGCTCGTACCAATTGCGGGTTCCTAGTATATCCAATGTGTTCATCTATGATCTGAAATGGCTATCATTGCAATATATCTATATATGATATTATTTAGGCGTTGCTTATGTTTTACAGCCGCGCTAGCCCAGCCCCCGCTCTGTCGTTAGTTAAGTAACCTAACGGGTAATGACGGGGCCCCGTGGCGAATGCGAATGGCATAAGCGTACGTCATATTTTGGTTGTTTTCTGCAATGGTAGGATTAAATGATGGGACGCATTAAAAGAACTAATGCAAGAATATCACGCATTAAAAGAACTAATACAAGAAAAATAAACCATGTAAAAGTCGTTGGAACACTTTCGAAAAACCACTCGGTTCTTTTCAAAACTAACTTTTAAATGCGGAGCTTGAGCCACTCCTTTTTAAAAGCTCTCTCGTTCCATCAATTATATCAAGTTCACTACGTTCACGGTTTAGCCAAAACCATTCGTAGCCCTCCGTCGTTTCACATGGATGGTCAATAGTATTCAAGCCATGTTTGTTGGCCAAAATCAAGGCATAGTGATTGGTAGCTATTGGGTATTCATGTGCAGCATAGATAGATGCGTTGGTTTGGAACAGTCGTACTGCCTTGTTGGCCAAAGACAAGGGTAGGTGCGGGTGTATTCAAATTAACCTGGAGAACGATGGGAAGAACTTGACATATGACTTATGATTTGTTGGCCAAAGTCAACGTCATAAGAGCATGGGGCAAAAATCCACATCGGGAGTTTCAAAAGAACTGAAACTTGCTAGTGTTGCATACCATTTGGAGTGTGATGATTCTGGTAGGATTCCTTCAGTTTCGTCACGCGATGATATTTGGATCCCGATCCTACTGTGAGTATACGCTACTCCTCGGGAAATTTCTCACTTAACAATCAATGCTATAAACCAAGTAGGTGTCTAGAAAGGTGTTAGCGGGGCTACACCCCCAGGGAAAAGAGGTTATTTAATTAAGGAACTTCACGAAAGCGTTGAAAAACCTCCCTCGAAGTACCGACACTGGCCAGGCTGAACGGTTAAGCAAGTATTGTACGGTGAGATTGATCCTGACTAATTCTTCCTTTTTGGTTTGAGGAGGGATTCGAGAAAAAGTGGGAGCCATCCTGTTTAGACAAACTAAAAACCATTCTAAACTTGCAAGAGCATCATGCTTAGTGTTTCTTCTCTCTCCTAATTGCAGCGACCAATCGACATGACTGGACTTAAGTTACTCCTAGATAAAAATATACTGACAGGGCCAAACTACAAAGATTGGCTCAGGAATGTCAAGATGGCAATCACTTATGACAAGCTGGGGTATCTTCTTACCACCAAAGCTCCCCCTGTCCCAGGTCCCAAAACTAGCGTCGCGGATAAGGAAATCCGTAAGACCTGGGAACTAGACTGCGCGAAGGCCAAGTGCCTCGTGCTTGCCTCTATGGACAATGAACATCAGAGGAGGCACGAGAATATGGACCTGGAATCCATATTTCTTCATACAAAAGAACTGTATGGAGAGCAATCTCGTATCGCAAAATACGAAGTGTCGAAGAAGTTATTTTCGGCAAGATTGGCCGTCGGATCATCAGTAGCGGAACACGTGCTTAAGATGATTGGCTACATTGAGGAGCTCACGGACCTAGGGACCACGTTGGAGAATGAGCTCTATACGGACTTGATTCTCCAGTCCCTTCCTTCCACTTACGCCCAGTTTATACTGAACTTCAACTTACAAGAAAAGGAAGTTGAACTTTCAGAACTCCTCAACATGCTGAGGAGCGCAGAGGGCACCCTACAGAAAGATAGGCAAACTTCCACTTTGTTTGTAGGAGGATCTTCTTCTTCTAGGTCCAAGGCGAAAGCCAAGGGAAAGAAGAAGAAAGCCCCCGCCAAACCAAGAGGCGGTGTTAGTAAAGTGGATACGAAGGGAAAGACAAAAGCAACAAAGAAAGTGGGAAAGCTTGTGGATAAGGAAGAATGCTTCTATTGTCATAAGAAGGGACACTGGAAGAATGATTGCAGGGCTTGGAAAGCCAGAACACAGGATCTGAAGCAGGTTGCGGCTTCAGCTTCAGGTGTGTATGTTATTGAAAACTGTCTTTCAATAAACTCTACTTCCTGGGTATTGGATACCGGATCAGGATCTCATATCTGTAATTCTTTGCAGGCGTTGAGAAACCGTAGGGTTTTGAAGGCAGGTGACATGACCCTCAAAGTTGCAAACGGAGCTAGCATGGATGCTAAGGCCGTGGGGGACTATCACCTGGGGTTGTCAGATGGACACGTTTTGGTTTTGCGTAATTGCTATTTTGTACCCAACGCAACTTGTAATATCATTTCTGTATCTTTGACTTCTAAAGAAGGTTATGAATTTGCGTTTGTAAGTAATGTTGTAAACATTCACCTTAATCAAGTTCTGATTGGGTCAGGTACATTAAGCAATAGTATATACGTATTAAACCATCCGCAGATTTTCAATGTCCAGAATACACACAAAAGAAAGTCTCCGGAAATCAATCAGACTTTCTTATGGCATTGTAGACTGGGTCACATCAATGAGAGAAGGTTGACGAAGTTACATACAGAAGGATATTTGAATCCGTTCGAATATCAATCGTATGCCACTTGTCAATCCTGTCTCAAAGGAAAGATGACAAAGACTCCGTTTACTGGACACGGAGTAAGGGCGAGCGAGCTCTTGGGACTCGTACACAGCGACGTGTGCGGTCCAATGTCTACACATGCGCGAAGCAGCTATTCTTACTTCATTACTTTTACGGATGACTTTTCAAGGTACGGTTATGTCTTCTTAATGAAACATAAGTCCGAAGCCTTTGGAAAGTTCCAGGAATATAAGAATGAAGTAGAAAAACAAACCGGCAAAAGTATCAAATTTTAAGATCGGATCGAGGTAGAGAATACTTGAGTGCCGAGTTCCTGGACTATTTAAAAGAGAACGGAATTCTCTCTCAGCTTACTCCTCCATACACTCCGCAACATAACGGTGTATCGGAGAGACGGAACCGAACCTTATTGGATATGGTACGGTCCATGATGAGTAACGCTGAGTTACCGCGATCATTCTGGGGGTATGCACTAGAATCAGCTGCATACCTTTTGAACCGAGTTCCAACTAAGACTGTGCCTACTACACCATATGAGATGTGGTGTGGGAAGAGACCCTATCTTAAGCATATTAAGACATGGGGATGTCCAGCTTTTGTTAAAAAGCAGCATGCGGACAAGCTCGAGGCACGCTCAGTACAGTGTAAGTTCGTGGGATATCCAAAGAACTCCAAGGAATATTTTTTCTACTGTGAAGAGGAACAAAAAGTTCTTGTTTCTCGTTATGCCTACTTCTTGGAAACTGAGTTTTTGGAAACCCAGATAAGTGGGAGCACAGTAGAACTGGAAGAAATTCCAGAACCACGAGCTATTACTGAAAGCTTAGTGGAACCAGAGGGTTCAAAAGAACAAGACATTCCTACGCCACTCCGCAGGAGTAGTAAGCAGTCTCATCCGCCCGAGAGATACTACGGTTTTCTCATAGACGGGGATAGAGAGGATTGCATCATAGATTATGATGAGCCTACTAGCTTCCAGCAGGCCGTTCAGAGCGTTGACTCGGTAAAATGGCTGGATGCAATGCGGACCGAAATGGAGTCCATGTACACCAACAAAGTATGGACGTTGGACATTGCTCCAGACGGGGTAAAACCCGTAGGATGCAAGTGGGTCTTCAAAAGGAAGATTGGTGTAGATGGACAGGTTGAGACCTATAAAGCTAGACTTGTTACAAAGGGTTTCCGTCAAAGACCCGGCTTGGACTATGACGAAACCTTTTCTCCAGTGGCTATGCTGAAATCCATTCGGATCCTTCTTGCCATTGCTGCCTTCCACGATTATGAGATCTGGCAAATGGACGTAAAGACAGCTTTTCTAAATGGAAATTTAGAGGAGTGTGTCTATATGGACCAACCAGAGGGTTTCATTCAGAGTAGGAGCAGCGGAAAGGTGTGCAGGTTGCTTAAGTCTATCTATGGACTAAAGTAGGCATCGCGGAGTTGGAACATCTGTTTTGATGAGACGGTCAAGGAATTTGGCTTTATTAAAAATCCAGATGAACCATGCATCTATTGTAGATTTGTACCGAGAACTGTAGTATTCCTCGTTTTGTACGTGGATGACATTCTCTTAATAGGAAATGACATTCCTATGCTACAATCTGTCAAGGGGTTCTTGTCACACAGGTTCTCCATGAAAGACCTGGGTGATGCCTCATACATCCTGGGGATCCGGATCTATCGTGATAGATCCAAGAGGATATTAGGACTTTCACAGTCCAGGTACATCGACACCATACTGAAAAGATTCAGTATGGAAGATTCCAAGCGCGGTAACCTACCGACTTGTCACAGGATCACCCTCTCTAAAGAGATATCTCCCAAGACTGATTTGGAGAGGGATCGCATGTCTATTATACCCTACGCTTCTGCGGTAAGCTCTATAATGTATGCGATGTTGTGTACCAGACCGGATGTAGCTTATGCACTGAGTGTGGTAAGCCGGTATCAGTCAAACCCTAGGGAGAAACACTGGATAGCGGTATAGAACATTCTCAAGTACCTGAGAAGGACTAAGGAGATGTTCTTAGTGTATGGAGGAAAAGACCTCCAGATCGAGGCCTTTGCTGACTCCAGCTTCCAGAGTGACAAGGATGATTCCAAGTCCATGTCGGGTTTTGTCTTTACCCTTAATGGAGGGGCGGTGTGTTGGAAGAGTTCCAAACAGGAAACCGTTGCAGACTCGACGATGGAAGAGGAATACATCGCTGCATCTGATGCCGCAAAGGAAGCTGTCTGGATGAGGAAGTTCTTGAAAGAACTTCAGGTGGTTCCGTCCATTATTGATCCAATACCTCTGTATTGCGACAACAACGGGGCTATAGCTTTAGCGAAGGAACCCTGGTCCCATCAGAGATCCAGACACATCTTGAGGCGGTATCACCTGATCAGGGAGATCGTGGATCGCCAGGAGATCGAGGTTCGGAGGGTCGCTTCAGAAGATAACACTGCAGATCCATTCACCAAGGCCTTACCCCAGACTCAGTTCGAGCGGCTGATCGAGATGATAGGTCTTCGATACGCCAGAACATGGCCTTAGTGCAAGTGGGAGATTGTTAGTGTATATGCTCTAGAGGCCATTACTGTATCATACTAGTTTGTATATTACTTAATGGAAGCTTGGGATATTCACCTTGTATATACAATCTTGCTCAAGATAGTAGTATGCTACTTAGTTTGTTTCTACTTCAATGTGTACATGTGTTTATTTTAGTATATCGCCTATACACATTAGTAGAGCCCTTAGGATCTTTGCTTGATTACCAGCGTTGTGATGGCAGTCACACTAGTAGGGGCTGGGTAATCTATAAGCACATCCTTATACAGGTCCCTAGTAGCAGGACTATCGAGACAGGGCATCGATACTCCGGAGTAGACTAGCGCATGCGCTTCTCATCCCAGTGTGGGAGACGGTCTGTCCCACAGCCGTCAGTACGTCGTACTGGAGATAGTATGCGAGTGCTCGTTGGGTTACGAGTACACTGGACAGGACTCGTCGGGAACTGACCGGTTGGTATTATACCTATCGTCAGTTATCAGTTCCCAGGTGACATGAGTACAGCTTAGTCTGCTGACATGACACTGTCGCTTCGCCTCGAGTGTGTTCCCACTGTACTTTGATTACTACCCTACCACGGCTCAAAGGAGTCGTGCAAACAGGTAGTAGTTAGGTGCAGTCCCGAAGCACTTGGAGGAAGTGACGGTTAGACAGGATTCGTCTCTCCCGGTATTGGAGGTTGACATCGTGCTGTGTCTAGGAGAGCCATTACACGAGTAGTCCCTGGCCAGGGCAAGCGGGATATACTGGTAGGCTTCCAGTGTTATCTAAGGGTGTATTGGGCTTCACTCCTACTCGACTTGTACCGCTATTAGGGGACTGACGTTTTATCGCCCCTAGGCCCACCATGTGATGTATCAGACGAACAGACCGGACTGTACAAAGATTGTCACATTCAGGCTCAGTAGAAGTTCAGATGGGTTTCACCTCGTCAGTCTTCTTGTCTGCATCTACCTGGGGACCGTTACGCACAGCTAGTGCCGCTTGCGGTCTGTGGTTAAACCCACTGCCAGCGTAGTGTCGAGTCTTTAGAGTCCCACATAGAAAGCTATTCGCCTTTAGGCAAAAGAGTAGAGGTCGCATGGTTTTGCGACAGGGTTCGGTCACATCCGTGCACTTGTGCACGTACAGTGTCCGGAAAGTTTACATTAGCGGGCTTTGGTTTAAGCCAGATCCTAGTGTACCTTTTGGGATTGGTTTTATCCAGTATGCATCCGTGTTCCTCGGAACGCGGATGCGGGTGTGTATGCACAGTTGACGGAGAGACAGAGGCAGAAGATTCTCATTAGGGTTGTTGACCGTTGACTGTTGACTATTGACTTTTTGCTCAACCCTAATGAGAATATGATATATGATTAACAATTATATTAATTAAGTATTATGGTGACATGGTTGTTGAGGGGTTGACTTTGTTGACTTGTTGACTTTGTTGACTTTGTTGACTTTGTTGACTTGTTGACTTTGTTGACCGGTTGACTAGGCTTGACTAGTTGGCCATCATGATAACAATAGCTATCATTTCATGGCAAAGTCTTTTGCTTGCTTGCTCTCTTGTGCAAAATGAGAGCATGAAATGATATGGCTATTGTTGCTTAAACCATCACATAATACTTGATTGCTATGATGTGTTATGATGGTTATGGATAATGAGAGCCAAATGAGAAAAGTCATCTCTCATTCTATCATTCTCATTCTCTCTCTTGTTCTTGAGCTCTCATCTCCTTCCTCTTGCTCTCCCTCTCTTAGTCTATGGTTCACTTGTCTCATGTGTTGAGAACCAAGAACCATAGAGAAAATCCCAATACACTCTTCTCTACTCACTCTAGTTCACAAGGTTTAGCAAACTAAGTGAACTAGTTTCTTCAAAGATCGAAGAAGAAGCCAAAGGTAGAAGCTTTCGAGGTGGATATATCTTCGGCGCAAGGAGACGACGGAGTGAAGCCGATCCGGACAACCATCGAGGCTTGAAGACGAAGGAGATCAAGAAATAAAGGTATAACCTCCTAACCGAGTAGTTAACAACTCCTAGTTAGGTTGTTAGTTAGATGTTTAACAAAGATCCGGTTTTGAGTCCATGTTACCACCTCTAGAAATTGTTTTTCGTCAAATTCCGCATGCCCGAAAGTACCGGGAGAGGTAGCATGGACTTACATTTCACAGAGTCCCCATTGGAAATGGCCTGCTGGAAACTAGTAAGCTCATCATCTTACATGATGCAATCCTCTCGATCCCCGTCTATAAGAAAATCGTAGTAACTCTTAGGCGGATAAGAATGCCAAGTAGATCTGCGGAGTGGCTGAGGTTCGTCTACCACTATCGAATCCTGTTGTTCTACAAAATCTTCAGTTTTAATTTGTGGTTCAGGAATTTCTTCCAGTTCTACTTTACTCCCACTAATTTCATTTGCAAGAAATTCCCTTTCTAGAAAAACGAAATGCTAAGCAAAAAACACATTCTGTTCCTCGATGTGGTTGAACAGATATCCATAACCATTCTTTGGATATCCCATAAACTTACATAAAACTGATCGTACTCAAATTTGTCCGGATTATGCTTTTTAATATAAACCAGATAACCCCATATCTTAAACCTTTTATGATATGGTCTCTTACCATTCAATATTTCAGATGGTGTATTTGACACGAATTTGGATGGAACATGATTCAATAGGTATGCGGTTGTCTGAAGCGCATATCCCCAGAATAAATGAGGTAACTCAGCACTACTCATCATATTGCGTGGCGAGCATCCGACATGTTGAAAAAATGGCTGAACTTCCCAAATTTTTATAACCTTTTCTGTTAGGATGAAGCCGACGGAAAAAACACTACTGATGAAATAAGTTCAAGACCCGACATAATAAACCTTATTATGTCGTACATTTATACGTCGGGTATTGTCCGACGGAAAAAGGTTATTCCGTCAAATACCAATTTAATCCCTCGGGCTTATGCCGACGGAATAAATACAATTTTCTTATTGTGGAATCATTCAAAAAATCAAGAAAAAAATTCAAAGTTAAGCCTTCAAAGCAAAAGCAAATTTCATCTCTAAAATTTCTTATTAAAACAAAGTTAATTTTCTTAAATAAGCTTGCTTTCACAAATTCAATTATATATTATCCACTAAAATTTTGTCTGCCCTAACAATGATGGAGATGAAAGTGAGATTATGGTTAGAATTAGGTTTTGGAGGATGAAAGAGAAAGGTGTTGCAGGTGGGGGAGGAAAGGGCTAGAGGGATGCGGAGATTGCCAGTGGCAGAAGATTTAACTAATTTTTTTTTTAAGAAGCTACAATATGTTAATGCAGTTTTATCTTTTCAAATTTTACGAAATGAAATTGTGAAGATCTAAATGTGGACATTAATATTTAAAAAACATGAAGTTGTAGAGCTTGAACCAAGGACTTTAGGTCAAAAGCCTATGTTATTACCACCAGACTAGCTCTAAACTTTGCTAAATCTTTATCCTTATAAAAACTAGTGTTTTCCATATGCGATACACGTTAAGTATATTAAAAAATGATTTTTACGGAGTTAGTTACTCAGAGAAATTTGTGGAGTTAGTTTTTAGAAAAGATATATTGGGATTAGTTGTGGTTACAATTTAAGATTCGATTTTTTATATTTTTTATTGAACTTATCTTGAAAATTAGATAGCAAAATCTCTAAATCAATTTCAAATTTGGAGTCTCCTTGCTTTTTGCACTATTGTCACGACTTTAAAGTTGCACGTGACCTGCACATAAATCACGTGATATCTAAAGACGTCGACATGATCCAAGTCAGCCAAAAACCCGGAATATAAACATTTTTACGAAAATATTGGAAGTGCGGTTTAAAAATAGTCATTAGATGGAATCAGTTTTAAAAAAAAACCATTTAAGTCTAAATAAGTTTGTTTGAAAAGCATTTATGACGATTTAAAAATCGGCAGCACCTCCCTTGTAAATTTTGAATAAAACTTGATACACGCATAATAATATATAAAGCATCCCAACGGGAGCTAGCTTCCATGCCCAAATGACGGAGAAACCATGCAGATAATATACAATGCCCAATGGCGAAGAAAAGGAAAGCGAAACAAAACCAATAAGTTTAAAAAGTCGACTCCAACGAGTGCGATGCCCAAAAACACATAACTCTAAGCTCGCTTCTAAGTCCACAATATACAAGTTCTAGGTCGATGGAGTTTTAACTAGATACAAAAAAATATGTGTATAAAAGTGTGGGTACGATGCAAGAGTAGCCTACCTACCAAAGCAATCACAGAAAAAAAGAGTGTGCTACAAGCCGCTGACGATCCGAGCGGTATATCCTGTAAGAAACTGGGGCACAACGGGGATGAGTTGCCAACTCAGTGAATAAAAATATATCGTTAGGTAGAAATCGAAATGCATAACGATATACCTAGGTCATAAAGTATAGTATTATCATATCCTGTACTAATATATGAATAATGAATAAATACTATAAACGCAACACTATCCATCATGTAAATCCAAAATATATCATCTCATATTTATATAACATGCATCCAGGTATAAGCCTATAAGGTAGCCGAAATATGTATGTAAAACCCCCTTCTAAAATAGCTGCGGGATACATATGTCACAACATAAAAGTAGACGTAATAGTATAAAGTATTATATGTATTTTATTTAAGATATCCATCTCGTTTTTTAGTAAAGAGTTTTAAGAGATTTACAGTTTAAAAGATCCATGTGTCATCCAAGACACGTCAAAATAATGAGACTATAGCTCGTTTAGAAACCCTATTATATGTTTCAACGGGTAAAAAAGTAATCAGGTACTGTACCCCGGATCAGTCATGATCGGCTACTATGTCGCATAAAGTATAACGGCGTATCTCGAATGATCCCAAAACGTCAATATATGAGTGTCCAGTATCAACACCCAAAATCATCATATCTCTCATGTCCATCACCGACACACAAATCATCATATCTCTCGTGTCTATAACCGACACACAAATCCAGATAACATCGACACTGTCTCATTAGACCGGTCGTCCCTCGATATCTCTATCCCCGTCAGTATCCCCTGGATATCCGCCGCGCTTACATCAATCTCCAGTATCGAGTGTCTTTGCTAGGCTCCCCGCCTCAAAATGCAGTCTTCCTGCCCCTCGGCCTCAACCGGGTCCACCATGTATCGGACTGTATACTCCCCCACTTGGTCCGGATATGTAGAATGTACGTAACCGTATAGCTCCCCCACCTGGTTCAGAATAAAACCAAATCAGAAAACATCAAGCTCATGGTGGACATTAACTCATCGTATCCAGAAAATATCAAGTAAAGAAGCAGAATCATTGCATATATCATTATGATGATATAATTTATATATATATATATAACAGCATCCCATACCACTGATATATATATCATCAAAGGTAAAAAACATCATAAAAACTCATAAGAATCAAATACAAATATCCATGATAATGGTATTCGTAATTAATTAACAGGTAATAAGGAATCGTACGTAAATATAGTGAATCGTGCAAACAAACGCAATAGTTCTACTGTATCATGGCAATATTAATGATGTGTAGTATAGCATACACATATGTGCTCGTACAACATGGCAAACATTAGTATTTGTGCAAGTGTTCTATAAGTGTTGTAATTCTACCTATATCCATAGCATATAAATACAACCCAATTCCTTGGATATAGGAGATTCATAAACATCGTATCGGCATCTATATAGACATCGTGTGGTATAGAGGTCCTACAGTGTCATGGCAATACCAATAAGATGTAGTGTAACATATATGTCTGTGCTCGTGCAACATAGTACTCATTGGTAGTGGTGCAATGCTCTATCAGTGTGTTCGTATAAACGAGAACGTAATTAACGTATATAATTGGTAAGTGTATCGCGTAATTATTAAACGTAACTAATTGCTATGAGCTATATCATTGAAAATTGAACGAAACGTTTTTTTGAAATAAGGAAGCTGCATTAATTTAAAATAGGTATTCGTTTTGGAAATTGCGTCGCATCTTTGTCATTTATCATTTAAAAGTGAAAATGAACCGTTGGTTTTTAAAAGAGTATAGCTCAATCAATCGTAACGTCCTAAGTCGGGATAACTCATGACTCCGCGAGTCCAAATGAAACTTGGCCGTATTCGACACATTATCCTCGTCATCACAAGTACTGTATGATTTCTCGTACAATGTCCATCCAATATCATATCCATTCGTACGGATCTATCGTCACGTACATATGTCACTATAACCATATATTCAAATATAACCATATGTATAACCTACTAGATGCGATATAAATCTACTGTTCATAACAGAAAACTACATTTCAATACCGCTCATTCTTTATCTATTTTGTTATATATCGGTACTATTAACCGTTGTTTGCTCAGTATTACAGATTACAGGCGTCCGTGACAAAAAATTAGAAATACATCCAGAATTACGGATATTGATTTGAGAGCCGACACTGCAACCAGAACTGCAAACCGACCGATATCCAAGAGTTATTTTGCAAACAGGTGTGTGCACAATATTTTGGTCCAACACATAGCATGTGTACACACTAAACTCTTGGAGCTTTGACCATGGACCTAGGGGGATGCCATGGCACACACTCATGATGGCTAGAGCAAGTGGGCATGGTGTGATATGCATTAATAGTGCATTTAATGCAAAAAGAGTTGATGTGATTTGAAGCTACAAGTTCCCTCCAAAACCTGGGTGCATCCAAAGCCTTTACAGAGAAAATAAACAACACCAAAGTGACACTGGGGACAACAAAAGACACCATACCAAGTCCCAGGCCCTACCCTCGGTTTTGGGCCGAGCCCCTACCCTGCAAGATCCGGCATGGCCGGCCCCACTTCCTCTGTATGGCTCCTTCTTCCTGTGGGCCCCCCTTGATGCCACATCGGCTCGTTTTTATTGTTTATTTATTCAATTTTGGAGACTATAAATACAAAACAGAGGCATGAGGAATGGGATAATTTTTGTTTAGTTTTGTATCAAAATTCTTGTAATTTGTTACCTAGCTTTCCTTTGAAATTCTTGAGCTCTTGCCCCTTTGCCTTGACCTTGCAACTTCTCCATTGAACTTGCAAGCTTAAGGTTTAGGATCTTGACTTCAAGATTAGTGTAACTTGTTTGTGATTCAATAAAAAGTTCATATTTTTATTCATGTCTTGTCCTATGTTTGCATATTTTAATTTGTGAAATTCTTGCTTTATTTTGATATTGCAACCTCTTAAGTGAGCTTGCAACCTTAAAGTTTAGTGTTTGAATTTCACACTTCACCCGGCCTACGAACACTTGGAGATATTCGCACTTGGATTCATTAGTTCTCTCTCTCTTTTTCTTTTCTTGTATTTTTTATTGTGCTCCTTAGTCTTTCCCCTTTATCTTATTTTTACTTTGTAAATATGTGTGAGTAGTCGCGTTACTTGTTAAGGGTACAAAACGGTTAGATTGTATTTGAAGATGTTCTTAGCTAAATCCTTAAAAACCTTAAACTTTGCAATTGAAACTCTGTGCAAATCACTCGCAATTCCGCTCCACTAGGCATCCTATCCTACCACGATAGCGATGGTTCCTAGTCATGGTCGGATTGCTAGTGATTTGCCGAAGGCTAAAATCAAGAGATAACAACGGAAGGACAAAGGACAAGAAAGACGGATTTAGCGAAATACCGCAAATACCGTACATCATGTTCCCGGATCCGCGTTATTACCTATTGCTTTAGTGTCAAAACCAAAGTTGGGGTATAAGGAATTGGCAAACATCACCTTCATGCAATCTAACCTATTACTACCCTTAACATGTCTCTTTTTATACATTTCCTTGTTACGACATTTAGTTTAACCAACAAATCAAAACACGTTGTTAAATCGTTATAATAAGCGTAAAAACATACCATCTCCCTGCGGATGACCCGTACTCATCACGGCTCACTACTCGCAGCACCGTTTTGATTGCGGTAATTTCTAAACTCCTTCTAAAATACGACACAGCAAAAACGTAACAATCAAATGGCGCCGTTGGCGGGGAGACGGTATGCTTTTATACTTGTAGTCTCGGGTTAATTTGTGCATATTTTGTATAAAAATTAACTTTCTAGCCTATTCAAACGGACAAAATCATTCTTTTTAAAAACAAACAATAACATTTTTCTTTCTTCTTCTCTGGATTTTAATTCTACTAACACTCTGAGTTTTAAAACAAGTTATTAAAATAGAATGATATTACTTCACTGAAAAAACACACAAAATTTGAGCCATTTCCCATACAAAAAAACCAGCGACATACCATTCAAAACCGAGGTCGCCGGCCTGGTTGGGACCTTTTCACTTGTGGATTTTTGTGTTGCCTCCGGTGTTGTAATATAATTCCATTTTTATTATTTGATTTTCTTAATTATTTGTGTTCAGAATTTTGGCTATCCATATCGCTTTTTGGCAAATATCCGTATTTTCCGATATTTGCAGATTTGACGGATTGTGAGCAACGATCGTGCGGAACAAGGGGGCAATTTCAAGTACAAGAGGAGTGAACACTTAGTGCCAAATATCCGAGTAGTTGGACCCGCGCAAGCGAACTATTCAACCACTCAAAGACAATATCGACACGAGTTTTCTTGAACTCGACACTTTTGGTACGTATTTCTCTAAACACTTCCTCTTCTCAAACCCGACGCTCCAATATCATTGTCTTTCCAGGATTCTTAGCAACATCGCCGCAAAAATCCAAAGAAAGACTAACCGTATTTGTTGCAGCGCCACATTTAAAGTAAAAAACAAATTGATTGTTTGAAAACAAAACTTTGTTGATTTGCGCATTGCATCATTTAATACGGACTTAAGGGGCTCTAACACCAATCCAGATTGGGTGGGAATTTCATCACCCTTCCTAAGACCACCGAAATCACTAATTGCATAAGTGTCACCTCAAGCTTAATAAAAAAATCTAAACTCAGCCAATTAAGGACTTGTCGCGCTTAATAGGACAAAAGAAGATTGTGGGCATTCGGTCGTTTATCTAAACATGACTTTTGGGGTGCCTAGGCTAGATAAGTGATGAGGTAATTTTAAAAGGCCCGTCTGACGGTGACTCGTGAGCGGAACCCTCCTTACCTCACTTGTGCTTACCTGGCCACAACTAGCTGTGAAGTGGCGATTTGAGGGCTATCTCCCAATTTGTCGCTTTGGAACAGTTCGGAGCAGGTCTAGTAGACTTAGAAGACCCTAGTCTAGGTGTTGATTGCGCATTTGTGACTGTGCATTTGTGATTGTGTTTGTCGAACTTTCTTGTCATTTTCCCATTCTTTTGAAACAACACAAAATCTGCCATTTTTACCACCATCACCCAGTTTTTCTCCACTTTCGTTTTCTTACCCTCACATTCTACGCCATGACTACACTAAACTCGTTTAGTGTATGTCCGCTTGGACTAGGGACCCTGGTGCCCGTTTAGTCCGCGTTTCGTTAGTCCCTACGGACTACGCGATCGACACAGTAGTCGAAACTCCTTCCATGCCTCTTTCACCCCTTCCTTTGCCGGCCAACTCCGACGTTGACCGGGATTCCGTTCATACATCTTCACCTTCAACATCACCAAATTCTTCTTCTAAGATGTCAGGATTTCCTCCTAACATCCTTTTACCTCCCTCGGGACTGATTCCACCTCATCTGGGTGCGAATAACCCGCAACCACCTCCTGTTGTAGCGCCACAACGAATCGCGCTCCAGGATCGTTTCTATCCCACCTGCTCTGCTGTTCCTACCTGTCTTTCACTTCTGCCGGCCAATGGGTATAATTTCGAAATTAAGCCCCACTTCATTAACATGTTGCCTAAATTTCACGGACTGGAATCCGAAGATGCCTATATCTTCATCAATAAATTCCAGAACGTCTGTGAAATGATGAAGACAACCCAACTGTCCGACGATGCTATACGGCTACGTGTCATTCCTTTCACTTTGTGTGACCTTGCTGAGAAATGGCTGTATAACACCTCGTCGCATTCCATAACCAGTTGGGATAAGTTTGTTAAAGAGTTTCTTAGAAAGTTCTACCCGAACCACAAGACCGCAAGAATCCGAAACGAAATTAGCCAATTTTCCCAGCTTCCTACCAAACCCTTCTGGAAGTGCTATGACCGATACAAAGACCTTCTTGTTCAGTGCCCTCATCACGGTAATGAGAGATGGAAACTTTGCCAGACCATATACGAGGGCCTGAATCCAGCAACGAAGCTGTTGTTAGATACCATTTGTCAAGGCCACTTCCTATCCAAATCTGACGAGGGAGCTTGGAAATTCTTCGACGATCTTGCGGAACAGACACTTCAGTAGGAAAGCACATGACCGAACAATTCTTCTTCTTCTACTTCTCCCGGTCTTTCTAGGGCAGGCATTCATCAACTTGATATCTCAATTGAAATGAAGGCCGAGATGGCAACAATCATACGGAAACTGGAAGCAATTGAGAACAAATTCACATCTCTTTCTCCTGCCCTTGCTCCTCCCCCTCGTACCATCTGCGCTTGTTGTTCGGATCCATCCCATTTGACCGAAGAGTGTCCTTACAACCCACCTTCTCAAGGACAGGATCAGGTCAATGCTTCCTTTCAGCAAAGACCAAGAAATGATCCATACTCATCCACCTACAATCCCGGTTGGAGGAACCTCCCCAATTTCGCCTGGAATCAGAACCAGCATCAATTCCAAGGCAACAACAACTTCCATAGGCCTCCTCCTCCGCAACAACAAGCTCAGCAACACACTCAACATCAATTTCAGCAGCCCTTCCAACCCCAACCTTTTCAAAATCAGACGAACAACTTAGCACCCAACAATTCTTTTCCTCAAAACAACTTTGTTCCGTCAAACAACGATAAGGTTTTCTCGCTAGAACGGCATTTGTAAAGCTATCGACTCAATCTACCGCCAACATCCAGTCTTCCATTCAGTCGTTGGTGCAACGCACTGCCACTCATGGGCAAAGCATCAAAATCATCGAAGCCCAGATAGCACAGCAGAACGCGGCCTTAAGCGAGCGAGAGAAGGGGAAGCTTCCATCTCAACCACTCCCAAATCCTGGTCACCCACATAATGTACATGTTACTCTTCAACAACAGAACCATAATGTGAGTGCCGTGACTACATTGAGATCTGGAAGGATGCTGCACAACAACAATAGGACACGGATAGATTATGACACCCCGGCAACTTTTTCTTCTTCTTCTTCTTCTTCTTCGTCTTCTGAGCCTATTCTCCCTTCTTCAAAAGGCTCTTCTTCTTCTTCTGCTCTGAACGGACCCACTTCTCACTCCACGAAAATTCCAGCTCTGGGATCCGTTCCAACTCCACAATCTCCTCCACAAGCATTGGACTCAACCAACTTTAAAAACGTTCCATTTCCAAACCGGTTGAGGTCCAATAAGCAAAATCCACAAATGGAGAAGATTCTGGAGTTGTTTAAGCAGTTTAACATCAACATTCTCCTTTTAGATGCTGTCCAACAAGTCCCTTCCTACGCAAAAATTTTGAAGGACTTGTGCACGAAAAAGAGGAAATCTCAGGAACCCAAGAAACTTTTTTTAGCTAGTGCCGTGAGTGATTCTCATACCCAATCTTTACCTCAAAAACGAAAGGACCCTGGCTGTCCTGTAAGTCTACGTTGCCCACACCGGTGCTTACGGGGAGGCGGTAACGGTAAAAAACGATTTTTATAAACTCAAGGCAACTTGGACTAAAAGGAGGATCTTTGCTAAACAAAAAATAACAATCATGCTAAAGGATTTAGCTACTCGGTTAAAGGGTTATACCTAAGTATTGAACTCCTTCTCTTCTTGCTCCTTAGAGTGGGATGAACGGGTCCTCCTCGTCGCCTTCTCTTGCCGAAGAAAGATCCACCCGAGTGGCTCTACCTTTGTCTCCTACCTTAACCTAGAGGTAACTAAAGTTCTTGGATTGCTAAACCTAGAACCTTAGAATGAGTAGAGAGGAGTTTTGGTGTTTTATCTCAAAAGCAAAATGGTTCTCAACACATGAGAGGGGAGAGCTTGAGAGAGAGGAAGAGGATGAGCATTGGATGAGAGAGGATGAGCAAGAGAGAATGAGGACAATATCAACCATTCTCACATATATGTGAATTATGATAATTAAATAATTAATCAATGATAATAGTGATGGTTAACTTGAATTGACCATTATCATTTCACATTAATGAATTTTGCAAGAATCAAAGAGCATCCTTCATGTGAAATGATGATGGTCAATATGTCAACATAGGTCAACAAGTCAACCATAGTCAAATGGTCAACAACCCTAACCATAACACAATTATAATTAATTAATATCAATAATCATATTTCACATATTCATTAAGGTTAAGAAAAAGACAACGGTCATCAACCCTAATGAAAGTCCTCTGCCTCTGCCTCAGTCAACTGTGCATACACACCCGTATCCATGTTCCGAGGAACACGAATAAAATGAGATAAAACCAATCCCAAAACATATACTAGGATCTGGCTTAAACTAAAGCCCGCTAGTATTAACTGTCCGGACACCAAACGTGCACAAGTGCGCGGATGTGAACGAACCCCGTCGCAAAACCATGCGGCCTCTACTCTGTTTTGCCCAAAGGCGAATAACCCTCTGTATGGACAGACTCGACACTACGCTGGTAGTAGGTTTAACCATAGGCCGCAAGCGGTACTAGCTGTACGTAACGGTCCCCAGGTAGATGCCGATAAGAAGACTGACAAGGTGAACCCATCTGAACTCCTACTGAGCCTGAATGTGACAATCTCCATACAGTCCGGTCTGTTCGTCTAAGAGTATCACATGGCAGGCCTAGGGGACGGTAAACGTTAGTCCCCTAATAGCGGTACAACTCGTGTCGGAGTGTAGCCCAGAACACCCTAAGATAACACTGGAAACGCTACCAGTATATCCCGCTTGCCCTGGCCAGGGACTTTGTGTAATGGCTCTCCTAGACACAACGCGATATCAACCCCCAATACCGGGAGAGACGAATCCTGTTTAACCATCACTGCCTCTAAGTGCTTCGGGACTGCACCCAACTGCTTCCTGTTTGCACGACTCCTTTGAGCCATGGTAGGGTAGCTATCTAAGAACAGTCGGAACACACTCGAGGCGAAGTGACATTATGAAGTCAACGGACTAAGCTGTACTCATGTCACCTGGGAATTGATAACCGACGATTGGTATAACACCAACCAACAGTTCCCGACGAGTGCTGTCCAGTGTACTCGTAACCTAATAAGCACTCACATATTATCTCAAGTACGACGTACTGATGGCTGTGGGACAGACCATCTCCCCAGCTGGGATGAGAAGCGCATACGCTAGTCTATTCCGGAGTATCGTTACCCCGTCTCGATAATCCTATAACTAGGGACCTGTATAAGGATGTGCTTGTAGATTACCCAGCCTCCACTATTGTGACTGCCATCACAACGCTGGTAATCAAGCAAAGATCCTAAGGGCTCACTAATGTGTAAAGGCGAAATGCTAAAAGAAACATATACACACATTAAAGTAGAAACAAACCAAGTAGCATACTACTATTTTGAGCAAGATTGTCTATACAACTGTGAATATCCCAAGCTTCCATCAAGTAATATACAAACTATTATGATACAGTAATGGCCTTTAGGCCATATACACTAACAATCTCCCACTTGCACTAAGGCCATATACTGGCGTATCGAAGACCTATCATCTCGATCAGCCGCTCGAACTGAGTCTGGGGTAAGGCCTTCGTGAATGGATCTACAGTGTTATCTTCTATAGCAACCCTCCGAACCTCGATCTCCCGGTGATCCACGATCTCCCTGATCAGGTGATACCGCCTCAAGAAGTGCCTGGACTTATGATGGGACCTGGGTTCCTTCGCTAAAGCTATAGCCCTGTTGTTATAACAATACAGTAGTATTGGATCAACAATGGACGGAAACACCTGAAGTTCTGTCAAGAACTTCCTCATCCAGACGGCTTCTTTAGCGGCATCAGATGCAGCGATATATTCCGCTCCATCGTCAAGTCAGCAACGGTTTCCTGTTTGGAACTCTTCCAACACACCGCCCCTCCATTGAGGGTAAAGATATGACCTGACATGGATTTGGAGTCATCCTTGTCACTCTGGAAGCTGGAGTCAGCAAAGGCCACGATCTGGAGGTCTTTTCCGCCATACACCAAGAACATCTCCTAAGTCTTTCTTAGGTACTTGAGAATGTTCTTTACCGCTATCCAGTGCTTCTCCCCAGGGTTTGACTGATACCGGCTTACCACACTCAGTGCATAAGCTACATCTGGTCTGGTACACAACATCGCAAACATTATAGAGCTTACCGCAGAGGCGTAAGGTATAATAGACATGCGATCCCTTTCCAAATCAGGCTTGGAAGACATCTCTTTGGAGAGGGTGATCCCGTGACAAGCCGGTAAAGTACCGCGCTTGGAATCTTCTATACTGAATCTTTTCAGTATGGTGTCGATGTACCTGGACTGTAAAAGTCCTAATATCCTCTTGGACCTATCATGATAGATGCGGATCCCCAGATTGTAAGAGGCATCACCCAGGTCTTTCATGGAGAACCTGTATGACAAGAACCCTTTGACAGATTGTAACATAGGAATGCCATTTCCTATCAAGAGAATGTTATCCACATATAAAATGTGGAATACGACAGTTCGTGCTACAATTTTACTATAGATGCATGGTTCATCTGGATTTTTGATAAAGCCAAATTCTTTGACCGTCTCATCAAAATAGATGTTCCAACTCCACGATGCCTGCTTCAGTCCATAAATGGACTTAAGCAACTTGCACACCTTCCCGCTGCTCCCACTCTAAATGAAACCCTCTGGCTGGTTCATATAGACACACTCCTCTAAATTTTCATTTCGAAAAGCGGTCTTTACGTCCATCTGCCAAATCTCATAATCGTGGAAAGCAGCAGTGGCAAAAAGGATCCGAAAGGATTTGAGCATAGCCACTGGAGAAAAGGTTTCGTCATAGTCCAAACCAGGTCTTTGACAGAAACCCTCTGCAACAAGTCTAGCTTTATAGGTCTCAACCTGTCCATCTACACCAATCTTCCTTTTGAAGATCCATTTGAAGCCTACGGGTTTTACCCCTTCTGGAGCAACGTCCAAAGTCCATACTTTGTTGGTGTGCATGGACTCCATTTCGGTCCGCATTGCATCCAGCCATTTTACCGAGTCAGCGCTCTGAATGTCCTGCTGGAAGCTATTCGGCTCATCATTATCAATGATGCAATCCTCTTTATCCCCGTCTATGAGAAAACCGTAGTATCTCTCGGGCGGATGAGACTGCCTACTACTTCTGCGGAGCGGCGCAGGAATGTCGTGTTCTTTCGAACCCTCTGGTTCTAATAAGCTTTCAGTAATAGCTTGTGGTTTTGGAATTTCTTCCAGTTCTACTGCGCTGCCATTTATCTGATTTTCGAAAAATTCAGTTTCCAAGAAGCAGGCATGACGAGAAACAAAAACCTTTTGTTCCTCTGCGCAATAGAAGAAATATCCCTTGGAGTTCTTTGGATATCCCACAAAGTTACACTGTACTGAGCGTGCCTCGAGTTTGTCTGCATGCTGCTTTTTGACAAAAGCTGGACATCCCCATGTCTTAATGTGCTTAAGATAGGGTTTCTTCCCACTCCATATCTGATATGGTGTGGTAGGCACAGTCTTAGTTGGAACTCGGTTCAAAAGATATGCAGCTGATTCTAGTGCATATCCCCAGAATGATAGCGGCAACTCAGCATTACTCATCATGGAACGTACCATATCCAATAGGGTTCGGTTCCTTCTCTCCGATACACCATTATGTTGGGGTGTTTGGAGGAGTAAGTTAAGAGAGAATTCCATTCTCTTTTAGATAACCCAGGAACTCGGCACTCAAGTATTCACCACCTCGATCAGATCTCAGTGTCTTGATACTTTTGCCTGCTTGTTTTTCTATTTCATTCTTGTATTCCTCGAATTTTTCAAAGGCTTCTGATTTATGCTTCATTAAGAAGACATACCTGTACCTTGAAAAATCATCCGTAAAAGTAACGAAGTAAGAACAACCACTTCGCGCATGTGTAGACATTGGATCGCATACATCGCTGTGTACGAGTCCCAAGAGCTCGCTCGCTCTTACTTTATGTCCAGTGAACGGAGTCTTTGTCATCTTTTCTTTGAGACATGATTGAAAAGTTGCATATGATTGATATTCGAAGGGATCCAAATATCCTTCTTTATGCAACTTAGTTAACCTTGTCTCATTTATGTGACCCAGTATACAATGACATAAGAAAGCATGATTTATTTCTGGAGACTTTCTTTTGTGTGTATTCTGGACATTGAAAATCTGTGGTTGGTTCAATACGTATATATCGTTGTTTAATGTACCCAACCGAATTAGAACATGATTAAGGTGAATGTTTACAACATTACTTACAAATGAAAAATCATTACCTTCTTTAGACATTAAAGATACATATATAATATTACAAGTCGAAATGGGTACAAAATAACAATCACGCAAAACCAAAACATGTCCATCTGACAATCCCAGGTGATAATCCCCCACGGCCTCAGCATCCATGCTAGCTCGGTTTGCAACTCTGAGGGTCATATCACCTGCCTTCAAAACCCTACGCTTTCTCAGTGCCTGCAAAGAATTACAGATATGAGATCCAAATTCGGTAACCAATACCCAGGAAGTAGAGTTTATTGATAGGCAGTTTTCAATAACATACATACCTGAAGCCGAAGCCACAACTTGCTTCGGGTCATGGTTTCTGGCCTTCCAAGCACTGCAATCTTTCTTCTGTTAGTGTATATGCCCTAGAGGCCATTACTGTATCATACTAGTTTGTATATTACTTAATGGAAGCTTGGGATATTCACCTTGTATATACAATCTTGCTCAAAATAGTAGTATGCTACTTGGTTTGTTTCTACTTCAATGTGTACATGTGTTTATTTTAGTATATCGCCTATACACATTAGTGGAGCCCTTAGGATCTTTCCTTGATTACCAGCGTTGTGATGGCAGTCACACTAGTGGGGGCTGGGTAATCTATAAGCACATCCTTATACAGGTCCCTAGTCGCAGGACTATCGAGACAGGGCATCGATACTCCGGAGTAGACTAGCGTATGCGCTTCTCATCCCAGTGTGGGAGATGGTCTGTCCCACAGCCATCAGTACGTCGTACTGGAGATAGTATACGGGTGCTCGTTAGGTTACGAGTACACTGGACAGGACTCGTTGGGAACTGACAGGTTGGTATTATACCTATCGTCAGTTATCAGTTCTCATGTGACATGAGTACAGCTTAGTCCGCTGACTTGACACTGGCACTTCGCCTCGAGTGTGTTCCCACTGCATTTTGATCACTACCCTACCACGGCTCAAAGGAGTCGTGCAAACAGGTAATGGTTGGGTGCAGTCCTGAAGCACTTGGAGGCAGTGACGGTTAGACAGGTTTCGTCTCTCCCGGTATTGGGGGTTGACATCGCGCTGTGTCTAGGAGAGCCATTACACGAGTAGTCCCTGGCCAGGGCAAGCGAGATATACTGGTAGGCTTCCAGTGTTATCTCAGGGTGTTTTGGGCTTCACTCCGACACGACTTGTACCGCTATTGGGGGACTGACGTTTACCGCCCCCTAGGCCCGACATGCGATGTATCAGACGAACAGACCGGACTGTACGGAGAATGTCACATTCAGACTCAGTAGGAGTTCAGATGGGTTTTACCTCGTCAGTCTTCTTATCGGCATCTACCTGGGGACCGTTACGCACAGCTAGTGCCGCTTGCGGTCTGTGGTTAAACCCACTGCCAGCGTAGTGTCGAGTCTTTAGAGTCCCACACAGAGGGTATTCGCCTCTGGGCAAAACAGGGTAGAGGTCGCATGGTTTTGCGACAGGGTTCGTTCTCATCCGCGCACTTGTGCACGTTTGGAGTCCGGACGGATATTACTGGCTGGCTCTGGTTTGAGTCAGATACTGGTATATGTTTTGGGGTTGCTTTTATCTCTCAGTATTCTTGTTCCTCCGAACGAGAATGCAGGTGTGTATGCACAGTTGTTTAAGGCGGAGGAAGAGGTTTTTCATTAGGGTTTCGGAACGGGTGCGTATGCACAGTTGACAGTCGTCTTTTTCCAAACCCTAATGGATTTATGAAATATCAAATAATAATAGTAATTAAATGAAATTGTGTCATGGTTGATTTTGTTGACTTGTTGACCATGGTTGACTTGTTGACCATGGTTGAATGTTTGACCATCATCATTGCTTTGCAAGGATACTCCTTGATTCTAGCTTACATTCATTTAATGAAGTGATGATAATGGTCATTCCAAATACAACCATCAACTATTTCATTTGAATTATTATTATTAATTAGATAATTCTTTTTCCTTTTGTTATGGTTGCAAGAGGAAAAAGAGCTCATTCTATCATATTCATTCTCTCTCCTCACTTCATCTTCTTCTTCCTCAAGCTCAAGGAGAATCCTTCTCATGTGTTGAGAATCCTTCTCCTTGAAAAGAAAACACCCCATAGATACTCTCTACTCTCTCTAGGGTTCAAGGTTTAGCAAGCCGGAGATCCTAGTTCACTCTAAGTTCGAGAAAGAGTCCGAAGGTTGAACCCTCAGGTGGATCCATCTTTGACGGAAAAAGGCGACGAGGAAAGAACCATCAACCTCTACAAGGTTTCAAGAAGAAGGAGTTCAAGTTAGGTATAACCTTTTATCCGAGTAGCTAACTCTCCTTTGCATGTTTGCTAGTTTAGTTTAGACACGATCCCGGCCTTGTTTAGTCCATGTTGCCCCATGCGCTAAAAATTTGTTTTTTATACCGTTTCCGCCTCCCCGTAAGAACCGGGGGTCGCAACTTGGACTTACAGTGGTCTCAGAGCCTAACTAAACTTAAACTAGCTTGGTAGCGAAGTGTATGGAAGTTCGAAACGGAAAAATCACAAAACCGGAAATTCTAAAACCCTAAGTTTCTGTTGAATTTTTTTCTGCTCTAAAAGTAAAAAGGTTTACTCCTAAAATCGGCTCAGGGTTTTGTGAGAACACCCACCAAAAACGATCCCATGAATCCTTCAAACCGCTGCGGATCCACGGCCTCAGCTATTCTCATCGCCGTGGATCCGTCGCCGTTTGGGCTCTTCATGTGATCGTGTTTTTTGCAGTGTTCTTCTGGTAGGGTTTTGGGATTTTTCAAATATGTTATATGTGCCCAGATTTTCCAGAAAAGAAATTTACTTTTGGGGTCCTATAAATCCGTATTTTTTTCGAACTTCGCTACACTTCGGCTATATTGGTTATATCTGTGATGTTTGTATGTATTGAACGTCGGCTAATCGCTATAAGTCGATTAGTCGGGGTTATACATCTCTGTGATCTGTGTTTGATATTAGAATGTGTATATGAATGTGTTGGACTGTCGCGGGTGAATAGCCGGGATGGGTGTGAGATGAGCTTTTGTTTTTCTTTCATTCATTTGTAATATGTAAATTGATGTAATAATATTATTTGTATGGCCGCACAACCGGGTCGGGGTTGTAGCCGTCATTGTATAATTCTTTTTACTGTTTTTGCTCCTAGGATAGACCCATGGAGGGGTGCACAAACTACCGGGTTCTTGGCGGGTAGTTTGCCGCACCCGTAGGGGTCTTGGGTGGGGTTTTGGCTATTCACCGCGACCGTGTAATCCGCTTTTCGTTGCAGGCTCGAACGGATTGCGCGTTCCTAGTATATCCAATGTATTCATCTGTGATCTGTAATGTCTATCATTGCTTTATATTTAGGCGTTGCTTATGTTTTACAGCCGCGCTAGCCCAGCCCCCGCTCTGTCGTTAGTTAAGTAACCTAACGGGTGATGACGGGACCCCGTGGCGAATGCGAATGGCATAAGCGTACGTCATATTTTGGTTGTTTTCTGCAATGGTAGGATTAATTGATGGGACGCATTAAAAGAACTAATGCAAGAATATCACGCATTAAAAGAACTAATGCAAGATAATAAACCAAGTTAAATTCGTTGGAACACTTTCGAAAAACCACTCGGTTCTTTTCAAAACTAACTTTTAAATGCGGAGCTTGAGCCACTCCTTCTAAAAGCTATCTCGTTTCATCGATTATATCAAGTTCACTACGTTCACGGTTTCGCCAAAACCATTCGTAGCCCTCCGTCGTTTCGTATGAATATTCAATAGTATTCAAGCTATGTTTGTTGACCTTCGTTAAGGCATAGATGTTGGTAGCTGTTGGGTGTTCATATGTAGCATAGATAGATGCGTTGGTTTGGGACAGTCGTATTGCCTTGTTGACCTTCGTCAAGGGTATATACGGATGGGTTCAAATTAACCTGGAAAATGACGGGCAGAACTTGACTTGTGACTTATGATTTGTTGACCTTCGTCAAGGTCATAAGAGCATGGGGCAAAAATCCACATCGGGAGTTTCATAAGTACTGAAACTTGCTAGATTTGCATACCATTTGGAGTGTAGTGATTCTGGTAGGATTCCTTCAGTTTCGTCACGCGATGATATTTGGATCCCGATCCTACTGTGAGTATATGCTACTCCTCGGGAAATTTCTTACTAAACGATCAATGCTATAAACCTAGTAGGTGCCTAGAAAGGTGTTAGCGGGGCTACGCCCCTAGGAAAAAGAGGTTCTTAAATTAAGGAACTTCGCGAAAGCGTTGGAAAACCTCCCTCGAAGAACTGACACTGGCCTGGCTGAACGGTTAAGCAAGTATTGTGCGGTGGGATTGATCCCGACTGATTCTTCCTTTATGGTTTGAGGAGGGATTCGAGAGACAGTGGGAGCCATCCTGTTTAGACAAATTAAAAACCACTCTAAACTTGCAGGAGCATCATGCTAAAGTGTTTCTTCTCTCTTCCCCTGCAGCAACCAAATCGAAATGACTGGACTTAAGTTACTTCTAGATAAAAACATACTGACAGGGCCAAACTACAAAGATTGGCTCAGGAATGTCAAAATGGCAATCACTTACGACAAGCTGGGGTATCTTCTTACCACCAAAGCTCCCCCCATCCCAGGTCCCACCTCCAGCGTCGCGGATAAGGAAATCCGTAAGACTTGGGAGATTGATTGCGCGAAGGCCAGGTGCCTCGTGCTTGCCTCTATGGACAACGAACATCAGAGGAGGCACGAGAATATGGACTTAGAATCCATATCTCTTCATACAAAAGAACTGTATGGAGAGCAGTCTCGTATCGCAAGATACGAAGTGTCGAAGAAGTTATTTTCGGCAAAGTTGGCCGTCGGATCATCGGTAGCGGACCACGTGCTTAAGATGATTGGCTACATTGAGGAGCTCGCGGAACTTGGGACCACGTTGGAAAGTGAACTCTATACGGATTTAATTCTCCAGTCCCTTCCATCCACTTACGCCCAGTTTATACTGAACTTCAACTTACAAGAAAAGGAAGTTGAACTTTCAGAACTCCTCAACATGCTGAGGAGCGCAGAGGGCACCCTACAGAAAGGTAGGGAAACACCCGCTTTGTTTGTAGGAGGATCTTCTTCTTCTAGGTCCAAGGCGAAAGCCAAGGGAAAGAGGAAGAAAGCCCCCGCCAAACCAAGGGACGGTGTTAGTAAAGTGGGTACGAAGGGAAAAGAAATGGCAACAAAGATTGCGGGGAAGCTTGTGGGAAAGGAAGAATGCTTCTATTGTCATAAGAGTGGACACTGGAAGAAAGATTGCAGGGCTTGGAAAGCCAGGACACAGGAACTGAAGCAGGTTGCGGCTTCAGCTTCAGGTGTGTATGTTATTGAAAACTGTCTTTCGATAAACTCTACTTCCTGGGTATTGGATATCGGATCAGGATCTCATATCTGTAATTCTTTGCAGGCGTTGAGAAACCGTAGGTTTTTGAAGGCAGGTGACATGACCCTCAGAGTTGCGAACGGAGCTAGCATGGATGCTAAAGCCGTGGGGGACTATCACCTGGGAATGTCAGATGGACATGTTTTGGTTTTGCGTAATTGCTTTTTTGTACCCAACGCAACTTGTAATATCATTTCTGTATCTTTGGTTTCTAAAGAAGGTTATGAATTTGCGTTTGTAAGTAATGTTGTAAACATTCACCTTAATCAAGTTCTGATTGGGTCAGGTACATTGAGCAATGGTATATACATATTAAACCAACCACATATTTTCAATGTCCAGAATACACACAAAAGAAAGTCTCCAGATATCAATCAGGCTTTCTTATGGCATTGTAGACTGGGTCACATCAATGAGACACGGTTGACTAAGTTACATAAAGAAGGATACTTGGATCCGTTCGAGTATCAGTCTTATGCCACTTGTGAATCTTGTCTCATGGGAAAGATGACAAAGACTCCGTTCACTGGACACGGAGAAAGAGCGAGCGAGCTCTTGGGACTCATACACAGTGACGTGTATGGTCCAATGTCTACACATGCGCGAAGCGGTTATTCATACTTCATTACTTTCACAGACGATTTCTCTAGGTATGGACATGTCTTCTTAATGAAGCACAAATCCGAGGCCTTTGAGAAATTTCGGGATTACAAGAATGAAGTTGAAAAACAAACAGGCAAAAGTATTAAGATTCTAAGATCGGATCGAGGTGGTGAATACTTGAGTGCCGAGTTCCTGGACTATTTAAAAGAGAATGGAATTCTCTCTCAGCGTACTCCTCCATACACTCCGCAACATAACGGTGTATCGGAAAGGAGGAATCGAACCCTATTGGATATGGTTCGTTCCATGATGAGTAAGGCTGAGTTACCGCGATCTTTCTGGGGCTATGCACTAGAAGCAGCTGCATATCTCTTGAACAAGGCTCCCACCAAGACTGTGCCTACCACTCCATATCAGATGTGGAGTGGGAAGAAACCCTGTCTTAAGTACCTTAAGATATAGGGATGTCCAGCTTTTGTAAAAAAGCAGCATGCGGACAAGCTCGAGGCACATTCAGTACAGTGTAAGTTTGTGGGATACCCAAAGAACTCCAGGGGGTATCTGTTCTATTCCGCTGAGGAACAAAAGGTTTTTGTTTCTCAACATGCCCGCTTCTTGGAAACTGAGTTTTTGGAAACCCAGATAAGTGGGAACGCAATAGAACTGGAAGAAATTCCAGAACCACAAGCTATTACTGAAAGCTTGGAAGAGCCAGTAAGTTCAAAAGAACAGGACATTCCTACGCCGCTCCGCAGGAGTAGTAGGCAGTCTCATCCGCCCGAGAGATACTACAGTTTTCTCATAGACGGGGATAGAGAGGATTGCATCATAGATTATGATGAGCCTACTAGCTTCCAGCAGGCCGTTCAGAGCGTTGACTCGGTAAAATGGCTGGATGCAATGCGGACCGAAATGGAGTCCATGTACACCAACAAAGTATGGACGTTGGACATTGCTCCAGACGGGGTAAAACCCGTAGGATGCAAGTGGATCTTCAAAAGGAAGATTGGTGTAAATGGACAGGTTGAGACCTATAATGCTAGACTTGTAGCAAAGGGTTTCCGTCAAAGACCTGGCTTGGACTATGACGAAACCTTTTCTCCAGTGGCTATGCTGAAATCCATTCGGATCCTTCTTGCCATTGCTGCCTTCCACGATTATGAGATTTGGCAGATGGACGTAAAAACCGCTTTTCTAAATGGAAATTTAGAGGAGTGTGTCTATATGGACCAGCCAGAGGGTTTCATTCAGAGTGGGAGCAGCGGAAAGGTGTGCAAGTTGCTTAAGTCCATTTATGGACTAAAGCAGGCATCGCGGAGTTGGAACATCTGTTTTGATGAGACGGTCAAGGAATTTGGCGTTATCAAAAATCCAGATGAACCATGCATCTATAGTAGATTTGTAGCGAGAACTGTAGTATTCCTCGTTTTATACGTGGATGACATTCTCTTAATATGAAATGACATTCCTATGCTACAAACTGTCAAGGGTTTCTTGTCACACAGGTTCTCCATGAAAGACCTGGGTGATGCCTTTTACATCCTGGGGATCCGGATCCATCGTGATAGATCCAAGAGGATATTAGGACTTTCACAGTCCAGGTACATCGACACCGTACTGAAAAGATTCAGTACGGAAGATTCCAAGCGCGGTAACCTACCGGCTTGTCACGGGATCACCCTCTCTAAAGAGATGTCTCCTAAGACTGATTTGGAGAGGGATCGCATGTCTATTATTTCCTACGCTTCTGCGGTAGGCTCTATAATGTATGCGATGTTGTGTACCAGACCGGATGTAGCTTATGCACTGAGTGTAGTAAGCCGGTATCAGTCAAACCCTCGGGAGAAACACTGGATAGCAGTAAAGAACATTCTTAAGTACCTAAGGAGGACTAAGGAGATGTTCTTGGTGTATGGCGGAAAAGACCTCCAGATCGAGGCCTTTGCTGACTCTAGCTTCCAGAGTGACAAGGATGATTCCAAGTCCATGTCGGGTTTTGTCTTTACCCTCAATGGAGGGCGGTGTGTTGGAAGAGTTCCAAACAGGAAACCGTTGCAGACTCGACGATGGAAGCGGAATACATCGCTGCATCTGATGCCGCAAAAGAAGCTGTCTGGATGAGGAAGTTCTTGAAAGAACTTCAGGTGGTTCCGTCCATTGTTGACCCAATACCTCTGTATTGCGACAACAACGGGGCTATAGCTTTAGCAAAGGAACCCAGGTCCCATCAGAGATCCAGGCACATCTTGAGGCGGTATCACCTGATTAGGGAGATCGTGGATCGCAAGGAGATCGAGGTTCGGAGGGTTGCTTCAGAAGAAAACACTGCAGATCCATTCACCAAGGCCCTACCCCAGACTCAGTTCGAGCGGCTGATCGAGATGATAGGTCTTCGATACGCCAGTACATGGCCTTAGTGCAAGTGGGAGATTGTTAGTGTATATGCCCTAGAGGCCATTACTGTATCATACTAGTTTGTATATTACTTAATGGAAGCTTGGGATATTCACCTTGTATATACAATCTTGCTCAAAATAGTAGTATGCTAATTGGTTTGTTTCTACTTTAATGTGTACATGTGTTTATTTTAGTATATCGCCTATACACATTAGTGGAGCCCTTAGGATCTTTGCTTGATTACCAGCGTTGTGATGGCAGTCACACTAGTGGGGGCTGGGTAATCTATAAGCACATCCTTATACAGGTCCCTAGTCGCAGGACTATCGAGACAGGGCATCGATACTTCGGAGTAGACTAGCGTATGCGCTTCTCATCCCAGTGTGGGAGATGGTCTGTCCCACAGCCATCAGTACGTCGTACTGGAGATAGTATACGGGTGCTCGTTAGGTTACGAGTACACTGGACAGGACTCGTCGGGAACTGACAGGTTGGTATTATACCTATCGTCAGTTATCAGTTCCCAGGTGACATGAGTACAGCTTAGTCCGCTGACTTGACACTGGCACTTCGCCTCGAGTGTGTTCCCACTGCATTTTGATCACTACCCTACCACGGCTCAAAGGAGCCGTGCAAACAGGTAATGGTTGGGTGCAGTCCCGAAGCACTTGGAGGCAGTGACGGTTAGACAGGATTCGTCTCTCCCGGTATTGGGGGTTGACATCGCGCTGTTTCTAGGAGAGCCATTACACGAGTAGTCCCTGGCCAGGGCAAGCGAGATATACTGGTAGGCTTCCAGTGTTATCTCAGGGTGTTTTGGGCTTCACTCCGACACGACTTGTACCGTTATTGGGGGACTGACGTTTACCGCCCCCTAGGCCCGACATGCGATGTATCAGACGAACAGACCGGACTGTACGGAGAATGTCACATTCAGACTCAGTAGGAGTTCAGATGGGTTTTACCTCGTCAGTCTTCTTATCGGTATCTACCTGGGGACCGTTACGCACAGCTAGTGCCGCTTGCGGTCTGTAGTTAAACCCACTGCCAGCGTAGTGTCGAGTCTTTAGAGTCCCACACAGAGGGTATTCGCCTCTGGGCAAAACAGGGTAGAGGTCGCATGGTTTTGCGACAGGGTTCGTTCTCATCCGCGCACTTGTGCACGTTTGGAGTCCGGACGGATATTACTGGCTTGGTCTGGTTTGAGTCAGATACTGGTATATGTTTTGGGGTTGCTTTTATCTCTCAGTATTCTTGTTCCTCAGAACGAGAATGCAGGTGTGTATGCACAGTTGTTTGAGGCGGAGGAAGAGGTTTTTCATTAGGGTTTCGGAACGGGTGCGTATGCACAGTTGACAGTCGTCTTTTTCCAAACCCTAATGGATTTATGAAATATCAAATAATAATAGTAATTAAATGAAATTGTGTCATGGTTGATTTTGTTGACTTGTTGACCATGGTTGACTTGTTGACCATGGTTGAATGTTTGACCATCATCATTGCTTTGCAAGGATACTCCTTGATTCTAGCTTACATTCATTTAATGAAGTGATGATAATGGTCATTCCAAATACAACCATCAACTATTTCATTTGAATTATTATTATTAATTAGATAATTCTTTTTCCTTTTGTTATGGTTGCAAGAGGAAAAAGAGCTCATTCTATCATATTCATTCTCTCTCCTCACTTCATCTTCTTCTTCCTCAAGCTCAAGGAGAATCCTTCTCATGTGTTGAGAATCCCTCTCCTTGAAAAGAAAACACCCCATAGATACTCTCTACTCTCTCTAGGGTTCAAGGTTTAGCAAGCCGGAGATCCTAGTTCACTCTAAGTTCGAGAAAGAGCCCGAATGTTGAACCCTCAGGTGGATCCATCTTTGACGGAAGAAGGCGACGAGGAAAGAACCATCAACCTCTACAAGGTTTCAAGAAGAAGGAGTTCAATTTAGGTATAACCTTTTATCCGAGTAGCTAACTCTCCTTTGCATGTTTGCTAGTTTAGTTTAGACACGATCCCGACCTTGTTTAGTCCATGTTGCCCCATGCGCTAAAAATTTGTTTTTTATACCGTTTCCGCCTCCCCGTAAGAACCGGGGGTCGCAACGTGGACTTACATCTTCCAGTGTCCACTCTTGTGACAGTAAAAGCATTCTTCCTTTCCCACAAGCTTTCCCACTACCTTTGCTACTTTAGCCTTTCCCTTGGCTTCCACTTTACTAACACCGCTCCTTGGTTTGGTGGGGGCCTTCTTCTTCCTTCCTTTGGCTCTCGCCTTGGACCTGGAAGAGGAAGCTCCTCCAACATACAAAGTGGATGTCTCCCTACCTTTCTATAGGGTGCCCTCTGCAATCCTTAACATGTTCAGGAGTTCTGAAAGTTCAACTTCCTTTCCTTACATGTTGAATTTCAGGATAAACTGGGCGTAAGTGGAAGGAAGGGACTAGAGAATCAAGCCAGTGTAGAGCTCGTTCTCTAACGTGGTCCCAAGGTATGCGAGCTCTTCAATATAGCCAATCATCTTAAGCACGTGGTCCGCTACGGATGATCCGATGGCCAATCTCACCGAAAACAACTTTTTCGAGACTTCGTATCTGGCGATACGGGATTGCTCTCCATACAGATCCTTAGTATGAATAAATATGGATTCGAGGTCCATATTCTCGTGCCTCCTTTGATGTTCATTGTCCATAGAGGCAAGCACGAGGCACTTGGCCTTCGCGCTATCAATCTCCCAGGTTTTACGGATTTCCTTATCCGCGACGCTGGATTGAGGACCTAGGACAAGGGGAGTTGTGGTGGTAAGGAGATACCCCAACTTGTTGTAAGTTATATGTATGCCCTAGAGGCCATTACTATACATAGGATGTACATTGTAGTGGATGCTGGGACATATATAGGGAGGACTTTCTTGCTCGACATGATAGTATGCTATCTGGTTGCTCTTTACCTTAACGTGTACACCGATTGTCTCTCTGTTACATGTTGGTAAAGCCCTTAGGATGTGTACTTGACTACCTGGACTATGATGCGGATCATACTAGTGGGGACATGGTAGTCCATAAGTACATCCTTCAAGGTCCCTAGTCGTGGGTATATCGAGACGGGGCATCGATATACCAGAGTAGACTAGCGTATACCTTCTCGAGCCATACAGATGGGTGATGGATGATCCCATATCCATTGGTGTTTGACATCAGAGATGATATACAGGTGCTCAGTGGAGACTGGGTACACTAGACGGACTCGCCTAGAACTCCCAGATGGTATTATACCTTACGTCAGATGGCAGTTCTCTGGTGACACTGGTACAGAGTAGTCTGTTGACCCGAGATCGTCATAGAGTCTTATGTGATTCCCACTGTGCTTTGATTTCCACCTTACCACGTCTAAGAGGGCGTGCAAAACGGTGGTTTTTGGGTACAGTCCCGAATCACATGGAGGCAATGAGCGATAGGAGGGGATTCGTCTCTCCCGGTATAGGGAGTTGATGTTGCGCTGTGTTCGATTGGCTATAACCGGAAATCCCTGGCCAGGGTTGCTGAGATTTACTGGTAAGTGTTACCAGTAGTTTCTCCCACTGTTATAGACCTCATATCGACACGACTTATCGAGCTATTGGGGTCTGACGTTTACCACCCCTAGGCGAGATATGCGACATATCAGACGAACAGACCGGACTGTACGGTAAGTGTTACTGGTTGGATTCACAGGAGTGTGAGCGGGCTTGCTCATCGATCTTCTGATCACTTAATACCCGGGTGGCCGTTACGTTTAGCAGACCGCTTGCGGCTTGTGGGTGTTTGATATGATCATCACCTGCTGCCGGCGTATTGACGAGTCTTTAGAGTCCTACACAGAGGTTTCCTGGCTCAAGCGAAACGAAATAGGAGCGCATATGAGATATGTGCGGGACCGAGAATAATTCGTGTATGTGATACCGTATTCTATTCTCGCGATGAATGTATCGAATGGTTGTATGCGATATAACCTAGTTATCGAATCAAGGATTGATTCGATAAGCCGATACATTGGATATTAGTCGGTTATATGCGATATGACCGGATCGTTAAATCAAGTGTTGATTTAATGATTTAATGCATAATTATATATTTGATATGTTACTTTGCATTAACTAATATTGGTTCACTTTAAATGGATTTTCTCACTTGTAGTTCACAAGTTGTATATGTGATATACTTTTGTGCACTTGGATGTATCATGCTTGATGATACATGTATGCTAGGGTTTGTGTAAAGAATTTAACCTTGGTTAAGTAAATGGTTAGGGTTTTTAGTTATTCATTCATTTATCTTTTTAATTAGATTAAAAAGAAATGGGATAAGAAAACAAAATGGTTGCTTTCATTCTTGAAGCTTGTTGAAGCTTCATGAAGCTTTGACCAAAGTGACCATTTTTTCTTCATCCTTAACCCTAACCATTCATCTAACCTTAGTCAATTCTCTACACATAACCATGGTTCATATTATGATAAGGATTCATTTTTCTTTTGGTTTTAATTAACTTATCATAATATACTTCATCTTCTTCTTCTTCTTCAAGATGAAGAAGCTTGACTTCATCAATGGTGGATTGATGAAATGAGTGAGAAATCCAATTCTAAAGTCTACCCACTTCCTATTTCTTCATCCTCTACCTCTTGCCAAGTAGTATAGGGTGTTTCCTTCACAAGTTTTCATGGCTTGGTGAAGGTGGAGCTTGATCTAGCGATGCCTCGACGTAGATCATCTTCGGCATCGTCGTCGATGACCTAGCCCGCTTTTTCTCCGATGAAGCCGACGCTAGAGCCCAAGATCCGATTTGTACAGCGAGGAGACATCATCGCGGAGCCATGGAGGTGGAGAACCGGATCTACAAAGGTTGTATTTCCGATTACCATTTAGTTAAGTTGTTAACTTGTTTCTTTTTCGCCTAAACTTCTAGCCAACGATCCGTATTAGGGTTTCTCGGCACCGTAATTTTTGAAATTGGCATGGTTGATGCCTTGTGAGACCTCCTTAGAGTGCCTAGGAACCCTGCAGTGGTATCAGAGCCTAACTAGAGCCTTAGGCGATGCGTAGACGCAGTTTGAAGTCCGATCGAACCAAAACCCGAACCCGAAACATGCTCTCTGGACTTTTTCTAAAAACTGGGTTTTTTCCAGATTAAAAATTTCTAAAAAATTCAGCAGGGTCCTATTAGAATTACTGTGAAATTCGTAGGGCTAATTCGTCAAAAGTGCGGCGGAACCGCGGCAGAACCTGGCTTCTGCGGCGGTTCCGCTGCCGTTTGATGACGTCACCCTTCCTATTTTGCACAGTAATTCCTCTTTCACAGTGCTAAGTTTTATGGGAATTTTTAACATTTATTCAAGAGTTGAATTTTCTGGGGTTGTTTTGGGGATTCGGTGTTTAGATCGGAGTATCAGATTTTGTCTATGTGGCTTTCCGGATAATTATAGAATATGTTAAAAAGTTCGACCGGATATAAATACCCAACTTTTCCCCAGTCGGGAAATTTCCAAGTGTTGGATTTTTCCGTGGTTTAACGACGTTCTAAGTAGTGCAAGTAACTTGATGGACCCTCTAGAAGACAATAAACCTTAACTCGATTATGTGACCGTCTTGAACTGCCCTTTGAACCTTCGGGTTTGGGGCAGTACGGCGTGCCACATGTGAGGCGTTGGCTTGACCCTTCTACGGCTGGACCGTTGGTACTGAGGCACGAACTGAATGCTGTTAGACTTATTTCATGTGTTGAGCCGTATCGGGAAAACTTGGGTGTTCGAATGTTCGATCGAAAAGTTTAACATTTTCTATTTATCCGGAATGTGATACAATAATTGGAATTCACAATAAGTTATGAGATAACTGAATGAATGTTATAAATCTAGCAATTTAGTCTCACTTGATCGGTTGCCACGGAATTTTGATGCGATCAAAAGTCCGTCGCAATCACGTAGCGTACACGAATACTCGCCGGGTAAACTTAATAGACAGCCTCACTCCATAACCCCGACCAAGTGACTGTAGGAGAACCCCGTCGCCGAAAGCATCCGTCCGGGTGCTCGCGGCAGCGGTGTTCCGCCTTGGTGCACTTCGTCGACGGTATCGGGGGTGCGGCCGCCTACTAAAGTTTGCGACGAGCATTCGATCAGGATGTCGGGAATCTTGCTGAATTGCCCGACTTGATATTGAAAAGAGTTTTCGAAAATGAGACGAAAATGCGAGGTTTATAATTGTTAGGCATGCGATGTCTAAGTATTTCATTTGATTAGGCATGTGATGTCTGAGCTAATTGCGGATTCCAACTGTTGTAGTTTTACACTTTCTTTTCTGTGACCGCAAGTGTAATATGCGATATCGCCGGTTTCGTTGCTATATGTCAACGACAATTGGGATGCGCATATTTACTTACGTTGATGACATGTGATGTTATGTGTTGCTGGATATGTTATATTGGATCGTCGTGTTTGAATAGCCGGGGGTTTTTTATGTGAGATGAGTGTTTTTCATTTTCATTCATGTAAAAAACATGTATGTAATATTCTTTTATTGGGGCACTTCCAGGTTGCGGAAGTTGTCACCGTTTGTATATTATTTACTTTTCCGCACTAGGATAGACCCAAGGAGGAGGGCAAAAGTAACCGGGTTCTGGGGTCCAGTGGGAGACCAACTCGAGGTGTCGAGTCCGGGTCTCCTAACTCTAGAATTGGTAGGGTTGCTTGTCGCTCTCGTAGGGGTCTTGGGGTGTGGGTTTGGCTATTCATCGCGACCGTGGAATCCGTGTTTTATACTGGCTCATATTGAAAACACGGACGTCCTAGTATATCCAATATTTCGTATGATTCTTCTGCTGCGATATCTGTGATGTGATCATGTGATGTTCTGTGATAGATACAGTATATAGTATATATGATATATTATATAGGCGTTACTTATGTTTTACACCCGCGCTAGCCCTGCCTCGCTCTGCCGTTAGTTACCTAACCTAACGGTGCACGAGGGGACATCGAGGCGAATGCGGATGGCATAAGTGTACGTCGTATTTATCTGTGATGTTTAGGTAATTTAAATGATGGGACTTCATTAATGTGATTAATGAAAGTAAAAGAAACCTAAAGATGTTGTAGAGTCGAATTTCAAAATAAAAAAAGGTAGCTACAGTTCTTGCTTTGCACAGAGGTATATGTGATATATCCTGCACCTTATTCGATGAGGAAAGGACCGAGATCCCTTCACCGGGAGTGACTCCTTTAGCAATAACTGGCAGATGCTACATACTCGGTTTGTCTTTTGATTGCTTTTAAGAGTTTTTGCTTTGCACAGTGATATATATGATATATCCCGCACCTCATTCGACGAGGAAAGGACCGACGATCCCTTCACTGGGAGTGACTCCTTTAGCAAAACTAGAAAAGCCTAAAAAACACTCCATTTCAAAATTCATTTGATTCTACAACGATATCAAGTTCATTACGCAATAGGTTTTCAGAAAAACCTATCGTAGCCCTCCGTCATTTTAGATAAATAGTAGTTAGTATTCGTGCTACGTTTGTTGGCCTTTGTCAAGGCGTAGTGTGCGGTAGCTGACTGGTGCTTATCTGCTTATGCATATGATGCAGATTGGGTTAAGGTCGTGCGACCTTGTTGGCCTTTGTCAAGGGTCGTGCGGGTGGGTTTAATTCAATCAGGAAATGACGGGTTGAACTTGACTAGCATTCTATGGTTTGTTGGCCTTTGTCAAGGTCATAGGAGGTTAGGGGCAAAATATTATCGGGAATTTCAAGTGTTGAAATTTGCAATGAGATTGCATACCTTCTATGAGATAGTTGGATCCCGATACCCACTGTGAGTAAGAGTTACTCCTGGGAGAGTTTTATACATTACAATTAGCCGATCAAGTAGGTGTCTAGAAAGGTGTCAACGGGGTTACGCCTCTGGGAAAACGAGGTTTACATTAATTAGGTTCGTGCGAAAGCACGGGGGACCTCCCTCAAAGTACCGACACTAGCCTGGTTGAAAGATTGGCGAACTTGTAGTGTGTAATTAATCCCGGCTAGTCTTTCCTTTTAGGGTTTGAAGGAAGATTTGATAAAAAACAGTGGGAGCCATCCTGATTAGATAAAATAATAACCAATCTATTCTTGCAAGAGCGCACGCAGAGTGTTTTCTTCTCTCTCTCTCCAGGTAGAGACCATATCACGCCTTAATCAAGATAATAATACGGATTATTGACCGAACCCGCTTGTTATACTGAGCTGGGGAACGTTGGTCCCGCTCCAACTTATAATTGTTATAAGACAGAGCAGGAAATTGGGGATTACCAGAATTCCCCTGCCGCCCAAACGAGGAAAGTGCATATGATGCATCATCTTCGGGTGTGTTCATTACACAGAACTGTTTCTCCATATCCTCTACGTCCTGGGTATTTGATACCGGATCAGGATCCCTGATATGTAATCTGTTACATAGGGCTACAGAAAGGTAGAGAACTGAGAACGAGTGATAAGTTTCATGAGGCAGAAAACGGGGCAAGTGTTGCAGCCAAGTCTGTTGGTCACTGTTACCCTGTATTACCAATACATTGATTCTGAACGAATGTTATTAGATATCGAACCTGATATACAAAATCATATCAGTCTCTTTATTAGTAAAGAAAGGATATAATTTTGTATTGTTGGATAATGTTTTGAACATTTCCTATATCAAAAGTTGATCGGTTCAGGCACGTTATCTAAAAGCATTGATGTTCTAAATCAAACAACAGTTCTTAGTATACGGAACACACACAAGAGGAAGAGTTCAGAAATGAACGGATCCTTCTTGAGGTATTGTAGACTAGGTCATATCAATGCGACCCGACTAGCTAAGTTGTACATAGATGCATATTTAAATCAGTTTGAATTTACATCATGTGAAACTTGCCAGTCATGTCACAAAGATAAGATGACCATAGCTCCGTTTACTGGAAACAGAGAAAGAGTTAGTAAACTCTTGGGATTGATACATGTTGATGTATGTAAGGTCCTCAGTCTACACATGCCAAGACCGGTTCTTTGTACTTCGTTACATTCTCTGATAATCTCTAAAGATTCAGACATATGTTCCTGTTGAAACACAAGTCCGAACCTTTTGAGATATTCACAGAATATGATTTAGAAGTAGAAAACCAAAACACGGGTATAAGTATTATGTCCTTTGATGAGATCGAGGAGGAGAATACTTGAGCACGGAAATCCTGGATTATTCTAAAGGAGAATGAGATTCTCTCTCAGCATTACTCCTCCGTATACACCATAGCACGATGGTATATCGGGGCGGAGCAATAGCACCCTATGTGATATGGTGCGCTCTATAATGAGTACTACTGTGTTTCCTATTTCCTTTTGGGAGCTATGCACTTGAGAAGCTGCATACCAATTGAATTGGGTTCCAATCAAATCAGTTGCCTACTGCTTCATATGTGATATGGAAAGGGAAGAGCCCATATCTTAAGTTGGTTAAGATTTGGGGTTGTCCGGCCTATGTCTAAAAGCAAAATCCGGACAAGCTCGAGGCAAGGTCAGTTATGTAGAACTGGAAAGGTTCCATCTATGCAAACTACACCAAATGATTTGGTAGAACCAAAGGATTCAATAGACACCGATGAACCTCAGCCTCTCCGCCGATCTAGTAGGATTCCTCACCCACCTGAGAGATACTTCTGTTTCTCTATGACAGTGGGAACGAGGATTGCATCATGAGATGATGACCCAACTAGTTTCGACCTGGCCATCAGGAGTGAGACTCTGTAAGAATGGCTGGATGCTTAGCGATCTGAGATGGAATCCTTATACACCAACAAAGTATGGACTTTGGTTGCTTTATCTGAAGGGTTAAATCCCCATCAGGAGAAAGTATATCTTGAGAAGATTACTTGGTGTACTTGGAAAAGTTGAGACTTTCAAAGCTAGACTTGTTAAAGGTTTGCATCATTGACCAGGTATGGATTATGTTGAAACCTTTTCTAAGGATCTATGCTTAAGTCCATCCAGATCCTACTTGCCACGGCTACATACCATGACTACGATATCTGGTGGTTGGGTGTCATGACTGCTTTTCTAAATGATGTTTTAGAAGAGAACGTCTATAAGTACACAGCCAGAGGGCTTCGTAGACAGTGGGAGCAGCGGAAACGTGTAAAAGATGCTTTATAGGATAAAACAGGCATCGCGGAGTTGGAACATCTGTTTTGATGTGTTAGTCAAAGAGTTTGACATCATCAAAATGGTGGATGAACCTTGTATAAACAAAAAGGTAGTAGGGAGTATGGTGACGATCCTCGTAGAGTACGTGGATGACATACTCTTGATAGGGAAGGAGTTTCCTATGCTACGCTCGGTCAATCTCCGCTCATCACAAGGATTCTCCATATAGGATCAAAGTGATACCTGCTAAATCCTGGGTTTTGGATCTATGAGATAGATCTAAATGGATGTTAGGATTCTCACTAGTTGTAGTGAGATGGTATCAATCGATCCTGGGGAGAATCACTGGAAGGGTTCCAGGGTGATAAGGACGACTGAAAGTCAGTCACAGGCATTGTCTTTACCCTCAATAAAAGGATGGTATGTTGGAAGAGTTCCAAGCTAGATACCGTGGCATACTAGACGATAAAGGCTGGATACATCGCTACTAAAGATGCTACCAAAGTGGCTGTCAGGGTGTATATTTGTTCATGAGATGAACTTAGTTCCTCCCATTGTGTGACAATGGAGTTGTGGCTTGTACCAAGGAACGTCCGTCCCATCAGTGATCCAGACATATTCTAAGGCAGTATCACCTGATCATGGAGATAGTTGATCTCCAGGGTGATCGAGGTTAGGAGAGTAGACTAAGAGGACAACACGGCGGATCCACTCACAAAGGCCTTTTCCCAGAGAGAGACTTTTATGGGATGGTTGAGTATGAGATACCACAACCACAGCTATCAGATGGCCCTAGTGCAAGTGGGAGATTGTTAGTTATATGTATGCCCTAGAG
Organism: Agapanthus africanus; assembly: GCA_030015575.1. NCBI lineage: Eukaryota > Viridiplantae > Streptophyta > Magnoliopsida > Asparagales > Amaryllidaceae > Agapanthus > Agapanthus africanus. The sequence continues at coordinate 221,800,301 of JASDDO010000029.1, forward strand.
GCCATTACTATACATAGGATGTATATTGTAGTGGATGCTGGGACATATATAGGGAGGACTTTCTTGCTCGACATGATAGTATGCTATCTGGTTGCTCTTTACCTTAACGTGTACACCGATTGTCTCTCTGTTACATGTTGGTAAAGCCCTTAGGATGTGTACTTGACTACCTGGACTATGATGCGGATCATACTAGTGGGGACATGGTAGTCCATAAGTACATCCTTCAAGGTCCCTAGTCGTGGGTATATCGAGACGGGGCATCGATATACCAGAGTAGACTAGCGTATACCTTCTCGACCCATACAGATGGGCGATGGATGATCCCATATCCATTGGTGTTTGATATCAGAGATGATATATGGGTGCTCAGTGGAGACTGGGTACACTGGACGGACTCGCCAAGAACTCCCAGATGGTATTATACCTTACGTCAGATGGCAGTTCTCTGGTGACACTGGTACAGAGTAGTCTGTTGACCCGAGATCGTCATAGAGTCTTGTGTGATTCCCACTGTGCTTTGATTTCCACCTTACCACGTCCAAGAGGGCATGCAAAACGGTGGTTTTTGGGTACAATCCCGAATCACATGGAAGCAATGAGCGATAGGAGGGGATTCGTCTCTCCCGGTATAGGGAGTTGATGTTGCGCTGTGTTCGATTGGCTATAACCGGAAATCCCTGGCCAGGGTTGCTGAAATTTACTGGTAAGTGTTACCAGTAGTTTCTCCCACTGTTATAGACCTCGTATCGACACGACTTATCGAGCTATTGGGGTCTGACGTTTACCACCCCTAGGCGAGATATGCGACATATCAGACGGACAGACCGGACTGTACGGTAAGTGTTACTGGTTGGATTCACAGGAGTGTGAGCGGGCTTGCTCATCGATCTTCTGATCGCTCAATACCCGGGTGGCCGTTACGTTTAGCAGACCGCTTGCGGCTTGTGGGTGTTTGATATGATCATCACCTGCTGCCGGCGTATTGACGAGTCTTTAGAGTCCTACACAGAGGTTTCCTGGCTCAAGCGAAATGAAATAGGAGCGCATATGAGATATGTGCGGGACCGAGAATAATTCGTGTATGTGATACCATATTCTATTCTCGCGATGAATGTATCGAATGGTTGTATGCGATATAACCTAGTTATCGAATCAAGGATTGATTCGATAAGCCGATACATTGGATATTAGTCGGTTATATGCGATATGACCGGATCGTTAAATCAAGTGTTGATTTAATGATTTAATGCATAATTATATATTTGATATGTTACTTTGCATTAACTAATATTGGTTCACTTTAAATGGATTTTCTCACTTGTAGTTCACAAGTTGTATATGTGATATACTTTTGTGCACTTGGATGTATCATGCTTGATGATACATGTATGCTAGGGTTTGTGTAAATAATTTAACCTTGGTTAAGTAAATGGTTAGGGTTTTTAGTTATTCATTCATTTATCCTTTTAATTGGATTAAAAAGAAATGGGATAAGAAAACAAAATGGTTGCTTTCATTCTTGAAGCTTGTTGAAGCTTTGACCAAAGTGACCATTTTGTCTTCATCCTTAACCCTAACCATTCATCTAACCTTAGTCAATTCTCTACACATAACCATGGTTCATATTATGATAAGGATTCATTTTTCTTTTGGTTTTAATTAACTTATCATAATATACTTCATCTTCTTCTTCTTCTTCTTCAAGATGAAGAAGCTTGACTTCATCAATGGTGGATTGATGAAATGAGTGAGAAATCCAATTCTAAAGTCTACCCACTTCCTATTTCTTCATCCTCTACCTCTTGCCAAGTAGTATAGGGTGTTCCCTTCACAAGTTTTCATGGCTTGGTGAAGGTGGAGCTTGATCTAGCGATGCCTCGACGTAGATCATCTTCGGCATCGTCGTCGATGACCTAGCCCGCTTTTTCTCCGATGAAGCCGACGCTAGAGCCCAAAATCCGATTTGTACAGTGAGGAGACATCATCGCGGAGCCATGGAGGTGGAGAACCGGATCTACAAAGGTTGTATTTCCGATTACCATTTAGTTAAGTTGTTAACTTGTTCCTTTTTCGCCTAAACTTCTAGCCAACGATCCGTATTAGGGTTTCTCGGCACCGTAATTTTTGAAATTGGCATGGTTGATGCCTTGTGAGACCTCCTTAGAGTGCCTAGGAACCCTACACTTGTCATAAGTGATTGCCATTTTGACATTCCTGAGCCAATCTTTGTAGTTTGGCCCTGTCAGTATATTTTTATCTAGTACTAACTTAAGTCCGGTAATGATGTTTGGTCGCTGCAATTAAGAGAGAGAGAAGAAACACTTTAGCATGATGCTCTTGCAAGTTTAGAGTGGTTTTTAGTTTGTCTAAACAGGATGGCTTCCACTGTTTCTCGAATCCTTCCTCAAACCAAAAAAGAAGAATTAGTCGGGATCAATCTCACCATACAATACTTTCTTAACCGTTCAACCAGGTCAGTGTTGGTACTTCAAGGGTGGTTTTCCATCGCTTTCGCGAATTTCCTTAATTAAGTAATCTCTTTTCCCTATGGGCGTAGCCCCGCTAACACCTTTCTAGACACCTACTTGGTTTATAGCATTGATCGTTAAGTGAGAAAGTTTCCGAGGAGTGGCATATACTCATAGTAGGATCGGGATGCAAATATCATCGTGTGATAAAACTGAAGGAATCCCACCAGAATTATCACAATCCAAATGGTATGCAGCACTAGCAAGTTTCAGTTTCTTTATAAACTCCCGATGTGGATTTTTTCCCCATGCTCTTATGACCTTGACTTTGGCCAACAAATCATAAGTCACATGTCAAGTTCTACCCGTCATTTTTCAGGTTAATTTGAACCCACCCGTACCTACCCTTGACTTTGGCCAACAAGGCAGTTTGACTGTCCCAAACCAACGCATCTATCTATGGTACACATGAATATCCAATAGCTACTAATCACTATACCTTGACTTTGGCCAACAAACACAGCTTGAATACTATTGACTATCCAGATGAAATGACGGAGTGCTACGAATGGTTTTGGAGAAACCGTGAACGTAGTGAACTTAATATAATAGAAGGAACATGATAGCTTTTAAAAGGAGTGGTTTAAGCTCCGCGTTTAAAAGTTGTTTTGAAAAGAAACCGAGTGGTTTTGAAATTGTTCCAGCGACTTTAACTTTGGTTTATTTTCTTGCATTAATTTAATGTGTCCCATCAATTAATCCTACCATTGCAGAAAACAACGAAAATATAACGTACGCTTATGCCATCCGCATTCATCACGGGGCACCGTCATCACCCGTTAGGTTACTTAACTAACGACAGAGCGGGGGCTGGACTAGCGCGGATGCAAAACATAAGCAACGCCTACTAGATATTATATATAGATATAAACATTCGTCAGATGCAACGATAGAAATTCCACATCACAGATGAAAACATTTGATATACTAGGAATCCGCGTTTCGTTCGAGCCCATAACGAAAGACGGATTACACGGTCGCGATGAATAGCCAAACCCCCCTAGACCCCTACGGGTGCGGCAAACTACCCGCCAAGTACCCAAAGTGAAGCAACCTCCCTTAATAACATGAGTAGGCCATTCGGCACTTCAAGGTACCCGGTAGTTTGTGCACCCCACCTTGGGTCTATTCTAGGAGCAAAAACAGTAAAAGAAATAATATACAATGGCGGCTACAACCTCATCTCGGATGTGCGGCCATAAAAATAATATTACATCAATTTACATATTACATCAAATGAAAGATAAAGAAACTCTCATCTCATAAAACCCCGGTTATTCATCCGCGACAATCCAACGAGTTCATATACACAATCCATCAACATTACAGATCACAGATATGCACAACCCCCACTAATCGACGTATAGCAATTAGTTGACGTTCAGTGCATATATCACATCACAGATATAACCCATTAGATAAAGTCTATAGAACATCGATCAAAATACGGATTTGCAACCACCCCAAACACAACTTTGTTCCCTGGAAATACTGGGCAGAAACAATATATCCTAAAAATCCTAAAACATCTCACTAAGAACACAGCAGCAAAAATGAGCCACGGCCGAATCAACTCGGCCGCGGATCCGCGGCAAGAAGCATATTCTTGCCGCGGTTCCGCGGCGCATTGACCGAGTTAGTGGGTCGTTTTTGTTGAGTGTTCTTTAAAAACCCAGAGCCGATTTTTAGTGTATGTGGAATTATTTTTTTGAATAGGTTTAAAAATCGTCATAAAGTTCACATTTTGGACGTGTTTTGCGATTTATTTTCCGATAGAAATTCTAAATACTTTGCTAACATGCTAGTTTGTGTTTAGCAAGGCTCTGATACCGCTGTAAGTCCACGTTGCCCACCCCGGTGCTTACGGGGAGGCGGAAACGGTAAAAAACGATTTTTATAAACTCAAGTCAACATGGACTAAAAGGAGGATCTTTGCTAAACAAAAAATAACAATCATGCTAAAGGATTTAGCTACTCGGTTAAAGGGTTATACCTAAGTATTAAACTCCTTCTCTTCTTGCTCCTTGGAGTGGGATGAACGGGTCCTCCTCGTCGCCTTCTCTTGCCGAAGAAAGATCCACCCGAGTGCCTCTACCTTTGTCTCCTACCTTAACCTAGAGGTAACTAAAGTTCTTGGATTGCTAAACCTAGAACCTTAGAATGAGTAGAGAAGAGTTTTGGTGTTTTAACTCAAAAGCAAAATGGTTCTCAACACATGAGAGGGGAGAGCTTGAGAGAGAGGAAGAGGATGAGCATTGGATGAGAGAGGATGAGCAAGAGAGAATGAGGACAATATCAACCATTCTCACATATATGTGAATTATGATAATTAAATAATTAATCAATGATAATAGTGATGGTTAACTTGAATTGACCATTATCATTTCACATTAATGAATTTTGCAAGAATCAAAGAGCATCCTTCATGTGAAATGATGATGGTCAATATGTCAACATAGGTCAACAAGTCAACCATAGTCAAATGGTCAACAACCCTAACCATAACACAATTATAATTAATTAATATCAATAATCATATTTCACATATTCATTAAGGTTAAGAAAAAGACAACGGTCATCAACCCTAATGAAAGTCCTCTGCCTCTGCCTCAGTCAACTGTGCATACACACCCGTATCCATGCTCCGAGGAACACGAATAAAATGAGATAAAACCAATCCCAAAGCATATACTAGGATCTGGCTTAAACTAAAGCCCGCTAGTATTAACTGTCCGGACACCAAACGTGCACAAGTGCGCGGATGTGAACGAACCCCGTCGCAAAACCATGCGACCTCTACTCTGTTTTGCCCAAAGGCGAATAACCCTCTGTGTGGAACTCTAAAGACTCGACACTACGTTGGCAATGGGTTTAACCATAGGCCGCAAGCGGTACTAGCTGTACGTAACGGTCCCCAGGTAGATGCCGATAAGAAGACTGACGAGGTGAACCCATCTGAACTCCTACTGAGCCTGAATGTGACAATCTCAGTACAGTCCGATCTGTTCGTCTAAGAGTAACGCATGGCGGGCCTATGGAGATGGTAAACGTCAGTCCCCTAAGAGCGGTACAAGTCGTGTCGGAGTGTAGCCCAGAACACCCTAAGATAACACTGGAAACGCTACCAGTATATCCCGCTAGCCCTGGCCACGGACTTTGTGTAATGGCTCTCCTAGACACAGCGTGATATCAACCCCCAATACCGTAAGAGATGAATCCTGTCTAACCATCACGGCCTCCAAGTGCTTCGGGACTGCACCCAACTGCTACCTGTTTGCATAATTCCTTTGAGACGTGGTAGGGTAGCAATCTAAGAACAGTGGGAACACACTCGAGGTGAAGTGATAGTGTCAAGTCAACGGACTAAGCTGTACTCATGTCACCTGGGAACTGATAACTGACGATAGGTATAATACCAACCAACAGTTCCCGACGAGTCCTGTCCAATGTACTTGTAACCTAACGAGCACCCGCATACTATCTCAAGTACGACGTACAAATGGTTGTGGGATAGACCATCTCCACTGCTGGGATGAGAAGCGTATACGCTAGTCTACTCCGGAGTATCGATACCCCGTCTCGATAATCCTATGACTAGGGACCTGTATAACGATGTGCTTGTAGATTACCCAGCCCCCACTAGTGTGACTTCCATCACAACGCTGGTAATCAAGCAAAGATCCTAAGGGCTCCACTAATGTGTAAAGGCGATATGCTAAAAGAAACACATGGACACATTAAAGTAGAAACAAACCAAGTAGTATAGTACTGTTTTGAGCAAGATTGTCAATACAACTGTGAATATCCCAAGCTTCCATCAAGTAATATACAAACTAGTATGATACAGTAATGGCCTCTAGGGCATATACACTAACATGTCCTACGATTTCAATCACCATTGGGGATAAGAACATCAACCGCACACTTTTGGATCTTGGTGTCAGTGTTAACCTGCTTCCGTACTCAGTATATGAACAACTAGGTGTAGGAGAGCTGAATCCCACACATTGTACTCTCCAAATGTACGACCGATCTATCACCCGTCCTAGGGATGAGTTATAGGATGTGTTAATCAAGGTTGGGGACTTCATATTCCCCGTTGACTTCATTGTTTTATACACATAGCATATAGCTAACCCCCGGAATCAAATTTCGGTGATACTCGGATGTCCATTCCTTACAACCTCTAATGCTGTGATCAATTGTCGAAATGGTTCGATGAACCTATCTTTTGGAAACATGACAATTGAACTCAATATTTTTAGGTTAGGGAATCAGCCCTCCGAACCTAATGCTCATATACTCGACGTTTGTTCGATCCTGGAGATCACCCCAGAGGACTGTGAATTCGGGGAGTTTTTATTCGATCACGGCAATCCTGACACCACCAGTCACCAACTGAGTTTGAATCCTTTGAATTTCCGGATGAGTTAGCTGAACCATCCGACTCGGTCGCTTACTCTCATTTTGAACCTTTGCTGGAATCCTTTGAGTTCGAGATGTTTTCACCAATCTTGCATTCAATCGTTTCTCCTCCAACGCTCGAACTCAAGCCATTGCCGTCTTACCTTAAGTACGCTTACTTGGGTGAGAACGAGACCCCACCGGTTATCATCTCGGCTTCTCTATCTCCAGAGCAAGAGAAAGACCTTCTTACGGTCTTACACAGCAATAGGCAAGCTTTTGGCTGGTCAATGGCGGACATCAAGGGGATTAGTCCCCTGATCGTTGAACATCATATTCATATGATGGATGATGCCAAACCAGCCAGGGATCCACAAAGGCGACTCAACCCAGTCATGAAGGAGGCTGTAAAAAAGGAGATCGTAAAGTGTCTGGATAGCGGTATCATTTACACTATCTCTGATAGCCAGTGGATTAGCCCCATTCACGTTGTCCTCAAGAAGTCAGGCATTACAGTCATAACCAATGAGGCGAACGAGTTAATCCCTACTCGCACCCAGACTGGATGGCGAGTATGCATCGATTATAGAAAACTCAACGCCGCAAGGCGGAAAGACCACTTTCCGCTACCTTTCATTGACCAAATTCTTGAACGATTGGCTGGACACGAGTACTACTTCTTTCTTAATGGCTACTCCGGCTATAATCAGATTCCCATCGCCGAAAAAGACCAGGACAAGACCACATTCACCTGTCCTTTCGGCACGTTTGCATATCGTCGCATGCCCTTTGGGTTATGCAATGCGCCCGCTACCTTCCAGCGGTGTATGATGGGAATCTTCTCAGACATGGTGGAAAAAATCTTGGAGATCTTCATTGATGATTTCTCCATTTTCGGCGATTCCTTTGATGAGCGTTTGCTGCATCTTGACACTGTGCTTACCCGGTATAAGGATAAGAACCTCACTTTGAACTAGGAGAAGTGCCACTTCATGGTACGCGAAGATATTTTCCTACGACATATCATTTCGCAAAATGGCATTGAGGTAGATAAAGCAAAGATTGAGGTCATTTCAAATTTCCCTCCTCCCAAAAGCGTCAGAGACATCCGAGCCTTTCTTGGCCATGCCGGTTTCTATAGACGGTTCATCAAGGACTTTAGCAAGATTGCTAGGCCCTTGACACTTTTGCTGGCAAGGACACGACATTTGACTTGAACTCGAGCTGTGTAACTGCGTTCTAGTCATTAAAAAGATCTTTCACTTATGCTCTCGTGCTTTCCTCTCCAGACTTGACGTATCCATTTGAGATTATGTGCGATGCATCTGACTTTGCCATTGGTGCGGTCCTTGGACAGCACATTGATAAAATGCCGCACGTAATCTATTATGCATGCCGAACCCTGAACGATGCCCAACAGAACTACACAACAAGCGAGAAGGAATTCTTGGCTGTTGTGTTCACTTTAGAAAAGTTCAGGTCTTACTTGATCGGCTCTCCAGTCATCGTCTATACAGACTATTCAGCTCTTCGCCATCTTTTTGCAAAAAAGGATGCCAAATCTCGGCTGATACTTTGGATCCTCTTGCTTCAAGAGTTTGACCTTGTCATCAAGGACAAAAGAGGATGTGAAAACGTAGTCTCTGACCATCTGTCACGACTTCCTTCTTCGCCGTCGCTTCAAATTCCGATCAACGACGTTTTTTTCGGATGAACAGCTCTTGACAGTATGATGCGAACCCTGGTTCGCGGATATTGTGAACTATTTGTCCACAGGACAACTACCGAATGAATGGTCCAGTCAGGACAGACTTCGATTCTTATCCTATGTAAAACACTTTTACTGGGACGAACCTTATCTGTTCAAGTACTGTCCAGACCAGATTATTCGTCGGTGTGTCCCTGATAATGAATTCAAGAGTGTGCTGTCTTTTTGCCACGATCAAGCATGTGGCGGGCACTTTGTGCCCCGGAAAGACAGCCGAGAAGATCTTGCAGTGTGGTTTATATTGGCCACAACCTTTCAAAGACGCTCATGACTACTGCAAGACTTGCTCCCGGCGCCAACACTTGGGCCGAATATCCAGGAGAAACGAGATGCCTCTCCAACCAATCTTTGTTGTGGAGATTTTCGATGTTTGGGGGATTGATTTTATCGGGCCGTTTCCTAGCTCTTTTGGGAACTTATATATTCTTCTCGCTGTTGATTATTCTCTAAGTGGGTCGAGGCTGTGCCCAGCCGGACTAACGACAACAAGGCTGTTGCTTGTCCCGAGCAAAACCAATTATTCACAAAAAAATCCTAACCGCACTTTCGCAGGGAACGCGATTGCACTGAGCGTGTGCAACAAGCCGTTAAACCTCTAGGTGTCCCTAGTAGGAGGAGTGTTGTCTCCTGAGGGTTTTCAGCGGACTACAGCCACAAAATCCGGTCAAACTAGGTTTGCGAAATAACTATGATTCAAACCCTAAAGTTTTGTTTCAGAAAATAATAATTCTATGATCCTAAGTCTAGACTATCGAACCCTTATTTTTCACACCTCGCTTCTTATTTAACTAAAGATTTTATATGTCTTTACGTGCAGTGCAAATAGTGTCATTAAGTTCCAGAAGGATCGATTAAAGTCATCATGTCACACAATAAAGCCCAGATAAAATTTTTAAAAGGATCACATAAGTTTTATAAAGAGTTAAGTATTTTTCAAGTTTCGTTTTCCAGTAAAGTTTCAACTTCAGAATTTCTATCTTCCCTAACAGGAAACTAGGTCTTATTTTTGACTCCACCTTTTTCTTGTTTTCATTTCATACACACCTCTGTGAATGTGCAATAGTCTTTATCATAGAATAAAACCTTCATATCTCCGCTAGAAATATATTTTTATAAAAACCTGTCTTTTGTCAAGATTATTCTCACACAAAGAACCATTAGGAATTTTAACTCGGAGAGAACACTTGCTTGACTTTTTTTTAATCTGGACTTTCTAGGCTTCTTAACGAGCTTTGGGCCAATGCACCCAAACCAGTTGGCTTTAGAGCATTAGGTATAGAGACACCCCAGCGGACTTAATTACTCAAGTTACCTAGGCCCAAAAACAAAAGACAATTTAGCGTGAAAATCATGATGATTCAATGCGAACGGAGATATAACCGGCAGTTCAGTTATTTTTTGGATAAAAGACGTGTTTTAGTGGGTTAGGTGTGTAATCATTCCAATCAAGTTCCAGATGGGTTATTTTTCAGAATTAGTTCCAATTAAGGCATCAATAATATCCCTTCATTTTCACTTCACTTCATAAATTATTCTTGATATTACTTATTTCAGAACAAACCTATTTGATCCTCAGAAAATCATTTATCCATTTAAAAGTTTTTAGACATAAAAGACTTGTCATCTAATTTCCAAAACTCACGACACGTGTAGTGTGATGTAAAGACGTATATCAGCTGTAGTTAACTTCAAAGGAGAGTTATCTTTCAGGTTTTCAAAATCTAAAAATAAGATTTAGTTATTCTTATCTTATCAAACAAAACCGTCGAAATGTTGAATCTGAGTTTCCCACTAGCTAACTTGACAAAGTTTTTATATTTTTTGGAAAATTTTCGATTTTTGTGGGTTTTTAATAAGATATGTAAATGCAAAATATACAAATGAATACGAAGGAAGAAAGCTTACCGAGCACACGCCCAAACTTAAACTTGACAGTGCCCTCACTGTCAGGCTACACCAAGAGGGTCAAAATTGTCGGCGCTCTCCAAAAGAAAAATTTATACAAAAATAAAATAAAAAAAGAAAACCAAAAATATATACACAAAAAGGTTCCCTCCAAACTTAAGTGAAACAGTGTTTCCACTGTTAAGCGTTGAAGTTCAGGAACAGGGGGAAAAGAACAGTATCAAGCTATACATGGCCTTACACAGGCCAAAGGTGAGCACCAACCATTCAAAGATCTTATCGTGATAAAGCAGTGGCTGGTGAAAGAATACGGAGAGGTAAGAAATGGAGAATATGCGAGACCGTATAGAGAGAGAAGTGGGATACAGTCTCGGTATATGAGAAGAAGAATGGCGGAAGGGAGAAAGAAGTGGAATACGAACTTGAGGGTGGAAATGGATTGAATAAATTAGTACAATCTGTAATGATCGATGTGAAAAGATGGATTGTACTAATCTATGAATATGGCGCGAAATTGGGTCAAATCCCTCAAGATTCGTGAGAAACCATGGGTACGTCGAACTCGGTAAACCAGACATATGAAATGAAAGTGACACGGTTTCTTGCAAGGTCGGAATGATGGAAAGGATGGAGGTAGGTGATTGAGAAAGGTTATCGGCTAAAGGTTCAAGAGGGTGTACACAGTCAATGAAAGGAACAGGATGAATTGGAAAATCCGATTCATCTATTACAACTGGTTCATCCTCAAACATATCCTCAAAATTCTCCTCAAAGTTAAGCACATCCATGCATTTATCCTCAAAATCAAGACGCATATGGGGTTCGGGAAAAACAGTTAATGACTTAGGATGATGAATTGGAGAGAAAAACTCTGCCAAATCTACAGGTTCATCATCCAAAATATTCCCGGCGTCAATATCCTCAATCAAGTGAAAATCAATATTCTCAGACACCTCAACAAAGCATGGATATTAATCAATTCAAGTTCTAGAGTGGAGGTGTTGAGGTCAAAAGGATTGGGTGTGGTTTCACTCGAAAGGGACCCTTCACAATTGGGCAAATCAAACACTACAAGGTCACACAACTCATTATCAGTTCTATCTTTAATCAATGAATCGTTTGGAATACTAGATAGACATTCAAAACCGGAGTTGTGGGATTCGAGTCGAAACGGGTAGGCTTGATTCGGAAGGAGGTACATCTTACTTTCTCCACTCAAATTCTTAACCTGTCCTACCGTCTCTTCATACAATGGAAAATTTAGAGCTAGTTGAAAACTAGCTACCGGGTAACTAGGTTGTATGAGGGCGGCCATAGACGCATTCAAATCCATCATCTGTTGGTACGACGCTACCCTAAAATCTTCCAAAGACTGCTCCAGACTAGACATGGGTTGTGAAGGGATTTCAGTAAAAGATTCAAAATTGTTTGGATACTGAAAATTCCCAAATGGCGGTTCAGAAGCAATGTTTAGGGAAGGTGCAAAAGTCGGGTAGGACTGGTACGAATTGAATTGCTGGACAGGAACAGGATCAACATTTGGATAAGAAGGTGAATGGAATTGTTGATCCCAAGAATCTATAGTGGTGAAAGGAGTGAAAGATCGGCTACAGGATTGTTCAATATGTTCAGCGATGGACAAAGGACGACTTGCAAAAGGGGTATCAACATAAGAGGGTGGGGGAGGTTAAAAAGGTTGATACAAAGTGGATTGCGGAGGGCAAGTGTTTGTCCTAGACACGTCTATCCGTTCTTTCAAAGAGATTTTGGGCATGGAGGGATCGTTCGACGTTCGGCCAAAGCAAGAACTGTAAAAAGTAATGTCTGGTTGTGGGTACCAAAGTTCGGCAAGAGTTTTGCGAGGTGGTGTACCCATGATATGAAGAGAGAAAGAAAGAAAGGCAGAGAAAAAAAAAGAATATGATTTTTTTTTAGGTAGTTATTAACAAAAGAATGAAATATACACACAAAAGTAATCTGGACAAAAACAATCACGACACAAAAATACCACACACCTAATCGTTCTAGGGTTCACCTAGGTCAACTAGACCGGCTCAAGAACTTGATTGTCGAAGTAAAACTGTGTCAAGAAATGGGCTCAAGATACACTGATCATGAGGCCAGGTAAGTGCAGAGATAAGGGGAGGTTTTCCAACGCTTTCGCGAAGTTCCTTAATTAAATAAGCTTTTCTCTTTTGGTGGTTTCACCGTTAACACTTTCCTAGACACCCCGTAAACAATATACCGTTAAGCAAGGTTCTAAACACAGTTAACTTCTCCTAGTGAGCGCGAAGTCCTTAAGGCTTAAAGTCTGGTTTCTCTTAAACTTTTTGCGGGTAAACGTTATGCTCAAATTCGTGATTTGTGGGCCACGGAAAAGGTGATGAAATCCCTTACCGTATGTTGTGGGGTTCGCTTGCCCTTAAGTCCGTATTAATGTATGCAATGCGCAATTCAATAAAAATTCTATAAAGAATCAAACAATCGTTTTTTAGTTTAAGCACGGCACTCCAACAAATACGGGTTAGTCAATTTTTAGCGTTTGCTAGTGAACTTGCAATGAATCCTATAAAGAATAGTATATTGGATGCGTCGGATTTGAGAAGAAGGTGTTTAAGAAATACGTACCGTTAAGTTTTTGTGTTAGGAAACCCCCATTGAATCAAATCCGGTAAGCTTGAAAAGTTCGCTTGCGCGGGTCAAACTACCCGGATCTTTGGCACTGTACTTTGCAATCACCTTAGCCTTGAACGTACACTTTCCTCCCCACAATCGCCGTTCACAAATCCGCAAAAATCTGCAGACTTGCTCACAAAAATTATTAAAAATAACAAAAAGATTTTTTTTTATTTATAAATATATACAAAAAGAATATTAACCCGAATAACAAGAAAGAAAATACGCTACCGTCTCCCCGGCAACGGCGCCATTTGATCGCACGCCAAAAGCGTGTCGGATGTTCAAAGTTCTAAAGTTTACCGCGATCAGGACGGTGTCGCTATGCAGCTAGCCGGTTGAGCACGGGTCGATCCACAGGGAGACAGTTGTATGTCCGTTCGAGTTTTATACGAGTCAATAAAGAATGTGTATATGTTTGTTCAATTCTAACCTATGTGTTATATGCAAGTATAAAGTTGTTAAGAAAAAGATACGAGAGTGTAAGCTAAAGAAATCCGTACTCAAAACCTTTGAGCCGAGTCTTGACCAATTGAAGCTAGAGCAATCGGCAACAACGTGGATTAGGTGATTTAAGCACGGTATTCGTGAAATCCGGTTTATTTACCCTTATCCTTCCGTTTTTGTCTCTTGCTTTCGCCTCCGGCCAAACCGAACGCAACCGGTCGCGGTTAGGAATCACCGTTACCTTGGTAAGGTAGGGTGCCTAACGGAGCGCTTGCGTGTCGTTTGGGCGGAGTTCAATGGGAAATAACGGGAAAAGGAAATGAGCAAAGAAACATTAACTTACAATATCGTATTTATTCTTAACAACAATAATTACAACCATTCACAAAATGAACCAAAAAGAGAAAAAGAGAAGATAAACAAAGAAAAGAAAAGATTACAAGCAAGTAATTAAAAGTGCATGGAATTTAAGTGCATGAAAGTAAAGCAAGGTAATAAAAAGCAAGAAAGAAATAAGCAAGAAAATAAAACTAGGAACCATAGAACCAAGACAAGCCATGGGATCAATAGCCAACCCTTAAACTTGCAAGCTCAATCAAGAGGTTGTAAGATCAAGAGAAGGGTTAAGAACTCATGTGAAAGGAAGCACAAAAGAGAGAACAAAATGATACAACCCCTTTGAGATCAATGACCAAAACTTAAACTTGCAAGCTCACTTAAGAGGTTGCAAGATCAAGTTAAGGTAGAGAGCTCAAGGGGGAAGCTAAGCAAAAAGAATGATACAAAAACCCTCATCTTCATTTAACATCCACTCAATGCTCTCACTAAATTTTCATGGAGGAAAGAATGAAGAAGAAGAAGAAGAAGACTAAAAACTAACAAAAAAGAGGCTTAAGAATGAACTCCTTGGTTTGGCTCAGAACTGGGGTATTTATAGGCAGGGAACTGGAAATATAGGGCAACAATCAGGACCAAAATGAAAGTACCAAACTGCCCCCAAAAAACGACAGAGAGAGGAGCCCACATGGCCGCGGTTCCACGGCCTAAGCGCGCTTATGCCGGGGAACCGCGGCCGTATGAGGGAGTTGGGCCATGAAATTTGGTGGTTTTTCCTGGTTGGTGGTCCTCTTCAGTGTGGTATAGTACTTTTCTCAGAAGCTCTTCACATTTCTTCCAGAATTTTAGTAGATCAAAAGGTGATGTGATGTGGATCTTTTGCCATGATTTCCTCGAGCTCCGCGTAGATTTCTTGGATCTTGTGTTGACATTGAGCTTTGTGCATGAAAATGACATCGATTTGCCATTTTGTCCCTTAAACTGGTGTGTGGCAACACACGGATAGAGAGCGGAGACCCGTGTTTTATCTGTTGTTGGCAGTAATCCGGAATTTGACGTACTTTTCTATGAATTTCACTGTTTAGAGCTGAGAACCAGTATCCTGTAAATATGTAGCAAACACTGATTAAAAGCACCTGCCTATAACCAAACGAGCGTAAGAATGGACGGTATAAAATGCAATATTCTGGTATGAACAGTTGTCGTTAGATTTCTTAAGGAAAACATCTTTTCCTGGTTTGGGCACCCCCGAGCGATCATTAGTGACAATAGAACCCATTTCTGTAATAAGACTTTCGAGGCCTTGATGAGGAAGTATTCCATTAATCATAAGCTATCAACGCCCTACCACCCCTAAACTTGTGGGCAAGCCGAGATTTCAAATCGACAAATCAAGCAGATATTAGAGAAGACGGTTTCCAAGAACCGTAAGGATTGGTCTTTAAAACTCACTGATGCCCTTTGGGCATTTCGAACTGCTTATAAGACCGATCTTGGCATGTCTCCCTATCGTCTTGTTTACGAAAAGGCTTGCCACCTTCCAGTGGAAATAGAGCATCGCGCATTTTGGGCGATAAAAGAGCTGAATCTATCTCTCGAAAATGCGGGCAGCCATCCGAAGCTGCAGATGAACGAAATGAGCGAGCTTCGGGATGAGGCTTACGAAAACGCGGTTGTCGTTAAGAACCGAACGAAGGTGTTTCACGATAAACACCTTTTGCGCAAAACTTTCGCACCTGGTCAACAAGTACTGCTTTACGACACTCGACTGCATTTCCATCCAGGTAAGCTCAGATCACGCTGGAAAGGGCCATTTCTTGTGCGAAATGTGTACCCGCAAGGCGCTGTGGATTTGGAAAATCCAAAGAACGGTTCGTTTTTCAAAGTAAACGGACACAGACTGAAACCGTACCTTAGCACTGAACCATCAGAGGAGCTCCTGGTCTTACAGGAGCCAGTTTACCCTGCATAATCATCCTCTGCCTACCACCAAACTTCGGTTATCCAGCCAAAAATAATGGACACTGTTTTCAAATAAGTTTGGGGGTATGTATATACTGCTTTTTGTATATATATGTTGATATTCTTGTCCGGTTCATATCCATTTTTGATGAGCAATCTTGTCTGGTGATTCTCAGTCTTATTAAAAAAAATTGTATATATATAACCGACGATTTTGACCCCTCAATAATTTTGCCTGCTAGATGTACAATGACAGTGGGGACACTTTCCAGTTTAAGTTTGGGGGTATGCTCGGTACGTATTTCTAACCTTCGCATTCATGTGTATATTTTTGCATTTGCATACTTATTAAAACCCATAAAAATCAGAAAATTTTCTAAAAACATTGTTGTTAAGTTAGCTAGTGGGAGAACTTAGATTCAATATTTTGACGGTTTTATTTAATAAGATAGAAACAACTAGATCCTATTTTTAGATTTTGAAAAACTGAAAGATAACCCTCCTTTGATGTTAACTATAGCTAATATACGCATTTACATCACACTACACGTGTCGTGAGTTTTGAAAAATAGATGACAAGTCTTTCATGTCTGAAAACTTTTAAATTGATAAACTATTTTCTGAGAATCATATAGGTTTGTTCTCAAATAAGTAATATCATGACTAGTTTATAAGGTGAAGCGGATTTGAAGGGATGTTATTGATACCTTAAATGGAACTAATTCTAAAGAATAACCCATCTGGAACATGATTGGAGTGATTACACACCTAACCCACTAAACACGTCTTTTATCGAAAAAATAATTGAACTACCGGTTATATCTCCGTTCGCATTAAATCATCATGATTTTCACGCTAAAATTGGTCTTTTGTTTTAGGGCCTAGGTAACTTGAGTAATTTAGTCCGCTGGGGTGTCTTTACACCTAATACCCTAAAACCAACTGGTTTTGGTGCATTGGTTCAAAGCTCGCTAAGAAGCCTAGAAAGACCAAATTAAAACAAAGTCAAGCAAGTGTTCTCTCCGAGTAAAAATTCCTAACGGTTCTTTATGTGAGAATAATCTTCACAAAAGACAGGATTTTTATAAAAAATATTTTTAATGGAGATATGAAGGTTTTATCCTATGATGAAGACTTTTGTACATTCGCAGTGGTGTGTATGAAACGAAAACAAAAAAAAGGTAGAGTGAAAAATAAGTCATAGTTTTCTGTTAAGGAAGATAGAAATTCCGAATTTAAAACTTAACTGGAAAACGAAACTTAAGATGTACTTAACTCTTTATAAACCTTGTGTGATCCTTTTTAAATTTTATCTGGGCTTTATTTTGTGACATGACGACTTTAATCGACCCTTTTGAAACTTAACGACACTATTTGCACTGCACGTAAAGACATATAGAATCTTTAGTTAAATAAGAGGCGAGGTGTGAAAAATAAAGGTTAGATTATTCTAACTTTAGGATAATAGAATTGCTAGCTTTGAAACAAAACCTTAGGGTTAGAATCATAGTTATTTCGCAAAACTAGCTTCACGGGATTTTGTGGGTGAAATCAGCTGAAAACCCTCAGGAGACAACACTCCTCCTAATAGGGACACCTAGAGATTTAACGGCTTGTTGCACACACTCAGTGCAATCGCGTTCCCTGCGAAAGTCAGGCTAGGATTTTGTTTTGCTTGGGAAAAGCAAATGATAAGTTTGGGGGTATTTGTTCATCACAAAAAACTGTATTTCAATACCGCTCATTCTTTATCTATTTTGTTATATATCGGTACTATTTACCGGTGTTTGCTCAGTAATACAGATTACAGGTGTCCGTGACAAAATATCAGAAATACATCCTGAATCATGGATATTGCATTTGAGAGCCGACACTGCAACCAGAACTGCAAACCGACCGATATCCAAGAGTTATTTTGCAAACAAGTATGTGCACAATATTTTGGTCCAACACATAGCATGTGTACACACTAAAGTCTTGGAGATTGGACCATGGACCTAGGGGGGCTGCCATGGCATACACTCAATGTAAGTCCACGTTGCGACACCCGGTTCTTACGGGGAGGCGGAAACGGTATAAAAATCAAATTTTGGCGCATGGGGCAACATGGACTAAACAAAGTCGGGATCTTTTCCTAAACTAAAACTAGCAAACTTGCTAAAGAGAGTTAGCTACTCGGAAAGATGGTTATACCTAAACTTGAACTCCTTCTTCTTCAAACTTTGTAGAGGTTGATGGTTCTTTCCTCGTCGCCTTCTTCCGTCGAAGATGGATCCACCTGAGGGTTCAACCTTCGGGCTCTTCTTCGAACTTTGAGTGAACTAGGATCTCCGGCTTGCCAAACCTTGAACCCTAGAGAGAGTAGAGAGTATCTATGGGGTGCTTTCTTTTTCAAGGTGAGGGATTCTCAACACATGAGAAGGAATCACCTTGAGCTTGAGGAAGAAGAAGATGAAAGGAGGAGAGAGAATGATTATGATAGAATGAGCTCTTTTCTTTTGCAACCATAACTAAAAGAAAAGGAATTATCTAATTAATAATAATAATTGAAATGAGAATAGTTGATGGTTGTTTTGGAATGACCACTATCATACTTTCAATAAATGAGTGTAAGCAAGAATCAAGTAGAATCCTTGCAAAGCATGATGGTGGTCAACATTCAACCATGGTCAACAAGTCAACCATGGTCAACAAGTCAACAAAATCAACCATAACAATATTTCATTTAATTACTATTATTAATTGATATTTCATAAATCTATTAGGGTTTGGAAAATGACGACTGTCAATTGTGCATACGCACCCGTTCCGAAACCCTAATGAAATACCTCATCCTCCGCCTCAAGCAACTGTGCATACATACCTGCATTCTCGTTCCGAGGAACAAGAATACCAAGATATAAAAGCAACCCCAAAACATATACCAGTATCTGGCTCAAACCAGAGCCCGCCAGTATAATCCGTCCGGACTCCAAACGTGCACAAGTGCGCGGATGAGAACGAACCCTGCCGCAAACCATGCGACCTCTACTCTGTTTTGCCTAGAGGCGAATACCCTCTGTGTGGGACTCTAAAGACTCGACACTACGCTGGCAGTGGGTTTAACCACAGACCGCAAGCGGCACTAGCTGTGCGTAACGGTCCCCAGGTAGATGCCGACAAGAAGGCTGACGAGGTGAACCCCATCTGAACTCCTACTGAGTCTGAATGTGACAGTCTCCGTACAGTCCGGTCTGTTCGTCTGATACATCGCATGTCGAGCCTAGGGGGCGGTAAAACGTCAGTCCCCCAATAGCGGTACAAGTCGTGTCGGAGTGAAGCCCAAAACACCCTGAGATAACACTGGAAGCCTACCAGTATATCTCGCTTGCCCTGGCCAGGGACTACTCGTGTAATGGCTCTCCTAGACACAGCGCGATGTCAACCCCCAATACCGGGAGAGACGAATCCTGTCTAACCGTCACTGCCTCCAAGTGCTTCGGGACTGCACCCAACCACTACCTGTTTGCACGACTCCTTTGAGCCGTGGTAGGGTAGTGATCAAAGTGCAGTGGGAACACACTCGAGGCGAAGTGCCAGTGTCAAGTCAGCGGACTAAGCTGTACTCATGTCACCTGGGAACTGATAACTGACGATAGGTATAATACCAACCTGTCAGTTCCCGATGAGTCCTGTCCAGTGTACTCGTAACCTAACGAGCACCCGTATACTATCTCCAGTACGACGTACTGATGGCTGTGGGACAGACCATCTCCCACACTGGGATGAGAAGCGCATACGCTAGTCTACTCCGGAGTATCGATGCCCTGTCTCGATAGTCCTGCGACTAGGGACCTGTATAATGATGTGCTTACAGATTACCCAGCCCCTACTAGTGTGACTGCCATCACAACGCTAGTAATCAAGCAAAGATCCTAAGGGCTCCACTAATGCGTATAGGTGATATCGCAAAATAAACACATGTACACATTGAAGTAGAAACAAACCAAGTAGCATACTACTATATTGAGCAAGATTGTTTATACAAGGTGAATATCCCAAGCTTCCATTAAGTAATATACAAACTAGTATGATACAGTAATGGCCTCTAGGGCATATACACTAACAATCTCCCACTTGCACTAAGGCCATGTACTGGCGTATCGAAGACCTATCATCTCGATCAGCCGCTCGAACTGAGTCTGGGGTAGGGCCTTGGTGAATGGATCTGCAGTGTTTTCTTCTGAAGCAACCCTCCGAACCTCGATCTCCTTGCGATCCACGATCTCCCTGATCAGGTGATACCGCCTCAAGATGTGCCTGGATCTCTGATGGGACCTGGGTTCCTTTGCTAAAGCTATAGCCCCGTTGTTGTCGCAATACAGAGGTATTGGGTCAACAATGGACGGAACCACCTGAAGTTCTTTTAAGAACTTCCTTATCCAGACAGCTTCTTTTGCGGCATCAGATGCAGCGATGTATTCCGCTTCCATCATCGAGTCTGCAACGGTTTCCTGTTTGGAACTCTTCCAACACACCGCCCCTCCATTGAGGGTAAAGACAAAACCCGACATGGACTTGGAATCATCCTTGTCACTCTGGAAGCTGGAGTCAGCAAAGGCCTCGATCTGGAGGTCTTTTCCGCCATACACCAAGAACATCTCCTTAGTCCTCCTTAGGTACTTGAGAATGTTCTTTACTGCTATCCAGTGTTTCTCCCCAGGGTTTGACTGATACCTGCTTACCACACTCAGTGCATAAGCTACATCCAGTCTGGTACACAACATCGCATACATTATAGAGCCTACCGCAGAAGCGTAGGGTATAATAGACATGCGATCCCTCTCCAAATCAGTCTTGGGAGACATCTCTTTAGAGAGGGTGATCCCGTGACAAGCCGGTAGGTTACCGCGCTTGGAATCTTCCATACTGAATCTTTTCAGTATAGTGTCGATGTACCTGGACTGTGAAAGTCCTAATATCCTCTTGGATCTATCACGATGGATCCGGATCCCCAGGATGTACGAACCATCACCCAGGTCTTTCATGGAGAAGCTTTGTGACAAGAACCCCTTGACAGATTGTAGCATAGGAATGTCATTTCCTATTAAGAGAATGTCATCCACGTATAAAACGAGGAATACTACAGTTCTCGCTACAAATCTACTATAGATGCATGGTTCATCTGGATTTTTGATAAAGCCAAATTCCTTGACCGTCTCATCAAAATAGATGTTCCAACTCCGCGATGCCTGCTTTAGTCCATAGATGGACTTAAGCAACTTGCACACCTTTCCGCTGCTCCCACTCTGAATGAAACCCTCTGGCTGATCCATATAGACACACTCCTCTAAATTTCCATTTAGAAAAGCGGTTTTTACGTCCATCTGGCAAATCTCATAATCGTGGAAGGCAGCAATGGCAAGAAGGATCCGAATGGATTTCAGCATAGCCACTGGAGAAAAGGTTTCGTCATAGTCCAAGCCAGGTCTTTGACGGAAACCCTTTGCTACAAGTCTAGCTTTATAGGTCTCAACCTGTCCATCTACACCAATCTTCCTTTTGAAGATCCACTTGCATCCTACGGGTTTTACCCCATCTGGAGCAATGTCCAACGTCCATACTTTGTTGGTGTACATGGACTCCATTTCGGTCCGCATTGCATCCAGCCATTTTACCGAGTCAACGCTCTGAACGGCCTGCTGGAAGCTAGTAGGCTCATCATAATCTATGATGCAATCCTCTCTATCCCCGTCTATGAGAAAACCGTAGTATCTCTCGGGCGGATGAGACTGCCTAGTACTCCTGCGGAGCGGCGTAGGAATGTCCTGTTCATTTGAACCCTCTGGTTCCACTAAGCTTTCAGTAATAGTCTGAGGTTCTGGAATTTCTTCCAGTTCTCCTGTGCTCCCACTTATCTGGTTTTCCAAAAACTCAGTTTCCAAGAAGTAGGCATGACGAGAAACAAGAACTTTTTGTTCCTCTTCACAGTAGAAGAAATATCCCTTGGAGTTCTTTGGATATCCCACAAACTTGCACTGTACTGAGCGTGCCTCAAGCTTGTCCGCATGCTGCTTTTTAACAAAAGCTGGACATCCCCAAGTCTTAATGTGACTGAGATGGGGCCTCTTCCCACACCACATCTCATATGGTGTAGTAGGCACAGTCTTAGTAGAAACTCGGTTCAAAAGGTATGCAGCTGATTCTAGTGCATAGCCCCAGAAAGATCGCGGTAACTCAGCGTTACTCATCATGGACCGTACCATATCCAATAGGGTTCGGTTCCGTCTCTCCGATACACCGTTGTGTTGCGGAGTGTATGGAGGAGTAAGCTGAGAGAGAATTCCATTCTCTTTTAAGTAATTCAGGAACTCGGCACTTAAGTATTCTCCACCTCGATCCGATCTTAGAATCTTGATACTTTTGCCGGTCTGTTTTTCCACTTCATTCTTATATTCCTGGAACTTTTCAAAAGCTTCGGACTTATGTTTCATTAAGAAGACATAACCGTATCTTGAAAAATCATCCGTAAAAGTAATGAAGTAAGAATAACCACTTCGCGCATGTGTAGACATTGGACCGCACACATCGCTGTGTACGAGTCCCAAGAGCTCGCTCGCTCTTACTCCGTGTCCAGTGAACGGAGTCTTTGTCATCTTTCCTTTGAGACAGGATTGACAAGTGGCATATGATTGATATTCGAACGGATCCAAATATCCTTCTGTATGTAACTTAGTCAACCTTCTCTCATTGATGTGACCCAGTCTACAATGCCATAAGAAAGTCTGATTGATATCTGGAGACTTTCTTTTGTGTGTATTCTGGACATTGAAAATCTGTGGTTGGTTTAATACGTATATACCATTGCTCAGTGTACCTGACCCAATCAGAACTTGATTAAGGTGAATGTTTACAACATTACTTACAAACGCAAATTCATAACCTTCTTTAGAAACCAAAGATACAAAATGATATTACAAGTTGCGTTGGGTACAAAAAAGCAATTACGCAAAACCAAAACATGCCCATCTGACATTCCCAGGTGATAGTCCCCCACGGCTTTAGCATCCATGCTAGCTCCGTTCGCAACTCTGAGGGTCATGTCACCTGCCTTCAAAAACCTACGGTTTCTCAACGCCTGCAAAGAATTACAGATATGAGATCCTGATCCGGTATCCAATACCCAGGAAGTAGAGTTTATAGAAAGACAGTTCTCAATAACATACACACCTGAAGCTGAAGCCGCAAGCTGCTTCAGTTCCTGTGTCCTGGCCTTCCAAGCCCTGCAATCTTTCTTCCAGTGTCCACTCTTGTGACAATAGAAGCATTCCTCTTTACCCACAAGCTTCCCCGCTATCTTTGTTGCCTTTTCCTTTCCCTTCGTACCCACTTTACTAACACCGCCTCTTGGTTTGGCGGGGGCTTTCTTCCTCTTTCCCTTCGCTTTCGCCTTGGACCTAGAGGAAGAAGATCCTCCTACAAACAAAGCGGGTGTTTCTCTACCCTTCTGTAGGGTGCCCTCTGCGCTCCTCAGCATGTTGAGGAGTTCTGAAAGTTCAACTTCCTTTTCTTGTAAGTTGAAGTTCAGTATAAACTGGGCGTAAGTGGATGGAAGGGACTGGAGAATTAAATCCGTATAGAGTTCACTGTCCAACGTGGTCCCAAGTTCCGCGAGCTCCTCAGTGTAGCCAATCATCTTAAGCACGTGGTCCGCTACCGATGATCCGACGGCCAACTTTGTCAAAAATAACTTCTTCGACACTTCGTATCTTGCGATACGAGACTGATCTCCATACAGTTCTTTTGTATGGAGAAATATGGACTCCAAGTCCATATTCTCGTGCCTCCTCCGGTGATCGTTGTCCATAGAGGCAAGCACGAGGCACCTGGCCTTCACGCAATCAATCTCCCAAGTCTTACGGATTTCCTTATCCGCGACGCTGGAGGTGGGACCTGGGACGGGGGGAGCTTTGGTGGTAAGAAGATACCCCAGCTTGTCGTAAGTGATTGCCATTTTGACATTCCTGAGCCAATCTTTGTAGTTTGGCCCTGTCAGTATGTTTTTATCTAGAAGTAACTTAAGTCCAGTCATTTCGATTTGGTCGCTGCAGGGGGAGAGAAGAAACACTTAGCACGATGCTCTTGCAAGTTTAGAATGGTTTTTAATTTGTCTAAACAGGATGGCTCCCACTGTCTCTCGAATCCCTCCTCAAACCACAAAGGAAGAATTAGCCGGGATCAATCCCACCGCACAATACTTGCTTAACCGTTCAGCCAGGCCAGTGTCGGTACTTCGAGGGAGGTTTTCCAACGCTTTCGCGAAGTTCCTTAATTTAAGAACCTCTTTTCCCTGGGGGCGTAGCCCCGCTAACACCTTTCTAGGCACCTACTAGGTTTATAGCATTGATCGTTTAGTGAGAAATTTCCCGAGGAGTAGCATATACTCACAGTAGGATCGGGATCCAAATATCATCGCGTGACGAAACTGAAGGAATCCTACCAGAATCATCACACTCCAAATGGTATGCAAATCTAGCAAGTTTCAGTACTTATGAAACTCCCGATGTGGATTTTTGCCCCATGCTCTTATGACCTTGACTTTGGCCAACAAATCATAAGTCACATGTCAAGTTCTTCCCGTCGTTCTCCAGGTTAATTTGAATCCACCCGTACATACCCTTGACTTTGGCCAACAAGGCAGTACGACTGTTCCAAATCAACGCATCTATCTATGCTGCACATGAATATCCAATAGCTACCAATCACTATGCCTTGACTTTGGCCAACAAACACAGCTTGAATACTATTGACTATTCATGTGAAACAACGGAGGGCTACGAATGGTTTTGGTAAAACCGTGAACGTAGTGAACTTGATATAATCGATGGAACGAGATAGCTTTTAGAAGGAGTGGCTCAAGCTCCGCATTTAAAAGTTAGTTTTGAAAAGAAACGAGTGGTTTTTCGAAAGTGTTCCAACGACTTTAACTTGGTTTATTATCTTGCATTAGTTCTTTTAATGCGTGATATTCTTGCATTAGTTCTTTTAATGCGTCCCATCATTTAATCCTACCATTGCAGAAAACAACCAAAATATGACGTACGCTTATGCCATTCGCATTCGCCACGGGGTCCCGTCATCACTCGTTAGGTTACTTAACTAACGACAGAGCGGGGGCTGGGCTAGCGCGACTGTAAAACATAAGCAACGCCTAAATATAAAGCAATGATAGACATTACAGATCACAGATGAATACATTGGATATACTAGGAATCCGCAATCCGTTCGAGCCTGCAACGAAAAGCGGATTACACGGTCGCGGTGAATAGCAAATACCCCACCCAAGACCCCTACGGGTGCGGCAAACTACCCGCCAAGAACCCGGTAGTTTGTGCACCCCTCCATGGGTCTATCCTAGGAGCAAAAACAGTAAAAAGAATTATACAATGACGGCTACAACCCCGACCCGGTTGTCCGGCCATACAAATAATATTATTACATCAATTTACATTTACAAATGAATGAAAGAAAAACAAAAGCTCATCTCACATCCACCCCGGCTATTCACCCGCGACAGTCCAACACATTCATATACACATTCCAATATCAAACACAGATCACAGAGATGTATAACCCCGACTAATCGACTTATAGCGATTAGCCGACGTTCAATACATGCAAACATCACAGATATAACCATCATAGTCAAAGTGCAGTGAAGTTCGGAAAAAAAATACGGAATTATAGGACCCCAAAAGCAAATTTCTGTTCTGGAAAATCTGGGCACATATAATATATTTTAAAAATCCCAAAACCAACACAGAGACACACTGCACGAAACCCGATCACCAGAAGACTCCAAACGGCGGCGGATCCGCGGCTCTAAGAATAGGTGAGGCCGCGGATCCGCGGCGTTTTGAATGAATTAGGGGATCGTTTTTCTTGGGTGTTCACACAAAACCCTGAGCCGAATTTAGGTGTATAACAAATATTGTTTTGACCATAAAAAATTTTAACAGAAACTAGGGTTTTGCAAAAGTTTGGTTTTTGGATTTTTTTCGGTTCCGAACTTCGTTACACTTCACTACCAAGCTAGTTTAAGTTTAGTTAGTCTCTGATACCACTGTAAGTCCACGTTGCGACCCTCGGTTCTTACGGGGAGGCGGAAACGGTATGCAAGTCAAATTTTGGCGCATGGGGCAACATGGACTAAACAAAGTCGGGATCTTTTCCTAAACTAAAACTAGCAAACTTGCTAAAGAGAGTTAGCTACTCGGAAAGATGGTTATACCTAAACTTGAACTCCTTCTTCTTCAAGCTTTGTAGAGGTTGATGGTTCTTTCCTCGTCGCCTTCTTCCGTCGAAGATGGATCTACCTGAGGGTTCAACCTTCGGGCTCTTCCTCGAACTTTGAGTGAACTAGGATCTCCGGCTTGCCAAACCTTGAACCCTAGAGAGAGTAGAGAGTATCTATGGGGTGCTTTCTTTTTCAAGGTGAGGGATTCTCAACACATGAGAAGGAATCACCTTGAGCTTGAGGAAGAAGAAGATGAAAGGAGGAGAGAGAATGATTATGATAGAATGAGCTCTTTTCTTTTGCAACCATAACTAAAAGAAAAGGAATTATCTAATTAATAATAATAATTGAAATGAGAATAGTTGATGGTTGTTTTGGAATGACCACTATCATACTTTCAATAAATGAGTGTAAGCAAGAATCAAGTAGAATCCTTGCAAAGCATGATGGTGGTCAACATTCAACCATGGTCAACAAGTCAACCATGGTCAACAAGTCAACAAAATCAACCATAACAATATTTCATTTAATTACTATTATTAATTGATATTTCATAAATCTATTAGGGTTTGGAAAATGACGACTGTCAATTGTGCATACGCACCCGTTCCGAAACCCTAATGAAATACCTCATCCTCCGCCTCAAGCAACTGTGCATACACACCTGCATTCTCGTTCCGAGGAACAAGAATACCAAGATATAAAAGCAACCCCAAAACATATACCAGTATCTGGCTCAAACCAGAGCCCGCCAGTATAATCCGTCCGGACTCCAAACGTGCACAAGTGCGCGGATGAGAACGAACCCTGCCGCAAACCATGCGACCTCTACTCTGTTTTGCCCAGAGGCGAATACCCTCTGTGTGGGACTCTAAAGAATCGACACTACGCTGGCAGTGGGTTTAACCACAGACCGCAAGCGGCACTAGCTGTGCGTAACGGTCCCCAGGTAGATGCCGACAAGAAGGCTGACGAGGTGAACCCCATCTGAACTCCTACTCAGTCTGAATGTGACAGTCTCTGTACAGTCCGGTCTGTTCGTCTGATACATCGCATGTCGGGCCTAGGAGGCGGTAAAACGTCAGTCCCCCAATAGCGGTACAAGTCGTGTCGGAGTGAAGCCCAAAACACCCTGAGATAACACTGGAATCCTACCAGTATATCTCGCTTGCCCTGGCCAGGGACTACTCGTGTAATGGCTCTCCTAGACACAGCGCGATGTCAACCCCCAATACCGGGAGAGACGAATCCTGTCTAACCGTCACTGCCTCCAAGTGCTTCGGGACTGCACCCAACCACTACCTGTTTGCACGACTCCTTTGAGCCGTGGTAGGGTAGTGATCAAAGTGCAGTGGGAACACACTCGAGGCGAAGTGCCAGTGTCAAGTCAGCGGACTAAGCTGTACTCATGTCACCTGGGAACTGATAACTGACGATAGGTATAATACCAACCTGTCAGTTCCCGACGAGTCCTGTCCAGTGTACTCGTAACCTAACGAGCACCCGTATACTATCTCCAGTACGACGTACTAATGGCTGTGGGACAGACCATCTCCCACACTGGGATGAGAAGCGCATACGCTAGTCTACTCCGGAGTATCGATGCCCTGTCTCGATAGTCCTGCGACTAGGGACCTGTATAAGGATGTGCTTACAGATTACCCAGCCCCCACTAGTGTGACTGCCATCAAAACGCTGGTAATCAAGCAAAGATCCTAAGGGCTCCACTAATGCGTATAGGTGATATCGCAAAATAAACACATGTACACATTGAAGTAGAAACAAACCAAGTAGCATACTACTATATTGAGCAAGATTGTTTATACAAGGTGAATATCCCAAGCTTCCATTAAGTAATATACAAACTAGTATGATACAGTAATGGCCTCTAGGGCATATACACTAACACTCAAGATGGCTAGAGCAAGTGGGAATGGTGTGATATGCATTAATGGTGCATTTAATACAAAAAGAGTTGATATGATTTGAAGCTACAAGTTCCCTCAAAAACTTGGGTGCATCCAAAGCCTTTACAGAGAAAATAAACAACACCAAAGTGACACCGGTTACAACAAAAGACACCACACCAAGTCCCAGGCCCTACCCTCGGTTTTGGGCCGAGCCCCTACCCTGCAAGATCTAGCATGGCCGGCCCCACCTCCTCTGTGTGGCTCCATCTTCCTGTGGTCCCCCGCCTTAATGCCACATCCGCTCGTTTTTTTTTTCTTTATTTATTCAGTTTTGTAGCCTATAAATACAGACCAGAGGCATGAGGAATGGGATAGTTTTTGTTTAGTTTTGTATCAAAACTATTGTAATTTGATGGGTAGCTTTCCTTTGTAATTCTTGAGCTCTTGCCCCTTTGCCTTGACCTTGCAACTTCTCCATTGAACTTGCAAGCTTAAGGTTTAGAATCTTGACTTCAAAATTAGTATAACTTGTTTGCGATTCAATAAAAAGTTCTCATTTTTATTCATGTCTTGTTCTATGTTTGCATATTTAAATTTGTGAAATTCTTGCTTTACTTTGATCTTGCAACCTCTTAAGTGAGCTTGCAACCTTAAAGTTTACTGTTTGAATTTCACACTTCACCCGACCTACGAACACTTGGAGATAGTCGCACTTGGATTCATTGGTTCTCTCTTTTTCTTTCTTTTCTTGTATTATTCAATATGTTCATTACTTTTTCCCCATTTTGTTATTTTTACTTTGTAAATATGTGTGAGCAGTCGCTTTACTTGTTAAGGGTAGAAAACGGTTAGATTGTATTTGAAGATGTTCTTTGCCAAAACCTTAAAAACCATAAACTTTGCAATTGAAACTCCGTGCAAATCTCTCGCAATTCCGCTCCACTAGGCATCCTATCCTACCACGATAGCGATGATTCCTAATCGTGACCGGATCGCTAGTGATTTGCCGAAAGCTAAAATCAAGAGATAACAACGGAAGGACAAGGGACAAGGAAGACGGATTTAGCGAAATGCCGCAAATACCGTATTTCAAGTTCCCTAATCCGCGTTGTTACCTATTGCTTTAGTGTCAAAACCAAAGTTGGGGCTATAAGGAATCGGCAAACATCACCTTCACGGAATCTATCCTATTACTACCCTTAACAAGTCTCTTATTATACATTTCCTTGTTACGACATTTAGTTTAACCAACAAATCAAAACACGTTGTTAACTCATTAAAACAAGCGTAAAAACTTACCATCTCCATGCGGATGACCCGTACTCATCACGGCTCGCTACCCGCGACACCGTTTTGATTGCGGTAATTTCTAAACTCTTTCTAAAATACGACACGGCAAAAACGTAACAAACATCTACTCACCAACTTGTCGAGCTAGTCTAAATCCACGATTGCTTTGTTCGTTCTTGCTGTCTCGAAAATCTCCGCAATCGTACCTACAATCGTAGTTATAACACATCGGCATAAAAATCATATCAAAAAGCAATTCAAAGAGCTAAGCGCACATAGGTTAGAACATATACCTCACTTACTCTAAATACGACCAAATACCCCTGACATTAATGTACAAACGTCAATAATTCTGTCGAGATATAGAAATACGAAAAACTGTATCATAAATATCAGAAACATTGTTAAAACAATAGTAGAACACTCCCAGATTTCTCTAAATGAAATATAGGACAAAACAAACAGTACAGTAGCCCTAAATACTACCAAATAAAGCTACAGAACAAAAATCACCACCCAACTCAAAAGTTCACCCGCCAGTAGCGGGAAAAAGAGGAAAACCGCCGATTTTACTGTGGAGTTAGGGGCTCGGGCTTTAGGTGTTATCTCCTAATGGTCTCACTATATCCTAGTATTGTTAGTTTTTCTCATAGATTAATCTAGTAGTTCGAGATTCAAATTGATAATCCCAACTATCACAAAAATCCTAGCTTCTGATATTTGCACACTAAACTGATATTTGACAAAACAAGACTTGCAATGGAGATGAGATTTACCTATAGAGAATATGCACAAGGGATATCCAACTCAAGAAGTTCATGGTTGAGGCTCCTAGAGGTTGTAGTGGCTCTAGCATGATGATACGGACAATTTTGATGAAGAAACCATAACTTCTCTATTTTGGTTTGATGTTACTTGAGAATTTTGGTGTTGGAGCTTGAAGGAAAGCATTGGTTCAGTTTGTGAGCTCAAGGAATAACCTAAGGGTTGTGATAAAGAGAAATGTGGAGGTGTAAAGGTTTTGTGTAAGGCAAGTAGGAGGTCTCAAGATTGTATGTAAAGAAAGGAGGAGGTGGAGGGAGATGAGGGTGTGTTGTGCATGAAGGCTTAATCTAGCCTAATCATAAACCTAACCCTCATAACAAATTAAAAACCTTTTTAAATAAATACCTTCATGTTACACTAAATCAAAACTCATGTTTTTAAAAGAAATAAAACAATTATCATAACACTAAAATACCATAGCCTTTTAACAAAATCTCATATCATATTAAAACAATTTAAATGTCATTTTTATAATATCACACATTTTCTTTTTTTTTCCAAAATAATTAAAATTTTGCGGATATCAATCCGATACCAAAATACATATGTGTTATCATTTTTGTAAGCTCATTATATCCATATTTTAAATTATAAATTAATATTTATAATTTTCCAAAATGTTACAACTATAATAAAGATTTATAATAAATATATATATAGCACGCCGATGAGTAGTATATATAACAATTGTAGGAAATTTTCCGAGAACAGGGTCCTTACTGGTTCCCCCTTAGTTCTGTTGGCTATACTGCCCTCAAGACAATTATTGTGATTGTAGCTATGCAATTATGATAATTGAGAGAGGACCTATACGGGTAGAACCGTTTTACTTGAGATGATAGTATGCTATCTGGTTTGACTTTATCATCATATACATGTCTTGTGTAGTATTATGTATCGCTATTACATATTGATAAAGCCCATAGGATTCATGATTGACTACATGGGTTATAATGAAAATCATACTAGTGAGGTCTGTATAGTCCATAAGCACATCCATAAATGTCCCTAGCCTTGGGAGTATCGAAACTGGGCATCGATATTCCAGAGTAGACTAGTGTATACATTTCATGACCCCGAAGAGGGGAGATGGCCGGTCTCTATAACATCTTGAAAAGTATAAATATTATTTTAATTTAAATAATAATATTATGAGTTTTATGGAAATCATATTGAGTATGGATATAGATTTTCCGGATTGGTATCCGTATGTATATTTATTTCTGGGAATTGAAAAATATAAGATATTATAAAAATTGTATGTATTTTGTATTAGGAAACAATATGAGATTTTTGTGATAAATATAAGAACGATTAATTAATTTGGGTTTTTACAATTAATGATATGTTTAGTTTTATTTCAATTAGAGGACATTTAATTAAATTGGTTTTCTTTTATTTAATTAGTTTACACCTACATAATTAGTAAAGTATCATAGCCATAAATGATATGCTTAAAACCTTAAGAAAAGTTTTTGTTTCCATGACAAGTTAAACTTCATTTATCTTCTCTTTTAAATTCTAATTTGTTTTACAAAATATCTTAGGAGGTATGGATTGGAGTATGGTTTTAAAATATTGAGAAGGGGGAGGGGAGAGAGAAGGGGGTTATAGCTTGGCTCTAGCCATTCCCTCACAATAATTACCTCATTCCTTCTTCTTCCTCGTCTTCATCTCCTCCTCAAAATTTATGTAACTTCCCAAAGTAATCCTACACACACATGCATATCACTACACAAAAACTGTTGGGTTACCCTTACACCTAGTCTAGAGTTTGGTAGCATCACTCATGCCATTTTAAAAAATGAGAAATGTGCAAAGCTAACTAACCATGAATCTTACAAGAATTTCTAGGGTAACAAAGTTTGTATCACATACAAATAAGTAAAGAGATAGTGATTACAACTTTTGTAGTCCGTTTCTTCACTTCATAAGCTCTGTGTTGAGGTCCCTTCGCTGTGATCATCATGAACTCCGACTCTCGTAAGGCTCCAAGAGGTGAATGATGCATCTTACTTGAAGTCTTCTTGATCCAAGATTATCTACCTTGAAGAAACTCTAACCCAAGCTAACACTTCATTAATCAACTAAATAGAGAAGTGAACAACCTAATCTAAGTGGATAGAAAAGATGAGGATGATGAAGTAGGAATTTAGCTCTCATTTGTTTTCAATTTCTCACACTAATTCATCACACACAAAAAGCTAGCAAGCTTTTTCAAAGAGGAAGAAGAAGAAGAATATGAAGCAAATCCTTTTGTGATGAATAATGAATTATTGTTGTGGTTACAAATCCAACCATGGGTTAAGAATGAAGGAGTTAACCTTGTAGAGAATAAACTAGAGTTAATAGTTTGGATTGGGTTAACAAATATCTATACAAAAAATCAAAGCTAAAGACAAAAGGAAAGGCTTTATGAAGCTTCATGAAAAGCTAACCCAAATGCTAACCCTAATCCAAACCCTAACCATATTTAAACTCAACAAAGCTTGTTGTATTTGTAACCCTAACATGTTATCATATTATATATCACATATACAATATATTTTGTAACAAAAAAGAAATTACAATTAACATATATCGTATATATATCAATGTATTATCCAATGAGAAAATGAATCAATAAAGCGAGCTTATATTAGTTAATGTAATGTAATATATCTCATATATAATATACATTTAATTATCGAATCAACAATTGATCTGATAACCCGGCTATAATACATATAACCAACTAATATATCTTGTACCATTTCACCGAATCAACACTTGATCCGATGACCCGGCTATATCACATATACCCGGCCGATATCTCATATAGCGAGAATAGAATACGGTATCTCATATCGTATTATTCTCGGTCCCGCAAATATCATATATGTGCTCCTACTCTGTTTTGCCTGAGCCAGGAAACCTCTGTGTAGGACTTTAAAGAATCGTCAATACGCTGCCAGTAGGTGATGATCATATCAAACACCCACAAGCTGCAAGTGGTCTGCTAAACGTAACAACCACCCAGGTATTGAGCGATCAGAAGATCAACAAGCAAGCCTGTACATTCTCCTGTGAATCCAATCAGTAACACTACCGTACAGTCCGGTCTCTTCATCTGATATGTCGCATATCCAGTCTAAGGGTGGTAATCGTCAGACCCCAGTAACCGATAAGTCGTGTCGATGCGAGGCTCATAACGGGTCGAGAAACTACTGATAACCCTTACCGGCAGCACTCCATATCATCCCTGGCCAGGGACTTCCAGTTATAGCCAATCGAACACAGCACAACATCAACTCCCAATACCGGGAGAGACGAAACCCCTCCTATCGCTCATTGCCTCCATGTGATTCAGGACTGTACCCAAAAGACACCGTTTTACTCGCACTCTTGGATGTGGTAAGGTGGAAATCAAAGCACAGTGGGAATCACACAAGACTCTATGACGATCTTGGGTCTACAGACTAACATGTACCAGTGTCACCGGAGAACTGCTATCTGACTATTGATATAATACCATCTAGGAGTTCTCGGCGAGTCCGTTCAATGTACCCAGTCTCCACTGAGCACCCGTACACCATCTTTGATGTCAAACACCGATTGATATGGGATCATCCATCGCCTATCATATGGGTCAAAATGCGTATACGCTAGTCTACTCTGGAGTATCGATGCCCTGTCTCGATACTCCCTCGACTAGGAACAGTTATAGGATGTACTCGTTGACTACCCTGGCCCCACTAGTATGATCTCATCATAGTCCCAGTAGTCGAGTACATGTCCTAAGGGCTTTATCAACATGTGAGAGCAAGACAGTAAACCAATACAAGTCAACATGTTAAGACAAAGTGAAGCCAAATAGCATACTATCATGTCGAGAAAGAAAGTCCTCTCTATATATATCCAAGCATCCACTATAATATACATCATATGTACAACAATGGCCTTTAGGGCATATATATAACTAACAATTTCCCACTTGCACTAAGGCCAGCTGTTGTAGTATCTCATACCCAACATCCCGAAAAGTGTCTCAAATTGTATCTGGGGAATGGACTTCGTGAGTGGATCCGCAGTGTTGTCCTTCGTGTCAACTCTCCTGACCTCGATCTCGCGGCGATCAACTATCTCCCGGATCAGGTGATACCGTCTCAGAATATGTCTGGACTTCTGATGGGACCTGGGTTCCTTGGCTAAAGCCACAGCTCCATTGTTATCACAATACAAAGGTATTGGATGGTCAATGGACGGAACCACACCAAGTTCAGTGATGAACTTCTTCATCCAGACAGCCTCTTTGGCAGCATCGTTGGCAGTGATGTATTCAGTCTCCATCGTCGAGTCTGCCACGGTTTCTTGCTTGGAACTCTTCCAACAAACCGCCCCTCCATTCAGCGTAAAGACAAATCCCGAGTGCGACTTAGAGTCATCCTTATCACATTGGAAGATCGAATCGGTAAAGGACTCCACTTGGAGTTCTCCGTTACCATATCGCGATCACATGTCAACCATTCAATGTATAACACTATTCACATGTATCGCCGTCCCAAGATCCGCTATAACATCATGACGTATCTCAAGTACGAATCCTGCCATATCACCGATCTCACGGTCTCAAATCACATCTCATCGACTAATCTCAATCCGAAGTATCATCCTCAATCCGTATGTGAACACATAGTCCCATACCGATGTGAACACATAACTAACAAGTAAGCACATATGAAAGAAGGGTGTATGCAAGTATGGGTGTGCGTGTATGTGTGGTGCGACCACTACTCTAGGGTTTCGTGACACCAAATCAATCCAAACACACCAAATATCCATATTTATCATTAATAACCTCAAACAACTTATAACCAATATATGTGTGTATACATATTCGTATACATCACCACGAACTGTGGGGTGCTATACGACATCCACCCGACTTCTCCTCGTAGATATAAATCTACTCACCTTGCTTCTCGTGTGCCGATGCCGATATCACCATCTTTATCTTCAACTCCTCGTCGCCACGTGGGGTACCTACAAGGATATCACAAACGCTAAAGCATATGAAAATCACATCGGAAAACCAAAATGGCATACGCTACTCACATATGTAAGAACCTATAGTCTCGCATGCAAACATGATCAATAACCCTTTGCCGTTGACGTTCAAACGCCACCCGACGGAAATGAATCATCAATTACTAAAATCAATGCTAAAACAAGTAGTAAACCATGTGCCAACTCATGAAAATCATCCCAGATTCTACCCTAGGTGGAATCAGTCAAAATTACATATACCATAGGTCAAATCTACTGGAGATAGGGCTACAGTACAAAAACGAGGCCAAACCCCCCTGCTCTGGCCGCAATATGTGGCCAGATGGGATTTATCTGCGGCCTGAACAAGGAGGTGGGGGCTAGGGTTTGGTGTGGTTGTTCCTATTTGCCTGCACATCCTTCTGTCAACTCAATTTTATTTTAGGGGTCTCGGGGTGATAGCAGATTCCCAAATACACTCCCAGATTCACAGTTTTCCCTGATATCGTCTCATAAATCCGTATTCTGGTTCTAGTTCCAGGTTTGGGTCTAAAATAACATCACACCAAGGGTTCTAAGGTCACCACAAGCCTAAATTTCACTTTTGATTTCAGATCAAACCCTAATTCCTAACTTGAAATCTCTCAAGTCCTCTAGACGACACAATATTGACATGATACTAGTATGGATGCACAAGGAAATTGAAATACTACTCTAGGGTGTAGAAATTACCTCATTTGGCAACTCAAGAAAATTCTTGAGTTGCTCAAATTCCTCTAAATCAGCTCTTCCTTAGGCCAATGTGTAGCTAGTGAGCTCGGGAGCAAGTTTTGTGAAGTTGGAATGGGGTTTTGGTGAGGGAATTGAGAGGGGTCTATGGAGTGAAGGGGAGGGAGATGAGGGAGGAGCAGGAGAAGCAGCTCAAGAGGGAGGGGAGAGAGAAAATGAGATAGGAAATGATGAGGGATGGTTCAAAAAGGAAGTTGACCTATACCCACCCTCTCTCTCTCTCTCATAATCATGCTTCACTTTTTCCTTTTCTTTTCTTTTTCTTTTCTTTTCCTTATCACTCAATGGCAAACCCTAAGCAACCATACCCCAAAACATGTAACAAGTATAACAAGTGTGGAAAAAATGATATGTGCACATTTTTGCACAAAAATGCTAAAAATCCAATTAACGATTTTTAATCGCGATTAGCACTAAAATAGCATATACTTAACCATAAAAACTTAAAAATGGCATATCTCCACAAAATACCCAATTTTAGAATTTTTCATAATTTTTCCAAAATTTTCCCCATTTATCGGTATTTAATTATACCGCAATATTAAAATATTCAATAAAATAATATTAAATTACAAAAATTCCTCAAAAACAATATTTTATTTTTTTTGAAATGTTACATCCAGCCCCTACTCTGCCGTTAGTTAAGTAACCAAATGGTGCATGACGGGGCCCTGTGGCCAATACGGATAGCAAAAGCGTACGTTCTATTTTCGTTTCTTTTTTGTGATGTTTAGGGAAACATAAATTACAAGAATTCATTAATGTGATTAATGGAAAGAATAGAAACTTAAAGATGTTGTAGAATCAATATTTATAAAATGGTAGTTCTACTTTTTGCTTTGCATAGTGGTATTACTTGATGAATATCCAGCACCTCATTTAATGAGGAAAGAGCCGATATCCCTTCACCGGGAATGACCTCTTTACCAAAACTAGCAAATGCTACAACCCACTCAGTTTTGTTTTGATAGCTTCACTAGTTTTTTCTTTGCATAGTGGCGTTCCTTGATGAATATCCAGCACCTCATTTGAGGAGGAAAGAACCGAAATCACTTCACCGGGAGTGACCTCTTTAGCAAAACTAGCAAATGCTTCAAAACCACTCTTTTTCAAAACACTAGATTCTACAATGATATCAAGTTCATTACGTTAAAAGTTTTCTTCAAAAACAGTCGTAGCCTTCTGTCATTTTAGATAAGTGATGTTTAGTATTCGCGTTGCGTTTGTTGGCCTCTGTCAAGGCGTAGTGTGCGGTAGCTGATTAATGCTTATTTGCTGCATATGATGTGATTAGATTAGGGTAGTCATACGGCCTTGTTGACCTCCGTCAAGGGTCATGCGAGTGGGTTTAATTCAATCACGAAATGACGGGTTGAACTTGACTAACGTACTATGATTTGTTGATTTCCGTCAAGGTTATAGGTTGTTAGGGGTAAAAACATATATTGGGAATTTCAAGTGTTGAAATTTGCAATGAGATTGCATAACTTCTATAAAATAGTTGGATCCCGATATCCACTACGAGTAAGAGTTACTCATGGGAGAGTTTTCTCCTTTACAATTAGCTGATCCAGTAGGTGTCTAAGAAAGGTTTTAACAGAGTTATGCCCCTGCGAAAACGAGATTATTTAATTAGTTCCATGTGAAAAAGGGGAGACTCTTTCGGAGTACCAATACCTTCCTGGCTGACCGATTGGCGAACTTGTAGGGTGTAATTTATCCTGGCTAATCTTAGATTTTATGGTTGAAGGAAGATTTGATAAAAATAGTGGGAGCCATCCTGATTAGATAAGATAATAACCAATATAATCTTGCAAAGAGCGCATGCTAAAGCATTTTCTTCTCTCTCTCTCCAGGTAGCGACCAATGACACGCCTTAATCAAGATAATAATATGGATGTATTAACTGAACCAGCTTATTATACTGAGCTGTACGTTGGTTCCGCTTTTTCTTATGATTGTCATAAGTTTGATCAAGGAATAAGAGAATATCCGGATTCCCATACAAGCCGAACGAAGAATGAGCATGATGATGCATCTTCTTCGGGTGTGTTCGTTACCGAGAACTGTTCCTCGGTTTGCTCTATGTCCTGGGTATTGGATACCGGATCAAGATCCCACGTTTATAATTTGTTACATAGGCTAAGTAAGAGGCAAAGAATTGGGAATGTGTGATATGACTCTAAAAGTATGGAATGGAGCAATTGTTGCAGCCAAAGCAGTTGGCGAATATCACCTAGTATTACCAAATGCTAATACAATGATTCTGAACGACTGCTATTACGTACAAAATATGATGTGCAATATTACATCAGTTTCTTTGTTGCATAAAGAAGGATATAAGTTTGTATTGGAGGATAATGTTATGAACATTTTCCTAAATCAAGTGTTGATTAGGTTTGGTACGTTATGTAATGGTATATACGTTCTTAATCAAATGACAGTTCTAAATATAAAGAACACACACAAGAGGACAAGTTCAAAAATGAACTAAGACCTCTTGTGGCATTATAGACTAGGTCATATCAATACGACAAGACTAGATATGTTTCATAAAGATGGATATTTGAATCAGTTCGAATTTACATCTTATGAAACTTGCGAGTCATGTCTCAAAAGCAAGATGACCAAAACTCCGTTTACAGGACACAGAAAAAGAGCTATTGAACTCTTGGGACTGATACATAATAATGTATGTGGTCCTATGTCTACACATTCCAGGAATGGTTTCTCGTACTTCATAACATTCACCGATGATCTCTCAAGATTCGGACATGTGTTCTTGTTGAAACACAAATCTGAAGCATTTCAGAAATTTAAGGAATATAAGTACGAAGTTGAGAACCGGATAGGTAAAAGTATTAAAGTCTTACGTTCTGATCGGGGAGGAGAATACTTAAGCATGGAGTTCTGAGACCATTTTAAAGAGAATGTGATTCTTTCTCAGCTTACTCCTCCGTATACACCACATCATAATAGAGTATCGGAGCGGAGGAATCGTACACTATTATATATGGTGCGCTCAATGATGAGTAATGCTGAGTTACTGATTTTCTTTTGGGGCTATGCACTTAAGACTGCTGCATACCTATTGAATATGGTTCCAACCAAATCAGTACCTACCACTCCATATGAGATATGGGAGAGGAAGAGACCATGTCTTAATTACATTAAGATATGGGGTTGTCCGGCTTATGTCAAAAAGAAAAATCCGGAAAAGCTCGAGGCAAGGTCAGTTCTGTGCAAATTTGTAGGATATCCCAAACATTCGCGAGGGCATATCTTCTACCACACTGTGGAACAAAAAGTGTTTGTTGCTCAACATGCCACCTTTTTTGAAAAGGAATTTCATGCAAAAGAAATTAAGGGTAATGAGGTAGAGCTGGAAGAAATTCTAGCTACACAAACTATAACTGATGATTTGATAGAACCGGAGGATCCAATAGTCCCCGACGAACCTCAGTCACTCCGTAGATCTAGTAGGGTTTCTCATCCATCTGAGAGATACTATGGTTTTCTCATAGACGGTAGGAGCGAGGATTGCATCATGGAAGATGATGACCCAACTAGTTTTGAGCAGGCCATCACAAGTAGGGACTCTGTGAAATGGCTGGATGCTATGTGATCTGAGATGGAATCCATGTACACCAACAAAGTATGGACTTTAAAAGTTTCTCCTGAAGGGGTAAAACCCATCAGGAGCAAGTGGATCTTTAAGTAGAAAATTAGTGTAGATGGAAAGGTCGATACCTTCAAAGCTAGACTTGTAGCTATAGGTTTTCAGCAACGACCACATATCGATTATGATGAAACCATTTTCTCCTGTCTCTATTCTTATGTCCATCAGGATCCTACTTGCGATTGCTGCATACTATAACTACGAAATTTGGTAGATAGACGTCAAGGCCACTTTTTCTAAATGGTGATTTAGAAGAGAGCGTTTATATGACACAGCCAAAAGGCTTCGTAGACAGTGGGAGCAGCGGAGAGGTGTGCAAGCTGCTTAAATCCATCTATGGATTAAAGCACGCATCACGGAGCAGGAACATGTGTTTTGATGAAGCTATCAAAGTGTTTGACTTCTTCAAAAATGTAAATGAACCATGTATATATAAGAAGGTTGTAGAGAGTATGGTTGTCTTCCTCGTATTGTACGTGGATAACATAGTCTTGATAGGAAACGATCTTCGTATGCTACACTCGGTCAAGCTCTACTTATCATACAAGTTCTCCATGAAAGATCTGGGTGATGCCTCCTACATCCTGGGGATTAAAATCTATAGAGATAGATCTAAAAGGATGTTGGCATTGTCCCAATCCAGGTACATTGACACCATACTAAAGAGGTTTAGTATGGAAGATTCTAAGCGTGGTAATTACCCGCTTGTTCAGGAATCACTCTCTACAAAGAGATGACTCTCAAGACTGATTTGGAGAGGGCTCGCATGCAAGGGATACCCTATACTTCGGTAGTCGGGTCAATCATGTATGCGTTGTTCTGTACCAGACCAGATATAGCTTACTCACTAGGTGTAGTGAGTAGGTATCAATCAGATCCTAGGGAAAAGCACTGGATAGCTGTGAAGAACATTCTTAAGTACTTGAGAATGACTAAATAGATGTTCTTGGTGTATGGTAACGGTGAACTCCAGGTGGAGTCATTTACTGATTCGAGCCTCCAAAGTGATAAGGACGATAATAAGCCGGTCTCGGGTTTTGTCTTCACCCTCAATGGAGGGGCGGTATGATAGAAGAGCTCCAAGCAAGATACCGTAGCAAACTCGACGATGGAGGTTGAATACATCACGGCCAACGATGTCGTCAAAGAGGCTGTCTGGATGACGAAGTTCATTGCTGAACTTGGTGTGGTTCCATCCATTGAGCATCCAATACCTATGTATTGCGATAACAATGGAGCTATGGCTTTGGCCAAGGAACCCCGGCCCCATCAGCGATCCAGACATATTCTTAGACGGTATCACCTATTCCGGGAGATAGTAGATCGATGGCAGATCGAGGTCAGGAGAGTTGACATGAAAAACAACGTAACGGATCCACTCACGAAGGTCCTCCCCCAGATGCAGTTTGAGAGAATTTTTGGGATGTTGGATATGTGATAATAAAACAACTGGCCTTAGTGCAAGTGGGAGATTGTTAGGAATATGTATGGCCTAGAGGCCATTATTGTATGATATAGTTGATGCTTGGACACATATATAGGGGACATTCTTGGTCGACATGATAATATGCTATCTGGTAACTTTTTATCCTAATATGTACACTTGTATTATTATATTATCTCCCCGATACATGTTGACAAAGCCCTTAGGATATTTTCTTGACTACCAGGACTATGATGCGGATCATACAACTAAGACTTGTTGTAACATTTCAGAAAATAAAATATTATTTTTGGAAATTTTAAATAAATAATTAATTTCATAAATATTATTAAAATATGAGAATTTATGTTAATGAAAGGGTATAGTTATATACCGATAGTTTGGAAAATATTTGGAAATTTAAACCAAATATTTATTTTGAAAGAATTTTTGTGATTTAGGTAAATTATAAATTTTATAAAATTAATTTTATACCAATTTATGCTAAACTTGATTAATATTTGCTAATCGTGCATTAATCGTATTTAAGTGCATGTTATTTAACATAGCATGCTGCAAAACACTGGTTACATTTTTGAAATGAACCATGGTTTTAAATTCCTCATTTTTTACACAATATATATATGGTTATTGTTTTATTTTTTTTTAAGTAAAAAGAAAATGGGGATAAATAGGTATGGGATTTGAGTAAGAAGGAGAGAGTGCATGGCTCTAGAAAACTCTCCACCCTTCATCCATTTTTCTCACCTCCTCTTTTGTTATCTTTCTCCTCTTCCTCAACCGTCTCTATCATCTACAAACACCTTCAAAATCCTTACTAAAATCTCATAATTTCTTCACAAAAATTGATGCCAAGCTCACCACAAACCCTATAGAGGCCTCAAGTTTTGATTTTGATGATTTTGAGCAACTCAAGAATTTTCTTGAGTTGCCAAATCTGGTATAATCACTACCCTCTTAGTTAAGTGTTGGAGTTTCTTATATCCTACCCAAGTTTAGAGGTGAACCGATGTGGTTTAGTGAACTTTGAAAATATCTAGTTGAGAGTTAGGTAAT
This sequence comes from Agapanthus africanus, assembly GCA_030015575.1. NCBI lineage: Eukaryota > Viridiplantae > Streptophyta > Magnoliopsida > Asparagales > Amaryllidaceae > Agapanthus > Agapanthus africanus. The sequence goes on from JASDDO010000029.1 coordinate 221,842,624, forward strand.
TTCTTGACTTGTGAAGGTAGATTTAAGGCTTGGTTAGGAACCACAATTTTAGTGTTAGTTTCATGGACCAAAACAGAGAGTAAAACACAAGACTTGAGTTATAAATAATTCAAATGTTGGTTTTGTGAATATTTTGGGGACTACAGAGAATCTGGAGCAACCTGAGATGTTTTTAGAAAAATCAAACTAGTACACTAACCTAATTAGACCACTAGAATGCCACTACCAAAGATCGAGAGCAAACAACCTAGGAAAAACCGGCGACACCGGTCAATTTGCTATTCTCGCCGAGCTTATGTGGGTGTCTGCTGCTTGGGTTTTACCTATAGCTCACTTACCTCATAAACTATCTCCTATATTGTTAAATTTGTCCCAATTTACCTGAGTCAAAATCTGGAGCTATTTTCCTTAGTCGCTGTTTTGGGTTTTGTGGTTTTGGTAACTTGAGTTTTGGTAATTGTGTTCTGTATCGGTCGATTGATGTTTGTACATCAACAACGATGGTTGTTTGTTTGTTCTTGCACACGTAGACCATAGGTTCTAACCTATGTGTGTTTCGTGTGCCGTGTCGTCTTTTCTTGTATTTGATTCTTGTTTTACGATATAACGTATTTGAAACTGTAGGTACCCCACGGGAAAATCGTACGATAAGGGAGAACGTGGCATCATCGACTTCGACAAGAGAGGATCGGGGTGAGTAGATGTATATCTACGGGGGAAGTCGGGTGGATGACGTATAGCACCCCCGTAACCGTAGAATAGGGTATTACTATATTATTAAGTTTGGATGTGATATTTCGATACTTAGCGAATAGGGTATTTAGAAGACCTTAGGATAGATTAGGTTGATCTAGGAAGACCTATCCATAGGATGATTATCTTGGTGGCGAATCGCAGGTTATATGTAGTCACACACACACACTTGAATTTTTTTTTTGTGTGTATGTATGTATGTGGGTATGTGTATATATATATGTACATATACACGGGTGATGAGAATAGTATGTGATATCTGGAGATGAGTCGATATGATCGGGCATGATGCCGTGAGATTTTGATATGTGATTAAGTCGTGATATGGTATATAATATGATATTATAATGGATCATTCGGCGATATGTATTCATACATACGATAATATGTGAGTTAATAATATTTGAATGTACAAGACTTTAGAACCATACCTATGATCATGATATTGTACGATGATACCGTACGAATGATAATATTATGTATGATTTTGACCCGTACCCTCAATTTTGAGGATCCCGTAAGATGGATATTACCGTACGAGATATATAAGATGATTGATCCGCACACTTGACTCAAGGATGTCGTACTATGTATTATATAGTACGTGACGCTATGAGGCTAGATTGCCCACTACTAGGTATATCGACTCGGAATATATGTAGATTTTCTTATCCTTCTTACTTGGTTCTTAGTTTAGTCTTTTAGTTGTTCAGGTAGATGCTAGACTTTGCTAGAGTCATACCTATTTTCAAAAATAACGAATCGTGAGTATTTTCAAAAGACAACCCGAGGGATGCTACGGATTTTTTCAAAGGACATATCTTTCCTCAAAAACATCGTAGCCCCTACTTTTCTAAAATCCACGATTCGTGCTATTTTAAAATACTAAAACCGTATGAATCGTACAATGATATTTAAATTTTACAATGTTACATTTTACTATTCATTTTTCTATTATATTTCTGATGTTCTCATTACATTGCATATTTATAACATGTGTTTCTTTAGCTATTATGAATCTCGTCTATTAGGACACCAGCACCATTACCGATTATGCGTATGTTCCACGTTCACTCTCTTGCCGGCTCACTCACATCATCATCGGTAATTGCCTTACCACGTACACTTTAGAAAACGTTACTTCATTGGTATAACCTGCAAGCTGATAGTTTCAACACATTATTAGTATGCTTGCTCTCATATTCTTGTTTAGATATTGCATTCCTTACTTAGATACTCCATTGATTTATATATTCATTCTGTTATGCAATATTGTGGGGCTTTATGCCGATATTCACTGTTTATTGACTCATGATTTTGAGATTTTGGATTTTCCATGAGATTTCTGGATTTGGGGGAAATCCGCAAGAATTTTATAAACTTATTATCATTTTAAAAATGTAAGTTGCGGTTTTCTCATGATATGGTGTATATGGCGTCCATCATGAGTTTTCCTGATTGAGTTGGTTTTCGAGACCCGATTCGAGGAGTACATGGTAGACCCGGTAAGGTACCCCGGGGCAAGAAGCTCGAGTTATAGACGATGAGCCTGGCAGGGGAAGACTACCTATTGGTGATATTTGGCACGACAGATATCCATAGGATACCGACCGTAGTCGTGAGATTTGATGATATGGGCCGATCCGGACTGACGAAGCCTGGGATATTGAGGATTTTGTGTTGATATTTGACACGGATTTCTGTCGATTTCATTGATGATACTCCAATTTTTATAAAAAAATTACTAAGATAAGATCACAGATTTCTCATGCAGATATATTCTGATTTCATGTTAATTATTCATTCATGATTCATTCATATATCAGATATATGACAAATTGCTACTTTGTGACACTGACACGAGTACGTGTTATTACACTTATGCTTAGATTATTATCCTTGCCACTACTAGATGTTCAGTGTTATATTATGAGTATATTATTGTATGACCTAGGAGATCGTCATACATTCGATTTTCTACTCGGTGATGTCTTCTACTCATGAGTTGGTAACTCACCCGCGTTATACCACAGTTTCTTTGCAGGTTCGGCCGTATAGGTTCCGTTGCGGCTTGCTGGCGCATCATTTCTTTCGAATGATTGCTTGGTAGGTGGTTTCACTTGTATCGTGAGCACCATTGTACCTGTACTTTATATTTCAGTTGCATTTTTATTTATTTCAGTTGTATCTAGTTAAAGGTTCCATCAACAAGACTTGTATATTTAGTAGACTTAGATAACTACGGTTTGTATATTGTTTCGGCCTTAGAGTGGCACTCTTGTAGTCTTTATTGTTTGGATTTTCTTAATGATGCTTAGTTTTCACGCTTTCTTTTTGAGTTTTGATCCTTTCCATTCGGAGTTGTATATTTATATTATCTTGAGTGGTTGTTTCCGCCAATTGGTAAATAGCTAGCTCCCGTTTTGGGATGCCTTATTTATTATTACTTATAGCATTTCCGGGTTAAAAATTACAAAGGAGGTGTTCCCCAAATTTTCAATGACGAAAATATTTTCAAGTAAAATACATAAAATGTGTTTTCGTATACTATTATCTATATTATATAGAAGGAACTTGATTTCAGTAAAACCTCATTTCAATCTGCACCTCCACTATTTTCCCTAAAAAGATTTAGATTTCTTGGATATTTGGCTTACTTGAATTAGGTGGGGTCCTATAGACTTCACATGATTCAAGTGCCAATCACGTGCCTTTTACGGGTCGTGAAAAAATTGATATCAAAATATTAGGTTTAACTTTGGTTCGAGTCTAGGTTTGACTAAGCGGAGTCTAGGACGTATATTTATATTCGGAACTTAGGCCTGACCTTACGGAATATAGACATGGCCGAGGGGGTATTAGATCCGAACTTTCGTTACGTAGGCTGACCTTGGTTGATGGAGTAGGTGACTTAAGTAGAGTGACGTACTGTGTATGTTCCGCGGCATACTTATGATACGCTACACCGCTTAAGAAGCCTTAGGATGTATATTTCTTAGGCACTGTATTTCTATTCGTTCCTATGATCTATCCTCCTCGATGTCGGATTGTGGTTTCTGTTACCACGGTTACACGAGCAGAGAGTGAGTTGCGGTTAGAGGTGTGGTTAGCACGAGCTCGTCATGAACGAGGACTGACCAGGGCGTAATTCCGGTGACACACAATTGCATTGATATATCGTTTTATTATGTGTTCCGTTGATGTGAGCATTTTGATGTGTTGTTTTGCTAAGATTTCTTGTTGACGCAAGAGCTGATCTGCACCAGATGATCGGGCCATTGTTCGAATCTTTTCAGTTTACGATGACTATTGAGGTATCATCCACACCAGATGATCGGTCCATTGCTAGAGGCAAGCCAGAATGTGAAGACTGTTATATTCTTGATGATTGAGGCATTGTCTATCGTGAGGAAGGATGAGCCAGCTGTTGCTGCGACTGACAAAATATCACCCCAAGATGTTTGGAAGCTATTGCAGCATGAGGTTACTGTAACCCTTCGAAAATCGTTTAGGCAGTTTTTCGGTAATCGGCTAATTTTTCGGCTTTTTCCGTAAAAAGTCAAATTAGGTATTTTTCATTGTAGACCTAATTATAAAAAATTTAGATAAGATATTACTATAATTTTGTCACTAAAATGTCACTTATAATTTTCTAGTTAAATAAAAAAATATTCGTAATTAATTTTTATTTTTTATTTTAAGCTTTTAAAAATACATTAAATTAGTGATAAATACAAATTTAATTAGGTAAATTACACACTTAGGAACCATTATAAACTAATATTAAGTGTAACAAAATTTTTATCAAAACATTTCAAGTTCAGTTGTTTTTTGGTTTAAAATGGGTTGAAAATGAATGAAAATGGGGTTTTTTTTATGTAAAATTTGATGTGATATGCATTAAACGAGTTTAAAGGTTGCTTTTTGTGTAGAATTTTCTACACAATTCCCTCACACTCACCCCTCCCAACCTCAGGCCGAGCTCACCTTCAGAAAATCCCCCATTTCCCCCTCATTTCTTGCTTGAAAATTCCTTCAAAAATCATCAAAAATCCACCGAAATTCACTAAATTCTTCTCTAATTCAACCCAAAACCTTAAGCCATCCCTTCTAAAGCCCAAATTGGATTAAAACAAGGAGAAAAGAGGCGACTTTGGAGGTTTAGTGTAAAGGAATCTACTCTAGTAAGGTATATTTCTAATCTAGTGTTTAATTGTAGTTTAAAATTTGCTAGATTTAGTAGTTTAAGTGTGAAATTTGGTTTATTTTGCTTGCTCATGAAAATCAAGAGAGGGATTTGATTTAAAATTAGGGTTTGAAGCATGGTTGATGGAGTTAAGTTAGGGTTTGGTTATCTAATTGGTTAGAGTGGTTAATTGTACGATGTTACGCTCGCTAAATCGATAAATTGCGATAATTGCATCGAATCGGTATGAAATTGCTTACTAGATTTTTTATAAAAATTAGAATGTGATCTAATTGCGTTATATTAGCGATATAATTAGCTTCATAAATGACTATTAGAGTGCGCGAACGTGGGGTTTTGTCTAGCCGGGTTTTAGTTTTGTCGATTTCCCCGAAACGGCGATTTTGGTTAAGGTTTTAGCGATTTTCGTGCGTTTTCCGCGCACCGAGTGCACGTTATGTTTAATTCGAGAGCGTCGATATTTGTATATTGTGACTTGCATCATTTTAGGGGTATGTAATCTTATGCTTGGTGTTGTGCAAATATAGGATCGGTCGGGGAAACATCGGACATGGTGCGTAAAGGCAAGGCGGTGGTCAGATCGGATTAGCGAGGCATTCAGGTGAGTAGATGTATTTATCTATGGGGGAATCGTCTGGATGGCGCGAGGCGACCCCTAGTTAGGATTACCCTATTTCTTGGAAAATTTATATTGTTAGTTAGTTTACCTCTTTATTTACACTGCATACCCTTATAGTTAATAGTATGCTAGATTGCATGGTTATTCATATGCACATATGCGATAACACTTCGTAGGACACGAACACCATTACCATTGGCATCTGTTGCATGCGCACTATTCATGTGACACACACACCTTTGGTAATTGCCATGCCACCTGCACTATAGAACCTGTTTAGCTTAGTATCGCCACTTGCATCGTGCATGATATATGAAATTGCATAGCATGTATATATCTCGCATCATCATCATACTTACATAGATTTTTAGCCACAATTCACATCGCATACCTTGTTATCATAGACATTTATCATATATAACATGTGGACATTATGATTTTTCTTGAGGATTTCAGTATTGCTGCGATTTCTGGATTTTTGGGGAAAACCGCAAGAATTTTACAAAAGCTTATATTTATCATTTTTAAAACAAAGTTGCGGTTTTCTCGTGATGTATGTGTCGTCCACCATGAGTTTTCATGTTTTCTGTTGGATTTTGAGACCCGATTCGAGGAGTGGATGAACCGTCTCGGATACATGGTGGGCCCGGTATGGTACCCCGGGGCAAGAAGATCGAGTTGTAGACGATGAGCCTGGCAGGGGAAGACTACCTACCGGTGATGTCGGCGCGGTGGATATCCGGAGGATACCGACCGTTGTCTTGAGATTTGATGATATGGGCCGATCCGGACAGACGGAGCCCGATATTTGAGACATTGATACAGTGAGATATTGAGACAGATATGATTTCATATTTGGTGTCGATGCTTGACACGGATTTTAGATGATTTCTTGATGATATTTAGCTACTTCACAGATATTCTTTTTCTAAAAGTTAAGAAAGCCGAACACTTAGCATTTAAAACACTTAAAGACTTAGTAATGACATTGCATACATGTGCATGCATACTAGAGGTATTACATCACATCTGGACATACATGTTGTGACGCATTTGCGTGCATTCTTACGATTGCCTTACTAGATGATATATTCTATTCACGAGCTGGCAACTCACCCACGTTGTGCCACAGTGTCTTGCAGGTCGGACCCGTCACCCTTGTAGCGGCGGGCTATCTTATCATCAGCTCCTTTTGCTCAGACTCGCGACATCGCCCGTAGGTGGGTTGCGAGCACACTTTATTTCTTTTTGCTCCATCATTGAATCTAGTATTCTCCATCTACCACTTTATATTGTATATGCGACCTAGTGATGAGACTGAGAGATTTGTATATTTTTTGTTTCTTTTGGGTCGAGCTCACTTGAGCCGACGTTGTGTTTTCTGATATTTTGCATTTCTTTTATGCTCTTTTCTTGATATTACTTATATATTACGTGTGGTTGTGATCCGCTTTGGGTGAAGAGCTAGCTCCCGCTTGGGGATGCCATTTTATGATTACAGGTTATATATATATCTTGTTGTACCCATTTTGGGGGATAGAAAATACAGGGGAGACTCTGCCGCAATTTTCGGAAATTTCTGGATGTTTTTAAGAAAAGGGGTTCTATGCAACTTAATTGATTTAAAAACCGTTTTCATTAAAGGTTTTCCATCACTCTCTTTTGATTTTGGTTTAGATTCTTCTGGGCTTTGGCTGACTTAGGTTACGGTACGCCTTTAGACGTCTCGTAATCTAAGTGCCAGTCGCGTTCCGTACTTTCGGGTCGTGCCAGTTACACTCAGGAATGTGATAGAAGATCGCTAGTCACCTTGGATAAGACTAGGATCTTTTGTTCATTTGGATGCTTCAATGTGAGTCATCAATTTATTAACATCGGTTAGAACAGGACCTCACACAGACGTACTGTGAGTCATTCAAGAAAGGACATCGTTCGTTGGATGCTACGATGTAAGATCAGTAATTGACCAGCTTCGGATAGAAGGACCTTAACTAGATGTGTGGTGAGTCGATCAAGAACGGACGAATGAAATGTATTCCTCCGATGATTTGGAAGAATTCCCGAGGACGTAATAGTCCAGATGCGTTCTACACGATAGTGGAGACGCCATGTTCGTAGCTTCGGAAAAGAGACTCTGGATATGAGTGCAACTGTTTTTAGCTCAGTCCACATACCTACGAAGAGATGATTCCGAATTGGTCCACATTGAAGAAAAGCGGAGTAAGAGGTTCATATGAGATTTTGACGAAATGACGTTCCACTCCATTGATGTCAGAGACTTGTTACGCGAGCAGAGGCGTTGGATGCGGATGTACATCCAGAGAAAGGTCATGATGAGTATGTAGCAGTTACGGAACAAGAAATGGATTAAGTAAAGGGTGATAACTTTTGGAGTTTCTTAGCACATCTACTAGGGTTTCATGGTGCATCAAGTATAAAATTTTAAAAATTAGTGTGCTAATGAACTCAAACTTAGAATCGAACTAGAGAATTAGGGTTGAAGAGCAAGTGATCAAACATTTCACTAAGTGAATATGGAATACAACCTTTGTACATCGTTCCTTCACTTCTAAAACTCCGTGTAGTAGTCCCTTCGCTCCATGTAGTGAACACCCGAACTCTAGTAAGGGTTCAAATGAAGAAATGAACTAGATTGCTCGAAGTCTTCGAGGCCGAAGATGATCTACGTCGAGGAGACTCAAGCTCATGCTACCTCTTCACTAATAGTAAATTTATGAAGCAAACTCTCTAAACTAAATGGCTAATATATTAGAGATTGATGAAGTAGGAAATGGGCTCACTTTAGATTTATTTTTTTCTCATTATTTTCTCACTTTTTGAAAAGCTAGCAAGCGTTCTCTAAAAATGAAGAAGAAGATGAAGAACATGAGAATGAACTCATGAGGTGAGAATAGAAACTATGGGTGAGTTAGTGTCATACACTAATTCATGTAGAGAATATACCATGGGTAAAAGAATAATGGTTAGGTTAATAATTATCATTAGTAAAAACAAATGAGTGGACTTAGTCAATGGTTCCATAAGTTTCTCCAAGCTTCAACCATTAATCCATTTTCCACCAATTTATGAATTACTAAAATAAATATAAATCCTTCATTATTCCAAGCATGGTGTGAGTCTCATACACCCATGAAGTATGTGGCATCAAGCATGAAACAATAAAATGTACATTAATATATATCACATATATACTAAAGCACAATGTGAGAAAAAGAAATATTTAAGTGAGCTAGTCTTAGTTTATGTAAATTAATATATCACATATATAATTATACATTAAATTATTAAATCAGCACTTGATTTAATAATCCGGCTATATCACATATAACCGACCGATATCACATATCGCGACAATAGAATGTGGTATCACATACACGCATTAATCTCGGTCCCACACATATCACATATGTGCTCCTACTTCTTTTCGCATGAACCAGGAAAGCTCAGTGTAGGACTCTAAAGACTCGTCAATACGCCGGCAGTAGGTGATGATCATATCAAACACCCACAAGCCGCAAGCGGTCTGCTAAACATAACGACCACCCGGGTATTGAGCGATCAGAAGATCAACAAGCAAGCTTGCTCGTACTCCAGAGAATCCAATCAGTAACACTACTGTACAGTCCGGTCTCTTAATCTAATATGTCGCATATCAAGTCTAGGGGTGGTAAACGTCAGACCCCAGTAACTTGATAAGTCATGTCGATGTGAGGCTCATAACGGGTCGAGATACTACTGACAACACTTACCGGTAAATCTCATCAACAAGCCTGGCCAAGGACTTCCTGTTATAGCCAATCGTGCATAGCGTAACATCAACCCCAAATACTGGGAGAGACGAAACCCCTCCTATCACTCATTGCCTCAATGTGATTCAGGACTGTACCCGAAAGCCACCGGTTTGCACGTTCTCTTGAACGTGGTATGATTGAAATCAAAGCACAGTAGGAATCACATGAGACTCTATGACGATCTTGGGACTACAGACTAACCTGTACCGGTGTTACAAGAGAACTGGTATCCGACGTCAGGTATAATACCATCTATGAGTTCTCGGCGAGTCCTATTCGTTGTACTCATTCTCTAATGAGCACCTGTGCACATTTTCTGATGTCAAACACCAATGATTGTGGGATCAACTATCGCCCTATACAGGGTCAAGAATCATACACACTGGTCTACTCTGGAATATCGATGCCCTGTCTCGATACTCCCTCGACTAGGAATAATTAAAGGATGTACTTATAGACTAACCTAGCCCCACTAGTATGATCTACATCATAGTCCTCGTAGTCAAGTCCACATCCTAAGGGCTTTATCAACATGTAACAGAGAGGTAGTACATGTGTACATGTTAAGATAAAGAGTAACCAGATAGCATACTATCATGTGAAGCAAGAAAGTCCTCCTTATATATGTCTAAGCATCCACTATAATATACATCATATGTACAATAATGGCCTATAGGGCAAACATATAACTAACAATAACTTGCGGGCATTTCGACAGAGACGAGATTTGGGAGAGACCCCGACAGATTCTTTCTGGAATACTACATGAGAAAACTTGGACCCAAGATCGGTCGTATCTCACACATTCAGTGGGCCAGAGTTTGCCATCATTGACGAGATATGTTACGAGTGACAATGTTAATTGGTCAGAATGTCTTCATAGAAGCGCCAGAACGGGGCTGTTTCCGTCAGAAGCACCTGATATCTTTGTCGTGCACATCCGTTGCACTAGACAGATGTTTTCGTGCACACCCATTGCCCACGATTTTGTTTCTGTGCACGTTAGTTCCATCCATACTTGATTTCAATTTTTGTGCGCACCAGACGCACATAGCATCCTTTCTATGCATTTTTGGGATTGATTTCTTTAGAGCAGCATGTTTTATGATATATACTATATGGTTCGATAACCAAGTAGGACTGTTCTGAGAACAATACCTGATTATTTTTTCATGCATCGATAATTGCTGAAAGGATTTCCAAAAAGGATCTATAGTCTCAATATTTTACCTACGTGTCCAAGTTGGCACGAAAACTTTATGAAGGAAGCCCTTCTAAATTATTTCGAAAGGATGGACGTATTTGTTAAAAAAAAGATAAGTATATATACATATTTATTTCCTTCTAAAGAAACGCTCGCCAGTTATGTCGTGATTTGCGTATTGCACGGTGCTTTGAAAACGGTTTTGCATGCGTTTCTATTCGGATGTTTGACGATTTCACAACGATACATACTATATACATGTTATAGTTTTGATTATATCATGTTGGTTTCTGTATTGGATTTTGACATTTATACTTTTTCCATAACTCCGATGATTGCGTGATGCATGATGGAGTTTTGATTTTGTGTTTTACACTTTTTTTCATTGCGCATGCATTGCGCCAGGACATGTTTTATTCATTCATGATACCCGGAGCCCCGTTGATTTGAGTAAATGACTGAAATGTTTTAATTATTTGGGGGGTTTAAATTTAAATTCGGAGACCGAATTTATTTAAGGGGGGAAAATTGTAACATTTCAGAAAATAAAATATTATTTTTGGAAATTTTAAAAAAATAAAATAATTAATTTCACAAATATTATTAAAATATGATAATTTGTGTTAATGAAAGGGTATAGTTATATACCGATAGTTTGGAAAATATTTGGAAATTTATACCAAATATTGATTTTGAAAGAATTTTTGTGATGTAGGTAAATTATAAATTTTATACAATTAATTTCATACCAATATATGCTAAACTTGATTAATATTTGCTAATCGTGCATTAATCGTGTTTAAGTGCATGTCATGTAACATAGCATGTTGCAAAACACTAGTTACATTTTTGAAATGAACCATGGTTTTAAATTCCTCATTTTTTACACATGATATATATGGTTATTGTTTTATGTTGTTTTTTTAAAGTAAAAAGTAAATGGGGACAAATAGGTATTGGCTATGAGTGAGAAGGAGAGAGTGCATGGCTCTAGAAAACTCTCCACCCTTCATCCATTTTCCTCACCTCCTCTTCTGTTCTCCTTCTCCTCCTCCTCAACCCTCTCCATCATCTACTAACACCCTCAAAATCCGTACTAAAATCTCACAATTTCATCACAAAAATTGATACTAAGCTCACCACAAACCCTATGGAGGCCTCAAGTTTGGATTTTGAAGACTTTGAGTAACTTAAGAATTTTCTTGAGTTGCCTAATGTGATATAATCACAACCATTTTAGTTAAGTGTTGGAGTTTCTTATATCCTACCCTAGTTTAGTAGTGAACCGATATGGTTTAGTGAACTTTGAAAATTTTTAGTTGAGGGTTAGGTAATTTCTTGACTTGTGAAGGTAGATTTGAGGCTTGGTTAGGGACCACAATTTTTGTAGTGTTAGTTTCATGGACCAAAACAGAGAGTAAAACCCAAGACTTGAGTAAGAAATAATTCAAATGTCGGTTTTGTGAATATTTTGGGGACTACAGGAAATCTAAAGCAACCTGAGGTGTTTTACAAAAATCAAACAAGTACACTAACCTAATTAGAGCACTAGAAAGCCACCACCAAAGTTCACGACCAGACCACCTTGGAAAAACCGGCGACACCGGTCATTTTGCTATTCTCGCCGGGCCTACGTGGGTGTCTGATGCTTGGGTTTTACCTATAGCTCACTTACCTCATAAACTATCCCCTATATTGTTAGATTAGTCATAATTTACCTAAGCCAAATCTGGAGCTATTTTCCTTAGTCGCTATTTTAGGTTTTGTGGTTTTGGTAACTTGAGTTTTGATAATTGTGTTTTATCTCAGTCGATTGATGTTTGTATGTCAACGAGGACGGTTGTTTGTTTGTTCTTGCACACGTAGACCATATGTTCTAACCTATGTGTGTTTCGTATGCCGTATCGGCTTTTCTTGTATTTGATTCTTGTTTTATGATATAACGTATTTGAAACTGTAGATACCCCATGGGAACATCTTACGACAAGGGAGAACGTGGCATCATCGACTTCAGCAAGAGAGGATCGAGGTGAGTAGATGTATATCTACGGGGGAAGTCGGGTGGATGGCGCATAGCACCCGCGCAACCGTAGAATAGGGTATTACAATATTATTAAGTTTGGATGCGATATTTGGATACAAAAATAATGTATTTAGAAGACCTTAGGATATATTAGGTTGATTTAGGAAGGCCTATCCATAGGATGATTACCTTGGTGGCAAATCGCAGGTTATATGTAGTCACACACACACACACACTTGATTTTGTGTGTGTGTATGTGTCTGTGTGTGTGTATGTGTCTGTGTGTGTGTGTATATGTATGTTTGTATGTGTATATATATACGTGCATTTACACGGGTGATGAAGATAGTATGTGATATGTGGAGATGGATCGATATGATCGGGCATGATGCCGTGAGATTTTGATATGTGATTGAGTCGTGATATGGTATATGATATGATATTATAATGGATCATTGGACGATATGTATTCATACATACGATAATATGTGAGTTGATAATATTTGAATGTACAAGACTTTAGAACCGTACCCATGATCATGATATTGTACGATGATTATACTGTACGAATGATGATATTATTTATGATTTTGACCCGTACCCTCAATTTTGAGGATGTCGTACGATGTATATTACCGTACGAGACATATAAGATGATTGATCCGCACTCTTGACTCAAAGATGTCGTACTATGTATTATATAATACGTGACGCTATAAGGCTGGATCGCCGACTACCAGGTATATCGACTCGGAATATATGTAGATTTGCTTATCCTTCTGACTAGGTTCTTAGTTTAGTCTTTTAGTTGTTTAGGTAGATGCTTGACTTGGCTAGAGTCATAACTATTTTAAAAAACAACGAATCGTGAGTATTTTCAAAAGACAACCTGAGGGATGCTACGGATTTTTTCAAAGGACATATGTTTTCTTAAAAACACCGTAGCCCCTACTTTTCTAAAAACCACGATTCGTGCTATTTCAAAATACTAAAACCGTATGACTCGTACACTGATATGTAAATTTTATAATGTTATATTTACTATTCACTTTTCTGTTATATTTATGTTTCTCATTGCATTGCATATTTATTACATGTGTTTCTTTTGCTATTTTGAATCCCGTCTGTTAGGACACCAGCACCATTACCGATGATGTGTATGTTCCACGTACACTCGCTTGTCGGCTCACACACACATCATCGGTAATTTCCATGTCACGTACACTTTAGAAAACGTTACATCATTGATATAACCTGCTACTTTAGATATTGAATTCCTAACATAGATACCCCATGCATTTAGATATTCATTCTGTTATGCAATATTGTGGGGCTTTATGCCGATATTAATTGTTTATTGACTCATGATTTTGAGAATTTGGATTTTCCATGAGATTTCTGGATTTGGACGAAAACTGCAAGAATTTTATAAACTTATTATCGTTTTAAAAATGCAAGTTGCGGTTTTCTCGTGATATGATGTATGTGGCGTCCCCCATGAGTTTTCCTGATTGAGTTGGTTTTCGAGACCCAATTTGAGGAGTAGGATGAACCGTCTCGGGTACATGGTGGACCCGGTAAGTTACCCTGAGGCAAGAAGCTCGAGTTGTAGACGATGAGCCTGGCAAGAGAGGAGTACCTATCGGTGTTATTTGGCGCGGCGGATATCCGGAAGATACCGAACGTAGTCATTAGATTTGATGATATGGGCCGATACGGACTGACGGAGCACGGGATATTGAGGATTTTGTGTCGATGTTTGACACGGATTTCTGTCGATTTCATTGATAATACTCCAGTTTTTATGTAAAAAAAATTACTAAGATAAGAACACAGCTTTCTCATGCATATATATCATGATTTCATGTTAATTATTCATTCATGATGCATTCATACATCAGATATATGACATGTTGCTACTTTGTGACACTGACACGAGTACTTGGTATTACACTTATGCTTAGATTATTACCCTTGCCACTACTAGATTTTCAGTGTTATATTATGAGTATATTATTGTATGACCTAGGAGATCGTCATACATTCGAATTCTACTCGGTGATGCCTTCTGCTCATGAGTTGGAAACTCACCCCCGTTGTGCCACAGTTTCTTTGCAGGTTCTGCCATACAGGTTGTGTTGCGGCTTGCTGGCGCATCATTTCTTTTGGGTGGTTGCTTAGTAGGTGGTTTCACTTGTATCATGACAACCGTTGTACCTGTACTTTATATTTCATTTGTATTGTTATTTATTTCAGTTGTATCTACTTAAAGTGTCACGACCCGAAAAGTACGGAACATGACCGGCACTTAAATTATGGACGTCTCGAGGTGTACGTAATCTAAGTAAGCCAAAACCCAGAAATCAAAACCAAAGAAGAAGTAGAGTGAAGGAAAAACCAACTTAAAGCAAGTAGTTTTAATAGCATAAGCCGAATTATCCGTTTTAAAAACATCAAGTATTTTCTGAAAATATCGGCAGAATCTCCTTTGTAAATACTGGCCCCCAAACGGGATACAACATGAATAGTATACGAAATCAATAAAAAGGTATCCCCAAGCGGGAGCTAGCTCTTCGTCAATCGACGATCACAACCACGCAAGAAATATAATATACAACGCCAAGGGCGAGGATCAAAACTCAAAAGAAACTCAAAACAACATGAAAAACATAATAATACAACGCGCGACTCTAAGGTCGAAAGAATAACAAACTGGTCTTCTAACTCTCTCAAATATACAATCTGGTTGATGGAGTTTCTAGATACAACTGAAATAATAATAAACAATGGTGGTCCTGATGCAAAGAACCCACCTGCCAAAGCAATCACCGGGAAAGAACAGTGTTCCAGCAAAGCCGCAAGCAACCTGTACAGCAAAACCTGCAAGGAACTATGGCACAACGGGAGTGAGTTGCCAACTCGTGAGTAGAAAACATCTACGAGCAGAAATCGCATGCATAACGCTATCCTAGGTCATATCAGGTAATATCCTCAAATAAAAATCCTGGTCCAGCTATGTATAGTGTAATACTACCTGCTCTTGCCCGTTCCCCAGATAGCAACATATCAGATATATGATGTATGAATGCATTACGAATGGAAACAGAATATACCATGAGTGAGACAACTGTTTTCTTTAATCAATAAGATTTCTATATGTATGTCAATCACGTGTCATCAATGAATGCAACAGAGAAATCTGTGTCAAGCATCGACACAAAACATAAGTCTCAGTATCAAATCTCAATATCTCAAATCTCAAATCTCAATATCAATATCTCAGGCATCCGTATCATCTGCGGGATCGGCTCGAGGGCTCCGGCAGAACGGATCAGCCTATAACCATCTCATGACTCCGACCGGTATCCTCCGGATAACCGACGAGTCCAAATAATATCACCGGTAGGTAGTGCTCCCCTGCCAGGCTCATCGAATCCAACTCGAGCTTCTTGCCTCGGGGTACCATACCAGGCCCACCATGTACCCGAGACGGTTCATCCAACACCTCGAATCGGGTCTCGAAATCCAACAGCAATCATGAAAACTCATGGTGGACGACTCATACATCATGGGAAAACCGCAATTTGCATTTTTAAAATGATGATACTAAGCTTTAATTAAATTCTTGCGGTTTTCCCCCAAATCCAGAAATCTCATGTAAATCCGAAATCATCAAAATCATGATACCATTAAATGGTGAATACGGGCGTAAATCTCCATTTACCGCATAACCAATGAATATATGAATGCACCTAATATCATGCAATGAATGCAATATTTAAACTAGAATATGGAAGCTATAACATATTGCGACTATCAGTTATCAAGCTATGTCAATGAAAATGTATTTTCTAAAGTGTACGTGACATGGCAATTACCGATGAAGATGTGTGTGAGCTGGCAAGCGAGTGTACGTGGAGCATACGCGTCATCGGTAAAGGTGCTGGTGTCCTAACAGCATGGTTTTATAATTACTACTTACACAATGGCATGCAATGAGGCGATAACAACAAAATATGGAAAATGAATAGTAAATACAACAATAATATGCGGAACATGAATAATAATGTAACAACAAGGAATCTACCTTACTATACATGTGTTATACTGTTTTGCCATTTGAAATAGTACGAATCGTGGTGTTTGAAAATAAGGACTACGGTGTTTTAAAGAAAAGATACATCTTCTAAAATATCCGCAGTATCCCTTGGTATGTCTTTAAAATTCTCACAATTCGTTAGTTTTGGAAAAAGGTATGACTCGGGTCCAGTCTGGCATCTACTAGGTAAACTACATGTCAAACGAACAACTAATCAAAAGGGGTACAGAAAACACCTACATCTGAGTCGATATATATATATATATATATATAATAGTCGGTGATCCCGTCTCAATAATATCATGTATGATACAACATATCATATGACATCCTCGAATCAAGAGTGCGGATCTATCGTCAATATATAGCTCGTACGGTAAATCCATTGTACGCCCTCCCAAATCTGGGTACGGGTCAAATGTCACATCTATCACATTAATCATCTGGTATCCTCGTTATCAAATATCTTGATCGGGGTACTGATCTACGTCTAGTACAATACTAATACCATCCATGAAATGCATGCGTGTGTATGAAATAACCATGCCTAAAGAACCCGCTAAAATATCATGTCGTATCTCAAATACGGACCATATCACATCACCGATCTCATGGTCTCAAGCCCAACCTCATCGACTCATCTCCAAATATCATACAATATCCTCAACATTCATGCATGTGTATATGAATGTATATATGCAGAGTCCCATACCCATGCGTATATACATATATACACATTCCTTTATACGAACAAGAAGATGATATATGCATGTGTATATGTGTGCGTGTATGCAAATCCTTGCTCTAAGTTTTGTGACTAAGAAATCCGCTAAAGTCATTTTTTCAATTTTAGCTAACCCTAAACCTTTATGCTCCGAAGGCTCCTCTTATTCGGTGGTCATATCTCCTATTAACATATAAGAGTATATCGTTACCACATCATCTCATTCCTCACAACTTTGCGGGGGTGCTATACGCCATCCATCCGACTTCTCCCCGTAGATATAAATCTACTCACCTGATCTGAGCTCGCTGGTACAGATGTCGCCTCGCGCTTGCTTGTCGTCTCGAAGCCCACATGGGGGTACCTACATGTCACGACGTATCATATCGCATAAAAATCAAATCCGAAATTGAAACGGCATACGAAAACCAAATCGGCACGCGTATCACGTATAGGTCAAAACCTATCGCCTACGCATGCAAGAATAGCCAAACCAACCCTCGATGTCGATTTACAAACATCAACCCATGGAGAAAAACCCAAATGCACCAATCGTGATTTCAAAACTCATTAATTATATAAGAACTAGGGTTTAATTCATCAAAACCATAAAATTAAACAAATTGTTTTATTTCCCAAAAACCTAGTTAGCACAAATTCCCATTTCGGTTCAAAACATTATGTTTTAACCAATCTACATATTTTAATGATTCAAATGGCCTAAATTCTCATTAAACAACATAATTTGGTCATACAATTCACTTTCAAATTTTAATCTCATCGATTTGTATTAATTCCAAATTCTTAGTTTGCAAAAATAACCGATTTTAACATTTTTTAAAGCAAAATTCACAATTTAACAATTAAGCTTGGTTTTGCATATACTAAAGTGTTAAACTACTCATTAAATTGCTAACGAGGTGGTAAAAACCCTAACCATAGTTTTAATCTCACATTCTAATTCAATTTCAAAAACCTAGTAAGCATGAAAATAGAAAATTTGCGCAAATATCGCGGATTTGCGACAAAATGGTCACAACATCGCACAATCACCCAATCCACACTACTAGCTAGCTACAACACTCAAATTAACCCATATGAAATGCTTCAATTTCAATTTCTAACATCAACCCTTCTCTTGATTTTTAATAACTAGCAACAACAAACAATTTCACACTTTAAATAACTAATTTAGCATATGCAAGCTACAATTTAACAATTAGATTAGAGTTTTACCTCACAAGTTTGAAACCATAGGCTCTCAAGCCTCCAAAGACACCATCTTTCTCCTTGATTCAAACTAATTTGGGTGTGAGAGGAGGTAGAATAGGGATTTGTGTTGAATTTGTGAAGGATTTGTGGATTTTTTTTTATGGATTTGAGGTGAATTTTTGGAGCAAAAGAGATGGGAATTTGGGGGGGAAATGGGGGCTGTTGATGTAGGGATTTTCGGCCATGCTAGAGGGATGGGGAAAAGTGAGGGGATGGTGTAAGAATATCTAAGTCAAAGCCCCCCCAAAATTACCATAATACCCCCACCCATAAAACTATATATTAAACCCTTTTTTAAACCATTTCATCACATGAAAGAAGACAAAAAGGAGGGGGAAAGTGAGTGGGCTGCTGTTGGTGGTGGTGGGGCTGGCCACATGTGGAGGTGAGTGTGTGTCAGAGAGTATACAAAAAGATTCCATGCAAAAAGAACCCCTCAAGTTACCAAATTGCAAGTTTTAGTTAAATTATTTAAATTTTAGTTTTCCACTTAATTATAACCAATTAGAACTTGAAATAAATTGCTAAAAATTTATATTACTAACTAGATTTTAGTTGTCATGGTTCTATAGTGTGTAATTACCCTATTCAAATTTGTATTTATCGCTAATTTAATGTATTTTTAACAGCTTAAAAATAATATTAAAATAATTAATTTCGGAAAATTAGAAATTTTACCAATGGCTCAATAAACACCAAATACTAGCAATTACATAGCTAGAACATGTATATTTAATTTTATAATAAAAGATATTTATATTTTGACTTTTTATGGAAAAATCCCTTATTTTACCGATTTTTTCCGAAATTTCACCGAAACGATTTTCAAAACATTACAATCTTCCCCCCTTAAAAAAATTCGGTCCCCGAATTTAAATTAAAAACTCCCCCAAATACTAAAACTTTTCAGCAAAACAATCAAGTCGTCGGGTCTCCAAAATCATAAATACATAAAACATATATCGTAGCGCAATGCATGCTCATGAAAAAGAGTGTATAACTCAAAATCAAAACTCCGTCAACCATCCTGCAACCATCGGAATCATGATGAAGACACCAATGTCAAGATCCAAAATGAAAATCAATATGATATACATCAAAACTATACCTGTAAACGTCAGAACTATACATGTAAACATCATTAAAACATCAAGCAATGCAAGCCAAACCTTTTTCAAATCGCTGTGCGATGTGTGTATCACTGCACAGTGGCGGATGTCTATTGTGAGAAAATAACTATATATATATATATAGTTATATATATATATATATATATCCTTGTTTAACATACACGTCCCGCCGTTTTGAAAACAATTTAGAAGGGTTTCCCTTTTAAACAGTTTCGTGTCATCATTGACACGTTGGTAAATACTGAGACTATAGCTCCTCCTTGGAAATCCCTTCGATAACTACCAATGCATGCAAAATATACTCAGGTACTATCTTTTGACTAGTCCTTCTCAGTACTAAACCAAATAGCAAGTATCAAAAATATACTGCTCCAAAAGAAATCAATCCCAAATATATATGAATGCCACGTCCGTCTGGTGCGCACGTAAATCGAAATCCACGAATGTGCCATACATGTGCACAGAAATAACATCTAAGTACAACGGGTGTGCACGAAACACCTGTCAGAGGAAACGTGGTGCTTGACAGCAAAACCAGGTGCATCTGATATGCACGAAAAATCTCGATTTAGTGCATCTAGTGTGCACCTAAATCGCATCAAGTGCCTTAAGTATGCGCAAAATCCAAATCAAGTGCACAATGTGCATGAAAACGAATATCGAATATCACAATCGAAATCGACGGTATACAACACACTTCAATCAAAATCCCAATCAGGTATACCGTGGTATAAAATCTCACCATCCTGTGCATCGGCGTGCACAAAAGCCAATCAAATACTAAAAGTGCATGAAAACTATACCGAAAGCATAAGTCAAATCATATGCATGCCCTAGGCATGAAATCAAATATCATGAAACTCGGTCATCAAAACTCATTCATGAAATAAATCACCCAAAAATACTGAAATCCAAAGTGACGGATACGTGATGGTCAATCACAAAATCACAACTCATAAATACTGTCGTCAATATGTCCATCCTTTGAAGTCGAGGTGGTGTCGGTGCATCCAATGCTAGCAGAGCAAGATATCCACTTGCCTTCTGATCATGGCATGTCGCCTAGTGCCCTTAGGCTCTCGTCTCTCACTGCAGATTGCTAAGTACATAGCTCCTCAGCTCAACGGTCCAATATAGAAACGATAACGGAACAGTCCGCTCTGACACATCCTCTAAAGATCTCTGGCCAACTATTATGTTTACTCATAACATGTCTCGTCGACGATGCCGAACTCTGGCCTACTGGGTGTGCGTCGTATGACCGCTCCTGGGTCCAGGACTTTTCGTTTAGTATTTCCAGAAAGATCTTGTCGAGGCCTCTCCAAAATTTCGTTTCTGTCGAACTTCCCGGAAGTCATCATTCTTACCGAATCTATTTCTTGTTCCGGAACGGCTACATACCCATCACGACTCCTCCCGGAAGATATATCCATAGTCAACGCCTCTGCTTGCGTATCACATTTCTAATGTCAGCGGAGTGGAACGCCATCTTATCAAGATCTCGTACGAACCTCTTACTCCACTTTTCTCTAATGTCGACTGATTCTGACTCGTCTCCTCGTGGCTGTATGGACTGCGCTCCAACGGCTATACTCGTATCTGGAGTCTCCCAAGCAATGCATCTCATCACCTGATATCCGAATGGAGTCGAATCATCCGATCGATTTGTCAAAACCTCATAATCCCCCAAGAGCTCAACATCTTAGGTACAGTTTAATAGTATCGAATATATGCCACAGCACCTATGGACCAACCGTAGAAGGGCAGACCCAAGCCTCACTAATGGCACCGCTAAACTGCCGCAAACCCTAAGGTTCACCAGCGTTCCATGGTCATTAAATCAATTTAGGGTTTCATTCTTCTAGAGGGTTCGTAGAATTGCTTGCATTGTTTCCCGAATACTTTAAACTTAGAAAATGGGTTCTTGACATTCGATCGCCTCTATCGACTTTCAACGTACCTGCGTGAAGTCGTCTCTTGCTGGAATCAATCTATCTGATGACCTCGCATCGGGGTAAGCGAATGAACCACATGTCCTAGTCATTCATCCTCGGGTGACTAGCGATCTTCTATCATATCTCTAAGTACAACTCGTGCTGCAATCGCTCCAACCATCTTGGGTGATATCTCATCCTTCGCAGCAGCAACTGACTCATTCGTCCGCACGCTGAACAGTGCCTAAATCATCAAAATACGGTGCATTAACGGTCATCACATTATGGCTGGCCTCTAGCGGTAGTCCAACCCTCTGGTGCTGATCTACACGTCCGAGAAATCTCATAAAAGCGATCCATCAAACGCTCGTAGCGCGAAAACGCAATAAAACGACGCCTCTATGCAATCGTATGTCCCTGGAATGACGCCCTGGTTAGTCCTCATTCGTGACGAGCTCATGATAACCGCAACTGTAGCCGCATCTCTCTCTGCCCGTGTAATCGCGGCAGCAAATCCATAACTGGTACCGATGAGGCTAGATCATAGTAAGGAATATAATACTGTGCAAGGAAATGTACATCCTAAGGCTTCTTAAGTGGAGTAGTGTATCGTAGATATGCCGCGGAACATACGTACCGTACGTCACTCTACTCAAGCTACCTAATCCATCAACCAAGGGTCATCCTACACTCCGAAGGCAAAAACCTAACGCTCTAATACCAACTTCGTCACGACTCGAAAAGTACGGAAGATGACCGACACTTAAATTACGGACGTCTCGAGGCGTACGTAATCTAAGTAAGCCAAAACCCAGAAATCAAAACCAAGAAGCAGTATGGTGAAGGAAAAACCAACTTAAAGCAAGTAGTTTTAATAGCATAAGCCGAATTATGCGATTTAAAAACATCAAGTATTTTCTGAAAATTTCGGCAGAGTCTCCATTGTAAATACTGGCCCCCAAACGGGATACAACATGAATAGTATACGAAATCAATAAAAGGCATCCCCAAGCGGGAGCTAGCTCTTCGTCAATTGACGGTCACAACCACGCAAGCAATATAATATACAACGCCAAGGGCGAGGATCAAAACTCAAAAGAAACTCAAAACAACATGAAAAACATAATAATACAACGTTCGACTCTAAGGTCAAAAGAATAACAAACTGGTCTTCTAACTCTCTCAAATATACAATCTGGTTGATGGAGTTTCAAGATACAACCGAAATAATAAGAAACAATGGTGGTCCTGATGCAAAGAACCTACCTGCCAAAGCAATCACCCAGAAAGAACAGTGGGCCACCAAAGCCGCAAAGAACCTGTACAGCAAAACCTACAAAGATCTGTAGCACAACGGGGGTGAGTTGCCAACTCGTGAGTAGAAAACATCTACGAGCATAAATCGCATGCATAACGCTATCCTAGGTCATATCAGGTAATATCCTCAAATAAAAATCCTGGTCCAGCTATGTATAGTGTAATACTACCTGCTCGTGTCCGTTCCCCAGATAGCAACATATCAGAGATATGATGTATGAATGTATTACGAATGGAAACAGAATATACCATGAGTGAGACAACTGTTTTCTTTAATCAATAAGATTTCTATATATATGTCAATCACGTATCATCAATGAATGCAACAGAGAAATCAGTGTCAAGCATCGACACAAAACATAAGTCTCAGTTTCAAATCTCAATATCTCAATATCTCAAATCTCAAATCTCAAATCTCAATATCAATATCCCATGCATCCGTATCATCTGCGGGATCAGCCCGCGGGCGGCGGCAGAATGGATCAGCCTATAACCATCTCATGACTCCGGCCGGTATCCTCCGGATAAACGACGATTCCAAATAATATCACCGGTAGGTAGTGCTCCCTGCCAGGCTCATCGAATACAACTCGAGCTTCTTGCCCCGGGGTACCATACCGGGCCTACCATGTACCCAAGACGGTTCATCCAACTCCTCGAATCGGGTTCGAAATCCAACAGAAATCATGAAAACTCATGGTGGACGACTCATACATCATGAGAAAACCACAATTTGCATTTTTAAAATGATGATACTAAGCTTTTATTAAATTCTTGCGGTTTTCCCTCAAATCCAGAAATCTCATGTAAATCCTAAATCGTCAAAATTATGATACCAATAAACGGTGAATATGGGCATAAATCTCCATAATACTGCATAACCAATGAATATATGAATGCACCTAATATCATGTAATGAATGCAATATTTAAACTAGCATATGGAAGCTATAACATATTGCGACTATCAGTTATCAAGCTATGTCAATGAAAATGTATTTTTTAAAATGTACGTGAGATGGAAATTATCGATGAAGATGTGTGTGAGCCGGGAAGCGAGTGTATGTGGAGCATACACGTCATCGGTAATCGTGCTGATGTCCTAACAGCATGGTTTTATAATTACTACGTACACAATGGCATGCAATGAGGAGATAACAACAAAATATGGAAAATGAATAGTAAATACAACAATAATATGCGGAACATGAATAATAACGTAACAACAAGGAATCTACCTTACTATACATGTGTTATACTGTTTTGCCGTTTGAAATAGTACGAATCGTGATGTTTGAAAATAAGGACTACGGTGTTTTTAAGAAAAGATACGTCTTTTAAATTATCCGTAGTATCCCTTGGTATGTCTTTAAAATTCTCACGATTCGTCAGTTTTGGAAATAGGTATGACTCGGGTCCTGTCTGACATCTACTAGGTAAACTACATGTCTAACTAACAACTAATCAAAAGGGGTACGGAAACCACCTACATCTGAGTCGATATATGTATATATATATATATATAATAGTCGGTGATCCCGCCTCAATAATATCATGTATGATACAACATATCATATGACATCCTCGAATCAAGAGTGCGGATCTATCGTCAATATATAGCTCGTACGGTAAATCCGTCGTACGGCCTCCCAAATCTGGGTACGGGTCAAATGTCACATCTATCACATTAATCATCCGGTATCCTCGTTATCAAATATCATGATCGGAGTACTGATCTACGTCTAGTACAATACTGATACCATCCATGAAATGCATGCGTGTGTATGAAATAACCACGCCTAAAGAACCCGCTAAAATATCATGTCGTATCTCAAATACGGACCATATCATATCACCGATCTCATGGCCTCAATCCCAACCTCATCGACTCATCTCCAAATATCATACAATATCCTCAACATTCATGCATGTATATATGAATGTATATATACATAGTCCCATACCCATGCGAATATACATATATACACATTCCTATTTACGCACAAGAAAGTGATATATGCAAGTGAATATGTGTGCGTGTATGCAAATCTTTACTCTAGGTTTGGTGAGTAAGAAATCCGCTAAAGTCATTTCATCAATTTTCGCTAACCCTAAACCCATAAGCTCCTAAGGCTTCTCTTATTCGGTGGTCATATCTCCTATTAACATATAAAAGTATATCGTTACCACATCACCTCATTCCTCACAACTTTGCAGGGGTGCTATACGCCATCCACCCGACTTTTCCCCGTGGATATAAATTAACTCACTTGATCTGAGGTCGCCGGTACAGATGTCGCCTCGCGCTTGCTTGTCATCTCGAAGTCCACATGGGGGTACCTACATGTCCCGATGTATCATATCGCATAAAAATCAAATCCGAAATCGAAACGACATACGAAAACCAAATCGGCACGTGTATCACGTATATGTCAAAACCTATCGCTTACGCATGCAAGAATAGCCAAACCAACCCTCGATGTCGATGTACAAACATCAACCCATCGAGAAAAACCCAAACGCGCTAATCGTGATTTCAAAACTCATTAATTATATACGAAATAGGGTTTAATTCATCAAAACCATAAAATTAAACAAATTGTTTTATTTCCCAAAAACCTAGTTAGCAAAAATTCCCATTTCGGTTCAAAACTTGATGTTTTAACCAATCTACATATTTTAATGATTCAAAAGGCCAAAATGCTCATTAAATAACATAATTTGGTCATATAATTCACTTTCATATTTTAATCTCATCAATTTGTTTTAATTCCAAATTCTTTGTTTGCAAAAATAACCGATTTTAACACTTTTTAAAGCAAAATTCACAATTTAACAATTAAGCTTGGTTTTGCATATACTAAAATGTTAAAAAACTCATTAAATTGCTAATAAGGTGATAAAAACCATAACCATAATTTTAATCCCACATTCTGATTCAATTCGAAAAACCTAGTAAGCATGAAAATAGAAAATTTGCGCAAACATCGCGGATTTGCGACAAAATGGTCACAACATCGCACAATCACCCAATCCACATTACTAGCTAGCTACAACACTCAAATTAACCCACATGAAATGCTTCAATTTCAATTTCTAACATCAACCCTTCTCTTGATTTTTAATAACTAGCAACAACAAACAATTTCACACATTAAATAACAAATTTAGCATATGCAAGCTACAATTTAACCATTAGATTAGAGTTTTACCTCCCAAGTTTGAAACCATAGGCTCTCAAGCCTCCAACGACACCATCTTTCTCCTTGATTCAAACTAATTTGGGTGTGAGAGGAGGTAGAATAGGGATTTGTGTTGAATTTGTGAAGGATTTGTGGATTTTTTTTTTATGGATTTGAGGTGAATTTTTGGAGCAAAATAGATAGGAATTTGGGGGGGAAATGGTGGTTGTTGATGCAGGGATTTTCGGCCATGGGGGAGGGATGGGAAAAAGGGAGGGGATGGTGTAAAAAAATCTAAGTCAAAGCCCCCCCCAAAATTACTGTAATACCCCCACCTATAAAACTATATATTAAACCCTTTTTAAAACCATTTCATCACATGAAAGAAGACAAAAAGGAGGCGGAAAGTGAGTAGGCTGCTGTTGGTGGTGGTGGGGCAGGCCACATGTGGAGGTGAGTGTGTGTGAGAGAGTATACAAAAAGATTCCATGCAAAAAGAACCCCTCAAGTTACCAAATTGCAAGTTTAAGTTAAATTATTTAAATTTTAGTTTTCCACTTAATTATAACCAATTAGAACTTGAAATAAATTGCTAAAAATTTATATTACTAACTAGATTTTAGTTGTCATGGTTCTATAGTGTGTAATTTGCCTATTCAAATTTGTATTTATCGCTAATTTAATATATTTTTAACAGTTTAAAAATCATATTAAAATAATTATTTTCGGAAAATTAGAAATTTTACCAGTGGCTCAATAAACACCAAATACTAGCAATTACATAGATAGAATATGTATATTTAATTTTATATTAAAAGATATTTATATTTTGACTTTTTACGGAAAACCCCATTATTTTACCGATTTTTTCCCGAAGTTTCACCAAAACGATTTTCAAAACGTTACATAAAGGCTCCATCAACTAAACTTGTATATTTAGGAGACTTAGATAACCGCGGTTTGTATATTCTTTCGGCCTTAGAGTCGCGCTCTTGTAGTCTTTGTTGTTGGGATTTTCTTAATGATGCTTAGTTTTCTCGCTTTCTTTCTGAGTTTTGATTCTCGCCCTTTAGTGTTGTATATTTATATTATCTTGAGTGGTTGTTTCCGCCAATTGGCGAAGAACTAGCTCCCGCTTGGGATGCCTTATTTATTATTTCTTGTGCCGTTTCCGGGTTAAAAATTACAAAGTAGGTGCTGCCCAAATTTTTAATGATGAAAATGTTTTCAAGTAAAATACATATAATGTGTTTTCGTATACTATTATCTATATTATGTAGAAGGAACTTGATTTCAGTAAAACCTTATTTCAAACTGCACCTCCACTATTTTATCTAAAAAAGTTTAGATTTTGGGCTTTTTGGCTTACTTGAATTAGGTAGGGTCCTATAGAGTTCACATGATTCATGTGCTAGTCACGTGCCTTTTTTGGGTCATGACACTTGTGTAGTCCACAAGCACATCCTTTAATTGTTCCTAGTCGAGAGGATATCGAGACAGGGCATCGATATTCCAGAGTAGATTAGTGTGTACGTTTCTTGACCCTGTAAATTCCCGATAATATTTTGCCCCTAGCGTCCTATGACCTTGACGGAGATCAACAAACCATAGGCTACTAGTCAAGTTCAACCCGTCATTTCTTGATCGAATTAAACCCACCCGCACGACCCTTGACGGAGGTCAACAAAGCCGCACGACTACCCTAATCCAATCTGCATCATCTGCATAAGCAGATAAATACTAGTTAGCTACCGCACACTACGCCTTGTCTGAGGTCAACAAACGTAGCACGAATACTAAGTAGGACTTATCTGAAATGACGGAGGGCTACGACAGGTTTTTCTGAAAACCTATTGCGTAATGAACTTGATATCGTTGTAGAATCAAATGATTTTAAAATGGAGTGTTTTTTAGGCTTTTCTAGTTTTGCTAAAGGGGTCACTCCCGGTGAAGGGATCATCGGCCCATTCCTCGTCGAATGAGGTGCGGGATATATCATATATATCACTGTGCAAAGGAGAAACTATAGAAGCTATCAAAAGACAAACCGAGTGTGTAGCATCTTCCAGTTATTGCTAAAGTGTAGCCTTTTCTGGGTCATGACACTTGTGTAGTCCACAAGCACATCCTTTAATTGTTCCTAGTCGAGAGGATATTGAGACAGGGCATCGATATTCCAGAGTAGATTAGTGTGTACGTTTCTTGACCCTGTATAGTTTGACCATTGTTGTTGTTTGACATCAAATATGGTTGACCCTATAACCATTGTTGTTTGACATCAAAGATTGTACAGAGGCGCTCATTAGAGAATGGGTATACCGAACAAGACTCGCCGAGAACTCCTAGATGGTACTATACCTATCGTCAGATAGCAGTTCTCTGGTGACACTGGTACAGGTTAGTCTATAGACCCGAGATCATCATAGTGTCTTGTGTGGTTCCCACTTTACCTTGATTTCCTCCCTACCACGGCTCAAAGGAGTCATGCAAATAGGAGGAATTTGGGTATAATCCCGAGTCACATGGAGGCAGTGAGCAGTAGGAGGGGTTTTGTCTCTCCCAGTATAGGGAGTTGATATTGCGCTATGCTCAATGTGTTAGTGTATATGCCCTAGGGGCCATTATTGTATCATACTTGTATTTATATTACTTAATGGAAGCTTGGGATAATCACAGTTGTATATACAGTCTTGCTAAAAATGGTAGTATGCTACTTGGTTTGTGTCTACTTTAATATGTGCATATGTTTCTTATAACGTATCACTTATACATATTAGTAGAGACCATAGGATCTTTGCTTGATTTCCAGCGTTGTGGTGGCAGTCACACTAGTGAGGGCTGGGTAGTCTATAAGCAACATCCTATACTTGTCCCTAGTCGCAGGATTATCGAGACAGGGCATCGATACTCCAGAGTAGACTAGTGCATACGCTTCTCATCCCAGTAGGGGAGATGGTCTGTCCCGTAGCCATCAGTACGTCGTACCGAAGATAATATACAGGTGCTCATTAGGTTATGGGTATACAGGACAGGACTCGCAGGGGAACTGATTGGTTGGTATTATACACATCGTCAGTTAACAGTTCCCAGGTGACATGAGTACAACATAGTCCGCAGACTTGACACTGCTACTTCGCCTCGAGTGTGTCCCACTGTTCTTAGATTGCTACCCTACCACGGATCAAAGGAGTCGAGCAAACAGGCAGCAGTTGGGTGCAGTCCTGAGCACTTGGAGGCAGTGGCAGTTAGACAGGATTCGTCTCTCCCGGTATTGGGAGTTGATATCGCGCTGTGTCAGAGAGCCATTACGCAAAGTCCCTGGCCAGGGCAAGCGAGATTTACTGGTAGGTTCCAGTAGTTTCTCAGGGTGTAATGGGCTACGCTCCGACACGACTTATACAGCTATTAGGGGACTGACGCTTGCCGCCCCCTAGGCTTGATATGCAATAGCGTTAGACGAACTGACCGGACTGTACGAAGATTGTCACATTAGGCTCAGTAGGAGTTCGGATGGTTTTCGTCATCGGCCTTCTTATCGACATCTACCTGGGGACCGTTACATACAGCTAGTGCCGCTTGCGGTCTGTGGTTAAACCCACTGCCAGCGTAGTGTCGAGTCTTCAGAGTCCCATACAGAGAGTTTCCCTGCTCCAGGCGAAACGATATAGAGGTCGTATGGTTTTACGACAAGGGTTCGGACGCATACGTGTTTAAACGCACGTACGGCGTTCAGACAGTTTTTACTAGCTGGCTTTGGTTTAAGCCAGATTCTAGTATCAGGTTATTGGATTTATACAGTCTAAAGTTTTTCCGTGTTTTCGTGGATTGGAGGGGCGTTCTCGTAAGTTTCTAGGAAGCTTCTAGAAGCATGGTGACTTGGGGGCTAAGGTGGCATTTGCATTAATTGGATTAGTGAGTCATGTAGTGATTCATGCAATGAGTTAATGATTCATTTAATGATTTATCTGACTCATATGATGAATCACTTAGGGTATTAATGAAACATGATGATAATGCTTTATTTATTATTTACTTAATAATATCATATGTTTCATATATACTCAAATGATTTCATTCATCCAAAGAAATTCACTTTCTCACCTTCTCTCTCCTCAAGCTCTCCCATTCTTGAAACCCTAACTCTAACCTCTCATGTGTTGAGATCAAGGGTTAGCTAGACTAATACATCCATAACCTCACTCTATATCCCTAGGTAGCTTAGATTAGCACTTTGAGCAACTTAGTTATCTCAAGTTAGAGATAAAGCTTGGCGTATGAGCTCTCGGGTGGATCATCTTTGATTCAAGGAGGCCGTTGAGGTGCCGATGTTCCAAGAACCCTACAAGGAGTGGAGGACCGCGATGAAGACCCGAAGGGCAAGTAACGTGAGGTATAACTTCGAATCTGAGTAGTTAAACCTTTCGTTGCTTGCTAGTAACGGTTTAGAAACGATTCATGCGCTCAAGTCCGTGTTACGAATCTTTGATAATCGTTTTTTTATATATTCCTCCTCTCCGCAAGTTCGTGGTGTGCGTGACATGGACTTACAGTAGTATCAGAGCCAACTAAACCATTACTAGCTTGTTAGCAACTAATTAGAAGTTCGATCGACGGAAAATACGAAAACAAAACCTTAACCCCTTTATAGTTTCTGTTAATTTTAAAAGTGTCTGAAAAAATATTTGACATACCTTAAAATTCACAGCAGGGAAATTAATGAATACTGGGAAAATACGAGCCAGTAACTCGGCAAAACGGCCGCGGATCCGCGGCAATAGAGTGCTTGTGCCGCGGATCCACCGCCGAGTCAACGCCGAGTTGACTCGGAGTTTCACAGTAATTCATAATTTCTGGTTTTTTGTTTTCCTGTATGTTCTGTTTTTACCCAGGTTGCTTCTTTGCTGGTTTGCTTTTGGGGTAAACACGGAATATTGTAATCGATCGATGTTCAAAGATATTTGCTAATCGGGTTATTATCTGTAATGTTTAATGTGTTCGTAAACCTCCCCTAACTACTAGTATGTCGGTGGGCAGGGGGTTGCACATTTCTCTAATGTTTACTGTTTGTGTATATAGACTTGATTGGAATGTTGTGATGATTAGCCGGGGTTTGAGATGGGTTTAATATTCATTCATTCGATGTAAATGTAATATGATGTAATATTCTTTTGTGGGGCACATCCAAGTTGCGGTTGTAGCCACCGTTGTATTATTTCTTTTTACCGTTTTTTCTCCTAGGATAGACCCAATGCGCGGTACAAAAACTACTGGGTACTTTGAAGTGTTTAGTGGCCTACTCTCATTGTTGAGGGATACCGCTTCACTTCGGGTACTAGGCGGGTAGTTTGCCGTACCCGTAGGGGTCTAGGGTGGGGTAATGGCTATTCATCACAACTGTGTAATCCGTCTTTTATTGCAGGCTCAAAGCAAATGCGGATTGCTAGTATATCCAATAAATTTCATCAGTGATCTGGAATGCTTATTATTGCGTCTGACGAATGTACAATATCTATATATGATAGCTATTAGACGTTACTTATGTTTTACACCCGCGCTAGCCCAGCCCCCACTCTGTCGTTAGTTAAGTAACCTAACGGGTGATGACGGGACCCCGTGGCGAATGCGGATGGCATAAGAGGACGGGGTATTTTCGTTGTTTTCTATAATGATAGGACGCATTATTATAATGCAAGGAAAATAAACCATAGTTTAATCCTTGGAACAAATTTAAAAGAAACCACTCGGTTATTTTAAAACGATCAGAATTTTTAATTGCGGAGCTTTAACCACTCCTTTTAAAAAGTATCAGGTTCCTTCGATTATATCAAGTTCACTACGTTCACGGTTTTGCCAAAACCATTCGTAGCCCTCCGTCATTTCGTATGAATATTCAATAGTATTCAAGCTATGTTTGTTGACCTTCGTCAAGGCATAGTGATTGGTAGCCGTTGGGTGTTCATATGCAGCATAGATAAATGCGTTGGTTTGGGACAGTCGTACCTTGTTGACCTTCGTCAAGGGTATGTACGGGTGGGTTCAAATTAACCTGGATAATGACGGGTAGAACTTGAAATGTGACTTATGATTTGTTGACCTTCGTCAAGGTCATAAGAGCATGGGGCAAAAATCCACATCGGGAATTTCTAAAGAAACTGAAATTTGCAGAAAGAGCATACCATTTTGGAGTTTGATGAATGTTGGTAGGATTCCTTCAACATTATCATACGATGATATTTTGGATCCCGATCCTACTGTGAGTATATACAACTTATCAGGAGATTCGTCACTTAACGATCAATGCTATAAACCAAATAGGTGTCTACAAAGGTGTCAGCGGGGCTACGCCCCTAGAGAAAATAGGTTATTTAATTAAGGAACTTCACGAAAGCGTTGGAAAACCTCCCTCGAAGTATCGACACTGACCTGGCTGAACGGTTAAGCAAGAATTGTACAGTGAGAATAGTCCTGGCTAATTCTTCTTTTATGGTTTGAGGAGGGATTCGAGAAATAGTGGAAGCCATCTTGTTTAGATAAATTAAACCACTCTAAACTTGCAAGAACATCATGCTAATAGTATTTTCTTCTCCCTCTTAAATTGCAGCGACCTTGTGACCACACATAGGTTACATCTAGATAACAAATTGACTGAATCTGACTTATATGACTGGCAAAGGTTTGTCCAGATGTCCATTTCCTATGACAAGCTGGACCACCCTATTACTACTCAAGATCCCGCCGTCCCAGGTCCAGTTTCCACTGTCGCGGATATGGATATCCGTCAGACAAGGGAAAAAGATAAAGCGAAAGCTAAGTGCCTCATGTTTGCTTCAGTTGATGGTGTATACCAGAAGCAGCACGAGAAGATGGATTTAGTTTCCATCTTTCTCCATAACAAAGATTTATATGGAGAGCAATCTCATATCACAAGATATGAAACCTCGAACGAATTAATTCAAGCGAGGTTAGCTGACGGGACATCTGTAGGGGACAACGTCCTTACAATGACTAGCTATATTGATAAGCTCAAGGTCCTGGAGACCGCGTTGGGAAACGTGTCAGATACTGACTTGATTCTACAGTCTCTGCCTCCTACCCTGAAGGAAACCAGGGAAGTAGAAGGAAAGAGAAGGGCAAAAGTTTCAGGACTGGATATAGTAAAAGAGGGACGTTCCTATTGTTACAGGAATGAACATTGGCAGAATGATTGCAGGGATAGCAAATCCAGTAGCCAGGATTCGAAGCATGTTGTGGCTTCGGCCTCTAGTGTATTTGTAATTGAGAACTGTTTGTCAATTAACTCTACTTCCTGGGTACTAGATACCGGAGCAGGATCTCATATCTGTAATTCATTACATGCTTTGAGAAACCGTAGAGTTATAAAAGTAGGTGATTGGTCTCTCAGAGTTGCAAACGGAATGAGCGTGGATGCTGAATCCATGGGAGAATATCGCCTAGGTTTGACAAGTGGGCATATATTTATTCCACGTAACTGTTTGTATGTACCTAGTTTGACATGTAATATCATATCAGTGTCCTCACTTTCAAGAGAGGGATTTGATTTTACATTCGTAAGCGATGTAGTTAACTTCCACTTAAATCAAGTTATGATTGGGTCAGGTACATTAGATAACGGTATATACGTATTAAGTCAAGCTCAGGTTTTCAATTCCCAGAACACACTTAAAAGAAAGTCTCCGGAAATAAATCAGGCTTTCTTATGGCATTGTAGACTAGGTCACATCAATGAGAGAAGGTTGACTAAGTTACATAAAGAAGGATATTTAGATCCGTTTGAATATCAAACATATGCAACTTGTCAATCCTGTCTTAAAGGAAAGATGACAAAAATCTGTTCACGGGACACGGAGTAAGAGCAAGCGAGCTCTTGGGACTCGTACACAGTGACGTGTGCGGTCCAGTGTCTACACATGCGAGAGGTGGTTATTCCTACTTCATTACTTTTACGGATGATTTCTCTATGTATGGATATGTCTTCTTAATGAAGTATAAATCCGAGGCCTTTGAGAAATTCCAAGAATATAGGAATGAAGTAGAAAAACAAACAGGCAAGAGATAAAGACACCGAGATCTGATCGAGGTGGTGAATACTTAAGTGCCGAGTTCCTAGGTTACTTAAAAGAGAATGGAATTCTCTCTCAGCTTACTCCTCCATACACACCACAACACAATGGTGTATCAGAAAGGAGGAATCGAACCCTATTGGATATGGTTCGTTCCATGATGAGTAAAGCTGAGTTGCCGCGATCTTTCTCGGGATATGCGCTAGAAACAGCTGCATATCTTTTGAACAAAGTTCCAACCAAAACCGTGCCTACCACACCATATCAGATGTGTAGTGGGAAGAAAACCTGTCTTAAGTATCTTAAGACATGGGGATGTCCAGCTTTTGTAAAGAAGCAGCATACTGACAAGCTCGAGGCACGCTCAGTACTGTGTAAGTTTGTGGGATACCCAAAGAACTCCAAGGAGTATCTTTTCTATTACGCAGAGGAACAAATGGTTTTTGTTTCTCAGCATCCCCACTTCTTAGAAACTGAATTTTTAGAAAGGGAAACAAGTGGTAGCGAAATAGAACTGGAAGAAATTCCACAACCACAAACTACTACTGAAAGTATGGTAGAACCTGAGGCTTCAGAAGAAACGGACATCCCGACGCCACTCCGCAGGAGTAGTAGGCAATCTAATCCACCCGAGAGATACTACGGCTTTCTCATAGACGGGGATAGAGAGGATTGCACTATTGACTATGATGAGACTACTAGCTTCCAGCAAGCCATTCAGAGCGGCAACTCAGTAAAATGGCTGGATGCAATGCGGACCGAAATGGAGTCCATGTACATTAACAAAGTATGGACGTTGGACGTTGCTCCAGATGGGGTAAAACCCGTAGGATGCAAATGGATCTTCAAAAAGAAGATTGGTGTAGATAGACAGGTTGAAACCTATAAGGCTAGACTTGTTGCAAAAGGTTTCCGTCAAAGACCTGGTTTGGACTATGACGAAACCTTTTCTCCAGTGGCTATGCTTAAATATATTCGGGTCCTTCTTGCTATTGCTGCCTTTCACGATTATGAGATCTGGCAGATGGACGTAAAGACGGCCTTTCTAAATGGTAATTTGGAAGAAAGCATCTATATGGATCAGCCAGAGGGATTCATTCAGAGTGGAAGCAGCGGTAAGGTATGCAAGTTGCTTAAGTCCATTTACGGACTAAAGCAGGCATCGCGGAGTTGGAACATTTGTTTTGATGACGCTGTCAAAGAATTTGACTTCATCAAAAATCCAGATGAACCATGCATATACAGTAAGATTGTAGGGAGAACTGTAGTATTCCTCGTCTTGTACGTGGATGATATTCTCCTAATAGGAAATAATATTCCTATGTTACAGTCAGTCAAAAGATTCTTGTCACATAAATTCTCCATGAAAGACCTGGGTGATGCCACCTACATTCTGGGGATACAGATCTATCGTTATAGATCAAAAAGGATGTTGGGACTTTCGCAGTCCAGGTACATAGACACCATAGTGAAGAGATTCAGTATGGATGATTCTAAGCGCGGTAATCTACCGTCTTGTCACGGAATCACCCTCTCCAAAGAGATGTCTCCCAAGACTGATTTGGAAAAGGATCCCATGTCGATTATACCCTACGCTTCTGCGGTAGGCTCTATAATGTATGCGATGTTATGTACCAGACCAGATGTAGCATACTCATTGAGCGTTGTAAGCCGGTATCAGGCAAACCCAGGGGAGAAGCACTGGATAGCAGTAAAGAATATTCTCAAGTACCTGAGGAGGACTAAGGAGATGTTCTTGGTATATGGCGGAAAAGCCCTCCAGATGGAGGCCTTTGCCAACTCCGGCTTCCAGAGTGATAAGGATGACTCCAAATCCATGTCGGGTTATGTCTTTACCCTTAATGGAGGGGTGGTATGTTGGAAGAGTTCCAAGCAGGAGACCGTTGCTGACTCAACAATGGAAGCGGAGTACATAGCTGCTTGCGATGCCGCAAAAGAAGCAGTCTAGATGAAGAAGTTCCTCACAGAACATCAGGTGGTTCCTACAAGTGTTGATCCAATACCTTTGTATTGTGACAACAACGGCGCTATAGCTTTAGCGAAGGAACCCAGGTCCCATCAGAAGTCCAAACACATCATAAGGCGGTACCACCTGATCAGGGAGATCGTAGATTGCCGGGAGATTGAGGTGAAAAGAGTAGAGAGAGAGAATAACATTGCTGATCCATTCACAAAGGCCCTTCCTCAGACGCAGTTCGAGAGGCTATTCGAGATAATAGGTCTACGATATGCCAGCTCATGGCCCTAGTGCAAGTGGGAGATTGTTAGTGTATATGCCTTATGGGCCATTATTGTATCATACTTGTATGTATATTACTTAATGGAAGTTTGGGATATTCACAGTTGTATATACAGTCTTGCTAAAAATGGTAGTATGCTACTTGGTTTGTGTCTACTTTAATATGTGCATATGTTTCTTGTAACGTATCACTTATACATATTAGTAGAGCCCATAGGATCTTTGCTTGATTAGCAGCGTTGTGATGGCAGTCACACTAGTGGGGGCTGAGTAGTCTATAAGCAACATCCTATACTTGTCCCTAATCCCAGGATTATCGAGACAGGGCATCGATACTCCAGAGTAGACTAGTATATACGCTTCTCATCCCAGTTGGGAAGATGGTCTGTCACACAGCCATCAGTACGTCGTACTGGAGATAGTATACAGGTGCTCGTTAGGTTACAGGGGAACTGATTGGTTGGTATTATACCCATCGTCAGTTAACAGTTCCTAGGTGACATGAGTACAGCATAGTCCGCAGACTTGACACTGCTACTTCGCCTCGAGTTTGTCCTACTGTTCTTAGATTGCTACCCTACCACGGCTCAAAGGAGTCATGCAAACAGGTAGCAGTTGGGTGCAGTCCCGAGCACTTGGAGGCAGTGGCGGTTAGACAGAATTCGTCTCTCCCAGTATTGGGAGTTGATATCGCGCTGTGTCAGAGAGCCATTACGCAAAGTCCCTGGCCAGGGCAAGCAAGATTTACAGGTAGGTTCCAGTAGTTTCTCAGGGTGTAATGGGCTACGCTCCGACACGACTTATACAGCTATTAGGGGACTGACGCTTGCTGGCCCCTAGGCTCGATATGCGATAGTCTTAGACGAACAGACCGGACTGTACGGAGATTGTCACATCAGGCTCAGTAGGAGTTCGGATGGTTTTCCTCATCAGCCTTCTTATCGACATCTACTTGGGGACCGTTACGTACAGCTAGTGCCGCTTGCGGTCTGTTTTTAAAACCACTACCAGCATAGTGTCGAGTCTTTAGAGTCCCACACAGAGAGTTTCCCAGCTCCAGGCGAAATGATATAGAGGTTGTATGGTTTTACGACAAGGGTTCGGACGCATGCGTGTTTAAACGCACTTACGGCGTTCGGACAGTTTTTACTAGCCGGCTTTGGTTTAAGCCAGATTCTAGTATCAGGTTATTGGATTTATACAGTCTAAAGTTTTTTCGTGTTTTCATGGATTGGAGGGGTGTTCTCGTAATTTTCCGGGAAGCTTCTAGAAGCATGGTGACTTAGGGGCTAAGGCGGCATTTGCATTAATTGGATTAGTGATTCATGTAGTGATTCATGCAATGAGTTAATGATTCATTTAATGATTTATATGACTCATATGCTGAATCACTTAGGGTATTAATGAAACATGATGATAATGCTTTATTTATTATTTACTTAATAATATCATAAGTTTCATATATACTCAAATGATTTCATTCATCCAAAGAAATTCACTTTCTCACCTTCTCTCTCATCAAGCTCTCTCATTCTTGAAACACTAACCCTAGCCTCTCATGTGTTGAGATCAAGGGTTAGCTAGACTAATACATCCATAACCTCACTCTATATCCCCTAGGTAGCTTAGATTAGCACTTTGAGCAACCTAGTTATCTCAAGTTAGAGATAAAGCTTGGCGTAGGAGCTCTCGGGTGGATCATCTTTGATTCAAGGAGGCTGTTGAGGTGCCAATGTTCCAAGGATCCTACGAGGAGTGGAGGACCGCGATGAAGACCCGAAGGACAAGTAACGTGAGGTATAATTTCGAATCCGAGTAGTTAAACCTTTTGTAGCTTGCTAGTAACGGTTTAGAAACGATTCATGCGCTCAAGTCCGTGTTACGAAGCTTTGATAATCGTTTTTTATATATTCCGCCTCCCCGCAAGTTCATGGGGTGCGTGACATGGACTTACACAATGGGCTATAACAGTAAGTCCCTGGCCAGGGCTGATGTGATTTACTGTTAAGTGTTATCAGTAGTTTCTCGAACCGTTATGAGCCATACATCGGCATGACTTATCAAGTTACTGGGGTCTGACGATTCCACCCTCTAGACTCGATATGCGACACATCAGACAAGGAGACCGAACTGTACGGTAAGTGTTACTTATAGGCTTCATGGGAGTTTGGACAAGCTTGCTTGTTGAAATTCTTTTCGATCAATACCTGCGTAGTCGTTACGTCCAGCTAGTACCACTGACGTCTTATAGGTAAATGATGTGACCATTACCTACTGCTGGCGTATTGACGAGTCATTAGATTCCCACAAAGAGGTTTTCCTAGTTCAAGAGAAACGAAGTAGGGCACATATGTTGATATGTGCGGGTGGCCTGATTAAATACGAGTATGTGATACAGTATTCTAATCTGGCGATAAATGTTATCGGTTAGGTTTTATGTGATATAACCGGATTATTGAATCAAGTGTTGATTTGATTATATGATATACAGATAAATGATATTAGTCGGTTATATGTGATATAACTGGATTATTAAATCAAGTGTTGATTTAATAATATGATATATATTTATATTTGATATAATTATATATTAATTAATATTATTGCTCACTAATTATTTTCTATATATATATATATATATATGATATGTGTGTGTGTTTATTATGAAGCATGGCTTGGATTTTATATTTTTTGGAAAATAGAAAAAGAGTTGGAAAATGGGGAGATATTTGTCGATTGGGTGAGGCATAGCCTTTCTATTTGTTTATTCATTTGTCCATAGTATTGAAGTATGGTTGGATTTTATAATGTGATTATAATCCATGCTTCCATAAGTGTAGAACAAGAGAGAGCCATTCTTCACTTGATATTTTTTTTCCCTTAGCTCATTTTCACTCTAGCTCTCTCAATCTCCTTCTTTCTTCACCTCAAAGACCTAAACCTCACATGTGATGTGAGCTATAGGGCTTTGGATCAACCTAAATGAGCTTAGAACCCCTTCTTCACCATCCTACACTTGATTACCACTTGAGTTTAGGGTGTTTCCTTCACTAAAGAAAGATTAGTGAAGAGGTAGCTTGTATTAGAGAAATTTCGTGTGGATCATCTTTAACAAAATGATCGTGAAGAATGTTCGTGCACATCTTCAAGTGGAGCTACGAGGAGTCGTAGGAACTACAACTCGGAGCTATTGAAGTGAAGGGCTCGGTCTTCAAAGGTTGTTGCCTCCTTCACTTAGTGTTAAAGTTTATATATATCATGCTAAAACCCTAATAATCAAGTTAGATATTTGGATAGTGTAGCTTAGCACCCCGAAATTTAGAAAATTGCATGATTGATGCCAGTTTTAACCTTGTGGTGGTGCTAGGGTACACTTTCACACGAGTTGGAAACTCATCCCCGTTGTGCCCTAGTTTCTTGCAGGACCGACCGCTCGGATCGGTAGCGGCTTGCCAGCACGATTCTTCTTCTTCGGGTGATTGCCTTGCTAGGTAGGTTACACTTCGGATCATAGCCGCCTCTTGTATAAGTATATTCTTTTATGATCTAAGTAAAAACTCCATCGACCAAAACATGTATATTTTTTTGAACTTTAGAAATGAGACTTGTATGCTATTCTTTTAGATATCGAGCTTGGATATAGTCGACTTGATAATGTTTTTAGTTATTTTCTTACTTGTTCTTATGATGATCTTCTCCTTGGGCTTCGTATATTTCTGCGTGGTTGCGATTCCGCCGATTGGGCGATGAGATTGCTCCCGATTGGGGATGATGATATTATATTTATGTGTATGCACTAGTTTTATCAAAATTTACAAAGGATGTGCTGCCAAAATTTTAAATGACGAAAATGTTTTAAAACCTTAATCTAGAAACCACTTGTATTTTCAAACAAACATTGCTTATACTTTAAAAATGGGAACTTGATTTCATTGATAACCTTTTTCAAAACTTCACCTCTACTATTTCCTTAGATTTCTTGATTTTGGATTACTTGGGTTACGGTGGGGTCCTATAGACTTCATGTGATTCAAGTGCCGGTCATGTGCCTTTTCCGGGTCATGACAAAGTTGGTATCAGAGCGTTAGGTTTAACTTTTGTTTGAGTCTAGATTTGGCTATGTGGAGTCTAGGGCATTTATTTCGGAACCTAGGCTTAATCTTACGGAACATAGACTTGAATTTGTGGGTATTAGACCCGAAATTTCGTTACGTAGGTTGACCTTAGTATGATGGACTAGGTAGCTCTAGTAGAGTAACATATCGTACGTATGTTTCGAGGCATATTTACGAAAGGATGCTCCGCCTGAGTAACCTTAGGATATACATCTTGATATCCTTCTTCTATTTGTTCTTTCGATCTATCCTCATCGATACTTTTTTATGGTTCCTATCACTATAGTTACACGAGCCGAGAGGGCGGTGTCTAGAGATGCGGTCAGAGTAAGCTCCTTTGGGATGAGAACTGATCAAGGTGTTATCCCGGTGACTTAATAACAGATTGATTTTCTTTTTCATGTTAGGATTTCTTGTTTTGAGGTGATTGTTCTTGATCTGCACCAGATGGTCGGGTCATTGCTTGAGGCCTGCCGGACTGAGAGGTCTATCATAGTACATAGATCATTGTGTTGCCTACTATTCAGACAGTTGTACTAGTCGTTGTTTGGATTTTCGAGGTGTCTCTTTCTGAGTTCATGAAGTTGAAGCTGCTAGCAATTATAGGCAAGGATGAGACCGGAATCCTCAATCATTACTGGATATGGTGACTAGGATATTTCATTCGTTGAGATACTCCGATGCGAGATCAGCTAAGTTGACCGATTTCTGTTTGAACGGTATTGCTCAGATCTGGTGTGAGTCGATCGAGAGAGCCCGAGCAGTAGGTCTTCCTCCGATGATCAGGGACGAGTTCTTGAGGGTTTAATTAGCCAGATTTCTTTTATAAAGTGTCAAAGATGTCGAATTTTTAGTTTCGAGTCTTTGCGTAAAACTCCGGATTTGACCATAGCCGAGTGAAGTGCAGTTTACGCAGCTATCGAGAAGTGATTCCTACTTGGTCGATACTGAAGAGAAGTGGATTAATAGATTCGTACGAGATCTTAGTGAGTAGTTGTTCCTCTCCGTTGGTTCCATAGATTTGATACGTATGTAGAGGTTTTGGATACAGTCACACTTTCAAAAGAAAGTCTTGATCAGATTGCAGCAGCTCCGGAACGGAAGCGGGTTCATTAAGGAGTGCCAGTTTCTGGGCAGTTTGGCAAAGATGAGATCAGCAGAAACCGTGGCGGGTTCTTTCAGGGATACTATAGATATAAAGACTTGACCTCGGGTCAATTGTATGGCACATACTCAGAGGGCCAGAGGCCACCGTCGTCGACGTGTTACATTGCGAGCGGCTAGGTTACTTGGCCAAGAGGTGTTCAGAGAGGTGTCGGAGGGGGACTATTTCCGTCGTTACTCCTCACCAGGAGATTGTATTGAGAAGCCGTTGATTTGGTGGTCCACAGAGAGAACCAGAACCTAGGGACAGAGGACGCCACACTGTGGGCAGAAGGCAAGTGAAAATTCTTGCTCTGCCAGCATCGGGTGCACAGGCACCTTTCGACATTGAAAATGGTGTACTTCAATTTCATTTGTTTAAATTTGTGTTTTGGTGATCCCAGCATCACATTTTTGTCATTTTGGACTCTTGTGTTTTGATGATTGAGTTTCATGGTTTATATTTTCATGCACCGTAGCTGCACCTGATGGATATTTTTCGTTATGCATAATAGTTACACTCGATCTATGTTTTTGTGCACATCCATTGCACTTGATATTATTTTGTGCACACACATTGCATATATTGATGTTTTCGTGCACATTAATCCACCTGATTTTGATTTAGTGCAGCATAGATGCACTTGATGTTGTTTTCATGCGCATTCGATGCATTTAATGTGGTTGTCATGCACACTCGTCGCACTTGACAGATGCTTTCGTGCACACCCGTTGCACTCGGTTTTCATTTTCATGCACACTCGTTGCACTTAGTTTTGACTTTGATTTTCGTGCACAGCAATCGCACGTGGGTTGGTTTTCATGCACACCTGTTGAGGTTGATTTTATTTTTGAGTATCACGTTTTTATGAGATATATTATGTTATATAATAGCCGAGCAAGACTACTTTGAGAGATAGTACCGAAATATTTTGCATATATCGATGTATACTGAAGAGATTTTCGAGAGAGATATAGTCTCATTAGTTTCCTATGTGTCCAGGAGAAGATTTTTACAAAATAAACCACTTCTGAATCATTTTCAAAAGTGTAAGTCGATGTCGCGCTCCCTGAGGGTTCGCGGGGGGGGGGGGGGGGAGGGGCGGAAAGCGTAAAAAACGATTTTTACGGGCGTTGCAACACCAACTTGAATTCCAGGATCGATGCTAAACCCTATCTAAGCAAAGTTGTGTGAGGTTTAACTACTCGGATAAAAGTTAAACCTCACGATACCATGTCCTTCGAGTCTTCTTGTTGCTGTCCTCCTCCTTGTCATAGGCTTTAAGGATCATAATGTTTCGGGCAACCTCGTCGGCCTCGTCGAGTCAAGGACGATCCATCTGAGATTCTATAGTCCGAGCTCTAACCTCAAATCCGAGATAACTACGGCATCTAGTTCACTAAACTTGGTGTCCTAGATGATGTAGAGAGTGTAGATGGATTAGTATGTCTCTAAGCACCCTCGGATTCTCAGCACATGAGAGATTTAGGGTTAAAGGAAGAAGAAGGAGCTTGAGGAAAAAAGAGTGCAGAATGAGCATTAGAATGAGATGGCCTTCTTATGATTAATAATGAAGCATACAAAAATAATTGATGAGATAAAATAACTAACAAAATATCAAGCATGGTTCACAAAATATCTAAAAAGAGTCATATAGTGAGTCATGCCTTGAGTCACCACATGAGTCACCAAGTAGCCATGACTCATTCAATGTAAACCTCCACCTCGTTTCCTCCGCCTTAGTAATCTTTTAATCGAAAGATTAAAACACCCTAATGAGGTGTCTTCTTCTAGAAACAATCCTGAGTAAATTACGAGAATGCCCATCATCCGTATATACATACCCGTATCCGTATTCCGAAAAACACGAATACAAAGTTTTCAATAATTTACTGATCAATCCGTCGCGGACAAAAATAATCCATCAGTATAATACTAGGATCAAGTTTAAACCAAAGACCACTAGTATTATCTGTCCGAATCATCATACGAGCATAAGTACACGTATGTGTTCGAACCCTGTCGTAAAACATACGACCTCTACATTTTTTTCCCGATGCAGGGAAACCCTCTGTGTGGGACTCTAAAGACTCGACACTACGCTGGCAATGGGTTTAACCACAAGCATATCAGCGGTACTAGCTGCTCGTAACGGCTACCCAGGTATCTGTCGATAAGA
This sequence comes from Agapanthus africanus, assembly GCA_030015575.1. NCBI lineage: Eukaryota > Viridiplantae > Streptophyta > Magnoliopsida > Asparagales > Amaryllidaceae > Agapanthus > Agapanthus africanus. The sequence continues at coordinate 221,886,678 of JASDDO010000029.1, forward strand.
TGGCCGACGAGAAAACTCAACCGAACTCCTACTGAGCCTATCTGTGACAATCTCCATACAATCCAGTCTGTTCGTCTAAGAGTATCGCATATCGGTCCTAGGGGCGGTAATCGTTAGACCCCTAATAGCGCAATAAGTCTTGTCAGAGTGTAGCCCAAAACACCCTGAGAAACTACTGGAGTACCTACCAGTAAATCTCGCTTGCTTGGCCAAGGACTTTGTGTAATGGCTTTCCGAACACAGCACGGCATCAAACCCCAATACCGGGAAGGACGAATCCTATCTAACCGCCACTGCCTCCAAGTGCTTCGGGACCGCACCCAACTACTACCTATTTGCACGACTCCTTTGAGCCGTGGTAGGGTAGTAATCAAAGAAAAGTGGGAACACACTCGAGGAGAAATAGCAGTGTCAAGTCGACGGACTAAGCTGTACTCATGTCACCTGGGAACTGCCACCCGACGATAGGTATAATACCCACCAGCAGTTCCCAACGAGTCCTGTCCAGATTTTTAGGCTGGCTCTGGAAAAGAAACCATACCCCTTTAGGAACACTCATAACCTAATGAGCACCTGCATACTATCTCCAGTACGACATACTAATGGCTGTGGGATAGACCATCTCCCCTGCTGAGATAAAAAGCGTATACACTAATCTACTCTGGAGTATCGATGCTCGTCTCGATAATCCTAAGACTACAGACCTGTATAGGATGTGCTTATAGACTACCTAGCTCCTACTAGTGTGGCTGCCATTACAATGCTGGTAATCAAGCAAAGATCCTAAATGCTCTACCAATATGTATAAGCGATATGCTAAAAGAAACACATGCACATATCGAGGTAGAAACAAACCAGGTAGCATAATACCATTTCGAGCAAGACTGTTACTATATCCGTGTATATCCCAAGCTTCCATTAAATAATATACAAACCAGTATGATACAATAATGCCCTCTAGGACATATAACACTAACAATCTCCCACTTGCACTAAGGCCATATATTGGCATATTGCAGACCTATCATCTTGAACTGTGTTTGTGGGATGGCCTCTGTGAGTGGATCTGCAGTGTTGTTCTCTGTATCTACTCTCATCACCTCGATCTCCCGGCGGTCAACGATCTCCTTAATCAGGTGGTACCGTCTCAAGATATGTCTGGATCTCTGATGGGACCTGGGTTCCTTCGGTAAAGCTATAGAGCCATTATTTTCGCAATATAGCGGTATTGGAACAACAATCGTTGGAACCACCTGAAGTTTAGTTAAGAACTTCCTCATCCAGACCGCCTCTGTTGCGGCGTCACAAGCAGCTATATACTCCGCTTTCATCGTCGAGTCAGCAACGGTGTCCTTCTTGGAGCTCTTCCAATAGACCGCCCCTCCATTGAGGGTAAAGACATAACCCGACATAGACTTGGAGTCATCCTTATCACTCTGGAAGCTGGAGTAAGCAAAGGCCTCGATCTGTAGGTCTTTTCCGCCATACACCAAGAACATCTCCTTAGTCCTTCTCAGGTACTTGAGAATGTTCTTTACTACTTCTTAGTGCTTCTCCTCTGGGTTTGACCGATACCGGCTTACCACGCTTAGTGCATAAGCAACATCTGGTCTGGTACGCAACATCGCATACATTATAGAGCCTACCGCAGAAGCGTAGGGTATAGATATGATGCGAGCACTTTCAAAATCAGTCTTGGGAGACATCTCTTTGGAGAGGGTGATTCCGTGACAAGCCGGTAGACTACCGCGCTTTTAATCTTCCATACTAAATCCTTTCAGTAAGGTGTTAATGTACCTTGACCGCGAAAGTCCCAACATCCTTTTAGATCTATCATGATAGATCTGGATCCCCATAATATAGTTGGCATCACCGAGGTCTTTCATGGAGAACCTCTATGACAAGAATACTTTGACTGATTGTAGTATAGGAATGTCAGTTCCTATCAAGAGAATGCCATCCACGCACACGACGAGGAATACCACAGTTCTTGCTACAATCTTACAATAAATGCATGGTTCATCTGGAATTTGAAAAAGACGAATTCTTTGACCGTCTCTTCAAAACAGATGTTCTAACTCCGCCATGCCAGATTTAGTCCATAAATGGACTTAAGAAACTTGCACACTTTCCCACTGCTCCCACTTTTAATGAAACCCTCTGGCTGATCCATATAGACGCACTCTTCCAAATTTCCATTCAGAAAAGCGGTCTTTACGTCCATCTGCCAAATCTCATAATCATGGAAGGACGCAATAGAAATAAGGATCCGAATGGATTTGAGAATAGCCACAAGAGAAAAGGATTCTTCATAGTCCAAAGCAGGTCTTTGACGAAAACCTTTTGCTACAAATCTAGCTTTATAGGTTTCAACCTGTCCATCTATACCAATCTTCTTTCTGAAGATCCATTTGCAGCCTACGGGTTTTGACCCCTTCTGGAGCAATGTTCAAAGTCTATACTTTGTTGGTGCACATGGACTCTATCTCAGTCCGCATTGCATCCAGCCATTTTACCGAGTCGCCGCTCTTAATGGCCTACTGGAAGCTAATTGGCTCATCATTATCAATGATGCAATCATCTCTATCCCCATCTATAAGAAAACATTCTCTCGGGCGACTGAGACTGCCTACTAGTTCTGCGGAGTGGCGTGGGGATGTCCTGTTCTTTCGAAACCTCTGGTTCTACCATGATTTTAGTAATAGCTTATGGTTCTGGAATTTCATCCAGTTTTATTGCACTCTCACTATTGTCTTTTTCCAAAAATTTATTTTCCAAAAAAATTGGGTATGACGAGAAACAAAAACCTTTTGTTCCTTTGCGTAATAGAAAAGATACCCCCTGGAGTTCTTTGGGTATCCCACAAACTTATACAGTACAGAGCATGCCTTAAGCTTGTCCGCATGCTGCATTTTTATAAAAGCTGGACATATCCATATCTTTAGATTTTGAAGGTAGGGTTTCTTTCCACTCCACATCTGATATAGTGTAGTAGGCACATCTTGGTAGGAACCTTGTTCAAAAGATATGCAGCTGATTCAAGTGCATAACCCCAGAAGGATCGCCGTAACTCAACGTTACTCATCATGGAACGTACCATATCCAATATGGTTCTGTTCTGCCTCTCCGATACACCATTATGTTATGGTGTGTATCGAGGAGTAAAATGAGAGAGAATTCCTTTCTCTTTTAGGTAATCCAGGAACTCGGCACTTAAGTATTCACCATCTCGATCAGATCTTAGTGTCTTGATACCTTTGCCGGTTTGTTTTTCCATTTCATTCTTATATTCTCGGAATTTCTCAAAGGCCTCGGATTTATGTTCCATACCTAGAGAAATCATCCGTAAAAGTAATGAAATAGGAATAACCATTTCTTTCATGTGTAGAAATTGGACCACACACGTCACTGTGTATGAGTCCCAAGAGCTCGCTCGCTCTTACTTCATGTCAAGTGAACGGAGTCATTGTCATTTTTCCTATGAGACAAGATTCACAAGTTGCATAAGACTGATATTCAAACGGATTCAAATTTCCCTCTCTATGTAACTTCTTCTACCGTGTTTAATTTATGTGACCCAGTATACAATGCCATAAGAAAGCCTTATTTAATTCTGGAGACTTTCTTTTAAGTGTGTTCTGGACGTTAAAAACTTGAGCTTGATTTAACTCGTATATACCGTCCTCTAGTGTACCTGACCTAATCAAACTCTGATTAAGGTGGATGTGGACCACATTGCTTACAAATGTTAAATCATATCCTTCTTTAGAAAGTAAAGATACAGATATGATATTACAAGCTAGACTAGGTACACACAAACAGTTACGTAAAATCAATATTTTCCTACTTGTCAATCCTAGGTGATAATCCCCTATGGATACAGCGTCCATACGCATTCTGTTATCAACCCTAAGAGTCATGTCACCTATCCTGAGAACTTTACGGTTTCTTAAATCCAGTAATGAATTATATCCGGTATCTAGTACCCAGGAAGTAGAGTTAATTGACGTACAGTTTTTAATCACAAACACATCTGAAGCCAATGCCACGACGTGCCTCGGATCCTGGATTATAGCTTTCCAAGCCATGCATTCCATCTGCCAATGCCCTTTCCTGTGACAATAGGAATATCCTTCCTTCCCTACTGTTAGCCCAGAAACTTTGTCCCTGCCCTTTCCTTCTACATTACTAACATCACCTATCGGCTTTGTGGATGTCTTCTTCTTCTCACCCTTGGCTTTCGCCTTGGATCCAGAAGATGAAGATTCCTTAATAAGTAGAGCGGGTATCTCTCTAGTTTCTTTCAGGGTGCCCTCAACTAGAAGTATAACTTTCTTCCTCTAGGCGTAAGTAGAAAGTTGGGATTGTAGAATCAAGTCAGCATATGACTCGTTCTCCAACGTAGTCCCCAGGTCCGTGAGCTGTTTAATACAGCTGATCATTGTAAGGACGTGGTCCCCTACAGATGACCCGACAGCCAATCTCACTTGAAACAATTCCTTCGAGGTCTGATACCTTGCGATATGAGATTGCTCTCCATATAAATTTTTGTTATGGAGGAAGATGGAAACTAAGTCCATCTTCTCATGCTGCCTCTGGTTTACACCATCTACTGAGGCCAACACGAGGCACTTAGCATTCGCAGTGTCTTTATCTAATTTTTTACGGATATCATTATCCGTGACGGTGGAATCTGGACCGGGGACTGCAAGGGATTGAGTAGTAATAAAGTGATCTGGCTTGTCATAGGTAATGAACATCTGGAAAAACCTTTGCCAGTCAATATAGTATAACTAAGTCATTTTATTATCTAGCCATAACCTAATCTTGGTCACCTGGTCGCTGCAATTAAGAGTGAGAGAAGAAAACAATCAGCATGATGCTCTTGCAAGTTTAGATTGGTTTTTAATTTCTCTAAACAGGATGGCTCCCACTGTTTCATGAATCCTTACTCAAACAATAAAAGAAGAATTAGTCAGGATTAATCTTACCCTACAATACTTGCTTAACCTTTCAGCCATGCTGGTGTTGGTACTTCGAGGAAGGTTTTCCAACGCTTTGGCGAAGTTCCTTAATTATATAACCTCTTTTCCCTGGAGGCGTAGCCCCGCTAACACCGTTCTAGACACCTACTTGGTTTATAGCATTGATTGTGTTAGTGAAAAATCACTCGAGGAGTACCGGATACTCACAGTAGGATCGGGATCCAAATATCATTGTGTGATAATCCTGAAGCAATCCTACCAACATTATCACACTCCAAATGGTATGCAGCACTAGCAAGTTTCAGTTTCTTTAGAGACTACCGGTGTGGATTTTTGCCCCATGCTCTTATGACCTTGACGAAGGCCAACATATCATAAGTCACATGTCAAGTTCTGCCCGTCATTGTCCAGGTTAATTTGAACCCACCCATACATACCCTTGACGAAGGCCAAAATAGTAGTACGACTGTCCCAAACCAATGCATCTATCTATTCTACAGATGAATATCCAGCAGCTACCAATCACTATGCCTTGGCGAAGGTCAAAATACATAGCTTGAATACTACTGAATATTCAACTGAAATGACGGAGGGCTACAAATGGTTTTGTCGAAACCGTGAACATAATGAACTTGATTTACTCGAAGGAACCTGACTTTTAAAGGAGTGGTTTAAGATCCGCATTTAAAGCTTCTGTTTTGAAAAAACCTAGTGGTTTTGAAATTGATCCAACGATTCAGCTTTGGTTTGTTTTCTTAGCATTAATCTAATGCAGTCCCATCATTTACACCTATCATCACAGAGAAAAACAAAAATACCACATCTGCTTATGCCATCCGCATTCGCCGCTGGGCCCCGTCTAACACTGTTAGGTTACTTAACTAACGCCAGAGCGGGGGCTGGACTAGCGCGGATGCAAAACATAAGCAATGTCTACTATATAGCATATATATAATAACCATTCGTCTCACACAATAATAAGCATTCCAGATCACAGATGAACATATTGGATATACTAGGAATTCCGCATTTCGTTTAAGCCTGTAACGAAAGACGGATTCCACGGTCGTGATAAATAGCCAAACCCCACCCTAGACCCTAACGAGTGCGGCAAACTACCTGCCAAGATCCTGAAATGAAGCATTCTCCCTCAGTAAAATGAGTAGGCCACTTGGCACTTCAAAGATCCCGGTAGTTTGTGCACCCCACCTTAGGTCTATCCTAGGAGCCAAAAACAGTAAAAAATTAATACAACGGTGGCTACAACATCAACCTGGATGTGCCCCGCAAAAGAATATTACATCACCTTACAATTTACATCGAATGAAAAAAGAAAACTCTCATCTCACATCACCCGGCTATTTATCATCGACGATCTAATATTCCATATACACAAACCAAAATAACAGCAACACAGATATGTGGAACCCCCACTAATAGAAAACTCTCATCTCACATCACCCGGCTATTTATCATCGACGATCTAATATTCCATATACACTAACCAAAACAACAGCAACACAGATATGTGGAACCCCCACTAATCGACATATAGCGGTTAATAGAAGTTTTGAATCACATATAACAACTGAAACATGTTAAATTACATCAAAACCGCGAATTCGAAATACCCCGTATTTCCATAACACAGAATTAACAGTATAATTCAAATTGGAAAAATCAAACAACACCTGAAACCCTAAATCCAAGCAACTAGACCACAGAACAAAACCAGAGGCATTCTCACATAATAAAACCGGTGGGGCCGCAGCCCGGGATTTGTATTTCCCCTTTGCCTTTTCAACTAGACCACGGAACAAAACAAGAGGCTATTTATCATTTTCAAGATCCCGCAGCCCGGGATTTGTATTTCCCCTTTGCCTTTTCAACTCCACCTCTCGGTTTAGTGGGTTTCTTCTTCTTCTTTCTCTTAGCCTTGGCTTTTAAGACGAAAGAAAGAATGGGCCTGTTAATCGGAGAAGGAGTTTTCACTGTCTTAAGCGTGCTCTATGCACTTCTCAACATATTGAGAAGTTTAGGAAGTGACTTCTCCATGTTGTGCATATTCAAGTTCACTATAAATTGATCATAGGCAGGGGGAAGACAGTAGAACTATATCAATATATTGTTCGTTCTCCATGGTCCATCCCAAGTCCTCAAGTTCTTCAATAAGTCCCATCATCTTCAAGACATGATCACCTACTGATGTACCGGCGGCCATTTTCATCTGAAACAACTTTTTTGATGCCTCGTAACGTAGTGCACGAGAATGCTCCCCATACAACTCCTTTGTATGGAAAAAGATGGATTGAACATCCATATTCTCATGTTGCTTCTGATGTAAATTGTCCATCGAAGCTAATGTAAGTCGATGTCACTCACCCCGCGGGTTAACGGGGAGACGGAATAGGTAAAAATCAATTTTTTGCAAACTAGGTAACATCGATTATGCATAAGGATCTTTGCTAAACCCTAACTAACATACAAACTAGGAGTTGTAACTACTATGTAAGAAGATTATACCTCAATCTACAAGTCCTTCTCCTCGATGTGAGCCCCTTGGAGTGGTGGTGGTTGCGCCTCCTCGTCGGCTTCTCCACGTCAAAGATTATCCATCCGAGAGATTCTACCTTGAGCTCCGACCTCTAATATAAGGCTACTAGGGTACTAGGTTTGCCAAACTAAGTAATCTAGAGTGAGTAGAGAGTGATTTTGGATGGCTAGGTCTCACTAACTGTAATACCCAGCCCCTTTTATACCAAAATCTGTATTTTGTTACTTTATAATTCTATTTATTACATTTATAATTTTATTTATTCTATTTATAAATTTTATTTAGTTTATTTATAAATTTATTTTAAAACCCCATTTTCTTTTATCCAACCCCAAGCCCAGCCCATTTTCTTTTATCAAATTAAACTCAAAACTTTAATATTCCCGGCCCGTTTCTTTTTCTTATAATTCTTTTAATTTTGTCTCTGACCCAGCCCACTTCAAGTCTCCCAACAGCCCGCTCCCAGCCTTCTGCCCGCAGCCCGCTTCAACCTTCGACCCGACCCGCACCTACAGTGCGTCTTCCTCAACGGCTACCCTCCGGATTTCCCGCACGAAATCCTCCCGTTGCGCCCACGTCGCCGCTCCCTACGCCCACGCTCGTGAGACGTTACCCCACGACGCGCACCCCCTCGCGATTCACTCAACGTCCTCCCCTCGTCTCTCACTTCTCTCTCCCTCTCAAAACTTTCAGCCACCGAGCCCCCTCACTCCCGTTCTCCCTCTCAACATTCGAACACCATCGCCCTGTCCGTCGTCGATCATCCCCCGATCACCACCACCGCCTCACCCACTCCTTCCTCACCTCACCTCTTCGCAACACCCTCGTCCTCGATAATCCCACCTCCATCAACCTCCAAGCCTCGACCACCATCGTCGACCGCAGCTCATCATCCTCGTCGTCGTCGTCGTCGTCGCCATCACCTCTCACTCCCCCAACCTCCACCTTCGACCACCACTGGTAACTCACCAAACACCCATACACCCACTGTCCCGAGCTCCTTTCCACTGCGCGCCAGCCACCACCTTCACCTCCGGCCTTCCTCCCTCTCCCTCGCACTCCCTTCTCCATCACCGGAGCTCCGAGCTCGACTCCTCTGCACCCATCTCGACACCCCCGGCAACTCTCTCTCTTTCTCACTCTCTCCGTTTCCCTCTCTTACACTCTCTGTTTCTCACTCTCTCTATCTCTGTGCTCTCTCTCTCTATCTATCTAACCTCTCTCTGTTTCTCCCTCCCTCACTCTCTTCTCTCTCTCTCTCACTCTAACTCTCTGTTCTCTCTCTCTCTCTAATTCTCTTTCTCTCTTACTCTCTCTCTGTCCCCTCACTCTCTCTCACTGATTCCTCACTCTCTCTCTCTCTCTCTCACTGCTTCTCTCCTTCTCTCTCACTGCTTCTCTCTCTCTCTCTACATTTCTCTCTCTAACTCTTCTCACTCTGACTCTTTCTCTCTCAATATCTCCCTCCCTCTGCAATCCCTCGCCATCGGACTCACAGCATCATCACCTCCTCAGTCTCACGAGCCCTAGCCGTTGCCGAGACGGAACCCCATAGCCGAGCCCAAGCTTGTGGTCATCGTGTCGCGTTCGTGACGTTACCATCACCGTACATCTCCGAGACGTGTCCAGACAAGTCCCTACTTGCTACATGCTACTTTATGTTAATTGCAAATTATAATCGTATATATATTCCATGTTTTATTTTCTGTTAAATTATACGACTCAACTGTTCGATGCGTGTTCCCTATGGAAATTCTCGTTTAAATTGACGGCACTCACTCGTATAGTTTGGCCCGTAAGCCTATGATTCTAGTGTGTGAATTTCATTTGAAAATACGACTAATAAAGAGTAAAATGACTACCCCCAAGTTTGCCCGTAAAACTGGAAATTTTCTATACCTGTAAACCGTAAAAATTATTATAAATTATATACATACTGGAATGATGCGTTCGAGGGCTCAAATCGAAGCCAACTCGACGAACTTTAACCCTATACTAGTTTCCAGATATTTCTGTACTTAAACTGTAACAAAATTTGGGTCGGAGTGCGACTCTGGACTGCAGTCCAGAGCTACTCCAGTTGTTGTTTACTGTCCCGTAATGAACACCACCCTGTTTCCTTAACTCGTAGATTGCGTAACTCCGCTGTTTATTATAGGTGAATCTGTTAGCTAGACAACGCAAGTGGTTTCATCCTATTTCGTTATGTTTTGTTAATTAATCTGTAATCTAATAGATGTGGACGTATAACAGTCCAGAACAGATTCTGAGATGACATATTAATGTTAAACAGTGTATAACTCCTGACGTGCAGATGTGATTGAAGATCCATCTACTGCGTTGAAAACCTTACTAAAAACCCTAGATTTCATCTAACTGTAGCGTCGCTAAAATCTGATCCCAATTGGGATTAAAATGCGTTGAGAAACGGACTTCTGATTCTGAAACCGGATTTCCAGCCATGAACGCTTAAAATGAAATGGCTATAATTAGTGATCCTGGAACCCGATTGGCACGAAACTAAATTCGATGGATAGATAACTGAATATACTAATTATTACCTGTTTATCATTTCGCTAAACTGTAACCGTATGATTTATGATACATTATTCAAGTGATAGAGTACTAATTCATGACATCCTAAACATGATTTATATACTGTTCATGCATCATATCATACACATGTCATTGCATTGATAACTCAGTGATAACGTCCATTACCCAGTGTTAGGTATTAGTGATCATTGTGGCAAGTACGTTAGTGTTCGTGTATAGGTGATTAAGTGAAAGTGATACGTACTTGTACACAATCAGTGAACCTTATTATTCTATTGCATTGTCGACGTCTGTGGGATGCGTGTACGTGTGACTATAAGTGGTATGGGACACTTATGGAAGCTCTTGCACGGGTGTCACAGATAAGGCACCAGACACTGCCATTTATCTTAGGTATTAGTCGGGATGTGCTTGATGGAGGCCATGCCTCCAGTTCTCGCGCAGACTTGTCACAGACCGATTGGTATTTAGGGCTATGGTTAGCGTTTGATGTAGACCACGGGGTGTGGGGGTAGTTTGAGTGTGAGTTCAACAGAATCTCGGGAGTCCCATGCCAGCTTATATATTTAGAGAGATATATGGAGATTTACAGGGTATGTGATTATTACCGTGATATACATGTTGGGCCCATGGTCCCTTGCCCTTGGGTTCTACCCTTGGGTGGAGGATACTCACGAGTGGTTGACTCTCACACTTAGACTGACGATAGGCTTAGTGACCTGTACAATGAGACTTAGAGACTGATAGGGATACTGGCATTGATATACATACTTACTGTGTTGACATACGTGGCATATCATTCTACTGCTTTTACTGTTCTGCTGCACTGATTATTGCATGTTCATATCTATACCGTCATTGATTTCTTGTCATATATATCTATTATCACTGTTAGAATTGTCACATGAATATATAAATTATATTGCTATTGTGTCGCTCTGACGACATGAGTATCCATGCTCAATGTCAGGAGAAGATTTAGCCTGGACCAGGACTAGACGTATATCACAGACACCGCGACTTGAGATCCAGAGTTATATTCGTTTGTTTCCCTCAGGTCAGTTCTTTACATTGTTTCATTCAGTTAATGCATTTCTCATTACCTGCTCATCATTTACTGTTTACCATGAAAAACTAGAAGCCGAAGTATGACTACGGCAGGACATTTCCTTGACCGTAGGAGCATGGCTGGTCTTGTCAACTCCTCGTATTCCGTATTTTGGGAAGCGGGGCGTGACACTAACCCATGATTCTCAACACATGAGACACTAGGGTTTGAGAGGAAGAAGGAGAGAGTATGCTTGAGGAAAGAGAAAGTATTTTTGATAATGATAATTGAGATGGCTAGTTGATTAGACTATAGGCATGGCTTGATTAAAATATCTCCAAAATATCTAGTGCTCACACAAAATATCTCACAAAATACCTTGGTCAAACTTTGCTCTATAGTCAAACCAATTAGCCATGCTTAATTATTAATTATAATGAATAATAATGTTTTTCCTCCACATCATAATTTTTTTATTAAACAAATAATTAAAACCCTAATGAGGTGTCTCCTTCTAAAACAATCATGAGTAATTACAAGAATGCCCCTCTCATCCATACATACATAGCCGTATCCGTGTTTAGAGAAACAAGAATACAATGAGACGAAACTAACCCAATAATCGAATACTAGGATCTGGCTTAAACTAAAGCCCACTGGTATAATCCGCCAGAATGTCATACGTGCACAAGTACATGTATGCTATCGAACCCTGTCGTAAAACAATACGACCTCTACGTCGTTTCGCCCAAAGCAGGGAAACCTTTTGTCTGGGACTCTAAAGACTCGACAGTTAAACTGGCAATGGGTTTAACCATAAGCACATCAGCGGCACTAGCTGTACGTAACAGCTACCCAGGTATCTGTCGATAAGAAGGCCGATGAGGAAACTCATCTGAACTCCTACTAAGCCTGTCAGTGGTAATCTCCATACAGTCCGGTCTGTTCGTCTAAGAGTATCGCATATAAGGCCTAGGGGGCAGTAAACGTCAAACCCCTAATAGCGCAATAAGTCGTGTCGGAGAGTAGCCCAGAACACCCTGAGAAACTACTGATAAACCAACCAGTAAATCTCGCTTGCCCTGGCCAGGGGCTTTGTGTAATGGCATTCCGAACACAGCGTGACATCGACCCCCAATACCGAGATAGACGAATCTTGTCTAACCGCCACTGCCTCCAAGTGCTTCGGGACTGCACCCAAATACTACATGTTTGCATGACTCAGCAGAGCCATGATAGGGTAGTAATCTAAGAACAGTGGGAACACACTTGAGGCGAAGTAACAGTGTCAAGTCAACGGACTAAGCTGTACTCATGTCACCTGAGAAATGCTACATGATGATAGGTATAGTACCAACCAGCAGTTCCCCATGAGTCCGTCCAGTGTAACTCATAACCCAGTGAGCACCTGCATACTATCTCCAGTATGATGTACTGATGGCTGTGTGATAGACCATCTTCCCTGCTGGGATGAGAAGCGTATGCACTAGTCTACTATGGAGTAACGTTGCCCTGTCTCGATAATCCTACGACTAGGGACTAGTATAAGGATGTGCTTGTAGAATACCCAGCCCCCACTAGTGTGATTGCTATCACAACGCTGGTAGCCAAGCAAAGATCCTAAGGGCTCTATCAATATGTATTAGCGATACGTTAAAAGAAATATATACACATATTAAGATAGATACAAACCAAGTAGCATACTACTATATCGAGTAAGATTATCATAAATCCGTGTATATATCCCAAGCTTCCAAAATGTAATATACAAATTAGTACTATACAATAATGGCCTCTAGGGCATATCACACTAACAATCTCCCACTTGCACTAAGGCCATGTGCTGGAATATCGCAGACCTATCATCTCGAATAGCCTCTCGAACTGCTTCTGATGGATGGCCTTTGTGAATGGATCTGCAGTGTTTTCCTCAGTAGCAACTCACCGAACCTCGATCTCCCGGCGATCCACGATCTCCCTGATCAGGTGATATCGCCTCAAGATGTGTCTGGACTTCTGATGGGACATGGGTTCCTTTGCTAATGGTATAGCCTCGTTGTTGTCACAATACAGAGGTATTGGATCAACAATAGACGGAACCACCTGAATTTCTGTTAAGAACTTCCTCATCCAGACTGCTTCTTTTGCGGCATCAAAAGTTGCGATATACTCCACTTCCATCGTCGAGTCAGCAACGGTGTCCTGCTTGGAACTCTTCCAACAGACCGCCCCTCCATTGAGGGTGAAGACATAACCCGACATGTATTTGGAGTCATCCTTGTCACTCTGGAAGCTGGAGTTAGCATAGGCCTTGACCTGGAGGTCTTTTTCGCCGTAAACCAAGAACATTTCCTAGACCTTCACATGTACTTGAGAATGATCTTTACTGCTATCCAGTGCTTCTCCCCAGGGTTTGACTGATGTAGGCTTACCACGCTCAGTGTGTAAGCAACATCTGGTCTGGTACACAACATCGCATACATTATATAGCATACCGCAGAAGCGTAGGGTATAATAGACATGCGATCCCTTTCCAAATCAGTCTTGGGAGACATCTCTTTGAAGAGGATGATTCCGTGACAAGCTGGTAAATTACCGCGCTTAGAATCTTCCATACTGAATATTTTCAGTATGGTGTCGATGTACCTGGACTGTGAAAGTCCCAACATCCTCTTAGATCTATCACGATAGATCTGGATCCCCAGAATGTAAGAGGCATCACCCAGGTCTTTCATGGAGAACCTTTGTGACAAGAACCCTTTGACAGATTGTAGCATAGGAATGTCATTTCCTATCAAAAGAATGTCATCCACGTGCAAGACGAGGAATATAACAGTTCGTGCTACAATCTTACTATAAATGCATGGCTCATCTGGATTTTTGATAAAGTCAAATTCATTTACCGTCTCATCAAAACTGATGTTCCAACTCTGCGATGCCTGCTTTAGTTCATAAATGGACTTAAGCAACTTGCACACTTTCTCGCTGCTCCCAATATGAATGAACCCCTATGGCTGGTCCATATAGACGCACTCTTCCAAATTTCCATTTATAAAAGCGGTTTTTACGTCCATCTGCCAAATCTCATAATCGTGGAAGGCGGCAATGGCAAAAAGGATTCGAATGGATTTGAGCATAGCCACTGGAGAAATGGTTTCGTCAAAGTCCAAACCAAGTCTTTGACGAAATCCTTTTGCAACAAGTCTAGCCTTATAGGTTTCAACCTGTCCATCTACACCAATCTTCTTTTTGAAGATCCATTTGCAGCCTACGGGTTTTACCCCTTCTGGAGCAATGTCCAAAGTCCATTCTTTGTTGATGTACATAGACTCCATCTCGGTCCGCATTGCATCCAGCCATTTTACCGAGTCAATGCTCTGAATGGCTTGCTGGAAGTTAGTCGGCTCATCATTATCAATGATGCAATCCTTTCTATCCCCTTCTATGAGAAAACCGTAGTATCTCTCAGGCGGAGGAGAAAGCCTACTACTCCTGCGGAATGGTGCGGGAATGTCTTGTTCTTTTGAAACTCCTGGTTCCACCAAGCTTTCAGTAATTGCTTGTGGTTCTGGAATTTCTTCCAATTCTATTGTGCTCCCACTAGTTTCTTTTTCAAAAAATTGATATTCCAAAAAGTGGGCATGACGAGAAACAAAAACCTTTTGTTCCTCTGCGTAATAGAAAAGATACCCCCTGGAGTTCTTTGGGTATCCCACAAACTTACACAGTACTGATCGTGCCTCGAGTTTATCCGCATGCTGCTTTTTAACAAAAGCTGGATATCCCCATTTCTTCAGATACTAAAGATAGGGTTTCTTCTCACTCCACATCTGATATGGTGTGGTAGGCACGGTCTTGGTAGGAACCTTATTCAAAAGATATGCAGCTGATTCTAGTGCATAGCCCCAGAATGATCGCGGTAACTCAACGTTACTCATCATGGAACGTACCATATCCAATAGGGTTCGGCTCCGTCTCTCCGATACACTGTTGTGTGGTGGTGTGTATAGAGGAGTAAACTGAGAGAGAATTCCATTCTCTTTTAGGTAATCCAGGAACTCGGCACTCAAGTATTCACCACCTCGATCAGATCTCAGTATCTTGATACTTTTGCCGGTTTGTTTTTCCACTTCATTCTTATATACTCGGAATTTCTCAAAGGCCTCGGATTTATGTTTCAATAAGAAAATATGTCCATACCTAGAGAAATCATCCGTAAAAGTAATGAAATAGGAATAACCACTTTTTGCATGTGTAGACATTGGACCACACACATCGCTGTGTATTAGTCCTAAGAGCTCGCTTGCTCTTACTCCGCGTCTAGTGAACGGAGTCTTTGTCATCTTTCTTTTGAGACATGATTGACAAGTTGCATAAGATTGATATTCGAACGGATCCAAATATCCTTCTTTATGTAACTTGGTCAACCATGTTTCGTTGATGTAACCTAGTCTACAATACGATAAGAAAGCATGATTTATTTCTAGAGTCTTTCTTTTATGTGTGTTCTGGACGTTGAAAATTTATAGTTGGTTTAATACGTATATACCGTTGTTTAGAGTACCTGACCCAATCAAACCATGATTAAGGTGGATGTTTACGACATCGCTTACAAATGTAAAATCATAACCTTCTTTAGATAACAAAGATACAGAAATGATATTATAAGTAAAACTAGATACACAAAAACAGTTGGAAAAACCAAAATATGTCCACTCGTCAATCCAAGGTGATATTCCCCTACGGACACAGCATCCACGCTCGCTCTGTTAGCTACCTTATGGGTCATATCACCGGTCTTCACCCTAGGCTTCTTAGTGCCTGCAAAGAATTGCAGATATAAGATCCTGATCCGGTATCCAATACCCAGGAAGTAGAGTTGATTGACAGACAGTTTTCAATTACAAACACACCTGAAGCCGAAGCCACAACTTGCTTCGGGTCTTGGTTCTTGGCCTTCTATGCCCTGCAATCTTTCTTCCAATAGCCATTTTTATGACGGTAGAAGCATTCTTCCTTTCCTATTGTCGGCCCCACCACTGTTGCATTGCATTTTGCTTCCACCTTACCAAAACTGCCTCTCGGCTTGGTGGGGACCTTCTTCTTCTTTCTTTTGGCTTTCGTCTTGGACCTAGAAGAAGAAGCTCCACCAACAAGTAGAGCGGGTGTTTCCCTGGCTTTCTGCAGGGTGCCCTCTGCACTCCTCAACATGTTGAGGAGTTCCGGATGTTCAACTTCTTTACCTTGAATATTAAAATTCAAGATAAACTGGGCGTAGGTGGAAGGAAGGGACTGCAGAATTAAGTCTGTATACAGCACATTCTCTAACGTGGTCCTGAGGCCCGTGAGCTCTTCAATATAGCCGATCATCTTAAGGACGTGTTCCCCTACAGATGATCCGATGGCCAACCTTGCATGAATAGTTTCTTTGAGATCTCGTATCTTGCGATACGAGATTGCTCTCTATATAATTCCTTGGTATGGAGGAATATGGATTCAAGATCCATATTCTCATGCCGCCTCTGGTGCTCGTTGTCCATAGAGGCCAGCACGAGGCACTTGGCCTTCGCGCAGTCAATCTCCCAGGTCTTAAGGATTTTCTTATCCGCGACAATGGATTCTGGACCTGGGATGGAGGGGGCTTTAGTAGTAAGGACATAGCCCAACTTGTCATAAGTTATTACCATCTTGACATTCCTGAACCAATCTTTGTAGTTTGGACCTATCAATATATTTTTATCTAATAGTAACTTAAGGCCCGTCATGTTTGGTCATTGCAATTAGGAGAGAGAGAAGAAACACTTTAGCATGATGCTTTTGCAAATTTAGATTGGTTTTTAGTTTATCTAAACAGGATGGCTCCTACTGTTTCTCGAATCTTTTCTCAAACCATAAAAGAAGAATTATTCAGGATTAATCTCACCATACAATACTTGCTTAACCGTTCAGCCAAGCCAGTGTCGATACTTCGAAGGAGGATTTCGCGAAGTTCCTTAATTAAATAACATCTTTTCCCTGGGGCCGTAGCCCCGCTAACACCTTTCTAAACACCTACTTGGTTTATAGCATTGATCGTTAAGTGAAAAAATCTCCCGAGGAGTAGCATATACTCACAGTATGATCAGGATCCAAATATCATCGTGTGATAAAGTCGTAGGAATCCTACAAAAATTATCACACTCCAAATGGTATGTAACACTAGGATGTTTCAGTTTCTTTAGAAACTACCGATATGGATTTTTTCCCCATGCTCTTATGACCTTGACGAAGGCCAACATATCATAAGTCACATGTCAAGTTCTACACGTCATTGTCCAGGTTAATTTGAACCCACCCGTACATACCCTTGACGAAGGCCAAAATAGCAGTACGACTATCCCAAACCAACGCATATATCTATGCTACAGATGAATATTCAGCAGCTACCAATCACTATGCCTTAGCGAAGGTCAAAAGACATAGATTGAATACTACTGAAAATCCAACTGAAATGACGAAGGGCTACGAATGGTTTTGGCGAAACCGTGAACGTAGTGAACTTGATATAATCGAAGGAACCTGATAGCTTTTAAAAGGAGTGGTTTTAGCTCCGTATTTTAAAAGTTTTACTGTTTTGAAAAAACCGAGTGGTTTTGAAATTGTTCCAACGATTCAGCTTTGGTTTATTTTCATTGCATTAATCTAATGCGGCCCCTTCAATTAACCTATCATTGCAGAAAATAAAGAAAATATAATGTACGCTTATGCCATCCGCATTCGCCACGGGTCCCCGTCATCACCCGTTAGGTTACTTAACTAACGACAGAGCGAGTGCTGGACTAGCACGGATGCAAAACATAAGCAACGTCTACTAGATATCATATATAGATATATATACATTCGTCAGACGCAATAATAGGCATTTCAGATCACAGATGAACACATTGGATATACTAGGAATTCCGCGTTTCGTTTAAGCATGTAACGAAAATCGGATTCCACGGTCGTGATGAATAGCCAAACCCCACCTTAGACACCTGCGGGTGCGGCAAACTACTCGCCAAGTTCCCGAAGTGAAGCAACCTCCCTCAACAAAGTGAGTAGGCCACTCAGCACTTCAAAGAACCCGGTAGATGTGCACCCTACCTTGGGTCTATCCTAGGAGCAAAAAATAGTAAAAGAAATAATATACAACGGTGGCTTCAACCTCACCCCAGATGTGCCCCGCAAAAATAATATTACATCACTTTTACAATTTACATTGAATGAAAGATAAAAAACACTCATCTCACATCCCCGGCTATTCATCCACGACGATCCAACAAGTTTATATACAAAAACCATCATAACCGATCACAGATATGTCCGACCCCCACTAATTGACGTATAGCAATTAGCGGACGTTCAGCACATATAACACATAACAGATGAAATCAGATTAGCCAAAGTTCTTAGAATTTCGATTAGTAACCAAATTTGAATCTACCCCAAGTACAACACTGTACACAAAAATTCCTGAGCACAAACAAAATATCACAAGCAACACAACACAACACAGTGGACCACTAAAGGAAATTTGGGCCAACTCGGAGTCGACTCGGCCGCGGAACGACTGCAGAATGCTTGGTTTTGCCGCGGTTCCACGGTGGTCTGACCGAGTTAGGTGCCCAAATTTCTTCAGTGATCTACAAAAACCCTGCACATATTTTTCAGGTCCCTGAAAATATTTTTAGACCATATTTGAAATTCGACAAAGAGTGCAAAAAGTAGTCGTGTTTTCGGGATTTTTCCATGATCAAAGTTCTAAAGCTTTGCTAACATGTTAGTTATGATTTAGCTAGGCTCTGATACAACTGTAAGTCGATGTCACTCACTCCGCGGGTTAACGGGGAGGCGGAATAGGTAAAAATCAATTTTTTACAAACTAGGTAACATCGACTGTACATAAGGATCTTTGCTAAACCCTAACTAACATACAAACTAAGAGTTGTAACTACTATGTAAGAAGAATATACCTCAAGCAACAAGTCCTTCTTCTGCTCGATGTGAGCTCCTTGGAGTGGTGGTGGATGCGCCTCCTCGTCGGCTTCTCCACGTCAAAGATGATACACCCGAGAGATTCTACCTTGAGCTCCAACCTCTAATACGAGGCAACTAGGGTACTTGGTGTGCCAAACTAAGTAACCTAGAGTGAGTAGAGAGTGATTTTGGGTGGCTAAGTCTCACTAACCCTTGATTCTCAACACATGAGACACTAGGGTTTGAGAGGAAGAAGGAGAGAACAAGCTTGAGGAAAGAGAAAGTATTTTTGATAATGATAATTGTGATGGCTAGTTGATTAGTCTATAAGCATGGCTTGATTAAAATATCACCAAAATATCTAGTGCTCACACAAAATATCTCACAAAATATCTTGGTCAAACTTTGCTCTATAGTCAAACCAATTAGCTATGCTTAATTATTAATTATAATGAATAATAATGTTTTTCCTCCACCTCATAATTGTTTTAATTAAACAAATAATTAAAACCCTAATGGGGTGTCTCCTTCTAAAACAATCTTGAGTAATTACAAGAATGCCCCTCTCATCCGCACATACATACCCGTATCCGCGTTTCGAGAAACACGAATACATTGAGACGAAACTAACCCAATATCGAATACTAGGATCTGGCTTAAACTAAATCCCACTAGTGTAATCCGCCCGAATTTCATACGCGCACAAGTACATGTATGCTATCGAACCCTGTCGTAAAAACATATGGCATCTACGTCGTTTTGACCGAAGTAGGGAAACTCTCTGTGTGGGACTCTAAAGACTCGACAGTTACACTGGCAGTGAGTTTAACCACAAGAACGTCAGCGACACAAGCTGTACGTAATGGCTACCCAGGTATCTGTCGATAAGAAGGCCGATGAGGAAACTCATCCGAACTCCTACTAAGGCTGTCAGTGGTAATCTTCGTACAGTTCGGTCTGTTCGTCTAAGAGTATCGCATATCGGGCCTAGGGGCCGGTAAACGTCAGACCCCTAATAGCACAATAAGTTGTATCGGAGAGTAGCCCAGAACACCCTGAGAAACTACTGATAAACCAACCAGTAAATCTCGCTTGCCCTAACCAGGGACTTTGTGTAATGGCATTCCGAACAACGCGACATCGACCCCCAATACCGGGAGAGACGAATCTTGTCTAACCGCCACTGCCTCCAAGTGCTTCGGGACTGCATCCAAATACTACATGTTTGCACTACTCAGCAGAGCCGTGGTAGGGTAGTAATCTAAGAACAGTGGGAACACACTTGAGGCGAAGTAACAGTGTCAAGTCAACGGACTAAGCTGTACTCATGTCACCTGGGAACTGCTACCTGACGATAGGTATAGTACCAACCAGCAGTTCCCCATGAGTCCGTCCAGTGTAACTCATAACCCAATGAGTACCTGCATACTATCTCAAGTATGACGTACAGATGGCTGTAGGACAGACCATCTCCCCTGCTGGGATGAGAAGCGTATACACTAGTCTACTCTGGAGTATCGATGCCTTGTCTCGATAATCTTACGATTTGGGACCAGTATAAGGATGTGCTTGTAGACTACCCAGCCCCCACTAATGTGACTGCCATCACAACGCTGATAGTCAAGCAAAGATCTTAAGGGCTCTATCAATATGTATTTGCGATACGTTAAAAGAAAAATATACACATATTAAGATAGATACAAACCAAGTAACATACTACTATATCGTGCAAGATTGTCATAAATCCATGTATATATCCCAAGCTTCCAAAATGTAATATACAAACTAGTACTATACAATAATGGCCTCTAGGGTATATCACACTAACAGCTAACGTGAGGCATTTGGCTATGGCACAATCAATATCCCATGTCTTGCGGATCTCCTTATCCGCAATAGAGAAATCAGGGCCTAGGATGAGATGGGCTGGAGCAATGAGGACATATGCAACCTTATCGTATGTAAGGGCAATGTTCACGTTCCTCAGTCATTCTTTATAATTAGGTCCTGTCAGTTTATTTTTCTCTGATAAAAGCTTAAGTCTAGTCATTGGTATCTGCCATTAGGAGAGATAAAAGAAAACACTTAGCGAAAACTCTTGCAAGATTAGATTGGTTATTTATCTTATTTAATCGATGTCTCCCACTGCTTTTATCAAATTTTCCTGCAAACCATAAAAAGAAAATTAGCAAGGATTAATTACATTCTACAAGTTCGCTAACCGGTCAACCATACCAGTGTCGGTACTCCGAAGGAGGTTCCCCATGCTGTCGCACGGACCTAATTAAAATAAACCTCGTTTCCCTATAGGCTTAACCCCGTTGACACCTTTCTAGACACCTACTGGATTAGCAAATTGTAAAGTATAAAACTCTCCCGGGAGAAACTTTTACTCACAGTAGTAAAAGGATCCAACTATCAATATAGAAGGTATATAATCTCATTGCAAATTTCAACTCTTGAAATTCCCGATATGGTTTTTACCCCTAGCAGCTTATGTCTTAACTATGGTCAACAAATCATAAGCACTAGTCAAGTTCTACCCGTCATTTCATGATTAATTAGACCCATTCATATAACCCTTAACTATGGTCAACAAAGTCATATGAACGTCCTAATTAATCGCATTATATGCAATATAGGAAGACATCACTTAGCTAGCGTACACTACGCCTTAACTATGGTCAGCAAATGTAGCACGAATACTAAGTACTCTACTTCCTAAAATGACGGAGGGTTACGGATGGTTTTGATGAAAACCATTAATGTTTTGAACTTGATATCATTGTAGAACCAAATGATTTAAAAAGGAGTGGCTTAAGCTCCGTATTTTGAAACTTGCTTTTTCTTAAAAAGGCTGAGTAGGTTTCAAATTTGACTCTACAACATCTTTAGGCTTGTTTTCTTTACATTAATCTCATTTATGTAGTCCCATCATTTAAGTTTCCTAAACATCACGGAAGAAACGAAAATAGAACGTACGCTTATGCCATCCGCATTCGCCACGGGGTCCGTCATGTATTGTTAGGTTACTTAACTAACGGTAAAGCGGGGGCAGGACTAGCGCGGGTGCAAAACATAAGCAACGTTTATTATATATCATATATATAAAAAGCATTCTTCTCATGCAGTTCATATGATCACATCACAGAGTAACAGCAGCAAAAGAAGATATATGAAAATATAGGATATACTAAGAGGTCTGTATTTTTAGATTAAGCCAATGATAAAAAAAAATACGGATTCCATTGTCGTAATGAATAGCCAAGCCCACACCCCTAGACCCCTATGAGAGCGGCAAGCAACCATGCCAATTCTAGAGTTAGGGGACCGGTCTCGACTCCTCGAGATGCCTCCTACTGGACTCTAGAACCCGGTTACTTGTGCTCCCCACCTTGGGTCTATCCTAATGCGAAAAATTAAATAATATACATCAATGGTGACATCAACCTCAACCCGGAAGTATCCCAATAAAAGAATACTACATACATTAAATTTACATGAATGAAAAAGAAAATCTCTCATCTCACATGAAAACCCCCGGCTATTCAATCACGACGATCCCGGCTATTCAATCACGACGATCCTATACATCATATCAGTACAGCAATAGAATAATCATCACAGATCATCAACGTAAGTAAATATGCATATTCCTAATGTCGTCGACATATAGAAACGAGATTAGGGACATACATATTGCACTTATGGTCGCAGAAAAGAAATGTAAAACTACAACAGTTGGAATCCGCACAATCCTTAGATATCGCAAAGCCGAATTATCGCATATTCTGGATTTCATGGCTAACCCAGTAAATCTTACATTTAAGTCTCGGATTGAAAACAACTTTTCTAAAATAAAGTCGGGTAATTCAAAAAGATTCCCGATTATCAATGAGACTAAAATGTTAGATTCACAAACAACCAATTAATTTTCATAAAACTAATTAGTGTAGATTCCAAATATTGTATCACATATAGTAACTGTCTAGAAGATATTAAACATTTCGATCGACATCACAGATCATCATTAAACTACAGAGACCTCAACACCTTGAGCCTTACCAAAAATATCCAGAAAAATGCAAAATATCACTATGGAGCAGCACAAGAAGAACAAGTCCTCAACTCATCAATACTGCCGCGCAACCGCGGCTAAACGCCATGTTAGACCATGGTTCCACGGCCAATTGATTGAGTTGGGCCCTCGAATTTCTTGGGGCTCCACTATATACCCTGCATGAATTTCTGATTATTTTTAATCTGCAAAATACCAACTTTTGGAAAAATGTACAGAAACTAGTAAAAACCATGATTTTGATTTCGATTTCGATCGAACACTTTTAACGTCAGCTAAACTACCCTGATGCTCTACCTTGGCTCTGATACCATGAAAGTATGTCTTAGCACCTCTACTTTCGTTTAAACATCAATATGTGAAGGATTTTAAAAAATTAGAGAGCTAAAGCACACAAACCACGAATCGAACTAAAGATTAGGGTTACTATCAAAAGCTAAGATTGTAAAAAGCTAAGAGAACTACAACCATTGTAGACCACTCCTTCTCTTCAATGGCTCCATGTTGAAGTCCTTGGGCTCCTCTTGGCTCCACTTGAAGCTTAGAATAACTCCGCTTGAAGTCTTCGATGTCTACAATAATCCACCATGGAGAATCTTACACTCAAACTCTTACTTCACTAAACTAAGTAGAAGTGAAGCTAACAACCTATACACATGTGCTAAACTAATATAGATTGATGAAGTTGGATTTTTCTCACTAAAAACCTTTTCTTTTTCCTTCTCTTTTTCTTTCTAGGAAAAGCTAGAGATGTTAGAAGAAAAAGATGAACTAATGGCTTAGCTTAAGAAAGATAGTGAACCCTTGGAAAATATCTTTGTGACGTTCTGAAAATTCATTTAGATTAATTGTCTGATAATTAGTAATACAACTCGTATTTTCCGTAAAACTTAGTTATAATTATTTTTCCACATACACTTAAATACACCTATTTTAACTATGTAATTGCTAGTATTGGTATTTAATTAGTTACTTATTTAATTTCTAGTTTGCTTAAATATTTTACTTAATTAATTATTTTTAATTATTAATTTAATCATACACTTGCACATTAAATTAGTAATAATTGTTAGTTATATGTATGCCCTAGAGGCCATTACTGTACATGTGATGTATATTGTAGTGGATGCTTGGACATATATAGGGAGGACTTTCTTGCTTGACATGATAGTATGCTATCTGGTTGCACTTTATCTTAACATATACACTTAATGTCTCTTTATTACATGTTGATAAAACCCTTAGGATGAGTACTTGACTATCAAAATTATGATGCGGATCATACTAGTGGGGCAGAGGTAGTCGGTAAGTACATCCTTCAAATTTTCCTAGTCGTGGGAGTATCGAAACAAGGCATTAATACTCCAGAGTATACTAGCGTATGCGCTTCTTAACCCATATGATGGGCGATGTATGATCCCATTTCCATTAGTATTTGACAACAGAAATGGTATACGGGTGCTCAACCTTTGTAGACCGGTCCTTCACTTCTAAAGCTCCGTGTAGTAGTCCCTTCGCTCCAAGTAGTGAACACCCGAACTCTAGTAAGGGTTCATATGAAGAAATGAACAAGTTCGCTCGAAGTCTTCGAGGCCAAAGATGATCAACATCGAGAAGACTCAAGCTCATGCTGACTCTTCACTAATGGTAGATTAGTGAAGCAAACACCCTAAACTAAATGGCTAATATAGTAGAGGATGACGAAGTAGGAAATGAGCTCAATTTAGATAAATTTTTCTCACAATATTTCATCACCTTTTTCAAAAGCTAGAAAGCTTTTCCATGAGGAAGAAGAAGATGAAGTGAAGAAGAGAATGAATCTCATGATGTGAGAATAGAAACCATGGGTGAGTTAGTTTCATACACTAACCCATGTAGAGAATGAACCATGGCTAACTTTAATGGTTGGGTTAATAAATATCTACAAGTGAAACAAAATTGGTGGACTTGGTCAATGGTTCCACAAGCTTCTACAAGCTTGTAGCCATGACAAATATCCATCCAATTTTGAATTACTTAGATAAATATAAACCCATCATTATATTAAGCATGGTGTAAGACTCATACACCCATGAAGCATGTGGCATCAAGCATGACACAAATAAAATGTACATTAATATATATCACATATATACTATATGCACATAAGTGAGAAAAAGAATACTTAATGAGCTAATATTAGTTAATGTAAATCAATATATCAAATATATAATTATACTTCAAATTATCAAATCAACACTTGATTTAATAATCCGGCTATATCAAATACAACCGACTAATATCATATGAATCAACTTATCGAATCAACACTTGATCCGATAACCCCGCTATATCTCATATAACCATCTGATATCATATATCGCGAGAATAGAATGCGGTATCACATACGCGCATTAATCTCGGTCCCGTACATATCACATATGTGCTCCTGCTCCATTTCGCATGAACCAGGAAACCTCTATGTAGGACTCTAAAGACTCGTCAATACGCCGGCAGTAGGTGATGATCATATCAAACACCCACAAGCCGCAAGCGGTCTGCTAAACGTAAAGTCCACCCGGTTATTGTGCGATCAGAAGATCAACAATCAAGCCTTCTCATACTCCTGTGAATCCAATCAGTAACACTACTGTACAGTCCGGTCTCTTCATCTGATATGTCGCATATCATAGCCTGGGGGTGGTATAACGTCAGAACCCAATAGTCTGATAAGTCATGCCGATGCAAGGTCCATAACGGTTCGATAAACTACTGATAACACTTACCAGTAGATCTCAGCAACCCTGGCCAGGGATTTCCTGTTATGGCCAATCAAGCATAGCGCAACATCAACCCCGAATACTGGGAGAGACGAATCCCCTCCTATCACTCATTGCCTCCATGTGACTCGGGACTGTACCCAAAAAACACGGTTTTGCATGATCTCTTGAACGTGGTAAGGTGGAAATCAAAGCACAGTGGGAATCACACAAGACTCTATGACGATCTCGGGTCGACAGACTAACCTATACAAGTGTCACCAGAGAACTACTATCTGATGATAGGTATAATACCATCTAGGAGTTCTCGGCGAGTCCGTCCAGTGTACCCAATCTCCACTGAGCACCCGTATACCATCTCTGATGTCAAACACTAATGGATATGAGATCATCCATCGCCCATTATATGGGTCAAGAAGTGCATACGCTAGTCTACTCTGGAGTATCGATGCCCTGTCTCGATACTCCCATGACTAGGAACATTTGAAGGATGTACTTACCGAATACCTCTACCCCACTAATATGATCCGCTTCATAATCCTGGTAGTCAAGTACTCATCCTAAGAGCTTTATAAACATGTAATAGAGAGACAATAAGTGTACATGTTAAGATAAAGTGCAACCAGATAGCATACTATCATGTCGAGCAAGAAAGTCCTCCCTATATATGTCCAAGCATCGACTACAATATACATCACATGTACAGTAATGGCCTCTAGGGGATACACGTAACTAACAATCTCCCACTTGCACTAAGGCCATTTGTTGCAGTATCTCATACTCAACGTCCTATAGAAGTCTCTCTAAGGTAAGGCCTTTGTGAGTGGATCCGCTGTGTTATCCTTCAGGTCTACTCTCCTAACCTTAATCCCTTGGAGATCAACCATCTCCCTGATCAGGTGATACTGTCCTCAGAATATGTTTGGATCGCTGATGGGACTGGTGTTCCTAGGCTAAAGTCGCAACTCCATTGTTGTCACAATAACAGTTATTGGACGCTCAATAGTAGGAACCATGTTCATCTCATGAACAAGAAATGCCCAGACAGCCACTTTGGCAGTATCGTTGGTAGCAATGTATTCAGCCTTTATCGTCTAGTATGTCAAGGTATCTAGCATGGAACTCTTCCAACATACCATCCCTCAACTGAGGGTAAAGACAATGCCTGTGACTAATTCTCGGTCGACCTTATCACTCTAGAAGCTTGAACCAAGAACATTCATTTAGTGCTTCTCAAGTACTTAAGAATGTCCTCCACAGCTGTCTAGTGATTCTCCCAAGATCCAATTGATTCCTGATCACTACACCTAATGAGTTAGCTACATCTGGTCTGGTACATAACATCGCACACATGATAGAGCCTACTGCCGAAGTATAGGGTATCCCTTGCACGCGAGCTCTCTCCAAATCATTCTCGGGAGACATCTGTTTGGAGAGAGTGATTCATGAGTAAGTGGGCGAACCACCACGCTTAGAATCTTCCATACTAAACCCCTTTAGTACGGTGTTAATGTACCTGGATTTGGGACACTCCCAATATCCACTTAGATCTATCACCATAGATCATAATCCACAAGATGTAGTAGGTATCATCTAGATCTTCTATTGAGAATCCCTGTGATAAGAGCAGCTTGACCGAGTGTAGCATAGGAAACCATTTCCTATTAAGAGTATGTCATCTATGTACAATACGTGGAAGACAACCTTACTCTCTACAACCTTCTTGTGTATACAAGGTTCATCTACCATTTTGATGAAGTCAAACTCTTTGACTATCACATCGAAACAGATGTTCCAACTCCGTGATGCTTGCTTTAATCCTGATGGACTTAAGCATAGCTTTTAAAGTCTTAACTTTTCCATCTATACCAAGAATCTTCTCAAGATCCATTTGCTCCCAATGGGTTTTACCCCTTCAGGTGCAACATGCAAAGTCATACTTTGTTGGTGTACATGGATTCCATCTTTGATTGCATAGCATCCAGCCAATTCACAAAGTCCCCACTCGTGATGGCCTGTATGAACCTAGTTGGGCCATCATCTACCATGATGCAATCCTCGCTCCCACCGTCACTGAGAAGACCGTAGTATCTTTCAAGTGGATAAGGAACCCTACCAGATTCACGAAGAGGCTGAGGTTCATTGGAGACTATTGAATCCTTTGGTTTCACCAAATCATCAGCTGTTAGTTTGTCCAGCTGGAACTCCTTCCAGTTCTACCTTATGACCATAATTTTCTTCACAAGAAATTCCTTTTGTAAAAAGGTGGCATGATGAGAAACAAAACACCTTTTGCTTTTTAGATTGGTAGAAGATATTCCCTCGCAAATGTTTGGGATATCCTAACAAACTTATACAGAACTGATCTTGCCTTGAGCTTGTCCGGATTTTTCTTTTCAACATAGGCCGGACAACCCCACATCTTAACTCGTTTAAGACATGGTCTCTTCCCATTCCATATCTTATATTGAGTGGTAGGCACTGATTTGGTTGAAACCCCATTCAATAGGTATGTAGCTTCTCAAGTGCATAACTCCTAAAAGGAAACAGGAAACTCAGCAATACTCATCATAGAGCACATCATATCTCATAAGGTGCAATACCTCCGCCCCGATACACCGTTGTGCTATGGTGTATACGAAGGAGTAAGCTGAGAGAGAATCCCATTCTCTGTTTAGAAACTCCAGGAACTCCATGCCCAAGTATTCACCTCCTCGATCACATCGTAGGACTTTAATACTTCTACCCGTCAGGTTCTCAACTTCAAGCTTATATTCGTTGAATTTCTCAACAGTTTCAGACTTGTGTTTCAACAGGAACATATGTCCGAATTCTGAGAGAAGATCAGTGAATATAATGAAGTACGAAGAACCAACCGTGGCATTTATAGACATAGGACCGTATACATCATCATGTATCCGCCATAAGAGTTCAGTAACTCTTTCTCTATTTCCAGTAAACGGAGTATTGGTCACTTTACCTTTGTGACAAGACTGGTAAGTATCATAAGATGAAAATTCGAACAGATTCTTATATTCATCTTTATGTAACTTAGCTGTCCGTGTCGCATTGAAATGACTTAGTCTACAATGCCATAAGAAGGATTCGTTCATTTCTGAACTACTCCTATTGTGTGTGTTCTAGATACTTTGAACTATAGTTTGATTTACAACGTATAGGCCATTTCATAACGTGCTTGATTCAGGAAAATGTTCACAACATTATCCTCCAATACAGAATTATATCTTTCTTTAACTCAATAAAGAATTTGATGTAATGTTGTATATCAAGTTCGGTATCTAATAACATTTGTTCATAATCAATGTATTTACCATTTGGTAATACAAGGTGATATTTGCCAACTTATTTGGGTGCAACAATTCCACCATTCTCTAACACTTAGAGACATATCACCCATTCTCAGTTCTTTACCTTTCTGTAGCCCATGTAACAAATTACATTTGTGGGATCCTAATCTGGTATCTCATACCTAGGATGTAGAGGATACTGAGAAATAGTTCTTGGTAACGAACACACCCGAAGAATATGCATCAACATGCTTATTCCTCGAATGGGTGGTGTAGGTATCCGGATTTTCATCTATTTCCTGCTCGGACTTATAACAATTATAAGATACCGCGGAATCAATGTTCCCCAGCACAGTATAATAAGCAGGTTCGGTCAATGCATCCATATTATTATATGGATTAAGGCGTGACATGGTCACTACCAGGAGAGAGAGAGAAGAAAACACTCTGTGTGCGCTCTTGCAAGATTAGATTGGTTATTTGTTTTATTTAATCAGGATGGCTCCAACTGATTTTATCAAATCTTCCTTCAAATCCTAAAAGGTAAGACTAGCCGGGATTAATCACACCCTACAAGTTCGCCAATCTTTCGGCCAGGCCAGTGTCGGTACTTTGAGGGAGGTTCCTCGTGCTTTCGAACGGACCTAATTAAAATAAACCTCATTTTCCCAGGGGCTTAACCCCGTTAACACCTTTGTAGACACCTACTTGATTGGCTAATTGTAACGTGTAAAACTCTCCCAGGAGTAACTCTTACTCGCACTGGGTATCGGGATCCAACTATCTCATAGAAGGTATGCAATCTCATTGCAAATTTCAACACTTGAAATTCCCGATAATATTCTGCCCCGAGCAATCTATGACCTTGACAAGGTTAAAAAACCATAGACCGCAAGTCAAGTTCAATCCGTCATTTCCTGATTGAATTAAACCCACCCGCACGACCCTTGAAAAAGTCAACAAGGCCGCACGACTACCCTAATCCAATCGCATCATTTGTTTTGCAGATAAGCACTAATCAGCTACCGCACACTACGCCTTGACAAGGTCAACAAATGCAGCACGAATACTAAATACTACTTATCTGAAATGATGGAGGGCTACAACAGGTTTTTAAGAAAACTCTTTGTGTAATGAACTTGATATCGTTGTTGAATCGAGTGATTTTGAAAAAGGAGTGTTTTTTAGGCTTTTACCAGTTTCGCTAAAGAGGTCACTCCCGGTGAAGGGATCTCGGTTCTTTCCTCATCAAATGAGGAGCAGGATATTTCACAAATACCACTATGCAAAGCAAAAACTATAGAAGAAATCAAAAGACAAACCGAGTGGGTTGTAATATCTGCCAGTTTCGCTAAAGAGCTCACTCCCAGTGAAGGGATCTCCGCTCTTTCCTTATCGAATAAGGTGCTGGATATTCTACAAGGAATACCGCTATGCAAAGCAAGAACTTGTGCTATCAGGTTATAAAACAAGTTTCTACAACATCTTTAGGTTTCTTTTATTTCATTAATCTCATTAATGAAGTCTCATCAATTATGTTTCCTAAGCATCATAAAAGAAACGAAAGCAGCAATATTTATTATATATCATATATATATAATATAAGCATTCGTCCCAACATATCAAGTGATCACATCACAGAATATCAGTAGCAGAAGAATCACATATGAAATATTGGATATACTTGGAATTCCGTATTTTAAATTAAGCCAGTAAAAAACGCGGATTCTACGGTCACGATGAATAGCCAAACCCACATCCTTAGACCCCTACGAGAGCGGCAAGCAACCCTCCCAATTCTAGAGTTAGGAAACCCGGTCTCGACTCCTCGAGATGGTCTCCTACTGGACCCTAGAACCCGGTTACTTATGCTCCCCGCCTTGGGTCTATCCTAATGTGGAAAAGTAAATAATATACATCAATTGTGATATCATCCTCAACCCGGAAGTGCCCCAATAAAAGAATATTAAAAACAAGCTTTTACATGAACGAAAATGAAAAACTCTCATCTCACATAAAAAAAATCCCGGTTACTAAAAACTCGATGATCCAATATAACATATCACCGTAACACATAACATCACATCTCATCAACGTAAGTAAATATGCGTATCCCAATTGTCGTTGACGTATAGCAACGAAACCGGCGATACACCAAATATTACACTTACGGTGGCAGAAAAGAAAGTGAAAAACTACAACAATTGGAATCCGCAACCACCTTAAACATCATAAACCCAATGTATCACATACTTTGGATTTCATGCCTTACCATATGAACTCCTTAGGCATCACATGCCTAACAATTATAAACCCCGCATTTTAGTCTCGATGTTGAAAACACTTTCCAATAACCTGTCGGGTAATTCAACAAGATTCCCGATAACCTGATTGAATGCTCGTTGGAAACTTTAGTAGACGTCCGCACCCCCGATGGCGTTGACGAAGTGTACTAAGGCGGAACACCGCAACCGTGAGCACCCGAACAGATGCTTTTGGCGACGGGGTTCTCCTACAGTCACTTGGTCGGGGCTATGGGGCGTGGCTATCTAGTAAGGTTACCCGGCGAGTATCCGCGTACACTACGTAATTGCGACGGACTTTTGATCAACATCAAAATCCCGTGGCAACCGATCAAATGAGACTAAACTGCTAGATTTATAAAATTCAAACTAGTTATCACATAACAAATTAATGTGGATTCCAAATATTGTATCACAATCAGAGATAGCTAGATGATGTTAAACTTTTCAATCGAATAAACAAATACCCAAAATTTCCCAAAGAGCTCAATACTTGAGCGGAGTTCAAAAAGTGCTCAGAACATGCCACAGCTCCTATGAACCATCCGTAGAAGGGCCGACCCATGCCTCACTCATGTCACCATGGAACTGTCGCAAACCCTAAGGTATGACCGCGGTTCCGCGATCCAAAAAGTCGAATTTGGGTATCGTTCTTCTAGAGGGTCCACAGAATCCCTTGCATGATTTTCTGAAGATTTTAAACTTGGAAAAAATCCAACTCTTGGAAAATTTCCAGCGGGTGAAAATATGGGTTATTGATATCCATTCGAACTTTTTAACATCGTCTAAATAACCCGAATAGATATTAGAATTACGACTACGAAACACTCCGAATTGCCTTTGCAGAAAGTTAACATCACATGCAAATTTATCAAAAACAAGCAACACCTAAAACACCAAAACGCAGAGACTGGAACACCCTAAAAATTTGAAGCCAAAAACCCACCAAAATACCGGTGAGCTCGGATTTTTTTCCTTTGTGGCCAGCCATCTTCAGTCTAATTTGCATCAAATTTCTATGGTGTTCATATTATATCACATACAATATTCTACAGTTGCTAAAAAAAATTTAGAGACCATTTAAAATTCGACAGAAACTAGGATTGTGTATCGGGTGTTTCGGAGTTGTTTCGGTTTCATAATATAACAAATATCGCCTAATTCTCTAGCTTGGTTCCGATACCACTGTTGGGATCCTTAGCGCGACAGCAAGGTTTCAGGAGGCATCGTCCATGCCAATTTAAAAAATTTGCCGTACTAAAAAACCCTAAACCTAGAATCTTAACTAGAGATTTAGACAATACAATATGTAAACAACTTTACATACAAAGTGAATGAGGAATACAACCTTTGTAGACCGGTCATTCACTTCTAAAGCTCTGTGTAGTAGTCCCTTCTCTCTTCATGTGAACCCTTACTAGAGTTAGGGTGTTCACTACTTGGAGCGAAAGGACTACTATACGGAGTTTTAGAAGTGAAGGACTGGTCTGCAAAGGTCGTATTCCTCTTTCACTTTGTATGTAAAGTTTTTTACATATTGTATTGTCTAAATCTCTGGTTAAGATTCTAGGATTAGGGTTCATTAGTACGGAAAATTTTTGAAATTGGCATTGACGATGCCTCCCGAAACCTTACTGCCGCGCTACGGATCCCTACAATAATTACAAATTAATATGGATTAATACATTTTTGTGCATAATGACACAATTAAACTAAAGTGTAACATGTTGTTTTAAACAAGTTTTGAAACATGGTTCTAGATTTATATTAAACTTTATATAAATAAAAGAAAATCAAAAGAATATAGAAAAAGAGGCATGGTGTATATTAATTGAGGTATGGGTGGAGTTTTGACTTGAGCTCAAAACACACACACACCCTCACTCTCTCTCTCCCTCACCCCTCCTCAAGTTTCGGCCAGATTGGCAGCCCCCACATTCTTCACTTCTTCTTCTTTTCATCTTCAAAAAAAACCTCATTTTTACCTCATCAAAATCCACCAAAAATCAACCATAAATTCCTAATAAAATCATCAAAAATTCCTTGTCCAAACTAAGCATAGTTCTTGAAAACAAGTTGGTATTCTTGGTGGCACTAGCTAGCTAGTAGGATCTTTCCAAAAAATTTTGAGGTATAAAACTTACTCTAATTGTAACCTTGTTAATATTTGTTCTAATCAAATTTTAATTAGGTGTTATTATGGTTTTAAATGCAAAATAGGAATTTAAAGAGAAGGGTTTGTTCAAAAATTTAGGGTTTTTATCACTAATTTATGGTAGCAATATGTAGTTAACATCTAATAGTGTATCATATATAATCTAGTTGTTAAACTTGCAAATCCTTGCTTTTAATTTATCATAATTAAATGTTCATGCAAACTAATTTATGTTTAGTATGTAAAAAGGTAAGATTAAAATTAGTTAATAATTGTGTGGCCTAATTAAGATATTAAGTGTAATTTGTGGCCATTCGGTTTTCTACAACATATAGTTTTGCACTAAAATACCCTTTGTTTGTTTACTAGGTTTTTTTAATAATTGGGTTTTAATTAAGTTGATGTTGTGACAATCTACAACCTAATTTCTAAGATATTTAATGTGATGTGAATGCACGATTGGTATGATTGGGTTCTAGGATTGGTGGTTGCAACGCATAGCGACCCCTAGTTGTGGTTTGTGGCGATGTCGTGCGCGTTTTATGCACCAAGTACGCGCGCGTCTAGTTAGTGCGCGTTAGTTACTTCGTTTCGTCTTGACTTCACGTCTATTCAATGGTCTAACCTTATATATACTTATTGTACGATTCTAGGATCGGTTGCAGAGACGTCAGACACGACAAGGAAAGAAAACGCCATGTTTGGATCAGTTTAGCCGAGGCATCCCGGTGAGTAGATGTACACATCTATTGGGGGATCGTCTGGATGGCGCAAGGTACCCGATAGTTAGAATTAGTAGTAGTGATCATATTTATATGCGTAGTCTTCTAGTCATTCATCTCATTGCATTGCATCATCTTATATATATATATATATATATATGATATTATCTCATAGGACACTTGCACCATTACCATTGGTCCATGCCGCACGTGCACTATTTTATGCGAACACACACACCATTAGAAATTGCTATGTCGCGAACACTATAGAACTTGCTTAGAATCGGTATCTGTGCATTTGCATCATATATGATTTATAGACTTGTAGTTGTATATTCATCTCGTCGGGATTGGATACATAGATTTGCTAGTCATATACCTCATGGCATCCTCATTCATACATAGTTTTCTATTCATACATCGCTTTGCATATTACCGATATCATAGACATCCATCATTACCGACATGTTCATATATTGTGATTTTCTTGGAAATTTCAGTATTTATGAGATTTCTGGATTTTGGGGGAAAACCACAAGAATTTATAAACCTATTATCATTTTAAAAATGCAAGTTGCGGTTTTCTCGTGATATGATGTATGTGTCGTCCACCATGAGTTTTTCTGATTTTGTTGGTTTTCGAGACCCGATTCGAGGAGTAGGGTGAACCGTCTCGGGTACATGGTGGACCCGATACGGTACCCCGGGGCGAGAGTGTTTTTGTAGGGATGACGATGAGCCTGGCAGGGGCGGAGTACCTACCGGTGATGTCTGGCACGGCGGATATCCGGAGGATACCGACCGTAGTCGTGAGTTTTGATGATATGGGCCGATCCGGACTGACGGAGCCCGAGATATTGAGGATATTGTGTCGATACTTGACACAGACTTTTATGTCGATTTCACTGATGACACTTCCATTTTTATTATACAAAAATTTACTGAGATAAGGATACAAATCTTCTCATATCAGTTATATCTGGATTTCGTATTGATTATCCATTCATGTTGCATTTATTCTAGTGCATCGAATCATATTGGTATATGTGTAGGGTTCTTAGACACAACCACAAGGTTCCATAAGGCATCAAACATGCCGTATTTAAAAATTTAGTGTGCCAAACAACCTTAACCTAGGATCTAACTAGAGTTTTAGGAGCTAAACTAGAAAGTAAAAAACTTTACATCTAAGTGATAACGGAATACAACCTTTGTAGATCGGTCCTTCACTTCAATAGCTCCTTGTAGTGGTCCCTTCGCTGCGATCATGGAACTCCCAGACTCTTGCATGGCTTCTCAAGGTGAAAGGAACAATCTTTCTTGAAGTCTTCGAGGCCGAAGATGATCTACGTCAAGGAGACACTAACTTAAGCTACTACTTCACTAATGAGAGATTAGTGAAACTAACACCCTATACTAAAGTGATAATCTAGTAGAGTATGATGAAGTAGGAAGTGGGCTCACTTTAGTTTTATTTTTCTCACAATATTTTTGTTCATATCAGATTTTTGCATTTTCATACCGCCCAATTTTTATCACATTGCATATCGGTAGGTACTCTTGAGCCGTGTTTGCTAGTCAATTGCAGGATACAGGTTCTCGGCTCTTAACATTGAAATTCATGGAAAAACACGACAAAATCCGGGTTCCTGCCAACCACAGATAAAACACGAATCTCCGCTCTTTATTCGTCTGTTGCCACACACCAGTTTAGGAGACAAAATGGCAAATCAAATGTCATTTTCATGCACAAGGCTCAATGGCAGCACAAGATCCAAGAAATCTACGCGGAGCTCGAGAAAATCATGACAAAAAGATCCATATCCAATCACCTTTTGATCAACAGAAATTCTGGAAAAATCGTGAAGAAAATATGAGAAAATACATATACCAGAATAAAGGGCACACAGAACCAGGGAAGCACAAGAAAAACGAGGGCCCAACTCCTCCATACGGCCGCGGAACCGCGGCCAATGGGGGGTCTAGGCCGCGGTTCCGCGGCCATACTGGCGCCGCAGTTGTCCAATCTTCAGGGGTAGTTTTGACATTTCATGTAGAGGCAGAATTTTGCCCTAGGTTTTCATTCTCCAGCCTATAAATAGCCCAGAACCTTGTGAAGCCAAGGGTGCATAATCTTGTATTTTTCTAGGTTTTAGAATACTTGATCTTCTTCCTCTTCTCATCTCTTCTCCATTGAAAAACTTGTACTGAGCTTTTGTGAGTGAAGAATGATGAATAAAGAAGTTCATTTTATTATCATACTTGTCTTGCTCTTATGTTAAATGCTTGTAATTTTCATTTGTTAACTTAGTTGTTGTTATTTCTTGTTGTTTCTTTCTTTCCCTTTTTCTTTATCCTTAAAACAACCATGACGCTTACGCTTGATCCTTGCCAAGGTCAGGTCGCAAATAGCTAGTTGTTATCTTCTAATCTCTTTCTTTCTATCTTCCTCTTTGTTTTGTTTTCTTTTCATTATGATGTGTGAGTAGTTTCCATACTTGTTAGGGTAGGATAAGGGAAGTTTGAGAGAAGGAAATCTCTCTCACTCTTTCCTTGCCCAACATCTTAAATCGACTCCCGTTAATTGAACCATAATCCGCTCCCTACGGCACCCTATCCTACATGATAGCGGTGATTCCATAGTGAGACCAGTTGTGGTTGAATTAACCGGAGGTTATGGCTAAGAGCCAAGAACGGACGGACAAGCACCAAAAGGAAGAACTTAAGCGTTGGAAAGCCTAGCTTATACTCTCAAGTTCCTTCCTAGTCGTGCTAATCCCCGTTGTTGCCGATTACCGTAACACCGATATTAAGAGTGGCAACGAAAGAAGTGAGTGACTCCTAACTCAAACTAACCTAATCCTAACCCTAACAAGCTCTCTTTACATATCATATTAACACTTAGATAATCACAAACAAATCTGGACTTTCGGACTTAACTCGTTAAAGCACATAGAAAAAGATTCCCATCTCCCTGCGGACGACCCGTACTCAACCGGCTAGCTACAAGCGAAACCGTTTTGATTGCGGTAATTAACTAAACTTGAACACGCAGAATCGCCACCAATCAATTTTCTCACTTTGGAAAAAGCTAGCATGCTTTTTCTCAAGGATGAATAAGTTGAAGTCAAGAGATGAGAATGAACTAATGAGGAGAGAGAAACAACCATGGGTGAGTTTGTATCATATAGATTACTCATGTAGAGACATAACCATGGCTAAATTATAATGGTTAGGTTAATAAATATCTTAAGTAAAACAAAACTAGTGGACTAAGTCAATGCATCTACAAGCTTCTACAAGCTTCATGCATGTGGCTAATTATCCACTAATTTGGAATTACTTTAAATATTAAAACCCTACAATATAATTAGTATGGTTTAAGTCTCATACACCCATGTATTGTGTATCAACAACCATGACACAATATAAAACACAATTAATATACATCACATATATACTAAGTGTGCACAGGTGTGAAAAATAAATGCTTAAGTGAGCTAATATTAGTTAATGTAAACTAGTATATCAAATATACAATTATACACTAAATTATCAAATCAACACTTGATTTAATAATCCAGCTATATCACATATTACCAACTAATATTATATGTACCGACTAATATTATATGTACCAACTTATCGAATCAACACTTGATTCGATAACCCGGCTATATCACATATAACCGACCGATACAAATATCGCGAGAATAGAACACGGTATCACATACTCGTATTATTCTCGGTCCCGCACATATCACATATGTGCTCCTACTTCGTTTTTCCTGAGCCAGTAAAACCTCTATGTATGACTCTAAAAACTCATCAATACGCCGGCAGTATGTGATGATCACATCAAGCACCCACAAGCCGTCAGCGGTACTACCTGGACGTAACGGCTACCCGGGTATTGAGCGATCAGAAGATCAACAAGTAAGCCTGCTCTAACTCCTGTAAAGCCTGTCAGTAACACTACCGTACAGTCCGGTCTCCTCGTCTGATAAGTCGCATATCCAGTCTAGGGGTGGTAAATGTCAGACCCCAATAACCGATAAGTCATGACGATATGAGGCTCATAACGGGTCGAGAAACTACTGATAACACTTACCAGTAAATCTCTATATCAGCCCTGGTCAGGGACTTCCCTGTTATGGCCAATCGAGCACAGCGCAACATCAACCCCCAATACCGGGAGAGATAAAACCCCTCCTATCGCTCATTGCCTCCATGTGACTCGGGACTATACCCAAAAACAACCATTTTGCACGTCCTCTTGAACGTGGTAAGGTGGAAATCAAAGCACAGTGTGAATCAAACAAGACACTATGACGATCTCGGGTCTACAGACTAACCTGTACCAGTGTCACCAGAGAATTGCTATCTAACATCAGGTATAATACCATCTAGGAGTTCTCGGCGAGTCCGTCCAGTATACCCAGTCTCCACTGAGCACCCGTATACGATCTCCGATGTCAAACACCAATGGATATGGGATCATCCATCGCCCATCATATGGGTCGAGAAGCGTATACTCTAGTCTACTCTGGTATATCGATGTCCTGTCTCGATACACCCACGACTAGGAACATTAAAGGATGAACTTATGGACTACCTGGCTCCACTAGTATGATCTGCATCATAATCCTGGTAGTCAAGTACACATCCTAAGGGCTTTACCAACATGTAACCTTAAGACAATAAGAGACAAGTGTACATGTTAAGATAAAAAGCAACCAGATAGCATACTATCATGTCGAGCAAGAAAGTCCTCTCTATATATGTCCAAGCATCCACTATAATATACATAATATGTACAATAGTGGCCTCTAGGGCATACATACAACTAACAATATGTAGGTTGTGACGCATTTGCGTACATGCTTACGATAGCCTTATTAGATGTTACTTACTACTCACGAGTTGGCAACTCAACCCCGTTGTGCCACAGTATCTTGCAGGTCTGACCCGTCAGCACAGTAGCGGCAGGCGTACTTCCTCATTTAGCTTCATTTGCATTGACTTGCGGTTTGCTCATAGGTGGGTTGCGAGGATATTTTTGATCCCACCTTGTGTATTATTATTGTATCTAGTACACTCCATCTACCTTATCTACCATTTTCCACCAGTTATATATTGGACTTAGATGGTGAGCTTGTGAGATTTGTATGTATTCTATTTTCTGGTGTCGATGCTCACTTGAGCCGACGTGGTGTTTCCTTATTTCTTGTTTTCAGATACTTATCTCATATTATGATGATATATATTGCATGTGGATGTAATTCCGCCATTGGCGAAGAGCTAGCTCCTACTTGGGGATGCCTTTATTCATTACTTATGCATATTTTTGTATTGTGCCTGTTTGGGGCCAGTATTTACAAAGGAAACTCTGCCGAAATTTTTGGGAAAATTTGATGCTTTTAAAATGTTTAATGCGACCTTATTTTGCTAAAATCGCTTTCTTTAAAACAATTTTTCCTTCACTCTATTTATTTAACGGTTTAGATTTCTGGGCTTTGGCTTACTTAGATTACTCTACGCCTCTAGACGTTGCGTAATTTCAGTGACAGTCACGTTCCGTACATTCGGGTCGTGACAATCTTAGATATTTAATATGTAAGTGGAGAATAAAATAATGAGCCATGGTTAAAATATTTTTAGAAGAGTGTAGAAACCATGACTCATTACTACAATTTCCATTTTCTCAAAAATATTTAAATATCTAATATATTTCCATGTGAGTCTAGCATAGCCATGTCTAATGTATCATCCACCATGACACACACACACACACACACACACATATATATATATATACAAATATAAATATTTATAAACATATGTACATACATAAAGAAAAGAAATACAAATGAGCAATTAGTCATTTTATTAAATCAACACTTGATTTAATAAACTGGTCATATCACATATATAATCCGACTAATCAAAACCACTAGATTAAAATACGGTATCACATACTCGCATTTAATCAAGCTCCCGCACATATCTCCATATGCGCCCCACTTCCTTTCGTTTGAGTTCGGAAACCCTTATTGTAGGACTCTTAAGACTCATCAATACGGTAGCAGTAGGTAACGATCATATCAGATACCCACAAACCGTCGGCGGTACTAGCTGGATGTAATGGCTACCTAGGTATTGTACGAACAGAAGAACAACAAGCGAACTTGTTCAAACTCCCGTAGAGCCAACAAGCAACACTTACCGTACAGTCCGGTCTCTTTGTCTGATATGTTGCATATTCAGTCTGGGGATGGAATCGTCAAGCCCTAATAACTCAATAAGTCATGCCGATGTGTGGCCTATAACAGGTCGAGAAACTACTGATAACACTTATCAGTAAATCTCATCAGCTCTGACCTGGGAATTTCGGTTATAGCCAATCGCGCATAATACAACATCAACTCCCAATACCGGAAGAGACGAAACCCCTCCTATCGCTCATTGCCTCCATGTGTCTCGGGACTGTACCCAAAAGCCACCTGTTTGCATCACTCGGTAGAGCTGTGGTAGGGTGGAAATCAAAGCATAGTGGGAAACACACAAGGCTCTATGATGATCTCGGGTCTACAGACTTACCTGTATAAGTGTCACCAGAGAACTGCTATTCGACGATAGGTATAATACCATATAAGAGTTTTCAGTGAGTCCGTTCAGTGTTCTTAGTCTCCAATGAGCACCTGTATACAATCATTGATGTCAAACACAAATGGACATGGGATCATCCATCACCTCAATACTGGGTCACGAAACGTTTACACTAGTCTACTCTATTATATCGATGCCCTGTCTCGATACTCTCTCGACTAGGAACAGTTAAGGATATGCTTATAAACTACACATGCCCCACTAGTATGATTTGCATCATAGTTATGGTAGTCAAGCTGATATCCTAAGGGCTTTATCAACATGTATCAAATGAAAAGTAAACATAATCAAGTGAACATGTTAAGATAAAAAAACAACCAGATAGTATACAATCATGTCGAGCAAGAAAGTCCTCTATGTATATACATGTCCAAGCATCCACTATCCAAATAATGGCCTCTAGGGCATACATATATCCAACATATTTTATATTGTTGCGTTTTACATGCATGTTCTTTCATTATCTTTTATGACTTCGTCTGTTAGGACACATGCACCATTACCGATGATATGCATGTTGCACGTACACATACTCGCCGGCTCACACACTCATCATCGGTAATTGTCATGCCAAGTACACTTTAGAATTCGACATTTCAGTCGTACAACCTGATAACTTGTAGCTAAATAGTACTGCTTAGCACTCATTATCTCACTTGCTAGTTTAGATATTGCATTTCTTACTTAGTTAGATGCCACATTCATATATACATTCTGGTTATGCACTGCAGATTGGCTCTGTGCCAATATTCATTGTTTTCATTATTGGCTCATGTTTATGAGATTTCGGTTTTTATGAGATTTCTGGATTTGGAAAACCATATGTGAACTTTGAAAACTTATGATCATTTAAAAGAAAGATGTGGTTTTCCTTGATATGAGGTGTAACGTCCACCATGAGTTTTCTCGGTTCTGAGCTATATGTATACCCGATTCGAGGAGAGAGAAGGCACTGTCTGCGGGTACATGGTGGACCAGGTGCGGTACCCCGAGATAAGAAGATCTTATAGAGAGACGTTGAGCCTGGCAGGGGAGCACTACCGCCCGGTGATAGTTTGGCTCGGCGGATATCTGGAGGATACCGACCGTAGTCGTGAGATCAGATGGATATGAGGCCCGATCAGATGAGACGGCGCCTGAGATATGAGGATTATGTGCCGCTGCTGAACACAGCTTTCATGATGTTTTCGAGTGTCGATACTGAGCATCAGGTTTTACTATGATTTGGTTTGTCGTTGCTGGACACACGTTAGATGATGCATTTATACATGATACACATGACATGTTACCCCTTTATGGCATGGACATGAGTGCATTGGTATTGTACTTATGCTTATACTATTACCCTGGTACCACTCGACGCCACTATATTATTATTATATTACTGTATGACCTAGGAGATCGTTTTACATTCAATTTCTACTCGGTGATTGTTTCCTGATTTAAAATAAGGAAAGCTTACGAAGGAGGCATGACGTGCTAGCACGTGACCAGCAGTCACGTGTTGGCACGTGACATTTGAAAACAGCGGCAAAGGCAGATTCAATTCCCTGATTAAATCGAAGAAAAGGCTTCAGAAAGGGTCACGTGCTCACACGTGTTGGCACGTGACGGTTGAACAGCGGCCAGAAGACAGAACGCAGAAAGAAGAAGAAAGCTCGTTCCAGAGGTCACGTGCTTACACGTGACCAGGGGTCACGTGGCCACACATGACCAAGGGTCACGTGGCCATACGTGACCGGCTTTCAAAGCCTATTTAACATAATCAAATTCTGAAGAGATCATTCAAATCTTTCCAAAGGAAAATGATTTAAAGGTGATTAAATATCACCTATCTATGGAAAAATCTTGAACTTGGAAAGATTTCCCCTTAAAATCTAATCGAAATAACAAAAGAAAATCTTTGGATTTAAAATCCAATGGTGAATAAAATTCACCTAATAATCCAAAGGTCCAAACGAATGTTGAATACAAATCAAATCTCTCAATGAAAGATTCATCAAAACTAATTGATTCTGCTTCTTCTCCTATAAATAGGAGCCAAGAGACACACAGAGGGATACATATACAGAGATATATACATAGAGAGAGAGAGAGAAATAGAGACTTGAGACTTTGGAGGAATTTGGATCTTCTGCAAAAGAAAACCTTAGGTAAGGAGGGGGAGGCTTTCAAGAAAAAAGAGAATTTAATTCTCGAAAGAGTTTAACTCTGATATTAAAAAGAAGAACTTAGTTCTCTCTTTAGCAGAGGATTTGCAAAGTGCACATCTCCCCATGAATTGAGAATTTAGTTCTCATTGGGTTGAGATCCTGTCATGCAGATCCAAAGCATAGAGAGGGAATGGATGTTTGAGAATTTAATTCTCATAGAATTATAGGAATTTAATTCCTTCGATTTAAAATTAGGGTTTAACCCTATGTTGTAGGAATATAATTCCTTCAGAATGAACAGAATCAGGGTTTAACCCTATTTAAGAACTTAGTTTTGTTAAAATAACAGGAATCTAATTCCCTTAAGAAAGAAGAAATTAGGGTTTCATCCTATGACAGAATCTAATCCCTCAGAATATAAATTAGGGTTCAACCCTATCTAAGAGTAATTCTCTAAAGAAAGAAGGAATTTAGTTCATTTAAAGTTATTATTAGGGTTTAACCTTATGACAGAACTCAATTCTTCACATATATGAGGAATTTAATTCCTACAGGAAAATCAGAGTTCAACTCTATCAGAGAATATAATTCTGCAGAAGACAATGGGGACTTAATGAAGAATTTAATCAGAAATTGCAAAGAGGCAGGGTCACGTGCTACCACGTGACCCCTGGAAAGATCCACAGAGAAGGGCTTTTGAGGCAATGCCTCACGTGACCCACGTGACCCTTGGCAGAAGCTTTAACACACAAACAATTAAATGTCGATCACGTGATGCTCCAAAGTATTCAATACTCTCGGCAGAACAAATAAAGGGGAGGGCGCCCTCACGTGCTACCACGTGACCCCTCTTACCTTAGTGCTTAACGCTAAATTGGACCCTCTGAATCCAGTGTTTAACACTGTTTTGCCTTGGTGTTCAACACTAATCGAAGAGCCTTTCTTGTAGTGTTTAACACTGAATTTCTTGGTGTTTAACACTAAATTAAATCTCTGTTAACAGAGTTTAATATTAATTTTCTTAGTGTTCGACACTAAATTAAAATCTCTGTCACCAGTGTTTAACACTGATTATCTTAGTGTTTAACACTAATTTGAGATCTCTGTTGCTAGTGTTTAACACTGATTTGTTTTAGTGTTTAACACTAATTTGAACCCCCTGTTGCTGGTGTTTAACACCAACTATCTTGTAGTGTCAAACACTAACTTGTTCTCAGTGTTCAACACTGCTGGTCTTTAGTGTTTA
This sequence comes from Agapanthus africanus, assembly GCA_030015575.1. NCBI lineage: Eukaryota > Viridiplantae > Streptophyta > Magnoliopsida > Asparagales > Amaryllidaceae > Agapanthus > Agapanthus africanus. Next base: position 221,931,212 of record JASDDO010000029.1, read on the forward strand.
ACACTAACTTTAGCCCAAGTGGCTAAGTGTCTAGAGGCAAAGCCTCTCCTCTAATGGACCAACAGAGAACCAATATCCTAAACATGATTGGACTTAGCCCAAGCTGGCCATAAGTCCTCAATTCAAATTCAACTGAGCCAATGGGCTCATAATATAATTAATTGGTCTTGATTCCAAATTGGGTCAAAGATTATTTAATCTACCTCGGTTTAAGGGTACATCTCTTCACTCCTTTGATACTCGGCGTTGTAATTCCTCAACGTCTTCAAAGAGGTGACGGGTCCCGATGACCACATATTGATACGGACTGTGGGGTCCTTAAACTCATAGACTATGAGGTCCTTAACCTTGACCGAAATGTCTTAAAACTAACTTTGGACTGTGGGGTCCCTAAAGTCATGGACTATGACGTCCTTAACCTTGACCGAGATGTCTTAAAACTAACTTTGGACTGTGGAGTCCTTAAATCCACAGACTATGAGGTCCTTAACCTTGACAGCAACGTCTTCAAACTAACATTAGACCGCAATGTCCTTAAACTACCCATGGACCGCAACGTCCTTAAACTACCTTCTGACCGTGATGTCACTAAACTAAACAACAGGGCTCCCTTAATTGCTCTATTGTTGGATCTAAACGATCCCGTTAAGTTGATCTTAGTCTGGAAATTAGACTAACGTATCCTTAACAAGGGTTTAAGTCGATCTTAGTCTCGAATGAGGCTAATGTATCCATAAACCCAAACCCCCAAACCCAAATCTAAGATAATATGGATTTGGACTAGTCCACGCCCTACGGGCGACGACATAACTCAGTCTCTGTATACAATCCACGGGCAACCAAACATAAAATAAACACACACGACACGAAGTAACCATCTGGAGAAGGAGAAAGTGGTTACCGCGATGCGGTAGCGTAATTAACTGCAGGGGCTTGCGCCTGCAGGGAAGAGCGTCCCCACAATCAAAAACCCCTCAAGCGAGGGGGAATCTGACGAAGTCTGCTACATCGGACGCATCTGTTTAAACCTTCGATATACAGTGCCATAAATCAACTTGGCATCTTCGGAGAGGTAGACGGATAGCACCAATTAGCATCTGCCCCGAACCTCAGGCGAGACGACCCCGCGTCGTGCCGTCGTTCGGAGGGGAACAGATTCTGGCACGCCCGATGGGACCTCTTCCTCTTTCTACTCCACACTTCGTGTGTCGTGTTCGCGAACAAATCGCGGTTTGCTGTGGTTGCCTGTGGATTCAAGATACTAAGATTTGGTGTCTTGCTCCGTGCACAAAACAGAAGATCGATGGCTTCGAACTGCACCGCCCGCAGCTGTAACTCTCGCTCCGTCATTGCTGGAAAAGTGACTTATGGGCCCCAAGCAGCCTCCCTTTTCGAGAAGCCAGTGGAGCAAGTAACTCAAGCCACCACTGGATTATTCTTCGGGACCATGCTCCCACCAATGAGCTTCAATGCCCCAACGACGGTGCACGAAGCCCCAAAAAAGTCAGTCCTTGATCGACTTACCATTGCCGCGACCCCTCTCAATGGGTCGCCCAACTCCTCTGCCTCAGTTTTTGACAAACTAGACCAGAGCTCCATCGGGCCCATAAAGAATCCTGCCATACCAGAAGGCGTTATCCCGAAGCGGATAGCCATCCCAGCTCCCGTTCTTGGAGAAATCACCAAGGTTGCTTCCCCTACTCGGAAGTCTACTTTTGATAGGTTGGCCGTCCCCATTCAACGGACGTCGGTCTTTAAAAGGCTGGTACCAGTAGATTCTGACCAACGCAGGGAGCATGAGGTCACCCCTATAGCTGAAACAACTCCATCAGCACGACATGCTCGACGTCGCTATTGGCGCCGAGTGAGGAAGGCTGGGGGCAACTCCCCCTCTGGATTTACACCACCAGCTCCGATGGTGGGGATCGATGTTGCTGTTCCAACCGGGAACAGCTTCGAATTGCTGAACACGGTGCACAGAAACTCTTCTACTGCAATGTTGAAACGAACTCCTTCAGCTGCGAAGAGTACTCCAGAGAAAAAGCTAGAGCAGCCCCCTCAGCGGCTATCCTCTAAAATTTACGGGGTCTGGCGACAGGTCCAGGACTCGGTGATTGATGAAAACTATCCCCGCCAACAGAAAAAGATGAAGGTTCGGTAAGAGAAGGATTACTCCGTCAAGCCACAAAAACCAATAGCTACTCGGGTGCCCACTACAACGGCCCCCTTAACTCCAATCACTCAAAAGAAAAGGAGGCCGCAAAAAGCCCTTGTGAACATGGCGAAGCATAAAAGCGCTGAACACAAACGCCCCAAATCTGGGGGCATGGTGGTGCACACTGTTTATATGGCTTCGGGAAAGGAGGAAAGCCGTACTTCTACGGGCCACCGACCGCTCACCCAATCCGTGAAGAAAGCCCAGGAGCAACAACAAAAGCTTCAGGAAATGATGACTGCAATGGCTGCGCTTACTGGGCCGAAAGAAAGCCCCGAGGCATCCTCGGATCAGCAACAAGAACAGGAAACTGACGCTGAGTTCCTTCGAAGAATATTGGAAAAGAAAGATAAAGAGGCTGCGGAACAAGCGGCCAATATAAAGCAGATAGCCCACTTATTCCAGGACATGGTGGGAATGATGATCCAACAAGACCCACCCGCTGAGGATCCTCCGATCGTCCTTGAAGATGATAGGGAAGAAACGTCAAATCCACCACCGGCTCTCTCAACGGCCAAGGAGGAGACAATCTCTAAGGCTAAATTGGACGACTATATAGCCCAGCAAATCCGGGTTCATCATGCGACTGAGGCAGCTGGTCAAGTCGTAAAAACGGGGCGACCATATCCGAGCTGGTACGACCAAATCAAATATCCGCCAGGTTATACAATACCAAAATTCCACGTGTATAAGGGGACCGGCAATCCCCATCAACATGTTGCCCAGTTCAGGGCCCTTTGCGGTAACACCGGCGGTGATGATAAACTGTTACTTCGCCAGTTCATGGGCAACTTATCAGAAACAGCGTTCGAATGGTATTCGGAACTCCCGAATGATTCTATCAAGACGTTCGCTGAAATGGAGTTGCTATTCACTCAGCGATTCGCGAGCGCCAGCGAACGCACTCCAATAACGGCATTGATTAATGCCAGGGTAAAATCAGGCAAAACGTGGGTCCAGTATGCTATACGCTGGCGAAATTTGTGGTCGAAATGCGAGCAACGCATTGAGGAAGCGCCCGCGGTGGGCATGTTCATGGGAACCCTAGACCCTCACGCAACTATCTCCCAGGTTATGATGTTCTTTAAGCCAACCACATTCCAGGCTCTAATCGACAAGTTGGCCCAGATGGACCAGATGGGTCATAGACCGTCTCCCCCGAAGCCCGAGCCTCGGAGTGACAAGGGTAAAGGAAAGGCAACCTTCGTCGCGAATGCTCAGCAACAACCTAGTGCCCCAAAGCTGGCGGATCAACTGGAAGAAAGACGCCGATATTATAATGAGAAGATGAAGCGCCCCTACTCGTTCCCACGGGACAAGACGAAACGGTTATTCGAGCTGGCAGTACGCAACAGACTTATAAACTTGCCAAATCCATGGCGACCGCCACAACCCACTGAGGTGAATAACCCTAACTATTGCCCCTACCATCAAACGGTAAGCCATCCGATTGAGGATTGCTTCGTTTTCAAAGAATGGATTGAAGATCAATACATCCAGGGGAAGTTTGCACTATCCGAAAAGTGGAAGGTGAATCCACCACAGCCGCATACTCCTAAGAAGACGGACGCACCGGGAGCAACTTGTTCCTTTATTGAAGAAGCTCCATGGGAGGTCGTGCTATCAGCTAAAACAAAAAGAATGCTGAGGGACCTTCATGCGTGCCCGGCGGTCGAATGGAAGAACCCGCTTGAACCTCAAATCATCGAAGGGATGTTGAAGTCGCGCCCAATTACAAAGATTCGTGGTGATGGCCCAAATACTCACACCCGACCGTCAAAATCTTCGAAGAAAAAGAAGAAGAAATCCAAAGAGCCCGTGAAGCCTAGAGACAAGCGCACGGATTTACAGAAATAGATTGACGCGCTGGAAGAGTATAATCAAAAAGCGCGGACTCCCGTCATGCTACAAGAGTTCCTCAACCACGTCTTTCAGGAGGAAGGAGATAGAGAAAGCTCATCGGATGAATCCGAGGGATATGTGGCGAGTTGTCATATGATTTCCCACTCGGAAGATGAGAAAATTCTTGGCACTGAGGAACTGGGGGCACAGCCTAAGCCAGAACTTGTATGGCCAACAGATGAAATGATCGACGCCTTTCTAGACGAGATTCGTTTGAAGAGTAAAGCCGATCAGGAGCGTGAGATGGCTGCATCGGAAGGAGCCAAACGCAAGCGACTAAACGAAAGAGTCGAAGCACTCCTGCCGGATCGAAAGACATCCGATGCGAATAAAAACGTGTTCAAGACAAGGAAGAGGTTCGCCAAAGCCATGTCAGTAGGGATGAAGCTACCACCTTCGGAAGAGAACGCATTCGATGGGGCGAAGAGGCACCCTAATTATTGCTCATATCATCGGAAAATTTCACACCCTATGTAGGAGTGCAACGCCTTTAGGATATGGTGGCAGGGATATGTTACTCACCGGCAACATTTTAAGCGCATGAAACGCAAAACTCGTCATGAGCAAAGAAGTACAACCGACATGCACAAAAGAACTACCGGCAGCTGTTACGTGGTCGACGCCGGAGGATCACAAGTTCTCACCTTTGGGAGCAACTCTGATGAGGAAATGGTTCTGGGTCCTCTCTTTAAAGAATCCGTTTTAAGGAAAGAGGAAGAACCAGAGGCCTGCGAAAACATTCAGCTGTGCAATCGCACGCTCCCGGAAAAGAATCTCGGGCCCGCAAATAGAAAAGATAAGGGAAAGGAGAAGGTCACTGGGGATATCGTCTTAGATGACCAAGTCATGAAAGAGCTGACTGCCAAGGTCCCTCCCAGGAAGGGTAAGGTGGACTACAACATCCTAGCGCACCTAAGGAAGCCACCTTCTCAGCTCAGCATTCTCGATGCCCTCCTATTATCAAAAGAAACGCGAGATTCATTAATCAAGGCGTTACAAGAACCCGAGCAATTCCAATCCTTCCTCGCCAAAGAAAGGATGAAGAATGAACTGGAAGAAGTGCATACGGCCGACATCACTTTCGGTGACGAAGACCTCCTCCTCGGGACGTGCGACCACAACCGTCCCCTATATGTCTCTGGATACTGCCATGATATCAAGATAGGCAAGATCCTGGTGGATAATGGATCCTCTGTCAATCTCCTTAATGTTCGGGTGTTGAAGGAAATCTACATGAGCGTACAGCACCTCGCTCGTGACAAAATTACCATCTCCGGTTTCGACTCCCAGTCATCACGGACTCTCAGATCTGTAATACTAACATTACGCTTCGGGCTGCTGGTCACGGACATCAAGTTTCACGTCATTGACGCCAAGACCTGCTACAACGCCTTGCTCGGTCGTCCTTGGTTACACGAGTACAACATCATCCCTTCTACACAGCATCAGTGTATGAAGTACTTTAAGGATGGTTTTGAGTATACCGTAACAGGTGAGCTGAACCCATTTTCCGTGAACGAAGTCCGCAAGTACGAAGATGCAAAGTACTTTTTGCCAGACTTCGAGGATACAGAAAAGTGTCACAAGCCAGAGGACAAAGCCGCCGCCACCATCCCTGTTTTCGGGAGCGATACTGAAGAAGAAGAAGAGATAGTTACGCTGGGCCGTCTCGACGCAACAACCCGGGACCGTCCGCCCCCATGTTGATCTTCGGAAGTGACTCGGAAGACGAGGTTAATGCCATGTTCTCCAGTCGGCCGTCAATACAAGCATCCCCTAGCGATGATCAGAGTTTGCAAATCACCATGGTACCATGGAAACACTACAAGGATCTCGACGCACTTCAAGCTTACAATGTGCGGGACCGGCAGACGTTTTATGTCCCTCCCAGGCAAAAGGGTGAAAAGGTGATCCTATTCTACCAATCCACAGAAACGAGAGTGGAGAAAGAGATATGGCATGGCGCGGATGCTACACTAGACAGGCTTCAACCCATGCGTTTGCCCAGATATTACACAAATGGACTAAAGAGGCTATTGAAGTGCCAAGGAGTATCCTTAAAACAGACTGTTCGACAAGCTCGGTTCTACAACAGGATTTGGAATGTCCCTGGGACTCAGCGCAAATTGCCCAACGGGAGAATAGAAACGCTTGGGCTTGGATATGTGAGATCCGGGAAACGGGAGCGAGTCCACGATAGCTACGCCATATATAACTTCGATGAGGAAGAGGACACCCTGTCGGGTATGCTAACCCCTCGTCAAAACTGGATCCCGCGAGTGAAGTGCCGAGTCCGTCATTTGAAGAACAAGTGGACAAGCTTATCAGGAAAGCAGGTCAAAAAGCTCGGGAAGACCACAACCACGAGATGGCCATCTACGAGAAGGCCAGGATGCAACGTCTGTTTCAACAGGCTGCAAAAGACAAAGATGCTCCACCCTGTCAACCCGTTGTACAAAAGGCCCGACGCAGAGGCAGAAGTAAATTAAGAAGAGGAAAGAGGAGCCGACAACAACGACGCAGGATTAGAGAGTTATGTGATCGGGTATTGCGCGGCCCGGATTTGTCCCTCATGAAGAAGATAAGTCGAGCGTATTCCTTCCCCCGAGACAAGACGAAGAAGTTACTCGAGCTCGCTATAAAACATCAAATGATCGCACATCCAGAGTCTAAGCACCCTGAGCAAGATAACAAAGTTTCTTATCCGGGCTATTGCTCTTATCACCGAGCCATAGGACACCCTATCGAAGACTGCTTCACCTTCAAGAACTAGGTCGAAGACCAGTACCAGCAAGGCAGATTTGCTTTATCCAGCAGCTGGAGGGTAACGCCGCCACAAAACCACAAACCCAAAGCTGCAAGAGCAGAACCAGATCCACATCAATCTTGGAAGCGTATTCGCACCTGTTACATGATTACAATATTAAAAGAAGAGCCCGAGGGCATAGATGAGCTCCCTTGGTGCTTCGAAAACAATGACAATGAGGTAATCTCAGAATTTCCACCGGCTCCAAAAGAACTGGAAGATGGCATACATACTACTGCAGATAACCTCAAGAAGATTGAGTTGGGATCGGCAGACGATCCGCGACCGACATTCGTCAGCGAGCTGCTATCTGAAGAAAGGGTGGCTGCGTTAAAGGATGTGCTTCTACAGCATAAAGATTCCTTCGCGTGGAACTATTCCGAGATGCCGGGATTAGATCCAGAGATTGCTGTGCATAAATTAGCAATATCCCCGGATATCAAGCCAGTCAAGTAGGCGCCGAGAAGGATGCGGCTCGAGCTTGAAATGAGCATCAACGCCGAAGTCAAGAAGCTGATCGATTCTGGATTTATCCAAGAAGTCCAATATCCAGACTGGATTGCCAACATCGTCCCGGTAATGAAGAAAAATGGGACGGTGCGCATATGCATGGATTTCAGGGATCTCAATAAAGCCTGCCCAAAGGACGATTTCCCAGTACCGGTAACCGAGCTAATGATAGATAACACGTCCACTCATGAGGTTTTCTCCTTTATGGACGGTTCATCAGGGTACAATCAGATAAAGATGCATCCCGAAGACCAGAAGCACACCGCCTTCAGGACTCCTTTGGGTATATTCTGCTACAAGGTGATGCCCTTCGGTTTAAAGAATGCCGGTGCCACCTATCAAAGGGCCATGACAAAGATCTTCGATGATCTCATACATAAAATCGTCGAGTGCTATATCGATGACCTCGTAGTGAAGAGCAGGTCATACGAAGAGCATTTAGAGCATCTGAAGACCGTACTTCAACGCCTTCGGCAATATAATTTGAAGATGAATCCCCTCAAATGCGCGTTCGGAGTCTCCTCGGGTAAATTCCTGGGATTCATCATCCGACACCGAGGTATCGAAATAGATCCATCTAATATCAAGACGATCATCGAAATGCCACCCCCAAGGACTCTCAAACAGCTGCGGTCTCTCCAGGGGAAGCTTGCGTATATCCGGCGGTTTATCGCCAACCTGTCAGGTAAGTGCCGTCCTTACAGCCACCTGATGAAGAAGGGAACCCCGTTCGTTTGGGACCAAAAATGCCAGAGCGCTCTAGATGAGATCAAGCAGCACCTACAGAACCCGCCGGTGTTAGTGCTCCAGTCAACGGAAAGCCTCTCATTCTTTATACAACCGTCCTAGAAGGTTCTTTAGGCGCATTATGGGCGCAAGAGAATAACCAGGGGAAAGAAAGAGCACTCTACTACTTAAGTCGAGTTCTTCTGGGGGCAGAAAGCAACTATTCTCCCATTGAAAAACATTGCCTGGCGTTGATCTTTGCGATAACAAAGCTCAGGCATTATGCATTGGCGCATGAAGTCCGTCTCATCTCGAAGGTGGACCCCCTTAAATATTTGATGTCGAAGGCTATATTGACAGGTCGACTCGCTAAATGGGCTCTGCTCTTGATGGAGTTCTCAATAACGTATCGACCTCTCAAGGCAGTGAAAGGCCAGGCCATCGCCGACTTCCACGCTGAGCATCTGATACCTGCTGATTCTCCTCTGCATTGCGATCTGCCAGATGAACATGTGTTTGACGCGATCGACCGAGGTGATACCTGATGGGAGCTTTATTTCGATGGAGCATCTTCCATGAAGAAACGCAGACAAAGCACCCCTATAATCAAATCGGGGGTAGGCCTCATCTTCGTGACCCCACAAGGAGGAATAATGCGCTTCGCTTTCTCCTTAACAGAGACGAGGACGAATAATGAAGCCGAATACGAAGCTTTGATAGCAGGCCTCGAGATTGCCATTGACATGGGAATTGAAAACCTCCTCATATACGGGGATTCTCAACTGGTCGTTAGTCAAGTAAACGGCGACTACCAAACGTGCAAACTGGAGTTGGTGAAGTACGGTGAAAAGGTGCAACAACTGTTGACCCAAATTCCCTCCTATACTTTGGAAAGTATACCACGCGCGAAAAATAGCAAAGCAGACGTGTTAGCTAAGCTCGCTAAAGAACTGGCTGACGAGAACCTTGATGACGTTAAAATCGTGGTGCAAAGCCGTCAGGTGCTTGCCCCAGCAGAAATATCTCCGGAATCATCCGAAGAAAAGGGAGCGATTGAGCAGACGACTCTACAAATAAAAGACCGTGAGAAGGCTGAGGACTGGAGGGAAGTCTTCATAGACTGCTTTAAGTCCCACCGAATGCCCGAAGAAGCGTCCTCAAGACATCAGCTCATGAAACGAGCTCTATCTTTCGCTTTCGTCAATGATACTCTATACAAGAGATCATTTGACTCTCTATGGTTGAGATGCTTAGGACCTGACGAAGCAGAAAGAGTCGTTCAGGAAGTTCATGACGGAATCTGTGGTTCTCATCAAGCAGGCCCGAAGATGAAGTTAAAAATTAAACGGATGGGTTACTACTGGCCCACGATGATCCAGGACTGCCTCGAGTATGCGAAGCAATGCCACTCATGCTAAATCCATGGGGATTTCATCCACCAGCATCCGAATCCACTACATCCAACGGTGGCTAGCTGGCCATTCGAAATGTGGGGAACTGACATAGTCGGCCCCATCGAACCGGCATCGTCCAGGGGACACCGTTTCATCTTGGTGACGACTGATTACTTCTCCAAATGGGCGGAAGCAGTACCGCTTAGGGAAGTGAGGAAGGAGAATATCCTCCACTTTTTCAAAACGCACGTCATTTACCGGTTTGGAACTCCACGGCGGATTATCTCCGATAACGGGCCAGCGTACAGAAGCCATAAGATTAGCCGCTTCGCGCAACAGCATAATATAGACTGGAGATACTCCTCAGTTTATAATCCACGAGCTAACGGTCCGGCCGAGGCCTTCAATAAGACCTTGACAAAGATCATAAAAAAGACGGTATCCCGAAATAAGAGGGACTGGCACGAGAGACTGCAGGAAGCTCTTTGGGCATATCGAACTACGTTCAAGACGGCCACGAACACAACGCCTTACGCGTTGGTATTCGGTACAGAAGCAGTACTCCCCCTCGAGATAGAGTTGCCTTCTCTACGAGTGGCAGTCCACCACGAATTGACAAACGAAGAAAATACTCACCTTCGGCTTGAGGAGCTTGATGCCCTCGATGAAACCCGGCTCATAGCGCAACAAAATCTGGAGGCCTACAAAGCAAAGATGACGCGCTCGTACGAAAGATTGACCAGGCCGAGGACATTCCACCAAGGCGAACTCGTACTAGTGGTCAAAAGACCTATGATCTCCAATCGTGTCAAGCGGGGAAAACTTGAGCCAAACTATGAAGGCCCGTACATCATAGACAAGATCTACCAGGGTAGAGCCTATCTACTCATGGACATGCACGGTGAAAGGCCTTTCAGGCCAATAAACGGCCGCTTCCTAAATAAATACTACGCTTAATGAGCCACAGCCTAGGTCAATGATAGATGACGACAACTATGTCCGCTCGCTATCTTCCTAAGCTCAGACTTTATAAGCAGTAGCCGGCCTTCCCCTGGATGGACCGAAACGTCCTTAAACTAACGACGGACCGAAACGTCCTTAAAGTAACGACGGACCGAAACGACCTTAAAACTACTACCGCAGCATCCTTAGGCTGATGAGAAAAAAAAATAATAATAAAAAAAACATAAAAAACGGTATGTCCATAAGCAAGAAGGGCACGGATGAAAACCCGAAAGGGCTCCGTGAGTAAAAACAGCAGGGCTACCGGCGAGTATTTGTGAAAACCCGAAAGGGCGCGACCTCATAAAAAAAATAATAATAAAATAAAAAGAATAAAAAAACGGTATGTCCATAAGCAAAGAAGGCACGGATGAAAACCCGAAAGGGCTCCGTGAGTAAAAACAGCAGGGCTACCGGCGAGTGTTTGTGAAAACCCGAAAGAGCGCAACCTCGTTAAAGGACACTTGCGGGGTCCTCACGACCCTGTAAGGAGAAACCACCCGTGTGAGATCCTTACGACTCACAAAGAAGAAACATACTTAGGAGTTCTCACAATTCCTAAGGAGAAAATACGCTTGCGAGATCCTCATGACTCGTAAGGAGAACTCTCTTATGGGACCCTCATGGCTCATAAGATTTGAATGTCTTAAGTCACAGAGACCTAACCTGTGCTTAAGCGAAATCCCCCATACCCTTCGACAATGCCCTACAAGCGGCTCATATTGACCCTTGTATACAATTCACAGGTGCGAATGAGCATTTCCCCAGCAAAGTCCCACCCGTGACTAGGGATACGTCCATATGATGAGCAACCCTTATAAGTCCTCTCGACATATAAGAAGAAAGCCCTCTTGTAAGATCCTTATGACTTACAGAGGAACATACACTTAGGAATCCTCACGATTCCTAGGAAGAAAATACACTACAAGATCCTCATGACTTGTAGGGAGAAATACCTTTGTGAGACTCTTACGGCTCATGAAGTCGAAAGCCTTGGTCGACAGGACCCTTAACCCTGTTTACTAAGCCACCTTTGTTCAACATCGACAGAGGCAAATGATGATTCGCTCCTAGAAACATCCCAATTGTAGCGGTGCTGATGCTGAAATCGGTGTCTAAAATCCAAGCTTGCAGCGAAAAAGCTAGCGAGCCACACATGCATACGAAATAGCCGAAATGATGGGGCAACTTGCAATAAAAAGAAGCAAGTAAAAATGTATGCATGAAAAATAGCCGAAATGATGGGGCAACTCGCAATAAAAAGCAGCGAGTAAAAATGAAATAAATAGCCAAAATGATTGGGCACCGCGAAAAATAGCGGAAATGATAGGGCAATCGCGACCTTCGCGATATAAAAGCTGAAATGATAGAGCATCGCGGAAAAAGAAATAAAATAAAAAAAAAGAAGTTTTAATTTATGCCCTACAGGTGATGTTACATCATACCCTGTATACAATCCAAGGGCGTAAACAAAGAAGTGATCATACTCCCCCCCAGGTTTCATCAAAGAAAGAAGCCAAATCTCGACGGCCCGCAAGTGACCTAGAGATTATCTCAACACTCGTCTCGCAATAACGGACACAACTTCAAGCAAAGAGGAACAGCGGCAACTCCCAAGTCCATGGCTCGGCGATATCCTGACCACCGAAAAGTCAAATCCCAACTCCGTGAAACGCGAATACAATCAACGAAATTCCTGGTTACGTGGAACGCGGATAACGTCACTCTTTGACCCCGTGGAAAACGTCCAGAGCGGATCCTGGTCCTCGCAGAGCACGTCAGTGAACCCGTGTGAAGCATCCAGAGCGGAGCCTAGTCCTCGCCGAGCACGGCAGTGAACCCGTGTGAAGCATCTAGTGCAAAATTCCTGGTTATGTGGAACGCGGATAACGTCACTCTTTGACCCCGTGGAAAACGTCCAGAGCGGATCCTGGTCCTCGCAAAGCATGGCAGTGAACCCGTGTGAAGCATCCAGAGCGGAGCCTAGTCCTCGCCGAGCACGGCAGTGAACCCGTGTGAAGCATCTAGTGCAAAATTCCTGGTTACGTGGAACGCGGATAACGTCACTCTTTGACCCTATGGAAAACGTCCAGAGCGGATCCTGGTCCTCGCAGAGCATGGCAGTGAACACGTGTGAAGCATCCAGAGCGGAGCCTAGTCCTCGCCGAGCACGGCAGTGAACCCGTGTGAAGCATCTAGTGCAAAATTCCTGGTTACGTGGAACGCGGATAACGTCACTCTTTGATCCCGTAGGAAACGTCCAGAGCGGATCCTGGTCCTCGCAGAGCATGGCAGTGAACCCGTGTGAAGCATCCAAAGCGGAGCCTAGTCCTCGCCGAGCATGGTAGTGAACCCGTGTGAAGTATCTAGTGCAAAATTCCTGGTTACGTGGAACGCGAATAACGTCACTCTTTGACCGCATGGAAAACGTCCAGAGCGGATCCTGGTCCTCGCAGAGCACGGCAGTGAACCCGTGTGAAGCATCCAGAGCGGAGCCTGGTCCTCGCCGAGCACGGCAGTGAACCCGTGTGAAGCATCTAGTGCAAAATTCCTGGTTGCGTGGAATGCGGATAATGTCACTCCTTGACCCCGTGGAAAACGTCCAGAGCGGATCCTGGTCCTCGCAGAGCACGGCAGTGAACCTGTGTGAAGCATCCAGAGTGGAGCCTAGTCCTCACCGAGCACGGCAGTGAACCCGTGTGAAGCATCTAGTGAAAAATTCCTGGTTACGTGGAACGCGGATAACGTCACTCTTTGACCCCGTGGAAAACGTCCAGAGCGGATCCTAGTCCTCGCAGAGCAAGACAGTGAACCCGTGTGAAGCATCCAGAGCGGAGCCTAGTCCTCGCCGAGCACGGCAGTGAACCCGTGTGAAGCATCTGGTGCAAAATTCCTGGTCACGTGGAACGCGGATAATGTCACTCTTTGACCCCGCGGAAAACGCCCAGAGCGTAGCCTGGTCCTCGCCAAGCACGGCAGTGAACCCATGTGAAGCATCCAGAGCAAACACCGGACGGTGGAGTCCTTAAAATCCACGGACTATGATGTCCTTAACCTCGACCGTAATGTCTTAAAACTAACAATCAACCACCCTGATTCTGTACTGATTCTACCTTGGTTTAAGGGTACATCTCTTCTCTCCTTTGATACCTGGCGTTGTAATTCCTCAACGTCTTCAAAGAGGTGACGAGTCCCTGCAACCAAACATCGGACTGTGGAGTCCTTAAATCCACGGACTATGAGGTCCTTAACCTTGACTGTGATGTCTTAAAACTAATATCGGACTGTGGGGTCCTTAAATCCACGGACTTTGAGGTCCTTAACATTGACCGTGATGTCTTAAAACTAACATCGGACTGTGGAGTCCCTAAATCCACGAACTATGAGGTCCTTAACCTTGACCGTGATGTCTTAAAACTAACATCGGACTGTGGGGTCCCTAAATCCACGGACTATGAGGTCCTTAACCTTGACCGTGATGTCTTAAAACTAACATCGGACTGTGGAGTCCCTAAATCCACGGAATATAAGGTCCTTAACCTTGACCGTGATGTCTTAAAACTAACATCGGACTGTGGAGTCCCTAAATCCATGGAATATGAGGTCCTTAACCTTGACCGTGATGTCTTAAAACTAATATCGGACTGTGGAGTCCTTAAATCCACGGACTATGATGTCCTTAACCTTGACCGCGACGTCTTTAAACTACGATGCCTTGAGAAACCCCTGACCCCGTGAAAGTATCGAGATTGGGTATCAATATTACAGAGTAGACTAGTGTATATGTTTCTCGACCCCCAACGAGGGGCGATGGTCGGTTTCACTGCCTTTGGTGTTAGTCAGTCACTAAGAATTGTATACAAGTGCTCATTAGATTATGAGTTACACTGGACGGACTCGCCGGGAACATGCTAAATGGTATTATACCTATTATCAGATAGCAGTTCTCTGGTGACATGAGTGCAGGGTAATCTGTCGACCTGAGATTGTCATTTGTCTCGTGTGAGTTCCTACCGTGGTTTGATTAGTACCCTACCACGGCTCTACTGAGTCGTGCAAACAGGTTTTAGTTATGTACAGTCCTAAGCCACATGTAGGTGGATAGTTAGGGATTCGTCTCTTCCTATTAGTGTTATATGCCTTAGAGGCCATTATTGTATAGTACTGGCTTGTATATTATATTTTGGAAGCTTGGGATATATACACGGGTTTATGACAGTCTTGCTCAACATAGTAGTATGCTACTTGGTTTGTATCTATTGTAAGTCTACGGTAGCGCCCCGGCCGTCAATCTGACGCCAAACGCGGAACAAAAACTTTTATAACTGGCGCTATCGCAGACAATATCCCGGATCTTGCTATTAACGCTAAACTAACAAACTGTAAAGAGGTAGAAAGGCTATACCGATCGATCCGAGTCGTTCGGTCTTTAGCCATCATCCCACGCTCCTGTAACGTCTTCAAAATAATAAAATATGATTTTTGGGAAATTTTATAATTTAATATTATTTTAATGAATATTTTAATATTCTGGTATAATTAAATACAGATAAATGGGGAAAAATTATGGAAAATTCTAAAATAAGGTATTTTAAGGAATTGCCTCGTTTTCTGTGCATGCCCCCATTTCCTCTAGTTTTGACCCTGAGTATGTCTAGTTTTGACTGATTCCATCTAGGGTGAAATCTGGGTTGATTTTCCTATGTTGGTGTATAATTTGGGACTTGTTTTAGCATGGATTTTGGTATTTGGTGATTCATTCCTGTCGGGTGGCGTTTGGACGTCAACGACAAGTGGATTTTGATTGTGTTTACATGCGAGTCGATAGGTTTTTACATATGCGGGTAGCGTGTGCTATTTTGGTTTCCGATGTGATTTTCATGTGCTTTAGCATTGTGATATACTTGTAGGTACCCCGCGTGATGTTGAGGCAAAGGAGGTGAAGATAGCGACATCGGCTTTGGCACACGAGAAGCAATGTGAGTAGATTTATATCTATGGGGAGAAGTCGGGTGGATGGCGTATAGCACCCCCGCAGTCCGTGGTGATGTATACGAATACGTATACACACGAATATTTATTATGTGTTGTTTAGGGTTATTGATGGTAATAATGATATTTTGATGATAAGAATATATTGGTTTAGTATAGTGCGAACCCTAGAGTAGTGGTTGCACTCACACATACATTTACACGCATACTTGCATTCATTCTTTCATTTATTAAAGTGCATATGATGGTGCGTATATCTACACATGGGTATGGGACTATGTGTTTATATACGTGGATTTGAGGATGATACGTGGTTTGAGATGATACTTGATGTGAGGCCGTGAGATCGGCGATGTGACATAGCTTGTCTTCGAGGTGCGACATGATAGTTTTAGCGGGCCTTTGGACATGTGCTTTACCCGCATTCATATTTTTATAGATGGTATCGATTTGTACTAGACTTAGAGTAGTACCCCAGATTATGCGATCTGATGATAGTGATACCTGATATGTGATGAGGTACTGTGATATTGACCCCTACCCAGCTATTGGGATGCCGTACGACGATCTACCGTACGAGCCGATATTGATGATAGATCCGCACTCATGACTCGAGGATATCTTACGATATGTTATTGAGGCGGGATCACCGACTATCATATCTATATATATTGACTCAGATTAGGTGGTTTCTTACCCCTCCTGTCTAGATTACTTAGTAGACATTAGACTGGACCGAGTCATACCTATTTCAAACTAACGAATCGGGGATATTTTAAAGATAGGCAGAAGGGTCATACGGATATTTTCAAATGATGTATCTTTTCTTAAAACACCGTAGCCCTTGTTTTTCCAAAAGCCCTGATTCGTCTTATTTCAAATGGCACCCCTGCATGACTTGTACAGATTGGTGTAGATTCTTTACTTTTGCGTTGATTATTCGATTCCGCATATTCATGCTATTTGCATTGCATCGCTTGTACTGTGGTTATATTTCAGTCATGCTGCTAGGACACCAGCACCATTATCGATGATGCATATGTTCCACGTACACTTGTTGCCGGCTCACACACTCATCATCGATAATTGCCATGTCACTGCACTGTAGTACTATTGCATTCAGTATATGATCCTTGCATGACATGATGATATGCATACCTTCCTTTACATGTCGCATACTTCATGCTTTTGATTATACGCATTGAGATATGTTGTTTCTATGATATTTCTGGATTTGGGAACCGAGAGTGTTTCAAAAGAGAATATGTCATTGCTTTAAAAACCCGGTTACCCTTGATATGATATTTCAGTGCGTCCACCATGTGTTTTCTCGGTGCTGAGAGCGACATGTGAAACCCGAATCGAGGAGTGGATGAGCCGATTGCGGGTACATGGTGGACCCGGTATGGTTCCCCTCGGCAAGATGATCGATGAGCTTTGCCGATTGAGCCTGGAGGCGGGCGAGTACCTACCGGTGATTGGTTGGACCTGGCGGTTATCCGGGGGATACTGACCAGAGTCGATGGATAGATTTGGACGTCCTGCCGGGGCCGAAGGCCGATACCGCAGACAGAGCCCGCTGGCCGATCTGAACTGACGGAGCCCGATATATGAGGATTTACGTGCCGATGCTGGGCACAGTTTTCATGATGTTTTCGAGTGCCGATGCTGGGCACTCCGGTTCCATGATTTTGACGTGTCGCGAGGGACACGGGTGGGTTATATCCTCATATTTCCATGCACAGGTTTCATGATATTTACTTGCATGATGGTTATTGTCATTGGGTGACGAGTGGACGGGATCTACGTGTGTGCAGATTTGATTACATTGATCATACCTCATATTCATGACATGCTATTACCTGAGGCACTAGCACGAGCACTTGGCATTACACTCATGTAGAGATTACATTGCCAGTTTAGCATGCTTCAGCTTTATTCATATTGAGGTTTATTTATATCTGATCGTATTGACCTAGGATGGGTCATGCATTCGATCTCTGCTTGTAGATATTTTCTATTCACGAGTTGGCAACTCACCCCCGTTGTGCCCCAGTCCTTGCAGGTTTTTGCCGTACAGATTCCATAGCGGCATTTCTGGCACACTGCTTCCTTATGGGTGACTTGCTTGGATAGGTGGGTTCTTTTGTATCAGAACCGCCATTGTTCATGTATCATTTATTGTATCTAGAATTTCCATCAACCAAAACTTGTATATTGTTTCAGACTTAGAAAACAGTGTTGTTTTATTTCGACCTTAGAGTCGCGCTAGTAGTATTACGGTTTTCTGGCTGTTTGAGTTTCTTTTTTTTTGGGTTTTGATCCTCGCCCTTTGGCGTTGCATATTATTATTGCTTGCGTGGTTGTGACCGTCGATGGACGAAGAGCTAGCTCCCGCTTGGGGATGCCTTTTATCATTTCATATATATTATTCTTGTTGTACCCCGTTTGGGGCCAGTTTTTACAAAGGAAACTCTGCCGAAATTTTCAGGAAAGGTTACACATTTTTAAAAAAATGCATATTCGGCTTAGTTATTTAAAAACTTTGATTTCCAAACATGATTTCCTTACTTTTCAAAAACAGTTTTCCTTATTTACTCTTAAAATGGTTTTAGATTGCTGGGCTTTTGGCTTACTTGGATCAGATGGGGTCCTATAGACTTCATATGGTTCAAGGGCCAGTCACGTGCTCTTTCGGGTCGTGACAAAGTTGGTATCAGAGCGCTAGGTTGACCTTGGTTCGAGTCTAAGTTTGACTATGTGGAGCCTAGGGCGTTATCTATATAAGGAACTTAGGCTTGACCTTACGGAACTTAGACTTGGTCGAGGGGATATTAGACCCGAACTTTCGTCGTGTAGGATGACCCTTGGTTGATGGAATAGGTGACTAAAGTAGAGTGGCGTACCGTGGGTATGTTCCGCGGCATACTTACGACACGCCACTCCGCTTAAGAAACCTTAGGTTGTACATTTCCTTGCATTGTGTCATATTCCTTCCTTTGATCTATCTTCATCGATACTGGTTATGGTTTTGCTGCCGCGATTGCACGGGCAGAGTGAGCTACGGCTCGAGTTGTCAGCATGAGCTCGTCGGGGACGAGGGCTAACCGGGGCATGATTCCAGAGACATACAGTTGCATTGAGGCTTCGTATTTTGTGTTTCCGCACTATGGGCGTTTGACAGATCGCTGCTGTGAGATTTCTAGGATGTACCGGACGGTACCAGAGGATTGAGCCACTAATAGAGGCCAACCAGGATGTGATGACCGTTGATGTATCGCTTATTCATGATGGTTGAGGCGCTTCTTAGCGTACCGACGAATGAGCCAGTTGTTGCTGCGAGTGATGAGATATCGCCCAGATGATTGGAGCTACTGCAGCATGAGCATATTCTTAGAGATGTGATAGTGAGTCGCTAGTCACCGAGGATTAATGACTAGGACATGTGGTTCGTTCGCTTACCCCGATGCGAGGTCATCAGATAGATTGATTCCAGCTAGAGGCGACTTCACGCAGATTCGTTGAGAGTCGATTGAGACGATCGAATGTCAGGAACCTATTTTCCAAGTTTAAAGTATACGGAAAGACATGCAGGTGATTCTATGGACCCTCTAGAAGAATGAAACCCTAACTCGACTTAATGACCGTGTGAAAGCCTTCGAACCTTAGGGTTTGCGGCGGTTCCTCGGCGCCATTAGTGAGGCTTGGGTTTGCCCATCTACGGCTGGACCACCGACGCTGTGGCATGTACTCGATACTATTAAACTGTACCCCAGATGTTGAGCTCTTGGGGGATTGTGAGGTTCTGACGAGTCGATCGGATGATTCGACATCATTCGGATATCATGTGATGGGACACTGCTTGGGAGACTCCAGATACGAGCATAGCCGTCGGAGCGCAGTCTGTGTAGCCATGATGAGATGAGTCCGAACCAGTCGATATTGGAGCAAGGTGGAGTAAAGAGTTCGCACGAGATTTCGACGAGATGACGTTCCACTCCGCTGACATCAGAGATGTGACATGCACGTTGAGGACGTGTTCTGCTAGATATCTTCTACTGAGTGATGAAGATACTGAGTTTGTGATTTCGAGTCCGTGTTAGAGACTTCGGGTGGACCGTAGCCGAGGACATTGCAGTGTGCAGATAAAGACGCGACGTCGAATGGTCGATGATACAGACAAGCGGGACGAGAAGTTCGTGCGAGAGGCAGGAGAGCTGTCACTGCACCCCGTTAAGATTAAAGGCCGGACATGCATACAGAGGCGCAGAGATGCGACCAGCTTCCGAGGAGATGTTGTACTAAGGACGCAGAGGTCCAGAGAGCGAGAAAAGATTTCGCCAGAGTACCAGCCTCCTTACAGTTTGGCTTAGGCAAGATCAGAAGAGACCTTGAGTAGGATTTCTTCCAGTACACTGCTGCAATAAGAGTTGCACCCAGGATCGGATGTGTGATATGCATTCAGAGGACCCGAGGTCGGCGCCAGAGATGTGCTGCTTTACGAGCGGTCGTGAGGATTGACCGAGAGATGACCAGGGAAGTGCAAGAACGGAATCGTTCCTGTCAGCACACCTGACCGGGCCGATGAGCCGATGGATTGCGAGTTGGTAATCTACAGGAAAGATCAGGAACCAGAGGCAGAGGACGCCAGCCGCGAGCAAGAGGCAAGCAGATATCTTGCGCTGCTAGCATCGGATGTACCGGTACCTTCTCGACCCTGAAGGAGGGTATACCGACGACGGTAATTATGATTTGTGATTTTGTGATTTGATTATCACGTATCCGTTGCTTTGGATTTCGGTATTTTGGGCGATCTATTCGCATGATTTAGTCTTGATGACTGAGTTTCATGATATTTGATTTTGTGCACCATGGTTGCACCTACTGGGTATTTATACCTTGTACATAGTTATTACTCTTGAGCTGTTGATTGCGATTTCATGCCTATTTTATGCTGGTGATTTGATTTACGCTTCCAGCAGAGTTTCATGTAATTTTAGTGTTTTGATTTTGCACTCGGTATAGCTTATATGTGCTTGTAGTGCATCGATATGTGTTTTGTACCCGCAGCTGCATACGTTTATGATTTTCTTCATATCTGGATACACTTGGTGTTGCTGCTTACGTATTTGAGTTATTGCTTGGTATTTGTGCATGGGATGCACCAGTTCTATACTTCGTGCATTTGTCGCACCAGTTTTATGTTTCTTGCGTTTATCGCATCAGATTTATATTTCGTGCCTTTGTTGCACCGGATTTATATTTTGTGCATTACGATTGCACCTGACTTCGATTTGATGCCTTTCGGTATGTCGATTTTGATTGTGATATTGATGTGGATTCTTGCACTCCGTGCTTTTGACTGGACTTACGCATATTCGACGTTGCTATTGGATTTTGTGATTCCGTGCATATTGAGTGCGCAGGGTCTAGATTTCCATTCGTGCATGATGGATGCACCGATTTGGATTTTCGCGCATGTTGGGCGCATGTTTTGAGATACGATTTTGGGGCACACCAGATGCACTAAATCGAGATTCTTCGTGCATGTCAGATGCACCTGTTTTGGCTGTCAGGCACACATGTTGCCTATGACAGATGCTTCGTGCACACCCGTTGCACCTAGATGTTGTTTTGTGCACATGTTTAGCGCATATATGGATTTTGATTTCCGTGCGCGTCAGACGCACAGGGTGGTGTTATGTGCATTTTTGGAATTTATTCCTTTTGGAGCAGTACATTTTTATGATGTGGGATATTTGCTTTCATACTGAGCAGGACTAGTCAGTGGACAGTGCCTGGATATATTTTGCATGCATCGATAGTTATCGAAGGGATTTCCGAAAAGCGAGCTATAGTCTCAGTATATACCTACGTGTCCGATATGACACAAAACGTTTTAAAAACAAGGAAACCCTTCTGATTATTTTCAAAATGGTGGAACGTGCTTATTAAACAAAGGATATATATACACATATATAGTTATTTTCTTATGAGAAACGTCCGCCACTGTGCAGTGTTACGCGCATCGCACAGCGACTTAAAAAGATTTGGCATACAGTTGCATCAGCTAATTACATGTATAGATTGGGTGTCTACATGTATAGTCTTGGTCCATATCATATTGATTTTGTATTGGATTTGACATTGTGTCGTTACCATGACTCCGATGATTGCGGATGCTTGATGGAGTGTTGCTTTTGAGTTATCTGCTCAGTACTCATGCGCATGCATTGCGCTATGATGTTTTATGTATAGATGATTTCGGAGCCCCGATGACTTGGAATTTGTATTGAAATATTTTAGTATTTGGGGGTTTAAATTTAAATTCGGGGACCGAATTTCTTTAAGGGGGGTAGATTGTAACGTCTTCAAAATAATAAAATATGATTTTTGGGAAATTTTATAATTTAATATTATTTTAATGAATATTTTAATATTCTGGTATAATTAAATACAGATAAATGGGGAAAAATTATGGAAAATTCTAAAATAAGGTATTTTAAGGAATTGCCTCGTTTTCTGTGCATGCCCCCATTTCCTCTAGTTTTGACCCTGAGTATGTCTAGTTTTGACTGATTCCATCTAGGGTGAAATCTGGGTTGATTTTCCTATGTTGGTGTATAATTTGGGACTTGTTTTAGCATGGATTTTGGTATTTGGTGATTCATTCCTGTCGGGTAGCGTTTGGACGTCAACGACAAGTGGATTTTGATTGTGTTTACATGCGAGTCGATAGGTTTTTACCTATGCGGGTAGCGTGTGCTATTTTGGTTTCCGATGTGATTTTCATGTGCTTTAGCATTGTGATATACTTGTAGGTACCCCGCGTGATGTTGAGGCAAAGGAGGTGAAGATAGCGACATCGGCTTTGGCACACGAGAAGCAATGTGAGTAGATTTATATCTACGGTGAGAAGTCGGGTGGATGGCGTATAGCACCCCCGCAGTCCGTGGTGATGTATACGAATATGTATACACACGAATATTTATTATGTGTTGTTTAGGGTTATTGATGGTAATAATGATATTTTGATGATAAGAATATATTGGTTTAGTATAGTGCGAACCCTAGAGTAGTGGTTGCACTCACACATACATTTACACGCATACTTGCATTCATTCTTTCATTTATTAGAGTGCATATGATGGTGCGTATATCTACACATGGGTATGGGACTATGTGTTTATATACGGGATTTGAGGATGATACGTGGTTTGAGATGATACTTGATGTGAGGCCGTGAGATCGGCGATGTGACATAGCTTGTCTTCGAGGTGCGATATGATAGTTTTAGCGGGCCTTTGGACATGTGCTTTACCCGCATTCATATTTTTATAGATGGTATCGATTTGTACTAGACTTAGAGTAGTACCCCAGATTATGCGATCTGATGATAGTGATACCTGATATGTGATGAGGTACTGTGATATTGACCCCTACCCAGCTATTGGGATGCCGTACGACGATCTACCGTACGAGCCGATATTGATGATAGATCCGTACTCATGACTCGAGGATATCTTACGATATGTTATTGAGGCGGGATCACCGACTATCATATCTATATATATTGACTCAGATTAGGTGGTTTCTTACCCCTCCTGTCTAGATTACTTAGTAGACATTAGACTGGACCGAGTCATACCTATTTCAAACTAACGAATCGAGGATATTTTAAAGATAGGCAGAAGGGTCATACGGATATTTTCAAATGATGTATCTTTTCTTAAAACACCGTAGCCCTTGTTTTTCCAAAAGCCCTGATTCGTCTTATTTCAAATGGCACCCCTGCATGACTTGTACAGATTGGTGTAGATTCTTTACTTTTGCGTTGATTATTCGATTCCGCATATTCATGCTATTTGCATTGCATCGCTTGTACTGTGGTTATATTTCAGTCATGCTGCTAGGACACCAGCACCATTATCGATGATGCATATGTTCCACGTACACTTGTTGCCGGCTCACACACTCATCATCGATAATTGCCATGTCACTACACTGTAGTACTATTGCATTCAGTATATGATCCTTGCATGACATGATGATATGCATACCTTCCTTTACATGTCGCATACTTCATGCTTTTGATTATACGCATTGAGATATGTTGTTTCTATGATATTTCTGGATTTGGGAAACGAGAGTGTTTCAAAAGAGAATATGTCATTGCTTTAAAAACCCGGTTACCCTTGATATGATATTTCAGTGCGTCCACCATGTGTTTTCTCGGTGCTGAGAGCGACATGTGAAACCCGAATCGAGGAGTGGATGAGCCGATTGCGGGTACATGGTGGACCCGGTATGGTTCCCCTCGGCAAGATGATCGATGAGCTTTGCCGATTGAGCCTGGAGGCGGGCGAGTACCTACCGGTGATTGGTTGGACCTGGCGGTTATCCAGAGGATACTGACCAGAGTCGATGGATAGATTTGGGCGTCCTGCCGGGGCCGAAGGCCGATACCGCAGACAGAGCCCGCGGGCCGATCCGGACTGACGGAGCCCGATATATGAGGATTTACGTGCCGATGCTGGGCACAGTTTTCATGATGTTTTCGAGTGCCGATGCTGGGCACTCCGGTTCCATGATTTTGACGTGTCGCGAGGGACACGGGTGGGTTATATCCTCATATTTCCATGCACAGGTTTCATGATATTTACTTGCATGATGGTTATTGTCATTGGGTGACGAGTGGACGGGATCCACGTGTGTGCAGATTTGATTACATTGATCATACCTCATATTCATGACATGCTATTACCTGAGGCACTAGCACGAGCACTTGGCATTACACTCATGTAGAGATTACATTGCCAGTTTAGCATGCTTCAGCTTTATTCATATTGAGGTTTATTTATATCTGATCGTATTGACCTAGGATGGGTCATGCATTCGATCTCTGCTTGTAGATATTTTCTATTCACGAGTTGGCAACTCACCCCCGTTGTGCCCCAGTCCTTGCAGGTTTTTGCCGTACAGATTCCATAGCGGCATTTCTGGCACACTGCTTCCTTATGGGTGACTTGCTTGGATAGGTGGGTTCTTTTGTATCAGAACCGCCATTGTTCATGTATCATTTATTGTATCTAGAATTTCCATCAACCAAAACTTGTATATTGTTTCAGACTTAGAAAACAGTGTTGTTTTATTTCGACCTTAGAGTCGCGCTAGTAGTATTACGGTTTTCTGGCTGTTTGAGTTTCTTTTTTTTTGGGTTTTGATCCTCGCCCTTTGGCGTTGCATATTATTATTGCTTGTGTGGTTGTGACCGTCGATGGACGAAGAGCTAGCTCCCGCTTGGGGATTCCTTTTATCATTTCATATATATTATTCTTGTTGTACCCCGTTCGGGGCCAGTTTTTACAAAGGAAACTCTGCCGAAATTTTCAGGAAAGGTTACACATTTTAAAAAAAATGCATATTCGGCTTAGTTATTTAAAAACTTTGATTTCCAAACATGATTTCCTTACTTTTCAAAAACAGTTTTCCTTATTTACTCTTAAAATGGTTTTAGATTGCTGGGCTTTTGGCTTACTTGGATCAGATGGGGTCCTATAGACTTCATATGGTTCAAGGGCCAGTCACGTGCTCTTTCGGGTCGTGACAACTCCTTTGTGGCAACTCCGATCTCTTTGCTCCTTGTCGAGGTGGCACCACATCTATGGATCTTTAAACGGGCTCCCGCCTCTATACTGAGGCAACTCGATCATCAAGTCTGCTAAAAGAAATGACCAAGATAAAGTAGAGAACGAGTAGAATACATTTTCTCAAACACTCTTTGGTTCTCATCACATGAGAGGGTAAGAGTGGAGGGTGAAGAAGATGCTAGGGTTTGGAAATGGTGAACTCAAGAAACACTAGTGAGCCAAAAGAAAACTTAGCTCAAATACGTGTGTTCTATCATCCTTCTCTTGTGAATAGATATGAGAGGATATATAATCAAGACCATAAACAAATATCTAATGAAAATATCTCCTCAAATATCCAAACCGAAAACAAAACACATTTAATTCTTCATGACTCACTTAGTGACTCATTAGCATGAGTTACTAATGAACATGCTAGAATAATGTGTCATCCATAATGAGTCACCATTTCCAAAACCAAATAATCATTTAAACCAAAACGATTAATCCAAAAAGAAATGCATTTTCTAAAATATTCTCATAACGGATTATGAAAATACCCCTCACCTGTAAATAAATACCTGTATCCGTATTCCGACCGAATACGAATACGAGAGACTAAAATATTCCGACTCAATATAATACATGGATCCGGCTTAAACCAAAGCCCACCAGTATTATCTGCCCGAAATATGACATGTGCATAAATGCACGTGCATTTTCCGAACCCTGCCATAAAACCATACGGCCTCTACAACGTTTCTCCCGAACTTGGGAAATTATCTGTAGGGGACTCTAAAGACTCATCAGTACCCTGGCAGTGGGTTTAACCACAAGCACGTCAGTGGCACTAGCAGGGCGTAACGGCTGCCCATGTACTGACCTCAAGAGAAGCCGGTGAGCAAACTTATCCTGGAACCCTGCTGAGCCTACCAATGACAATATACATACAGTCCGGTCCGTTCGTCTATGAGTATCGCATATCGGGCCTAGGGGGCTGGTAACGTCACACCCCCAATAGCGGTATAAGTCATGTTGGAGTGTAGCCCAGAACACCCTGAGATACTACTGGAGTACCTACCAGTAAATCTCCTGCCTCGGCCGAGGGCTTTGTGTAATAGCTCTCCTAGACACAGCGCGATCTCACCCCCAATACCGGGAGAGACGAATCCCCTGACGATCCGCTCACTTGCCTCCATGTGGCTCGGGACTGTACCCAAAAAAGGCATGTTTGCATGACTCCTTTGAGCCGTGGTATGGTAGAAATCAAAGCACAGTGGGAACTCATACGAGATAAATGACGACCTCAGGTCGATGAACTAACATGTACACATGTCACCAGGGAACTGCTATCTGACGCTAAGTATAAATACCAACTAGCAGGTTCCCGGCGAGTCCTGTCCGGTGCACTCATAACCCAATGAGCACCTGTATACATCTTAGGTGATCCAACTGACACCAGTGGCTTGTGAGACCGGCCACCGCCCCTCGTCGGGGTCTCGACTGTATACACTAGTCTACTCCAGAGTATCGATGCCCTGTCTCGAAACTCCCACGACTAGGGACCACTTTTTATGATGTGCTTATGGACTACCCAACTCTCACGTATATGATCGCCATCATACTGTTGGTAGTCAAGCAAGATCCTAAGGGCTCTATCAACGTGTAATAGTGATCATTCACCTGAACCTGTACACGACTGATAAAGGCAGACCTGATAGCATACTATCATCACGAGTAAGACTGTGCTACCGGTATAGGTCCTCCCTCAATCATTGCAATCACGTAACTGTGATCCAATAATTGACTTTGAGGGCACTATATCCAACAATCTCCCACTTGCACTTAAGGCTAATTATTATGATGTCGCATACTCACAGCCCGTGTGATACCGAACACCCAACTCCTCTACTAATCATTTTCACAAAGCTCATTTGTAAAACTCTTATGTTCGAGAAATAGCCTCAGCGAGTGGATTCGCCCTGATGTTCCTTTCTATGTCTCTCTTAATCTCAAGTTCGCGGAGAAAGCCATCTCCCGAATTGAGTAATACATGTCTTAGAATATGTCTGGATATCTGATGGGACCTAGTTCATAAATGAACTTCAAATCCAAACTTTTTAGACTGTATCGTCAACGGAACCCCTGTACCATGCCTCCCACAGTATCCTCTTGGACCACCTGTCCATAATACTGCCCCCTTCGTCAGAGGGAAAACTATAACTCTGACAATCACTCTGTCATCCATGTCACCTTTGACGCCTGGAATGATAACCGTCTATGAAGGAGGTGTAAGTCCACGTTGCGACCCCCGGTTCTTACGGGGAGGCGGAAACGGTATAAAAACAAATTTTTAGCGCAAGGGGCAACATGGACTAAGCAAAGTCGGGATCTTTGACTAAACTAAAACTAGCAAACTTAGCTAAAGAGAGTTAGCTACTCGGATGGAGATGGTTATACCTTAACTTGAACTCCTTCGTCTTCAAGCTCCGATGGTGGTTCGATGGCTCCTTCTCGTTGTCTCCGTACGCCGAAGATAGATCCACTTGAAAGCTCCAACCTTTAGCTCCTTCTTCGTTCTTTGAAGAAACTAGTTCACTTGGTTTGCCAAACCTAGTGAACTAGAATGAGTAGAGAGGAAATAGAATGGGATTTTATCTATGGTTCTTGATTCTCAACTCATGAGACAAGAGAACCATAGATCAAGAGAGGGAGCAAGAGGTTGAGGGTGAGAGCAAGAAGAGAGCTCAAGAACAAGAGAGAGAATGAGCAAGAAAGAATGAGCAAGTATTTTGTCTCTCACCCTCTCATAATCCAAAAGCAATGATAACTTATCATATTAACAAAAGTCTTATGTGATGGTTAGAAGCAACCACAACCATATCATTTCATGCACTCATTTTACACAAATGAGCAAGTAAACAAAAGTCTTTGCCATGAAATGATGGCTATGGTTATCATGATGGTCAACTAGTCAAGCCTAGTCAACCGGTCAACAAGTCAACAAAAGTCAACAAGTCAACAAAGTCAACAAGTCAACAAAAGTCAACAAGTCAACAACCATATCACCATAATACTTAATTAATATAATAGTTAATCACATATCATATTCTCATTAGGGTTGAGCATAAAGTCAAATAGTCAACGGTCAACTGTCAACAACCCTAATGAGAATCCGCTGCCTCTGCCTCCCTGTCAACTGTGCATACACACCCGCATCCGCGTTCCGAGGAACACGAATGCAAACTGGATAAATCCAATCCCATAAGATACACTAGGATCTGGCTTAAACCAAAGCCCGCTAGTGTAAACTGTCCGGACACTGTACGTGCACAAGTGCACGGATGTGACCGAACCCTGTCGCAAAACCATGCGACCTGTCGCAATACCATGTGACCTCTACTCTTTTTCCTAAAGGCGAAAAGCTTTCTGTGTGGGACTCTAAAGACTCGACACTACGCTGGCAGTGGGTTTAACCACAGACCGCAAGCGGCACTAGCTGTGCGTAACGGTCCCCAGGTAATGCCGACAAGAAGACGGACGAGGCGAAACCCATCTGAACTCCTACTGAGCCTGAGTGTGACATTCTCCGTACAGTCCGGTCTGTTCGTCTGATACATCGCATGGCGGGCCTAGGGGGCGGTAAACGTCAGTCCCCCAATAGCAGTACAAGTCGTGCCGGAGCGAAGCCCAAAACACCCTGAGATAACACTGGAAACCTACCAGTATATCTCGTTTGCCCTGGCCAGGGACTACTCGTGTAATGGCTCTCCTAGACACAGCGCGATGTCAATCCCCAATACCGGGTGAGACGAATCCTGTCTAACCGTCACTGCCTCCAAGTGCTTCGGGACTGCACCCAACCACTACCTGTTTGCACGACTCCTTTGAGCCGTGGTAGGGTAGTGATCAAAGTACAGTGGGAACACACTCGAGGCGGAGTGACAGTGTCAAGTCAGCGGACTAAGCTGTACTCATGTCACCTGGGAACTGATAACTGACGATAGGTATAATACCAACTAGTCAGTTCCCGACGAGTCCTGTCCAGTGTACCCGTAACCTAACGAGCACCCGCATACTATCTCAAGTACGACGTACTGACGGCTGTGGGACAGACCGTCTCCCACACTGGGATGAGAGGCGCATGCGCTGGTCTACTCCGGAGTATCGATGCCCTGTCTCGATAGTCCTGCGACCAGGGACCTGCATAAGGATGTGCTTATAGATTACCCAGCCCCACTAGTGTGACGGCCATCACATCGCTGGTAATCAAGCAAAGATCCTAAGGGCTCTACTAATGTGTATAGGCGATATACAAAAATAAACACATGTACACATTGAAGTAGAAACAAACCAAGTAGCATACTACTATTTTGAGCAAGATTGTATATACAAGGTGAATATCCCAAGCATCCATTAAGTAATATACAAACTAGTATGATACAGTAATGGCCTCTAGGGCATATACGCTAACAATCTCCCACTTGCACTAAGGCCATGTACTGGCGTATCGAAGACCTATCATCTCGATCAGCCGCTCGAACTGAGTCTGGGGCAGGGCCTTGGTGAATGGATCAGCAGTGTTATCTTCTGAAGCGACTCTCCGAACCTCGATCTCCTGGCGATCTACGATCTCCCTGATCAGGTGATACCGCCTCAAGATGTGCCTGGATCTCTGATGGGACCTGGGTTCCTTCGCTAAAGCTATAGCCCCGTTGTTGTCGCAATACAGAGGTATTGGATCAACAATGGACGGAACCACATGAAGTTCTTTCAAGAACTTCCTCATCCAGACAGCTTCTTTTGCGGCATCAGATGCAGCGATGTATTCCGCTTCCATCGTCGAGTCTGCAACGGTTTCTTGTTTGGAACTCTTCCAACACACCGCCCCTCCATTGAGGGTAAAGACAAAACCTGACATGGACTTGGAATCATCCTTGTCACTCTGGAAGCTGGAGTCAGCAAAGGCCTCGATCTGGAGGTCTTTTCCGCCATACACCAAGAACATCTCCTTAGTCCTTCTCAGGTACTTGAGAATGTTCTTTACCGCTATCCAGTGTTTCTCCCCAGGGTTTGACTGATACCGGCTTACCACACTCAGTGCATAAGCTACATCCGGTCTGGTACACAACATCGCATACATTATAGAGCCTACCGCAGAAGCGTAGGGTATAATAGACATGCGATCCCTCTCCAAATCAGTCTTGGGAGACATCTCTTTAGAGAGGGTGATCCCGTGACAAGCCGGTAGGTTACCGCGCTTGGAATCTTCCATACTGAATCTCTTCAGTATGGTGTCGATGTACCTGGACTGTGAAAGTCTTAATATCCTCTTGGATCTGTCACGGTAGATCCGGATACCCAGAATGTATGAGGCATCACCCAGGTCTTTCATGGAGAACCTGTGTGACAAGAACCCCTTGACAGATTGTAGCATAGGAATGTCATTTCCTATTAAGAGAATGTCATCCACGTACAAAACGAGGAATACTACAGTTCTCGCTACAAATCTACTATAGATGCATGGTTCATCTGGATTTTTGATAAAGCCAAATTCTTTGACTGTCTCATCAAAGCAGATGTTCCAACTCTGCGATGCCTGCTTTAGTCCATAAATGGACTTAAGCAACTTGCACACCTTTCCGCTGCTCCCACTCTGAATGAAGCCCTCTGGCTGGTCCATATAGACACACTCCTCTAAATTTCCATTTAGAAAAGCTGTCTTTACGTCCATTTGCCAGATCTCATAGTCGTGGAAGGCAGCAATGGCAAGAAGGATCCGAATGGATTTCAGCATGGCTACTGGAGAAAAGGTTTCGTCATAGTCCAAGCCAGGTCTTTGACGGAAACCCTTTGCTACCAGCCTAGCTTTATAGGTCTCAACCTGTCCATCTACACCAATCTTCCTTTTGAAGATACACTTGCATCCTACGGGTTTTACCCCGTCTGGAGCAATGTCCAACGTCCATACCTTGTTGGTGTACATGGACTCCATTTCGGTCCGTATTGCATCCAGCCATTTCACTGAGTCAACGCTCTGAACGGCCTGATGGAAGCTAGTAGGCTCATCATAATCTATGATGCAATCCTCTCTATCCCCGTCTATGAGAAAACCGTAGTATCTCTCGGGCGGATGAGTCTGCCTACTACTCCTGCGGAGCGGCGTAGGAATGTCCTGTTCTGTTGAACCCTCTGGTTCCACTAAGCTTTCAGTAACAGTCTGTGGTTCTGGAACTTCTTCCAGTTCTATTGTGTTCCCACTTATCTGGGTTTCCAAAAACTCAGTTTCCAAGAAGCGGGCATGCTGAGAAACAAAGACCTTTTGTTTCTCAGCTGAATAGAAAAGATACCCCCTGGAGTTCCTTGGGTATCCCACAAACTTACACTGTACTGAACGTGCCTCAAGCTTGTCCGCATGCTTCTTTTTTACAAAAGCTGGACATCCCCATACCTTAAGATACTTAAGACAGGGTTTCTTCCCAGTCCACATCTCATATGGGGTGGTAGGCACAGTCTTGGTGGGAGCCTTGTTCAAGAGATACGCAGCTGCTTCTAGTGCATATCCCCAGAATGATCGCGGTAACTCAGCGTTACTCATCATGGACCGAACCATATGCAATAGGGTTCGGTTCCGTCTCTCCGATACACCATTATGTTGCGGAGTATATGGAGGAGTAAGCTGAGAGAGAATACCATTCTCTTTTAAGTAATTCAGGAATTCGGCACTTAAGTATTCTCCACCTCGATCCAATCTTAGAATCTTAATACTTTTGCCGGTCTGTTTCTCTACTTCATTCTTATACTCCTGGAATTTTCCAAAGGCCTCGGACTTATGTTTCATTAAGAAGACATAGCCGTACCTTGAGAAGTCATCCGTAAAAGTAATGAAGTAAGAATGTCCGCTTCGGGCATGTGTAGACATTGGACCGCATACATCACTGTGTACGAGTCCCAAGAGCTCGCTCGCTCTTACTCCTTGTCCAGTAAACGGAGTCTTTGTCATCTTTCCTTTGAGACAAGATTGACAAGTGGCATACGATTGATATTCGAACGCATTCAAATATCCTTCTGTATGTAACTTAGTCAACCTTCTCTCATTGATGTGACCCAATCTACAATGCCATAAGAAAGTCTGATTCATTTCCGGAGACTTTCTTTTGTGTGTATTCTGGACGTTGAAAATCTGTGGTTGGTTTAACACGTATATACCATTACTCAATGTACCTGACCCAATCAAAACTTGATTAAGGTGAATGTTTACAACATTACTTACAAACGCAAATTCATAACCTTCTTTAGAAACTAAAGATACAGAAATGATATTACAAGTTGCGTTGGGTACAAAAAAGCAATTACGCAAAACCAAAACATGTCCATCTGACATTCCCAGGTGATAGTCCCCCACGGCTTTAGCATCCATGCTAGCTCCGTTCGCAACTCTGAGGGTCATGTCACCTGCTTTCAAAACACTACGGTTTCTCAACGCCTGCAAAGAATTACAGATATGAGATCCTGATCCGGTATCCAATACCCAGGAAGTAGAGTTTATTGAAAGACAGTTTCCAATAACATACACACCTGAAGCTGAAGCTGCAACCTGCTTCAATTCCTGTGTTCTGGCCTTCCAGGCCCTGCAATCATTCTTCCAGTGTCCTTTCTTATGACAATAGAAGCATTCTTCCTTATCCACAAGCTTCCCCGCTATCTTTGTTGCTTTACCTTTTCCCTTCGTATCCACTTTACTAACACCGCCCCTTGGTTTGGCGGGGGCCTTCTTCTTCTTTCCCTTGGCTTTCGCCTTGGACCTAGAAGAAGATGATCCTCCTACAAACAAAGTGGATGTATCCCTACCTTTCTGTAGGGTGCCCTCTGCGCTCCTCAGCATGTTGAGAAGCTCTGAAAGTTCAACCTCTTTTTCTTGTAGGTTGAAGTTCAGTATGAACTGGGCGTAAGTGGAAGGAAGGGACTGGAGAACTATATCCGTATATAGCTCACTCTCTAATGTGATCCCTAGGTCAGCGAGCTCCTCAATGTAGCCGATCATCTTTAGCACGTGCTCGGCTACTGATGATCCGACGGCCATTCTTGTCGAAAATAACTTTTTCGACGCTTCGTATCTTGCGATACGTGATTGCTCTCCATACAGTTCTTTTGTATGGAGCAATATGGACTCCATGTCCATATTCTCATGCCTCCTCTGATGTTCGTTGTCCATCGAGGCAAGCAGGAGGCACTTGGCCTTCGCGCTATCAATCTCCCAAGTCTTGCGGATTTCCTTATCCGCGACGCTGGAAGTTGGACCAGGGACAGGGGGAGCTTTGGTGGTAAGAAGATACCCCAGCTTGTCATAAGTGATTGCTATCTTGACATTCCTGAGCCAATCTTTGTAGTTTGGCCCTGTCAGTTTGTTTTTATCTAGGAGTAACTTAAGTCCAGTCATGTTGATTGGTCGCTGCAATTAGGAGAGAGAAGAAGAAACACTCAGCATGATGCTCTTGCAAGTTTAGAGTGGTTTTTAATTTGTCTAAACAGGATGGCTCCCACTGTTTCTCGAATCCCTCCTCAAACCATAAAGGAAGAATTAGTCAGGATCAATCCCACCGTACAATACTTGCTTAACCGTTCAGCCAGGCCGGTGTCGGTACTTCGAGGGAGGTTTTCCAACGCTTTCGCGAAGTTCCTTAATTAAAGAACCTCTTTTCCCTGGGGGCGTAGCCCCGCTAACACCTTTCTAGGCACCTACTAGGTTAATAGCATTGATCGTTAAGTGAGAAATTTTCCGAGGAGTAGCATATACTCACAGTAGGATCGGGATCCAAATATCATCGCGTGACGAAACTGAAGGAATCCTACCAGAATCATCACACTCCAAATGGTATGCAAATCTAGCAAGTTTCAGTACTTATGAAACTCCCGATGTGGATTTTTGCCCCATGCTCTTATGACCTTGACGAAGGTCAACAAATCATAAGTCACATGTCAAGTTCTGCCCGTCATTATATCCACCCGTATATACCCTTGACGAAGGTCAACAAGGTAATGCGAATGTCCCAAACCAACGCATCTATCTATGCTACATATGAATACCCAATAGCTACCAATCACTATGCCTTGACGAAGGTCAACAAATACAGCTTGAATACTATTGAATATTCATACGAAACGACGGAGGGCTACGAATGGTTTTGGCAAAACCGTGAACGTAGTGAACTTGATTTGGTCGATGGAACGAGATAGCTTTTAAAAGGAGTGGCTCAAGCTCCGCATTTAAAAGTTGGTTTTGAAAAGAACCGAGTGGTTTTTCGAAAGTGTTCCAACGACTTTAACTTGGTTTATTATCTTGCATTAGTTCTTTTAATGCGTGATATTCTTGCATTAGTTCTTTTAATGCGTCCCATCATTTAATCCTACCATTGCAGAAAACAACCAAAATATGACGTACGCTTATGCCATTCGCATTCGCCACGGGGCCCCGTCATTACCCGTTAGGTTACTTAACTAACGACAGAGCGGGGGCTGGGCTAGCGCGTCTGTAAAACATAAGCAACGCCTAAATAATATCATATATAGATATACTGCAATGATAAACATTTCAGATCACAGATAAATACATTGGATATACTAGGAATCTGTAATTTGTACGAGCCTGTAACAAAAACAGATTACACGGTCGCGGTGAATAGCCAATACCCCACCCAAGACCCCTACGGGTGCGGCAAACTACCCGCCAAGTACCCGAAGCATAGCAACCTCCCTCATCTCCATGAGTAGGCCACTCGACACTTCGGCATACCCGGTAGTTTGTGCACCCCTCCATGGGTCTATCCTAGGAGCAAAAACAGTAAAAAGAAATTATACAATGACGGCTACAACCCCGACCCGGTTGTGCGGCCATACAAATAATTATTACATCAATTTACAAATTTACATGAATTGCAAGAAAAGAAAACTCTCGTCTCACAACCCCCGGCTATTCACCCGCGATAATCCAACATATTTATATACACATTTCAGCACATTACAGATCATGTATAACCCCGGCCAATCGACTTATAGCGATTAGCCGACGTTCAATACATGCAAACATCACAGATATAACCATCATAGTCAAAGCGCGGTGAAGTTCGGAAAAAATACGGAATTATAGGACCCCAAAAGGAAATTTCTTTTCTGGAAAATCTGGGCACATATAATATATTCCAAAAATCCCAAAACCAATACAGACACACACTGCACGAAAAACGATGCAGAGAAGACGACAAACTGCGGCGCTTCCGCGGCACATGCCTACCTCGTGCGGCGGAAGCGCGGCGGTTTGAACGAATTAGGGCAACGTTTTTCTTGGGTGTTCACACAAAACCCTGAGCCGAATTTAGGTATATAATTTTTTTCATTTTGAGCCAAAAAAATTTCAACAGAAACTCACGTTTTGTAAAAGTTTGGTTTTTGGATTTTTCCGGTTCCGAACTTCGTTACACTTCACTACCAAGCTAGTTTAAGTTTAGTTAGGCTCTGATACCACTGTAAGTCCACGTTGCGACCCCCGGTTCTTACGGGGAGGCGGAAACGGTATAAAAACAAATTTTTAGCGCAAGGGGCAACATGGACTAAGCAAAGTCGGGATCTTTGACTAAACTAAAACTAGCAAACTTAGCTAAAGAGAGTTAGCTACTCGGATGGAGATGGTTATACCTTAACTTGAACTCTTTCGTCTTCAAGCTCCGATGGTGGTTCGATGGCTCCTTCTCGTTGTCTCCGTACGCCGAAGATAGATCCACTTGAAAGCTCCAACCTTTAGCTCCTTCTTCGTTCTTTGAAGAAACTAGTTCACTTGGTTTGCCAAACCTAGTGAACTAGAATGAGTAGAGAGGAAATAGAATGGGATTTTATCTATGGTTCTTGATTCTCAACTCATGAGACAAGAGAACCATAGATCAAGAGAGGGAGCAAGAGGTTGAGGGTGAGAGCAAGAGGAGAGCTCAAGAACAAGAGAGAGAATGAGCAAGAAAGAATGAGCAAGTATTTTGTCTCTCACCCTCTCATAATCCAAAAGCAATGATAACTTATCATATTAACAAAAGTCTTATGTGATGGTTAGAAGCAACCACAACCATATCATTTCATGCACTCATTTTACACAAATGAGCAAGTAAACAAAAGTCTTTGCCATGAAATGATGGCTATGGTTATCATGATGGTCAACTAGTCAAGCCTAGTCAACCGGTCAACAAGTCAACAAAAGTCAACAAGTCAACAAAGTCAACAAGTCAACAAAAGTCAACAAGTCAACAACCATATCACCATAATACTTAATTAATATAATAGTTAATCACATATCATATTCTCATTAGGGTTGAGCATAAAGTCAAATAGTCAACGGTCAACTGTCAACAACCCTAATGAGAATCCGCTGCCTCTGCCTCCCTGTCAACTGTGCATACACACCCGCATCCGCGTTCCGAGGAACACGAATGCAAACTGGATAAATCCAATCCCATAAGATACACTAGGATCTGGCTTAAACCAAAGCCCGCTAGTGTAAACTGTCCGGACACTGTACGTGCACAAGTGCACGGATGTGACCGAACCCTGTCGCAAAACCATGCGACCTGTCGCAATACCATGCGACCTCTACTCTTTTGCCTAAAGGCGAAAAGCTTTCTGTGTGGGACTCTAAAGACTCGACACTACGCTGGCAGTGGGTTTAACCACAGACCGCAAGCGGCACTAGCTGTGCGTAACGGTCCCCAGGTAATGCCGACAAGAAGACGGACGAGGCGAAACCCATCTGAACTCCTACTGAGCCTGAGTGTGACATTCTCCGTACAGTCCGGTCTGTTCGTCTGATACATCGCATGGCGGGCCTAGGGGGCGGTAAACGTCAGTCCCCCAATAGCGGTACAAGTCGTGCCGGAGCGAAGCCCAAAACACCCTGAGATAACACTGGAAACCTACCAGTATATCTCGTTTGCCCTGGCCAGGGACTACTCGTGTAATGGCTCTCCTAGACACAGCGCGATGTCAACCCCCAATACCGGGAGAGACGAATCCTGTCTAACCGTCACTGCCTCCATATGCTTCGGGACTGCACCCAACCACTACCTGTTTGCACGACTCCTTTGAGCCGTGGTAGGGTAGTGATCAAAGTACAGTGGGAACACACTCGAGGCGGAGTGACAGTGTCAAGTCAGCGGACTAAGCTGTACTCATGTCACCTGGGAACTGATAACTGACGATAGGTATAATACCAACTAGTCAGTTCCCGACGAGTCCTGTCCAGTGTACCCGTAACCTAACGAGCACCCGCATACTATCTCAAGTACGACGTACTGACGGCTGTGGGACAGACCGTCTCCCACACTGGGATGAGAGGCGCATGCGCTGGTCTACTCCGGAGTATCGATGCCCTGTCTCGATAGTCCTGCGACCAGGGACCTGCATAAGGATGTGCTTATATATTACCCAGCCCCACTAGTGTGACGGCCATCACATCGCTGGTAATCAAGCAAAGATCCTAAGGGCTCTACTAATGTGTATAGGCGATATACAAAAATAAACACATGTACACATTGAAGTAGAAACAAACCAAGTAGCATACTACTATTTTGAGCAAGATTGTATATACAAGGTGAATATCCCAAGCATCCATTAAGTAATATACAAACTAGTATGATACAGTAATGGCCTCTAGGGCATATACACTAACAGGAGGCTGCCGTCATCAAATCCCTAGAACATGCACTTATGTTCTAAAACTACTTCCTTATGTTTCTTCAGGATTGGATTAATATAAACTTATTGTATTTAGTGCAAAAACAACATCTGGTGTGGTACTTGACATCTCATGATTGACTCAATTGCCTAAGCAAGTGATCCGCCAATCATGCACATCCCTCTCCCCTTTAGTCTGTAAGACACCTTTAAAGAGGGTGACTCCATCACCTGCAGGTACACCACCATGCCAGGAGTCATCTATTCCAAATACTTTTAGAATACTGTCAAAGTACCCACATTGGGAAACTACCCAAATATAGATCTAAAACCATAGATCTAGAAACCAGAATATCAGATATTATATCCATATCCTTTGTGGAGAAACAACTGTGTGACAACTACAGTATAACCGATCATAGTATAGGAATTTTACTTCCTACCCTGTGTATGTCATCCAAATACCAGGACATCACACCCTACTACCTTCTTAACAGATCCATCCCCTATTCTGATGAAGTCAAACCCATGACTGTCACATAAAAAAAAAGATGATCTATCTCCACTATATCTGCTCGAGTCTATAAATAGACATAAGCTACTTGCCCACTATGCTTCCACTGCTCCCACTGACCACAACAACCATCTGGCAGAATAATCTATACGTGCACTTCTAAAGCTAGTTTAGAACGACGCTATACTTAACCTCCTGCTGGGTCTCATAGTCTGGAACAACAGTAGTGTCAAGTCTGGGTAAACAAGAACCTCCCTGTCACCGTCCTTGAGGCTACCGGAGTACCTCTCGAGTGTCTGAGGTTACCCACCATATCTGCGGAATAGCTAATGGAATGTCAAATCTGATTGAATCTTTAGCTCCTATTAAATTTTCTGTAATCATTTGCGGTTCTGGAATCACTTCCAGTTCTACCATGCTCCGACTACTGTTTCTGAAAAAAATTCTATTTTACTAAAACTGTGGCGAGTCAAGAACAATATCACCATTGATCTTCCAAATGGTAGAAAGTCAACCCTCGTCATAGCCTGGGCCAACCCACAAACTGCCATTACAGAAACATTCCCTGAGTTATCCAGAGTCTGGTTTTAAGCATAATCCGGACAACTCCCCGTACCTTAACATCGTTAAGATATGAACCATTCTATATCCAATATAGAAACTTTGGCACTTATTTAATTGGAACCAGATTCTTATCATGCAGCTGTCTCCAGTGCATATCAACTTTAATGGAGAGAGGCTAATCAGCATTACTCAACTTAGGAATACATCCAATTATTAGTAACCTGAAAGAGAAACAAGTTTCTCAAAACCATTACTATCAACTGAATACCAATCACAAGTATCTATATCTTCGTTCTCTTTGAAGAATCCCGATACTTGCGATACCTGGTTCTCTACTTTATTCCTATACCCACAACTTCTCAAAACATAGACCTTGTATTCTACGAAACACTTATCTAAAAACTAGAGAAGTCATAAGTAACCAGAATATAGTACGAGGACCAACCACTTTGTCCTGATGGACACTGGACAACATACAATACTCTGTATAAGTCCGCTGAGTTGAAAAACTCAAAACCTATGCATCGTAGGTTGAAAACTGTACTTATGGTTAAGAACTACTCCGCTGTTTAATGCTCCTTACCCAATCGTCTACTGATATAGGTAAATGTCATCGACATAATATCAAAAAGTTATATCTCACTTTATAAAAATAAACATACAGATATATCATTTTGAAATTGGTGCACAACAATGGATACTCAAAACCAAATACTTGCCGTCCAACAAAAACCCAGGCGACTTCCTCAAATATCACCAATTATAACGAATTCCGATATAATGAGGATGATCACCTAATTTCCAATAACTTACTCCCACTCATCATCTGTAAAACCATACCGATGTGAGAATCATACCTGGTAAATACATACCCTGGAGTAAGTATCTAATCGGGAAATCAGTTTTCCTTTAACAATGCTTAGTGAAACTGAAACATGAAAATGTTTCGTAGGGGTATCCTGTTATTCCTAATAATGCATCTTCCATGATCCAATTCATGACTATAACCGTATATTTCTTTGCTATCTCTCCAAATCCCTTTATTTGTCTTTATTCATTTCCTTCTGTACACCCCTTTAGGCTAAGTGGTTTTCTTCCTTCACTACCGTTCGGCACCAGCCCATGGTTTGGAAGAAGACTATCCAGTAAGCGTAATAGGTGTATACCCCTAAACCAAGGAGTACTCGCAACCTGAGAGAAGGTGATGATAAAAGACAACTGAATAATACCTTATTCTATTTCTCCCGAACTGGGGAAAAAAGCAAAGGTGAAATAGGAGTGGCGATGAAGTACGCGGTTTGGTCGTGAATGATAGCAGTCGCAATTTACATTGCCTTCTTTCTAATCCCGTTATCATGTCTTTACTTATTACCTTCTGTACACCCTACTTAGGCTAATTGGTTTTCTTCATTCCTTACCTTTCGGCACCTGCCTATGGTTTGGAAGAAGACTATCCAATAAGCGTAATAGGTGTACTCTCCTAAACCAAGGAGCCCTCGCAACCTGAGAGAAGGTGATAATAAAAGGCAGCTGAATAAACAAATTCTATTTCTCCTGAACCTGGATCCATCCTCGAAGAAATCCCTTCGAGTTCGTATAAAACCATACGATGGATCTATCCAATGGAAGTGGATGTCCGTAGTAATACGGGGTGTTCTGAGAAATGCAAAGGGTAAAAGAAGGAGCGGCAATGACTTATGCAACTTAGACAATCCAAAAGCCAGTATTTTAAGAAGGTTCGGTCAACTTGGTCACTGAGTCATAGTCTAGGTTCGGTCAAAGGTCGCTGCCAAAGAGAGAGATAAAAGAAACACTCTGCGTGCACTCTAACCTAGATCGGAATGGTTATCACTTTATCTAATCTGGAAACTACCCACTGTACTGTCAAAATTCTCCTCCAAACCTGAAAGAAGAATCTATCGGGATCACCCGAAGAGTAAACCAACTCATCAGTGGGAATCGGGATCCAACTCGCATCGTATGATAACGTGAAGGAATCCACTCATGTTATTACACTCCAGAAGGTATGCGCGTACTTGGCAAGTTTCAGTTTATTTAGAAACACCCGATATGATTTTTGCCCCATGCTCTTATGACCTTGACTTTGGCCAAATGGCAGAACGACTGTCCCAAACCAACTCATCTATCTATGCAACAAATGAATACCTAGCAGCTACAAAACGCTATGCCTTGGCTTTGGTCAAAATACATAGCTTGAATACTACTAAATAAAAAGAAATGACGGAGGGCTACGGCTGGTTTTTGGCGAAAAACCTTTAACGTAATGAACTTGATCTCGTTGAAGGAACCAGATAGCTTTTTATAAAAATATAGTGGCGAAAACCTTTGCTAAAGAGGTCACTCCCGGTGAAGGGATCTCGGCTCTTTCTTCGTGGAATGAGGTGCAGGATATTCCAACTGAATACCGCGATGCATAGCAACATGTAATCGACTATAGTGAAGTTATTACCCTGATGCAAACTTCTGCCCAAGGGGTCACTCCCGGTGAAGGGATCTCGGCCCTTGCCTCGTCGAATGAGGTGCAGGATATTCCAACTGAATACCACTGTGCAAAACAAAAGGAAACGTCTTTGTAATAACACTTTTTAAAACTGTTCCAACAACATCCAAACAGGTTTTTTTCCTTTTCATTGATCAGAATCAACGTGGGCCCATCAATTAATCACACCAGAAAAGAACGAAAATAAAATGTACGTATATTCCATCCGCATTCGTCACTGGGTCCCGTCATCACTCGTTAGGTTACTTAACTAGAACAAAGCGGGGACTGGACTAGCACGGGTGTAAAACATATACAACATCCACTAGTATATATACCAATATACAATAATCGCTCCAGGCGTGATAATATGAAACATTACAGAAAAGTAATAAGCATCACAGAATAATACAGATAATCTGGGATCCCCGGATTTCACAGAGCCGCTACTGAAACCCGATGTTCCCCTGGTCGTGTGGATAGCCTATGCAATGAAACCTAGACCCCTACGGGTGCGGTAAGTTACCCGCCAAAACCTGAAGCGAGGCAGCCTCCTACAGCATAGTGAATGGACCACCCTGCACTTCACGGAATCCGGTAACTTGAGCACCCCTCCTTGGGTCAACCTATACCCCCTACGAGTGCGGCGAATAATCTGCCAATTCTAGCGTGAGGCCTCTCTGCCTCTCAAAGCCATGAGATGCGGACCCGTTTCCATCCAGAACCCGGCTATCCGTGCACTCCGTCGCGGGGTAAAACCTAATACAGAAATGAAAAATATGTACAATGGGTACATCGACCTCAGCCCGGTCGTACCCTAAAAGAATATTATACAAACAGGAAGTGACGGCAGTCCACATGTTGGACGCTCGCCACACAATATCAAATGTACAAATAAACCCAAACTGCACTACCATTGCACACAGCTATCCACCACGACAAATCCGCAACATCACAGCATAACACAGAACATCAACGCGAATGTCACGTTCGCAAACCCGTCTAAAAG
The DNA here is from genome assembly GCA_030015575.1 of Agapanthus africanus. Taxonomy (NCBI): domain Eukaryota; kingdom Viridiplantae; phylum Streptophyta; class Magnoliopsida; order Asparagales; family Amaryllidaceae; genus Agapanthus; species Agapanthus africanus. Next base: position 221,973,686 of record JASDDO010000029.1, read on the forward strand.
AACTATAGCAATTAGATGCAATTTACCACTCGAATGACATTCACGGTCGGAGATATAATGTAAGTACTGTAAACTAACTAGTTTAAAATTTCGATCGACAAAACTTCCCGAAGTGGGCCCCACGTACATCTGCAGTACACAAAAATCTGGGCCCAAAAGAAATATTCCAGAAACCACAATTTTCTATGCAGGAGGTTACTGTAGAAAAATGGTAGTCTGATGCTCCAAACCTGCGGCGGAACCGCGGCGAAACCCTTGTTTGTGCGGCGGTTCCGCAGCAGTACTGTAGAGTCAGTCGATCAAATTTCACCAGAATTCTTAAAAAAGCCTGCTCGATTTTCTGAGATGCTCAAAATGATTTTTAGACCAGTTTTTAAAATCGACAGAAACTTTACACTGAAAAATGCGGTTTTCGAAATTTCGTTCGATCGATATTTTAAACGCGTTAGAACAAGTCAGTAAAGCTTAATGGCGTGGCTCTGATACCATGTAAGTCTACGGTAGCGCCCCGGCCGTCAATCTGACGCCAAACGCGGAACAGAAACTTTTATAACTGGTGCTATCGCAGACTATATCCCGGATCTTGCCATTAACGCTAAACTAACAAACTGTAAAGAGTTAGAAAGAATATACCGATTGATCCGAGTCCTTCGGTCTTTAGCCATCATCCCACGCACCTTTGCAGCAACTCCGATCTCTTTGCCCCTCGTCGAGGTGGCACCACATCTACGGATCTTTAAACGGGCTCTCGCCTCTATACTGAGGCAATCGATCATCAAGTCTGCTAAAAGAGATGACCAAGATGAAACAGAGAACGAGTAGAATACTTTGTCTCAAACACTCTTTGGTTCTCATCACATGAGACGGTAAGAGTGGAGGGTGAAGAAGATGCTAGGGTTTGGAAATGGTGAACTCAAGAAACACTAATGAGCCAAAAGAAAACTAAGCTCAAATACTTGTGTTCTATCATCCTTCTCTTGTGAATAGATATGAGAGGATATATAATCAAAACCATAAACAAATATCTAATGAAAATATATCCTCAAATATCCAAACCCAAAACAAAACACATTTAATTCTTCATGACTCACTTAGTGACTCATTGGCATGAGTCACTAATGAACATGCTAGAATAATGTGTCATCCATAATGAGTCACCATTTCCAAAACCAAATAATCATTTAAACAAAAATGATTAATCCAAAAAGAAATGCATCTTCTAAAATATTCTCGTAATGGATTACGAAAATACCCTTCACCTGTATATACATACATGTATCCGTATTCCGACCGAATACGAATACGAGAGACTAAAATATTCTGAATCAATATAATACATGGATCCGGCTTAAACTAAAGCCCACCAGTATTATCTGCCCGAAATATGACACTTGCATAAATGCACGTGCATTTACCGAACCCTGCCATAAAACCATACGGCCTCTACAATGTTTCGCCCGAACTTGGGAAACTATCTGTGGGGGACTCTAAATATTCATCAGTACCCTGGCAGTGGGTTTAACTTTAAGCACGTCAGCGGCACTAGCAGTGCGTAACGGCTGCCCATGTACTGACCTCAAGGGAAGCCGATGAGCGAACTCATCCTGGAACCCTACTGAGCCTATCAGTGACAATATACATACAGTCCGGTCCGTTCGTCTATGAGTATCGCATATTGGGCCTAGGGGGCTGGTAACGTCAGACCCCCAATAGCGGTACAAGTCGTGTCGGAGTGTAGCCCAGAACACCCTGAGATACTACTGGAGTACCTACCAGTAAATCTCCTGCCTCGGCTGAGGGCTTTGTGTAATGGCTCTCCTAGACACAGCGCGATCTCACCCCCAATACCGGGAGAGACGAATCCCCTGCCAATCCGCTCACTTGCCTCCATGTGGCTCGGGACTGTACCTAAAAAAGTCTTGTTTGCACGACTCCTTTGAGCCGTGGTAGGGTAGAAATAAAAGCACAGTGGGAACTCATACGAGTCAAATGACGACCTCAGGTCGATGAACTTACCTGTACACATGTCACCAGGGAACTGCTATCTGACGCTAGGTATAAATACCAACTAGCAGGTTCTCGGCGAGTCCTGTCCGGTGTATTCATAACCCAATAAGCACCTATATACATTTTAGGTGATCCAACTGACACCAGTGGCTTGTGAGACCGGCCACCGCCCCTCGTCGGGGTCTCGACTGTATACACTAGTCTACTCCGGAGTATCGATGCCATGTCTCGAAACTCCCACGACTAAGGACCATTTTTAAGGATGTGCTTATGGACTACCCAACTCTCACGTATATGATCTCCATCATACTGTTGGTAGTCAAGCAAGATCCTAAGGGCTCTATCAACGTGTAATAGTGATCAGTCACCTGTACCTGTACACGACTGATAAAGGCAAAGCAGATAGCATACTATCATCACGAGTAAGACTGTGCTACCGGTATAGGTCCCCCCTCAATCATTGCAATCACGTACCTTGTAATACCGGAGAGTGTCCTTTGTACTGTTAAATTGACACTCACCAAAAACGAGACATTTTCACCAGAATCTGGCCGGCCACATTTCTTGAAATACCGGAGAGCTCGGCCCAATTGGAGGGAAATGCCTTGAATTTTGGTGTGTGGCTTTGTGACTTAGATCTAGGGCTTCAAGAGTTGTTTGTTTTTGCCAATTTTGATTTTACTGTAAATTCTTTACTGTGGCAAATACCGGGTGTTTTGAAGTCGCAGTTTAGTGTTGTTTAATGTTTCAAGTTGTGATTAATGTGTTCGTAAACTTCCGCTAATTGCTATATGTCGGTTAGTTGGGGGTTGCACATTTCTGTGATGGTTATATGGTTTTGTGAATATGGACTTGTTGGATTGTCATGAATGAATAGCCGGGGATGTGAGGTTTTATATCTTTCATTCAATTGTAAATTGTAAATTGTTGTAATATTTTTTCGCGGGGCATATCCGGGTTGAGATTGTAGCCACCATTGTATTATTTCATTTACTGTTTATTGCTCTTAGGATAAACCCAAGGTGGGGTGCACAAACTACCAGCTACTTTGAAGTGCTAAGTGGCCTACTCATGTTGTTGAGGGAGACTGCTTCACTTCGGATACTTGGCGGGTAGTTTGCCGTACCCGTAGGGGTCTAGGGTTGGGTTGGCTATTCATCACGATCGTGGAATCCGTCTTTCATTGCAGTCCTAAAAGAAACACGGATTGCTAGTATATCCAATGTGTTCATCTGTGATCTGGAATGCCTATTATTGCGTCTCATGAATGTACATATCTATATATAATATCTAGCAGGCGTTGCTTATGTTTTGCACCCGCGCTAGTCCAGCCCCCGCTCTGTCGTTAGTTAAGTAACCTAACGGGTGATGATGGGGCCCAGTGGCGAATGCGGATGGCATAAGCGGACGTTGTATTTTTGTTTTTTCTGCAATGATGGGTTAAATGATGGGACTGCATTAGATTAATGCAAAGAAAACAAACCAAAGTTAAATCGTTGGAACAATTTTAAAACCACTTGGGTTTTTCAAAACAGCAAAAAGTTTTAAAATGTGGAGCTTAAACCACTCCTTTTAAAAGCTATCAGGTTCTTTCAATCATATCAAGTTCACTATGTTCACGGTTTCGCCAAAACTATTCGTAACCCTCCGTCATTTTAGTTGGATATTCAGCAGTATTCAAGCTATGTATTTTGACCTTTGCCAAGGCATAGTGATTGGTAGCTGCTGAATATTCATCTGTTGCATAGATAGATGCGTTGGTTTGGGACAGTCATACTACCATTTTGGCCTACGTCAAGGGTATGTACGGGTGGATTCAAATTAACCTGGATAATAATGGGTAGAACTTGACATGTGACTTATGATATGTTGGCCTTCGTCAAGGTCATAAGAGCATGGGGCAAAAATCCACATCGGGAGTTTCTAATGAAACTGAAACTTGCTAGTGTTGCATACCATTTAGAGTGTGATAATTTTGGTAGGATTCCTTCGACTTTATCACACGATGATATTTGGATCACGATCCTACTATGACTATATGCTACTCTTCGGTAGATTCTTTCACTTAACGATCAATGCTATAAACCAAGTAGGTGTCTAGAAAGGTGTTAGTGGGACTACGCCTCCAGGGAAAAGAGGTTATCTAATTAAGGAAATTCGCGAAAGCGTCGTAAAACCTCCTTCGAAGTACCAACATTGGCCTGGCTAAAAGGTTAAGCAAGTATTGTAAGGTGAGAATGGTCCTGACTAGTTCTTCTTTTATGGTTTGAGGAAGGATTCGAGAAACGGTGGGAGCCATCCTGTTTAGATAAACTAAGAACCACTCTAAACTTGAAAGAGTATCATGCTAAAGTGTTTCTTCTCTCTCTCCTAATTGCAGCGACCAGAACATGACGGGCCTTAAGTTATTATTAGATAAAAATATTTTGACAGGGCAAAACTATAGAGATTGGTTCAGGAAAGTCAAAATGGCAATCGCTTATGACAAATTGGAGTATGTCCTTACTACTAAAGCCCCTGCCGTCCTAGGTCCAGAATACAGTGTCGCGGATAACGAAATCCGCAAGACCTGGGAGATTGACTACGCGAAAGCCAAATGCATCGTGCTTGCCTCTATGAACAATGAACATCAAAGGAGGCACAAGAATATGGATCTTGAATCCATATTTCTCCACACCAAGGAACTGTATGAAGAGTAATCTCGTATAGAAAGATACGAGACTTCGAAGAAGTTATTTCAGTCGAGGCTGGGCTTCGGATCATCTGTAGGGGAACATGTCCTTAAGATGATTGGCTACATTGAGGAGCTCGCGGACCTTAGGACAACGTTAGAGAACGAGCTGTATACAGACTTGATTCTCCAGTCCCTTCCTTCCACCTACGCCCAGTTTATCTTGAATTTTAATATTCAAGGTAAAGAAGTTGAACTTCCGGAACTCCTAAATATGTTAAGGAGTGCAGAGGGCACCTTGCAGAAAGCAAGGGAAACACCCACTCTGTTTGTTGGTGGTGCTTCCTCTTCTAGGTCCAAGGCGAAAGCCACGGGAAAAAAGAAGAAGAGCCCTACCAAACCGAGAGGAGGTGTTAGTAAGATGGAAGCCAGGGGAAAGGCAAAGGTTGCAGTGCCGATAATGGAAAAAGACGAGTGCTTCCACTGTCATAGAAAAGGCTATTGGAAGAAGGATCGCAAAGCTTGGAATGCCAAGAACCAGGACCCGAGGTAAGTTGTGGCATCGGCTTCAGGTGTGTTTGTAGTTGAAAATTGTATATCAATCAACTCTACTTCCTGGGTATTGGATACCAGATCAGGATCTCATATATGCAATTCATTGCAGGCACTGAGAAGCCGTCGAGTACTGAAGACTGGTGATATGACCTTCAGGGTTGCTAATGGAGCGAGCGTGGAGGCTGTGTCCGTAGGGGAATATCACCTTGGATTGACGAGTGGACATATTTTAGTTTTGCGCAACTATTTTTGTGTACCTAGTTTAACTTGTAATATCATATCAGTATCCTTGTTATCAAAAGAAGGTTATGATTTTGCATTTGTAAGCGATGGTGTGAACATCCACCTTAATCATGGTTTGATTGGGTCCGTACACTAAATAACGGTATATACGTATTAAACCAATTGCAGATTTTAAATGTCCAGAACACACTTAAAAGAAAGTCTCCGGATATAAATCAGGCTTTCTTATGGCATTGTAGACTGGGTCATATCAATGAGACAAGGTTAACTAAGTTACATAGAGATGGATATTTGGATCCGTTTGAATATCAATCTTATGCCACTTGTCAATCATGTCTCAAAGGAAATATGACAAAGACTCCGTTCACTGGAAACGTAGTAAGAGCGAGCGAGCTCTTAGGACTCATACACAGCGATGTATGTGGTCCAATATCTGCACATGCGAGAAGAGATTTTTCCTATTTCATTACTTTTACGGATGATTTCTCTAGGTATGGACATATTTTCTTAATGAAACATAAATCCGAGGCCTTTGAGAAATTCCGAGAATATAAGAATGAAGTAGAAAAACAAACCGGCAAAAGTATCAAGTCACTGAGATCTGATCGAGATGGAGAATACTTAAGTGCCGAGTTCCTGGATTACCTAAAAGAGAATGGAATTCTCTCTCAGATTACTCCTCCATACACTCCACAACACAACGGTGCATCGGAGAGACGGAACCAAACCCTATTGGATATGGTACGTTCCATGATGAGTAACGCTGAGTTACCGCGATCATTCTGGAGTTATGCACTAGAATCAGCAGCATATCTTTTGAACAGGGTTCCTACCAAGACTGTTCCTACCACACCATATCAGATGTGGAGTGGAAAGAAACCCTATCTTCACTATATCAAGATATGGGAATGTCCAGCTTTTGTTAAAAAGCAGCATGCGGACAAGCTCGAGGCATGCTCAGTACTGTGTAAGTTTGTGGGATACCCAAAGAACTCCAGGGGTATTTTTTCTATTACGCAGAGGAATAAAAGGTTTTTGTTTCTCGTCATGCCCATTTTCTAGAACATCGGTTTTTAGAAAAGGAAACAAGTGGGAGCGCAATAGAACTGGAAGAAAATCCAAAACCACAAGCTTTTACTGAAAGCTTGATGGAACCAGAAGTCTCAAGAGAACAAGACATTCCCGCACCTCTCCGCATGAGTAGTAGGCCGTCTCATCCGCGTGAGAGATACTACGGTTTTCTCATAGACGGGGATAGAGAGGATTGCATCATTGATAATGATGAACCTACTGGTATCCAGAAAGTCATTCAGAGCGGCGACTCGGTAAAACGGCTGGATGCAATGCGGACCGAAATGGAGTCCATGTACACCAACAAAGTATGGACTTTGGACATTGCTCCAGATGGGGTAAAATCCATAGGATGTAAATGGATCTTCAGAAAGAAGATTGATGCAGATGAACAGGTTGAAACCTATAAGGCTAGACTTGTTGCAAAGGGTTTTCGTCAAAGATCTGGTTTGGACTATGACGAAACCTTTTCTCCAGTGGCTATGCTCAAATCTATTCGGATCCTTCTTACCATTGCTGCCTTCCACGATTATGAGATTTGGCAGATGGACGTAAAAACCGCTTTTCTAAATAGAAATTTAGAAGAGTGCATCTATATGGACCAGCCAGAGGGTTTCAATCAAAGTGGGAGCAGCGGGAAAATGTGCAGGTTGCTTAAGTCCATTTATGGACTAAAGCAGGTATCGCGGAGTTGGAACATCTATTTTGATGAAACGGTCAAAGAATATGAGTTTATCAAAAATCTAGATGAGCCATGTATTTATAGTAAGATTGTAGCACGAACTTTCATATTCCTCATCTTGTACGTGGATGACATTCTCTTGATAGGAAATGATATTCCTATGCTACAATCTGTCAAAGGATTCTTGTCACACAGGTTCTCCATGAAAGACCTAGGTGATGCCTCTTACATTCTGGGGATCCAGATCTATCGTGATAGATCTAAGAGGATGTTGGGACTTTCTCAGTCCAGGTACATCGACACTATACTGAAAAGATTCGGTATGGAAGATTCAAAGCACAGTAATCTACCGGCTTGTCACGGAATCACCCTTTCCAAAGAGATATCTCCCAAGACTGATTTGGAAAGGGATCGCATGTCTATTATACCCTACGCTTCTGCGGTAGGCTCTATAATGTATGTGATGTTGTGTACCAGACCAGATGTTGCTTACGCACTGAGCGTGGTAAGACGGTATCAGTCAAACCCAGGAGAGAAGCACTGGATAGAAGTAAAGAACATTCTCAAGTAACTGAGAAGGACTAAGGAGATATTCTTGGTTTACGGTGGAAAAGACCTCCAGATCGAGGCTTTTGCTGACTCCAGCTTCCAGAGTGACAAAGATGACTCCAAGTCCATGTCAGGTTATGTCTTTACCCTCAATGGAGGGGCGGTGTGCTGGAAGAGTTCCAAGCAAGACACCATTGCTGACTCGATGATGGAAGCGGAGTATATCGCAGCTTCTGTTGCCGTAAAAGAAGCGGTATGGATAAGGAAGTTCTTAACGGAACTTCAGGTGGTTCCATCCATTGTTGATTCAATACCTCTGTATTGTGACAACAACGGGGCTATAACTTTAGCGAAGGAACCCAGGTCCCATCAAAAGTCCAGACACATCTTGAGGCGGTATCACCTGATCAGGGAGATCATAGATCGCCGGGAGATCGAGGTCCAAAGAGTTGCTACAGAGGAAAATAATGCAGATCCATTCACAAAGGCCATACCTCAGACGCAGTTCGAGAGGCTATTCGAGATGATAGGTCTGCGATACGCCAGCACATGGCCTTAGTGCAAGTGGGAGATTGTTAGTGTTATATGCCCTAGAGGACATTATTGTATAATACTGGCTTGTATATTACATTTTGGAAGCTTGGGATATATACACGGGTTTGTGACAGTCTTGCTCAACATAGTAGTATGCTACTTGGTTTGTATCTATCTTAATATGTGTATATGTTTCTTTTAACATATCGCTAATATATATTGATAGAGCCCTTAGGATCTTACTTGACTACCAGCGTAGTGATGGCAGTCACACTAGTAGCGGCTGGGTAGTCTACAAGCACATCCTTTTACAGTTCCCTAGTCGTAGTATTATCGAGACAGGGCATCAATATTCCGGAGTAGACTAGTGTATACGCTTCTCGTCCCAGCAGGGGAGATGGTATGTCCCACTGCCATTAGTACGTTGTACTGGAGATAGTATGCAGGTGCTCGTTGGGTTACGGGTACACCGGACATGACTCGTCGGGAACTGTTGGTTGGTACTATACCTAACGTCAGATAGCAGTTCCCAGATGACATGAGTACAGCATAGTCCGTTGACTTGACACTGCTACTTCGCCTCAAGTGTGTTCCCACTGTTCTTAGATTTCTACCATACCACGGCTCTATTGAGTCGTGCAAACAGCTAGCAGTTGGGTACAGTCCCGAAGCGCTTGGAGACAGTGGCGGTTAGATAGGATTCGTCTCTCCCGGTATTGGGGGTTGATGTCACGCAGTGTTCGGAACTCTATTACGCAATGTCTCTGGCCAGGGAAAGCGAGATTTGCTGGTAGGTGCTCCAGTAGTTTCTCAGGGTGTTTTGGATAGTACTCCGACATGACTTATACCGCTATTAGGGGTATGACGCTTGCCGCCCCCTAGGCCTGATATGCGACACTCTTAGATGAACAGACCGGACTATACAGAGATTGTCACATCAGGCTCGGTAGGAGTTCGAATTGGTTTCCTCATTGGCCTTCTTATCGACATCTACCTGGGGACCATTACGTACAGCTAGTACCACTTGCGGCCTGTAGTTAAACCTACTGTCAGCGTAGTGTCGAGTCTTTAGAGTCCCACACAGAGGGTTTTCCTGCTTCGGGCGATGCGATATAGAGGTCGTATGGTTTCATGACAGGGTTCGAACATATACATGTACTTGTGCACGTATGATATTCTGACAGATTATACTAGTGGGCTTTGGTTTAAACCAGATCATAGTATTAGATTATTGGATTTGATTTAGTCTCAGTATATCTGTGTTTTTCGTAAATACGGATGGGAGAGGTATTCTCGTAATTTGTCGGGAAGCTTCTAGAAGGAGATGACTCATTTAGGGTTTTATCTTTTGATTTAATCTTTAATGAGGTAGAGGAGATGAGGTGTAATTATCATTAAATGAACCATGACTCATGAGATGATTCATCTTGTGATTTAAATGAAACATGGTTGATATTTATTCTAGATATTTTAGTGAGATATTTTCATGCTTCATGATATTCAAATTGAGTCAAAATTCATTTCATTATGAAAAAACACTTTCTCTCTACTCAAGCTCTCTCTTCTTCATCCTAACCCTAATTATCTCATGAGTTGAGAACCCTAGGGTTAGAAAGACTAATTAATCCTTAATCAATCTCTATATCCTCTAGGTCACTTAGATTAGCACACTAAGTCACTTAGTTACCTCAAGTTAGAGATTAAAGCTTACAGTAGGAACTCTCGGGTGGATCTTCTATTACTTTGAGAAGCCGACGAGGATGTGCCATCCTTTTCCACTCCAAGGAGCCCGCGTGGTGAAGGATGACAGCAAGAGAACAAGAAGGACTTAGATCTTTAGGTATAATCTTCTTACCGTGTAGATAATATCTCTAGTTAGTTTTGTTAGATATGGTTTAGCAAATATCCTTATGCTTAGTCGATGTTACCTTGATTAATAATGATCGTTTTTACTCGTTCTGCCTCCCCGCAAACAAGTGGGGTGTGTAACGTCGACTTACACTTCCGGTATTAGGGGTAAATGTCGCACTGTGTTTGGGCAGCTATCACCATAAGTCTCTGACCAGAGAGGATGAGATTTACTGATTATAGATTAGCAATTTCTCGGTGGGTAATGAGCTTGACTCTGACATGACTTATCAGATTATTAGGGGTCTGACGTTTTCTACCCCTTAGACCGGATATGCGATACTCTTTGACAAACATACTGGACTGTATGGAGACTGGAACTTATAGGCTCGGTAAAGGTTTGGACGAGCTTTCTTTTCGACCTTCCTTTCGCTCAAGACATGAGTGGCCGTTACATACAGCTAGTGCCACTGACGTGCTTGTGGTTAAACCCACTGCCACCGTATTGCCGAGTCTTTAGAGTCCCACACAGAGATTTTTCCGACTCTAGCGATATGATATAGATCTGCATACTGGATACGTGCCGAGGTTCGATTAAAACTAGTATATGGTATAGACTGACGGTAATCGAATTTTTGGAAATACTAGCTGGTCTTTTTGGAAAGATAGATATTAAATCTAGTGTTGATTTAATATAATACATATGGTGGTTATATGTAATTTCTAGTATTTTTCACTAGTTATTTATGTCTCATTTATGTATTCATAACACATATGGAAATTACATGGATATATATATGTGTGTGTTGGATTTTACTTTTTCCTTTAATTCTTTTTTTGCTTATGTTGTGCCTAATTAAGTTTTAGCACATGCATTTCTATACACATAGGGTGGACAAGTGGATGGAAAAGAAGAGGGTGGACACTTGGCTTGAGATGAGAATCCAATGGTTATGATCTTTTTCCTTAATGTTAAAAGATTAGTAACCATTTGTAAAATAGTTAAGGATTTTCCTTTAGGTTTTCTATTCTCATCTCCTAGCAAAACCATCTCTTCTTCTTTCTCCTGTTGAAGTTAAAAACAGAACACAAAAGGGAATGAATGGATGAGATAATAATATGAGTGACTTGCTACATCTCTAAAACTCTAAAACTAGCAAGCTTGGAGTTTGAGTTTCTTTACAAATTGCTTCTAGCTTGAGCTGTAGATGATACTAGAGAAAAGTTCCCTCAAGTGGATCATCTATGAAGTAAGGAGGTCTTCACCAAGCTTGTTCTCTTAACTTAGGAGCTTAGCTGGAGTCCAACACAAATTGAAGCATATGAAAATATTACAAGGGTTGTAGGATTCTAATCTTGTATGAAACTCCTCGTAGTTTTTGTTTACATGTTTAATTCTTTAGCAATGTTCCTAGTCTATGATCTTGAGCTCTCTTGGAATTTTTAAATCCCATTTGTGCTTTCTTTTAAATTCTAGCAGAGAGCCTGAGATCTTCTAACAAGTTCCTCCATTAGAGATTGGGATGGAGAATACATTATGCGGTTCAAAGATGGAATTAGGGATAGAGGGAGGAGTTGGAGGCAGGTCGGAGGTGGTGTTGAGGAGGTACGGAGAAGGGTGTGGAGGCGGAAGAGGTGGGAAAAGATGGAGTTTAAGGTTAGGTGTAACACTTTGAAATTTCGTTAGAATGTTTTTCGTGTTAATTAGCAATGGTGCGTGTTATTATATATGTGTACATAGGATTATTAGTTATTTTTAGTCGCGTTACCCTAATTGGGAAATTTCTTGTGTTAGTGCACACTTAGCACAATTTTTCTTGACCTAGGTTAAAAGTGTTAGCATGTTAACCATTTCTTTTCATGCATGGTTCATTGTTATTTCCCACCCTTTTATCAAAACAAAACTTTGATTTAAAATTCAAAATTTCAATTAGAATATAGAAGCATGGTGGTTAAGTGAGAACTTGACCTTTTGACCCCTTTTCTTTCTCTCTTCTCTCTCTCTCCCTCATTCTGAATTCCTACAGAAATTCCAGCAAAACCACAGCTTCTTCTTCTTCTCCTCTTCTTCTTTTCATTTCCCTTTGATCCCTACACAAAACCCTACACAAATCAACACATTTTCATCACAAAACCATAGAAAAAAGGGCTTTTTGAGGTGTTTGGAGGCAAATCTGCATATCTGAGGAGGGAGCTGGAACTTTTGGTGTTTCATAAGGTCTTTTGAAGGTATTAACTCATGTTAGCACTCCTTTTCCATAAACTTGTCGTATTCTTTAGCAAAACTCATGTTTTGATGTGCTTTTTAGTGATATTGAAGGGATTTTGTGATGCATATGTTAGATTGGGGGTTTGTTAGCTTGGTTAACTCTATTATGTGCTATTAGAGATATTTAGGCCAGGTTTTGCTTTCAGTTTGCACAAAAATACCCTAAAGTATCATTTTAGTGTAAAAGTGTGGTTTTTAACTAGAAATAGGGCTCTGTAGGATCTGCTGCTACCCGAGTTATTTTAGAATGAAATTGTATTTATTGTAGCACGTATAGGAGGTATAGAGTGCACACACAAAACCTGGGAGCCCAATTCCCCAGACAGGCCACCGAAAAATACATTCTGGCCGTAATTTGCGGCCAGATGAGTGAGTTGGGGGTTGGGGTTTGGGGCACAGGAGTCTGCTGCTATGTGTAGTATTATGGTATATATAGTTTTGTAATATCTTTTCTGTATAAAAATCTGGGATCAAATACCCTATTTCCCGTATTTTAAACTTTCGCGACACGCGTGTTGCATGTGTGGGTTTGGGGTGTTCTGCGTATCGCGACGCGTCGGGTTAGCTTCAGACGCGTAATCACACATTTTAGCGTATTGCGCACACGCGCGCTTGGTTTGCGACACGGGTTTCTAGTTGACTTTAAATGTCGTGTTTGTATGGTTTTGAGCTTATGTGTGATATATTGTGAAATTCTAGATTCGCAGACGAGTGCGACGGACGTCGCGAAGAAGGGGAAACAAGTCGTCGGCTATACCTAGAGAGAGACTACGGTGAGTACATTTAGTATCTACGGGGATATCGCCCGCATGGCGTTATGCGTCAGGGCTGATAGGACCTTATAGAGATATATTTTGCATTCACCTACATGACTACTGTTTATTGCATACCGTATTCCGTGCTATGCGTATATAAACTAGAATTGATAGAACACCGCACTATTACTAACGGTTCAAGTTGCATGAGCACAATTTATATGCTACACTCACACCGTTAGTGATTGCCATGATACTCGCCTTATAGGATTGCTATAAATCATATGTCAGATTGTTTCCGCATTATTGATGTTTGCCATGATTTGCCGCATATCAGCAGATGTTATATTCATACTTAGACATATCTACATCACATATTCATACATGTGCCATGTACATATTGATATCCTCATATTTACGCATTGAGATATGTTGTTTCCATATTATTTCTGGATTTGGGAACCGTGGATAATTCAAAAGAGAATAGGTAATTATTTAAAACCCGGTTTCCCTTGATATGATATTTCAGTGCATCCACCATGTGTTTTCTCGATACTAGAGCGCGATATATGAGAGAGAGGGGGGGATGACCCGGACTGACGAATGCCCGATATATGAGAGAGAGAGGGCTGACCCGGACTGACGGATGCCCGATATATGAGAGAGAGAGAGGGCTGACCCAGACTGACGGATGCCCGATATATGAGAGAGAGGGGGCTGACCCGGACTGACGGATGCCCGATATAGGAAGATTTGCGTGTCGATGCTGGACACGAGTATTTATGATATTTGGGTGCCGATGTTGGGCACTCGTGATTCTCAGAGATTTACAGGATTGGAGGGCCAATGAGAGTGCCGGCACCTGAGCTATTTGGGGGATCTGGGTGCATTGATGGACACCGATTATATATTCCACGTTGACATTCCGTGTAGATGTTATGTTTCCATGCTCAGCATTCATTATTGTATCTCATCCTGTAGTTATATTACCTGATAGAGCACTTGCATGATTATTGCACATACTGCATATCACGCATTGATATCATCTGCTGGCATATGATAGAGTAGCGTAGTACATGCATGCTCGCGATTACCTTTATATGTTATTTCTATTCACGAGTTGGCAACTCACCCCCGTTGTGCCACAGTATTTGCAGGTTGCCCCTCGGAGTAGTCGCGGCAGGCTGCTTTCTTACATCTTTTGGCTACAGATACCACTACAGTTGGTGCGGGAGCTGTTTTACTGATAGGTGGGTTGTGGTATCTGGTTATTTCTTTTGTACATACTGTTGTATCTAGTATTCTCCATCTACCATATATGTATTTGACTTAGAGACAGTGTGAGGACGATGATGTATATTATTTGTATTCTGGTATCGAGCTCGTTGTGAACCGACTTTACTTTTGCAGTTATTCTATCTGTGATGTTCCCACTTGTTGTTCTTGATCTTCGCTACAGCATCGTATATTGCTATCTTGGTGATTGTTTACTTAAGATTTCTTAGCACCTTTGTAAATGCTTCCATTTAAAACATTAAAACACTCTTTACTTTTACTTGTTTTATTTCTGGGTTTCGGTTCACTTAGTCGCGTTAAGCCTGTAGACATTACGTGGTTAAGTGCCGGTCACGGGCCAAACTCTGGGTCGTGACAAAGTTGGTATCAGAGCGTGGGTTTTACCTTTCGGAGTGTTCCTAGGATGACCCTGGTATGATGGAGTAGGTAGCTGAAGTAGAGTGGCGTAGCGTGCGTATATTCCGCGGCATGCTCACGACACGGTACTCCGCCAAGGCGACCTTAGGACTTGTTGATTTAAATTCCTTCTTGAGTATATACATTCTTCCGATTCGATTTTCGTATCCTTATCAAATCCTATTGTTCCTTTCAGCCATTATGCCGCCAAAGACTACGAGGGCGCAGAGAGCGGCCGCGAGGGGCCGAGATTCGAGTTGACTCGTCCGAGACGAGGACTGATCCGGGTAGTACACCGGTTGTGCCCGAGCAGGCTGTTCCTGCCGTGACAGATTAGATTGCCATGTTAGGGGCTGGTGTGCAGGAGATGCGCCAGACGGTGGGATCCAGTATGCAGGAAATGCGCCAGACGGTGGGATCCAGTATGCAGGAGATGCGCCAGATGATGGGATCTTTAGTTGAGACACTTCGAGCGCAGCGACCAGAGGTAGTTCCACCCGTTGCAGAGATCGCGGTGATACCCACAGCACAGCCAGTTGTCCCTGCAGCTACAGAGGTCATCTCAGTATCGCTGTCAGAGTTTATGAGGCTGAAGCCTCCGGTCTTCACAGGCACCGATGCGGCCGAGGACCCACAGTCTTTCATTGATAGGATGGCGCGGATATGTCGTTCACTTAGATGCGCAGATGCGAGATGGGTTGAGTTCGCGAGCTTTCGCCTGGAAGGTCTCGCGCAGAAATGGTGTGAATCAGTCGAGAAGGGTAGAGCAGCAGGTCTTCCTCCTATGACCTGGACAGAGTTCGTGGCGCTATTCTTGCCCGCTTTCTTCCCCTGAGTGTCAGAGATGCTAGAGTACGCAGGTTCGAGTCCTTACGCCAGACTCCGGAGATGTCAGTGGCAGAGTATGATGTCATGTTCACCGAGCTATCAGTTTATGCTCTGTACCTAGTGGCTACTGAGGAGTTGCGAGTCAAGAGATTTGTCTGAGGTTTGCTTACACCATTGTTCCTTGCGATCAGCGCGCAGTATTACGAGACGTATGCAGCAGCGGTAGACACAGCCCTGTTAGTCGAGGAGAGCCTTGCTGAGACTTCGGTAGTCCCAGAGCCGAAGAGAGTTCGTGCGGATACATCAGTGCAGAGACAGCCTTTTCGGCGCCGTGACAGGCACCTTGTAGGTGGCAGAGATTCGGGGCGAGGGCGGTTGTTCAGCTCCTATCCCCAGGAGGGACAGCGACCATCATCGGGATGTTACTGTTGCGGGAGTTCTTATCATCGTGTGCGAGATTGTCCTGAGATACCACGGAGGGAGGCGGCAGCACCGCATGTCACATTACCACCTTCACCACCCCAGAGGGCGTTGCCTATTGTACCTACTGTTACTCAGCGTCAGACTCATGCACAGAGAGGTCATGGACGTGGAGGATTTGTTCATAGAGGAAGAGATGATCGAGGCAGAGGACAGCCAGCTGCCGGCAGGGGACAGTCAGTCGCAGGTGGAGGACAGGCGCGGGTTTTTGCTTTGACTCATCAGGACGCACAGGCGTCTAATACTATGGTCTCAGGTATCCTTCCAGTATATTCTGTTGATGCACACGTGTTATTCGATCCCGGATCTACGCACTCGTACGTATCCACACACTTTGCGCCGAGTTTGGGTAGAGAGTCCGGTTTGCTTGATCAGCCGCTTGTTGTGACTACTCCTGTGGGAGAGTCGTTTGTTGCTAGGCACGTGCTCTGATCCTGTATCGTCCGTATTGGCGAGAGAGAGTTGCCGGTCAATTTGATCCTTCTTGAGATATTGGACTTCGACGTTCTTTTGGGCATGGATTGGTTAGCCACGTGCTATGCTTCTGTTGACTACCGCGAGAAGACAGTTAGATTTTGTTTTCCTGGCGAGTCGGTTTTTGTTGTGTTGGGGGACCGTGGTGCCACCCCTCACAGTGTGATTTCTTCTTTTCGCACTGGACAGCTTTTGAGGAAGGGATGTCAGGGATTTCTTACCTATGTTTGCGATACTAGAGCTACGGAGGTTCCGTTGGATCAGGTTCCGGTTGTTAGCGAGTTCCCTGATGTATTCCCTGATGAGCTTCCTGGGCTACCGCCCGAGCGTGATATTTCTTTCTGTATTGATTTGGTTCCTGGCACGGGGCCTATTTCTGTACAGCCTTATCGGATGGCCCCGGCGGAACTTAGAGAATTGAAGTGTCAGTTGCAAGATTTGCTGAATAACGGACTTATTCGACCCAGTGTTTCTCCTTGGGGTGCTCCAGTCCTGTTTGTCAAGAAGAAGGACGGCAGTATGCGTTTGTGTATCGACTACTGCCAGCTGAACAGGGTTATAGTGCGGAACAGGTATCCTTTACCACGCATCGATGACTTGTTTGACCAGCTTCAGGGGTTAGGATACTTTTCGAGGATCGATTTGCGATCAGGCAACCATCAGCTGCCGGTTCGACAGGAGGACATTCCTAGGACAGCTTTCCGCACGCGCTACGGCCACTATGAGTTTTTGGTGATGTCGTTCGGACTCACCAACGTGCCAGCAGCATTCATGGACTTGATGTTCACGCCGTATCTTGATCTGTTCATTATAGTATTCATTGACGATATCTTGGTGTATTCTCGGAGTAGAGAGGAGCACGAGCAGCACCTGCGGATTACACTGCAGACCTTGAAGGAGCATCAGCTTTTCGCCAAATTCTCCAAGTGTGCTTTCTGGCTGGACAGCGTAGACTTCTTAGGGCACGTGATTACACAAGATGGTATATGTGTAGACCCGAGGAAGATTGAGGCCGTTCGGAGTTAGCCCAGACCCACGTCAGTTACTGAGGTTCGCAGCTTTCTAAGGCTGGCCGGCTACTACAAGCGATTCATGCAGGAATTCTCTCGCATTGCTACACCTTTGAGTGGGGTTGACCCGTAAGGGAGTTCGTTTCGATTGGACGGAGGAATGTGAGCACAGTTTTCAGCAGCTACGGGCTCTACTGACTACGACACCAGTGCTATCTTTGCCTTCAGGATCAGGCGGATTTGTGGTCTATTGCGATGCTTCACGAGTGGGGCTAGGGTGCGTATTGATGCAGCATGATAGGGTGATCGCATATGCTTCGCGGCAATTAAAGAAACATGAACAGAACTACCCCACTCACGATTTAGAGATGGCTCCAGTGGTCTTTGCACTTAAGATCTGGCGACATTACCTATATGGCGAGTCGTGCAAGATATTCACTGATCACAAGAGCTTAAAGTATATATTTCAGCAGCGAGACCTGAACCTTAGATAGCGCCGATGGATGGAGTTAGTGAAGGATTACGATTACGAGATCTTGTATCACCCGGGCAGGGCTAATGTAGCGGCGGATGCTTTGAGCAGGAGGCCTGGGGGTAGTCTATCTTGTTTGAGCGCAGTACAGAGGCAGTCATCTGCAGATTGGCAGATTTTATGTGACAGCCGGGTATAGTTCGAGTTTACGCCGATCGGAGGACAAATTGCACATGTTCGTGCACGCCCACAGTTGCTTGACCGTATACATGAGGCACAACACAGTGATGACCGATGCTTAAAGATCAGGGCACAGATTGGACATGGCAGATTTTCCGAGTTCGTGATCGATGATCAGGGGATACTACGATTCGGGACTAGACTGTGCGTACCAGACACTGAGGGACTGCGGCGCGAGATTCTTGAGGAGGCACATCGATCGGTATACAGTGTTCATCCCGGTTCCACCAAGATGTACCTTGACATGAGAGGTGTTTACTGGTGGGACGGAATGAAGAGAGACATCGCAGATTTTGTGTCGAGATGCTTGACTTGTCAGCAAGTCTGTTAGTTATATGTATGCCCTAGAGGCCATTACTGTACATTGGATGTATATTGTAGTGGATGCTGGGACATATATAGGGAGGACTTTCTTGCTCGACATGATAGTATACTATCTGGTTACTCTTTACCTGAACGTGTACATTGATTGTCTCTCTATTACATGTTGGTAAAGCCCTTAGGATGTGTACTTGACTACCTGGACTATGATGCGGATCATACTAGTGGGGACATGGTAGTCCATAAGTACATCCTTCAAGGTCCCTAGTCATGGGTGTATCGAGACGGGGCATCGATATACCGGAGTAGACTAGCGTATACCTTCTCGACCCATACAGATGGGCGATGGATGATCCCATATCCATTGGTGTTTGACATCAGAGATGATATACGGGTGCTCAGTGGAGACTGGGTACACTGGACGGACTCGCCGAGAACTCCCAGATGGTATTATACCTTACGTCAGATGGCAGTTCTCTGGTGACACTGGTACAGAATAGTCTGTTGACCCGAGATCGTCATAGAGTCTTGTGTGATTCCCACTGTGCTTTGATTTCCACCTTACCACGTCCAAGAGGGCGTGCAAAACGGTGGTTTTTGGGTACAGTCCCGAATCACATGGAGGCAATGAGCGATAGGAGGGGATTCGTCTCTCCCGGTATAGGGAGTTGATGTTGCGCTGTGTTCGATTGGCTATAACCGGAAATCCCTGGCCAGGGTTGCTGAGATTTACTAGTAAGTGTTACCAGTAGTTTCTTGAACTGTTATAGACCTCATATCGACACGACTTATCGAGCTATTGGGGTCTGACGTTTACCACCCCTAGGCGAGATATGCGACATATCAGACGACGAGACCGGACTGTACGGTAAGTGTTACTGGTTGGATTCACAGGAGTGTGAGCGGGCTTGCTCGTCGATCTTCTGATCGCTCAATACCCGGGTGGCCGTTACGTTTAGCAGACCGCTTGCGGCTTGTGGGTGTTTGATATGATCATCACCTGCTGCCGGCGTATTGACGAGTCTTTAGAGTCCTACACAGAGGTTTCCTGGCTCAAGCGAAACGAAATAGGAGTGCATATGAGATATGTGCGGGACCGAGAATAATGCGTGTATGTGATACCGTATTCCATTCTCGCGATGAATGTATCGATTAGGTTATATGCGATATAACCTAGTTGTCGAATCAAGGATTGATTCGATAAGCCGATACATAGGATACTAGTCGGTTATATGCGATATGACCGGAACGTTAAATCAAGTGTTGATTTAATGATTTAATGCATAATTATATATTTGATATATTACTTTGCATTAACTAGTATTGGTTCACTTTAAATGGGTTTTCTCACTTGTAGTTCACAAGTTGTATATGTGATATACTTTTGTGCACTTGATTGTATCATGTTTGATGATACATGCTTACTTGGTTAAGTATAAAGAATTAAACCATGGTTAAACTAATGATTAGGGTTTTTTTTATCCATTACTTATTTATTCATTTATTTATTTACTTTTTCCTTTTGGAAAGGATAAATGAATGGTGGATTGGTTTGTTTGTTAGTTGAAGCTTCTTGAAGCTTTGACTAAGTCATCATTGTTGTCTTATACTTAAACCTAACCATTCAAGTTAACCATGGTCTATTCTCTACACTCAACTAAGGTTAG
Organism: Agapanthus africanus; assembly: GCA_030015575.1. Taxonomy (NCBI): domain Eukaryota; kingdom Viridiplantae; phylum Streptophyta; class Magnoliopsida; order Asparagales; family Amaryllidaceae; genus Agapanthus; species Agapanthus africanus. The sequence goes on from JASDDO010000029.1 coordinate 221,994,054, forward strand.
TATATGATAAGTATTTCTTTAATTTTCTAAATGATAAAACACTTATCATATTCTTTCTTCTTCATCTTCATCTTCATCAAAAAGAAAGCTTGCCTCATCAATGGCAAGTGAAGAAATCAAGTGAGAAATCCAATTCTAAAGTGAACCCACTTCCTATTTCTTCATCCTCTACCACTTGCCAAGTAGTATAGGATGTTTTCTTCACAAGTTTCATGGCTTGGTGAAGTTGGAGCTTGATCTTGTGTTGCCTCAACGTAGAATATCTTCGGCATCGAAGCCGACGACCAAGCCTGTCCATTTCTCCGATAAAACCGACGCTAGAGCCCGGGATTCTATTTGTACAGCGAGGAGACTTCATCATGGAGCTATAGAGGTGGAGGACCGGATCTACAAAGGTTGTATTTCCGTTCTATTAGTTAAAGTTGTTAACTAGTTTCATTGTTTCGCCTAAAATTCTAATTAACGATCCGTATTAGGGTTTCTCGGCACATGTAAAATAGTAAATTGGTATGGTTGATGCCTTGTGAGACCTCATTTGCATGCCTAGGAACCCTACAGTGGTATCAGAGCCTAGCTAGAGCCTTAGGCGAAGTCTAGACGACGTTTGAAATCCGAACGAACCCGAAACCCTAACTCTAAAATGCTCTCTGGAAATTTTCTGAAAATTTGGATTTTTGTGAATTAAAAATTGCTAAAAAATTCAGCAGGGTGTTATTTGAATTACTGTGAAATTCAAGGGGCTGATTCAACTAAAGCGCGGCGGAACCGCGGCACAAGCATGGCTTGTGCGGCGGTTCCGCGACCATTTTGTAGCATTAATTTATGAATTTTGCACAGTAATTCATGTTTTCAGGTGCTGAGTTTTCTGGGAATTTTTAATTTGAACTCAAGAGTTGAGTTTTCTGGGGTGTTTTGGAGCTTGGATGATTCGATCGGATTATCAGACTTTGTCTATGTGGCTTTCCGGATATTTTAGAATATGTTAAAAAGTTCGACCGGATATAAATACCCACTTTTTCATTACGCTCATGGTTTTTATGAAAAACCTGCGTAGCCCTCCGTCATTTCAGATAAGTCCTGTTTAGTATTCGTGCTGCGTTTGTTGACCTTGTCAAGGCGCAGTGTGCGGTAGCTAACCAGTATTTATCTGCTTATGCATATGATGCAGATTGAGTTAGGGTAGTCGTACGGCCTTGTTGACCTTGTCAAGGGTCGTGCGGGTGGGTTTGATTCAATCAAGAAATGACGGGTTGAACTTGACTTGCAGTCTATGGTTTGTTGACCTTGTCAAGGTCATAGATCGTTCGGGGCAAAATATTATCGGGAATTTCAAGTGTTGAAATTTGCAATGAGATTGCATACCTTCTATGAGATAGTTGGATCCCGATACCCGCTGCGAGTAAGAGTTACTCCTGGGAGAGTTTTACACACTACAATTAGCCGATCAAGTAGGTGTCTAGAAAGGTGTCAACGGGGTTACGCCTCTGGGAAAATGAGGTTTACAGTAATTAGGTTCGTGCGAAAGCACGGGGGACCTCCCTCAAAGTACCGACACTGGCCTGGCTGAAAGATTGGCGAACTTGTAGTGTGTAATTAATCCCGGCTAGTCTTTCCTTTTAGGGTTTGGAGGAAGATTTGATAAAAAGCAGTGGGAGCCATCCTGATTAGATAAGATAATAACCAATCTGATCTTGCACGAGCATACGCTAAAGTGTTTTCTTCTCTCTCTCTCCAGGTAGCGACCATTTCATGCCTTAATAAAGATAATAATATGGATGTATTGACCGAACCCGCATGTTATACTGTGCTGGGGAACGTTGGTTCCGTTCTTTCTTATAAGAGTTATAGGAATGAACAGGATATAGGGGAATGCCAGGATTCCCATGCCACCCGAATGAAGAAAGTACATGTTGATGCATTTTCTTCGGGTGTGTTCGTTACTGAGAACTGTTTCTCCATTTGCTTTACGTCCTGGGTATTGGATACCGGGTCGGGATCCCATATATGTAATCAGTTACATGGGCTAAGGAAAGGTAGAGAACTTGGGGAAGGTGATAAAGACATTAGAGTTGGAAATGGTGCAATTGTTGCAGCTAAGACTGTCGGGGAATATCACCTTGTATTACCAACTGGTAATACATTGGTTCTGAACGAATGCTATTACATGCCGAACCTGATATGCAACATTATATCGGTTTCTTTGTTGAGTAAAGAGGGATATAATTTTGTATTACAGGATAATGTTATGAACATTTTCCGTAACCAAAAGTTGGTTGGATCAGGCACGTTATGCAATGGCATTTATGTTCTAAATCAATCAACAGTTCTGAGCATAACAAACACACACAAGAGGAAGAGTTCTGAACTCAATGAATCCTTCTTGTGGCATTGTAGACTGGGTCACATCAATGTGACACGACTGGCTAAGTTGCATAAGGATGGATATTCGAAACCTTTCGAATTTTCATCTTATGACACTTGCCAGTCATGTCTCAAAGGCAAGATGACCAAAACTCCGTTTACCGGACACGGGGAAAGAGTTACCGAACTCTTGGGATTTATACATAGTGATGTATGCGGTCCCATGTCTACACATGCCAGGGATGGTTCTTCATACTTCATTACATTCACTGACGATCTCTCTACGTTCGGGTATGTGTTCCTGATGAAACACAAATCAGAAGCTTTTGAGAAATTTAGGGAATATGAACAAGAAGTTGAGAACCAAACCGGAAAAAGTATTAAAATCCTTCGATCTGATCGAGGAGGGGAATACTTGAGCAATGAATTCCTGGACTTCCTAAAAGAGAATGGGATTCTCTCTCAGCTGACTCCTCTATATACACCACAGCACAACGGTGTATCTGAACGAAGGAATCGCACCCTATTAGATATGGTGTGCTCTATGATGAGCACAGCTGAGTTACCTATTTCCTTCTGGGGTTATGCGCTGGAAACAGCAACATACCTATTGAATCAAGTTCCATCTAAATCTGTACCTACCACACCATATGAGATATGGAGTGGGAAGAGACCATATTTTAAACGAGTTAAGATATGGGGTTGTCCGGCCTATGTCAAAAGACAAAATTCGGACAAGCTCGAGGCACGATCAGTTCTCTGCAAGTTTGTGGGATATCCAAAGAATTCTTATGGGTATTTTTTCTACCACAGTGAGGAACAAAAAGTGTTTGTTGCTTAACATGCCACCTTTTTAGAAAAGAAATTCCTTGAAAAAGAAATTAGTGGCAAAGTGGTAGAGCTGGAAGAGGTTCCAGATACACAAACCGTAACTGAAGATTTAGTGGAACCAGAAGATTCAGTAGCTCCGAATGAACCTCAGCCTCTCCGCCGATCTAGTAGGGTTCCTCGCCAGCCTGAGAGATACTACGGTTTTCTCATGGACGGTGGGAGCGAGGATTGCATCATGGAGGATGATGACCCAACTAGCTTCGAGCAGGCCATCACGAGTGGGGACTCAGTGAAATGGCTGGATGCTATGCTGTCCGAGATGGAATCCATGTACACCAACAAAGTATGGACTTTGGAAGTTGCTCCTGAAGGGGTAAAACCCATTGGGAGCAAGTGGATCTTCAAGAAGAAACTTGGTGTAGATGGGAAAGTGGAGACTTTCAAAGCTAGACTTGTAGCAAAGGGTTTTCGTCAAAGACCAGGTGTGGACTATGACGAAACCTTTTCTCCAGTGGCTATGCTTAAATCCATCCGAATCATGCTTGCCATTGCTACCTTTCATGACTACGAAATCTGGCAAATGGATGTTAAGACCGCCTTTCTAAATGGTGATTTAGAAGAGTGCGTGTACATGAGTCAGCCGGAGGGCTTCGTAGACAGTGGGAGCAGCGGGAAGGTGTGCAAGCTGCTTAAATCCATTTATGGATTAAAGCAAGCATCGCGGAGTTGGAACATCTGCTTTGACGTCGTTATCAAAGAGTTTGATTTCGTCAAAAATCCAGATGAACCTTGTATCTACAAGAAGGTGGCAGAGAGTAAGGTTGTCTTCCTCGTATTGTACGTGGACGACATACTCTTGATAGGAAACGATATTCCTATGCTGCAATCGGTCAAGCTCTTCTTATCACAAAGATTCTCAATGAAAGATCTTGGTGATGCCTCCTGCATATTGGGAATTAGGATCTATAGAGATAGATCCAAACGGATTTTGGGATTGTCCCAATCCAGGTACATTGACACCATACTAAAGAGGTTTAGTATGGAAGAGTCCAAGCGTGGGAACTTGCCCACGATCTCTGGAGTCACTCTCTCCAAAGAGATGTCTCCCAAGACTGATTTGGAGAGAGCTCGCATGCAAGGGATACCCTATGCTTCGGCAGTAGGCTCTATCATGTATGCGATGCTATGTACCAGACCCGATGTAGCATACTCACTAAGTATAGTGAGCAGGTATCAAGCTGATCCTGGAGAGAGTCACTGGATAGCTGTGAAGAGCATTCTCAAGTACTTGCGAAGGACTAGAGATATGTTCTTGGTGTATGGTAACGGAGAACTCCAAGTGGAGTCCTTTACCGATTCGAGCTTCCAGAGTGATAAGGACGACTCTAAGTCGCAGTCGGGTTTTGTCTTTACCCTTTACGGAGGGGCGGTTAGCTGGAAGAGTTCCAAGCAAGAAACCGTGGCAGACTCGACGATGGAGGCTGAATACATCGCTGCCAACGATGCTGCTAAAGAAGCTGTCTGGATCAAGAAGTTCATTACTGAACTTGGTGTGGTTCCATCCATTGAGCATCCAATACCTTTGTATTGCGATAACAATGGAGCAGTGGCTTTGGCCAAGGAACCCAGGTCCCATCAGCGATCCAGGCATATTCTGAGGCGGTATCACCTGATCCGGGAGATAGTTGATCGCCGGGAGATCGAGGTCAGGAGGGTTGACACGAAGGACAACACTGCGGATCCACTCACGAAGGCCATTCCCCAGATACAGTTTGAGAGACTCTTCGGGATGCTCGGTATGCGATACTACAGCAGCTGGCCCTAGTGCAAGTGGGAGATTGTTAGTTGTATGTGTGCCCTGGAGGCTAGTATTGTACAGATGATGTATATTATATTGGATGCTTGGACATATATAGAGATGACTTTCTTGCTCGACATGATAGTATGCTATCTGGTTGCACTTTATCTTAACATGTACACTAGTCTCTTTATACTGTCTTATAGTTACATGTTGGTAAAGCCCTTAGGATTTGTACTTGACTACCTGGACTATGATGCAGATCATACTAGTGGGGACATGGTAGTCCATAAGTACATCCTTCAAGGTCCCTAGTCGTGGGTGTATCGAGATGGGGCATCGATATACCAGAGTAGACTAGCGTATACGCTTCTCGACCCATGTGATGGGCGATGGATGATCCCATATCCATTGGTGTTTGACATCAGAGATGGTATACGGGTGCTCAGTGGAGACTGAGTACACTGGACGGACTCGCCGAGAACTCCCAGATGGTATTATACCTCACGTCAGATGGCAGTTCTCAGGTGACACTTGTACAGGTTAGTCTGTAGACCCGAGATCATCATAGAGTCTTGTGTGATTCCCACTGTACTTTGATCTCCACCTTACCACGTCCATGAGGGCGTGCAAAACGGTGGTCTTTGGGTACAGTCCCGAGTCACATGGAGGCAATGAGCGATAGGAGGGGTTTCGTCTCTCCCGGTATTGGGAGTTGATGTTGCGCTGTGCTCGATTGGCCGTAACAGGGAAGTCCCTGGCCAGGGCTGATCAGAGATTTGCTGGTAAGTGTTACCAGTAGTTTCTCGACCCGTTACGAGCCTCACATCGGCACGACTTATCGGGTTATTGGGGTCTGACGTTTACCACCCCTAGAGTTGATATGCGACATATCAGATGAAGAGACCGGACTGTACGGCAAGTGTTACTGGTCGGATTCGCAGGAGTGTGAGCGGGCTAGCTCGTCGATCTTCTGATCGCTCAATACCCGGGTGGCCGTTACGTTTAGCAGACCGCTTGCGGCTTGTGGGTGCTTGATATGATCATCATCTGCTACCGGCGTATTGACGAGTCTTTAGAGTCCTACACAGAGGTTTCCTAGCTCAAGCGAAACGAAATAGGAGTGCATATGAGATATGTGCGGGACCGAGAATAATGCGTGTATGTGATACCGTATTTGATTCTCGCGATTAATGTTTCGATTGGTTGTATGAGATATGACCTAGTTATCGAATCATTGATTCGATAAATCAATGCATTGAATACTAGTCGGTTATGTGAGACATGACCGGATCATTGAATCAAGTGTTGATTTAATGATTTAATGTATAATTATATATTTGATATATTACTTTGCATCAACTAGTATTGGTTCACTTTAAACGGATTTTTCTCACTTGATTTACACATTGTATATGTGATATACTTTTGTGCACATATAAGTATCATGTTTGATGATACTTGATCATATGGTTAAGTGTATGGAATTAAACCATAGTTAACTTGAGATTAGGGTTTTAATTATGCATTTATTCATTTAATTGTTTATTCATTTATTTGGATAAAGCTTAAGTGGAGAATGGTGGCATTTCTTGTTTTATGTTGAAGCTTCAAGAAGCCTTGACTTTATGCAACCATTCTTGTCCACTAGCTTAACCCTAACTCTCAAAATAACCATGGTTGATTCTCTACACTTAACCTTAGTTAGTATTATGATAAGTATAGATTTTTCTTTTCTTTTTAAAAACAACTTATCATAATTCTAGCTCTTCTTCTTCTTCATCTTCAAAAGAAAAACTTAGATGCCATCAATGGCAACTTGAGTTCTAGTGAGAGAATTCCAAATCTAAAGTGAACCCATCTCCTATTTCTTCACCCTCTACCTCTTGCCAAGTTGTTTTGGGTGTTCTCTTCACAAGTTTCACAACTTTGTGAAGTTGGAGCTTGAACTAGTGCAACCTCGACGTAGATCGTCTTTGACACGAAGCCGACGAACTATTCCGCTCACTTTTCGATGAAGCCGACGAATGAGTCGAGGATTCATGATGGACAGCGAGGGCATGACCACGTGGAGCTAAGGAGGTGGAAATCCGGATCTACAAAGGTTGTAGTTTCCGACCTTTAGTTAATTTGCTAACTAGTTTAGTTTTTCGCCTAGAATTCTAGTCTATGATCCGTGTTAGGGTTTCTCGGCACCATAATTTTTGTAAAATGGCATGTTCGATGTCTTGTGAGACCTCTATAGGGTGCCTAGGAACCTTTCAGTGGTATCAGAGCCAAGCTAGAGCCTTAGGCGAAGTCTAGACGCGATTTGAAGTCCGAACGAACCCGAAACCCCAAATCTATAATGCTCTCTGTACGTTTTCTAAAAACCGGGATTTTTCCAGATTAAAAATGCCTAAAAAATTCAGCAGGAGTATCTAAGAGTTATGGTGAAACACGATCTCCTGATTCATCTATACAGCCGCGGAAACGCGGCAGAAGCATGCCTTCTGCCGCGCTTCCGCCGCTCACTGTTCATATTGCGCAATAATGTTTGCACAGTAACTCATATTTTATTATGCTGGATTTTCTGGGAATTTTTAATATTTATTCAAGAGTTGAATTTTCTGGAATTATTTTGGGGATTCGGTGTTTCGATCGGAGTATCAAATTTCGTCTTTGTGTTTTTCCGGATAATTTTTAGAATATGTTAAAAAGTTCGACCGGATATAAATACCCAATTTTTCCCCTGTCGGGAAATTTCCAAGTGTTGGATTTTTCCGTAGTTTAACAACGTTCTAAGTAGTGCAAGTAACGCGATGGACCCTCTAGAAGACAACAAACCTTAACTCGATTATGTGACCGTCTTGAACTGCCCTTTGAACCTTCGGGTTTGGGGCAGTACGGCGTGCCACATGTGAGGCGTTGGCTTGACCCTTCTACGGCTGGACCGTTGGTACTGAGGCACGAACTGAATGTTGTTAGACTTATTTCATGTGTTGAGTTGTATCGGGAAAACTTGGGTATTCGATTGTTCGATCGGAAAGTTTAACATTTTCTGTTTATCTGGAATGTGATACAATAATTGGAATTCACAAGTAGTTATGAGATAACTGAATGTATGTTATAAATCTAGCAATTTAGTCCCATATGATATTGAAAAGAGTTTTCGATAATGAGACTAAAATGCGGGATTTATATCTGTTAGGCATGCGATGTCTAAAGAGGTTGCGGATTCCAACTGTTGTAGTCTTACACTTTCTTTTCTGTGACCGTAAGTGTAGTATGTTCATATCGCCGGTTTCGTTGCTATACGTCAACGACAATTGGGGTATGCATACTTACTTACGTTGATGACATGTGATGTTATGTGTTGCTGGATATGTTATATTGGATCGTCGTGTTCGAATAGCCGGGGGTTTTTATGTGAGATGAGTGTTTTTCTTTTTCATTCATGTAAAAACTTGTATGTAATATTCTTTTATTTGGGGCACTTCCAGGTAGCGGAAGCTGTCACCCTTTGTATATTATTTACTTTTCCGCATTAGGATAGACCCAAGGAGGGGAGCACAAGTAACCGGGTTCTGGGGTCCAGTGGGAGACCAACTCGAGGAGTCGAGTCCGGGTCTCCTAACCCTAGAATTGGCAGAGTTGCTTGCCGCTCTCGTAGGGGTCTAGGGGTGTGGGATTGGCTATTCATCACGACCGTGGAATCCGTGTTTTATACTGGCTCGTATTGAAAACACGGACGTCCTAGTATATCCAATATTTCATATGTTTATTCTGCTGCGATATCTGTGTTGTGATTCTGTGATGGATATAGTATATAGTATATATGATATATTATAAAGACGTTACTTATGTTTTACACCCGCGCTAGCCCTGCCCTGCTCTGTCGTTAGTTACTTAACCTAACGGTGCACGAGGGGACATCGAGGCGAATGCGGATGGCATAAGTGTACGTCATATCTATCTGTGATGTTTAGGTATTTAAATGATGGGACTTCATTAATGTGATTAATGAAAGATAAGAAACCTATGATGTTGTGGAATCGAATTTTGAAATAAAACTGATAGCTACAGTTCTTGCTTTGCATAGCGGTATATGTGATATGCCCTGCACCTTATTCGATAAGGAAAGGACCGAGATCCCTTCACCGGGAGTGACTCCTTTAGCAATAACTGGCAGATGCTACACACTCGGTTTGTTTTTGACTGCTTCTATAGTTTCTGCTTTGCACAGTGATATATATGATATATCCCGCACCTCATTCGACGAGGAAAGGGCCGACGATCCCTTCACCGGGAGTGACCCCTTTAGCAAAACTAGAAAAGCCTCAAAATCACTCCATTTCAAAACTTTATTTGATTCTACAATGATATCAAGTTCATTACGCTCATGGTTTTTATGAAAAACCTGCGTAGCCCTCCGTCATTTCAGATAAGTCCTGTTTAGTATTCGTGCTGTGTTTGTTGACCTTGTTAAGGCGCAGTGTGCGGTAGCTAACCAGTATTTATTTGCTTATGCATATGATGCAGATTGAGTTAGGGTAGTCGTACGGCCTTGTTGACCTTGTCAAGGGTCGTGCGGGTGGGTTTGATTCAATCAAGAAATGACGGGTTGAACTTGACTTGCGGTCTATGGTTTGTTGACCTTGTCAAGGTCATAGATCGTTCGGGGCAAAATATTATCGGGAATTTCAAGTGTTGAAATTTGCAATGAGATTGCATACCTTCTATGAGATAGTTGGATCCCGATACCCGCTGCGAGTAAGAGTTACTCCTGGGAGAGTTTTACACACTACAATTAGCCGATCAAGTAGGTGTCTAGAAAGGTGTCAACGGGGTTACGCCTCTGGGAAAACGAGGTTTACAGTAATTAGGTTCGTGCGAAAGCACGGGGGACCTCCCTCAACGTACCGACACTGGCCTGGCTGAAAGATTGGCGAACTTGTCGAGTGTAATTAATCCCGGCTAGTCTTTCCTTTTAGGGTTTGGAGGAAGATTTGATAAAAAGCAGTGGGAGCCATCCTGATTAGATAAGATAATAACCAATCTGATCTTGCACGAGCATATGCTAAAGTGTTTTCTTCTCTCTCTCTCCAGGTAGCGACCATTTCATGCCTTAATAAAGATAATAATATGGATGTATTGACCGAACCCGCATGTTATACTGTGCTGGGGAACGTTGGTTCCGTTCTTTCTTATAAGAGTTATAGGAATGAACAGGATATAGGGGAATGCCAGGATTCCCATGCCACCCGAATGAAGAAAGTACATGTTGATGCATTTTCTTCGGGTGTGTTCGTTACTGAGAACTGTTTCTCCATTTGCTTTACGTCCTGGGTATTGGATACCGGGTCGGGATCCCATATATGTAATCAGTTACATGGGCTAAGGAAAGGTAGAGAACTTGGGGAAGGTGATAAAGACATTAGAGTTGGAAATGGTGCAATTGTTGTAGCTAAGACTGTCGGGGAATATCACCTTGTATTACCAACTGGTAATACATTGGTTCTGAACGAATGCTATTACATGCCGAACCTGATATGCAACATTATATCGGTTTCTTTATTGAGTAAAGAGGGATATAATTTTGTATTACAGGATAATGTTATGAACATTTTCCGTAACCAAAAGTTGGTTGGATCAGGCATGTTATGCAATGGCATTTATGTTCTAAATCAATCAACAGTTCTGAGCATAACAAACACACACAAGAGGAAGAGTTCTGAACTCAATGAATCTTTCTTGTGGCATTGTAGACTGGGTCACATCAATGTGACACGACTGGCTAAGTTGCATAAGGATGGATATTTGAAACCTTTCGAATTTTCATCTTATGACACTTGCCAGTCATGTCTCAAAGGCAAGATGACCAAAACTCCGTTTACCGGACATGGGGAAAGAGTTACCGAACTCTTAGGACTTATACATAGTGATGTATGCGGTCCCATGTCTACACATGCCAGGGATGGTTCTTCATACTTCATTACATTCACTGACGATCTCTCTAGGTTCGGGTATGTGTTCCTGATGAAACACAAATCAGAAGCTTTTGAGAAATTTAGGGAATATAAACAAGAAGTTGAGAACCAAACCGGAAAAAGTATTAAAATCCTTCGATCTGATCGAGGAGGGGAATACTTGAGCAATGAATTCCTGGACTTCCTAAAAGAGAATGGGATTCTCTCTCAGCTGACTCCTCTATATACACCACAGCACAACGGTGTATCTGAACGAAGGAATCGCACCCTATTAGATATGGTGCGCTCTATGATGAGCACAGCTGAGTTACCTATTTCCTTCTGGGGTTATGCGCTGGAAACAGCAACATACCTATTGAATCAAGTTCCATCTAAATCTGTACCTACCACACCATATGAGATATGGAGTTGGAAGAGACCATATTTTAAACGAGTTAAGATATGGGGTTGTCCGGCCTATGTCAAAAGACAAAATCCGGACAAGCTCGAGGCACGGTCAGTTCTCTGCAAGTTTGTGGGATATCCAAAGAATTCTTATGGGTATTTTTTCTACCACAGTGAGGAACAAAAAGTGTTTGTTGCTCAACATGCCACCTTTTTAGAAAAGGAATTCCTTGAAAAAGAAATTAGTGGCAAAGTGGTAGAGCTGGAAGAGGTTCCAGATACACAAACCGTAACTGAAGATTTAGTAGAACCAGAAGATTCAGTAGCTCCCAATGAACCTCAGCCTCTCCGCCGATCTAGTAGGGTTCCTCGCCAGCCTGAGAGATACTACTGTTTTCTCATGGACGGTGGGAGCGAGGATTGCATCATGGAGGATGATGACCCAACTAGCTTCGAGCAGGCCATCACGAGTGGGGACTCAGTGAAATGGCTGGATGCTATGCGGTCCGAGATGGAATCCATGTACACCAACAAAGTATGGACTTTGGAAGTTGCTCCTGAAGGGGTAAAACCCATTGGGAGCAAGTGGATCTTCAAGAAGAAACTTGGTGTAGATGGGAAAGTGGAGACTTTCAAAGCTAGACTTGTAGCAAAGGGTTTTCGTCAAAGACCAGGTGTGGACTATGACGAAACCTTTTCTCCAGTGGCTATGCTTAAATCCATCCGAATCATGCTTGCCATTGCTACCTTTCATGACTACGAAATCTGGCAAATGGATGTTAAGACCGCCTTTCTAAATGGTGATTTAGAAGAGTGCGTGTACATGACTCAGCCGGAGGGCTTCGTAGACAGTGAAAGCAGCGGGAAGGTGTGCAAGCTGCTTAAATCCATTTATGGATTAAAGCAAGCATCGCGGAGTTGGAACATCTGCTTTGACGTCGTTATCAAAGAGTTTGATTTCGTCAAAAATCCAGATGAACCTTGTATCTACAAGAAGGTGGCAGAGAGTAAGGTTGTCTTCCTCGTATTGTACGTGGACGACATACTCTTGATAGGAAATGATATTCCTATGCTGCAATCGGTCAAGCTCTTCTTATCACAAAGATTCTCAATGAAAGATCTTGGTGATGCCTCCTGCATATTGGGAATTAGGATCTATAGAGATAGATCCAAACGGATTTTGGGATTGTCCCAATCCAGATACATTGACACCATACTAAAGAGGTTTAGTATGGAAGAGTCCAAGCGTGGGAACTTGCCCACGATCTCTGGAGTCACTCTCTCCAAAGAGATGTCTCCCAAGACTGATTTGGAGAGAGCTCGCATGCAAGGGATACCCTATGCTTCGGCAGTAGGCTCTATCATGTATGCGATGCTATGTACCAGACCCGATGTAGCATACTCACTAAGTATAGTGAGCAGGTATCAAGCTGATCCTGGAGAGAGTCACTGGATAGCTGTGAAGAGCATTCTCAAGTACTTGCGAAGGTCTAGAGATATGTTCTTGGTGTATGGTAACGGAGAACTCCAAGTGGAGTCCTTTACCGATTCGAGCTTCCAGAGTGATAAGGACGACTCTAAGCCGCAGTCGGGTTTTGTCTTTACCCTTTACGGAGGGGCGTTAGCTGGAAGAGTTCCAAGCAGGAAACCGTGGCAGACTCGACGATGGAGGCTGAATACATCGCTGCCAACGATGCTGCTAAAGAAGCTGTCTGGATCAAGAAGTTCATTACTGAACTTGGTGTGGTTCCATTCATTGAGCATCCAATACATTTGTATTGCGATAACAATAGAGCAGTGGCTTTGGCCAAGGAACCCAGGTCCCATCAGCGATCCAGGCATATTCTGAGGCGGTATCACCTGATCCGGGAGATAGTTGATCGCCGGGAGATCGAGGTCAGGAGGGTTGACACGAAGGACAACACTGCGGATCCACTCACGAAGGCCATTCTCCAGATACAGTTTGAGAGACTCTTCGGGATGCTCGGTATGCGATACTACAGCAGCTGGCCCTAGTGCAAGTGGGAGATTGTTAGTTGTATGTGTGCCGTAGAGGCCAGTATTGTACAGATGATGTATATTATATTGGATGCTTGGACATATATAGAGATGACTTTCTTGCTCGACATGATAGTATGCTATCTGGTTGCACTTTATCTTAACATGTACACTAGTCTCTTTATACTGTCTTATAGTTACATGTTGGTAAAGCCCTTAGGATTTGTACTTGACTACCTGGACTATGATGCAGATCATACTAGTGGGGACATGGTAGTCCATAAGTACATCCTTCAAGGTCCCTAGTCGTGGGTGTATCGAGACGGGGCATCGATATACCAGAGTAGACTAGCGTATACGCTTCTCGACCCATGTGATGGGCGATGGATGATCCCATATCCATTGGTGTTTGACATCAGAGATGGTATACGGGTGCTCAGTGGAGACTGAGTACACTGGACGGACTCGCCGAGAACTCCCAGATGGTATTATACCTCACGTCAGATGGCAGTTCTCAGGTGACACTTGTACAGGTTAGTCTGTAGACCCGAGATCGTCATAGAGTCTTGTGTGATTCCCACTGTGCTTTGATCTCCACCTTACCACGTCCATGAGGGCATGAAAAATGGTGGTCTTTGGGTACAGTCCCGAGTCAAATGGAGGCAATGAGCGATAGGAGGGGTTTCGTCTCTCCCGGTATTGGGAGTTGATGTTGCGCTGTGCTCGATTGGCCGTAACAGGGAAGTCCCTGGCCAGGGCTGATCAGCAATTTGCTGTTAAGTGTTACCAGTAGTTTCTCGACCCGTTACGAGCCTCACATCGGCACGACTTATCGGGTTATTGGGGTCTGACGTTTACCACCCCTAGAGTTGATATGCGACATATCAGACGAAGAGACCGGACTGTACGGCAAGTGTTACTGGTCGGATTCGCAGGAGTGTGAGCGGGCTAGCTCGTCGATCTTCTGATCGCTCAATACCCGGGTGGCCGTTACGTTTAGCAGACCGCTTGCGGCTTGTGGGTGCTTGATATGATCATCATCTGCTACCGGCGTATTGACGAGTCTTTAGAGTCCTACACAGAGGTTTCCTAGCTCAAGCGAAACGAAATAGGAGTGCATATGAGATATGTGCGGGACCGAGAATAATGCGTGTATGTGATACCGTATTTGATTCTCACGATTAATGTTTCGATTGGTTGTATGAGATATGACCTACTTATCGAATCATTGATTCGATAAATCGATGCATTGAATACTAGTCGGTTATGTGAGACATGACCGGATCATTGAATCAAGTGTTGATTTAATGATTTAATGTATAATTATATATTTGATATATTACTTTGCATCAACTAGTATTGGTTCACTTTAAACGGATTTTTCTCACTTGATTTACACATTGTATATGTGGTATACTTTTGTGCACATATAAGTATCATGTTTGATGATACTTGATCATATGGTTAAGTGTATGGAATTAAACCATAGTTAACTTGAGATTAGGGTTTTAATTATGCATTTATTCATTTAATTGTTTATTCATTTATTTGGATAAAGCTTAAGTGGAGAATGGTGGCATTTCTTGTTTTATGTTGAAGCTTCAAGAAGCCTTGACTTTATGCAACCATTCTTGTCCACTAGCTTAACCCTAACTCTCAAAATAACCATGGTTGATTCTCTACACTTAACCTTAGTTAGTATTATGATAAGTATAGATTTTTCTTTTCTTTTTAAAAACAACTTATCATAATTCTAGCTCTTCTTCTTCTTCATCTTCAAAAGAAAAACTTAGATGCCATCAATGGCAACTTGAGTTCTAGTGAGAGAATTCCAAATCTAAAGTGAACCCATCTCCTATTTCTTCACCCTCTACCTCTTGCCAAGTTGTTTTGGGTGTTCTCTTCACAAGTTTCACAACTTTGTGAAGTTGGAGCTTGAACTAGTGCAACCTCGACGTAGATCGTCTTTGACACGAAGCCGACGAACTATTCCGCTCACTTTTCGATGAAGCCGACGAATGAGTCGAGGATTCATGATGGACAGCGAGGGCATGACCACGTGTAGCTAAGGAGGTGGAAATCCGGATCTACAAAGGTTGTAGTTTCCGACCTTTAGTTAATTTGCTAACTAGTTTAGTTTTTCGCCTAGAATTCTAGTCTAAGATCCGTGTTAGGGTTTCTCGGCACCATAATTTTTGTAAAATGGCATGTTCGATGTCTTGTGAGACCTCTATAGGGTGCCTAGGAACCTTTCATCCGGAATGTGATACAATAATTGGAATTCACAAGTAGTTATGAGATAACTGAATGAATGTTATAAATCTAGCGGTTTAGTCTCACTTGATCGGTTGCCACGGAATTTTGATGTGATCAAAAGTCCGTCGCAATCACGTAGCGTACGCGGATACTCGCCGGGTAAACTTAATAGACAGCTACACCCCTAGGCCCCGACCAAGTGACTATAGGAGAACCTCGTCGCCGAAATCATCCGTCCGAGTGGTCGCGGCAGCGGTGTTCCGCCTTGGTGCACTTTGTCGACGGCGTCGGGGGTGCGGCCGCCTACTGAAGTTTGCGACGAGCATTCGATCAGGATGTCGGGAATCTTGTTGAATTGCCCGACTTTATATTGAAAAGTGTTTTCGATTTTGAGACTAAAATGCGGCGTTTATAATTGTTAGGCATGCGATGTCTAAGGAATTCATTTGAATAGGCATGCGATGTCTAAAGAGCTTGCGGATTCCAACTGTTGTAGTTTTACACTTTCTTTTCTGTGACCGTAAGTGTAATATGTGATATCGCCGGTTTCGTTGCTATATGTCAACGATAATTGGGATGCGCATATTTACTTACGTTGATGACATGTGATGTTATGTGTTGCTGGATATGTTATATTGGATCGTCGTGTTTGAATAGCCGGGGGTTTTTATGTGAGATGATTGTTTTTCATTTTCATTCATGTAAAAACTTGTATGTAATATTCTTTTATTGGGGCACTTCCAGGTTGTGGAAGATGTCACCGTTTGTATATTATTTTCTTTTCCGCACAAGGATAGACCCAAGGAGGGGAGCACAAGTAACCGGGTTCTGGAGTCCAGTGGGAGACCAACTCGAGGAGTCGAGTTCGGGTCTTCTAACTCCAGAATTGGTAGGGTTGCTTGCCGCTCTCATAGGGGTCTAAGGGTGTGGGTTTCGCTATTCATCACGACCGTGGAATCCGTGTTTTATACTGGCTCGTATTGAAAACACGGACGTCCTAGTATATCCAATATTTCATATGTTTCTTCTGCTGCCATATCTGTGATGTGATCATGTGATGTTCTGTGATAGATACAGTATATAGTATATATGATATATTATATAGATGTTACTTATGTTTTACACCCGCGCTAGCCCTGCCCTGCTCTGCCGTTAGTTACCTAACCTAACGGTGCACGAGGGGACATCGAGGCGAATGCGGATGGCATAAGTGTACGTCGTATTTATCTGTGATGTTTAGGTACTTAAATGATGGGACTTCATTAATGCGATTAATGAAAGAAAAAGAAACCTAAAGATGTTGTAGAATCGAATTTCAAAATTAAAACAGGTAGCTATAGTTCTTGCTTTGCACAGAGGTATATGTGATATATCCTGCACCTTATTCGATGAGGAAAGGACCGAGATCCCTTCACCAGGAGTGACTCCTTTAGCAATAACTGGCAGATGCTACACACTTGGTTTGTCTTTTGATTGCTTTTAAGAGTTTTTGCTTTGCACAGCGATATATATGATATATCCCGCACCTCATTCGATGAGGAAAGGACCGACGATCCCTTCACCAGGAGTGACTCCTTTAGCAAAACTAGAAAAGCCTCAAAAAACACTCCATTTTAAAATCATTTGATTCTACAACGATATCAAGTTCATTACGCAATAGGTTTTCAGAAAAACCTGTCGTAGCCCTCTGTCATTTCAGATAAGTTGTATATAGTATTCGTGCTGCATTTGTTGGCTTTCGTCAAGGTGCAGTGTGCGGTAGCTATATGCTGCTTATCTGCTGCATACGATGCGATTGGATTAGGGTAGTCGTGCGGCTTTGTTGGCTTTCGTCAAGGGTCGTGCGGGTGGGTTTAATTCAATCAAGAAATGTACGGGTTGAACTTGACTAGCGGGCTATGGTTTGTTGGCTTTCGTCAAGGTCATAGCACGTTAGGGGCAAAATATTATCGGGAATTTCAAGTGTTGAAATTTGCAATGAGATTGCATACCTTCTATGAGATAGTTGGATCCCGATACCCGCTGCGAGTAAGAGTTACTCCTGGGAGAGTTTTACACATTACAATTAGCCGATCAAGTAGGTGTCTAGAAAGGTATCAACGGGGTTATGCCTCTGGGAAAACGAGGTTTACATTAAGTAGGTTCGTGCGAAAGCACGGGGGACCTCCCTCAAAGTACCGACACTGGCCTGGCTGAAAGAATGGCGAACTTGTAGTGTGTAATTAATCCCGGCTAGTCTTTCCTTTTAAGGTTTGAAGGAAGATTTGATAAAAACAGTGGGAGCCATCCTGATTAGATAAAATTATAACCAATCTGATCTTGCAAGAGCGCACGCTGAGTGTTTTCTTCTCTCTCTCTCCAGGTAGCAACCATATCACGCCTTAATCAAGATAATAATATGGATGTATTGACCGAACCCGCTTGTTATACTGAGCTGGGGAACGTTGGTCCCGCTCCAACTTATAATTGTTAGAAGACAGAGCAGGAAATTGGGGATTACCAGAATTCCCGTGCCGCCCAAACGAAGAGAGTGCATGCTGATGCATCATCTTCGGGTGTGTTCGTTACAAAGAACTGTTTCTCAGTATCCTCCGCATCCTAGGTATATGATACCGGATCAGGATCCCAGATATGTAATCTGTTACATAGGGCTGCAAAAAGGTAGAAAAACTGAGATTGGGTGATAAGTTTCATGAGGCAGAAAACGGGGCAAGTGTTGCAGCCAAGTCTGTTGGTCACTGTCACCCTGTATTCCAAATACATTGATTCTGAATGAATGTTATTAGATACCAAACCTGATATACAAAATCATATCAATCTCTTTATTAGTAAAGAAATGATAAAATTTTGTATAGTTGGATAATGTTTTGAACATTTCCTATATCAAAAGTTGATCGGTTCAGGCACGTTATCTAAAAGCATTGATGTTCTAAATCAAACTACAGTTCTTTAGTATACGGAATACGCACAAGAGGAAGAGTTCAGAAATGAACGAATCCTTCTTGAGGCATTGTAGACTAGGTCATATCAATGCGATTCGACAGGCTGAAGTTACATTTTAGATGCATATTTAAATCAGTTTGAATTTACATCTTGTGAAACTTGCCAGTCATGTCACAGAGATAAGATGACCATAGCTCCGTTTACTGGAATCAGAGAAAGAGTTAGTGAACTCTTGGGATGATACATGTTGATGTATGTAGGTCCCCTGTCTACACTTGCCAAGACCGGTTCTTTGTACTTCATTACATTCTCTGATGATTAGCGATCTGAGATGGAATCCATGTACACCGACAAAGTATGGAATTCGGTTGCTATATCTGAAGGGTTAAATCCCCATCAGGAGCAAGTATATCTTGAGAAGATTACTTGGTGTAGATGGAAAAGTTGAGACTTTCAAAACTAGACTTGTTAAAGGTTTGCATCATTAACCAGGTATGGATCATGATGAAACCTTTTCTAAGGAGCTATGCTTAAGTCCATCCAGATCCTACTTGCCACGGCTACATACCATGACTATGATATCTGGCGGTTGGGTACCATGACTGCTTTTCTAAATGATGTTTTAGAAGAGAACGTCTATAAGTACACAGCCAGAGGGCTTCGTAGACAGTGGGAGCAGCGGAAACTTGCACAAGATGCTTTATAGGTTAAAGCAGGCATCGCGGAGTTGGAACATCTGTTTTGATGTATTAGCCAAAGAGTTTGACATCATCAAAATGGTAGATGAACCTTGTATAAACAAAAAGGTAGTAGGGAGTATAGTGGCGATCCTCGTAGAGTACGTGGATGACATACTCTTGATAAGAAAGAAGTTTCCTATGCTACGCTCGGTCAATCTCCGCTTATCACAATGATTCTCCATATAGGATCATAATGATACCTCCTAAATCCTGGGTTTTGGATCTATGAGTAGATCTAATTGGATGTTAGGATTCTCACTAGTTGTAGTGAGATGGTATCAACCGATCCTGGGGAGAATCACTGGAAGGGTTCCAGGGTGATAAGGACGACTGAAAGTCAGTCACAGGCATTGTCTTTACCCTCAGTAAAGGGACGGTATGTTGGAAGAGTTCCAAGCTAGATACCTTGGCTAACTAGACGATAAAGGCAGGATACATCGCTACTTAAGATGCTACCAAAAGGAATGTTTGGGTGTATATTGGTTCATGAGATGAACTACGTTCCAACCATTGTGAGACAATGGAGTTGTGGCTTATGCCAAGGAACGCCGGTCCCATCAGTGATCCAGACATATTCCAAGGCAGTGTCACCTGATCATGGAGATGGTTGATCTCCAGGGTGATCGAGGTTAGGAGAGTAGACTCAGAGGACAACACGGCGGATCCACTCACAAAGGCCTTTTCCCAGAGAGAGACTTTTATGGGATGGTTGAGTATGAGATACTACAACCACTGCTATCAGATGGCCCTAGTGCAAGTGGGAGATTGTTAGTTATATGTATGCCCTAGAGGCCATTACTGTACATTGGATGTATATTGTAGTGGATGCTGGGACATATATAGGGAGGACTTTCTTGCTCGACATGATAGTATACTATCTGGTTACTCTTAACCTTAACGTGTACATTGATTGTCTCTCTGTTACATGTTGGTAAAGCCCTTAGGATGTGTACTTGACTACCTGGACTATGATGCGGATCATACTAGTGGGGACATGGTAGTCCATAAGTACATCCTTCAAGGTCCCTAGTCGTGGGTGTATCGAGACGGGGCATCGATATACCGGAGTAGACTAGCGTATACCTTCTCGACCCATACAGATGGGTGATGGATGATCCCATATCCATTGGTGTTTGACATCAGAGATGATATACGGGTGCTCAGTGGAGACTGGGTACACTGGACGGACTCGCCGAGAACTCGCAGATGGTATTATACCTTACGTCAGATGGCAGTTCTCTGGTGACACTGGTACAGAATAGTCTGTTGACCCGAGATCGTCATAAAGTCTTGTGTGATTCCCACTGTGCTTTGATTTCCACCTTACCACGTCCAAGAGGGCGTGCAAAACGGTGGTTTTTGGGTACAGTCCCGAATCACATGGAGGCAATGAGCGATAGGAGGGGATTCGTCTCTCCCGGTATAGGGAGTTGATGTTGCGCTGTGTTCGATTGGCTATAACCGGAAATACCTGGCCAGGGTTGCTGAGATTTACTGGTAAGTGTTACCAGTAGTTTATCGAACTGTTATAGACCTCATATCGACACGACTTATCGAGCTATTGGGGTCTGACGTTTACCACCCCTAGGCGAGATATGCGACATATCAGACGACGAGACCGGACTGTACGGTAAGTGTTACTGGTTGGATTCACAGGAGTGTGAGCGGGCTTGCTCGTTGATCTTCTGATCGCTCAATACCCGGGTGGCCGTTACGTTTAGCAGACCGATTGCGGCTTGTGGGTGTTTGATATGATCATCACCTGCTGCCGGCGTATTGACGAGTCTTTAGAGTCCTACACAGAGGTTTCCTGGCTCAAGCGAAACGAAATAGGAGTGCATATGAGATATGTGCGGGACCGAGAATAATGCGTGTATGTGATACCGTATTCCATTCTCGCGATGAATGTATCGATTAGGTTATATGCGATATAACCTAGTTGTCGAATCAAGGATTGATTCAATAAGCCGATACATAGGATACTAGTCGGTTATATGCGATATAACCGGATCGTTAAATCAAGTGTTGATTTAATGATTTAATGCATAATTATATATTTGATATATTACTTTGCATTAACTAGTATTGGTTCACTTTAAATGGGTTTTCTCACTTGTAGTTCACAAGTTGTATATGTGATATACTTTTGTGCACTTGATTGTATCATGTTTGATGATACATGCTTACTTGGTTAAGTGTAAAGAATTAAACCATGGTTAAACTAATGATTAGGGTTTTGTTTATCCATTACATATTTATTCATTTATTTATTTACTTTTTCCTTTTGGAAAGGATAAATGAATGGTGGATTGGTTTGTTTGTTAGTTGAAGCTTCTTGAAGCTTTGACTAAGTCATCATTCTTGTCTTATACTTAACCCTAACCATTCAAGTTAACCATGGTCTATTCTCTATACTCAACTAAGGTTAGTATATGATAAGTATTTCTTTAATTTTCTAAATGATAAAACACTTATCATATTCTTTCTTCTTCATCTTCATCTTCATCAAAAAGAAAGCTTGCCTCATCAATGGCAAGTGAAGAAATCAAGTGAGAAATCCAATTCTAAAGTGAACCCACTTCCTATTTCTTCATCCTCTACCACTTGCCAAGTAGTATAGGGTGTTTTCTTCACAAGTTTCATGGCTTGGTGAAGTTGGAGCTTGATCTTGTGTTGCCTCGACGTAGATCATCTTCGGCATCGAAGCCGACGACCAAGCCCGCCCATTTCTCCGATGAAACCGACTCTAGAGCCCGGGATTCTTTTTGGACAGCGAGGAGACTTCATCATGGAGCTATGGAAGTAGAGGACCGGATCTACAAAGGTTGTATTTCCATTCTATTAGTTAAAGTTGTTAACTAGTTTCATTGTTTCGCCTAAAATTCTAGTTAACGTCCGTATTAGGGTTTCTCGGCACATATAAAATAGTAAATTGGCATGGTTGATGCCTTGTAAGACCTCATTTGCATGCCTAGGAACCCTACAAAGTCAAGGCTGAGCACCAGAGGCCGCGGGAGAGCTACAGCCGTTACCCATTCCGGAGTAGAAATGGGAGCAGATTTCTATGGACTTCATTGTGGGTCTGCCCAGGACTAGTCGAGATTATGACTCCATCTGGGTGATCGTTGATCATTTGACAAAAGCGTCTCACTTCTTACCGGTGAAGACGACTTTCGGATTTGCTCAGTATGCCCAGATATACATCGACGAGATTGTACGACTGCACGGAGTTCCGTCATGTATCGTGTCCGACAGAGGCACCCAGTTTACCAGCCGGCTATGGCAGAGACTTCAGGAGGTTTTGGGCACTCGCTTGAGTTTCAACACAGCATTTCAACCGCAGACCGACGGGCAGTCAGAGCGGACTATTCAGACTCTCGAGGACATGCTCAGAGCGTGCGTCTTAGACTTTGAAAGTAGCTGGGATCATCATTTACCCTTAATAGAGTTCTCCTACAACAACAGCTACCAGGAGACCATTCAGATGGCACCGTTTGAGGCTCTTTATGGGAGGAGATGCAGATTGCCCACCTGTTGGACAGAGCTCTGTGAGAGCAGTATCTTAGGGCCTCAGATTGTGGAGGAGAAGACCGCGAAGATCCAGTTGATTCGCGATAGGATGAGAGCAGCCCAGAGTAGGCAGAGATCTTATGCGGACCGTCGTCGATGCAGACTTGAGTTTTCTGTTGGTGAACATGTTTTCTTGAGGGTCTCCCCAATGAAAGGTGTGATGAGATTTAGGAAGAAGGGGAAGCTTAGTCCCAGATATTTGGGCCCCTTCAAGATCCTCGAGCGTGTTGGTGCAGTTGCGTATCGATTAGCCCTTCCGCCCAGTTTTCCAGACGTGCACACCCGTATTTCACGTTTCGATGCTTCGCAGATATCTTCATGATCCTTCGCATGTGATTCAGCACCCGACGATCTAGCTTAAGCGCGACCTTTCCTATGCTGAGCAGCCGGTGATGATCTTGGATCGACAAGTGAAGAAATTGAGGTCGAAAGAGATACCGTCCGTCAAGGTACTTTGGCGTGGTCCGAGCAGAGAGGAGATCACTTAGGAGGCCGAGAGCGAGATGAGGAAGAGGTATCCCCATCTTTTCGAAAGTACGTGTGGTTAGTGTTTTTTTTTAAATTCGGGGACCGAATTTCTTTAAGGGGGGTAGATTGTAACACTTTGAAATTTCGTTAGAATGTTTTTCATGTTAATTAGCAATGGTGCGTGTTATTATATATGTGTACATTGGATTATTAGTTATTTTTAGTCGTGTTACCCTAATTGGGAAATTTCTTATGTTAGTGCACACTTAGCACAATTTTTCTTGACCTAGGTTAAAAGTGTTAGCATGTTAACCATTTCTTTTCATGCATGGTTCATTGTTATTTCCCACCCTTTTATCAAAACAAAACTTTGATTTAAAATTCAAAATTTCAATTAGAATATAGAAGCATGGTGGTTAGGTGAGAACTTGACTTGTTGACCCCTTTTCTTTCTCTCCTCTCTCTTTCCCTCATTCTGAATTCCTGCAGAAATTCCAGCAAAACCACAGCTTCTTCTTCTCCTCTTCTTTTTTTCATTTCTCTTTGATCCCTACACAAAACCCTACACAAATCAACACATTTTCATCACAAAACCAAGGAAAAAGGGGCTTTTTGAGGTGTTTGGAGGCAAATCTGCATATCTGAGGAGGGAGCTGGAACTTTTGGTGTTTCATAAGGTCTTTTAAAGGTATTAAGTCATGTTAGCACTCCTTTTCCATAAACTTGTAGTATTCTTTAGCAAAAATCATGTTTTGATGTGCTTTTTAGTGATATTGAAGGGATTTTGTGATGCATATGTTAGATTGGGGTTTTGTTAGCTTGGTTAACTCTATTATGTGCTATTAGAGCTATTTAGGCCAGGTTTTGCTTTCAGTTTGCACAAAAATATCCTAAAGTATCATTTTAGTGTAAAAGTGTGGTTTTTAACTAGAAATAGGGCTCTGTAGGATCTGCTGCTACCCGAGTTATTTCAGAATGAAATTGTATTTACTGTAGCACGTATAGGGGGTATAGATTGCACACACAAAACCTGGGAGCCCAATTCCCCAGACAGGCCGCCGAAAAATGCATTCTGGCCACAATTTGTGGCCAGATGAGTGAGTTGGGGGTTGGGGTTTGGGGCACAGGAGTCTGCTGCTATGTGTAGTATTATGGTATATATAGTTTTGTAATATCTTTTCTGTATAAAAATCTGGGATCAAATACCCTATTTACCGTATTTTAAACTTTCGCGACACGCGTGTTACATGTGTGGGTTTAGAGTGTTCTGCGTATCGCGACGCGTCGGGTTAGCTTCAAGCGCGTAATCACACGTTTTAGCGTATCGCGCACACGCGCGCTTGGTTTGCGACACGGTTTTTTAGTTGACATTAAATGTCGTGTTTGTATGGTTTTGTGCTTATGTGTGATATATTATAAAATTCTAGGTTCGCAGGTGAGTGCGACGGACGCCGCGAAGAAGGGGAAACAAGTCGTCGGCTATACCTAGCGAGAGACTACGGTGAGTAGATTTAACATCTACGGGGATATCGCTCGCATGGCGTTATGCATCAGGGCTGATAGGACCTTATAGAGATATATTTTGCATTCACCTACATGACTACTGTTTATTGCATACCGTATTCCCTGCTATGCGTATATAAACTAGAATTGATAGAACACAACACTATTACTAACGGTTCAAGTTGCACGAGCACAATTTATATGCTACGCTCACACCGTTAGTGATTGCCATGACACTCACCTTATAAGATTGCTATAAATCATATGTCAGATTGTTTCCGCATTATTGATGTTTGCCATAATTTGCCGCATATCAGCAGATGTTATATTCATACTTGGACATATCTACATCACATATTCATACATGTGCCATGTACATATTGATATCCTCATACCTGCATAGATTTACGCATTAAGATATGTTGTTTCCATGTTATTTCGGTATTTAGGAACCGTGGATATTTCAAAAGAGAATAGGTAATTATTTAATATCCGGTTTCTCTTGATATGATATTTCAGTGCGTTCATCATGTATTTTCTCGGTGCTAGAGCGCGGTATATGAGAGAGAGGGGGATGAACCGGACTGACGGATGCCCGATATATGAGAGAGAGAGGGCTGACCCGGACTGACGGATGGCCGATATATGAGAGAGAGGGCTGATCCGGACTGACGGATTCCCGATATATGAGAGAGAGGGGGCTGACCCGGACTGACGGATTCCCGATATGGGAAGATTTGCGTGTCGATGCTGGACACGAGTATTTATGATATTTGGGTGCCGATATTGGGCACTCGTGATTCTCAGAGATTTACAGGATTGGAAGGCCGATGAGAGTGCCGGCGCCTGAGCTATTTGGGGGATCTGGGTGCATTGATGGACACCGATTATATATTCCACGTTGACATTCCATTTAGATGTTATGTTCCCATGCTCAGCATTCATTATTGTATCTCATCCTGTAGTTATATTACCTGATAGAGCACTTGCATGATTATTGCACATACTGCTTATCACGCATTGATATCATCTGCTGGCATATGATAGAGCAGCGCAGTACGTGCATGCTCGCGATTATCTTTATATGTTATTTCTATTCACGAGTTGGCAACCCACCCCCGTTGTGCTACAGTATTTGCAGGTTGCCCCTCGGAGTAGTCGCGACAGGCTGCTTTCTTACATCTTTTGGCTACAGATACCACTACAGTTGATGCGAGAGCTGTTTTGCTGATAGATGGGTTGTGATATCTAGTTATTTCTTTTGTACACACTGTTGTATCTAGTATTCTCCATCTACCATATATGTACTTGACTTAGAGACAGTGTGAGGACGATGATGTATATTATTTGTATTCTGGTGTCGAGCTCGTTGTGAGCCGACTTTACTTTTGCAGTTATTCTATCTGTGATGTTCCCACTTGTTGTTCTTGATCTTCACTATGGCGTCGTATATTGCTATCTTGGTGATTGTTTACTTAAGATTTCTTAGCACCTTTGTAATGCTTCCATTTAAAATATTAAAACACTCTATATTTTTACTGGTTTGATTTCTGGGTTTCGGTTCACTTAGTCGCGTTACGTCTGTAGACGTTACGTGATTAAGTGCCGGTCACGGGCCAAACTCTGGATCGTGACATTAGGGTTAGTTTTCAGTGCAAGGATTTGTTATTTTGTTAGGAAAGGAGCTAGAAGCATGATGGTGGTGTTCGAAGAGGGGAGGGCAATGGTGACGATAAGCATACGAGGGGGGAGGCCTAGGTTTAGAGTTGGGAATAGAGAAAACGAAGATAACGGATGAAGAAGAAGAAGGTATTTGGGAATTTTCCATTTTTCAAGGTGACATTGCAAATCAATGACGTGTTACTATTAGTTTTGACATGGAACATTAGTGAAGGTAGTATTTTAATGATTACAAACTTATCATGGCGGATTCTTAGATTTAAAATTTTGGTGTTTTGTATAAAACCTGAAATTGTTTGGTAGATTTTTTAGCAAAATATTAGTCTACAAGCTTACCCGAAGTGAAATTATTTGGCAGTTTTATGTGAAATAAGCCTAGTCACATATTATTCCGGACAAAAAACGGATACAAAAGAGATAAAGACGAAAATCTCTATGAAATAGTTTATGCCACCCACAATGATACTTCTTTTTCTTTTCATGTGATTGCTCCCATGTGCTAGGTACGTTAGAGATATTTCGTTATTTAAACAACATATATTTGAAAATTATACTGACATGGCAACATTTATTGAAAATTTGAGTAAGAAAAATAGTTAAACTGGTAAATTGGGGAATGATGATATTTGATTTACAAAAGAGTACATTGAATAAAAGTTATAAAAGTAAATTTCAATATTAGTGATGACAATTTTATCACATGAGATTGTTACGGGTTTTGTCAAATGTTGCCCAAACCGAGTATGCTTGACCCTAATCAGATCTGGTTTCTATATATGGGGGGGCATTCAAATTTGAGATGGATAATCTTGTTAGCACATTCTAACCTTGACATCCACTACTACAAATAAGGGTTTCCCCTACGGATTTATCCGTAGGAGCAAACCACTGCCACCCTGTAGGTGCAAACGCCGTAGGTGCAAGTCTTAGCCTTGAACATACCCCTACGGTCAAAAACTTGTCCCTACGGAGTAATGTGTAGGTCCAGTTGTCCCTACGGATTAGGCTGTAGGGACAAAAAATTTATTTAATTTATGTGTTTATAAAATAAATTAGGTCTCTCTACGGACTTATCCGTAGGGCCAAATTGTTTCCCCTACGGACAAG
Source organism: Agapanthus africanus (assembly GCA_030015575.1). NCBI lineage: Eukaryota > Viridiplantae > Streptophyta > Magnoliopsida > Asparagales > Amaryllidaceae > Agapanthus > Agapanthus africanus. The sequence continues at coordinate 222,021,662 of JASDDO010000029.1, forward strand.
TGCGTAGGTATGAATCTGTAGGGACAAAATATCAGGTATCATGATACTTTGACCCTACGGATACCTGTGTAGGGGCATTTGTTTGCCCCTACCGATATATCCGTAGAGGCAAGCGTAACCCCTAGTACTGAGATCATAGGGGCAAAATAGCAGGTATCCTGATATTTTGTCCCTACGGATAAATCTGTAGGTATATTGTTGGGACCTACGGTTTAATCCGTAGGGGCAATGTTGGGCCCTACGGATTAATCCGTAGGTACATATTATCAGGTTTTTTTTAAAAAAAGGGTTGCCTATTTTTTTCTCACCCTGTGCACAATAATATATACATCATATATAAAATTAATCATCACGCAGAACATATATCGCAGTATTCATAATCACATCTCATGCATAATATACAAAAGAATTCAACAAGCAGAATATGATATCAATATAAACACGCAAACACCACCAATATCAATATCGTCCAAAATATAGTACAATATGTATCATATAAATAAATACATGTTTAAAATATAAGAATCAAAAAGCTACCCTACCTCGGTCCAGCTACACCTTTGATAAACGCCATAATCTGGCGCGCTTGCTCCTCGGATATACCCTGAGTCAATAAATCATGCAATGCGGAGTGTGCAGGAGTCTGAGCGGGCTGTGGAGCTGTAGGAGTGGTCTGCGCAGCCGCCGCCGAGGTAGTGTCTTGCGGAGCCTGTTAGTTATATGTATGCCCTAGAGGCCATTACTGTACATAGGATGTATATTGTAGTAGATGCTGGGACATATATAGGTAGGACTTTCTTGCTCGACATGATAGTACGCTATCTGGTTGCTCTTTATTTTAACATGTATATTTTCTGTCTCTCTATTACATGTTGATAAAGCCCTTAGGATGTGTACTCGACTTCCAAGGCTATGATGAAGATCATACTAGTGGGGCCTGGGAAGTCAATGAGTACATCCTTCAATGTTTCTAGTCGTGGGAATATCGAGACGGGGCATCGATATTCCAGAGTAGACTAGCGTATATCTTCTCGACCCATGTGATGGGCGATGGATGATCCCATATCCATTGGTGTTTGACATCAGAGATGGTATGCGGGTGCTCAGTGGAGACTGGGTACACTGAACGAACTCGCCGAGAACTCCCAGATGGTATTATACCTTACGTCAGATGGCAGTTCTCTGGTGACACTGGTACAACTTAGTCTGTTGACCCGAGATCGTCATACAGTCTTGTGTGTCTCCCACTGCACTTTGATTTCCACCCTACCACGGCTCTACTGAGTCGTGCAAACAGGTGGTTTTTGGGTACAGTCCCGATTCACATGGAGGCAATGAGCGATAGGAGGGGATTCGTCTCTCCCGGTATTGGGGGTTGATGTTGCGCTATGCTCGACTGGCCATAACCGGAAATCCCTGGCCAGGGTTGCTGTGATTTACTGGTAAGAGTTATCAGTAGTTTCACGCTTGTTATGGACCTTACGTCGGCATGACTTATCAAGCTACTGGGGTCTGACGTTTACCACCCCTAAGCGAGATATGCGACATATCAGACGAACAGACCGGACTGTACGGTAAGTGTTACTGGTTGGATTCACAGGAGTGTGATCGGGCTTGCTCGTCGATCTTCTGATCGCTCAATACCCGGGTGGCCATTACGTTTAGCAGACCGCTTGCGGCTTGTGGGTGTTTGATATGATCATCACCTACTGCCGGCGTATTGACGAGTCTTTAGAATCTTGCACAGAGGTTTCCTGGCTCAAGCGAAACGAAATAGGAGCGCATATGAGATATGTGCAGGACCGAGAATAATACCAGTATGTGATACTGGATTCTATTCTCGCGATTTGTATCATCGGACGGTTATATAAGATATAGCCGGGTTACCGAATCAAATGTTGATTCGATATATTGATACACTTGATATTAGTCGGTTATATGCAATATGACTGGATCATTAAATCAAGTGTTGATTTGATGATTTAATGTATAATTATATATTTGATATATTACTTTACATTAACTAGTATTTGTTCACTTAAGATGGATTTTCTCACTTGATTTGCACAAGTTGTATAAGTGATATATTTTTGTGCACTAGTTTGTATCATGTTTGATGATACATGCAAACTTGGGTGTGTGTATGCTATACACCATGTTTAGTTAATGGTTAGGGTTTCCATTACCTTATTTATTTATTTATTTATTTATTTTGGTAAAATAGAATGGTTGCTTTCTTTGTCTTTATGCAAGAAGCTTCATGATGCTTCATGCATCTTTGAAAAAGTCTACCATTTCGTTTTATGCTTAACCTAACCATTTAACTAAACCCTAGTTTATTCTCTACATTAGTTACACTCACCCATGGTTGCTAAATGATAAGAATCACTTGATTTTCTATTTTGAGATAATTCATTATTCATTTTCTTTTCTTCTTCTTCTTCTTCATGAAGAGAAAAAAGCTCAATTGAAAATTCCAAGTGATGAATCCAAGTGAGAAATCCAATTCCAAAGTGAACCCACTTCCTATTTCTTCATCCTCTACCACTTGCCATGTAGTAGAGTGTGTTATCTTCACAAGTTTCATGACCAAGTGAAGATGGAGCTTGAGTTTGAGTTGCCTCGACGTAGATCATCTTCGGCATCGAAGTCAACGACCTAACCCGCTCGTTTCTCCGACGAAACCATCGCTAGAGTCCGAGATTCCAATGATCGCAGCGGAGGGACGTCAACACGGAGCTAAAGAAGTGGAGGACCGGATCTACAAAGGTTGTATTTCCTTTCACTTGTAGTTAAGTTGTTAACTTGCATGTTCTTTCGCCTTACCTCTAGTAACGATCTAATTTAGGGTTCTTTGGCACATAGAAAACTTTGAATTGGACATGTTTAATCAGTTGTAGAACCTCATGAGTGTGCCTAGGAACCCTACAGAGCCGCGGCTGAGGGAGTCTGAGCGGGCAGTAGAGCTATAGGAGCTGTCTGTGGAGCCGCGGCCGAAGAAGATGCATGTGGAGGCTCGGCCGATGTTCCCTGTCGCGTCTGGACCTACGTGTGTAATAAACGAGTAAGAACTGTGTATTATTCGAATTCATATCATTATCAAGTTATTTCGAAACCCCAATCTATGTATACTTAGGGACTTAGGCCTCGTTTGGATATCTAGTTTGGAAAACCGTAGTTTATTTTAATTAGATATGTATGTATGATTAATCAAAGCTAAGTCTACAACTAAATAAGCTCAGGCTACGTACTAATATTGGATATGTTGCTATCTATAATATGACATAATATTTTACTATTAAGTAGTATACATACCAACATCTCCTTCAACTCCTGAACGGTGGCCTTCAAGCTCTCCAGTTCTTGCTGGAAATGTCGCTCACTGGAGACGGAGGAAGTAACCGCCGGGGTGGAGTCCAACCTCATATAGGCCCTACTAGGGCCCAGTTCCCGGCCTCTCTTCCAACCTCCGTGGTGCCCTCCGTGTGCAGCGTCCAGGACTGGGGTCAGCAGCATCGGATCGTTCTGTCCAGTAAAATCGATCCCCGATGCCTCGGCCTGCTCAACCATCCGCTCCTACACCCACATTAACCAGTAAAATATAAGTATATCATTTAAATTTAAACCTTTCAAAACTAAAATTTCAAATAGGGGTTGAATAAATATTAACACTTACGCAATACTCCTGGGTAGCGGCGTCGTGGTATCGAAGCTCGCCAGTGGCGGGATCTGTCGAGGTGCCGTGGACGGCAAGATATGCGGACAGCACGCTCGGTGTAGCACCTTGCGCCAGGGTCTGAGCTCTCTTAATATTAGATATATTAGAAAATAACTCTTAATATTGCATTATATCACAAAGGACGGTCTATTGTAATTTACCGATAACTCCATGGCACAAGTAAAATTCCTCGAGCCACCTGTATAAGTGGGGCGACCCCTCTTCGCCGACTTCCTATTCTCTATATTTTGAGCGGCCTGTTTCTGCACAACACATTCATATTTAGTTTTCTAATTAAGCAACACAAAAAAATAAATTATATACTAAACAATGAATTACATTTAAAATACATACCTGTTTGCTTTGAGAGTCGAAATATTCGCACAATAGAGGCCATGTCTCTACGTCGACTCTCGCAAAGGCCGGAGTAGATAGGAGGGACGCTCTCTCTGCCTCGGGGGTCGCCATCCACAGGGAGTAGCAGTCGGTCTTCAGCACATTCCTGTTGTATCGGACCTTCGTTTACATGTTCTTCATCAGGCCATTGTACAGAGCGTGAAGATCAAGCACCCTCCCAGGATGATCAGGGTCGGGTACAGGCTGAAAATCGTAATCCAACTGAAAATACAAAAAAAAAAACATTGTTATTAGATTGCAAGTGTTAATAATAAATATATTGGATAAATCAAATGAAAATATATATTAATACCCGAGCCTGATCCTAGAAGAGGGCGAATGAGCGCCGGTGCTGCTCGCCCCACTCAACGTGAAGTGGATAGTTCTTCACGAGCCGACTCTCATCCCCCATATACCGTCCGAACCTCTCTGCATGATCGCCGGTATAGCGATAATCAGGGGTAAAAAAGAGGGGGAATGCTGCCTCCCCCTAGCTCTGTCGGGCCTCAGCCTGTGGGACTGATTCGGGCCTCGAGTCCCCCTCTGGGGATGGGGAGGCCCTGAGTCTGTAAGAAATATCAAGACAATCAATATTAAGACAAAGTTGTATTAAGAAATCAAGGTTTAACGAAAATTGAAGTGTGATATATACCTCCGGTGACTAAAGCACGAGCCTGGGCCCGGGCAGCAGCATGAGCGGGATGATAGTTCCTCCGGTGAGGAACAGCCGGTGACCCGGATGAGGATGCATCCCCTCCAACTAGAAAATAAACATTGACGCTAAATTTCCATGAAGTTCATATTTATTCTTTAGAGAATATGTAAAATGAATAAATATTTTATATTTATTCATACTAACCTACAGACTGAGCAGAGGGTACGGAAGTGGCGGGAGTGACCCCTGCATCAGATGCGGACGCACAACCTATAATTAGACAATTAAAAATAGATTATATAAGTAATTGCAAAAAGAATGTGTAGATCAATAATATAACATTTTAAATCAATATGCATGCACTGTAGGGTATATAAACATACCCGCAGGTGCGGTGGTGGCCTCTGCCCGAAATGCGGAGGCACCACCTACAGCTAGACAATTAAAAAATGATTATCTAAGTAAGAGCAAAATGAATGTGTGTGTATTTATGATATAGCATTCTAAATCAGTATACATGCACTATATAATATATAAACATATCTGGAGGTCCAGGAGTGGCCTCTGTCCTTGATGTGGACGCATCACCAACAGCTAGACAATCAAACATTGACAATATAAGTAATTTTGACATGAACATGCATGAATATCTATAATATTACATTCAAAATGGATATGCGTGCAATATACCTGGAGGTGTGGAAAAGTCCACACGGAAAGAGGCATCCTAAGGGGTCTCCGATCGAGGTGCAAGAACGGCCCTCTGAAGCTCCCTACGCAGCTCTCCGGGCGGCAGAACTGCTCTGCCTCTGCCGGTGCTGCGGCTGGAGATCCTGCCGCCCCTCGCTGCTCCCGTCATCGTCATCAAATCTAGATAAACGGTTCGTGGACGCATTAGACAATCATTACAAGTATTGACTATATATGTATATATCGTAAAATGTGAAGTAATAATATAACATTACTGATAACCTTTTTCGTTTCGTGGGCGTATTAGACATATCTAATTGGATTTCATCATCGATATCATTTCTAACCCACGTAATTTCATGATCGGCCGAAGACAACCCGTCTTTCAAAACAGACGGTCGGAGCACTCTAAGTCTTCTCTCTTCTTCATCCTCATCGCTGTCCTCGAATTCTGGGACATCGTAGACATCTCTGGGTTTCTAACGGCATACGACACTCCATCCAGGATGCTTCATACACTGTGAGTAGTACACTTGGAACTCTTGGTTCGGAAAGATAAACGGATCTTCCTGGCCTTAAAATCGAAGTGTGTTCACACTGGTCAATCCATATTCATCTTTCCAAGTCCCAAAATTGCTTCTCCACTTATCCGTATCGGTTCGCGTATCGTACCAAATACACTGAAATATATAAAAGGGTTCTGATTGTCGGGGATAGTGGATGCCGAGTATACAATTTAAGTATCCATAATAAATCACACCGTCCGATCCTACCGTCGCAATCCCACTATTCTGAGTGGTTCTAGATGTTTCTATGTCCTTAACTTCGAATTTGTGTCCAAGGACACCGAATCCTTTATAATATGCAACCTCCATACTAGGAAATTGAGCTAAACATCTTGAATCACTCTTAAATGATGCAGACAAGTTCGGATCGTGGATCTAACAAAACAAATTTTACAACAAATACATAACGATATAAGTTTAGATTAAAACTAATAACAATAACATGTTATTCGAATAACTTACATAATCTGTGACCCAATCGCAAAAATTATCCTGATAATATTTTTCCAATCGTTCATCGTTCCAATCAGGATGCCCCTCACGTATCTCGTTAAAATGAATTCTGTTTTCGACTATAAATTATGACATTAATATTATATCATTTCATACACACAAACACAAATATAACAATTAATCCAAAAAAACTTACTTTCTAATTTGTTCAAGACATGCGCAATTAAGCAAGATAAACCGGTATATCTTGTTGATAAATATAGTGTCTACCTTCTTATAATCGGTTTTACCAAATGGCCCGTCTTGAATTCTTCGACGCCGGTTAAGTCTCGTCTCAATGTTCTCGTCCAGATAGCGGGAACAAAATGTGGTTGCTTCATCAAGAAAATAAGCTTACATGATAGAACCCTCTGGTCGATTTCTATTGCGTATATACTTTTTAAGAGTTTAGAGGTACCTAAAGAAAATATGTTGAATAAATAAATACGGGCATACAGGACAACAATAATTTTAAAAATTGTGCGAAACGAAAAATTCCACGTACCTCTCGACGGGATACATCCATCGATATTGTACCGGTCCGGCTAACTTAGCCTCAGTTGCAAGATGAACTTTCAGATGTATTATGATATCGAAGAATGACGGTGGGAAAATACGCTCAAACTTGCAAAGTATCAACGCAATAGAATTTTCTAGTTTATCCAGCGTCACAACCTCCAGTGTTTTAGCACACAACTCTCTGAAAAAACAACATAGGTCGTTGATTACTAAACCAACCGATTCGGGGAGAGAAGTCCTGAGGGCTAATGGAAGAAGGTACTCCACGATAACATGGTGATCATGACTTTTCAGCCCATCGATCTTGCCTTTCACAATTTTTATTTTCTTACTGAATGATCCTGAGAAACCTGTGGGAACTTTCAAATCATGCAACACCTGCAGAAATCTTTTCTTCTCCGGTTGTGACATATGATAAGCGGCATTGGGAAGTACAAACTTGCCTGGTTTACCCGCTACCGGTCTAGGGTGCAATTCACTTCTTATTCCCCACTCCTGTAGATCCATCCGCGCATTTAGGTTGTCTTTCGATTTCCCGTCTTTATAAAGAAGCAAGTTAAGTATGTGCTCTGATACTCCCTTCTCTATATCCATGACGTCCAGACAATTACGCACTAAATTTTTTGACCAGTACGGAAGCTCGAAGAAAATGCTTAACTTGTTCCAAAATGGTGGTTTGACCTGTTTTGTCGGATCCATCACAAAGGCCACATTATTGTAACCATCCCACTGAGCAGTCACGTCCTCTCCGGAAAATGGGGCTGGAGGTCCATGAAGCTCCTGATGACAATCAAAGTGAACAGTGTCTAACCTGTAGGGGTGGTCTAGAGGCAGGAAACGTCGATGGCCGCAATAACAAACCTTCCTGCTAAAATTCAAGAATTTCGATGTTGTGTGTTGATGGCAATGAGGACATGCTTTGTGACCATGTACAGACCAACCTGATAGCATTCCATACATAGGAAAGTCATTAATTGTCCACATTAAAGCCACACGCAGTATGAAGGTTGTATTTGTGTTTGCATCGTAAGTCTCTACATCATCAATGAACAAAGATTTTAATTCCTCGATCAGAGGTTGGAGATAGACGTCGATATTGTTTCCCGGTGAGTTTGGTCCGTCGATAAGAAGAGGCATCATAAAGTATGATTGGTCCATAGCCAACCAAGGCGACAGATTATAAATTATCATTACAACGGGCCATGTGCTGTGACTTCCAGCCATATAGTTGAATGGGCAGAAGCCATCACTAGCCAGTCCGAGCCGGACATTGCGAGGATCGCTACTGAATATTGCGTGCTTCCTATCGAAATCCTTCCATGCCGGTGAATCTCTTGGATGGCTCATTTTTTCATCTTCACTTGGAGGAGCACGGTGATGCCAAATCATTGCCTCGGCTGTTTTCTTGCACCTGAATAGCCTCTGTAGCCTCTTTGTTATGGGAAAGTATCGTTCTATCTTGACAGGTATATCAGGCTTCTTATCAGAATCTTTCGGCTTATATCTAGCCTCTCCGCATGTTTGACACTCTTTCAAATCTGAATTCTCTTTCCGGAACAACACGCAATTTTTAGGACATGCTTGAATCTTCTCATACTTCAGACCAAAATCAGACATCATCTTTTAGGCTCTGTACTAGCTGTCGAGCACGTTATTTCCCGGGGGCATAGAATCTTTCAAGAACGAAAGAAGTATTGTGAATGACTTGTTGCTCCATCCATTTAGGCACTTAATCTGGAAAAGTTGGACGAACCATGAGAGGGTGGAATACTTTGCATTCTCATAAATTGGTTTTCTAGCATCATTCATGAAATTTTCATATTTATCCGTACGTGGTCTTTGACCGGAAGGAATGTCATATTCGGTACGAATAGATTCACCTAGGACAGCCTCTACCATATCCTCCATTTCTTCTGATGGAAATAAATTACCGTCTTCTTTTTCTTCCGCATTACCGTCTTCTCCTTCTTCTCCTGCCGCATTATCGTGTTCTCCTTCTTCTTCTGCCGCATTACTGCGTTCTTCTCTTTCCCCGTGATATTTCCAAGTTGTATAAAGTCTACTAAAACCATATTTTGCGATATGAAGCTCTGCCAATTCTACCTTTTGCCAGTACTTATTCCCACATCTATCGCACGGGTAGAGAATCTTCTCTATCACAATTTTATTATGTGCGCATGCAAATTCAATAAAAGCAGCAACTCCTGCGACAAACTTAGATTGCATACGTTGTTGCCAATCCACATACATCCAGTCCTTAACTCTGACGTACTCGTGGGCCATGTTGGACTGTATAACATATAAATTATAGGTTATGGTGACTATATTGAGAAATCTAAGAACGGGATGGTTACTGACAAAGGAAAAAATCCGTGTATATGCTTTGTGTGCGCGTTTGTCGTTGAAAAGAATAAATTATCGAACGTATGTTAACCGATAGACGGGGACTAAGTAGCGCTTTTAGTTTCATATATGAGTATCGATGAGAATATGAAAGTTTCATATTATCATCGAGTATCATATATTGGTTTTAACTTGAACATCTTGAATCACTCTCTAATGATACGTTTTTTTGTGTATTCTTGTTGTATGTGTGTGTTTTGGCTGTCGGGGGTAAGTCTTCTATCCCATTAAGAATGTATAGAGCGAACACTCATTCGCTTGTGCTTTCAACCGTTTCGAGTAAATTTCGGCAGCACCTCCCTGCTGTTCTCCGAGTACACTGTAATAGAATAGATAATCATTTCAACGCTGTGAAACAACGTTGAAATGAACATCTAATCTATCTTTGTACACGGAGAACCAGCGGAAAGGTACCGATGAAATATCTCGAAACGGATGAAAACACAAGTGAATGAAGGTGTTTGCTTTATACATTCCTAACTTGTCCACACGGGACAAATCTATCGGTTATCATACGATTGAATCATCTCGTCACATAGACTATATGACGGTTGTTAATATCGAGCTATACCGTCCGATATTTAACAACCTTCGTATAGTTCTATGTCACGACGAATATCGAACGTATGTTAACCGATAGACGGGGACTAAGTGGTACTTTGAGTTTCATATATGAGTATCGATGAGAATATGAAAGTTTCATATTATCATCGAGTATCATATATTGGTTTTAACTTGAACATCTTGAATCACTCTCTAATGATGAGTTTGTTGTGTATTCTTGTTGTATGTGTGTGTTTCGGCTGTCGGGGGCAAGGCTTCTATCCCATTAAGAATGTATAGAGCGAACACCCATTCGCTTGTGCTTTTAACCGTTTCGAGTAAATTTCGGCAGCACCTCCCCGCTGTTCTTCGAGTACAATGTAATAGAATTGAAAGGTTCCTAGGCACCCTATAGTGGTCTCACAAGGCATCGAACATGCCAATTTAAAATTTTTGATGCCGAGAAACCCTAGACTACGGATCTTAAACTAGATGTTTAGGCGAAACGGAAAACTAGTTAACTATTTAACTAAAGTTGAGATGCTACAACCTTTGTAGATCCGGATTTCCGCCTCCTTAGCTCCACGTGGTCATGTCCTCGCTGTCCATCATGAATCCTCGACTCGATCATCGGCTTCATCGGGAAAACAAGCGGAATAGGTCCTCGGCTTTGTGTCAAAGACGATCTACGTCGAGGTTGCACAAACTCAAGCTCCGACTTCACAAACTTGTGAAACTTGTGAAGTAAACACCCAAAACAACTTGGCAATAGGTAGAGGGTGAAGAAATAGGAGGTGGGTTCACTTTAGAATTGGATTTATCTCACTAGATCTCAAGTTGCCATTGTTGTAGCAAGCTTGAAGAAGAAGAAGAAGATGAGCTAGTTATGATAAGTTATGATAAAAAGAAAATAGAAAATCAAATACTTATCATAACTAAACTAGGGTTAAGTGTAGAGAATAAACCATGGTCACTTTAGAGGGTTAGGGTTAAGCATGAAGATAAGGATGGTTAGCAAAGTCAAAGCTTCATGAAGCTTCAACTTAAAACAAAAAGAGCCACCATTCTCATCATAATCCATTTCAAATAAACAAATAAATAAATAAATGAATATGCAAAACCATAATTATCAAATTAACCATGGATTAATTCTATACACTTAACATAATGATCAAGTATCATCAAACATGATACAAAAAAGTGCACGAAAGCATATCACATATACAATGTGCATCAAGTGAGAAAAATCCGTTTAAAGTGAACCAATACTAGTTAATGTAAAGTAATATATCAAATATATAATTATACATTAAATCATTAAATCAACACTTGATTCAATGATCCGGTCATGTCGCACATAACCGACTAGTATTCAATGCATCGATTTATCGAATCAATGATTCGATAACTAGGTCATATCGAATATAACCATTCGAAACATATATCGCGAGAATGAAATGCGGTATCACATACACGCATTATTCTCGGTCCTGCACATATCTCATATGCGCTCCTATTTCGTTTCGCTTGAGCCAGGAAACCTCTGTGTAGGACTCTAAAGACTCGTCAATACGCCGGTAGCAGATGATGATCATATCAAGCACCCACAAGACGCAAGCGGTCTGCTAAACGTAAAGGCCACCCAGGTATTGAGCGATCAGAAGATCGACGAGCTAGCCCGCTCACACTCCTGCGAATCCGACCAGTAACACTTACCATACAGTCCGGTCTCTTCGTCTGATATGTCGCATATCAAGTCTAGGGGTGGTAAACGTCAGACCCCAATAACCCGATAAGTCGTGCTGATGTGAGGCTCGTAACGGGTCGAGAAACTACTGGTAACACTTACCAGCAAATCTCTGATCAGCCCTGGCCAGGGACTTCCCTGTTTCGGCCAATCGAGCACTGCGCAACATCAACCCCCAATACCGGGAGAGACGAAACCCCTCCTATCGCTCATTGCCTCCATGTGACTCGGGACTGTATCCAAAGACCACCATTTTGCACGCCCTCATGGACGTGGTAAGGTGGAGATCAAAGCACAGTGGGAATCACACAAGACTCCATGACGATCTCGGGTCTACAGACTAACCAGTACAAGTGTCACCTGAGAACTGCCATCTGACGTGAGGTATAATACCATCTGGGAGTTCTCGGCGAGTCCGTCCAGTGTACCCAGTCTCCACTGAGCACCCGTATACCATCTCTGATGTCAAACACCAATGGATATGGGATCATCCATCGCCCATCACATGGGTCGAGAAGCGTATACGCTAGTCTACTCTGGTATATCGATGCCCCGTCTCGATACACCCACGACTAGGGACCTTGAAGGATGTACTTATGGACTACCATGTCCCCACTAGTATGATCTGCATCATAGTCCAGGTAGTCAAGTACAAATCCTAAGGGCTTTACCAACATGTAACTATAAGACAGTATAAAGAGACTAGTGTACATGTTAAGATAAATAGCAACCAGATAGCATACTATCATGTCGAGCAAGAAAGTCATCTCTATATATGTCCAAGCATCCAATATAATATACATAATCTGTACAATACTGGCCTCTAGGGAATACATACAACTAACAATCTCCCACTTGCACTAGGGCCAGCTGCTGTAGTATCTCATACCGAGCATCCCGAAGAGTCTCTCAAACTGTATCTGGGGAATGGCCTTCGTGAGTGGATCCGCCGTGTTGTTCTTCGTGTCAACTCTCCTGACCTCGATCTCCCGGCGATCAACTATCTCCCGGATCAGGTGATACCGCCTCAGAATATGCCTGGACCGCTGATGGGACCTGGGTTCCTTGGCCAAAGCCACCGCTCCATTGTTATCGTAATACAAAGGTATTGGATGCTCAATGGATGGAACCACTCCAAGTTCATAAATGAACTTCTTGATCCAGACAGCTTCTTTAGCAGCATCGTTGGCAGCGATGTATTCAGCCTCCATCGTCGAGTCTGCCACGGTTTCCTGCTTGGAACTCTTCCAGCTAACCGCCCCTCCGTAAAGGGTAAAGACAAAGCCCGATTGCGACTTAGAGTCGTCCTTATCACTCTAGAAGCTCGAATCGGTAAAGGACTCCACTTGGAGTTCTCCGTTACCATACACCAAGAACATATCTCTAGTGCTTCGCAAGTACTTGAGAATGCTCTTCACAGCTGTCCAGTGACTCTCTCCAGGATCAGCTTGATACCTGCTCACTACACTTAGTGAGTATGCTACATCGGGTCTGGTACATAGCATCGCATACATGATAGATCCTACTGCCGAAGCATAGGGTATCCCTTGCATGCGAGCTCTCTCCAAATCAGTCTTGGGAGACATCTCTTTGGAGAGAGTGACTCCAGAGATCGTGGGCATATTCCCACGCTTGGACTCTTCCATACTAAACCTTTTTAGTATGGTGTCAATGTACCTGGATTGGGACAATCCCAAAATCCGTTTGGATTTATCTCTATAGATCCTGATTCCCAATATGCAGGAGGCATCACCAAGATCTTTCATTGAGAATCTTTGTGATAAGTAGAGCTTGACCGATTGCAGCATAGGAATATCATTTCCTATCAAGAGTATGTCGTCCACGTACAATACGAGGAAGACAACCTTACTCTGTGCCACCTTCTTGTAGATACAAGGTTCATCTGGATTTTTGACGAAATCAAACTCTTTGATAACGACGTCAAAGCAGATGTTCCAACTCCGCGATGCTTGCTTTAATCCATAAATGGATTTAAGCAGCTTGCACACCTTCCCGCTGCTCCCACTGTCTACGAAGCCCTCTGGCTGAGTCATGTACACGCACTCTTCTAAATCACCATTTAGAAAGGCGGTCTTAACATCCATTTGCCAGATTTCGTAGTCATGAAAGGCAGCAATGGCAAGCATGATTCGGATGGATTTAAGCATAGCCACTGGAGAAAAGGTCTCGTCATAGTCCACACCTGGTCTTTGACGAAAATCCTTTGCTACAAGTCTAGCTTTGAAAGTCTCCACTTTCCCATCTACACCAAGTTTCTTCTTGAAGATCCACTTGCTCCCAATGGGTTTTACCCCTTTAGGAGCAACTTCCAAAGTCCATACTTTGTTGGTGTACATGGATTCCATCTCGGACCGCATAGCATCCAGCCATTTCACTGAGTCCCTACTCGTGATGGCCTGCTCGAAGCTAGTTGGGTCATCATCCTCCATGATGCAATCCTCGCTCCCACCGTCCATGAGAAAACCGTAGTATCTCTCAGGTTGGCGAGGAACCCTACTAGATCGGCGGAGAGGCTGAGGTTCATTGGGAGCTACTGAATCTTCTGGTTCCACTAAATCTTCAGTTACTGTTTGTGTATCTGGAACCTCTTCCAGCTCTACCACTTTGCCACTAATTTCTTTTTCAAGAAATTCCTTTTCTAAAAAGGTGGCATATTGAGAAACAAACACTTTTTGTTCTTCAGCATGGTAGAATAAATATCCTTGGGAATTCTTAGGATATCCCACAAACTTGCAAAGAACTGACCATGCCTCGAGTTTGTCTGGATTTTGTCTTTTGACATAGGCCGGACAACCCCATATTTTAACTCGTTTAAAATATGGTCTCTTCCCACTCCATATCTCATATGGTGTGGTAGGTACAGATTTAGATGGAACTTGATTCAATAGGTATGCTGCTGTCTCCAGCGCATATCCCCAGAAGGAAATAGGTAACTCAGCTGTGCTCATCATAGAGCGCACCATATCTAATAGGGTGCGATTCCTCCGTTCAGATACACCGTTGTGCTGTGGTGTATATGGAGGAGTCAGCTGAGAGAGAATCCCATTCTCTTTTAGGAAGTCCAGGAATTCATTGCTCAAGTATTCACCTCCTCGATCAGATCGAAGGATTTTTGTCACGCCCCGCTTCCCAGAGTACGCAAGATTTGGGCACGTGACATAGCCAACCATGCTACCTGTGGGTAGGAAGTATCCATCCACAGTCATATTACGGTTGTAAAGATATCAAGAACAGTAAAAATAAACTAAACTAATACATGTCCAAATCCATAATAACAAGAATCAATAAGCAATAAGTGCGGAAGCTAATGATCCAATACAATGAATAAACAGTATGTCCCATAATGCGGGCTCACATCTGGAAATGAAATGACATAAATAAACTAAACTCTCAAGAAACTCACAGTTCAGCCTGCTGGCTGAAGTACTCCTGCTCGGTCGACGTCGAGGGCACGGAATCTGGGCCATGCAAAACCCAGACGTCAGCGCGTCATGATATCAAGTATATAGCATAAACATGGTAGTAAACAATGCAAGCATGAACATGAATAAAGCAGCAATAAGAAGTAATAAACAGGGTAATGTGCAGTAGTGACTAAACTGTCCTATCAGGTTTTCTACTCTATAGTCTTTGAAACCAATTGATGAATCGTCGATGTAACTCAATAGTATCCCGTGCGTGCCCGGGACCACGGTCATGATTCTCGGGGCTGAATCCGAGACGTGCCGCTAAGCAGTAAAAGGTAGTAGGATAGATGAGTGATGTCAGCATCAACACTCCGGAGCTGGCCAAGCCCGTAAGACTGATCAGAACAATGTGTCGAACTGTTGAGTTACAAGTCGGTTTCACCTTTGATTTCCCCATACCCCCAAGCTATGTATGTCAGGTCAGGTATTCAGTAGTCAAGGACTAATGCCAACACAAGTCAAGTAAAGGTAGGTCTGTCTGGGTCGACAGCAGGAATGGTTAGGTTTGTCGGCATTAGGCCTGAGATCAGGTAACAGGTCAGGTTGCTTTCAACAGGTAGAGTCGATATGTACAGGGTGTCATGTGTATCAAGATCGGTCAATATGTAATGCAATCAGGTATATGATGATAACAGGTATAGTAACAAATAATGAACGGTAGCAGGAAACAGTAAATAACAAATATTATTCTATGTGAACACAGTGATGTTTGTATTTTCATATTAATCCGGTTCACGCACCTTTGAGGTGCAAAAGCCACAAGACGAACAAAATCGATAATATACGTAATGGAGTTACATGAATCTGAACTAAGCACAATAATTGTCTCATGAGTGATTTTAACAAATGAAGTGGGGATGATCTACTTGGTTTGATTAGTTAAGTATGAATTAATAACAGACCGGTTAATACGAGCAATGATTTCATTGATTTAAAGTTACGGATAATCGTGGCTAGCAATTCTAAGTTATAACAGGTATCGATGTTATATTAGTTGTGTGGTTATAATATGATGATTAAGTTGTAGCATGTTAAGCAAGTATTCAGATACTTGCCTCGGCGGTTCCGCAAACCGAAACACGGATGCGATGTTGGGAAAAAGCACGATAAGCTAGCACGGGCCACGGATCAGGTCTCAACGGAGGTCAACGGAATCACACGGACCAGGGGGCTTCGCTGGAGCGTCGGGTTCGTCAGACGGCACGGTCGGATCCGGCAGCAAACAGAACAACAAAGTTAGCAAACAAACTACGCATTCCCGATACGGACCAGCGGGGGGTTGTACCAAAAGGAAAGAGAAGGAACTTACAGGGAGACACCAGGGGGTGACCACGGCGGGTTCGACGGCACTGGAACGCCGGCGAGGCCGCGACGGTGGCTGTGAAGGCTGGAACAGCCGTTGGACTTGCTGGAGAGGGGTGCGACGAGTGGAGGAGGGTGGTGGTCGGCTCAGGTGATCGAGGGGGAAAAGGAGGTAGCGCGGGAGACGTCGACGAGGGTCGTCGGCGCGATTTCTGGCGACCTGGAGATGGTGCAGGTGTTGGGCTCGGGTCTGAAGGTGGTCCGGCGAGGAGAGGAGGGGGGTGATGTCGAGGTCTCGACGAGGAGGGTGAGAGGGAGTCGTGGGAGGCTTCGACGGTCGGAGGCGACGTCGACGGCGAGGTCTGCGAGGGGATGGAGGCGTCGGGGAGATGGGTTGCAGGCGCGGGAAGGAGCGGGAGACGGGAGGAGGAAGGTAGGTGGGTGCGGTGGAAGTCGTGGTGGTGAGGGCGGCGACGGCGAGGTCGCGAGGAGGCCGGCGGTGAGACTGCGTGAGCTAGGGTTAGGGTTTCGCGTGGGTTCGCTCGCGAGGAAGAGGACGTGGGGAGGCTGTTGCATGGTGATTATATAGAGGAGAGAGAGAGAGAGATTGGAGATAGAGAGAGAGAGATTGAGAGAGATTGAGGGAGGAGAGAGAGAGACTGAGGGAAAGAGAGCGGGGTCCACACGAGGAAACCAAGGCTCGCGATTGGTTGGGGATGTTAGGAAAAGGAATTTAAAAGATTTAACGAAGAGATTTGCTGTTAGGAAATGAAGATTAGGATGTATATATAAATTCGATATTAAATTTAAATGGGCCCTTTTTGGCGTGAAATGAAACATTTCCAAATCGCGTCCGGGTTGCGCCCAAAAGTTCCAAATTCAAATTGTAAGATTTTAAGCGAGTTCCAAATTTTGAAAATAGGTGTTTAATGATTAAAATGCATGCCCCCAAGTCGGACACTTGCACGCGCGCGTAGTCGTCCAAACTTGCCTGTTTAGCCAAACGGAACGGAATCTCGACACGCGGACGCTACCACGCGACTAGTGGCGACGAGTAGGCTAACATGGACATCTTAAATTTCATTTTCGGAGTTAAAATTTGTTATGTGCCAAAATGACTTAACCGGGTAAAATTTAGCAATAAACACCAGACAATCAGGAAAATTGGAAATGAGCAATATATAACCCTCAACTAGTAATATACATAGTATTATTGGGCTCGGGTGTTACAATTTTAATACTTTTTCCGGTTTGGTTCTCGACTTCTTGTTTATATTCTCTAAATTTCTCAAAAGCTTCTGATTTGTGTTTCATTAGGAACACATATCCGAATCTAGAGAGATCGTCAGTGAATGTAATGAAGTACGAAGAACCATCCCTGGCATGTATAGACATGGGACCACATACATCACTATGTATCAGTCCTAAGAGTTCGGTAACTCTTTCTCCGTGTCCCGTAAACGGAGTCTTGGTCATCTTTGCCTTTGAGACATGACTGGCAAGTGTCATAAGATGAAAATTCAAACGGATTTAAATATCCATCTTTATGCAACTTAGCTAGTCGTGTCACATTGATGTGACCCAGTCTACAATGCCACAAGAAGGATTCGTTCAGTTCTGAACTCTTCCTCTTGTGTGTGTTTATTATGCTCAGAACTGTTGATTGATTTAGAACATAAATGCCATTGCATAACGTGCCTGATCCAACCAACTTTTGGTTATGGAAAATGTTCATAACATTGTCCTGTAATACAAAATTATATCCTTCTTTGCTTAATAAAGAAACCGATATAATGTTGCATATCAGGTTCGGCATGTAATAGCATTCGTTCAGAACTAATGTATTACCAGTTGGTAATACAAGGTGATATTCTCCGACAGTCTTAGCTGCAACAATTGCACCATTTCCAACTCTAATGTCTTTATCACCTTCTCCAAGTTCTCTACCTTTCCTAAGCCCATGTAATTGATTACATATATGGGATCCTGACCCGGTATCCAATACCCAGGACGTAGAGCAAATGGAGAAACAGTTCTCAGTAACGAACACACCCGAAGAAAATGCATCATCATGTACTTTCTTCATTCGGGTGGCATGGGAATCCTGGTATTCCCCTATATCCTGTTCATTCCTATAACTCTTATAAGAATGAATGGAACCAACGTTCCCCAGCACAGTATAACATGCGGGTTCGGTCAATACATCCATATTATTATCTTTATTAAGGCATGAAATGGTCGCTACCTGGAGAGAGAGAGAAGAAAACACTTTAGCGTATGCTCGTGCAAGATCAGATTGGTTATTATCTTATCTAATCAGGATGGCTCCCACTGCTTTTTATCAAATCTTCCTCCAAACCCTAAAAGGAAAGACTAGCCGGGATTAATTACACACTACAAGTTCGCCAATCTTTCAGCCAGGCCAGTGTCGGTACTTTGAGGGAGGTCCCCCGTGCTTTCGCACGAACCTAATTACTGTAAACCTCGTTTTCCTAGAGGCGTAACCTCGTTAACACCTTTCTAGACACCTACTTGATCGGCTAATTGTAATGTATAAAACTCTCCCAGGAGTAACTCTTACTCGCAGTGGGTATCGGGATCCAACTATCTCATAGAAGGTATGCAATCTCATTGCAAATTTCAACACTTGAAATTCCCGATAATCTTTTGCCCCTAGCAGCTATATGACCTTAACATAGTCAACAAATCATAAGTGCTAGTCAAGTTCAACCCGTCATTTCCCGATTGAATTAAACCCACCCGCACGACCCTTAACATAGTCAACAAAGTCGCACGACTACCCCAATCCAATCGCATCATATGCTTATACAGATAAGCACTAATTAGCTACCGCACACTACGCCTTAACATAGTCAACAAACGTAGCACGAATACTAACTAGTACTTATCTGAAATGACGGAGGGCTACGACAGGTTTTTCTGAAAACCTATTGCGTAATGAACTTGATATCGTTGTAGAATCAAATGAAGTTTTAAAATGGAGTGATTTTGAGGCTTTTCTGGTTTTGCTAAAGGAGTCACTCCTGGTGAAGGGATCTCGGTCCTTTCCTCGTCGAATGAGGTGCGGGATATATCATATATATCGCTGTGCAAAGCAAAAACCCAAAAGCAGTCAAAAGCAAACCGAGTCTGTAGCATCTGCCAGTTATTGCTAAAGGAGTCACTCCCGGTGAAGGGATCTCGGTCCTTTCCTCATCAAATAAGGTGCAGGGTATATCATATATACCGCTATGCAAAGCAAGAACTGTAGCTACCTGTTTTATTTAAAATCTGATTCTACAACATCTTAGGTTTCTTTTCTTTCATTAATCACATTAATGAAGTCCCATCATTTAAATACCTAATCATCACAGATAGATATGACGTACACTTATGCCATCCGCATTCGCCTCGATGTCCCCTCGTGCACCGTTAGGTTAGGTAACTAACGACAGAGCAGGGCAGGGCTAGCGCGGGTGTAAAACATAAGTAACATATGTATAATATATCATATATACTATATACTATATCCATCACAGAACATCTCATGATCACATCACAGATATCGCAGCAGAATAAACATATGAAATATTGGATATACTAGGACGTCCGTGTTTTCAATACGAGCCAGTATAAAACACGGATTCCACGGTCGTGATGAATAGCCAATCCCACACCCCTAGACCCCTACGAGAGCGGCAAGCAACCCTGCCAATTCTAGGGTTAGGAGACCCGGACTCGACTCCTCGAGTTGGTCTCCCACTGGACCCCAGAATCCGGTTACTTGTGCTCCCCTCCTTGGGTCTATCCTAATGCGGAAAAGTAAATAATATACAAAGGGTGACAGCTTCCGCTACCTGGAAGTGCCCCAAATAAAAGAATATTACATACAAGTTTTTACATGAATGAAAATGAAAAACACTCATCTCACATAAAAACCCCCGGCTATTCAAACACGACGATCCAATATAACATATCCAGCAACACATAACATCACATGTCATCAACGTAAGTAAGTATGCATACCCCAATTGTCGTTGACGTATAGCAACGAAACCGGCGATATGAACATACTACACTTACGGTCACAGAAAAGAAAGTGTAAAACTACAACAATTGGAATCCGCAACGGCTTTAGACATCACATGCCTAATCAGATATAAATCCCGCATTTTAGTCTCATTATCGAAAACTCTTTTCAATATCATATGGGACTAAATTGCTAGATTTATAACATTCATTCAGTTATCTCATAACTACTTGTGAATTCCAATTATTATATCACATTCCAGATAAACAGAAAATGTTAAACTTTCCGATCGAACAATCGAACACCCAAGTTTTCCCAATACAGATCAACACATGAAATAAGTCTAACAACATTCAGTTCGTACCTCAGTACCAACGGTCCAGCCGTAGAAGGGTCAAGCCAACGCCTCACATGTGGCACGCCGTACTGCCCCAAACCCGAAGGTTCAAAGGGCAGTTCAAGACGGTCACATAATCGAGTTAAGGTTTGTTGTCTTCTAGAGGGACCATCGAGTTACTTGCACTACTTAGAACGTCGTTAAACTACGGAAAAATCCAACACTTGGAAATTTCCCGACAGGGGAAAAATTGGGTATTTATATCCGGTCGAACTTTTTAACATATTCTAAAATTTATCCGGAAAGCCAAATAGACAAAATTTGATACCCCGATCGAAACACCGAATCCCCAAAACAATTGCAAAAAATTCAACTCTTGAATCAATATTAAAAATTCCCAGAAAACTCAGCAGAATTTATCAGGAGTTACTGTGCAAACAAAGTGGGCTGACGTCACCAATTGGCCGCTGATCAGCCGCAGAAGCCATGCTTCTGCCGCTGATCCGCCGCGAAAAACACTGTTCACCAGAAACTTTTTGCACCGTAATTCTTATTTTTTCCTGCTGAATTTTTTAGCAATTTTTAATTTGGAAAAATCCACTGTTTTCAAAAAAGTACAGAGAGCATATTTTGGGTTTCGGTTTTGGGTCGTTCGGACTTCAAATTCCGTCTACGCTTCGCCTAAGGCTCTAGCTAGGCTCTGATACCTGTGAAAGGTTCCTAGGCACCCTATAGTGGTCTCACAAGGCATCGAACATGCCAATTTAAAATTTTTGATGCCGAGAAACCCTAGACTACGGATCTTAAACTAGATGTTTAGGCGAAACGGAAAACTAGTTAACTATTTAACTAAAGTTGAGATACTACAACCTTTGTAGATCCGGATTTCCGCCTCCTTAGCTCCACGTGGTCATGTCCTCGCTGTCCATCATGAATCCTCGACTCGATCATCGGCTTCATCGGGAAAACAAGCGGAATAGGTCCTCGGCTTTGTGTCAAAGACGATCTACGTCGAGGTTGCACAAACTCAAGCTCCGAGTTCACAAACTTGTGAAACTTGTGAAGTAAACACCCAAAACAACTTGGCAAGAGGTAGAGGGTGAAGAAATAGGAGGTGGGTTCACTTTAGAATTGGATTTATCTCACTAGATCTCAAGTTGCCATTGTTGTAGCAAGTTTGAAGAAGAAGAAGAAGATGAGCTAGTTATGATAAGTTATGATAAAAAGAAAATAGAAAATCAAATACTTATCATAACTAAACTAGGGTTAAGTGTAGAGAATAAACCATGGTCACTTTAGAGGGTTAGGGTTAAGCATGAAGATAAGGATGGTTAGCAAAGTCAAAGCTTCATGAAGCTTCAACTTAAAACAAAAAGAGCCACCATTCTCATCATAATCCATTTCAAATAAATAAATAAACAAATAAATAAATAAATGAATATGCAAAACCCTAATTATCAAATTAACCATGGATTAATTCTATACACTTAACATAATGATCAAGTATCATCAAACATGATACAAAAAAGTGCACGAAAGCATATCACATATACAATGTGCATCAAGTGAGAAAAATCCGTTTAAAGTGAACCAATACTAGTTAATGTAAAGTAATATATCAAATATATAATTATACATTAAATCATTAAATCAACACTTGATTCAATAATCCGGTCATGTCGCACATAACCGACTAGTATTCAATGCATCGATTTATCGAATCAATGATTCGATAACTAGGTCATATCGAATATAACCATTCGAAACATATATCGCGAGAATGAAATGCGGTATCACATACACGCATTATTCTCGGTCCTGCACATATCTCATATGCGCTCCTATTTCGTTTCGCTTGAGCCAGGAAACCTCTGTGTAGGACTCTAAAGACTCGTCAATACGCCGGTAGCAGATGATGATCATATCAAGCACCCACAAGCCGCAAGCGGTCTGCTAAACGTAACGGCCACCCAGGTATTGAGCGATCAGAAGATCGACGAGCTAGCCCGCTCACACTCCTGCGAATCCGACCAGTAACACTTACCATACAGTCCGGTCTCTTCGTCTGATATGTCGCATATCAAGTCTAGGGGTGGTAAACGTCAGACCCCAATAACCCGATAAGTCATGCTGATGTGAGGCTCGTAACGGGTCGAGAAACTACTGGTAACACTTACCAGCAAATCTCTGATCAGCCCTGGCCAGGGACTTCCCTGTTACGGCCAATCGAGCACTGCGCAACATCAACCCCCAATACCGGGAGAGACGAAACCCCTCCTATCGCTCATTGCCTCCATGTGACTCGGGACTGTACCCAAAGACCACCGTTTTGGACGCCCTCATGGACGTGGTAAGGTGGAGATCAAAGCACAGTGGGAATCACACAAGACTCCATGACGATCTCGGGTCTACAGACTAACCTGTACAAGTGTCACCTGAGAACTGCCATCTGACGTGAGGTATAATACCATCTGGGAGTTCTCGGCGAGTCCGTCCAGTGTACCCAGTCTCCACTGAGCACCCATATACCATCTCTGATGTCAAACACCAATGGATATGGGATCATCCATCGCCCATCACATGGGTCGAGAAGCGTATACGCTAGTCTACTCTGGTATATCGATGCCCCGTCTCGATACACCCACGACTAGGGACCTTGAAGGATGTACTTATGGACTACCATGTCCCCACTAGTATGATCTGCATCATAGTCCAGGTAGTCAAGTACAAATCCTAAGGGCTTTACCAACATGTAATTATAAGACAGTATAAAGAGACTAGTGTATATGTTAAGATAAATAGCAACCAGATAGCATACTATCATGTCGAGCAAGAAAGTCATCTCTATATATGTCCAAGCATCCAATATAATATACATAATCTGTACAATACTGGCCTCTAGGGCATACATACAACTAACAAATAGATAATCATCTCAATGCTGTCAAACAATGTTGAAATGAACATCTAATCTATCTTTGTACAGGGAGAACCAGCGGAAAGGTACCGACGAAATATCTCGAAACGGATGAAAACACAAGTGAATGATGGAGTTTGCTTTATACATTCCTAACTTGTCCACACGGGATAAATCTATCGGTTATCATACGATTGAATCTTCTCTTCGCATAGACTATACGACGGTTGTTAGTATCGAGCTATACCGTCCGATATTTAACAACCTTCGTATAGTTCTATGTCACGACGAACATCGAACGTATGTTAACCGATAGACGGGGACTAAGTGGCGCTTTGAGTTTCATATATGAATATCGATGAGAATATGAAAGTTTCATATTATCATCGATTATCATATATTGGATTATGTTTAGCTATATTTATCTATATATTTATTTGAGATTCTTAACGATAAAAAATTTGGTTGTTATGTGTTGGTAGAGAGATTCTTATGCTCAACGATAAAAACCGCTCGAAAAGTAGTATGTTTAGCTATATTTATCTATATATTTATTTGAGGCAATTTATATCAAAGTTTATTTTTGATAGACATCACTACATCTATGAATCACTTAATCATTCATAATTTAGCTAGGCCATATAATCATCTTATTGTTTAGAAGCTTAATGCCCATATATGCAACAAAACAAGTGAATTAGTAACACAAAAAACTTTCTTCAATACTATATAAAAAAAAAACTTTCATTACATTTAAGTACCTCACATAACTACACATAATTTCATACAAAAGAATCATGAATCCCTCACACTCAAATCACCAAATCTAAACACTTATTCCCATTTGACCCTTACTTTGTTTGTGTGCTTAAACTCATAAGAGAGCACAATACTTTCATTCATTCTCTTGACCACAAATCTCTTTACCAACACATAACAACCAAATTTTTTCCACCCAATTTCTCCTTTATAAATCTCTGCAATCCTTTCCACTCTCTCTTCACCAACAAAATCCTCTCTTTTTTGCTCCCATCTCATCCTCTCCCATAAAAGTAAGCTCAATCCAAATCCATTTCCTTAAGAATCAACATTCTTAAACGAAATCAAGCCATCTTTAATCTCATAATAACCCTCACTTGCTGTTCCTCTCACAGTCAAAAATGGCATCTCTCTTATAACATCGACACCGACGCCAACCTTCAGACCTTTTCCTTCCCCGTCGCTATTCCGTTCCGTATCTGATACCAAAAATGGTAATTTTTGGCTTTATCGAGTTAAATTTTCCTAAAAATCACAACCCAACCCTAACCCTAGCCCCAGCCGAACTCCATCCCCAGCCCCATCCGCAGCCCCAGCCCCAGCCGAACCCCAACCCTAACCCTAACCCCAACCCCAACCCCAACCCCAATCGCAACCCCAGCCGAACCCCAACCCCAACCGCAACGCCAGCCCCAGCCCTAACCGCAACCCCAACTCTAACCCTAACGCTAACCCCAACCAATGCCTAACCCTAACCTTCATCGGTACCCAAACCCTGAACCCTAGCCCTAAAATAATAAAAAATTTGTTTAATTGAAGATTTACTAACCTGTGCGGTGGAGGAGACGATCGATCGGTGGTCGACAATCGATGCAATCGGCGACGAGGAAGAACGGTGACGAGATCTAGAACAAGATCGGCGACGAAAGAGAGAGAACGGCGACGAGATCGGCGATGCGGCGGGAACGAGAGATTAGGGGATTTGGGAGTTTCGCACGCGAGAGGAGATAATCAGCGTAGGGCATTTCTGTGCTTTTTTATTAAATCCCATTTAGATGCCCCTACGAATTAGTCCGTAGGTCATTGGTTTGCGGCTCCGTAAGGGCAAACAACAAATTACGATTTAATATTTTTAAATTAAAACACCTGAGACCGTAGGGGCAACCGTCTGGCCCTACGGACTAATCCGTAAGGCCAAAATAAATCTGTCCCTATGGATTTCATTATCCGTAGGGGCAACCCCCTATTTTAGTAGTGATCTCAATAACAATAAAAGGAAATATTAAAATCCAATATTAACCACAAAACTTATCTTGTTATTTAGTAAATGGACTAGCTAACCAAGTTTAGAGTACACGGTTCTCAAATCAAATTGATATTCTAATCCACTTGGACAATTTTATAAAAGAATTAGACAAGCCCACCCATATATATGACTTGCATGTAGTTAACCCGAAGGATATCAAACAATTCTCATAAAAATCAAAGGATATCAAGGTCTTGGCCCGTTGAAAAGTACTCAACAAAGAGAGAACTAATCCAAAAAATTAGCACGTGACAAAACCAAAAGGAAAGTCTTATATTTGGACAACAAACTTACTTGTCCTCTAGTGAGTCAAACTCACGCCCTTGGCACACGCCTCGCACGCGCCAATCTCGAGCCTACACGTCTCCATGAAGTGTCCTACCAAAACTGTGATGGACACGTGGAGGATCGGAATCAATCGTACGAGGTCACGATCCCGTATCATTGGCAAGCTTCCATGCTCGACACGTGTTTCAACGAAACCTAAGAGATGACGACGTCACGCCCTATCCACATATCCTAGTCCGGCCCCTTACAAACTCATTAATTACGTCCATATCCCAGAACCCCATTCCCATACCCTCGCTACACGACAAAATACCCCCAACCATAAAACCACCCCCTCCCTCCTCTCCCAAAAATTTCAAACCCCCCTCGCTTCTCCTTTTTCCATCTCTCTACAACAACAAGTTTAATTAGGGCTGCAAACAAATGTCAAACACGGCGACTTCGCTCCCGCCGGGCTTCCGGTTCCACCCGACGGACCAAGAGCTCATCCTGCACTACCTGAAGAACATAGCTTCGTCCACACCCTGCCCGGTCTCCATCATCGCGGAAGTTGACATCTACAAGTTTGACCCATGGGACCTTCCTGGTTTGTTTTTTTTGTTTTTTTTACTATATATACTAGACTCTTCAGTAATCTGAATCCGTAATTAACATGTATATTCTTTTGTAATTTGTTTAGCTAAGGCGGTGTTCGGAGACAAGGAGTGGTACTTTTTTAGCCCGAGGGACCGGAAGTACCCCAACGGAGTGCGGCCGAACAGGGCGGCGGCAACCGGGTACTGGAAGGCGACGGGGACAGATAAGCCAATCCACGCGGGGGGCGAGAGCATCGGAGTGAAGAAGGTTTTGGTTTTCTACAAGGGGAGGCCACCAAAGGGAGTGAAGACCAACTGGATCATGCATGAGTATAGGCTTGCCGAGACCGGGAATACCAACAGCTATAAGCCTATGAAGCTTAGAGATCATTCCATGAGGGTAAGCTTTAATTTATTATTATTATTTTGTAAATTACTATTTAGCTCTTAATTTTCCCCTTTCTTTTTTTCTTTTAGCTTAACCATGATTAAGTCAACTAGGGTTGCTGATAAGTTAAGATCGTGTTCAAGATGTTGATAGTTTCTTGTCTTGTTTAATTTTTACCCGTTTTTTCTTTTTCATTTTATTTTTTTTCTTCCTTTTGCTGTTTCTAGAAGAAAGAGATGCTGATATAATGGAATGAACTATATTTACTCAATTAAGTTTTCATCATTGTTCTTTTCTTTTATAAGAATATATATAAGCAAATATGCACTCAAGTCTATGTCATGATATTTGCTGCCATCCTATCTTTATTCCTATTTTTGAAAGTTAAAATAGACCTTTGATTGCTCACTTGATTAAAATTGTCCATCTTCAATTTCTTTCAACATCATCAAGTCTAATCAAAATTTTGAATTCTGCAGTTAGATGATTGGGTCCTGTGCCGAATTTATAAGAAGAGCAACACACTCTCATCAGCCCCTCCTATAACGGATCAAGAACAAGAAGAATATTCCGGCACCGAAGAAGCCTACCCGCAATATTCCATGGATAACATCAACACTACTCAAGAAAACAGCCTCAAGCTCCCGAAATCATCCTCGATCTCCGACTACCTCGATGATTACGCTGCACTCTCGCACTTATACGACACCCAACCTGAATTCAGTTCGCTTTTAACCAATCCGAACACGAACCTGAACCAACTGTTCATCAATGTCAACAACAATGGAAGCAACTACTTAGTACCGCATCGCTTAGAAACAGAATCCACCTCTGTTCAAGATCAAAACACGAGTCCTTCGAAGCGCCAGAGGGTTAATGATTCATGCATAGTCACCAACTTCTCCAACCAATTCGATGGCGCCCCTCAGTACAACATGAACTTGTTAAACCAACAATTGCTGTTGAATTCTCACTTTGGATTGCATTAAGTTGGCATATAAGGAAAAAATAGAATGGAACTTTTAGACATTTGAAGCTTTTATTTTTGTGTACAGATTAAAAATTTGGTAGGGTTTAGTGTATTGATTAGCCTTTAAAGGATCAAGAAAATGGAAGTTAGAGAGTGCGAGAATTGTTAAGGTTGTAGATATGATATCATGTTTGTATAAGATACATGCATGGCTTTTTTCTTGTATTTGTATTTTAAATGATGATTTTATATTAGTTTCATTGTCTCGTTGTAAATCTAATTGGTGTGTGGGGACTAGTGTTTTTGTCAAGGGATTGGTCTCTGAGTTCAGGGACCAAGGCAGTACTAGAATAGAATGAAGGAGATTGGGGATACCCTTATCCAAAACAAACTTAATAATTGGGGCTCACTTTTAAAATATTTCAGAGAGAAGGATAGATTCACCTCCCCTAGAAGAGGAGGGAAATATATAAGAGATTCTAGAATGATTCTACCATGCATCATGTCATAAGTTTACATGTATAATTTATCTCTATCCTTGGCCCCCATTACATTTGAAGCTTTTATTTTTGTGTACAGATTAAAAATTTGGTAGGGTTTAGTGTATTAATTAGCCTTTTAAAGGATCAAGAAAATGGAGGTTAGAGAGTGCGAGAATTGTTAAAGTTGTAGATATAATATCATGTTTGTATAAGATACATGCATGGCTTTTTTCTTGTATTTGTATTTTAAATGATGATTTTATATTTGTTTCATTGTCTCGTTGTAAATCTAATTGGTGTGTGGGGACTAGTGTTTTTGTCAAGGGATTGGTCTCTGAGTTCAGGGACCAAGGCAGTACTAGAATAGAATGAAGGAGATTGGGGATACCCTTATCCAAAACAAACTTAATAATTGGGGCTCACTTTTAAAATATTTCAGAGAGAAGGATAGATTCACCTCCCCTAGAAGAGGAGGGAAATATATAAGAGATTCTAGAATGATTCTACCATGCATCATGTCATAAGTTTACAGGTATAATTTATCTCTATCCTTGGCCCCCATCACATAATTAATGCTTTAGCTAGCCTAGTATCTAATAGAGATTTAATACTGATTAATTTAATACAGATTATTGATTTATAATATGTGGCCCCCTAAATATTCTAGAGCGCATGTGAACTCAATGTCCCTAATATGCCAATAATAAAACAAGGAAGCTCCTAGGAGAAGGGATACAAGATGCAGAGATGCTAGTTTATTTCTGCTACAATAAACCCTTTAATTTTTTATAGGCTATCATTTACTTCTGATGATTAAGGCCATTTTCTTGTTAGATTATCATATAATTTTTTTTAAATGTCTCCATCCTGTTAAGTACCATAAATTTGGAGAGAAAAATATGTTGAAATATTATTGATTGATCCTCAAATATTATAATACACTACCTCTGGAGAAGGTATATCCTTAAGAATAAAGATGAACATAAGACTTATCCTTAAGGATAAGTACGAATAAGTGAAGCATATACAGTTGAATGTATATGCACCAACTGTGCTATACTACTATACTCAACACATCCACATGTTCTTTCTAGGTTTATATCTGATGATGCTCTATACGAACGATCTCCCAGATCAAGACATATGGCAGATGACGTGTCCCAGAACTTGGAAGAGAGGGCCCACACGGGGCAGACCAGGCCGCCCCTGTACCCGACCTACAGGCACAAAGCTGGCTCAACTCAGAGCCCCCTGCAAATTGGCCTCCTCGGCCTCCCAACTCGCCTCCGAGCTACCACAGGACCAAGATACCTCGGCCCTCCCGCTCGTTCCCGAGCTTTTCTGCCGAGGCCATCTTCCTCGGTCTCTCCGACCGACCAACTCCACCACTCACAAGCGTAACCGCCGCTCCGCAAATCTCGCCATGCGCAGATACTCCACCGGCAGTATTCCACGTTCTACGTCATCACGATCCCCACTAACGGGCGATCCGCTTGTCACGCGGGCGTGACGTCGAGAGCGTAACTGCCGGCGAGATTCTTGCGCCCGCTACCGCGTGCTGCCTCCACTATATAAATCCCCATCACAGAGGGGTCAAGTAAGCTATTTTTTACTCCACTTTGCCGTTACTCTGCTCAAATTTTGTGCTAACTTGATCGTCGGAGGGTCCTCGGTGGTACCAAACCATCCCGGGTGTAACATTTCAGAAAATATAAAATATTATTTTTGGGAATTTAATATTAAAATAATATATTTCCCGAAAACTGCCGATTTGCGAAATTGGGGTTTTCGAAAAAGGGTATAAATAATTATGAAATAAATATAAATTAAAATGATTTATTAATTTAATAATATAATTAAAGGATTTGGTATTTTTAAAATTTATTATACGCAGTTTCGATAAAAACCCGATTAGTGCACTGCTAATCGCGGTTAAGCTAAATCCGCCTTTTTACAGTTTCCATGGTTAGTGTACCATGACATGTTCATTTTGTTACATGTTTCATTTCATTTGGGCTTTATATTAGGGTTTATTAGTGGTGAGAAAAGAGAAATGATTAAGGGAAAAGTCAATGGAGACATAATGAGTGGTTAGGTGAGTTTTGGAGAAAGAAAGAGTGTGTGAATTAGTGAGAGAGAGAGGGGGGCTGCTGCCTTAGCCATTTTCCCACCTCATTTTCCCTTGCCTCTTTATCTCCCTCAAGCCACAACCCTCCACTAAAATCCCTAAATCCATCTCCTAACAATCTCCAAAACCCTACACACCCTTCACAAATATTAATCCCCTCTTCAACCTCTACATGGGACCAAGAAAAATTCAGTTTTGATGATCTTGGGGGATTCATGGGTGCTTTATGAGGTAATCGCTTCACTAATTGGGTAGTTTTCCATTTACTTAAGTATTTATGTGTTTAGATGTGATATTGTGGAGGTAGTGAACATTGGAAAACCCTAGTGAAGAATGAGTGTTGGTTTGAATTGGGTGATGTCTAGTAGCTGTTAACTAAACTTAGGTACTGTTTAGTGACCTAGACCAGACCTTAGAAACCCAAAAACACGGATTTAGAAACCCGACATCGGATAAATGTGTGATCTGTGGAGGTATTTTGGAATCTGGAGCAATCCGGGGACACTAGAATTGATTTTGGAATTACTGGGAGTCGTGCAGGCACCTAGGAAGCTACCACCAAGACCCGAGCCCCTAATTCAAATCCCAGGCCGCAGATTTAATCATTCTGGCCGCAATTTGCGGCCAGAGTAGAAGGGAATAGGTTCATATTTGTTCTTGGGCTCATTTTGCACTAAAATAGACCCCTCCTATATGCAGTTTTGGCTAATTGTCACCTGGGGAAAATCTGGGATCATTTTGGTGCGTTTTAGGCTATGTTTTCCGTATTTTGAAATGCAATTTCTTGACATTTGGATTTGTATTCGGTTGTCGGGTGTTTGTACATCGACAACAGAGGTTGTTTGATTGATTTGCACGTTTAGGCCATAGGTTCTAACCTATGAGCACACCGTGCGCCGTATCGGTTTTCTGCCTCGATTTTTAATACGTATTGCGATTGTTATTATTGTAGGTACCCTCGCATGGATTCCGAGACGAAGAAGCGTGGCGTCATCGATTTCAGCGAGCGAAGACCAGGTGAGTAGATCTATATCTACCGGGGAAGTCGGGTGGATGGCGTATAGCACCCCCGCAAACTTCTGATGGAAAAACAGATTTATAGAGGGTCCGTCCTTGGGTCGATCGCTTCGCTCTCTTGCCGGAACCGGAAAAACCAATGGTTAGGAAACCTAGATTAGGAAACTAGGGTTAGAATATAGATAGCTATGTAGTGTAGCGCCTTGAAAAGTCGTTTTGGTGTTTTCCTGAAAATCGGTGAAAATTCGGTATTTTTCCGTAAACCGTCTTTTTTGTTATTTTGCAGTTTAGGACTAATTATACCTAATTCGAATAGGTAATTGCTTGTTTTCAGTAGCTAATGAGTTACTTATTAATTTTTGGTCATTTAAAATTTTTTCCCTATTTTTCAATTTTTTAATATTATTTTAAGCCGGTAAGAAAATACATTAAATTAGCGATAAATACAAATTTCTTTGGGCTAATTTTAATCTTTAAAATCATGTTAATTAAAATCTAGTTGTAATATAATTTTTTTGTATTTTATTTCAAGTTTTAACTAATTTTTATTATGGAAAACGAAATTTATTGAATTTAAGCTAAAACTTGCAATTTTGGACTTGTGGGGGGTCTTTTTGCATAGAATTTCTTTGTAAAATCT
Organism: Agapanthus africanus; assembly: GCA_030015575.1. Taxonomy (NCBI): domain Eukaryota; kingdom Viridiplantae; phylum Streptophyta; class Magnoliopsida; order Asparagales; family Amaryllidaceae; genus Agapanthus; species Agapanthus africanus. Next base: position 222,054,018 of record JASDDO010000029.1, read on the forward strand.
CTCTCACTCACTCCCCTCCTCTAGGCCGGCCCCACCATCAGCAGGTCAAGAAATTTCCTTGCCTCATTTTGACTTTAACCATGTGGGGAAATGTTGTGTTTTAAAAGGGTTTTAAAGGGGTAAATTTGGAAGTATGTGTGCTTTGATTTGAGTGGGTTGACTTGGGCTTTTCCCCACAACACCCACACCATCCCCACTCCTCCATTTCAGCCGAGAATTTCTGCAGGAAACAGCCCCCAAAATTTCCCCTCTCATTTCCTTCTAAACTCATTAAATTCCACCTCAAAATCCTTATAAATCCACAAATTTCTTCACAAAACCAAAACAAATCCTTGTGCTATCTCTTCTCAAGCCTATTATAGTTGAAAACATAAGGAAAGGAGGCATTTTTAGAGGCAAATCACCATGCTTGATCCATAGAAATTGAGGTATAATTCTTACCCATTCAACACTTGTGGCTAAATTCCTTTAATTATATGGTTTTAGTGTTTAAAGTTTAGCTAATTTCTAATCTAGTTTCTAAAAGAGTAGTTTGTTTTAAACTAGGGTTTTTAGCACACCATTATTTGATTAATTAAATTTATTTTGCTTGCTAGTTCCTACACAACCAAATCAAAAAAGTTACTTTGTATATGTGGTCTTCAAATTATGCTAATTTAGTTAATTTTAATGTGTGATATTGGTTTGTAATTGTTGTTTTATGAAAATCAAGAAAGGGGTTTGTGTATGGAAATGGGTTTTGAAGCATGGTAAATGAGTTGAAATTATGTGATTGTGGCTAACTAATTGTGTGGTTGGATATTTGTGTTGATTTGTGATAACTTTATCGTTAATTTTCGATGTTGCACCAAATTAGCAAGTTTTGTGCTTACTAGATTTTTATTTAAATTATGTGATGAATTATTTGTGATAACTTGATTATATTTTTAGCATATCCTATAACATTTAGGATGTATGAGTGCGGATTTTTGAGTGATCGGGTTTTAGTTTTGCCGGGCGACCAAATCGACGATTTTAGTTAGTTTTTGCGATTTTCGCGTGTGTTCCGCGTACCTTGTGCACATTGTACCTAGCTTGTGAACGTTGGTATTTTTGTTTGGGATTTTCGTCATTTCATGATATGTAACCTTATGTTTTGTATTGATATAAATTCCAGGTTCGGTCGCGGAGACGTCGGACGCGGCACGAAAAGGGAAAGCGGTGATTGGACGCAGCTAGCTAGGGATTCCGGTGAGTAGATATAACATCTACGGAGGACTATCGTTGGATGGCACAAGTCGCCCGATAGTTTTAGTAACTTAAAAATATCCTTAGTGATGTTAGTAATTAGGGGTGTAATACTTGTATGATTATTTGCTACATCCATGCCTTATATTGACATACATATGCGAACCCATTCTATAGGACACCTGCACCATTGCCAGGTTTTTTTTATATGCAGCACGAGCACTATTCATGCGTACACACACGCCCTGGTAATTGCCATGCCACGACACTAGATAACTTATAATTTAGAATATTGTCACCATATTTGATACTTAAACCTGTACTATTGCAATAAATCCTTAAGATAACATTGTAGAATTGCTATTCATGTGCATGTATACCATTATATCATTTGTTCATGCCTAGTTTGTTAATCATACATTGCAACTTGAACCTTGATACCATATGCATTCATTATCATTGACACATGCACTCAGGGTGATTTCTTGAGATTTTATGATATTTCTGGATTTCGGGGGAAAGCCGCAAAATTACTAAAACTTATTACCCTTTTTAAATATGAAAAATTGCGGTTTTTTAGTGATGTAAGTGTCGTCCACCATGAGTTTGCTGTGGTTTTCGAGACCCGTTTCGAGGAGTTGTGTCACGCCCCGCTTCCCAGAGTACGCAAGATTGGGCACGTGACATAGCCAACCATACTACCTGTGGGTAGGAAGTATCCATCCACAGTCACATTACGGTTGTAGGGATATCAAGAACAAGATAAAAACTAATCTAACACATATCCAAATCCATAATAACAAGAGTCAATAAACAATAAGTGCGGAAGCAAATGATCCAATACAATAAATAAATAGTACGTCCCATAATGCGGGCTCACATCTGGAAATGAAATGAAGTAAATAAACTAATCACTAAGGAACTCACAGATCAGCCTGCTGGCTGAAGTACTCCTGCTCGGTCGTCGACAGTGGTAAAGAATCTGGGCTATGCAAAACCCAGACGTCAGCGCGTCATGTCAACCAATAATAATATGAACATGGTAATAAGCAATGCAGGGATGTACATGAATAAAGCAGTACTATGAAATAACAGTGCAGGGTAATGTGCAGTGGTAACTAAACTGTCCTATCAGATTTCTACTCTAAAGTCTTTGAAATCAATTGATGACTCGTCGATGTAACTCAATAGTATCCCGTGCGTGCCCGGGACCACGGTCAAGATCCTCGGGGCTGAATCTGAGACGTGCCGCTAGGCAGTAATAGGTAGCAGGATGGGCGAGTGATGTCAGCATCATCACTCCGGGGCTGGCCAAGCCCGTAAGACTGATCAGAACAGGTATCGAACTGTTGAGTTACAAGTCGGTTTCACCTTTGATTTCCCCATACCCACAAGTTATGTATGTCAGGTCAGGTATTCAATAATCAAGGACTAATGCCGACACAGGATCAGGTAACAGGTCAGGTTTGTCTGGATAGATAACAGGAGTGGTCCATGAGGACCTCAAGTAAGGTTTGTCGGCATTAGGCAATGAGATCATGTAACAAGTCAGGTCGTGTTACAACAGGTTGAGTCGGTATGTACAGGGTATCATGTCCGGTGCATCAGTATGTAAATATGTCATATGTAGCAAGGTCCGGTCAACATGTAGTGCAATCGAGTACGTGCTCACAACAGGTATACAATCGAACAATGAACAGCTGCAAGAGTTTAAAGTAAACGGCAATAATAGTCACTTAATCACAATGGTGCTTTGTATTATCTTTATTAACAGGTTCAAGCACCCTTGGGGTGCAATAGTCACAAGGTGAAACAATATCAACAACATAAAGTAATGAAGCTACATGAATTTAAAACTAAAGCATAAATAATTGTCTCATGGATGATTTAACGAATAAAGTAAGGACGATCTAATTGGTTTAGTTAGTTAAAGTATGGATTGATAGCAGACCGATTAATTACAAGAAACTACTATAATGATTCAATGTTAAAGATACGTGCAACCGTCAATTCTAAGTTATACTAAAATATCGATATTAACATCAACTGTGTGGTTATACAAAATAATATGATAATTAAATGTATAGCAAGACTTGATCTTGTGTGCTAGCATGTTAGAGCAAGTATTCGGATACTTGCCTCGACGGTTTCGCAAACCGGAAAACACGAATGCAACGTCGGCGGAAAACACGAGACGGATGCACGGGACACGGATCGAGTCCAAACAGCGAACAGCGGAACCACACGGACCAGAATACTTCGCTGGAGAGTCGGGTCCCGTCGACGGTACGGCCGGAATCCGGCGAAATGTCAAAACAGCGACAAGTTAGCAAAAATACGATATATGGACAACGATCGACCAGCGAAGGGAAAAGGAAAGGGAAGAGGTCATGAGAACTTACTGGGATATCAAGGATGGCAACCGCAATGGGTTCGACGGCAAAGGGCTCCGGCGGTGAACAGTGAACGCGGCAGAAGGCTGGAAGTTGCTGGATCGGGTGGTGCTGTGCGATGAGGGGAGGTAAAGGCCGGGTTCTGGTCGCAGGGAAGAGGAGGTGGTCGGCGGTGGCGCGGGTGACGACGACGAGGGTCGACGGCGGCGTTTTCCGGCGAACAGAGGAGGTGGTAGTGCTGCGGCTTGGGTGCTGTTGCAGCGCCGGCGATGGAATGAGGAGGAAGGTGGAGAGGTCGGGACGAGACTGCGGAGGCAAGGGTGATGGTGGTGGCGTCGTCGGCGTGGGGAGGCGGCGGCGACGGCGGGCACCGCGTGCAGGAGGTGGCGTCGGGGTTGGGTTCGCAGGCTCGGGAAGGAGGGAGGAGAGGAGGTAGGGGGGTGCGGCTAGGCTGTGGAGGCGAGGACGGTGACAGCGAGGTCGCGGGGAGGTCGACGGCCACGGCAGGAGGTGGCTAGGGTTAGGGTTCGGGGGTTCTCGTGGGGTTTTTCTCGAGATGGAGAGAAGAAGAAGACGGCTGCGTATAAATATAGGAAGAGAGAGAGAGAGATTGTAGGAAGAGAGAGAGAGAGAGTTGGGGGCCCACAAGGGATTAATCCCCTCGTGATTGGCCAGGGGAAATTCCAAAAGATTTAAAAGCGATTTTCTGAATTATTTGATTGGTTAAAATCCTGTAACAGTTTAAGTTTCGAATATATTCTTATAGTTTAGTATAATTAATTAAATTGGGATTTTGGCGCTAAATGCAACATTTCCAAATCGCGTCCGGGTTGCGCCCAAATATTTGAAATTCAAATTATAGGATTTTAAGCGAGTTCCAAATTTTGAAAAGAGGTGTTTTGTGATTAAAATGCATTCCCCCAAGTCGGACACTTGCACGCGCGCATAGCCGTCCAAACTTGCCCGTTTCGCCGAACGGGATGAAATCTCGACACGCGGATGCTACCACGCGACTAGTGGCGACGAGTAGGCCAACATGGATATTTTTAATTTCATTTTAGGTGTTAAAATTTGTTATGTGCCAAAATGACTTAACCGGTTAAAATTTAGCAATAAGCACCAAACAATTAGGATAATTGAATTGAGCAATGTATAACACTCAACTAGTAATAGAAATAGTATTATTGGGCTCGGGTGTTACATCATACCCAACTACAAAAGAATTTCGTCCTCGAAATTCCAAGAATACAAGATAGCTAACTACAGGAAAAGGTGAGGAAATTTCTGCCGGATCTCGTCTTCTCGCTCCCAGGTGGATTCTCCATACGATCGATTACCCCAAGAAACTAGCACAAGGGGGATAATCTTGTTCTTGAGAACCTTTTCTCTTCGATCCTTGATTTCAACCGGTCGCTCCTCAAAAGTTAGGTCTTCCCGTACGGTCAACTCCGAATGATCCAAGACGTGAGTTTCATCGCGAACATACCACCGTAGTTGAGATACATGAAACACATCGTGCACTCCTGCTAATGACTGTGGTAACGCCAAACGGTACGCCACCTCTCCAACACGCTCCAATATCTCGAAGGGTCCAACGAATCGAGGACTAAGCTTTCCCCGACTCCCAAAGCGAATCACCCCTCTAGTCGGTGATATCTTCAGGAATACCAAATCACCCACGGCGAACTCTAGAGGTCTTCTTGACGTGTCAGCCCAACTTTTCTGTCTGTCTTGAGCTTCCTTCATATGCTTCCTGATTGTATTCACCTTCTCGACTGTCTGTACCACCAAATCTGGTCCTAGTAACCTTCGTTCACCAACATCATCCCAACAAACAGGTGAACGGCACTTACGACCATACAACGCTTCAAACGGAGCCATCTGAATAGTCGCTTGGAAGCTATTGTTGTACGAAAACTCCACCAGGTGTAGGTGATCCTCCCAAGAACCTTTGAAGTCCAACATGCAAGCCCTCAACATGTCTTCAAGGGTCTGGATCGTTCTCTCCGATTGTCCATCAGTCTGAGGATGATAAGCTGTGCTAAACTTCAATCGAGTCCCCAAACTTTCTTGTAAACTCCTCCAAAAGTGCGACAAGAACCGAGTGTCCCGATCGGACACGATGCTCGCCGGTACTCCATGCAATCTTACAATCTCCTGCATGTACCGCTCTGCCAAGGTCTCCGTCGATTGACCAACCCGAAAAGGAATAAAGTGAGCTGCCTTGGTCAACCGATCGACAATCACCCATACTGCATTGTTGCCCTTTGGACTCCGCGGTAAAGCCGTCACGAAATCCATGGTTATATGTTCCCACTTCCACTGAGGAATCGGAAGTGGTTGCAACAAACCAGCAACCCTTTGGTGTTCTGCCTTGACTTGCTGACACACCAAGCACTTAGCCACGAAGCGAGCAATCTCCCGTTTCATACCTTCCCACCAAAAGTGCTGTCGAATATCTCGGTACATCTTTGTCCCTCCTGGATGTACAGAGTAAGCTGAACTGTGTGCCTCCCTCATAAGTTCTTCACGCATATCTCCTTTTGGCACACAGACACGGCTACCATACCTCAACGAACCGTCTTCGTGGATCAGTAAATCTGTTCGTAGTCCGGCTTCAACCTGCTCTCGAAACTTTTGCAGTCTAGGATCCTGCAATTGTGACGCTTTAATCTTCTCAACTAAGGACGACTGTACTTGCAATTGCATCATCTGTCCCATAGCATGTGGTAGCACAACCTCCAAGTCAAATCTCTGAAAATCCGCAATGATCTCCCTCTGCACAGTCAATGCCTGAATCGCTGGTAACCGACTAAGCGCATCCGGCACGACGTTAACCTTTTCCGGATGGTACTTAAGATCAAGGTCATAGTCGGCCATCAGCTCCAACCATCTGCGTTGCCTCATGTTCAACTCCTTCTGAGTGAACACATACTTCAAACTCTTGTGATCTGTAAAGACTTCGACTCTCTCGCCCAAAAGGTAGTGTCTCCAAATCTTCAAGGCGAAGATCACGGCTGCAAGCTCCAAGTCATGAGTCGGATAATTCTTCTCATGAGTCTTCAGTTGTCTCGATGCGTAAGCCACGACCTTCCCATTCTGCATCAAAACACATCCCAATCCTTTTCCAGATGCGTCGCTGTGAATCACCAGTCCTCCCGAATTATCCGGTACAGTTAGGATAGGGGCGGTTATCAACTTCTGCTTCAACATCTCGAAGGCCAATGCACAACCATCCGTCCAAACAAAAGGTACCTCCTTGCGCGTAAGCTTGGTTAACGGCTCTGCCAAATGAGCGAAGTTCTCTACAAATCTCCTGTAGTATCCGGCGAGTCCAAGAAAACTTGTTATCTCCGCGACATTCTTTGGAATAGGCCAATCTCGAACTGCTGCAATCTTCTCGGGATCAACGGCGATTCCATCGCCCGACACGACATGCCCCAGAAATTTCACTTCTTCCAGCCAGAATTCGCACTTACTCATCTTCGCATACAACTTCTCCTGTCTCAGCGTCTGCAGTGCGATCCTTAAATGCTCAGCATGTTCCTCCGGACTCTTCGAGTATACCAGAATATCGTCAATGAATACCACAATAAACTGGTCCAAGAATGGTGAAAAGATCCTGTTCATCAAATCCATGAATATTGCCGGCGCATTCGTCACTCCGAAGGGCATCACTAGATACTCGAAATGTCCATATCGAGTTCGAAACACCGTCTTGCAAATGTCTTCTGCTTTCACTCGGACCTGATGATATCCTGATCGCAAATCCAGTTTCGAGAATACCCTCGCGCCACTAAGCTGCTCAAAAAGTTCTCCAATGCGAGGGATCGGGTACTTGTTCTTGATAGTCACCCGGTTCAATTCTCGATAATCAATGCACATCCTTCTCGTGCCATCCTTCTTCTTTACTAAAAGGACTGGAGCTCCCCAAGGCGAGTTGCTGCTTCGAATCCATCCCTTCTCAAGTAATTCACCAACTTGTTTCTTAACTTCTTCCAATTCCACTGGTGCCATTGGATAATAAGATTTTGATACTGGCGCTGCACCAGGAATAAGGTCAATCGCGAACTCCACATCTCGCTTCGGCGGTAAGCCCGAAATATCTTCAAATACATCCATAAAGTCGCGAACAACTGCCGGCTCTTCATTTCTATCAACTTCCATTGCTGCAAGAACACTGCGTATCGGCCTAGCCCTGAACTCGACTAGCCCGACAGAACTGCTTCCCCCAGTGAAGGTAAACTCAGGATGTCCGGGAATCTGGAAAATTACCTTCCTTGCCCTACAGTCAATGTGGGCGTGGAAAGTGCCAAGAAAATCCATTCCCAAGACAACTTCATAGCTGCCCGTATCTATCACCACGAAATCTGCAAAAAGCTCCCGTCCGCAAACAACAACTGTACAATCTCTACATTCCTTACTAGCTATGATTTTCCCATTCCCAGTGTGTATGTCCCAAAAACTAGACAGGGTCGTGCAGGTAATCGAGTGTGTAGTTATAAATTTGGATGACATAAAACAGTGGGATGCTCCGGAATCAAATAATGCCAATGCGGGAAAACCATGAACGAGTAAAGTACCTGAAACCACTTCTCCTGATGCCTTAGCTTCCTCAGCTGTCAACGTGAAAGCTCGAGCCTGCTTTGGTCCTTGAGTCAGCTGTTTCTGCCCTTGGAACGGTCTCTGCGGAGGCTTCTGTATATCATCTCTCGTGCGAAGCTTCGACGGACAAGCACCAACTGCGTGATCGGCCGCTCCACAAACCAGGCAAAGTCCCAGTCTTCTTCGACAATCCTTCTGCACGTGCCCAGGTAAACGGCAGTAGTCACAAATCACGCTCTTCCTTCGATCAACGATCACAGGCTTCTTCATTGGCGCTACACCTCGACGGTCCACTGGAACACCTCTGCGCCTATGATCTCGGTTAGGTACAAATGCGGGCTTTCTGGCCGCAACTGCTGTAGGGTCCCTTTCATTCCCGACAAACTCTGCTGCTCTCTGGCTGCCGTAAGGACCTGCGAGAAAGTGGTCAAACCCAGGGAGACAATCTGCCTCTGGATGTCCACATCCAAACTGCGCAAGAACCTTCGCGCCCTGTCTGCCTCCTTGGCGACTAAGGGTCCAGCGAAACGGCTGAGTCTCGTCCATTCCGCTGCATGTACGTCCACAGATGCTCCATTTTGCCTCAGCCCAATAAATTTCTCTTCCATTTCCTCCCGTGCAGTCCGCGGGAAGAACTTCTCCAGGAAACTTTTAGAGAAATCTGCCCAACTGATTGGCTTGGGCAAGCGGGTCTCCTCCACAAGCCACCACTCTCGGGCGTAATCCACCAGCTGAATGCGCACCACATCAACTCTCTTGTCTTCTGGGATCTGTGCCGCAATCAGTAAATTCTCCGTGTCCACTAGCCACTGCTCGGCTGGCAACGGCTCCTCCAGACCAGTGAAAGTAGTAGGACCCAACCGTCTGAAATCTGCCACGGTCCCTACTCGGTCAACTGGCTTCGCTACAGCGGTGTTTACAGACTGCCGAATGTCCTGCAAACCCTCCTGAAATGAATCTGCTTACTGCTGGATCAGCTCAGTTTGCCTCTTCTGATTCTCTAACATCCCACGTATCACTCCTAACATGGCGGCTTCATCCACACGCCTCTGATACGTCTCGAAATTCTTATCTGCCATGGTCCTGAAATCAAAACAAACAACATTAGCATGATGATGGATTCAATATATAAATCAAGGCTAGAACTCCAAGATACTTAAATAGAGTACTGCATTGTAGCTATGCCGCGATATCATAGCCGCAATTACTTAACTCCACCCAAGTCGCCTAAGTCCTAGAGATAGCAAGAATTTAGGTTTTCGAGTTGACAATGCAAAGTAAGTTTGCATGTCGACATGATCCGAAAGAATGATTCAAGGATGGTAAAACGGTCAAGGTGGCAGGACATGTTTTCTAATCACGGGTATTCTGATTCGTGTATCGGGTACAATACCCAACTACAAAAGAATCAACCCAACTAACCTATGGCTCTGATACCAAAAGATCCATGTCACGCCCCGCTTCCCAGAGTACGCAAGATTGGGCACGTGACATAGCCAACCATGCTACCTGTGGGTAGGAAGTATCCATCCACAGTCACATTACGGTTGTAGGGATATCAAGAACAAGATAAAAACTAATCTAACACATGTCCAAATCCATAATAACAAGAGTCAATAAACAATAAGTGCGGAAGCAAATGATCCAATACAATAAATAAATAGTACGTCCCATAATGCGGGCTCACATCTGGAAATGAAATGAAGTAAATAAACTAATCACTAAGGAACTCACAGATCAGCCTGCTGGCTGAAGTACTCCTGCTCGGTCGTCGACAGTGGTAAAGAATCTGGGCTATGCAAAACCCAGACGTCAGCGCGTCATGTCAACCAATAATAATATGAACATGGTAATAAGCAATGCAGGGATGTACATGAATAAAGCAGTACTATGAAATAACAGTGCAGGGTAATGTGCAGTGGTAACTAAACTGTCCTATCAGATTTCTACTCTAAAGTCTTTGAAATCAATTGATGACTCGTCGATGTAACTCAATAGTATCCCGTGCGTGCCCGGGACCACGGTCAAGATCCTCGGGGCTGAATCCGAGACGTGCCGCTAGGCAGTAATAGGTAGCAGGATGGGCGAGTGATGTCAGCATCATCACTCCGGGGCTGGCCAAGCCCGTAAGACTGATCAGAACAGGTATCGAACTGTTGAGTTACAAGTCGGTTTCACCTTTGATTTCCCCATACCCCCAAGTTATGTATGTCAGGTCAGGTATTCAATAATCAAGGACTAATGCCGACACAGGATCAGGTAACAGGTCAGGTTTGTCTGGATAGACAACAGGAGTGGTCCATGAGGACCCAAGTCAGGTTTGTCGGCATTAGGCAATGAGATCATGTAACAAGTCAGGTCGTGGTACAACAGGTTGAGTCGGTATGTACAGGGTATCATGTCCGGTGCATCAGTATGTAAATATGTCATATGTAGCAAGGTCCGGTCAACATGTAGTGCAATCGAGTACGTGCTCACAACAGGTATACAATCGAACAATGAACAGCAGCAAGAGTTTAAAGTAAACGGCAATAATAGTCACTTAATCACAATGGTGCTTTGTATTATCTTTATTAACAGGTTCAAGCACCCTTGGGGTGCAATAGTCACAAGGTGAAATAATATCAACAACATAAAGTAATGAAGCTACATGAATTTAAAACTAAAGCATAAATAATTGTCTCATGGATGATTTAACGAATAAAGCAAGGACGATCTAATTGGTTTAGTTAGTTAAACTATGGATTGATAGCAGACCGATTAATGACAAGAAACTACTATAATGATTCAATGTTAAAGATACGTGCAACCGTCAATTCTAAGTTATACTAAAATATCGATATTAACATCAACTGTGTGGTTATACAAAATAATATGATAATTAAATGTATAGCAAGACTTGATCTTGTGTGCTAGCATGTTAGAGCAAGTATTCGGATACTTGCCTCGACGGTTTCGCAAACCGGAAAACACGAATGCAACGTCGGCGGAAAACACGAGACGGATGCACGGGCCACGGATCGAGTCCAAACAGCGAACAGCGGAACCACACGGACCAGAATACTTCGCTGGAGAGTCGGGTCCCGTCGACGGTACGGCCGGAATCCGGCGAAATGTCAAAACAGCGACAAGTTAGTAAAAATACGATATATGGACAACGATCGACCAGCGAAGGGAAAAGGAAAGGGAAGAGGTCATGAGAACTTACTGGGATATCAAGGATGGCAACCGCAATGGGTTCGACGGCAAAGGGCTCCGGCGGTGAACAGTGAACGCGGCAGAAGGCTGGAAGTTGCTGGATCGGGTGGTGCTGTGCGATGAGGGGAGGTAAAGGCCGGGTTCTGGTCGCAGGGAAGAGGAGGTGGTCAGCGGTGGCGCGGGTGACGACGACGAGGGTCGACGGCGGCATTTTCCGGCGAACAGAGGAGGTGGTAGTGCTGCGGCTTGGGTGCTGTTGCAGCGCCGGCGAGGGAATGAGGAGGAAGGTGGAGAGGTCGGGACGAGACTGCGGAGGCAAGGGTGATGGTGGTGGCGTCGTCGGCGTGGGGAGGCGGCGGCGACGGCGGGCACCGCGTGCAGGAGGTGGCGTCGGGGTTGGGTTCCCAGGCTCGGGAAGGAGGGAGGAGAGGAGGTAGGGGGTGCGGCTAGGCTGTGGAGGCGAGGACGGTGACGGCGAGGTCGCGGGGAGGTCGACGGCGACGGCAGGAGGTGGCTAGGGTTAGGGTTCGGGGGTTCTCGTGGGGTTTTTCTCGAGATGGAGAGAAGAAGAAGACGGCTGCGTATAAATATAGGAAGATGTTAGTTATATGTATGCCCTAGAGGCCATTACTGTACATTGGATGTATATTGTAGTGGATGCTTGGACATACATAGGGAGGACTTTCTTGCTCGACATGATAGTATGCTATCTGGTTGCTCTTTATCTTAACATGTATACTTTCTGTCTCTCTGATTACATGTTGATAAAGCCCTTAGGATGTGTGCTCGACTTCCATGGCTATGATGTAGATCATACTAATGGGGCCTGAGTAGTCCATGAGTACATCCTTGAAAAGTTCCTAGTCGAGGGAATATCGAGACGGGGCATCGATATTCCAGAGTAGACTAGCGCATATCTTCTCGACCCATGCGATGGGCGATGGATGATCCCATATCCATTGGTGTTTGACATCGAAGATGGTATGCGGGTGCTCAGTGGAGACTGGGTACACTGAACGGACTCGCCGAGAACTCCCAGATGGTATTATACCTCACGTCAGATGGCAGTTCTCTGGTGACACTGGTACAGCTTAGTCTGTTGACCCGAGATCGTCATAGAGTCTTGTGTGTCTCCCACTGTGCTTTGATTTCCACCCTACCACGGCTCTACTGAGTTGTGCAAACAGGTGTTTTTTGGGTACAGTCCCGATTCACATGGAGGCAATGAGCGATAGGAGGGGATTCGTCTCTCCCGGTATTGGGGGTTGATGTTGTGCTATGCTCGACTGGCCATAACAGGAAATCCCTGGCCAGGGTTGCAGTGATATACTGGTAAGAGTTATCAGTAGTTTCACGAATGTTATGGACCTCAAGTCGGCATAACTTATCGAGCTATTGGGGTCTGACGTTTACCACCCCTAGGCGAGATATGCGACATATCAGACGAACATACCGGACTATACGGTAGTGTTACTGGTCGGATTCGCAGGAGTGTGAGCGGGCTAGCTCGTCGATCTTCTGATCGCTCAATACCCGGGTGGCCGTTACGTTTAGCAGACCGCTTGCGGCTTGTGGGTGCATGATATGATCATCATCTGCTACCGGCGTATTGACGATTCTTTAGAGTCCTACACAGAGGTTTCCTGGTTCAAGCGAAACGAAATAGGAGTGCATATGAGATATGTACGGGACCGAGAATAATGCGTGTATGTGATACCGTATTTGATTCTCGCGATCAATGTATCGAATGGTTATATGCGATATAACCTAGTTATCGAATCAAGGATTGATTCGATAAGCCGACACATTGGATACTAGCCGGTTATATGCGATATGACCGGATCGTTAAATCAAGTGTTGATTTAATGATTTAATACATAATTATATATTTGATATATTGCTTTGCATTAACTAGTATCGGTTCACTTTAAATGGATTTTCTCGCGCGGATGTGCACATTGTATATTCGATATAGTTTTGTGCACATGATTGTATCATGTTTGATGATACATTCTTGCTTGGTTTTGTGTAAAGTGTTAAACCATGGTTAATTAGTGATTAGGGTTTCTTTTTCATTTACTTAATCATTTATTTATTCCTTTTATTTATTTTGGAAAAAGAAAAGATAAAGAGATAAGAATGGTTGCTAGTTTTGTTTTATTTGAAAGCTTCTTGAAGCTTTGAACTTAGTCCACCATTCTTGTCTTTTATCTAACCCTAACCACTATCTAACCTAAGTTAAGTCTCTACACTAAACCATGGTCAATGATATGATAAGTATTGTATTTTATTTTCTATTTTAAGTTTAAGTTATCATATCATCTTCTTCTTCTTCATCTTCTTCTTCCATGGATGTAGCTTGCTACTCCAATGGCAAGTGTTAAAAAAGTGTGAGAAATCCAAATCTAAAGTGAACCCAACTCCTATTTCTTCATCCTCTACCTCTTGCCAAGTAGTATAGGGTGTTTCCTTCACAAGTTTTCCAAGCTTGATGAAGTTGGAGCTTGTTCTTGCGATATCTCGACGTAGATCATCTTCGGCATTGAACCGACGATCAAGCTCGCCCATTCTTCGATGATACCGATGCAAGAGTCATGGGTCCATTTTGGACAGCGGAAAGACTTCTTCACGGAACCTAGGAGGTGGTGGACCGGATCTACAAAGGTTGTAGCCCATTCCCTTTAGATATATTTCCGTTTACTTGCATGTTTCGCCTAAATATCTAGTAAACGATCCGTAGTCGGGTTTGTAGGCACCCGTAAAATTTTATTTGTGCATGTTTGATCACTTGCGAAACCTAACTAGAGTGCCTAGGAACCCTACAGTGGTATCAGAGCCTAGCTAGAGCCTTAGGCGAAGTCCAGACGGAAATTGAAGTCTGAACGAACCCGAAACCCCGAAACAAAATTGCTCTCTGGACGATTTGTGAAATCTGGTCTTTTTCAAAATTAAAAATATGCAGAGAACATATCACAAATATCTAAGAGTTACTGTAAAATTTGGAGGCCCAATTCATTTTTCTAAGCGCGGAACCGCGGCCTGAGCAATAGCTCAGGCGGCGGTTCAGCGGCCGTACAGCCACATTTTTTAAATCTTTTTGCACAGTAACTTTTAGTTTCCTGTGGTGATTTCTCTGGGAATTTTTAATAATTTTTACAGAGTTGATTTTTCTGAGTTGTTTTGGGGATTCGAATGTTCGATCGGATTATCAAATTTTGTCTGTGTGGTTTTCCGGATAAATCTTAGAATATGTTAAAAAGTTCGACCGGATTTAAATACCCAATTTTTCCCCTGTCGGGAAATTTCCAAGTGTTGGATTTTTCCGTAGTTTAACGACGTTCTAAGTAGTGCAAGTAACGCGATGGTCCCTCTAGAAGACAACAAACCTTAACTCGATTATGTGACCGTCTTGAACTGCCCTTTGAACCTTCGGGTTTGGGGCAGTACGGCGTGCCACATGTGAGGCGTTGGCTTGACCCTTCTACGGCTGGACCGTTGGTACTGAGGTACGAACGGAATGTTGTTAGACTTATTTCATATGTTTAGCTGTATCGGGAAAACTTGGGTGTTCGATTGTTCGATCGGAAAGTTTAACATTTTCTGTTTATCTGGAATGTGATACAATAATTGGAATTCACAAATAGTTATGAGATAACTGAATGAATGTTATAAACATAGCAGTTTAGTCTCACTTGATCGGTTGCCACGGAATTTTGATGCGATCAAAAGTCCGTCGCAATCACGTAGCGTACGTGAATACTCGCCGGGTAAACTTAATAGACAGCCTCACTCCATAGCCCCGACCAAGTGACTGTAGGAGAACCCCGTCGCCGAAAGCATCCGTTCGGGTGCTCGCGGTGGCGGTGTTCCGCCTTGGTGCACTTCGTCGACGGTATCGGGGGTGCGGCCGCCTACTGAAGTTTGCGACGAGCATTCGATCAGGATGTCGGGAATCTTGTTGAATTACCCGACTTGATATTGAAAAGAGTTTTCGATAATGAGACTAAAATGCGGGGTTTATAATTGTTAGGCATGCGATGTCTAAGGAATTCATTTGGTCAGGCATGTGATGTCTGAGGTGATTGCGGATTCCAACTGTTGTAGTTTTACACTTTCTTTTCTGTGACCGTAAGTGTAATATGTGATATCGCCGGTTTCGTTGCTATATGTCAACGACAATTGGGATGGACATATTTACTTACGTTGATGACATGTGATGTTATATGTTGCTGGATATGTTATATTGGATCGTCGTATTTGAATAGCCGGGGGTTTTTATGTGAGATGAGTGTTTTTCATTTTCATTCATGTAAAAACTTGTATGTAATATTCTTTTATTTGGGGCACTTCCAGGTTGCGGAAGTAGTCACCGTTTGTATATTATTTACTTTTCTGCACTAGGATAGACCCAAGGAGGGGAGCACAAGTAACCGGGTTCTGGGGTCCAGTGGGAGACCAACTCGAGGAGTCTAGTCCGGGTTTCCTAACCCTAGAATTGGCAGGGTTGCTTGCCGCTCTCGTAGGGGTCTAGGGGTGTGGGATTGGCTATTCATCACGACCGTGGAATCCGTGTTTTATACTGGCTCGTATTGAAAACACGGACGTCCTAGTATATCCAATATTTCATATGTTTCTTCTGCTGTGTTTTATCTGTGATCATGCGATGTTCTGTGCTCTGTGACAGATATTATAGTATATATGATATATTATATAGACGTTGCTTATGTTTTACACCCGCGCTAGCCCTGCCTCGCTCTGGCGTTAGTTACCTAACCTAACGGTGCAGACGGGATATCGAGGCGAATGCGGATGGCATAAGCGTACGTTATATTTATCTGTGATGGGTAGGTGGAATTAAATGATGGGATATTCATTAATAAGATTAATGAAAGAAAAATAAACCTAATTGATGTTGTGGAATCGAATTTCAAAATAAAAACAGGTAGCTACAGTTCTTGCTTTGCATCGCGGTGTTCATTATAGAACATCCAGCACCTTATTCGATGAGGAAAGGACCGAGATCCCTTCACCGGGAGTGACTCCTTTAGCAATAACTGGCAGATGCTACAACCCTCGGTTTGTCTTTGATCGCTTCTATAGTTTCCGCTTTGCACAGTGATATATATGATATATCCCGCACCTCATTCGACGAGGAAAGGGCTGACGATCCCTTCACCGGGAGTGACCCCTTTAGCAAAACTAGAAAAGCCTCGAAACCATTCCATTTAAAAACCATTTGATTCCGCAACGAGATCAAGTTCAAAGCGTTAAAGGTTTTCACAAAAACCAGCCGCAACCCTCCGTCATTTTAGGAAGTAGAGTACTTAGTATTCGTGCTGTGTTTGTTGACCATAGTCAAGGCACAGTGTACGGTAGCTAAGTGATGTCTTCCTACACCGCATATGATGCGATTAGTTAGGACAGTCGTGTGACTTTGTTGACCTTAGTTAAGGGTCATGTGGGTGGGTCTAATTAATCACGAAATGACGGGTAGAACTTGACTAGTACTTATGATTTGTTGACCATAGTTAAGGTCATAGGTGCTAGGGGTAGAAACCATTATCGGGAGTTTCAAGTGTTGAAACTTGCAATGAGATTGCATACCTTCTATGTGATAGTTGGATCCCGATACCCACTGCGAGTAAGTGTTGTAAGTGCACGGCGGCGCCCCGGCCGTCAATCCGACGCCGGAATGCGGAAGCGGTGAAAAACTTAAATTTTGCGGACTTAGCAAACCGGCACCACCGCGCACTTTAACCGGATCGAACCATTAACTAGTCTAGCTAACTACAAGTAAGGGAATAGAGATATACCGACGATCCAAGTCCTCCGGTCTTCTCGTCGTCGTCCCGATCTCCTGCGGAAACTCCGGTCGTCGCCTCCTCGCCGGAAGGGCACCACATCGCCTGCATCTTTTACGGGCTCCCACCTCAATACCGAGGCAACTCGGGCGCGAAGTTGGCTGCCCGACGTGTCCAAGATTTGCTATAGATATAGTGTAGAAGCTTGTCTCTTTAGGGGTTAAAGAGGTTGCCAAGTTGGAGGAATATAGCACAAGAATTTTTCCATGGATGGATGCTAAGAGAAAAGAGCATGCCCTCTCAAAAGGAGCTCGGCCAAGTATGATTTTGCTCACTGGAAGAATGAAAAAAGAGAGGCACCTCTCTCTGCAGCCAATTAATCTTATAGCCACACAAAATGAAAAATGCATGCTCACTTTAATCAACCAAAACATTCCTGCACACTCATTTTTCCTTATGTAAACAAATATTAATTAATACATCATGATATCAAGCTCCATACCTTAAACAGTGGCCGGCCCATCATCTTACCCATCACAAAACCATACTCTATCATGTCAAATTAAATGCATGAAAAGCCAAAAAGATTTCATAAATAATCCTTTTGCAAGAAACCCCTTCAACAAAATGTTAATTGCAAACTTGCAATTAACACCCTCCAACGAAAAGTCCGACCGGGAAGGAAAAAGAGAAAACCGGCCGGAACGGAATGCAAACTGGCAACCCCAGAAAACTGGTCCCATAATAAATTACAGGAAAACCCCGATACTGTGCATACACACCCGCATTTGTATTTCGACCGAAATACAAATGTAAAAAGACAAAACTACACTATCAAATACTAAGATCCGGCTTAAGCCAAAGCCGGCTAGTAAAAAACCGTCCGATCACGATCCGTGCAATACCGCACGTATCTGATCGAACCCTGCCATATCTCCATACGGCCTCTACAGCGTTTCGCCCGAAAGCTAAGTAACTGAATGTGGGGGGACTCTAAAGACTCGTCAACACCATGGTTGTGGATTTAACCACTAGCACGTCAGAGGTATAAGCCAATACGTAACGGGCCACCAGGTACTGACTAAAAAGGATGTCTGTGAGCGAACTCAGCCTGACAACCCTACTGAGCCTGTCAGTGACAATATCCGTGCAGTCCGGTCCGTTCGTCTATGAGTATCGCATGGCGGGCCTAGGGGGTTGGTAAAAGTCAGACCCCCAAAAGCGGTACAAGTCGTGTCGGAGTGTAGCCCAGAACACCCTGAGATACTACTGGAATACCTACCAGTAAATCTCCTTGCCTTGGCCAAGGACTTTGTGTAATGGCTCTCCTAGACACAGCACGACCTCACCCCCAATACCGGGAGAGACGAACCCCTGAAGATACGCTCACTGCCTCCATGTGGCTCGGGACTGTACCCAACTAAAACCTGTTTGCACGACTCCTTTGAGCCGTGGTAGGGTAGTAATCAAAGTACAGTGGGAACTCACACGAGACAAATGACGATCCCCAGGTCGATGAACTAACCTGCACACATGTCACCAGGGAACTGCCATCTGACGTCTGGTATATGACCAACTAGCATGTTCCCGGCGAGTCCTGTCCGGTGTACTCATAACCCAATGAGCACCTGTATACATCTTAGGTGATCCAACTGACACCAGTGGCTTGTGAGACCGGCCACCGCCCCTCGTCGGGGTCTCGACTGTATACACTAGTCTACTAATGGAGTATCGATGCCCAGTCTCGAAACTCCCACGACTAGGGACCCATTAAGGATAAGCTTATAGACCCCCAGCTCCCACTTATATGATCGCCCTCATACTGCTGGTGGTCAAGCAAGAATCCTAGGGGCTCTATCAACGTGTAATAGCGACGTGTCAGGTCACTTAAAACAGTACACGATGATAAAGGTAAACCAGATAGCATACTATCATCTCGAGTAAGACTGTCCTACCGGGATAGGTCCTCCATCAATCATTACAATCACGTACCTGTGACCTAATAATTGACTCTGAGGGCACTATCTCCAACAAGTGTTACTCCTGGGAGAGTTTTATACATTACAATTAGCCGATCAAGTAGGTGTCTAGAAAGGTGTCAACGGGGTTACGCCTCTGGGAAAACGAGGTTTACATTAATTAGGTTCGTGCGAAAGCACGGGGGACCTCCCTCAAAGTACCGACACTGGCCTGGCTGAAAGATTGGCGAACTTGTAGTGAGTAATTAATCCCGGCTAGTCTTTCCTTTTAGGGTTTGAAGGAAGATTTGATAAAAACAGTGGGAGCCATCATGATTAGATAAAATATATAACCAATCTGATCTTGCAAGAGCGCACGCAGAGTGTTTTCTTCTCTCTCTCTCCTGGTAGCGACCATATCACGCCTTAATCAAGATAATAAAATAGATGTATTGACCGAACCCGCTTGTTATACTGAGCTGGGGAACGTTGGTCCCGCTCCAACTTATAATTGTTATAAGACCGAGCAGGAAATAGGGGAATACCAGATTTTCTATGCCGCCCAAACGAAGAAAGTGCATATAATGCATCTCCTTCGGGTGTGTTCATTACAAAGAACTGTTTCTCAGTATCCTCTGCATCCTGGGTATATGATACCGGATCAGGATCCCAGATATGTAATCTGTTACATAGGGCTACAAAAAGGGTAGAAAAACTGAGAACGGGTGATAAGTTTCATGAGACAGAAACCGGGGCAAGTGTTGCAGCCAAGTCTGTTGGTCACTGTCACCCTGTATTATGAATACATTGATTCTGAACAAATGCTATTAGATACCGAACCTGATATACAAAATCATATCAGTCTCTTTATTAGTAAAGAAATGATATAATTTTGTATTGTTGGATAATGTTTTGAACATTTCCTATATCAAAAGTTGATCGGTTCAGGCACGTTATCTAAAAGCATTGACGTTCTAAATCAAACTACAGTTCCTTGTATACAGAACATACATAAGAGGAAGAGTTCAGAAATGAACGAATCATTCTTGAGGCATTGTAGACTAGGTCACATCGATGCGACCCGACTGGCTGAAGTTACATTTTAGATGCATATTTAAATCAGTTTGAATTTACATCTTGTGAAACTTGCCAATCATGTCACAAAGATTAGATGACCATAGCTCTGTTTATTAGAAACAGAGAAAGAGTTAGTAAACTCTTGGGACTGATGCATGATGATGTATGTAAGGTCTCCTGTCTACACATGCCAGGACTGGTTCTTTATACTTCATTATATTCTCTGATGATCTCTCAAGATTCAGTCATATATTCCTGTTGAAATATAAGTCCGAACCTTTTGAGGTATTCACAGAATATAAGTTAGAAGTAGAGAACCAAAATACGGGTATAAGTATTATGTCCTATGATGAGATCAGGGAGGAGAATACTTGTGCATAGAATTCCTGGACTATTCTAAAGGAGAATGAGATTCTCTCTCAGCATTACTCCTCCGTATAAACCATAGCACGATGGTATATCGGGGCGGAGCAATCACACAATATTAGATATCGTGTGCTCTATGATGAGTATTACTGAGTTACCTATTTCCTTTTGGGTGTTATGCGCTTGAGAAGCTGCATACCTATTGAATTAGGTTCGAATCAAACCACTGCCTACCATTCCATATGAGATATGGTATGGGAAGAGCCTATCTCTTAAGTGAGTTAAGATTTGGGGTTGTCCGGCCTATGTTTAAAGCAAAATCCGGACAAGATCGAGGCAAGATCAGTTCTGTAGAACTGGAAAGGTTCCAGCTATACAAAACTGCAATTGATGATTTGACTGAACCATAAGATTCTATAGTTCCCGACGAACCTCAGCCTCTCTGCCGATCTAGTAGGGTTCCTCATCCGCCTGAGAGATACCTCGTTTTCTCGATGACAGTGGGAGCAAGGATTGCATCATGAGATGATGACCCAACTAGTTTCGAGCAGGCCATCGAGAGTAGGGACTCTGTAAGAATGGCTGGATGCTTAGCGGTCTGAGATGGAATCCATATACACCAACAAAGTATGGACTTTGGTTGCTATATCTGAAGGGTTAAATCCCCATCAGGAGCAAGTATATCTTGAGAAGATTACTTGGTGTACATGGAAAAGTTGAGACTTTCAAAGCTAGACTTGTTAAAGGTTTTCGTCATCGACCAGGCGTGGATAATGATGAAACCTTTTTCCAGTAGCTATGCTTAAGTCTATCCAGATCCTACTTACCATGGCTACATACCATAACTACGATATCTGGCGGTTGGGTGCCATGACTACTTTTCTAAATACTGATTTAGAAGAGAACGTCTATAAGAACACAGCCAGAGGTCTTCGTAAACAGTGGGAGCAGCGGAAACGTGTGCAAGTTGCTTTACATAATGAAGCAGGCATCGCGGAGTTGGAACGTCTGTTTTGATGTGATAGTCAAAGTGTTTGACTTCATCAAAATGGTAGACGAACCTTGTATAAACAAAAGGGTAGTAGAGAGTAAGGTGGTCATCTTCGTATTGTACGTAGACAACATACTCTTGATAGGAAAAGAGTTTCCTATACTACGATCGATCAATCTCCTATTATCACTATGATTCCCCAAATAGGATCAAAGTGATACCTACTAAATCCTGGATTTTGGATCTATAAGATAGATCTAAATGGATGTTAGAATACTCACTAGCTGTAGTGAGCTGGTATCAATCGATCCTGGGGAGAATCACTGGAAGAGTTCCAGGGTGATAAAGACGACTGAATGTCAGTCACAGGCACTGTCTTTACCCTCAGTAAAGGGACGGTATGTTGGAAGAGTTCCAAGCTCGATACCGTGGCAAACTAGACGATAAAGGCTGGTAACATCGCTATTAAAGATACTACCAAAGAGGCTGTTTGGGTGTATATTGGTTCATAAGATGAACTAGGTTCCTGCCATTGTATGACAATGGAAGCGTGGCTTCGACCCTGGAACCCTGGTCCCATCAGTGACCCAGACAAATTCAGAGGCAGCATCACCTGATCATGGAGATAGTTGATCTCCAGGGTGATCGAGGTTAGGAGAGAAGACTCAGAGGACAACACGGCGGATCCACTCATAAAGGCCTGTTCCCAAAGAGAGACTTTTAGGGGATGGTTGAGTATGTGATACTGCAACCACTGCTAAAGATGGCCCTAGTGCAAGTGGGAGATTGTTAGTTATATGTATGCCCTAGAGGCCATTACTGTACATTGGATGTATATTGTAGTGGATGCTTGGACATACATAGGGAGGACTTTCTTGCTCGACATGATAGTATGCTATCTGGTTGCTCTTTATCTTAACATGTATACTTTCTGTCTCTCTGATTACATGTTGATAAAGCCCTTAGGATGTGTGCTCGACTTCCAGGGCTATGATGTAGATCATACTAATGGGGCCTGAGTAGTCCATGAGTACATCCTTGAAAAGTTCCTAGTCGAGGGAATATCGAGACGGGGCATCGATATTCCAGAGTAGACTAGCGCATATCTTCTCGACCCATGCGATGGGCGATGGATGATCCCATATCCATTGGTGTTTGACATCGAAGATGGTATGCGGGTGCTCAGTGGAGACTGGGTACACTGAACGGACTCGCCGAGAACTCCCAGATGGTATTATACCTCACGTCAGATGGCAGTTCTCTGGTGACACTGGTACAGCTTAGTCTGTTGACCCGAGATCGTCATAGAGTCTTGTGTGTCTCCCACTGTGCTTTGATTTCCACCCTACCACGGCTCTACTGAGTTGTGCAAACAGGTGGTTTTTGGGTACAGTCCCGATTCACATGGAAGCAATGAGCGATAGGAGGGGATTCGTCTCTCCCGGTATTGGGGGTTGATGTTGTGCTATGCTCGACTGGCCATAACAGGAAATCCCTGGCCAGGGTTGCAGTGATATACTGGTAAGAGTTATCAGTAGTTTCACGAATGTTATGGACCTCAAGTCGGCATAACTTATCGAGCTATTGGGGTCTGACGTTTACCACCCCTAGGCGAGATATGCGACATATCAGACGAACAGACCGGACTATACGGTAGTGTTACTGGTCGGATTCGCAGGAGTGTGAGCGGGCTAGCTCGTTGATCTTCTGATCGCTCAATACCCGGGTGGCCGTTACGTTTAGCAGACCGCTTGCGGCTTGTGGGTACATGATATGATCATCATCTGCTACCGGCGTATTGACGAGTCTTTAGAGTCCTACACAGAGGTTTCCTGGTTCAAGCGAAACGAAATAGGAGTGCATATGAGATATGTACGGGACCGAGAATAATGCGTGTATGTGATACCGTATTTGATTCTCGCGATCAATGTATCGAATGGTTATATGCGATATAACCTAGTTATCGAATCAAGGATTGATTCGATAAGCCGACACATTGGATACTAGCCGGTTATATGCGATATGACCGGATCGTTAAATCAAGTGTTGATTTAATGATTTAATACATAATTATATATTTGATATATTGCTTTGCATTAACTAGTATCGGTTCACTTTAAATGGATTTTCTCGCGCGGATGTGCACATTGTATATTCGATATAGTTTTGTGCACATGATTGTATCATGTTTGATGATACATTCTTGCTTGGTTTTGTGTAAAGTGTTAAACCATGGTTAATTAGTGATTAGGGTTTCTTTTTCATTTACTTAATCATTTATTTATTCCTTTTATTTATTTTGGAAAAAGAAAAGATAAAGAGATAAGAATGGTTGCTAGTTTTGTTTTATTTGAAAGCTTCTTGAAGCTTTGAACTTAGTCCACCATTCTTGTCTTTTATCTAACCCTAACCACTATCTAACCTAAGTTAAGTCTCTACACTAAACCATGGTCAATGATATGATAAGTATTGTATTTTATTTTCTATTTTAAGTTTAAGTTATCATATCATCTTCTTCTTCTTCATCTTCTTCTTCCATGGATGTAGCTTGCTACTCCAATGGCAAGTGTTAAAAAAGTGTGAGAAATCCAAATCTAAAGTGAACCCAACTCCTATTTCTTCATCCTCTACCTCTTGCCAAGTAGTATAGGGTGTTTCCTTCACAAGTTTTCCAAGCTTGATGAAGTTGGAGCTTGTTCTTGCGATATCTCGACGTAGATCATCTTCGGCATTGAACCGACGATCAAGCTCGCCCATTCTTCGATGATACCGATGCAAGAGTCATGGGTCCGTTTTGGACAGCGGAAAGACTTCTTCACGGAACCTAGGAGGTGGTGGACCGGATCTACAAAGGTTGTAGCCCATTCCCTTTAGATATATTTCCGTTTACTTGCATGTTTCGCCTAAATATCTAGTAAACGATCCGTAGTCGGGTTTGTAGGCACCCGTAAAATTTTATTTGTGCATGTTTGATCATTTGCGAAACCTAACTAGAGTGCCTAGGAACCCTACAGAAGAGAGAGAGAGAGATTGTAGGAAGAGAGAGAGAGATTGTAGAAAGAGAGAGAGAGAGTTGGGGGCCCACGAGGGATTAATCCCCTCGTGATTGGCCAGGGGCAATTCCAAAAGATTTAAAAGAGATTTTCTGAATTATTTGATTTGTTAAAATCCTGTAACAGTTTAAGTTTCGAATATATTCTTATAGTTTAGTATAATTAATTAAATTGGGATTTTGGCGCTAAATGCAACATTTCCAAATCGCGCCCGGGTTGCACCCAAATATTTGAAATTCAAATTATAGGATTTTAAGAGAGTTCCAAATTTTGAAAAGAGGTGTTTTGTGATTAAAATGCATGCCCCCAAGTCGGACACTTGCACGCGCGCGTAGCCGTCCAAACTTGCCCGTTTCGCCGAACGGGATGAAATCTCGACACGCGGATGCTACCACGCGACTAGTGGCGACGAGTAGGCCAACATGGATATTTTTAATTTCATTTTAGGTGTTAAAATTTGTTATGTGCCAAAATGACTTAACCGGTTAAAATTTAGCAATAAGCACCAAACAATCAGGATAATTGAATTGAGCAATATATAACACTCAACTAGTAATAGAAATAGTATTATTGGTCTCGGGTGTTACAAGTTGGATGAACCGTCTCGGGTACATGGTGGGCCCGGTAAGGTACCCCGGGGCAAGAAGCTCGTGTTGTTGACGATGGGCCTGGCAGGGGATGGATTACCTACCGGTGACTTCATTGGGCACGGCGGATATTCAGAGGATACCGACCGTGGCCGCGAGATGATGAGATATTGATATTGAGATGGGTCAGCCGGATGGCTGAGGCCAGAGATAGTATGACATGGATATATGAGATTTGTGATAGTTTTGAGGTGTCGTTGCTGGACACAGGTTCTTGTTGATTCTATCGGTATTGTGCTGGTATTTCAAAAGAGATTCCTAAGGGAAAAACATGATTTCTTATACTTACACATTCAGATCATGAGTTGATTCACATTGCATTCATACCTGCTAGTATATTCATATTGCATACATACCTGCTATTTTGTCCTGCCATACCTGTATTATAGATGCTAGGATGCTTGTGTGCATACTTGAGATAGCCTCTATAGATGTTATTTATTACTCACAAGTTGGCAACTCACCCCCGTTGTGCCACAGTCTTTTGCAGGTCCGCTCCGTCAGCATAGTAGCGGCGGGCGCACCGCTTCTTTTGCCTCTCTTGCCAGGACTCGAGGTTTTTGCTCGTAGGTGGGTTGTATTATTATTTTTGTACCACCTTGTATATTCTTGTATCTAGTATACTCCATCTACTGTATCTACCAGTATTGTTGTATATTAATCTAGAGATGAGACTGTGAGATTTGTGGACTTTTTATGCTGTATTTTGGGGTCGAGCTCACTTGAGTCGACATGCGGTTTTTCTTATGCTTCTTTATTGTCACGACCCAAAGTTTGGCCCGTGACCGGCACTTAACCATGTAACGTCTACAGGCGTAACGCGACTAAGTGAACCGAAAACCCAGAAATCAAACCAGTGAAAGTATAGAGTGTTATAAGTTTTAAATGAAAACACTTGCTAACATGATAAGAAATCTAAGTAAACAATCACCAAGATAGTAATATACGACGCCATAGCGAAGATCAAGATCCATAAGTGGAAATCACAGATGGGATAAACTGCAAGTACAGTCGGCCCACAACGAGCTCGACACCAGAATACAAATAATTTACATCATCGTCCTCACACTGTCTCTAAGTCAAATACATACATGGTAGATGGAGAATACTAGATACAACAATGTACATAACTGAAAGATAAACAGATACCGCACAAAACCCACTTATCAGCAAAAGAGAAAGTACACCAACTATAGGGGTATCTGTGTCAAAAGATGCAAGCGCAGCCTGCCGCAAC
Source organism: Agapanthus africanus (assembly GCA_030015575.1). Taxonomy (NCBI): domain Eukaryota; kingdom Viridiplantae; phylum Streptophyta; class Magnoliopsida; order Asparagales; family Amaryllidaceae; genus Agapanthus; species Agapanthus africanus. The sequence goes on from JASDDO010000029.1 coordinate 222,080,571, forward strand.
TACTCCGAAGGGCAACCTGCAAACACTGTGGCACAACGGGGGTGAGTTGCCAACTCGTGAATAGAGATAACATATAAAGGTAATCGCGAGTATGTACGTACTGCGCTACTCTATCATATGCCAACGGATGATATCAATATGTGATAAGCGGTATTTGCAATAATCATGCAAGTGCTCTATCAGGTAATGTAACTACAGGATGAGGTACAATAATAAATGCTGAGCATGGGCAATATAATATCTACACAGAATGTCGACGTGGAATATAGAATCGGTGTCCATCAATGCACCCAGATCCCCCAAATAGCTCAGGCGCCGGCACTCTCATCGGCCCTCAAATCCTGTACATCTCTGAGAATACCGAGTGCCCAACATCGGCACCCAAATATCATAAATACTCGTGTCCAGCATCGACACGCAAATCCTCATCCATCGGGCCCCGTCAATCCGGGTCAGCCCACGGGCTCCGTCTGCGGTATCGGCCCTCGGCCCCGGCAGTACGGATCACCCCGCATCCATCTATCGATTCTAATCAGTATCCTCCGGATAACTGTCAGGTCCAACCAATCACCGGTAGGTAGCAGTCCCTCTGCCAGGCTCACCGTCTACTACACAGCAAAACCGTTCTCGCCCCAGGGTACCATACCGGGTCCACCATGTACCCGTAATCGGCCTCAACCAGCTCCTCGATTCGGGTTCACATATATCACTCTAGCACCGAGGAAACACATGACGGACGCACCAAAATATCATATCAAGGGAACCGGGTTTTTAAATGATTACATATTTGAAATAGCCACGGTTCCCAAATCCATAAATCATATGCAATCCAAATCAATATGCAAGTCAATGATCCGATATGATATGTGCATCAAATATGAATATCATGTCAAGTCACATATAGCTGAGCTACAATATAATGATCCGATGTGATATATACATCAAGTATGAATATCAAGTCATGTCACATATAGATGAGCTACAATATAATGATCCGATATAAATTCTACAGTGTGAGTGTCATGGCAATTACTAACGGTGTGTGTGTAACATGCAGGATAGTGCTTGTGCAACATGGATCGTTCGTAATGGTGCGGTGTTCTATCAGTTCTAGTTTATAACCATATAGCAGGGAATGCAGTATGCACTAACTAGTAGCCATGAACAGTCAATGTATGTGAATGTAGCTATAAGGTCCTATCAGCCCTGACGTAGAACGCCATGCGGGCGATATCCCCGTAGATGTTAAATCTACTCACCGTAGTCTCTCGCTAGGTATAGCCAACAACTTGTTTCCCCTTCTGCGCGACGTCCGTCGTACTCGCCTGCGAACCTAGAATTACACAATACATCATACATAAGCTTGACATCACACAAACACAACATTAAAGCCGAACTAGTAACTCGTGTCCTGAACCAAGCGCGCGTGTACGCGATACGCTAAAACGTGTGGTTACGCGCCTGAAGTCACTCCGACGCGTCACGATACGCAGAAACCCCAAACCCACACACACGTATCACGCGTGTCGCGAAAGATTAAAAATACGGGAAAATAGGTAATCACCTCCAGATTTTGATACAGAAAAGATATTGTAAAACTATATATACCAAAATAACCCACATAGCAGCAGACACCCACACCCCAAACCTCAACCCAAAACACCCCCATCTGGCCACAAATTGCGGCCAGAATGCATATTTCGGCGGCCTGGGTAGGGAATTGGGCTCCCAGGTTTGGTGTGTGCACTCTATACCCCCCATACATGCTACAGTAACCTCTAGTTTCACTCTGAAATATCTCGGGTAGCAGCAGATCCTACAGAGGCTTATTTCTAGTTAAAATCCACACTTTTGCACTAAAATGGAACTTTAGGATATTTTTGTGCAAACTGAAACAAACCTGGCCTTAAATAGCTCTAATAACACCTAATAGAGCTAACACAACTAACAAAACCCTAATCTAACATGTGAATCAAAAATATCCTTTAATACCACCAAAAATGCACAAAAAATGAGATTTTTACTAAAGAATACTACAAGTTTAAGGAAAAGGAGTGATAATATGAGTTAATACCTTCTAAGAACCTTTTAAAACACCAAAAGTTCCAGTTTTTCCCTCAAGTGTGCAGATTTGCCTTTGAACACCTCAAAAACCTCACTTTTCCATGATTTCGTGAAGAAAATGAGTTGATATCTATAGGGTTTTGTGTATGGATAAAAGGGAAATGAAAAAGGAGAGGAAAAGATGGAGGAAGAGATGGGTTTTCTGCTGGAATTCCTGTACGAAATTCTGAAGTGGGGAAAAGAGAGAGAGGAGAGAAGAAAATGGGGTCAAAAAAGTCAACCTTTCACCTAACCACCATGCTTCATTGTTTATTTGGATTTTGAATTAACAAATGGGGTTTTGTTTTGGATACAAGGGTGGGGAAAATATAACAACCATGCAACACAAGAATGGTTCACACTTTAAACCTAGGTCTCAAAGAGGCTAAGTGTGCAAGTGTAAACTACAAAGGAAAATCTTCCAATTTGCCAACACGACTAAATAACCAATAATCCTATGAACACAACCATAAAAACATGCACGAATACTAATTAACACGAAAACATTCTAACGGAAATTCAAAGTGTTACAATCTACCCCCCTTAAAGAAATTCGGTCCCCGAATTTCAAAATCTAACTATACGCACCTTCAAAAAGATGGGGATACCTCATCCTTATCTCGCTCTCGGTCTCCCAAGTGATTTCCTCATCGCTCTGGCCACGCCAAAGTACTTTGACGGACGGTATCTCCTTCGACCTCAATTTCTTCACTTGCCGATCCAAGATCATCACCGGCTGCTCTGCATAGGAAAGGTCGCGCTCAAGCTGGATCGTCGGGTGCTGAATCGCATGCGAAGGATCATGAAGATATCTGCGGAGCATCGAAACGTGAAATACGGGATGCACATCTGGAAAACTGGTCGGAAGGGCTAATCGATATGCAACCGCACCAACACGCTCGAGGATCTCGAAGGGGCCCACATATCTAGGACTAAGCTTCCCCTTCTTCCCAAACCTCATCACTCCTTTCATTGGGGAGACCCTCAAGAAAACATGATCTCCAACAGAAAACTCAAGTCTGCGCCGACGACGGTCCGCATAAGACCTCTGCCTACTCTGGGTTGCTCTCATCCTATCGCGAATCAACTGGATCTTCACGGTCGTCTCCTCCACAATCTGCGGCCCTAAGATACTGCTCTTACTGAGCTCCGTCCAACAGGTGGGCGATTTGCATCTCCTCCCATAAAGAGCCTCAAATGGTGCCATCTGAATGGTCTCCTGGTAGCTGTTGTTGTAGGAGAACTCTACTAAGGGCAAATGATGATCCCAGCTACCTCCGAAGTCTAAAACTCATGCTCTGAGCATGTCCTCGAGAGTCTGAATAGTCCGCTCTAACTGTCCGTCGGTCTGCGGATGGAATGCTGTGCTGAAACTCAAGCGAGTGCCCAAAGCCTCCTGAAGCCTTTGCCATAACCGGATGGTAAACTGGGTGCCTCTATCGGACACGATACAAGTCGGAACTCTGTGCAGTCGTACAATCTCATCAATTTAAATCTGGGCATACTGAGCAAATCCGAAAGTCGTCTTCACCGGTAGGAAGTGAGCCTCCTTTGTCAAACGATCCACGATCACCCAGATGGAGTCATACCCTCGACTAGTCCTGGGTAGACCCACAATGAAGTCCATAGATATATGTTCCCATTTCCACTCCGGAATGGGTAACGGCTGTAGCTCTCCCGCGGGCATTTGGTGCTCAGCCTTGACTTGCTGACAAGTTAGGCATCTCGACACAAAATCTGTGATGTCCCTCTTCATACCGTCCCACCAGTAAACATCTCTCATATCGTGGTACATCTTGGTGGAACCGGGATGAACACTATATACCAACCGATGTGCCTCCTCAAGAATCTCGCTCCGCAATCCCTCAGCATCTGGTACGCACAGTCTAGCTCCAAATTGTAGTATCCCCTGATCATCGATCACGAACTCGGAAAATCTGCCCTGTCCCATATGTGTCCTGATCTCTGAACAGAGGTCATCACTGTGCTGTGCCTCATATATACAGTCAAGCAACTGTGGGCGTGCACGAACATGCGCAATCTGTCCTCCGATCGGCGTAAACTCGAACTGTACCCGGCTGTCACATAAGATCTGCCAATCTGCCGATGACTGCCTCTGCACTGCGCTCAAACAAGATAGACTACCCCCGGGCCTCCTGCTCAAAGTATCCGCCACTACATTCGCCCTGCTCGGGTGATACAAGATCTCACAATCGTAGTCCTTCACTAACTCCATCCATCGGCGCTGTCTAAGGTTCAGGTCTCGCTGCTGAAATATGTACTTTAAGCTCTTGTGGTCAGTGAATATCTGGCATGACTCTCCATACAGATAATGTCGCCAGATCTTGAGTGCAAAGACCACTGCAGCCATCTCCAGATCATGAGTGGGGTAATTCTGTTCATGTTTCTTTAATTGCCGCGAAGCATACGCGATCACCCTGTCATGCTGCATCAAAACGCACCCTAGCCCCACTCGTGAAGCATCACAGTAGACCACAAATCCGCCTGATCCTGAAGGCAATGATAGCACTGGTGTCGTAGTCAGTAAAGCCCGTAGCTGCTGGAAACTGTGCTCACACTCCTCCGTCCAATCGAAGCGAACTCCCTTCCGGGTCAACCCGGTCAAAGGTGTAGCAATGTGAGAGAATTCCTGCACAAATCGCCTGTAATAGCCTGCCAGCCCTCCGTCACTGACGTGGGTCTAGGCCAACTCCGAACTGCCTCGATCTTCCTCGGGTCGACACATATACCATCTCGTGTAATCACGTGCCCCAAGAAGTCTACGCTGTCTAGCCAGAAAGCACACTTTGAAAATTTGGCGAAAAGCTGATGCTCCCTCAAGGTCTGCAGTGTAATCCGCAGGTGCTGCTCGTGCTCCTCTCTACTCCGAGAATACACCAAGATATCGTCAATGAACACTATGATGAACAGATCAAGATACGGCCAGAAAATACGGTTCATCATGTCCATAAATGCTGCTGGCGCGTTGGTGAGTCCGAACGACATCACCAAAAACTCATAATGGCCGTAACGTGTGCGGAAGGCTGTCCTAGGAATGTCCTCCTGTCGAACCCGCAGCTGATGGTAGCCCGATCGCAAATCGATCCTCGAAAAGTATCCTGCCCCCTGAAGCTGGTCGAACAAATCGTCGATGCGTGGCAAAGGATATCTGTTCCGCACTGTCACCCTGTTCAGCTGGCGGTAGTCGATACACAACCGCATACTGCCGTCCTTCTTCTTGACAAACAGGACTAGAGCACCCCAAGGAGAAACACTGGGTCGAATAAGTCCCTTATCCAGCAAGCCCTGCAACTGGCCCTTCAATTCTCGAAGTTCCGCCGGGGCCATCCGATAAGGCGGTATAGAAATAGGCCCCGTGCCAGGTGTAGGGTTCCTAGGCACACTAGTGAGGTCTCCAAAGCCATCAACCATGGCAATTTCAAAAATTATGGTGCCTACAAACCCTAAACTACGGATCGATAACTAGATGTCTAGGCGAACATAGAACTAGTTAACACTTAACTAATGAGAAAACGGAAATACAACCTTTGTAGATCCGGTGCTCTACCTCCATAGCTCCGCAACGAAGTACTCTCCGCTGTCCAAGTCAAATCCGGGCTCTAGGATCGGCTTCGTCGGAGAATGGGCAAGCTAGGTCGTCGATGTCCATGCCGAAGATGATCTACGTCGAGGCATCGATGAATCAAGCTCCAACTTCACCAAGTCAAGAAACTTGTGAAGTAAACACACTGTACTACTTGGCAAGAGGTAGAGGATGAAGAAATAGGAAGTGGGTAGACTTTAGAATTGGATTTCTCACTCAAATCATCAATCCACCATTGATGACCTCAAGCTTCTTCACTTGAAGCAAGGAAGAAGAAGAAGGAAAATGATATGATAAGTTAAAAGAATAAGAAAAGAAAATCAATTCTTATCATAATTTTAACTAGAGTCAAGTGTAGAGAATGAATCATGGTTAGTGGGAATGGTTAGGGTTAAGGATGAGATAAGAATGGTTGACTTGAACAAAGCTTCATGAAGCTTCAACTAAAGAACAAAATTAGCCACCATTCTTTTCTCTTTTCTTTTATTCATTTATCAAAAATAAAAAGGATAATTAAATAAGATAAATGAATAATAAATAATAAACCCTAACCATTTCATTAACCAAGGTTTAATCTTTACACTTGAACCCTAGCATGACATGTATCATCAAACATGATACAATCAAGTGCACAAAAGTATATCGCATATACAATGCGCCCATCCGAGTGAGAAAATCCATCTTAAGTAAACCGATACTAGTTGATGCAAAGTAATATATCAAATATATAAATATGCATTAAATCATTAAATCAACACTTGATTCAATGTCCCGGTTATGTCGCACACAACCGACTAGTATACAATATATCGGCTTATCGAATCAACGCTTGAATCGATAACTAGGTTATATCGCATACAACCATTCGATATATTTATCGCGAGAATAGAATACGGTATCACATACACGCATTATTCTCGGTTCCGCACATATCTCATATGCGCTCCTATTTCGTTTCGCTTGAGCCAGGAAACCTCTGTGTAGGACTCTAAAGACTCGTCAATACGCCGGCAGCAGATGATGATCATATCAAACACCCACAAGCCGCAAGCGGTCTGCTAAACGTAACGGCCACCCGGGTATTGAGCGATCTGAAGATCGACGAGCAAGCCCGCTCACACTCCAGTGAATCCGACCAGTAACACTACCGTACAGTCCGGTCTGATCGTCTGATCTGTCGCATATCTCGCCTAGGGGTGGTATACGTCAGACCCCAGTAGCTCGATAAGTCGTGTCGATATGAGGTCTATAACTGTTCGAGAAACTACTGGTAACACTTACCAGTAAATCTCAGCAACCCTGGCCAGGGATTTCCTGTTATAGCCAATCGAACACAGCGCAACATCAACCCCCTATACCGGGAGAGACGAATCCCCTCCTATCGCTCATTGCCTCCATGTGACTCGGGACTGTACCCAAAAACCACCGTTTTGCACGCCCTCTTGGACGTGGTAAGATGGAAATCAAAGCACAGTGGGAACCACACAAGACTCTATGACGATCTCGGGTCAACAGACTACTCTGTACCAGTGTCACCAGAGAACTGCCATCTGACGTGAGGTATAATACCATCTGGGAGTTCTCGGCGAGTCCGTCCAGTGTACCCAGTCTCTACTGAGCACCCGTATATCTCCTCTGATGTCAAACACCGATGGATATGGGATCATCCATCGCCCATCTGTATGGGTCGAGAAGGTATACGCTAGTCTACTCTGGTATATCGATGCCCCGTCTCGATACACCCACGACTAGGGACTTTGAAGGATGTACTTATAGACTACCATGTCCCCACTAGTATGATCCGCATCATAGTCCAGGTAGTCAAGTACAGATCCTAAGGGCTTTACCAACATGTAACAGAGAGACAATCAGTATACACGTTAAGGTAAAGTTCAACCAGATAGCATACTATCATGTCGAGCAAAAAAGTCCTCCCTATATATGTCCCAGCATCCACTACAATATACATCCTATGTACAGTAATGGCCTCTAGGGCATACATATAACTAACAATCTCCCACTTGCACTAGGGCCATCTGATAGCAGTGGTTGTAGTATCTCATACTCAACCATCCCATAAAAGTCTCTCTCTGGGAACAGGCCTTTGTGAGTGGATCCGCTGTGTTGTCCTCTAAGTCTACTCTCCTAACCTCGATCTCCCTGGAGATCAACCATCTCCATGATCAGGTGATACTGCCTTAGAATATGTCTGGATCACTGATGGGACCTGCGTTCCTTGGCATAAGCCACAACTCCATTGTCTCACAATGGTGGGAACGTAGTTCATCTCATGAACCAATATACACCCAAACAGCCTCTTTGGTAGCATCTTAAGTAGCGATGTATCATGCCTTTATCGTCTAGTATGTCACGGTATCTAGCTTGGAACTCTTCCAACATACCGTCCCTTTACTGAGGGTATAGACAATGCCTGTGACTGACATTCAGTCGTCTTTATCACCCTGGAACACTTCCAGTGATTTTCCCCAGGATCAATTGACACCATCTCACTACATCTAGTGAGTATCCTAACATCCATTTAGATCTATCTCATAGGTCCAAAATCCAGGATTTAGGAGGTATCACTTTGATCCTATATGGAGAATCATTGTGATAAGCGGAGATTGATCGAGCGTAGCATAAGAAACTCCTTTCTTATCAAGAGTATGTCATCCACGTACTCTACGAGGATCGTCACCATACTCCCTACTACCTTTTTGTATATACAAGGTTCATCTACCATTTTGATGATGTCAAACTCTTTGACCGCTTCATCAAAACAGATGTTCCAACTCCGCGATGCCTGCTTTATCCTATAAAGCATCTTGCACACGTTTCCGCTGCTCCCACTTTCTATGAGGCCCTCTGGCTGTGTATTTATAGACGCTCTCTTCCAAATCATCATTTAGAAAAGCAGTCAAGACACCCAACCACCAGAGATCGTAGTCATGGTATGTAGCCGTGACAAGTAGGATCTGGATGGACTTAAGCATAGCTACTGTAAAAGGTTTCATCATTATCCATGCCTGGTCGATGACGAAAACCTTTAACAATTCTAGCTTTGAAAGTCTCAACTTTTTCATGTACACCAAGTAATCTTCTCAAGATATACTTGCTCCTGATAGGGATTTAACCTTTCAGATATAGCAACTAAAGTCCATACTTTGTTGGTGTATAAGGATTCCATCTCTGATCGATAAACATCCAGCCATTCTTACAGAGTCCTACTCCTGATGGCCAGCTCGAAACTAGTTGGGTCATCATCTCATGATGCAATCCTCGCTCCCACTGTCATAGAGAAACCGAAGTATCTCTCAGGTGGGTGAGGAACCCTACTAGATCGGCGGAGAGGCTGAGGTTCGTTGGTTTCTATTGAATCCTTTGGTTCTTTCAAATTATCTGCTGTAATTTGTATAGCTGGAACCTTTCCAGTTCTACATTACAGACTTTTCCTCGAGCTTGTCTGGATTTTGCTTTCAGACATAGGCCGGACAACCCCAAATCTTAACTGACTTAAGACATGGGCTCTTCCCATACCATATCATATATGAAGTGGTAGGCAACTGATTTGATTCAAACCCTATTCAATAGGTATGCAGCTTCTCAAGTGCATAACTCCCAAAAGGAAAAAGGTAACTCAGCAGTACTCATCATAGAGCACACCTTATCATATAGGGTGTGATTGCTCCGCTCCGATATACCATCGTGCTATGGTGTATACGGAGGAGTAATGCTGAGAGAGAATCTCATTCTCCTTTAGAATGGTCCAGGAATTCCGTGCTCAAGTATACTCCTCCTTGATCACATCAAAGGACATAATACTTTTACCCGTATTTTGGTTCTCTACTTCTAACTTATATTCTGTGAATATCTCAAAAGGTTCGGACTTGTGTTTCAACAGGAACATAGGTCTGAAACTCGAAAGATCATCAGAGAACGTAATGAAGTATAAAGAACCATTCCTGGCATGTGTAGACAGGGGACCTACATACATCAACATGTATCATCCCAAGAGTTCACTAACTCTTTCTCTGTTTCCAGTAAACGGAGCTATGGTCATCTTATCATTGTGACATGACTGGCGAGTTTCACAAGATGTAAATTCAAACTAATTTAAATATGCATCTTTATGCAACTCTAGCTAGTCGGGTCATATTGATCTGACCTAGTCTACAATACCTCAAGAAGGGTTCGTTCATTTCTAAACTCTTCCTCTTGTGTATGTTCTGTATACTAAAGAACTGTAGTTTGATTTAGAACATCAATGCTTTTAGATAACGTGCCTGAACCGATCAACTTTTGATATAGGAAATGTTCAAAACATTATCCAACAATACAAAATTATATCGTTTCTTTACTAATAAAGAGAGTGATATGATTTTGTATATCAGGTTCGGTATCTAATAACATTCGTTCAGAATCAATGTATTGGTAATACAGGGTGACAGTGACCGACAGACTTGGCTGCAACTCTTGCCCCGTTTTCTGCCTCATGAAACTTATCACCCGTTCTCAGTTCTCTACCTATCTGTAGCCCTATGTAACAGATTACATATATGGGATCCTGATCTGGTATCATATACCCAGGACGTAAAGGAAACTGAGAAACAGTTCTGTCTAATGAACAAACCCGAAGATGATGCATCAGCATGCACTCTCTTCGTTTGGGCGGCACGGGAATTCTGGTATTCCCCAATTTCCTGCTCTGTCTTATAACAATTATAAGTTGGAGCGGGACCAACGTTCCCCAGCTCAGTATAACAAGCGGGTTCGGTCAATATTCCGTATTATTATCTTGATTAAGGCGTGATATGGTCGCTACCTGGAGAGAGAGAGAAGAAAACACTCAGCGTGCGCTCTTGCAAGAATAGATTGGTTATTATTTTATCTAATCAGGATGGCTCCCACTGCTTTTTATCAAATCTTCCTTCAAACCCTAAAAGGAAAGACTAGCCGGGATTAATTACACACTACAAGTTCGCCAATCTTTCAGCCAGGCCAGTGTCGGTACTTTGAGGGAGGTCCCCCGTGCTTTCGCACGAACCTAATTAATGTAAACCTCGGTTTCCCAGAGGCGTAACCTCGTTAACACCTTTCTAGACACCTACTTGATCGGCTAATTATAATGTATAAAACTCTCCCAGGAGTAACTCTTACTCGCAGCGGGTATCGGGATCCAACTATCTCATAGAAGGTATGCAATCTCATTGCAAATTTCAACACTTGAAATTCCCGATAATATTTTGCCCCGAACGATCTATGACCTTGACAAGGTCAACAAACCATAGACCGCAAGTCAAGTTCAACCCGTCATTTCTTGATTGAATCAAACCCACCCGCACGACCCTTGACAAGGTCAACAAGGCCGCACGACTACCCTAACCCAATCTGCATCATATGCATAAGCAGATAAATACTGGTTAGCTACCGCACACTGCGCCTTGACAAGGTCAACAAACGCAGCACGAATACTAAACAGGATTTATCTGAAATGACGGAGGGCTACGACAGGTTTTTCTGAAAACCTATTGCGTAATGAACTTGATATCGTTGTAGGATCGAATGAATTTTGAAATGGAGTGCTTTTGAGGCTTTTCTAGTTTTGCTAAAGGAGTCACTCCCGGTGAAGGGATCGTCGGTCCTTTCCTCGTCGAATGAGGTGCGGGATATATCACATATATCACTGTGCAAAGCAAAAAACACTTAAAAGCAATCAAAAGACAAACCGAATGTGTAGCATCTGCCAGTTATTGCTAAAGGAGTCACTCCCGGTGAAGGGATCTCGGTCCTTTCCTTATCGAATAAGGTGCAGGATATATCTCATATACCGCTGTGCAAAGCAAGAACTGTAGCTACCTGTTTTATTTTGAAATTCGATTCTACAACATCTTAGGTTTCTTTTATTTCATTAATCACATTAATGAAGTCCCATCATTTAAATACCTAAACATCACAGATAAATACGACGTACACTTATGCCATCCGCATTCGCCTCGATGTCCCCTCGTGCACCGTTAGGTTAGGTAACTAACGACAGAGCAGGGCAGGGCTAACGCGGGTGTAAAACATAAGTAACGTCTATATAATATATCATATATACTATATATGTATCTATCACAGAACATCACATGATCTCATCACAGATATCGCAGCAGAAGAAACATATGAAATATTGGATATACTAGGACGTCCGTGTTTTCAATACGAGCCAGTATAAAACACGAATTCCACGGTCGTGATGAATAGCCAAACCCACACCCCTAGACCCCTACGAGAGCGGCAAGCAACCCTGCCAATTCTAGAGTTAGGAGACCCGGACTCGATTCCTCGAGTTGGTCTCCCACTGGACTCCAGAACCCGGTTACTTGTGCTCCCCTCCTTGGGTCTATCCTAGTGCGGAAAAGTAAATAATATACAAGAGGTGACAACTTCCGCAACCTGGAAGCGCCCCAATAAAAGAATATTACATACAAGTTTTTACATGAATGAAAATGAAAAACACTCATCTCACATAAAAACCCCCGGCTATTCAAACACGACGATCCAATACAACATATCCAGCAACACATAACATCACATGTCATCAACGTAAGTAAATATGCGCATCCCAATTGTCGTTGACATATAGCAACGAAACCGGCGATATCACATATTACACTTACGGTCACAGAAAAGAAAGTGTAAAACTACAACAGTTGGAATCCGCAACCACCTCAGACATCGCATGCCTGACCAAATGAATTACTTAGACATCACATGCCTAACAATTATAAACCCCGCATTTTAGTCTCAAAATCGAAAACACTTTTCAATATCAAGTCGGGTAATTCAACAAGATTCCCGACATCCTGATCGAATACTCGTCGCAAACTTTAGTAGGCGGCCGCACCCCCAATACCGTCGACGAAGTGCACCAAGGCGGAACACCGCTACCGCGAGCACCCGAACGGATGCTTTCGGCGACGGGGTTCTCCTACAGTCACTTGGTCGGGGCTATGGAGTGAGGCTGTCTATTAAGTTTACCCGGCGAGTATCCGCGTACGCTACGTGATTGCGACGGACTTTTGATCACATCAAAATTCCGTGGCAACCGATCAAGTGAGACTAAATTGCTACGTTTATAACATTCATTTAGTTATCACATAACTGTTTGTGAATTCCAATTATTGTATCACATTCCAGATAAATAGAAAATGTTAAACTTTCCGATCGAACAATCGAACACCCAAGTTTTCCCGATACAGATCAACACATGAAATAAGTCTAACAACATTCAGTTCGTACCTCAGTACCGACGGTCCAGCCGTAGAAGGGTCAAGCCAACGCCTCACATGTGGCACGCCGTACTGCCCCAAACCCGAAGGTTCAAAGGGCAGTTCAAGACGGTCACATAATCGAGTTAAGGTTTGTTGTCTTCTAGAGGGTCCATCGCGTTACTTGCACTACTTAGAACGTCGTTAAACTACGGAAAAATCCAACACTTGGAAATTTCCCGACAGGGGAAAAATTGGGTATTTATATCCGGTCGGACTTTTTAACATATTCTAAAATTTATCCGGAAAGCCACATAGACAAAATTTGATAATCCGATCGTATGTACGAACCCCCTATACAACCCAAAATACTCAACTCTTGATTTCAGAAAAAAATATTCCAGGAAAACCAACACTGCAAAATAGGAATTACTGTGCAAAATTGAATGCCTAATAAGACAAAAGTGCGGCGGAAGGGCCTCATTAGCACGCTAATGCCGCGGTTCCGCCGCACTTTAGAAAGATCATTAGGTAATTTTTGCACCGTAATTCTTAGAATTTCCTGCTGATACAAAGAGCATTCTAAGGTTTGGGTTTCGGTTCGATCGGACTTCAAACTCCGTCTACGCATCGCCTAAGGCTCTAGCTAGGCTCTGATACCACTGTAGGGTTCCTAGGCACACTAGTGAGGTCTCCAAAGCCATCAACCATGGCAATTTCAAAAATTATGGTGCCTACAAACCCTAAACTACGGATCGATAACTAGATGTCTAGGCGAACATAGAACTAGTTAACACTTAACTAATGAGAAAACGGAAATACAACCTTTGTAGATCCGGTGCTCTACCTCCATAGCTCCGCAACGAAGTACTCTCCACTGTCCAAGTCAAATCCGGGCTCTAGGATCGGCTTCGTCGGAGAATGGGCAAGCTAGGTCGTCGATGTCCATGCCGAAGATGATCTACGTCGAGGCATCGATGAATCAAGCTCCAACTTCACCAAGTCAAGAAACTTGTGAAGTAAACACACTGTACTACTTGGCAAGAGGTAGAGGATGAAGAAATAGGAAGTGGGTAGACTTTAGAATTGGATTTCTCACTCAAATCATCAATCCACCATTGATGACCTCAAGCTTCTTCACTTGAAGCAAGGAAGAAGAAGAAGGAAAATGATATGATAAGTTAAAAGAATAAGAAAATAAAATCAATTCTTATCATAATTTTAACTAGAGTCAAGTGTAGAGAATGAATCATGGTTAGTGGGAATGGTTAGGGTTAAGGATGAGATAAGAATGGTTGACTTGAACAAAGCTTCATGAAGCTTCAACTAAAGAACAAAATTAGCCACCATTCTTTTCTCTTTTCTTTTATTCATTTATCAAAAATAAAAAGGATAATTAAATAAGATAAATGAATAATAAATAATAAACCCTAACCATTTCATTAACCAAGGTTTAATCTTTACACTTGAACCCTAGCATGACATGTATCATCAAACATGATACAATCAAGTGCACAAAAGTATATCGCATATACAATGCGCCCATCCGAGTGAGAAAATCCATCTTAAGTAAACCGATACTAGTTGATGCAAAGTAATATATCAAATATATAAATATGCATTAAATCATTAAATCAACACTTGATTCAATGACCCGGTTATGTCGCACACAACCGACTAGTATACAATATATCGGCTTATCGAATCAACGCTTGAATCGATAACTAGGTTATATCGCATACAACCATTCGATATATTTATCGCGAGAATAGAATACGGTATCACATACACGCATTATTCTCGGTTCCGCACATATCTCATATGCGCTCCTATTTCGTTTCGCTTGAGCCAGGAAACCTCTGTGTAGGACTCTAAAGACTCGTCAATACGCCGGCAGCAGATGATGATCATATCAAACACCCACAAGCCGCAAGCGGTCTGCTAAACGTAACGGCCACCCGGGTATTGAGCGATCTGAAGATCGACGAGCAAGCCCGCTCACACTCCAGTGAATCCGACCAGTAACACTACCGTACAGTCCGGTCTGATCGTCTGATCTGTCGCATATCTCGCCTAGGGGTGGTATACGTCAGACCCCAATAGCTCGATAAGTCGTGTCGATATGAGGTCTATAACTGTTCGAGAAACTACTGGTAACACTTACCAGTAAATCTCAGCAACCCTGGCCAGGGATTTCCTGTTATAGCCAATCGAACACAGCGCAACATCAACCCCCTATACCGGGAGAGACGAATCCCCTCCTATCGCTCATTGCCTCCATGTGACTCGGGACTGTACCCAAAAACCACCGTTTTGCACGCCCTCTTGGACGTGGTAAGATGGAAATCAAAGCACAGTGGGAACCACACAAGACTCTATGACGATCTCGGGTCAACAGACTACTCTGTACCAGTGTCACCAGAGAACTGCCATCTGACGTGAGGTATAATACCATCTGGGAGTTCTCGGCGAGTCCGTCCAGTGTACCCAGTCTCTACT
The DNA here is from genome assembly GCA_030015575.1 of Agapanthus africanus. NCBI lineage: Eukaryota > Viridiplantae > Streptophyta > Magnoliopsida > Asparagales > Amaryllidaceae > Agapanthus > Agapanthus africanus. The sequence goes on from JASDDO010000029.1 coordinate 222,096,030, forward strand.
GAGCACCCGTATATCTCCTCTGATGTCAAACACCGATGGATATGGGATCATCCATCGCCCATCTGTATGGGTCGAGAAGGTATACGCTAGTCTACTCTGGTATATCGATGCCCCGTCTCGATACACCCACGACTAGGGACTTTGAAGGATGTACTTATAGACTACCATGTCCCCACTAGTATGATCCGCATCATAGTCCAGGTAGTCAAGTACAGATCCTAAGGGCTTTACCAACATGTAACAGAGAGACAATCAGTATACACGTTAAGGTAAAGTTCAACCAGATAGCATACTATCATGTCGAGCAAGAAAGTCCTCCCTATATATGTCCCAGCATCCACTACAATATACATCCTATGTACAGTAATGGCCTCTACGGCATACATATAACTAACACCAGGAACCAAGTCAATACAGAAAGAAATATCATGCTCGGGCGGTAGCCCAGGAAGCTCGTCAGGGAACACATCAGGGAACTCGCTAACAACCGGAACCTGATCCATCGGAATCTCTGTAGCTCTAGTATCGCAAACATAGGCGAGAAATCCCTGACATCCCTTTCGTAAAAGCTGTCCAGCGCGAAAAGAAGAAATCACACTGTGAGGGGTGGCACCACGGTCCCCCAACACAACAACAACCGACTCGCCGGGAAAACAAAATCGAACTGTCTTCTTGTGGCAGTCAGCAGAAGCATAGCACGTGGCTAACCAATCCATGCCCAAAAGAACGTCGAAGTCCAACATCTCAAGAAGGATCAAATCGACCGGCAACTCTCTCTCGCCAATACGGACGGTACAGGATCGGAACACGTGCCTAGCAACAAACGACTCTCCCACAGGAGTAGTCACAACAAGCGGCTGGTCAAGTAAACCGGACTCTCTACCCAAACTCGGCACAAAGTGTGTGGATACGTACGAGTGCGTGGATCCGGGATCGAATAACATGTGTGCATCAACCGAACATACAAGAAGGATACCTGAGACCACCGCATTGGACGCCTGCGCATCCTGATGCGTCAAAGTAAAAACTCGCGCCTGTCCTCCACCTGCAACTAACTGTCCCCTGCCGGCCGCTGGCTGCCATCTGCCTCGGTCACCTCGTCCTCTATGAACAAATCCTCCGCGACCACGACCTCTCTGTGCATGCGTCTGACGCGGAGTAACAGTAGGTACTATCGGCAATGCCGTCTGGGGTGGTGAAGGTGGTAATGTAACATGCGGTGCTGCCGCCTCACTCCGGGGTACCTCCGGACAATCTCGCACACGATGATAAGAACTCCCGCAACGGTAACATCCCGATAACGGTCGCTGACCCTCCTGGGGATAGGAGCTAAACAATCGGCCTCGTCTCGAATCTCTGCCACCTGCAAGGTGCCTGTCACGATGCTGGAAAGGCCGTCTCCGCACTGACGTATCTGCACGAACTCTCTTCGGCTCTGGGACTGCCGAAGTCTCAGCAAGGCGCTCCTCAACTAATAATGCTGCATCTACTGCTGCTGCGTATGTCTCGTAATGCTGCGCGCTGATAGCAAGGAATAGTGGTGTAAGCAAGCCTCGGACAAATCTCTTGACTCGCAACTCCTCAGTAGCCACTAGATACGGAGCATAAACTGATAGCTCGATGAACAGCACATCGTACTCTGCCACTGACATCTCTGGCGTCTAGCGTAAAGACTCGAACCTGCGTGCTCTAGCATCTCTGACGCTCAGGGGAAGAAAGTGGGCAAGGAATAGCGCCACGAACTCTGTCCAGGTCATAGGAGGAAGACTTGCTGGTCTACCCTTCTCGACTGATTCGCACCATTTCTGCGCAAGACCTTCCAGGCGAAAGCTCGCGAACTCAACCCATCTCGCATCTGCGCATCTAAGTGAACGACATATCCGCGCCATCCTATCAATGAAAGACTGTGGGTCCTCGGCCACATCGGTGCCTGTGAAGACCGGAGGCTTTAGCCTCATAAACTCTGACAGCGATACTGTAATAACCTTTGTAGTCGCAAGTGCAACTGCCTGAATTGTGGGTACCACTGCGGTCTCTGCAACGGGTGGAACTACCTCTGGTCGCTGCGCTCGAAGTGTCTCAACTAGAGATCTCATCATCTGGCGCATCTCCTGCATACTGGATCCCATCGTCTGGCGTATCTCCTGCACACCAGCCCCTAACATAGCAATCTGATCTGTCACGGCAGGAACAACCTGCTTGGGTACAACCGTTGTACTACCCGGATCAATCCTCGTCTCGGACGAGTTAACTCGAATCTCAGCCCTCGCGGCCGCTCTCTGCGCCCTCGTAGTCTTTGGCGGCATATTGGCTGAAAGGAACAATAGGATTCGATAAGGATACGGAAATCGAATCGCAAGAATGTATATACTCAAGAAGGAATTTAAATCAACAAGTCCTAAGGTCGCGTAGGCGGAGTACCGTGTCGTGAGTATGCCGCGGAATATACACACGCTACGCTACCCTGCTGCAGCTACCTACTCCATCATACCAGGGTCATCCTACACTCCGAAAGATAAAACCTATGCTCTGATACCAACTTTGTCACGACCCAAAGCTTGGCCCATGACCGGTACTTAACCACGTAACGTCTACAGGCGTAACGCGACTAAGTGAACCGAAAACCCAGAAATCAAACCAGTGAAAGTATAGAGTGTTATAAGTTTTAAATGAAAGCACTTACTAACATGATAAGAAATCTAAGTAAACAATCACCAAGATAGTAACATACGACGACGTAGCGAAGATCAAGATCCATAAGTGGAAACATCACAGATAGGATAAACTGCAAGTACAGTCGACCCACAACGAGCTCGACACCAGAATACAAATAATTGACATCATCGTCCTCACACTGTCTCTAAGTCAAATACATACATGGTAGATGGAGAATACTAGATACAACAATGTACATAACTGAAAGATAAACAGATACCGCACAAAACCCACCTATCAGCAAAAGAGCAAGTACACCAACTATGGGGGTATCTGTGTCAAAAGATGCAAGCGCAGCCTGCCGCAACTACTCCGAAGGGCAACCTGCAAACACTGTGGCACAACGGGGGTGAGTTGCCAACTCGTGAATAGAGATAATATGTAAAGGTAATCGCGAGCATGCACGTACTGCGCTACTCTATCATATGCCAACGGATGATATCAATATGTGATAAGCAGTATGTGCAATAATCATGCAAGTGCTCTATCAGGTAATGTAACTACAGGATGAGATACAATAATAAATGCTGAGCATGGGCAATATAATATCTACACGGAATGTAACCGTGGAATATAGAATCGGTGTCCATCAATGCACCCAGATCCCCCAAATAGCTCAGGCGCCGGCACTCTCATCGGCCCTCAAATCCTGTACATCTCTGAGAATACCGAGTGCCCAACATCGGCACCCAAATATCATAAATACTCGTGTCCAGCATCGACACGCAAATCCTCATCCATCGGGCCCCGTCAGTCCGGGTCAGCCTACGGGCTCCGTCTGCGGTATCGGCCCTCGGCCCCGGCAGTACGGATCACCCCGCATCCATCTATCGATTCTGATTAGTATCCTCCGGATAACTGTCAGGTCCAACCAATCACCGGTAGGTAGTAGTCCCTCTGCCAGGCTCACCATCTACTATACACGAAACCGTTCTCGCCCCGGGGTACCATACCGGGTCCACCATGTACCCGTAATCGGTCTCAACCAGCTCCTCGATTCGGGTTCACATATATCACTCTAGCACCGAGGAAACACATGGTGGACGCACCGAAATATCATATCAAGGGAACCGGGTTTTTAAATGATTACATATTTGAAATAGCCACGGTTCCCAAATCCATAAATCACATGCAATCCTAATCAATATGCAAGTCAATGATCCGATATGATATGTGAATCAAATATGAATATCATGTCAAGTCACATATAGCTGAGCTACAATATAATGATCCGATGTGATATATGCATCAAGTATGAACATCAAGTCATGTCACATATAGATGAGCTACAATATAATGATCCGATATAAATTCTACAGTGTGAGTGTCATGGCAATTACTAACGGTGTGTGTGTAACATGCAGGATAGTGCTTGTGCAACATGGACCGTTAGTAATGGTGCGGTTTTCTATCAGTTCTAGTTTATAACCATATAGCAGGGAATGCAGTATGCACTAAATAGTAGCCATGAACAGTCAATGTATGCGAATGTAGCTATAAGGTCCTATCAGCCCTGACGTAGAACGCCATGCGGGCGATATCCCCGTAGATGTTAAATCTACTCACCGTAGTCTCTCGCTAGGTATAGCCAACAACTTGTTTCCCCTTCTGCGCAGCGTCCGTCGTACTCTCCTGCGAACCTAGAATTACACAATACATCATACATAAGCTTGACATCACACAAACACGACATTAAAGCCGAACTAGTAACTCGTGTCGTGAACCAAGCGCGCGTGTACGCGATACGCTAAAACGTGTGGTTACGCGCCTGAAGTCACTCCGACGCGTCACGATACGTAGAAACCCCAAACCCACACACACGTATCACACGTGTCGCGAAAGATTAAAAATACGGGAAAATAGGTAATCACCTCCAGATTTTGATACAGAAAAGATATTGTAAAACTATATATACCAAAATAACCCACATAGCAGCAGACACCCACACCCCAAACCTCAACCCAAAACACCCCCATCTGGCCACAAATTGCGGCCAGAATGCATATTTCGGCGGCCTGGGTAGGGAATTGGGCTCCCAGGTTTGGTGTGTGCACTCTATACCCCCCATACATGCTACAGTAACCTCTATTTTCACTCTGAAATATCTCGGGTAGCAGCAGATCCTACAGAGGCTTATTTCTAGTTAAAATCCACACTTTTGCACTAAAATGGAACTTTAGGGTATTTTTGCGCAAACTGAAACAAACCTGGCCTAAAATAGCTCTAATAACACCTAATAGAGCTAACACAACTAACAAAACTCTAATCTAACATGTGAATCAAAAATATCCTTTAATATCACCAAAAATGCACAAAAAATGAGATTTTCACTAAAGAATACTACAAGTTTAAGGAAAAGGAGTGCTAATATGAGTTAATACCTTCTAAGAATCTTGTAAAACACCAAAAGTTCCAGTTTTCCCCTCAAGTGTGCAGATTTGCCTTTGAACACCTCAAAAACCTCACTTGTCCCTGATTTCGTGAAGAAAATGAGTTGATATCTATAGGGTTTTGTGTATGGATCAAAGGGAAATAAAAAAGGAGAGGAAAAGATGGAGGAAGAGATGGGTTTTCTGCTGGAATTCCTGCAGGAAATTCTGAAGTGGGGAAAAGAGAGAGAGGAGAGAAGAAAATGGGGTCAAAAAAGTCAACCTTTCACCTAACCACCATGCTTCATTGTTTATTTGGATTTTGAATTAACAAATGGGGTTTTGTTTTGGATACAAGGGTGGGGAAAATATAACAACCATGCAACACAAGAATGGTTCACACTTTAAACCTAGGTCTCAAAGAGGCTAAGTGTGCAAGTGTACACTACAAAGGAAAATCTTCCAATTTGCCAACACGACTAAATAACTAATAATCCTATCAACACAACCATAAAAACATGCACGAATACTAATTAACACGAAAACATTCTAACGGAAATTCAAAGTGTTACATTTATGTTTATTTTGCATGTTGTTGTTTTATATTGCGTGGGTTTGTGACCGCCTTGTGGTGAAGAGCTAGCTCCCGCTTGGGGATGCCTTATTTGTTGTATTGATATATATTCTTGTTGTACCCATTTTGGGGGCCAGTATTTACAAAGGAGACTCTGTCGAAATTTTCGGAAAAATTGATATTGTTTTTAAAAAGGGTTGATATGACTTATTTGATTAACTCGCTTTAAATTGATTGGCTTTCCTTCACTCTTTTGCTTATTTGGTTTTGGTTTCTGGGTTTTGGCTTACTTATTTTACGGACGTCTTGAGACGTTTCGTAAACTTAAGTGCCAGTCACGTTCCGTACCCTGCGGGTCGTGACAAAGTTGGTATCAGAGCGATAGGTTTTACCTTTTTGAGTGTAGGATGACCATTGGTAGATGGAGTAAGTGACTTAAGTAGGGTAACGCAGCGTGTGTATGTCCGCGGCATACTTGCGATACGGTACTCCGCCTAAGTGACTTTAGGATATACTTGCTTGAAATTCCTTCTTCAATTCCGTGTATCTTATGATTCTATTGCACTGTTCTTATTATCCTTTTTCCTGTACCAGCCACTATGCCGCCGAAGGCTACGAGAGCACAGAAGGCTGCCGCCCGAGACGAGATTCGAGCTGGCTCATCCGAGACTAGGACTGAGCAGGGTGGTGTGCCTACGCCGCAGGGACAGACTGATCCACCTTCCCCAGGCCGTATGGATAGGCTTGAGACTGGTATGGAGGAGTTGCGACTGATGATGGGGAGTATGCAGGAGCTACGTCAGATGGTAGGATCCCTAGTTGCAGCTAGTCGTATACCGAGGCCGGATGACGCACCTACTACATCCCAGACTACTATGATACCTGCTCCTAGTACTACCGCCGTGACCATTCTGGTTTCACTACAGGATTTCATGAGGCTGAGACCTCCAGTATTCACTGGCACCGAGGCAACGGAGGACCCACAGACGTTCCTTGACAGTTTAGCCAGGATCTGCCATTCGCTGAGATGTTCGAATGATCGATGGGTGGAGCTTGCGAGTTTCCGTCTAGAGGGTCTCGCGCAGATATGGTGGGAGTCAGTCTTGAGAGGTCGAGCTGCAGGTCTACCGCCTATGACTTGGGCCGAGTTTACAGCGGTCTTTCTAGCTCGTTTTCTCCCAGAGAGCGTTCGTGACACCAGAGCTCGTAGCTTCGAGGCCTTGGTCAAGACACCTGGGATGACGGTGTCTGAGTATGACGTTCAGTTTACATAGTTGTCCTAATATGCCTCGTACCTGGTAGATACCGAAGCGAAGAGGGTGAAGAGGTTCGTACAGGGACTTGATGCCCAGCTATATCTTGCCATTGGCGCCCAGCACTACGACACTTATTCAGCTGCTATGGATACGACATTACGGATGGAGACACGCATATCACAGACTTCGGCCGTTTCTGGGCCGAAGAGGATTCGCACCGAGGTGCCGTCTCAGATGCAGCGTGCCAGATTCTTTCCGAGGGATGGGCCCGGTAGAGGGACGGGGTCAGTTATATGGTTCATATCCCCAGGGACAGCAGCCGTCGCCAGGGTGTTTTGGGTGCGGGAGTCCGCACCATCTTGTCAGAGACTATCCGGCGAGACGACAGGGAGCGGCGACAGTTCCGCATATGACCCTATCACCATCACCACCCCCTCCCTAGAGAGCCCTACTTTCTACCACAGGAGATGCTCCACGCCAGTTAGGTGCACCCAGAGGCCGTGGATGCGGCGGTCCTATTCAGAGAGGACGAGGAGGCAGAGGGCGAGGTCGAGGTCAGCCTGCTATCGGTGGAGGACAGGACCGAGTATTTGTTTTGACACCGCAGGATTCGCAGGCATCCAACGCCGTTGTGACAGGTACCTTGCCAGTTGTTCTTTCGACGCACGGGTATTGTTCGACCCAGGTTCCACACATTCGTACGTCTCTGCACACTTTGCACCGATGTTGGGCCGTGAGTCGTCGTCGTTAGATCAGCCGCTTGTTGTTATTACCCCGGTAGGCGAGTCGTTTGTCGCTCGTTTTGTGTTTCGATTGTGTTCCGTTCGTATCGGGGAGAGGGATTCATCGGTTGATTTGATTCTCCTCGATATGTTGGACTTTGATGTGCTTCTGGGCATGGATTGGCTAGCCACTTGTTATGCTTCGGTGGACTGCCGTGAGAAGGTAGTCAGATTTAGCTTTCCGGAAGAGCCAGTCCTTGTTATTTAGGGAGACCGCAGCGTCACCCTTCCCAGCTTGATTTCGTCTCTTCGCGCTGGTCAGCTCTTGCGGAAGGGATGTCAGGGATTCTTAGAATATATTTGTGATACTCGAGCTACAGAGGTTCCGTTGGACCAGGTTCCAGTTGTTTATGAGTTCCCTGATGTTTTCCCTGACGAGCTGCCTGGGCTACCGCCTAAGCGCGACGTTGAGTTCTGCATCGATTTGATTCCCGGCTCGGGGTCTATTTCTATACCGCCTTATCGGATGGCCCTGGTAGAGCTTTGAGAGCTGAAGGATCAGTTGCAGGATTTGTTAGATAAGGGGCTTATTCGACCTAGTGTTTCTCCATGGGGTGCTCCGGTCCTGTTTGTCAAGAAGAAGGATGGAAGTTTGCGCTTATGTATCGACTACCGCCAGCTGAACAAGGTTACCGTGCGGAACAGATATCCGTTGCCACGCATTGATTATTTGTTCGACCAGCTTCAGGGTGCGGGGGATTTTTCGAGGATCGACTTGCGATCAGGATACCATCAGCTGCGAGTTCGACAGGAGGATATACCGAGGACAGCTTTCCGCACGCGCTACGGCCACTGTGAGTTTTTGGTGATGTCGTTCGGACTCACCAACGCCCCAGCAGCATTCATGGATTTGATGAACCATACATTCAGGCCGTATCTTGACTTGTTCATCATCGTGTTTATCGACGATATCTTGGTGTACTCCCGGAGCAGAGATGAGCACGAGCAGCAGTTACGGATTACGTTACAGACTCTGAGGGAGCACCAGCTGTTCGCAAAGTTCTCCAAGTGTGCATTCTGGCTGGACAGCGTCGGATTCTTGGGTCACGTGATTACGAGAGACGGCATATGTGTGGACCCGAAGAAGATTGAGGCTGTTCAGCAGTGGCCCCGACCTACATCGGTTACTGAGATCCGTAGTTTTCTAGGCCTGGCGGGCTACTACAGGCGTTTTGTTCAGGACTTCTCCCGTATAGCTGCACCTTTGACCGGTTTGACCTGGAAGGGAGTTCCTTTCGTTTGGACAGAGGAGTGCGAGCGCAGTTTTCAGTAGCTACGGACTTGTTTGACTACGGCGCCGGTATTATCTTTGCCTTCGGGATCAGGCGGATTTGTGGTCTACTGTGATGCTTCGCGAGTGGGGTTAGGATGCCTATTGATGCAGCATGGCCGGGTGATCGCATATGCTTCTCGGCAGTTGAAGAAGCATGAACAGAACTACCCCACTCACGATTTGGAGATGGCTGCAGTGGTCTTTGCACTGAAGATTTGGCGACATTACCTATATGGCGAGTCGTGCCAAATATTCATAGACCACAAAAGCTTAAAATAGATATTTCAGCAGCGAGACCTGAACCTCAGACAGCGTCGTTGGATGGAGTTGGTGAAAGAATACGACTGCGAGATCTTATATCACCCAGGTAAGGCGAATGTAGTGGCAGATGCTTTGAGCAGGAGGCCCGGGGGTAGTCTATCCTATTTGCGCGCAGTGCAGAGGCAGTCATCAGCAGATTGGCAGATTTTATGCGACAGCCGAGATGAGTTCGAGTTCACTCAGACAGGGGGACAGCTCGCGCATGTTCATGCACGCCCACAGTTGCTTGACTGTATATATGAGGCACAGCGCAGAGACGACCGGTGCTCAGAGATCATGGTACAGATGGGACATGGCAGATTTTCCGAGTTCGTGATTGATGATCAGAGGATTTTACGATATGGATCTAGACTGTACGTACAAGATGCTGATGGATTGTGGCGCGACATTCTTGAGGAGGCACACCGATCAGTGTATAGTGTCCACCCCGGTTCCACCAAGATGTACCATGATATGAGAGAGACCTACTGGTAGGACGGGATGAAGAGGGACATTGCGGAGTTTGTATCGAGATGCCTGACTTGTCAGCAAGTCAAGGCAGAGCACCAGAGGCCCGCAGGAGAGCTACAGCCGTTACCCATTCCGGAGTGGAAATGGGAGCAGATTTCGATGGATTTCGTTGTTGGTCTACCCAGGACCAGTTGAGGGTACGACTCCATCTGGGTGATTGTAGATCGATTAACGAAAGCGGCTCACTTCCTGCCAGTGTAGACCACTTTCAGCTTCGCTCAGTATGCCCAGCTTTACATCGACGAGATTGTGCGGTTGCATGGCGTACCGACTTGTATCGTGTCAGATCGAGGCACCCAGTTCACCAGCCGACTTTGGCAGAGACTTTAGGAGGCTTTGGGCACTCGTTTGAGCTTCAGCATAGCGTTTCATCCACAGACCGACGGACAGTCAGAGCGGACCATTCAAACTCTCAAGGACATGCTCAGAGCGTGCGTTTTAGACTTCGGCGGTAGCTGGGATCATCATTTACCTTTAGTGGAGTTCTCCTACAACAACAGCTTCCAGGATATTATTCAGATGGCACCTTTCGAGGCATTGTATGGGAGGAGATGCAGATCGCCCGTTTGTTGGACAGAGCTCAGCGAGAGCAGTATTTTGGGGCCACAGCTTGTGGAGGAGACGACCGCGAAAATACATTTGATTCGAGACCGGATGAGAGCAGCTCAGAGCAGGCAGAAATCGTATGCAGACAGGCGCCGTCGCAGGCTAGAGTTCGCAATTGGCGATCATGTTTTTCTGAGGGTCTCTCCGATGAAGGGCGTGATGCGTTTTGGGAGAAAGGGAAAGCTTATTCCCAGGTTTGTGGGTCCCTTCGAGATTCTCGAGCGTGTCGGCGCAGTTGCATATTGTTTGGCTCTTCCACCCAGCTTTCCCGATGTTCACCCCGTCTTCCATGTTTCGATGCTCCGCAAGTACCTTCACGACCCTTCGCATGCGATTCAGCACTCGACAGTCCAGCTAGAGCGCGACCTTTCTTTTGCAGAGCAGCCGGTGGCCATCCTGGATCGGCAGGTGAAGAAATTGAGATTGAAAGTTATACCGACCGTCAAGGTCCTTTGGCGTAGCCCGAGCAGCGAGGAGGTTACCTGGGAGACCGAGGACGAGATGAGGAAGAAATATCCCCATTTCTTTGAAGGTACGCGTAGCTATATTTTTAAATTCGGGGACCGAATTTCTTTAAGGGGGGAAGATTGTAGCGCCTTGAAAAGTCGTTTTGGTGTTTTCCTGAAAATCGGTGAAAATTCGGTATTTTTCCGTAAACCGTCTTTTTTGTTATTTTGCAGTTTAGGACTAATTATACCTAATTCGGATAGGTAATTGCTTGTTTTTAGTAGCTAATGAGTTACTTATTAATTTTTGGTCTTTTAAAATTTTTTCCCTATTTTTCAATTTTTTAATATTATTTTAAGCCGGTAAGAAAATACATTAAATTAGCGATAAATACAAATTTCTTTGGGCTAATTTTAATATTTAAAATCATGTTAATTAAAATCTAGTTGTAATATAATTTTTTTGTATTTTATTTCAAGTTTTAACTAATTTTTATTATGGAAAACGAAATTTATTGAATTTAAGCTAAAACTTGCAATTTTGGACTTGTGGGGGGTCTTTTTGCATAGAATTTCTTTGTAAAATCTCTCTCACTCACTCCCCTCCTCTAGGTCGGCCCCACCATCAGTAGGTCAAGAAATTTCCTTGCCTCATTTTGACTTTAACCATGTGGGGAAATGTTGTGTTTTAAAAGGGTTTTAAAGGGGTAAATTTGGAAGTATGTGTGCTTTGATTTGAGTGGGTTGACTTGGGTTTTTCCCCACAACACCCACACCATCTCCACTCCTCCATTTCAGCCGAGAATTCCTGCAGGAAACAGCCCCCAAAATTTCCCCTCTCATTTCCTTCTAAACTCATCAAATTCCACCTCAAAATCCTTATAAATCCACAAATTTCTTCACAAAACCAAAACAAATCCTTGTGCTATCTTTCCTCAAGCCTATTATAGTTGAAAACATGTGGAAAGGAGGCATTTTTAGAGGCAAATCACCATGCTTGATCCATAGAAATTGAGGTATAATTCTTACCCATTCAACACTTGTGGCTAAATTCCTTTAATTATATGATTTTAGTGTTAAAAGTTTAGCTAATTTCTAATCTAGTTTCTAAAAGAGTAGTTTGTTTTAAACTAGGGTTTTTAGCACACCATTATTTGGTTAATTAAATTTATTTTGCTTGCTAGTTCCTACACAACCAAATCAAAGAAGTTACTTTTTTTATGTGGTCTTCAAATTATGCTAATTTAGTTAATTTTAATGTGTGATATTGGTTTGTAATTGTTGTTTTATGAAAATCACGAAAGGGGTTTGTGTATGGAAATGGGTTTTGAAGCATGGTAAATGAGTTGAAATTATGTGATTGTGGCTAACTAGTTGTGTGGTTGGATGTTTGTGTTGATTTGTGATAACTTTATCGTTAATTTTCGATGTTGCACCAAATTAGCAAGTTTTGTGCTTACTAGATTTTTATTTAAATTATGTGATGAATTATTTGTGATAACTTGATTATATTTTTAGCATATCCTATGACATTTAGGATGTGTGAGTGCGGATTTTTGAGTGATCGGGTTTTAGCTTTGCCGGGCGACCAAATCGACGATTTTAGTTAGTTTTTGCGATTTTCGCGTGTGTTCCGCGCACCTTGTGCACGTTGTACCTAGCTTGTGAACGTTGGTATTTTTGTTTGGGATTTGCGTCATTTCATGATATGTAACCTTATGTTTTGTATTGATGTAAATTCCAGGTCGGTCGCGGAGACGTCGGACGCGGCACGAAAAGGGAAAGCGGTGATTGGACGCAGCTAGCTAGGGATTCCGGTGAGTAGATGTAACATCTACGGGGGACTATCGTTGGATGGCGCAAGTCGCCCGATAGTTTTAGTAACTTAAAAAGATCCTTAGTGATGTTAGTAATTAGGGGTGTAATACTTGTATGATTATTTGCTACATCCATGCCTTATATTGACATACATATGCGAACCCATTCTATAGGACACCTGCACCATTGCCAGGGTTTTTTTATATGCAGCACGAGCACTATTCATGCGTACACACACGCCCTGGTAATTGCCATGCCATGACACTAGATAACTTATAATTTAGAATATTGTCACCATATTTGATACTTAAACCTGTACTATTGCAATAAATCCTTAAGATAACATTGTAGAATTGCTATTCATGTGCATGTATACCATTATATCATTTGTTCATGCCTAGTTTGTTAATCATAGATTGTAACTTGAACCTTGATACCATATGCATTCATTATCATTGACACATGCACTCAGGGTGATTTCTTGAGATTTTATGATATTTCTGGATTTCGGGGGAAAGCCGCAAAATTACTAAAACTTATTACCCTTTTTAAATATGAAAAATTGTGGTTTTCTAGTGATGTAAGTGTCGTCCACCATGAGTTTGCTGTGGTTTTCGAGACCCATTTCGAGGAGTTGGATGAACCGTCTCGGGTACATGGTGGGCCCGGTAAGGTATCCCGGGGCAAGAAGCTCGTATTGCTGACGATGAGCCTGGCAGGGGACGGATTACCTACCGGTGACTTCATTGGGCACGGCGGATATCCAGAGGATACCGACCGTGGCCGCGAGATGATGAGATATTGATATTGAGATGGGTCAGCCGGATGGCTGAGGCCAGAGATACTATAACATGGATATATGAGATTTGTGATAGTTTTGAGGTGTCGTTGCTGGACACAGGTTCTTGTTGATTCTATCGGTATTGTGCTGGTATTTCAAAAGAGATTCCTAAGGGAAAAACATGATTTCTTATACTTGCACATTCAGATCACGAGTTGATTCATATTGCATTCATACCTGCTAGTATATTCATATTGCATACATACTGTTAGTTATATGTATGCCCTAGAGGCCATTACTGTACATTGGATGTATATTGTAGTGGATGCTGGGACATATATAGGGAGGACTTTCTTGCTCGACATGATAGTATGCTATCAGGTTGCTCTTTACCTTAACGTGTACACTGATTGTCTCTCTGTTACATGTTGGTAAAGCCCTTAGGATGTGTACTTGACTACCTGGACTATGATGCGGATCATACTAGTGGGGACAGGGTAGTCCATAAGTACATCCTTCAAGGTCCCTAGTCGTGGGTATATCGAGACGGGGTATCGATATACCAGAGTAGACTAGCGTATACCTTCTAGACCCATACAGATGGGCGATGGATGATCCCATATCCATTGGTGTTTGACATCAGAGATGATATACAGGTGCTCAGTACAGACTGGGTACACTGGACGGACTCGCCGAGAACTCCCAGATGGTATTATACCTTACGTCAGATGGCAGTTCTCTGGTGACACTGGTACAGAGTAGTCTGTTGACCCGAGATCGTCATAGAGTCTTGTGTGGTTCCCACTGTGCTTTGATTTCTACCTTACCGCGTCCAAGAGGGCGTGCAAAACGGTGGCTTTTGGGTACAGTCCCGAATCACATGGAGGAAATGAGCGATAGGAGGGGATTCGTCTCTCCCGGTATAGGGAGTTGATGTTACGCTGTGTTCGATTGGCTATAACCGGAAATCCCTGGCCAGGGTTGCTGAGATTTACTGGTAAGTGTTACCAGTAGTTTCTCGAACTGTTATAGACCTCATATCGACACGACTTATCGAGCTATTGGGGTCTGACGTTTACCACCCCTAGGCGAGATATGCGACATATCAGACGACGAGACCGGACTGTACGGTAAGTATTACTGGTTGGATTCACAGGAGTGTGAGCGGGCTTGCTCGTCGATGTTCTGATCGCTCAATACCCGGGTGGCCGTTACGTTTAGCAGACCGCTTGCGGCTTGTGGGTGTTTGATATGATCATCACCTGCTGCCGGCGTATTGACGAGTCTTTAGAGTCCTACACAGAGGTTTCCTGGCTCAAGCGAAACGAAATAGGAGTGCATATGAGATATGTGCGGGACCGAGAATAATGCGTGTATGTGATACCGTATTCCATTCTCACGATGAATGTATCGATTAGGTTATATGCGATATAACCTAGTTGTCGAATCAAGGATTGATTCGATAAGCCGATGTAACGTTTTGAAAATCGTTTCGGTGAAATTTCGAAAAAATCGGTAAAATAAGGGGGTTTCTGTAAAAAGTCAAAATACAAATATCTTATTATAAAAATTAAATATACATATTCTAGCTATGTAATTGCTATTATTTAGTGTTTATTGAGCCGTTGGTGAAATTTTAAATTTTCCGAAAAAAAAAAATTATTTTATTATTATTTTAAGCCGTCACTAATACATTTAATTAGGGAAAATTACAAATTGGAATGAGTTGAAATAAATTTTGTGCATCATAAAACATTAAATAAAATTTTATCATATGGTTTTTGAAACGAAATCGGTTGCCAAATCGGTTTAGAAATTATTGAAGAAAAAAGGTTTTTTTTAGTGTAAATGGATGTTTGGGGTATTGTATTTATCATTTTTCATCACCCCACACCCGTACCCACACCCACGCACCCTCATTCACTTCTCCCCTTGGCTGAATTCAGCAGCCCCCATCTTTTTCCCCACTTGAATTTCAAAGAAAAGAAAAGAAAGAAAACAAAGGAAATGAAAGGAAATTGTGAAATGAGTTGGGCCTTTGACTTTATGCCTTGACTTGGACTATTTTCCTCACCTCCCTATCTCTCCTCTCCCCTCCATTTTCAGCCGAGCCCCCCCTTTGTGCAGACCCAATTTTCCCCCTCTCTTTTCCTCATCAGAAAGTCTTCAAAATCCATCAAATTTCCATCAAAAATTAAACCAAAACTCAAATCTAACTTCTACCCATTTTTCATTAGCTATTCTTGCATGGATCTAGGGAGCAAGTTGGCATTTTAGAGGCTTTGAATTTCATGTTTGATCTCTTTATCATGAGGTATAAATTCTAACATTTTCTTAAATTGTGTTAATTGTTTCATGTTAGCTTAATTAGGTTTTTTTAATTAGTTCTAGGTGCTTGAATTAAAATTCAAGAGAAGGGTTTTGAATTAATGATTAGGGTTTGTGATCAAGTGAGGTTTTTATCAATTGGTTATGGGTGTAATAAGGAGATTAACATGTGGTTGTATGCAAAATCTAAGTTAGTTGCTATTTACTAATTTGTTAATTTAAAATTGTGATAACTTTGCTAATTGCTAACTAGGTTTTTATAATTAGTCTAATAATTAGGTTTAAAAATCTAATTATGGTTTCATAGCATTATTAACATTATAATGAGCGGTTTAATACCTTAGGTTATGCAAATCTAAGCTTAATTCTTAAATCGAAATTTTTTTTTTTGCTTGAAAATTATTAAAATTGGATAATTTGTAAACTAGGTTTTTGGGGTTTATGGAATTTAATGAGATTAAATTATGGGAATCATTTTTATGACTTATTTAAGATATTTAGTGAATATTGTGGCCTCTAGATTCGTCTACACATCGAGTTTTGTATAAAAACGGTGATTTGTGCTTGCTAGATTTTCGGGGGATTTTGTGAATTTTAAGCTATTTTATATTATAATTAGTGCTTGTAATTGTACAAATTAGTGTGTTGGGAGCTTTCTCGATGGTTTGGCGTTTGTACGCCGACATCGAGGGTTTTGGGTCGATTTGTGAAGCAACCATAGGTTTTGACCTATGTGAGATTCGTGCGTCGTTTTGGTCATGAGGCGGATTTTAATGCGATATGGTGCGTTATGATATGTAGGTACCCCATGTGGACTTCAAGACGACAAGCAAGCGCATGGCGACGTCGGCACCGGCAAGCGAGGACCAGATGAGTAGATTTATATCTACGGGAAGAAGTCGGGTGGATGGCGTGTAGCACCCCCGCAGTCCGTGGTGGTGTATACGGATGCGTATACACACCAACAATTATTATATGTTATTTGGGATTAATAACGATGTTAGGATGGATATTGGTGTGTTGGATTACTTTAGTGTTGCGAACCCTAGGGTAGTGTTGCACTACACATACACACATACATACACATACATACTTGCATACATTCCTATTTATATGTGCTCATGGGATTCTTTATAGTTATGTGTTCACATGGGTATGGGACTATGTGTTCACATACGGATTTGAGGATGATACTTGGGATTGAGCTGAGTCGATGAGATTTGATTTGAGGCCGTGAGATCGGTGATATAGCAGGGTTCGTATCTTAGATACGACATGACGTTGTAGCGGGTCCTTGACGTAGTGTTTCACACATGTCTATGCATACGTAGGCGGTATCAGTATGGTACTAGACGTAGATCAGTACCCCGATCATAATATTTGATAAAGAGGATACCAGGTGAATAGTATGATGAATGTGATATTGACCCGTACCCAGATTGGGATGTCGTACGACGGATTTACGTACGAGCTATATTGATGATTGATCCGCACTCTTGACTTGGGATGCCTGATTATAGATATGGTATCGGATATGATATTATTGAGGCGGGATCACCGACTATACATATACAGGTATGTATATGTATCGACTCAGATGTTAGGCGGTTTCCTTACCTGTAGTCCAGCTTGTTAGCTTAGCCCTTTAGTTAGTTAGTTGTTAGATTAGATTCGATTCTTACCTATTTCAAAAACTAACGAATCGTGGGTATTTTAAAAGACAGCCCAAGGGATCCTACGGATATTTCAAAAGACGTATCTTTTTATAAAAACACCGTAGTCCCTATTTTCAAAACCCCATGATTCGTGTTATTTCAAAAGGCACCATTTGTAGGACTTATATTAGATTAATGCAGATTAGTTATAGTTGCGTCTAGTTTTCAGCTACCGCTCATTTTTGTGGTCCGCTTCGCATCGCATGCTTATTTTATGTTTCATACTCCATTATTGATATCATGCTGTTAGGACACCAGCACCATTACCGATGATGCGTATGTACCACGTACACTTAATTGCCGGCTCACACACATCTTCATCGGTAATTTCCATGTCACGCACGCCTTAGAAAATATTATTGGTTGACATAGCCTGTTAGCTAATAGTTAGACATGATATTAGTGTACTTGCCCAATATGTTAGTTTAGACATTGTAGTTATTACCTGCTACTTCTTGCATACTGTTATTCATTGTTATGCCGCATTCATGGATTCTCATGCATATATTCACTATTTTACGTGTTATTGAGATTTTGGATTCGGATTTCCATGAGTTTTTCTGGATTTGGAGGAAAACCGCAAAAACTTATATGAACTGATTTCTCTCTTTTTAAAATAAAGTGCGGTTTTCCCATGATGTATGAGTCGTCCACCATGAGTTTGCTGATGGATTTCGAGACCCGATTCGAGGAGACGGATGAACCGTTTCGGGTACATGGTGGACCCGGTAAGGTACCCCGGGGCAAGAAGCACGTGATGATGACGATGTGAGCCTGGCAGGGGAGCACTATCTACCGGTGATATTACCCGACGCGTCGGATATCCGGAGGATACCGTCGTGGTCTTGAGATGGATGGTAGGGGCCGGTCTGGACTGACGGCGCCCTAGATATTGTGATTGAGACTTGAGGTACATAGATTGTGACACAGAGATATCGAGGTATTTGGACACTTGTTTTGTGTCGATGCTGGGCACTGTTTTATGCTGATTTCATATATGGCACCTCATTTCTTTTAAGATACAGAAATCTCACTGATTTATGAAACCAGTTTTATTCAGTACATGCATTCTGTTTCATGCGTTCATACATCATCCATATGATATATTGCTACCTGAGGCACTGACACGGGCACATGAGATCACACTCGGGTTAGATATTACCCTAGCCATTGTTATAGGCTGCATGTTATTCATATATTTGAGGATATATTATGATCATTGACCTAGCTTGCGTTATTTATGCGATTTCTGTACGTAGATGTTTTTCTATTCACGAGTTGGCAACTCACCCCCGTTGTGCCCCAGTTTCTTGCAGGTTTCTTTACGGCTTGCGGGCATAGTTTCCTTCGGGTGTTTTGCTAGTAGGTGGGTTTACTTGTATCGTACCCCCATTATTTATCTTGTATATTATTATTCTGTTGTATCTAGAAGCTCCATCAACTAATCATGTATTTATTTTGAGTTAGAGACCAGTGATGTTTTTCTTTCGACCTTAGAGTCGCGCGTTTCATTTCTGTGGTTTTCATGTGGTTGGAGTTTTTGATCCTCGCCGTTGGCGTTGTATATTATATTGCTTGTGTGGTTGTGACCGTCGATTGACGAAGAGCTAGCTCCCGCTTGGGGATGCCTTTTTATTGATTTCGTATACTATTCATGTTGTATCCCGTTTGGGAGCCAATATTTACAAAGGAGACTCTGCAGAAATTTTCAGTAAATTTTTGATGTTTTTAGAAACCCGCATAATTCTGCTTATGCTTTTAAAACTACTTGATTTAAATTGGTTTTCCTTCACTCTACTACTTTTCTTGGTTTGGATTTCTGGGTTTTCGGTTTACTTAGATTACGTACGCCTCGAGACGTTCGTAGTTTAAGTGCCGGTCATGTTCCGTATTTTCGGGTCGTGACAAAGTTGGTATCAGAGCGTTAGGTTTTAACCTTCAGAGCGTAGGATGACCCTTGGTTGATGGAATAGGTGACTAAAGTAGAGTGACGTACCGTTGATATGTTCCGCGGCATATTTACGACACGCCACTCCACTTATGAAGCCTCAGGATGTACATTTCCTTGTTCAGTATTATATTCCTTCCTGATCTAGCCTCATCGGTACCAGTTTGGTTTTGCTGCTACGGTTACGGGCAGGGAGAGCTACGGCTAGAGTTGCGGTCAGCACAAGCTCGTCACGAACGAGGACTGATCAGGGCGAAATTCCGGCGACACACGATTGCAGAGATGTGTCTTTTTACTGTGTTTCTGCGCCACGAGCGTTTGGCGGATCGCCTTTATGAGGTTGCTCGGAGGTGCTGATCGACACTAGAGGATTGAGCCAATGATGGAGGCCAGCCAGATTTTGATGACCGTTGGTGTGTTGCTTACTCCTGATGATTGAGGCACTATTCAGCGTGCAGACGAGCGAGCCAGTTGTTGCTGCGAGCGACGAGATATCGCCCCATATGTTGGAGCTATTGCGGGGCGAGTTGTACGAATAAATGATAGAAGGTCGCTAGTCACCCGATGATGATTGACTAGGACATGTGGATCGTTCGCCTACCCCGATGCGAGGTCATCAGATAGATTGATTCCATCTAGAGACGACTTCACGCGGAGACGTTGAGAGTCGACAGAGACGATCGAATGTCAGAAACCTATTATTCCAAGTTTAAAGTACTCGGAAAGACATGCAGGCAATTCCATGGTCCCTCTAGAAGAATGAAATCCTAACTCGACATAATGACCGTGTGAAAGCCTTTGAACCTTCGGGTTTACGGCAGTTCTACGGCGCCATTAGTGATGCTTGGGTTTGCCCTTCTACGGCTGGACCACCGATGCTGTGGTATGTACTCGATACTATTAAACTGTGCCCAAGAGGTTGAGCTCTTGGGGGATTATGAGGTTTTGACGACTCGATCGGATGGCTCGACTTAATTCGGATGCTTGGTGGTGAGATGCATTCTTGGGAGACTCCAGATACGAGGATAGTCGTTAGAGCTCCGTCCATGCAGCCGCGACGAGACGAGTCCAAAGCAGACGACATTAGAGAAAAGTGGAGTAAGTGGTTCGTACCAGATCTAGATGAGATGACGTTCCACTCCGCCGACATCAGAGATGTGATGCGCATGCCGAGGCATGGTACTTGGACTTACCTTCCAGAAGGAGTCGCGATGAGTATGCAGTCGTTCCAGAGCAAGATGCAGATATAGGAAAGGACAACGACTTCCGGACAGTTAGCAGAGACGAGGCATGGAATAGACCGTGAGCAGGATTCCTTCCAGGACACTGCTGCAATGATACTTGCACCCAGGATCAGATGTGTCATGTACATTCAGAGAGCCAGAGGCCGACGCCAGTGATATGCTGTCTTACGAGTGGTCGTGATGATTGACCGAGAGATGACCAGAGAAGTGCCAGAATGGGATCATCCCCGTTAGCACACCTGACAGGGCCGATGAGCCGATGGACCAAGAGATTGGTAATTCACAGTGAAGACCTTAACCCAGGAGTGGTCATTGTTATGCACACCAGCAGGCCAGAGTTCATGATCATCGACGAGACGTCCCACTAGTGACCGCGACAGTTGGCCGAGATTCTTAGAGGATGCGCTTGAGCAGTACTATTCCGCCATTATTGATTACGATGTTTTGGGTGATTTATTCGTATGATTTGATTTTGATGATTGAGGATTTACGATCTTTGCACAGTGTTGCACTTGATATCGTTTTCGTGCTTTAGTTTCACATGTTTGTGATTTTACGGTTTTAAACAGTTGAGTTGGTTTTGTGCGTATGCATGCACACGAATTGGTTCCTGCACTCTGTATAGTTATTATATACTTGCAGTACAGTGATACGCCTTTTGTGCACTTAGATGCACTGGACTTCGGTTTCGATTGTGATACTCGGTATTTGTTTTGTGCACCTTGTGCACCTGATTGATTTTGCGCACGTTCGGCGCTTGATATTGGATTTCATGATTTCGTGCACGATGGATGCACCTGATTTGGATTTTCGCGCATGCTGGGCGCATGTTTTGAAGGGTGATTTTGGTGCACACCAGAGGCACTAGATTGAGAATTTTTCGTGCATGTCAGATGCACCTGATTTTGCTGTCAGGCACACATGTTGCCTACGACAGATGTTTCGTGCACACCCGATGCACCTAGATGTTGTTTCTGTGCGCATGTATGGCACATTCATGGATTTTGATTTCCGTGCGCACCAGACGCACGTAGCATTCATGTGCATATTTTGGGATTAATTTCGTATAGAGCAGTACGTTTTTATGATATTGCTATGTGTTTTCGTACTGAGCAGGACTAATCAGAGGACAGTACCTGAATATATTTTGCATGCATTGATAGTTATTGAAAGGATTTCCAAAAAGCGAGCTATAGCCTCAGTATTTACCTACGTGTCTGATATGACACGAAATGTTTAAAACAAGGAGACCCTTCTAAATTGTTTCCAAAACGGTGGAACGTACATTTCAAACAAGGGTATATATGTATATAGTTATTTTCTTATGATAGACGTCCGCCACTGTGCAGTGTTATACGCGTTGCACAGCGACTTAAAGAGATTTGGCATACATTTCCTTCAGATACTTACGACTTAAAGAGATTTCGAGTTATATCATATTGGTTTTGATTTGGATTTGGCATTGATGTCTTCTCCATAACTCCGATGATTGCGGGATGCTTGACGGAGTTTTGATTTGAGTTATATACTCATTTTTCAAGCGCATGCGCTGCGCTACGATTTGTTTTAGGTATTTACAATTTCGGAGCCCCGACGACTTGATGGTTTTTCTTAGATGTTTTAGTATTTGGGGGAGTTTGAATTTAAATTCGGGGACCGAATTTCTTTAAGGGGGGAAGATTGTAACGTTTTGAAAATCGTTTCGGTGAAATTTCGAAAAAATCGGTAAAATAAGGGGGTTTTCTGTAAAAAGTCAAAATGCAAATATCTTATTATAAAAATTAAATATACATATTCTAGCTATGTAATTGCTATTATTTGGTGTTTATTGAGCCGCTGGTGAAATTTCAAATTTTCCGAAAAAAAAATTATTATTTTATTATTATTTTTAAGCCGTCACTAATACTTTTAATTAGGGAAAATTACAAATTGGAATGAGTTGAAACAAATTTTGTGCATCATAAAACATTAAATAAAATTTTATCATATGGTTTTTGAAACGAAATCGGTTGCCAAATCGGTTTAGAAATTATTGAAGAAAAAAGGTTTTTTTTAGGGTAAATGGATGTTTGGGGCATTGTATTTATCATTTTTCATCACCCCACACCCGTACCCACACCCACGCACCCCCATTCACTTCTCCCCTTGGCTGAATTCAGCAGCCCCCATCTTTTTCCCCACTTGAATTTCAAAGAAAAGAAAAGAAAGAAAACAAAGGAAATGAAAGGAAATTGTAAAATGAGTTGGACCTTTGACTTTATGCCTTGACTTGGACTATTTTCCTCACCTCCCTCTCTCTCCTCTCCACTCCATTTTCAGCCGAGCCCCCCCTTTGTGCATCCCCAATTTTCCCCCTCTCTTTTCCTCATCAAAAAGTCTTCAAAATCCATCAAATTTCCATCAAAAATTAAACCAAAACTCAAATCTAACTCCTACCCATTTTTCATTAGCTATTCTTGCATGGATCTAGGGAGCAAGTTGGCATTTTAGAGGCTTTGAATTTCATGTTTGATCTCTTGATCATGAGGTATAAATTCTAACCTTTTCTTAAATTGTGTTAATTGTTTCATGTTAGCTTAATTAGGTTTTTTTTAATTAGTTCTAGGTGCTTGAATTAAAATTCAAGAGAAGGGTTTTGAATTAATGATTAGGGTTTGTGATCAAGTGAGGTTTTTATCAATTGGTTATGGGTGTAATGAGGAGATTAACATGTGGTTGTATGCAAAATCTAAGTTAGTTGCTATTTACTAATTTGTTAATTTAAAATTGTGATAACTTTGCTAATTGCTAACTAGGTTTTTATAATTAGTCTAATAATTAGGTTTAAAAATCTAATTATGGTTTCATAGCATTATTAACATTATAATGAGTGGTTTAATACCTTAGGTTATGCAAATCTAAGCTTAATTCTTAAATCGAAATTTTTTTTTTGCTTGAAAATTGTTAAAATTGGATAATTTGTAAACTAGGTTTTTGGGGTTTATGGAATTTAATGAGATTAAATTATGGGAATCATTTTTATGACTTATTTAAGATATTTAGTGAATATTGTGGCCTCTAGATTCGTCTATACATCGAGTTTTGTATAAAAACGGTGATTTGTGCTTGCTAGATTTTCGGGGTTTTTTGTGAATTTTAAGCTATTTTATATTATAATTAGTGCTTGTAATTGTACAAATTAGTGTGTTGGGAGCTTTCTCGATGGTTTGGCGTTTGTACGCCGACATCGAGGGTTTTTGGGTCGATTTGTGAAGCAACCATAGGTTTTGACCTATGTGAGATTCGTGCGTCGTTTTGGTCATGAGGCGGATTTTAATGCGATATGGTGCGTTATGATATGTAGGTACCCCATGTGGACTTCGAGACGACAAGCAAGCGCGTGGCGACGTCGGCACCGGCAAGCGAGGACCAGGTGAGTAGATTTATATCTACGGGGAGAAGTCGGGTGGATGGCGTATAGCACCCCCGCAGTCCGTGGTGGTGTATACGGATGCGTATACACACCAACAATTATTATATGTTATTTAGGATTAATAACGATGTTAGGATGGATATTGGTGTGTTGGATTACTTTAGTGTTGCGAACTCTAGGGTAGTGTTACACTACACATACACACATACATACACACATACATACTTGCATACATTCCTATTTATATGTGCTCATGGGATTCTTTATAGTTATGTGTTCACATGGGTATGGGACTATGTGTTCACATACGGATTTGAGGATGATACTTGGGATTGAGCTGTGTCGATGAGATTTGATTTGAGGCCGTGAGATCAGTGATATAGCAGGGTTCGTATCTTAGATACGACATGACGTTGTAGTGGGTCCTTGACGTAGTGTTTCATACACGTCCATGCATATGTAGGCGGTATCAGTATGGTACTAGACGTAGATCAGTACCCCGATCATAATATTTGATAAAGAGGATACCAGGTGAATAGTATGATGAATGTGATATTGACCCGTACCCAGATTGGGATGCCGTACGACGGATTTACGTACGAGCTATATTGATGATTGATTCGCATTCTTGACTTGGGATGCCTGATTATAGATATGGTATCGGATATGATATTATTGAGGCGGGATCGCCGACTATACATATACAGGTATGTATATGTATCGACTCAGATGTTAGGCGGTTTCCTTACCTGTAGTCCAGCTTGTTAGCTTAGCCCTTTAGTTAGTTAGTTGTTAGATTAGATTCGATTCTTACCTATTTCAAAAACTAACGAATCGTGGGTATTTTAAAAGACAGCCCAAGGGATCCTACGGATATTTCAAAAGACGTATCTTTTCATAAAAACACCGTAGTCCCTATTTTCAAAACCCCATGATTCGTGTTATTTCAAAAGGCACCATTTGTAGGACTTATATTAGATTAATGAAGATTAGTTATAGTTGCGTCTAGTTTTCAGCTCCCGCTCATTTTTATGGTCCGCTTCGCATCGCATGCTTATTTTATGTTTCATACTCCATTATTGATATCATGCTGTTAGGACACCAGCACCATTACGGATGATGCGTATGTACCACGTACACTTAATTGCCGGCTCACACACATTTTCATCGGTAATTGCCATGTCTCGCACGCCTTAGAAAATATTATTGCTTGACATAGCCTGTTAGCTAATAGTTAGACATGATATTAGTGTACTTGCCCAATATGTTAGTTTAGACATTGTAGTTATTACCTGCTACTTCTTGCATACTGTTATTCATTGTTATGCTGCATTCGTGGATTCTCATGCATATATTCACTATTTTACGTGTTATTGAGATTTTGGATTCGGATTTCCATGAGTTTTTCTGGATTTGGAGGAAAACCGCAAAAACTTATATGAACTGATTTCTCTCTTTTTAAAATAAAGTGCGGTTTTCCCATGATGTATGGGTCGTCCACCATGAGTTTGCTGATGGATTTCGAGACCCGATTCGAGGAGATGGATGAACCGTTTCGGGTACATGGTGGACCCGGTAAGGTACCCCGGGGCAAGAAGCGCGTGATGATGACGATGTGAGCCTGGCAGGGGAGCACTACCTACTGGTGATATTACCCGACGCGTCGGATATCCGGAGGATACCGTCGTGGTCTTGAGATGGATGGTAGGGGCCGGTCTGGACTGACGGCGCTCTAGATATTGTGATTGAGACTTGAGGTACATAGATTGTGACACAGAGATATCGAGGTATTTGGACACTTGTTTTGTGTCGATGCTGGGCACTGTTTTATGCTGATTTCATATATGGCACCTCATTTCTTTTAAGATACAGAAATCTCACTGATTTATGAAACCAGTTTTATTCAGTACATGCATTCTGTTTCATGCGTTCATACATCATCCATATGATATATTGCTACCTGAGGCACTGACACGGGCACATGAGATCACACTCGGGTTAGATATTACCCTAGCCATTGTTATAGGCTGCATGTTATTCATATATTTGAGGATATATTATGATCATTGACCTAGCTTGCGTTATTTATGCGATTTCTGCACGTAGATGTTTTTCTATTCACGAGTTGGCAACTCACCCCCGTTGTGCCCCAGTTTCTTGCAGGTTTGCCGTACAGGTTTCCTTACGGCTTGCGGGCATAGTTTCCTTCGGGTGTTTTGCTAGTAGGTGGGTTTACTTGTATCGTACCCCCATTATTTATCTTGTATATTATTATTCTGTTGTATCTAGAAGCTCCATCAACCAATCATGTATTTATTTTGAGTTAGAGACCAGTGATGTTTTTCTTTCGACCTTAGAGTCGCGCGTTTCATTTCTGTGGTTTTCATGTGGTTGGAGTTTTTGATCCTCGCCGTTGGCGTTGTATATTATATTGCTTGTGTGGTTGTGACCGTCGATTGACGAAGAGCTAGCTCCCGCTTGGGGATGCCTTTTTATTGATTTCGTATACTATTCATGTTGTATCCCGTTTGGGAGCCAATATTTACAAAGGAGACTCTGCCGAAATTTTCAGTAAATTTTTGATGTTTTTAGAAACCCGCATAATTCAGCTTATGCTATTAAAACTACTTGATTTAAATTGGTTTTCCTTCACTCTACTACTTTTCTTGGTTTGGATTTCTGGGTTTTCGGTTTACTTAGGTTACGTACGCCTCGAGACGTTCGTAGTTTAAGTGCCGGTCATGTTCCGTATTTTCGGGTCGTGACAGCCGATACATAGGATACTAGTCGGTTATATGCGATATGACCGGGTCGTTAAATCAAGTGTTGATTTAATGATTTAATGCTTAATTATATATTTGATATATTACTTTGCATTAACTAGTATTGGTTCACTTTAAATGGGTTTTCTCACTTGTAGTTCACAAGTTGTATATGTGATATACTTTTGTGCACTTGATTGTATCATGTTTGATGATACATGTTTATTTGGTTAAGTGTAAAGAATTAAACCACGGTTAAGTTGATGATTAGGGTTTTGCTTATTCCTTTATTTATTTGTTTATTCATTTTGGAAAAGATAAGAAAAGAATGGTGTCTTTATTTGTTGTTTTGTTGAAGCTTCATGAAGCTTTGACCTAGTCCACCATTCTTGTCTCTTGCTTAACCCTAACCATCATAACTAACCATGGTCTATTCTCTACACTTAACTAAGGTTAGAATATGATAAGAATCAATTCTTTTTCAATTATTCAAATGAACACTTATCATATTCTTTCTTCATCTTCTTCTTCATGAGCAAGAAAGAAAAGCTTGCCTCATCAATGGCAAGTGATGAAATCATGTGAGAAATCCAATTCCAAAGTGAACCCACTTCCTATTTCTTCATCCTCTACCTCTTACCAAGTAGTATAGGGTGTTTCCTCCACAAGTTTCATGACTTGGTGAAGTGGGAGCTTGATCTAGCGATGCCTCGACGTAGATCATCTTCGGCATCGAAGCCGACAACCAAGCCCGCCCATTTCTTCGATGAAGCCGATGCTAGAGTCCGGAATCTGATTTGGACAGCGGAGGGACATCATCGCGGAGCTTAGGAGGTGGTGGATCGGATCTACAAAGGTTGTAGCCTCTTTCTTTTAGTTAAGCTGTTAACTATTTTCTTTTTCGCCTAAAATTCTAGTTAACGATCCGTATTAGGGTTTCTCGGCACATGTAAAATTTAAAATTGGCATGGTTGATGCCTTGTGAGACCTCATTAGCGTGCCTAGGAACCCTGCACATACATGCTATTATGTCCTGCCATACCTGTATTATAGATGCTAGGATGCTTGTGTGCATACTTGCGATAGCCTCTATAGATGTTATTTATTACTCACGAGTTGGCAACTCACCCCCGTTGTGCCACAGTCTTTTGCAGGTCCGCTCCGTCAGCACAGTAGCGGCGGGCGCACCGCTTCTTTTGCCTCTCTTGCCAGGACTCGAGGTTTTTGCTCGTAGGTGGGTTGTATTATTATTTTTGTACCACCTTGTATATTCTTGTATCTAGTGTACTCCATCTACTGTATTTACCAGTATTGCTGTATATTGACCTAGAGATGAGACTGTGAGATTTGTGGACTTTTTATGCTGTATTTTGGGGTCGAGCTCGCTTGAGTCGACATGCGGTTTTTCTTATGATTCTTTATGTTTATTTTGCATGTTGTTGTTTTATATTGCGTGGGATTTGTGACCGCCTTGTGGCGAAGAGCTAGCTCCCGCTTGGGGATGCCTTATTTGTTCTATTGATATATATTCTTGTTGTACCCATTTTGGGGGCCGGTATTTACAAAGGAGACTCTGCCGAAATTTTCGGAAAAATTGATATTGTTTTTAAAAAGGGTTGATATGACTTATTTGATAAACTCGCTTTAAATTGATTGGCTTTCCTTCACTCTTTTGCTTATTTGGTTTTGGTTTCTTGGCTTTGGCTTACTTATTTTACGGACGTCTTGAGACGTTTCGTAAACTTAAGTGCCAGTCACGTTCCGTACCCTGCGGGTCGTGACATGTAGTCATATTAGAAACTAGAGCATAGTTAAGTGTGATATGCTACTACTACCCTAGGATGACGTTTAGCGATATTACCGCTTAGGGTTCTGTAGGACTAGATAGTCGATGTAGATTCGTCGTACGAACCATACCTTTATCCAAAATAAAGAATCGTGTGTATCCTTTAAATGTATATCTTGAGGGATGTTACGTATTTTCAAATGATATCTTTTCGTTAAAACACCGTAACCCCTATTTTCAAAACTACGATTCACTTTCTTAAAAATTTGATTGTATGGTTCGGGTGTGTTGTTAGATTAGATATATATACTTAGTAGAGATAGCATATTTATGTAAACTCGACATCATATGAGACATAAATGCGATGAAAGAATACAAGACGAATTTGATGATATGATAAGATGATGATATGATATGATGGCATACGGATGCGAGTCGATCGAGATGATTTATACCCTGCCGGTCCCCTGATATGAGATTATTGCAGATGCAACCTGGGACATAGGTATATAAGGTTATATACATATATAGAATGTTGTGAGTCATGAATGATAGGCCGTATGTGATATTAGGCCGTATCCTCATTTGTCTTATAGGATGATAGGATCCCTATTAGCTTAATGCCGCCACACGATGATATTCCATGCGTGATGAGTTGACTTGATGATTGATCCTTACCCTTGACTAGAGCTTGCCGTACGATGGATTATACCGTACGCGATGTTATTGGGCTAGATGCCGATTGATAGATTCACCGACTCGGACACATGATAGTTATGTATAGCTTATAGCTGTTAGCTGATGATTTACTTGCTGCACTCATGATATTATTATGGCATCGCATATACCTGTGATTGTACACCTACACCATTATCGATGATGCGTATGTTACACGTACACATATTTACCGGCTCACATACTTCATCATCGATAATTGCCATGTCACTACACAGTAGGGTTGCTGCATCATGACATATATATTGCTACATTAATATTTTCGGATATACACATTTGTATATCCATATTCGTGCATATATATATTGATACATTCATACTTGTATACATACACATTGTATATTCATATTTTGTGCACACATTCATGGTACATCTATACCTGCGCATATACATATGGTACCTACATAGATAGCTGGTTTTATTGGAAAATTGGGAACCGCATGTTATACTTTAAAACCGGAATCATTTTAAAAGAGCGGTTTTCCCCTTAATATGTTATATCATTGTTCCATGTTGCATGATACACGGATATGCTTGCATTCTTTTTATATGTTGCATACATCAT
Source organism: Agapanthus africanus (assembly GCA_030015575.1). NCBI lineage: Eukaryota > Viridiplantae > Streptophyta > Magnoliopsida > Asparagales > Amaryllidaceae > Agapanthus > Agapanthus africanus. Next base: position 222,125,976 of record JASDDO010000029.1, read on the forward strand.
GCTCTATTATTTTACGCATTGAGATTTGCTGTTTTCATGAGATTTCTGGATTTGAGAACCGTGGCTATTTCAAAAGAAAGCATATGTTGTTTTAAAAACCCGGTTTCTCTTGATTTGATATTGCAGTGCGTCCACCATGTGTTTTCTCGGTTCTGAGAGTGGAATGTGAAACCCGATTCGAGGAGTGGTAGGCACCGATTGCGGGTACATGGTGAACCCGGTGAGGTACCCCGGGGTAAGAAGACTCGTATATGTTAGATGGTGAGCCCGGCAGGAGGAGCACTACCTACCGGTGATAGTATGTAGACTCGGCGGTTATCCGGAGGATACCGACCAGAGTAGCGAGATAGATATGAGGGCCAACCAGGGAGTACGGCGCCTGAGGGCCGATCTGAGGATGCGGCGCCTGAGATATATGGGGATTTACGTGCCGATGATGGGCACGGTTTTCATGATGTTTTCGAGTGTCGATGCTAGGCACTCAGGTTCCATGATTTGATGTGTCGGGAGGGACACTGTTGATATATATATACATCTTCATACTTTCATGCACACTCTTTTATGATATTTACATGCATGTTATTGTTGCGTCAGTGGTTGACGCGTGGACTGGATCCACATACATACATACATACACTGATGTTACTATGGGAGATTATACACATGCTTATAGACATTGATTCATGCGTAGACGAGATCCACATATCTGCATACCTTGATTATGGTTGGACGATACCCATATACATGCATTGATTATTATTGTTGGATAGTATCCGCATGCACATAGGTAGTGACTACCTTGTTGGCACATATACGACCCGGTCACCATAGATATCATAGTTTTACCTTTTGATATAGTTGACCTAGGAGTCATTGTTTATTCGATTTCTACCTGTAAATATATTTCTATTCACGAGTTGGAAACTCACCTCCGTTGTGCCACAGTTCTTGCAGATTGACCGCTTGGATCAGTAGCGGATTCGCTGGCACACAGCTTTATTTGGGTGTTTTGCATTGGTAGGTGGGACATTGTATCGTACCCACTCTTGTATTATATTTCATATTGTATCTAGTTAACTCCATCAATCAATCAAAAGTTGTATTTGTATAAGTGATGAGACTTAGTGAGACTTGTAGTTGCGAGATTGAGCGATGGGTTTTATTTTCCCTTTGGGGTTATATCTTGCTCATTTCTTTATCTTTTTGTGGTGAACTTCGCCGTTGGGCGTCGTATACTTATTTATGTTGTATTGCGTGTTTGTGATCCGCCGTTTGGTGAAGAGCTAGCTCCCTCTTGAGGATGCCATTATTCTTGCTATGTATCGTGGTTTTGGATCAAAAAATACACAGGAGGTGCTGCCAAAATTTTAAAAGACGAAACATGTTTTCAAATTAGCAAATTTCACTTGCATCATTCATGTTTATTTTCTACGGATTAAGAAAACTCGATTTCATATACCTTTATTTCAAAAACCCACCTCCTTTATTTTTCTAAAAGGTTTAGATTTCTGGGTTTCAGCTTATTTGAATTCCGTTACGCCTTTAGACGTGGCGAGATTCAAGTGCTGGTCACGAGCTAATATTTCGGGTCGTGAAAAAGTTGGTATCAGAGCGCTAGGTTTAACCTTTGTTCGAGTCTATGTTTGACTATGCGGAGTCTAGGGCGGGAGTGTATTTCGGAACCTAGGCTTGACCTTACGGAACTTAAACTTGAACGGTGGTATTAGACCCGAATTTTCGTTTCATAGGCTGACCCTGATTGATGGAGTAGGTAGCTTTAGTAGAGTGATGTACCGTACGTATGTTCCGCGGCATATTTATGATACGATACTCCACTTAAGAAACCTTAGGATGTACATATTTTTGAGATAAGTGATTCTCTTCGTATCCATGATTATACATCCCTTGGAGATCCTCGATTTTATTAGTTCCATGATCATACTTTCATTGATGCTGTTCCTTCTTATGATCATGTATCCATACTAGATTTGTCGTTTCCTCTCATGCCGTTGATCTGCTCTCTTTGATGCTCGATTGAGGTTCCTGTCACCATAGTTTGAGCGCAGTTTGAGCTGCTGCTAGTGTTACGGTCAGGGCGAGCTCGTCTGGTACGAGGGCCGACCATTGTTTTTTCTGGTGACATGGGAACGTCTCGAGTTAGTATTGATGATTGTGACCTCTTGTGGAGGCGGGTGCTTAGTTTTACACCGGATGATCGGGCCATTGCTAGAGCTTCCAGTTGAGAGAGGACTGTTGATGTACAGCATACCTCAGAGATTTTGATGTCGCCTACCGTGCAGACAGATGACCTAGCTGTTGCTGAGATTGATAGAATGTCGCTCCCAGAGCTTACGAGCTAAGACCGCCGGAGCTTCCAGGCGGAAATGCGACAGATGATAGCTAGTCTACCCCGATTTGAGAGACGAAAGTGATTCGTCCGATTTATGCGCCGGAGCAGGCCCAGTCGAGTTGAAGATTTCCAGTATGGAGAGTCTTAATCGGATCTAGAGCAGACCGATTTAGAGATGACCACCAATGTATCGTCTTTCCTGGAGGATTGAGGCGCTGTTCAGCGTACAGACGAATGAGCCAGTTGTTGCTGCAAATGACGAGGTATCGCCCAGGGGTTGAAGCTACTGCAGCATAAGTATATACTTAAAGATATGATGGAAGGTCGCTAGCTACCCAAGGGTGAAGGACTAGGACATGTGGTCCGTTCGCTACCCGATGCGAGGTCATCAGATAGATGGATTCCAGCTAGAGACGACTTCACGCAGATTCGTTGAGAGTCGATAGAGACGATTGAATGTCAGGAAACCATATTCCAAGTTTAAACTATTCGGAAAGACGTGCAAGCAATTCTATGGACCCTCTAGAAGAATGAAACCCTAACTCGATATAATGACCGTGTGAAAGCCTTTGAACCTTAGGGTTTACGGCAGTTCCACGGCGCCATTAGTGAGGCTTGGGTTTGCCCTACTACGGCTGGATCACTGATATTGTGGCATGTACTCGATACTATTAAACTGTACCCAAGATGTTGATCTCTTGAGGGATTATGAGGTTTTAACATATCGATCGGATGGTTACACATCATTCGGATATCTTATGATGGGATACATTGCTTGGGAGACTCCAGATACGAGCATAGCCGTTGGAGCGCAGTCCTTGCAGCCACGAGAAGACGAGTCCGAATCAGTCGACATTGGAGCCGAGTGAAGTAAAGAGTTCGCACGAGAATTCGATGAGGTGACGTTCCACTCCGCTGATATCAGAGATGTGATACGCGTGCAGAGGCGTAGTATATGGATATACCTTCTAGAAGGAGTCGCGAGGAGTATGCAGCCGTTCCGGAACAAGAAACAGATATAGAAAAGATAATAACTTCCGGGCAAATCGGCAGAAATGAGATTTGAGAGAGACCTCGACAGGACCTTTCTGGAATACTATACGAGAAGACCTGGACCAAGAGTGATCATTTTGCACACCCAGAAGGCCAGGGTTCGGCATCGTCGACGAGATAGTTGACCAGGTTCGGATAGAAGACCTCACCCAGATGCGTTGTGAGTTGATCGAGGACGGACGAACATTGAGTATTCCTCCGATGGTTGGGACGAGTTTCCGAGGACGTGTTCGGCCAGATATCTTCTACCGAGTGATGAAGATACCGAGTTCGTGACTTCGAGTCCGTGTGAGAGACTTCGGCTTGACCGTGGCCGAGAACAGTTGCAGTGCGCATATAGCATGGCTTGATGTCATAGTGAGAGATGATAAAGACGAGTGGAACCAGAAGTTCGTGCGAGACGCTGACGAGCTGTTATTACTCCCCGTCGAGATCAAAGGCCTGATATGCTTACAGAGGCATTAAGATACGGCCAGTTTCCGAGGGAATGTGTTCGGAACACGCAGATGTCCAGAAAACGAGGGAAGATTATGTAAGAGTACCAGCCTCCGTACAGTTCGGCATAGGCGACATCGGAAGGGATCTTGAGCAGGATTCCTTCCGGGACACTGAGCAATGAGATTTGCACCGAGGATCAGATGTGTCACGTATAGTTAGAGGACCAGAGGCCGACGCCAGCAACGTGCTGCTTTATGAGTGGTCATGATAATTGACCGAGAGATGACCAGAGAAGTGCTAGAGCGGAATCGTCCCCGTTAGCACACCTGACAGGGCCGATAAGCCGATAGATTGCGAGATTGGTAATCCGCAGAGAAGATAAGGACCAAGAGACCGAGGATGCCAGACCGTGAGCAGGAGGCAAGCGGATGTTTTTGTTCTGCCAGTTTCTAGGAGCACCGATTTATTTCTCGACATTGTAGGAGGTGTACCTCGATGTCCTTTGTCGCGATTTGTGTTTGTGATCTGAGTATCACGCTTATATCGCTTGGATTTGAGTTTTGATGACTAGTTTCCTGATATTGATTTCGTGCACCATGGTTGCACCTACTGGATATTTACATTTGTGCATAGTTCTTGCACTTGAGATATGTTTTTATACACCGTTGTGTTGATTTGCGATTGTTCATGCTTATTGCATTTGATGTCGATTTTATACACCTTGGTGTACTCGGTGTTGCTGTTTATGCATTTAAGTTATTGATCGGTATTTCGTGCACTAGACGCATTGTATTTGTATTACGTGCACTGGATGCACTGTATTTGTATTTCATGCACTGGATGCACTGTATTGGTATTTTATGCACTAGATTGCATTTCTTGCATTTGTTGCACCGGACGGGTATCTATGCGTTTGTCACACTGGATGTATACTCCGTACCTTGGTTGCACCTGATTTATATCCTTGAGCATTCATTTTACCAGAGTGGTATTTCCGTGCACATTGGATGCACAGGGTCGAGATTTGTGCACAATAGATGCACCCAATATTGCTGTCGTGCACACCCGTTGCAGTGGACAGATGCTTTCGTGCACACCCGTTGCACGTAGTTTTGGGTTTTTGTGCGTATTATGGCACCTGTATTTGGATTTGGTTTCCATGCGCACCAGACGCATGTGATTATTGGATACGCCTTTTGAGGCTGATTTTGCTTTTGAGCACTTTGTTTTCATGTTGGGCACTATATTGTGTAGTAGCCAAACAGGACTGATCTGAGGACAGTACCTGAGTACTTTGCATGCATTAAAAGTTTACCAAGAGGTTTTCGAAAAAGAGGAGCTATAGTCTCGCTATTTCCTACGTGTACGTGAGCGACACGAACGTTTATAAAGGAAAACCTTTTGGGATATTTTGAAAACGACGGAACGTGTATTTAAGAAAACATATATGGACATATATTATTATTTTAAAATGAGCGTCCATCAGCTATGCCGGGAGTTACGCATTCCCACGGTGACTTAGAATGGATTTTGCATGTGTTTTATTCAGATTTTGGAGTTTTCAAAGATACGTACTATACACGTATTATAGTATTTGACTAGCGTATATTGGATTTCAGTAGTGAATTTCGAGATGTGCATCTCTATTGTGACTCCGAGGATATGCGTGCAAATCCGATGATTTGTGTGACGCTTGATGGAGTTTGATTTTGATTTTTGTACTCGTTTTTATACGTACTTGACGCGCTGTGTTATTTCTGCGTCTTCCATGATTTCGGAGCCCCGTTGTTTTGAGCCGATTATAGAAATGTTTTAGATTTTGGGGGTTTAAATTTAAATTCGGGGACCAAATTTATTTAAGGGGGGAAGATTGTAACATTTCAGAAAATATAAAATATTATTTTTGGGAATTTAATATTAAAATAATATATTTCCCGAAAACTGCCGATTTGTGAAATTGGGGTTTTCGAAAAAGGGTATAAATATATACCAATAATTATGAAATAAATAGAAATTAAAATTATTTATTCATTTAATAATATAATTAAAGGATTTGGCATTTTTAAAATTTATTATACGCAGTTTCGATAAAACCCCGATTAGTGCACTGCTAAACGCGATTAAGCCAAATCCGCGTTTTTACAGTTTCCATGGTTAGTGCACCATGACATGTTCATTTTTTTACATGTTTCATTTCATTTGGGCTTTATATTAGGGTTTATTGGTGGTGAGAAAAGAGAAATGATTAAGGGAAAAGTCAATGGAGACATAATGAGTGGTTAGGTGAGCTTTGGAGAAAGAAAGAGTGTGTGAATTAGTGAGAGAGAGAGGGGGGGCTGCTGCCTTAGCCATTTTCCCACCTCATTTTACCTTGCCTCTTCATCTCCCTCAAGACACAACCCTCCACAAAAATCCCTAGATCCATCTCCTAACAATCCCCAAAACCCTACACACCCTTCACAAATATTAATCCCCTCTTCAACCACTACACATGGGACCAAGAAAAATTCAGTTTTGATGATCTTGGGGGATTCATGGGTACTTTATGAGGTAATCCCTTCAATAATTGGGTAATTTTCCATTTACTTAAGTATTTATATGTGTTTAGATGTGATATTGTGGAGGTAGTGAACATTGGGAAACCCTAGTGAAGATTGAGTGTTGGTTTGAATTGGGTGATGCCTAGTAGCTGTTAACTAAATTTAGGTGCAGTTTAGTGACCTAGACCAGAACTTAGAAACCCCAAAACACGGATTTAAAAACCCGACATCGGATAAATGTGTGATATGTGGAGGTATTTTGGAATCTGGAGCAACCCGGGGACACTAGAATTGATTTTGGAATTACTGGGAGTCGTGCAGGCACCTAGGAAGCTACCACCAAGACCCGAACCCCTAATTCAAATCCTAGGCCGCAGATTTAATCATTCTGGCCGTAATTTGCCGCCAGAGTAGAAGGGAATGGGTTCATATTTGTTCCTGGGCTCATTTTGCACTAAAATAGACCCCTCCTATATGCAGTTTTGGCTAATTGTCACCTGGGGAAAATCTGGTAGCATTTTGGTGTGTTTTAGGCTATGTTTTCCGTATTTTGAAATGCAATTTCTTGATATTTGGATTTGTATTCGGTTGCCGGGTGTTTGTACATCGACAACAGAGGTTGTTTGATTGATTTGCACGTTTAGGCCATAGGTTCTAACCTATGAGCACACCGTGCGCCGTATCGGTTTTCTGCCTCGATTTTTAATACGTATTGTGATTTTTATTATTGTAGATACCCTCGCATGGATTTCGAGGTGAAGAAGCGTGGCGTCATCGATTTCGGCGAGCGAAGACCAGGTGTGTAGATCTATATCTACCGGGGAAGTCGGGTGGATGGCGTATAGCACCCCCATAAATTTCTGATGGAAAAACCGATTTATAGAGTATGGTTAGGAAACCTAGATTAGGAAACTAGGGTTAGAATATAGATAACTATGTAGTCATATTAGAAACTAGAGGATAGTTAATTGTGATATGCTACTACTACCCTAGGATGACGTTTAGCGATATTACCGCTTAGGGTTCTGTTGGACTAGATAGTCGATGTAGATGCGTCATCCGAACCATACCTTTTTCTAAAATAAAGAATCGTGTGTATCCTTTAAATGTATATCTTGAGGGATGTTATGGATTTTCAAATGATATCTTTTCCTTAAAACACCATAACCCCTATTTTCAAAATTACGATTCACTTTCTTAAAAATCTGATTGTATGGTTCGGGTGTGTTGTTAGATTAGATATTTATACTTAGCAGAGATAGCATATTTATGTAAACTCGACATCATATGAGACATAAATGTGATGAAAGAATACAAGACGAATTTGATGATATGATGAGATGATGATATGATATGATGGTATACGGATGCGAGTCGATCGAGATGATTTATACCCTGCCGGTCCCCTGATATGAGATTATTGCAGATGCGACCTGGGACATAGGTATATAGGGTTATATACATATATAGAATATTATGAATCATGGGTGATAGGCCGTATGTGATATTAGACCGTACCCTCATTTGTCTTATAGGATGATAGGATCCCTATTAACTTAATGCCGCCGCACGATGATATTCCGTGCGTGATGAGTTGACTTGATGATTGATCCCTACCCTTGACTAGAGGTTGTCGTACGATGGATTATACCGTACGCGATGTTATTGGGCTAGATGTAGATAGATAGATTCACCGACTCGGACACATGATAGTTATGTATAGCTTACAGCAGTTAGCTGATGATTTACTTGCTGCACTCATGATATTATTATGGCATCACATATACCTGTGATAGTATACCTGCACCATTATCGATGATGCGTATGTTACACGTACACATATTTGCCGGCTCACACACTTCATCATCGATAATTGCCATGTCACTACACAGTAGGGTTGCTGCATCATGACATATATATTGCTACATTCATATTTGCGGATATAGACATTTGTATATCCATATTCGTGCACATATACATTGATACATTCATACTTGTACACATACACATTGTATATTCATATTTTGTGCACACATTCATGGTACATCTATACCTGCGCATATATATATGGTACCTACATAGATAGCTGGTTTTATTGGAAAATTGGGAACCGCATGTTATACTTTAAAACTGGAATCATTTTAAAAGAGCTGTTTTCCCCTTAATATGTTATATCACTGTTCCATGTTGCATGATACACGGATATGCTCGCATTCTTTTTATATGTTGCATACATCATGCTCTATTATTTTACGCATTGAGATATGCTGTTTTCATGAGATTTCTGGATTTGAGAACCGTGGTTATTTCAAAAGAAAGCATATGTTGTTTTAAAACCCGGTTTCTCTTGATATGATATTTCAGTGCGTCTACCATGTGTTTTCTCGGTTCTGAGAGTGGAATGTGAAACCCGATTCGAGGAGTGGTAGGCACCGATTGCGGGTACATGGTGGACCCGGTGAGGTACCCCGGGGCAAGAAGACTCGTATATGTTAGACTGTGAGCCCGGCAGGGGGAGCACTACCTACCGGTGGTAGTATGTAGACTCGGCGGTTATCCGGAGGATACCGATCGGAGTAGCGAGATGGATATGAGGGCCGACCAGGAAGTGCAGCGCCTGAGGGCCGATCTGAGGATGCGGCGCCTGAGACATATGAGGATTTACGTGCCGATGATGGGCATGGCTTTCATGATGTTTTCGAGTGTCGATGCTAGGCACTCAGGTTCCATGATTTGATGTGTCGGGAGGGACACTGTTGATATATATATACATCTTCATACTTTCATGCACACTCTTTTATGATATTTACATGCATGTTATTGTTGCGTCAGTGGTTGACGCGTGGACTGGATCCACATACATACATACATACATACACTGATGTTACTATGGGATATTATACACATGCTTATAGACATTGATTCATGTGTGGACGAGATCCACATATCTGCATACCTTGATTATGGTTGGACGATACCCATATACATGCATTGATTATTACTGTTGGATAGTATCCGCATGCACATAGATAGTGACTACCTTGTTGGCACATATACGACCTGGTCACCCTTGATATCATAGTTTTATCTTTTGATATAGTTGACCCAGGAGTCGTTGTTTATTCGATTTCTACTTGTAGATATATTTCTATCCACGAGTTGGCAACTCACCCCCGTTGTGCCACAGTTCTTGCAGATTGACCGCTTGGATCAGTAGCGGATTCGCTGGGACACAACTTTATTTGGGTGTTTTGCATTGGTAGGTGGGACATTGTATCGTACCCACTCTTGTATTATATTTCATATTGTATCTAGTTAACTCCATCAATCAATCAAAAGTTGTATTTGTATAAGTGATGAGACTTAGTGAGACTTGTAGTTGCGAGATTGAGCGATGGGTTTTATTTTCCCTTTGGGGTTATATCTTGCTCATTTCTTTATCTTTTTGTGGTGAACTTCGCCGTTGGGCGTCGTATACTTATTTATGCTGTATTGCGTGGTTGTGATCTGCCGTTTGGCGAAGAGCTAGCTCCCGCTTGGGGATGCCATTATTCTTGCTATGTATCCTGGTTTTAGATCAAAAAAATACAAAGGAGGTGCTGCTAAAATTTTGAAAGACGAAACATGTTTTCAAATTAGCAAATTTCACTTGCATCATTCATGTTCCTTTTCTACGGATTAAGAAAACTCGATTTCATATACCTTTATTTCAAAAATCCACCTCCTTTATTTTTCTAAAAGGTTTAGATTTCTAGGTTTCAGCTTACTTGAATTCCGTTACGCGTGGCGAGATTCAAGTGCTGGTCACGAGCTAATATTTCGGGTCGTGACACCGGGACTTCCTTGCAGGTACTCGGCGCACACTCCTCAAAACCATCAATCTCCTTAAAAGCCATTGAGACCCACACGCAACAGGAGATCACCTGCAAGATCCACCGGGAGATCAACGGAAGACAACATCTGACGGAGATCCGAAAATGACCTCCATCAGTTGGCGCCGTCTGTGGGAAACAGAAACTCCACAAAAAACAAAGTTGGCCTTCCGATCTCCATCTACATGGCAACCGATCACCCTGAAGGTCCAAACACCCGCTGCCGCCTCCCTTACAATTGAGGCGCGGGTGAACCTCCGCCGAATGTCGACGACTCCTCCACCGGCCACCGCCTCAAAGACTCCGGCGGCCGCAGGCCCCTCGATCCGTCCCATTCAACCTCGAAGTCCCATGTCGGAGAGCCTCGCCTCAAGCCTTGTCACACCCTTAAAACTACCGAGGCGGTGGCGGTCAGCTCGCCTGCTTCCAGGCATGACCGATACCCCCTCCCTCGACGGGTTCGCGCTCACGAAGCCAGCCAAGGAAGCTCGAGGACAACCTCACCGCGGGGCCTAAGGGACCTCGCCGAAAGAAATCGGAGCCCATCAAGAACTATGGTCATTATGACAGGGGGTCAGTCGAGCTCCCGCGAGACTCGGCACCCCACGCTGGCAACCGACGCCAACGGCCGCCCGAGCAAAAAGGCCAGGGACCACGAGCCTATCACCTTTGGCGACGGGGACCTCTACGGCATATCCATGCCCCATAATGACCCTCTGTTGATCACGGCCCGAATCCACCGGTACGAGGTCCACTGGATACTTGTCGACTCGGGAAGCTCGGTAGACATCCTCTTCCACGACTGCTTTCTGCGCATGGGGCTCACCCCAGCAGACTTGAAACCGACCTCCCATATCCTTGCAGGGTTCACAAACCACTCTATCCCAGCGGAAGGGGTGTTCACCTTGCAGTTCAACGTCGGGGAGCCCGGCCGCACCCGTACGTTGCTTGTGGACTTCATCATAGTAAAGGTCCCATCGGCCTACAACGTCCTCCTCGGCCGCCCGACGCTGAACTCCCTCTAGGCCCAGATATCGACCTACCACCTGGCGATGAAGTTCCCTCTCGATCAGGATGGGATAGGTCAGGTCTACGGAAACCAGCAGGTCGCGAAGGTATGCCTTACCGAAATATCTTCGTCCGAGCAGCCGGCCGATGACGCTGAGGTAAAATACGACATCAAGGGTTCTCTGGACACCCGAGACGAGCAGAAGGAGGTCCGGGGGACGCCGGTCGAACCACTGACCGAGGTGCCCCTGACGGAAGGGGACAATGAAAAAGCCGTCCAAGACAGATCACTCCTGACAGGGACTCAGCGAGATGACCTTGTCAGTTTCCTCAGAAATAGCTCCAACTTCTTCGCCTGGGCGCCTGCTGACATGCCTAGGATCGACCCTAAAATCATTTCTCACAAGCTCGGGGTTAATCCTACGGCCCGACCCGTCAGACAGAAAAAGCGAAGCTTTGCCCCGGTCAAGCAGAAGGCTATCGTAGATGAGGTTGATCGACTTCTCGCCGCCAACTTCATCCGGAATGTACCATACTTGGAGTGGCTGGTGAACATAGTTCTGGTCAGGAAGTCAAGCGGAAAGTGGCGCATGTGCGTCGACTTCACCGACCTCAATAAGGCCTGCCCCAAGGACAACTATCCTCTCCCTTGGATAGATTAGCTCGTCGATAGCTCGGCCGACCACAAGCTTTTGAGCTTCATGGATGCTTTCTCCAGCTACAATCAGATCCGTATGAATCCGGAAGATGAAGATCTTACCGCATTCACAACGGACCAGGGGGTATACTGCTACAAGATGATGCCCTTTGGCCTCAAGAACGCCGGGGCCACGTACCAACGGTTGGTCAATCGCATGTTCAAGCCACAGATCGGCATGAATATGGAGGTCTACGTTGACGTTATGCTTGTCAAATCCGTCTCATCGGCCGACCATGCCAGGGATCTGGGCGAGGCCTTCGAAGTGCTCTGCAAGTTCAAGATGAAGCTAAACCCCGCCAAATGCGCATTCAGAGTCACCGGGGGAAAGTTCCTCGGTTTCATGGTCACTCACGTTAGAATCAAAGCTAACCCAGAGAAAATCGACGCTATCCTCAACATGGCCGCGCCCAAGACCAACGTCGAGAGCATGCAGCTCACGGGACGAGTCGTCGCTCTGAGCCGTTTCATGTCCAGGTCGAGGGAGAAATGCCTCCCGTTCTTCAAGGCTCTGATGAAAATCCCGAGGTTCGAATAGTTAGAGGAGTGCCAGGCCGCCTTAGACCAATTGAAGAAGCACCTCGCAACGCCGCCACTGCTCACCCGACCAGTTGAAGGAGACGAGCTGTCGCTGTACCTGGCGGTATCCGACCAAGCGGGGGGCTCGGTGTTCGTCCGAGAGTTCGTAGGAGCGCAGAAGCCGGTGTACTACGTGAGCTATGTATTTAAGGACGCAAAGATGAGGTATCCAGCTATAGATAAGATTGTCTTGGCCCTCGTGGTGGCCTCAAGGAAGCTGCGGCACTACTTCTAAGCATACACCATCATCGTCCTCACTGAGCGCCCGTTGGGGGCTATCCTTGCATCACCGGAATCCTCGGGCCGCTTAGAAAAGTGGAGGTAGGAACTGTCTCAGTTTGACATAAAATACCGACCAAGGCAGGCCATCAAAGCACACGCCCTGGCCGACATCATCGTTGAATTCACCATCCCTAGCAGGGAACCAGAGTCCACGCCGCCCCTCGCAACTCAGTGTCCCATCGTGGAAAGGCTTGGCTCGGTTCCTGAGTGGGTCATCAACGTCGACGGTGTTGGAGATAGTGCCCTCAGAGTCAATTATTGGATCGCAGGTACGTGATTGCACTGATTGCGGAGGACCTATACCAGTAGGACAGTCTTACTCAAGATGATAGTATGCTATCTGGTTTGCCTTTATCAGTCGTGTACAGGTTCAGGTGACTGATCACTGTTACACTTTGATAGAGCCCTTAGAATCTTGCTTTACTACCAACAGTATTATGGCGATCATATACGTGAGAGTTGGGTGGTTTATACGCATATCCTTAATTGTTGTCCCTAGTCGTGGGTGTTTCGAGACAGGGCATCGATACTCCGGAGTAGACTAGTGTATACAGTCGAGACCCCGACGAGGGGCGGTGGCCGGTCTCACAAGCCACGGGTGTCAGTTGGATCACCTAAGATGTATACAGGTGCTCATTGGGTTATGAGTACACCGGACAGGACTCGCCGGGAACCTGCTAGTTGGTATTATACATATCGTCAGATAGCAGTTCCCTGATGACATGTGTACAGGTTAGTTCATCAACCTGAGGTCGTCATTTGTCTCGTGTGAGTTCCCACTGTGCTTTGATTTCTATCCTACCACGGCTCAAAGGAGTTGTGCAAACAGGTAGTTTTTTGGTACAGTCCCGAGCCACATGGAGGCACGTGAGCGGATTGGCAGGGGATTCATCTCTCCCGGTATTGGGGGTGAGATCGTGCTGTGTCTAGGAGAGCCATTACATAAAGCCCACGGCCGTGGCAGGAGATTTACTGGTAGGTACTCCAGTAGTATATCAGGGTGTTATTAGGCTACACTCCGACACGACTTATACTGCTATTGGGGGTCTGACGTTACTAGCCCATTAGGCAGATATGCGATACTCATAGACGAACGGACCAGACTGTATATACATTGTCACTGTTAGGCTCAGTAGGTGATCAGTCGAAAATATTGCATTCTTAACACGGAAATTTCCCTATCATTTGCACTCATTTAGAAGTGTTCGGCATTCATATTTCACATATTAGCAAATCAGTCATAAAATATCAGATTGCATGTGTTAGACTCTAAAACCGACACTATAAAGGAAATTGACCGCATTTCATGGCATCGCATCATCTCTGTATTTGTGCAACACTTGTGTCGAGATTTGTGCAGGAAATTGCAGGAGCAAAGCCAAAAGAGCTGATAAAAAATACGCCAACTCAATGATTTCAGATCTGGTAGCAATTCAAAAGGCAATATAAAAATCAACATATCAAAGAAAGGCCCAATTGTCAGACAAAGACCACTGCAGAGAGCCCAAGCCCTGAAGCCTCCAAAGCGCCGTGGAACCGTGGCGGGAGCCGGCTTTCGCCGTGGTTCCGCGGCGGTTTGGACACGTCAGCTCCCCATTTTTGGTGCAAAACTTTTTTACCAAGGCCCACAGTCATTTCACATATGTCAAACTCCAGAAAACCCTCGAAACTTCTGCCAGATCAGCAAAGATAATCAAGCAAGCTAATCTTGATTAAGCTCTTAACTAATCACATCTAGAAGCTTCTCCTCAACAAACTTTTGGAGGGAAACTTAAAATTCAAATCCTAGATCTAGGGTTTTGATGTCTATAAAAAGGAGCCTAGATCTAGGGTTCAAGGGTTCAATAATCTTTAGTCTTCTTCAATTCTTCATGTTCTTCCACAAGTCTAGTGACAAGACTTGTGCGAAACCCTAACCTTAATTCCACTCCAAATTCAAGATCTCGAGTACCAAATCAAGCGAGAAGCCCTTCAACCTTTTAGGAGCGGAGCCGATCTTCAACCAAGCAAGCGATCCAAGCCGATCTACGACTCACGGAGACGAGCGAAGCCAAATCGACGATCGAGTTCTTCCTCTTGTAGTTCTTGAGCGAATGTAATGAAATTGTTGATATAAATAAAAGGTGAAATTCTTTAATCTTGCTTTCTTTAAATTCTTGCATCATGATTCGATCTCAATTTGTAATTGTAGTTCTTGTTGTGATGTTCGATTAAAACACCGCTCGTAAATTAGTCGAGACGATCAATAGAATGATGATGTAACAAATCTTAATACGATTCTTGAGTCCTACGAGCTTTGTAAACCCTAGCAAGTTCAAGAATCGATGACCTAGTTTCTTTGCGATGCTTTCTTGATTGTGATCGCTCGAAATTAGGGATCTACGATCGTTTCTTGAATTTACTAGAGGCTAGAATGTGAATGATATCGACGAAAGAACAAGGGATAAGATAAAACCCTAGTTTCATAAGAAATCCCTAATTCTCGATCGATCATCATCGATCTAGTATCAATTCATCGAAGGATAAGAATACGTAATTGTAAGATTACATCACATCTATAGATCCGATTGATTCCTACGAGCCTCATTTCAATTCTTGATATTTGTTTTGGAAAAATCAACAAACTCTCAATTCTTGATTCTATCTTTTTCTTGTTATTAGATCTAGATTTTCTAATTCTTGAACTTCAAATACAAATCTTGAATTGTTTTGTTTTCTTTCCTTTAAAATTTCAACTCATCTAAATTGAAAGACGAACTATTACACTTTCCCTGTGGATGATCCGCACTTACTAACGCGCTACAACTGACACCGTTATTGATTGCGGTCAAATATTTTTGGTTGTGATTTCTTTACAATTTTCCAACTACACATCCGGAAATCGTTTCAATCAAATGGCGCCGTTGCCGGGGATCATTTGATAAACACAACAAAAATCATCAATCAAATGGCGCCGTTGCCGGGGATAGTGCGCTAATTGTTCGTATTTTGAAATTTGAGTTGAAAAATTTATTCCATTATAATTTTTAGATCTAAACTCGCACAAACCCTAATACGTGTGTTGTGTTTTTTGTTGCGAGGAAATCTGGGATCATTGGAGCTGGAGAATTTTTTTTATAAAATTTCTAGTGGACTGAGGGAGTTAACAGAGGCTCTCTGTTGAAATTCTGTGCATTGATCCCACAATACAACCGCGATTCCGCGGCAAAACCCCCCTACTGCGGCGGTTCCGCGGCATTCTTGATGAGTCACTGCACCAAAATTTCTCAGGTATCTTCTAACTTTCTTATCTTCTCCTAAATCTGCTCCAATTAACATTTTGTGCAGGTTTCTTTGCAAATAAATCGCAGCGCCGCATAAGCAAAAATAAATTGTGCGTGTTTTTGATTTTTGGTTGTTTGCATTATTAATACGGATATTAAGGGGCAAAGACCAAATCCAGATTAGGTGGGGAGTTCATTACCCTTCCTAAGACCCAAAAATCACAAATTTGCATCCGCATTTACCCACATTAACTAAAAAATATCTAGAGATGACTCTAAGGACCGTCGCGCTCACTTAGGACAGAAGAAGGTCGTGGGTAATTCATTGCTTATCCGCGTTTTCTTGTGGTGTCTAAGGCAAGTGTGTCGAAGGCTACTGGTTATTAATTAGGCCCACTACTTACGTAGTGGAGTACCTTCCCACTTACCTGGCACTTATCTGGCCACAGGGGGACAAAGAGGCAGTGGAGGATTCTATCCTGCGACTTGTCTTTTGGCAGTTAGGAGCGGTCTAGAGCCGGACCTAGGTGACCCCTAGAATTAGGGTTTTGGTTGTTGCATTTGTTGTGCTGCATCATATTTTCCAAAATCCGTCCAATTTTCAAAACAAACACCGCATTCATATCATTTCCCTTAATTATAAATCTACGCTGCCACTTGTACTAACCCTTTTTAGTGCAAGATAGGCTGGACACGGGATTCTAGTGCCCGTTTAGTCCGCGTACCCTTGATCGACCCAAAAGTCGGTATTTCTACATTTACCTTTTCTTTACCCACCACCACACCCACATCGATGGATCCGTCTCCATCGAACTTCTTTTCCACTACCCTGCCGCCGTCCGTTGGTGCACAGAATCCACCTCGCATCTCTCTCCACGAGAGGTGCTATCCTACACGAGGTCCCCTTTCCACCTGCTTATCCATTCCACCAGCCAACGGGGAAAATTTTCAGATTAAACCCCAATACATCAACCTTCTACCAAAATTTCACGGTCTCGAGTCTGAAGACGCATATGCATTTATCACCAAATTTGAAAATGTATGCGCAATGATGGGTACTTCACAGCTTTCTGTGGATGCTTTACGTCTTCGTCTTCTCCCATTCACTTTGTGCGATATAGCCGAGAAGTGGCTGTATAACACTACCACACATTCCATTTCAAATTGGGAAGAATTTGTCAAAGCATTCCTAAAGAAATTCTACCTACATCATAAAACAGCTCGAGTCCGTAGCGAAATCTATCAATTCACCCAGCTTCCAAATGAAACATTCTCAAAATGTCTTGAACGTTTCAAGGATCTGTTAGTCCAATGTCCACATCACGACATCCCGAGATGGGAACTGTACCGAATCATTTATGAGGGCATTACTCCTAACACAAGACAGACCCTTGAATCCATGTGTCAAGGAAATTCATGACTAAAGATGATGGGGAAGCCTGAAAATTTTTAGAAGATTTCGCTGAAAAATCCTTACAGTGGGAGGGTGTGAGTCAATCGTTTAGGGATGGCAATGATATTTCCATAGGAGTTAGAGCTGACATTGCAGCTATCAATAAGAAACTCGAGACTATGGAAAACAAATTTTTAGCCGCCGCCCTAAGTCAAATGTCACTCTCCAAAACTGTATGTGGATGCTGTTCTGATCCATCACATCTCACGGAAGAATGTCCACTTAATTCTCCGTTTCAAGGTCATGAGCATACCAATGCCGCATTTCAAAGACCTAGAAACGATCCATCTTCTTCCATATATAATCAGGATTGGAGGAACCACCCTAACTTTGCTTGGAACCAATCAAAATCTCAAAACACGGTTCTAACCCAACACAATTTCCAAAGGGTCCCTCCACCACAACAGCATCCACCACTTCAATTGAGTCAGCACCCCTTCCAAGCACATAACTTCCAAAATCCGGCCAACACCTTTGCACCACATGAAAACTCTTTGCAATTGACCGGTACAGATAACACCTCTGCACTAGCACAAACCTTGGATACTTTCATGAAACAATCCATACAAGGGATGACAAGTTTGCAATCTTCCATCGAGAATGTAATGAAAATCGTTGTCTCTCAAAATGAGAATATCAAATCGATGGAAGCACAAATTGCACAACTAAAAGTCGAAATGAGTGCAAGAGTGAAAGGGAAACTTCCAGCTCAACCTTTACCCAATCCTGGCTATTCACATCATGTGGATGCAATCACGTTGAGATCTGGAAGAGTGCTTGACAATCACGTTGGGGAAGAGTTTGATGATACTGATAAATCAATCAATAACACGCCGGCTGAGACCTTTCCTCACACACACACTTCTAATTCAAACCCCAGTTCTTCTACCCCACCACCTTCTCACGAGCCTATTCTTCGTTTCCCAAAAGGCTCGCCACCTCAGCCCATCTCTTCTAGTTCTCCACAGACGATCCCCACTCCTCTTTTGGGATCATGTCTACCCCCACTTCCTTCTCCTATGATGGACCCAGCGCTTATTGCTAAAGCACCTTATCCTAATCGATTAAGGGCTAACACATCGAGTCCATATATGGAGAAGATTAGGGTCATTTTAAAGCAAGTTAACATCAACATCCCTCTCCTAGATGCCATCCAACAAGTTCCGCCCTATGCAAAAACTCTTAAGAACTTGTGCACTAGGAAGAGGAAGACTCAAGTACCGAAAAAGATATTCATGGCAAAGACGGTAGACACGGCTTTCCCCCAACAATTACCGAGGAAACGTAAGGATCCTGGATATCCTACTATTTCCATTTCTATTGGGGAAAAACACATTAACCGTGCTCTACTAGACCTTGGCGCTAGTGTTAACTTGCTTCCTTTCTCTTTCTATGAGCAGTTAGGTATCGGAGAGTTGAAGCCAACCCATTGCACTCTCCAGATGGCTGACCGATCAATCACCAAACCTAGGGGTGAACTGGAGGACGTGTTAATAAAAATCGGGGAATTTATATTCCCTGTGGACTTTATTGTAATTGATACACAGCCTGTAGCGAACCTACGGAATCAAATTCCGGTGATTTTAGGCCGTCCCTTTTTGTCCACTTCCAATGCTATGATCAACCGTCGTAATGGCTCTATGACCCTATCTTTCGGGAATAGGTCAATTGAGCTAAACATTTATAAGTTGGGAAGTGTACCCTCCGAACCTACTGCTCAGGTCTGTTCTGTCGACTTAATGGAGGTCGACAGCAGCGAATTTGATGATCCTCTTGATACTGATCTTGACTCTTTTCATACGTTATTGTTTGACCCAACTATGTATCATACACATACGGACTCTTCCACCGAGATGTCCGGGTCAACAATTAACACGGATTATGAACTGTTCTTAGAGTCTGAAGATCACCCCGCACTTTGTGATGACATTATTCATCGGGGTATTGATGGAACTTTTGAGGAGATCTTCGCTGATGAACTCGCATTTTTGAATGACACGGGTGTTGAGATGAATCATGTCCTAATCAATGAAATTGAACCTCCACCCCTTCTTCTGAACTGTAAAAAGAATGCGAGTAATCCAACACGTTCACTGCATCGTCTCCTTAAAATAAGACGCACACACACTCTCTTCCACCACTTAACCTTTCCCCACTTCTTCTTCCACCAACCAGAGCACTGCATTGATAAAATTTTTGAATGGTTGGAGTTAACGTTTGGTCTTTGCAAAGCTTGGCATCGACCACTGATTTTTGACCCCCTCATATGATTTTCAAAGATTAACATTGCATAACTCAATTTGGGGGGGGGGGTTATGATCGGGCTCCTGAAAAGAAAATTTTTACAAAATTTTGGGCCAAAAATAAGTTTGGGGGAGGTTCTTCACTTAAATATTTTGCCCCCACTAATAAATTCCTCCGAGGCTTACAGGTTTTTTTCGAGATTTAGCAGAAGGGAACAGTGAGGACACTGTTGAAAACAATTTTGGGGGAGGTTTGTGCTTATTTTTGCATCATTTGCATATCATTTGCATAAGCACAAAACATTTTTCAAAACCTATAAAAATTTAAAAATTTTCAAAACTATAAAAATAATTTTGTATATAAATAAGATAATAAAAGTTTAGATAGTGAACAATTACATCCATGAGATTAGAAAAATTTAAGAAAACCAAGAAAATTAGAAGTTTTCTTATACGAACTAGAAATAAGTAGTTATGAGCCGTTGTCCCAAGGGTTAGTAAGATGAAGGAAGTCACTAATATGAGGATAAAAATAAGTCTGAAAAATAGTTTCTATTCTGGAAAGCCAAACATTTTGAACGTTGATACCCTGCTATTCGCACTTACACACGTCTTGAAGCCCGGGATAGTAGAGGATACCTTGAAATGCTCTTGTCTTAAAGCCAATGTATGAAGGAAATTAAAAAAAAAGGAATAAAATATAAAATGGTAAGAAAAATGGACACTGGTTTTGTTATCGCCGAGGGCAATAAAAAAAAATATATAGCAAGGGTGCCTCTTCACCTAGTGCCCTAAGGCCAACTGGTCTGGGAGTCACTGCTATGCCTGAGGTGGTGCAAGACGAGGAAAATACACCATATAAGGAAACACATGAGTAATCGGTCGGTTAGTACCTCAAGAAGTATTAACGGTCGCATGAAAGTGTATGAGCAAATTCGTCTAAATATTCATTAATTAAAAAGTACTGAGGCTGATGGGCAAGAGTATGATAGCTTGAATTGAATTCTCCGGGTGTGGGGATGTCTTTACACACACGCAGGGTGATATGATCGATGTTTGGAAGAAAGATAGGAATGAAGAATAAGACGATATTTTATTGAGGGAGGACGTGATTTCTGACATCTTTTCATGACCATTAAGATAGGGCTCATGACAACCGAAAAGCTAGCTTAGTTGGAAACCCTAATTTTCAAGGCTTTTCTTTTACAATTCTTGTCTTTAAATGCAATATTCATGATCTTCCTTTTATTATTGGATTTTGTGGGTGCAATCCGCTGAAAACCCTCAGGAGACAACACTCCTCCTACTAGGGACACCTAGAGGTTTAAAGGCTTGTTGCACGTGCTCAGTGCAATCGTGTTGCCTACGAAAGTGTGCTGGTTAGTTTTTCTCTTTCTTTATTTTCTCCTTCTCTTTTTAATAAAACAGTTCGCTCGAGACGATCGAAAATAAGTTTGGGGGAATTTGATCGGTCGAAAATATTGCATTCTTAACACGGCAATTTCCCTATCATTTGCACTCATTTAGAAGTGTTCGGCATTCATATTTCACATATTAGAAAATCAGTCATAAAATATCAGATTGCATGTGTTAGACTCTAAAACCGGCACCATAAAGGAAATTGACCGCATTTCATGGCATCGCATCATCTCTGTATTTGCGCAACACTTGTGTCGAGATTTGTGCAGGAAATTGCAGGAGCAAAGCCAAAAGAGCTGATCAAAAATACGCCAACTCAATGATTTCAGATCTGGTAGCAATTCAAAAGGCAATATAAAAATCAACATATCCAAGAAAGGCCCAATTGTCAGACCAAGACCACTGCAGAGAGCCGAAGCCCTGAAGCCTCTAAAGCGCCGCGGAACCGCGGCGGGAGCCGGCTTTCGCCGTGGTTCCGCGGCGGTTTGGACACGTCAGCTCCCCATTTTTGGTGCAAAACTTTTTTCCCAAGGCCCATAGTCATTTCACATATGTCAAACTCCAGAAAACCCTCGAAACTTCTGCCAGATCAGCAAAGATAATCAAGCAAGCTAATCATGATTAACCCTAGATCTAGAAGCTTCTCCTCAACAAACTTTTGGAGGGAAACTTAAAATTCAAATCCTAGATCTAGGGTTTTGATGTCTATAAAAAGGAGCCTAGATCTAGGGTTCAAGGGTTCAATAATCTTTAGTCTTCTTCAATTCTTCATCTTCTTCCACAAGTCTAGTGACAAGACTTGTGCGAAACCCTAACCCTAATTCCACTCCAAATTCAAGATCTCGAGTACTAAATCAAGCGAGAAGCCCTTCAACCTTTTAGGAGCGGAGCCGATCTTCAACCGAGCAAGCGATTCAAGCCGATCCGCGACTCACGGAGACGAGCGAAGCCAAATCGACGATCGAGTTCTTCCTCTTGTAGTTCTTGAGCGAATGTAATGAAATTATTGATATAAATAAAAGGTGAAATTTTTTAATCTTGCTTTCTTTAAATTCTTGCATCATGATTCGATCTCAATTTGTAATTGTAGTTCTTGTTGTGATGTTTGAGTAAAACTCCGCTCATAAAGGAGTCGAGACGATCAATAGAATGATGATGTAACAAATCTTAATACGATTCTTTAGTCCTACGAGATTTGTAAACCCTAGCAAGTTCAAGAATCGATGACCTAGTTTTGTTGCGATGCTTTCTTGATTGTGATCGCTCGAAATTAGGGATCTACGATCGTTTCTTGAATTTACTAGAGGCTAGAATGTGAATGATATTGACGAAAGAACAAGGGATAAGATGAAACCCTAGTTTCATAAGAAATCCCTAATTCTCGATCGATCATCGTCGATCTAGTATCAATACATCGAAGGATAAGAATACGTAATTGTAAGATT
This sequence comes from Agapanthus africanus, assembly GCA_030015575.1. Lineage (NCBI taxonomy): Eukaryota > Viridiplantae > Streptophyta > Magnoliopsida > Asparagales > Amaryllidaceae > Agapanthus > Agapanthus africanus. Next base: position 222,148,618 of record JASDDO010000029.1, read on the forward strand.
ACATCACATCTATAGATCCGATCGATTCCTACGAGCCTCATTTCGATTCTTGATATTTGGTTTGGAAAAATCAACAAACTCTCAATTCTTGATTCTATCTTTTTCTTGTTATTAGATCTAGATTTTCTAATTCTTGAACTTCAAATACAAATCTTGAATTGTTTTGTTTTCTTTCCTTTAAAATTTCAACTCATCTAAATTGAAAGACGAACTATTACACTTTCCCTGTGGACGATCCGCACTTACTAACGCGCTACAACTGACACCGTTATTGATTGCGGTCAAATATTTTTGGTTGTGATTTCTTTACAATTTTCCAACTACACATCCGAAAATCGTTACAATCAAATGGCGCCGTTGCAGGGGATCATTTGATAAACACAACAAAAATCATCAATCAGTAGGGTTTCCGGATGAGTTCGCTCATCGGCCTCCCTTTAGGTCAGTCTATGGACAGCCGTTACGCATAGCTAGTGCCGCTGACGGCTTGTGGTTAAACCCACTGCCAGGGTACTGACGAGTCATTAGATTCCCTCACAGACAGTTTCCCAAGTTCGGGCGAAACGTTGTAGAGGCCGTATGGTTTTATGGCAGGGTTCGGAAAAATGCACGTGCGTTTACGCACGTGTCATATTTCGGGCAGATAATACTGGTGGGCTTTGGTTTAAGCCGGATCCGACTATTATATTGAGTAGATATAATATCTTTGTCTCAGTTGCATTTATATTCGGTCGTAATATAAATGCGGGTATGTTTATACTGTTACGGGGTTATCCTGAAATTCGTTTCGGGATCGCTTTTGGAAGTTGCCAGTTTCTAGTTTTCTATCAGCCGTCCTTTAACATTCGGTTAAAGATGGATTTATCTTTTCTTTGGGTAAGTGTGGATTCTTCTAGAAGGTTCTAGAAGAGGTGATTAGGCTTGTGACTCACTTGTTCATTAATGGTGCTTTAATGGTGCATTTATTGTGTCCATACTTTGTGTTCAAACTAGATATTTCTCTTATTGTCACCTCCCCCTCTCCTACACTCACCCCCCACTCCTATATGATGGTCGACCCCTCCACTCTCTCTCATACACTTGATTGATTCATTTGGTGAAAAGATTATGATAGTTTTGGGGTGTATGGAAATTTCATTGCTCATTTCATTCCATCACCCGAATTAATTGGCAACTTCATTAACCGTTCGTCCATAGCTTTGGACGTAACGAGACAAAGTATTCTACTCATTCTCTACATCATTCTTGGTCGTCTCTTTTAGCAAACTTGACGACCGAGTTGCCTCGAGTCAGAGACGGGAGCCCGTTTAAAGAATCGTTGACGTGGTGCCACCTGGACGAGCAGATCGGAGATCGAAGAGATCGGAGCAGCCGCAACGGAGCGTGGGATGATGGTTGAAGAACGAAGGACTCGGATCGTTCGGTATAACCTTTCTACTCTCTTTACAGTTTGTTAGTGTAGCAATAATGGCAGATCCGGGTTATAGTATACGATAGCGCCAGTTAAAAAGTTTTTGTTCCGTATTTGGCGTCTGTAGACGGCCGGGGCGCTACCGTAGACTTACAGTGGTATCAGAGCCTCACCATTTTGCTTTACTAACTTGTGCTAACGCGTTTAAAACATCGATCGGACCGAATATCAAAAACTGCAATATTTCCATTCACAGTTTCTGTTGATTTTTAAAGGGTTCCAAAAATTATTTTAACCATCATAGAAACACAAGAAGGCTTTTTAAAAAATAACAGAGAAATACGGTCCCCTAAGTCGTCCGTACGACCGCTGAACCGCGGTCAAAGCTTAGCTTTGACCGCGGAACCGCGGCCGTATTGGCGTTTTAGAAGCTCAAATTTCTACTGTTGGTTATTTGCTGGAAATTGTGGTTTTTGGTATATATATTTTGGGCCCAGATTTTGTTACTGTACAGCAGATGTTCGTGGGGCCCACTTTGTGATATTTAGTCGATCGAAATTTAAACATGTTTGTTTACAGTGCTTACATTATATCTCCGACCGGGAATGTCATCTGATCGGTAAACCGCGTCTGATTGCTATAGTTCTTTTAGACGGGTTTGCAAACGTGACATTCGCGTTGATATTCTGTGTTGTGCTGTGTTGTTGCGGATTTGTCATGGTGGATAGCAGTGTGCAATGGTAGTGCAGTTTGGATTTATTTGTACATTTGATATTGCGGGGCGAGCATTCAACATGTGGACTGCCGTCACTGCCTGTTGTATAATATTCTTTTGGGGTACGACCGGGTTGAGGTCGATGTACCCATTGTACATATTTTTCATTTCTGAACTAGGTTTTACCCCGCGACGGAGTGCACAGATAGCCGGGTTCTGGAAGGCAACGGGTCCGCATCTCATGGCTTTGAGAGGCAGAGGGGCCTCACTCTAAAATTGGCACACTATTCGCCGCACTCGTAGGGGGTACAGGTTGACCCAAGGAGGGGTGCTCAAGCTACCGGATTCCGTGAAGTGCAGGGTGGTCTATTCACTTTGCTGTAGGGGGCTGCCTCGCTTCAGGTTTTGGCGGGTAACTTGCCGCACCCGTAGGGGTCTAGGTTTCATTGCACAGGCTATCCACACGACCAAGGGAACGTCGGGTTTCAGCAGCAGCTCTGTGAAACCCGGGGATCCCAGATTATCTGTATTGTTCTGTGATGCTTATTACTTTTCTATAATGTTGCATATTATCACGCCTGGAGCGATTATTGTATATTGGTATATATACTATTAGATGTTGTATATGTTTTACACCCGCGCTAGTCCAGTCCCCACTCTGTCGTTAGTTAAGTAACCTAACGGGTGATGACGAGACCCAGTGACGAATGCGGATGGCATATACGTACATTTTATTTTCGTTATTTTATGGTATGATTAACTGATGGGACTGCGTTGATTCTGATCAATGCAAAGGGAAACAAACCTATTTGGCAGTTGTTGGAACAATTTAAAAAGTGTTATTACAAAGACGTTTCCTTTTGTTTTGCATAGAGGTATTCGGTAGGAATATCCTGCACCTCATTCGACGGGGCAAGGGCCGATATCCCTTCACCGGGACTGACCCCTTGGGCAGAAGTTTGCGTCAGGGTAATAACTTCACTATAGTCGATTACAAGTTGCTTTGCATCGCTGTATTCAGTGGAATATCCTGCACCTCATTCCACGAGGAAAGAGCCGAGATCCTTTCACCGGGAGTGACCTCTTTAGCAAACGGTTTTCGCCACTATATTTTTATAAAAGCTACCAGGTTCCTTCAGCGATATCAAGTTCACTACGTTAAATGTTTTTCGCCAAAAACCAGCTGTAGCCCTCCGTCATTTCTTTTGGGTATTCAGTAGTATTCAAGCTATGTATTTTGACCTAACGCCAAGGCATAGTGTTTGGTAGCTACTGGGTATTCATTTATTGCATAGATAGATGAGTTGGTTTGGGACAGTCGTTCTGCCATTTTGACCTAACGCCAAGGGCATGTGTGGGTGGGTTCAAATTAACAAGATAATGACGGGTAGAACTTGGCATGTGACTTATGACATTTTGACCTAACGCCAAGGTCATAAGAACATGGGGCAAAAATCATATCGGGAGTCTCTAAAGAAACTGAAACTTGCCAAGTATGCGCATACCTTCTGGAGTGTGAGTAACGTGAGTGGATTCCGTCACGTTATCATATGATGAGAGTTGGATCCCGATTCGCACTGATGAGTTGGTTTACTCTTCGGGTGATCCCGATTGATTCTTCTTTCAGGTTTGGAGGAGAATTTGACAGGACAGTGGGAGGTTTTCGGATTAGATAAAGTGATAACCATTCTGATCTAGGTTAGAGTGCACGCAGAGTGTTTCTTTTCTCTCTCTCTTTGGCAGCGACCTTTGACCGACCCTAGACTATGACTCAGTGACCAAGTTGACCGAACCTTCTTAAAATACTGGCTTTTGTATTGTCTGAGTTGCATAAGTCATTGCCACTCCTTCTTTTACCCTTTGAATTTCTCAGAACACCCCGTATTACTACGGACATCCACTTCCATTGGATAGATCCATCGTATGGTTATATACGAACTCGGAGGGATTTCTTCGAGGATGGATCAAGGTTCAGGAGAAATAGAATTGGTTTATTCAGTTGTCCTTTATTATCACCTTCTCTCAGGTTGCGAGGGCTCCTTGGTTTAGGAGAGTACACCTATTACGCTTGTTGGATAGTCTTATTCCAAACCATAGGCAGGTGCCGAAAGGTAGGGAATGAAGAAAACCAATTTTCCTAAGTAGGGTGTACAGAAGGTAATATGTAAAGACAAAATAAAGGGATTAGAAAGAGGGCAAAGTAAATTGCGACTGTTATCATTCATGACCAAACCGCGTACATCATCGCCACTCCTATTTCACCTTTGAAAGAATAAGGTATTATTCAGTTGTCTTTTATCATCACCTTCTCTCAAGATGTGAGTACTCCTAGGAGGGTACACCTATTATGCTTACGGGATAGTCTTCTTCCAAACCATAGGCTGGTGCCGAACGGTAGGGAAGGAAGAAAACCATTTAGCCTAACGATGGTGTACAGAAGGTAACGACTAAAGACAAATAAAGGGATTTGGAGAGATGGCAAAGAGATATACGGTTGAAGTCATGAATTGGATTATGGAAGAGGCATTACTAGGAATACCAGGATACCCCTACGAAACATTTTCATGTTTCAGTGCATTGTTAAAGAAAAACAGTTTTCCCGATTAGATACTTACTCCAGGGTATGTATTTACCAGGTTTCATTCTCATATCTGTATGGTTTTACAGATGATGAGTGGGGGTAAGTTATTGGGAATTAGGTAATTATCCTCATTATATCGGACTTCATTGCAATTGGTGATATTTGAGGAAATCGCCAGGGTACAATTTTCAACCTACGATGCACAAGTTTTTGAGTTATTCAACTCAGAGGACTTATACAGAGTATTGTATGTTGTCCAAGTGTCCATCAGGACAAAGGGGTAGGTCCTCGTACTATGTTCTGTTTACTTATGACTTCTCTAGTTTTTTAGACAAGTGTTTCGTAGAAATACAAGGTCTAAGTTTTGAGAAGTTGTGGGTATAAGAATAAAGTAGAGAACCAGGTATCACAAGTATCGGGATTCTTCAAAGAGATCGAAGATGTAGATTCTTGTGATTGGTATTCAGATGATAGTAATGGTTTTGAGAAACTTGTTTCTCTTTCAGGTTGCTCATAATTGGATGGATTCCTAAGTTGAGTAATGCTGATTAGCCTCTTTTCCATTAAGTTGATATGCACTGGAGACAGTTGCATGATTTGAATCTGGTTCCAATTAAATAAGTGCCAAAGTTTCTATATTGGTTATAGAATGGGTCATACCTTAACGATGTTAAGGTACGGGGAGTTGTCCAGCTTATGCTTAAAACCAGACTCTGGATAACTCAGGGCACGTTCCTGTAATGTCTGTTTGTGGGTTGACCTTGGCTATAACGAGGGTTGATATTCTACCATTTGGAAGATCAATAGTGATATTGTTCTTGACTCGCCACAGTTTTAGTAAAATGGATTTTTTTCAGAAAACAGTAGTGGGAGTATGGTAGAACTGGAAGTGATTCCAGAACCGCGAATGATTACGGAAAATTTAATAGGACCTATATATTCAATCAGGTTTGACATTCCAATAGCCACTCCGCAGATTTGGTGGGTAACCTCAGACACCCGAGAGGTACTCCAGTAGCCTCAAGGACGGTGACAGGGAGGTTCTTGCTTACCCAGACTTGACACTACTGTTGTTCCAGACTATGAGACCCGGCAGGAGGTTAAGTATAGCATCGTTCTAAACTAGCTTTAGAAGTGCACGTATATATTATTCTGCCAGAGGGTTGTCGTAGTCAGTGGGAGCATCGGAAGCATAGTGGGCAAGATGCTTATGTCTATTTATAGACTTGAGCTGTTATAGCGGAGATAGATCATCTATTTTTGATGTGACAGTCATGGGTTTGACTTCAATCAGAATAGGGGATGGATCTGTTAAGAAGGTAGTAGGGTGTGATGTCATGGTATTTGGATGACATACACAGAGTAGGAAGTAAAATTCCTATACTACGATCGGTTGTACTGTGGTCGTCACACAGTTGTTTCTCCAGACAGGATATGGATATAATATTTGACATTCTGGTTTCTAGATCTATGGTTTTAGATCTGGATTTGGGTAGTTTCCCAATGTGGTGTTAGGTCCACGTTAACTCTCCCGGTACTTTCGGGGATGCGGAAACGGTAAAACAAAATTTTTTCTAAACTTGTAACATGGACCGTAAAAGCCGGATCTTTGCTAAACTAAACTAGCATACTTGCAAAGAAGAGTTAACTACTATGCAAAGTGGTTATACCTCAACTTGAACTCCTTCTCTTCTTGTTGTTCTTCTTCTTTCTTGCTCTTTGTAGTAGCTTGAATGGCTTTCCCTCCTCATCTCCTCTTTGCCGAAGATAGATCCACCTGAGGGCTTCAACCTTGGGCTCCTTTCTCGATCTTGAGAGAACTAAGGTACTCGGCTTGCTAGACCTTCTACCTTAGAGTGAGTAGAGTGTGCTATGGGGTGTTATATCTTCAAGGAGATGATTCTCAACACATGAGATTTTCTCTCCTTGAACAAGAGGAGGAAGAAGATGAAGTGAGGAGAGAGAATCAATATGATAGAATGAGCTATCTCTTTTCCTTTTTGCAACCATATCAAAAAGAAAAAGAATTATTTAAATAATAATAATAATTCAAATGAGAATAGTTGATGGTTGTTTTGGAATGACCACTATCATACTTCATTAAATGAAATGTAAGCAAGAATCAAGGAGCATCCTTGCAAAGTAATGATGATGATCAAACATTCAACCATGGTCAACAAGTCAACCATGGTCAACAAGTTAACAAAACCAGCCATAACATAATTTCATTTAATAACTATTTTTAATTGATATCTCATTAATTCATTAGGGTTTGGAAAAAAAAAGACTGTCAACTGTGCATGCGCACCCGTTCCGAAATCCTAATGAAAAACCTCTTCTTCCGCCTCAAACAACTGTGCATACACACCTGCATTCTTGTTCCGAGGAACATGAATACTGAGAGATAAAAGTAACCCCAAAACATATACCAGTATCCGGCTCAAACCAGAGCCCGCTGGCAATATCCGTCCGGACTCCAAACGTGCACAAGTGCGCGGATGAGAACGAACCCTGTCGCAAAACCATGCGACCTCTACTCTGTTTTGCCCAGAGGCGAATACCCTCTGTGTGGGACTCTAAAGACTCGACACTACGCTGGCAGTGGGTTTAACCACAGACCGTAAGCGGCACTAGCTGTACGTAACGGTCCCCAGGTAGATGCCGATAAGAAGACTGACGAGGTTAAACCCATCTGAACTCCTACTGAGTCTGAATGTGACATTCTCCGTACAGTCCGGTCTGTTCGTCTCATACATCGCATGTCGGGCCTAGGGGGGCGGCAAGCGTCAGACCCCTAATAGCGGTACAAGTCGTGTCAGAGTGAAGCCCAGAACACCCTGAGATAGCACTGGAACCTACCAGTATATCTCGCTTGCCCTGGCCAGGGACTACTTGTGTAATGGCTCTCCTAGACACAGCGCGATGTCAACCCCCAATACCGGGAGAGACGAATCCTGTCTAACCTTCACTGCCTCCAAGTGCTTCGGGAATGCTCCCAACTACTACCTGTTTGCACGACTCAGAAGAGCCGCGGTAGGGTAGTAATCAAAGAACAGTGGGAACACACTCGAGGCGAAGTGATAGTGTCAAGTCAGCGGACTAAGCTGTACTCATGTCACCTGGGAACTGATAACTGACGATAGGTATAATACCAACCATCAGTTCCCTACGAGTCCTGTCCAGTGTACTCGTAACCTAACGAGCACCCGCATACTATCTCAAGTACGACGTACCGACGGCTGTGGGACAGACCGTCTCCCGTGCTGGGATGAGAAGCGTATATGCTAGTCTACTCCGGAGTATCGATGCCCTATCTCGATACTCCCACGACTAGGGACGTGTATAAGGATGTGCTTGTAGATTACCCAGCCCCCACGAGTGTGATCTCCATCACAACGCCGGTAATCAAGCAAAGATCCAAAGGGCTCTACTAATGCGTATAGATGATATAATAAATAAACACACAAGTACACATTAAAGCAGAGACAAACCAAGTAGCATACTACTATATTGAGCAAGATTGTCTATACAACTGTGAATATCCCAAGCTTCCATCAAGTAATATACATACTAGTATGATACAGTAATGCCTCTAGGGCATATACACTAACAATCTCCCACTTGCACTAAGGCCATGTACTGGCGTATCGAAGGCCTATCATCTCGATCAGCCGCTCGAACTGAGTCTGGGGTAAAGCCTTCGTGAATGGGTCCGCAGTGTTGTCCTTTGTGTCCACTCTCCGCACCTCGATCTCCTGTCGATCAATGATCTCCCTGATCAGGTGATACCGCCTTAAGATGTGCCTGGATTTCTGATGGGACCTTGGTTCCTTTGCTAAAGCTATAGCCCCATTGTTATCGCAATACAAAGGTATTGGGTCAACAATGGACGGAACCACCTGAAGTTCACTAATGAACTTCTTCATCCAGACCGCCTCTTTTGCGGCATCGCTTGCAGCAATGTATTCAGCCTCCATCGTCGAGTCTGCGACGGTATCCTGCTTGGAACTCCTCCAACATACCGCCCCTCCGTTGAGGGTAAACACAAAACCCGAGACAGACTTGCTGTCATCTTTGTCACTCTGGAAGCTTGAATCGGTAAAGGACTCGACCCTGAGGTCTCCATTACCGTAAACCAGGAACATCTCCTTAGTCCTTCTTAGGTACTTGAGAATGTTCTTCACTGCTGTCCAGTGGTCCTCCCCTGGGTCTGACTGATACCGGCTTACCGTGCTCAATGCGTAAGCTACATCTGGTCTTGTACATAGCATCGCATACATTATAGATCCTACCGCCGAAGCGTAGGGTATAGTGCTCATGCGAACCCTCTCCTCGTCAGTCTTAGGAGACATCTTCTTGGAGAGGGTAATTCCGTGCAATGTGGGTATGTTACCGCGCTTGGAACCCTCCATACTAAATCTCTTTAGTACGGTCTCTATGTACCTGGACTGTGAAAGTCCCAATAGTTTCTTGGATCTATCTCTATAGATCTTGATCCCCAGAATGTACGAGGCATCACCCAGGTCCTTCATGGAGAACCTTTGTGACAAAAATAGCTTGACCGATTGTAGCATAGGAATATCATTTCCTATCAAAAGAATTTCGTCCACGTACAAGACTAGGAATACGACAGTTCGTCCTACAATCTTCTTATATACACAGGGTTCATCTTCGTTCTTGATGAAATCAAATTCCTTGATTGCCTCATCAAAACAGATGTTCCAGCTCCGCGATGCCTGCTTTAATCCATAAATGGATTTAAGCAACTTGCACACCTTTCCGCTGCTCCCACTGTCTACGAAACCTTCTGGTTGATCCATGTAAACGCACTCTTCCAAACAACCGTTTAGGAAAGCTGTTTTAACATCCATCTGCCAGATTTCATAGCTATGGAAGGCAGCAATGGCAAGTAGGATCCGAATGGATTTGAGCATAGCCACCGGAGAAAATGTTTCATCATAGTCCAAACCAGGTCTTTGACGAAAACCTTTTGCAACGAGTCTAGCTTTATAGGTTTCCACCTGCCCATCTATACCAAGTTTCCTTTTGTAGATCCATTTGCATCCAACGGGTTTTACCCCAGATGGAGCAATATCCAAGGTCCACACTTTATTGGCGTACATGGACTCAATTTCGGATTGCATTGCTTCCTGCCACTTATCAGAGTCCCTACTGATAATGGCCTGCCTGAAACTGGTAGGGTCATCTTCTTCCAAGATGCAATCCTCTCGATCCCCGTCAATGAGAAAACCGTAGTATCTCTCGGGCGGATGAGAAATCCTACCAGATCTGCGGAGTGGCTGAGGTTCGTTTGGGGTTATTGAATCTAGCGGTTCCTCCAAATTTTCTGTTAAAGCTTGTGTTTCTGGAATTTCATCCAGTTCTACCGTGCTGCCACTAATGTTTTTAACAAGAAATTCTTTTTCTAAAAATGTGGCATTTCTTGAAACAATTATCTTCTGTTCCTCTGCATGGTAGAATAGATACCCACTTGAATCTTTTGGGTATCCCACAAACTTACACAAAACTGCCCGTGCCTCAAGTTTGTCTGGGTTCTGCTTTTTGACAGAAGCTGGGCAACCCCAAATCTTAATACGTTTAAGATACAAACTTTTACCACTCCATATTTCATACGGAGTCTTAGGCACGGATTTGGATGGAACTTGATTCAATAGATGTGCTGCAGTTTGAAGTGCATATCCCCAGAATGAAAGAGGTAACTCAGCACTACTCATCATGGAGCGAACCATATCCAATAGGGTACGATTCCTCCGCTCCGAAACACCGTTGTGCTGTGGCGTATAAGGAGGAGTAAGCTGAGAGAGACTACCATTCTCTTTTAAGTAATCTAGGAATTCCGTGCTTAAGTACTCCCCTCCCCTGTCAGACCGGAGGATCTTGATACTTTTGCCTGTCTGGTTCTCTACTTCGTTTCTGAATTCCTTGAATTTCTCAAAAGCTTCAGATTTGTGTTTCATCAGATACACATATCCGAACCTAGAGAGATCGTCAGTGAATGTGATGAAGTACGAGAACCCACCCCTTGCATGTATAGACATCGGACCACATACATCACTATGTACGAGTCCCAAGAGCTCTGCTGCTCTTTCTCAATGTCCGGTGAACGGAGATTTAGTCATCTTCCCTTTGAGACAAGACTGACAAGTTTCATAAGATGAAAACTCAAACGTATCCAAGAGTCCATCTTTATGCAACTTACTCAGTCTTTTCTCTCCGATATGACCAAGTTTACAATGCCACAAGTAGGATTCATTCGTATCTGAATTCTTCCTCTTGCGTGTGTTTTGTATGTTGAGAACTGTATTCTGATTTAGAACGTAGATACCATTAAACAGTGTACCCTCTGCAACCAGTACCTTATCAAGGTAAATGTTCATGATATTCTTTTCAAGAACAAAGTTATATCCATTTTTATCGAGTAAAGAAACTGATATGATGTTGCAAACCATGGAGGGTACATAGTAGCAATCGTTTAAAATCATAGTCTTGCCATTTGGCAATACTAGGTGATATTCACCGACGGCTGCCGCATTAACTTGTGCTCCGTTCGCTACTCTGAGCGACATATCACCCGGTGCAACTTTCCTACTTTTTCTCAGTCCCTGTAATAAATTACAGATATGAGATCCTGATCCGGTATCAAGTACCCAGGAGGTAGGGCTGACCGTAAAATAGTTCTCAATTACAAGAACACCTGAAGTAGATGCAAAACCATGCTTCTTCTTCGACTGGGTATCCTGGAAATCCATACAATCCCCTTTCCCATTCTCATACTCATGACTGTTGTCACAAGTTAGAGCTGAACCAACTTTCCCCAGTCCCGAATAAGAATTCGGATCGGTCAAGCGATACATTTTATTATCTTAATTAGGGCGTGAAAAGGTTGCTGCCTGGAGAGAGAGAAAAGGAACACTCAGCGTATGCTCTTGCAAGATTAGATTGGTTTATTAATTTATCTAACCAGGATGTCTCCCACTGTTTACTCAAATTCTTCTTAAAACCTTTTTAAAAGAAGAACTAGCCGGGTTTTAATTCACGTCACAATACTTGCTTAACCTTTCAGCCAGGCTAGTGTCGGTACTTCAAGGGAGGTTTTCCAACGCTTTCGCGAAGTTCCTTAATTCAAGAACCTCTTTTCCCTGGGGGCGTAGCCCCGCTAACACCTTTCTAGGCACCTACTAGGTTTATAGCATTGATCGTTAAGTGAAAGTAATTTCCCGAGAGTAATCCAACTTATCAGTGGGATCGGGATCCAACTGTCATTGTGTGATAGCCTAGATGGAATCCACTCTAGCTACCACACTCCAGAAGGTATGCGAAATCTGCAAGTTTCAGTTCTTTTGAAACTCCCGATGCGGTTTTTGCCCCTAGGACCCAAGTGATCTTGACACAGTCAACAAATCAAAAAGTCCTGGTCAAGTTCATCCCGTCATTATCTTGATTGCATTAAACCCACCTGCATAACCCTTGACACAGTCAACAAGGTTCTACAAATGTCCTAACCAATCACATTGTATCCAGCAAATAAGCTACACTTAGCTACCGTTCACTGCGCCTTGACACAGTCAACAAACGCAGCACGAATACTAAGTATAACTTATAAGAAACGACGGAGGGCTACGGCTGGGTTTTTGGCGAAAAACCCGTTAACGTAATGAACTTGATATCGTTGAAGGAACGTGATACATCCTTTTGAAAAACATAGTGGCGAAAACTTTTGCTAAAGAGGTCACTCCCTGCGAAGGGATCTCGGCTCTTTCCTCGTCGAGTGAGGTGCTGGGCATTCGTAAGATGAATACCTCGATGCAAAGCAAGAATAATCGACTATGGTGAAGTTATTACCCTGACGCAAACCTTTTGTCCAAGGGGTCACTCCCGATGAGGGGATCTCGGCCCTTGCCTCGTCGATTGAGGTGCTGGGCATTCATAACCGAATACCTCGATGCAAAACAAAAAGATGAACGTCCTTGTAATAACAGCTTTTTGAAAAACTTGTTCCAACAACGTCTTTTAGGTTTATTTTCTTGCATTAGTTCTTTTAATGCGTCCCATCATTTAAATCCTACCATTGCAGAAAACAACCAAAATATGACGTACGCTTATGCCATTCGCATTCGCCACGGGGTCCCGTCATCACCCGTTAGGTTACTTAACTAACGACAGAGCGGGGGCTGGGCTAGCGCGGCTGTAAAACATAAGCAACGCCTAAATAGTAAAGCAATGATAGACATTACAGATCACAGATGAATACATTGGATATACTAGGAATCCGCAATCCGTTCGAGCCTGCAACGAAAAGCGGATTACACGGTCGCGGTGAATAGCCAAAACCCCACCCAAGACCCCTACGGGTGCGGCAAACCACCCGCCAAGTACTCGGTAGTTTGTGCACCCCTCCATGGGTCTATCCTAGGAGCAAAAACAGTAAAAAGAATTATACAATGACGGCTACAACCCCGACCCGGTTGTGCGGCCATACAAATAATATTATTACATCAATTTACATATTACAAATGAATGAAAGAAAAACAAAAGCTCATCTCACATCCACCCCGGCTATTCACCCGTGACAGTCCAACACATTCATATACACAAACCATCAACAACAATCACAGATCACAGATATGTATAACCCCGACTAATCGTCATATAGCGATTAGCCGACGTTCAATACATAAGAACATCACAGATATAACCTTTATAGTCAAAGTATATTGAAGTTCGGAAAAATACGGAATTATAGGCCCCCAAAAACAAATTTCTATTTTGGAAAATCTGGGCACATATAATATATCTGAAAAATCCTAAAACCACGTCAGAAACAAACTGCACCAAAAACGACACAGTAACTCACCAAGTTGGCCGCGGTTCCGCGGCAATAGCTTGCTATTGCCGCGGAAACGTGGCGACTTGGTCGATTCGCTGTCTCGTGTTTGGTGGCTTTCTTCTAAAAACCCTGAGATGAATTTTGGAGTATAACAAATTTTGTTTTGACCAGAAAAAATTTTAACAGAAACTCAGGTTTTTATAACTTGGTTTTTTTTTTGATTTTTCCGTTTCGAACTTCGATACACTTTACTACCAAGCTAGTTTATATTTAGTTAGGCTCTGATACCACTGTTAGGTCCACGTTACCTCTCCCGGTACTTTCGGGGATGCGGAAACGGTAAAACAAATTTTTTTCTAAACTTGTAACATGGACCGTAAAAGCCGGATCTTTGCTAAACTAAACTAGCATACTTGCAAAGAAGAGTTAACTACTATGCAAAGTGGTTATACCTCAACTTGAACTCCTTCTCTTCTTGTTGTTCTTCTTCTTTCTTGCTCTTTGTAGTAGCTTGAATGGCTTTCCCTCCTCATCTCCTCTTTGCCGAAGATAGATCCACCTGAGGGCTTCAACCTTGGGCTCCTTTCTCGATCTTAAGAGAACTAAGGTATTTGGCTTGCTAGACCTTCTACCTTAGAGTGAGTAGAGTGTGCTATGGGGTGTTATATCTTCAAGGAGATGATTCTCAACACATGAGATTTTCTCTCCTTGAACAAGAGGAGGAAGAAGATGAAATGAGGAGAGAGAATCAATATGATAGAATGATCTCTCTCTTTTCCTTTTTGCAACCATATCAAAAAGAAAAAGAATTATCTAAATAATAATAATAATTCAAATGAGAATAGTTGATGGTTGTTTTGGAATGACCACTATCATACTTCATTAAATGAAATGTAAGCAAGAATCAAGGAGCATCCTTGCAAAGTAATGATGATGGTCAAACATTCAACCATGGTCAACAAGTCAACCATGGTCAACAAGTCAACAAAACCAACCATAACATAATTTCATTTAATTACTATTATTAATTGATATCTCATTAATTCATTAGGGTTTGGAAAAAAAACGACTGTCAACTGTGCATGCGCACCCGTTCCGAAACCCTAATGAAAAACCTCTTCTTCCGCCTCAAACAACTGTGCATACACACCTGCATTCTTGTTCCGAGGAACATGAATACTGAGAGATAAAAGTAACCCCAAAACATATACCAGTATCCGGCTCAAACCAGAGCCCGCTGGAAATATCCGTCCGGACTCCAAACGTGCACAAGTGCGCGGATGAGAACGAACCCTGTCGTAAAACCATGCGACCTCTACTCTGTTTTGCCCAGAGGCGAATACCCTCTGTGTGGGACTCTAAAGACTCGACACTACGCTGGCAGTGGGTTTAACCACAGACCGCAAGCGGCACTAGCTATGCGTAACGGTCCCCAGGTAGATGCCGATAAGAAGACTGACGAGGTTAAACCCATCTGAACTCCTACTGAGTCTGAATGTGACATTCTCCGTACAGTCCGGTCTGTTCGTCTGATACATCGCATGTCGGGCCTAGGGGGGCGGCAAGCGTCAGACCCCTAATAGCGGTACAAGTCGTGTCGGAGTGAAGCCCAGAACACCCTGAGATAGCACTGGAACCTACTAGTATATCTCGCTTGCCCTGGCCAGGGACTACTTATGTAATGGCTCTCCTAGACACAGCGCGATGTCAACCCCCAATACCGGGAGAGACGAATCCTGTCTAACCGTCACTGCCTCCAAGTGCTTTGGGACTGCTCCCAACTACTACCTGTTTGTACGACTTAGAAGAGCCGCGGTATGGTAGTAATCAAAGAACAGTGGGAACACACTCGAGGCGAAGTGATAGTGTCAAGTCAGCGGACTAAGCTGTACTCATGTCACCTGGGAACTGATAACTGACGATAGGTATAATACCAACCATCAGTTCCCTACGAGTCCTGTCCAGTGTACTCGTAACCTAACGAGCACCCGCATACTATCTCAAGTACGACGTACCGACGGCTGTGGGACAGACCGTCTCCCGTGCTGGGATGAGAAGCGTATATGCTAGTCTACTCCGGAGTATCGATGCCCTATCTCGATACTCCCACGACTAGGGACGTGTATAAGGATGTGCTTGTAGATTACCCAGCCCCCACGAGTGTGATCGCCATCACAACGCCGGTAATCAAGCAAAGATCCAAAGGGCTCTACTAATGCGTATAGGTGATATAATAAATAAACACACAAGTACACATTAAAGCAGAGACAAACCAAGTAGCATACTACTATATTGAGCAAGATTGTCTGTACAACTGTGAATATCCCAAGCTTCCATCAAGTAATATACATACTAGTATGATACAGTAATGGCCTCTAGGGCATATACACTAACATGTGGGTACTTTGACAGTATTCTAATGGTATTTAGAATAGATGACTCCTGGCATAGTGATGTACCTGTAGGTGATGGAGTCACCCTCTCTAAAGGTGTCTTACAGACTAAAAGGGAGAGGGATGGGCATGATTGACAGATCACTTGCTTAGGCAACTGAGTCAATCATGAGATGTCAAGTACCACACCAGATGTTGTTTTTGCACTAGATGCAATAAGTTTGTATTAATCCAATCCTGGAGAAACATAAGGAAGCAGTTTTAGAACATAAGTACATGTTCTACGGATGACGGCAGTCTCCTTTGGGAGACGATTATCATTCTAGGCTTTAAAGGTGACATAGTTGACAGAGTGATTGTCAGAGTTATAGTTTTCCCTCTGATGAGGGACAGTATTATGGACAGGTGGTCCAAGAGGATACTGTGGGAGGCTTGGTGCAGGATACTGATTAGGTTCAGTGATCGATACAGTCTAAGAAGTTTGGATTTTGAGTTCATTTATGAACTAGGTCCCATCAGATATCCAGACATATTCTAAGACAGGTATTACTCAATTCGGGAGATGGCTTTCTCCGCGAACTTGAGATTTAGAGAGATATAGAAAGAAAAATCTAGGCGGATCCACTCACTGAGGCTATTTCTCGAACACAATAGTTTTACAAGCGGGCTTTGTGAAACTGATTAGTAGAGGAGTTGGATGTTCGGTTTCACACGGGCTATGAGTAGTCGACATCGCAATAATTAGCCTTAAGTGCAAGTAGGAGATTGTTGGAGATAGTGCCCTCAGAGTCAATTATTGGATCACAGGTACGTGATTGCAATGATTGCGGAGGACCTATACCAGTAGGACAGTCTTACTCAAGATGATAGTATGCTATCTGGTTTGCCTTTATCAGTCGTGTACAGGTTCAGGTGACTGATCACTGTTACACTTTGATAGAGCCCTTAGGATCTTGCTTTACTACCAACAGTATGATGGCGATCATATACGTGAGAGTTGGGTGGTTTGTAGCATATCCTTAATTGTTTTCCCTAGTCGTGGGAGTTTCGAGACAGGGCATCGATACTCCGGAGTAGACTAGTGTATACAGTCGAGACCCCGACAAGGGGCGGTGGCCGGTCTCACAAGCCACTGGTGTCAGTTGGATCACCTAAGATGTATACAGGTGCTCATTGGGTTATGAGTACACCGGACAGGACTTGCCGGGAACCTACTAGTTGGTATTATACATATCGTCAGATAGCAGTTCCCTGGTGACATGCGTACAGGTTAGTTCATCGACCTGAGGTCGTCATTTGTCTCGTGTGAGTTCCTACTGTGCTTTGATTTCTACCCTACTACGGCTCAAAGGAGTCGTGCAAACAGGTAGTTTTTGGGTACAGTCCCGAGCCACATGGAGGCACGTGAGCGGATCGGCAGGGGATTCGTCTCTCCCGGTATTGGGGGTGAGATCGTGCTGTGTCTAGGAGAGCCATTACACAAAGTCCACGGCCGTGGCAGGAGATTTACTGGTAGGTACTCCAGTAGTATCTCAGGGTGTTATTGGGCTACACTCCGACACAACTTATATTGCTATTGGGGGTCTGACGGTACTAGCCCCTTAGGCAGATATGCGATACTCATAGACGAACGGACCGGACTGTATATACATTGTTACTGTTAGGCTCAGTAGGGTTTCCGGATGAGTTCGCTCATCGGCCTCCCTTGAGGTCAGTTCATGGGCAGACGTTACGCATAGCTAGTGCCGCTGACGGCTTGTGGTTAAACCCACTGTCAGGGTACTGATGAGTCATTAGAGTCTCCCACAGACAGTTTCCCAAGTTCGGGCGAAACGTTGTAGAGGCCGTATGGTTTTATGGCAGGGTTCAGAAAATGCACGTGCATTTACGCACGTGTCATATTTCGGGCAGATAATACTGGTGGGCTTTGGTTTAAGCCGGATCCGAGTATTATATTGAGTAGATATAATATCTTTGTCTCAGTTGCATTTGTATTCGGTCGTAATATAAATGCGGGTATGTTTATACTGTTACGGGGTTATCCTGAAATTCGTTTCGGGATCGCTTTTGGAAGTTGCCAGTTTCTAGTTTTCTATCAGCCGTCTTTTAACATTCGGTTAAAGACGGATTTATCTTTTCTTTGGATAAGTGTGGATGCTTCTAGAAGGTTCTAGAAGAGGTGATTTGGCTTGTGACTCACTTGTTCATTAATGGTGCTTTAATGGTGCATTTATTGTGTTCATACTTTGTATTCACACTAGATA
The DNA here is from genome assembly GCA_030015575.1 of Agapanthus africanus. Lineage (NCBI taxonomy): Eukaryota > Viridiplantae > Streptophyta > Magnoliopsida > Asparagales > Amaryllidaceae > Agapanthus > Agapanthus africanus. Next base: position 222,166,830 of record JASDDO010000029.1, read on the forward strand.
TTTCTCTTATTGTCACTTCCCCCTCTCCTACACTCACCCCCATTCCTATATGATGGCCGTCCCCTCCCATCTCTCTCATACACTTGATTGATTCATTTGGTGAAAAGATTATGATAGTTTTGGGGTGTATGGAAATTTCATTGTTCATTTCATTCCATCACCCGAATTAATTGGCAACTTTATTAACCGTTCGTCCATAACTTTGGACGTAACGAGACAAAGTATTCTACTCATTCTCTACATCATTCTTGGTCTGTCTCTTTTAGCAAACTTGACGACCGAGTTGCCTCGAGTCAGAGGCAGGAGCCCGTTTAAAGAATCGTTGACGTGGTGCCACCTGGACGAGCAGATCGGAGATCGAAGAGATTGGAGCAGCCGCAACGGAGCGTGGGATGATGGTTGAAGAATGAAGGACTCGGATCGTTCGGTATAACCTTTCTACTCTCTTTACAGTTTCTTAGTTTACCAATAATGGCAGATCCGGGTTACAGTATACGATAGCGCCAGTTAAAAAGTTTTTGTTCCGCATTTGGCGTCTGCAGACGGCCGGAGCGCTACCGTAGACTTACAGACGGGTCTTCAACCGAGGAAGGCTGTGGTGCCGGCCTCATTATCCGGGGCCCGAATGAGCTAGAAATGGAGTACTCTCTGAAGCTCAGTTTCAAAGCCTCGAACAACGCGGCAGAGTATGAGGCCCTCCTGGCTGGACTGCGCATGGCCGCCGGGCTGGGGCTGAAGACAATTCGAATCCGCAGCAATTCGGCCCTTGTCGTCGGCCAGGTAACCGGCCGCTTTGAAGCTCGGGAGCCGCTGATGATGAAGTATCTGTACGAGGTGAGCAAACTCAGGAGGAACTTTGACGAAGTCCAAGTAGAACAAATACCCAGGCAGCTGAATGCCAAAGCCGACGCCCTGAGCAAGATAGCTTTGTCATACTCAGCCAACAATAAGCGGTCTATCCTCTTCGAAACCTTGCCTCAGCCCAGCGTGGAAGACGGAGCGACAACGCTCCACGTATATGCGGCACAGGAAGGCGACCAAGATTGGAGGAAGCCCTTGGTGGAACTCCTGAAGGACGGTACGCTCCTAGAAGATCGGGGAGCCGCCTGCCGTCTCCAGGCCAAAGCCCGCCACTTCATCTAGAGCAATGGGAACCTCTATAAGAAGTCCTTCACTCAGCCCCTGCTCCGGTGCATCGACCCCCCACGAAGCCGACTACGTCCTCCATGAAATCCATGAGGGGGGTTGGCGGTGCGCACCAAGGGGCCCGAACCTTGATCCAAAAGGAATTGCTCCAGGGGTACTACTGGCCACTGTTCACGAGGACGCCCAGAAGCTAGTCAGAAGATGCAAGAGTTGCCAGCTCCACGGCAGCATCCCTCGCCTCCCCGCTACCGAGCTGACCACCCTAACATCCCCATGGCCGTTCGCCCAGTGGGGATTGGACATGATCGGCCAATTCCCTACCGGTACAGGCGGGCACAAATATGTCCTCGTCGCGGTAGACTACTTCACCAAGTGGATCGAGGCCGTCCCCATCAGGAAACCGGATGCCGCCACGACCATCAAGTTCCTGCAAAACAATCTGATACTCCGGTTCGGCATCCCGAGATGTATCATCACCGACCATGGGATGAACTTCGAGAACGAGAAAGTGACGGACTTTTGCAAAGAATACCATATCCACATGAAGTTCGCCGCGGTCGCGCATCCCCAATGAAACGGGCAGGCCGAAGTCGCTAACCGAGATATCCTTCGAGGTCTCCAGACCCGCCTAGAAGGGAAACAAGGCAGTTGGGTCGAAGAACTGCCCCAGGTCTTATAGGCCCTACGCACGAAAAAGAAGACCCCTACTGGGGAGACCCCCTTCAGCCTCTGCTACGGGACTGAGGCAATGGTCCCAGCGGAGATCGGGCTACCCAGTCATCGGGTCGAGCACTTCGACGACGATGCTAACACCTTGGCGCTACGGACCTACCTGGACATCTTGTTGGAAAAGAGAGACCGGGCTCAGATCAGGGCTGCCGCTTATCAACAACAAACGGCACGATACTACAAAGCTCGGGTCAGGCGCCGCTCCTTTTAGACCGGAGATCTGGTCCTATGGCGAAATGAGTTCATTGATCAAGGCAGGCTACACAAGTTATCCCCGAAGTGGGACGGTCCTTTCCTCGTCTTTGAGGTGCTCCGCGGCGGAGCCTATCGCCTACAAGACACGGACGGACGTAGGTTCCTGCGGCCTTACAACGCCGAGAAGCTCAAGCTATACCAATGAGGCCAAAACCAACAAGTGTGTACCCCTCCTTTCGCAAAGACGATGTAAATGTTTTCTAAAAATCCTTTCCATTCGAATAAAGAAACGTCGGACCATTGCAAATAGAGTTCTGTCCTTGCGATCCAAAAGCCCTCACCAAAGAGGCAACCGCGCAGCTTCACCGCCCGGTTATCCCTAGCAGGCCTCTTACGGCCCTCCAACGCTAAGGGTCAAAGTCCTCCCTAGAGGCAGCCGGGCGTCTACCCTGCTCGGCTATCCCTGGCCGGTAGCTTCCCTACATGCAACGCCAGGGATCAAATCCCTCGCCAAGAGGCAACCGCGCAGCTTCACTGCCCGGTTATCCTCAGTAGGCCCCCTGCGTCCCCTCCAACGCTGGGGATCAAAGTCCTCCTTAGGGGAAGCTCAGCAGCCACCCTGCTCGGTCATCTCCGGCTGGTAGCCCCCTACCCATGAAGCCAGGGATGAAAGCCCTCGCAAGAGGCATCTGAGCGGCTACCCCGCTCGGTCATCCCCGGCTGGTGGCTGCCTACCCACGACGCAAGATACCAAAGCCCTCGCCAAGAGGCAACCGCGCAGCTTCACTGCCCGGTTATCCTTAGTAGGCTTCTTACAGCCCCACCAACGCTAAGGATCAAAGCCCTCGCAAGAGGCAACCGAGCGGCTACCCTGCTCGGTCATCCCTGGCCGGTAATTTCCCTACTCGTGGCGCCAGGGATCAAGGCCCATGGGAATACCTCCTTCTCAGCAGCACTCGGCATGCTTGACGAGTGATCGAAATCAACTCGACGTACGACCACCTGACATGGAAGCCCAATAAAGCAAGCAAGGATATTCTATGAATACTCTTCACATCCAAAAGATAAACTGCAAAGCAATGAAATGACAAGAGTTTTATTCGCACAAGTAAAACATTCTTACAAGGGTATTGGGGGCTCCCCAGCCTTACAAGTTCTAGACGCTTACAAAAGAGGGACGAGGAAATATAAAAAAGGCCTAAACCACAAACCCCCTCCTGCGCCACTGTCATCACGGTCTGCTGGAGGTTTCACCACCGGATGTTTTGCCACCAGGGGTGCGCCTCGCTTCTCTCATCGCTGTCTGCCGGAGGCCTTGCCACCGGAAGTGGGACCCGAGCACGGAGCACGCCATCGGCGAACTCAGGAAGCTGCTCCTTCACGGCATCCAGAGCCTTATTCTACGCGATGGCGGAATGCTCTCCAAGTTCGGCTTAAAACTGCTCTAACACCTTATAATCGGCCACAGCTTTCCTAGCCCGAACCTCGGCAATCTCGGCCGTCAGGAGCGCCGCCTCGGCATCCCCCCTGCTGGCGTTTCTCTCCTTCTCTATGGCAGCGAAACGATCGACCATATCCGCCAGCTTCCTCTCGGCAACTCGGTGGGATGCACTCAGGCGACGATAGGCACCCCGGTTCGCTGAATTGGCGAGCTCCGCAGCCTCTGCTCGGGCTGCCAGGACATCGGCCCTCGCCCGCTCCAGACGTAGGTCACGCCGCAGGACCTCGACCTCCGAAGGAAACGCTTCTACGGACCTCGGTTCGTAGAACGCCTCCTCGGCCTCCATACGAATAGCGAGGGCGCAGTGTTGAAAGACCTGACGGGAAACAGATAAGAAACTTGGAGACGCTCGAGCCAAAGAAAGGAAGGTCAAAAAAACAACGCGTAGAGGAGTTCGTACCTGGACCACCCCTTGGGCTATGGCCTCCATTTGGACCCTCAGGGTGCCGTGCGGAAACCTCCCCCGGCCGACTCTTCCATCCCGGCGGCGACGGAAAGCCCGGATGGAGCCATGGAGACGGCTTCACCCTCCTGCACGGGAATCCCCTCAGGAACCCTCGACGGCGGCGCACGAGAGATTGTCCTTTTCCACTTAAGGGGGACCCTGTCCTCGTCCTCCCCTAGGTCTTTCGTCTGGGGCTCGGATGACCGTGGACGTCTCTGGCCGCCGCCGGAACAATCACCAGGAGCCGTCAACGAAGCGGACGACTCTATCGCCGGCGGAACATTCGGCGCGGGGCACGGGCCAGCCGGGGGCACGCGCCAGCCGGGGGCACGGCCGCGCCGCTGGCCTCCCTCTGGATCGAGAAACCAAAGAGTGGGAGCGAACCATGCGTCCAACCCAAAAGAGGAAGAGCACCGAGCAGCCAAGACTTTGAAGAAAGAAAATTTGAAAGAGTAGGGCCCCGGAGTGGACCCCATCCCTATTTATCACCGTACACGACCTCATCCGACGGCGCCCTTCATCTCCTGCCAAAACGCCTCCTCATGTCCAACGGCTCCGATCGCTCCACATGTCGTTCCCACACTGGGCCGCATCCCATCAGACGTCGCAGGCCTGCACATATCGCGTCGGCCAACCGATGATTGACTCGTGGACCGTCGCTTCAGTGACGGGATGCACGAACCGGCGCACCTTCCTTAAATGCAGAGATCTCGCCCTGATTCGTTGACAGAAAAGACAGCTGACAGCCCGGTGACTCGTCCCGACGAAATCTTAGGAGGGAGTGCACCCCAGGCGGCCCGGCAGTCCACTCTTGACCCGACCCGCCAACTGGTCGGGACAAGAGTGGGGCGCTAATGATGATGCTCTATACTGACGATCTCTCAGATCAAGACACGAGGCAGATGATGTGTCCCAGAACTCAGAAAAGAGGGCCCACAAGGGGCCGACCAGGCCGCCCCTGTACCCGACCTACAGGCACAAAGCTGGCTTTCCTCAAAGCCCCATGCAAATTGGCCTCCTCGGCCTCCCAACTCGCCTCCGAGCTACCACAGGACCAAGATACCTCGGCCCTCTCGCTCGTTCCCGAGCTCTTCCGCCGAGGCCATCTTCCTCGGTCCCTCTGACCGACTAACTCCACCACTCACAGGCGTAACCGCCGCTCCGCAAATCTCGCCATGCGTGGATACTCCACCGGCAGCATCCCACGTTCCACGTCATCACGATCCAGACTAACAGGCGATCCGCTTGTCACGCGGGCGTGACGTCGGGAGCGTAACTACCGGCCAGATTCTCACGCTTGCTACCGCGTTCTACCGCTACTATATAAACCCCCATCACAGAGGGGTCAAGTAATCCATTTTTTACTCTACTTTGCCGTTACTCTGCTCGGATCTTGTGCTAACTTGATCGTCGGAGGGTCCTCGGTGGTACCAAACCACCCCGGGACTTCCTTGCAGCTACTCGGCGCACACTCCTCAAAACCATCAATCTCCTCAAAACCCATTAAGACCCACACGCTACAGGAGATCACCTCCAAGATCCACTGGGAGATCAACGGAAGACAACATCTGACGGAGACCCGAAAAGGACCTCTATCAATATCCAACTTTCGTTACTCCATTAATTGCAATTCTTTCTCTCATGATTATGTTTTTTCTTATTCTACAGATGCGTTCATTTCATATTCTATCTTCCTTCCTTTTTTTCCTAATATGCGAAATAAATCTTTTCTAACAAGCCTCACATTTTAAGAAAAATGCTTCTTTCCATTGGCTTCAAAGTAGGAGTTGTCGATGCCATAATGCTATTTTTTGATGACTGAGATATATATACCACAATCAATGCCCCTTGTTTTTTTGCACTATGGGAGGTGAAGGAAATAATTGCAGAGGTAATGTAATAAATGTAAATCGATAATTAATATCGATCTCATACATTTGAGTGTGAAAGCATTCTCGAACTTTAAATTGATCACGTCCTTCGCGGTCGGTCGTACAATCACATTGGAAAGCATGCACACTTTCACGGATTAAATCCCCTTTTGCTCTAGCAAGGATCAAAGGATTAAAAGAATTTTTATGTTGGAGAAATTTTGTAGGAGAAAGAGATGAATCACACTTTTTCTTCTTCTTTTTTTTTTAGAGAACTCAAGTTCCCTTTATTTTATAGCCTTTTAGTGCGGAAGTTATTTGGTTAGTTTATAAAACTCCCAAATAACTACTTAATAATTAATTAATTGATGAGTTAGACCAGGCCATCATAGGCGTCCGATAACCCAAAACCAACATCTCCCACTCGCACATGGTGCACTCCATATTGCCGAACCTTAATCATATTAATTCTTTTTATCTTTTTCCTCTGAAACCAATCATATGGGTAGATAAACCGTGGGACCTGGGAACATCCAGTTTAGGAGCTCTACACTATACACCGGTTAGGGATGATATAGTAGTTACAACCCATTATTGATATTTGTCTCGTTATGCCTCAGACTCATTTTATTACATAAGTCATAATATACCTAATCTCTCTAAGGCTATATTTGACTCATTTTTATTACCATACATTTACAATTATATCATAATCTTACAAAAAAATACATAATTGGTCGACCAGTGAATATATATAAATGATGTATAGCAAAGTAGTCTTCCTTTCGCACATGCACCTTTTCATTTTGGTACAACTGCTTTCCTAGACATATTTCATAAAACCGAATCTCTTATAGATATTGAAAACATGCTAAAGTAGCTATCATTGAACTAAAAGTTTAAGATACAATCAAAAGTCACATAGGGCAAATTTTTTTTTCTTTTTGAGGTCTATTTTTTCCTCTAAAGAGTCACACAGTAATAAAGAAGGGATTTATTAACTTCCTTTATTGGTCTCTAAGCACCCGTGGCATGGTTCATGTGTTACGGTAAAATTATTTAAAGCGTCTATCTCAAAGTACTTGACACCATACAGATCTGAGTTCAGTCGTCTTCAAGCGCCTAACTCAAACCCTCTAAGTACTCTCTTATTTAAGTGTACACCGAGATCTCATGTTTGGCTTTAATGTAGGTTATATGGATAGTGGGATATCCATATCGGTCATTTATTAGTATCATGATCTCATCTTGACTCTCTCCAAGGAGATATATTTCAAATCTTATAGCATCTCATCGCTATAGTTATAGTATTTGAATGTCTCATCTCTGCTCACATCTATAGCGCCAGAGGTGATTGCCCGTGTGAGAAAGCCAATCTCTACCAATACTTTTGCATCTTGTATGTGTTAGTGATATGTATACCCTAAAGGCCATTATTGTAAATTATAGTGGATGCTTGGACACACACACACACATACAACTTTCTTGCTCAATATGATAGTATGCTACACACGCACACACATAAGACTTTCTTGCTCAATATGATAGTATGCTATATGGTTACTTTTTATCTTAACATGTACATTTGCTCTAGTTTACTATTTCACCGATACTTGTTGATAAAACCCTTAGAATGTTTTTCTTGACTATAAGGAATATGATGTAGATCATACTAGTGGGGCCTGAGTAGTCCACAAGCATATTCTTGAAGTGTTCCTAGTCGAGAGAATATCAAGAGAAGGTATCGACATTCCAGAGTAGACTAGTGTGTACGTTCCTTAACCCTGTACGGGGGCGATGATTGATCCCACAACCATTAGTGTTTGACACCAAAGATTGTACGCATATGCTCATTGGAGAATGAGTACACCGAACGGACTCTCCGAGAACTCCTAGATGGTACCATGCCTATCGTCAGATAGCAGTTCTCTGGTGACACTTGTATAGATTAATTTGTAGACCCGAGATCATCATAGTGTCTTGTGTGGTTCCCACTGTGCTTTGATTACCTCCCTACCATGGTTCTACTAAGTCATGCAAACATGTGGTACTTTGGTATAGTCCCGAGTCATGATTGAAAAAGATTTTGTGTGTCGTATTTAAGTTCTAAGCTTACCACAATCAAGACGGCGTCACGTGTAGCTATCCGTGATGAGTACGGGTTGTCCGCATGGAGATGGTACGTTTTAAGTTCTTATTCTCACGAGTTAAGCCAAAAGTCTGAATTGTTCGATTCTAACATATGTGTTTTGTATATATGCAAAACAAACGCTTGTTAGGGATAGAGATAGATTAGTTTGAGTTAGGAAAATCCATATTCATTCCTTTGTGCCTTATTTGACTATTGATACTAGGGTAATTAACAACAACGTGGATTAGAATGCTTAAACACGGTATTTGCAATTGTACGCGAAATCCGGCTTATTGACCCTTATCTTTCCGTTCTTGTCTTTTGACCTTTGCCTTCTGCCAAATCAAACGCAACCGGTCATAGTTAGAAATCACCGCTATCTTGGTAGGATAGGGTGCCTAACGGAGTGCTCGCGTAAAATTTGAACGAAGTTCAATTAGTAAGTTTAGGGCAAAAGAAATGAGTAATAAAAATCTTAATTTAAACAACCTTTCTCATTCCCTAACAAGATCAAATACTTGTTAGTGTATATGCCCTAGAGGCCATTACTGTATCATACTAGTTTGTATATTACTTAATGGAAGCTTAGGATATTCACAGTTGTATAGACAATCTTGCTCAAAATGGTAGTATGCTACTTGGTTTGTTTCTACTTTAATGTGTGCATGTGTTTCTTTTAACATATCGCCTATACACATTGGTGGAGCCTTTAGAATCTTTGCTTGATTACCAGCGTTGTGATGGCAGTCACACTAGTGGGGGCTGGGTAATCTACAAGCACATCCTTATACAGGTCCCTAGTTGTAGGATTATCGAGACAGGGCATCGATACTCCGGAGTAGACTAGCGTATGCGCTTCTCATCCCAACAGGGGAGATGGTCTGTCCCACAGCCATTAGTACGTCGTACTTGAGATAGTATGCGGGTGCTCGTTGGGTTACGAGTACACTAGACAGGACTCGTTGAGAACTGTTGGTTGGTATTATACCTATCGTCAGTTATCAGTTCCCAGGTGACATGAGTACAGCTTAGTCCGTTGACTTGACAATGTCACTTCGCCTCGAGTGTGTTCCCACTGTTCTTAGATTGCTACCCTACCACGGCTAAAATGAGTCGTGCAAACAGGTAGCAGTTGGGTGCAGTCCTGAAGCACTTGGAGGCAGTAAGGGTTAGACATGATTCGCCTCTCCCGGTATTGGGGGTTGATATCGCGCTGTGTGTGAGAGAGCCATTACACAAAGTCCCTGGCCAGGGCAAGCGAGATATACTGGTAGGTTATCCAGTGTTATCTCAGGATGTTCTGGGGTACACTCCGACACGACTTGTACCGCTATTAGGGGACTGACGTTTACCGCCCCCCTAGGCCCACCATGCGATACTCTTAGACGAACAGACCGGACTGTACGGAGATTGTCACATTCAGGCTCAGTAGGAGTTCGGATGGGTTCACCTCATCAGTCTTCTTATCGGCATCTACCTGGGGACCGTTACGTACAGCTAGTACCGCTTGCAGCCTGTGGTTAAACCCACTGCCAGCTTAGTGTCGAGTCTTAAGAGTCCCACACAGAGAGCTATTCGCCTTTGGGCAAAACAGAGTAGAGGTCGCATGGTTTTGCGACAGGGTTCGTTCACATCCGTGCACTTGTGCACGTTTGGTGTCTGAGCAGTTATTACTAGCGGGCTTTGGTTTAAGCCAGATCCTAGTATAGGTTTTGGGATTGGTTTTATCTCATTGTATTCGTGTTCCTCAGAATACGGATGCGGGTGTGTATGCACAGTTGGCAGAGGCAGAGGCAGAGGATTCTCATTAGGATTGTTGACTGTTGACTTTTTCTAAACCCTAATGAGAATAAGAAATATGATTAATAATATTAATTAAGTATTATTGTGCCATGGTTGAGTTGAATGTTTGACTTTTGTTGACTTTGTTGACCGGTTGACTATTTTGGACTTGTTGACCATCATCATTTCATTGCTATGACTTTTGTTTACTTGGTGTTCTTTACAAAATGCATTAAATGCATGAAATGATAATGACCATTGAAACTAACCATCACAATACTTAATTATTATTATTATCATGATTATTTTCTCTTTTATGAGCATGGTTGCAAATTATTGAGCTCATTCTATTATTCTCATTCTCTCTCATCCAAAGCTCACCCTCTTACTCTCTCTCAAGGCTCTCATGTCTCATGTGTTGAGAAGCATGAGCCATTGAGATAAAACCCTCAAAACTCTTCTCTACTCACTCTAGAGTAGAAGGTCTAGCAAGCCAAGCACTTTAGTTTCTTCTCGGTTGAGGTAGGAGCTCAAGGTAGAGGCTTTCGGGTGGATCCTTCTTCGACAACAAGGAGACTACGAGGTGGAGCCGATCCAACCGCTCCAACGAGCAAGAAGAGAAGGAGTTCAAGACCTAGGTATAACCCTCTAACATAGTAGTTAAACTTCTAGTTATATTGCTAGGTTTTTGTTTAGCAAAGATCCTATTTTCTAGTCCATGTTACCTTGCCATAAAAAAAATCGTTTTTTTTACCGTTTCCGCATCCCCATAAGAACCGGGATGGGTAACATGGACTTACAATGGTATCAGAGCCTAGCTAAACAACAACTAGCATGTTAGCAAAGTATTTAGAATTTCGATCGGAGAAAAGATCACAAAACACGTTCAAGAACTGAACTTTCTGCCGATTTTTAAACTGTTCAAAAATTAGTTCCACAAATCTTAAAAATCGGCTCAGGGTTTTCTAAAAACACACAGCAAAAACGAGCCAGTGACTCGGTCAATGCGCCGCGGAACCACGGCGAAAACATGCTTCTTGCCGCGGATCCGCGACCGAGTTGACTCGGCCGTGACCCGTCTTTGCTGCAGTTTTCTCAGTGTCCAGTTTTGGGATTTTTAAAGTATTTTGTTTCTGCCCAGATTTTCTAGAGAAAAAAGTTGTGTTTGGGGTAGTTACAAATCCGTATTTTTGATCGAAGTTCTGTAGACTTTAGCTAATGGGTTATATCTGTGATGTGATATATGCACTGAACGTCAACTAATCGCTATACGTCGATTAGTGGGGGTTGTGCATATCTGTGATCTGTAATGTTGTGGATTATGTATATGAACTGTTGGATTATTGCGGATGAATAGCCGGGGGTTGTGAGATGAGAGTTTTCTTTATCTTTCATTTGATGTAATATGTAAATTGACGTAATATTATTTCTATGGCCGCACATCCGGGATGAGGTTGTAGCCGCCATTGTATTTTATTTCTTTTACTGTTTTTGCTCCTAGGATAGACCTAAGGTGGTGTGCACAAACTACCGGGTACTTCGAAGTGCCGAGTGGCCTACTCACGTTGTTGAGGGTGGTTGCTTCAGTTCGGGTACTTGGTGGGTAGTTTGCCGCACCCGTAGGGGTCTAGGGTAGGGTTTGGGTATTCATCACGACCGTGTAATCCGTATTTCGTTGCAGGCTTGAACGAAACGCGGATTTCTAGTATATCCAATGTGTTCATCTGTGATCTGGAATGGCTATCATTGCATCTGACGAATGTATATATCTATATATGATATCTAGTAGGCGTTGCTTATGTTTTGCATCCGCGCTAGTCCAGCCCCCGCTCTGTCGTTAGTTAAGTAACCTAACGGGTAATGACGGAGCCCCGTGGCGAATGCAGATGGCATAAGCGTACGTCATATTTTCGTTGTTTTCTGCAATGGTAGGATTAATTGATGGGACGCATTAAATTAATGCAAGAAAATAAACCAAAGAAAAGTCGTTGGAACAATTTCAAAACCACTCGGATTCCTTTCAAAACAACTTTTAAACGCGGAGCTTAAACCACTCCTTTTAAAAGCTATCACGTTCCTTTGATTATATCAAGTTCACTACATTCACGGTTTCGCCAAAACCATTCGTAGCCCTCCGTCATTTCATATGGATAGTCAATAGTATTCAAGCTGTGTTTGTTGGCCAAAGTCAAGGCATAGTGATTGGTAGCTATTGAATATTCATATGTAGCATAGATAGATGCGTTGGTTTGGGACAGTCGTACTGCCTTGTTGGCCAAAGTCAAGGGTAGGTACGGGTGGGTTCAAATTAACCAGGAAAATGACGGGTAGAACTTGACGTGTGACTTATGATTTGTTGGCTAAAGTCAAGGTCATAAGAGCAAGGGGCAAAAATCCACATCGGGAGTTTCTAAAGAAACTGAAACTTACTAGTACCGCATACCATTTGGAGTGTGATGATTCTGGTAGGATTTCTTCAGTTTTATCACACGATGATATTTGGATCCCGATCCTACTGTGAGTATATGCTACTCCTCAAGAACTTTCTCACTTAACGATCAATGCTATAAACCAAGTAGGTGTATAGAAAGGTGTTAGCGGGGCTACGCCCACAGGGAAAAGAGGTTCTTTAATTAAGGAACTTCGCAAAAGCGTTGGAAAACCTCCATCGAAGTACCAACACTGGCCTGGCTGAACGGTTAAGCAAGTATTGTACGGTGAGATTGATCCCGACTAATTCTTCCTTTTTGGTTTGAGAAAGGATTTGAGAAACAGTGGGAGCCATCCTGTTTAGACAAACTAAAAACCACTCTAAACTTGCAAGAGCATCATGCTAAAGTGTTTCTTCTCTCTCTCCTAATTGCAGCGACCAAACATCATGACCGGACTTAAGTTACTATTAGATAAAAATATACTGACAGGGCCAAACTACAAAGATTGGCTCAGGAATATCAAAATGGCAATCACTTTTGATAAGTTGGGGTATCTCCTTACCACCAAAGCTCCCCCTGTCCCAGGTCCCAAATCCAGCGTCGCGGATAAGGAAATCCGTAAGACCTGGGAGATTGACTGCGCGAAGGCCAAGTGCCTCGTGCTTGCCTCTATGGACAATGAACATCAGAGGAGGCACGAGAATATGGACTTTGAATCCATATTTCTCCATACTAAGGAACTATATGGAGAGCAATCCCGTATCACCAAATACGAAGTCTCGAAAAAGTTGTTTTCGGCGAGATTGGACGTTGGATCATCTGTAGCGGAACACGTGCTTAAGATGATTGGCTTTATTGAAGAGCTCGCGGACCTCGGGACCACATTAGAGAACGAGCTCTACACTGACTTGATTCTCCAGTCCCTTCCTTCCACTTACGCCCAGTTTATCCTGAACTTCAACTTGCAAGAAAAGGAAGTTGAACTTTCGGAACTCCTAAACATGTTGAGGAGTGCAGAGGGCACCCTACAGAAAGTAAGGGAAACATCCACTTTGTTTGTTGGAGGAGCTTCCTCTTCTAGGTCCAAGGCGAGAGCCAAAGGAAGGAAGAAGAAGGCCCCCACCAAACTAAGGGGCGGTGTTAGTAAAGTGGAAGCCAAAGGAAAGGTAAAAGTAGCAAAGGTAGCGGGAAAGCTTGTGGGAAAGGAAGAATGCTTTTACTGTCACAAGAGTGGACACTGGAAGAAAGATTGCAGGGCTGGAAGGCCAGAAACCAGGACCCGAAGCAAGTTATGGTTTCGGCTTCAGGTGTGTATGTTATTGAAAACTGTTTATCAACAAACTCTACTTCCTGGGTATTGGATACCGGATCAGGATCTCATATCTGTAATTCTTTGCAGGCATTGAGAAAGCGTAGGGTTTTGAAGGCAGGTGATATGACCCTCAGAGTTACAAACAGAGCTGGCATGGATGCGGAGTCCGCGGGGGACTATCACTTGGGATTGTCAGATGGGCATGTTTTGGTTTTACGTGATTGTTATTTTGTACCCAGTGCGACTTGTAATATCATATCTGTATCTTTAATGACTAAAGAAGGTTATGATTTTGCATTTGTAAGCAATGTTGTAAAAATTCACCTTAATCATGTTCTGATTGGGTCGGATACATTAAGCAATGGTATATACGTATTAAACCAACCACAGATTTTCAATGTCCATAATACACACAAAAGAAAGTCTCCAGAAATAAATCATGCTTTCTTATGGCATTATAGACTGGGTCACATCAATGAAAGAAGGTTGACGAAGTTACATAAAAGAAGGATATTTGGATCCGTTCGAATATCAATCATATGCAACTCGTCAATCCTGTCTTAAAGGAAAGACAACAAAGACTCCGTTTACTGGACATGGAGTAAGAGCGAGTGAGCTCTTGGGAATCGTACACAGCGATGTATGCGGTCCAATATTTACACATGCGCGAAGTGGTTATTCTTACTTCATTACTTTTACGGATGATTTTTCAAGGTACGGATATGTCTTCTTAATGAAACATAAATCTGAAGCCTTTGGAAAATTCCAGAAATACAAGAATGAAGTAGAAAAACAAACAGGCAAAAGTATCTTGTCACTGAGATCTGATCAAGGTGGTGAATACTTGGATGCCGAGTTCCTGGATTATCTAAAAGAGAATGGGATTCTCTCTCAGCTTACTCCTCCATACACCCCACAACATAATGGTGTATCGGAGAGACGGAACCGAACCCTATTGGATATGGTACATTCCATGATGAGTAACGCTGAGTTGTCGCGATCAATCTAGGGATATGCACTAGAATCAGCCGTGTATCTTTTGAACCGAGTTCCAACTAAGACAGTGCCTGCCACACCATATCAGATGTGGAGTGGGAAGAAACCCTATCTTAAGTACATTAAGATATGGGGATGTCCAGCTTTTGTCAAAAAGCAGCATGCGGACAAACTCGAGGCACGCTTAGTACAGTGCAAGTTTGTGGGATATCCAAAGAACTCCAAGGGATATTTCTTCTATTGCGCAGAGGAACAAAAGGTTTTTGTTTCTCGTCATGCCTGCTTCTTGGAAACTGAATTTTTGGAAAATCAGATAAGTGGGAGCGCAATAGAACTGGAAGAAATTCCAGAACCACGAGCTATTACTGAAAGCTTAGTAGAACCAGAGGGTTCGAAAGAACAGGACATTCCTGCGCTGCTCCACAGGAGTAGTAGGCAGTCTCATCCGCCCGAGAGATACAACGGTTTTATCATAGACGGGGATGGAGAGGATTGCATCATTGATAATGATGAGCCGACTAGCTTCCAGCAGGCCATTCAGAGCGTTGACTCGGTAAAATGGCTGGATGCAATGCGGACCGAAATGGAATCCATGTACACCAACAAAGTATGGACTTTGGACGTTGCTCCGGAAGGGGTAAAACCCGTAGGATGCAAGTGGATCTTCAAGAGGAAGATCGGTGTAGATGGACAGGTTGAGACCTATAAGGCTAGACTTGTTGCAAAGGGTTTTCGTCAAAGACCTGGTTTGGACTATGACGAAACCTTTTCTCCAGTGGCTATGCTCAAATCCATTAGGATCCTTCTTGCCATTGCTGCCTTCTACGATTATGAGATTTGGCAGATGGACGTAAAGACCGCTTTTCTAAATGGAAATTTAGAGGAGTGTGTCTATATGGACCAGCCAGAGGGTTTCATTCAGAGTGGGAGCAGCTGACAGGTGTGCAAGTTGCTTAAGTCCATTTATGGACTGAAGCAGGCATCGCGGAGTTAGAACATCTGTTTTGATGAGACGGTCAAAGATTTTGGCTTTATCAAAAATCCAGATGAACCATGCATCTATAGTAAAATTGTAGCACGAACTGTCGTATTTCTCGTTTTATACATGGATGACATTTTCTTGATAGGAAATGACATTCCTATGCTACAATCTGTCAAAGGGTTCTTGTCACACAGGTTCTCCATGAAAGACCTGGGTGATGCATCTTACATTCTTGGGATCCAGATCCATTGTGATAGATCCAAGAGGATATTAGGACTTTCACAATCCAGGTACATCGACATCATACTGAAAAGATTCAGTATGGAAGATTCCAAGCGTGGTAATTTACCGGCTTGTCACGGGATCACCCTCTCCAAAGAGATGTCTCCCAAGACTGATTTGGAAAGGGATCGCATGTCTATTATACCCTACGCTTCTGCGGTAGGCTCTATAATGTATGCGATGTTTTGTACCAGACCAGATGTAGCTTATGCACTGAGTGTGGTAAGCCGGTATCAGTCAAACCCTGAAGAGAAGCACTGGATAGCGGTAAAGAACATTCTGAAGTACCTGAGAAGGACTAAGGACATGTTTTTGGTTTACGGCGGAAAAGACCTCCAGATGGAGGCCTTTGCTGACTCCAGCTTCCAGAGTGACAAGGATGACTCCAAGTCCATGTCGGGTTATGTCTTTACCCTCAATGGAGGGGCGGTGTGTTGGAAGAGTTCCAAACAGGAAACCGTTCCTGACTCGACGATGAAAGCGGAATATATCGCTGCATCTGATGCCGCAAAAGAAGCCGTCTAGATGAGGAAGTTCTTGACAGAACTTCATGTGGTTCCGTCCATTATTGATCCAATACCTTTGTATTATGGCAACAACGGGGCTATAGCTTTAGCGAAGGAACCCAGGTCCCATCAGAAGTCCAGACACATCTTAAGGCGGTATCACCTGATCAGGGAGATCGTGGATCGCCGGGAGATCGAGGTTCGGCGGGTTACTACAGAAGATAACACTGCAGATCTATTCATGAAGGCCTTACCCCAGACTCAGTTCAAGCGGCTGATCGAGATGATAGGTCTTCGATACGCCAGTACATGGCCTTAGTGCAAGTGGGAGATTGTTAGTGTATATGCCCTAGAGGCCATTACTGTATCATACTAATTTGTATATTACTTAATGGAAGCTTGGGATATTCACAGTTGTTTAGACAATCTTGCTCAAAATGGTAGTATGCTACTTGGTTTGTTTCTACTTTAATATGTGCATGTGTTTCTTTTAACATATCGCCTATACATATTGGTGGAGCCCTTAGGATCTTTGCTTGATTACCAGCATTGTGATGGCAGTCACACTAGTGGGGGCTGGGTAATTTACAAGCACATCCTTATACAGGTCCCTAGTCGTAGGATTATCGAGACAGGGCATCGATACTCCGGAGTAGACTAGCGTATGCTTTTCTCATCCCAGCAGGGGAGATGGTCTGTCCCACAGCCATTAGTACGTCGTACTTGATATAGTATGCGGGTGCTCATTAGGTTACGAGTATACTGGACAGGAATCGTCGGGAACTGTTGGTTGGTACTATACCTATCGTCAGTTATCAGTTCCCAGGTGACATGAGTATAGCTTAGTCCGTTGACTTGACACTGTCACTTCGCCTCGAGTGTGTTCCTACCGTTCTTAGATTGATACCCTACCACGGCTCAAATGAGTCGTGCAAACAGGTAGCAGTTGGGTGCAGTCCCGAAGCACTTAGAGGCAGTGAGGGTTAGACAGGATTCGTCTCTCCCGGTATTGGGCGTTGATATCGCGCTTAGTCTAGGAGAGCCATTACACAAAGTCCCTGGCCAGGGCAAGCGAGATATACTGGTAGGTTATCCAGTATTATCTCAGGGTGTTCTGGGCTACTCTCCGACATGACTTGTACCGCTATTAGGGGACTGACGTTTACCGCCCCCTAAGCCCGCCATGCGATACTCTTAGACGAACAGACCAGACTGTACGAAGATTGTCATATTCAGGCTCAGTAGGAGTTCGGATGGGTTCACCTCATCAGTCTTCTTATCGGCATCTACCTGGGGACCGTTACGTACAGCTAGTACCACTTGCGGCCTGTGGTTAAACCTGTTGGATATAGTGCCCTCAAAGTCAATTATTGGATCGCAGGTACGTGATTGCAATGATTCAGGCAGGACCTATACCAATATGACAGTCTTGCTCGAGAGGATAGTATGCTATCTGGTTTGTCTTTATCATCGTATACATGATTTAGTTCGCTATTGCATGTTGATAGAGCCCATAGGATTCTTGCTTGACTGCCAACAGTATGATGGCGATCATATACGTGGGAGCTGGGGTCTGTAAGCACATCCTTAAAGTGTCCCTAGTCGTGGGAGTTTCGAGACAGGGCATCGATACTCCAGAGTAGACTAGTGTATACAGTCGAGACCCCGACGAGGGGCAATGGCCGGTCTCACAAGCCATTGGTGTCAGTTGGTTCACCTAAGATGTATACAGGTGCTCATTGGGTTATGAGTACACCGGACAGAACTCGCCGGGAACCTGCTAGTTGGTATTATACCTAGCGTCAGATAGCAGTTCCCTGGTGACATGTGTACAGGTTAGTTCATCGACCTGAGGTCGTCATTTGTCTCGTGTGAGTTCCCACTGTGCTTTGATTTCTACCCTACCACAGCTCAAAGGAGTCGTGCAAACAGGTCTTTTTTGGGTACAGTCCCGAGCGACATGGAGGCAAGTGAGCGGATCGGCAGGGGATTCGTCTCTCCCAGTATTGGGGGTGAGATCGCGCTATGTCTAGGAGAGCCATTACACAAAGCTCTCGTCCGAGGCAGGAGATTTACTGGTAGGTACTCCAGTAGTATCTCAGGGTGTTCTGGGCTACTCTCTGACACGACTTATACCGCTATTGGGGGTCTGACGTTACCAGCCCCCAAGGCCGATATGCGATATTCATAGAAGAACGGACCGGACTGTATGTAAATTGTCACTGTCAGGCTCAGTAGGGTTTCTGGATGAGTTCGCTCGTCAGCTTCCCTTCCAATCAATACATAGGCAATCGTTACGTACAGCTCGTACCTCTGACATGCTAGTGGTTATACCTAGTGCCAGTGTGTTGATGAGTCATTAGAGTCCTCCACAGACAGTTTCCCAAGTTCGGGCGAAACGTTGTAGAGGCCGTATGGTTTTATGGAAGGGTTCGGAAAATGCACGTGCGTTTACGCACGTGTCATATTTCGGGCAGATAATACTGGTGGTTTTGGTTTAAGCCGGATCCGAGTATTATACTGTGTATATATAATATCTTTGTCTCAGTTGCATTTGTATTCGGTCATAATACAAATGCGGGTATGTTTATACTGTTACGAGGTTATCCTGAAATTCGTTTCGGGATCGCTTTTGGATGTTGCCAGTTTCCAGCTTTCTATCACACGTCTTTAACATTCGGTTAAAGACGGATTTATCTTTTCTTGGGTGAGCCGTGTTTCCAGAAGGTTCTAGATGGTGACTAGGATGGTGAGGTGGCTTAGTGCATTAATTGGTCATTAAATGAGTTAATGACTAGGTTTATTTGATTCATTGTATGCATTAATGAGATGCAAGGTGTTGTTATGACTCATTCATCAATTAATGCTTATGGTCACCTTCACCCTCCTACACTCACCTCCCTCCTCCTTAAAATAGCCGGCCCCTCTCTTGTGAGGGATGGTTGTTCATTTTGGGAAAAAGATTATAGTTTTGGATTCATGGAAATTAGATAGCCTCATTTCTCATTTCACCCGATCCAAAAGGCAACTTCATTAACTGTTCGTCCATAGCTTTGGACGTATCGAGACAAAGTGTTCTACTCGTTCTTTACATCAATCTTGGTCATCTCTTTTAGCAAACTTGATGATCGAGTTGCCTCGGTTCAGAGGCGGGAGCCCGTTTAAAGATCCGTCGACGTGGTGCCACCTGGACGAGGAGACTGGAGATTCAGGAGATCGGAGCAGCCGCAACAAAGCGTGGGATGATGGTTGAAGACCGAAGGACTCGGATCGTTCGGTATAACATTTCTACCCATTTTGTAGTTTGTTAGTTTAGCTTTAATGGCAGATCCGGGTTATAGTATACGAAAGCGACGGTTGTAAAAGTTTTTGTTCCGTATTTGGCGTCTGTTAGACGGCCGGGGTGCTACCGTGTACTTACAGTGGTATGAGAGCCTCACCATTAAGCTTTAGTAAGTTGTGCTAACACGTTTAAAATATCGATCGAACGGATTTTCGAAAACTACAATTTTTCTGTGCAAAGTTTCTGTCGATTTTAAATCTGGTCTAAAAATTCGTTTGAGAACTACAGAAAAACGAGCAGGCTTTTATTAGAATACTGGTGAAATTTGGTGGCCCAACTCCACAGTACCGCCGTTGATCCGCGGCCCAAACAATGGTTTGGCCGCGGATCCGCCGCCGTTGTGTGAGATTGGTACACAAATTTTCTACAGTAAGTTATTCATGGGAAATTGTCGCTTCTGGAATATTTCTTTTGGGCCCAGTTTTTGTTACTGTACAGCAGATGTACGTTGGGCCCACTTCCGGAAATTTAGTCGATTAAAATTTAAACGTGTTAGTTTACACTACTTATATTATATCTCCGACCGGGAATGTCATTCGAGCGGTAAATTGCGTCTAATTTCTATAGTCCTTTTAGACGGATTTGCGAACGTGACATTCGCGTTGATGTTCTGTGTTGTGCTGTGATGTTGTGGATTTGTTGTGGTGGATAGCAGTGTGCAATGGTAGTACAATTTGGATTTATTTGTACATTTGATATTGCGGGACGAGTGTCCAACATGTGGACTGCCGTCACAGCCTATTTGTATAATATTCTTTTGGGGCACGACCGGGCTGAGGTCGATGTACCCGTTGTACATATTTTTATTTCTGTATTAAGTTTACCCCATGACGGAGTGCACAGATAGCCGGATTCTGGAGGGCAACGGGTCCGTATCTCATGGCTTTGAGAGGCAGAGGGGCCTCACTCTAGAATTGGCAGACTATTCGCCGCACTCATAGGGGGTACAGGTTGACCCGAGGAGGGGAGCTCAAGTTACCGGATTCCGTGAAGTGCCGGGTGGTCCATTCATTTTGCTGTAGGGGGCTGCTTCGCTTCATTTTTTGGCGGGTAACTTGCCGCACCCGTAGGGGTCTAGGTTTCATTGCACATGTTATCCACACGACCAGGGGAACGTCGGGTTTCAGTAGCGGCTCTGAGAAACCCGGGGATCCCAGATTATCTGTATTGTTCTGTGATGCTTATTACTTTTCTGTAATGTTGCATATTATCACGCCTGAAGCGATTATTGTATATTGGTATATATACTAGTAGATGTTGTATATATTTTACACCCGCGCTAGTTCATTCCCCGCTCTGTCGTTAGTTATGTAACCTAACGGGTGATGACCGGACCCAGTGGCGAATGCGGATGGCATATACGTACATTTTATTTTTTGTTCTTTTCTGGTGTGATTGATTGATGGGACTGCATTGATTCTTATCAATGCAAGGATAAAAAAAACCTATATTTGATGTTGTTGGAACAAATTTTAAAAGGTGTTATTACAAAGACGTTTCCTTTTGTTTTGCATAGCGGTATTCAGTTAGAATATCCTGCACCTCATTCGACGAGGCAAGGGCCGATATCCCTTCACCAGGAGTGGCCCTTTGGGCATAAGTTTGCGTCAGGGTAATAACTTCACTATAGTCGATTACAAGTTACTTTGCATAGCGGTATTCAGTTAGAATATCCTGCACCTCATTCCACGAGGAAAGAGCCGAAATCCCTTCACCAGCAGTGACCTCTTTAGCAAAAGGTTTTCTCCACTATATCTTTATAAAAAGCTATCAGATTCCCTCAGCGATATCAAATTCATTACGTTAAAGGTTTTTCGCCAAAAACCAGCCGTAGCCCTCCGTCATTTCTTTTGGATATTCAGTAGTATTCAAGCTATGTATATTTGGCCCTTAGTCAAAACATAGTGATTGGTAGCTGCTGGGGTGTTCACGTGTTGCATAGATAGATACGTTGGTTTGGGACAGTCGTATTACTGTTTTTAGCCCTTAGTCAAGAGTATGTACGGGTGGGTTCAAATTGACCTGGATAATGATGGATAGAACTTGACATGTGACTTATGACATTTTGGCCCTTAGCCAAGGTTATAAGAGCATGGGGCAAAAATCATATCGGGAGTTTCAAACATAAAGAAACTTGCCAAGTATGAGCATACCTTCTGGAGTGTGATAACGTGAGTGGATTCCGTCACGTTATCATGCGATGAGAGTTGGATCCCGATTCCCACTGATGAGTTGGTTTACTCTTCGGGTGATCCCGACTAATTCTTCTTTCAGGTTTGGAGGAGAATTTGAGATAACAGTGGGAGGTTTCCTGATTAGATAAAGTGATAACCATTCTGATCTAGGTTAGAGTGCATGCAGAGTGTTTCTTTTCTCTCTTTCTCTTTGGTAGCGACCTTTGACCGACCCTAGACTATAACTCAGTGACCAAGTTGACCGAACCTTCTTAAAATACTGGCTTTTGGATTGTCTTAGTTGCATAAGTCATTGCCGCTCCTTCTTTTGCCCTTTGCATTTCTCAGAACACCCCGTATTACTACGGACATCCACTTCCATTGGATAGATCCATCGTATGGTTATATACGAACTCGGAGGGACTTCTTCGAGGATGGATCCAGGTTCAGGAGAAATAGAATTGGTTTATTCAATTGTCTTTTATTATCACCTTCTCTCAGGTTGCGAGGGCTTCTTGGTTTAGGAGGGTACACCTATTACGCTTATTGGATAGTCTTCTTCCAAACCATAGGCAGTTGCCGAAAGGTAGGGAATGAAGAAAACCAATTAGCCTAAGTATGGTGTACAGAAGGTAATAAATAAAGAGAAAATAAATGGATTAGAAAGAGGGCAAAGTAAATTGCGACTGCTATCATTCACGACCAAACCATGTACTTCATCGCCACTCCTATTTCACCTTTGCTTTCTTCTCCAGTTCGGGAGAAATAGAATACGGTATTATTCAGTTGTCTTTTATCATCACCTTCTCTCAAGTTGCGAGTACTCCTAGGATTAGGAGAGTACATCTATTATGCTTACTGGATAGTCTTCTTCCAAACCATAGGCAGGTGCCGAACGGTAGGGAAGGAAGAAAACCATTTAGCCTAACGATGGTGTACAGAAGGTAACGACTAAAGACAAAATAAAGGGATTTGGAGAGATGGCAAAGAAATATACGGTTATTGTCATGAATTTGATTATGGAAGAGGCATTACTAAGAATAACAGGATACCTCTATGAAACATTTTCATGTTTCAGTGCATTGTTAAAGTAAAACTGTTTTCCCGATTAGATGCTTACTCCAAGGTATGTATTTACCAGGTTACATTCTCATATCTGTATGGTTTTACAGATGATGAGTGGGAGTAAGTTATTGGGAATTAGGAGATCATCCTCATTATATATAGGAATTCGTTGTAATTGGTGATAATTGAGGAAATCGCCTGGGTACAGTTTTCAACCTACGATGCACAGGTTATGAGTTATTCAACTCAGCGGACTTATACAGAGTATTGTATGTTGTCCAGTATCCGTCAGTACAAAGGGGTAGGTCCTCGTACTATGTTCTGTTTACTTGTGACTTCTCTAGTTTTTTGGACAAGTGTTTCGTAGAAATACAATGTCTATGTTTTGAGAAGTTGTAGGTATAAGAATAAAGTAGAGAACCAGATATCACAAGTATCGGGATTCTTCAAAGAGATAGAAGGTGTAGATTCTTATGATTGGTATTCAAGTAATGGTTTTGAGATACTTGTTTCTCTTTCGGGTTACTCATAATTGGATGTATTCCTAAGTTGAGTAATGTTGATTAGCCTCTCTCCATTAAGTTGATATGCACTAGAGACAGCTGCATGGTTTGAATCTGGTTCCAGTTAAATTTGTGCCTCTATTTCTATATTGTATATAGAATGGTTCATATCTTAACGATGTTAAGATACGGGGAGTTGTCCGGCTTATGCTTAAAACCAGACTCTGGATAACTCAAGGCACGTTTCTGTAATGGCAGTTTGTGGGTTGACCAGGGCTATGTCGAGGGTTGATTTTCTACCATCTGGCAGATCAATTGTGATATTGTTCTTGACTCGCCACAGTTTTAGTAAAATGGATTTTTTTCAAAAAACAGTAGTGGGAGTATGGTAGAACTGGAAGTGATTCTAGAACCGCAAACGATTACGGAAAATTTAATAGGACCTATATATTCAATCAGGTTTGACATTCCAATAGCCACTCCGCAGATATGGTGGGTATCCTCAGACACCCGAGAGGTACTCCAGTAGCCTCAAGGACGGTGATAAGGAGGTTTTTGTTTACCCAGACTTGACACTACTGTTGTTCCAGACTGTGAGACCCGGTAAGAGGATAAGTATAACGTCGTTCTAAACTAGCTCTAGAAGTGTACGTAGATATTATTCTGCCAGAGGGTTGTCGTAGTCAGTGGGAGCAGCGGAAGCATAGTGGACAAGTAGCTTATGTCTATTTATAGGCTTGAGCTGATATAGCGGAGATAAGATCATCTAATTTTGATGTAACGGTCATGACTTTGACGTCATCCGAATAGGGGATGGATCTGTTAAGAAGGTAGTAGGGTATGATGTACTGGTATTTGGATAACATACACAGAGTAGGAAGTAAAATTCCTATACTATGATCGGTTGTACTGTAGTTGTCACACAGTTGTTTCTTCACAAAGGACATGGATATAATATCTGACATTCTCGTCATTAGATCTAGATTTGGGTAGTTTCCCAATGTGGGTACTTTGACAGTATTCTAATAGTATTTTAGAATAGATGACTCCTGGCATGGTGGTGTACCTGCAGGTGATGGAGTCACCCTCTCTAAAGGTGTCTTACAGACTAAAGGGGAGAGGGATATGCATGATTGGCAGATCACTTGCTTAGGCAATTGAGTCAATCGTGAGATGTCAAGTACCACACCAGATATTGTTTTTGCACTAGATGCGATAAGTTTATATTAATCCAATCCTGGAGAAATATAACGAAGCAGCTTTAGAACATAAGTGCATGTTCTACGGATTTGATGACGGCAGCCTCCTTCGGGAGACGGTTATCATTCCAGGCTTCAAAGGTGACATGGATGACAGAGTGGTTGTCAGAATTATAGTTTTCCCTATGATAAGGGACAGTATTATGGACAGTTGGTCCAAGAGGATACTGTGGGAGGCATGGTGCTGGATACTGATTAGGTTCAGTTATCGATATAGCCTTAGAAGTTTGGATTTGGAGTTCATTTATGAACTAGGTCCCATCAGATATCCAGACATATTCTAAGACAGGTATTGCTCAATTAAGGAGATGGCTTTCTCCGCGAACTTGAGATTAAGAGAGACATAGAAAGAAACATCAGGGCGGATCCACTCACTAAGGCTATTTCTCGAACACAATAGTTTTACAAACGGGATTTGTGAAACTGATTAGTAGAGGAGTTAGATGTTCGGTATCACACGGGCTGTGAGTATGCGATATCTCAATAATTCGCCTTGAGAGCAAGTGGGAGATTGTTGGATATAGTGCCCTCAAAGTCAATTATTGGAATGCAGGTACGTGATTGCAATGATTGAGGCAGGACCTATACCAATATGACAGTCTTGCTCGAGATGATAGTATGCTATCTGGTTTGTCTTTATCATCGTATACATGCTTTAGTTCGCTATTGCATGTTGATAGAGCCCATAGGATTCTTGCTTGACTGCCAGCAGTATGATGGCGATCATATACGTGGGAGCTGGGGTCTGTAAGCATATCCTTAAAGTGTCCCTAGTCGTGGGAGTTTCGAGACAGGGCATCGATACTCCAGAGTAGACTAGTGTATACAGTCGAGACCCCGACGAGGGGCAATGGCCGGTCTCACAAGCCATTGGTGTCAGTTGGTTCACCTAAGATGTATACAGATGCTCATTGGATTATGAGTACACCGGATAGGACTCGCCGGGAACCTGCTAGTTGGTATTATACCTAGCGTCATATAGCAGTTCCCTGGTGACATGTGTATATAAGTGCATGGCGGCGCCCCGGCCGTCAATCCGAGGCCAAAATGCGGAAACGATAATTTTCTTTAACTTTTGAACCGGCACCACCGCGCACTATAAAACCCGGATCGGGCCATTAATATAGTCCTAGCAAACTAGAGAAAGGGGTAGAGAGATATACTGAGCGATCCATGTTCTTCGGTCATCTCGTCGTCGTCCCGATCTCCCCACGGAATCTCCGGTCTTCATCTCCTCGTCGGAAGGGCACCACATCGCCGGGTTCTTTTACGGGCTCCCACCTCTGGACCGAGGCAACTCGGGCACGAAGTTGGTGAGCCGACGTGCCCAAGAAGTGCTGTAGAATAGTGTGGAATGGTTTGTCTCTTGGGGTTACTAGAAGTTGCCCTTTTGGTGGAGGAATGAGTAATAGGCTTTTTTGATGAACTATATCATTTTTGTGTGAGCCAACAAGATCAAAAACCCTCACACAAAAAAATGGACAGCCTCCAAAGAGCATGGTCGGCCAAAAATTGGAGGGAGAGAGGAATAATACCAAGGGAGTGAGCCAAAAGAATAATGCAAGGTTGAGTGTAAGGGAAAAAGCAAGTCTCACATCCATCATCATAAACCTCCATCATCATCAAGCATGATTACTCCAAAAGTTAAGCAATCATGGACTAAGAAAGTCAAGGGATGGTGGAACCATCATGAAACCATCATGATGCAACAATATACAAAGACCACCCTCCACAATGCTAATTTGCATAATTGCAAATAAGCTCTTCTCCACCAATTTTCAGCCAAGGAAAGATAAAAAGGGAAATGGCCGAAACGGAATGCAAACTGGCAACTTCAGAAAACTGATCCCGTAATAAATTACAGGAAAACCCCGCTACTGTATATACATACCCGCATTTGTATTCCGATCGAATACAAATGCAATGAGACAAAATCTACACGGTACAATACTAGGATCCGGCTTAAACCAAAGCCAGCTAGTATTATCCGTCCGATCATGATCAGTGCAATACCGCACGTACATGATCGAACCCTGCCATATCTCCATACGGCCTCTACAGCGTTTCGCCCGAAAATTGAGAAAACGGTCTGTGGGGGACTCTAAAGACTCGTCAATACTTTGGTTGTGGATTTAACCACTAGCACGTCAGAGGTATTAGCCATACGTAACGGGCAACCAGGTATTGACCAAAAGGAACGTCGATGAGCGAACTCATCCTGACACCCTACTGAGCCTGTCAGTGACAATATCCGTACAATCCGGTCCGTTCGTCTATGAGCATCGCATGGCGGGGCTAGGGGGTTGGTTAAAGTCAGACCCCCAAAAGCGGTACAAGTCGTGTCGGAGTGTAGCCCAGAACACCCTGAGATACTACTGGAATACCTACCAGTAAATCTCCTGCCTTGGCCAAAAACTTCGTGTAAGGGCTCTCCTAGACATAGCGCGACCTCACCCCCAATACCGGGAGAGACGAACCCCTGAAGATCCGCTCACTGCCTCCATGTGGCTTGGGACTGCACCCAACTAAAACCTGTTTGCACGTCTCCTTTGAGCGTGGTAGGGTAGTAATCAAAGTACAGTGGGAACTCACACGAGGCAAATGACGACCTCAAGTCGATGAACTAACCTGTACACATGTCACCAGGGAACTGCTATCTGACGTCAGGTATAAGACCAACTAACATGTTCCTGGTGAGTCCTGTCCGGTGTACACATAACCCAATGAACACCTGTATACATCTTAGGTGAACCAACTGACACCAATGGCTTGTGAGACCGGCCACCGCCCCTCGTCGGGGTCTCGACTGTATACACTAGTCTACTCTGGAGTATCGATACCCTGTCTCGAAACTCCCACGACTAGGGACCATTTAAGGTTGTGCTTATAGACTACCAGCTCCCACGTATATGATCGCCCTCATACTGCTGGCAGTCAAGCTAGAATCCTAGGGGCTCTATCAACGCGCAATAGTGACCTGTAAGGTCACCTAAAGCAGTACACGATGATAAAGATAAACCAGATAGCATACTATCATCTTGAGTAAGACTGTCCTATCGGGATAGGTCCTCCATCAATCATTGCAATCACGTGCCTGTGATCCATTAATTAACTCTGAGGGCACTATCTCCAACAATCTCCCACTTGCACTCAAGGCTAATTATTGCTATGTCGCATACTCACAGCCCGTGTGATACCGAACACCCATCTCCTCTACCGATCAGTCTCACAAAACCAGTTTGCGAAACTAATGTGTTCGAGGAATAGCCTCAGTGAGTGGATCCGGCTTGATGTTTCTTTCTATATCTCTCTTTATCTCAAGTTCGCGGAGAAAGCCATCTCCCAAAATGAGCAATACCTGTCTTAGAATATGTCTGGATATCTGATGGGACCTAGCTCATAAATGAACTCAAAATCCAAACTTCTTAGACTGTATCGTCAACTGAACTTAATCAGTATCCTGCGTCATGCCTCCCTAAGTATCCCCTTGGACCACCTGTCCAAAATACTGCCCCTCGCCAGAAGGAAAACTATAACTCTGACAACCTCTCTGTCATTCATGGCACCTTGGAAGCCTGGAGTGATAACTGTCTCCTAAAAGAGACTGTTGTTATCATATCCGTAGAACATCCACTTATGTTCTAAAACTGCTTCCGTTCGTTTCTCCAGGATTGGATAAATATCAATTTATTGCATCCACTGCAAAAACAACATCTGGTGTGGTACTTGACATCTCATGATTGACTCAATTGCCTAAGCAAGTGATCTGCCAATCATGCACAACCCTATCCCCTTTAGTCTGTAAGACACCTTTAGAGAGGGCGACTCCATCACCTGCAGGTATACTACCGTGTCAGGAGTCGTCCATTCTAAAAACTCTTAGAATGCTGTCTAAGTACCCTGATTGGGAAACCACCCAAATCTAGATCTATAGATCTAGTAACCAGAATGTCTTGATATTATACCCAATTCCTATGTGGAGAAACCACTGTGTGACAACCAAAGTATAGCCGATCGTAATATAGGAATATCACTTCCTACTCTGTGTATGTCATCCAAATACCAGGACATCACACCCTACTACCTTCTTTAACAGATCCATCCCCTATTCTGATGAAGTTAAACCTATGACTGTCATATTAGAAATAGATGATCTATCTCCGCTATATCTGTTTTAGTCTATAAATAGACATAAGCCACTAGTCCACCAATGCTTCCGCTGCTCCCACTGACTACGACAACCTTCTGGAAGAGTCATATACATGTGCACTTCTAAAGCTAGTCTAGAACGATGCTATACGCATCCTCCTGCCGGGTCTCACAGTCTGGAACAACAACAATGGCAAGTCTGGGTAAACAAGAACCTCCATGTCACCGTCCTTGAGGCTACCGGAGTACCTCTCGGGTGCCTGAGGTTACCCACCGTATCTGCGGAGTGGCCAATGGAATGTCAAGCCAGATTGAATCTTTAGGTTCCTATCAAACTTTCAGTATTCGTTTGCGGTTCTGGAATCACTTCCAGTTCTACCATACTCCCACTACTGTTTTCTGAAAAATCCATTTTTGTTAAAACTGTGGCGAGTCAGGAACAATATCACTATTGATCTTCCAGATGTTAGAAAGTCAACCCTCGTCATAGCCTGGGTCAACCCACAAACAGCCATCACAGAAACGTGCCTTGAGTTATCCAGACTCTGGTTTTAAGCATAAGCCGGACAACTCCCCGTATCTTAACATCGTTAAGATATGAACTGTCCTATATCCAATATAGAACCAGAGACACTGATTTAAATGAACCAGATTCAAATTATGCAGATGTCTCCAGTGCATGTCAACTAAATGGAGAGAGGCCGATCAGCATTACTCAACTTTGGAGTGCTTCCATTTATGAGTAATATGAAAGAGAAGCAACTTCTCTTAAACATTACTATCAACTGAATACCCTACACAAGTATCTGCATCTTCGATCACCTTGAAGAATCCCGATACTTGCAACATCTGGTTCTCTACTTTATTCATATACCTATGACTTCTCAAAACTCATACCTTGTGTTTCTACGAAACACTTGTCTAAGAACTAGAGAAGTCATAAGTAAACAGAATGTAGTACGAGTACCAACCCCTCTGTCCTAATGGACACTGGACAACATACAATACTCTGTATAAGTCTCTTGAGTCTGATAACTCAATCCCTGTGTGTCGTAAGTTGAACACTGTACTATGGTTATGAAGGATTACACCGCTGTTTAATGCTCCTTACCTAACCATCCACTGAAATAGGTAAATGTCATATACATAATTTCAAAAAGGTATATCTCACTCTATGAAAATAGACATACAGATATATCAATTTGAAATTGGTGCATAGCAACGGATATTCTAAACTAAATATTTGCCGACCGGCAAACAGCCCAGGCGATTTCCTCAAATATCACCAATTACAACGAATTCTGATATAATGAGGATGACCACCTAATTCCCAATAACTTACTACCACTCATCATCTGTAAAACCATACAGATGTGAGAATCATACCTGGTAAATACATACCCTGGAGCAAGTGTCTAATTGGGACAGTTTTCTTTTAACAGTACACAGTGAAACTGAAACATTGAAATGTTTCGTAGGGGTATCCGGGTATTCCTAGTAATGCCTCTTCCATTATCCAGATTCACAACTGTAACCGTATATTTCTATGCCATCTTTCCACATCCCTTCATATGTCTTTAGTCATTACTTTCTGTACACCCTCTTAGGCTAAATGGTTTTCTTCCTTTTCTACCGTTCGGCACCAGCCTATGGTTTGGAAGAAGACTATCCAATAAGCATAATGGGTGTACTGTCCTAATCCTAGGAGCACTCGCAATGCGAGAGAAGGTGAAGATAAAAGACACCTGAATAAAGCTTATACCTATTTCTCCTGAACCAGAATCCATCCCTGAACTGGAACAAGTTCCTTTCGAGTTCGTATATAACCATACGATTGAGTATCCAATAAACTGTGGATCTTCGTAGTGATACAGAGTGTCCTGGAGAAATGCAAAGGTGAAGTGGGAGTGGTAATAAAATACTTGGTTCGGTCCTGAATAACAGTCGCAATTTACTTTGCCCTCCTTCTAATCCCTTAATATGTCTTTACTTAATACCTTCTGTACACCATCGTTATGCTAATTGGTTTGCTTCATTCCCTACCGTTCGGCACCAGCCTAAGGTTTGGAAGAAGACTATCCAATTTGCGTAATAGATGTACTATCTCCTAAACCAAGGAGTACTCGCAACCTGAGAGAAGGTAAAAGGAAAAGACAACTGAATAGTCCAATTCGTTTTCTTCAAAACCAGAAACCATCCTCCAATAAATTCCTTCGAGTTCGTATATAACCATACGATGGTTTTTTCCAATGGAAATGGACGTTCGTAGTAATACGGGGTGTCCTGGAGAAAAGGGTAAAAGTAGGAGTGGCAATGAGGTTTGCAACTCTGACAATCCAAAAGCCAGTGTTTAAGAAGGTTCGGTTAATTTTGGTCACTGAGTCATAGTTAAGGATCGGGTCATGGTCGCTGCCAAAGAGAGAGAGAAAAGAAATACTCAGCTTGCACTCTAACCTAGATCAGAATGGTTACCAATTTATTTAATCAGGAAACCTTGCACTGTACCGTCAAATTCTCCTCCAAACCTGAAAGAAGAATTAGTCGGGATCACCCGAGGAGTAAACCAACTCATCAGTGGGAATCGGGATCCAACTATCATCGCATGATAACGTGAAGGAATCCGCTCACGTTATCACACTCCATAAGGTATGCGCATATCTGGCAAGTTTCAGTTTCTTTAGAAACTCCCGATGTGATTTTTACCCCATGCTCTTATGACCTTGACTTTGGCCAACAAATCATAAGTCACATGTCAAGTTCTACCCGTCATTCTCCAGGTTAATTTGAACCCACCCGTACCTACCCTTGACTTTGGCCAACAAGGCAGTACAACTGTCCCAAACCAACGCATCTATCTATGCTGCATATGAATACCTAATAGCTACCAAACACTGTGCCTTGACTTTGGCCAACAAACACAGCTTGAATACTATTGACTATCCATATGAAATGACGGAGGGCTACGAATGGTTTCTGGCGAAAACCTTTAACATAGTGAACTTGATATCGTTGAAGGAACCGGATAGCTTTTATAAAAATATAGTGGCGAAAACCTTTGCTAAAGAGGTCACTCCCGGTGAAGGGATCTCGGCTCTTTCCCCGTAGAATGAGGTGCAGGATATTCCAACTGAATACCACGATGCAAAACAAAAGTAAACGACTATAGTGAAGTTATTACCCTGACTCAAACTTCTGTCCAAGGGGTCACTCCTGGTGAAGGGATCTCGGCCCTTACCTCGTCGACTGAGGTGCAGGATATTCCAACTGAATACCACTATGACAAACAAAAGTGAACGTCCTTGCAATAACAGCTTTTTGAAAAGTGTTCCAACAACATCAGAATAGGTTTTTTTAGCTTGCATTGATCCGAATCAACGCAGTCCCATCAATTGATCACACCAATAAAGAACGAAAATAATGATGTACGTATATGCCATCCGCATTCGCCACTGGGTCCCGTCATTACCCGTTAGGTTACTTAACTAACGACAGAGCGGGGACTGGACTAGCGCGGATGCAAAACATATACAACATCTACTAGTATATATATCAATATATAATATTCGCTCAAGGCGTGATAAAATGCAACATCACAGAAATGTAATAAGCATCACAGAACAATACAGATATCTGGGATCCCCGGGTTTCATAGAGCCGCTACCGAAACCCGACGTTCCCCTGGTCGTGTGGATAGCCTGTGTAATGAAATCCTAGACCCCTACGGGCACGGCAGGTTACCCGCCAAAACCTGAAGCGAGGCAGTCCCCTTCAGCAACGTGAATGGACCACCCAGCACTTCACGGAATCCGGTAACTTAGGCACCCCTCTTGGGCCAACCTGTACCCCCTACGAGTGCGGCAAATAGCCCGCCAATTCTAGAGTAAAGCCCCCTCCGTCTCAATGCCATGAGATGCGGGCTCGTTGCCCTCTAGAACCCGGCTTTCCGTGCACCCCACCTTGGGATAATCCTAGTACAGAAAGTAAAATATACATACAACGGGTATATCGACCTCACCCCGGTCGTGCCCCAAAAGAATAATATACAAACGGGCAGTGACGGCAGTCGACATGTCGGACGCTCGCCCCGCAATATCAAATGTACATATAAAATGAAACTGTACTAACATTGCATCCAGGCTATCCCCACGACCAATCCGCAATATCACAGCACAACACAGAACATCAACATGAATGTCACGTTCGCAAATCCGTCTAAAAGGGCTATAGCAGTTAGACAGGATTTACCGATCAAATGACATTCACGGTCGCAGATATAATGTAAATACTGTGAACTAACATGTTTAAACTTTTCGATCGACTAAAAATTTCCCGAAGTGGGCCCCAAGCACAACTGTAGTACTCAAAGAAAATCTGAGCCCAAAAAGAATATTCCAGAAACCCCATTTTCAAACTAGAAGCCCACTGTAAAAATTTGATGCCATGAACAGTCAAGATAGCGGCGGAACCGCGGCCAATGCGTGGGTTTGGCCGGGGTTCCGCGGTGGAACAATGACGTCACGCGACCAAATTTTCACAGAATGCTTATAATTCCCTGCACGTGTTTCTGCAATGTACTGAAAAAAATTTCGAGCCAAAAAAAATTTGACAGAAACTGATGCAATGAAAACGCGGTTTTTGGATAATCCGTTCGATCGAACTTATAAACACGTTAGAGCAAGCTAGACTAGGTTAATGGCGTGGCTCTGATACCATGTAAGTGCACGGTGGCGCCCCGGCCGTCAATCCGAAGCCAAAATGCGGAAACGATAATTTTCTTTAACTTTTGAACCGGCACCACCGCGCACTATAAAACCCGGATCGGGCCATTAACATAGTCCTAGCAAACTAGGGAAAGGGGTAGAGAGATATACCGAGCGATCCGTGTCCTTCGGTCTTCTCGTCGTCGTCCCGATCTCCCCGCGGAATCTCCGGTCTTCATCTCCTCGTCGGAAGGGCACCACATCGCCGGGTTCTTTTACGGGCTCCCACCTCTGGACCGAGGCAACTCGAGCATGAAGTTGGCGAGCCGACGTTCCCAAGAAGTGCTGTAGAATAGTGTGGAATGGTTTGTCTCTTGGGGTTACTAGAAGTTGCCCTTTTGGCGGAGGAATGAGTAATAGGCTTTTTTGATGAACTATATCATTTTTGTGTGAGCCAACAAGATCAAAAACCCTCACACAAAAAAATGGACAGCCCCCAAAGGGCATGGCCGGCCAAAAATTGGAGGGAGAGAGGAATAATAGCAAAGGGTGAGCCAAAAGAATAATGCAAGGTTGAGTGTAAGGGAAAAAGCAAGTCTCACATCCATCATCATAACCCTCCATCATCATCAAGCATGATTACTCCAAAAGTCAAGCAATCATGGACTAAGGAAAGTCAAGGGATGGTAGAACCATCATGAAACCATCATGATGCAACAATATACAAAGACCACCCTCCACAATGCTAATTTGCACAATTGCAAATAAGCCGTCCTCCACCAATTATCAGCCAAGGAAAGATAAAAAGGAAAATGGCCGAAACGGAATGCAAACTGGCAACTTCAGAAAACTGATCCCGTAATAAATTACAGGAAAACCCCGCTACTGTATATACATACCCACATTTGTATTCCGACCGAATACAAATGCAATGAGACAAAATCTACACGGTATAATACTAGGATCCGGCTTAAACCAAAGCCCGCTAGTATTATCCGTCCGATCATGATCAGTGCAATACCGCACGTACATGATCGAACCCTGTCATATCTCCATACGGCATCTACAGCATTTCGCCCGAAACTTCAGAAAACAGTCTGTGGGGGACTCTAAAGACTCGTTAATACTTTGGTTGTGGATTTAACCACTAGCACGTCAGAGGTATTAGCAATACATAACGGGCAACCAGGTATTGACCAAAAGGGACGTCGATGAGCGAACTCATCCTGACACCCTACTGAGCCTGTCAGTGACAATATCCGTACAGTCCGGTCCATTCGTCTATGAGCATCGCATGGCGGGCCTAGGGGGTTGGTTAAAGTCAGGCCCCCAAAAGCGGTACAAGTCGTGTCGGAGTGTAGCCCAGAACACCCTGAGATACTACTGGAATACCTACCAGTAAATCTCCTGCCTTGGCCAAGGACTTCGTGTAAGGGCTCTCCTAGACACAGTGCGACCTCACCCCCAATACCGGGAGAGACGAACCCCTGAAGATCCGCTCACTGCCTCCATGTGGCTCGGGACTGCACCCAACTAAAACCTGTTTGCACGTCTCCTTTGAGCATGGTTGGGTAGTAATCAAAGTACAGTGGGAAATGACACGAGACAAATGACGATCTCAGGTCGATGAACTAACCTGTACACATGTCACCGGGGACTGCTATCTGACGTCAGGTATAAGACCAACTAGCATGTTCTCGGCGAGTCCTGTCCGGTGTACTCATAACCCAATGAGCACCTGTATACATCTTAGGTGAACCAACTGACACCAATGGCTTATGAGACCGGCCACCGCCCTTCGTCGGGGTCTCGACTGTATACACAAGTCTACTCTGGAGTATCGATGCCCTGTTTCGAAACTCCCACGACTAGGGACCATTTAAGGATGTGCTTATAGACTACCTGCTCCCACGTATATGATCGCCCTCATACTGCTGGCAGTCAAGCAAGAATCCTAGAGGCTCTATCAACGCGCAATAGTGTCCTGTAAGGTCACCTAAAGCAGTACACGATGATAAAGATAAACCAGATAGCATACTATCATCTTGAGTAAGACTGTCCTATCGGGATAGGTCCTCCATCAATCATTGCAATCACGTGCCTGTGATCCAATAATTGACTCTGACGGCACTATCTCCAACAGTGTACAGGTTAGTTCATCGACCTGAGGTCGTCATTTGTCTCGTGTGAGTTCCCACTGTGCTTTGATTTCTACCCTACCAGGGCTCAAAGGAGTCGTGCAAACAGGTCTTTTTTGGGTACAATCCCGAGCCACATGGAGGCAAGTGAGCGGATCGGCAGGGGATTCTGTAAGTGCACGGCGGCACCCCGGCCGTCAATCCGACGCCGGAATGCGGAAGCGGTGATTTACTTTAAACTTTTCAAACCGGCACCACCGTGCACTATAAACCCGGATCGTGCCATTAAACTAGTCCTAGCTAACAAGAGAGGGGGTAGAGAGATATACCGAGTGATCCGTGTCCTCCGGTCTTCTCGTCAATGTCCCGATCTCCCCGTGGAATCTCCGGTCTCCACCTCGTCGCTGGAAGGGCAAAACGTCGCTAGCTTCTTTTACGGGCTCCCACCTCTATACCGAGGCAACTCGGGCACGAAGCTGGCGAGTCGACGTGCCCAAGAGTTGCTGTAGAATACGTGTAGAAGGCCATGTCTCATTTGAGGTTATGGATTTGCCCTTTTGGTGGAGGAATGATACAAGCTAATGGAGATGGAACTTCTGGGATTTTTACAAAAGCAAAAGAGCCAAAAAAATCCCACATGAGAAATTTGGACAGCCCCTAACCAATGTGGCCGGCCAAGCTTGGAGAGAATGAGAGGAGAGAGTGTCTTGATCAAAAATATGAGAGTCTCTCAAGAATAATGCAAGAGAGAGAGATCAAAATGATATCATGAAAGAAAATGATCACAAAAACAAACCCACACTCCACCAACCTCATCATCTCATCACAAAGTCAAGCCATCATGAAAGAAGAAGTCAAATGGTCAAGGGATGGTGCAACCATCATGATCCAACAATATGCGAAGAACACCCTCTACAAATGCTTATTTGCACAAATGCAAATAAGCCCTCCTCCACCAATCTTCGACCAATGAAAGATACAAAGAAATATGGCCGAAACGGAAAGCAAACTGGCAACTCAAGAAAACTGGTCCCGTAATAAATTACTGGAAAACCCCGCAACTGTGTATACACACCCGCATTTGTATTCCGACCGAATACAAATACAATGAGACAAAATGTACACTGTACAATACTAGGATTCGGCTTAAACCAAAGCCCGCTAGTATTAACCGTCCTATCCTGATCCGTGCAATACCGCACGGATCTGATCGAACCCTGCCATATCTCCATACGGCCTCTACAGTGTTTCGCCCGAAAACTTGAGCAACTGAATGTGGGGGACTCTAAAGACTCGTCAATACTATGGCTGTGGATTTAACCACTAGCACGTCAGAGGTATTAGCCATACGTGACGGGCTACCAGCTATTGACCAAAAGGGACGTCGATGAGCGAACTCATCCTGACACCCTACTGAGCCTGTCAGTGACAATATCCGTACAGTCCGGTCCGTTCGTCTATGAGCATCGCATAGCGGGCCTAGGGGGTTGGTAAAAGTCAGACACCCAAAATCGGTACAAGTCGTGTCGGAGTGTAGCCAAGAACACCTTGAGATACTACTGGAATACCTACCAGTAAATCTCCTGCCTTGGCCAAGGACTTCATGTAATGGCTCTCCTAGACACAGCGCGACCTCACCCCCAATACCGGGAGAGAAGAACCCCTGCAGATCCGCTCACTGCCTCCATGTGGCTCGGGACTGTACCCAACTAAAACCTGTTTGTACGTCTCCTTTGAGCGTGGTAGGGTAGTAATCAAAGTACAGTGGGAACTCACACGAGACAAATGGCGATCCTCAGGTTGATGAACTAACCTGTACACATGTCACCAGGGAACTGCTATCTGACGTCAGGTATAAGACCAACTAGCATGTTCCCGGCGAGTCCTGTCCAGTGTACTCATAACCTAATGAGCACCTGTATACATCTTTGGTGAACCAACTGACACCAGTGGCTTATGAGACAGGCCACCATCCCTTGTCGGTGTCTCGACTGTATACACTAGTCGACTCTGGAGTATCGATGCCCTGTCTCGAAACTCCCACGACTAGGGACCTTTTAAGGATGTGCTTATAGACTACCAGCTCCCACGTATATGATCGCCCTCATACTGCTGGCAGTTAAGCAAGAATCCTAGAGGCTCTATCAACGTGTAATAACGACCTGTAAGGTCATCTAAAACAGTACACGATGATAAAGATAAATCAGATAGCATACTATCATCTTGAGTAAGACTGTCCTACCGGGATGGGTCATCCCTCAATCATTACAATCACGTGCCTGTGATCCAATAATTGACTCTGAGGGCACTATCTCCAAAAATCTCCCGCTTGCACTCAAGGCTAATTATTGCGATGTCGCATACTCACAGCCCGTGTGATACCGAACAACCAACTCCTCTACTAGTCAGTCTCACAAAGCTCGTTTGCGAAACTATTGCGTTCGAGGAATAGCCTCAGTGAGTGGATCCGCCTTGATGTTTCTTTCTATATCTCTCTTTATCTCAAGTTCGCGGAGAAAGCCATCTCCGAAATGAGCAACACCTGTCTTAGAATGTGTCTGGATGTCTGATGGGACCTAGCTCATAAATGAACTCCAAATCCAAACATCTTAGACAGTATTGTCGACTGAACTTAATCATTATCCTGCGCCATGCTTCCCTCAGTATTGCCTTGGACCACCTGTCCAAAATACCGCCCCTCGTCAGAAGGAAAACTATAACTCTGACAACCTCCCTGTCGTCCAAGTCACCTTGGAAGCCTGGAATGATAACTGTCTCCCGAATGAGGCTGTCGTTATCATATCCCTAGAACATCCACTTATGTTCTAAAACTGCTTCCGACTGTTTCTCCAGGATTGGATTAATATCAACTTATTGCATCTACTGCAAGAACAACATCTGGTGTAGTACTTGACATCTCATGATTGATTCAATTGCCTAAGCAAGTGATCTGCCAATCATGCACATCCCTCTCCCCTTTAGTCTGTAAGACACCTTTAGAGAGGGTGACTCCATCACCTGCAGGTACACTACCGTGCCAGGAGTCGTCCCTTCTAAATACTCTTAGAATGCTGTCTAAGTACCCTTAATTCGGAAACCACCCAAATCTAGATCTAAAACTATAGATCTAGTAACCAGTATGTCTGATATAATGTCCAAGTCCCATGTGGAGAAACCACGGTGTGACGACCAATGTATAACCGATCGTAGTATAGGAATGTCACTTCCTACTCAGTGTATGTCATCCAAATACCAGGACACCACACCCTACTACCTTCTTAACAGATCCATCCCCTATTCTGATGAAGTCAAACCTATGACTGTCACATCAGAAATTGATGATCTATCTCCGCTACATCTGCTTTAGTCTATAAATAGACATAAGCCACTTGTCCACCAATGCTTCCGCTGCTCCCACTGATCACGACAACCCTCTGGCAGAGTCATATAGACGTACACTTCTAAAGCTAGTTTAGAACGACGCTATACTCATCCTCCTGCCGGGTCTCACGGTCTAGAACAACAGCAATGGCAAGTCTGGGTAAACAAGAACTTCCCTGTCACCGTCCTTGAGGCTACCGGAGTACCTCTCGGGTGCCTGAAGTTACCCACCGTATCTGCGGAGTGGCCAATGGAATGTCAAGCCAGATTGAATCTTTAGGTTCCTTTCAAACTTTCAGTAATCGTTTGTGGTTCTGGAATCACTTCCAGTTCTACGATACTCCCACTACTGTTTTCTGAAAAATCCATTTTTATTAAAACTGTGGCGAGTCTAGAACAATATCACTATTGATCTTCCAGATGGTAGAAAGTCAACCCTCGTCATAGCCTGGGTCAACCCACAAACAGCCATTACAGAAACGTGCCTTGAATTATCCAGAGTCTGGTTTTAAGCATAAGCCGGACAACTCCCCGTACCTTAACATCGTTAAGATACGAACTGTTCTATATCCAATATAGGACCAGAGGCACTGATTTAATTGAACCACATTCAAATCATGCAGCTGTCTCCAGTGCATGTCAAGTAAATGGAAGGAGGCCGATCAACGTTACTCAACTTAGGAATGCTTCCATTTATAAGAAACCTGAAAGAGAAGCAATTTCTCTTAATCATTACTATCAATTGAATACCACACACAAGTATCTACATCTTCGATCACCTTGAAGAATCTCGATACTTGAAACACCTGGTTCTCTACTTTATTCATATACCTATAACTTCTCAAAACTCAGACCTTGCGTTTCTACGAAACACCTGTCTAAGAACTAGAGAAGTCATAAGTAAACAGAATATAGTACGAGGACTAACCCCTCTGTCCTAATGGACACTGGACAACATACAATACTCTGTATAAGTCCCTTGAGTCTAATAACTCACTCCCTGTGTATCGTAGGTTGAAATCTGTACTTATGGTTAAGAAGATTTACACCGCTGTTTAATTCTCCTTACCTAACCATTCACTGATATAGGTAAATGTCATCGACAAAATTTCAAAAAGGTATATCTCACTCTATAAAAAATAGACGTACAGATATATCAATTTGAAATTGGTGCATGACAGCGGATATTCAAAACCAAATATTTACCGTCCGGCAAACAACCCAGGTGACTTCCTCAAATATCACCAATTACAACGAATTCCGATATAATGTGGATGATCACCTAATTCCCAATAACTTACTCCCACTCATCATCTGTAAAACCATACAGATGTGAGAATCAAACCTGGTAAATACATACCCTAGAGTAAGTGTCTAATTGGGAAATCGGTTTTCTATTAACAGTACACAGTTAAAATGAAACATTGAAATGTTTCGATGGTTATCTGGGTATTCCTAGTAATGCCTCTTCCATTATCAGATTCACAACTGTAACCGTATATTTCTTTGCCATCTCTCCAAATCCCTTTATATGTCTTTAGTCATTACCTTCTGTACACCCTCTTAGGCTAAATTGTTTTCTTCCTTCCCTACCTTTCGGCACCAGCCTATGGTTTGGAAGAAGACTTTCCAATAAGCATAATGGGTGAACTGCCATAATCCAAGGAACACTCGCAATGCGAGAGAAGGTGATGATAAAAGACAACCGAACAAATCTTATTCCTATTTCTCCTGAATCTAAATCCATCCCCGAACTGGAACAAGTTTCTTTCGAGTTCGTATATAACCATACGATGGAGTATCCAATAAACTGTGGATCTTCGTAGTGATACGGAGTGTCCAGGAGAAATACAAAGGTGAAGTGGGAGTGGTAATGAAATACGTGATTTGGTCGCGAATATCAGTCGCAATTTACTTTGCCCTCTTACTAATCCCTTTCTTTGTCTTTACATAATACCTTCTGTAGACCATCGTTATGCTATTGGTTTTCTTCATTCCCTACCAGTCGGCACCAGCCTAAGGTTTGGAAGAAGACTATCCAATTTACGTAATAGGTGTACTATCTCCTAAACAAAGGAGTACTCGCAACCTGAGAGAAGGTAAAAAGGAAAAGACAACTGAATAGTCCCATTCGTTTTCTCAAGAACCGGAAACCATCCTCGAATAAATCCCTTCGAGTTCGTATATAACCATACGATGGTTTTGTCTAATGGAAGTGGACGTTCGTAGTAATACTGGGTGTCCTGGAGAAAAGGGTAAAAGTCGGAGTGTCAATGAGGTTTGCAACTCTGACAATCCAAAAGCCAGTCTTTAAGAAGGTTCGGTCAACTTGGTCACTTAGTCATAGTCTAGGGTCGGGTCAATGGTCGCTGCCAAAGAGAGAGAGAAAAGAAACACTCAGCGTGCACTCTAACCTAGATCAGAATGGTTACCAATTTATCTAATCTGGAAACCTCCCACTGTACCGTCAAATTTTCCTCCAAACCTGAAAGAAGAATTAGTCGGGATCACCCGAGGAGTAAACCAACTCATCAGCGGGAATCGGGATCCAACTATCACCGCATGATAACGTGACGGAATCCGCTCACGCTATCATACTCCAGAAGGTATGCGCATATCTGGCAAGTTTCAGCTTCTTTTGAAACTCCCGATGTGATTTTTGCCCCATGCTCTTATGACTTTGACTTTGGCCAACAAATCATAAGTCACATGTCAAGTTCTACCCGTCATTCTCCAGGTTAATTTGAGCCCACCCGCACAAGGCCTTGACTTTGGCCAACAAGACTATACGACTGCCCCAAACCAACGCATCTATCTATGCTGCACATGAATACCCAATAGCTACCAATCACTATGCCATGACTTTGGCCAACAAACATAGCTTGAATACTGGTTGACTATCCATGTGAAACAACGGAGGGCTACGAATGGTTTCTGGCGAAAACCTTTAACGTAATGAACTTGATATCGTTGAAGGAACGGATAGCTTTTAAAAATATAGTGACGAAAACCTTTGCTAAAGAGGTCACTCCCGGTGAAGGGATCTCGGCTCTTTCCCCGTAGAATGAGGTGCAGGATATTCCAACTGAATACCACGATGCAAAGCAAAAGTAATCGGCTATAGTGAAGTTATTGCCCTGACGTAAACTTTTGTCCAAGGGGTCACTCCCGGTGAAGGGATCTCGGCCCTTGCCTCGTCGACTGAGGAGCTGGATATTCCAACTGAATACCACGATGCAAAACAAAAGAGAACTCCCTTGCAATAACAGCTTTTTGAAAAGTGTTCAAACAATATCAGATTAGGTTTGTTTAACTTGCATTGATCCGAATCAACGCAGTCCCATCAATTGATCACACCAATAAAGAACGAAAATAATGACGTACGTATATGCCATCCGCATTCGCCACTGGGTCCCGTCATTACCCGTTAGGTTAGCTAACTAACGACAGAGCGGGGACTGGACTAGCGCGGATGCAAAACATATACAACATCTATTAATATATATATCAATATATAATATTTCGCTCAAGGCGTGATAAAATGCAACATCACAGAAATATACAGCATCACAGAACAATACAGATATCTGGAATCCCCGGGTTTCACAGAGCCCCTGAAACCCGACGTTCCCCTGGTCATGTGGATAGCCTGTGTAATGAAAATCCTAGACCCCTACGGGCGCAGCAAGTTACCCGCCAAAACCTAAAGCGAGGCAGCCCCCTTCAGCAACGTGAATGGACCACCCTGCACTTCACGGAATCCGGTAACTTAGGCACCCTTCCTGGGTCAACCTGTACCCCCTACGAGTGCGGCGAATAGCTCGCCAATTCTAGAGTGATGCCCCCTCCGTCTCAATGCCATGAGATGCGGGCTCGTTTCCCTCTAGAATCCGGCTATCCGTGCACCCCTCCGCAGGGTAATCCTAGTACAGAAAGTAAAATATACATACAACAGGTACA
This sequence comes from Agapanthus africanus, assembly GCA_030015575.1. NCBI lineage: Eukaryota > Viridiplantae > Streptophyta > Magnoliopsida > Asparagales > Amaryllidaceae > Agapanthus > Agapanthus africanus. The sequence goes on from JASDDO010000029.1 coordinate 222,209,812, forward strand.
TCGACCGCAACCTGGTCGTGCCCTAAAATAATAATACCAACAGGCAGTGACGGCAATCCACATGTCGGACGCTTGTCCCGCAATATCAAATATACATAATACAACAAAACTGTACTACCACTGCAACCAGGCTATCCCCACGACCGATTCGCAACAACACAGCAATACACAGAACATCAACGTGAATGTCACGTTCGCAAATCCGTCTAACCGGGCTATAGCAGTTAGACAGGATTTACAGATCAAGTGACATTCACGGTCGCAGATATAATGTAAATACTGTGAACTAATGTGTTTAAAATATTCGATCGATCAAATTTACCCAAGTGGGCCCCAAGGCATTACTGTAGCACATAAAGAAATTCTGGGCCCAAAAAGAATATGCCAAAACCCCAATTTCCCTATCCAAGACCCTCTGTAAAAAATTGGTCCAGTGAAGAGGCTAAATGGCGGCGGAACCGCGGCCCAAGCATGGGTTTGGCCGCGGTTCCGCGGTGGTATAGTGAGATCACGCGACCAAATTTTCACAGAGTGCTTAGAGTTCCCTGTACATCTTTCTGCAACATACTGAAAAAAATTTCGAGCCAGAAAATAATCGACAGAAAACTGATGCAAAGAAAACGCGGGTTTTTGGAATTTTGTTCGATCGAAAGTGTAAACACATCAGACAAAGCTAGACTAGGTTAATGGCGAGGCTCTGATACCACTGTAAATGCACGGCGGCGCCCCGGCCGTCAATCCGACGCCGGAATGCGGAAGCGGTAATTTACTTTAAACTTTTCAAACTGGCACCACCGCGCACTATAAACCCGGATCGTGCCATTAAACTAGTCCTAGCTAACAAGAGAGGGGGTAGAGAGATATACCGAGTGATCCGTGTCCTCCGGTCTTCTCGTCATCGTCCCGATCTCCCCGTGGAATCTCCGGTCTCCACCTCGTCGCCGGAAGGGCACCACGTCGCCGGCTTCTTTTACGGGCTCCCACCTCTATACCGAGGCAACTCGGGCACGAAGCTGGCGAGTCGACGTGCCCAAGAGTTGCTCTAGAATACGTGTAGAAGGCCATGTCTCATTTGGGGTTATGGAGTTGCCCTTTTGGTGGAGGAATGATACAAGCTAATGGAGATGGAACTTGTGAGATTTTTGCAAAAGCAAAAGAGCCCAAAAAATCCCACATGAGAAATTTGGACAGCCCCTATCCAATTTGGCCGGCCAAGCTTGGAGAGAATGAGAGGAGAGAGTGTCTTGATCAAAAATATGAGAGTCTCTCAAGAATAATGCAAGAGAGAGAGATCAAAATGATATCATGAAAGAAAATGATCACAAAAACAAACCCACACTCCACCAACCTCATCATCTCATCACAAAGTCAAGCCATCATGAATGAAGAAGTCAAATGGTCAAGGGATGGTGCAACCATCATGATCCAACAATATGCGAAGAACACCCTTCAAAAATGCTTATTTGCATAAATGCAAATAAGCCCTCCTCCACCAATCTTCGACCAATGAAAGATACAAAGAAATATGGCCGAAACAGAAAGCAAACTGGCAACTCAAGAAAACTAGTCCCGTAATAAATTACAGGAAAACCCCGCAACTGTATATACACACCCGCATTTGTATTCCGACCGAATACAAATGCAATGAGACAAAATCTACACTTTACAATACTAGGATCCGGCTTAAACCAAAGCCCGCTAGTATTAACCGTCCTATCCTGATCCGTACAATACCGCACGTATCTGATCGAACCCTGCCGTATCTCCATACGGCCTCTACAGCGTTTCGCCCGAAAACTTGAGCAACTGAATGTGGGGGACTCTAAAGACTCGTCAATACTATGGCTGTGGATTTAACCACTAGCACGTTAGAGGTATTAGCCATACGTGATGGGCTACCAGCTATTGACCAAAAGGGACGTCGATGAGCGAACTCATCCTGACACCCTACTGAGCCTGTCAGTGACAATATCCGTACAGTCCGGTCCGTTCGTCTATGAGCATCGCATGGCGGGCCTAGGGGGTTGGTAAAAGTCAGACCCCCAAAAGCGGTACAAGTCATGTCGGAGTGTTGCCCAGAACACCCTGAGATACTACAGAAATACCTACCAGTAAATCTCCTGCCTTGGCCAAGGACTTCGTGTAATTGCTCTCCTAGCCACAGCGCGACCTCACCCCTAATACCGGGAGAGACGAACCCCTGCAGATCCGCTCACTGCCTCCATGTGGCTCAGGACTGTACCCAACTAAAACCTGTTTGCACGTCTCCTTTGAGCGTGGTAAGGTAGTAATCAAAGTACAGTGGGAACTCACACAAGACAAATGACGATCCTCAGGTCGATGAACTAACCTGTACACATGTCACCAGGGAACTGCTAACTGACGTCAGGTATACGACCAACTAACATGTTCCCGGTGAGTCCTGTCCGGTGTACTCATAACCCAATGAGCACCTGTATACATTTTAGGTGAAACAACTGACACCAGTGGCTTGTGAGACCGGCCACCGCCCCTCGTCGGGGTCTCGACTGTATACACTAGTCTACTCTGGAGTATCGATGCCCTGTCTCGAAACTCCCACGTCTAGGGACCTTTTAAGGATGTGCTTATAGACTACCAGCTCCCACGTATATGATCGCCCTCATACTGCTGGCAGTCAAACAAGAATCCTAGGGGCTCTATCAACGTGTAATAGCGACCTGTAAGGTCACCTAAAGCAGTACACGATGATAAAAATAAACCAGATAGCATACTATCATCTTGAGTAAGACTGTCCTACCGCGATGGGTCCTCCCTCAATCATTGCAATCACGTGCCTGTGATCCAATAATTGACTCTGAGGGCACTATCTCCAACAGATTCGTTTCTCCCAGTATTGGGGGTGAGATCGCGCTGTGTCTAGGAGAGCTATTACACAAAGCTCTCGGCCGAGGCAGGAGATTTACTGGTAGGTACTCCAGTAGTATCTCAGGGTGTTCTGGGCTACTCTCTGACACGACTTATACCTCTATTGGGGGTCTGACGTTACCAACCCCCTAGGCCGATATACGATACTCATAAACGAACGGACCGGACTGTATGTATATTGTCACTGTCAGGCTCAGTAGGGTTTTTGGATGAGTTCGCTCGTCAGCTTCCCTTCCAATCAATACATAGGCAACCGTTACGTACAGCTCGTACCTCTGACGTGCTAGTGGTTATACCCAGTGCAAGTGTGTTGATGAGTCATTAGAGTCCCCCACAGACAGTTTCCCCAGTTCGGGCGAAACGTTGTAGAGGCCGTATGGTTTTATGGCAGGGTTCGGAAAATGCACGTGCGTTTACGCACGTGTCATATTTCGGGCAGATAATACTGGTGGGCTTTGGTTTAAGCCGAATCCGAGTATTATACTGTGTAGATATAATATCTTTGTCTCAGTTGCATTTGTATTCGGTCGTTGTACAAATGCGGGTATGTTTATACTGTTACGGGGTTATCCTGAAATTTGTTTCTGGATCGCTTTTGGAAGTTGCCAGTTTCCAGCTTTCTATCAGCCGTCTTTAACATTCGGTTAAACACGGATTTATCTTTTCTTGGGTGAGTCGTGTTTCTAGAAGGTTCTAGATGGTGACTAGGATGGTGAGGTGGCTTAGTGCATTAATTGGTCATTAAATGAGTTGATGACTAGGTTTATTTGATTCATTGTATGCATTAATGAGATGCAAGGTGTTGTTATGACTCATTCATCAACTAATGCTTGTGGTCACCTTCCCCCTCCTACACTCACCTCCCTCCTCCTTAAAATGGTCGGCCCCTCTCTTGTGAGGGATAGTTGTTCATTTTGGGAAAAAGATTATAGTTTTGGATTCATGGAAATTAGATAGCTTCATTTTTCATTTCATCCGATCCAAAAGGCAACTTCATTAACCGTTCGTCCATAGTTTTGGACGTAACGAGACAAAGTGTTCTACTCATTCTCTACATCAATCTTGGTCATCTCTTTCAGCAAACTTGATGATCGAGTTGCCTCGGTTCAGAGGCGGGAGCCCGTTTAAAGATCCGTCGACGTGGTGCCACCTGGACGAGGAGACTGGAGATTCATGAGATCGGAGCAGCCACAACAAAGCGTGGGATGATGGTTGAAGACCGAAGGACTCGGATCGTTCGGTATAACATTTCTACCCACTTTGTAGTTTGTTAGTTTAGCTTTAATGGCAGACCGGGTTATAGTATACGATAACGCCAGTTGTAAAAGTTTTTGTTCCGCATTTGGCGTCTGTTAGACTGCCGGGGCGCTACCGTGTACTTACAAAACCCACTGCCAGCGTAGTGTCGAGTCTTTAGAGTCCCATGATTGTTAGATATTCAGCGTGTTCAAGTTTAGTTAATTACCGCAATCAAGACGGTTTCGCTTGTAGCTAGCCGGTTGAGTACAGGTCGTCCGCAGGGAGATGGGAATCTTTTTCTATGTGTTTTAACGAGTTAAGTTCGAAGGTCCAGATTTGTTTGTGATTAACTAAGTGTTAAAATGATATGTAAAGAGAGCTTGTTAGGGTTAGGATTAGGTTAGTTTGAGTTAGGAGTCTCTCACTTCTTTCGTTGCCACTCTTAACATTGGTGTTACGGTAATCGGCAACAACGGGTATTAGCACGACTAGGAAGGAACTTGCGAGTATAAGCTAGGCTTTCCAACGCTTTAGTTCTTCCTTTTGGTGCTTGTCCGTCCGTTCTTGGCTCTTAGCCATAACCTCCGGTTAATTCAACCACAACCGGTCTCACTACGGAATCACCGCTATTATGTAGGATAGGGTGCCGTAGGGAGCGGATTGTGGTTCAATTAACGGGAGTCGATTTAAGATGTTGGGCAAGGAAAGAGTGAGAGAGATTTCCTTCTCTCAAACTTCCCTTATCCTACCCTAACAAGTATGGAAACTACTCACACATCATAACGAAAAAGAAAACAAAACAAAAGAGGAAGATAGAAAGAAGGAGATTAGAAGATAACAACTAGCTATTTTCGACCTCACCTTGGCAAGGATCAAGCGTAAGCGTCATGGTTGTTTAAGGATAAAGGAAAAGAGAAAAGAAAGAAACAACAAGAAATAATAACAACTAAGTTAACAAATGAAAATTACAAGCAATAATAATTTAACTAAAGAACAAGACAAGATATAATAACAAAAGGAACTTCTTTATTCATCATTCTTCACTCACAAAAGCTCACTACAAGTTTTTCAATGGAGAAGAGATGAGAAGAGGAAGAAGAAACAAGTATTCTAACCCTAGAAAAATACAAGATTATGCACCCTTGGCTTCACAAGGTTCTGGGCTATTTATAGGCAGGGAAAAGGAAATCTAGGGCAACAATCAGAACAAACATGAAAATACAAATATACCCCTGAAATTTGGACATCTGCGGCGCCTGTACGGCCGCGGATCCGCGGCCTAGACCCCCTATTGGCCGCGGATCCGCGGCCTTATGGTGGAGTTAGGGAGTGGGCTTTTTTTTACTTCCCTAGTCTGCTGTGCCCATAAGTCTGGTATATGATATTTCTCAGATTTTCTTCACGATTTTTCCAGAATTTCTGTTGAGCAAAAGGTGATTTGATGTGGATCTTTTTGTCATGATTTCCTCGAGCTCCGTGTAGATTTCTTGGATCTTGTGCTGCCATTGAGCCTTGTGCATGAAAACGACATTGATTTGCCATTTTGTCTCTTAAACTGGTGTGTGGCAACAGACGGATAAAGAGCGGAGACCCGTGTTTTATCTGTGAATGGCAGGAACCCGGATTTTGTCGTGTTTTTCCATGAATTTCACCGTTTAGAGCCGAGAACCTGTATCCTGCAATTGACTAGCAAACACGGCTCAAGAGTACCTACCGTTATGCAATGTGATAAAAATTGGGCGGTATAAAAATGCAAAAATCTGATATGAACAAATACCCCCAAACTTATCATTTGCTCGTCCCGAGCAAAGCCAATTTATTCACAAAAAATTTCCTAACCTCACTTTCGCAGGGAACGCGATTGCACTGAGCATGTACAACAAGCCGTTTAAACCTCTAGGTGTCCCTAGTAGGAGGAGTGTTGTCTCCTGAGGGTTTTCAGCGGATACTACAAGTTGGTTTTGTAAAATAACTAAGATTCAAACCCTAAAGTTTTGTTTCAGAAAATAACAATTCTATTATCCTAAGTCTAGACCATCGAACCCTTATTTTTCACACCTCGCTTCTTATTTAACTACAGATTTTATATGTCTTTACGTGCAGTGCAAATAGTATCGTTAAGTTTCCAGAAGGATCGATTTACGTCATCATGTCGCACAATAAAGCCCAGATAAATTTTTTTGAAAGGATCACATAAGTTTTATAAATAGTTAAGTATTTTTCAAGTTTCGTTTTTCAGTAAAGTTTCAACTTTAGAATTTCTATCTTCCTTAACAGGAAACTAGGTCTTATTTTTCACTCCACCTTTTTCTTGTTTTCATTTCATACACACCTCTGTGAACGTGCAATTGTCTTTATCATAGAATAAAACCTTCATATCTCTGCTAAAATTTTTATAAAAGCCTGTCTTTGATCAAGATTATTCTCACACAAAGAACCGTTAGGAATTTTAACTCGGAGAGAACACTTGCTTGACTTTGTTTTAATCTAGACTTTCAAGGCTTCTTAGTGAGCTTTGAGCCAATGCACCCAAACCAGTTGGCTTTAGGGCATTAGGTGTAGAAACACCCCAGCGGACTTAATTACTCAAGTTACCTAGGTCCACAAACAAAAGACAGTTGGGCGTGAAAATCGTGATGATTTAATACGAACGGAGATATAGCTGGCAGTTCAATTATTTTTTTGGATAAAAGACGTGTTTAGTGGGTTTTGGTGTGTAATCATTCCAATCAAGTTCCAGATAGGTTATTTTTCAGACTTAGTTCCAATTAAGGCATCAAAACATTCCTTCATATTTACTCACTTCATAAACTATTCTTGATATTACTTATTTCCGAACAAATCTATTTGATCCTCAGAAAATCATTTATCCATTTAAAAGTTTTTAGACATAAAAAGACTTGTCATCTAATTTCCAAAACTCAAGACACGTGTAGTGTGATGTAAAGACGTATATCAGCTATAGTTAACTTCAAAGGAGAGTTATCTTTCAGGTTTTCAAAATCTAAACATAAGATTTAGTTATTCTTATCTTATCAAACAAAACCGTCGAAATGTTGAATCAGAGTCCTCCCACTAGCTAACTTGACAAAAAAGTTTTTATGTTTTTAGGAATTTTTCTGATTTTTATGGATTTTATGGATTTTAATATGCAGATGCAAAATATACATATGAATGCGAAGGTAAGAAATGCGTACCGAGCGTACCCCCAAACTTAAACTGGACAGTGTCCTCACTGTCATTGTATGAAGAGATCATTTGCAGGGTCAAAATTGTCGGTTAGCGATACAAATTTTTTTTTTGTTTATTGTTTTTGTTTTTAAGAAAAAGAAAAAGAAAAAGAATATCCACAAAAATGTACAAAATGGTATATACATACCCCCAAACTTATTTGGAACAGTGTCCACTGTTCTTGGCTGGATAACCGAAGTTTGGAGGTAGGCAGAGGAAGATTATGAAGGGTAAACCGGCTCCTGTAAGACCAGGAGCTCCTCTGTTGGTTCGGCGCTAAGGTACGGTTTAAGTCGGTGTCCGTTCACTTTAAAAAATGAACCGTCCTTCGGATTCTCCAAATCCACAGCGCCATGCGGATACACATTCCGCACAAAATACGGCTCTTTCCAGCGAGATCTGAGCTTTCCTGGATGGAAGTGTAGCCGGGTGTCGTAAAGCAGTACCTGCTGACCAGGTATGAAGGTTTTGCGCAAAAGGTGTTTATCGTGAAACACCTTCGTTCGGTTCTTAACGACAACCGCGTTATCGTAAGCCTCATCCCTAAGCTCGCTCAATTCGTTCAACTGCAGCTTCCGATGGCTGCCCGCATCTTCGAGAGACAGATTCAGCTCCTTTATCGCCCAAAATGCGCGATGCTCTATTTCGACAGGTAGGTGGCAAGCTTTTCCGTACACAAGCCGATAGGGAGACATGCCAAGATCGGTCTTATAAGCGGTTCGAAATGCCCAAAGGGCATCAGTGAGTTTCAGCGACCAATCCTTACGGTTCTTGAAAACCGTCTTCTCCAGTATCTGCTTGATTTGCCGATTTGAAACTTCGGCCTGCCCGCAGGTTTGTGGGTGGTAGGGCGTAGAGAGCTTATGATTAATGGAATATTTTCGCATCAAGGCCTCGAAAGTCTTGTTGCAGAAATGACTTCCATTGTCGCTAATGATCGCTCGGGGGTGCCCAAAACGGGAGAAAATGTTTTCTTTAAGAAACCTAACGACAACCTTGTTGTCGTTAGTCCGGCTGGGCACAGCCTCGACCCATTTAGAGACGTAATCAACAGCGAGAAGGATGTACAAGTTCCCGAAAGAGCTGGGAAACGGCCCCATGAAATCGATCCCCCAAACATCGAAAATCTCCACAACCAAGATCGGTTGGAGCGGCATCTCGTTCCTCCGGGATATCCGGCCTAAGTGTTGGCACCGGGAGCAAGTCTTGCAATAGTCATGAGCATCTTTGAAGAGTTGTGGCCAGTAGAAACCACATTGCAAGATCTTCTCAGCTGTCTTTCTGGGGCCAAAATGCCCGCCACACGCTTGATCGTAGCAAAATGACAGCACACTCTTGAATTCGTCGTCAGGGACACACCGACGAATAATCTGGTCGGGACAGTACTTGAACAGATAGGGTTCGTCCCAGTAAAAGTGTTTTACTTGGGATAAGAAGCGAAGTCTGTTCTGACTTGACCATTCAGTCGGTAGTAATCCCGTGGCCAAATAGTTCACAATATCTGCGAACCAGGGTTCGCAAGATACTGTTAAGAGCTGTTCATCCGGGAAATGTCATTAATCGGAATTGGAAGCGAAGGCGAAGAAGGAAGTTGTGAGAGATGGTCGGCAACTACGTTTTCACATCCTCGTTTGTCCTTAATGACAAGGTCAAACTCTTGAAGCAAGAGGATCCAACGTATTAACCGAGATTTTGCATCTTTCTTCGCAAAAAGATGGCGCAGAGCAGAATGGTCTGTGTAGACAATGACTGGAGAGCCGATGAGGTAGGGCCTGAACTTCTCTAAAGCAAATACAACAGCTAAGAATTCCTTCTCAGTTGTTGTATAATTGAGTTGGGCGTCGTTCAGGGTTCGGCTCGCATAATAGATTACGTGCGGCATCTTGTTTATGTGTTGTCCAAGGACAGCACCAATGGCAAAGTCGGATGCATCGCACATAATCTCAAATGGGTGCGTCCAGTCAGGCGAAGAAAGAACGGGAGCAGACGTGAGTGAGCTTTTCAATGACTCGAAAGCAGTCAGACAGCTCGAGTTGAAGTCGAATTGCGTATCCTTGGCCAGCAAAAGAGTCAAGGGCCTAGCAATCTTGCTAAAGTCCTTGATGAACCGTCTATAGAAACCGGCATGGCCAAGGAAGGCTCGGATGTCTCGGACGCATCTGGGAGGAGGTAGATTGGAAATGACCTCAATCTTTGCTTTGTCAACCTCTATGCCATTTTGCGAGATGATATGTCCTAGGACAATACCTTCGCGCACCATGAAGTGGCACTTCTCCCAATTCAAAGTGAGATTCTTGTCCTTACATCGGGTAAGGACAGCGTCAAGATGCAGCAAACACTCGTTGAAGGAATCCCCGAAGATGGAGAAATCATCTATGAAGATCTCCAGAAATTTTTGCACCATGTCTGAGAAGATTCCCATCATACACCGCTGGAAGGTAGCGGGCGCATTGCATAACCCAAAGGGCATGCAACGATATGCAAACGTGCCGAAAGGACAAGTGAAAGTGGTCTTGTCCTGGTCTTTTTCGGCGATGGGAATTTGATTATAGCCGGAGTAGCCATCAAGAAAGCAGTAGTACTCGTGTCCGGCCAATCGTTCAAGCATCTGGTCAATGAAAGGTAGCGGAAAGTGGTCTTTCCGCGTTGCGGCGTTGAGTTTTCTGTAATCAATGCATACTCGCCACCCAGTTTGGGTGCGAGTAGGGATTAACTCGTTCGCCTCGTTGGTTATGACCGTGATGCCCGACTTCTTTGGGACAACATGAATGGGGCTCACCTACTGGCTATCAGAGATAGGGTAAATGATACCACTATCTAGACATTTTACGATCTCCTTCTTCACAGCCTCTTTCATGACTGGATTGAGCCGTCTTTGTGGATCCCGGGCTGGTTTGGCATCATCCATCAGATGAATGTGATGCTCAACGATCAGGGGACTAATCCCCTTGATGTCCGCCATGGACCAGCCAAAAGCTTGCCTGTTGCTGTGCAAGACCGTGAGAAGGGCTTTCTCTTGCTCTGGAGCTAGAGAAGCCGAGATGATGACAGGGAGGGTCTCGTTCTCACCTAAGTAAGCGTACTTAAGGTGAGACGGCAAAGGCTTGAGTTCGAGCGTCGGAGTTGAAATGATTGAAGGCAAGATTGGTGCAGAGGTCTCGAACTCAAAGGACTCCAGCAAAGGTACGAAACGAGTGTAAGCAACCGAGTCGGATGGTTCAGGTAACTCATCCGGAAATTCGAATGATTCAAACTCGGGTTGCGAGCGGCTAAGATCGTTCAAGAACGTGAAACACTCATAGTCGTTGTCGGGCGCAGAAACAGCAGCAGGTTCGAGGAGGAACGCACTAGTGGCGTTAAGGTTAGCATGATCGAACAGAAACTCCTCGAATTCACACTCTTCAGGGGTGATCTCCTGGATCGAGCAGACGTCCAGTATATGAGCATTAGGTTCGGAGGGCTGATTCCCCAACCTAAAAATGTTGAGTTCAATTGTCATGTTTCCAAAAGAGAGGTTCATCGAACCATTGCGACAATTGATCACAGCATTTGAGGTTGCAAGGAATGGGCGACCGAGTATCACCGGAATTTGATTCCGGGGGTAAGCTACAGGCTGTGTGTCTAATACAATGAAGTCAACGGGGAATATGAAGTCCCCGACTTTGATTAACACATCCTCTAGCTCACCCCTAGGATGGGTGATCGATCGGTCGGCCATTTGGAGAGTACAGTGTGTGGGTTTCAGCTCTCCTACGTCTAATTGCTCGTATACTGAGTACGGAAGCAGGTTAACACTGGCACCAAGATCTAATAGTGCGCGGTTTATGTTCTTATCCCCAATGGTAATGGAAATCGTAGGACAGCCAGGGTCCTTCCGTTTTTGTGGTAAAGATTGGGTAAGAGCATCACTCACAGCACTAGCCAAGAAAACTTTCTTTGGTACCTGAGACTTCCTCTTTTTCGTGCACAAGTCCTTTAAGATTTTCGTGTAGGATGGGACTTGTTGGACGGCATCTAAAAGAGGAATGTTAATGTTAACCTGCTTAAATAACTCCAGAATCTTCTCCATTTGAGGATTTTGTTTATTAGACCTCAACCGGTTTGGAAATGGGACGTTTTTAAAATTGGTTGAGTCTAATGCTTGTGGAGGAGTTTGTGGAGTAGGAACGGATCCCAGAACAGGTGTTTTCGTGGAGTGAGAAGTGGGTCCATTCAAAGCAGAAGAAGAGGAAGGAGAGCCTTGTGAAGAACGGAGAATAGGCTCAGAAGACGAAGAAGCAGGAGACGAAGAAGAAGAAGAAGTAGAAGAAGAAGCGGCCGGGGTGTCATCATTGATCTGTGTGCCGATGTTGTTTTGCAGCATCCTTCCCGATCTCAATGTGGTCACGGCACTCACATTATGATTCTGTTGTTCAAGAGCAACATGTACATCATGTGGGTGACCGGGATTTGGGAGTGGTTGGGACGGGAGCTTCCCCTTCTCTCGCTCGCTTAAGGCCGCATTCAGTTGTGCAATCTGGGCTTCGATGGTTTTGATGCTTTGCCTGTGGGCGGCAGTGTGTTGCACTAAGGACTGAATGGAAGACTGGATGTTTGCGGTGGATTGAGTCGATTGTTTGACGAACGCCTCTAGACTTCGTTCAAGCGAGGAAACCTTATCGTTGTTTGACGTTTGTTTTGGGAAAAGAATTGTTGGGTGCAAAGTTGTTCGTCTGATTTTGAAAAGGTTGGGGTTGGAAAGGCTGCTGAAATTGAGTTTGTTGTTGCGCTTGTTGTTGCGGCGGAGGGGGCCTTTGGAAATTGTTGCCTTGGAATTGATTCTGATTCTGATTCCAGGCGAAATTGGGGTGGTTCCTCCAACCTGGATTGTAGGTGGAAGAGTATGGATCATTCCCCGGTCTTTGCTGGAATGCAGCATTAACCTGATCCTGTCCTTGCGATGGTGGATTGTAAGGACACTCTTCGGTTAAGTGAGAAGGATCGGAACAACAAGCGCAAATGGTACGAAGGGGGAGAACAGGGATAGGAGCAGGAGAAGAAAATTTGCTCTCTATCGTTTCAAGCTTACTCGTTATTGCAGCCATTTCAGCTTTCATCGCAATAGAGATATCAAGTTGGTGAATTCCTACCCTAGACTGAACGGTAGAAGTGGAGGTAGAAGAAGAAGAAGTCGGTCTGGTGCTCTCCCATTGTAGCGTTTGCTCCGCAAGGTCGTCAAAGAATTGCCACGCTTCCTCGTCAGATTTCGATAGGAAGTGGCCCTGACAGATGGTTTCCAACAACTGCTTCGTTGCTGGGTTCAGGCCCTCGTATAAGGTTTGGCAAAGTTGCCATTTCTCTATACCGTGGTGAGGACACTGAACAAGAAGGTCTTTGTACCGGTCAAAGCACTTCCAGAAGGGTTCAGAAGGAAGCTGAGAGAATTGGTTGATTTCATTGCGGATCCTTGCGGTTTTATGATTCGGATAGAATTTTTTTAGAAACGCTTTAACAAACTCGTCCCAACTGGTTATTGAGTGGGAAGCGGTGCTATACAGCCATTTTTCAGCAAGATCGCATAAAGTGAACGGAATGACCTGTAGACGTATAGCATCGTCCGACAGTTGGGTGGTTTTCATCATGGCACAAACGTTTTGAAATTTATTGATGAAGATATAGGCATCTTCAGATTCAAGCCTATGAAATCGTGGAAGCATGTTGATGAAGTGGGGCTTAATTTCAAAATTATCCCCATTGGCCGGTGGAAGAGAAAGGCAGGTGGGAAGTGCAAAACGGGTGGGATAGAAACGATCCTGGAGCGCGATTCGCTACGGCGCTACAACAGGCGGTGGTGGTGGGTTATTGGTCTCCGTAGGAGGTGGAGCCAATCCAGGGGTAGTCAAAGAGATGTTCGGATTAAATCCTGACATCACGGAAGAAGAGGTTGGTGATGGTGAAGGTGAAGATGTATGAACCGAATTCCGGTCAACGTCGGAGTTGGCCGGCAAAGGTAAAGGTGAAAGAGGAGTGGACGGAGTTTCGACGTCTGAGCCGATCGCGTAGTCGGTAGCGACTAACGTAACGCGGACTAGGCGGGCGCTAGTGTCCCGAGTCCAAGCGGACCTACACTAAACGAGTTTAGTATAGTCAAAGCGGAGAAGATGAGGGTAAGAAAACGTCAATGGAGAAAGGCGATGGGTGGAGGGTGAAAAATGGATTTTGGCGACAAAGGGCAAGTTTTTATAAAAGTTTTTGATTTTTTTTCCTTTTTTTTTAGGAAGAGCTTTACAGAAATATGTACGGATTTACGGCTTTAAGCAATCACAAACAAGATATGCACAATCACACCTAGATCTAGGGTCCCCTAGGTCAGCTAGACAGCTCCTAACTGTTCCAAAGAACTAGAAACAGGACCTCAAACCGCCTCTTCTCCGCCAATTGCGGCCAGATAAGTGCCAGGTAAGTGGGAGGTTGTCCAACGCTTTCACGAAGTTCCTTAATTAAATAACCACTTGCCTTCGTCACACTTTCCTAGACACCGCAAAGTCAGGATAGGATAAACGGCCGATGCCTGTAATTAGTCCTCTGTCCTATTGAGCGCGAAGTCCTTAGAGCTGAGTCTAGTATTTTTTAATTTAACGATGGTCAATGCATATGCTTTTTGTGATTTCTGGGGTCCTGGGAAGGGTGATGAAATCCCTACCCAATCTGAATTGGTTTCAAGCCCCTTAAGTACGTATTAAAAAAAAATGCAAAGCAGTAACAAATCAACTGCAAACAATTTTTATTTTTTAGCGCGGCGCAAAGAATCCTGCACAAGAACAATTTATTGGAATAGGGAAGAGAATTTGCGCAAAGAATGCTGCAGAAAACACAGTTTATTGGAGTCCAGAGGAGTGGGAGAGAGGAGAGAAACACTTACAGGGATTTTGGCGGCCCGAAGGCACTAAACGGCCGCGGTTCCGCGGCCTAAGCCTCCTTATGCCGCGGTTCCGCGGCGGTATGATGAGCTTGGGCCCTCATTTTTCTAGGTTATGCTCTGTTGGGTGTCCTCTGCTTTTCTGGATGTGCTGAATTTTGACTGGCTTACTGTATCTGCTCCAGATTTTTACAGTAGACCGTTTGCTTCGTTTTGATCCGTCGCGGTGTAGCCGCGAAATGTGGGTCTATCTTCCCACGTCTTTGGCACTGAACTCGAACTCCGTATTATCCTGCACACTTGCACAAAAACTAATCAAAAGTAACAAAATGGTTTTTTTACAATGTATATTTTTTTTTGTTTTGGTTAAATTTATATTCACAAGTTAACCCGAAATTACACAAGGAAATAAACTACCGTCTCCCCGGCAACGGCGCCATTTGATTGTTAGATATTCTGCGTGTTCAAGTTTAGTTAATTACCGCAATCAAGACGGTTTCGCTTGTAGCTAGCCGGTTGAGTACGGGTCGTCCGCAGGGAGATGGGAATCTTTTTCTATGTGTTTTAACGAGTTAAGTCCGAAGGTCCAGATTTGTTTGTGATTAACTAAGTGTTAAAATAATATGTAAAGAGAGCTTGTTAGGCTTAGGATTAGGTTAGTTTGAGTTAGGAGTCGCTCACTTCTTTCGTTGCCACTCTTAACATCGGTGTTACGGTAATCGGCAACAACGGGGATTAGCACGACTAGGAAGGAACTTGCGAGTATAAGCTAGGCTTTCCAACGCTTAAGTTCTTCCTTTTGGTGCTTGTCCGTCCGTTCTTGGCTCTTAGCCATAACCTCCGGTTAATTCAACCACAACCGGTCCCACTACGGAATCACCGCTATTATGTAGGATAGGGTGCCGTATGGAGCGGATTGTGGTTCAATTAACGGGAGTCGATTTAAGATGTTGGGCAAGGAAAGAGTGAGAGAGATTTCCTTCTCTCAAACTTCCCTTATCCTACCCTAACAAGTATGGAAACTACTCACACATCATAACGAAAAAGAAAACAAAACAAAAGAGGAAGATAGAAAGAAGGAGATTAGAAGATAATAACTAGCTATTTGCGACCTCACCTTGGCAAGGATCAAGTGTATGCGTCATGGTTGTTTAAGGATAAAGGAAAAGAGAAAAGAAAGAAACAACAAGAAATAACAACAACTAAGTTAACAAATGAAAATTACAAGCAATAATAATTTAACTAAAGAACAAGACAAGATATAATAACAAAAGGAACTTCTTTATTCATCATTCTTCACTCACAAAAGCTCACTACAAGTTTTTCAATGGAGAAGAGATGAGAAGAGGAAGAAGAAACAAGTATTCTAACCCTAGAAAAATACAAGATTATGCACCCTTGGCTTCACAAGGTTCTGGGCTATTTATAGGCAGGGAAAAGGAAATCTAGGGCAACAATCAGAACAAACATGAAAATACAAATATACCCCTGAAATTTGGACATCTGCGGTGCCTGAACGGCCGCGGATCCGCGGCCTAGACCCCCTATTGGCCGCGGATCCGCGGCCTTATGGTGGAGTTAGGGAGTGGGCTTTTTTGTACTTCCCTGGTCTGCTGTGCCCATGAGTCTGGTATATGATATTTCTCAGATTTTCTTCACGATTTTTTCAGAATTTCTGTTGAGCAAAAGGTGATTTGATGTGGATTTTTTTGTCATGATTTCCTCGAGCTCCATGTAGATTTCTTGGATCTTGTGCTGCCATTGAGCCTTGTGCATGAAAACGACATTGATTTGCTATTTTGTCTCTTAAACTGGTGTGTGGCAACAGACGGATAAAGAGCGGAGACCCGTGTTTTATCTGTGAATGGTAGGAACCCGGATTTTGTCGTGTTTTTCCATGAATTTCACCGTTTAGAGCCGAGAAGCTGTCTCCTGCAATTGACTAGCAAACACGGCTCAAGAGTACCTACCGTTATGCAATGTGATAAAAATTGGGCGGTATAAAAATGCAAAAATCTGATATGAACATCCCACAGAGAGAGCTATTCGCCTTTGGGCAAAACAGAGTAGAGGTCGAATGGTTTTGCGACAGGGTTCGTTCACATCCGCGCACTTGTGCACGTTTGGTGTCTGAGCAGTTATTACTAGCGGGCTTTGGTTTAAGCCAAATCCTAGTATACGTTTTGGGATTGGTTTTATCTCATTGTATTCGTGTTCCTCAGAACACGGATGCGGGTGTGTATGCACAGTTGGCAGAGGCAGACGCAGAGGATTCTCATTAGGGTTGTAGACTGTTGGCTTTTTCTAAACCCTAAAGAGAATTAGAAATATGATTAATAATATTAATTAAGTATTATTGTGCCATGGTTGAGTTGAAAGTTTGACTTTTGTTGACTTGTTGACTTTGTTAACCGGTTGACTATTTTGGACTTGTTGACCATCATCATTTCGTTGCTTTGACTTTTGTTTACTTGTTGTTCTTTACAAAATGCATTAAATGCATGAAATGATAATGGTCATTGAAACTAACCATCACAATACTTAATTATTATTATTATCATGATTATTTTCTCTTTTGTGAGCATGGTTGCAAATTATTGAGCTCATTCTATCATTCTCATTCTCTCTCATCCAATGCTCACCCTCTTCCTCGCTCTCAAGGCTCTCACGTCTCATGTGTTGAGAAGCATGAGCCATTGAGGTAAAACCCTCAAAACTCTTCTCTACTCACTCTAGAGTATAAGGTCTAGCAAGCCAAGCACTTTAGTTTCCTCTCGGTTGAGGTAGGAGTTCAAGGCAGAGGCTTTCGGGTGGATCCTTCTTCGACAACAAGGAGACTACGAGGTGTAGCCGATCCAACCACTCCAAGGAGCAAGAAGAGAAGGAGTTCAAGACCTAGGTATAACCCTCTAACATAGTAGTTAACTTCTAGTTAGTTTGCTAGGTTTTTGTTTAGCAAAGATCCTATTTTCTAGTCCATGTTACCTTGCCATAAAAAAATCGTTTTTTTACCGTTTCAGCATCCCCATAAGAACCGGGATGGGTAACGTGGACTTACAATACTCACAAACCTTTATAAAGATAAAAAGAAAACACAAGATAATAGAGATCAAAGAAAACATCATTGCAAGTAAGTAAATAGTATCAAATGAAATTGCAAGTAAGTAAATAGTAAGTAGAGGATACTAGGAACCAAAGTGCAAGAATATAAGATTCATTAAAAGTTCAAATCCAATTCAATAACTTAAACCTAAACTTGCATGCTCAAAGAAGAGGTTACCCGTTAGAGCAAGCAAGTATGAACTACCTTCAGGTATGAACTGGTCTCATCTCTCTTCTTCCCTGGAGAGGGCAAGGAACTCAAACTTACCTACTGCTATATACAAAGAACTAAAATAAAATTACAGAATTGTAGAATGAAAGTGAAAAAGAGTGGTCTAAGTATGCCCCAAACTTGCTCTCTGTTCTGGTATATATAGGCACTTCATCAACAAAAACAAACAATAAACTTGAGATGATGTGACAACTTGGAATGACCAGAAGAAAAATGGAGGCAAGATGAGAAAATTAGGCCGCCGGTGTCGGGGAAATTGGAATAACTGGCGGTTTTTCGGCGGCCAGTAGGGCCCGTCATCTTGTTGTGATTTCTTGACCTCTCCACCATCTCTCTGGTATTGTTTGATTCTTTTATAAATTCATTGGATTTGATCTGAAAATTTGGAGAGAAAAATGTTAACTTTTAAAACACATCACATCAACTCTTTTTCTCTTCACTCATCACATATGCCCACTTGCTCATCCACTTGCCCACTTGCAATAATGTGTTCACACCATGGTTCATGCACCAAAATATTATGTTTACACTTGTTAAATCATTGCACAACATGCATCATGTTGGACCATTTTGATAAAAAATGTTGAGCACACTTGTTTGTTGCAAAATCTTCTTGTATAATGATCGGTTTTCCATTCCGGTTACAGTGTCGCCTCAAAAATGTCGTATCCGTGCATTTGAGTATGTTTCCAGCGTTTTGTCATGAATAGTACCGATATAACACAAAAATGATAATGAATGAGCGATATTAAAATGCAGTTTTTCATGATGAACAAGTCACATGGAGGCAGTAAGCGATAGGAGGAGTTTTGTCTCTCCCGGTATTGGGAGTTGATGTTGTGCTATACTCTATTGGTTATAACAAAAAGTCCCTGGCCAGGGCTGATGAGATTTACTGATAAGTGTTATCAGTAGTTTCTCGATTAGTTATAGGCCACACATCGGCATGACTTATCGAGTTATTGAAGTCTGACAATTCCACCCCCAAACTCGATATGCAACATATCAGATGAAAAGACCGGAAAATACGGTAAGTGTTGCCTATGGGCTCTGCGGGAGTTTGGACAAGTTTACTTATTGATCTTCTATTCGTTCAATACCTGAGTATCCGTTACGTGCAGCTAGTAACGCTGACGTGCTTGTAGGTGTTTGATGCGATCATTACCTACTGCCAGCGCATTGACGAGTTTTTAGAGTCCCACATAGAGGTTTCCTAGCTCAAGCGAAACGAAATAGGGCATGTATGATGGTATGTGTAGGAGTTTGATTAAATACAAGTATATGATCCTGTATTCTAATCTAGCGTTATTTGATATTAGCCGGGTTATATATGATATAACCGGATTTTTGAATCAAGTGTTGATTTAATAATTATATATATAAACTAATATTATACTCGCTTTAATTTTTCAGCACCTTATATATTATTTGTATGTGATATACAAAATATATATAAATTTGTCATGGTTGTATATGAGAATCACATTGGGTATGAGATAAGAGGTTAATGATTTAGTTATTTGATTTACTAAGGAAAAGAATGAGTCGTTACAATGGAAGATTGTAGTATCTATAACTCACTTCCCTTTTCCTTTTAAATGAAAAAAACTTAATCATTTTGTTCTTATTCTCACAATACTTGCTCATTCTCATCACCATTTTCATCTCCTTCATCTTCATCTCTTGAGACACTATTCACTCAAGAGAAAAGAAAGATTTTTTAGTAAGCTAAAACCCTACTTCATCAACCTAAACCATTCTAGCAATACAGTATAGGTTGTTTACTTCACTAATATTTTGATTAGTGAAGTGTGAGCTTGAGTGTGAGTTGCCTCAATGTGGATCATCTTCGACAATGAAGACTTTGAGAAAGCTTGTTTCTTTCTTCAGATGGAGCCCTAGAAGAAGTTCAAGGGACTACTAAAAGGAGATTTTGAAGTGAAGGATTTAGCTACAAAGGTTGTTGCTCCTCTTCACTTAGTATAGATCTCTTGTTAGCTTTCATTTGTAACCATAAACCTTTAGTTCGATCCTCGTTTGTAGACTTAGCCTTCTATAATTTTAAAATTGCATACTTGATATTGTTAAAACTCTAGTAGAGGTGCTAGAATATACTTTCATGGTATCAGAGCCAAACTAGAGGCTTAGGAAATTTATAGACGAATTTAAAGTGTTCGATCGACGACTTTATATCCGACTTTTACTACTTTCTGTCCAAATTTTCAAATTGTGATATTTTTCAAATTAAAATTGCTCAGAAAATCATGCAGGCTTTTCTATAGCGCCACAAGAAAACGGAGCCCCTAGAGAGCCAAAGTGGCCGCGGATCCGCCGTCCAAGCCATGCCTTTGCCGTGGATCCGCCACCTACTTAGAGCTTTAGAAGTTTGGTTTTCTTCTGGTGTTTCAGTTTGATAAATTGGATCTTCTGGGTGTTTTAGTTGAGGCTCAAGTTGTTGAGCTCTCTGCTAATTGTTGATGATAAGAAAGTCGATTAAATTATTAACGTCGTCTAAATGTTATGGTTATATGTTACAATTTTAGAATCCACATTAATTAGTTTTGAGAAAAACTAGTTATATATATAAATTTAACTTTTTAGCCTCACAAGATGGATTACCACGGAATTTAGATTTGGATCAAAACTCCGTCGTAATTGCATATCGTACGTGAAAACTCGCCGGGAAATACTAGTGGAGTGCCACGCCTCATTGCCCCGACAAAATGACTATGGGAGAACCCCATGGCCAAGAGCATCCACGTGGGTGCCCGCGATCATGGTGTCCGCCCAAGGCCACTTTGTCGACGGCCTTGGGGGGTGCGGCCATCCCGTAACATTCCCGACGAGCCTTCGATTCTTTCACCGGGAATCTTGTTGAATTCTCCGACTTTATCATTTGAAAATGGTTTTCAATTCAAGACTTAAATGTAAGGTTTATGGGTTTAGGCATGAAATTTTGACTATGAGATAATCCGGGTTTATGATGTCTACAGTTGTGGATTCTAATTGTTGTATGTTTTATTTCTTTTGCGAACGTAAGTGTAATATGTGGAGGTATCCCCAATCTCATTGCTATACGTCAACGACATTAGGGATACACATATTTACTAACGTTGATGACATGTGATGTTATTGTGCTGCTGTATTGATTTGATATATTGGATCGTCGAGATTGAATAGCCGGTGGTTTACGTGAGATGATTTTTTTTTCATTTTCATTCATGTAAATTATTGTATATAATATTCTTTTATTGGGGCATATCTGGGAGTGAGGATATAGTCATCTTGATGTATATTATTTACTTTTCCGCATTAGGATAGACCCAAGGCGGACGGAACAAGTTACGGGCTTCTAGAGTCCAGTGGGAGT
The DNA here is from genome assembly GCA_030015575.1 of Agapanthus africanus. NCBI lineage: Eukaryota > Viridiplantae > Streptophyta > Magnoliopsida > Asparagales > Amaryllidaceae > Agapanthus > Agapanthus africanus. Next base: position 222,230,791 of record JASDDO010000029.1, read on the forward strand.
CCATTTCGAGTAGTCGAGACCGGTCGCCTAACTCTAGAATTGGCAGGATTGCTTGGTGTGGGCTTGTCTATTCATCACGACCGTGGAATCCGTATTTTTCATTAATAGCTTAATCTAAAACATGGAACTCCTATTATATTCTATATTTCATATATCTGCTTCTGCTATGCTGTGATGTGATGTGATCATATAAATACGTGAGACGAATGCTACTTAGCTATATGATATATTAGTAGAAATTATATATGCTTTGCATCTGCGCTAGTCCTGACCCCATTCTGCCGTAAGTTAAGTAACCTTACGGTGAAGACCCGGGTCTCTGTGGCGAATGCAGATAGCATATATATGTGTTTTATTTTCGTTTCTTCTGTGATGTATAGAATACTTAAATGATGGGAATTCATTAATAAGATTAATGAAAAGAAAAGAAACCTAAAAGATATTGTAGAAGCATATTTTTCAAAAAGGTAGCTCTAATTTGTGCTTTGCATAGAGGTATTCAATTATGAATATCCAACACCTCATTCGATGAGAAAAGAGCCTAGATCTCTTCACTGGGAATAACCTCTTTAGCAAAAACTAGCATATGCTATAACCCACTCGGTTTGTTTCGAAAACTATTCGATTTTTAAAGTGGAGCATAAACCACTCCTTTTCAAATTACTTGGTTCTACAATAATAGCAAGTTCATCACGTTAAAGATTTTCATCAAAATCAGTCGTAGCCCTCCGTCATTTCAGATAGGTACTGTTTTGTATTCGCGCTATGCTTGTTGGTAAGCGTCAAGGCATAGTGTACGGTAGCTGAGTGATACTTATCTGCAGCATATAGATACGATTGGTAGGAACAGCCACATAGCTTTGTTGGCAAACGTCAAGGGTATGTGCGGGTGAATTCAAATTATAACATTTTAGAAAAATAGAAAATATTATTTTGGAACTTAAGTAATAAAATAAAAAATTTCACGAATATTATACGAATATAGAATTGAGTTTTTGTAGAATAATATAATTATATATCTATATTTTGGAAAATAATTAGAAATTTAAAAGAATTATTATTTATGGAAACATTTATTTAATATAGGCTTTTTGTAAATTAATATATAATTATTTACATATAAGTTTAATGTTAAACATAATTAGTATTTCACTAATTTTGCATTAAACTAAGTTTATTTTGTTAGACATGGTTTTTGTGCATGACACGTAACATGTTATTTATGAATTGTATTATGATTTTATGTTTTCTTTTTAAAAGAAAAGAAAATATAAGAAAAGAAAAGAAGAGAAAATAATCAAGAGTGAGAGGAGGACAAGTGGACATGAGAGTATGGGTGTGAGAGGAGGGAGAGAGTGTATGAAAGAGAGAGATGTCATGGTTGCATTTCACCATCACTTTCCCTTCATCACTTTCAATTCTTCACCTCCCACTTTCTTCATCTCCTTCTTCATTTTCTCCACCTCCTCCATCCTCTCTACCACCATCAAATCATCACCAAAATCCACTTAAAACCATACTAAACCTTCACAAAAAATATCCATCATCTCATCCTACACATCATGGCATGTTGAAGACTTCGTTTTGGCGAGCTTTTTCCATCTAGGAATTTTCTTGGGTTGCTTCTTGAGGTAAAATTTCCACCTTTAGATTAGTTTTCAAGTTTCATAACCTCACAAATTAGTTTAGAGCTCAAAAGTACATATTTAGTGAACTTGGAAAATTCTAGGGTGAGGTTTAGTGGATCAAATGAGTAAAAGTGGTGTAGTAGAGACTTAGTTAGTGATTATAATCTTAATTAGTGATAGAAGGCTCGACCTAAATGAGTTTAGAAGTTTCAAACATGAGTTTAGAATTTTCCGTATATCGGTTTTGGATGACTATTGATGATCAATTGGAATCTGGGATAATTAGGGAACTCTGAAAATTTATTAGCAGATACTGAGAGGTGTATAGACCAGTAGAAAGCCACCGTAGAAGGCTAATCCCAATCCCTCAAGTTCTGGCCACTGAAATATTCGATTTTGCCGCCGAAATATTCAATTTTACCGCAAATTGCGGGTCGATTTTTGAATTAGTCTCTGAAACTTGGTTTGTAGCTCACTCATTAAATAACTAAGAGTACCCTATACGCTAAAAAGTATAAAATCACCTGAAGTAAAATATAGAGTCGTTTTACTACGTTTCTGTCAATATTTTACGATATTTAAAAACATGGTTTTTGATAATTGAGTTTTGACTCGGTCATTCGACGTTCGTACGTCAACGTCGGGGGTTGTTTTGTTTTTCTAGCATGCATATACCATATGTTCTAACTTATGTGCTCTTCGCTTGTCGTATCGGTTTTCGAATTTGATTTTTTTGCGATACGATATGCTTTGATTTGTAAGTACAAGCGCGTGGACTTTCGGGACGATGAAGAAGGGCAAGACATCCGTTGGGATCGACTAGAGGGAGGCGTTGTAGGTAAGTAGATGTGTAGATACGGGGGAAGTCAGATGGATGGCGTATAGCACCCCCGCAACCATAGTACTGGGATACTAGATATATAGTTATATATATATATACATTAGATATGTATATTTAACTAATAAGTTTTCTGGAGTTAGTAGTACACTTAGTAGAAAGATATCCTCTAATACTATTCCCTAACCTATGAACTATATCTACTTATGTAAATACACACATATATATGATGATGTTTACAATATGATATGATGAGATGAGAATATGATCCGAATTGATGATACAGGTCTATATGATTGGATATGATGTATGAGGCGATATTCTATGATATGATATATGATGACATGAGATGATATATGATGATATAGGATGAGATGATGTACATGACTATAGATCCGTACTATTGATTTGATGATATCCTACGATGGATATTCCGTACGTGATATGATGAGGATGGATCACCGACTTATATATCGACTCGAGAAAAGCTTGTTTAAATTCACATAGTAGATATTATGATATGTTCAGAGCCATACATATTTTCAAAACTAACGAATCGTTACGCACTTTTGAATAATAATTTTAAGGGACGCTACGACTTTTCAAATGGTGTCTTTTTCAAAAATATCATAGCCCCTATTTTCTAAAAGCAACGATTCGTACTATTTTAAACTATAACTGTATGGCTCATACCTAGTTGCATATCTTTTTATATTTGTTCAAATTTACGATTTCTTTATTCTGTTTACGCTCGCGCCACGATTTCTTATTTCTGCATACGCTCACATTATTTTTGTTTACGATATATATACTACGCTTTATATCCTATCTGTACGTGACTTCGTTTACTAGAACACACGCACCATTATCGATGATGTACATGTTGCACGTACACTTACTTGCCGGCTCACACACACATCATAGGTAATTTTCATACCACGTACACATTAGAAATCGCTATGTCACCGTATCAATTTTTATAACTTGTTAGCATTTAGTTATTGATTAGTACACAGTACCCCATATTATTATAGATATCACACTTTCTTTACATTGCTACACAACACGCTTATATTAACACACTTGCTATGCATTATAGTATTGTTCTGTGCCTGTACATATAATTTCATGATTGTCATTTTCTTTGAGATTCTGCTTTCATGAGATTTCTGGATTTGAGAAATCGCAGATATTATTTAAAAACTTATGAATGTTTTAAAAACGCGGTTTTCTCTTGTTATGATATTTCGACGTCCACCATGAGATTTATCGGTGCTGAGCTATGATGATTACCCAATTCGAGGAGTGAGGAGTGACCATCTGTAGATACATGGTGGACCCGGTATGGTACCCCAGGGCAAGAAGATCGTATAGAAAGGCGTTGAACCTGGCAACACTACCTACCGGTGACAGTACTGGACTCGGTGGATATCCGGAGGATACCGACCGGAGTACTATGAGACATATGGATGTGATGACCGATCTGATGAGACGATGCCTGAGATATGAGGGCCGATCTGATGAGACGGTGCCTGAGATATGAGGATTTACGTGTCGATGCTGGACACGGGTTTTATGATAATTTCTATTGTTAATGCTTTACACAGGATTTTATGATGATTTTGATGTGTTGTTGATGGACACACATTGGATGATACATATATATGACATGGTACCACTTATTGACATAGGCACGATATTATTATATTATATACATATGTATACACGATCACCTTCGATACCGCACAGTAAGATATATTATTATATTACAGTATGACCTAGGAGATCGTTAGACATTCGATTTCTACCTGATTATGTCTTCTACTCACGAGTTGGCAACTCACCCCCGTTGTGCTATAGTTTTCTTGCAGGATCGACCGTTCGGATCAGTAGCGGCTTGCTGGCACATTGCTTCTTTTGGGTGGTTTGCTTGGTAGGTGGGTTACACTTCGGATCGTGACCACCGGCTGTATATTATTTATTCAGTTGTAATCTAGTTGAAAACTTCATCAACCAGACTATGTATATTTGGTAGACTTAGATACCCGTTGTTTATTCTTTGGACTTAGTGTCGAGACTTGTATTATTATTTATATTGAGTTTGATAATGTTTTGGTTTTGTTTACTCTTTTTCTATGTTGATCTTCGCATTGGGCGTTATATATTTCATATTGCGTGGTTGTGATTCCGCCAATTGGCTAAGAGCTAGCTCCCGCTTGGGGATGCCTATATTATTCTTGTTATGTACTAGTTTTGTATTAAAATTTACAAAGGAGTTGCTGCCCAAATTTTAATTGACGAAAACGTTTTCAAACTTTAGTATACATCCACTTGCATCTCTATAAAATTTTTCATATACTTTAAAAGAAGCACTTGATTTCATTTATACCTTCTTTTAAACTTCACCTCCACTATTGTCCTAAAAAGGTTTAGATTTCTGGGTTTTTGGCTTACTTGGATTATGGTAGGATCCTATAGACTTCACGTGATCCAAGTGCCGATCATGTGCCATTTTCGGGTCGTGTCAAAGTTGGTATCAAAGCGTTAGGTTTAACTTTTGTTCAAGTTTAGGTTTGACTATGCAGAGTCTAGGACGTATATTTCGGAACCTAGGCTTGACCTTACGGAACTTAGAATTGACTGAGGGGTATTGGACTCGAACTTTCGTTACGTAGGTTGACCTTGGTTTATGGAGTAGGTAACTCAAGTAGAGTAACATACCGTGTGTATGTTCCATGGCATACTTACGATACGCTGCTCCGCTTAAGTAACATTAGGATGTATATATCTTGAGATCCGTTATTCTATTTGTTCTTGTGATCTATCCTCATCGATGTTTGTTGCGGTTCATGTCACTATGGCTATGCGGTCTGAGAGAGCTATGGCTAGAGATGTGGTCAGAGATGCTATTCAGGGACAAGGACTGACCAGGATGTTATTCCGGTGACACAGGAACAGGTTGATTTATCGTTTATGCTAGGAATTCTCGTTTTAGACGAGCATTCGAGATCTGCACCAGATGATTGGGCAATTGCGTGAGGCCAGTCAGATTGAGAGGTATGTTGACATACATCCTACTCCAGAGATCGTTATGTCGTCTACCGTGCAGACCGATGTACCAGCTGTTGCTGAGATTGATTAGATGTCGCTTCCAGAGTTCACGAAGCTGAAGCCACATGAGTTTACAGGTAGGGTGTTAGTGTATATGCCCTAGGGGCCATTATTGTATCATACTTGCTTGTATATTACTTATTGGAAGCTTGGGATATTCACAGTTATATTAACAGTCTTGCTCAACATAGTAGTATGCTACTTGGTTTATATCTATCTTAATATGTGTATATGTTTCTTTTAGCATATCGCGAATACACATTGATAGAGCCTATAGGATCTTGCTTGACTACCAGCATTGTGATGGCAGTCACACTAGTGGGGACTGGGTAGTCCACTAGAACATCCTTTTTCAGGTCCCTAGTCGTAGGATTATCGATACTCCGGAGTAGACTAGTGTGTACGCTTCTCGTCCCAGCAGGGGAAATGGTCTGTCCCACAGCCATTAGTACGTTGTACTAGAGATAGTATGCAGGTGCTCATTGGGTTACGAGTACACCGGACAGGACTCGCAGGGAACTGTTGGTTGGTATTATACCCGTCGTCAGTTAACAGTTCCTAGGTGACATGAGTACAGCATAGTCCGTAGACTTGACACTGCTGCTTCGCCTCGAGTGTGTTCCCACTATTCTTAGATTGCTACCCTACCACGACTCGACTGAGTCGTGCAAACAGGTAGCAGTTGGGTCAGTCCCGAAGCACTTGGAGGCAGTGGCGGTTAGATAGGATTCGTCTCTCTCGGTGTTGGGGGTTGATATCGCGCTGTGTTTGGAGAGCCATTACGCAAGGTCCCTGGCCAGGGCAAGCGAGATTTACTGGTAGGTTTTCCAGTAACTTCTCAAGGTGTAATGGGCTTCACTCCAACACGACTTATACCTCTTTTAGGGGACCGACGCTTGCCGCCCCTAGGCCCGATATGCGATAGTCTTAGACGAACAGACCGGACTGTTCAGAGATTGTCACATTAGGCTCAGTAGGAGTTCGGATGGGTTTCCTCATCGGCCTTGTTATCGACATCTACCTGGGGATCGTTACGTACAGCTAGTACCGCTTGCGGCCTATGGTTAAACCCACTGCCAGCGTAGTGTCGAATCTTTAGAGTCCCACACAGAGAGTTTCCCTGCTTCAGGAGAAACGATATAGAGGTCGTATGGTTTTACGACAGGGTTCGGACATATACGTGTACTTGTGCACGTATGATGTTCGGACAGATTATACTAGCGGGCTTTGGTTTAAGCCAAATTCTAGTATTGGATTATTGGATTTATGCAGTCTCAGTATATCCATGTTTTTCGTAAATACGGATGGGAGGGGAGTTCTCGTAATTACTCCAGAAGATTCTAGAAGAAAGGTAACTCATTTAGTTTTAATTCGTTTATGAATTAAACTAAATGAGATGGAGAGATGATGTGCTATTTGCATTAAATGTTTTAATGACTCATGGGATGATTCATCCAAAGTGAGTTAATGAAGCATGGTTTTTATTAATGTATATTATTATTTTGGATAATTATCATGCTTCATATATTCACAAATCAGTAATTATTCATTATCATTCTTATATACACACTCTCTCTCCTCAAGCTCTCCTCTTCTTCAACTTAACCCTAATCCTCTCATGTGTTAAGATCCCAAGGGTTAGAAAGACTAATAGATCGTTAATATATCTCTATATTTTCTAGGTCACTTGGATTAGCAATCCTAGCTACTTAGTTACCTCAGATTGGAGGTTAAAACTTGAAGAAGGAACTATCGGGTGGATCTTCTATCACATCGAGAAGGCCGACGAGGAGGTGAACAACAAGAACAAGAAAGACTAGTATCTTGAGGTATAATCATCCATCATAGTAGTTTAGCACTTCTAGTTAGTTTGTTAGTTAGGGTTTAAACAAATATCCGTTTGATAGTCAATGTTTCTTTGAACAAAATGATTGTTTTTCCTATTCCGCCTCCCCGCATCTTGTGGGGTGTGTAACGTTGACTTACAGTGGTATCAGAGCCTAGCTAAACCATAACTAACATGTTAGCAAAGTCTTTAGAAATTCGATCGCAATTTAATCCCGAAAACAAGACTTTTTCACCATGTTTCTGCCGAATTTAAAATGAGGTCTAAAAATTTTTTAGGGACCTTAAAAAATACAAGTAGGGTTTTTTAAGAATTGTGAAGAAATTTGGGATCGTGACTCGGCTAAACCGCTGCGGAACCGCGGCCGATCCAAGCGAACCACCGCGGATCCGTGGCCGAGTTGACACCGAGTCAACCCAAATTTGCTCAGTTATTCTTCAGTGTTGATGTTGTGTTTTCTGGGATGTTTTGTTTCTGCTCAGGTTTTATGTGCACAGAGAATTATTTGGAGTAGATTCATATGTGGTGCTTGATCGAAATTCTACGAACTTTAGCTAACTGGATTATATCTGTGTTGTGTTTAATGTGTTCGTAAACCTCCCCTAATTGCCAGTATGTCGGTTAGGAGGGGGTTGCACATTTCTGTAATGGTTTCTTTATGTTTGTGGATATGAACTTGTTGGATTGTCGTGAATGGATAGCCGGGGTTGTGAGACGAGCGTTTCTTTCATTCAAATTTAAATTGTAATTTGTTGTAATATTCTTTTGCGGGGCACATCTGTTAGTCATATGTATGCCCTAGAGGCCATTACTGTACATACGATGTTTATTGTAATGGATGCTTGGACATATATAGGGAGGGCTTTCTTGCTCGACATGATAGTATGCTTTCTCGTTGTACTTTATCTTAACATGTACTCTGATTGTCTCTATGTTACATGTTGATAAAGCCCTTAGGATATGTACTCGACCACTGGGACTATGATGAGATCATACTAGTGGGGCCACGGTAGTCGATGAGTACATCCTATAACTGTTCCTAGTCGAGAGTGTATCGAGACAGGGCATCGATACACCAGAGTAGACTAGCATATACGCATCTTGACCCATATGATAGGCGATGGATGATCCCATATCCATCGGTGTTTGATATCAAGGATGGTGTACGGGTGCTCAATAGAGACTGGGTACACTGGACGGACTCGCCGAGAACTCCCAGATGGTATTATACCTCACGTCAGATGGCAGTTCTCCGGTGACACTGGTACAGAGTAGTCTGTTGACCCGAGATCGTCATAGAGTCTTCTGTGATTCCCACTGTGCTTTGATTTCCATCATACCACGTCCAAGAGGGCGTGCAAAAAGGTGGCTTTTGGGTACAGTCCCGAATCACATGGAGCCAATGAGCGATAGGAGGGGATCCGTCTCTCCCGGTATAGGGAGTTGATGTTGTGCTGTGCTCGATTGGCTATAACTGGGAATCCTTGGCCAGGGTTGCTGAGATTTACTGGTAAGTGTTATCAGTAGTTTCTCGAACTGTTATAGACCTCAAATCGACACGACTTATCGAGCTACTGGGGTCTGACGTTTACCACCCCTAGGCGAGATATGCGACATATCAGACGACGAGACCGGACTGTACAGGAGTGTTACTGATTGGATTCACAGGAGAATGTACAGGCTTGCTTGTTGATCTTTTGAGCGCTCAATACCTGGGTAGCTATTACGTTTAGCTGATCGCTTGCAGCTTGTGGGTGTTTGATATGATCATCACCTACTGCCGGCGTATTGACGATTCTTTAGAGTCCTATACAGAGGTTTCTTGGCTCAGGCAAAATGAAATAGGAGCACATATGTGATATGTGCAGGACCGAGGATAATGCGGTATGTGATACCGTATTGGATTCTCGAGATATGAGATATCGGCCGGGTATATGTGATATAGCCGGGTCATCGTATTAGTCGGTTATATGCGATATAGCCGGATTGTCGGATCAAGTGTTGATTCGATAATTTAATGTATAATAATATATATGATATATTAAATTACATTAACTAATATTAGCTCACTAAAAGATTCTTTTTCTCACCCGGGTAATACATTGATATATATGCGATATATGTTAATTGTATTATTTTATATTGTTACGATAAATATTTTATATATGATATATAATATTGTAACATGATATGATAACTAATGCAACATGTTTTGTAGAGATTAAACAAGATTAGGGTTTGTTTTGGGTAAAAGCTTTCTAGAAGTTTCTAGAAGGTTTTGTTTTTGTTTTTGCAAAGATATTTTCAAGTGACTCATTCTTAACCTAACCCAAACCCTAGCCTTGGTTAATTCTCTACAAAGGTTTAGTCAACCACGGTTGCATTAATCATCATATTTATCCTTTCATTATTCATCACAAAAGGTTTCATGTTGATTGTTCATCTTCTTCCTTCTTTCTTTCATAGAAAAAGCTTTCTAGCTTTTTCAAGGTGATGAAAAATGAGTGAGCAAATGAAAATAAAAGAGAGCAAAAATCCTACTTCATCATCCTCATCTACCATTGCCATTTAGAAGAGGGTGTTCACATCATTTTATGAGTGTTAGCTTGTGTTAATGAAACTTCAAGGTAGATCATCTATGTTATCGAAGATCGGAAGCAAGACTGCATCTTTCTCTTTGTGGAACCTCTCGAGAGTCCGGAATACGATGATCACAGCGAAGGGACCTCAACACGGAGTTTATGAGGTGAAGGACCGGATCTACAAAGGTTGTAATCCCTCTCACTTAGTGTTAAAGTGTTTAACATACTTGTTTTCGCATAAACTCTAGTTTAAAGATCCGGCTTTGGGTTGTTCGGCACGGCTAAAATTTTAATCGGGCATGGTTGATGTCTCGTAGAACCTTGTGAGCGTGTCTAGCAACCCTACAGTGGTATCAGAGCCAAGCTAGAGCTTTAGGCGAAGTCTGAACGAAGTTTAAAGTCCGATCGAACCCGGATACCCCGATACGAACCCTTCTCTGGACAATTTTCAAAAATGCGATTTTTTTTGAATTAAAAATGCTCAGAAAAACAAGCAGGAAAAACTAAGATTTACTGTGAAGTACGGCCCACCAATTCACTCATTTGGCCGCGGAACCGCGGCCAAACCCTTGGTTTGGCCGAGGTTCCGTGGCCACAATTTTGAATTAGTCCCTGTAACTTCATATATTTATTCTTAGGTCCTTTCTTGTCATTTGTTTCTGGGAATTTTTTAATTCCACTCAAGTGTTGAGTTTTCTAGGTTGTATTGGGGACTCGTTGATTCGATCGGATAATTTAACTTCGTTTAGTTTGTACGGGTAATTTTTAGAACGTGTTAAAAAGTTCGAACGGATATCAATAACTCACTTTTTCCCCTGCCGTAAAATTTCTAAGCGTTGGATTTTTCCGTAGTTTAAGAACGTTCTAAGTCGTGCAAGTAACTTGATGGACCCTCTAGAAGACAACAAACCTTAACTCGATTATGTGACCGTCTTGAACTGCCTCTAAACCTTAGGGTTTGTGGCAGTACGGCGTGCCACATGTGAGGCGTTGGCTTGACCCTTCTACGGCTGGACCATTGGTACTGTAGCATGTGATAGATGTTCTTAAACTAATTTCAAGTGTTGAGAACTATTTGGGAAATCTTGGGTGTTTGATCATTCGATCGGAAAGTTTAAAATTGTCTATTTATCTGGAATGTGATACAATATTTGGAATCCACAAATATTTATGAGATAACTGATTTGAATATTATAAACATAGCAGATTAGTCTCAGATGATCGGTTGCCACGGAATTTTGATGTGATCAAAAGTCCGTCGCAATCACGTAGCATACGCGGATACTCACCGGGTAAACTTAATAGACAACCACGCCCTATATCCCCGACCAAGTGACTGTAGGAGAACCCCGTCGCCAAAAGCATCCGTTCGGGTGCTCGCGGCAGCAGTGTTCCACCTTAGTGCACTTCGTCGACGGCATCGGGGTGCGGCCGTCTACTAAAGTTTGCGACGAGCATTCGATCAGGATGTCGGGAATCTTTTTGAATTGCCCGACTTGATATTGAAAAGAGTTTTCGATAAATGAGACTAAAATGCGGGGTTTATAATTATTAGGCATGAGATGTCTAAGGAATTCATTTGGTTAGGCATGCGATGTCTTAAGAGGTTGCGGATTCCAACCGTTGTAGTTTTACACTTTCTTTTCTGTGACCATAAGTGTAATATGTGGTGTATCGCCGGTTTCGTTGCTATACATCAACGACAATTGGGATACGCATATTTACTTACGTTGATGATGTGATATTATGTGTTGCTGTGATATATTATATTGGATCGTTGTGTTCTGAATAGCCGGGGGTTTTATGTGAGAAGAGCGTTTTTCTTTTTCATTCATGTAAAATTCAATTATATGTAATATTCTTTTATTGGGGCACTTCCGGGCTGAGGATGATGTCACCATTGTGTATTATTTACTTTTCCGCATTAGGTAAACTCAAGGCGGGGAGCACAAGTAACCGGGTTCTAGGGTCCAGTGGGAGACCATCTCGAGGCGTCGAGACCGGGTCTCCAAACCCTACAATTGGCAGTGTTGCTTGCCGCTCTCGTAGGGGTCTAGGGTTGTGGGTTTGGCTATTCATCGCGACCGTGGAATCCGTGTTTTATACAGGCTCGTATTGAAAACACGAACATCCTAGTATATCCAATATTTCATATATGTTCTTCTGCTGCAATGTTCTATGATGAGATCATATTACTGTCTTAGACGAATGTTTATATTATATATATGAGATATGTGTTATATTGCAGATTTCGTTTCAAATGTGATGCTTGTGAAGCATAATAAAAATGGGACTTCATTAATGAGATTAATGAAATAAAAGAAACCTAAGATGTTGCAGAAACTTGTTTAAAAACTGGTAGCTCTAGTTCTCTCTTTGCATAGCGGTGTTCCTTGTAGAACATCCAACACCTTATTCGATAAGGAAAGAGCCGAGATTCTTTCACCGGGAGTGACCTCTTTAGTGAAACTAGCAGATGCTACAAACTCGGTTTGTCTTTTGATTGCTTCTATAGTTCTTGCATTGCATAGTGATATTTGTGAAATATCCTGCACCTTATTCGATGAGGAAAGAGCCGACGATCCCTTCACCGGGAGTGACCTCTTTAGCAAAACTAGAAAAGCCTAAAAAAACACTCCATTTAAAATCCCTCAATTCTACAACGATATAAAGTTACGTAAAAGGTTTTCTGAAAAACCTGTCGTAGCCCTCCGTCATTTCAGATAAGTACTTCATAGTATTCGTGCTGCGTTTGTTGCCTTTCGTCAAGGCGTAGTTTGCGGTAGCTATTTAGGCTTATCTGTATAAGTATATGATGCGATTGAGTTAGGGTAGTCGTGCGACTTTGTTGGCTTTCGTAAAGGGCCGTGCGGGTGGGTTTAATTCAATCGGGAAATGATGGGTTGAACTTGACTAGTAGCCTATGGTTTGTTGGCTTTCGTCAAGGTCATAGGATGCTAGGGATAAAATATTATTGGGAATTTCAAGTGTTGAAATTTGCAATGAGATTGCATACCTTCTATGAGATAGTTGGATCCCGATACCCGCTGCGAGTAAGAGTTACTCCTGGGAGAGTTGCACATTACAATTAGCCGATCAAGTAGGTGTCTAGAAAGGTGTTAACGGGGTTATGCCCCAGAGAAAACGAGGTTTACTTTAATTAGGTTCGTGCGAAAGCATGGGGCACCTCCCTCAAAGTACCGACACTGGCCTGGCTGAAAGATTGGTGAACTTGTAGAGTGTAATTAATCCCAGCTAGTCTTTCCTTTTAGGGTTTGAAGGAAGATTTGACTAAAACAGTGGGAGACATCCTGATTAGATATATTAGATAACCAATCTAATCTTGCAAGAGCATACGCTGTGTGTTTTCTTCTCTCTCTCTCCAGGTAGAGACCATGTCACGCCTTAATCAAGATAATAAAACGGATATATTGACCGAACCCGCTTGTTATACTGAGCTGGGGAACGTTGGTCCCGCTCCAACTTATAATTGTTATAAGACAGAGCAGGAAATTGGGGATTACCAGAATTCCCGTGCCGCCCAAACGAAGAAAGTGCTTGTTGATGCATCATCTTCGGGTGTGTTCATTACCGAGAACTGTTTCTCAGTATCTTTTACGTCCTGGGTATGTGATACCGGATCAGGATCCCGCATATGTAATCTGTTACATGAGCTCCAGATAGGTAGAGAACTGAGAACGGGTGATAAGTTTCATGAGATAGAGACGGTGCAAGTATTGCAGCCAAGTCTGTTGATCACTATCACCCTGTATTATCAGAATACATTGATTCTGAATGAATGTTATTAGATACCGAACCTGATGTACAAAAATCATATCAGTCTATTTATTAGTAAAGAAGGATATAATTTTGTATTGTTGGATAATGTTTTGAACATTTCCTATATAAAGAGTTGATCGATTCAGGCACGTTATCTAAAAGCATTGACATTCTAAATCAAACCACAGTTCTTAGTATACAGAACACACACAAGAGGAAGATTTCAGAAATGAATGAATCCTTCTTGAGGCATTGTAGACTAGGTCATATCAATGCGACCCGACTAGCTAAGATACATTTAGATGCATATTTAAATTTATTTGAATTTACATATTGTGAAACTTGCCGGTCATGTCACAAAGATAAGATGACCACAACTCTGTTTATTGGAAATAGAGAAAGAGTTATTGAACTCTTGGGATTGATACATGCTGATGTATGAAGGTCCCCTGTCTACACAGGCCAAGACCGGTTCTTTGTACTTCATTACATTCTCTGATGATCTTTCAAGATTCAGAAATATGTTCCTGTTGAAACACAAGTCCGAAGCTTTTGAGATATTCAATGAATATAAGTTAGAAGTAGAGAACCAAAAACGGGTATAAGTATTATTTCCTTTGATGAGATCAAGGAGGAGAATACTAGAGCACGGAATTCTTGGATTCTTCTAAAGGGGAATGAGATTCTCTCTCAGCATTACTCCTCCATATACACCATAGCACGATGGTATATCGGGGCGGAGCAATAGCACCTTATGTGATATGGTGTGCTCTATAATGAGTACTACCGAGTTTCCTATTTCCTTTTGGGAGTTATGCACTTGAGAAGCTGCATACCTATTGAATAGGGTTCAAGTCAAATCAGTTGCCTACCACTTCATATGTGAAATGGAATGGGAAGAGCCCATATCTTAAGTTTGTTAAGATTTGGGGTTGTCTGGCCTATGTCTAAAGGCAAAATCCGGACAAGCTCGAGGCAAAGTTAGATCTGTGGAAGTTTGTAGGATATCCCAAGCATTCGCAAAGGAATATCTTCTACCAAACCGAGGAACAAAAGATGTTTTGTTTCTCAGCATGCCACCTTTGCGAAAGGGAATTTCTTGTGAAGAAATTAGTGGTCATGAGGTAGAACTGGAAGGAGTTCCAGCTATACAAACTACAACAGATGATTTGGTAGAACCAAAGGATTCAATAGTTTCAAACGAACCTCAGCCTCTCCGCCGATCTAGTAGGGTTCCTCACCCACCTGAGAGATACTTCGGTTTCTCTATGACAGTGGGAGCGAGGATTGCATCATGAGATGATGATCCAACTAGTTTCGAGCTGGCCATCAGGAGTGGGACTCTGTAAGAATGGCTGGATGCTTAGTGATCTGAGATGGAATCCTTATACACCAACAAAGTATGGACTTTAGTTATTTTATTTGAAGGGTTAAATCCCCATCAGGAGCAAGTATATCTTGAGAAGATTACTTGGTGTACATGGAAAAGTTGAGACTTTCAAAGCTATGCTTAAGTCCATCCAGATCCACTTGCCACGGCTACATACCATGATTACGATATCTGGCGGTTGGGTGTCATGACTGCTTTTCTAAATGATGTTTTGGAAGAGAGCGACTATAAGTACACAGCCAGAGGGCTTCGTAGACAGTGGGAGCAGCGGAAACATGTGCAAGATGTTTTAAGTGATAAAACAGGCATCGCAGAGTTGGAACATCTGTTTTGATGTGGTAGTCAAAGAGTTTGACTTCATCAAAATGGTAGATGAACCTTGTATATACAAAAAGGTACTGAGAGTATTGTGATGATCCTCGTAGAGTACGTGGATGACATACTCTTGATAGGGAAGGAGTTTCCTATGCTACGCTCGGTCAATCTCCGCTTATCACAAGGATTCTCCATATAGGATCAAAGTGATACCTCCTAAATCCTGGGTTTGGATCTATGAGATAGATCTAATTGGATGTTAGGATACTCACTAGTTGTAGTGAGATGGTATCAATAGATCCTGGGGAGAATCACTGGAAAGGTTCCAGGGTGATAAGGATGACTGAATGTCAGTCGCAGGCATTGTCTTTACCCTCAATGGAGGGACGGTATGTTGGTGTTGGAGATAGTGCTTTCAGAGTCAATTGTTGGATCATAGGCACGTGGTTGCAATGATTGAAGGAGGACCTATACCGGTAGGACAGTCTTACTCAAGATGATAGTATGCTATCTAGGTTACCTTTATCATCGTGTACTGCTTTAGGTGACCTTACAGGTCACTATTGCACGTTGATAGAGCCCCTAGGATTCTTTCTTGACTACCAGCAGTATGAGAGCGATCATATACGTGGGAGCTGGGGTCTATAAGCACATCCTTAAAAGGTCCCTAGTCGTGGGAGTTTCGAGACAGGGCATCGATACTCCAGAGTAGACTAGTGTATACAGTCGAGACCCCGACGAGGGGCGGTGGCCGGTCTCACAAGCCACTGGTGTCAGTTGGTTCATCTAAGATGTATACAGGTGCTCATTGGGTTATGAGTACACCGGACAGGACTCGCCGGGAACATGCTAGTTGGTCTTATACCTAACGTCAGATAACAGTTCTCTGGTGATATGTGTACAGATTAGTTCATCGACCTGAGATCATCATTTGTCTCATTTGAGTTCCCACTGTACTTTGATTACTACCCTGCCACGCTCAAAGGAGACATGCAAACAGGTTTTAGTTGGGTACAGTCCCGAGCCACATGGAGGCAGTGAGCAGATCTGCACAGGTTCGTCTCTCCCGGTATTGGGGGTGAGGTCGCGTTGTGTCTAGGAGAGCCATTACACAAAGCCCTCGGCCGAGGCAGGAGATTTACTGGTAGGTATTCCAGTAGTATCTCAGGGTGTTCTGGACTACACTCCGACACGACTTGTACCGCTTTTGGGGGTCTGACTTTTACCAACCCCTAGGCCCGCCATGCGATGCTTATAGACGAACGGACCGGGCTGTACGGATATTGTCATTAATAGGCTCAGTAGGGTGTCAGGATGAGTTCGCTCATCGACGTCCCTTTTGGTCAATACCTGGTAGCCCGTTATGTATAGATTAATACCTCTGACGTGCTAGTGGTTAAATCCACAACCAAAGTATTGACGAGTCTTTAGAGTCCCCCACAGACCAGTTTCTCAAGTTTCGGGCGAAACGCTGTAGAGGCCGTATGTTGATATGGAAGGGTTCGATCTCATACGTGTGGTATTGCACGGATCATGATCGGACGGATAATACTAGCGGGCTTTGGTTTAAGCCGGATCCTAGTACTGTACAGTGTAGATTTTGTCTCTTTGCATTTGTATTCAGTGGGAATACAAATACGGGTATGTATATACAGTCGCAGGGTTTTTCCTGTAATTTATTACGGGATCAGTTTTCTGAAGTTGCCAGTTTGCATTCCGTTTCGGCCAATTTTCCTTTGTTCTTTCACGACCGGATATTTCCGATGGAGGGGGTTATTTGGAAGTTTGCAAATTTGTTATTGTGGAGGGGTTTCTTGTAAATGAGGGCTTCATGTTAGTTCTATCATCATGAGATTCTTTTTAAGTCTTTTCCTTTGCCTTTAATGAGATGGGATTTAGATAAGAAGTGAGGGTGACATAATTTGATGATTATCACACATTTCCCCACTTGCTTTATTCCATTCATTTTTCCCTTCTCCATTTAGAGCTTGGCCGGCCACTTTTTTGAGGGGGTGTGATTTTTGAGTGAGATTTTTTGATCTCATATTGATTTCATTGCTAGAAAAAAAATGAGAGCACCATTTTTCTTCCAAACTTCTTTCATTCACCACCTCCATCATCAAAGGCAACTTCATAACCCCAAAGAGACAAACTATTCTACACTTGTCTACAGCATTTCTTGGACACGTCGGCTCGCCAACTTCGTGCCCGAGTTGCCTCGATCCAGAGGCGGGAGCCCGTAAAATAACCCGGCGATGTGGTGCCCGTTCTGACGAGGAGATAAAGACCGGAGATTCCGCAAGGAGATCGGAGTGGAGGCCGAAGACCGAAGGACATGGATCGCTCGGTATAGCTTTCTTCCCTTCTTATAGTTTGCTAGAGTTAGGTTAATGGCCTAATCCGGGTTTCATAGTGCGCGGTGGTGCCGGTTCTAGTTTATAGAAAAGTTTTCGTTTCCGCATTCCGGCGTCGGATTGACGGCCGGGGCGCCGCCGTGCACTTACAGTTGGAAGAGTCCCAAGCTAGATACCGTGACAAACTAGACGATTAAATGCAAGATACATCGTTACCAAGGATGCTACCAAAGAGGCAGTCTGGATATATTTAAGTTCATGAGATGAACTTCGTTCCTACCATTGTGTGACAATGGAGTTGTGGCTTTTACCAAGGAACCCTCCGTCCCATCAGAAATCCAGATATAATTCGTTGGCAGTATCACCTGATCATGGAGATGGTTGATCTCTAGGGAGATCGAGGTTATGAGAGTAGACATAGAGGACAACAGCGCGGATCCACTCATAAAGGCCTTTTTCCCAGTAGAGACTTTTATGGGATGATTGAGTATGAGATACTTCAACCATAGCTAATTGTTGGGTATGTGATACCACAACAGATGGCCCTAGTGCAAGTGGGAGATTGTTAGTTTTATATATGCCCTAGAGGCCATTACTGTACATACGATGTATATTGTAATGGATGCTTGGACATATATAGGGAGGACTTTCTTGCTCGACATGATAGTATGCTATCTGGTTGCACTTTATCTTAACATGTACTCTGATTGTCTTTATGTTACATGTTGATTGTCATGACCCGAAAGTACGGAATGTGACCGGTACATAGATTACGAAGCGTCTAGAGGCGCCACGTAACCTAAGTAAGCCGAAGCCCAGAAATCTAAACCATAAAAGAAGAAGAAGAAGAAAAAGAAAACAAGTTTAAAAGCATCAGCAAATTTTCCCAAAAATTCGGCAGAGTCTCCTCTGTAAAAACTGGCCCCAAACGGGTACAACAAGTATAATATACATAAACAATAAAAAGCATCCCCAAACGGGAGCTAGCTCAACGCCAACCGGCGGAAACAACCACAACAATACACAATATTATACAACGCCAAAGGGCGATGCTCAAAACTCAAAAGAAAACAATCCACCAAATCAGAATAATACATGCGCGACTCTAAGGTCGAAATAAATAACTTGTCCAATAACTTATCAAGTAATACAAGTATGGTTGATGGAGCTTACTAGATACAAATGAAAGAATAAAAGTACAATGGTGGTTCAGATACAAGTGAACCAACCTACCGTGCAAATCACCCTGAATGAGATGATGTGCCAGAAACTGCCAGGGAAACCTGTACATCGAACCTGTAATAAAATTTGGCACAACGGGGGTGAGTTGCCAACTCGTGAGTAGAAAACATCTACGAAAAGAAATTGAATGCACGACGCTATGCTAGGTCATAATAATACACTACTATATCCTAATTATCTAGTAATAGCAGGGTAATACTACGTGTAAGTGCAGATACTCCGTGCTCGTGTCAGTGCCTCATATAGTACTATGTCATATGAATGGATATGCGTGCACCATGAATGTAAAATAACCAATCCTGAAATCCAGATATATCTGTATAAGAAATCTTTAGCTGTTATCATAGTAAAATGTGTATAGAAACTTGAGCTATCAACAATAAAATCCATGGAAATCCGTGTCAAGCATCAACACAAACATGTAAATCTCAAGTCTCATAGTCTCAATATCTCGGGCTCCGTCAGTACGGATCGGCCCATATCATCAAATCTCACGACAACGGTCGGTATCCTCCGGATATCCGCCGTGCCAGACATCACCGGTAGGTAGCCTTCCCCTGCCAGGCTCATCGTCTACAACTCGATCTTCTTGCCCCGGGGTACCATACCGGGCCCATCATGTACCCGAGACGGTTCATCCACTCCTCGAATCGGGTCTCGAAATCCAACAGAAAACATGAAATCTCATGGTGGACGACACATACATCACGAGAAAACCGCATCTTATGTTTTAAACAGAGAGGAGGAGAGAGGGAGAAGTTTTTATATATTCTTGCGGTTTTCCCCAAAAATCCAGAAATCTCATAGAAACCCAAATCTCAAAATCATGAGTAAGTGTATGATAAGTGTCGGCATATGCCCATAATACTGCATGATAACATGAAAATATGAATGCATGAATGTCTAAGTAATAAATACCATGTCTATACTAACATCAGAGAGTAATCACAGTATTATATCGGTCTAGTTGTTAACTGATTCTATCAATAAAAGATAATATGATCTAAAGTGTACGTGACATAGCAATTATCGATGATGATGTGTGTGAGCCGGCAAATAAGTGTGCGTGGAACATGCACATCATCGGTAATGGTGCTGGTGTCCTAACAGGCAAAGTTTTATGCTGATTGTAGAAACATATATATGAACATGCACATTATGATTACGGTATGAAAGTAAAGACAGATGTGTGTTATCCACCCAGTTAATATACAAATATAACTACCACTATAAGACTCGAACCTAAACTAGTGTCCATCTAACCCCCTAAGGAATACTAAACCTAAGAACTAGTCGATAAGAAGTAGGAGTACACCTAAAGTCTGAGTCCGTATCTCTAATAGTCGGCGATCCAGCCTCAATAGCGTCACGTACATAATACGACTTCCTCAAATCAAGAGTGCGGATCAATCATCACATCTATGCCTCGTACGGTAAAATCCATCGTACGGCATCCCAATATCGGGGTACGGGTCAAATATCACCTACGTGTCTCATTATTCGTATAATATCATCATCAACACATGTCATGATCAAGGTGCTATGATGTAATCGCATACATCAATTATATAACATTGCCATCATAAATATACCTCATTAATTTATCCTCAGAAATATCATGTCATATGTATCATATTGTGATTAAGTCATACTGATATCACATCGTCATCAAGTCACACCTATATGATATCGACATCAGGTCACACCTATATGATGTCGTAATCAAGTCATACATATATCATATCGTGATCAGTCACAAGTTACAGTTCGGGTCCTATTTTAGAGTCCCATGTACCTCAACATCATCACTACCCATTATAATTTATGTATACCTGTTCATTATCATTTTCTAATGATCCGCTAACATTTTAATACGACTGCATAGCCAAGAATCACGGCATCAAGCCCAGTTATACTGTTCATTCCCGTGTAACATATCACATCAATGTATCCTATATACGTGTTGTCTATATATATATATATATACCTATACCTAGTCCTATATATATATACACATACACGTATACACCATGTCGAGTTTCAGTGTGTGCGTGTGTGTGTTTCTACCTGAAACCTACGAACCTCTTCCAAGGTATTCATCCTCTGATATGGTCTTCCTAAATTAGTCTAGTCCACCCTAGGGTCATTACTAGGGTCCTACTCATTAAGAATCTAGGGTCACATCTGGCTTCCTAATGTCAATAAGTACTATTCCTATTTTACGTTGCGGGGGTGCTAAACGCCATCCACCCGACTTCCCCCCGTAGATATGCATCTACTCACCTGGTCCATGTCTGCCGAAGACGGTGTCGCCATCCTCCTCTTCATCGCCCGCAGTCCATGTGAGGGGTATCTAAACGCAAACATATAAATAGTATCGTAAACTAAATTACATACAAAAGTCAAAACGACGCAAGGAACAGGTATAGGTTAAAACCTATGTCCCGTCCACGCAAAAGAACCAAATATCGCTCGATATCGGCGTACAAACTCCGATGGATCGAGATAACATCAACAAATAACTCATAGTTTTAAAACTCGTTACTTATAATATATAACATGATTAAATCCATCGAAACCCTAAAAATCAATCAAACCGTCCAATTTCGTAAAACCCGAAAATGCCAATTTACCGTTTTTCTTCAAAACTTGACATTTAAATGAAACCAATGGTCATAAAACTCATTAAATAGTATAACTAGACTATACAACCCATTACTATATTTTTATTACACAAATTTGTATTAATTTAAAATTTCTAGTTTGCAACCATTAGCAATTTTCAACATCTTACAAGCAAAATGTCACAATTCCGCAACAAAACTTGATTTTGCATGAATTAACGTATTAAACTACAATTCATGATGATAATGATATAATGAAACCATAATTATATTTTTAATCACATTTATTTAGGAATTTCCAAAATCTAGTTTACAAAAATAGCATTTTATTAGTAATTTCCAATTATCAAAAGAGACTAGTGATCAAACTAAGTTTTTCATTCCATTAACATGCTAATATTCTCATTAAAACTACAATCTAATGATAACAACCTTAATAAGAATTTTATATTACCCACATACACATTTTATAAAAACCTAGTTAGCTAAATAGCTTAATTAAAACAATTTGAATAAACAAAATATTATACAACAACCATGCAAGATTTTTCCACTCTAAAAAATGTTAAACTAGCTATTATAACCTTATTTAATTAATAAAAACCACAACTTGAATTTACAAACCCTAACTTTAATTTTAAAATTTGCAAATAGAATTAATTTAATAAATCTAATTATGCTTTAAAAGAAACATCTAATAGAAATAAATCAAAAGAGAAAGATTTATACCTCCCCAACATAAAGTCCAAACATGAAAACGAGCCTCCAAAATGCATGCTTTCCATCTCCAAAATCCATGTAAAGAAGAGCAAAGAATAAAGGGTTGGAAATAAATAGGATTTTGTGGATTTTTATTGAATTTTTGATGTATTTTTGATTGATTTTTGTAATAAAATGAAGTGGGAAATGGGGGGGGGCTGTCATGGGGGTGATGGCCGGCCAGTAGAGGTAGGGAAAAGAGAGGAAGAAACACATGAGAAATGGTGTAGAAACTTCTCCAAAATGTCATCATCTTAATGTCTTTTCACAAATTTACTTAATTTCTTTTTATTTCTTTTCTAAAATAACTCAAGAAAAATCTAGAAACAAGGAAAGATTTGCAAATAAATTTTGCATGAAACGCACTAATATGCCATGGTTCATTTTTACAAATTAAAACCATTCAAATTTTTAATTTACACTAATTTAGTGTAAAAATAAAGCTTATGTTTATATTTAAAACAATTAATTTAGGAAAAATATTTTATTAAACTAAAAATTTATAAGTGACTAAATAAACACCATTTACTAGTAATAACATAATTAAAATAGGTATTTTTAATTTATAGTGAAAAGTAATTACGGTTTTGTTTTACGAAAATACATTTTACTTTACTGAAATTCCTAAAATTCACTTAAACAAATTTTATTTATTTAATTATTTTTAAAATATTACAATCTTCCCCCCTTTAAGAAATTCAGTCCCCGAATTTAAATTAAAACTCCCCCTCCGAATACTAAAATATTTAGCAAAGCACTCAAATCGTCGGGGCTCCGAAATCATCAATACATAACTAAAATCAACTCCGTCAAGCATAACGCAATCATCGGAGTTATGACGAGAATAAAATATCAAAACCCAATATGAAAACCAACATAATATACATCAATCTATAACTTATATATAGTGCGCATCATAGTAAAACCGTCCAAATATTTGGATAAAGAAATATGCAAAAACCCCTGTTGAAAATCGCCGTGTGATGCACGTGTCACGGCATAAGTAGCGGACGTTTATTTAAAAAAATAACTATATATATATATATATATATATCTTTTATTTAACATACACGTCCCGCCTGGTTACTAAATCAAATAATAATGATTATGAAAACATACTGCTCAAACTGAAATCAATCCCAATCACATCATAAAAATATCATGTGCGTCCGGTGCGCACTGAAATCGAAACCAAATACAGATACCACGAATACATACAACAACAAAACTAAGTGCAACAGGTGTGCACCAAAAACATCTGTCAAGTGCAACTGGCGTGCACGACTCATTATCAGGTGCATCTAATCTGCACAAAACCCCGATTTAGTGCATCTGGTGTGCACAAAATCGTATTAAGTGCGCCAAGTGTGCGCAAGAATCTTAATCAGGTGCACATGGTGCACGAAAACATACATCGAATATGAAAATCGAAATCACAGTACAAAAATGCATGAAAACTAGGTCGAAACATATGTCAAAATCATGTGTAACCCCTATGCACGAAATCAAATCAACATCACAAAAGGTATTAAAACCAAATCAAGTGCACTGGGTATGTACTAAACAACATCAATACAACTGATATATGAAACACAAATAGAATGTAATGAAGGTACACATAAGAAATACCAATCGTAGAACAAAATCCTCAAAATACCAAAATCCAATAACAGAAATAAGAAATTCAAATCACCAAATCACAATCGTAAACACTATCGTCAATGTGCGCCTCTTTTCTCTGATGTCAATTGCTTCGAACTCGTCTCTTCGTAGCTGTGCTGACCGCGCTACTAACGGCAATACTCATATCTAGAGTCTCCCACGTAGTCGATCCCTTCACCTGATATCCGGACTACATTAAACTTTTCGATCAATCCATCAAAATCCCATAATTCCCCTAGAGCTCAACACTCAAGTACAGCCTAAAGATATCCGGTACATACCCCAGCATCGATGGTCCTGCCGTAGAATGGCAAACCCAAGCCTCACTAATGGCACCACGGAACTGCCGTAAACCCTAAGGTTCAAGGGCGTTCTCGTGGTCATTATGTCGAGTTAGGATTTCATTCTTCTATAGAGTCCATCGAAATACCTGCATGTTCTTCCGTGTACTTTAAACTTGGGAAAATGGGTTTTCTGATAATCGTTCGAATCCTTTAACTTCGTCTGGACGGCATGTGAATACCCTTCATCCGCACGCTAAACAATGTTTAATTCCTCAAGAATAACCAATACCCTAATGGTTATAGCATTCGAGCAGCAGCTCTCTCTGCCCGTGCGCCCGTGGTAACAGAAACCACCCTCCGACATCGACGAAGATAGATCAATGGAACGAATGAAATACGGTGCAAATAAATGTACATCCTAAGGCTCCTTAAGCAGAGTAGCGTATCGTAAGTATGTCGCGGATCATACCAACGGTAAGTCACTCTACCTAAGTCACCTACTCCATCAACCATGGGTCACCTAGACTTATACAAGGTTAAACCTAGCGCTCTGATACCAACTTTGTCACGACCCGAAAGTACGGAACGTGACCGGCACATAGATTACGAAGCGTCTAGAGGCGCCACGTAACCTAAGTAAACCGAAGCCCAGAAATCTAAACCATAAAAGAAGAAGAAGAAGAAAAAGAAAACAAGTTTAAAAGCATCAACAAATTTTCCCAAAAATTCGGCAGAGTCTCCTCTGAAAAAACTGTCCCCAAACGGGTACAACAAGTATAATATACATAAACAATAAAAAGCATCCCCAAACGGGAGCTAGCTCAACGCCAACCAGCGGAAACAACCACAATAATACACAATAGTATACAACGCCAAAGGGCGAGGCTCAAAACTCAAAAGAAAACAATCCACCAAATCAGAATAATACATGCGCGACTCTAAGGTCGAAATAAATAACTGGTCCAATAACTTATCAAGTAATACAAGTATGGTTGATGGAGCTTACTAGATACAAATGAAAGAATAAAAGTACAATGGTGGTTCAGATACAAGTGAACCAACCTACCGTGCAAATCACCCTGAATGAGATGATGTGCCAGCAACTGCCAGGGAAACCTGTACATCGAACCTGTAATAAAATTTGGCACAACGGGGGTGAGTTGCCAACTCGTGAGTAGAAGACATCTACTAAAAGAAATCGAATGCACGACGCTATGCTAGGTCATAATAATACACTACTATATCCTAATTATCTAGTAATAGCAGGGTAATACTATGTGTAAGTGCAGATACTCCGTGCTCGTGTCAGTGCCTCATATAGTACTATGTCATATAAATGGATATGCGTGCACCATGAATGTAAAATAACCAATCCTGAAATCCAGATATATCTGTATAAGAAATCTTTAGCTGTTATCATAGTAAAATGTGTATAGAAACTTGAGATATCAACAATAAAATCCATGGAAATCCGTGTCAAGCATCGACACAAACATGTAAATCTCAAGTCTCATAGTCTCAATATCTCAGGCTCCGTCAGTACGGATCGGCCCATATCATCAAATCTCACGACAACGGTCGGTATCCTCCGGATATCCGCCGTGCCAGACATCACCGGTAGGTAGCCTTCCCCTGCCAGGCTCATCGTCTACAACTCGATCTTCTTGCCCCGGGGTACCATACCGGGCCCATCATGTACCCGAGACGGTTCATCCACTCCTCGAATCGGGTCTCGAAATCCAACAGAAAACATGAAATCTCATGGTGGACGACACATACATCACGAGAAAACCGCATCTTATGTTTTAAACAGAGAGGAGGAGAGAGGGAGAAGTTTTTATATATTCTTGCGGTTTTCCCCAAAAATCCAGAAATCTCATAGAAACCCAAATCTCAAAATCATGAGTAAGTGTATGATAAGTGTCGGCATATGCCCATAATACTGCATGATAACATGAAAATATGAATGCATGAATGTCTAAGTAATAAATACCATGTCTATACTAACATCAGAGAGTAATCACAATATTATATCGGTCTAGTTGTTAACTGATTCTATCAATAAAAGATAATATGATCTAAAGTGTACGTGACATAGCAATTACCGATGATGATGTGTGTGAGCCGGCAAATAAGTGTGCGTGGAACATGCACATCATCGGTAATGGTGCTGGTGTCCTAACAGGCAAAGTTTTATGCTGATTGTAGAAACATATATATGAACATGCACATTATGATTACGGTATGAAAGTAAAGACAGATGTGTGTTATCCACCCAGTTAATATACAAATATAACTACCACTATAAGACTCGAACCTAAACTAGTGTCCATCTAACCCCCTAAGGAAAACTAAACCTAAGAACTAGTCGATAAGAAGTAGGAGTACACCTAAAGTCTGAGACCATATCTCTAATAGTCGGTGATCCATCCTCAATAGCGTCACGTACGTAATACGACTTCCTCAAATCAAGAGTGCGGATCAATCAACACATCTATGCATCGTACGGTATCGTACGGCATCCCAATATCGGGGTACGGGTCAAATATCACCTACGTGTCTCATTATTCGTATAATAATATCATCAACACATGTCATGATCAAGGTGCTATGATGTAATCGCATACATCAATTATATAACATTGCCATCATAAATATACCTCATTAATTTATCCTCAGAAATATCATGTCATATGTATCATATTGTGATTAAGTCATACTGATATCACATCGTCATCAAGTCACACCTATATGATATCGACATCAGGTCACACCTATATGATGTCGTAATCAAGTCATACATATATCATATCGTGATCAGTCACAAGTTACAGTTCGGGTCCTATTTTAGAGTCCCATGTACCTCAACATCATCACTACCTGTAACGTTTTAAAAATAATTAAATAAATAATTAAATGAATAAAATTGTTTAGGTGAATTTTATGAATTTCGGTAAAGTAAAATGTATTTTTCATAAAATTAAACCGTGATTGTTTTTCATTATAATTTCAAAAGTACATATTTTAATTATGTAATTACTAGTAAATGGTGTTTATTTAGCCACTTATAAATTTTTAGTTTAATTAAATATTTTTCCTAAATTAATTATTTTAAATATTAACATAAGCTTTATTTTTACACTAAATTAGTGTAAATTACAAATTTGAATGATTTTAATTTGTAAAAATGAACCATGGCATATTAGAATTTAGTGTGTATCATGCAAAATTTATTTGCAAATTTTTCCATTTTTCTAGAGCTTTCTTGAGTTGCTATAGTAAAGAAATAAAATAAAATAAAGAAATACATGAAAAGACATAATGAAGTGATATTTTGGTGGAGACTTCTACACAACTTTTGTCACTCTCTTCCTTCTCTCCCTCTCCTCCAAAAATGGCCGGCCTCACCCCCCATGGTAGCCCCCATTTTCCTCATTTTATTTTGCTCCAAAATTCATCAAAAATCCTTTAAAAATTCAATTAAAAATCCACAAAATCCTATTTATTTCCTACCCTTTATTCCTTGCTCATTTTTATATGGAATTTGGAGATGGGAAGCATGCATTTTGGAGGCTCATTTTCTTGTTTGGATTTCATATTTTGGAGGTATAATTTTCCTTCTTTTGTTTATTTGTTATTAGATGTTTCTTTTAAGCATGTTTAGATTTAATGAATTAATTCTATGTTCAATTTTTTAAATTCAAGTTAGGGTTTGTAAATTCAAGTTATGATTTTTATTAAATAATTAGGGTTATAATAGTTAGTTTAACACTTTAAGAATTGGAAAATCTTGCATGGTTGTTGAATTGTAAATTTTTCATTTAAAATTGTTTAAATTAGGAATTTTGCTAACTAGGTTTCTATAAAACATAATTTTTGGTGAAATAAAAATTTCAATTAATATTTGTAACACTAGATTGTGGTCTTAATAAGGGTATTAACTTGTTGGTGGAATGGAAACTTAAATTGATTGCTAGTTTCTATTGATAATTGATAAATTGTGATAAAAATTGCTATTTTGTAAACTAGATTTTAGAAATTCCTAAATAAATGAGATTAAAAATATAACTTATGGTTTCATTAAATAATTATCATCATGAATTGTGGTTTAATAGATTAATTCATGCAAAATCATGTTTTGTGGTGGAATTGTGGTATTTTGCTTCAAAAATGTTGAAAATTGTTAAAGGTTGCAAACTAGAAATTTCAAATTAATACAAATTTGTGTAATAAAAATATAGTAATGGTTTGTATAGTCTAGTTATGCTATTTAATGAGTTTTATAACCATCGGTTTCATTTAAATGTCAAGTTTTGATGAAAAATGGTAAATTGGCATTTTCGGGTTTTACGAAATTGGACGGTTTGATGGATTTTAGGGTTTCGATGGATTTAATCATGTTTTATAATATAAGTAATGTGTTTTAAAACTACGAGTTATTTGTTGATGTTTATCTCGATCCATCGGAGTTTGTACGCCGATATCGAGCGATATTTGGTTCTTTTGCGTGGACGGGACATAGGTTTTAACCTATGCCGGTTCATTGCGTCGTTTTGACTTTTGTATGTGATTCAGTTTATGATGCTATTTATATGTTTGCGTTTAGGTACCCTCACGTGGACTGCGGGCGATGAAGAGGAGGATGGCGACACCGTCTTCGGCAGACATGGACCAGGTGAGTAGATGCATATCTACGGGGGGGAAGTCGGGTGGATGGCGTTTAGCACCCCCGCAACGTAGAATAGGAATAGTACATTTGACATTAGGAAACCAGATGTGACCCTAGATTCGTAATGAGTAGGGCCCTAGTAATGACCCTAGGCTGGACTAGACTGATTTAGGAAGGCATATCAGAAGATGAATACCTTTGAAGAGGCTCGTAGGTTTCAGGTAGAAACACACACACGCACACACTGAAAAACGACATGGTGTATACGTGCATGTGTATATATATATAGGATGAGGTATATGTATATATATATATACAACACGTATATGGGATACATTGATGTGATATGATATCCGAGGTATGATGAAACAGTGTAACTGGGCTTGATGCCGTGATTCTTGGCTATACAGTCGTATTAAGTGTTAGCGGATCATTACAGAATGAGATAATGAACATGTATACTTAAATTATAATGGGTGGTGATGATATTGAGGTACATGGGACTCTAAAATAGTACCCGGACTGTAACTTGTGATTGATCACGATATGGGATATGTATGACTTGATTACGACATCATATAGTATGACCTGATGTCGATATCATAGAGGTGTGACTTGAGGACGATATGATACATATGACATGATAGTTCTGAGGATAAACTAACGATGCTTATTATGATGGCAATAATATATTATTGATGTATGCGATCACAGTTTAGCACCTTGATCATGAGATGTGTTGATGATGACATTATACTAATGATGAGACACCTAGGAGATACTTGACCCGTACCCTGATATTAGGACGCCGTACGATGGATTTTACCGTACGAGGCATAAATATGATGATTGATCCGCACTCTTGATTCGAGGAAACTGTACTACGTACGTGACGCTATTGAGGCCGGATCGCCGACTATTAGAGATATTGATTCAGACCTTAGGTAGACTCTTATTTCTTGTTGACTAGTTTCTTAGGTTTTGTTCCTTAGGAGGTTAGATGGACACTAGATTAGGTTCTAGTCATATAGTGGTAGTGGTAATGGTATATCAAATGAGTGGATAACTTACATCCGTCTTACTTTCACACTGGAATCATAATGATGCATGTTCTTACATATGCTGCTATAATCAATATAAACCTTACCTGTTAGGACACCAGCACCATTACCGATGATGCGCATATTCCACGCACACTCATTTGCCGGCTCACACACATCATCATCGGTAATTGCTATGTCACGTACACTTTAGATCATATTATCTTTAATTGATAGAATCAGTTAACAACTAGACCGATATAATATCATGATTACTCTCTGATGTTAGTATAGACATGATATCTATTTCTTGACATTCATGCATTCATATTTTCATGTTATCCTGTAGTATCATGGGCATATGCCGACACTTATCATATACTTACTCATGATTTTAAGATTGGATTTCTATGAGATTTCTGGATTTTTGGGGAAAACCGCAAGAAATTATAAAACCTTCTCTCTCTCTCCTCCTCTCTTTTTAAAATAAGATGCGGTTTTCTCGTGATGTATGTGTCGTCCACCATGAGATTTCATGTTTTCTATTGGATTTCGAGACCCGATTCGAGGAGTGGATGAACCGTCTCGGGTACATGGTGGGCCCGGTATGGTACCCCGGGGCAAGAAGATCGAGTTGTAGATGATGAGCCAGGCAGGGGAAGACTACCTACCGGTGATGTCTGGCGCGGCGGATATCTGGAGGATACCGACCGTTGTCGTGAGATTTTATGATATGGGCCGATCCGGACTGACGGAGCCCGACATATTGAGACTTGAGATTACATGTGTTGTGTCGATGCTTGACACGGATTTCCATGGATTTCATTGTTGAGATTTCAGATGCTTATACACACTTTACTATGATAACAGCTAAAGAGTTCTTATACATATATATATCTGGATTTCAGGATTTGTTACTTTACATTCATGGTGCATGCATTTCATTTCATATGACATAGTATTATATGAGGCACTGACACAAACACGGAGTATCTGCACTTACACGTAGTATTACCCTGCTATTACTAGATGTTTGGGATATAGTAGTGTATTATTATGACCTAGGATAGCGTCGTGCATTCGATTTATTTTCGTAGATGTCTTCTACTCACGAGTTGGCAACTCACCCCCGTTGTGCCAAATTTCATTACAGGTTCGATGTACAGGTTTCCCTGGCAGCTTGCTGGCACATCTATTCTTTCAGGGTGATTTGCACGGTAGGTTGGTTCACTTGTATCCGAACCACTATTGTACTTTTATTCTTTCATTTGTATCTAGTAAGCTCCATCAACCATACTTGTATTACTTGATAAGTTTATTGGATCAGTTATTTATTTCGACCTTAGAGTCGCGCATGTATTATTCTGATCTGGTGGTTTTGTTTTCTTTTGAGTTTTGAGTTTTGAGCCTCGCCTTTTGGCGTTGTATACTATTGTGTATTGTTGTGGTTGTTTCCGCCTGTTGGCGTTGAGCTAGCTCCCGTTTGGGGATGCTTTTTATTATTTATGTATATTATACTTGTTGTACCCGTTTGGGGGCCAGTTTTACAGAGGAGACTCTGCCGAAATTTTTGGGAAATTTGCCGATACTTTTAAACTTGTTTTTCTTCATGTTTTCTTTTCTTCTTCTTCTTCTTTTTATGGTTTAGATTTCTGGGCTTCGTCTTACTTAGGTTATGTTGCGCCTCTAGACGTTTCGTAATATAAGTGCCGGTCACGTTCCGTATTTTCGGGTCGTGACAAAGTTGGTATCAGAGCGCTAGGTTTAACCTGGTATAAGTCTAGGTGACCCTTGGTTGATGGAGTAGGCGATTTAGGTAGAGTAACGTACCGTGGGTATGGTCCGCGGCATACTTACGATACACTACTCTGCTTAAGGAGCCTTAGGATGTACAATTGTTTGCACCGTATTCCATTCGTTCTTTTGATCTATCTTCGTCAATGTTGGAGGGTGGTTTCTGTTAACCACGGGCACACTGGTAGAAGGAGCTGCGGCTTGAATGCGATAACCATTAGAGTATTGGTTATTCTTGAGGATTGAAGCATTGCGTAGCGTGCGGATAAAGGGTATTCACATGCCCTCCGGATGAAGTTAAAGGGTTCGAACGATTATCAGAAAACCATTTTCCCAAGTTTAAGATATTCGGAAGAACATGCAGGTATTTCGATGGACCCTCTAGAAGAATGAAACCCTAACTCGACATAATGACCACGAGAACGCCTTTGAACCTTAGGGTTTACGGCAGTTCCGCGGTGCCATTAGTGAGGCTTGGGTTTGCCCTTCTACGGCTGGATCATCGATGCTGGGGTATGTACCGGATATTTTAAACTGTACTTGAGTGTTGAGCTCTCGAGGAATTATGGGATTTTGATGGATCGATCGAAAGGTTTAATGTAGTCTGGATATCAAGTGAAGGGATCGACTACGTGGGAGACTCTAGATATGAGTATTGCCGTCGGTAGCGCAGTCAGCACACTTATGAAGAGATAAGTTTGAAGCAGTCGACATCAGAGGAAAGAGGCGCACATTGACGATAGTGATTACGATGTGACTTGGTGATTTGAATTTCATATTTCTGTTATTGGATTTTGGTATTTTGAGGATTTTGTTCTACGATTGGTATTTCTTATGTGTACCTTCATTGCATGCTATCCGTGTTTCACATATCAGCTGTATTGATGTTGCTTGGTATACACCCAGTACACTTGATTTGGTTTTATATATTTTGAGATTTTTTTATTTGATTTCGTGCACATGGGTTACACACGATTTTGATATATGCTTCGACCTAGTTTTTATCCATTTTCGTATTGTGATTTTGATTCTGATATTCGATGTATGTTTTCGTGCACCATGTGCACCTGATTAGGATTCTTGCGCATACTTGGCGCACTTGATGCGATTTTGTGCACACCAGATGCACTAAATCGGGGTTTTGTGCAGATTAGATGCACCTGATAGTGAGTCGTGCATGCCCGTTGCACTTGACAGATGTTTTGGTGCACACCTGTTGCACTTATTTTGTTTTTGTGTGTATTCATGGTATCTGTATTTGGTTTCGATTTCAGTGCGCACCGGACGCACATGATATTTTAATGATGTGATTGGGATTGATTTCAGTTTGAGCAGTATGTTTCATAATCATTATTATTTGATTTAGTAACCAGGCGGGACGTGTATGTTAAATAAAAGGTATATATATATATAGTTATTTTTTTAAAAATAAACGTCCTCTACTTATGCCGTGACACGTGCATTGCACGGTGATTTTCAAGAGGGGTTTTCGTATGCTTCTTTATTATGATATTTAGGTGATTTCACTATGATGCACACTATATATAAGTTGTAGATTGATGTATATTATGTTGGTTTTCATATTGGGTTTTGATATTTTATTCTCGCCATAACTCCGATGATTGCGTTATGCTTGACGGAGTTGATTTTTGTTATGTATTGATGATTTCGGAGCCCCGACGATTTGAGTGTTTTGCTAAATGTTTT
Organism: Agapanthus africanus; assembly: GCA_030015575.1. NCBI lineage: Eukaryota > Viridiplantae > Streptophyta > Magnoliopsida > Asparagales > Amaryllidaceae > Agapanthus > Agapanthus africanus. Next base: position 222,264,416 of record JASDDO010000029.1, read on the forward strand.
AGTATTTGGAGGGGGAGTTTTAATTTAAATTCGGGGACCGAATTTCTTAAAGGGGGAAAGATTGTAACGTTTTAAAAATAATTAAATAAATAATTAAATGAATAAAATTGTTTAGGTGAATTTTATGAATTTCGGTAAAGTAAAATGTATTTTTCATAAAATTAAACCGTGATTGTTTTTCATTATAATTTCAAAAGTACATATTTTAATTATGTAATTACTAGTAAATGGTGTTTATTTAGCCACTTATAAATTTTTAGTTTAATTAAATATTTTTCCTAAATTAATTATTTTAAATATTAACATAAGCTTTATTTTTACACTAAATTAGTGTAAATTACAAATTTGAATGATTTTAATTTGTAAAAATGAACCATGGCATATTAGAATTTAGTTTGTATCATGCAAAATTTATTTGCAAATTTTTCCATTTTTCTAGAGCTTTCTTGAGTTGCTATAGTAAAGAAATAAAATAAAATAAAGAAATACATGAAAAGACATAATGAAGTGATATTTTGGTGGAGACTTCTACACAAATTTTGTCACTCTCTTCCTTCTCTCCCTCTCCTCCAAAAATGGCCGGCCTCACCCCCCATGGTAGCCCCCATTTTCCTCATTTTATTTTGCTCCAAAATTCATCAAAAATCCTTTAAAAATTCAATTAAAAATCCACAAAATCCTATTTATTTCCTACCCTTTATTCCTTGCTCATTTTTATATGGAATTTGGAGATGGGAAGCATGCATTTTGGAGGCTCATTTTCTTGTTTGGATTTCATATTTTGGAGGTATAATTTTCCTTCTTTTGTTTATTTGTTATTAGATGTTTCTTTTAAGCATGTTTAGATTTAATGAATTAATTCTATGTTCAATTTTTTAAATTCAAGTTAGGGTTTGTAAATTCAAGTTATGATTTTTATTAAATAATTAGGGTTATAATAGTTAGTTTAACACTTTAAGAATTGGAAAATCTTGCATGGTTGTTGAATTGTAAATTTTTCATTTAAAATTGTTTAAATTAGGAATTTTGCTAACTAGGTTTCTATAAAACATAATTTTTGGTGAAATAAAAATTTCAATTAATATTTGTAACACTAGATTGTGGTCTTAATAAGGGTATTAACTTGTTGGTGGAATGGAAACTTAAATTGATTGCTAGTTTCTATTGATAATTGATAAATTGTGATAAAAATTGCTATTTTGTAAACTAGATTTTAGAAATTCCTAAATAAATGAGATTAAAAATATAACTTATGGTTTCATTAAATAATTATCATCATGAATTGTGGTTTAATAGATTAATTCATGCAAAATCATGTTTTGTGGTGGAATTGTGGTATTTTGCTTCAAAAATGTTGAAAATTGTTAAAGGTTGCAAACTAGAAATTTCAAATTAATACAAATTTGTGTAATAAAAATATAGTAATGGTTTGTATAGTCTAGTTATGCTATTTAATGAGTTTTATAACCATCGGTTTCATTTAAATGTCAAGTTTTGATGAAAAATGGTAAATTGGCATTTTCGGGTTTTACGAAATTGGACGGTTTGATGGATTTTAGGGTTTCGATGGATTTAATCATGTTTTATAACATAAGTAATGTGTTTTAAAACTAAGAGTTATTTGTTGATGTTTATCTCGATCCATCGGAGTTTGTACGCCGATATCGAGCGATATTTGGTTCTTTTGCGTGGACGGGACATAGGTTTTAACCTATGCCGGTTCATTGCGTCGTTTTGACTTTTGTATGTGATTCAGTTTATGATGCTATTTATATGTTTGCGTTTAGGTACCCTCACGTGGACTGCGGGCGATGAAGAGGAGGATGGCGACACCGTCTTCGGCAGACATGGACCAGGTGAGTAGATGCATATCTACGGGGGGGAAGTCGGGTGGATGGCGTTTAGCACCCCCGCAACGTAGAATAGGAATAGTACATTTGACATTAGGAAACCAGATGTGACCCTAGATTCGTAATGAGTAGGGCCCTAGTAATGACCCTAGGCTGGACTAGACTGATTTAGGAAGGCATATCAGAAGATGAATACCTTTGAAGAGGCTCGTAGGTTTCAGGTAGAAACACACACACGCACACACTGAAAAACGACATGGTGTATACGTGCATGTGTATATATATATAGGACGAGGTATATGTATATATATATATACAACACGTATATGGGATACATTGATGTGATATGATATCCGAGGTATGATGAAACAGTGTAACTGGGCTTGATGCCGTGATTCTTGGCTATACAGTCGTATTAAGTGTTAGCGGATCATTACAGAATGAGATAATGAACATGTATACTTAAATTATAATGGGTGGTGATGATATTGAGGTACATGGGACTCTAAAATAGTACCCGGACTGTAACTTGTGATTGATCACGATATGGGATATGTATGACTTCATTACGACATCATATAGGTATGACCTGATGTCGATATCATAGAGGTGTGACTTGAGGACGATATGATACATATGACATGATAGTTCTGAGGATAAACTAACGATGCTTATTATGATGGCAATAATATATTATTGATGTATGCGATCACAGTTTAGCACCTTGATCATGAGATGTGTTGATGATGACATTATACTAATGATGAGACACCTAGGAGATACTTGACCCGTACCCTGATATTGGGACGCCGTACGATGGATTTTACCGTACGAGGCATAAATATGATGATTGATCCGCACTCTTGATTCGAGGAAACTGTACTACGTACGTGACGCTATTGAGGCCGGATCGCCGACTATTAGAGATATTGATTCAGACCTTAGGTAGACTCTTATTTCTTGTTGACTAGTTTCTTAAGTTTTGTTCCTTAGGAGGTTAGATGGACACTAGATTAGGTTCGAGTCATATAGTGGTAGTGGTAATGGTATATCAAATGAGTGGATAACTTACATCCGTCTTACTTTCACACTGGAATCATAATGATGCATGTTCTTACATATGCTGCTATAATCAATATAAACCTTACCTGTTAGGACACCAGCACCATTACCGATGATGCGCATATTCCACGCACACTCATTTGCCGGCTCACACACATCATCATCGGTAATTGCTATGTCACGTACACTTTAGATCATATTATCTTTAATTGATAGAATCAGTTAACAACTAGACCGATATAATATCGTGATTACTCTCTGATGTTAGTATAGACATGATATCTATTACTTGACATTCATGCATTCATATTTTCATGTTATCCTGTAGTATCATGGGCATATGCCGACACTTATCATATACTTACTCATGATTTTAAGATTGGATTTCTATGAGATTTCTGGATTTTTGGGGAAAACCGCAAGAAATTATAAAACCTTCTCTCTCTCTCTCCTCCTCTCTTTTTAAAATAAGATGCGGTTTTCTCGTGATGTATGTGTCGTCCACCATGAGATTTCATGTTTTCTATTTGATTTCGAGACCCGATTCGAGGAGTGGATGAACCGTCTCGGGTACATGGTGGGCCCGGTATAGTACCCCGGGGCAAGAAGATCGAGTTGTAGACGATGAGCCAGGCAGGGGAAGACTACCTACCGGTGATGTCTGGCGCGGCGGATATCTGGAGGATACCGACCGTTGTCGTGAGATTTTATGATATGGGCCGATCCGGACTGACGGAGCCCGACATATTGAGACTTGAGATTACATGTGTTGTGTCGATGCTTGACACGGATTTCCATGGATTTCATTGTTGAGATTTCAGATGCTTATACACACTTTACTATGATAACAGCTAAAGAGTTCTTATACATATATATATCTGGATTTCAGGATTTGTTACTTTACATTCATGGTGCATGCATTTCATTTCATATGACATAGTATTATATGAGGCACTGACACAAACACGGAGTATCTGCACTTACACGTAGTATTACCCTGCTATTACTAGATGTTTGGGATATATTAGTGTATTATTATGACCTAGGATAGCGTCGTGCATTCGATTTCTTTTCGTAGATGTCTTCTACTCACGAGTTGGCAACTCACCCCCGTTGTGCCAAATTTCATTACAGGTTCGATGTACAGGTTTCCCTGGCAGCTTGCTGGCACATCTATTCTTTCAGGGTGATTTGCACGGTAGGTTGGTTCACTTGTATCCGAACCACTATTGTACTTTTATTCTTTCATTTGTATCTAGTAAGCTCCATCAACCATACTTGTATTACTTGATAAGTTTATTGGACCAGTTATTTATTTCGACCTTAGAGTCGCGCATGTATTATTCTGATCTGGTGGTTTTGTTTTCTTTTGAGTTTTGAGCCTCGCCTTTTGGCGTTGTATACTATTGTGTATTGTTGTGGTTGTTTCCGCCTGTTGGCGTTGAGCTAGCTCCCGTTTGGGGATGCTTTTTATTATTTATGTATATTATACTTGTTGTACCCGTTTGGGGGCCAGTTTTACAGAGGAGACTCTGCCGAAATTTTTGGGAAATTTGCTGATACTTTTAAACTTGTTTTTCTTCTTGTTTTCTTTTCTTCTTCTTCTTCTTTTTATGGTTTAGATTTCTGGGCTTCGGCTTACTTAGGTTATGTTGCGCCTCTAGACGTTTCGTAATATAAGTGCCGGTCACGTTCCGTATTTTCGGGTCGTGACACTACCCATTATAATTTATGCATACCTGTTCATTATCATTTTCTAATGATCCGCTAACATTTCAATACGACTGCATAGCCAAGAATCACGGCATCAAGCCCAGTTATACTGTTCATTCCAGTGTATCATATCACATCAATGTATCCTATATACGTGTTGTATATATATATATATACCTATACCTAGTCCTATATATATATACACATACACGTATACACCATGTCGAGTTTCAGTGTGTGCGTGTGTGTGTTTCTACCTGAAACCTACGAATCTCTTCCAAGGTATTCATCCTTTGATATGGTCTTCCTAAATCAGTCTAGTCCAGCCTAGGGTCATTACTAGGGTCCTACTCATTAAGAATCTAGGGTCACATCTGGCTTCTTAATGTCAATAAGTATTATTCCTATTCTACGTTGCGGGGGGGCTAAACGCCATCCACCCGACTTCCTCCCGTAGATATGCATCTACTCACCTGGTCCATGTCTGCCGAAGACGGTGTCGCCATCCCCCTCTTCATCGCCCACAGTCCATATGTGGGGTACCTAAACACAAACATATAAATAGTATCGTAAACTGAATCACATACAAAAGTCAAAACGACGCAAGGAACAAGCATAGGTTAAAATCTATGTCCCGTCCACGCAAAAGAACCAAATATCGCTCGATATCGGCGTACAAACTCCGATGAATCGAGATAACATCAACAAATAACTCATAGTTTTAAAACTCGTTACTTATAATATATAACATGATTAAATCCATCGAAACCCTAAAAATCAATCAAACCGTCCAATTTCGTAAAACCCGAAAATGCCAATTTACCGTTTTTCTTCAAAACTTGATATTTAAGTGAAACCAATGGTCATAAAACTCATTAAATAGCATAACTAGACTATACAACCCATTACTATATTTTTATTACACAAATTTGTATTAATTTGAAATTTCTAGTTTGCAACCATTAGCAATTTTCAACATCTTACAAGCAAAATGTCACAATTCCGCAACAAAACTTGATTTTGCATGAATTACCGTATTAAACTAAAATTCATGATGATAATGATATAATGAAACCATAATTATATTTTTAATCTCATTTATTTAGGAATTTCCAAAATCTAGTTTACAAAAATAGCATTTTATTAGTAATTTCCAATTATCAAAAGAGACTAGTGAACAAACTAAGTTTTTCATTCCATTAACATGCTAATATTCTCATTAAAACTACAATCTAATGATAACAACCTTAATGAGAATTTTATATTACCCACATACACATTTTATAAAAACCTAGTTAGCTAAATAGCTTAATTAAAACAATTTGAATAAACAAATTATTATACAACAACCATGCAAGATGTTTCCACTCTAAAAAATGTTAAACCAGCTATTATAACCTTATTTAATTAATAAAATCCACAACTTGAATTTACAAACCCTAACTTGAATTTTAAAATTTGCAAATAGAATTAATTTAATAAATCTAATTATGCTTTAAAAGAAACATCTAATAGAAATAAATCAAAAGAGAAAGATTTATACCTCCACAATATAAAGTCCAAATATGAAAATGAGCCTCCAAAATGCAGGCTTTCCATCTCCAAAATCCATGTAAAGAAGAGAAAAGAATAAAGGGTAGGAAATAAATAGGATTTTGTGGATTTTTATTGAATTTTTGATGTATTTTTGATGGATTTTTGTAATAAAATGAAGTGGGAAATGGGGGGGGGGCTGCCATAGGGGTGATGGCCGGCCACTAGAGGTAGGGAAAAGAGAGGAAGAAACACATGATAAATGGTGTAGAAACTTCTCCAAAATGTCATCATCTTAATGTCTTTTCACAACTTTACTTAATTTCTTTTTATTTCTTTTCTAAAATAACTCAAGAAAAATCTAAAAACAGGGAAAGATTTGCAAATAAATTTTGCATGAAACGCACTAAATTCTAATATGCCATGGTTCATTTTTACAAATTAAAACCATTCAAATTTGTAATTTACACTAATTTAGTGTAAAAATAAAGCTTAAGTTAATATTTAAAACAATTAATTTAGGAAAAATATTTAATTAAACTAAAAATTTATAAGTGACTAAATAAACACTATTTACTAGTAATAACATAATTAAAATAGGTATTTTTAAATTTATAGTGAAAAATAATTATGGTTTTGTTTTACGAAAATACATTTTACTTTACCGAAAATCCTAAAATTCACTTAAACAAATTTTATTTATTTAATTATTTTTAAAATGTTACATTGATAAAGCCCTTAAGATATGTACTCGACCACTAGGACTATGATGAGATCATACTAGTGGGGCCACGGTAGTCGATGAGTACATTCTATAACTGTTCCTAGTCGAGGGTGTATCGAGACAGGGCATCGATACACCAGAGTAGACTAGCGTATACGCATCTTGACCCATATGATAGGCGATAGATGATCCCATATCTATCGGTGTTTGACATCAAGGATGGTGTATGGGTACTCATTAGAGACTGGGTATACTGGACGGACTCGCCGAGAACTCCCAGATCGTATTATACCTCACGTCAGATGGCAGTTCTCCGGTGACACTGGTATAGAGTAGTCTGTTGACCCGAGATCGTCATAGAGTCTTGTGTGATTCCCGCTGTGCTTTGATTTCCATCATACCATGTCCAAGAGGGCGTGCTAAAAGGTGGCTTTTGGGTACAGTCCCGAATCACATGGAGGCAATGAGCGATAGGAGGGGATTCGTCTCTCCTGGTATAAGTAGTTGATGTTGTGCTGTGCTCGATTGGCTATAACTAGAAATCCCTGGCCAGGGTTGCTGAGATTTACTGGTAAGTGTTATCAGTAGTTTCTCGAACTGTTATAGACCTCAAATCGACTCGACTTATGAGCTACTGGGGTCTGACGTTTACCACCCCTAGGCGAGATATGCGACATATCAGACGACGAGACCTGACTGTACGGGAGTGTTACTGATTGGATTCATAGGAGAATGTACAGGCTTGCTTGCTGATCTTCTGAGCGCTCAATACCTGGGTAGCTGTTACGTTTAGTTGACCGCTTGCAGCTTGTGGGTGTTTGATATGATCATCACCTACTGCCGGCGTATTGACGATTCTTTAGAGTCCTACACAGAGGTTTCTTGGCTCAGGCAAAACGAAGTAGGAGAACATATGTGATATGTGCGGGACCGAGGATAATGCGGTATGTGATACCGTATTGGATTCTCGCGATATGAGATATCGGCCGGGTATATGTGATATAGCCGGGTCATCGTATTAGTCGGTTATATGCGATATAGCCGGATTGTCGGATCAAGTGTTGATTCGATAATTTAATGTATAATAATATATATGATATATTAAATTACATTAACTAATATTAGCTCACTAAAAGATTCTTTTTCTCACTCGGGTAATACATTGATATATATATATATATATGCGATATATGTTAATTGTATTATTTTATATTGTTACGATAAATATTATATATGTGATATATAATATTGTAATATGATATGATAACTAATGCAAATGTTTTGTAGAGATTAAACAAGATTAGTGTTTGTTTTGGGTTAAAGCTTTCTAGAAGTTTCTAGAAGGTTTTGTTTTTGTTTTTGCAAAGATATTTTCAAGTGACTCATTTTTAACCTAACCCAAACCCTAGCCTTGCTTTATTCTCTACAAAGGTTTAGTCAACCACGGTTACATTAATCATCATATTTATCCTTTCATTATTCATCAAAAAAGGTTTCATGTTGATTGTTCATCTTCTTCCTTCTTTCTTTCATAGAAAAAGCTTTCTAGCTTTTTCAAGGTGATGAAAAATGAGTGAGTAAATGAAAATAAAAGAGAGCAAAAATCCTACTTCATCATCCTCATCTACCCTTGTCATTTATATGAGGGTGTTCACATCATTTTATGAGTGTTAGCTTGTGTTAATGAAATTTCAAGCTAGATCATCTATGTTATCGAAGATCGGAAGCAAGACTGCATCTTTCTCTTCGTGGAACCTCTCGAGAGTCCGGAACACGATGATCGCAGCGAAGGTGTTAGTTATATGTATGCCCTAGAGGCCATTACTATACATGGGATGTATATTGTAGTGGATGCTTGGACATATATAGGGAGGACTTTCTTGCTCGATATGATAGTATGCTATCTGGTTACTCTTTACCTTAACTTGTATACTGATTGTCTCTCTGTTACATGTTGGTAAAGACCTTAGGATGTGTACTTGACTACCTGAACTATGATGTGGATCATACTAGTAGGGACATGGTAGTCTATAAGTACATCCTTCAAGGTCCCTAGTCGTGGGTGTATCGAGACGGGGCATCTATATACCAGAGTAGACTAGTGTATACCTTCTCGACCCATACAGATGGGCGATGGATGATCCCATATCCATTGGTGTTTGACATCAGAGATGAAATACGGGTGCTCAGTGGAGACTGGGTACACTGGACGGACTCACCGAGAACTCCCAGATGGTATTATACCTTACGTCAGATGGCAGTTCTCTGGTGACACTGGTACAGGTTAGTCTGTAGACCCGAAATCGTCATAGAGTCTTGTGTGATTCCTACTGTGCTTTGATTTCCACCTTACCACGTCCAAGAGGGCGTGCAAAACGGTGGTTTTCGGGTACAGTCCCGAGTCACATAGAGGCAATGAGCGATAGGAGGGGTTTCGTCTCTCCCGGTATTGGGCGTTGATGTTGCGCTATGCTCGATTGGCCATAACAGGGAAGTCCCTGGCCAGGGCTGGTTTAGAGATTTACTGGTAAGTGTTACCAGTAGTTTCTCAACCCGTTATGAGACTCATATCGGCATGACTTATTGGTTATTGGGGAACCATACCGGGTCCACCATGTACCCGCAATCGGCTCGTCCACTCCTCGAATCGAGTTTCACATATTGCTCTCAGCACCGAGAAAACACATGGTGGACGCACTGAAATATCATATCAAGGGTAACCGGGTTTTTAAAGCAATGACATATTCTCTTTTGAAATACCCACGGTTCCCAAATCCAGAAATATCATAGAAACAACATATCTCAATGCGTATAACCAGAAAGAATGATGTATGCGACATGTAAAAGAAATGTAAGCATATCATTATGTCATGCAAGAATCATATACTGAATGCAATAGTACTACAGTGTAGTGACATGACAATTTTCGATGATGAAGTGTGTGAGCCGGCAACCAAGTGTACGTGGAACATACGCATCATCGATAATGGTGCTGGTGTCCTAGCAGAATGACTGTAATATATCAGTAAACACAAGCAACGCAATGCAAATAGTATGAGTATGCGGAAATCGAATAATCAACGCAACAGTAAAGAGCCTGCCTTAATAAATATATCATGCAGCCTTGCCTTTTGAAATAAGACGAATCAGGGTTTTTGGTAAAATAAGGGCTACGGTGTTTTAAGAAAAGATGTGTCGTTTTGAAAATATCCATAGAATCCCTTTTCGCCTATCTTTAAAAATATCCCCGATTCGTTAGTTTTGAAATAGGTATGACTCGGGTCTCGTCTAACGCCTGCTATGCGAACTACGGACCCAACTATAAAGTCAATCGGGAGGGGTATAGAAACCACCTAAATATAAGTCGATATACATATATATATATATACAATAGTCAGTGATCTCGCCTCAATAGTATTATGCATGATACAGTATATCATATAACATCCTCGAGTCATGAGTGCGGATCTAACATCAATATAAAGCTCGTACGGTAAATCGTCGTACGGCATCCCAATAGTTAGATACGGGTCAATATCACATTCATCTCACCACATATCACAAAATCTAGGGTACAGATTTAAGTCTAGTGCAATCGATACCATCTATATAAGTATGAATGCGGGGTAAAACACATGCCCAAAGGCCCGCTAAAGTATCCTGTCGTATCTCCCATACGAATCCTGTCATATCGCCGATCTCACGGCCTAAAATCGAATCACATCGACTCAACCCACATTCCAAGTACTATCCATAATCCAGTACATGTACACATAGTCCCATACCCATGTGAACACATACAACATATATTCCCATATACCCATACGAAAGAAAGTATGTATGCAAGTGTGTGCGTGTGTGTGTGTATGGGTGCAACCCCTACTCTAGGGTTTCGCACTTACACTAAACCAATCCATATTATCATCAATAATCTCAAAGAACATATAATAAATATATATGTGTATACGTATTCGTATACATCACCACGGACTGCGGGGTGCTATACGCCATACACCCGACTTCCCCCGTAGATATAAATCTACTCACCTGGTCTTCGCTTGCCGAAATCGATGACGCCGTGCTTCTTCGTCTCGGAATCCTTGCGAGGGTACCTACAATAATAAACCGTCACAATACGTGTTAAAATCGATGTAGAAAACCGACACAGCGCACAGTGTGCTAATAAGTTGAAATCTATGGCCTAAACGTGCAAATCAATCAACCAATCCCTGTTGTCGATGTACGAACACCCGACAACCAAATACAAATCCAAATATCAAGAAAGTGTATTTTAAAATACGGAAAATATCGCCTAAAACACACCAAAATGCTCCCAGATTTTCCCCAGGTGACAATTAGCCAAAACTGCATATAGGAGGGGTCTAATTTAGTGCAAAATGAGCCCTGGAACAAAACTGGAACAATTCTACCCTACTCTGGCCGCAAATTGCTGCCAGAATGATTAAATCTATAGCCATGGGTTTGAATTAGGGGCTCGGGTCTTGGTGGTAGCTTCCTAGGTGCCTGCACGACTCACTGTCAGCTCAATTTTATTTTAGGGGTCTCGGGGTGATAGCAGATTCCTAAAACCTTCACAGATTTCACAATATCTCCGATATCGGTTTTCTAAATCCGTATTCCAGGTTTCAAATCTCAGGTTTGGGTCTCAATTCCATCACTAGGGTGTTTGTGCAGCTTCCACTAAGCTCAATTTCATACTACAACTCACAATTTCCTCAAACCCTAACTTGGTTTCCTTTAAGTCCACAACACCACCCGATATCGATTCAATTTTAACATAGGGGTATAAGTAATGGAAAAACTAATCTAATAATCCAGAAATTATCTCATTCAGCAACTCAAGAATTTTCTTGAGTTGCCTCAAGTTGCCAAAATCCTTGCTTTCTTGGTCCATCGCGTAGGTCTTGAGCTTGTGCACACTTTTTATGAAATGGGGGTAGGGTTTTGGTATTGTTTTCGAGATGTAATGAAGGCTTGAAGGTGGGAGGAAGAAGAGGGGCAGCAGCAGTTGCTGGAGCTGAAGAGGAAGAGGGAGAGATGAGGGAGAAATGAAAGGGAGAGGGAAAGAGGTCCAAGGTCAAACTCCCCCCATACCAACTACATGCCCATACCACTCTTTTCTTTTCCTTTTTCTTTTTCCTCAATTTTCTTCTCACACAAATAGTGAACCCAAATGACCAACCATTGCAATAAAAATGTAACACAAGTGTAGAAAAAGATATGTGCATGTTTTGCACAAAAATGCCAAAAATCCGATTAGCGATTTTTAATCGCGATCAGCACTAAATTAGTGTCAAACTAATCACAAAAACTTAAAAATGGCATAATCCCATAAAATACCCTATTTTGGAATTTTCCATAATTCTTTCAAAATTTTCCCCATTAATTTGTATTTAATTATACCAGAATATTAAAATATTCATTAAAATAATATTAAATTATAAAAATTCCCCAAAATAATATTTTATTATTTTGAAACGTTACAAGACCATATCACGCCTTAATCAAGATAATAATACTGATGAATTGACCGAACCCGCTTGTTATACTGAGCTGGGGAACGTTGGTCCCGCTCCAACATATAATTGTTATAAGACAGAGCAGGAAATAGGGGATTACCAGAATTCCCGTGCCGCCCAAACGAAGAAAGTACATGCTGATGCATCATCTTCGGGTGTGTTCATTACAGAGAACTGTTTCTCAGTATTCTTTACGTCCTGGGTATGAGATACCAGATCAGGATCCCGCATATGTAATTTGTTACATGGGCTACAGATAGGTAGAGAACTGAGAATGGATGATAAGTTTCATGAGATAGAAAATGGTGCAAATGTTGCAGCCAAGTCTGTTGGTCACTATCACCCTATAGTACCAGAATACATTGATTCTGAACGAATGTTGTTAGATACCGAACCTGATATACAACATCATATCAGTCTCTTTATTAGTAAAGAAGGATATAATTTTGTATTGTTGGATAATGTTTTGAACATTTCCTATAACAAAAGTTGATCGGTTCAGGCACGTTACCTAAAAGCATATACGTTCTAAATCAAACTACGGTTCTTAGTATACAGAACACACACAAGAGGAAGAGTTCAGAAATGAACGAATCCTTCTTGAGGTATTGTAGACTAGGTCATATCAATGCGACCCGACTAGCTGAAGTTACATTTAGATGCATATTTAAATTAGTTTGAATTTACATCTTGTGAAACTTGCCAGTCATGTCACAGAGACAAGATGACCAAAGCTCCGTTTACTGGAAATAGAGAAAGAGTTAGTGAACTCTTGGGATGATACATGTTGATGTATATAGGTCCCCTGTCTACACATGCCAAGACCGGTTCTTTGTACTTCATTACATTCTCTGATAATCTCTCAAGATTCAGACATATGTTCCTGTTGAAACACAAGTCCGAAGCTTTTGAGATTTCACAGAATATAAGTTAGAAATAGGGAACCAAAACGGGTATAAGTATTATGTCCTTTGATGTGATCAAGGAGGAGAATACTTGAGCACGGAATTCCTGGATTATTCTAAAGGAGAATGAGATTCTCTCTCAGCATTACTCCTCCGTATACACCACAACACGTCGGTGTATCGGAGCGGGGCAATCACACCCTATGTGATGAGGTGTGCTCTATGATGAGTACTACTGAGTTACCTATTTCCTTTTGGGAGTTATGCACTGGAGAAGTTGCATACCTATTGAATAGGGTTCCGATCAAATCAGTTGCCTACCACTTCATATGAGATATGGAAAGGGAAGAGCCCATATCTTAAGTTTGTTAAGATTTGGGGTTGTTCAGCCTATGTCTAAAAGCATAATCCGGACAAGCTCGAGGCAAAGTTGGTTCTGTAGAAGTTTGTTGGATATCCCAAGCATTCGCAAGGGAATATCTTCTACCAAACCAAGGAACAAAAAATATTTTGTTTCTCAGCATGCCACCTTTGTGAAAGGGAATTTCTTGTGAAGAAATTAATGGTCATGAGGTAGAACTGGAAGGAGTTCCAGATATACAAACTACAGCTGATGATTTGGTAGAACCAAAGGATTCAGTAGTTTCCAACGAACCTCAGCCTCTCCGCCGATCTAGTAGGGTTCCTCACCCACCTGAGAGATATTTCGGTTTCTCTATGACAGTGGGAGCGAGGATTGCATCATAAGATGATGTCCCAACTAGTTTCGAACTGGCCATCATGAGTGGGACTCTGTAAGAATGGCTGGATACTTAGCGATCTGAGATGGAATCCTTATACACCAACAAAGTATGGACTTTGGTTTCTTTATCTGAAGGGTTAAATCCCTATCAGGAGCAAGTATATCTTGAGAAGATTACTTGGTGTACATGCAAAAGTTGAGACTTTCAAAGCTATACTTGTTAAAGGTTTGCATCATTGACCAGGTATGGATTATGATGAAACCTTTTTCTAAGTACCTATGCTTAAGTTCATCCAGATCCTACTTGCCACGGCTACATACCATGACTACGATATCTGGCGGTTGGGATTCATGACTGCTTTTCTAAATGATCTTTGAAAAGAGAAAGTCTATAAGTACACAGTCGAAGGCTTCGTGGACAGTGGGAGCAGCGGAAACGCGTGCAAGATGTTTTATGTGATAAAGCATGCATCGCGGAGTTGGAACGTCTGTTTTGATGTGTTAGTCAAAGAGTTTGACATCATCAAAATGGTGGATGAACCTTGTATATACAAAAAGGTAGTAAAGAGTATGGTGGAGATCCTCGTAGAGTACGTGGATAACATACTCTTGATAGGAAAGGAGTTTCCGATGCTACGCTCGATCAATCTCCACTTATCACAAGTATTCTCCATACAGGATCAAAATGATACCTCCTAAATCCTGGGTTTTGATCTATGAGATAGCTGCAAATGGATGTTAGGATTCTCACTAGTTGTAATGAGATGGTATTAATTGATCCTGGGGAGAATCACTGGAAGGGTTCCAGGGTGATAAGGACGACTGAATGTCAGTTACAGGCATTGTCTTTGCCCTCAGTAAAGGGACGGTATGTTGGAAGAGTTCCAATATAAATACCGTGGCATACTAGACGATAAAGGCTAGATACATCGCTACCAAAGATGCTACCAAAGAGAAAGTCTGGGTGTATATTAGTTCATGAGATGAACTTCGTTCCTACCATTGTGTGACAATGGAGTTGTGGCCTATGCCTAGGAACGCCTGTCCCATCAGTGATCCAGACATATTCTAAGGCAGTGTCACCTGATCATGAAGATGGTTGATCTCCAGGGGATCGAGGTCAGGAGAGTAGACTCAGAGGACAACACGGTGGATCTACTCACAAAGGCCTTTTCCCAGAGAGAGACTAGTTAAGGGATGGTTGAGTATGAGATACTACAACCACTGCTGTCAGATGGCCCTAGTGCAAGTGGGAGATTGTTAGTTATATGTATGCCCTAGAGGCCATTACTATACATAAGATGTATATTGTAGTGGATGCTTGGACATATATAGGGAGGACTTTCTTGCTCGACATGATAGTATGCTATCTGGTTGCTTTTTACCTTAACTTGTATACTGATTGTCTCACTGTTACATGTTGGTAAAGCCCTTAGGATGTGTACTCGACTACCTGGACTATGATGTGGATCATACTAGTGGGGACATGGTAGTTCATAAGTACATCCTTCAAGGTCCCTAGTCGTGGGTGTATCGAGACGGGGCATCGATATACCAGAGTAGACTAGCGTATACCTTCTCGACCCATACAGATGGGCGATGGATGATTCCATATCCATTGGTGTTTGACATCAGAGATGATATACGGGTGCTCAGTGGAGACTGGGTACACTGGACGGACTCGCCGAGAACTCCCAGATGGTATTATAAATTACGTCAGATGGCAGTTCTCTGGTGACACTGGTACAGGTTAGTCTGTAGACCCGAAATCGTCATAGAGTCTTGTGTGATTCCCACTATGCTTTGATTTCCACCTTACCACGTCCAAGAGGGCGTGTAAAACGGTGGTTTTTGGGTACAGTCCCGAGTCACATGGAGGCAATGATTGATAGGAGGGGTTTCGTCTCTCCCGGTATTGGGGGTTGATGTTGCGCTATGCTCGATTGGCCATAACAAGGAAGTCCCTGGCCAGGGCTGGTTTAGAGATTTACTGGTAAGTGTTACCAGTAGTTTCTCGACCCGTTATGAGCCTCATATCGGCATGACTTATCGGTTATTGGGGTCTGACGTTTACCACCCCTAGACATGATATGCGACATATCAGACGAGGAGACCGGACTGTACGGTAGTGTCACTGTCAGGCTTTTGCAGGAGTTGGAGCGGGCTTACTTGCTGATCTTCTGATCGCTCAATACTCAGGTAGCCGTTACGTCCAGCTAGTACCGCTGACGGCTTATGGGTGCTTGATATTATCATCACCTACTGCCGGCGTATTGACAAGTCTTTAGAGTCCTACATAGAGGTTGTACTGGCTCGGGTAAAACGAAATAGGAGCGCATATGTGATATGTGCAGGACCGAGAGTAATGCGTGTATGTGATACCGTATTCTATTCTCGCGATGTTTGTATCGATCGGTTGTATGTGATATAACCTAGTTTCGAATCAAGTGTTGATTCGATAAGTCGATATATTGGATGTTAGTCGGTTATATATGATATGACCGGATTATTAAGTCAAGTGTTGATTTAATAATTTAGTGTACAATTGTATATATGATATACTAATTTACATTGACTAACATTGGTTCACTTAAGCATTCATTTTTTCTCACTTTTGCACAAGTTAATATATATATATATATATGATATATATATATTTATTTGTGTTCTTTATTGTATCATGGTTGTTGATACATATATAATGGGTGTATAAGACTTATACCATACTTATTATAGTATTAGGGTTTTAATATCTAAAGTAATTGAAAAACAAATGGATAATGAGAATAAATGCATGAAGCTTCATGAAGCTTATGTTGCATTTGACTTAGTCCACTAGTTTTGTTTTACTTAAGATATTAGTTAACCCAACCACTATAGTTAGCCATGGCTATGTCTCTACATGAGTTAAGTATATGATACTCACTCACCATGGTTAGATGACTCTCTCTCTTGATCATTATCCATTCTTATTTTGAGCTCATTTTCTTCTTCCTCAAGATTTTCTTTCTAGGGTTTGAAAAAGAGAGAGATACAAAGTGAGAAATGAAATTCTAAAGTGTACCCATTTCCTATCTCACCATCCTCTACTAGACTAGCACTTTAGTTTAGGGTGTTTGCTTCACCAAATCTTTAGTTGGTGAAGTAGAAGCTTGAGTCCGTATTCCCTCGACGTAGATCATCTTCGGCTTCGAAGACTTCAAGCAATACCGTTGCAACTTTCTCATGGAGCCGTTCGAGAGTCCGGGAGCCGATGATCGCAGCGAAGGGACTACATCAAGGAGCTTAAGAAGTGAAGGACCGATCTACAAAGGTTGTATTTCGTAATCCCTTAGTGATAATTGTTATCTACTTGCATATGTTCGCCTAATCTCTAGTTAACGATCTTGTTTAGAGTTATTCGGCACGGCTAAAATTTTAATCCGGCATGGTTGATGCCTTGTAGAACCTCATTAGAGTGCCTAGTAATCCTACAGAAGGGACCTCAACACGGAGCTTATGAAGTGAAGGACCGGATCTACAAAGGTTGTAATCCCTCTCACTTATTGTTAAAGTGTTTAACATACTTGTTTTCGCATAAACTCTAGTTTAAAGATCCGGCTTTGGGTTGTTCGGAACGGCTAAAATTTTAATCGGGCAAGGTTGATACCTCGTAGACCCTTGTGAGCGTGCATAGCAACCCTACAACATCCGGGTTGAGGTTGTAGCCACCGTTGTATTATTTCATTTACTGTTTTCTGCTCCTAGGATAGACCTAAGGTGGGGTGCACAAACTACCGGGTACTTTAAAGTGCTTAGTGGCCTACTCACGTCGTTGAGGGAGACTGCTTCACTTTGGGTACTTGGCGGGTAGTTTGCCGTACCAGTAGGGGTCTAGGGTGGGGTTTTGGCTATATTCTTTTTCGGCCCAGATTTTCTTTGAGTGCTACAGTAGTGCTTGGGGCCCATTTCGGTAAATTTGATCGATCAAAAATTTTAAACATGTTAGTTCACAGTATTTACATTATATCTGCGACCGTGAATGTCACTTGATCGGTAAATCCAGTCTAACTGCTATAGCCCTTTAAGACGGATTTGCGAACGTGACATTCACGTTGATGTTCTGTGTTGTGCTCTGATGTTGCGGATTGGTCGTGGGGGATAGCATGGATGCAATGGTAGTACAGTATGTACATTTGATATTGCGAGGCGAGCGTCCGACATGTGGACTGCCGTCACTGCCTGTTTGTATATTATTCTTTTGGGGCACGACCGGGCTGAGGTCGATGTACCCGTTGTATATTTTACTTTCTGTACTAGGATTACCCCGCGGTTGGGTGCACGGATAGTCGGGTTTTAGAGGGCAACGGGCTCGCATGTCATGGCTTTGAGACGGAGGGCGCTTTACTCTAGAATTGGCGGGCTATTCGCCGCACTCGTAGGGGGTACAGGATGACCCAGGAGGGGTGCCCAAGTTACCGGATTCGGTGAAGTGCTGGGTGGTCCATTCACGTTGCTGAAGGGGGCTGCCTCGCTTCAGGTTTTGGTTGGTAACTTGCCGCGCCCGTAGGGGTCTAGGATTTCATTGCACAGGCTATCCACACAACCAGGGGAACGTCGGGTTTCAGTAGCGGCTCTATGAAACCTCGGGATCCTAGATATCTGTATTGTTCTGTGATGCTTATTACATTTCTGTGATGTTGCATTTTATCACGCCTTGAGCGAATATTATATATTGATATATATACTAGTAGATGTTGTATATGTTTTGTATCCGCGCTAGTCCAGTCCCCGCTCTGTCGTTAGTTAAGTAACCCAACGGGTGATGACGGGACCCAGTGGCGAATGCGGATGGCATATACGTACATCATTATTTTCGTTCTTTATTGGTGTGATCAATTGATGGGACTGCATTGATTCAGATTAATGCAAGCTAAACAAACCTATTCTGATGTTGTTGGAACACTTTTTCAAAAAGCTGTTATTGCAAGGACGTTCACTTTTGTTTTGCATAGTGGTATTCAGTTGTGAATATCCAGCTCCTCAGTCGACGAGGCAAGGGCCGAGATCCCTTCACCGGGAGTGACCCTTTGGACAGAAGTTTGCGTCAGGGCAATAACTTCACTATAGTCGTTTACTTTTGCTTTGCATCGTGGTATTCAGTTGGAATATCCTGCACCTCATTGTATGGGGAAAGAGCCGAGATACCTTCACTGGGAGTGACCTCTTTAGCAAAGGTTTTCGCCACTATAATTTTAAAAGCTATCCAGTTCCTTCAACGATATCAAGTTCATTACGTTAAAGGTTTTCGCCAGAAACAATTCGTAGCCCTCCGTCGTTTCAGACGGGTAGCACGTAGTATTCATGCTATGTTTGTTGACCTTCATGAAGGCATAGTGTATGGTAGCTGCTTGTTACCTTTCTGCTGCATAGATAGATGTGTTGGTTTGGAACAGTCGTATAGCCTTGTTGACCATTGTCAAGGGCTTGTACGGGTGGTTTCAAATTAACCTGGACAATGACGGGTAGAACTTGACATATGACTTATGATTTGTTGACCTTCATCAAGGTCATAAGAGCATGGGGCAAAAATCACATCGGCAGTTTCTAAAGAAACTGAAACTTGCCAGATATGCGCATACCTTCTGGAGTGTGATAACGTGAGCGGATTCCATCACGTTTTCATGCGATGATAGTTGGATCCCGATTCCCACTGATGAGTTGGTTTACTCCTCGGGTGATCATGACTAATTCTTCTTTCAGATTTGGGGAAGAATTTGACGTTACAGTAGGAGGTTTCCTGATTAGATAAAGTAATACCCATTCTGATCTAGGTTAGAGTGCACGCTGTGTTGGAGATAGTGCCCTCAAAGTCAATTATTGGATCGCAGGTACGTGATTGCAATGATTGAGGAAGGACCTATACCGATATGACAGTCTTGCTCATGATGATAGTTTGCTATCTGGTTTGTCTTTATCATCGTATATATACTTTAGTTCACTATTGCATGATAATAGAGACCATAAGATTCTTGCTTGACTACCAGCAGTATGATGGCGATCATATACGTGGGAGCTGGGGTCTGTAAGCACATCCTTAAAAGTGTCCCTAGTCGTGGGAGTTTCGAGACAGGGCATCGATACTCCAGAGTAGACTAGTGTATACAGTCGAGACCCCGACGAGGGGCGGTGGCCGGTCTCACAAGCCATTAGTGTTAGTTGGTTCACCTAAGATGTATACAGGTGCTCATTGGGTTATGAGTACACCGGACAGGACTCGCCGGGAACCTGCTAGTTGGTATTATACATATCGTCAGATAGCAGTTCCCTGGTGACATGTGTACATGTTAGTTCATCGACCTGGGATCGTCATTTGTCTCGTGTGAGTTCCCACTGTGCTTAGATTACTACCCTACCACGCTCAAAGGAGTTGTGCAAACAGCTTTTAGTTGGGTACAGTCCCGAGCCACATTGGAGGCAAGTGAGCGGATCGTCGGGGATTCGTCTCTCCCGGTATTGGGGGATGATGTCGCGCAGTGCACGGGTGGCCATCACTAGGAATCCTCGGCCGAGGTATGTTAGTTGTATGTATGCCCTAGAGGACAGTATAGTACAGATGATGTATATTATATTAGATGCTTGGACATATATAGAGATGACTTTCTTGCTCGATATGATAGTATACTATCTGGTTGCTCTTTATCTTAACACGTATACTTGTTTCTTTATACTGTCTTATAGTTACATGTTGGTAAAGCCCTTAGGATGTGTACTTGACTAGCTGGACTATGATGCAGATCATACTAGTGGGGACATGGTAGTCCATAAGTACATCCTTCAAGGTCCCTGGTCGTGGGTGTATCGAGACGGGGCATCGATATACCAGTGTAGACTAGCATATACGCTTCTCGACCCATGAGATGGGCGATGGATGATCCCATATCCATTGGTGTTTGACATCAGAGATGGTATACGGGTGCTCAGTGGAGATTGGGTATACTGGACGGACTCCCCGAGAACTCCCAGATGGTATTATACCTCACGTCAGATGGCAGTTCTCTGGTGACACTTGTGCAGGTTAGTCTGTAGACCCGAGATCGTCATAGAGTCTTGTGTGATTCCCACCGTGCTTTGATTTCCACCTTACCACGTCCATGAGGGCATGCAAAACGGTGGTTTTTGGGTACAGTCCCTAGTCACATGGAGGCAATGAGCGATAGGAGGGGTTTCGTCTCTCCCGGTATTGGGGGTTGATGTTGCGCTGTGCTCGATTGGCCGTAACAGGGAAGTCCCTGGCCAGGGCTGATTAGAGATTTACTGGTAAGTGTTACCAGTAGTTTCTCGACCCGTTATGAGCCTCACATCGGCACGACCTATCGGTTATTGGGGTGTGACGTTTACCACCCCTAGACTTGATATGCGACATATCAGACGAGGAGACCGGACTGCACGGGTAGTGTTGCCGGTTGGCTCGACGGGAGTTGTAGCAGGTTCGCTTGTTTTCTTCTCATCGCTCAATACCCGGGTCGCCGTTACGTTTAGCTGACCGCTTGCGGCTTGGGGGTGCTTGATATGATCATCACCCACTGCCAGCGTATTGACAAGTCTTAGAGTCCCACAAAGGAGTTACCTAGTCCAGGCGAAACGTTGTGGTGTGCGTATGTGACATGCGCATGGACCCGGTTAAAATGCGCGTATGAGATACCGGCTTGGGGGTGCTTGATATGATCATCACCCACTGCCAGCGTATTGACGAGTCTTAGTGTCCCACAAAGGAGTTACCTAGTCCAGGAAAAACGTGGTGGTGCGCGTATGCGATATGCGCGTGGACCCGGTTAAAATGCGCGTATGAGATACCATATATTAATCAGGCGGCTTGCTTTTGGTCGGGTCGTATGTGATATGACCGGATTGATAAATCAAGTGTTGATTTATCATTTAACCATTAGCTTCTCACTAGAAATCCTTTCTTGTCCTTTTTGGATGTATGCATGCATGTATGCATTTATTCTTGTTCATGCACATATGGATGTGCATGCACACATGCATACATACATCATTCTATCATGGTTGTATATACATAGAAAATGATGGCAATATAAGACTCACACCTTGGTTATTTATATGGATAATTATTTCTATTTGTTTTAAAACAAAATGAAAAAGGAAAGGATAATTCATGGTTTGTTTCTACACTCTTCTTTGACCTAAGCATGCTCATCTACTTTTAACCATGGATTAACTTTCCTTTTATGTTTTAACTCAAATTAAATAATATCTTTATCAATTAACCATGGTTTGAGATGAGAAGTGAAAAATATATATACATATATTTTCTATTTTCTTTCATGAGATTATCTTTTTCTCTTCTTCTTAAAAAGCCATCATCTTCTTCAACCTTGCTCTTTTGCTCTCTAGATCTTTCAAGTGAGCAAAATACTCAACAAGATAGGATTTTGAAGTGAGAAAAAGAACCAAAACACCATTCTACACAAGTCTTGCCCACTTATTTAGAGTGTTGGCTTCATTTCTTTCTCTTGATAAAGTGAAGTTGCAAGCTTGGACAAAGGAGCTTCGGGTGGATCGTCGTGGACGCTAGAAAACCTCAAGCTAACCATTTTCCAACTCTCAAGTGGCCAAGGAGTCTAGCATAGGGAGCTATAAAGGTTGTACTCTCAAAACCCTAGCCTTTGTTACTTGTGGTGTGGTTTAAAGTTATGAAACCCTAATTTTCTAGGATTGATTCTTTGTGTGTTCACTTAGCACTCTAAAATTTAATCTTTATGACATGTGATGCTTCCAAACCTCTCATAGGGTGCTAGGTAAACCTAACATTGGTATCAGAGCCGACCTAGAACATTAGGCGACACTTTTACGAAGTTAAAACTCCGATCGAACCGAAAAATACGGATTTTTAGCATTCTCTGGACATTTTTTCAAAACTGTTGTTTTTCAGAATTAAAATTATGTAAAAAATACAGCAGGAAAATCTAAGCAGTACTGTGAAACACGAGGTCATGAACAGTAAATATCACCACGGAACCGTTGCAATAGCTTGCTTGGGCCGCGGTTCCGCGGCCGTACACAAGAGATGATGACTCGTTTTTCTACAGTAATGTTTAGAACTGTATGTATATATTTTTAGGTATTTTTAATCTGAATTTAGTGCTGAATGTTTTGGGGATGGTTTTTGACTCTACAATTCGATCGGAATTTTGATTTCGTGGTTCTTTCCGGGTAATTTAGAAAGTATTGAATTGTTCGAACGAGTATCATTTACTCACTTTTTCACGAGGTTTAAATCTTTCGGAAATACGTGCAAGTTTGTTTATGGTGGACCCTCTAGAAGACAACAAACCTTAACTCGATTATGTGACCGTCTTGAACTGCCTTTTGAACCTCAGGGTTTGGGGCAGTACGGCGTGCCACATGTGAGGCGTTGGCTTGACCTTTCTACGGCTGGACCGCTACTACTGTGACACACTCCGGGTTTTTGAACTCCGCTCAAGCATTGAGCTTTAGTGAATTTTGGGTATTTGGTCATTCGTTCAAAAACTTTAATACTGTCTATTTATCTGAAATGTGATACAATATGTGGAATTCATATAATTAGGCAAGAAATACGAAATATGTGATATTTCACATTTACGATGTCTAAAGAGAATGTGGATTCCAAATATTGTAGTTTTACATTTTCTTTTCTTTGACCGTAAGTGTAGTATGTCGATATTGCCGGTTTCGTTGCTATACATCAACGACAATTGGGGTACGCATACTTACTTACGTTGATGATATATGATATTATGTGTTGCTGAGATATGATGTGCAGGATTGTCGCGATTGAATAGCCGGGGGGGTTATGTGAGATGAAAGTTTTATATTTTCATTCATGTAAATTCAAATGTAATTTAATATTCTTTTATTTGGGGCACTTCCGGGTTGAGGTTGATGCCACCAGTGTTGTATATTATTTACTTTTCCGCATTAGGATGGACCCAAGGAGGGGAGCACAGGTCACCGGGTTCTGGGGTTCAGTGGGAGGCCATCTCGAGGAGTTGAGACCGGGTCTCCTAAACTCCAGAATTGGTAGGGTCGCTTGCCGCTCTTGTAGGGGTCCAGGGTGTAGGCTTGGCTATTCATCGCGACTGTGGAATCCGTATTTTCTGTTGTTGGCTAAATACTAAATACGGACGTCCTAGTATATCCCACATTATATCTATGTTTCTGCTGCGATATCTGTGATGTGATCATTTGATATGTTGTGATGGATACAGTATATAGTATATATGATATATTAAATAGACGTTACTTATGTTTTACACCCGCACTAGCCCTGCCCTGCTCTGTCGTTAGTTACCTAACCTAACGGTGCACGAGAGGACATCGAGGCGAATGCGGATGGCATAAGTGTACGTCGTATTTATCTGTGATGTTTAGGTGACTTAAATGATGGGGCTTCATTAATGTGATTAATGAAAGAAAAGAAACCTAAAAGATGTTGTAGAATCAATTTTTTTTCAAAAAGGGTGGCTACAATTTTGCTTTGCATAGCGATATATATGATATATCCCGCACCTTATTCGATGAGGAAAGAGCCAAGATCCTTTCACCGGGAGTGACCTCTTTAGCAAAACTGGTAGATGCTACAACACTCGGTTTGCTTTTGATTGCTTTTTGGAGTTTTGCTTTACATAGTGATATATATGATATATCCTGCACCTTATTTGATGAGGAAAGAGCCGAGATCCCTTAATCGGAAGTAACCTCTTTAGCAAAACTAATGAAAGCCTCAAAATCACTCCATTTTCAAAATTCACTCGATTCTACAACGATATCAAGTTCATTACGCTCATGGTTTTTCTGAAAAAACCTGCGTAGCCCTCCGCCATTTCAGATAAGTACTACTTAGTATTCATGCTGCGGTAGTTTGGCCTCCGTCAAGGCGTAGTGTATGGTAGCTAACTAGTGCTTATCTGCTAGCATATGATGCGATTGGATTAGGGTATTCGTACGGCGTAGTTTGGCCTCCGTCAAGAGTCATACGGGTGGGTTTAATTCAATCAAGAAATGACGGGTTGAACTTGACTAGCGCCCTATGGGTAGTTTGGCCTCCGTCATGGTCTTGGGACGCTAGGGGCAAAAGCATTATCGGGAATTTCAAATGTTGAAATTTGCAATGAGATTGCATACCTTCTATGAGATAGTTGGATCCCGATACCCACTACGAGTAATTGTTACTCCTGGGAGAGTTTTACACAGGACAATTAGCCGATCAAGTAGGTGTCTAGAAAGGTGTCAACGGGGTTACGCCTATGGGAAAACGAGGTTTACTTTAATTAGGTCTGTGCGAAAGCACGGGGAACCTCCTTCAAAGTACCGATACTGGCCTGGCTGAAAGATTGGCGAAATTGTAGGGTGTAATTAATCCCGGCTAGTCTTTCCTTTTAGGGTTTGAAGGAAGATTTGATAAAAACAGTGGGAGCCATCCTGATTGGATAAGATAATAACCAATCTAATCTTGCAAGAGCATACGCTAAAGTGTTTTCTTCTCTCTCTCTCCAGGTAGCGACCATGTCAGGCCATAATCACGATAATAATATGGATGTATTGACTGAACTCGCTTATTATACTGAGCAGGGGAACGTTGGACCCGTTCTTTCTTATAAGAGTTATAAGACTGAACAGGGAATAGGAAAATATCTGGATTCTCAAGCCGCCCAAAAGAACATGCATATTGATGTATCTTCTTCAGGTGTGTTAGTTATTGAGAACTGTTTCCCAATTCACCCTACATCCTGGGTATTAGATACCGGATCAGGATCCCACATATATAAATTGTTACATGGGCTACGTAAAGGTAGAGAACTGGGAAAAGGTGATCATTCCGTTCAAGTAGGGAATGGGGCAAATATTGCAGCCAAAGCAGTTGGCGAATATCACCTAGTATTACCAAGTGGTGATACACTGATTCTAAATGAGTGTTATTATATACCGAACATGATGTGCAACATTATATCAGTTTCTTTATTAAGTAAAGAAGGATATAATTTTTTAGTAAAGGATAATGTTATGAACATATTCCTAGATCAAAAGTTGATTGCATCAGGCTCGTTACATAATGGCATATTCATTCTAAATCCAAATACAGTCCTCAATATACAAAACACACACAAGAGGAAGATTTCAGAAATGAACGAATCCTTCTTGTGGCATTGTAGACTGGGTCACATCAATGCGACACGACTAGCTAAGTTGCATAAGGATGGATATTTGAAACCGTTCGAATTTTCATCTTATGACACTTGCCAGTCATGTCTCAAAGGCAAGATGACCAAAACTCCGTTTACGGGACATGGAGAAAGAGTTACTGAACTCTTAGGACTGATACATAGTGATGTATGCGGTCTCATGTCTACACATGCTAGGGATGGTTCTTCGTACTTCATTACATTCACTGACGATCTCTCTAGATTCGGATATGTGTTCCTGATGAAACACAAATCAGAAGATTTTGAGAAATTTAGAGAATATAAACAAGAAGTCGAGAACCAAACCGGAAAAAGTATTCAAATCCTTCGATCTGATCGAGGTGGTGAATACTTGAGCAATGAATTCCTGGACTTCCTAAATGAGAATGGGATTCTCTCTCAGTTGACTCCTCCATATACACCACAGCACAATGGTGTATCGGAACGGAGGAACCGCACCCTATCAGATATGGTGCGCTCTATGATGAGTACAACTGAGTTACCTATTTTCTTCTGGGGATATGCACTGGAGACAGCTGCATACCTATTGAATAGAGTTCCAACTAAATCATTGCCTACCACTCCATATGAGATATGGAATGGTAAGAGACCATGTCTTAATTTTATTCAGATATGGGGTTGTCCGGCCTATGTTAAAACACAAAATCCGGACAAGCTCGAGGCAAGGTCTGTTCTATGTAAGTTTGTTGGATAGCCTAAACATTCGCGAGGGTATATCTTCTACCACTCCGAGGAACAAAAGGTGTTTGTTTCTCGACAAGCCACTTTCTTAGAAAAAGGTTTTCTTATGAAACAGATTAGTGGCATTGAGGTAGAACTAGAAGAAGTTCCAGCAGAACAAACTACAACATATGATTTGGTAGAACCCGAGGATTCAGTAGTACCCGACGAACCCCAGCTTCTCCGCCAATCTAGCAGGGTTTCTCATCCGCCTGAGAGATACTACGGTTTTCTCATTGATGGTGGAAGCGAGGATTGCATCATGGAGGATGATGACCCAACTAGCTTCGAGCAGGCCATCACGAGTAGGGACTCAGTGAAATGGCTGGATGCAATGCGGACCGAGATGGAATCCATGTACCATGTACACCAACAAAGTATGGACTTTGGAAGTTGCTCCTGAAGGGGTAAAGCCCATTGGGAGCAAGTGGATCTTCAAGAAAAAACTTGGTGTAGATAGGAAAGTGGAGACTTTCAAACCTAGACTTGTTGCAAAGGGTTTTCGTCAAAGACCAGGTGTAGACTATGACGAAACCTTTTCTCCAGTGGCTATGCTAAAATCCATCCGGATCATGCTTGCCATCGCTGCATATCATGATTATGAAATCTGGCAAATGGATGTTAAGACCGCCTTTCTAAACGGTGATTTAGAAGAGTGCGTGTACATGACTCAGCCAGAGGGCTTCGTAGATAGTGAGAGCAGCGGGAAGGTGTGCAAGCTGCTTAAATCCATTTATAGATTAAAGAAAGCATCGCAGAGTTGGAACATCTGCTTTGACGTCGTTATCAAAGAGTTTGATTTCGTCAAAAACGTAGATGAACCTTGTATCTACAAGAAGGTGGTAGAGAGTAAGGATGTCTTCCTCGTATTGTACGTGGACGACATACTCTTGATAGGAAATGACATTCCTATGCTGCAATCGGTCAAGCTCTTCTTATCACAAAGATTCTCAATGAAAGATCTTGGTGATGCCTCCTGCATATTGGGAATTAGGATCTATAGAGATAGATCCAAACGGATATTGGGATTGTCCCAATCCAGGTACATTGACACCATACTAAAGAGCTTTAGTATGGAAGAATCCAAGCGTGGGAACTTACCCACGATCTCTGGAGTCACTCTCTCCAAAGAGATGTCTCCCAAGACTGATTTGGAGAGAGCTCGCATGCAAGGGATACCCTATGCTTCGGCTGTAGGCTCTATCATGTACGCGATGCTATGTACCAGACCCGATGTAGCATACTCACTAAGTGTAGTGAGCAGGTATCAAGCTGATCCTGGAGAGAGTCACTGAACAGCTGTGAAAAGCATTCTCAAGTACATACGAAGGACTAAAGAGATGCTCTTGGTGTATTGTAACGGAAAACTCCAAGTGGAGTCCTTTACCGATTCGAGCTTCCAGAGTGATAAGGACGAATCTAAGTCGCAGTCGGGATTTGTCTTTACCCTTTACGGAGGGGCGGTTAGCTGGAAGAGTTCCAAGCAGGAAACCGTGGCAGACTCGACGATGGAGGCTGAATACATCGCTGCCAACGATGCTGCCAAAGAAGCTGTCCGGATTAAGAAGTTCATTACTGAACTTGGAGTGGTTCCATCCATTGAGCATCCAACACTTTTGTATTGTGATAACAATGGAGCGGTGGCTTTGGCCAAGGAACCCAGGTCCCATCAGCGATCCATGCATATTCTGAGGCGGTATTACCCGATCCGTGAGATAGTTGATCGTCGGGAGATCGAGGTCAGGAAGGTTGACACGAAGAATAACACAGCGGATCCACTCACGGAGGCCATTCCCTAGATACAGTTTGAGAGACTCTTCGGGATGCTTGGTATGCGATACTATAGCAGCTGGCCCTAGTGCAAGTAGGAGATTGTTAGTTGTATGTATGCCCTAGAGGCCAATATTGTACATATGATGTATATTATATTGGATGCATGGACATATATAGAGATGACTTTCTTGCTCGATATGATAGTATGCTATCTGGTTGCTCTTTATCTTAACATGTATACTTGTCTCTTTATACTGTCTTATAGTTACATGTTGGTAAAGCCCTTAGGATGTGTACTTGACTACCTGGACTATGATGCGGATTATACTAGTGGGGACATGGTAGTCTATAAGTACATCCTTCAAGGTCCCTAGTCGTGGGTGTATCGAGAGGGGGCATCGATATACCAGTGTAGACTAGTATATACGCTTCTCGACCGATGAGATGGGCGATGGATGATCCCATATCCATTGGTGTTTGACATCAGAGATGGTATACGGGTGCTCAGTGGAGACTGGGTACACTGGACGGACTCACCGAGAACTCCCAGATGGTATTATACCTCACGTCAGATGGCAGTTCTCTGGTGACACTTGTGCAGGTTAGTCTGTAGACCCGAGATCTTCATAGAGTCTTGTGTGATTCCCACTGTGCTTTGATTTCCACCTTACCACATCCATGAGGGCATGCAAAACGGTGGTTTTTGGGTATAGTCCCGAGTCACATGGAGGCAATGAGCGATAGGAGGGGTTTCGTCTCTCCTGGTATTGGGGGTTGATGTTGCGCTGTGCTCGATTGGCCGTAACAGGGAAGTCCCTGGCCAGGGCTGATTAGAGATTTACTGGTAAGTGTTACCTGTAGTTTCTCGACCCGTTATGAGCCTCACATCGGCATGACTTATCGGTTATTGGGGTCTGACGTTTACCACCCCTAGACTTGATATGCGACATATCAGACGAGGAGACCGGACTGCATGGGTAGTGTTGTCGGTTGGCTCGACAGGAGTTGTAGCAGGTAAGCTTGTTTTCTTCTGATCGCTCAATACCCGGGTGGCCGTTACGTTTAGCTGACCGCTTGCGGCTTGGGGGTGCTTGGTATGATCATCAGCCACTGCCGGCGTATTGACGAGCCTTAGAGTCCCACAAAGGAGTTACCTAGTCCAGGCGAAACGTTGTGATGCGCGTATGCGATATGCGCATGGACCTTGTTAAAATGCGCGTATGAGATACCGTATATTAATCGTGCGTCTTGCTTTTGGTCGGGTCTTATGTGATATGACTGGGTTGATAAATTAAGTGTTGATTTATCATTTAACCATTAGCTTCTCACTAGAAATCCTTTCTTGTCCTTTTTGGATGTATGCATGCATGTATGCATTCATTCTTGTTCATGCACATATGTATGTGCATGCACACATGAATACATACATCATTCAATCATGGTTGTATATACATAGAAAATGGTGGCAATATAAGACTCACACCTTGGTTATTTATATGGATAATTATTTCTATTTGTTTTAAAACAAAATGAAAAAGGAAATGTTAATTCATGGTTTGTTTCTACACTCTTCTTTGACCTAACCATGCTCACCTACTTTTAACCATGGATTAACTTTCCTTTTATGTTTTAACTCAAATTAAATAATATCTTTATCATTTAACCATGGTTTGAGATGAGAAGTGAAAAATATATATACATATATTTTCTATTTTCTTTCATGAGATTATCTTTATCTCTTCTTCTTAAAAAGCCATCATCTTCTTCAACCTTGCTTTTTTGCTCTCTAGATCTTTCAAGTGAGCAAAATACTCAACAAGATAGGATTTTAAAGTGAGAAAAAGAACCGCAACACCATTCTACACAAGTCTTGCCCACTTGTTTAGAGTGTTGGCTTCATTTCTTTCTCTTGATAAAGTGAAGTTGCAAGCTTGGACAAATGAGCTTCGGGTGGATCGTCGTGGATGCTAGAAGACCTCAAGCTAACCGTTTTCTGACTCTTAAGTGGCCAAGGAGTCTAGCATAGGGAGCTACAAAGGTTGTACTCTCAAAACCCTAGCCTTTGTTACTTGTGGTGTGGTTTAAAGTTATGAAACCCTAATTTTCTAGGATTGATTCTTTGTTTGTTCACTTAGCACTCTAAAATTTACTCTTTGTGATATGTGATGCTTCCAAACCTCTCATAGGGTGCTAGGTAAACCTAACAAGGTTGTGGAGAATTACTGATTTGGATCAGTAGTTTCTCAGGTGGTGATGGGCCTCACGCCGACACGATTTATCGCGTTATTAGGGGTCTGACTTTATCCACCCCCTAGACTCGATATGCGATACTCTTTAGATGAATGGACCGGACTGTATATACATTGTCACTGTCAGGCTCATTAGGGTTTATAGATGAGTTCGCTCGTCAGCTTCCCTTCCAATCAATACATAGGCAAAACGTTACGTGAAGCTTGTACCACTGACGTGCTAGTGGTTATACCCAGTGCCAGTGTGTTGATAAGTCATTAGAGTCCCCCACAGACACTTTCCCAAGTTCGGGCGAAACGTTGTAGAGGCCGTATGGTGATATGGCAAGGTTCAGAAAAAGCACGTACGTTTTCGCACGTGTCGTTTTTCAGGCAGATAATACTGGTAGGATTTGGTATAAGCCGGAACCCAGTATTATACTGTGTAGCTATAATATCTTTGTCTCAGTTGCATTTGTATTCGGTCGTAATACAAATGTGGGTATGTTTATACTGATACGGGGTTATCCTGAAATTCGTTTCAGGATCACTTTTGGATGTTGCCAGTTTTCAGTTTTCTATCAGCCGTATTTTGACATTCTGTTAAAATGCGGATTTATCTTTTCTTGATGAGGTGAGACAGTGTTCTAGAAGGTTCTAGAGAGGGTGACAAGGCTAGTGAGTCATTAGTGCATTAATGGAGCAATTAATGCTTGATGACTAAGGGTTAAGGTTCAATGTATGCATTGATTGCATTCATACTAGGTGTATTTGTGACTCATTGTTTCTTTCATGATATTTTGCTTGTGGTCACCACTCCCTCCTCCTACACTCACTCCCCACCTCCTATAAGTGGCCGGCCACCCACTTGAGGTTTGATTATGGTTGCTAGAAAAAGATTGGTATTGTTTTGGACTCATAGAAATTAGATAAGCCTCATTTCTCATTTCACCCGATTCCAAAAGGCAACTTCATTAACCGTTCGTCCATAGCCTTGGACGTAACGAGACAAAGTGTTCTACTCATTCTCTACTTCATCTTGGTCGTCTCTTTTAGCAAACTTGACGATCGAGTTGCCTCGGTTCAGAGGCGGGAGCCCGTTTAAAGATCCGTCGACGTGGTGCCACCTGGACGAGAAGACTGGAGTTCACGGAGATCGGAGCAGCCGCAACAAAGCGTGGGATGATGGTTGAAGACCGAAGGACTCGGATCATTCGGTATAATATTTCTACCCACTTTGTAGATTGTTAGTTTAGGTTTAATGGCAGATCCGGGTTACGGTACACGATAGCGCCAGTTGTAAAAAGTTTTTGTTCCACATTTGGCGTCTGTTAGACGGCCGGGGTGCTACCGTGGACTTACAGTGGTATTAGAGCCTCACCATTAAGCTATTATAACTTATGCTAACGCGTTTAAAAGATCGATCGAACGGAATTTCCGAAACTACAATTTTCTGTACCAAACTTTCTGTCGATTTTTAATCAGGCCCTAAAATTATTTTGAGCACTAAAGAAAATTCAGCAGGCTTTTTGAAGAATACTGGTGAAATTTGGTGGGCCAAATCAACAGTACTGTCGCGGATCGGCGGCCCAAGCCTAGGTTTGGCCGCGGATCCACCGCCAGTTTGTGGGATTGGAACACCAATTTTCTACAGTAAGTTCTTCACAGTAAATTGTGGTTTCTGGAATGTTTCTTTTGGGCCCAGATTTTATTACTGTACAGCAGATGTACATGGGGCCCACTTCAGGAAATTTAGTCGATTGAAATTTTAAACTTATTAGTATGCAGTATTTACATTATATCTCCGACCGGGAACGTCATTTGATCGGTAAACCGCGTCTGATTGCTATAGTTCTTTTAGACGGGTTTGCGAACGTGACATTCGCGTTGATGTTCTGTGTTGTGCTGTGATGTTGCGGATATGTCGTGGTGGAAAGCAGGGTGCAATGATAGTGCAGTTTGGATTTATTTTTACATTTGATATTGCGGAGCGAGCGTCCAACATGTGGACTGCCGTTACTGCCTGTTTGTTTAATATTCTTTTGGGGAACGACCGGGTCGAGGTCGATGTACCCGTTGTACATATTTTTATTTCTGTACTAGGTTTATCCCGCGAAGGAGTGCACGGATAGCCGGGTTCTGGTGGGCAACGGGTCCGTATCTCATGGCTTTGAGAGGCAAAGGGACCTTACTCTAGAATTGGCAGACTATTCGCCGCACTCGTAGGGGGTACAGGTTGACCCAAGGAGGGGTGCTCAATTTACCGGATTCCGTGAAGTGCCGGGTGTTCCATTCACTACGTTCTGAGGACTACCTCGCTTCAGGCTTTGGCGGGTAACTTGCCGCACCCGTAGGGGTCTAGGTTTCATTGCACAGGCTATCCACACGACCAGAGGAACGTCAGGTTTCAGCAGCGGCTCTGTGAAACCCGGGGTTCCTAGATTATCTGTATTGTTCTGTGATGCTTATTACTTTTCTGTAATGTTGCATATTATCACGCCTGGAGCGATTATTGTATATTGGTATATATAGTATTAGATGTTGTATATGTTTTACACCCGCGCTAGTCCAGCCCCCGCTCTGTCGTTAGTTAAGTAACCTAACAGGTGATGACGGGACCCAGTGCCGAATGCGGATGGCATATACGTACATTATATTTTCGTTCTTTTCTGGTGTGATTGATTGATGGGACTGCATTGATTCTTATCAATGCAAGGATAAAACAAACCTATATTTGATGTTGTTGGAACAAATTTTAAAAAGTGTTATTACAACGATGTTTCCTTTTGTTTTGCATAGTGGTATTCAGTTGGAATATCCTGCACCTCATTCGATGAGGCAAGGGCCGAGATCCCTTCACCGGGAGTGACCCCTTGGGTAGAAGTTTACGTCACGGTAATAACTTCAATATAGTCGATTA
Organism: Agapanthus africanus; assembly: GCA_030015575.1. Taxonomy (NCBI): domain Eukaryota; kingdom Viridiplantae; phylum Streptophyta; class Magnoliopsida; order Asparagales; family Amaryllidaceae; genus Agapanthus; species Agapanthus africanus. The sequence continues at coordinate 222,298,374 of JASDDO010000029.1, forward strand.
CAAGTTGCTTTGCACCGCGGTATTCAGTTGGAATATCCTGCACCTCATTCCATGAGGAAAGAGCCGAGATCCCTTCACCGGGAGTGACCTCTTTAACAAAAAGGTTTTCGCCACTATATTTTTATAAAAAGCTATCAGTTTCCTTCAACGAGATCAAGTTCATTACGTTAAAGGTTTTTCGCCAAAAACCAGCCGTAGCCCTCCGTCATTTCTTATGGGTATTCAGTAGTATATAAGCTATGCATTTGACCAACGCCAGGGCATTGTGTTTGGTAGCTGCTGAAGTATTCATCTGTTGCATAAATAGATGAGTTGGTTTGGGACAGTCGTTCTGCCATTTGGCCAACGTCAGGGGCATGTGCGGGTGGGTTCAAATTGACCTGGACAATGACGGGTAGAACTTGGCATGTGACTTATGATATTTTGACTAACGCCAAGGTCATAAGAGCATGGGGAAAAAATCATATCGGGAGTTTCAAACATACAGCAAAATTGCCAGGCATGCGCATACCTTCTGGAGTGTGATAACTTGAGTGGCTTCCATCAAGTTATCATGCGATGATAGTTGGATCCCGATTCTCACTGATGAGTTGGTATACTCTTTGGGTGATCCCGACTAATTCTTCTTTCAGGTTTGGAGGAGAATTTGAGATTACAGTGGGAGGTTTCCTGATTAGATAAATTGATAACCATTCTGATCTAGGTTAGAGTGCACGCAGAGTGTTTCTTTTCTCTCTCTCTTTTTGGCAGCAACCATTGACCGACCCTAGACTATGACTCAGTGACCAACTTGACCGAACCTTCTTAAAATACTGGCTTTTGGATTGTCTGAGTTGCATAAGTCATTACCGCTCCTTCTTTTACCCTTTGTATTTCTCAGAACACCCCGTATTACTACGGATATCCACTTCCATTGGATAGATCCATCGAATGGTTATATACGAACTCGAAGGTACTTCTTCGAGGATGGATCCAGGTTCAGGAGAAATAGAATTGGTTTATTCAGTTGTCTCTTATTATCACATTCTCTCAGGTTGCGAGGGCTCCTTGGTTTAGGAGAGTACACCTATTACGCTTATTGGATAGTCTTCTTCCAAACCATAGGCAGGTGCCGAAAGGTAGGGAATGAAGAAAACCAATTAGCTTAAGCAGAGGTGTGCAGAAGGAAATATGTAAAGACAAAATAAAGGGATTAGAAAGAGAGCAAAGTAAATTGCGACTGTTATCATTCACGATCAAACCGCGTACTTCATTGCCACTCCTATTTCACCTTTGCTTTTTCCCCAGTTCAGGAGAAATAGAATAAGGTATTATTCAGTTGTCTTTTGTCATCACCTTCTCTCAAGTTACGAGAACTCCTAGGATTAGGAGGGTACACCTATTATGCTTACTGGATAGTCTTCTTCCAAACCATAGGCTGGTGCTGAACGGTAGGGAAGTAAGAAAACCACTTAGACTAACGATGGTGTACAGAAGGTAACGACTAAAGACAAATAAAGGGATTTGGAGAGATGGCAAAGAAATATACGGTTACAGTCATGAATAGGATTACGGAAGAGGAATTACTAGGAATACCAGGATACCCCTACGAAATATTTTCATGTTTCAGTGCATTGTTAAAGGAAAACTGATTTCCCGATTAGATACTTACTCCAGGATATGTATTTACCAGGTATGATTCTCACATCTGTATAGTTTTACAGATGATGAGTGGGAGTAAGTTATTGGGAATTAGGAGATCATCCTCATTATATCGGAATTCGTTGTAATTGGTGATATTTGAGGAGATCGCTTGGGTACAGTTTTCAACCTACGATGCACAGGTTTTGAGTTATTCAAACTCAGCGGACTTATACAGAGTGTATTGTATATTGTCCAGTGTCCATCACGACAAAGGGGTAGGTATTCGTACTATGTTCTGTTTACTTGTGACTTCTCTAGTTTTTTGACAAGTGTTTCGTAGAAATACAATGTCTAAATTTTGAGAAGTTGTGGGTATAAGAATAAAGTAGAGAACCAGGTGTCACAAGTATGGGGATTCTTCAAAGAGATTGAAGATACAGATTCTTGTGATTGGTATTCAGATGATAATAATGATTTTGAGAAACTTGTTTCTTTTTCAGGTTACTCATAATTGGATGAAATCCTAAGTTGAGTAATGCTGATTAGCCTCTTTCTATTAAGTTGATATGCACTAGAGACAGCTGCATGATTTGAATCTGGTTCCAATTAAATTAGTGCCTCTATTTCTATATGGAATATAGAATGTTTCAAATCTTAACGATGTTAAGATACGGGTAGTTGTCCAGCTTATGCTTAAAACCAGACACTGGATAACTCAAGGCACGTTTCTGTAATGGCAGTTTGTGGGTTGACCCTGGCTTTGACGAAGGTTGACATTTCTACCATCTGATAGATCAATAGTGATATTGTTCATGACTCACCACAGTTTTAGTAAAATGGATTTTTTCAGAAAATAATAGTGGGAGTATGGTAGAACTGGAAGTGATTCCAGAACCGCAAACGATTACAGAAAATTTAATAGGACATATATATTCAATCAGGTTTGACATTCCATTAGCCACTTCGCAGATATGGTGGGTAACCCCAGACACCCGAGAGGTACTTCGGTAGCCTCAAGGACGGTGATAGGGAGATTCTTGTTTACCCAGACTTGACACTACTGTTGTTCCAGATTATGAGACCCGGCAGAAGGATAAGTATAGCGCCGTTCTAAACAAGCTTTCGAAGTGCACGTATATATTATTCTGCCAGAGGGTTGTCGTAGTCAGAGGGAGCAGCGGAAGCATAGTGGGCAAATAGCTTATGTCTATTTATAGACTTGAGCAGATATAGCGGAGATAAGATCATCTAATTTTGATGTGACTGTCATAGGTTTGACTTCATCAGAATAGGGAATGGATCTGTTAAGAAGGTAGTAGGTTGTGATGTCCTGGTATTTGGATGACATACACAGAGTAGGAAGTAAAATTCCTATACTACAATCTGTTGTACTTTGGTCGTTGATTAGTTCAAAAATATATGTTAACCGTAATCAGAAACGGTGTCGCTTTGCAGCTAGCCGGTGAATACGTGTCGATCCACAGAGATGTGTAATTTTCTTATGTGTTTTTACGAATTGATTCCAAATGTGGTTTGATTTTGCTGATTGAGTCTAAAAACTAAGTTGCATGATATTAAGGAACTTGCTAGGGTTAGGTCTAAAGTAGGGTTTGATAAGATTTGTATTTATACCTCTTTCAATGCCTTCGATTAAAACTTTTTTAGAAGTCATAACAATTATTAGTAAATGGGATTAGGATGATTGGGAAGAAACAAAGTTTCTTCCTCTTGATCCTTGTCCGTCCTTTCCTAATAATTGCTATAACCTTCATGGACGTCATGCATGTCCGGTCCTTTATACTACGGTTTCACCGTTACCTCGTAGGTAGGGTACCGTAGGGAGCGGATCATGCATGCGTGCATGAAGTTCTACTTATAAAAATATTTGGCATTGAAAGAGATGAGAGATATTGATCTCTCAATCCCTCCTTTATTCCTAACCCTAACAAGCGAGGAAATTACTCGCTCATTAGGGTGTCTTTTAAAAATAGCATTTTGAAAGCACTTACTGATTGCATTTGAAAGAACTACACTAAATTAACTAGGGCAATTGTATGATTAATCTACGACAAGAATTATACTAGAGAGCTAGGGCAACAATTAAATTAACACTAAGGCAGAAATTAAAATTAAAAACTTACAGAAAAGTGATGCTCTTAATCTCCCAAGAATTCTGAAATTTTATTGATTGAAAAGAGGTATCCGTTTTACAATCTTTTGATTACAATTTATAAGTAAACAGGGAAAACTAGGGTTGCAGATTCTCGCGTATGTGATTTTACAGATATGCCCATGAAAAATCCCAACCCACGCACCGACGCACCGTCACGAGAAAATTGCACCGACACGGGCTTTAAGTGGCCGCGGAACCGCGGCATTAGTGGGCTTAGGCCGCGGTTCCGCGGCCCTTTAGTGAGCTCAGCTCACCAAATTTCTTGAGTTGCATTCTGGTGTCTTGTACTCTCTATTTCTTCAGTACTTTTCTCTATTTGGATTCTGGATCTTCTCTAGATTATTCAGTGAAATTTGTAGTGGTCTTTTAACTGTTTCCTTTAATATTTCGGACCATGCATTGCCTTGTGAATTGTTCTTCGTATAGGCTTGAGTAGGACCCTTCTACTTGCTTGTCAAAAGTCACTCTTTTGTATCAACTTTCATCTTTTTCACTGTATTCGCTCCAAGAGCCTGTATCCTGTAATATGCAACAAACGTGCGTCAAAAGTACCTGTTTATTTATAAAACGAATAAAATGGGGAATATAATAATGCAATATTATAGTATGAACAAATACCCCCAAACTTATCTTTTGCTCGTCCTCGAGCAAACTTATTATTTTATTCTCGATAAAAACCTAACCGCACTTTCGCAGGAAAACACGATTGCGCTGAGCTAGTGCAACAAGCCGTTAAACCTCTAGGTGTCCCTAGTAGGAGGAGTGTTGTCTCCTAAGGGTTTTCAGCGGATTACACCTACAAAATCCTATCAATTTGGCTCTTTCGACAATAATTCTCCAATTAGGTTTTCTAACACAGAATTCTATTATCATCAACTCATAAACTATCCACCCATATTCTTCACACTTCCTCATCATTTAACTTAAGATTATATATGTACTATAGAATCACTCAGCTTTTGGCATTTCTTAGGTTTTCCTTTTAGGGTTCCATATCCACTTAGGAATTTTTCTATCAACTCTACTAAAGATACAAGTTTTATTCTTCATTCGTTTCTCTTATCTAAACTCTAATCACATATCCCCACGTGTGTGTATAGACCACCTCTACACTTAGAAATTCAAATCAAGCAATTATACCCTTGTCCGTTGTCCAAAGCACTTAATAATTGGTGAATTTCGCTTACACATCCTTCATGCGACCGTTAATACTTCTTGAGGTACCAACGAACGATTACAAAATGCGTTTGCGTTTTAAAGCGTACGTCCTAGTTTTGCAACACCCAAGGCTTTAGCAGTGACTCCCAAACCAATTGGTCTAAGGCACTAGGTGATGAAGCACCCTCGCAATATATTTTTCTATTTTTAGCCTTAAGTAATCACAAAACCAGTGTTCACTTTTTTTTTATTCACTTTTGTATTTTTCATTTTGTTTGCATTGTACTAAGGACTCTAGACAAGAGCATTTCAAGGTCTGTTCTACTAATCCAAGTTTCAAGGTGTGTGATTGTGCATTTTATAGGGTATACATTTTTAGAATCCATACTTAAGCCAGGAATTATTTTTCAAACTTATACTCTAATAAGAATATCAATATTTTTCCTTTATTTCAACTTAGCCCAAAAAGTGAACTCAAAATTTGCCTATTTCTAAATAAACTACAAAGACATATACTTTCTACCATTAATCTTTAAAGAAGGTTATTTTTAGGTTTTTTAATTTACTAAATCTAAGATCTAGTTGTTCGACGTCAGTTAACCTATTTGTCAAACTCAAGTTAGATATTGCCAAAATTGAATACAATATTTTTTATAAATTTGTTTTTTCAAAATTTTCAATTTTTATGGATTTTCAAATAACTATGCAAATGAAAAAATGTACATATGAATGCAATTAAAAGAAAACGTACAGAGCATACCCCCAAACTTAAACTTGACAGTGTCCTCACTGTCATACTAAACCAAGAGGGTCAAAATGTCGGCATTCCCCTATTTATTCACATCATTACAAATGATACACACCCCCAAAATTATTCGAAATAAAATTTTGGAAAAATTGATTGGAAATTCGGGGGTGAAAGTGGAGGAAGATCAATCAGTGTAAATTGGCTCCTGCAAAAACAGGAGCTCCTCCGATGGGTCCGTTGTGAAGAACGGTTTCAGTCGATGCCCATTCACTTTGAATAAGGTACCGTCTTCCGGATTTTCAAGATCAACCGCACCGTGTGGATAAACGGTGCGGACTACAAAAGGTCCTCTCCATCTAGAACGGAGCTTGCCGGGGTGATAATGTAACCGAGTGTCATAGAGTAAAACCTGTTGACCAGGTTCAAAAGTTTTTCGCAAAAGGTGTTTAATGTGGAACACCTTAGCTCGGTTTTTAGCAATTATGGCATTATCATATGCCTCATCCCGCAGCTCTTCTAGTTCATTCAATTGCAGCTTTCGATTGCTGCCCGCATCTCCTAAAGATAAATTCAGCTCTTTGATGGCCCAAAATGCCTTATGCTCAATCTCCACTGGGAGGTGGCAAGCCTTCCCGTAAACAAGCCGGTATGGAGACATACCAAGATCGGTCTTATATGCAGTACGGAAATCCCATAGTGCATCAATCAGTTTAAGTGACCAATCTTTACGGTTTTTAGAAACCGTTTTCTCTAGGATTTGCTTGATTTGCCGATTTGAAACCTCGGCTTGCCCACAGGTTTGGGGGTGATATGGCGTTGACAGCTTGTGGGTGATAGAGTATTTGCGCATTAAGGACTCGAAAGTCCTATTGCAAAAGTGAGAACCATTATCACTTATTATCGCCCGAGGGTGCCTAAATCGAGAAAAGATGTGTTCTTTAAGAAATCGAACGACAACCTTGTTGTCATTCGTTCGGCTAGACACAGCCTCGACCCACTTTGAAACGTAGTCAACGGCCAAAAGAATATACACATTTCCAAAAGAGTTAGGAAATGGTCCCATGAAATCTATACCCCAAACATCAAAGATGTCCACAACCAAAATTGGTTGGAGCGGCATTTCGTTTCTCCGCGATATCCGGCCCAAGTGTTGGCACCGGGAGCAAGTTTTACAGTATTCAAATGCATCCTTGAAGAGTCGTGGCCAATAGAAAACACACTGCAAAACTTTTTCGGCTGTCTTCTTTGGGCCAAAGTGCCCGCCACATGCTTGATCGTGGCAAAAAGAAAGCACACTCTTAACCTCACTTTCTGGTACATACAGACGAATAATTTGGTCGGAACAGTATTTAAAAAGATAAGGTTCATCCCAACAAAAATGCTTTACTTGGGACAAAAATCGAAGTTTATCCTGTTTCGACCAATCTTTAGGTATCAGGCCGGTGGCTAAGTAGTTTACAATGTCGGCGAACCATGGTTCGCAAGAAATGGTCAAAAGTTGCTCATCGGGAAAAATATCAGTGATTGGAAGTTCAAGCGTAGGCGAAGAAGGAAGTCGTGATAGGTGATCAGCTACTACGTTTTCACATCCGTTTTTGTTTTATGACAAGGTCAAACTCTTGTAGTAAAAGGATCCAACGTATTAGTCTTGACTTAGCATCCTTCTTCGCAAAAAGTTGGTGAAGAGCTGAATGATCAGTATATACAACGACTGGAGAGCCATTTAAAGAAGGCCGAAATTTTTCAAGTGCAAACACAACCGCTAAAAACTCTTTCTCTGTTGTTGTGTAGTTTAGTTGGGCCTCATTTAGTGTTCGGATAGCATAATAAATCACATGCGGTATTTTATTAATGTGCTGTCCATGAACAGCGCCAATGGCAAAATCTGATGCGTCGCACATGATTTCGAAAGGGTGCGTCCAGTCTGGAGATGAAAGAATGGGCACAGAGATGAGAGAGTGTTTCAAAGACTCGAATGCTTCCATGCAAGTGGAGTCGAAAGCAAATGTTGTGTCCTTGGCCAATAAGAGTGTCAAGGGTCTAGCGATCTTGTTAAAGTCCTTGATGAACCGTTTATAAAATCCGGCATGGCTGTTCATCACAGAATACTGCATTTTATACCGCCCATTCTTACGCTCGGTTGTTTATAGGTAGGTGCTTTTAATCCGTGTTTGTTACATATTTACAGAATACAGGTTTCCAGTACAAATATTGCAATTCAAGACAAAATCTCCATAGTTACGTCAAAATACAGAACATCTGTCACAGCAGACAAAAGCCGGGTTCCGGTCATCCATATCCGTCCAGTGCCGAGTACCAGTTCCAGAGACAAGACATATGACAATGGTCATTCGTGTCTGGGTCAAGCACAGAGTACGAGGGGGGCTGCACAAGAATCAATGGGTGCGCGGAGCTCGAGGGAGATAAAGTCAAAAGTGAAGAAAAGAAAGCAATCTTGGACTAAGAATTCTGCAGATATTCTGGAAGACTTTTGTGTAGTTTAAAGATTTCAAACACGAGGAAAAGCCAAACCAGGGATACCCAGAAAAGCACACAACCCAACTCGCCAATATGGCCGCGGATACGCGGCCAACATGGGGTTCAGGCCGCGGATCCGCGGCCTTATATGCTCCTCTTTCTGTCGTTTTTCAGGGGCTTTTTGGTAATCTTATTTGGGGGCAGATTGTTTTCCTAGGTTTCCATTTCCCCGCCTATAAATACCCCAGAACTTGCCAAGCTTTAGGTGTCCATTCTTTGTTCTTCTTTCTTTTTAGGATTTAGTCTTTTTCTTCTTTTTCTTCATTCTTTTTCCATGAAAATTGTAGTGAGAGCTTTTTGAGTGGGAGATCAATGAAGATAAGGGCTTTTTGTATCATTCTCTTTTGTTTCTTCTTCCCCTTGAGATTCTTGCTTTCTCTTGATCATTCAACCTCTTCATTGAGCTTGAATGGTTAAGGGTTAGTTATTGATCTCAAGGGTCGTATTTTCTTATGGAATTAGCGCTTCATTTCACATGCGTTCTCTACCCTTCCCTTGATCTTGCAACCTCTTGATTGAGCTTGCAAGTTTAAGGGTTGGCTATTGATCACATGCTTGTCTTGAGTTCTAGTTTCTTGTTCTTTTTATCGCTTTTTATTACTTGCTTATTATTATCTTGCTTTACTTTCTTGCAATTTAATTCATGCACTTAATTACTTGTAATCTTTTCTTTTCTTTGTTCTTTTCTTTTGCTTTTTTTGGTTCTTTCTGTGAATGTTGTATTTATTGTTGTTGTTAAGAATCCATATGATATTGTAAGTTAACATTTCTTTGCTCATTTCCTTTTCCCGTTATTTTCCATTGAACTCCGCCCAAACCATACGCAAGCGCTCCGTTAGGCACCCTACCTTAACAAGGTAACGGTGATTCCTAACCGTGACCGGTTGCGTTCGGTTTAGCCGGAGGCGAAAGCAAGAGACAAGAACGGACGGACAAGGGTAAATAAGCCGGATTCCACGAATACCGCGCTTAAATCCCCTAATCCACGTTGTTGCCGATTGCTCTAGCTTCAATTGGTCAAGACTCGGCTCAAAGGTTTTGAGTACGGATTTTTTTAGCTTACATTATCGTATCCTTTCTTAACAACTTTATACTTGCAAATAATACACATAGGATAGTCTCGAACAAACATACACAAATTCTTTATTGACTCGTCTAAAACAAGAAAGGACATACAACCATCTCCCTGTGGATCGACCCGTGCTCAACCGGCTAGCTGCATAGAGACACCGTCTTGATTGCGGTTAACTTTAATTCTTTCAATCAAATAGCGCCGTTGCCGGGGAGACGGTAGCGTATTTTCTTTCTTGTTATTCGGGTTAATATTCTTTTTGTATATATATAAAAAAAAAATCTTTTTGTTTTTTTTGATCATTTTTGTGGGCAAGAGTGCAGATTTTTGCAGATTTGCAAACTGCAATTGTGGGGAGCAAATTGTACATTCATGGCTAAGGTGATTGCAAAGTACAGTGTCAAAGATCCGGGTAGTTTGACCCGCGCAAGCTAACTTTTCAAGCTTACCGGATTTGATTCAATGGGGGTTTCCTAACTCAAAAACTTAACGGTACGTACTTTACTAACACCTTCTTCTCAAATCCGACGTGTCCAATATACTATTCTTTGCAGGATTCTTTGCAAGTTCGCTAACAAACGCTAAAAATTGACTAACCCGTATTTGTTGCAGCGCCGCGCTTAAACTAAAAAACGATTTTTTGATTCTTTATAGAATTTTTATTGATTTGCGCATTGCATCAATTAATACGGACTTAAGGGCAAGCGAACCCCACAATATACGGTAAAGGATTTCATCACCTTTTCCGTGGCCCACAAATCATGAACTTGAGCATAACGTTTACCCGCACAAAATTTAAAAGAAACTAGACTTTAAGCCTTAAGGACTCCGCGCTCACTAGGAGAAGTCAACTGTGTTTAGAACCTCGCTTAACGGTATATTGTTTACGGGGTGCCTAGGAAAGTGTTAACGGCGAAACCGCCAAAAGAGAAAGGGTTATTTAATTAAGGAACTTCGCGAAAGCGTTGGAAAACCTCCCCTTATCTCTGCACTTACCTGGCCTCGTGATCAGTGTATCTTGAGCCTGTTTCTCGACACAGTTTACTTCGACAATCAAGTTCTGGAGCAGGTTTAGTTTACCTAGGTGAACCCTAGAACGATTAGGTGTGTGGTATTTTTGTGTAGTGATTGTTTTTGTCCATATTCTTTTTTTTTGTATATTTCATTCTTCTGTTAATATATATATATAAAAAATAAAATAAAATAAAATAAAAAAAATAAAATATCACATCCTTTTTCCCCTCCTTTTCTCTGCCTTTCTTTCTTTATCTCTTCATATCATGGGTACTCCACCTCGCAAAACTCTTGCCGAACTTTGGTACCCACAACCAGACATTACATCTTACGGTTCTTGCTTTGGCCGAACGTCGAACGATCCCTCCATGCCCAAAGTTTCACTGAAAGATTGCATAGCAGCGTCTAGGACAAACACTTGCACTCCTCATTCCACTTTGTATCAACCTTTTCAACCTCCCGCACCCGCTTATTTTGATACCCCTTCTGCAAGTCGTCCTTTGTCCACGCTGAACGTATTGAACAATCCCGTAGCCGATCTTTCACTCCTTTCACCACTTCAAATTCTTGGGATCAAAAATTTCATTCACCTTCTTATCCAACTGTTGATCTTACCCCTGTCCAACCATTCAATTCCTACCAGTCCTACCCTACTTTTGCACCTTCCCTAGATATTGCTTCAGAACCGCCATCTGGGAGTTTTCAGTATCCAAACGACTTTGAATCTTTTACTGAAACCCCTTCACAACCCATGTCTAGTCTGGAACAGTCGTTGGAAGACTTTAGGGTAGCGTCAAGCCAACAGATGATGGATTTGAATGCGTCCATGGCCGCCCTCATGCAACCTAGTGACCCGGTAGCTAGTTTTCAGCTAGCTCCAAATTTTTCAATGTATGAAGAGGCGGTCGGACAGGCTGTGAATTTGAGTGGAGAGAGTGAGCTGTACCCCTTCCAAATCAAACCTACCCGTTTCAAATTGAAACCCACAACTCCTGTGTTGAAAGTCTATCAAGTGTCCCAACTGAATTATCAATTGAAGATAGAATGTTTAATGAGTTGTGCGACTTTGTAGGGTTTGATTTACCTGATTGTGAAGGGTCCCTTCCAAGTGAAACCAATCCCAAACCTTTTGACCTCTACACCTCCACTCTAGAACCCGAATCGATTGAAACCCATGCTTTTGTTGAGGTGTCTGAGAATATTGATTTTCACTTGATTGAGGATATTGACGCTGGGAATATTTTGGATGATGAACCCATAGATTTGGCTGAGTTTTTCTCTTCAAATCATCATCCCGAGTCATTAAATGTTTTTCCTGAACCCCATATGCGTCTGGATTTTGAAGAGAAGTGCATGGATGTGCTAAATTTTGAGGAGAATATTGAGGATAGTTTTGAGGATGAACCAGTTTTAATTGATGAGTCAGATTTTCCCATTCATCCTGTCCCTGTCATTGACTGTGTACACCCTCCTGAACCTTTAACCGATACCCCTCCTCGATCACTTCCCTCCATTCTTTCCATCGTTCCGACCTTGCAAGAAACCGTACCATTTTCACTTCCTGTGTCCGGTTTAACGAGTTCGGCGTACCCATGGGTTCTTACGAATCTTGAGGGATTTGACCCAATCTCTCGCCGGGTTAATAGATTAGCACAATCTCTGTTTACACATCGCTCATCACAAATTGTGCTAATCTATTCACTCCATTTCCTCCCTCAAGTTCGTATTCCACTTCTTTTTCCCTTCCGCCATTCTTCCTCTCATATACCGAGACCGTATCCCGCTTCTCTCCACATACGGTCTCGCGTATTCTCCATTTCTTTCCTCTTCACCTTCTTTCACCAGCCACTGCTTTATCACGATAAGATCTTTCAATGGTTGGTACTAACTTTTGGCCTGTGTAAGGCCTTGTATAGCTTGATACTGTTCTTTCCCCCCTAAACCTGAACTTCAACGCCTAACAGTGGAAACACTGTTTTACTTAAGTTTGGGGGGAACACCTTTTTTGTATATATTTTTGGTTTTTCTTTTTGTATATAATTTGTTTTTAGGGGGAGCGCCGACAATTTTGACCCTCTTGGTATAGCCTGACAGTGAGGGCACTGTCAAGTTTAAGTTTGGGGGTGTGCTCGGTAAGCCTTCTTCCTTCGCATTCATTTGTATATTTTGCATTTGCATACCCTATTAAAAAGCCACAAAAATTAAAAATTTTCCAAAAAATATAAAAACTTTGTCGTCAAGTTAGCTAATAGGGTAACTTAGATCTTTATTCCGAAAGTTTAGTTGATATAATAGAAATAACTAAATTCTAGGCTTAGGGATTGAAAACCCTAAAAATAACCCTCATTCTGTCTAACTTTGGTAAGTATACGTCCTTACAGTTTTTTTTGAGAAATAGGTAATCTTGAGTTCAGTTCTTGAGTTAAGTCAAGATGAAGGGAAAGTATTGATGCTTTACTGAAGGATAAGTCTGAAAAACAGTTTCTTTTCTCGAGTTCAAATTTAGAAAGTATATACCCTACAAACTGCACTTACACGCACCTTGAAACTTGGGATAGTAGAGGATACCTTGAAATACTCTTGCCTGAAAGCCTAGTATGAAAGAAAAAACGGTATTTAAAGCTAAACACCAAAAGAGCATGTTGAAAAATATATCCGGTCTTGAAAAAGAAAAAGAAAAAGAAAAAGAAAAATAGAATAAAGTCAAGACCTGGAAACTGCTATTTACGATTTAAGCTCACACATTCAGTAATCGGCCGTTAGTGCCTCAAGAAGCATTAATAGTCGCATGAAAGGTATGTGAGCAAATCCGTCCATCCTTAATGAAAAGAAGTAGTATTTGGTATTAGGGCAAGTGTATTATAGCTTGAATTGAATTCTTGAGTGTAGGGGTGCAAATATACACACACGTAGGGGTATACAATTGATGTTTGGATAAGAGATAGAAATAAAGAATAAGACTTGTGTTTTCTGTAAAGTTGATAAAAATCCCTGATTTGAGGCCGCACTTTAGAAGGAAAACTCAGGAGAACCAACATCTTTCTAAACTTTTTTGGAACGTATAGGATCTAAAGTTAAAACAGATAGGAGGTGTGAAAAATAAGGGTTGGATATTTCTAACTTAGGATAATAGAGTTTCTAACGTAAATACTAAACTGTAGGAGTAGAATCAATGTTAACTTATGACACTAGCTTGACGGGATTTTGTGGGTAGTATCCGCTGAAAACCCTCAGGAGACAACACTCCTCCTACTAGGGACAGCTAGAGGTTTAACGGCTTGTTGCACGTGCTCAGTGCAATCGCGTTCCCTGCAAAAGTGCGGTTAGGATTTTATTTTTGTGAATAATTGGTTTTGCTCGGGACGAGCAAAAGTTAAGTTTGGGGGTATTTGTTCATCACAGAATACTGCATTTTATACCGCCCATTCTTACGCTCGGTTGTTTATAGGTAGGTGCTTTTAATCCGTGTTTGTTACATATTTACAGAATACAGGTTTCCAGTACAAATATTGCAATTCAAGACAAAATCTCCACAGTTACGTCAAAATACAGAACATCTGTCACAGCAGACAAAAGCCGGGTTCTGGTCATCCATATCCGTCCAGTGCCGAGTACCAGTTCCAGAGACAAGACATATGATAATGGTCATTCGTGTCTGGGACAAGCACAGAGCACGAGGGGGGCTGCACAAGAATCAATGGGTGCGCGGAGCTCGAGGGAGATAAAGTCAAAAGTGAAGAAAAGAAAGCAATCTTGGACTAAGAATTCTGCAGATATTCTGGAAGACTTTTGTGCAGTTTAAAGATTTCAAACACGAGGAAAAGCCAAACCAGGGATACCCAGAAAAGCACACAACCCAACTCGCCAATATGGCCGCGGATACGCGGCCAACATGGGGTTCAGGCAGCGGATCCGCGGCCTTATATGCTCCTCTTTCTTTCGTTTTTCAGGGGCTTTTTGGTAATCTTATTTGGGGGCAGATTGTTGCCCTAGGTTTCCATTTCCCCACCTATAAATACCCCAGAACTTGCCAAGCTTTAGGTGTCCATTCTTTGTTCTTCTTTCTTTTTAGGATTTAGTCTTTTTCTTCTTCTTCTTCATTCTTTTTCCATGAAAATTGTAGTGAGAGCTTTTTGAGTGGGAGATCAATGAAGATGAGGGCTTTTTGTATCATTCTCTTTTGTTTCTTCTTCCCCTTGAGATTCTTGCTTTCTCTTGATCATTCAACCTCTTCATTGAGCTTGAATGGTTAAGGGTTAGTTATTGATCTCAAGGGTCGTATTTTCTTATGGAATTAGCGCTTCATTTCACATGCGTTCTCTACCCTTCCCTTGATCTTGCAACCTCTTGATTGATCTTGCAAGTTTAAGGGTTGGCTATTGATCACATGCTTGTCTTGAGTTCTAGTTTCTTGTTCTTTTTATCGCTTTTTATTACTTGCTTATTATTATCTTGCTTTACTTTCTTGCAATTTAATTCATGCACTTAATTACTTGTAATCTTTTCTTTTCTTTGTTCTTTTCTTTTGCTCTTTTTGGTTCTTTCTGTGAATGTTGTATTTATTGTTGTTGTTAAGAATCCATATGATATTGTAAGTTAACATTTCTTTGCTCATTTCCTTTTCCCGTTATTTTCCATTGAACTCCGCCCAAACCATACGCAAGCGCTCCGTTAGGAACCCTACCCTAACAAGGTAACGGTGATTCCTAACCGCGACCGGTTGCGTTCGGTTTAGCCGGAGGCGAAAGCAAGAGACAAGAACGGACGGACAAGGGTAAATAAGCCGGATTCCACGAATACCGCGCTTAAATCCCCTAATCCACGTTGTTGCCGATTGCTCTAGCTTCAATTGGTCAAGACTCGGCTCAAAGGTTTTGAGTACGGATTTCTTTAGCTTACATTATCGTATCCTTTCTTAACAACTTTATACTTGCAAATAATACACATAGGATAGTCTCGAACAAACATACACAAATTCTTTATTGACTCGTCTAAAACAAGAAAGGACATACAACCATCTCCCTGTGGATCGACCCGTGCTCAACCGGCTAGCTGCATAGCGACACCGTCTTGATTGCGGTTAACTTTAATTCTTTCAATCAATGGCCAAGGAAGGCTCTGATGTCTTTGACGCATTTAGGAGGAGGAAGATTAGAAATTACTTCGATTTTAGCTCTATCAACCTCGATGCCATTTTGCGAGATGATATGTTATAAGACAATGCCTTCTCGCACCATGAAATGGCACTTCTCCCAATTCAACGTTAGGTTCTTATCCCTGCAGCGGGTAAGAACTGCGTCAAGGTGTCGTAAACACTCGTCGAAAGAGTCGCCAAAGATGGAGAAATCATCCATAAAGATCTCCAAGAACTTTTCAACCATGTCTGAAAAGATTCCCATCATACACCGCTGAAATGTCGCGGGTGCATTGCATACCCCAAAGGGCATGCGACGATAAGCAAAAGTGCCAAAGGGACAAGTAAATGTTGTCTTGTCTTGATCCTCTTTGGCGATGGGGACTTGGTTGTAACCGGAATAGCCATCTAGAAAGCAATAGAACTCGTGCCCTGCCAATCGTTCGAGCATTTGGTCAATGAAAGGTAAAGGAAAGTGGTCTTTCCTTGTCGCGGCATTGAGTTTTCTATAGTCTATGCAGACTCGCCACCCAGTTTGGGTGCGAGTGGGAATTAACTCATTTGCCTCATTGGTAATGACCGTAATGCCCGATTTCTTTGGCACAACGTGGATTGGGCAAACCTCTTGGCTATCCGAGATAGGGTAAATGATACCACTATCCAGACACTTAACGATCTCCTTCTTAACAGACTCTTTCATAATAGGGTTGAGGCGTCTTTGTGGATCCCTTGACGGCTTGGCATCATCCATCAAGTGTATATGATGTTCGACTATGAGGGGACTAATCCCCTTAATGTCCGCTATAGACCAGCCGAAAGCTTGCCGATTATTATGTAAGACCATTAAAAGGGCCTTCTCTCGCTCAAGAGCTAGAAAGGCCGATATGATGACGGGTAAGGTCTCAGTATCACCTAGATAAGCATATTTTAGGTGCGACGGCAAAATCTTCAATTCGAGTTTAGGAGGTGAAACAATAGATGGTAACAATGGGGTAACTGTTTCAAACTCGAAGGATTCCATCAAAGGTTCGAATCGAGTGTACGCAACTGAGTCGGATGGTTCAACTAACTCATCCGAAAAAGCAAAAGACTCCAACTCAGGTGATGCGTCTTCAAAGTCATCAACGAAGGTAAAACACTCATAATCGTTATCCGCCGTGAAAGCTGTGTCGGATTCTAGGAGGAACACACTAGTGGCGTTAACATTGCTGTGATCGAACAAAAAATTCTCGAACACACAGTCCTCCTCCGTGATCTCATTGATTGAGCAAACATCGAGTACGCTAGCATTAGGCTCAGCAGGCTGACTTCCCAACTTGAAAATATTGAGCTCAATTTTCATATTGCCGAAAGATAGGTTCATTGAACCATTACGACAATTGATTACTGCGTTGGAAGTTGCCAGAAATGGTCGACCAAGTATTACCGGAATTTGATTCTGGGGGTTAGCGACAGGTTTTGTATCCATCATAATAAAGTCAACGGGAAAAATGAAATCCCCTACTCTAATTAACACATCCTCCAGTTCTCCCCTAGGATGGGTGATTGACCGGTCGGCCATTTAGAGAATACAGTGAGTGGGCTTAAGCTCTCCAACGCCCAATTGCTCGTACACAGAATAGGGTAGCAAATTGACACTAGCACCAAGATCTAATAGTGCTCTATTGATGTTCTTGTCCCCAATTGTTATCGAAATGGTAGGACACCCGGGGTCCTTTTGCTTTGCGGGTAAAGAATTTACAAGAGCATCACTAATAGCACTAGCCACAAAAACTTTCTTTGGCACTTGCGACTTCCTCTTTTGGTGCATAAGTCCTTTAAAATTTTTGCATATGAAGGAACTTGTTGGATTGCATCCAAAAGAGGGATATTTATGCTAACCTGTTTGAACAACTCTACAATCTTTTCCATCTGTGGCGTTGGTTTATTGGATCTCAACCGATTAGGAAAAGGAACATTTTGAAAGGTGGTTGAGTCCAATTTTTGCGGATCAGATTGTCGAGTTGGAACGGCACCCCGTGTAGATGTGTTCGTGTTGTGAGAAATGGGTCCGTTCGAGCTAGAAGAAGTAGATCCCTGTGAAGGGTGGAGAATAGGCTCTGAAGAAGAAGAAGAAGAAGGTGAAGAAGATGAAGAAGGGCCACCGGCAGGGGTGTCATTGTCAATACCCACACTGTTTTTCAACACTTTTCCCGATCTCAACGTGGTCACAGCATTTACGTTATGATTCTGCTGTTGATACGCAGCATGTGCGTGACCGGGGTTGGGCAGTGGTTGAGACGGGAGTTTTTCTTTTTCGCGCTCGCTCAAAGCTGCATTGAGTTATGCAATTTGTGCCTCAATAGATTTGATGCTTTGATCGTGTGAGGTACTGTTTTGCACCAAAGATTGAATAGAAGTCTCTAGTCTTGCTGTAGACTGTGTAGATTGCTTAAGGAACGCATCTAGACTTCTTTCGAGCGAGCTAACCTTGTCATTATTAGGTTGAACATAATTGTTTGGCTGGTAAGCGGTGTTAGGCAAAAAGTTGTTCACCTGATTAGGGTAAGGTTGCTGTTGAAAAGGTTGCTGTTGAAATTGAGTTTGTGATGGTGCTTGTTGTTGTTGTGGAGGAGGAGGTCTTTGTAAATTGTTATTTCCTTGGAATTGTTGATTTTGGTTCCAAGCGAAATTTGGGTGACTCCTCCACCCCGGATTGTATGTCGAAGAGTACGTATCGTTTCTTTGTCGTTGCTGAAATGCAGCATTGACTTGATCATGTCCTTGAGTAGATGCATTATAAGGACACTCTTCGGTTAGGTGCGATGGATCCGCACAACAAGCACAAACAGTTCGTGGAGGCATAACAGGGGCAGGAGAAGGCGATGAGATTTTGGTCTCAATCGCTTCTAGCTTTTTCGTAAGAGCGGCCATCTCGGCCTTCATAGCAATCGACATCTCTACTTGATGTATGCCTCCCCTAGATTGACCACTCGAAGAAGATGATGTGGTCTTTGTACTCTCCCACTGAATTGTTTGCTCACTAAGATCCTCAAGAAACTGCCACGCTTTGTCACTAGACTTGGAGAGAAAATGACTTTGACATATGGTTTCTAGCAACTGCTTCGTTGCCGAGTTCAATCTCTCGTAAAATGTTTGGCAAAGTTGCCAACTTTCGATCCCATGATGAGGGCATTGAACGAGTAGGTCTTTAAATCTCTCGAAGCTCTTCCAAAATGGTTCGGAAGGAAGCTGCGAAAATTATATAATCTCGTTAAGAAAAGCTTTCACAAACTCGTCACAATTTCTAATGGAATGTGATGCGGTGCTGTATAGCCACTTCTCGTCTAGGTCGCATAAGGTGAAAGGAATGACCCTTAGCCTTATCGCGTCATCACTTAATTGGGTCGTTTTCATCATAGCGCACACATTTTAGAATTTATTAATAAAAATATACGCATCTTCTGATTCCAAACCATGAAATTTAGGCAGCATATTGATGAAATGTGGTTTTATTTCAAAGTTGTCCCCATTTGCCAGTGGGGGTGAAAGACAGGTAGGTAAAGAAGTGCGGACGGGGTAGAAGAGATCCTGGAGCGCAACTCGTGCGGGTGTTTCAACAGGCGGTTGATTCGGGTTATTCGCACCTAACGGAGGTGGAATCATTCCCGTCGGTAATGTATTGTTGGGGTTAAATCCCGACATGCCTTCGGAAGAAGAATTTGAAGGTGTATGTAAGAAAGTTGACGGAATGTCGACTTCGGTGTCGAAGGGTTCGTCGGTCGGTACTAACGAATCATGGACTAATCGGGCGTTAGTATCCCTAGTCCAAAGTGACATACACCAAAAGGGGTAGTGTAGTCAGAAAAAAATAGAAGACAGAATGTGGGGGTAAGAAAACGTCAATGAAGGGAAGTGGTGTAAGTGAGTTGCAAGTTTCCTTTAGCGACAAGTTGCAAGTTTTGAAAAGATTTTTCTCTTTTTTTTTATTTATATGAGAATGTTTGCAAAGAGGTTTTTTTGAAAAGTGACTCGTGACATAATTGCTATCAACCACACATGTACAATCAGGCCTAGATTAGGTCTGCTAGATAGCTCCTAACTAGGGCTAGAAATAGGACCTCAAACCGCCTCTTCATCGACAATTGCGGCCAGGTAAGTGCCAGGTAAGTGGGAAGGAACCACAGTAGTGGGCCTAATTAATAATCACTAGCCTAGACCACACTTTCCTAGACACCGCAAAGTCAGGTTAGGATAAACGGTCGATGCCTATACTAGTCCTTTTTCCTATTGAGCTCGATGTCCTTAGGTCTGAGTCTAATATTTTTTTAATTAATTGTGGTCAATGCAAATGCTTTAAAGTGATTTTTGGGGTCCTGGGAAGGGTGATGAAATCCCCACCCAATTTGAGTTTGGTCAATTAGCCCCTTAAAGTCCGATTAAATTATGCAAAACAATAACTTCACTTGCAATCAATATTTAGCGCGGCCCAAAGAAACATGCAGATAATCTGTTATTTAGAAGGGGAAAGAAGAGTTTTTTTTAGCGCAAAGAATTCCTGCAGAAAATTTCACAAAAGATATATTGAGGTTGGCAGAGGGGAGAATGAGAAACAAACTGGAATTTTTTCGCACAGAGAAGCGCACAGACGACCACGGTTCCGCGGTTTGGACAGCAGTTAAGCCACGGTTTCGCGGTGGGACTAGGAGATCAGGTCGTCAGAAAATTTGTACGGCTCTGTTGTGAATTTTCTCCTCTATTCCGATGCGACTTTTTCTGTTTTTCACTCTGTAATTTTCCAGATCCGCGATTCTTCGCTGTTCCTGCAAGATTCAAACACTAAACCCTTCAAACAGATAAAAATTGATAAAAAATTTTTTATATTTTTTTTATATTTTCATATTTTTATAATTTTTAAACTTTATATCAACCCGAAATTACACAAAAGAAATTTTACGCCATCCCCGGCAACGGCGCCATTTGATTAGTTCAAAAATATATGCTAACCGTAATCAGAAACGGTGTCGCTTTGCAGCTAGCCGGTGAATACGGGTCGATCAACAGAGATGTGTAATTTTCTTATGTGTTTTTACGGATTGATTCCAAATGTGGTTTGATTTTGCTGATTGATTCTAAAAACTAAGTTTTATGATATTAAGGAACTTGCTTGGGTTAGGTCTAAAGTAGGGTTTGATAAGATTTGTATTTACACCTCTTTCACTGGCTTCGATTAAAACTTTTTTAGAAGTCATAGCAATTATTAGTAAAGGGGATTAGGATGATTGGGAAGAAACGATGTTTCTTCCTCTTGATCATTGTCCGTCATTTTCTAATAATTGCTATAACCTTCATGGACGTCATGCATGTCCGGTCCTTTATACTACGGTTTCACCGTTACCTCGTGGGTAGGGTGCCGTAGGGAGCGGATCATGCATGCGTGCATGAAGTTCTACTTATAAAAAATTTTGGCATTGAAAGAGATGAGAGATATTCATCTCTCAATCCCTCCTTTATTCCAAACCCTAACAAGCGAGGAAATTACTCGCTCATTAGGGTGTCTTTTAAAAATAGCATTTTGAAAGCACTTACCGATTGCATTTGAAAGAACTACACTAAATTAACTAGGGCAATTCTATGATTAATCTACGGCAAGAATTATACTAGAGAGCTAGGGCAACAATTAAATTAACACTAAGGCAGAAATTAAAATTAAAAACTTACAGAAAAGTGATGCTCTTAATCTCCCAAGAGTTCTGAAATTTTATTGATTGAAAAGAGGCATCCGTTTTACAATCTTTTGATTACAATTTATAAGTAAACAGGGAAAACTAGGGTTACAGATTCTCGCGTATGTGATTTTACAGATATGCCCACGAAAAATCCCAACCCACGCACCGACGCACCGTCACGAGAAAATTACACCGACACGGGCTTTAAATGGCCGCGGAACCGCGGCATTAGTGGGCTTGGGCCGCGGTTCCGCGGCCCTTTAGTGAGCTCAGCTCACCAAATTTCTTGAGTTGCATTCTGGTGTCCTGTACTCTCTATTTCTTCAGTACTTTTCTCTATTTGGATTCTGGATCTTCTCTAGATTTTTCAGTGAAATTTGTAGTGGTCTTTTAACTGTTTCCTTTAACATTTCGGACCATGCATTGCCTTGTGAATTGTTCTTCGTCTAGGCTTGAGTAGGACCCTTCTACTTGCTTGTCCAAAGTCACTCTTTTGTATCAACTTTCATCTTTTTCATTGTATTCGCTCCAAGAGCCTGTATCCTGTAATATGCAACAAACGTGCGTCAAAAGTACCTGTTTATTTATAAAACGAATAAAATGGGGAATACAATAATGCAATATTATAGTATGAACAGTCGTCACACAGTTGTTTCTTCACAAAGGATATTGATGTAATATCAGACATTCTGGTTACTAGATCTATGGTTTTAGATCTAGATTTGGGTAGTTTCCCAATATGGGTGCATTGACAATATTCTAATAGTATTTTAGAATAGATGACTCCTGGCATGGTGGTGTACCTGCAGGTGATGGAGTCACCCTCTCTAAAGGTGTCTTAGAGACTAAAGGAGAGAGGGAAGTGCATGATTGGCAGATCACTTGCTTAGGCAATTGAGTCAATCATGAGATGTCAAGTACCACACCAGATGTAGTTTTTGCACTAGATGTGATAAGTTTATATTAATCCAATCCTGGAGATACATAAGGAAGCAGTTTTAGAACATGAGTGAATGTTCTATGGATTTGATGACGGCAGCCTTCTTCGGGAGACGGTTATCATTCCAGGCTTCCAAGGTGACATGGATGACAGAGTGATTGTCATAGTTATAGTTTTCCCTAGTCGAGGGACAGTATTATGGACAGGTGGTCCAAGAGGATACTGCGGGAGGCATGATACTGGATACTGATTAGGTTCAGTGATCGATACAGTCTAAGAAGTTTGGATATGGAGTTCATTTATGAACTAGATCCCATCAGATATCCAGACATATTCTGAGACAGGTATTGCTCAATTTGGGAGATGGCTTTCTCCGCGAACTTGAGATTGAGAGAGACATAGAAAGAAACATCAGGGCGGATCCACTCACTGGGGCTATTTCTCGAACACAAGAGTTTTACAAACTAGCTTTGTGAAACTGATTAGTAGAGGAGTTGGATGTTCGGTATCACACGGGCTGTGAGTGTGCGACATCGCAATAATTAGCCTTGAGTGCAAGTGGGGGATTGTTGGAGATAGTACCCTCAAATTCAATTATTGGATCGCAAGTACGTGATTGCAATGATTGAGGAAGGACCTATACCGATATGACAGTCTTGCTCAAGATGATAGTATGCTATCTGGTTTGTCTTTATCATCGTATATATACTTTAGTTCACTATTGCATGATGATAGAGCCCATAGGATTCTTGCTTGACTACCAGCAGTATGATGGCGATCATATACGTGGGAGCTGGGGTCTGTAAGCACATCCTTAAAAGTTTCCCTAGTCGTGGGAGTTTCGAGACAGGGCATCGATACTCCAGAGTAGACTAGTGTATATAGTCGAGACCCCGACGAGGGGCGGTAGCCGGTCTCACAAGCCATTGGTGTTAGTTGGTTCACCTAAGATGTATACAGGTGCTCATTGGGTTATGAGTACACCGGATAGGACTCGCCGGGAACCTGCAAGTTGGTATTATACATATCGTCAGATAGCAGTTCCCTGGTGACATGTGTACAGGTTAGTTCATCGACCTGGGATCGTTATTTGTCTCGTGTGAGTTCCCACTGTGCTTAGATTACTACCCTACCACACTCAAAGGAGTTGTGCAAACAGGTTTTAGTTAGGTACAGTCCCGAGCCACATTAGAGGCAAGTGAGCGGATCGTCGGGGATTCGTCTCTCCCGGTATTGGGGGATGATGTCGCGTAGTGCACGGGTGGCCATCACTAGGAATTCTCGGCCGAGGTAGTGGAGAATTACTGATTTGGATCAGTAGTTTCTCAGGTGGTGATGGGCTTCATGCCAACACGATTTATCGCGTTATTAGGGGTCTGACTTTATCCACCCCCTTAGACTCGATATGCGATACTATTTAGACAGATGGACCGGACTGTATATACATTGTCACTGTCAGGCTCAGTAGGGTTTATAGATGAGTTCGCTCGTCAGCTTCCCTTCCAATCAATACATAGGCAAAACGTTACGTGCAGCTTGTACCTCTGACGTGCTAGTGGTTATACCCAGTGCCAGTGTGTTGATGAGTCATTAGAGTCCCCCACAGACACTTTCCCAAGTTCGGGCGAAACGTTGTAGAGGTCGTATGGTTATATGGCAAGGTTCGGAAAAAGCACGTGCGTTTTCGCACGTGTCGTTTTTCGGGCTGATAATACTGGTAGGCTTTGGTTTAAGCCGGAACCCAGTATTATACTGTGTAGATATAATATCTTTGTCTTAGATGCATTTGTATTCGGTCGTAATACAAATGTGGGTATGTTTATACTGATACGGGGTTATCCTGAAATTCGTTTCAGGATCACTTTTGGAAGTTGCCAGTTTCCAGTTTTCTACCAGCCGTATTTTGATATTCGGTTAAAATGCGGATTTATCTTTTCTTGATGAGGTGAGTCAGTGTTCTAGAAGGATCTAGAGAGGGTGACAAGGCTAGTGAGTCATTAGTGCATTAATGGAGCAATTAATGCTTGATGACTAAGGGTTAAGATTCAATATATGCATTGATTGCATTCATACTAGGTGTATTTGTGACTCATTGTTTCTTTCATGATCTTTTGCTTGTGGTCACCACTCCCTCCTCCTACACTCACCCCCCACCTCCTATAAGTGGCCGGCCACCCCCTTGAGGTTTGATTATGGTTGCTAGAAAAAGATAGGTATTGTTTTGGACCCATGGAAATTAGATAAGCCTCATTTCTCATTTCACCCGATTCCAAAAGGCAACTTCATTAACCGTTCATCCATAGCCTTGGACGTAACGAGACAAAGTGTTCTACTCATTCTCTACTTCATCTTGGTCGTCTCTTTTAGCAAACTTGACGATCGAGTTGCCTCGGTTCAGAGGCGGGAGCCCGTTTAAAGATCCGTCGACGTGGTGCCACCTGGACGAGAAGACTGGAGTTCAAGGAGATCGGAGCAGCGGCAACAAAGCGTGGGATGATGGTTGAAGACCGAAGGACTCGGATCATTCGGTATAACGTTTCTACCCACTTTGTAGATTGTTAGTTTAGCTTTAATGGCAGATCCGGGTTACGGTACACAATAGCGCCAGTTGTAAAAAGTTTTTGTTCCGCATTTAGCGTCTGTTAGACGGCCGGGGTGCTACCGTGGACTTACACGCTGAGTGTTTCTTTTCTCTCTCTCTGTGGCAGCGACCATAACCCGACCCTTGACTATGACTCAGTGACCAAAATTAACCGAACCTTCTTAAACACTGGCTTTTGGATTGTCAGAGTTGCATGCCTCATTGCCACTCCTACTTTTACTCTTTTCTCCAGGACACCCCGTATTACTACGAACGTCCACTTCCATTGGATAAAACCATCGTATGGTTATATACGAACTCGAAGGAACTTATTCGAGGATGGTTTCTGGTTCTAGAGAAAACGAATAGGACTATTCAGTTGTCTATTCCTCTTACCTTCTCTCAGGTTGCGAGTACTCCATGGTTTAGGAGATAGTACACCTATTACGCAAATTGGATAGTCTTCTTCCAAACCTTAGGCTGGTGCCGAACGGTGGGGAATGAAGAAAACCAATTAGCATAACGATGGTGTACAGAAGGTATTAAGAAAAGGCATATCAAGGGATTAGTAAGATGGCAAAGTAAATTGCGACTGCTATTCACGACCAAACCAAGTATTTCATTACCACTCCCACTTCACCTTGGTATTTCTCCAGAACACTCCGTATCACTACGAAAACCCATAGTTATTTGGATACTCCATCGTATGGTTATATACGAACTCGAAAGGAACTTGTTCCATTTCGGGGATGGATTCTGGTTCAGGAGAAATAGAAATAAGGTTTATTCGGTTGTCTTATATCTTCACCTTCTCTCGCATTGCGAGTGCTCCTAGGATTAGGACAGTACACCCATTATGCTTATTGGATAGTCTTCTTCCAAACCATAGGCTGGTGCCGAACGGTAGGGAAGGAAGAAAACCATTTAGCCTAAGATGGTGTATAGAAGGTAATGACTAAAGACATATGAAGGGATGTGGAGAGATGGCATAGAAATATACGGTTTCAATTGTGAATCTGGATATTGGAAGAGGCATTACTAGGAATACCCGGATACCCCTACGAAACATTTCAATGTTTCAATTTCACTGTGTACTGTTAAAAGAAAACTGATTTCCCTATTAGCCCTTGCTCCAGGGTATGTATTTACCAGGTATGATTCTCACATCTGTATGGTTTTACAGATGATGAGTGGGAGTAAGTTATTGGGAATTAGGTGATCATCCTCATTATATCGGAATTCGTTGTAATTGGTGATATTTGAGGAAATCACCTGGGTTGTTTGCCGGATGGCAAATATTTGGTTTTGAATATCCGTTGTTGTGCCCCAATTTCAAATTGATATATCTGTACGTCTATTTTTATAGAGTGAGATATAACTTTTTGAAATTATGTCTATGACATTTACTTATATCAGTGGATGGTTAGGTAAGGAGCATTAAACGGCGGTGTAATTCTTCTTAACCATAAGTACAGTTTTCAACCTACGACACACAGGGAATGAGTTGTTTGACTCAAGGGAATTATACAGAGTATTGTATGTTGTCCAGTGTCCATGAGGACAGAGGGGTTGGTACTCGCACTATATTCTGTTTACTTATGACTTCTTTAGTTCTTAGACAAGTTTTTAGTAGAAACACAAGGTCTAAGTTTGAGAAGTTATAGGTATATGAATAAAGTAGAGAACCTAGTATTGCAAGTATTAGGATTCTTCAAGGTGATCGAGGATGTAGATACTTGTGTATGGTATTCAGTTGATAGTAATGATTAAGAGAACTTGCTTCTCTTTCGGGTTACTCATATCTGGATGCATTCCTAAGTTGAGTAACGCTGAATGGCCTCTCTCCATTTAGTTGACATGCACTGGAGACAGCTGCATGATTTGAATCTGGTTCAATTAAATCAGTGCCTCTGTTTCTGTATTGGATATAGAACAGTTCATATCTTGACATTGTTAAGATACGGGGAGTTATCCAGCTTATGCTTAAAACCAGACTCTGGATAACTCGAGGCACGTTTCTGTAATGGCTGTTTGTGGGTTGACCCAGGCTATGACGAGGGTTGACTTTCTTCCATCTAGAAGATCAATAGTGATATTGTTCTAGACTCACTACAGTTTTAATAAAAAATGGATTTTTTTTTCAGAAAACAGTAGTGGGAGTATGGTAGAACTGGAAGTGATTCCAGAACTACAAACGATTACTGAAAATTTGTTAAGAACATAAAGATTCAATCTGATTTGACATTCCATTGGCCACTCCGCAGATATGGTGGGTAACCTCAGGCGCTCGAGAGGTACTTCGGTATGCTCAAGGACGGTGGCAGGGAGGTTCTTGTTTACCCTGACTTGCCATTGCTGTTGTTCCAGACTGTGAGACCCGGCAGGAGGATGAGTATAGCGTCCTACTAAACTAGCTTTAGAAGTGCGCGTGTATATGACTCTGCCAGAGGGTTGCCGTAGTCAGTGGGAGCAGCGGAAGCATTGGTGGACAAGTGGCTTATGTCTATTTATAGACTAAAGCAGATACAGCAGAGATAGATCATCTATTTCTGATGTGACAGTCATAGGTTTGACTTCATCAGAATAGGGGATGGATCTGTTAAGAAGGTAGTAGGGTGTGATGTCCTGGTATTTGGATGACATACATAGAGTAGGAAGTGAAATTCCTATACCACGGTCGGTTAAACCTTGGTTGTCACACAGTGGTTTCTCCACATAGGAATTGGATATTATATCAGGCATTCTGGTTACTAGATCTCTGGTTTTAGATCTAGATTTAGGAAGTGTCCCAATCTGGGTACTTAGACGGCATTCTAAAGGTGTTTTAGAATGGAAGACTCCTGCCACGGTAGTATACCTGCAGGTAATGGAGTCACCCTCTCTAAAGGTGTCTTACAGACTAAAGGGGGGAGGGATGTGCATGATTGGCAGATCACTTGCTTAGGCAATTGAGTCAATCATGAAATGTCAAGTACCACACCAGATATTGTTTTTGCACGAGATGCAGTAAGTTGATATTAATCCAATCCTGGAGAAACGATCGGAAGAAATTTTAGAACATAAGTTGATGTTCTAGGGAAATGATAACGGCAGCCTCCTTTGGGAGACAGTTATCATTCCAGGCTTCCAAGGTGACCTGGATGACAGAGTGGCTGTCAGAGTTATAGTTATCCCTCTGAAGAGGGGCAGTATTTTGGACAGGTGGTCCAGGCAGAAACTGAGGGAGGCATGGTGCAGGATACTGATTAAGTTCAGTTGACTATACAGTCTAAGAAGTTTGGAATTTGGAGTTCATTTATGAACTAGGTCCCATTAGATATCCAGACATATTCTAAGACAGGTATTGCTCATTTCGGGAGATGGGTTTCTCCGCGAACTTGAGATAAAGAGAGACATAGAAAGAAACATCACAGCGGATCCACTCACTGAGGCTATTCCTTGAACGCAATAGTTTCACAAATGAGCTTTGTGAGACTGACTAGTAGAGGAGTTGGGTGTTCGGTATCACACGGGCTTTGAGTATGCGACATCGCAATAATTAGCCTGAGTGCAAGTGGGAGATTGTTGGAGATAGTTCCCTCAGAGTCAATTATTGGATCACAGGCACGTGATTGCAATGATTGAGGGATGACCTATACCGGTAGGACAGTCTTACTCAAGATGATAGTATGCTATCTGGTTTAACTTTATCATCGTGTACTGCTTTAGGTGACTTTACAGGTCACTATTGCACGTTGATAGAGCCCCAAGGATTCTTGCTTGACTACTAGCAGTATGAGGGCGATCATATACGTGGGAGCTGGGGTCTATAAGCACATCCTCAAAAGGTCCCTAGTCGATACTCCAGAGTAGACTAGTGTATACAGTCGAGACCCCGACGAGGGGCGGTGGCCGGTCTCACAAGCCACTTTGGTCTTATACCTGACGTCAGATAGCAGTTCCCTGGTGACATGTGTACAGATTAGTTCATCGACCTGAGATCGTCATTTGTCTCGTGTGAGTTCCCACTTTACTTTGATTACTACCTTACTATGCTCAAAGGAAACGTGCAAACAGGTTTTAGTTGGGTACAGTCCCGAGATATATGGAGGCAGTGAGCGGATCTGCAGGGGTTCATCTCTCCCGGTATTGGGGGTGAGGTCGCGCTGTGTCTAGAAGAGCCATTACACAAAGCCCTCGGCCGAGGCCGAGGTAGGTATTCCAGTAGTATCTCAGGGTGTTCTGGACTACACTCCGACACGACTTGTACCGCTTTTGGGGTCTGACTTTTACCAACCCCCTAGGCCCGCCATGCGATGCTCATAGACGAACGGACCGGACTGTATGGATATTATCACTGACAGGCTTAGTAGGGTGTCAGGATGAGTTCGCTCATCGACGTCCCTTTTAGTCAATACCTGGTAGCCCGTTACGTATAGGCTAATACCTCTGACGTGCTAGTGGTTAAATCCACAACCAAAGTATTGACGAGTCTTTAGAGTCCCCCACAGACCAGTTACTCAAGTTTCGGGCGAAACGCTGTAGAGGCCGTATGGAGATATGGCAGGGTTCGATCTCATACGTGCGGTATTGCACGGATCATGATCGGACGGATAATACTAGCGGGCTTTGGTTTAAGCCGGATCCTAGTATTGTACAGTGTAGATTTTGTCTCTTTGCATTTGTATTCAGTGGGAATACAAATGCGGGTATGTATATACAGTCGCGGGGTTTTTCCTGTAATTTATTACGGGATTAGTTTTCTGAAGTTGCTAGTTTGCATTCCGTTTCGGCCAGTTTTCCTTTTTTCCTTCACGGCCGGATTTTTCCGATGGAGGGGGTTATTTGCAAGTTTGCAAATTTGTTATTGTGGAGGGGTTTCTTGTAAATGAGGGATTCATGTTAGTTCTATCATCATGAGATTCTTTTTAAGTCTTTTCCTTTGCCTTTAATGAGATGGGATTTGGATAAGAAGTGAGGGTGACATAATTTGATGATTATCACACATTTCCCCACTTGCTTTATTCCATTCATTTTTCCCTTCTCCATTTAGAGATTGGCCGGCCACTCTTTTGAGGGGGTGTGATTTTTGAGTGAGATTTTTTGATCTCATATTGATTTCATTGCTAGAAAAAAAATGAGAGCACCATTTTTCTTCCAAACTTCTTTCATTCTCCACCTCCATCATCAAAGGCAACTTCATAACCCCAAAGAGACAAACTATTCTACACTTGTCTACAGCATTTCTTGGATACGTCGGCTCGCCAACTTCGTGCCCGAGTTGCCTCGGTCTAGAGGCGGGAGCCCGTAAAAGAACCCGGTGATGTGGTGCCCGTTCCGACGAGGAGATAAAGACCGGAGATTCCGCGAGGAGATCGGAGTAGAAGCCGAAGACCGAAGGACACGGATCGCTAGGTATAGCTTTCTTCCCTTCTTCTAGTTTGCTAGAGTTAGGTTAATGGCCCAATCCGGGTTTTATAGTGCGCGGTGGTGCCGGTTCTAGTTTATAGAAAAGTTTTCGTTTCCGCATTCCGGCGTCGGATTGACGGCCGGGGCACCGCCGTGCACTTACAGTTGGAAGAGTCCCAAGCTAGATACCGTGACATACTAGACGATTAAAGGCAAGATACATCGTTACCAAGGATGCTACCAAAGAGGCAGTCTGGATATATTTAAGTTCATGAGATGAACTTTGTTCCTACCATTGTATGACAATGGAGTTGTGGCTTTTACCAAGGAACCCCCCGTCCCATCAGAAATCCAGATATAATTCTCAGGCAGTATCACCTGATCATGGAGATGGTTGATCTCCAGGGAGATCGAGGTTTGGAGAGTAGACATAGAGGACAACAGCGCGGATCCACTCACAAAGGCCTTTTTCCCAGTAGAGACTTTTATGGGATGGTTGAGTATGAGATACTTCAACCACAGCTAATTGTTGGGTATGTGATACCACAACAGATGGCCCTAGTGCAAGTAGGAGATTGTTAGTTATATGTATGCCCTAGAGGCCATTACTGTACATACGATGTATATTGTAATGGATGCTTGGACATTTATAGGGAAGACTTTCTTGCTCGACATGATAGTATGCTATCTGGTTGTACTTTATCTTAATATTTACTCTGATTGTCTCTATGTTACATGTTGATAAAGCCCTTAGGATATGTACTCGACCACTGGGACTATGATGAGATCATACTAGTGGGGCCACGGTAGTCGATGAGTACATCCTATAACTGTTCCTAGTCGAGGGTGTATCGAGACAGGGCATCGATACACCAGAGTAGACTAGCGTATACGCATCTTGACCCATATGATGGGCGATGGATGATCCCATATCTATCGGTGTTTGACATCAAGGATGGTGTACGGGTGCTCAGTAGAGACTGGGTACACTGGACGGACTCGCCGAGAACTCCCAGATGGTATTATACCTCACGTCAGATGGCAGTTCTCCGGTGACACTGGTATAGAGTAGTCTGTTGACACGAGATCGTCATAGAGTCTTGTGTGATTCCCACTGTGCTTTGATTTCCATCATACCACGTCCAAGAGGGCGTGCAAAAAGGTGGCTTTTGGGTACAGTCCCGAATCACATGGAGGCAATGAGCGATAGGAGGGGATTCGTCTCTCCCGATATAGGGTGTTGATGTTGTGCTGTGCTCGATTGGCTATAACTAGAAATCCCTTGCCAGGGTTGCTGAGATTTACTGGTAAGTGTTATCAGTAGTTTCTCAAACTCTTATAGACCTCAAATCGACACGACTTATCGAGTTACTGGGGTCTGACGTTTACCACCCCAAGGCGAGATATGCGACATATCAGATGACGAGACCGGACTGTACGGGAGTGTTACTGATTGGATTTGTTGGAGATAGTGCCATCAGAGTCAATTATTAGATCACATGCACGTGATTGCAATGATTAAGGGAGGACCTATCCCGGTAGGACAGTCTTACTCAAGATGATAGTATGCTATCTGGTTTATTTTATCATCGTGTACTGCTTTAGGTGACCTGACAGGTCGCTATTACACGTTGATAGAGCCCCTAGGATTCATGCTTGACTGCCAGCAGTATGAGGGCGATCATATACGTGAGAGCTGGTAGTCTATAAGCACATCCTTAAAAGGTCCCTAGTCGTGGGAGTTTCGAGACAGGGCATCGATACTCCAGAGTAGATTAGTGTATACAGTCGAGACCCCGACGAGGGGTGGTGGCCGGTCTCACAAGCCATTGGTGTCAGTTGGTTCACCTAAGATGTATACAGGTGCTCATTGGGTTATGAGTACACCGGACATGACTCGCCGGGAACATGCTAGTTGGTCTTATACCTGACGTCAGATAGCAGTTCCCTGGTGACATGTGTACAGGTTTGTTCATCGACCTGAGAATCGTCATTTGTCTCATGTGAGTTCCCACTATACTTTGATTACTACCCTACCACGCTCAAAGGAGATGTGCAAACAGGTTTTAGTTGGGTGCAGTCCCGAGCCACATGGAGGCAGTGAGCGGATCTTCATGGGTTCGTCTCTCCCGGTATTGGGGGTGAGGTCGCGCTGTATCTAGGAGAGCCATTACACGAAGTCCTTGTCCAAGGAAGGAGATTTGCTGGTAGGTATTCCAGTAGTATCTCAGGGTGTTCTGGATTACTCTCTGACACGACTTGTACCGCTTTTGGGGGTCTGACTTTTACCAACCCCCTAGGCCTGCCATGCAATGCTCATAGACGAACGGACCGGACTGTACGGATATTTTCACTGACAGGCTCAGTAGAGTGTCAGGATGAGTTCGCTCATCGACGTCCCTTTTGGTCAATACCTGGTAGCCCGTCACGTATTGGCTTATACCTCTGACGTGCTAGTGGTTAAATCCACAACGAAGGTGTTGACGAGTCTTTAGAGTCCCCCACAGACCAGTTTCTCAAGTTTCGGGCGAAACGCTGTAGAGGCCGTATGGAGATATGGCAGGGTTCGATCTCATACATGCGGTATTGCACGGATCATGATCGGACGGATAATACTAGCGGGCTTTGGTTTAAGCCGGATCCTAGTATTGCACAATGTAGATTTTGTCTCATTGCACTTGTATTTCTGTCGGAATACAAATACGGGTATGTATACATAGTAGCGGGGTTTTCCTATAATTTATTACGGGATCAGGTTTTTGGAGTTGCCAGTTTGTTTTCCGTTTCTGCCATTTTTCTTTGTATCCTTCAATGGCCGAAGTTTGGTGGAGGAGCGCTTATTTGCATTTGTGCAAATAAGTATTTGTGGAGGGTGTTATTTGCATATTGTTGCATCATGATGGTTTTCATGATGGGTTCACCATCCATTGACTTGATTAATCCATCATTGCTTGACTTTCTTTTGTCATCATGCTTTAACTTGTGGTATCATGATGGTTGTGGTGGAGTGTTGGATTTAGCTTGTTATCATGCTTGATCATGATCATTTTTCTCTCTCTCTTGTGTCATTTGATCCACACCCCCTTGGTATTATTCTCTCATCTCTCCCATTATGCATGGCCGGCCAATCTCATTAGGGGGCTGTCCAAATTTCTTGTGTGGGATTTTGTTCTCATTTGGCTTTGCAAAATCCCATAACACCACCTCCAAAGTTTACACTTCATTTCCGCCACCAAATGGCAACCTCCATAAACTCCAAAATGAGACATGGCACTACACATATTCTACAGCAAATCTTGGGCACGTCGACTCGCCAACTTCGTGCCCGAGTTGCCTCGGTATAGAGGTGGGAGCCCGTAAAAGAAGCCGGCGACGTGGTGCCCTTCTGGCGACTTGGTGGAGACCGGACATTCCGCGGGAGATCGGGACGACGACGAGAAGGCCGGAGGACACGGATCACTCGGTATATCTCTCTACCCCCTCTCTAGATAGCTAGGACTAGTTTAATGGCACGATCCGGGTTTTTAGTGCGCGGTAGTGCCGGTTTGAAAAGTTAAAGTAAATCATCGCTTCCGCATTCCGGCGTCGGATTGACGGCCGGGGCGCCGCCGTGCACTTACAGTGGTATCAGAGCCTCGCCATTAACCTAGTCTAGCTTGGTCTAACGTGTTTACATTTCCGATCGAACAAAAATTCCAAAACCGCGTTTTTCTCAATCGTCGGTTTCTGTCGAAATTTTTTTAGCTCCAAAAATTTTTCAGGTTGTTTCAGAATACTGTGCAGGGAATTATAAGCACTCTGTGAAAATTTGGTCGCGTGATCTCACTATACCACCGTTGAACCGTGGCCAAAACCATGCTTGGGCCGCGGTTCCACCCCCATTTAGCCTCCTCACTGGACCAATTTTTTACAGAGGGTCCTGGAAAGGGAAATTGGGGTTTTAGCATATTCTTTTTGGGCTCAGAATTTCTTTATATGCTACAGTAGTGCTTGGGGCCCACTTGGGTAAATTTGATCGATCGAAAATTTTAAACACATTAGTTCACAGTATTTACATTATATCTGCGACCGCGAATGTCACTTGATCGGTAAATCCTGTCTAACTGCTATAACCCGGTTAGACGGATTTGCGAACGTGACATTCACGTTGATGTTCTGTGATTGTGCTGAGATGTTGCGGATTGGTCGTGGGGGATAGCCTGGATGCAATGCTAGTACAGTTTTTGTTGTGTTATGTACATTTGATATTGCGGGGCGAGCGTCCGACATGTGGACTGCCGTCACTGCCTGTTTGTATTATTCTTTTGGGGCACGACCAGGTTGCGGTCAATGTACCCGTTGTATGTATATTTTATTTTCTGTACTAGGATTACCCCGCGGAGGGGTGCACGGATAGCCGGATTCTAGAGGGCAACAAGCCCGCATCTCATGGCATTGAGACGAAGGGGGCTTTACTCTAGAATTGGCGGGCTATTCGCCGCACTCGTAGGGGGTACAGGTTGACCCAGGAGGGGTACCCAAGTTACCGGATTCCGTGAAGTGCTGGGTGGTCCATTCACATTGCTGAAGGGGGCTGCCTCGCTTCAGGTTTTGGCGGGTAACTTGCCGCGCCCGTAGGGGTCTAGGATTTTCATTGCACAGGCTATCCACACGACCAGGGGAATGTCGGGTTTCAGCGGCTCTGTGAAACCCGGGGATCCCAGATATCTGTATTGTTCTGTGATGCTGTACATTTCTGTGATGTTGCATTTTTTCACGCCTTGAGCGAAATATTATATATTGATATATATATATACTAGTAGATGATGTATATGTTTTGCATCCGCGCTAGTCCAGTCCCCGCTCTGTCGTTAGTTAGCTAACCTAACGGGTAATGACGGGACCCAGTGGCGAATGCGGATGGCATATACGTACATCAGTATATTTTCGTTCTTTGTGGTGTGATCAATTGATGGGACTGCGTTGATTCGGATCAATGCAAGCTAAAAACAAGCCTATTCTGATGTTGTTGGAACTTTTTTCAAAAAGCTGTTATTGCAAGGACGTTCACTTTTGTTTTGCACAGTATTATTCCGTTGGAATATCCTGCTCCTCAGTCGACGAGGCAAGGGCCGAGATCCCTTCACCGGGAGTGACCTCTTGGACAAAAGTTTGTGTCAGGGCAATAACTTCACTATAGCCGATTACTTTTGCTTTGCATCGTGGTATTCAGTTGGAATATCCTGCACCTCATTCTACGGGGAAAGAGCCGAGATCCCTTCACCGGGAGTGACCTCTTTAGTAAAAGTTTTCGTCACTATATTTTTCTAAAGAGCTATACGTTCCTTCAACGTATCAAGTTCATTACGTTAAAGGTTTTCGCCAGAAACCATTCGTAGCCCTCCGTCGTTTCATATGGGTGGTCAATAGTATTCAAGCTGTGTATGTTGGCCAAAGTCAAGGCACAGTGATTAGTAGCTATTGGGCATTCATATGCAGCATAGATAGATGCGTTGGTTTGGGGCAGTCGTACTACTATTTTGGCCAAAGTCAAGGATATGTACGGGTGGGCTCAAATTAACCTGGAGAATGACGGGTAGAACTTGACATGTGACTTATGATATGTTGGCCAAAGTCAAGGTCATAAGAGCATGGGGTAAAAATCACATCGGGAGTTTCTAAAGAAACTGAAACTTGCCAGATATGCGCATACTTTCTGGAGTGTGATAACGTGAGCGGATTCCGTCACGTTATCATGCGATGATAGTTGGATCCCGATTCCCACTGATGAGTTGGTTTACTACTCGGGTGATCCCGACTAATTCTTCTTTCAGGTTTGGAGGAGAATTTGACGGTACAGTGGGAGGTTTCCAGATTAGATAAATTGGTAACCATTCTGATCTAGGTTAGAGTGCACGCTGAGTGTTTCTTTTCTCTCTCTCTTTGGCAGCGACCATTGACCCGACCTTAGACTATGACTCAGAGACCAAGTTAACCGAACCTTCTTAAACACTGGCTTTTGGATTGTCAGAGTTGCAAACCTCATTGCCACTCTTACTTTTACCCTTTTCTCCAGGACACCCCGTATTACTACGAACGTCCACTTCTATTGGACAAAACCATCGTATGGTTATATACGAACTCGAAGGAATTTATTCGAGGATGGTTTCCGGTTCTGGAGAAAACGAATAGGATTATTCAGTTGACTTTTCCTTTTACCTTCTCTCAAGTTGTGAGTACTCCTTGGTTTAGGAGATAGTACACCTATTACGCAAATTGGATAGTCTTCTTCCAAACCATAGGCAGGTGCCGACCGGTAGGGAATGAAGAAAACCAATTAGCCTAGCGATGGTGTACAGAAGGTATTATGTAAACACAAAGAAAGGGATTAGTAAGAGGGCAAAGTAAATTGCGACTGATATTCACGACCAAACCAAGTATTTCATTACCACTCCCACTTCACCTTTGTATTTCTCCAGGACACTCCGTATCACTACGAAAATCCACAGTTTATTGGATACTCCATCGTATGGTTATATATGAACTCGAAAGGAACTTGTTCCAGTTCGGGGATGGATTCTGGTTGAGGAGAAATAGGAATAAGGTTTATTCGGTTGTCTTTTATCTTCACCTTCTCTCGCATTGCGAGTGCTCCTAGGATTAGGACAGTACACCCATTATGCTTATTGGATAGTCTTCTTCCAAACCATAGGCTGGTGCCGAACGGTAGGGAAGGAAGAAAACCATTTGGCCTAAAGGGGTGTGCAGAAGGTAATGACTGAAGACATAGAAAGGGATTTGGAAAGATGGCAAAGAATTACACGGTTATAGTCGTGAATCTGGATAATGGAAGAGGCATTACTAGGAATACCAGAATACCCCATCGAAACATTTCAATGTTTCAGTTTCACTGTATACTGTTAAAGGAAAACTGATTTCCCGATTAGATACTTACTCCAGGGTATGTACTTACCAGGTATGATTCTCACATCTGTATGGTTTTACAGATGATGAGTGCGAGTATGTTATTGGGAATTAGGTGATCATCCTCATTATATCGGAATTCGTTGTAATTGGTGATATTTGAGGAAGTCACCTGGGTTGTTTGCTGGACGGCAAATATTTGGTTTTGAATATCCGTTGTTATGCACCAATTTCAAATTGATATATCTGTACGTCTATTGTTATAGAGTGAGATATACCTTTTTGAAATTATGTCTATGACATTTACCTATATCAGTGGATGGTTAGGTAAGGAGCATTGAACAGTGGTATAATTCTTCTTAACCATAAGTACAGTTTCAACCTACGACATACAGGGAGTGAGTTATTAGACTCAAGGGACTTGTACAGAGTATTGTATATTGTCCAGTGTCTATTAGGACAGAGGGGTTGGTCCTCGTACTATATTCGGCTTACTTATGACTTCTCTAGT
Source organism: Agapanthus africanus (assembly GCA_030015575.1). Taxonomy (NCBI): domain Eukaryota; kingdom Viridiplantae; phylum Streptophyta; class Magnoliopsida; order Asparagales; family Amaryllidaceae; genus Agapanthus; species Agapanthus africanus. The sequence goes on from JASDDO010000029.1 coordinate 222,335,865, forward strand.
TCTTGGACAAGTGCTTCGTTGAAACACAGGGTCCAAGTTTTGAGAAGTTATAGGTATATGAATAAAGTAGAGAATCAGGTGCTGCAAGTATCGGGATTTTTCAAGGTGATCGAAGATGTAGATACTTGTGTGTTGTATTCAGTTGATTGTAATGATTAAGAGAACTTGCTTCTCTTTCAGGTTACTCATAATTGGAAGCATTCCTAAGTTAGGTAACGCTGATCGGCCTCCTTCCATTTAGTTGACTTGCACTGGAGACAGCTGCATGATTTGAATCCGGTTCAATTAAATCAGTGCCTCTGTTTCTGTATTGGATATAAAACAGTTCATATTTTAACATTGTTAAGGTACGGGGAGTTGTCTGGCATATGTTTAAAACCAGACTCTGGATAACCCAAGGCATGTTTCTCTAATGGCTGTTTGTGGGTTGACCAAGGCTATGACGAGGGTTCTTCTACCATCTGGAAGATCAATAGTGATATTGTTCTAGACTCGCCACAGTTTTAATAAAAATGGATTTTTTCAGAAAACAGTAGTGGGAGTATGGTAGAACTTGAAGTGATTCCAGAACCGCAAACGATTACAGAAAGTTTGAAAGGAACCGAAAGATTCAATCTGGCTTGACATTCCATTGGCCACTCCGCAGATACGGTGTGTAACTTCAGGCACCGAGAGGTACTCCGGTAGCCTCAAGGACTGTGACAGGGAAGTTCTTGTTTACCCAGACTTGCCATTGTTGTTGTTCCAGGCTGCGAGACCCGGCAGGAGGATGAGTATAGCGTCGTTCTAAACTAGCTTTAGAAGTGTACGTGTATATGACTCTTCCAGAGGGTTGTCGTAGTCAGTGGGAGCAGCGGATGCATTGGTGGACAGGTAGCTTATGTCAATTTATAGACTAAAGCAGATATAGCGGAGATAGATCATCTATTTCTGATGTGATAGTCATAGGTTTGACTTCATCAGAATAGGGGATGAATCTGTTATGAAGGTAGTAGGGTGTGGTGTCCTGGTATTTTGATGAAATACACTGAGTAGGAAGTGACATTCCTATACTACGATCGGTTATACTTTGGTCGTCACACAGTGGTTTCTCCACATGGGACTTAGACATTATATCAGACATACTGGTTACTAGATCTATGGTTTTAGATCTAGATTTGGTTGGTTTCCCAATTAAGGGTACTTAGATAGCATTCTAAGAGTATTTAGAATGGACGACTCCTGGCACGGTAGTGTACCTGCAGGTGGTGGAGTCACTCTCTCTAAAGGTGTCTTACAGACTAAATAGGAGAGGGATGTGCATGATTGACAGATCACTTGTTTAGGCAATTGAGTCAATCATGAGATGTCAAGTACTACACCAGATGTTGTTTTTGCACTAGATGCAATAAGTTGACATTGATCCAATCCTGGAGAAACAGTCGGAAGAAGTTTTAGAACATAAGTGGATGTTCTAAGGATATGATAACGACAGCCTCATTCAGGAGACAGTTATCATTCCAGGCTTCCAAGGTGACTTGGACGACAGGGAGGTTGTCAGAGTTATAGTTTTCCTTCTGACGAGGGGCAGTATTTTGGACAGGTGGTCCAAGGAAATACTAAGGGAGGTATGGCGCAAGATACTGATTAAGTTCAGTTGACAATACAGTCTAAGAAGTTTGGATTTGGAGTTCATTTATGAGCTAGGTCCCATCAGACATCCGGACATTCTAAGACAGGTATTGCTCATTTCGGGAGATGGCTTTCTCCGCGGACTTGAGATATAGAGAGACATAGAAAGAAACATCAAAGCGGATCCACTCACTGAAGCTATTCCTCGAACGCAATAGTTTCGCAAATGAGCTTTGTGAGACTGACTAGTAGAGGAGTTGGGTGTTCGGTATCACACGGGCTGTGAGTATGCGACATCGCAATAATTAGCCTTGAGTACAAGTGGGAGATTGTTATAGATAGTGCCCTCAGAGTCAATTATTGGATCACATGCACCTAATTGCAATGATTGAGGCAGGACCTATCCCAGTAGGACAGTCTTACTCAAGATGATAGTATGCTATCTGGTTTATCTTTATCATCGTGTACTGCTTTAGGTGACCTGACAGGTCGCTATTACACGTTGATAGAGCCCCTAGGATTCATGCTTGACTGCCAGCAGTATGAGGGCGATCATATACGTGAGAGCTGGTAGTCTATAAACACATCCTTAAAAGGTCCCTAGTCGTGGGAGTTTCGAGACAGGGCATCGATACTCCAGAGTAGATTAGTGTATACAGTCGAGACCCCGACGAGGGGCGGTGGCCGGTCTCACAAGCCACTGGTGTCAGTTGGTTCACCTAAGATATATACAGGTGCTTATTGGGTTATGAGTACACCGGACAGGACTCGCCGGGAACATGCTAGTTGTTCTTATACCTGACGTCAGATAGCAGTTCCCTGGTGACATGTGTACAGGTTAGTTCATCGACCTGAGGATCGTCATTTGTCTCTTGTGAGTTCCCACTGTACTTTGATTACTACCCTACCACGCTCAAAGGAGACGTGCAAACAGGTTTTAGTTGGGTGCAGTCCCGAGCCTCCATGTCCCGAGCCACATGGAAGCAGTGAGCGGATCTTCAGGGGTTTGTCTCTCCCGGTATTGGGGGTGAGGTCGCGCTGTGTCTAGGAGAGCCATTACACGAAGTCCTTGGCCAAGGCAGGAGATTTGCTGGTAGGTATTCCAGTAGTATCTCAGGGTGTTCTGGATTACTCTCTGACACGACTTGTACTGCTTTTGGGGGTCTGACTTTTACCAACCCTTAGGCCCGCCATGCGATGCTCATAGACGAACGGACCGGACTGTACGGATATTGTCACTGACAGGCTCAGTAGGGTGTCAGGATGAGTTCGCTCATCGACGTCCCTTTTGGTCAATACCTGGTAGCCCGTCACGTATTGGCTTATACCTCTGACGTGCTAGTGGTTAAATCCACAACCAAGGTGTTGACGAGTCTTTAGAGTCCCCCACAGACCAGTTTCTCAAGTTTCGGGCGAAACGCTGTAGAGGCCTTATGGAGATATGGCAGGGTTCGATCAGATACGTGCGGTATTGCACGGATCAGGATTGGACGGTTAGTACTAGCGGGCTTTGGTTTAAGCCGGATCCTAGTATTGCACAGTATAGATTTTGTCTCATTGCATTTGTATTTCGGTCAGAATACAAATGCGGGTGTGTATACACAGTAGCGGGGTTTTCCTGTAATTTATTACGGGATCAGGTTTTTGGAGTTGCCAGTTTGTTTTCCGTTTCGGCCATATTTCTTTATATCTTTCATTGGCCGAAGTTTGGTGGAGGAGGGCTTATTTGCATTTGTGCAAATAAGTATTTGTGGAGGGTGTTATTTGCATATTGTTGCATCATGATGGTTTTCATGATGGGTGCACCATCCATTGACTTAATTAATCCATCATTGCTTGACTTTCTTTAGTCATCATGCTTTGACTTGTGGTATCATGATGATTGTGGTTGAGTGTTGGATTTAGCTGGTTATCATGCTTGATCATGATCATTTTTCTCTCTCTCTTGTATCATTTGATCCACACACCCCTTGGTATTATTCTCTCCTCCCTCCCATTATGCATGGCCGGCCAAGCTCATTAGGGGGTTGTCCAAATTTCTTGTGTGGGATTTTGTTCTCATTTGGCTTTGCAAAATCCCATAACACCACCTCCAAAGTTTACACTTCATTTCCTCCACCAAATGGCAACCTCCATAAACTCCAAAATGAGACATGGCACTACACATATTCTACAGCAAATCTTGGGCACGTCGACTCGCCAACTTTGTGCCCGACTTGCCTCGGTATAGAGGTGGGAGCCCGTAAAAGAAGCCGGCGACGTGGTGCCCTTCTGGCGACTTGGTGGAGACCGGCCATTCCGCGGGAGATCGGGACGACGACGAGAAGGCCGGAGGACACAGATCACTCGGTATATCTCTCTACCCCCTCTCTAGATAGCTAGGACTAGTTTAATGGCACGATCCGGGTTTTTTGTGAGCGGTGGTGCCGGTTTGAAAAGTTAAAGTAAATCATCGCTTCCGCATTCCGGCGTCGGATTGACGGCCGCGCCGCCGCCGTGCACTTACAGGATTCATAGGAGAATGTACAGGCTTGCTTATTGATCTTCTGAGCGCGCAATACCTGGGTCGTTGTTACGTTTAGCTGACCGCTTGCAGCTTATGGGTGTTTGATATGATCATCACCTACTGCCGGCGTATTGACGATTCTTTAGAGTCCTACACAGAGGTTTCTTGGCTCAGGCAAAATGAAGTAGGAGCACATATGTGATATGTGCGGGACCGAGGATAATGCGGTATGTGATACCGTATTGGATTCTCGCGATATGAGATATCGGCCGGGTATATGTGATATAGCTGGGTCATCGTATTAGTTGGTTATATGCGATATAGCCGGATTGTCGGATCAAGTGTTGACTCGATAATTTAATGTATAATAATATATATGATATATTAAATTACATTAACTAATATTAGCTCACTAAAAGATTCTTTTTCTCACTCGGGTAATACATTGATATATATATATGTGTGTGTGTGATATATGTTAATTGTATTATTTTATATTGTTACGATAAATATTATATATGTGATATATAATATTGTAACATGATATGATAACTAATGCAACATGTTTTGTAGAGATTAAACAAGATTAGGGTTTGTTTTGGGTTAAAGCTTTCTAGAAGTTTCTAGAAGGTTTTATTTTTGTTTTTGCAAAGATATTTTCAAGTGACTCATTCTTAACCTAACCCAAACCCTAGCCTTGGTTAATTCTCTACAAAGGTTTAGTCAACCACGGTTGTATTAATCATCACAAAAGGTTTCATGTTGATTGTTCATCTTCTTCCTTCTTTCTTTCATAGAAAAAGCTTTCTAGCTTTTTCAGGTGATGAAAAATGAGTGAGTAAATGAAAATAAAAGAGAGCAAAAATCCTACTTCATCATCCTCATCTACCCTTGCCATTTAGATGAGGGTGTTCACATCATTTTATTAGTGTTAGCCCGTGTTAATGAAACTTCAAGATAGATCATCTATGTTATCGAAGATCAGAAGCAAGGCTGCATCTTTCTCTTCGTGGAACCTCTCGAGAGTCCGGAACACGATGATCGCAGCGAAGGGACCTCAACACGGGGCTTATGAAGTGAAAGACCGGATCTACAAAGGTTGTAATCCCTCTCATTTAGTGTTAAAGTGTTTAACATACTTGTTTTCGCATAAACTCTAGTTTAAAGATCCATCTTTGGGTTGTTCAGAACGGCTAAAATTTTAATCGGGCATGGTTGATGCCTCGTAGACCCTTGTGAGCGTGACTAGCAACCCTACAACATCCAGGTTGAGGTTGTCGCCACCGTTGTATTATTTCATTTACTGTTTTCTGCTCCTAGGATAGACCCAAGGTGGGGTGCACAAACTATCGGGTACTTTGAAGTGCTTAGTGGCCTACTCACGTCGTTGAAGGAGACCGCTTCACTTTGGGTACTTGGCGAGTAGTTTGGCATACCCGTAGGGGTCTAGGGTGGAGTTTTGGCTATTCATCGTTACTGTGTAATCCGTCTTTCATTGCAGGCTCAAAGGAAATGCGGATTCCTTGTATATCCAATATGTTCATCTGTGATCTGGAATGCCTATTATTGCGTATGACGAATGTACAATATCTATATATGATAGTAGGCATTGCTTATGTTTTGCATCCGTGCTAGCCCAGCCCCCGCTCTGTCGTTAGTTAAGTAACCTAACGGGTGAATGACGGGCCGAGTGGCGAATGCGGATGGCATAAGCGGACGTTGTATTTTCGTTGTTTTCTGCAATGATAGGTTAATTGATGAGACACATTATATTAATGCAAAGAAAATAAAACAAAATTGAATCGTTGGAAAATTTTAAAAAAAAACCACTCGGTTATATTTTAAAACAGCAGATTTTTAATTGTGGAGCTTAAACCACTCCTTTTAAAAGCTATCAGGTTCCTTCGATCATATCAAGTTCACTACGTTCACGGTTTCGCCAAAACCATTCGTAGCCCTTCGTCATTTCATTTGGATATTCAGTAGTATTCAAGCTATGTATTTTGACCAACGCCAAGGCATGGTGTTTGGTAGTTGCTTGGTATTCATCTGTTGCATAGATAGATGCGTTGGTTTGGGACAGTCGTACTGTCATTTGGCCAACGTCAGGGGTATGTACGGGTGGGTTCAAATTAACAAGATAATGATGGGTGGAACTTGATATGTGACTTATGACATTTTGACCAACACCAAGGTCATGAGAGCATGGGGCAAAAATCCACATCGGGAGTTTCTAAAGAAACTGAAACTTGCTAGAGTTGCATACTATTTGGAGTGTGATAATTTTGGTAGGATTCCTTCAGCTTTATCACACGATGATATTTGGATCCCGATCCTACTGTGGGTATATGCTACTCATCGGGAGATTCTTTTCATTAAACGATCAATGCTATAAACCAAGTAGGTGTCGAGAAAGGTGTCGGCGGGGCTACGCCCCCAGGGAAAAGAGGTTATTTAATTAAGGAACTTCGCGAAAGCGTTGTAAAACCTCCCTCGAAGTACCGACATCGGCCTGGCTGAACGGTTAAGCAAGTATTGTACGGTGAGAATAGTCCTGACCAGTTCTTCTTTTTTGGTTTGAGGAAGGATTCGAGAAACAGTGGGAGCCATCCTGTTTAGATAAACTAAAAACCACTCTAAACTTGCAAGAGCATCATGCTAAAGTGTTTTCTTCTCTCTCCTAATTGCAGCGACCCAGAACATAATATGCCTTAAGTTATTATTAGATAAAAATATTTTGACAGGGCCAAACTATAAAGATTTGTTCAGGAATGTCAAGATGGCAATCACCTATGACAAATTGGGGTATGTCCTTACTACTAAGGCCCCTGCCGTCTCAGGTCCAGAATCCAGTGTCGCGGATAAAGAAATCCGCAAGACCTGGGAGTTAGACTGCGCGAAGGCCAAATGCATCGTGCTTGCCTCTATGGATAATGAACATCAGAGGAGGCACGAGAATATGGATATTGAAGCCATATTTCTCCACACCAAGGAACTGTGTGGAGAGCAATCTAGTATAGCTAGATACGAGACCTCGAAGAACTTGTTTCAGTCGAGACTGGCCATCGGATCATCTGTAGGGGAACATTTCCTTAAGATGATTGGCTACATTGAGGAGCTCGCGGACCTCGGGACAACATTAGGGAACGAGCTGTATATAGACTTGATTCTTCAGTCCCTTCCTTCCACCTACGCCCAGTTTATCTTGAATTTCAATATTCAAGGTAAAGAAGTTGAACTTCCAGAACTCCTTAACATGTTGAGAAGTGCAGAGGGCACCTTGCAGAAAACAAGGGAAACACCCACTATATTTGTTCGTGGTGCTTCCTCTTCCAGGTCCAAGGCTAGGACCAAAGGAAGGAAGAAGAAGGCCGCTACCAAACCAAGAGGTGTTGTTGGTAAGGTGGGAGTCAAGGGAAAGGCAAAGGTTGCGGTGCCGGTAGTAGCAAAGGACGAGTGCTTCCACTGTCGTAGGAAAGGCCATTGGAAGAAGGATTGCAAAGCTTGGATTGCCAAGAACGAGGACCCGAGGCAAGTTGTGGCTTCGGCTTCAGGTGTGTTTGTAATTGAAAATTGTCTGTCAATCAACTCTACTTCCTAGGTAGTGGATACCGAATCAGGATCTCATATATGCAATTCATTGCAGGTACTGAGAAGCCGTAGAGTACTGAAGGCTGGTGATATGACCTTCCAGGTTGCTAACGGAGCGAGCGTGGATGCTGTGTCCGTAGGGGATTATTACCTTGGATTGACGAGTGGACATATTTTGGTTTTGCGCAACTGTTTTTTTGTACCTAGTTTAATGTGTAATATCATATCAGTATCGTTGTTATCAAAAGAAGGTTATGATTTCACGTTTGTAAGCGATGTTGTTAACATCCACCTTAATCATGGTTTGATTGGGTCCAGTGCACTAGATAACGGTATATACGTGTTAAACTAATTACAGATTTTCAATATCCAGAACACACTAAAAATAAAGTCTCAAGATATAAATCAGGCTTTCTTATGTCATTGTAGACTAGGTCACATCAATGAGACAAGGTTAACTAAGTTACATAAAGAAGGATATTTGGATCCGTTCGAATATTAATCTAATGCCACTTGTCAATCATGTCTTAAAGGAAAGATGACAAAGACTCCGTTCACTGGACACGGAGTAAGAGAGAGCGAGCTCTTAGGACTCATACACAGCGATGTATGTGGTCCGATGTCTACACATGCAAGAAGCGATTTTTCATATTTCATTATTATTACGGATGATTTCTCTAGGTATGGATTCATTTTCTTGATGAAACATAAATCCGAGGCCTTTGAGAAATTCCCAGAATATAAGAATGAAGTAGAAAACTAAACCGGCTAAAGTATCAAGATACTGAGATCTGATCGAGGTGGTGAATACTTAAGTGCCGAGTTCTTGGGTTACCTAAAAGAGAAATGGAATTCTCTCTCAGCTTACTCCTCCATACACTCCACAAAATAACGGTTTATCGGAAAGAAGGAACCGAACCCTATTGGATATGGTACGTTCCATTTTGAGTAATGCTGAGTTACCACGATCTTTCTGGGGTTATGCACTAGAATCAGCTGCATATCTTTTGAACAGGGTTCCTACCAAGACTGTGCCTACCACACCATATCAAATGTGGAGTGGGAAGAAACCCTATCTTCAGTATCTAAAGATATGGGGATGTCCAGCTTTGTTAAAAAGCAGCATGCGGACAAACTCGAGGCACGCTCAATACAATGTACGTTTGTGGGATATCAAAAGAACTCCAAGGGATATTTTTTCTATTAAGCAGAGGAACAAAAGGTTTTGTTTCTCGTAATGTCCATTTTCTAGAACAACAGTTTTTAGAAAAGGAAACAAGTGGGAGCGCAATAGAACTAGAAGAAATTCCAGAACCACAAACTACTACTGAAAGCTTGGTAGAACCAGAAGTTCCAGAAGAACAGGACATTCCCGCACCCCTCCGCAGGAGTAGTAGGCCGTCTCGTCCGCCTGAGAGATACTATGGTTTTCTCATAGACGAGGATAGAGAGGATTGCGTCATTGATAATGATGAACTTACTAGCTTCCAGCAGGCCATCCAGAGCGGCGACTCAGTAAGATGGTTGGATGAAATGCGGACCGAGATGGAGTCCATATACACCAACAAAGTATGGACTTTGGACTTTGCTCCAGATAAGGTAAAACCCATAGGATGCAAGTGGATCTTCAGAAAGAAGATTGGTGTAGATGGACAGGTGGAAACCTATAGGGCTAGACTGGTTGCAAAGGGTTTTCGTCAAAGACCTGGCTTGGACTATGACGAAACTTTTTCTCCAGTGGCTATGCTCAAATCCATTCGGATCCTTCTTGCCATTGCTGCCTTCCACGATTATGAGATCTGGCAGATGGACGTAAAGGCGACTTTTCTAAATGGAAATTTGGACGAGTGCGTCTATATGGATCAGCCAGAAGGTTTCAATCAGAGTGGGAGCAGTAGGAAAGTGTGCAAGTTGCTTAAGTCCTTTTATGGACTAAAGAAGGCATCGCGGAGATGGAACATCTGTTTTGATGAAACGGTCAAAGAATATGACTTTATAAAAAATCCAGACTAGCCATGTATATATAGTAAGATTGTAGCACGAGCTGTCGTATTCCTCGTCTTGTACGTGGATGACATTCTCTTGATAGGAAATGAAATTCCAATGCTACAATCTGTTAGAGGATTCTTGTCACACAGGTTCTCTATGAAAGACCTGAGTGATGCCTCTTACATTCTGGGGATCCAGATCTGTCGTGATAGATCTGAGAGAATGTTGGGACTTTCACAGTCCAGGTATATCAACACTATACTGAGAAGATTCAGTATGGAAGATTCTAAGCGCGATAATTTACCGGTTTGTCACGGAATCACCCTCTTCAAAGAGATGTCTCCCAAGACTGATTTGGAAAGGGATCGCATGTCAGTTATACCCTACGCTTCTGCGGTAGGCTCTATAATGTATGCTATGTTGTGTACCAGACCAGATGTAGCTTACGCACTAAGCATGGTAAGCCAGTATCAGTCAGACCCAGGGAAGAAGCACAGGATTGCAGTAAAGAACATTCTCAAGCACCTGAGAAGGACTAAGGATATGTTCTTGGTTTACGGCGGAAAAGACCTCCAGATTGAGGCTTTTGCTGACTCAAGCTTCCAGAGTGACAAGAATGACTCCAGGTCCATGTCAGGTTATGTCTTTACCCTCAATGGAGGGACGGTGTGCTGGAAGAGTTCCAAGCAGGACACCGTTGCTGACTCGACGATGGAAGCGGAGTATATCGCAGCTTCTGATGCCGCAAAAGAAGCAGTCTGGGTAAAGAAGTTCTTGACAGAACTTCGGGTGGTTCCATCCATTGTTGATCCAATACCTTTGTATTGTGGCAACAACGGGGATATAGCTTTTGCGAAGGAACCCAGGTCCCATCCAAAGTCCAGACACATCTTGAGGCGGTATCACTTGATCAGGGAGATCATAGATCGCTAGGAGATCGAGGTCCGGAGAGTTGCTACAGAGGAGAACACCGCAGATCTATTCACAAAGGCCTTACCTGAAACGTAGTTCGAGAGGCTATTCGAGATGATAGGTCTTCAATACGCCAGTACATGGCCCCAGTGCAAGTGGGAGATTGTTAGTGTATATGCCCTAGGGGCCATTATTGTATCATACTAGCTTTTATATTACTAAATGGAAGTTTGGGATATTCACAATTATATTAACAGTCCTGCTCAACATAGTAGTATGCTACTTGGTTTATATCTATCTTCATATGTGTATATGTTTCTTTTAGCATATCACGAATACACATTGATAGAGTCCATAGGATCTTGCTTGACTACCAGAGTTGTGATGGCAGTCATACTACTGGGGCTGGGTAGTCTACAAGCACATCCTTTTTCAGGTCCCTAGTCGTAGGATTATCGAGACATGGCATCGATACTCCGGAGTAGACTAGTGTGTACGCTTCTCTTCCCAGCAGGGGAAATGGTCTGTCCCACAGCCATTAGTACGTTGTACTGGAGATAGTATGCAGGTGCTCGTTGGGATACGAGTACACCGGATAGGATTCGTAGAGAACTGTTGGTTGGTATTGTACCCGTCGTCAGTTAACAGTTCCCAGGTGACATGAGTACAGTATAGTCCGTAGACTTGACACTGCTGCTTCGCCTTGAGTGTGTTCCCACTGTTCTTAGATTGCTACCCTACCACGGCTCGACTGAGTCGTGCAAACAGGTAGAAGTTGGGTGCAGTCCCGAAGCACTTGGAGGCAGTGGCGGTTAGATAGGATTCGTCTCTCCCACTGTTGGGGGTTGATATCGCGCTGTGTTTGGAGAGCCATTACGCAAGGTCCTTGGCCAGGGCAAGCGAGATTTACTGGTAGGTTTTCCAGTAACTTCTCAAGGTGTAATGGGCTTCACTCCAACATGACTTATACCGCTTTTAGCGGACTGACGCTTGCCGCCCCTAGGCCCGATATGCGATAGTCTTAGACGAACAGACCGGACTGTACGGAGATTGTCACATCTGCTCAGTATGAGTTCGGATGGGTTTCTTCATCGGCCTTCTTATCGACATCTACCTGGGGACCGCTACGTACAGCTATTACCGCTTGTGGCCTGTGGTTAAACCCACCGCCAGCATAGTGTCGAGTCTTTAGAGTCCCACACAGAGAGTTTCCCTGCTTCAGGCGAAATGATATAGAGGTCGTATGGTTTTACGACAGGGTTCGTACATATACGTGTACCTGTGCACGTATGATGTTCGGACAGATTATACTAGCGGGCTTTGGTTTATGCCAGATTCTAGTATTGGATTATTGGATTTATGCAGTCTCAGTATATCCGTGTTTTTCGTAACTACGGATGGGAGGGGCGTTATCGTAATTACTCGAGAAGCTTCTAGAAGAAAGTTGACTCATTTAGTTTTAATTCATTTATGAATTAAACTAAATGAGGTGGAGAGGTGATGTGTTATTTGCATTAAATGTTTTAATGATTCATTAGAAGTGAGTTAATGAAGCATGGTTGTTATTAATGTATATTATTATTTTGGATAATTATCATGCTTCATATATTCACAAATGAGTAATCATTCATTATCATTCTCACATACACATTTTCTCTCCTCAAGCTCTCCTCTTCTTCAATCTAACCTTAATCCTCTCATGTGTTGAGATCCCAAGGGTTAGAAAGACTAATAGATCCTTAATCTATCTCTATATCTTCTAGGTCACTTGGATTAGCAATCCTAACTACTTAGTTACCTCAAGTTGGAGGTTAAAGATTGAAGAAAGAACTCTCGGGTGGATCTTCTATCACATCGAGGAGGCCGACGAGGAGGTGAACAACAAGAACAAGAAGGACTAGTATCTTGAGTTATAATCATTTATCATAGTAGTTTAGCACTTCTGGGTAGTCAATGTTACTTTGAACAAAATGATTGTTTTTCCTATTCCGCCTCCCCGCATCTTGTGGGGTGTGTAACGTTGACTTACATAGGAAAGTGACAGAAGATCCCTAGTTATTCATGGATAAGTGACTAGGACATTCCGTTCGGTTGGATGCTCCTGTAAGTCCACGTTACCTCTCCCGGTACTTACGGGCTTGAAAAACGATTTTTTCTTTAGGTGTTAACATGGACTCAAAATACGGATCTTTGTTAAACAACTATCTAACAAACCTAACAAGAGTTTTACCTACTCGGTTAGGGGTTATACCTTAACTTGAACTTCTTCTCTTGGTCTCCTTGCGGTGGTCGGATCGGCCTCACCTCGTCGTCTCTTTGTGCCGAAGATGGATCCACCTGAAAGCTTCTACCTTTTGCATCACTTCAAACTAGAAGAAACTAGAACACATGGTTTGCTAAACCTTGTGAACTAGGATGAGTAGAAGAGTGTGTTGGGTTTTATCTCAATGGTTCTTGCTTCTCAACACATGAGACAAGTGAACCATGAACTAGAGAGAGAGCAAGAGGAAGAGGGAGAGCTCAAGCATGAGAGAGAAAGGAAATGAAAGAATGAGCAAGACTTTTTGTCATCCAAGCTCTCATAATCCAAAATCATGATAACTCATAATAGTAATTGAGTATTATATGATGGATCAAGTCAAAATGGCCATATCATTTCATGCACTCATTTTGCAAAAAGAAACAAGCAAGCAAAAGTCTTTGCCATGAAATGATAGCCATTGTAATGATGAAGGTCAACAAGTCCAACCTAGTCAACCGGTCAACTAAGTCAACAAGTCAACAAAGTCAACCATCAACAACCATGTCACAATAATACTTAATTAATACTATTGTTAATCATATTTCTTATTCTCATTAGGGTTTAGCAAAAAGTCAACAGTCAACAACCCTAATGAGAATCCTCTGCCTCTGTCTCTCTGTCAACTGTGCATACACACCCGCATCCGCGTTCCGAGGAACACGCATACAAACGAGATAAAACCAATCCCAAAACGTACACTAGGATCTGGCTTAAACCAAAGCCTGCTAGTGTTAGCTGCCCGGACACTAAACGTGCACAAGTGCACGGATGTGACCGAACCCTGTCGCAAAACCATGCGACCTCTACCCTTTTGACTAAAGGCGAATAGCTCTCTGTGTGGGACTCTAAAGACTCGACACTACGCTGGCAGTGGGTTTAACCACAGACCGCAAGCGGCACTAGCTGTGCGTAACGGTCCCCAGGTAGATGCCGATAAGAAGATGGACGAGGTGAAACCCATCTGAACTCCTACTGAGCCTGAATGTGACAATCTGCGTACAGTCCGGTCTGTTCATCTGAGAATATCGCATGGCGGGACTATGAGGGCGATAAACGTCAGTCCCCTAATAGCGGTACAAGTCGTGTCGGAGTGTAGCCCAGAACACCCTGAGATAACAATGGAAACCTACCAGTATATCTCGCTTGCTCTGGCTGGGACTTTGTGTAATGGCTCTCCTAGACACAGTGATATATCAACCCCCAATACCAAGAGAGACGAATCCTGTCTAACCGTCACTGCCTCCAAGTGCTTCGGGACTGCACCCAACTACTACCTGTTTGCACGACTCCTTTGAGCCGTGGTAGGGTAGTAATCTAAGTACAGTGGGAACACACTCGAGGCGAAGTGACAGTGTCAAGTCAGCGGACTAAGCTGTACTCATGTCACCTGGGAACTGATAACTGACGATAGGTATAGTACCAACCATCAGTTCCCGACGAGTCCTGTCCAGTGTACTCGTAACCTAACGAGCACCCGCATCTATCTCAAGTACGACGTACTGACGGCTGTGGGACAGACCGTCTCCCATACTGGGATGAGAAGCGCATACGCTAGTCTACTCCGGAGTATCGATGCCCTGTCTCGATAGTCCTACGACTAGGGACCTGCATAAGTATGTGCTTGTTGATTACCCAGCGCCCACGAATGTGACTGCCATCACAACGCCGATAATCAAGCAAAGATCCTAAGGGCTCCGCTAATGTGTATAGGTGATATACTAAAATAAACACATGTACACATTAAAGTAGTAACAAACAAAGTAGCATACTACTATTTTGAGAAAGATTGTCTATATTAGGTGAATATCCCAAGCTTCCATTAAGTAATATACAAACTAGTATGATACAGTAATGGCCTCTAGGGCATATACACTAACAATCTCCCACTTGCACTAAGGCCATATACTGGCGTATCGAAGACCTATCATCTCGATCGGCCGCTCGAACTTAGTCTGGGGTAAGGCCTTCGTGAGTGGATCTGCATTGTTATCTTCCGTAGCAACTCTCCGAACCTCGATCTCCTGGAGACCCACAATCTCCTTGATCAGGTGATACCGCCTCAAGATGTGTCTGGATCTCTGATGGGACCTGGGTTCCTTCGCTAAAGCTATAGCCCCGTTGTTGTCGCAATACAGAGGTATTGGATCAACAATGGACGGAACCACCTGAAATTCTGTTAAGAACTTCCTTATCCAGACGACTTCTTTTGTGGCATCTACAACAGCGATATATTCTGCTTCCATCATCGAGTCAGCAACGGTTTCCTGTTTGGAACTCTTCCAACACACCGCCCCTCCATTGATGGTAAAGACATAACCCGACATGGACTTGGAATCATCCTTATCACTCTGGAAGCTGGAGTCAGCAAAGGTCTCGATCTGGAGGTCTTTTCCGCCATACACCAAGAACATCTCCTTAGTCCTTCTCAGGTACTTGAGAATGTTCTTTACCGCTATCCAGTGCTTCTCCCCAGGGTTTGACTGATACCGTCTTACCACACTCAGTGCATAAGCTACATCTGGTCTGGTACACAACATCACATACATTATAGAGCCTACCGCAGAAGCGTAGGGTATAATAGACTTGCGATCCCTTTCCAAATTAGTCTTGGGAGACATCTCCTTGGAGAGGGTGATCCTGTGACAAGCCGGTAGATTACCGTGCTTGGAATCTTCCATACTGAATCTTCTCAGTATGGTGTCGATGTACCTGGACTGTGAAAGTCCTAATATCCTCTTGGATCTGTCACGATAGATCCGGATCCCCAGAATATAAGAGGCATCACCTAGGTCTTTCATGGAGAATCTGTGCGATAAGAACCCCTTGATAGATTGTAGCATAGGAATGTCATTTCCTATTAAAAGAATGTCATCCACATACAAAACGAGGAATACGACAGTTCTTGCTACAAATCTACTATAGATGCATGGTTCATCTGGATTTTTGATAAAGCCAAATTCTTTGACCGTCTTGTAAGTCCATGCTACCTCTCCCGGTACTTTCGGGAATGCGGAATTTAGTAAAAAACGATTTTTACGGAGGTGGTAACATGGACCTAAAACCCGGATCTTGGTTAAACATCTATCTAGCAACCTAACTACGAGTTTCTAGCTACTCGGTTAGGGGGTTATACCTTGCTTGTCTTGAACTCCTTCGTCTTCAAACTCCGATGGTGGTCCGGATTGGCTTCTTCCCGTCGTCTTCGTACGCCGAAGATAGATCCACCTGAAAGCTCCAACCTTTGGCTCCTTCTTCGTTCTTTGAAGAAACTAGTTCACTCGGTTTGCTAAACCTTGTGAACTAGAATGAGTAGAGAAGAGTTTGTGTGGGATTTTATCTATGGTTCTTGATTCTCAACTCATGAGACAAGAGAACCATAGATTAAAGAGAGGGAAAAAGAGCAAGAGGGTGAGAGCAAAACAAGAGAGCTCAAGAACAAGAGAGAGAATGAGCAAGAAAGAATGAGCAAGAAAGAATGAGCAAGTTTTTTTTCTCTCACCCTCTCATAATCCAAAGTCATGATAACTCATCATACTAAAAAAAGTCTTATGTGATGGTTGAAGCAACCATAACCATATCATTTCATGCACTCATTTTACACAAATGAGCAAGCAAACAAAAGTCTTTGCCATGAAATGATGGCTATGGTCATCATGATGGTCAACTAGTCAAGCCTAGTCAACCGGTCAACAAAGTCAACAAGTCAACAAAAGTCAACAAGTCAACAAAGTCAACAAAAGTCAACAACCATGTCACCATAATACTTAATTAATATAATAGTTAATCTCATATCAAATTCTCATTAGGGTTGAGCAAAAAGTCAAATAGTCAACGGTCAACTGTCAACAACCCTAACGAGAATCTGCTGCCACTGCCTCCCTGTCAACTGTGCATACACACCCGCATCCGCGTTCCGGGGAACACGAATGCAAACTGGATAAATCCAATCCCAAAAAGTACACTAGGATCTGGCTTAAACCAAAGCCCGCTAGTGTAAACTGTCCGGACACTGTACGTGCACAAGTGTACGGATGTGAACGAACCCTGTCGCAAAACCATGCGACCTGTCGCAATACCATGCGACCTCTACTATTTTGCCTAAAGGCGAAAAGCTTTCTGCGTGGGACTCTAAAGACTCGACACTACGCTGGCAGTGGGTTTAACCACAGACCGCAAGCGGCACTAGCTGTGCGTAACGGTCCCCAGGTAATGCCGACAAGAAGACCGACGAGGCGAAACCCATCTGAACTCCTACTGAGCCTGAGTGTGACATTCTCTGTACAGTCCGGTCTGTTCGTCTGATACATCGCATGGCAGGCCTAGGGGGCGGTAAACGTCAGTCCCCCAATAGCGGTACAAGTCGTGCCGGAGCGAAGCCCAAAACACCCTGAGATAGCACTGGAAACCTACCAGTATATCTCGTTTGCCCTGGCCAGGGACTACTCGTGTAATGGCTCTCCTAGACACAGCGCGATGTCAACCCCCAATACCGGGAGAGACGAATCCTGTCTAACCGTCACTGCCTCCAAGTGCTTCGGGACTGCACCCAACCACTACCTGTTTGCACGACTCCTTTGAGCCGTGGTAGGGTAGTGATCAAAGTACAGTGGGAACACACTCGAGGCGAATTGACAGTGTCAAGTCAGCGGACTAAGCTGTACTCATGTCACCTGGGAACTGATAACTGACGATAGGCATAATACCAACTAGTTAGTTCCCGACGAGTCCTGTCCAGTGTACCAGTAACCTAACGAGCACCCGCATACTATCTCAAGTACGACGTACTGACGGCTGTGGGACAGACCGTCTCCCACACTGGGATGAGAAGCGCATGCGCTGGTCTACTCCGGAGTATCGATGCCCTGTCTCGATAGTCCTGCGACCAGGAACCTGTATAAGGATGTGCTTATAGATTACCCAGCCCCACTAGTGTGACGGCCATCACATCGCTGGTAATCAAGCAAAGATCCTAAGGGCTCCACTAATGTGTATAGGCGATATACGAAAATAAACACATGTACAAATTGAAGTAGAAACAAACCAAGTAGCATACTACTATTTTGAGCAAGATTGTATATACAAGGTGAATATCCCAAGCTTCCATTAAGTAATATACAAACTAGTATGATACAGTAATGGCCTCTAGGGCATATACACTAACAATCTCCCACTTGCACTAAGGCCATGTACTGGCGTATCGAAGACCTATCATCTCGATTAGCCGCTCGAACTGAGTCTGGGGCAGGGCCTTGGGGAATGGATCTGCAGTGTTATCTTCTGAAGCGACTCTCCGAACCTCGATCTCCTGGCGATCTACGATCTCCCTGATCAGGTGATACCGCCTCAAGATGTGCCTGGATCTCTGATGGGACCTGGGTTCCTTCGCTAAAGCTATAGCCCCGTTGTTGTCGCAATACAGAGGTATTGGATAAACAATGGACGGAACCACCTGAAGTTCTTTCAAGAACTTCCCCATCCAGACATCTTCTTTTGCGGCATCAGATGCAGCGATGTATTCCGCTTCCATCGTCGAGTCTGCAACGGTTTCTTGTTTGGAACTCTTCCAACACACTGCCCCTCCATTGAGGGTAAAGACAAAACCCGACATGGACTTGGAATCATCCTTGTCACTCTGGAAGCTGGAGTCAGCAAAGGCCTCGATCTGGAGGTCTTTTCCGCCATACACCAAGAACATCTCCTTAGTCCTTCTCAGGTACTTGAGAATGTTCTTTACCGCTATCCAGTGTTTCTCCCCAGGGTTTGACTGATACCGGCTTACCACACTCAGTGCATAAGCTACATCCGGTCTGGTACACAACATCGCATACATTATAGAGCTTACCGCAGAAGCGTAGGGTATAATAGACATGCGATCCCTCTCCAAATCAGTCTTGGGAGACATCTCTTTAGAGAGGGTGATCCCGTGACAAGCCGGTAGGTTACCGCGCTTGGAATCTTCCATACTCAATCTTTTCAGTATGGTGTCGATGTACCTGGACTGTGAAAGTCCTAATATCCTCTTGGATCTATCACGATGGATCCGGATCCCCAGGATGTATGAGGCATCACCCAGGTCTTTCATGGAGAACCTGTGCGACAAGAACCCCTTGACAGATTGTAGCATAGGAATGTCATTTCCTATTAAGAGAATGTCATCCACGTATAAAACGAGGAATACTACAGTTCTCGCTACAAATCTACTGTAGATGCATGGTTCATCTGGATTTTTGATAAAGCCAAATTCTTTGACCGTCTTATCAAAACAGATGTTCCAACTCCGCGATGCCTGCTTTAGTCCATAGATGGACTTAAGCAACTTGCACACCTTTCCGCTGCTCCCACTCTGAATGAAACCCTCTGGCTGGTCCATATAGACACACTCCTCTAAATTTCCATTTAGAAAAGCTGTCTTTACGTCAATTTGCCAGATCTCATAATCGTGGAAGGCAGCAATGGCAAGAAGGATCCGAATGGATTTCAGCATGGCTACTGGAGAAAAGGTTTCGTCATAGTCCAAGCCAAGTCTTTGACGAAAACCCTTTGCTACCAGCCTAGCTTTATAGGTCTCAACCTGTCCATCTACACCAATCTTCCTTTTGAAGATCCACTTGCATCCTACGGGTATTACCCCGTCTGGAGCAATGTCCAACGTCCATACCTTGTTGGTGTACATGGACTCCATTTCGGTCCGCATTGCATCCAGCCACTTCACTGAGTCAATGCTCTGAACGGCCTGCTGGAAGCTAGTAGGCTCATCATAATCTATGATGCAATCCTCTCTATCCCCGTCTATGAGAAAACCGTAGTATCTCTCGGGCGGATGAGACTGTCTACTACTCCTGCGGAGCGGCGTAGGAATGTCCTGTTCTGTTGAACCCTCTGGTTCCACTAAGCTTTCAGTAACAGTCTGTGGTTCTGGAACTTCTTCCAGTTCTATTGTGCTCCCACTTATCTGGGTTTCCAAAAACTCAGTTTCCAAGAAGCGGGCATGCTGAGAAACAAAAACCTTTTGTTCCTCAGCGGGATAGAAAAGATACCCCCTGGAGTTCCTTGGGTATCCCACAAACTTACACTGTACTGAACGTGCCTCAAGCTTGTCCGCATGCTGCTTTTTTACAAAAGCTGGACATCCCCATACCTTAAGATACTTAAGACAAGGTTTCTTTCCAGTCCACATCTCATATGGGGTGGTAGGCACAGTCTTGGTGGGAGCCTTGTTCAAGAGATACGCAGCTGCTTCTAGTGCATATCCCCAGAATGATCGCGGTAACTCAGCGTTACTCATCATGGACCGAACCATATCCAATAGGGTTCGGTTCCGTCTATCCGATACACCGTTATGTTGCGGGGTGTATGGAGGAGTAAGCTGAGAGAGAATTCCGTTCTCTTTTAAATAGTCCAGGAACTCGGCACTTAAGTATTCTCCACCTCGATCCGATCTTAGAATCTTAATACTTTTGCCGGTCTGTTTTTCTACTTCATTCTTATACTCCTGGAATTTTCCAAAGGCTTCGGACTTATGTTTCATTAAGAAGACATAACTGTACCTTGAGAAGTCATCCGTAAAATTCATAACCTTCTTTAGAAACAAAAGATACAGAAATGATATTACAAGTTGCGTTGGGTACAAAAAAGCAATTACGCAAAACCAAAACATGTCCATCTGACATTCTCAGGTGATAGTCCCCCATGGCTTTAGCATCCATGCTAGCTCCGTTCGCAACTCTGAGGGTCATGTCACCTGCCTTCAAAACCCTACGGTTTCTCAACGCCTGCAAAGAATTACAGATATGAGATCCTGATCCGGTATCCAATACCCAGGAAGTAGAGTTTATTGAAAGACAGTTTTCAATAACATACACACCTCAAGCTGAAGCTGCAACCTGCTTCAATTCCTGTGTCGTGGCTTTCCAAGCCCTGCAATCATTCTTCCAGTGACCTTTCTTATGACAATAGAAGCATTCTTCCTTATCCACAAGCTTCCCCGCTTTCTTTGTTGCTTTAGCTTTTCCCTTCGTATCCACTTTACTAACACCGCCCCTTGGTTTGGCGGGTGCTTTCTTCTTCTTTCCCTTGGCTTTCGCCTTGGACCTAGAAGAAGATGATCCTCCTACAAACAAAGTGGATGTTTCCCTACCTTTCTGTAGGGTGCCCTCTGCGCTCCTCAGCATGTTGAGGAGCTCTGAAAGTTCAACCTCTTTTTCTTGTAAGTTGAAGTTCAGTATAAACTGGGCGTAAGTGGAAGGAAGGGACTGGAGAACTATATCTGTATACAGTTCACTCTCCAGTGTGATCCCTAGGTCCGCGAGCTCCTCAATGTAGCCGATCATCTTTAGCACGTGCTCGGCTACTGATGATCCGACGGCCATTCTTGCCGAAAATAACTTTTTCGACACTTCGTATCTTGCGATACGAGATTGCTCTCCATACAGTTCTTTTGTATGGAGAAATATGGATTCAAGGTCCATATTCTCGTGCCTCCTCTGATGTTCGTTGTCCATCGAGGCAAGTACGAGGCACTTGGCCTTCGTGCTATCAATCTCCCAAGTCTTGCGGATTTCCTTATCCGCGACGCTGGAAGTGGGACCAGGGGCAGGGGGAGCTTTGGTGGTAAGAAGATACCCCAGCTTGTCGTAAGTGATTGCTATCTTGACATTCCTGAGCCAATCTTTGTAGTTTGGCCCTGTCAGTTTGTTTTTATCTAGGAGTAACTTAAGTCTAGTCATGTCGATTTGGTCGCTGCAATTAGGAGAGAGAAGAAGAAACACTCAGCATGATGCTCTTGCAAGTTTAGAGTGGTTTTTAGTTTGTCTAAACAGGATGGCTCCCACTGTTTCTCGAATCCCTCCTCAAACCATAAAGGAAGAATTAGTCGGGATCAATCCCACCGCACAATACTTGCTTAACCGTTCAGCCAGGCCGGTGTCGGTACTTCGAGGGAGGTTTTCCAACGCTTTCGCGAAGTTCCTTAATTAAAGAACCTCTTTTCCCTGGGGGCGTAGCCCCGCTAACACCTTTCTAGGCACCTACTAGGTTTATAGCATTGATCGATTAGTGAGAAATTTCCCGAGGAGTAGCATATACTCACAGTAGGATCGGGATCCAAATATCATCGCGTGACGAAACTGAAGGAATCCTACCAGAATCATCACACTCCAAATGGTATGCAAATCTAGCAAGTTTCAGTGCTTATGAAACTCCCGATGTGGATTTTTGCCCCATGCTCTTATGACCTTGACGAAGGTCAACAAATCATAAGTCACATGTCAAGTTCTGCCCGTCATTATCCAGGTTAATTTGAATCCACCCGTATATACCCTTGACGAAGGTCAACAAGGTAATGCGAATTTCCCAAACCAACGCATCTATCTATGCTACATATGAATACCCAACAGCTACCAATCACTATGCCTTGACGAAGGTCAACAAACACAGCTTGAATACTATTGAATATTCATACGAAACGACGGAGGGCTACGAATGGTTTTGGCAAAACCGTGAACGTAGTGAACTTGATTTGGTCGATGGAACGAGATAGCTTTTAAAAGGAGTGGCTCAAGCTCCGCATTTAAAAGTTGGTTTTGAAAAGAACCGAGTGGTTTTTCGAAAGTGTTCCAACGACTTTAACTTGGTTTATTATCTTGCATTAGTTCTTTTAATGCGTGATATTCTTGCATTAGTTCTTTTAATGCGTCCCATCGTTTAATCCTACCATTGCAGAAAACAACCAAAATATGACGTACGCTTATGCCATTCGCATTCACCATGGGGCCCCGTCATTACCCGTTAGGTTACTTAACTAACGACAGAGCGGGGGCTGGGCTAGCGCGGCTGTAAAACATAAGAAACGCCTAAATAATATCATATATAGATATACTGCAATGATAAACATTTCAGATCACAGATGAATACATTGGATATACTAGGAATCTGTAATTCGCACGAGCCTGTAACGAAAAACAGATTACACGGTCGCGGTGAATAGCCAAATACCCCACCCAAGACCCCTACGGGTGCGGCAAACTACCCGCCAAGTACCCGAAGCGTAGTAACCTCCCTCATCTCCATGAGTAGGCCACTCGAAACTTCGGCATACCCGGTAGTTTGTGCACCCCCTCCATGGGTCTATCCTAGGAGCAAAAACAGTAAAAAGAAATTATACAATGACGGCTACAACCCCGACCCGGTTGTGCGGCCATACAAATAATTATTACATCAATTTATAAATTTACATGAATTGAAAGAAAAGAAAACTCTCGTCTCACAACCCCCGGCTATTCACCCGCGACAATCCAACATATTCATATCCACATTCCAGTAACATTAGAGATCACAGATTTGTATAACCCCCACTAATCGACATATAGCGATTAGTAGACGTTCAATACAAATATCACAATACAGAAAAACCCGTTAACTAAAGTCTTTTAGAAGTTCGATCAAAAATACGGATTTTCGGGACCCCAAAAATAAATTTTTCGTTCTGGAAAATCTGGGTTGAAAATATATATTCCAAAAATCCCAAAATACCCCCAGAAGAACACTGCACCAAAAATGGACCACGGCCGAGTCAACTCGGCCGCGGATCCGCGGCGGGAGCGTGCTCCCGCCGCGTTTCCGCGGCGCTTTGACTCGATCGTTGGACCAATTTTGGTGGGTGTTCACAGAAAAGCCTGAGCCGATTTTAGGTGTGAAAATAATCAACTTTTGAACAGTATAAAAATCGACAGAAACTTCGAATTTCGGGGTTTGTTTTCGGGACTTTTTCTTTGATCGATCTTCTAATTACTTGCTAACATGTTAGATAGAGTTTAACTAGGCTCTGATACCACTGTAGGTCCATGCTACCTCTCCCGGTACTTTCGGGAATGCGGAATTTAGTAAAAAACGATTTTTACGGAGGTGGTAACATGGACCTAAAACCCGGATCTTGGTTAAACATCTATCTAGCAACCTAACTACGAGTTTCTAGCTACTCGGTTAAGGGGTTATACCTTGCTTGTCTTGAACTCCTTCGTCTTCAAACTCCGATGGTGGTCCGGATTGGCTTCTTCCCGTCGTCTCCGTACGCCGAAGGTAGATCCACCTGAAAGCTCCAACCTTTGGCTCCTTCTTCGTTCTTTGAAGAAACTAGTTCACTCAGTTTACTAAACCTTGTGAACTAGAATGAGTAGAGAAGAGTTTGTGTGGGATTTTATCTATGGTTCTTGATTCTCAACTCATGAGACAAGAGAACCATAGATTAAAGAGAGGGAAAAAGAGCAAGAGGGTGAGAGCAAAACAAGAGAGCTCAAGAACAAGAGAGAACGAGCAAGAAAGAATGAGTAAGTCTTTTGTCTCTCACCCTCTCATAATCCAAAGTCATGATAACTCATCATACTAAAAAAAGTCTTATGTGATGGTTGAAGCAACCATAACCATATCATTTCATGCACTCATTTTACACAAATGAGCAAGCAAACAAAAGTCTTTGCCATGAAATGATGGCTATGGTTATCATGATGGTCAACTAGTCAAGCCTAGTCAACCGATCAACAAAGTCAACAAGTCAACAAAAGTCAACAAGTCAACAAAGTCAACAAAAGTCAACAACCATGTCACCATAATACTTAATTAATATAATAGTTAATCTCATATCAAATTCTCATTAGGGTTGGGCAAAAAGTCAAATAGTCAACGGTCAACAACCCTAACGAGAATCTGCTGCCACTGCCTCCCTGTCAACTGTGCATACACACCCGCATCCGCGTTCCGAGGAACACGAATGCAAACTGGATAAATCCAATCCCAAAAGGTACACTAGGATCTGGCTTAAACCAAAGCCCGTTAGTGTAAACTGTCCGGACACTGTACGTGCACAAGTGCACGGACGTGAACGAACCCTGTCGCAAAACCATGCGACCTGTCGCAATACCATGCGACCTCTACTCTTTTGCCTAAAGGCGAAAATCTTTCTGTGTGGGACTCTAAAGACTCGACACTACGCTGGCAGTGGGTTTAACCACAGACCGCAAGCGGCACTAGCTGTGCGTAACGGTCCCCAGGTAATGCCGACAAGAAGACCGACGAGGCGAAACCCATCTGAACTCCTACTGAGCCTGAGTGTGACATTCTCCGTACAGTCCGGTCTGTTCGTCTGATACATCGCATGGCGGGCCTAGGGGGCGGTAAACGTCAGTCCCCCAATAGCGGTACAAGTCGTGCCGGAGCGAAGCCCAAAACACCCTGAGATAGCACTGGAAACCTACCAGTATATCTCGTTTGCCCTGGCCAGGGACTACTCGTGTAATGGCTCTCCTAGACACAGCGCGATGTCAACCCCCAATACCGGGAGAGACGAATCCTGTCTAACCGTCACTGCCTCCAAGTGCTTCGGGACTGCACCCAACCACTACCTGTTTGCACAACTCCTTTGAGCCGTGGTAGGGTAGTGATCAAAGTACAGTGGGAACACACTCGAGGCGAAGTGACAGTGTCAAGTCAGCGGACTAAGCTGTACTCATGTCACCTGGGAACTGATAACTGACGATAGGCATAATACCAACTAGTCAGTTCCCGACGAGTCCTGTCCAGTGTACCCGTAACCTAACGAGCACCCGCATACTATCTCAAGTACGACGTACTGACGGCCGTGGGACAGACCGTCTTCCACACTGGGATGAGAAGCGCATGCGCTGGTGTACTCCGGAGTATCGATGCCCTGTCTCGATAGTCCTGCGACCAGGGACCTGCATAAGAATGTGCTTATAGATTACCCAGCCCCACTAGTGTGACGGCCATCACATCACTGGTAATCAAGCAAAGATCCTAAGGGCTCCACTAATGTGTATAGGCGATATACAAAAATAAACACATGTACATATTGAAGTAGAAACAAACCAAGTAGCATACTACTATTTTGAGCAAGATTGTATATACAAGGTGAATATCCCAAGCTTCCATTAAGTAATATACAAACTAGTATGATACAGTAATGGCCTCTAGGGCATATACACTAACACGTCTCATCAAAACAGATGTTCCAACTCCGCGATGCCTGCTTTAGTCCATAGATGGACTTAAGCAACTTGCACACCTTTCCGCTGCTCCCACTCTGAATGAAACCCTCTAGCTGGTCCATATAGACACACTCCTCTAAATTTCCATTTAGAAAAGCGGTCTTTATGTCCATCTGCCAAATATCGTAATCGTGGAAGGCAGCAAGGGCAAGAAGGATCCGAATGGATTTCAGCATAGCCACTGGAGAAAAGGTCTCGTCATAGTCCAAACCAGGTCTTTGACGAAAAACCCTTTGCAACAAGTCTAGCTTTATAGGTCTCAACCTGTCCATCTACACCAATCTTCCTTTTGAAGATCCTCTTGCATCCTACGGGTTTTACCCCATCTGGAGCAACGTCCAACGTCCATACTTTGTTAGTGTACATGGACTCCATTTCGGTTCGCATTGCATCCAGCCATTTTACCGAGTCAACGCTCTGAATGGCCTGCTGGAAGCTAGTCAGCTCATCACTATCAATGATGCAATCCTTTCTATCCTCGTCTATGAGAAAACCGTAGTATCTCTCGGGCGGATGAGACTGCCTACTACTCCTGCAGAGCGGCACAGGAATGTTGTGATCTTTCGAACCCTCTGGTTCTACTAAGCTTTCAGTAATAGCTCGTGGTTCTGGAATTTCTTCCAGTTCTATTGCGCTCTCACTTATCTGATTTTCCAAAAACTCAGTTTCCAAGAAGTGGGCATGACGAGAAATAAAAATCTTTTGTTCCTCTTCGCAATAGAAGAAATATCCCTTGGTGTTCTTTGGATATCCCACAAACATGCATTGTACTGAGCGTGCCTCGAGTTTGTCTGCATGCTGCTTTTTGACAAAAGCTGGACATCCCCATGTCTTAATGTGCTTAAGATAGGGTTTCTTCCCACACCACATCTGATATGGTGTGGTAGGCACAGTCTTAGTTGGAACTCGGTTCAAAAGGTATGCAGCTGATTCTAGTGCATATCCCAAGAATGATCGCGGTAACTCAGCGTTACTCATCATGGACCATACCATATCCAATACGGTTCGGTTCTGTCTCTCCGATACACCGTTATGTTGCGGAGTGTATGGAGGAGTAAGCTGAGAGAGAATTCCATTCTCTTTTAAGTAATCCAGGAACTCGGCACTTAAGTATTAACCACCTCGATCAAATCTTAGTGTCTTGATACTTTTGCCTGTTTGTTTTTCTACTTCATTCTTATATTCCTGGAATTTTCCAAAGGCTTCGGATTTATGTTTCATTAAGAAGACATATCCTTACCTTGAAAAGTCATCCGTAAAAGTAATGAAGTAAGAATAGCCGCTTCGCGCATGTGTAGACATTAGACCGCACACGTCGCTGTGTACGAGTCCTAAAAGCTCGCTCGCTCTTACTCCGTGTCCAGTAAACGGAGTCTTTATCATCTTTCCTTTGAGACAGGATTGACAAGTGGCATACGATTGATATTCGAACGGATCTAAATATCCTTCTGTATGTAACTTCGTCAACCTTCTCTCATTGATGTGACCCAGTCTACAATGCCAAAAGAAAGCCTGGTTTGTTTCCGGAGACTTTCTATTGTGTGTATTCTGGACATTGAAAATCTGTGGTTGGTTTAATACGTATATACCATTGCTTAATGTACCTGACCCAATCAGAACTTGATTAAGGTGAATGTTCACAACATTGCATACAAATGCAAATTCATAACCTTCTTTAGATAATAAAGATACAGAAATGATATTACAAGTTGCATTGGGTACAAAATAGCAATTATGCAAAACCAAAACGTGTCCATCTGACAACCCCAGGTGATAGTCCCCCACGGACTCAGCATCCATGCCAGCTCCGTTTGCAACTCTGATGGTCATATCACCTACCTTCAAAACCCTACGCCTTCTTAGTTCATGTAAATAATTACAGATATGAGATCCCGATCCGGTATCCAATACCCAAGATGTAGAGTTCATTGATAGACTGTTTTCAATAACATACACACATGATGCTGAAGCGCAACTTGCTTCAGATCCTGGGTTCTGGCCTTCCAAGCCCTGCAATCCTTTTTCCAGTGTCCACTCTTGTGACAGTAAAAGCACTCTTCCTTTCCCACAAGCTTTCCCGCTACCTTTGTTGCTTTTGTCTTTCCCTTCGTATCCACTTTACTAACACCGCCCCTTGGTTTGTCGGGGGCTTTCTTCTTGTTTCCCTTGGATTTCGCCTTGGACCTAGAAGAGGAAGATCCTCCTACAATCAAAGTGGATGTTTCCCTACCTTTCTGTAGTGTGCCCTCTGCACTCCTCAGCATGTTGAGGAGTTCTGAAAGTTCAACTTCTTTTTCTTGCAAGTTGAAGTTCGGGATAAACGGGGTGTAAGTGGAAGGAAGGGACTGCAGAATCAAGTCCGTATAGAGCTCGTTATCTAACGTGGTCCCAAGGTCCGCGAGCTCCTCAATGAAGCCAATCATCTTAAGCACGTGTTCCGCTACCGATGATCCGACGGCCAATCTCGCCGAAAACAGCTTTTTCGAGACTTCGTATCTGGCGATACGGGATTGCTCTCCATACAGTTCTTTTGTATGGAGAAATATGGATTCAAGGTCCATATTCTCGTGCCTCCTCTAATGTTCGTTGTCCATAAAGGCAAGCACGAGGTACTTGGCCTTCGCGCAATCGATTTCCCAGGTCTTACGGATTTCCCTATCCGCGACGCTGGTTTTGGGACCTGGGACAGGGGGAGCTTTGGTGGTAAGGAGATACCCTAACTTTTCATAAGTGATTGCCATTTTGACATTCCTGAGCCAATCTTTTTAGTTTGGCCCTGTCAGTATGTTTTTATCTAGTAGTAACTTAAGTCCAGTCATGATTTTTGGTCGCTGCAATTAGGAGAGAGAGAAGAAACACTTTAGCATGATGCTCTTGCAAGTTTAGAGTTGTTTTTAATTTGTCTAAACAGGATGGCTCCCACTGTCTCTCGAATCCCTCCTCAAACCAAAAAGGAAGAATTAGTCAGGGTCAATCTCACCGTACAATTCTTGCTTAACCGTTCAGCCAGGCTGGTGTCGGTACTTCAAAGGAGGTTTTCCAACGCTTTCGCGAAGTTCCTTAATTAAATAACCTCTTTTCCATGTGGTCGTAGCCCCGCTAACACCTTTCTAGACACCTACTTTGTTTATAGCATTGATCGTTAAGTGAGAATTTTCCCGAGGAGTAGCATATACTCACAGTAGGATCGGGATCCAAATATCATTGCGTGACAAAACTGAAGGAATCCTACCAGAATCATCACACTCCAAATGGTATGCAGTGCTAGCAAGTTTCAGTTCTTTTGAAACTCCCGATGTGGATTTTTGCCTCATGCTCTTATGACCTTGACTTTGGCCAACAAATCATAAGTCACATGTCAAGTTCTACCCATCATTCTCCAGGTTAATTTGAACCCACCCGTACCTACCCTTGACTTTGGGCAACAAGGCAGTACGACTGTCCCAAACCAACACATCTATCTTTGCTGCACATGAATACCCAATATCTACCAATCACTATGCCTTGACTTTGGCCAACAAACATAGCTTGAATACTATTGACCATCCATGTGAAACGATGGAAGACTATGAATGGTTTTGGCGAAACCGTGAACGTAGTGTACTTGATATAATCGATGGAACGAGATAGCTTTTAAAAGGAGTGGCTTAAGCTCCGTGTTTAAAAGTTATTTTTGAAAAGAAACCGAGTGGTTTTTGAAAGTGTTCCAACGACTCAACTTTTGTTTATTTTCTTGCATTAATTTAATGCGTCCCATCATTTAATCGTATCATTGCAGAAAACAACGTAAATATGACGTACGCTTATGCCATCCGCATTCGCCACGGGGCCCCGTCATTATCCGTTAGGTTACTTAACTAACGACAGAGTGGGGGCTGGACTAGCGCGGATGCTAAATATAAGCAATGCCTAAATAGATATCATATATAGATATACACATTCGTCACATGCAATGATAGACATTCCAGATCACAGATGAACACATTGGATATACTAGGAATCCGCAATCCGTACGAGCCTGTAATGAAGAGCGGATTACACGGTCGCGATGAATAGCCAATAACCCACCCTAGACCCATACGGGTGCGGCAAACTACCCGCCAAGTACCCGAAGCGAAGGAACCTCCCTCAACACCGTGAGTTGGCCACTCGGCACTTCGAGATACCCGGTAGTTTGTGTACCCTACCTTGGGTCTATCCTAGGAGCAAAAACAGAAAAAGAAATTATACAATGACGGCTATAACCCCATCCCGGTTGTGCGGCCATATAAATAATATTACATCAATTACAAATTACATGAATTGAAAGAAAAAGAAAACTCTCATCTCACAACCCCCCGGCAATTCATCCGCGACAATCCAATGAATTCATATACACATACCATCATCATTACAGATCACAGATATATATAAACCCCACTAATCGACGTATAGCGATTAGCAGACGTTCAATACATATATCACATCACAAATATAACCCGTTAGCTTAAGTCTTTAGAAGTTCGATCAAAATACGTATTTTGAGACCCCAAAAACAAATTTTGCTTTCTGAAAAATCTGGGCAGAAAAAACATATTGTAAAAATCCCAAAACAACACCAGAAATACTCTGCATGAAAATTGTGCCACGGCCGAGTCAACTCGGCCGCGGATCCGCGGCGGGAGCATGCTCCTGCCTCGTTTCCGCGGCGCTTTGACCGGGTCGGTGGACCAATTTTCATGGTTGTCTTGTAAAAAGCCTGAGCCGATTTTTAGTGTAAGATTTATTAATTTTTGAACAGAAAACAGAATCGGCAGAAACTTGATTTTTCGGGTTCGTTTCGTGACTTTTCTCCGATCGAACTTCTATTTACTTTGCTAACATGTTAGATAGTGTTTAACTAGGCTCTGATACCACTGTAAGTCCACGTTACCTCTCCCGGTACTTACGGGCTTGCGGAAATGATGAAAAACGATTTTTTCTTTTGGTGCTAACATGGACTCAAAATACGGATCTTTGTTAAACAACTATCTAACAAACCTAACAAGAGTTTTACCTACTCGGTTAGGGGTTATACCTTAACTTGAACTCCTTCTCTTGGTCTCCTTATGGTGGTCGGATCGGCCTCACCTCGTCGTCTCTTTGTGCCGAAGACGGATTCACCTAAAAGCTTCTACCTTTGGCTTCACTTCAAATTAGAAGAAACTAGAACACTTGGTTTGCTAAACCTTGTGAACTAGGATGAGTAGAGAAGTGTGTTGGGTTTTATCTCAATGGTTCTTGCTTCTCAACACATGAGATAAGTGAACCATGAACTAGAGAGAGAGGAAGAGGGAGAGCTCAAGCATGAGAGAGAAAGGAAATGAAAGAATGAGCAAGACTTTTTGTCATCCAAGCTTCCATAATCCAAAATCATGATAATTCATAACAGTAATTGAGTATTATGTAATGGTTCAAGTCAAAATGGCCATATCATTTCATGCACTCATTTTGCAAAAAGAAACAAGCAAGCAAAAGTCTTTGCCATTGTAATGATAAAGGTCAACAAGTCCAACCTAGTCAACCGATCAACTAAGTCAACAAGTCAACAAAGTCAACCATCAACAACCATGTCATAATAATACTTAATTAATACTATTGTTAATCATATTTCTTATTCTCAATAGGGTTTAGCAAAAAGTCAACAGTTAACAACCCTAATGAGAATCCTCTGCCTCTGTCTCTCTGTCAACTGTACTTACACACCCGCATCCGCGTTCTGAGGAACACGAATACAAACGAGATAAAACCAATCTCAAAACGTACACTAGGATCTGGC
Source organism: Agapanthus africanus (assembly GCA_030015575.1). Lineage (NCBI taxonomy): Eukaryota > Viridiplantae > Streptophyta > Magnoliopsida > Asparagales > Amaryllidaceae > Agapanthus > Agapanthus africanus. Next base: position 222,367,631 of record JASDDO010000029.1, read on the forward strand.
TTAAACCAAAGCCCGCTAGTGTTAACTGCTCGGACACTAAACGTACACAAGTGCACGGATGTGACCGAACCCTGTCGCAAAACCATGCGACCTCTACTCTTTTGCCTAAAGGCGAATAGCTCTCTGTGTGGGACTCTAAAGACACGACACTACGCTGGCAGTGGGTTTAACCACAGACTGCAAGCGGCACTAGCTGTGCGTAACGGTCCCCAGGTAGATGCCGATAAGAAGACGGACGAGGTGAAACCCATCTGAACTCCTACTGAGCCTGAATGTGACAATTTGCGTACAGTCCGATCTGTTCGTCTGAGAATATCGCATGGCGGGCCTAGGGGGCGGTAAACGTCAGTCCCCTAATAGAGGTACAAGTTGTGTCGGAGTGTAGCCCAGAACATTCTGAGATAACACTGGAAACCTACCAGTATATCTCGCTTGCCCTGGCCAGGGACTTTGTGTAATGGCTTTCCTAGACACAGCGCGATATCAACCCCCAATACCGGGAGAGACGAATCCTGTCTAACCGTCACTGCCTCCATGTGCTTCGGGACTGCACCCAACTACTACCTGTTTGCATGACTCCTTTGAGCCGTGGTAGGGTAGTAATCTAAGTACAGTGGGAACACACTCGAGGCGAAGTGACAGTGTCAAGTCAGCGGACTAAGCTGTACTCATGTCACCTGGGAACTGATAACTGACGATAGGTATAGTACCAACCATCAGTTCCCGACGACTCCTGTCCAGTGTACTCATAACCTAACGAGCACCCGCATACTATCTCAGGTACGACGTACTGACGGCTGTGGGACAGACCGTCTCCCACACTGGGATGATAAGTGCATATGCTAGTCTACTCCGGAGTATCGATGCCCTGTCTCGATAGTCCTACGACTAGGGACCTGCATAAGGATGTGCTTGTGGATTACCCAGCCCCACGAGTGTGACTGCCATCACAACGCCGGTAATCAAGCAATGATCCTAAGGGCTCCACTAATGTGTATAGGTGATAAACTAAAATAAACACATGTACACATTAAAGTAGAAACAAACCAAGTAGCATACTGCTATTTTGAGCAAGATTGTCTATACAAGGTGAATATCCCAAGATTCCATTAAGTAATATATAAACTAGTATGATACAGTAATGGCCTCTAGGGCATATACACTAACAGCTCCGATGCGAGATCAGTGAGTTGGCTAGCTTCAGTTTAAAGGGTCTTGCTCAGACCTGGAGTGAATCGATCGAGAGAGGACGAACAGTGTGTATTCCTCCGAAGACTTGGACGAATTCCCAAGGACGTAATCGGCCAGATGTCTTCTAGAGAGTGTTGAAGATGCCCGAGTTCGTAGCATCGAGTCTTTATGCGAGACTCTGGATATGACTATACCCAAATATAGATTGTAGTCTACGCAGATATCAAGATGTGATTCCGATTTGGTCAATACTGAAGAAAAGTGGAGTAAGAGATTCGTGCGAGATCTCTATGAGTTTTTCCTCTCTGTTGATTCCAGAGGTTTGATATATACGCAGAGGCATTGGATACAGCCACACTTTCAGAGAGACATCTTGACGACATTACAGAAGTGGATTAAATTAAGAATGCCAGTTTCTGGGTAGTTCGGCAGAGATGACATCGGAAGAGGCCGTGGAAGGTTCTTTCTAGGATACTATTGTAATAAAGATTTGAATCCAGGATGGGTTGTATCGCACTTATTCAGAGGGATAGAGGCCGCCATCGTGACGTGTTACATTGTGAATGGCCAAGTTAATCGTCCAGGAGATGTCAGAGAGGCGTCAGAGCGGGACTGTTTCCGTCGCTACTCCTAACCAGGCTGTCGAGCTGGGAGATCGTGGTATTGGTGATCCACATAGAAAATAAGGGCCCAGAGATAGAAGACGCCTGGCCATGGGTAGAAGGCAAGAAGAAATTCTTGCTCTGCCAGCTTCGGGTGCATTGACACCTTTCGATATTGAAGGAGGTGTACCTCAATGTCATTTATTTCTGATTTGTGTTTTGGTGATTCGAATATCACATTTTCATCGTTTTACTTTTTGTGTTTTGATGATTAGGTTTCATGATTGAGATTTTCGTGTACCATAGCTGCACCTAATGGATACTTTCCCTTGTGCACAGCAGTTGCACTTGATCTATATTTTTATACACCAGTTACACTTGATTTGTATTTTTGTGCATATTCATTGCACTCGATGTTGTTTTGTGCACCCGGTTGCACTTATTTATGATTTTGTGTATTCCGATACACTCGATTTCGTTTTCGTGCATGTTGTATGCACCTGATTTTGATTCATGCGCTCGATGTTTTTTACATGCGCTTTCGACGCATTGATTTTGATTTTCGTGCATCCTAGGGCACTAGATTGTTTTTGTGCAGACCTGATGCACTTGATTTAGATTTCTCGCACTTGATGTGGTTTTGTGCACATTTGATGCACTTGATTGAGATTTTTCGTCCACTAGATGCACTTGATGTTGTTGTCATGCACACCCGATGCACTCGACGGATGCTTTCGTGCACACCCGTTACACTCAGTTTTCGTTTCTCGTGCACATTCGTGGCACTTGGATTTGACTTTGATTTCCGTGCTCACCGGACGCACACGGTATTTTCATGTGTGCCTATTGGGATTGGTTCTTTTTGAGCAACACATTTTATGATATACACTATATTATATAGTAGCTGAGCAGGACTGGTCTGAGAATAGTGTTAGGAATATGTATGCCCTAAAGACCATTATTGTATGATATAATGGATGCTTGGACATATATATAGGGGACTTTCTTTCTTGACATGATAGTATGCTATCTGGTTGCTCTTTATCTTAACATGTACACTTGTATTAATTTACTGTCTCTCTGATACATATTGATAAAGCCCTTAAGATGCAGGCTTAACTACCAGGACTATGATGCAGATCATATTAGTGGGGCTTGTGTAGTCCGCAAGCACGTCCTTTAACAGTTCCTAGTCGAAGGAGTAACGAGACAGGGCATCGATATTCCAGTGTAGACTAGTGTGTACATTTCTTGACCTTGTATGGGGCGATGGTTGATCCCACAACCATTGGTGTTTGACATCAAAGATTGTACACATGTGCTCATTAGAGAATGGGTACACCGAACATGATACGCCGAGAACTCCTAGATGGTACTATACCTATCGTCAAATACTAGTTCTCTAGTGATACTTGTACATGTTAGTCTGTAGACCCGAGAACGTCATAGAGTCTTGTGTGGTTCCTACTGTGCTTTGATTTCCTTCCTACCATGGCTTAAAGGAGTCTTTTAAAAAGTTTGATTTTGGATACAGTCCCGAGTCACATGGATGGAATGAGCGATAGGAGGGGTTTCGTCTCTCCCGGTATTGGGAGTTGATGTTGCGCTATGCTCGATTGGCTATAACAACAAGTCCCTGGTCAGGACTGATGTGATTTACTGGTAAGTGTTATCAGCAGTTTCTCAAAAGGTTATAAGCCACACATCGGCATGATTTATCAAGTTATTGGGGTCTGACGATTCCACCCCCAGACTCAATATGCGACATGTTCATACCAGAATTTTGCATTTTAATACCGCTCATTCATTATCTATTTTTTGTATATATCGGTGCTATTAACCATTGTTTGCTCAGTAATACAGAATACAGGTATCCGTGTCAAAATACTAGAAATACATTCAAAATCACCGATATATTATTTGCGAGACAACACTGCAACCAGAACCGCAAACCGACCGATATTTCAACAGTTACTTTTTGCAACATGCTTGTGTACACACTTTTTATATAAATGGACCAACACAATGCAAGTTGTACACAAGTGTGCACTAGGACCTAGTGGGGCTGCACCAAGACACAAGTGGGCATGAGTGTGACATGCATTAAATCCTACAAGATATGTGTTGACTTTAAAGATTCAAGTTTCCCTCCAAAACACAAACTGCAAACAAGGTCAAACCAGAGAAAATAAACTGCACCAAAATGATGCTGGAAACAACACTAACCATCACACGAAGTTCGAGGAAGTTTCCCCTAAAACTGGCCGGCCCCACCTCTTCCCTAGCCGAGCTCGTCGGCCTTACCTCCTGTGATTGGGTCCATCTTTCTGTGGGCCCCCTTTGATGCCACATCAGCTCGTTTTTATTGTTTATTTATTCAGTTTTTGGGCCTATAAATAAAGACCAGAGGCATGAGGAAGGGGATACCTTTTGTTTAGTTTTGTATCAGAACTCTTGTAATTTGTAAGCTTGCTTTCCTTTGTAATTCTTGAGCTCTTGCCCCTTTGCCTTGACCTTGCAACTTCTTCATTGAACTTGCAAGCTTAAGGTTTAGGTTCTTGACTTCAAGATTAGTGTAACTTGTTTGTGATTCAATAAAAAGTTCTCATTTTTATTACCATGTCATTTTTATTACCATGTCTTGTTCTATGTTTACATATTTGAACTTGTGAAATTCTTGTTAGTGTATATGCCCTAGAGGCCATTACTGTATCATACTAGTTTGTATATTACTTAATGGAAGCTTGGGATATTCACCTTGTATATACAATCTTGCTCAAAATAGTAGTATGCTACTTGGTTTGTTTCTACTTCAATGTGTACATGTGTTTATTTTTGTATATCGCCTATACACATTAGTGGAGCCCTTAGGATCTTTGCTTGATTACCAGCGATGTGATGGCCGTCACACTAGTGGGGCTGGGTAATCTATAAGCACATCCTTATGCAGGTCCCTGGTCGCAGGACTATCGAGACAGGGCATCGATACTCCGGAGTAGACCAGCGCATGCGCTTCTCATCCCAGTGTGGGAGACGGTCTGTCCCACAGCCGTCAGTACGTCGTACTTGAGATAGTATGTGGGTGCTCGTTAGGTTACGGGTACACTGGACAGGACTCGTCGGGAACTGACGAGTTGGTATTATGCCTATCGTCAGTTATCAGTTCCCAGGTGACATGAGTACAGCTTAGTCCGCTGACTTGACACTGTCACTTCGCCTCGAGTGTGTTCCCACTGCACTTTGTTCACTACCCTACCACGGCTCAAAGGAGTCGTGCAAATAGGTTGTAGTTGGGTGCAGTCCCGAAGCACTTGGAGGCAGTGACGGTTAGACAGGATTCGTCTCTCCCGGTATTGGGGGTTGACATCACGCTGTGTCTAGGAGAGCCATTACACGAGTAGTCCCTGGCCAGGGCAAACAAGATATACTGGTAGGTTTCCAGTGTTATCTCAGGGTGTTTTGGGCTTCGCTCCGGCACGACTTGTACCGCTATTGGGGGACTGACGTTTACCGCCCCCTAGGCCTGCCATGCGATGTATCAGACGAACAGACCGGACTGTACAGAGAATGTCACACTCAGGCTCAGTAGGAGTTCAGATGGGTTTCGCCTCGTCGGTCTTCTTGTCGGCATTACCTGGGGACCGTTACGCACAGCTAGTGCCGCTTGCGGTCTGTGGTTAAACCCACTGCCAGCGTAGTGTCGAGTCTTTAGAGTCCCACACAGAAAGCTTTTCGCCTTTAGGCAAAAGAGTAGAGGTCGCATGGTATTGCGACAGGTCGCATGGTTTTGCGACAGGGTTCGGTCACATCCGTGCACTTGTGCACGTACAGTGTCCGGACAGTATGCACTAGCGGGCTTTGGTTTAAGCCAGATCCTAGTGTACCTTTTGGGATTGGATTTATCCAGCGTGCATTCGTGTTCCTCGGAACGCGGATGCGGGTGCGTATGCACAGTTGACAGGGAGACAGAGGCAGCGGATTCTCATTAGGGTTGTTGACAGTTGACCGTTGACTGTTTGACTTTTTGCTCAACCCTAATGAGAATATGATATGTGATTAACTGTTATATTAATTAAGTATTATGGTGACATGGTTGTTGACTTTTGTTGACTTTGTTGACTTGTTGACTTTTGTTGACTTGTTGACTTTGTTGACTTGTTGACTTTGTTGACCGGTTGACTAGGCTTGACTAGTTGACCATCATGATAACCATAGCCATCATTTCATGGCAAAGACTTTTGCTTGCTTGCTCATTTGTGCAAAATGAGTGCATGAAATGATATGGTTATGGTTGCTTCGACCATCACATAACACTTGATTAGTATGATGAGTTATCATGACTTTGGATTATGAGAGGGTGAGAGTCAAAAGAGTTGCTCATTCTTTCTTGCTCATTCTCTCTCTTGTTCTTGAGCTCTCTTGTTTTGCTCTCACCCTCTTGCTCTTTTTCCCTCTCTTTAATCTATGGTTCTCTTGTCTCATGAGTTGAGAATCAAGAACCATAGATAAAATCCCATTCAAACTCTTCTCTACTCACTCTAGTTCACAAGGTTTAGCAACCCGAGTGAACTAGTTTCTTCAAAGAACGAAGAAGGAGCCAAAGGTTGGAGCTTTCAGGTGGATCTATCTTCGGCGTACGGAGACGACGAGAAGAAGCCAATCCGGACCACCATCGGAGCTTGAAGACGAAGGAGTTCAAGACAAGCAAGGTATAACCCCCTAACCGAGTAGCTAGAAACTCATAGTTAGGTTGTTAGATAGATGTTTAACCAAGATCCGGGTTTTAGGTCCATGTTACCACCTCCGTAAAAATCGTTTTTTACCAAATTCCGCATTCCCGAAAGTACCGGGAGAGGTAGCATGGACTTACAGTGGTATCAGAGCCTAGTTAAACTCTATCTAACATGTTAGCAAGTAACTAGAAGATCGATCAAAGAAAAGTCCCGAAAACGAACCCCAAAAATTCGAGTTTCTGTCGATTTTTTTACTGTTCAAAAGTTGATTATTTTAACACCTAAAATCGGCTCAGGCTTTTGTGTGAATAACCACCAAAGATGGTCCCACGATCGAGTCAAAGCGCCGCGGAAACGCGGCGGGAGCACGCTCCCGCCGCGGATCCGCGGCCGAGTTGACTCGGCCGAGGACAATCTTTGGTGCAGTGTTATTCTGGGGGTATTTTGGGATTTTTAGTATATGTATTTTCAACCCAGATTTTCCAGAACGAAAATTTTATTTTGGGGTCCCGAAAATCCGTATTTTTGATCGAACTTCTAAAAGACTTAAGCTAACGGGTTTTTCTTGTAATGTGATATTTGTATTGAACGTCTACTAATCGCTATATGTCGATTAGTGGGGGTTATCCAAATCTGTGATCTGTAATGTTGATGGAATGTGTATATGAATATGTTGGATTGTCGCGGGTGAATAGCCGGGGGTTGTGAGACGAGAGTTTTCTTTTCTTTCAATTCATGTAAATTTGTAAATTGATGTAATAATTATTTGTATGGCCGCACAACCGGGTCGGGGTTGTAGCCGTCATTGTATAATTTCTTTTTACTGTTTTTGCTCCTAGGATAGACCCATGGAGGGGGCGCACAAACTACCGGGTATGCCGAAGTGTCGAGTGGCCTACTCATGGAGATGAGGGAGGTTACTACGCTTCGGGTACTTGGCGGGTAGTTTGCCGCACCCGTAGGGGTCTTGGGTGGGGTATTTGGCTATTCACCGCGACCGTGTAATCTGTTTTTCGTTACAGGCTCGTGCGAATTACAGATTCCTAGTATATCAAATGTATTCATCTGTGATCTGAAATGTTTATCATTGCAGTATATCTATATATGATATTATTTAGGCGTTGCTTATGTTTTACAGCCGCGCTAGCCCAGCCCCCGCTCTGTCGTTAGTTAAGTAACCTAACGGGTAATGACGGGGCCCCGTGGCGAATGCGAATGGCATAAGCGTACGTCATATTTTGGTTGTTTTCTGCAATGGTAGGATTAAATGATGGGACGCATTAAAAGAACTAATGCAAGAATATCACGCATCAAAAGAACTAATGCAAGATAATAAACCAAGTTAACGTCGTTGGAACACTTTCGAAAAACCACTCGGTTCTTTTCAAAACCAACTTTTAAATGCGGAGCTTGAGCCGCTCCTTTTAAAAGCTATCTCGTTCCATCGACTAAATCAAGTTCACTACGTTCACGGTTTTGCCAAAACCATCCGTAGCCCTCCATCATTTCAGTTAAATATTCGGTAGTATTCAAGCTATGTATTTTGACCTCACGCCAAGGCATAGTGATTGGTAGCTGCCGGATATTTATCTGTTGCATATATAGAATGCGTTGGTTTGAGACAGTCGTACTGCCATTTTGGCCTACGTCAAGGGTATCTACAGGTGGGTTCAAATTAACCTGGATAATGATGGGACGAACTTGACATGTGACTTATGACATTTTGACCTCACGCCAAGGTCATAAGAGCATGGGGCAAAAATCCACATCGGGAGTTTCATAAGTACTGAAACTTGCTAGATTTGCATACCATTTGGAGTGTGATGATTCTGGTAGGATTCCTTCAGTTTCGTCACGCGATGATATTTGGATCCCGATCCTACTGTGAGTATATGCTACTCCTCGGGAAATTTCTCACTAAACGATCAATGCTATAAACCTAGTAGGTGCCTAGAAAGGTGTTAGCGGGGCTACGCCCCCTGGGAAAAGAGGTTCTTTAATTAAGGAACTTCGCGAAAGCGTTGGAAAACCTCCCTCGAAGTACCGACACCGGCCTGGCTGAACGGTTAAGCAAGTATTGTGCGGTGGGATTGATCGCGACTAATTCTTCCTTTATGGTTTGAGGAGGGATTCGAGAAACAGTGGGAGCCATCCTGTTTAGACAAACTAAAAACCACTCTAAACTTGCAAGAGCATCATGCTGAGTGTTTCTTCTTCTCTCTCCTAATTGCAGCGACCAAATCGACATGACTGGACTTAAGTTACTCCTAGATAAAAACAAACTGACAGGGCCAAACTACAAAGATTGGCTCAGGAATGTCAAGATAGCAATCACTTACGACAAGCTAGGGTATCTTCTTACCACTAAAGCTCCCCCTATCCCTGGTCCCACTTCCAGCGTCGCGGATAAAGAAATCCGCAAGACTTGGGAGATTGATAGCGCGAAGGCCAAATGCCTCGTACTTGCCTCGATGGACAACGAACATCAGAGGAGGCACGAGAATATGGACCTTGAATCCATATTTCTCCATACAAAAGAACTGTATGGAGAGCAATCTCGTATCGCAAGATACGAAGCGTCGAAGAAGTTATTTTCGGCAAGAATGGCCGTCGGATCATCAGTAGCCGAGCACGTGCTAAAGATGATCGGCTACATTGAGGAGCTCGCGGACCTAGGGACCACACTGGAGAGTGAACTCTATACGGACATAGTTCTCCAGTCCCTTCCTTCCACTTACGCCCAGTTCATACTGAACTTCAACTTACAAGAAAAAGAGGTTGAACTTTCAGAGCTCCTCAACATGCTGAGGAGCGCAGAGGGCACCCTACAGAAAGGTAGGGAAACATCCACTTTGTTTGTAGGAGGATCATCTTCTTCTAGGTCCAAGGCGAAAGCCAAGGGAATGAAGAAGAAAGCCCCCGCCAAACCAAGGGGCGGTGTTAGTAAAGTGGATACGAAGGGAAAAGCTAAAGCAACAAAGAAAGCGGGGAAGCATGTGGATAAGGAAGAATGCTTCTATTGTCATAAGAAAGGACACTGGAAGAATGATTGCAGGGCCTGGAAGGCCAGAACACAGGAATTGAAGCAGGTTGCATCTTCAGCTTCAGGTGTGTATGTTATTGAAAACTGTCTTTCAATAAACTTTACTTCCTGGGTATTGGATACCGGATCAGGATCTCTTATCTGTAATTCTTTGCAGGCGTTGAGAAACCGTAGGGTTTTGAAGGCAGGTAACATGACCCTCAGAGTTGCGAACGGAGCTAGCATGGATGCTAAAGCCGTGGGGGACTATCACCTGGGAATGTCAGATGGACATGTTTTGGTTTTACGTAATTGCTTTTTTGTACCCAACGCAACTTGTAATATCATTTCTGTATCTTTAGTTTCTAAAGAAGGTTATGAATTTGCGTTTGTAAGTAATGTTGTAAACATTCACCTTAATCAAGTTCTGATTGGGTTAGGTACATTGAGTAATGGAATATACGTGTTAAACCAACCACAGATTTTCAATGTCCAGAATACACACAAAAGAAAGTCTCCAGAAATAAATCAGACTTTCTTGTGGCATTGTAGACTGGGTCACATCAATGAGAGAAGGTTGACGAAGTTACATACTGAAGGGTATTTGAATACGTTCGAATATCAATCGTATGCCACTTGTCAATCCTGTCTCAAAGGAAAGATGACAAAGACTCCGTTCACTGGACACGGAGTAAGAGCGAGCGAGCTCTTAGGACTCGTACACAGTGACGTGTGCGGTCCAATGTCTACACATGCGCGAAGCGGTTATTCTTACTTCGTTACTTTTACGGATTACTTCTCAAGGTACGGTCATGTCTTCTTAATGAAACATAAGTCCGAAACCTTTGGAAAATTCTAGGAGTATAAGAATGAAGTAGAAAAACAGACCGGCAAAAGTATTAAGATTCTAAGATCGGATCGAGGTGGAGAATACTTAAGTGCCGAGTTCCTGGACTATTTAATAGAGAACGGAATTCTCTCTCAGCTTACTCCTCCATACACTCCGCAACATAACGGTGTATCGGAGAGACGGAACCGCACCCTATTGGATATGGTGCTGTCCATGATGAGTAACGCTGAGTTACCGCGATCATTCTGGGGATATGCGCTAGAATCAGCCGCATACCTTTTGAACCGAGTTCCCACTAAGACTGTGCCTACCACACCGTATGAGTTATGGAGTGGGAAGAAACCCTATCTTCAATATCTGAAGATCTGGGGATGTCCGGCTTTTGTCAAAAAGCAGCATGCGGACAAACTCGAGGCACGCTCAGTACTGTGCAAGTTTGTGGGATACCCAAAGAACACCAGGGGGTATCTTTTCTACTACGCAGAGGAACAAAAAGTCCTGGTTTCTCGTAACACCCACTTTCTAGAAAACCAGTTCTTAGAAAAGGAAATTAGTGGGAGCGCAGTAGAACTGGAAGAAGTTCCAGAACCACAGACTGTTACTGAAGGCTTAGTGGAACCAGAGGGTTCGAAAGAACAGGACATTCCTACGCCGCTCCGCAGAAGTAGTAGGCAGACTCATCCGCCCGAGAGATACTACGGTTTTCTCATAGACGGGGATAGAGAGGATTGCATCATAGATTATGATGAGCCTACTAGCTTCCAGCAGGCCATTCAGAGCATTGACTCAGTGAAATGGCTGGATGCAATGCGGACCGAAATGGAGTCCATGTACACCAACAAGGTATGGACGTTGGACATTGCTCCAGACGGGGTAAAACCCGTAGGATGCAAGTGGATCTTCAAAAGAAAGATTGGTGTAGATGGACAGGTTGAGACCTATAAAGCTAGGCTGGTAGCAAAGGGTTTTTTTCAAAGACCTGGCTTGGACTATGACGAAACCTTTTCTCCAGTAGCCATGCTGAAATCCATTCGGATCCTTCTTGCCATTGCTGCCTTCCACGATTATGAGATCTGGCAAATGGACGTAAAGACAGCTTTTCTAAATGGAAATTTAGAGGAGTGTGTCTATATGGACCAGCCAGAGGGTTTCATTCAGAGTGGGAGCAGCGGAAAGGTGTGCAAGTTGCTTAAGTCCATCTATGGACTAAAGCAGGCATCGCGGAGTTGGAACATCTGCTTTGATGAGATGGTCAAAGAATTTGGCTTTATCAAAAATCCAGATGAACCATGCATCTATAGTAGATTTGTAGCGAGAACTGTAGTATTCCTCGTTTTATACGTGGATGACATTCTCTTAATAGGAAATGACATTCCTATGCTACAATCTGTCAAGGGGTTCTTGTCACACAGGTTCTCCATGAAAGACCTGGGTGATGTCTCATACATTCTGGGTATCCGGATCTACCGTGACAGATCCAAGAGGATATTGGGACTTTCTCAGTCCAGGTACATCGACACCGTGCTGAAAAGATTCAGTATGGAAGATTCCAAGCGCGGTAACCTACCGGCTTGTCACGGGATCACCCTCTCCAAAGAGATGTCTCCCAAGACTGATTTGGAGAGGGATCGCATGTCTATTATACCCTACGCTTCTGCGGTAGGCTCTATAATGTATGCGATATTGTGTACCAGACCGGATGTAGCTTATGCACTGAGTGTGGTAAGCCGGTATCAGTCAAACCCTGGGGAGAAACACTGGATAGCGGTAAAGAACATTCTCAAGTACCTGAGAAGGACTAAGGAGATGTTCTTGGTGTATGGCGGAAAAGACCTCCAGATCGAAGCCTTTGCTGACTCCAACTTCCAGAGTGACAAGGATGATTCCAAGTCCATGTCGGGTTTTGTCTTTACCCTCAATGGAGGGGCGGTGTGTTGGAAGAGTTCCGAACAGGAAACCGTTGCAGACTCGACGATGGAAGCGGAATACATTGCTGCATCTGATGCCGCAAAAGAAGCTGTCTGGATGAGGAAGTTCTTGAAAGAACTTCAGGTGGTTCCGTCCATTGTTGATCCAATACCTCTGTATTGCGACAACAACGGGGCTATAGCTTTAGCGAAGGAACCCAGGTCCCATCAGAGATCCAGGCACATCTTGAGGCGGTATCACCTGATCAGGGAGATCGTAGATCGCCAGGAGATCGAGGTTCGGAGAGTCGCTACAGAAGATAACACTGCAGATCCATTCACCAAGGCCCTGCCCCAGACTCAGTTCGAGCGGCTGATCGAGATGATAGGTCTTCGATACGCCAGTACATGGCCTTAGTGCAAGTGGGAGATTGTTAGTGTATATGCCCTAGAGGCCATTACCGTATCATACTAGTTTGTATATTACTTAATGGAAGCTTGGGATATTCACCTTGTATATACAATCTTGCTCAAAATAGTAGTATGCTACTTGGTTTGTTTCTACTTCAATGTGTACATGTGTTTATTTTTGTATATCGCCTATACACATTAGTGGAGCCCTTAGGATCTTTGCTTGATTACCAGCGATGTGATGGCCGTCACACTAGTGGGGCTGGGTAATCTATATGCACATCCTTATGCAGGTCCCTGGTCACAGGACTATCGAGACAGGGCATCGATACTCCGGAGTAGACCAGCGCATGCGCTTCTCATCCCAGTGTGGGAGACGGTCTGTCCCACAGCCGTCAGTACGTCGTACTTGAGATAGTATGCGGGTGCTCGTTAGGTTACGGGTACACTGGACAGGACTCGTCGGGAACTGACTAGTTGGTATTATGCCTATCGTCAGTTATCAGTTCCCAGGTGACATGAGTACAGCTTAGTCCGCTGACTTGACACTGTCACTTCGCCTCGAGTGTGTTCCCACTGCACTTTGATCACTGCCCTACCACGGCTCAAAGGAGTCGTGCAAGCAGGTAGTAGTTGGGTGCAGTCCCGAAGCACTTGGAGGCAGTGACGGTTAGACAGGATTCGTCTCTCCCGGTATTGGGGGTTGACATCGCGCTGTGTCTAGGAGAGCCATTACACGAGTAGTCCCTGGCCAGGGCAAACGAGATATACTGGTAGGTTTCCAGTGTTATCTCAGGGTGTTTTGGGCTTCGCTCCGGCACGACTTGTACCGCTATTAGGGGACTGACATTTACCGCCCCCTAGGCCCGCCATGCGATGTATCAGACGAACAGACCAGACTGTACGGAGAATGTCACACTCAGGCTCAGTAGGAGTTCAGATGGGTTTCGCCTCGTCGGTCTTCTTGTCGGCATTACCTGGGGACCGTTACGCACAGCTAGTGCCGCTTGCGGTCCGTGGTTAAACCCACTGCCAGCGTAGTGTCGAGTCTTTAGAGTCCCACACAGAAAGCTTTTCGCCTTTAGGCAAAAGAGTAGAGGTCGCATGGTATTGCGACAGGTCGCATGGTTTTGCGACAGGGTTCGGTCACATCCGTGCACTTGTGCACGTACGGTGTCCGGACAGTCTGCACTAGCGGGCTTTGGTTTAAGCCAGATCCTAGTGTACCTTTTGGGATTGGATTTATCCAGCGTGCATTCGTGTTCCTCGGAACGCGGATGCGGGTGCGTATGCACAGTTGACAGGGAGACAGAGGCAGCGGATTCTCATTAGGGTTGTTGACAGTTGACCGTTGACTATTTGACTTTTTGCTCAACCCTAATGAGAATATGATATGTGATTAACTGTTATATTAATTAAGTATTATGGTGACATGGTTGTTGACTTTTGTTGACTTTGTTGACTTGTTGACTTTTCTTGACTTGTTGACTTTGTTGACTTGTTGACTTGTTGACTTTGTTGACCGGTTGACTAGGCTTGACTAGTTGACCATCATGATAACCATAGCCATCATTTTATGGCAAAGACTTTTGCTTGCTTGCTCATTTGTGCAAAATGAGTGCATGAAATGATATGGTTATGGTTGCTTCAACCATCACATAACACTTGATTAGTATGATGAGTTATCATGACTTTGGATTATGAGAGGGTGAGAGTCAAAAGAGTTGCTCATTCTTTCTTGCTCATTCTCTCTCTTGTTCTTGAGCTCTCTTGTTTTGCTCTCACCCTCTTGCTCTTTTTCCCTCTCTTTAATCTATGGTTCTCTTGTCTCATGAGTTGAGAATCAAGAACCATAGATAAAATCCCATTCAAACTCTTCTCTACTCACTCTAGTTCACAAGGTTTAGCAAACCGAGTGAACTAGTTTCTTCAAAGAACGAAGAAGGAGCCAAAGGTTGGAGCTTTCAGGTGGATCTATCTTCGGCGTACGGAGACGACGAGAAGAAGCCAATCCGGACCACCATCGGAGCTTGAAGACGAAGGAGTTCAAGACAAGCAAGGTATAACCCCCTAACCGAGTAGCTAGAAACTCATAGTTAGGTTGTTAGATAGATGTTTAACCAAGATCCAGGTTTTAGGTCCATGTTACCACCTCCGTAAAAATCGTTTTTTACCAAATTCCGCATTCCCGAAAGTACCGGGAGAGGTAGCATGGACTTACAATTCTCGCTTTACTTTGATCTTGCAACCTCTTAAGTGAGCTTGCAACCTTAAAGTTTTGTGTTTGGATTTCACACTTCACCGGGCTTACGAACACATGGAGATATTCGCACTTGGATTCATTGGTTCTCTCTTTTTGTTTCTTTTCTCGTATTTTTCATTATGTTCCTTACTCTTTTCCCTTTTTTCTTATTTTTACTTTGTAAATATGTGTGAGTAGTCGTTATACTTGTTAAGGGCGGAATATGGTTGATTGTATTTGAAGATGTTATTTGCTAAAAACCTTAAAAACCCTAAACTTTGCAATTGAAACTCCGTGCAAATCACTTGCAATTCCGCTCCGCTAGGCATCCTATCCTACTCCGATAGCGATGATTCCTAATC
The DNA here is from genome assembly GCA_030015575.1 of Agapanthus africanus. Classification (NCBI taxonomy): domain Eukaryota; kingdom Viridiplantae; phylum Streptophyta; class Magnoliopsida; order Asparagales; family Amaryllidaceae; genus Agapanthus; species Agapanthus africanus. The sequence continues at coordinate 222,382,951 of JASDDO010000029.1, forward strand.
GTGACCAGATTGCTAGTGGTTTGCCGGAGGCTAGAATCAAGAGATAACAACGGAAGGACAAGGGACAAGGAAGAAGGATTTAGCGAAATACCACAAATACCATATTTCAGGTTCCCTAATCCGCGTTGTTATCTATTGCTTTAGTGTCAATACCAAAGTTCGGTCTATAAGGATTCGACAAACTTCACCTTCATACAAGCTAACCTATTACTACTCTTAACAAGTTCCTTTTTATACATATCCTTGTTACGACATTTAGTTTAACCAACAATAAAAACACGTTGTTAACTCGTTAAAACAAGCTTAAAAACCTACCATCTCCCTGCGGACGACCCGTACTCATCGCGGCTCGCTACATGTGACACCGTTTTGATTGCGGTAATTTCAAAACTCTTTTTACGACATGGCAAAAATGTAACAATCAAATGGCGCCGTTGCCGGGGAGATGGTAACGCTTTTATATTTGTAGTCTTGGGTTAATTTGTGCATATTTTGTATAAAAGTTAACTTTCTAACACATTCAAACGGATAAAACCATTCTTTTTCAAAACCAACACAAATACAAAAATATTCTTTTTTCTTCTTTGCATTTGTAATCTGCTAACACTCTGAGGTTTAAAGAAAAAATCAAGTTATAAAAATAGAATGACATTACTTCACTGAGGAAACACACAAAATTTTAGCCCATTCCCACACAAAAAAACCGGCGACACACCCTGAAAATCCGAGGTCGCCGGCCTGGTAGGGACATTTCCACTTTTGGTTTTTTTTGTTGCTTCCAGTGTTCTAATTGGATCCCAGTTTTATTGTTTTATTTTCTTAATTATTTGTGTTCAGAATTTTGGCTATCCATATCGCTTTTTGGCTCAAATATCCGTATTTTTCCGACATTTGCAGATTTGACGGATTGTGAGCAGCGATCGTGCGGAACAAGGGGGCATTTTCAAGAACAAGAGGAGTGAACACTTAGTGCCAAAGATCCGGGTAGTTGGACCCGCACAAGTGAACCATTCGACCACTCGGAGGCAATATCGACACGAGTTTTCTTAAACTCGACACTTTTGGTACGTATTTCTCTAAACACTTCCTCTTCTCAATCCCGATGCTCCAATATCCTTGTCTTTGCAGGATTCTTAGCAACATCGCTGCAAAAATCCAAAGAAAAGAATAACAGTATTTTTTGCAGAGCCACATTTAAAGTAAAAAACGAATTGATTGTTTGAAAACAAAACTTTATTGATTTGCGCATTGCATCATTTAATACGGACTTAAGGGGCTCTAACACCAATCCAGATTGGGTGGGGATTTCATCACCCTTCCTAAGACCCCGGAAATTACTAATTGCATAAGAGTCACCTCAAGCTTAATAAAAAATATCTAGACTCAGCCAATTAAGGACTTGTTGCGCACAATAGGACAAAGAAAGATGGTGGGCATTCGGTCGTTTATCTAAATATGACTTTTGTGGTGCCTAGGCTAGATAAGTGAGGAGGTAATTTTAAAAGGCCCGTTTCATGGTGATTCGTGAGCGGAACCCTCCTTACCTCACTTGTGCTTACCTAGCCATAACTGGCTGTGAAGAGGCGATTTGAGGTTTATCTCGCAGTTTGTCACTTTGGAATAGTTAAGAGCAGGTCTAGTAGACTTAGAGGACCCTAGTCTAGGTGTTAATTATGCATTTGTGACTGTGCATTTGTGATTGTGTTTGTTGAACTGTCAAGACATTTTCCCATTCTTTTGAAACAAACAAAAAGTCTCCATTTTTACCACCTTCACCCAGTTTTTCTCCACTTTCGTTTTCTTACCCTCACATTCTACGCCTTGACTACACTAAACTCGTTTAGTGTATGTCCATTTGGACTAGGGACCCTGGTGCCCGTTTAGTCCGCGTTTCTTTAGCCCCTGCGGACTACGCGATCGACATCGGAGTCAAAACTCCTTCCACGCCTTTTTCACCCCTACCTTTGTCGGCCAACTCCGACGTTGACCGGGATTCTGTTTATACATCTTCACCATCACCAAATTCTTCTTCTGAGATGTCAGGATTCAATCCTAACATCCCTTTGACTCCGCCGAGAATGATTCCACCTCATCTGGGTGCGAATAACCCGCAACCACCTCCTGTTGAAGCGCCACAGCGAATCGCGCTCCAGGATCGTTTCTATCCCACCCGCTCTGCACTTCCTACCTGTCTTTCACTTCCGTCGGCCAATGAGGATAATTTCGAAATTAAGCCCCACTTCATCAACATGTTGCCCAAATTTCATGTGCTGGAATCCGAAGATGCCTATATCTTCATCAACAAATTCCAGAACGTCTGTGCAATGATGAAGACAACCCAATTGTCTGACGATGATATACGGCTACGAGTCATTCCTTTCACTCTGTGTGACCTTGCTGAGAAATGGCTGTATAGCACCGCGTCGCATTCCATTACTAGTTGGGATGAGTTTGTTAAAGCATTTCTAAAGAAATTCTACCCAAATCACAAGACCGCGAGAATCCGAAACGAAATCAACGAATTTTCCCAGCTTCCTACCGAACCATTTTAGAAGTGCTTTGACCGATACAAAGACCTTCTTGTTCAATTCCCTCATCATGGTATTGAGAGATGGCAACTTTGCCAGACCTTATACGAAGGCCTGAACCTAGCAACGAAGCGGTTGTTGGAAACTATTTGTCAAGGCCACTTCCTATCCAAATCTGATGAGGAAGCTTGGTAATTCTTCAACGATCTTGTAGAACAGACGCTTCAGTGGGAGAGCACCAGACTAGGTACTACTTCTTCTTCTTCTTCTTCTTCCACTTCTTCCGCTCTCTATAGGGCAGGCGTTCATCAACTTGATATCTCAATTGCAATGAGGGCCGAGATGGCAGCAATCACACGAAAACTGGAAGCAATTGAGAGAAAATTCTCGACTCCTGCCCTTGCTCCTCCCCCTTGTACCATCTGCACTTGTTGTTTTGATCCATCCCATTTGACCAAAGAGTATCCTTACAACCCACCTTCCCAAGGACATGGTCAGATCAATGCTGCATTTCAGCAGAGACCAAGAAATGATCCATACTCTTCCACTTACAATCCCGGTTGGAGGAACCACCCCAATTTCGCCTGGAATCAGAACCAGCAGCAATTCCAAGGCCACAACAACAGCTTCTAGAGGCCTCCTCCTCCTCAGCAACAACCTCAGCAACAAACTCAACAACAATATCAGCAGCCCTTCCAATCCCAACCTTTTCAAAATCCGACGAACAACATTGCACCCAACAATTCTTTTCCTCAAAACAACTTTGTTCGGTCAAACAACGATAAAGTTTCCTCGCTAGAACGAAGTCTGGAGGAGTTTGTAAAGCAATCTACTCAATCCACCACCAATATCCAGTCTTCCATTCAGTCATTGGTGCAACACACTGCTGCACACAGGCAAAGCATCAAGACCAACGAAGCCCAGATTGCACAGCTGAATGTGGCGTTAAGCGAGCGAGAGAAGCGGAAGCTTCCATCTCAACCACTCCCAAATCCTGGTCACCCACATAATGTACATGTTGCTCTAGAACAACAGAACCATAATGTTAGTGTCGTGACTACATTGAGATCTGGGAGGATGCTGCACAACAACATTGGCACACGCATAGAAGACAACACCCCGACTTCTGCTTCTTCTTCTGAGCTTCGTCTTTTGAGCCTATTCTCCATTCTTCAAAAGGCTCTTCTTCTTCCGCTACTCCGAACGGACCCACATCTCACTCCACAAAAACACCAGCTCTGGGATCCGTTCCAACTCCACAATCTCCTCCATAAGCGTTGGACTCAACTAATTTAAAAAATGCTCCATTTCCAAACCGGTTGAGGTCCAATAAATAAAATCCACAAATGGAGAAGATTCTGAAGTTGTTTAAACAGGTTAACATCAACATTCTTCTTTTAGATGCAGTTCAACAAGTCCCTTCCTACGCAAAAATCTTGAAGGACTTTTGCACTAAAAAGAGGAAATCTCAGGTACCCAAGAAAGTTTTCTTAGCTAGTGTCGTGAGTGATGCTCTTACCCAATCTTTACCTCAAAAACGGAAGGACCTTCGCTGTCGTACGATTTCATTACCATTGGGGATAAGAACATCAACCGTGCACTTTTGGATCTTAGTGCCAGTGTTAACTTGCTTCCATACTCAGTATATGAACAACTAGGTGTGGGAGAGCTGAAACCCACACATTGTACTCTCCAAATGGCCGACCGATCTATCACCCATCCTAGGGGTGAGCTAGAGGATGTGTTAATCAAGGTTGGGGACTTCATATTCCCCATTTATTTCATTGTTTTAGATACATAGCCTGATAGTCGGTCGTCCATTCCTTGCAACCTCTAATGCTGTGATCAATTGTCGAAATGGTTCGATGAACCTCTCTTTTGGAAACATGACAATTGAACTCAACATTTATAGGTTGGAGAATCAGCCCTCTAAACCTAATGCTCATATACTAGACGTTTGTTCGATCCAGGAGATCACCCTAGAGGACTGTGAATTCGAGGAGTTTTTGTTCGATCACAGCAATCTTATCACCACTAGTGCGTTCCTCTTCGAACCTGCTGCTGCTTCTGCGCCCGACAATGACTACGAGTGTTTCACTTTCTTGAACGATCATAGCCAATCACCACCCGAGTTTGAATCCTTTGAATTTCCGGATGAGTTAGCTGAACCATCCAACTCGGTCGCTTACACTCGTTTTGAGCCTCTGCTGGAATCCTTTGAGTTCGAGACCTTTTCACCAATCTTGCCTTCAATCGTTTCTCCTCCAACGCTCGAACTCAAGCCATTGCCGTCTCACCTTAAGTACGCTTACTTAGGTGAGAATGAGACCCTACCTGTTATCATCTCGGCTTCTCTAGCTCCAGAGCAAGAGAAAGCCCTTCTTACAGTCTTGCACAACAATCGGCAAGCTTTTGGCTGGTCTATGGCGGACATCAAGGGGTTTAGTCCCCTGATTGTTGAACATCACATTCATCTGATGGATGATGCCCAACCAGCCAGGGATCCACAAAGGCGACTCAACCCAGTCACGAAGGAGGCTGTAAAAAAAGAGATCGTAAAGTGTCTGGATAGTGGTATCATTTACCCAATCTCTGATAGCCAGTGGGTTAGCCCCATTCACGTTGTCCTAAAGAAGTCAGGCATAACGGTCATAACCAATGAGGCGAACGAGTTAATCCTTACTCGCACCCAGACTGGATGGCGAGTATGCATCGATTATAGAAAACTCAATGCCGCAATGCGGAAAGACCACTTTCCGCTACCTTTCATTGACCAAATGCTTTAACGATTGGCTGGACACGAGTACTACTGCTTTCTGGATGGCTACTCTATCTATAATCAGATTCCCATCGCCGAAAAAGACCAGGACAAGACCACATTCACCTGTCCTTTCGGCACATTTGAATATTGTCGCATGCCCTTTGGGTTATGCAATGCGCCCGCTACCTTCCAGCGGTGTATGATGGGAATCTTCTCAGACATGGTGGAAAAATTCTTGGAGATCTTCATGGACGATTTCTCCATTTTCGGCGATTCCTTTGATGAGTGTTTTCTGCATCTTGACGCAGTGCTTACCCGGTGTAAGGACAAGAACCTCACTTTAAACTAGGAGAAGTGCCACTTCATGGTACGCGAAGGTATTGTCCTAGGACATATCATTTCGCAAAATGGCATTGAGGTAGATAAAGCAAAGATTGAAGTTATTTCCAATCTCCCTCCCCCCAAAAGCGTCAGAGACATCCGAGCCTTCCTTGGCCATGCCGGTTTCTATAGACGGTTCATCAAGGACTTTAGGAAGATTGCTAGGCCCTTGACTCTTTTGCTGGCCAAGGACACGACATTTGACTTCAACTCGAGCTATGTGACTGCGTTCAAGTCATTAAAATGATCACTCACTTCTGCTCACGTTCTTTCCTCTCCTGACTGGACGTATCCATTTGAGATTATGTGCGATGCATTTGACTTTGCCATCGGTGCGGTCCTTGGACAGCACATCGATAAGATGCTGCACGTAATCTATTATGCTAACCGAACACTGAACGATGCCCAACAGAACTATACAACAACCGAGAAGGAATTCTTGGCTGTTGTGTTCGCTTTAGAAAAGTTCAGGGTGATCGGCTCTCCAGTCATCGTCTACACGGACTATTCAGCTCTTCGCCATCTTTTTGCAATGAAGGACGCAAAATCTCGGCTGATACGTTGGATCCTCTTACTTCAAGAGTTTGACCTTGTCATCAAGGACAAAAGAGGATGTGAAAACGTAGTCGCCGACCATCTTTCACGACTCCCTTCTTCGCCAATGCTTCAACTTTCGATCAACAACGTTTTTCCGGATGAACAGCTCTTGACAGTATCTTGCGAACCCAGTTTCGCAGATATTGTGAACTATTTGGCCACAGGATTACTACCGACTGAATGGTCAAGTCAGGACAGACTTCGATTCATATCCCAAGTAAAACACTTTTACTGGGACGAACCCTATCTGTTCAAGTACTGTCCCGACCAGATTATTCGTCGGTGTGTCCCTGACAATGAATTCAAGAGTGTGCTGTCGTTTTGCTACGATTAAGTATGTGGCGGGCATTTTGGCCCCAGAAAGACAGCCGAGAAGATCTTGCAGTGTGGTTTCTACTGGCCACGACTCTTCAAAGACGCTCATGACTACTGCAAGACTTGCTCCCGGTGCCAACACTTGGGCCGGATATCCATGAGAAACGAGATGCCGCTCCAACCAATCTTGGTTGTGGAGATTTTCGATGTTTGGGGGATTGATTTTATGGGGCCGTTTCCCAGCTCTTTTGGGAACTTGTACATTCTTCTCGTTGTTGATTATTTCTCTAAGTGGGTCGAGGCTGTGCCCAGCCGGACTAACGACAACAAGGTTGTCGTTAGATTTCTTAAGGAAAACATCTTTTCCCGGTTTGGGCACCCTCAAGTGATCATTAGTGACAATGGAACTCATTTCTGTAATAGGACTTTCGAGGCCTTGATGCGGAAGTATTCCATTAATCATAAGCTATCAACGCCCTAGCACCCCCAAACATGTGGGCAAGCCGAAGATTCAAATCAGCAAATCAAGCAGATATTGGAGAAGACGGTTTCAAAGAACCGTAAGGATTGATCTTTAAAACTCACTGATGCTTTTTGGGCATTTTGAACTGCTTATAAGGCCGATCTTGGCATGTCTTCTTATCGGCTTGTTTACTGAAAGGCTTGCCACCTTTCAGTGGAAATAGAGCATCGCGCATTTTGGCCGATAAAGGAGTTGAATCTATCTTTCGAAGATGCGGGCAGTCATCGGAAGCTGCAGTTTAACGAATTGAGCGAGCTTCGGGATGAGGCTTATGAATACGTGGTTGCCGTTAAGAACCGAATGAAGGTGTTTCACGATAAACACCTTTTGCGCAAAACTTTCGCACCTGGTCAACAGGTACTACTTTACGACACCCGGCTACATTTCCATCCAGGTAAGCTCAGATCTTGCTGGAAAGGGTCATTTTTGTGCGGAATGTATACCCGCAAGGCGCCGTGGATTTGGAAAATCTAAAGGATGGTTCGTTTTTCAAAGTAAAAGGACACAGACTGAAACCGTACCTTAGCGCTGAACGAACGGAGGAGCTCCTGGTCTTACAGGAACCGGTTTACCCTGCATAATCTTCCTCTACCTACCACCAAACTTCGGTTATCCAGCCAAAAACAGTGGACACTATTCAAATAAGTTTGGGGGTATGTATATACTATTTCTTGTATATATATGTGGATATTCTTGTCCGGTGCGTATCCATTTTTGACGAGCAATCTTGTCTGGTGATGCTCAGTCTCATTTCAAAAAAAAAGTGTGTAACCGACGATTGTACGGTTACTTGGCACTCTAATAAGGTTCTACAAGGCATCAACCATGCCCGATTTAAATTTTAGCCGTGCCGAACAACCCTAACCAAGATCTTTAAACTAAAGATTAGGCGAAATAAAGCATGTTAAACACTTTAACACTAAGTGTTTGGGATTACAACTTTTGTAGTCCGGTCCATCACTTCTAAAGCTCCGTGTTGAGGTCCCTTTACTGCGATCATCGAGTACCCGGACTCTAGAGAGGTTCCACGAAGAGAAAGATGCATACTTGCTTCCGATCTTCGATAACAAAGATGATCTACCTTGAAGTTTCATTAACACAAGCTCTCACTCACAAATAAAGTGAACACCCTAATCTAAATGTCTAGGATAGATTAGGATGATGAAGTGGGATTTTAGCTCTCATTTATTTTCATTAACTCACTCATATTCATCACTTCAAAAAAAGCTAGAATGCTTTTCATGAAAGAAGGAAGAAGAAGAAGAAGCTTGAATCCTTTTGTGATGAACAATGAGTAAAACCTATGGTTACAAATACAACCCTTGAGTTACTTTAACTCATGTAGAGATTTAACCTAGGGTGAAGGGTTTGGGTTGGGTTAAATAATATCTTGCAAAAATATCAACACATAATATCTTTGCAAGAACAAAAACATAAGCTTCTAGAAGCTTCAAGAAGAAGTTAACCCAAATCAAACCCTAACCATGTTTAATCTCCACTAATCATGTTGCATTTGTAAATATAACTTGTTACAATATTATATATCACATATACAATATTTATTGTAACAAAATAAAATAATACAATTAGCATATATCGCATATATATCAATGTATTACCCGAGTGAGAAAAAGAATCTTTTAGTGAGCTTATATTATTTAATGTAATTTAATATATAAAATATATAATTATACATTAAATTATCGAATCAACACTTGATCCGATAATCTGGCTATTTCATAAATAACCGACTAATATAATCTGTATCAGTTCATCGAATCAACACTTGATCCGATGATCCGGCTATATCTCATATACCCGGCCGATATCTCAAATTGTGAGAATCTAATACGGTATCACATACACGTACTGTTCTCGGTCCCGCACATATCACATATGTGCTCCTACTCCGTTTTGCCTGAGTCAAGAAACCTCTGTGTAGGACTCTAAAGAATCGTCAATACGCCGGTAGTAGGTGATGATCATATCAAATACCCACAAGCTGCAAGCGGTCAGCTAAACGTAACAGCCACCCAGGTATTGAGCGATCAGAAGATCAACAAGCAAGCCAGTACATTCTCCTGTGAATCCAATCAGTAACACTCCCGTACAGTCCGGTCTCTTCGTCTGATATGTCGCATATCACACCTAGGGGTGGAAAACGTCAGACCCTAGTAGCTTGATAAGTTGTGTCGATATGAGGTCTATAACAGTTTGAGAAACTATTGATAACACTTATGAGTAAATCTCAGCAACCTTGGCCAGGGATTTCCAGTTATAGCCAATCGAACACAACGCAACATCAACACCCTATACCGGGAGAGACGAATCCCCTCCTATCGCTCATTGCCTCCATGTGATTCGGGACTATACCCAAAAGCCACCTTTTTGCACGCCCTCTTGGATGTGGTATGATGGAAATCAAAGCACAGTGGGAATCACACAAGACTCTATCACGATCTCGGGTCTACAGACTAACCTGTACCAGTGTCACCAGAGAACTGCCATCTGACGTGAGGTATAATACCATCTAGGAGTTCTCGGCGAGTTCGTCCAGTGTACCCAGTCTCCATTGAGCACCCGTACACCTTCTCTGATGTCAAACACTAATGGATATTTTTAGTTGTATGTATGCCCTAGAGGCCAGTATTGTACAGATGATGTATATTATATTGGATGCTTGGACATATATAGAGATGACTTTATTGCTCGATATGATAGTATGCTATCTGGTTGCTCTTTATCTTAACATGTACACTTGTCTCTTTAAACTGTCTTATGGTTACATGTTGGTAAAGCCCTTAGGATGTGTACTTGACTACCTGGACTGTGATGTAGATCATACTAGTGGGGACATGGTAGTCCATAAGTATATCCTTCAAGGTCCCTAGTCGTGGGTGTATCGAGACGGGGCATCGATATACCAGTGTAGACTAGCGTATACGCTTCTCGACCCATGAGATGGGCGATGGATGATCCGATATCCATTGGTGTTTGACATCAGAGATGGTGTACGGGTGCTCAGTGGAGACTGGGTACACTGGACGGACTCGCCGAGAACTCCCAGATGGTATTATACCTCACGTCAGATGGCAGTTCTCAGGTGACACTTGTGCAGGTTAGTCTGTAGACCCGAGATCGTCATAGAGACTTGTGTGATTCCCACTGTGCTTTGATCTCCACCTTACCACGTCCATGAGGGCGTGCAAAACGGTGGTCTTTGGGTACAGTCCCGAGTCACATGGAGGCAATGAGCGATAGGAGGGGTTTCGTCTCTCTCGGTATTGGGGGTTGATGTTGCGCTGTGCTCGATTGGCCGTAACAGGGAAGTCCCTGGCCAGGGATGATCAGAGATTTGCTGGTAAGTGTTACCAGTAGTTTCTCGACCCGTTATGAGCCTCACATCGGCACGACTTATCGGTTATTGGGGTCTGACGTATACCACCCCTAGACTTGATATGCGACATATCAGACGAACAGACCGGACTGTACGGTAAGTGTTACTGGTTGGATTCACAGGAGTGTGAGCGGGCTAGCTCGTCGATCTTCTGATCGTTCAATACCCGGATGGCCGTTACGTTTAGCAGACCGCTTGCGGCTTGTGGGTGATTGATATGATCATCATCTTCTGCCGGCGTATTGACGAGTCATTAGAGTCCTACACAGAGGTTTCCTGGCTCAAGCGAAACGAAAAAGGAGCGCATATGAGATATGTGCAGGTCCGAGAATAATGCGTGTATGTGATACCGTATTTCATTCTCACGATGGATGTATCGATTGGTTATATTCGATATGACCTAGTTATCGAATCATTGATTCGATAAATCGATACATTGGATACTAGTCGGTTATGTGCGACATGACCGGATCATTGAATCAAATGTTGATTTAATGATTTAATGTATAATTATATATTTGATATATTACTTTGCATTAGCTAGTATTGGTTCACTTTAAATGGATTTTCTCACTTGATGTGCAAGAAGTATATGTGATATACTTTTGTGCACATATTTGTATCATGTTTGATGATACTTGATCATTTAGTTAAGTGTATAGAATTAAACCATGGTTAATTTGATGATTAGGGTTTTGCATATTCATTTATTTATTTATTTGTTCATTTATTTATTTGGAAATGATTTAGATAAGAATGGTGGCTTTATTTGTTTCTAGTTGAAGCTTCATGAAGCATTGACTTCTTAACCATTCTTGTCTTCATGCTTAACCCTAACCCATCCAAGTAACCATGGTCTATTCTCTACACTCTACCCTAGTTAGTTTATGATAAGTATTCATTTATTATTCATTTTAACTCAACACTTATCATAATTCTAGCTTCATCTTCTTCTTCATGTTCAAGAATGAAAACTTGATGCTATCAATGTCAACTTGAGTTCTAAAGTGAGAAATCCAATTCTAAAGTGAACCCACCTCCTATTTCTTCACCCTCTACCTCTTGCCAAGTTGTTTTGGGTGTTTTCTTCACAAGTTTCATAAATTTGTGAAGTCGGAGCTTGAACTTGTGATGCCTCGACGTAGATCTTCTTCGGCACGAAGCCGACGACCTAGTCCGCCCATTTCTCCCATGAAGCCGATGATTGAGTTCGGGATTCGAGATGGACAGCGAGAGGACGCCTACGTGGAGCTAAGGAAGTAGAGAACCGGATCTACAAAGGTTGTAGCCTCTCTCCTTTAGTTAAGTTGTTAACTAGTTTCGTTTTTCGCCTAAATTTCTAGTTAACGATCCGTATTAGGGTTTCTCGGCACCCGTAAAATTTGAAAATGGCATGGTTGATGCCTTGTGAGACCTCTTGAGAGTTCCTAGGAACCCTACAGTGGTATCAAAGCCTAGCTAGAGCCTTAGGCGAAGTCTAGACGACGTTTGAAACCCGAACGAACCCGAAACCCTAAAACCCAAGTGCTCTCTGGACTTTTTCTAAAATCTGGGATTTTTCCATATTAAAAATGCTTAAAAAATTCAGCAGGGAAATCTAAGAATTACGATGCAAAATTTATCCCATGAACAGTAAAGAGTGTGGCGGAACCGCGGCAGAAGCCTGGCTTCTGCGGCGGTTCCGCGGTAATGTTAATGTGATGACATCATCACTCCTGTTTTACACAGTAATTACTATTTTATTATGCTGAATTTTCTGGGAATTTTTATTTTGACTCAATAGTTGAGTGTTCTGGGGTTGTATTGGGAATCGACGATTCGATCGGATTATCAAATCTTGTCTATGTGGCTTTCCGGATAACTTTAGAATATGTTAAAAAGTTCGACCGGATATAAATACCCAACTTTTCCCCTACCGAAAAATTTCCAAGTGTTGGATTTTTCTGTGGTTTAATGACGTTCTAAGTAGTGCAAGTAACGCGATGGTCCCCCTAGAAGACAACAAACCTTAACTCGATTATGTGACCGTCTTGAACTGCCCTTTGAACCTTCGGGTTTGGGGCAGTACGGCGTGCCACATGTGAGGCGTTGGCTTGACCCTTTTACGGCTGGACCGTTGGTACTGAGGTATGAAGTGAATGTCTTTGAACCTATTTCATGTGTTGGACGGTTTCGGGAAAACTTGGGTGTTCGAATGTTCGATCGGAAAGTTTAATATTTTTTATTTATCCGGAATGGGATACAATAATTGGAATTCACAAACAGTTATGAGATAACTGAATGAATGTTATAAATCTAGCGGTTTAGTTTCACTTGATATTGAAAAGAGTTTTCGATAATGAGACTAAATTGCGGGGTTTATAACTGTTAGGCATGTGATGTCTAAGTATTTCATTTGATTAGGCATGTGATGTCTAAAAAGGTTGCGGATTCCAACTGTTGTAGTTTTACACTTTCTTTTCTGTGACCGTAAGTGTAATATGTGATATCGCCGGTTTCGTTGCTATATGTCAACGACAATTGGGATGCGCATATTTACTTACGTTGATGACATGTGATGTTATGTTTTGCTGGATATGTTATATTGGATCGTCGTGTTCGAATAGCCGGGGTTTTTTATGTGAGATGAGTGTTTTTCATTTTCATTCATGTAAAAACTTGTATGTAATATTCTTTTATTGGGGCACTTCCAAGTTGCGGAAGATGTCACCTTTTGTATATTATTTTCTTTTCCGCATTAGGATAGACCCAAGGAGGGGAGCACAAGTAACCGGGTTCTGGGGTCAAGTGGGAGACCAACTCGAGGAGTCGAGTCCGGGTCTCCTAACCCTAGAATTGGCAGGGTTGCTTGCCACTCTCGTAGGGGTCTAGGGGTGTGGGATTGGCAATTCATCATGACCGTGGAATCCGTGTTTTATACTGGCTCATATTGAAAACACGGACGTCCTAGTATATCCAATGTTTCATATGTTTCTTCTGCTGCGATATCTGTGATGTGATCATGTGATGTTCTGTGATGGATACTTTATATAGTATATATGATATATTATATAGACGTTACTTATGTTTTGCACCCGCACTAGCCCTGCCCTGCTCTGTCGTTAGTTACCTAACCTAACGGTGCACGAGGGGACATCGAGGCGAATGCGGATGGAATAAGTGTACGTCGTATTTATCTGTGATATTTAGGTATTTAAATGATGGGACTTCATTAATGTGATTAATGAAACAAAAGAAACCTAAGATGTTGTAGAATCAAATTTTAAACAAAACAGGTAGCTACAGTTCTTGCTTTGAATAGCGGTATATATGATATACCCTGCACCTTATTCGATGAGGAAAGGACCGAGATCCCTTCACCGGGAGTGACTCCTTTAGCAATAACTGGCAGATGCTACACACTCGGTTTGACTTTTGATTGCTTCTATAGTTTCTTCTTTTCACAGTGATATATATGATATATCCCGCACCTCATTCGACGAGGAAAGGGCCGAAGATCCCTTCACCGGGAGTGACCCCTTTAGCAAAACTAGAAAAGCTTCAAAATCACTCCATTTCAAAACTTCATTTGATTCTACAACGATATCAAGTTCATTACGCTCATGGTTTTCAGAAAAACCTGCGTAGCCCTCCGTCATTTCAGATAAGTACTAGTTAGTATTCGTGCTACGGTAGTTTGGCCTCCGTCAAGGCGTAGTGTACGGTAGCTAACTAGTGCTTATCTGCTGGCATATGATGCGATTGGATTAGGGTATTCGTACGGCGTTGTTTGGCCTCCGTCAAGGGTCGTGCGGGTGGGTTTAATTCAATCAGGAAATGACGGGTTGAACTTGACTAGCGGACAATGGGTTGTTTGGCCTACGTCAAGGTCATAGGACGCTAGGGGCAAAATATTATCGGGAATTTCAAGTGTTGAAATTTGCATTGAGATTGCATACCTTCTATGAGATAGTTGGATCCCGATACCCACTGCGAGTAAGAGTTACTCCTGGGAGAGTTTTACACATTGCAATTAGTTGATCAAGTAGGTGTCTAGAAAGGTGTCAACGGGGTTACGCCTCTGGGAAAACGAGGTTTACATTAATTAGGTTCGTACGAAAGCACGGGGGGCCTCCCTCAAAGTACCGACACTGGCCTGGCTGAAAGATTAGCGAACTTGTAGTGTGTAATTAATCCCGGCTAGTCTTTCCTTTTAGGGTTTGAAGGAAGATTTGATAAAAAGCAGTGGGAGCCATCCTGATTAGATAAGATAATAACCAATCTGATCTTGCACGAGCATACGCTAAAGTGTTTTCTTCTCTCTCTCTCCAGGTAGCGACCAGTTCATGCCTTAATCAAGATAATAATATGGATGTATTGACCGAACCCGCATGTTTTACTGTGCAAGGGAACGTTGAACCCGTTCTATCTTATAAGTGTTATAAGAATGAACAGGAAACAGGAGAATATCTGGATTCTCACACCGCCCAAAAGGAGAACATGCATGTTGATGCATCATCTTCGGGTGTGTTTGTCATTGAGAACTATTTCTCAGTTCACCCTACGTCCTGGGTATTAGATACCGGATCGGGATCCCACATATGTAAGATGTTACATGGGCTACGGAAAGGTAGAGAACTGGGAAAAGGTGATCATTCCTTTCAAGTAGGGAATGGGGCAAATGTTGCAGTCAAAGCAGTTGGCGAATATCACCTAGTATTACCAAGTGGTGATATACTGATTCTAAATGAATGCTATTATATACCGAACATGATGTGCAATATTATATCAGTTTCTTTATTGAGTAAAGAAGGATATAATTTTGTAGTACGGGATAATATTATGAACATATTCCTAGATCAAAAGTTGATTGCATCAGGCTCGATGTATAATGGCATATTCATTCTCAATCAAAATACAGTCCTCAATTTACAAAACACAAACAAAAGGAAGAGTTCTGAACTGAACGAATCTTTCTTGTGGCATTGTAGACTGGGTCACATCAATGCGACACGACTAGCTAAGTTGCATAAGGATGGATATTTAAATTCGTTTGAATTTTCATCTTATGACACTTGCCTGTCATGTCTCAAAGGCAAGATGACCAAAACTCCGTTTACTGGACACGGAGAAAGAGTTACCGAACTCTTGGGACTAATACATAGTGATGTATGCGGTCCCATGTCTACACATGCCAGGGATGGTTCTTCGTACTTCATTACAATCACTGACGATCTCTCTAGATTCGGATATGTGTTCCTGATGAAACACAAATCAGAAGCTTTTGAGAAATTTAGAGAATATAAACAAGAAGTAGAGAACCAAACGGGCAAAAGTTTTAAGATCCTTCGATCTGATCGAGGAGGAGAATACTTAAGTAACGAATTCAGAGATTATCTAAAAGAGAATGGGATTCTCTCTCAGCTTACTCCTCCTTATACACCACAGCACAACGGTGTATCGGAGCGGAGAAATTGCACCCTATTAGATATGGTGCGCTCTATGATGAGTGCAGCTGAGTTACCTATTTCCTTCTGGGGATATGCACTGGAGACTGCTGCATACCTATTGAACAGAGTTCCAACCAAATCAGTGCCTACCACTCCATATGAGATATGGAATGGCAAGAGACCATGTCTTAATTTCATTCAGATATGGGGTTGTCCGGCCTATGTTAAAACACAAAATCCGGACAAGCTCGAGGCAAGGTCTGTTCTATGTAAGTTTGTTGGATATCCCAAACATTCGCGAGGGTATATCTTCTACCACTCCGAGGAACAAAAAGTGTTTGTTTCTCGATATGCCACTTTCTTAGAAAAGAGCTTTCTTATGAAACAGACAAGTAGCATTGAGGTAGAACTGGAAGAGGTTCCAGCAACACAAACTGAAACAGAAAACTTGGTAGAACCAGAGAATTCAGTAAAACTCGACGAACCCCAGCCTCTCCGCCGATCTAGTAAGGTATCTCGTCCACCTGAGAGATACTACGGTTTTCTCATTGACGGTGGAAGCGAGGATTGCATCATAGAGGATGATGACCCAACTAGCTTCGACCAAGCCATCACGAGTAGGGACTCAGTGAAATGGCTGGATGCTATGCGGTCCGAGATGGAATCCATGTACACCAACAAAGTATGGACTTTGGATGTTGCTCCTGAAGGGGTAAAACCCATCGGGAGCAAGTGGATCTTCAAGAAAAAACTTGGTGTAGATGGGAAAGTGGAGACTTTCAATGCTAAACTTGTAGCAAAGGGTTTTCGTCAAAGACCAGGTGTGGACTATGACGAAACCTTTTCTCCAGTGGCTATGCTTAAATCCATCCGGATCATGCTTGCCATTGCTGCATATCATGATTACGAAATCTGGCAAATGGATGTTAAGACCACCTTTCTAAATGGTGATTTAGAAGAGTGCGTGTACATGACTCAGCCAGAGGGCTTCGTAGACAGTGGGAGCAGCGGGAAGGTGTGCAAGCTGCTTAAATCCATTTATGGATTAAAGCAAGCATCGCGGAGTAGGAACATCTGCTTTGACATCGTTATCAAAGAGTTTGATTTCGTCAAAAACCCAGATGAACCTTGTATCTACAAAAAGGTATCAGAGAGTAAGGTAGTCTTCCTCGTATTGTACGTGGACGACATACTCTTGATAGGAAATGATATTCCTATGCTGCAATCGGTCAAGCACTTCTTATCACAAAGATTCTCGATGAAAGATCTTGGTGATGCCTCCTGCATATTGGGAATTAGGATCTATAGAGATAGATCCAAACGGATATTGGGATTGTCCCAATCCAGGTACATTGACACCATACTAAAAAGGTTTAGTATGGAAGATTCTAAGCGTGGGAACTTGCCCACGATCTCTGGAGTCACTCTCTCCAAAGAGATGTCTTCCAAGACTGATTTGGAGAGAGCTCGCATGCAAGGGATACCCTATGCTTCAGCTGTAGGCTCTATCATGTATGCGATGCTATGTACCAGACCCGATGTTGCATACTCACTAAGTATAGTGAGCAGGTATCAAGCTGATCCTGGAGAGAGTCACTGGACAGCTGTGAAGAGCATTCTCAAGTACTGACGAAAGACTAAAGAGATGCTCTTGGTGTATGGTAATAAAGAACTCCAAGTGGAGTCCTTTACCGATTCGAGCTTCCAGAGTGATAAGGACGACTCTAAGTCGCAGTCGGGATTTGTCTTTACCCTTTACGGAGGGGCGGTTAGCTGGAAGAGTTCCAAGCAGGAAACCATGGCAGACTCGACGATGGAGGCTGAATACATCGCTGCCAACGATGCCGCTAAAGAGGCTGTCTGGATCAAGAAGTTCATTACTGAACTTGGTGTGGTTCCATCCATTGAGCATCCAATACCTTTGTATTGCGATAACAATGGAGCGGTGGCTTTGGCCAAGGAACCCAGGTCCCATCAGCGATCCAGGCATATTCTGAGGCGGTATCACCTGATCCGGGAGATAGTTGATCGCCGGGAGATCGAGGTCAGGAGGGTTGACACGAAGAACAACACGGCGGATCCACTCACGAAGGCCATTCCCCAGATACAGTTTGAGAGACTCTTCGGGATGCTCGGTATGCGATACTACAGCAGCTGGCCCTAGTGCAAGTGGGAGATTGTTAGTTGTATGTATGCCCTAGAGGCTAGTATTGTACAGATGATGTATATTATATTGGATGCTTGGACATATATAGAGATGACTTTCTTGCTCGATATGATAGTATGCTATCTGGTTGCTCTTTATCTTAACATGTATACTTGTCTCTTTAAGCTGTCTTATGGTTACATGTTGGTAAAACCCTTAGGATGTGTACTTGACTACCTGGACTGTGATGTAGATCATACTAGTGGGGATATGGTAGTCCATAAGTATATCCTTCAAGGTCCCTAGTCGTGGGTGTATCGAGACGGGGCATCGATATACCAGTGTAGACTAGCGTATACGCTTCTCGACCCATGAAATGGGCGATGGATGATCCCATATCCATTGGTGTTTGACATCAGAGATGGTGTACGGGTGCTCAGTGGAGACTGGGTACACTGGACGGACTCACCGAGAACTCCCAGATGGTATTATACCTCACGTCAGATGGCAGTTCTCAGGTGACACTTGTGCAGGTTAGTCTGTAGACCCGAGATCGTCATAGAGTCTTGTGTGATTCCCACTGTGCTTTGATCTCCACCTTACCACGTCCATGAGGGCGTGCAAAACGGTGGTCTTTAGGTACAGTCCCGAGTCACATGGTGGCAATGAGCGATAGGAGGGGTTTCGTCTCTCCCGGTATTGGGGGTTGGTGTTGCGCTGTGCTCGATTGGCCGTAACAGGGAAGTCCCTGGCCAGGGCTGATCAGAGATTTGCTGGTAAGTGTTACCAGTAGTTTCTCGACCCGTTATGAGCCTCATATCGGCATGACTTATCGGTTATTGGGGTCTGACGTATACCACCCCTAGACTTGATATGCGACATATCAGACGAACAGACCGGACTGTACGGTAAGTGTTACTGGTTGGATTCACAGGAGTGTGAGCGGGCTAGCTCATCGATCTTCTGATCGTTCAATACCCGGATGGACGTTACGTTTAGCAGACCGCTTGCGGCTTGTGGGTGATTGATATGATCATCATCTGCTGCCGGCGTATTGACGAGTCTTTAGAGTCCTACACAGAGGTTTCCTGGCTCAAGCGAAACGAAATAGGAGCGCATATGAGATATGTGCAGGACCGAGAATAATGCATGTATGTGATACCGTATTCCATTCTCGCGATGGATGTATCGATTGGTTATATTCGATATGACCTAGTTATCGAATCATTGATTCGATAAATCGATACATTGGATACTAGTCGGTTATGTGCGACATGACCGGATCATTGAATCAAATGTAGATTTAATGATTTAATGTATAATTATATATTTGATATATTACTTTGCATTAGCTAGTATTGGTTCACTTTAAATGGATTTTCTCACTTGACGTGCAAGAAGTATATGTGATATACTTTTGTGCACATATTTGTATCATGTTTGATGATACTTGATCATTTAGTTAAGTGTATAGAATTAAACCATGGTTAATTTGATGATTAGGGTTTTGCATATTCATTTATTTATTTATTTGTTCATTTATTTATTTGGAAATGATTTAGATAAGAATGGTGGCTTTATTTGTTTCTAGTTGAAGCTTCATGAAGCCTTGACTTCTTAACCATTCTTGTCTTCATGCTTAACCCTAACCCATCCAAGTAACCATGGTCTATTCTCTACACTCTACCCTAGTTAGTTTATGATAAGTATTCATTTATTATTCATTTTAACTCAACACTTATCATAATTCTAGCTTCATCTTCTTCTTCATCTTCAAGAATGAAAACATGATGCCATCAATGGCAACTTGACTTCTAAAGTGAGAAATCCAATTCTAAAGTGAACCCACCTCCTATTTCTTCACCCTCTACCTCTTGCCAAGTTGTTTTGGATGTTTTCTTCACAAGTTTCACAAATTTGTGAAGTCGGAGCTTGAACTTGTGATGCCTCGACGTACGTAGATCATCTTCGGCACGAAGCCGACGACCTAGTCCGCCCATTTCTCCCATGAAGCCGACGATTGAGTTTGGGATTCGAGATGGACAGTGAGAGGACGCCTACGTGGAGCTAAGGAAGTGGAGAACCGGATCTACAAAGGTTGTAGCCTCTCTCCTTTAGTTAAGTTGTTAACTAGTTTCGTTTTTCGCCTATATTTCTAGTTAACGATCCGTATTAGGGTTTCTCGGCACCCGTAAAATTTGAAAATGGCATGGTTGATGCCTTGTGAGACCTCTTGAGAGTGCCTAGGAACCCTACAGATATGAGATCATCCATCGCCTATTTTATGGATCAAGAAGCGCATACGCTAGTCTACTCTGGAGTATCGATGCCCTGTCTCTGTACTCCCATGACTAGGAACATTTGAAGGATGTACTTGGCGACTACACTGTCCTCATTAGTATGATCCGCATCATAGTACTGGTAGTCAAGTACTTATCCTAAGGGCTTTATCAACATGTAACATAGAGACAATCAGTATACATGTTAAGATAAAGAGTAATCAGATAGCGTACTATCATGTCGAGCAAGAAAGTCCTCCCTATATATGTCCAAGCATCCATTACAATATACATCGTATGTACAGTAATGGCCTCTAGGGCATACATATAACTAACACACTATTCAAATAAGTTTGGCGGTATGTATATACTATTTCTTGTATATATATGTAGATATTCTTGTCCGGTGCGTATCCATTGTTGACGAGCAATCTTGTCTGGTGATGCTCAGTCTCATTTCAAAAAAAGAAGTGTGTAATCGACGATTTTGACCCTTCAATAATTTTTTCTGCTTGATGTACAATAACAGTGGGGGCACTGTCCAGTTTAAGTTTGGGGGTACGCTCGGTACGCATTTCAAACCTTCGCATTAATGTGTATATTTTTGCATTTGCATACTTATTAAAACCCATAAAAATCAGAATATTTTCTAAAAACATAAAAACTTTGTCTTCAAGGTAGCTAGGGGAAAACTGAGATTCAATATTTCGACGGTTTTGTTTGATAAGATAAGAACAACTAAATCCTATTTTTAGATTTTGAAAACCTGAAAGATAACCCTCCTTTGATGTTAACTATAGCTAATATACGTGTTTACATTACACTACACGTGTCGTGAGTTTTGAAAATTAGATGACAAGTCTATTATGTCTGAAAACTTTTTAATTGATAAACTATTTTCTGAGGATCAAATAGGTTTGTTCTAAAATAAGTAATATCAAGAATAGTTTATGAAGTGAAACAGATATGAAGGGATGTTATTGATGCCTTAATTGGAACTAATTCTGAAGAATAACCCATCTAAAACTTGATTGGAGTGATTACACACCTGACCCACTAAACACGTCTTTTATCCAAAAAATATTTGAACAACCAGTTATATCTCCGTTCACATTAAATCGTTAGTGATTTTCACGCCAAAATTGGTCTTTTGTTTTAGGGCTTAGGTAACTTGAGTAATTTAGTCCGCCGGGGTGTCTTTACACCAAATGCCCTAAAACCAACTGGTTTGGGTGCATGGCCTAAAACTCGCTAAGAAGCCTAGAAAGTACAAATCAAAACAAAGTCAAGCAAGTGTTCTCTCTGAGTTAAAATTCCTAACGGTTCTTTGTGCGAGAATAATCATGACAAAAGACAAGTTTTTATAAAAATATTTCTAGCGGAGGTATGAAGGTTTTATTCTATGATAAAAATTATTGCATGTTCACAGTGGTGTGTATGAAACGAAAACAAGAAAAAGGTGGAGTGAAAAATAAGACCTAGTTTCCTGTTAAGGAAGATAGAAATTCTGAATTTGAAACCTAACTGGAAAAAAAACTTGAGATATACTTAACTCTTTATAAAACTTGTGTGATCCTTTTTAAATCTTTATCTGGGCTTTATTTTGTGAAATATCGACTTTAATCGATCCTTTTGAAACTTAACGACACTATCTGCACTGCACGTAAAGACATATAGAAGCTTAAGTTAAATAAGAAGCGAGGTGTGAAAACTAAATGTTCGATAGTTCTAAATTCAGGATAATAGAATTTCTAGCTTTAAAACAAAACCTTGGAATTAGAATCATAGTTATTCCGTGAAACTAACTTGACAGGATTTTGTGGGTGTAATCCGCAGAAAACCTTCAGGAGACAACACTCCTCCTACTAGGGACACCTATAGGTTTAACGGCTTTTTGCACTCGCTCAGTGCAATCGCGTTCCCTGCGAAAATGAGTATAGAATTTTGTTTTGCTCGGGATGAGCAAAAGATAAGTTTGGGGGTATTTGTTGTAGGGTTCCTAGGCACCCTAGTGAGGTCTCACAAGGCATCGAACATGCCAATATAAAATTTTAAGGGTGCCGAGAGACCCGACTACGGATCGTTTGCTAGAAATTTAGGCGAAAAAGTAATCTAGTTAACAGTTAACTAAGGGATACGGATATACAACCTTTGTAGATCCGTTTGTCCACCTCCATAGCTCCATGAAGAAGTCATCTTCACTGTACAAATCCGAAATCCGGGCTCTTGCGTCGGCTTCATCGGAGAAGAAGCGGGCTAGGTCATCGACGACGTGCCGAAGATGATCTACGTCGAGGCATCGCTAAATCAAGCTCCGACTTCACCAAGTCCAAAAACTTGTGAAGAGAACACACTCTACTACTTGGCAAGAGGTAGAGGATGAAGAAATAGGAAGTGGGTAGACTTTAGATTTGGATTTCTCACTCTTTATCATCAATCACCATTGATGAAGAAAGCTTTTTCTTCCTTGCTCATGAAGAAGAAGAAGAAAGAAATATATGATAAGTTAATCAAAAATAATAGAAAAACAAATACTTATCATATCATTAACTATAGTCAAGTGTAGAGAATGAATCATGGTTAGTGGGAATGGTTAGGGTTAAGGATGAGATAAGAATGGTTGACTTGATCAAAGCTTCATGAAGCTTCAACTAAACTCCAAAACTAGCAACCATTCTTTTCTCTTCTTTTCCAAAATGAATAAATCAATAAATAAATGAATAAATAAAGGAAATGAAACCCTAGCCATTCTTTTAACCATGGTTTAATTCTTTGCACTTAACCAAGTAAACATGTATCATCAAACATGATACAATCAAGTGCACAAAATCATATCGCATATGTAATGCGCACATCCGAGTGAGAAAATCCATTTAAAGTGAACCAATACTAGTTAATGCAAAGTAATATATCAAATATATAATTATACATTAAATCATTAAATCAACACTTGATTCAATGATCCGGTCATGTCGCACACAACCGACTAATATACAATGTATCGGCTTATCGAATCAACGCTTGAATCGACAACTAGGTTATATCGCATACAACCATTCGATACATTCATCGCGAGAATGGAATACGGTATCACATACACGCATTATTCTCGGTCCCGCACATATCTCATATGTTAGTGTATATGCCCTAGTGGCCATTACTGTATCATACTAGTTTGTATATTACTTAATGGAAGCTTGGGATATTCACAGTTGTATATACAATCTTGCTCGAAATGGTAGTATGCTACTTGGTTTGTCTCTGCTTTAATATGTGCATGTGTTTCTTTTAGCATATTGCTGGTATACATATTAGTAGAGCCCTTAGGATCTTTGCTTGATTACCAGCGTTGTGATGGCGCTCGCACTCGTGGGAGCTGGGTAATCTATAAGCACATCCTTATACAGGTCCCTGGTCGTTGGACTATCGAGACAGGGCATCGATACTCCGGAGTAGACTAGCGTATGCGCTTCTCATCCCAGTATGGGAGACGGTCTGTCCCACAGCCGTTAGTACGTCGTACTTAGGATAGTATGCGGGTGCTCGTTAGGTTACGAGTACACTGGACAGGACTCGTCGGGAACTGTTGGTTGGTAATATACCAATCGTCAGTTATCAGTTCCCAGGTGACATGAGTACAGCTTAGTCCGCTGACTTGACACTGTCACTTCGCCTCGAGTGTGTTCCCACTGCACTTTGATTACTACCCTACCACGGCTTAAAGGAGCTGTGCAAACAGGTAGTTTTTGGGTGCAGTCCCGAAGCACTTGGAGGCAGTGACGGTTAGACAGGATTCGTCTCTCCCGGTATTGGGGGTTGACATCGCGCTGTGTCCAGGAGAGCCATTACACGAGTAGTCCCTGGCCAGGGCAAGCGAGATATACTGGTAGGTTTCCAGTGTTATCTCAGGGTGTTCTGGGCTACACTCCGACACGACTTGTACCGCTATTAGGGGACTGACGTTCACCGCCCCCCTAGGCCCGCCATGCGATGTATCAGACGAACAGACCGGACTGTACGGAGACTGTCACATACAGGCTCAGTAGGAGTGCCGATGGGGTTCACCTCGTCAGTCTTCTTATCGACATCTACCTGGGGACCGTTACGTACAGCTAGTGCCGCTTGCGGTCTGTGGTTAAACCCACTGCCAGCGTAGTGTCGAGTCTTTAGAGTCCCACACAGAGAGATGTTCGCCTTTAGGCAAAATGAGTAGAGGTCGCATGGTTTTGCGACAGGGTTCGTTCACATTCGCGCACTTGTGCACGTTTGCTATCCGGACAGTTTATACTAGCGGGCTTTGGTTTAAGCCGGATCCTAGTATATGATTTGAGATTGGTTTTTCTCATTGTGTTCGTGTTCCTCGGATCACGAATGCGGGTGCGTATGCACAGTTGCTTGAGATTGAGGGAGAGGACCTTGATTAGGGTTAATGGCTATTGTCATTTTATTAACCCTAATATTTATGTGTGTGTTATTGATTAATTAGTAATTAGTTTAATAATTATCCATGGTTGTGGTTGTTGACCATTTGACTTCTTTGACTTGTTGACCTAGGTTGACACTTTGACCATCATAATTTCTTTTGGAAGATGCCTTTTGATCTTTGCAATTTGAAATGATAATGGTCATGTCATGATTTACCATGATAATTATCTAGCTAATTATTCAATTAAATTAATTCACACATATTAGTGAGAAGAGCTCTATTATTTTCTCATTCTCTCATATCATTTCTCTCTCTTGTTCATCCTCTCCCTCAAGCTCTCTCCCTCTCATGTGTTGAGAAACAAAAAGCTTGAGAAAAACCTTCACTTGATCCTCTCTACTCTCTTCTAGGGTTCAAGTCTTAGCATTTCGTGCACTCTAGTTACTCCTAGCTTGGAGTTGAAGCTAAAGGTGGTGGCTTTCAAGTGGATCTTTCTTTGACGGAAGAAGACAAGCAAGGTGAGGCCTTTCTACCATTCCGACGAGCAAGGAGAGAAGGACTAAAGACCAAAGGTATAACCTTTCTACAACTTAGTTAGTTGTTAGTTTACTTTAGCTAGTTTTCGTTTAGCAAAGATCCTCACAAGCAAAGTCCATGTTGCCTAAGTCATTAAAAATCCGTTTTTTATTATGTTTTCCGCCTCCCCGTAAGCACCGGGATGGGCAACACGGACTTACAGTGGTATCAGAGCCTAACTAAACCTAAACTAGCTAAGTAGTTAAGTGTAACGAAGTTTCGAAACCGGAAAATCGAAAAACCAAACTCGCAAAACCCTAGTTTCTGTTAATTTTTTTTCTGGTCAAAATGAAAAACTTTATACTTCAAAAATTATCTCAGGGTTTTGTGTGAAATACCACCAAAGATGAACCAGAGAGGAGTCTAGAGGACCGCGCTTCCGCGGCATAAGGAAGCTCTTGCCGCGGAAGCGCGGCCGTCTTGTCCCCTCTCTATATCGTTTTTGGTGCAGTATGTTTCTGTGTTGGTTTTAGGATTTTTAGGATATGTTATATGTGCCCAGATTTTCCAGAACTAAAATTTACTTTTGGGGGCCTATAAATCCGTATTTTTCGGAACTTCACTACACTTTAACTACATCGGTTATATCTGTAATGCTTGCATGTATTGAACGTCGGCTAATCGCTATAAGACGATTAGTCGGGGTTATACATGATCTGTGATTGTTATTGGTTTGTGGATATGAATGGATTGGATTATCGCGGGTGAATGGCCGGGGTGGATGTGAGATGAGCGTTGTTTTTCTTTCATTCATTTGTAACATGTAAATTGATGTAATAATATTCTTTGTATGGCCGCACAACCGGGTCGGGGTTGTAGCCGTCATTGTATAATTCTTTTTACTGTTTTTTGCTCCTAGGATAGACCCATGGAGGGGGTGCACAAACTACCGGGTATCTCGAAGCGCCGAGTGGCCTACTCACGGTGGTGAGGGAGGTTGCTTCGCTTCGGGTGCTTGGCGGGTAGTTTGCCGCACCCGTAGGGGTCTTGGGTGGGGTATTGGCTATTCACCACGACCGTGTAATCCGCTTTGCGTTGCAGGCTCGAACGCATTGCGGATTCCTAGTATATCCAATGTATTCATCTATGATCTGTAATGTCTATCATTGCTATATATTTATATATAATAACTATTTAGGCGTTGCTTATGTTTTACAGCCGCGCTAGCCCAGCCCCCGCTCTGTCGTTAGTTAAGTAACCTAACGGGTGATGACGGGGCCCCGTGGCGAATGCGAATGGCATAAGCGTACGTCATATTTTGGTTGTTTTCTGCAATGGTAGGATTAAATGATGGGACGCATTAAAAGAACTAATGCAAGAAATAAACCAAGTAAAAGTCGATTGGAACACTTTGAAAACCACTCGGTTCTTTTCAAAACTAAACTTTTAAACGCGGAGCTTGAACCACTCCTTTTAAAAGCTATCTCGTTCCATCGATTATATCAAGTTCACTACGTTCACGGTTTCGCCAAAACCATCCGTAGCCCTCCATCATTTCGGTTAAATATTCGGTAGTATTCAAGCTATGTATTTTGACCTCACGCCAAGGCATAGTGATTGGTAGCTACCGGGATATTTATCCGTTGCATAGATAGAATGCGTTGATTTGAGACAGTCGTACTGCCGTTTTGGCCTACGTCAAGGGTAGGTACGGGTGGGTTCAAATTAACCAGGATAATGATGGGAAGAACTTGACATGTGACTTATGACATTTTGACCTCACGCCAAGGTCATAAGAGCATGGGGCAAAAAATCCACATCGGGAGTTTCATAAGTACTGAAACTTGCTAGCGTTGCATACCATTTGGAGTGTGATAATTCTGGTAGGATTCCTTCGGTTTTATCACGCGAGGATATTTGGATCCCGATCCTACTGTGAGTATATGCTACTCCTCGGGAAAACTCTCACTTAACGATCAATGCTATAAACCTAGTAGGTGCCTAGAAAGGTGTTAGCGGGGCTACGCCCACAGGGAAAAGAGGTTACTTAATTAAGGAACTTCGCGAAAGCGTTGGAAAACCTCCCTCGAAGTACCGACACTGGCCTGGATGAACGGTTAAGCAAGTATTGTACGGTGAGAATGATCCCGGCTAATCCTTTTCTTTACGGTTTGAGAAGGGATTCGAGAGACAGTGGGAGCCATCCAGTTTAGACAAACTAAAAACCACTCTAAACTTGCAAGAGCATCATGCTAAAGTGTTTCTTTTCTCTCTCCTAATTGCAGCGACCATTCAAGATGACCGGACTTAAGTTACTATTAGATAAAAACATATTGACAGGGCCAAACTACAAAGATTGGCTCAGGAATGTCAAGATGGCTATCACTTATGACAAGCTGGGGTATATACTTACCACCAAAGCTCCCCCTGTCCCAGGTCCCACCTCCAGCGTCGCGGATGTTGAAATCCGTAAGACATGGGAGATAGATTGCGCGAGGGCCAGATGCCTCGTACTAGCCTCGATGGACAACGAACATCAGAGGAGGCACGAGAATATGGACCTAGAGTCCATATTTCTCCATACAAAAGAACTGTATGGAGAGCAGTCTCGTATCGCAAGATACGAAGTGTCGAAGAAGCTCTTTTCGGCAAGGTTGGCCGTCGGATCATCGGTAGCGGACCACGTGCTTAAGATGATCGGCTACATAGAGGAGCTCGCGGACCTTGGGACCACGTTGGAGAATGAACTCTATACCGATTTGATTCTCCAGTCCCTTCCTTCCACTTACGCCCAGTTCATTCTTAACTTCAACATGCAAGGAAAGGAGGTTGAACTTGCCGAACTTCTGAACATGTTGAGGACTGCTGAGGGCACCCTACAGAAGGGTAGGGAGACATCCACTTTGTTTGTAGGAGGATCTTCCTCTTCTAGGTCCAGGGCGAAAGCCAAGGGCAAGAAGAAGAAAGCCCCTGCCAAACCAAGAGGCGGTGTCGGTAAAGTGGATACGAAGGGAAAGGGTAAAGCAACAAAGGTAGCGGGGAAGCTGGTGGGGAAGGAAGAATGCTTCTATTGTCACAAAAGTGGTCACTGGAAACAAGATTGCAAGGCTTGGAAAGCCAGAACACAGGATTTGAAGCGAGTTGCAGCTTCAGCTTCAGGTGTGTATGTTATTGAAAACTGTCTATCAATAAACTCTACTTCCTGGGTATTGGATACCGGATCAGGGTCTCATATCTGTAATTCTTTGCAGGCGTTGAGAAAGCGTAGAGTTTTGAAGGCAGGTGACATGACCCTCAGAGTTGCGAACGGTGCTAGCATGGATGCTGAAGCCGTGGGGGACTATCACCTGGGATTATCAGATGGACACTTTTTGGTTTTGCGTAGTTGTTATTATGTACCAAATGCAACCTGTAATATCATTTCTGTAACTTTATTATCTAAAGAAGGTTATGAATTTGCATTTGTAAGTAATGTAGTGAACATTCACCTTAATCAAGTGTTGATTGGGTCAGGTACATTGAACAACGGTATATACGTTTTAAACCAACCACAGATTTTCAATATCCAGAATACACACAAAAGAAAGTCTCCAGAAATTAATAAAACTTTCTTATGGTATTGTAGACTGGGTCACATCAATGAGAGAAGATTGACTAAGTTACATACTGAAGGATATTTAGATCCGTTCGAATATCAATCGTATGCAACTTGTCAATCCTGTCTCAAAGGAAAGATGACAAAGGCTCCGTTTTCTGGACACGGAGAAAGAGCGAGCGAGCTCTTGGGACTCGTACACAGCGACGTGTGCGGTCCAATGTCTACACATGCGCGAAGCGGTTTTTCTTACTTCATAACTTTTACGGATGATTTCTCAAGATTCGGACATGTCTTCTTAATGAAGCATAAATCCGAAGCTTTTGATAAGTTCCAGGAATATAAGAATGAAGTAGAAAAACAAACAGGCAAAAGTATCAAGATCCTAAGATCGGATCGAGGAGGAGAATACTTAAGTGCCGAATTCCTGAATTACTTAAAAGAGAATGGAATTCTCTCTCAGCTTACTCCTCCATACACTCCGCAAATCGAAGAGACGGAACCGAACCCTATTGGATATGGTACGGTCCATGATGAGTAACGCTGAGTTACCGCGATCATTCTGGGGATATGCGCTAGAAACAGCTGCATATCTTTTGAACCGTGTTCCCACTAAGACTGTGCCTACCACACCATATGAGTTATGGAGTGGGAAGAAACCCTATCTTCAATACTTGAAGATTTGGGGATGTCCAGCTTATGTCAAAAAGCAGCATGTGGACAAGCTCGAGACACGCTCAGTACTGTGCAAGTTTGTGGGATACCCAAAGAACTCCAGGGGGTATCTTTTCTATTACGTAGAGGAACAAAAAGTCCTTGTTTCTCGCAATGCCCACTTTCTAGAACATCAGTTCATAGAAAAAGAAATAAGTGGGAGCGCAATAGAACTAGAAGAAATTCCAGAACCACAAACTACTACTGAAAGTTTAGTGGAACCAGAAGGTTCAAAAGAACAGGACATTCCTATGCCACTCCGCAGGAGTAGTAGGCAGTCTCATCCTCCCGAGAGATACTACGGTTTTCTCATTGACGGGGATAGAGAAGACTGCATCCTGGATTGTGATGAGCCTACTAGCTTCCAGCAAGCCATTCAGAGCGTCGACTCGGTAAAATGGCTGGATGCAATGCGGACCGAGATGGAGTCCATGTACACCAACAAAGTATGGACGTTGGACATTGCTCCAGACGGGATAAAACCCGTAGGATGCAAGTGGATCTTCAAAAGGAAGATTGGTGTAGATGGACAGGTTGAGACCTATAAAGCTAGACTGGTAGCAAAGGGTTTTCGTCAGCGACCTGGTTTGGACTATGACGAAACCTTTTCTCCAGTAGCTATGCTGAAATCCATTCGGATCCTTCTTGCCATCGCTGCTTTCCACGATTATGAGATTTGGCAGATGGACGTAAAGACAGCTTTTCTAAATGGTCATTTAGAGGAGTGTGTCTATATGGACCAGCCAGAGGGTTTCATTCAGGGTGGGAGCAGCGGAAAGGTGTGCAAGTTGCTCAAGTCCATTTATGGACTCAAGCAGGCATCGCGGAGTTGGAACATCTGTTTTGATGAGACGGTCAAAGAATTTGGCTTTATCAAAAATCCAGATGAACCATGCATCTATTGTAGATTTGTAGCGAGAACTGTAGTATTCCTCGTTTTATACGTGGATGACATTCTCTTAATAGGAAATGACATTCCTATGCTACAATCTGTCAAGGGGTTCTTGTCACACAGGTTCTCCATGAAAGACCTGGGTGATGCCTCCTACATTCTGGGTATCCGGATCTACCGTGACAGATCCAAGAGGATATTAGGACTCTCACAGTCCAGGTACATCGACACCATACTGAAGAGATTCAGTATGGAAGATTCCAAGCGCGGTAATCTACCGGCTTGTCACGGGATCACCCTCTCCAAAGAGATGTCTCCCAAGACTGATTTGGAGAGGGATCGCATGTCTATTATACCCTACGCTTCTGCGGTTAGGCTCTATAATGTATGCGATGTTGTGTACCAGACCGGATGTGGCTTATGCACTGAGTGTGGTAAGCAGGTATCAGTCAAACCCTGGGGAGAAACATTGGATAGCAGTAAAGAACATTCTCAAGTACCTGAGAAGGACTAAGAGATGTTCTTGGTGTATGGCGGAAAAGACCTGCAGGTTGAGGCCTTTGCTGACTCCAGCTTCCAGAGTGACAAGGATGATTCCAAGTCCATGTCGGGTTTTGTCTTTACCCTCAATGGAGGGGCGGTGTGTTGGAAGAGCTCCAAACAGGAAACCGTTGCTGACTCGACTATGGAAGCGGAATACATCGCTTGCATCTGATGCCGCAAAAGAAGCTGTCTGGATGAGGAAGTTCTTGAAAGAACTTCAGGTGGTTCCGTCCATTGTTGACCCAATACCTCTGTATTGCGACAACAACGGGGCTATAGCTTTAGCGAAGGAACCCAGGTCCCATCAGAAATCCAGACACATCTTAAGGCGGTATCACCTGATCAGGGAGATCGTAGATCGCCAGGAGATCGAGGTCCGGAGAGTTGCATCAGAGGATAACACAGCAGATCCATTCACGAAGGCCCTACCACAGACTCAGTTCGAGCGGCTGATCGAGATGATAGGTCTTCGATACGCCAGTACATGGCCTTAGTGCAAGTGGGAGATTGTTAGTGTATATTCCCTAGAGGCCATTACTGTATCATACTAGTTTGTATATTACTTAATGGAAGCTTGGATATTCACAGTTGTATATACAATCTTGCTCGAAATGGTAGTATGCTACTTGGTTTGTCTCTGCTTTAATATGTGCATGTGTTTCTTTTAGCATATTGCTGGTATACATATTAGTAGAGCCCTTAGGATCTTTGCTTGATTACCAGCGTTGTGATGGCGCTCGCACTCGTGGGAGCTGGGTAATCTATAAGCACATCCTTATACAGGTCCCTGGTCGTTGGACTATCGAGACAGGGCATCGATACTCCGGAGTAGACTAGCGTATGCGCTTCTCATCCCAGTGTGGGAGACGGTCTGTCCCACAGCCGTTAGTACGATCGTACTTGGGATAGTATGCGGGTGCTCGTTAGGTTACGAGTACACTGGACAGGACTCGTCGGGAACTGTTGGTTGGTAATATACCTATCGTCAGTTATCAGTTCCCAGGTGACATGAGTACAGCTTAGTCCGCTGACTTGACACTGTCACTATCGCCTCGAGTGTGTTCCCACTGCACTTTGATTACTACCCTACCACGGCTCAAAGGAGCTGTGCAAACAGGTAGTTTTTGGGTGCAGTCCTGAAGCACTTGGAGGCAGTGACGGTTAGACAGGATTCGTCTCTCCCGGTATTGGGGGTTGACATCGCGCTGTGTCCAGGAGAGCCATTACACGAGTAGTCCCTGGCCAGGGCTAAGCGAGATATACTGGTAGGTTTCCAGTGTTATCTCAGGGTGTTCTGGGCTACACTCCGACACGACTTGTACCGCTATTAGGGGACTGACGTTACTTCACCGCCCCCCTAGGCCCGCCATGCGATGTATCAGACGAACAGACCGGACTGTACGGAGACTGTCACATACAGGGCTCAGTAGGAGTGCCGATGGGGTTCACCTCGTCAGTCTTCTTATCGACATCTACCTGGGGACCGTTACGTACAGCTAGTTGCCGCTTGCGGTCTGTGGTTAAACCCACTGCCAGCGTAGTGTCGAGTCTTTAGAGTCCCACACAGAGAGCTGTTCGCCTTTAGGCAAAATGAGTAGAGGTCGCATGGTTTTGCGACAGGGTTCGTTCACATTCGCGCACTTGTGCACGTTTGCTGTCGCGGACAGTTTATACTAGCGGGCTTTGGTTTAAGCCGGATCCTAGTATATGATTTGAGATTGGTTTTTCTCATTGTGTTCGTGTCCTCGGATCACGAATGCGGGTGCGTATGCACAGTTGCTTGAGATTGAGGGAGAGGACCTTGATTAGGGTTAATGGCTATTGTCATTTTATTAACCCTAATATTTATGTGTGTGTTATTGATTAATTAGTAATTAGTTTAATAATTATCCATGGTTGTGGTTGTTGACCATTTGACTTCTTTGACTTGTTGACCTAGGTTGACACTTTGACCATCATAATTTCTTTTGGAAGATGGCCTTTTGATCTTTGCAATTTGAAATGATAATGGTCATGTCATGATTTACCATGATAATTATCTAGCTAATTATTCAATTAAATTAATTCACACATATTAGTGAGAAGAGCTCTATTATTTTCTCATTCTCTCATATCATTTCTCTCTCTTGTTCATCCTCTCCCTCAAGCTCTCTCCCTCTCATGTGTTGAGAAACAAAAAGCTTGAGAAAAAACCTTCACTTGATCCTCTCTACTCTCTTCTAGGGTTCAAGTCTTAGCATTTCTTGCACACTAGTTACTCCTAGCTTGGAGTTGAAGCTAAAGGTGGTGGCTTTCAAGTGGATCTTTCTTTGACGGAAGAAGACAAGCAAGGTGAGGCCTTTCTACCATTCCGACGAGCAAGGAGAGAAGGACTAAAGACCAAAGGTATAACCTTTCTACAACTTAGTTAGTTGTTAGTTTACTTTAGCTAGTTTTCGTTTAGCAAAGATCCTCACAAGCAAAGTCCATGTTGCCTAAGTCATTAAAAATCCGTTTTTTATTATGATTTCCGCCTCCCCGTAAGCACCGGGATGGGCAACACGGACTTACATCATATGCGCTCCAATTTCGTTTCGCTTGAGCCAGGAAACCTCTGTGTAGGACTCTAAAGACTCGTCAATACGCCGGCAGCAGGCAATGATCATATCAAACACCCACAAGCCGCAAGCGGTCTGCTAAACGTAACGGCCACTCGGGTATTGAGCGATCTGAAGATCGACGAGCAAGCCCGCTCACACTCCAGTGAATCCGACCAGTAACACTAACCGTACAGTCCGGTCTCTTCGTCTGATATGTCGCATATCAAGTCTAGGGTGGTAAACGTCAGACCCCAATAACCCGATAAGTCGTGCCGATGTGAGGCTCGTAACGGGTCGAGAAACTACTGGTAACACTTACCAGCAAATCTCTGATCAGCCCTGGCCAGGGACTTCCCTGTTACGGCCAATCGAGCACTGCGCAACATCAACCCCCAATACCGGGAGAGACGAAACCCCTCCTATCGCTCATTGCCTCCATGTGACTCGGGACTGTACCCAAAGACCACCGTTTTGCACGCCCTCATGGACGTGGTAAGGTGGAGATCAAAGCACAGTGGGAATCACACAAGACTCTATGACGATCTCGGGTCTACAGACTAACCTGTACAAGTGTCACCTGAGAACTGCCATCTGACGTGAGGTATAATACCATCTGGGAGTTCTCGGCGAGTCCGTCCAGTGTACCCAGTCTCCACTGAGCACCCGTATACCATCTCTGATGTCAAACACCAATGGATATGGGATCATCCATCGCCCATCACATGGGTCGAGAAGCGTATACGCTAGTCTACTCTGGTATATCGATGCCCCATCTCGATACACCCTCGACTAGGGACTTTGAAGGATGTACTTATGGACTACCATGTCCCCACTAGTATGATCCGCATCATAGTCCAGGTAGTCAAGCACACATCCTAAGGGCTTTACCAACATGTAACAGAGAGACAATCAATGTACATGTTAAGGTAAAGAGCAACCAGATAGCATACTATCATGTCGAGCAAGAAAGTCCTCCTATATATGTCCCAGCATCCACTACAATATACATCCAATGCACAGTAATGGCCTCTAGGGCATACATATAACTAACAATCTCCTACTTGCACTAGGGCCATCTGTAGCAGTGGTTGTAGTATCTCATACTGAACCATCCCATAAAAGTCTCTCTCTGGGAATAGGCCTTCGTGAGTGGATCCGCCGTGTTGTCCTCTGAGTCTGCTCTCCTAACCTCGATCACCCTGGAGATCAACCATCTCCATGATCAGGCGATACTGCCTTAGAATATGTCTGGATCACTGATGGGACAAGCGTTCCTTGGCATAAGCCACAACTCCATTGTCACACAATGGGAGGAACATAGTTCATCTCATAAACCAATATACACCCAAACAGCCTCTTTGGTAGCATCTTTAGTAGCGATGTATCCTGCCTTTATCGTCTAGTACGCCACGGTATCTAGCTTGGAACTCTTCCAACATACCGTCCCTTTACTGAGGGTAAAGACAATGCCTGCGACTGACATTCAGTCGTCTTTATCACCCTGGAACCCTTCCAGTGATTCTCCCCAGGATCGATTAATACCATCTCACTACAGCTAGTGAGTAGCCTAACATCCATTTAGATCTATCTCATAGATCCATACATCAGGATTTAGGGGGTATCAATTTTGATCCTATATGGAGAATTGTGGTGATAAGAGGAGATTGACCGAGCGTAGCATAGGAAACTCCTTTCTCATCAAGAGTATGTCATCCACGTACTCTACGAGGATCATCACCATACTCCCTACTACCTTTTTGTTTATACAAGGTTCATCTATCATTTTGATGATGTCAAACTCTTTGACTACTCCATAAAAACAGATGTTCCAACTCCGCGATGCCTGCTTTATCTTATAAAGCATCTTGCACACGTTTCCGCTGCTCCCACTGTCTACGAAGCCCTCTGGCTGTGTACTTATAGACACTCTCTTCTAAACATCATTTAGAAAAGCTGTCATGACACCCAACCACCAGATATCGTAGTCATGGTATGTAGCCGTAGCAAGTAGGATCTGGATGGACTTAAGCATAGCTACTTAGAAAAGGTTTCATCATCATCCACGCCTGGTCGATGACGAAAAAGCTTTAACAAGTCTATCTTTGAAAGTCTCAACTTTTCCATCTACACCAAGCAATCTTCTCAAGATATACTTGCTCCTGATGGGGATTTAACCCTTCAGATATTGCAACCAAAGTCCATACTTTGTTGGTGTATAAGGATTCCATCTCAGATCTCTAAGCATCCAGCCATTCTTACAGAGTCTTACTCCTGATGGCCTGCTCGAAGCTAGTTGGGTCATCATCTCATGATGCAATCCTCGCTCCCACTGTCATAGAGAAACCGAAGTATCTCTCAGGTGGGTGAGGAACCCTACTAGATCGGCGGAGAGGCCGAGGTTCGTTGGAATCTACTGAATCCTTTTGGTTCTATCAAATCATCAGCTGTAGTTTGTATAGCTGGAATCTTTCCAGTTGTACATAACTGACCTTGCCTCGAGCTTGTCCGGATTTTGC
The DNA here is from genome assembly GCA_030015575.1 of Agapanthus africanus. NCBI lineage: Eukaryota > Viridiplantae > Streptophyta > Magnoliopsida > Asparagales > Amaryllidaceae > Agapanthus > Agapanthus africanus. Next base: position 222,419,088 of record JASDDO010000029.1, read on the forward strand.
TTTTCAGACATAGGCCGGACAACCCCAAATCTTAACTAACTTAAGAAATGGGCTCTTCCTTTTCCATATCACATATGAAGTGGTAGGCAACTGAATTGATTCGAACCCTATTCAATAGGTATGCAGCTTCTCAAGCGCATAATTCCTAAAAAGGAAATAGGTAACTCAGTAATACTCATCATAGAGCACACCATATCAAATAGGGTGCGATTGCTCCGCCCCGATATACCATCGTGCTATGGTGTATACGGAGGAGTAATGCTGAGAGAGAATCTCATTCTCCTTTAGAGTAATCCAGGATTTCCGTGCTCAAGTATTCTCCTCCTTGATCTCATCAAAGGACATAATACTTATACCCGTATTTCGGTTCTCTACTTCTAACTTATATTCTGTGAATATCTCAAAAGGTTCGGACTTGTGTTTCAACAGGAACATAGGTCTGAAACTCGAAAGATCATCAGAGAACGTAATGAAGTATAAAGAACCAGTCTTGGCATGTGTAGACAGGGGACCTTACATACATCAACATGTATCATCCCAAGAGTTCACTAACTCTTTCTCTGTTTCCAATAAACAGGGCTGTGGTCATCTTATCTTTGTGACATGACTGGCGAGCTTCACAAGATGTAAATTCAAACTGATTTAAATATGCATCTAAATCTAACTCAGCCAGTCGGGTCGCATTGATATGACCTAGTCTACAATACCTCAAGAAGGATTTGTTCATTTCTGAACTCTTCCTCTTATGTGTGTTCTGTATACTAAGAACTGTAGTTTGATTTAGAACATTAATGCTTTTAGATAACGTGCCTGAACCGATCAACTTTTGATATAGGAAATGTTCAAAACATTATCCATCAATACAAAATTATATCCTTTCTTCACTAATAAAGAGACTGATATGATTTTGTATATCAGGTTCGGTATCTAACAACATTCGTTCAGAATCAATGTATTGGTAATACAGGGTGACAGTGACCAACAGACTTGGCTGCAACACTTGCCCCGTTTTCTGCCTCATGAAACTTATCACCCGTTCTCAGTTCTCTACCTTTCTGTAGCCCTATATAACAGATTACATATCTGGGATCTTGATCTGGTATCACATACCCAGGACGTAAAGGATACTGAGAAACAGTTCTTTGTAACGAACACACCCGAAGATGATGCATCAGCATGCACTCTCTTCGTTTGGGCGGCACGGGAATTCTGGTAATCCCCAATTTCCTGCTCTGTCTTATAACAATTATAAGTCGGAGCGGGACCAACGTTCCCCAGCTCAGTATAACAAGCGGGTTCAGTCAATAATCCGTATTATTATCTTGATTAAGGCGTGATATGGTCGCTACCAGGAGAGAGAGAGAAGAAAACACTCAGCGTGCGCTCTTGCAAGAATAGATTGGTTATTATTTTATCTAATCAGGATGGCTCCCACTGCTTTTTATCAAATCTTCCTTCAAACCCTAAAAGGAAAGACTAGCCAGGATTAATTACACACTACAAGTTCGCCAATCTTTCAGCCAGGCCAGTATCGGTACTTTGAGGGAGGTCCCCCGTGCTTTCGCACGAACCTAATTACTGTAAACCTCGTTTTCCCAGAAGCATAACCCCGTTGACACCTTTCTAGACACCTACTTGATCGGCTAATTGTAATGTATAAAACTCTCCCAGGAGTAACTCTTACTCGCAGCGGGTATCGGGATCCAACTATCTCATAGAAGGTATGCAATCTCATTGCAAATTTCAACACTTGAAATTCCCGATAATATTTTGCCCCTAGCTCGGTATGACCTTGACGCATGCCAAACAACCATAGTCTGCTAGTCAAGTTCAACCCGTACATTTCTTGATTGAATTAAACCCACCCGCACGACCCTTGACGCATGCCAAACAACGCCGTACGAATACCCTAATCCAATCGCATCATATGCTGGCAGATAAGCACTAGTTAGCTACCGTACACTACGCCTTGACGCATGCCAAACAACCGCAGCACGAATACTAACTAATACTTATCTGAAATGACGGAGGGCTACGACAGGTTTTTCTGAAAACCTATTGCGTAATGAACTTGATATCGTTGTAGGATCGAATGAATTTTGAAATGGAGTGTTTTTGAGGCTTTTCTAGTTTTGCTAAAGGAGTCACTCCCGGTGAAGGGATCGTCGGTCCTTTCCTCGTCGAATGAGGTGCGGGATATATCGTATATATCACTGTGCAAAGCAAAACACCTAAAAGCAATCAAAAGACAAACCGAGTGTGTAGCATCTGCCAGTTATTGCTAAAGGAGTCACTCCCGGTGAAGGGATCTCGGTCCTTTCCTCATCGAATAAGGTGCAGGGTATATCATATATACCGCTGTGCAAAGCAAGAACTGTAGCTACCTGTTTTATTTTAAAATTCGATTCCACAACATCTTAGGTTTCTTATCTTTCATTAATCATATTAATGAAGTCCCATCATTTAATGTACCTAAACATCACAGATAAATACGACGTACACTTATGCCATCCGCATTCGCCTCGATGTCCCCTCGTGCACCGTTAGGTTAGGTAACTGACGGCAGAGCGGGGCAGGGCTAGGACGGGTGTAAAACATAAGTAACGTCTATATAATATATCATATATACTGTATCTATCATAGAACATCACATGATCACATCACAGATATCGCAGCAAAAGAATCATATGAAATATTGGATATACTAGGACGTCCGTGTTTTCAATACGAGCCAGTATAAAACATGGATTCCACGGTCGTGATGAATAGCCAAACCCACACCCCTAGACCCCTACGAGAGCGGCAAGCAACCCTACCAATTTTGGAGTTAGGAGACCCGGACTCGACTCCTCGAGATGGTCTCCCACTGGACTCCAGAACCCGGTTACTTGTGCTCCCCTCCTTGGGTCTATCCTAATGCGGAAAAGTAAATAATATACAAAGGGTGACAACTTCCGCTACCTGGAAGTGCCCCAAATAAAAGAATATTACATACAAGTTTTTACATGAATGAAAATGAAAAACACTCATCTCACATAAAAACCCCCCGGCTATTCGAATACGACGATCCAATATAACATATCCAGCAACACATAACATCACATGTCATCAACGTAAGTAAATATGCGCATCCCAATTGTCGTTGACATATAGCAACGAAACCGGCGATTCACATATTACACTTACGGTCACAGAAAAGAAAGTGTAAAACTGCAACAGTTGGAATCCGCAACCTCTTTAGACATCACATGCCTAACAGTTACAAACCTCGCATTTTAGTCTCATTATCGAAAACTCTTTTCAATATCGTATGGGACTAAACTGCTAGATTTATAACATTCATTCAGTTATCTCATAACTGTTTGTGAATTCCAATTATTGTATCCAATTCCGGATGAATAGAATATATTAAACTTTCCGATCGAACATTCGAAAACCCAAGTTTTCCCGACACCGATCAACACATGAAATAGGTTCAAAGACATTCACTTCATACCTCAGTACCAACGGTCCAGCCGTAGAAGGGTCAAGCCAACGCCTCACATGTGGCACGTCGTACTGCCCCAAACCCGAAGGTTCAAAGGGCAGTTCAAGACGGTCAGATAATCGAGTTAAGGTTTGTTGTCTTCTAGAGGGACCATCGCGTTACTTGCACTACTCAGAACGTCTTTTAACCACAGAAAAATCCAACACATGGAATTATTCCGGCAGGGGAAAACTTGGGTATTTATATCCGGTCGAACTCTTTAACATATTCTACAGTTATTTGGAAAAACACTTAGACAAAGTTTGATATTCCGATCGAATCGTCGATTCCCAATTTAACCCCAGAGCACTCAATCTTAGAGTCAATTTAAAAATACCCAGAAAACTCATTAGAATTTATCAGGAATTACTGTGCAATTAAGTATGGCTGACGTCACCTTTTGAGCGCGGAACAGCGGCAGAAGCCTTGCTTCTGCCGCGGTTCCGCGGCTTAAGGAACTGTTCATGTGAAATATTTTGCATCGTAATTCTTATAATTCTTTACTGAATTTTTTAGACATTTTTAATATTAAAAAATCCCAGATTTTAGAAAATTTCCAGAGAGCTCATGGGTATATGGGTTTCGGGTTCGTCTGGACTTCAAACTCCGTCTAGACTTCGCCTAAGGCTCTAGCTAGGCTCTGATACCACTGTAGGGTTCCTAGGCACCCTAGTGAGGTCTCACAAGGCATCGAACATGCCAATATAAAATTTTAAGGGTGCCGAGAGACCCGACTACGGATCGTTTGCTAGAAATTTAGGCGAAAAAGTAATCTAGTTAACAGTTAACTAAGGGATACGGATATACAACCTTTGTAGATCCGTTTGTCCACCTCCATAGCTCCATGAAGAAGTCATCTCCGCTGTACAAATCCGAAATCCGGGCTCTTGCGTCGGCTTCATCGGAGAAGAAGCGGGCTAGGTCATCGACGACGTGCCGAAGATGATCTACGTCGAGGCATCGCTAAATCAAGCTCCGACTTCACCAAGTCCAAAAACTTGTGAAGAGAACACACTCTACTACTTGGCAAGAGGTAGAGGATGAAGAAATAGGAAGTGGGTAGACTTTAGATTTGGATTTCTCACTCTTTATCATCAATCACCATTGATGAAGAAAGCTTTTTCTTCCTTGCTCATGAAGAAGAAGAAGAAAGAAATATATGATAAGTTAATCAAAAATAATAGAAAAACAAATACTTATCATATCATTAACTATAGTCAAGTGTAGAGAATGAATCATGGTTAGTGAGAATGGTTAGGGTTAAGGATGAGATAAGAATGGTTGACTTGATCAAAGCTTCATGAAGCTTCAACTAAACTCCAAAACTAGCAACCATTCTTTTCTCTTCTTTTCCAAAATGAATAAATCAATAAATAAATGAATAAATAAAGGAAATGAAACCCTAGCCATTCTTTTAACCATGGTTTAATTCTTTGCACTTAACCAAGTAATCATGTATCATCAAACATGATACAATCAAGTGCACAAAATCTTCGCATTAATGTGTATATTTTTGCATTTGCATACTTATTAAAACCCATAAAAATCAGAATATTTTCTAAAAACATAAAAACTTTGTCTTCAAGGTAGCTAGGGGAAAACTGAGATTCAATATTTCGACGGTTTTGTTTGATAAGATAAGAACAACTAAATCCTATTTTTAGATTTTGAAAACCTGAAAGATAACCCTCCTTTGATGTTAACTATAGCTAATATACGTGTTTACATTACACTACACGTGTCGTGAGTTTTGAAAATTAGATGACAAGTCTATTATGTCTGAAAACTTTTTAATTGATAAACTATTTTCTGAGGATCAAATAGGTTTGTTCTAAAATAAGTAATATCAAGAATAGTTTATGAAGTGAAACAGATATGAAGGGATGTTATTGATGCCTTAATTGGAACTAATTCTGAAGAATAACCCATCTAAAACTTGATTGGAGTGATTACACACCTGACCCACTAAACACGTCTTTTATCCAAAAAATATTTGAACAACCAGTTATATCTCCGTTCACATTAAATCGTTAGTGATTTTCACGCCAAAATTGGTCTTTTGTTTTAGGGCTTAGGTAACTTGAGTAATTTAGTCCGCCGGGGTGTCTTTACACCAAATGCCCTAAAACCAACTGGTTTGGGTGCATTGGCCTAAAACTCGCTAAGAAGCCTAGAAAGTACAAATCAAAACAAAGTCAAGCAAGTGTTCTCTCTGAGTTAAAATTCCTAACGGTTCTTTGTGCGAGAATAATCATGACAAAAGACAAGTTTTTATAAAAATATTTCTAGCGGAGGTATGAAGGTTTTATTCTATGATAAAAATTATTGCATGTTCACAGTGGTGTGTATGAAACGAAAACAAGAAAAAGGTGGAGTGAAAAATAAGACCTAGTTTCCTGTTAAGGAAGATAGAAATTCTGAATTTGAAACCTAACTGGAAAAAAAACTTGAGATATACTTAACTCTTTATAAAACTTGTGTGATCCTTTTTAAATCTTTATCTGGGCTTTATTTTGTGAAATATCGACTTTAATCGATCCTTTTGAAACTTAACGACACTATCTGCACTGCACGTAAAGACATATAGAAGCTTAAGTTAAATAAGAAGCGAGGTGTGAAAACTAAATGTTCGATAGTTCTAAATTCAGGATAATAGAATTTCTAGCTTTAAAACAAAACCTTGGGATTAGAATCATAGTTATTCCGTGAAACTAACTTGACAGGATTTTGTGGGTGTAATCCGCAGAAAACCTTCAGGAGACAACACTCCTCCTACTAGGGACACCTATAGGTTTAACGGCTTTTTGCACTCGCTCAGTGCAATCGCGTTCCCTGCGAAAATGAGTATAGAATTTTGTTTTGCTCGGGATGAGCAAAAGATAAGTTTGGGGTATTTGTTGTAGGGTTCCTAGGCACCCTAGTGAGGTCTCACAAGGCATCGAACATGCCAATATAAAATTTTAAGGGTGCCGAGAGACCCGACTACGGATCGTTTGCTAGAAATTTAGGCGAAAAAGTAATCTAGTTAACAGTTAACTAAGGGATACGGATATACAACCTTTGTAGATCCGTTTGTCCACCTCCATAGCTCCATGAAGAAGTCATCTTCACTGTACAAATCCGAAATCCGGGCTCTTGCGTCGGCTTCATCGGAGAAGAAGCGGGCTAGGTCATCGACGACGTGCCGAAGATGATCTACGTCGAGGCATCGCTAAATCAAGCTCCGACTTCACCAAGTCCAAAAACTTGTGAAGAGAACACACTCTACTACTTGGCAAGAGGTAGAGGATGAAGAAATAGGAAGTGGGTAGACTTTAGATTTGGATTTCTCACTCTTTATCATCAATCACCATTGATAAAGAAAGCTTTTTCTTCCTTGCTCATGAAGAAGAGGAAGAAAGAAATATATGATAAGTTAATCAAAAATAATAGAAAAACAAATACTTATCATATCATTAACTATAGTCAAGTGTAGAGAATGAATCATGGTTAGTGGGAATGGTTAGGGTTAAGTATGAGATAAGAATGGTTGACTTGATCAAAGCTTCATGAAGCTTCAACTAAACTCCAAAACTAGCAACCATTCTTTTCTCTTCTTTTCCAAAATGAATAAATCAATAAATAAATGAATAAATAAAGGAAATGAAACCCTAGCCATTCTTTTAACCATGGTTTAATTCTTTGCACTTAACCAAGTAATCATGTATCATCAAACATGATACAATCAAGTGCACAAAATCATATCGCATATGTAATGCGCACATCCGAGTGAGAAAATCCATTTAAAGTGAACCAATACTAGTTAATGCAAAGTAATATATCAAATATATAATTATACATTAAATCATTAAATCAACACTTGATTCAATGATCCGGTCATGTCGCACACAACCGACTAGTATACAATGTATCAGCTTATCGAATCAACGCTTGAATCGATAACTAGGTTATATCGCATACAACCATTCGATACATTCATCGCGAGAATGGAATACGGTATCACATACACGCATTATTCTCGGTCCCTCACATATCTCATATGCGCTCCTATTTCGTTTCGCTTGAGCCAGGAAACCTCTGTGTAGGACTCTAAAGACTCGTCAATACGCCGGCAGCAGACGATGATCATATCAAACACCCACAAGCAGCAAGCGGTCTGCTAAACGTAACGGCCACCCGGGTATTGAGCGATCTGAAGATCGACGAGCAAGCCCGCTCACACTCCAGTGAATCCGACCAGTAACACTAACCGTACAGTCCGGTCTCTTCGTCTGATATATCACATATCAAGTCTAGGGGTGGTAAACGTCAGACCCCAATAAGCCGATAAGTCGTGCCGATGTGAGGCTCGTAACGGGTCGAGAAACTACTGGTAACACTTACCAGCAAATCTCTGATCTGCCCTGGCCAGGGACTTCCCTGTTACGGCCAATCGAGCACTGCGCAACATCAACCCCCAATACCGGGAGAGACGAAACCCCTCCTATCGCTCATTGCCTCCATGTGACTCGGGACTGTACCCAAAGACCACCGTTTTGCACGCCCTCATGGACGTGGTAAGGTGGAGATCAAAGCACAGTGGGAATCACACAAGACTCTATGACGATCTCGGGTCTACAGACTAACCTGTATAAGTGTCACCTGAGAACTGCCATCTGACGTGAGGTATAATACCATCTGGGAGTTCTCGGCGAGTCCGTCCAGTGTACCCAGGTCTCCACTGAGCACCCGTATACCATCTCTGATGTCAAACACCAATGGATATGGGATCATCCATCGCCCATCACATGGGTCGAGAAGCGTATACGCTAGTCTACTCTGGTATATCGATGCCCCATCTCGATACACCCTCGACTAGGGACTTTGAAGGATGTACTTATGGACTACCATGTCCCCACTAGTATGATCCGCATCATAGTCCAGGTAGTCAAGCACACATCCTAAGGGCTTTACCAACATGTAACAGAGAGACAATCAATGTACATGTTAAGGTAAAGAGCAACGAGATAGCATACTATCATGTCGAGCAAGAAAGTCCTCCCTATATATGTCCCAGCATCCACTACAATATACATCCAATGCACAGTAATGGCCTCTAGGGCATACATATAACTAACATTTGTTCATACCATAATTTTGCATTTTAATACCGCTCATTCATTATCTATTTTTTGTATATATCGGTGCTATTAACCATTGTTTGCTCAGTAATACATAATACAGGTATCCGTGACAAAATACTGGAAATATATTCAAAATCACGGATATATCATTTGCGAGACAACACTGCAACCAGAACCGCAAACCGACCGATATTTCAAGAGTTTCTTTTTGCAACATGCTTGTGTACACACTTTTTATCTAAATGGACCAACACAATGCAAGTTGTACAAAAGTGTGCACTAGGACCTAGTGGGGCTGCACCAAGACACAAGTGGGCATGAGTGTGACATGCATTAAATGCTACAAGATAGGTGTTGACTTTAAAGATTCAAGTTTCCCTCCAAAACACAAACTGCAAACAGGATCAAACCAGAGAAAATAAACTGCACCAAAATGATGCTGGAAACAACACTAACCATCACACGAAGTTCGAGGAAGTTTCCCCAAAAACTGGCCGGCCCCACCTCTTCCCCAGCCGAGCTCGTCGGCCTTACCTCCTGTGATTGGGTCCATCTTTCTGTGGGCCCCCCTTGATGCCACATCAGCTCGTTTTTATTGTTTATTTATTTAGTTTTTGAGCCTATAAATACAGACCAGAGGCATGAGAAAGGGGATACCTTTTGTTTAGTTTTGTATCAGAACTCTTGTAATTTGTAAGCTTGCATTCCTTTGTAATTCTTGAGCTCTTGCCCCTTTGCCTTGACCTTGCAACTTCTTCATTGAACTTGCAAGCTTAAGGTTTAGATTCTTGACTTCAAGATTAGTGTAACTTGTTTGTGATTCAATAAAAATTCTCATTTTTATTACCATGTCATTTTTATTACCATGTCTTGTAGAAGCCTTGAGAAGGCATGACTCATCACTTCTCTTTTTGGATTATTCATTAATATTTATCACCATCTCATCTTATCTTATCACTTCACCTTATGGTTGTAACGCCTTAGATTTCGGTTAGTGTTCGTTTAGACGTTAATGCGGGTTTACTGTAAAAAGTTTACCAATTCGGGTTCCTCACATTTTATAACATTTAATTAATAATTTATTATTATTTGTTATAAGCATGCACGCACGTGTGGACGTAAATGCGAGGATTTGTTTGTGCTAATTTTATTTTTAGCAACCATGACCCTTAACCCTAATCTTATCCCTTTGCTTTAATCCTTGTTAATCCCATTCTTATCCTTAACCCTAATTCCTTAGATCTTTTATGAGAAGGGGAGATATTTGTTGGATGAGAAGAGGTGGCAAGATGGGTGTATGAATGCATTAATGGTGCATTAATTGCATTGGTGCACTAACCTCACCTTAAGCTCACCTCTCTCTCTCTTCTCTTCATACTCTCTCTCACACTCTCTCTCACACTCCTTTCTCTTTCTCATTTTCTTTCTCTCTTTCTTTCTAAACTGAACACTATTCTTTCCAACACAAATCCATCACAAAATCTCTTCAAATCTTCACAAAATCACATCTTTTTCCATCACTTGCCTCTTGGATGCCTTGGAGTGTGCGAAGCTTGGATCTTTGAGTTCTTTTGTGTAGGTATTGATCTCTTTCTGTTCTTTAGGTGTTTATGGTGTAGCTTAGCATGAAAGTTTCAGTTTTTATCGCGTATCATATCGTTTTGTATAAATATCGTATTTTTTGTGTTGTTTTGGGGTCTCGGATGATCTGCTGTTAAACCAGGTACTTGTTGCAAAAATTGACTTGACAGTAACTTAGTGTAGTGACCTAGAACCTACCCTAAAAATACGAACCAATTCCATCATGATCGGGCCGCAAATTTACTGGTTCTGGCCGCAATTTGCGACCAAACTGGGGAGTTGGGGTTTGGGTTTTTGGGTAGTGGTCTCTAGGGTTGTCTGTGATCTCATGGTACTTGCAATTTTTACAGATTACTGGTATAGAAAAATCTGGGACCACTTGTGTGTTTCTCGTGTTTCGTTTCACGTGATACGTTATTCGATACGGTGCGTGTTCTGTGTTGCTGTTGTTCTGAGTTGGTTTCATAGTGTCGCTATACGCGTTAGCTACAATACGAGCCCTTTAGAGTACGTATGTGCGTCGTGTTGGTCCGTGTAGATTGTATGAATTTTGGGTCTATTAGTAATATATACTGGTTTTATTGCTTTAATGTTGCAGGTTCGGAGGCGGGGACTTTGGACACTGCTACAAAGGGAAAACAGGTGGTTGGCTTCACCTAGCTTGGAGCGTTGGTGAGTAGATTTAACATCTATAGGGGAATCGCCAGCATGGCGTTATGCGTCTGGGCTAGAGATGTTATTTCTTTCTCATATTCTATGTCATATTTAGAATTGCGCATTTACCCTATTACTTAGATATTGTTGTGCTTGGACTAGTATCCTTAGGACACTGCACATATTATTGACGATTCATGTTGCACAAGCAATGATTGCATGCTACACATACCGTCAATAATTGCCATGTCACGCACAACCCACTTATAGACATGATATTGCTTGGTTAGGGACATTGAGGCTTTGATTCATATTTCTTTATGCATTGACTTATAGCATACCTGTATACCTACATGCTTACACATATGCTCTGACATACTTATATGCTAGTTACCTGTATACCTATAGAGTATTGTACCATTAGTGATAGGTACATGCACACTTTATGACATAGGTACAGGTATACCTCGCACACATATTTCACTTATACCCAGGAGGTATACTATATCGTTACTTATAGGTAGATACATATATCTTGCTATACCTTATTGTTTACTCATATATCTGGTTATAGCTACGTGTTTACCTTTACTTGATGTTATTTAAACTTGGATAAATTAGGAACCGCATTATATTTATATTAACTTGTTGCAGTTAATTAGCGGCTTTTTCTTTATATGCTTACATTTCAGTTGTATGTTGCATATACTATATTCATGGAATTTCGCATTGAGCTATGGATTTTTCATGATGTTTTTCTGGATTTGGGGACCGTGGGAGTTCATGAAATTATGCATTATTTGAAAAACCCGGTTTTCCTTGATATGATATTTCAGCATCCACCATGAGATTTGTCTGTTCTGATTATATACCTGATTCGAGGAGCGGGAGGCACCGTCTGCGGGTACATGGTGGGGCCCGGAGGTACCCCGAGGCAAGAATGAGGTCGTGGTGCTAGACGATGAGTTGCAGGGGAACTATACCATCTGGTGACATTACCAATGACTCAGCGGTTATCATGGGGATACTGACGGGAGTCATGTACGTATAGATACGTGGAAAGACGAGGGTCAGAGTTAGGCACTCGTGCTTTTCGGATAGCGTGTGATACGTACCTATCAGGGTGCCAGTCGTGGTGGCAACACCTGATAGATCAGCATTTCTGTGCCGATGCTTGTCACATTATTTTCATGATATTCCTTTTTAGTTCCTTGTATATATAACAGTGGGTTAGGACGCTGTTATATATGCCCTTACACCAATATTAGTGGAATGGGACGCTAATATATGTGTATTGTGTAAGTCGATGTACAACACCCCAATACTTGTGGGGAGGCGGAATTTTCAAAAACGAACATGTTTAGTGAACAAACATCAACAAACCGCTTAAATCGAAGCTAAACGATAACTAACCAAACACATAGTTGTTCTAAACTACTATGCTTAGGGATTATACCTATCGAACCAAGTCCTTCGGCTTTACGATCTCCTCGTCCTCCTCGGCCTTCTCGATGTAGTAGATGATCCACCCGAGAGCAAAACTCCAAGCTTAGCCTCTAAACTTGAGGCAACTAATCTTCTTGGATTGCTAATCAAAGAAGATAGATGAGATAGAGTGAGGGTTATGGATTGTTTAGTCTAACTAATCCTTGTTCTCAACACATGAGAGGTGAGGATTAGGGTTTGAAGAAAGTGAGCTTGAGGAGAGAGAATGTGAATGATATTATCAAGTGAGAATAGTAAGTTATCATAATATATATGAAACTTTAAAATTCATCAATAAAAGAAAAACAAATGATGAATAATCAAGTTTCATAAATATCTAATGGTGATTCATAACCATGACTCATTAATCATTTATTGTGCATTAATGATATGGATGAATCACTCCCATGACTCACTAAACTCATTCAATGCATATGACACCTAAACCTCCTTAGTCACCATCTTCTAGAAGCTTCTCGCACAATTACGAGAACGCCCCTCCAATCCGCAAAAATACGGAAAAACTTTAGGCTGTATAAATCCAATAACCGGATACCAGTAACTGGCTTAAACCAAAGCCGACTGGTAAAAACTGTCCGAAAGTTGTACGTGCGTAAACACACGTATGCGTCCGAACCCTTTATCGTAAAACCATACGACCTCTATATCGTTTCGCCTGGAGTAGGAAACTCTCTGTGTGGGACTCTAGAGACTCGACTACTACGCTGGCAGTGGGTTTAACCACAGACCGTAAGCGGCACTAGCTGTATGTAACGGTCCCCAGGTAGTTGTCGATAAGAAGGCCGATGAGGAAACCCATCCGAACTCCTACTGAGCCTGCTGTGACAATCTCCATACAGTCCGGTCCGTTCGTCTTTGACTATCGCATATCGGGCCTAGGGGGGCGGCAAGCATCAGTCCCCTAATAGCGGTATAAGTCGTGTCGGAGCGAAGCCCATTACACCCTGAGAAACTACTGGAACCTACCAGCAAATCTCGCTTGCCCTGGCCAGGGACTTTGCGTAATGGCTCTCTGACACAGCGCGATATCAACTCCCAATACCGGGAGAGACGAATCCTGTCTAACCGCCACTGCCTCCAAGTGCTCGGGACTGCACCCAACTGCTACCTGTTTGCATGACTCCTTTAAGCCGTGGTAGGGTAGCAATCTAAGAACAGTGGGACACACTCGAGGCGAAGTAGCAGTGTCAAGTCTGTGGACTATGCTGTACTCATGTCACCTGGGAACTGTTCACTGACGACTGGTATAAAACCAACCAACAGTTCCCTGTGAGTCCTGTCCGGTGTACCCGTAACCTAACGAGCACCTGCATACTATCTCCAGTACGACGTACTGACGGCTGTGGGACAGACCATCTCCCCAACTGGGATGAGAAGCGTACACACTAGTCTACTCCGGAGTATCGATGCTCTGTCTTGATAATCCAACGACCAGGGACCTGAATAAGGATGTGCTTGTAGACTACCCAGCCCCCACTAGTGTGACTGCCATCACAACGCTGGTAGACAAGAAAGATCCTAAGAGCTCTATCAATACGTACACTCACATATTAAGATAGAAAAACCAAGTAGCATACTACCATATTTAGCAAGACTGTTATATACATGTGAATATCCCAAGCTTCCATTAAGTAATATACAAACTAGTATGATACAGTAATGGCCTTCTAGGGCATAAACACTAACAATCTCCCACTTGCACTAGGGCCATGTACTGGCATATCGTAGACCGATGATCTCGAGTAGCCTCTCGAACTGAATCTGGGGTAGGGCCTTCGTGAATGGATCAGCAATGTTCTCTTCAGAAGCAACTCTCCGAACCTCGATCTCCTGACGATCAATGATCTCCCAGATCAGGTGATACCGCCTTAAGATGTGTCTGGATTTCTGATGGGACCTTGGTTCCTTCGCTAAAGCTATAGCTCCGTTGTTGTCGCAATACAGAGGTATTGGATCAACTATGGTAGGAACCACCTGAAGTTCTGTTAGGAACTTCTTCATCCAGACTGCTTCTTTTGCGGCATCGCAAGCAGCTATATACTCCGCTTCCATCGTTGAGTCAGCAACGGTGTCCTGCTTGGAGCTCTTCCAGCACACCGCCCCTCCATTGAGTGTAAAGACATAACCCGACATGGACTTGGAATCGTCCTTATCACTCTGGAAGCCAGAATCAGCAAAGGACTCCAACCTGAGGTCTTTTCCGCCGTAAACCAAGAACATCTCCTTAGTCCTTCTCAGATACTTGAGAATGTTCTTTACTGCTATCCAGTGCTTCTCCCCTGGGTCTGACTGATACCGGCTTACCACGCTCAGTGCGTAAGCTACATCTGGTCTGGTGCACAACATCGCATACATTATAGAACCTACCGCAGAAGCGTAGGGTATAATAGACATGCGTTCCCTTTCCAAATCAGTCTTGGGAGACATCTCTTTAGAGAGGGTGATTCCGTGACAAGCCGGTAGATTACCCCGCTTAGAATCTTCCATACTGAATCTTTTCAGTACAGTGTCGATATACCTGGACTGCGAAAGTCCCAACATCCTCTTGGATCTATCATGATAGATCCGGATCCCCAGAATGTAAGAGGCATCACCCAGGTCTTTCATGGAGAACCTGTGTGACAAGAATCCTTTGACAGATTGTAGCATAGGAATGTCATTTCCTATCAATAGAATGTCATCCACGTACAAGACGAGGAATACGACACTTCTGGCTACAACTTTACTATATATGCACGGTTCATCTGGATTTTTGATAAAGTCATATTTTTTGACTGTCTCATCAAAACAGATGTTCCAACTCCGCGATGCCTGCTTTAGTCCATAAATGGACTTAAGCAGCTTGCATACTTTCCCGCTGCTCCCACTCTGATTGAAACCCTCTGGCTGATCCATATAGACGCTCTCTTCTAAATTTCCATTCAGAAAAGCCGTTTTTACGTCCATCTGCCAGATTTCATAATCATGGAAGGCAGCAATAGCAAGAAGGACCCGAATGGATTTGAGCATAGCCACTGGAGAAAAAGTTTCGTCATAGTCCAAACCAGGTCTTTGACGAAAACCCTTTGCAACAAGTCTAGCCTTATAGGTTTCCACCTGTCCATCTACACCAATCTTTTTCTTGAAGATCCATTTGCATCCTATGGGTTTTACCCCATCTGGAGCAAAGTCCAAAGTCCATACTTTGTTGGTGTACATGGACTCCATTTCGGTCCGCATTGCATCTAGCCATCGTACCGAATCGTCGCTCTGGATGGCCTGCTGGAAGTCAGTAGGTTCATCATCATCTATGATGCAATCCTCTCTATCCCCATCTATGAGAAAACCGTAGTATCTCTTAGGCGGATGAGACGGCCTACTACTCCTGCGGAGGGGTGCGGGAATGTCCAGTTCTTCTTGAACCATCGGTTCTACCAAACTTTCAGTAGCAGTTTGTGGTTCTGGAATTTCTTCCAGTTCTATTTCGCTCCCACTTATTTCCTTTTCTAAAAACTGATATTCTAGAAAATGGGCATTACGAGAAACAAACACCTTTTGTTCCTCTGCGTAATAGAATAGATACCCCTTGGAGTTCTTTGGATATCCCACAAACTGACACTTTACTGATCGTGCCTCGAGCTTGCCCACATGCTGCTTTTTAACAAAAGCTGGACATCCCCATATTTTCAGATACTGAAGATAGGGTTTCTTCCCACTCCACATCTGATATGGCGTTGTAGGCACAGTCTTGGTAGGAACCATGTTCAAAAGATATGCCGCTGATTCTAGCGCATAACCCCAGAAAGATCGCGGTAACTCAGCATTACTCATCATGGATCGTACCATATCCAATAGGGTTCGATTCCGTCTCTCCGATACACCGTTATGCTGTGGAGTGTATGGAGGAGTAAGCTGAGAGAGAATTCCTTTCTCTTTTAGGTAACCAAGGAACTCGGCACTCAAGTATTCACCACCTCGATCAGATCTAAGTGTCTTGATACTTTTGCCGGTTTGGTTTTCTACTTCATTCTTATACTCTCGGAATTTCTCAAAAGCCTCGGATTTATGTTTCATCAGATAAATGAATCCGTATCTTGAGTAATCATCCGTGAAAGTAATGAAATAGGAAAAACCACCTCTTGCATGTGTAGACATTGGACCGCATATATCGCTGTGTATGAGTCCTAAGAGCTCGCTCGCTCTTACTCCTTTTCCAGTAAATGGAGTCTTTGTCATCTTTCCTTTGAGACAGGATTGACAAGTGTCATAAGTTTGATATTCGAACGAGTCCAAATATCCTTCTCTATACAACTTAGTCAACCTTCTCTCATTGATGTGACCCAGTCTACAATGCCATAAGAAAGCTTTATTTATATCTGGAGACTTTCTTTTTAGTGTGTTCTGGACATTGAAAATTTGGAGTTGGTTTAAAACATATATACCGTTATTTAAAGTACCGGACCCAATCAAACCATGATTAAGGTGGATGTTAACAACATCTCTTACAAACGTGAAATCATAACCTTTATTTGATAACAAGGAAACTGATATGATATTACACGTTAAACTTGGTACAAAATAACAGTTATGTAAAACCAAAATGTGTCCACTCGTCAATCCTAGGTGATAATCCCCGACGGACGCAGCTCCCACGCTAGCTCCGTTAGCAACCTTTATGGTCATATCACCTTCCTTCAGCACTCTACGGTTTCTCAGTGCCTGCAATAAATTGCAAATATGAGATCCTGATCCGGTATCCAATACCCAGGAAGTAGAGTTGATCGACAGAAAATTCTCAATTACAAACACACCTGAAGTCAAAGCCACAGCTTGCTTCGGTTCCTGGTTCTTGGCGTTCCACGCCTTGCAATCCTTCTTCCAGTGCCCTTTCCTGTGACAATGGAAGCACTCATCCTGGCCCACTACCGGTACCGCAAACTTTTTCTTTCCCTTCCCTCCCA
The DNA here is from genome assembly GCA_030015575.1 of Agapanthus africanus. Classification (NCBI taxonomy): domain Eukaryota; kingdom Viridiplantae; phylum Streptophyta; class Magnoliopsida; order Asparagales; family Amaryllidaceae; genus Agapanthus; species Agapanthus africanus. Next base: position 222,436,418 of record JASDDO010000029.1, read on the forward strand.
CCTTACTTACACCTCCTCTAGGTTTGGGTGCGGCCTTCTTCTTCCTTCCTTTGGCCCTAGCCTTGGACCCGGAAGAAGATGCACCGCCAACAAACATAGCGGGTGTTTCCCTTGCTTTCTGCAAGGTGCCCTCTGCACTCCTTAACATGCTCAGAAGTTCCGCAAGTTCAACTTCTTTTCCTTGAAGGTTGAAGTTCAGGATAAACTGGGCGTAGGTGGGAGGAAGGGACTGGAGAATAAGGTCTGTATAGAGCTCATTATCCAAAGTCGTCCCAAGGTCTGCGAGCTCTTCAATATAGCCGATCATGTTTAGGACATGTTCTCCTACCGATGACCCGACAGCCAACCTCGTTCGAAACAAGTTCTTAGAGGTCTCGTATCTTGCTATACGAGATTGCTCTCCATAAAATTCCTTTGTATGGAGAAATATGCCATCTAGGGTCATATCCTCGTGCCTCCTCTGATGTTCATTGTTCATTGAGGCAAGCACGATGCACTTGGCTTTCGCACAATCTAAAGCCCAGGTTTTGCGGATTTCCTTATCCGCATTGCTGGATTTGGGACCAGGGACAGCAGGTGCCGTAGCGGTGAGGATGTACCCCAATTTGTCATAGGTCAAAGCCATTTTGACATTCCGCAGTCAATCTTTATAGTTTGGCCCTGTCAGTATATTTTTCTCTAAAAGTAACTTAAGTCCAGTCATTTTCAGGGTCGCTGCAATTAGGAGAGAGAGAAGAAAACTCTTTAGCATGATGCTCTTGCAAGTTTAGAGTGGTTTTTAGTTTATCTAAACTGGATGGCTCCCACTGTTTCTCGAATCCTTCCTCAAACCATAAAAGAAGAATTAGCCAGGACTATTCTCACCGTACAATACTTGCTTAACCGTTCAGCCAGGCCAGTGTCGATACTTCGAGGGAGGTTTTCCAACGCTTTCGTGAAGTTCCTTAATTAAATAACCTCTTTTCTCTGGGGGCGTAACCCCGCTGACACTTTTCTGGACACCTACTTGGTTTATAGCATTGATCGTTAAGTGACGAATATCCTGATAAGTAGCATATACTCACAGTAGGATCGGGATCCAAATATCATCGTATGATAATGATGAAGGAATCCTACCAACATTCATCAAACTTCAAATGGTATGCAACTCTTTGCAAATTTCAGTTTCTTTAGAAATTCCCGATATATATTTTTGCCCCATACTCTTATGACCTTGGCGTTGGTCAAAATATCATAAGTCACATGTCAAGTTATACCCATCATTATCTTGTTAATTTGAACCCATCCGTACATATCCTTGACGTTGGCCAAAATGATCATACGACTGTCCCAAACTAACTCATCTATCTATGCAACAAATGAATACCCAGCAGCTACCAAACACTATGCCTTGGCGTTGGTCAAAATACATAGCTTGAATACTACTGAATACCCAGATGAAATGACGGAGGGCTACGAATGGTTTTGGCGAAACCGTGAACGTAGTGAACTTGATATAACCGAAAGAACCTGATAGCTTTTAAAAGGAGTGGTTAAAGCTCCGCATTTAAAAATATCTGTTTTTAAAATTAACCGAGTGGTTTCTTTTAAATTGTTCCAACGATTTAAACTTTGGTTTGTTTTTCTTTGCATTATAGATAATGCGTCCCATCATTAACCTATCATTGCAGAAAACAACGAAAATACAACGTCCTCTTATGCCATCCGCATTCGCCACGGGGTCCCGTCATCACCCGTTAGGTTACTTAACTAACGACAGAGCGGGGGCTGGGCTAGCGCGGGTGTAAAACATAAGTGACGTCTAAATAGCTATCATATATAGATATTGTACATTCGTCAGACGCAATAATAAGCATTCCAGATCACAGATGAACTTTATTGGATTTGCAAGTAATCCGTGTTTGTTTCGAGCCTGCAACAAAAGACGGATTACACAGTTGTGATGAATAGCCATTACCCCATCCTAGACCCCAACGGGTACGGCAAACTACCCGCCCGGCAGTTTGTGCACCCCACCTTGGGTCTGTCCTAGGAGCAAAAACAGTAAAATGAAATAATACAACGGTGGCTACAACCGCAACCTGGATGTGCCCCGCAAAATAATATTACAACAAATTACATTTACATCAAATGAATTAAATAATAACCCATCATATAACCCCGGCTATACATCACAACAGTCCAACACAGTTCATATCCACAAACAGTAAAAACCATTACAGAAATGTGCAACCCCCTGCCAACCGACATACTAGCAGTTAGGGGAGGTTTACGAACACATTATACAAACACAGATATAATCCAACAAGCAAATACTGTATAATTTCGATCGATTAAACACTTTTAATTTTGCTCCAATACTGCTCTGCAAATATAAACCTGAGCAAAAATTAAATATTCCAGAAAATCCCAAATATCACAGAGAACCACCACAAGAAAGATGGGTCCCTGATCGTCAAATCGGCGGAGGAAGCGCGGCGGGATCAGTGCTATCCGCCGCGGATCCGCGGCGCCGTAGGCGATTCAGGGCACCAAATTTTTTGTGTGTTCTACTACTATCATTTTAAGCTTTCTGAACATCCTTGAAAAAATTTTGGACTTTATTTATAAATCGACAGAAACATGATATTTTAGGGTTTTCCGGTTTCGTTTTTTCCGTTCGAAATTCATACAAATTTGCAAAAAGGTTATTTATTGTTTAGCGAGGCTCTGATACCACTGTAAGTCGATGTACAACACCCCAATACTTGTGGGGAGACGGAATTTTCAAAAACGAACTTATTTAGTGAACAAACATCGACTAACCGCTTAAATCGAAGCTAAACGATAACTAACCAAACACATAGTTGTTCTAAACTACTATGCTTAGGGATTATACCTATCGAACCAAGTCCTTCGGCTTTACGATCTCCTCGTCCTCCTCGGCCTTCTCGATGTAGTAGATGATCCACCCGAGAGCAAAACTCCAAGCTTAGCCTCTAAACTTGAGGCAACTAACCTTCTTGGATTGCTAATCAAAGAAGATAGATGAGATAGAGTGAGGGTTATGGATTGTTTAGTCTAACTAATCCTTGTTCTCAACACATGAGAGGTGAGGATTAGGGTTTGAAGAGAGTGAGCTTGAGGAGAGAGAATGTGAATGATATTATCAAGTGAGAATAGTAAGTTATCATAATATATATGAAACTTTAAAATTCATCAATAAAAGAAAAACAAATGATGAATAATCAAGTTTCATAAATATCTAATGGTGATTCATAACCATGACTCATTAATCATTTATTGTGCATTAATGATATGGATGAATCACTCTCATGACTCACTAAACTCATTCAATGCATATGACACCTAAACCTCCTTAGTCACCATCTTCTAGAAGCTTCTCGCACAATTACGAGAACGCCCCTCCAATCCGCAAAAATACGGAAAAACTTTAGACTGTATAAATCCAATAACCGGATACCAGTAACTGGCTTAAATCAAAGCAGAATGGTAAAAACTGTCCGAAAGTCGTTCGTGCGTAAACACACGTATACGTCCGAACCCTTTGTCGTAAAACCATACGACCTCTATATCGTTTCGCCTGGTGTAGGAAACTCTCTGTGTGGGACTCTAGAGACTCGACTACTACGCTGGCAGTGGGTTTAACCACAGACCGCAAGCGGCACTAGCTGTACGTAACGGTCCCCAGGTAGTTGTCGATAAGAAGGCCGATGAGGAAACCCATCCGAACTCCTACTGAGCCTGCTGTGACAATCTCCATACAGTCCGGTCCGTTCGTCTTTAACTATCGCATATCGGGCCTAGGGGGGCGGCAAGCGTCAGTCCCCTAATAGCGGTATAAGTCGTGTCGGAGCGAAGCCCATTACACCCTGAGAAACTACTGGAACCTACCAGCAAATCTCACTTTCCCTGGCCAGGGACTTTGCGTAATGGCTCTCTGACCCAGCGCGATATGAACTCCCAATACCGGGAGAGACGAATCCTGTCTAACCGCCACTGCCTCCAAGTGCTCGGGACTGCACCCAACTGCTACCTGTTTGCACGACTCCTTTGAGCCGTGGTAGGGTAGCAATCTAAGAACAGTGGGACACACTCGAGGCGAAGTAGCAGTGTCAAGTCTGCGGACTATGCTGTACTCATGTCACCTGGGAACTGTTCACTGACGACTGGTATAAAACCAACCAACAGTTCCCTGTGAGTCTTGTCCGGTGTACCCGTAACCTAACGAGCACCTGCATACTATCTCCAGTACGACGTACTGACGGCTGTGGGACAGACCATCTCCCCAACTGGGATGAGAAGCGTACACACTAGTCTACTCCGGAGTATCGATGCTCTGTCTCGATAATCCAACGACCAGGGACCTGAATAAGGATGTGCTTGTAGACTACCCAGCCCCCACTAGTGTGACTGCCATCACAACGCTGGTAGACAAGCAAGATCCTAAGAGCTCTATCAATACGTACACTCACATATTAAGATAGAAAAACCAAGTAGCATACTACCATGTTTAGCAAGACTGTTATATACATGTGAATATCCCAAGCTTCCATTAAGTACTATACAAACTAGTATGATACAGTAATGGCCTTCTAGGGCATAAACACTAACATATTGACATTTTTACTTCTTTGTATATATAACAATGGGTTAGGACGCTCTTATATATGCCCTTACACCAATGTTAATGGAATGGGACGCTAATATATGTGTCTTGACTTTATTTTATATACATCATCATATTATTTCATGCAAATATATTTACGGTGTTAGAAATATATTTAGGGTGTTAGAATTTTAGTTGATATTGGATTTGGGATATAGGTGATTCACTTGATATTAGATACTGGATATATATGAGATTGCTGATTTGCACATTCAGGATATATGAGATTTATTCGATATTGTACATTCAGGATTTGTGTGACTTATATGATATGAGAGCCAAATTGGGGGCTGATTTGAGGAAATTGGGATTTGGATTGTCTTAATGGATTGTGATCCTACCACGATGTCAGGATTCCGTGGAAATGACATATTTCATTCCATACTCCACATTTATTGTTTATGCACTGCTTCTTGTATTAGTAGTACCTGTTAGTGTACCTTCCATGACTGTTGCATACATACATTTTCATATCATTATTGCATGATTATTGTATACTGATTGTCATATTACTATTGCTTCATGTATTAGTTGTACCTGTTAGTGTACCTTTCATGATTACTGCATTCATATGACATGTTACTGTTTTTAACCTACATATGTTAGATTCGCGCTGTACGTGCATACTTGCGATTACCTGCTTATGTTATTTACTATTCACGAGTTGGCAACTCACCCCCGTTGTGCCACAGTTGTTTTGCAGGGTGTTTCCCTGAGTAGTCGAGGCAGGCAATTCATCTATCTGATCATCTTTTGCTACGGATACCGCATCGGCTCACAGTGTGCAGTTTTTGCTTAGGTGGGTTTTGATGGTTATTCGTGTTGTATTGTATATTCGTTGTATCCTTGTACCCTCCATCTACTATATTTTCATGTTTGACTTAGAGACATGTTTGAGGACGATATTGTATATTATTTTGTGACATGTTGTCTTTTATACAGTTTCCTTTCTATCGTCTTTTATTTCTTCGCTACGGCGTCGTATATTTGTTGTGGTTGTTGTTTTCCGCCTTTGGGCGTGTTTTTTCTCCCGTTTAGGATGCTTTACTTATATCTATGTTGTACCCATTTTTTGGGCTAGTTTTTATAAAGGAGGTGCTGCCAAAATTTTAAAAGAAATAAGTTTGACTTTTAAAGAATTTGGGTTGTGATTTCAAAGGTTTTAAAAATGTTTCTTATCTTTTCTTATCTTTTGATGGTTTAGATTTCTGGGTTTTGGGTTTCTTTTACTGCGTTACGTCTGTAGGCGTTGCGTAGTATTAGGGCCGTTACGTGCCAATTTCGGGTCGTGATAAAGTTGGTATCAGAGCGCTAGGTTTTTACCTTTCGGAGTGTAGGATGACCTTGGTATGATGGAGTAGGCAGCTTAAGCAGAGTAACGTAGTGTGTGTATGTCTGCAGCATACTCACGATGCGGTACTTCGCCTAAAGTGACCTAAGTACATTGCTTGAAATTCCTTCTTTGATAATTCATATCCTTGTGATTCGATTTCCTTATTCTTATCGAATCTTATTTCCATTTATAGCCTTGCCGCTGATGACTAAGGGGACTCAGAGCGATGCAGCGAGGGCCGAGGTCAGAGTTGGTTCGGGTGAGACGAGCACTGACCAGGATGGCACGCTAGTTGCGCAGGTGCAGACGGATCCACCTTCGACAGATCAGCTCACTAGGTCTGTGGCAGAGATGCAGCACTTGCGCTAGACGATGAGCTCATTGGTTGAGACCGTTTGAGCACAGCGACAGGAGGTTGTCACCCCTGTTAACAGTTGTTCCTTGCGACCAGCATGCAGCAGTCCGTCACCTACATAGCACCAGGGGATGCAGCCCCAGTTTACGAGACACGCCTTCCAGAGACCTTGAGAGTTTCGGGACAGTGGAGGTCTCGTACCGGTGTACCAGCCCAGAGACAGAGGCCTAGTCGTCGAGAAAGATTTCGTGACCGTCGCGGGAGTGGCAGAGGCTTAGGACGAGGACAGTCGTACAGCTCTCATCCCCAGGAGGGCCAGCAGCCGTCGTATGGATGTTTTCGATGCGGGAGCCTTCATCACTTCATCAGGGATTGTTCCTTAGCACCGTGTCAGACTTGTGTTCAGGGAGGTCGTAGACGCGGAGGGTTTGCTCAGAGGGGTCAGGTTGGCAGAGGAAGAGTTCTGACAGTTCCGGGTAGAAGGCAGACACGAGAGTCTTCTTCTACTCATCGGGACGCGCGGGCGTCCAATGCGGAGTTTTCAGGTATTCATAATTCGTATGTTCTTCGTTATGCTTGTTGATTTTTCACACTTGTGCCGTGGTTTGGGACGAGAGTCGTGTTAGCTAGATCAGCCGTTTGTTGTGTTAACTTCTGTCAGCGATTCTTTTGTTGCGCATCACGTATTTCAGTTGTGTGCCAATTGGGTAGGAGATTCATCCGCCACTTGATCCTTGTAGAGATGTTGGATTTGACGTTCGCCTGGGCACGGACTGGTTAGCTACGTGCTAGGCGTCTGTGGACGACCGTGAGAAAACGATCAGGTGTTGTTTTCCCCAGCGAGTTGTTTGATACGAAAGAAGTGTGTTTTGTAGTTAACCCAATCAGAACGGTGTCGCGTGTAGCTAGACCGAGATGAGTGCGGGTCGTCCTCTGGAAAACGTGGAACCTTTTACTTTTACTTTAAATGTCTTGAGAAAGAGAGGAGGGATAAAGAATTTTATAGAATGGTTTCTAGATCTACGTTAAACAAGAATGTAAAATATAGATCTAGATTATTTTAGAGATTTAGATAATATAATAAGAGGGCTTGTAGGGTTCCTTAGGATTTAGTAGTTATGGACGATTAATTAAAAGTTACCCTTTTTATCCATTAATAGATTTAGAACTAAAACGACGGTGATGCGTGTAGATTAGGGTTTCTGGAGGGAAAAGGAATCCCACTCTTAACCCTTATCTCGATACGGAACTCCGTTCATATCTAGCCTTTACCAAAACAATCATTAATGTAATCTTTAATCGCGGTCGGAATTAGCAAAGAATTGCTAGCGCGCCCGATTAGGATGTTAATGATTCTTTTGATAAAGTTCCTAAACTTTATAGGACTTAAAAAGGGTTTAGTTATTTTCATCGTCCATTAGCCTACCCTAATCCTACGAACCCTAACAAGCGGAGAATTACTCGCGCATGTTGGGAGAAGAAGATGAAAAGAAAGAGAGGAAAAACATAATGCAAAATGCAAAAAGAATTAAATAAAATAACTACCTTTATTAATCAACTTGAACAAACTACACTTTAATCCGTAGAAAATGATTACAAACTAGTTGCTTCTCGATCTTTCCTAAGGAGGTAGTCGAACAGTTGATGATCAGCCTGGATGCGTGAGCGTCGGGAGCTTCGTGATCTCTTCGGCTTGATGGCTTTTCCAAGAGGCTCTCGGTGCCTTTTTATAGTGCAAAGCCAGAATCTTTTGCTTCAAAAGTTGGTAAAATGTAGCAGAGAATCATGTCCCAAAATCTTGCCTCCTAATTCCCTAGAAGTGCGGCGGATCCGCCGCCAAAGGAGGGGTATGGCCGTGGATCCGCGGCCAATGGGTGAGATCTCTTGATCAATTTTCTTGTGCTTGCATCTTGTGACTTATGGCAATCCTAGGCACCTTCAGAATTCAAAAATCTTCTCTCGGTTGCTTCAAGACTTGGTCTCCAAGTTTTGCTTCTTAATTTGGCAAGTTTTCTTCAACAAATTGATTTGTTTGATAAATTCTGCATAACAACTTGGAAAATTCTGCACCATAATCTCAAATAATATTTAGTAGACTTAGTTCTACTAGGATTTGGTCAATAGATTTATTTGCATACATTTTCCTACCAAATGATAATAAAAATATATTAACACATGGAAAATAATGTTTTTACACATAAACCCTCATATGTATAATATATCATATTAAAGTCTTTTTTTAATATGAAAATGGTAGGAAAAATGTTATACAAATGTGCAGTTATATCAACTGAACAAATACCCCCAAACTTATCTTTGATCGTCCCGAGCAAACAAGTTTGTTTAAGAGGAGAAAAAAGAAAGGAGAAAACTAAGCACACTTTCGTAGGCGGACACGATTGCACTGAGCACGTGCAACAAGCCGTTAAATCTCTAGGTGTCCCTAGCAGGAGGAGTGTTGTCTCCTGAGGGTTTTCAGCGGATTACACCCACAAAATCCTATAAGAAAAGAAAGATGGTGAAATTTACATATAAAGATAAGAACCATAAAAGAAAGACTTTGAAAATAAGAGTTTGCAACTATACTAGCTTTTCAGTTGTCATGAGCCCTATCTTAATAGTCATGAAAAAATGTTAGAAATCACATCATCCCTCAATAAAACATCGTCTTTATTCTTCATTCCTACCTTTCATCCAAACATTGATCATATAACCCTACGTGTGTGTAAAGAACATCCTTACACTCGGAAAATTCAATTCAAGCTATCATACTCTTGTCCATCTACATTAGTACTTTTTAATTTGATGAATATTTAGATTTGCTCACACATTTTCATGCGACCGTTAATACTTCTTGAGGTACTAACCGACCGATTACTTATGTGCTTGCTGATTCGGTGATAATATTTTCCTCGTCTTGCACCACCTAAGGCTTAGCAGTGACTCCCAGACCAGTTGGCCTTAGGGCACTAGGTAAAGAGGCACCCTCGCTATATTTTTTTTATTGCTGCCTGGACGATAACAAAACCAGTGTTCATTTTTCTCTTTTCACCATTTTTATATTTTCTTCATTTTTTTTTCTTCATACTTTGGCTTTTAGACAAGAGCATTTCAAGGTATTCTCTACTATCCCGAGTTTCAAGACGTATGTAAGTGCATATAGTAGGGTATCAACATTCAAATGTTTGGATTCCAGAATAGAAACTATTTTCAGACTTATTTTTATCCTCAAATTAATGACTTCCTTCATCTTACTAACCCTTGGGACAACAGCTCATAACTACTTATTACTAGTTCGTCTAAGAAAACTTCTAATTTTCTTAAACTATTCCTATCTTTTGGATGTAATTTTTCACTTTCTATTCTTTTGTTATATAAAAAAAAATTTTAATGCCCGGTGTCAAAGATAATTCAGTGAATACAAACCTCCCCCCCAAACCTGTTTTCAGCAGTGTCCTCACTGATGTAGTATTTTGAGAACAAGGACCTGTATACTAAGGGAGAGATACAAGGGGTAAAATAATAGTTAAATGAAAAATTACCCCAAACTTATTCTTTGACACGCACAGATATTCAATCAAATCCATTTTTCACTCACCTCCATTTCTTAAAATGAGAAAATGTTACAAAAACATGGAGATGAGGCGGAGGAAATTTAGTTTTGATAAAGCGGCTCCTGTAAAAACAGGAGCTCCTCCGCGTGGTCAGGAGAAAAATACGGTTTTAATCTATGCCCATTCACTTTAAAAATCGAACCGTTTTTCAAATTTTCGACCTCAACTGCCCCGTGCGGGTGTACATACCGCACCACAAAAGGTCCTTTCCAACGAGATTTAAGCTTACCTGGATGAAGATGGAGACGGGAAATGTAAAGAAGGACTTGTTGCCCCGATGTGAAGGATTTTCTAAAAATATTTTTATCGTGGAACACTTTAGTCCTATTCTTTACTATCACCGCATTATCGTAAGCTTCATCGTGGAGTTCGCTTAGCTCATTCAATTGCAGCTTCCGATAGCTGCCTGCATGATCAAGATCAAAATTAAGCTCTTTAATAGCCCACATTGCCTTATGTTCAATCTCGACAGGGAGGTGGCATGCCTTCCCAAACACAAGACGGTATGGAGACATACCAAGATCGGTCTTATAAGCGGTGCGGAATGCCAAAAGAGCATCCGTCAATTTGGTTGACCAATCCTTACGGTTTTTCAAAACCGTCTTCTCCAATATCTGTTTGATCTGCCTATTTGAGATCTCAGCCTGCACGCTTGTTTGGGGGTGATAGGGCGTAGAAAGCTTGTGAGTGATTGAATATTTCCGCATCAAGGCCTCGAAAGGCCTATTGCAGAAATGTGTCCCGTTGTCGCTAATGATAGCGCGAGGGTGTCCGAATCGCGAAAAGATATTTTCTTTAAGGAACTTAATGACAACTTTGTTGTCATTAGTGCGACACGGTACAGCTTCCACCCACTTCGAGACATAATCAACCGCTAACAAGATATATAGATTCCCAAAGGAGTTGGGAAAAGGGCCCATAAAATCAATACCCCAAACATCAAATATTTCCACAACCAATATAGGTTGGAGCGGTATCTCATTCCTTCGTGAAATCCGACCCAAATGCTGACATCGCGGACAAGTTTTGCAATGTTCAAATGCATCTTTAAATAATGTTGGCCAATAAAAGCCACATTGCAAAACTTTCTCCGCCATTTTTCGAGGTCCAAAGTGACCGCCGCAGGCCTGATCATGACAAAATGATAACACGCTCTTGAATTCGTCGTTAGGGACACACCTGCGAATGATTTGATCGGAACAATACTTGAATAGATATGGTTCATCCCAGTAAAAATATTTTACATGGGATAAAAATCGAAGTTTGTCTTGTTTCGACCAATCGCTAGGTATAACTCCCATCGCAAGATAGTTCACGATATCCACGAACCAAGGTTCGTAAGATACATTCAAGAGCTGTTCGTCGGGAAATGAGTCATTTATCGGCACGGTCACAGTTGGCGAAGAAGTGATGCGTGAAAGATGGTCGGCTACAACGTTTTCACATCCACTCTTGTCTTTGATGACAAGATCAAATTCTTGTAACAATAGGATCCAACGTATTAGCCTGGCCTTCGCATCCTTCTTCGATAAAAGATGTCGTAGGGTGGAGTGATCTGTGTAAACCACAATAGGCGAGCCAATCAAGTAGGGCCTGAATTTCTCTAATGCAAATACAACTGCCAAGAGTTCTTTCTCGGTAGTTGTGTAATTTATTTGTGGATCATTCAAGGTCCTACTTGCATAGTAAATTACATGTGGCATCTTATCAATGTGTTGTCCTAAGACCGCACCAATAGCAAAATCTGATGCATCACACATAAGTTCGAACGGGTGGTTCCAATCCGGAGATGATAAAATGGGGGCTGTAGTGAGTGATTCTTTAAGTGATTCAAAAGCAGCCTCACAATCCAAATCGAAATGAAAAGTAGTGTCCTTGGCCAATAGAAGGGTTAAGGGTCTAGCAATTTTGCTAAAATCCTTAATAAATCTCCTATAAAATCCTGCATGACCAAGGAAGGATCGTATATCTTTGACGCATTTGGGACGAGGGAGGTTTTGAATGACATCTATTTTAGCTCTGTCAACCTCAATGCCTTTATATGAAATTATATGTCCAAGTACAATACCTTCTTGGACCATAAAATGGCATTTTTCCCAATTCAAAGTCAAGTTCTTATCCTTACAGCGGGTAAGAACAGCGTCAAGATTACGAAGGCAGTCCTCAAAGGAGTCCCCAAAAATGGAGAAATCGTCCATAAAAATTTCTAGAAAATTTTCCACCATATCTGAAAATATCCCCATCATGCACCGCTGAAATGTAGCGGGAGCATTGCATAACCCAAAGGGCATGCGTCTATAAGCAAAAGTTCCGAATGGATAAGTAAAAGTGGTTTTATCTTGATCCTTTTCGGCGATGGGGACCTGGTTATAGCCAGAGTATCTGTCCAAGAAATAGTAGTATTCGTGTCCCGCTAATCGTTCTAACATCTGGTCAATGAAAGGTAGAGGGAAGTGATCTTTCCTCGTCGCGGCATTGAGTTTCCTGTAATCGATACATACGCGCCACCCAGTTTGGGTTCGTGTTTGGATTTACTCATTAGCCTCATTAGTGATGACCGTGATGCCAGACTGTTTAGGGACCACATGAATTGGACTTACCCATTGGCTATCAGATATGGAGTAAATTATTCCACTATCAAGGCACTTGACGATTTCTTTCTTTATCGCCTCCTTCATAACGGGATTTAACCTTCTTTGTGGGTCTCGGGTTGGTTTGGCTTCATCCATCAGATGTATGTAATGTTCAACAATTAAGGGACTAATCCCTTTGATGTCAGCCATTGTCCAACCAAATGCTTCCCGATTCGATCTCAACACTGCCAAAAGTGCATTCTCTTGCTCTAAGGCTAGAGAAGCGGAAATAATCACTGGCAAAGTCTCATTCTCTCCTAAATATGCATATTTAAGATGAGAAGGTAGCGGTTTGAGCTCAAGAATTGGCGGAGAGACAATAGAAGGTGGGGTAAGCGAATGATATTCGGACTCCCGAAGAGGTTCAAAACTTGCATAAGATATTGACTCGGAAAGTGCTGCTGAATTTTGCAACGAGTCAACGGGTTCAATATCAAGGTCGGACTCATTGAACATATCCTCACTGTGAAGTGGTGCAAGATCAAACGATGTCTCATTAGTGTTGTCGAGAACATCAAAGCAAAACTCCTCATCCATGCAACTTTCGGAAGCTATCTCGTGGGTGGAACAAACATCCAGCAAATGAGCAGAAGGTTCTGATGGCTGACTTCCTAGCTTGTAAATATTAAGCTCAATTGTCATTTTCCCGAAGGATAAGTTCACAGAACCGTTACGACAATTAATTACAGCGTTAGAAGTTGCTAGGAAGGGTCGACCAAGTATCACCGGGATTTGATTGTGTGGGTTTGCCACAAGTTGTGTATCTAAAACAATTAAGTCCACGGGAAATATGAATTCCCCGACTTTAATTAACACATCCTCTAGTTCGCCCCGAGGTTTGGTGATAGATCGTTCTGCCATTTGGAGAGTACAATGGGCGGGTTTTAACTCTCCAATTCCTAACTGCTCGTATACTGAATAAGGAAGCAAGTTGACGCTAGCGCCTAGATCGAGTAAAGCACGATTTATATTTTTACCCCCAATAGAAATAGAGATTGTAGGACAGCCGGGGTCCTTACGTTTCTTTGGTATTTGTTGGGTAAAAGCTGTGCTAACATTACTCATCATGAAAACCATTTTAGGCACTTGAGTTTTTCTCTTCCTAGTGCACAAGTCTTTAAGGATTCTTGCATAAGATGGGACTTGTTGAATAGCATCTAGGAGAGGAATATTCACGCTAACTTGCTTAAACATTTCCACAATCTTCTCCATTTGCGGGTTAGGTCTGTTGGCCCTTAATCTGTTTGGAAATGGAGCTCGATCAATAACTTTTGGGTCCAACGTTTGTGGAGATGACTGTAAGGACGGACTCGATCCCAAAATTGGAGTGGGAATCGACTTAGATAGATTTGGCGAAATGGGCGAAGTGTTCAAGCCTTGGGGAAAACGGAGAATAGGCTCGGATGAAGGTGGAAGACTAGATGAATCAAGGGAAGAAGAAGAAGAAGCGGGGGTATCAAATGTGTCACTATCATCAAATTGCTCACCCACTCGGTTGTTCAGCACTCTCCCCGATCTCAACGTAGTGACGGCATTAACATTATGACTTTGTGAATGGCCAGGATTCGGTAGGGGTTGAGATGGGAGTTTCCCTTTCTCTCTCGCACTCATTGCGGCGTTTAATTGTGCGATTTGGTTTTCTATTGATTTGATACTCTCACCATGGGAGGAGGAGTTTTTTGTTAGGGCATCAATAGAAGACCTCATCTCAGCCGAATTTTGCATGGATTGTTTCATGAACATATCCAAAGTTTGTGCAAGTGAGTTGTCAGTACAGGCCACTTGTGGTATGGAAATGTTGGCCAGATTTTGGAAATTCTGTGACTGAAAGGGGGGCTGATTCTGTGGTTGTGGTTGCTGTGGAGGAGGTCTTTGATAATTTCTTTGTTGGTTTTGATTCCAAGCAAAGTTTGGATGATTCCTCCATCCTTGATTGTACGTGGAAGAATAAGGGTCGTTTCTAGGTCGCTGCTGAAAAGCAGCATTAGCTTGAAACGATGCATTCATAGGACATTCTTCCGTTAAGTGTGAAGGATCCGAACAGCAACCACAGACAGTCTTGGGAAGCGTGACCTGATTTAGGGAGACTGATGAAAGTTTGTTCTCAATAGAATCGAGTTTCTTCTGCATCGCTGCCATTTCGGCTTTTACTGCGATGGAAACGTCGAGCTGGTGAATACCTCCCTTAGTTGTAGGTGGTCTTACGCTTTCCCACTGCAACGTGTGTTCAGCGAGATCTTCCAGATATTTCCATACTTCACCATCATCTTTAGACATGAAATTGCATTGACACATTGTTTCAAGCATCTGCTTTGTCGCTGGATTAATGCCCTCATATATAATCCGACATAAATCCCATCTTTGTATTCCGTGATGGGGGCATTGGACATGCAGATCTTTGAAACGTTCAAAGCACTTCCAAAATGGTTCATTGGGAAGCTGGGTGAACTGGTTGATCTCGCTCCTAATGTGGGCAGTCTTATGGTTTGGGTAAAACTTCTTAAGAAATGCTACGATGAATTCACCCCAATTAGTGATAGAGTGTGCGGCAGTATTATAAAGCCATTTTTCTGCCAAGTCGCACAGTGTGAATGGGAGAAGACGTAAGCGCATAGCATCTAAAGTCAATTGTGAAGTACCCATCATTGCGCATACGTTTTCGAATTTGGTGATGAAAACGTACGCGTCTTCCGACTCAAGCCCGTGAAATTTGGGCAGCAGGTTGATATAGTGGGGTTTAATTTCGATATTATCCCCGATAGGTGGTGGAAGAGATAGACAAGTAGGAAGGGGACCACGAATAGGGTAGCATCTCTCTTGGAGAGAGATGCGCGGTGGATTCTGCGCACCTACGGGTGGTGGCAGCGTGGTGTAATATTCTGATGGAGTGCCGTCCATCTCGGTCGTGGTGTGTGGTGGGGGATAAGAAGATGAAGAAGTACCGACTTCGGTGTCGATAGAAGGAACGCAGACAAGACGGGCACTAGGATCCCGTGTCCAGCCGAGCATGCACTAAGCGGGTTTAGTGCAAGTGGCAGCGCGTGTGTGATTTTAAAATTGGCATGTTTTTGAAAAAGTGGGACTCAAGACAAATCTCCCTAAGATGCACAAGCAACCCTAGAACTAAGGTCACCTAGGTCCAGTCTCTAAACCGCTCCTAGACTTCCAAAGGACAAGCCGCAGGATCAATCCTCTACCGCCTCCGTGCTACCCTTGTAGCCAGGTAAGTTCCAGGTAAGTGGGAAGGAACCACGTCGTGGGCCTAATTAAAAACCACTAGCCTTAGTCACACTTGCCTAGGCACTACAAAAGTAATGCGGATAAACGATAGATTACCCACGACCTTCCTCTGTCCTTATTGAGCGCGACAGTCCTTAGAGTCTGGTCTAGATATTTTTTTTAAATTAATGAAGGGTTGATCTATATGCTCAGTTTGTGATTTGTGGGGCTTAGGAAGGGTGATGAAATCCCCACCTAATCTTGATTTGTTCTTTGCCCCTTAAAGTCCGTATTAAATATGCAAAACAAAACCAATCACAAAACTTTTGCAAAAAGAGTTTTTTTAGCGGCGCGATTTTTGCAAAGAATCCTGCAGAAGATAGATTTTATTGGATTTGAGAGGAGAGAGAAGGAGTTAAGAAAGATACCAGAGAAGTGTGAAACCCTAGATCTCCTGTTTCCTCAAGTCCGTGACTCCAGATTCCCTCGCAAAATTCACACACAAATCGTTAAATATGCAATTTGCAGTTTTGTTTTATTTATGATATAGATTGTCTAAGAATTCGACACAAATAGTAAAAATAAAAAATTACGCACGTATCCCCGGCAACGGCGCCATTTGATTGATACGAAAGAAGTGTGTTTTGTAGTTAACCGCAATCAGAACGGTGTCGCGTGTAGCTAGACCGAGATGAGTACGAGTTGTCCTCTGGAAAACGTGGAACCTTTTACTTTTACTTTAAATGTGTTGAAAAAGAGAGGAGGGATAAAGAATTTTATAGAATGGTTTCTAGATCTACGTTAAACAAGAATGTAAAATATAGATCTAGATTATTTTAGAGATGTAGATAATACAATAAGAGGGCTTGTAGGGTTCGTTAGGATTTAGTAGTTATGGACGATTAATTAAAAGTTACCCTTTTTATCCATTAATAGATTTAGAACTAGAACGACGGTGATGCATGTAGATTAGGGTTTCTGGAGGGAAAAGGAATCCCACTCTTAACCCTTATCTCGATACGGAACTCCGTTCATATCTAGCCTTTACCAAAACAATCATTAATGTAATCTTTAATCGCGGTCGGAATTAGCAAAGAATTGCTAGCGCGCCCGATTAGGATGTTAATGATTCTTTTGATAAAGTTCCTAAACTTTATAGGACATAAAAAGGGTTTAGTTATTTTCATCGTCCATTAGCCTACCCTAATCCTACGAACCCAAACAAGCGGAGAATTACTCGCGCAAGTTGGGAGAAGAAGATGAAAAGAAAGAGAGGAAAAACATAATGTAAAATGCAAAAAGAATTAAATAAAATAACTATCTTTATTAATCAACTTGAACAAACTACACTTTAATCCGTAGAAAATGATTACAAACTAGTTGCTTCTCGATCTTTCCTAAGGAGGTAGTCGAACAGTTGATGATCAGCCTGGATGCGTGAGCGTCGGGAGCTTCATGATCTCTTCGGCTTGATGGCTTTTCCAAGAGGCTCTCGGTGCCTTTTTATAGTGCAAAGCCAGAATCTTTTGCTTCAAAAGTTGGTAAAATGTAGCAGAGAATCATGTCCCAAAATCTTGCCTCCTAATTCCCTAGAAGTGCGGCGGATCCGCGGCCAAAGGGGGGGTATGGCCGCGGATCCGCGTCCAATGGGTGAGATCTTTTGATCAATTTTCTTGTGCATGCATCTTGTGACATGTGGCAATCCTAGGCACCTTCAGAATTCAGAAATCTTCTCTCGGTTACTTCCATACTTGGTTTCTAAGTTTTGCTTCTTAATTTGGCAAGTTTTCTTCAACAAATTGATTTGTTTGATAAATTCTGCATAACAACTTGGAAAATTCTGCACCATAATCTCAAATAATATTTAGTAGACTTAGTTCTACTAGGATTTGGTCAATAGATTTATTTGCATACATTTTCCTACCAAATGATAATAAAAATATATTAACACATAGAAAATTATGTATTTACATATAAACCCTCATATGTATAATATATCATATTAAAGTCTTTTTTTATTATGAAAATGGTAGGAAAAATGTAATACAAATGTGCAGTTTTATCAACTGAACACGAGTCAGTTCTTGTTGTGCAGGTGGATAGTTGTGCCACCTCTCACAGCTCGAATTCAGCCTTTTTCGCTAGTCGGCTTTTGAGGAGAGGATTTCATGGATTCTTGACGTTCATTCGTGGTACCGGAGCTACAGTTGGTTTGTTGGACCGGGTTCCTTTCGTGTGAGAGTTATCCGACGTTGTTCCAGATGAGCCGGCGAAGCTTAGGGAGCTTAAGGATCAGCTGCAGAGTTGTTTGTTGGGGGGCTTGTGCGTCTGAGTGTTTCGCATTAAGGAGCTCCTATTTCTGTTCGTCAAAGAGGAAGACAACAGTTTAGGTTGTGTATTGATGGATCGCCAATTAGAACCGGCTTACGATGCAGATGTTCGATATATGTATGCCCTAGAGGCCATTATATGATAGTGGATGTATTTATACATGTATATATATATATTCAGTGTACATTCTTGCTCGACATGATAGTATGCTATCTGGTTCTTCTTTATTTGACATGTTGATTTGATCATGCTTTTATTCATTCACACATGTTGATAAAGCCCTGAGGATATAGACTTGACTACTGTGATTATGATAGAGATCATACTAGTGGGACATCTGTAGTTTATAAGCATATCCTGGAATGTCCTAGTCGTAGGTGTATCGAGACGGGGCATCGATATACTTGAGTAGACTAGCGTATATGATACTAGACTCATATGATGGGCGATGGATGTTCCCACATTCATCGATGTTTGACATGGAGATCGTATACGGGTGCTCAGTGGTGACCGGGTACACTGGACGGACTCATCGAGAACTCCTATATGGAATTATATCTATCGTCGGATAGAAGTTCTCAGGTGACACTGGTGCAGGTTAGTCTGTACATCCGAGATCGTCATAGAGTCTTATGTGTTCTCCCACTGTACTTTGATTACCACCCTACCACGGCTCTACTGAGTCATGCAAACAGGTGGCCATTGGGTACAGTCCCGAGACACATGAAGTCGATGAGCGATAGGAGGGGTTTTGTCTCTCCCGGTATTGTGAGTTGATGATGTACTGTGCTCGATTGGCTATATCAATAAGTCCGTGGCCAGGGCTGTTGAGATTTACTGGTAAGTGTTATTAGTAGTTTCTCGATCTGTTATAGACCATTCATCGGCATGACTTATTGAGTTATTGGGGTCGACGTTACCATCCCTAGACTAGATATGCAGCATATCTGACGAAGAGACCGGACTGTACGGTAGTGTTGCCGGTTGGCTCGACGGGAGTTGTAACAGGTTCGCTTGTTTTCTTCTAATCGCTCAATACCCGGGTGGCCGTTACGTTTAGCTGACCGCTTGAGGCTTGAGGGTGCTTGATATGATCATCACCCACTGCCGGCGTATTGACGAGTCTTAGAGTCCCACAAAGAAGTTACCTTGTCCAGGCGAAACGTTGCGGTGCGCATATGCGATATGCGCGTGGACCCGGTTAAAATGCGTGTATGAGATACCGTATTTTAATCGGGCGACTTGCTTTTGGTCGGGTCGTATGTGATATGGCCGGGTTGCTAAATCAAGTGTTGATTTATCATTAACCATTAGTTTCTCACTTGAAATCCTTTCTTGACTTTATGTTGTATGCATGCATGTATGCATTCATTCTCATTCATGCACATAGGATGTGCATGCACACATACATGCATACATAATGGTTATCATGGTTGTTGATTTAGTGGATGGTGGCAATATAAGACTCACACCATATGTAAAATATATAGATTTTATTTATTTGGAAAAAGAAAAATGAAATGGAAATTGTTTCATGGTTTATTTTATTATTCTTACACTAACCCCTTGTACTAACCATGATTCATTTTCTATAGTCATTTTTGTTCCAAACAAAATTTCTAAGATATTTTACAACCATGGTTTAGAATGAGAGAGTAAATATATATATATATATATATATATATATATATATTTTTTTTTATTTTCTCATTTTCTTTACAAGCTTATCATTTTATCTTGAGTTCAAAAGCCATCATCTTCTTCCTCCTTTCTCTCTTGCTCTCTAGTTCTCTCAAGTGAGTAAAAGAGTTACCAAGTTAGGATTTTAATGTGATAAAACCAACCACAACACCATTCTACACTAGTCTTGCCCATTAGTGAAGAGTGTTTAGCTTCCATTTCATCTCTTGATCTTGTGAAGTTTCAAGTTTAGACAAAGAGGACTCCGGGTGGATCATCGTGGACCTAGAGGATCTCAAGCGGACCTTTTCCAACCCTCAAGTAGCCAAGGAGTCTAGCGTAAGGAGTTACAAAGGTTGTACTCTCAAAACACTAGCTTTTATTACTTGTGATGATGTCTATATTATGAAACCCTAAATTTCTAGTGACTATTCATTGTATGTTCACTTAGCACCTTAAAAATTTGATTTCGAGACATGTGATGCTTCCAAACCCTTCATGAGGTGCTAGGTAAACCTAACATTGGTATAAGAGGCAAGCTAGAGCTTTAGGCAATGCTTTAGCGAAGTTAAAACTCCGATCGAACCTAAAAAACGGATTTTTAACCCTTCTCAGGACAATTTTTTAAAATTGTGTTTTTCCAGTATTAAAAATACGTAAAAAATTCAGCAGGCAAATCTAAGAATTTCTGTAAAAAACGATACCATATTCCGTACAAGTCGCCGCGGAACCGCGGCCATACCCTGCTTGGGCCGTGGATCCGCGGCCGTATTGAAGCAATATTCTATCTTTTTTTTACAGTAATGTCTAGAACTGCATGTATACTTTTTTGGGTATTTTTAATCTGCTTTAAGTGTTGAATGTTCTGGAGATTGTTTTGGATTCGGTGATTCGATCGGAATTTTAATTTTGTGCCTTTTTTGGATAATTTAGAAAGTATTAAAATGTTCGAACGAATATCATTAACTCATTTTTTCCCGGCACGAAAAATTTTCAAGTGTTGATTTTTTCTCGGGTTCAAATCTTTCGGAAATACGTGCAAGTTAAGTTGTGGACCCTCTAGAAGAACACAAACCTTAACTCGATTATGTGACCGTCTGAACTGCCTCTAAACCTTAGGGTTTGGGGCAGTACGGCGTGCCACATGTGAGGCGTTGGCTTGACCCTGCTACGGCTGGACCGCTGCTACTGTGACACGTTCCGAGATTTTTGAACTCCGCTCAAGTGTCGAGCTTTAGGAAATTTTGGGTATTTGATCATTCGATCGAAAACTTTAATACTGTCTATTTATCTGGAATGTGATACAATATGTGGAATTCATATAGTTAGGCATGAAATACGAAGTATGTGATATTTCGGATTTGCGATTTCTAAAGTGATTGTGGATTCCAAATATTGTAGTTTTACACTTTCTTTTCTGTGACCGTAAGTGTAGTATGTCGCTTATCGCCGATTTCGTTGCTATACATCAACGACAATCGGGGTACGCATACTTACTTACGTTGATGATATATGATATTATGTGTTGCTGAGATATGATGTGCAGGATTGTCGCGATTGAATAGCCGGGTTTTTTTTTATATGAGATGAGAGTTTTCTTTCCCTTCATGTAAAATTCAAATGTAATGTAATATTCTTTTATTTGGGGCACTTCCGGGTTGAGGTTGATGCCACCAGTGTTGTATATTATTTACTTTTCCGCATTAGGATAGACCCAAGAAGGGGAGCACAAGTGACCGGGTTCAGGGGTTCAGTGGGAGGCCATCTCAAGGAGTCGAGACCGGGTCTCCTAAACTCCAGAATTGGTAGGGTCGCTTGCCGCTCTCGTAGGGGTCTAGGGGTGTGGGCTTGGCTATTCATCGCGACTGTGGAATCCGTATTTTCTATTGTTGGCTAAATACTAAATACGGGCGTCCTAGTATATCCCACATTATATCTGTGTTTCTGCTGCCTGTGTTCTGTGATATCTGAGATGAATGATATATTATATATGAGATATATAGTAGACATTGCTTATGTTTTACACCCGCGCTAGTCCTGTCCCGGTATGCCGTTAGTTAAGTAACCTAACGGTGCATAACTGAACATTGCGGCGAATGCGGATGGCATAAGCGTACGTTGTATTTTCGTTTCTTTTCTGTGATTGGCTTAAGGATTTAAATGATGGGACTACAATAATATGATTAATGTAAAGAAAATAAACCTAAAAAGATGTTGTAGAATTGGATTTGAAAACCACTCGGCTCTTTATGAAAAAGCTATATTTCAAAACTGCGGAGCTTAAGCCACTCCTTTTGAAAACCATTTGATTCTACGACGATATCATGTTCAAAGCGTTAAAGATTTTCTTAAAAATCATCCGCAAACCTCCGTCATTTTAGGAAGTAGAGTACTTAGTATTTGTGCTATGTTTGTTGAGTATAGTTAAGGCGTAGTGTACGGTAGCTAAGTGATGTCTTCCTACACTGCATATGATGCAGATTAATTAGGACATTCATGCGACTTTGTTGACCATAGTTAAGGGTCATATGAGTGGGTCTAATTAATCAAGAAATGACGGGTAGAACTTTACTGGTACTTATGATTTGTTGACCATAGTTAAGCTCATAAGTACTAGGGGTAAAAACCGCATCGGGAATTTCAAGTGTTGAGATTTGCAATGAGATTGCATACCTTCCATATGATGGTTGGATCCCGATCCCACTGTGGGCAATAGTTGCTCCCAGGAGAGTTTTGCAGATTACAATTAGCTAACTCATTAGGTGTCTAGAAAGGTGTTAACGGGGCTACGCCTCTGGGAAAATAAGGTTTACTTTAATTAGGTCCGTGCGAAAGCACGGGGAACCTCCCTCAAGTACCGACACTGGCCTGGCTGAACGGTTAGTGAAGTTGTAGACTGTAATTAATCCTGGCTAGTTTTCTTTTTAAGGTTTGAAAGAAAAACTTGATTAAAGCAGTGCGAGACATCGATTAGACAAGATAATAACCAATCTGATTTTTGCAAGAGCTTTTGCTGAGTGTATTCTTTTCTTTCTCTTAATGGCATATACCAATGACTGGACTCAAGCTTCTACTAGATAAAAATAAACTGAATGAGACCAATTATAAAGATTGGCTGAGGAATCTAAAAATTGCCTTGACTTATGATAAAGTATCATATGTCCTCACGGCTTCAGCCCCGCCCACCCCAGGTCCAAAATCCTCAGTTGCGGATATTGAAGTCCGCAAGACATATGATGCTGACTGTGCCACGGCCAAATGCCTCGCGCTTGCATCGATGGACAACACACATCAAAAGCAACACGAGAATATGGACATTCAAGCCATATTCCTCCATACAAAGGAGTTGTATGGAGAGCAATCCCGTGTATAACATTACGAAGCATCAAGGAAATTGTTTCAGATGCGAATGGCCCCTGGCACACCAGTAAAAGACCATGTTCTGAAGATGATAGCTCTCATAGAAGAGCTTGAGGACCTTGGATGGACAATGGACAATGAACAATATACGGATATTATTCTGCAGTCCCTCCCCTCCACCTTTGCTCAATTCATAGTTAACTTCAACATGCACAACATGGAGAAGGAACTACCCGAACTCCTTAATATGTTATGTCACGACCCGAAAGTACGGAACGTGACTGGCACTTAGATTACGAGACGTCTAAAGGCGTACCGTAACCTAAGTCAGCCAAAGCCCAGAAAAATCTAAACCAAAATCAAAAGAAAGTGAAGGAAAACCTTACATGAAAACGATTTTTAAATCAATTAAGTTGCATCGAACCCCTTTTAAAAAAAACATCAAGAATTTCCGAAAATTTCAGCAGAGTCTCTTCTGTAAATTCTATCCCCCAAAATGGGTACAACAAGATATATAACCTGTAATCACAAAATGGCATCCCCAAGCGGGAGCTAGCTCTTCGCCCAAGGCGGCTCACTTCCTGCCAGTGAAGACCACTTTTGGATTTTCTCAGTACGCCCAGGTTTATATTGATGAGATAGTGCGACTGCATGGTGTTCCGACTTGCATCGTGTCCGACCGGGGCACCCAGTTTACCAGCCGATTGTGGCTGAAACTCCAGGAAGCATTCGGCACGCGATTGAGTTTTAGCACAGCCTTTCATCCTCAGACTGACGGTCAGTCGGAGCGTACTATTCAGACTCTTGAGGACATGCTCAGAGATTGTGTTTTAGATTTCGGTGGTAGCTGGGATCGTCATTTTCCTTTGATCGAGTTCTCCTACAATAATAGCTTCCAGGAGACGATTCAGATGGCACCTTCCGAGGCTTTATATGGGAGGAAATGTCGATCGCCTGTGTGCTGGACAGAGCTCAGGGAGAGCGGTATTTTGGGCCCGCAGATCGTACAGGAGGCGACCGAGAAGATACAGCTGATTCGGGACAGGATGAGGTCAGCACAGAGTAGGCAGAAATCATATGCTGACAGGCGCCGTCGCCGAGTCGAGTTCGCTGTTGGCGATCATGTTTTCCTGAAGGTCTCTCCGATGAAAGGTGTGATGAGATTTGGGCGGAAAGTGAAGCTGAGTCTTAGATATGTTGGTCCTTTCGAGATCTTAGAGCGTGTTGGTCCAGTCGCTTATCGGTTAGCTCTTCCGCCCAGCTTCCCCGATGTTCATCCCGTGTTCTATGTTTCGATGCTCCGTAAGTACCTTCATGATCCTTCCCATGCGATTCAGCACCAGACGATCCATCTAGAGCGTGATCTTTCATTCACCGAGCAGCCGGTGGTCATTCTGGATCGGCAGGTGAAGAAATTGAGGTCGAAGGTTATACCGTCCGTCAAGGTCCTTTGGCGTGGCCCGAACAGCGAGGAGGTCACCTAGGAGACCGAGGTCGAGATGAGGAAGAGATATCCCCATCTTTTTGAAGGTACGCATAGTTAAATTCTAAATTCCGGGACCGAATTTCTTTAAGGGGGGAAGATTGTAACACTTCGAAAATCGTTTAGGCAGTTTTTCGGTAATCGGCTAAATTATCAGCTTTTTCCGTAAAAAGTCAAAATAGGTATTTTTCATTGTAGACTTAATTATACAAAATTTAGATAAGATATTACTATAAATTGGTCACTAAAATTTTACTTAAAATTTTCTAGTTAAATAATTTTTTTTCGTAATTAATTATTTTTAATATTATTTTAAGCTTTTAAAAATACATTAAATTAGTGATAAATACAAATTTAATTAGGTAAATTTCATAATTAGGAATCTTTATAAACAAAAATTTAGTGTTAATAAAATTGTATCATGACTTTTCAACATTTTTTTTCAATGGTTTAAGAATCATATGAAAAATGAACTTAAAAAGGGGTTTTTCGTGAAAATTTGATGTGAAAGCATTAATTGCACTAGAAAGAGATTTTTCCATGGAATTTTCTACACCATTCCATTTCTCTCTTGCCCCCTCCCACCTTGGCCAAGCTTGGTACCAGCAGCTCTCCATTTTCCCCCTCACTTCTTGCTTCTAAAATCATGGTAAAATCAAGAAAAATCCATAAAATTACACCATTTTCTTCATAAATTCAAACCAAAACTCTAATCCATCCCTTCCCTAACCCTAATTAGTTTGAGAAGTGGAGAAGGGATGCCACTTTGGAGGCTTAGTGCAAGTTGAGGTTCACTTGGGAGGTATAAATCCTAAACTAGTTGTTAAATCTGTAATCTTATTTTGTGTGTTATGCAATTCTAGGATCGGTCGCGGAAATATCGGACGCGACGCGTAAAGGCAAGGCGGTGGTCGGATCGGATTAGCGAGGCATTCAGGTGAGTAGATGTATTCATCTATGGGGGAATCGTCTGGATGGCGCGAGGCGCCCCTAGTTAGGATTACCTTATTTCTTGCAAGATTTGCATTGTTAGTTAGCTTACCCCTTCATTTACATTGCATACCATTATAACTAATTGTCTGTTAGATTGTATGGATATTCCTATACACATGTGCGATATCACTTCGTAGGACACGAACACCATTACCATTGGCTTCTGTTGCACGTGCACTATTCATGTGACACACACGCCTTTGGTAATTGCCATGCCACGAGCACCATAGAATCTGTTTAGCTTAGTGTCACCACTTGCATCATACGTGATATATGAAATCGCATAGCATGTATATATACCTTGCATCATCATCATACATACATAGATTTCTAGCCACAAATCACATCGCATACTTTGATATCATAGACATTTATCACATACAACATGTTGGGTATTATGATTTTCTTGAGGATTTCAGTATTGCTGCGATTTCTGGATTTTTGGGGAAAACCGCAAGAATTTAACTTAAGTTTATATTTATCATTTTTAAAAAACAAAGTTGCGATTTTCTCGTGATGTATGAGTCGTCCACCATGAGTTTTTCATGTTTTCTGTTGGATTTCGAGACCCGATTCGAGGAGTGGATGAACCGTCTCGGGTACATGGTGGGCCCGGTATCGTACCCCGGGGCAAGAAGATCGAGTTGTAGACGATGAGCTTGGCAGGGGAAGACTACCTACCGGTGATGTCTGGCGCGGTGGATATCCGGAGGATACCGACCGTTGTCGTGAGATTTGATGATATGGGCCGATCCGGACCGACGGAGCCCGATATTTTAAGACATTGATACAGTGAGACATTGAGACAGATGTGATTTCATATTTGGTGTCGATGCTTGACACGGGTTTAAGATGATTTCTTGATGGTATTTAGCTATTATACAGATATTCTTTTTCTAAAGTTAAGAATGCAGAATTCTTAGCATTTAAAACACTTAAGATCTAGTAATGATATTGCATACATGTGCATGCATACTAGAGGTATTATATCACATCTCGACATACATGCTGTGACGCATTTGCGTGTATTCTTACGATTGCCTTACTAGATGTTATATTCTACTCACGAGCTGGAAACTCACCCCCGTTGTGCCACAGTGTCTTGTAGGTCGGACTCATCAGTCTAGTAGCGGCGGCTTATCTTGATAGTGACTTCTTTTGCTCAGACTCGCGACATTGCTCGTAGGTGGGTTGCGAGAGTGCTTTTATCTCTTTTCTTTCGTACTATTTTTGTATCTAGTATTTTCCATCTACCACTCCTTATGTGTATATGCGACCTAGTGATGAGATTGAGAGATTTGTGTATATGTGGTTTCTTTTGGGTCGAGCTCACTTGAACCGACGTTGTGTTTTCTTACATTTTGCATTTCTTTATGCTCTTTTCTGGATATTGCATATATATATTGCGTGTGGTTATGATCCGCCTTGGGCGAAGAGCTAGCTCCCGCTTGGGGATGCTATTTTGTGATTACAGGTTATATATCTTGTTGTACCCATTTTGGGGGATAGAATTTACAGAAGAGACTCTGCCGAAATTTTCGGAAATTCTTGATGTTTTTTTAAAAGGGGTTCGATGCAACTTAATTGATTTAAAAATCGTTTTCATATAAGGTTTTCCTTCACTCTCTTTTGATTTTGGTTTAGATTTTTTTGGGCTTTGGCTGACTTAGGTTACGGTACGCCTTTAGACGTCTCGTAATCTAAGTGCCAGTCACGTTCCGTACTTTCGGGTCGTGACAGCAGAGAGCACACTGAAATCAGTGAAAACTCCCGTTTTGAGTGTTGGGCAATCTTCTTCTTCTCGCCCAAAGGCTAAGGCCAAGGGAAAGCTCAAGAAGAAGCCCACCAAGCTTAGGGGTGGAGTTAAAAAGGTTAAGGGGAAGGACAAGTCCAAAGCTGGAGAATCGGGGAAAGAGGAATGTTTTCATTGCCACAAAACAGGACATTGGAAGCGCAACTGTACCGAGTACTTAAATCTCAAGAAGAAGCATGGGGATGCTTCCGCTTTAGGTGTTTTTGTGACAGAAAACTGTTTTTCAATAAACTCTGCTTCCTTGGTATTAGATACCGGTTCAGGTTCTCACATTTGCAATTCTATGCAGGGGTTGAGAAATAGCAAGGTTTTGAAGACAGGTGGCCATACTCTCCGCGTTGGAAATGGTTCCAATGTACATACAGTCGCAGGGGGAGAGTATCACTTGGGCTTGCCATCTAGGTGTATATTGGTTTTGAACCCATGTTATTTTGTACCAAGTATGCTTTGTAATATAATATCGGTTTCTTTGTTAGACAATGAAGGATATAATTTTGTATTGCAGAACAATGTTATGAACATTCACCTGAATCAAATGTTGGTTGGGTATGGTACGCTTAATAACGGGATATACGTCCTAAATCAACACACAGTTTTCAGCATACAACACACAAATAAAAGAAAATTTTCAGAAATAAATGAAGTTTTTCTTTGGCACTGTAGACTTGGTCATATTAACGAAACAAGACTAAACAAGTTACACAAAGATGGATATTTAAACCCTTTTGAATATAAATCTTATGCGACTTGCCAGTCTTGTATCAAGGGTAAAATGACCAAAACTCCGTTTACCGGACACGGAGAAAGAGCTACCCAGCTCCTAGGACTCATACATAGTGATGTATGTGGGCCAATGTCTATACAGGCTAGAGGCGGTTTTTCTTACTTCATTACTTTCACTGACGATTTCTCAAGATTCGGTCATGTATTTTTATTAAAGCATAAATCCGAAGCTTTCGAGCAATTCACTGAATATAAACTTTTAGTACAAAAACAAACCGTCTTGAGTATCAAAATGCTTCGATCAGATCGAGGTGGGGAGTACCTCAGTACATAATTTGCAAACTTCCTAAAAGAGAATGGGATTCTCTCTCAGCTCACTCCTCCTTACACACCACAGCACAACGGTGTGTCAGAACGACGGAATAGGACCCTATTAGATATGGTCCGTTCCATGATGAGTGATGATGAGTTACTCGTCTCATTTTGGGGGCATGCATTGGAAACTGCAGTGTTTCTACTGAACATGGTCCTAACAAAAACTGTGTCTACCACACCATATGAGATATGGCATGGGAAAAGACCATCTCTTATGAGAATTAAGATTTGGGGTTGCCCGTCCGATGTTAAAAAGCAGAATTCGTACAACCTCGAGACACGGTCGGTCATGTGTAACTTTGTGGGATATCCAAGGAACTCTTATGGATATCTATTCTACCAAAAGGAGGAACAAAAGGTGTTTGTTTCTCAGTATGCCACATTCTTAGAAAAAGAGTTTTTCACAGATAAAGATGATGGCAATGTGGTGGATCTAGAAGAGCTTCTAGAGACACAAACTACAAATGAAGACTTGGTTGAACCGGCTGTTGCAATAGTGTCACGTCCCGAAAGTACGGAACATGATCGGCACTTAAACTACGAAACGTCTCGAGGCGTACGTAATCTAAGTAAGCCGAAAACCCAGAAATCCAAACCAAGAAAAGTAGTAGAGTGAAGGAAAACCAATTTAAAATAAAGTAGTTTTAATAGCATAAGCCGAATTATGCGGTTTTAAAAACATCAAATATTTCCTGAAAATTTCGGCAGAGTCTCCTTTGTAAATACTGGCCCCCAAACGGGATACAACATGAATAGTATATGAAATCAATAAAAGGCATCCCTAAGCGGGAGCTAGCTCTTCGTCAATCGAAGGTCACAACCACACATGCAATATAATATACAACGCCAAGGGCGAGGATCAAAAACTCAAAAGGAACTCAAAACCAAAAGAAATCCACAGAAATATAACGCGCGACTCTAAGGTCGAAAGAATAATATCACCGGTCTCTATCTCTGAAATAAATACATGTTTGGTTGATGGAATTTACTAGATACAACTGAATAAAATTATACAAAGTAATATGATGGGTACGATACCATTAACCCACCTACTAGCAAATCAGCCGAAAGAAGCAGTGCCAGCAAAGCCGTAATGAAACCTGTACGGCAAACCTGCAAGAAACTGGGGCACAACGGGGGTGAGTTGCCAACTCGTGAATAGAAAAACATCTACGAATAGAAATCGCATGTATGATGCAATCCTAGGTCATACGATCATAATATATAATCCTCAAATATATAATCAGCAACCCATAACCATGGCTAGGGAAAATATCTAACCCAAGTGTAATCCTATGTGCCCGTGTCAGTGCCTCAGGTAGCAATGTAACATATGGATGATGTATGAATGCATGAAACAGAATGCATGTACTGAAGAAAACTGCTTTCATAAATAAGTGAGATTTCTATGTATTAAAAATGAGGTACCATAAATGAAATCAGCATAAAACAGTGCCCAGCATCGACACAAAACAGGTGTCCAAATATCTCGATATCTCTATATCACAATCTCTTTACTTCAATATCTCAAAATCTCAATGTCTCAATCACAATATCTAGGGCGCCGTCTGTCCAGACCGACCCCTACCATCCATCTCAAGAACACGATGGTATCCTCCGGATATCCGACGCGTCGGATAAAATCACCGGTCGGTAGTGCTCCCCTGCCAGGCTCAACGTCAACAACACGATTCTCTTGCCCCGGGGTACCGCACCGGGCCCACCATGTACCCGAAACGGTTCCTCCACTGCTCGAATCGGGTCTCGAAATCCATCAGCAAACTCATGGTGGACGACTCATACATCATGGGAAAAACCGCACTTTTTATTTAAAAAGAGAGAAAGCAGTTTATATAAGTTTTGCGGTTTCCCCCCCCCAAATCCAGAAAATCTTATGGAAATCCGAATCCAAATCATCAACAGCATGTAAAACCATGAATATAGGCATAACAATGAATAACAGTATGCATGAAGTGACAAGTAATAACTACAATGTTAAGCTGGCATATAAGGCAGGAACACTAATTTCATGTCAAATTACTCCTAACAAGCTAAGTCAAGCAATAATATTTTCTAAGGTGTACGTGACATGGCAATTACCGATGAACATGTGTGTGAGCCGGAAAGTAAGTGTACGTGGTACATACGAATCATCGGTAATGGTGCTGGTGTCCTAACAGTTTGATATCAACAATGCAATAAGAAATTATAATATAAGTATGCGATGCGGAGCGAACAGCAATAATGAGCGGAAAACTACACACAACGATAACTAAACTGCATTACCCTAATATAAGTTCTACAATAGTGCCTTTTGAAATAACACGAATCGCGGTGTTTTGAAAATAAGGGCTACAATGTTTTTAAGAAAAGATACGTCTTTTGAAATATCCGTAGAATCCCTTGACCTGTCTTTTAAAATATCCACGATTCGTTAGTTTTGAAATAGGTAGGAGTCTAATCTAGTCTAACAACTACACTAAACTATACGGCTGAACTAACAAGCTGAACTACAGGTAAGAAAACCGCCTAACATCTGAGTCGATACGTATACATACCTTTATATATATTAGTCGGTGATCCCGCCTAAATAATATCATATCCGATACCATATCTATAATCAGACATCCCAAGTCAAGAGTGCGGATCAATCATCAATATATAGCTCGTACGTAAATCCGTCGTACGGCGTCCCCAAATCTAGGTACGGGTCAATATCATACTCATCACACTGTTCATCTGGTCTCCTCTTCATCAAGATCATCATCTGGGGTACTGACCTACGTCTAGTACACTACTAATATCACTATTCACATGGCATTGTCATCCAAAGATCCGCTATAACATCAGGACGTATCTTAAGTACGAATCCTGCCATATTACCGATCTCACGGCCTCAACTCAAATCTCATCGACTCATCTCAAATCCAGTATATGAACACATAGTCCCATACCCATGTGAACACATAACTATATAGAATCCCATATAAGCGCATATGAAAGAAGAATGAATGCAAGTATGGGTGTGTGTGTGTGCGCATGTGTGGTGTGACCACTACTCTAGGATTTCGCGACACTAAATCACCCAAGCACACCAAATATCCGTATTTAGCATCAATAACCTCAAACAATATACAATCAATATATGTGTGTATACGCATTCGTATACATCACCACGAACTGCGGGGGTGTTATACGCCATCCACCCGACTTCTCCCCGCAGATATAAATCTACTCACCTGGTCCTCGCTCGTCGGTGCCGACGTCGCCACGCGCTTGCTTGTCGTCTCGAAGTCCACATGGGGTACCTACATATCATAACGCCCGTATCGCTTTAAAACAAAATTCGAAATCGAAACGGCATACGAAAATCAAATCGGTATGCATATCACGCATAGGTCAAAACCTATCGCCTACGCATGCAAGAATAGCCAAACCAACCATCGATGTCGATGTACAAACGTCAAACCATCGAGAAAACCTAAACACACTCATTTGCGCATCCACGAACACTAACTATAATATAAAATAGGTTAAAATTTACAAAAACCCCAAATTCACCTTTAAAGCCATTTTTCCGAAAATCTAGCAAGCAAAAATTACCCGTTTTAGTACAAAACTCGACGTTTAAACAAATCTAGAGGCCATAATACTTATTAAATATCTTAAGTAAGTCATAAAAACAATTCCCATAATTTAATCTCATTAAATTCCATTAACCCCAAAATTCTAGTTTACAAAATACCAAATTTTAACAATTTTATAGCAAAAATACACAAACAACAATTTAGCTTGGATTTTCATGAACTAAAGGCATTAAACCACTCAATATAATATTTATAATGACATGTAATCTTAATTAGAATTTTATCTCACCAAAATATAATTATTTTAAAAAACCTAGTTTACAATTTATATAATTATCACAATTTAAATCAACAAAAATGTAAACCAGCAACTTAATTTTATTTAGCAAAACATTCATATGTCAAATACATCCCACAACTATAGTCTCACAACACAAAACCCTAATCCAAACCTTCTCTTGCAAACCCACAACTTTCAATTAAACCGAAATTAAGCACCTAACAAGCTTCAATAAGGAATTAAAACCAAAAAGAACAATGGGTCAAAAGTTATATCTCACAACTATGAATCAAACTACAAATCTAGACCTTCAAATTGAAATCTTTGCACCAAGATCCATGCTAGGTGGGCTAAGGGAAAATGGGTAGGAGTTGGATTTGAGTTTTAACTTGAATTTTGATTGAAATTTGATGAATTTTGATGGAAAGAGATGGGAATTTTTTTTTGGGGCTGAACAAGAGAAGCTCGGCCAGATTCTTGAGGTGGAGGAGAGAGAGTGAGGTGAGGAATAACAAGTAAGGAATGTCCAAGTCAACACAAAAGTTAAAAGTCCATACTCATTTATCTATTTCTTTTCATTTCCCTTTTCTTTTCATTTGTTTTGCTTCTCTCATTTTTTTAGTGGGAACTTGGGTAATGGGCTGCCATGGGCTCAGCCAAGGAGGGAAACTTGGGTTTGCGTAGGTGAGGAAAAAATGATAAAGGTTATGCCCCAATTTCCATTAATACTAATTTCACCGAAAAAAACCTTTTTCTTCGATATTTTCTAAACCGTTTTGGCAAACCATTTCATTTCAAATAGAACATGATAAAATTTTGTTTAATGTTCTATGATGCACAAAATTTGTTTCAACTCATTCCAATTTATAATTTTCCCTAATTAAATGTATTAGGGACGGCTTAAAACAATATTAAAATAATTAATTTCGGAAAAATTTTCAGAAAATTTGAAATTTCACCAGTGGCTCAATAAACACCAAATACTAGCAATTTCATAGCTAGAATATATATATTTAATTTTATAATAAAGATATTTGTATTTTGACTTTTTACAGAAAACCTCCTTATTTTACCGATTTTCCGAAATTTCAACGAAACGATTTTCAAAACGTTATAATCTTCCCCCCTTAAAGAAATTTGGTCCCCGAATTTAAATTAAAATTCCCCCCAAATACTAAAACACCTAAGCAAAACCATCAAGTCCTCGGGGCTCCGAAATCGTAAATACATAAAACAAATCGTAGCGCAGCGCATGCGCATGAAAAATGAGCATATAACTCAAAATCAAAACTCCGTCAAGCATCTCGCAATCATCGGAGTCATGGTAAAGACACAAATACCAAATCCAATACAAAACCAATATGATATAACTCGAAACTATACACGTAATTATCAAATCTATATATGTAAATATCTGAAGGAAATGCATGCCAAATCTCTTAAAGTCGTTGTGCAATGCGCATAACACTGCACAGTGGCAGACGTCTAATATAAGAAAATAACCATATACATATATACCTTTTGTTTAAAATGTACGTTCCGCCGTTTTGGGAAACAATTTAGAAGGGTTTCCTTATTTTAAACGTTTCGTGTCATATCAGACACGTAGGTAAATACTGAGACTACAGCTCGCTTTTTGGAATTCCCTTTGATAGCTATCAATGCATGCAAAATACATTCAGGTACTGTCCTCTGACTAGTCCTGCACAGTACGAAAACACATAGCAAATGTCATAAAAACGTACTGCTCTATAAGAAGTCAATCCCAAAATATGCATATGAATACTACGTGCGTCTGGTGCGCACGGAAATCAAAATCCTTATATGTGCCATACATGCACACAGAAACAACATCTAAGTGCACCGGGTGTGCACACAACATCTGTCATAGGCAATGTGTGTACCTGACAGCAAAGACAGGTGCATCTGACATGCATGAAGAATCTCGATTTAGAGCATCTGGTGTGCACCAAAATTGCATCTCAAAACATGCGCTCAACATGCGCAAAAATCCAAATCAGGTGTATCCATCATGCACGAAATCATGAAATCTAATATCAAGCGCCGAACATGCGCAAAATCCAATCAGGTGCACAAGGTGCACAAAACAAATATCGAGTATCACATTCGAAATCGAAGTCCAGTGCATCTAATTGCACAAAATGCGTATCACTGCACTGCAAGCATATGTGAATCATACCTAGTGCAAAAACCAAATCGTGTGCGTATATACGCACAAAATCAACTCAACGGTCTGAAACCCATAAAATCATATACGTGAGAAACCACGGCACAAAAACGATATCAAGTACAACAACTGTGCAAAAATCGTAAATACTCAGTGGGTGCAACCATGGTGCATGAAAACAATTATCATGAAACTCAATCATGAAAATCAATCATGCGAATAGATCGCCCAAAATACCGAAATCAAATATGGCGGAATAGTCCCCGCTCAAGCTCTTCCTCTAAGAACCTCTGGACAACTGTCGTGGTCACTCATAGCACGTCTCGTCGACGATCCTGAACTCTGGCCTGCCGGCGTGCGCAACATGACCACTCCTGAGTCCTAGTCTTCTCGTAATTCATTCCAGAACGGTCCTGTCGAGAACTCTTCTAAATCTCGTCTCTGCCGAACTGTCCGGAAGTCATCGTCCTTTACTATATCTGTTTCTTGTTCCGGAACGGCTGCATACTCATCGCGACTCCTTCTAGAAGGTATATCTAAGCACAATGCCTCGGCATGCGTATCGCATCTCTGATGTCGGCGGAGTGGAACGTCGTCTCATCAAGATCTCGTACGAACCTCTTGCTCCACTTTCTCTAATGTCGACTGCTTCGGACTCGTCTCATCGTGGTTGTATGGACTGTGCTCCTACGGCTATCCTCGTGTTTGGAGTCTCCCAAGAAATGCAGCTCACCACCTGGCATCCGAATGAAGTCGAACCATCCGATCGATTTGTCAAAAC
The DNA here is from genome assembly GCA_030015575.1 of Agapanthus africanus. Classification (NCBI taxonomy): domain Eukaryota; kingdom Viridiplantae; phylum Streptophyta; class Magnoliopsida; order Asparagales; family Amaryllidaceae; genus Agapanthus; species Agapanthus africanus. The sequence goes on from JASDDO010000029.1 coordinate 222,471,835, forward strand.
CTCATAATCCCCCAAGAGCTCAACATCTTAGGTACAGTTTAACAGTACCGAGTACGCACCACAACATCGATGGTCCATCCTTAGAAGGGCAAACCCAAGCCTCACTAATGGCGCCGCGGAACTGCCGCAAACCCTAAGGTTCAAAGGCTTTCACACGGTCATTAAGTTGAGTTAGGGTTTCATTCTTCTAGAGGGTCCACAGAATTGCCTGCATGCTCCTACGAATACTTTAAACTTGGAATAATAGGTTTCTGACATTCGATCATCTCTGTCGACTCTCAACGTCTCCGCGTGAAGTCGTCTCTAGCTAGAATCGATTTATCTGATGACCTCGCATCGGGGTAGGCGAACGAACCACATGTCCTATTCATTCATCTTTGGGTGACTAGCGACCTTCTATCATCTCTTAGTACAACTCGTACTGCTATAGCTCCAACATCTGGGGCGATATCTCGTCGTTCGCAGCAATAACTGGCTCAATCGTCTGCACGCTGAACAGTGCCTCAAACATCATGAATAAGCAATACACCAACGGTCATCAAAATCTGGTTGGACTCTATCATTGGCTCGATCCTCTGGTACTGATCATCTAATCCGAGTAACCTCATACAGCGATCCATCAAACGCTCATGGCGCGAAAACACGGTAAAAAGACACATCTCCGCAATCGTGTATCGCCGGAATTACGCCCCGGTCAGTCCTCGTTCGTGACGAGCTCGTGCTGACCGCAATTCTAGCCGTAGCTCTCCCTGCGCGTAATCATGGCAGCTAACCATAACTGGTACCGATGAGGCTAAATCAGGAATGAATATAATACTGAACAAAGAAATGTACATCCTAAGGCTTCTTAAGTGGAGTAGCGTATCTTAAGTATGCCGCGGAACATACCCATGGTACGTCACACTACTTCAGTCACCTATTACATCAACCAAAGGTCATCCTACGCTCCGAAGGTAAAACCTAACGCTCTGATACCAACTTTGTCACGTCCCGAAAGTACGGAACATGACCGGCACATAAACTACGAAACGTCTCGAGGCGTACGTAATCTAAGTAAGCCAAAAACCCAGAAATCCAAACCAAGAAAAGTAGTAGAGTGAAGGAAAACCAATTTAAAATCAAGTAGTTTTAATAGCATAAGCCGAATTACGCGGTTTTAAAAACATCAAATATTTCCTGAAAATTTCGGCAGAGACTCCTTTGTAAACACTGGCCCTCAAACGGGATACAACATGAATAGTATATGAAATCAATAAAAGGCATCCCCAAGCGGGAGCTAGCTCTTTGTCAATCGACGGTTACAACCACACAAGCAATATAATATACAACGCCAAAAGCAAGGATCAAAAACTCAAAAGGAACTCAAAACCATAAGAAATCCACAGAAATATAATGCGCGACTCTAAGGTCGAAAGAATAACATCACTGGTCTCTTTCTCTGAAATAAATACATGTTTGGTTGATGGAATTTACTAGATACAACTGAATAATATTATACAAAGTAATATGATGGGTACGATACCACTAAACCCACCTACAAGCAAGTCACCCGAAAGAAGCAGTGCCAGCAAAGCCGTAATGAAACCTGTACGGCAAACCTGCAAGAAACTGGGGCACAACGGGGGTGAGTTGCCAACTCGTGAATAGAAAAACATCTACGAATAGAAATCGCATGTATGACGCAATCCTAGGTCATACGATCATAATATATAATCCTCAAATATATAACCAGCAGCCCATAACCATGGCTATGGAAAATATTTAACCCAAGTGTAATCCCATGTGCCCGTGTCAGTGCCTCAGGTAGCAATGTATCATATGGATGTCGTATGAATGCATGAGACAGAATGCATGTACCGAAGAAAACTGTTTTCATAAATCAGTGAGATTTCTGTGTTTTAAAAATGAGGTACCATAAATGAAATCAGCATAAAACAGTGCCCAGCATCAACACAAAACAAGTGTCCAAATTTCTCGATATCTCTGTATCACAATCTCTGTACCTCGATATCTCAAAATCTCAATGTCTCAATCACAATATCTAGGGCGCCGTCAGTCCAGACCGACCCCTACCATCCATCTCAAGACCACGACGGTATCCTCCGGATAGCCGACGCGTCGAATAAAATCACAGGTCGATAGTGCTTCGCTGCCAGGCTCAACATCAACAACACGATCCTCTTGCCCCGGGGTACCGCACCGGGCCCACCATGTACCCGAAACGGTTCCTCCACTCCTCGTATCGGGTCTCGAAATCCATCAGCAAACTCATGGTGGACGACTCATACATCATGGGAAAAAACGCACTTTTTATTTAAAAAGAGAGAAAGCAGTTTATATAAGTTTTGCGGTTTACCCCCCAAATCCAGAAAATCTCATGGAAATCCGAATCCAAATCATTAATAGCATGTAAAACCATGAATATAGGCATAACAATGAATAACAGTATGCATGAAGTGACAAGTAATAACTACAATGTTAAGCTGGCATATAAGGCAGGTACACTAATATCATGTCAAATTACTGCTAACAATCTAAGTCAAACAATAATATTTTCTAAGGAGTACGTGACATGGCAATTACCGATGAAGATGTGTGTCAGCCGGCAAGTAAGTGTACGTGGTACATACGCAACATCGGTAATGGTGCTGGTGTCCTAACAGTTTGATATCAACAATACAATAAGAAATTATAATATAAGTATGCGATGCGGAGCGAACAGCAATAATGAGCGGAAAACTAGACACAACGATAACTAAACTGCATTACCCTAATATAAGTCCTACAATAGTGCCTTTTAAAATATCACGAATCTCAGTGTTTTGAAAATAAGGGCAACAATGTTTTTAAGAAAAGATACGTCCTTTGAAATATCCGTAGAATCCCTTGACCTGCCTTTTAAAATACCCACAATTCGTTAGTTTTGAAACAGGTAGGAGTCTAATCTAGTCTAACAACTACACTAAACTATACGGCTGAACTAACAAGCTGAACAACAGGTAAGAAAACCGCCTAACATCTGAGTCGATACGTATACATACCTTTATATATATTAGTCGGTGATCCCGCCTAAATAATATCATATCCGATACCATATCTATAATCAGACATCCCAAGTCAAGAGTGCGGATCAATCATCAATATATAGCTCGTACGTAAATCCGTCGTACGGCGTCCCCAAATCTGGGTACGGGTCAATATCATACTCATCAAACTGTTCATCTGGTCTCCTCTTCATCAAGATCATCATCTGGGGTACTGACCTACGTCTAGTACACTACTAATATCACTATTCATATGGCATTGTCATCCAAAGATCCGCTATAACATCAGGACGTATCTCAAGTACGAATCCTGCCATATCACCGATCTCACGGCCTCAACTCAAATCTCATCGACACATCTCAAATCCAGTATATGAACACATAGTCCCATACTCATGTGAACACATAACTATATAGAATCCTATATAAGCGCATATGAAAGAAGAATGAATGCAAGTATGGGTGTGTGTGTGTGCATGTGTGGTGTGACCACTACTCTAGGATTTCGCGACACTAAATCATCCAAGCACACCAAATATCCATATTTAGCATCAATAACCTCAAACAATATACAATTAATATATGTATGTATACGCATTCGTATACATCACCACGAACTGCGGGGGTGCTATACGCCATCCACCCGACTTCTCCCCGTAGATATAAATCTACTCACCTGGTCCTCGCTCGTCGGTGCCGACGTCGCTACGCGCTTGCTTGTCGTATCGAAGTCCACATGGTGTACCTACATATCATAACGCCCGTATCGCATTAAAATAAAATTCGAAATCGAAACGGCATACGAAAATCAAATCGGCACGCGTATCACGCATAGGTCAAAACCTATCGCCTACACATGCAAGAATAGCCAAACCAACTCTCGATGTCGATGTACAAACGTCAAACCATCAAGAAAACCTAAACACACTCATTTGCGCATCCACGAACACTAACTATAATATAAAATAGGTTAAAATTTACAAAAACCCCAAGTTCACCTTTAAAGCCATTTTTCCGAAAATCTAGCAAGCAAAAATTACCCGTTTTAGTACAAAACTCGACGTTTAAACAAATCTAGCGGCCATAATACTTATTAAATATCTTAAATAAGTCATAAAAACAATTCCCATAATTTAATCTCATTAAATTCCATTAACCCCAAAATTCTAGTTTACAAAATACCCAATTTTAACAATTTTATAGCAAAAATACACAAACAACAATTTAGCTTGGATTTTCATGAACTAAAGGCATTAAACCACTCAATATAATATTTATAATGACATGTAATCTTAATTAGAATTTTATCTCACCAAAATATAATTATTTTAAAAAACCCAGTTTACAATTTATATAATTATCACAATTTAAATCAACAAAAATGCAAACTAGCAACTTAATTTGATTTAGCAAAACATTGATATGTCAAATACATCCCACAACTATAGTCTCACAACACAAAACCCTAACTAGATTTTTCACAAACCCTAATCCAAACCTTCTCTTGCAAACCCACAACTTTCAATTAAACCGAAATTAAGCACCTAACAAGCTTCAATAAGGAATTTAAACCAAAAAGAACAATGGGTCAAATGTTATACCTCACAACCATGAATCAAACTACAAATCTAGACCTCCAAATTGAAATCTTTGCACCAAGATCCATGCTAGGTGGGCTAAGGGAAAATGGGTAGGAGTTGGATTTGAGTTTTAACTTGAATTTTGATTGAAATTTGATGAATTTTGATGGAAAGAAATGGGAATTTTTTTTTGGGGCTGAACAAGAGGAGCTCGGCCAGATTCTTGAGGTGGAGGAGAGAGACTGAGGTGAGGAATAATAAGTAAGGAATTTCCAAGTCAACACAAAAGTCAAAAGTCCATACTCATTTATCTATTTCTTTTCTTTTCCCTTTTCTTTTCATTTGTTTTGCCTCTCACATTTTTTTAGTGGGAACTTGGGTAATGGGCTGCCATGGGCTCAGCCAAGGAGGGAAAATTGGGTTTGCATGGGTGAGGGAAAAATGATAAAGGTTATGCCCCAATTTCCATTAACACTAATTTCACAGGAAAAAAACCTTTTTCTTCTATATTTTCTAAACTATTTTGGCAAACCATTTCATTTCAAAAACCATATGATAAAATTTTGTTTAATGTGATATGATGCATAAAATTTGTTTCAACTCATTCCAATTTATAATTTTCCCTAATTAAATGTATTAGGGACGGCTTAAAATAATATTAAAATAATTAATTTCGGAAAAAATTTCAGAAAATTTGAAATTTCACCAGTGGCTCAATAAACACCAAATAATAGCAATTTCATAGCTAGAATATGTATATTTAATTTTATAATAAAGATATTTGTATTTTGAATTTTTACAGAAAACCCCCTTATTTTTTCGATTTTCCGAAATTTCACCGAAACGATTTTCAAAAAGTTACAAATAAAAACTGAGGAACCTCGGCCACTCCGTAGGTCTGGTAGGACTTCTCGCCCACCGGAGAGGTACTACGGTTTCCTCATTGATGGTGATAGAGAAGACTGCATCATGGAAGATGATGATCCTACCAGTTTTCAGCAAGCTATCACGAGTGGAGACTCTGTGAAGTGGCTGGATGCCATGAGTTACGAAATGGAGTCTATATACACCAACAAAGTATGGACTTTAGACGTTGTACCCCTTGGGGTAAAACCTGTGGGGTGCAAATGGATCTTTAAAAGAAAGATTGGTGTAGATGGGCAGGTAGAGAACTATAAGGCATGACTTGTGGTGAAGGGTTTTCGTCAAAGCCCAGGTTTGGACTATGACGAGACTTTTTTGCCCGTAGCCATGCTTAAATCCATTCGGGTCCTACTTGGTATTGTTGCTCACTACGACTATGAAATCTGGCAGATGGACGTTAAAACGGCATTTCTAAATGGAGATTTAGAAGAATGCATTTATATGGATCAGCCAGAGGGCTTCAATGACAGTGGGAGCAGCGGGAAAGCATGTGGATTGCTTAAATCCATATGTGGGTTAAAGCAGGCATCACGGAGTTGGAACATCTGTTTCGATGATGTTATCAAAGAGTTTGATTTCATCAAAAATCCAGATGAACCTTGTGTTTATAAGAAGGCTGTAGGGAGAGCTGTCACATTCCTTGTATTGTACGTAGATGACATTCTTCTGATAAGAAATGATATTCCTATGCTACAGTCGGTCAAATCTTTCTTATCACTAAGGTTCTCCATGAAGGAGCTGGGTGATGCCACATACATTCTGGGCATAAGGATCTATAGGGATAGATCCAAGGGGTTATTGGGATTGTCCGAAACCAGGTACATCAACAATATCCTAAAAAGGTTTAGTATGGAAGACTCCAAGCGGGGGGCCTTATCCGCTTTCCATGGGGTCACTCTCTCTAAGGACTCTTGCCCAAAGACCGATGAAGAGAGAGCTCGCATGAGCATTACACCCTATGCTTCAGCAGTAGGATCTATAATGTATGCGATGTTATGTACACGCCCAGATGTTGCTTATGTACTTAGTGTTGTAAGCAGGTATCAATCCAACCCAGGTGAGAATCACTGGATAGCTGTGAAGAACATTCTTAAGTACTTGCGAAGGACTAAAGAATTGTTCTTGGTGTATGGTAATGGAGATCTCCAAATGGAAGATTTTACCGATTCGAGCTTCCAGAGCGATAAGGACGATAGCAAATCTATCTCCGGGTTTGTATTTACCCTCAATGGAGGGGCGGTAAGTTGGAAGAGTTCCAAACAGGATACCGTTGCAGACATTACGATGGAGGCTGAGTACATTGCTGCAAATGATGTCGCCAAGGAAGCCGTCTGGATGAGGAAGTTCTTCTCGGAGCTAGGAGTAGTTCTAACCATTATTGATCCAATACCATTGTATTGTGATAATAATGGGGCTATGGCGTTAGCCAAGGAGCCCAGGTCCCATCAGCGATCCAGACACAGCCTAAGGTGCTTTCATTTGATCCGGGAGATTGTAGATCGCCGCGAGATCGAGATTAAGAGAGTAGACACAAAGAATAACGCCGCGGATCCACTCACCAAGGCCCTCCCTCAGCCGCAGCATGAGCGACTTTTTGGGATGTTGGGTATGAGATACGCCAATAACTGGCCTTAGTGCAAGTGAGATGTTGTTGGATATATGTATGCCCTAGAGGCCATTATATGATAGTGGATATATTTATACATGTATATATATATATATATATATATATATATATATATTCAGTGTACATTCTTGCTCGACATGATAGTATGCTATCTGGTTCTTCTTTATCTGACATGTTGATTTGATCATGCTTTTATTCATTCACACATGTTGATAAAGCCCTGAGGATATAGATTTGACTACTGTGATTATGATAGAGATCATACTAGTGGGACATCTGTAGTTTATAAGCATATCCTGGAATGTCCCTAGTCGTAGGTGTATCGAGACGGGGCATCGATATACCAGAGTAGACTAGCGTATATGATACTAGACCCATATGATGAGCGATGGATGTTCCCACATTCATCGATGTTTGACATCGAGATCGTATACGGGTGCTCAGTGGTGACTGGGTACACTGGACGGACTCACCGAGAACTCCTATATGGAATTATATCTATCGTCGGATAGCAGTTCTCAGGAGACACTGGTGTAGGTTAGTCTATAGACCCGAGATCGTCATAGAGTCTTGTGTGTTCTCCCACTATACTTTGATTACCACCCTACCGCGGCTCTACTGAGTCGTGCAAACAGGTGGCCATTAGGTACAGTCCTGAGACACACGAAGGCGATGAGCGATAGGAGGGGTTTCTTCTCTCCCGGTATTGGGAGTTGATGCTGTACTGTGCTCGGTTGGCTATATCAGTAAGTCCCTGGCCAGGGCTGTTGAGATTTAATGGTAAGTGTTATCAGTAGTTTCTCGATCTGTTATAGACCATTCATCGGCACGACTTATTGAGTTATTTGGGTCGACGTTACCATCCCTAGACTCGATATGCAGCATATCTGGCGAAAAGACCGGACTGTACGGTAGTGTTGCCGGTTGGCTTGACGGGAGTTGTAACCTTGTTTTCTTCTGATCGCTCAATACCCGGGTGGCCATTACGTTTAGCTGACCGCTTGCGGTTTGAGGGTGCTTGATATGATCATCACCCACTGCCGGCGTATTGACGAGTCTTAGAGTCCCACAAAAGAGTTACCTAGTCCAGGCGAAACGTTGTGGTGCACATATGCGATATGCGCGTGGATCCGGTTAAAATGCGCGTATGAGATACCGTATATTAATCGGGCGGCTTACTTTTGGTCGGGTCGTATGTGATACGGCCGGGTTGCTAAATCAAGTGTTGATTTATCATTAACCATTAGTTTCTCACTTGAAATCCTTTCTTGACTTTATGTTGTATGCATGCATGTATGCATTCATTCTCATTCATGCACATAAGATGTGCATGCACACATACATGCATACATAATGGTTATCATGGTTGTTGATATAGTGGATGGTGGTAATATAAGACTCACACCATATGTAAAATATATGGATTTTATTTATTTGGAAAAAGAAAATGAAATGGAAATTGTTTCATGGTTTATTTTATTATTCTTACACTAACCCCTTGTATTAACCATGATTCATTTTCTATGGTCATTTTTGTTCCAAACAAAATATCTAAGATATTTTACAACCATGGTTTAGAATGAGAGAGTGAAAATATATATGTATTTTCATTTTCTCATTTTCTTTACAAGCTTATCATTTTATCTTGAGTTCAAAAGCCATCATCTTCTTCCTCCTTTCTCTCTTGCTCTCTAGTTCTCTCAAGTGAGTAAAAGAGTTACCAAGTTAGGATTTTGAAGTGAGAAAACCAACCACAACACCATTCTACACTAGTCTTGCCCATTAGTGAAGAGTGTTTAGCTTCCATTTCATCTCTTGATCTTGTGAAGTTTCAAGCTTAGACAAAAAGGACTCCGGGTGGATCATCGTGGACCTAGAGGATCTCAAGCGGACCATTTCCAACCCTCAAGTAGCCAAGGAGTCTAGCGTAGGGAGCTACAAAGTACTCTCAGAACCCTAGCTTTTATTACTTGTGATGATGTCTATATTATGAAACCCTAAATTTCCAGTGACAATTCTTTGTATGTTCACTTAGCACCGTAAAAATTTGATTTTGAGACATGTGATGCTTCCAAACCCTTCATGAGGTGCTAGGTAAACCTAACAGCGGATTGGTATCCTTTACCTCGCATTGACGATTTCTTCGATCAGCTCCAGAGTGCGAGACATTTTCTAAGTTTGATCGGGATCAGGTCATCATTGTTGCGGGTTCGGAGTGATGACATTCCGAAGACTGCCTTGTGTGTGCTATGGGCTTTGTGTGTTTTGGTGGTGTCGTCGGACTCACCTATGCCCTAGTGGCATTCGTAGACATGCTGAACCAGATTTCTTCAGGCCGTCCTCAACCAGTTATTGTTGTGTTATTGACGACATTCTGGTCTATTTAATGCGTTTTGAGGAGCAGGAGCAACACTTGAGGATTTGTTTTGCAGATACTGGGAGATCCCCAGCGGTTTGCTAGGTTCTCGGAGTGTTTCTTCAGGCTTGTTTGTGTTGACTCCTATGTCTTGTAGTTACGGGAGACGGTTTTCGTATGGTTCCGAGGAAGTTCGAGGCCGTGCAGCTTAGGCCCAGACTTGTGTGCAGGATGGAGGTTTGCAGATTTTGGGGCTTAGCAGGTTTTTACCGCCGTTTCTTGCTGGATTGCTAGTGTAGTGCTGCACCGTTGACTGAAATGACCGGAAATGAGGTCTCTTTTCTTTGGACCGAGGCATGTGTCCGGAGTTTCGACAGTTGAAGACTCGGTTAACAACTGCATCAGTTCTTTCCTTGCTTTCTAGTTCAGGCGACTTGTTGTTTAACTGTGATGTTTCGTTAGTGGGGCTCGATTGTGTACTGAGGTGACACTATAGAGTTATCGCTTTTGCTTCCCCACATCTGGAGGAAGTACGAGCAGGATATTCCACTCATGATCTGGAGATGGCCGCGGTGGTCTTGCGTTGGAGATTTGGAGACACTACACGTTCGAGAGTCGTGTCAGATTTTCACGGACCACCAGAGCTTAATGTACATCTTTCTGCAGCGGGTTTTGATTGTTGAGACAGTCTTCTGCAGATTTACAGTTCTTGTGCGATCGTTGAGTATAGCTTGTGTTCGCCTCTACTGAGGGGACAGCTTGCTCATGTCCACGCCCGACCACTTTTTCTTAATCTCTTTCGCGAGGCACTGCCCGCCGATGCTTGTTCGTCAGAGATTTTTGAGCATACTCGGCTGGGTAATGATTCGGAGTCCTTGATTTGTGACAAGGGTGTGCTAAGTTTAGGGACACGGTTGTGTACCTGATACTATTGGGTAGAGATGCGAAATCCTAGATCAGGCACATCTGTCAACTCTCTGTACTAATTCAAGTTCCACCAACATTGACGTGACTTGTGAGATAGTTACAGGTGGGCAGGGATGTAAAGAGAAGTTTCGGGTTTCGTTTCAAGGTGTCTGTCTTGTTGTGTGCTTTGGTCGAGCATCAGAGACCGGATGGGGAGTTGCAACCTTTAACCGTTCCGAAGTGGGAGTGGGAGCAGATCTCCACGAATTTCGTTATGGTGTGTACTCAGGGTTAGACAGGGTGTGACTTCATTTGGATGTTTGCTGTCCGGTTTTGCTCAGTTTGCTCAGTTGTTCTTTGTTAAGTTTGTGCATTGCACGGAGTTCCTTCATGAGTCGTATCCAATGAAGGCACCATGTTCGCTTGCCATCTTGGGCAGGAGCGTTAGGAAGCCTTGGGTACTGGTTGAGCTTTAGCTCCGTTTTTCCATCCGCAGGATGATGGTTTTGTGAGAGCTGGCTATACCGACTATGGAGGATATGCTTGTGCGTACGTTTTAGTTGTTGTCGGCAGTTGGGATCGTCACCTGCCATTGCTAGGGTTCTCCTTTGGTAGTAGTTATCAGGAGACATTCCAATTGGCAACCTTTAGGTTTAGTTATTAGGTCGTGTCGATCACCAGTCTATTTTTCTGACTCTGCGTAGTAGGATTTTTGGACCCCAACTTGTCTAGAGACTTCGGAGATGATCCAGTTGGTTCAGGTCAGGATGACGGCAGCCCAGTGCAGACAGAGGTCTTATGCCGACCGTGATGGTTGCAGACTTGGGTTCGCAGTGGGAGATCACGTATTCCTAAGGATTTTTCCGATGAGAGACGCGTTGAGTTTTGGGAAGCTTATCCCAGAATTGTAGGTCCTTTTGAGATCCTTAAAGCGAGTTAGTTCCGTTGCCTTTAATTTGGCACTTCCGCCCAGATTATTGAGTATTCACCCCGTATTCCTTGTGTCGATACTTTCCAATTTCCTTCATAACCTTTCTCACATGATTCAGCATCAGACCATTTAGCTTGGACGCGATCTTTCGTTCACCAGCAGCCAATTGTGTTAATGGCTCGGCAGGTGGAGAAAGTTCGGTCAAGTGTCTTGCCATCTATGAAGGGTTTTTCTTGGACGTAGCCATATAGTTAGGTGATCACTTGGGAGGCTGCGAGTGAGATAGGAGAGTTTGTTATCTTCTCTTTGAAGGTACGCTTAGTGAAAATTTTAAATTCGAGGACGAATTTTTATAAGGGGGGAGATTGTAACGCCTTAGATTTCGGTTATTGTTCGTTTAGACGTTAATGCGGGTTTACTGTAAAAAGTTTACCAATTCGGGTTCCTCATATTTTATAACATTTATTTAATAATTTATCATTATTTCTTATAAGCATGCATGTACGTGTGCACGTAAATACGAGGATTTGTTTGTGCTAATTTTGTTCTTAGCAACCAAGACCCTTAACCCTAATCTTATCCCTTTGCTTTAATCCTTGTTAATCCCATTCTTATCCTTAACCCTAATTCCTTAGATCTTTTGTGAGAAAGGGAGATATTTGTTGGATGATAAGAGGTGGCAAAATGAGTGTATGAATGCATTAATGGTGCATTAATTGCATTGGTGCACTTACCTCACCTTAAGCTCACCTCTCTCTCTCTCTTCTCTTCATACTCTCTCTCACTCTCTCTCTCTCACTCATTTCTCTTTCTCATTTTCTTTCTCTCTTTCTTTCTAAACTGAACATTATCCTTTCCAACACAAATCCATCACAAAATCTCTTCAAATCTTCACAAAATCACATCTTTTTCCATCACTTGCCTCTTGGATGCCTTGGAGTGTGCAAAGCGTGGATCTTTGAGTTCTTTTGTGTAGGTATTGATCTCTTTCTGTTCTTTAGGTGTTTATTGTGTAGCTTAGCTTGAAAGTTTCAGTTTTTATCGCGTATCGTATCGTTTCGAATAAATATTGTATTTTTTGTGTTGTTTTGGGGTCTCGGATGATCTGCTGTTAAACCAGGTACTTGTTGCAAAAATTGACTTGACAGTAACCTAGTGCAGTGACCTAGAACCTACCCTAAAAATACAAACCAATTCCATCATGATCGGGCTGCAAATTTATTGGTTCTGGCAGCAATTTCCGGCCAGAGTGGGGAGTTGGGGTTTGGGTTTTTGGGTAGTGGTCTCTGGGGTTGTTTGTGATCTCATGGTACTTGCAATTTTTACAGATTACTGGTACAGAAAAATCTGGGCAACTCGTGTGTTTCTCGTGTTTCGTTTCACGCGATACGTTATCCAATACAGTGCGTGTTCTGTGTTGCTGTTGTTCTGAGTTGGTTTCGTAGTGTCGCTATACGCGTTAGCTACAATACGGACCCTTTAGAGTACGTATGTACGTCGTGTTGGTCCGTGTAGATTGTATGAATTTTGGGTATATTATTAATATATACTGGTTTTATTGCTTTAATGTTGCAGGTTCGCAGGTGGGGACTTCGGACACTGCTACAAAGGGAAAACAGGTGGTTGGCTTCACCTAGCTTGGAGCATTGGTGAGTAGATTTAACATCTACAAGGGAATCGCCTGCATGGCGTTATGCGTCTGGGCTAGAGATATTATTTCGGTCGCATATTCTATGTCATATTTAGAATTGCGCATTTACCCTATTACTTAGATATTATTGTGCTAGGACTAGTATCCTTAGGACACTGCACATATTATTGACGATTCATGTTGCACGAGCACTGATTGTATGCTACACACACCGTCAATAATTGCCATGTCACGCACAACCCACTTATAGACATGATATTGCTTGGTTAGGGACATTGAGACTTTGATTCATATATCTTTACTCATTGATTTATAGCATACCTGTATACCTACATGCTTACATATATGCTCTGACATACTTACATGCTAGTTACCTGTATACCTATAGAGTATTGTACCATTAGTGATAGGTACATGCACACTTTATGACATAGCTACAGGTATACCTCGCACACATATTTCACATATACCCAGGGGGTATACTACATCGTTACTTATAGGTAGATACATATATCTTGATATACCTTATTGTTTACTCATATATATGGTTATAGCTACGTGTTTACCTTTACTTGACGTTATTTAAACTTGGATAAATTAGGAACCGCATTATATTTATATTAACTTGTTGCAGTTAATTAGCGGCTTTTCCTTTATATGCATACATTTCAGTTGTATGTTGCATATACTATATTCATGGATTTTCCCATTGAGCTATGGATTTTTCATGATGTTTTTCTGGATTTGGGGACCGTGGGAGTTCATGAAATTATGCATTATTTGAAAAACCAGGTTTCCCTTGATATGATATTTCAGCATCCACCATGAGATTTGTCGGTTCTGATTATATACCTGATTCGAAGAGCGGGAGGCACCATCTGCGGGTACATGGTGGGGCCCGGAGGTACCCCGAGGCAAGAATGAGGTCGTGTTGCTAGACGATGAGTTGCCGGGGAACCATACCATCCGGTGACATTACCAATGACTCAGCGGTTATCATGGGGATACCGACGGGAATCATGTACGTATAGATACGTGGAAAGACGAGGGTCAGAGCTAGGCACTCGTGCTTTTCGGATAGCGTGTGATACGTACCTATCAGGGTGCTAGTCGTGGTGACAACACCTAATAGATCAGTAATTCTGTGCCGATGCTTGACACATTGTTTTCATGATATTCCTTTCTACTTCCTTGTATGTTTAACAGTGGGTTAGGACGCTGTTATATATGTCCTTACACCAATATTAGTGGAATATGATGCTAATATTTGTGTATTGACATTTTTACTTCTTTGTATATATAAAAGTGGGTTAGGACACAGTTATATATGCCTTACACCAATATTAGTGGAATGGGACGCTAATATTCGTATGTTGACATTATTTTATATACATCATCATATTATTTCATGCAAATATATTTAGGGTGTTAGAAATATATTTAGGGTGTTAGAATTTTACTTGATATTGGATTTGGGATATAGGTGATTCATTTGATATTGGATACAGGATATATATGAGATTGCTGATTTGTACATTCAGGATATATGGGATTTATTCGATATTGTACATTCAGGATTTGTGAGACTTATATGATATGAGAGCCAAATTGGGGGCTGATTTGGGGAAATTGGGATTTAGATTGTCTTAATGGATTGTGATCCTACCACGATGTCAGGATTCCGTAGAAATGACATATTTCATTCCATACTCCACATTTATTGTTTATGCACTGCTTCTTGTATTAGTAGTACCTGTTAGTGTACCTTCCATGACTGTTGCATACATACATTTTCATATCATTATTGCATGATTATTGTATACTGATTGTCATATTACTATTGCTTCATTTATTAGTTGTACTTGTTAGTCTACCTTTCATGATTACTGCATTCATATGACCTGTTACTGCTTTTAACCTACATATGTTAGATTCGCGATGTACGTGCATACTTGCGATTACCTGCTTTTGTTATTTACTATTCACGAGTTGGCAACTCATCCCCGTTGTGCCACAGTTGTTTTACAGGGTGTTTCCCTGGGTAGTCGAGGCAGGCTATTCATCTATCTGATCATCTTTTGCTACGGATACCGTATCGGCTCACAGTGTGCAGTTTTTGCTTATGTGGGTTTTGGTGGTTATTCGTGTTGTATTGTATATTCGTTGTATCCTTGTACCCTCCATCTACTATATTTTCATGTTTGACTTAGAGACTTGTGTGAGGACGATATTGTATATTATTTTGTGACTTGTTGTCTTTTATACAGTTTCCTTTCTATCATCTTTTATTTCTTCGTTACGGCGTCGTATATTTGTTGTGGTGGTTGTTTTCTGCCTTTGGGCGTGTTTTTTCTCCCGTTTGGGATGCTTTACTTATATCTATGTTGTACCCATTTTTTGGGCTAGTTTTTACAAAGGAGGTGCTGCCAAAATTTTAAAAGAAATAAGTTGGATTTTTAAAGAATTTGGGTTGCGATTTCAAAGGTTTTAAAAATGTTTCTTATCTTTTTTTGTCTTTTGATGGTTTAGATTTTTCGGTTTTGGCTTTCTTTTACTGCGTTACGTCTGTAGGCGTTGCGTAGTATTAGGGCCGTCACGTGCCAATTTCGGGTCGTGACAATGGTTCATTCTCTCTCATCCAAGTTCATCCTCATCTCCTTCTTCTTCCTCTCTAGAATTTTCTTGAGGTGAGAAAAGAAAAGAAAAAGATGAAAAATAAGTGAGAAAAATTCCTACTTCATCAACCTACACTATCCTAGCCCTTTATTATAGGTTGTTTTCTTTACTAATACCTTGATTAGTGAAGAGTGAGCTTGAGAGAGAGAGACTTCAAGGTGGATCATTTTCGGCCTCGAAGACAACAAGCAAGCTTGTTCCTTTCTTTAAGTGGAGTCAAGAAAGAGTTCTAAGGACTACTACTTGGAGCTTTAGAAGTGAAGAACCGGTCTATAAAGGTTGTAAACCCTCTTCACTTAGTGCAGAAGTTGTTTGCTACCTATAAAACCTAATTCTCTAGTTCGATTCTTGTTTAGTATAACTTAGCACTCTAAATTTTTTAAAATTGCATACTTGATGCTTGTATAAACCTAGTAGAGATGCCAAGAGATACTTTCATGGTATCAGAGCCAAGCTAGAGACTTAGATGTAGTCTAGACGACATTAAAGTGTTCGATCGATGTTTTAGAACCCGAAAATTGTAGTTTTTGTCCAATTTTTCAAACGTTGAATTTTTCACCATTAAAAATGCTCAGAAAATCATGAAGGCTTTTCTATGGAGGCACCTGAAATACGAGCCCCTAACTCAACTAGATGGCTGCGGAACCGCCGCCTTTACCTTGTATTGGCCGTGGTTCTGCGGTTCGTTGGTAGAGTTAGGAGTCGTTGTTTCTTGTACTGCTTCATTTTAACATTCTGGGTTTTCTGGAGATTTTTAATGAGACTGAAGTGGTTGAGGTCTTTATGAATTGGTGGTATTTGAAATATCGATCGAAATGTTTAACATCATCTAGATATATGTGGATGTGTGATACAATTTTTGGAATCCACATTGATTAGTTTTGTGAAAACTAGTTATCGGTTTATAAATCTCGCGTTTTAGTCTCAAGTGATGGATTTTCATGGAGTTTTGATTCGGATCAAAACTCCGTCGCAATCTCGTATTGTACGCGAATAGTCGCCGCGAAACACTAGTAGACAGCCATGCCCCATAGCCCCGACCTAGTGACTATAGGAGAACCCCGTGGCCAAAAGCATCCACTCGGGTGCTCGCGACCACGGTGTTCCGCCCAAGTGCACTTGGTTGACGGCCTCGGGGGTGCGGCCATCTGCTAAAGTTCCCAACGAGGATTCAATCTATTAATCGGGAATCTTGTTGAATTTCCCGACTTATTTTTGAAAAGTATTTTCAATTCGAGACTTAAATGCAAGGTTTATAGGGTTAGGCATGAAATCCGGAATATGTGATAATCCGGGTTTATGATGTCTAAGGATGATGTAGATTTTAATTATTGTAATTTTCATTTCATTTCTGCGACCGTAAGTGTAATATGTGGCAGTATCCCCGATCTCGTTTCTGTACGTTACGGCATTAGGGATACACATATTTACTTACGTTGATGACATGTGATGTTATTTTGTTTCTATTGATATGTTATATTGGATCGTCATGATTGAATAGCCGGGGGGTTTTACGTGAGATGAGATTTTTTTCAATTTCATTCATGTAAAAATTTGTATGTAATATTCTTTTATTCGGACACTTCCGATTTGTGGTTGTTGTCTCCATTGATGTATATTATTTACTTTTCCACATTAGGATAGATCCAAGGCGGGGAGCATAAGTAATCGGGTTTTAGAGTCTAGTGGGAGGCCATCTCGAGGAGTCGAGACCGGTCGCCTAACTCTAGAATTGGTAGGGTTGCTTGCCGCTCTCGTAGAGGTATAGGGATGTAGGCTTAGCTATTCATAACGGCCGTGGAATCCGTGTTTTTCATTACTAACTAAATCTAAAACACGGACCTCCTAGTATATCCTATATTTCTTATGTTTGCTTCTGCTTTTTTCTGTGATATGATGTGATCATATAACTGCGTGAGAAGAATGCTACTTATATATATGATATACTAGTAGACACTTATATATGTTTTGCATCCGTGATAGTCCTGACCTCGCCCTGCTGTAAGTTAAGTAACCTTACAGTGAAGACCCGGGTCCCTGTGGCGAATGCGGATGGCATATATGTGTGTTTTATTTTCGTTTCTTCTGTGATGTTTAGGAATCATAATTGATGGAACGCCATTAATGAGATTCATGAAAAGAAAAGAAACCTAAAAGATGTTGTAGAATCAAATTTTTCAAAAAAGTAGCTCTAGTTCTTTCTTTGCATAGTGGTATTCCATTATGAATATCCAGCACCTCAATTGATGAGGAAAGAGCCTAAATCCGTTCACCGAGAATGACATCTTTAGCAAAATTGTCATATCTACAACCCACTCGATTTGTTTTGAAAACTACTTAATTTTAAAAGCGATGCTTAAACCACTTCTTTTCAAACCACTAGATTTTACAGCGATATCAAGTTCATTACGTTAAAGGTTTTCTTCAAAACTAGCCATAGCCCTCCGTCATTTTAGATAAGTACTATTTAGTATTCGTGCTACGTTTATTGACCTTGTCAAGGCGTAATGTGCGGTAGCTGATTAGTGCTTATCAGCCGCATATAATGCGATTGGATTAGGGTAGCCGTATGGCCTTGTTGACCTTGTCAAGGGTCGTGCGAGTGGGTTTAATTCAGTCACGAAATGACGGGTTGAACTTGACTTGCGGTTTATGGTTTGTTGACTTTGTTAAGGTCATAAACCGCATGGGGTAAAAACAGATATTGGGAATTTCAAGTGTTGAAATTTGCAACGAGATTGCATACCTTCTATATGGTAGTTGGATCTCAATACCCACTGCGAGTAAGTGTTACTCCTGAGAGAGTTTTCCACTTTACAATTAGCTAATCCAGTATGTATCTAAGAAAGGTGTTAACGGGGTTATGCCCCTGCGGAAACAAGGTTAATTAATTAGTTCCATGCGAAAGCACGGAGAGACTCCCTCGGAGTACCAATACCTTCCTGGCTGATCGATTGGCAAACTTGTAGGGTGTAATTAATCCCGGTTAATCTTACCTTTTAGGGTTTGAAGGAAGATTTGATAAAAACAGTGGGAGCCATCCTGATTAGATAAGATAATAACCAATCTAATCTTTCAAGAGCGCACGCTAAAGTGTTTTCTTGTCTCTCTCTCCTGGTAGCGACCATGTCACGCCTTAATCAAGATAATAATATGGATATATTGACCAAACCCGCTTATTATACTGGGCTGGGAAACGTTTGTTTCGTTCTATCTTATGACAACTGTTATAAGTCTGGGCAAGGGATAGGGGAATGCAAGGATTCCTATGCAACCCGAGCGAAGAAAGAGCATTCTAATGCATTTTCTTCGGGTGTGTTGGTTATTGAGAACTATTTCTCAGACTGATCTATGTCCTGGGTATTGGATACTGGATCAGGATCCCATATTTGTAATCTGTTACAAGGGTTAATGACAAGTAGAGAACTGGGAAAGGGTGATATATCTCTCAGAGTAGGGAATGGAGCAATTGTTGCTGCCAAAGCTGTAGGCGAATATCACGCTGTATTACCAAATGGTAATACATTGATTTTGAACGACTATTATTACGTACCGTCAATGATATGCAATATCATATCCATTTCTTTATTAGATAATGAAGGATACAACTTTGCATTAGAGAAAAATGTTATGAACATTTTCCTAAATCAAGCGTTGATTGGGTTTGGTACATTATGTAATGCTATATACTTTCTAAATCAAAATACAGTTCTAAATATACTGAACACACATAAGAGGAAAAGTTCAGAAATGAACGAAGCCTTCTTATGGCATTGTAGACTTGGTCATATCAATGCGAAAAGAGTAGCTAAGTTGCATAAAGATGGATATTTGAATCCGTTCGAATTTATATATTATGAAACTTGTCAGTCATGTCTGAAAGGAAAGATGACCAAAACTCCGTTTACGGAACACGGAGAAAGAGCTAATGAACTCATGGGACTGGTACATAATGATGTATGCAGTCCTATGTCTACATATGCCAGGAATGGTTTCTCTAACTTCATTACATTCACCGATGATCTCTCAAGATTCGAACATGTGTTCCTGTTGAAACACAAATCTGAAACTTTTGAGAAATTCAAGGAATATAAGTGCGAAGTAGAGAACCAGATGGGTAAAAGTATTAAAATCCTTCGATCTGATCGAGAAGGAGAATACTTAAGCACGAAATTCCGAGATTATCTAAAAGAGATTGGGATTCTCTCTCAGCTTACTCCTCCGTATACACCACAGCACAATGGAGTATCGGTGTGGAGGAATCGCACTCTATTAGATATGATGCGCTCTATGATGAGTACTGCTGAGTTACCTATTTCCTTTTGGAGTTATGCACTTGAGACAGCTGCATACCTATTGAATCAAGTTCCATCAAAATTTATGCCTAAAACACCATATTAGATATGGAGTGGAAAGAGACCATATCTTAAACGAGTTAATATGTGGGGTTGTCCGTCCTATGTTAAAAAACAAAATCCGGACAAACTCAAAGCAAGATCAGTTCTTTCCAAGTTTGTGGGATATCCAAAGAATTCACATAGATATCTATTCTAAAGAACAAACGGTGTTTGTTGCTCAGCATGTCACCGTTTTATAAAAGGAATTTCTTGTGAAAGAAATTAGTAGTAATAAGGTAGAATTGGAAGAAGTTCCAGATACATATGTAGGGTTCCTAGGCACACTCAAGAGGTTCCACAAGGCATCAACCATGCCAAAATCAAAAATTTAGGTGCCGAGAAACCCTAATATAGATCGTTAACTAGAAATTAGGCGAAACAACAAGCTACTAAACTGCTTTAGTACTAAGTGAATGGAAATACAACCTTTGTAGATCCGGTGCTCCACTTCTTGACGTCCCTTCGCTGCGATCACCGGGATCCCGGACTCTAGCGATGGTTTCGTCGGAGAAATGAGCGGGCTAGGTCGTTGACTTCGATGCCGAAGATGATCTACGTCGAGGCGACTCTAACTCGAGCTCTATCATCACCAAGTCATGAAACTTGTGAAGAAAACACCCTATACTACATAGCAAGTGGTAGAGGATGAAGAAATAGGAAGTGGGTTCACTTTGGATTTGGATTTCTCACTTGGATTCATCACTTGAATCTTTTCTAGAAAACTTTTCTTTTCTTCACTTGAAGAAGAAGATGAAGAAGAAGAAAAATGAATAATTATTTAAAATAAAAATTCAAGTGAATACTTATCATGTTGCAACCATGGGTGAAGTTTACTCATGTAGAGAATAAACTAGGGTTTAGGCAAATGGTTAGGTTAAACAAAAGAAACAAAATGGTTGAACTTTTCAAAACTTCATGAAGCTTCAAAGAAAATCCAAAGTTAGCCACCATTTTATTTCTTGCTAAAATGAATAAATAAATAAATGAATAAATAAAGATAACAAAACCCTAACCATTAACCTAAACATGGTTTAACTCAAACATACACCCAAGTTTGCATGTATCATCAAACATGATACAAACTAGTGCACAAACATATATCATATATACAATGTGCACATTCAAGTGAGATAATCAATCTTAAGTGAACCAATACTAGTCAATGTAAAGAAATATATCAAATATATAATTATACATTAAATCATTAAATCAACACTTGATTTAACGATCCGGTCATATCGCATATGACCGACTAATATCCAATGTATCGACTTATCGAATCAATCCTCGATTCGATAACTAGGTTATATCGCATATAACCA
Source organism: Agapanthus africanus (assembly GCA_030015575.1). NCBI lineage: Eukaryota > Viridiplantae > Streptophyta > Magnoliopsida > Asparagales > Amaryllidaceae > Agapanthus > Agapanthus africanus. The sequence continues at coordinate 222,493,249 of JASDDO010000029.1, forward strand.
ATCGATACATTCATCACGAGAATAGAATACGGTATCACATACACGCATTATTCTCGGTCCCGCACATATCTCATATGCGCTCCTATTTCGTTTCGCTTGAGCCAGGAAACCTCTGTGTAGGACTCTAAAGACTCGTCAATACGCCGGCAGCAGGTGATGATCATATCAAACACCCACAAGCCGCAAGCGGTCTGCTAAACGTAACGGCCACCGGGTATTGAGCGATTAGAAGATCAACGAGCAAGCCCGCTCACACTCCGGTGAATCCAACCAGTAACACTTACCGTACAGTCCGGTCTCGTCGTCTGATATGTCGCATATCTCGCCTAGGGGTGGTAAACGTCAGACCCCAGTTGCTTGATAAGTCGTGTCGATATGTGGTCTATAACAGTTCGAGAAACTACCGGTAACACTTACCAATAAATCTCAGCAACCCTGGCCAGGGATTTCCGGTTATAGCCAATCGAACACAGCGCAACATCAACTCCCTATACCGGGAGAGACGAATCCCCTCCTATCGCTCATTGCCTCCATGTGATTAGGGACTGTACCCAAAAACCACCGTTTTGAACGCCCTCTTGGACATGATAAGGTGGAAATCAAAGCACAGTGGGAATCACACAAGACTCTATGACGATCTCGGGTCTACAGACTAACATGTACCAGTGTCACCAGAGAACTGCCATCTGACGTAAGGTATAATACCATCTGGGAGTTCTCGGCAAGTCCGTCCAGTGTACCCAGTCTCCACTGAGCACCTGTATATCATCTGTGATGTCAAACACCAATGGATATGGGATCATCCATCGCCCATCTGTATGGGTCGAGAAGGTATACGCTAGTCTACTCTGGTATATCGATGCCCCGTCTCGATACACCCACGACTAGGGACCTTGAAGGATGTACTTATGGACTACCATGTCCCCACTAGTATAATCCGCATCATAGTCCAGGTAGTCAAGTACACATCCTAAGGGCTTTACCAACATGTAACAGAGAGACAATCAGTTTACACGTTAAAGTAAAGAGCAACCAGATAGCATACTATCATGTCGAGCAAGAAAGTCCTCCCTATATATGTCCAAGCATCCACTACAATATACATCCTAAGTATAGTAATGGCCTCTAGGGCATACATATAACTAACAATCTCCCACTTGCACTAGGGCCATCTGATAGCAGTGGTTGTAGTTTCTCATACTCAACCATCCCATAATAGTCTCTCTCTGGGCAAAGGCCTTTGTGAGTGGATCCGCCGTGTTGTCCTCTGAGTCTATTCTCCTAACCTTTATCGTCACACAACGGGAGGAACTAAGTTCATCTCATGAACAAATATACACCCAGACAGCCTCTTTGGTAGCATCTTAAGTAGCGATGTATCCAGCCTTTATCGTCTAGTATGCCACGGTATCTAGCTTGGAACTCTTCCAACATACCGTCCCTTCACTGAGGGTAAAGACAATGCCTGTGACTGACATTCAATCGTCCTTATCACTCTGGAACCTTTCCAGTGATTCTCTCCAGGATCGATTGATACCATCTCACTACAACTAGTGAGAATCCTAACATCCAATTACTTCTATCTCATAGATCTGAACTCCGGATTTAGGAGGTATCACTTTGATCCTTTATGGAGAATCCTTGTGATGAGCGGAGATTGACCGAGCGTAGCATAGGAAACTCCTTCCCTATCAAGAGTATGTCATCCACGTACTCTACGAGGATCACCACCATACTCCCTACTACCTTTTTGTATATACAAGGTTCATCGACCATTTTGATGATGTCAAACTCTTTGACTATCTCATCAAAACAGATGTTCCAACTCCGCGATGCCTGCTTTAATCTTATAAAGCATCTTGTACACGTTTTCGCTGCTCCCACTGTCTACGAAGCCCTCTGGCTGTGTACTTACAGACGCTCTCTTCTAAAACATCATTTTAGAAAAGCAGTCATGACACCCAACCGCCAGATATCGTAGTCATAGTATGTAACCGTGGCAAGTAGGATCTGGATGGACTTAAGCATAGCCACTGAAAAAGGTTTCATCATTATCCACGCGTGGTCGATGATGAAAACCTTTAACATGTCTATCTTTTAAAGTTTCATCTTTTCCATCTACACCAAGTTATCTTCTCAAGATATACTTGCTCCCGATGGGGATTTAACCCTTCAGATAAAGCAACCAAAGTCTTACTTTGTTGGTGTATAAGGATTCCATCTCAGATCGCTAAGCATCCAGCCATTCTTATAGAGTCCCACTCCTGATGGCCAGCTCGAAACTAGTTGGGTCATCATCTCATGATGCAATCCTCGCTCCCACTGTCATAGAGAAACAAAAGTATCTCTCAGGTGGGTGAGAAACCCTACTAGATCGGCGGAGAGGCTGAGCTTCGTTGGTATCAACTGAATCCTTTGGTTCTTCCAAATCATCAGCTGTAGTTTGTATAGCTGGAACATTTCCAGTTCCACATAACAGATCTTGCCTCGAGCTTGTCCGGATTTTGCTTTTTAGACGTAGGCTGGACAACCCCAAATCTTAACAAACTTAAGATATGGGCTCTTCCCTTTCCATATCACATATGAAGCGGTAGGCAACTGTTTTGATTTGAACCCTATTCAAGAGGTATGCAGCTTCTCAAGTGCATAACTCCCAAAAGGAAATAGGAAACTCAGTAGTACTCATCATAGAGCACACCATATCAAATATGGTGCTATAGCTCTGCCCCGATATACCATCGTGCTATGGTATATACGGAGGAGTAATGCTGAGAGAGAATCTTATTCTCCTTTAGAATAGTCCAGGAATTCCATGCTCAAGTATTCTCCTCCTTGATCTCATCAAAGGACATAATACTTGTACCCGTTTTTGGTTCTCTACTTCTAACTTATATTCTGTGAATATCTCAAAAGTTTCGGACTTGTGTTTCAACAGGAACATATGTCTGAATCTAAAGAGATCATCAGAGAATATAATGAGGTACAAAGAACCGGTCCTGGTATGTGTAGACAAGGGACCTTTATACATCAACATGTATCATCCCAAGAGTTCACTAACTCTTTCTCTGTTTCCATTAAACAGAGCTATGGTCATCTTATCTCTATGACATGACCAGCAAATTTCACAAGATGTAAATTCAAACTGATTTAAATATGCATCTTAAATGTAACTTAAGCTAGTCGGGTCGCATTGATATGACCTAGTCTACAATACCTCAAGAAAGATCCGTTCATTTCTGAACTCTTCCTCTTATGTGTGTTCTGTATACTAAGAACTGTAGTTTGATTTAGAATATCAATGCTTTTAGACAACGTGCCTGAACCGATCAACTTTTGGTATAGGAAATGTTCAAAACATTATCCAACAATACAAAATTTTATCATTTCTTTTGTAATAAAGAGACTGATATGATTTTGTTTTTCAGGTTCGGTATCTAATAACATTCGTTCAGAATCAATGTATTTGGAATACAGGGTGACAGTGACCAACAGACTTGGCTGCAACACTTGCACCGTTTTCTGTCTCATGAAACTTATCACCCGTTCTCAGTTCTCTACCATTCTGTAGCCCTATGTATCAGATTACATATCTGGGATCCTGATCCGGTATCTAATACCCACGACGTAGAGGATACAGAGAAACAGTTCTTTATAATGAACACACCTGAAGGAGATGCATCATATGCACTTTCTTCGTTTGGGCGGCATAGGAATTCAGGTATTCCCCAATTTCCTGCTCTGTCTTATAACATTTATAAGTTGGAGCGGGACCAACGTTCCCCAGCTCAGTATAATAAGCGGGTTCGGTAAATACATCCGTATTATTATCTTGATTAAGGCGTGATATGGTCGCTACCTGGAGAGAGAGAGAAGAAAACACTCTGCGTTCGCTCTTGCAAGAATAGATTGGTTATTATTTTATCTAATCAGGATGGCTCCCACTGTTTTTATCAAATCTTCCTTCAAACCCTAAAAGAAAGACTAGCCGGGATTAATTACACGTTACAAGTTCGCCAATTTTTCAGCTAGGCCAGTGTCGGTACTTTGAGGGAGGTTCCCCGTGCTTTCGCACGGACCTAATTACAGTAAACTTCGTTTTCCCAGAGGCGTAACCTCGTTAACACCTTTCTAGACACCTACTTGATCGGCTAATTGTAATGTGCAAAACTCTCCCAGGAGTAATTCTTACTCGCAGCGGGTATCGGGATCCAACTATCTCATAGAAGGTATGCAATCTCATTGCAAATTTCAACACTTACAATTCCCGATAATATTTTTGTTAGTGTATATGCCCTAGAGGCCATTACTGTATCATACTAGTTTGTATATTACTTAATGGAAGCTTGGGATATTCACCTTGTATAAACAATCTTGCTCAATATAGTAGTATGCTACTTGGTTTGTTTCTACTTCAATGTGTACATGTGTTTATTTTGCGATATCACCTATACGCATTAGTGGAGCCCTTAGGATCTTTGCTTGATTACCAGCGTTGTGATGGCAGTCACACTAGTGGGGGCTGGGTAATCTATAAGCACATCCTTATACAGGTCCCTAGTCGCAGAACTATCGAGACAGGGCATCGATACTCCGGAGTAGACTAGCGTATGCGCTTCTCATCCCAGTGTGGGAGATGGTCTGTCCCACAGCCATCAGTACGTCGTACTGGAGATAGTATACGGGTGCTCGTTAGGTTACGAGTACACTGGACAGGACTCGTCGGGAACTGACAAGTTGGTATTATACCTATCGTCAGTTATCAGTTCCCAGGTGACATGAGTACAGCTTAGTCCGCTGACTTGACACTGGCACTTCGCCTCGAGTGTGTTCCCACTGCACTTTGATCACTACCCTACCACGGCTCAAAGGAGTCGTGCAAACAGGTAGTGGTTGGGTGCAGTCCCGAAGCACTTGGAGGCAGTGACGGTTAGACAGAATTCGTCACTCCCGGTATTGGGGGTTGACATCGCGCTGTGTCTAGGAGAGCCATTACACGAGTAGTCCCTGGCCAGGGCAAGCGAGATATACTGCTAGGCTTCCAGTATTATCTCAGGGTGTTTTGGGCTTCACTCCGACACGACTTGTACCGCTATTGGGGGACTGACGTTTTACCGCCCCCTAGGCCCGACATGCGATGTATCAGACGAACAGACCGGACTGTACGGAGAATGTCACACTCAGACTCAGTAGGAGTTCAGATGGGGTTCACCTCGTCAGCCTTCTTGTCGGCATCTACCTGGGGACCGTTACGCACAGCTAGTGCCGCTTGCGGTCTGTGGTTAAACCCACTGCCAGCGTAGTATCGAGTCTTTAGAGTCCCACACAGAGGGTATTCGCCTCTGGGCAAAACAGAGTAGAGGTCGCATGGTTTTGCGACAGGGTTCGTTCTCATCCGCGCACTTGTGCACATTTGGAGTCCGGACGGATATTGCCAGCGGGCTCTGGTTTGAGCCGGTTACTGGTATATGTTTTGGGGTTACTTTTATCTCTCAGTATTCATGTTCCTCGGAACAAGAATGCAGGTGTGTATGCACAGTTGTTTGAGGCGGAAGAAGAGGTTTTTCATTAGGGTTTCGGAACGGGTGCGCATGCACAGTTGACAGTCGTCTTTTTTCCAAACCTTAATGAATTAGTGAGATATCTATTAATAATAGTAATTAAATGAAATTATGTTATGGTTGGTTTTGTTGACTTGTTGACGATGGTTGACTTGTTGACCATGGTTGAATGTTTGACCATCATCATTATTTTGCAAGGATGCTCCTTGATTCTTGCCAACATTCATTTAATGAAGTATGATAGTGGTCATTCCAAAACAACCATCAACTATTCTCATTTGAATTATTATTACTAATTAGATAATTCTTTTTCTTTTGATATGGTTGCAAAAAGGAAAAAGATAGCTCATTCTATCATAACCATTCTCTCTCTTCACTTCATCTTCTTCTTCCTGAAGCTCAAGGAGAATCCTTCTCATGTGTTGAGAATCCCTCTCCTTGAAAAGAAAACAACCCCTAGACACTCTCTACTCACTCTAGGATCAAGGGTTTAGCAAGCCGGAGATTCTAGTTCACTCAAAGTTCGAGGAAGAGCCCGAAGGTTGAACCCTCAGGTGGATCCATCTTCGACGGAAGAAGGCGACGAGGAAAGAACCATCAACCTCTACAAAGTTTGAAGAAGAAGGAGTTCAAGTTTAGGTATAACCATCTTTCCGAGTAGCTAACTCTCTTTAGCTTGTATGCTAGTTTTAGTTTAGGAAAAGATCCCGACTTTGTTTAGTCCATGTTGCCCCATGCGCCAAAAATTTGATTTTTATACCGTTTCCGCCTCCCCGTAAGAACCGGGGGTCGCAACGTGGACTTACAGTGGTATCAGAGCCTAACTAAACTTAAACTAGCTTGGTAGCGAAATGTATGGAAGTTCGAAACCGAAAAATCTCAAAACCGGAAAATCCAAAACCCTAAGTCTTGTTGAAATTTTTTGTGCTCTAAAAGTAAAACTTTTTACTCCTAAAATCGGCTCAGGGTTTTGTAAGAACACCCAAGAAAAACGATCCCCTGATTCCTTCAAACCGCCGCGGATCCGCGGCCTCAGCTATTCTATTGGCCGCGGATCCGCCGCCGTTTGGGCTCTTCATGTGATCGTGTTTTGTGCAGTGTTCTTCTGGTGAGGTTTTGGGATTTTTCAAATATGTTATATGTGCCCAGATTTTCCAGAAAAGAAATTTACTTTTGGGGTCCTATAAATCCGTATTTTTTTTCGAACTGCGCTACACTTTGGCTATGTTGGTTATATCTGTGATGTTTGCATGTATTGAACGTCGGCTAATCGCTATAAGTCGATTAGTCGGGGTTATACATCTCTGTGATCTGTGTTTGATATTGGAATGTGGATATGAATGTGTTGGACTGTCGCGGGTGAATAGCCGGGGTGGATGTGAGATGAGCTTTTGTTTTTCTTTCATTCATTTGTAAATGTAAATTGATGTAATAATATTATTTGTATGGCCGCACAACCGGGTCGGTGTTGTAGCCGTCATTGTATAATTCTTTTTACTATTTTTGCTCCTAGGATAGACCCATGGAGGGGTGCACAAACTACCGGGTACTTGGCGGGTAGTTTGCCGCACCCGTAGGGGTCTTGGGTGGGGTATTTGCTATTCACCGCGACCGTGTAATCCTCTTTTCGTTGCAGGCTCGAACGGATTGCGGATTCCTAGTATATCCAATGTATTCATCTGTGATCTGTAATGTCTATCATTGCTTTATATTTAGGCGTTGCTTATGTTTTACAGCCGCGCTAGCCCAGCCCCCGCTCTGTCGTTAGTTAAGTAACCTAACGGGTGATGACGGGACCCCGTGGCGAATGCGAATGGCATAAGCGTACGTCATATTTTGGTTGTTTTCTGCAATGGTAGGATTAAATGATGGGACGCATTAAAATAACTAATGCAAGAATATCACGCATTAAAAGAACTAATGCAAGATAATAAACCAAGTTAAAGTCGTTGGAACACTTTCGAAAAACCACTCGGTTCTTTTCAAAAGTAACTTTTAAATGCGGAGCTTGAGCCACTCCTTCTAAAAGCTATCTCGTTCCATCGATTATATCAAGTTCACTACGTTCACAAAACCATTCGTAGCCCTCCGTCGTTTCATACGAATATTCAATAGTATTCAAGCTATGTTTGTTGACATTCGTCAAGGCATAGAGATTGGTAGCTGTTGGGTGTTCATATGTAGCATAGATAGATGCGTTGGTTTGGGACAGTCGTATTGCCTTGTTGACCTTCGTCAAGGGTATATACGGGTGGATTCAAATTAACCTGGATAATGACGGGCAGAACTTGACATGTGACTTATGATTTGTTGACCTTCGTCAAGGTCATAAGAGCATGGGGCAAAAATCCACATCGGGAGTTTCATAAGTACTGAAACTTGCTAGATCTGCATACCATTTGGAGTGTGATGATTCTGGTAGGATTCCTTCAGTTTCGTCACACGATGATATTTGGATCCCGATCCTACTGTGAGTATATGCTACTCCTCGGGAAATTTCTCACTAAACGATTAATGCTATAAACCTAGTAGGTGCCAAGAAAGGTGTTAGCGGGGCTACGCCCCCAGGGAAAAGAGGTTCTTAAATTAAGGAACTTCGCGAAAGCGTTGGAAAACCTCCCTCGAAGTACCGATACTGGCCTGGCTGAACGGTTAAGCAAGTATTGTGCGGTGGGATTGATCCCGGCTAATTCTTCCTTTGTGGTTTGAGGAGGGATTCGAGAGACAGTGGGAGCCATCCTGTTTAGACAAATTAAAAACCATTCTAAACATGCAAGAGCATCGTGCTAAAGTGTTTCTTCTTTCCCCCCTGCAGCGACCAAATCGAAATGACTAGACTTAAGTTACTTCTAGATAAAAACATACTGACAGGGCCAAACTACAAAGATTGGCTCAGGAATGTAAAATTCGCAATCACTTACGACAAGCTGGGGTATCTTCTTACCACCAAAGCTCCCCCCGTCCCAGGTCCCACCTCCAGCGTCGCGGATAAGGAAATCCGTAAGACTTGGGAGATTGATTCCGCGAAGGCCAGGTGCCTCGTGCTTGCCTCTATGGACAACGAACATCAGAGGAGGCATGAGAATATGGACCTCGAGTCCATATTTCTCCATACAAAAGAACTGTATGGAGAGCAGTCTCGTATCGCAAGATACGAAGTGTCGAAGAAGTTATTTTCGACAAAGTTGGCCGTCGGATCATCGGTAGCGGACCACGTGCTTAAGATGATTGGCTACACTGAGGAGCTCGCGGAACTTGGGACCACGTTGGATAGTGAACTCTATACGGATCTAATTCTCCAGTCCCTTCCATCCACTTACGCCCAGTTTATACTGAACTTCAACTTACAAGAAAAGGAAGTTGAACTTTCAGAACTCCTCAACATGCTGAGGAGCGCAGAGGGCACCCTACAGAAGGGTAGGGAAACACCCGCTTTGTTTGTAGGAGGATCTTCTTCCTCTAGGTCCAAGGCGAAAGCCAAGGGAAAGAGGAAGAAAGCCCCCGCCAAACCAAGAGGCGGTGTTAGTAAAGTAGGTACGAAGGGAAAGGAAAAGGCAACAAAGATTGCGGGGAAGCTTGTTGGAAAGGAAGAATGCTTCTATTGTCATAAGAGTGGACACTGGAAGAAAGATTGCAGGGCTTGGAAGGCCAGGACACAGGAACCGAAGCAGGTTGCGGCTTCAGCTTCAGGTGTGTATGTTATTGAAAACTGTCTTTCTATAAACACTACTTCCTGGGTATTGGATACCGGATCAGGATCTCATATCTGTAATTCTTTGCAGGCGTTGAGAAACCGTAGGTTTTTGAAGGCAGGTGACATGACCCTCAGAGTTGCGAACGGAGCTAGCATGGATGCTAAAGCCGTGGGGGACTATCACCTGGCAATGTCAGATGGGCATGTTTTGGTTTTGCGTAATTGCTTTTTTGTACCCAACGCAACTTGTAATATCATTTCTGTATCTTTGGTTTCTAAAGAAGGTTATGAATTTGCGTTTGTAAGTAATGTTGTAAACATTCACCTTAATCAAGTTCTGATTGGGTCAGGTACACTGAGCAATGGTATATACGTATTAAACCAACCACAGATTTTCAATGTCCAGAATACACACAAAAGAAAGTCTCCAGATATCAATCAGACTTTCTTATGGCATTGTAGACTGGGTCACATCAATGAGAGAAGGTTGACTAAGTTACATACAGAAGGATATTTGGATCCGTTCGAATATCAATCATATGCCACTTGTCAATCCTGTCTCAAAGGAAAGATGACAAAGACTCCGTTCACTGGACACGGAATAAGAGCGAGCGAGCTCTTGGGACTCGTACACAGCGACGTGTGCGGTCCAATGTCTACACATGCGCGAAGCGGTTATTCTTACTTCATTACTTTTACGGATGATTTTTCAAGGTACGGTTATGTCTTCTTAATGAAACATAAGTCCGAAGTTTTTGAAAAATTCTAGGAATATAAGAATGAAGTAGAAAAACAAACCGGCAAAAGTATTAAGATTCTAAGATCGGATCGAGGTGGAGAATACTTAAGTGCCGAGTTCCTGAATTATTTAAAAGAGAACGGGATTCTCTCTCAGCTTACTCCTCCATACACTCCGCAACACAACGGTGTATCGGAGAGACGGAACCGAACCCTATTGGATATGGTACGGTCCATGATGAGTAACGCTGAGTTACCGCGATCTTTCTGGGGGTATGCACTAGAATCAGCTGCGTACCTTTTGAACCGAGTTCCCACCAAGACTGTGCCTACCACTCCATATCAGATGTGGAGTGGGAAGAAACCCTGTCTTAAGTACCTTAAGATATGGGGATGTCCAGCTTTTGTAAAAAAGCAGCATGCGGACAAGCTCGAGGCACGTTCAGTACAGTGTAAGTTTGTGGGATACCCAAAGAACTCCAGGGGGTATCTGTTCTATTCCGCTGAGGAACAAAAGGTTTTTGTTTCTCAACATGCCCGCTTCTTGGAAACTGAGTTTTTAGAAACCCAGATAAGTGGGAACGCAATAGAACTGGAAGAAATTCCAGAACCACAAGCTATTACTGAAAGCTTGGAAGAGCCAGTAGGTTCAAAAGAACAGGACATTCCTATGCCGCTCCGCAGAAGTAGTAGGCAGTCTCATCCGCCCGAGAGATACTACGGTTTTCTCATAGACGGGGATAGAGAGGATTGCATCATAGATTATGATGAGCCTACTAGCTTCCAGCAGGCCGTTCAGAGCGTTGACTCGGTAAAATGGCTGGATGCAATGAGGACCGAAATGGAGTCTATGTACACCAACAAAGTATGGACGTTGGACATTGCTCCAGACGGGGTAAAACCCGTAGGATGCAAATGGATCTTCAAAAGGAAGATTGGTGTAGATGGACAGGTTGAGACCTATAAAGCTAGACTTATAGCAAAGGGATTCCGTCAAAGACTTGGCTTGGACTATGACGAAACCTTTTCTCCAGTGGCTATGCTGAAATCCATTCGGATCCTTCTTGCCATTGCTGCCTTCCACGATTATGAGATTTGGCAGATGGACGTAAAAACCGCTTTTCTAAATGGAAATTTAGAGGAGTGTGTCTATATGGATCAGCCAGAGGGTTTCATTCAGAGTGGGAGCAGCGGAAAGGTGTGCAAGTTGCTTAAGTCCATTTATGGACTAAAGCAGGCATCGCGGAGTTGGAACATCTGTTTTGATGAAACGGTCAAGGAATTTGGCTTTATCAAAAATCCAGATGAACCATGCATCTATTGTAGATTTGTAGCGAGAACTGTAGTATTCCTCGTTTTATACGTGGATGACATTCTCTTAATAGGAAATGACATTCCTATGCTACAATCTGTCAAGGGATTCTTGTCACACAGGTTCTCCATGAAAGACCTGGGTGATGCCTCTTACATCCTGGAGATCCGGATCCATCGTGATAGATCCAAGAGGATATTAGGACTTTCACAGTCCAAGTACATCGACACCATACTGAAAAGATTCAGTATGGAAGATTCCAAGCGCGGTAACCTACCGGCTTGTCACGGGATCACCCTCTCTAAAGAGATGTCTCCCAAGACTGATTTGGAGAGGGATCGCATGTCTATTATACCCTACGCTTCTGCGGTAGGCTCTATAATGTATGTGATGTTGTGTACCAGACCGGATGTAGCTTATGCACTGAGTGTAGTAAGCCGGTATCAGTCAAACCCTGGGGAGAAATACTGGATAGCAGTAAAGAATATTCTCAAGTACCTGAGAAGGACTAAGGAGATGTTCTTGGTGTATGGCGGAAAAGACCTCCAGATCGAGGCCTTTGCTGACTCCAGCTTCCAGAGTGACAAGGATGATTCCAAGTCCATGTCGAGTTTTGTCTTTACCCTCAATGGAGGGGCGGTGTGTTGGAAGAGTTCCAAACAGGAAACCGTTGCAGACTCGACTATGGAAGCGGAATACACCGCTGCATCTGATGCCGCAAAAGAAGCTGTCTGGATGAGGAAGTTCTTGAGAGAACTTCAGGTGGTTCCGTCCATTGTTGACCCAATACCTCTGTATTGCGACAACAACGGGGCTATAACTTTAGCGAAGGAACCCAGGTCCCATCAGAGATCCAGGCACAACTTGAGGCGGTATCTCCTGATCAGGGAGATCGTGGATCGCAAGGAGATCGAGGTTCGGAGGGTTGCTTCAGAAGAAAACACTGCAGATCCATTCACCAAGGCCCTACCCCAGACTCAGTTCGAGCGGCTGATCGAGATGATAGGTCTTCGATACGCCAGTACATGGCCTTAGTGCAAGTGGGAGATTGTTAGTGTATATGCCCTAGAGGCCATTACTGTATCATACTAGTTTGTATATTACTTAATGGAAGCTTGGGATATTCACCTTGTATAAACAATCTTGCTCAATATAGTAGTATGCTACTTGGTTTGTTTCTACTTCAATGTGTACATGTGTTTATTTTGCGATATCACCTATACGCATTAGTGGAGCCCTTAGGATCTTTGCTTGATTACCAGCGTTGTGATGGCAGTCACACTAGTGGGGGCTGGGTAATCTATAAGCACATCCTTATACAGGTCCCTAGTCGCAGGACTATCGAGACAGGGCATCGATACTCCGGAGTAGACTAGCGTATGCGCTTCTCATCCCAGTGTGGGAGATGGTCTGTCCCACAGCCATCAGTACGTCGTACTGGAGATAGTATACGGGTGCTCGTTAGGTTACGAGTACACTGGACAGGACTCGTCGGGAACTGATAGGTTGGTATTATGCCTATCGTCAGTTATCAGTTCCCAGGTGACATGAGTACAGCTTAGTCCGCTGACTTGACACTGGCACTTCGCCTCGAGTGTGTTCCCACTGCACTTTGATCACTACCCTACCACGGCTCAAAGGAGTCGTGCAAACAGGTAGTGGTTGGGTGCAGTCCCGAAGCACTTGGAGGCAGTGACGGTTAGACAGAATTCGTCTCTCCCGGTATTGGGGGTTGACATCGCGCTGTGTCTAGGAGAGCCATTACACGAGTAGTCCCTGGCCAGGGCAAGCGAGATATACTGGTAGGCTTCCAGTATTATCTCAGGGTGTTTTGGGCTTCACTCCGACACGACTTGTACCGCTATTGGGGGACTGACGTTTTACCGCCCCCTAGGCCCGACATGCGATGTATCAGACGAACAGACCGGACTGTACGGAGAATGTCACACTCAGACTCAGTAGGAGTTCAGATAGGGTTCACCTCGTCAACCTTCTTATTGGCATCTACCTGGGGACCGTTACGCACAGCTAGTGCCGCTTGCGGTCTGTGGTTAAACCCACTGCCAGCGTAGTGTCGAGTCTTTAGAGTCCCACACAGAGGGTATTCGCCTCTGGGCAAAACAGAGTAAAGGTCGCATGGTTTTGCGACAGGGTTCGTTCTTATCCGCGCACTTGTGCACGTTTGGAGTCCGGACGGATATTGCCAGCGGGCTCTGGTTTGAGCCAGTTACTGGTATATGTTTTGGGGTTACTTTTATCTCTCAGTATTCATGTTCCTCGGAACAAGAATGCAGGTGTGTATGCACAGTTGTTTGAGGCGGAAGAAGAGGTTTTTCATTAGGGTTTCGGAACGGGTGCGCATGCACAGTTGACAGTCGTCTTTTTTCCAAACCCTAATGAATTAGTGAGATATCTATTAATAATAGTAATTAAATGAAATTATGTTATGGTTGGTTTTGTTGACTTGTTGACGATGGTTGACTTGTTGACCATGGTTGAATGTTTGACCATCATCATTATTTTGCAAGGATGCTCCTTGATTCTTGCCAACATTCATTTAATGAAGTATGATAGTGGTCATTCCAAAACAACCATCAACTATTCTCATTTGAATTATTATTACTAATTAGATAATTCTTTTTCTTTTGATATGGTTGCAAAAAGGAAAAAGATAGCTCATTCTATCATAACCATTCTCTCTCTTCACTTCATCTTCTTCTTCCTGAAGCTCAAGGAGAATCCTTCTCATGTGTTGAGAATCCCTCTCCTTGAAAAGAAAACAACCCCTAGACACTCTCTACTCACTCTAGGATCAAGGGTTTAGCAAGCCGGAGATTCTAGTTCACTCAAAGTTCGAGGAAGAGCCCGAAGGTTGAACCCTCAGGTGGATCCATCTTCGACGGAAGAAGGCGACGAGGAAAGAACCATCAACCTCTACAAAGTTTGAAGAAGAAGGAGTTCAAGTTTAGGTATAACCATCTTTCCGAGTAGCTAACTCTCTTTAGCTTGTATGCTAGTTTTAGTTTAGGAAAAGATCCCGACTTTGTTTAGTCCATGTTGCCCCATGCGCCAAAAATTTGATTTTTATACCGTTTCCGCCTTCCCGTAAGAACCGGGGGTCGCAACGTGGACTTACAATTTTGCCCCTAGCGTCCTATGACCTTGACGCAGGCCAAAAAATCATAGTCCGCTAGTCAAGTTCAACTCGTCATTTCTTGATTGAATTAAACCCACCCGCATGACCCTTGACGCAGGCCAACAAAGTCGCACGACTACCTTAATCCAATCTACATCATATGCATAAAAAGATAAATACTAGTTAGCTACCGCACACTACGCCTTGACGCAGGCCAACAAACGTAGCACGAATACTAAGTAGGACTTATCTGAAATGACGGAGGGCTACGACAGGTTTTTTTTGAAAACCTATTGCGTAATGAACTTGATATCGTCGTAGAATCAAATGATTTTAAAATGGAGTGTTTATTTGGCTTTTCTAGTTTTGCTAAAGGGGTCACTCCCGGTGAAGGGATCGTTGGCCCTTTTCTCGTCGAATGCGCTGCGGGATATATCATATATATCACTGTGCAAAGCAGAAACTATAGAAGCAATCAAAAGACAAACCGAGTGTGTAGCATCTGCCAGTTATTGCTAAAGGGGTCACTCCCGGTGAAGGGATCGTCGGCCCTTTCCTCATCGAATAAGGTGCAGGATATATCATATATACCGCTGTGCAAAGCAAGAACTGTAGCTACCTGTTTTTATTTTGAAATTCGATTCCACAACATCTTTAGGTTTGTTTTCATCCATTAATCATATTAATGAAGTCCCATCATTTAAGCACCTAAACATCACAGATCAATACGACGTACACTTATGCCATCCGCATTCGCCTCGATGTCCCTTCGTGCACCGTTAGGTTAGGTAACTAACGGCAGAGCGGGGCAGGGCTAGCGCGGGTGTAAAACATAAGTAACGTCTATATAATATATCATATATACTATATACAGTATCTATCACAACATATCAAATGATCACATCACAGATATCGCACCAGAAGAATCATATGAAACATTGGATATACTAGCACGTCCGTGTTTTCAATACGAGCCAGTATAAAACACGGATTCCACGGTCGCGATGAATAGCCAAACCCACACCCCTAGACCCCTACGAGAGCGGCAAGCAACCTTACCAATTCTAGAGTTAGGAGACTCGGACTCGACTCCTCGAGTTGGTCTCCTACTGGACTCCAGAACCCGGTTACTTGTGCCCTCCTCCTTGGGTCTATCCTAGTGCGGAAAAGTAAATAATATACAAAAGGTGACATCTTCCGCAACCTGGAAGTGCCCCAATAAAAGAATATTACATACAAGTTTTTACATGAATGAAAATGAAAAACACTCATCTCACATAAAAAAACCCCGGCTATTCAAACACGACGATCCAATATAACAAATCCAGCAACACATAACATCACATGTCTTCAACGTAAGTAAACATGCCCATCCCAATTGTCGTTGACATATAGCAATGAAACCGGCGATATCACATATTACACTTACGGTCGCAGAAAAGAAAGTGTAAAACTACAACAGTTGGAATCCGCAAACTCTTTAAACATCGCATGCCTAACCAAATGAATTCCTTAGACATCGCATGCCTAACAGTTATAAACCCCGCATTTTAGTCTCCATATCGAACTCACTTTTCAATATCAAGTCGGGCAATTCAACAGGATTCCCGAAATCCTGATCGAATGCTCGTCGCAAACTTTAGTGGGCGGCCGCACCCCCGATACCGTCGACGAAGTGCACCATGGCGGAACACCGCTACCGCGAGCACCTGAACGGATGCTTTCGGCGACGAGGTTCTCCTACAGTCACTTGGTTGGGGCTAAAGGGTGTAGCTGTCTATTAAGTTTATCCGGCGAGTATCCGCGTACGCTACGTGATTGCGACGGACATTTGATCACATCAAAATTCCTTGGCAACCGATCAAGCGAGACTAAAGTGCTATGTTTATAAGATTCAAATCAGTTATCTCATAACTCCTTATGGATTCCAAATATTTTATCACATTTCGGATAAATAGAAAATGTTAAACTTTCCGATCGAACAATCAAACACCAAAGTTTTCCCGAAACAGCTCAACAGATGAAATAAGTTTAAGAACATTCACTTCATGCCACAGCACCAACGGTCCAGCCGTAGAAGGGTCAAGCCAACGCCTCACATGTGGCACGCCGTACTGTCCCAAACCCTAAGGTTCAAAGGGCAGTTCAAGACGGTCACATAATCGAGTTAAGATTTGTTGTCTTCTAGAAGGACCATCGCGTTACTTGCACTACTTTAGAACGTTCTTAAACCACGAAAAATCCAACGCTTGGAAATTTTCCGGCAGGGGAAAAATTGGGTATTTATATCCGGTCGAACTTTTTAACATATTCAAAAATTATCCGGAAAAACACATAGACGAAGTTAAACTTTCGATCGAAACATCGAACTCCCAATACAACCCTAAAAACTCAACTCTTGAGTATAAATTAAAAATTCCCAGAAAACTCAGCAACTAAGGAAAGAAGTTACTGTGCAAAATTCACTAAATAATGATACTATATGGCCGCGGAACCGCCGCACGAGCCATGCTCGTGCCGCGGTTCCACAGCGCTTTAGTCGATTCAGGCGCACGTGTTGCACAGTATTTCTTATAAAAGCCTGCTGATTTTTCTGCATATTTTTAATTCACAAAAATCCCAGTTTTGAAAAAATGTACAGAGAAGGTTTTTGAATTAGGGTTTCGGGTTCGATCGGACTTCTAATATCGTCTACACTTCGCCTAAGGCTCTAGCTAGGCTCTGATACCACTGTAGCGTTTCTAGGCACAATCAAGAGGTTCCACAAGGTATCAACCATGGCAAAATCAAAAATTTAGGTGCCGAGAAACCCTAATATAGATCGTTAACTAGAAATTAGGCGAAACAACAAGCTACTAAACTGCTTTAGTACTAGGTGAATGAAAATACAACCTTTGTAGATCCGGTCCTCCACTTCTTTAGCTCCGTGATGACGTCCCTTCGCTGCGATCACCGGGATCCCAGACTCTAGCGATGGTTTCGTCGGAGAAATGAGCGGGCTAGGTCGTTGACATCGATGCCGAAGATGATCTACGTCGAGGCGACTCTAACTTGAGCTCCATCTTCACCAAGTCTTGAAACTTGTGAAGAAAATACCCTATACTACATGGCAAGTGGTAGAGGATGAAGAAATAGGAAGTGGGTTCACTTTGGATTTGGATTTCTCACATGGATTCATAACTTGAATCTTTTCTAGAAAACTTTTCTTTTCTTCACTTGAAGAAGATGATGAAGAAGAAGAAAAATGAATAATTATTTAAAATAAAAATTCAAGTGAATACTTATCATGTTGCAACCATGGGTGAAGTTTACTCATGTAGAGAATAAACTAGGGTTTAGGCAAATGGTTAGGTTAAGCAAAAGAAACAAAATGGTTGAACTTTTCAAAGCTTAATAAAGCTTCAAAGAAAATCCAAAGTTAGCCACCATTTTATTTCTTGCTAAAATGAATAAATAAATAAATGAATAAATAAAGATAACAAAACCCTAACCATTAACCTAAACATGGTTTAACTCAAACATACACCCAAGTTTGCATGTATCATCAAACATGATACAAACTAGTGCACAAACATATATCATATATACAATGTGCACATTCAAGTGAGATAATCAATCTTAAGTGAACCAATACTAGTCAATGTAAAGTAATATATCAAATATATAATTATACATTAAATCATTAAATCAACACTTGATTTAACGATCCGGTCATATCGCATATGACCGACTAATATCCAATGTATCGACTTATCGAATCAATTATCGATTCGATAACTAGGTTATATCGCATATAACCAATCGATACATTCATCGCGAGAATAGAATATGGTATCACATACACGCATTCTCGGTCCCGTACATATCTCATATGTGCTCCTATTTCATTTCGCTTGAGACAGGAAACCTCTGTATAGGACTCTAAAGACTCGTCAATATGCCGACAGCAGGTGATGATCATATCAAACACCCATAAGCCGCAAGCGGTCTGCTAAACGTAACGGCCGCCCGGGTATTGAGCGATCAGATGATCAACGAGCAAGCCCGCTCACACTCCTGTGAATCCAACCAGTAACACTTACCGTACAGTCCGGTCTCGTCGTCTGATATGTCGCATATCTCGCCTACGGGTGGTAAACGTCAGACCCAGTAGCTTGATAAGTCGTGTCGATATGTGGTCTATAACAGTTCGAGAAACTACTGGTAACACTTACCAGTAAATCTCAGCAATCATGGCCAGGGATTTTCGGTTATAGCCAATCGAACACAGCGCAGCATCAACTCCCTATACCAAGAGAGACGAATCCCCTCCTATCGCTCATTGCCTCCATGTGATTCGGGACTGTACACAAAAACCACCGTTTTGCACGCCCTCTTGGACGTGGTAAAGTGGAAATCAAAGCACAGTTGGAATCACACAAGACTCTATGACGATCTCGGGTCTACAGACTAACCTGTACCAGTGTCACCAGAGAACTGCCATTTGACGTAAGGTATAATACCATCTGGGAGTTCTCGGCGAGTCCGTCCAGTGTATCCAGTCTCCACTGAGCACCCGTATATCATCTCTGATATCAAACACCAATGGATATGGGATCATCAATCGCCCATCTGTATGGGTCGAGAAGGTATACGCTAGTCTACTATGGTATATCGATGCCCCGTCTCGATACACCCACAACTAGGGACCTTGAAGGATGTACTTATGGACTACCATGTCCCCACTAGTATGATCCGCATCATAGTCCAGGTAGTCAAGTACACATCCTAAGGGCTTTACCAACATGTAACAGAGAGACAATCAGTGTACACGTTAAGGTAAAGAGCAACCAGATAGCATACTATCATGTCGAGTAAGAAAGTCCTCCCTATATATGTCCAAGTATCCACTACAATATACACCCTATGTATATTAATGGCCTCTAGGGCATATATATAACTAACAACATAAACTACCACTGATGATTTGGTAGAACCGGAGGATTCAATAGTCCCCGACGAACCCCAGCCACTCCGCAGATCTAGTAGGGTTACTCATCCACCTGAGAGATACTACAGTTTTCTCGTAGACGGTGGAGCGAGGATTGCATCATGGTAGATGATGACCCAACTAGTTTCGTGCAGGCCATCACAAGTGTGGACTCTATGAAATGGCTGGATGCTATGCGATCTGAGATGGAATCCATGTACACCAACAAAGTATGGACTTTGGAAGTTGCTCCTGAAGGGGTAAAACCCATTAGGAGCAAGTTGATCTTTAAGAAGAAAATTGGTGTAGATGGAATGGTTGAGACCTTCAAAGCAAGACTTATAGCAAAAGGTTTCCATCAACGACAAGGTGTCGACTATGACGAGACCTTTTCTCTAGTGGCTATGCTTAAGTCCATTAGGATCCTACTTGCCATTGTCGCATACCATGACTATGAAATCTGGCAGATGGATGTCAAGACCGCTTTTCTTAATGGTGATTTAGAAGAGAGCAAGTATATGAAACAGCCAGAGGGCTTCATAGACAGTGGGAGCAGCGGAAAGGTGTACAAACTGCTTAAATCAATCTACGGATTAAAGCAGACATCGCGGAACTGGAACATCTGTTTTGATGTAGCAGTCAAAGAGTTTGACTTCATAGAAAACGTAGATGAACCTTGTATTTATAAAAAGGTTGTAGAGAGTAAGGTTATCTTCCTCATATTGTACGTGGATGACATACACTTGATAGGAAATGATGTTACTATGCTGCACTCAGTCAAACACTCCCTATCACAAAAGTTTACCATGAAAGATCTGGGTGATGCCTCCTACATCCTGTGGATAAAGGTCTATAGAGATAGATCTGAAAGGATGTTGGGATTGTCTCAATTCAGGTACATAGACACCATACTAAAGAGGTTTAGTATAGAAGATTCTAAGCACGGTAACTTACCCGTTTGTTCAGGAATCACTCTCTCCAAAGAGATGTCTCCCAAGACAGATTTGGAGAGGGCTCGCATGTATATGATGTTGGGTTACCCTAACACCCAAGCTATCAAACGTGGCGGTTTGCGGAATTTTTTTTTTCTAGGAGTTTCAAAACATCGCTAGAATAATCCAATTAAAACGGATCTTTCCATAAACCTAACTAGCTAAACAAAGAGAGGAAACTACAATGAAAAGAAGTCTCACCAAACGATCCAAGTCCTTCGGTCTTCTTTCCTCATCGTTCGCTCTAAGTGGCCACCATGATCGCGCTTGATCTCCTTAGCTCGCTCCATCGGTGTAGGGATCCTAGGCACACTCATGAGGTTTCACAAGGCATCTACCATGCCAAAATAAAAAATTTTCCATGTGCCGAGAAACCCTAATTGAGATCGTTTCTAGAGGTAAGGCGAAAAACATGCAAGTTAACTACTTTAACTACAAGTGAAAGAGACTACAACCTTTGTAGATCCGGTCCTCCACTTCTAAAGCTCCATGACGACGTCCCTTCGCTGCGATCATCGGGATCCCGGACTCTAGCGATGGTTTCTTCGGAGAAATAAGCGGGCTAGGTCGTTGATTTCGATGCCGAAGATGATCTACGTCGAGGCGACTCAAACTCAAGCTCCATCTTCACTAAGTCATGAAACTTGTGAAGATAACACACTCTACTACATGGCAAGTGGTAGAGGATGAAGAAATAGGAAGTGGGTTCACTTTGGATTTGGATTTCTCACTTGGTTTCATCACTTGAAATTTTCTAGCAAGCTTTCTTCTTCATGAAGAAGAAGAAGAAGAAGAAAGAAAAAAATGAATTATTTATTATAATAAATCAAGTGAAGTCTATCATATAGCAACCATGAGTGAGTTTTCTTTTGTAGAAAATAAACCATAGTTTAGGTAATGGTTAGGTTAAAGAATAAAACAAAATGGCTTAGACTTAGTCAAAAGAAGCTTGAAGTATCCTGAAGCTTCTAGTCAAAGTTAAAGAAAAAGACCATCTTGTTTTAATAAAATAAATAAAGAAAATAAAACCCTAACCATTAACATAAACTTGGTGTAAGTCATACACACACCCAAGTTTGCATGTATCATCAAACATGATACAAACTAGTGCACAAACATATATCATATATACAACTTGTGCACATTAAGTGAGAAAATCAATCATAAAGGAATAAATACTAGTTAATGTAAAGTAATATATCAAATATATAATTATACATTAAATCATTAAATCGATACTTGATTTAATGATCCGGTCATATCACATATAACCGACTAATATCAAGTGTATCAATGTATCGAATCAACACTTGATTCGGTAACCCGGCTATATCTCATATAACCGTCCGATGATACAAATCGCGAGAATAGAATACAGTATCACATACTGGTATTATTCTCGGTCCCTCACATATCTCATATGCGCTCCCATTTCATTTCGCTTAAGCCAGGAAACCCCTGTGTAGGACTCTAAAGACTCGTCAATACGCCGGCAGTAGGTGATGATCATATCAAACACCCACAAGCCGCAAGCGGTCTGCTAAACGTAACGGACACCCGGGTATTGAGCGATCAGAAGATCAACGAGCAAGCCTGCTCACACTCCTGCGAATCCAACCAGTAACACTTACCGCACAGTCCGGTCTGTTCGTCTGATATGTCGCATATCTCGCCTAGGGGTGATAAACGTCAGACCCCAGTAGCTTGATAAGTCATGCCGATGTAAGGTCCATAAAAAGTATGAAACTACTGATAACACTTACTAGTAAATCAGTGCAACCCTGGCCAGGGATTTCCAGTTATGGCCAGTCGAGCATAGCGCAACATCAACCCCCAATACCGCGAGAGACGAATCCCCTCCTATCGCTCATTGCCTTCATGTGAATCGGGACCGTACCCAAAAACCACCTGTTTGCACGACTCAGTAGAGCTGTGGTAGGGTGGAAATCAAAGCACAGTGGGAGACACACAAGACTCTATGACGATCTCGGGTCAACAGACTAAGCTGTACCAGTATCACCAGAGAACTGCCATCTGACATGAGATATAATACCATCTGGGAGTTCTCGGCGAGTCCGTTCAGTGTACCCAGTCACCACTGAGCACCCGCATACCATCTCTGATGTCAAACACCAATGGATATGAGATCATCCATCGCCCATCACATGGGCCGAGAAGATATACTCTAGTCTACTCTGGAATATCGATGCCCCGTCTCGATATTCCCACGACTAGGAACATTGAAGGATGTACACATGGACTTCCCAGGGCCCACTAGTATGATCTACATCATAGTCTTGGAAGTCGAGTACACATCCTAAAGGCTTTATCAACATGTAATAGAGAGATTGCAAGTATACATGTTAAGATAAAGAGCAACAAGATAGCGTACTATCATGTCGAGAAAGAAAGTCATACCTATATATGTCCCAGCATCCACTACAATATACATCTCATGTACAGTAATGGCCTCAAGGGCATACATATAATTAACAATCTCCCACTTGCACTAGGGCAATCTGTAGCAGTGGTTGCAGTATCTCATACTCAACCATCCCATATGAGTCTCTCTTTGGGAAATGGCCTTTGTGAGTGGATCCGCCGTGTTGTCCTCTGAGTCTACTCTCCTAACCTGGATCACCCTGGAGAACAACTATCTCTATGATCAGGTGATGCTGCCTCAGAATATGTCTGGGTCACTGATGGGACCGGGGTTCCTGGGCCAAAGCCACACTTCCATTGTCACATAATGGTAGGAACCTAGTTCATCTCATGAACTAATATACACCCAAACATCCTTTTTGGTAGTATCTTTGATAGCGATATCACCAGCCATTATCGTCTAGTTTGCCACGGTATCTCAGCTTGGAACTCTTCAAACATACCGTCCCTCTACAGAGGGTAAAGACAATGCCTGCAACTGATATTCAGTCGTCCTTATCACCCTGGAACTTTTCCAGTGATTCTCCCCAGGATCGATTGATACCATCTCACTACACCTAATGAGAATCCTAATATCCATTTAGATCTATCTCATAGATATAAAATCTAGAATTTAGGAGGTATCACATAGATCCTATATGGAGAATCCTTGTGATAAGAGGAGATCGACCGTGCGTAGCATAGGAAACTCTTTCCCTATCAAGAGTATGTTGTCCACGTACAATACGAGGATGATCACCTTACTCTCTACTACCTTTTTGTATATACAAGGTTCATCTACCATTTTGATGAAGTCAAACTCTTTGACTACCATATCAAAACAGATGTTCCAACTCCGCGATGCCTGCTTTAATCTGTAAAGAAACTTGCACACGTTTCCGCTGCTTCCACTATTTACGAAGCCCTCTGGCTGTGTACTTATAGATGCTCCCTTCTAAATCAATATTTAGAAAAGCAGTCATGACACCCAACCACCAAATATCATAGTCATGGTTTGTAGCAATGTTAAGTAGGATCCGGATGGACTTAAGCATAGCCACTGGAAAAGGTTTCATCATTATCCACGCCTGGTCGATGAAGAAAACCTTTAACAAGTCTAGCTTTGAAAGTCTCAATCTACACCAAGTAATCTTCTCAAGATATACTTGCTCCTGATGGGGATTTAACCCTTCAGATATAGCATCCAAAGTCCATACTTTGTTGGTGTACATGGATTCTATCTCAGATCGCTAAGCATCCAGCCATTCTTACAGAGTCCCTACTCTCGATGGCCTGCTCGAAACTAGTTGGGTCATTATCTCATGATGCAATCCTCGCTCCCACTGTCATCGAGAAACCGAAGTATCTCTCAGGCAGGTGAGAAACCCTACCAGATCGGCGGAGAGGCTGAGGTTCGTCGGGGACTATTGAATCCTTTGGTTCTAGCAAATCATCAGTTGTAGTTTGTATAGCTGGAACTCCTTCCAGTTCTACAAAACTGACCTTGCCTCGATCTTGTCCGGATTTTGCTTTTGACATAGGCCGGACAATCCCAAATCTTAATTTACTTAAGAGATAGGCTCTTCCCAAACCATATCTCATATGGAGTGGTAGGCAGTGATCTGATTCAAACCTAATTCAATAGGTATGCAGCTTCTTAAGTGCATAACCCCCAAAAGGAAACAGGTAACTCAGTAGTACTCATCATATAGCGCACCATATCATATAGGGTATGATTGCTCCGCCACGATACACCATTGTGCTGTGGTGTATACAGAGGAGTAACACTAAGAGAGAATCTCATTCTCCTTTAGAATAGTCCAAGAATTCCATGCACAAGTATTCTCCTCCCTGATCTCATCATAGGACATAATACTTATACCTATATTGGTTCTCTACTTCTGACTTATATTCTTTGAATTTCTCAAAAGCATCAGACATGTGTTTCAAGAGGAACATGTGTCCGAATCTTGAGAGATCATCAGTGAATGTAAGGAAGTACAAAGAACCAGTCCTGGCATATGTAGACTGGGGACCTTTATACATTACTACGTATCAGTCCCAAGAGTTCACTGACTCTTTCTCTGTTTCCAGTAAACAGAGCTATGGTCATCTTATCTTTGTGACATGACTGGCAAGTTTCAGAAGATATAAATTCAAACTGATTTAAATATGCATCTAAATGTAACTTTAGCTAGTCGGGTCACATTGATATGACCTAGTCTACAATACCTTAAGAAAGAATCGTTCATTTCTGAACTCTTCCTCTTGTGTGTGTTGTGTACGTTAAGAACTGTGGTCTGATTTAGAATGTATATGCTTTTAGATAACGTGCCTGAACCGATCAACTCTTGATGTAGGATATGTGCAAAACATTATCCAACAATACAAAATTATATCCTTCTTTAGTAATAAAGAGACTGATATGATGTTGTATATCAGGTTCGGTATCTAATAACATTCATTCAGAATCAGTGTATTTTGGTAATACAGGGTGATAGTGACCAACAGACTTGGCTTCAACAGTTGTACCGTTTTCTGTCTCATGAAACTTATCACCCGTTCTCAGTTCTCTACCTTTCTGTAGCCCTATGTAACAGATTACATATCTGGGATCCTGATCTGGTATCAAATACCCAGGACATAGAGGATACAGAGAAACAGTTCTTTGTAGTGAACACACCCGAAGGAGATGCATCTCATGCACTTTCTTCGTTTAGGCGGCATGGGAATCCTGGTATTCCCCTATTTCCTGCTCTGTCTTATAACAATTATAAGTTGGAGCAGGACCAACATTCCCCAGCTCAGTATAACAAGCGGGTTTGGTCAATACATCCATATTATTATCTTGATTAAGACGTGGCATGGTCGCTACCTGGAGAGAGAGAGAAGAAAACACTCTGCGTGCGCTCTTGCAAGATTAGATTGGTTATGTATTTTATCTAATCAGGTTGGCTCCCACTGTTTTTATCAAATCTTCCTTCAAACCATAAAAGGAAAGACTAGCCGGGATTAATTACACTCTACAAGTTCGCCAATCTTTCAGCCAGGCCAGTGTCGGTACTTTGAGGGAGGTTCCCCATGCTTTCGCACGGACCTAATTAAAGTAAACCTCGTTTTCCCAGGGCCGTAACCCTGTTGACACCTTTTTAGACACCTACTTGATCGGCTAATTACAAAGTGCAAAACACTCCCAAGAGTAACAATTACTCGCAGTGGGTATCGGGATCCACTTATCATATAGAAAGTATGCAATCTCATTGCAAATTTCAACACTTGAAACTCCCGATAATGGTTTTTACCCCTAACACCTATGACCTTGGCTAAGGTCAACAAATCATAAGCACTAGTCAAGTTCTACCCGTCATTTCGTGATTAATTAGACCCACCCACGTGACCCTTGGCTAACGTCAACAAAGCCACATGACTGTCCTAACTAATCGCATCATATGCGGTGTAGGAAGACATCACTTAGCTACCGTACACTGTGCCTTGACTATGGTCAACAAACACAGCACGAATACTAAGTACTCTACTTTCTAAAATGACGGAAGGTTGCGGATGGTTTTTAATAAAACCTTTAGCGCTTTGAACTTGATCTCGCTGCGGAATCAGATGGTTTTTAAATGGAGTGTTTTTTAGGCTTTTCTAGTTTTGCTGAAGGGGTCACTCCTGGTGAAGGGATTGTCGGCCCTTTCCTCATCGAATAAGGTGCCTGATAATAAGGTGCATGATATATCACATATACCGCAGTGCAAAGCAAAAACTGTAGAAGCAATCAAAAGACAAACCGAGGGTTGTAGTATCTGCCAGTTATTGCTAAAGGGGTGACTCCCGGTGAAGGGATCTCGGCCCTTTCCTTATTGAATAAGGTGCAGGATGTTCTACAAGGAACACCGCGATGCAAAGAAAGAACTGTATCTACCTGTTTTTGAAAATCGACTCCACAACATCTTTTAGGTTTATTTTCTTTCATTAATCTCATTAATGAATGTCCCATCATTTAAGTCCACCTAAACATCACAGATAAATACTACGTACGCTTATGCCATCCACATTCGCCTCGATGTCCCGTCTGCACCGTTAGGTTAGGTAACTAACGGCAGAGCGAGGCAGGGCTAGCGTGGGTGTAAAACATAAGCAACGTTTATATAATATATCATATATACTATATACAATATCTATCTGAACAAATCACATGATCACATAACTGATAACGCAGCAGAAAATATCATATGAAGTATTGGATATACTAGGACGTCCGTGTTTTATTTTGAGCCTGTATAAAACACGGATTCCACGGTCGTGATGAATAGCCAGTCCCACACCCCTAGACCCCTACGAGAGCGGCAAGCAACCCTACCATTTCTAGAGTTTGGAGACCCGAACTCGACTCCTCGAGATGGTCTCCAACTGGACCATAAAACCCGGTTACTTGTGCTCCCCTCCTTGGGTCTATCCTAATGTGGAAAAGTAAATAATATACAATGGTGACATCATCCTCAACCCGGAAGTACCCCAATAAATGAATATTACATACAAGTTTTTTATATGAATGAAAATGAAAAACACTCATCTCACATAAAAAAAACACCCCGGCTATTCAAACATGACGATCCAATATATAATATCCAGCAACATATAACATCACATGTCATCAACGTAAGTAAATATGCCCATCCCAATTGTCGTTGACATATAGCAACGAAACCGGCGATATCACATATTACACTTACGGTCCCAGAAAAGAAAGTGCAAAACTACAACAGTTGGAATCCGCAACCTTCTTAGACATCGCATGCCGAACAATTACAAACCCCGCATTTTAGTCTCATTATCGAAAACTCTTTTCAATATCAAGTCGCGCAATTCAACAAGATTCCCGACATCCTGAATGAATGCTCGTCGCAAACTTTAGTAGACGGCCGCACCCCCCGTTACCGTCGACGAAGTGCAATATGGCGGAACACCGCTGCCGCGAGCACCCAAACGGATGCTTTTTGGCGACGAGGTTCTCCTACAGTCACTTGGTCGGGGCTATGGGGTGTAGCTGTCTATTAAGTTTACACGGCAAGTATCCGCGTACGCAACGTGATTGCGACAGACTTTTGATCACATCAAAATCCCGTGGCAACCGATCAAGTGAGACTAAACTGCTAGATTTATAACATTCAAATCAGTTATCTCATAACTATTTGTGGATTCTAAATATTGTATCACATTCCAGATAAATAGACAATGTTAAACTTTCCGATCGAACAATCAAACACCCAAGTTTTCCCGAAAAGCTCAACACATGAAATGAGTTTAAAAACATCCACTTCATGCCGCAGTACAACCGGTCCAGCCGTAGAAGGGTCAAGCCAACGCCTCACATGTGGCACGCCGTACTGCCCCAAACCCTAAGGTTCAAAGGGCAGTTCAAGACGGTCACATAATCGAGTTAAGGTTTGTTGTCTTCTAGAGGGTCCATCGCGTTACTTGCACGACTTAGAACGTTCATAAACTACGGAAAAATCCAACACTTGGAAATTTCCCGGCAGGGGAAAAAGTGGGTATTTATATCCGGTCGAACTTTTTAACATGTTCTAAAATATCCGGAAAAACACATAGACGAAGTTAAACTTTCGATCGAATCAACAAACTCCCAATACAACCCTGAAAACTCAACTGTTGAGTAGAAATTAAAAATTCCCAGAAAACACAGCACTTACAGAAAGAAATTACTGTGCAAACCACGTAGCAAGGTTCACCATTATGACCGTGGAACCGCCGCGCAAGCCAGGGTGGGGCCGTGGTTCCGCGGCACATTGGTTGAGTTAGGGGCACGTGTTGCACAGTAACTCCTAGAAAACCTTGCTGAATTTTTTGACAATTTTTAATTCACAAAAGTCCACAATTTCAGAAAATGTACAGAGAGGGGTCAAGTTTAGGGTTTTGGGGTTCGATCGGATTTCTAACATCATCTACACATTGCCTAAAGCTCTAGCTAGGCTCTGATACCACTGTAGGGATCCTAGGCACACTCATGAGGGTCCACAAGGCATATACCATGCCAAAATCAAAATTTTTCCATTTGCCGAGAAACCCTAATTGAGATCGTTACTAGAGGTAAGGCGAAAAACATGCAAGTTAACTACTTTAACTACAAGTGAAAGGGACTACAACCTTTGTAGATCCGGTCCTCCGCTTCCAAAGCTTCGTGACGACGTCTCTTCGCTGCGATCATCGGGATCCCGGACTCTAGCGATGGTTTCGTCGGAGAAATAAGCGGGCTAGGTCGTTGACTTCGATGCCGAAGATGATCTACGTCGAGGCGACTCAAACTCAAGCTCCATCTTCACTAGGTCATGAAACTTGTGAAGATAACACACTCTACTACATGGAAAGTGGTAGAGGATGAAGAAAGAGGAAGTGGGTTCACTTTGGATTTGGATTTCTCACTTGGTTTCATCACTTGAAATTTTCTAGCAAGCTTTCTTCTTCATGATGAAGAAGAAGAAGAAGAAAGAAAAAAATGAATTATTTATTATAATAAATCAAGTGAAGTCTATCATATAGCAACCATGGGTGAGTTTTCTTTTATAGAGAATAAACCATAGTTTAGGTAATGGTTAGGTTAAAGTATAAAACAAAATGGCTTAGACTTAGTCAAAAGAAGCTTGAAGTATCATGAAGCCTCTAGTCAAAGTGAAAGAAAAAGACCATCTTGTTTTAACAAAATAAATAAAGAAAATAAAACCCTAACCATTAACATAAACTTGGTGTAAGTCATACACACACCCAAGTTTGCATGTATCATCAAACATGATACAAACTAGTGCACAAACATTTATCATATATACAACTTGTGCACATTAAGTGAGAAAATCAATCTTAAAGGAATAAATACTAGTTAATGTAAAGTAATATATCAAATATATAATTATAAATTAAATCATTAAATCGATACTTGATTTAATGATCCGGTCATATCACATATAACCGACTAATATCAAGTGTATCAATGTATCGAATCAACACTTGATTCGGTAACCCGGCTATATCTCTTATAACCGTCCAATGATACAAATCGTGAGAATAGAATACAGTATCACATACTGGTATTATTCTCGATCCCGCACATATCTTATATGCGCCCCCATTTGGTTTCGCTTGAGCCAGGAAACTCCTGTGTAGGACTCTAAAGACTCGTCAATACGCCGGCAGTAGGTGATGATCATATCAAACACCCACAAGCCGCAAGCGGTCTGCTAAACTTAACGGCCACCCGGGTATTGAGCGATCAGAAGATCAACGAGCAAGCCTGCTCACACTCCTGCGAATCCAACCAGTAACACTTACCACACAGTCCGGTCTGTTCGTTTGATATGTCGCATATCTCGCCTAGGGGTGGTAAACATCAGACCCCAGTAGCTTGATAAGTCATGCCGATGTAAGATCCATAACAAGCATGAAACTACTGATAAAACTTACCAGTAAATCAGTGCAACCCTGGCCAGGGATTTCTAGTTATGGCCAGTCGAGCATAGCGCAACATCAACCCCTAATACCGGGAGAGACGAATCCCCTCCTATCGCTCATTGCCTCCATGTGAATCGGGACTGTACCCAAAAACCACCTATTTGCATGACTCAGTAGAACCGTGGTAAGGTAGAAATCAAAGCACAATAGGAGACACACAAGACTCTATAACGATCTCGGGTCAACAGACTAAGTTGTACCAGTGTCACCAGAGAACTGCCATCTGACGTGAGGTATAATACCATCTGGGAGTTCTCGGCGAGTCCGTTCAGTGTACCCAGTCACCACCGAGCACCCGCATACCATCTCTGATGTCAAACACCAATGGATATAGGATCATCCATCGCCCATCACATGGGTCGAGAAGATATACGCTAGTCTACTCTGGAATATCGATGCCCCATCTCGATATTCCCACGACTAGGAACATTGAAGGATGTACTCATGGACTACCCAGGGCCCACTAGTATGATATACATCATAGTCCTGGAAGTCGAGTACACATCCTAAGGGCTTTATCAACATGTAATAGAAAGACTGCAGGTAAACATGTTAAGATAAAGAGCAACCAGATAGCGTACTATCATGTCGAGCAAGAAAGTCATACCTATATATGTCCCAGCATCCACTACAATATACATCTCATGTACAGTAATGGCCTCTAGGGCATACATATAACTAACAATCGGTACTCCGAGATCGAGCTTGCTCTTCGGTCCTCCTCCATCGAAGATGATCGACTCGAGGGATGTTATCCATGGCTCTAGCTTTCCTTGCTAAGTAACAAAAGGAGCAACTAGAGAACTTGGGATGCTAATCCAAGATCTTTAGGATGCCGTGTTGTTGGGAATTCACCCGCACGAGCAAACACGTATGTTTTGGAAATGTGATATGGTTTTTAGGAAACGGAATGCGCACGCGAGATCGTTCTCGTTTTAAAATTTATAAACTGAAAGTGCACGACGCGTTGTAGCAAGCCGGCAAGTACGGGTCGATCCTTAGGGAATTGTGTAATGGGTCTTGTGATTTAAGGTTCAACAAATAACGAATGGTTGGTTTGTCACAAAAAATGAAAGAATACGAAAACAAGAAAAACAAGAAAAGAAGAAATTGGCCGTGGTTTTGGCTCGGAAGGTTGAATCGTGATGATTCCTTTGACGATCCCTTAATCATGTGTTTTCCGTCCTTACTTCGATCCCGGCATGAAGCATGATTTGTCAAGGCGGTTGCGAAGCACAAATCATCAAATTTCGATATTCTCCGCAACACACGTAATGAGCCTGTTTTGTTCACTTACCATTTGTATGTCCATGCTTGGGGAAGGGTTAGGAAGCATACCACAACATCAAAAACATAAATTAGTGAGTAAGAGCAAATGATTTCAGTGTTAAGTGTGCTAAGAGTTTGTGATGGTATATAGTATATGAAACCAAATGATTTGTCATGTCAATTAATCATAAAATAACACATCCAAGCTTAGCAAACTTAACACCAAATTGATTCTAACTTTAGGCTTGCAAGGAGGGGTTTGTGGGGAGAATATGGTATGTGATGAGGTTACAAAGTAACCATGGAATCAACATACCATATCAAGCCTTCCAAGTTACAATACTAAGTTTATAATCAAAATTAAGCACATTAAACATTAACAAGAGGAGGAGGAGGCAAAGCCTTTCATCTCACATCCTTACCATAACGACAACCAAAGAAGATTAGTTAAGAATAATAAAGAAAAGCAAATAAGAACAAAAGCAAGTAATAAAAGAAACAACAATATTATTAACACTTGAAAAAGAGGTACAAGATTTTGGTAACTTATTCAACCTCTTTAAGGAAGCTCTCCAAAGAAAGCTTCAAGAGGGAAGAAGAAGAAGAAACCAAGTGATAGCCCACTCAACTCTCAAGAACGAAAATAAAATGTACGTATATGCCATCAGCATTCTCTACGGGGCCCTGTCATTCACCGTTAGGTTACTTAACTACCGGCAGAGCGGGGGTTGGACTGGTACGGGTGCAAAACATATACAACATCTACTAGTATATATACAAATATATATAACATTCGTCCGAGGCATGATATAAGCAACAACATAGAATCTCAGCATGCAACACAGAATGGTGGATAATCTGGGAGCCTCGAGTTTCACTTGAGCTGCAAATAAAACCCGACATTCCCGGTCGTGTGGATAGCCCGTGCAATTGAAACCTGGACTCCTACGAGCGCAGCAAGGTACCCGCTAATCCCAGAAGTGAAGCAACCCCAATCAACAAAGTGAATGGACCATCCAGCACTACACGGGACCCGGTAACTTGAGCGCCCCTCCGTGGGTCATACCTATACCCCTTACGAGTGCGACGAATACCCCGCCAATTCTAGAGTGAAGCCCCCTCCGTCTCAACGCCATGAGATCCGGGCTCGTTGCCCTCTAGAACCCGGCTATTCGTGCACTCCACCTAGGGTAATACTAGTACAGAAAATGAAAAATATGTACAAAGGTGACATCGACCTCAACCCGGTCATGCCCTAATAAAAGAATATACAACACGACAGAAATGACTGTCGACATATCGGACGCTCACCCCGGAATAACAAATTAACAAACGAATATAAACTGTACCAAACCATTGCACCACCGACTATCCACCACGACAATCCAACCACAATATCAGCACAATCACAGAATATCAACGTGAATGTCATGTTTGCAAACTCGTCTAAAAGAACATATAGCAATTAGACCGGTTATACCGATCAAATGACATTCACGGTCGTAGAAGCTAATCTAAGTACCGATAACTGTTAAACAGTATTTAAATAGCGACTTCGAAATACTCCGTAATGCCCCAAAATTCAAGATAACTGAAAAAACATTCTGGGCAAAAACAAACAGGTCCTGAAACCTTAAATCCAAGAGTTATAGAGCACCAAACAAAAACTAGCATTGTTGGCTACAGTGTGACCGGCGAGGCCAGGTAAAAAGATGTTTTCGCCGGCTAAAATTTTGAATAAAGGGCCCGTTTTTCTCGAGTGTTCTAGTCTTGGTAAAAACAACACTCTGCAGTTGTTTTACAAAATTTTGAGAGGCCATTTAAAATTTAATAGAAACTTGAATTCTAGGTTTCGTCTTTCGGAGTTATTTCGGTTTCGTTATTTTGAACGTTGTTTAAACTGCTAGTTTAGGTTTTAAGGGCTGGCTCTGATACCATGTTGGGTTACACTAACGCCCCAGCCATGAACCGTGTTGGTTTGCGGAATAAAAATTTTTGTGCGAGTTTAAAAACGGCGCTAGAATAACACAATAAACCGGATTTTGCCATAAATACAACTAGCTAAACTAAAAGAGCTATCTACTATGATAAGAAAGCCTCACCAAAAGATCTTTGTCCTTCGGTCTTCTTTCCTCATCATACGCTCCAGATAGTCACCATGATCGCTCTTGATATTCTTTTCTTGCTCTTTCGGTTCTCCGGGATCGATCATGCTCGTCTGTCCTCCTTAGTCGTAGATGATCCACCCGAAGGATGTGATCCATGGCTCTAGCTCCTAACTAAGTATCAAAAAGAGTAACTAAAGAACTTAGGATGCTAATCCAAGAACTCTAGGAAGTAGTGTGAGGTTCTAAGTGTTTTACTATCTCTATCTTATCTCCTCTCTTGTTGCTCAACAAATTAGAGTGTAGAGAGGAGGAAGATGATGAAGGCGGTGAAGCTCAAGAGAAGGAGTGGATGGTGAAGCAAAATGGTGAGAGCAAGAAAATAATAAGCCAACCTGTGAGAGAAAAATTAGATGGCAATTGTTTTGTAAAACAATATCCATCAATATAATATGTCAACCATGCTTCAATAGTTCCCACAAATGAATTAATAATTCATTTGTCAACTATTGAAGCCATGGTTCTCACCATACCCCCCACCCTTCAATTTACACATCATTTCCATTTAATATATAAATGGAAAATAAACTATTGAGGTGCCCACCTTCTAGAATGTTATCCGTAATAAAATATAGATTACAGTCTACAGTATATACATACCTGCATTCGGATAAAAACACGAACGCCCAAAGAGATAGAATAACACGAAGAACATAATACTAGAATGTAAATATCGAAATACATATATGTAAATTATTAAATCAATACCTGATTTAATAATCCGGCACAAACCCGAGACGGATAGTATTATCAACTGTCCGATCGAAAGTCCGAGTACATAGTACATCAATCGATCAGAACCCTGCACGTATCCAATACGGCTACTACATCATTTCGCCTGAACCAGGGAAACCCTTTGTGTGGGACTCTAAAGACTCGATGTTGGGAACTTCACCCGCGCGCGCAAACGCGTATGTTTTGTAAAATGGAATCGTTTTAAGGAAATTGATGCACACGCGAGCTCGTTCTCGTTTTAAAATTTATAAACCGCAAGTGCATAGTGCGTTGTAACAAGCCGGCAGGTACGGGTAGATTCACAGGGAATTGTGTATTAGGTCTTGTTGTTTAAGGTTCAACAAATAAGGAATTGGTTGGTTTGTCACAAAAAAAATGAAGAATACGAAAACAAAGAAAACAAGTTAAGAAAAAAGTGGTTGTGGCTTTGGCTCGAAAGGTCGAATCGCGACGATTCCTTCAACACTCCCTTGATCATGAGTTTTCCGTCCTTACGTCGATCCCGGCATGAAACATGATTTATCAAGGCGGTTGCGAAGCACCAATCATCAAATTCCGATATTCGCCGCAAAAAACGAATCGGGTCCGTTTTGTTCACTTACTGTTTGTATGTCCAAGCTTGGGGTATCAACACTAAGCACGGGGGTTAGCAAGCATACCACAACATCAAAAAAACAAATTAGTGAGTGAAAGCAAATGATTTTAGTGTTGAGTTTGCTAAGTGTTTGTGATAGTATATAGTATATGAAACCAAGTGATTTGTCAAGTCACTTAATCACAAAATACTATATCTAAACCTAGCAAGCTTAACAATAAATTGATTTTAACTTAAACATTGAAATAGGGAAAGAGAGTGAATACGGTATATGAGGAGGTTACTGTAACATTTCCGAAATATAAAATCTTATTTTTGGGAATTTATATAATTAAAATAATTAATATTATGAATATTTTAACGATATGTTATTATTAAATACAAATAAATTGGAAAATAGTGGACAATTAAACTAAATGGTGATTTTGGAGGGATTTATGTAATTTAGGCAAATTATAAATTTCTATAATAAATTATACACAAGTTTATTACTAAACTTGATAAATTTTTGAAAGGTTCCTAGGCACCCTATAGAGGTCTCACAAGACATCGAACATGCCATTTTACAAAAATTATGGTGCCGAGAAACCCTAACACGGATCTTAGACTAGAATTCTAGGCGAAAAACTAGACTAGTTAGCAAATTAACTAAAGGTCGGAAACTACAACCTTTGTAGATCCGGATTTCCACCTCCTTAGCTCCACGTGGTCATGCCCTCGCTGTCCATCATGAATCCTCGACTCATTCGTCGGCTTCATCGAAAAGTGAGCGGAATAGTTCGTCGGCTTCGTGTCAAAGACGATCTACGTCGAGGTTGCACTAGTTCAAGCTCCGACTTCACAAAGTTGTGAAACTTGTGAAGAGAACACCCAAAACAACTTGGCAAGAGGTAGAGGGTGAAGAAATAGGAGATGGGTTCACTTTAGATTTGGAATTCTCTCACTAGAACTCATGTTGCCATTGATGGCATCAAAGTTTTTCTTTTGAAGATGAAGAAGAAGAAGAGCTAGAATTATGATAAGTTGTTTTTAAAAAGAAAAGAAAAATCTATACTTATCATAATACTAACTAAGGTTAAGTGTAGAGAATCAACCATGGTTATTTTGAGAGTTAGGGTTAAGCTAGTGGACAAGAATGGTTGCATAAAGTCAAGGCTTCTTGAAGCTTCAACATAAAACAAGAAATGCCACCATTCTCCACTTAAGATTTATCCAAATAAATGAATAAACAATTAAATGAATAAATGCATAATTAAAACCCTAATCTCAAGTTAACTATGGTTTAATTCCATACACTTAACCATATGATCAAGTATCATCAAACATGATACTTATATGTGCACAAAAGTATATCACATATACAATGTGTAAATCAAGTGAGAAAAATCCGTTTAAAGTGAACCAATACTAGTTGATGCAAAGTAATATATCAAATATATAATTATACATTAAATCATTAAATCAACACTTGATTCAATGATCCGGTCATGTCTCACATAACCGACTAGTATTCAATGCATCGATTTATCGAATCAATGATTCGATAACTAGGTCATATCTCATACAGCCAATCGAAACATTAATCGCGAGAATCAAATACGGTATCACATACACGCATTATTCTCGGTCCCGCACATATCTCATATGCACTCCTATTTTGTTTCGCTTGAGCTAGGAAACCTCTGTGTAGGACTCTAAAGACTCGTCAATACGCCGGTAGCAGATGATGATCATATCAAGCACCCACAAGCCGCAAGCGGTCTGCTAAACGTAACGGCCACCCGGGTATTGAGCGATCAGAAGATCGACGAGCTAGCCCGCTCACACTCCTGCGAATCCGACCAGTAACACTTGCCGTACAGTCCGGTCTCTTCGTCTGATATGTCGCATATCAACTCTAGGGGTGGTAAATGTCAGACCCCAATAACCCGATAAGTCGTGCCGATGTGAGGCTCGTAACGGGTCGAGAAACTACTGGTAACACTTACCAGCAAATCTCTGATCAGCCCTGGCCAGGGACTTCCCTGTTACGGCCAATCGAGCACAGCGCAACATCAACTCCCAATACCGGGAGAGACGAAACCCCTCCTATCGCTCATTGCCTCCATGTGACTCGGGACTGTACCCAAAGACCACCGTTTTGCACGCCCTCATGGACGTGGTAAGGTGGAGATCAAAGCACAGTTGGAATCACACAAGACTCTATGACGATCTCGGGTCTACAGACCAACCTGTACAAGTGTCACCTGAGAACTGCCATCTGACGTGAGGTATAATACCATCTGGGAGTTCTCGGCGAGTCCGTCCAGTGTACTCAGTCTCTACTGAGCACCCGTATACCATCTCTGATGTCAAACACCAATGGATATGGGATCATCCATCGCCCATCACATGGGTCGAGAAGCGTATACGCTAGTCTACTCTGGTATATCGATGCCCCGTCTCGATACACCCATGACTAGGGACCTTGAAGGATGTACTTATGGACTACCATGTCCCCACTAGTATGATCTGCATCATAGTCCAGGTAGTCAAGTACAAATCCTAAGGGCTTTACCAACATGTAACTATAAGATAGTATAAAGAGACTAGTGTACATGTTAAGATAAAGTGCAACCAGATAGCAAACTATCATGTCGAGCAAGAAAGCCATCTCTATATATGTCCAAGCATCCAATATAATATACATCATCTGTACAATACTGGCCTCTAGGGCACACATACAACTAACAATCTCCCACTTGCACTAGGGCCAGCTGCTGTAGTATCGCATACCGAGCATCCCGAAGAGTCTCTCAAACTGTATCTGGGGAATGGCCTTCGTGAGTGGATCCGCAGTGTTGTCCTTCGTGTCAACCCTCCTGACCTCGATCTCCCGGCGATCAACTATCTCCCGGATCAGGTGATACCGCCTCAGAATATGCCTGGATCGCTGATGGGACCTGGGTTCCTTGGCCAAAGCCACTGCTCCATTGTTATCGCAATACAAAGGTATTGGATGC
This sequence comes from Agapanthus africanus, assembly GCA_030015575.1. NCBI lineage: Eukaryota > Viridiplantae > Streptophyta > Magnoliopsida > Asparagales > Amaryllidaceae > Agapanthus > Agapanthus africanus. Next base: position 222,531,359 of record JASDDO010000029.1, read on the forward strand.
TCAATGGATGGAACCACACCAAGTTCAGTAATGAACTTCTTGATCCAGACAGCTTCTTTAGCAGCATCGTTGGCAGCGATGTATTCAGCCTCCATCGTCGAGTCTGCCACGGTTTCCTGCTTGGAACTCTTCCAGCTAACCGCCCCTCCGTAAAGGGTAAAGACAAAACCCGACTGCGACTTAGAGTCGTCCTTATCACTCTGGAAGCTCGAATCGGTAAAGGACTCCACTTGGAGTTCTCCGTTACCATACACCAAGAACATATCTCTAGTCCTTCGCAAGTACTTGAGAATGCTCTTCACAGCTATCCAGTGACTCTCTCCAGGATCAGCTTCATACCTGCTCACTATACTTAGTGAGTATGCTACATCGGGTCTGGTACATAGCATCGCATACATGATAGAGCCTACTGCCGAAGCATAGGGTATCCCTTGCATGCGAGCTCTCTCCAAATCAGTCTTGGGAGACATCTCTTTGGAGAGAGTGACTCCAGAGATCGTGGGCAAGTTCTTACGCTTGGACTCTTCCATACTAAACCTCTTTAGTATGGTGTCAATGTACCTGGATTGGGACAATCCCAAAATCCGTTTGGATCTATCTCTATAGATCCTAATTCCCAATATGCAGGAGGCATCACCAAGATCTTTCATTGAGAATCTTTGTAATAAGAAGAGCTTGACCGATTGCAGCATAGGAATATCATTTCCTATCAAGAGTATGTCGTCCACGTACAATACGAGGAAGACAACCTTACTCTCTGCCACCTTCTTGTAGATACATGGTTCAACTGGATTTTTGACGAAATCAAACTCTTTGATAACGACGTCAAAGCAGATGTTCCAACTCCGCGATGCTTTCTTTAATCCATAAATGGATTTAAGCAGCTTGCACACCTTCCCGCTGCTCCCACTGTCTACGAAGCCCTCCGGCTGAGTCATGTACACGCACTGTTCTAAATCACCATTTAGAAAGGCGGTCTTAACATCCATTTGCCAGATTTCGTAGTTATGAAAGGTAGCAATGGCAAGCATGATTCGGATGGATTTAAGCATAGCCACTGGAGAAAAGGTTTCGTCATAGTCCACACCTGGTCTTTGACGAAAACCCTTTGCTACAAGTCTAGCTTTGAAAGTCTCCACTTTCCCATCTACACCAAGTTTCTTCTTGAAGATCCACTTGCTCCCAATGGGTTTTACCCCTTCAGGAGCAACTCCCAAAGTCCATACTTTGTTGGTGTACATGGATTCCATCTCGGACCGCATAGCATCCAGCCATTTCACTAAGTCCCCACTCGTGATGGCCTGCTCGAAGCTAGTTGGGTCATCATCCTCCATGATGCAATCCTCGCTCCCACCGTCTATGAGAAAACCGTAGTATCTCTCAGGCTGGCGAGGAACCCTACTAGATCGGCGGAGAGGCTGAGGTTCATTGGGAGCTACTGAATTTTCTGGTTCCACTAAATCTTCAGTTACGGTTTGTGTACTGGAACCTCTTCCAGCTCTACCACTTTGCCACTAATTTCTTTTTCAAGGAATTCCTTTTCTAAAAAGGTGGCATGTTGAGCAACAAACACTTTTTGTTCCTCACTGTGGTAGAAAAAATACCCATAAGAATTCTTTGGATATCCCACAAACTTGCAGAGAACTGACCGTGCCTCGAGCTTGTCCGGATTTTGTCTTTTGACATAGGCCGGACAACCCCATATCTTAACACGTTTAAAATATGGTCTCTTCCCACTCCATATCTCATATGGTGTGGTAGGTACAGATTTAGATGGAACTTGATTCAATAGGTATGTTGCTGTTTCCAGCGCATAACCCCAGAAGGAAATAGGTAACTCAGCTGTGCTCATCATAGAGCGCACCATATCTAATAGGGTGCGATTCCTTCGTTCAGATACACCGTTGTGCTGTGGTGTATATGGAGGAGTCAGCTGAGAGAGAATCCTATTCTCTTTTAGGAAGTCCAGGAATTCATTGCTCAAGTATTCCCCTCCTCGATCAGATCGAAGGATTTTAATACTTTTTCCGGTTTGGTTCTCAACTTCTTGTTTATATTCCCTAAATTTCTCAAAAGCTTCTGATTTGTGTTTCATCAGGAACACATACCCGAACCTAGAGAGATCGTCAGTGAATGTAATGAAGTATGAAGAACCATCCCTGGCATGTTTAGACATGGGACCGCATACATCACTATGTATAAGTCCCAAGAGTTCGGTAACTCTTTCCCCGTGTCCGGTAAACGGAGTTTTGGTCATCTTGCCTTTGAGACATGACTGGCAAGTGTCATAAGATGAAAATTCGAAAGGTTTCAAATATCCATCCTTATGCAACTTAGCCAGTCGTGTCACATTGATGTGACCCAGTCTACAATGCCACAAGAAGGATTCATTGAGTTCAGAACTCTTCCTCTTGTGTGTGTTTGTTATGCTCAGAACTGTTGATTGATTTAGAACATAAATGCCATTGCATAACGTGCCTGATCCAACCAACTTTTGGTTACGGAAAATGTTCATAACATTATCCTGTAATACAAAATTATATCCCTCTTTACTCAATAAAGAAACCGATATAATGTTGCATATCAGGTTCAGCATGTAATAGCATTCGTTCAGAACCAATGTATTACCAGTTGGTAATACAAGGTGATATTCCCCGACAGTCTTAGCTGCAACAATTGCACCATTTCCAACTCTAATGTCTTTATCACCTTCCCCAAGTTCTCTACCTTTCCTTAGCCCATGTAACTGATTACATATATGGGATCCCGACCCGGTATCCAATACCCAGGACGTAGAGCAAATGGAGAAACAGTTCTCAGTAACGAACACACCCGAAGAAAATGCATCAACATGTACTTTCATCATTCGGGTGGCATGGGAATCCTGGCATTCCCCTATATCCTGTTCATTCCTATAACTCTTATAAGAAAGAACGGAACCAATGTTCCCCAGCACAGTATAACATGCGGGTTCGGTCAATACATCCATATTATTATCTTTATTAAGGCATGAAATGGTCGCTACCTGGAGAGAGAGAGAAGAAAACACTTTAGCGTATGCTCGTGCAAGATCAGATTGGTTATTATCTTATCTAATCAGGATGGCTCCCACTGCTTTTTATCAAATCTTCCCCCAAACCCTAAAAGGAAAGACTAGCCGGGATTAATTACACACTACAAGTTCGCCAATCTTTCAGCCAGGCCAGTGTCGGTACTTTGAGGGAGGTCCCCCGTGCTTTCGCACGAACCTAATTACTGTAAACCTCGTTTTCCCAGAGGCGTAACCCCGTTGACACCTTTCTAGACACCTACTTGATCGGCTAATTGTAGTGTGTAAAACTCTCCCAGGAGTAACTCTTACTCGCAGCGGGTATCGGGATCCAACTATCTCATAGAAGGTATGCAATCTCATTGCAAATTTCAACACTTGAAATTCCCGATAATATTTTGCCCCGAACGATCTATGACCTTGACAAGGTCAACAAACCATAGACCGTAAGTCAAGTTCAACCCGTCATTTCTTGATTGAATCAAACCCACCCGCACGACCCTTGACAAAGTCAACAAGGCCGTACGACTACCCTAACTCAATCTGCATCATATGCATAAGCAGATAAATACTGGTTAGCTACCGCACACTGCGCCTTGACAAGGTCAACAAACGCAGCACGAAAACTAAACAGGACTTATCTGAAATGACGGAGGGCTACGCAGGTTTTTCATAAAAACCATGAGCGTAATGAACTTGATATCGTTGTAGAATCAAATAAAGTTTTGAAATGGAGTGATTTTGAGGCTTTTCTAGTTTTGCTAAAGGGGTCACTCCCGGTGAAGGGATCGTCGGCCCTTTCCTCGTCGAATGAGGTGCGGGATATATCATATATATCACTGTGCAAAGCAGAAACTATAGAAGCAGTCAAAAACAAACCGAGTGTGTAGCATCTGCCAGTTATTGCTAAAGGAGTCACTCCCGGTGAAGGGATCTCGGTCATTTCCTCATCGAATAAGGTGCAGGGCATATCACATATACCGCTATGCAAAGCAAGAACTGTAGCTACCAGTTTTATTTTAAAATTCGATTCCACAACATCATAGGTTTCTTATCTTTCATTAATCACATTAATGAAGTCCCATCATTTAAATACCTAAACATCACAGATAGATATGACGTACACTTATGCCATCCGCATTCGCCTCGATGTCCCCTCGTGCACCGTTAGGTTAGGTAACTAACGACAGAGCAGGGCAGGGCTAGCGCGGGTGTAAAACATAAGTAACGTCTATATAATATATCATATATACTATATACTATATCCATCACAGAATCACAACACAGATATCGCAGCAGAATAAACATATGAAATATTGGATATACTAGGACGTCCGTGTTTTCAATACGAGCCAGTATAAAACACGGATTCCACGGTCGTGATGAATAGCCAATCCCACACCCCTAGACCCCTACGAGAGCGGCAAGCAACCCTGCCAATTCTAGGGTTAGGAGACCCGGACTCGACTCCTCGAGTTGGTCTCCCACTGGACCCCAGAACCCGGTTACTTGTGCTCCCCTCCTTGGGTCTATCCTAATGCGGAAAAGTAAATAATATACAAAGGGTGACAGCTTCCGCTACCTGGAAGTGCCCTAAATAAAAGAATATTACATACAAGTTTTTACATGAATGAAAAAGAAAAACACTCATCTCACATAAAAACCCCCGGCTATTCGAACACGACGATCCAATATAACATATCCAGCAACACATAACATCACATGTCATCAACGTAAGTAAGTATGCATACCCCAATTGTCGTTGACGTATAGCAACGAAACCGGCGATATGAACATACTACACTTACGGTCACAGAAAAGAAAGTGTAAGACTACAACAGTTGGAATCCGCAACCTCTTTAGACATCGCATGCCTAACAGATATAAATCCCGCATTTTAGTCTCATTATCGAAAACTCTTTTCAATATCATATGGGACTAAATTGCTAGATTTATAACATACATTCAGTTATCTCATAACTACTTGTGAATTCCAATTATTGTATCACATTCCAGATAAACAGAAAATGTTAAACTTTCCGACCGAACAATCGAATACCCAAGTTTTCCCGATACAACTCAACACATGAAATAAGTCTAACAACATTCAGTTCGTGCCTCAGTACCAGCGGTCCAGCCGTAGAAGGGTCAAGCCAACGCCTCACATGTGGCACGCCGTACTGCCCCAAACCCGAAGGTTCAAAGGGCAGTTCAAGACGGTCACATAATCGAGTTAAGGTTTGTTGTCTTCTAGAGGGTCCATCGCGTTACTTGCACTACTTAGAACGTTGTTAAACTAAGGAAAAATCCAACATTTGGAAATTTCCCGACAGGGGAAAAATTGGGTATTTATATCCGGTCGAACTTTTTAACATATTCTAAAAATTATCCGGAAAAACACAAAGACGAAATTTGATACTCCGATCGAAACACCGAATCCCCAAAATAATTCCAGAAAATTCAACTCTTGAATAAATATTAAAAATTCCCAGAAAATCCAGCATAATAAAATATGAGTTACTGTGCAAACATTATTGCGCAATATGAACAGTGAGCGGCGGAAGCGCGGCAGAAGGCATGCTTCTGCCGCGTTTCCGCGGCTGTATAGATGAATCAGGAGATCGTGTTTCACCATAACTCTTAGATACTCCTGCTGAATTTTTTATGCATTTTTAATCTGGAAAAATCCCGGTTTTTAGAAAATGTACAGAGAGCATTATAGATTTGGGGTTTCGGGTTCGTTCGGACTTCAAATCGCGTCTAGACTTCGCCTAAGGCTCTAGCTTGGCTCTGATACCACTGAAAGGTTCCTAGGCACCCTATAGAGGTCTCACAAGACATCGAACATGCCATTTTACAAAAATTATGGTGCCGAGAAACCCTAACACGGATCTTAGACTAGAATTCTAGGCGAAAAACTAAACTAGTTAGCAAATTAACTAAAGGTCGGAAACTACAACCTTTGTAGATCCGGATTTCCACCTCCTTAGCTCCACGTGGTCATGCCCTCGCTGTCCATCATGAATCCTCGACTCATTCGTCGGCTTCATCGAAAAGTGAGCGGAATAGTTCGTCAGCTTCGTGTCAAAGACGATCTACGTCGAGGTTGCACTAGTTCAAGCTCCGACTTCACAAAGTTGTGAAACTTGTGAAGAGAACACCCAAAACAACTTGGCAAGAGGTAGAGGGTGAAGAAATAGGAGATGGGTTCACTTTAGATTTGGAATTCTCTCACTAGAACTCAAGTTGCCATTGATGGCATCTAAGTTTTTCTTTTGAAGATGAAGAAGAAGAAGAGCTAGAATTATGATAAGTTGTTTTTAAAAAGAAAAGAAAAATCTATACTTATCATAATACTAACTAAGGTTAAGTGTAGAGAATCAACCATGGTTATTTTGAGAGTTAGGGTTAAGCTAGTGGACAAGAATGGTTGCATAAAGTCAAGGCTTCTTGAAGCTTCAACATAAAACAAGAAATGCCACCATTCTCCACTTAAGCTTTATCCAAATAAATGAATAAACAATTAAATGAATAAATGCATAATTAAAACCCTAATCTCAAGTTAACTATGGTTTAATTCCATACACTTAACCATATGATCAAGTATCATCAAACATGATACTTATATGTGCACAAAAGTATATCACATATACAATGTGTAAATCAAGTGAGAAAAATCCGTTTAAAGTGAACCAATACTAGTTGATGCAAAGTAATATATCAAATATATAATTATACATTAAATCATTAAATGAACACTTGATTCAATGATCCGGTCATGTCTCACATAACCGACTAGTATTCAATGCATCGATTTATCGAATCAATGATTCGATAACTAGGTCATATCTCATACAACCAATCGAAACATTAATCGCGAGAATCAAATACGGTATCACATACACGCATTATTCTCGGTCCCGCGCATATCTCATATGCACTCCTATTTCGTTTCGCTTGAGAAAGGAAATCTCTGTGTAGGACTCTAAAGACTCGTCAATACGCCGGTAGCAGATGATGATCATATCAAGCACCCACAAGCCGCAAGTGGTCTGCTAAACGTAACGGCCACCCGGGTATTGAGCGATCAGAAGATCAACGAGCTAGCCCGCTCACACTCCTGCGAATCCGACCAGTAACACTTGCCGTACAGTCCGGTCTCTTCGTCTGATATGTCGCATATCAACTCTAGGGGTGGTAAACGTCAGACCCCAATAACCCGATAAGTCGTGCCGATGTGAGGCTCGTAACGGGTCGAGAAACTACTGGTAACACTTACCAGCAAATCTCTGATCAGCCCTGGCCAGGGACTTCCCTGTTACGGCCAATCGAGCACAGCGCAACATCAACTCCCAATACCGGGAGAGACGAAACCCCTCCTATCGCTCATTGCCTCCATGTGACTCGGGACTGTACCCAAAGACCACCGTTTTGCACGCCCTCATGGACGTGGTAAGGTGGAGATCAAAGCACAGTTGGAATCACACAAGACTCTATGACGATCTCGGGTCTACAGACTAACCTGTACAAGTGTCACCTGAGAACTGCCATCTGACGTGAGGTATAATACCATCTGGGAGTTCTCGGCGAGTCCGTCCAGTGTACTCAGTCTCCACTAAGCACCCGTATACCATCTCTGATGTCAAACACCAATGGATATGGGATCATCCATCGCCCATCACATGGGTCGAGAAGCATATACGCTAGTCTACTCTGGTATATCGATGCCCCGTCTCGATACACCCACGACTAGGGACCTTGAAGGATGTACTTATGGACTACCATGTCCCCACTAGTATGATCTGCATCATAGTCCAGGTAGTCAAGTACAAATCCTAAGGGCTTTACCAACATGTAACTATAAGACAGTATAAAGAGACTAGTGTACATGTTAAGATAAAGTGCAACCAGATAGCATACTATCATGTCGAGCAAGAAAGTCATCTCTATATATGTCCAAGCATCCAATATAATATACATCATCTGTACAATACTGGCCTCTAGGGCACACATACAACTAACAATTTTCACTAATCTTGATTAGGCATCAAGACATGCACCATGTCATGTTACACACTTGTTCCATTTTTGAACCATGACATCCTTGTCTTTCCTTTATTTGCATTGAGTTTTTGGTGTTTAAAATTGGAAAAGATAAAGAAAAGAAAAGATAAAGAAAAAGAAAAGAAAAGAATAAAGAAATGAGTATGGGTAAGAGAAAGAAGAGAGAGAGAGGGTGAGGGGTCTTGTGTTGACTTGGGCCATTCTCTTCACTTCATTCTCCTCATCATTCTCTCCTCCTTCTTCAACCTTGGCTGCCCTCTTCCCTCCTTCATCTCCACCTCCTCACACAACCCAAATCTCACACCAAAACACCATAATCCCTTCAATAAAAATTTGCACAAGCTCACTACAAGCAATTTGGACCAAGAAAGTTTGGATTTTGAGCAGTAAGGGCCACTCAAGAAATTTCTTGAGTTTCTAAATGAGCTGATTTCTGCACCATTAGAGTAGTATTTCAATTCCTTTAGCATCTATATTCGTTTAGATGTGATTAAGTATAGATTTGTGAGCCTTGAAAATTCCTAGAAGAGTTTTGAGAAATTGTTGAATTGAGATAGTGTAATTGAGGTTAGTAGAGGCTATACAACCCCTATAGTGTTGGTATTGTGAACTAAAACAAGAGTCTAGACCCCAAGACATGAACTTAGAAACCCCGATATCGGATTTTGTTAACTTTGGTGATGTGTTTTAGTGATCTGCTATGACCCGGGGCACCTGAAAATTTTATAGCGATTACTGTGAGTCGTGCAGGCAACCTAGAAGCTAACCTAGAGACCCGAGCATCAACCCTTCCATCCAGGCCACAGATTTAATCACTTGGGGTGCAATTTGCGGCCTGGGTACCTCGGTTTGGGTTCGTGTTTGATCCAGGGCTTTATCTTCAGTAAACTAGAAACCTCCACATATGCAAAATTAGCTAATTCAACCTAGGGTAAAATCTGGAGGTGTTTTCTTGAGTTGCTGCTTGTTTTGTGACTTCGTTTTTAACTTTGGTTTTGGTATTTGTGTTTCATCTCGATCACTTGACGTTTGTACGTCGATATCTGGAGTTGTTTGATTATTCTTGCATGTGTAGACCATAGGTTTTAACCTATGTGTGATACGTGTACCGATTTTGTTTCGTGCATGATTTCTGTTTACGATGCTATATGTGTATATATGTAGGTAACCTCAAGTGGTCTTTGAACGACGAGGAAGAGAATGGCGACATCGACTTCAACAAGCAAGGATCAAGGTGAGTAGATATATATCTACGGGGGAAGTCGTATAGCGCCCCCGCAGTTTCATAGTGTAGTACGCGAATGCGTTATTATATATATTTATAAGTTTATGTTTTATGAAATGTGTATACTTAGCAAGAAATGCTTAGAAGACTTTGGGTTAGTTTAGCGTAATTGTAGGAAAGTGCTTATAGTGTAGTTTCTTAGTCGCGAAACACTAGAGTAAAGTTTTGCACACACGCACGCACACATACATACGTTTGTTTTACTTATGCGTATATGGGGATACACACACACACACACACATATACATGGATGTGAGGATAGTATATGGTACTTGGAGATGAGTCGATATGATTGGGCATGATGCCACGAGATCGGTGATGTGACTTTGTTCGTATTATGAGTTACGACATGATATTATAGCGGATCATTAGGCGATGTGTTTTCACACACACGCATATATATATGTTGATGGTATCAGTATGTACTAGACGTTAGATCAGTACCCTAATACATGATATGATGATAAGGATACCAGTTGAATAATGAGATAAATGTGATATTTGACCCGTACCCAGATTTGGGATGTCGTACGGTGGATTTACCGTACGAGATATAATTATGATGATTGGTCCGCACTCTTGACTCGAGAATGTCATATTATATATTGTATCGTACGTGATACTATTGAGACGGGATCACCGATTACTAGATACGTTTATCGACTCAGACTTAGGTGGTTTTCCTTACCCTTTCGACTAGTCTGTTAGTTTAGTCCTGTAGCTTAGTAGATGATAGACTGGGCTCGAGTCATACTTATTTTAAAACTAACAAATCGTGGGTATTTTAATGACAGGTCAAGAGATTCTACGGATATTTCAAAGGACGTACCTTTTCTTAAAAACACCATAACCCCTATTATCTAAACACCACGATTCATGTTATTTCAAATGCCAAAATTGTATGACTCATATATATATTGTACATTCTTTATTGTTGCGTTTACTATTCATTTTCCGTAAGTTCTTGCTATTCGCATCGCATTGCATGCTTAAATGTGTTTTCGTAGTTATTATAAAATCATGTTATCAAGACACCAGCACCATTACCGATGATGCGTATGTCTACGAACACTTCCTTGCCCACTCACACACATCATCATCGGAAATTGCCGTGTCACGTACACTTTAGAGAATATTAATTCATTGATATCGCTTGCAAGCTGATAGTTCCGATATGTCTTTACTGTGCTAGATTAGATATTGCAATTATTTCTGAGTTACTTCATGAATTTATACATTCGTTGTCATGAAATATTATGGAGATTTATGCCAGTATTCACTGTTTATTGATTTTTGATTATGGGATTCAGATTTCCATGAAATTTATGGATTTGGAGAAACCGCAAGGATTTTATAAACTCATTATCATTTTCAAAAGATAGAAATTGCGGTCTTCTCATGTTATGATGTGAGATATGTCCACCATGAGTTTTCTCGGCTCTTGAGCGATATCATACACCCGATTCGAGGAGAAGGAGGAACCGTCTGTGGGTGCATGGTGGACCCGGTGCGGTACCCCGGGGGAAGATGGTCACAGATGATGGCGTTGATCCTGGAAGGGGAGCACTACCGACGGGTGATTTTATTGTGATGCGGCGTATATCGAGAGGATACCAACATAGTCTTGAGATTGATGATCTAGACCAGTCCGGATTGCCGGAGCCTGAGATATTGAGATTTGATGATATAGGCCAGTCCGGATTGCCCGAGCCTGAAATTGCGAGATATATATTTTGTGACGATGCTAGACACTGATTCACTGTTGATTTCATTGATGATACTTCGATTTTATACAGAAATCTCACTGAGATAAGAAAACAGTTTTCTCAATTAGATGTATTCTGTTTTCATGCATTCATACATCATATATATGATATGTTGCTACCTGAGGCACTAGCACAAGAACTTGGATTACAATTATGTGTAGATGTTCAGGGTTATATTTTATATTATATGGATATTATCGTATGATCTAGGATTGAGTCATACATACGATTTCTGCTCGGTGATGTTTTCTACTCACGAGTTGGCAACTCACTCCCGTTGTGCCACATTTTATTGCAGGTTTTGCTGTACAGGTTTCCTTGGCGGCTTTGCTGGCACACTGCTTCTTCCTGTTAGTGTATATGCCCTAAGGGCCATTATTGTATCATACTTGTATGTATATTACATAATGGAAGCTTGGGATATTCACGGTTGTATATACAGTCTTGCTAAAAATAGTAGTATGCTACTTGGTTTGTGTCAACTTTAATACGTGCATATGTTTCTTGTAACGTATGACTTATACATATTAGTAGAGCCCATATGATATTTTCTTGATTACCAGCATTGTGATGGCAGTCACACTAGTGGGGGCTGGGAAGTTTATAAGCAACATCCTATACTTGTCCCTAGTCGTAAGATTATCGAGACTAGGCATCGATACTCCAGAGTAGACTAGTGTATACGCTTCTCATCCCAGCTGGAAAGATGGTCTGTCCCACAGCCTTCAGTACATCATACTGGAGATAGTATACAGGTGCTCGTTAGGTTACGGGTACACCGGACAGGACTTGCAGGGGATCTGTTGGTTGGTATTATACCCGTCGTCAGTTAACAATTCCCATGTGACATGAGTACAGCATAGTCCGTAGATTTGACACTGCTACTTCGCCTCGAGTGTGTCCCACTGTTCTTAGATTGCTACCCTACCACGGCTCAAAGGAGTCGTGCAAACAGGTAGCAGTTGGGTGCAGTCCCGAGCACTTGGAGGCAGTGGCGGTTAGAAAGGATTCATCTCTCCCGGTATTGGGAGTTGATATCGCGCTGTGTCAGAGAGCCATTACGCAAAGTCCCTGGCCAAGGCAAGCGAGATTTACTGATAGGTTCCAGTAGTTTCTCAGGGTGTAATGGGCTACGCTCCGACACAACTTATACCGCTATTAGAGGACTGACGCTTGCCGCCCCTAGACTAGATATGCGATAGTCTTAGAAGAACAGACCGGACTGTACGACGATTGTCACATCAGGCTCAGTAGGAGTTCGGATGGGTTTCCTCATCGGCCTTCTTATCGACATCTACCTGGGGATTGTTACGTACAGCTAGTGCCGCTTACGGTCTGTAGTTAAACCCACTGCCAGCGTAGTGTCGAGTCTTTAGAGTCCCACACACAGAGTTTCCCTGCTCCAGGCATAACGATATAGAGGTCGTATGGTTTTACGACAAGAGTTCGGACGCATACGTGTTTAAACGCACGTGCGACGTTCGGACAGTTTTTACTAGCCGGCTTTGGTTTAAGCCAGATTCTAGAATCGGGTTATTCGATTTATATAGTCTAAAGTTCTTCCATTTTTTCACGGATTGGAGGGGCGTTCTCATAATTTTCCGGGAAGCCTCTAGAAGCATGCTGACTTGGGGGTTAAGGTGGCATAAGTATTTATTGCTTAATGACTCATTTGTGTGATTCATCCATGGTATTAAATGATGCATTAATTAGTTAATGAGTCATATGATGAATCACAAAAGGTGAATGAACCAACCATAATGATTAATCATTTACATTATTTATTTGATAAATTGTTATGGTTGTTAAATTCAAATGAGCTCATTATTCATATTCATTCTTATCATCACCTTCTCTCTCCTCAAGCTCTCTCATTCTTGAAACCCTAACCCTAACCTCTCATGTGTTGAGATCAAAGGTTAGCTAGACTAATACATCCATAACCTCACTCTATATCCCCTAGGTTGCTTAGATTGGCACTTTAAGCAGCCTAGTTATCTCAAGTTAGAGATCAAGCTTGGCGTAGGGCTCTCGGGTGGATCGTCTTTGACTCGAGGAGGCCGTTGAGGTACCGATGTTCCAAGGAGCCTACGAGGAGTGGAGGACAGCGATGAAGACCCGAAGGACAAGTAACGTGAGGTATAACTTCGAATCCGAGTAGTTAAACCTCTCGTTGTTTGCTAGTAACGGTTTAGACACGATTCATACGCTCAAGTCCGTGTTACAAAGCTTTGATAATCATTTTTCATATATTCTGCCTCCCCGCAAGTTCGTGGGGTGCGTGACATGGACTTACAGTGGTATAAGAGCCAACTAAACCATTACTAGTTTGTTAGCAACTGATTAGAACTTCGATCGTCAGAAAACGCGAAAACGAAACCCCGGTTACCCTAACAGTTCTGTTACTTTTAAACATGTCTAAAAAAATATTTGATATGCCTTAAAATTCACAGCAGGTAAATATAAGAATTCTGGGAAAATACGGAGTTCTAACCCGGCTTGATGGCCGCGGATCCGCGGCAAGAGTGTGCTTTTGGCCGCGGATCCGCGGTGGAGTCAACTCCGAGTTGACTCCGATTTGCTCAGTAATTCATATTTTGTGTTGTTCAGTTTTTCTGTATATTCTGTTTCTACCCAGGTTACTTCAGTGCTGGTTTGCTTTTGGGGTAGACACGGAAAAAGGTTGTTGATCGATGTTCTATGTTATTTGCTAATTGGGTTTTTTATCTGTAATGTTTAATGTGTTCGTAAACCTTCCCTAACTGCTAGTATGTCGGTTGGCAAGGGTTGCACATTTCTGTAATGTTTACTGTTTGTGTATATGGACTTGATTGGAGTGTTGTGATGATTAACCAGGGTTTGAGATGGGTTTAATATTCATTCATTCGATGTAAATGTAATATGATGTAATATTCTTTTGCGGGGTGCATCCAGGTTGCGGTTGTAACCACTGTTAAATTTTTTCTTTTTACTGTTTTTTGCTCCTAGGTTAGACCCAAGGCGGGGTACACAAACTACCAGGTACGTTGAAGTGTTTAGTGGCCTACTCACATTGTTGAGGGAGTCCACTTCACTTCGGGTACATGGCTGGTAGTTTGCCGTACCTGTAGGGGTCTAGGGTTGGGGTAATAGCTATTCATCACAACTGTGTAATCCGTCTTTTGTTGCAGGCTCAAAGCAAACGCGGATTGCTGGCATATCCAATAAAGTTCATCAGTGATCTGGAATGCTTATTATTGCGTCTGACGAATGTACAATATCTATATATGATAGCTATTAGACGTCACTTATGTTTTACACCTGTGCTAGCCCAGCCCCCGCTCTGTCGTTAGTTAAGTAACCTAACGGGTGATGACGGGACCCAGTGGTGAATGCGGATGGCAAAAGAGGACGTGGTATTTTCGTTGTTTTCTGCAATGATAAGATAAATGATGGGACGTATTATTATAATGCAAAGAAAATAAACCAAATTTTAATCGTTGGAACAATTTTAAAAGAAACCACTCGGTTATTTTAAAAAGGGAGCAGAATTTTTTAATTGCGGAACTTTAACCACTCCTTTTAAAAAGCTATCAGGTTCCTTCGGTTATATAAAGTTCACTACGTTCACGGTTTTTTGCCAAAACCATTCGCAGCCCTCCGTCATTTCATTTGGGTATTCAGTAGTATTCATGCTATGTATTTTGACCTAACGCCAAGGCATAGTGTTTGGTAGCTGCTGGGTATTCATTTGTTGCATAAATAGACGTGTTAGTTTGGGACAGTCGTATTATCATTTTGACCTAACGTCAAGGATATGTACGGATGGGTTCAAATTAACAAGGATAATGATGGGTAGAACTTGACATGTGACTTATGACATTTTGACCTAACGCCAAGGTCATAAGAGCATGGGGCAAAAATTTATATCGGGAATTTCTAAAGAAACAGAAATTTGCAGATAGATGCATACCATTTTGGAGTTTGATGAATGTTGGTAGGACTCCTTCAACATTATCATACGATGATATTTTGGATCCCGATCCTACTGTGAGTATATACTACTTATCAGGAGATTCGTCACTTAACGATCAATGCTATAAACCAATTAGGTGCCTAAAAAGGTGTCAGCGGTGCTACGCCCACAGAGAAAAGTGGTTCTTTAATTAAGGAACTTCGCGAAAGCGTTGGAAAAACTCCCTCGAAATATCGACACTGACCTGGCTGAACGGTTAAGCAAGTATTGTACAAGTGAGAATTGTCCTGGCTAGTTCTTCCTTTTTGGTTTGAGAAGGGATTCGAGAAACAGTGGGAGCCATCCTGTTTAGATAAATTAAAAACCACTCTAAACATGCAAGAGCATCATGCTAAAAGTGCTTTCTTCTCTCTCTCTTAATTGCAGCGACCTTGTGACCACAACTAGGTTACATCTAGATAACAAATTGACTGAATCTGACTTATATGACTAGCAAAGGTTTGTCCAGATGTCCATTGCCTATGACAAGCTGGACCACCCTATTACTACTCAAGATCCAGCCATCCCAGGTCTAGTTTCCACCATCACGGATATTGATATCCGTCAGACAAGGGCAAAGGATAAAGAGAAAGCCAGATGCCTCGTATTAGCTTCAGTTGATGGTGTATACCAGAAGCGGCACGAGAAAATGGACTCAGATTCCATCTTTCTCCATAACAAAGATTTATATGGAGAGCAATCTCATATCGCAAGATATGAGACCTCGAACGAATTAATTCAAGCGAGGTTGGCCATCGGGTCATTTGTAGGGGACAACGTCCTTATAACGACTAGCTATATTGATGAGCTCCAGGACTTGGAGACCATGTTGGGAAACGAGTCAGATACTGACTTGATTCTACAGTCTCTGCCTTCTACCCTGAAGGAAACCAGGGAAGAAAAAAGAAAGAGAAGGGCAAAAGTTTCGGGACTGAATGTAGTAAAAGAGGAACGTTCCTATTGTTATGGGATTAGGCATAGGCAGAAAGATTGCAGGGCTTTAAAAGCTAGTAGACAGGATACGAAGCATGTTGTGGCTTCAGCCTCAAGTGTGTTTGTAATTGAGAACAGTTTGTCAATTAACTCTACTTCCTGGGTACTAGATACCGGAGCAGGATCTCATATCTGTAATTCATTACATGCTTTGAGAAACCGTAGAGTTATAAAGGTAGGTGATTTGTCTCTCAGAGTTGCAAACGGAATGAGCGTGGACGCTGAATCCGTGGGAGAATATCGCCTAGGATTGACAAGTGGGCAGATATTGATTCTACATAACTTTCTGTATGTACCTAGTATGACTTGTAATATCATATCAGTATCCTCACATTCAAGAGAGGGATATGATTTTACATTCGCAAGCAATGTAGTTCACATCCACCTAAATCAAGTTTTGATTGGGTCCGGTACATTAGATAATGGCATATACGTATTGAGTCAAGCTCAGGTTTTCAATGTCCAGAACACACTTAAAAGAAAGTCTCCGGAATTAAATCAGGCTTTCTTATGGCATTGTAGACTAAGTCACATCAATAAGAGAAGGTTAACTAAGTTACATAAAGAAGGATATTTGAATCCATTCGAATATAAATCTTATGCTACTTGTGAATCTTTTCTCATAGGAAAGATGACAAAAACTTCGTTTACTAAACACGGAGTAAGAGCAAGCGAGCTCTTAGGACTCGTACACAGTGACGTATGCGGTCCAATGTCTACACATGCGCGAGGAGGTTATTCCTACTTCATTACTTTTACTGATGATTTCTCTAGGCATGGATATGTCTTCTTAATGAAGCATAAATTCGAGGCCTTTGAGAAATTCCATGAATACAAGAATGAAGTGGAAAACCAAACCGGCAAAAGTATCAAGACACTGAGATCTGATCGAGGTGGTGAATACTTAAGTGCCGAGTTCCTGGGTTACTTAAAAGAGAATGGTATTCTCTCTCAGCTTACTCCTCCATACACACCACCACACAACGGTGTATCAGAAAGGAGGAATCGAACCCTATTGGATATGGTTCGTCACATGATGAGTAAGGCTGAATTACCGCGATCATTCTTGGGATATGCACTAGAATCAGCTGCATATCTTTTGAACATAGTTCCTACCAAGACTATGCCTACCACACCATATCAGATGTGGAGTGGGAAGAAACCCTATCTTCAGTATCTGAAGATTTGGGGATGTCCAGCTTTTGTTAAAAAGCAGCATGCGGATAAGCTCGAGGCACGATCAGTACAGTGTAAGTTAGTAGGATATCCAAAGAACTCCAGGGGGTATCTATTCTATTACGCAGAGGAACAAAAGGTTTTTGTTTCTCGTAATGACCATTTTCTAAAACATCAGTTTTTAGAAAAGGAAATAAATGGGAGCGAAATAGAACTGGAAGAAATTCCAGAACCACAAACTACCAATGAAAGTTTGGTAGAACCAGAGGTTCAAGAAGAAAGGGACATACTAGCGCCTATCCGCAGAAGTAGTAGGCAGTCTCATCCTCCCGAGAGATACTATGGATTTCTCATAGAATGGGATCGAGAAGATTGCATCATTAATGATGATGACCCTACTAGCTTCCAGCAAGCCATTCAGAGCGTTGACTCAGAAAAATGGCTGGATGCAATGCGGACCGAAATGGAGTCCATGTACACTAACAAAGTATGGACTTTGGACATTGCTCCAGATGGGGTAAAACCCGTAGGATGCAAATGGATCTTCAGAAAGAAGATTGGTGTAGATGGACAGGTGGAAACCTATAAGGCTAGACTTGTTGCAAAGGGTTTCCATCAAAGACTTGGTTTGGACTATGACGAAACCTTTTCTCCAGTGGCTATGCTTAAATCCATTCGGGTCCTTCTTGCTATTTCTGCCTTCCACGATTATGAAATCTGGCAGATAGACGTAAAGACGGCCTTTCTAAATGGAAATTTGGAAGAGATCGTCTATATGGATCAGCCAGAAGGATTCATTCAGAGTGGGAGCAGCGGTAAAGTATGCAAGCTACTTAAGTTCATTTATGGACTAAAGCAGGCATCACGGAGTTGGAACATCTGTTTTGATGATGCTGTTAAAGAATTTGACTTTATCAAATATCCAGATGAACCATTCATATACAGAAAGATTATAGGGAGAGCTGTAGTATTCCTCGTCTTGTACGTGGATGACATTCTCCTAATAGGAAATGATATTCCTATGTTACAGTCAGTCAAAAGATTATTGTCACATAAATTCTCCATGAAAGACCTGGGTGATGCCACCTATATTTTGGGGATCCGGATCTATCGTGATAGATCAAAGAGGATGTTGGGACTTTCGCAGTCCAGGTACATAGACACCATATTGAAGAGATTCAGTATGGATGATTCTAAGCGCGGTAACCTACCGGCTTGTCACGGAATCACCCTCTCCAAAGAGATGTCTCCCAAGACTGATTTGGAATAGGATCGCATGTCGATTATACCCTACGCTTCGGCGGTAGGCTCTATAATGTATGCGATGTTATGTACCAGACCAGATGTAGTATACGCATTGAGCGTTGTAAGACGGTATCAGGAAAACCGAGGGGAGAAGTACTGGATTGCAGTAAAGAACATTCTCAAGTACCTGAGGAGGACTAAGGAGATGTTCTTGGTGTATGGCGGAAAAGACCTCCAGATCGAGGCCTTTGCCGACTCCGGCTTCCAGAGTTACAAGGATGACTCCAAGTCCATGTCGAGTTATGTATTTACCCTCAATAGAGGGGCGGTCTGTTGGAAGAGTTCTAAGCAGGAGACCGTTGCTGACTCAACAATGGAAGCGGAGTACATAGCTGCTTGCGATGCCGCAAAAGAAGATGTCTGGATGAAGAAGTTCCTCATTGAACTTCAGCTGGTTCCTACCAGTGTTGATCCAATACCTCTGTATTGTGACCACAACGGCGCTATAGCTTTAGCGAAGGAACCCAGGTCCCATTAGAAATCCAGACACATCTTAAAGCGGTATCACCTGATCAGGGAGATCGTAGATCGCCGGGAGATCGAGGTGAAAAGATTAGAGACGGAGAATAACATTGCTGATCCATTCACAAAGGCCATTCCTCAGACGCAGTTCGAGAGGCTATTCGAGATGATAGGTCTACGATATGCCAGCTCATGGCCCTAGTGCAAGTGGGAGATTGTTAGTGTATATGCCCTAGGGGACATTATTGTATCATACATGTATGTATATTACTTAATGGAAGCTTGGGATATTCACAGTTGTATATACAGTCTTGCTAAAAATGGTAGTATGCTACTTGGTTTGTGTCTACTTTAATATGTGCATATGTTTCTTGTAACGTATCACTTATACATATTAATAGAGCGCATAGGATCTTTGCTTGATTACCAGCGTTGTGATGGCAGTCACACTAGTGGGGGCTGGATAGTCTATAAGAAACATCCTATACTTGTCCCTAGTCGTAGGATTATCGAGACTGGGCATCGATACTCCAGAGTAGACTAGTGTGTACGCTTCTCATCCCAGTTGGGGAGATGGTCTGTCCCACAGCCATCAGTACGTCGTACTGGAGATAGTATACAGGTGCTCGTTAGGTTACGGGTACACCGGACAGGACTCGCAGGGGAACTGTTGGTTGGTATTATAATCGTCGTCAGTTAACAGTTCCCAGGTGACATGAGTACAACATAGTCCGCAGACTTGACACTGCTACCTCGCCTCGAGTGTGTCCCACTGTTCTTAGATTGCTACCCTACCACGGCTCAAAGGAGTCGTGCAAACAGGTAGCAGTTGGGTGCAGTCCTGAGCACTTGGAGGCAGTGGCGGTTAGAAAGGATTCGTCTCTCCTGGTATTGGGAGTTGATATTGCGCTGTGTCAGAGAGCCATTATGCAAAGTCCCTGGCCAGGGCAAGCGAGATTTACTGGTAGGTTCCAGTAGTTTCTTAGGGTGTAATGGGCTACGCTCCGACATGACTTATACCGCTATTAGGGAACTGACGCTTGCCGCCCCCTAGGCTAGATATGCTATAGTCTTAGACGAACAGACCGGACTGTATGAAGATTGTCATATCAGGCTCAGTAGAAGTTCGGATGGGTTTCCTTATCGGCCTTCTTATCGACATCTACCTGGGGACCGTTACGTACAGCTAGTGCTGCTTGCGGTCTATGGTTAAACCCACTGCCAGCGTAGTGTCGAGTCTTTAGAGTCCCACACACAGAGTTTCCCTGCTCCAGGAGAAACGATATAGAGGTCGTATGGTTTTACGACAAGGGTTCGGACACATACGTGTTTAAACGCACGTGCGACGTTCGGACAGTTTTTACTAGCCGGCTTTGGTTTAAGCCAGATTCTAGTATCAGGTTATTGGATTTATACAATCTAAAGTTTTTCTTTGTTTTCACGGATTGGAGGGGCCTTCTCGTAATTTTCCAGGAAGCTTCTAGAAGCATGGTGACTTGGGGGTTAAGGTGGCATAAGCATTTATTGCTTAACGACTCATTTGTTTGATTCATCCATGGTATTAAATGATGCATTAATTAGTTAATGAGTCATATGATGAATCACACAAGGTGAATGAATAAACCATGATGATTAATCATTTATATTAATTATTTGATAAATTGTTATGGTTGTTAAATTCAAATGAGCTCATTATTCATATTCATTCTTATCATCACCTTCTCTCTACTCAAGCTCTCTCATTCTTGAATCCCTAACCCTAACCTTTCATGTGTTGAGATCAAAGGTTAGCTAGACTAATACATCTATAAGCTCACTCTATATCCCCTAGGTAGCTTAGATTGCCACTTTGAGCAGCCTAGTTACCTCAAGTTAGAGACCAAGCTTGGCGTAGGAGCTCTCGGGTGGATCGTCTTTGACTCGAGAAGGCCGTTGAGGTGCCGATGTTCCAAGGAGCTTACGAGGAGTGGAGGACAGCGATGAAGACCCGAAGGACAAGTAACGTGAGGTATAACTTCGAATCCGAGTAGTTAAACCTCTCGTAGTTTTCTAGTAACGGTTTAGACACGATTCATGCGCTCAAGTCCGTGTTACGAAGCTTTGATAATCATTTTTCATATATTCCGCCTCCCCGCAAGTTCGTGGGGTGCGTGACATGGACTTACACTTCCCGGGTGATTGCTTTGGTAGGTGGGTTCACTCGTATCGTGACCACCATTGTACTTTTATTATTTCAGTTGTATCTAGTAAACTCCATCAACCAGACTTGTATATTTATTAGACCTAGAAGACCAGTTGTATATTCTTTCGACCTTAGAGTCGCGCTGGTGTTATTATGGTTTTCTTGATGATTTTGGTTTCCTTATCCTCGCCCTTCGGCGTTGTATATTATATTGTTTGCGTGGTTGTGACCGCCAATTGGCGAAGAGTTAGCTCCCGCTTGGGGATGCCTTTATATTATATTTCATGTGTTATACCTTTTTGGGGCCAGTATTTACAAAGGAAACTCTGCCGAAATTTTTAGAAAAGACTTGAGGTTTTAAAAATGCAATACTTCGGCTTATGTTGTTAAACCACTTGATTTAAAAATAAACTTTTCCTTCTTTCTTCTTTTAAATGGTTTAGATTTCTGGGATTTTGGCTTACTTGAATTAGATGGGGTCCTATAGACTTCATATGATTCAAGTGCCAGTCACGTGCCATTTCGGGTCGTGACAAAGTTGGTATCAGAGCGCTAGGTTTAAGCTTAGTTCGAGTCTATGTTTGACTATGCGGAGTTTAAGGCGTATATTTATTCAGAACCTAGGCTTGACCTTACGGAACTTAGACTTGCTCGAGGGGATATTAGACCCGAACTTTCGTCGTGTAGGTTGACCTTGGTTGATGGAGTAGGTGACTTAAGGAGAGTAGCGTACCGTGTGTATGTTCCGTGGCATACTTACGATATGCTACTCAGCTTAAGAAGTCTTAGGATGCACATTTCTTTGCACAGTATTATATTCATTCCTATGATCTATCCTCATGGATATTAGTTTATGGTTTTTGGTGCCACGATTACACGGGCAGAGAGAGCTGCGGCTAGAGTTGCAGTCTGCACGACCTCATCACGGACGAGGACTGACCAGGGCGTAATTCTAGTGACACACGATTGCATAGATGTATTGTCCTATTGTGTTTTCGCACCATGAGCGTTTGATGGATTGCTTTTACAAATTTCTCGAACGTGCAGATCAGCACCAGAGGATTGGGCCATTGCTAGAGGCCAGCCAGAATATGATGACCGTCAATGCACCGATTTTCTTGATGATTGAGGCACTGTTCTGCGTGCGGACGAATGATTTAGTTGTTGCTGTGGCTGACGAGATACCACCCCAGATGTTTGAAGCTAATGTAGCACGAGTTTATACTTAGAGATATGATAGAAGATCGCTAGTCACCAAGGATGGATGACTAGGACATGTGGTTCGTTTGCACACCCCGATGCGAGGACATAAGATTAATTGACTCTAGCTAGAGAAGACTTCACGCAGGTATGTTGGGAGTCGAAGGAAAACGATCGAATTTCAGAAACCCAGTTTTCCAAGTTTAAAGTATTCGGAAAAACATGCAAGTAATTCCATGGACCTTCTAGAAGAATGAAACCCTAACTTGATATAATGACCATGGGAATGCTTTTCGACCTTAGGGTTTGCAGCAGTTCCGCGGTGCCATTAATGAGGCTTGGGTAATCCCTTCTACGGCTGGTCCATAGGTACTGTGGCATGTACGGGATATTATTAAACTGTACTCAAGATGTTGAGCTCTTGGGGGAATATGGAACTTTGATGAATCGATCGAAAAGTTCGACGTCGTTTGGATATCAGGTGATGGGATACATTGTTTGGGAGACTCCAGATACGAGTATAGCCGTTAGAGCACAGTCCATGCAGCCACGAAGAGACGAGTCCGAATAAGTCGACATTAGAGAAAAGTGGAGTAAGAGGTTCATACGAGATCTTGATGAGATGACATTCCACTCCACTGACATCAGAGATGTGATACGCATGCAGAGGCGTTGTATATGGATATATCTTCCAGAAGGAGTCGTGACGAGTATGCAGCCGTTCCGGAACAAGAAATAGATTTAGTAAAGGGTGATAACTTCCAGCCAGTTCGGCAGAAACGAGATTTGGGGAAGACATCGACAGAACCTTTCTGGAATACTATATGAGAAGACTTAGACCCAGGATCGGTCATATTACGCACACCCAGTAGGCCAGAGTTCGGCATCGTCGACGAGACATGTTATGAGTGACCATGAGAGTTGGCCAGAGATCTTTAGAGGATGTGCCAGAGCGGGGTTGTTTCCGCCATCATTGATTTCGGTATTTTAGGCGATTTATTTGCATGATTAAGATTTTGTGCACCAAAGTTGCACTTGACTTCGATTTGATATCATTCGAGATGTTGATTTTGATTTCATGCCTATGGTAAGCATGTGATTTGACTTGTGCTTTCGGTGTAGTTTCCATGCACTTTTAGTATTTTTATTCGATTTTGTGCACGCTGATGCACATGGTTGTGAGATTATATACCACGGTATACCTGATTTGGATTGAGATGTATTATATACCGTCGATTTCGATTGTGATACTCGATATTGTTTTCGTGCACCTTGTGCACTTGATTTGGATTCTTGCGCATACTTAGGCGCTTGACGCGATTTTGGTGCACATCAGATGCACTAAATCGGGATTCTTCGTGCATATCAATTTCACCTGATATTGCTGTCAGGCACACCCGTTGCCTTTGACAGGTGTTTCGTGCACACCCGTTGCACTTAGATTTTGTTTCTGTGCACATGTATGGCACATTCATGGATTTCAATTTCTGTGCGCACCAGACGCACGCGGCATTCTTATGCACATTTTGGGATTGATTTCTTATGGAGCACTACGTTTTTTTGATATATACTATTTGTTTAGTACTGAGCAGGACTAGTCAGAGGACAGTACCTGAATATGTTTTCGCATGCATCGATAGTTATCGAAGGGATTTCCAAATAGGAGCTATAGTCTCAGTATTTACCTACGTGTCCGAGATGGCACAAAACTTTTAAAATGGGAACCCTTCAAGATTATTTTCAAAAAGGGTGGGACGTATATGTTAAACAAAGAATATGTATAGATATAGTTATTTTCTTACAATAGACATCCGCCGCTGTGCAGTGATAAGCACATCGCACAGCGACTTGAAAAGGTTTGGCATGCATTTCTTTCAGATGTTTTAACGATGCGTACATGTATAGTTTGATGTATATCATGTTGGTTTTCGTATTGGGCCTTGACATTGGTGTCTTCACCATAACTTCGATGATTGCGGGATGGTTGACAGAGTTTGATTTTGGTTATATACTCGTTTTTCATGTGTATGCATTGCGCTACGATGCGTTTTATGTATTTATGATTTCGGAGCCCCGACAACTTGATCTTTTACTGAAATGTTTTTGTATTTGAGGGGTTTAAATTTAAATTCGAGGACCGAATTTCTTTAAGGGGGGAAGATTGTAACATTTTATAAAAATAAAATATTATTTTTAGGAATTTATATAATTAAAATAATAAATATTATGAATATTTTAACGATATGTTATAATTAAATACCAATAAATTGGAAAATAGTGGAAAGTTAAATTAAATGGTGATTTTGGAGGGATTTATGTGATTTAGGCAAATTATAAATTTCTATAATAAATTATATACAAGTTTATTTCAAAACTTGATTAATTTTTACTAACCTTGATTAGGCTTCATGACATGCACCATGTCATGTTACACACTTGTTCCATTTTTGAACCATGACACCTTGTCTTTCTTTTAGTTGCATTGAGTTTTTGGTGTTTAAAATTGGAAAAGATAAAGAAAAGAAAAGATTAAAGAAATCAGTATGGGCAAGAGAGAGAAGAGAGAGAGAGGGTGAGGGGTCTTGTGTTGACTTGGGCCATTCTCTTCGCTTCATTCTCTTCATCATTCTCTCCTTCTTCTTCAACCTTGGCTGCCCTCTTCCCTACATCATCTCCACCTCCTCACACAACCCAAATCTCACACCAAAACACCATAATCCCTTCACTAAAAATGTGCACAAGCACACTACAAGCATTTTGGACCAAGAAAGTTTGAATTTTGAGCACTTGGAGCAACTCAAGAAATTTCTTGAGTTGCCAAATGAGGTAATTTCAGCACCATTAGAGTAGTATTTCAATTCCTTTACCATTATTAAGGTCTCGGCCTTATTATAGCCTTATAGGGCTAATGAAAAACTGTTAACTATATTCGTTTAAATGTGATTAAGTGTAGATTTGTGAGCTTTGAAAATTCTTAGAAGGGTTTTGAGGAATTCTTTAATTGAGATAGTGTAATTGAGGTTAGTAAACGGCATACAACCCATATAGTGTTGGTATTGTGAACTAAAACCAGTGGCTAGACCCCAAGACATGAACTTAGAAACCCCGATATTGGATTTTGTTAACTTTGGTGATGTGTTTTAGTGATCTGCTATGACCCGGGACACCTGAAAATTTTATAGCGATTACTGTGAGTCGTGCAGGCAACCTAGAAGCTAACCTAGAGACCCGAGCCCCAATCCCTCTATCCAGGCCGCAGATTTAATCACTTGGGCCACAATTTTCGGCCTGGGTACCTCGTTTTGGGTTCGTGTTTGGTCCAGGGCTTTATCTTCAGTAAACTAGACCCTCCACATATGCAAAATTGGCTAATTCAACCTAGGGTAAAATCTGGAGGTGTTTTCTTGAGTTGCTGCTTATTTTGTGACTTCGTTTTTAACTTTTGTTTTGGTATTTGTGTTTCATCTCGATCTCTTGACGTTTGTACGTCGATATCGGGAGTTGTTTGATTATTCTTGCATGTGTAGACCATTGGTTTTAACCTATGTGTGATACGTTTACCGTTTTGGTTTCGTGCGTGCTTTCTGTTTACGATGCTATATGTGTATATATGTAGGTACCCTCATGTGGACTTTGAACGACGAGAAAGAGAATGGCGACATCGACTTCGGCAAGTAAGGATCAAGGTGAGTAGATATATATCTACGGGGGAGGTCGTATAGCGCCCCCGCAGTTTCGTAGTGTAGTACGCGAATGCGTTATTATATATATTTATACGTTTGTGTTTTATGAAATGTGTATACTTAGCGAAAAATGCTTAGGTGACTTTGGGTTAGTTTAGCGTAATTGTAGGAAAGTGCTGATAGTGTAGTTTCTTAGTCGCGAAACCCTAGAGTAAAGTTTTGCATACACGCACACACACACGCATATATTTGTTTTACTTGTGCGTATATGGGGATATATATATATACATATATGTATGTGAGTATGTATATATATATGTATACATATGCATGGATGTTGAGGATAGTATATGGTACTTGGAGATGAGTCGATGTGATTGGGCATGATGCCACGAGATCGGTGATTTGACTTGGTTCGTATTATGAGATACGACATGATATTATAGCGGATCGTTAGGCGATGTGTTTTCATACACATGCATACATATATATGGTGGTGTATATGCCCTAGAGGCCATTACTGTATCATACTAGTATGTATATTACTTGATGGAAGCTTGGGATATTCACAGTTGTACAGACAATCTTGCTCAATATAGTAGTATGCTACTTGGTTTGTCTCTGCTTTAATGTGTACATGTGTGTTTATTTATTATATCACGTATACGCATTAGTAGAGCCCTTAGGATCTTTGCTTGATTACCGGCGTTGTGATGGCGATCACACTCGTGGGGGCTGGGTAATCTACAAGCACATCCTTATACACGTCCCTAGTCGTGGGAGTATCGAGATAGGGCATCGATACTCCAGAGTAGACTAGCGTATGCGCTTCTCATCCCAGCACGGGAGACGGTCTGTCCCACAGCCGTCAGTACGTCGTACTTGAGATAGTATGCGGGTGCTCGTTAGGTTACGAGTACACTGGACAGGACTCGTCGGGAACTGATGGTTGGTATTATACCTATCGTCAGTTATCAGTTCCCAGGTGACATGAGTACAGCTTAGTCCGCTGACTTGACACTGTCACTTCGCCTCGAGTGTGTTCCCACTGTTCTTTGATTGCCACCCTACCACGGCTCTACAGAGTCGTGCAAACAGGTAGTAGTTGGGAGCAGTCCCGAAGCACTTGGAGGCAGTGACGGTTAGACAGGATTCGTCTCTCCCGGTATTGGGGGTTGACATCGCGCTGTGTCTAGGAGAGCCATTACACGAGTAGTCCCTGGCCAGGGCAAGCGAGATATACTGGTAGGTTTCCAGTGTTATCTCAGGGTGTATTGGGCTTCACTCCGACACGACTTGTACCGCTATTAGGGGACTGACGTTCACCGCCCCCCTAGGCCCGCCATGCGATGTATCAGACGAACAGACCGGACTGTACGGAGACTGTCACATACAGGCTCAGTAGGAGTGCAGATGGGGTTCACCTCGTCAGTCTTCTTATCGACATCTACCTGGGGACCGTTACGTACAGCTAGTGCCGCTTGCGGTCTGTGGTTAAACCCACTGCCAGCGTAGTGTCGAGTCTTTAGAGTCCCACACAGAGAGCTATTCGCCTTTAGGCAAAATGAGTAGAGGTCGCATGGTTTTGCGACAGGGTTCGTTCGCATCCGCGCACTTGTGCACGTTTGCTGTCCGGACAGTTTATACTAGCGGGCTTTGGTTTAAGCCGGATTCTAGTATATGATTTGAGATTGGTTTTTCTCATTGTGTTCGTGTTCCTCGGATCACGAATGCGGGTGCGTATGCACAGTTGCTTGAGATTGAGGGAGAGGACCTTGATTAGGGTTAATGGCTATTGTCATTTTATTAACCCTAATTTTTATGTGTGTGTTATTGTTAATTAGTAATTAGTTTAATAATTATCCATGGTTGTGGTTGTTGACCATTTGACTTCTTTGACTTGTTGACCTAGGTTGACACTTTGACCATCATCATTTCTTTTGGAAGATGCTTTTTGATCTTTGCAATTTGAAATGATAATGGTCATGTCATGATTTACCATGATAATTATCTAGCTAATTATTCAATTAAATTAATTCACACATATTAGTGAGAATGGCTCTATTATTTTCTCATTCTCTCATATCATTTCTCTCTCTTGCTCATCCTCTCCCTCAAGCTCTCTCCCTCTCATGTGTTGAGAAACAAAAAGCTTGAGAAAAACCTTCACTTGATCCTCTCTACTCTCTTCTAGGGTTCAAGTCTTAGCATTTCTTGCACTCTAGTTACTCCTAGCTTGGAGTTGAAGCTAAAGGTGGTGGCTTTCAAGTGGATCTTTCTTTGACGGAAGAAGACAAGCAAGGTGAGGCCTTTCTACCATTCCGACGAGCAAGGAGAGAAGGAGTTCGAGCTCAAGGTATAACCTTTCTACAACTTAGTTAGTTGTTAGTTTACTTTAGCTAGTTTTCGTTTAGCAAAGATCCTCACAAGCAAGGTCCATGTTGCCTAAGTCATTAAAAATCCGTTTTTTATTATGTTTTCCGCCTCCCCGTAAGCACCGGGGTGGGCAACACGGACCTACAGTGGTATTAGAGCCTAACTAAACTCAAACTAGCTAGGTAGTGAAGTGTAACGAAGTTTCGAAACCGGAAAATCCAAAAACCAAACTTTTGCAAAACCCTAGTTTCTGTTAAAATTTTTCCTGCTCTAAATGAAAAACTTTATACTTGTAAATTCGTCTCAGGATTTTGTATAAACACCTATGAAAAACGGTACAGTGATTCGTTCAAACCGCCGCCCTTCCGCGGCACGAGGTAGGCATGTGCCGCGGAAGCGCCGCGGTTTGTCGTGTTCTCTGCATCGTTTTTCGTGCAGTGTGTGTTGTTGTTGGTTTTGGGATTTTTAGGATATATTATATGTGCCCAGATTTTCCAGAACTAAAATTTACTTTTGGGGGCCTATAAATCCGTATTTTTCGGAACTTCACTACACTTTAACTACATCGGTTATATCTGTAATGCTTGCATGTATTGAACGTCGGCTAATCGCTATAAGTCGATTAGTCGGGGTTATACATCTCTGTGATCTGTGATTGTTATTGGTTTGTGGATATGAATGGATTGGATTGTCGCGGGTGAATAGCCGGGTTGGATGTGAGATGAGAGTTTTTTTTCTTTCATTCATTCGTAACATGTAAATTGATGTTATAATATTATTTGTATGGCCGCACAACCGGGTCGGGGTTGTAGCCGTCATTGTATAATTCTTTTTACTGTTTTTGCTCCTAGGATAGACCCATGGAGGGGGTGCACAAACTACCGGGTATCTCGAAGTGCCGAGTGGCCTACTCACGATGGTGAGGAAAGTTGCTTCTCTTTGGGTGCTTGGCGGGTAGTTTGCCGCACCCGTAGGGGTCTTGGGTGGGGTTTTGGCTATTCACCGCGACCGTGTAATCCGCTTTGCGTTGCAGGCTCGAACGCATTGCGGATTCCTAGCATATCCAATGTATTCATCTGTGATCTGTAATGTCTATCATTGCTATATATTTATATATAATAACTATTTAGGCGTTGCTTATGTTTTACAGCCGCGCTAGCCCAGCCCCCGCTCTGTCGTTAGTTAAGTAACCTAACGGGTGATGACGGGGCCCCGTGGCGAATGCGAATGGCATAAGCGTACGTCATATTTTGGTTGTTTTCTGCAATGGTAGGATTAAATGATGGGACACATTAAAAGAACTAATGCAAGAAAATAAACCTAAAATACGTTGTTGGAACAAGTTTTTCAAAAAGCTGCTATTACAAGGACGTTCATCTTTTTGTTTTGCATCGAGGTATTCGGTTATGAATCCCCAGCACCTCAATCGACGAGGCAAGGGCCGAGATCCCCTCATCGGGAGTGACCCTTTGGACAAAAGGTTTGCGTCAGGGTAATAACTTCATCATAGTCGATTATTCTTGCTTTGCATCGAGGTATTCATCTTACGAATGCCCAGCACCTCACTCGATGAGGAAAGAGCCGAGATCCCTTCACAGGGAGTGACCTCTTTAGCAAAAGTTTTCGCCACTATGTTTTTCAAAAGGATGTATCACGTTCCTTCAACGATATCAAGTTCATTACGTTAACGGGTTTTTCGCCAAAAACCCAGCCGTAGCCCTCCGTCGTTTCTTATAAGTTATACTTAGTATTCGTGCTGCGTTTGTTGACTGTGTCAAGGCGCAGTGAACGGTAGCTAAGTGTAGCTTATTTGCTGGATACAATGTGATTGGTTAGGACATTTGTAGAACCTTGTTGACTGTGTCAAGGGTTATGCAGGTGGGTTTAATGCAATCAAGATAATGACGGGATGAACTTGACTAGGACCTTTTGATTTGTTGACTGTGTCAAGATCACTTGGGTCTTAGGGGCAAAAACCACATCGGGAGTTTCAAAAGTACTGAAACTTGCAGATTTAGCATACCTTCTGGAGTGTGGTGACTAGAGTGGATTCCATCTAGGTCATCACACAATGATGGTTGGATCCCGATCCCACTGATGAGTTGGATTACTCTCGGGAGATTATTTCACTTAACGATCAATGCTATAAACC
Organism: Agapanthus africanus; assembly: GCA_030015575.1. Classification (NCBI taxonomy): domain Eukaryota; kingdom Viridiplantae; phylum Streptophyta; class Magnoliopsida; order Asparagales; family Amaryllidaceae; genus Agapanthus; species Agapanthus africanus. The sequence continues at coordinate 222,562,046 of JASDDO010000029.1, forward strand.
TAGTAGGTGTCTAGAAAGGTGTTAGCGGGGTTACGCCCCCAGGGAAAAGAGGTTATTTAATTAAGGAACTTCGCGAAAGCGTTGGAAAACCTCCCTCGAAGTACCGACACTAGCCTGGCTGAAAGGTTAAGCAAGTATTGTGACGTGAATTATAACCCGGCTAGTTCTTCTTTTAAAAAGGTTTTAAGAAGAATTTGAGGAAACAGTGGGAGACATCCTGGTTAGATAAATTAATAAACCAATCTAATCATGCAAGAGCATACGCTGAGTGTTTCATTTCTCTCTCTCCAGGCAGCAACCTTTTCACGCCCTAATCAAGATAATAAAATATATCGCTTGACCGATCCGAATTCTTATTCGGGACTGGGGAAAGTTGGTTCAGCTCTAACTTGTGACAACAGTCATGAGTATGAGAATGGGAAAGAGGAAAGTATGGATTTCCAGGATACCCAGTTGAAGAAGAAGCATGGTTTTGCATCTACTTCAGGTGTTCTTGTAATTGAGAACTGTTTTACGGTCAGCCCTACCTCCTGGGTACTTGATACCGGATCAGGATCTCATATCTGTAATTTATTGCAGGGACTGAGAAAAAGTAGGAAAGTTGCACCGGGTGATATGTCGCTCAGAGTAGCGAACGGAGCACAAGTTAATGCGGCAGCCGTCGGTGAATATCACCTAGTATTGCCTAATGGCAAGACTATGATTTTGAACGATTGCTACTATGTACCCTCCATGGTTTGCAACATCATATCAGTTTCTTTACTCGATAAAGATGGATATGACTTTGTTCTTGAAAAGAATATCATGAACATTTACCTTCATAAGGTACTGGTTGCAGAGGGTACACTGTGTAATGGTATCTACGTTCTAAATCAGAATACAGTTCTCAATATACAAAACACACGCAAGAGGAAGAATTCAGATACGAATGAATCCTACTTGTGGCATTGTAGGCTTGGTCATATCGGAGAGAAAAGACTGAGTAAGTTGCATAAAGATGGACTCTTGAATACGTTCGAGTTTTCATCTTATGAAACTTGTCAGTCTTGTCTCAAAGGGAAGATGACCAAATCTCCGTTCACCGGACATGGAGAAAGAGCAAGAGAGCTCTTGGGACTCATACACAGTGATGTGTGTGGTCCGATGTCTATACATGCAAGGGGTGGGTTCTCGTACTTCATCACATTCACTGACGATCTCTCTAGGTTCGGATATGTGTATCTAATGAAACACAAATCTGAAGCTTTTGAGAAATTCAAGGAATTCAGAAAGGAAGTAGAGAACCAGATTGGCAAAAGTATCAAGATCCTCCGGTCTGATAGAGGAGGGGAGTACTTAAGCACGGAATTCCTAGATTACTTAAAAGAGAATGGTATTCTCTCTCAGCTTACTCCTCCTTATACACCACAGCACAACGGTGTATCGGAGCGGAGGAATCGTACCCTACTGGATATGGTTCGCTCCATGATGAGTAGTGCTGAGTTACCTCTTTCATTCTGGGGATATGCACTTCAAACTGCAGCACATCTATTGAATCAAGTTCCATCCAAATCCGTGCCTAAGACTCCGTATGAAATATGGAGTGGTAAAAGTTTGTATCTTAAACGTATTAAGATTTGGGGTTGCCCAGCTTATGTCAAAAAGCAGAACCCAGACAAACTTGAGGCACGGGCAGTTTTGTGTAAGTTTGTGGGATACCCAAAAGATTCAAGTGGGTATCTATTCTACCATGCAGAGGAACAGAAGATAATTGTTTCAAGAAATGCCACATTTTTAGAAAAAGAATTTCTTGTTAAAAACATTAGTGGCAGCACGGTAGAACTGGATGAAATTCCAGAAACACAAGCTTTAACAGAAAATTTGGAGGAACCGCTAGATTCAATAACCCCAAACGAACCTCAGCCACTCCGCAGATCTGGTAGGATTTCTCATCCGCCCGAGAGATACTACGGTTTTCTCATAGACGGGGATCGAGAGGATTGCATCTTGGAAGAAGATGACCCTACCAGTTTCAGGCAGGCCATTATCAGTAGGGACTCTGATAAGTGGCAGGAAGCAATGCAATCCGAAATGGAGTCCATGTACGCCAATAAAGTGTGGACCTTGGATATTGCTCCACCTGGGGTAAAACCCGTTGGATGCAAATGGATCTACAAAAGGAAACTTGGTGTAGATGGGCAGGTGGAAACCTATAAAGCTAGACTCGTTGCAAAAGGTTTCCGTCAAAGACCTGGTTTGGACTATGACGAAACTTTTTCTCCGGTGGCTATGCTCAAATCCATTCGGATCCTACTTGCCATTGCTGCCTTCCATGACTATGAAATCTGGCAGATGGATGTTAAAACGGCTTTCCTAAACAGTTGTTTGGAAGAGTGCGTTTACATGGATCAACCAGAAGGTTTCATAGACAGTGGGAGCAGCGGAAAGGTGTGCAAGTTGCTTAAATCCATTTATGGATTAAAGCAGGCATCGCGGAGCTGGAACATCTGTTTTGATGAGGCAATCAAGGAATTTGATTTCATCAAAAACGAAGATGAACCCTGTGTATATAAGAAGATTGTAGGACGAACTGTCGTATTCCTAGTCTTGTACGTGGACGACATTCTTTTGATAGGAAATGACATTTCTATGCTACAATCGGTCAAGCTGTTTTTGTCACAAAGGTTCTCCATGAAGGACCTGGGTGATGCCTCGTACATTCTGGGGATCAAGATCTATAGAGATAGATCCAAGAGACTATTGGGACTTTCGCAGTCCAGGTACATAGAGACCGTACTAAAGAGATTTAGTATGGAGGATTCCAAGCGCGGTAACATACCCGCATTGCACGGAATTACCCTCTCCAAGAAGATGTCTCCTAAGACTGACGAGGAGAGGGTTCGCATGAGCACTATACCCTACGCTTCGGCGGTAGGATCTATAATGTATGCGATGCTATGTACAAGACCAGATGTAGCTTACGCGTTGAGCACGGTAAGCCGGTATCAGTCGGACCCAGGGGAGGACCACTGGACAGCAGTGAAGAACATTCTCAAGTACCTGAGAAGGACTAAGGAGATGTTCCTGGTTTACGGTAATGGAGACCTCAGGGTCGAGTCCTTTACCGATTCAAGCTTCCAGAGTGACAAAGATGACAGCAAGTCTGTCTCGGGTTTTGTGTTTACCCTCAACGGAGGGGCGGTATGTTGGAGGAGTTCCAAGCAGGATACCGTCGCAGACTCGACGATGGAGGCTGAATACATTGCTGCAAGCGATGCCGCAAAAGAGGCGGTCTGGATTAAGAAGTTCATTAGTGAACTTCAGGTGGTTCCGTCCATTGTTGACCCAATACCTTTGTATTGCGATAACAATGGGGCTATAGCTTTAGCGAAAGAACCAAGGTCCCATCAGAAATCCAGGCACATCTTAAGGCGGTATCACCTGATCAGGGAGATCATTGATCGACAGGAGATCGAGGTGCGGAGAGTGGACACAAAGGACAACACTGCGGACCCATTCACGAAGGCTTTACCCCAGACTCAGTTCGAGCGGCTGATCGAGATGATAGGTCTTCGATACGCCAGTACATGGCCTTAGTGCAAGTGGGAGATTGTTGGTGTATATGCCCTAGAGGCCATTACTGTATCATACTAGTATGTATATTACTTGATGGACGCTTGGGATATTCACAGTTGTACAGACAATCTTGCTCAATATAGTAGTATGCTACTTGGTTTGTCTCTGCTTTAATGTGTACATGTGTGTTTATTTATTATATCACCTATACGCATTAGTAGAGCCCTTAGGATCTTTGCTTGATTACCGGCGTTGTGATGGCGATCACACTCGTGGGGGCTGGGTAATCTACAAGCACATCCTTATACACGTCCCTAGTCGTGGGAGTATCGAGATAGGGCATCGATACTCCAGAGTAGACTAGCGTATGCGCTTCTCATCCCAGCACGGGAGACGGTCTGTCCCACAGCCGTCAGTACGTCGTACTTGAGATAGTATGCGGGTGCTCGTTAGGTTACGAGTACACTGGACAGGACTCGTCGGGAACTGATGGTTGGTATTATACCTATCGTCAGTTATCAGTTCCCAGGTGACATGAGTACAGCTTAGTCCGCTGACTTGACACTGTCACTTCGCCTCGAGTGTGTTCCCACTGTTCTTTGATTGCCACCCTACCACGGCTCTACAGAGTCGTGCAAACAGGTAGTAGTTGGGAGCAGTCCCGAAGCACTTGGAGGCAGTGACGGTTAGACAGGATTCGTCTCTCCCGGTATTGGGGGTTGACATCGCGCTGTGTCTAGGAGAGCCATTACACGAGTAGTCCCTGGCCAGGGCAAGCGAGATATACTGGTAGGTTTCCAGTGTTATCTCAGGGTGTATTGGGCTTCACTCCGACACGACTTGTACCGCTATTAGGGGACTGACGTTCACCGCCCCCCTAGGCCCGCCATGCGATGTATCAGACGAACAGACCGGACTGTACGGAGACTGTCACATACAGGCTCAGTAGGAGTGCAGATGGGGTTCACCTCGTCAGTCTTCTTATCGACATCTACCTGGGGACCGTTACGTACAGCTAGTGCCGCTTGCGGTCTGTGGTTAAACCCACTGCCAGCGTAGTGTCGAGTCTTTAGAGTCCCACACAGAGAGCTATTCGCCTTTAGGCAAAATGAGTAGAGGTCGCATGGTTTTGCGACAGGGTTCGTTCGCATCCGCGCACTTGTGCACGTTTGCTGTCCGGACAGTTTATACTAGCGGGCTTTGGTTTAAGCCGGATCCTAGTATATGATTTGAGATTGGTTTTTCTCATTGTGTTCGTGTTCCTCGGATCACGAATGCGGGTGCGTATGCACAGTTGCTTGAGATTGAGGGAGAGGACCTTGATTACGGTTAATGGCTATTGTCATTTTATTAACCCTAATTTTTATGTGTGTGTTATTGTTAATTAGTAATTAGTTTAATAATTATCCATGGTTGTGGTTGTTGACCATTTGACTTCTTTGACTTGTTGACCTAGGTTGACACTTTGACCATCATCATTTCTTTTGGAAGATGCTTTTTGATCTTTGCAATTTGAAATGATAATGGTCATGTCATGATTTACCATGATAATTATCTAGCTAATTATTCAATTAAATTAATTCACACATATTAGTGAGAATGGCTCTATTATTTTCTCATTCTCTCATATCATTTCTCTCTCTTGCTCATCCTCTCCCTCAAGCTCTCTCCCTCTCATGTGTTGAGAAACAAAAAGCTTGAGAAAAACCTTCACTTGATCCTCTCTACTCTCTTCTAGGGTTCAAGTCTTAGCATTTCTTGCACTCTAGTTACTCCTAGCTTGGAGTTGAAGCTAAAGGTGGTGGCTTTCAAGTGGATCTTTCTTTGACGGAAGAAGACAAGCAAGGTGAGGCCTTTCTACCATTCCGACGAGCAAGGAGAGAAGGAGTTCGAGCTCAAGGTATAACCTTTCTACAACTTAGTTAGTTGTTAGTTTACTTTAGCTAGTTTTCGTTTAGCAAAGATCCTCACAAGCAAGGTCCATGTTGCCTAAGTCATTAAAAATCCGTTTTTTATTATGTTTTCCGCCTCCCCGTAAGCACCGGGGTGGGCAACACGGACCTACAATATATATATATATATGTTGATGGTATCAGTATGTAGTAGACTTTAGAGCAGTACCCCTAATACAAGATATGATGATAAGTATACCAGTTGAATAATGAGATAAATGTGATATTCGATCCGTACCCAGATTTGGGATGTCGTACGATGGATTTACCGTACGAGATATAATTATGATGATTGATCCGCACTTTTGACTCGAGGATGTCATATTATATATTGTATCGTACGTAATATTATTGAGGCGGGATCACCGACTACTAGATATGTTTATCGACTCAGACTTAGGTGGTTTTCCTTACCCTTTCGACTAGTCTGTTAGTTTAGTCCTGTAGATTACTTAGTAGATGTTAGACTGGGCTCGAGTCATACTTATTTCAAAACTAACGAATAGTGAGTATCTTAATGACAGGTCAAGGGATTCTACGGATATTTCAAAGGACGTACCTTTTCTTAAAAACACCGTAGCCCCTATTTTCTAAACATTACTATTCGTGTTATTTCAAATGTCAAAACTGTATGACTTATATATATATATTGTACATTTTTTATTGTTATGTTTACTATTCATTTTCCATATGTTCTTGCTATTCGCATCGCAATGCATGCTCAAAAGTGTTTTCGTAGTTATTAAAAAATCATGTTATCAGGACACCAGCACCGTTACCGATGATGTGTATGTCTACGAACACTTGCTTGCCAGCTCACACACACCATCATCGGTAATTGCCTTGTCACGTACACTATAGAGAATATTAATTCATTGATATCGCTTGCTAGCTGATAGTTCCGATATGTCATTACCGTGCTAGATTAGATATTGCATTTATTATTAAGATACTTCATGCATTCTACATTCGTTGTTATGAAATATTATGGAGCATTATGCCAGTATTCACTGTTTTTTGACTTTTGATTATAGGATTCGGATTTCCATAAGATTTATGGATTTGGAGAAACTGCAAAGATTTTATAAACTCATTGTCATTTTCAAAAGATAGAAATTGCGGTTTTCTCATGTTATGATGTGAGATATGTCCACCATGGGTTTTCTTGGCTCTTTAGCGATATCATACACCTGATTTGAGGAGGAGGAGGAACCGTCTGTGGGTGCATGGTGGACCCGGTGCGGTACCCTGGGGCAAGATGGTCGCAGATGATGGCGTTGAGCCTGGCAGGGGATCACTACCGACCGGTGATTTTATTATGACGCGGTGGATATCCGGAGGATACTGATGTAGTCTTGATATTGATGATTTAGGACAGTCCGGATTGCCGGAGCCTGAGGTATTGAGATTTGATGATATAGGCCAGTCCGGATTGCCGGTGCCTGAGATATTGAGATAGCAAGATATATAGTTTGTGTCGATACTAGACACTGATTCTCTGTTGATTTCATTGATGATACTTCGATTTTACACAGAAATCTCACTGAGATAAGAAAACATTTTTCTCATTTAGATGTATTCTGTTTTCATGCATTCATAAATCATATATATGATATGTTGCTACCTGAGGCACTGACACGAGCACTTGGATTACACTTATGTGTAGATGTTCAAGGTTATATTTTATATTATATGGATATTATCGTATGACCTAGGATTGAGTCATACATACGATTTCTGCTCGGTGATATTTTCTACTCACGAGTTGGCAACTCACTCCCGTTGTGCCACAGTTTCTTGCAGGTCTTGCCGTACAGGTTTCCTTAGCGACTTTGCTGGCATACTGCTTCTTCCCACGTGATTGCTTTGGTAAGTGGGTTCACTCATATTGTGACCACCATTGTACTTTTATTATTTCGGTTGTATCTAGTAAACTCCATCAACCAGACTTGTATATTTATTTGACCTAGAAGACCAGTTGTATATTCTTTCGACCTTAGAGTCGCGCTTGTATTATTATGCTTTTCTTGATGATTTTGGTTTCTTTTTGAGTTTTGATCCTCGCCCTTCGGCGTTGTATATTATATTGCTTACGTGGTTGTGACCGCCAATTGGCGAAGTGCTAGCTCCCGATTGGGGATGCCTTTATATTATATTTCATGTGTTGTACCTTTTTGGGGCCAGTATTCACAAAGGAAACTCTGCCGAAATTTTCAGAAAAGACTTGAGGTTTTAAAAATGCAATACTTCGGCTTATGTTGTTAAACCACTTGCTTTAAAACTAAACTTTTCCTTCTTTCTTTTTTTAAATAGTTTAGATTTCTGGAATTTTGGCTTACTTGAATTAGATGGGGTCCTATAGATTTTATATGATTCAAGTGCCAGTCACGTGCCATTTCGGGTCATGACAGTTACAAAGTAACCATGTTGCAAAATACCATACCACATCAATACATAAGCAATCTTTAAGTTAGAATCATATATATAAGCACATTAAACATTAACAAGAGGAGAAGGAGGCAAAGCTTTTCATTTCATTTCCTCACCATTAACACAACCCAAGATATTAGTTAAGCATGATAAAAAGAAAAGCAAATAAGAAAAATAATCAAATAATCAAAGAAACAACAATATTATTAACACTCGAAGAAGCTTAGGTACAAGATATTGGTAACTTGTTCAACCTCCATAATGAAGCTCTCAAAAGAAAACATCAAGAAGGAAGAAGAAGAAGAAACCAAGTTGAAGCCCACTCAACTCTCAAGCCTAAACCAAAAATAAAAGAAAATGGAAAAAGGTATATTATCTATGCACACCCTTGCCTCTTTCTAGAATAAACAAACAATATAGATGAACTGATGTGACCCAAAAAAATGACCAGAAGAAAAATGGAGGGAAAAGGAGCTAAGGGGACCGGTGTTGCCGGATTTCCATGGGGTCTCGCCGGCCAAAATCTGAGCATATGGGCTCGTCTTGGCATGGTGTACTTGTGTGCTCTCCACAATCACTCTGATGCTGTTTGATTTATCTGTTTAAACCTGGTTTGCATTCAGAGACATGGAGGGAAACTTGATGCTAATATCACATCAAAACTTTTTGCATTTATTACCCGTCAAACCACACATGTGCCCACTTGCATTAATTGTGCAAGGGAAGCCCCCATATGGTCCATGTCAAAAATCTAGTGTCACACTGTAACGTTTTGAAAATCGATTCGGTGAAATTTCGAAAATTCGGTAAAATAAGGGGGTTTTCTGTAAAAAATCAAAATACAAATATCTTATTATAAAATTTAAATATACATATTCTAGCTATGTAATTGCTATTATTTGGTATTTATTGAGCCTCTGGTGAAATTTCAAATTTTCTGAAAAAAATATTATTTTATTATTATTTAAGCCGTCACTAATACATTTAATTAGGGAAAATTACAAATTGGAATGAGTTGAAACAAATTTTGTGCATCATAAAACATTAAATAAAATTTTATCATGTGGTTTTTGGAACGAAATCATTTGCCAAAACGGTTTAGAAATTATTGAAGAAAAAAGGCTTTTTTTTAGCGTAAATGGATGTTTGGAGTATTATATTTATCATTTTTCATCACCCCACACCCGTACCCACATCCACACACCCCCATTTACTTCTCCCCTTGAAGAATTCAGCAGCCCCCATTTATTTTCCCCACTTGAATTTCAAAGGAAAGAAATGAAAGAAAAGTAAAGAAAATGGAGAAATGAGGTGGACCTTTGATCTTGAATTGACTTTGACTTCTTCCCCCACTTTCTCAACCTCCCTCTCTCTCCTCTCCCACTCCCATTCCAGCCGACCCCCCTCCTCCTACAGTAGCAACAGCCCCCCCCATTCCTTTCTCTTTTCTCTTCAAACTTCATCAAAAAATTGCCTCAAATCCAAAAAAAAATATCCCAAAACCCAAATCCGACTCCTACCCATTTTAGCTTAGCCTGTATTGCATGGATCCTTATGAAAAGAGAGCATTTTGGGAGGCCATGGATGCTTGTGGATCTTCAAATGTTTTTGGGTATAATTCTGAAACATTTTTGGTTAATTTGTTACTAATTTCTTAAAGCTAAACTACTTAAGTGTTAATTAGGCTTAAGTTGCAAGTTTTGGAATTCAAGTTATGAATTTGAATGCAACTTAGGGTTTTATAAAATTGTGTTAATTTGCTAATTTGCTTACTAGGTTTTTGAAATTGGTTAAATACTTGGGATTAAAAATGTGTTTAGGTTTTTCATGACTTCATTAACTTTATTAAGTGTGGTTTAATGCTCTAGATCATGCAAATCTAAGCAAGATTGTAGTTTGTGCATTTTTGCTTTGAAATTGTTAAATTTTAGGTATTTTATAAACTAGAATATTAGGGTTTTTGGAATTTAATGAGATTAAATTCCGGGAATTGTATATATGACTTATTTAAGATATTTAATAAATATATTGGCCGCTACATTCATTTAAACATCCTGTTTTGTACAAAAACGGCGAACTGTGCTTGCTAGATTTTCGGAAAAATGACTTTTAAGTAAAATTGGGGTTTTTGTGAGTTTTAACCTAGTTTATATTAAAATTAGTGTTCGTGAATATGCAAATGAGTGTGATTGGATTTTTCTCGATGGTTTGACGTTTGTACATCGACATCGAGGGTTGGTTTGACTATTCTTGCATGCGTAGGCGATAGGTTTGGACCTATGCGCGATACGCGTGCCGATTTGATTTTCGTATGCCGTTTCGATTTCGAATTTAGTTTTAATGCGATATGGTGTGTTATGATATGTAGGAACCCCCATGTGGACTTCGATACGACAAGCAAGCGCGTGGCGACGTCGGCACCGGCTAGCGAGGACCAGGTGAGTAGATTTATATCTACGGGGAGAAGTCGGGTGGATGGCGTATAGCACCCCCGCAGTCCGTGGTGGTGTATACGGATGCGTATACACACCAACAATTATTATATGTTATTTGAGATTAATAACGATGCTTAGGATTGATATTGGTGTGTCGTATTACTTCAGTGTTGCGAACCCTAGGGTAGTGTTGCACTACACATACACACATACATACTTGCATACATTCCTATTGATATTTGCTCATGGGATTCTTCATAGTTATGGGTTCACATAGGTATGGGACTATGTGTTCACATACGGATTTGAGGATGATACTTGGGATTGAGCTGAGACGATGAGATTTGATTTGAGGCCGTGAGATCGGTGATATAGCAGGGTTCGTATCTTAGATACGACATGACGTTGTAGCGGGTCCTTGACGTAGTGTTTCACACACGTCCATGCATACATAGGCGGTATCAGTATGGTACTAGACGTAGATCAGTACCCCGATCATGATATTTGATAAAGAGGATACCAGGTGAATAGTATGATGAATGTGATATTGACCCGTACCCAGATTGGGATGCCGTACGACGGATTTACGTACGAGCTATATTGATGATTGATCCGCGCTCTTGACTTGGGATGCCTGATTATAGATATGGTATCGGATATGATATTATTGAGGCGGGATCACCGACTATACATATAGAGGTATGTATATGTATCGACTCAGATGATAGGCGGTTTCCTTACCTGTAGTTCAGCTTGTTAGTTCAGCCGTATAGTTTAGTGTAGTTGTTAGATTAGATTAGACTCCTACCTATTTCAAAAACTAACAAATCGTGGATATTTTAAAAGGCAGCCCAAGGGATCCTACGGATATTTCAAAAGACTTATCTTTTCATAAAAACACCGTAGCCCCTATTTTCAAAACCCCATGATTCGTGTTATTTCAAAAGGCACCATTTGTAGGACTTATATTAGATTAATGCAGATTAGTTATAGTTGCGTCTAGTATTCAGCTCCGGCTCATTTTTGTGGTTCGCTTCGCATCGCATGCTTATATTATGTTTCATACTCCATTGTTGATATCATATTGTTAGGACACCAGCACCATTACCGATGATGCGTATGTACCACGTACACTTACTTGCCGGCTCACACACATCTTCATCGGTAATTGCCATGTCACGTACACCTTAGAAAATATTATTGCTTGACATAGCGTACTTGCCTTATATGTTAGTTTAGACATTGTAGTTATTACCTGCTACTTCATGCATACTGTTATTCATTGTTATGCCGCATTCATGGATTCTCATGCATATATTCACTATTTTACGTGTTATTGAGATTTTGGATTCGGATTTCCATGAGATTTTCTGGATTTGGAGGAAAACCGCAAAAACTTATATGAACTGATATCTCTCTTTTTAAAATAAAAAGTGCGGTTTTCCCATGATGTATGAGTCGTCCACTATGAGTTTGCTGATGGATTTCGAGACCCGATTCGAGGAGACGGATGAACCGTTTCGGGTACATGGTGGACCCGGTAAGGTACCCCGGGGCAAGAAGCTCTTGATGATGATGATGTGAGTCTGGCAGGGGAGCACTACCTACCGGTGATATTACCCGACGCGTCGGATATCCGGAGGATACCATCGTGGTCTTGAGATGGATGGTAGGGGCCGGTCTGGACTGACGGCGCCCTAGATATTGTGATTGAGACTTGAGGTACATAGATTGTGACACAGAGATATCGAGGTATTTGGACACTTATTTTGTGTCGATGCTGGGCACTGTTTTATGCTGATTTCATATATGGTACCTCATTTCTTTTAAAATACAGGAATCTCACTGATTTATGAAACCAGTTTTATTCAGTACATGCATTCTGTTTCATGCGTTCATACATCATCCATATGATATATTGTTACCTGAGGCACTGACACGGGCACATGAGATTACACTCGGGTTAGATATTTACCCTAGCCATTGTTATAGGCTGCATGTTATATACATTTTTGAGGATATATTATGATCATTGACCTGGGTTGCGTTATTTATGCGATTTCTGTGCGTAGATATTTTTCTAATCACGAGTTGGCAACTCACCCCCGTTGTGCCCCAGTTTCTTGCAGGTTTGCCGTACAGGTTTCATTACGGCTTTGCGGGCTCAGTTTCACTCGGGTGACTTGCTAGTAGGTGGGTTTTTCTTGTATCGTACCCATCATATTACCTTGTATAATATTATTCCGTTGTATCTAGTAAATTCCATCAACCAAACATGTATTTATTGAGATAGAGACCAGTGTTGTTTATTCTTTCGACCTTAGAGTCGCTCGTTATATTTCTGGTGGTTTTGAGTTTCCTTTTGAGTTTTGATCCTCGCCGTTGGCGTTGTATATTATATTGTTTGTGTGGTTGTGACCGTCAATTGACGAAGTGCTAGCTCCCGCTTGGTGATGCCCTTTTCTTGATTTCGTATATTATTCATGTTGTATCCCGTTTGGGGGCCAGTATTTACAAAGGAGACTCTGCCGAAATTTTCAGTAAATTTTTGATGTTTTAAAAACCGCATAATTCGGCTTATGCTATTGAAATTACTTGCTTTAAGTTGGTTTTTCCTGCACTCTACTACTTTTCTTGGTTTGGATTTATCGGTTTTCGGTTTACTTAGATTACGTACGTCTCGAGACGTTCGTAGTTTAAGCGCCGGTCATGTTCCGTACTTTCGGGTCATGACAAAGTTGGTATCAGAGCGTTAGGTTTTAACCTTCGGAGCGTAGGATGACCCTTGGTTGATGGAATAGGTGACTAAAGTAGAGTGACGTACCGTTGGTATGTTCCGCGGCATATTTACGACACGCCACTCCACTTAAGAAGCCTTAGGATGTACATGTAAGTCCACGTTGCGACCCCCGGTTCTTACGGGGAGGCGGAAACGGTATAAAAATTAAATTTTTAGTGCAAGAGGCAACATGGACTAAACAAGGTCGGGATCGTTACCTAAACTAAAACTAGTAAACTTGCTAAAGGGATTTAGCTACTCGGATAGAAATGGTTATACCTAAACTTGAACTCCTTCTTCTTCAAACTTTGTGGAGGTTGATGGTTCTCTTCTCTTGTCGCCTTCTTCCGTCGAAGATGGATCCACCTCGAAGGCTCGACCTTTGGGCTCTTTCTCGAACTTGGAGTGAACTAGAATCGCCGGCTTGCTAAACCATTGATCCTAGAGTGAGTAGAGAGTGACTAGGGTTTGCTTTTCTTTTTAAAGAGAAGGATTCTCAACACATGAGAAGGTTTCTCTTTGCTAGAGGAAGAAGAAGATGAAGAGAGGAGAGAGAATGAATATGATAGAATGAGCTATTCTTTTCTTTCTTGCAACCATAATGCAAAAGAAAAGAATTATCTAATAATAATAATTGAAAATGAGAATAGTTGATGGTAATTTGGAATGACCACTACCATGCTTCATTTAAAAATGTAAGCATGAATCAAGGAAGACTTTTTAAAGCATGATGGTGGTCAATGGTCAACAAGTCAACCATGGTCAACAAGTCAACAAAAAAACAACCATAACAAAATTCTCATTTAATTACTATTATAAATAGATAATCCATAAATCCATTAGGGTTTGGAAAATGATAACTGTCAACTGTGCATACGCACCCGTTCCGAAACCCTAATGAAAAAACTCATCCTCCGCCTCAAGCAACTGTGCATACACACCTGCATTCTCGTTCCGAGGAACAAGAATACCGAGAAATAAAAGCAACCCCAAAACATATACCAGTATCTGGCTCAAACCAGAGCCTGCCAGTATAATCCGTTCGGACTCCAAACGTGCACAAGTGCGCGGATGAGAACGAACCCTGTCGCAAAACCATGCGACCTCTACTCTGTTTTGCCCAGAGGCGAATACCCTCTGTGTGGGACTCTAAAGACTCGACACTACGCTGGCAGTGGGTTTAACCACAGACCGCAAGCGGCACTAGCTGTGCGTAACGGTCCCCAGGTAGATGTCGACAAGAAGGCTGACGAGGTGAAACCCCATCTGTACTCCTACTGAGTCTGAATGTGACAGTCTCCGTACAGTCCGGTCTGTTCGTCTGATACATCGCATGGCGGGCCTAGGGGGTGGTAAACGTCAGTCCCCCAATAGCGGTACAAGTCGTGCCGGAGCGAAGCCCAAAACACCCTGAGATAACACTGGAAACCTACCAGTATATCTCGTTTGCCCTGGCCAGGGACTACTCGTGTAATGGCTCTCCTAGACACAGCGCGATGTCAACCCCCAATACCGGGAGAGACGAATCCTGTCTAACCGTCACTGCCTCCAAGTGCTTCGGGACTGTACCCAACCACCACCTGTTTGCACGACTCCTTTGAGCCGTGGTAGGGTAGTGATCAAAGTGCAGTGGGAACACACTTGAGGCGAAGTGCCAGTGTCAAGTCAGCGGACTAAGCTGTACTCATGTCACCTGGGAACTGATAACTGACGATAGGTATAATACCAACCTGTCAGTTCCCGACGAGTCCTGTCCAGTGTACTCGTAACCCAACGAGCACCCGTATACTATCTCCAGTACGACGTACTGATGGCTATGGGACAGACCATCTCCCACACTGGGATGAGAAGCGCATACGCTAGTCTACTCCGGAGTATCGATGCCCTGTCTCGATAGTCCTGCGACTAGGGACCTGTATAAGGATGTGCTTATAGATTACCCAGCCCCCACTAGTGTGACTGCCATCACAACGCTGGTAATCAAGCAAAGATCCTAAGGGCTCCACTAATGCGTATAAGTGATATACTGAAATAAACACAAGTACACATTGAAGTAGAAACAAACCAAGTAGCATACTACTATTTTGAGCAAGATTGTATATACAAGGTGAATATCCCAAGCATCCATTAAGTAATATACAAACTAGTATGATACAGTAATGGCCTCTAGGGCATATACACTAACAATCTCCCACTTGCACTAAGGCCATGTACTGGCGTATCGAAGACCTATCATCTCGATCAGCCGCTCGAACTGAGTCTGGGGCAA
Source organism: Agapanthus africanus (assembly GCA_030015575.1). Taxonomy (NCBI): domain Eukaryota; kingdom Viridiplantae; phylum Streptophyta; class Magnoliopsida; order Asparagales; family Amaryllidaceae; genus Agapanthus; species Agapanthus africanus. Next base: position 222,577,466 of record JASDDO010000029.1, read on the forward strand.
GGCCTTGGTGAATGGATCTGCAGTGTTCTCTTCTGAAGCAACCCTCCGAACCTCGATCTCCTTGCGATCCACGATCTCCCTGATCAGGTGATACCGCCTCAAGATGTGCCTGGATCTCTGATGGGACCTGGGTTCCTTCGCTAAAGCTATAGCCCCGTTGTTGTCGCAATACAGAGGTATTGGGTCAACAATGGACGGAACCACCTGAAGTTCTTTCAAGAACTTCCTCATCCAGACAGCTTCTTTTGCGGCATCAGATGCAGCGATGTATTCCGCTTCCATAGTCGAGTCTGCAACGGTTTCCTGTTTGGAACTCTTCCAACACACCGCCCCTCCATTGAGGGTAAAGACAAAACCCGACATGGACTTGGAATCATCCTTGTCACTCTGGAAGCTGGAGTCAGCAAAGGCCTCGATCTGGAGGTCTTTTCCGCCATACACCAAGAACATCTCCTTAGTCCTCCTCAGGTACTTGAGAATGTTCTTTACTGCTATCCAATGTTTCTCCCCAGGGTTTGACTGATACCGGCTTACTACACTCAGTGCATTAGCTACATCCGGTCTGGTACACAACATCGCATACATTATAGAGCCTACCGCAGAAGCGTAGGGTATAATAGACATGCGATCCCTCTCCAAATCAGTCTTGGGAGACATCTCTTTAGAGAGGGTGATCCCGTGACAAGCCGGTAGGTTACCGCGCTTGGAATCTTCCATACTGAATCTTTTCAGTACGGTGTCGATGTACCTGGACTGTGAAAGTCCTAATATCCTTTTGGATCTATCACGATGGATCCGGATCCCCAGGATGTATGAGGCATCACCCAGGTCTTTCATGGAGAACCTTTGTGACAAGAACCCCTTGACTGATTGTAGCATAGGAATGTCATTTCCTATCAAGAGAATGCCATCCACGTATAAAACGAGGAATACTACAGTTCTCGCTACAAATCTACTATAGATGCATGGTTCATCTGGATTTTTGATAAAGCCAAATTCTTTGACTGTCTCATCAAAGCAGATGTTCCAACTCCGCGATGCCTGCTTTAGTCCATAGATGGACTTAAGCAACTTGCACACCTTTCCGCTGCTCCCACTCTGAATGAAACCCTCTGGCTGGTCCATATAGACACACTCCTCTAAATTTCCATTTAGAAAAGCTGTCTTTACGTCCATTTGCCAGATCTCATAATCGTGGAAGGCAGCAATGGCAAGAAGGATCCGAATGGATTTCAGCATGGCTACTGGAGAAAAGGTTTCGTCGTAGTCCAAGCCAGGTCTTTGATGAAAACCCTTTGCTACCAGCCTAGCTTTATAGGTCTCAACCTGTCCATCTACACCAATCTTCCTTTTGAAGATCCACTTGCATCCTACGGGTTTTACCCCGTCTGGAGCAATGTCCAACGTCCATACCTTGTTGGTGTACATGGACTCCATTTCGGTCCGCATTGCATCCAGCCATTTCACTGAGTCAACGCTCTGAACGGCCTGCTGGAAGCTAGTGGGCTCATCATAATCTATGATGCAATCCTCTCTATCCCCGTCTATGAGAAAACCGCAGTATCTCTCGGGCGGATGAGACTGCCTACTACTCCTGCGGAGCGGCGTAGGAATGTCCTGTTCTGTTGAACCCTCTGGTTCCACTAACCTTTCAGTAATAGTCTGTGGTTCTGGAATTTCTTCCAGTTCTACTGCGCTCCCACTAATCTCCTTTTCCAAGAACTGGTGTTCTAGAAAGTCGGCATTATGAGAAACAAGGACTTTTTGTTCCTCTGCGTAGTAGAAAAGATACCCCCTGGTGTTCTTTGGGTATCCCACAAACTTGCACAGTACTGAGCGTGCCTCGAGCTTGTCCGCATGCTGCTTTTTGACAAAAGCCGGACATCCCCAGATCTTCAGATATTGAAGATAGGGTTTCTTCCCACTCCACATTTCATATGGTGTGGAAGGCACAGTCTTAGTCGGAACTCGGTTCAAAAGGTACGCAGCTGATTCTAGCGCATACCCCCAGAATGATTGCGGTAACTCAGCGTTACTCATCATGGACCGCACCATATCCAATAGGGTGCGGTTCCGTCTCTCCGATACACCGTTATGTTGCGGGGTGTAAGGAGGAGTAAGCTGAGAGAGAATTCCGTTCTCTTTTAAATAGTCCAGGAATTCGGCACTTAAGTATTCTCCACCTCGATCCGATCTTAGAATCTTAATACTTTTGCCGGTCTGTTTCTCTACTTCATTCTTATACTCCTGGAATTTTCCAAAGGCCTCGGACTTATGTTTCATTAAGAATACATAACCGTACCTTGAGAAATCATCCGTAAAAGTAATGAAGTAAGAATGTCCGCTTCGGGCATGTGTAGACATTGGACCGCACACGTCACTGTGTACGAGTCCCAAGAGCTCACTCGCTCTTACTCCATGTCCAGTAAACGGAGTCTTTGTCATCTTTCCCTTGAGACAGGATTGACAAGTGGCATACGATTGATATTCGAACGCATTCAAATACCCTTCTGTATGTAACTTAGTCAACCTTCTCTCATTGATGTGACCCAGTCTACAATGCCATAAGAAAGTCTGATTTATTTCTGGAGACTTTCTTTTGTGTGTATTCTGGACGTTGAAAATCTGTGGTTGGTTTAACACGTATATACCATTACTCAATATACCTGACCCAATCAAAACTTGATTAAGGTGAATGTTTACAACATTACTTACAAACGCAAATTCATAACCTTCTTTAGAAACTAAAGATACAGAAATGATATTACAAGTTGCGTTGGGTACAAAAAAGCAATTACGCAAAACCAAAACATGTCCATCTGACATTCCCAGGTGATAGTCCCCCACGGCTTTAGCATCCATGCTAGCTCCGTTCGCAACTCTGAGGGTCATGTCACCTGCCTTCAAAACCCTACGGTTTCTCAACGCCTGCAAAGAATTACAGATATGAGATCCTGATCCGGTATCCAATACCCAGGAAGTAGAGTTTATTGAAAGACAGTTTTCAATAACATACACACCTGAAGCTGAAGCTGCAACCTGCTTCAATTCCTGTGTTCTGGCCTTCCAGGCCCTGCAATCATTCTTCCAGTGTCCTTTCTTATGACAAAAGAAGCATTCTTCCTTATCCACAAGCTTCCCCGCTATCTTTGTTGCTTTACCTTTTCCCTTCGTATCCACTTTACTAACACCGCCCCTTGGTTTGGCGGGGGCCTTCTTCTTCTTTCCCTTGGCTTTCGCCTTGGACCTAGAAGAAGATGATCCTCCTACAAACAAAGTGGATGTTTCCCTACCTTTCTGTAGGGTGCCCTCTGCGCTCCTCAGCATGTTGAGGAGCTCTGATAGTTCAACCTCTTTTTCTTGCAAGTTGAAATTCAGTATGAACTGGGCGTAAGTGGATGGAAGGGACTGGAGAATTATATCCGTATATAGTTCACTGTCCAACGTGGTCCCAAGTTCCGCGAGCTCCTCAGTGTAGCCAATCATCTTAAGCACGTGGTCCGCTATCGATGATCCGACGGCCAACTTAGTCGAAAATAACTTCTTCGACACTTCGTATCTTGCGATACGAGACTGCTCTCCATACAGTTCTTTTGTATGAAGAAATATGGATTCCAAATCCATATTCTCGTGCCTCCTCTGATGGTCGTTGTCCATCGAGGCAAGTGCGAGGCACCTGGCCTTCGCGCTGTCAATCTCCCAAGTCTTACGGATTTCCTTATCCGCGACGCTGGAGGTGGGACCTGGGACGGGGGGAGCTTTGGTGGTAAGAAGATACCCCAGCTTGTCGTAAGTGATTGCCAATTTGACATTCCTGAGCCAATCTTTGTAGTTTGGCCCTGTCAGTATGTTTTTATCTAGAAGTAACTTAAGTCCAGTCATTTCGATTTGGTCGCTGCAGGGGGGAGAGAAGAAACACTTTAGCACGATGCTCTTGCAAGTTTAGAATGGTTTTTAATTTGTCTAAACAGGATGGCTCCCACTGTCTCTCGAATCCCTCCTCAAACCACAAAGGAAGAATTAGCCGGGATCAATCCCACCGTACAATACTTGCTTAACCGTTCAGCCAGGCCAGTGTCGGTACTTCGAGGGAGGTTTTCCAATGCTTTCGCGAAGTTCCTTAATTAAATAACCTCTTTTCCCTGGGGGCGTAACCCCGCTAACACCTTTCTAGGCACCTACTAGGTTTATAGCATTGATCGTTTAGTGAGAAATTTCCCGAGGAGTAGCATATACTCACAGTAGGATCGGGATCCAAATATCATCGCGTGACAAAACTGAAGGAATCCTACCAGAATCATCACACTCCAAATGGTATGCAAATCTAGCAAGTTTCAGTACTTATGAAACTCCCGATGTGGATTTTTGCCCCATGCTCTTATGACCTTGGCGTGAGGTCAAAATGTCATAAGTCACATGTCAAGTTCGTCCCATCATTATCCAGGTTAATTTGAATCCACCCGTACATACCCTTGACGTAGGCCAAAATGGCAGTACGACTGTCTCAAACCAACGCATTCTATCTATGCAACAGATAAATATTCGGCAGCTACCAATCACTATGCCTTGGCGTGAGGTCAAAATACATAGCTTGAATACTATCGAATATTTAACTGAAATGATGGAGGGCTACGGATGGTTTTGGCAAAACCGTGAACGTAGTGTACTTGATTTAGTCGATGGAACGAGATAGCTTTTAGAAGGAGTGGCTCAATCTCCGCATTTAAAAGTTAGTTTTGAAAAGAACCGAGTGGTTTTTCGAAAGTGTTCCAACGACTTTAACTTGGTTTATTATCTTGCATTAGTTCTTTTAATGCGTGATATTCTTGCATTAGTTCTTTTAATGCGTCCCATCATTTAATCCTACCATTGCAGAAAACAACCAAAATATGACGTACGCTTATGCCATTCGCATTCGCCACGGGGCCCCGTCATTACCCGTTAGGTTACTTAACTAACGACAGAGCGGGGGCTGGGCTAGCGCGGCTGTAAAACATAAGCAACGCCTAAATAGAAAGCAATGATAGACATTACAGATCACAGATGAATACATTGGATATACTAGCAATCCGCAATCCTTTCGAGCCTGGAACGAAAAGCGGATAACACGGTCGCGGTGAATAGCCAAATACCCCACCCAAGACCCCTACGGGTGCGGCAAACTACCCGCCAAGTCCTCGGTAGTTTGTGCACCCCTCCATGGGTCTATCCTAGGAGCAAAAACAGTAAAAAGAATTATACAATGACGGCTACAACCCCGACCCGGTTGTGCGGCCAAACAAATAATAATTATTACATCAATTTACATTTACAATGAATGAAAGAAAAACAAAAGCTCATCTCACATCCACCCCGGCTATTCACCCGCGACAGTCCAACACATTCATATACACATTCCAGCACATTACAGATCATGTATAACCCCGACTAATCGACTTATAGCGATTAGCCGACGTTCAATACATGCAAACATCACAGATATAACCATCATAGTCAAAGTGCAGTGAAGTTCGGAAAAAAATACGGAATTATAGGACCTCAAAAGGAAATTTCAGTTCTGGAAAATCTGGGCACATATAATATATTTTAAAAATCCCAAAACCAACACACAAACACTCTGCACGAAAATCGATGGACAGAAGGCGACAAAACGCGGCGCTTCCGCCGCACATACCTACCTCGTGCGGCGGAAGGGCGGCGGTTTGAGGGAATTAGGTCATCGTTTTTCATGGGTGAACTCACAAAACCCTGAGACGATTTTACAAGTATAAATTTTTTCATTTTGAGCCAAAAAAATTTCAACAGAAACTCAGGTTTTGTAATTTTTCCGGTTTTGTGATTTTTCGTTTCCGAACTTCGTTACACTTCACTACCAAGCTAGTTTAAGTTTAGTTAGGCTCTGATACCACTGTAAGTCCACGTTGCGACCCCCGGTTCTTACGGGGAGGCGGAAACGGTATAAAAATCAAATTTTTAGTGCAAGAGGCAACATGGACTAAACAAGGTCGGGATCGTTACCTAAACTAAAACTAGCAAACTTGCTAAAGGGATTTAGCTACTCGGATAGAAATGGTTATACCTAAACTTGAACTCCTTCTTCTTCAAACTTTGTGGAGGTTGATGGTTCTCTTCTCTTGTCGCCTTCTTCCGTCGAAGATGGATCCACCTCGAAGGCTCGACCTTTGGGCTCTTTCTCGAACTTGGAGTGAACTAGAATCGCCGGCTTGCTAAACCTTTGATCCTAGAGTGAGTAGAGAGTGACTAGGGTTTGCTTTTCTTTTTAAAGAGAAGGATTCTCAACACATGAGAAGGTTTCTCTTTGCTAGAGGAAGAAAAAGATGAAGAGAGGAGAGAGAATGAATATGATAGAATGAGCTATTCTTTTCTTTCTTGCAACCATAATGCAAAAGAAAAGAATTATCTAATAATAATAATTGAAAATGAGAATAGTTGATGGTAATTTGGAATGACCACTACCATGCTTCATTTAAAAATGTAAGCATGAATCAAGGAAGACTTTTTAAAGCATGATGGTGGTCAATGGTCAACAAGTCAACCATGGTCAACAAGTCAACAAAAAAACAACCATAACAAAATTCTCATTTAATTACTATTATAAATAGATAATCCATAAATCCATTAGGGTTTGGAAAATGATAACTGTCAACTGTGCATACGCACCCGTTCCGAAACCCTAATGAAAAAACTCATCCTCCGCCTCAAGCAACTGTGCATACACACCTGCATTCTCGTTCCGAGGAACAAGAATACTGAGATATAAAAGCAACCCCAAAACATATACCAGTATCTGGCTCAAACCAGAGCCTGCCAGTATAATCCGTTCGGACTCCAAACGTGCACAAGTGCGCGGATGAGAACGAACCCTGTCGCAAAACCATGCGACCTCTACTCTGTTTTGCCCAGAGGCGAATACCCTCTGTGTGGGACTCTAAAGACTCGACACTACGCTGGCAGTGGGTTTAACCACAGACCGCAAGCGGCACTAGCTGTGCGTAACGGTCCCCAGGTAGATGTCGACAAGAAGGCTGACGAGGTGAAACCCCATCTGTACTCCTACTGAGTCTGAATGTGACAGTCTCCGTACAGTCCGGTCTGTTCGTCTGATACATCGCATGGCGGGCCTAGGGGGTGGTAAACGTCAGTCCCCCAATAGCGGTACAAGTCGTGCCGGAGCGAAGCCCAAAACACCCTGAGATAACACTGGAAACCTACCAGTATATCTTGTTTGCCCTGGCCAGGGACTACTCGTGTAATGGCTCTCCTAGACACAGCGCGATGTCAACCCCCAATACCGGGAGAGACGAATCCTGTCTAACCGTCACTGCCTCCAAGTGCTTCGGGACTGCACCCAACCACCACCTGTTTGCACGACTCCTTTGAGCCGTGGTAGGGTAGTGATCAAAGTGCAGTGGGAACACACTTGAGGCGAAGTGCCAGTGTCAAGTCAGCGGACTAAGCTGTACTCATGTCACCTGGGAACTGATAACTGACGATAGGCATAATACCAACCTGTCAGTTCCCGACGAGTCCTGTCCAGTGTACTCGTAACCCAACGAGCACCCGTATACTATCTCCAGTACGACGTACTGATGGCTGTGGGACAGACCATCTCCCACACTGGGATGAGAAGCGCATACGCTAGTCTACTCCGGAGTATCGATGCCCTGTCTCGATAGTCCTGCGACTAGGGACCTGTATAAGGATGTGCTTATAGATTACCCAGCCCCCACTAGTGTGACTGCCATCACAACGCTGGTAATCAAGCAAAGATCCTAAGGGCTCCACTAATGCGTATAAGTGATATACTGAAATAAACACAAGTACACATTGAAGTAGAAACAAACCAAGTAGCATACTACTATTTTGAGCAAGATTGTATATACAAGGTGAATATCCCAAGCATCCATTAAGTAATATACAAACTAGTATGATACAGTAATGGCCTCTAGGGCATATACACTAGCAGTACATTTCCTTGTTCAGTATTATATTCCTTCCTGATCTAGCCTCATCGTTACCAGTTTGGTTTTGCTGCCATGATTTCGGGAAGGGAGAGCTACGGCTAGAGTTGCGGTCAGCAGGAGCTCGTCACAAACGAGGACTGACCAGGGCGTGATTCCGGCGACACCCGATTGTAGAGAGGTGTCTTTTGATTGTGTTTTCGCACCACGAGCGTTGATGGATCGCTGTATGAGAATACTCGGACGGACAGATCAGCACCAGAGGATTGAGCCAATGATAGAAGATCACTAATCACCCACGGATGAATGACTGAGACATGTGGTTCATTCGCCTACCCGATGAGAGGTCATCAGATAGATTGATTCCAGCTAGAGACGACTTCACGCGGAGACATTGGGAGTCGACAGAGACGATCGAATGTCAGAAACCTATTATTCCAAGTTTAAAGTAGTCGGAAGGACATGCTGGCAATTCTATGGTCCCTCAAGAAGAATGAAACCCTAACTCGACATAATGACCGTGTGAAAGCCTTTGAACCTTAGGGTTTGCGGCAGTTCCACGGCGCCATTAGTGAGGCTTGGGTTTGCCCTTCTACGGCTGGACCACCGATGCTGTGGTATGTACTCGATACTATTAAACTGTGCCTAAGATGTTGAGCTCTTGGGGGATTATGAGGTTTTGACGACTCAATCGGATGGCTCGACTTAATTCGGATGCTAGGTGGTGAGATGCATTCTTGGGAGACTCCAGATACGAGGATAGCCGTTGGAGCTCCGTCCATGCAGCCGCGACGAGACGAGTCCAAAACAGACGACATTAGAGAAAAGTGAAGTAAGATGTTCGTACCAGATCCAGATGAGATGACGTTCCACTCCGCCGACATCAGAGATGCGATGCGCATGCCGAGGCATGGTACTTGGATTTACCTTCCAGAAGGAGTCGCGATGAGTATGCAGTCGTTCCAGAGCAAGATACAGATATAGGAAAGGACGATGACTTCCGGACGGTTGGCAGAGACGAGACATGGAAGAGACCGTGAGCAGGATTCCTTCCAGGACACTGCTACAATGATACTTGCACCCAGGATCAGATGTGTCACGTACATTCAGAGAGCCAGAAGCCGACGCCAGTGATATGCTGTCTTACGAGTGGTCGTGATGATTGACCGGGAGATGACAAGAGACGTGCAAGCACGGGATCATCCCCGTTAGCACACCTGACAGGGCCGATGAGCCGATGGACCGAAAGATTGGTAATTCACAGTGAAGACCTTGACCCAGGAGTGGTCATTGTTACGCACACCAGCAGGCCAGAGTTCATGATCATCGACGAGACGTCCCACTAGTGACCGTGACAGTTGGCCGAGATTCTTAGAGGATGCGCTTGAGCGGTACTGTTCCGCCATTATCGATTACGATGTTTTGGGTGATTTGTTCGTATGATTTGATTTTGATGATTGAGGATTTACGATCTTTGCACAGTGTTGCACTTGATGTCGTTTTCGTGCTTTAGTTTCACATATTTGTGATTTTACGGTTTTAGACATTTGAGTTGATTTTGTGCGTATGCACGCACAGGAATTGGTTCCTGCACTCTGTATAGTTATTATATGCTTGCAGTGCAGTGATACGCCTTTCGTGCACTTAGATACACTGGACTTCGATTGCGATTTTGATACTCGGTATTTGTTTTGTGCACCTTGTGCACCTGATTGATTTTGCGCACGTTCGACGCTTTATATTGGATTTCATGATTTCGTGCACGATGAATGCACCTGATTTGGATTTTCGCGCATGTTGGGCGCATGTTTTGAAGGGTGATTTTGGTGCACACTAGAGGCACAAAATTGAGAATTTTTCGTGCATGTCAGGTGCACCTGATTTTGCTGTCAGGCACACATGTTGCCTATGACAGATGTTTCGTGCACACCTGATCCACTTAGATGTTGTTTCTGTGCGCATGTATGGCATATTCATGGATTTTGATTTCCGTGCGCACCAGACGCACGTAGCATTCATATGCATATTTTGGGGATTGATTTCGTATAGAGCAGTACGGTTTGATGATATTGCTATGTGTTTTCGTACTGAGCAGGACTAGTCAGAGGACAGTACCTGAATATATTTTGCATGCATTGATAGTTATAGAAGGGATTTCCAAAAAGCGAGCTATAGCCTCAGTATTTACCAACGTGTCTGATATGACACGAAATGTTTAAAACAAGGAGACCCTTCTAAATTGTTTCCAAAACGGCGGAACGTACATTTCAAACAAAGGTATATATGTATATAGTTATTTTCTTATGATAGACATCCGCCACTGTGCAGTGTTATACGCGTTGCACAGCGACTTAAATAGATTGGCATGCATTTCCTTCAGATACTTACAGATATAGATTCGATGTTTACATGTATAGTTTCGAGTTATATCATATTGGTTTGATTTCGATTTGGCATTGATGTCTTCTCCATGACTCCGATGATTGCGGGATACTTGATGGAGTTTTGATTTGAGTTATATGCTCATTTTTCACGCGCATGCGCTGCGCTGCGATTTGTTTTATGTATTTACACTTTCGGAGCCCCGACGACTTGATGGGTTTTCTTAGATATTTTAGTATTTGGAGGAGTTTGAATTTAAATTCGGGGACCGAATTTCTTTAAGGGGGGAAGATTGTAACGTTTTGAAAATCGTTTAGGTGAAATTTCGAAAAATCGGTAAAATAAAGGGGTTTTCTGTAAAAAGTCAAAATACAAATATCTTATTATAAAAATTAAATATAAATATTCTAGATATGTAATTGCTATTATTTGGTGTTTATTGAGCCGCTGGTGAAATTTCAAATTTTCTGAAAAAAATATTATTTTACTATTATTTAAGCCGTCACTAATACATTTAATTAGGGAAAATTACAAATTGCAATGAGTTGAAACAAATTTTGTGCATCATAAAACATTAAATAAAATTTTATCATGTGGTTTTTGGAACGAAATCATTTGCCAAAACGGTTTAGAAATTATTGAAGAAAAAAGACTTTTTTTTAGCGTAAATGGATGTTTGGGGTATTATATTTATCATTTTTCATCACCCCACACCCGTACCCACATCCACACACTCCCATTTACTTCTCCCCTTGAAGAATTCAGCAGCCCCCATTTATTTTCCCCACTTGAATTTCAAAGGAAAGAAATGAAAGAAAAGTAAAGAAAATGGAGAAATGAGGCGGACCTTTGACCTTGAATTGACTTTGACTTCTTCCCCCACTTTCTCTACCTCCCTCTCTCTCCTCTCCCACTCCCATTCCAGCCGACCCCCCTCCTCCTACAGCAGCAACAGTCCCCCCCCCCATTCCCTTCTCTTTTCTCTTCAAACTTCATCAAAAAATTGCCTCAAATCCAAAAAAAAATATCCCAAAACCCAAATCCGACTCTTACCCATTTTAGCTTAGCCCGTATAGCATGGATCCTTGTGAAAAGAGAGCATTTTGGGAGGCCATGGATGCTTGTGGATCTTCAAATGTTTTTGGGTATAATTCTAAAATATTTTTGCTTAATTTGTTACTAATTTCTTAAAGCTAAACTACTTAAGTGTTAATTAGGCTTAAGTTGCAAGTTTTGGAATTCAAGTTATGAATTTGAATGCAAGTTAGGGTTTTATAAAATTGTGTTAATTTGCTAATTTGCTTACTAGGTTTTTGAAATTTTTTAAATACTTGGGATTAAAACTGTGTTTAGGTTTTTCATGACTTCATTAACTTTATTAAGTGTGGTTTAATGCTTTAGATCATGCAAATCTAAGCTAGATTGTAGTTTGTGCATTTTTGCTTTGAAATTGTTAAATTTTAGGTATTTTGTAAACTAGAATATTAGGGTTTTTGGAATTTAATGAGATTAAATTCCGGGAATTGTTTATATGACTTATTTAAGATATTTAATAAATATATTGGCCACTACAATCATTTAAACTTCCTGTTTTGTACAAAAACGGCGAATTGTGCTTGCTAGATTTTCGGAAAAATGACTTTTTAAGTAAAATTGGGGTTTTTGTGAGTTTTAACCTAGTTTATATTAAAGTTAGTGTTCGTGAATGTGCAAATGAGTGTGATTGGATTTTTCTCGATGGTTTGACGTTTGTACATCGACATCGAGGGTTGGTTTGACTATTCTTGCATGCGTAGGCGATAGGTTTGGACCTATGCGTGATACGCGTGCCGATTTGATTTTCGTATGCCGTTTCGATTTTGAATTTAGTTTTAATGCGATATGGTGCGTTATGATATGTAGGTACCCCCATGTGGACTTCGAGACGACAAGCAAGCGCGTGGCGACGTCGGCACCGGCTAGCGAGGACCAAGTGAGTAGATTTAAATCTACGGGGAGAAGTCGGGTGGATGGCGTATAGCACCCCCGCAGTCCGTGGTGGTGTATACGAATACGTATACACACCAACAATTATTATATGTTATTTGGGATTAATAACGATGCTTAGGATTGATATTGGTGTGTTGTATTACTTTAGTGTTGCGAACCCTAGGGTAGTGTTGCACTACACATACACACATACATACTTGCATACATTCCTATTGATATGTGCTCATGGGATTCTTTATAGTTATAGGTTCACATGGGTATGGGACTATGTGTTGACATACGGATTTAAGAATGATACTTGGGATTGAGTTGAGGCAATGAGATTTGATTTGAGGCCGTGAGATCGGTGATATAGCAGGGTTCGTATCTTAGATACGACATGACGTTGTAGCGGGTCCTTGACGTAGTGTTTCACACACGTCCATGCATACGTAGGCGGTATCAGTATGGTACTAGACGTAGATCAGTACCCCGATCATGATATTTGATAAAGAGGATACCAGGTGAATAGTATGATGAATGTGATATTGACCCGTACCCAGATTGGGATGCCGTACGACGGATTTACGTACGAGCTATATTGATGATTGATCCGCACTCTTGACTTGGGATGCCTGATTATAGATATGGTATCGGATATGATATTATTGAGGCGGGATCACCGACTATACATATACAGGTATGTATATGTATCGACTCAGATGATAGGCGGTTTCCTTACCTGTAGTTCTGCTTGTTAGTTCAGCCGTATAGTTTAGTGTAGTTGTTAGATTAGATTAGACTCCTACCTATTTCAAAAACTAACAAATCGTGGGTATTTTAAAAGACAGACCAAAAGATCCTACGGATATTTCAAAAGACTTATCTTTTCATAAAAACACCGTAGCCCCTATTTTCAAAACCCCATGATTCGTGTTATTTCAAAAGGCACCATTTGTAGGACTTATATTAGATTAATGCAGATTAGTTATAGTTGCGTCTAGTATTCAGCTCCGGCTCATTTTTGTGGTTCGCTTCGCATCGCATGCTTATATTATGTTTCATACTCCATTGTTGATATCATATTGTTAGGACACCAGCACCATTACCGATGATGCGTATGTACCACGTACACTTACTTGCTGGCTCACACACATCTTCATCGGTAATTGCCATGTCACATACACCTTAGAAAATATTATTGCTTGACATAGCGTACTTGCCTTATATGTTAGTTTAGACATTGTAGTTATTACCTGCTACTTCATGCATACTGTTATTCATTGTTATGCCGCATTCATGGATTCTTATGCATATATTCACTATTTTACGTGTTATTGAGGTTTTGGATTCGGATTTCCATGAGATTTTCTGGATTTGGAGGAAAACCGCAAAAACTTATATGAACTGATTTATCTCTTTTTAAAATAAAAAGTACGGTTTTCCCATGATGTATGAGTCGTCCACTATGAGTTTGCTGATGGATTTCGAGACCCGATTCGAGGAGACGGATGAACCGTTTCGGGTACATGGTGGACCCGGTAAGGTATCCCGGGGAAAGAAGCGCGTGATGATGACGATGTGAGCCTGGCAGGGGAGCACTACCTACCGGTGATATTACCCGACGAGTCGGATATCCGGAGGATACCGTCGTGGTCTTGAGATGGATGGTAGGGGCCGGTCTGGACTGACGACGCCCTAGATATTATGATTGAGACTTGAGGTACATAGATTGTGACACAGAGATATCGAGGTATTTGGACACTTATTTTGTGTCGATGCTGGGCACTGTTTTATGCTGATTTCATATATGGTACCTCATTTCTTTTAAAATACAGGAATCTCACTGATTTATGAAACCAGTTTTATTCAGTACATGCATTCTGTTTCATGCGTTCATACATCATCCATATGATATATTGTTACCTGAGGCACTGACACGGGCACATGAGATTACACTCGGGTTAGATATTTACCCTAGCCATTGTTATAGGCTGCATGTTATATAAATTTTTGAGGATATATTATGATCATTGACCTAGGTTGCGTTATTTATGCGATTTCTGTGCGTAGATATTTTTCTATTCACGAGTTGGCAACTCACCCCCGTTGTGCCCCAGTTTCTTGCAGGTTTGCCGTACAGGTTTCATTACGGCTTTGCGGGCTCACTTTCACTCGGGTGACTTGCTAGTAGGTGGGTTTTTCTTGTATCGTACCCATCATATTACCTTGTATAATATTATTCCGTTGTATCTAGTAAATTCCATCAACCAAACATGTATTTATTGAGATATAGACCAGTGCTGTTTATTCTTTCGACCTTAGAGTCGCTCGTTATATTTCTGGTGGTTTTGAGTTTCCTTTTGAGTTTTGATCCTCGCCGTTGGCATTGTATATTATATTGTTTGTGTGGTTGTGACCGTCGATTGACGAAGTGCTAGCTCCCGCTTGGGGATGCCCTTTTCTTGATTTCGTATATTATTCATGTTGTATCCCGTTTGGGGGCCAGTATTTACAAAGGAGACTCTGCCGAAATTTTCAGTAAATTTTTGATGTTTTAAAAACCGCATAATTCGGCTGATGCTATTGAAATTACTTGCTTTAAGTTGGTTTTACCTGCACTCTACTACTTTTCTTGGTTTGGATTTCTGGGTTTTCGGTTTACTTAGATTACGTACGTTTAAGTGCCGGTCATGTTCCGTACTTTCGGGTCGTGACAAAGTTGGTATCAGAGCGTTAGGTTTTAACCTTCGGAGCGTAGGATGACCCTTGGTTGATGGAATAGGTGACTAAAGTAGAGTGACGTACCGTTGGTATGTTCCGCGGCATATTTACGACACGCCACTCCACTTAAGAAGCCTTAGGATGTACATTTCCTTGTTCAGTATTATATTCCTTCCTGATCTAGCCTCATCGTTACCAGTTTGGTTTTGCTGCCATGATTTCGGGCTGGGAGAGCTACGGCTAGAGTTGCGGTCAGCCGGAGCTCGTCACAAACGAGGACTGACCAGGGCGTGATTCCGGCGACACCCGATTGTAGAGAGGTGTCTTTTGATTGTGTTTTCGCACCACGAGCGTTGATGGATCGCTGTATGAGATTACTCGGATGGACAGATCAGCACCAGAGGATTGAGCCAATGATAGAAGATCGCTAGTCACCCACGGATGAATGACTGAGACATGTGGTTCGTTCGCCTACCCGATGAGAGGTCATCAGATAGATTGATTCCAGCTAGAGACGACTTCATGCGGAGACGTTGGGAGTCGACAGAGACGATCGAATGTCAGAAACCTATTATTCCAAGTTTAAAGTAGTCGGAAGAACATGCAGGCAATTCTATGGTCCCTCTAGAAGAATGAAACCCTAACTCGACATAATGACCGTGTGAAAGCCTTTGAAACTTAGGGTTTGCGGCAGTTCCACGGCGCCATTAGTGAGGCTTGGGTTTGCCCTTCTACGGCTGGACCACCGATGCTGTGGTATGTACTCGATACTATTAAACTGTGCCCAAGATGTTGAGCTCTTGGGAGATTATGAGGTTTTGACGACTCGATCGGATGGCTCGACTTAATTCGGATGCTAGGTGGTGAGATGCATTCTTGGGAGACTCCAGATACGAGGATAGCCGTTGGAGCTCCGTCCATGCAGCCGCGACGAGACGAGTCCAAAACAGACGACATTAGAGAAAAGTGAAGTAAGATGTTCGTACCAGATCTAGATGAGATGACGTTCCACTCCGCCGACATCAGAGATGCGATGCGCATGCCGAGGCATGGTACTTGGATTTACCTTCCAGAAGGAGTCGCGATGAGTATGTAGTCGTTCCAGAGCAAGATGCAGATATAGGAAAGGACGATGACTTCCGGACGATTGGCAGAGACGAGACATGGAAGAGACCGTGAGCAGGATTCCTTCCAGGACACTGCTGCAATGATACTTGCACCCAGGATCAGATGTGTCACGTACATTCAGAGAGCCAGAGGCCGACGCCAGTGATATGCTGTCTTACGAGTGGTCATGATGATTGACCGGGAGATGACAAGAGACGTGCCAGCACGGGATCATCCCCGTTAGCACACCTGACAGGGCCGATGAGCCGATGGACTGAAAGATTGATAATTCACAGTGAAGACCTTGACCCAGGAGTGGTCATTGTTACGCACACCAGCAGGCCAGAGTTCATGATCATCGACGAGACGTCCCACTAGTGACCGCGACAGTTGGCCGAGATTCTTAGAGGATGCGCTTGAGCGGTACTGTTCCGCCATTATCAATTAAGATGTTTTGGGTGATTTGTTCGTATGATTTGATTTTGATGATTGAGGATTTACGATCTTTGCACAGTATTGCACTTGATATCGTTTTCGTTCTTTAGTTTCACATATTTGTGATTTTACGGTTTTAGACATTTGAGTTGATTTTGTGCGTATGCACGCACACGAATTGGTTCCTGCACTCTGTATAGTTATTATATGCTTGCAGTGCAGTGATACGCCTTTCGTGCACTTAGATGCACTGGACTTCGATTTCGATTGTGATACTCGGTATTTGTTTTGTGCACCTTGTGCACCTGATTGATTTTGCGCACGTTCGGCGCTTGATATTGGATTTCATGATTTCGTGCACGATGGATGCACCTGATTTGGATTTTCGCGCATGTTGGGCGCATGTTTTGAAGGGTGATTTTGGGGCACACCAGAGGCGCTAAATTGAGAATTTTTCGTGCATGTCAGGTGCACCTGATTTTGCTGTCAGGAACACATGTTGCCTACGACAGATGTTTCGTGCACACCCGATGCACTTAGATGTTGTTTCTGTGTACATGTATGGCACATTCATGGATTTTGATTTCCGTGCGCACCAGACGCACGTAGCATTCATATGCATATTTTGGGGATTGATTTCGTATAGAGCAGTACGTTTTGATGATATTGCTATGTGTTTTTGTACTGAGCAGGACTAGTCAGAGGACAGTACCTGAATATATTTTGAATGCATTGATAGTTACAGAAGGGATTTCCAAAAAGCGAGCTATAGCCTCAGTATTTACCTACGTGTCTGATATGACACGAAATGTTTAAAACAAGGAGACCCTTCTAAATTGTTTCCAAAACGGCGGAACGTACATTTCAAACAAAGGTATATATGTATATAGTTATTTTCTTATGATAGACGTCCGCCACTGTGCAGTGTTATACGCGTTGCACAGTGACTTAAAGAGATTGGCATGCATTTCCTTCAGATACTTACAGATATAGATTCGATGTTTACATGTATAGTTTCGAGTTATATCATATTGGTTTGATTTGGATTTGGCATTGATGTCTTCTCCAAAGACTCCGATGATTGCGGGATGCTTAACGGAGTTTTGATTTGAGTTATATGCTCATTTTTCAAGCGCATGCGCTGCGCTACGATTTGTTTTATGTATTTACACTTTCGGAGCCCCGACGACTTGATGGGTTTTCTTAGATGTTTTAGTATTTAGGAGAGTTTGAATTTAAATTTGGGGACCGAATTTATTTAAGGGGGGAAGATTATAACGTTTTGAAAATCGTTTCGGTGAAATTTCGAAAAATCGGTAAAATAAGAGGGTTTTCTGTAAAAATTCAAAATACAAATATCTTATTATAAAAATTAAATATACATATTCTAGTTATGTAATTGCTATTATTTGGTGTTTATTGAGCCGCTGGTGAAATTTCAAATTTTCTGAAAAAAATATTATTTTATTATTATTTAAGCCGTCACTAATATATTTAATTAAGGAAAATTAAAAATTTGATTGAGTTGAAACAAATTTTGTGCATCATAAAACATTAAATAAAATTTTATCATGTGGTTTTTGGAACGAAATCATTTGCCAAAACGGTTTAGAAATTATTGAAGAAAAAAGGCTTTTTTTTTAACGTAAATGGATGTTTGGGGTATTATATTTATCATTTTTCATCACCCCACACCCGTACCCACATCCACACACTCCCATTTACTTCTCCCCTTGAAGAATTCAGCAGCCCCCATTTATTTTCCCCACTTGAATTTCAAAGGAAAGAAATGAAAGAAAAGTAAAGAAAATGGAGAAATGAGGTGGACCTTTGACCTTGAATTGACTTTGACTTCTTCCCCCACTTTCTCTACCTCTCTCTCTCTCCTGTCCCACTCGCATTCCAGCCGACCCGCCCTCTTCCTACAGCAGCAACAGCCCCCCCCATTCCCTTCTCTTTTCTCTTCAAACTTCATCAAAAAATTGCCTCAAATCCAAAAAAAAATATCCCAAAACCCAAATCCGACTCCTACCCATTTTAGCTTAGCCCGTATAGCATGGATCCTTATGAAAAGAGAGCATTTTGGGAGGCCATGGATGCTTGTGGATCTTCAAATGTTTTTGGGTATAATTCTAAAACATTTTTGCTTAATTTGTTACTAATTTCTTAAAGCTAAACTACTTAAGTGTTAATTAGGCTTAAGTTGTAAGTTTTGGAATTCAAGTTATGAATTTGAATGCAAGTTAGGGTTTTATAAAATTGTGTTAATTTGCTAATTTGCTTACTAGGTTTTTGAAATTGGTTAAATACTTGGGATTAAAAATGTGTTTAGGTTTTTCATGACTTCTTTAACTTTATTAAGTGTGGTTTAATGCTCTAGATCATGCAAATCTAAGCTAGATTGTAGTTTGTGCATTTTTACTTTGAAATTGTTAAATTTTAGGTATTTTGTAAACTAGAATATTAGGGTTTTTGGAATTTAATGAGATTAAATTCCGGGAATTGTATATATGACTTATTTAAGATATTTAATAAATATATTGGCCGCTACATTCATTTAAACATCCTGTTTTGTACAAAAACGGCGAATTGTGCTTGCTAGATTTTCGGAAAAATGACTTTTTAAGTAAAATTGGGGTTTTTGTGGGTTTTAACCTAGTTTATATTAAAATTAGTGTTCGTGAATGTGCAAATGAGTGTGATTGGATTTTTCTCGATGGTTTGACGTTTGTACATCGACATCGAGGGTTGGTTTGACTATTCTTGCATGCGTAGGCGATAGGTTTGGACCTATGCGTGATACGCGTGCCGATTTGATTTTCGCATGTCGTTTCTATTTCGAATTTAGTTTTAATGCGATATGGTGCGTTATGATATGTAGGTACCCCCATGTGGACTTCGAGACGACAAGCAAGCGCGTGGCGACGTCGGCACCGGCTAGCGAGGACCAGGTGAGTAGATTTATATCTACGGAGAGAAGTCGGGTGGATGGCGTATAGCACCCCCGCAGTCCGTGGTGGTGTATACGGATGCGTATACACACCAACAATTATTATATGTTATTTGGGATTAATAACGATGCTTAGGATGGATATTGGTGGTTGGATTACTTTAGTGTTGCGAATCCTAGGGTAGTGTTGCACTACACATACACACATACATACTTGCATACATTCCTATTGATATGTGCTCATGGGATTCTTTATAGTTATGGGTTCACATGGGTATGGGACTATGTGTTCACATACGGATTTGAGGATGATACTTGGGATTGAGCTGAGTCGATGAGATTTGATTTGAGGCCGTGAGATCGGTGATATAGCAGGGTTCGTATCTTAGATACGACATGACGTTGTAGAGGGTCCTTGACGTAGTGTTTTACACACGTCCATGCATAACGTAGGCGGTATCAGTATGGTACTAGACGTAGATCAGTACCCCGATCATGATATTTGATAAAGAGGATACCAGGTGAATAGTATGATGAATGTGATATTGACCCGTACCCAGATTGGGATGCCGTACGACGGATTTACGTACGAGCTATATTGATGATTGATCCGCACTCTTGACTTGGGATGCCTGATTATAGATATGGTATCGGATATGATATTATTGAGGCGGGATCACCGACTATACATATACAGGTATGTATATGTATCGACTCAGATGATAGGCGGTTTCCTTACCTGTAGTTCTGCTTGTTAGTTCAGCCGTATTGTTTAGTGTAGTTGTTAGATTAGATTAGACACCTACCTATTTCAACAACAAACAAATCGTGGGTATTTTAAAAGACAGCCCAAGGGATCCTACGGATATTTCAAAAGACTTATCTTTTCATAAAAACACCGTAGCCCCTATTTTCAAAACCCTATGATTCGTGTTATTTCAAAAGGCACCATTTGTAGTACTTATATTAGATTAATGCAGATTAGTTATAGTTGGGTCTAGTATTCAGCTCCGGCTCATTTTTGTGGTTCGCTTCGCATCGCATGCTTATATTATGTTTCATACTCCATTGTTGATATCATATTGTTAGGACACCAGCACCATTACCGATGATGCGTATGTACCACGTACACTTACTTGCCGGCTCACACACATCTTCATCGGTAATTGCCATGTCACGTACACCTTAGAAAATATTATTGCTTGACATAGCGTACTTGCCTTATATGTTAGTTTAGACATTGTAGTTATTACCTGCTACTTCATGCATACTGTTATTCATTGTTATGCCGCATTCATGGATTCTCATGCATATATTCACTATTTTACGAGTTATTGAGGTTTTGGATTCGGATTTCCATGAGATTTTCTGGATTTGGAGGAAAACCGCAAAAACTTTTATGAACTGATTTCTCTCTTTTTAAAATAAAAAGTGCGGTTTTCCCATGATGTATGAGTCGTCCACCATGAGTTTGCTGATGGATTTCGAGACTCGATTCGAGGAGACAGATGAACCGTTTCGGATACATGGTGGACCCGGTAAGGTACCCCGGGGCAAGAAGCGCGTGATGATGACGATGTGAGCCTGGCAGGGGAGCACTACCTACCGGTGATATTACCCGACGCGTCGGATATCCGGAGGATACCGTCGTGGTCTTGAGATGGGTGGTAGGGGCCGGTCTGGACTGACGGCGCCCTAGATATTATGATTGAGACTTGAGGTACATAGATTGTGACACAGAGATATCGAGGTATTTGGACACTTATTTTGTGTCGATGCTGGGCACTGTTTTATGCTGATTTCATATATGGTACCTCATTTCTTTTAAAATACAGGAATCTCACTGATTTATGAAACCAGTTTTATTCAGTACATGCATTCTGTTTCATGCGTTCATACATCATCCATATGATATATTGTTACCTGAGGCACTGACACGGGCACATCAGATTACACTCGGGTTAGATATTTACCTAGCCATTGTTATAGGCTGCATGTTATATACATTTTTGAGGATATATTATGATCATTGACCTAGGTTGCGTTATTTATGCGATTTCTGTACGTAGATATTTTTCTATTCACGAGTTGGCAACTCACCCCCGATATGCCCCAGTTTCTTGCAGGTTTGCCGTACAGGTTTCATTACGGCTTTGCGGGCTCAGTTTCATTCGGGTGACTTGCTAGTAGGTGGGTTTTTCTTGTATCGTACCCATCATATTACCTTGTATAATATTATTCCGTTGTATCTAGTAAATTCCATCAACCTAACATGTATTTATTGAGATAGAGACCAGTGTTGTTTATTCTTTCGACCTTAGAGTCGCTCGTTATATTTCTGGTGGTTTTGAGTTTCCTTTTGAGTTTTGATCCTCGCCGTTGGCGTTGTATATTATATTGTTGGTGTAGTTGTGACCGTCGATTGACGAAGAGCTAGCTCCCGCTTGGAGATGCTCTTTTCTTGATTTCGTATACTATTCATGTTGCATCCCGTTTGGGGGCCAGTATTTACAAAGGAGACTCTGCCGAAATTTTCAGTAAATTTTTGATGTTTTAAAAACCGCATAATTCGGCTTATGCTATTGAAATTATTTGCTTTAAGTTGGTTTTTCCTGCACTCTACTACTTTTCTTGGTTTGGATTTCTGGGTTTTCGGTTTACTTAGATTACGTACGTCTCGAGACGTTCGTAGTTTAAGTGCCGGTCATGTTCCGTACTTTCGGGTCGTGACACACACATGTATTGTGTTGGACGAAAAATTATGTGCACACTTGTTTATTGTAAAAGAGCTCTTTGGATATCGGTCGGTTCTCTGTTCTGATTGCAATGTCGGCTCTGAAATGCTATATCCGTGATATTGAGTGTGTTTCCAGTATTTTATCACGAATACCTGTAATCTGTAATTACTGAGAAGACACTGGTTAATAGCACTGATATATAACAAAATAGATAATGAATGAGCGGTATTAAAATGCAGTTTTCAGAGATGAACAAATACCCCCAAACTTATCTTTTTCTCGTACCGAGCAAAACAAAAAATCCTAGCCTCACTTTCGCAGTGAACGCGATTGCACTGAGTATGTGCAACAAGCCGTTAAACCTCAAGGTGTCCCTAGTGGCAGGAGTGTTGTCTCCTGAGGGTTTTCAGCAGATTACTCACAAAATCCAATCAAGTTAGTGTTGTAGAGAAACTGTTGATTCTAATCTTAAGTTAGAAATTAAAGTTAGAAGTTCTATCACCCAAGTCAGAAACGTTAAACCTTATTTTTCACTCCTCACAATTTGTTTAACATAAGCTTATACGCGTCTTTACGAGATTGTGCGGATAGTGTCTATAAATTTTTAAGAACTTGAGTAGGGTCATCATGTCTTAAGTAGGGACCAGGATAAACTTCTAAAGGATCACACGAGTTTGAAAGGAGTTTAAGAATTTCTCAAGTTTCATTCTCCAGTTAGGTTTCAAATCAGAATTTATATCGTTTTTAATAGAGAACCTAAGTTTTATTCTTCACTCCTACCTTTCACTTGTTTTTGTTCATATACACCCATGTTATTGTGCAAAACGTCTTTATAAATATACCTTCATATCTCTGCGAAAAAATATTGTTTTTAATAGAAAATTTGTCATCGCCAAGATTATTCTCCCATAAAGAACCGTTAGGACTTTTAACTCGGGGAGAACACTTGCTTAGCTTGTTTTATTTGGCGATTGGAAACTAAGTGAGCTTTAGGTCAATGACTCCCAAACCAGATGATTTTCGGGCATTAGGTGTGAAAACACCCCCAACGACTTAATTACCCAAGTTACCAAGGCCACAAAACAAAATACTCATTTTATTTGCATTTAAAATATTCTGAAGGCAGTGCACACGGAGATATTGACAGCATTTTTTTAATTCCGAAGACGTGTTTATGTGGATAAGGTGTGTAATCATATTAACAAGGTTCCAGATGGGTTATTTTTTAGACTTATAGCTTCTATTAAAACCTTAATAATATCCTTCATATCCATTTTACCTTGTGAACTAATCTTGTTATTACTTAATTCAGAACAAACCTGTTTAATCCTAAATATGCTTATCGATTTTCAAAAAATTTGAAGACATGTCAGACATTCATCTAATTCTCAAAAACATATGACACGTGTAAAGTGATATAAAAGATGCATATCGGCTAGGGTTAAACACAAAAGAGGGTTATCTTTCGGGTTTTCAATCTCTTGAAAAGAATTTAGTTCTTCCATCTTATCAACCGAACCGTCGGACTTCGAATCTAAGTTCTCTCGCTAGCTAACATGACAAAAAAGTTTTTATGTTTTTTGGAAAAAAATTCAAAATTTTATGGGTTTTTAAATATATATGCAATGCAGAATATATATATGATGCAGCAAAATAAACGCATAGCTCACCCCCAAACCTGAGTTTTACGATGTTCTCATCGTTGCGCCCATCTCCGGTAGCTAGACTTAGACATCAGGGTGAGAATTTTATTCACAGAAAAAGAAAAAAAGCCTAAGACTAATTACAGTATATACAAGTTAAAAGATTGGGTTAGTCCAGAAATTAACACCAGCTATTTAAATTTTTTATCAATATAGTGCAATGGCTGGTAAAAGAATATGTATATAAAGAAGAAAAAGAAAAAGTATATGTTAGATGTTAGTGAAAGGCATGATCGTGTAAAAATAGGGATCGGAAGACGTTGAAAGTGAAGATGAAGTTTTGAAGAGGTCAAAGAATTGTTTTCTGAATGAATTGAATGTTCATAAAGCACATGTTGAGTTCCGAAGTCAAATTCGTTTAAAAACTGGAGTTCATCCACAAAAAGTTCGGCAAAAGAAAGGTTCATAGGATGTTCCCAAATTAATCCTGACTCAAACTCGCCAAGAATATCAAGTTCATCAGCAAAAATTTCCTCAATACTCTGCATGAAAGAATGTTTTCCAAGGCTGCCTTCCTCTCTATGATTTTCTACAATCCTACTCTTATCGCAATAGCTCACTAACTCTCCCAAAACGAATTCTCTTTCATCACATTCATACCTGGGTTGGTTCATGTCATTTAAAAAAGTAGGTTCCCACACTAACGTTTCTTCCGAAACAATATCACTAGGTCATACAAAAATTTTGGGTTCCTGATCATTGATCTCTTCAAACAATATATCCAAACCATACCCAACAAATTCATAAGCTCCCTCATTTAAAATTAGAGTACAAAAATCATCGGACTGACTCAGAGGGTTTACTTGTGTGTCCAGATAACACTGGGTCAATTCATTTGAATCATCATCTATGAAATCATCAAAATTCGTTTGATCGTTTATCTCACTTGGATGACTTCCTAGATGACAGATATTGACACTATGTGGTTCTGATTGAACGTGTTCACTCTTTAGAATCACTACAGCTACATGCTCTTCAGTTCTAGCCAAAGATTGATCTTGAGCATGAAACAATTGCTCAGACTGAAACAATTGCTCAGAATGTTGTATACATAGGGCTAGCGTAGCAGCTGTTTGATTCTTGACCGCAATCATCACTTCAATACCTTTCTCTAAAGCGGTCAACCTAGCTTCCATCTGACCATCATTTCCTAAGGATGGGTCAGTTGTTTCAGGAAGAGAAGGTTGTGACGGTGGTGATGCTAAAGCAGTTACCCTGTCGACCTCTTTCTCTAAATCTTCAATCATTAGGTCTCTAATTGAAGTGTGACTGAGTTCAAGAGTGTTAGGTGGGTGACCATTATCAAAAATCTGGGACGGTTGGTCACCACCTAGAAAAAGACAATTTTCATGAATGTGGGAAGAATCGTGGCAATTTGAACAAATGAATTGGGACTGAGTGTAAACAAAAGAATAAGAATCGTAAAAATTGTATTAAATCGTGTATCACCCATATTAACAAGAATTCACAAATATCACAAAAACATAGAATATCACACCCCTAGCAGTTTGTGTTATGCCAGTCAATTAGACCTGCTTAAGAACCTGATTGTCGAAGTAAAACTGTGTCGAGAAACGGACTCAAGATATATGGATCATGAAGCCAGGTAAGTGCAAGAGATAAAGGGAGGTTTTCCAACGCTTTCATGAAGTTCCTTAATTAGATAAATCTTTCTCTTGAACACTTACCTAGACACCCCGTGAACGATATACCGTTAAGCGGTGTTCTAAACGCAGTTAACTTCCCTTAATGAGCGCGAAGTCCTTAAAGTCAAAGTTCTAGTTGATTTTAAATTACCGTGGGTTTGTAAGAATGCAGTTTTGTGATTTGTGGGCTATGGAGAAAGGTGATGAAATCCTTTACCGTATTTTGTTTGGCCATGCTCTTAATATCCGTATTAAGATGCAAATGAGCAATTCAATAAAAGAATTCAAGAATTCAATCAATAAAGCAATTCTTTTTTTGTTTTAGGCTTCAACGCTGTAACAAATATGGGTTAGTTCTTTGTGTAATTGGTGGCAAAATTGTGCGAAGAATCCGGCAGAAGATAGAAATATTGGAATGCGCCGGATTCAAGAAGAATGTGTTAGGAAATACGTACTGATGCGATTTGGGTTAAGAAACCCCTTTGAAGTGATTACGGGTATTTGAATGTTCGCTTGCGTGGGTCAAACTACCCGGATCTTTTGCACTATACTTCACTAACGTTTTTCAATTGAATTTGAGCCTCGCTCCGCACGATCGCTGGTCGTAATTTCTTAAAAACTGAAATTTGGGAAAAATATGATATTTAGTGTCAAAAGCGATATATCTGCCCCAATTCCTGCACATTAAAAATTATAAAAGTCAAACAATACCACTAGAATACCAACAAGTCACTGGAGATCACACAAAAAGAAAAAAACCAAAAATACCCCCATTGGACCCGGCGGCGCCGGATTTTACAGTGATGTCGCCGGTCTTGTTTAGGAGTTAGGTGCTCTATTTTTTGTGGGTTCTCTAGGCTAGCTAAGTGCTCTTATGGTATAACTTGATTTTTAAAATAAATTTCAGGGTATTAGAAGGTTCAGCAATAGAGAGCAAAGTCAGAAAATTGTGTGTTATGTTTGGTTTGAAAAAAAATTGAGTTAGAAATTAGTGAGTTGGTACGAACCAGAAATAACAATTCCTAATGACTAGCAACTCCCCGGTAACGATGCCAAAAACATGTTGGGAACTTCACTCGCGCGCGCAAACGCGTATGTTTTTCAAAATGGAATCGTTTTAAGGAAATGGATGCGTACGCGAGCTCGGTCTCGTTTTAAAATTTATAAACCGCAAGTGCACGGCGCGTTGTAGCAAGTCGGCAGGTACGGGTCGATCCACAGGGAATTGTGTATTAGGTCTTGTTGTTTAAGGTTCAAAAAATAACGAATTGGTTGGTTTATCACAAAAAAATGAAGAATACGAAAACAAAGAAAACAAGTTAAGAAAGAAGTGGTTGTGGCTTTGCCTCGGAAGGTCGAATCGCGACGATTCCTTCAACGCTCCTTTGATCATTAGTTGTTCGTCCTTACGTCGATCCCGGCATCAAGCATGATTTGTCAAGGCGGTTGCGAAGCACCAATCATCAAATTCCAATATTCGCCGCTAAACACGAATCGAGTCCATTTTGTTCACTTACTATTTGTATGTCCAAGCTTGGGGTATCAACACTAAGCACGAGAGTTAGCAAGCATACCACAACATCAAAAACACAAATTAGTGAGTGAAAGCAAATGATTTTAGTGTTGAGTTTGCTAAGTGTTTGTGATAGTATATAGTATATGAAACCAAGAGATTTGTCATGTCATTTAATCACAAAATACTATATCTAAAACCTAGCAACCTTAACACTAAATTGATTTTAACTTAAACATTGAAGTGGGGAAAGGGAGTGAATACGGTATATGAGGAGGTTACAAAGTAACCATGTTTCAAAATACCACACCACATCAATAAAAAAACAATCTTTAAGTTAGAATCATATATATAAGTACATTAAACATTAACAAGAGGAGGAGAAAGCAAAGCCTTTCATCTCATTTCCTCACCATTACCACAACCCAAGATATTAGTTAAGCATGATAAAAAGAAAAGAAAATAAGAAAAATAAGCAAATAATCAAAGAAACAACAATATTATTTACACTTGAAGAAGCTTAGGTACAAGATATTGGTAACTTGTTCAACCTCAATAATGAAGCTCTCAAAAGAAAGCTTAAAGAGGGAAGAAGAAGAAGAAACCAAGTTGAAGCCCACTCAACACTCAAGCCTAAACCAAAAACAAAAGAAAATGGAAAAATGTATATTATCTATGCACACCCTTGCCTCTAATATGTTCTGGTATTTATTGGCCTCTTTCCAGAATAAACAAACAATATAGATGGACTGATGTGACCCAAAGAAATGACCAGAAGAAAAATGAGGGGAAAGGAGCTAAGAGGATCGGTGTCGCCGGATTTTCATGGGGTCTCGCATGCCAAAATCCGAGCATATGGGCTCGTCTTGGAATGGTGTACTTGTGTGCTCTCCACAATCACTCTGATGCTATTTGATTTATCTGTTTAAACCCGGTTTGCATTCAGAGACATGGAGGGAAACTTGATGCCAATATCACATCAAAACATTTTGCATTTATTACCCATCAAACCACACATGTGCCAACTTGCATGAATTGTGTAAAGGCAGCCTCCATATGGTCCATGTCAAAAAGCTAGAGTCGCACATGTATTGTGTTGGACCAAAAATTGTGTGCACACTTGTTTATTGCAAAAGTGCTCTTTGGATATTGGTCGGTTCTCTGTTCTGATTGCAGTGTCATCTCTGAAACGCTATATCCGTGATATTGAGTGTGTTTTCAGTGTTTTATCATTAATACATGTAATCTATAATTACTGAGCAGACACTGGTTAATAGCACCGATATATAACAAAATAGATAATGAATGAGTGGTATTAAAATGCATTTTTCAGAGATGAACACTCGACAGTACGCCGGCAATGAGTTACTGGATAAATCCATAACCTCAAGAACGTTAGCGGCACTAGCTGTACGTAACGGCTACCCGGGTACCTGTCGAAAAGGAAGGCCGACGAGCAAACTCATCCGGATCCCTATTGAGCCTATCCGTGACAATCTCCGTACAATCCGGTCTCTTTGTTTGAGAGTATCGCATACCAGATCTACTGGGTGGTAAACGTCAGACCCTAATAACCCGATAATTCGTGCTGATGCGGCTCAGGACCAATCCGGGAAACTGCTGATCAACCTATCTGTAAATCCCAACTGCCTTGTCCAAGGTCCTTTGGTCTCGGCCAATCGAACACAATGCGATATCGACTTCCTGTACCGGGAGAGATGAATCACCAACAATCGCTTACTGCCTCCATATGGCTCAGGACTGTACCCAACCAAAACTTGTTTGCACGCCTTAGTAGAGCCGTGGTAGGGTAGTGATCAAAATACAGTGGGAACTCACACGAGAAAATGACGATCTCAGGTTTAAAAACTAACCTGTACTCATGTCACCTGTGAACTTCCATCTGACGATAGGTATAATACAATATAGAAGTTCTCGGTGAGTCCGTCCAGTGTACTCACCCCTAGTGAGCACCTGTATACAATCTTAGTTGCTAAAGACCATTTTTTGCGGGACTATACAATCGCCCCTTGTCGGGGTCCAGAAATGTATACCCTAGTCTACTCCGGAATATCGGGGCCCAGTCTCGATACTCCCACGACTAGGGGCCTTTTAAGGATGTGCGTACCGACTACCCGGCTCTTACAAGTATGATCGCCATCACAACACAGGTAGTCTAGCAAGGATCCTACGGGCTTTATCAACATGTATGAATGATACGTAATAGCAAGTAAAACATATGCACATGTTAAGATAAAGACAAACCAGATAACATACTATCATATCGAGCAAGACTGTCCTGTACATATATATGTCCAAGCATCCACATGTATACATATACAATAATGGCCTCTAGGGCATACATTTCCAACGAAACGATAGTATGCTATCTGATTTGTCTTTATCCTTGATGTGTACACTTTTTACTTGTTATTACGTGTCGCTAATACATAATGATGAAGCCCATATGATTCTTGCTTCACTACCAGCATTATGATGGAGATCATATATGTGAGAGCTGGGTGATCTATAAGCACATCCTTAAATGTCCCTAATTGTGGGAGTATCGAGACTGTGCATCGATATTCCAGAGTAGACTAATGTATACATTTCGAGACCCTGATAGGGGCGGTGCCTGGTCTCACAAGCCATTGGTGTTATGTCACCTAAGATAGTATACAGGTGCTCACTGGAGGTGAGTACACTGGACGGACTCACCGAGAACTTCTAGATGGTATAATACCTATCGTCAAATGGAAGTTCTCAGGTGGAATGAGTACAGGTTAGTCCTTTGACAAGAAATCTTCATTTGTTTCGTGTGAGTTCCGTACTTTGATTACAACCCTACCACGGCTCAAAGGAGTCGTGCAAACAGGTTTTAGTTAGGTACAGTCCCAATCCACATGGAGGTAGTGGTCGACTGTCAGGGATTCATCTCTCCTGGTATTACGAGTCGATATCGCGCTGTGTTCAGTTGGCTATCACCAGAAATACATGGCCACGGTAGGGGAGATTCATTGATAGTTGTTCAGTAGTATCTCAGTTGATGAGCTTGACTTAGACACGACTTATCAGGTTAGTAGGGGTCTGACGTTATCCACCGCTTAGACCCGATATGCGATACTCTTTGATGAAGAGACCGGACTATATGGAGATTGTCACATTCAGGCACAGTAGGGTAAGAACGCACTTGATTGTCGACCCCCCTTTCGACAAGTACCTAGGTAGCCGTTACGTACAGCTAGTGGCGCTGATGTGCTTGTGGTTAAACCCACTGCCACCGTATTTTCAAGTCTTTAGAGCCCCACACAGAGGGTTTTCCAGGTTCAGGCGACAAATATAGGAGCCGTACATTGGTACGTGCAAGGGGTCCGATTAAATACGTGTACGGGCTACATGGACTTTAATCGGACGGTTGATAATGCTAGCCGGCTTAGGATTAAGCCGGAGTATTAATTCAGGTTTTGATTTAATAATTTATATAGGTATTTAGATACATATATTTTAGTATTATTGTTCACTATTCATTTTTCTCTCATTGGTGCCTCCGTATTTTTATACAGATACACGTATAAGTAGCGATACATATACCAGGTGAAGTATTCCGTATTTATACGGGAATGCTTCTAGAAGAAAAAACACCTCATATTTGTTTTTCTTTTTAGAAAAACAAATACGGTAATGAGGTGTAAAGGTGGAGGAGAGGTGGCATGAAGCATGTAAAGTGGAATGGCTTGTATTGTTGATCATTGATTGTGCACTATTGATGCATGGTGGATATATGTAGCCATTCTCTTCTATTTTTTTGACTTGATGTTTTTGTCTCTAGACTTGAGCTCATGCTCCATGTTTCCTTCATGCTTGAACCTCATTCTCTTCGTTCTTCTTGTTGCTCTCATTTTTTAGCATGGTTTAAGAGAGATATTTTTATTGGAGTATTCCTATATCACCGACTATCCAAACCTAGCGAATTTGGGTCGTCGGTTAGAACCTCCTCCGTGTTCCCTCGGGTGGATTGTCTTCGGCGAAGGGTGGTCGATTCTTAAGCACGATCCCGGTGGCTACGATCTTGGAGGAGTCTTCCACAATTGGGTGGACATGCGACAAAAGTTGTATTTCTCAAACCTTGGATGTTTTAGATTTCTAGTTTAGGGTGTTTGGATCGAATTCTTGGGTTTACGCGTCTGGTGCCCAGAAAAAGTTTTTGTTTTCGATTCTGCCTCGCCTGCGGCCTTCCCGATGCGGACGCCGGATCCCAACATATTTATGAATATGATCGCATCAGATGTCTAAAAAAATTTCTAAGGTAGGCATCGCTCATTTTGGGAGATAGTGGATCTCTGCAAAGTTGATATACAGAGAGATATAGTTAGAAACATTGTGGTGGTATAACATTTCAGAAAATAGAAAATATTATTTTGGAATTTAAATAATAAAATAATGAATTTTACGAATATTATACGAGTATGGATTTGAGTTTTAGTAGAATAGTATAATTATATAACTATATTTTGGAAAATAATTGAGAATTAAAATAAATTATTATTTATGAAAGCATTTAATTGATTTGGGCTTTTTATAAATCTGTATATAATTATCTCCATACAAGTAGTGTCAAAATTAATTAATGTTTTCCTAATTATGCACTAAACCAAATTTTATTTTGTTAACCATGCTTGTGTGCATGAAATGCGATTTACATATTTTCTTTTCTTTTCTTGTGATGGCTTCACATTTGCAAAGAGAAAAAGAAAAAGAAAAGACAAGAAAAGAAAAAAAATTGGAAAAGAATGAGACATGAGGGGAGTCAAAGGGACAAAGGGTTGTGGTCATGAGAGAGAGAGAGAGAGAGAGGAGGGAGCCATGGTTACTACAACCATTCTATTGTTCACAACTCAATTGGTTATCTCCTGTTCTTCTTCATCTTCTTCCCCACATCCTTCTTGACCTCCTACACCACTACAAACCATCCCCAAACCATCTCTAAACACTTGAAAACCTTCACTAAAAATATTCCTAACCTCACCCCAAGTTTCATGGTGGGATCAAGTTTTCGTTTTGGATGCATTATGCCATCTTGGAATTTTCTTGAGTTGCTTCTTGAGGTTAAATTTGTTAGTTGTATGTATGCCCTAGAGGCCAGTATTGTACAGATGATGTATATTATATTGGATGCTTAGACATATATAGAGATGATTTTCTTGCTCGATATGATAGTATGCTATCTGGTTACTCTTTATCTTAACATGTACACTCGTCTCTTTAAACTGTCTTATAGTTACATGTTGATAAAGCCCTTACGATGTGTACTTGACTACTTGGACTATGATGCAGATCATACTAGTGGGGACATGGTAGTCCATAAGTACATCCTCCAAGGTCCCTAGTCGTGGGTGTATCGAGACGGGGCATCGATATACTAGTGTAGACTAGCGTATACGCTTCTCGACCCATGAGATGGGCGATGGATGATCCCATATCCATTGGTGTTTGACATCAAAGATGGTATACGGGTGCTCAGTGGAGACTGGGTACACTGGACGGACTCGCCGAGAAATCCCAGATGGTATTATACCTCACGTCAGATGGCAGTTCTCAGGTGACACTTGTACAGGTTAGTCTGTAGACCCGAGATCGTCATAGAGTCTTGTGTGATTCCTACTGTACTTTGATCTCCACCTTACCACGTCCGTGAGGGCATGCAAAACGGTGGTCTTTGGGTACAGTCCCGAGTCACATGGAGACAATGAGCGATAGGAGGGGTTTCGTCTCTCCCGGTATTGGAGGTTGATGTTGCGCTGTGCTCGATTGACCGTAACAGGGAAGTCCCTGGCCAGGGCTGATCAGAGATATGCTGGTAAGTGTTACGAGTAGTTTCTCGACCCGTTATGAGCCTCACATCGGCTTGACTTATCGGTTATTGGGGTCTGACGTTTACCACCCCTAGATTTGATATGCGACATATCAGAGAACAGACCGGACTGTACGGTAAGTGTTACTGGTTGGATTCACAGGAGTGTGAGCGGGCTAGCTCGTCGATCTTCTGATCGCTCAATACCCGGCTGGCCGTTACGTTTAGCGGACCACTTGCGGCTTGTGGGTGTTTGATATGATCATCATCTGCTACCGGCGTATTGACGAGTCTTTAGAGTCCTACACAGAGGTTTCCTGGCTCAAGCGAAACGAAATAGGAGCGCATATGAGATATGTGCGGGAGCGAGAATAATGCGTGTATGTGATACCGTATTTCATTCTCGCGATGAATGTATCGATTGGTTATATGCGATATAACCTAGATATCGAATCAAGGATTGATTCGATAAGCCGATACATAGGATACTAGTCGGTTATATGCGATATGACCGGATCGTTAAGTCAAGTGTTGATTTAATGATTTAATGTATAATTATATATTTGATATATTACTTTGCATTATCTAGTATTAGTTCACTTTATATGGATTTTCTCACTTGAAGTGCAAGAAGTATATGTGATATACTTTTGTGCACATATTTGTATCATGTTTGATGATACTTGATCATCTAGTTAAGTGTATAGAATTAAACCATGATTAATTTGATGGTTAGGGTTTTGCATATTCATTTATTTATTTATTTGTTCATTTATTTATTTGGAAAGGATAAAGATGAGGATGGTGGCTTTCTTTGTTTCTTATTGAAGCTTCATGAAGCTTTGACTTAGTCACCATTCTTGTCTCATGCTTAACCCTAACCATTTGAACTAACCCTAGTTGATTCTCTACACTTAACTATGGTTAATATTATGATAAGTATTCATTTTATTTTTCATTTTAA
The DNA here is from genome assembly GCA_030015575.1 of Agapanthus africanus. Lineage (NCBI taxonomy): Eukaryota > Viridiplantae > Streptophyta > Magnoliopsida > Asparagales > Amaryllidaceae > Agapanthus > Agapanthus africanus. The sequence continues at coordinate 222,611,429 of JASDDO010000029.1, forward strand.
AAGACTTATCATAACATTTCCTTCTTCTTGATCTTCTTCTTCAAGAAAGAAAGCTTGATGCCATCAATGGCAACTTGAGTTCTAAAGTGAGAAATCCAATTCTAAAGTGAACCCACCTCCTATTTCTTCACCCTCTACCTCTTGCCAAGTCGTTTTGGGTGTTTTCTTCACAAGTTTCACAAATTTGTGAAGTCGGAGCTTGAACTTGTGATGCCTCGACGTAGATCATCTTCGGCACGAAGCCGACGACCTAGTCCGCCGATTTCTCCGATCAAGCCGACGATCGAGTCTAGGATTCGAGATGGACAGCGAGAGGACGCCTACGTGGAGCTAAGGAAGTGGAGAACCGGATCTACAAAGGTTGTAGCCTCTCTCCTTTAGTTAAGTTGTTAACTAGATTCATATATCGCCTAAACTTCTAGTCAACGATCCGTATTAGGGTTTCTCGGAACCCATAAAATTTGAAATTGGCATGGTTGATGCTTTGTGAGACCTCTATAGTGTGCCTAGGAACCCTAAAAAATTGTTGGAGATAGTGCCCTCAGAGTCAATTATTGGATCACAGGCACGTGATTGCAATGATTGAGGGAGGACCTATCCCGGTAGGACAGTGTTACTCAAGATGATAGTATGCTATCTGGTTTATCTTTATCATCGTGTACTGCTTTAGGTGACCTTACAGGTCACTATTGCACGTTGATAGAGCCCCCAGGATTCTTGCTTGACTACCAGCAGTATGAGGGCGATCATATACGTGGGAGCTGGGGTCTATAAGCACATCCTTAAAAGGTCCCTAGTCGTGGGAGTTTCGAGACAGGGCATCGATACTCTAGAGTAGACTAGTGTATACAGTCGAGACCCCGACGGGGGCGGTGGCCGGTCTCACAAGCCACTGGTGTCAGTTGGTTCACCTAAGATGTATACAGGTGCTCATTGGGTTATGAGTACACCGGACAGGACTCACCGGGAACATGCTAGTTGGTCTTATACCTGACGTCGGATAGCAGTTCCCTGGTGACATGTGTACAGGTTAGTTCATCGATCTGAGGATCGTCATTTGTCTCGTGTGAGTTCCCACTGTACTTTGATTACTACCCTACCACGCTCAAAGGAGACGTGCAAATAGGTTTTAGTTGGGCACAGTCCCGAGCCACATGGAGGGAGTGAGCGGATCTTCGGGGGTTCGTCTCACCTGGTATTGGGGGTGAGGACGCGCTGTGTCTAGGAGAGCCCTTACATGAAAATCCTTGGCCAAGGCAGGAGATTTACTGGTAGGTATTCCAGTAGTATCTCAGGGCGTTCTGGGCTACACTCCGACACGACTTGTACCGCTTTTGGGAGTCTTACTTTTACCAACCCCCTAGGCCCGCCATGCGATGCTCATAGACGAACGGACCGGACTGTACGGATATTGTCACTGACAGGCTCAGTAGGGTGTCGGATGAGTTCGCTCATCGACGTCCCTTTTGGTCAATACCTGGTAGCCCGTTACGTATAGGCTAATACCTCTGACGTGCTAGTAGTTAAATCCACAACCAAGGTGTTGACAAGTCTTTAGAGTCCCCCACAGACCAGTTTCTCAAGTTTCGGGTGAAACGCTGTAGAGGCCGTATGGAGATATGGCAGGGTTCGATAAGATACGTGCGGTATTACACGGATCATGATCGGACGGTTAATACTAGCGGGCTTTGGTTTAAGCCGGATCCTAGTATAGTAGAGTGTAGATTATGTCTCTTTGCATTTGTATTTCGGTCGGAATACAAATGCGGGTATTTATATACAGTAGCGGGGTTTTCCTGTAATTTATTACGGGATCAGTTTTTGGGGTTGCCAGTTTGTTTTCCGTTTCGGCCATATTTCTTTGTATATTTCATTGGCCAAAGATTGGTGGAGGAGGGCTTATTTGCAATTGTGCAAATAAGCATTTTGGAGGGTTGTCTTTGCATATTGATGCTTCATGATGGTGCACTTTCATTGACTTCTTGACTTCATCATTGCTTGACTTTTGCAAGTCATGATGGTTGGTTGAGTGTTGGTTTTATGGTAATGATTTTATTCTCACATCATCACTCATCATTCTTGCTTCACATTTCTTATGGTCACCTCCTTTTGGGTTCCTATACTCACCAACATCACATGATCATATATTATGGCCGGCCATTCCCAAGGGAGGGGGCTGAAATTTTTTTGGGGTGATTTTGAGCGCTCATTTGGTTTCAAAATACTCTCGAGTTCACCACAAAAATTCCATATATCATTCCTCCGCTTATATGGAAATTTCCCCAATACCCCATGAGACACATAGCTCAGTACACTATTCTACAACAAATCTTGGGCACGTCGACTCGCCAATTTCGTGCCCGAGTTGCATCGGACCAGAGGCGGGAGTCCGTAAAAGAAGCCGGCGATGTGGTGCCCTTCCGGCGACGTGATGGAGACCGGAGATTCCGCGGGAGATCGGGACGACGACGAGAAGGCCGAAGGACTCGGATCACTCGGTATATCTCTCTACCCCTTCTCTAGATAGCTAGGACTAGATTAATGGCCCGATCCGGGTTAATAGTGCGCGGTGGCACCGGTTCAAAATGTTAAAGTAAATTATCGCTTCCGCATTCCGGCGTCGGATTGACGGCCGGGGCGCCGCCGTGCACTTACAGTGGTATCAGAGCCTCGCCATTAACCTAGTCTAGCTTTGTCTAATGTGTTTACACTTTCGATCGAACAAAATTCCAAAAACCCGGGTTTTCTTTACATCAGTTTTCTGTCGATTTTTTTTCTAGCTCCAATAATTTTTCAGTGTGTTGCAGATGTATGTACATGGAATTCTAAGCATACTGTAAAATTCGATGCACTGATTCCCTAGAACGACCACGGAACTGCGGCCAAACCCCTGTTTGGGCCGCGGTTCCGCGGCAATAAGAAGGAATCATTGCACCAATTTTTTACAGAGGCCTCCTGACTTGAAAATATGGTTTTTGGAACATTCTTTTTGGGCCCAGAATTTCTTTAAGTGCTACAGTAATCCTTGGGGGCCCACTTGGTAAAATTTGATCGATCGAAAATTTTAAACACATTAGTTCACAGTATTTACATTATATCTGCGACCGTGAATGTCACTTGATCAGTAAATCCTGTCTAACTGCTATAGCCCGATTAGACGGATTTGCGAATGTGACATTCACATTGATGTTCTGTGATTGTACTGTGATGTTGCGGATTGGTCTTGGGGGATAGCCTGGATACAATGCTATTACAGTTTTTTGTTGTATTATGTACATTTGATATTGCGGGGCGAGCGTCCGACATGTTGACTGCCGTCACTGCCTGTTTGTATTATTCTTTCGGGGCACGACCAGGTTGCGGTCGATGTACCCGTCGTATGTATATTTTACTTTCTGTACTAGGATTTCCCCGCGGTGGGGTGCATGGATAGCTGGATTCTAGAGGGCAACGAGCCCGCATCTCATGGCATTGAGACGGAGGGGGCTTCACTCTAGAATTGGCGGGCTATTCGCCGCACTCGTAGGGGGTACAGGTTGACCAAGGAGGGGTGCCCAAGTTACCGGATTCCGTGAAGTGCTGGGTGGTCCATTCACGTTGCTGAAGGGGGCTGCCTCGCTTCAGGTTTTGGCGGGTAACTTGCCGCGCCCGTAGGGGTCTAGGATTTCATTGCGCAGGCTATCCACACGACCATGGGAACTTCGGGTTTCAGTAGCGGCTCTGTGAAACCCGGGGATCCCAGATATCTGTATTGTTCTGTGATGCTGTACATTTCTGTGATGTTGCATTTTATCACGCCTTGAGCGAAAATTATATATTATATATACATTAGTAGATGTTGTATATGTTTTGCATCCGCGCTAGTCCAGTCCCCGCTCTGTCGTTAGTTAGCTAACCTAACGGGTAATGACGGGACCCAGTGGCGAATGCGGATGGCATATACGTACGTCATTATTTTCGTTCTTTATTGGTGTGATCAATTGATGGGACTGCGTTGATTCGGATCAATGCAAGTTAAAAACAAACCTAATCTGATGTTGTTGGAACATTTTTCAAAAAGCTATTATTGCAAGGACGTTCACTTTTCTTTTGCATCGTGGTATTCAGTTGGAATATCCTGCTCCTCAGTCGACGAGGCAAGGGCCGAGATCCATTCACCGGGAGTGACCCCTTGGACAGAAGTTTGCGTCAGGGCAATAACTTCACTTTAGCCGATTACTTTTGCTTTGCATCGTGGTATTCAGTTGGAATATCCTGCAGCTCATTCTACGAGGAAAGAGCCAAGATCCCTTCACCGGGAGTGACCTCTTTAGCAAAGGTTTTCGTCACTATATTTTTATAAAGCTATCCGTTCCTTCAACGATATCAAGTTCATTACGTTAAAGTTTTTCTCCAGAAACCATTCGTAGCCCTCCATCATTTCAGTTAAATATTCCGTAGTATTCAAGCTATGTATTTTGACCTCACTCCAAGGCATAGTGATTGGTAGCTGCCGGATATTTATCTGTTGCATAGATAGATGCGTTGGTTTGGGACAGTCGTACTACTATTTTGGCCTACGTCAAGGGTATGTACGGGTGGGTTCAAATTAACCTGGACAATGATGGGTAGAACTTGACATGTGATTTATGATATTTTGACCTCACGCCAAGGTCATAAGAGCAATGGGCAAAAATCACATCGGGAGTTTCTAAAGAAACTGAAACTTGCCAGATTTGCGCATACCTTCTGGAGTATGATAGCGTGAGCGGATTCCATCACGTTATCATGCGGTGATAGTTGGATCCTGATTCCCACTGATGAATTGGTTTACTCCTCGGGACATCCCGACTAATTCTTCTTTTAGGTTTGGAGGAGAATTTGACGGTACAGTGGGAGGTTTCCAGATTAGATAAATTGGTAACCATTCTGATCTAGGTTAGAGTGCACGCTGAGTGTTTCTTTTCTCTCTCTTTGGCAGCGACCATTAACCCGACCCTAGACTATGACTCAGTGACCAAGTTGACCGAACCTTCTTAAACACTGGCTTTTGGATTGTCAGAGTTGCAAATCTCATTGCCACTCCAACTTTTACCCTTTTCTCAAGGACACCCCGTATTACTACGAACGTCCACTTCCATTGGACAAAACCATCGTATGGTTATATACAAACTCGAAGGAATTTATTCGAGGATGGTTTCCGGTTCTGGAGAAAACGGATAGGATTATTCAGTTGTCTTTTCCTTTTTACCTTCTCTCAAGTTGCGAGTACTCCTTGGTTTAGGAGATAGTACACCTATTACGCAAATTGGATAGTCTTCTTCCAAACCATAGGCAGGTGCCGAACGGTAGGGAATGAAGAAAACCAATTAGCCTAAACGGTGTACAGAAGGTATTATGTAAAGACAAAGAATGGGATTAGAAGGAGGGCAAAGTAAATTGCGACTGCTATTCACGACCAAACCAAGTATTTCATTACCACTCCCACATCACCTTTGTATTTCTCCAGGACACTCCGTATCACTACGAAGATCCACAGTTTATTGGATACTCCATCGTATGATTATATACGAACTCGAAAGGAACTTGTTCCAGTTCGGGGATGGATTCTGGTTCAGGAGAAATAGGAATAGGGTTTATTCGGTTGTCTTTTATCCTCACCTTCTCTCGCATTGCTAGTGCTCCTAGGATTAGGACAGTACACCCATTATGCTTATTGGATAGTCTTCTTCCAAACCATAGGCTGGTGCCGAACGGTAGGGAAGGAAGAAAACCATTTGGCCTAAAGGGGTGTAGAGAAGGTAATGACTAAAGACATATGAAGGGATTTGGAGAGGTGGCAGAGATTTATACGGTTACAGTTGTGAATCTGGAAGAGGCATTACTAGGAATACCAGGATACCCCTACGAAACATTTCAATGTTTCAGCTTCACTGTGTACTGTTAAAGGAAAACTGGTTTCCCGATTAGATACTTACTCCAGGGTATGTATTTACCATATATGATTCTCACATCTGTATGGTTTTACAGATGATGAGTGGGAGTAAGTTATTGGGAATTAGGTGATCATCCTCATTATATCGGAATTCGTTGTAATTGGTGATATTTGAGAAAGTCACCTGGGTTGTTTGCCGGACGGCGAATATTTGGTTTTGAATATCCGTTATAATGCACCAATTTCAAATTGATATATCTGTACGTCTATTTTTATAGAGTGAGATATATCTTTTTGAAATTATGTCGATGACATTTACCTATATCAGTTGATGTTTAGGTAAGGAGCATTAAACTGCGGTGTAATTCTTCTTAACCATAAGTACAGTTTTCAACCTGCAACACACAGGGAGTGAGTTTTTAGACTCAAGGGACTTGTACAGAGTATTGTATATTGTCCAGTGTCCATTGAGGACAAAGGGGTTGGTTCTCGTACTATATTCGGTTTACTTATGACTTCTCTAGTTTTTAGACAGGTGTTTCGTAGAAACACAAGGTCCGAATTTTGAGAAGTTATGGGTATTTGAATAAAGTAGAGAACCAGGTGTTGCAAGTATCGGGATTCTTCAAGGTAATAGAAGATGTAGATACTTGTGTATGGTATTCAGTTGACAGTAATGATTAAGAGAACTTGCTTCTCTTTCAGGTTACTCATAATTGGAAGTACTCATAAGTTGAGTAATGCTGATCGGCCTCACTCCATTTACTTGACATGCACTGGAGACAGCTACATGATTTGAATCTGGTTCAATTAAATCAGTGCCTCTGTTTCTATATTGGATATAGAACAGTTCATATCTTAACGTTGTTAAGGTACGGTGAGTTGTCTGGCTTATGCTTAAAACCAGACTCTGGATAACTCAAGGTACGTTTCTGTAATGGCTCTTTGTGGGTTGACCCAGGCTATGACGAGGGTTGACTTTCTACCATCTAGAAGATCAATAGTGATATTGTTCTAGACTCGCCACAGTTTTAAGTAAAATGGATTTTTTCAGAAAACAGTAGTGGGAGTATGGTAGAACTGAAAGTGATTCCAGAACCACAAACGATTACTGAAGATTTTGATAGGAACCTAAAGATTCAATCTGGTTTGATATTCCATTGGCCACTCCGCAGATACAGTGGGTAACCTTAGGCACCCGAGAGGTACTTCGGTATGCTCAAGGATGGTGACAGGGAGGTTCTTGTTTACCCAGACTTTCCATTGCTGTTGTTCCAGGCTGCAAAAACCGGAAGGAGGATGAGTATAGCGTCGTTCTAAACTAGCTTTAGAAGTGTACGTGTATATGACTCTGCCAGAGGGTTGTCGTAGTCAGTGGGAGCAGCGGAAGCATTGGTGGACAGGTAGCTTATGTCTATTTATAGATTAAAGCAGATATAGTGGAGATAGATCATCAATTTCTGATGTGACAGTCATAGGCTTGACTTCATCAGAATAGGGGATGGATCTGTTGAGAAGGTAGTAGGGTGTGATGTCATGGTATTTGGATGACATACACAGAGTAGAAGTGATATTCCTATACTACGATCGGTTATACTTTGGTCGTCACATAGTGGTTTCTCCACATGGGACTTGGACATTATATCAGACATACTGGTTACTAGATCTATGGTTTTAGACCTAAATTTGGGTGGTTTCCAAATTAAAGGTACTTAGACAGCATTCTAAGAGTATTTAGAATAGACGATTCCTGTCACGGTAGTGTACCTGCAGGTGATGGAGTCACCCTCACCAAAGGTGTCTTACAGACTAAAGGGGAGAGGGGTGTGCATGATTGGCATATCACTTGCTAAGGCAATTGAGTCAATCATGAGATATCAAGTACCACACCAGATATTGTTTTTGCACTAGATGCAATAAGTTGACATTGATCCAATCCTGAAGAAAGAGTCGGAAGCAGTTTTAGAACATAAGTGGATGTTCTAGGGATATGATAACGACAGCCTCATTCGGGAAACAGTTATCATTCCAGGCTTCCAAGGTGACTTGGACGACAGGGAGGTTGTCACAGTTATAGTTTTCCTTTTGACGAGGGGCTGTATTTTGGACAGGTGGTCCAAGGAAATACTGAGGGAGGCATGGCGCAGGATACTGATTAAGTTCAGTTGACGATACAGTCTAAGAAGTTTGGATATGGAATTCATTTATGAGCTAGGTCCCATCAGACATCCAGACACATTCTAAGACAGGTATTGCTCCTTTCGGGAGATGGCTTTCTCCGCGAACTTGAGATATAGAGAGACATAGAAAGAAACATCAGAGCGGATCCACTCACTGAGGCTATTCCTCGAACGCAATAGTTTCGTAAACGAGCTTTGTGAGACTGACAAGTAGAGGAGTTGGGTGTTCGGTATCACACGGGCTGTGAGTATGCGATATCGCAATAATTAGCCTTGAGTGCAAGTAGGAGATTGTTGGAGATAGTACCCTCAGAGTCAATTATTGGATCACAGGCACGTGATTGCAATGATTGAGGGAGGACCTATCCCGGTAGGACAGTCTTACTCAAGATGATAATATGCTATCTAGTTTATCTTTATCATCATGAACTGCTTTAGGTGACCGTACAGGTCACTATTGTACGTTGATAGAGCCCCTAGGATTTTTGCTTGACTACTAGCAGTATGAGGGCGATCATATACGTGGGAGCTGGGGTCTATAAGCACATCCTTAAAAGGTCCCTAGTCGTGGGAGTTTCGAGACAGGGCATCGATACTCCAGAGTAGACTAGTGTATACAGTCGAGACCCCGACGAGGGGCGGTGGCCGGTCTCATAAGCCACTGGTGTCAGTTGGTTCACCTAAGATGTATACAGGTGCTCATTGGGTTATGAGTACACCGGACAGGACTCGCCGGGAACATGATAGTTGGTCTTATACCTGACGCCAGATAGCAGTTTCCTGGTGACATGTGTACAGGTTAGTTCACCGACCTGAGGATCGTCATTTGTCTCGTGTGAGTTCCCACTGTACTTTGATTACTACCCTACCACGCTCAAAGGAGACGTGCAAACAGGTTTTAGTTGGGTACAGTCCCGAGCCACATGGAGGCAGTGAGCGGATCTTCGGGGGTTCGTCTCTCCCGGTATTAGGGGTGAGGTCGCGCTGTGTCTAGGAGAGCCCTTACATGAAAGTCCTTGGCCAAGGCAGGAGATTTACTGGTAGGTATTCCAGTAGTATCTCAGGGTGTTCTGGGCTACACTCCGACACGACTTGTACCGCTTTTGGGGGTCTGACTTTTACCAACCCCCTAGGCCCGCCATGCGATGCTCATAGACGAACGGACCGGACTGTACGGATATTGTCACTGACAGGCTTAGTAGGGTGTCAGGATGAGTTCGCTCATCGACGTCCCTTTTGGTCAATACCTGGTAGCCCGTTACGTATAGGCTAATACCTCTGACGTGCTAGTGGTTAAATCCACAACCAAGGTGTTGACGAGTCTCTAGAGTCCCCCACATACCAGTTTCTCAAGTTTCGGGCGAAACGCTGTAGAGGCCGTATGGAGATATGGCAGGGTTCGATCAGATACGTGCGATATTGCACGGATCATGATCGGAGGGATAACACTAGCGGGCTTTGGTTTAAGCCGGATCTTAGTATAGTAGAGTGTAGATTTTGTCTCTTTGCATTTGTATTTCGGTCGGAATACAAATGCGGCTATTTATATACAGTAGCGGGGTTTTCCTGTAATTTATTACGGGATCAGTTTTTGGGGTTGCCAGTTTGTTTTCCGTTTCGGCCATATTTCTTTGTATCTTTCATTTGCCGAAGATTGGTGGAGGAGGGCTTATTTGCAATTGTGCAAATAAGCATTTTGGAGGGTTGTCTTTGCATATTGATGCTTCATGATGGTGCACTTTCATTGACTTCTTGACATCATCATTGCTTGACTTTTGCAAGTCATGATGGTTGGTTGAGTGTTGGTTTTATGGTAATAATTTTATTCTCACATCATCATTCATCATTCTTGCTTCACATTTCTTATGGTCACCTCCTTTGGGTTCCTACACTCACCACCATCACATGATCATATATTGTGGCCAGCCATTCCTTAGGGTGGGGGCTGAAATTTTTTTGGGGTGATTTTGAGCTCTCATTTGGTTTCAAAATACTCTCTAGTTCACCATAAAAATTCCATATATCATTTCCTCCACTTATATGGCAACTTCCCCAATACCCCATGAGACACATAGCTCACTACACTATTCTACAGCATACCTTAGGCACGTCGACTCGCCAACTTCGTGCCCGAGTTACCTCGGACCAGAGGCGGGAGCCCGTAAAAGAAGCCGGCGATGTGGTGCCCTTCCAGCGACGTGATGGAGACCGGAGATTCCACGGGAGATCAGGACGACGACGAGAAGACCGGAGGACTCGGATCACTCGGTATATCTCTCTACCCCTTCTCTAGATAGCTAGGACTAGATTAATGGCCCGATCCGGGTTGATAGTGCGCGGTGGTGCCGGTTCAAAAAGTTAAAGTAAATCATCGCTTCCGCATTCCGGCGTCGGATTGACGGCCGGGGCGCCGCCATGCACTTACACAAACTCTCACCTTTCATCAATTCTTTAGTTTTCCTAACCCCACAAACTAGTTAGAGTTAGTTTTAGAGCCTTATGTGCATGTTTTGTAAACTTAAATTATTCTAAAATGAGGCTTGATGGATGAAACTTGTAGTAGTGGTGTAGTTGAGGGTTGTTTAGTGACCACAACCCTATTAAGTGATAGATTAAGCATGTTAGTGCAAGTAACTTTGGTCAACACGAGTTTAGAATTTTCCGATATCGGTTTTTTATTGACTTTTGAGGATAAAATAGAATTTGTGATAACTTGGGAACTCTGAAAATTTAATAGAGGATACAGAGAGATGTATTGACTAGTAGAAAGACACCGTAGAACCCCGAGCCCCCAATTTCCATTACTGGCCGCAAATTTAATCATTTTGACCGCAATTGTCGGGTCGATTTTGGAGTTAGGGTGTGAATCTTGTTCTGTAGCTCACTCACTAAATAACTAAGCCTACTCTATATGTTAAAAAGTCCTAGAGCACCAGGATAAAAATCTGGAGTTGTTTTACTTGATTTCTGGCAATGTTTTATGATATTTAGAAAATTGGATTTTAATATTGTGTTGTGACTCAGTCGTTTGACGTTCATATGTCGACGTCGGGGAGTAGTTTGTCTTTTTAGCACATGTTGACCATAGATTCTAACCTATGTGCTCTTCCCTCGTGATTTCAATTTTGAATTAAGTTTTTATGTGATTTTGGTTCTGATTTCGATTGTAGGTACAATCACGTGGACTTTCGAGACGACGAAGAAGAGCAAGGCATTCATCGACATCGACTAAGGCAAGGCGTGTTGAGGTGAGTAGATGTATATCTATGTGGGAAGTCGGGTGGATGGCATATAACACCCCCGCAACCGTAGAATTAGGATATGATATAGATACTAGAATGATATACCCCTAGTATTATTTCTTAGCCTATGAGCTATATCTACTTATGTAAGTTTATATATATATGATTACCTTATATGATATAAATTTACTAATGATATAAGAATATTTGTGATATGATGATATGAGTCGATATGATACGAGATGATGATATGAGGCGATGTGGTATGATATAATACGAGATGACATGTGATGATATGAGATGAGATGATATACGTGGTTATATATCTATACTATATATTTAACGATATCGTACGATGGATATTCCGAATGTGATATGATGAGGATGGATCGCCGATATTTAATTCGACTTAATAAATCTGGTTTAAAATCACAAAGTAGATATTATGAGATGTTTAGAGCCACACCTACTTTCAAAACTAACGAATCATTATGTACTTTTAAATGATAACTTAAAGAGGCCGCTATGACTTTTCAAATGGTATCTTCTTCAAAAACATCATAGCCCATATTTCCTAAAACAACGTTTCGTACTATTTTAAACTATAATTGTATAGCTCATATGTAGTTGCGTGTTTTAGTACATGACTGCGTTACGATTTCTTCATTCCGTTTACGCTCGCTATTCGATTTCTTATTTCTCCATATGCTCGCGTTTTGATCATTGGCGATGCTTGTTACGTTTATACCTTTAGATTTACTTGACCTCATTTGCTAGAACACATTCACCATTACCGACGACTTACATGTTGCACATGCACATACTCGCATGCTCACACACACATCATCGGTAATTGACATACCACGTACACGGATAGAACTCGCTATGCTACCGCATCACACTATACTTGTTAGCATGTTAGATTCTTTTAGTATTTTCTTTACCTATACGACACGCTTATATGAACACATCTGTTAGGCATTACAGTATTGTTCTGTGCCTGCACATATCTTTTCATTATTGTCTTATTCTTATGAGATTCTGTTTTCATGAGATTTCTGAATTTGAGAAACCGCAAATATTATTAAAAAACTTGTGAATGTTTTAAAAACGCTGGTTTCTCTTGATTTGATATTTCGGTGTCCACCATGAGATTTCTCGGTTCTGGGCTATGATTATTATCCGAATCGAGGCAGGGGGAGAGACTGATTGTGGATACATAGTGGACCCGGTACGATACCCAGGGGAAAGAAGATCGTATAGAAAGACATTGAGCCAGGATGGGAACACGACCTACCGATGACAGTATTGGGCTCATTGGATATCCGTAGGATACCGACCGGAGTGATATGAGACAGATGGATATGAGGACCGATCTGATGAGACGGTGTATGAGATATGAGGGTCGATCCGATAAGACATTGCCTGAGATATGAGGATTAACGTGACGATGCTGGACGCGGGATTTATGATGATTTCGAGTGTCGATGCTGGACACTCAGGATTTTATGATGATTTCGAGTGTCGTTGATGGACACTCAATGGATGACACACACACACACAAGATATGGATGACATGATACCATATATTGATACATGCATGATATTATACTTATATTTACATATATACACGTTCACCTTCGATACCACACAGTATGATACTATTATTATATTTCTGTATGACTTAGGTCGATCGTTATACATTCGATTTCTACCTGATGATGTTTTTATTCACGAGTTGGCAACTCACCCCCGTTGTGCCCTAGTTTTCTTGCAGGATCGACCACTCAGATTCAGTAGCGGTTTGCTGGCACATTTCCTCTTCAGGTGATTGCTTGGTAGGTGGGTTACACTACGGATCGTAACCACCCATTGTATCTTTTATTCAGTTATAATCTAGTTAAAAGCCCCATCAACCAGACTATATATATTTGGTAGACTTAGAGACAAGTTGTATATTCTTTCGACTTTGAGTGAGACTTGTATTTTATTCTGGATATTTGAGTTGTTTATGTCTTTGGTATTTCTTTTATTTCTTTTCTTGTGTTTATCTTTGCCTTGGGCGTCATATATATTTATGTTGCGTGGTTGTATTTCCGCCAATTGGCGATGAGCTAGCTCCCGCTTGGGGATGCCAATACTATTATTTTTTATGTTCTGGTTTTGATCAAAATTAACTAAGGAGGTGCTGCCCAAATTTTAAATGACGAAAATGTTTTCAAACATTATTATACACCCACTTGTATTTCTAAAAAACTTTACATATACTTTAAAGGAGGAGCTTGATTTCATTTATATCCCTTTTTTCAAAACTTCACCTCCACTATTTTCTTAAAAAGTTTTAGATTCCTGGTTTTCGGCTTACATGGGTTACAGTGAGGTCATATAGACTTCACGTGATTCAAGTGCCGGTCACGTACCATTTCCGGGCCATGACAAAGTTGGTATCAAAGCGTTAGGTTTAGCCTTTATTCGAGCCTAAGTTTGATTATGCGGAGTCTAGGACGTATATTTTGGAACCTAGGATTGATCTTACAGAACTTAGACTTGAATGAGGGGATATTAGTGTTAGTTATATGTATGCCGTAGAGGCCATTACTGTGAATTGGATGTATATTGTAATGGATGCTGGGACATATATAGTTTGGACTTTCTTGCTCGACATGATAGTACGCTATCTGGTTGCTCTATATCTTAACATGTATACTTTCTGTCTCTCTGTTACATGTTGATAAAGCCCTTAGGATGTGTACTCGACTTCCAGGACTATGATGCAGATCATACCAGTGGGGCCTGGGTGGTCCATGAGTACATCCTTCAATGTTCCTAGTTGTGGGAATATCGAGACGGGGCATCGATATTCCAGAGTAGACTAGCGTATATCTTCTCGACCCATGTGATGGGCGATGGATGATCCCATATCCATTGGTGTTTGACATCAGAGATGGTATGCGGGTGCTCAGTGGAGACTGGGTACACTGAACGGACTCGCCGAGAACTCCCAGATGGTATTATACCTCACGTCAGATGGCAGTTCTCTGGTGACACAGGTACAGCTTAGTATGTTGACCCGAGATCGTCATAGAGTCATGTGTGTCTCCCACTCTGCATTGATTTCCACCCTACCACTACTCTACTGAGTCGTGCAAATAGGTGGTTTTTAGGTACAGTCCCGATTCACATGGAGGCAATGAGCGATAAGAGGGGATTCGTCTCTCCCGGTATAGGGGGTAGATGTTGCGCTATGCTCGACTGGCCATAATAGGAAATCCCTGGCCAGGGTTGCAGTGATATACTGGTAAGAGTTATCAGTATTTTCACGATTGTTATGGACCTTACGTCGGCATGACTTATCAAGCTATTGGGGTCTGACGTTTACCACTCCTAGGCGAGATATGCGACATATCAGACGAACAGACCGGACTGTACGGTAAGTGTTACAGGTTGGATTCACAGGAGTGTGAGCGGGCTTGCTCGTCGATCTTCTGATTGCTCAATACCCGGGTGGCCGTTACATTTAGCAGACCGCTTGCGGCTTGTGGGTGTTTGATATGATCATCACCTGCTGCCGGCGTATTGACGAGTCTTTAGAGTCCTACACAGAGGTTTCCTGGCTCAAGCGAGATGAAATAGGAGCGCATATGAGATATGTGCGGGACCGAGAATAATGCGTGTATGTGATACCGTATTCTATTCTCGCGATGAATGTATCGATTGGTTGTATGCGATATAACCTAGTTATCGAATCGTGGATTGATTCGATAAGTCGATACATCGGATATTAGTCGGTTATATGCAATATGACCGGATCGTTAAATCAAGTGTTGATTTCATGATTTAATGTATAATTATATATTTGATATATTACTTTGCATTAACTAGTATTTGTTCACTTAAAAAGGATTTTCTCACTTGATGTGCATATTGTATATGTGATATATTTTTTGTGCACTTGATTGTATCATGTTTGATGATACATGAAAGTTTGTGTGTATAATTAAACCATGGTTATGTTAATGGTTAGGGTTTTGATTTACTTGTCTATTTATTTTTATTTATTCATTTTTTGGCAAGAATAAAATGGTGGCTAGTTTTTTATTTCTTTCATGAAACTTCATGAAGCTTTGAAGCTTTCACCATTTTGTCTCTTAGCCTTTACCTAACCATTAAACCTAACCTTAGTTAATTCTCTACACCTAACTATGGTTGCTATATGATAAGATAATTCTTTTTATTCTTATCATAATTCCTTTCTTTTTCTTCTTCTTCTTCAACAATGAAGAAAAGCTTGCTACCATCAATGGCAACATGAGAAAAAGAGTGAGAAATCCAATTCTAAAGTGAACCCACTTCCTATTTCTTCATCCTCTACCACTTGCCAAGTAGTATAGGGTGTTTTCTTCATAAGTTTCATGACTTGGTAAAGTTGGAGCTTGATCTTGAGTTGCCTCGACGTAGATCATCTTCGGCATCGAAGTCGACGACCTAGCCCGATCATTTCTCCGACGAAACCATCGCCAGAGTCCGGATTTCGATTGGTACAGCGGAGGGACGTCATCACGGAGCCAAGTAAGTGGAGGACCGGATCGATAAAGGTTGTAGTCACTTTCCTTTAGCAATAAAGTCGTTTACTTGCTTGCATCGCCTATATCTCTAGTTACGATCCGTATTAGGGTTTGTAGGCACATAGGAAATTTTTTGAATTGGCCATGTTTGATCACTTGTGGAACCACATAGGTGTGCCTAGGAACCCTACAATTAGCCCCGAACATTTGTTTCGTAGGTTGACCTTAGTTGATGGAGTAGGTAACTCAAGTAAAGTAACGTACCGTACGTATGTTCCACAGCATACTTACGATACGATGCTCCGCTTAAGTAACCTTAGGATGTACATATCTATAGATCCGTTATTCTATTCATTCTTGTGATCCATCATTATCGATACTTGTTGTTGTTCTTGTCACCATGGCTACAAGAGTTGAGAGGGCTGCGGCTAGAGATACGGTTAGAGCGAGCTCGTCAGGGACGAGGACTGTTGGATATGTATACCCTAGAGGCCATAATTGTATAGGATGCTACGGATATGTATGTACAGAACAATCTTGCTCGATATGATAGTACGCTATTTGGTTTGTCTTTATCTTAACATGTGATGTAATTTACTTAGTATTTCATATCTTGTATCCATGTTGATAAAGCCCGCATGATCTTTTCCTAACTACCAGTGTTGTGATCGCAATCATACTTATGGGAGCGGGGTAGTCGATAGGCCCATCCTTAAAGTGTCCTTAATCATAGGAGTATCGAGACTGGGCATCGATACTCCAGAGTTGACTAGTGTATACATATCTAGACCCGGGCGAGTGGCGATGGATTGGTCCGGCAGCCATTGGTGAGGTGCACCTAAGATTGTATATATGTGCTCACTGGGTGTGAGTACACCGGACGGACTCTCCGAGGGCTGACTAGATGGTATTATACCTGTCACGACCTGAAAGTGTGGAACGTGACTGGCAATTAAATCACGCAACATCTAGAGACGTAGCATAATCTACGTAAGCCAAAGCCCAGAAATCTAAACCATTTAAATAAATAGAGTGAAGAAAACACTTATTTAAAAAATATGATTTTAACAAAATAACGTAACATTAAAATATTTTAAAACATCAAGTTTTCCCGAAAATTTCGGCAGTGTTTCCTTTGTAAATACAGGCCCCAAAACGGGTACAAAACAAGAATATGCAAAAGTAATGAATAAAGGCATCCCTAAGAGGGAGCTAGCTCTTCGCCAATGGCGG
Source organism: Agapanthus africanus (assembly GCA_030015575.1). Taxonomy (NCBI): domain Eukaryota; kingdom Viridiplantae; phylum Streptophyta; class Magnoliopsida; order Asparagales; family Amaryllidaceae; genus Agapanthus; species Agapanthus africanus. The sequence continues at coordinate 222,628,563 of JASDDO010000029.1, forward strand.
AATCACAACTACATGCAATATATATATCTTCATAATATGAGATAAGCATCTAAAAACAAGAAATAAGAAAACACCACGTCGGCTAAAGTGAGCACCGACACCAGAAATAGAATACATATAAATCTCACAAGCTCACCATCTATGTCCAATATACAAGGGTAGATGGAGCATGCTAGATACAAAATAGATATATATACATGGTAGGAACAAAAGAATATTCTCACAACCCACCTACAAGAAAGCCGCAAGTCGATGCAAAGGATGCACAAGTGGAAATATGCCCGCCGCTACTATGCTGACAGGTCGGACCTGTAAGATACCGTGGCACAACGTGGGTGAGTTTCCAACTCGTGAGTAGTAATTAACATCTAATAAGGCTATCGTAAGCATGCACGCAAATGCGTCACTAGCTACATATACAAATATGATGCGATGAACAAATATTATGCAACATGAATGGATAATCAACAAGAAATCCAGATATATCTGGTATGAGAAGATCCGTGTCCTTATCTCAGTAAAACTTTTGCATAATAAAACTAGAATATCATCAGTGAAATCGGTAGAAAAGTCCTTGTCAAGCATCGACACAATATCCTCAATATCTCGGGCTCCGTCAGTCCGGATCGACCCATATCATCAAAACTCACGACTACGGTCGATATTCTCCGGATATCCACCGCGCCAGACAACACCGGTAGGTAGTCCTCCCCTGCCAGGCTCATCTTCATCCCCACAAAAACACTCTCGTCCCAGGGTACCGTACCGGGCCCACCATATACCCAAGATGGTTCATCATACTCCTCGAATCGGGTTTCGAAAACCAACTCAAATCAGGAAAACTCATGGTGGACGACATATATATTATATCACGAGAAAACCGCAACTTGAATTTTTAAAATGATAATAAGCTTATAAAAATCTTGCGGTTTTCCCAATAATCCAGAAATCTTATAAGTACTGAAATTTCTAAAAGAATCACAATATATAAACATGTCGGTAATGATGGATGTCCATGATATCGAGAATATGCAATGCGATGTATGACTAGAAAACTATGTATATATGATGATGCAATGAGTTATATATGACTATCAATTCTACGTATCCATTCTGATGAAATGTGAAGGGATTTCCTATAGCACCACTACAAGGGTTGGGAGGCAACACACATGCCATATTTAAAAATTATATGGTGCTAGAGAAACTATCTTAAGGATCATGCTAGAAAATATAGGGTAACATAACTTTAACAATAACACAAGTAGAAAAAGCTAGGGTTTTGAGAGTACAACCTTTGTAGCTCCCTACGCTAGACTCCTTGGCTACTTGAGGGTTGGAAAAAGGTTCACTTGTGATCCTCTAGGTCCACGACAATCCACCCGGAGTCCTTTTTGTCTAATCTTGAAGCTCCACTAGATCAAGAGAAGAAGTAGAAGCTAACACTTTAGACTAACGGGAAAGACTAGTCAAGAATGGTGATGTTGTTTATTTTCTCACTTCAAAACCCTAACTTGACGACTCTTTTGCTCACTTGAGAAAACCAGAGAGCAAGAGAGAAAGGAGGAAGAAGATGATGGCTTGTGAAGAGCTTAAAATAATGTAAAGCTATGAATAAAAATGAGAAATGAAGATATATATATTTTTTCTTTCTCATTCTTAACCATAGTTCTAAAATATCTAGATATTTGTTTTGGATAAAAAATGGCCATTGAAAATGAATCATGGTTAAACCAAAGGGTTAGTGCAAGAATAAAATATTAAACCATGATAACAGTTTCCATTTCCATTTTTCTTTTCCAAAAAATAATATCTATATATTTATATATGGTGTGAGTCTTATATTGCCACCATCCACTATATCAACAACCATGATAGAATATTGTATGCATGTATGTGTGCATGCACATCCATATGTGCATGAATGAGAATAAATGCATACATGCATGCATACAATAAAAAGACAAGAAAGGGTTTAAAGTGAGAAACTAATGGTCAATGATAAATCAACACTTGATTTAGCAAACCGGTCATATCGCATACTACCCGACCAAAAGCAAACCGCCCGATTAATATACGGTATCTCATACGCGCATTTTAACCGGGTCCACGCGCATATCTCATATGCGCACCACATCGTTTTGCCTGGACTAGGCAACTCCATTGTGGGACTCTAAGACTCGTCAATACGCCGGCAGAGGGTGATGATCATACCAAGCACCCCCAAGCCGCAAGCGGTCAGCTAAACGTAACGGCCACCCGGGTATTGAGCGATCAGAAGAAAACAAGAGAACCTGTCACAACTCCCGTCGAGCCAACCGGCAACACTACCGTACAGTCCGGTCTCTTCGTCAGATATGCTGAATATCGAGTCTAGGGATGGTAACGTCGACCCCAATAACTCAATAAGTCGTGCCGATGAGTGGTCTATAACAGATCGAGAAACTACTGATAACACTTATCAGTAAATCTCAACAGCCCTGGTCAGGGACTTACTGATATAGCCAATCGAGCACAGCACAGCATCAACTCCCAATACCGGGAGAGACGAAACCCCTCCTATCGCTCATCGCCTTCGTGTGCCTCGGGACTATACCCAACGGCCACCTGTTTGCACGACTCAGTAGAGCCGTGGTAGGGTGGTAACCAAACTACAGTGGGAGAACACAGAAGACTCTATGACGATCTCGGGTCTATAGACTAACCTGTACCAGTGTCACCTGAGAACTGCTATCCGACGATAAATATAATTTCATATAGGAGTTCTCGGTGAGTCCGTCTAGTGTACCCAGCCACCACTGAGCACTCGTATATGATCTCGATGTCAAACATCGATGAATGTGGGAACATCCATCGCCCATCATATGGGTCTAGTATCATATACGCTAGTCTACTCTGGTATATCGATACCCCGTCTTGATATACCTACGACTAGGGACTTTTCAGGACATGCTTATAAACTACAGATGTCCCACTAGCATGATCTCCCTCATAATCACAGTAGTCAAGCCTATATTCCCAGGGCTTTATCAACATGTATGAATGTATAAAAAAAAGATCAAGTCAACATGTCTGATAAAGAAGAACCAGATAGCATACTATCATGTCGAGTAAGAATGTACATGTTAGTTATGTATATGCCCTAGAGGCCATTGTTGTACATATGATGTATATTATAATGGATGCTTGGATATATATAGAGATGACTTTCTTGCTCGTCATGATAGTATGCTATTTGGTTTCACTTTATCTTAACATGTTGACTTGTATTGGTTTACTGTTTTACTCTCACATGTTGATAAAGCCCTTAGGATCTGTACTCGACAACTGGGACTATGATGAGATCATATTAGTGGGGCCTTGGTAGTCGATGAGTACATCCTATTTCCTCGTCGAGGGTATATCGAGACAGGGCATCGATACACCAGAGTAGACTAGCGTATACGCATCTTGACCCATATGATGGGCGATGGATGATCCCATATCCATCGGTGTTGGACATCAAGGATGGTATACGGGTGCTCAATAGAGACGGGGTACACTGGACGGACTCGCCGAGAACTCCCAGATGGTGCTATACCATACGTCAGATGGCAGTTCTCCGGTGACACTGGTACAGGGTAGTCTGTAGACCCGAGATCGTCATAGAGTCTTGTGTGATTCCCACTGTGCTTTGATTTCCACCTTACCACGTCCAAGAGGGCGTGCAAAACGGTGGCTTTTGGGTACAATCCCGAATCACATGGAGGCAATGAGCGATAGGAGGGGATTTGTCTCTCCCGGTATAGGGAGTTGATGTTGTGCTGTGTTCGATTGGCTATAACTGGAAGTCCCTGGCCAGGGCTGATATAGAGATTTACTGGTAAGTGTTACTAGTAGTTTCTCGACCCGTTATGAGCCATATATTGACACGACTTATCGGTTACTGGGGTCTGACGTATACCACCCCTAGACTTGATATGCGACATATCAGACGAACAGACCGGACTGTACGGGAGTGTTACTGGTTGGATTCACAGGAGAACGCACAGGCTAGCTTGTTGATCTTCTGATCGCTCAATACCTGGGTGGCTGTTACGTTTAGCTGACCGCTTGCAGCTTGTGGGTGTTTGATATGATCATCACCTGCTACCGGCGTATTGACGATTCTTTAGAGTCCTACACAGAGGTTTCTTGGCTCAGGCAAAACGGAGTAGAGGCACATATGTGATATGTGCAGGACCGAGAATAATGCGATATGAGATACCGTATTATATTCTCGCGATATTTAGATTTGAACCGGGTCATCGGATCAAGTGTTGATTCGATGAATCGGTACTTGATATATTAGTCGGTAATATTCGATATAGCCGGATCGTCGAATCAAGTGTTGATTCGATGATTTAATGTGTAATAATATATATGATATATTGTATTACATTATCTAATATTGGCTCGCTTTATTATTTCATTTTCTCAGTGGATGATACATTGATATATATGCGATATATGTTAATTGTATTATTTTCTTTTGTTGCAAATATATAATATATATGTGATATATATTATTGTGACATGATATGATTAATTGTTAAACATGTTTAAGGATGATTAATTGAGGTTAGGGTTTGATTAGGGTTAGATGCTTCAAGTTCCTTCTAGAAGCATTTTTCTTTTTGTCATGGTTGTGATATTTTGTGATGACACATTTTTACCTTAACCAAACCCTAACTCTAGTTGTTTCTCTACTCATTCTTAGCCATTCATCCTTGACCATGGTTATATATCAATCATATGTTTTATTTCTATTCATCACAAAAGGATTTGAGATTATCATTATCTTTTCATTATCATCTTCTTCCTTCTTCAAGAAAGCTTGCTAGTTTTTCTTAAGTGATGAAATAAAATGAGAAAATGATTTAAAAAGAAAGCAAAATTATTACTCTCTCATCCTCATCTCATCTAGCCCATGGGATTAGTGTGTTCTTCTCTTTTGAGTGAGAAAGCTTGAGTCGTAGCAACTTCAAGGTAGATCATCGGAGATTTGGAATACTTCGAGCTAGCATGGATCGTTCGAGTCGTGGAGCCTCTCATGAGTCCGGAAGATCGTGGATCGCGGCAAAGGGACTTCTTCTCGGAGCTTGTGAAGTGAAGGAGCGGACTACAAAGGTTGTAATCCCTTACACTTAGATAAAAGTTATCTTCTTGCATGTTAAACCCTAATAATCTAGCAAAGATCCCGGCTTTGGGTTGTTCGGCACGTCTAAAATTTAATCCGGGCATGTTTAATGCCTTTTGAACCTTCACAAGAGTGCCTAGGAACCCTACAGTGGTATCAGAGACTAGCTAGAGCATTAGGCGATGTGTTTACGAAGTTAAAACTCCGATCGAACCCGAAACGACGCAAAAAGACCCCTCTCTGGAAATTTTTTAAATTTTGGGATTTTTCTGAATTAAAAATATGTAAAAAAATCAGCAGGGAATTCTAAGAATTACCATAAAACCCGAGCCCCTAATTCGACTAAACGGCGGCGGAACCGCGGCCCAAGCAAGCCTTGCGCGGCGGTTCCGCGGCGGAACAGTGAGATCATGACACGTGGATTTTATGGTAATGTCCGTAGGTACTTGTTGATGTTTCTGGATATTTTTAACAGTGATTCCAGTATTGTTTAAATCTGGGGTTTATTTGGTAATAGTAGATTCGATCGGAATATTTAAGTTCGTATTTCTTTCCGGATATTTAGAAACTGTTAAACTATTTGAACGGATATCATTAACTTACTGTTTCCCGGTACGGCAAACTTTCAAGTGTTGAAATTTTTTCGGGTTTAAATCTTTCGGAAAAATTTTACAAGTTAAGCGGTGGACCCTCTAGAAGACAACAAACCTTAACTCGATTATGTGACCGTCTTGAACTGCCTTTTGAACCTTCGGGTTTGGGGCAGTACGGCGTGCCACATGTGAGGCGTTGGCTTGACCCTTCTACGGCTGGATCACTGGTACTTTGACATATTCTGGGATTATTTGAACTCCGCTCAAGAGTTGAGCATTTTGGGAAATTTTGGGTGTTTGATTATCTGTTCGAAAAGTTTAATACTGTCGATTTATCTGGAATGTGATACAATATGTGGAATTCATAGAGTTAGGCATGAATTGCGGAGTATGTGATATTTCGGATTTACGATGTCTAAAGTGATTGTGGATTCCAAATATTGTAGTTTTACACTTTCTTTTCTGTGACCGTAAGTGTAATATGTGAGATCGCCGGTTTCGTTGCTATATGATTCAACGACAATTGGGATGCGCATATTTACTTACGTTGATGATATGTGATATTATGTGTTGCTGTGATATGTTATATTGGATCGTCGCGTTCTGAATAGCCGAGGGTTTTATGTGAGATGAGGGTTTTTATTTTGATTCATGTAAAATTCATTTGTAATGTAATATTCTTTTATTTGGGGCACTTCCTGGTTGCGGTTGATGTCACCAGTGTATATTATTTACTTTTCCGCATTAGGTAGACCCAAGGAGGGGAGCACAAGTAACCGGGTTCTAGGGTCCAGTGGGAGGCCATCTCGAGGAGTCGAGACCGGGTCTCCTAACCCTAGAATTGGCAGTGTTACTTGCCGCTCTCGTAGGGGTCTTGGGATGTGGGTTTGGCTATTCGTCGCGACCGTGGAATCCGTGTTTTATACAGGCTCGTATTGAAAACACCGACGTCCTAGTATATCCAATATTTCATATATGTTCTTCTGCTGCAATGTTCTGTGATGAGATCATATTACTGCCTGAGACGAATGCTTATACTATATATATATGCTGATATATAAATATTACTGCTTTCGTTTCTTCTGTGATGCTTAGGAAGCATAAGCTGATGGGATTTTTATTAATGAGATTAATAAAAGAAAAGAAACCTAAAGATGTTGTAGAATCAAAACTTTATAAAAAGGGTAGCTACAGTTTTGCTTTGCACAGTGATATATATGATATATCCTGCACCTTATTCGATGAGGAAAGGACCGAGATCCCTTCACCGGGAGTGACTCCTTTAGCAAAACTGGCAGATGCTACAAAACTCGGTTTGTCTTTTGATTGCTTTTAGTGTTTTGCTTTGCACAGCGGTATATATGATATATCCTGCACCTTATTCGATGAGGAAAGGGCCGACGATCCCTTCACCGGGAGTGACCCCTTTAGCGAAACTAAGAAAAGCCTCAAAAACACTCCTTTTTCAAAAACTACTCGATTCTACGACGATATCAAGTTCATTACGCTCAGGGTTTTCTGAAAAACCTGCGTAACCCTCCGTCATTTTAGGAAAATAGAGTACTTAGTATTCGTGCTGCGTTTGTTGACCATAGTTAAGGCGCAGTGTACGATAGCTAAGTGATGTTTTCCTATAAAACATAAGATGTGATTAATTAGGACAGTCATATGACTTTGTTGACCATAGTTAAGGGTCATGTGGGTGGGTCTAAATTAATCAAGAAATGACGGGTAGAACTTGACTAGTGCTTATGATTTGTTGACCATAGTTAAGGTCATAAGACACTAGGGGAAAAATATTATCGGGGATTTCAAGTGTTGAAATTTGCAATGAGATTGCATACCTCCTATGAGATTGCTGGATCCTGATACCCACTGCGAGTAAGAGTTACTCCTGGGAGAGTTTTACACAGGACAATTAGTCATTCAAGTAGGTGTCTAGACAAGTGTTAACGAGGTCACGCCTCTGGGAAAACGAGGTTTACTTTAATTAGGTCCGTGCGAAAGCACGGGGAACCTCCCTCAAAGTACCGACACTGATCTGGCTGAAAGATTGACGAAATTGTAGGGTGTAATTAATCCCGGCTAATCTTACCTTTTAGGGTTTGAAGGCAGATTTGATAAAAACAGTGGGAGACATCCTGATTAGATAAGATAATAACCAATCTAATCTTGCAAGAGCATACGCTAAAGTGTTTTCTTCTCTCTCTCTCCAGGTAGCGACCATTTTAGGCCATAATCAAGATAATAATATGGATGTATTGACTAAACCCAATTATTGTACTGAGCAAGGGAACGTTGGACTCGTTCTTTCTTATAAGAGTTATAAGACTGAACAGGAAACAGGAGAATATCTGGATTCTCACGCCGCGCAAAAGAACATGCATGCTGATGCATCTTCTTCGGGTGTGTTAGTTATTGAGAACTGTTTCTCAGTTCACCCTGCGTCCTGGGTATTAAATACCGGATCAGGATCCCACATATGTAAACAGTTACATGGGCTGCGTAAAGGTAGAGAACTGGGAAAAGGTGATCATTCCGTTCAAGTAGGGAACGGTGCAAGTATTGTAGCCAAAGCTGTTGGCGAATATCACCTCGTATTACCAAGTCGTAATACACTGATACTAAATGAGTGCTATTATATACCGAACATGATGTGCAACATTATATCAGTTTCTTTATTGAGTAAACAGGGATATAATTTTGTAGTACAGGATAATGTTATGAACATATTCCTAGATCAAAAGTTGATTGCATCAGGCTCGTTACATAATGGCATATTCATTCTAAATCAGAATACAGTCCTGAATATACAAAACACACACAAGAGGAAAAGTTCAGATATGAACGAATCCTTCTTGTGGCATTGTAGACTTGGTCATATCAATGCGACACGACTGGCTAAGTTACATAAGGATGGTTATTTGAATCCGTTCGAATTATCATCTTATGATACTTACCATTCATGTCTCAAAGGAAAAATGACCAAAGCTCCGTTTAGTGGACACGGAGAAAGAGTTACTGAACTCTTAGGACTGATACATAGTGATGTATGTGGTCCCATGTCTACGCATGCCAGGAACGGTTCTTCCTACTTCATTACATTCACTGACGATCTCTCTAGATTCGGACATGTGTTCCTGATGAAACACAAGTCTGAAGCTTTTTGAGAAATTCAGAGAATATAAGCACGAAGTAGAGAATCAAACGGGCAAAAGTATTAAGATTCTTCGATCTGATCGAGGAGGTGAATACTTAAGTAATGAGTTTCGGGCTTATCTAAAAGAGAATGAGATTCTCTCTCAGCTTACTCCTCCTTATACACCACAGCACAACGGTGTATCGGAGCGGAGGAATCGCACCCTATTAGATATGGTGCGCTCTATGATGAGCACTGCTGAGTTACCTATTTCCTTTTGGGGTTATACGCTGGAAACAGCCACATATCTATTGAATAGAGTTCCAACTAAATCGGTGCCTACCACTCCATATGAGATATGGAATGGGAAGAGACCATCTCTTAAACGAGTTAAGATATGGGGTTGTCCGGCCTATGTTAAAAAGCAAAATCTGGACAAACTCGAGGCAAGATCAGGTATATGTAAGTTTGTAGGATATCCAAAAGATTCTTATGGATATATATTCTATCACGCTGAGGAACAAAAAGTGTTTGTTTCTCAATATGCCACCTTTTTAGAAAAGGAATTTCTTGCAAAAGAAATTAGTGGCAAAGAGGTAGAGCTGGAAGAGGTTCCAGCACCACAGACTACAACTGATGATTTATTGGAACCAAAGGATTCAGTAGTACCAGACGAACCCCAGCCTCTCCGTCGATCTAGTAGGGTTTCTCGTCCACCTGAGAGATACTACGGCTTTCTCATTGATGGTGGAAGCGAGGACTGCATCATGGATGATGATGAACCGACTAGTTTCGAGCAGGCCATCACGAGTGGTGACTCTGTGAAATGGCTGGATGCAATGCGATCTGAGATGGAATCCATGTACACCAACAAAGTATGGACTTTGGAAAATGCTCCTGAAGGGGTAAAACCCATTGGGAGCAAGTGGATCTTTAAAAAGAAATTTGGTGTAGATGCAAAAGTTGAGACTTTCAAAGCTAGACTTGTAGCAAAAGGTTTTCGTCAACGACCAGGTGTGGATTATGACGAAACCTTTTCTCCAGTGGCTATGCTTAAGTCCATCCGGATCTTACTTGCCATTGCTGCATACCATGACTACGAAATCTGGCAAATGGATGTTAAGACCGCCTTTCTAAACGGTGATTTAGAAGAGTGCGTGTACATGACTCAGCCAGAGGGCTTCGTAGATAGTGGGAGCAGCGGAAAGGTGTGCAAGCTGCTTAAATCCATTTATGGGTTAAAGCAAGCATCGCGGAGTTGGAACATCTGTTTTGATGTTGTAGTCAAAGAGTTTGACTTCATCAAAAATATAGATGAACCTTGTATCTATAAGAAGGTAGCAGAGGGTAAGGTTGTCTTCCTCGTATTGTACGTGGATGACATACTCTTGATAGGAAATGATATTCCTATACTGCAATCAGTCAAGCTCTTCTTATCACAGAGATTCTCAATGAAAGATCTAGGTGATGCCTCCTGCATATTGGGAATCATGATCTATAGAGATAGATCTAAACGGATACTGGGATTGTCCCAATCCAGGTACATTGACACCATACTAAAGAGGTTTAGTATGGAAGAATCCAAGCGTGGGAATCAGCCCACGATCTCTGGACTCATTCTCTCCAAAGAGATGTCTCCCAAGACTGATTTGGAGAGAGCTCGCATGCAAGGGATACCCTATGCTTCGGCAGTAGGCTCTATCATGTATGCGATGCTATGTACCAGAACCGATGAAGCATACTCACTAAGTGTAGTAAGTCGGTATCAAGCGGATCCTGGAGAGAGTCACTGGACAGCTGTGAAGAACATTCTCAAGTACTTACGAAGGACTAAGGAGATGTTCTTGGTGTATGGTAACGGAGAACTCCAGGTGGAGTCCTTTACCGATTCCAGCTTCCAAAGTGATAAGGATGACTCTAAGTCGCATTCGGGTTTTGTCTTTACCCTCAATGGAGGGGCGGTATGTTGGAAGAGTTCCAAACAGGATACCGTTGCAGACTCGACGATGGAGGCTGAATACATCGCTGCCAACGATGCCGCCAAAGAGGCTGTCTGGATAAAGAAGTTCATTAGTGAACTTGGTGTGGTTCCATCCATTGAGCATCCAATACCTCTGTATTGTGATAACAATGGAGCTGTGGCTTTAGCCAAGGAACCCAGGTCCCATCAAAAGTCCAGACATATTCTGAGGCGGTATCACCTGATCAGGGAGATAGTTGATCGCCGGGAGATCGAGGTCAGGAGAGTAGATACGAAGGACAACACTGCGGATCCATTCACGAAGGCTATTCCCCAGATACAGTTTGAGAGATTATTCGGGATGCTAGGTATGAGATACTACAGCAGCTGGCCTTAGTGCAAGTGGGAGATTGTTAGTTATGTATATGCCCTAGAGGCCATTGTTGTACATATGATGTATATTATAATGGATGCTTGGATATATATAGAGATGACTTTCTTGCTCGTCATGATAGTAGGCTATTTGGTTTCACTTTATCTTAACATGTTGACTTGTATTGGTTTACTGTTTTACTCTCACATGTTGATAAAGCCCTTAGGATCTGTACTCGACTACTGGGACTATGATGAGATCATACTAGTGGGGCCTTGGTAGTCGATGAGTACATCCTATAACTGTTCCTAGTCGAGGGTATATCGAGACAGGGCATCGATACACCAGAGTAGACTAGCGTATACGCATCTTGACCCATATGATGGGCGATGGATGATCCCATATACATCGGTGTTGGACATCAAGGATGGTATACGGGTGCTCAGTAGAGACTGGGTATACTGGACGGACTCGCCGAGAACTCCCAGATGGTGTTATACCACACGTCATATGGCAGTTCTCCGGTGACACTGGTACAGGGTAGTCTCTAGACCCGAGATCGTCATAGAGTCTTGTATGATTCCCACTGTGCTTTGATTTCCACCTTACCACGTCCAAGTGGGCGTGCAAAACGGTGGCTTTTAGGTACAGTCCCGAATCACATGGAGGCAATGAGCGATAGGAGGGGATTCGTCTCTCCCGGTATAGGGAGTTGATGTTGTGCTGTGTTCGATTGGCTATAACTGGAAGTCCCTGGCCAGGGCTGATATAGAGATTTACTGGTAAGTGTTACTAGTAGTTTCTCGACCCGTTATGAGCCATATATCGACACGACTTATCGGTTACTGGGGTCTGACGTATACCACCCCTAGACTTGATATGCGACATATCAGACGAACAGACCGGACTGTACGGGAGTGTTACTGGTTGGATTCACAGGAGAACGCACAGGCTAGCTTGTTGATCTTCTGATCGCTCAATACCTGGGTGGCTGTTACGTTTAGCTGACCGCTTGCAGCTTGTGGGTGTTTGATATGATCATCACCTGCTACCGGCGTATTGACGATTCTTTAGAGTCCTATACAGAGGTTTCTTGGCTCAGGCAAAACGGAGTAGAGGCACATATGTGATATGTGCAGGACCGAGAATAATGCGATATGAGATACCGTATTATATTCTTGCGATATTTAGATTTGAACCGGGTCATCGGATCAAGTGTTGATTCGATGAATCGGTACTTGATATATTAGTCGGTAATATTCGATATAGCCGGATCGTCGAATCAAGTGTTGATTCGATGATTTAATGTGTAATAATATATATGATATATTGTATTACATTATCTAATATTGGCTCGCTTTATTATTTCATTTTCTCAGTGGATGATACATTGATATATATGCGATATATGTTAATTGTATTATTTTCTTTTGTTGCAAATATATAATATATATGTGATATATATTATTGTGACATGATATGATTAATTGTTAAACATGTTTAAGGATGATTAATTGAGGTTAGGGTTTGATTAGGGTTAGATGCTTCAAGTTCCTTCTAGAAGCATTTTTCTTTTTGTCATGGTTGTGATATTTTGTGATGACACATTTTTAACTTAACCAAACCCTAACTCTAGTTGTTTCTCTACTCATTCTTAGCCATTCATCCTTGACCATGGTTATATATCAATCATATGTTTTATTTCTATTCATCACAAAAGGATTTGAGATTATCATTATCTTTTCATTATCATCTTCTTCCTTCTTCAAGAAAGCTTGCTAGTTTTTCTTAAGTGATGAAATAAAATGAGAAAATGATTTAAAAAGAAAGCAAAATTACTACTCTCTCATCCTCATCTCATCTATCCCATGGGATTAGTGTGTTCTTCTCTTTTGAGTGAGAAAGCTTGAGTCGTAGCAACTTCAAGGTAGATCATCGGAGATTTGGAATACTTCGAGCTAGCATGGATCGTTCGTGTCGTGGAGCCTCTCATGAGTCTGGGAGATCGTGGATCGCGGCAAAGGGACTTCTACTCGGAGCTTGTGAAGTGAAGGAGCGGACTACAAAGGTTGTAATCCCTTACACTTAGATAAAAGTTATCTTCTTGCATGTTAAACCCTAATAATCTAGCAAAGATCCCGGCTTTGGGTTGTTCGGCACGTCTAAAATTTAATCCGGGAATGTTTGATGCCTTTTGAACCTTCACAAGAGTGCCTAGGAACCCTACAGTACACTGAATATATATATATATATATATATATATATATATATATATATATATACATGTATAAATACATCCACTATCATATAATGGCCTCTAGGGAATACATATATCCAACAAAAAGAACATACAAGTACAAGTTTCATATCATGTATGCTGAAATGCTCAGATACTGATTAAAGTGAGTTCTATAGTGTTCGTGACATAACAATTACAATGGCGTGTGTGTTTGCATAAATAGTGCACGTGCGGCATGAACCAATGGTAATGGTGCAAGTGTCCTAGGTAATAATATCATATGTAAGAAGATGCAATGCCATTACATGAATGATTGGAAAACTACGCATATAACTACAAGAACCACTGATAATCCTAACTATCGGGCACCTTGCGCCATCCAGAAAATCCCCCTATAGATGTGTACATCTACTCACCGGGACGCCTCGGCTAATCTGATCCAATCACAGCCTTTCCATTCCGTGCCGCTTCCGACGTCTCCGCAATCGATCCTAGAATCGCACAAATAGTGTATACGAGGTTACACATTTAAATAGACGCGAAGTCAATCCGATACAAAGTAACTAACGCGCATAAGCAATACGCGTGTGCACATGGTGCACAAAACGCGCGTGACATCGCCACGAACCACAACTAGGGGTCGCTATGCATAGCAACCACCAATCCTAGAACCTAATCGTACCAATCGCGCATTCACATCACACTAAATATTATAGGAAATAGGTTGTGGATCATCACAACCCCAAACCTAATTAAAATCTATTTATTCTAAGAACCTAGTAAGCAAACAAAGGGTATTTTGGTGCAAAACTAAAGGATGTAGCAAACCTAGTGGCCAAAAATTTCACTTAATATCTTAATTAAGCCACACAAATATTTACCAATTTTAAATCTCGATTTTTATACAATAATCATGAAATTAGTTGCATGAACATTTAATTAAGAAGATTAAAAGCAAAGGTTTGCAACTTTAACAACTAGATTATATTAAAATAAAACCATTAGATGTTCACTATATTTAGCTAATCTAATTAAGTGATAAAGAATTTAAATGTTTAACCGAACCCTTCTGTTTAAAATTCTATTTGCAATTACAGCTATATTAAGATCTATTTAAAATTAGATTTAAGCAAATAATTAACATGTAGCAACTTGGATTAAGTTTTATACCTCAAGATTTTTGGAAAGATCAAACTTGCTAACTTGGCCACCCAAAATGCTAACTTGCTTCAAAATCCGAGCTTAGATTTGAATAAAGAATGCTTGTGTTAATTTTGATAGGGATTAGAGTTGATTTTTATAGATTTTTGAATGAGTTTGGAGATAATTTGCAATGATGAGAAAAGAAATGGAAGAGGGGGGTTGTATTCTGGCCGAGCTTGGAGAGGGGTGTGTGTGAGGGTGAGTGAATGAAGAAACCAAGTAATATGCAACCATACCTCAAGTCAACATGCCCCCATACCTCAATTATAAATTCTTTTAATTTTCTTTTATTTATTTATTTTCTATTAAAGATTTTCTTAGAATTGTCTAGAACCATTGAGAAAAATTTTGAAAGAAAGAATATGTTACAAAATGAGTGTCAAATTGTCATGGAGCACTAATATATAATTAACCCATACTAATTTGTAATTATCACTAATTTAGTGTATAAGTGAAAGTTGTTAGTGATATATGCCCTAGAGGCCATTTTTGTATCATACTAGATTGTATATTACTTAATGGGAGCTTGGGATATACACGGATATAGTAACAGTCTTGCTCATAATGATAGTATGCTACCTGGTTTTTTTCTACCTCATTATGTGCATGTGTTTCTTTTACCATATCGCTTATACATATTGGTAGAGCCCTTAGGATCTTTGCTTGATTACCAGCGTTGTGATGGCAGTCACACTTGTGGGGGCTGGGTAATCTACAAGCACATCCTTATACAGGTCCCTAATTGTAGGATTATCGAGACGGGGCATCGATACTCCGGAGTAGACTAGTGTATACGCTTCTCATCCCAGCAGGGGAGACGGTCTTTCCCATAGCCATTACTACGTCGTACTGAAGATAGTATGCAGGTGCTCGTTAGGTTACGAGTACACTGGACAGGACTCGTCGGGAACTGTTAGTTGGTATTATACCTATCGTCGGGTAGCAGTTCCTAGGTGACATGAGTCCTGCTTAGTCTGTCGACTTGACACTGCTACTTCACCTCGAGTGTGTTCCCACTGTACTTTGATTAATATCCTGCCACGGCTCAAAGGAGTCGTGCAAATAGGTAGCAGTTGGGTGCAGTCCCGAAGCACTTGGAGGCAGTGGCGGTTAGATAGGATTCGTCTCTCCCGGTATTGGGGGTTGATATCACGCTGTGTTCGGAAGGCCATTACACAAAGTCTTTTGCCAAGGCAAGCGAGATTTAATGGTAGATATTCCAGTAGTTTCTCAGGATGTATTGGGCTACTCTCCGACACGACTTATTGCGCTATTAGGGCTCTGACGATTACCGCCCCCTAGGCCCGATATGCGATACTCTTAGATGAACAGACCGGACTGTACAGAGATTGTCACATTCAGGCTCAGTAGGAGTTCTGATGGGTTTTTCTCATCGGCCTTCTTATCGACAACTACCTGGGGACCGTTACGTGCAGCTAGTACTGCTTGCGGCCTGTGGTTAAACCCACATAGAGAGTTTCCCTGCACCGGGCAAAAGGTGTAGAGGCCGTATGGTTTTACGGCAGGGCTTCGATCACTTACGTGCACTTGTGCGCGTATGATGTTCGGGCGGATAATACTGGTGGGCTTTGATTTAAGCCAGATCCTAGTATTATATCGATGGATCAGTTTCGTCTCATTGTATTCGTGTTTCTCGGAACACGAATGCGGGTATGTATATACGGATGAGAGGGGCATAGAAGGGGACACCCCATTCGGGTTTTGACCATTTACTTGATTAAAACAATTATGAGGTGGAGTCATGTATTTGTTAGTTTTGTAAATGATAATTGAGGCATGGCTACTTAGTTTGACAACTTGACTTGGTTTGACCATTTGACTTGGTTTGACCACTTGACTTGGTTGGACTCTTTCACTAGATAGTTCTTTTAAGATATTTTGTGGCACTAGATATTTTGGGTGAGATATTTTCTTGCCATGCTTGTAGTCAAGTCAAGAGAGCCATCTCATTTTATCATTATCATTATCAAAAACTATTTCTCTTTCCTCAACCAAGCTCTCTTCTTCTTCCTCACATCAAAAACCCTTAAGGTCTCATGAGTTGAGTATCTAGGGTTTCAAGAGACAAATAAATCTATCTTCATTCTCTACATCACCTAGGCCATCTATTTTGGCAAGATAGTTGCCCTAGTTACCTCGGATTTGAGGTTGGAGCTCGGACTATAAACTCTCGGGTGGATCGTCTTTGACTCGAGGAAGCCGACGAGGAAGCTACGATACGGATCAATCCTTGGAGCCTACGATGACAAAGAGGAAAGTGGAGAATACCCGAAGTACTTGTATCATGACGTATAATATTCTTTCCGAGTAGTTAAATCTCATGTCTTTTGCTAGCTAGGGATTATCGACGATCCTTGTTTCCAGTTGGTGTTGTGAAGCCCGTATAAATCATTTATTGCAATTTACGCCTCCCCGCGAACACGTGGGGTGCGCGACATCGACTTAAAGTGGTATCAGTGCCTCTCATAAACCTTAGATAGCTTGTAGCGTTGTTAGAATTCCGCCGTTTTTTTCCGTGCAAAAACTGCCGAGAAAACAGTTTTCAAAAATCAAGTTTTGAGTTGTTTGCACACCCCGCGGTCACACCGTTTGAACCAAGAAGCCACGGGGTGGAGCATGCGCACCCCGGGACCCTCCGGGGGGGGCGAATGGCTGGGCCCACTCCCCAACACAACCATAAGGTTGTCTTGGCTGTGGGGACCCGAAACTGCCCCACCTTGGGCAGTTTCGGGTCTGCCTCACCCCCGGCCACCTCGCGGTGGCCTAAAGGGTAGGGTACCCCCTCTATGCCCCCCACTCAAAGTTAATTTCATTCTCTAACTTCCCGTGAAGTTTCGGGCGGGTTTCGACTCCCGGACTAGCTTAAAACGATCGTTTTTGGAACTTTAGCTCACTGGATTTTCAAGTTTTGGAAAATTGGTTAAATTTGCTAATTGCGTGCGGAATTCTAATGTCGTAGTTACTTTATAAGCTTTGTGATGTATATATGTGTTTGGAAACGTCGACTAATTGCTCTACTTCGATTAGTCGGGGTTCCACATATCTGTGATGATATTATGTTGGTTTTTGAATATGAACTTGTTGGATCGTCGTGGATGAATAGCCGGGGATGTGAGATGAGCGTTTTCATTATTTCATTCGATGTAAAATTTGTAAAGTGATGTAATATTATTTTGCTGGGCACATCCGGGTTGTGGTTGTAGCCACTGTTGTATTATTTCTTTTACTGTTTTTGCTCCAAGGATAGACCCAAGGTGGGGTGCACAAACTACCGAGTACTTTGAAGTGCCAAGTGGCCTACTCACTTTGTTGAGGGAGGTTGCTTCACTTCGGGTATTTGGCGGGTAGTTTGCCACACCCGTAGGGGTCTAGGATAGGGTTTGGCTATTCATCATGACCGTGGAATCCGTTTTTCGTTACAGGATCAAACGAAACGCGGAATTCCTAGTATATCCAATGTGTTCATCTGTGATCCGGAATGCCTATCATTGCGTCTGACGAATAGATATTATTATATATATATTATATAATAGACGTTGCTTATGTTTTGCATCCGTGCTAGTCCAGCCCCCGCTCTATCGTTAGTTAAGTAACCTAACGGGTGATGACGGGGCCTCGTGGCGAATGCGGATGGTATAAGCGAACATTGTATTTTCGTTATTTTCTACAATGATAGGTTAATTGATGGGACTGCATTAAATTAATGCAAAGCAAACAAACCAAATTTGAATCGTTGGAACAAATTTTAAAACCACTCGGTTATTTTAAAACATGAGACTTTTAACTGCGGAGCTTAAACCACTCCTTTTAAAAGCTATCAGGTTCCTTCGATTATATCATGTTCACTAAGTTCACGGTTTCGCCAAAACCATCCGTAGCTCTCTATCATTTCAGTTGAATATTCAGTAGTATTCAAGCTATGTATTTTGACCATCGCCAAGGCATAGTGTTTGGTAGCTGCTGGATATTCATCTGTAGTATAGATAGATGCGTTGGTTTGGGACAGTTGTACTACTATTTTGGCCTTCGTCAAGGATATGTGCGGGTGGGTTCAAATTAACCTCGACAATGACGGGTAGAACTTGATATGTGACTTATGATATGTTGGCCTTCGTCAAGGTCATAAGAGCATGGGGCAAAAATCCACATCGAGAGTTTCTATGGAAACTGAAACTTTCTAGTGCTGCATACCATTTGGAGTATGATAATGGTGGTAGGATTCCTTCAGGATTATCACACAATGATATTTGGATCCAGATCCTACTGTGAGTATCCGCTACTCCTCGGGAAATTCTTCACTTAACGATCAATGCTATAAACCAAGTAGGTGTCTCGAACAGTGTTAGCGGGGCTACGGCTCCAGGGAAAAGAGGTTATTTAATTAAGGAACTTCGCAAAAGCATCGTAAACCCCCCTCGAAGTACCGACGGTAGCCTGGCAGAACGGTTAAGCAAGGATTGTACAGTGGGATTAATCCTGACTAATTCTTCTTTTATGGTTTGAGGAAGGATTCGAGAAAAAGTGGGAGCCATCCTATTTAGATAAACTTAAAACCAATCTAATCTTGCAAGAGCATCATTGTCACGACCCGAAAGAGCACGTGACTGGCCCTTGAATCATATGAAGTCTAAAGGACTCCATCTAATCCAAGTAAGCCAAAAGCCCAGAAATCTAAAACCATTTTAAATAATAAATGAAGGAAAAATAGTTTTTTTTAGAAGTGAAGAAAACATGTTTTAAAAGCATGGTTTTTAACTAAGTAAGCCGAATGTGCATTTTAAAAAAAGTATAATCTTTTCTGAAAATTTCGGCAGAATTCCCTTAGTAAATACTGGCCCCGAACGGGGTACAACAAGAATAATATATATGCAATGATAAAAAGAATCCCCAAGTGGGAGCTAGCTCTTCGTCAATCGACGGTCACAACCACGCAAGCAATATAATATACAATGCCGAAGGGTGAGGATCAAAACTCAAAGAAAGAAACTCAAAACAGCATGAATACCGTAATACTACAACGCGCGACTCTAAGGTCGAAATAATACATAACTGGTTTCTAAGTCTGGAACAATATACAAGTTTTGGTTGATGGAATTTCTAGATACAAATGAATAATACATGTACAGTGGTGGTTCTGATATAAACGAACCCACTTACCAGGGCAAATCACCCGCAAGGGAAACAGTGTGCCAGTAATGCCGCTATGGAACCTGTACGGCAAAAACTGCAAGAACTGTGGCACAACGGGGGTGAGTTGCCAACTAATGAATAGAAAATATCTACAAGCAGAAATTGAATGCATGACATAATCCTAGGTCAATACTATCAGATAAAATTTAAACCTCAAAGAATAAGTCTGAAGCATGATAAAGTGGCAATGTAACATCTAAACATGTATGTAGTGATAAGTGCTCGTGCCAGTCCCTCAGGTAATGCATATCATGAATATGAGGTATGTATTCGGTAAAATGAAAACAGAAGATATCATGAATGAAATCCTCAGAAAATCAGTGTCAAGCATCGACACAAAATATATATCTCAATATCAAGTAAATCCCATATATCATGTATCCGATATGTATGCAACATTCATAATGGTACTCTATCAGGTACTACTAATAAATGAAGCAATAAATGGTGATGTGTATATGCAATAGTCATGAAAGGTACTCTATCAGATACTACTAATACACGAAACAATGCATATAAAACAAAAGTGGGGTAGGGGAGATATAATATGCCATCGACCATAAAGGCCCCTCATAACGAGCACATAAGCCCCTCTCATATGGACCATAAAGGCCCCTCACATCGACCATATAGGCCCCTCATAACGAGCACATAGGCCCCACTCGTATGGACCATAAAGGCCCCTCACATCGACCATATAGGCCCCTCATAGCGAGCACATAGGCCCCACTCGTATGGACCATAAAGGCCTCTCACATCGACCATATAGGCCCCTCATAACGAGCACATAGGCCTCACTCGTATGGACCATAAAGGCCCCCACATCGACCATATAGGCCCCTCATAACGAGCACATAGGCCCCACTCGTATCATAATGCACAAGTAATTTTCATAGATCATCATGATGATATATTAAGTAGCTGTATATATATATCAGCGTCCCATACCACTAATATATATATACTATGGGTATACGTATATATTTCAGCGTCCCTTACCACTGATATATATACGCAGGAGTAAAACAATCCAGAATAATCATATGCAACCATATCAAAGTGCGAAATCCATGAATTATAATACATGCAACGTGAAACACTAATATGAACATGCAACTATGTAAAGGTATATGCACAAAGGAATATGAATCAATAACATATAAGCATGCAATGCAATGCGAGCCGTAGAATAAATGGTAAATGAAATATAATGCAGCAATAGATAATTATACAACAATATATATCATGCAGCTTTGTCATTTGAAATAAGACGAATCGGGATTTTTAGAAAAATAAGGGCTACGGTGTTTCTAAGAAAAGATGCGTATTTTGAAATTATCCGTAGAATCCCTTTGCCTGCCTTTAAAATACTCCTGATTCGTCGGTTTTGAAATAGGTATGACTCGGGTCTAGTCTAACATTTACTATGCAAACTACAGATCTAACTAACAATTCAATCGGGGGGAGGTATGGAAACCACCTAAATCTGAGTCGATATATATAAATAAATATAATAGTCGGTGATCCCGCCTCAATAGTATCGCGTACGATACAGTATATCATATGACAATCTTCAAGTCATGAGTGCAGATCTATCATCAATATAAAGCTCATAAGGTAAATCGTCGTACGACATCCCAATAGCTGGGTAAGGGTCAAAATCACAATCAGCTCATAAATTATCTGGTATGCTAATCATCATGTCTCATGATCTGGGTACTGATCTAAGTCTAGTACAAATGATACCATCTATATAACTGCGTGTATAACACACGTCCAAAGGCCTGCTAGAGATCACACGTCGTATTCCAAATACATATCACATCATATCACCAATCTCACGGCACTATGCCCAATATCATCGACTTATCTCCAGTGTCATCCACTATCCATCATCATCACAGTAAAAGTATAGCAAATCTGCATGCGTGTGTGTGTGTGGTGTAAACCTATTCTAGGGTTCGCAAATAGAAACCACACTAGTTTACTTCTAACCCTAATCTAACCATAGTACATCTAATCTCAATAACCACGACACACTATAAGCTATCATATGTATAATATATACATATATATTATACCAACTTCGGACTGTTAGTTGTATGTATGCCCTAGAGGCCAGTATTGTACAGATGATGTATATTATATTGGATGCTTGGACATATATAGAGATGACTTTCTTGCTCGATATGATAGTCTGCTATCTGGTTACTCTTTATCTTAACATGTACACTAGTCTCTTTATACTGTCTTATAGTTACATGTTGGTAAAGCCCTTAGGATATGTACTTGACTACCTGTACTGTGATGCAGATCATACTAGTGGGGACATGGTAGTCCATAAGTACATCCTTCAAGGTCCCTAGTCGTGGGTGTATCGAGACGGGGCATCGATATACCAGAGTAGACTAGAGTATACGCTTCTCGACCCATGAGATGGGCGATGGATGATCCCACAACCATTGGTGTTTGACATCAGAGATGGTATACGGGTGCTCAGTGGAGACTGGGTACACTGGACGGACTCGCCGAGAACTCCCAGATGGTATTATACCTCACGTCAAATGGCAGTTCTCAGGTGACACTTGTACAGGTTAGTCTGTAGACCCGAGATCGTCATAGAGTCTTGTGTGATTCCCACTGTGCTTTGATCTCCACCTTACCACGTCCATGAGGGCGTGCAAAACGGTGGTCTTTGGGTACAGTCCCGAGTCACATGGAGGCAATGAGCGATAGGAGGGGTTTCGTCTCTCCCGGTATTGGGGGTTGATGTTGTGCTGTGCTCGATTGGCCGTAACAGAGGAGTCCCTGGCCAGGGCTGATCAGAGATTTGCTGGTAAGTGTTACCAGTAGTTTCTCGACCCGTTATGAGCCTCACATCGGCACAACTTATCGGTTATTGGGGTCTGACGTATACCACCCCTAGACTTGATATGCGACGTATCAGACGAACAGACCGGACTGTACGGTAAGTGTTACTGGTTGGATTCACAGGAGCATGAGCGGGCTAGCTCGTCGATCTTCTGATCGCTCAATACCCGGGTGGCCGTTACGTTTAGCAGACCGCTTGCGGCTTGTGGATGCTTGATATGATCATCATCTGCTACCGGCGTATTGACGAGTCTTTAGAGTCCTACACAGAGGTTTCCTGGCTTAAGCGAAACGAAATAGGAGTGCATATGAGATATGTGCGGGAGCGAGAATAATGCGTGTATGTGATACCGCATTTCATTCTCGCGATAAATGTTTCGATTGGTTATATTCGATATGACCTAGTTATCGAATCATTGATTCGATAAATCGATACATTGAATACTAGTCGGTTATGTGCGACATGACCGGATCATTGAATCAAATGTTGATTTAATGATTTAATATATTACTTTGCATTAACTAGTATTGGTTCACTTTATACGGATTTTCTCACTTGATGTGCAAGTTGTATATGTGATATACTTTTGTGCACATATATGTATCATGTTTGATGATACTTGATCATTTAGTTAAGTGTATAGGATTAAACCATGATTAATTTGATAATTAGGGTTTTGCATATCCATTTATTTATTTATTTATTTATTTATTTGGAAATGATTATGATAAGAATGGTGGCTTTCTTTGTCTTTTAGTTGAAGCTTCATGAAGCTTTGACTTCTTAACCATTCTTGTCATCATGCTTAACCCTAACCCATCCATTAACCATGGTCTATTCTCTACACTTAACCCTAGTAAGAATTATGATAAGTATTCCTTTTTCTTTTTATTTTAAGAGGACTTATCATTTTTCTAGCTCATCTTCTTCTTCTTCTTCAAGCTTGCTACATCAATGGCAACTTGAGTTTTAGTGAGAGAAATCCAAATCTAAAGTGAACCCACCTCCTATTTCTTCATCCTCTACCTCTTGCCAAGTGGTTTTGGGTGTTTTCTTCACAAGTTTCACAACTTGGTGAAGTCGGAGCTTGAACTAGTGCAACCTCGACGTAGATCGTCTTTGACACGAAGCCGACGACCTTGCTCGCCCGTTTTCCGATGAAGCCGACGAATGAGTCGAGGATTCATGATGGACAGCGAGGGCATGACCACGTGGAGCTAAGGAGGTGGAAATCCGGATCTACAAAGGTTGTAGCATCTAACCTATAGTTAAATAGTTAACTAGTTTACTTTTCGCCTAGATTTCTAGCAACGATCCGTAGACTAGGGTTTCTCGGCACCATATTTTTGTAAAATGGCATGGTTGATGCCTTGTGAGACCTCTATAGTGTGCCTAGGAACCCTACAGTGGTATCAGAGCCTAGCAAGAGCCTTAGGCGAAGTCTAGACGAAATTAGAACTCCGATCGACCCGAAACCCCGACTTGAAATTGCTCTCTGGACATTTCTGTAAAACGTGGTTTTTTGTCAATTAAAAATTCGTAAAAAATTCAGCAGGGAATTATTAGAATTATGGCGCAAAAATATTTTTATGAACAGTGCAAACGGCGGCGGAACCGCGGCAGAAGCCTGGATTCTGCGGCGGTTCCGCGGCACGTTGATGACGTCATCGCTTCCTTTTTGCACAGTAACTCCTGATAAATTCTGCTGAGTTTTCTGGGAATTTTGAATTGACTCCACAGTTGACTGTTCTGGGATTGTATAGGGGATTCAATGAATCGATCGGATTTTTAACTTTGTCTTTGTGGTTTTCCGGATAATTGATGAATATGTTAAAAACTTCGACAGGATATAAATACCCAACTTTTCCCCTGCTGTAAAATATCCAAGTGTTGGATTATTGTGTGGTTTAAGGACGTTCTGAGTAGTGCAAGTAACGCGATGGTCCCTCTAGAAGACAACAAACCTTAACTCAATTATGTGACCGTCTTGAACTGCCCTTTGAACCTTCGGGTTTGGGGCAGTACGGCGTGCCACATGTGAGGCGTTGGCTTGACCCTTCTACGGCTGGACCGTTGGTACTGAGGCATGAAACGAATGTCTTTGAACCTATTTCATGTGTTGGATGGTTTCGGGAAAACTTGGGTGTTCGAATGTTCGATCGGAAAGTTTAATATATTCTATTTATCTGGAATGGGATACAATAATTGGAATTCACAAACAGTTATGTGATAACTGAATGAATGATATAAATCTAGCGGTTTAGTTTCATTTGATATTGAAAAGAGTTTTCGATAATGAGACTAAAATGCGGGATTTATAATAATTAGGCATGTGATGTCTAAGTATTTCATTTGATTAGGCATGTGATGTCTAAAGCAGTTGCGGATTCCAATTGTTGTAGTTTTACACTTTCTTTTCTGTGACCGTAAGTGTAGTATGTTCATATCGCCGGTTTCGTTGCTATACGTCAACGAAAATTGGGGTGTGCATAATTACTTACGTTGATGACATGTGATGTTATGTGTTGCTGGATATGTTATATTGGATCGTCGTGTTCGAATAGCCGGGGTTTTTTTATGTGAGATGAGTGTTTTTCATTTTCATTCATGTAAAAACTTGTATGTAATATTCTTTTATTTGGGGCACTTCCAGGTAGCGGAAGATGTCACCTTTTGTATATTATTTACTTTTCCGCATTAGGATAGACCCAAGGAGGGGAGCACAAGTAACCGGGTTCTGGGGTCCAGTGGGAGACCAACTCGAGGAGTCGAGTCCGGGTCTCCTAACCCTAGAATTGGCAGGGTTGCTTGCCGCTCTCGTAGGGGTCTAGGGGTGTGGGATTGGCTATTCATCACGACCGTAGAATCCGTGTTTTATACTGGCTCGTATTGAAAACACGGACGTCCTAGTATATCCAATATTTCATATGTTTCTTCTGCTGCGATTTCTGAGATGAGATTCTGTGATGGATATAGTATATAGTATATATGATATATTATATAGACGTTACTTATGTTTTGCACCCGCACTAGCCCTGCCCTGCTCTGTCGTTAGTTACCTAACCTAACGGTGCACGAGGGGACATCGAGGCGAATGCGGATGGCATAAGCGTACGTCATATCTATCTGTGATGTTTAGGTATTTAAATGATGGGACTTCATTAATGTGATTAATGAAAGATAAGAAACCTAAGATGTTGTGGAATCGAATTTTAAACTAAAACAGGTAGCTACAGTTCTTGCTTTGCACAGCGGTATATGTGATATATCCTGCACCTTATTCGATGAGGAAAGGACCGAGATCCCTTCACCGGGAGTGACTCCTTTTACAATAACTGGCAGATGCTACACACTCGGTTTGGCTTTGATTGCTTTTAAGAGTTTTTTGCTTTGCACAGTGATATATATGATATATCCCGCACCTCATTCGACGAGGAAAGGGCCGACGATCCCTTCACCGAGAGTGACCCCTTTAGCAAAACTGGAAAAGCCTCAAAATCACTCCATTTCAAAACTTCATTTGATTCTACAACGATATCAAGTTCATTACGCTCATGGTTTTATGAAAACCTGCGTAGCTCTCCGTCATTTCAGATAAGTACTACTTAGTATTCGTGCTACGGTAGTTTGGCATTCGTCAAGGCGTAGTGTACGGTAGCTAACTAGTATTTATCTGCTTATGCATATGATGCGGATTGGATTAGGGTATTCGTACGGCGTTGTTTGGCATTCGTCAAGGGTCGTGCGGGTGGGTTTAATTCAATCAAGAAATGTACGGGTTGAACTTGACTAGTGGACTATGGGTTGTTTGGCATTCGTCAAGGTCATAGAACACTAGGGGTAAAATATTATCGGGAATTTCAAGTGTTGAAATTTGCAATGAGATTGCATACCTTCTATGAGATAGTTGGATCCCGATACCCACTGCGAGTAAGAGTTACTCCTGGGAGAGTTTTACACATTACAATTAGCCGATCAAGTAGGTGTCTAGAAAGGTGTTAACGAGGTTACGCCTCTGGGAAAACGAGGTTTACATTAATTAGGTTCGTGCGAAAGCACAGGGGACCTCCCTCAAAGTACCGACACTGGCCTGGCTGAAAGATTGGCGAACTTGTAGTGTGTAATTAATCCCGGCTAGTCTTTCTTTTTAAGGTTTGAAGGAAGATTTGATAAAAAGCAGTGGGAGCCATCCTGATTAGATAAGATAATAACCAATCTGATCTTGCACGAGCTTACGCTAAAGTGTTTTCTTCTCTCTCTCTCTCGGTAGCGACCATTTCATGCCTTAATCAAGATAATAACATGGATGTATTGACCGAACCCGCATGTTATACTGTGCAGGGGAACGTTGAACCCGTTTTATCTTATAAGTGTTATAAGAATGAACAGGAAACAGGAGAATATCTGGATTCTCACACCGCCCAAACGGAGAACATGTATGTTGATGCATCATCTTCGGGTGTGTTTGTCATTGAGAACTGTTTCTCAGTTCACCCTACGTCCTGGGTATTAGATACCGGATCAGGATCCCACATATGTAAGATGTTACATGGGCTGCGAAAAGGTAGAGAACTGGGAAAAGGTGATCATTCCGTTCAAGTAGGGAACGGTGCAAATGTTGCAGCCAAACCAGTTGGCGAATATCACCTTGTATTACCAAGTGGTGATACAATAATTCTGAATGAGTGCTATTATATACCAAACATGATGTGCAACATTATATCAGTTTCTTTATTGAGTAAAGAAGGATATAATTTTGTAGTAAAGGAAAATGTTATGAACATATTCCTAGATCAAAAGTTGATTGCATCAGGCTCGCTACATAATGGCATATTCATTCTGAATCAAAATACAGTCCTCAATATACAAAACACACACAAGAGGAAGAGTTCAGAAATGAACGAATCCTTCTTGTGGCATTGTAGACTTGGTCACATCAATGCGACACGACTAGCTAAGTTGCATAAGGATGGGTATTTAAATCCGTTTGAATTTTCATCTTATGACACTTGCCAGTCATGTCTCAAAGGCAAGATGACCAAAACTCCGTTTACGGGACACGGAGAAAGAGTTACCGAATTCTTGGGACTAATACATAGTGATGTCTGCGGTCCCATGTCTACACATGCCAGGGATGGTTCTTCATACTTCATTACATTCACTGACGATCTCTCTAGATACGGGCATGTGTTCCTATTGAAACACAAGTCTGAAGCTTTTGAGAAATTCAGAGAATATAAGCACGAAGTAGAGAACCAAACGGGCAAAAGTATTAAGATCCTTCGATCTGATCGAGGAGGAGAATACTTGAGCAATGAGTTCCAAGATTATCTAAAAGAGAATGGGATTCTCTCTCAGCTTACTCCACCTTATACACCACAGCACAACGGTGTATCGGAACGAAGGAATCGCACCCTATTAGATATGGTGCGTTCAATGATGAGTACAGCTGAGTTACCTATTTCCTTCTGGGGGTATGCGCTTGAGACAGCCATACACCTATTGAATATGGTTCCTACTAAATCAGTGCCTACCACTCCATATGAGATATGGAAAGGGAAGAGACCATCTCTTAAGTATGTTAAGATATGGGGTTGTCCAGCCTATGTCAAAAGACAAAATCCGGACAAACTCGAGGCAAGATCTGTCTTATGTAAGTTTGAAGGATATCCCAAAAATTCACAAGGGTATATCTTCTACCACCCCGAGGAACAAAAGGTGTTTGTTTCTCGACATGCCACTTTCTTAGAAAAAGGTTTTCTTATGAAACAGATTAGTGGCATTGAGGTAGAACTGGAAGAGGTTCCAGCAACACAAACTGTAACAGAAGACTTGGTAGAACCAGAGGATTCAGTAGAACCGACGAACCCCAGCCTCTCCGCCGATCTAGTAGGGTTTCTCGTCCACCTGAGAGATACTACGGTTTTCTCATTGACTGTGGTAGCGAGGATTGCATCATGGAGGATGATGACCCAACTAGCTTCGAGCAGGCCATCACGAGTGGGGACTCAGTGAAATGGCTGGATGCTATGCGGTCCGAGATGGAATCCATGTACACCAACAAAGTATGGACTTTGGACATTGCTCCTGAAGGGGTAAAACCCATTGGGAGCAAGTGGATCTTCAAGAAGAAACTTGGTGTAGATGGGAAAGTGGAGACTTTCAAAGCTAGACTTGTAGCAAAGGGTTTTCGTCAAAGACCAGGTGTGGACTATGACGAGACCTTTTCTCCAGTGGCTATGCTTAAATCCATCCGGATCATGCTTGCCATCGCTGCATATCATGATTACGAAATCTGGCAAATGGATGTTAAGACCGCCTTTCTAAACGGTGATTTAGAAAAGTGCATGTACATGACTCAGCCAGAGGGCTTCGTAGACAGTGGGAGCAGCGGGAAGGTGTGCAAGCTGCTTAAATCCATTTATGGATTAAAGCAGGCATCGCGGAGTTGGAACATCTGCTTTGACGTCGTTATCAAAGAGTTTGATTTCGTCAAAAATCCAGATGAACCATGTATCTACAGAAAGGTGGCAGAGAGTAAGGTTGTCTTCCTCGTATTGTACGTGGACGACATACTCTTGATAGGAAATGATATTCCTATGCTGCAATCGGTCAAGCTCTTCTTATCACAAAGATTCTCAATGAAAGATCTTGGTGATGCCTCCTGCATATTGGGAATTAGGATCTATAGAGATAGATCCAAAAGGATTTTGGGATTGTCCCAATCCAGGTACATTGACACCATACTAAAGAGGTTTAGTATGGAAGAGTCCAAGCGTGGGAACTTACCCACGATCTCTGGAGTCACTCTCTCCAAAGAGATATCTCCCAAGACTGATTTGGAGAGAGCTCGCATGCAAGGGATACCCTATGCTTCGGCAGTAGGCTCTATTATGTATGCGATGCTATGTACCAGACCCGATGTGGCATACTCACTAAGTATAGTGAGCAGGTATCAAGCTGATCCTAGAGAGAGTCATTGGACAGCTGTGAAGAGCATTCTCAAGTACTTGCGAAGGACTAGAGATATGTTCTTGGTGTATGGTAACGGAGAGCTCCAAGTGGAGTCCTTTACCGATTCGAGCTTCCAGAGTGATAAGGACGACTCTAAGTCGCAGTCGGGCTTTGTCTTTACCCTTTACGGAGGGGCGGTTAGCTGGAAGAGTTCCAAGCAGGAAACCGTGGCAGACTCGACGATGGAGGCTGAATACATCGCTGCCAACGATGCTGCTAAAGAAGCTGTCTGGATCAAGAAGTTCATTACTGAACTTGGAGTGGTTCCATCCATTGAGCATCCAATACCTTTGTATTGCGATAACAATGGAGCGGTGGCTTTGGCCAAGGAACCCAGGTCTCATCAGCGATCCAGGCATATTCTGAGGCGGTATCACCTGATCCGGGAGATAGTTGATCGCCGGGAGATCGAGGTTAGGAGGGTTGACACGAAGAACAACACGGCGGATCCACTCACGAAGGCCATTCCCCAGATACAGTTTGAGAGACTCTTCGGGATGCTCGGTATGAGATACTACAGCAGCTGGCCCTAGTGCAAGTGGGAGATTGTTAGTTGTATGTATGCCCTAGAGGCCAGTATTGTACAGATGATGTATATTATATTGGATGCTTGGACATATATAGAGATGACTTTCTTGCTCGATATGATAGTATGCTATCTGGTTACTCTTTATCTTAACATGTACACTAGTCTCTTTATACTGCCTTATAGTTACATGTTGGTAAAGCCCTTAGGATATGTACTTGACTACCTGGACTGTGATGCAGATCATACTAGTGGGGACATGGTAGTCCATAAGTACATCCTTCAAGGTCCCTAGTCGTGGGTGTATCGAGACGGGGCATCGATATACCAGAGTAGACTAGCGTATACGCTTCTCGACCCATGAGATGGGCGATGGATGATCCCACATCCATTCGTGTTTGACATCAGAGATGGTATACGGGTGCTCAGTGGAGACTGGGTACACTGGACGGACTCGCCGAGAACTCCGAGATGGTATTATAACTCACGTCAGATGGCAGTTCTCAGGTGACACTTGTACAGGTTAGTCTGTAGATCCGAGATCGTCATAGAGTCTTGTGTGATTCCCACTGTGCTTTGATCTCCACCTTACCACATCCATGAGGGCGTGCAAAACGGTGGTCTTTGGGTACAGTCCCGAGTCACATGGAGGCAATGAGCGATAGGAGGGGTTTCGTCTCTCCCGGTATTGGGGGTTGATGTTGTGCTGTGCTCGATTGGCCGTAACAGGGAAGTCCCTGGCCAGGGCTGATCAGAGATTTGCTGGTAAGTGTTACCAGTAGTTTCTCGACCCGTTATGAGCCTCACATCGGCACGACTTATCGGTTATTAGGGTCTGACGTATACCACCCCTAGACTTGATATGCGACGTATCAGACGAACAGACCGGACTGTACGGTAAGTGTTACTGGTTGGATTCATAGGAGCATGAGCGGGCTAGCTCGTCGATCTTCTGATCGCTCAATACCCGGGTGGCCGTTACGTTTAGCAGACCGCTTGCGGCTTGTGGATGCTTGATATGATCATCATCTGCTACCGGCGTATTGACGAGTCTTTAGAGTCCTACACAGAGGTTTCCTGGCTCAAGCGAAACGAAATAGGAGTGCATATGAGATATGTGCGGGAGAGAGAATAATGCGTGTATGTGATACCGCATTTCATTCTCGCGATAAATGTTTCGATTGGTTATATTCGATATGACCTAGTTATCGAATCATTGATTCGATAAATCGATACATTGAATACTAGTCGGTTATGTGCGACATGACCGGATCATTGAATCAAATGTTGATTTAATGGTTTAATATATTACTTTGCATTAACTAGTATTGGTTCACTTTATACGGATTTTCTCACTTGATGTGCAAGTTGTATATGTGATATACTTTTGTGCACATATATGTATCATGTTTGATGATACTTGATCATTTAGTTAAGTGTATAGGATTAAACCATGATTAATTTGATAATTAGGGTTTTGCATATCCATTTATTTATTTATTTATTTATTTATTTATTTGGAAATGATTATGATAAGAATGGTGGCTTTCTTTGTCTTTTAGTTGAAGCTTCATGAAGCTTTGACTTCTTAACCATTCTTGTCATCATGCTTAACCCTAACCCATCCGTTAACCATGGTCTATTCTCTACACTTAACCCTAGTAAGAATTATGATAAGTATTCCTTTTTCTTTTTATTTTAAGAGGACTTATCATTTTTCTAGCTCATCTTCTTCTTCTTCTTCAAGCTTGCTACATCAATGGCAACTTGAGTTTTAGTGAGAGAAATCCAAATCTAAAGTGAACCCACCTCCTATTTCTTCATCATCTACCTCTTGCCAAGTGGTTTTGGGTGTTTTCTTCACAAGTTTCACTACTTGGTGAAGTCGGAGCTTGAACTAGTGCAACCTCGACGTAGATCGTCTTTGACACGAAGCCGACGACCTTGCTCGCCCGTTTTCCGATGAAGCCGACGAATGAGTCGAGGATTCATGATGGACAGCGAGGGCATGACCACGTGGAGCTAAGGAGGTGGAAATCTGGATCTACAAAGGTTGTAGCATCTAACCTATAGTTAAATAGTTAACTAGTTTACTTTTCGCCTAGATTTCTAGCAACGATCCGTATACTAAGGTTTCTCGGCACCATATTTTTGTAAAATGGCATGGTTGATGCCTTGTGAGACCTCTATAGTGTGCTTAGGAACCCTACACGGACTGCGGGGGTGCTATACGCCATCCACCCGACTTCCCCCGTAGATATAATCCACTCACTTTGTGTCTTCATTGTCGACGTCGCCAAGAGTTTGCTTGTCGTCTCGAAGTCTTCTTGGGGTACCTACACATCAAGGTATCGTAAATGCGTATTAAAACCAAGTCAAAACTAAAGCGACACACGAAACCCAAAACGATACGCTAAGGGGCCTATAGGTTAGAACCAATGGGTACGCTTTCAAAACCATCGAACAATCCTCGATATCATCGTATAAACACCAAGTATTCGAGGTAAAACACTGATACACAATTCTAGAATTCAAAATACGGAATACGGAAACACGAATAAAAGCAGCAACCTAAGAAAAGGGTCCCAGATTTCACCCTAGGTCAAATTGAATAATTTTGCACATGCCAGGGATCTAATCTACTGATAAATGGGCACCAAAACCAAAATGAGCCAATTTGATAGGGTCCAGGCCGCAATTTGCGGCCAATTGGAATAAATTTGTGCCTAGACTGGGAGTTAGGGTCTAGGGTCTTAGTGATAGCTTCCTGGATGCCTGCACATATCACTGTCCAACCAAAATAATTTTCAGAGTCTCGGGGTAATAGCAAATTCAATATAACCTTCACAGATTTCACAATCTTTCCGATATCGGTTTCTAAATCCGTATTCCGAGTTTAAAGTCTCAGGTTTGGGTCTCAATTCCAGTACTAGGGTATTTGTGCAGCCTGTACTGAGCTCAATTCCACTTCAAAACTCTCAAATTCTCTTAACCCTAACTAGGTTTTCCTTAAGTCCACAACATTACACAATATCGGTTCTAATCTACACATGGGGTATAAGTAATACAAAAACCAAGCTATAGGTCCAGAAAATACCTCATCTGGCAACTCAAGAATTTTCTTGAGTTGCCCCCAGTGTCCAAAATCCTTGCTTTCTTGGTCCAAATGGCTTCTCTTGAGCTTGTGCATCTTTTTAGTTAAATGGGAGTGGGGTTTTGAAGTGTTTTTGAATGTGTTTTTGTGGCTTGGAGATGGAGGAAGGGGGAGGAGGCAGCAGCAGCAGGAGAAGAGGAAGAGGGAGGGAGGAAATGAGAGGAAGAAATGAAGAGAATGGCTATGTCTTTAGTCAAAAGAAAACCATACCTTTCTCTCTCTCACCATACCTCAATATAATAATCCTTTTCCATTTTCTTTTCTTTTCTTTCTCATTTCTCCAAATTCCTTCTCACTCAAATAGTAACCCCAAAAGAAACATGATAGAAAATGCACAAGTGTAGAGAAAAAAAAGATATGTGCATGTTTTGCACAAAATTGCTAAAAAACCAATTAGCGATTTTTAATCGCGATTAGCACTAAATTAGCATATAATTAATCATAAAAACTTAAAAATGTCATAATTCCATAAAATACCCTATTTTAGAATTTTCTAAACTTTTTCCAAAAAATTTCCCATTTATCGCTATTTAATTATACCGAAATATTAAAATATTCATTAAAATAATATTAAATTATAAAAATTTCCAAAAATAAATTTTTTTTTTAAATTTTACAATCTTCCCCCCTTAAAGAAATTCGGTCCCTGAATTTAAATTTAAACCTCCAAATTCTAAAACATTGCAGTAAAAATCCAAATTGTCGGGGCTCCGAAATCATTAATACATAAAACGCATCGTAGCGCAATGCATGGGCATAAGTAATGAGCAGATAACTCAAAATCGAAACTCCGTCAAGCATCCCGCAATCATCGGAGTCATGATAACACACGAATGTCAAATCCAAGGCAAAACCAATATGATATAGATCCGAACTAAACATGTAAATGGCTGAAGCAAATGCATGCCGAAAATATGCGGGTACTGTCCTCTGACTAGTCCCGCTCAGTACGAAAACACATAACAAATATCATCAAAATGTACTGCTCCATAAGAAATCAATCCCTAAAATGTATATAAGAATACCCTGTGCGTCTAGTGCGCACGGAAATCAAAATCCATATATGTGCCATACAGGTGCACAAAACAACATCTAAGTGCAACGGGTGTGCACGAATCATCTGTCATAGGCAACGTGTGTGCCCGACAGTCAAATCAGGTGCATCTGACATGCACGAAGAATCCCGATTTAGTGCATCTAGTGTGCACCAAAATCGTATCTCAAAACATGCGCTAAACACGCGCGAGAATCCAAATCAAAGGCATGGAGTGCAAGAAATCAACATGAATATCAGAATCAAAGTCGACGGTATACAATACGGCTTAATCCAAATCAGGTATACCGTGGTGGATAATCTCACAACCGTGTGCATCAGCGTGCACGAATCAAATCAAAACACTAAAAGTGTATGAACACTACGCTGGAAGCGAAAATCAAATTACCGACATAAAATAGGAATGAAATCACAATCAATACCTCAAGAGTAATAACTATGCGCAAAGTATAAATATCCAGTAGGTGCAACCATGGTGCAAGAAAACAAATATCATGAAACTCAGCCATCAAAACCAAATCATGCGAATAAATCGTCCAAAATACCGAAATCCATTGTGACGGATACGTGATAATCGAATCACAAAATCACAAATCATTAATACCGTCGTCGGTAGTCCTTCCTTTAAGGTCGAGAAGGTGTCGGTGCATCCAATGCTAGCAGCGCAAGATATCTACTTGCCTCTTGCTCACGGTCTGGTGTCCTCTGTCTCTGGGCCCTTATCTTCTCTGTGGATTACCTATCTCGCGATCCATTGGCTCATCGGCCCTGTCAGGTGTGCTAACGGGGATGATTCCGTTCTGGCACTTCTCTGGTCATTTCTCGGTCAATCCTCATGACCACTCGTAAAGCAGCACGTCACTGGCGCCGACCTCTGGTCCTATGAATGCACATCACACATCTGCTCCTGGGTGCAAATCTTATTGCAGCGGTGTCCTGGAAGGAATCCTGCTCAAGGTCTTTTCCAATATTGCCTATGCCGATCTGTACGGAGGCTGGTACTCTTGCATAATCTCTACTCGCTTGATGGACATCTGTGTCCTCAGCACAGCAATTTCTTAGAAACTGGTCGCATCTCAACGCCTCTGTAGACATATCTAACCATAATCTCAATGGGGAGTAACAACAGCTCATCAGTATCTCGCACGTACCTCTTGTCCCGCTTGTCTGTATCATCGTCCAATTTGACGTCACATCTCTATCTGCGCAATGCAAATGTTCTCGGCTACGGTCAATCCGAAGTCTCTCACACGGACTCGAAATCGCGTACTCTGTAGCTTCATCACTCTGTAGAAGATATCTGGCCGAACAGGTCCTCGGGAACTCGTCCCAACCATCGGAGGAATACTCAATACTCGTCCGTCCACGATCAACTCACAACGCATCTGGGTGAGGTCCTTTATCCGAACCTGGTCAACTATCTCATCGACGGTGCCGAACTCTGGACTGCTGGGTGTGCGCAATACGACCACTCCTGGGTCCAGGTCTTCCCGTATAGTATTCCAGAAAGGTCCTGTCGAGGTCTTTCTCGAATCTCTTACTCCACTTTTCTCTGGTGTTGACTGCTTCGGACTCGTCTCGTCGTGGCTGCATGGACGGCGCTCCAACGACTCTACTCGTATCTGGAGTCTCCCAAGTAATGTGTCCCATACATGATATCCGAAAGATGTCGAACCATCCGATCAATTTGTCAAAACCTCATAATCCCTCAAGAGATCAACATCTTGGGTACAGTTTAATAGTATCGAGTACATACCACAGCTTCAGTGGTCCAGTCATAGAAGGGCAAACCCAAGCCTCACTAATGGCGCTGTGGAACTGCCGCAAACCCTAAGGTTCAAAGGCTTTCACACGGTCATTATGTCGAGTTAGGGTTTCATTCTTCTAGAGGGTCTATAGAATCGTTTGCATGTCTTTCCGAATACTTTAAACTTGGAGTATGGGTTTCTGACATTCGATCGTCTCTATCGACTCTCAACGAATCTGCGTGAAGTCGTCTCTAGCTGAAATCAATCTATTTGATGACCTCACATCGGGGTAAGCGAATGAGCCACATGTCTTAGTCCTTCATCCTTGGGTGACTAGTGACCTTCCATCGTATCTCTAAGTACATACTCATGCTGACTTTGCTCCAACATCTAGGCGATATCTCGTCATTTGCAGCAACAACTGGCTCATTCGTCTGTACGCTGAAAAATGCCTCAATCATCATGAATAAGGGATACATCAATGGTCATCATATCCTGGCTGGTCTCCAGCAATAGCCTGATCTTCTGGTACCGATCAACACAACCGAGAAATCTCGTAACAGCGATTTGTCAAACGCTCATGGCGCGAAAACATGAAAAGACGACGCCTCCGTATGCAATCGCATGTCTCTGGAATCACGCCCTGGTCCGTCCTCGTCTGCGACGAGCTCAAGCTGACGCAACTCTATCCGTAGATCTCTCTGCCCGTGCCATCGTGGCAGCAAAATCACAACCAGTATCGAAGAGGATAGGTCATAGGAATGAATATAATACTGTGCAAGGAAATGTACACCCTAAGGTTTCTTAAGCGGAGTAGCATATCGTAAATATACCGCGGAACATACGTACGGTACGTCACTCTACTCAAGCTACCTACTCCATCAACCCAGGATTATCCTACGCGACGAAAGTTCGGGTATAATACCCCCTCGACTAAGTCTATGTTCCGTAAAGTCAACCCTAAGTTCCGTATATATATAAACGCCCTAGGCTCTACATACTCAAACTTAGGCTCGAACCAAGATTAACCTAGCGCTCTGATACAAACTTTGTCACGACCCGAAAGAGCACGTGACTGGCCCTTGAATCATATGATGTCTAAAGGACTCCATCTAATCCAAGTAAGCCAAAATCCCAGAAATCTAAAACCATTTTAAATAATAAATGAAGGAAAAAAATATTTTTTTTTAGAAGTGAAGAAAACATGTTTTAAAAGCAAGGTTTTTAACTAAGTAAGCCGAATGTGCATTTTTTAAAAAGTATAATCTTTTCTGAAAATTTCGGCAGAGTTCCCTTTGTAAATACTGGCCCCGAACGGGGTACAACAAGAATAATATATATGCAATGATAAAAGGCATCCCCAAGCGGGAGCTAGCTCTTAGTCAATCGACGGTCACAACCACGCAAGCAATATAATATACAACGCCGAAGGGCAAGGATCAAAACTCAAAAAAAGAAACTCAAAACAGCATGAAAACCGTAATACTACAACGCGCGACTCTAAGGTCGAAATAATACATAACTGGTTTCTAAGTCTGGAACAATATACAAGTTTTTGTTAATGGAATTTCTAGATACAAATGAATAGTTCATGTACAGTTGTGGTTCTGATACAAAGGAACCCACCTACCAAGGCAAATCACCCACAAGGAAAGCAGTGTGCCAGAAATGCCACTATGGAACCTGTACGGCAAAAACCAGCAAGAACTGTGGCACAACGGGGTTGAGTTGCCAACTCGTGAACAGAAAATATCTACAAGAAGAAATCGAATGCATGACATAATCCTAGGTCAATACGATCAGATATAATATAAAACTCAAAGATTAAGTCTGAAGAATGATAAGGTGGCAATGTAACATCTAAACATGTATGTGGTGCTAAGTGCTCGTGCTAGTCCCTCAGGTAATACATATCATGAATATGAGGTATGTATTCAGTAAAATGAAAACAGAAGATATCATGAATGAAATCATCAGAAAATCAGTGTCAAGCATCGACACAAAATATATATCTCAATATCAAGTAAATCCCATATATCATGTATCCGATATGTATGCAACATTCATGAAGGTACTCGATCAGGTACTACTAATACATGAAGCAATAAATGGTGATGTGTATATGCAATAGTCTTGAAAGGTACTCTATCAGGTACTACTAATACACGAAGCAATACATATAAAATAAAAGTGGGGTAGGGGAGTTATAATATGCCATCGACCATAAAGGCCCCTCATAACGAGCACATAGGCCCCTCTCATATAGACCATAAAGGCCCCTCATATCGACCATATAGGCCCCTCATAACGAGCACATAGGCCCCACTCGTATGGACCATAAAGGCCCCTCACATCGATCATATATGCCCCTCATAATGAGCACATAGGCCCCACTCGTATGGACTATAAAGGCCCCTCACATCGACCATATAGGCCCCTTATAACGAGCACATAGGCCCCACTCGTATGGACTATAAAGGCCCATCACATCGACCATATAGGCCCCTCATAACGAGCACATAGGCCCCACTCGTATCATAATGCATAAGTAATTTGCATAGATCATCATGATGATATATTAAGTAGGTGTATATATATATCAGCGTCCCATACCATTAATATATGTATACTATGGGTATACGTATATATTTCAGCATCCCATACCACTGATATATATACGCAGGAGTAAAACAATCCAGAATCATCATATGCAACCATATCACAGTGCGAAATACATGAATTATAATACATGCAACGTGAAACACTAATATGAACATGCAACTATGTAAAAGCATATGCACAAAGGAATATGAATCAATAACATATAAGCATGCAATGCAATGCGAGCCGTAGCATAAATGGTAAATGAATAATAATGCAGCAATAGAGAATTATACAACAATATATATTATGCAGCTTTGCCATTTGAAATAAGACGAATCGGGATTTTTAGTAAAATAAGGGCTACGGTGTTTCTAAGAAAAGATGTGTCTTTCGAAAATATCCGTAGAATCCCTTTGCCTGTCTTTAAAATACTCCTGATTCGTCAGGTTTGAAATAGGTATGACTCGGGTCCAGTCTAACATTTACTATGCAAACTACAGATCTAACTAACAAGTCAATCAGGAGGGATTTGGAAACCACCTAAATCTGAGTCGATATATATAAATAAATATAATAGTCGGTGATCCCGCCTCAATAGTGTTAGTGTATATGCCCTAGAGGCCATTATTGTATCATACTAGTTTATATATTACTTAATGGAAGCTTGGGATATTCACAGTTGTATAAACAATCTTGCTCAAAATAGTAGTATGCTACTTGGTTTGTTTCTAGTTTAATGTGTGCATGTGTTTCTTATAACATATCGCCTTTACACATTAGTGGAGCCCTTAGGATCTTTGCTTGATTACCAGCGTTGTGATGGCAGTCACACTCGTGGGGGCTGGGTAATCCACAAGCACATCCTTATGCAGGTCCCTACTCGTAGGACTATCGAGACAGAGCATCGATACTCCGGAGTAGACTAGCGTATGCACTTCTCATCCCAGCATAGGAGACGGTCTGTCCCACAGCCGTCAGTACGTCGTACTTGAGATAGTATGCGGGTTCTCGTTAGATTACGAGTACACTGGACAGGACTCGTCGGGAACTGTTGGTTGGTATTATACCTATCGTCAGTTATCAGTTCCCAGGTGACAATAGTACAGCTTAGTCCGTTGACTTGACACTGTCACTTCGCCTCAAGTGTGTTCCCACTGTTCTTAGATTGCTACCCTACCACGGCTCAAAGGAGTCATGCAAAAAAGTAGCAGTTGGGTGCAGTCCCGAAGCACTTGGAGGCAGTGACGGTTAGACAGGATTCGTCTCTCCCGGTATTGGGGGTACATATCGCGCTGTGTCTAGGAAAGCCATTACACAAAGTCCCTGGCCAGGGCAAGCGAGATATACTGGTAGGTTTCCAGTGTTATCTCAGGGTGTTCTGGGCTACACTCCGACACGACTTGTACCGCTATTAGGGGACTGACGTTTACCGCCCCCTAGGCCCGCCATGCGATACTCTTAGACGAGCATACCATACTGTATGGAGATTGTCACATTCAGGCTCAGTAGGAGTTCAGATGGGTTCACCTTGTCAGTCTTCTTATCGGCATCTACCTGGGGACCGTTACGTACAGCTAGTACCGCTTGCGGCCTGTGGTTAAACCCACTTCCAGCATAGTGTCGAGTCTTTAGAGTCCCACACAGAGGGTTATTCGCCTTTCGGCAAAACAGAGTAGAGGTCTCATGGTTTTGCGATGGGGTTCGTTCACATCCGCGCACTTGTGCACGTTTGGTGTTCGGACAGTAGATACTAGCGGGCTTTGGTTTAAGCCAGATCCTAGTATATGTTTTGGGATTGGTTTTATTTCATTGTATTCGTGCTCCTCGGAACATGGATACGGGTGTGTATACACAGTTGACTGAGGCAGAGGCAGAGGACTTTCATTAGGGTTGATTACCGTTGTCTTTTTCTTAACCCTAATGTATATGTGAAATATGATTATTAATATTAATTAATTATAATTGTGTTATGGTTAGGGTTGTTGACCATTTGACTATGGTTGACTTGTTGACCTATGTTGACATATTGACCATCATCATTTCACATGAAAGTTGCTCTTTGATTCTTGCAAAATTCATTAATGTGAAATGATAATGGTCATTTCAAGTTAACCATCACTATTATCTTTGATTAATTATTTAATTATCATAATTCACATATATGTGAGAATGGTTGATATTATCCTCATTCTCTCATGCTCATTCTCTCTCATCCTCTTTCTCTCTCTCTCAAAGCTCTCCCCTCTCATGAGTTGAGAACCATTTTGCTTTTGAGATAAAAGTCCAAAATTACTCTCTACTCATCCTAAGGTTCTAGGTTTAGTACACCAAGCACTTTAGTTAACTCTAGGTTGAGGTAGGAGCTAAAGGTAGAGGCCCTCGGGTGGATCTTTCTTCGGCAAGAGAAGGCGACGAGGACGAACCGTTCATCCCACTCCAAGGAGCAAGAAGAGAAGGAGTTCAAGACTTAGGTATAACCCTTTAACCGAGTAGCTAAATCTCTTAGCATGGTTGGTAGTTTTTGTTTAGCAAAGATCCTCCTTTTAGTCCATGTTACCTTGAGTTCTAAAAATCGATTTTTTATACCGTTTCCGCCTCCCCGTAAGCACCGCGGTGGGCAACGTGGACTTACAGTGTTATCAGAGCCTAGCTAAACACAAACTAGCAAGTTAGCAAAGTATCTAGAATTTCGATCGGAGAAAAATCGCAAAACACGTTTCAAAAACCTAACTTTCTACCGATTTTTAAAGCTGCTTTAAAAATAATAAATAATGTACTAAAAATCGGCTCAGGGTTTTTAAAGAACACCCAAGAAAAACGATCCAGCGAGTCGACCAACTCACCGCGGAACCGCGGCAAGAGCATGCTCTTGCCGCGGATCCGCGGCCGAGTTGACTCGGCCGTGGGTCGTTTCTGCTGCAGTATTCTTATATTGATGTTTTGGGATTTTTTGGATGGCTTGTTTCTGTCCAGATTTTCCAGAGAACAAATTTGTTTTTGGGGTGGTTACAAATCCGTATTTTGATCGAACTTCTCTAGACTTTGGCTAATGGGTTATATCTGTGATGTGATATATGTATTGAACGTCCGCTAATCGCTATATGTCGATTAGTGGGGGTTATACATATCTGTGATCTATAATGGTTTGTGTATATGTCGATTAGTGGTTTGTGTATATGAATTCATTGGATTGTCGCGGAGGAATAGCCGGGGGGTTGTGAGATGAGAGTTTTCTTTATCTTTCAATTCATGTAATATGTAAATTGATGTAATATTATTTATATGGCCGCACAACCGGGATGGGGTTGTAGCCTTTTATTGTATAATTTCTTTTACTATTTTTGCTCCTAGGATAGACGCATGGTGGGGTGCACGAACTACCGGGTTCCTCGAAGTGCTGAGTGGCCTACTCACGGTGTTGAGGGAGGTTGCTTTGCTTCAAGTACTTGGCGGGTAGTTTGCCGCACCCATAGGGGTCTAGTGTAGGGTCTTGGCTATTCATCGCGACCGTGTAATCCGCTCTTCGTTACAGGCTCGTACGGAATGTTGATTCCTAGTATATCCAATGTGTTCATCTGTGATCTGGAATGGCTATCATTGCATGTGATGAGTGTATATATCTATATATAACATCTATTTAGGCGTTGCTTATGTTTTGCATCCGCACTAGTCCAGGCCCCGCTCTGTCGTTAGTTAAGTAACCTAACGGGTGATGACGGGACCCTGTGGCGAATGCGGATGGCATAAGCGTACGTCATATTTTTGTTGTTTTCTGCAATGGTAGGATTAAATGATGGGACGCATTAAAATTAATGCAAGAAAATAAACTAAAGTAGAGTCGTTGGAACACTTTCAAAACCACTCGATTTCTTTTCAAAAACAACTCTTAAACGCGGAGCTTAAGCCACTCCTTTTAAAAGCTATCTCGTTCCATCGATTATATCAAGTTCTCTATGTTCACGGTTTCGCCAAAACCATTCGTAGCCCTCCGTCGTTTTACATGGATAGTCAATAGTATTCAAGCTATGTTTGTTGGCCAAATTCAAAGCATAGTGATTGGTGGCTATTGGGTATTCATGTGCATCATAGATTGATGTGTTGGTTTGGGACAGTCGTACTTCCTTGTTGGTCAAAGTCAAGGGTAGGTACGACTGGGTTCAAATTAACCTGGAGAATGACGGGTAGAACTTGACATGTGACTTATGATTTGTTGGCCAAAGTCAAGGTCATAAGAGATGGGGCAAAAATCCACATCGGGAGTTTCAAAAGAAACTGAAACTTGCTAGCGCTGCATACCATTTGGAGTGCGATGATTCTGGTAGGATTCCTTCAATTTTGTCACGCGACGATATTTCGATCCCGATCCTACTGTGAGTATATGCTACTCCTCAGGAACTTTCTCACTTAACGATCAATGCTATAAACCAAGTAGGTGTCTAGAAAGGTGTTAGCGGGGCTACGCCCATAGGGAAAAGAGGTTATTTAATTAAGGAACTTCACGAAAGCGTTGGAAAACCTCCCTCGAAGTACCAACATTGGCCTGGCTGAACGGTTAAGCAAGTATTGTACGGTGAGATTGATCCTGACTAATTCTTCCTTTTTGGTTTGAGGAGGGATTCGAGAGACAGTGGGAGCCATCCTGTTTAGACAAATTAAAAACCACTCTAAACTTGCAAGAGCATCATGCTAAAGTGTTTCTTCTCTCTCTCTTAATTGCAACGACGAAACATCATGACTGGACTGAAGTTACTACTAGATAAAAACATACTGACAGGGCCAAACTACAAAGATTGGCACAGGAATGTAAAAATGGCAATCACTTATGACAAGTTGGGGTATCTCCTTACCACCAAAGCTCTCCCTGTCCCAGGTCCTAAAACCAGCATCGCGGATAAGGAAATCCGTAAGACCTGGAAAATCGACTTCGCGAAGGCCAAGTGCCTCGTGCTTGCCTCTATGGACAATGAACATCAGAGGAGGTACGAGAATATGGACCTTGAATCCATATTTCTCCATACAAAAGAACTGTATGGAGAGCAATCCCGTATCGCCAGATACGAAGTCTCGAAAAAGCTGTTTTCGGCGAGATTGGCCGTCGGATCATCGGTAGTGGAACACGTGCTTAAGATGATTGGCTATACGAAGAGCTCGCGGTCCTTGGGACCATGTTAGAGAACTAGCTCTATACTGACTTGATTATCCAGTCCCTTCCTTCCACTTACGCCCAGTTTATCCTGAACTTCAACTTGCAAGAAAAAGAAGTTGAACTTTCAGAACTCCTCAACATGCTAAGGAGTGCAGAGGGCACCCTACAGAAAGGTAGGGAAACATCCACTTGTTTGTAGGAGGATCTTCCTCTTCTAGGTCCAAGGCGAAAGCCAAGGAAAAGAAGAAGAAAACCCCCACCAAACCAAGGGGCGGTGTTAGTAAAGTGGATACGAAGGGAAAGGCAAAGGCAACAAAGGTAGCGAGAAAGCTTGTGG
This sequence comes from Agapanthus africanus, assembly GCA_030015575.1. Taxonomy (NCBI): domain Eukaryota; kingdom Viridiplantae; phylum Streptophyta; class Magnoliopsida; order Asparagales; family Amaryllidaceae; genus Agapanthus; species Agapanthus africanus. The sequence continues at coordinate 222,672,894 of JASDDO010000029.1, forward strand.
GGAAGGAAGAGTGCTTTTACTGTCACAAGAGTGGACACTGGAAAAAGGATTGCAGGGCTTGGAAGGCCAGAAACCAGGACCCGAAACAAGTTGCGGCTTCGGTTTCAGGTGTGTATGTTATTGAAAACTGTCTATCAATAAACTCTACTTCCTGGGTATTGGATACCGGATCAGGATCTCATATCTGTAAGTCTTTGCAGGCACTGAGAAAGCGTAGGGTTTTGAAGGCAGGTGATATGACCCTCAGAGTTGCAAACGAAGCTGGCATGGATGCTGAGGCTGTGGGGGACTATCATATGGGATTGTCAAATGGACACGTTTTGGTTTTGCGTGATTGTTATTTTGTACCCAATGCAACCTGTAATGATATATATGTATCTTTATTATCTAAAGAAGGTTATGAATTTTCATTTGTAAGTAATGTTGTGAACATTCACCGTAATCAAGTTTTGATTGGGTCGGCTACATTAAACAATGGTATATACGTATTAAACCAACCACAAATTTTCAATGTCCAGAATACACACAAAAGAAAGTCTCCAGAAACAAATCAGGCTTTCTTATAGCATTGTAGACTGGGTCACATCAATGAGAGAAGGTTGACGAAGTTACATAAAGAATGATATTTGGATCCGTTCGAATATCAATCATATGCAACTTGTCAATCCTGTCTCAAAGGAAAGATGACAAAGACTCCATTCACTGGACATGGAGAAAGAGCGAGCGAGCTCTTGGGACTCATACACAGCGACGTGTGCGGTCCAATGTCTACGCATGCGCGAAGCGGTTATTCTTACTTCATTACTTTTACGGATGACTTTTTAAGGTACGGATATGTCTTCTTAATGAAACATAAATCCGAAGCCTTTGGAAAATTCCAGGAATATAAGAATGAAGTAGATAAACAAACCGGCAAAAGTATCAAGACACTGAGATCTGATCGAGGTGGTGAATACTTGAGTGCCGAGTTCCTGGATTACCTAAAAGAGAATGGAATTCTCTCTCAGCTTACTCCTCCATACACTCCGCAACATAACGGTGTATCGGAGAGACGGAACCGGACCCTATTGGATATGGTACGTTCCATGATGAGTAATGCTGAGTTACCGCGATCATTCTGGGGATATGCACTAGAATTAGCTGCATACCTTTTGAACCGAGTTCCAACTAAGACTGTGCCTACCACACCATATCAGATGTGGTGTGGAAAGAAACCCTATCTTAAGCACATTAAGACATGGGGATGTCCAGCTTTTATCAAAAAGCAGCATGCGGACAAACTCGAGGCACGCTCAGTACAGTGCAAGTTTGTGGGATATCCAAAGAACCCCAAGGGATATTTCTTCTATTGTGAAGAGGAACAAAAGGTTTTTGTTTCTCGTCATGCCTACTTCTTGGAAACTGAGTTTTTGGAAAATCAGGTAAGTGGGAGCGCAATAGAACTGGAAGAAATTCCTGAACCACGAGCTATTACTGAAAGCTTAGTAGAACCAGAGGGTTCGAAAGATCAAGACATTCCTGCGCCGCTCCGCAGGAGTAGTAGGCAGTCTCATCTGCCTGAGAGATACTACGGTTTTCTCATAGACGGGGATAGAGAGGATTGCATCATTGATAGTGATGAGCCGACTAGCTTCCAGCCGGCTATTCAGAGCGTTGACTCGGTAAAATGGCTGGATGCAGTGCGGACCGAAATGGAGTCCATGTACACTAACAAAGTATGGATGTTGGATGTTGCTCCAGATATTGTAAAACCCGTAGGATGCAAGTGGATCTTCAAAAGGAAGATTGGTGTAGATGGACAGGTTGGGACCTATAAGGCTACATTTATTGCAAAGGGTTTTCGTCAAAGACCTGGTTTGGACTATGACGAAACCTTTTCTCCAGTGGCTATGCTGAAATCCATTCGGATCTTTCTTGCCATTGCTGCCTTCCACGATTATGAGATTTGGCAGATGGACGTAAAGACCGTTTTTCTAAATGAAAATTTAGTGGAGTGTGTCTATATGGACCAGCCAGAGGGTTTCATTCAGAGTGGGAGAAGCGAAAAGGTGTGCAAGTTGCTTAAGTCCATCTATGGACTAAAGCAGGCATCACGGAGTTGGAACATCTGTTTTGATAAGACGGTCAAAAGAATTTGGCTTTATCAAAAATCTAGATGAACCATGCATCTATAGTAGATTTGTAGCAAGAACTGTAGTATTCCTCGTTTTATACGTGGATGACATTCTCTTAATAGGAAATGACATTCCTATGTTACAATCTGTTAAAGGGTTCTTGTCACACGGGTTCTCCATGAAAGACCTGGGTGATGCCTCTTACATTCTGGGGATCCGGATCTATCGTGACAGATCCAAGAGGATATTAGGACTTTCACAGTCCAGGTATATCGACACCATACTGAAAAGATTCAGTATGGAAGATTCCAAGTGCGGTAATCTACCGGCTTGTCACTGGATCACCCTCTCCAAAGAGATGTCTCCCAAGACTGATTTGGAAAGGGATCGCATGTCTATTATACCCTACGCTTCTGCCGTATGCTCTATAATGTATGTGATGTTGTGTACCAGACCGGATGTAGCTTATGCACCGAGTGTGGTAAGCCGGTATCAGTCAAACCCTGGGGAGAAGCACTGGAGAGCGGTAAAGAACAATCTCAAGTATCTGAGAAGGACTAAGGAGATGTTCTTGGTGTATGGCGGAAAAGACCTCCAGATCGAGGCCTTTGCTAACTCCAGCTTCCAGAGTGACAAGGATGATTCCAAGTCCATGTCGGGTTATGTCTTTACCCTCAATGGAGGGGCGGTGTGTTGAAAGAGTTCCAAACAGGAAACCGTTGCTGACTCGACGATGGAAACGGAATATATCGCTGCTGCAGATGCCGCAAAAGAAGCCGTCTGGATAAAGAAGTTCTTGACAGAACTTCAGGTGGTTCCGTCCATTGTTGATCCGATACCTCTATATTGCGACAACAACGGGGCTATAGCTTTAGCGAAGGAACCAAGGTCCCATCAGAAGTCCAGACACATCTTGAGGCGGTATCACCTGATCAGGGAGATCGTGAGTCGCCAGGAGATCGAGGTTCGGAGAGTTACTACGGAAGAGAACACTGCTGATCCATTCATGAAGGCCTTACCCCAGACTCAGTTCGAGCGGCTGATCGAGATGATAGGTCTTCGATACGCCAGAACATGGCCTTCGTGCAAATGGGAGATTGTTAGTGTATATGCCCTAAAGGCCATTACTGTATCATACTAGTTTGTATATTACTTAATGGAAGCTTGGGATAATCACAGCTGTATAGACAATCTTGCTCAAAATAAAAGTATGCTAATTGGTTTGTTTCTACTTTAATGTGTGCATGTGTTTCTTAAAACATATCGCCTTTACACATTAGTGGAGACCTTAGGATCTTTGCTTGATTACCAGCGTTGTGATGGCAGTCACACTCGTGGGGGCTGGGTAATCCACAAGCACATCTTTATGCAGGTCCCTAGTCGTAGGACTATCGAGACAGGGCATCGATACTCTGGAGTAGACTAGCGTATGTGCTTCTCATCCCAGCATGGGAGACGGTCTGTCCCACAGCCGTCAGTACGTCGTACTTGAGATAGTATGCGGGTGCTCGTTAGGTTACGAGTACACTGGACAGGACTCGTCGGGAACTGTTGGTTGGTATTATACCTATCGTCAGTTATCAGTTCCCAGGTGACATGAGTACAACTTAGTCCGTTGACTTGACACTGTCACTTCGCCTCGGGTGTGTTCCCACTATTCTTAGATTGCTACCCTACCACGGCTCAAAGGAGTCGTGCAAACAGGTAGCGGTTGGGTGCAGTCCCGAAGCACTTGGAGGCAGTGATGGTTAGACAGGATTCGTCTCTCCCGCTATTGGGGGTTGATATCGCGCAGTGTCTGGGAGAGCCATTACACAAAGTCCCTGGCCAGGGCAAGCGAGATATACTGGTAGGTTTCCAGTGTTATCTCAGGCTGTTTTGGGCTACACTCCGACACGACTTGTATCGCTATTAGGGGACTGACGTTTACCACCCCCTTAGGCCCGCCATGTGATACTCTTAGATGAACAGACAGGACTGTATGGAGATTGTCACATTCATGCTCAGTAGGAGTTCAGATGGGTTCACCTCGTCAGTCTTCTTATCGGCATCTACCTGGGGACCGTTACTTACAGCTAGTACCGCTTGCGGTCTATGGTTAAATCCACTGCCAGCGTAGTGTCGAGTCTTTAGAGTACCACACAGAGGGTTATTCGCCTTTAGGCAAAACAGAGTAGAGGTCGCATGGTTTGGCGATGGGGTTCGTTCACATCCGTGCACTTGTGCACGTTTGGTGTCCGGACAGTAGATACTAGCGGGCTTTGGTTTAAGCCAGATCCTAGTATATGTTTTGGGATTGGTTTTATCTCATTGTATTCGTGCTCCTCGGAACATGGATACGGGTGTGTATGCACAGTTGACTGAGGCAGAGGCAGAGGACTTTCATTAAGGTTGATGACCGTTGTCTTTTTCTTAACCTTAATGTATATGTGAAATATGATTATTAATATTAATTAATTATAATTGTGTTATGGTTAGGGTTGTTGACCATTTGACTATGGTTGACTTGTTGACCTATGTTGACATATTGACCATCATCATTTCACATGAAAGATGCTCTTTGATTCTTGCAAAATTCATTAATGTGAAATGATAATGGTCATTTCAAGTTAACCATCACTATTATCTTTGATTAATTATTTAATTATCATAATTCACATATATGTGAGAATGGTTGATATTATCCTCATTCTCTCATGCTCATTCTCTCTCCTCTTCCTCCTCTCTCTCAAAGCTCTCCCCTCTCATGAGTTGAGAACCATTTTTCTTTTGAGATAAAAGACCAAAATTACTCTCTACTCATCCTAACGTTCTAGGTTTAGCACACCAAGCACTTTAGTTACCTCTAGGTTGAGGTAGAAGCCAAAGGTAGAGGCCCTCGGGCGGATCTTTCTTCGCCAAGAGAAGGCGACGAGGACGACCCGTTCATCCCACTCCAAGGAGCAAGAAGAGATGGAGTTCAAGACTTAGGTATAACCCTTTAACCGAGTAGCTAAATCTCTTAGCATGATTGTTAGTTTTTGTTTAGCAAAGATCCTTCTTTTAGTCCATTTTGTCTTGAGTTCTAAAAATCGATTTTTTATACCGTTTCCGCCTCCCCGTAAGCACCGGGGTGGGCAACGTGGACTTACAAATAGTATCGCGTACGATACAGTATATCATATGACAATCCTTAAGTCTTGAGTGCAGATCTATCATCAATATAAAGCTCATACAGTAAATCGTCGAACGGCATCCTATTAGCTGGGTACGGGTCAAAATCACAATCAGCTCATCAATTATCTGGTATCCTTATCATCATCTCTCATGATCTGGGTACTGATCTAAGTCTTGTAAAAATGATACCATCTATAAAACTGCGTGTGTAACACACGTCCAAAGGCCTGCTAGAGATCACACGTCATATCCCAAATACAAATCACATCATATCACCAATCTCACGGCACTATGCCCAATATCATCGACTTATCTCCAGTGTCATCCACTATCCATCATCATCACAGTAAAAGTATACCAAATCAGCATGTGTGTGTGTGTGGTGTAAACCTATTCTAGGGTTCGCAAATAGAAACCACACTAGTTTACTTCTTACCCTAATATAACCATAGTACATCTAATCTCAATAACCACGACACACTATAAGCTATCATATGTATAATATATACATATATAGTATACCAACTTCGGACTGCGGGGGTGCTATACGCCATCCACCCGACTTCCCCCGTAGATATAATCTACTCACTTTGTGTCTTCATTGTCGACGTCGCCACGCGTTTGCTTGTCGTCCTGAAGTCTTCGTGGGGTACCTACACATCAAGGTATCGTAATTGCGTATTAAAACCAAGTCAAAACTAAAGCGACACACGAAACCCAAAACGATACGCTAAGGGGCCTATAGGTTAGAATCTATGGGTACGCTTTCAAAACCATCGAACAATCCTCGATATCGTCGTATAAACGCCAAGTATTCGAGTTAAGAAACTGATACACAATTCCAGAATTCAAAATACGGAATACGGAAACACGAATAAAAGCAGCAACTTAAGAAAAGGGTCCCAGATTTCACCCTAGGTCAAATTGAACAATTTTGCACATGCCAGGTGTCTAATCTACTGATTAGGGGCCACCAAAACCAAAACGAGCCAATTTGATAGGGTCCAGGCTGCAATTTGTAGCCAATTGGAATAAATTTGCGGCCGGGACTGGGAGTTAGGGTCTGGAGTCTTGGTGATAGCTTCCTGGGTGCCTGCACATATCACTGTCGAACCAAAATAATTTTCAGAGTCTCGGGGTGATAGCAGATTAAATATAACCTTCACAGATTTCACAATCTTTCCGATATCGGTTTCTAAATCCATATTCCGGGTTTAAAGTCTCAGGTTTGGGTCTTAATTCCAGTACTAGGGTATTTGTGTAGCCTCTATTGAGCTCAATTCCATATCAAAACTCTCAAATTCCCTTAACCCTAACTAGGTTTTCCTTAAATCCACAACATTACACAATATCGGTTCTAATCTACACATGGGGTATAAGTAATACAAAAACCAAGCTATAGGTCCAGAAAATACCTCATTTGGCAACTCAAGAATTTTCTTCAGTTACCCCTAGTGTCCAAAATCCTTGCTTTCTTGGTCCAAATGGCTTCTCTTGAGCTTGTGCATCTTTTTAGTGAAATGGGAGTGGGGTTTTGAAGTGTTTTTGAATGTTTTTTTGTGGCTTGGAGATGGAGGAAGGGGGAGGAGGCAGCAGCAGCAGGAGAAGAGGAAGAGGGTGGGAGGAAATGAGAGGAAGAAATGAAGAGAATGGCTAAGTCTTTAGTTAAAAGAAAACCATACCTTTCTCTCTCTCACCATACCTCAATAAAGTAATCCATTTCCATTTTCTTTTCTTTTCTTTCTCTTTTCTCCAAATTCCTTCTTACTCATATAGTAACCCCAAAAGAAACATGATAGAAAATGCACAAGTGAAGAGAAAAAAAAAGATATGTGCATGTTTTGCACAAAATTGCTAAAAACCCAATTAGCGATTTTTAATCGCGATTAGCACTAAATTAGCATATAATTAATCATAAAAACTTAAAAAGGGCATAATTCCATAAAATACTCTATTTTAGAATTTTCCATACTTTTTCAAAAAAAATTCCCAATTATCGGTATTTAATTATACTGAAATATTAAAATATTCATTAAAATAATATTAAATTATAAAAATTCCGAAAAAAAATAATTTTTTTTTAAAATGTTACAATCATGCTGAGTGTTTTTTTCTCTCTCTTCTAATTGCAGCGACCAGGTGACCAGATTAGGTTACAGATTGTTAATAAATGGACCGAGTTATACTATAATGACTGGCTGTAACGTTTTGAAAATCGTTTCGGTGAAATTTCGGAAAAACGGTAAAATAAGGGGGTTTTCTGTAAAAAGTCAAAATACAAATATCTTTATTATAAAATTAAGTATACATATTCTACCTATGTAATTGCTAGTATTCAGTGTTTATTGAGCCACTGGTGAAATTTCAAATTTTCTAAATTTTTTTCCGAAATTAATTATTTTAATATTATTTTAAGCCGTCCCTAATACATTTAATTAGGGAAATTTACAAATTGGAATGAGTTGAAACAAATTTTGTGCATCATAACACATTAAACATAATTTTAACATGTTATTTTTAAAATGAAATGGTTTGCCAAAACAGTTTAGAAAATATTAAAGAAAAAGGCTTTTTTAGTGAATTTAGTGTAAATGGATATTTGGGGTATAGTATTTATCATTTTCCATCACCCCACACCCATACCCACACTCACACACCCCCATTTTTCCTTCCCCTTGGCTAAATTCAGCCCCCCCCTCAATTGTCCCCACTTGTTCTGCAAAAGAAAAGAAAAGAGAATGATAGAAGTAAAATGTGGACTTTGACTTTTCTTCTCACTTTCACCACCTCACTCTCTCTCCTCCCTCACCCCCCCCCCCCGATATTTCCTGGCTGAAATCTACAGGCCCAACAGCAGGCCCCCTCTCCCCTCTTCATCCCTCATTTTTCCTTCAAAAAAATTCAACAATTCCCATCAAAATCTAAACTAAAATTCAAAACAAAGCCCTACCCATTTTACCTTATCTCCTTTAGCATGGATCTTGGTGCAAGGATTTCAAAATGGAGGTATAGATTTCAAGTTTGATCATGGTTTGTGAGGTATAACTTTTGACCCATTGTTCAATTGTTGGTTTAAATTCCTTAATGTAGCTTATTAGGTGCTTAATTATGGTTTAATTGAAAGATGTGGGTTTTCAAGAGAAGGTTTAGATTAGGGTTTATGAAACTCTAGTTAGGGTTTTGTGTTGTGAGACTATGGTTGTGGGATGTATTTGACATATCAATGTTATGCTAAATCAAATTAAGATGTTAGTTTGAATTTTTGTTGATTTAAATTGAGATAATTATATAAATTGCAAACTAGGTTTTTAAAATATTTATATTTTGGTGAGATAAAATTCTAATTAAGGTTGCATGTCATTATAAATATTATATTTATTGGTTTAATGCCTTTGGTTCATGCAAAACCAAGCGTAGCGGTTGTTTTCTGCATTTTTAGTTGAAATTGTTAAAATTTGATAAATTGCAAAACTAAAATTTTTAGTTTTATAAGAATTGATGAGATTAAATTTTTGGAATGGGTTGTATGACTTATTTAAGATATTTAATAAGTATTATGGCCGCTAGATTTGTTTAAACGTCGAGTTTTGTACTAAAACGGGTAATATTTGCTTGCTAGATTTTCGAAAAAATGACTTTTAAAGTGAGTTTGGGGGTTTTTGTGAATTTTAACCTATTTTATAGTATAATTAGTGCTTGTGATCATGCAAATGAGTGTGTTTGGAATTTTCTCGATGGTTTGGCGTTTGTACGCCGACGTCGAGGGATTTTAGGTTGAATTGTGAAAGCAGCCATAGGTTTTGACCTATGTGGGATTCATGTGTCATTTTAGTCATGAGTTGTATTTTAATGCGATACGGTGCGTTATGATATGTAGGTACCCCATGTGGACTTCGAGACGACAAGTAAGCGCATGGCGACGTCGGCACCGGCGAGTAAGGACCAGGTGAGTAGATTTATATCTACGGGGAGAAGTCGGGTGGATGGCGTATAGCACCTCCGCAGTTCGTGGTGATGTATACGAATACGTATACACACATATATTTTGATCATATATATTATGTTGATATGAGACTTGATGATAAAGGTAGATTCTAGGTGTTCATGGATTAGTTTAGTGTTAGTTGCGAAACCCTAGAGTAGTTGTTACACCCACACACGCACACACACACATGCATACATCTATGTTATTACGTATGCGTATATAGGGATATATGTTATGTGTTCGCCTGGGTATGGGACTAAGTGTTCACATACTGGATTTGCGGATGATACTTGTGTAAGTCCACGTTGCCGTCCCTGGTTCTTGCGGGGAGGCGGAAACGGTATAAAAATCAAATTTTTAGCACAAAGGGCAACATGGACTATCAAAGTCGGGATCTTTTCTAAACTAAACTAGCTAACATGCTAAAGAGAGTTAGCTACTCGGATAAAAGGTTATACCTAACTTGAACTCCTTCTTCTTGAAATCTTTGTAGGGTTTGATGGTGCTTTTCTCGTCGCCTTCTTCCGTCAAAGATGGATCCACCTGAGGGTTCGACCTTCGGGCTCCTTTCTCGAACTTTGAGAGAACTAGGATCTTTGGCTTGCTAAACCTCTAACCCTAGAGTGAGTAGAGAGTGGCTTTGGGGTGTTTTTATCTCAAGGAGAGGGATTCTCAACACATGAGAAGGGATCTCCTTGAACTAGAGGAGGAAGAAGAAGAAGTGAGGAGAGAGAAGTGTTATGATAGAAATGAATAATATCCTTCTCATTTTGCAACCATAACAAAATGAAAAGAATTATCAAATTAACAATAATAATAAAAATGAAATAGTTGATGGAAGGTTTGGAATGACCATTATCATTACATTCATTAAATGAATTTTGCTAGAATCAAAGAGCATCTTTGATATGTAATGATGATGGTCAAACTTTCAACCATGGTCAACAAGTCAACCTTGGTCAACAAGTCAACAAAACCAACCATGACACAATTTCATTTAATTAATATTATTAATTGATATATCATAAATTCATTAGGGTTTGGAAAAAGACGACTGTCAACTGTGCATACGCACCTGTTCCGAAACCCTAATGAAAATCCTCTTCCTCCGCCTCAATCAACTGTGCGTACACACCCGCATTCTTGTTCCGAGGAACATGAATATAAAGAGATAAAATCAACCCCAAAACATATACCAGTATCTGGCTCAAACCAGAGCCAGCTAGTAATATCTGTCCGGACTCCAAACGTGCACAAGTGCGCGGATGAGAACAAACCCTGTCGCAAAACCATGCGACCTCTACTCTGTTTTGCCCAGAGGCGAATAGCCCTCTGTGTGGGACTCTAAAGACTCGACACTATGCTGGCAGTGGGTTTAACCACAGACCGCAAGCGGCACTAGCTGTGCGTAACGATCCCAAAGTAGATATCGATAAGAAGACTGATGAGGTGAACCCCATATGAACTCCCACTGAGTCTGAATGTGACAGTCTCCGTACAATCCGGTCTGTTCGTCTGATACATCGCATGTCGGGCCTAGGGGGCGGTAAACGTCAGTCCCCTAATAGCGGTACAAGTCGTGTCGGAGTGAAGCCCAAAACACCCTGAGATAACACTGGAAACCTACCAGTATATCTCGCTTGCCCTGGCTAGGGACTACTCGTGTAATGGCTCTCCTAGACACAGCGCGATGTCAACCACCAATAGCGGGAGAGACGAATCCTGTCTAACCGTCACTGCCTCCAAGTGCTTCAGGACTGCACCCAACCACTACCTGTTTGCACGACTCTTTTGAGCCGTGGTAGGGTAGTGATCAAAGTGCAGTGGGAACACACTCGAGGCGAAGTGCCAGTGTCAAGTCAGCGGACTAAGCTGTACTCATGTCACCTGGGAACTGATAACTGACGATAGGTATAATACCAACTTGTCAGTTCCCGACGAGTCCCGTCCAGTGTAATCGTAACCTAACGAGCACCCGCATACTATCTCAAGTATGACGTACTGACGGCTGTGGGACAGACCGTCTCCCACACTGGGATGAGAAGCGCATGCGCCAGTCTACTCCGGAGTATCGATGCCCTGTCTCGATAGTCCTGCGACTAGGGACCTGTATAAGGATGTGCTTATAGATTACCCGGCCCCCACTAGTGTGACAGCCATCACAACGCTGGTAATCAAGCAAAGATCCTAAGGGCTCCACTGATGCATATAAGTGATATGATAAAATAAACACATGTACACATTGAAGTAGAAACAAACCAAGTAGCATAGTACTATTTTGAGCAAGATTGTATATACAAGGTGAATATCCCAAGCTTCCATTAAGTAATATACAAACCAGTATGATACAGTAATGCCTCTAGGGCATATACACTAACAATCTCCCACTTGCACTAAGACCATGTACTGGCGTATCGAAGACCTATCATCTCGATCAGCCGCTCGAACTGTGTCTGGGGTAGGGCCTTGGTGAATGGATCTGCAGTGTTATCTTCTGAAGCAACCCTCCGAACCTCGATCTCCTTGCGATCCACGATCTCTCTGATCAGGTGATACCGCCTCAAGATGTGTCTGGATCTCTGATGGGACCTGGGTTCCTTCGCTAAAGCTATAGCCCCGTTATTGTCGCAATACAGAGGTATTGGGTCAACAATGGACGGAACCACCTGAAGTTCTTTCAAGAACTTCCTCATCCAGACAGCTTCTTTTGCGGCATCAGATGCAGCGATGTATTCCGCTTCCATCGTCGAGTCTGTAACGGTTTCCTGTTTGGAACTCTTCCAACACACCGCCCCTCCATTGAGGGTAAAGACAAAACCCGACATGGACTTGGAATCATCCTTGTCACTCTGGAAGCTGGAGTCAGCAAAGGCCTCGATCTGGAGGTCTTTTCCGCCATACACCAAGAACATCTCCTTAGTCCTTCTCAGGTACTTGAGAATGTTCTTTACTGCTATCCAGTGTTTCTCCCTAGGGTTTGACTGATACCGGCTTACCACACTTAGTGCATAAGCTACATCCGGTCTGGTACACAACATCGCATACATTATAGAGCCTACCGCAGAAGCGTAGGGTATAATAGACATGCGATCCCTCTCTAAATCAGTCTTGGGAGACATCTCTTTAGAGAGGGTGATCCCGTGACAAGCCGGTAGGTTACCGCTCTTGGAATCTTCCATACTGAATCTCTTCAGTATAGTGTCGATGTACCTGGACTGTGAAAGTCCTAATATCCTCTTGGATCTATCACGATGGATCCGGATCCCCAGGATGTATGAGGCATCACCCAGGTCTTTCATGAAGAACCTGTGTGACAAGAATCCCTTGACAGATTGTAGCATAGGAATGTCATTTCCTATTAAGAGAATGTCATCCACGTATAAAACGAGGAATACTACAGTTCTCGCTACAAATCAACTATAGATGCATGGTTCATCTGGATTTTTGATAAAGCCAAATTCCTTGACCGTCTCATCAAAACAGATGTTCCAACTCCGCGATGCCTGCTTTAGTCCATAAATGGACTGAAGCAACTTGCACACCTTTCCGCTGCTCCCACTCTGAATGAAACCCTCTGGCTGGTCCATATAGACACACTCCTCTAAATTTCCATTTAGAAAAGCGGTTTTTACGTCCATCTGCCAAATCTCATAATCGTGGAAGGCAGCAATGGCAAGAAGGATCCGAATGGATTTCAGCATAGCCACTGGAGAAAAGGTTTCGTCATAGTCCAAACCAGGTCTTTGACGAAAACCCTTTGCAACAAGTCTAGCTTTATTGGTCTCAACCTGTTCATCTACACCAATCTTCCTTTTGAAGATTCACTTGCATCCTACGGGTTTTACCCCGTCTGGAGCAATGTCCAACGTCCATACTTTGTTGGTGTACATGGACTCCATCTCGGTCCGCATTGTATCCAGCCATTTTACTGAGTCAACGCTCTGAACGGCTTGCTGGAAGCTAGTAGGCTCATCATAATCTATGATGCAATCCTCTCTATCTCCGTCAATGAGAAAACCGTAGTATCTCTCGGGCGGATGAGACTGCCTACTACTCCTGCGGAGCGGCGTAGGAATGTCCTGTTCTATTGAACCCTCTGGTTCCTCTAAGCTTTCAGTAATAGCTCGTGGTTCTGGAATTTCTTCCAGTTCTACTGTGCTCCCACTTATCTGGTTTTCCAAAAACTCAGTTTCCAAGAAGTAGGCATGACGAGAAACAAGAACTTTTTGTTCATCTTCACAGTAGAAGAAATATCCCTTGGAGTTCTTTGGATATCCCACAAACTTGCACTGCACTGAGCGTGCCTCGAGCTTGTCCGCATGCTGCTTTTTGACAAAAGCTGGACATCCCCATGTCTTAATGTGATTAAGATAGGGCCTCTTCCCACACCACATCTCAAATGGTGTGGTAGGCACAGTTTTAGTAGGAACTCGGTTCAAAAGGTATGCAGCTGATTCTAGCGCATACCCCCAGAAAGATCGTGGTAATTCAGCGTTACTCATCATGGACTGTACCATATCCAATAGGGTCCGGTTCCGTCTCTCCGATACACCATTATGTTGCGGAGTGTACGGAGGAGTAAGCTGAGAGAGAATTCCATTCTCTTTTAAGTAATTCAGGAACTCGGCACTTAAGTATTCTCCACCTCGATCCGATCTTAGAATCTTGATACTTTTGCCGGTTTGTTTTTCTACTTCATTCTTATATTCCTGGAACTTTTCAAAAGCTTCGGACTTATGTTTCATCAAGAAGACATAACCGTACCTTGAAAAGTAATCCGTAAAAGTAATGAAGTAAGAATAACCGCTTCGCGCATGTGTAGACATTGGACCGCACACGTCGCTGTGTACGAGTCATAAGAGCTCGCTCGCTCTTACTCCATGTCCAGTGAACGGAGTCTTTGTCATCTTTTCTTTGAGACAGGATTGACAAGTGGCATATGATTGATATTCGAACGGATCCAAATATCCTTCTGTATTTAACTTAGTCAACTTTCTCTCATTGATGTGACCCAGTCTACAATGCCATAAGAAAGTCTGATTAATATCTGGAGACTTTCTTTTGTGTGTATTCTGGACATTGAAAATCTGTGGTTGGTTTAATACGTATATACCATTGCTCAGTGTACCTGACCCAATCAGAACTTGATTAAGGTGAATGTTTACAACATTACTTACAAACGCAAATTCATAACCTTCTTTAGAAACCAAAGATATAGAAATGATATTACATGTTGCGTTAGGTACAAAAAAGCAGTTACGTAAAACCAAAACATGTCCATCTAACATTCCCAGGTGATAGTCCCCCACGGCTTTAGCATCCATGCTAGCTCCGTTCGCAACTCTGAGGGTCATGTCACCTGCCTTCAAAACCCTACGGTTTCTCAACGCCTGCAAAGAATTACAGATATGAGATCCTGATCCGGTATCCAATACCCAGGAAGTAGAGTTTATTGAAAGACAGTTTTCAATAACATACATACCTGAAGCCGAAGCCGCAACTTGTTTCGGGTCCTGGTGTCTGGCCTTCCAAGCCCTGCAATCCTTTTTCCAGTGTCCACTCTTGTGACAGTAAAAGCACTCTTCCTTCCCCACAAGCTTTCTCGCTACCTTTGTTGCCTTTGCCTTTCCCTTCGTATCCACTTTACTAACACCGCCCCTTGGTTTGGTGGGGGTTTTCTTCTTCTTTCCCTTGGCTTTCGCCTTGGACCTAGAAGAGGAAGATCCTCCTACAAACAAGTGGATGTTTCCCTACCTTTCTGTAGGGTGCCCTCTGCCCTCCTTAGCATGTTGAGTAGTTCTGAATGTTCAACTTCTTTTTCTTGTAAGTTGAAGTTCAGTATAAACTGGGCGTAAGTGGAAGGAAGGGACTGGAGAATCAAGTCCGTATAGAGCTCACTCTCCAACGTGGTCCCAAGTTCTGCGAGCTCCTCAATGTAGCCAATCATCTTAAGCACGTGTTCCGCTACCGATGATCCGATGGCCAATCTTGCCGAAAATAACTTTTTCGATATTTCGTATCTTGCGATACGAGACTGCTCTCCATACAGTTCTTTTGTATGGAGAAATATGGATTCCAGGTCCATATTCTCGTGCCTCCTCTTATGTTCGTTGTCCATAGAGGCAAGCACGAGGCACTTGGCCTTCGCGCAATCAATCTCCCAAGTCTTACAGATTTCCTTATCCGCGACGCTGGAGGTGGGACCTGGGACGGGGGAGCTTTGGTGGTAAGAAGATACCCCAGCTTGTCGTAAGTGATTGCCATCTTGACATTCCTGAGCCAATCTTTGTAGTTTGGCCCTGTCAGTATGTTTTTATCTCGAAGTAACTTAAGTCCAGTCATGTTGATTGGTCGCTGCAATTAGGAGAGAGAGAAGAAACACTCAGCACGATGCTCTTGCAAGTTTATAATGGTTTTTAATTTGTCTAAACAGGATGGCTCCCACTGTCTCTCGAATCCCTCCTCAAACCATAAAGGAAGAATTAGTCGGGATCAATCCCACCGCACAATTCTTGCTTAACCGTTCAGCCAGGCCAGTGTCGGTACTTCGAGGGAGGTTTTCCAACGCTTTCGTGAAGTTCCTTAATTTAAGAACCTCTTTTTCCTGGGGGCGTAGCCCCGCTAACACCTTTCTAGGCACCTACTAGGTTTATAGCATTGATCGTTTAGTGAGAAATTTCCCGAGGAGTAGCATATACTCACAGTAGGATCGGGATCCAAATATCATCGTGTGACGAAACTGAAGGAATCCTACCAGAATCATCACACTCCAAATGGTATGCAAATCTAGCAAGTTTCAGTACTTATGAAACTCCCGATGTGGATTTTTTCCCCATGCTCTTATGACCTTGACTTTGGCCAACAAATCATAAGTCACATGTCAAGTTCTACCCGTCATTCTCCAGGTTAATTTGAATCCACCCGTACCTACCCTTGACTTTGTCCAACAAGGCAGTACGACTGTTTCAAATCAACGCATCTATCTATGCTGCACATGAATACCCAATAGCTACCAATCACTATGCCTTGACTTTGGCCAACAAACACAGCTTGAATACTATTGACTATTCATGTGAAACGACGGAGGGCTATGAATGGTTTTGGCTAAACCGTGAACGTAGTGAACTTGATATAATCGATGGAACGAGATAGCTTTTAAAAGGAGTGTCTCAAGCTCCGCATTTAAAAGTTAGTTTTGAAAAGAACCGAGTGGTTTATCGAAAGTGTTCCAACGACTTTAGCTTGGTTTATTATCTTGCATTAGTTCTTTTAATGCGTGATATTATTGCATTAGTTCTTTTAATGCTTCCCATCATTTAATCCTACCATTGCAGAAAACAACCAAAATATGACGTACGCTTATGCCATTCGCATTCGCCACGGGGTCCCGTCATCACCCGTTAGGTTACATAACTAACGACAGAGCGGGGGCTGGGCTAGCGCGGCTGTAAAACATAAGCAACGCCTAAATAGTTATAAATATATAGCAATGATAGACATTACAGATCACAGATGAATACATTGGATATACTAGGAATCCGCAATCCTTTCGAGCCTGCAACGAAAAGCGGATTACACGGTCGCGGTGAATAGCCAAAACCCCACCCAAGACCCCTACGGGTGTGGCAAACTACCCGCCAAGTACCCCGAAGTGGAGCAACCTCCCTCATCGCCGTGAGTAGGCCACTCGGCACTTCGAGATACCCGGTAGTTTGTGCACCCCTCCATGGGTCTATCCTAGGAGCAAAAATAGTAAAAAGAATTATACAATGACGGCTACAACCCCGACCCGGTTGTGCGGCCATACAAATAATAATATTACATCAATTTACATTTTACATGAATGAAAGGAAAAGAAACACTCATCTCACATCCACCCCGGCTATTCACCCGCGACAGTCCAACGCATTCATATACACAAACCATCATCAAACACAGATCACAGATATGTATAACCCCGACTAATCGACATATAGCGATTAGCCGACGTTCAATACATATAAACATCACAGATATAACCAATATAGTCAAAGTGTAGTGAAGTTCGATAAAAATACGGATTTATAGGCCCCCAAAAACAAATTTCTTTTCTGGAAAACCTGGGCACAAATAAACCATCTGAAAAATCCCAAAACCATACCAGAAGAACACTGCACAAAACCCGATCACGAGAGGAGCCTAAACGGCGGCGGTTCCGCGGCAAATGCATACCTATTGCCGCGGAACCGCGGCGGTTTGAGGGAATCAGGGGATCGTTTTTGGTGGGTGTTCTCACAAAACCCTGAGCCGATTTTAGGAGTAAAACATTTTAATTTTAGAGCACAAAAATTTTCAACAGAAAGTTAGGGTTTTGTTTTTCCGGTTTTTGCGATTTTTTCCGTTCGAACTTCCATACACTTTACTACTAAGCTAGTTCAAGTTTAGTTAGGCTCTGATACTACTGTAAGTCCACGTTGCCGTCCCCGGTTCTTGCGGGGAGGCGGAAACGGTATAAAAATCAAATTTTTAGCGCAAAGGGCAACATGGATTATCAAAGTCGGGATCTTTTCTAAACTAAACTAGCTAACATGCTAAAAAGAGTTAGCTACTCGGATAAAAGGTTATACCTAACTTGAACTCCTTCTTCCTGAAATCTTTGTAGGGTTTGATGGTGCTTTCCTCGTCGCCTTCTTCCGTCAAAGATGGATCCACCTGAGGGTTCGACCTTCGGGCTCCTTTCTCGAACTTTGAGAGAACTAGGATCTTTGGCTTGCTAAACCTCTAACCCTAGAGTGAGTAGAGAGTGGCTTTGGGGTGTTTTTATCTCAAGGAAAGGGATTCTCAACACATGAGAAGGGATCTCCTTGAACTAGAGGAGGAAGAAGAAGAAGTGAGGAGAGAGAAGTGTTATGATAGAAATGAATAATATCCTTCTCATTTTGCAACCATAACAAAATGAAAAGAATTATCAAATTAACAATAATAATAAAAATGAAATAGTTGATGGAAGGTTTGGAATGACCATTATCATTACATTCATTAAATGATTTTTGCTAGAATCAAAGAGCATCTTTGATATGTAATGATGATGGTCAAACTTTCAACCATGGTCAACAAGTCAACCTTGGTCAACAAGTCAAAAAAACCAACCATGACACAATTTCATTTAATTAATATTATTAATTGATATATCATAAATTCATTAGGGTTTGGAAAAAGACGACTGTCAACTGTGCATACGCACCTGTTCCGAAACCCTAATGAAAATCCTCTTCCTCCGCCTCAATCAACTGTGCATACATACCCGCATTCTTGTTCCGAGGAACATGAATATAAAGAGATAAAATCAACCCCAAAACATATACCAGTATCTGGCTCAAACCAGAGCCAGCTAGTAATATCTGTCCGGACTCCAAACGTGCACAAGTGCGCGGATGAGAACGAACCCTGTCGCAAAACCATGCGACCTCTACTCTGTTTTGCCCAGAGGCGAATAGCCCTCTGTGTGGGACTCTAAAGACTCGACACTACACTGGCAGTGGGTTTAACCACAGACCGCAAGCGGCACTAGCTGTGCGTAACGATCCCCAGGTAGATGTCGATAAGAAGACTGATGAGGTGAACCCCATCTGAACTCCCACTGAGTCTGAATGTGACAGTCTCCGTACAGTCCGGTCTGTTCGTCTGATACATCGCATGTCGGGCCTAGGGGGCGGTAAACGTCAGTCCTCTAATAGAGGTACAAGTCGTGTCGGAGTGAAGCCCAAATCACCTTGAGATAACATTCGAAACCTACCAGTATATCTCGCTTGCCCTGGCCAGGGACTACTCGTGTAATGGCTCTCCTAGACACATCGCGATGTCAACCCCCAATACCGGGAGAGACGAATCCTGTCTAACCGTCACTGCCTCCAAGTGCTTCGGGACTGCACCCAACCGCTACCTGTTTGCACGACTCTTTTGAGCCGTGGTAGGGTAGTGATCAAAGTGCAGTGGGAACACACTCGAGGCGAAGTGCCAGTGTCAAGTCAGCGGACTAAGCTGTACTCATGTCACCTGGGAACTGATAACTGACGATAGGTATAATACCAACTTGTCAGTTCCCGATGAGTCCTATCCAGTGTACTCGTAACCTAACGAGCACCCGCATACTATCTCAAGTACGACGTACTGACGGCTGTGGGACAGACCGTCTCCCACACTGGGATGAGAAGCGCATGCGCCAGTCTACTCCGGAGTATCGATGCCCTGTCTCGATAGTCCTGCGACTAGGGACCTGTATAAGGATGTGCTTATAGATTACCTAGCCACCACTAGTGTGACAGCCATCACAACGCTGGTAATCAAGCAAAGATCCTAAGGGCTCCACTGATGCATATAAGTGATATGATAAAATAAACACATGTACACATTGAAGTAGAAACAAACCAAGTAGCATACTACTATTTTGAGCAAGATTGTATATACAAGGTGAATATCCCAAGCTTCCATTAAGTAATATACAAACCAGTATGATATAGTAATGGCCTCTAGGGCATATACACTAACAACTTGGGATTGAGATGAGTCGATGAGATTTGAGTTGAGGCCGTAAGATCGGTGATATGGCATGATTCGTACTTGAGATACGCCCTGATGTTATAGCGGATCTTTGGATGACGATACCATGTGAATAGTGATATTAGTAGTGTACTAGATGTAGGTCAGTACCCCAGATGATGATCTTGATAAAGAGGATACCAGATGAACAGTGTGATAAGTATGATATTGACCCGTACCCAAATTTGGGGATGCCGTACTACGGATTTACCTACGAGCTATATATTGATGATTGATTCGCACTCTTGACTTGGGATGTCTGATTTTAGATATGGTATCGGATATGATATTATTGAGGTGGGATCACCGACTAATATATATACATGTATGTATATGTATCGACTCAGATGTTAGGCGGTTCCTTACCTGTAGTTCAGCTTGTTAATTCAGCCGTATAGTTTAGTGTAGTTGCTAGACTAGATTAGACTCCTACCTATTTCAAAACTAACGAATCGTGGGTATTTTAAAAGACAGGTCAAGGGATTCTACGGATATTTTAAAAGACGTATCTTTTCTTAAAAACACCGTAGCCCTTATTTTCAAAACACCGCGATTCGTGTTATTTCAAAAGGCACTATTGTAGGACTTATATTAGGGTAATGCAGATTAGTTATCGTTGTGTCTAGTATTCAGCTCCCGCATATTATTGCTGTTGCTCCGCATCGCATACTTATTGTAATTCATATTTCATTATTGATATCATGCTGCTAGGACACCATCACCATTACCGATGATGCGTATGTACCACATACACTTACTTGCCGGCTCACACACATCTTCATCGGTAATTGCCATATCATGTACACTTAGAAAATACTATTAGATTGACATAGCCTGTTCGCCAATATTTTAGACATGATATTAGTGTACTTGCCTTATAAGCTAGTTTAGACATTGTAGTTATTACCTGCTACTTCATGCAAGTTATTATTCACTGTTATGCCACATTCATAGATTCTCATGCATATATTCACTATCTTATGTGCTATTGAGGTTTCGGATTCGGATTTCCATGAGATTTTCTGGATTTGGGGGAAAACCGCAAAACTTATACAAACTTCTTCTCTCTTTTTAAATAAAAAGCGCGGTTTTCCCATGATGTATGAGTCGTCCACCATGAGTATGCTGATGGATTTCGAGACCCGAGTTCGAGGAGTGGAGGAACCGTTTCGGGTACATGGTGGAACCGGTGCGGTACCCCAGGGCAAGAGGATCGCAGATGATGGCGTTGAGCCTGGCAGGGGAGTATTACCGACCGATGATTTTACACGACACGTCGGATATCCGGAGGATACCGTCGTAGTCTTGAGATGGATGGTAGGGGCCGGTCTGGACTGACGATGCCCTAGATATTAAGATTGAGACATTTAGATTTCGAGCTATTGAGGTACTGAGATTTGATGATACAGGCCAGTCCGGATAGCCGGAGCCTGAGATTTTGAGACATTGAGATTTATGTTTTGTGTCGATACTAGACACTGTTTATGCTGATTTCACTTATGATACCTCTTTTAAAAAGATACAGAAATCTCACTAATGTATGAAAGCAGTTTTCTTCATTACATGCATTCTGTTTCATGAATTCATACCTCATCCATATGATACATTGCTACCTGAGGCACTGACACGAGCACTTGGTATTACCGTTGTTTAGAGGTATACCCTAGCCATTGTTATAGGATGCTGGTTATATATTTGAGGATATATTATGATTGTATGACTTAGGATGCGTTGTTCATGCAATTCCTGTTCGTAGATGTATTCTATTCACGAGTTGGCAACTCACCCGTGTTGTGCAACAGTTCTTGCAGGTTTTTCCGTACAGGTTTCATTACGGTTTTGCTGACACTGCTTCTTTTCGGGTGACTTGCTGGTAGGTGGGTTTATTTGTATCGTACCCTTCATTATGCATTGTATATTATTATTCAGTTGTATCTAGAAGTTCCATCAACCAAATATGTATTTATTTTTAAGATAGAGACTAGTGATATTATTCTTTCGACTTTAGAGTCGCGCGTTATATTTCTGTGGATTTCTTGTTGTTTTGAGTTTCCTTTTGAGTTTTGATCCTCGCCCTTGGCGTTGTATATTATTTTGCTTGTGTGGTTGTGACCGTCGATTGACGAAGAGATAGCTCCTGCTTGGGGATGCCTTTTATTGATTTCGTATACTATTCATGTTATATCCCGTTTGGGGGCCAGTATTTACAAAGGAGACTCTGCCGAAATTTTTAGGAAATATTTGATGTTTTTAAAAACGCATAATTCGGTTTATGCTATTAAAACTACTTGATTTAAATTGGTTTTCCTTCACTCTACCAATTTTATTTGTTTGGATTTCTCGGTTTTCGGCTTACTTGGATTACGTATGCCTCGAGACGTTTCGTAGTTTAAGTGCCGGTCATGTTCCTTACTTTCGGGACGTGACAAAGTTGGTATCAAAGCGTTAGGTTTTAACTTCGGAGCGTAGGATGAACTTTGGTTGATGGAATAGGTGACTAAAGTAGAGTGACGTATCGTGGGTATGTTCCGCGGCATACTTACGATACGCTACTCTGCTTAAGAAGCCTTAGGATGTGCATTTCCTTGCACTTTTTTATATTCTTTCCTATGATCTGGCCTCATCGGTACCAGTTACGGTTTGCTGCCACAATTACGGGCAGGGAGAGTACGGCTAGAGTTGCGGTCAGCATGAGCTCGTCACGAGCGAGGACTGACCAGGGCGTAATTCCGGCGACACACGATTGCGGAGATGTGTCTTTTTACTGTGTTTTCGCGCCACGAGCGTTTGGCGGATCGCCTTTATGAGATTACTCGGACGTGCAGATCAGCACCAGAGGATCGAGCCACTGATAGAGGCCAGCCAAATTTTGATGACCGTTGAGGTATTGCTTACTCCTGATGATTGAGGCACTGTTCAGCGTGCAGACGAGTGAGCCAGTCATTACTGCGAATGACGAGATATCGCCCCAGATGTTGGAGCTATTATAGGACGAGTTGTACTAAGAGATGATAGAAGGTCGCTACTCACCGAGGATGAAAGACTAGGACATGTGGTTCGTTCGCTACCCCGATGCGAGTTCATCAGATGCGAGGTCATCAGATATTGAAAGTCGACAGAGACGATCGAATATCAGAAACCTATTATTCCAAATTTAAAGTATTCGGAAGAGCATGCAGGAAATTCTATGTACCCTCTAGAAGAATGAAACCCTAACTCGACTTAATGACCGTGTGAAAGCCTTTGAACCTTAGGGTTTGCGGCAGTTCCGCGGTGCCATTAGCGAGGCTTGGGTTTGCCCTTCTACGGCCGGACCATCGATATTGTGGTACGTACTTGATACTATTAAAATGTACCCAAGATGTTGAGCTCTTGGGGGATTATGAGGTTTTGACGAATCGATCAAATGGTTTGACGTCATTCAGATGCCGGGTGGTGAGATGCATTTCTTGGGATAATCCAGATATGAGGATAGCCGTTGGAGCTCAGTACATGCAGCCACGACGAGACGAGTCCGAAGCTGTCAATATCAGAGAAAAGTGCAGTAAGTGGTTCGTACGAGATCTTGATGAGACGACGTTCCACTATGCCATCATAGATGCGATACGCATGCCGAGGCATTGTACTTGGATATACCTTCCAGAAGGAGTCGCGATGAGCATGCAGCCG
Source organism: Agapanthus africanus (assembly GCA_030015575.1). Taxonomy (NCBI): domain Eukaryota; kingdom Viridiplantae; phylum Streptophyta; class Magnoliopsida; order Asparagales; family Amaryllidaceae; genus Agapanthus; species Agapanthus africanus. The sequence goes on from JASDDO010000029.1 coordinate 222,696,396, forward strand.
TTTCGGCACGAGAACAGATCTAGTAAGGGACGATAACTTTCGGACAGTCTGGCAAAGATGAGATTTGGGAGAGATTTTGACAGGACCTTTCTGGAATGAATTACGAGAAGACTTGGACCCAGGAGTGGTCATGTTACGCACACCGGCAGGCCAGAGTTCAAGATCGTCGACGAGACATGCTATGAGTGACCATGACAGTTGGCCAGAGATTCTTGGAGGATGTGCTTGAGCGGGACTATTCCGCCATACTTGATTTTGGTATTTTGAGCGATATATTCGCATGATTTGGTTTTGATGATTGAGTTTCATGATATCGTTTTCATGCGCCATGGATGCACCTACTGAGTATTTACGATTTTTGCACAGTTGTTGCACTTGAGATAGTATTCATGCCTTGGTTTCTCATGTCTGTGATTATATGGATTTCATACAGTTGAGTTGATTTGTGCGTATATACGCATACAATTTGGTTTTTGCACTCGGTATAGTTCACATATGCTTGCAGTGCAGTGATACGCATTTTGTGCACTTAGATGCACTGGACTTCGATTTCGATTGTGATGCTCGATATTGGTTTTGTGCACCTTGTGCACCTGCCTTGGATTTTCGCGCATATTGAGCGCATGTTTTGAGATGCAATTTTGGTTCACACCAGATGCACTAAATCGAGATTTTTCATGCATGTCAGATGCACCTGATTTTGCTGTCATGCACACACGTTGCCTACGACGGATGCTTCGTGCACACCCAATGCACTTAGATCTTGTTTCTGTGCACTTGTATGGCACGTATATGGATTTTGATTTCCGTGCGCACCAGACGCACGTAGTATTCATACGCGTATTTTGGGATTGATTTCTTATGGAGCAGTATTTTTTTATGATGATTGCTATGAGTTTTCGTACTGAGAAAAACTAGTCAGAGAACAGTACCTGAATGTATTTTGCATGCATTGATAGCTATCGAAGGGAATTCCAAAAGCGAGCTATAGTCTCAGTATTTACCTACGTGTCTGATATGACACGAAACGTTTAAAACAAGGAAACCCTTCAAAATTGTTTCCCAAAACGGCGGAACGTACATTTCAAACAAAAGGTATATATGTATATAGTTATTTTCTTATGATAAACGTCCGCCACTGTGCAGTGTTATGCACATTGCACAACGACTTTAAGAGATTTGGCATGCATTTCCTTCAGATATTTACATATATAGATTTGATATTTACGTGTATAGTTTCGAGTTATATCATATTGGTTTTGTATTGGATTTGACATTTGTGTCTTTACCATGACTCCAATGATTGCGGGATGCTTGACGGAGTTTTTGATTTTGAGTTATATGCTCATTTTTCATGCGCATGCGCTGCGCTACGATTTGGTTTATGTATTTATGATTTCGGAGCCCCGACGACTTGATGGTTTTGCTTAGATGTTTTAGTATTTGGGGGGAGTTTTAATTTAAATCCAGGGACCGAATTTCTTTATTGGGGCAAGATTGTAACGTTTTGAAAATCGTTTCGGTGAAATTTCGGAAAAACGGTAAAATAAGGGGGTTTCTGTAAAAAGTCAAAATACAAATATTTTTATTATAAAATTTTATATACATATTCTAGCTATGTAATTACTAGTATTTAGTGTTTATTGAGCCACTGGTGAAATTTCAAATTTTCTGAAAAAATTTCCGAAATTAATTAATTTAATATTATTTTAAGCCGTCCCTAATACATTTAATTAGGGAAAATTACAAATTGGAATGAGTTGAAACAAATTTTTTGCATCATAACACATTAAACAAAATTTTAACATATTGTTTTTGAAATGAAATGGTTTGCCAAAACGGTTTAGAAATTATTGAAGAAAAAAGGCTTTTTTATTGAATTTAGCTGAAAATGGATGTTTGGGGTATAGTATTTATCATTTTCCATCACCCCACACCCATACCCACACTCACACATCCCCATTTATCCTTCCCCTTGGCTGAATTCAGCAGCCCCCCCTCAATTGTCCCCACTTGTTTTGCAAAAGAAAAGAAAATAAAATAAAAGAGAATAATAGAAGTAAAAGGTGGACTTTGACTTTTCTTCTCACTTTCTCCACCTCACTCTCTCTCCTCCCTCCCCCCTCCCCCCCCCCCCCACATTTCCTGGCCGAAATGCTGGCCCAACAGCAGCCTCCCTCTCCCCTCTTCTTCCCACATTTTCCCCTCAAAAACATTCACCAATTCCCATCAAAATCTAAACTAAAATTCAAAACAAAGCCCTACCCATTTTCCCTCATCTCCTTTTGCATGGATCTTGGTGCAAGGATTTCAAAATGGAGGTCTAGATTTCATGTTTGATCATGGTTTGTGAGGTATAACTTTTGACCCATTGTTCAATTGTTGGTTTAAATTCCTTAATGTAGCTTATCAGGTGCTTAATTATGGTTTAATTGAAAGATATGGGTTTTCAAGAGAAGGTTTAGATTAGGGTTTGTAAAAATCTAGTTAGGGTTTTATGTTGTGAGTCTATGGTTGTGGGATGTATTTGACATATCAATGTTATGCTAAATCAAATTAAGTTGCTAGTTTGCGTTTTTGTTGATTTAAATTGAGATAATTATATAAATTGCAAACTAGGTTTTTAAAATATTTATATTTTGGTGAGATAAAATTCTAATTAAGGTTGTATGTCATTATAAATATTATATTTAGTGGTTTAATGCCTTTGGTTCTTGCAAAACCAAGCGTAGTTGTTGTTTTATGCATTTTTAGTTGAAATTGTTAAAATTAGATAAATTGCAAAACTAGAATTTTTAGTTTTATAAGAATTGATGAGATTAAATTTTTGGAATGGGTTGTATGACTTATTTAAGATATTTAAAAAGTATTATGGCCGCTAGATTTGTTTAAACGTCTAGATTTATACTAAAACGGGTAATATTTGCTTGCTAGATTTTCGAAAAAATGGCTTTTAAAGTGAGTTTGGGGTTTTTGTGAATTTTATCCTATTTTATAGTATAATTAGTGCTTGTGATCGTGCAAATGAGTGTGTTTGTGTTTTTCTCGACGGTTTGGCATTTATACGCCGACGTCGAGGGTTTTTAGGTTGAATTATGAAAGCAGCCATAGGTTTTGACCTATGTGGGATTCGTGTGTCGTTTTAATCATTAGTCGGATTTTAATGCGATACGGTGCATTATGATATGTAGGTACCCCATGTGGACTTCGAGACGACAAGCAAGCGCGTAGCAATGTCGGCACCGGCGAGCTAGGACCAGGTGAGTAGATTTATATCTACGGGGAGAAGTCGGGCGGATGGCGTATAGCACCCCCGTAGTTCGTAGTGATGTATACGAATACGTATACACACATATATTTTGATTATATATATTATGTTGATATGAGACTTGATGATAAACGTAGATTCTAGGTGTTCATGGATTAGTTTAGTGTTAGTTGCGAAACCCTAGAGTAGTTGTTACACCCACACATGCGCGCACACACATGCATACATCTATGTTATTACTTGTGCGTATATAGCGATAGGTGTTATGTGTTCACCTGGGTATGGGACTAGGTGTTCACATACTGGATTTGCGGATGATACTTGGGATTGAGATGAGTCGATGAGATTTGAGTTGAGGCCGTGAGATCGGTGATATGGCAGGATTCGTACTTGAGATACGTCCTGATGTTATAGCAGATATTTGGATAACGATGCCATGTGAATAGTGATTTTAGTTGTGTACTAGACGTAGGTCAGTACCCCAGATGATGACATTGAGAAAGAGGAAACCAGATGAACAGTGTGATGAGTATGATATTGACCCATACCCTGATTTGCGGATGCCGTACGACGGATTTACGCACGAGCTATATATTGATGATTGATCCGCACTCTTGACTTGGGATGTATGATTTTAGATATGGTATCGGATATGATATTATTGAGGCGGGATCACAGACTAATATATATACAGGTATGTATATATATCGACTCTGATGTTAGGCGGTTTCCTTACCTACAGTTCAGCTTGTTAGTTCGGCCGTATAGTTTAGTGTAGTTGTTAGACTAGATTAGACTCCTACCTATTTCAAAACTAACGAATCGTGGGTATTTTAAAAGACAGGTCAAGGGATTCTACGGATATTTCAAAAGACGTATCTTTTCTTAAAAACACCGTAGCCCTTATTTTCAAAACACCGCGATTCGTGTTATATCAAAAGGCACTATTGTAGGACTTATATTAGGGTAATGCAGATTAGTTATCGTTGTGTCTAGTATTCAGCTCCAGCATATTATTGCTGTTGCTCCGCATCGCATACTTATTGTAATTCATATTTCATTATTGATATCATACTGTTAGGACACCATCACCATTACCGATGATGCGTATGTACCACGTACACTTACTTGCCAGCTCACACACATCTTCATCGGTAATTGCCATGTCATGTACACTTTGAAAATACTATTACATTGACATAGCCTGTTAGCAAATAGTTTAGACATGATATTAGTGTACTTGCCTTATATGCTAGTTTAGACATTGTAGTTATTACCTGCTACTTCATGCATGTTATTATTCACTGTTATGCCGCATTCTTGGATTCTCATGCATATATTCACTATCTTACGTGCTATTGCGTTTTGGATTCGGATTTCCATGAGATTTTTTGGATTTGGGGGAAAACCGCAAAACTTATACAAACTTCTTCTCTCTTTTTAAATAAAAAGCGCGGTTTTCCCATGATTTATGAGTCGTCCACTATGAGTTTGCTAATGAATTTCGAGACCCGAGTTCGAGGAGTGGAGGAACCGTTTCGGGTACATGGTGGACCCGGTGCGGTACCCCGGGGCAAGAGGATCGCTGATGATGGCGTTGAGCCTGGCAGGGGAGTACTACCGACCGGTGATTTTACCCGACGCGTCGGATATTCGGAGGATACCGTCGTAGTCTTGAGATGGATGGAAGGGGCCGGTCTGGACTGACGGCGCCCTAGATATTAAGATTAAGACATTGAAATTTCGAGCTATTGAGGTACTGAGATTTGATGATACAGGCCAGTCCCGTTAGCCGGAGCCTAAGATTTTGAGACATTGAGATTTATGTTTTGTGTCGATGCTAGATACTGTTTATGCTGATTTCACTTATGATACCTCTTTTAAAAAGATACAGAAATCTCACTAACGTATGAAAGCAGTTTTCTTCAGTACATGCATTCTGTTTCATGCATTCATACATCATCCATATGATACATTGCTACCTGAGGCATTGACACAAGCACTTGGTATTACCGTTGTTTAGAGGTATACCCTATCCATTGTTATAGGCTGCTGGTTATATATTTGAGGATATATTATGATTGAATGACTTAGGATGCGTTGTTCATGCGATTCCTGTTCGTAGATGTATTCTATTCATGAGCTGGCCACTCACCCCTGTTGTGCAACAGTTCTTGCAGGTTTTGCCGTACAGGTTTCAATACGGTTTTGCTGGCACTGCTTCTTTTCGGGTGACTTGCTAGTAGGTGGGATTATTTGTATCGTACCCATCATTATGTATTGTATATTATTATTCAGTTGTATCTAGAAATTCCATCAACTAAACATGTATTTATTTTTGAGATAAAGACCAGTGATATTATTCTTTCGACCTTAGAGCCGCGCGTTATATTTCTGTGGATTTCTTGTTGTTTTGAGTTTCCTTTTGAGTTTTGATCCTCGCCCTTGGCGTTGTATATTATTTTGCTTGTGTGGTTGTGACCTTTGACTGACGAAGAGCTAGCTCCCGCTTGGGGATGCCTTTTATTGATTTCGTATACTATTCATGTTGTATCCCGTTTGGGGGCCAGTATTTACAGAGGAGACTCTACCGAAATTTTCAGGAAATATTTGATGTTTTTAAAAACGCATAATTCGGATTATGCTATTAAAACTACTTGATTTAAATTGGTTTTTCTTCACTCTACCTCTTTTCTTAGTTTGGATTTCTCGGTTTTCGGCTTACTTAGATTACGTACGCCTCGAGACGTTTCGTAGTTTATGTGCCGGTCATGTTCCGTACTTTTGGGACGTGACACTAGCAAAGGTTTGTCTAGTTGTCCATTACCTATGACAAGCTGGACCACCTCATTACTACTGAAGCCCCTGCCGTCCCAGGTCCAGTTTCCACCGTTGCAGATGTTGATATTCGTTAGACAAGGGAAAATGACAGTGCAAATGCCAAGTGCCTTGTGGTGGCCTCAGTTGATGGTGTATACCAGAGGCAGCACGAGAAGATGGACTTAGTTTTCATCTTCCTCTATAACAATGTTTTATATAGAGAGAAATCACGTATCGCATGATATGAGACCTCGAAAGAATTGCTTCAAGCGAGGTTTGCTGTCGGATCATCTTTATGGGACCACATCTCTACAATGATTAGTTATATTAAAAAGCTCACGGACCTGGAGACCACATTGGTGAACGAGTCATATACTGACTTGATTCTATAGTCCCTACCACCTATTTACGCCCAGGGGAAGAAAGTTAAACTTTTAGTTGAGGGCACCTTGAAGGAAACCAGGGAGACACCCGCTCAGCTTATTAGAGAATCTTCCTCTTTTGGATCTAAGGCGGAAGCCAAGGGTGAGAAGAAGACCTCCACAAAGCCGATAGGCGGTGTCGATAAGGTAGAAGAAAAGGGAAGGGCAAAAGTTTCGGGGTTAACAGTAGGGAAGGAGGGATGTTCCTATTGTTACGGGAAAGGGCATTGGCGAAAGGGATGTAGGGCTTGGAAAGCCAGAATCCAGGATCCGAAGCATATTGTAGCTTCGACTTCGGGTATGTTAGTGATTGAAAACAGTCTGTCAATTAACTCTACTTCCTGGGTACTAGATACGGATCATGATCTCATATCTGTAATTCATTACAGATTTGAGAAACCATAGAGTTATCAGGGCAGGTGATATGACTCTAAAAGTTGCTAACGGAAAGAGCATGGACGCTGTATCCGTAAGGTATATTACCTAGAATTGACATATGAGCAGATATTGATTCTACGTAACTGTTTGTGTATACTAAGTCTAGTTTGTATGCGATGTGGTTCACGTCCACCTAAATCAAAGTTTGATTGGGTCAGGTCCACTAGAGAACAGTATATATTGAATTAAGCTCAGGTTTTCAGACGTCCAGAACACACTTAAAAGAAAGTCTCCAGAATTAAATAAAACTTTCTTATGGCATTGTAGATAGGGGCCACATCAATGAAACACGGTTGTCGAAGTTACATAGAGAGGGATATTTGGATCTGTTTGAATATCAGTCTTATGCAACTTGTCAATCTTTTCTCATAGGAAAGATGACGAAGACTCTATTCACTGGACAATGAGTAAGAGCGAGCGAGCTCTTGGGACTCATACACAGTGATGTGTATAGTCCAATATCTACAGATGCACGAAGTGGTTATTTCTTTTTCATTACTTTTAAGGATAATTTCTCTAGGTTAGGACATGTCTTCTTGAGAAAGCATAAATCCAAACCCTTTGAAAAATTCCCGGGAATATAAGAATGAAGTGGAAAAACAAACAGGCAAAAGTATCAAGACACAGAGAACTGATCGACGTGGTGAATACTTAATTTACCGAGTTCCTGGATTACCTAAAAGAGAATGAAATTGTCTCTCAGCTTACTGGTACGCTAGATTGAGATTGAGAAAAGCCTCGGACTTGAAGGTCGGGCTTTAAGACGGAGGTCTCACTTGCCTTCCTTAAAGCCTCCATACACACCACAACACAACGGTGTATAGAAAAGGCTGAACAGAACCCTATTAGATATTGTTCGTTCCATGATGAGTAACGCTGAGTTGTCGCGATCCTTCTGAAGTTATGCACTAGAATAAGCTGCATATCTTTTGAATAATGTTCCTACCAAGACTATGCCTACCACACTATATTAGATATGGACTGGGAAGAAACCCTATCTTCAGTATCTAAAGATATAGGGATGTCCGGCTTTTATTGAAAAGCGGTATGCGGACAAGCTCGAGGCACGCTCATTACTGTGTTGGTTTGTGGGATACCCAAAAAACTCCAAGGGGCATCTTTTCTATTACGCAGAGGAACAAATGGTTTTTTGTTCCTCGTCATGCCTACTTTTTAGAAAATCAATTTTTTGTAATAGGAAATAGTGGGAGCGCAATAGAACTGGAAGAAAATTCCAGAACCACAAACTATTACTGAAAGTATGGTAGAACCAGAGGTTTCAAAAGAACCGGACATCCCTACGCCAATCCGCAGGACTAGTAGGAAGTCTCATCCGCCCGAGAGATACTACTGTTTTCTCATAGACGGGGATCGAGAGGATTGCATCATTGGCAATGATGAGCCAGCTAGAATCCAGTAAGCCATTCAGAGCGGCGACTTGGTAAAATGGATGGACGCGAAGCGGACCGAAATGGTGTCCATATACACCAACAAAGTATACACTTTGAACATTGCTCCAGAAGGGGTAAAACCCGTAGGATGCAAAATGGATCTTCAGAAAGAAGATTGGTGTAGATGAACAGGTTGAAACCTATAAGGCTAGAAATATTGCAAAGGGTTATCGTCAAAGACCTGGCTAGGACTATCATGAATCCTTTTCTCCAGTGGCTATGCTCAAATCCATTCAGATCCTTCTTGCTACTGTTGCATTCCAAGATTATGAGATCCGGCAGATGGACGTAAAGACGACTTTTCTATAATGGTAATTTGTAAGAGTGTGTCTATATCGATCAGCCAGATGGTCTCAATCAGAGTGGGAGCAGCGGGATAATGTGAAATATGCTTAAGTCCATTTATGGACTAAAGCAGGAATCGCGGAGTTGAAACATCTGTTTTGATGAGACAGTCAAAGAATTCGACTTTATCAAAAATCTAGATGAACCATGCAGTTATAGTAAGATTATAGTATGAACTGTGGGATTTCTCGTCTAGTACGTGTATAGCATTCTCTTAGGAAATTGCATTCCTATGCTACAATAAGTTAAAGGGTTCTTGTCACAGAGGTTCTCCATGATTGACCTGGGTGATACCAACTACATTTTAGGGATCCAGATCTATCGTGATTGATCAAAGAGAATAGTAGGACTTTCACAGTCAAGGTAAATCAACAACATGCTGATAATATTTAGTATGGACGATTGCGGTAGACTACCGGCTTGTCACGGAATCACCCTCTCCAAAGAGATGTCTACCAAGACTGATTGGAAAGGGCTCGCATTTCAATTATAACGTACAATTCTGCGGTAGGCCCTATAATGTATGCGATTTTGTGTACCAGACCAGATGTTGCTTACACAATGGGGTGGTAAGTTGGTATCAGTCAAACCCAAGGGAGAAGCACTGGATAGCAGTAAAGAACATTCTCAAGTGCCAGAGAAGGACTAAGGAGATGTTCTTGGTGTATGGCGGAAAAGGACCTCCAGATCGAGGCCTTAGCTGACTCCAGCTTCCAGAGTGACAAAGATGACTCCAATTCCTTGTCGGGTTATGTCTTTACCGCCAGTGCAGGAAAGAAGGACACTGTTTTAAAATCGACGATAGAAGCGGAGCAGATCGCTGCATGAGACGCCGCAAAAGTGGCAGTCTGGATAAGGAAGTTCTTAACTGAACTTCAGGTGGTTCCTTCCATTTGTTGATCCAATCTTTAGTATTGTGACAACAAACGGTGCTAAAGCTATAGGGAAGGAACCCATATCCCATCAGAGATCCATACATATCTTGAGACGGTACCACCAGATCAGGGAGATCGTTGATCCACAGGAAATTGAGGTGAGGAGAGTAGATACGGAGAACAACACTTCAGATCCACTCACAGAGGCCATTCCTCAGACAGTGTTCGGGAGGCTATTTGAGATCTTCAGTCTGCGATATGACAGTATATGGCCTTAGTGCAAGTGGGAGGTTGTTAGTGATATATGCCCTATAAGCCATTATTTTATCATACTGGATTGTATATTACTTAATGGGAGCTTGGGATATACACGAATATAGTAACATTCTTGCTCAAAATGGTAGTATGCTACCTGGTTTGTTACTACCTCAATATGTGCATGTGTTTCTTTTACCATATCGCTTATACATATTGGTAGAGCCCTTAGGATCTTTTCTTGATTACCAGCGTTGTGATGGCAGTCACACTAGTGGGGGCTGGAAAATCTACAAGCACATTCTTATGCAGGTTCTTATTCGTAGGATTATCGAGACGGGGCATCGATACTACGGAGTAGACCAGTGTATACGCTTCTCATCCCAGCAGGGGAGATGGTCTGTCCCACAGCCATTAGTACGTCCTACTAGAGATAGTATGCAGGTGCTCTTTAGGTTACGAGTACACTGGACAGGACTTATCGGGAACTGTTGGTTGGTATTATACCTATCGTCGGGTAGTAGTTCCCAGGTGACATAAGTGCAGCTTAGTCCGTCGACTTGATACTGCTACTACGCCTCGAGTGTGTTCCCACTGTACTTTGATTACTACCCAACCACGGCTCAAAGGAATTATGCAAAAAGGTAGTAGTTGGGTGCAGTCCCGAAGCACTTGGAGGCAGTGGCGGTTAGATAGGATTCGTCTCTCCCGGTATTGGGGGTTGATATCGCGCTGTGTTATAAAGGCCATTATACAACGTCCTTGGCCAAGGCAAGCGAGATTTACTAGTAGGTATTCCAGTAGTTTCTCAGGGTGTATTGGACTACTCTCCGACATGACTTATTGCGCTATTAGGGGTCTGACGATTACCGCCCCCCAGGCACGATATGCGATACTCCTAGACGAACCGAACGGACTGTACAGAGATTCTCACATTCAGGCTCAGTAGGAGTTCGGATGGGTTTTCCTCATCGGCCTTCTTATGGACATCTACCTGAGAACCGTTACGTGCAGCTAGTACCGCTTGTGGCCTGTGGTTAAACCTACTACCAGCGTAGTGTCGAGTCTTTAGAATCCCACATAGAGAGTTTCCCTGCACCGGGTGAAAGGTGTAGAGGCCGTATGGTTTTACGGAAGGGCTTCGATCACTTACGTGCACTTGTGCGCGTATGATGTTCTTGTGGATAATACTATTGGGCTTTGGTTTAAGCTGGATCCTAGTATTATATTGATGGATCAGTTTCATCTCTTTGTATTCGTGTTTCTCGGAACACGAATGCGGGTATGTATATACGGATGAGAGGGGCATAGAAGAAGACACCTCATTAGGGTTTTGACCATTTACTTGATTAAAATAATTATAAGTTGGAGAAAAGTATTTGTTAATTTTGTAAATGATAATTGAGTCATGGCTACTTGGTTTGACTCTTTGACTAGATATTTCTTGTGAGATATTTTGTGGCACTAGATATTTTGGGTGAGATATTATCTTGCCATTATTGTAGTCAAGTCAAGGGAGCCATCTCATTTTATCATTATCATTATCAAAAACTATCTCTCTTTCCTCAAGCTAGCTCTCTTCTTCCTCACATCAAAAACCCTTAAGGTCTCATGAGTTGAGTAAACTAGGGTTCCAAGAGACAAATAAATCCATCTTCATTCTATCCATCACGTAGGCCATCTAGTTTGGCAACCTAGTTGCCCTAGTTACCTCAGATTTGAAGTTGGTGCTCGGACTATAGACTCTCGGGTGGATCGTCTTTGACTCGAGGAAGCCGATGAGGATGCTACGATCCGGATCAATCCTTGGAGCCTATGATGATGAGGAGGAAAGCGGAGAAGACCCGAAGGACTTGTATCATGAGTTATAACATTCTTTCCGAGCAGTTAAATCTCATCTTGTTTGCTTGCTAGGGTTTATAGACGATCCTTGGTTCTAGTCGGTGTTGCGAAGCCCGTAAAAATCATTTTTTGCAATTTCCGCCTCCCCTCGAACACGTGGGGTGCGCGACATCGACTTACAAAAGCTTAAAATAATATTTAAAAAATAAATAATTAAGGAAAATAATTAAGTAAACTAGCAATTAATAAGTAGCTAATAAGCCACCCATAAATAAGCCATTACGTAAATAAAATAGGTATAATTATGCCTGTGTGGAAAAATAATTATAATTAGGTTTTACGGAAAACACGAGTTATATCACTAATTAACATATAATTACCCTAAACGATTTTTAAAACGTTACAATCTTCCCCTCTTAAAGAAATTCAGTCCCCGAATTTAAAATTTAACTACGCGTATCTTCGAATAGATAGGGAAATTTCTTCCGCATCTCGTCCTCATCCTCCTACGTGATCTCTTCGATGTGTGGGCCACGCCAAAGATCCTATACTGACGGTATCACCTTTGATCTCAGTTTCTTCACCTCGCGATCCAGAATGACTATCGGCTGCTCGGTGAAAGAAAGATCACGCTCCAGTTGGCTCGTCTGATACTGAATTGGGTGAGAGGGGTCATGAAGGTACTTGCGGAGCATCGATACATAGAACACGGGGTGAACATATGGGAAGTTGGGTGGAAGAGCCAAACGATAAGCAACTGTGCCGACACGCTCGAGAATCTCGAAGGGACCCATATATCTGGGACTAAGCTTCCCTTTCTTTCTGAATCTCATCACACCCTTAATTGGAGAAACCCTCAAGAAAACGTGATCATCTACAGCAAATTACAGTCTGCGACGACGTCTGTCAGCATAAGATTTCTGCCTACTCTAGGCCGCTCTCATCCTATCTCGAATCAACTAGATCTTTTCTGTCGTCTCCTGCATAAGATGTGGTCCCAAAACATTGCTCTCACTGAGCTCTGTCCAACAAATCGGTGATCGATATCTCCTCCCATATAGAGCCTCGAAGGGTGTCATCTGAATCATCTCCTGGAAGCTGTTGTTGTAGGAGAACTCCATTAAGGGCAAATGACGATTCCAGCTGCCACCGAAATCTAGAACGAACGCTCGGAGAATGTCCTCAAGAGTATGTATGGTTTGCTCTGACAGACCATCGGTCTGCGGATGGAAAGCTGTACTGAAACTCAATCGGGTGCCCAACGCCTCCTGAAGTTTTTGCCATAGTCGGCTGGTGAACTGGGTGCCTCTGTCGGAAACAATGCAAGTTGGAACGTCGTGTTGTCGCACAATCTCATCAACATAAATCTGAGCATACTGAGCGAATCCGAAAGTGGTCTTTACTGGCAGAAAGTGAGCTGCTTTCATCAATCGATCTACAATCACCCAAAAAGAGTCATACCCTCGACTGGTCCTAGGTAGACCCAAAATAAAATCCAAAGAGATCTGCTCTCATTTTCACTCTGGAAAGGGCAAAGGCTGTAATTCTCTTGCTGGCCTTTGATGCTTGGTGTTGACTTACTGGCAAGTCAGGCACCTCGAAACAAAATCCATGACATCTCCTTTCATCCCTTCCCACCAGTAGACATCTCTCAAGTCATTATACATCTTGGTGGAACCCGGATGAACACTATATGCTGACTGATGCGCCTCCTCTAAAATCTTGCGTCTCAGCCCCTCGGAATCTGGCACACACAGTCGAGTCCCAAATCGTAGTACTCCTTGATCAAGATCACGAACTCTGAATCTCTGCCCTGTTGAACCTGCTCCATGATCTCTGACAAACGGGCATCACCGGGCTGTGCCTTACGGATATGGTCAAGTAACTATGGACGTGTACGGACATGAGTAAGTTGTCTCCCGATCGACGTAAACTCGAACTGTACATGGCTGTCATATAGAATTTGCAAATCTACCGTCGACTGTCTTTGAACTGCGCTCAAACAAGACAAGCTACCTCCGGGCCTCCGACTCAAAGCATCTGCCACAACATTCTCCTTGCCCGGATTGTAAAGAATCTCGCAGTCATAGTCTTTCACTAGCTCCATCCAACGACGCTGCCTCAAATTTAGATCTCGTTGCTGAAAGATGTACTTTAAGCTCTTGTGGTCCGTGAATATCTGGCATGACTCGCCGTATAAGTAGTGTCTCCAGATCTTGAGTGCAAGATCCACCACAGCCATTTCTAAGTCATGAATGGGATAGTTCTGCTCTTGCTTCTTCAACTGACGAGTAGCATATGCGACAACCCTGCCGTGCTACATCAACATACAGCCTAGCCCCACTCATGAAGCATCGCAATAAACCACAAAACCGTCCGATCCTGAAGGCAAAGATAATACTGGCAAAGTATTCGAACGAGTCATCAACTGTTGAAAACTCTGCTCTCAAGCCTCGGTCTAAAGAAAAGGAACTCCCTTCTGGTTCACTCCGGTCAATGGTGCAGTTATACGAGAAAAGTCCTGAACAAAGCATCGGTAGTATCCGACCAAACCCAAAAAGCTGCGAACCTCCATCACTGATACAGGTCTGGGCCAGTGCTGAACGACCTCGATCTTCTTCGGGTCCATACGTATGCCATCTCTCGTAACCACGTGACCCAATAAATTGACATTGTCAAGCCAGAAGGCACACTTGGAGAATTTAACAAACAGCTGATGCTTCCTCAAAGTCTGCAATATGATCCTCAAATGCTGTTCGTGCTCCTCTCGACTCCGGGAATATACTAAGAGGTCATCAATGAACACGATAATAAACTGATCAAGAAACGACCTGAATATGCAGTTCATCAAATCCATAAATGCTGCTTGGGCATTGGTGTGCCCGAACGACATCACCAAAAACTCCTAATGCCCGTAGCGTGTGCGAAAAGCAGTCTTCGAAATGTCATCTTCCCGAACCCGCAACTGATGGTAACCTGATTGCAAGTCAATCTTCGAGCAATGTCTTGCTCCCTGGAGCTGATCAAATAAATCGTCAATGTGAGGTAGGGGATATCTGTTCCACATAGTCACTCGATTCAACGGACGATAATCGATGCATAAACGCAAACTGTCGTCTTTCTTCTTGACGAACAGGACAGGATCTCCCCACGGTGACACACTCGGATGAATAAGCCTATTTAACAAATCTTGCAACTGATCCTTCAACTCATTAAGCTTCGCCGGGGCTATCAGATAAGGCGGTATAGAAATAGGCCCCTTGCCGGGGATCAAGTCAATGCAGAACTCAATATCGCGCTCTGGTGGCAACCAGGCAGCTCGTCAGGAAAGACATCGGAAAACTCCCTACTATTGGAACCTTGTCCAGCGGGACCTCTGTTACTTCAGCATCATAAACATATGCCAAGAATCCCTGACATCCTTTCCTCAAGAGCTGACTAACTTGAAGAGAAGAAATCTAACTGGGAAGGGTGATGCTACGGTGTCCGTAAATGACAAGAACTGGCTCACCCGGAAAACTAAATCTGACTTCATTCTCACGGCAGTCCATGGACGCATAACAAGTAGCTAGCTAATCCATGCCCAGAAGAACTTTGAAGTCTGACATATCGAGAGGAATCAAATCAACAGAAGAATCCTTATCTCCGATATGAACAAAACAAACACGATCGAAAACATACCGAGTGACAAAAGACTCGCCTACTTGAGTAATAACAAACAGCGGCTGGCCAAGTAAGGACGACTATCGGTCCAACTTCGGTACAAAGTGCGTGGATACAGGTTCAACTAACAAAAAAAATAAGTGCATCGAAAGAAAACACCGACAGAATACCTATCATGACTACGTTCGACGCCTGCACGTCCCGAGGAGTCAACACAAAATCTAGGGCCGGCCTTCTTCCCACGACCAGCTGTCGTCCGCCTTTGCCTCCCCGTCCTCTCCGAGTACGACCGCCACGACCACGGCCTCTCTAGGCATCGATCTGGCATGGAGAAACAATAGGCGTAGGAGGTAATGAGCTTGGAGGAGGTGGTGAAAGCAGTAGAGTAACATGTGAGATCGATGCCTCACCCTGTCACCTCACGGTATAATTTCTGATAAGGTGATACAGACACCCACACGTGAAACATCCTGGCGATGGCTATTGATCATGTGGGTAAAAACGATTTAACTGGCCCATAAGGAATCCGTTACGTCCTCTGCGAACACGCCTAGGAGCTGATATATCAGTACGAATCCGCCTTGGTCTCGGAACAACCGTAGGTGGAGCAATGTCCGATCTCCGTGCTCGACTGATCTCTATCAAGGATCCGATCATTTGGCGCAAATCCTGAATGCTCTCCTCCAGCCTAGCTATATGATCAATAGAGGGTGGATCAATCTGTCTAAGAAAGATAGGCGTACTGCCCTGGTCGGTCCTCGTCTTAGACGAGCCCGCTCCAATCTCATCTCTGACGGCAGCCCTCTGGGCCCTCGTAGTCATTAGCGGCATAGTGGCTGGAGTAAGAAACAAGATGATAAGAACATTGCAATCAAATCAAAGGATAAATGGAAATCAAGGAAGGAAGTACAAGCAATTATATATCCTAAGGTCACTTAGGCAGAGTACCGTATCGTAAGTATGCTGCGGAACATACACACGCTACGTCACTCTGCTTAAGTCACCTACTCCATCTACCAAGGGTCATTCGACACTCAGAAAGGTAAAACCTATCACTCTGATACCAATTTTGTCACAACCGGAAAGTGTGGAACGTGACTGGCACTTAAATCACACAACGTCTAGAGACATAGCGTAATCTAAATAAGCCAATGCCCAGAAATCTAATCCGTTTAAACAAATAGAGTGTAGAAAATACATATTTTTAAAAAGGTGATTTTAACAAAATAACGTCACATTAAAAAATTTTAAAACATCAAGTTTTCCCAAAAATTTCGACAGAGTTTCCTTTGTATATACTGGCCCCAAAATGGGTACAAAACAAGAATATGCATAAGTAATGAAGAAATGCATCCCCAAGCGGGAGCTAGCTTTTCGCAAATGGAGAAATCACAACCACATGCAATATATATATCATCATAATATGAGATAAGCATCTGAAAACAAGAAATAAGAAAACACCACGTCGACTCAAGTGACCACCGACACCAGAAATAGAATACATATAAATCTAACATACTCACCATCTAAGTCCAATATACAAGCGTAGATGGAGTATGGTAGATACACAATAGATATATATACATGGTGGAAACAAAAAAAATATTCTCACAACCGACCTACAAGCAAGCCGCAAGTCGATGCAAAGGAAACATAAGTGGAAATATGCCCGCCGCTACTATGCTGACGGGTCGGACCTGCAAGATACTGTAGCACAATGGGGGTGAGTTGCCAACTCGTGAGTAGTAAATAATATCTAATAAGGCTATCGTAAGCATGCACGCAAATGTTAGTGTATATGCCCTAGAGGCCATTACTGTATCATACTAGTTTGTATATTACTTAATGGATTCTTGGGATATTCACCTTGTATATACAATCTTGCTCAAAATAGTAGTATGCTACTTGGTTTGTTTCTACTTCAATGTGTACATGTGTTTATTTTTGTATATCGCCTATACACATTAGTAGAGCCCTTAGGATCTTTGCTTGATTATCAGCGATGTGATGGCCGTCACACTAGTGGGGCTGGGTAATCTATAAGCACATCCTTATGCAGGTCCCTGGTCGCAGGACTATCGAGACAGGGCATCGATACTCCGGAGTAGACCAGCGCATGCGCTTCTCATCCCAGTGTGGGAGACGGTCTGTCCCACAGCCGTCAGTACGTCGTACTTGAGATAGTATGCGGGTGCTCGTTAGGTTACGGGTACACTGGACAGGACTCGTCGGGAACTGACTAGTTGGTATTATACCTATCGTCAGTTATCAGTTCCCAGGTGACATGAGTACAGCTTAGTCCGCTGACTTGACACTGTCATTCCGCCTCGAGTGTGTTCCCACTGTACTTTGATCACTACCCTACCACGGCTCAAAGGAGTCGTGCAAACAGGTAGTGGTTGGGTGCAGTCCCGAAGCACTTGGAGGCAGTGACGGTTAGACAGGATTCGTCTCTCCAGGTATTGGGGGTTGACATCGCGCTGTGTCTAGGAGAGCCATTACACGAGTAGTCCCTGGCCAGGGCAAACGAGATATACTGGTAGGTTTCCAGTGTTATCTCAGGGTGTTTTGGGCTTCGCTCCGGCACGACTTGTACCGCTATTGGGGGACTGACGTTTACCGCCCCCTAGGCCCGCCATGCGATGTATCAGACGAACAGACCGGACTGTACGGAGAATGTCACACTCAGGCTCAGTAGGAGTTCAGATGGGTTTCGCCTCGTCGGTCTTCTTATCGGCATTACCTGGGGACCGTTACGCACAGCTAGTGCCGCTTGCGGTCTGTGGTTAAACCCACTGCCAGCGTAGTGTCGAGTCTTTAGAGTCCCACACAGAAAGCTTTTCGCCTTTAGGCAAAAGAGTAGAGGTCGCATGGTATTGCGACAGGTCGCATGGTTTTGCGACAGGGTTCGGTCACATCCGTGCACTTGTGCACGTACAGTGTCCGGACAGTTTACACTAGCGGGCTTTGGTTTAAGCCAGATCCTAGTGTACCTTATGGGATTGGATTTATCCAGTTTGCATTCGTGTTCCTCGGAACGCGGATGCGGGTGTGTATGCACAGTTGACAGGGAGGCAGAGGCAGCGGATTCTCATTAGGGTTGTTGACAGTTGACCGTTGACTATTTGACTTTATGCTCAACCCTAATGAGAATATGATATGTGATTAACTATTATATTAATTAAGTATTATGGTGATATGGTTGTTGACTTGTTGACTTTTGTTGACTTGTTGACTTTGTTGACTTGTTGACTTTTGTTGACTTGTTGACCGGTTGACTAGGCTTGACTAGTTGACCATCATGATAACCATAGCTATCATTTCATGGCAAAGACTTTTGTTTACTTGCTCATTTGTGTAAAATGAGTGCATGAAATGATATGGTTGTGGTTGCTTCAAACCATCACATAAGACTTTTGTTAATATGATGAGTTATCATTGCTTTGGATTATGAGAGGGTGAGAGAAAAAATACTTGCTCATTCTTTCTTGCTCATTCTCTCTCTTGTTCTTGAGCTCTCCTCTTGCTCTCACCCTCAACCTCTTGCTCCCTCTCTTGATCTATGGTTCTCTTGTCTCATGAGTTGAAAATCAAGAACCATAGATAAAATCCCATTCTATTTCTTCTCTACTCATTCTAGTTCACTAGGTTTAGCAAACCAAGTGAACTAGTTTCTTCAAAGAACGAAGAAGGAGCTAAAGGTTGGAGCTTTCAGGTCGATCTATCTTCGGAGTACGGAGACGACGAGAAGAAGCCATCGGACCACCATCGGAGCTTTGAAGACGAAAGAGTTCAAGACAAACAAGGTATAACCCCCTAACCGAGTAGCTAAAACTCATAGTTAGGATGTTAGATAGATGTTTAACCAAGATCCGGGTTATAGGTCCATGTTACCATCTTTAAGAAAATCGTTTTTTACCAAATTCCGCATTCCCGAAAGTACCGGGAGAGGTAGCATGGACTTACAGTGGTATCAGAGCCTAGTTAAACTCTATCTAACATGTTAGCAAGTAACTAGAAGATCGATCAAAGAAAAAGTCCCGAAAACAAAACCCCAAATTTTCAACTTTCTTTCGATTTCTAAAGTACTGGAAAAACTTTTTGGAACACACCTAAAATTGACTCAGGCTTTATTAAAGAATTTGCAAAATTTTGGGCCCCTGACTCGATCAAAGCGCCGCGCTTCCGCGGCGGGAGCACGCTCCCGCCGCGGAAACGCGGCCGAGTTGACTCGGTCAGGAGTTTTATTTTTTGCAGTTTACTCTTGGGGATATTTTGGGATTTTTGGAATATATATTTTCTGCCCAGATTTTCCAGAACGAAAATTTTATTTTGGGGTCCCGAAAATCCGTATTTTTGATCGAACTTCTAAAAGACGGTAGCTAACGGGTTTTTCTGTTATGTGATATTTGTATTGAACGTCTACTAATCGCTATATGTCGATTAGTGGGGGTTATACAAATCTGTGATCTGTAATATTGCTGGAATGTGTATATGAATATGTTGGATTGTCGCGGGTGAATAGCCGGGGGTTGTGAGACGAGAGTTTTCTTTTCTTTCAATTCATGTAAATTTGTAAATTGATGTAATAATTATTTGTATGGCCGCACAACCGGGTCGGGGTTGTAGCCGTCATTGTATAATTTCTTTTTACTGTTTTTGCTTCTAGGATAGACCCATGGAGGGGGTGCACAAACTACCGGGTATGCCGAAGTGTCGAGTGGCCTACTCATAGGAGATGAGGGAGGTTACTACGCTTCGGGTACTTGGCGGGTAGTTTGCCGCGGGTGGGGTTTTGGCTATTCACCGCGACCGTGTAATCTGTTTGTCGTTACAGGCTCGTGCGAATTACAGATTCCTAGTATATCCAATGTATTCATCTGTGATCTGAAATGTTTTATCATTGCAGTATATCTATATATGATATTATTTAGGCGTTGCTTATGTTTTACAGACGCGCTAGCCCAGCCCCCGCTCTGTCGTTAGTTAAGTAACCTAACGGGTAATGACGGGGCCCCGTGGCGAATGCGAATGGCATAAGCGTACGTCATATTTTGGTTGTTTTCTGCAATGGTAGGATTAAATGATGGGATGCATTAAAAGAACTAATGCAAGAATATCACGCATTAAAAGAACTAATGCAAGATAATAAACCAAGTTAAAGTCGTTGGAACACTTTCGAAAAACCACTCGGTTCTTTTCAAAACAACTTTTAAATGCGGAGCTTGAGCCACTCCTTTTAAAAGCTATCTCGTTCCATCGACCAAATCAAGTTCACTACGTTCACGGTTTTGCCAAAACCATCCGTAGCCCTCCGTCGTTTCACATGAATAGTCAATAGTATTCAAGCTGTGTTTGTTGGCCAAAGTCAAGGCACAGTGATTGGTAGCTATTGGGTATTCATGTGCAGCATAGATAGATGCGTTGGTTTGGAACAGTCGTACTGCCTTGTTGGCCAAAGTCAAGGGTAGGTGCGGGTGGATTCAAATTTACCTGGAGAACGACGGGCAGAACTTGACATGTGACTTATGATTTGTTGGCCAAAGTCAAGGTCATAAGAGCATGGGGAAAAAATCCACATCGGGAGTTTCATAAGTACTGAAACTTGCTAGATTTGCATACCATTTGGAGTGTGATGATTCTGGTAGGATTCCTTCAGTTTCGTCACGCAATGATATTTGGATCCCGATCCTACTGTGAGTATATGCTACTCCTCGGGAAATTTCTCACTTAACGATCAATGCTATAAACCTAGTAGGTGCCTAGAAAGGTGTTAGCGGGGATACGCCCCCAGGGAAAAGAGGTTCTTTAATTAAGGAACTTCGCGAAAGCGTTGGAAAACCTCCCTCGAAGTACCGACACCGGCCTGGCTGAATGGTTAAGCAAGTATTGTGCGGTGGGATTGATCCCGGCTAATTCTTCCTTTATGGTTTGAGGAGGGATTCGAGAAACAGTGGGAGCCATCCTGTTTAGACAAACTAAAAACCACTCTAAACTTGCAAGAGCATCATGCTGAGTGCTTCTTCTTCTCTCTCCTAATTGCAGCGACCAATCAACATGACTGGACTTAAGTTACTCCTAGATAAAAATAAACTGACAGGGCCAAACTACAAAGATTGGCTCAGGAATGTCAAGATAGCAATCACTTACGACAAGCTGGGGTATCTTCTTACCACCAAAGCTCCCCCTGTCCCTGGTCCAACTTCCAGCGTCGCGGATAAGGAAATCCGCAAGACTTGGGAGATTGATAGCGCGAAGGCCAAATGCCTCCTGCTTGCCTCGATGGACAACGAACATCAGAGGAGGCATGAGAATATGGACATGGAATCCATATTGCTTCATACAAAAGAACTGTATGGAGAGCAATCTCGTATCGCAAGATACGAAGCGTCGAAAAAGTTATTTTCGACAAGAATGGCCGTCGGATCATCAGTAGCCGAGCACGTGCTAAAGATGATCGGCTTCATTGAGGAGCTCGCTGACCTAGGGATCACATTGGAGAGTGAGCTATATACGGATATAGTTCTCCAGTCCCTTCCTTCCACTTACGCCCAGTTTATACTGAACTTCAACTTACAAGAAAAAGAGGTTGAACTTTCAGAGCTCCTCAACATGCTGAGGAGCGCAGAGGGCACCCTACAGAAAGGTAGGGATACATCCACTTTGTTTGTAGGAGGATCATCTTCTTCTAGGTCCAAGGCGAAAGCCAAGGGAAAGAAGAAGAAAGCCCCCGCCAAACCAAGGGGCGGTGTTAGTAAAGTGGATACGAAGGGAAAAGCAAAAGCAACAAAGATAGTGGGGAAGCTTGTGGATAAGGAAGAATGCTTCTATTGTCATAAGAAAGGACACTGGAAGAATGATTGCAGGGCCTGGAAGGCCAGAACACAGGAATTGAAGCAGGTTGCAGCTTCAGCTTCAGGTGTGTATGTTATTGAAAACTGTCTTTCAATAAACTCTACTTCCTGGGTATTGGATACCGGATCAGGATCTCATATCTGTAATTCTTTGCAGGCGTTGAGAAACCGTAGGGTTTTGAAGGAAGGTGACATGACCCTCAGAGTTGCGAACGGAGCTAGCATGGATGCTAAAGCCGTGGGGGACTATCACCTGGGAATGTCAGATGGACATGTTTTGGTTTTGCGTAATTGCTTTTTTGTACCCAACGCAACTTGTAATATCATTTCTGTATCTTTAGTTTCTAAAGAAGGTTATGAATTTGCGTTTGTAAGTAATGTTGTAAACATTCACCTTAATCAAGTTTTGATTGGGTCAGGTACATTGAGTAATGGTATATACGTGTTAAACCAACCACAGATTTTTAATGTCCAGAATACACACAAAAGAAAGTCTCCAGAAATAAATCAGACTTTCTTATGGCATTGTAGATTGGGTCACATCAATGAGAGAAGGTTGACTAAGTTACATACAGAAGGATATTTGAATGCGTTCGAATATCAATCGTATGCCACTTGTCAATCTTGTCTCAAAGGAAAGATGACAAAGACTCCGTTTACTGGACATGGAGTAAGAGCGAGCGAGCTCTTGGGACTCGTACACAGTGACGTGTGCGGTCCAATGTCTACACATGCCGGAAGCGGACATTCTTACTTCATTACTTTTACGGATGACTTCTCAAGGTACGGTTATGTCTTCTTAATGAAACATAAGTCCGAGGCCTTTGGAAAATTCCAGGAGTATAAGAATGAAGTAGAGAAACAGACCGGCAAAAGTATTAAGATTCTAAGATCGGATCGAGGTGGAGAATACTTAAGTGCCGAGTTCCTGGACTGTTTAAAAGAGAACGGAATTCTCTCTCAGCTTACTCCTCCATACACCCCGCAACATAACGGTGTATCGGAGAGACGGAACCGCACCCTATTGGATATGGTGCGGTCCATGATGAGTAATGCTGAGTTGCCGCGATCATTCTGGGGATATGCGCTAGAATCAGCAGCATACCTTCTGAACCGAATTCCTACTAAGACCGTGCCTACTACACCATATGAGATGTGGTGTGGGAAGAGACCCTATCTTAAGCACATTAAGACATGGGGATGTCCAGCTTTTGTCAAAAAGCAGCATGCGGACAAGCTCGAGGCACGCTCGGTACAGTGCAAGTTTGTGGGGTATCCGAAGAACTCCAAAGGATATTTCTTCTACTGTGAAGAGGAACAAAAAGTTCTTGTTTCTCGTCATGCCTACTTCTTGGAAATTGAGTTTTTGGAAACCCAGATAAGTGGGAGCACAGTAGAACTGGAAGAAATTCCAGAACCACGGACTATTACTGAAAGTTTAGTGGAACCAGAGGGTTTGGAAGAACAGGACATTCCTACGCCGCTCCGCAGGAGTAGTAGGCAGTCTCATCCGCCCGAGAGATACTACAGTTTTCTCATAGACGGGGATAGAGAGGATTGCATCATAGATTATGATGAGCCTACTAGCTTCCAGCAGGCCGTTCAGAGCGTTGACTCAGTGAAATGGCTGGATGCAATGCGGACCGAAATGGAGTCCATGTACACCAACAAGGTATGGACGTTGGACATTGCTCCAGACGGGGTAAAACCCGTAGGATGCAAGTGGATCTTCAAAAGGAAGATTGGTGTAGATGGACAGGTTGAGACCTATAAAGCTAGGCTGGTAGCAAAGGGTTTTCGTCAAAGACCTGGCTTGGACTATGACGAAACCTTTTCTCCAGTAGCCATGCTGAAATCCATTCGGATCCTTCTTGCCATTGCTGCCTTCCACGATTATGAGATCTGGCAAATGGACGTAAAGACAGCTTTTCTAAATGGAAATTTAGAGGAGTGTGTCTATATGGACCAGCCAGAGGGTTTCATTCAGAGTGGGAGCAGCGGAAAGGTGTGCAAGTTTCTTAAGTCCATATATAGACTAAAGCAGGCGTCGCGGAGTTGGAACATCTGCTTTGATGAGACGGTCAAAGAATTTGACTTTATCAAAAATCCAGATGAACCATGCATCTATAGTAGATTTGTAGCGAGAACTGTAGTATTCCTCGTTTTATACGTGGATGACATTCTCTTAATAGGAAATGACATTCCTATGCTACAATCTGTCAAGGGGTTCTTGTCACACAGGTTCTCCATGAAAGACCTGGGTGATGCCTCATACATTCTGGGTATCCGGATCTACCGTGACAGATCCAAGAGGATATTAGGACTATCACAGTCCAGGTACATCGACACCATACTGAAGAGATTCAGTATGGAAGATTCCAAGCGCGGTAACCTACCGGCTTGTCACGGGATCACCCTCTCCAAAGAGATGTCTCCCAAGACTGATTTGGAGAGGGATCGCATGTCTATTATACCCTACGCTTCTGCGGTAGGCTCTATAATGTATGCGATGTTGTGTACCAGACCGGATGTAGCTTATGCACTGAGTGTTGTAAGCCGGTATTAGTCAAACCCTGGGGAGAAACACTGGATAGCAGTAAAGAACATTCTCAAGTACCTGAGAAGGACTAAGGAGATGTTCTTGGTGTATGGCGGAAAAGACCTCCAGATCGAGGCCTTTGCTGACTCCAGCTTCCAGAGTGACAAGGATGATTCCAAGTCTATGTCGGGTTTTGTCTTTACCCTCAATGGAGGGGCGGTGTGTTGGAAGAGTTCCAAACAGGAAACCGTTGCAGACTCGACGATGGAAGCGGAATACATCGTTGCATCTGATGCCGCAAAAGAAGCTGTCTGGATGAGGAAGTTCTTGAAAGAACTTCAGGTGGTTCCGTCCATTGTTGATCCAATACCTCTGTATTGCGACAACAACGGGGCTATAGCTTTAGCGAAGGAACCCAGGTCCCATCAGAAATCCAGGCACATCTTAAGGCGGTATCACCTGATCAGGGAGATCGTAGATCGCCAGGAGATCGAGGTTCGGAGAGTCGCTTCAGAAGATAACACTGCAGATCCATTCACCAAGGCCCTTCCCCAGACTCAGTTCGAGCGGCTGATCGAGATGATAGGTCTTCGATACGCCAGTACATGGCCTTAGTGCAAGTGGGAGATTGTTAGTGTATATGCCCTAGAGGCCATTACTGTATCATACTAGTTTGTATATTACTTAATGGATGCTTGGGAATTTCACCTTGTATATACAATCTTGCTCAAAATAGTAGTATGCTACTTGGTTTGTTTCTACTTCAATGTGTACATGTGTTTATTTTTGTATATCGCCTATACACATTAGTAGAGCCCTTAGGATCTTTGCTTGATTACCAGCGATGTGATGGCCGTCACACTAGTGGGGCTGGGTAATCTATAAGCACATCCTTATGCAGGTCCCTGGTCGCAGGACTATCGAGACAGGGCATCGATACTCCGGAGTAGACCAGCGCATGCGCTTCTCATCCCAGTGTGGGAGACGGTCTGTCCCACAGCCGTCAGTACGTCGTACTTGAGATAGTATGCGGGTGCTCGTTAGGTTACGGGTACACTGGACAGGACTCGTCGGGAACTGACTAGTTGGTATTATACCTATCGTCAGTTATCAGTTCCCAGGTGACATGAGTACAGCTTAGTCCGCTGACTTGACACTGTCATTCCGCCTCGAGTGTGTTCCCACTGTACTTTGATCACTACCCTACCACGGCTCAAAGGAGTCGTGCAAACAGGTAGTGGTTGGGTGCAGTCCTGAAGCACTTGGAGGCAGTGACGGTTAGACAGGATTCGTCTCTCCCGGTATTGGGGGTTGACATCGCGCTGTGTCTAGGAGAGCCATCACACGAGTAGTCCCTGGCCAGGGCAAACGAGATATACTGGTAGGTTTCCAGTGTTATCTCAGGGTGTTTTGGGCTTCGCTCCGGCACGACTTGTACCGCTATTGGGGGACTGACGTTTACCGCCCCCTAGGCCCGCCATGCGATGTATCAGACGAACAGACCGGACTGTACGGAGAATGTCACACTCAGGCTCAGTAGGAGTTCAGATGGGTTTCGCCTCGTCGGTCTTCTTATCGGCATTACCTAGGGACCGTTACGCACAGATAGTGCCGCTTGCGGTCTGTGGTTAAACCCACTGCCAGCGTAGTGTCGAGTCTTTAGAGTCCCACACAGAAAGCTTTTCGCCTTTAGGCAAAAGAGTAGAGGTCGCATGGTATTGCGACAGGTCGCATGGTTTTGCGACAGGGTTCGGTCACATCCGTGCACTTGTGCACGTACAGTGTCCGGACAGTTTACACTAGCGGGCTTTGGTTTAAGCCAGATCCTAGTGTACCTTATGGGATTGGATTTATCCATTTTGCATTCGTGTTCCTCGGAACGCGGATGCGGGTGTGTATGCACAGTTGACAGGAAGGCAAAGGCAGCGGATTCTCATTAGGGTTGTTGACAGTTGACCGTTGACTATTTGACTTTATGCTCAACCCTAATGAGAATATGATATGTGATTAACTATTATATTAATTAAGTATTATGGTGATATGGTTGTTGACTTGTTGACTTTTGTTGACTTGTTGACTTTGTTGACTTGTTGACTTTTGTTGACTTGTTGACCGGTTGACTAGGCTTGACTAGTTGACCATCATGATAACCATAGCTATCATTTCATGGCAAAGACTTTTGTTTACTTGCTCATTTGTGTAAAATGAGTGCATGAAATGATATGGTTGTGGTTGCTTCAAACCATCACATAAGACTTTTGTTAATATGATGAGTTATCATTGTTTTGGATTATGAGAGGGTGAGAGAAAAAATACTTGCTCATTCTTTCTTGCTCATTCTCTCTCTTGTTCTTGAGCTCTCCTCTTGCTCTCACCCTCAACCTCTTGCTCCCTCTCTTGATCTATGGTTCTCTTGTCTCATGAGTTGAGAATCAAGAACCATAGATAAAATCCCATTCTATTTCTTCTCTACTCATTCTAGTTCACTAGGTTTAGCAAACCAAGTGAACTAGTTTCTTCAAAGAACGAAGAAGGAGCTAAAGGTTGGAGCTTTCAGATGGATCTATCTTCGGAGTACGGAGACGACGAGAAGAAGCCATCGGACCACCATCGGAGCTTTGAAGACGAAGGAGTTCAAGACAAACAAGGTATAACCCCCTAACCGAGTAGCTAAAACTCATAGTTAGGATGTTAGATAGATGTTTAACCAAGATCCGGGTTATAGGTCCATGTTACCATCTTTAAGAAAATCGTTTTTTACCAAATTCCGCATTCTCGAAAGTACCGGGAGAGGTAGCATGGACTTACAGCAAATGCGTCACTACCTATATATACAAATATGATGTGATGCACTAGTATGTATGCAACATGAATGGACAATCAACACGAAATGCAGATATATCTGATATAAGTAGATCTGTATCCTTATCTCAGTAAAACTTTTTCCTAATAAAACTAGAATATCATCAGTGAAAGCGGTAGAAAAGTCCGTGTCAACCATCGACACAATATCTTTAATATCTTGGGCTCCGTCAGTCCGGATCGACCCATATCATCAAAACTCACAACTACGGTCGGTATCCTCCGGATATCCGTCGTGCCAGGCATCACCGGTAGGTAGTCCTCCCCTGCCAGGCACATCTTCATCCCCATAAAAACACGCTCGCCCCAGGGTACCGTACCGGGCCCACCATGTTCCCGAGATGGTTCATCCTACTCCTCGAATCGGGTTTCGAAAACCAACTCAAATCAGGAAAACTCATGGTGGACGACATATACATCATATCACGAGAAAACCGCAACTTGCATTATTAAAATGATAATAAGCTTATAGAAGTCATGCGGTTTTCCCAAAAATCCAGAAATCTTATAAATACTGAAATCTCCAAAAGAATCACAATATATAGACATGTCGGTAATGATGGATGTCCATGATATGGAGAATATGCAATGCGGTCTATGAATAGAAAACTATTTTATAATGATGATGCAATAAGGTATATATGACTAGCAATCCTACGTTTCCATTCTGATGAAATGAACATACAACTACAAGTGTCATATCATGTATGATGAAATGCACAGATACTGATTAAAGTGAGTTCTATAGTGCTCGTGACATAGCAATTACCAAGGGCGTTTGTGTTTGCATAAATAGTGCACATGCGTCACGAACCAAAGGTAATGGTGCAAGTGTCCTAGGTAATAATATCATATGTAAGAAGATGCAATGCCATGGCATGAATGATTGGAAAACTACGCATATAAATACAAGAATCACTGATAATCCTAACTATCGGGCGCCTTACGCCAACCAGACGATCCCCCTATAGATGTGTACATCTACTCACTGGGACGCCTCGGCTAATCTGATTCAATAACAGCCTTTCCTTTCCGTGCCGCTTCCGACATCTCTGCAACCTGTCCTAGAATCGCACAATTAGTATATACGAGGTTAAACATTTAAATAGACGCGAAGTCAAGACGATAGAAAGTAACTGTCAGGACCCGAAAGGTACGGAACGTGACAGGCACTTAAATTTTGAACGTCTCAAGGCGGACGTAATCTAAGTAAGCCAAAGCCCAGAAATCAAAACCAAGTAAGCAGTAGAGTGAAGGAAAAACCAATCAATTGAAATCGAATTTATCAAATAAGTCATATCAAGCCTTTAAAGAACAACATCACATTTTTTCTAAAAATTTCGGCAGAGTCTCCTTTGTAAAAATTGGCCCCCAAACGGGTACAAAACAGAAATATATAAGAATGTCATGAAATAAGGCATCCCCAAGCGAGAGCTAGCTCTTCGCCGAAGCGGACTCAAATCCCACGCAATGTAAATCAGCAATGTGCAGAAATCAATAAAAACACAAGTAATAACATCATGTCGGCTCAAGTGAGCTCGACCCCAAAATACCACATAAGAGTCCACATGTCTCACTATCTCGTCTTTAGGTCAATATACAACAATACAAGTAGCAGGTACAGAAGATATAATAGATACCGTAGATGGAGTACTTTAGATAGAATGAATATACAGGGTGGCACAAAATAATATCACAACCCACCTACGAGCAAAAGTCTCGAGTCCAGGCAAAAGAGGCAAAAGTGGCAAAAGGAGCAAGTGCGTCCGCCGCTACTGTGCTGACGGAGCGGACCTGCGAAAAGGCTGTGGCACAACGGGGGTGAGTTGCCAACTCGTGAGTAATAAATAACATCTATAAGGGCTATCGCAAGCATGCACGCAAGTGTCATAACATCAACAATACTGATATGGCATGATATACTAGCAGATATGTATGCAACATGAATCTATGTACAATACTATCTGGCATGATGTACTAGCAGGTATGTATGCAACATGAATCAACTCGTGATCTGAATATGTTGATATAGAAATCATTATTTTCTTCTTAGAAATCTCTTTTGAAATATCAGCAAAATATCAATGGAATCAACATAAATCTATGTCTAGCATCGACACCTCAATAACTATCTCAAATCTCATGTATCCATATCACAGTATCTCTGGCCTAAGCCGTCCTGCTGACCCATCTCAAAGTATCAATATCTCAACATCTAACGGCCACGGTCGGTACCCTCTGGGTATCCGCCGCGTCAACAATCACCGGTAGGTAGTCTGCCCCTGCCAGGCTCATCGTCTACAACTCGATCTTCTTTCTCCGGGGTACCTTACCGGGCCCACCATGTACCCGAGACGGTTCATCTAACTCCTCGAAATTGGTCTCGAAAACCAACAGAAAACCCATGGTGGACGACACATTCATCACTAGAAAACTGCAACTTGCATATTTTAAAAAGGGTAATAAGTTTATAATTCCTTGCGGTTTTCCCCCAAAATTCAGAAATCTCATAAATCTCAAGGAAATCATCATAAATGCACAGGTCAATGATAATGAATGCATATGGTATCAACAAATCAAGCTGCAATATATGATTAATATACTTGGCATGAACGAATGATGTAATGAGGTACATGTATATGAATAGCAATCCTACATGTTCATCTTAAGGAATTTAAATGCATTAGCACAGGTTTAAGCATCATATATGGTGAAATTATTCTAGATTGCAAGTTATCTAGTGTTGTGGAATAGCAATTACCAAGGCGTGTGTGTACGCATGAATAGTGCTCGTGCTGCATAAAAGCCCTGGCAATGGTGCAGGTGTCCTATGAAATGAGTTCGCATATCCATGCAAATATGTAGATCATTAATGTAGCAAGATGTTCAGGCAAGCATTATACTCATAATTACTAATACCACTAGGAATCTTTTAAATTACTCTAACTATCGGGCGACTTGCGCCATCCAAACGATTGTCTCCTATAGATGTTACATCTACTCACCCGTGATCTCGCGCTAAGTGTATCCGACCACCTGCTTTCCTTTCTCCGCGGCTCTCGAAGTCCCTGCCTGCAAACCTAGAATTTACATAAAGTAACACACATGAGACGAATCCTGCAAAAACGCGATATCACGATCTAAGAAAAAACTCGCGTTGGAAACAAAACGCCCGTGCACTCGGTACGTCAAAACGTGGAAAACCTCAACAGAAACCACCCCGACTCGCTATGTCGCGCAGTGCACCATAGACCCAACAAAGAACACACATGTGTCGCACAAGTTAAAAAGTATCGAAAAAGGGTTTAATGCTCTTGATTTTGACTTGAGTGAAAATATAAAAAGTTGAATACACCAAAACCCTCAAATATACAGCAGACTCCTACAGACCAAAACCCAACACCCACACCCACCTTCTGGCCGCAATTTGCGGCCATACAGAATAAATTTATGGCCTAAAGGGGGAGAGGGGGCCCCATGCTTCGGGTGTGTGTCTTTGGCTTTGTCACTATGCTACAGTATCAGCAACTTTTACCTGCAGTACCCGGGTCAAGAGAAGATCACAGAATGGCTAAAAATCTAAACTAAACGCTAAATTACACTAATTTGAAACTATATGGTATTTTAGTGGAATCTGGTGCAACTCTTAGTTTAAATGGCCTTATTAACACTTAGTTAAGCTACTCTAGCCATAAAAATCATCACTTGGCCAAAACTCCACTTAAATCACGATTTTAGCACTAAATCACACTAAACACTAATTTAAGCGCAAATAACCCAATTCTAGCAAGAAAGGAGTTAGGTTAAAGCAATTTATACCTCACTTGACCCTAGGTGCAAGAAGAAGAAGAAGGAGGAGGAGGAGGAGGAGGAGGAGGAGGAGCTCTGCTGCAGCTGTTGCTACTTCTGATGCTGCTGTTGCTTCTGGTGCAGCTGCTGTTGATGCTGAAGCTGATGCTAATGCTGCTGTTGCTTCAGCTGCTGTTGCTGTTGTTGTGTTGTTGATGTTGCTGTTGTTAGTGTTGCAACTGTTGCTGATGCTGAAGCTGCTTGCTACTGCTGTTGTTGTTGTTGTGTTGTTGCTACTTCTGATGCTACTTCTGATGCTGTTGTTGCTTTTGTTGCAGCTGCTGCTGATGCTGCTGTTGTTGTGTTGTGTGTGTGGGAGTGAGAGGGAGAGAGATATGTGAGAATGAGTGTGAGGGAAATAATTGTTTTGAAACAAATGAGAGTCAACCCCTCACTCTCTCTCTCCTCATTAATTGCCAAGCATATCACAAGCCATCATGCCCTTTCTCTCTCTTCAACTCTCTCTCAAGTCAACCCCAAAACTAATTATATTTAAAAACAAAAATAACACTTAAAGAAAATCAATTTAACTTAATGATATGGGTTAGTTCACCATGGTTGCTAAACATGGTTTAACCGTAACTTAACCCTAGTTAACGTGCACAAGTGTGTGCAGTCCAAATTAAATTCTAATAAAATATTCAAAAATTCAGGTAAAATATTTCAAAACCGTTTTGATAAGCTTTTTACTAAAACCCCCACACTAAAATACAATTAACCACTAATCACATTCTAGGATGCTACAGTAACTAACGCGCACAAGCCAGACGCGCGTGCACTTGGTGCACAAAACACGCACGACATCGCCACGAACCACAACTAGGGGTCGCTATGCGTAGCAACCACTAATCCTAGAACCCAATCATACCAATCTTGTAAGCCTACGGTAGCGCCCCGGCCGTCAATCCGAGGCCAAATGCGGAAACAAAAACTTTTTAGGAAACCGGAGCTATCGTAGTCTTTCACCTGGATCGAACCATTAACGCTAAATTAGCAAACTACTAAGAAGTGAGAGTGCCTATACCGATCGATCCGTGTCCTTCGGTCTTTGGCCACCATCCCAACCTCCTCGCGGCATCTCCGATCTCCGGTTTCCTCGTCGGAAGGGCACCACATCAATGAGTCTTTTTAGGGCTCCTGCTTCATCCGAAGCAACTCGAACATGAAGTATGCTAGCCGACATGTCTAAGGCGATGTAGAGAATGTGTGTGATACCTTTGTCTCAAGCATCCATTGATTCTCAACACATGAGAGTGTATGGATGGAGGTTGAGGATGATGCCATTGGTGGAAGTTTTGAGCTAGAGGAAGAAGAAGAACAACAACTTTTCTTTTCTTAATGTGTTAGAATGATAATGTGAGCAAGCATAATGAATCCAAGAGATCACCTCTTGCCTCATGGCTTCCCCTTCTCTCTCCACATATCATTTCAACATATTAATCAAAATAAAATGTGACATATGCACAAATAAAGAGATCATGAGTCACCACTTATGTACATGTCACAATAAATGCTCCTCATGATGAAATCCACTCACAATTTCCACCAAAACATTAACCCAAATGTTTTTGACAATAAAAAGAATGGCATCATCTAAAGTAAACTCATGACGGATCACAAGAATACCCCTCACCTGTATATACATACCTGCATCCGCATTCTGACAGAATGCGAATGCGATGAGACGAAAGCAATCCAACAATTCTAATACTAGGATCCGGCTTAAACCAAAGCCTACCAGTATGATCCGTCCGATCATGATCCGTGCACGATTACACGTATATGATCGAACTCTGCCATATATCATACGGCCTCTACAACGTTTCGCTCGAAACTTGAGAAACTGTCTGTGGGGGACTCTAAAGACTCGTCAATACACTGGCTGTGGATTTAACCACTAGCACGTCAGTGGTAGTAGCTGTGCGTAACGGCCGCTGAGGTATTGACCAAAAGGCAGGCTGAAAAGCGAACTCATCCAGTAACCCTACTGAGCCTGTCAGTGACAATATACGTACAGTCCGGTCCGTTCGCCTATGAGTATCGCATGTCGGACCTAGGGGGTTGGTAAAAGTCAGACCCTCAAAAGAGGTACAAGTCGTGTCGGAGTGTAGCCCAGCACACCCTAAAATATTAATGGAATACCTACCAGTAAATCTCTTGCCTTGGCTAAGGACTTCATGTAATGGCTCTCCTAGACACAGCGCGATCTCACCCCCAAACCGGGAGAGACGTAACCCATGCCGATCCGCTCACTGCCTCCATGTGGCTCGGGACTATACCCTACTAATAACTGTTTGCACGACTCCTTTGAGCCGTGGTAGTGTAGTAATCAAAGCACAGTGGGAACTCACACGAGACAAATGACGATCTCAGGTCAATGAACTAACCTGTACACAAGTCACCAGGGAACTGCTATCTGACGCTAGGTATAATACCAACTAGCATGTTCCCGGCGAGTACCATCCGGTGTACTCATAACCCAATGAGCACCTGTATACGTCTTAGGTGAACCAACTGACACCAATGGCTTGTGTGACCAGCCACCGCCCCTCGTCGGGGTCTCGATCGTATACACTAGTCTACTAATGGAGTATCTATGCCCAGTCTCGAAACTCCCACGACTAGGGACCTTTTAAGGATGTGCTTATAGACCCCTGCTCCTACGTATATGATCGCCATCATACTGTTGGCAGTCAAGAAAGAATCCTATGGGCTCTATCAATATGTAATAGTGATCTGTAATGTCACCTAAAGCTGTACACAATGATAAAGATAAACCCGGTAGCATACTATTCTCTATCAACGTGTAATAGTGAACTGCAATGCCACCTAAAGCATGTACACGATGATAAAGACAAACCAGATAGTATACAATCCTCTCGAGTAAGACTGTCCTACCGGTATAGGTCCTCCCTCAATCATTGCAATCACGTGCCTGCGATCCAAGAATTGACTTTGAGGGCACTATATCCAACAATCTCCCACTTGGACTCAAGGCTAATTATTGCGATGTCGCATACTCACAGCCCATGTTATAACGAACACCAAACTTCTCTACTGATCGGTTTCACAAAGCTTGTTTGTGAAACTATTGCGTTCGAGAAATAGCCTTAGCTAGTTGATCCGATTTGATGTTCCTTTCTATATCTCTCTTAATCTCAAGTTCGCGGAGAAAGCCATCTGCCAAAATGAGCAATACCTGTCTTAGAATATGTCTGGATATCTGATGGGACCTTGTTCATAAATGAACTCCAAATCCAGTTTACATCTTTGACTGTATCGTCAACTGAATTTAATTAGTATCCTGCGCCATGCCTCCTTCGGTATCCGCTTGGATCACCTGTCCAAACTACTGCCCCTCGTCAGAGGGAGAACTATAACTCTAACTGTCACTCTGTCAACCAGGTCACCTTGAAAGCCTGGAATGATATCTGTCTCCCGAAATAGGCTGTCGTTATCAAATCCCTAGAACACCCACCTATGTTCTAAAACTGCTTCCGAACGTTTCTCCAGGATTGGATCAATATATCAACTGATTGTATCTGGTGAAAAAACAACATCTGGTGCGGTACTTGACATCTCATGATTGACTCAATTGCCTAAGCAAGTGATATGTCAATCATGCACATCCCTCTCCCCTTTAGTCTGTAAGACACCTTCAGAGAGGGTGACTCCATGACCTGCAAGTTGTTAGTTATATGTATGCCCTAGAGGCCATTACTGTACATTGGATGTATATTGTAGTGGATGCTGGGACATATATAGGTAGGACTTTCTTGCTCGACATGATAGTACGCTATCTTGTTGCTCTTTATCTTAATATGTATACTTTCTATCTCTCTGATTACATGTTGATAAAGCCCTTAGGATGTGTACTCGACTTCCAGGTCTATGATGTAGATCATACTAGTGGGGCCTGGGTAGTCCATGAGTACATCTTTCAATGTTCCTAGTCGTGGGAATATCGAGACGGGGCATCGATATTCCAGAGTAGACTAGCGTATATCTTCTCGACCCATGTGATGGGCGATGGATGATCCCATATCCATTGGTGTTTGACATCAGAGATGGTATGCGAGTGCTCAGTGTAGACTGGGTACACTGAACGGACTCGCCGAGAACTCCCAGATGGTATTATACCTCATGTCATATGGCAGTTCTCTGG
The DNA here is from genome assembly GCA_030015575.1 of Agapanthus africanus. Taxonomy (NCBI): domain Eukaryota; kingdom Viridiplantae; phylum Streptophyta; class Magnoliopsida; order Asparagales; family Amaryllidaceae; genus Agapanthus; species Agapanthus africanus. Next base: position 222,732,044 of record JASDDO010000029.1, read on the forward strand.
TGACACTGGTACAGCTTAGTCTATTGACCCGAGATCGTCATAGAGTCTTGTGTGTCTCCCACTGTGCTTTGATTTCCACCCAACCACGACTCTACTGAGTCGTGCAAACAGGTGGTTTTTGGGTACAGTCCCGATTCACATGGAGGCAATGAGCGATAGGAGGGGATTCGTCTCTCCCGGTATTGGGGGTTGATGTTGCGCTATGCTCGACTGGCCATAACAGGAAATCCCTGGCCAGGGTTGCAGTGATATACTGGTAAGAGTTATCAGTAGTTTCACGATTGTTATGGACCTTACGTCGGCATGACTTATCAAGCTACTGGGGTCTGACGTTTACCACCCCTAGGCGAGATATGCGACATATCAGACGAACAGACCGGACTGTACGGTAAGTGTTACTGGTTGGATTCACAGGAGTGTGAGCGGGCTTACTCGTCAATCTTCTAATCGCTCAATACCCGGATGGCCGTTACGTTTAGCAGACCGCTTGCGGCTTGTGGATGCTTGATATGATCATCATCTGCTGCTGGCGTATTTACGAGTCTTTAGAGTCCTATACAGAGGTTTCCTGGCTCAAGCGAAACGAAATAGGAGCGCATATGAGATATGTGCGGGACCGAGAATAATGCGTGTATGTGATACCGTATTCTATTCTCGCGATGAATGTATCGATTGGTTGTATGCGATATAACCTAGTTATCGAATCAAGGATTGATTCGATAAGCCGATACATTGAATATTAGTCGGTCATATGCGATATGACCGGATCGTTAAATCAAGTGTTGATTTAATGATTTAATGCATAATTATATATATTTGACATATTACTTTGCATTAACTAGTATTGGTTCACTTAAATTGGATTTTCTCACTTGATGTACACAAGTTGTATATGTGATATACTTTTGTGCACTTGTTTGTATCATATTTGATGATACATGCTAACTTGAGTTTGTGTGTATGATTAAACCATGGTTATATGAATGGTTAGGGTTTTGTTTACTTATTCATTTATTTATTTAATTTTAAGGCAAGAAAGAATGGTGGCTTATTTTGTTGTTTTGTTGAAACTTCTTGAAGTGTTGAAAGCTTGACCATTCTTGTTCTTTTCCTTAACCTAACCATTCAACCTAACCCTAGTTTAGTCTCTATACTTAACCATGGTTAGTATATGATAAGTATTCATTTTATTTTCTATTTAGGAAAATACTTATCATATTCTTTCTTCATCTTCTTCATCTTCAACAATGAAGAAACCTTGCAACCATCAATGGCAACTTGAGAAAAAGAGTGAAAAATCAAATTCTAAAGTGAACCCACTTCTTATTTCTTCATCCTCTACTACTTTCCAAGTAGTATAGGGTGTTTTCTTCACAAGTTTCGTGGCTTGGTGAAGTTGGAGCTTGATCTTGTGTTGCCTCGACGTAGATCATCTTCGGCATCGGCGTCGACGACCTAGCCCGATCAATTCTTCGATGAAACCACCGCGAGAGTCCGGGATCCGATATGGACAGCGGAGGTGCGTCATCACGGAGCCTAGGTGGTGGTGGACCGGATCTACAAAGGTTGTAGTCACTTTCCTTTAGCTATAAATTCATTTACTTGCTTGCATCGCCTATATATCTAGTTAACGATCCGTATTAGGGTTTGTAGGCACATGGAAAAATTTGAATTGGGCATGTTTGATCACTTGTGAGACCTCATTAGTGTGCCTAGGAACCCTACAGTGGTATCAGAGCCTAGCTAGAGCCTTAGGCGATGCACAGACGGAGGTAGAAGTCCGATCGAACAGAAACCCTAACTCAAAAATGCACTCTGTACATTTTTTGAAATCGGGGATTTTTACGAATTAAAAATATGCAGAAAAATCAGCAGGAGTTTGTAAGAGTTACTGTGAAATTCGATCGCCCAATTCCATGAAACCTCCGCTGTTCCGCGGCACGACAATGGCTCGTGCGGCGGTTCCGCGGCCGTACGGTCTCCTTGTTCAAAGAATTTTACACAGTAATTCCTATTTTGCAGTGCTGGTTTTCCTGGGAATTTTTAATCTGAACTCAAGAGTTGGGTTTTCTGGGTTGTATTGGGAGTTCGTAGATTCGATCGGATTATCAAATTTTGTCTATGTGTTTTTCCAGGTAATTTTAGAATATGTTAAAAAGTTCGACCGGATATAAATACCCACTTTTTCCCCTGCCGGGAAATTTCCAATTGTTGGATTTTTCCATAGTTTTATGATGTTCTAAGTAGTGCAAGTAACGCGATGGTCCCTCTAGAAGACAACAAACTTTAACTCGATTATGTGACCGTCTTGAACTGCCCTTTGAACATTAGGGTTTGGGGCAGTACGGCGTGCCACATGTGAGGCGTTGGCTTAACCCTTCTACGGCTGGACCATTGGTACTGAGGCATAAACTGAATGTTTTAAAACTTATATCATGTGTTGAGCTGTATCGGGAAAACTTGGGTGTTCGATTGTTTGATCGAAAAGTTTAACATTTTCTTTTTATCTGGAATGTGATACAATATTTGGAATCCACAAGTAGTTATGAGATAACTGAATGAATGTTATAAACACAGCAGTTTAGTCTCACTTGATCGGTTGCCACGGAATTTTTATGCGATCAAAAGTCCGTCGCAATCACGTAGTGTACGCGGATACTCGCCGGGTAAACTTAATAGACAGCCTCGCCCCATAACCCCGACCAAGTGACTGTAGGAGAACCTCGTCGCCGAAAGCATCCGTTCTGGTGCTCGCGGCAGCGGTGTTCCGCCTTAGTGCACTTCGTCGACGGTATTGGGGGTGCGGCCGTCTACTAAAGTTTGCGACGAGCATTCGATCAGAATGTCGGGAATCCTGTTGAATTGCCCGACTTTATATTGAAAAGTGTTTTCGATAATGAGACTAAAATGCAGGGTTTATAATTGTTAGGCATGCGATGTCTAAGGAATTCATTTGATTAGGCATGCGATGTCTATGCAGGTTGCGGATTCCAACTGTTGTAGTTTTACACTTTCTTTTCTGTGACCGTAAGTGTAATATGTCATATCGCCAGTTTCATTGCTATATGTCAACGACAATTGGGATACGCATGTTTACTTACGTTGATGACATGTGATGTTATGTGTTGCTGGATATGTTATATTGGATCGTCGTGTTTGAATAGCCGGGTTTTTTTTTATGTGAGATGAGTGTTTTTCATTTTCATTCATGTAAAAACTTGTATGTAATATTCTTTTATTGGGGCACTTCCAGGTTGCGGATGATGTCACCGTTTGTATATTATTTACTTTTCTGCACTAGGATAGACCCAAGGAGGAAGGCACAAGTAACCGGGTTCTAGGGTCCAGTGGGAGACCGACTCGAGGAGTCGAGTCCGAGTCTCCTAACCCTAGAATTGGTAGGGTTGCTTGCCGCTCTCGTAGGGGTCTTGGGATATGGGATTGGCTATTCATCACGACCGTTGAATCCGTGTTTTATACTGGCTCGTATTGAAAACACGGACGTCCTAGTATATCTAATATTTCATATGATACTTTCTGCTGTGTTATCTGTGATGTGATCATGTGATATATTCAGATAGATATTGTATATAGTATATATGATATATTATATAGACGTTGCTTATGTTTTGCATCCGCACTAGCCCTGCCTCGCTCTGGCGTTAGTTACCTAACCTAACGGTGCAGACGGGACATCGAGGCGAATGCGGATGGCATAAGCGTACGTTATATTTATCTGTGATGTTTAGGCGGACTTAAATGATGGGATATTCATTAATGAGATTAATGAAAGAAAATAAACCTAATTGATGTTGTGGAATCAAATTTCAAAATAAAACAGGTAGCTACAGTTCTTGCTTTGCATCGCGGTGTTCCTTGTAGAACATCCTGCACCTTATTCAATGAGGAAAGGACCGAGATCCCTTCACCGGGAGTGACTCCTTTAGCAATAACTGGCAGATGCTACACACTCGGTTTGTCTTTTGATCGCTTCTATAGTTTTTGCTTTGCACAGTGATATATATGATATATCCCGCACCTCATTCGACTAGGAAAGGGCCGACGATCCCTTCACCGGGAGTGACCCCTTTATCCAGACTAGAAAAGCCTAAAAAACATTCCATTTAAAAACCATTTGATTCCACAACGAGATCAAGTTCAAAGCGTTAAAGGTTTTCTTAAAAACCATTCGCAACCCTCCGTCATTTTAGGAAGTAAGGTACTTAGTATTAGTGCTACGTTTGTCGACCATAGCCGAGGCGTAGTGTGCGGTAGCTAAGTGATGTCTTCCTACACAGCATATGATGCGATTAGTTAGGACAGTCATGTGGCTTTGTTGACCTTAGCCAAGGGTCATATGGGTGGGTCTAATTAATCACGAAATGACAGGTAGAACTTGACTAGTACCTATGATTTGTTGACCTTAGCAAAGGTCATAGGTGCTAGGGGTAAAAACCATTATCGGGAGTTTCAAGTGTTGAAATTTGCAATGAGATTGCATACCTTCTATATGATAGTTGGATCCCGATACCCACTGCGAGTAATTTTTACTCCTGGGAGAGTTTTGCACTTTACAATTAGCCGATCAAGTAGGTGTCTAGAAAGGTGTCAACGGGGTTACGACTCTGGAAAAACGAGATTTACTGTAATTAGGTCCGTGCGAAAGCACGGGGAACCTCCCTCAAAGTACCGACACTGGCCTGGCTGAAAGATTGGCGAACTTGTAGAGTGTAATTAATCCCGGCTAGTCTTTCCTTTTAAGGTTTGAAGGAAGATTTGATAAAAACAGTGGGAGCTATCCTGATTAGATAAAATATATAACCAATCTAATCTTGCAAGAGCGCACGCAGAGTGTTTTCTTCTCTCTCTCTCCAGGTAGCGACCATATCACGCCTTAATCAAGATAATAATATGGATGTATTGACCGAATCCGCTTGTTATACTGAGCTGGGGAACGTTGGTCCCGCTCCAACTTATAATTGTTATAAGACAGAGCAGGAATTAGGGGAAAACCAGAAATTCTATGCCGCCCAAACGAAGAAAGTGCATATGATGCATCTCCTTCGGGTGTGTTCTTTATACAGAACTGTTTCTCAGTATCCTCTGCATCCTGGGTATTTGATACTGGATCAGGATCCCAGATATGTAATCATGTTACATAGGGCTACAAAAAGGCAGAGAACTGAGAACGGGTGATAAGTTTCATAAGACAGAAAATGGGGCAAGTGTAGCAGCCAAGTCTGTTGGTCACTATCACCCTGTATTACCAGTACATTGATTCTGAATGAATGTTATTAGATACCGAACCTGATATACAAAATCATATCAGTCTCTTTATAACTAAAGAAATGATAAAATTTTGTATTGTTGGATAATGTTTTGAACATTTCCTATACCAAAAGTTGATCGTTTCAGGCACGTTATCTAAAATCATTGATGTTCTAAATCAAACTACAGTTCCTGGTATACAGAACACACACAAGAGGAAGAGTTCAGAAATGAACGATTCCTTCTTGAGGCATTGTAGACTAGGTTATATCAATGCGACCCGACTAGTTGATGTTACTTTTTAGATGCATATTTAAATCAGTTTGAATTTACATCTTATGAAACTTGCCAGTCATGTCACAAAGATTAGATGACCATAGCTCTGCTTATTAGAAACAGAGAAAGAGTTAATGAACTCTTGGGACTGATACATTATGATGTATGTAAGATCTCCTGTCTACAAATGCCAGGACTGGTTCTTTATACTTCATTACGTTCTCTGATAATCTCTCAAGATTCAGACATATGTTCCTGTTGAAACACAAGTCCGAACCTTTTGAGATATTCACAGAATATAAGTTAGAAGTAGAGAACTAAAATACTGGTATAAGTATTATGTCCTATGATAAGATCAAGGAGGAGAATACTTGTGCATGGAATTCTTGGATATTCTAAAAGAAAATGATATTCTCTCTCAGTATTACTCTTCTGAATGCACCACAGCACAACGGTGTATCGGGGTGGAGCAATCGCACAATATTAGATATGGTGCGCTCTATGATGAGTACTACTGAGTTTCTTATTTCCTTTTATGGAGTTATGCACTTATGAAGTTGCATACCTATTGAATAAGGTTCGAATCAAATCAGTGCCTACCACTCAATATAAGATATGGTATAGGAAGAGCCTATCTCTTAAATAAGTTAAGATTTGGGATTGTACGGCCTATGTCAAAAGCAAAATCCGGACAAAATCGAGGCAAGGTCAGTTCTGTAGAACTGGAAAGGTTCCAGCTATACAAAACTGCAGCTGATTTGATTGGACCAAAGGATTCTATAGTCCCCAACGAACCTCAAGCCTCTCCGCCGATCTGGTAGGGTTCCTCACCTGCCTGGGAGATACTTCGGTTTCTCGTTGACAGTGGGAGCGACGACTGCATCATGAGATAATGACCTAACTAGATTTGAGCAGATCATCAAGAGTAGGGACTCTGTAAGAATGGCTGGATGCTTAGTGATCTGAGATGGAATCCATGTACACCAGCAAAGTATAGACTTTAGCTGCTATATCAGAAGGGTTAAATCCCCATCAGGAGCAAGTATATCTTGAGAAGATTACTTGGTGTAGATGGATAAGTTGAGACTTTCAAAGCTAAACTTGTTAAAGGTTTTTCATCATCAACCAGGCATGGATAATGATGAAACCTTTTCCAGGGACTATGCTTAAGTCCATCCAGATCCTACTTGCCATTGCTATATACCATGACTGCGATATCTGGTGGTTGGGTGCTATGACTACTTTTCTAAATGATGATTTAGAAAAGAACGTCTATAAGAACACAGCCAGAGGGCTTCGTAAATAGTGGGAGCAGCGGAAACGTGTGCAAGATGTTTTGTGTGATGAAGCAGGCATCGCGGAGTTGGAATATCTGTCTTGATGAGTTAGTCAAACAGTTGGACATCATCAAAATGGAAGATGAACCTTGTATATACAAAAAGGTAGTAGGGAGTATGGTGGTGATCCTCATAGAGTACGTAGATGACATACTCTTGATAGAGAAGGAGTTTCCTATACAACGGTCGGTCAATCTCCGCTTATCACAAGGATTCTCCAATAGGATCAAAGTGATACCTACTAAATACTGAGTTTTCATCTATGAGATAGATGTAATCGGATGCTAGGATTCTCACTAGATGTAGTGAGATGCTATCAATCGATCCTGGGGAGAATCACTGGAAGGGTTCCAGGGTGATAAAGACGACTGAATGTCAGTCACAGGCATTGTCTTTACCCTAAGTAAAGGGATGGTATGTTGGAAGAGTTCCAAGCTAGATACCGTGGCAAACTAGACGATAAAGGCTGGTAACATCGCTATTAAAGATACTACCAAAGAGGCAGTTTGGGTGTATATTGGTTCATAAGATGAACTAGGTTCCTACCATTGTATGACAATGGAAGTGTGGCTTTGGCCCAGGAACCCTGGTCCCATCAGTGATCCAGACATATTCTGAGGCAGCATCACCTAATCATGGAGATAGTTGATCTCCAGGGTGATCGAGGTTAGGAGAGTAGACTCAGAGGACAACACGGTGGATCCACTCACAAAGGCTTTTTCCCAAAGAGAGACTTTTATGGGATGGTTGAGTATGTGATGCTGCAACCACTGCTACAGATGGCCCTAGTGCAAGTGGGAGATTGTTAGTTATATGTATGCCCTAGAGGCCATTACTGTACATTGGATGTATATTGTAGTGGATGCTGGGACATATATAGGTAGGACTTTCTTGCTCGATATGATAGTACGCTATCTGGTTGCTCTTTATCTTAACATGTATACTTTCTGTCTTTCTGATTACATGTTGATAAAGCCCTTAGGATGTGTACTTGACTTCCAGGACTATGATGTAGATCATACTAGTGGGGCCTGGGTAGTCCATGAGTACATCCTTAAATGTTCCTAGTCGTGGGAATATCGAGACGGGGCATCGATATTCTAGAGTAGACTAGCGTATATCTTCTCGACCCATGTGATGGGCGATGGATGATCCCATATCCATTGGTGTTTGACATCAGAGATGGTATGCGGGTGCTCAGTGGAGACTGGGTACACTGAACGGACTCGCCGAGAACTCCCAGATGGTATTATACCTCACATCAGATGGCAGTTCTCTGGTGACACTGGTACAGCTTAGTCTGTTGACCCGAGATCGTCATAGAGTCTTGTGTGTCTCCTACTGTGCTTTGATTTCCACCCTACCACGGCTCTACTGAGTCGTGCAAACAAGGGGTTTTTGGGTATAGTCCCGATTCACATGGAGGCAATAAGCGATAGGAGGGGATTCGTCTCTCCTGGTATTGGGGGTTGATGTTGCGCTATGCTCGACTGGCCATAACAGGAAATCCCTGGCCAGGGTTGCAGTGATATACTGGTAAGAGTTATTAGTAGTTTCACAATTGTTATGGACCTCACGTCGGCATGACTTATCAAGCTACTGGGGTCTGACGTTTACCACCACTAGGCGAGATATGCGACATATCAGACGAACAGACCGGACTGTACGGTAAGTGTTACTGGTTGGATTCACAGGAGTGTGAGCGGGCTTGCTCGTCGATCTTCTGATCTCTCAATACCCGGGTGGCCGTTACGTTTAGCAGACCGCTTGCGGCTTGTGGATGCTTGATATGATCATCATCTGCTGCCGGCGTATTGACAAGTCTTTAAAGTCCTACACAGAGGTTTCCTGGCTCAAGCGAAACGAAATAGGAGCGCATATGAGATATGTGCAGGACCGAGAAAAATGCATGTATGTGATACCGTATTCTATTCTCGCGATGAATATATCGATTGGTTGTATGCGATATAACCTAGTTATCGAATCAAGGATTGATTCGATAAGCCGATACATTGAATATTAGTCGGTCATATGCGATATGACCGGATCGTTAAATAAAATGTTGATTTAATGATTTAATGCATAATTATATATATTTGATATACTACTTTGCATTAACTAGTATTGGTTAACTTAAATTGGATTTTCTCACTTGATGTACACAAGTTGTATATGTGATATACTTTTGTGCACTTGTTTGTATCATGTTTGATGATACATGCTAACTTGAGTTTGTGTGTATGATTAAACTATGGTTATATGAATGGTTAGGGTTTTGTTTACTTATTCATTCATTTATTTAATTTTAAGGCAAGAAAGAATGGTGGCTTATTTTGTTGTTTTGTTGAATCTTCTTGAAGTGTTGAAAGCTTGACCATTCTTGTTCTTTTCCTTAACCTAACCATTCAACCTAACCCTAGTTTAGTCTCTACACTTAACCATGGTTGGTATATGATAAGTATTCATTTTATTTTCTATTTAGAAAAATACTTATCATATTCTTTCTTCATCTTCTTCATCTTCAACAATGAAGAAACCATGCAACCATCAATGGCAACTTGAGAAAAAGAGTGAGAAATCCAATTCTAAAGTGAACCCACTTCCTTTTTCTTCATCCTCTACCACTTGCCAAGTAGTATAGGGTGTTTTCTGCACAAGTTTCATGGCTTGGTGAAGTTGGAGCTTGATCTTGTGTTGCCTCGACGTAGTTCATCTTCGGCATCGACGTCGACGACCTAGCCCGATCAATTCTTCGATGAAACCACCGCGAGAGTCCGGGATCCGATATGGAGAGCGGAGGTACGTCATCATGGAGCCTAGGAGGTGGAGGACCGGATCTACAAAGGTTGTAGTCACTTTCCTTTAGCTATAAATTCGTTTACTTGCTTGCATCGCCTATATATCTAGTTAACGATCCGTATTAGGGTTTGTAGGCACATGGAAAAATTTGAATTGGGCATGTTTGATCACTTGTGAGACCTCATTAGTGTGCCTAGGAACCCTACACAGGTATACTACCATGCCAGGATTCGTCTATTCTAAAACACCTTTAGAATTCTAAAACACCTTTAGAATACTGTCTAAGTACCTAGATTGGGAAACCACCCAAATCTAGATCTAAAAGCTTTAGATCTAGTAACCAGAATGCCTGATATTTTATCCATATCCTATGTGGAAAAACCACTATGTGACAACTACAGTATAACTAATCGTAGTATAGGAATTTTACTTCCTACTCTGTGTATGTCATCCAAATACCAGGACATCACACCCTACTTCTTTCTTAACAGATCCACCCCTTATTCTGATGAAGTCAAAGCCCATGACTATCACATCATAAATAGATGATCTTCCTCTACCCCTTCTTACCTTGAAAAAGCAAGGTCACATATATCTACTTTAGTCTATAAATAGACAGAAGCAACTTGTCCAATATGCTTCCGCTGCTCCCACTGACTATAACAAACCTCTGGCAGAGTCATATACACGTGCACTTCTAAAGCTAATTTAGAACGGCGCTATACTCATCCTCCTGCTGGGGTCTCAAGGTCTGGAACATCAGCAATGGCAAGTCTGGGCAAACAAGAACCTCCCTGTCACCGTCCTTGAGGCTACCTGAGTACCTCTCGGGTGCCTGAGGTTAGCCACCATATCTGCGAAGTGGCTAATGGAATGTCAATTCTGATTGAATCTTTAGGTGCTATTAAATTTTCAGTAATCGTTTACGGTTTTGGAATCACTTCCAGTTCTACCATACTCCCACTACTGTTTTCTGAAAAAAATCCATTTTACTAAAACTGTGGCGAGTCAAGAACAATATCACTATTGATCTTCCAGATGGTAGAAAGTCAACCCTCGTCATAGCCCGGGTTAACCCACAAACAGCCATTACAGAAACGTGCCTTGAGTTATCCAGAGTCTGGTTTTAAGCATAAGCCAGACAACTCCCCGTACCTTAACATCGCTAAGATATGAACCGTTCAATATCCAATATAGAAACAGAGGCACTGATTTAATTGGAACCAGATTCAAATCATGCAGCTGTCTCCAGTACATGTCAACTAAATGGAGAGAGGCCGTTCAACATTACTCAACTTAGGAGTGCATCCAATTATGAGTAACCAGAAAGAGAATCTAGTTCTCAAAACCATTACTATAAACTGAATACCCTACACAAGTATCTACATCTTCGATCACCTTAAAGAATACCGATACTTGCAACACATGGTTATCTACTTTATTCTTGTACCTATAACTTCTCAAAACTTGGACCTTGTATTTCTACGACACACTTGTCTAAAAACTAGAGAAGTCACAAGTAAACAGAAAATAGTACGAGGACTAACCCCTCTGTCCTAATGGACACTGGACAATATACACTACTTTGTATAAATCCCTTTAGTTGAATAACTCAAACCCTGTGTGTCGTAGGTTGAAAACTGTACTATGGTTAAGAAGAATTACAACGCTGTTGAATGCTCCTTACCTAACCATCAACTGATATAGGTAAATGTCATGGACATAATTTCAAAAAGTTATATCTCACTTTATAAAATAAACATACAGATATATCAATTTTAAATTGGTGCATAACAACAGATATTCAAAACCAAATATTTGTCGTCCGGCCAAGCGATTTCCTCAAATATCACCAATTACAACGAATCCCGATATAACTAGGATGACACCCAATTCCCAATAACTTTCTCCCACTCATCATCTATAAAACCATACAGATGTGAGAATCATACCTGGTAAATACATACCCTGGAGTTAGTACTAATTGGGAAATCAATTTTCTATTAACAATACACAATGAAACTGAAACATGAAAATGTTTCGAAGGGGTATGCGGGTATTCCTAGTAATGCCTCTTCCATTATCAGATTCATGACTATAATCGTATATTTCTTTGCCATCTCTCCATATCCCTTTATTTGTCTTTAGTCGTTACCTTCTGTACACCACCGTTAGGCTAAATGGTTTTCTTCCTTCCCTACCGTTCGGCACCGGCCTATGGTTTTGAAGAAGACTATCCAATAAGCGTAATAGGTGTACTGTCCTAATCTTAGGAGCACTCGCAACCTGGGAGAAGGTAAAGATAAAAGACAACTGAATAAACCTTATTCTTATTTCTCCTGAACGAGAATCCATCCCCGAATTGGAACAAGTTCCTTCGAGTTCGTATATAACCATACGATGGATTTATCCAATGGAATTGGATGTTCGTAGTGATACGGGGTGTTCTGGAGAAATACAAAGGTGAAATAGGAGTGGCGATGAGATACTCAGATTGGTCGTGAATGATAGCAGTCGCAGTTTACTTTGCCCTCTTTCTAATCCCTTTATTTGTCTTTACTTATTACCTTCTGTACACCTCACTTAGGCTAATCGGTTTTCTTCATTCCCTACCTTTCGGCATCTGCCTATGGTTTGGAAGAAGACTATCCAATAAGCGCAATAGGTGTACTCTCCTAGTCCTAGGAGCCCACATAACCTGAGAGAAGGTAAAAGGAAAAGACAACTGAATAATCCTATTCAATCTCTCCAGAACCAGAATCCATCCTCGAATCTGGAACAAGTTCCTTCGAGTTCGTATATAACCATACGATGGATTTATCCAATGGAACTGGATGTTCGTAGTAATACGGGGTGTTCTGGAGAAATACAAAGGGTAAAAGAAGGAGTGGCAATGATGTATGCAACTCAGATAATCCAAAAGCCTGTGTTTTAAGAAGGTTCGGTCAATTTGGTCACTGAGTCATAGTCTAGGGTCGGGTCATGGTCGCTGCCAAAGAGATAGAGAAAAGAAACACTCTGCGTGCACTCTAACCTGGATCAGAATGGTTATCATTTTATCTAATCAGGAAACCTCCCACTGTATCCTCAAATTCTCCTCCAAACCTTAAAGAAGAATTAATCGGGATCACCTGAGGAGTAAACTAACTCATCGGTGAGAATCAGGATCCAACTATCATCACATGATAACGTGAAGGAATCCACTCACGTTATCACACTCCAGAAGGTATGCGAATGCCTTGCAAGTTTCAGTTTCTTTAGAAACTCCCGATTTGAAATTTTTTTACCCCTTACTCTTATGACCTTGACGAATGCCAACATATCATAAGTCACATGTTAAGTTCTACCCGTCATTATCCAAGTTAATTTGAACCCACCTATACATACCCTTGACGAAGGCCAAAATAGTAGTACGACTGTCCCAAAACAACGCATCTATCTATGTAACAGAAAAGTAACAAATAGCAACCATACACTATGCCTTGAGGAAGGCCAACATACATAGCATGAATACTAAGTGCTACCTGTCTGAAATGACGGAGGGCTATGATTGGTTTTTGGCGAAAAACCTTTAACGTAATGAACTTGATATTGTTGATGGAACCGGATTGCTTTTTACAAATATATAGTGACGAAAACCTTTGCTAAAGAGGTCACTCCCGGTGAAGGAATCTCGGCTCTTTCCTCGTAGAATGAGGTGTAGGATATTCCAAACTGAATACCACGATACAAAGCAAAAAAGTAATCGACTATAGTGAAGTTATTACCCTACGCAAACTTCTGCCCAAGGGGTCACTCCCGGTGAAGGGATCTCGGCCCTTGCCTCGTCGACTGAGGTGCTGGATATTCATAATCGAATACCACTGTGCAAAGAAAATGAAAACATCCTTGTAATAACAGCTCTTTTTTTTAAAAATGTTCCAACAACATCGAATAGGTTTGTTTTCCTTGCATTGATTCGAATCAACGCAGTCCCATCAATTAATCACACCAGAAAAGAACGAAAATAAAATGTACGTATATGCCATCCGCATTCTGGGTCCCGTCATCACCCGTTAAGTTACTTAACTAACGACAGAGCGGGGACTGGACTAGCGCGGGTGTAAAACATATACAACATATACCAGTATATATATATATCAATATACAATAATCGCTCCAGGCGTGATAAAATGCAACATCACAGAAAAGTAATAAGCATCACAGAACAAAACAGATATCTGGGAGCCCCGGGTTTCAATGAGCCACAAGTGAAACCCGACGTTCCCCTGGTCGTGTGTATAGCCGGTGCAATGAAAACCTAGACCCCTGCGGGTGCAGCAAGTTACCCACCAAAACAAGAAGAGAGGCAGCCCCCTCCAGCAATGTGAATGGGCCACCTAGCACTTCACGGAATCAGGTAACTTGAGCACCCCTCCTTGGGTCAACCTGTACCCCCTACGAGTGCGGCAAATAGCCCGCCAATTCTAGAGTAAATCCCCCTCCGTCTGAAAGCCATGAGATGCTGGCCCGTTGCCTTCTAGAACCCGGCTATCCGTGCACCCCACCACGGGGTAATCCTAGTACAGAAAATAAATATGTACAACGGGTACATCGACCTCAATCCGGTCGTGCCCTAAAAGAATAATATACAAACAGGCAGTGACGGCAGTCCATATGTCGGACGCTCGCCCCGCGATATCAAATGTACAAATAAAACTAAACTGTACTAATATTGCACCAAGCTATCCACCACGATAAATCCGCAACAACAGCAAAACACAGAACAGCAACGTGAATGTCACGTTCGTAAATCCTTCTAAAAGGGCTATAGCGATTAGGCAAGATTTACCGATCAAATGACATTCACGGTCGCAGATATATAGTAAGCACTGTGAACTAACGTATTTAAAATTCCGATCGACAAAACTTCCCGAATTAGGCCCCAAGTGCAAATCCAGCACTCAAATGAATCTGGGACAAAACTTTTATCACAAAAATCATATTTCCATGAAATAAAGCCCCAAAAAAAATTTGGGTTACTGTAGCCCAAAAAGGGCTGCGGAAGGGCCGCCAAATGCGACATTTAGCGGGGGTTCCGCTGTGGAATTTTGGAGTTAGGTCTCCAAACTTTTTCTGTAGCTTTAGTTATGCCTGCATGTATTTTTAAGATGCTTAAAATAATTTTTTTGAACAACTTTGAAATTCGACAGCAAGCACACTGAAATGAAAATACGATTCGGAAATTTCGATCGATTGATGTTTTAAACGCGTTAGAACAAGCTAGTAAAGGTTAATGGCGTGGCTCTGATACCATGTAAGTCTACGGTAGCGCCCTGGCCGTCAATCCGAGCTAAATGCGGAAACAAAAACTTTTTAAGAAACCGGCGCTATCGTAGTCTTTCACCCGGATCGAACCATTAACGCTAAACTAGCAAATTACTAAGAAGTGAGAGTGGCTATACCGATCGATCCGTGTCCTTCTGTATTTGGCCAGCATCCCAAGCTCCTCGCTGCATCTCCGATCTCCGGTCTCCTCGTCGAAAGGGCACCACATCAATGAGTCTTTTTACGAGCTCCCGCTTCATCCGAAGCAACTCGAACATGAAGTATGCTAGCCGACATGTCCAAGGCGATATAGAGAATGTGTGTGATAACTTTGTCTCAAGGATCCATTGATTCTCAACACATGAGAGTGTATGGATGGAGGTTGAAGATGATGCCATTGGTGGAAGTTATGAGCCAGAGGAAGAAAAAGAAGAAGAACTTTTCTTTTCTTAATGTGTTGGAATGATAATGTGAGCAAGCATAATGAATCCAAGAGCTGACCCCTTGCCTCATGGCTGCCCCTTCTCTCTCCACTTATCATTTCAACATATTAATCAAAATAAAATGTGACATATGCACAAATAAAGAGATCATGAGTCACCACTTATGTACTTGTCACGATAAATGCGCCTCATGATGAAATCCACTCACAATTTCCACCAAAGCATTAACCCAAATGTTTATGAAAATAAAAAGAACGGCATCATCTAAAGAAAACTCATGACGGATCACAAGAATACCCCTCACCTGTATATACATACCTGCATCCACATTCCGACTCAATGCGAATGCGATGAGACGAAAGTAATCCAACAAATCTAATAATAGGATCCGGCTTAAACCAAAGCCCACCATTATGATCCGTCCGATCATGATCCATGCACGACTGCACATATATGATCGAACCCTGCCATATATCATACGGCCTCTAGAACGTTTCTCCCGAAACTTGAGAAACTGTCTGTGGGGGACTCTAAAGACTCGTCAATACACTAGATGTGGATTTAACTACTAGCACGTCAGTGGCACTAGCTGTGTGTAACGGCCGCCGAGGTATTGACCAAAAGGGAGGCTGATAAGCGAGCTCATCCAATAACCCTACTGAGCCTGTCAGTGATAATATCCGTACAGTCCGGTCCATTCGTCTATGACTATCGCATGTCGGGCATATGGGGTTGGTAAAAGTCAGACCCCCAAAAGAGGTACAAGTCGTGTCGGAGTGTAGCTCAGAACACCCTGAGATACTACTGGAATACCTACCAGTAAATCTCTTGCCTTGGCCAAGGACTTCGTGTAATGGCTCTCCTAGACACAGTGCGATCTTACCCCCAATACCGGGAGAGACGTAACCCCTGGCGATCCGCTCACTGCCTCCATGTGGCTCAGGACTGTACCTAACTAAAACCTGTTTGCATGACTCTTTTGAGCCGTGGTAGGGTAGTAATCAAAGCACAGTGGGAACTCACACGAGACAAATGACGATCTCAGATCGATGAACTGACATGTACACATGTCACCAGGGAACTGCTATCTGACGCTAGGTATAATACCAACTAGTATGTTCCCGGCGAGTCCTGTCCGGTGTACTCATAACCCATTGAGTACCTGTATACGTCTTAGGTGAACCAACTGACACCAATGGCTTGAGAGACCAGCTACGGCCCCTCGTCGGGGTCTCAATCGTATACACTAGTCTACTATTGGAGTATCGATACCCAGTCTCGAAACTCCCACGACTAGGGACCTTTTAAGGATGTGCTTATAGACCCCAGCTCCCACGTATATGATCGCCATCATACTGCTGGCATTCAAGCAAGAATCCTATGGGCTCTATCAACATGTAATAGTGATCTGTAATGTCACCTAAAGCTGTACACGATGATAAAGATAAACCCGGTAGCAAACTATTCTCTATCAACGAGTAATAGTGAACTGCAATGTCACTTAAAGCATGTACACGATGATAAAGACAAACCAGATAGTATACAATCCTCTCGAGTAAGACTATCCTACCGGTATAGGCCCTCCCTCAATCATTGCAATCACGTGCCAGCGATCCAATAATTGACTTTGAGGGCACTATATCCAACAAATCGCGCATTCACATCACACTAAATATTATAGGAAATAGGCTGTAGATCATCACAACCCCAAACATAATTAAAATCTATTTATTTTAAGAACCTAGTAAGGAAACAAGGGGTATTTTGGTGCAAAACTAAAGGTTGTAGAAAACCTAGTGACCAAAAATTTCACTTAATATCTTAATTAAGCCACATAAATATTTACTAATTTTAAATCTCTCTTTTTACACACTAATCATGAAATTAGTTGCATGAAAATTTAATTAAGATGATTAAAAGTAAAGATTTGCATGTTTAACAACTAGATTATTTTAAGAAGAAACATTTAGCTAATCTAATTAAGTGATAAAGACTTTAAATTTTTAACTAAACCCTTCTCTTTAAAATTCTATTTGCAATTAAAACTATATTAACATCTAATTAAAATTAGATTTAAGAAAATAATTAACAAGTAACAACTTGGATTAAGTTTTATACCTTAAGATTTTTAGAAAGATCAAACTTGCTAACTTGGCCACCCAAAATGCTAACTTGCTTCAAGATCCAAGCTTAGATTTGAACAAAGAATGCTTGTGATAATTTTGATAGGAATTAGAGTTAATTTTTATAGATTTTTGAATGAGTTTGGAGATAATTTGCAATGATGAGAAAAGAAATGGAGGAGGGGGGCTGTTCTGGCCGAGCTTGGAGAGGGGGAGGGTTGAGGGTGAGTGAATGAAGAAACCAAGTAATGTGCAACCATACCTCAAGTCAACATGCCCACATACCTCAATTATCAATTCTTTTCATTTTCTTTTTTTTATTTATTTTCTATGTTTTTCTTAGAATTGTCTAGAACCATCGAGAAATTTTTTGAAAGAAAGAACATGTTACAGAATTAGTGTTAAGCTGTCATGGTGCACTAATATGTAATTAACACAAACTAATTTGTAATTATCACTAATTTAGTGTATAAGTGAAAACATAAAATAATATTTAAAAAATAAATAATTAAGGAAAATAATTAAGTTAACTAGCAATTAATAAGTAGCTAATAAAGCACCCATAAATAAGCCATTACATAAATAAAATAGGTATAATTATGTCTATGTGGAAAAATAATTATAATTAAGTTTTACGGAAAACACAAGTTATATCACTAATTAACATATAATTACCCTAAACGATTTTTAAAACATTACAATACCTAGTGTCAGATAGCGGTTCTCTGGTGACATGAGTGTAGATAGTCTGTCGACCTGAGGTCGTCATTTGTCTCGTGTGATTTCCCACTTTGCTTTGATTACTACCCTACCACGGCTCTACTGAGTCGTGCAAATAAGTTTTAGTTGGGTACAGTCCCGAGCCATATAGAGATATAGTAAGCGATTGTTGGGGATTCGTCTCTTCCGGTATAGGGAGTAGATGTCGCGCTGTGATCGGTTGGTCAACACAATAAGTCCATGGCCAGGGCGGATTGAGAATTTCTGGTAGTAGGACCAGTAGATTCTCGGATGGTCTTGAGCCACATCGACACGACTTGTCTGGTTATTAGGGGTCTGATGCTTTCCACCCCCTAGACCTTGCATGCTATACTCTCAGACGAACAGACCGGACTGCACGGACATTGTCATTGACAGGCTCAGTAGGTGTTCGGATAAGTTTGCTCGTCAGCCTTATTTTTCGACAGATACCTGGGTAGCCGTTATGTACAGCTGGTGCCGATGGAGGACTTGTGATTAAACCCACTGCTAGCGTACTGTCAAGTCTTTAGAGTCCCACATAGAGGGTTTTCCTGGTTCAGGCGAAACGATGTAGAGGCCGTATGGTTTTACTGCAGGGTTCCGATCATATACGTGTACTGGCTACACGGATGATGTTCGGACGAATAATACTAGTTGGCTTTGGTTTAAACCGAATTCTAGTATTATATTATTGGATTAATATTATAATCTCATTGTATTCATATTTTTCGGAATACGAATACGTGTTTGTATATACGGTGAGGGCATTCTTGTAATTTCATAAGACATGCTTCTAGAAAGAGACACCTCATTAATATATTTATCTATTTGTGGACATAGATTACTGAGATGGAAATTGGAGATATTTGAGGTATGGATGAAAGTATGTCTAAGTCATTTTTTTATTCATTTGACTTTACTATTCAAGCATGGTTGCTTATTTTCTATTGAAAATAATCCATGCTTGATTATTGCAAGGACTTAGCCATTCTCTTTTGCCTCCACAACTTAGCTCATTTGAACTTGTTCATTCTCCCTCCATTTTTCCTCTCCTCCTTCTTTCTGAAACTCTAACCCTCATATGAGTTACGAATCCTAGGGCTCTTGAGATAAAATACTCCATTCATCTTTCTGTACATCTTCTAACTTGTCTAGTCTAGCAAACTAGACATCTTAGTTACCTCACACTTGAGGTTGAAGCTTGAACCATAGGCTTTCGGGTGAATCATCTTTGACAAAGAGGAGACCGACGATCGAGTTCCATTCAAGCTTTCTAAGAGCCAAGAAGAGGAGAAGAAGAAGAGCCGAAGGACTAGAGCACAAAGGTATAAATCACTTCATAGTAGATTAGAACCTTTGTTTGTTTTTCTAGCTCGGGCTTATTGTTGATCTTGGAGTTTAGTCGATGTTGCTTGTTTTAAAATTATTTTTTGTAAATTCCCCCTCTCTACAAACCATGTGGTGTGTGCGAAATTGACTTACATGGTATCAGAGCCACTCTATAAGCCTTAGATATCTTGTAGCAATGTTTAAAATCCGCCGTTTTTGTCGCACATGAACTGCCGACAAAAACGATCCCAAAAATGTTGTTTTAAGATGTTTGCACACCCTGCGGGCTCACGGTTTGAACCGAGAAGCCACGGGGTGGAGCATGGGAACCTCAGGGATACACCAAGGGGGACCTAAGGCCGGGCCCTCCCCCCAAGACCACCACAAGGTGACCTTGGGGGTGGTGACCCGAAAAGGGTGCTCTTGGGTCTGCCTCCTCTTAGGGGCCACCTCGTTGTGGCCCGCGATGGTGGGTATCGCATGAGGCCCCCGGACCGACAGTTAATTTTTCCCTTTCGCCACCGCGAAGGTTCGGACGGGTTTCGAGTTTGTTTCGACTCCCGTATTGACTTAAAATGAAATTTTTGGTGACTTTAGTGGACAGTTTTTCAAATCTTCGAAAATTAGTTTCATTCGCTAATTGTGCGCGGATTTTATAACATCATGGATTTCTTTACTTGCTTATGATGTGTATATGTTTTCTTAAACGTCTTCTAATCGCTATACGCCGATTAGAAGGGGTTGCACATATCTTGTGATGTTTGGATGCGAATGGTTTCATGGATCGTCGTGTGAATGGCTCGGTGTGAATCTAGATGTGCGATGTGAGTGGATTTTTTGTAATTTATGTAATAATTCTTGTATATTCTTTTATTGGGGTGCATCCGGGTTGAGGATGTAGTTACCGGCTTCATATTACTTTTATTTTCCGCATCTAGAATTGACCCACGGAGGAGTACACAAGCTATCTTGTTCTAAAATTCAGTAGGTGGCCATCTCGAGGAGTCGAGACCCGGGTCACCCAATTCTAGGATTGGTGGGTACCTTACCGCACTCGTAGGGGTCTAATATGATTTACACTCGGCTATTCACACGACCGTGGAGGACTGTATTTCATAGGTGGCTCGTTGAAATGCAAATGTTCCTAGTTGATCCATTTTTCCATTCTCTGTGATGATTATATCTGCCTGTGATGGATATATATATATATATGTATGTATGTATGTATATATGTATGTATGTATGTATAAATGTTGTATATGTTTTGCATCCGCGCTAGTCCAGCCCCCATTCTGCCGTTAGTTAAGTAACCTAACGGTGCATGACGGGGCCTCGTGCCAAATGCGGGTGGCATATATGTACATTCTATTTTCGTTCTTTTTGTGGTGTGATAAGGTTAATTAATGGGACCGCATTAATATTGATTAATGCAAGGAAATAAACCTAAAATCTATTGTCGTTGGAACAATTACAAAACCACTCGGTTTTCTTCAAAAAGCATTTTTAAAAGCGGAGCTTAAACCACTCCTTTTTCAAAAGCTATCCGGTTCCTTCGACTATATAAAGTTCATTATGTTAACGGTTTTCGCAAACCAGCCGTAGCCCTCCGTCATTTCAGAAAGGTATCTACTAGTATTCATGCTATGTATTTTGACCTTCGCCAAGGCATAGTGTTTAGTAGCTAGTGGGTACTTATCTGTTGCATAGATAGATGCATTAATCATGAAAATGTGTATAGCTATTTTGACCTTCGTCAATGGGTTGTACGAATGGGTCTAGATTAATCTGGACAATGACGGATTGATCTTGACTTGCGACTTATGATGTTTTGACCTTCATCAAGGTTATAAGCACTCGGGGAAAAAATCACATTGGGAGTTTCAAACATAAAGGAAACTTGATAGTGTTGCATACCTTCTGGAGTATGGTGTTTTTGGTAGGCTCCCTTCAAAATCATCACATAATAATAGTTGGGTGTTGATCCTACTGTGAGTATCCGCTACTTTTTGGGAGAATTTTTTCACTTAACAATCAATGCTATAAAACATGTAGGTGTCTATAATGGTGTTAGCGAGGCTACACCTCCAGGGAAAAGATTTTAGGTAATTAAGGAACTTCGCGAAAGCATTGGAAAACCTCCCTCTAAGTATCGACAGTAGCCTGGTCGAAAGGTTAAGCAAGTATTGTGACGTGCGATTAATCCTGACTAATTCTTCTTTTGGGGTTTGAAGAAGAATTCGACGAATTGGTGGGAGTCATCCTGTTTAGATAAATTAATAACCAATCTAAACTTGCAAGAGCATATACTGAGTGTTTCTGTTCTCTCTCTCCTAATTGCGGCGACCATGATGTGACTTAAGCTAATACTAGATAAAAATAAACTCGCTGGGCAAAACTATAAAGACTGGCTGAGGAATGTCCATATGACCCTTACATATGATAAGGTCGCATATGTCCTCACGGCGAAAGCTCCTCGTGTTCCCGGTCTAGAATCCTCGGTCGCGGACTTTGAGGTTCGTAAGACTTGGGATCATGATTGCGTGAAAACCAAGTGCCTCGTGCTGGCCTCCATAGATAATGAATATCATAGACGGCACGAGAAGATAGACCTTGCTTCTATCTTCCTCTATACCAAAGAATTATATGGAGAGCAATCTCGTATCCTAAGATATGAGACCTCAAAGAAATTATTTCAAGCGAGGTTGTCTATCGGATCATCTGTTAGGGACCGCGTCCTAAAAATGATTTCTCTTCTCGAAGAGCTCGCAGACCTCGGAACTACGTTGGAAAATGAGTTGTACATCGATTTGATCCTACAGTCTCATCCCTCCACCTATACCCTGTTCATATTGAATTTCAATATGAATAGTATGGAAGTTTCACTTCCTAAGCTCCTCAACATGTTGAGGATGGCATAGGGCACCTTGAACAAAACCAAGGAAACGCCCGCTCTGTTTATTAGAGGAACTTCTTCTGCTAAATCCAAGGCTAAGGCCAAGGGGAAGAAGAAGAAGGCCCCCACCAAACCGAGGGGAGGTATGCAGAAGGTGCAGGGAATGGGAAAGGAAAAGGTGCGGAGCAGGCACAAAGGAAGAATGATTCTATTGTCGGAAAAAAGGACATTAGTGTTAGTGTATATGCCCTAGAGGCCATTACTGTATCATACTAGTTTGTATATTACTTAATGGAAGCTTGGGATATTCACCTTGTATAAACAATCTTGCTCAATATAGTAGTATGCTGCTTGGTTTGTTTCTACTTCAATGTGTACATGTGTTTATTTTGCGATATCACCTATACGCATTTGTGGAGCCCTTAGGATCTTTGCTTGATTACCAGCGTTGTGATGGCAGTCACACTAGTGGGGGCTGGGTAATCTGTAAGCACATCCTTATACAGGTCCCTAGTCGCAGGACTATCGAGACAGGGCATCGATACTCCGGAGTAGACTAGCGTATGCGTTTCTCATCCCAGTGTGGGAGATGGTCTATCCCACAGCCATCAGTACGTCGTACTGGAGATAGTATATGGGTGCTCGTTGGGTTACGAGTACACTGGACAGGACTCGTCGGGAACTGACAGGTTGGTATTATACCTATCGTCAGTTATCAGTTCCCAGGTGACATGAGTACAGCTTAGTCCGCTGACTTGATACTGGCACTTCGCCTCGAGTGTGTTCCCACTGCACTTTGATCACTACCCTACCATGGCTCAAAGGAGTCGTGCAAACAGGTGGTGGTTGGGTGCAGTCCCGAAGCACTTGGAGGCAGTGACGGTTAGACAGGATTCGTCTCTCCCGGTATTGGGGGTTGACATCGCGCTGTGTCTAGGAGAGCCATTACACGAGTAGTCCCTGGCCAGGGCAAGCGAGATATACTGGTAGGCTTCCAGTGTTATCTCAGGGTGTTTTGGGCTTCACTCCGACACGACTTGTACCGCTATTAGGGGACTGACGTTTTACCTCCTCCTAGGCCCGACATATGATGTATTAGACGAACAGACCGGACTGTACGGAGACTGTCACATTCAGACTCAGTAGGAGTTCAGATGAGGTTCACCTCGTCAGCCTTCTTGTCGGCATCTACCTGGGGACCGTTACGCACAGCTAGTGCCGCTTGCGGTCTGTGGTTAAACCCACTGCCAGCGTAGTGTCGAGTCTTTAGAGTCCCACACAGAGGGTATTCGCCTCTGGGCAAAACAGAGTAGAGGTCGCATGGTTTTGCGACAGGGTTCGTTCTCATTCGCGCACTTGTGCACGTTTGGAGTCCGGACGGATATTACTGGCTGGCTCTGGTTTGAGTCAAATACTGGTATATATTTTGGGGTTGATTTTATCTCTTGGTATTCATGTTCCTCGGAACAAGAATGCGGGTGTGTATGCACAGTTGATTGAGGCGGAGGAAGAGGTTTTTCATTAGGGTTTCGGAACGGGTGCGTATGCACAGTTGACAGTCGTCTTTTTCCAAACCCTAATGGAATTATGATATATCAATTAATAATATTCATAAAATGAAATTGTGTCATGGTTGGTTTTTGTTGACTTGTTGACCATGGTTGACTTGTTGACCATGGTTGAAGTTTTGACCATCATCATTACAAAAGAAAGATGCTCTTTGATTCTAGCAAAATTCATTTAATGTTTGAAATGATAATGGTCATTCATAAACCTTCCATCAACTATTCCATTTTCATTATTATTATTAATTTGATAATTCTTTTTGCTTTATGTTATGGTTGCAAAAATAAAAGAGCTCATTCTATCATTTAGCTTCTCTCTCCTCATTTCATCTTCTTCTTCCTCTAGCTCAAGGAGAACCGTTCTCATGAGTTGAGAATCTCTCTCCTTGAAAAGATAAAACCCCAAAAGACACTCTCTACTCACTCTAGGATCAAGGTTTAGCAAACCGGAGATTCTAGTTCTCTCAAAGTTCGAGAAAGAGCCCGAAGGTTGAACCCTCAGGTGGATCCATCTTCGACGGAAGAAGGCAACGAGGAAAGAACCATCAACCTCTACAAGGATTCAAGAAGAAGGAGTTCAAGCTAGGTATAACCATCTATCCTAACTCTCTTTAGCATGTTAGCTAGTTTAGTTTAGAAAAGATCCCGACTTTGTTAGTCCATGTTGCCCCATGCGCTAAAAATTTGATTTTTATACCGTTTCCGCCTCCCCGTAAGAACCGGGGGTCGCAACATGGACTTACAGTGGTATCAGAGCCTAACTAAACTTAAACTAGCTTGGTAGCGAAGTGTATGGAAGTTCAAAACCGAAAGATCGCAAAACCGGAAAATCCAAAACCCTAAGTTTCTGTTGAAATTTTTTGTGCTCTAAAAGTAAAACTTTGTACTCCTAAAATCGGCTCAGGGTTTTGTAAGAACACCCAAGAAACACGATCCCCTGATTCCTTCAAACCGCCGCGGATCCGCGGCCTCAGCTATTCTCTTGGCCGCGGATCCGCCGCCGTTTGGGCTCTTCATACGATTGTGTTTTGTGCAGTGTTCTTCTGGTAGGGTTTTGGGATTTTTCAAATATGTTATATGTGCCCAGATTTTCCAGAAAAGGAATTTACTTTTGGGGTCCTATAAATCCGTATTTTTTTTTTCGAACTTCGCTACACTTTGGCTATGTTGGTTATATCTGTGATGTTTGTATGTATTGAACGTCGGCTAATCGCTATAAGTCGATTAGTCGGGGTTATACATCTCTGTGATCTGTGTTTGATATTGGAATGTGTATATGAATGTGTTGGACTGTCGCGGGTGAATAGCCGGGGTGGATGTGAGATGAGCTTTTGTTTTTCTTTCATTCATTTGTAAATGTAAATTGATGTAATAATATTATTTGTATGGCCGCACAACCGGGTCGGGGTTGTAGCCGTCATTGTATAATTCTTTTTACTGTTTTTGCTCCTAGGATAGACCCATGGAGGGGTGCACAAACTACCGGGTACTTGTCGGGTAGTTTGCCGCACCCGTAGGGATCTTGGGTGGGGTTTTGGCTATTCACCGCGACCGTGTAATCCGCTTTTCGTTGCAGGCTCGAACGGATTGCGGATTCCTAGTATATCCAATGTATTCATCTGTGATCTGTAATGTCTATCATTGCTTTATATTTAGGCGTTGCTTATGTTTTACAGCCGCGCTAGCCCAGCCCCCGCTCTGTCGTTAGTTAAGTAACCTAACGGGTGATGACGGGACCCCGTGGCGAATGCGAATGGCATAAGCGTACGTCATATTTTGGTTGTTTTCTGCAATGGTAGGGTTAAATGATGGGACACATTAAAAGAACTAATGCAAGAATATCACGCATTAAAAGAACTAATGCAAGATAATAAACCAAGCTAAAGTCGTTGGAACACTTTCGAAAAACCACTCGGTTCTTTTCAAAACTAACTTTTAAATGCGGAGCTTGAGCCACTCCTTCTAAAAGCTATCTCGTTCCATCGATTATATCAAGTTCACTACGTTCACGGTTTCGCCAAAACCATCCGTAGCCCTCCGTCGTTTCATATGAATATTCAACAGTATTCAAGCTGTGTTTGTTGGCCTTAGTCGAGGCACAGTGTTTGGTAGCTGGTAGGTATTCATATGTTGCATAGATAGAATGCGTTGGTTTGGGACAGTCATATTGCCTTGTTGGCCATAGTCAAGGGTATATACGGGTGGGTTCAAATTAACCTGGATAACGACGGGTAGAACTTGACATGTGACTTATGATTTGTTGGCCTTAGTCAAGGTCATAAGAGCATGGGGCAAAAATCCACATCGGGAGTTTCATAAGTGCTGAAACTTGCTAGATTTGCATACCATTTGGAGTGTGGTGATTCTGGTAGGATTCCTTCAGTTTCGTCACGCGATGATATTTGGATCCCGATCCTACTGTGAGTATATGCTACTCCTCGGGAAATTTCTCACTAAACGATCAATGCTATAAACCTAGTAGGTGCCTAGAAAGGTGTTAGCGGGGCTACGCCCCCAGGGAAAAGAGGTTCTTAAATTAAGGAACTTCGCGAAAGCGTTGGAAAACCTCCCTCGAAATACCGACACTGGCCTGGCTGAACGGTTAAGCAAGTATTGTACGGTGGGATTAATCCCGACTGATTCTTCCTTTATGGTTTGAGGAGGGATTCGAGAGACAGTGGGAGCCATCCTGTTTAGACAAATTAAAAACCACTCTAAACTTGCAAGAGCATCGTGCTAAAGTGTTTCTTCTCTCCCCCCTGCAGCAACCAAATCGAAATGACTGGACTTAAGTTACTTCTAGATAAAAACATACTGACAGGGCCAAACTACAAAGATTGGCTAAGGAATATCAAAATGGCAATCACTTACGACAAGCTGGGGTATCTTCTTACCACCAAAGCTCCCCCCGTCCCAGGTCCCACCTCCAGCGTCGCGGATAAGGAAATCCGTAAGACTTGGGAGATTGATGGCGCGAAGGCCAAGTGCCTCGTGCTTGCCTCTATGGACAACGATCACCAGAGGAGGCACGAGAATATGGACTTGGAATCCATATTTCTTCATACAAAAGAACTGTATGGAGAGCAGTCTCGTATCGCAAGATACGAAGTGTCGAAGAAGTTATTTTCGGCAAAGTTGGTCGTCGGATCATCGGTAGCGGACCACGTGCTTAAGATGATTGGCTACATTGAGGAGCTCGCGGAACTTGGGACCACGTTGGAAAGTGAACTCTATACGGATTTAGTTCTCCAGTCCCTTCCTTCCACTTACGCCCAGTTCATACTGAATTTCAACTTGCAAGAAAAGGAAGTTGAACTTTCAGAACTCCTCAACATGCTGAGGAGCGCAGAGGGCACCCTACAGAAAGGTAGGGAAACACCCGCTTTGTTTGTAGGAGGATCTTCTTCCTCTAGGTCCAAGGCGAAAGCCAAGGGAAAGAGGAAGAAAGCCCCCGCCAAACCAAGAGGCGGTGTTAGTAAAGTGGGTATGAAGGGAAAGGAAAAGGCAACAAAGATTGCGGGGAAGCTTGTTGGAAAGGAAGAATGCTTCTATTGTCATAAGAGTGGACACTGGAAGAAAGATTGCAGGGCTTGGAAAGCCAGGACACAGGAACTGAAGCAGGTTGCGGCTTCAGCTTCAGGTGTGTATGTTATTGAGAACTGTCTTTCTATAAACTCTACTTCCTGGGTATTGGATACCGGATCAGGATCTCATATCTGTAATTCTTTGCAGGCGTTGAGAAACCGTAGGTTTTTGAAGGCAGGTGACATGACCCTCAGAGTTGCAAACGGAGCTAGCATGGATGCTAAAGCCGTGGGGGACTATCACCTGGGAATGTCAGATGGACATGTTTTGGTTTTGCGTAATTTCTTTTTTGTACCCAACGCAACTTGTAATATCATTTCTGTATCTTTGGTTTCTAAAGAAGGTTATGAATTTGCGTTTGTAAGTAATGTTGTAAACATTCACCTTAATCAAGTTCTGATTGGGTCAGGTACACTGAGCAATGGTATATACGTATTAAACCAACCACAGATTTTCAATGTCCAGAATACACACAAAAGAAAGTCTCCAGATATCAATCAGGATTTCTTATGGCATTGTAGACTGGGTCACATCAATGAGACACGGTTGACTAAGTTACATAAAGAAGGATACTTGGATCCGTTCGAGTATCAGTCTTATGCCACTTGTGAATCTTGTCTCATGGGAAAGATGACAAAGACTCCGTTTACTGGACACGGAGAAAGAGCGAGCGAGCTCTTGGGACTCATACACAGTGACGTGTGTGGTCCAATGTCTATACATGCGCGAAGCGGTTATTCATACTTCATTACTTTCACAGACGATTTCTCTAGGTATGGACATGTCTTCTTAATGAAGCACAAATCCGAGGCCTTTGAGAAATTTCGGGATTACAAGAATGAAGTTGAAAAACAAACAGGCAAAAGTATTAAGATTCTAAGATCGGATCGAGGTGGTGAATACTTAAGTGCCGAGTTCCTGGACTATTTAAAAGAGAATGGAATTCTCTCTCAGCGTACTCCTCCATACACTCCGCAACATAACGGTGTATCGGAAAGAAGGAATCGAACCCTATTGGATATGGTTCGTTCCATGATGAGTAAAGCTGAGTTACCGCGATCTTTCTGGGGATATGCACTAGAAACAGCTGCACATCTCTTGAACCAAGTTCCTACTAAGACAGTGCCTACCACACCATATCAGATGTGGAGTGGGAAGAAACCCTGTCTTAAATCCTTTAAGACATGGGGATGTCCGGCTTTTGTAAAAAAGCAGCATGCGGACAAGCTCGAGGCACGCTCAGTACAGTGCAAGTTTGTGGGATACCCAAAGAACTCCAAGGGGTATCTATTCTATTACGCAGAGGAGCAAAAAGTCCTTGTTTCTCGTCATGCCCGCTTCTTGGAAACTGAGTTTTTAGAAAATCAGATAAGTGGGAGCGCCGTAGAACTGGATGAAATTCCAGAACCTCAGACTATTACTGAAAGCTTAGTGGAACCAGAGGGTTCAAAAGAACAGGACATTCCTACGCCGCTCCGCAGGAGTAGTAGGCAGTCTCATCCGCCCGAGAGATACCACGGTTTTCTCATAGACGGGGATAGAGAGGATTGCATCATAGATTATGTTGAGCCTACTAGCTTCCAACAGGCCGTTCAGAGCGTTGACTCGGTAAAATGGCTGGATGCAATGCGGACCGAAATGGAGTCCACGTACACCAACAAAGTATGGACGTTGGACATTGCTCCAGATGGGGTAAAACCCGTGGGATGCAAGTGGATCTTCAAAAGGAAGATTGGTGTAGATGGACAGGTTGAGACCTATAAAGCTAGACTTGTAGCAAAGGGTTTCCGTCAAAGACCTGGCTTGGACTATGACGAAACCTTTTCTCCTGTGGCTATGCTGAAATCCATTCGGATCCTTCTTGCCATTGCTGCCTTCCACGATTATGAAATTTGGCAGATGGACGTAAAAACCGCTTTTCTAAATGGAAATTTAGAGGAGTGTGTCTATATGGATCAGCCAGAGGGTTTCATTCAGAGTGGGAGCAGCGGAATGGTGTGCAAGTTGCTTAAGTCCATCTATGGACTAAAGCAGGCATCGCGGAGTTGGAACATCTGTTTTGATGAGACGGTCAAGGAATTTGGCTTTATCAAAAATCCAGATGAACCATGCATCTATAGTAGATTTGTAGCGAGAACTGTAGTATTCCTCGTTTTATACGTGGATGACATTCTCTTAATAGGAAATGACATTCCTATGCTACAATCTGTCAAGGGTTTCTTATCACACAGGTTCTCCATGAAAGACCTGGGTGATGCCTCTTACATCCTGGGGATCCGGATCCATCGTGATAGATCCAAGAGGATATTAGGACTTTCACAGTCCAGGTACATCGACACCGTACTGAAAAGATTCAGTATGGAAGATTCCAAGCGCGGTAACCTACCGGGTTGTCACGGAATCACCCTCTCTAAAGAGATGTCCCCCAAGACTGATTTGGAGAGGGATCGCATGTCTATTATACCCTACGCTTCTGCGGTAGGCTCTATAATATATGCGATGTTGTGTACCAGACCGGATGTAGCTTATGCACTGAGTGTAGTAAGCCGGTATCAGTCAAACCCTGGGGAGAAACACTGGATAGCAGTAAAGAACATTCTCAAGTACCTGAGAAGGACTAAGGAGATGTTCTTGGTGTATGGCGGAAAAGACCTCCAGATCGAGGCCTTTACTGACTCCAGCTTCCAGAGTGACAAGGATGATTCCAAGTCCATGTCGGGTTTTGTCTTTACCCTCAATGGAGGGGCGGTGTGTTGGAAGAGTTCCAAACAGGAAACCGTTGCAGACTCGACGATGGAAGCGGAATACATCGCTGCATCTGATGCCGCAAAAGAAGCTGTCTGGATGAGGAAGTTCTTGAAAGAACTTCAGGTGGTTCCGTCCATTGTTGACCCAATACCTCTGTATTGCGACAACAACGGGGCTATAGCTTTAGCGAAGGAACCCAGGTCCCATCAGAGATCCAGGCACATCTTGAGGCGGTATCACCTGATCAGGGAGATCGTGGATCGCAAGGAGATCGAGGTTCGGAGGGTTGCTTCAGAAGAAAACACTGCAGATCCATTCACCAAGGCCCTACCCTAGACTCAGTTCGAGCGGCTGATCGAGATGATAGGTCTTCGATACGCCAGTACATGGCCTTAGTGCAAGTAGGAGATTGTTAGTGTATATGCCCAAGAGGCCATTACTGTATCATACTAGTTTGTATATTACTTAATGGAAGCTTGGGATATTCACCTTGTATAAACAATCTTGCTCAATATAGTAGTATGCTGCTTGGTTTATTTCTACTTCAATGTGTACATGTGTTTATTTTGCGATATCACCTATACGCATTTGTGGAGCCCTTAGGATCTTAGCTTGATTACCAGCGTTGTGATGGCAGTCACACTAGTGGGGGCTGGGTAATCTGTAAGCACATCCTTATACAGGTCCCTAGTCGCAGGACTATCGAGACAGGGCATCGATACTCCGGAGTAGACTAGCGTATGCGTTTCTCATCCCAGTGTAGGAGATGGTCTGTCCCACAGCCATCAGTACGTCGTACTGGAGATAGTATACGGGTGCTCGTTGGGTTACGAGTACACTGGACAGGACTCGTCGGGAACTGACAGGTTGGTATTATACCTATCGTCAGTTATCAGTTCCCAGGTGACATGAGTACAGCTTAGTCCGCTGACTTGATACTGGAACTTCGCCTCGAGTGTGTTCCCACTGCACTTTGATCACTACCCTACCACGGCTCAAAGGAGTCGTGCAAACAGGTGGTGGTTGGGTGCAGTCCCGAAGCACTTGGAGGCAGTGACGGTTAGACAGGATTCGTCTCTCCCGGTATTGGGGGTTGACATCGCGCTGTGTCTAGGAGAGCCATTACACGAGCAGTCCCTGGCCAGGGCAAGCGAGATATACTGGTAGGCTTCAAGTGTTATCTCAGGGTGTTTTGGGCTTCACTCCGACACGACTTGTACCGCTATTAGGGGACTGACGTTTTACCGCCCCCTAGGCCAGACATGCGATGTATTAGACGAATAGACCGGACTATACGGAGACTGTCACATTCAGACTCAGTAGGAGTTCAGATGAGGTTCACCTCGTCAGCCTTCTTGTCGGCATCTACCTGGGGACCGTTACGCACAGCTAGTGCCGCTTGCGGTCTGTGGTTAAACCCACTGCCAGCGTAGTATCGAGTCTTTAGAGTCCCACACAGAGGGTATTCGCCTCTGGGCAAAACAGAGTAGAGGTCGCATGGTTTTGCGACAGGGTTCGTTCTCATTCGCGCACTTGTGCACGTTTGGAGTCCGGACGGATATTACTGGCTGGCTCTGGTTTGAGTCAAATACTGGTATATATTTTGGGGTTGATTTTATCTCTTGGTATTCATGTTCCTCGGAACAAGAATGCGGGTGTTTATGCACAGTTGATTGAGGCGGAGGAAGAGGTTTTTCATTAGGGTTTCGGAACGGGTGCATATGCACAGTTGATAGTCATCTTTTTCCAAACCCTAATGGAATTATGATATATCAATTAATAATATTAATAAAATGAAATTGTGTCATGGTTGGTTTTTGTTGACTTGTTGACCATGGTTGACTTGTTGACCATGGTTGAAGTTTTGACCATCATCATTACAAAAGAAAGATGCTCTTTGATTCTAGCAAAATTCATTTAATGTTTGAAATGATAACGGTCATTCATAAACCTTCCATCAACTATTCCATTTTCATTATTATTATTAATTTGATAATTCTTTTTGCTTTATGTTATGGTTGCAAAAAGAAAAGAGCTCATTCTATCATTTAGCTTCTCTCTCCTCATTTCATCTTCTTCTTCCTCTAGCTCAAGGAGAACCCTTCTCATGAGTTGAGAATCTCTCTCCTTGAAAAGATAAAACCCCAAAAGACACTCTTTACTCACTCTAGGATCAAGGTTTAGCAAGCCGGAGATTCTAGTTCTCTCAAAGTTCGAGAAAGAGCCCGAAGGTTGAACCCTCAGGTGGATCCATCTTCGACGGAAGAAGGCAACGAGGAAAGAACCATCAACCTCTACAAGGATTCAAGAAGAAGGAGTTCAAGCTAGGTATAACCATCTATCCTAACTCTCTTTAGCATGTTAGCTAGTTTAGTTTAGAAAAGATCCCGACTTTGTTAGTCCATGTTGCCCCATGCGCTAAAAATTTGATTTTTATACCGTTTCCGCCTCCCCGTAAGAACCGGGGGTCGCAACGTGGACTTACAATTAGAAGAAGGACTGCAGGGCTCTAAAGGCCAGAAATCAGGACAAAAAGAAAGTTGTAGCTTCGGCTTCAGGTGTGTTCGTGATTGAAAACAACTTCTCTATAAACTCTACTTCCTAGGTATTAGATACCGGATCAGGATCTCACATCTTTAATTCTTTGCAGGAGCTGAGAAGTCGTAGAGTTTTTGAGGAAAGGTGGTATGACCCTCAGGGTTGGCAACGGAGTTAGTGTGGACGTTGTTGCAGTAGGAGAATATCACCTAGGATTGGCGAGTGGACATATTTTTTTATTGCGTAACTGCTTTGTACCTAGTATGTTGTGTAATATTATATCAATATCTTTATTATCAAATGAAGGATATAATTTTGCACTTGTAAGCAATGTTATCAACATTCACCTAAATCATGAAATTGTTGGGTCGAGTATACATAGTTACGGAATATACATTTTCAATCAACATCAAGTTTTCAACGTCCAAAACACATTAAAAAAAAAGGCTTCAGAATCAAACCAGACTTTCTTATGGCATTATAGACTTGGTCATATCAATAAAACACGACTGAGTAAGTTACACAAAGAAGGATACTTAGATTTGTTTGAGTATCGATCATATGCAACTTGTCAATCATGTATCAGAAGAAAGATGACAAAAACTCCGTTCACTGGACACGGAGAAAGAGCTACTGAGCTCCTGTAACTCATACACAGCGACATTTGTGAGCCAATGTCTACGCATGCAAGAAGTAGTTATTCCTACTTCATTACTTTCACAGATGATTTCTCAAGATATGGACATGTATTCTTAACGAAACATAAATCCGAGGCCTTTGAGAAATTCCAAGAGTATAAGAATGAAGCGGAAAAGCAAACCGGCAAAATTATCAAGATGCTGCGATCCGATCGGGGCGGTGAACACTTAAGCGCCGAGTTCCTGGAATATCTAAAAGTGAATGGAATTCTCTCTCAGCTTACTCCTCCATACACACCACAACACAACGGTGTATTAGAAAGACGGAATCACACCTTACTAGATATGGTACGTTCCATGATGAGTAATGCTGAGTTGCCGCCCTCCTTCTGGGTTACGCACTAGAAACTGCTACATACCTATTGAATAAGGTTCCAACTAAGTCTGTGCCTGCCACTCCATATGAAATATGAAGTAGGAAGAAATCCTGTCTTAAGTATATGAAGATATGGGGCTGCCCTGCCTTTGTCAAAAAGGTTTATCCGGACAAACTCGAGGCACGTTCAGTAATATGTAAGTTTGTAGGATACCCCAGGAATTCTAGGAGGTATTATTTCTATCATGCTGAGGAACAAAAGGTATTTTTTTCTCATCATGCCCGCTTCATGGAAACTCAATTTCTCGAAAATGATATAAGTGGGAGCGCAATAGAGCCGACAGAAATTCCAGAACCATAAACTATTACTGAAAACTTAGTAGAACTTGAGATTTCAATGGAACAAGACAGACCCACGCCACCCCGCAGATCTAGTAGGCAGTCTCATCCGCCCGAGAGATACTGTGGTTTTCTCATAGACAGGGATCGGAAAGATTGCATCATCGACGATGATGAGCCGACTAGTTTTCAGTAAGCCATCACAAGTAAAGACTCGGTGAAGTGGCTGGATGCTATGCGATCCGAGATGGAATCCATGTACACAAACCAAGTTTGGACTTTGGATTTTTCTCCTACTGGGGTAAAACCCGTAGAATGCAAATGGATCTTCAAAAAGAAGATTGGTGTAGATGGTCAGGTAGAAACCTACAAAGCTAGACTTGTTGCTAATGGTTTTCGTCAAAGACAAAGATTGGACTACGACGAAACTTTTTCACCAGTGGCTATGCTTAAATCCATTCGGATCCTACTTGCTATTGCTGCCTTCTAAGACTATGACATCTGGCAGATAGATGTTAAAACCGCTTTTCTAAATGGAAGTTTAGAAGAGTGTGTTTTCATGGATCAACCAGAGGGTTTCATAGACAGTGAGAGCACCGGAAAGGTGTGCAAGTTTCTTAAATCCATTTATGAATTAAAGAAGGCATCGCAGAGTTGGAACATCTGCTTTGATAGACGGTCAGGGAATTTGACTTTATCAAAAATGTAGATGAACCTTGTATTTATAAAAAAGATGGCAGGGAGAACTGTGGTATTCCTCGTTTTATATGTTGATGACATTCTCCTGATAGGAAATGATATTCTTATGCTATAATCAGCCAAGTTGTTCATGTCACAGAAGTTCTCTATGAATGTCCTAGGTGATGCCTCGTATATTCTTGGGATTAAGATCTATCGTGACAGATCTAAAAGAATGTTGGGACTTTCACGGTCGAGGTATATTGACACCGTACTAAATAGTTTTAGTATGGAAGATTCTAAGCTCGGTAATTTACCCCCTTTTCACGGATCACCCTCTCTAAAGAGATGTCTCCCAAGACTGATGAGGAGAGGGCTCACAGGAACATAGTACCCTACGCTTCGGCGGTAGGGTTAATAATGTATGCGATGTAATGTACCAGACCAGATGTAGCTTACGCACTTAGCTTCGTAAGCAGGTATTAGTCCAACCCAGGTGAGAAACATTGGATAGCAGTAAAGAACATTCTTAAGTACCTGAGAAGGACTAAGGAGATGTTCCTGGTGTATGGTCATAGAGACCTCCAGATCGAGGCTTTTACCGACTCTGGCTTCCAAAGTGACAAGGATGACTCTAAATCTGTCTCGGGTTATGTGTTTACCCTCAACGGAGGGGCGTTCTGTTGGAAGAGTTCCAAACAGGATACCATAGCAGACTCGACGATGGAGGCTGAGTACATCGCTGCTAGCGATGCCGCAAAAGAGGCTGTCTGGATGAGGAAGTTCGTTTCTGAACATCAGGTTGTTCCATCCATTTCTAATCCAATACCTTTGTATTGCGATAACAATGGAGCCATGGCTTTGGCAAATGATCCACGGTCCCATCAGAAATCCAGACATATCTTGAAACGGTATCACCTGATTAGGGAGATTCTGGATCGCCAGGAGATCGAGGTGCGGAGAGTAGATACAAAGGACAACACGGCAGATCCATTCACCAAGGCCATCCTTCAAGTCCAGTTCGAGAGACTGTTCGAGATGTTGGGCATGGGGTACGCCAGCAACTGGCTCTAGTGTAGATAGTGGGTACTTATTGCGCCTATTACAGGCCTTAGTGCAAGTGGGAGATTTTTGGATATGTATGCCCTATAGGCCTTCATTGTATAGGATGCTAGGGATATATATGTACATGACAATCTTGCTCGATATGATAGTACGCTATTTGGTTTGTCTTTATCTTAATATGCGATGTTTTTTAATTAGTATTTCATATCTAGTATACATGTTGATAAAGCCCGTAGGATCGTTGCCTGACTACCAGCGTTGTGGTGGCAATCATACTTGTGGGAGCTGGGCAGTCAATAGGCACATCCTTAAAGTGTCCCTAGTCATAGGAGTATCGAGACTGGGCACGATACTCCAGAGTAGACTACTGTATACATATCTAGACCCTGACAAGGGGCGATGGATCGGTCCCGCAGCTATTACTGAGGTGCACCTAAGATTGTATACAGGTGCTCACTGGGTGTGAGTTGACCGGACAGACTCACCGAGGACTGACTAGATGGTATTATACCTAGCCTCAGATAGCAGATCTTGGGTAACATGAGTGTAGATAGTCTGTCGACCTGAGGTCGTCATTTGTTTCGTGTGAGTTCCTACTGTGCTTTGATTACTACCCTACCACGGCTCTACTGAGTCGTGCAAACAGGTTTTAATTGGGTACAGTTCCGAGCAACATGGAGGCAATGAGCGACTGCTGGGGATTTTTCTTTCCCGGTATAGGGAGTAGATGTCGCGCTGTGATCGGTTGGTCAACACCATAAGTCCCTGGCCACGGCGGATTGAGAATTACTTGTAATAGGACCAGTAGATTCTCGGAAGGTCTTGAGCCACACCGACATGACTTGTCTAGTTATTTAGGGTCTGACATTTTCCACCCCCTAGACCGTGCATCCGATACTCTCAGACGAATAGACCGGACTGCGCGGAGATTGTCACGGACAGGCTCAGTAGGGGTTCGGATGAGTTCGATCGTCGGCCTTCTTTTTCGACGGATACCTAGGTAGGCATTACGTACAGCTGGTGCCGCTGATGGACTTGTAGTTAAACCCATTGCTAGGGTACTGTCGAGTCTTTAGGGTCCCACACAGAGGGTTTTCCTAGTTCAGGCGAAATGATGTAGAGGCCGTATGGTTTTACGGTAGGGTTCCGATCATATACGTGTACTGGCTACACGGATGATGTTCAGACGGATAATACTAGTGGGCTTTGGTTTAAGCCGGATTCTAGTATTATATTATTGGATTATTATTATCTCATTGTATTCGCCTTTTTCGGAATACGAATACGGGTATGTATATACGGTTAGGGCATTCTTGTAATTTTACAAGACATGCTTCTAGAAGGATGCCACACCCCGCTTCCCAAAAGAAGGAGAAGGATGAAGTGGCATGGTCCGCAACCTAACTGTATTGAAGGTGGTCTATTCAATACAGTTACGTTAAGCGTATGAATATTTAACATGCAGGATATGTACCAAAACAAAAATAACAAAAGCGAAAGGCATTTATTTCCATTAACCAAACTTTATTACATCCGAAAAGAAAGAGTAAAATAAACTAAGTAGTTTAATTACATCGAAAAGAAACAAAAGCCCTAAACATGTGGGCAAACAGCAAAAATTAAATCTAGCTAATCTTCCATCGTCCAGTCAGCATAATCTACATAAGTTGGCTTCACACCTTGATGCTCCCCATAATACCCATTCTTATCTGACGGACATTCTAAAGATAAAGGAAGAAAAAGAAAGGTCCGCCAGCGAGTTATACTCGGGTAGGATTGCCTCATAAGAAAGTAAAGGTATAGAAACGAATAGGTGTATATAATGAATATGATGTACATGTGTATAAAAGTATGAGGTTATATACAAATTACATATGTGAATATGAGTAGGTTGTGTGAGTTATATGTTTGGTAAAGGTTCAAGTCAAGTCAAACGGATATTCAGTCTAAGAGTTAGATCAGGTTAAACAAGGTGTGAATGGATGGAATTGACGGGTGAACATACTCGTGTCCTTGAGGTATCCCATGACTAGCTGGAAGCAATATGACCTGGTGCTCGTGCCTGGGATAGCAATCAATGTGGTAGCATGGACATCCCCGAAAGGTGTCCCATGACTACGATGGATCTTTGTCTAGCGTGAATATCACTCAAGTGCACAGGTATTACCACCCTTCAGTTCCATTATAAACAACAAGTCTAAACTGGTAAAATAACCACATGCAAGATACTGAATAACTCGTGTCTTAGAAAGACAGGTAAATAAGATAACAGGTAGGTATAGTATATGATGTGAGTTTGGTGTTCAGTATCAATAGGTATTGTAAACATTTTAGTTTGTTAAACAAGGGTCCGGATACTTGCGATTATTCCGTTGTGGCCACGGAACAACAACTGGGGAAGTGAAATGTACCATTTCACTTCCCGGGAACAT
The DNA here is from genome assembly GCA_030015575.1 of Agapanthus africanus. NCBI lineage: Eukaryota > Viridiplantae > Streptophyta > Magnoliopsida > Asparagales > Amaryllidaceae > Agapanthus > Agapanthus africanus. The sequence goes on from JASDDO010000029.1 coordinate 222,770,524, forward strand.
GGTCGAGTAGTAGGGGAATCCGAGTTCCGATATCACCTTTCCTAATCAAACTACCCATCCCCGTGATTCAGTATAAAGGTTCGGACGAATTAGAGTCAGTGTGTATACCTCTGGGCATGGAATTTCCACATTGTATAGTCGTTCATATTTTGGACTGTTCACCCGGAATATGGGGATTTTCATATTTGTATAGTCGTCCACACTTTGGACTGTTCACCCAGAATATCGGGATCTTCATATTAAGTATTCCATACCTAGGTTCGTGCATTCTAACCCTAACCGTATCATGTCCTGTTGTCAAAAACTGGAAATTTAAAAAGTTTTGATCTCGTTTAATATGGCATTCCACAACCACTCATTTTATTTTCTAAAGTTCGTAAAGTACTTCGTGTCATCTTAGGGAATGCTTATTAAAAAGAATAATAATGTTTAATTGTGTTTTATTACTTCTAAGAAAAACCATGAGATTTGAGATATTTATCGTTTTGGAAAATCATAATGTTTTACGGAAAAATATCCTTTCGATAAAAGGTTGTGGTTTTTATTTGAAAATCTTTTACAAGAGATCTTTATAAGGACAAGTTGCAATAGGTTTTTATTAAAAAAATCTAGAGTACTCCTAACTGTTCCAAAAGGACAAGTTGTGGGGTCCTCAAATCGCCTCTTCACCGCCAATTGTGGCCAGGTAAGCACAAGTAAGGAAAGGAGGGATCCGCTCATGAATCACCGTGAAACGAGCCTTTTAAAATTATCTTTCCCACTTGTCTAGCCTAGGCACCCCAAAGTCTGGTTTAGATAAACGAGCGATGCCTACAACCTTTCCTTTGTCCTAGATTGGTGTTATTTAAAATTATCTTTTAATAAGGTACTAAATATTTCTTTTGAAAAGATATTGTTATACGGATTATGATCCTTGTTGAAAATGGCCTTTCAATAAAGGTCGAGGTATTTAAATGAAATTAATAATTTTATGAATTTGTAGTGTTTTAGATTCGGGGTAACGCTTTAGAAAATACGTTCGTTTTGGAAAAACCAAAAGTCGTTACTTAAATTTAGTATTTTCTTCTTTAAAAAGGATGAAGGGGGTTTAACAATATTATAGTAGTTGATGAAAAAGATGAAAAAGTGTAAGTAAAATATACGTATGTCGTATCTAAAATACATATCTTATCTCTTATGAATATTTTAAACAAATATAATATTTTAATTAAACGAGGGTATTTTTTGGAAGTAGCCTATTTCGAGATCATTTTGATAGTGTGGGTAAGTGTGGGTATGTCAGAGGTGAATTGACAATTCATGGGTTATGACATTAAGCATATCAGATTCCAGGGTAGTATGAGAGTGCAATTTATTTTTGTGTACAGAAGAAATTAAACATCGTTTTAAAATATGGGTTAACATTATCATTATTGAGGGTACATGGAATAGGCAAACACGAATATCATAACAACATTTTAAATAGGGGATGGAACTAGGTTATTGAGAAAGAAGAAGGTGACAGGAAAAAAAGGGAGGGAGGAGGATCCTACTTTTGATTAGAGTTTAGACGTTGACGGTTGAAGACATAGGCTTGTGAAAAACTCCTTAAAAGCTCCGCGCCCCGATTTTTCCTCGGCGATTGGGTGGAGCCGTAGCGTCGGCGTCGTCGATACGAAGGAACTAGTATTTTTTTCAGAATTTTTAGAGTTCTGAGTTGTGAGAAATTTTGGTTTGAAGTGTCTATTTATAGGGTTCAAATAGCAACAAGAAAATCCAAAATTTTCGTTAAAATCCACAAAAAATCGAGCCGGCCAATGATTGCGAATCATCAGTTCATGATTGCGCCGGCCGCCTCTTCTCCTCAGCCGTTGGATCAAGATCCAACGGCCGAGATCGCGCCGCCGCCGCGCCATGCGTCACGCGTGAGGAGACCACGCGTTTTCGCGTGGTCCCCTCCACGTGGGCGCGTCGGCGGGTTCTGGGTCATTGGATCTTATGATCCAACGGTCTAGGATCAAGGGTGTTTAAAAAAAAATTTAAAATAAAAATTAATAAAAATAAAATCAGCAGATTATTTAAAAATATTGATTTGGCTTTAAAAAATTTGGTAAAAATGTTTTAAAATGCGGAAAAATTATGGGAAAATTTCAGAAATTATGTTTTTTTGTTATCTTTAGTATAAAAATAATTTTGGGCCAATATAAATAATATATCCCATTCCTAACGTTTTTAGCTAGTTATTAAAATTATATAATATCTAGTTCATCCTTTAAAATATTTTTAATTATGAATTAATTACTTTAATTGATAATAAAATATGTGGATTATTTTAAGGCATTATAATTTTTTATTAAAACATTTTAAACCTATAAAGACAATAAATAGATTTTAGAAAATCCTTTTAATCCTATTCCATGCTTTGAAAATTATTAATACCAGTTTCTTCAAAATCATTCTTTTACCCACCAAATTCGTAAATAACCACTCGACTCTAGGAATTTAAAATAAGAGTTATTTTATTAGAAATCTCGACCGTTATAATCTATTCTCCTTAGAATAATTTCGTCACCGAAATTCAGAAGGTAGGTCAAAAGAAAAAAGATTTTACATAAAGGAAGCCTCAAATAGGTGTGGATATCGTTCTCTCATCTCGTCTTCTCTTTCCCACGTGGACTCTCCGGGAGAGTCCTTCCTCCACATGACCCTAACCAATCTGATCGTCTTGTCTCTCAAAATCTTTTCCTTCCGATCTAGGATCTCCACCGGCTGCTGTTCATAGGTTAGGTCAGTCCCCACGGTGATTTCAGAATGATCCAAAACGTGACCGGGGTAGCTGACATATTTCCTCAATTGAGAGATATGGAAAACGTTGTGTACGCCTTCCAGAGAAGGGGGCAAGGCTAAACGATACGCAACCTCTCCAACTCGTTCGAGAATATCGAAAGGACCTATGAACCGTGGGCTGAGTTTTCCGTGTTTTCCAAAACGTATCACTCCCCGGTTAGGAGAAATTTTCAGATACACGTGTTCTCCTGGTTGGAACTCTAGTGGCCTTCTCTTCGTATCTGCCCAAATCTTCTGTCGATCATGTGCTATGCGTAATTGTTCATTGATGGTTCTTATCACCTCCACTGTCTCGACAATCATCTCGGGGCCTAGAAGTTCTCGATCCCCAACATCGTCCCAACTTAACGGTGATCTACACTTTCATCCATACAAAGCGGCGAAAGGCGCCATGCCGATACAAGACCGGTAGCTATTGTTGTAAGCAAACTCTACCAAGTGCAGGTGATCTTCCTAAGATCCTTTGAAATCCAACATACAGGACCGGAGCATGTCTTCGAGAATTGGAATAACCCTTTCTGATTGGCCATCGGTCTGAGGATGGTAGGCGGTACTGAAACTCAGATTCATGCCCAGACTCTCTTGTAGGCTTTGCCAAAACTGAGATCTGAAACGTGTATCTCGGTCGGACACGATGCAAATTGGTACGCCGTGCAATCTGACAATCTCCTCCAAATACCTTTTTGCAAGGCTTTCGGTTTATTGACCCACTCGGAAAGGAATGAAATGCGCCGACTTGGTGAGTCGGTCTACAATCACCCATACAACATCGTTTCCCTTAGAGCTGCAAGGGAGTGCGGTCACAAAACCCATAGTAATGTTTTGCCATTTCCATTCGGGTATTGGTAATGGCTGTAATAGACCTGCCGTCCTGTGGTGTTCGTCTTTTACTTGTTGGCAAACAAGACATTTCGATACACTCTTGGCTATCTCCCGCTTCATCCCATACCACCAATAGTTTTTCATGAGGTCCTTGAACATCTTTGTTCCTCCCGGATGAACAGAGTATAGAGAACTATGTGCCTCTTTTAATAATTCCTCTCTCATATCCCCCTTAGGTACACAGACTCTGCATCCATATCTCAAAGAACCATCTTCGTGGATGATGAAGTCCGTCTGCAGATTTGCGTCCACTTGTCCTCTGATCCTTCGCAACCTTGGGTCCTCCATTTGAGCTGTCATGATCCGTTCGACTAATGTTGAGTGAATTTGCAAATTCATGAAGGATGTAAGCATTCCGGGCATTATCAACTCATTCTCTAGTTCATTAAGATATTGGTGATTCCTCCAATGAGTAGTCTGACTCGAAATCATTGGTTGGCGACTCAAAGCATCTGGGACTACATTCACCTTTCCCGGATGATATTGTAAATTTACGTTGAACTCTGCCATTAATTCCAGCCATCTCCTCTGCCTCATATTGAGTTCCTTCTGGGTGAAGATATACTTCAAGCTCTTGTGATCGGTGTAAATATCTACCCTCTCACCCAATAAATAGTGCCTCCAAATATTGAGTGTGAAAACAACTGTGGCAAGTTCTAAATTGTGCGTTGGGTAGTTTCGCTCATGCACCTTTAATTGTCTTGACGCATAGGCGACTATATCACCGCGCTGATACATCACATACTAAGTCCCTTCTCCGAAAATCGTTGTGGATGTTTAAAACTTCTGGGTTTGGTAAGAATTGCAAGAATGGTTGTGATAGTTACGATCTACCCTACTTAGAATAATTCCATATTTGAAATTTTCAAAGCAGTGGCCACTAATAGGCACGGAAATCAGTAATGCTGTCAGGAATCCCCTTTGCTGCATGTGTTGCACCCGCGAGTTGGTGTATCACTTGATGCATGTAAATTCTATGAAGGGTTTATGTACAAGGAATTGGAAAATGCAAAATCAGTAGTTGCTTCCAGATAGAAATGTTTGGAAGTTGAAGGGGGGTTGTGATTTGATGGAAAACTTGCGAGATATAACATAAAGGCAACTAGTCGAAATTACGAAAACTAGAGGAATTATGGTGAGTCCAACTAAGATTTGCATCGAAAGATAAGTTAGCATGGTATCAAATGAAAGGTTGAAAAAGAAAAGAGTATCTCTGCTGTCTTGCCACGTGGTATCAGCCTTCTCGGCTGTCATTGTGAAAGTCCGGCGATTGGGTCCATTCCTCCACACTTGCTGAAAAACACGCTCCTGTGATGGCAAGGGTGGTCCCTTCGGTGACGCCCCTTGACTGGTTAGTTTAGTGGCGGATAGTGGCCGGTTTCCCCGTGTTGGTGCCACATAGTTTGTCGGCTTGTTAACGGGGCCTGATTGTCTCCCTCTCTGAGGACAGTCCCCAATAGCATGATCCGGAGACCCACAGACTATGCAAAGTTTATTCAAAATGCCACAGTTTCTCCTGTAGTGTCCGGTCCTACCATAATGGTTTCATATAACGGCTAGTTTTCCAAAGATAGTTGGTCCGGTTGGTCTCTTGGGTTATCGTCTCTTGTTCAATCTGGAAGATGATCCCTCAAGAATTTGATTGGTTGGTCGCTTAATGCCAGACAAACGGTCATCCTTCCTCATGTGTCTCTGAAGGTCTTCGAAGTTCCGTGCCTCCTCTAAGATTTCATCATAAGTCGAAAGGGTGGCAGAAGACATGGAGGACTGCGTCTTAAGGTCCAAACCTTGCCGGAATCACTTAGCATACAGTTCCGGGGTTGCCACCAGGTGAGGCGAAAACCGACTTAATCTCGCGAACTCCGAAGCGTACTCGTCCACCGACTTATCCCACATGTTCCCTTGTTGGAGTTGTATAAACTCTCTTCCTATCTCTAGGTGTGTTACGGCTGGAAAGTACTGGGTATCAAAACGTTGTTTGAACGTTTCCCAGTCGATGGGCTCCTTCAATCTACTTTCCTCTGCCTCCCACCATATCCTTGCATTATCCGTAAGTTGTAGCTTAACGATGTTCACCCATGCGTCCTTCGGAATTTGAGCGGCACTGCGATCATTGACTGTTCTCTTGAGCCATTCCTCAGCTTTTAACGGAGTTTCCTTCCCCGAAAAAGTCTTAGGGTGGAGTGATCTGACTGCTTCACTCCCGCCGAACCTTAAGAAACTTGGGTTAGTGCCTTACTTAATATCTCTACTTGTTGCTGCCTACTTTCTCGTAGCTCCTAATGAAGGGCAGCTGTCTGCTGCTGCTGTTGCTCTAGTAGTCCTTACATCCTTTGTAGGATAGCTACTTGCTGAGCAGCGGCTTCATTGACTTCTTTTCCCTTCGGTTGTGGTCATGGTGTCGTCCGACCATTGATGATCCGAATCAGAATAGGTTATGTTACAAACAGGCTGAGGGATGAGACAAGATAATAGCTTGCATGGAAGAACAACAATTAATGCAAGAGAGAGACTAATAAGAATAGAAAGCAACACAAGAGTGATTTTTGCTCGAAACTAAGATTTTATTATCCAACTTTAATATGGAAAGTACAACCGAAAAGTAAGGACATGCCCTTAATGTTCTTACATCATTTTAATCAGCCAAAGAAAAGGAAAAAGACTTTTTAGTCTCGATTATGGGAGTTCAACAAGTGGCGATAGGTCCTCGCACTACGAAAGGTACGGCCATTCCCACGGTGCCTTGTTGGGACAACTGCCTCAGTTTCTTCGGTCTCGATTTCCTCCTCACTCGAAACTTCGTCCTTCGACTCATGCTCGGCAGGAGCCTCGTTCTCTGATTCCACCTTTATAGGGTCTTGTTCTTTTGCAGTGGCCTCCTCATCCGGATCATAGTCCATAGGATTCTCTTCCGCTGCAGGAGCCTCTTTTTCTGGCCCATCCTTTATATGCTCTTCTTCCACAGGATCTTCTTCTTCATCGTCGGAGTCATTGGTCACCATAGACTCCGGAGTTGCAGCATCGACTTCTTCGTCTTCCGAGTCGCTGTCGGAAATAACCGCCTAAGAGTCTATGATTTTGTCGTCTGAATCTCCATATGTAGCTTCAAAAGTATTATTGGACAAGTCATCCTCGTTGGAAAGATTTGCCATGACCAGAAGGGAAGGTCATGGACAGGGTACAGCATGTCAAGGAAGGGACAAAGGGACATAGGAAAACTATGATATCGGTATAGATGGATGAGATTCACAAATATAATAAGTTAGTTAACGGTTTCATTTTAGTACACAAGAGGGCCTGCATGGGCCACTACTAGAACCTGTCATGCCCCGCTTCCCAAAAGAAGGAGAAGGATGACGTGGCAAGGTCCGCAACCTAACTGTATTGAAGGTGGTCTATTCAATACAGTTACGTTAAGCGTATGAATATTTAATATGCAGGATGTGTACCAAAACAAAAATAATAAAAGCGAAAGGCATTTATTTCCATTAACCAAACTTTATTACATCCCAAAAGAAAGAGTAAAATAAACTAAGTAGTTTAATTACATCGAGAAGAAACAAAAGCCCTAAACATGTGGGCAAACAGCAAAAATTAAATATAACTAATCTTCCATCGTCCAGTCTGCATAATCTTCATAAGTTGGCTTCACACCTTCATCCTCGCCATAATACTCATTCTTATTGGACGGACATTCCGAAGATAGAGGAAGAAAAAGGAAGGTCCGTCATCGAGTTATATTCGGGTAGGATTGCCTCATAAGAAAATAAAGGTATAGAAAAGAACGGGTGTATATCATGAATATAATGTACATGTGTATAAAGGTATGAGGTTATATACAAATTAGATATGTGAATATGAGTAGGTTGTGCGAGGTATATGTTTGGTAAAGGTTAAAGTCAAGTCAAACGGATATTCAGTCTAAGAGTTAGATCAGGTTAAACAAGGTGTGAATGGATGGAATTGACGGGTGAACATACTCATATCCTTGAGGTATCCCATGAATAGCTGGAAGCAGTATGAGCTGGTGCTCGTGCCTGGGATAACAATCAATGTGGTAGCGTGGACATCCCCGAAAGGTGTCCCATGACTACGATGGAGCTTTGTCTAGCGTGAATATCACTCAAGTGCACAGGTATTACCACCTTTCAGTTCCATAATAAACAACAAGTCTAAACTGGCAAAATATCCACATCCAAGATACTGAATAACTCGTGTCTCCGAAAGACAGGTCGATAAGATAACAGGTAGGTATAGTATATGATTTGAGTTTGGTGTTGAGTATCAATAGGTTTTGTAAACATTTTAGTTTGTTAAACAAGGGTCCGGATACTCGCGATTATTCGGTTGTGGCCACGGAACAACAACTGGGGAAGTGAAATGTACCGTTTCACTTCCCGGGATCATGATCGAGTAGTAGGGAATCCGAGTTCTGATATCTCCTTGCCTAATCAAACTACCCATCCCCGTGATTCAGTATAAAGGTTCGGACGAATTAGAGTTAGTGCGTATACCTCTACGCATGGAATTTCCATATTGTATAGTCGTCTATATTTTGGACTGTTCACCCGGAATATTGGGATCTTCATATTTGTATAGTCGTCCACACTTTGGACTGTTCACCCGGAATATCGGGATGTTCATATTTGTATAGTCGTCCACACTTTGGAATGTTCACCCGGAATATCAGGATCTTCATATTAACTATTCCATACCTAGGTCCGTGTATTCTAACCCTAACCGTATCATGTTTTGTATATGTCCTGTTGTCATAAACTGGAAATTTAAAAAGGATTGATCTCGTTTAATATGGCTATCCACAACCACTTGTTTTATTTTCTAAAGTTCTAAAAGTACTTCGTGTCATCTTAGGGAATGTTTAGTAAAAAGAATAATAGCGTTTAATTATCTTTTATTGCTTCTAAGAAAAACCATGAGATTTGGGATATTTATCATTTTGGAAAAACATAATGTTTTACGGAAAAATATCCTTTCAATAAAAGGTTGTGGTGTTTATTTGAAAATATTTTACAAGAGATCATTATAAAGACAAGTTGCAATAGGATTTTATTAAAAAAATCTAGACTGCTCCTAACTGTTCCAAAAGGACAAGTTGTGAGGTCCTCAAATCGCCTTTTCACCGCTAATTATGGCCAGGTAAGCACAACTAAGGAAAGGAGGGATCAACACACGAATCACCGTGAGACGGGCCTTTTAAAATTACCTTTCCCACTTGTCTAGTCTATGCACCACAAAGTCTGGTTTAGATAAACGACCGATGCCTACAACCTTTCTTTTGTCCTAGATTGGTGTTATTTAAAATTACCTTTTAATAAGGTACTAAATATTCCTTTTGAAAAGATATCGTTATACGGATTATGCTCCTTGTTGAAAATGGCCTTTCAATAAAGGTCGAGCTATTTAAATGAAATTATTAATTTTTTGAAATTATAGTGTTTTAGATTTGGGAAAACGTTTTAGAAATTACGTTCATTTTGGAAAAACCATAAGTCGTTATTTAAATTTAGTATTTTCTTCTTTAAAAGGAATGAAGGGGATTTAACAATATTATAGTAGTTGATGAAAAAGTGTAAGTAAAATATACGTATGTAGTATCTAAAGTACATATCTTATCTCTTATTGATATTTTAAATAAATATAATATTTTAATTAAACGAGGGTAATTTTTGGAAGTGACTTATTTTGAGATCATTTTGATAGTATGGGTAAGTGTGGGTATGTCAGAAGTGAATTAACAATTCATGGGTTATGACATTAAGTATATCAGATTCCAGGTAGTATCAGAGTGCAATTTATTTTTGTGTAAAGAAGAAATTAAACATCGTTTTAAAATATGGGTTAACATTATCATTATTGAGGGTACAAGGAATAGGCAAACACGAATATCATAACAACATTTTAAATAGGGGATTGGAACTAGGTTATTGAGAAAGAAGAAGGTGACAGGAAAAAAATGGAGAGAGGCGGATCCTACCTTTGATTAGAGTTTGGACGTTGACGGATGAAGACGTAGGCTTGTGCGAAACTCCTCAAAAGCTCCGCGCCCCAATTTTTCCTCCGCGATTTGGTGGAGCCGTAGCGTCGGCGTCGTCGATACGAAGGAACCGGTATTTTTTTCAGAATCTTTGGAGTTCTGAGTTGTGAGAAATTTAGGTTTGATGTGTCTATTTATAGAGTTCAAATGGCAACAAGAAAATCCAAAATTTTCGTTAAAATCCACGAAAAATCGTGCCGGCCAATGATTGAGAATCATCAGTTGATGATTGCGCCCGCCGCCTCTTCTCTTCAGCCGTTGGATCAAGATCCAACAGCCGAGATCGCGCCGCCGCCGCGCCACGCATCACGCGTGAGGAGACCACGCGTTTTCGCGTGGTCCCCACCACGTGGGCGCGTCGGCGGGTTCTGGGCCGTTTGATCTTATGATCCAACGGTCCAGGATCAAGGGTGTTTAAAAAAAATTTAAATTAAAAATTAATAAAAATAAAATCAGTTGATTATTTAAAAATATTGATTTGGCTTTAAAAAATTTGGTAAAAATGTTTTAAAATACGGAAAAATTACGGGAAAATTTCAGAAATTATGTTTTATTGTTATCTTTAGTATAAAAATAATTTTGGGCCAAAATAAATAATATATCCCAAACGGCCTAAAGAACTGTCTGAATCCTTGCTCAGTCTGTCGGGGTGCACAAGGTTATATAATATCTAGTTCATCCTTTAAAATATTTTTAAGTACGAATTAATTACATTAATTGATAATAAAATATGTGGATTATTTTAAGGCATTATAAAATTTTATTAAAATATTTTAAGACTATAAAGTCAATAAATGGATTTTAGAAAATCCTTTTAATCCTATTCCATGCTTTGAAAATTATTAATACTAGTTTCTTTAAAAACATTCTTTTACCCACCAAATTCGTAAATAACCACTCGACTCTAGAAATTTAAAATAAGAGTTATTTTATTAGAAATCTCGACCGTTACAAAGGAGACACCTCATTATTAGATTTATCTATTTGTGGAAATAGATTAATGAGGTGGAAATTGGAGATATTTGAGGTATGGATGAGATCATTGCTAAGTCATTTGTTTATTAATTTGACTTTACTATTCAAGCATGGTTGCTTATTTTCTATTGAAAATAATCCATGCTTGATTATTGCAAGGACTTAGCCATTCTCTTTTGCCTCCACAACCACTTGTTCATTCTCTCTCCATTTTTTGCTCTCCTCTTTTTTCCTTAATCCCTAACCCTCACATGAGTTGTGAATCCTAGAGCTCTTGAAATAAAATACTTCATTCATATTTCTCTACATCTTCTAAGTTGTCTAGTCTAGCAAACTAGACATCTTCGTTACCTCACAATTGTGGTTGAAGCTTGAACTATAGGCTCTCGGATGGATCATCTTTTACTAAGAGGAGACCGACAATCGAGTTCTATTCAAGATTTCTAGGGGCTAAGAAGAGGAGAAGAAGAAAACTTGAAGGACTAGAACACAAAGGTATAAATCACTTCATAGTAGATTAGAACCTTTTTTTATTTCTCTAGCTAGGGCTTATGGTCGATCTTGGAAGTTTAGTCGATGTTGCTTGTTTTAAAATTATTTTTTGTAAATTCTGCCTCTCTACAAACCCTGTTGAGTGTGCGACATCGACTTATAAGGACCGACCAGGGTGTTATCCCCGTGATACAGGAAGAGATTGTTTATCCTCATTATGTTAGGATTTTTCGTTTGAAGCGAGTGTTCTGGATCTGCACCATATGATTGGGCCATTGCTTGAGGCCAGCCAGATTTGGAGTACTATTGACGTACAACCTACTCCGAAGATCGTTGTGCTGTCTACCGTGCAAACAGATGTACCAGCTGTAGTGAGATTGACAAGATGTCGCTTCCAGAGCTCATGAAGCTGAAGCTATATGAGTTCACAGGCTGGGATGCGATAGAAGATCCTTAGTCATTCTTGGCTAAAGTGACTAGAATATTTCCTTCGTTAGGATGCTCCGATACGAGATCAGTGAGTTGGCTAGCTTCATTCGAAGGCTCTTCATCGGACCTGGAGTGAGTCGAACAAAAGAGGACGAGCAGTGTGTATTCTTCCGATGACTTTGGACAAGTTCTCCAGGACACATTTCGCCAGATTTATTCCACATAGTGTTGGAGATGCCGAGTTCGTAGTTTCGTGTCTTTACGTAAGACTCCGGCTATGACCGTAACCGAATATTGATTTGCAGTCATCCATCCATAAGGATACGATTCTGATTTGGTCGATATTGAAGAAAAGTTGAATATGAGATTCGTACGAGATCCTAATGAGTGGTTCCTCTCCATTGATGCTAGAGTTTTGATATGTATGCAGAAGCGTTGGATACAGCCACCTTTTCAGAGGAAGGTCGTGGTGAGAATGCAACAGTTCCGGAATGGAAATGGATTAAGTTAAGAGTGCCGGTTTCTAGGTTGTTCGGCGGAAATGATATCGGAAGAGGACATGACGGGTTCTTTACAGGATACTATAGCGATGAAGATTTAGACCCAAGATCCGTTGTATGATACGCACTCAAAAGACCAGAGGCCGCCGTCATTGACGTTCTATGTTATGAGTGGCAAGGTTACTTGACCAGGAGATGTTCAGAGAGGCGTCAGAGCGGGACTGTTCCGTCGCTACACCTAACCGGGCTGTCAAGCCAGGAGGTCGTGGAATTGGTGATCCATAGACAAAACAAGAACCTAGAGATAGAGGACGCCAGACCGTGGGCAGAAGGCAAGTGGAAATTCTTGCTTCGCCAGCTCCGGGTGCACCGAAACATTTTGACATTGAAGGTGGTATACCTCAATGTCATTTATTTATGATTTGTGTTTTGGTGATTCGAGTATCACATTTTCGTCGTTTTGATTCTTGTGTTTTGATGATTGATATTTTCGTACACCGTAGTTCCACGTGTTAGAGATTTTCCTTGTGCACGGCGATTGCATTTGATTTATGTTTTTATACATCAGTTACAATTGATTTACGTTTTTTTGCTTATCTATTGCACTCGATATTGTTTGTGCACACCGTTGCATATATTTAGGATTTCGTGCATCCCGATACACTTGATTTTAATTTTGGGAACATTGTTTGCTCCTGATTTTGACTTGTGCACTCGATCTTGTTAACATGCGCTTTCGATGCATTGATATGGTTTTTGAGCATGCCAATTGCACTGGATTTATGTTTTCATGCACCTAGTTGCACTTGATAGGTAATCTGTCCCCTTCCAGGCTCAACGTCAACACCACATTCATCTTGCCCCGGGGTACCATACCGGGTCCACCATGTACCCGAAACGGTTCATCCAACTCCTCGAATCGGGTCTCGAAATCCATCAGCAAACTCATGGTGGACGACTCATACATCATGGGAAAACCGCATTTTTATTTTAAAAGAGAGAAAGGAGTTTATATATGTTTTGCGGTTTTCCTCCAAATCCAGAAAATATCATGGAAATCCGAATCATCAATAGCATGTAAAACCATGAATATAAGCATGAGAATGAATAACAGTATGCATGAAGCGACAAGTAATAACTACAATATCTAAGCTGGCATATAAGGTAAGTACACTAATATTATGTCAAAATACTAGCTATCAAGCTAAGTTAAGCAATAATATTTTCTAAGGTGTACGTGACATGGCAATTACCGATGAAGATGTGTGTGAGCCGGCAAGTAAGTGTACGTGGTACATACGCATTATCGGTAATGGTACTGGTGTCCTAACAATAAGATATCAACATTTCAATAAGAATTTATAACATAAGTATGCGATGCGAAGCGAACCACAATAATAAGCGGGAGCTGAATACTAGACGCAACTATAACTAATCTGCATTAATCTAATATAAGTTCTACAAATGGTGCCTTTTGAAATAACACAAATCATGGGGTTTTGAAAATAGGGGCTACGGTGTTTTTATGAAAAGATAAGTCTTTTGAAATGTCCGTAGGATCCCTTGGGCTGTCTTTTAAAATACCCACGATTCATTAGTTTTTTGAAATAGGTAGGAGTCTAATCTAATCTAACAACTACACTAAACTATACGGCTGAACTAACAAGCTGAACTACAGGTAAGGAAACCGCCTATCATCTGAGTCGATACATATACCTACCTGTATATGTATAGTCGGTGATCCCGCCTCAATAATATCATATCCGATACCATATCTATAATCAGACATCCCAAGTCAATAGTGCGGATCAATCATCAAAATATAGCTCGTACGTAAATCCGTCGTACGGCATCCCAAATCTAGGTACGGGTCAATATCACATTCATCATACTATTCATCTGATATCCTCTTTATCAAATATCATGATCGGGGTACTGATCTACGTCTAGTACAATATTGATACCATCTATGTATGCATGCATGTAAGAATCACTACGTCAAAAGACCCGCTAAAACATCATGTCATATCTCAATACGAACCAAAACACATCACGGGTCTTCTGGCCTCAAGCCCAATATCATCGACTCATCTCAAATCCCAATTACTATCCTCAAATCCAGTATATAAACACATAGTCCCATACCCATGTGTAAATATACACATCAATATATAATCCCATGTACGCACATATGAAAGAAGAATGTATGCCAATATGGGTGTGTGTGTGTGTGTGGTGCAACCACTACCTAAGGTTTCGTAACCATGCGCCAATCCAACACCAATATCCATCTAAAATCATCAATAATAACTCCTAACAACATATCATAAATTGTTGGTGTGTATACGCATCCGTATACATCACCACGGACTGCGGGGGTGCTATACGCCATCTACCCGAGTTCTCCCCGTAGATATAAATCTACTCACCTGGTCCTCGGTCGCCGGTGCCGACGTCGCCACGCGCTTGCTTGTCGTCTCGAAGTCCGCATGGGGTACCTACATATCATAACGCACCGTATCGCATTAAAACTAAATTCGAAATCGAAACGGCATACGAAAATCAAATCGGCACGCCTATCACGCATTGGTCCAAACCTATCGCCTACGAATGCAAGAATAGTCAAACCAACCATCGATGTCGATGTACAAACGTCAAACCATCGAGAAAAATCCAATCACACTCATTTGCACATTCACGAACACTAATTTTAATATAAAATAAGTTAAAACTCACAAAAACCCCAAATTCACTCTAAAAGCCGTTTTTCCGAAAAACTAGCAAGCAAAATTACCCGTTTTAGTACAAAACTCGATGTTTAAACAATTCTAGCGGCCATAATACTTATTAAATAACTTAAATAAGTCAATAAAACCATTTCCATAATTTAATCACATAAATTTGCATAATTTCCAAAATCCTAGTTTGCAAAAATATCAATTTTAACACTTTTTAATGTAAAATTCACAATTTTACAATTAAACTTGGTTTTGCATATTTTAAATGGTTAAACCACTCAATATAATTTTTAAGATATGATGAAACCCTAACCATATTTTTAATCTCTCATTTTGAATTAAAACTAAAAACCTAGTTTGCAATATTATGCAAATTGGTCCATTTTTAAAATGACAATTGTAATATAGCAACTAGATTAGATTTTAGCATGTCACAACATATTAATCTACCCATCACAACCATAATCCTATGATAGAAACCCTAATTTAATCCAAACCCTTTTCTAAAAATTTAAATCTTTAATATCAAAACCACAATTAATTCCTAATTAAACACATAATAGATAGATTCAAGTAATCAACAAAAACTTATGCAAAATGCTAAGATTATACCTCTCAAAATTAGAGATCTAACACCAAAATCTTGGCCTCCAATCTGCTCTCTTGATCCATGATCCACACTAGAATAGGTCAAGAAGAAATGGGTAGGGATTAGAATTTGATTTTGAAATTTTGTGGATTTTAAAGCATTTTTGTGGATTTTTTTTGAAGAGAAAGTGAGATGAAGAAGTGAAGGGTTGTTCTAAATGGGGGGGGCTCGGCCAAATGTAGGTGGGGAGAGGAGAGAGAGGGTGTGGGGAGTTGGGGAAAGTTTGACAAAGTCAAAAGACCACACAAACAACAACAACACATACTCCAATTATTATATTTTAATCCTTATCATATTGAACTTTTAAAATGAGATGAAAACAAAAATAAGGGGGGGAGTGGGCTGTTCCAGCAGTGGTGGGGCCCGCCATGATGGAGAGGAATGAGTGAGAGAGATTTTACAAAGAAATTTTATGCAAAAAGACCCCCCACAAGCTCAAAATTGCAAGTTTTAGCTTAAATCAATTATTTTTTTGTTCTCCATAATAAAAACCCATTAAAACTTGAAATAAATTACTAAAAATTTATATTACAACTAGATTTTAATTAACATGATTTTGAAGATTAAAATTAGCCCATTTAAATTTGTATTTATTGCTAATTTAATGTATTTTCTTACCGGCTTAAAATAATATTTTTTTCGGAAAATTTGAAATTTCACCAGTGGCTCAATAAACCAAATACTAGTAATTATATAACTAGAATATGTATATTTAATTTTATAATAAAGATATTTGCATTTTGACTTTTTACATAAAACCCCCTTATTTTACCGTTTTTTCGAAATTTCGCCGAAACGATTTTCAAAACGTTACAGCTGATGCCGACCAAAAACCCAAATCCCTAGTCCTCCCAAGGCAAATCATGAGTTGCTCCTGGCATTATTCCAGTGCAGCAATGCTGATGCCAAACAAGATCCAAATTCCAAGTCCCCGACCCCAAAGTGGCGAATGATGAGTCGCTCCTGGTACCATATTCCAGTGTAGCAATGCAGACGCCAACCAAATTCCAAATCCCATACCCCAACGGCGAATGATGAGTCGCTCCTGGTACCACATTCCAGTCCAGCGATGCAGACGTCAACAAAGCCCTCAAATTTTTCCGGCCCTACGGTCTGGACATACATCCTGCAAAACCGTGTACAATCCACGGGCTTAAAACAATCCCAACCTCTCCCATGTCCTACCGGTGAGACCACATTCAAAGTCCCAAAAAAAAATCCCAAATCCTCCCGGGGCAAATGATGAGTTGCTCCTGGCATTATTCCAGTGCAGCAATGCAGATGCCAAACAAAAACCAAAATCCCAAAATCCTCTAAATAACAGATGATGATTCGCTCATGGTACCATATTCCAGTATAGCGATGCTGATGTCAACCTAAATCAAAATCAACAAGTCAACTTTCACTCCGACACCGAAAAAGCGGAGCAAGTCAGAATCCAATCTCAACACCGCAAGAAGCGGAGCCAGTCAAGTCTACCCCTGACACTGCAAGAAGCAAAGCAAGTCAAATCAAGCATCGACCGTCCAAGTCGCAAAAAGGGCAGCATCGACCGTCCAAGTCATAAAAAGGGCAGCATCGACCGTCCACGTCGCAAAAAGGGCAGCATCGACCGTCTAAGTCGCAAAAAGGGCAGAACCGACCGTCCAAGTCGCAAAAAGGGCAGCATCGACCGTCCAAGTCATTAAAATGGCAGCACCAACCGTTCACGTCGCTAAAAGGGAAGCATCGACCGTCTAAGTTGCAAAAAGGGCAGAACCGACCGTCCAAGTCGCAAAAAGGGCAGAATCGACCGTCCAAGTCGTTAAAATGGCAGCACCGACCGTCCACGTCTCTAAAATGGCAGCACCGACCGTCCATGTCATAAAAAGGGCAGAACCGACCGTCCAAGTCGCTAAAATGGCAGCATCGACCGTCCAAGTCGTAAAAAGGGCAGCATCGACCGTCCACGTCGCTAAAATGGCAGCACCGACCGTCCAAGTCACTAAAATAGCAGTATCGACCGTCCAAGTCGCAAAAAGGGCAGCATCGACCGTCCACGTCGCTAAAATGGCAGAACCGACCGTCCAAGTCGCAAAAAGGGAAGCATCGACCGTCCACGTCGCTAAAATGGCAGCACCGACCGTCCACGTCGCAAAAAGGGCAGAACCGACCGTCCAAGTCGCTAAAATGACAGCACCGACCGTCCAAGTCGCAAAAAGGGCAGCACCGACCGTCCAAGTCGCAAAAAGGGCAGCACCGACCGTCCAGGGCGCAAAAAGGGCAGCGCAGGATTCCTACAAAGCGGGAACCAGATCACTCCGGGCCAGAGAAAACGTCTATCACGGACACTCCGTCTCGGAGACATGTCAAGCAACGACCGTCCATGTCGTAAAAAGGGCAGTGCCAGCTTCCCGAAAAGCGGGAACCAAATCAAGTCGCCTCCACGTGAAAGAAGATCCATCAATTTCATGCACACGACCCACATATGTGGTGTGCATTTATTGATGGAGGGCAATTTGTTGGGGTAAAAATTTACACTCCGGTTGACCAAGTCAAAATCAAAGTCAACCCCAAGCCAAATGGGCCCAAGCCCAGATCCAGTAGGCCCATGCCCGGGTCGAGCCAGAACATGAAGCGACCGGCCTCCCCCCATGCCAAGATAAAAATTTTGTAATAAATAATTTTGTTGTATTTCTTTTATTTTATTTTATGGATAAATGTAAGAAAAATAGGCATAAAGCCAAATTTTTGTAAAGCCCATGGCTTATGTGCAAAAAGAAATGGCATATGAGCCATGGGATAGGCAAAATGCCATTTTGTGAAGCCCAAGAGGGTATGTGTAAAATGTGTAGCCTATAAAGGCAAGGATAATGAAATATCCCAACAACTTTTTCTCTCTCCAAAAAAAAGTTTCAGATCTGAGATCTTTCTTCCTTCTTCAAGGTTCCAAGACCTTCTTATTTCTTTTGAATTAAATCAAGAGTTTTACTCTTCCTTTTAAAAAACAAAATAGTTTTTCACCATAAAACCCAAAAAGGGGAACTTGGATCTGTCTTTAGATCCCCAAAAGGAGAGATTTTGAGATCTCACATCTATTGATCTTCAAGATCCAGCTAACAGAGAAGGAAGAAGAAGAACCTCTTTCACTAAACCCCAAAAAAAACACTCAGGAGTCCAACTCCTCTCTGATTTCTCTTTCGAGAAAATTTTTTAGGCTAAAAGCCTCTTTTTCTCGCCGGCGCTCAAGCGCAGAGCGCCCGCGTGCCGACACGTGGCGCGCTTGCGCTCGATCGCAGATCGCCCCCATGCCGACACGTGGCGCTCTTGTGCTCGAGCGCAAGTCTCCCCGGTGCCGACACGTGGCGCGCTTGTGCTCCAGCGCAAGCGCTCGAGCGCAAGTCACCCCCGTGCCAACACGTGGCGCTCTTGCGCTCCAACGAAGGCGCTCGAGCGCAAGTCGCCCACGTGGGGTGCTTGCACCCAAGCGCTCAGCTTCCGAGCGCAAAGCGCCCACGTGACGCCACGTGGCGCGTTGCGCTCCAGCGATCTGCGCCCGAGCGCAAAGCGCCCACGTGCCGACACGTGGCACGCTTGCGCTCAAGCGCCCAGCGTCCGAACGCAAAGCGCCCACGTGCCGACATGTGGCGTGTTGCGCTCCAGCACTCTGCACTCGAGCGCAAAGCGCCCACGTGCCGACACGTGGCACTCTTGCGCTCAAGCGTCTAAGCGCTGGCCCCACGCATCCTTTGGATGTCTTTTTCCCCTTTATTTATATATACATGTATATATATACATATGTATACAAATGTACACATACACATACTCCGTAAAAACCCAGCCCGCTATCCGGGTAGCGGGACCCCCGTAAAAACTCTGCGTGGCTCCCGATATATCCAAAACCCCCTTTTAAAACAAAACACACGTACACTGCACATTGAGTTCGCATGACCAGTTTAACCCGTCAATCGGCGGTTCTCTCGCTCCAAAGGTGAGGGGTAATTAACGGCAGCTTAGTTCGCGGCTGCCGGAGATTCGGATTCCCACAATCATTAAACCCCGGCCTACCCTAGGCAGGGGGAATTTGTAGTACGCCTGACAAGCGCGCGCGTATTCCCATCTCAATGGGGTGACGAAAAACACCCTACATTAACCACCATTTAAAATAGAATGGTGTATGTCTTGCACACCCATGTATGATGTATCATCAACCATGATACAAAAAGAAAACACATTTTAATATATATCACATATATATTAAAGTTGTGCACATGTGAGAAAAAAAACCCTTAAGTGAACAAATGTTAGTTAATGTAAATTAGTATATCATATATACTATTATACACTAAATTATTAAATCAACACTTGACTTTATAATCCGGTAATATCTCATATAACCGACTAACATCCAATGTATCGACTTATCGAATCAACACTTGATTCGATAACCCGCCTATATCATATATAACCGACCGATACAAAAAGTCGTGAGAATAGAATACGGTATCATATACCCGCATTATTCTTTGTCTCGCACATATCACATATGCGCTCCTATTTCGTTTTTCCTGAGCCAGTAAAACCTCTATGTAGGACACTAAAAACTCGTCAATACGCCGGCAGTAGGTGATGATCACATCAAGCACCCACAAGTCGTCAGCGGTACTAGCTGGACGTAACGGCTACCCGGGTATTGAGCGATTAGAAGATCAGCAAGCAAGCCCGCTCCAACTCCTGTAAACGCCTAACGGTAACACTTCCCGTACAGTCCGATCTCCTCGTCTGATATGTCGCATATCAAGTCTAGGGGTGGTAAACGTTAGACCCCAACAACCGATAAGTCGTGCCGATATGAGGCTCATAACGGGTCGAGAAACTACTGGTAACACTTACCAGTAAATCTCTAAATCAGCCCTGGCCAGGGACTTCCCTGTTATGACCAATCGAGCACGGCGCAACATCAACCCCCAATATTGGGAGAGACGAAACCCCTCCTACCGCTCATTGCCTCCATGTGACTCGGGACTGTACCCAAAAACCACCGTTTTGCACGTCCTGTTGGACGTGGTAAGGTGGAAATCAAAGCACCGTGGGAATCACACAAGACTCTATGACGATCTCGGGTCTACAGACTAACCTGCACAAGGGTCACCAGAGAACTGCCATCTGACGTGAGGTATAATACCATCTGGGAGTTCTCGGCGAGTCCGTCCAGTGTACCCAGTCTCCACTAAGCACCCGTATACCATCTCTGATGTCAAACACCAATGGATATGGGATCATCCATTGCCCAACTCATGGGTCGAGAAGCGTATACGCTATTCTACTCTAGTATATCGATGCCCTGTCTCGATACACCTATGACTAGGAACATTAAAGGATGTACTTATGGATTACTCTGTCCCCACTAGTATTATCTGCATCATAGTCTTGGTAGTCAAGTACACATCCTAAGGGCTTTACCAACATGTAACTATAAGACAGCATCAAGAGACAAGTATACATGTTAAGATAAAGAGCAACCAGATAGCATACTATTATATCGAGAAAGAAAGTCCTCTCTATATATGTCCAAGCATCCAATATAATATACATCATCTGTACAATACTGGCCTCTAGGGCATACATACAACTAACAATCTCCCACTTGCACTAGGGCCAGCTGCAGTAGTATCGCATACCAAACATCCCGAAGAGTCTCTCAAACTGTATCTGGGGAATGGCCTTCGTGAGTGGATCCGCTTTGTTGTTCTTCGTGTCAACCCTCCTGACCTCGATCTCCCGGCGATCAATTATCTCCCGGATCAGGTGATACCGCCTCAGAATATGCTTGGATCGCTGATGGGACCTGGGTTTCTTGGCCAAAGCCACCGCTCCATTGTTATCACAATACAAAGGTATTGGATGCTCAATGGATGAAACCACTCCAAGTTCAGTAATGAACTTCTTGATCCAGATAGCCTCTTTGGCAGCATCGTTGGCAGCGATGTATTCAGCCTCCATCGTCGAGTCTGCCACGGTTTCCTGCTTGGAACTCTTCCAGCTAACCGCCCCTCCGTAAAGGGTAAAAACAAATCTCGAGTGCGACTTAGAGTCGTCCTTATCACTCTGGAAGCTCGAATCGGTAAAGGACTCCACTTGGAGTTCTCCGTTACCATACACCAAGAGTATCTCTTTAGTCCTTCGCAAGTACTTGAGAATGCTCTTCACAGCTGTCCAATAGCTCTCTCCAAGATCAGCTTGATACCTACTCACTACACTTAGTGAGTGTGCTACATCGGGTCTGGTACATAGCATCACATACATGATAGAGCCTACAGCCGAAGCATAGGGTATCCCTTGCATGCGAGCTCTCTCCAAATCAGTCTTAGGAGACATCTCTTTGGAGAGAGTGAGTCCAGAGATCGTGGGTAAGTTCCCACGCTTGGATTCTTCCATACTAAACCTCTTTAGTATGGTGTTAATGTACCTAGATTGGGACAATCCCAATATACTTTTTGATCTATCTCTATAGATCATAATTCCCAGTATGCAGGAGGCATCACCTAGATCTTTCATTGAGAATCTTTGTGATAAGAAGAGCTTGACCGATTAAAGCATAGGAATGTCATTTCCTATCAAGAGTATGTCGTCCACGTACAATACGAGGAAGACAACCTTACTCTCTGCCACCTTCTTGTAGATACAAGGTTCATCTACGTTTTTGACGAAATCAAACTCTTTGATAACGACGTCAAGGCAGATGTTCCAACTCCGCGATGCTTGCTTTAATCCATAAATGGATTTAAGCAGCTTGCACACTTTCCCGCTGCTCCCACTAGCTACGAAACCCTCTGGCTGAGTCATGTACATGATCTCTTCTAAATCACCGTTTAGAAAGGAGGTCTTAACATCCATTTGCCAGATTTCATACTCATGATATGCAGCGATGGCAAGCATGATCCGGATGGATTTAAGCATAGCCACTGGAGAAAAAGTTTCGTCATAGTCCACACCTGGTCTTTGACGAAAGACCTTTGCAACAAGTCTAGCTTTGAAAGTCTCCACTTTCCCATCTACACCAAGTTTTTTCTTGAAGATCCACTTGCTCCCAATGGGTTTTACCCCTTCATGAGCATCTTCCAAAGTCCATACTTTGTTGGTGTACATGGATTCCATCTCGGACCGCATTGCATCCAGCCATTTCACTGAGTCCCCACTCGTGATGGCCTGCTCGAAGCTAGTTGGGTCATCATCAACTATGATACAATCCTCGCTCCCACCATCCATGAGAAAACCGTAGTATCTCTCAGGTGGGTGAGGAACCCTACTAGATCGGCGGAGTGGCTGGGGTTCATCGGGAACTACGGAATCCTCCGGTTCAACCAAATCTTCTGTCATTGTCTGTATTGCCGGAACCTCTTCCAGTTCTACCTCCTTGCCACTAATCTCTTTTTCAAGAAATTCCTTTTCTAAAAACGTGGAATGTCAAGAAACAAACACCTTTTGTTCCTCGGTGTGGTAGAAGATATACCCACGCGAATGTTTGGGATATCCATTAAACTTACACAGAATGGACCTTGCCGCGAGTTTGTCCGGATTTTGCATTTTTACATATGCCGGACAACCCCATATCCTAACATAATTAAGACATGGTCTCTTTCCTTTCCATATCTCATATGGAGTGGTTGGCACAGATTTGGTGGAAACCATATTCAATAGGTCTGCAGCCGTTTCCAGTGCATATCCCTAGATGGAAATAGGTAACTCAGCTATGCTCATCATAGAGCGCACCATATCTAATAGGGTGCGATTCCTCCGTTCTGATACACCGTTGTGTTGTGGTGTATATGGAGGAATTAGCTGAGAGAGAATCCCATTCTCTTTTAGGAAGTCTAGGAATTTATTGCTCAAGTATTCACTTCCTCGATCAAATCGAAGGATTTTAATACTTTTACCGGTTTGGTTCTCGACTTCTTGTTTATATTCTGTAAATTTCTCAAAAGCTTCTGATTTGTGTTTCATCATGAACACAGACCCGAATCTAGAGAGATCGTCAGTGAATGTAATGAAGTACGAAGAACCATCCCTGGCATGTGTAGACATGGGCCCACATACATCACTATATACCAGTCCTAAGAGTTCCGTAACTCTTTCTCCGTGTCCCGTAAACGGAGTTTTGGTCATCTTTCCTTTGAGACATGACTGGCAAGTATCATAAGATGAAAATTCAAAAGGATTCAAATATCCATCCTTATGCAACTTAGCTAGCCGTGTCGCATTGATGTGACCTAGTCTACAACGCCATAAGAAGGATTCGTTCAGTTCTGAACTCTTCCTCTTATGTGTGTCTGTTATGCTCAAAACTATTGATTGATTTAGAACATAAATTCCATTGCACAACGTGCCTGATCCAACCAACTTTTGGTTCAGGAAAATATTCATAACATTATCATGTAATACAAAATTATATCCCTCTTTACTTAATAAAGAAACTGATATAATGTTGCATATCAGGTTCGGCATGTAATAGCATTCGCTCAGAATCAATGTATTACCAGTTTGTAATACATGGTGATATTCCCCGACGGTTCTAGCTGCAACAATTGCACCATTTCCAACCCTTATGTCTTTATCACCTTCTTCAAGTTCTCTACCTTTCCTAAGCCCATGTAACTGATTACATATATGGGATCCTGAATTGGTATCTAATACCCAGGACGTAGAGCAAATGGAGAAACGGTTCTCCGTAACGAACAAACCCGAAGAAAATTAATCAACATGTACTTTCTTCATTCGGGTGGCATGGGAATCCTGGTATTCCCCTATATCATGTTCAGTCTTATAACTTTTATAAGAAAGAACGGAACCAACTTTCCCCAGCACAGTATAACATGCGGGTTCGGTCAATACATCTATATTATTATCTTGATTAAGGCATGATATGGTCGCTACCTGGAGAGAGAGAGAAGAAAACACTTTAGCGTATGCTCTTGCAAGATCATATTGGTTATTATTTTATCTAATCAGGATGGCTCCCACAGTTTTTATCAAATCTTCCTTCAAACCCTAAAAGGAAAGACTTGCCGGGATTAATTACACCCTACAATTTCGCCAATCTTTCAGCCAGGCCAGTGTCGGTACTTTGAGGGAGGTTCCCCGTGCTTTCGCACGGACCTAATAAAAGTAAACCTCATTTTCCCAGAGGCGTAACTCCGTTGACATCTTTCTAGACACCTACTTGATCGGCTAATTGTCCTGTGTAAAACTCTCCCAGGAGTAACAATTACTCCCAGTGGGTATCGGGATCCAACTATCTCATAGAAGGTATGCAATCTCAATGCAAATTTCAATACTTGAAATTCTCGATAATATTTTGCCCCTAGCGTCCCATGACCTTGACGCGGGACAACAAACCATAGTGTGCTAGTCAAGTTCAACCCGTCATTTCTTGATTGAATTAAACCCACCCGTACGACCCATGACTCAGGCCAACAAAGTCACACGACTAGCTTAATCCAATCTGCATCATATGCATAAACAGATAAATACTAGTTAGCTACCGCACACTACGCCTTAACGCAGGCCAACAAACGTAGCACGAATACTAAGTAGGACTTATCTGAAATGACGGAGGGCTACGACAGGTTTTTTTGAAAACCTATTGCGTAATGAACTTGATATCGTTGCAGAATCGAGTGAATTTTGAAATGGAGTGATTTTGAGGCTTTCATTAGTTTTGCTAAAGAGGTCACTCCCGGTGAAGGGATCTCGGCTCTTTTCTTATGGAATAAGGTGCAGAATATATCATATATATCGCTATGCAAAGCAAAAACTCCAAAAGCAATCAAAAGACAAACCGAGTGTTGTAGCATCTGCCAGTTTTGCTAAAGAGGTCACTCCCGGTGAAGGGATCTCGGCTCTTTCCTCATCGAATAAGGTGCAGGATATATCATATATATGCTATGCAAAGCAAAAACTGTAGCTACCCTTTTTGAAAATTTGATTCTACAACATCTTTTAGGTTTCTTTTCTTTCATTAATCATATTAATGATGTCCCATCATTTAAGTCACCTACACTTCACAGATAAATACGACGTACACTTATGCCATCCGCATTCGCCTCGATGTCCCCTCGTGCATCGTTAGGTTAGGTAACTAACGGCAGAGCGGGGCAGGGCCAGCGCGGGTGCAAAACATAAGTAACGTCAATATAATATATCATATATACTATCTACAGTATTTATCACAACATATCAAATGATCACATCGCAGCAGAAGAAACATATGAAACATTGGATATACTAGGACGCCCGTGTTTTATTTTGAGCCTCTATAAAACACGGATTCCACGGTCGCGATAAATAGCCAAACCCACATCCCTAGACCCCTACGAGAGAGGCAAGTAACCCTAACAATTCTAGAGTTAGGAGACCCGGACTTGACTCCTCGAGTTGGTCTCCCACTGGACTCTAGAATCCGGTTACTTACGCTCTCCTCTTTGGGTCACCTAATGCGGAAAAGTAAATAATATACAAATGGTGACATCAACCACATCGCGGAAGTGTCCCAATAAAAGAATATTACATACAATGAATTTTACATGAATGAAAAATAAAAAACCTCATCTCACATAAAAAACCCGGCTATTCAGAAACACGACGATCCAATATAACATATCCAGCAACACATAACATCACATGCCATCAACGTAAGTAAATATGCGCATCCCAATTGTCGTTGACATATAGCAACGAAACCGGCGATATCACATATTACAGTTACGGTCGCAGAAAAGAAAGTGTAAAACTACAACATTTGGAATCCACAATCTCTTTAGACATCGTAAATCCGAAATATCACATACTTCATATTTCATGCCTAACTATATGAATTACACATATTGTATCACTTTCTAGATAAATAGACAGTATTAAACTTTCCAATCGAATAATCAAATACCCAAGATTTCCTAAATAGCTCAACACTTGAGCGGAGTTTAAAAATTCCAGAATACGTCACAGTACCAACGGTCAAGCCAACGCCTCACATGTGGCAACGCCGTACTGCCCCAAACCCTAAGGTTTAGAGGCGGTTCATATGGTCACATAATCGAGTTAAGGTTTGTGTTCTTCTAGAAGGGTCCATCACGTTACTTGCACATTTTTCCGAAAGATTTAAACCCAAGAAAAATTCAATACATCAAAGTTTTTCGTGCCGGGAAAAAATGAGTTAATGATATCCGTTCGAACATTTTAATACTTTCTAAATTATCCGGAAAACAGAACGAAATTAACTTTTCCGATCGAATCAACGAGTACCAAAAGATCCCCAGAAAACTCAACACTTAAGTCAGATTAAAAATACCCAGAAATTAGCAATTTTTCCTACGGATGTTACTGTGTCAAAGCGAGAAAGTAAGTCGTCTGTACTGCCGCGGATCCGCGGCGCAAGTTGGGTATTGCCGCGGTTCCGCGGCCAATTGTACGGCTTACTGTCTCGTTTTTCACAGCGTTGCTTATATTTCCATGCTGAATTTTTTAGGTATTTTTAATACAGAAAAATCACAGTTTTAAAAAAATGTCCTAAGAGTGGTTCAAATCATCATTTCGTGGTTCGTTCGGAGTTTTAACTTCGTATACACATCACCTAATGCTCTAGCTAGGCTCAGATACCACTGTAGGGTTACTAGGCACTCTAATAAGGTTCTACAAGCCATCAACCATGCCCGATTAAAATTTTAGCCATGCCGAATAACCCTAAACAACATCTTTGCTAGATAATTAGGGTAACACATGCAAGTAAATAACATTTATCACTAAGTGAATATGAAATACAACCTTTGTAGATCGGTCCTTCACTTCTAAAGCTCCTTGTTGTAGTCCCTTCGCTGCGATCATGGTTCTCCCGGACTCTTGCATGGCTTCACGAGGCGAAAGAAGCGTCCTTGCTTGAAGTCTTCGAGGCCGATGATGATCTACGTCGAGAGAATACCAACTCAAGCTACTACTTCACTAACTAGAGAATTAGTGAAGCAAACACTCTAAACTAAAGTGCTAGTCTAGTAGAGGATGGAGAAATAGGAAGTGGGTTCACTTTAGACTTTGTTTTCTCACAATGTTTCTCACTTTGGATCAAACCTTAGAGAGCTTTTTAGCTCAAGGAAGAAGATGAAGAAATAAAGAGAGAAAGATAATGATCAAGTGAGTGAGCTAACCATGGTGAGTGAGTATCATATACTAACTAATGTAGAGACATTACCATGGCTAATCCTTACTGGTTAGGTTAATAAAAATCTAAAATAAAACAAAGTTAGTGGACTTTGTCAAAGCATCCATAAGCTTCTACAAGCTTCATGCTTGTGACAAAAGCTCCACTAATTTGTAATTACCTTATATAATTATTAACCACCATTTAAAATAGAATGGTGTATGTCTTGCACACCCATGTATGATGTATCATCAACCATGATACAAAAAGAAAACACATTTTAATATATATCATATATATATTAAAGTCGTGCACATGTGAGAAAAAAAAACCTTAAGTGAACAAATGTTAGTTAATGTAAATTAGTATATCACATATACAATTATACACTAAATTATTAAATCAACACTTGACTTTATAATCCGGTTATATCTCATATAACCAACTAACATCCAATGTATTGACTTATCGAATCAACACTTGATTCGATAACCCGGCTATATCACATATAAACGACCGATACAAAAAGTCGCGAGAATAGAATACGGTATCACATACCCGCATTATTCTCGGTCCCGTACATATCACATATGCGCTCCTATTTCGTTTTTCCTGAGCCAGTAAAACCTCTATGTAGGACTCTAAAGACTCGTCAATACGCCGGCAGTATTTGATGATCATATCAAGCACCCACAAGCCGTCAGCGGTACTAGCTGGACGTAACGGCTACTCGGGTATTGAGCGATCAGAAGATCAGCAAGCAAGACCGCTCCAACTCCTGTAAAAGCCTAACGGTAACACTTCCCGTACAGTCCGGTATCCTCGTCTGATATGTCGCATATCAAGTCTCGGGGTGGTAAACGTCAAACCCCAATAACCGATAAGTCATGCCGATATGAGGCTCATAACGGATCAAAAAACTACTGGTAACACTTACCAGTAAATCTCTAAATCAGCCCTGGCTAGGGACTTCCCTGTTATGACCAATCGAGCACGGCGCAACATCAACCCCCAATACCGGGAGAGACGAAACCCCTCCTATCGCTCATTGCCTCCATGTGACTCGGGACTGTACCCAAAAACCACCGTTTTGCACGCCCTATTGGACGTGTTAAGGTGGAAATCAAAGCACAGTGGGAATCACACAAGACTCTATGATGATCTCGGGTCTACAGACTAACCTGCACAAGTGTCACCAGAGAACTACCATCTGGCGTGAGATATAATACCATCTGGGAGTTCTCGGCGAGTCCGTACAGTGTACCCAGTCTCCACTGAGCACCCGTATACCATCTCTGATGTCAAACACCAATGGATATAGGATCATCCATCGCCCATCTCATGGGTCGAGAAGCGTATACGCTAGTCTACTCTGGTATATCGATGCCCAGTCTCGATACACCTACGACTAGGAACATTAAAGGATGTACTTATGGACTACTCTGTCCACACTAGTATGATCTGCATCATAGTCGAGGTAGTCAAGTACACATTCTAAGGGCTTTACCAACAAGTAACTATAAGACAGCCTCAAGAGACAAATAAACATGTTAAGATAAAGACGAGCCAGATAGCATACTATCATATCGAGCAAGAAAGTCCTTTCTATATATGTCCAAGCATCCAATATAATATACATCATCTGTACAATACTGGCCTCTACGGCATACATACAACTAACAGGTTTGACATTCCATTAGCCACTGCGTAGATATGATGAGTAACCTCAGACACCCGAGAAGTACTTCGGTAGCCTCACGGACGGTGACAGGGAGGTTCTTGTTTATCCAGACTTGCCATTACTGCTGTTCCAGACTATGAGACGCGGCAGTAGGATGATTATAGTGTCGTTCTAAACTAGCTTTAGAAGTGCACGTATATATTATTCTGCCAGAGTGTTGTTGTGGTCAGTGGGAGCAGCGGAAGCATAGTGGACAAGTAGCTTATGTCTATTTATAGACTCGAGCAGATATAGCGGAGAAAGATCATCTATTTTTGATGTGACAGACATGGGTTTGACTTCATTGGAATAAGGGATGGATCTGTTAAGATGGTAGTATGGTGTGATGTCCTGGTATTTGGATAAAACACACAAAGTAGGAAGTAAAATTCCTATATACTACAATCGGTTGTACTGTGGTTGTCATACAGTTGTTTCTCCACACAGGATATGTATATAATATCAGACATTCTGGTTACTACATCTATGGTTTTAGATCTGGATTTGGGTAGTTTCCCAATCTGGGTACTTAGACAGTATTCTAATAGTATTTTAGAATGGACGACTCCTGGCATGGTGGTGTACCTGTAGGTGATGGAGTCTCCCTCTCTAAAGGTGTCTTACAGACTAAATTGGAGAGGGATATGCATGATTGGCATATCAATTGCTTAGGCAATTGAGTCAATCATGAGATGTCATGTACCACACCAGATATTGTTTTTGCACTAGATGCGATAAGTTTATATTAATCCAATCCTGAAGAAACATTCGGAAGCAGTTTTAGAACATAAGTGGATGTTCTAGGGATTTGATGGCGGCAGCCTCCTTCGGGAGACGGTTATCATTCCAGGATTCCAAGGTGACATGGATGACAGTGTGATTGTCAGAGTTATAGTTTTCCCTCTGACGAAGGGGGCAGTATTTTGGACAGGTGGTCCAAGAGGATACTGTGGGAGGCATGGTACAGGATACTGATTAGGTTCAGTTGACGATACAGTCTAAGAAGTTTGGATTTGGAGTTCATTTATGAACAAAGTCCCATCAGATATCCAGACATATTCTAAGACAGGTATTACTCAATTTGGGAGATGGTTTTCTCCACGAACTTGAGATTAAGAGAGACATAGAAAGAAACATCAGGGCGGATCCACTCACTGAGGCTATTTCTTGAACATAAGAGTTTTACAAACGGGCTTTGTGAAACTGATTAGTAGAGGAGTTGGGTGTTCGGTATCACACGGGCTGTGAGTATGCGACATCGCAATAATTAGCATTAAGTGCAAGTGGGAGATTGTTGGATGTAGTGCCCTCAAAGTCAATTATTGGATCGCAGGTACGTGATTGCAATGATTGAGAGAGGACCTATACCTGTAGGACAGTCATACTCGAGAAGATAGTATGCTATCTGCTTTGTCCTTATCATCGTGTATAGCTTTAGGTGACATGATCACTATTACACGTTGATAGAGCCCTTAGGATTCTTGCTTGACTACCTACAGTATGATGGCGATCATATACGTGAGAGTTGGGTAGTCCATAAGCATATCCTTAAAAGTGGTCCCTAGTCGTTTGAGTTTCGAGACAGGGCATCGATACTCCGGAGTGGACTAGTGTATACAGTCGAGACCCCGACGAGGGGCGGTGGCCTGTCTCACAAGCCATTGGTGTCAGTTGTTTCACCTAAGATGTATACAGGTGCTCATTGGGTTATGAGTGCACCGGACTGGACTCGCCGGGAACCTGCTGGTTGGTATTATACCTAGCGTCAGATAGCAGTTCCCTTGTGACATGTGTACAGGTTAGTTCATCGACCTGAGGTCGTCATTTGTCTCGTGTGAGTTCCCACTATGCTTAGATTATTACCCTACCACGACTCAAATGAGTCGTGCAAACATGTTTTAGTTGGGTACAGTCCCGAGCCACATAGAGGCAGTGAGCGGATCGGCAGGAGATTCGTCTCTCCCGCTATTGGGGGTGGGATCGCGCTGAGAGCCATTACACCAGTCCTTGTCCATGGAAGGTGAGAATTACTTATAGGTATTCCAGTAGTTTCTCAGGGTGTTCAGGGATACCCTCCGACACGACTTATACCGCTTTTGGGGGTCTGACGTTACCAGCCCCCTAGACTCGATATGCGATGCTCATAGACGAACGCACCGGACTGTACGGATATTGTCACTGATAGGCTCAGTAGGGTTCCAGGATGAGTTCGCTCATCGGCTTCCCTCTTGCTCAATACTTGGGGCGGCCGTTATGTACAG
The DNA here is from genome assembly GCA_030015575.1 of Agapanthus africanus. Taxonomy (NCBI): domain Eukaryota; kingdom Viridiplantae; phylum Streptophyta; class Magnoliopsida; order Asparagales; family Amaryllidaceae; genus Agapanthus; species Agapanthus africanus. Next base: position 222,802,220 of record JASDDO010000029.1, read on the forward strand.
CTTGTACCACTGACGTTCTTGTGGTTAAATCCACAGCCCGCGTATTGACGAGTCTTTAGAGTCCCCCACAGAAAGTTTTCCATGTTCGGGCGAAACGTTGTAGAGGCCGTATGGTTTTGTGGCAGCATTCGAACATGCACGTGCACTTGTGCACGTGTCATGGTTAGGACAGATAATACTGGTGGGCTTTGGTTTAAGCCAGATCCGTGTATTATATTGAGTCAGAATATTTTAGTCTCAACGTATTCGTATTCGGTCGGAATACGGATACAGGTATGTATTTACAGGTGAGGGGTATTCTCGTAATCCGTTACGAGATTACTTTTGAAGATGCATTTCATTTTGGGTTAATCATTTTGGTTTAAATGATTATTGGATTTGGAAAGTGTGACTCATTTGGATAACACATTTCTTCTAGTATGTTCACTAGTGACTCATGCTAATGAGTCACTAAGTGAGTCATGATAGAATTAATGGTGCTTTGTTTTGGGTAGGATATTTTATTGTTTTGTGTGGGATATGTTTTTGAGATCTTTTCTATGTTTAAAGACACAAAACCTCATTATATCTACTCACTTGAAAAAGAGGGCAGCCAAGGGCAATTTTTGGTGCTTGGTTATTTTGCTCACTAGAGTTTTCTTGAGCTCACACTCTTCAACTCTTTGCATCTTCTTCAACCTCCACCCTATCCCTCTCATGTGATGAGAACACTAGGGTGTTTGAGACAAAGTATTCCACTCATTCTCTACTTCATCTTGGACATGTCGGTTAGCATACTTCATGTCCGAGTTTCCTCGGTATAGAGGCGAGAGCCCGTATAAAGAATCGATGACGTGGTGCCACCGCGAAGAGGAGACCGGTGATCGTGCGAGATCGGAGATGTCGCGAGGAGCGTGGGATGATTGTTAAAGACCGAAGGACACGGATCGATCGGTATAGCTTTTCTACCTCTTTACAGTTTCTTAGTTTAGCGTTAATGGCAAGATCCGGGTTAAAGTATGCGATAGCGCCAGTTGTAAAAGTTTTTATTCCGCGTTTGGCCTCAGATTGACGGCCGGGGTGCTACCGTAGACTTATAAGTGCATAACCCCAGATGGATCGCTGTAACTCGGCGTTACTCATCATAGAACGTACCATAGGTGCGGTTCCGCCTATCCGATACACCGTTGTGTTGAGGTGTGTATGGAGGAGTAAGCTGAGAGAGAATTACATTCTCTTTTAAGTAATCCAGGAACTCGGCACTTAAGTATTCACCACCTCGATTAGATCTAAGTGTCTTGATACTTTTGCTTGTTTGTTTTTCTACTTCATTCTTCTATTCTTAGAATTTCTAAAAGGTCTCGGATTTATGTTTCATCAAGAATACAGGTCCATACCTTGAGAACTTGTATATATAATTAATGGAGTAGGAATAACAACTTTATGCATGTATAGAAATTGGACCACACATATCCCTGTGTATGAGTCACAAAAGCTCGGTGGCTCTTACACCGTGTCCAGTGAATGGAGTCTTTGTCATCTTTCTTTTGAGACATGATTGACAAGTTACATAAGACAGATATTCAAACGTTTCCAAATATCCCTCTTTATGTAAATTCATCAACCGTGTTTCATTTATGTGACCCAGTCTACATTGACATAAGAAAGCTTGATTTAATTCTGGAGACTTTCTTTTAAGTGTATTCTGGACGTTGAAAACCTGAGCTTGATTTAATACGTATATACCGTTATCTAGTGTACCAGACCCAATCAAAGCATGATTAAGGTGGATATGGACAACATCGCTTACAAATGTAAAATCATAACCTTCTTTAGATAGTAAGGATAGGTACACACAAACATTTATACAAAATCAAAATCTGCCCATTTGTCAATCCTAGGTGATATTCCCCTACGGATACAACATCCACGTTCATTCCATTAGCAACCGTAAGAGTGATATCACCTGCCTTGATAACTCTATGGTTTCTTAGAGCCTGCAATGAATTACAGATATGAGATCCTGATCAGGTATCTAGTACCCAGGAAGTAGAGTTAATTGACAGACAGTTTTCAATCATAAACACACCTGAAGCCGAAACCACAACGTGCTTCGAATCCTAGTTTCTGGCTTTCCAACCCCTGCAGTCCTTCTTCCAATGGCCTTTCTTGTGACAATAGAAACATTCCTTCTTCCCTACTTTTGGCCCCGAAACTTTTGCCTTGCCCTTTTCTTCTACCTTACTGACACCGCTTTTCGGCTTAGTGGAGGCCTTCTTCTTCTTCCCCTTTGCTTTCGCCTTAGATCTAGAAGAGAAAGATTCTCCAATAAGCAGAGCGGGTGTCTCCTTGGTTTTCTATAGGGTGCCCTCTGCACTCCTCAACATGTTAAGGAGTTCTGGAAGTGAAACTTCCTTCCCTTGAATGTTAAAATTCAAGATAAACTGGGTATAGGTAGTAGGGAGGGATTGTAGAATTAATTCAGTATATAAATCGGTCTCCAACGTGGTCCTAAGGTCTGCGAGCTCTTTAATGTAGCTAATCATCTTAAGGATGTGATCCTCTACAGATGACCCGATAGCAAACCTCGTTTGAAATAATTTCTTCGAGGTCTCATATCTTGCGATATGAGATTTCTCTCCAAATAAATCCTTGGTATGGAGGAAGATGGAAGCTAATTCTATCTTCTCATGCCACCTCTAGTGTTCATTATCCATTGAGGCCTATACAAGGCACTTGGCTCTCGAACTGTCTATTTTCCATGTCTTACGGATCTCAACATCCGCGACGGTGGAATCTGGACCTGGGACAGCAGGGTCTTTGGTAGTAAGGAGGTAGCCCAGCTTGTCAAAGGTAATGGCCATCTGGACATTCCTTAGCCAATCTTTATAGTTTGGCCCAGTCAATTTATTTTTATCTAGTAGTAACTTAAGCCCAGTCATTTTGTTCGCTGTAGTCAAGAGAGAGAGACGAAACATTCAGCATGATGCTCTTGGAAGTTTAGATTGGTTATTAGTTTATCTAAACAGGATGGCTCCCACTATTTCTCGAATCCACCTTCAAACCATAAAAGAAGAGTTAGTCAGGATTAATCTCACTCTTACAATTCTTGCTTAACCTTTCGGCCAGGCTAGTGTCGGTACATCGAGGGTGGTTTTCCAATTCTTTCACGAAGTTTCTTAATTACATCACCTCTTTTCCCTGGAGGCATAGCCCCGCTAACATCGTTCTAGGCACCTACTTGGTTTATAACATTGATTGTTTAGTGAAAAAATCTCCCGAAAAGTAGCGGATACTCACAGTAGGATCGGGATCCAAATATCATCGTGTGACAACCTTAAAGGAATCCTACCAAAATCATCACACTCCAAATGGTATGCAACACTAGCAAGTTTCATTTTTCTTTCAAACTCCCGATGTGAATTTTTTCCCCAGGCGCTTATAACCTTGATGAAGGCCAACATATCATAAGACGCAAGTGTTCATCACAGATAACTGCATTTTAATACCACTCATTAATTATCAATTTTGTATATATCGGTACTATTAAACAGTGTCTGCTCAGTAAATACAGATTACAGGTATTCATGACAAAACACTGGAAAACATACTCAAAGTCACGGATATGACATTTGCGAGCCGACACTGCAATCAGAACAAAAAACCGATCAATATCCAAAGAGTTCTTTTGCAAACAAATATGTGTACACAATTTTGGTCCAACGCAATACAAGTGTGCACATAGCTCTTTGATCCTTAGACCTAGGTGGGGGCTGCCTTGGCATAACTTGTGCAAGTGGGAATGTGTGAGTTGAGGTGTGATAAATGCAAAAGGTTATAATGTGATATAAAGCAACTAGTTTCAATCCAAATCCACTGAGTACAAACTAGAGCTATTTAAAGAAATCAAACAGTACCAGTAGGCAAGTGGAGAGCACACATGATCACCTCACCAATACGAGCCCCATTGCTCATAACTCGACCGGCGACATTCCCCATAAAACCGGCACCACCAATCCCCTTTGCTCCATTTGTCCCCATTTTTCTTGTGTGTATTTCATAGGGTCACATCAACTTATTTTTGTTGTTTGTTTATTCTAGAATGAGGCCTATAAATACCAGAACAGATTTAGAGAGAGGGTATGTAAATATCCAAATCCATAGTTTAGTTTTAGTTTTTGGTTTAGCTTGAGAGTTGTGTGAGCTCAATTTGGTTTTCTTCTTCTTCTTTCCTCTTGGAGTTTTCTTTTGAGAGCTTCATTATGGAGGTTGAACAAGTAACCAACACCTTGTATCTCAACTCATTCAAGTGTTATTATATTTGTCTTTGCTTTGTTTATTTTCTTATTTTGTTATTTTCTTTTCTTTTTATCATGCTTGAGTAATATCTTTTGGTTGTGGTGATGGTCAAGATGGGAGATGAATGGCTTTGCTTTCCTCCTCCTCTTGTTAAAGTTTAATGTGCTTAGGATATGATTATAAAGTTAGGATTGTAACTTGGATTGGTTTGATATGGTATGTTGATTCCATGGTTACTTGGTAACCTCATCACATACCATATTCTCTCTAAAAAACCCCATTTTGCTAGCTTAAGGTTAGAATCAATTTACGGTTGAGGTTTCTAAGTTTAGATATGGTATTTTGTGATCAAGTGGCTTGACAAACCTCTTGGTTTCATATACCCTATACTATCAGAAACCCTTAGCAAACTTAACACTAAAACTACTTGCTCTCACTCACTAATTTGTGTTTTTGATGTTGTGGTATGTTTGCTAACCCTTATACTTAGTGTTGATACTTCAAGCTTGGACATACAAACGGTAAGTGAACAAGACGTATTTGTTTCGTGTTTTGCGTCGAAATCCGAAAACTTGATGATTTGTGCTTCGCAATAGCCTTGACAAGTCATGTTTCATGTCTGGATCGACACAAAGACGGACAACTCATGATCAAAGGAGCGTCGAAGAAATCGCCGCGATTCAACCATCCGAGCCAAAGCCACGGCCACCTTTCATCTTAACTAGTTTTATATTTTCGTGTTTTATAATTCGTGACAACAAAACCCAATTCTTTATTTCTCAAAACTTTAGCAACAAAACCTGATCACCAATTCCCTTTGAATCGACCCGTATTTGCCGTCTCCCTACAACGTGTCGTGCACTTACGGTTTTATAAATTTTAAAATGAGACCGAGCTCACGTACGCAACTATTTTTTAAAAACAATCCCTTTTCCAAAACATGCACATTTGCGTGCGCGGGTGATGCCTCAACAGCAAGTCAAGTTTTACCCGTCATTATCAAGGTTAATTTGAACCCATCTGTACAAACCCTTGACGAAGGCCAAAATAGCTGTATGACTATCCCAAATTAACACATCTATCTATACTACAGATGAATTCCCAGCAGCTACCAATCCCTATGCCTTGGCAAAGGTCAAAATACATAGCTTGAATACTACTGAATACCCATCTAAAATGATGGAGGGCTACGACCGGTTTTGGTGAAATCATGAACGTAATGAACTTGATATAGTCGAAGGAACTATGATAGCTTTTAAAAGGAGTGATTTAGGCTCCGCATTTTAAAGTTGTTTTGAAATTGTTCCAATGATTTAAACTTTGGTTTGTTTTCCTTGAATTAAACAGTATTAATGTGGTCTCATCATTTAACCCTATCATTGCAGAAAAGAAACGAAAATAGAACGTAAGCTTATGCCATCCGCATTCGCCATAGGGCCACGTCATGCACCGTTAGGTTAGTTAACTAACGGAAGAGCGGGGGCTGGACTAGCGCGGGTGCAAAACATAAGCAACGTTTATTATATATAATATATATAGCCATTCATCTCATGCAATAATAGGCATTCCAGATGACAGATCATAGATAAATATATTGAATATACTAAGAATATCATGTTTCGTTTTAGCCTAGAACGAAAGACGGATTCCACGGTCGTGATGAATAGTCAAACCCCACCCTAGACCCCTACGGGTGCGGCAAACTACCCGCCAAATTCCCGAAGTGAAGCAACCTCTCTTAATAAAATGAGTAAGCCACTCAGCACTTCAAGAACCCGGTAGTTTGTGCACCCTACCTTGGGACTATCCTAGGTGGAAGAAAAGGTAAATGAAATAATACAATGGTGGCTACAACCTCAACCCGGATGTGCCCCGCAAAAAAAAATATTACATCAATTTAAAATTTTACATGAATGAAAGAAAATAAAACACACTTCTCACATCCCCTTGGCTATTCATCCACGACGATCCAATATTTCATATACACAAACCATCATCAAGATATAAATATGTGCAACCCCCTCTAATCGACATATAGCAATTAGTAGACGTTCGGCAACACAAAGATAACATAATATGAAATCTGGGCAAAATCAAACAACACCTGAATACCTAAATCCAAGATTACAGAACACCACCAAAATTTCAAGATCAAACGCCTTAAAACGGCCGGTGAGGCCGAGAAATAGAACATTTGGCCAACCAAAATTTTGAAGTTTTGTCTCGTTTTTCTGTAGTGTTCTAGTTAATACAAGAAGAGCACTCAACAATTGTTTCAAAAAAAATTAGAGGCTCTTTAAAAATTAACAGAAACTTGGATTTCGTTTTAATCGTTTCGGAGTTATTTCGGTTTCGTAACTTTAAACAACGTCTAATCTGCTAGTTAAAGTTTGAGTAGGCTCCTATACCACTGTAAGTTGATGTCGCGCACCCCGCAGGATCACGGGGAGGCGGAATTTACATTAAAACGATTTTTCGTACTTCGCAACACCGACTTCAACTCCAGAATCTTTACGGAAAGCTTAACTTGCTATATCTACTAGGAGGTTCTACCTACTATGTTAGGGTTTATACCTCCTTGTTTAGAAGTCTTTCGGGTCTTCTTCTTCTCTTCCTCTTCTTGAGCTCCTCGAAGATCGGATCGCGTTGAAATGTCGGCCTCCTCGTGTCGAAGACGATCCACCTGAGAGTATGTACTTCAAGCTCCAACCTCTAAACCGAGGTAACTAAGGTACCTAGTTTGCTAAGCTAGGTATCTTAGAAGATGTAGAGTGTCTAATGGTGTATTTTATTATATATAACCCTATGGCTCACAACACATGTAAAGGTTAAGGTTTTGAGGAAGGAGGAGAAAATGGAAAGAGAAAAAAAATGAGCAAAAAATCAAGTGTCTGGCCAAGTGAAGAATGGCTCATACTACATCACTCATGAAGTATGGATTATTTTCATATAGAAAATAACAACCATGCTTCAATATTGTATCCAAAATAATAAAAAAATGCATAAGCCATGCATCACTCCCATGCCTCAAATATCTCCATTTTCCTCCTCATTAATCTATTTCCAAAATAGATAAATCCAAATAATGAGGTGTCCCCTTCCAGAAGCATCTCTTGTGAAATTACAAGAACGCCCTCACCGTATATACATAACCATATTCGTATTCCGAAAAATACGAATATATTGAGATAATAACAATCTAATAATATAATACTAGGATACGGCTTAAACCAAAGCCCACTAGTATTAACGGTCTGAACAACATCCGTGCAGCTAGTACATGTATATGATCGGAACCCTGCCGTAAAACCATACGTTCTCTACATCGTTTCGCCCGAAGCAGGGAAACCCTCTGTGTGGGACTATAAAGACTAGAGAGTACGCTGGCAGAGGGTTTAACCACAAGTCCGTCGGCGGTACTAGCTACATGTAACGTCTACCCAGGTATCTATCGATAAGATGGCTGAAGAGTAAACTCATCCGAACTCCTACTGAGTCTATCCGTGACAATCTCCGTACAATCTGGTCTATTCTTCTAAGAGTATCGCATATCGGGCCTGGGAGGTAGTAAACGTCAGACCCCTAATAGCGCAATAAGTCGTGCCGGAGTATAGCCCAAAACACCTTGAGAAACTACTGGAGTGCCTACCAGTAAATCTCGCTTGCCTTGGTGAGAGACTTTGTGTAATGGCTTTTAGAGCACGGCGCGATATCAACCCACAATACCGGGAGAGACGAATCCTATCTAACTGCTACTGCCTCCAAGTGCTTCGAGACTGCACCCAACTACTACCTCTTTGCATGACTCTTTTGAGTCATGGTAGGGTAGTAATCTAAGTACAGTTGGAATACACTCGAGACGAATAGTGATGTCAAGTCAACGGACTAACCTATACTCATGCCACCTGGGAACTGCATCCTGACGATAGGTATAATACCAACCAGCAGTTCCCCCGTGAGTCCGTCCAGTGGAACTCATAACCCAATGAGCACCTATATACTATCTCCGGTATGACATACCAATTGCTGTGGGACAGGACATCTCCCCAGCTGGGATAAGAAGCGTATACACTAGTCTACTATGGAGTATCGATGCCCTATCTCGATAATCCTACGACTAGGGACTAGTATAATGATGTGCTTATAGACTACCCAGCCCCACTAGTGTGACGGCCATCAAAACACTGGTAGTCAAGCAAAGATCCTAAAGGATTTACCAATATGTATTTGCGATATGGTAAAAGAAACATATACACATATTGAGGTAGAATCAAACCAAGTAGTATACTACCATATTGAGAAAGACTATTATTATATCTTTGTATATCCCAAGCATCCAAAATGTAATATAAAATCCAGTATTTTACAATAATGGCCTCGGCCATATATCACTAATATATGTTATATAGTAGTAGAGCAGGACTGGTCTGAGGATGGTACCTAAGTGTTTTTGTATGCATCAATATTTACTGAAAAGGTTTTCAAAAAGAGCTATAGTCTCACAATTTTCCTACGTGTTTATGAGCGACACAAAATTTTACAAAAAGAAAACCCTTCTAAATCATTTTCAAAGAGGCGGGACGTATATCTTAAGCAAAACATGTGCGTGTGTATATTTCTTCACAAATGAGCGTCCGCTACTTGTGTCGTGTTATACGCATCACACGGCGATTTGAAATGAATTTTTCATACATTTTTTATCCACTTAAACGATTTTACAATGATGCGTACTATATATGTATTGTAGCCTTGACTATATTTTGTTTGATAAACGGTAGATTTCTCAAATGGCATAATTCTTCATAGATTTTACGAATTGCATGACGCTTGAAGGAGTTTCGATTATTGAGTTCCGTACTTGTGTTCATGCACACGTGTTGCGCTATGATATTTTTAGCTTATTCGTGATTTCGGAGCACTGTTGATTTGATTTGCTTTACTGAAATGTTTTAATACTTGGGGGTTTAAATTTAAATTCGGGGACCGAATTTATTTATGGCGGGAAGATTGTAAAATTTCATAAAATAGAAATTAATTTTTTTGAATTTAGATAGTTAAAGATAGTGAGAATATTCCTACATCCCCACTCTCCATTCGTAGAGAGCTTGGAGTGTCGTTCGCTTCACTAGGTGAAGCCGGAGCTTGGATCGGTTTCCCTCAGGTGGATCTTCTTCGTCAAGGGCGATTGCCACTCAAGCTCGATCTGGACAGCATACATAGAGCATGGAGGGGTCTTCCATGATTGGGTGGACACGCGTCAAAAGTAGTATTTCGTATCTTTGCATGCTTGGTTTGCTAGTTTAGGAGTTTGGATCGATTCTAGGTTTGGGGTTCTTTCGTGTTTGCTTGAATTTTTTGTTTGTCATCCGTTTGCGCCGCGGGCACTAGGGAACCCTACAGCGGTATCAGAGCCTCGGAAACACCTTAAACTAGCTAGTTATGACATTAGAAATCATGTTTTTCGGGCATCGAAAACTGTCAAAAAACAGTCCCGAATTTTTGTGTTTTGAGATGTTTGCACACCCTGCGGGCTCACGGTTCAATCCGAGAAGCCGCGGGGTGGTGTGTGGGCACCCCGGGAAGGGACCTAACGGCTGGGCCTACTCCCCAAGACCACTACAAGGTGGTCCTTGCGGGGGGTCCCAAAACTGCCCCCCATGGGCAGTTTCGGGTCAGCCTCACCCTCTGGCTAGCTCATGGTGGTCTCGGGGGTAGGGTACCCCCTCTAGGGCCCCCGACTCGAAGTTAATTTCGTGCTCTAACTCTCCGCGATGTTTCGAGCATGTTCATTTTGATTCGGAATTCCGAATTGGCTCAAAACTCGACTTTTTTGGATGTTTAGTGCACTTGGTTTTTGATGGTTGGTAAATTTGGGATGTGCGCCAATAGTGTTTTGGAATTCTAATGTCGTGACATTGTTTGCGTGCGTGGATGTGTTTTTAACGTTGTCAAATTTCTATATGCTCAAGTAGACGGGGTTACACACTTGTTTCGGTTACTTGTTTCTGTGGATTTATATCTTGATTATAGTTTAGTTTGATTGTTGTGTCGGATAGCCCCCCGTGCGTTGCTTGTACATTTTTGATTTATTATGTTGTATTCATTTGTTCGGGATGAGCTCCAACATGTGTCCACCATTTCCGTATTATGTATATTTTTTTATTGGGGCTCGTCCAGGATGTGGTCGATATCACCATTGTATATATTTCATTTCCGTACTAGGATTAACCCAAGAGAAGTGCTCGAGTAGCTGGTTTTTAGAGTGCAGCAGGTGGCCATTCCATGGAGTTGAGACCGGGCCACCTCGCTTTTGAATTGGCGGGTTGCTCGCCAAAGTTGCAGGGGTTTTTGGATTCGACCCATGGATGGGGTGCAGAAGTTACCGGATTCTAGAAAGCAGCGGGTGATCGACTCATTTCATTGAGGGCGTGTTACCCAGTTTCTAGGATTGGCAGGTGGCTTTCCGCACTCTTAGGGGTCTAGGATCGACTATGTATGAGCTATCCACACGACTGGAGAACATCGTGTTTCATTTACAGCTCAGATGAAACGCGGGGCTCTAAGTTTATCCGCTATTCCATATTGTTGTTCGCATGACTGTGATGATTCTTATCTGCCTGTGATAACTATTATTTTCCTGCGATGTTGATATATATAAATATATATATTATATTACTAGATTCATTTATATGTTTTTCATCCATGCTAGCTCTGTCCCCGCCAAACCGTAGGTTAAGTAACCTTACGGTGAAGACCCGGGACCCCGTAGCGAATGCGGATGGCATATAAAAGCATGTTATTTTGGTTGTTTCTGTTGTAGCTTAGAAACTAGATTTGATGGGACTGCATTATATCTTTAATGCAAAGAAAACAAACCTATTTGATGTTGTCGGAACCAATTTTTAAAACTACTTAGTTTTCTTCATAACAACTGTCGTATTCTTTTGCTTTATATTGAGGTATTCGGTTAGGAATATCCTGCACCTCATTCTATGAGGGAAGAGCCTTGATCCCTTCACGGGGAATTCTCTCTTAAGCAAAGGTTTATGTTACTAGTTTTAAAAAGCGGATCTTAAACCACTCTATTTCAAAGCCACTCGAGTTTCTTCAACGATATCATGTTCATTACGTTAAAGATTTTTCGCCAAAATCAGCCGTAGCCCTTCGTCGTTTCAGATGAGTATCAAGTAGTATTCATGCTATGTGTTTTGACCATCGCCAAGGCATAGTGTTTGGTAGCTAGGGGATACTTGTCTGGAGCATAGGTAGATGCATTAATCTACGACAGGCGTACAATTGTTTTGGCCTTCATTAAGGGCTTGTACGAATGGGTCTAGATTAATTAGGACAATGACGGGTTGAACTTAACTTGCGACTTATGATGTTTTGACCTTCTTCAAGTTCATAAGCGCTTGGGGCAAAAACCATATTGAGAGTTTCAAATACAAAGGAAACTTGCCAGGCATGCACGTACCTTCTGGAGTGTGGTGACTTGAGTGGATTCCATCAGGTTATCACACGATGATAGTTCGCTCCCGATTCCCACTGATGAGTAGGTATTACTTCTCAGGAGATTTTTCACTTCATAATTAGCTAACCTATTAGATGTCTAGAAAGTGTTAACGAGGTTACGCCTCTGCGGAAACGAGGTTATTAATTGGGTCCGTGCGAAAGCTAGGGGACCTCCCTCAGAGTACCAACACTGACCTGGCTGAATGGTTAGCGAACTTGTAAGGTGTACATGATCCCGTCTAGTTCTCCTTTTAAGGTTTGAAGGAGAATTCAAGGAAACAGTGGGATCCATCCTGATTAGATAAAGTGATAACCAATCTAATATTGATAGAGTGCACGCTTGTTGTTTCTTTTCTCTCTCTCTGGTACAGCGACCCATGACTTACCTAAAACTCATTAACCAAGTTAACCGAACCTTCTTACACACGTTGTCTTCGGATTGTCATGATTCACGACAAAGTCGCAAATATCCTTGCTACTCCTACTTTCTCTTTGCATTTCTCCAGAACACTGTGTATCACTACGATGATCCATATTGCTTGGAAATGACCATCGTATCGTTACATACGAACTCGAAGAAATTATTTCTGTCGAGGATGGTCAATGGTTATGGAGAATTTAGATTGTATTATTTGGTTGTCTCTACTTTTTACCTTCTTTATGGTTGCGAGAGATCCATGTATTAAGAGAGTACACATATTACGCTTATTGGATAGTCTTCCTCCAAACCTTAAGCAGGTGCTGAAAGGTAGGGAAAGAAGAAAACCGGTTAGCGTAAGTGTGGTGTACAAATGGTAAGATGTAGTGACATATAAAGGGAATGAAACGAGGGCAAACGAAATTGCTACTACCGTTATGAATCTGGATTGGGAAAAGGCATTACTAGGAATACCCGGCTACCCCCATGAAACATTTATGTTTCAGATTTTCAGTGTACTTGTTACCGAGAACTGTTTTCCCAATTAATTCTGACTCCAGGGTATGTATTTACCGGATTTGGATCTCACATCTGTATGGTGTTACAAATGCTGAGAAGGAGTAGAATATTGGTGTTAGTGTATATACCCTAGAGGCCATTACTGTATCATACTAGTATGTATATTACTTGATGGAAGCTTGGGATATTCACAGTTGTATAGACAATCTTGCTCAATATAGTAGTATGCTACTTGGTTTGTCTCTGCTTTAATGTGTACATGTGTGTTTCTTTTATATCACCTATAAGCATTAGTAGAGCCCTTAGGATCTTTGCTTGATTACCGGCGTTGTGATGGCGATCACACTCGTGGGGGCTGGGTAATCCACAAGCACATCCTTATACACGTCCCTAGTCGTGGGATTATCGAGACAGGGCATCGATACTCCAGAGTAGACTAGCGTATGCGCTTCTCATCGCAGCACGGGCGACGGTCTGTCCCACAGCCGTCAGTACGTCGTACTTGAGATAGTATGCGGGTGCTCATTAGGTTACGAGTACACTGGACAGGACTCATCGGGAACTGATGGTTGGTATTATACCTATCGTCAGTTATCAGTTCCCAGGAGACATGAGTACAGCTTAGTCCGCTGACTTGACACTGTCACTTCGCCTCGAGTGTGTTCCCACTGTTCTTTGATTACTACCCTACCACGGCTATACTAAATCATGCAAACAGGTAGTAATTGGGTGCAGTCCCGAAGCACTTAGAGGTAGTGACGGTTAGACAGGATTCGTCTCTCCCGGTATTGGTGGTTGACATCGTGCTGTGTCTAGGAGAGCCATTACACGAGTAGTCCCTGGCCAGGGCAAGCGAGATATACTGGTAGGTTTCCAGTGTTATCTCAGGGTGTATTGGGCTTCACTCCGACACGACTTGTACCGCTATTAGGGGACTGACGTTTACCGCCCCCTAGGCCCGCCATGCAATGTATCAGACGAACAGACCGGACTGTACGGAGATTGTCACATAGAGGCTCAGTAGGAGTTCGGATAGGTTCATCTCATCGGCCTTCTTATCGATATCTACCTGGGGACCGTTACGTACAACTAGTGCCGCTTGCGATCTGTGGTTAAACCCACTGCCAGCGTAGTGTCGAGCCTTTAGAGTCCTACACAGAGAGTTTCCCTGCACTGAGCGAAACGTGTAGAGGCCGTATGGTTTTACGGCAGGGCTGCGATCACTTACGTACACTAGTGTGCGTGTGGTGTTCGGGCAGGCAGTAGTAGTGGGCTTTGGTTTAAGCCAGATCCTAGTATTGCACGGATGGATTTGTTTTGTCTTCTGTGCATCCGCATTCTACGGAATGCGGATGCAGGTGTGTATGCACATTTTTCCGGAGCGATGAAGGAGGAGGTGCCTCATCTAGGTTTTGGCAGTTGGTTCGGCCAAAACCGTTATGTGGCAGGCTCATTAGGGTTTTGACAGTTCGTTTGGTCAAAACCATTATGAGCCGCGGACATCATTTGCTAATCCTTTTAGTGATAATTTTATGATGGCTAATTGCATTGACCATTTGACCCCGTTGACCTCTTTTGACTTTGTTGACCGGTTGACCGTGTTGACCATTGATTTTCAAGAGGGATCTACACTCTTCTTTTCTTTTTCTTTTTCTTTTGGATTATGATAATGGTCATTTCAATGTAGCCATCAACTTTATCTTGATAGGATTTGTAATGATGGTTTTAGTGCATTATTGGAACCATGTTTAATTTCTTTAGTTCATAATTTCTTTCTCATTCTCTCTCTTGCCTTTTCAAGTGAGACGAAAAAGAAATGAACCATGGTTGCTAGTTCCTCCTTCTTCTTTCTCCTCTTGATTCATCTTTTGATCTCATGTGTTGAGAGATAAAGATCCTACAAAGACAAAACCATCCCTTTATCACTTCTACACAACCTAGGGCTTCTAGATTAGCAATCTCTTTGCCATAGTTACCTAGGCTCGAGGTGAAGCTCGGTGTACATCTCTCGGGTGGATCGCCTTCGACTTAAGGAGGCCGTGGAGGTGACCAAAGTCCGGATCAAGCCTCGCAGCAAGCAAGGAGAAGAACAACAAGAAGGGAAGGATTTCAAGCTGAGGTATAACCCCTAACCGAGTAGATAAATCTCTAGTTAGGATGCTAGTGTATTGTTTAGTAAAGATCCGGCTTTTACGGTCCATGTTACCAAGTCTAGAAAATTTTTTGTTTTACCGTTTCCGCAACCCCGAAAGTACCGGGAGAGGTAACGTGGACCTAACAGTGGTATCATAGCCTAACTAAACACACCCTAGCATGTTAGCAAAGTGTTTAGAATTTCGACCGGACGAAAAACCGCAAAACACCCCAGATATTTCAAGTTTCTGCCGATTTTTTTTCTTTTCAAAAATTAATAAATCATACACTAAAAATCGGCTCAGGCTTTTCTTAGAAAACTTAAGAAATTTGATCCCCTAACTCGTCTAAAGCGCCGCGGAACCGCGGCAGATTTAGCTCAGTTGGGGGATCTGCTTCCTGCAGTTTTCTTTGATGGGTATTTTGGGAGTTTTACAATATGACTTTTCTGCCTAGATTTTCCAGAAAGCAAAATTTGTTTTTGGGGCTCAAAAATCCGTATTTTTGGTCGATGTTCTATAGACTTTGGCTATTGGTTATATCTGTGATGTTATATGTGTATTGAACGTCTACTAATCGCTATACGTCGATTAGTGGGGGTTATACATATCTGTGATCTGTAATGCTGATGGTTTGTGTATATGAACTCGTTGGATTGTCACGGATGAATAGCCGGGTTGGATGTGAGATGAGAGTTTCTTTTTCTTTCATTCATGTAATAAATTTATAAATTGATGTAATATTATTTGTATGGCCGCACAACCGGGTCGGGGTTGTAGCCGTCATTATATAATTCTTTTTACTGTTTTTGCTCCTAGGATAGACCCATGGAGGGGGTGCACAAACTACCGGGTATCTCGAAGTGCCGAGTGGCCTACTCACGGCGTTGAGGGAGGTTTCTTCGCTTCGGGTACTTGGCGGGTAGTTTGCCGCACCTGTAGGGGTCTTGGGTGGGGTATTGGCTATTCATCGCGACCGTGTAATCCGCTTTTCGTTGCAGGCTCGAACGAATCGCGGGTTCCTAGTATATCCAAAGTGTTCATCTGTGATCTGGATTGGCTATCATTGCTATATATCTATATATAATAACTATTTAGGCGTTGCTTATGTTTTTCAGCCGCACTAGCCCAGCCCCCGCTCTGTCGTTAGTTAAGTAACCTAACGGGTGATGACGGGGCCCCGTGGCGAATGCGAATGGCATAAGCGTACGTCATATTTTGGTTGTTTTCTGCAATGGTAGGATTTAAATGATGGGACGCATTAAAAGAACTAATGCAAAAAAATAAACCTAAAAGACGTTGTTGGAACAATTTTTCAAAAAAGCTGTTACTATAAGGACGTTCACTTTTGTTTTGCATCGAGGTATTCGGTTATGAATGCCCAGCACCTCAGTCGACGAGGCAAGGGCCGAGATCCCTTCATCGGGAGTGACCCCTTGGACAAAAAGTTTGCGTCAGGGTAATAACTTCACTATAGTCGATTATTCTTGCTTTGCATCGAGGTATTCAGTTGGAATATCCAGCACCTTATTCGATGAGGAAAGAGCCGAGATCCCTTCACAGGGAGTGACCTCTTTAGCAAAAGTTTTCGCCACTATATTTTTCAAAAGATTACCAGGATCCTTCAACGATATCAAGTTCATTACGTTAACGGGTTTATCGCCAAAAACCCAGCCGTAGCCCTCCGTCATTTCTTACAAGTAACACTTAGTATTCGTGCTGCGTTTGTTGACTCCGTCAAGGCGTAGTGTACGGTAGCTGAGTGCTGCTTGTTTGTATCGGTATATGGGATTGGTTAGGACAGTCGTATAACCTTGTTGACTCCGTCAAGGGTTATGCGGGCGGGTTTAATGCAATCCAGATAATGACGGGCTGAACTTGACTAGGACTCTTTGATTTGTTGACTCCGTCAAGGTCACTTGGGTCCTAGGGGAAAAAACCACATCGGGAGTTTCAAAAGTACTGAAACTTGCTAGTGTTGCATACCATTTGGAGTGTGTTGATTCTGGTAGTATTCCTTCAGTTTTGTCACGCGATGATATTTGGATCCCGATCCTACTGTGAGTATATGCAACTCCTCGGGAACTTTCTCGCTTAACGATCAATGCTATAAACCAAGTAGGTGTCTAGAAAGGTGTTAGCGGGGCTACGCCCACAGAGAAAAGAGGTTACTTAATTAAGGAACTTCGCGAAAGCGTTGGAAAACCTCCCTCGAAGTACCGACACTGGCCTGGCTGAACGGTTAAGAAAGTATTGTACGGTGAGATTGATCCTGACTAATTCTTCCTTTATGGTTTGAGGAGGGATTCGAGAGACAGTGGGAGCCATCCTGTTTAGATAAATTAAAAACCAATCTAAACTTGCAAGAGCGCACGCTGAGTGTTTCTTTTCTCTCTCTCCAGGTAGCAACCATTTCACGCCCTAATCAAGATAATAAAATGTATCGCTTGACCGATCAGAATTCTTATTCGGGACTGGGGAACGTTGGTTCGGCTCTAACTTGTGACAACAGTCATAAGTATGAGCAAGGGAAAGGGGATTGTATGGATTCTCAGGATACCCAGTTGAAGAAGAAGCATGGTTTTGCATCTACTTCAGGTGTTCTTGTAATTGAGAACTGTTTTACGGTCAGCCCTACCTCCTGAGTACTTGATACCGGATCAGGATCTCATATCTGTAATTTATTGCAGGGACTGAGAAAAAGTAGGAAAGTTGCACCGGGTAATATGTCGCTCAGAGTAGCGAACGGAGCATAAGTTAATGCGGTAGCCGTCGGTGAATATCACCTAGTATTGCCAAATGGCAAGACTATGATTTTGAACGATTGCTACTATGTACCTTCCATGGTTTGCAACATCATATCAGTTTCTTTACTCGATAAAGATGGATATAACTTTGTTCTTGATAGAAATATCATGAACATTTACCTTTATAAGGTACTGGTTGCAGAAGGTACACTGTGTAATGGTATCTACGTTCTAAATCAGAATACAGTTCTCAACGTACAAAACACACGCAAGAGGAAGAATTCAGATACGAATGAATCCTACTTGTGGCATTGTAGACTTGGTCATATCGGAGAGAAAAGACTGAGTAAGTTGCATAAAGATGGACTCTTGAATACGTTCGAGTTTTCATCCTATGAAACTTGTCAGTCTTGTCTCAAAGGGAAGATGACCAAATCTCCGTTCACCGGACATGGAGAAAGAGAAACAGAGCTCTTGGGACTCATACACAGTGATGTATGTGGTCCGATGTCTATACATGCAAGGGGTGGGTTCTCGTACATCATCACATTCACTGACGATCTCTCTAGGTTCGGATATGTGTACCTTATGAAACACAAATCTGAAGCTTTTGAGAAATTCAAGGAATTCAGAAAGGAAGTAGAGAACCAGACTGGCAAAAGTATTAAGATCCTCCAGTCTGATAGAGGAGGGGAGTACTTAAGCACGGAATTCCTGGATTACTTAAAAGAGAATGGTATTCTCTCTCAGCTTACTCCTCCTTATACACCACAGCACAACGGTGTATCGGAGCGGAGGAATCGTACCCTATTGGATATGGTTCGCTCCATGATGAGTAGTGCTGAGTTACCTCTTTCATTTTGGGGACATGCGCTTCAGACAGCGGCATACCTATTGAATTACGTTCCATCCAAATCAGTGCCTAAGACTCCATATGAAATATGGAGCGGAAGAAATCCGTATCTTAAGCGATTTAAGATATGGGGTTCTCCGGCCTATGTGAAAACACAGAAACCGGACAAGCTAGAGGCACGGTCAGTTCTGTGTAAATTTGTGGGATATCCTAAAGACTCACTAGGATATTTGTTCTACCACACTGAGGAACAGAAGGTGTTTGTATCTCGCCACGCTACCTTTTTAGAAAGGGAGTTTCTTGCAAAAGAAACTAGTTGGAGTTCGGTAGAACTGGAAGAAATTCAGCGACCACAAAATGTAACTGAAAATTTGGAGGAACCACTGAATTCAATAACCCCAAACGAACTTCAGCCACTCCGCAGATCTGGTAGGATTTCTCATCCGCCCAAGAGATACTACGGTTTTCTTATAGACGGGGATCGAGAGGATTGCATCATGGAAGAAGATGACCCTACCAGTTTCAGGCAGGCCATTATCAGTAGGGACTCTGATAAGTGGCAGGAAGCAATGCAATCCGAAATGGAGTCCATGTACGCCAATAATGTGTGGACCTTGGATATTGCTCCACCTTGGATAAAACCCGTTGGATGCAAATGGATCTACAAAAGGAAACTTGGTGTAGATGGGCAGGTAGAAACCTATAAGGCTAGACTCGTTGCAAAAGGTTTTCGTCAAAGACCTAGTTTGGACTATGACGAAACTTTTTCTCCGGTGGCTATGCTCAAATCCATTCGGATCCTACTTGCCATTGCTGCCTTCCATGACTATGAAATCTGGCAGATGGACGTTAAAACGGCTTTCCTAAACGGTTGTTTGGAAGAGTGCGTTTACATGGATCAACCAGAAGGTTTCGTAGACAGTGGGAGCAGCGGGAAAGTGTGCAAGTTGCTTAAATCCATTTATGGATTAAAGCAGGCATCGCGGAGCTGGAACATCTGTTTTGATGAGGCAATCAAGGAATTTGATTTCATCAAGAACGAAGATGAACCCTGTGTCTATAAGAAGATTGTAGGACGAACTGTCGTATTCCTAGTCTTGTACGTGGACGACATTCTTTTGATAGGAAATGACATTCCTATGCTACAATCGGTCGAGCTATTTTTGTCACAAAGGTTCTCCATGAAGGACCTGGGTGATGCCTCGGTCATTCTGGGGATCAAGATCTATAGAGATAGATCCAAGAGACTACTGGGACTTTCACAGTCCAGGTACATAGAGACCGTACTAAAGAGATCTAGTATGGAGGGTTCCAAGCGCGGTAACATACCTGCATTGCACGGAATTACCCTCTCCAAGAAGATGTCTCCTAAGACTGACGAGGAGAGGGTTCGCATGAGCACTATACCCTACGCTTCGGCGGTAGGATCTATAATGTATGCGATGCTATGTACAAGACCAGATGTAGCTTACGCGCTGAGCGCGGTAAGCCGGTATCAGTCAGACCCAAGGGAGGACCACTGGACAGCAGTGAAGAACATTCTCAAGTACCTTAGAAGGACTAAGGAGATGTTCCTCGTTTACGGTAAAGGAGACCTCAGGGTCGAGTCCTTTACCGATTCAAGCTTCCAGAGTGACAAAGATGACAGCAAGTCTGTCTCGGGTTTTGTGTTTACCCTCAACGGAGGGGCGGTATGTTGGAGGAGTTCCAAACAGGATACCGTCGCAGACTCGACGATGGAGGCTGAATACATTGCTGCAAGCGATGCCGCAAAAGAGGCGGTCTTGATGAAGAAGTTCATTAGTGAACTTCAGGTGGTTCCGTCCATTGTTGACCCAATACCTTTGTATTGCGATAACAATGGGGCTATAGCTTTAGCAAAGGAACCAAGGTCCCATCAGAAATCCAGGCACATCTTAAGGCGGTATCACCTGATCAGGGAGATCATTGATCGCCAGGAGATCGAGGTGCGGAGAGTAGACACAAAAGACAACACGGCGGATCCATTCACGAAGGCCTTACCCCAAACTCAGTTCGAGCGGCTGATCGAGATGATAGGTCTTCGATACGCCAGTACATGGCCTTAGTGCAAGTGGGAGATTGTTAGTGTATATGCCCTAGAGGCCATTACTGTATCATACTAGTATGTATATTACTTGATGGAAGCTTGGGATATTCACAGTTGTATAGACAATCTTGCTCAATATAGTAGTATGCTACTTGGTTTGTCTCTGCTTTAATGTGCACATGTTTGTTTCTTTTATATCACCTATACGCATTAGTAGAGCCCTTAGGATCTTTGCTTGATTACCGGCGTTGTGATGGCGATCACACTCGTGGGGGCTGGGTAATCCACAAGCACATCCTTATACACGTCCCTAGTCGTGGGATTATCGAGACAGGGCATCGATACTCCAGAGTAGACTAGCGTATGCGCTTCTCATCCCAGCACGGGAGACGGTCTGTCCCACAGCCGTCAGTACGTCGTACCTGAGATAGTATGCGGGTGCTCGTTAGGTTACGAGTACACTGGACAGGACTCGTCGGGAACTGATGGTAGGTATTATACCTATCGTCAGTTATCAGTTCCGAGGTGACATGAGTATAGCTTAGTCCGCTGACTTGACACTGTCACTTCGCCTCGAGTGTGTTCCCACTGTTCTTTGATTACTACCCTACCACGGCTCTACTGAGTCATGCAAACAGGTAGTAGTTGGGTGCAGTCCCGAAGCACTTGGAGGCAGTGACGGTTAGACAGGATTCGTCTCTCCCGGTATTGGGGGTTGACATCGCGCTGTGTCTAGGAGAGCCATTACACGAGTAGTCCCTGGCCAGGGCAAGCGAGATATACTAGTAGGTTTCCAGTGTTATCTCAGGGTGTAATAGGCTTCACTCCGACAGGACTTGTACCGCTATTAGGGGACTGACGTTTACCGCCCCCTAGGCCAACCATGCGATGTATCAGACGAACAGATCGGACTGTATGGAGATTGTCACATACAGGCTCAGTAGGAGTTCGGATGGGTTCACCTCATCGGCCTTCTTATCGACATCTACCTGGGGACCGTTACGTACAGCTAGTGCCGCTTGCGGTCTGTGGTTAAACCCACTGCCAGCGTAGTGTCGAGTCTTTAGAGTCCCACACACAGAGTTTCCCTGCACTGAGCGAAACGTGTAGAGGCCGTATGGTTTTCGGCAGGGCTGCGATCACTTACGTACACTTATGTGCGTGTGGTGTTCGGGCAGGCAGTACTAGTGGGCTTTGGTTTAAGCCAGATCCTAGTATTGCACGGATGGATTTGTTTTGTCTTCTGTGCATCCGCATTCTACGGAATGCGGATGCAGGTGTGCATGCACAGTTTTCCGGAGCGATGAAGGAGGAGGTGCCTCATCAGGGTTTTGGCAGTTGGTTCGGCCAAAACCGTTATGTGGCAGGCTCATTAGGGTTTTGACAGTTCGTTTGGTCAAAACCATTATGAGCCGCGGACATCATTTGCTAATCCTTTTAGTGATAATTTTATGATGGCTAATTGCATTGACCATTTGACCCCGTTGACCTCTCTTGACTTTGTTGACCGGTTGACCGTGTTGACCATTGACTTTCAAGAGGGATCTACACTCTTCTTTTCTTTTTCTTTTTCTTTTGGATTATGATAATGGTCATTTCAATGTAGCCATCAACTTTATCTTGATAGGATTTGTAATGATGGTTTTAGTGCATTATTGGAACCATGGTTAATTTCTTTAGTTCATAATTTCTTTCTCATTCTCTCTCTTGCCTTTTCAAGTGAGAAGAAAAAGAAATGAACCATGGTTGCTAGCTCCTCCTTCTTCTTTCTCCTCTTGATTCATCTTTTGATCTCATGTGTTGAGAGATAAAGATCCCACAAAGACAAAACCATCCCTTTATCACTTTTACACAACCTAGGGCTTCTAGATTAGCAATCTCTTGGCCATAGTTACCTCGGCTCGAGGTGAAGCTCGGTGTACATCTCTCGGGTGGATCGCCTTCGACTCAAAGAGGCCGTGGAGGTGACCAAAGTCCGGATCAAGCCTCGGAGCAAGCAAGGAGAAGAACAACAAGAAGAGAAGGATTTCAAGTTGAGGTATAACCCCTAACCGAGTAGATAAATCTCTAGTTAGGATGCTAGTGTATTGTTTAGTAAAGATCCGGCTTTTACGGTCCATGTTACCAAGTCTAGAAAAAATTTTGTTTTACCGTTTCTGCAACCTCGAAAGTACCGGGAGAGGTTACGTGGACCTAACAATTGGGAAATGGGCAATGTGATCCTCAATATCGAAATTCGTTGTAATTGGCGATATTGGATTGAATCACCTGGTTTTGCCTAACTGCATAATATTTGGATTTGAATACGTAGGGTTCCTAGGCACTCTTGTGAGGGTTCATAAAGCATCAAACATGCCCGAATAAAATTTTAGACGTGCCGAACAACCCAAAGCCGGGATCTTTGCTAGATTATTAGGGTTTAACATGCAAGATAACATCTTTAAAACTAAGTGTGAGGGATTACAACCTTTGTAGTCCGCTCCTTCGCTTCACAAGCTCCGAGTAGAAGTCCTTTCGCCGTGATCCATGATCTCCCGGACTCAAGAGAGGCTCCACGACTCGAACGATCCATGAAAGCTTGTCGTATTCCTTTTCTCCGATGATCTACATCGAAGTTGCAATAGCTCAAGCTCTCTCACTCTAATGAGGTGAACACCCTAATCTAATGGGCTAGATTAGATGAGGATGATGGAGTAGTGTTTATGCTTTCTTTTTATATCATTTTCTCACAAGAATTCATCACAAAAGAAATCACAAGTGAGCTCTCTCAAAAACTCAAGAGAGAAGAAGATGAAGAATAATGAGATAATTCCTTCTGTGATGAATAGTAGATAAGAATATATGTTTTATTATAGAACCATGGTCAAGGATGAGAGGCTTAACTTATGTAGAGAATAAACTTGAGCTAGGGTTTGGTTAGGTCAAGAATGAGTCATGGATAAGTATCAATCATAATATCTTAACCAAGACAAAAGCAAATCCTTCTAGAATAAACAAGAAGGAGCTAACCCGAATCAAACCCTAATCTAATTTTATCATCCCTAAACATGTTTCATAATAAATCATATCATGTCACAATAATATATATCACATATATATTATATATTTGCAACAAAATAAAATAATACAATTAACATATATCGCATATATATCGATGTATTAATCCGGTGAGAAAATGAAATAATAAAGCGAGCCAATATTAGATAATGTAATACAATATATCATATATATCATTATACATTAAATCATCGAATCAACACTTGATCCGACGATCCGGCTATATCGAATATAACCGACTAATATATCATGTACCGATTCATCTAATCAACACTTGATCTGATGTCCCGGTTCATATCTAAATATCACGAGAATATACTATGGTATCACATATCGCATTATCCTCGGTCTTCCACATATCACATATGTGCCTCTACTCCGTTTTGCCCGAGCCAAGAAACCTCTGTGTTGGACTCTAAAGAATCGTCAATACGCCGGTAGCAGGTGATGATCATATCAAACACCAACAAGCTGCAAGCGATCAGCTAAACGTAACAGCCACCCAGGTATTGAGCGATCAGAAGATCAACAAGCTAGCCTGTCCGTTCTCTTGTGAATCCAATCAGTAACACTCCTGTACAGTCCGGTCTGTTCGTCTGAAATATCGCATATCAAGTCTAGGGGTGGTATACGTCAGACCCCAGTAACCGATAAGTCGTGTCGATATGAGGCTCATAACAGGTCGAGAAACTACTGGTAACACTTACCAGTATATCTCTAAATCAGCCCTGACCAGGGACTTCCAGTTATATCCAATCGAACACTGCACAACATCAACTCCCTATACCGGGAGAGACGAATCCCCTCCTATCGCTCATTACCTCAATGTGATTCGGGATTGTACCCAAAAGCCACCGTTTTGCACGCTCTCTTGGACGTGGTAAGGTGGAAATCAAAGCACAGTGGGAATCACACAAGACTCTATAACGATCTCGGGTCTACAGACTATCCTGTACCAGTGTCACTGGAGAACTGCCATCTGACGTGTGGTATATCACCATCTGGGAGTTCTCGGCGAGTCCGTCCAGTGTACTCAGTCTCCACTGAGCACCCGTACACCATCCTTGATGTCAAACATCGATGGATATGGGATCATCCATCGCCCATCGTATGGGTCAAGATGCGTATACGCTAGTCTACTCTGGTGTATCGATGCCCCGTCTCGATATACCCTTGACTAGGAATATTTATAGGATGTACTCATCGACTACCGTGGCCCCACTAGTATGATCTCATCATAATCCCAGTAGTCGAGTACGGATCCTAAGGGCTTTATCAACATGTCAGAGAAAGACAGTAAACCAATACGAGTCAACATGTTAAGATAAAGTGAAACCAAATAGCATAATATCAAGACGAGAAAGAAAGTCCTCTCTGTATATATCCAAGCATCCATCATAATATACATCATATGTACAACAATGGCCTCTAGGGCATATACATAAATAACAATCTCCCACTTGCACTAAGGCCAGCTGCTGTAGTATCTCTTACCTAGCATCCTGAATAATCTCTCAAACTGTATCTGGGGTATGGCTTTTGTGAGTGGATCCGCAGTGTTATCCTTCGTATCTACTCTCCTGACCTCGATCTCCCGGCGATCAACTATCTCCCTGATCAGGTGATACCGCCTCAGAATATGTCTGGACTTCTGATGGGACCTGGGTTCCTTGGCCAAAGCCACAGCTCCATTGTTATCGCAATACAGAGGTATTGGATGCTCAATGGATGGAACCACACCAAGTTCACTAATGAACTTCTTCTTTCAGACAGCCTCTTTGGCAGCATCGTTGGCAGCGATGTATTCAGCCTCCATCGTCGAGTCTGCAACGGTATCCTGTTTAGAACTCTTCCAACTTACCGCCCCTCCATTGAGGGTAAAGACAAATCCCGAGTGCGACTTAGAGTCTTCCTTATCACTTTGGAAGCTGGAATCTGTAAAGGACTCCACCCGGAGTTCTCCGTTACCATACACCAAGAACATGTCTCTAGTCCTTCGCAAGTACTTGAGAATGTCCTTCACAGCTGTCCAGTGACTCTTTCCAGGATCTGCTTGATACCGACTCACTACACTTAGTGAGTATGCTACATCGGGTCTGGTACATAGCATCGCATACTGCCGAAGCATATGGTATCCCTTGCATGCGAGCTCTCTCCAAATCAGTCTTGGGAGACATCTCTTTGGAGAGAGTGAGTCCAGAGATCATGGGTTGGTTCGCACGCTTGGATTCTTCCATACTAAACCTTTTTAGTATGGTGTCAATGTACCTGGATTGGGACAATCTCAGTATCCGTTTGGATCTATCTCTATAGATCCTAATCCCCAATATGCAGGAGGCATCACCAAGATCTTTCATTGAGAATCTTTGTGATAAGAAGTGCTTGACTGATTGCAGCATAGGAATATCATTTCCTATCAAGAGTATGTCATCCATGTACAATACGAGGAAGACAACCTTACTCTCTGCTACCTTCTTATAGATACACGGTTCATCTATATTTTTGATGAAGTCAAACTTTTTGACTACTACATCAAAACAGATGTTCCAACTCCGCGATGCTTGCTTTAACCCATATATGGATTTAACAAGTTTGCACACCTTTCCGCTGCTCCCACTATCTACGAAGCCCTCTGGCTGAGTCATGTACACGCACTCTTCTAAATCACCATTTAGAAAGGCGGTCTTAACATCCATTTGCCAGATTTCATATTCATGGTATGCAGCAATGGCAAGTAAGATCCGGATGGACTTAAGCATAGCCACTGGAGAAAATGTTTCGTCATAATCCACACCTGGTCGTTGACGAAAACCCTTTGCTACAAGTCTAGCTTTGAAAGTCTCAACTTTTCCATCTACACCAAATTTCTTTTTAAAAATCCACTTGCTCCCAATGGGTTTTACCCCTTCAGGAGCATTTTCTAAAGTCCATACTTTATTGGTGTACATGGATTCCATCTCAGATCGCATAGCATCCAGCCATTTCACAGAGTCACCACTCGTGATGGCCTGCTCGAAACTAGTCGGGTCATCATCTTCCATGATGCAATCCTCACATCCACCATCAATGAGAAAACCGTAGTATCTCTCAGGTGGATGAGAAACCCTACTAGATCGGCGGAGGGGCTGGGGTTTGTCGGGTACTATTGAATCTTCTGGTTCTACTAAATCTTCAGTTGCAGTTTGTGTTTCTGGAACCTCTTCCAGTTCTACCTCTTTGCCACTAATTTCTATTGCAAGAAATTCCTTTTCCAAAAAGGTGGCATATTGAGAAACAAACACTTTTTGTTCTTCAGCGTGGTAGAAAAAATATCCTTGGGAATTCTTAGGATATCGCACAAACTTGCAAAGAACTGACCGTGCCTTGAGTTTGTCTGGATTTTGCCTTTTGACATAGGCCGGACAACCCCATATCTTAACTCGTTTAAAATATGGTCTCTTCCCACTCCATATTTCATATGGTGTGGTAGGTTCAGATTTAGACGGAACTTGATTCAATAGGTATGCTGCTGTCTTAAACGCATAACCCCAGAAGGAAATAGGCAACTCAGCCTCGCTCATCATAGAGCGCACCATATCTAATAGGGTGCGATTCCTCCATTCCGATACACCGTTGTGCTGTGGTGTATAAGGAGGAGTAAGCTGAGAGAGAATCCCATTCTCTTTTAGATAATCTAGGAACTCATTGCTTAAGTATTCACCTCCTCGATCAGATCGAAGAATCTTAATACTTTTGCCCGTTTGATTCTCTACTTCGTGCTTATATTCTCTGAATTTCTCAAAAGCTTCAGACTTGTGTTTCATCAGGAACACATGTCCGAATCTAGAGAGATCGTCAGTGAATGTAATGAAGTAGGAAGAACCGTTCCTGGGATGCGTAGACATGGGACCGCATACATCACTATGTACCAGTCCTAAGAGTTCCATAACTCTTTCTCCGTGTCCACTAAACGGAGCTTTTGGTCATTTTTCCCTTGAGACATGAATGGCAAGTATCATAAGATGATAATTCGAACGGATTCAAATATCCATCTTTATGTAACTTAGCCAGTCGTGTCGCATTGATATGACCAAGTCTACAATGCCACAAGAAGGATTCGTTCATTTCTGAACTTTTCCTCTTGTGTGTGTTTTGTATATTGAGGACTGTATTCTGATTTAGAATGAATATGCCATTTTGTAACGAGCCTGATGCAATCAACCTTTGATCTAGGAATATGTTCATAACATTATCATTTACTATAAAATTATATCCTTCTTTACTTAATAAAGAGACTGATATAATGTTGCAAATCATGTTCGGTATATAATAGCACTCATTTAGAATCAGTGTATTACGACTTGGCAATACAAGGTGATATTCGCCAACTGCTTTGGCTGCAATACTTGCACCGTTTTCTACTTGAACGGAATGATCACCTTTTCCCAGTTCTCTACCTTTTCGTAGCCCATGTACCAATTTACATATGTGGGGTCCTGATCCGGTATCTAATACCCAGGACGTAGGGTGAACTGAGAAACAGTTCTCAATAACTAACACACCTGAAGAAGATGCATCAACATGCATGTTCTTTTGGGCGGCTTGAGAATCCAGATATTCTCTTATTCCCTGTTCAGTCTTATAATTCTTATAAGAAAGAACGGGTCCAACGTTCCCCTGCTCAGTATAGTAAGCGGGTTCAGTCAATACATCCATATTTTTATCTTGATTATGGCCTGACATGGTCGCTACCTGGAGAGAGAGAGAAGAAAACACTTTAGCGTATGCTCTTGCAAGATTAGATTGGTTATTATCTTATCTAATCAGGATGTCTCCCACTGTTTTTATCAAATCTACCATCAAACCCTATAAGGTAAGATTAGCCGGGATTAATTACACCCTACAATTTCGTCAATCTTTCAGCCAGATCAGTGTCGGTACTTGAGGGAGGTTCCCCGTGCTTTCGCACGGACCTAATTAAAGTAAACCTCGTTTTCCCAGAGGCGTAATCCCGTTAACACTTTTCTAGACACCTACTTGATCGGCAAATTTTCCTGTGTAAAACTCTCCCAGGAGTAACTCTTACTCGCAGTGGGTATCGGGATCCAACTATCTCATAGGAGGTATGCAATCTCATTGCAAATTTCAACACTTGAAATTCCCGATAATATTTTGCCCCTAGCAATTTATGACCTTAACATAGTCAACAAATCATAATTGCTAGCTAAGTTCAACCCGTCATTTCCTAATTGAATTAAACCCACCAGCACAACCCTTAACATAGTCAACAAAGTCGTACAACTACCCTAATCCAATCACATCTCATTTTTTAGCAGATAAGTACTAATTAGTTACCGCACACTACGCCTTAACATAGTCAACAAACGTAGCACGAATACTAACTAGTATTTATCAGAAATGATGGAGGGCTACGCAGGTTTTTCAGAAAACCATGAGCGTAATGAACTTGATATCGTCGTAGAATCATTTGAAATTTTGAAATGGAGTGTTTTTTAGGCTTTCATTAGTTTTGCTAAAGAGGTCACTCCCGGTGAAGGGATCTCGGCTCTTTCCTCATCGAATAAGGTGCAGGACATATCATATATATCACTGTGCAAAGCAAAACTCTAAAAGCAATCAAAAGACAAACCGATTTTTGTAGCATCTGCCAGTTTCGCTAAAGAGGTCACTCCCGGTGAAGGGATCTCGGCTCTTTCCTTATCGAATAAGGTGCAGGGTATATCATATATACCACTATGCAAAGCAAAACTGTAGCTACCCTTTTTATAACGTTTTGATTCTACAATATCTTTTAGGTTTCTTTTCTTTTTATTAATCTCATTAATAAAAAATCCCATCAGCTTATACTTCCTAAGCATCACAGAAGAAACGAAAGCAGTAATATTTATATATCAGCATATATATATATATAGTATAAGCATTCGTCTCAGGCAGTAATATGATCTCATCACAGAACATTGCAGCAGAAGAACATATATGAAATATTGGATATACTAGGACGTCCGTGTTTTCAATACGAGCCTGTATAAAACACGGATTCCACGTTCGCGATGAATAGCCAAACCCACATCCCTAGACCCCTACGAGAGCGGCAAGTAACACCGCCAATTCTATGGGTAGGAGACCCGGTCTCGTCTCCTCGAGATGGCCTCCCACTGGACCCTAGAACCCGGTTACTTTTGCTCCCCTTCTTGGGTCTACCTAATGCGGAAAAGTAAATAATATACAATGGTGACATCAACCTCATCCCGGAAATGCCCCAATAAAAGAATATTACATACAATTGAATTTTACATGAATGAAAATAAAAACCCTCATCTCATATAAAACCCCCGGCTTTTCAGAACACGACGATCCAATATAACATAACACAGCAACACATAATATCACATATCATCAACGTAAGTAAGTATGCATACACCGATCATCGTTGTCGTATAGCAACGAAAACCGGCAATACAACTACATACTACTCTTACGGTCACAGAAAAGAAATTGTAAAACTACAATATTTGAAATCCACAATCACTTTAAACATCGTAAATCCGAAATATCACATACTTTGCATTTCATGCCTAACTATATGAATTCTACATATTGTATCACATTCCAGATAAATAGACAGTATTAAACTTTTCAAACAGATAATCAAATACCCAAGATTTCCTATATAACTCATCACTTGAGCGGAGTTCAAAAGTTCCAGAATACGTCACAGTAGCAACGGTCCAGCCGTAGAAGGGTCAAGCCAACGCCTCACATGTGGCACGCCGTACTGCCCCAAACCCGAAGGTTCAAAAGGCAGTTCAAGACGGTCACATAATCGAGTTAAGGTTTGTTGTCTTCTAGAGGGTCCATCGCGTCACATGCACGGTTTTCCGAAAGATTTAAACCCGAGAAAAATTCAACACCTGAATATTTTTCGTGTCGGGAAAAATTGAGTTAATGATATTCGTTCGAACATTTTAACAGTTTCTAAATATCCGGAAATTATAACGAATTTAAATATTCCGATCGAATCTACGATTACAAAATAAACCCCAGATTACTCAACACTTGAGTCAAAATAAAAATACCAGAAACTGTACAAGCATTAAAAAAGAATTACTGTGGAATAAAAATTGTCACATCAAACAGTACTGCCGCGGAATCGCGGCCCAAGCAGGGTACGTCCGCGATTCCGCGGTCGTCTGTACGGATCAATTCTTTGGATTTCACTGTTATTCTTATTTTTGTCTGCTGTATTTTTCAGGTGTTTTTAATTCAGAAAAAATAGCATTTTTAAAAAATATCTAGAGAGGGGTTTTGTTTTGTCGGTATGGGTTCGATCGGAGTTTTAACTTCGTAAACACGTCGCCTAATGCTCTAGCTAGGCTTTGATACCACTGTAGGGTTCCTAGGCACTCTTTTGTGGGTTCATAAAGCATCAAACATGCCCGAATAAAATTTTAGACGTGCCGAACAACCCAAAGCCGGGATCTTTGCTAGATTATTAGGGTTTAACATGCAAGATAACATCTTTAAAACTAAGTGTGAGGGATTACAACCTTTGAAGTCCGCTTCTTTGCTTCACAAGCTCCGAGTAGAAGTCCCTTCGCCGCGATCCATGATCTCTCGGACTCAAGAGAGGCTCCACGACTCGAACGATCCATGAAAGCTTGTCGTATTCCTTTTCTCCGATGATCTACGTCGAAGTTGCAATAGCTCAAGCTCTCTCACTCTAATGAGGTGAACACCCTAATCTAATGGGCTAGATTAGATGAGGATGATGGAGTGGTGTTTATGCTTTCTTTTTATATCATTTTCTCATAAGAATTCATCACAAAAGAAATCACAAGTGAGCTCTCTCAAAAACTCAAGAGAGAAGAAGATGAAGAATAATGAGATAATTCCTTTTGTGATGAATAGTAGATAAAAATATATGTTTTATTATGGAACCATGGTCAAGGATGAGAGGCTTAACCTATGTAGAGAATAAACTAGCGCTAGGGTTTGGTTAGGTCAAGAATGAGTCATGGATAAGTATCAATCATAATATCTTAAGCAAGACAAAAGCAAATCCTTCTAGAATAAACAAGAAGGAGCAAACCCTAATCAAACCCTAATCTCTTTTTATCATCCCTAAACATATCTCGTAATAAATCATATCATGTCACAATAATATATATCACATATATATTATATATTTGCAACAAAATAAAATAATACAATTAACATATATCGCATATATATCAATGTATTAATCCGGTGAGAAAATGAAATAATAAAGCGAGCCAATATTAGATGATAATGTAATACAATATATCATATATATAATTATACATTAAATCATTGACTCAACACTTGATCCGACAATCCGGCTATATCGAATATAACCGACTAATATGTAGGGTTCCTAGGCACACAAAAGAGGATCCACAAGACATCAACCATGCCAAAATCAAATTTTTCTTGTGCCGTGAAATCCTAATACTAGATCGTTAACTAGAGGTAAGGCAAAAAACATACAAGTAAACAACTTTACTAGAAAGTGAAAGTGACTACAACCTTTGTAGATCCGGTCCTCCTCCTCTTTAGCTCCGTGATGACGTCCCTCCGCTGCGACCATCGGGATCCCGGACTCTACCGATGGTTTCGTCGGAGAAATGATCGGGCTAGGTCGTTAACTTCGATGCCGAAGATGATCTACGTCGAGGCAACTCAAACTCAAGCTCCATCTTCACTAAGTCATGAAACTTGTGAAGAACACACCCTATACAACATGACAAGTGGTAGAGGATGAAGAAATAGGAAGTGGGTTCACTTTGGATTTGGATTTCTCACTTGGATTCATCAATTGGAATTTTTCTAGCACGATTTTCTTCTCTTCATGAAGAAGAAGAAGAAGAAAGAAAAGAATGAATGAATATTATCAAAATAGAAAATCAAGTGATGCTTATCATTTAGCAACCATGGGTGAGGTAACTAATGTAGAGAATAAACTAAGGTTTAGGTGAAATGGTTAGGTTAAGGAATAAAAACAAAATGGTTACTTTTTCAAAGATGCTTGAAACATCATGAAGCTTCTAGCAAAGGAACAAAAGCAACCATTTAGTTTTTTTAACCAAAATAAATAAAGTAAATGAAACCCTAACCATTAACCTAAATATGGTTTAAAGCATACACACACCCAAGTTTGCATGTATCATCAAACATGATACAAACTAGTGCACAAAAATATATCACATATACAACTTGTGCAAATCAAGTTAGAAAATCAATCTTAAGTGAACAAATACTAGTTAATGTAAAATAATATATCAAATATATAATTATACATTAAATCATTAAATCAATACTTGATTTAATGATCCGGTCATATTGCATATGACCGACTAATATCAAGTGTATCAATATATCGAATCAACATTTGATTCGGTAACCCGGCTATATCTTATATAACCGTCCGATGAAACAAATCGCGAGAATAGAATTCAGTATCACATACTGGTATTATTCTCGGTCCGGCACATATCTCATATGCGTTCCTATTTCGTTTCTCTTGAGCCAGGAAACCTCTGTGTAGGACTCTAAAGATTCGTCAATACGCCGGCAGCAGGTGATGATCATATCAAACACCCACAAGTCGCAAGCGGTCTGCTAAACGTAACGGCCACCCGGGTATTGAGCGATCAGAAGATCAGCGAGCAAGCTCACTCACACTCCTGTGAATCCAACAAGCAACACTTACCGTACAGTCCGATCTGTTCGTCTGATATGTCGCATATCTCGCCTAGGGGTGGTAAACATCAGACCCCAATAACTTGATAAGTCATGCCGATGTAAGGTCCATAACAAGCGTGAAACTACTGATAACTCTTACCAGTATATCACAGCAACCCTGGCCAGGGATTTCCAGTTATGGCCAGTCGAGCATAGCGCAACATCAACCCCCAATACCGGGAGAGACGAATCCCCTCCTATCGCTCATTGCCTCCATTTGAATTGGGACTGTACCCAAAAACCACCTGTTTGCACGACTCAGTAGAGCCGTGGTAGGGTGGAAATCAAAGCACAGTGGGAGACACACAAGACTCTATGACGATCTCGGGTCAACAGACTAAGCTGTACCAGTGTCACCAGAGAACTGCCATCTGACGTGAGGTATAATACTATCTAGGAGTTCTCGGCGAGTCCGTTCAGTGTACCTAGTCACCACTGAGCACCCGCATACCATCTCTGATGTCAAACACCAATGGATATGGGATCATCCATCGCCCATCACATGGGTCGAGAAGATATACGCTAGTCTACTCTGGAATATCGATGCCCCGTCTCGATATTCCCACGACTAGGAAAATTGAAGCATGTACTCATGGACTACCCAGGCCCCACTAGTATGATCTACATCATAGTCCTGGAAGTCGAGTACACATCCTAAGGGCTTTATCAACATGTAACAGAGAGACTGAAAGTATACAGGTTAAGATAAAGAGCAACCAGATAGCGTACTATCATGTCGAGCAAGAAAGTCCTACCTATATACGTCCCAGCATCCACTACAATATACATCCAATGTACAGTAATGGCCTCTAGGGCATACATATAACTAACAATCTCCCACTTGCACTAGGGCCATCTGTACCAGTGGTTGTAGTATCTAATACTCAACCATCCCATATGAGTCTCTCTCTGGGAAAAAGCCTTTGTGAGTGGATCCTCTGTGTTGTCCTCTGAGTCTACGCTCCTAACCTTGATCACCCTGCAGATCAACTATCTCCATGATTAGGTGATGCTGCCTCAGAATATGTCTGGGTCACTGATCGGACCAAGGTTCCTGGGCCAAAGCCACACTTCCATTGTCACACAATGGTAGGAACCTAGTTCATCTCATGAACCAATATACACCCAAACATCCTCTTTGGTAGTATCTTTAATAGCGATGTTACCAGCCTTTATCGTCTAGTTTGCCACGGTATCTAGCTTGGAACTCTTCCAACATACCGTCCCTCCACTGAGGGTAAAGGCAATGCCTGCGACTGACATTCAGTCATCCTTATCACCCTGGAACTTTTCCAGTGATTCTCCCCAGGATCGATTGATACCATCTCACTAAACCTAGTGAGAAGCCTAACATCCATTTAGATCTATCTCATAGATCCAAATCCCAAGATTTAGGAGGTATCACCTTTATCCTATTAGAGAATCCTTATGATAAGAGGAGATTGACCGTGTGTAGTATAGGAAACTCTTTTCCTATCAAGAGTATGTTGTCCACGTACAATACGAGGATGATTACCTTACTCTCTACTACCGTTTTGTATATACAAGGTTCATCTACTATTTTGATGAAGTCAAACACTTTGACTACCATATCAAAACAGACGTTCCAACTCCGCGATGCCTGCTTTATTCTGTAAAGCAACTTGTACATGTTTCCGCTGCTCCCACTGTTTACGAAGCCCTCTGGCTGTGTTCTTATAGACGTTCTCTTCTAAATTATTATTTAGAAAAGTAGTCATGGCACCCAACCACCAGATATCGTAGTCATGGTATGTAGCAATGGCAAGTAGGATCTTGATGGACTTAAGCATAGTCCCTGGAAAAAGGTTTCATCATTATCCACGCCTGGTCGATGACGAAAACATTTAACAAGTCTAGCTTTGAAAGTCTCAACTTTTCCATCTACACCAAGTAATCTTCTCAAGATATACTTGCTTCTGATGGGGATTTAACCCTTCAGATATAGCAACCAAAGTCCATACTTTGTTGGTGTACATGGATTCCATCTCCGATCGCTAAGCATCCAGCCATTCTTACAGAGTCCCCACTCACGATGGCCTGCTCGAAATTAGTTGGGTCATCATCTCATGATGCATTCCTCGCTCCCACTGTCATCAAGAAACCGAAGTATCTCTCGGGCGGATGAGGAACCCTACTAGATCGGCGTAGAGGCTGAGGTTCGTTGGGGACTATTGAATCCTTTGGTTCTGTCAAATCATCAGCTGCAGTTTGTATAGCTGGAACCTTTCAAGTTCTACAGAACTGACCTTGCCTCGATCTTGTCTGGATTTTGCTTTTGACATAGGCCGGACAATCCCAAATCTTAACTTACTTAAGAGATAGGCTCTTCCCATACCATATCTTATATGGAGTGGTAGGCACTGATTTGATTCGAACCTAATTCAATAGGTATGCAGCTTCTTAAGTGCATAACCTCCAAAATGAAATAGGTAACTCAGTAGTACTCATCATAGAGCGCACTATATCATATAGGGTGCGATTGCTCCTCCCCGATACACCTTTGTGCTGTGGTGTATTCAGAGGAGTAACACCGAGAGAGAATCTCATTCTCCTTTAGAATAGTCCAAGAATTCCATGCACAAGTATTCTCCTCCCTGATCTTATCATAGGACATAATACTTATACCTGTATTTTGGTTCTCTACTTCTAACTTATATTCTGTGAATATCTCAAAAGCTTCGGACTTATGTTTCAACAGGAACATATGGCTGAATCTTGAGAGATCGTCAGAGGATGTAATGAAGTACAAAGAGCCGGTCCTGGCATGTGTAGACAGGGGACCTTACATACATCACTATGTATCAGTCCCAAGAGTTCACTAACTCTTTCTCTGTTTCCATTAAACAGAGCTATGGTCATCTTATCTTTGTGACATGATTGACAAGTTTCACAAGATGTAAATTCAAACTAATTCAAATATGCATCTAAATGTAACTTCAGCCAGTCGGGTCGCATTGATATGACCTAGTCTACAATGCCTCAAGAAGAAATCGTTCATTTTTGAACTCTTCTTCTTGTATGTGTTATGTAAACTAGGAACTGTAGTTTGATTTAGAACGTCAATACTTTTAGATAACGTGCCTGAACCGATCAACTTTTGAAATAGGAAACATTCAAAACATTATCCAACAATACAAAATTATATCCTTCTTTAATAAATAAAGAGATTGATATGATTTTGTATATCAGGTTCGGTATCTAATCGCATTTGTTCAGAATCAATGTATTGGTAATACAGGGTGACAGTGACCAACAGACTTGGCTGCAACACTTGCACCGTTTTCTGTCTCATGAAACTTATCACCCGTTCTCAATTCTCTACCTTTCTGTAGCCCATGTAACGGATTTACATTTGCGGGATCCTGATCCGGTATCTAATACCTAGGACGTAGAAGACACTGAGAAACAGTTCTTTATAATGAACACACCCGACGGAGATGCATCTTATGCACTTTCTTCGTTTGGGCGGCATGGGAATCCTGGTATTCCCCTATTTCCTGCTCGGTCTTATAACAATTATAAGTTGGAGCGGGACCAACGTTCCCCAGCTCAGTATAAGAAGCGGTTTCGGTCAATACATCCATATTATTATCTTGATTATGGCGTGATATGGTCGCTACCTGGAGAGAGAGAGAGAGAGAAGAAAACACTCTGCGTGCTCTCTTGCAAGATTAGATTGGTTATTTATATTATCTAATCTGGATGGCTCCCACAGTTTTTATCAAATCTTCCTTCAAACCCTAAAAGGAAAGACTAGCCGGGATTAATTACACTCTACAAGTTCACCAATCTTTCGGCCAGGCCAGTGTCGGTACTTTGAGGGAGGTTCCCCGTGCTTTCGCACAGACCTAATTAAAATAAATCTCGTTTTCCCAGGGGCGTAACCCCGTTGACACCTTTCTAGACACCTACTTGATCGGCTAATGTAAAGTGCAAAACTCTCCCAGGAGTAACAATTACTCGCAGTGGGTATCGGGATCCAACTATCATATAGAAGGTATGCAATCTCATTGCAAATTTCAACACTTGAAACTCCCGATAATGGTTTTTACCCTTAGCACCTATGACCTTGGCTAAGGTCAACAAATCATAAGCACTAGTCAAGTTCGACCCGTCATTTCGTGATTAATTAGACCCACCCACATGACCCTTGGCTAAGGTCAACAAAGCCACATGACTGTCCTAACTAATCGCATCATATGCGGTGTAGGAAGACATCACTTAGCTACTGTACACTACGCCTCGGCTATGGTCGACAAACGTAGCACGAATACTAAGTACTCTACTTCCTAAAATGACGGAGGGTTGCAGATGGTTTTTTTTAAAGAAAACCTTTAACTCTTTGAACTTGATCTCGTTGCGGAATCAAATGGTTTTTAAATGAAGTGTTTTTGAGGCTTTTCTAGTTTTGCTATAGGGGTCACTCCCGGTGAAGGGATCGTCGGCCCTTTCCTCGTCGAATAAGGTGCAGGATATATCATATATACCGCCGTGCAAAGCATAAACTATAGAAGCAATCAAAAGACAAACCAAGGGTTGTAGCATCTGCCAGTTATTGCTAAAGGAGTCACTCCCGGTGAAGGGATTTCGGTCCTTTCCTTATCGAATAAGGTGCAGGATGTTCTACAAGGAACACCGCGATTCAAAGAAAGAACTGTAGCTACCTGTTTTTATTTTGGAAATTCGATTCCACAACATCTTTTAGGTTATTTTCTTTCATTAATCACATTAATGAAGTCCCATCATTTAAGTCCACCTAAACATCACAGATAAATATAACATACGCTTATGCCATCCGCATTCGCCTCGATGTCCCGTCTACACCGTTAGGTTAGGTAACTAACGCCAGAGAGAGGCAGGGCTAGCGCGGGTGTAAAACATAAGCAACATCTATATAATATATCATATATACTATATACAATATCTATCTGAACATATCACATGATCACATCACAGATAGCGCAGCAGAAAGTATCATATGAAATATTGGATATACTAGGACGTCCGTGTTTTATTTTGAGCCTGAATAAAACACGGATTCCACGGTCGTGATGAATAGCCAATCCCACACCCCTAGACCCCTACAAGAGCGGCAAGCAACCCCACCAATTCTAGAGTTAGGAGACCCGGACTCGACTCCTCGAGTTGGTCTCCCACTGGACCCTAGAACCCGGTTACTTGTGCTCCTCGCCTTGGGTCTACCTAATGCGGAAAAGTAAATAATACACATCAACGGTGACATCTTCCGCAACCCGGAAGTGCCCCAATAAAAGAATATTACATACAAGTTTTTACATGAATGAAGATGAAAAACACTCATCTCACATAAAAACCCTCCGGCTATTCAAACACGACGATCCAATATAACATATCCAGCAACACATAATATCACATGTCATCAACGTGAGTAAATATGCGCATCCCAATTGTCGTTGACATATAGCAACGAAACCAGCTATATCACATATTACAATTACGGTCGCAGAAAAGAAAGTGTAAAACTACAACAGTTGGAATCCGCAACCTCTTTAGACATCGCAAGCCTAATCAAATGAATTCCTTAGACATCGCATGCCTAACAATTATAAACCCCGCATTTTAGTCTCATTATCGAAAACACTTTTCAATATCAAGTCGTGCAATTCAACAAGATTCCCGACATCCTGAACGAATGTTCGTCGCAAACTTCAGTAGACGGCCGCACCCCCGATACCGTCGACGAAGTGCACTAAGGCGGAACACCGCTGCCGCGAGCACCCGAACGGATGCTTTCGGCGACGGGGTTCTCCTACAGTCACTTGGTCGGGGCTATGGGGCGTGGCTATCTATTAAGTTAACCGGCGAGTATCCGCGTACGCAACTGTTAGTTACATGTATGCCCTAGAGGCCATTACTATACATAGGATGTATATTTTAATGGATGCTTGGACATATATAGGGAGGACTTTCTTGCTCGACATGATAGTATGCTATCTGGTTGCTCTTTACCTTAATGTGTACACTGATTGTCTCTCTGTTACATGTTGGTAAAGCCCTTAGGATGTGTACTTGACTACCTGGACTATGATGCGGATCATACTAGTGGGGACATGGTAGTCTATAAGTACATCCTTCAAAGTCCCTAGTCGTGGGTGTATCGAGACGGGGCATCGATATACCAGAGTAGACTAGCGTGTACCTTCTCGACCCATACAGATGGGCGATGGATGATCCCATATCCATTGGTGTTTGACATCAGAGATGATATACGGGTGCTCAGTGGAGACTGGGTACACTGGACGGACTCGCCGAGAACTCCCAGATGGTATTATACCTTACGTCAGAAGGCAGTTCTCTGGTGACACTGGTACAGAGTAGTCTGTTGACCCGAGATCGTCATAGATTCTTATGTGATTCCCACTGTGCTTTGATTTCCACCTTACCACGTCCAAGAGGGCGTGCAAAACGGTGGTTTTTGGGTACAGTCCCGAATCACATGGAGGCAATGAGCGATAAGAGGGGATTCGTCTCTCACGGTATAGGGAGTTGATGTTGCGCTGTGTTCGATTGGCTATAACCGGAAATCCCTGGCCAGGGTTGCTGAGATTTACTGGTAAGTGTTACCAGTAGTTTCTCGAACTGTTATAGACCTCATATCGACACGACTTATCGAGCTATTGGGGTCTGACGTTTACCAACCCTAGGCGAGATATGCGACATATTAGACGACGAGACAGGACTGTACGGTAAGTGTTACTGGTTGGATTCACAGGAGTGTGATCGGGCTTGCTCGTTGATCTTCTGATCGCTCAATACCCGGGTGGCCGTTACGTTTAGCAGACCGCTTGCGGCTTGTGGGTGTTTGATATGATCATCACCTGCTGCCGGCGTATTGACGAGTCTTTAAAGTCCTATACAGAGGTTTCCTGGCTCAAGCGAAATGAAATAGGAGCGCATATGAGATATATGCGGGACCGAGAATAATGCGTGTATGTGATCCCGTTTTCTATTCTCGTGATGAATGTATCGAATGGTTGTATGCGATATAACCTGGTTATCGAATCGAGGATTGATTCGATAAGTCGATACATTGGATATTAGTCGGTCATATACGATATGACCGGATCGTTAAATCAAGTGTTGATTTAATGATTTAATGTATAATTATATATTTGATATATCACTTTACATTAACTAATATTGGTTCACTTAAGATATTTTTCTCACTTGTTTGTACACAAGTTGTATATGTGATATACTTTTGTGCACAAGATTGTATCATGTTTGATGATACATGCAAACTTGGGTGTGTATGATTAAACCATGGTTATGTTAATGGTTAGGGTTTTGATTTACTTATTTAGTTATTCTTTTTATTTATTTTTGGGCAAAATAAATCATGGTGGCTTTCTTTGTTTGCTGCTTGAAGCTTCTTGAAGCTTTGAATAATCTTGCTAGTTTGTCTTTTGCCTTAAGCCTAACCATTCAACCTAACCATATTTTATTCTCTACACCTAACTATGGTTGCAATTATGATAAGTATCATATTATTTCTTATTTCAAAAATACTTATCAAAATTCATTTCTTCTTCTTCTTCAACAAAAGAAGAAAACTTGCAACCATTAATGGCAATATGAGAAAAAGAGTGAGAAATCCAATTCTAAAGTGAACCCACTTCCTATTTCTTCATCCTCTACCACTTGCTAAGTAGTATAGGGTGTTTTCTTCACAAGTTTCTTGACTTGGTGAAGTTGGAGCTTGATCTTGTGTTGCCTCGACGTAGATCATCTTCGGCATCGAAGTCGACGACCTAGCCCGATCATTTCTTCGATGAAACCACCGCGAGAGTCCGGGATCCTATGGGTACAGCGGAGGGACTTCGTCACGGAGCTATGGAGGTGGAGGACCGGATCTACAAAGGTTGTATCTTCGTTCACTTAGCACTAAAGTAGTTTAGTAGCATTTCGATTCGCCTAAACTCTAGTTAACGATCCGTATTAGGGTTTCTCGGCACCGGAATTTTTGAATTTGGCATGGTTGATGCCTTGTGAGACCTCATTAGCGTGCCTAGGAACCTTACAATGGTATCAGAGCCTAGCTAGAGCCTTAGGCGATGCGTAGACGGAGTTAGAAGTCCGATCGACCCGAAACCCTAACTCAAAACGGCTTTCTGGACATTTTCTGGATTTGTGGATTTTTGAGAATTAAAAATTCTCAGAAAATAGAGCTGAAAATTCTAAGAGCTACTGTTGAAAACGAAGCCCTAACTCCACTAAATCGCCGCGGAACCACGGCATTAGCATGCTATTCGCGGCCGTTCCGCGGCCGTATGTACAGATTAGAGGTAAATTTTTATACAGTAATGCCCGTATCTGTTTCCTCTATTCTCTTTGAAGTTTTAATCTGCACTCAAGAGTTGAATTTTCTTGGTTGTATTGGGGACTCGGTGTTTCGATCGGATTGTCTAGTTTTGTCTGTGTGTTTTTTCCGGGTAATTTTAGAATATGTTAAAAAGTTCGGCCGGATATAAATACCCACTTTTTCCCATGACAGAAAATTTCCAACTGTTGGATTTTTCCGTAGTTTAATGACGTTCTAAGTAGTGCAAGTAACGCGATGGTCCCTCTAGAAGACAACAAACCTTAACTCGATTATGTGACCGTATTGAACTGCCCTTTGAACCCTAGGGTTTGGGGCAGTACGGCGTGCTACATGTTAGGCGTTGGCTTGACCCTTCTACGGCTGGACCGTTGGTACTGAGGCATGAAGTGAATGTTTTTAAACTTATTTCATGTGTTGAGCTGTTTCGGGAAAACTTAGGTGTTCGATTGTTCGATCGGAAAGTTTAACATTTTCTATTTACCCGGAATGTGATACAACATTTGGAATTCATAAATAGTTATGAGATAACTGAATGAATGTTATAAACATAGCAGTTTAGTCTCACTTGATCAGTTGCCACGAAAATTTGATGCGATCAAAAGTCCGTCACAATCACGTAGTGTACGCGGATACTCGCCGGGTAAACTTAATAGACAGCCTCACTCCATAGCCCCGACCAAGTGCATGTAGGAGAACCCCGTCGCCGAAAGCATCCGTTTGGGTACTCGCGGCAGCGGTGTTCCGCCTTGGCGCACTTCGTCGACGGTATCAGAGGTGCGGCCGCCTACTAAAGTTTGCGACGAGCATTCGATCAGGATGTCGGGAATCTTGTTGAATTGCCCGACTTGATATTGAAAAGAGTTTTCGATAATGAGACTAAAATGCGGGGTTTATAATTGTTAGGCATGCGATGTCTAAGGAATTCATATGGTCAGGCATGCGATGTCTGAAGAGGTTGCGAATTCCAACTGTTGTAGTTTTACACTTTCTTTTATGTGACCGTAAGTGTAATATGTGATATCGCCGGTTTCATTGCTATATGTCAACGACAATTGGGATGGGCATATTTACTTACGTTGATGACATGTGATGTTATGTGTTGCTGGATATGTTATATTGGATCATCGTGTTTGAATAGCCGGGGTTTTTATGTGAGATGAGTGTTTTTTCATTTTCATTCATGTAAAAACTTGTATGTAATATTCTTTTATTGGGGCACTTCCAGGTTGCGGAAGATGTTACCCTTTGTATATTATTTACTTTCCCGCACTAGGATAGACCCAAGGAGGAGGGCACAAGTAACCGGGTTCTGGAGTCCAGTGGGAGACCAACTCGAGGAGTCAAGTCTGGGTCTCCTAACTCTAGAATTGGTAGGGTTGCTTGCCGCTCTCGTAGGGGTCTAGGGGTGTGGGTTTGGCTATTCATCGCGACCGTGGAATCCGTGTTTTATACCGGCTCGTATTGAAAACACGGACGTCCTAGTATATCCAATATTTCATATGTTTCTTCTGCTGCGATATCTGTGATGTGATCATGTGATGTTCTGTGATAGATACAGTATATAGTATATATGATATATTATATAGGCGTTACTTATGTTTTACACCCGCGCTAGCCCTGCCCCGCTCTGTCGTTAGTTACCTAACCTAACGGTGCACGAGGGGACATCGAGGCGAATGCGGATGGCATAAGTGTACGTCATATTTATCTGTGATGTTTAGGTACTTAAATGATGGGACT
Organism: Agapanthus africanus; assembly: GCA_030015575.1. Classification (NCBI taxonomy): domain Eukaryota; kingdom Viridiplantae; phylum Streptophyta; class Magnoliopsida; order Asparagales; family Amaryllidaceae; genus Agapanthus; species Agapanthus africanus. Next base: position 222,845,689 of record JASDDO010000029.1, read on the forward strand.
TCATTAATATGATTAATGAAAGAAAAAGAAACCTAAGATGTTGTGGAATCGAATTTCTAAATAAAACCGGTAGCTACAGTTCTTGCTTTGCACAGCGGTATATATGATATATCCTGCACCTTATTCGATGAGGAAAGGACCGAGATCCCTTCACCGGGAGTGACTCCTTTAGCAATAACTGGCAGATGCTACACACTCGGTTTGTCTTTTGATTGCTTTTAATAGTTTCTGCTTTGCACAGTGATATATATGATATATCCCGCACCTCATTCGACGAGGAAAGGACCGACGATCCCTTCACTGGGTGTGACTCCTTTAGCAAAACTAGAAAAGCCTAAAAAACACTCCATTTCAAAATTCATTCGATCCTACAACGATATCATGTTCATTACGCAATAGATTTTCAGAAAAACCTGTCGTAGCCCTCCGCCATTTCAGATAAGTGGTAGTTAGTATTCGTGCTACGTTTGTTGGCCTGCGTCAAGGCGTGGTGTGCGGTAGCTAACTAGTATTTATCTGCTTATGCATATGATGCAAATTGGATTAGGGTTGTCGTGCGACTTTGTTGGCCTGCGTCAAGGGTCGTGCTGGTGGGTTTAATTCAATCAGGAAATGACGGATTGAACTTGACTAGCGTACTATGGTTTGTTGGCCTGCGTCAAGGTCATAGGACGCTAGGGGAAAAATTATCGGGAATTTCAAGTGTTGAAATTTGCAATGAGATTGCATACCTTCTATGAGATAGTTGGATCCCGATATCCACATCGTGTAAGAGTTACTCCTGGGAGAGTTTTACACATTACAATTAGCCGATCAAGTAGGTTTCTAGAAAGGTGTTAACGGGGTTACGCCTCTGGGAAAACGAGGTTTACATTAATTAGGTTCGTACGAAAGCACGGGGGACCTCCCTCAAAGTACCGACACTGGCCTGGCTGAAAGATTGGCGAACTTGTAGTGTGTAATTAATCCCGGCTAGTCTTTCCTTTTAGGATTTGAAGAAAGATTTGATAAAAACAGTGGGAGCCATCCTGATTAGATAAAATAATAACCAATCTATTCTTGCAAGAGCGCACGCTGAGTGTTTTCTTCTCTCTCTCTCCAGGTAGTGACCATATCACGCCTTAATCAAGATAATAATACGGATGTATTGACCGAACCAGCTTGTTATACTGAGCTGGGGAACGTTGGTCCCGCTCCACCTTATAATTGTTATAAGACCGAGTAAGAAATAGGGGATTACCAGAATTCCCGTGCCGCCCAAACGAAGAAAGTGCATGCTGATGCATCATCTTCGGGTGTGTTCTTTATACAGAACGGTTTCTCTATTCTCTACGTGCTGGGTATCTAATACCGGAATAGGATCCCAGATATGTAATCTGTTACATAGGGCTACAGAAAGGTAGAGAACTGAGAACGGGTGATAAGTTTCATGAGACAGAAAACGGGGCATGTGTTGCAGCCAAGTCTGTTGGTCACTGTCACCCTGTATTACTAGTACATTAATTCTGAACGAATGTTATTAGATACCGAACCTGATATACAAAATCATATCAGTCTCTTTATTAGTAAAGAAATGATAAAGTTTTGTATTGTTTGATAATGTTTTGAACATTTTCTATATCAAAAGTTGATCGGTTCAGGCACGTTATCTAAAAGCATTGATGTTCTAAATCAAACTACAGTTCTTAGTATACAGAACACACACAAGAGGAAGAGTTCAGAAATGAACGAATCCTTCTTGAGGTATTGTAGACTAGGTCATATCAATGCGACCCGACTAACTGAAGTTACATATATATGCATATTTAAATCAGTTTGAATTTACATCTTGTGAAACTTGCCAGTCATGTCACAAAGATGTAATGACACCAGCTCTGTTTATTGGAAACAGAGAAAGAGTTAGTGATCTTTTGGAATGATACATGTTGTTGTATAAAGATCCCATGTCTACACATGCCAAGACCGGTTCTTTGTACTTCATTACATTCTCTGATGATCTCTCAAGATTCAGACATATGTTCCTGTTGAAACACAAGTCCGAACCTTTTGAGATATTCACAGAATATAAGTTAGAAGTAGAGAACCAAAACGGGTATAAGTATTATGTCCTTTGATGTGATCAAGGAGGAGAATACTTGAGCACGGAATTCTTGGACTTTTCTAAAGGAGAATGAGATTCTCTCTCAGCATTACTTCTCCGAATACACCACAGCACGATGGTATATCGGGGCAGAGCAATAACACCCTATGTGATATGGTGTGCTCTATGATGAGTACTACTGAGTTTCCTATTTCCTTTTTGAGAGTTATGCACTTATGAAGTTGCATACCTATTGAACAGGGTTCTGATCAAATCAGTTGCCTACCACTTCATATGTGATATGGAAAGGGAAGAGCCTATATCTTAAGTTAGTTAAGATTTGGGGTTGTCCGGCCTATGTCTAAAAGCAAAATCCGGACAAGCTCGAGGCAACGTCAGTTATGTAGAACTGGAAAGGTTCCAGCTATACAAACTACAGCAGATGATTTGGTAGAACCAAAGGATTCAGTAGATACCAACGAACCTCAGCTTCTCCGCCGATCTAGTAGGGTTTCTCACCCACCTGAGAGATACTTCTGCTTCTCGATGACAGTGGGAGCGAGGATTGCATCATGAGATGATGACCCAACTAGTTTCGAGCAGGCCATCGAAAGTAGGGACTCTGTAAGAATGGCTGGATGCTTAGCGATCCGAGATGGAATCCATGTACGCCAACAAAGTATAGACTTTGGTTGCTATATCTGAAGGGTTAAATCCCCATCAGGAGCAAGTATATCTTGAGAAGATTACTTAGTGTAGATGGAAAAGTTGAGGCTTTCAAAGCTAGACTTGTTAATGGTTTTCGTCATCAACCAGGCGTGGATAATGATAAAACCATTTCTGGGGCCTATGCTTAAGTCCATCCAGATCCTACTTGCCACGGCTACATACGATGACTACGATATCTGGTGGTTGGGTGTCATGACTGCTTTTCTAAATAATATTTTAGAAGAGAGAGTCTATAAGTACACAGTCAAAGGGCTTCCTAGACAGTGGGAGTAGCGGAAACGTTGTTAGTTATATGTATGCCCTAGAGGCCATTACTATACATAGGATGTATATTGTAGTGGATGCTTGGACATATATAGGGAGGACTTTCTTGCTCGACATGATAGTATGCTATCTGTTTGCTCTTTACCTTAAAGTGTACATTGATTGTCTCTCTGTTACATATTGGTAAAGCCCTTAGGATGTGTACTTGATTACCTGGACTATGATGCGGATCATACTAGTGGGGACATGGTAGTCCATAAGTACATCCATCAAGGTCCCTAGTCGTAGGTGTATCGAGACGGGGCATCGATATACCAGAGTAGACTAGTGTATACCTTCTCGACCCATATAGATGGGCGATGGATGATCCCATATCCATTGGTGTTTGACATCAGAGATGATATACGGGTGCTCAGTGGAGACTGGGTACACTGGACGGACTCCCCGAGAACTCCCAGATGGTATTATACCTTACGTCAGATGGCAGTTCTCTGGTGACACTGGTACAGGTTAGTCTGTAGACCCGAGATCATCATAGAGTCTTGTGTGATTCCCACTGTGCTTTGATTTCCACCTTACCACGTCCAAGAGGGCGTGCAAAATAGTGGTTTTTGGGTACAGTCCCGAATCACATGGAGGCAATGAGCGATAGGAGGGGATTCGTCTCTCCCGGTATAGGGGGTTGATGTTGCGCTGTGTTCGATTGGCTATAACCGGAAATCCCTGGCCAGGGTTGCTGAGATTTACTGGTAAGTTTTAACAGTAGTTTCTCGAACTGTTATAGACCTCATATCGATACGACTTATCGAGCTATTGGGGTCTGACGTTTACCACCCCTAGGCAAGATATGCGACATATCAGACGACGAGACCGGACTGTACGGTAAGTGTTACTGGTTGGATTCACAGGAGTGTGATGGGGCTTGCTCGTTGATCTTCTGATCGCTCAATACCCGGGTGGCCGTTACGTTTAGCAGACAGCTTGCGGCTTGTGGGTGTTTGATATGATCATCACCTGCTGCCGGCGTATTGACGAGTCTTTAGAGTCCTACACAGAGGTTTCCTGGCTCAAGCTAAACGAAATAGGAGCGCATATGAGATATGTGCTGGACCGAGAATAATGCGTGTATGTGATACCGTATTCCATTCTCGCGATCAATGTATCGATTGGTTGTATGCGATATAACCAAGTTATCGAATCGAGGATTGATTCGATAAGCCGATACATTGGATATTAGCCGGTTATATGCGATATGACTGGATCGTTAAATCAAGTATTGATTTAATGATTTAATGCATAATTATATATTTGATGTATTACTTTGCATTAACTAGTATTGGTTCACTTAAATTGGATTTTCTCGCTTGATGTACACAAGTTGTATATGTGATATACTTTTGTGCACTTGTTTGTATCATGTTTGATGATACATGTAAACTAGGGTTTGTGTAAAGAATTAAACCATGGTTATGTTAATGGTTAGGGTTTTGATTTATTTACTTATTCATTTATTTATTTATTCATTAATTCATTTTGGGCAAAAATGAAATGGTGGCTTAGTTTGTTTTGTTGTTGAAGTTTCATGAAGCTTTGACTAAGTGACCATTTTGTCTTCATGTCCTAACCGTAACCATTCAACTAAACCCTAGTTAATTCTCTACACTAAACCATGGTTGAGATTATGATAAGTATCATTTTGTTTTCTATTTTAAAACAATACTCATCATATTCTTTCTTCTTCTTCTTCTTCTTCAGCAAAGAAGAAACCTTGCTTCCATTAATGGCAACTTGAGAAAAAGAGTAAGAAATCCAATTCTAAAGTGAACCCACTTCCTATTTCTTCATCCTCTACCACTTGCCAAGTAGTATAGGGTGTTTTCTTCACAAGTTTCATGACTTGGTGAAGTTGGAGGTTGATCTTGTGTTGCCTCGACGTAGATCATCTTCGGCATCGAAGTCGACGACCTAGCCCGATCATTCTTTTGATGAAACCACCGCGAGAGTCCGGGATCCGATGGGTACAGCGGAGGGACATCATCACAGAGCTATGGAGGTGGAGGACCGGATTTACAAAGGTTGTATTTCCGTTCACTTATTAGTAAAGCAGTTTACTAGTTCTAGTTTTCGCCTAATCTCTAGTTAACGATCCGTATTAGGGTCACTCGGCACTTGTAAAATTTGAAATTGGCATGGTTGATGCCTTATGAGACCTCATTAGTGTGCCTAGGAACCCTACAGTGGTATCAGAGCCTAGCTAGAGCCTTAGGCGAAGTGTAGACGGAGTTAGAAACCCGATCGAACCCGAAACTCCAATCCATGACCCCTCTCTGGATATTTTTTCAAAACTGGGTTTTTTCCAGATTAAAAATTCTTTAAAAATTCAGCAGGAAATCCTAAGAATTACGGTGCAAAAATTAACAAGTGAGTCGTCTAAAGCGCGGCGGAACCGCGGCACCTGCATGGCTCGTGCGGTGGTTCCGCGGCTATACAGTCAGATTACATCATAAAATTTGCATAGTAATTCCTATTTTTTAGTGCTGTTTTTTCTGTGATATTTTAACTTCTACTCAAGAGTTGAGTTTTCAGGGTTGTATTGGGGATTCGATGATTCGATTGGTTTATTTAACTTCGTCTATGTGTTTTCCGGGTAATTTAAGAATATGTTAAAAAGTTCGACCGGATATAAATACCCAATTTTTCCCCTGCCGGAAAATTTCCAAGTGTTGGATTTTTCCGTAGTTTAATAACGTTCTAAGTAGTGCAAGTAACGCGATGGACCCTCTAGAAGACAACAAAGCTTAACTCAATTATGTGACCGTCTTGAACTGCCCTTTGAACCTTAGGGTTTGGGGCAGTACGGCGTGCCACATGTGAGGCGTTGGCTTGACCCTTCTACGGCTGCACCGTTGGTACTGAGGCATGAACTGGATGTTTTTTAAACTTGTTTCATGTGTTGATCTGTTTCGGGAAAACTTGGGTGTTTGATTGTTCGATCGGAAAGTTTAACATTTTCTATTTATCTGTAATGGGATACAATTCTTGGAATCCACAAGCAGTTATGAGATAACTGATTTGAATGTTATAAACATAGCACTTTAGTCTCACTTGATCGGATGCCACGGAATTTTGATGCGATCAAAAGTCCGTCGCAATCACGTAGCGTATGTGGATACTCGCTGGTGAACTTAATAGACAGCCACGCCCCATAGCCCCGACCAAGTGGCTGTAGGAGAACCCCATCGCCGAAAGCATCCGTTCGGGTGCTCGCGGCAGCGGTGTTCCGTCTTGGTGCACTTCGTCGACGGCGTCGGGGGTGCGGCCGTCTACTAAAGTTTGCGACGAGCATTCGATCAGGATGTCGAGAATCTTGTTGAATTGCCCGACTTGATATTGAAAAGAGTTTTCGATAAATGAGACTAAAATGCGGGGTTTATAATTGTTAGGCATGTGATGTCTAAGGTATTCAGATGGTTAGGCATGCGATGTCTAAGCAGGTTGCGGATTCCAACTGTTGTAGTTTTACACTTTCTTTTCTGTGACCGTAAGTGTAATATGTGATATCGCCGGTTTCGTTCCTATATTTCAACGACAATTGGGATGCGCATATTTACTTACGTTGATGACATGTGATGTTATGTATTGCTGGATATGTTATATTGGATCGTCGTGTTTGAATAGCCGGGGTTTTTTATGTGAGATGAGTGTTTTTCATTTTCATTCATGTAAAAAAAACTTGTATGTAATATTCTTTTATTGGGGGACTTCCAGGTTGCGGAACATGTCACCTTTTGTATATTATTTACTTTTCCGCACTAGGATAGACCCAAGGAGGAGGGCACAAGTAACCGGGTTCTGGAGTCCAGAGGGAGACCAACTCGAGGAGTCGAGTTCGGGTCTTCTAACTCCAGAATTGGTAAGGTTGCTTGCCGCTCTCATAGGGGTCTAGGGGTATGGGTTTGGCTATTCATCATGACCGTGGAATCCGTATTTTATACTGGCTCATATTGAAAATACGGATGTCCTATTATATCCAATGTTTCATATGTTTCTTCTGCTGCGATATCTGTGATGTGATCATATGATATGTTCTGTTATGGATACAGTATATAGTATATATGATATATTATATAGACGTTACTTATGTTTTACACCCGTGCTAGCCCTGCCCCGCTCTGCCGTTAGTTACCTAACCTAACGGTGCACGAGGGGACATCGAGGCGAATGCGGATGGCATAAGTGTACGTCGTATTTATCTGTGATGTTTAGGTACTTAAATGATGGGACTTCATTAATATGATTAATGAAAGAAAAAGAAACCTAAGATGTTGTGGAATCGAATTTCAAAATAAAACAGGTAGCTACAGTTCTTTCTTTGCACAGCGGTATATATGATATATCCTGCACCTTATTCGATAAGGAAAGGACCGAGATCCCTTCACCGAGATTGACTCCTTTAGCAATAACTGGCAGATGCTACACACTCGGTTTGTCTTTTGATTGCTTTTAATAGTTTCTGCTTTGCACAGTGATATATATGATATATCCCGTACCTCATTCGACGAGGAAAGGGCCGACGATCCCTTCACCGGGAGTGACCCCTTTAGCAAAACTAGAAAAGTCTCAAAAACACTCCAATTCAAAATTCATTCGATCCTACAACGATATCAAGTTCATTACGCAGTAGGTTTTCATAAAAACATGTCGTAGCCCTCCATCATTTCAGATAAGTACTAGTTAGTATTCGTGCTGCGGTAGTTTGACATTCGACAAGGCGTAGTGTACGGTAGCTAACTAGTATTTATCTGCTTATGCATATGATGCAAATTGGATTAGGGTATTCGTACGGCGTTGTTTGGCATTCGTCAAGGGTCGTGCGGGTGGGTTTAATTCAATCAAGAAATGTACAGGTTGAACTTGACTAGTGGACTATGGGTTGTTTGGTATTCGTCAAGGTCATATAACACTAGGGGCAAAATATTATCGGGAATTTCAAGTGTTGAAATTTGCAATGAGATTGCATACCTTCTATGAGATAGTTGGATCCCGATACCCACTGCGAGTAAGAGTTACTCCTTGGAGAGTTTTACACATTACAATTAGCCGATCAAGTAGGTGTCTAGAAAGGTGTCAACGGGGTTACGCCTTTGGGAAAACGAGGTTTACATTAATTAGGTTCGTATGAAAGCACGGGGGACCTCCCTCAAAGTACCGACACTGGCCTGGCTGAAAGATTGGCGAATTTGTAGCGTGTAATTAATCTCGGCTAGTCTTTCCTTTTAGGGTTTGAAGGAAGATTTGATAAAAACAGTGGGAGCCATCCTGATTAGATAAAATAATAACCAATCTATTCTTGCAAGAGCGCACGCTGAGTGTTTTTTTCTCTCTCTCTCTCCAGGTAGCGACCATATCACGCCTTAATCAAGATAATAATACGGAATATTGACCGAACCCGCTTGTTATACTGAGCTGGGAAATGTTGGTCCCGCTCAAACTTATAATTGTTATAAGACAGAGCAGGAAATTGGGGATTACCAGAATTCCCGTGCCGCCCAAACGAAAAAAGTGCATATGATGCATCATCTTCGGGTGTGTTCGTTACAAAGAACTGTTTCTCTGTATCCTCTACATCCTGCGTATTCGATACCGGATCAGGATCCCAGATATGTAATCTGTTACATAGGGCTACAGATAGGTAGAGAACTGAGAACGGGTGATAAGTTTCATGAGACAGAAAACGGTGCAAATGTTGCAGCCAAGTCTGTTGGTCACTGTCACCCTGTATTCCAAATGCATTGATTCTGAACGAATGTTATTAGATACCGAACCTGATATACAAAATCATATCAGTCTCTTTATTAGTAAAGAAATGATAAAATTTTGTATTGTTGGATAATGTTTTGAACATTTCCTATATCAAAAGTTGATCGGTTCAGGCACGTGATCTAAAAGCTTTGATGTTCTAAATCAAACTACAGTTATTAGTATATAGAACACACACAAGAGGAAGAGTTCAGAAATGAACGAATCCTTCTTGAGGCAATATAGACTAGGTCATATAAATGCGACCCGACTGGCTGAAGTTATATTTAGATGCATATTTAAATTAGTTTGAATTTACATCTTGTGAAACTTGCCAGTCATGTCACAGAAATAAGATGACCATAGCTCCGTTTACTGGAAACAGAGAAAGAGTTAGTGAACTCTTGGGATGATACATATTGATGTATGTAGGTCCCCTGTCTACACTTGCTAAGACCGGTTCTTTGTACTTCATTACATTCTCTGATGATCTCTCAAGATTCAGTCATGTGTTCCTGTTGAAACACAAGTCCGAACCTTTTGAGATATTCACAGAATATAAGTTAGAAGTAGAGAACCAATACGGGTATAAGAATTATGTCCTTTGATGTGATCAGGGAGGAGAATACTTGTGCATGGAATTCCTAGACTATTCTAAAGGAGAATAAGATTCTCTCTCAGCATTACTCCTCCGAATACACCATAGAACGATAGTATATCGGAGCGGAGCAATCACACCCAATATGATATGGTGTGCTCTATAATGAGTACTACTGAGTTACCTTTTTTCCTATTGGGTGTTATGCACTTGAGAAGTTGCATACCTATTGAATAGGGTTCCAATCAAATCAGTTGCCTACCACTTCATATGAGATATGGAAAGGGAAGAGCCCGTATCTTAAGTTAGTTAAGATTTAGGGTTGTCCAGCCTATGTCCGAAAAGCAAAATACTGACAAGCTCGAGGCAAGGTCTGTAATGTAGAACTGGAATGGTTCCAGCTATACAAACTACAGCAGATGATTTGATAAAACCAAAGGATTCAATTGTTACCAACGAACCTCAGCCTCTCCGCCGATCTAGTTGGGTTTCTCACCCACCTGAGAGATACTTCTGTTTCTCTATGACAGCGGGAGCGAGGATTGCATCATGAGATGATGACCCAACTAGTTTCGAGTAGGCCATCGAGAGTAGGGACTCTGTAAGAATGGCTAGATGCTTAGCGATCTGAGATGGAATCCTTATACACCAACAAAGTATGGACTTTGGATGCTATATCTGAAGGGTTAAATCCCCATCAGGAACAAGTATATCTTGAGAAGATTACTTGGTATAGATGGAAAAGTTGAGACTTTCAAAACTAGACTTGTTAAAGGTTTTCGTCATCGACCAGGCGTGGATAATGATGAAACCTTTTCCAGCAGCTATGCTTAAGTCCATCCGGATCCTACTTGCCACGGCTACATACCATGACTACGATATCTGGCGGTTGGGTGTCATGACCGCTTTTCTAAAATGATGTTTTAGAAGAGAGCGTCTGTAAGTACACAGCCAGAGGGCTTCGTAGACAGTGGGAGCAGTGGAAACGTATACAAGATGCTTTATAGGATAAAGCAGGCATCGCGGAGTTGGAACGTCTGTTTTGATGAAGTAGTCAAAGAGTTTGACATCATCAAAATGGTAGATGAACCTTGTATAATCAAAAAGGTAGTAGGGAGTATTGTGAAGATCCTCGTAGAGTACGTGGATGACATACTCTTGATAGGGAAGGAGTTTACTATGCTACGCTCGATCAATCTCCGCTTATCACAATGATTCTCCACATAGGATCAAAGTGATACCTACTAAATCCTGGGTTTTGGATCTATGAGATAGATCTAAATGGATGTTAGGATACTCACTAGATGTAGTGAGATGGTATCAATCGATCCTGGGGAGAATCACTGGAAGGGTTCCAAGGTGATAAGGACGACTGAATGTCAGTCGCAGGCATTATCTTTACCCTCTGTGAAGGGACGGTATGTTGGAAGAGTTCCAAGCTAGATACTGTGGCATACTAGACGATAAAGGCTCGATACATCGCGACTAAAGATGCTACCAAAGAGACAGTCTGGACGTATATTTGTTCATGAGATGAACTTAGTTCCTCGCACTGCGTGACAATGGAGTTGTGGCTTATGCCAAGGAACTCCGTCCCATCAGTGATCTAGATATATTCTAAGGCAGTATCACCTGATCATGGAGATGGTTGATCTCCAAGGAGATCGAGGTTAGGAGAGTAGACTCAGTGGACAACACGGCGGATCCACTCACAAAGGCCTTTTCCCAGAGAGAAACTTTTATGGGAGGGTTAAGTATGAGATACTACAACCACTGCTATCAGATGGCCCTAGTGCAAGTGGGAGATTGTTAGTTATATGTATGCCCTAGAGGCCATTACTATACATAGGATGTATATTGTAGTGGATGCTTGGACATATATAGGGAGGACTTTCTTGCTCGACATGATAGTATGCTATCTGGTTGCTCTTTACCATAACGTGTACACTGATTGTCTCTCTGTTACATGTTGGTAAAGCCCTTAGGATGTGTACTTCATTAGCTGGACTATGATGCGGATCATACTAGTGGGGACATGGTAGTCCATAAGTACATCCTTCAAGGTCCCTAGTCGTAGGTGTATCGAGACGGGGCATCGATATACCAGAGTAGACTAGCGTATACCTTCTCGACCCATACAGATGGGCGATGGATGATCCCATATCCATTGGTGTTTGACATCAGAGATGATATACGGGTGCTCAGTGGAGACTGGGTACACTGGACAGACTCGCCGAGAACTCCCAGATTGTATTATACCTTACGTCAGATGGCAGTTCTCTGATGACACTGGTACAGGTTAGTCTGTAGACCCGATATTGTCATAGAGTCATATGTGATTCCCACTGTGCTTTGATTTCCACCTTACCACGTGTAAGAGGGCGTGCAAAACGGTGGTTTTTGGGTACAGTCCCGAATCACATGGAGGCAATGAGCGACAGGAGGGGATTCGTCTCTTCCGGTATAGGGGGTTGATGTTGCGCTGTGTTCGATTGGTTATAACCGGAAATCCCTGGCCAGGGTTGCTGAGATTTACTGGTAAGTGTTACTAGTAGTTTCTCGAACTGTTATAGACCTCATATCGACACGACTTATCGAGCTATTGGGGTCTGACATTTACCACTCCTAGGCAAGATATGCGACATATCAGACGACGAGACCGGACTGTACGGTAAGTGTTACTGGTTGGATTCACAGGAGTGTGAGCGGGCTTGCTCGTCGATCTTCTGATTGCTCAATACCCGGGTGGCCGTTACGTTTAGCAGACCGCTAGCGGCTTGTGGGTGTTTGATATGATCACCACCTACTGCCGGCGTATTGACGAGTCTTTAGAGTCCTACACAGAGGTTTCCTGGCTCAAGCGACACGAAATAGGAGCGCATATGAGATATGTGCGGGACCGAGAATAATGCATGTATGCGATACCGTATTCCATTCTCGCGATGAATGTATCGATTGGTTGTATGTGATATAACCTAGTTATCGAATCGAGGATTGATTCGATAAGCCGATACATTGGATATTAGCCGGTTATATGCGATATGACCGGATCGTTAAATCAAGTATTGATTTAATGATTTAATGCATAATTATATATTTGATATATTACTTTACATTAATTAGTATTGGTTCACTTAAATTGGATTTTCTCACTTGATGTACACAAGTTGTATATGTGATATACTTTTGTGCACTTGTTTGTATCAAGTTTGATGATACATGCAAACTAGGGTTTGTGTAAAGAATTAAACCATGGTTATGTTAATGGTTAGGGTTTTGATTTATTTACTTATTCATTTATTCATTAATTCATTTTGGGCAAAAATGAAATGGTGGCTTAGTTTGTTTTGTTGTTGAAGCTTCATGAAGCTTTGACTAAGTGACCATTTTGTCTTCATGTCCTAACCGTAACCATTCAACTAAACCCTAGTTAATTCTCTACACTAAACCATGGTTGAGATTATGATAAGTATCATTTTGTTTTCTATTTTAAAACAATACTCATCATATTCTTTCTTCTTCTTCTTCTTCTTCAACAAAGAAGAAACCTTGCCTCCATTAATGGCAACTTGAGAAAAAGAGTGAGAAATCCAATTCTAAAGTGAACCCACTTCCTATTTCTTCATCCTCTACCACTTGCCAAGTAGTATAGGGTGTTTTCTTCACAAGTTTCATGACTTGGTGAAGTTGGAGGTTGATCTTGTGTTGCCTCGACGTAGATCATCTTCGGCATCGAAGTCGACGACCTAGCCCGATCATTCTTTTGATGAAACCACCGCGAGAGTCCGTGATCCGATGGGTACAGCGGAGGGACTTCATCAAGAACTATGGAGGTGGAGGACCGGATCTACAAAGGTTGTATTTCCGTTCACTTATTAGTAAAGCAGTTTACTAGTTCTAGTTTTCACCTAATCTCCAGTTAACGATCCGTATTAGGGTCTCTCGGCACTTGTAAAATTTGAAATGGGCATGGTTGATGCCTTGTGAGACCTCATTAGTGTGCCTAGGAACCCTACAAACGTGTGCAAGATATTTTATGCGATAAAGCAGGCATCGCGGAGTTGGAACATCTGTTTTGATGGATTAGTCAAAGAGTTTGACATCATCAAAATAGTAGATGAACCTTGTGTTGGAGATAGTGCCCTCAGAGTCAATTATTAGGTCACAGGTACGTGATTGTAATGATTGAGGGAGGACCTATCCCGGTAGGACAGTCTTATTCGAGATGATAGTTTGCTATCTGGTTTACCTTTATCATCGTGTACTGCTTTAGGTGACCTGACACGTCGCTATTACACGTTGATAGAGCCCCTAGGATTCATGCTTGACCACCAGCAGTATGAGGGCGATCATATAAGTGGAAGCTGGGGGTCTACAAGCATATCCTTAAAAGGTCCCTAGTCGTGGGAGTTTCGAGACCGGGCATCGATACTCCATTAGTAGACTAGTGTATACAGTCGAGACCCCGACGAGGGGCGGTGGCCGGTCTCACAAGCCACTGGTGTCAGTTGGATCACCTAAGATGTATACAGGTGCTCATTGGGTTATGAGTACACCGGACAGGACTCGCCGGGAACATGCTAGTTGGTCATATACCAGACGTCAGATGGCAGTTCCCTGGTGACATGTGTGCAGGTTAGTTCATCGACCTGGGGATCGTCATTTGTCTCGTGTGAGTTCCCACTGTACTTTGATTACTACCCTACCACGGCTCAAAGGAGTCGTGCAAACAGGTTTTAGTTGGGTACAGTCCCGAGCCACATGGAGGCAGTGAGCGTATCTTCAGGGGTTCGTCTCTCCCGGTATTGGGGGTGAGGTCGTGCTGTGTCTAGGAGAGCCATTACACAAAGTCCTTGGCCAAGGCAAGGAGATTTACTGGTAGGTATTCCAGTAGTATCTCAGGGTGTTCTGGGCTACACTCCGACACGACTTGTACCGCTTTTGGGGGTCTGACTTTTACCAACCCCCTAGGCCCGCCATGCGATGCTCATAGACGAACGGACCGGACTGCACGGATATTGTCACTGACAGGCTCAGTAGGGTGTCAGGATGAGTTTACTCATCGACGTCCCTTTTGGTCAATAGCTGGTGGCCCGTCACGTATTGGCTTATACCTCTGACGTGCTAGTGGTTAAATACACAACCATAGTATTGACGAGTCTTTAGAGTCCACCACACTTACAGTTACTCAAGTTTCGGGCGAAACGCTGTAGAGGCCGTATGGAGATATGGCAGGATCCGATCAGATACGTGCGGTATTGCACGGATCAGGATCGGACAGTTTGTACTAGTAGCCGTATAGGTTTATGGCAGGGTTCGATCAGATACGTGCGGTATTGCACGGATCAGGATTGAACGGATATTACTAGCCGGCTTTGGTTTAAGCCGGTCCTAGTTTAGTACAGTGTAGATTTTGTCTCTTTGCATTTGTATCCGGACGGAATACAGATGCGGGTGTGTATGCACAGTATCGGGGTTTTCCTGTAATTTATTACGGGACCAGTTTTCTGGAGTTGCCAGTTTGCATTCCGTTCCGGCCGGTTTTCCTTTGTTCTTTCCCGGCCGGACTTTTCCGATGGAGGGTGTTATTTGCAATTGTGCAAATAACATTTGTGGAGGGGGTTTCTTGTAAAAGATTGATTATGATAGCTTTCATTTCTTTTCAACCATGCTTTTGCTTTATGAGATTTGATTGTGATAAAGTGAGGGTATGGGTTCAATAGTATGAAGCATGGTGTATGTTTCTTTGTCTCTTGATGTGGTCACCCTTTCTACATCTCCTACACTCACCTCCCTTCTTGCTTCATATTGTTTTTCCTCCACCATTATTCTCACTTGATGCATAAGTTCTTACCATGGTTGAGTGAGAAGAAAAGAAGAGAAGGAGAGAGCTTCATCTTTGAGAGTGTTTTATCATTCTTGATCTCTTTTCATGCCAAGAAAAATGCAAGCACCATTTTTTCTTCTTGATTCCTCCATCGTCTACAAATGGAAACAAACCCTAAAGTGAGACATCCACTCTACACTACACTTCCTACAGCATATCTTGAGCATGTCGAGTTGCCGGCTTCATGCGCGAGTTGCCTCGGTATTGAGGTGGGAGCCCGTAAAAGTACCCGGCTTCGTGGTGCCCTTTCCGACGAGGAGGAGACGGACGGAGATCCCGCGAGGAGATCGGAGTGGAGATGAAGACCGGAGGACTTGGATCGTCGGTATACATCTCTTCCCTTTCTTATTAGTAGCGTAGACTTGTTAATGGTTACGATCCGGAGTTTAGTGCGCGGTGGTGCCGGTTTGCAAAGTCCGCAAAATTTAAGTTTATCACCGTTTCCGCATTCCGGCGTCGGATTGACGGCCGGGGCGCCGCCGTGCACTTACATTGGTATCAGAGACTCGCCATTAACTTCGTCTAGCTTCGTTTGATGTGTTTTTCAGTTCCGATCGACCAAAATTCCAAAAACCGTATTTTTCCTTCACATCAGTTTTCTGTTGGAATTTTTTGGTGTCTAAAAATTTTTCAGGTGGTCTCAGAAAGATGTGCAGGGAGTTCTAAGAACTCTGAGAAAAAACGAGACAGTGAACGCTTACCTCGAGCGCGGAAGGGCGGCAAAACCACCCTTTGTGCCGCGCTTCCGCCGCAAGATGGTTGGGTCAATGCTTCGTATTTTTCCAGTGGGCTTCTGGGCTTATTTTAGGGCTTTTGGGATATTAAAATTGGGCCAATTATTTCTGTGAGTGCTACAGTTTTCTTTGGGACCCACTTGTTAATTGTTTGATCGATCGGATATTTTTAAACACATTATTTCACAGTATTTACATTATATCTGCGACCGTGAATGTCACTCGATCGGTAAATCCGGTCTAACTGCTATAGCCCGGTTAGACGGATTTGCGAACATGACTTTCACGTTGATGTTCTATTTTTGCTGTGATGTTGCGGATCGGTCGTGGGGATAGCCTGGATGCAATGCTAGTACAGTTGTGGTTGTATTATGTACATTTGATATTGCGGGGCGAGCGTCCGACATGCGGACTGCCGTCACTGCCAGTTTGTATTATTCTTTTGGGGCACGACCTGGTTGCGGTCGATGTACCCGTTGTATGTATACTTTACTTTCTGTACTAGGATTGCCCCGCGGAGGGGTGCACGGATAGCCGGGTTCTAGAAGGCAACAAGCCCGCATCTCATGGCATTGGGACGGAGGGGGCTTCACTCCAGGATTGACGGGCTATTCGCCGCACTCGTAGGGGGTACAGGTTGACCCAGGAGGGGTGCCCAAGTTGCCGGATTCCGTGAAGTGCTGGGTGGTCCATTCACGGCGCTGAAGGGGGCTGCCTCGCTTCAGGTTTTGGCGGGTGACTTGCCACGCCCGTAGGGGTCTAGGATTTCATTGCACAGGCTATCCACACGACCAGGGGAACGTTGGGTTTCAGTAGTGGCTCTGTGAAACCCGGGGATCCCAGATATCTGTATTGTTCTGTGATGCTGTACATTTCTGTGATGTTGCATTTTATTCACGCCTTGAGCGAAATACTATATATTGGTATATATATTAGTAGATGTTATATATGTTTTTCATCCGCGCTAGTCCAGTCCCCGCTCTGCCGTTAGTTAGCTAACCTAACGGGTGATGACAGGACCCAGTGGCGAATGCGGATGGCATATACGTACGTCAGTATATTTTCGTTCTTTGTGGTGTGATCAATTGATGGGACTGCATTGATTCGGATCAATGCAAGTTAAAAACAAACCTATTCTGATGTTGTTGGAACACTTTTTCAAAAAGCTGTTATTGCAAAGACGTTCACTTTTGTTTTGCATCGCGGTATTCATTTAGAATATCCTGCTCCTCAGTCGACGAGGCAAGGGCCGAGATCCCTTCACCGGGAGTGACCCCTTGGACAAAAAGTTTGCGTCAGGGCATTAACTTCACTATAGCCGATTACTTTTGCTTTGCATCGCGGTATTCATTTGGAATATCCTGCACCCCATTCTACGGGGAAAGAGCCGAGATCCCTTCACCGGGAGTGACCTCTTTAGCAACGGTTTTCGGCACTATATTTTTAAAAAAGCTATCCGTTCCTTCAACGATATCAAGTTCATTACGTTAAAGGTTTTCGCCAGAAACCATTCGTAGCCCTCCGTCGTTTCAGACGGGTAGCACGTAGTATTCATGCTATGTTTGTTGACCTTCGTCAAGGCATAGTGTATGGTAGCTGCTTGTTACCTTTCTGCTGCATAGATAGATGCGTTGGTTTGGGACAGTCGTACAGCCTTGTTGACCTTCGTCAAGGGCTTGTACGGGTGGATTCAAATTAACCTGGATAATGACGGGTAGAACTTGACATGTGACTTATGATTTGTTGACCTTCGCCAAGGTCATAAGAGCATGGGGCAGAAATCACATCGGGAGTTTCAAAAGTACTGAAACTTGCCAGATATGCGCATACCTTCTGGAGTGTGATACCGTGAGCGGATTCCGTCACGTTGTCATGCGATGAGAGTTGGATCCCGATTCCCACTGATGAGTTAGTTTACTCCTCGGGTGACCCCGACTAATTCTTCTTTCAGGTTTGGAGGAGAATTTGAGGTACAGTGGGAGGATTCCAGATTAGATAAATTGGTAACCATTCTGATCTAGGATAGAGTGCACGCTGAGTGTTTCTTCTCTCTCTCTCTCTGGCAGCGACCATTGACCCGACCCTAAGACTTTGACTCAGTGACCAAGTTGAACGAACCTTCTTAACACTGGCTTTTGGATTGTCAGAGTTGCAGACCTCATTGCCACTCCTACTTTTACCCTTTTCTCCAGGACACCCCGTATTACTACGAACGTCCACTTCCATTGGACAAAACCATCGTATGGTTAGATACGAACTCGAAGGAATTCGAGGATGGTTTCCGGTTCTGGAGAAAACGAATAGGATTATTCAGTTGTCTTTTCTTTTCACCTTCTCTCAGGTTGCGAGTACTCCTTGGTTTAGGAGTAGTACACCTATTACGCAAATTGGATAGTCTTCTTCCAAACCATAGGCTGGTGCCGACCGGTAGGGAATGAAGAAAACCAGTTAGCCTAAACGGTGTACAGAAGGTATTAAGTTCAGACAAAACAAGGGATTAGTAAGAGGGCAAAGTAAATTGCGACTGATATTCACGACCAAACCAAATATTTCGTTACCACTCCCACATCACCTTTGTATTTCTCCAGGACACTCCGTATCACTACGAAGATCCACAGTTTATTTGGATACTCCATCGTATGGTTATATACGAACTCGAATGGAACTTGTTCCAGTTCGGGGATGGATTCTGGTCCAGGAGAAATAGGAATAAGGTTTATTCGGTTGTCTTTTATCTTCACCCTCTCTCATTGCGAGTGTTCCTAGGATTGGGACAGTACACCCATTATGCTTATTGGATAGTCTTCTTCCAAACCATAGGCTGGTGCCGAACGGTAGGGAAGGAAGAAAACCATTTGGCCTAAAAGGGTGTGCAGAAGGTAAAGACTAAAGACATATGAAGGGATTTGGAGAGGTGGCAAAGAACTATACGGTTACAGTCGTGAATCTGGAAGAGGCATTACTAGGAATACCAGGATACCCCAACGAAACATTTCAATGTTTCAGTTTCACTGTGTACTATTAAAAGAAAACTGATTTCCCGATTAGACACTTACTCCAGGGTATGTATTTACCAGGTATCATTCTCACATCTGTATGGTTTTACAGATGATGAGTGGGAGTAGGTTATTGGGAATTGGGTGATTATCCTCATTATATCGGGATTCGTTGTAATCAGTGATATTTGAGGAAATCACCTGGGTTGTTTGCCGGTCGGCAAATATTTGGTTTTGAATATCCGCTGTTATGCACCAATTTCAAATTGATATATCTGTACGTCTATTTTCATAGAGTGGGATATACCTTTCTGAAATTATGTCTACGACATTTACCTATATCAGTGGACGGTTAGGTAAGGAGCATTAAACAGCGGTGTAATTCTTCTTAACCATAAGTACAGTTTTCAACCTACGACGCACAGTGAATGAGTTGTTAGACTCAGGGACTTATACAGAGTATTGTATATTGTCCAGTGTCCATTAGGACAGAGGGGTTGGTCCTCATACTATATTATGTTTACTTTTAACTACTCTAATTCTTAGACATGTGTTTCGTAGAAACACAGGGTCTGAGTTTTGAGGAGTTATTGGTATAAGAATAGAGTAGAGAACCAGGTATAGCAAGTATCGGGATTCTTCAAAGAGATCGAAGATGTAGATACTTGTGTATGGTATTCAGTTGATAGTAATGATAAAGAGATCTTGCTTCTCTTTCAGGTTACTCATAATTGGAAGTATTCCTAAGTTGAGTAACGCTGATCGGCCTCCTTCCATTTAGTTGACATGCGCTGGGGACAGCTGCATGATTTGAATCTGATTCAATTAAATCAGTGCCTCTGTTTCTATATTGGATATAGAACAGTTCATATCTTAACGATGTTAAGGTACGGGGAGTTGTCCGGTTTATGATTAAAACCAGACACTGGACAACTCAAGGCACGTTTCTGTAATGGCTGTTTGTGGGTTGACCCAGGCTATGACGAGGGTTGATTTTCTACCATCTGGATGAACAATAGCGATATTGTTCTAGACTCGCCACAGTTTTATTAAAATTTTTTTTTTCAAAAACAGCAGTGGGAGTATGGTAGAACTGGAAGTGATTCCAGAACCGCAAACGATTACTGAAGATTTGATAAGGAACCTAAAGATTCAATCTGATTTGACATTCCATTGGCCACTCCGCAGATAAGGTGGGTAACTTCAGGCACCCGAGAGGTACTACAGTAGCCTCAAGGACGGTTACAGGGAAGTTCTTGTTTACCCACAATTACCATTGCTGTTGTTCCAGGCTGCGAGACCCGGCAGGAGGATGAGTATAGCGTCGTTCTAAACTTGCTTTAGAAGTGTACGTCTATATGACTCTGCCAGAGGGTTGTCGTAGTCAGTGGGAGCAGCGGAAGCATTGGTGGACAGGTAGCTTATGTCTATTTATAGACTAGAGCAGATGTAGCGGAGATAGATCATCTATTTCTGATGTGACAGTCATGGGTTTGACTTCATCAGAAAAGGGGATGGATCTGTTGAGAAGGTAGTAGGGTGTGATGTCCTGGTATCTGGATGACATACACAGAATAGGAAAAGAAACTCCTATACTACAATCGGTTGTACTTTGGTCGTCACACAGTTGTTTCTCCACATAGGAATTGGGTATTATATCAGACATACTGGTTACTAGATCTATGGTTTTAGATCTAGATTTGGGTGGTTTCCCAATCAGGGTACTTGACAGCATTCTAAGAGTATTTAGGATGGACGACTCCTGGCACGGTAGTGTACCTGCAGGTAATGGAGTCACCCTCTCCAAAGGTGTCTTACAGACTAAAGGGGAGAAGGACGTGTATGATTGGCAGATCACTTGCTTAGGCAATTGAGTCAATCATGAGATGTCAAGTACCACACCAGATGTTGTTCTTGCACTAGATGCAATAAGTTGACATTAATCCAATCCTGGAGAAACAGTCGGAAGCAGTTTTAGAACATAAGTGGATGTTCTAGGGATATGATAACGACAGCCTCATTCAGGAGACAGTTATCATTCCAGGCTTCCAAGGTGACATGGACGACAAGGAGGTTGTCAGAGTTATAGTTTTCCTTCTGATGAGGGGCAGTATTTTGGACAGGTGGTCCAAGGAAATACTGAGGGTGGCATGGCGCAGGATACTGATTAAGTTCAGTTGACGATACAGTCTAAGAAGTTTGGATTTGGAGTTCATTTATGAGCTCGGTCCCATCAGACATCCAGACACTCTAAGACAGGTATTGCTCATTTCGGGAGATGGGTTTCTCCGCGAACATGAGATATAGAGAGACATAGAAAGAAACAACTAAGCGGATCCACTCACTGAGGTTTTTCCTCGAACGCAATAGTTTCGCAAACGAGCTTTGTGAGACTGACTAGTAGAGGAGTTGGGTGTTCGGTATCACACGGGCTGTGAGTATGCGACATCGCAATAATTAGCCTTGAGTGCAAGTGGGAGATTGTTGGAGATAGTGCCCTCAGAGTCAATTATTAGGTCACAGGTACGTGATTGTAATGATTGAGGGAGGACCTATCCCGGTAGGACAGTCTTATTCGAGATGATAGTTTGCTATCTGGTTTACCTTTATCATCGTGTACTGCTTTAGGTGACCTGACACGTCGCTATTACACGTTGATAGAGCCCCTAGGATTCATGCTTGACCACCAGCAGTATGAGGGCGATCATATAAGTGGGAGCTGGGGGTCTACAAGCATATCCTTAAAAGGTCCCTAGTCGTGGGAGTTTCGAGACCGGGCATCGATACTCCATTAGTAGACTAGTGTATACAGTCGAGACCCCGACGAGGGGCGGTGGCCGGTCTCACAAGCCACTGGTGTCAGTTGGATCACCTAAGATGTATACAGGTGCTCATTGGGTTATGAGTACACCGGACAGGACTCGCCGGGAACATGCTAGTTGGTCATATACCAGACGTCAGATGGCAGTTCCCTGGTGACATGTGTGCAGGTTAGTTCATCGACCTGGGGATCGTCATTTGTCTCGTGTGAGTTCCCACTGTACTTTGATTACTACCCTACCACGGCTCAAAGGAGTCGTGCAAACAGGTTTTAGTTGGGTACAGTCCCGAGCCACATGGAGGCAGTGAGCGTATCTTCAGGGGTTCGTCTCTCCCGGTATTGGGGGTGAGGTCGTGCTGTGTCTAGGAGAGCCATTACACAAAGTCCTTGGCCAAGGCAAGGAGATTTACTGGTAGGTATTCCAGTAGTATCTCAGGGTGTTCTGGGCTACACTCCGACACGACTTGTACCGCTTTTGGGGGTCTGACTTTTACCAACCCCCTAGGCCCGCCATGCGATGCTCATAGACGAATTGACCGGACTGCACGGATATTGTCACTGACAGGCTCAGTAGGGTGTCAGGATGAGTTTACTCATCGACGTCCCTTTTGGTCAATAGCTGGTGGCCCGTCACGTATTGGCTTATACCTCTGACGTGCTAGTGGTTAAATCCACAGCCATAGTATTGACGAGTCTTTAGAGTCCACCACACTTACAGTTACTCAAATTTCGGGCGAAACGCTGTAGAGGCCGTATGGAGATATGGCAGGATCCGATCAGATACGTGCGGTATTGCACGGATCAGGATCGGACAGTTTGTACTAGTAGCCGTATAGGTTTATGGCAGGGTTCGATCAGATACGTGCGGTATTGCACGGATCAGGATTGAACGGATATTACTAGCCGGCTTTGGTTTAAGCCGGTCCTAGTTTAGTACAGTGTAGATTTTGTCTCTTTGCATTTGTATCCGGACGGAATACAGATGCGGGTGTGTATGCACAGTATCGGGGTTTTCCTGTAATTTATTACGGGACCAGTTTTCTGGAGTTGCCAGTTTGCATTCCGTTCCGGCCGGTTTTCCTTTGTTCTTTCCCGGCCGGACTTTTCCGATGGAGGGTGTTATTTGCAATTGTGCAAATAACATTTGTGGAGGGGGTTTCTTGTAAAAGATTGATTATGATAGCTTTCATTTCTTTTCAACCATGCTTTTGCTTTATGAGATTTGATTGTGATAAAGTGAGGGTATGGGTTCAATAGTATGAAGCATGGTGTATGTTTCTTTGTCTCTTGATGTGGTCACCCTTTCTACATCTCCTACACTCACCTCCCTTCTTGCTTCATATTGTTTTTCCTCCACCATTATTCTCACTTGATGCATAAGTTCTTACCATGGTTGAGTGAGAAGAAAAGAAGAGAAGGAGAGAGCTTCATCTTTGAGAGTGTTTTATCATTCTTGATCTCTTTTCATGCCAAGAAAAATGCAAGCACCATTTTTTCTTCATGATTCCTCCATCATCTACAAATGGCAACAAACCCCAAAGTGAGACATCCACTCTACACTACACTTCCTACAGCATATCTTGAGCATGTCGAGTTGCCGGCTTCATGCGCGAGTTGCCTCGGTATTGAGGTGGGAGCCCGTAAAAGTACCCGGCTTCGTGGTGCCCTTTCCGACGAGGAGGAGACGGACGGAGATCCCGCGAGGAGATCGGAGTGGAGATGAAGACCGGAGGACTTGGATTGTCGGTATACATCTCTTCCCTTTCTTATTAGTAGCGTAGACTTGTTAATGGTTACGATCCGGAGTTTAGTGCGCGGTGGTGCCGGTTTGCAAAGTCCGCAAAATTTAAGTTTATCACCGTTTCCGCATTCCGGCGTCGGATTGACGGCCGGGGCGCCGCCGTGCACTTACACCTTGTATATACAAAAAGGTAGTAGGGAGTATGGTGGCGATCCTCGTAGTGTACGTGGATGACATACTCTTGATAAGAAAGGAGTTTCCTATGCTACGCTCGCTCAATCTCCGCTTATCACAAGGATTCTCCGTATAGGATCAAAGTGATACCTCCTAAATCCTGAGTTTTGATCTATGAGATAGAAGTAACTGGATGTTAGGATTCTCACTAGTTATAGTAAGATGGTATTAATCGATCCTGGGGAAAATCACTGGAAAGGTTCCAGAGTGATAAAGACGACTGAATGTCAGTCACATGAATTGTCTTTACCCTTAGTAAAGGGACGGTATGTCGGAGGAGTTCCAAGCTAGATACCGTGGCATACTAGACGATAAAGGCTGGATATATCGCTACTTAAGATGCTACTAAAGAGGCAGTCTGGTTGTATATTAGTTCATGAGATGAACTTCGTTCCTACTATTATGAGACAATGGAGTTGTGGCTTATGCCAAGGAACGTCCGTCCCATCAGTGATCCAGACATATTCTAAGGCAGTGTCACCTGATCATGGAGATGGTTGATCTCCAAGGAGATCGAGGTTAGGAGAGTAGACTCAGTGGACAACACGGCGGATCCACTCACAAAGGCCTTTTCCCAGATAGAGACTTTTATGGGATGGTTAAGTATGAGATACTACAACCACTGCTATCAGATGGCCCTAGTGCAAGTGGGAGATTGTTAGTTATATGTATGCCCTAGAGGCCATTACTATACATAGGATGTATATTGTAGTGGATGCTTGGACATATATAGGGAGGACTTTCTTGCTCGACATGATAGTATACTATCTGGTTGCTCTTTACCATAACGTGTACACTGATTGTCTCTCTGTTACATGTTGGTAAAGCCGTTAGGATGTGTACTTCATTACCTGGACTATGATGCGGATCATACTAGTGGGGACATGGTAGTCCATAAGTACATCCTTCAAGGTCCCTAGTCGTAGATGTATCGAGACAGGGCATCGATATACCAGAGTAGACTAGCGTATACCTTCTCGACCCATACAGATGGGCGATGGATGATCCCATATCCATTGGTGTTTAACATCAGAGATGATATACGGGTGCTCAGTGGAGACTGGGTACACTGGACGGACTCGTCGAGAACTCCCAGATGGTATTACACCTTATGTCAGATGGCAGTTCTCTGGTGACACTGGTACAGGTTAGTCTGTAGACCCGAGATCGTCATAGTATCTTATGTGATTCCCACTGTTCTTTGATTTCCACCTTACCACGTCCAAGAAGGCGTGCAAAACGGTGGTTTTTGGGTACAGTCCCAAATCACATGGAAGCAATGAGCGATAGGAGGGGATTCGTCTCTCCCGGTATAGGGAGTTGATGTTGCGCTGTGTTCGATTGGCTATAACCGGAAATCCCTGGCCAGGGTTGCTGAGATTTACTGGTAAGTGTTACTAGTAGTGTCTCGAACTGTTATAGACCTCATATCGACATGACTTATCGAGCTATTGGGGTCTGACGTTTACCACCCCTAGGAGAGATATGCGACATATCAGACGACGAGATAGGACTGTACGGTAAGTGTTACTGGTTGGATTCACAGGAGTGTGATTGGGCTTGCTCGTTGATCTTCTGATCGCTCAATACCCGGGTGGCCGTTACGTTTAGCAGACCGCTTGCGGCTTATGGGTGTTTGATATGATCATCACTTGCTGCCGGCGTATTGACGAGTCTTTAGAGTCCTACACAGAGGTTTCCTGGCTCAAGCGAAACGAAATAGGAGCGCATATGAGATATGTGCGGGACCGAGAATAATGCGTGTATGTGATACCGTATTCTATTCTCTTGATGAATGTATCAAATGGTTGTATGCGATATAACCTGGTTATCGAATCGAGGATTGATTCGATAAGTCGATACATTGGATATTAGTCGGTCATATACGATATGACCGGATCGTCAAATCAAGTGTTGATTTAATAATTTAATGTATAATTATATATTTGATATATCACATTACATTAACTAATATTGGTTCACTTAAGATATTTTTCTCACTTGTTTGTACACAAGTTGTATATGTGATATACTTTTGTGCACAAGATTGTATCATGTTTGATGATACATGCAAACTTGGGTGTGTATGATTAAACCATGGTTATATTAATGGTTAGGGTTTTGATTTACTTATTTATTTATTCTTTTTATTTATTTTTGGGCAAAATAAATCATGGTGGCTTTCTTTGTTTGCTACTTGAAGCTTCTTGAAGCTTTGAATATTCTTGCTAGTTTGTCTTTTGCCTTAACCCTAACCATTCAACCTAACCATTGTTTATTCTCTACACCTAACTATGGTTGCAATTATGATAAGTATCATATTATTTCCAATTTGAAAATTACTTATAATAATTCAATTCTTCTTCTTCTTCTTCTTCAACAAAAGAAGAAAACTTGCAACCATTAATGGCAATATGAGAAAAGGAGTGAGAAATCCAATTCTAAAGTGAACCCCACTTCCTATTTCTTCATCCTCTACCACTTACCAAGTAGTATAGGGTGTTTTCTTCACAAGTTTCTGTAGGGTTCCTAGGCACGCTAGTGAGGTCTCCCAAGCCATCAACCATGGCAATTTCAAAAATTATGGTGCCTACAAACCCTAAACTACGGATCGATAACTAGATGTCTAGGCGAACAATGAACTAGTTAACACTTAACTAATGAGAAAACGGAAATACAACCTTTGTAGATCCGGTGCTCCACCTCCATAGCTCCGCAACGAGGTCCTCTCCGCTGTCCAAGTCAAATCCGAGCTCTAGGATCGGCTTCGTCGGAGAATGGGCAAGCTAGGTCGTCGATGTCCATGCCGAAGATGATCTACGTCGAGGCATCGCTAGATCAAGCTCACAACTTCACCAAGTCATGAAACTTGTGAAGTAAACACACTCTACTACTTGGCAAGAGGTAGAGGATGAAGAAATAGGAGTTGGGTTAACTTTAGAATTGGATTTCTCACTTGTTTGCTCAATTCACCATTGATGGAGGTGAAGCCTTTCTTCTTGAAGTCAAGGAAGAAGAAGAAGAAGCTTATGATAAGTTAATTAGAAAAAGAAAAGAATAATCAAAACTTATCATAACTAAACCATGGTAAAGTGTAGAGATTGAACTAGGGTTAAAACAAATGGTTAGGTTAAGCATGAGATAAGAATGGTGGACAAAGTCAAAGGTTCATGAATCTTCAACTACAAAACAAAGAAAGCCACCATTCTTCTCATTTCATTTTCCAAAAAGAAAATAAATAAATAAATAAATAAATAGATATGAAAAACAAAACCCTAACCATGGTTTAATCTTTACACAAACTCAAGTTAGCATGCATCATCAAACATGATACATACAAGTGCACAAAAACATATCGCATATGCAATGCGCACGAACCAAGTGAGAAAATCCGTCTAAAGTGAACCGATACTAGTTAATGCAAAGTAATATATCAAATATATAATTATACATTAAATCATTAAATCAACACTTGATTCAATGATCCGGTCATGCGCACATAACCGACTGGTATCATTAGTAACATCTTATCGAATCAACACTTGATCCGATAACCCGGCTATATCGCATATAACCGATCAATGTCACATCGCGAGAATCGAATACATTATCACATACTCGTATTATTCTCGGTCCCGCACATATCTCATATGCGTTCCTATTTCGTTTCGCTTGAGCCAGGAAACCTCTGTGTAGGACTCTAAAGACTCGTCAATACGCCGGCAGCAGATGATGATCATATCAAACACCCACAAGCCGCAAGCGGTCTGCTAAACGTAACGGCCACCCGGGTATTGAGCGATCAGAAGATCGACGAGCTAGCCCGTTCACACTCCTGCGAATCCGACCAGTAACACTACCGTATAGTCCGGTCTGTTCGTCTGATATGTCGCATATCTCGCCTAGGGGTGGTAAACGTCAGACCCCAATAGCTCGATAAGTCATGCCGACGTAGGGTCCATAACATTCGTGAAACTACTGATAACACTTACCAGTATATCACCGCAACCCTGGCCAGGGATTTCCTGTTATGGCCAGTCAAGCATAGCACAACATCAACCCCCAATACCAGGAGAGACGAATCCGCTCCTATCGCTCATTGCCTCCATGTGAATCGGGACTGTACCCAAAAACCACCTGTTTGCACAACTCAGTAGAGCCGTGGTAGGGTGGAAATCAAAGCACAGTGGGAGACACACAAGACTCTATGACGATCTCGGGTCTACAGACTAAGCTGTACCAGTGTCACCAGAGAACTGCCATCTGACGTGAGGTATAATACCATCTGGGAGTTCTCGGCGAGTCCGTTCAGTGTACCCAGTCTCCACTGAGCACCCGCATACCATCTTCGATGTCAAACACCAATGGATATGGGATCATCCATCGCCCATCGCATGGGTCGAGAAGATATGCGCTAGTCTACTCTGGAATATCGATGCCCCGTCTCGATATTCCCTCGACTAGGAACTTTTCAAGGATGTACTCATGGACTACTCAGGCCCCATTAGTATGATCTACATCATAGCCCTGGAAGTCGAGCACACATCCTAAGGGCTTTATCAACATGTAATCAGAGAGACAGAAAGTATACATGTTAAGATAAAGTGCAACCAGATAGCGTACTATCATGTCGAGCAAGAAAGTCCTTCCTATATATGTCCCAGCATCCACTACAATATACATCCAATGTACAGTAATGGCCTCTAGGGCATACATATAACTAACAATCTCCCACTTGCACTAGGGCCATTTGTAGCAGTGGTTGCAGTATCACATACTCAACTATCCCCTAAAAGTCTCTCTTTGGGAAAAAGGCCTTCGTGAGTGGATCCGCCGTGTTGTCCTCTGAGTCTACTCCCCTAACCTCGATCACCCTGGAGATCAACTATCTCCATGATAAGGTGATGCTGCCTCAGAATTTGTCTGGGTCACTGATGGGACCAGGGTTCCAGGGCCAAAGCCACATTTCCATTGTCATACAATGGCAGGAACCTAGTTCATCTTATGAACCAATATACACCCAAACTTCCTCTTTGGTAGTATCTTCAATAGCGATGTTACCAGCCTTTATCGTCTAGTTTGCCACGGTATTGAGCTTGGAACTCTTCCAACATACCGTCCCTTTACTGAGGGTAAAGACAGTGCCTGTGACTGATATTCATTCGTCTTTATCACCCTGGAACACTTCCAGTGATTCTCCCCAGGATCGATTGATACCATCTCACTACATCTAGTGAGAATCCTAACATCCAATTACATCTATCTCATAGATGAAAACCCAGGATTTAGGAGGTATCACTTTGATCCTATTTGGGGAATCCTAGTGATAAAAGGAGATTGACCGATCGTAGTATAGGAAACTCTTTTCCTATCAAGAGTATGTCATCCACGTATTCTACGAGGATCGTCACCATACTCCCTACTACCTTTTTGTTTATACAAGGTTCATCTACTATTTTGATGATGTCAACTTCTTTGACTAATTCATCAAAACAGATGTTCCAACTCCGCGATGTCTGCTTTATCATATAAAACATCTTGCACACGTTTCCGCTGCTCCCACTGTCTACGAAGCCCTCTGGCTGTGTACTTATAGACTCTCTCTTCTAAAACATCATTTAGAAAAGCAGTCATGGCACCCAACCGCCAGATATCGTAGTCATGGTATGAAGCCATGGCAAGTAGGATCTGGATGGACTTAAGCTTAGATACTGGAAAAAGGTTTCATCATTATCCACGCCTGGTCAATGACGAAAACTTTAACAAGTCTAGCTTTGAAAGTCTCAACCTTTCCATGTACACCAAGCAATCTTCTCAAGATATACTTGCTCCTGATGGGGATTTAACCCTTCAGATATAGCAACTAAAGTCCATACTTTGTCGGTGTATAAGGATTCCATCTCAGATCGATAAACATCCAGCCATTCTCATAGAGTCTCACTCCTGATGGCCAGCTCGAAACTAGTTGGGTCATCATCTCATGATGCAATCCTCACTCCCACTGTCATAGAGGAACCGAAGTATCTCTCAGGTGGGTGAGGAACCCTACTAGATCGGCGGAGAGGCCGAGGTTCATTGGTAACTATTGAATCCTTTGGTTCCATCAAATCATCTTCTGTAGCTTGCATAGCTGGAACCTTTCCAGTTCTACATAACTAACCTTGCCTCGAGTTTGTCCGGATTTTGCTTTTAGACATAGGCCGGACAACCCCAAATCTTAACTAACTTAAGACACGGGCTCTTCCTTTTCCATATCACATATGAAGTGGTAGGCAACTAATTTGATTCGAACCCTATTCAATAGGTATGCAGCTTCTCAAGTGCATAACTCCCTAAAAGAAATAGGTAACTCAGTAGTACTCATCATAGAGCACACCATATCAAATAGGGTGTATCTGCTCCGCCCCGATATACCATCGTGCTATGGTGTATTCGGAGGAGTAATGCTGAGAGAGAATCTCTTTCACCTTTAGAATAGTCCAGGAATTCCGTGCTCAAGTATTCTCCTCCTTGATCGCATCAAAGGACATAATACTTATACCCGTATTGGTTATCTACTTCTAACTTATATTCTGTGAATATCTCAAAAGGTTCAGACTTGTGTTTCAACAGGAACATATGTCTGAATCTTGAGAGATTATCAGAGAACGTAATGAAGTATAAAGAACCGGTCCTGGCATGTGTAGACTGGGGACCTACATACATCATCATGTATCATCCCAAGAGTTCACTAACTCTTTCTCTGTTTCCAGTAAACGGAGCTATGGTCATCTTATCTTTGTGACATGACTGGCGAGTTTCACAAGATGTAAATTCAAACTGATTTAAATATACATCTTTATGTAACTCTAGCCAGTCGGGTCGCATTGATCTGACCTAGTCTACAATACCTCAAGAAGGATTTGTTCATTTCTGAACTCTTCCTCTTGTGTGTGTTCTGTATACTAAGAACTGTAGTTTGATTTAGAACGTCAATGCTTTTAGATAACGTGCCTGAACCGATCAACTTTTGATATAGGAAATGTTCAAAACATTATCCATCAATACAAAATTATATCCTTTCTTTACTAATAAAGAGAATGATATGATTTTGTATATCAGGTTCGGTATCTAATAGCATTTGTTCAGAATCAATGTATTCGTAATACAGGGTGACATTGACCGACAGACTTGGCTGCAACACTTGCCCCGTTTTCTGTCTCATGAAACTTATCACCCGTTCTCAGTTTTTCTACCTTTTTGTAGCCCTATGTAACAGATTACATATCTGGGATCCTGATCCGGTATCATATACCCAGGATGCAGAGGATACTGAGAAACAGTTCTTTGTAATGAACACACCCGAAGGAGATGCATCATATGCACTTTCTTCGTTTGGGCGGCATAGGAATTCTGGTATTTCCCTATTTCCTGCTCTGTCTTATAACAATTATAAGTTAGAGCGGGACCAACGTTCCCCAGCTCTGTATAACAAGCGGGTTCGGTCAATAATCCGTATTATTATCTTGATTAAGGCGTGATATGGTCGCTACCAGGAGAGAGAGAGAAGAAAACACTCAGCGTGCGCTTTTTCAAGAATAGATTGGTTATATATTTTATCTAATCAGGATGGCTCCCACTGTTTTTATCAAATCTTCCTTCAAACCCTAAAAGGAAAGACTAGCCTGGATTAATTACACACTACAAGTTCGCCAATCTTTCAGCCAGGCCAGTGTCGGTACTTTGAGGGAGGTCCCCCGTGCTTTCGCACGAACCTAATTAATGTAAACCTCGTTTTCCCAGAGGCGTAACCCCGTTGACAACTTTCTAGACACCTACTTGATCGGCTAATTGTAATGTATAAAACTTTCCCAGGAGTAACACTTACTCGCAGTGGGTATCGGGATCCAACTATCACATAGAAGGTATGCAATCTCATTGCAAGTTTCAACACTTGAAACTCCCGATAATGGTTTCTACCCCTAGCACCTATGACCTTAACTATGGTCAACAAATCATAAGTACTAGTCAAGTTCTACCCGTCATTTCGTGATTAATTAGACCTACCCACATGACCCTTAACTAAGGTCAACAAAGTCACACGACTGTCCTAACTAATCGCATCATATGCGGTGTAGGAAGACATCACTTAGCTACCGTACACTGTGCCTTGACTATGGTCAACAAACACAGCACGAATACTAAGTACTCTACTTCCTAAAATGACGGAGGGTTGCGGCTGGTTTTTGTGAAAACCTTTAATGCTTTGAACTTGATCTCGTTGCGGAATCAAATGGTTTCTAAATGGAATGTTTTCGAGGCTTTTCTAGTTTTGCTAAAGGGGTCACTCCCGGTGAAGGGATCGTCGGCCCTTTCCTCGTCGAATGAGGTGCGGGATATATCATATATATATCACTGTGCAAAGCAGAAACTATAGAAGCGATCAAAGACAAACCGAGGGTTGTAGCATCTGCCAGTTATTGCTAAAGGAGTCACTCCCGGTGAAGGGATCTCGGTCCTTTCCTCATCGAATAAGGTGCTGGATGTTCTATAATGAACACCGCAATGCAAAGCAAGAACTGTAGCTACCTGTTTTATTTTGAAATTCGATTCCACAACATCATTTAGGTTTATTTTCTTTCATTAATCTCATTAATGAATATCCCATCATTTAATTCCACCTAACCATCACAGATAAATATAACGTACGCTTATGCCATCCGCATTCGCCTCGATGTCCCGTCTGCACCGTTAGGTTAGGTAACTAACGCCAGAGCGAGGCAGGGCTAGCGCGGGTGTAAAGCATAAGCAACGTCTATATAATATATCATATATACTATAATATCTGTCACAGAACAGAGAACATCGCATGATCACAGATAAAACACAGCAGAAGAAACATATGAAATATTGGATACACTAGGACGTCCGTGTTTTCAATACGAGCCAGTATAAAACACGGATTCCACGGTCGTGATGAATAGCCAATCCCACACCCCTAGACCCCTACGAGAGCGGCAAGCAACCCTGCCAATTCTAGGGTTAGAAAACCCGGACTCGACTCCTCGAGTTGGTCTCCCTCTGGACCCTAGAACCCGGTTACTTGTGCTCCCCTCCTTGGGTCTATCCTAGTGCAGAAAAGTAAATAATATACAACGGGTGACAACTTCCGCAACCTGGAAGTGCCCCAATAAAATAATATTACATACAAGTTTTTTACATGAATGAAAAAGAAAAACACTCATCTCACATAAAAAACCCCGGCTATTCAAACACGACGATCCAATATAACATATCCAGCAACACATAACATCACATGTCATCAACGTAAGTAAATATGCGCATCCCAATTGTCGTTGACATATAGCAACGAAACCGGCGATATCACATATTACACTTACGGTCACAGAAAAGAAAGTGTAAAACTACAACAGTTGGAATCCGCAACCACCTCAGACATCACATGCCTGACCAAATGAATTACTTAGACATCGCATGCCTAACAATTATAAACCCCGCATTTTAGTCTCAAAATCGAAAACTCTTTTCAATATCAAGTCGGGCAATTCAACAAGATTCCCGACATCCTGATCGAATACTCGTCGCAAACTTCAGTAGACGGCTGCACCCCCGATACCGTCGACGAAGTGCACCAAGGCGGAACACCGCTACCGCGAGCACCCGTACGGATGCTTTCGGCGACGGGGTTCTCCTACAGTCACTTGGTCGGGGCTATGGAGTGAGGCTGTCTATTAAGCTTACCCGGCGAGTATCCGCGTACGCTATGTGATTGCGACGGACTTTTGATCACATCAAAATTCCGTGGCAACCGATCAAGTGAGACTAAATTTCTACGTTTATAACATTCATTCAGTTATCATATAACTTATTGTGAATTCCAATTATTGTATCCCATTCCGGATAAATAGAAAATGTTAAACTTTCCGATCGAACATTCTAACACCCAAGTTTTCCCGATACAGATCAACACATGAAACTAGTCTAACAACATTCAGTTCGTACCTCAGTACCAACGGTCCAGCCGTAGAAGGGTCAAGCCAACGCCTCACATGTGGCACGCCGTACTGTCCCAAACCCGAAGGTTCAAAGGGCAGTTCAAGACGGTCACATAATCGAGTTAAGGTTTGTGTCTTCTAGAGGGACCATCGCGTTACTTGCACTACTTAGAACGTCATCAAACTACGGAAAAATCCAACACTTGGAAATTTCCCGACAGGGGAAAAGTTGGGTATTTATATCCGGTCGAACTTTTTAACATATTCTAAAATTTATCCGGAAAGCCACACAGACAAAATTTGATATCCCGATCGAAACACCGAATTCCCAAAACAACGCCAGAAAATTCAACTCTTGAATAACATTTAAAAATATCCAGAGAACTCAGCACTGAAAACAATGAATTACTGTGCAATTTATAAAGGATGACGTCATTAATATGCCGCGGAACCGCCGCCTGAGGTAGGCAAATGCCGCGGTTCCGCGCCATGTTTCACTGTTCATCACTTCAATTTTGCTCCGTAGTTCTTATATTTTCCTGCTGGGTTTTCTGAATATTTTTAATACTGAAAAATCCCTGTTTTTGAAAATTGGACAGAAAGCATGTTTCCGGGTAAAATTTTGGTTCGATCGGACTTCAAATTCTGTCTGGACTTTGCCTAAGGCTCTAGCTAGTCTCTGATACCACTGTAGGGTTCCTAGGCACGCTAGTGAGGTCTCCCAAGCCATCAACCATGGCAATTTCAAAAATTATGGTGCCTACAAACCCTAAACTACGGATCGATAACTAGATGTCTAGGCGAACAATGAACTAGTTAACACTTAACTAATGAGAAAACGGAAATACAACCTTTGTAGATCCGGTGCTCCACCTCCATAGCTCCGCAACGAGGTCCTCTCCGCTGTCCAAGTCAAATCCGAGCTCTAGGATCGGCTTCGTCGGAGAATGGGCAAGCTAGGTCGTCGATGTCCATGCCGAAGATGATCTACGTCGAGGCATCGCTAGATCAAGCTCACAACTTCACCAAGTCATGAAACTTGTGAAGTAAACACACTCTACTACTTGGCAAGAGGTAGAGGATGAAAAAATAGGAGTTGGGTTAACTTTAGAATTGGATTTCTCACTTGTTTGCTCAATTCACCATTGATGGAGGTGAAGCTTTTCTTCTTGAAGTCAAAGAAGAAGAAGAAGAAGCTTATGATAAGTTAATTAGAAAAAGAAAAGAATAATCAAAACTTATCATAACTAAACCATGGTAAAGTGTAGAGATTGAACTAGGGTTAAAACAAATGGTTAGGTTAAGCATGAGATAAGAATGGTGGACAAAGTCAAAGGTTCATGAATCTTCAACTACAAAACAAAGAAAGCCACCATTCTTCTCATTTCATTTTCCAAAAAGAAAATAAATAAATAAATAAATAAATAGATATGAAAAACAAAACCCTAACCATTTGAATAACCATGGTTTAATCTTTACACAAACTCAAGTTAGCATGCATCATCAAACATGATACATACAAGTGCACAAAAACATATCGCATATGCAATGCGCACGAACCAAGTGAGAAAATCCGTCTAAAGTGAACCGATACTAGTTAATGCAAAGTAATATATCAAATATATAATTATACATTAAATCATTAAATCAACACTTGATTCAATGATCCGGTCATGCGCACATAACCGACTGGTATCATTAGTAACATCTTATCGAATCAACACTTGATCCGATAACCCGGCTATATCGCATATAACCGATCAATGTCACATCGCGAGAATCGAATAAAGTATCACATACTCGTATTATTCTCGGTCCCGCACATATCTCATATGCGTTCATATTTCTTTTCGCTTGAGCCAGGAAACCTCTGTGTAGGACTCTAAAGACTCGTCAATACGCCGGCAGCAGATGATGATCATATCAAACACCCACAAGCCGCAAGCGGTCTGCTAAACGTAACGGCCACCCGGGTATTGAGCGATCAGAAGATCGACGAGCTAGCCCGCTCACACTCCTGCGAATCCGACCAGTAACACTACCGTATAGTCCGGTCTGTTCGTCTGATATGTCGCATATCTCGCCTAGGGGTGGTAAACGTCAGACCCCAATAGCTCGATAAGTCATGCCGACGTAGGGTCCATAACATTCATGAAACTACTGATAACACTTACCAGTATATCACCGCAACCCTGGCCAGGGATTTCCTGTTATGGCCAGTCGAGCATAGCACAACATCAACCCCCAATACCGGGAGAGACGAATCCCCTCCTATCGCTCATTGCCTCCATGTGAATCGGGACTGTACCCAAAAACCACCTGTTTGCACAACTCAGTAGAGCCGTGGTAGGGTGGAAATCAAAGCAAAGTGGGAGACACACAAGACTCTATGACGATCTCGGGTCTACAGACTAAGCTGTACCAGTGTCACCAGAGAACTGCCATCTGACGTGAGGTATAATACCATCTGGAAGTTCTCGGCGAGTCCGTTCAGTGTACCCAGTCTCCACTGAGCACCCGCATACCATCTTCGATGTCAAACACCAATGGATATGGGATCATCCATCGCCCATCGCATGGGTCGAGAAGATATGCGCTAGTCTACTCTGGAATATCGATGCCCCGTCTCGATATTCCCTCGACTAGGAACTTTTCAAGGATGTACTCATGGACTACTCAGGCCCAATTAGTATGATCTACATCATAGCCCTGGAAGTCGAGCACATATCCTAAGGGCTTTATCAACATGTAATCAGAGAGACAGAAAGTATACATGTTAAGATAAAGTGCAACCAGATAGCGTACTATCATGTCGAGTAAGAAAGTCCTTCCTATATATGTCCCAGCATCCACTACAATATACATCCAATGTACAGTAATGGCCTCTAGGGCATACATATAACTAACAGTTTCTTGACTTGGTGAAGTTGGAGCTTGATCTTGTGTTGCCTCTACGTTGATCATCTTCGGCATCGAAGTCGACGACCTAGCCCGATCATTTCTTGGATGAAACCACCGCGAGAGTCCGGGATCCGATGGGTACAGCGGAGGGACTTCATCACGGAGCTATGGAGGTGGAGGACCGGATCTACAAAGGTTGTATCTCCGTTCACTTAGCACTAAAGTAGTTTAGTAGCATTTCGATTCGCCTAAACTCTAGTTAACGATCCATATTAGGGTTTCTCGGCACCGGAATTTTTGAATTTGGCATGGTTGATGCCTTGTGAGACCTCATTAGCATGCCTAGGAACCCTACAGCAACGTGATTGCGACGGACTTTTGATCACATCAAAATCCCATGGCAACCGATCAAGTGAGACTAGACTGCTAGATTTATAACATTTCAGATCAGTTATCTCATAACTATTTGTGGATTCCAAATATTGTATTATATTCGAGATAAATAGAAAATGTTAAACTTTCCGATCGAACAATCAAAACACCCAAGTTTTCCCGAAACAGCTCAACACTTGAAATAAGTTTAAAAACAACCATTTCATGCCTCAGTACCAACGGTCCAGCCGTAAAAGGGTCAAGCCAACGCCTCACATGTGGCACGCCGTACTGCCCCAAACCCTAAGGTTCAAAAGGCAGTTCAAGACGGTCATATAATCGAGTTAAGGTTTGTTGTCTTCTAGAGGGTCCATCGCGTTACATGCACTACTTAGTACGTTCTTAAACCACGGAAAAATCCAACACTTAGAAATTTTCCGGCAGGGGAAAAATTGGCTATTTATATCCGGTCGAACTTTTTAACATGTTCTAAAATTACCCGGAAAAAAGACTTAGACGAAATTAAACTTTCAATCGAATCAACGAACTACCAATAAAACCCAGAAAACCCAACTTTTGAGTGTAGATTAAAAATTCCCATAAAACACAGGCACCTTAGACGGGTATTACTGTGCAAAGCACGTGACAAGATGCTTCTATATGGCCGCGGAACCGCCGCGCATGCCAGGGTGGGGCCGCGGTTCCACGGCTCTTTAGTTGAGTTGGGGGCACGTGCTCCATAGTAACTCCTAGAAAACCCTGCAGTATTTTTTGGATATTTTTAATATGGAAAAATCCACTGTTTTAAAAAATGTACAGAGAGGGGTTGCGATTAGGTTTTCGGGGTTCGATCGGGTTTCTAACTTCGTCTACTCATCGCCTAAAGCTCTAGCTAGGCTCTGATACCACTGTAGGGTTCCTAGGCACACAAAAGAGGTTCCACAAGGTATCAACCATGCCAAAATCAAATTTTTCTTGTGCCGTGAAATCCTAATACTAGATCGTTAACTAGAGGTAATGTGAAAAACATACAAGTAAACAACTTTACTAGAAAGTGAAAGTGACTACAACCTTTGTAGATCCGGTCCTCCTCCTCTTTAGCTCCATGATGACGTCCCTCCGCTGCGACCATCGGGATCCCAGACTCTAGCGATGGTTTCGTCGGAGAAATGATCGGGCTAGGTCGTTGAATTCGATGCCGAAGATGATCTACGTCGAGGCAACTCAAACTCAAGGTCCATCTTCACTAAGTCATGAAACTTGTGAAGAACACACCCTATACAACATGGCAAGTGGTAGAGAATGAAGAAATAGGAAGTGGGTACACTTTGGATTTGGATTTCTCACTTGGATTCATCACTTGGAATTTTTCTAGCAAGGTTTTCTTCTCTTCATGAAGAAGAAGAAGAAGAAAGAAAAGAATGAAAGAATATTATCAAAATAGAAAATCAAGTGATGCTTATCATTTAGCAACCATGGGTGAGGTAACTAATGTAGAGAATAAACTAAGGTTTAGGTGAAATGGTTTGGTTAAGGAATAAAAACAAAATGGTTACTTTTTCAAAGATGCATGAAGCATCATGAAGCTTCTAGCAAAGGAACAAAAGAAACCATTTAGTTTTTTAACCAAAATAAATAATGTAAATGAAACCCTAACCATTAACCTAAACATGGTTTAAAGCATACACACATCCAAGTTTGCATGTATCATCAAACATGATGCAAACTAGTGCACAAAAATATATCACATATACAACTTGTGCAAATCAAGTGAGAAAATCAATCTTAAGTTAACAAATACTAGTTAATGTTGTAAGTCCATGTTGTCGTCCCCGGTTCTTGCGGGGAGGCGGAAACGGTATAAAAATCAAATTTTTAGCGCAAAGGGCAACATGGACTATCAAAGTCGGGATCTTTTCTAAACTAAACTAGCTAACATGCTAAAGAGAGTTAGCTACTCGGATAAAAGGTTATACCTAACTTGAACTCCTTCTTCTTGAAATCTTTGTAGGGTTTGATGGTGCTTTCCTCGTCGCCTTCTTCCGTCAAAGATGGATCCACCTGAGGGTTCCACCTTCGGGCTCCTTTCTCGAACTTTAAGAGAACTAGGATCTTTGGCTTGCTAAACCTCTAACCCTAGAGTGAGTAGAGAGTGGCTTTGGGGTGTTTTTATCTCAAGGAGAGGGATTCTCAACACATGAGAAGGGATCTCCTTGAACTAGAGGAGGAAGAAGAAGAAGTGAGGAGAGAGAAGTGTTATGATAGAATGAATAATATCCTTCTCATTTTGCAACCATAACAAAATGAAAAGAATTATCAAATTAACAATAATAATAAAAATGAAATAGTTGATGGAAGGTTTGGAATGACCATTATCATTACATTCATTAAATGAATTTTGCTAGAATCAAAGAGCATCTTTGATATGTAATGATGATGGTCAAACTTTCAACCATGGTCAACAAGTCAACCTTGGTCAACAAGTCAACAAAACCAACCATGACACAATTTCATTTAATTAATATTATTAATTGATATATCATAAATTCATTAGGGTTTGGAAAAAGACGACTGTCAACTGTGCATACGCACCTGTTCCGAAACCCTAATGAAAATCCTCTTCCTCCGCCTCAATCAACTGTGCATACACAACCGCATTCTTGTTCCGAGGAACATGAATACAAATAGATAAAATCAACCCCAAAACATATACCAGTATCTGGCTCAAACCAGAGCCAGCTAGTAATATCTGTCCGGACTCCAAACGTGCACAAGTGCGCGGATGAGAACGAACCCTGTCGCAAAACCATGCGACCTCTACTCTGTTTTGCCCAGAGGCGAATAGCCCTCTGTGTGGGACTCTAAAGACTCGACACTTACGCTGGCAGTGGGTTTAACCACAGACCGCAAGCGGCACTAGCTGTGCGTAACGGTCCCCAGGTAGATGTCGATAAGAAGACTGATGAGGTGAACCCCATCTGAACTCCCACTGAGTCTTAATGTGACAGTCTCCGTACAGTCCGGTCTGTTCGTCTGATACATCGCATATCGGGCCTAGGGGGCGGTAAACGTCTGTCCCCTAATAGCGGTACAAGTCGTGTCGGAGTGAAGCCCAAAACACCCTGAGATAACACTGGAAACCTACCAGTATATCTTGCTTGCCTTGGCCAGGGACTACTCGTGTAATGGCTCTCCTAGACACAGCGCGATGTCAACCCCTAATACCGGGAGAGACGAATCCTGTCTAACCGTCACTGCCTCCAAGTGCTTCGGGACTGCACCCAACCACTACCTGTTTGCACGACTCCATTGAGCCGTGGTAGGGTAGTGATCAAAGTGCTGTGGGAACACACTCGAGGCGAAGTGCTAGTGTCAAGTCAGCGGACTAAGCTGTACTCATGTCACCTGGGAACTGATAACCGACGATGGGTATAATACCAACTTGTCAGTTCCCGACGAGTCCTGCCAGTATACTCGTAACCTAACGAGCACCCGCATACTATCTCAAGTACGACGTACTGACGGCTGTGGGACAGACCGTCTCCCACACTGGGATGAGAAGCGCATGCGCCAGTCTACTCCGGAGTATCGATGCCCTGTCTCGATAGTCCTGCGACTAGGGACCTGTATAAGGATGTGCTTATAGATTACCCAGCCCCCACTAGTGTGACTGCCATCACAACGCTGGTAATCAAGCAAAGATCCTAAGGGCTCCACTAATGCGTATAAGTGATATGATAAAATAAACACATGTACACATTGAAGTAGAAACAAACCAAGTAGCATACTACTATTTTGAGCAAGATTGTATATACAAGGTGAATATCCCAAGCTTCCATTAAGTAATATACAAACCAGTATGATACAGTAATGGCCTCTAGGGCATATACACTAACAATCTCCCACTTGCACTAAGGCCATGTACTGGCGTATCGAAAACCTATCATCTCGATCAGCCGCTCGAACTGTGTCTGGGGTAGGGCCTTGGTGAATGGATCTGCAGTGTTTTCCTCTGAAGCAACCCTCCGAACCTTGATCTCCTTGCGATCCACGATCTCTCTGATCAGGTGATACCGCCTCAAGATGTGTCTGGATCTCTGATGGGACCTGGGTTCCTTCGCTAAAGCTATAGCCCCATTGTTGTCGCAATACAGAGGTATTGGGTCAACAATGGACGGAACCACCTGAAGTTCTTTCAAGAACTTCCTCATCCAGACAGCTTCTTTTGCGGCATCAGATGCAGCGATGTATTCCGCTTCCATCGTCGAGTCTGCAACGGTTTCCTGTTTGGAACTCTTCCAACACACCGCCCCTCCATTGAGGGTCAAGACAAAACCCGACATGGACTTGGAATCATCCTTGTCACTCTGGAAGCTGGAGTCAGCAAAGGCCTCGATCTGGAGGTCTTTTCCGCCATAAACCAAGAACATCTCCTTAGTCCTTCTCAGGTACTTGAGAATGATCTTTACTGCTATCCAGTGTTTCTCCCTAGGGTTTGACTGATACCGGCTTACCACACTTAGTGCATAAGCAACATCCGGTCTGGTACACAACATCGCATACATTATAAAACCTACCGCAGAAGCGTAGGGTATAATAGACATGCGATCCCTCTCTAAATCAGTCTTGGGAGACATCTCTTTAGAGAGGGTGATCCCGTGACAAGCCGGTAGGTTACCGCGCTTGGAATCTTCCATACTGAATCTCTTCAGTATAGTGTCGATGTACCTGGACTGTGAAAGTCCTAATATCCTCTTGGATCTATCACGATGGATCCGGATCCCCAGGATGTATGAGGCATCACCCAGGTCTTTCATGGAGAACCTGTGTGACAAGAATCCCTTGACAGATTGTAGCATAGGAATGTCATTTCCTATTA
This sequence comes from Agapanthus africanus, assembly GCA_030015575.1. Lineage (NCBI taxonomy): Eukaryota > Viridiplantae > Streptophyta > Magnoliopsida > Asparagales > Amaryllidaceae > Agapanthus > Agapanthus africanus. The sequence continues at coordinate 222,887,719 of JASDDO010000029.1, forward strand.
AGAGAATGTCATCCACGTATAAAACGAGGAATACTGTAGTTCTCGCTACAAATCTACTATAGATGCATGGTTCATCTGGATTTTTGATAAAGCCAAATTCCTTGACCGTCTCATCAAAACAGATGTTCCAACTCCGCGATGCCTGCTTTAGTCCATAAATGGACTTAAGCAACTTGCACACCTTTCCGCTGCTCCCACTCTGAATGAAACCCTCTGGCTGGTCCATATAGACACACTCCTCTAAATTTCCATTTAGAAAAGCGGTTTTTACGTCCATCTGCCAAATCTCATAATCGTGGAAGGCAGCAATGGCAAGAAGGATCCGAATGGATTTCAGCATAGCCACTGGAGAAAAGGTTTCGTCATAGTCCAAACCAGGTCTTTGACGAAAACCCTTTGCAACAAGTCTAGCTTTATAGGTCTCAACCTGTCCATCTACACCAATCTTCCTTTTGAAGATCCACTTGCATCCTACGGGTTTTACCCCGTCTGGAGAAATGTCCAACGTCCATACTTTGTTGGTGTACATGGACTCCATCTCGGTCCGCATTGCATCCAGCCATTTTACTGAGTCAACGCTCTGAACGGCTTGCTGGAAGCTAGTAGGCTCATCATAATCTATGATGCAATCCTCTCTATCTCCGTCTATGAGAAAACCGTAGTATCTCTCGGGCGGATGAGACTGCCTACTACTCCTGCTGAGCGGCGTAGGAATGTCCTATTCTTTTGAACCCTCTGGTTCCTCTAAGCTTTCAGTAATAGCTCGTGGTTCTGGAATTTCTTCCAGTTCTACTGTTCTCCCACTTATCTGTTTTTCCAAAAACTCAGTTTCCAAGAAGTAGGCATGACGAGAAACAAGAACTTTTTGTTCCTCTTCACAGTAGAAGAAATATCCCTTGGAGTTCTTTGGATATCCCACAAACTTGCACTGCACTGAGCGTGCCTCGAGCTTGTCCGCATGCAGCTTTTTGACAAAAGCTGGACATCCCCATGTCTTAATGTGATTAAGATGGGGCCTCTTCCCACACCACATCTCAAATGGTGTGGTAGGCACAGTTTTAGTAGGAACTCGGTTCAAAAGGTATGCAGCTGATTCTAGCGCATACCCCCAGAAAGATCGTGGTAACTCAGCGTTACTCATCATGGACTGTACCATATCCAATAGGGTCCGGTTCCGTCTCTCCGATACACCATTATGTTGCGGAGTGTACGGAGGAGTAAGCTGAGAGAGAATTCCATTCTCTTTTAAGTAATTCAGGAACTCGGCGCTTAAGTATTCTCCACCTCGATCCGATCTTAGAATCTTGATACTTTTGCCGGTTTGTTTTTCTACTTCATTCTTATATTCCTGGAACTTTTCAAAAGCTTCGGACTTATGTTTCATCAAGAAGACATAACCGTACCTTGAAAAGTCATCCGTAAAAGTAATGAAGTAAGAATAACCGCTTCGCGCGTGTGTAGACATTGGACCGCACACGTCGCTGTGTACGAGTCCCAAGAGCTCGCTCGCTCTTACTCCGTGTCCAGTGAACGGAGTCTTTGTCATCTTTCCTTTGAGACAGGATTGACAAGTGGCATATGATTGATATTCGAACGGATCCAAATATCCTTCTGTATGTAACTTAGTCAACCTTCTCTCATTGATGTGACCCAGTCTACAATGCCATAAGAAAGTCTGATTAATATCTGGAGACTTTCTTTTGTGTGTATTTTGGACATTGAAAATCTGTGGTTGGTTTAATACGTATATACCATTGCTCAGTGTACCTGACCCAATCAGAACTTGATTAAGGTGAATGTTTACAACATTACTTACAAACGCAAATTCATAACCTTCTTTAGAAACCAAAGATACAGAAATGATATTACAAGTTGCGTTAGGTACAAAAAAGCAGTTACGTAAAACCAAAACATGTCCATCTGACATTCCCAGGTGATAGTCCCCCACGGCTTTAGCATCCATGCTAGCTCCGTTCGCAACTCTGAGGGTCATGTCACCTGCCTTCAAAACCCTACGGTTTCTCAATGCCTGCAAAGAATTACAGATATGAGATCCTGATCCGGTATCCAATACCCAGGAAGTAGAGTTTATTGAAAGACAGTTTTCAATAACATACACACCTGAAGCTGAAGCCGCAACTTGCTTCAGTTCCTGTGTCCTGGCCTTCCAAGCCCTGCAATCTTTCTTGTAGTGTCCACTCTTATGACAATAGAAGCATTCTTCTTTACCCACAAGCTTCCCCGCGATCTTTGTTGCCTTTACCTTTCCCTTCGTATCCACTTTACTACCACCGCCCCTTGGTTTGGCGGGGGCTTTCTTCTTCTTTCCATTGGCTTTCGCCTTGGACCTAGAAGAAGAAGATCCTCCTACAAACAAAGTGGGTGTTTCCCTACCTTTTTGTAGGGAGCCCTCTGCGCTCCTCGGCATGTTGAGGAGTTCTGAAAGTTCAACTTCTTTTTCTTGTAAGTTGAAGTTCAGTATAAACTGGGCGTAAGTGGAAGGAAGGGACTGGAGAATCAAGTCCGTATAGAGCTCACTCTCCAACGTGGTCCCAAGTTCTGCGAGCTCCTCAATGTAGCCAATCATCTTAAGCACGTGTTCCGCTACCGATGATCCGACGGCCAATCTTGCCGAAAATAACTTTTTCGATATTTCGTATCTTGCGATACGAGACTGCTCTCCATACAGTTCTTTTGTATGGAGAAATATGGATTCCAGGTCCATATTCTCGTGCCTCCTCTGATGTTCGTTGTCCATAGAGGCAAGCACGAGGCACTTGGCCTTCGCGCAATCAATCTCCCAAGTCTTACGGATTTCCTTATCCGTGACGCTGGAGGTGGGACCTGGGACGGGGGGAGCTTTGGTGGTAAGAAGATACCCCAGCTTGTCGAAAGTGATTGCCATCTTGACATTCCTGAGCCAATCTTTATAGTTTGGCCCTGTCAGTATGTTTTTATCTAGAAGTAACTTTAGTCCAGTCATGTTGATTGGTCGCTGCAATTAGGAGAGAGAGAAGAAACACTCAGCATGATGCTCTTGCAAGTTTAGAATGGTTTTTAATTTGTCTAAACAGGATGGCTCCCACTGTCTCTCGAATCCCTCCTCAAACCATAAAGGAAGAATTAGTCGGGATCAATCCCACCGCACAATTCTTGCTTAACCGTTCAGCCAGGCCAGTGTCGGTACTTCAAGGGAGGTTTTCCAACGCTTTCGCAAAGTTCCTTAATTTAAGAACCTCTTTTCCCTGGGGGCGTAGCCCCGCTAACACCTTTCTAGGCACCTACTAGGTTTATAGCATTGATCGTTTAGTGAGAAATTTCCCGAGGAGTAGCATATACTCACAGTAGGATCGGGATCCAAATATCATCGTGTGACGAAACTGAAGGAATCCTACCAGAATCATCACACTCCAAATGGTATGCAAATCTAGCAAGTTTCAGTACTTATGAAACTCCCGATGTGGATTTTTGCCCCATGCTCTTATGACCTTGACTTTGGCCAACAAATCATAAGTCACATGTCAAGTTCTACCCGTCATTCTCCAGGTTAATTTGAATCCACCCGTACCTACCCTTGACTTTGGCCAACAAGGCAGTACGACTGTTTCAAATCAACGCATCTATCTATGCTGCACATGAATACCCAATAGCTACCAATCACTATGCCTTGACTTTGGCCAACAAACACAGCTTGAATACTATTGACTATTCATGTGAAACAACGGAGGGCTACGAATGGTTTTGGCTAAACCGTGAACGTAGTGAACTTGATATAATCGATGGAACGAGATAGCTTTTAAAAGGAGTGGCTCAAGCTCCGCATTTAAAAGTTAGTTTTGAAAAGAACCGAGTGGTTTATCGAAAGTGTTCCAACGACTTTAGCTTGGTTTATTATCTTGCATTAGTTCTTTGAATGCGTGATATTCTTGCATTAGTTCTTTTAATGCGTCCCATCATTTAATCCTACCATTGCAGAAAACAACCAAAATATGACGTACGCTTATGCCATTCGCATTCGCCACGGGGTCCCGTCATCACCCGTTAGGTTACTTAACTAACGACAGAGCGGGGGCTGGGCTAGCGCGGCTGTAAAACATAAGCAACGCCTAAATAGTTATAAATATATAGCAATGATAGACATTACAGATCACAGATAAATACATTGGATAAACTAGGAATCCGCAATCCTTTCGAGCCTGCAACGAAAAGCGGATTACACGGTCGCGGTGAATAGCCAAAACCCCACCCAAGACCATTACGGGTGCGGCAAACTACTCGCCAAGTACCCCGAAGTGGAGCAACCTCCCTCATCGCCGTGAGTAGGCCACTCGGCACTTCGAGATACCCGGTAGTTTGTGCACCCCTCCATGGGTCTATCCTAGGAGCAAAAACAGTAAAAAGAATTATACAATGACCGCTACAACCCCGAACCGGTTGTGCGGCCATACAAATAATAATATTACATCAATTTACATTTTACATGAATGAAAGAAAAAGAAACACTCATCTCACATCCACCCCGGCTATTCACCCGCGACAGTCCAACGCATTCATATACACAAACCATCATCAAACACAGATCACAGATATGTATAACCCCGACTAATCGACATATAGCGATTAGCCGACGTTCAATACATATAAACATCACAGATATAACCAATATAGTCAAAGTATAGTGAAGTTCGATAAAAATACGGATTTATAGGCCCCCAAAAACAAATTTCTTTTCTGGAAAACCTGGGCACAAATAAACCATCTGAAAAATCCCAAAACCATACCAGAAGAACACTGCACAAAACCCGATCACGAGAGGAGCCTAAACGGCGGCGGTTCCGCCTCAAATGCATACCTATTGCCACGGAACCGCGGCGGTTTGAGGGAATCAGGGGATCATTTTTGGTGGGTGTTCTCACAAAACCCTGAGCCGATTTTAAGAGCAAAACATTTTAATTTTAGAGCACAAAAATTTTCAACAGAAAGTTAGGGTTTTGTTTTTCCGGTTTTTGCGATTTTTTCCGTTCGAACTTCCATACACTTTACTACTAAGCTAGTTCAAGTTTAGTTAGGCTCTGATACCACTGTAAGTCCACGTTGCCGTCCCCGGTTCTTGCGGGGAGGCGGAAACGGTATAAAAATCAAATTTTTAGCGCAAAGGGCAACATGGACTATCAAAGTCGGGATCTTTTCTAAACTAAACTAGCTAACATGCTAAAGAGAGTTAGCTACTCGGATAAAAGGTTATACCTAACTTGAACTCCTTCTTCTTTAAATCGTTGTAGGGTTTGATGGTGCTTTCCTCGTCGCCTTCTTCCGTCAAAGATGGATCCACCTGAGGGTTCGACCTTCGGGCTCCTTTCTCGAACTTTGAGAGAACTAGGATCTATGGCTTGCTAAACCTCTAACCCTAGAGTGAGTAGAGAGTGGCTTTGGGGTGTTTTTATCTCAAGGAGAGGGATTCTCAACACATGAGAAGGGATCTCCTTGAACTAGAGGAGGAAGAAGAAGAAGTGAGGAGAGAGAAGTATTATGATAGAATGAATAATATCCTTCTCATTTTGCAACCATAACAAAATGAAAAGAATTATCAAATTATTAATAATAATAAAAATGAAATAGTTGATGGAAGGTTTGGAATGACCATTATCATTACATTCATTAAATGAATTTTGCTAGAATCAAAGAGCATCTTTGATATGTAATGATGATGGTCAAACTTTCAACCATGGTCAACAAGTCAACCTTGGTCAACAAGTCAACAAAACCAACCATGACACAATTTCATTTAATTAATATTATTAATTGATATATCATAAATTCATTAGGGTTTGGAAAAAGACGACTGTCAACTGTGCATACGCACCTGTTCCGAAACCCTAATGAAAATCTTCTTCCTCCGCCTAAATCAACTGTGCATACACACCCGCATTCTTGTTCCGAGGAACATGAATACAAAGAGATAAAATCAACCCCAAAACATATACCAGTATCTGGCTCAAACCAGAGCCAGCTAGTAATATCTGTCCGGACTCCAAACGTGCACAAGTGCGTGGATGAGAACGAACCCTGTCGCAAAACCATGCGACCTCTACTCTGTTTTGCCCATAGGCGTATAGCCCTCTGTGTGGGACTCTAAAGACTCGACACTTACCCAGGCAGTGGGTTTAACCACAGACCGCAAGCGGCACTAGCTGTGTGTAACGGTCCCCAGGTAGATGTCGATAAGAAGACTGATGAGGTGAACCCCATCTGAACTCCCACTGAGTCTGAATGTGACAGTCTCCGTACAGTCCGGTCTGTTCGTCTGATACATCGCATGTCGGGCCTAGGGGGCGGTAAACGTCAGTCCCCTAATAGCGGTACAAGTCGTGTCGGAGTGAAGCCCAAAACACCCTGAGATAACACTGGAAGCCTACCAGTATATCTCGCTTGCCCTGGCCAGGGACTACTCATGTAATGGCTCTCCTAGACACAGCGCGATGTCAACCCCCAATACCGGGAGAAACGAATCCTGTCTAACCGTCACTGCCTCCAAGTGCTTCAGGACTGCACCCAACCACTACCTGTTTGCACGACTCCATTGAGCCGTGGTAGGGTAGTGATCAAAGTGCAGTGGGAACACACTCGAGGCGAAGTGCCAGTGTCAAGTCAGCGGACTAAGCTGTACTCATGTCACCTAGGAACTGATAACTGACGATAGGTATAATACCAACTTGTCAGTTCCCGACGAGTCCTGTCCATTGTACTCGTAACCTAACGAGCACCCGCATACTATCTCAAGTACGACGTACTGACGGCTGTGGGACAGACCGTCTGCCACACTGGGATGAGAAGCGCATTCGCCAGTCTACTCCGGAGTATCGATGCCCTGCCTTGATAGTCCTGCGACTAGGGACCTGTATAAGGATGTGCTTATAGATTACCCAGCCCCCACTAGTGTGACTGCCATCACAACGCTGGTAATCAAGCAAAGATCCTAAGGGCTCCACTAATGCGTATAAGTGATATGATAAAATAAACACATAAACATATTGAAGTAGAAACAAACCAAGTAGCATACTACTATTTTGAGCAAGATTGTATATACAAGGTGAATATCCCAAGCTTCCATTAAGTAATATACAAACCAGTATGATACAGTAATGGCCTCTAGGGCATATACACGAACAAATGTAAAGTAATATATCAAATATATAATTATACATTAAATCATTAAATCAACACTTGATTTAATGATCCGGTCATATTGCATATAACTGACTAATATCAAGTGTATCAATATATCGAATCAACATTTGATTCGGTAACCCGGCTATATCTTATATAACTGTCCGATGAAACAAATCGCGAGAATAGAATTCAGTATCACATACTGGTATTATTCTCGGTCCCGCACATATCTCATATGTGATCCTATTTCATTTCGCATGCGCCAGGAAACCTCTGCGTACGACTCTAAAGACTCGTCAATACGCCGGCAGCAGGTGATGATCATATCAAACATCCACAAGCCGCAAGCGGTCTGCTAAACGTAACGGCCACCTAGGTATTGAGCGATCAGAAGATCAACGAGCAAGCCCGCTCACACTCCTGTGAATCCAACCAGCAACACTTACCGTACAGTCCGGTCTGTTCGTCTGATATGTCGCATATCTCGCCTAGGGGTGGTAAACGGCAGACCCCAATAGCTTGATAAGTTATGCCGATGTAAGATCCATAACAAGCGTGAAACTACTGATAGCTCTTACCAGTATATCACAGCAACCCTGGCCAGGGATTTCCAGTTATGGCCTGTCGAGCATAGCGCAACATCAACCCCTAATACCGGGAGAGACGAATCCCCTCCTATCACTCATTGCCTCCATGTGAATCGGGACTGTAGCCAAAAACCGCCTGTTTGCACGATTCAGTAGAGCCGTGGTAGGGTGGAAATCAAAGCACAGTGGGAGACACACAAGACTCTATGACGATCTCGGGTCAACAGACTATGCTGTACCAGTATTACCAGAGAACTGCCATCTGACGTGAGGTATAATACCATCTGAGAGTTCTCGGCGAGTCCGTTCAGTGTACCCAGTCACCACTGAGCACCCGCATACCATCTCTGATGTCAAACAATAATGGATATGGGATCATCCATCGCCCATCACATGGGTCGAGAAGATATATGCTAGTCTACTCTAGAATATCGATGCCCCGTCTCGATATTCCCACGACTAGGAACATTGAAGGATGTACTCATAGACTACCCAGGCCCCACTAGTATGATCTACATCATAGTCCTCGAAGTCGAGTACACATCCTAAGGGCTTTATCAACTAGTAACAGAGAGACTGAAAGTATACATGTTAAGATAAAGAGCAACCAGATAGCGTACTATCATGTCGAGCAAGAAAGTCCTACCTATATACGTCCCAGCATCCACTTCAATATACATCCAATGTACAGTAATGGCCTCTAGGGCATACATATAACTAACATAATATATCATGTACCGATTCATCGAATCAACACTTGATCCGATGTCCCGGTTCATATCTAAAATATCACGAGAATATAGTACGGTATCACATATCGCATTATCCTCGGTCCTGCACATATCACATATGTGCCTCTACTCCGTTTTGCCTGAGCCAAGAAACCTCTGTGTAGGACTCTAAAGAATCGTCAATACGCCGGTAGCAGGTGATGATCATATCAAACACCCACAAGCTGCAAGCGGTCAGCTATACGTAGCAGCCACCCAGGTATTGAGCGATCAGAAGATCAACAAGCTAGCCTGTCCGTTCTCCTGTGAATCCAATCAGTAACACTCCCGTACAGTCCGGTCTGTTCGTCTGATATGTCGCATATCAAGTCTAGGGGTGGTATACGTCAGACCCCAGTAACCGATAAGTTGTGTCAATGTGAGGCTCATAACAGGTCGAGAAACTACTGGTAACACTTACCAGTATATCTCTATATCAGCCCTGGCCAGGGACTTCCAGTTATAGCCAATCGAACACAGCACAACATCAACTCCCTATACCGGGAGAGACGAATCCCCTCCTATCGCTCATTGCCTCCATGTGATTCGGGACTGTACCCAAAAGCCACCGTTTCGCACGCCCTCTTGGACGTGGTAAGGTGGAAATCAAAGCACAGTGGGAATCACACAAGACTCTATGACGATCTCGGGTCTACAGACTGCCCTATACCAGCGTCACCGGAGAACTGCCATCTGACGTGTGGTATATCACCATCTGGGAGTTCTCGGCGAGTCCTTCCAGACTACCCAGTCTCCACTGAGCACCCGTACACCATCCTTGATGTCAAACATCGATGGATATGGCATCATCCATCGCCCATCGTATGGGTCAAGATACGTATACGCTAGTCTACTCTGGTGTATCGATGCCACGTCTCGATATACCCTCGACTAGGAACATTTATAGGATGTACTCATCGACTACCGTGGCCCCACTAGTATGATCTCATCATAATCCCAGTAGTCGAGTACAGATCCTAAGGGCTTTATCAACATGTGAGAGAAAGACAGTAAACCAATACGAGTCAATATGTTAAGATAAAGTGAAACCAAATTGCATACTATCATGACGAGTAAGAAAGTCCTCTCTGTATATATCAAAGCATCCATCATAATATACATCATATGTACAACAATGGCCTCTAGGGCATATACATAACTAACAGAATAACCGTTGTTATGCACCAATTTTTAAATCGAAATATCTGTATCTTTATTTTATAAAGTGAGTAATAAATTTTTAAAAATTGTGTTCCAAAATATTACCTTTATCAATTGAGGATAAGGTAAGATGCATTGAATAACGGTGTAAGACATTCTCGACCAAAATACAGTTTTCAACATACAATACATGGAATTTGATTTAGTATACTCATAGGAGTTATACATGAAAATGTATGTTGTCTAGTGTCCTTTGAACATGGGGTTAGTACTCATACTTCATTCAGGTTTACCTATGAGTTCTCTGATTTTAGACACGCATTCGTTGTAATGCAATGTCCAAAGATTTTTGAGAAGTTTATAGGTAAAAGAATAAAATAGAGAACCATACGTTGGAAGTATCAGGATTTTTCGAAGTGATCGAAGATATATATACTTATTCTAGGTATTCCATTATAGTAATAATGAGAACTTGATTCTCTCTCAGGTTATTCATCCGCGGGTTTGCTCCTTGATGAGTAATGATGTATTGGCCTTTTTCCATTTAGGTGATATGCACTGGAAACAACTGCATGATATTTGAATCTGGTTCCATCTAAATTAGTGCCTTTGATTCAATATGGACATAGACTGGTTACATATCATGCGGTTATAAAGATATGGAGTTATCCGATTCCTGTTTAAATGCAGAATCCGGAAAAACTCAAGGCATGCTTCGGTAAAGGCTATTTGCGGATTATCCCAAGCATTCGCTAGGGTTTTCTTTCTACCATTTTCAAGATCAATAGTTACATATTTCTTGACTCGCCGCCTTTTTATAAAAGGAATATGTTTCCAAAATAAACTAGTGGGAGTATAGTAGAACAGGAAGTAATTCCAGAACCACAAACAGTTATCGAAAATTTAGTAGAACCTAACATTTCAATTGGACATGACAATCCATTATCCACTCCGCAGATTTTAGTAGGTGACCCCATCCTCCCGAGAGATACTTCGGTTTTCTTGGAGACGGTGACAGGCAAGTCAGCATCATGGTTATGATGGCCCTACTAATTATCTGTAGGTCATAGGAAGTGGAAACTTCCAGGTGAACAGATGCTTTATATCCAAATTGGACTCCACGCACTGCAGCAAATTATGGATTTTAGACATTGCTGGCTGCTCCTGAAGAGGTAAAACCCATTAAAAGCAAGTAGATCTTTCGAGATCTTTGCAGGCGGAATAGTATTAACCTAATAAGGCTAGACTTGTTGTAAATATTTTCATCAAATAACCGTTGTGAATTATGATGAGTCTTTTACTTCAGTGTCTACGCTGAAGTCGTTACGTATATGACTTGGCACTGTTGCTACTCTAGACAATGATATATGGCAAGAGGATGACTATAATGTCTTTCCAAATAGGAATTTGGAAGTGCACGTGTATATGACTCTAACAGAGGGTTATCGTAGCCAGTTGGAGAAGCGGAAGGTGAGCAAGTTGCATATGTATATTCATAGACTAAAGCATGTATAGCGGAGATGGGTCATCTGTTTTTGATATGACAATCAAGGTGATTGACTTCATCAAAACAATAGATGAACCTAGCAAGAAGGGTGTATGGAGTACTGTCCTGGGATTTGGATGACATACTCCAAATAGAAAGTGATATTTCTATACTACAATCGGTCAAACTTTGGTCGTCACATAGTGTTTTCTCCATGTTTTATATGGATAATATATCAGGAATTCTGGTGATTAGATCTATGGTTTTAGATCTAAATTTGGGGAGTTTCCCAATCGGGCACTTAGACTGCATTCTAAAGGTATTTTAGAATGGACGACTCCTGGCTTGGTGGTATGCCCGCTGTAGGGTGTTATTCGTCACCCCAGTGAGATGGGAATACGCGCGTGCTTGTCAGGCGTACTACAGATTCCCCCTGCCTAGGGTAGGCCGGGGTTTAATGATTGTGGGGATCCGAATCTCCGGCAGCCGCGGACTAAGCTGCCGTTAATTACCCCTCGCCTTTGGGGCGAGGGAACCTCCGATTAACGGGTTAAACTGGTCATGCGAACCCAATGTGCGGTGTGCGTGTGTTCTGTTTTGAAATGGGGGTTATGGATATATCGGGAGCCGCGCAGAGTTTTTACGGGGGTCCCGCTACCCGGATAGCGGGCTGGGGGTCAAGGGGGCTAGCAGCCCCCTTGCGGGGTTCGGGGCAGCGCCCCGGCCCGAAAATTTTTTGGAGGGGGAGAATGTTGCAGAGTATGTGTATGTGTACATTTGTATACAAATGTATATATATACATATATATGCATATATATATATGAATAAAGGGGAAAAAAGACATCCAAAGGATGCGTGGGGCCAACGTCTAGGCGCGCGCGCGCCACGTGTCGGCACGAGGGCGCCTTGCGCAGCGCAAACGCGCGCGCCACGTGTCGGCACGAGGGCGCCTTGCGCAGCGCAAGCACGCGCGCCACGTGTCGGCACGAGGGCGCCTTGCGCAGCGCAAGCGCGCGCGCCATGTGTCGGCACGTGGGCGCAAATTGCTCGAGCGCTAGCGCGCTGGTGAGGAAAAGAGGGCTTTTAGCCTAAAAAGGGATTTCTCAAAAGAGAAATCAGAGAGGAGTTGGACTCCTGAATGTGTTTTGGGGTTAATGGAAGGGGTTCTTCTTCTTCCTCCTGTTGCTTGCTGGATCTTGAAGATCAAGAGATGTGAAATCTCAAAATCTCTCCTTTTTGAGATCTGATGACAGAACCAAGTTCCCCTTTGTGGGTTTTGTAGTGAAAAACTAATTTGTTTTATAAAAAGAAGATTAAAACTCTTGATTTAATTCAAGAGAAAGAAGAAGGTTTTGGAACCTTGAAGAAGAAGAAAGATCTCAGATCTGGAAAGTTTTTTTTTTTTAGAGAGAGAAAAAGTTGTTGAGATATTTCATTATCTTTGCCTTTATAGGCCATACATTTTACACATAGCCCCTTGGGCTTCACAAAATGGCATTTTGCCTATCCCATGGCTCATGTGCCATTTCTTTTTGCACATAAGCCATGGGCTTTACAAAAATTTGGCTTTATGCCTATTTTTCTTACATTTATCCGAAAATAAAATAAAAGAAAATGCAACAAAATTATTTATTACAAAAATTTTATCTTGGCATGGGGGAGACCGGCCGCTTCATGTTCGGGCTCGACCCGGGCATGGGCCCACTGGATCTGGGCTTGGGCCCACTTGGCTTGGAGTTGACTTTGATTTTGACTTGGTCAACCGGGGTGTAAATTTTTACCCCAACAAATTGCCCCCCATCAATAAATGCACACCACATATGTGGGTCGTGTGCATGAAATTGATGGATCTTCTTTCACGTGGAGGCGACTTGATTTGGTTCCGGCTTTTTGGGAAGCCGGCACTGCCCTTTTTTTTACGACATGGACGGTCGTTGCTTGACATGTCTCCGAGACGGAGTGTCCGTGATAGACGTTTTCCCTGGCCCGGAGTTATCTGGTTCCCACTTTGTAGGAATCCTGCGCTGCCTTTTTTGCGACTTGGACGGTCGGTGCTGCCCTTTCCGCGACTTGGACGGTCGATACTGCCCTTTTAGCGACGTGGACGGTCGGTGCTGCCCTTTTAGCGACGTGGACGGTCGGTTCTGCCCTTTTTGCGACTTGGACGGTCGGTTCTGCCCTTTTTTCTACTCGGACGGTCGGTGCTGCCATTTTTGCGACTTGGACGGTCGGTTCTGCCCTTTTTGCGACTTGGACGGTCGGTGCTGCCATTTTTGCGACTTGGACGGTCGGTGCTGCCCTTTTAGCGACGTGGACGGTCGATGCTGCCCTTTTAGCGACGTGGACGGTCGGTGCTGCCCTTTTAGCGACTTGGACGGTCGGTGCTGCCCTTTTAGCGACTAGGACGGTCGGTTCTGCCCTTTTAGCGACGTGGACGGTCGATGCTGCCCTTTTAGCGACGTGGACGGTCGGTTCTGCCATTTTAGCGACGTGGACGGTCGATACTGCCCTTTTAGCGACGTGGATGGTCGATGCTGCCCTTTTAGCGACGTGGACGGTCGATGCTTGATTTGACTTGCTCTGCTTCTTGCAATGCCAGGGGTAGACTTGACTTGCTCCGCTTCTTGCGGTGTCGGAGTGGAAGTTGACTTGTTGATTTTGATTTGGGTTGACATCAGCATCGCTATACTGGAATATGGTACCAGGAGCGAATCATCATCTGTCATTTAGAGGATTTTGGGATTTTGGTTTTTGTTTGGCATCTGCATTGCTGCACTGGTATAATGCCAGGAGCAACTCATCATTTGCCCCGGGAGTATTTGGGAATTTTTTTTTGGGACTTTCAATGTGGTCTCACCGGTAGGACTTGGGAGAGGTTGGGACTGTTTTACGCCCGTGAATTGTATACGGTTTTGCAGGATGTATGATCCAGACCGTAGGGCCGGAAAAATTTCAGGGCTTTGTTGGCGTCTGCATCGCTGGACTGGAATGTGGTACCAGGAGCGACTCATCATTCGCCGTCTGGGTATGGGATTTGGAATTTGGTTGGCGTCTGCATCGCTACACTGGAATAATGCCAGGAGCGACTCATCATTCGCCACTTTGGGGTTGGGGACTTGGAATTTGGATCTTGTTTGGCATCAGCATTGCTGCACTGGAATAATGCCAGGAGCAACTCATCATTTGCCTTGGGAGGACTTGGGATTTGGGGTTTTGGTCGGCATCAGCACCGCTAACACTGAAGCAAAATGCCAGGAGCGACTCATCATTTGTCGTTGCCCGTTGGGGAACGATGGCTTAGGAGATAGGTTTGGGTCCCTATCACCTAAGGCTTTTCAATTTTATGGGCCGTGAGGGTCCCATAAAAACATTTTCTCCCTACGAGTCGTAAGGATCCCGCAGGTGTATTTTCTCCTTAGGAATCGTGAGGATTCCTAAGTGTGTTGCTCCTTTGTGAGTCGTAAGGATCTCACGCAGGGGGTTTCTCCTCACAAGGTCGAGAGGACTTTGCGAGTGTATTTCATCTCTTTTCACGAGTTTACGCCCTTTCGGGTTTTCACAGACTCGCCTGTAGTCCTGCTGTTTTTACTCACGGAGCCCTTTCGGGTTTTCATCCGTGCCCATTTTTCTTGTGGACATACCGTTTATTTCTTCTTCTTCTTTTTTTCTTTTTCTTTTTTTTTCTTTTTTCTCTTTTTTTTCTTTTTCCTTTTTTTTCCGCTGTGGGACTTTAAAGTAGTCTCACCGGCAGGATTTGGGAGAAATATGGGTCATTTACGCCCGTGGATTGTATACGGTTTTACAGGATGTCTGATCCAGACCGTAGGGCTGATGTGCTCAATTCGCCTGCGACTTGGAGCATTCATGTGTAGTATTTCTTGAGATATCGTCCATTGATGGGTGGCATGGGCCTTTCTCCCTCTGCACTTATTAGTTGGTAGGATCCTCCGTCGAACACTTTCTCGATGACGTATGGTCCTTCCCAGTTTGGCTCGAATTTTCCCTTGGCATGTCGATTGGGGATGATCGGTCTTTTGAGGACCAACACCAATTCACCTTTCTTGAAAGCGCGGAGACGGGTCATCTTGTCATAGGCCCGTGACATTCGGGCTCGGTATAGCTCCAGATTTTGCTGCACCGCGAGCCTCTTTTCTTCGAGGGCATCGAGTTCTTCAAGTCGAAGGAGCACGTTTTCCTCCTCCGTCAACTCATGCTGAACGGCCATTCTTAAGCTTGGAACTTCGACTTCGAGGGGGAGGACCGCCTCCATTCCGAAGAGCAGTGAGTATGGAGTGGACTGAGTTGGAGTACGGTGCGTGGTACGATATGCCCACAATGCCTCGTGAAGCTTGAGATTCCAGTCTCTCTTGTTGGCTGAAGCATTTTTCCTCAGGAGCTTGCATAGAGTCTTATTGAAGGCTTCGGCTAGCCCGTTGGCTCTTGGATTATAGATGGAGGAATACCTCCAGTCTATCTTGTGCTGAGTAGCGAATCTTGAGACATTGAAGCTCTTGGAAGAAGGCCCGTTGTCAGAAATGATTCTTCTTGGTGTACCGAAACGGTATAGAATATTATGCTGGAAGAATGTCAGAATATCCTTTGTCTTGACTTCTTTTAGCGGGACAGCTTCAGCCCACCTGGAGAAGTAGTCTGTGGCGGCCAGTATAAACCGATGGCCTTTGGATGACGGGGGATCAATTGGGCCAACAATGTCGGTGCCCCAGACTTCGAAGGGCCACGACGCCACCGTAGGATGCAATGGATTGGGATGCTTGTGAATAAAATCACCGTGAATTTGGCAGATATAACATTTCTTTGCATGCTCTCCGCAATCACGTATCATGGTGGGCCAGTAATACCCAAGCCGTTTGATTTGAAGTCGCATCTTGGGGCCAGATTGGTGAGCACCGCAAACGCCCGAGTGGACATCTTTCATGACCTTTTGGGCTTCGGCCAATGACAGACACCTGAGCCAGAGTTGGTCATATGACCTGCGGTATAATGTGTCATTTACAAACACGTATCGGAGAGCTCTTTTCTTCAGCTGAATCCTCGCAGATTTTTCTTCGGGCAGCTTGCCGTATCGGAGGTACTCTATGAAGGGTTCTCTCCAATCGGGCTTGTCTTGGATGATCGAAGCTTCTTCGGTAGGACTGCTCTTCTGATCCGCGCTTTCCTCTTCTTGTAGAGAGACTGGGGGTAGAATTTGTCGGCTCCTGACTGTGATCAGAATTTCGTCCATGTCAGGATCAGCCAGCTCCTTGGCTAGGCGAGCGAGTATGTCGGCTTTTCCGTTCAACGCTCTAGGGACTCTCATTAGTTCAATATGAGTGAACCGTTTCATGAGTTCCACCACCCGACCTCTGTACCGAGCTAACTCGGGTTTGTATATCTTATAGTCGCCGCTTACTTGGTTGACGACAAGCTGGGAGTCACCGTAAACCCGTAGCCGAAGGATTTCCATTTCTATGGCGAGCTCCAAACCAGCTATCAGAGCTTCATACTCAGCTTCATTGTTTGTCCGAGGCTCGGTGAGAGCAAAAGAACGCCGTAGGGTTCCCATTGATGGTGTGATGAACACCAATCCTATCCCTGCTTTTATCTCCGGGACGCTTGATTTACTGGAGGTCCTTATTGACGAGGCTCCATCGAAGTAAAGCTCCCAACATGGCTCATCTTCCTCGAGGTGCAGCACTTGTTCATCGGGTAACTCACAATTTAGCGGCGACCCTTCTGGTATGGGATGAGCAGCGAGAAAGTCTGCAAGAGCTTGCTCTTTTACTGCTTTCTGAGGGGTATAAACTATGTCAAACTCAAGTAGCATGACAGCCCATCTTGCCATTCTGCCGGCTAGGCTTGCTTTGGTCATCAAGTGTTTGAGCGGGTCGACCTTGGAGATCAGCATAACCCGATGAGCGAGCAAATAGTGCCTCAGCTTCTTCACAGCAAATATCAGAGCCAGGCATTGCTTTTCGATTGGGGAATAGTTGTGTTCCGCCCCGACTAGAGTTCGACTGAGGTAGTAGAGGGCATTTTCTTTTCCCTCCTCGTTATTCTGGGCAAGGAGCACACCGAGTGACTCGTCCAGCGCGGCAGTGTAGAGAATCAGCGGTTTATTTGGAATGGGAGCGGCCAGCACTGGAGGGTGCAACAAGTACTGTTTGATGCTTTCGAACGCTGCTTGACATTCAGCATCCCAGATAAAAGGAGCTCCTTTTTTCATGAGCTTTGAGAAGGGCCTACATCTCCCTGATAAATTTGAGATAAACCTCTGTATATAAGCAAGCTTGCCTTGAAAAGATCTTAGCTGCGTCAGACTCTTCGGAGGGGGCATCTCCATGATGGCCTTTATCTTTGATGGGTCAACTTCGATCCCTCGATGTCGGACTATGAAGCCCAGGAATTTTCCCGATGACACGCCAAAAGCGCACTTCAGAGGATTCATCTTCAGATCGTATTCCCTCAGTCTGGTGAGAACGGTCCTGAGACCTTGGATATGATCGGCCTTGGCTTTAGTCTTGACGACCAGATCATCAACATAACATTCGACGACTTTATGGATTAGGTCATCAAAGATATTAGTCATTGCCCTTTGATATGTAGCACCTGCGTTCTTCAGTCCGAATGGCATTACCTTGTAACAATATATTCCGATCGGGGTTCGAAATGCTGTGTGCTTCTCATCCTCAGGCGACATCTTGATCTGATTATATCCAGACGAGCCGTCCATAAAGGTGAACAGTTCGTAATTTGAGGTGTCATCGACCATCATTTCCATGACCGGTAGCGGGAAGTCGTCTTTAGGACATGCCTTGTTGAGGTCCCTGAAATCGACACAAACTCGGATCTGCCCATTTTTCTTCTTCACTGGGACTATGCATGCGATCCAGTCTGCATATTTCTCCTCCCTGATGAAGCCGGCATCGATGAGTTTCTTGGTTTCCTCGATGACCTTTTCTTCCAACTCCCTTCTCATTCTTCGAGGAGCTTGTTTGACTGGCTTAGCATCAGGAGATATAGCAAGCTTATGCATGGCTACCTCAGGGGAAAGGCCAGGCATTTCTTTGTACGTCCACGCGAAGCAGTCGACGAACTCACGCAGCAAGGCAATTATCTGCTCTTTCATTTCCTCCGACAAGAGTGAGCTGATATAGGTCGGCCTTGGATTATCGGACGTTCCTAAGTCAATCTCGGTTAGCTCATCAAAGGTTGCTTGTCCGCCATCTTCGAGTTCTTGAGGAGCTTCTTCTGGCTCGTCTATCTCATCGTCATCATTTGATCTTTCGCCGGCCTCACCAACATAGATCATGTAGCATGCTTTGGAATCAGGTTGAATGTAACCTATGCCCCGTCTATCTGGAATTCGTCCATCGATGAGTGCTCGGACCTGGGGTGGATACCATAGCCCTTCGTAAAACTTTGCTTCGGACTCCGTTTGATATAACCGGCATCCGCACTTCTTAAAGTATTCCCGCATCTCGGGTGCATAGTATCTGGGATTGAGGACGACTCTTATGCCTCTCTCGTATGGAAGGCATGCGACGGACAAATCGTCCGGATGCACAACGGGGTTTGACCCGTAAAACAGGATGCCCTTCTGTCCATTTTTCCTCCCGGGCATGTAGAAAGTTTTCAGCTGGTCCACGGTAGAGACTGACAATGCGTCGAGCTCTTTGCACATCCGTTCCGGCACCCTTATGATGGCCAGGGACCCTTCTGCGACTTCGAAGGTCTCTCGTAGTTTCGCTTGCTACATGGGGAGCCGATCTGCGCAGCTGTTGCACGGCAGGTCCTCTTCTTCTGACTCTTCAGTGTCACTGCCAAGATGAGGGCGGACTTTGCTGCTAGATGGGCCTTCAGTAACAGATTCGTCCGTATCGCTGCCGAAACATGGGCGAGTTTTACAGAAGGTTGGGCTTCCAGCGTCGGACTCATCAGTGTCGCTGCCAAAATGCGGGCGCACTTGGGTATTTTTGCTTTTGAAAGTGACCGCTGGCGCAGATTTGCTTTTGAGTCTTGGGGCTGTTCTATCCTCAGTCAGTTGTGGCTTAACATTTTGGTGGTTCGTAAAGTACCGAGAATCTTCATATCGGACTTCATGCACACCGAACGGCTGGATGTCTCCGTCAATGCGTCTTTCTTCGCCATTTTTAGTATACTTCATGCATTGATGGAGAGTTAACGGAATGATGCCGTAATCGTGGAGCCACGGCCGCCCCAAGAGAATCTTATAAGATGTGTCGGCGTCGATCCCGTATATCTTAGCTTCAGTTTGCAGATCCCCAAATTTGATTGGCAAAGCTATAGATCCTAGAACTTGCTGGCAATTTTGGTTGAAGCCTTGAATGACAATCCTTTCCCTTGACAGGTGTCGGACGTCCATTGACAAACTCTTCAGAGTTCGTAAGTTCATGATGTTCACTGAGGACCCCGGATCAATCAATATACGATTAATTCGATCTCCGTCGCTGTACCCGGTCACGTAAAGCGGCCGATTATGCTCAGCCGTTCCCAGTAGCAAGTCTTCATCCTTGAATGTGACTGCGGCGGCATGAAAAGCATGCTGGGCTTCTTTCATATTAATTTCCGCAAAGTGAGCCTGATACCGCTCGGGGTTTTGTAGAGCGTGAATGAGAACATCTCTAAGCTCCTTAGATAGGACCAAGGCGTCGTAGACGCTCAGGAGAGACGGAAGCTTCCGGAGATGTGCCAAGACATTATAGTCCACCGAGGAAGAACTTATGTTTTCATCAGCCGGTTCTCTGCCATCTTTTTCATTAGCGACTTGTTTCTCCTTCCCTTTTGGGGCATTGCCTTGATTTGGCGGTAGAGCCCTGCCGCTTCTGAGCTGGATTTGATTGGCCTTTGTGGTGAGCTCCTCGTCCTCTTCCGGAAAACAGAGATCATCCTCGGAGTCGCTGCCAAGATGGATGGCGTAGCAGGTCACTACTGGGATCTCTTCATTGGAGTCTTCTTCTAACTCCTCCAGAATTTCAGCCGCTTGTACAGGGAAGAACTCCTTCAATTGAATCAATGTTCTTTCCTTTTGTTCATATTCTTCGAGGGAATCGATATATTTTTGAATGGTCCATCTCCCTGCAGACTCTTTTTCGCGCCGAGCTGTACTTTTCTTCTTCTTGAGCTTCTTACATTTTGAGCCTGATGGAGCCGCATTGGCAGCTGGACTGGTAGGCTTCTTCTGTCCTTCCCATTCCATCCTGGGCTCTTTCTGAAGTAGCTTTAGCATCTTCTTCGTCTTATTAGATATGTGTGTACTCCACGGAGGCCGCGATGAGTCAGTTTCTTTTTTCAGGGCAGCAGGTTCAGCTGTCTGCTCCCAGAAGGCTTCAACTTCCGTCTGTATAAAGTTGGCGGTTGCAACTTGATTGTTCACCAACACGCTTTTGGACAGCTCGATCTCTCCAGCCTTGTACTGCTTCTCGACCCATTCTTTGAAGATATAGCAATCCTCGATCGCATGGCTCACTACTCGGTGGTACGGGCAATACAGAGGATTGTCGGTCATTTTTGCTTCTTGGGGTCTTTTCGACTCCGGCAGTTGTAGGACGTTGTTCAAGGCATCTTTAAATATCTTGCGGACCTTATCCCTTCTGAAAGAGTAAATCTTGTTCTTTTTCTCCTCTAGGGAAGGCCCATCTCCTTCCAGCAATGGCTTTCGAGACCGGTTGGTTTTGGATTCGCCCGCCCTTCGCTTTTCTTCACTGTCGGACGTATTGAAGACATTGGTACTGCTGGAACTCCCGCTTCTACGGTTGTCGTCCCGCTTGCTTTTCCAAGTTTTGTCTCTCTGAGAATCCGGCGGGGACTCTTGCTTTGAGCATTCCAGCATTTGGACTTTCTTGGTTAGCTCCTGAAATGTCTTGAGGCCCGCTGTACACAAGAATGGGACCATCCAATTGCTGAGGTTCCCAATAAGAAGGCTGACGGACTGGTCCTGCTCCAGCGGCGGTTCGCACTTGACCGTGAGATTATGCCATCGGGCGATAAAGTCAGCGTTGCTTTCATTCTTCCCCGGCTTGGTCCTCACAAGGTCGGCAATGGAGATTTTATCACTGACGCTCATGAATCTTTGCCGGAACAGAGACTCCATTTGGGCAAAGGTAATGACGGACCCGTCTGGTATGCTCGCGTACCAGTCGAAAGCGACACCGGTCAGGCTGTTGACAAATTGACGAAGAAGGAGCGCGTCATTGCCCCCTGTATTTCCGCACGATGCTTTGAAGTGGGCAACGTGCTGATTTGCATTCCCCGTTCCATCAAATCTTCCGAACTTAGGAATGATGTAGCCGCTCGGGAACTCAATCAGATCGTACTGCGCGGGATATGGCCGCCCACTACTGCCGATTTCTTTCTGAGCTTCAGCTTCGGCCACCAATGTCTTAACCTTGCTGGTGACCAAATCCATTATCCGGTCCTGTGTTAGCGGGATAGTGCTATCAGGGGCCAAGGCGTCCCCAGAAGCGGAGTGCGGCCGGCTTTCATGCGGCTCGACCAGTCTTGGTCCTAAAGGAACAGGCATTGGCTGCCTCGAATTGTCATCACCCGGCTGATTAGTAGCGGCTCGTGCTTGATTGGGAGGTGGTCGAGTAATTTGAGCCGTAAGCTGCATCACCACGTTCGTTAAGTCGTCAATCTTCGAATAGAGCTTGGCCATCTCTTTATCTTTGCTCCTGAGCTGTTTTCGAAGCTCTTGAAGCAGCTCTTGCTCCGCAGTCCTGGGGTGGAAAGTTGGCTCTTCCACGCTGTCCGAGCTTGACTCTGCATGGACCGAGGGGTCTTTCTGCCTATCATCCTCATTGAGAGGGTTTTCTTCATCCAGCGGGGGCGGCTGTTCTTGGGCGGCGGCAACCACATTCAGGCTAGATTGGGCTTGGGATGTGGTGGCCCCGTCCTTGCTTTTGCTGCGAAGGTTGTCGCTAGGGCGCCCGCCCGCCATATAGACCGTATGGATGGTATATCCGGACGTCTTTCCATCATTGGCAGCTGATTTCATGGATCGCTGTCTTGACCCCCTTGTTTCGGTAGCTGGTAGTCGATTGAAGGCGGCTGGCCTGACCAGTTTCTTGAGTGGTGATGGCGCTTATTTTTTGGATTTTCCCCGCTGCTTTCGTGCGGCACAGAGCGCCTGATAGACCCTTGAAGAGACAGTGTCATACTTTTTATGTCGGGGCCAGGACACGTCTCTTTGTAGCGTTGTTCGGACTGCTGTCTTCTTGATCCTGGCGGTCATGGCGTTTTTCTGAACCCACTTCAGAGGCTCGAAGGAATTGCTGATTCTTGCGTCCGACTCAGCCGTCGTCGCGGGGAAACCCTGCACTTGGAACTTCACATGATTCCATCTGGCCGAAGCCTTGGCCCTCTTGTTGGCTCGATACCTGAGCCGCTTCTGCCTTAACTTTTCTGTTCTAAGCACCTGGCAGACTTCAGCTCTTTGGGAAGACACCGCAAACCGGGCGATGGAGGGCCTTGGAGATACGATCGATTGTGCATATGTTGGAGTCATCGCCTGAGCTCGTCCGCAACATTTGATTTTGCCCTTTGTACCGAAGTTCTTGCACCCCGCTGGAGCACCAGAGAATCGTTCAGATACAGCGTTAAGTTTCGGTTGTGGTGCCTTGGCGATTACGACATTCGGCCTCTTACCCCTTGAGACCGGCTTGGCCACCTGTTCCGCTGGGATCTCTGCCAGATGAGCGCTTCCGGCAGGGTAGATAATGACAGAGCCAAACTGGCGGGGCGGTTCCTCCCATTGTCGACTGAGGCTTGCGGGGAGAACCACACGAGCGTTGATCTTGACCACGTACGGAATCGGGGTCGCTTTGGAAGTTGAATTCGTCTTGGGAGACATTGTCGTTGAAAGTTGATTGCTGTACGAAAAGAAAACATCATTTCAGTATAGGCAATCGATATGTATATTGATTGAGTTCGCATGAACGTTTAACCCGAAATATGGGAGGAGAGATTGGTCCCACCGGGCGTGCCAGAATCTGTAGGGTGTTTTTCGTCACCCCAGTGAGATGGGAATACGCGCGCGCTTGTCAGGCGTACTACAGATTCCCCCTGCCTAGGGTAGGCCGGGGTTTAATGATTGTGTGGATCCGAATCTCCGGCAGCCGCGGACTAAGCCGCCGTTAATTACCCCTCGCCTTTGGGGCGAGGGAACCTCCGATTAACGGGTTAAACTGGTCATGCGAACCCAATGTGCGGTGTGCGTGTGTTCTGTTTTGAAAGGGGGTTTTGGATATATCGGGAGCCACGCAGAGTTTTTACGGGGGTCTCGCTACTCGGATAGCGGGCTGGGGGTCAAGGGGGCTAGCAGCCCCCTTGCGGGGTTCGGGGCAGCGCCCCGGCCCGAAAATTTTTTGGAGAGGGAGAATGTTGCAGAGTATGTGTATGTGTACATTTATATACAAATGTATATATATACATATATATGCATATATATATATATATATGAATAAAGGAGAAAAAAGACATCCAAAGGATGCGTGGGGCCAACGTCTAGGCGCGCGCGCTACGTGTCGGCAAATGGGCGCCTTGCGCAGCGCAAGCGCGCACGCCACGTGTCGGCACGAGGGCGCCTTGCGCAGCGCAAGCGCGTGCGCCACGTGTCGGCACGAGGGCGCCTTGCGCAGCGCAAGCGCGCGCGCCACGTGTCGGCACGTGGGTGCAAATTGCTCGAGCGCTAGCGCGCTGGTGAGGAAAAGAGGGCTTTTAGCCTAAAAAGGGATTTCTCAAAAGAGAAATCAGAGAGGAGTTGGACTCCTGAATGTGTTTTGGGGTTAATGGAAGGGGTTCTTCTTCTTCCTCCTGTTGCTTGCTGGATCTTGAAGATCAAGAGATGTGAAATCTCAAAATCTCTCCTTTTTGAAATCTGATGACAGAACCAAGTTCCCCTTTGTGGGTTTTGCGGTGAAAAACTAATTTGTTTTATAAAAAGAAGATTAAAACTCTTGATTTAATTCAAGAGAAAGAAGAAGGTTTTGGAACCTTGAAGAAGAAGAAAGATCTCAGATCTGGAAAGTTTTTTTTTTTTTAGAGAGAGAAAAAGTTGTTGAGATATTTCATTATCTTTGCCTTTATAGGCCATACATTTTACACATAGCCCCTTGGGCTTCACAAAATGGCATTTTGCCTATCCCATGGCTCATGTGCTATTTCTTTTTGCACATAAGCCATGGGCTTTACAAAAATTTGGCTTTATGCCTATTTTTCTTACATTTATCCGAAAATAAAATAAAAGAAAATGCAACAAAATTATTTATTACAAAAATTTTATCTTGGCGTGGGGGAGGCCGGCCGCTTCATGTTCGGGCTCGACCCGGGCATGGGCCCACTGGATCTGGGCTTGGGCCCACTTGGCTTGGGGTTGACTTTGATTTTGACTTGGTCAACCGGGGTGTAAATTTTTACCCCAACACCCGCAGGTGATGGAGTTACCCTCTCTGAAAAGAGACTAGCATGAATGATATATCATTTGCTTAGGCAATTGAGTCAATAATGTAATGTCTTGTACAAAACCAGATATTGCTTATACACATACTGTAGTAAGCAGATATTAATCCAATCCTGGAGAAACAAAGGGTAGCAGTTATGAACATTAGAGGATGTTCTTGGTATATGATAACGACAGCCTCTACCGGGAGGCGGTTATCGTTTTAGGGTTCCAAGGTGACCTGGATGACAAAGATACTGTCAGAGTTTTGTAATTTACATCTTCTGAGGATCAGTATATTGGATAGTGTTCCAATAGGGATACTGAGGTAGGTATGGTTCAGGATACTGATTATAACTCAACGGAGGATACAGCTTAAGAAGTTTGTAGGATAAGGTTGTTCATTTATGAACTTTGTCCTATCTCGTATCCAGACAAAATTCTTGAGGCCGGGTATCACTCAGTTTGGGAGATTGGTAATCTTCGTGATGTTAAGATTTAGAAAGAGGAAGTTGAAACATTATAGCGGATCTACTCATTGGGGCTATTTCTCGAACACGGATGTTCCTCAAACGAGATTTGAGAAACTGATTAGTAGAGAAATTGGGTATTCGATAGCACACGGGATGTTGGTATGCGATACTGCAATAATTAGCCTTAAGTGCAAGTGGGAGATTATTGGATATAGTGCCCTCATGGCAATTATTGTAATTGCAGGCACGCGATTATGATAATTGAGGGAGGACCTATACAGGTAGGACAATCTTACTTGAAATGATAGTATGCTATCCAGTTGTCTTTATCATTGATGTGCACACGTTTTACTTGTAATTACGTATCGCTAATACATAATGATGAAGCCCGTAGGATTCTTGCTTCACTACCAGCATTATGATGGCGATCATATATGTGAGAGCTGGATGGTCTATAAGCACATCCTTAAATGTCCCTAGTTGTAGGAGTATCGAGACTTGGAATCGATATTCCGGAGTAGACTGGTGTATACGTTCTGAGATCCCGACGAGGGGCGGTGCCCAGTCTCACAAGACATTGGTGTTATGTCACCTAAGATAGTATACAGGTGCTTACTGGAGGTGAGTACACAGGACGGACTCGCCGAGAACTTCTAGATGGTAGTTATATGTATGCCCTAGAGGCCATTACTGTACATACGATGTATATTGTAGGGGATTCTTAGACATATATAGGGAGGACTTTCTTGCTCGACATGATAGTACGCTATCTGGTTGCTCTTTATCTAAACATGTACTCTGATTGCCTGTATGTTACATATTGATAAAGCCCTTAGGATATGTACTCGACTACTAGGACTATGATGAGATCATACTAGTGGGGCCACGGTAGTCGACGAGTACATCCTATAACTGTTCCTAGTCGAGGGTGTATCGAGACAGGGCATCGATACACCAGAGTAGACTAGCGTATACGCATCTTGACCCATATGATGGGCGATGGATGATCCCATATCCATCGGTGTTTGACATCAAGGATGGTGTACGGGTGATCAGTAGAGACTGGGTACACTGGACGGACTCGCCGAGAACTCCCGGATGGTATTATACCTCACGTCAGATGGCAGTTCTCCGGTGACACTGGTACAGAGTAGTCTGTTGACCCGAAATCGTCGTAGAGTCATGTGTGATTCCCACTGTGCTTTGATTTCCATCATATCACGTCTAAGAGAGCGTGCAAAAAGGTGGCTTTTGGGTACAGTCCCGAATCACATGGAGGCAATGTGCGATAGGAGGGGATCCGTCTCTCCCGGTATAGGGAGTTGATGTTGAGCTGTGTTAGATTGGCTATAACCGGAAATCCCTGGCCAGGGTTGCTGAGATTTATTGGTAAGAGTTATCAGTAGTTTCTCGAACTGTTATAGAACTCATATCGACACGACTTATCGAGCTACTGGGGTCTGACGTTTACCACCCCTAGGCGAGATATGCGACATACCAAACGACGAGACCGGACTGTACGGGAGTGTTACTGATCGGATTCACCGGAGAATGTACAGGTTTTCTTGTTGATCTTCTGAGCGCTCAATACATGGGTGGCTGATAGGTTTAGCTGACCGCTTGCAGCTTGTGGGTGTTTGATATGATCATCACCTACTGCCGGCGTATTGACGATTCTTTAGAGTCCTACACAGAGTTTTCTTAGCTCATGCAAAACGGAGTAGGAACACATATATGATATGTGCGGGACCGAGGATAATGCGGTATGTGATACCGTATTGGATTCTCGCTATATGAGATATCGGCCGGGTATATGTGATATAGCCGGGTCATCGTATTAGTCGGTTATATGCGATATAGCCGGATTGTCGGATCAAGTGTTGATTCGATAATTTAATGTATAATAATATATATGATATATTAATTTACATTAACTAATATTAGCTCACTAAAAGATTCTTTTTCTCACTCGGGTAATACATTGATATATATGCGATATATGTTAATTGTATTATTTTATTTTGTTACGATAAATATTATATATGTGATATATAATATTGTAACATGATATGATAACTAATGCAACATGTTTAGTGGAGTTTAAACATGATTAGGGTTTGGATTAGGGTTAAGACTTCTAGTAGATTCTAGAAGCTTTTCTTTTGTCTTGGAAAAGATATTATGCTTGATATTTTCAAGTGACTCACCTTTAACCCAACCCAAACCCTAGCCCTAGTTAAATCTCTACAAGGGTTTAGTTGACCATGGTTGCATTATTCATCATTATTATCTTTGCATTATTCATCACAAAAGGATCATGATATTCTTCTTCTTCTTTCCTTCTTCTTTCTTTCATGGAAAAAGCTTTCTAGTTTTTTCAAGTGATGAAAATGAGTGAGAATAAGAAAATAAAAGAGAGCAAAAATCCTACTTCATCATTCTCATCTATCCTTGCCCTTTAGATGAGAGTGTTCACTTCATTTAGTGAGTGTTAGCTTGTGTTAATGAAACATCAAGGTAGATCATCTATGTTATCGAAGATCGGAAGCAAGACTGCATCTTTCTCTTCGTGGAGCCTCTCGAGAGTACGGAACATCATGATCGCAGCGAAGGGACCTCAACACGAAGCTTAAGAAGTGAAGGACAGGATCTACAAAGGTTGTAATCCCTCTCACTTAGTGTTAAAATGTTTAACATACTTGTTTTCGCATAAACTCTAGTTTAAAGATCCGGCTTTAGGTTGTTCGGCACGGCTAAATTTTAAATCGGGCATGGTTGATGCCTCGTAGACCCTTGTGCGTGTGCCCAGCAACCCTACAGTGGTATCAGAGCCAAGCTAAAGCTTTAGGTGAAGTCTAAGTGAAGTTTAAAGTCCGATCGAACTCCGACACACCCGAGTATACCCCTCTCTGGATATTTTTCAAAAATGTGATTTTTTATGAATTAAAAATGCTCAAAAAATAGAGCAGGGAAATCTAAGGATAACTGTAGAAAATGACTGCCTAATTCCACTGCAGCGCCGTGGAACCGCGGCCGTACCCTGCTTTTGGCGGCGGTTCCGCGGCCGTATCTGAATATTAGGCACTCAGTTTTCAGCAGTAACGTCCGTAAGTGATTCCTGATTCTTCTGGGAATTTTTAATTACACTCAAGTGTTGAGTTTTTTGGGTTGTATTGGGGACTCGTTGATTCGATCAGATAATTTAACTTTGCTTAGTTTGTCCGGGTAATTTTAAGAACGTGTTAAAAAGTTCGAACGGATATCAATACCTCAGTTTTTCCCCTGTCGGAAATTTTTTCAAAAGTTGGATTTTTTCTCGAGTTTAAGAACGTTCTAAGTCATGCAAGTAACGCGTTGGACCCTCTAAAAGACAACAAACCTTAACTCGATTATGTGACCGTCTTGAACTGCCTCTAAACCTTGGGGTTTAGGGCAGTACGGCATGCTACATATGAGACGTTGGCTTGACCCTTCTACGGCTGGACCATCGGTACTGTGGCATGTGATGGATACATTTTGAACTCCGCTCAAGTGTTGGGCTATTTAGGAAAAAACTTGGGTGTTTGATCATTCGATCGGAAAGTTTAACATTGTCTATTTATCTGGAATGTGATACAATATTTGGAATCCACAAAAAGTTATAAGATAGCTGATTTGAATATTATAAACATAGCAGTTCAGTCTCAGATGATCTGTTGCCACGGAATTTTGAAGCGATCAAAAGTCCGTCGCAATCGCGTAGCGTACGCGGATACTCGCCGGGTAAACTTAACAGACAGCCATGCCCCATAACCCCGACCAAGTGACTGTAGGAGAACTCCGTTGCCAAAAGCATCCGTTCGTGTGCTCGCGGCAGCGGTGTTCCGCCATAGTGCACTTCATCGACGGCATCGGGGGTGCGGCCGTCTACTAAAGTGTGCGACGAGCATCCGATCAGGATGTCGGGAATCTTGTTGAATTGCCCGACTTGATATTGAAAAGAGTTTTCGATAAAGAGACTAAAATGCGGGGTTTATAATTGTTAGGCATGCGATGTCTAAGGAGGTTGCAGATTCCAACTGTTGTAGTTTTACACTTTCTTTTCTGTGACCGTAAGCATAGTATGTGGTGTATCGCCGGCTTCGTTTCTATACATCAACGAAAATCGGGATACACATACATGTTTACGTTGATGATATGAGATATTATGTGTTGCTGTGATATGTTATATTGGATCGTCGCATTTTGAATAGTCGGGGATTTTATGTGAGATGGGAGTTTTTCTTTTTCATTCATGTAATATTCTTTTATTGGGGCACTTCCGGGCTAAGGATGATGTCACCGTTGTATATTATTTACTTTTCCGCATTTGATAGACCCAAGGCGGGGAGCACAAGTAACTGGGTTCTAGGGTCCAGTGGGAGACCATCTCGAGAAGTCGAGACCGGGTCTCCTAACCCTAGAATTGGCAGTGTTGCTTGCCGCTCTCGTAGGGGTCTAGGGTTGTGGGTTTGGCTATTCATCGCGACCGTGGAATCCGTGTTTTATACAGGCTCGTATTGAAAACACGGACATCCTAGTATATCCAATATTTCATATATGTTCTTCTGCTGCAATGTTCTGTGATGAGATCATATTACTGCCTGAGACGAATGTTTATATTATATATATGAGATATATATTATATTGCAGATTTCGTTTCAAAAGAGATGCTTGTGAAGCATAATAAAATGGGACTTCATTAATGAGTTTAATGAAATAAAAGAAACTTAAAGATGTTGTAGAAACTTGTTTAAAAACTGGTAGCTCTAGTTCTTGCTTTGCATCGCGGTGTTCCTTGTAGAACATTCAGCACCTTATTCGATAAGGAAAGAGCCGAGATCTCTTCACCGGGAGTGACCTCTTTAGTGAAACTAGCAGATGCTACAAACTCGGTTTGTCTTTTGATTGCTTCTATAGTTCTTGCTTTGCATAGCGGTATATGTGATATACCCTGCACCTTATTCGATGAGGAAAGAGCCGACGATCTCTTCACCGGGAGTGACCTCTTTAGAGAAACTAGAAAAGCCTTAAAAATATTCCATTTAAAATCACTCGATTCTACAACGATATCAAGTTCATTATGCAAAAGATTTTCTTAAAAACATGTCGTTGCCCTCCGTCATTTCAGATAAGTACTAGTTAGTATTCGTGCTACGTTTGTTGACTTGGTTAAGGCGTAGTGTGCGGTAGCTGATTAGTGCTTATCTGTATAAGCATATGATGCGATTGGATTTGGGTAGTCGTGCAACTTTGTTGACTATGTTAAGGGTCGTGCGGGTGGGTTTAATTCAATCAGGAAATGACGGGTTGAACTTGACTAGCACTTATGATATGTTGACTATGTTAAGGTCATATAGCAGCTAGGGGTAAAATATTATTTGGAATTTCAAGTGTTGAAATTTGCAATGATATTGCATACCTTCTATGAGATAGTTGGATCCCGATACCCGCTGCGAGTAAAAGTTACTCCTGGGAGAGTTTTTACACATTACAATTAGCCGATCAAGTAGGTGTCTAGAAAGGTGTCAACGGGGTTACGCCCCTGGGAAAACGAGATTTACTTTAATTAGGTTCGTGCGAAAGCACGGGGGACCTCCCTCAAAGTACCGTCACTGGCCTGGCTGAAAAATTTGCGAACTTGTAGCGTGTAATTAATCCCGGCTAGTCTTTCCTTTTAGGGTTTGAAGGAAGATTTGACTAAAACAGTAGGAGACATCCTTATTAGATATATTAGGTAACCAATCTAATCTTGCAAGAGCATACGCTGAGTGTTTTCTTCTCTCTCTCTCCAGGTAGCGACCATATCACGCCTTAATCAAGATAATAATACGGATATATTGGCCGAACACGCTTGTTATACTGAGCTGGGGAACGTTTGTCCCGCTCCAACTTATAATTGTTATAGGACAGAGCAGAAAACAGGGGATTACCTGAATTCCCGTGCCGCCCAAACGAAGACAAGTGCATGCTGATGTATCTTCTTCGGGTATGTTCATTACAGAGAACTATTTCTCAGTATCCTTTACGTCCGGGGTATTTGATACCCGATCAGGATCCCATATATGTAATTTGTTACATGGGCTATAGATATGTAGAGAACTGAGAACGGGTTATAAGTTCCATGAGACAAAAAACGGTGCAAGTGTTGCAGCCAAGTCTGTTGGTCACTATCTCCCTGTATTACCAGAATAGATTAATTCTGAACGAATGTTATTAGATACCGAACCTGATATACAACATCATATCAGTCTCTTTATTAGTAAAGAAAGAATATAATTTTGTATCGTTGGATAATGTTTTGAACATTTCCTATATCAAGAGTTGCTCAGTTCAGGCACATTATCTAAAAGCATTAACGTTCTAAATCAAACTACAGTTCTTAGTATACAGAACACACACGAGAGGAAGAGTTCAAAAATGAACGAATCCTTCTTGAGGCATTGTAGACTAGGTCATATCAATGCGACCCGACCAGCTGAAGTAACATTAAGATGCATATTTAAATTTGTTTGAATTTACATCTTGTGAAACTTGCCGGTCATGTCACAAAGATAAGATGAACATAGCTCTATTTATTGGAAATAGAGAAAGAGTTAATGAACTCTTGGGATTGATACATGCTGTTGTATGAAGGTCCCCTGTCTACATATGCCAAGACTGGTTCTTTGTACTTCATTACATTCTCTGATGATCTCTCAAGATTCAGACATATGTTCCTGTTGAAACACAAGTCCGAAAGCTTTTGAGATATTCATAGAATATAAATTAGAAGTAGAGAACCAACAACGGGTATAAGTATTATGTCTTTTGATGAGATCAGGGAGGAGAATACTTGAGCACGGAATTTTTGGACTATTCTAAAGGAGAATGAGATTCTTTCTCAGCATTACTCCTCCGTATACACCATAGCACGATGGTATATCGGGGCAGAGCAAATAGCACCCTATATGATATGGTGTGCTCTATGATGAGTACTTCTGAGTTTCCTATTTCCTTTTGGGAGTTATGCACTTGAGAAGTTGCATACCTATTGAATAGGGTTCAAATCAAATCAGTTGCCTACCACTTCATATATGATATGGAATGGGAAGAGCCCATATCTTAAGTTTGTTAAGATTTGGGGTTGTCTGACCTATGTCTAAGAAGAAAAATCCCGACAAGCTCGAGGCAATGTCAGATCTGTGGAAGTTTGTTGGATATCCCAAGCATTCGCAAGGGAATATCTTCTACCAAACAGAGGAACAAAAGATGTTTTGTTTCTCAGAATGCCACTTTTGTGAAAGGGAATTTCTTGTGAAGAAATTAGTGGTCATGAGGTAGAACTGGAAGGAGTTCCAGCTATACAAACTACAGCAGATGATTTGGTAGAACCGAAGGATTCAATAGTAACCAACGAAGCTCAGCCTCTCCGCCGATCTAGTAGGGTTCCTCACCCACCTGAGAGATACTTTGGTTTCTCTATGACAAAGGGAGCGAGGATTGCATCATGAGATGATGACCCAACTAAGTTTCGAGCAGGCCATCAGGAGTGAGACTCTGTAAGAATTGCTGGATGCTTAGCGATCTGAGATGGAATCCTTATACACCAACAAAGTTTGGACTTTGGTTCCTTTATCTGAAGGGTTAAATCCCTATCAGGAGCAAATATATCTTGAGAAGATTACTTGGTCTACATAGAAAAGTTGAGACTTTCAAAGCTATACTTATGTCCATCGAGATCCTACTTACCACGGCTACATACCATGACTACGATATCTGGTGGTTGGGTGTCATGACTGCTTTTCTAAAATGATGTTTTAGAAGTGAGCGTCTATAAGTACACAGCCAGAGGGCTTCATAGACAGTGGGAGGAGCGAAAACGTGTGCAAGATGCTTAATATGATAAAACAGGCATCGTGGAGTTGGAACATCTGTTTTGATGTGGTAGTCAAAGAGTTTGACTTCATCAAAATGGTAGATGAACCTTGTATATACAAAAAGGTAGTAGGGAGTATGGTGGGGATCCTCGTAGAGTACGTAGATGACATACTCTTGATAGGGAAGGAGTTTCCTATGCTACGCTCGGTCAATCTCCGCTTATCACAAGGATTCTCCATATAGGAT
Source organism: Agapanthus africanus (assembly GCA_030015575.1). NCBI lineage: Eukaryota > Viridiplantae > Streptophyta > Magnoliopsida > Asparagales > Amaryllidaceae > Agapanthus > Agapanthus africanus. Next base: position 222,920,947 of record JASDDO010000029.1, read on the forward strand.
CAAAATAATACCTCCTAAATCCTGGGTTTTGGATCTATAAGATAAATCTAATTGGATGTTAGGATACTCATTAGTTGTAGTGAGATGGTATCAATAGATCCTGGGGGGAATCACTGGAAAGGTTCCAGGGTAATAAGGACGACTGAATGTCAGTCACAGGCATTGTCCTTACCCTCAGTGGAGGGACAGTATGTTGGAAGAGTTCCAAACTAGATACCGTGACATACTAGACGATTAAAAGCAAGATACATCGTTACCAAGGATGCTACCAAAGAGGCAGTCTGGATATATATAAGTTCATGAGATGAACTTCGTTCCTACCATTGTGTGACAATAGAGTTGTGGCTTTAGCCAAGGAACAACCGTACCATCTGAAATCCAGATATAACTCTTAGGCGGTATCGCCTGATCATGGAGATTGTTGATCTCCACGGAGATCGAGTTTAGCAGAGTAGACAAAGAGGACGACAGCGCGGATCCACTCACAAAGGCCTTTTTCCCAGTAGAGACTTTTATGGGATGGTTGAGTATGAGATATTTCAACCACAGCTAATTGTTGGGTATGTGATACCACAACAGAAGGCCCTAGTGAAAGTGGGAGATTGTTAGTTATATGTATGCCCTAGAGGCCATTACTGTACATACGATGTATATTGTAGTGGATCCTTGGACATATATAGTGAGGACTTTCTTGCTCGACATGATAGTACGCTATCTGGTTGCTCTTTATCTTAACATGTACTCTGATTGTCTCTATGTTACATATTGATAAAGCCTTTAGGATATGTACTCGACTACTGGGACTATGATGAGATCATACTAATGGGGCCAGGGTAGTCGACGAGTACATCCTATAACTGTTCCTAGTCGAGGGTGTATCGCGACAGGGCATCGATACACCAGAGTAGAATAGCGTATATCCATCTTGACCCATATGATGGGCGATGGAAGATCCTAAATCCATCAGTGTTTGACATCAAGGATGGTGTACGGGTGCGCAGTAAGGACTGGGTACACTGGACAGACTCAACAAGAACTCTCAGATGGTATTATACTTCACGTCAGATGGCAGTTCTTCGGTGACACTGGTACAGAGTAGTCTGTTGACCCGAGATCGTCATAGAGTCTTGTGTGATTCCCACTGTGCTTTGATTTCCATCATACCACGTCCAAGAGGGCGTGCAAAAAGGTGGCTTTTGGGTACAGTCCCGAATCACATGGAGGCAATGAGCGATAGGAGGGGATTCGTCTCTCCCGTTATAGGGAGTTGATGTTGTGCTGTGTTCGATTGGCTATAACCGGAAATCCCTGGCCAGTGTTGCTGAGATTTAATGGTAAGAGTTATCAGTAGTTTCTCAAACTGTTATAGACCTCATATCGACACGACTTATCGAGCTACTGGGGTCTGACGTTTACTACCCCTAGGCGAGATATGCGACATATCAGACGACGAGACCGGACTGTACGGGAGTGTTACTGATTGGATTCACAGGAGAATATACAGGCTTGCTTGTTGATCTTCTGAGCGCTCAATACCTGGGTTGCTGTTACGTTTAGCTGACCGCTTGCAGCTTGTGGTTGTTTGATATGATCTTCATCTACTACCCGCGTATTGACGATTCTTTAGAGTCTTACACAGAGGTTTCTTGGCTCAGGCAAAATGGAGTAGGAGCACATATATGATATGTGCGGGACCGAGGATAATGCGGTATGTGATACCGTATTGGATTCTCGCGATATGAGATATCGGCCGGGTATATGTGATATAGCCGGGTCATCGTATTAGTCGGTTATATGCGATATAGCCGGATCGTCGGATCAAGTGTTGATTTGATAATTTAATGTATAATAATATATATGATATATTAAATTACATTAACTAATATTATCGCACTTAAAGATTCTTTTTCTACTCGGGTAATACATTGATATATATGCGATATATGTTAATTGTATTATTTTATTTTGTTACGATAAATATTATATATGTGATATATAATATTGTAATATGATATGATAACTAATGCAACATGTTTAGTGGAGTTTAAACATGATTAGGTTTTGGATTAGGGTTAAGACTTCTAGTAGATTCGAGAAGCTTTTCTTTTGTCTTGGAAAAGATATTATGCTTGATATTTTCAAGTGACTCACCTTTAACCCAACCCAAACCCTAGCCCTAGTTAAATCTCTACAAGGGTTTAGTTTACCATGGTTGCATTATTCATCATTATTATCTTTGCATTATTCATCACAAAAGGATCATGATATTCTTCTTCTTCTTCCTTTTTCTTTCTTTCATGGAAAAAGCATTCTAGTTTTTGTCGAGTGATGAAAATGAGTGAGAATAAGAAAATAAAAGAGAGCAAAAATCCTACTTCATCATTCTCATCTATCCTTTCCCTTTATATGAGAGTGTTCACTTCATTTAGTGAGTGTTAGCTTGTGTTAATGAAACTTCAAGGTAGATCATCTATGTTATCGAAGATCGGAAGCAAGACTACATCTTTCTCTTCGTGGAGCCTCTCGAGAGTCCGGAACACGACAATCACAGCGAAGGCACCTCAACACGGAGCTTAAGAAGTGAAGGACAGGATCTACAAAGGTTGTAATCCCTCTCACTTAGTGTTAAAATGTTTAACATAGTTGTTTTCGCATAAACTCTAGTTTAAAGATCCGCCTTTGGGTTGTTCGTGTAGGGTTCCTAGGCACCCTAGTGAGGTCTCACAAGTGATCAAACACGCTACCTTCTAAAAATTACGGGTGCCTACAAACCCTAATACGGATCGTTAACTAGAAATCAAGGCGAAGCAAGCAAGTAATCGAATTAGATGCTAAGGGAAAGTGACTACAACCTTTGTAGATCCGGTCCACCACCTCCTAGGCTCCGTGATGAAGTCCCCTCGCTGTCCAAATCATATCTTGGGCTCTAGCGTCGGCTTCATCGAAGAATAGGCGGGCTTGATCGTCGGTTCGATGCCGAAGATGATCTACGTCGAGGTATCGCAAGAACAAGCTCCAACTTCATCAAGCTTTGAAAACTTGTGAAGGAAACACCCTATACTAATTGGTAAGAGGTAGAGGATGAAGAAATAGGAAGTGGGTTCACTTTAGAATTGGATTTCTCACTTGTTTTCTCAAGTTGCCATTGGAGTAGCAAGCTTTTTCCATGGAAGAAGAAGATGAAGAAGAAGAAGATGATATGATAAGTGTTGAATAATTAGGTAAATAATTCAATACTTATCATACTATCAACTATAGTTAAGTGTAGAGAATTAACATGGGTTAGTTAAATGGTTAGGGTTAAGCAAAACAACAAAAGAGTGACTTAGTCAAAGTTTCAAGAAACTTCAACTAAAAAACAAAACATACAACCATTCATTTATATTTTTCTTTTTCCAAAATGAACAAAAGAATAAATAAATGAATAAGTAAATAAAAAGAAAACCCAAATCATAATCCTAACCATGGTCTAATTCTTTGCACTAACCCTAGCTTGCATGTATCATCAAACATGATACAATCATGTGCACAAAATATATCACATATACAATGTGCACAAACCAAGTGAGTAAATCCATTTAAAGTGAACCAATACTAGTTAATGCAAAGTAATATATCAAATATATAATTATACATTCAATCATTAAATCAACACTTGATCCAATGATTCGGTCATATCGCATATAACCGGCTAGTATCCAATGTATCGGCTTATCGAATCAATCCTTGATTCGATAACTAGGTTATATCGCATACAACCATTCGACACACATTCATCGCGAGAATGAAATACGGTATCACATACACGCATTATTCTCGGTCCCGCACATATCTCATATGCGCTCCTATTTCGTTTCGCTTGAGCCAGGAAACCTCTGTGTAGGACTCTAAAGACTCGTCAATACGCCGGCAGCGGATGATGATCATATCAAACACCCACAAGCCGCAAGCGGTCTGCTAAACGTAACGGCCACCCGGGTATTGAGTGATCAGAAGATCGACGAGCAAGCCCGCTCACACTCCTGCGAATCCAACCAGTAACACTTACCGTACAGTCCGGTCTGTTCGTCTGATATGTCGCATATCTCGCCTAGGGGTGGTAAACGTCAGACCCCAGTAGCTCGATAAGTCATGCCGACTTGAGGTCCATAACATTCATGAAACTACTGATAACTCTTACCAGTATATCACTGCAACCCTGGCCAGGGATTTCCTGTTATGGCCAGTCGAGCATAGCACAACATCAACCCCCAATACCGGGAGAGACGAATCCCCTCCTATCGCTCATTGCCTCCATGTGAATCGGTACTGTACCCAAAAACCACCTGTTTGCACAACTCAGTAGAGCCGTGGTAGGGTGGAAATCAAAGAACAGTGGGAGACACACAAGACTCTATGACGATCTCGGGTCAACAGACTAAGCTGTACCAGTGTCACCAGAGAACTGCCATCTGACGTGAGGTATAATACCATCTGGGAGTTCTCAGCGAGTCCGTTCAGTGTACCCAGTCTCCACTGAGCACCCGCATACCATCTTCGATGTCAAACACCAATGGATATGGGATCATCCATCGCCCATCGCATGGATCGAGAAGATATGCGCTAGTCTACTCTGGAATATCGATGCCCCGTCTCGATATTCCCACGACTAGGAATAATGAAGGATGTACTCACTGACTACCCAGGCCCCACTAGTATGATCTTCATCATAGTCCTGGAAGTCGAGTACACATCCTAAGGGCTTTATCAACATGTAATCAGAGAGACAGAAATTATACATGTTAAGATAAAGAGCAACCAGATAGCGTACTATCATGTCGAGCAAGAAAGTCCTACCTATATATGTCCCAGCATCCACTACAATATACATCCAATGTACAGTAATGGCCTCTAGGGCATACATATAACTAACAATCTCCCACTTGCACTAGGGCCATCTGTAGCAGTGGTCGCAGTATCTAATACTCAACCATCCCATATGAGTCTCTCTCTGGGAAAAGGCCTTCGTGAGTGGATCCGCCGTGTTGTCCTCTGAGTCTACTCTCCTAACCTCGATCACCCCGAAGATCAACTATCTCCATGATCAGGTGATGCTTCCTCAGAATATGTCTGGGTCACTGATGGGACCAGGGTTCCAGGGCCAAAGCCATACTTCCATTGTCATACAATGGCAGGAACCTAGTTCATCTTATGAACCAATATACACCCAAACTTCCTCTTTGGCAGTATCTACAATAGCGATGTTACCAGCCTTTATCGTCTAGTTTGCCACGGTATCTAGCTTGGAACTCTTCCAACATACCGTCCCTCTATTGAGGGTAAAGACAATGCCCGTGACTGACATTCAGTCGTCTTTATCACCCTGGAACTCTTCCAGTGATTCTCCCCAGGATCGATTGATACCTTCTCACTACATCTAGTGAGAATCCAAGCATCCAATTACATCTATCTCATAGATGAAAACTCAGGATTTAGGAGGTATCACTTTGATCCTGTTTGGGGAATCCTAGTGATAATAGGAGATCGATCGATCGTAGTATAGGAAACTCTTTTCCTATCAAGAGTATGTTGTCTACGTACAATACGAAGATGACCACCATACTCCATACTACCCTTTTGTATATACAAGGTTCGTCTACCATTTTGATGAAGTCAAACACTTTGACTATCACATCAAAACAGACATTCCAACTCCGCGATGCCTGCTTCATTATGTAAAGCAACTTGCACACGTTTCCGCTGCTCCCACTGTTTACGAGGACCTCTGGCTGTGTTCTTATAGATGTTCTCTTCTAAATCAGTATTTAGAAAAGCAGTCATGGCACCCAACCGCCAGATATCATAGTCATGGTATGTAGCCGTGGTAAGTAGGATCTGGATAGACTTAAGCATAGCTACTGGAAAAAGGTTTCATCATTATCCACGCCTGGTCGATGACGAAAACCTTTAACAAGTCTAGCTTTGAAATTCTCAACTTTTCCATCTACACCAAGTAATCTTCTCAAGATATACTTGCTCCTGATAGGGATTTAACCCTTCAGATATAGCAGCTAAAGTCCATACTTTGCTGGTGTACATGGATTCCATCTCAGATCGCTAAGCATCCAGCCATTCTTACAGAGTCCCTACTCTCGATGGCCTGCTCGAAACAAGTTGGGTCATCATCTCATGATGCAATCCTTGCTCCCACTGTCATCGAGAAACTGAGGTATCTCTCAGGCGGATGAGGAACCCTACTAGATCGGCGGAGAGGCTGAGGTTCGTCGGGAACTATAGAATCTTATGGTTCTGTCAAATCATCAACTGCAGTTTTGTATAGCTGGAACCTTTCCAGTTCTACAGAACTGATCCTGCCTCGATCTTGTCCGGATTTTTCTTTAAACATAGGCCGGACAACCCCAAATCTTAACTCGCTTAAGAGATGGGTTCTTCCCATACCATATCTTATATGGAGTGGTAGGCAGTGATTTGATTCAAACCTAATTCAATAGGTATGCAGCTTCTCAAGTGCATAACCCCAAAAGGAAATAGGTAACTCAGTAATACTCATTATAGAGCACACGATATCTAATATTGTGTGATTGCTCCGCCCCGATACACCATTGTGCTGTGGTGTATTCAGAGGAGTAACACTGAGGGAGAATCTCATTCTCCTTTAGAATAGTCCAGGAATTCTATGCACAAGTATTCTCCTTCCTGATCTTATCATAGGACATAATACTTATACCCGTATTTTGGTTCTCTACTTCTAACTTATATTCTGTGAATATCTCAAATGGTCCGGACTTATGTTTCAACAGGAACATATGACTAAATCTTGAGAGATTATCTGAGAATATAATGAAGTATAAAGAACCAATCCTGGCATGTGTAGACAGGAGACTTTACATACATCATCATGTATCAGTCCCAAGAGTTTACTAACTCTTTCTCTGTTTCTAATAAACAGAGCTATGGTCATCTAATCTTTGTGACATGACTGACAAGTTTCACAAGATGTAAATTCAAACTGATTTAAATATGCATCTAAAATGTAACTTCAGCCAGTCGGGTCGTATTGATGTGACCTAGTCTACAATGCCTCAAGAAGGATTCGTTCATTTCTGAACTCTTCTTCTTGTGTGTGTTCTGTATACTAGTAACTGTAGTTTGATTTAGAACTTCAATGCTTTTAGATAACGTGTCTGAACCGATCAACTTTTGATACAGGAAATGTTCAAAACATTATCCAACAATACAAAATTGTATTATTTCTTTACTGATAAAGAGACTGATATGATTTTGTATATCAGGTTCGGTATCTAATAACATTCGTTCAGAATCAATGCATTACAATACAGGGTGACAGTGACCGACAGACTTGGCTGCAACACTTGCCCCGTTTTTTGTCTCATGAAACTTATCACCCGTTCTCAGTTTTTCTACCCTTTTGTAGCCCTATGTAACAGATTACATATCTGGGATCCTGATCCGGTATCATATACCCAGGATGCAGAGGATACTAAGAAACAGTTCTTTGTAATGAACACACCCGAAGAAGATGCATCATATGCACTTTCTTCGTTTGGGCGGCATAGGAAATCTGGTATTCCCCTATTCCTGCTCTGTCTTATAACAATTATAAGTTGGAGCGGGACCAACGTTCCCCAGCTCAGTATAACAAGCGGGTTCGGTCAATACATCCATATTATTATCTTGATTAAGGCGTGATATGGTCGCTACCAGGAGAGAGAGAGAAGAAAACACTCTGCGTGCGCTCTTGCAAGATCAGATTGGTTATATATTTTATCTAATCAGGATGGCTCCCACTGTTTTTATCAAATCTTCCTTCAAACCTTAAAAGGAAAGACTAGCCGGGATTAATTACACTCTACAAGTTCGCCAATCTTTCAGCCAGGCCAGTGTCGGTACTTTGAGGGAGGTTCCCCGTGCTTTCGCACGGACCTAATTACTGTAAACCTCGTTTTTCCAGAGGCGTAACCCCGTTGACACCTTTCTAGACACCTACTTGATCGGCTAATTGCAAAGTGCAAAACTCTCCCAGGAGTAACAATTACTCGCAGTGGGTATCGGGATCCAACTATCACATAGAAGGTATGCAATCTCATTGCAAATTTCAACACTTGAAACTCCCGATAATGGTTTTTACCCCTAGCACCTATGACCTTGGCTAAGGTCAACAAATCATAGGTACTAGTCAAGTTCTACCCGTCATTTCGTGATTAATTAGACCCACCCACATGACCCTTGGCTAAGGTCAACAAAGCCACATGACTGTCCTAACTAATCGCATCATATGCGGTGTAGGAAGACATCACTTAGCTACCGTACACTGTGCCTTGACTATGGTCAACAAACACAGCACGAATACTAAGTACTCTACTTCCTAAAATGACGGAGGGTTGCGACTGGTTTTTGTGAAAACCTTTAACGCTTTGAACTTGATCTCGTTGCGGAATCAAATGGTTTTTAAATGGAATGTTTTCGAGGCTTTTCTAGTTTTGCTAAAGGGGTCACTCCCGGTGAAGGGATCGTCGGCCCTTTCCTCGTAGAATGAGGTGCGGGATATATCATATATATCATTGTGCAAAGCAGAAACTATAGAAGCGATCAAAGGACAAACCGAGTGATGTAGCATGAGCCAGTTATTGCTAAAGGAGTCACTCCCGGTGAAGGGATCTCGGTCCTTTCCCTATCGAATAAGGTGCAGGATGTTCTACAAGGAACACCACGATGCAAAGCAAGAACTGTAGCTACCTGTTTTATTTTGAAATTCGATTCCACAACATCAATTAGGTTTATTTTCTTTCATTAATCTCATTAATGAATATCCCATCATTTAAATTACCTAAACATCACAGATAAATATGACGTACACTTATGCCATCCGCATTCGCCTCGATGTCCCCTCGTGCACCGTTAGGTTAGGTAACTAACGGCAGAGCGGGGCAGGGCTAGCGCGGGTGTAAAACATAAGCAACGTCAATATAATATATCTTATATACTATATATAATACCTGTCACAGAACATCGCATGATCACATCACAGATAAAGCACAGCAGAAGAATCATATGAAATATTGGATATACTAGGACGTCCGTGTTTTCAATACGAGCCAGTATAAAACACGGATTCCATGGTCGTGATGAATAGCCAATCCCACACCCCTAGACCCCTACGAGAGCGGCAAGCAACCCTACCAATTCTAGGGTTAGGAGTCCCGGACTTGACCCCTCGAGTTGGTCTCCCACTGGACCCCAGAACCCGGTTACTTGTGCTCCCCTCCTTGGGTCTATCCTAATGCGGAAAAGTAAATAATATACAACGGGTGACGACTTCCGCAACCTGGAAGTGCCCCAATAAAAGAATATTACATACAAGTTTTTACATGAATGAAAATGAAAAACACTCATCTCACATAAAAACCCCCGGCTATTCAAACACGACGATCCAATATAACATATCCAGCAACACATAACATCACATGTCATCAACGTAAGTAAATATGTCCATCCCAATTGTCGTTGACATATAGCAACGAAACCGGCGATATCACATATTACACTTACGGTCACAGAAAAGAAAGTGTAAAACTACAACAGTTGGAATCCGCAACCACCTCAGACATCGCATGCCTGACTCAATGAATTCTTTAGACATCACATGCCTAACAATTATAAACCCCGCATTTTAGTCTCATTATCGAAAACTCTTTTCAATATCAAGTCGGGCAATTCAACAGGATTCCCGACATTCTGATCGAATGCTCGTCGCAAACTTCAGTAGACGGCCGCACCCCCGACGCCGTCGACAAAGTGCACCAAGGCGGAACACCGCTACCACGAGCACCCGAACGGATGCTTTCGGCGACGGGGTTCTCCTACAGTCAGTTGGTCGGGGCTATGGAGTGAGGCTGTCTATCAAGTTTACCCGGCGAGTATCCGCGTACACTACGTGATTGCGACGGACTTTTGATCACATCAAAATTCCGTGGCAACCGATTAAGTGAGACTAAACTGCTATGTTTATAATATTCATTCCGTTATCTCATAACTATTTGTGAATTCCAATTATTGTATCACATTCCAGATAAATAGAAAATGCTAAACTTTTCGATCGAACAATCGAACACCCAAGTTTTCCCGATACAGTTCAACACATGAAATAAGTCTAACAACATTCAGTTCGTGCCTCAGTACCAACGGTCCAGCCGTAGAAGGGTCAAGCCAACGCCTCACATGTGGCACGCCGTACTGCCCCAAACCCGAAGGTTCAAAGGGCAGTTCAAGACGGTCACATAATCGAGTTAAGGTTTGTTGTCTTCTAGAGGGTCCATCGCGTTACTTGCACTACTTAGAACGTCGTTAAACTACGGAAAAATCCAACAATTGGAAATTTCCCGGCAGGGGAAAAAGTGGGTATTTATATCCGGTCGAACTTTTTAACATATTCTAAAATTACCGGGAAAGCCACACCGACAAAATTAGACAGTCCGATCGAATATACAGAGTTCCCAATACAAGCCAGAAAATAAAACTCTGGAATAAATATTAAAATAATCCCAGGAAACCCAGCACTACTTACTAAGAGTTACTGTGCAAACGTCGATGCACAAAACGACAAACTAGCCGCGGAACCGCCGCATGAGCATGCTCATGCCGCGGATCCGCGGTGACTTTAAGGAATCAGTGCACCGAATTTTGCAGTAACCCATACATTTTCCTGCTGAATTTTCTGGAAATTTTTAATTTCGAAAAATCCACATTTTACAGAAAAGTCCAGAGAGCAATTTTCAAAGTCGGGTTTTGGGTCGATCGGACTTCTAACTCCGTCGGGACTTCGCCTAAGGCTCTAGCTAGGCTCTGATACCACTGTAGGGTTCCTAGGCACCCTAGTGAGGTCTCACAAGTGATCAAACACGCTACCTTCTAAAAATTACGGGTGCCTACAAACCCTAATACGGATCGTTAACTAGAAATCAAGGCGAAGCAAGCAAGTAATCGAATTAAATGCTAAGGGAAAGTGACTACAACCTTTGTAGATCCGGTCCACCACCTCCTAGGCTCCGTGATGAAGTCCCCTCGCTGTCCAAATCATATCTTGGGCTCTAGCGTCGGCTTCATCGAAGAATAGGCGGGCTTGATCGTCGGTTCGATGCCGAAGATGATCTACGTCGAGGTATCGCAAGAACAAGCTCCAACTTCATCAAGCTTTGAAAACTTGTGAAGGAAACACCCTATACTACTTGGCAAGAGGTAGAGGATGAAGAAATAGGAAGTGGGTTCACTTTAGAATTGGATTTCTCACTTGTTTTCTCAAGTTGCCATTGGAGTAGCAAGCTTTTTCCATGGAAGAAGAAGATGAAGAAGAAGAAGATGATATGATAAGTGTTGAATAATTAGATAAATAATTCAATACTTATCATACTATCAACTATAGTTAAGTGTAGAGAATTAACATGGGTTAGTTAAATGGTTAGGGTTAAGCAAAACAACAAAAGAGTGACTTAGTCAAAGTTTCAAGAAACTTCAACTAAAAAACAAAACATACAACCATTCATTTATATTTTTCTTTTTCCAAAATGAACAAAAGAATAAATAAATGAATAAGTAAATAAAAAGAAGACCCTAATCATAAACCTAACCATGGTCTAATTCTTTGCACTAACCCTAGCTTGCATGTATCATCAAACATGATACAATCATGTGCACAAAATATATCACATATACAATGTGCACAAACCAAGTGAGTAAATCCATTTAAAGTGAACCAATACTGGTTAATGCAAAGTAATATATCAAATATATAATTATACATTCAATCATTAAATCAACACTTGATCCAATGATCCGGTCATATCGCATATAACCGGCTAGTATCCAATGTATCAGCTTATCGAATCAATCCTTGATTCGATAACTAGGTTATATCGCATACAACCATTCGACACACATTCATCGCGAGAATGAAATACGGTATCACATACACGCATTATTCTCGGTCCCGCACATATCTCATATGCGCTCCTATTTCGTTTCGCTTGAGCCAGGAAACCTCTGTGTAGGACTCTAAAGACTCGTCAATACGCCGGCAGCGGATGATGACCATATCAAACACCCACAAGCCGCAAGCGGTCTGCTAAACGTAACGGCCACCCGGGTATTGAGCGATCAGAAGATCGACGAGCAAGCCCGCTCACACTCCTGCGAATCCAACCAGTAACACTTACCGTACAGTCCGGTCTGTTCGTCTGATATGTCGCATATCTCGCCTAGGGGTGGTAAACGTCAGACCCCAGTAGCACGATAAGTCATGCCGACTTGAGGTCCATAACATTCGTGAAACTACTGATAACTCTTAGCAGTATATCACTGCAACCCTGGCCAGGGATTTCCTGTTATGGCCAGTCCAGCATAGCACAACATCAACCCCCAATACCGGGAGAGACGAATCCCCTCCTATCGCTCATTGCCTCCATGTGAATCGGTACTGTACCCAAAAACCACCTGTTTGCACAACTCAGTAGAGCCGTGGTAGGGTGGAAATCAAAGCACAGTGGGAGACACACAAGACTCTATGACGATCTCGGGTCAACAGACTAAGCTGTACCAGTGTCACCAGAGAACTGCCATCTGACGTAAGGTATAATACCATCTGGGAGTTCTCGGCGAGTCCGTTCAGTGTACCCAGTCTCCACTGAGCACCCGCATACCATCTTCGATGTCAAACACCAATGGATATGGGATCATCCATCGCCCATCGCATGGGTCGAGAAGATATGCGCTAGTCTACTCTGGAATATCGATGCCCCGTCTCGATATTCCCACGACTAGGAACAATGAAGGATGTACTCACTGACTACCCAGGCTCCACTAGTATGATCTTCATCATAGTCCTGGAAGTCGAGTACACATCCTAAGGGCTTTATCAACATGTAATCAGAGAGACAGAAAGTATACATGTTAAGATAAAGAGCAACCAGATAGCGTACTATCATGTCGAGCAAGAAAGTCCTACCTATATATGTCCCATCATCCACTACAATATACATCCAATGTACAGTAATGGCCTCTAGGGCATACATATAACTAACAGTTCGGCACGGCTAAATTTTAAATGGGGCATGGTTGATGCCTCGTAGACCCTTGTGCGTGTGCCCAGCAACCCTACACTAGATAGTATTATATCTATCGTCAGATGGAAGTTCTCGAGTGGCATTAGTAAAGGTTAGTCTTTTGACCTGAGATAGTCATTTTTCTTGAGTGAGTTCCCCTTGTACTTTGATTACTATCCTACCATGGCCCAAAGGAGTCGTGGAAACAGGTTTTAGTTGGGTACAGTCCCGAGCCACATGGAGGCATCGAGCGATTGTCGGAGATTCGTCACTCCTGATATTAGGAGTCGATGTCGAACTGTGTTCGGTTGGCTATCATTCTAAATCCGTGGCCACGATAGATTAGATTTACTGATATGAGTTCAGTAATTTCTCAGTTGGTGATGAGCTTGACTCCGTCACAACTTATCGAGTTATTAGGGGTCTGACGTTTCCACCCCGTAGACCCGGTATGCGATACTCTCAGACGTAGAGACCGGACTGTATGAAGATTGTCATATTTAAGCTCAGTAGGGTTCGGACGGACTTTATTGTCGACCTCTCTTCCGACAGTTACCTGGGTAGCCGTTACGTACAGCTAGTGCCGCTGACGTGCTTGTGGTTTTTGGATTTATCCAGTAAATCACTGCTGACGTATTGTCGAGTGTTTAGAGTCCCACACAGAGGGTTTTCCCAGTTTAGGCGATATGATTTAGATGATGTATGTTGGTGCATACAAGGTGTCCAATTAAATACGTGTACAGGCTATATAGACTTTAATCAGACGGTTGATAATACTAGCGGCTTAGGATTAAGCCGGATTATTAAATCAGGTTTTGATTTAATAATTTATATATATATATATATTTAATATGTATATTCTAGTATTATTGTTCACTATTCATTTTCTCTCTTTTGTCTATTCGTATTTTTGTACGAATACGCGTATATGTATTTCTGTACGTATACCGGGTTGTATTCCGTATTTATACGGAATTTGTTCTAGAAGATAGACAATTCATTTCTTGATTTTTCTTTTATAGAAAATGAAAAATGAGGTGGAGGATGAGGTGTAAAGAAGTATGGTAGAGAGGTATGGGTTGATTATTATATGATATATTTCATTTGGATACACTATTCTTCCATGGTTGCAAAAATCAAGCCATTCATTCTATGCTTGCTAGTTTTTCTTCAAACTGAAGACTTAGCCATTTTCTCCATAGCTTCTTCTTCTTCACCTCCTCCTCCTTCTTCTAGGCAGCTCACTTGAGCTTAGAAAAGAGAGAAAAAGATATTGAGAATATTCCTACATCCCCACTCTCCATTCGTAGCGAGTTTGGAGCGTCAGTCGCTTCACTAGGTGAAGCAGGAGCTTGGATCAGTTTCCCTTAGGTGGATCTTCTTCGGCAAAGGCGGTTGCCACTCAAGCTCGATCTGGACACCATATACGGAGCACGGAGGGGTCTTCCTCGATTGGGTGGATACGCGTCAAAGATAGTATTCTGTATCTTTGCATGCTTGGTTTGCTAGTTTAGGAGTTTGGATCGATTCTAGGTTCGATGTTCCTTCGTGTTTGCTTGAATTTTTTGTTCGCTATGCGTGCCTCCGCTGTGCCGCGGGAACTAGGGAACCCTACAAGTGCACCATTACCGATGACTTACATGTTACACGTGCACATACTCGCATGCTCACATATACATCATCAGTAATTTTCATGCCACATACACAGATAGAACTCGCTATGCTATCTGTTCATATCATAATTTTGCATTATTATATTCCCCATTCTTAATCATATTGCAAATAAATAGGTGCTTTTGATCTATGTCTGCTACATAGTTGCAGGTTACAGGTTGTCGGAACAATACAAAGAAAATGGTGAAAAGACGCTACAAAAGTGAGACTACGACCAACAAATGGAAGAATCTTTTATCATGCCGCCTACAGTTCGAGGAACAAATGAAGATTAGAAAACAGTTCGATTGCACAAATTACAAAGGCAGCATAAGATTCAAGACTTCAACACGAAGCGAACGGTAAAATTCTACAATATTCTGCACTGTGGAAATCTTGGAGAAACTAGAAGATATTCTGAAGAACCAAGTGAAGAAACCAGAAGTAAAATGCAATAGAAAACAACCCTGAAATTCTGAGATGAAGAACCCACCATATGGCCGTAGATCCGCGGCCAAATATGGATTATGGCCACGGTTCCGCGGCCGTGCTGTGCACGTGTCGGTGCGTGTCGGTGGGAGTCGGTGCGTTGACTAGGCTTTTCAGGGTAGTTTTGTAATTCTAGATATGGATCAGATGTAAACCCTAGGGTTTCTATTATCTATAAATAGGAATCCTACAGCTCTTTTTGGAGCATGCCTCTTTTTAATTCCTAGATTAAAATTTTCATTCCTTGTAATTGTTCAAAGAGTGCATCAATAAAAAAAAGTAAGTTTCTTTTCTGCCCTAGTTATTTCACTAGCAATTTTTAATTCTCTGTCGTAGTTATTATCTGCATTTTTATTTCTCTGCCGTAGTTATTAAATAAAAATCATAAAAAAAATGAATTCTTATGTTAATTCCCTAATGAGTGAGCAGTTCCTCACTTGTTAGGGTTAGGTTTGGGGAAGGTTTGAGAGATGAAAATCTCACACCCCTTTCTTGCCCGTTCAATATTTTAAAATAGGAATCTATGCAAACCAACACACACCGCTCACTACGGCACCCTATCCCACGAGGTAGCGTTGATACCTTAGTTAAAGATCGGTTGTGATTGTTTTCCATAGAAGTTAGGGATAAGAGTTAAGAAAGGACGGATAAGGACCAAAGGGAAGAAACTATGTTTCTTCCTGATCGTGCTAATCCCCTTTGTTAACTATTACCTTAACACCTAAAAGTTCTTAATTACGGCATAGAAAGCGGTGAGAAATATTGACTTTCAAAACTAACCTAATCCTAACCCAAGCAAGGTTTTAATCTTATTCATACTCAACTTTAAGTTTTTATTGAAAATCAAACTTGCCACAATAGGAATTGACTCGTTAGAACAACTAGAAATTACACGTAATCCCTGTGGACCGACCCGTACTCAACCGGCTAGCTACCAAGCGACACCGTTCTTGATTGCGGTTAACTCTTAATTCTTTGATCTATCTTTTAAAATGCATAAGCACAAAATCATCCAACAATCAAATGGCGCCGTTGCCCGGGACAACGTAGTTATTTTCTTTTTGTAATTTCGGGTTAGTTAAAAATTAAAAAATCAAAAAAACTGAAAAATTTAAATAAATAAATAAATAATTTATCATCTTATTATTTTTTGAAGGGTTTTCGTTCGAATTGTGCAGGATCGAAAAGACGAACAGATTCAGATCTGGAAAAATCCAGTGAGCAAAACAACAAACAGCATATCTGAACAAACAGAGGAGAACCACAACAGCAAAATAGAAGAATTTTGGAGATCTGAACCGACTAGTCAACCACGGAATCCCCGCTAATACCTAGTTTTGACCCCGGATCCGCTGCGGCTTGCTGACGTCAGCAAGCCAAAACTTCTCTGTAAGCATTCTTTTCCTCTCTTCTGCCCTTTGATCTTCTCTGAAAAATTTTCCTGCAGGGTTCTTTGCGCAAAACTTCTCCCCTTCTCCAATAACTTGATCTTGTGCAGGATTCTTTGCGCCGCAATAAAAAAAAAATTTGGCAAGTGTTTTGGATTTTTGTGTGTTTATTGCTTTGCATTTTTAAAACGGACTTTTAAGGGGCTTTTAACACCAATCCAGATTGGGTTGGGATTTCATTACCCTTCTTAGGACCACAAAAATCACAAAGAGCATTTTGCATCAACCTTCGAGTTAATTAAAAAATATTAGACTCAGCCAATAAGGACTGTCATGCTCATTAGGACAAAGGAAAGGATGTAGGCATCGGTCGTTTATCTAAACCTGACTTTGTGGTGCCTAGGTTAGACAAGTGGGAAAGGTAATTTTAAAAGGCCCGTCTCATGGTGATTCGTGAGCGGATCCCTCCTTTCTTTACTTGTGCTTACCTGGCCACAATTGGCGGTGAAGAGACGATTCGAGGATCTGACAATTTGCCCTTTGGAACAGTTAGGAGCAGTCTAGTTGAATTAGGAGACACTAGCTCTAGGCTTGATTGTGCATATTGTGATTGCTTGAAAGTGTGTCTAAGCTCCGTATAAAAAATCTTTTGCAAAAACTCCTTATAAAAAAAAACCACAAAACAAAATTTTTACAAGAACTTGCCAATTTTGTCGCTAGAAATCCATTGCACCAAACTTTCAACCACTTTCACTCATTGACGTTTTCTTACCCCCACCTTCTATTTTTACCTTTTGACTACACTACACCTCGTTAGTGTATGCCCAGTTGGACTAAGGACACTAGCGCCTGTTTAGTCCGTGTCTCGTTAGTGCCTACTGACGACGCGTTCGACTTCGAAGTCGAAATTCCCTCCATTTCTTTACCTTCATCTTCACATTCATCATTTTTTAAAGAGATGTTAGGATTCGATCCTAACAACTCATTACCGCCTGTTGAAGCGCCCCAACGAATCGCGCTCCAGGATCTTTTCTATCCTATCTGCACCGCACTTCCCACTTGTCTTTCACTTCCACCGGCTAATGGGGATAACTTCGAAATTAAACCCCACTTCATCAATATGTTGCCCAAATTTCACGGGCTGGAATTCGAAGATGCCTACATCTTCATTAACAAATTCCAGAATGTTTGCACAATGATGAAGACCACCCAACTTTCTGATGATGCTGTAAGGCTACGTGTCATTCCATTCACTTTATGTGACTTAGCTGAAAAATGGTTATATAGCACAGCATCACACTCCATAAAAAATTAGGAAGAGTTTGTTAAGGCTTTTCTAAAAAAGTTTTACCCACACCACAAGACCGCAAGAATTCTCAATGAAGTTATTCAATTTTCCCAGCTTCCTTCCGAACCTTTTTGGAAGTGCCTCGAAAGATTTAAGGACCTTCTTGTTCAGTGCCCTCACCACGGTATCGAGAATTGGCAATTTTGCCAAACTTTATACGAAGGACTGAACCCAATAACTAAGCAGTTGTTAGAAACCATTTGTCAAGGTCACTTTCTTACAAAATCGAGCGAGGAAGCTTGGAAATTTCTCGACGATCTTGCTGAACAAACACTTCAGTGGGAAAGCACTAAGACCACCTCATCTACTTCATCAGGTCAGTTTAGGGCAGGCATACAACAACTTGATATGTCGATTGCAATGAAGGCCGAAATGACTGCACTCACGTAAAAGCTAGAAGCAATTGGAGCAAATTTTCATCGCCTTCCCCTGCCCCAGCTTAACCCACTCACACTATTTGCGCTTGTTGTTCGGATCTATCCCATCTAACCGAAGTGTGTCCTTACAACCCACCTGCTTAAGGACAAGATCAAGTCAATACTGCCTTTCAGGAATGACAAAGAAATGATCCATACTCTTCAACTTATAATCCTGGTTGGTGGAGCCACCCAAATTTTGCTTGAAACCAAAGTCAACAACAATTCCGAGGTAATAACAATTTTCAAAGGCCTCCTCCACAACAACAAGCCCCTCAACAAACTCAATATCAGCAACCTTTCCAACCCCAACCTTACCAAAATCAAAACCAAATGAACAATTTTGTACTAAACAACTCTTATCCTCAAAACAATATTGTTCAGCCGAATAACGATAAGGTTTCCTCGCTAGAACGAAGTCTAGATGCGTTTTTAAAACAATCTACGCAATCTTCAGCCAGCATCAAATCGTCCATTCAGTCTTTGGTGCAACACAGTTCTTTATATGATCAGAGCATCAAAGCAATTGAAGCCCAAATTGCACAACTGAATGCTGCGTTAAGCGAGCGAGAGAAGGGGAAACTTCCATCTCAACCACTACCAAATCCCGGTCACACACAAAATACATATGTTGCTCATGAACAACAAAATCATAATGTGAGTGCCGTGACTACATTGAGATTTGGAAAGGTATTACACAACAATGTTGGTAATAACGATGACACCCCGGACGCCGCTTCATCATCTTCTTCATCTTCTTCTTCCTCTTCATCTTCTTCAGAGCCTGTTCTGCATTCTTCATAAGGCTCTACTTCTTCTAATTCGAACGGACCCACATCTCAGTTCACGAAAACACCAACACCGGGATCCATTCCAACTCAGCAATCTACTCCACAAACATTGGACTCAACAAATTTTCAAAATATTCCATTTCCAAACAGGTTGAGATCCAGTAAACCTACTCCACAAATGGAGAAGATTGTGGAGTTATTCAAACAGGTTAGCATTAACATACCTCTCTTGGATGCAATCCAACAAGTCCCTTCTTATGCTAAAATCGTAAAGAACATATGCACCAAGAAGTGGAAATCACAGGTACCCAAGAAAGTTTTCTTGGCTAATGAAGTGAGTGATGCTCTTACCCAATCTTTACCTCAAAAGCAAAAGGACCCTGGCTGTCCTAAAATTTCAATAAAAATTGGGGATAAGAACATGAATCGCGCACTATTAGATCTCGGTGCCAGTGTAAACCTGCTTCCCTATTCAGTATAAGAGCAATTGGGCATTGGAGAGTTGAAACCCACACATTGTACTCTCCAAATGGCTGACCGATCCATCATCCATCCTAGGGGAGAGTTAGAGGATGTGTTAATTAAAGTAGGGGACTTCATTTTCCTTGTTGCTTTCATTGTTATGGACACACAGCCTGCAGCTAACCCTCGGAATCAAATTCCGGTGATACTCGGTCGAATATTCCTTGCAACTTCTAATGCGGTGATCAACTGTCGAAATGGTTCGATGAACCTATCTTTTGGAAACATGACAGTTGAGCTCAACATTTTTAAGTTGGGGAATCAACCCTCCGAGCCTAATGCTAATATACTTGATGTTTGCTCGATCCAAGAGATCACTCAGGAGGACTGTGAGCTTGAAAAATTTCTGTTCGATCACAACGATTTTGACGCTACAAGTGCGTTCCTCCTTGAATCTGACACAGCTTTCACACCAGATAACGATTACGGGTGCTTCACTTTTTCGAACGATTTTGAAGAATCAGCACCCGAGTTTGAAACCTTTGATTTTTCGGATGAGTTAGATGAACCATCCGACTCGGTTGCTTACACTCGCTTCGAACCTTTGTTGGAGTCCTTCGAGTTCGAGACAGTTTCACCAATTTTGCCTTCAATTGTTTCACCTCCAAAACTCAAACTCAAGCTATTGCCGTCTCACCTTAAATATGCTTACTTAGGTGAGAATGAGACCCTTTCTATTATCATATCGGCATCTCTCGCCACCGAGCAAGAGACAACCATTTTAACGGTCTTACAAAATAATCGGCAAGCTTTTGGCTGGTCTAGGACATCAAGGGGATTAGTCCCATCATAGTTGAACATCATATACATTTGATGGATGATGCCAAGCCAGTAAGGGATCCACAAAGATGCCTCAACCCGATAATGAAGGAGGCTGTTAAAAAGAAGATTGTAAAATGTCTTGATAGTGGTATCATTTACCCTATCTTCGATAGCCGGTGGATTAGCCCCATTCACGTTGTCCCAAAGAAATCGGGCATGACGGTCATACCTAATGAGGCGAATGAGTTAATACCTACTCGCACCCAAACTGGGTAGCGAGTTTGCATTGATTATAGAAAACTCAACGCCGCGACATGGAAAGACCACTTTCCGTTACCTTTTATCGACCAAATGCTAGAATGATTGGCTGGGCACAAGTACTATTGCTTTTTGGATTGCTACTCCGGTAATAATCAAGTTCCCATCTCCGAAAAAGACCAAGACAAGACCACATTTACTTGTCTGTTCGGTACTTTCGCCAACCGTCACATGCCCTTTGGGTTGTGCAATGCACTCGCTACTTTCCAGCGGTGTATGATGGGAATCTTTTCAGACATGGTTGAAAAATTCTTGGAGATCTTCATCGATGATTTCTCCATTTTCGGCAACTCCTTTGATGAGTGTTTGCTACATTTAGACGCTTTTCTTACCCGATGTAGGGATAAGAACCTCACTTTAAATTGGGAGAAATGCCACTTTATGGTACGAGAGGGTATTGTCTTAGGACATATCATTTCGCAAAATGGCATCGAGATAGATAAGGCCAAAATTGAAGTTATTTCTAATCTTCCTCCTCCCAAATGTGTCAAAGACATTCGAGCCTTCCTTGGCCATGTCGGTTTCTATAGACGGTTCATCAAGGATTTTAGCAAGATTGCTAGACCTTTCACTCTTTTACTGGCCAAGGACACTACTTTTGATTTCGACTCGAACTGTATGAAAGCGTTCGAGTCTTTGAAAAACTCGCTTACTTCCGTGCCCATTCTTTCATCTCCTGACTGGTCGCACCCATTTGAGATTATGTGCGATTCATCTGATTTTGCCATTGGTGCTGTCCTTGGACAACATATAAATAAGATGCCGCACGTAATTTATTACGCTAGCCGAACATTAAACGAGGCCCAATTGAATTACACAACAACGGAAAAAGAATTCTTAGCCGTTGTGTTTGCACTAGAAAAATTCAGGCCCTATTTAATCGGCTCTCCAGTCATTGTTTATACTGATCACTCAGCTCTTCGCCATCCTTTTGTGAAGAAGGATGCTAAATCTCGGCTGATACGTTGGATCTTCTTGCTACAAGAGTTTGACCTTGTCATAAGAGACAAGAGAGGATGTGAAAACGTAATCGCCGACCACCTTTCACGACTCCCTTCTTCGCCTACACTTGAAATTCCAATAACAGATGTTTTTCCCGATGAGCAGCTCTTAACCGTGTCATGCGAAGCTTGGTTCGCTGATATCGTAAATTATTTGGCTTTCGGACTGATACCAAACTATTGGTCGAATCAGGACAGACTCCGATTCCTGTCCCAAGTAAAACATTTTTATTGGGATGAACCGTATCTTTTCAAATACTGTTCCGACCAAATCATTCGTCGGTGTGTCCCCGAAAACGAGTTTAAGAGTGTGCTGTCTTTTTGCCATGATCAAGCATGTGGCGCGCATTTTGGCCCAAAAAAGACAGCAGAAAAAATCTTGCAATGTGGTTTCTACTGCCCATGACTTTTTAAAGATGCATACGAATACTGCAAAACATGCTCCCGGTGCCAACACTTAGGCCGGATACCTCGGAGAAATGAAATGCCACTCCAACCAATTTTGGTTGTTGAAATTTTTGATGTTTGGGGAATAGACTTCATGTGACCATTTCCCAACTCTTTTAGGAACATGTATATCCTACTTGCTGTTGACTATGTTTCAAAATGGGTCGAGGCTGTGCCCAGCCGAACTAATGACAACAAGGTTGTCATTAAACTTCTCAAAGAAAACATTTTTTCTAGGTTTGGGCATCCTCGCGCGATCATCAGTTATAATGAATCTCACTTTTGTAATAGGACTTTCGAGTCCTTAATGCGCAAATACTCTATTACTCACAAGCTGTCAACACCATATCATCACCAAAGTGTGGGCAAGCTGAGATTTCTAATCGGCAAATTAAACAAATGTTGGAGAAAACGATTTCCAAAAACCGTAAAGATTGGTCATCAAAACTGATTGATGCACTTTGGGCATTCCGCACGGCTTATAAGACCGATCTTGGCATGTCTCCATACAGGCTTGTTTATGGAAAGGCTTGCAACCTTCCTGTTGAAATAGAGCACAAGGAATTTTGGGCAATTAAAGAGTTGAACATATCTTTGGGAGATGCGGGCAGCAATAGAAAGCTGCAATTAAACGAATTAGACGAGCTGCGGGATGAAGCCAATGATAACGCAGTAGTTGTTAAAAACCGAACGAAGGTGTTCCACGACAAATATCTTATGCGCAAGACTTTTAAACCTGGTCAACAGGTTTTGCTTTATGATACTCGGTTACATTTCCATCCCGGCAAGTTAAAATCTTGATTGAAAGGGCCATTTTTTGTATGCACCGTATATCAGCACGGTGCGGTAGATCTAGAAAATCCGGAGGACGGTACACTGTTTAAAGTAAACGGACATCGACTTAAATCGGTCCTCACAGCGGACCCTTCGGAGGAGCTCTTGTTTTTACAGGAGCCGATTTATATTGACTGATCTTCCTCCATCTACCCCTAAATTTTCGATTGTCTAGTCAAAACACTGTTTCAAAAAAGTTTGGGGGTATGTATCATTTGTAATTATATAAAACAAAACAAAATAAAAAAATTGAAAAAAAAATTTGGGTATTTTTGTAAATTTCCAGATTTAATAAAATAAAATTTGCAAATAATTTCCTCTTTTTAGAGGGGTTTATTTACAATTAGCCAACACTTCCCCCTATATATACACCCCGACCCCTCTCTGTTTTCTTAACCTTAATTTTTCACTTCTCTGGAAAACCCTAGCCACCGCCTCGAGTTCTGCAGCGAGATCCTTCCAGGAAGCCGTTGATCCGCCGCCGAATCGCCCTTCCCACCGTGCAACTGCCGCGCCCCCGTGTCTTCACCCCCTGATTTTTTCAGGGGAGGTTCGATCTCTAAAATCTCCTCTCTATTTAAATTTTTTAGATCTGTAATGGCACCAAGTATGCAGTTAGAGCGTGATTTCTTACAGATCTTTTCACACATGATATAAGGGAGTTACTTTGCTAATGAAATCGCACGTAGGGGCTGGAATTTTTTGATATATAATCACCCAAACGCTTACGCCCTTCCAGATTTAGTCACTCGATTTACGAGTGCATGAGAGACGGCTGTCTCGCATAATATGGCTTTATAAAATTACTGTGGGGGTGATAGGGAGATTATTATTGATAGAGACTTCATACATGAAGTCACTTTAATCCCTAGGATACCTGTTCATGATCAACTACTCCAGTTTGAAGATTACATGCCCTTAATGGGTAATGATTGCTCGAGGGAACCGAGGAAAGGAATCCAAGTGAGAACCCTTTTCGCTAACGTTTTAACTGTGTGCCGGGGGGCACAAAACAATATTTTTGGGAGTTCCGATAACACCACATTTTTCACCCCATCACTTCATATCGTGCACGCACTAATGACTAGAAACCCTAGATTCGATATATGCACGGTTCTGCTTAACTCAATTGGTGCGGGCAAATGGACAGCGAACTACCCATGCCCCATGTTAGTGACACAACCGTGTCGCTATTTCCTCCCTTTGGAGGAATTTGAATTCTACATGCATCGAGGTATTCCCATCGGGCCTCTCATTGAGGGTGTATCTACGTCCTATACACGCTTGACTGATATTTGGTCACGAACTGAACCAGCAGAACACGTGTCCGCCAGAACACCTAGCTCCAGCTCGACCGTGAGCGAAGAAGAGCTCACCCCCTTAGAACATGCACGTTTAATGAGAAGAGCCGTTAGGGGGATTGATGAATTAAGGGGATGTTGAGGGAACATGATCGGCGTCTGATAGAAGTAGAGCAGGGGGTCAGAACCCTGCTAGCTAGGGAGGAGCGTTTCCGCTCACGCTCAAGGGGACGACGTGGGGCCGAGCAGTGAGGGCACTGCTTTTGATAAGTTTGGGGGAAGAGGTGGTTGTAAATAGTTATCATTGCATTGCATATTTTTTTTTTTTGTATATATTTTTTCTCTTTCTTTTGTATGTTTAATTCTGCATTGCATCTTTATAAAAAAACTATAAAAATTAAAAAATGAAAATAAAAAAATTAATATAAAAGAAAAACCATAAAAATTGAAATTTTTTTAAAAAATTCAATTTTGGCCATAATTGACTTAAGTTTGACAAGACGGTTAACTAGCTAGGAAAAACTAGATCCTAAAATTAGTAAATTAAAAACCATAAAAATAACCTTTCTTAAAGTTTAACGGCAGAAAATATATATGTTTGTAGTTTATTTAGAAATAGGCAAATTTTGAATTCAGTTCTTGGGCTAAGTCAAAATAAAGGAAGAGTATTGAAATATTTTATTGAAGTGTAAGTCTGAAAAATAATTCCGAACCATTAGTCTAAATTCTAAAAATATATACCCTACAACTTGCATAAACACGCACCTCGAAACTTGGAATTGTAGAGGATACCTTGAATTACTCTTGTCTAAAATTCTTAGTATGAAGAAAAATTAAAGTATAAGTGTGAATAAAGAGATATATAAAAAAAAATGAACACTGGTTTTTGTAATTACTTAAGGCTGTGTAAAATAAAAATATTTAGTGAGGGTGCTTTATCACCTAGTGCCTTAGACCAATTGGTTTGGGAGTCACTGCTAAAGCCTTAGGTATTACATGACAAGGAATTACGCCTTACTGTGCAAACACATTTTGTAATCGGTCGTTAGTACCTCAAGAAGTATTAACGGTCGCATCAAGGATGTGTGAGCAACTTGATCTAAAAATTCACCAATTAAAAGTATTTTGGACAATGGACAAGAGTATGATAGCTTGAATTGAATTTCCAAGTATAGGGGTGATACATACACACACGTAGGGGTATATGATTGGGTTTGGATGAGAGATAGGAATGAAAAATAGGACTTATATCTTTAGTAGAAATGATAAAAATTCCCAAGTTGAGATGAAACCTTCGAAGGAAAATTCAAAAGATGCTAAAAGATTAATAAATTTACAGAACATATACAATCTTAAGTTAAATGATAAGTGAGTGTGAAAAATATGTGTTGATAATTTCTAAATTGAAGATAATAGAATTTCTTGCTAGAACACTGAATTGAAAATTGAAAGTCAATAGGCCAAATTGATCAGATTTTGTGGGTAGTATCCGCTGAAAACCCTCAAGAGACAACACTCCTCCTACTAGGGACATCTAGAGGTTTAGCGGCTTGTTGCACGAGCTCAGTGCAATCGCGATTCCCTGCGAAAGTGAGGTTAGGATTTTTTTTCCGAGAATAAATTAGTTTTGCTCGGGACGAGCAAAAGATAAGTTTGGGGGTATTTGTTCATATCATAATTTTGCATTATTATATTCCACATTCTTAATCATATTGCAAATAAATTGGTGCTTTTGATCCATGTCTGCTACATAGTTGCAGGTTACAGGTTCTCGGAACAATACAGCGAAAATGGTGAAAAGACGCTACAAAAGTGAGACTACGACCAACAAATAGAAGAATCTTTATCATGCCACCTACAGTTCGAGGAACAAACGAAGATTAGCAAAAAGTTCGATTGCACAAAATACAAAGGCAGCACAAGATTCAAGACTTCAACACGAAGCGAACGGTAAAAATCAACAACATTCTGCACTGTGGAAATCAGGAAGAAACTAGATGATATTATGAAGAACCAAGTGAAAAAACCAGAAGTAAAATGCAACAGAAAACAACCCTGAAAATCTGAGATGAAGAACCCACCATATGGCCGCGGATCCGCGGCCAAACAAGGCTTATGGCCGCGGTTCCGCGGCCGTGCTGTGCACGTGTCGGTGCGTGTCGGTGCATGGCGGTGCATGTCGGTGCGTTGACTAGGCTTTTCAGGGTAGTTTTGTAATTCTAGATATGGATCAGATGTAAACCCAAGTGTTTCTATTATCTATAAATAGGAATCCTACAGCTCTTTTTGAAGCATGCCTCTTTTTAATTCCTAGTTTAAAATTTACATTCCTTGTAATTGTTCAAAGAGTGCATCAATAAAAAAAAGTACGTTTCTTTTCTGCCCTAGTTATTTCTCTAGCAATTTTTAATTCTCTGTCGTAGTTATTATCTGCAATTTTATTTCTCTGTCGTAGTTATTAAATAAAAATCATAAAAAAATGAATTCCTGTGTTAATTCCCTAATGAGTGAGTAGTTCCTCACTTGTTAGGGTTTGGTTTGGGGAAGGTTCGAGATATGAAAATCTCCCATCCCTTTCTTGCCCTTTCAATATTTTAAAACAGGAATCTATGCAAACCAACACACACCGCTCACTACGGCACCCTATCCTACGAGGTAGCGGTGATACCCTAGTTAAAGACCGGTTGTGATTGTTTTCCATAGAAGTTAGGAATAAGAGTTAAGAAAGGACGGACAAGGACCAAATGGAAGAAACCAGGTTTCTTCCCGATCGTGCTAATCCCCTTTGTTAACAATTACCTTAACACCTAAAAGTTCTTAATTAGGGCATAGAAAGCGGTGAGAAATATTGACTTTCAAAACTAACCTAATCCTAAACCTAGCAAGGTTTTAATTCTATTCAAACCCAACTTTAAGTTTTTATTGAAAATCAAACCTGCCACAATAGGAATTGACCCGTTAGAACAACTAGAAAATACACGTAATCCCTGTGGACCGACCCGTACTCAACCGGCTAGCTACCAAGCGACACCATTCATGTCACGCCCCGCTTCCCGGTATACGGCGAAGGGGACGCGACGAGGCCCGCTACGTATATACTCAGAAGTACATACGCTAAGCGTATCTAAGCAATATAAAAATAAATACACAAGAGACAAGAGATAAAAGTAACAGCAACTTATTTATTAACATTCATTTGTACAATGCATGAAAAGTAAATACAACTAGAATAAAAGGCGATGCCTAAACAGTGGCATAACAATAAAAGGAAATACTGGAAAGAACAAGATACATTGTCTAGAGTTCTGGGTCTTCCTGGAACTGCTCCAAATCTTCACTTGTGGGCTCGGTCTCAACTTGGTCCAACGCACCTGACGACATTCAAAGAAGAAAGGAATAGAATGTCGTCAGCGAACAGGTCGCTCGGTAAGTCCCAAGGAAAAAGAATGAGAATGATAGAGTAACAGTATTCGCTAATGTATTATATTGTTGAATATTATGGAACATCGTTTAACGCTGTTGTTTGTAGCTTGGTACAGAAAGATGCCAGTGTATACGAGGGGAGTCTCTATATGCCAGAGACTAAGGGCACGTATAGTATAAGGAACCGTTTATGCCACGGTACAACAGCAACTGAATATAGGTTAGGTGTCTTAATCTGACCACCTCATTCCACTTTTAACATCTTCCGTACCAATCTACCCCTTTAAACCCCGCGATGTCATATTTGTATTGTTATCTTGTAAATTGTAGTAATTGTAGATTGATTGACTGACTGACCGAAACCATGATATCAGGAAACGGTTGTAACCGTAGAGTCATGTAAATGGAATACTGAGAATCATGTAAAAGGAATATATCCATGGTTCGGTTCAGCCAAATTGTATAAATTGATAATTGTATTCATGGATTCATGTGTTCATTTTGAATTGGAATCTTGTAGATTATAGGTTGACTTGAATCAGATTCAAGTCAAATTGATCAGACTCAAACCCGAGTCAGACAATCAGAATTATGAATCGTGGTCTTATAATTGTTAGGGTCCTTAGGGTAATTTATAAACTTGAGGGGGTTTTATGTAAAAATATTTTTGTATAGTTTTCAAAATGTAACTCAAGTATTTAATTATCGTCTTTAAGTACATACAACAATTTAATGATCAAGATAAATATGTATACATGTTCGAATAGCATGAAATGAGTCAAGTATATTATTCGAATAACTACCATAAACAATGCTGTAAAGAAATATTATGTAAGACTAATTAATCAAGTTGAACGAATGCGAAATATAAACAGAAATATGGCTCTAAATGTTTTGCATGCGTGAGTTCCAGTTTTACCTAAATATGACTACCGGTTTGAGAGATATATATGTTTTCGTATCGTCGTGCAAAACAGATCAGAATCTATTCGGCACCGTCACATATTTTTAAAACGCAGTTTGAGTTAATTTGTATCAGGTTTCAGGTTATGAAAATTATTAGAAAATTGTAGGTATTTCGATGTACTTATCTAAAACACTAAGATTCACATGATTTAGATTTCTGAAGCTCTATTTATGATCATTTTAATATCAGCATTTAAAACAGAAATTCAGATTTCTGGACAGCAACTATATATTGTATTGTAAAGCCTATATCAGGTTGTTTCATGCATTCCTAAGTAATATAATATATAGAAAATTATAGTTCTATCAATGGTGCATCTACACATCTAAATTTTGTCACAAACGGACATCGGGTGTTCGAGTTATGTCCAATTTAAAAACAGTGTGCGAATCGGAACAGATTCTGTACAGATCCGTCACTTAATATTGTAATGCAGTTTTCATTATCTTAGATAGGTTTTCGGTAAAACTATAGAACTAATAAAATCTATATCATTCGATGTAGATATCAAAAACATCTTAGTTTGCTCAATTTGGATACCGGTATACCAAGTTATGTGTCCTAGAAATTGACCGATAACTGCAGTTTTCTGTTTTACGATCAGTGAATAAATACGATGTAATTCCCAAATCGTTATGCGGATCGATCTAAAATTTTTACAGCATGTATAAAATAATATAATCTATCATATGTAAATTCCATGAAATTTTTAGAAGTAAAAATTAATGTCTAAAAATTATTTTAAACCTAAAGGTATTGATGTGTATACTAAAATCGGCAAAAAGATTAACTAGTATTTTTATGCAAGCTTTATCCTTTCTTTTAATAACCAAACCGATTCCATGAGATATCGTAGATATATTATGGATTGAAATCTATGTTCTCACAACTTGTAATAAACATTCATAATCATGATGAAAGAATTAAAAATACTTTAATTTGAACAAGAGATAATAAGATATTATTAAACCATATAGAATCATATATATCTAAACTTATGTATATGTATATGTATATGTTTATGTGTATCTTCTCTTATGGATTATGATATGAAAAGAATAATGGGTTCACGATGCATGACAAGAGGAAAAAAAAGAGATGGGGGGAAAGAAGAGAGAAGGGACTTACATGCACAAGCCGGTATTGTCACCGGGCTTGTCTATCCGCCGATAGCCTCGCGTTACTAGCGAGACCTTCTTGAAGACTTCTTCATGTTCTTCTTCTTGTCATCTTGGTGAAGAGGAAGAAGTGAGAGATACAAAAATATGAGGAAGGAAAAGATGGAGGAGGACAAATAAAGATGTTGTAATGGTGAATAATAATATATGCATTTAACATGAGAATTAAAAGAGAAATGAAAAGTCACCATTCATTTTGGAAATGAAAGGTCTCATTTGTAGGTTATGAGAAGAATAAAAAATGATAAAAAATAATTGCAAGAATGGGGATTTGAACATGCGACTTATGGAATAATAATGCAAGGACTTAACCAATGAGCTATAAAGTTGTTCATGCATATATTTAATTAGAATTAAATATATGATGTTGCTTAAAAAGAAAATGGGCTTTTTAGATGGGCTATGGAGAATAAGAATAATGGATTTGGGTTAAATATTTATGAAAGGAAAAAATAGGAATGAGAAGTTAAAAACTTAAATATAAGAAAAAGAAATTGTACCTAGAAAAAAAATACATAATAGATTGAGGAATAAAATAATAATAAATTTAATAGAAAGAGGAAAATACCAAGTACAAATAAATACGGTATATTTTTGAAGAGGGATAATACAAATGTATAAAGATTTTGGGGTCATTACATTCTACCCTCCTTAAAAATAATTTCGTCCTCGAAATTTGTAAAAGGAAAGTGTAACAGTTTCAAAACAATTTGGTGATTGTGAGTGAAAGAAGAGGGTTAGGATAGATTCAACGGATGATAAGATTCAAGGAATAAAGAGTTGTAAGATTCAAAGAACATGAATTGTAAAGAATGTTTTAGTTGCTGTTTCTTGTGTTATATTGCTTAGGTTGTTCACGCAGACCAGAACTGCATGACAGGGATTCATACAGCTCTGACCTGCATGGGCCACCAACAAAACCTGTCACGCCCCGCTTCCCGGTATACGGCGAAGGGGACGCGACGAGGCCCGCTACGTATATACTCAGAAGTACATACGCTAAGCGTATCTAAGCAATATAAAAATAAATACACAAGAGACAAGAGATAAAAGTAACAGCAACTTATTTATTAACATTCATTTGTACAATGCATGAAAAGTAAATACAACTAGAATAAAAGGCGATGCCTAAACAGTGGCATAACAATAAAAGGAAATACTGGAAAGAACAAGATACAATGTCTAGAGTTCTGGGTCTTCCTGGAACTGCTCCAAATCTTCACTTGTGGGCTCGGTCTCAACTTGGTCCAACGCACCTGACGACATTCAAAGAAGAAAGGAATAGAATGTCGTCAGCGAACAGGTCGCTCGGTAAGTCCCAAGGAAAAAGAATGAGAATGATAGAGTAACAGTATTCGCTAATGTATTATATTGTTGAATATTATGGAACATCGTTTAACGCTGTTGTTTGTAGCTTGGTACAGAAAGATGCCAGTGTATACGAGGGGAGTCTCTATATGCCAGAGACTAAGGGCACGTATAGTACAATGAACCGTTTATGCCACGGTACAACAGCAACTGAATATAGGTTAGGTGTCTTAATTTGACCACCTCATTCCACTTTTAACATCTTCCGTACCAATCTACCCCTTTAAACCCCGCGATGTCATATTTGTATTGTTATCTTGTAAACTTGTAATGATTGCTTGATTGACTTGATTGACTGACCGAAACCATGATATCAGGAAACGGTTATAACCGTAGAGTCATGTAAATGAAATACTGGGAATCATGTAAAAGGAATATCCATGGTTCGGTTCGGTCAAGTTATATAGATTGTTAACTGGAATCTGGAATTCATGTATTCATCTTGAGTTGGAATATAAAAGAATATAGATTGACTTGAAACATATTCAAGTTTTGTAGCTTGGTACAGAAGGATGCCAGTGTATACGAGAGGAGTCTCTATATGCCAGAGACTAAGGGCACGTATAGTACAAGGAACCGTTTATGCCACGGTACAACAGCAACTGGATTCATGTTAGGTGTATTAAATCTGACCACCTCGTGCCACCTTTAACACCTTCCGTACCAATCTACCCCTTAAACCCTGCGAAGTCTTATTTGTATTGTTATCTTGTAAATTGTAGTAATTGTAGATTGATTGACTGACTGACCGAAACCATGATATCAGGAAACGGTTGTAACCGTAGAGTCATGTAAATGGAATACTGAGAATCATGTAAAAGGAATATATCCATGGTTCGGTTCAGCCAAATTGTATAAATTGATAATTGTATTCATGGATTCATGTGTTCATTTTTAATTGGAATCTTGTAGATTATAGGTTGACTTGAATCAGATTCAAGTCAAATTGATCAGACTCAAACCCGAGTCAGACAATCAGAATTATGAGTCGTGGTCTTATAATTGTTAGGGTCCTTAGGGTAATTTATAAACTTGAGGGGGTTTTATGTAAAAATATTTTTGTATAGTTTTCAAAATATAACTCAAGTATTTAATTATCGTCTTTAAGTACATACAACAATTTAATGATCAAGATAAATATGTATACATGTTCGAATAGCATGAAATGAGTCAAGTATATTATTCGAATAACTACCATAAACAATGCTGTAAAGAAATATTATGTAAGACTAATTAATCAAGTTGAACGAATGCGAAATATAAATAGAAATATGGCTCTAAATGTTTTGCATGCGTGAGTTCCAGTTTTACCTAAATATGACTACCGGTTTGAGAGATATATATGTTTTCGTATCGTCGTGCAAAACAGATCAGAATCTATTCGGCACCGTCACATATTTTTAAAACGCAGTTTGAGTTAATTTGTATCAGGTTTCAGGTTACTAAAATTATTAGAAAATTGTAGGTATTTCGATGTAATTATCGAAAACACTAAGATTCACATGATTTGGATTTCTGAAGCTCTATTTATGATCATTTTAATATCAGCATTTAAAACAGAAATTCAGATTTCTGGACAGCAACTATATATTGTATTGTAAAGCCTATATCAGGTTGTTTCATGCATTCCTAAGTAATATAATATATAGAAAATTATAGTTCTACCAATGGTGCATCTACACATCTAAATTTTGTCACAAACGGACATCGGGTGTTCGAGTTATGTCCAATTTAAAAACAGTGTGCGAATCGGAACAGATTCTGTACAGATCCGTCACTTAATATTGTAATGCAGTTTTCTTTATCTTAGATAGGTTTTCGGTAAAACTATAGAACTAATAAAATCTATATCATTCGATGTAGATATCAAAAACATCTGAGTTTGCTCAATTTGGATACCGGTATACCAAGTTATGTGTCCTAGAAATTGACCGATAGCTGCAGTTTTCTGTTTTACGATCAGTGAATAAATACGATGTAATTCCCAAACCGTTATGCGGATCGATCTAAAATTTTTACAGCATGTATAAAATAATATAATCTATCATATGTAAATTCCATGAAATTTTCAGAAGTAAAAATTAATGTCTAAAAATTATTTTAAACCTAAAGGTATTGATGTGTATACTAAAATCGGCAAAAAGATTAACTAGTATTTTTATGCAAGCTTTATCCTTTCTTTTAATAACCAAACCGATTCCATGAGATATCGTAGATATATTATGGATTGAAATCTATGTTCTCACAACTTGTAATAAACATTCATAATCATGATGAAAGAATTAAAAATACTTTAATTTGAACAAGAGATAATAAGATATTATTAAACCATATAGAATCATATATATCTAAACTTATGTATATGTATATGTATATGTTTATGTGTATCTTCTCTTATGGATTATGATATGAAAAGAATAAGGGGTTCACGATGCATGACAAGAGGAAAAAAAAGAGATGGGGGGAAAGGAGAGAGAAGGGACTTACATGCACAAGCCGGTATTGTCACCGGGCTTGTCTATCCGCCGATAGCCTCGCGTTACTAGCGAGACCTTCTTGAAGACTTCTTCATGTTCTTCTTCTTGTCATCTTGGTGAAGAGGAAGAAGTGAGAGATACAAAAATATGAGGAAGGAAAAGATGGAGGAGGACAAATAAAGATGTTGTAATGGTGAATAATAATATATGCATTTAACATGAGAATTAAAAGAGAAATGAAAAGTCACCATTCATTTTGGAAATGAAAGGTCTCATTTGTAGGTTATGAGAAGAATAAAAAATGATAAAAAATAATTGCAAGAATGGGGATTTGAACATGCGACTTATGGAAATAATAATGCAAGGACTTAACCAATGAGCTATAAAGTTGTTCATGCATATATTTAATTAGAATTAAATATATGATGTTGCTTAAAAAGAAAATGGGCTTTTTAGATGGGCTATGGAGAATAAGAATAATGGATTTGGGTTAAATATTTATGAAAGGAAAAAATAAGAATGAGAAGTTAAAAACTTAAATATAAGAAAAAGAAATTGTACCTAGAAAAAAAAATACATAATGGATTGAGGAATAAAATAATAATAAATTTAATAGAAAGAGGAAAATACCAAGTACAAATAAATACGGTATATTTTTGAAGAGGGATAATACAAATGTATAAAGATTTTGGGGTCATTACAATTCATGATTGCGGTTAACTCTTAATTTTTTGATCTATCTTTTAAAACGCATAAGCACAAAATCTGTTAGTGTATATGCCCTAGAGGCTATTACTGTATTATACTAGTATGTATATTACTTGATGGAAGCTTGGGATATTCACAGTTATATATACAATCTTGCTCGAAATGGTAGTATGCTACTTGGTTTGTCTCTGCTTTAATGTGTACATTTGTTTCTTTTATTATATCACCTATACGCATTAGTGGAGCCCTTAGCATCTTTGCTTGATTACTAGCGTTGTGATGGCGCTCACACTCGTGGGGGCTGGGTAATCCATAAGCACATCCTTATACAGGTCCATAGTCGTAGGACTATCGAGACAGGGCATCGATACTCCGGAGTAGACTAGCGTATGCGCTTCTCATCCCAGCTCGGGAGACGGCCTGTCCCACAGCCGTCAGTACGTCGTACTTGAGATAGTATGCGGGTGCTCGTTGGGTTACGAGTACACTGGACAGGACTCGTCAGGAACTGTTGTTTTGTATTATACCTATCGTCAGTTATCAGTTCCCAGGTGACATGAGTACAGCTTAGTCCGCTGACTTGACACTGTCACTTCGCCTCGAGTGTGTTCCCACTGTACTTTGATTACTACCCTACCACGGCTCAAAGGAGTTGTGCAAACAGGTAGTAGTTGGGTGCAGTCCCGAAGCACTTGGAGGCAGTGATGGTTAGACAGGATTCGTCTCTCCCGGTTTTGGGGGTTGACATCGCGCTGTGTCTAGGAGAGCCATTACACGAGTAGTCCCTGGCCAGGGCAAGCGAGATATACTGGTAGGTTTCCAGTGTTATCTCAGGGTGTTCTGGGCTACACTCCGACACGACTTGTACCGCTATTAGGGGACTGACGTTTAGCGCCCCCTATGCCCGCCATGCGATGTATCAGACGAACTGACCGGACTGTACGGAGACTGTCACATACAGGCTCAGTAGGAGTTCAGATGGGGTCATCTCGTCAGTCTTCTTATCGGCATCTTCCTGGGGACCGTTACGTACAGCTAGTGCCTCTTGCAGTCTGTGGTTAAACCCACTGCCAGCGTAGTGTCGAGTTTTTAGAGTCCCACACAGAGAGCTATTCGCCTTTAGGCAAAATGAGTAGAGGTCGCATGGTTTTCCGACAGGGTTCGTTCACATCCGTGCACTTGTGCACGTTTGCTGTCCGGACAGCTTATACTAACGGGCTTTGGTTTAAGCCAGATCCTAGTATATGATTTGGGATTGGTTTTATCTCTTTGTATTCGTGTTCCTCGGACCACGAATAAGGGTGTGTATGCACAGTTGATTGAGACAGAGGGAGAGGACTTTGATTAGGGTTAATGACCATTGTCATTTTATTAACCCAAATGCTTATGTGTGTATTATGATTAATTGATATTAGTTAAATATAATTGTGCATGGTTAGGGTTGTTGACCATTTGACTATCTTGACTTGTTGACCTAGGTTGACACTTTGACCATCATCATTCCATATAAAAGATGCTCTTTGATCCTTGCAATTTGCATTTAATATGAAATGATAATGGTCAAGTCTTGATTAAACCATGACAATTATCTTGCTAATTATCTTTTTACAATAATTCACACATATATGTGAGAATGGCTTTTTATTCTCTCATTCTATCATATTGATTCTCTCTCCTCCTCTTCCTCTCTCTCAAGCTCTCCCCTCTCATGTGTTGAGAAACACTTGAGCTTGAGTTAATCCTCTCCAAAGTAATCTCTACTCTCATCTAAGTTTCTAGGATTAGCACTTATAGCTCCTTAGTTACTTCTAGGTTGAAGATGAAGCCAATGGTTGAGGCTCTCGGGTGGATCCTTCTTCGACTAGAGAAGGCGACAAGGTGATCTCTTTCTTCCACTCCAAGGAGCAAGGAGAGAAGGACATAAAGCCCAAGGTATAACCTTTCTTCCATATAGCTAAATCTAGTTAGCTTTTAGTTAGTTTTTGTTTAGCAAAGATCCTCCTTAAGCTAGTCCATGTTGCCTAGTTCGATAAAAATCCGATTTTTATTCCGTTTTCCACCTCCCCGCAAGCACCGGGGTGGTCAACGTGGACTTACAGTGGTATCAAAGCCTAACTAAACATAAACTAGCTAGTTAGTAAAGTGTATTGAAGTTCGATCTGAAAAATCGCAAAACTAAAACATCAAAACCCTAAGTTTCTGTTTTTTTTTCTGCTCTAAAAATAAAAAATCATACTTTAAAAATCGGCTCAGGGTTTTGTCAAGAACCACACCAAAAACGGTCCAGTGAACAGTTCAAAGCGCGGCGGTTCCGCGGCAAAAGTATGCCTATTGCTGTGGAACCGCGGCCGTTTTGACTCCGTTCTGAACCGGGTTTGGTGCAGTATTCCTCTGTTAAGGTTTTGGGATTTTTAAGATGGTTTATTTCTGTCCAGATTTTCAAGAATAGAAATTTGTATTTGGTGTGCCTATAAATCCGTATTTTTGATCGAACTTCATTACACTTTGACTAATGGGTTATATCTGTGATGTTTATATGTATTGAACGTCTGCTAATCGCTATACGTCGATTAGTGGGAGTTATACATATCTGTGATCTGTGTTTGTTGATGGTATGTATATATGAATGCGTTGGATTGTCGCGGGTGAATAGCCAGGGGGTTTTGTGAGACGAGAGTTTTCTTTTCTTTCAATTCATGTAACATGTAAATTGATGTAATATTATTTGTATGGCCGCACAACCAGGTCGGGATTGTAGCCGTCATTGTATATTTCTTTTTACTATTTTTGCTCCTAGGATAGACCCATGGTGGGGTGCATAAACTACCGGGTATCTCGAAGTGCCGAGTGGCCTACTCACGTCGTTGAGGGAGGTTGCTTCGCTTCGGGTACTTGGCGGGTAGTTTGCCGCACCCGTAGGGCTCTTGGGTGGGGTATTGGCTATTCACCGCGACCGTGTAATCCGCTTTTCGTTGCAGGCTCGAACGGATTGCGGATTCCTAGTTTATCCAATGTATTCATCTGTGATCTGTAATGTCTATCATTGCTATATATCTATATATGATATCTATTTAGGTGTTGCTTATGTTTTGCATCCGCGCTAGTCCAGCCCCTGCTCTGTCGTTAGTTAAGTAACCTAACGGATGATAACGGGACCCCATGGCGAATGCGGATGGCATAAGCGTACACCATATTTTTGTTGTTTTCTGCAATGGTAGGATTAAATGATGGGACGCATTAAAAGAACTAATGCAAGAAAATAAACCAAGTAAAAGTCGATTGGAACACTTTGAAAACCACTCGGTTCTTTTCAAAACCAACTTTTAAATGCGGAGCTTGAACCACTCCTTTTAAAAGCTATCTTGTTCCATCGATTATATCAAGTTCACTACGTTCACGGTTTCGCCAAAACCATTCGTAGCCCTCCGTCAATTCGTATGGACATTCAATAGTATTCAAGCTATGTTTGTTGACCTTCGTCAAGGCATAGTGATTGGTAGCTGTTGGGTGTTCATATGTAGCATAGATAGATGTGTTGGTTTGGGACAGTCGTATTACCTTGTTGACCTTCGTCAAGGGTATGTACGGGTGGGTTCAAATTAACCTGGACAATAACGGGTAGAACTTGAAATATGACTTATGATTTGTTGACCTTCGTCAAGTTCATAAGAGCATGGGGCAAAAATCCACATCAGGAGTCACAAAAGCACTGAAACTTGCTAGCGCTGCATACCATTTGGAGTGTGATGATTCTGGTAGGATTCCTTCAGTTTTGTCACACGATGATATTTGGATCCCGATCCTACTGTGAGTATATGCTACTCTTCGGGAAATCTCTCACTTAACGATCAATACTATAAATCTAGTAGGTGTCTAGAAAGGTGTTAGCGGGGCTACGCCCACTAGGAAAAGAGGTTACTTAATTAAGGAACTTCGCGAAAGCGTTGGAAAACCTCCCTCGAAGTACTGACACTGGCCTGGCTGAACGGTTAAGCAAGTATTGTACGGTGAGATTGATCCTAACTAACTCTTCCTTTATGGTTTGAGGAGGGATTCGAGAGACAGTGGGAGCCACCCTGTTTAGATAAATTAAAAACCAATCTAAACTTGCAAGAGCATCATGCTAAGTGTTTTCTTCTCTCTCTATTAATTGCAGCGACCCAATGACCGCACATAGGTTACATCTAGATAATAAAATGACTGAATCTGACTGTTATGACTGGCAAAGGTCTGTCCAGATGTCCATTGCCCATGACAAGCTGGGACAGCCCTTAACTAATCCAACCCCTGCCGTCTCAGGTCAATCTTCCCCTGTCACGGATATTCATATCCATAGGACATCGGAAAAAGACTGTGCGAAAGACAAGTGCCTCGTGTTACCCTCAGTTGATGGTACATACCAGAGGCAGCACGACAAGATGGACTCAGTTTCTATCTTCCTCCATAACAAGGATTTATATGGAGAGCAATCTCGTATCGCAAGATATGAGACCTCGAACAAATTGCTTCCAGCGAGGTTGGCTATCGGGTCATCTGTAGGGGGCAACGTCCTTACAGAGACCAGCTCTTTTGAGCTCACGGACCTGAAGACCACGTTGAAGAACAGGTCAGATACTGACTTAGTTCAACAGTCTCTACCTACTACCCTGAAGGAAACCAGGAAAGTAGAAAGAAAGGGAAAGGCAGAAGTTTCGGGAATGGATATAGTGAAAAAGGGACGTTCCTATTGTTACGGGAATGAACATGGGCAGAAAGATTGCAGGGCTTGTAAAGCTAGTAGTCAGAATTCGAAGCATGTTGTGGCTTTGGCTTCGGGTGTGTTTGTAATAGAGAACTGTATGTCAGTTAACTCTGCTTCCGGGGTATTGGATACCGGATCAGGATCTCATATCTGTAATTCGTTACAGGCTCTGAGAAACCGTAGGGTTATCAAGAAAGGTGATATGACTCTCGGGGTTGCTAACGGAATGAGCATGTATGCTGAATCCGTAGGGGAACATCATCTAGGACTGACAACTGGGCAGATATTGATTCTGCGTAACTGTTTTTATGTACGAGGTGTGACTTGTAATATCATATCTGTATCCTTAATTTCTAAGGAAGGATATGTTTTTACTTTTGTAAGCAATGTAGTCAACATCCACCTAAATCAAGTTCTGATTAGGTCTGGTACATTACAAAACGGGATATACGTATTGAATCAAGCTCAGATCTTCAGTGTCCAAAACACACTTAAAAGAAAGTCTCCAGAAACAAATCAGGCTTTATTATGGCATTGTAGACTGGGTCACATTAATGAAACACGGTTAAAAAAGTTACAAAAAGAGGGATACTTGAATCCGTTCGAGTATCAGGATTATGCCACTTGTGAATCTTGTCTCATGGGAAAGATGACAAAGACTCCGTTCACTGGACACGGGGAAAGAGCAAGCGAGCTCTTGGGACTCATACACAGTGATGTGTGTCGTCCAATGTCTACACATGCGCGAAGTGGTTATTCATACTTCATTACTTTCACAGATGATTTCTCTAGGTATGGGCATGTCTTCTTGATGAAGCACAAATCCGAGGCCTTTGAGAAATTTCAAGAATACAAGAATGAAGATGAAAAACAAACAGGCAAAAGTATCAAGACACTGAGATCTGATCGAGGTGGTGAATACTTGAGTGCCGAGTTTCTGGGCAACTTAAAATAGAATGGAATTCTCTCTCAGCTTACTCCTCCATACACACCACAACACAACGGTGTATCGGAAAGGCGGAATCGAACCCTATTGGATATGGTTTGTTCCATGATGAGTAAGGCTGAGTTGCCGCGATCTTTCTGGGGTTATGCGCTAGAAACAGCTGCATATCTCTTGAACAAGGCTCCAACCAAGACTGTGCCTACCATCCCATATCAGATGTGGAGTGGGAAGAAACTCTGTCTCAAGTACCTTAAGACATGGGGATGTCCAGCTTTTGTAAAAAAGCAGCATGCGAACAAGCTCGAGGCATGCTCAGTACTGTGTAAGTTTGTGGGATACCCAAAGAACTCCAGGGGGTATCTTTTCTATTCCGCAGAGGAACAAAAGGTTTTTGTTTCTCAGCA
This sequence comes from Agapanthus africanus, assembly GCA_030015575.1. Classification (NCBI taxonomy): domain Eukaryota; kingdom Viridiplantae; phylum Streptophyta; class Magnoliopsida; order Asparagales; family Amaryllidaceae; genus Agapanthus; species Agapanthus africanus. Next base: position 222,961,544 of record JASDDO010000029.1, read on the forward strand.
TGCCCACTTCTTGGAAACTGAATTTTTAGAAAATCAGATAAGTGGGAGCGCAATAGAACTGGAAGAAATTCCAGAACCACAAACTATTACTGAAAGCTTGAAGGAACCAGAAGTTTCAAGAGAACCGGACATCCCAGTGCCACTCCGCAGGAGTAGTAGGCAATCTCATCCGCCCGAGAGATACTATGGTTTTCTCATAGACGGGGATAGAGAGGATTGCACTATGGATTATGGTGAGCGTACTAGCTTCCAGCAGGCCATTCAGAGCGGCGACTCGGTAAAATGGCTGGATGCAATGCAGGCCGAGATGGAGTCCATGTACACCAACAAAGTTTGGACTTTGGACTTTGCTCCAGAAGGGGTAAAACCCGTAGGCTGCAAATGGATCTTCAGAAAGAAGATTGGTGTAGATGGGCAGGTTGAAACCTATAAAGCTAGACTTGTTGCAAAGGGTTTTCGTCAAAGACCTGGTTTGGACTATGATAAGTCCTTTTCTCCAGTGGCTATGCTGAAATCCATTCGGATCCTTCATTCCATTGCTGCCTTCCACGATTATGAAATCTGGCAGATGGACGTAAAGACGGCTTTCCTAAATGGAAATTTGGAAGAGTGCGTCTATATGGATCAGCCAGAAGGATTCATTCAGAGTGGGAGCAGCGGTAAAGTGTGCAAGTTGCTAAAGTCCATCTATGGACTTAAGCAGGCATCGCGGAGTTGGAACATCTGCTTTGATGATACTGTCAAAGAATTCGACTTTATCAAAAACCCAGATGAACCATGCATTTACAGTAAGATTGTAGGGAGAACTGTCGTATTCCTCGTCTTGTACGTGGATGACATTCTCCTAATAGGAAGTGATATTCCTATGCTACAGTCAGTCAAAGGATTCTTGTCGCAGAGGTTCTCCATGAAGGACCTGGGCGATGCCAACTACATTCTGGGGATCCAGATCTATCGTGATAGATCTAAGAGGATGTTGGGACTTTCACAGTCAACGTACATCGATGCCATACTAAAAAGGTTCAGTATGGAAGATTCCAAGCGCGGTAATTTACTGTCTTGTCACGGGATCACCCTCTCCAAAGAGATGTCTCCCAAGACTGATTTGGAAAGGGATCGCATGTCTATTATACCGTACGCTTCTGCGGTAGGCTCTATAATGTATGCGATGTTATGTACCAGACCAGATGTAGCATACGCATTGAGCGTTGTAAGCCGGTATCAGTCAAACCCACGGGAGAAACACTGGATAGCGGTAAAGAACATTCTCAAGTACCTGAGAAGGACTAAGGAGATGTTCTTGGTGTATGGCGGAAAAGACCTCCAGCTCGAGGCCTTTGCTGACTCCAGCTTCCAGAGTGACAAGGATGACTCCAATACATGTCGGGTTATGTCTTTACCCTCAATGGAGGGGCGGTTTGCTGGAAGAGTTCCAAGCAGGAGACCGTTGCAGACTCAACTATGGAAGCGGAGTACATAGCTGCTTGCGATGCCGCAAAGGAAGCTGTCTAGATGAAGAAGTTCCTCACGGAACTTCAGGTGGTACCTACCATTGTTGATCCAATACCGCTGTATTGCGACAACAACGGAGCTATAGCTTTAGCGAAGGAACCCAGGTCCCATCAGAAGTCCAGGCACATTTTGAGGCGGTTCCACCTGATCAGGGAGATCGTAGATCGCCGGGAGATCGAGGTGAAGAGAGTAAATACGGAGAATAACACTGCAGATCGACTCACGAAGGCCCTACCCCAGACATAGTTCGAGCGGCTGATCGAGATGATAGGTCTTCGATACGGCAGTACATGGCCTTAGTGCAAGTGGGAGATTGTTAGTATATTTGCCCTAGAGGCCATTACTGTATCATACTAGTATGTATATTACTTGATGGAAACTTGGGATATTCATAGTTGTATATACAATCTTGCTCGAAATGGTAGTATGCTACTTGGTTTGTCTCTGCTTTAATGTGTACATGTGTTTCTTTTATTATATCACCTATACGCATTAGTGGAGCCCTTAGGATCTTTGCTTGATTACCAGCGTTGTGATGGCGCTCACACTCGTGGGGGCTGGGTAATCCATAAGCACATCCTTATACAGGTCCCTAGTCGTAGGACTATCAAGACAGGGCTTCGATACTCCGGAGTAGACTAGCGTATGCACTTCTCATTCCAGCTCGGGAGACGGCCTGTCCCACAGCCGTCAGTACGTCGTACTTGAGATAGTATGCGAGTGCTCGTTGGGTTACGACTACACTGGACAGGACTCGTCAGGAACTGTTGGTTGCTATTATACCTATCGTCGGTTATCAGTTCCCAGGTGACATGAGTACAGCTTAGTCCGCTGACTTGACACTGTCACTTCGCCTCGAGTGTGTTCCCACTGTACTTTGATTACTACCCTACCACGGCTCAAAGGAGTCGTGCAAACAGGTAGTAGTTGGGTACAGTCCCGAAGCACTTGGAGGCAGTGACGGTTAGACAGGATTCGTCTCACCCGGTATTGGGGGTTGACATCGCGCTGTGTCTAGGAGAGCCATTACACGAGTAGTCCCTGGCCAGGGAAAGCGAGATATACTGGTAGGTTTCCAGTGTTATCTCAGGGTGTTCTGGGCTACACTCTGACATGACTTGTACCGCTATTAGGGGACTGACGTTTACCGCCCCCTAGGCCCGCCATGCGATGTATCAGACGAACAGACCGGACTGTACGGAGACTGTCACATACAGGCTCAGTAGGAGTTCAGATGGGGTTACCTTGTCAGTCTTCTTATCGGCATCTACCTGGGGACCATTACGTACAGCTAGTGCCACTTGCGGTCTGTGGTTAAACCCACAGCCAGCGTAGTGTCGAGTCTTTAGAGTCCCACACAGAGAGCTATTCGCCTTTAGGCAAAATGAGTAGAGGTCGCATGGTTTTGCGACAGGGTTCGTTCACATCCGCGCACTTGTACACGTTTGCTATCCGGACAGCTTATACTAGCGGGCTTTGGTTTAAGCCAGATCTTAGTATATGATTTGGGATTGGTTTTATCTCTTTGTATTCGTGTTCCTCGGACCACGAATACGGGTGCGTATGCACAGTTGATTGAGACAGAGGGAGAGGACTTTGATTAGCGTTAATGACCATTGTCATTTTATTAACCCTAATGCTTATGTGTATATTATGATTAATTGATATTAGTTAAATATAATTGTGCATGGTTAGGGTTGTTGACCATTAGACTATATTGACTTGTTGACCTAGGTTGACACTTTGACCATCATCATTCCATATAAAAGATGCTCTTTGATCCTTGCAATTTGCATTTAATATGAAATGATAATGGTCAAGTCTTGATTAAACCATGACAATTATCTTTCTAATTATCTTTTTACAATAATTCACACATATATGTGAGAATGGCTCTTTATTCTCTCATTCTATCATATTGATTCTCTCTCCTCCTCTTCCTCTCTCTCAAGCTCTCCCCTCTCATGTGTTGAGAAACACTTGAGCTTGAGTTAAACCTCTCCAAAGTAATCTCTACTCTCATCTAAGGTTCTAGGATTAGCACTTCTAGCACCTTAGTTACTTCTAGTTTGAAGTTGAAGCCAAAGGTTGAGGCTCTCGGGTGGATCCTTCTTCGATTAGAGAAGGCGACAAGGTGATCTCTTTCTTCCACTCCAAGGAGCAAGGAGAGAAGGACATAAAGCCCAAGGTATAACCTTTCTTCCATATAGCTAAATCTAGTTAGCTTTTAGTTAGTTTTTGTTTAGCAAAGATCCTCCTTAAGCTAGTCCATGTTGCCTAGTTCGATAAAAATCCGATTTTTATTTCGTGTTCCGCCTCCCCGCAAGCACCGGGGTGGGCAACGTGGACTTACAAAATCATCCAACAATCACTACCGCATCATACTATACCTGTTAGCATGTTAGATTCTTTTAGTAATTTCTTTACAATGCTATACGGCACGCTTATATGATCACACTTGCTATGCATTACAGTATTGTTTTGTGCCGGCACACATCTTTTCTTTACTGTCATATTCTTATGAGATTCTATTTTCATAAGATTTCTGGATTTGAGAAACCGCAAATATTATTTAAAAACTTGTGAATGTTTTAAAAACACGGTTTTCTCTTGATATAATATTTCGGCGTCCACCATTAGATTTCTCGGTTCTGAGCTATGATTATTATTCGAATCGAGGCATGGGAGAGACCGATTGCGGATACACGATGGACCCGGTACGGTAACCAGGGGCGAGAAGATCGTATAGAAAGGCGTTGAACCTATCTGAGAACACTACCTACCGGTGACAGTATTGGACTCGGCGGATATCCCTGGGATACCAATAGTGGTGATATGAGACAGATGGATATGAGGACCGATCTGATGAAACGGTGCCTGAGATATGAGAGCCGATCCGATAAGACGGCGCCTGAGATATGAGGATTTACGTGTCGATACTGGACACGGGATTTATGATGATTTCTAGTATCGATATTGGACACATAGGATTTTTTAATGATTTTGAGTGTCGTTGATGGACACTCAGTGGATGATACACACACACACAGTATGGATGACATGATACCATATATTGATACAGGCAAGATATTATACTTATATTTACATATATACAAGTTCACCTTGTTGGGTTACACTAGCGCCCTGGCCATCTACTGTGGCCATTTGCAGAACAAAATTTTTATCAGGGTTTAAAACTGGCGCTAAATGAAACCCACTAATCGGATCGACCATAAACCCTAAACTAGCTACCACTAGAGGAGCTATCTACTATGAAAAGAGTCTCACCAAAAGATCCGTGTCCTTCGGTCTTGTCTCCTCTTCCTTAGCTCCAAGTGGCCTCCATGATCGAGCTTGATCTCCTTTGCTTGTCCAGGGTTGCCTAGCACGGCAGCAAGTTTTCGGGAGGCATTGTCCATGCCAATTTTAAAAAATTTTAGTTCTAGTAAACCCTAACCCTAGAATCGCTACTAGAAAATCCGACGATACAAAATGTAAACACTTTACAACTAAAATGAACAAGGAATACAACCTTTATAGACCGGTCCTTCACTTCAATAGCTCTGTGTAGTAGTCCCTTCGCTGCGATCACGAACTCCCGGACTCTAGAGAGGCTCCCATGAAGAAATGAACAAGCAAGCATCGAAGTCTTCGAGGCCGAACATGATCTACGTCGAAGAGACACTAACCTAAGATATCTCTTCACTAATGGTGAGATTAGTGAAGCAAACACCCTAAACTAAATGTATAATAGTAGAGGATGATGAAGTAGGAAGTGGGCTCATTTTAGTTTTATTTTTCTCACACTAATTCTTCACTTAGAAAAATCCTACTGAACTTTTTTCTTTTGATGAAGAGGAAGAAGAAATGAACTCATGAGAGAGTGATGTTAGAATTGAAACCATGGGTGAGTTAGTGTCATGCCTAACTCATGTAGAGAATAAACCATAGTCTAAGGTTAAGGGTTGTGTTAACAAATATCTTAAGCTAGACAAACAGGTTGAATAAGTAAATGTATCCATAAGCTTCTACAAGCTTATCCATGACTAATTCCAAATGTTTTGTAAATTACTTAATGATAAATAAAACCCAAACATAAACCATAGCATAGTATAAGTCTCATACACCCTTGTTGCATATGTAACCTAGCATGACACATGAATATGTATCACATATATATTTATGTGTCAAACGAAAACAATACATATATCACATATATGTAAAGTGTATCAAATGTAAGAAAAAGAATTACTTAAGTGAGATAATATTAGTTAATGTAATGTAATATATCAAATATATAATTATATATTAAATTATTAAATCAACTCTTGATTTAATAGTCCGGCTATATCATATACAACCGACTAATATCATATGAATCAACTTATCGAATCAACCATTGATCCGATAACTCGGATATATCATATATAACCGACCGATATCACATATCGCGAGAATGGAATGCTGTATCATATATACGCATTAATCTCGGTCCCGCACATATCACATATGTGCTCCTACTCCGTTTCGTTTGAGCCAGGAAAGCTCTGTGTAGGACTCTAAAGACTCATCAATACGCCGGCAGTAGGTGATGATCATATCAAACACCCACAAGCCGTAAGCGGTTTGCTAAATGTAACGGCCACCCGGGTATTGAACGATCAGAAGATCAACAAGCAAGCCTGCTCGTACTCCTGCGAATCCAATCAGTAACACTACCGTACAGTCCGGTCTCTTCGTCTGATATGTCGCATATCACAGCCTGGGGGTGGTATAACGTCAGACCCCAATAGCCTGATAAGTCATGCCGATACATGGTCCATAACGGTTCGAGAAACTACTGATAACACTTACCAGTAAATCTCAGCAACCCTGGCCAGGGATTTCCTGTTATGGCCAATCGAGCATAGCGCAACATCAACTCCCAATATCGGGAGAGACGAAACCCCTCCTATCGCTCATTGCCTCCATGTGACTCGGGACTGTACCCAAAAACCACCTTTTTGCACGATCTCTTGACCGTGGTATGGTGGAAATCAAAGCACAGTGGGTATCACACAAGACTCTATGACGATCTCGGATCTACAGACTAACCTGTACCAGTGTCACCAGAGAACTGCTATCCGACGATAGGTATAATACCATCCAGGAGTTCTCGACGAGTCATTTCGGTGTATCCAGTCTCCACTGAGCACCCGTATACCTTCTCTGATGTTAAACACCAATGGATATGGGATCATCCATCGCCCATCATATGGGTCGAAAAGCATATAGGCTAGTTTACTCTGGAGTATCGATGCCATGTCACGATACTCCCACGACTAGGAACGTTTGAAGGATGTACTTACCGACTACCCTGTCCCCACAAGTATGATCTGCATCATAATCCTGGTAGTCATGTACTCATCCAAAGGGCTATATCAACATGTAATAGAGAGACAATAAGTGTACATGTTAAGATAAAGAGCAACCAGATTGCATACTATCATGTCCAGCAAGAAAGTCGTCCTTATATATGTCCAAGCATCCACTACAATATACATCGCATATACAGAAATTGCCTCTAGGGCATACATATAACTAACAATCTCCCACTTGCACTAAGGCCATCTGTTTTAGTATCCTATACCCAACAATCAGCAGTAGGTGTAGTATCTCATACTTGTAAGTCGATGTACAACACCCCACGACTTGCGGGGAGGCGGAAATATGAAAAACGATCTTGTTCTTTGCTTAAACATCAACTAACCGCATGAATCGAAGCTAAACGATAACTAACATCAAACATAGAAGTTAACAACTACTATGTAAAGGGATTATACCTAAAGAACCGTGTCCTTCGTCTTTACGAACTCCACCTCCTCCTCGGCCTTCTCCAAGTAGCAGACGATCCACCACAAGAGCTTAACTCCAAGCTTTGCCTCTAAACTTGAGGCAACTAGGTATCTTTAAGTGCTAATCAAAGTACCTAGATGAAATAGAGTATGGTTATGGATTAAGTAGTCTAACTAATCCATGTACTCAACACATGAGAGGGGTGGATTAGGGTTTGAAGAGAGAGCTTGAAGAGAGAGAAGATGAACATAATAAGGTGAAGAGAAAATGAGTTATCATAATATATATCAAGCATTTTATTTTATCAAGAAAAGAAAAGAAAAATGATTTACAACCATGCTTGATAAATATCTTGTGGTGATTCATCTCCATGAGTCATTAACCAATTATGAAGCATTAATGACATGGATAAATCATCCATATGACTCACTAATCTCATTCAATGTATATGCCACATAAACCTCCTTAGTCACCATCTTCTAGAAGCTTCTCGCGCAATTACGAGAACGCCCCTCCTATCCGTGAAAACACGGAAAAACTTTAGACTGTATAAATCCAATAACCGGATACTAGTAACTGGCTTAAACTAAAGCCGACTAGTAAAAACTGTCCGAAAAGTCGTACGTGCGTAAACACACGTATGCGTCCGAACCCTTGTCGTAAAACCATACGAGCTCTATATCGTTTCGCCTGGAGTAGGGAAACTCTCTACGTGGGACTCTAGAGACTCGACTACTACGCTGGCAGTGGGTTTAACCACAGATCGCAAGCGGCACTAGCTGTACGTAACGGTCCCCAGGTAGATGTCGATAAGAAGGCCGATGAGGAAACCCATCCGAACTCCTACTGAGTCTGATGTGACAATCTCCGTACAGTCCGGTCCGTTCGTCTAAGACTATCGCATATCGGGCCTAGGGGGCGGCAAGCGTCAGTCCCCTAATAGCTGTATAAGTCGTGTCGGAGCGAAGCCTATTACACCCAGAGAAACTACAGGAACCTTCCAGCAAATCTCGCTTGCCCTGGCCAGGGACTTTGCGTAATGGCTCTCTAACACAGCGCGATATCAACCCCAAATACCGGGAGAGACGAATCCTTTCTAACCGCCACTGCCTCCAAGTGCTCGGGACTGCACCCAACTGCTACCTGTTTGCACGACTCTTTTGAGCCGTGGTAGGGTAGCAATCTAAGAACAGTGGGACACACTCGAGGCGAAGTAGCAGTGTCAAGTCTGCGGACTATGCTGTACTCATGTCACCTGGGAACTATTCACTGACGACTGGTATAAAACCAACCAACAGTTCTCTGTGAGTCCTGTCCGGTGTACCCGTAACCCAACGAGCACCTGCATACTATCTCCAGTACAACGTACTGACGGCTGTGGGAAAGACCATCTCCCCAACTGGGATGAGAAGCGTACACACTAGTCTACTCCGGAGTATCGATACTCTGTCTCGATAATCCAACGACTAGGGACCAGAATAAGGATGTGCTTGTGGACTACCCAGCCCCTACTAGTGTGACTGCCATCACAACGCTGGTAGTTAAGCAAGATCCTAAGAGCTCTATCAATACGTATACTCACATATTAAGATAGAAAAACCAAGTAGCATACTACCATGTTTAGCAAGACTGTTATATATATGTGAATATCCCAAGCTTCCATTAAGTAATATACAAACTAGTATGATACAATAATGGCCCCTAGGGTATATACACTAACAATCTCCTACTTGCACTAGGGCCATGTACTGGCATATCGAAGACCGATGATCTCGAGTAGCCTCTCGAACTGAATCTGAGGTAGGGCCTTCGTGAATGGATCAGCAATGTTCTCTTCAGAAGCAACTCTCCGAACCTCGATCTCCTGACGATCAATGATCTCCCTGATCAGGTGATACCGCCTTAAGATGTGTCTGGACTTCTGATGGGACCTTGGTTCCTTTGCTAAAGCTATAGCTCCGTTGTTGTCGCAATACAGAGGTATTGGATCAACTATGGTAGGAACCACCTGAAGTTCTGTTAGGAAATTCTTCATCCAGACTGCTTCTTTTGGGGCATCGCAAGCAGCTATATACTCCGCTTCCATCGTCGAGTCAGCAACGGTGTCCTGCTTGGAGCTCTTCCAGCACACCGCCCCTCCATTGAGGGTAAAGAAATAACCCGACATGGACTTGGAATCGTCCTTATCACTCTGGAAGCCGGAATCAGCAAAGGCCTCCAACCTGAAGTCTTTTCCGCCGTAAACCAAGAACATCTCCTTAGTCCTTCTCAGGTACTTGAGAATGTTCTTTACTGCTATCCAGTGCTTCTCCCCTGGATCTGACTGATACCGGCTTACCACACTCAGTCCGTAAGCTACATCTGGTCTGCTGCAAAACATCGCATACATTATGGAGCCTACCGCAGAAGCGTAGGGTATAATAGACATGCATTCCCTTTCTAAATCAGTCTTGGGAGACATCTCTTTGGAGAGGGTGATTCCGTGATAAGCCGGTAGATTACCAAGCTTAGAATCTTCCATACTGAATCTTTTCAGTACAGTGTCGATATACCTAGACTGCGAAAGTCCCAACATCCTCTTGGATCTATCACGATAGATCCGGATCCCTAGAATGTAAGAGGCATCACCCAGGTCTTTCATGGAGAACCTGTGTGACAAGAATCCTTTGACAGATTGCAGCATAGGAATGTCATTTCCTATCAATAGAATGTCATCCACGTACAAGACGAGGAATACGACACTTCTGGCTACAACTTTACTATATATGCACGGTTCATCTGGATTTTTGATAAAGTCATATTCTTTGACTGTCTCATCAAAACAGATGTTCCAACTCCGCGATGCCTGCTTTAGTCCATAAATGGACTTAAGCAGCTTGCATACTTTCCCGCTGCTCCCACTCTGATTGAAACCCTCTGGCTGATCCATATAGACGCACTCTTCTAAATTTCCATTCAGAAAAGCCGTCTTTACGTCCATCTGCCAGATTTCATAAACATGGAAGGCAGCAATAGCAAGAAGGACCCGAATGGATTTGGGCATAGCCACTGGAGAAAACGTTTCGTCATAGTCCAAACCAGGTCTTTGACGAAAACCCTTTGCAACAAGTCTAGCCTTATAGGTTTCCACCTGTCCATCTACACCAATCTTTTTCTTGAAGATCCATTTGCATCCTATATGTTTTACCCCATCTGGAGCAAAGACCAAAGTCCATACTTTGTTGGTGTACATGGACTCCATTTCGGTCCGCATTGCATCTAGCCATCGTACCGAGTCGCCGCTCTGGATGGCCTGCTGAAAGTCAGTAGGTTCATCATCATCTATGATGCAATCCTCTCTATCCCCATCTATGAGAAAACCGTAGTATCTCTCAGGCGGATGAGACGGCCTACTACTCCTGCGGAGGGGTGCGAGAATGTCCTGTTCTTCTTGAACTTCCGGTTCTACCAAACTTTCAGTAACAGCTTGTTGTTCTGGAATTTCTTCCAGTTCTATTTCGCTCCCACTTATTTCCTTTTCTAAAAACTGATGTTCCAGAAAATGGGCATTACGAGAAACAAAAACCTTTTGTTCCTCTACGTAATAGAAATAATATCCTTTGGAGTTCTTTGGATATCCCACAAACATACATTTTACTGATCGTGCTTCGAGCTTGTCCACATGCTGCTTTTTAACAAAAGCTGGACATCCCCAAATCTTCATATGCTGAAGATGGGGTTTCTTTCTAGTCCACATCTGATATGGAGTGGTAGGCACAGTCTTGGTAGGAGCCCTGTTCAAAAGATATGCCGCTGATTCTAGCGCATAACCCCAAAAAGATCGCGGTAACTCAGCATTACTCATCATGGATCGTACCATATCCAATAGGGTTCGATTCCGTCTCTCTGATACACCATTATGCTGTGGAGTGTATGGAGGAGTAAGCTGAGAGAGAATTCCTTTCTCTTTTAGGTAACCTAGGAACTCGGCACTCAAGTATTCACCACCTCGATCAGATCTAAGTGTCTTGATACTTTTGCCGGTTTGGTTTTCTACTTCATTTTTATACTCTTGGAATTTCTCAAAAGCCTCGGATTTATGTTTCATCTGATAAATGAATCCGTATCTTGAGAAATCATCCGTGAAAGTAATGAAATAGGAAAAACCACCTCTTGCATGCGTAGATATTGGACCACATACATCGCTGTGTATGAGTCCTAAGAGCTTGCTCGCTCTTATTCCATGTCCAGTAAATGGAGTCTTTGTCATCTTTCCTTTGAGACAAGATTGACAAGTGTCATAAGTTTGATATTCGAACGAGTCCAAATATCCTTCTCTATGCAACTTAGTCAACCTTCTCTCATTGATGTGACCCAGTCTACAATGCCATAAGAAAGCTTTATTTAAATCTGGAGACTTTCTTTTTAGTGTGTTTTGGACATTGAAAATTTGTAGTTGGTTTAAAACATATATACCGTTATTTAGTGTACCGGACCCAATCAAACCATGATTAAGGTGGATGTTAACAACATCTCTTACAAACGTGAAATCATAACCTTTATTTGATAACAAGGAAACTGATATGATATTACACGTTAAGCTTGGTACAAAAAAACAGTTATGTAAAACCAAAATGTGTCCACTCGTCAATTCTAGGTGATAATCCCCGACGGACGCAGCTCCCACGCTAGCTCCGTTAGCAACCTTTAGGGTCATATCACCTTCCTTCAGCACTCTACGGTTTCTCAGTGCCTACAATGAATTGCAAATATGAGATCCTGATCCGGTATCCAACACCCAGGAAGTAGAGTTAATTGACAGACAATTCTCAATTACAAACACACCTGAAGTCGAAACCACAGCTTGCTTCGTTTCCTGGTTCTCGGCGTTCCACGCCTTGCAATCTTTCTTCCAGTGCCCTTTCCTGTGACAATGGAAGCACTCATCCTGGCCCACTACCGGAACCGCAAACTTTTTCTTTTCCTTCCCTCCCACCTTACTAACACCTCCTCTAGGTTTGGTGGCGGCCTTCTTCTTCCTTCCTTTGGCCCTAGCCTTGGACCTGGAAGAAGATGCACCGCCAACAAACATAGCGGGTGTTTCCCTTGTCTTCTGCAAGGTGCCCTCTGCACTCCTTAACATGTTCAGGAGTTCCGGAAGTTCAACTTCTTTTCTTTGAATGTTGAAGTTCAGGATAAACTGGGCGTAGGTGTGAGGAAGGGACTGGAGAATAAGGTCTGTATAGAGCTCATTATCCAAAGTCGTCCCAAGGTCTGTGAGCTCTTCAATATAGCCGATCATCTTTAGGACATGTTCTCCTACCGATGACCCGACAGCCAACCTCGCTCGAAACAAGTTCTTAGAGGTCTCGTATCTAGCTATACGAGATTGCTCTCCATAAAGTTCCTTTGTATGGAGAAATATGCCATCTAGTTCCATATCCTCGTGCCTCCTCTGATGTTCATTGTTCATCGAGACAAGCACGATGTACTTGGCTTTCGCGCAATCTAAATCCCAGGTTTTGCGGATTTCCTTATCCGCATTACTGGATTTGGGACCAGGGACAGCAGGTGCCATAGCGGTGAGGACGTACCCCAATTTGTCATAGGTCAAAGCCATTTTGACATTCCACAGCCAATCTTTATAGTTTGGCCCTGTCAGTATATTTTTCTCTAAAAGTAACTTAAGTCCAGTCATTTTCAGGGTCGCTGGAAATAGGAGAGAGAGAAGAAAACTCTTTAGCATGATGCTCTTGCAAGTTTAGAGTGGTTTTTAGTTTATCTAAACTGGATGGCTCCCACTGTTTCTCGAATCCTTCCTCAAACCATAAAAGAAGAATTAGCCAAGACTATTCTCACCGTACAATACTTGCTTAACCGTTCAGCCAGGCTAGTGTCGATATTTCGAGGGAGGTTTTCCAACGCTTTCGCAAAGTTCCTTAATTAAATAACCTCTTTTCTCTGGGGGCGTAACCCCGCTGACACCTTTCTTGACACCTACTTGGTTTATAGCATTGATCGTTAAGTGACAAATCTCCTGATAAGTAGCATATACTCACAGTAGGATCGGGATCCAAATATCATCGTATGATAATGTTGAAGGAATTCTACCAACATTCATCAAACTCCAAATGGTATGCATCTCTTTGCAAATTTCAGTTTCTTTAGAAATTCCCGATATAAGTTTTTGCCCCATGCTCTTATGACCTTGGCTTTGGTCAAAATGTCATAAGTCACATGTCAAGTTCTACCCGTCATTATCTTGTCAATTTGAACCCATCCGTATATACCCCTGACTTTGGTCAAATGATAATACGACTGTCCCAAACCAACTCATCTATCTTATGCAACAAATGAAAACCAAGCAGCTACCAAACACTATGCCTTGACTTTGGCCAAAATGCATAGCTTGAATACTACTGAATACCAAAATGAAATGACGGAGGGCTACGAATGGTTTTGGCGAAACCGTGAACGTAGTGAACTTGATATAACCGAAGGAACCTGATAGCTTTTAAAAGGAGTGGTTAAAGCTCCGCATTTAAAAATATCTGTTTTTAAAATTAACCGAGTGGTTTCTTTTAAATTGTTCCAACGATTAAACTTTTTGGTTTATTTTCTTTGCATTATAAATAATGCGTCCCATCATTAACCTATCATTGCAGAAAACAACGAAAATACAACGTCCTCTTATGCCATCCGCATTCGCCACGGGGTCCCGTCATCACCCGTTAGGTTACTTAACTAACGACAGAGCGGGGGCTGGGCTAGCGCGGGTGTAAAACATAAGAGACGTCTAAATAGCTATCATATATAGATATTGTACATTCGTCAGACGCAATAATAGGCATTCCAGATCACAGAAGAACTTTATTGGATTTGCAAGTAATCCGTGTTTGTTTTGAGCCTGCAACAAAAGACGGATTACACAGTTGTGATGAATAGCCATTACCCCACCTAAGACCCCAACGGGTACGGCAAACTACCCACCCAGCAGTTTGTGCACCCCACCTTAGGTCTGTCCTAGGAGCAAAAACAGTAAAATGAAATAATACAACGGTGGCTACAACCGCAACCTGGATGTGTCCCGCAAAATAATATTACAACAAATTACATTTACATCAAATGAATTAAATAATAACCCATCACATAACCCCGGCTATACATCACAACAGTCCAACACAGTTCATATACACAAACAGATAAAATCCATTACAGAAATGTGCAACCCCCTGCCAACCGACATACTAGCAGTTAAGGGAGGTTTACGAACACATTATACAAACACAGATATAATCCAACAAGCAAATACCGTATAATTTCGATAGATTAAACACATTTAATTTTTCTCCAATACTTCTCTGTAAATCTGAAACCTGAGCAAAAATAAAAAATTCCAGAAAATACCAAATATCACAGAGAACCAACACAGGAAAATTGGGTTCATGAATCGGCAACTCGGCAGCGGAAGCGCGGCGGATCGGTGGGATCCGCCGCGGTTCCGCGGCGCTTTAGCCAATTCATGGGCCCAATTTTCTTGGGTGCTCTACTACTGTCATTTAGAGCAATCTGAACCACCCTGAAAAATTTTTGGACTTCATTTAAAAATCGACAGAAACTCATGATATCGGGGTTTTCCGGTTTCGTTTTTTCCGTTCAAAATTCATACAATTTTGCAAGTGAGTTATTTATTGTTTAGCGAGGCTCTGATACCACTGTAAGTCGATGTACAACACCCCACGACTTGCAGGGAGGCGGAAATATGAAAAACGATCTTGTTCTTTACTTAAACATCGACTAACCGCATGAATCGAAGCTAAACGATAACTAACATCAAACATAGAAGTTAACAATTACTATGTAAAGGGATTATACCTAAAGAACCGTGTCCTTCGACTTTACGAACTCCACCTCCTCCTCGGCCTTCTCCAAGTAGTAGACGATCCACCACGGGAGCTTAACTCCAAGCTTTGCCTCTAAACTTGAGGCAACTAGGTATCTTTAAGTGCTAATCAAAGTACCTAGATGAAATAGAGTATGGTTATGGATTAAGTAGTCTAACTAATCCTTGTACTCAACACATGAGAGGGGAGGATTAGGGTTTGAAAAGAGAGAGCTTGAGGACAGAGAAGATGAACATAATAATGAGAAGAGAAAATGAGTTATCATAATATATATCAAGCATTTTATTTTATCAAGAAAAGAAAAGAAAATGATTTACAACCATGCTTGATAAATATCTTGTGGTGATTCATCTCCATGAGTCATTAAGCAATTATGAAGCATTAATGACATGGATGAATCATCCATATGACTCACTAATCTCATTCAATGTATATGCCACCTAAACCTCCTTAGTCACCATCTTCTAGAAGCTTCTCGCGCAATTACGAGAATGCCCCTCCTATCCGTGAAAACATGGAAAAATTTAGACTGTATAAATCCAATAACCGGATACTAGTAACTGGCTTAAACCAAAGCCGACTAGTAAAAACTGTCCGAAAAGTCGTACGTGCGTAAACACACGTATGCATTCGAACCCTTGTCATAAAACCATACGAGCTCTATATCGTTTCGCCTGGAGTAGGGAAACTCTCTGCGTGGGACTCTAGAGACTCGACTACTATGCTGGCGGTGGGTTTAACCACAGACCGCAAGCGGCACTAGCTGTACGTAACGGTCCCCAGGTAGATGTCGATAAGAAGGCCGATGAGGAAACCCATCTGAACTCCTACTGAGTCTGATCTGACAATCTCCGTACAGTCTGGTCCGTTTGTCTAAGACTATCGCATATCGGGCCTAGGGGGCGGCAAGCGTCAGTCCCCTAATAGCTGTATAAGTCGTGTCGGAGCGAAGCCCATTACACCCTGAGAAACTACTGGAACCTACCAGCAAATCTCGCTTGCCCTGGCCAGGGACTTTGCGTAATGGCTCTCTGACACAGCGCGATATCAACCCCCAATACCGGGAGAGACGAATCCTTTGTAACCGCCACTGCCTCCAAGTGCTCGGGACTGCACCCAACTGCTACCTGTTTGCACGACTCCTTTGAGCCGTGGTAGGGTAGCAATCTAAGAACAGTGGGATACACTCGAGGCGAAGTAGCAGTGTCAAGTCTGCGGACTATGCTGTACTCATGTCACCTGGGAACTGTTCACTAACGACTGGTATAAAACCAACCAACAGTTCCCTGTGAGTCCTGTCCGGTGTACCCGTAACCCAACGAACACCTGCATACTATCTCCAGTACAACGTACTGACGGCTGTGGGAAAGACCATCTCCCCAACTGGGATGAGAAGCGTACACACTAGTCTACTCCGGAGTATCGATACTCTGTCTCGATAATCCAACGACTAGGGACCAGAATAAGGATGTGCTTGTGGACTACCCAGCCCCCACTAGTGTGACTGCCATCACAACGCTGGTAGTTAAGCAAGATCCTAAGAGCTCTATCAATACGTATACTCACATATTAAGATAGAAAAACCAAGTAGCATACTACCATGTTTAGCAAGACTGTTATATATATGTGAATATCTCAAGCTTCCATTAAGTAATATACAAACTAGTATGATACAATAATTGCCCCTAGGGCATATACACTAACAATACTCAACCATCCTTTAGAAGTCTCTCTAGGGGTAAGGCCTTTGTGAGTGGATCCGCTGTGTTATCCTTCGTGTCTACTCTCCTGACCTCGATCCCTTGGAGATCAACAATCTCCCTGATTAGGTGATACTTGCCTCAGAATATGTATGGAACGATGATGGGACCGGTGTTTCTAGGCCAAAGCCACAACTCCATTGTTGTCACAATAAAAGTTATTGGACGCTCAATGGTAGGAACCTTGTTCATCTCATGAACAAGAAATGCCCAGATAGCCACTTTGGCAGCATCATTGGTAGCAATATATACAGCCTTTATCGTCAGTATGTCACGGTAGCTATCTTGGAACTCTTCCAACATACCGTCCTTACACTGAGGGTTAAGACAATGCTTGTGACCGACTCTTAGTCGATCTTATCACTTTGGATGCTCGAACCAAGAACATTCTTTTAGTGCTTCTCAAGTACTTAAGAATGTCCTCCATAGCTTTCAAGTGATTCTCCCAAGATCCGATTGATTCCTGATCACTACACCTAATGAGTCATCTACATCTGTTCTGGTACATAACATCGCATACTCTGATAGAGCCTACTGCCGAAGCATAGGGTATCCCTTGCACGCGAGCTCTCTCCAAATCAGTCTTGGGAGTTGGAGAGAGTGATCCACGAGTAAGTAGGCGAACCACCACGCTTAGAATCTTCCATAAACCCCTTTGGTATGGTTTTAATGTACCCGAATTTGGGACACTCCCAACATCCACTTTAGATCTATCACCATAGATCATAATCCACAAGATGTAGTGGGTATCATCCAGATCTTTTATTGAGAATCCCCGTGATAAGAGGAGCTTGACCGAGTGTAGCATAGGAAACCATTTCCTATCAAGAGTATGTTATCAACGTACAATACGTGGAAGACAACCTTACTCTCTACTACCTTCTTGTATATACAAGGTTCATCTACCTTTTTGATGAGGTCAAATTCTTTGACTACCACATCAAAACAGATGTTCCAACTCTGCGATGCGCGCATTGTTCCTTATGGACTTAAGCATAGCTTTGAAAGTCTCAACTTTTCTATTTACACCAAGAATCTTCTCAAGATCCGTTTTCTCCTAATAGGTTTTATCCCTTCAGGTGCAAAAGTCAAAGTCATACTTTGTTGGTGTACATGAATTCCATCTTTGATCGCATAGCATCCAGCCTTTTCACAGAGTCTCTACTCTTGATGGCCTGCCTGAACCTAGTTGGAACATCATCTACCATGATGCAATCCTTGCTCCCACTGTCACCAAGAAGACCGTAGTATCTCTCGAGTGGATGAGGAACCCTACCAGATTCGCGGAGAGGCTGAGGTTTGTTGGGGACTATTGAATCCTTTGGTTTTACCAAATCATCAGCTATTAGTTTGTCTAGCTGGAACTTCTTCCAGTTCTACCTCATGACCATAAATTTCTTCACAAGAAATTCCTTTTCTAAAAAGGTGGCATGCTGAGAAACAAAACACATTTTGCTCCTCAGAGTGGTAGAAGATATTCCCTAACAAATGTTTGGGATATCCTAACAAACTTTTACAGAACTGACCTTTCCTCGAGCTTGTCCGAATTCTTCCTTTGAACATAGGCCGAACAACCCCATATCTTAACTCGTTTAAGATATGGTCTCTTCCAACACCATATCTCATATATAGTGGTAGGCCCTGATTTGGACGGAACCCCATTCAATGGGTATGCAGCTTCTCAAGTGCATAACACCAAAAGAAAACAGACAACTCAACAGTACTCATCATAGAGCGCGCCATATCTCATAGGGTGCGATACCTCCGCCCCGATACACCGTTTGTGCTGTGGTGTATACGAAGGAGTAAGCTGAGAGAGAATCACATTCTCCTTTTAGAAACTCCAGGAACTCCATGCCCAAGTATTCGCCTCCTCGATCACATCGTAGGACTGTAATACTTCTGCCCGTCTGGTTCTCAACTTCAAGCTTATATTCCTTGAATTTCTCAAAAGTCTCGGACTTATGTTTCAACAGGAACACATGTCCGAATCATGAGTGATGGTCGATGAATGTAATGAAGTACCAAGAACCAACCTGGCATTTGTAGACATAGGACCGCATACATCATCATGTATCCATCGCAAGAGTTCAGTAACTCTTTCTCTGTTTC
Organism: Agapanthus africanus; assembly: GCA_030015575.1. NCBI lineage: Eukaryota > Viridiplantae > Streptophyta > Magnoliopsida > Asparagales > Amaryllidaceae > Agapanthus > Agapanthus africanus. The sequence goes on from JASDDO010000029.1 coordinate 222,980,646, forward strand.
TAGTTAACGGAGTATTGGTCATATTATCTTTGAGACAAGACTGGAAAGTATCAAAAGATGAAAATTCGAACATATTCTCATATTCATCCTTATGTAACTTAGCTGGTCGTGTCTAATTGATATGACTTAGTCTACAATACTACAAGAAAGATTCGTTCATTTCTGAACTAGTCCTCTTGTGTGTGTTCTAGATACTTTGAACTGTGGTTTGATTTAGAACGTATATGCTATTATATAACGTACCTAATCTAATCAACTCTTGATTCAGGAAAATGTTCACAACATTATCCTCCAATACAGAATTATATCCTTCTTTAACTCAGTAAAGAACATGATGTAATGTTGTATATCAGGTTCGGTATGTAATAACATTTGTTCAGAATCAATGTATTTGGTAATACTAGGTGATATTTGCCAACTTATTTGGCTGCAACACTTACACCATTCTCTAACACTTAGAGACATATCATCCATTCTCAGTTCTCTACCTGTCTGTAGCCCATGTAACATATTACATATGCGGGATCATAATCCGGTATCACATACCTAGGACGTAGAGGATACTGAGAAACAGTTCTCGTTAACGAACACAGCCGAAGAATATGCTTCAACATGCTTAATCCTCGATTGGGTGGCATGTGAATCCATATATTCCCCAATTTTCTGTTCAGACTTATAACAATTATATGAAAGAACGGAACCAACGTTCCCTAGCTCAGTATAATAAGCAGGTTCGGTCAATGCATCCATATTATTATCTTGATTAAGGCGTGACATGGTCGCTACCAGGAGAGAGAGAGAAGAAAACACTCAGCGTGCGCTCTTGCAGAATTAGATTGGTTATTAGTTTATCTAATCAGGATGGCTCCGACTATTTTAGTCAAATCTACACTCAAAACCTAAAAGGTAAGACTAGCCGGTATTAATTACACCCTACAAGTTCGCCAATCTTTCAGCCAAGCCAGTGTCGGTACTTTGAAGGAGGTTCCCCATGCTTTCGCATGGACCTAATTAAAATAAACCTCGTTTTCACAGGGGCGTAACCCCGTTATCACCTTTCTAGACACCTATTTGATCGGCTAATTGTAATGTGTAAAACTCTCCCAGGAGTAACTCTTACTCGCAGTGGGTATCGGGATCTAACTTTCTCATAGAAGGTATGCAATCTCATTGCAAATTTCAACACTTGAAATTCCCGATAATATTTTACCCCCAGTGACTTATGACCTTTGCTATGGTCAACAAATCATAAGCACAAGTCAAGTTCTACCCATCATTTCCTGATTAATTAGACCCACCCACAGGACCCTTAACTATGGTCAACAAAGTCATATGACTGTCCTAATTAATCGCATCATATGCTGTGTAGGAAGACATCACTTAGCTACCGCACAGTACGCCTTAACTATGGTCAACAAACGTAGCACGAATACTAAGTACTCTACTTCCTAAAATGACGAAGGGTTACGACAGGTTTTTAATAAAACCTTTTGCGTAATAAACTTGATATCGTCATAGAATCGAGTGAATTTAAAAAGGAGTGTTTTTTAGGCTTTTACTAGTTTTGCTAAAGAAGTCACTCCCGGTGAAGGGATCTCGGCTCTTTCCTTATCGAATAAGGTGCAGGATATTTCACAAATACCACTATGCAAAGCAAAAACTATAAAAGCAATCAAAAGACAAACCGAGTTTGTAGTATCTGCTAGTTTCGCTAAAGAGGTCACTCCCGGGGAAGGGATCTCGGCTCTTTCCTTATCGAATAAGGTGCTAGATATTCTACAAGGAATACCGCTATGCAAAGCAAGAACTAGAGATACCAGTTTTTAAACAAGTTTCTACAACATCTTTAGGTTTCTTTTATTTTCATTAATCTCATTAATGATTTCCCATCAATTTATGCTTCCTAAGCATCACATAAGAAACAAAAGCAATAATATTAATTATATCTCATATATATAATATAGGCATTCATCTAAGAACAAATCAAGTGATCACATCACAAAATAACAGCAGCAGAAGAATCACATATGAAATATTGGATATACTAGGAATTCCGTGTTTTATTTAAGCCAGTAAAAACGCGGATTCCACGGTCGTGATGAATAGCCAAACCCAAATCCCTAGACCCCTATGAGAGCGACAAGAAACCCTACCAATTCTAGAGTTAGGAGACCCGGTATCGACTCCTCGAGATGGTCTCCCACTGGACCCTAGAACCCGGTTACTTGTGCTCCCCACCTTGGGTCTATCCTAATGCGGAAAAGTAAATAATATACATCAATGTGACATCATCCTCAACCCGGAATTTCCCCAATAAAAGAATATTACATACAATGAATTTTACATGAATGAAAATAAAAACCGTCATCTCACATAAAAACCCCGACTATTCAAAACTCGACGAGCCAATATAACATATCACAGCAACACATAACATCACATGTGTCACGACCCGAAAAGTACGGAACGTGACTGGCACTTAAATTACGAAACGTTTCGAGGCGTACGTAATCTAAGTAAGACAAAACTTACAAATCAAAACCAAATAGAGCAGTATAGTGAAGGGAAACCAAGATTTTATTGAAAGCAATTTAAATCAAATACGTCATATCAAGCTTTTTAAAAGCAACATCATTTTCCGAAAATTTCGGCAGAGTCTCCTTTGTAAATACTGGCCCCAAACGGGTACAAAACAGAAATATATACACAATATGAAATAAGGCATCCCCAAGCGTGGGCTAGCTCTTCGCACAAGGCGGACTCAAAATCACACGCAATATAAATCATCACTATGCAAAATAAGCATATAAAGGCTCAAAGTAATAAAGTATCATGTCGGCTCAAGTGAGCTCGACCCAGAGAAACAACATAAAGGTACAAGTCTCACTGTCTTATTTCTAAGTCGCTAATACAATAATACATGTGGTAGATACGGTAGATGGAGTATAGTTGATACAATAATGACACAAGATGGGAACAAAATAACCCCGCAACCCACCTATGAACAATGCTGCGAGTCCAAGCAAAAGTGGAGGTGCGCCCGCCGCTACTATATTGACGGGTTAGACCTGCAAAACACTGTGGCACGACGGGGGTGAGTTGTCAACTCGTGAGTAAAAAGTAACACCTAATAAGGCTATCGTAAGCTTGTATACAATGATACCACTGCCTACATATACTAATATGATGCGATGTAATAATATGTATGCAACTTGAATGCAATAACAATACGAAATTTGAATATGATTAACATGGAAAATCTGTATTCTTATCTTAATAAACTTCTAAAATTTGATTGTAGTTTCAACAATGAAATCAATATAAATCCCTGTCAAGTATCGACACCAAATATAAATATCTCAATAATCCCGGGCTCCGGCAATCCGGACTGGCCCATATATCAAAATCTCGAGCTCCAGCAATCCGGACTGGCCTATATATCATAACTCAAGACTACGACGGTATCCTCCGCATCACAAATAACCGGTCAGTAGTGCTCCCCAGCCGGGCTCAACACCATCATCTGCGACCATCTTGCCCTGGGGTACTGCACCGGGTCTACCATGCACTCACAAACGGTTCCTCCTACTCCTCGAATCGGGTGTATGATACTGCTCAGGCACCGAGAAATCTCATGGTGGACGATAGATGCATCATATCATGAGAAAACCGCAACTTACATTTTTAAAATGGTAATATGTTTTCAAATCCTTGCGGTTTCTCCAAATCCATAAATCTCATAAATACGGAAATCCTCGAGAAGAATCATGATACATGAATGTCTATGATATTAACAATATGCAATGCAATGCGGAAACTGGAAAGCTATGCATGAACAATGATGCAATAAGATATGTGCACATGACTAGCAATCCTACATATCCATATTGATGAATTAAATATATCAATTGCAGGTTTATTAATCAATAATTGGTGCAAGTGATAAGATGTGGATTTAAACAAGTAATAAAGTATTCGTGGCATAGCAATTACCAAGGCGTGTGTGTCCTCATGAATAGTGCCCGTGCAACATAAACCAAAGGTAATAGTGCGAGTGTCCTATGAGGTACTAGCACGGTATATATATATATATATATATATATATGATGCAATGCAACGGGATGATTAATTAGGAACTACGCTTGTAATTTTAAGTACTAAACGAAATTCTATCTATGAGGCGTCTTGCGCCATCCAAACGATTCCCCCGTAGATGTGTACATCTACTCACCGGAAAGCTTCAGTTAGCCTGGTCCACTCACCGCTTTTCCTTTCCGTGCCGCGTCCGAAGTCTCCGCGACCGATCCTGGAATTTGCACAAACGCAAAACATCACGCTAAAACTCTGGGAAGGTATGAGGACAACGATGCAAAGAATAAACGTCCTCAAGCTATACTTGTGTGCACAAAAAAAAAGTACGACATCGCCACAAGCTCAACTAGATTTGCTATACGAAACAACCACTAAACCTAGAACTTGATCATACCTATCGCTCATTCGCAATACCCTAATTATCATAGGGGATGTTATATATATAGTCACAACATCAAATTAAATCAACACCTAATTATAAAAAAAACCTAGTAAGCATTCAAATAGGATTTTGGTGAAAACATTCATGTATTAATGACCTAATGGCCACATTCAAAAGTAATCTTCTAAATTAAGCCATGCTCCACTATTTAAAATAATCTCTAAAAAAACACTCAAAAATCATGCAATTTTCTTGCATAATCACTTGATTAGAATAAATTGAAGCTCACATAAGAAAGGTAACTACTTAGATTAGGTTTTTATAGTCACTAGATAGAAAACTAAGCGTAGTTAACATAGTAATGATGGTTGAAACCCTAGTTCTAACTCAAACCCTCATCTTTAAAAACCCAAACTTGAAATTAGCAACAATTTAACACTTAAACAATTTAGTTTATGGAAATTAACTAACAAGTATCAATTGGGTGAACATTTATACCTCAAATTTTAGAGATCTATCATGTGACTTAGCCTCCCCAAAATGGTCTCATTGCTCCAAGATTCAAGCAAGATTTGGCTAAGGAGATTGGATGGAGAATTGGCTTGAAATTGTGAGGTTTTAATTGGATTTTTGATGTATTTTTAGGAATTTTTAGAGATGGAAAGAGATGGAAAACAAGTGGGGGGGAAGGCTGCAGGTTTCGGCCGTAAAGAAGATTGGGGAGGAAGTGTGGGTGTCACGACCCAAAATATTAGCTCGCGGCCAGCACTTAAATCACGCGACGTCTACAGGCATAACGTAATTTAAGTAAGCTGAAACCCATAAATCTAAATCTTTTTAAGAAATAAAGATATAGTAAAGCATGTTTCGTCCTTTGAAAAAAAATGGGCAGCACCTCCTTTGTAAAAACCAACCCCGAAACCGGGTACAACACAGAATAATATAAAGCATCCCCAAACGGGAGCAAATCACGCCCAACAGCGGAAACAACCACCACAAGTATAAATAACAAGTATACGACGCCCAATGGCGTAGATCCACATAAGGAAATAAAGTAAAGCAAGACATCAACCCCAAAAGTGAACATAAAACCCATCGCTCAAGTCTCTCAACTACAAGTCTTCTAAGTCTGCAACATATACACTTACTAGTTTCTGAATTGATGGAGTGACTAAAAATAATATGAATAATGAATACAAGAGGGGCACGATCCAACATGTACCACCTACCACAAGCAAGTCACCCGAAAACAGCTGTGTGCCAGCGATGCCGCAACTGATCCATGCGGCCAACCTGCAAGAACTGTGGCACAACAGGGGTGAGTTGCCAACTCATGAATAGAAAAACATCACCAGGTAGAAATCGAATAAACAACGATTCCTAGGTCAACTATATCATAAAGGTAATACTATGATATCTAGGGTAACCGTATCTGCATATGTGCCAACACATGGTAAATGCCTATAAGCAAGTGGATAATCATCCAACAATATAATCAATACATGTATGTAGTGGATCTCGTCCACAATATAATCAATTCATGTATGTAGTGGATCTCGTCCACAATATAATCAATGATGTATGCAGGTGGATATCGTCAACAATATAATCAATGCATGTATGCAGTGGATCTCGTCCAGAATATAATCAATGCATTTATGCAGGTGGATCTCGTCCAACAATATAATCAATGCATGTAAGCAGTGGATCTCGTCCACGTGTCAACTACGGACATAAAAACTCATGCATGTAAATATCATAAAAACATATGCAGGAAAAATGAGGATATAGATCAACGTGTGTCACTCGTGACACAACAAAATCATGGAACCGGAGTGTCCACATCGACACTCGAAAACATCATGAAAACAGTGTCTTGCATCGACACGTAAATCCTCATGTCTCAGGCACCATCACCATGACTAGCCCTGATGGCATGTCCGTACATCACTCCGGTCGGTATCCCCAAGATAACCGCTGAGTCCAAATAAAATCACTGGTAGGTAGTGGTACCTCTGTCAGGCTTATCGTCCACACAACGAAATCACCACTCGCCCTGGGGTACCATTCCGGGTTCACCATGTACCCGCAGACGATGCCTCCCGCTCCTTAAATCGAGTTTCACATACCAATCTCAGAACCAAGAAATCACATGGTAGACGCACTGAAATATTATATCAAGAGAAACCGGGTTTTCAAACAACAAATAATTTCTTGAAATACCCCCATTGTTCTCAAATCCACAAATCACATGAAATCCATATCTCAATGCGTAAATCCATGAAAACTGATATATACAACATAAAACAGCAATATGAGCATATTAAGGGAAAACCGCTCTTTTAAATGAATCCCGTTTTAAAATATATCATGCGGTTCCAAATTCTCCGAAAAACAAGTGCAACGTCATATGAGGTGTACATGTAACTGTAGCAAGGTATAAATATCTACATGTAAGGAAGTATGTATGATGCATTTCAGAAGCGCAATAGCACAATAATCCACGTCTCATTATCACCTGTCAATACAATACCACTTAGGGATATATGCAACTATAGCAAGATATGTGGGTGTACACGTCAGTATGTAAGCATGATGTACATGTAGCTATAGCAGAGTATGTGGGTGTACATGTCAGTATATCATGCAACCTAACATAGTGATGTGAACATGGCAATATATCATAGCATGATGCAGCAATTTTACTGTGTAAGTGACATAGCAATTATCGATGATGAAGTGTGTGAGCCGGCAATCTGTGTAAGTGTAAAATACGCATCATCGATAATGGTGTAGGTGTACTAGCACAGGTGTAAGAAATGCAATGAGAATAGCATGAATGCAGCACAATGCATATAGTGAATCATATGCTATAAGGTATACATATCAACAAGACCGAGTCGGTGAATCTATCAAACGACATCCAGTCTCACAACACCACGTACAGTACAATCCATCATACGGCATCCTCTAATCAAGGGTATGGATAAATCAACAAGTAAAACTCATTGCGTACGGTCATCTAACTTACGGTGGCATTAAACAAATAGGGATTCTATCAACCTATACAACATCGGGGTACGGATCTAAGTCTCGTACGGTATATCACTCAAAATACAACACATTATCCATATAAATATATATATCTTTCTCTCAGGTCACATCCATGTCAAACTCGTATCAGGGGACCTACAAAGGTATCAACAATCTCATATCGACTCGAATCCATAAAATGACATATCACACTAAGTCATCATATCACATCATATACTCGTTCATCAGATTAATAAACGTCACACTTGATTCTTGATTGGGAGTGAGATTTTACTTGCGCTTACGCTATTTGTGATCAAAGAATTTACCGCAATCAAGAATGGTGTTGCTTGGTAGCTAGCCGGTTGAGTACGGGTCTGTCCACAGGGAGATAGATTCCTTACATTTATGTTCTAACGAGTTAATCCAAAAAATGGTGTTTTTATTTTAAAATCTAAGAATGAGATAAAAGTTTATAAAATGCTTGCTAGGGTTAGGATTAGGTTGGTTTGGAAAGTCAATTACTTCTCACCGCTTTCTTTGCCCTAATTAAGAACTTTTAGGTGTTAAGGTAATTGTTAACAAAGGGGATTAGAACGATCGGGAAGAAACTAGGTTTCCTCCTCTTGGTCCTTGTCCGTCCTTTCTTAACTCATACCCTAACATCCATGGAAATCGTACACAATCGGCCTTTAACTATGGTATCACCGCTACCTCGTGGGATAAGGTGCCGTAGTGAGCGGTCTGTCTATGTTTGCATAGAGTCCTATTTAAAATGTATAACGGGCAAGAAAGGGGTGAGAGATTTTCATCCCTCAAACCTTCCCAAATCTTACCCTAACAAGTGAGGAACTACTCACTCATTAGGGAATTGATAAACGAATTCATTTTTATGGTTTTCTTTTAATTAACTACGGCAGATAAAAAATTTATAACTACGGCAGAGAAATAAAATTGCTAGATAACTAGGGCAGAAAAGAAATTAAAATAACTAAGGCAAGAAAAAAAACTTACTTCTTTATTGATACACTCTTTGACGTTTACAAGGAATTGAAAATCTAAGATCTAGAAATTAAAAGAGGCACCTAAAAAGTGGCACGCTCCAAAAAGAGCTATAGGATTCCTATTTATAGATAATAGAAACCCTAGGGTTTACATCTGATCCATATCTAGAATTACAAAAATACCCTAAGAAAACCGGGTCAACGCACCGACTCCACCGACACGCACCGATATGCGCCGACACGTGCACAGCACGGCCGTGGATCCACGGCCATTAGCATAGTTTGGCCGCGGTTCCGCGGCCAAGTGATGGGCTTGTTGGCTCAATTTTCTAGGGCTTCTTCCTGTTGCTATTTGCTTGAATTTTCTTCACTTGATTATTCAAAATGTCTTCTAGTTTCTTCCAGATTTCCACAGTGCAGAATGTTGTGGACTTTTACCGTTCGTTTCGCGTTGAAGTCTTGAATCTTTGTGCTGCTTTCATACCTTATGCAATTGAACTGTTCATTGATCTTCACTTGTTCCTTAAACTGTAGGCGGCATCATAAAGATTCTTCTCTTTGTTGGTCATAGTCTCACTTTTGAAGCGTCTTTTCACCATTTACACTGTATTGTTCCGAGAACCTGTAATCTGCAACTATTCAACAGACATGGATCAAAAGCACTTATTTTTTTGTAAAATGATTAAGAATGGGGAATATAATAATGCAAAATTATGAGATTAACAAATACCCCTAAACTTATCTTTTGCTCGTCCCGAGCAAAACTACTTTTATTCTCGAAAAAGCCTAACCACACTTTCGCAGGGAAACGGGATTGCATTGAGTTCGTGGAACAAGTCGTTAAACCTCTAGGTGTCCCTAGTAGGAGGAGTGTTGTCTCCTGAGGGTTTTCAGCGGATACCACCCACAAAATCCTATCAATTTGGCCTATTGACTTTTATTCTTCAATTCGGTGTTCTAGCAAGAAATTCTATTATCTTCAACTCAGAAATTATCAACCAATATTTTTCACACTTCCTTATCATTTAACTTAAGATTGTATATGTTGTGTAAATTTATCTAGATTTTAGCATCTTTTGAGTTTTCCTTCTAAGGATCAATCTCAACTTAGGAATTTTTATCATCTCTACTAAAGATATAAGTCCTATTTTTCAATTCTATCTTTCTTCCAAACCCCAATCATATACCCCTACGTGTGTGTATGTATCACCCCTACACTTGGAAATTCAATTCAAGATCTTATACTCTTGTCTATCGTCCAAAGTACTTTTTGTTGGTGAATTTTTAAATGAAATTGCACACACATCCTTCATGCGACCGTTAATACTTCTTGAGGTATTAACGACCGATTACAAAATGTGTTCGTGCATTAAGGCGTAATTCCTCGTCTTGTAATACATAAGTCTTTAGCAGTAACATCCAAACCAGTTGGTCTAAGGCATTAGGTGATGAAGCACCCTCACTATATATTTTTCTATTTATGCAGCCTTAAGTAATTACAAAACCAGTGTTAATTTTTTATCTCTTTATTCACACTTGTACTTTTATTTTATTTTCCTTTATACTAAGGATTTTAGACAAGAGCATTTCAAGGTATCCTCTACTATTCCAAGTTTCAAGGTGCGTGTTTGTGCAAGTTGTAGGGTATATATTTATAGAATTTAGACTTAAGGTTCGGAATTATTTTTCAGACTTACACTTTAATAAAAAATTCAAATACTCTTCCCTTATTTTGACTTAGCCCAAAAAGTGAACTCAAAATTCGACTATTTCTATATAAACTCCAAAGACATATATTTCTACCGTTAAATTTTAATAAAGGTTATTTTTAGGGTTTTTGATTTACTATGTTTTGGATCTAGTTTTTTCCTAGCTAGTTAATCGTCTTGTCAAACTTAAGTCAATTATGGCCAAAATTGAATCTTTCAATTTTTATAATTTTTAAATTTTTAAATTTTTATTTGTTTTAAAATAAGTATGCAAATGCAAAAATATACATATGAATGCGAAGGTAGAAAACTTACCGAACGCACCCACAAACTTAAACTTGACAGTGTCCACACTGTCATGCCACACCAAGAGGGTCAAAATGTCGACACTTCCCTGTTTATTTTTTTATTTTTTATTTTTTTATATATTTTTTTACTGTTTGTTAAAAGAAAAACAAAATATATATAGAAAAAGGTCCCCGCCAAACTTAAGTGAGACAGTGTTTCCAATGTTTAAGCGTTAAAATTCAGAGTTAGGGAGAAGAAAAGCACAGTATCAAGCTATACAAGGCCTTACACAGGCCAAATGTTAGCACCAACCATTCAAAAATTTTATCGTTATAATGGTGTTGTTGGTGAAAGAATGGAGTGTAGACAAAAGAAATGAGAAACACACGAGACCGTGTGGAGATAGAAGCAATATACGGTCTCGGTGGAGGAGAAGAATTGCTGAAGGGAAAAAGAAATGGTGGTGGTGGTTCGACTTCTTTAGGTGGAGGTTAATTAATCACAAAATCCGTGTCGTTTAAGAATGCGAGTTCGTCGGCGAAAATATCTTGGAAACTTTCATCGAAGGTCCGATTGAACGTTTCAATGTCAATAAGTGTCACGCCAGAATTCAACACACTAGATTTTTCAAAAATTACGGAGGTAGGAGACTCGTAAAGCTCATCTACCTTATTCTCAAAAGATTCTTAATCAAGTTGTTTTTCTAAAATTATCGAACTCAAAATATCGGATTGTGATTCATTAACACTCGATATCATTAAAGGAAGATTAGAAGAAGAACCAAAGAAAGTGGGAATACGAACTTGAGGGTGGGGATGGAGTGTATAAATTAGCACAATTTGTAATAACCGATGTGTAAAAAGAGATTGTGCTAATCTATCAACCCACGAAGAAATAAGATCAAATCCCTCAAGATTCGTGAGAAAACATGGGTACGTCGAACTTGGTAAACCAGCCATTGAAAATGAAAAGTATATGGTTTCTTGAGTGGTCGGAACGATGAAGGGGAGTGATTTAGGAAGGGTAACAGTTAAAGGTTCCGGAGGGTCTACGCAGTCAGTGGAAAGAACAGGATGAATTGGAAAATCCGACTCATCAAACAAAACTGGTTTATCCTCAATAATTTCCTCAATATTCTCCTCAAAATTTAGCTTATCCATGCCATTCTCATCAAAATCAAGACACATATGAAGTTCGGGAAAAACATTTAATGACTCGGGATGATAAATTGGAGAGAAAAATTCAGTCAAATCTACGGGTTCATCATCCAAAATATTCCCGACGTCAATATCCTCAATCAAGTGAAAATCAATTTTTTTAGACACCTCATCAAAAGCATGGATATTTATCAATTCAGGTTCTAGATTGGAGGTGTAAAGTTCAAAAGGATTAGGTGTGGGTTCACTCGAAAGAGACCCTTCACAATCTAGCAAATCAAGCACTATAATGTCGCACAACTCATTAAATGTTTTATTTTCAACTGGTGAATCATTTTGGACACTTGATAGACATTCATAACCGGAGTTGTGGGATTCAATTGGGGATGGGTAGGGTTGATTTGGAATGGTGCACAGCTCACTCTCTTCACTCAAATTCTCAATCCGTCCCACCGCCCCATCATACATTGTAAAATTTGGAGCTAGTTAGAAACTAGCTACCGGTTCACTAGGTTGTCTTGATGAATTAAGGGCGGCTATGGTCGCATTCAAATTCCTCATCTGTTGGTTTGTCGCTACAATATAAGCTTGCAACGACTGTTCCAGACTAGACATGGGTTGTGAAGGGGTTTCAGTAAAATATTCAAAATTGTTTGGATTCTGAAAACTCCCAAATGGCTGTGTAGAAACAATGTCTAAGGAAGGTGCGAAAGTCGGGTAGGACAGGTAAGAATTGAATGGTTGGACAGGAGTAGGATCAACATTTGGATAAAAAGGTGAATGAACTTGTTGATCCCAAGAACTGCAAGTGTTGAAAGGAGTGAAAGATCGGTTACGAGATTGTTCAATATGTTCAGCAATAGACATGGGTTTCGGGGTTACAACAGGACTCGAAAAAGGAGTATCAACGTAAGAAGGTGGTGAAGGTTGAAACGGTTGATACACAGTGGATTGCGGAGTCCAATTGTTTCTCCTAGATGCTTCTATTCGATCTTTCAAAGAAATTTTGGGCATGGATGGATCGTCCGTAATTCGACCAAAACAATTCACGTAGGAAGCAAAGTTTGGTTGAGGGTACCAAAGTTCGGCAAGAGTTTTGGGAGGTGGGGTACCCATGATGTGAGAAAGGAGAAGAAAAAGAATGCGATGAATTTTTATTTTTAATTTTTTTTAAATTATTTTAATTTTTTATAATTTTATTTATTTATTTAAAAAAATTGTTTGTTTTTGGAGTTTTGAAATTTTTGAAAGTGTTTTTTTTAGAAATAGTTTTGCAAAAATTTATATGGAACTACGGCACAATCATAATTTGAACATGCATAATCAAGCCTAAATCTAGGGTCTCCTAAGTCAACTAGACTGCTCCTCACTGTTCCAAAGGACAAGTTGTGAGATCCTCAAATCGCCTCTTCACCGCCAATTGTGGACAAGTAAGCACAAGTAAAGAAAGGAGTGATCCGCTCACGAATCACTGTAAGACAGGCCTTTTAAAATTATTTTTCCCACTTGTCTAGCCTAGGCACCACAAAGTCAGGTTTAGATAAACGACCGATACCTACAACCATTCCTTTGTCCGAATGAGCACGACAGTCCTTATTGGCTGAGTCTAATATTTTTTAATTAACTCAAGGGTTGATGCAAAATGTTTTTTGTGATTTTTGGGGTCCTAGGAAGGGTAATGAAATCCCCACCTAATCTGGATTGATGTTATAGCCCCTTAAAAGTCCGTTTTAAAAATGCAAAGCAGTAAACACACAAAATCTAAAACACTTTCAAATATTTTTTTTAATTTTGCAGCACAAAGAATCCTGCAAAAAAACAATTTATTGGAGAGGGAGAAGAATTTTTGCGCAAAGAATCCTGCAGGAAAAATTTTCTGCGGAGTTTAGGGGGTTACAGAGGAGGTAAGGAATACTTACAGAAAAACTGTGTTGCTGACGTCAGCAACAGGCCGCGGATCCGCCGCCAAATGATGCCTAAGACCGCGGTTCCACGGTGTGTTAGTTGGATCAGGCCGTTAAATTTTTTCTGTTATCTTGTTATGATTCTTCTCTGTCTGTTCAGATCTTCTGTTTCTGGATTTGTTCACCGAGCGTGCTCCAGATCTGAATCTTCTGTTTCTTTTCCTGCACAATTCATACAATACCCCTCAAGAAGAACAAGATGATTTTTATTTTATTTTATCTTTTTGATTTAAAATTTTTCAATTTTTATAATTTAATTTTTTTTTATTTTTTATAAAATTTTTAACCCGAAATTACACGAAGAAAGAGACTGCCGTCTCCCTGGCAACGGTGCCATTTGATTGGGAGTGAGATTTTACGTGCGCTTACGCTATTTGTGATCAAAGAATTAACCGCAATCAAGAACGGTGTCGCTTGGTAGCTAGCCGGTTGAGTACGGGTCGGTCCATAGGGAGATGAATTCCTTATCTTTATGTTTTAACGAGTTAATCCAAAAAAAATGGTGTTTTTATTTTAAAATCTAAGAATGAGATAAAAGTTTATAAAATGCTTGCTAGGGTTAGGATTAGGTTGGTTTGGAAAGTCAATTATTTCTCACCGCTTTCTTTGCCCTAATTAAGAACTTTTAGGTGTTAAGGTAAGTGTTAACAAAAGGGATTAGCATGATCGGGAAGAAACTAGGTTTCTTCCTCTTGGTCCTTGTCCGTCCTTTCTTAACTCTTATCCTAACCTCCATTGAAATCGTAGAAAATCGGTCTTTAACTATGGTATCACCGCTACCTCGTGGGATAGGGTGCCGTAGTTAGCGGTGTGTGTATGTATGCATAGAGTCCTATTTAAAATGTATAACGGGCAAGAAAGGGGTGAGAGATTTTCATCTCTCAAACCTTCCCAAACTTAACCCTGACAAGTGAGGAACTACTCACTCATTAGGGAATTGAAAATGAATTCATTTTTATGGTTTTCTTTTAATTAACTATGGCAGATAAAAAATTTATAACTACGGCAGAGAAATAAAATTGCTAGATAACTAGGGCAGAAAAGAAATTAAAATAACTAAGGCAAGATAACAAAAAACTTACTTCTTTATTGATGCACTCTTTGACGTTTACAAGGAATTGAAAATCTAAGATCTAGAAATTAAAAGAGGCATCTCTAAAGAGACACCCAAAAAGAGGCACGCTCCAAAAAGAGCTGTAGGATTCCTATTTATAGATAATAGAAACCCTAGGGTTTACATCTGATCCATATCTAGAATTACAGAAATAGCCTAAGAAAACAGGGTCAACGCATTGACTCCATCGACACGCACCGACATGCGCACGTGCACAGCACGGTGGCGGATCCGCGGCCATAAGCATGGTTTGGCCGCGGTTCCGCTGCCAAGTGATGGGCTTGTTGGCTCAATTTTCTAGGGATTTTTCCTGGTGCTATTTTCTTGACTTTTCTTCACTTGATTCTTCAGAATGTCTTCTAGTTTCTTCTAGATTTCCACAGTGCAGAATATTGTGGACTTTTACCGTTCGCTTCGCGTTGAAGTCTTGAATCTTTGTGCTGCCTTCGTACCTTATGCAACCGAACTGTTCATTGATTTTCACTTGTCCCTTAAACTGTAGGCGGCATCATAAAGATTCTTCTCTTTGTTGGTCGTAGTCTCACTTTTGTAGCGTCATTTCACCATTTACATTGTATTGTTCCGAGAACCTGTAACCTGCAACTATTCAACAGACATGGATCAAAAGCACCTATTTATTTGTAAAATGATTAAGAATGGGGAATATAATAATGCAAAATTATGAGATGAACAATTCTCTTTAAATTTGTAGCCATCATGATTCACTTATCATTTCATATTCTTCTAAGTCCAATGTTCATTAACATAAACTTCAATCATACTATCGTTTGTAAATCCTACAATCAGGTCTGTCGCATATCATTATCAGGGTAACATAATCAAATGATATTCCATATCAATGGTTGCGGGGGTGCTATACGCCATCCACCCGACTTCCCCTGTAGATATAAATCTACTCACCTGCTAAACACCTCGCTTAGCCGTATTCAATGCGCTTCGTCATCTCAAAATCCACGCGAAGGTACCTACAATCAATATGAAATCGCAATGCTATTAACATCAAATTCCGAAATCCAAATACGGCACGTGGTGCGCTCATAGGTTAGAACCTATAGCCTACACATGCAAAATAATCAACTACCCTTGTGGTTGACGTACAAACATTCAACGACCAAATACCATATCCAAAACTCAAACCAAAAATCCAAATGCCAGAAAACATTGCCGAAACCCTAAATAGTATACTGTAAAATGGTATAAGAAATTATACCGATCGATTCGTGTCCTTCGGTCTTTAGCTATAAGTCCACGCTTCTCGCGGCCTCTCCAATCCCCTCATCGAAGTAGCACCACGTCAACGAATCTTTATACGGGCTCCCGCTTCAAATTGAAGCAACTCGGACATGAAGTTCACTAACCGACATGTCCAAGATTGAAGTAGGGATAGTGTAGAATATTTTGTCTCAAGGAACCCAAGCCATTGGGTGAAGGTTAATGAAGTTGCCACTGGAGTGTAATGGAGTGAACAAAGAAATTTGCAAAGGAATCAATTTTCCTCAACCCAAAGAAAGGGCTCGGCCAAGTGTGTAGCACACCAAGTGCTCACTGGAAAAACTAATGAAGAAGTGAGCTCAAATATGTATATATGAAAACCATCATCCAAGAAATTAATCCCTCTCATTTAAAAAAAAAGTATGGCCGTTCAAGACAAGCTCACTGCGAAGGGGGGGGGGTGAGCAAAAGAAAGCTAGTGGTGACCATAAGATTAATATCTTCACAAAAATCTCCATTCAAATATCTTTAGAATGACAAAATCAATTAATGCTCAAATGAGTCACTATAATACACCTCATCATCCTAGAACAATCCCACACCCACTAGAAATTTCGGCCATGTCATGATAAATGATAATTTGGCCCAAAAAGAATGCACACATGAAAACATTATTTAAGTGTATAAATAACACATTAAAATAATATTTAATTCGGTAAAATTTCTATGTGAACCAAAACTTCCCATTGACCCCCAAAGCTCGTGCACTAGCTTTACTTTAGCTAAAATAGGTGCCGGAAAGTTTATACGGAAGTTTGATCAAAATCGATTAAAACGGAAAATACCGACTATTTTACCCTAAAACGGAAAAATTCGTATAACGATTTCAGAAACGTTACAATCTTCCCCCTTAAAGAAATTCGGTTCACGAATTTAAATTTAAATTAAAACCCCCAAATTCTAAAACATTACAATAAACAACTATATCAACGGGGCTTCGAAATAACGGAAGAAACAGAAAACCACATCGCATCCTGCGCGCCGGAAAAATGAGTACTAAACTCAAAACCGATCTCCTTCAAGCGTCATGCAAATAAACGGACTTGCACGCATATCGTCGGAGTCACAAAGGAGACACAACTATCAAATCCATAACCGAAATACCATATGAACTAATCAAATACCATAATACATATATAGTACGCATCCTGTTTGAGAAAAAAAACTCCCAAAACCGAATAAATCATATGCATAATCTTTTCTGAATTTCCATGTAATGCATAACTCACGGCATAAGTGGCAGACTCTTATCTGTAAAGTAATAATATACTAGCATACATGTTTTTCCAAAATATGCGTCCCGGCTTTTTGAAACATCCCAAAAGGTTTATTTGTAAACGTTCGTGTCACTCGCAGACATGTAAGAAATAGTGAGACTATAGCTCCTTTTTAAAACCTCTTGGTAAACTTTTTATGCATGCAAAAGTACACAGGTACCGTCTTCGGATCAGTCCTGTTAGGGTACTACAAAGTATAGGGCCTCATCATGAAAACAAAGTGCTCAAAAGCAAAATCATCCTCATAAGGCATATCCAACAATCACGTACGTCTGGTGCGCATGGAAATCAAACCCAAATAAAAGTGCCAATATGCACGAAAGAAAATCTAAGTGCAACGGGTGTGCACGAAAGTATCTGTCCAGTACAACAGGTGTGCACGATAACAACATCTAGTGCATCTATAGTGCACGAAAATCTCAACCAGTGCAACTGATCAGTCGAAAATACTGCATTTTTAACACGTCAATTTCCCTATCTTTTGCATTCATCTAGAGGTGTTCAGTATTCTTATTGCACATATTAGCAAAACACCTGTATAATACTGAATTAACTGTACTGTATATTAAAACCGGCATTTCTAGGGAAATTGACTGTTTATCATGGCATCGCATCATTCTTTTATAGTGCAACTCTTGTCTCGAGAAATTGTGCAGGAAATTGCAGGAACAAAGCCAAAATTGGGAAAAGAGCTAATCAAGAATACACCAACTCCAGGATTTGAGATCTGGTAGTGATACAGAAAGCCATATGAGATTTCATATATTTTATAAAGGCCCAAATGTTAGCCCAAGAAACACCAGAAGAGTTTAAGCCCCAAGGCTTCAACAGAGCCGCGGATCCGCGGCCGGAGCTGGCTTGCGCCGCGAATCCGCGGCTTGGTGACGTCAGCAAGCCCTCAAATTTTCTCCACGTGTCTCTAATAACGGCCCAAGCTTCCAGAACTCCCCAGAAACTCCACGTGGCTTCATCTAGAAGGCTCGGCCTAACAAATTATTTCTAGAAGGCTCTCTTTAACAAACTTTTGGATGGAAATTTGAAATTTGAAATCCTAGATCTAGGGTTGTGAGGTCTATAAAAAGGAGCCTAGATTTAGGGTTGAGGTTGTTCATTAAATCATTAGTTAGTTGTTCTTCATCTCCCCCAAATCCACTTACAAGTTGAGTGACACAACTTGTTACCCTAAATCCAAAATCCAAAGCCAAATTCAAGATCCCGAGTACCATTCAAGCGAGAAGCCTTCAACCTTTTAGGAGCGGAGCCGATCTTCAATCGAGCAAGTGATCCAAGCCGATCCGCGACTTAAGGAGATGAGCGAAGCCAAATCGACGATCGAGTTCTTCCTCTTGTAGTTCTTGACCGATTTGTAACGGAATTGTTGATAAATAAAAGGTGAAATTCTTTAATCTTGCTTTCTTTAAATTCTTGCATCATGATTCGATCTCAATTTGTGATTGTGGTTCTTGTTGTGATGTTTGAGTAAAACTCCGCTCGTAAAGGAGTCGAGACGATCAATAGAATGATGATGTAACAAATCTTAAAACGATTCTTAAGTCCTACGAGTTTTGTAAACCCTAGCAAATTGAAGAATCGACAACCTAGTTTCGGTATGATGCTTTCTTGATTGTGATCGCTCGAAATTAGGGATCCACGATCGATTCTTAAATTTACTAGAGGCAAGGATATGAATGATATCGACGAAGGAACAAGGGATAAATGATGAAACCCTAGTTTCACAAGAAATCCCTAATTCTCGTTGATCAACATCGATCTAGTATCAATTCATCGATGGATAAGAATACGTGATCGCTAGATTTCATCACATCTATAGATCCGATCGATTCCTACGAGCCTCATTTCGATTCTTGATATTTGATTTGGAAATCATCACAAATTCTCAATTCTTGGTTTTATCGTTTCTTGATTTAGACTAGATTTTTCTAATTCTTGAAATTCAATTTGCAAATCAAGAATTGTTTCTTTTCTTTTCTTTAAAGTTTCGACTCATTTAATTCTAAACACGAACGATTACACTTTCCCTAGCACTTACTAACGCGCTACATCCGACACCGTTATTGATTGCGGTCAAAATATTTTTGGTTGTGATTTGTATACAATTTTCCTACTACACAATCCGAAATCGTTTCAATCAGCAACTGTCATGTACGAACGAAAATCACAATCGAGTGCATCAGGTGTGCTTAAAATCATATCACGCGCCCAATGTGCGCGAAAGTCCAAGTCAAGTGCATCCGTCATGCACAAACGAAATCGAAATCAAGTGCATCCCAAATGCACGAAATATCAAATCCTGTGCATCTATTGCACGAAATATCAAATCCTGTGCATCCAGTGCACGAAATATCATCAATAACTCAAATGCGTATGAAAACTACACCAAGTGTACCAAGGTGAAAAAAATCATAAACGTGTGCAACTGCGTGCACAAAACACGTATCAATGCACTGCATGCACATATGAGCTATACCGAGTGCTAAAATCAAATCGAGTGCGTACCATACGTACATATCAAATCAACTGTGTGAAATCCACGAAATCATAAACATGTGCAGCTAAGGCTCAAAATCAATAACAAGTGCAAATAGATATGCACAAATCACGAACCAATACAGCAATGTGTAAAACGTATATCCAGTGCAACAACTATGCACGAAATTTAAATACCCAGTAGGTGCAGCCATGGTGCACAAAATATCATGAAACTCAAATCCAAGCGATATAAGCGTGATACTTGGATCACAACGCAAATCTCAACACATGACAATGAGGTACACCTCCTACAATGTCGAAGAAAAGTCGGTGCGCCCAAACTGGCAGAGCAAGAACATCTGTTTGCCTTCTGCTCACTATCTGGCGTCTTCTGTCTCTGTGTCCCTATTTCTCTGTGGATCACAAATCTCGCACTCTATCGTCTCATCTTCTCGGTCAGGTGTGCTAATGGGAATGATTCCGCTCTGGCACTCCTTAGGTCAACTCTCGGCCAATTAGTATGAGCACTTATAAAGCAGCACGTCACTGGAGTCGGCCTCTGGCCCTCAGAATACACGTGACACATCTGATCCTCGGTGCAATCTCGTCGTAGCAGTGTCCTGGAAGGAGCCTGGTCAGGGTCTCTTCCGATCTTGCCTACGCCGAACTATACGGAGGCTGGTACTCTTACAAAATCTACTCCCGCTTTCTGGACATCTACGTTCTCATTACAATATTTTCTCGGGAACTTGCCGTATCGCAACGCCTCTGCATACATATCATATCTCTAATATCGACGGGGAGTAACCACAGCTCGTCAGCATCATGCACGAACCTCTTATTCCACTCGTCTTTATTATCGTCCACCTGACATCATGTCATGCTATCTGCGTACTGCAAATGTTCTCGGCGACAATCATTCCGGAATCTCTCGCACGGACTTGAAATCACAAACTCGGTATCTTCATCACTCTGTAGAAGATCTTTAGCCGAACACGTCCTCGGGAACTCGTCCCAACCATCGGAGGAATACTCAAAACTCATCCGTTTCTCGATCAACTCACAACACATCAAGGTGAAGTCCTCAATCTGAAACTGGTCAGCATACCGATCTCATATCGGAACATCCGACGAACAACTTCATCTCTGGATCGATCTACTCTAGACCTGAGTAAGTCTCTCCACACTGGAAATCTCCAACTCAACAGGGCCTGCATCGGCACATCAAATCTGACGAATCACTTCCGTATCTCAACTCAAGATAGACTTGCTATCACCTATCGCATCTCTGCCTGGGGGCTCCAGCGATCTCAACTCGTAAGCTATGGAAGCGACATCACATCAATCTCAGCAACAGTTGGGTTGTCTGTCCGCACGGTCGATTACATCACAATCTCTGGGGTATGCTGTACATCAACTGTCCTCTCACAACAGGCAGCCACTAACAATGGCCCGATCATCCGGTACAAAACCGCACACTCGTCTCAAACGAGAGATCTCAACACAACACTACATTGATACATTCCTATGTCACCAGAAAACACGATGGTCAGTCCTCGTCCTCGACGAGCTCGCCCTGACCGCATCACCAGCAGCAGCTCAATCTGCCCCCAAACCAAGGTGACAGGAACCTCAATCAAGTATCGACAAAAAAAGGATCCAATGGGATGAATGAATGAACAGATCCAGAATGAATATATGATCATATGGAGGAACGGAATGAATGAGAGTATGATCATGTAAACGAATAGAATCAAGGATCTCAAATGGATATATAATCAAAGAAAACAAAGTGAATCACTGGTCTCAAGATATGTATATCCTAAGTTTTCTTAAGTGGAGTATCGCATCGTAAATATGCCGCGGAACAAACGTACGGTACGTCACTCTACTCAAGCTACCTACTCCATCAATCAGGATTAGCCTATGAAACGAAAGTTCGGGTCTAACAACCCCTAGTTCAAGTTTATGTTCCGTAAGGTCAAGCATAGGTTCCGAAATATATACGCCCTAGACTCCACATAGTCAACCTAAACTCGAACCAAGGTTAAACCTAGCGCTCTGATACCAACTTTGTCACGACCCAAAATATTAGCTTGGGACCAGCACTTAAATCACGCGACGTCTACAGGCGTAACGTAATTTAAGTAAGCTGAAACCCAGAAATCTAAACCTTTTTAAGAAATAAAGATATAGTAAAGCATGTTTCGTCTTTTGAAAAAAAACGGGCAGGACCTCCTTTATAAAAACCAACCCCGAAAACGGGTACAACACAGAATAATATAAAGCATCCCCAAACGGGAGCAAATCACGCCCAACAGCGGAAACAACCACCACAAGTATAAATAACAAGTATACGACGCCCAATGGCATAGATCCACATAAGGAAATAAAGTAAAGCAAGACATCAACCCCAAAAGTGAACATAAAAACCATCTCTCAAGTCTCACAACTACAAGTCTTCTAAGTCTGCAACATATACACTTACTAGTTTCTGAATTGATGGAGTGACTAAAAATAATATGAATAATGAATACAAGAGGGGCACGATCCAACATGTACCACCTACCACAAGCAAGTCACCCGAAAACAGCTGTGTGCCAGCGATGCCGCAACTGATCCATGCGGCCAACGTGCAAAAACTGTGGCACAACGGGGGTGAGTTGCCAACTTATGAATAGAAAAACATCATCAGGTAGAAATCGAATAAACAACGATTCCTAGGTCAACTATATCATAAAGGTAATACTATGATATCTACGGTGACCGTATCTGCATATGTGCCAACACATGGTAAATGCCTATCAGCAAGTGGATAATCATCCAAAAATATAATTAATGCATATATGCAGTGGATCTCGTCCACAATATAATCAATGCATGTATGCAGGTGGATCTCGTCCAACAATATAATCAATGCATGTATGTAGTGGATCTCGTCCACAATATAATCAATGCATGTATGCAGGTGGATCTCGTCCAACAATATAATCAATGCATGTATGCAGGTGGATCTCGTCCAACAATATAATCAATGCATGTATGCAGTGGATATCGTCCACGTGTCAACCACAGACACAAAAACTCCTGCATGTAAATATCATAAAAACATATGCAGGAAAAATGAGGATATAAATCAAGTTGTGTCCCTCGCGACACAACAAAATCATAGAACCGGAGTGTCCACATCGACACTTGAAAACATCATGAAACCCGTGTCAAGTATCGACACGTAAATCCTCATGTCTTAGGCGCCGTCACCACGACTGGCCCTGATGGCATGTCCGTACATCATTCCGGTCCGTATCCCCACGATTACCGGCGAGTCCAAATAAAATCACCGGTAGGTAGTGGTCCTCTGTAAGGCTTATCGTCTACACCATGAAATCACCACTCGCCTCGGGGTACCATACCGGGTCGAACATGTACCCGTACATGGTGCCTCCCGCTCCTCGAATCGGGTTTCACATACCAATCTCAGAAACGAGAAATCACATGGTGGACGCACTGAAATATCATATCAAGAGAAACCAGGTTTTCAAATAACACATAATTTCTTGGAATACCCCTACGGTTATCGAATCCATAAATCACATGAAATCATATCTCAATGCATAAATCCATGAAAACTGATATATGCAACATAATACAGCAATATGAGCATATTAAGGGAAAACCGCTCTTTTAAATGAATCCCGTTTTAAAATATATCATGTGGTTCCAAATTCTCCGAAAAACAAGTGCAACATCATATGAGGTGTACATGTAACTGTAGCAAGGTATAAGTATCTACATGTAAGCAAGTATGTATGATGTATTTCAGTAGCGCAATAGCACAATAATCCACTTCTCAATATCACCTGTCAATACAATACCACTTAGGGGTATATTCAACTATAGAAAGATGTGTGGGTGTACATGTCAGTAGGTAGGCATGATGTACATGTAGCTGTAGCAGAGTATGTGGGTGTACATGCCAGTATATCATGCAACCTAGCATAGTGATGTGAACATGGCAATATATCATAACATGATACAGCAATTTTGCTGTGTAAGTGACATAGAAATTATCGATGATGAAGTGTGTGAGCCGGCAATCTGTGTAAGTGTAACATACACATCATCGATAATGGTGTAGGTGTAGTAGCACAGGTGTAAGAAATACAATGAGAATAGCATGAATGCAGTACAATGCATATAGTGAATCAAATGCTATTAGGTATACATATCAACAAGACCGAGTTGGTGAATCTATCAAATGACATCCAGTCTCACAACACCACGTATGGTACAATCCATCGTACGACATCCTCTAATCAAGGGTATGGATAAATCAACAAGTAAAACTCACCGCGTACAGTAATGTAACGTACGGCGGCATTAAACAAATAGGGATTCTATCAACCTATACAACATCGGGGTACGGATCTAAGTCTCGTACGACATATCACTCAAAATGCAACACATTATCCATATAAATATATATACCTATCTCTGAGGTCACATCCATGTCAAACTCGTATCATGGGACCTACAAAGGTATCAACAATCTCATATCGACTCGAATCCATAATATGACATATCATACTAAGTCATCATATCACATCGTATACTTGTTCATCATATTAATAAACGTCACACTTGATTCTCTTTAAATTTGTAGCCATCATGATTCACTTATCATATCATATTCTCCTAAGTCTAATGTTCATTAACATCAACTTCAATCATATTATCGTTTGTAAATCCTACAATCAGGTCTGTCGCACATCATTATCAGGGTTACATAATCAAACGATATTTCATATCAATGGTTGCGGGGGTACTATACGCCATCCACCTGACTTACCCCATAGATATAAATCTACACACCTGCTAAACTCCTCGCTTAGCCGTAGTCAATGCGCTTTGTTATCTCGAAATCGACGTGAAGGTACCTACAATCAATATGAAATCGCAATGATATTAACATCAAATTCCGAAATCCAAATACGGCACGCGGTGCGCTCATATGTTAGAACCTATAGCCTACACATGAAAAACAATCAACCACCCTTGTCGTTGACGTACAAACATCTAACAACCAAATACCTCATCCAAAACTCAAACCAAGAATCCAAATACCGGAAAACATTGCCGAAACCCTAAATAGTATACTGTAAAATGGTATAAGAAATTATACTGATCGATCCGTGTCCTTCGGTCTTTAGCTATCATTCCACGCTCCTCGCGGCCTCTCCGATCTCCTCGTCGAAGTAGCACCACGTCAACGAATCTTTATACGTGCTCCCTCTTCAAATTGAAGCAACTCGGACATGATGTTCGCTAAGCGACATGTCCAAGATTGAAGTAGGGATAGTGTAGAATATTTTGTCTCAAGAAACCCAAGCCATTGGGTGAAGGTTAATGAAGTTGCCACTGGAGTGTAATGGAGTGAACAAAGAAATTTGCAAAGGAATCAATTTTCCTCACCCCAAAGAAAGGGCTCGGCCAAGTGTGTAGCACACCAAGTGCTCACTGGAAAAACTAATGAAGAAGTGAGCTCATATATGTATATATGAAACCCATCATCCAAGAAATTAATCCCTCTCATTTTAAAAAGAAGTGAGGCCGTTCAAGACAAGCTCACTATGAATGGGGGGGGGGTGTGTGAGCAAAAGAAAGCTAGTGGTGACCATAAGATTAATATCTTCACAAAAATCTCCATTTAAATATCTTTAGAATGACAAAATCAATTAATGCTCAAATGAGTCACTAAAATACACCTCATCATACTAGAACAATCCCACACCCACTAGAAATTTCGGCCATGTCTTGATAAATGATAATTTGGCCCAAAAAGAATTCACACATGAAACCATTAATTAAGTGCATAAATAACACATTAAAATAATATTTAATTAGGGAAAATTTTTATGTGATTCAAAACTTCTCATTGACCCCCAAATCTCGCGCACTAGATTTATTTTAGCTAAAATAGGTGCCGGCAAGTTTATACGAAAGTTTGATCAAAATCGGTTAAAACGGAAAATACCGACTATTTTACCCTAAAACGGAAAAATTGGTATAACGATTTCAGAAACGTTATAGTGGGGTTGTTGTAGATTTTTCCAAGTCAAAACCCCTCCCATTCCTCATAAATACACTATACCTCAATTACTATATTTTATTCTCCACTTAAATTCATTTTCCTCTCTTGAAATGACAATGAAGTGGGGGAGAATGGGGATGGCTGCCAATTTCGGCCAGCAAGGAATTGGGTGGTTTGTGTGGGGTTGTGTTGAAATTTCCATGATAAAAACACCCCTCAAGTTTCATAAAAGCAAGTTGCATCAATTCCTAGTTTTAATTTATTTTATTTTATTTTTATTCCGACCTTAGGAACAACTAGAACTTGGAATAACTTGGAAAAAAAGTTATGTTACAACTTGGTTTTAGCTTGTCATGGTTCTTAAGTATGTAATTAGCCCATTCAAATTTGTATTTATCACTAATTTAATGTATATTTAAAAACTTAAAATAATATTTAAAAATAATTAATTATGGAAAAGTCTTTAAACAACTTGAAATTTATAAGTGACTAATTAATTATCAAATACTAGCAATTACATATCTAAATTAGTTATAATTAGTCCTATATTGAAAAATAATTATAATTACATTTTACGGAAAATACCAGTTATTTACCGATTATCGGGAAATTACCTAAACGAATTTTTTTTCAAGGCGTTACAATATGTCATCAACATAAGTAAATATGTGTATCCCAATTGTCGTTGACATATAGCACCGAAACTGGCGATAAACCACATATTACACTTGCGGTCGCAGAAAAGAAAGTGAAAAACTACAACAATCGGAATCCGCAACCACAATAGACATCATAAACCTAATGTATCTCATACATTGGATTTCATACCTAACCAAATTAATTCCTTAGACATCACATGCCTAACAATTATAAACCCCGCATTTTACTCTCGATATTGAAAACACTTTCCAACAACCTGTCGGGTAATTCAATAAAATTCCTGATAACTTGATCGAATGCTCGTCGGAAACTTTAGTAGACGGCCGCACCCCCGGTGCCGTCGACGAAGTGCACTAAGGCGGAACACCGCAGCCGTGAGCACCCGAACGGATGCTTTTGGTGACGGGGTTCTCCTACATTCACTTCGTCGGGGCTATGGGGCGTGGCTCTCTAGTAAAGTGACCCGGCGAGTATCCGCGTACACTACGTGATTGCGTCAGATTTTGATCAATATCAAAATCCCGTGGCAACCGATCAAATGAGACTAAAGTGCTAGATTTATAAAATTCAAACAAGTTATCTCATAACTATTTGTGGATTCCAAATATTGTATCACAATCACAAATAGCTAGACGAAGTTAAACTTTTCGATCGTGTAAGCAAGCACCCAAAATTTCCCAACAAGCTCAACACTTGAGAGGAGTTCAAAAAGTACCCAGAAACTGCCACAGTTCCTATGAACCAGCCGTAGAAGGGTCAACCAATGCCTCACATGTGGCACCGCTGAACTACCACAAACCCTAGGGTTTGGTGGCGGTTCTGACAGTCACATAATCGAGTTAAGGTTTCGTTCTTCTAGAGGACCACAGAATCGCTTGCAAGATTTTTTGAAAATTTTAAACTCGGAAAAAATACAACTCTTGGAAAATTTCCAGCGGGGAATGATTGGGTTATTGATACCCGTTCAACATTTTTAACATCGTCTAAATAACACGAATACATATTAGAATTACGATTACGAAACACTCCGAGTTGCTTTTGCAGAAAGTTAACATTATATGAAAATTTTGCAAAAACAAAGAACACCTGAAACCCTAAAACCCAGAGACCGGAGCACCCTGAAAATTTGAAGCCCAAACTCCCCAAAAGACCCGGTGAGCTCGGTTTTGAGGTAATGTGGATGGCTAAAAGTTAGTGGAAATGCCTCAAATTTGCATGGTGTTCACGTTATATCACATACCACATTCTGCAGTTGTTTAAAAAAATTTTGAGCTCAAATGAAATTCGACAGAAACTAGTTTAAAGGGTTTCATGTTTCGGATTCATTTCGGTTTCGTAATCTAACAAACATCGCAGAATTTTCTAGCATGGCTCTGACACAACTGCAGGGTTGCCTAGCACGATAGCATGTTTTCGGGAGGTATCGTCCATGCCAATTTTAAAAAATTGTCGTTCTAGTAAACCCTAACCCTATAATCGCTACTAGAAAATCCGACAATACAAAATGTAAACACTTTACAACTAAAGTGAACAAGGAATACAACCTTTGTAGACCGGTCCTTCACTCCAATAGCTCCGTGTTGTAGTCCCTTCGCTGCGATCACGAACTCCCGGACTCTAGAGAGGCTCCACTGAAGAAATGAACAAGCTAGCATCGAAGCCTTCGAGGTCGAAGTTGATCTACGTCTAGGAGACACTAATCCAAGCTAACTCTTCACTAATGGTGAGATTAGTGAAGCAAACACCCTAAACTAAATGGCTAATAGTATAGGATGATGAAGTAGGAAGTGGGCTCACTTTAGTTTTATTTTTCTCACACTAATTCTTCACTTAGAAAAAACCTAGAGAGCTTTTTTCTTTTGATGAAGAAGAAGAAGAAATGAACTCATGAGAGAGTGAGGTTAGAATTGCAACCATGGGTGAGTTAGTGTCAAGCCAAACTCATGTAGAGAATAAACCATAGTCTAAGATTAACGGTTAGGTTAACAAATATCTTAAGCAAGACAAACAAGTTGAATAAGTCAATGTATCCATAAGCTTCTACAAACTTATCCATGACTAATTCCAAATGTTTTGTGAATTACTTAATGATAAATAAAACCCAAACATAAACCCTAGCATGGTATAAGTCTCATACACCCTTGTTGCATATGTAACCTAGCATGACACATGAATATATATCACTTATATATTTATGTGTCAAAAGAAAACATTACATATATCATATATATGTAAAGTGTATTAAATGTGAGAAAAAGAATTAATTAAGTGAGCTAATATTAGTTAATGTAATGTAATATATCAAAAATATAATTATACATTAAATTATTAAACCAACTCTTGATTTAATAATCCGGCTATATCATATACCACCGACTAATATCATATGAATCAACTTATCGAATCAACTCTTGATCCGATAACCCGGCTATATCATATTTAACCGACCGATATCACATATCGCGAGAATGGAATGCGGTATCACATACATGCATTAATCTCGGCCCCGCACATATCACATATGTGCTCCTACTCCGTTTCGCTTAAGCCAGGAAACCTCTGTGTAGGACTCTAAAGACTCGTCAATACGCCGGCAGTAGGTGATGATCATATCAAACACCCACAAGCCGCAAGCGGTCTGCTAAACGTAACGACCACCCGGGTATTGAACGATCAAAAGATCAACAAGCAAGCCTGCTCGTCAGGGAAGACATCAGGAAACTCACACACAATCGGTTCCTGGTCCAACATGACCTCTGCAGCTCTAGTATCACAAACATACTCTAGGAATCCGTGACATCCTTTCCTCAAGAGCTGACCCACGCGAAGAGAAGAAATCAAGCTGGGAAGTGTGACGCTACGGTCTCCCTGAATAACAAGAACTGGCACACCCAGAAAACTAAAACTGACCGCCTTCTCACGGCAGTCCACGAAAGCATAACAGGTGGCTAACCAGTCCATGCCCAGAAGAACATCAAAGTCCAACATATCGAGGAGAATCAAATGAACCGAAGAATCCCTCTCCCCGATACGAACAGAACACAATCGAAACACAAGCCGAGCAACAAACGACTCGCCTACCGGAGTAACAACAATAAGCGTGTCACGTCCCGAAAGTACGGAACATGACCGGCACTTAAACTACGAAACGTCTCGAGGCGTATGTAATCCAAGTAAGCCGAAAACCCAGAAATGCAAACCAAGAAAAGTAGTAGAGTGAAGGAAAACCAATTTAAACAAGTAGTTTTCATAGCATAAGCCGAATTATGCGGTTTTAAAAAAAAACATCAATATTTCCCGAAAATTTCGGCAGAGTCTCCTTTGTAAATACTGGCTCCCAAATGGGATACAACATGAATAGTATACGAAATCAATAAAAGGCATCCCCAAGCGGGAGCTAGCTCTTCGTCAATTGACGGTCGCAACCACACAAGCAATATAATATACAACGCCAACGGCGAGGATCAAAACTCAAAACCACAAGAAAACCACAAAAATAAAACGCGCGACTCTAAGGTCGAAAGAATAACATCACTGGTCTCTATCTCTAAAATAAATACATGTTTGGTTGATGGAACTTCTAGATACAACAGAGTAATAATATACAAGTTATATAATGGGGGGTACGATACAAGTAAACCCACCTACTAGCAAATCACCCGAAGGAAACTATGCCCGCAAGCCGTAATGAAACCTGCAAGAAACTGGGGCACAACGGGGGTGAGTTGCCAACTCGTGAATAGAAAAATATCTACGCACAGAAATCGCATAAATAACGCAACCTAGGTCAAAGATCATAATATATCCTCAAATATATGAATAACATGCAGCCTATAACAATGGCTAGAGTAATATCTAACCCGAGTGTGATCTCATGTGCCCGTGTCAGTGCCTCAGGTAGCAATATGTCATACGAATGAGGTATGAATGCATGAAAACCGAATACATGTAAATGAAGCAACTGTTTTCATAAATTAGTGAGATTTCCTTTGTATTTTTAAAATGAGGTATCATAAATTAAATCAACATCAACAGTGTCTAGCATCGACACAAAACATAAATCTCAGTGTCTCAAAACCTCAGGCTCCGGCTATCCGGACTGGCCTGTATCTTCAAATCTCAGTACCTCAATATCTCGAAATCTCAATGTCTCAATCTCAATATCTAGGGCACCGTCAGTCCAGACCGGCCCCTACCATCCATCTCAAGACCACGACGGTATCCTCCGGATATCCGACGTGTCAGGTAAAATCACCGGTAGGTAGTCTCCCCCTGCCAGGCTCATCTTCATCACCACGAGCTTCTTGCCCCGGGGTACCTTACCGAGTCCACCATGTACCCGAAACGGTTCATCCAACTCCTCGAATCGGGTCTCGAAATCCATCAGGAAACTCATGGTGGACAACTCATACATCATAGGAAAAACCGCGCTTTTTATTTAAAAAGAGAAAGAAGAAGTTTGTATATGTTTTGCGGTTTTCCCCAAATCCAGAAAATCTCATGGAAATCCGAATCCAAAACCTCAATAGCACGTAAAAAGTGAATATATGTATGAGAATCCATGAATGCGGCATAACAATGAATAATAGTATGCATGAAGTAGCAGATAATAACTACAATGTCTAAACTAACATATAAGGCAAGTACACTAAAATCATGTCTAAACTATTAGCTAACAAGCTATGTCAAGCAATAATATTTTCTAAGGTGTACGTGACATGGAAATTACCGATGAAGATGTGTGTGAGCCGGCAAGTAAGTGTACGTGGTACATACGCATCATCGGTAATGGTGCTGGTGTCCTAACCATAAGATTTCAACAGTAGAATATGAAGCATAATATAAGCATGTGATGCGGAGTAAACAACAATAATGAGCGGGAGCTGAATACTAGACGCAACGATAACTAATCTTCTTTAACCTAATATAAGTCCTACAATGGTGCCTTTTGAAATAACACGAATCGTGGGGTTTTGAAAATAGGGGCTACGGTGTTTTTAAGAAAAGATACGTTTTTTTTGAAATATCCGTAGAATCCCTTGACTTGTCTTTTAAAATACGCACGATTCGTAAGCTTTGAAATAGGTAGGAACCAAATCTAATCTAACAACTAACTAAATTAAAGTGCTAAGCTACAAGCTAGACTACAGGAAAGGAAACCGCCTAACATCTGAGTCGATACAGATACATACATGTATATATATTAGTCGGTGATCCCGCCTCAATAATATCATATCCGATACCATATCTATAATCAGACATCCCAAGTCAAGAGTGCGGATCAATCATCAAGATATAGCTCGTACGTAAATCCGTCGTACGGCATCCCCAAATCTGGGTACGGGTCAATATCATATTCCTCACACTATTCCTCTGGTATCCTCTTTATCCAAGATCATAGTCTAGGATACTGACCTATGTCTAGTACAATACTAATATCCTCAATATACTCATGATCTGACTACTGATCGACAATCTCGTACAAACCGATATTGTCAGCACATATCATCATTAAGGGGTATACATCGCCCGATACGGCCTAATATCAATAGCCTAGCATATCATGCCTCATATCACGATCACATGTCGACCATTTTATTTTATAAAACTATTCACCCGTATCGCCGCCCCAAGATCCGCTATAACACCAGGACGTACCTCAAGTACGAATCCTGCCATATCACCGATATCACAACCACAAACAAATCTCATCGACTCAGCTCAATCCCAAGTATCATCCTCAAATCCATATGTGAACACATAGTCCCATACCCATGTGAACACATAACTATAAAGAATCCCATGAGCACATATGAATAGGAATGTATGCAAGTATGTATGTGTGTATGTGTAGTGCAACACTACCCTAGGGTTCGCGACACTAAAATAATCCAACACACCAATATCCATCCTAAACATCGTTATTAATCCCAAATAACATATAATAATTGTTGGTGTGTATATGCATCCGTATACACCACCACGGACTGCGGGGGTGTTATACGCTATCCACCCGACTTCTCCCCGTAGATATAAATCTACTTACCTGGTCCTTGGTCGCCGGTGCCGACGTCTCCATGCGCTTGCTTGCCGTCTCGAAGTCCATATGGGGGTACCTACATATCACAACGCATCGTATCGCATTAAAATCCGACTCATGACCAAAACGACACACGAATCCCACATAGGTCAAAACCTATGGTTGCTTCCACAAATCAACCCAAAAACCCTCGACGTCGGCGTACAAACGGCAGACCATCGAGAAAAACCCAAATACACTCATTTGCACATTCACGAACACTAATTTTAATATAAAATAGGTTAAAACTCACAAAAACCCCAAATTCACTTTAAAAGCCGTTTTTCCGAAAAACTAGCAAGCAAAATTACCCGTTTTAGTACAAAACTCGACGTTTAAACAATTCTGGCGGCCATAATACTTATTAAATAACTTAAATAACTCATATAACCTGTAACCACAATTTAATCTCATCAAACTATATACGTTCAAAAAAAACTACTTTGCAATTTTACCCAAAATTCAACCATTTTACCAAAAATGCACAAACAACAATTTAGCTAGGATTTTCATGAACTAAAGACATTAAACCACACTTAATAATGTTAATGAAGTCATAAAAAAACTAATTATAATTTTAATCCCAATTATTTAACCATTTCCAAAAACCTAGATAGCAAATTAGTGTAATTATCACAATTTTTAAACTAACAATTAACAACTAGCTACTAACTTATTTTAACATGTCATAAGAGCTTAAACACATTACACAACCATGCACCAATTTCACAAAACCCTAACTTGCATTCAAGTTCTTCTCTTGAATTTTCATCACACAAACCACAACAACCAATTTAACACTTATAAACAAAATCATATAAGCAACTAATCAACAAACAACCATGGGGCACAAAAATTTATACCTCACAAATCCATGACCAAACATGAAATCTAGACCTCCAAAATGAAATCCTTGCACCAAGATCCATGCATCTAAGGCAACACTAAAATAGGTAAGAACTAGATTTAGATTTTGGGATGTTTTTGATGGGTATTTGATGAATTTTTTGAAGCAAAAGAGATGGAACAATGGGGGGGAGAAAGAGGGCTGTCGGTGCAGGAATTTTCGGCCAGAAAGGGAGTGGGGGAGGAGAGAGAGGGAGGTGGAGAAAAATGGGGAGAAAAAGACAAAGTCTACACCCCATTTTGACTTTCTTTCATTTCCCTTTTTCTTTTCTTTTCTTTTCTTTTTTGTGTGGAATGGAGTGGGGAAATGGTGGGGGGGGTTGTGCTGCTGAATTCAGCCACATGGGGATGGGGGTGAGTGAGTGTGGGTGTGGATGTGGGGGAAAAATATAAATGTTATACCCCAAACAACCAATTACACTAATTTCACCGAAAAAAGCTTTTTTCTTCGATATTTTCTAAACCGTTTTGGCAAAGGATTTCGTTTCAAAAACCACATGATAAAATTTTATTTAATGTTTTATGATGCACAAAATTTATTTCAACTCATTCCAATTTGTAATTTTCCCTAATTAAATGTATTAGTGACGGCTTAAAATAATAATAAAATAATTTTTTTTCAGAAAATTTAAAATTTCACCAGTGGCTCAATAAACACCAAATACTAGCAATTACATAGCTAGAATATGTATATTTAATTTTTATAATAAGATATTTGCATTTTGACTTTTTACAGAAAACCCCCTTATTTTACCGATTTTCCGAAATTTCAGCGAAACGATTTTCAAAACGCTACAATCTTACCCCCTTACAAAAATTCGGTCCCCGAATTTAAAGTAAAACTCCCCCCAAATACTAAAACGTCTAAACCAAAACCATCAAGTCGTCGGGGCTGCGAAATTGTAAATACATAAAACAAATCGTAGCGCAGCGCATGCGCATGAAAAATGAGCATATAACTCAAATCAAAACTCCGTCAAGCATCCCGCAATCATCGGAGTCATGAGGAAGACACCAATGCCAAATCCAAAGCAAAACCAATATGATATAACTCGAAACTATACATGTAAATATCGAATCTATATATGTATAATCTGAAGGAAATGAATGCCAAATATATTCAGGTACTGTCCTCTGGCTAGTCCTGCCCAGTACGAAAACATATAGCAAATATCACAAAAACGTACTGCTCTATAGGTTAAATCAATCCCAAAATACGCATATGAATACTACGTGCGTCTGGTGTGCACAGAAATCAAAATCCATATACGTGCCATACAAGCGCACAGAAACAACATCTAAGTGCATCGGTTGTGCACACAACATCTGTCATAGGCAACGTGTGTGCCTGACAGCAAGGACAGGTGCGTCTGACACGCATGAAGAATCTCGATTTAGTGCATCTGGTGTGCACCAAAATCGTATCTCATAACATGCGCCCAACATGCGCGAAAAACCCTAAATCAGGTGCATCCATCATGCACGAAATCATGAAATCCAATATCAAGCACCGAACATGCGCAAAATCCAATCAAGTGCACAAGGTGCACAAAACAAATATCGATCATCACAATCGAAATCGAAATCCAGTGCATCTAAGTGCACAAAATGCGTATCACTGCACTGCAAGCATATATGAACTATACCGAGTGCAAAAACCAAATCGTGTGCGTATATGCGCACAAAATCAACTCAACTGTATGAAACCCATAAAATCATAAACATGAGAAACCAAGGCACGAAAACGATATCAAGTGCAACACTGTGCAGGAATCATAAATACTCAGTAGGTGCAACCATGACGCATGAAAATGATATCATGAAACTCAATCATCAAAACCAAATCATGCGAATATATCGCTCAAAATACCAAAATCAAGTATGGCGGAATAGTCCCGCTCAAGAACATCCTCCAAGAATCTATGGCCAACTGTCGGGGTCACTCATAGCATATCTTGTCGACGATCCTGAACTCTGGCCTGCCGGTGTGCGCAACATGACCACTCCTGGATCCTAGTCTTCTCGTAATTCATTCCAGAAAGGTCCTATCGAGATCTCTCCCAAATTTCGTCTCCTGCCGAACCGTCCGGAAGTCATCGTCCTTTACTATATCTGTTTCTTGTTCGGGAATGGCTGCATACTCATCGCGACTCCTTCTGGAAGGTATATCCATGCACAATGCCTCGGCAAGCGTATCGTATGTCTGATGTCGGCGGAGTGGAACGTCGTTTCATCAAGATCTCGTATGAACCTCTTACTCCACTTTTCTAATGTCGACTGCTCTGGACTCATCTCGTCGTGGCTGCATGGACTGAGCTCCAACGACTATCCTCGTATCTGGAGTCTCCCAAGAATGCATCTCACCACCTAGCATCCGAATTAAGTTGAGCCATCCGATCGAGTCGTCAAAACCTCATAATCCCCCAAGAGCTCAACATCTTGGGCACAGTTTAATAGTATGGAGTACATACCACAGTATCGGTGGTCCAGCCGTAGAAGGGCAAACCCAAGCCTCACTAATGGCGCCGCAGAAAAGCCGCAAACCCGAAGGTTCCAAGGCTTTCATACGGTCATTAAGTCGAGTTAGGGTTTCATTCTTCTAGAGGGACCATAGAATTGCCTGCATGTCTTTTCGACTACTTTAAACATGGAATAATAGGTTTCTGACATTCGATCTTCTCTGTCGACTCTCAACGTCTCCGCGTGAAGTCGTCTCTAGCTGGAATCAATCTATCTGATGACCTCGCATCGGGGTAGGTGAACGAACCAACTGTCCTAGTCATTCATCATCGGGTGACTAGCGACCTTCTAGCATCTATTAGTACAACTCGTCCCGCAATAGCTCCAACATATGGGGCGATATCTCATCACTCGCAGCAACAACTGGCTCACTCGTCTGCACGCTGAACAGTGCCTCAATCATCAGGAGTAAGCAATACACCAACGGTCATCAAAATCTGACTGGCCTCTGTCAGTGGCTCAATCCTCTAGTGCTGATCAGCACGTCCAAGTAATCTCATACAGCGATCCATCAAACGCTCGTGGCGTGAAGACACAATGAAAAGACACATCTCTGCAATCGTGTGTCGCCGGAATCATGCCCTGGTCAGTTCTCGTTCTTGACGAGCTCATGCTGACCGCAACTCTAGCCGTAGCTCTCCCTGCCCGTAATCGTGGCAGCAAAACCATAACTGGTACTGATGAGGCTAGATCGGAATGAATGTAAAACTGTGCAAAGAAATGTACATCCTAAGGCTTCTTAAGTGGAGTAGCGTATCGTAAATATGCCGCGGAACATACCTACGGTAC
The DNA here is from genome assembly GCA_030015575.1 of Agapanthus africanus. Classification (NCBI taxonomy): domain Eukaryota; kingdom Viridiplantae; phylum Streptophyta; class Magnoliopsida; order Asparagales; family Amaryllidaceae; genus Agapanthus; species Agapanthus africanus. Next base: position 223,017,494 of record JASDDO010000029.1, read on the forward strand.
GTCACTCTACTTTAGTCACCTATTCCATCAACCAAGGGTCATCCTACGCTTCGAAGGTAAAACCTAACGCTCTGATACCAACTTTGTCACGTCCCGAAAGTACGGAACATGACCGGCACTTAAACTACGAAACGTCTCGAGGCGTACGTAATCCAAGTAAACCGAAAACCCAGAAATGCAAACCAAGAAAAGTAGTAGAGTGAAGGAAAACCAATTTAAACAAGTAGTTTTAATAGCATAAACCGAATTATGCGGTTTTAAAAAAAAACATCAATATTTTCCGAAAATTTCGGCAGAGTCTCCTTTGTAAATACTGGCTCCCAAATGGGATACAACATGAATAGTATACGAAATCAATAAAAGGCATCCCCAAGCGGGAGCTAGCTCTTCGTCAATTGACGGTCACAACCACACAAGCAATATAATATACAACGCCAACGACGAGGATCAAAACTCAAAACCACAAGAAAACCACAGAAATAAAACGCCCGACACTAAGGTCGAAAGAATAACATCACTGGTCTCTATCTCTGAAATAAATACATGTTTGGTTGATGGAACTTCTAGATACAACAGAGTAATAATATACAAGTTATATAATGGGGGGTACGATACAAGTAAACCCACCTACTAGCAAATCACCCGAAGGAAACTATGCCCGCAAGCCGTAATGAAACCTGCAAGAAACTAGGGCACAACGGGGGTGAGTTGCCAACTCGTGAATAGAAAAACATCTACGCACAGAAATCGCATAAATAACGCAACCTAGGTCAAAGATCATAATATATCGTCAAATATATGAATAACATGCAGCCTATAACAATGGCTAGGGTAATATCTAACCCGAGTGTGATCTCATATGCCCGTGTCAGTGCCTCAGGTAGCAATATATCATATGAATGGGGTATGAATGTATGAAAACAGAATACATGTAAATGAAGAAACTGTTTTCATAAATTAGTGAGATTTCCTTTGTATTTTTAAAATGAGGTATCATAAATGAAATCAACATCAACAGTGTCTAGAATCGACACAAAACATAAATCTCAATGTCTCAAAACCTCAGGCTCCGGCTATCCGGACTGGCCTGTATCATCAAATCTCAGTACCTCAATATCTCGAAATCTCAATGTCTCAATCTTAATATCTAGGACGCCGTCAGTCCAGACCGGCCCCTACCATCCATCTCAAGACCACGACGGTATCCTCCGGATATCCGACGCGTCGGGTAAAATCATCGGTAGGTAGTCTCCCCCTGCCAGGCTCATCGTCATCACCACGAGCTTCTTGCCCCGGGGTACCTTACCGGGTCCACCATGTACCCGAAACGGTTCATCCAACTCCTTGAATCGGGTCTCGAAATCCATCAGCAAACTCATTGTGGACGACTCATACATCATGGGAAAAACCACGCTTTTTATTTAAAAAGAGAAAGAAGAAGTTTGTATATGTTTTGCGTTTTTCCCCAAATCCAGAAAATCTCATGGAAATCCGAATCCAAAACCTCAATAGCACGTAAAAAGTGAATATATGTATGAGAATCCAAGAATGCGGCATAACAATGAATAAAAGTATGCATGAAGTAGCAGGTAATAACTACAATGTCTAAACTAACATATAAGGCAAGTACACTAATATCATGTCTAAACTATTAGCTAACAGGCTATGTCAAGCAATAATATTTTCTATGGTGTACGTGACATGGCAATTACCGATTGAAGATGTGTGTGAGCCGGCAAGTAAGTGTACGTGGTACATACGCATCATCGGTAATGGTGCTGGTGTCCTAACCACAAGATATCAACAGTAGAATATGAAGCATAATATAAGCATGTGATGCGGAGCAAACAACAATAATGAGCAGGAGCAGAATACTAGATGCAACGATAACTAATCTGCTTTAACCTAATATAAGTCCTACAATGGTGCCTTTTGAAATAACACGAATCGTGGGGTTTTGAAAATAGGGGCTACGGTGTTTTTAATAAAAGATACGTTTTTTTTAAATATCCGTAGAATCCCTTGACATGTCTTTTAAAATACGCACGATTCGTAAGCTTTGAAATAGGTAGGAACCGAATCTAATCTAACAACTAACTAAACTAAAGGGCTATGCTACAAGCTAGACTACAGGTAAGGAAACCTCCTAACATCTGAGTCGATACATATACATACCTGTATATATATTAGTCGGTGATCCCGCCTCAATAATATCATATCCGATACCATATCTATAATCAGACATCCCAAGTCAAGAGTGCGGATCAATCATCAAGATATAGCTCGTACGTAAATCCGTCGTACGGCATCCCCAAATCTGGGTACGAGTCAATATCATATTCCTCACACTATTCCTCTGGTATCCTCTTTATCCAAGATCACAGTCTAGGGTACTGATCTATGTCTAGTACAATACTAATATCCTCAATATACTCATGATCTGACTATTGATCGACAATCTTATACAAACCGATATCGTCAGCACATATCATCATCAAGGGGTATACATCGCCCGATACGGCCTAATATCAATATCCTGGCATATCATGCCTCATATCACGATCACATGTCGACCATTTTATTTATAACACTATTCACCCGTATCGCCGCCCCAAGATCCGCTATAACACCAGGACGTACCTCAAGTACGAATCCTGCCATATCACCGTTATCACAACCACAAACAAATCTCATCGACTCAGCTCAATCACAAGTATCATTCTCAAATCCGTATGTGAACACATAGTCCCTTACCCATGTGAACACATAACTATAAAGAATCCCATGAGCACATATAAATAGGAATGTATGCAAGTATGTATATGTGTATGTGTAGTGCAACACTACCCTAGGGTTCGCGACACTAAAATAATCTAACACACCAATATCCATCCTAAACATCGTTATTAATCCTAAATAACATATAATAATTTATGGTGTGTATACGCATCCGTATACACCACCACGGACTGCGGGGGTGCTATACGCCATCCACCCGACTTCTCCCCGTAGATATAAATCTACGCACCTGGTCCTCGCTCGCCGGTGCCGACGTCGCCACGCGCTTGCTTGCCGTCTCGAAGTCCACATGGGGGTACCTATATATCACAACGCATCGTATCGCATTAAAATCCGACTCATGACCAAAACGACACACGAATCCCACATAGGTCAAAACCTATGGTTGCTTCCACAAATCAACCCAAAATCCCTCGACGTCGGCGTACAAACGCCAGACCATCGAGAAAAACCCAAATACACTCATTTGCACATTCACGAACACTAATTTTAATATAAAATAGGTTAAAACTCACAAAAAACCCAAATTCACTTTAAAAGCCGTTTTTCCGAAAAACTAGCAAGCAAAATTACCCGTTTTAGTACAAAACTCGACATTTAAACAATTCTAGCGGCCATAATACTTATTAAATAACTTAAATAAGTCATATAAGCTATAACCACAATTTAATCTCATCAAACTATATACGTTCAAAAAAAACTAGTTTGCAATTTTACTCAAATTTCAACCATTTTAGTAAAAATGCACAAACAACAATTTAGCTAGGATTTTCATGAACTAAAGACATTAAACCACACTTAATAATGTTAATGAAGTCATAAAAAAACTAATTATAATTTTAAACCCAATTATTTAACCATTTCCAAAAACCTAGATAGCAAATTAGTGTAATTATCACAATTTTTAAACTAACAATTAACAACTAGCTACTAACTTGTTTTAACATGTCATAAGAGCTTAAACACATTACACAACCATACACCAATTTCATAAAACCCTAACTTGCATTCAAGTTCTTCTCTTGAATTTTCATCACACAAACCACAACAACCAATTTAACACTTATAAACAAAATCATATAAGCAACTAATCAACAAACAACCATGGGGCACAAAAATTTATACCTCACAAATCCATGATCAAACATGAAATCTCGACCTCCAAAATGAAATCCTTGCACCAAGATCCATGCATCTAAGGCTAACTAAAATGGGTAAGAACTAGATTTAGATTTTGGGATTTTTTTGATGGGTATTTGATGAATTTTTTGAAGCAAAAGAGATGGAACAATGGGGGGGAGAAAGAGGGCTGTTGGTGCAGGAATTTTCGGCCAGAAAGGGAGTGGGGGAGGAGAGAGAGGGATGTGGAGAAAAATGGGGAGAAAAAGACAAAGTCTACACCCCCTTTTGACTTTCTTTCATTTCCCTTTTTCTTTTCTTTTCTTTTCTTTTTTTTTTTGTGGAATGGAGTGGGGAAATGGGGGGGATGTGCTGCTGAATTCAGCCACATGGGGATGGGGGTGAGTGAGTGTGGGTGTGGGTGTGGGGGAAAAAGATAAATGTTATACCCCAAACAACCATTTACACTAATTTAACCGAAAAAAGCATTTTTCTTCGATATTTTCTAAACTGTTTTGGCAAACGATTTCGTTTCAAAAACCACATGATAAAATTTTATTTAAAGTTTTATGGTGCACAAAATTTGTTTCAACTCATTCCAATTTATAATTTTCCCTAATTAAATGTATTAGTGACGGTTTAAAATAATAATAGCATAATTTTTTTCAGAAAATTTGAAATTTCACCAGTGGCTCGATAGACACCAAATACTAGCAATTACATTGCTAGAAATAGTATATTTAATTTTTATAATAAGATATTTGCATGTTGACTTTTTACAGAAAACCCCCTTATTTTACCGATTTTCCGAAATTTCACCGAAACGATTTTCAAAACGCTACAAAGCGGCTGATCTAACGACGACGACTCTCTGCCCAACCTCAGTGCGAAGTGTGTGGATACATACGAATGTGTGGAACGTGGGTCGAATAATACTCATGCGTCGAAAGAACATACTGGCAATATACCTGTCACAACGGCATTGGATGCCTGCGCATCTTGTGCTGTCAAAGCGAACACTCGGGCCTGTCCCCCACCAATAGCTGGCTGTTCTCTGCCTCCTCGTTCTCTCTAAACAGGACCGCCATGTCCAAGGTCTCTGGGAACGTCTTCCTGGCGTGGAGCGCCAGCAGGGTTGGGAAGTAGAGCTTTCTGAGTAGGGGGTGAGGGTGGAAGTGCCACATAAGGAACTGTCGGCTCACCCTGGCGCCTCGTGGTACAATTCTTGAAAATGTGACCCGGACTCCCGCACCAATAACATACTGGCGGTAGCCGCTGACCTGGTGAATAGAAACTGAACAACTAGCCTTGCGACATGCCTCGGCCATCACCACGGCCCGGAAAGAGTCTGCCACGACCTCTGCCTGCCATGCCTCTGCCAAACTGTACTGGAGCTGGTATATCTGTACGAATCCTCTTCGGCCCTGAAACGACCGAAGTCTCCGAAATGCGCTCCTCTAAAAGTAAGGCTGCATCCACCGCGGCTGCATAGGTGTCGAAGTGCTGGGTGCCAATAGCAAGAAATAGCTACATGTCTAACCCACGTACGAACCTCTTCATGCGTTTCTCTTCGGTGTCCACCAGGTAAGGAGCATATCGGGACAACTGAGTAAACTGGATAACATACGTGGAAACGGTCATCCCTGGAGTCTTGCGCAACACCTTAAAACTACGGGCTCGAGCATCACGGACGCTCACTAAAAGGAAACGGGCAAGAAACACCGCTGTAAACTCGTCCTACGTCATAGGAGGTAGACCTGCAGCTTGAACTCTCTCGACTGACTCGCACCACGTCTGAGCAAGGCCCTCGAGATGAAAACTCGCAAGCTCCACCCATTTATCGTCAAAACATTTCAGCGAACAGCAAATCCTAGCCAACCTGTCGAGGAATGTCTGCGGATCCTCCGCTGCATCTGTGCCGGTATAGACTGAAGGTCTCAGCCTCATAAACTCCTGCAATGATATGGGAATGGTCTCGTTAGTAGCAGGAACAACTGTCTGGGCAGCAGGTACAATCGTGGTCTGTGCAGTGGTAGGTACATCCTCAGATCTCTATGCCCGACTGGCCTCGACTAAGGATCCCATCATCTGACGTAACTCCTCCATACCAGACTCTAGCCTGTCAATGCGGCCTAGGGAAGGGGAATCAATCTGTCCCTGAGGGGTAGGCACACCGTCCTGATCGGTCCTCGTCTCGGACGAGCCTGCTCGAATCTCATCTCTGGCGGCAGCCCTCTGAGCCCTCGTAGCCTTCTGCGGCATAGTGGTTGGTATAGGAAACAGGATAAGAACAGTGCAATAGTATCATAGGATATAAAGAATCAAAGAAGGAATTATAAGCAATTTATATCCTAAAGTCACTTAGGCAAAGTACTGTATCGTAAGTATTCCGCGGAACATACTCACGCTGTGTCACTCTGCTTAAGTTACCTACTCCATCTACCTAGGGTCATCGTACACTCAGAAGGGTAAAACCTAACTCTCTGATACCAACTATGTCATGACCTGAAAAGTATGGAACGCGAATGGCACTTAAATTACGAAACGTCTCAACGCGCACATAATCTAAGTAAGAAAAAACCCAGAAATCAAAATAAAATAGAGCAGTAGAGTGAAGGAAAACCAAGATTTTATTGAAAGCGATTTAAATCAAATACGTCACATCAAGATTTTTAAAAGTAACATCATTTTCCAAGCGGGAGCTAACTCTTCACCTTAGGAGGACTCAAAATCTCACGCAATATAAATCATCACTATGCAAAATAAGCATATAAAGGCACAAAGTAATAAAGTATCATGTCGGCTCAAGTGAGCTCGACCAAGAGAAACAACATAAAGGTACAAGTCTCACTGTCACATTTCTAAGTCGCTAATACAATAATACATGCTGTAGATATAGTTGATGGAGTACACTAGATACAATAATGACACAAGGTGGCAACAAAATAACCCCGCAACCCACCTATGAACAGTGCTGCGAGTCCAAGCAAAAGGAGCAAAAGAGGAGGTGCGCCCGCCGCTACTGTGCTGACGGGTCAGACCTGCAAAACACTGTGGCACGACGGCGGTGAGTTGCCAACTCATGAGTAAAAAGTAACATCTAATAAGGCTATCATAAGCATGTACACAATGATGTCATAGCCTACATATACTAATATGATGCGATGTAGTAATATGTATGCAACTTGAATGCAATAACAATACGAAATTTGAATATGATTAACATGGGAAATCTGTATTCGTATCTGAATAAACTTCTGAAATTTGATTGTAGTTTCAACAATGAAATCAATATAAATCCGTGTCAAGTATCGACACCAAATATGAATATCTCAGTAATCCCGGTCTCCGGCAATCCGGACTAGCCCATATATCTAAATCTCGGGCTCCGGCAATCCAGACTGGCCCATATATCATAACTCAAGATTACGACGATATCCTCCGGATATCCACCACGTCACAAATAACCGGTCAGTAGTGCTCCCCTGTCGGGCTCAACGCTATCAACTACGACCATCTTGCCCCGGTGTACCGCACCGGGTCCACCATGCACCCACAAACGGTTCCTCCTCCTCCTCGAATCGGGTGTATGATACTGCTCAGGCACTGAGAAATCTCACGGTGGATGATAGATGCATCATATCACGAGAAAACCGCAACTTACATTTTAAAATGGTAATATGTTTTCAAATCCTTGCGGTATCTCCAAATCCATAAATCTCATAAAGACGAAAATCCTCGAGAAGAATCATGATACATGAATGTCTATGATATTAACAATTTGCAATGCAATGCGGAAAGTAGAAAGCTATGCATGAACAATGATGCAATAAGATATGTGCATGTGACTAGCAATCCTACATATCCATATTGATGAATTAAATATATCAATTGCAGGTTTATTAATCAATAATTGGCGCAAGTGATAAGATGCGGATTTAAACAAGTGATAAAGTGTTTGTGGCATAGCAATTACCAAGGTATGTATGTCTCCATTAATAGTTCCCGTCCAACATAAACCAATGGTAATAGTGCGAGTGTCCTATGAGGTACTAGCAGAGTATATATATATATATATATATATATATATATATATATATATATGATAAATGATGCAATGCAATGGGATGATTAATTAGGAACTACGCATGTAATTATAAGTACTAAACGAAATTCTATCTATCGGGCGTCTTGCGCCATCCAAACGATTTTCCCGTAGATGTGTACATCTACTCACCGGAAAGCCTCAGCTAGCCTGGTCCAATCACCGCTTTTCCTTTCCGTGCCGTGTCCGAAGTCTCCACGACCGATCCTGGAATTTGCAAAAACGCAAAACATCAAGATGAAACTCTGAGAAGGTACGAGGACAACGATACGAAGAAAAAATGTCCTCAAGCTATACTTGTGTGCACAAAAAAAAAGTACGACATCGCCACAACCTCAACTAGAATTGCTATACGAAACAACCACTAAACCTAGAACCCGATCATACCTATCGCTCATTCACAATAACCCTAATTATCATAGGAGATGTTATATATATAGTCACAACATCAAATTAAATCAACACCTAATTATAACAAAAACCTAGTAAGCATTCAAATGGGATTTCAGTGCAAACATTCATGGATTAACGACCTAATGGCTACATTCACAAGTAATCATCTAAATTAAGCCATGCTCCACTACTTAAAATAATCTCTCACAAAACACACAAAAATCATGTAATTTGCTTGCAAAATCACTTGATTAGAATAAATTGAAGCCAACTTAAGCAAGGTAATGTTAGTTATATGTATGCCCTAGAGGCCATTACTGTACATTGGATGTATATTGTAGTGGATGCTGGGACATATATAGGTAGGACTTTCTTGCTCGACATGATAGTACGCTATCTGGTTGCTCATTATCTTAACATGTATACTGTCTGTCCCTCTGTTACATGTTGATAAAGCCCTTAGGATGTGTACTCGACTTCCAGGACTATGATGCAGATCATACTAGCGGGCCCTGGGTAGTCCATGAGTACATCCTTCAATGTTCCTAGTGTTAGTTGTATGTATGCCCTAGAGGCCAGTATTGTACAGATGATGTATATTATATTGGATGCTTGGACATATATAGAGATGACTTTCTTGCTCGATATGATAGTATGCTATCTGGTTACTCTTTATCTTAACATGTACACTTGTCTCTTTAAACTGTCTTATAGTTACATGTTGATAAAGCCCTTAGGATGTGTACTTGACTACCTGGACTATGATGCAGATCATACTAGTGGGGACATGGTAGTCCATAAGTACATCCTTCAAGGTCCCTAGTCGTGGGTGTATCGAGACGGGGCATCGATATACCAGTGTAGACTAGCGTATACGCTTCTCGACCCATGAGATAGGCGATAGATGATCCCATATCCATTGGTGTTTGACATCAGAGATGGTATACGGGTGCTCAGTGGAGACTGGGTACACTGGAAGGACTCACCGAGAACTCCCAGATGGTATTATACCTCACGTCAGATGGCAGTTCTCAGGTGACACTTGTGCAGGTTAGTCTGTAGACATGAGATCGTCATAGAGTCTTGTGTGATTCCCACTGTGCTTTGATCTCCACCTTACCACGTCCATGAGGGCGTGCAAAACGGTGGTCTTTGGGTACAGTCCCGAGTCACATGGAGGCTATGAGCGATAGGAGGGGTTTCGTCTCTCCCGGTATTGGGGGTTGATGTTGCGCAGTGCTCGATTGGCCGTAACAGGGAAGTCCCTGGCCAGGGCTGATCAGAGATTTTCTGGTAAGTGTTACCAGTAGTTTCTCGAGCCGTTATGAGCCTCACATCGGCATGACTTATCGGTTATTGGGGTCTGACGTTTACCACCCCTAGACTTGATATGCGACATATCCGACGAACAGACCGGACTGTACGGTAAGTGTTACTGGTTGGATTCACAGGAGTGTGAGCGGGCTAGCTTGTCGATCTTCTGATCGCTCAATACCCAGATGGAAGTTACGTTTAGCAGACTGCTTGCGGCTTGTGGGTGCTTGATATGATCATCATCTGCTACCGGCGTATTGACGAGTCTTTAAAGTCCTACACAGAGGTTTCCTGGCTCAAGCGAAACGAAATAGGAGCGCATATGAGATATGTGCGGGAACGAGAATAATTCTTGTATGTGATACCGCATTTCATTCTCGCGATGAATGTTTCGATTGGTTATATGCGATATAACCTAGTTATCGAATCGTAGATTGATTCGATAAGTCGATACATTGGATACTAGTCGGTTATGTGCGACATGACCGGATCATTGAATCAAGTGTTGATTTAATGATTTAATGTATAATTATATATTTGATATATTACTTTGCATTAACTAGTATTGGCTCACTTTAAATGGATTTTCTCACTTGATGTTCTAGAAGTATATGTGATATACTTTTGTGCACATATTTGTATCATGTTTGATGATACTTGATCTTGTGGTTAAGTGTAAAGGATTAAACCATGGTTAAGGGATAATTAGGGTTTTTCTTTTTCATTTATTTATTTTTTTATTTATATGGAAATGATTTAGATAAGAATGGTGGCTTTATTTGTTTTTAGTTGAAGCTTCATGAAGCTTTGACTTCTTAACCATTCTTGTCTTCATGCTTAACCCAAACCCATCCAAGTAACCATGGTCTATTCTCTACACTCTACCCTAATTAGTTTATGATAAGTATTCATTTTATTATTCATTTAACTCAACACTTATCATAATTCTAGCTTCATCTTCTTCTTCTTCAAGATAGAAAGTTTGATGCCATCAATGGCAACTTGAGATCTAAAGTGAGAAATCCAATTCTAAAGTGAACCCACCTCTTATTTCTTCACCCTCTACCTCTTGCCAAGTTGTTTTGGGTGTTTTCTTCACAAGTTTCATAAATTTGTGAAGTCGGAGCTTGAACTTGTGATGCCTCGACGTAGATCATCTTCGGCACGAAGCCGACGACCTAGTCCTCCCATTTTCCTGATGAAGCCGACGATTGAGTTCGGGATTCAAGATGGACAGCGAGAGGATGCCTACGTGGAGCTAAGGAAGTGGATATCCGGATCTACAAAGGTTGTAGCTTCTGATCTTTAGTTAAATTGTTAACTAGATTCGTTTTTCGCCTAGATTTCTAGTCAATGATCTGTATTAGGGTTTCTCGGCACCCATAAAATTTGAAATTGGCATGGTTGATGCCTTGTGAGACCTCTATAGTGTGCCTAGGAACTTTTCACTGGTATCAGAGCCTAGCTAGAGCCTTAGGCGAAGACCTGACGTCGTTTGAAGTCCGATCGAACCAAAACCCTAACCCGAAAACGGCTCTCTGTACATTTTTAAAAAAATGGGTTTTTTCCAAATTAAAAATATGCAGAAAACTCAGCAGGGAATTCTAAGAATTACGGAGCAAAATTCAACCCATGAACAGTGCAACCTGCGGCGGAACCGCGGCAGAAGCCTGCCTTAGGCGGCGGTTCCGCGGCAGATTGATGACGTCATCCCTATCAATTTGCACAGTAATTCCTATTTAACAGTGCTGAGTTCTCTGGGTATTTTTAATATTTATTCAAGGGTTGAATTTTCTGGGGTGTTTTAGAGCTTCGATGTTTCGACCGGATTATCAAATTTCGTCTTTGTGTTTTTCCGGATAATTTTTGAATTTGTTAAAAAGTTCGACCGGATATAAATACCCAACTTTTCCCCTGTCGGGAAATTTCCAAGTGTTGGATTTTTCCGTAGTTTAACGACGTTCTAAGTAGTGCAAGTAACGCGATGGACCCTCTAGAATACAACAAACCTTAACTCGATTATGTGACCGTCTTGAACTGCCCTTTGAACCTTCGGGTTTGGGGTAGTACGGCGTGACATATGTGAGGCGTTGGCTTGACCCTTCTACGGTCGGACCGTTGGTACTGAGGCACGAACTGAATGTTGTTAGACTTATTTCATGTGTTGAGCTGTATCGGAAAATTTGGGTATTCGACTGTTCGATCGGAAAATTTAACATTTTCTGTTTATCTGGAATGTGATACAATAATTGGAATTCACAAACAGTTATGAGATAACTGAATGAATGTTATAAATCTAGCAGTTTAGTCCCACATGATATTGAAAAGAGTTTTCGATAATGAGACTAAAATGCGGGATTTATATCTGTTAGGCATGTGATGTCTAAGTATTTCATTTGATTAGGCATGTGATGTCAAAGAGGTTGCGGATTCCAACTGTTGTAGTTTTACACTTTCTTTTCTGTGACCGTAAGTGTAGTATGTTCATATCGCCGGTTTCGTTGCTATACGTCAACGACAATTGGGGTATGCATACTTACTTACGTTGATGACATGTGATGTTATGTGTTGCTGGATATGTTATATTGGATCGTCGTGTTTGAATAGCCGGAGGATTTTATGTGAGATGAGTGTTTTTCATTTTCATTCATGTAAAAACTTGTTTGTAATATTCTTTTATTTGGGACACTTCCAGGTAGCGGAAGTTGTCACCTTTTGTATATTATTTACTTTTCCGCATTAGGATAGACCCAAGGAGGGGAGCACAAGTAACCGGGTTCTGGGGTCCAGTGGGAGACCAACTCGAGGAGTCGAGTCCGGGTCTCCTAACCCTAGAATTGGCAGGGTTGCTTGCCGCTCTCGTAGGGGTCTAGGGGTGTGGGATTGGCTATTCATCACGACCGTGGAATCCGTGTTTTATACTGGCTCGTATTGAAAACACGGACGTCCTAGTATATCCAATATTTCATATGTTTTTTTTCTGCGGCGATATCTGTGATGTGATCATGTGATGTTCTATGATGGATACAGTATATAGTATATATGATATATTATATAGACGTTACTTATGTTTTGCACCCGCACTAGCCCTGCCCTGCTCTGTCGTTAGTTACCTAACCTAACGGTGCACGAGGGGACATCCAGGCGAATGCGGATGGTATAAGTGTACGTCGTATTTATCTGTGATGTTTAGGTATTTAAATGATGGGACTTCATTAATGTGATTAATGAAAGAAAAGAAACCTAAGATGTTGTAGAATCAAATTTCGAATAAAACAGGTAGCTACAGTTCTTGCTTTGCATAGCGGTATATATGATTTATCCTGCACCTTATTCGATGAGGAAAGGACCGAGATCCCTTCACCGGGAGTGACTCCTTTAGCAATAACTGGCAGATGCTACACACTCGGTTTGACTTTTGATTGCTTCTATAGTTTCTGCTTTGCACAGTGATATATATGATATATCCCGCAGCTCATTCGACGAGGAAAGGGCCGACGATCCCTTCACCGGGAGTGACCCCTTTAGCAAAACTAGAAAAGCCTCAAAATCACTCCATTTTCAAAACTTCATTTGATTCCACAACGATATCAAGTTCATTACGCAATAGGTTTTCAGAAAAACCTGGCGTAGCCCTCCGTCATTTTAGATAAGAACTGTTTAGTATTCGTGCTGCGTTTGTTGGCCTTTGTCAAGGCATAGTGTGCGGTAGCTGAATAGTCCTTATCTGCTAGTGAATGTGATGCAGATTGTTTCATGGTAGTCGTACGACCTTGTTGGCCTTTGTCAAGGGCCGTGCTGGTGGGTTTGATTCAATCAAGAAATGACGGGTTGAACTTGACTAGCATCCTGTGATTTGTTGGCCTTTGTCAAGGTCATAGGACACTAGGAGCAATATATTATCGGGAATTTCAAGTGTTGAAATTTGCAATGAGATTGCATACCTTCTATGAGATAGTTGGATCCCGATACCCACTGCGAGTAAGAGTTACTCCTGGGAGAGTTTTGCACATTGCAATTAGCCGATCAAGTAGGTGTCTAGAAAGGTGTTAACGAGGTTACGCCTCTGGGAAAACGAGGTTTACATTAATTAGGTTCGTGCGAAAGCACGGGGGACCTCCTTCAAAGTACCGACACTGGCCTGGCTGAAAGATTGGCAAACTTGTAGTGTGTAATTAATCCCGGCTAGTCTTTCCTTTTTGGGTTTGAAGGAAGATTTGATAAAAACCAGTGGGAGCCATCCTGATTAGATAAGATAATAACCAATCTGATCTTGCACGAGCATACGCTAAAGTGTTTTCTTCTCTCTCTCTCCAGGTAGCGACCATTTCATGCCCTAATGAATATAATAATATGGATGTATTGACCGAACCCGCATGTTATACTGTGCTGGGGAACGTTGGTTCCGTTCTTTCTTATAAGAGTTATAGGAATGAACAGGATATAGGGGAATACAAGGATTCCCATACCACCCGAATGAAGAAAGTACATGTTGATGCATTTTATTCGGGTGTGTTCGTTACAGAGAACTGTTTCTCCATTTGCTCTACGTCCTGGGTGTTAGATACCGGGTCAGGATCCCATATATGTAATCAGTTACATGGGCTTAGGAAAGGTAGAGAACTTGGAGAAGGTGATAAAGACATTAGAGTTGGAAATGGTGCAATTGTTGCAGCTAAGACTGTCGGGGAATATCACCTTGTATTACTAACTGGTAATACATTGGTTCTGAACGAATGCTATTACATGCCGAACCTGATATGCAACATTATATCGGTTTCTTTGTTGAGTAAAGAGGGATATAATTTTGTATTACAGGACAATGTTATGAACATTTTCCGTAACCAAAAGTTGGTTGGATCAGGCACGTTGTGCAATGGCATTTATGTTCTAAATCAATCAACAGTTCTGAGCATAACAAACACACACAAGAGGAAGAGTTCAGAAATGAACGAATCCTTCTTGTGGCATTGTAGACTGGGTCACATCAATGCGACACGACTAGCTAAGTTGCATAAAGATGGATATTTAAATCCGTTTGAATTTTCATCTTATGACACTTGCCAGTCATGTCTCAAAGGCAAGATGACCAAAACTCCGTTTACGGGACACGGAGAGAGAGTTACCGAACTCTTGGGACTTATACATAGTGATGTATGCGGTCCCATGTCTACACATGCCAGGGATGGTTATTCGTACTTCATTACATTCACTGACGATCTCTCTAGATTCGGGTATGTGTTCCTGATGAAACACAAATCAGAAGCTTTTGAGAAATTTAGAGAATATAAACAAGAAGTTGAGAACCAAACCGGAAAAAGTATTAAAATCCTACGATCTGATCGAGGAGGTGAATACTTGAGCAATGAATTCCTGGACTTCCTAAAAGAGAATGGGATTCTCTCTCAGCTTACTCCTCCTTATACACCACAGCACAACGGTGTATCGGAGCGGAGAAATCGCACCCTATTAGATATGGTGCGCTCTATGTGAGTACAGCTGAGTTACCTATTTCCTTCTGGGGTTATGCGCTGGAGACAACAGCATACCTATTGAATCAAGTTCCATCTAAATCTGTACCTACCACACCATATTAGATATGGAGTGGGAAGAGACCATGTCTTAAACGAGTTAAGATATGGGGTTGCCCGGCCTATGTCAAAAGGCAAAATCCGGACAAACTCGAGGCACGGTCAGTTTTATGCAAGTTTGTGGGATATCCCAAACATTCACATGGATATCTTTTCTACCATACAGAGGAACAAAAAGTGTTTGTTTCTCGACATGCCACCTTTTTGGAAAAGGAATTTCTTGCAAAAGAAATTAGTGGCGATAAGGTAGAACTGGAAGAAATTCCGGCTACACAAACTCAAACTGAAGATTTAGTGGAACCAGAGGATTCAGTAGCTCCCGACGAACCTCAGCCTCTCCGCCGATCTAGTAGGGTTCCTCGCCAACCTGAGAGATACTACGGTTTTCTCATGGATGGTGGCAGCGAGGATTGCATCATGGAGGATGATGACCCAACTAGCTTCGAGCAGGCCATCACGAGTAAGGACTCAGTGAAATGGCTGGATGCTATGCGGTCCGAGATGGAATCCATGTACACCAACAAAGTATGGACTTTGGACGTTGCTCCTGAAGGGGTAAAACCCATTAGGAGCAAGTGGATCTTCAAGAAGAAACTTGGTGTAGATGGGAAAGTGGAGACTTTCAAAGCTAGACTTGTTGCAAAAGGTTTTCGTCAAAGACCAGGTGTGGACTATGACGAAACCTTTTCTCCAGTGGCTATGCTTAAATCCATCCGGATCATGCTTGCCATCGCTGCATATCATGATTACGAAATCTGGCAAATGGATGTTAAGACCGCCTTTCTAAATGGTGATTTAGAAGAGTGCGTGTACATGACTCAGCCAGAGGGCTTCGTAGACAGTGGGAGCAGCAGGAAGGTGTGCAAGCTACTTAAATCCATTTATGGATTAAAGCAAGCATCGCGGAGTTGGAACATCTGCTTTGACGTCGTTATCAAAGAGTTTGATTTCGTCAAAAACCCATATGAACCTTGTATCTACAAGAAGGTGGCAGAGAGTAAGGTTGTCTTCCTCGTATTGTACGTGGACGATATACTCTTGATAGGAAATGATATTCCTATGCTGCAATCGGTCAAGCTCTTCTTATCACAAAGATTCTCGATGAAAGATCTTGGTGATGCCTCCTGTATATTGGGAATTAGGATCTATAGAGATAGATCCAAAAGGATATTGGGATTGTCCCAATCCCGGTACATTGACACCATACTAAAGAGGTTTAGTATGGAAGAATCCAAGCGTGGGAACTTGCCCACGATCTCTGGAGTCACTCTCTCCAAAGAGATGTCTCCCAAGACTGATTTGGAGAGAGCTCGCATGCAAGGGATACCCTATGCTTCGGCTGTAGGCTATATCATGTATGCGATGCTATGTACCAGACCCGATGTAGCATACTCACAAGTGTAGTGAGCAGGTATCAAGCTGATCCTGGAGAGAGTCACTGGACAGCTGTGAAGAGCATTCTCAAGTACTTACGAAGGACTAAAGAGATGCTCTTGGTGTATGGTAACGGAGAACTCCAAGTGGAGTCCTTTACAGATTCAAGCTTCCAGAGTGATAAGGACGACTCTAAGTCGCAGTCGGGTTTTGTCTTTACCCTTTACGGAGGGGCGGTTAGCTGGAAGAGTTCCAAGCAGGAAACCGTGGCAGACTCGACGATGGAGGCTGAATACATCGCTGCCAACGATGCTGCAAAAGAGGCTGTCTGGATCAAGAAGTTCATTACTGAACTTGGAGTGGTTCCATCCATTGAGCATCCAATACCTTTGTATTGCGATAACAATGGAGCGGTGGCTTTGGCCAAGGAACCCAGGTCCCATCAGCGATCCAGGCATATTCTGAGGCGGTATCACCTAATCCGGGAGATAGTTGATCGCCGGGAGATCGAGGTCAGGAGGGTTGACACGAAGAACAACACGGCGGATCCACTCATGAAGGCCATTCCCCAGATACAGTTTGAGAGACTCTTTGGGATGCTCGGTATGCGATACTACAGCAGCTGGCCCTAGTGCAAGTGGGAGATTGTTAGTTGTATGTATGCCCTAGAGGCCAGTATTGTACAGATGATGTATATTATATTGGATGCTTGGACATATATAGAGATGGCTTTCTTGCTCGATATGATAGTATGCTATCTGGTTACTCTTTATCTTAACATGTACACTTGTCTCTTTAAACTGTCTTATAGTTACATGTTGATAAAGCCCTTAGGATGTGTACTTGACTAACTGGACTATGATGCAGATCATACTAGTGGGGACATGGTAGTCCATAAGTACATCCTTCAAGGTCCCTAGTCGTGGGTGTATCGAGACGGGACATCGATATACTAGTGTAGACTAGCGTATACGCTTCTCGACCCATGAGATGGGCGGTGTATGATCCCATATCCATTGGTGTTTGACATCAGAGATGGTATACGGGTGCTCAGTGGAGACTGGGTACACTGGACGGACTCGCCGAGAACTCCCAGATGGTATTATACCTCACGTCAGATAGCAGTTCTCAGGTGACACTTGTGCAGGTTAGTCTGTAGACCCGAGATCGTCATAGAGTCTTGTGTGATTCCCACTGTGTTTGATCTCCACCTTACCACGTCCATGAGGGCGTGCAAAACGGTGGTCTTTGGGTACAGTCCCGAGTCACATGGAGGCAATGAGCGATAGGAGGGGTTTCGTCTCTCCCGGTATTGGGGGTTGATGTTGCGCAGTCCTCGATTGGCCGTAACAGGGAAGTCCCTGGCCAGGGCTGATCAGAGATTTGCTGGTAAGTGTTACCAGTAGTTTATCGACCCGTTATGAGCCTCATATTGGCACGACTGATCGGTTATTGGGGTCTGACGTTTACCACCCCTAGACTTGATATGCGACATATCAGACGAACAGACCGGACTGTATGGTAAGTGTTACTGGTTGGATTCACAGGAGTGTGAGCGGGCTAGCTTGTCGACCTTCTGATCGCTCAATACCCGAATGGCCGTTACGTTTAGCAGACCGCTTGCGGCTTGTGGGTGCTTGATATGATCATCATCTGCTACCGGCGTATTGACGAGTCTTTAGAGTCCTACACAGAGGTTTCCTGGCTCATGCGAAACGAAATAGGAGCGCATATGAGATATGTGTGGGATGGAGAATAATGCGTGTATGTGATACCGCATTTCATTCTCGCGATGAATGTTTCGATTGGTTATATGCGATATAACCTAGTTATCGAATCGTAGATTGATTCGATAAGTCGATACATTGGATACTAGTCGGTTATGTGCGACATGACCGGATCATTGAATCAAGTGTTGATTTAATGATTTAATGTATAATTATATATTTGATATATTACTTTGCATTAACTAGTATTGGCTCACATTAAATGGATTTTCTCACTTGATGTGCTAGAAGTATATGTGATATACTTTTGTGCACATATTTGTATCATGTTTGATGATACTTGATCATGTGGTTAAGTGTAAAGGATTAAACCATGGTTAAGGGATAATTAGGGTTTTGCTTTTTCATTTATTTATTTGTTTATTTATATGGAAATGATTTAGATAAGAATGGTGGCTTTATTTGTTTTTAGTTGAAGCTTCATGAAGCTTTGACTTCTTAACCATTCTTGTCTTCATGCTTAACCCTAACCCATCCAAGTAACCATGGTCTATTCTCTACACTCTATCCTAGTTAGTTTATGATAAGTATTCATTTTATTATTCATTTAACTCAACACTTATCATAATTCTAGCTTCATTTTCTTCTTCTTCTTCAAGATAGAAAGCTTGATGCCATCAATAGCAACTTGAGATCTAAAGTGAGAAATCCAATTCTAAAGTGAACCCACCTCCTATTTCTTCACCCTCTACCTCTTGCCAAGTTGTTTTGGGTGTTTTCTTCACAAGTTTCATAAATTTGTGAAGTCGGAGCTTGAACTTGTGATGCCTCGACGTAGATCATCTTCGGCACGAAGCCGACGACCTAGTCCGCCCATTTTCCCGATGAAGCCGACGATTGAGTTCGGGATTCAAGATGGACAGCGAGAGGATGCCTACGTGGAGCTAAGGAAGTGGATATCCGGATCTACAAAGGTTGTAGCTTCTGATCTTTAGTTAAATTGTTAACTAGATTCGTTTTTCGCCTAGATTTCTAGTCAATGATCCGTATTAGGGTTTCTCGGCACCCATAAAATTTGAAATTGGCATGGTTGATGCCTTGTGACACCTCTATAGTGTGCCTAGGAACCTTTCACCTAGTCGTGGGAATATCGAGACGGGGCATCGATATTCCAGAGTAGACTAGCGTATATCTTCTCGACCCATGTGATGGGCGATGGATGATCCCATATCCATTGGTGTTTGACATCAGAGATGGTATGAGGGTGCTCAGTGGAGACTGGGTACAATGAAAGGACTCGCCGAGAACTCCCAGATGGTATTATACCTTACGTCAGATGGCAGTTCTCTGGTGACACTGGTACAGGTTAGTCTGTTGACCCGAGATCGTCAAAGTGTCTTGTGTGTCTCCCACTGTGCTTTGATTTCCACCCTACCACGACTCTACTGAGTCGTGCAAACAGATGGTTTTTGGGTACAGTCCCGATTCACATGGAGGCAATGAGCGATAGGAGGGGATTCGTCTCTCCCGGTATTGGGGGTTGATGTTGCGCAATGCTCGACTGGCCATTGTAAGTCCACGTTGCCCACCCCGGTACTTTCGGGGAGGCGGAAAACGGAATAAAAATCGAATTTTTATGAGCTTAGGAAACATGGACTAGACTTTAAAGGATCTTTGCTAAACAAAAACTTGCTAAAGATAACTAGAAACTAGCTAAGTGCTAGAAAGGTTATACCTTGGGCTTTAAGTCCTTCTCTCCTTGCTCCTTGGAGTGGTGGAAGGAGGTCTCCTTGGTCGTCTTCTCACGTCGAAGAAAGATCCACCCGAAAGCCTCAACCTTTGGCTTCAACTCCAAGCTAGAAGTAACTAGTGTGCAAGAAGTGCTAGTCCTTGAACCCTAGATGAGAGTAAAGATGATCAAGAGAGGGTTTTTCTCAAGCTCAAGTGTTTCTCAACACATGAGAGGGAGAGAGCTTGAGGGAGAGGAAGAACAAGAGAGAGAAATGAAAATGATAGAATGAGAAAAAAATGTGAACCATTCTCACTAATATGTGTATATTATTTTAATTGAATAATTAGCTAGATAATTGTCATGGCTAATCATGACATGACCATTATCATTTCAATTTGCAAGGATCAAAAAGCATCTTCCAAAAGAAATGATGATGGTCAAAGTGTCAACCTAGGTCAACAAGTCAAGGAGGTCAAATGGTCAACAACCATTACCATGCACAATTATTAAACTAATTATCAATTAACTATAATACACACATAAGTATTAGGGTTAATAAAATGACAATAGTCATTAACCCTAAACAAGGTCCTCTCCTTCTGTCTCAAACAACTGTGCATACACACCCGCATTCGTGATCCGAGGAACACGAATACAATGAGAAAAACCAATCCCAAATCATATACTAGGATCTGGCTTAAACCAAAGCCCGCTAGTATAAACTGTCCAGACAGCAAACGTGCACAAGTGCGCGGATGCGAACGAACCCTGTCGCAAAACCATGCGACCTCTACTCATTTTGCCTAAAGGCGAATAGCTCTCTGTGTGGGACTCTAAAGACTCGACACTATGCTGGCTGTGGGTTTAACTACAGACCGCAAGCAGCACTAGCTGTACGTAACGGTCCCCAGGTAGATGTCGATAAGAAGACTGACGAGGTGAACCCCATCTGAACTCCTACTGAGCCTGAATGTGACAGTCTTCGTACAGTCCGGTCTGTTCGTCTGATACATCGCATGGCGGGTCTAGGGGGCGGTGAACGTCAGTCCCCTAATAGCGGTACAAGTCGTGTCGGAGTGTAGCCCAGAACACCCAGAGATAACACTGGAAACCTACCAGTATATCTCGCTTGCCCTGGCCAGGGACTACTCGTGTAATGGCTCTCCTGGACACAGTGCGATGTCAACCCCCAATACCGGGAGAGACGAATCCTGTCTAACCGTCACTGCCTCCAAGTGCTTCGGGACTGCACCCAAAAACTACCTATTTGCACGACTCCTTTGAGCCGTGGTAGGGTAGTAATCAAAGTGCAGTGGGAACACACTCATGGCGAAGTGACAGTGTCAAGTCAGCGGACTAAGCTGTACTCATGTCACCTGGGAACTGTTAACTGACGATAGGTATACTACCAACCAACAGTTCCCGACGAGTCCTGTCCAGTGTACTCGTAACCTAACGAGCACCCGTATACTATCTCAAGTACGACGTACTGACGGCTGTGGGACAGACCGTCTCCCACACTGGGATGAGAAGCGCATACGCTAGTCTACTCCGAAGTATCGATGCCCTGTCTCGATAGTCCAACGACTAGGGACCTGTATAAGGATGTGCTTATAGATCACCCAGCTCCCACGAGTGTGAGCGCCATCACAACGCTGGTAATCAAGCAAAGATCCTAAGGGCTCTACTAATATGTATATTAGCGATATGTTAAAAGAAACACATGCACATATTGAAGTAGAGACAAACCAATTAGCATACTACCATTTCGAGCAAGATTGTATATACAACTGTGAATATCCCAAGCTTCCATCAAGTAATATACAAACTAGTATGATACAGTAATGGCCTCTAGGACATATACACTAACAATCTCCCACTTGCACTAAGGCCATGTACTGGCGTATCGAAGACCTATCATCTCGTTGAGCCGCTCGAACTGAGTCTGGGGCAAGGCCTTGGTGAATGGATCTGCTGTGTTATCCTCTGATGCAACTCTCCGGACCTCGATCTCCTGGCGATCCACGATCTCCCTTAAGATGTGTCTGGATTTCTGATGGGACCTGGGTTCCTTCGCTAAAGCTATAGCCCCGTTGTTGTTGCAATACAGAGGTATTGGGTCAACAATGGACGGAACCACCTGAAGTTCTCTCAAGAACTTCCTCATCCAGAAAGCTTCTTTTGCGGCTTCAAATGCAGCGATGTATTCCGCTTCCATAGTCGAGCCAGCAACGGTTTCCTGTTTGGAGCTCTTCCAACACACCGCCCCTCCATTGAGGGTAAAGACAAAACCCGACATGGACTTGGAATCATCCTTGTCACTCTGGAAGCTGAAGTCAGCAAAGGCCTCGATCTGCAGGTCTTTTCCGCCATACACCAAGAACATCTCCTTAGTCCTTCTCAGGTACTTGAGAATGTTCTTTACTGCTATCCAATGTTTCTCCCCAAGGTTTGACTGATACCTGCTTACCACACTCAGTGCATAAGCCATATCCGGTCTGGTACACAACATCGCATACATTATAGAGCCTACCGCAGAAGCGTAGGGTATAACAGACATGCGATCCCTCTCCAAATCAGTCTTGGGAGACATCTCTTTGGAGAGGGTGATCCCGTGACAAGCCGGTAGATTACCGCGCTTGGAATCTTCGATACTGAATCTCTTCAGTATGGTGTCGATGTACCTGGACTGCGAAAGTCCTAATATCCTCTTGGATCTGTCACGGTAGATCCGGATACCCAGAATGTATGTGGCATCACCCAGGTTTTTCATGGAGAACCTTTGTGACAAGAACCCCTTGACAGATTGTAGCATAGGAATGTCATTTCCTATTAAGAGAATGTCATCCACGTATGAAACGAGGAATACTATAGTTCTCGCTACAAATCTACAGTAGATGCATGGTTCATCTGGATTTTTGATAAAGCCAAATTCCTTGACCGTCTCATCAAAATAGATGTTCCAACTCCGCGATGCCTGCTTTAGTCCATAAATGGACTTAAGCAACTTGCACACCTTTCCACTGCTCCCACTCTGAATGAAACCCTCTGGCTGATCCATATAGACACACTCCTCTAAATGTCCATTTAGAAAAGCTGTCTTTACGTCCATCTGCCAAATCTCATAATCGTGGAAGGCAGCAATGGCAAGAAGGATCCGAATGGATTTCAGCATAGCTACTGGAGAAAAGGTTTCGTCATAGTCCAAACCAGGTCGCTGACGAAAACCCTTTGCTACCAGTCTAGCTTTATAGGTCTCAACCTGTCCATCTACACCAATCTTCCTTTTGAAGATCCACTTGCATCCTACGGGTTTTACCCCATCTGGAGCAATGTCCAAGGTCCATACTTTGTTGGTGTACATGGACTCCATTTCGGTCCGCATTGCATCCAGCCATTTTACCGAGTCGACGCTCTGAATGGCTTGCTGGAAGTTAGTAGGCTCATCACAATCTATGATGCAATCCTCTCTATCCCCGTCAATGAGAAAACCGTAGTATCTCTCGGGCGGATGAGACTGCCTACTACTCCTGCGGAGTGGCGTGGGAATGTCCTGATCTTTCGAACCCTCTGGTTCTACTAAGCTTTCAGTAATAGCTCGTGGTTCTGGAATTTCTTCCAGTTCTATTGCGCTCCCAGTTAATTCTTTTTCTATGAACTGGTGTTCTAGAAAGTGGGCATGGCGAGAAACAAGGACTTTTTGTTCTTCTTCGCAATAGAAGAAATATCCCTTGGAGCTCTTTGGATAACCCACAAACTTGCACTGTACTGAGCATGCCTCGAGCTTGTCCCCATGCTGCTTTTTTACAAAAGCTGGACATCCCCATGTCTTAATGTGATTAAGATAGGGTCTCTTCCCACACCACATCTGATATGGTGTAGTAGGCACAGTCTTAGTTGGAACTCGGTTCAAAAGGTATGCCGCTGATTCTAGTGCATATCCCCAGAACGATCGCGGCAACTCAGCGTTACTCATCATGGACCGTACCATATCCAATAGGGTTCGGTTCCGTCTCTCCGATACACCATTATGTTGCGGAGTGTATGGAGGAGTAGGCTGAGAGAGAATTCCATTCTCTTTTAAGTAACCCAGGAACTCGGCACTCAAGTATTCACCACCTCGATCAGATCTAAGTGTCTTTATACTTTTGCCTGTTTGTTTTTCTACTTCATTCTTATATTCCTGGAATTTTTCAAAAGCCTCGGATTTATGTTTCTTTAAGAAGACATAACCGTACCTTAAACAGTCATCCGTAAAAGTAATGAAGTAAGAATAACCGCTTCGTGCATGTGTAGACATTGGACCGCACACGTCGCTGTGTACGAGTCCCAAGAGCTCGCTCGCTCTTTCTCCGTGTCCAGTAAACGGAGTCTTTGTCATCTTTCCTTTGACACAGGATTGACAAGTTGCATACGATTGATATTCGAACGGATCCAAATATCCTTCTGCATGTAACGTAGTCAACCTTCTCTCATTGATGTGACCCAGTCTACAATGCCATAAGAAAGTTTTATTTATTTCTGGAGACTTTCTTTTGTGTGTATTCTGGACATTGAAAATCTGTGGTTGGTTTAATACGTATATACCGTTGTTCAATGTACCTGACCCAATCAAAACTTGATTAAGGTGAATGTTCACTACATTACTTACAAATGCAAATTCATAACCTTCTTTAGACAATAAAGATACAGAAATGATATTACAGGTTGCATTTGGTACATAATAACAACTACGCAAAACCAAAAAATGTCCATCCGACAATCCTAGGTGATAGTCCCCCACGGCCTCAGCATCCATACTAGCACCGTTCGCAACTCTGAGGGTCATGTCACCTGTCTTCAAAACTCTACGCTTTCTCAACGCCTGCAAAGAATTACAGATATGAGATCCTGATCTGGTATCCAATACCCAGGATGTAGAGTTTATTGATAGACAGTTTTCAATAACATACACACTTGAAGCTGAAGCTGCAACTCGCTTCAAATCCTGTGTTCTGGCCTTCCAAGCCTTGCAATCCTGTTTCCAGTGACCACTTTTGTGACAAAAGAAGCATTCTTCCTTCCCCACTAGCTTCCCCGCTATCTTTGTTGCTTTTCCTTTTCCCTTCATATCCACTTTACTGACACCGCCTCTTGGTTTGGCGGGGGCTTTCTTCTTCTTTCCCTTGGCTTTCGCCTTGGACCTAGAAGAGGAAGATCCTCCTACAAACAAAGTGGATGTCTCCCTACCCTTCTGTAGGGTGCCCTCAGCAGTCCTCAACATGTTCAGAAGTTCGGAAAGTTCAACCTCCTTTCCTTGCATGTTGAAGTTAAGAATGAACTGGGCGTAAGTGGAAGGAAGTGACTGGAGAATCAAATCAGTATAGAGTTCATTCTCCAACGTGGTCCCAAGGTCCGCGAGCTCCTCAATGTAGCCAATCATCTTAAGCATGTGTTCCGCTACCGATGATCCGACGGCCAACCTTACCGAAAAAAGCTTCTTCGACACTTTGTATCTTGCGATACGAGACTGCTCTCCATACAATTCTTTTGTATGGAGAAATATGGACTCTAGGTTCATATTCTCGTGCCTCCTCTGATGTTCGTTGTCCATCGAGGCAAGTACAAGGCATCTGGCCCTCGCGCAATCTATCTTCCATGTCTTACGGATTTCTACATCCGCGACGCTGGAGGTGGGACCTGGGACAGGGGGAGCTTTGGTGGTAAGTACATACCCTAACTTGTCATAAGTGATTGCTATCTTGACATTCCTGAGCCAATCTTTGTAGTTTGGCCCTGTCAGTATATTTTTATCTAGTAATAACTTAAGTCCGGTCATGTTGAATGGTCGCTGCAATTAGGAGAGAGAAAAGAAACACTTTAGCATGATGCTCTTGCAAGTTTAGAATGGTTTTTAGTTTGTCTAAACTGGATGGCTCCCACTGTCTCTCGAATCCCTTCTCAAACCGTAAAGAAAAGGATTAGTCAGGATCAATCTCACCGTACAATACTTGCTTAACCGTTCAGCCAGGCCAGTGTCGGTACTTCGAGGGAGGTTTTCCAACGCTTTCGGGAAGTTCCTTAATTAAGTAACCTCTTTTCCCTATGGGCGTAGCCCCGCTAACACCTTTCTAGACAGCTACTAAGTTTATAGCATTGATCGTTAAGTGAGAGTTTTCCCGAGGAGTAGCATATACTCACAGTAGGATCGGGATCCAAATATCATCGCATGATAAAAGCGAAGGAATCCTACCAGAATCATCATACTCCAAATGGTATGCAGCGCTAGCAAGTTTCAGTACTTATGAAACTCCCGATGTGGATTTTTGCCCCATGCTCTTATGACCTTGACTTTGGCCAAAATATCATAAGTCATATGTCAAGTTCTACCCGTCATTCTCCTGGTTAATTTGGACCCACCCGTACCTACCCTTGACTTTGGCCAAAATTGCAGCACGACTGTCCCAAACCAACGCATCTATCTATGCTGCACATGAATACCCAATAGCTACCAATCACTATGCCATGACTTTGGCCAAAATACATAGCTTGAATACTTTTTGACCATTCATCTGGAATGACGGAGGGCTACGGATGGTTTTGGCGAAACCGTGAACGTAGTGAACTTGATATAATCGATGGAACGAGATAGCTTTTAAAAGGAGTGGTTCAAGCTCCGCGTTTAAAAGTTTAATTTTGAAAAGAGCCGAGTGGTTTTCAAAGTGTTCCAATCGACTTTTACTTGGTTTATTTTCTTGCATTAGTTCTTTTAATGCGTCCCATCATTTAATCCTACCATTGCAGAAAACAACCAAAATATGACGTACGCTTATGCCATTCGCATTCGCCACGGGGCCCCGTCATCACCCGTTAGGTTACTTAACTAACGACAGAGCGGGGGCTGGGCTAGCGCGGCTGTAAAACATAAGCAATGCCAAAATAGTTATCATATATAAATATATAGCAATGATAGACATTACAGATCACAGATGAATAAATTGGATATACTAGGAACCCGCAATCCGTTCGAGCCTGCAACGAAAAGCGGATTACACGGTCGCGGTGAATAGCCAAATACCCCACCCAAGACCCCTACGGGTGCGGCAAACTACCCGCCAAGTACCCGAAGCGAAGCAACCTCCCTCAACACCGTGAGTAGGCCACTCGGCACTTCGAGATACCCGGTAGTTTGTGTACCCCTCCATGGGTCTATCCTAGGAACAAAAACAGTAAAAAGAATTATACAATGACGGTTACAACCCCGACCCGGTTGTGTGGCCATACAAATAATAATATTACATCAATTTACATGTTACAATGAATGAAAGGAAAAACAACACTCATCTCACATCCACCCCGTCTATTCATCCGTGACAATCCAACCCATTCATATACACATACCAATATCAAACACAGATCACAGATATGTATAACCCCGACTAATCGACATATAGCGATTAGCCGACGTTCAATACATACAAACATCACAGATATAACCGTCATAGTCAAAATGTAGTGAAGTTCGGGAAAAAAAATACGGATTTATAGGCCCCCAAAAATAAATTTCTATTCTGGAAAATCTGGGCACATATAAACCATCTTAAAAATCCTAAAACCAAGCCGTAAGAAAACTGCACCAAACTCGACTCAGTGAAGAGTCCAAACGGCGGCGGTTTAGACGAATCACTGGACCGGGTTTGGTGGTTTTCTTTAAAAAACCCTGAGACGATTTTTGGTGTATAACAAATTTTGTTTTGACCAGAAAAATTTTTAACAGAAACTAGGGTTTTTGAAAACTCGGTTTTTGGATTTTTCGGTTTCGAACTTCGTTACACTTCACTACCTAGCTAGTTTATGTTTAGTTAGGCTCTGATACCACTGTAAGTCCACGTTGCCCACCCCGGTACTTTCGGGGAGGCGGAAAACGGAATAAAAATCGAATTTTTATGAGCTTAGGCAACATGGACTTGACTTTAAAGGATCTTTGCTAAACAAAAACTTGCTAAAGCTAACTAGAAACTAGCTAAGTGCTAGAAAGGTTATACCTTGGGCTTTAAGTCCTTCTCTCCTTGCTCCTTGGAGTGGTGGAAGGAGGTCACCTTGGTCGTCTTCTCACGTCGAAGAAAGATCCACCCGAAAGCCTCAACCTTTGGCTTCAACTCCAAGCTAGAAGTAACTAGGGTGCAAGAAGTGCTAGTCCTTGAACCCTAGATGAGAGTAAAGATGATCAAGAGAGGGTTTTTCTCAAGCTCAAGTGTTTCTCAACACATGAGAGGGAGAGAGCTTGAGGGAGAGGAAGAACAAGAGAGAGAAATGAAAATGATAGAATGAGAAAAAAATGTGAACCATTCTCACTAATATGTGTATATTATTTTAATTGAATAATTAGCTAGATAATTGTCATGGCTAATCATGACATGACCATTATCATTTCCATTTGCAAGGATCAAAAAGTATTTTCCAAAAGAAATGATGATGGTCAAAGTGTCGACCTAGGTCAACAAGTCAAGGAGGTCAAATGGTCAACAACCATAACCATGCACAATTATTAAACTAATTATCAATTAACTATAATACACACATAAGCATTAGGGTTAATAAAATGACAATAGTCATTAACCTTAAACAAGGTCCTCTCCCTCTGTCTCAAACAACTGTGCATACACACCCGCATTCGTGATCCGAGGAATACGAATACAATGAGAAAAACCAATCCCAAATCATATACTAGGATCCGGCTTAAACCAAAGCCCGCTAGTATAAACTGTCCGGACAGCAAACGTGCACAAGTGCGCGGATGCGAACGAACCCTATCGCAAAACCATGCGACCTCTACTCATTTTGCCTAAAGGCGAATAGCTCTCTGTGTGGGACTCTAAAGACTCGACACTACGCTGGCAGTGGGTTTAACCACAGACCGCAAGCAGCACTAGCTGTACGTAATGGTCTCCAGGTAGATGTCGATAAGAAGACTGACGAGGTGAACCCCATCTGAACTCCTACTGAGCCTGAATGTGACAGTCTCCGTACAGTCCGGTCTGTTCGTCTGATACATCGCATGGCGGGCCTAAGGGGGAGGTGAACGTCAGTCCCCTAATAGAGGTACAAGTCGTGTCGGAGTGTAGCCCAGAACACCCTGAGATAACACTGGAAACCTACCAGTATATCTCGCTTGCCCTGGCCAGGGACTACTCGTGTAATGGCTCTCCTGGACACAGCTCGATGTCAACCCACAATACCGGGAGGGACGAATCCTGTCTAACCGTCACTGCCTCCAAGTGCTTCGGGACTGCACCCAAAAACTACCTGTTTGCACGACTCCTTTGAGCCGTGGTAGGGTAGTAATCAAAGTGCAGTGGGAACACACTTGAGGCGAAGTGACAGTGTCAAGTCAGCGGACTAAGCTGTACTCATGTCACCTGGGAACTGATAACTGACGATAGGTATACTACCAACCAACAGTTCCCGACGAGTCCTGTCCTGTGTACTCGTAACCTAACGAGCACCCGTATACTATCTCAAGTACGACGTACTGACGGCTGTGGGACAGACCGTCTGCCACACTGGGATGAGAAGCGCATACGCTAGTCTACTCCGGAGTATCGATGCCCTGTCTCGATAGTCCAACGACTAGGGACCTGTATAAGGATGTGCTTATAGATCACCCAGCTCCCACGAGTGTGAGCGCCATCACAACGCTGGTAATCAAGCAAAGATCCTAAGGGTTCTACTAATATGTATATCAGCGATATGTTAAAAGAAACACATGCACATATTGAAGTAGAGACAAACCAAGTAGCATACTACCATTTCGAGCAAGATTGTATATACAACTGTTAATATCCCAAGCTTCCATCAAGTAATATACAAACTAGTATGATACAGTAATGGCCTCTAGGGCATATACACTAACAGCCATAACATGAAATCCCTGGCCAGGGTTGCAGTGATATACTCGTAAGAGTTATCAGTAGTTTCACGATTGTTATGGACCTCACGTCGGCATGACTTATCGAGCTATTGGGGTCTGACGTTTACCACCCCTAGGCGAGATATGCGACATAGCAGACGAACAGACTAGACTGTACGGTAAGTGTTACTGGTTGGATTCACAGGAGTGTGAGCGGGCTTGCTGATCGCTCAATACCCTGGTGGCCGTTACGTTTAGCAGACCGCTTGCGGCTTGTGGGTGTTTGATATGATCATCATCTGCTGCCGGCGTATTGACGAGTCTTTAGAGTCCTACACAGAGGTTTCCTGGCTCAAGCGAAACGAAATAGGAGCGCATATGAGATATGTGCGGGACCGAGAATAATGCGTGTATGTGATACCGTATTCTATTCTCGCGATGAATGTATCGATTGGTTGTATGCGATATAACCTCGTTATCGAATCAAGGAATGATTTGATAAGCCGATACATTGGATATTAGTCGGTTATATGCGATATGAACGGATCGTTAAATCAAGTATTGATTTAATGATTTAATGCATAATTATATATTTGATATAATAATTTGCATTAACTAGTATTTGTTCACTTTAAATTGATTTTCTCACATAAAGTACACAAGTTGTATATGTGATATACTTTTGTGCACTTGTTTGTATCATGTTTGATGATACATGCTAACTTGAGTTTGTGTGTATGATTAAACCATGGTTATATGAATGGTTAGGGTTTTGTTTACTTATCTATTCATTTATTTATTTATTCATTTTTGCAAAATAAGTCATGGTGGCTTTCTTTGTTTGCTTGTTGAAGCTTCATGAAGGTTTGAACAAGTCCACCATTTTTGTCTCATGCTTAACCCTAACCATTCAACCTAACCATAGTTTATTCTCTACACCTAACCATGGTTGCTATATGATAAGTATTCATTTTATTTTCTATTTTATATAAGACTTATCATATTCTTTCTTCTTCTTCTTCTTCTTCTTCATCAACAAGAAGAAAAACTTGCCTCCATCAATGGCAACTTGAGAAAAAGAGTGAGAAATCCAATTCTAAAGTGAACCCACATCCTATTTCTTCATCCTATACCACTTGCCAAGTAGTATAGGATGTTTTCTTCACAAGTTTCATGACTTGGTGAAGTTGGAGCTTGATCTTGAGTTGCCTCGACGTAGATCATCTTCGGCATCGAAGTCGACGACCTAGCCCGATCTATTCTTCGATGAAACCACCGCGAGAGTCTGGGATCCGAAGGGTACAGCGGAGGGTCGTCAACACGGAGCTAGAGAGGTGGAGGACCGGATCTACAAAGGTTGTAATCACTTTCCTCCTAGTTAAAGTAGTTAACCCGCATTGCATCGCCTATACATCTAGTTAACGATCCGTATTAGGGTTTGTAGGCACATGGAAAATTTTGAATTGGCCATGTTTGATCACTTGTGAGACCTCATTTGTGTGCCTAGGAACCCTACAGTGGTATCAGAGGCTAGCTAAAGCCTTAGGCGATGCGTTGACGGAGTTAGAAGTCCGATCGAACCGTAACCCTAATTCAAAACGGCTCTCTGGACATTTTCTGGATTTGTGGATTTTTCTGAATTAAAAATTCTCAAAAAATTCAGCAGGATGATATAAGAATTATGGTGCAAAACGAGCTCCTGAATCATCTAAACCGCCGTGGAACAGCGGCAGAAGCATGGCTTCTGCGGCGGTTCCGCGGCCGTATGGTCACATTGCCCAATAATTTTCGCACTGTAATTCCTATATTTTCGTTCTGGATTTTATGGGATTTTTTAATATTTATTCAAGAGTTGAATATTCTGGGTTGTATTGGGAGTTCGTAGATTTGATCGGATTGTCAAACTTTGTCTATGTGTTTTTCCGGATAAATTTTAGCAAAATGTTAGAAAAGTTCGACCGGATATAAATACCCACTTTTTCCCCTGCCTGGAAATTTCCAATTGTTGGATTTTTTCGTAGTTTAACGACGTTCTAAGTAGTGCAAGTAACGCGATGGTCCCTCTAGAAGACAACAAAACTTAACTCGATTATGTGACCGTCTTGAACTGCCCTTTGAACCTTAGGGTTTGGGGTAATACGGCGTGCCACATGTGAGGCGTTGGCTTGACCCTTCTATGGCTGGACGTTGGTACTGAGGCATGAACTGAATGTTTTTAAACTTATTTCATGTGTTGAGCTATTTCGGGAAAACTTGGGTGTTCGATTGTTCGATCGGAAAGTTTAACATTTTCTATTTATCCGGGATATGAAACAATATTTGGAATTCACAAGTAGTTATGAGATAACTGAATGAATATTATAAACATAGCAGTTTAGTCTCACTTGATCGGTTGCCACGGAATTTTGATGCGATCAAAAGTCCGTCGCAATCACGTAGTGTACGCGGATACTCGCCGGGTAAACTTAATAGACAGCCTTGCCCCATATCCCCGACCAAGTGACTGTAGGAGAACCCCGTCGCCGAAAGCATCCGTTCGGGTGCTCGCGGCAGCGGTGTTCCGCCTTAGTGCACTTCGTCGACGGTATTGGGGGTGCGGCCGTCTATTAAATTTTGCGACGAGCATTCGATCAGAATGTCGGGAATCCTGTTGAATTGCCCGACTTTATATTGAAAAGTGTTTTCGATAATGAGACTAAAATGCAGGGTTTATAATTGTTAGGCATGCGATGTCTAAGGAATTCATTTGATTAGGCATGCGATGTAATATTCTTTTATTGGGGCACTTCTAGGTTGCGGAAGATGTCACCTTTTGTATATTATTTACTTTTCTGAACTAGGATAGACCCAAGGAGGAGGGCACAAGTAAACGGGTTCTAGGGTCCAGTGGGAGACCAACTCGAGGAGTCGAGTCCGGGTCTCCTAACCCTAGAATTGGTAGGGTTGCTCGCCGCTCTCGTAGGGGTCTAGGGGTGTGGGATTGGCTATTCATCACGACCGTGGAATCCGTGTTTTATACTGGCTCGTATTGAAAACACGGACGTCCTAGTATATCCAATATTTCATATGATACTTTCTGCTGCGTTATCTGTTATGTGATCATGTGATTTGTTCAAATAGATATTATATATAGTATATATGATATATTATATAGACGTTGCTTATGTTTTACACCCGCGCTAGCCCTGCCTCGCTCTAGCGTTAGTTACCTAACCTAACGGTGCAGACGGGACATCGAGGCGAATGCGGATGGCATAAGCGTACGTTATATTTATCTGTGATGTTTAAGTGGATTTAAATGATGGGACATTCATTAATGAGATTAATGAAAGAAAATAAACCTAATTGATGTTGTGGAATCGAATTTCAAAATAAAACAGGTAGCTACAGTTCTTGCTTTGCATCGCGGTGTTCTTTGTAGAACATCCTGCACCTTATTCGATGAGGAAAGGACCGAGATCCCTTCACCGGGAGTGACTCCTTTAACAATAACTGGCAGATGCTACAACCATCGGTTTGCCATTTGATTGCTTCTATAGTTTCTGCTTTGCACAGTGATATATATGATATATCCGGCACCTCATTCGATGAGGAAAGGGCCGACGATCCCTTCACCGGGAGTGACCCCTTTAGCAAAACTAGAAAAGCCTCAAAAACATTCCATTTAAAAACCATTTGATTCCGCAACCAGATCAAGTTCAAAGCGTTAAAAGGTTTTCATAAAAACCATTCGCAACCCTCCGTCATTTTAGGAAGTAGAGTACTTAGTATGCGTGCTGTGTTTGTTGACCTTAGTTAAGGCACAGTGTACGGTAGCTAAGTGATGTCTTCCTACACCGCATATGATGAGATTAGTTAGGACAGTCGCGTGACTTTGTTGACCTTAGTTGAGGGTCATATGGGTGGGTCTAATTAATCACGAAATGACGGGTAGAACTCGACTAGTGCTTATGATTTGTTGACCATAGTTAAGGTCATAAGTGCTAGGGGTAAAAATCATTATCGGGAGTTTCAAGTGTTGAAATTTGCAATGAGATTGCATACCTTCTATATGATAGTTGGATCCCGATACCCACTGCGAGTAATTGTTACTCCTGCGAGAGTTTAGCACTTTACAATTAGCCGATCAAGTAGGTGTCTAGAAAGGTGTCAATGGGGTTACGCCTCTGGGAAAACGAGAT
Organism: Agapanthus africanus; assembly: GCA_030015575.1. Lineage (NCBI taxonomy): Eukaryota > Viridiplantae > Streptophyta > Magnoliopsida > Asparagales > Amaryllidaceae > Agapanthus > Agapanthus africanus. The sequence continues at coordinate 223,051,718 of JASDDO010000029.1, forward strand.
TTACTGTAATTAGGTCCGTGCGAAAGCACGGGAAACCTCCCTCAAAGTACCGACACTGGCCTGGCTGAAAGATTGGCGAACTTGTAGAGTGTAATTAATCCCGGCTAGTCTTTCCTTTTAAGGTTTGAAGGAAGATTTGATAAAAACAGTGGGAGCCATCCTGGTTAGATAAAATAAATAACCAATCTAATCTTGCAAGAGCGCACGCAGAGTGTTTTCTTCTCTCTCTCCAGGTAGCGACCATATCACGCCTTAATCAAGATAATAATATGGATGTATTGACCGAACCCGCTTGTTATACTGAGCTGGGAAACGATGGTCCCGCTCCAACTTATAATTGTTACAAGACAGAGCAGGAAATAGGGATATACCAGAATTCCCATGCCGCCCAAACGATGAAAGTGCATGAGATGCATCTCCTTCGGGTGTGTTCATTACAAAGAACTGTTTCTCAGTATCCTCTGCATCCTGGGTATTTGATACTGGATCAGGATCCCAGATATGTAATCATGTTACATAGGGCTACAAAAAGGTAGAAAACTGAGAACGGGTGATAAGTTTCATGAGACAGAAAACGGGGCAAGTGTTGCAGCCAAGTCTGTTGGTCACTGTCACCCTGTATTACCAGTACATTAATTCTGAACAATTGCTATTAGATACCGAACCTGATATACAAATCATGTCAGACTCTTTATTAGTAAAGAAGGATATAATTTTGTATTGATGGATAATGTTTTGAACATTTCCTATATCAATAGTTGATCGGTTCAGGCGCGTTATCTAAAAGTATTGACGTTCTAAATCAAACTACAGTTCTTAGTATACAGAACACACACAAGAGGAAGAGTTCAGAAATGAACGGATCCTTCTTGAGGCATTGTAGACTAGGTCACATCAATGCGACCCGACAGGCTGAAGTTACATTTTAAATGCATATTTAAATCAGTTTGAATTTACATCTTTTGAAACTTCCCAGTCATGTCACAAAGATTAGATGACCATAGCACTGTTTATTAGAAACAGAGAAAGAGTTAGTGAACTCTTGGGACTGATACATGATGATGTATGTAAGGTCTCCTGTCTACACATGCCAGGACCGGTTCTTTATACTTCATTACGTTCTCTGATGATCTCTCAAGATTCAGACATATGTTCCTGTAGAAACATAAGTCCGAACCTTTTGAGATATTCAAAGAATATATGTTAGAAGTAGGGAACCAATACGGGTATAAGTATTATGTCCTATGATGAGATCAAGGAGGAGAATACTTGCGCATAGAGTTCCTGGACTATTCTAAAAGAAAATGAGATTCTCTCTCAGTATTACTCCTCTGAATACACCACAGCACAACGGTGTATCGGGGCGAAGCAATCTCACAATATTAGATATGGTGTGCTCTATGATGAGTATTACTGAGTTGCCTATTTTCTTTTGGGAGTTATGCACTTGAGAAGCTGCATACCTATTGAATTAGGTTCGAATCAAATCAGTGCCTACAACTTCATATGAGATATGGTATGGGAAGAGCCTATTTCTTAAGTTAGTTAAGATTTGAGGTTGTCCGGCCTATGTCTAAAAGAAAAATCCAGACAAAATCGAGGCAAGGTCAGTTTTGTAGAAGTGGAAAGGTTCTAGCTATACAAAACTGCAGCTGATGATTTGACAGAACCAAAGGATTCTATAGTCCCCGACGAACCTCAGCCTCTCCGCCGATCTGGTAGGGTTCCTCACCTACCTGAAAGATACTTCGGTTTCTCGATGACAGTGGGAGCGAGGATTGCATCATGAGATGATGACCCAACTAGATTCGAGCAGGTCATCAAGAGTAGGGACTCGGTAAGAATGGCTGGATGCTTAGCGATCTGAGATGGAATCCATGTACACCAACAAAGTATAGACTTTGGGTGCTATATCTGAAGGGTTAAATCCCCATCAGGAGCAAGTATATCTTGAGAAGATTACTTGGTGTAGATGGAAAAGTTGAGACTTTCAAAGCTAGAATTGTTAAAGGTTTTCGTCATCAACCAGGCGTGGATAATGATGATACCTTTTCCAGTGGCTATGCTTAAGTCCATTCGGATCCTACTTGCCACGGCTACATACCATGACTACAATATTTGGCGGTTGGGTGCCATGACTACTTTTCTAAATAATGATTTAGAAGAGAACGTCTATAAGAACACAACCAGAGGTCTTCGTAAACAGTGGGAGCAGCGGAAACATGTGCAAGTTGCTTTAAAGGATTAAAGCAGGCATCGCGGAGTTGGAACATCTGTTTTGATGTGGTAGTCAAAGAGTTTGACTTCATCAAAATGGTAGATGAACCTTGTATGTACAAAAGGGTAGAAGAGAGTAAGGTGGTCATCCTCGTATTGTACGTGGACAACAAACTCTTGATAAGAAAAGAGTTTCCTGTGCTACGCTCGGTCAATCTCCGCTTATTACAAGGATTCTCCAATAGGATCAAGGTGATACCTCCTAAATCCTAAGTTTTCATCGATGAGATAGATGTAACTGGATGCTAGGATTCTCACTAGATGCTGTGAGATGGTATCAATCGATCCTGGGGAGAATCACTGGAAGTGTTCCAGGGTGATAAGGACGACTGAATGTCAGTCACAGGCATTGTCTTCACCCTCAGTGGAGGGATGGTATGTTGGAAGAGTTCCAAGTTAGATACCGTGGCAAACTAGACGATAAAGGCTGGTAACATCGCTATTAAACATACTACCAAAAAGGAAGTTTGGGTGTATATTGGTTCATAAGATGAACTAGGTTCCTACCTTTGTATGACAATGGAAGTGTGGCTTTGGCCCGGGAACCCTGGTCCCATCAGTGGCCCAGACATATTCTGAGGCAGCATCACCTGATCATGGAGATAGATGTTCTCCAGGGTGATCGAGGTTAGGAGAGTAGACTCAGAGGACAACACGGCGGATCAACTCACAAAGGCTTTTTCCCAGAGAGAGACTTATATGGGATGGTTGAGTATGTGATACTGCAACCACTGCTACAGATGGCCCTTGTGCAAGTAGGAGATTGCTAGTTATATGTATGCACTAGAGGCCATTACTGTACATTGGATGTATATTGTAGTCGATGCTGGGACATATATAGGTAGGACTTTCTTGCTCGACATGACAGTACGCTATCTGGTTGCTCTTTATCTTAACATGTATACTTTCTGTCTCTCTGTTACATGTTGATAAAGCCCTTCGGATGTGTACTCGACTTCCAGGACTATGATGCAGATCATACTAGTGGGGCCTAGGTAGTCCATCAGTACATCCTTCAATGTTCCTAGTCGTGGGAATATCGAGACGGGGCATCGATATTCCAGAGTAGACTAGCGTATATCTTCTCGACCCATGTGATGGGCGATGGATGATCCCATATCCATTGGTGTTTGACATTAGAGATGGTATGCGGGTGCTCAGTGGAGACTAGGTACAGTGAACGGACTCGCCGAGAACTCCCAGATGGTATTATACCTCACGTCAGATAGCAGTTCTCGGGTGACACTGGTACAGCTTAGTCTGTTGACCCGAGATCGTCATAGAGTCTTGTGTGTCTCCCACTGTGCTTTGATTTCCACCCTACCACGGCTCTACTGAGTCGTGCAAACAGGTGGTTTTTTGGGACAGTCCCGATTCATATGGAGGCAATGAGCGATAGGAGGGGATTCGTCTCTCCCGGTATAGGGGGTTGATGTTGCGCAATGCTCGACTGGCCATAACAGGAAATCCCTTGCCAGGGTTGCAGTGATATACTGGTAAGAGTTATCTGTAGTTTCACGATTGTTATGGTCCTCACGTCGTCATGACTAATCGAGCTATTGGGGTCTGACATTTACCACCCCTAGGCGAAATATGCGACATATCAGACGAACAGACCGGACTGTACGGTAAGTGTTACTGGTTGGATTCACAGGAGTGTCAACGGGCTTGCTTGTCGATCTTCTGATCTCTCAATACCCGGGTGGCCGTTACGTTTAGCAGACCGCTTGCGGCTTGTGGGTGTTTGATATGATCATCATCTGCTGCCGGCGTATTGACGAGTCTTTAGAGTCCTACACAGAGGTTTCCTGGCTCAAGCGAAACGAAATAGGAGCTCATATGAGATATGTGCGGGACCGAGAATGATGCGTGTACGTGATAATTCTCGCGATGAATGTATCGATTGGTTGTATGCGATATAACCTAGTTATCGAATCAAGGATTGATGCGATAAGCCGATACATTGGATATTAGTCGGTTATACGCGATATGACCGGATCGTTAAATCAAGTATTGATTTAATGATTTATGCATAATTATATATTTGATATAATAATTTGCATTAACTAGTATTTGTTCACTTTAAATGGATTTTCTCACTTAAAGTACACAAGTTGTATATGTGATATACTTTTGTGCACTTGTTTGTATCATGTTTGATGATACATGCTAACTTGAGTTTGTGTGTATGATTAAACCATGGTTATATGAATGGTTAGGGTTTTGTTTACTTATCTATTCATTTATTTATTTATTCATTTTTGCAAAATAAGTCATGGTGGTTTTCTTTGTTTGTTTGTTGAAGCTTCATGAAGGTTTGAACAAGTCCACCATTTTTGTCTCATGCTTAACCCTAACCATTCAACCTAACCATAGTTTATTCTCTACACCTAACCATGGTTTCTATATGATAAGTATTCATTTTATTTTCTATTTTATATAAGACTTATCATATTCTTTCTTCTTCTTCTTCTTCATCAACAAGAAGAAAAACTTGCCTCCATCAATGGCAACTTGAGAAAAAGAGTGAGAAATCCAATTCTAAAGTGAACCCACTTCCTATTTCTTCATCCTCTACCACTTGTCAAGTAGTATAGGGTGTTTTCATCACAAGTTTCATGACTTGGTGAAGTTGGAGCTTGATCTTGAGTTGCCTCGACGTGGATCATCTTCGGCATCGAAGTCGACGACCTAGCCCGATCTATTCTTCGATGAAACTACCGCGAGAGCCCGGGATCCGAAGGGTACAGCGGAGGGTCGTCAACACGGAGCTAGAGAGGTGGAGGACCGGATCTACAAAGGTTGTAATCACTTTCCTCTTAGTTAAAGTAGTTAACTCGCATTGCATCGCCTATACATCTAGTTAACGATCCGTATTAGGGTTTGTAGGCACATGGAAAATTTTGAATTGGCCATGTTTGATCACTTGTGAGACCTCATTAGTGTGCCTAGGAACCCTACAGGTAACTACTTAGATTAGGTTTGTATAGTCACTAGATAGCAAACTAAGCTTAGTTAACATAGTAATGATGATTGAAACCCTAGTTCTAACTCAAACCCTCATCTTTAAAAACCCAAACTTAAAATTAGCACCATTTTAACACTTAAACAATTTATTTTAAGGAAATTAACCAACAAGTATCAATTGGGTGAAGATTTATACCTCAAATTTTAGAGATCTATCATGTGACTTAGCCTCCCCAAAATGGTCTCATTGCTCCAAGATTCAAGCAAGATTTGGCTAAGAAGATTGGATGGAGAATTGGCTTGAATTTGTGAGGTTTTAATTGGATTTTTGATGTATTTTGGGGATTTGTTTGGAGATGGAAAGAGATGGAAAACAAGGGGGGAAGGCTGCAGGTTTCGGCAGCAAGGAACAATGGGGAGGGAGTGTGGGGTTGTTGTAGATTTTTCCAAGTCAAAACCCCTCCCATACCTCATAAATACACCATACCTCAATTACTATATTTTATTCTCCACTTTAATTCTTTTTCCTCCCTTGAAATGACAATAATGTGGGGGAGAATGAGGAAGGCTGCCAATTTCGGCCAGCAAGGAATTGGGTGGTTTGTGTGGGGTTCTGATGAAATTTCCATGATAAAAACACCCATCAAGTTTCATAGAAGCAAGTTTCATTAATTCCTTGTTTTAAATTATTTTATTTTATTTTTCTCCCAACCATTGGAACAACTAGAACTTGGAATAACCTGGAAAAAAAAATTATGTTACAACTAGGTTTTAGCTTGTCAAGGTTCTTAAGTATGTAATTAGCCCATTCAAATTTGTATTTATCATTAATTTAATGTATATTTAAAAGCATAAAATAATATTTAAAAATAATTAATTAAGGAAAAATCTTTAAACAACTAGAAATTTATAAGTGACTAATTAATTACCAATTACTAGCAATTACATATCTAAATTAGGTATAATTAGGCCTATATTGAAAAATAATTATAATTGTTAGTGTATATGCCCTAGAGGCCATTACTGTATCATACTAGTTTGTATATTACTTGATGGAAGCTTGGGATATTCACAGTTGTATATACAATTTTGCTCGAAATGGTAGTATGCTACTTGGTTTGTCTCTGCTTTAATATGTGCATGTGTTTCTTTTAGCATATCGCTGATATACATATTAGTAGAGCCCTTAGGATCTTTGCTTGATTACAAGCGTTGTGATGGCGCTCACACTCGTGGGAGCTGGGTAATCCATAAGCACATCCTTATACAGGTCCCTGGTCGTTGGACTATCGAGACAGGGCATCGATACTCCGGAGTAGACTAGCGTATGCGCTTCTCATCCGAGCGTGAGAGACGGTCTGTCCCACAGCCGTCAGTACGTCGTACTTGAGATTGTATGCGGGTGCTCGTTAGGTTACGAGTACACTGGACAGGACTCGTCGGGGACTGTTGGTTGGTATTATACCTATCGTCAGTTATCAGTTCCCAGGTGACATGGGTACAGCTTAATCCACTGACTGGACACTGTCACTTCGCCTCGAGTGTGTTCCCACTGCACTTTGATTTCTATCCTACCATGGCTCAAAGGAGTCGTGCAAACAGGTAGTTTTTGGGTGCAGTCCCGAAGCACTTGGAGGCAGTGACGGTTAGACAGGATTCGTCTCTTCCGGTATTGGGGGTTGACATCGCGCTGTGTCCAGGAGAGCCATTACACGAGTAGTCCCTGGCCAGGGCAAGTGAGATATACTGGTAGGTTTCCAGTGTTACCTCAGGGTGTTCTGTGCTACAGTCCGACACGACTTGTACCGCTATTAGGGGACTGACGTTCGCCGCCCCTAGGCCCGCCATGCGATGTATCAGACGAACAGACCGGACTGTACGGAGACTGTCACATACAGGCTTAGTAAAAGTTCAGATGGGGTTCACCTCGTCAGTCTTCTTATCGGCATCTACCTGGGGACCGTTACGTACAGCTAGTGCCGCTTGCGGTATGTGGTTAAACCCACTGCCAGCGTAGTGTCGAGTCTTTACAGTCCCATACAGAGAGCTATTCGCATTTAGGCAAAATGAGTAGAGGTCGCATGGTTTTGCGACAGGGTTCGTTCACATCCGCGCACTTGTGCACGTTTGCTGTCCGGACAGCTTATACTAGAAGGCTTTGGTTTAAGCCGGATCCTAGTATATGATTTAGGATTGGTTTTATCTCATTGTATTCGTGTTCCTCGGATCACGAATACGGGTGCGTATGCACAGTTGCTTGAGACAGAGGGAGAGGACTTTGATTAGGGTTAATGACCATTGTCATTTTTATTAACCCTAATACTTATGTGTGTATTATGGTTAATTGATATTTGTTTAATATAATTGTGTATGGTTAAGGTTGTTGACCATTTGACCTTCTTGACTTGTTGACCTAAGTTGACACTTTGACCATCATCATTTCATTTGGAAGATGCTCTTTGATACTTGCAATTTGCATTAAAAATGAAATGATAATGGTCATGTCTTGATTAACCATGACAATTATCTAGCTAATTATCAATTTATAATAATTCACACATATATGTGAGAATGGTTATTTATTCTCTCATTCTATCATTTTACTTTCTCTCTCTTGTTCTTCCTCTCCCTCAAGCTCTCCCCTTTCATGTGTTGAGAAACACTTGATCTTGAGAAAAACCTCTTCTTGATAATCTCTACTCTCATCTAGGGTTCTAGGATTAGCACTTCTAGCACCCTAGGTACTTCTAGCTTGGAGTTGAAGCCAAAGGTTGAGGCTTTCGGGTGGATCCTTCTTCGACGTGAGAAGACGACAAAGGTGATCCCTTTCTACCACTCCAAGGAGAAAGGAGAGAAGGACATAAAGCCCTAGGTATAACCATTCTACCCTTAGCTAGTTTCTAGTTAGCTTTAGCTTGTTTTTGTTTAGCAAAGATCCTTCTTTGTCTAGTCCATGTTGCCTAAAGTGATAAAAATCCATTTTTTATTCCGTTTTCCGCCTCCCCGCAAGCACCAGGGTAGGAAACGTGGACTTACAGTGGTATCAGAGCCTAACTAAACATGAACTAGCTAGGTAGTAAAAGTGTATGGAAGTTCAATCGGAAAATCGCAAAACCGAGTTTTCAAAACCCTAACTTTCTGTTAAAATTTTTCCTGTTCAAAATAAAATAAATCATATTCCAAAAATCATCTCAGGGTTTTGTGAAGAAAGCCACCAAAAACGATCCAGTGACTCGCTCAAAGAGCAGCGGTTCCGCGGCAATAGCAAGCTATTGCCAAGCTATTGCCGTGCAACCGTGGCCGTTTTGGCTCGGCTCTGGGTCGAGTTTGGTGCAGTGTTCTTCTGGCATGGTTTTGGGATTTTTAAGATGGTTTATATGTGCCCAGGTTTTCCAGAAAAGAAATTTGTTTTTGGGGGCCTATAAATCCGAATTTTTGATCGAACTTCAATACACTTTGACTAAAGGGTTATATCTGTGATGTTATATGTATTCAACGTCGGCTAATCGCTATATGTCGATTAGTAGGGGTTATACATATCTGTGATCTGTGTTTGATGTTGGTATGTGTATATGAATGCGTTGGATTGTCGCGGGTGAATAGCCGGGGTGGATGTGAGATGAGTGTTGCTTTTTCTTTAATTCATTGTAACATGTAAATTGATGTAATATTATTTGTATGGCCGCGCAACCGGGTCGGGGTTGTAGCAGTCATTGTATAATTCTTTTTACTGTTTTTGCTCCTAGGATAGACCCATGGAGGGGGTGCACAAACTACCGGGTATCTCGAAGTGCCGAGTGGCCTACTCACGGTGTTGAGGGAGGTTGCTTCGCTTCGGGTGCTTGGCGGGTAGTTTGCCGCACCCGTAGGGGTCTTGGGTGGGGTATTAGCTATTCACCGCGACCGTGTAATTCGCTTTTCGTTGCATTCTCGAACGGATTGCGGATTCCTAGTATATCCAATGTATTCATCTGTGATCTGTAATGTCTATCATTGCTATATATTTATATATTATAACTATTTAGGCGTTGCTTATGTTTTATAGCCGCGCTAGCCCAGCCTCCGCTCTGTCGTTAGTTAAGTAACCTAACGGGTGATGACGGGGCCCCGTGGCGAATGCGAATGGCATAAGCGTACGTCATATTTTGGTTGTTTTCTGCAATGGTAAGATTAAATGATGGGACCCATTAAAAGAACTAATGCAAGAAAATAAACCAAGTAAAAGTCGATTGGAACACTTTGAAGACCACTCGGTTCTTTTGAAAACTAAACTTTTAAAACGCGGAGCTTGAACCACTCCTTTTAAAAGCTATCTCGTTCCATCGATTATATCAAGTTCACTACGTTCACGGTTTCGCCAAAACCATCCGTAGCCTTCCATCATTTCAGTTAAATATTCGGTAGTATTCAAGCTATGTATTTTGACCTCACGCCAAGGCATAGTGATTGGTAGCTGCCGGATATTTATCTGTTGCATAGATAGAATGCGTTGGTTTGAGACAGTCGTACTGCCATTTTGGCCTACGTTAAGGGTAGGTACGGGTGGGTTCAAATTAACCAGGATAATGATGGGAAGAACTTGACATGTGACTTATGACATTTTGACCTCACGCCAAGGTCATAAGAGCATGGGGCAAAAATCCACATCGGGAGTTTCAAAAGTACTGAAACTTGCTAGCGCTGCATACCATTTGGAGTGTGATAATTCTGGTAGGATTCCTTCGGTTTTATCACGCGATGATATTTGGATCCCGATCCTACTGTGAGTATATGCTACTCCTCGGGAAAACTCTCACTTAACGATCAATGCTATAAACTTAGTAGGTGTCTAGAAAGGTGTTAGCGGGGCAACGCCTACAGCGAAAAGAGGTTACTTAATTAAGGAACTTCGCGAAAGCGTTGGAAAACCTCCTTTGAAGTACCGACACTGACCTGGCTGAACGGTTAAGAAAGTATTGTACGGTGAGATTGATCCTGACTAATCCTTTCTTTACGGTTTGAGTAGGGATTCGAGAGACAGTGGGAGCCATCCAGTTTAGACAAACTAAAAACCACTCTAAACTTGCAAGAGCATCATGCTAAAGGGTTTCTTTTGTCTTTCCTAATTGCAGCGACCATTCAACATGACCGGACTAATGTTATTACTAGATAAAAACATATTGACAGGGCCAAACTACAAAGATTGGCTCAGGAATGTCAAGATGGCAATCACTTACGACAAGTTGGGGTATGTCCTTACCACCAAAGCTCCCCCTGTCCCAGGTCCCAAAACCAGTGTCGCGGATAGGGAAATCCGTAAGATATGGGAAATAGATTGCGCGAAGGCCAAATGCCTCGTACTTGCCTCGATGGACAGCGAACATCAGAGGGGGCACGAGAATATGGACCTAGAGTCCATATTTCTTCATACAAAAGAACTGTATGGAGAGCAGTCTCGTATCGCAAGATACGAAGTGTCGAAGAAGTTGTTTTCGGCAAGGTTGGCCGTCGGATCATCGGTAGCGGAACACGTGCTTAAGATGATTGGCTACATTGAGGAGCTCGCGGACCTTGGGACTACGTTGGAGAATGAACTCTATACTGATTTGATTCTTCAGTCCCTTCCTTCCACTTACGTCCAGTTTATTCTCAACTTCAACATGCAAGGAAAGGAGGTTGAACTTTCCGAACTTCTGAACATGTTGAGGAGTGCTGAGGGCACCTTACAGAAGGGTAGGGAGACATCCACTTTGTTTGTAGGAGGATCTTCCTCTTCTAGGTCCAGGACGAAAGCCAAGGGCAAGAAGAAGAAAGCCCCCGCCAAACCAAGAGGCGGTGTCAGTAAAGTGGATACGAAGGGAAAAGGAAAAGCAACAAAGGTAGCGGGAAAGCTGGTGGGGAAGGAAGAATGCTTCTATTGTCACAAAAGTGGTCACTGGAAACAGGATTGCAAGGCTTGGAAGGCCAGAACACAGGATTTGAAGCGAGTTGCGGCTTCAGCTTCAGGTGTGTATGTTATTGAAAACTGTCTATCAATAAACTCTACATCGTGGGTATTGGATACCGGGTCAGGATCTCATATCTGTAACTCTTTGCAGGCGTTGAGAAAGCGTAGAGTTTTGAAGGCAGGTGACATGACCCTCAGAGTTGCAAATGGTGCTAGCATGGATGCTGAGGCCGTGGGGGACTATCTCCTGGGATTGTCTGATGGACACTTTTTGGTTTTACGTAGTTGTTATTATGTATCAAATGCAACCTGTAATATCATTTCTGTATCTTTATTATCTAAAGAAGGTTATGAATTTGCATTTGTAAGTAATGTAGTGAACATTCACCTTAATCAAGTTTTGATTGGGTCAGGTACATTGAACAACGGTATATACGTATTAAACCAGCCACATATTTTCAATGTCCAGAATACACACAAAAGAAAGTCTCCAGAAATCGATAAAACTTTCTTATGGCATTGTAGACTGGGTCACATCAATGAGAGAAGGTTGACTAAGTTACATGCAGAAGGATATTTGGATTCGTTCGAATATCAATCGTATGCAACTTGTCAATCCTGTCTCAAAGGAAAGATGACAAAGACTCCGTTCACTAGACACGGAGTAAGAGCGAGCGAGCTCTTGGGACTCGTACACAGCGACGTGTACGGTCCAATGTCTACCCATGCGCGAAGCGGTTATTCTTACTTCATTACTTTTTCGGATGACTTTTCAAGGTACGGTTATGTCTTCTTAATGAAACATAAATCCGAGGCCTTTGAAAAATTCCAGGAATATAAGAATGAAGTAGAAAAACAAACAGGCAAAAGTATCAAGGCACTGAGATCTGATCGAGGTGGTGAATACTTGAGTGCCGAGTTCCTGGGTTACTTAAAAGTGAATGGAATTCTCTCTCAGCTTACTCTTCCATACACTCCGCAACATAACGGTGTATCGGAGAGACGGAACCGAACCCTATTGGATATGGTACGGTCCATATGAGTAACGCTGAGTTGCCGCGATCGTTCTGGGGATATGCGCTAAAAACAGCTGCATACCTTTTGAACCGTGTTCCCACTAAGACTGTGCCTACCACACCATATGAGTTATGGAGTGGGAAGAAACCCTATCTTCAATACTTGAAGATTTCGGGATGTCCAGCTTATGTCAAAAAGCAGCATGCGGACAAACTAGAGGCATGCTCAATACTGTGCAAGTTTGTGGGATACCCAAAGAACTCCAGGGGGTATCTTTTCTATTACGCAGAGGAACAAAAAGTCCTTGTTTCTCGTAATGCCCGTTTTCTGGAACATCAGTTCTTAGAAAAAGAAATAAGTGGGAGTGCAATAGAACTGGAAGAAATTCCAGAACCACAAGCTATTACTGAAAGCTTAGTAGAACCAGAGGGTTCGAAAGATCAGGATATTCCCACGCCACTCCGCAGGAGTAGTAGGCAGTCTCATCCGCCCGAGAGATACTACGGTTTTCTCATTGACGGGGATAGAGAGGATTGCATCATAGACTTTGATGAGCCTACTAGCTTCCAGCAAGCCATTCAGAGCGTCGACTCGGTAAAATGGCTGGATGCAATGCGGACCGAAATGGAGTACATGTACACCAACAAAGTATGGACGTTGGATATTGCTCCAGATGGGGTAAAACCCGTAGGATGCAAGTGGATCTTCAAAAGGAAGATTGGTATAGATGGACATGTTGAGACCTATAAAGCTAGACTGGTAGCAAAGGGTTTTCGTCAGCGACCTGGTTTGGACTATGACGAAACCTTTTCTCCAGTAGCTATGCTGAAATCCATTCAGATCCTTCTTGCCATTGCTGCCTTCCACGATTATGAGATTTGGCAGATGGACGTAAAGACAGCTTTTCTAAATGGACATTTAGAGGAGTGTGTCTATATGGATCAGCCAGAGGGTTTCATTCAGAGTGGGAGCAGCGGAAAGGTGTGCAAGTTGCTTAAGTCCATTTATGGACTAAAGCAGGCATCGCGGAGTTGGAACATCTGTTTTGATGATACGGTCAAGGAATTTGGCATTATCAAAAATCTAGATGAACCATAAATCTATTGTAGATTTGTAGCGAGAACTGTAGTATTCCTCGTTTTATACGTGGATGACATTCTCTTAATAGGAAATGGCATTCCTATGCTACAATCTGTCAAGGGGTTCTTGTCACACAAGTTCTCCATGAAAGACCTGGGTGATGCCTCATACATTCTGGGTATCCGGATCTACCGTGACAGATCCAAGAGGATATTAGGACTTGCACAGTCCAGGTACATCGACACCATACTGAAGAGATTCAGTATGGAAGATTCCAAGCGCGGTAATCTACCGGCTTGTCACGGGATCACCCTCTCCAAAGAGATGTCTCCCAAGACTGATTTGGAGAGGGATCGCATGTCTATTATACCCTACGCTTCTGCGGTAGGCTCTATAATGTATGCGATGTTGTACCAGACCGGATGTGGCTTATGCACTGAGTGTGGTAAGCAGGTATCAGTCAAACCCTGGGGAGAAACATTGGATAGCAGTAAAGAACATTCTCAAGTACCTGAGAAGGACCAAAGAGATGTTCTTGGTGTATGGCAGAAAAGACCTGCAGATTGAGGCCTTTGCTGACTCCAGCTTCCAGAGTGACAAGGATGATTCCAAGTCCATGTCGGGTTTTGTCTTTACCCTTAATGGAGGGGCGGTGTGTTTGAAGAGCTCCAAACAGGAAACCGTTGCTGACTCGACTATGGAAGCGGAATACATCGCTGCATCTGATGCCGCAAAAGAAGCTATCTGGATGAGGAAGTTCTTGAGAGAACTTCAGGTGTTTCCGTCCATTGTTGACCCAATACCTCTGTATTGCGACAACAACGGGGCTATAGCTTTAGCGAAGGAACCCAGGTCCCATCAGAAATCCAGACACATCTTGAAGCGGTATCACCTGATCAGGGAGATCGTGGATCGCCAGGAGATCGAGGTTCGGAGGGTTGCTTCAGAAGATAACACAGCAGATCCATTCACCAAGCCTTGCCCCAGACTTAGTTCGAGCGGCTGATCGAGATGATAGGTCTTCGATACGCCAGTACATGGCCTTAGTGCAAGTGGGAGATTGTTAGTGTATATGTCCTGGAGGCCATTACTGTATCATACTAGTTTGTATATTACTTAATGGAAGCTTGGGATATTCACAGTTGTATATACAATCTTGCTCGAAATGGTAGTATGCTACTTGGTTTGTCTCTGATTTAATATGTGCATGTGTTTCTTTTAGCATATCGCTGATATACATATTAGTAGAGCCCTTAGGATCTTTGCTTGATTACCAGCGTTGTGATGGCGCTCACACTCGTGGTAGCTGGGTCATCTATAAGCACATCCTTATACAGGTCCCTAGTCGTTGGACTATCGAGACAGGGCATCGATACTCCGGAGTAGACTAGCGTATGTGCTTCTCATCCGAGCGTGGGAGACGGTCTGTCCCACAGCCGTCAGTACGTCGTACTTGAGATAGTATGCGGGTGCTCGTTAGGTTATGAGTACACTAGACAGGACTCGTCGGGAACTGTTTGTTGGTATTATACCTATCGTCAGTTATCAGTTCCTAGGTGACATGAGTACAGCTTAGTCCGCTGACTTGACACTGTCACTTCGCCTCGAGTGTGTTCCCACTGCACTTTGATTGCTACCCTACCACGGCTCAAAGGAGTCGTGCAAACAGGTAGTTCTTGGGTGCAGTCCCGAAGCACTTGGAGGCAGTGACGGTTAGACAGGATTCGTCTCTCCCGGTATTGGGGGTTGACATCGCGCTGTGTCCAGGAGAGCCATTACACGAGTAGTCCCTGGCCAGGGCAAGCGAGATATACTGGTAGGTTTCCAGTGTTATCTCAGGGTGTTCTGGGCTACACTCCGACACGACTTGTACCACTATTAGGGGACTGACGTTCACCTCCCCCTAGGCCCGCCATGCGATGTATCAGACGAACAGACCGGACTGTACGGAGATTGTCACATACAGGCTCAGTAGGAGTTCAGATGGGGTTCACCTCGTCAGTCTTCTTATCGACATCAACCTGGGGACCGTTACGTACAGCTAGTGCCGCTTGCGGTCTGTGGTTAAACCCACTGCCAGCGTAGTGCCGAGTCTTTTGAGTCCCACACAGAGAGCTATTCGCCTTTAGGCAAAATGAGTAGAGGTCGCATGGTTTTGCGACAGGGTTCGTTCACATCCGCGCACTTGTGTACGTTTGCTGTCCGGACGGCTTATACTAGCGGGCTTTGGTTTAAGCCGGATCCTAGTATATGATTTGGGATTGGTTTTTCTCATTGTATTCGTGTTCCTCGGATCACGAATACGGGTGCGTATGCACAGTTGCTTGAGACAGAGGGAGAGGTCTTTGATTAGGGTTAATGACTATTGTCATTTTATTAACCCAAATGCTTATGTGTGTATTATTGTTAATTGATATTAGTTTAATAATTGTGCATGGTTATGGTTGTTGACCATTTGACCTTCTTAACTTGTTGACCTTGGTTGACACTTTGACCATCATCATTTCATTTGGAAGATGCTCTTTGATCCTTGCAATTTGCATTAAAAATGAAATGATAATGGTCATGTCTTGATTTAGCCATGACAATTATCTCACTAATTATCTAATTACAATAATTCACATATATGAGAGAATGCTTCATATTATTCTCTCATTCTATTATTCACATTCTCTCTCTTGTTCTTCCTCTCCCTTAAGCTGTCCCCTCTCATGTGTTGAGAAACACTTGAGCTTGAGAAAAACCCTCTCTTGATAATCTCTACTCTCATCTAGGGTTCAAGGATTAGCACTTCTTGCACCCTAGTTACTTATAGCTTGGAGTTGACGCCAAACGTCGAGGCTTTCGGGTGGATCTTTCTTCGACGTGAGAAGACGACTAAGGTGACCTCCTTCCACCACTCCAAGGAGCAAGGAGAGAAGGACATAAAGCCCAAGGTATAACCTTTCTAGCACTTAGCTAGTTTCTAGTTAGATTTAGCTTGTTTTTGTTTAGCAAAGATCCTTCATAGTCAAGTCCATGTTGCCTAAGCTCATAAAAATTCGATTTTTATTCCGTTTTCCGCCTCCCCGCAAGTACCGGGGTGGGCAACGTGGACTTACACTGACGTTCACCGCCCCTCTAGGCCCGCCATGTGATGTATCAGACGAACAGACCGGACTGTACGGAGACTGTCACATACAGGCTCTGTAGGAGTTCAGATGTGGTCACCTCGTCAGTCTTCTTATCGGCATCTACCTAGGGACCGTTACGTACAGCTAGTGCCGCTTGCGGTCTGTGGTTAAACCCACTGCCAGCGTAGTGTCGAGTCTTTAGAGTCCCACACAGAGAGCTATTAGCCTTTAGGAAAAATGAGTAGAGGTCGCATGGTTTTGCGACAGGGTTCATTCACATCCGCGGACTTATGCACGTTTGCTGTCCGGACAGCTTATACTAGCGGGCTTTGGTTTAAGCCAGATCCTAGTATATGATTTGGGATTGGTTTTATCTCTTTGTATTCCGTGTTCCTCGGATCACGAATCCGGGTGCGTATGCAAAGTTGATTGAAACAAAGGAAGAGGACTTTGATTAGGGTTAATGACCATTGTCATTTTATTAACCCTAATGCTTATATGTGTATTATAATTAATTGATATTAGCTATATATAATTGTACATGGTTAGGGTTGTTCACATTTTGACCATACTTGACATGTTGACCTTAGTTGACATGTTGACCATCATCATTCCATATAAAAGATGCTCTTTGATCCTTGCAATTTTCATTTAATGTGAAATGATAATGGTCAAGTCTTGATTAACCATGACAATTATCTAGCTAATTATATATTTTTATAATTCACACATATATGGGAGAATGGCTTATTATTCTCTCATTCTATCATATACTTTCTTTCTCTTCATCTTCCTCTTCCTCAAGCTCTCCCCTCTCATGTGTTGAGAAACACTTGAGCTTGAGAGAAAACCTCTTCTAGATAATCTCTACTCTCATCTAGGGTTTTAGGATTAGCACTTCTAGCACCTTAGTTACTTCTAGCTTGAAGTTGAAGCCAAAGGTTGAGGCTTTCGGCTGGATCCTTCTTCGACTCGAGAAGGCGACAAGGCGATCTCTTTCTTACACTCCAAGGAGCAAGGAGAGAAGGACATAAAGCCCTAGTTTCTGTTGAAATTTTTTCTACTCAAAATAAAATAAATCTTACGTCAAAAATCATCTCAGGGTTTTGTGAAGAAAGCCACCAAAAACGATCCAGTGAATCGCTCAAAGCGCGGCGGTTCCGCGGCAAAAGCATGCCTATTGCCGCGAAACCGCGGCCGTTTTGACTCGGTTCTGGTCCGAGTTTGGTGCAGTGTTCCTCTGGTTTGGTTTTGTGATTTTTAAGACATTTTATTTGTGCTCTGGTTTTCCAGAAAAGAAATTTGTTTTTGGTGGCCTATAGATCCGTATTTTTGATCGAACTTCACTACATTTTGACTAATGGGTTGTATCTGTGATGTTTATATGTATTGAACGTCTGCTAATCGTTATAAGTCGATTAGTGGGGGTTATACATATCTGTGATTTGTGTTTGTTGATGGTATGTGTATATGAATGCGTTGGATTGTCGTGGGTGAATAGCCGGGGTGGATATGAGATGAGTGTTTCTTTTTCTTTCATTCATGTAATATGTAAATTGATGTAATATTATTTGTTTGGCCGCACAACCGTGTCGGGGTTGTAGCCGTCATTCTATAATTCATTTTACTGTTTTTGCTCCTAGGATAGACCCATGGAAGGGGTGCACAAACTACCGGGTATCTCGAAGTGCCGAGTGGCCTACTCACGGTGTTGAGGGAGGTTGCTTCGCTTCGGGTACTTGGAGGGTAGTTTGCCGCACCCGTAGGGGCCTTGGGTGGGGTATTGGCTATTCACCGCGACCGTGTAATCCGCTTTTCGTTGCAGGCTCGAACGGATTGCGGATTCCTAGTATATCCAATGTATTCATCTGTGATCTGTAATGTCTATCATTGCTATATATTTATATATGATAACTATTTAGGCGTTGCTTATGTTTTACAGCCGTGCTAGCCTAGCCCCGGCTCTGTCGTTAGTTAAGTAACCTAACGGGTGATGACGGGGCCCCGTGGCGAATGCGAATGGCATAAGCGTACGTCATATTTTGGTTGTTTTCTGCAATGGTAGGATTAAATGATGGGACGCATTAAAAGAACTAATGCAAGAAAATAAACCAAGTAAAAGTCGACTGGAACACTTTAAAAACCACTCGGTTCTTTTCAAAACTAAACTTTTAAACGCGGAGCTTGAACCACTCCTTTTAAAAGCTATCTCGTTCCATCGATTATATCAAGTTCACTACGTTCACGGTTTCGCCAAAACCATCCGTAGCCCTCCGTCATTTCATATGAATATTCAACAGTATTCACGCTGTGTTTGTTGGCCTTAGTCAAGGCACAGTGTTTGGTAGCTGGTGGTTATTCATATGTTGCATAGATAGAATGCGTTGGTTTGGGACAGTCGTATTACTTTGTTGGCCATAGTCAAGGGTATATACGGGTGGGTTCAAATTAACCTGTATAACGACGGGTAGAACTTGACATGTGACTTATGATTTGTTGGTCTTAGTCAAGGTAATAAGAGCATGGGACAAAAATCCACATCGGGAGTTTCATAAGTACTGAAACTTGCTAGCGCTGCATACCATTTGGAGTGTGATAATTCTGGTAGGATTCCTTCGATTTTATCACGCTATGATATTTGGATCCCGATCCTACTGTGAGTATATGCTACTCCTCGGGAAAACTCTCACTTAACGATCAATGCTATAAACCTAGTAGGTGTCTAGAAAGGTGTTAGCTGGGCTACGCCTACAGGGAAAGAGGTTACTTAATTAAGGAACTTCGCGAAAGCGTTGGAAAACTTCCCTCGAAGTACCGACACTGGCCTGGCTGAACGGTTAAGAAAGTATTGTACGGTGAGATTGATCCCGACTAATTCTTTCTTTACGGTTTGAGAAGGAATTCGAGAGACAGTGGGAGCCATCCTGTTTAGATAAATTAAAAACCAATCTAAACTTGCAAGAGCATCATGCTAAAGTGTTTCCTTCTCTCTCTCTTAATTGCAGCGACCCAATGACCGCACCTAGGTTACATCTACATAATAACATGACTGAATCTGACTGTTATGCTGGTAAAGGTCTGTCCAGATGTCCATTGCCCAGGACAAGCTGGGACACCTCTTGACTGATCCCACCCCTGCCGTCTCAGGTCCAGTTTCCCCGGTCATGGATACTGATATCCGTAGGACATCGGAAGAAGATTGTGCGAAAGCCAAGTGCCTCGTGTTAGCCTCAGTTGATGGTATATACCAGAGGCAGCACGAGAAGATGGACTCAGCTTCTATCTTCATCTATAACAAAGTTTTATATAGAGAGCAATCTCGTATCGCAAGATATGAGACCTCGAACGAATTGCTTCCAGCGAGGTTGGCTATCGGGTCATCTGTAGGGGACAACATCCTTACAGAGACCAGCTCTTTTGAGATCTCGGACCTGAAGACCACGTTGAAGAACAGGTCAGATGTTGACTTAGTTCAACAGACTCTACCTACTACCCTGAAGGAAACCAGGGAAGTAGAAAGAAAGAGAAAGGCAGAAGTTTCGGGAATGGATGCAGTAAAAGAGGGATGTTCCTATTGTTACGGGAATGAACATGGACAGAAGGATTGCAGGGCTTGCAAAGCCAGTAGCCAGAATTCGAAGTATGTTGTGGCTTCGGCTTCGGGTGTGTTTGTAATAGAGAACTGTATGTCAGTTAACCCTACTTCCTGGGTATTGGATACCGGATCAGGATCTCATATCTGTAATTCGTTACAGGATCTGAGAAACCGTAGGGTTATCAGGAAAGGTGATATGACTCTCAGGGTTGCTAACGGAATGAGCATGTATGCTGAATCTGTAGGGGAATATCATCTAGGACTGACAACTGGGCAGATATTGATTCTGTGTGACTGTTTTTATGTACCAGGTGCGACTTGTAACATCATATCTGTATCCTTACTTTCTAAGGAAGGATATGATTTTACTTTTGTAAGCGATGTTGTAAACATCCACCTAAATCAAGTACTGATTGGGTCAGGTACATTGAAATACGGTATATACATTTTGAATCAAGCTCAGGTCTTCAGAGTCCAGAACACACTTAAAAGAAAGTCTCCAGAATTAAATAAGGCTTTCTTATGGCATTGTAGACTGGGTCACATTAATGAGACACGGTTGACAAAGTTACATAAAGAAGGATACTTGGATCGGTTCGAGTACCAGTTTTATGCCACTTGTGAATCCTGTCTCATGGGAAATATGACAAAAACTCCATTCACTGGACACGGAGAAAGAGCGAGCGAGCTCTTGGGACTCATACACAGTGACGTGTGTGGTCCAATGTTTACACATGCGTGAAGTGGTTATTCATACTTCATTACTTTCACTGAGGAATTCTCTAGGTTTGGGCATGTCTTCTTGATGAAGCACAAATCCGAAGCCTTTGAGAAATTTCGGGAATACAAGAATGAAGTTGAAAAACAAACAGGCAAAAGTATCAAGACACTGAGATCTGATCGAGGTGGTGAATACTTGAGTGCCGAATTTCTAGGCTTCTTAAAAGAGAATGGAATTCTCTCTCAGCTTACTCCTCCATACACACCATAACACAACGGTGTATCGGAAAGGCGGAATCGAACCCTATTGTATATGGTTCGTTCCTTGATGAGTAAGGCTGAGTTGCCGCGATCCTTCTGGAGTTATGCACTAGAAACAGCTGCATATCTTTTAAACCAAGTTCCTACTAAGTCAGTGCCTACCACACCATATCAGATGTGGAGTGGGAAGAAACCCAGTCTTAAACACTTTAAGACATGGGGGTGTCTAGCTTTTGTAAAAAAGCAGCATGCGGACAAGCTCGAGGCACGTTCGATACAGTGTAAGTTTGTGGGATACCTAAAGAACTCCAAGGGATATCTTTTCTATTACGCAGAGGAACAAAAGGTTTTTGTTTCTCGCCATGCCCGCTTCTTGGAAACTGAGTTTTTAGAAAATCAGCTAAGTGGGAGCGCAATAGAACTGGAAGAAATTCCAGAACCACGAACTATTACTGAAAGCTTAGTAGAACCAGAGGGTTCGAAAGAACAGGACATTCCTACGCCAATCCGCAGGAGTAGTAGGCAGTCTCATCCGCCCGAGAGATACTACGGTTTTCTCATTGACGGGGATAGAGAGGATTGCACTATGGATTATGGTGAGCCTAATAGCTTCCAACAAGCCATTCAGAGTGGTGACTTGGTAAAATGGCTGGATGCAATGCGGGCCGAGATGGAGTCTATGTACACCAACAATGTTTGGACTTTGGACTTTGCTCCAGAAGGGGTAAAACCCGTAGGCTACAAATGGATCTTCAGAAAGAAGATTGGTATAGATGGGCAGGTTGAGACCTATAAAGCTAGACTTGTAGCAAAGGGTTTTCGTCAAAGACCTGGTTTGGACTATGACGAGACCTTTTCTCCAGTGGCTATGCTGAAGTCCATTCGGATCCTCCTTGCCATTGCTGCCTTCCACGATTTTGAAATCTGGCAGATGGACGTAAAGACGGCTTTCCTAAATGGAAATTTGGAAGAGTGCGTCTATATGGATCAGCCGGAGGGATTCATTCAGAGTGGGAGCAGCGGTAGAGTGTGCAAGTTGCTCAAGTCCATTTATAGACTTAAGCAGGCATCGCGGAGTTGGAACATCTGCTTTGATGATACTGTCAAAGAATTCGACTTTATCAAAAACCCAGATGAACCATGCATTTACAGTAAGATTGTAGGGAGAACTGTGGTATTCCTCTTCTTGTACGTGGATGACATTCTCCTAATAGGAAATGATATTCCTATGCTACAGTCAGTCAAAGGATTCTTGTCGCAGAGGTTCTCCATGAAGGACCTGGGCGATGCCAACTACATTCTGGGGATCCAGATCTATCGTGATAGATCTAAGAGGATGTTGGAACTTTCACAGTCAAGGTACATCGACACCATACTGAAAAGGTTCAGTATGGAAGATTCTAAGCACGGTATTCTACCGGCTTGTCACGGGATCACCCTCTCCAAAGATATGTCTCCCAAGACTAATTTGGAAAGGGATCGCATGTCTATTATACCCTACGCTTCTGCGGTAGGCTCTATAATGTATGCGATGTTGTGTACCAGACCAGATATAGCATACGAATTGAGCGTTGTAAGCCGGTATCAGTCGAACCCAGGGGAGAAACACTGGATAGCGGTAAAGAACATTCTCAAGTACTTGAGAAGGACTAAGGAGATGTTCTTCGTGTATGGCGGAAAAGACCTCCAGCTCGAGGCCTTTGCTGACTCCAGCTTCCAGAGTGACAAGGATGACTCCAAGTCCATGTCGGGTTATGTCTTTACCCTCAATGGAGGGGCGGTTTGCTGGAAGAGTTCCAAGCAGGAGACTGTTGCAGACTCAACAATGGAAGCGGAGTACATAGCTGCTTGCGATGCCGCAAAGGAAGCTGTCTGGATGAAGAAGTTCCTCAGGGAGCTTCAGGTGGTTCCTACCATTGTTGATCCAATACCGCTGTATTGCGACAACAACGACGCTATAGCTTTAGCGAAGGAACCCAGGTCCCATCAGAAGTCCAGGCACATTTTGAGGCGGTACCACCTGATCAGGGAGATCATTGATTGCTTGCAGATCGAGGTGAAGAGAGTAAATACGGAGAACAACACTGCAGATCCACTCACGAAGGCCCTACCCCAGACTCAGTTCGAGCGGCTGATCGAGATGATAGGTCTTCGATACGCCACTACATGGCCTTAGTGCAAGTGGGAGATTGTTAGTGTATAAGCCCTAGAGGCCATTACTGTATCATACTAGTATGTATATTACTTGATGGAAGCTTGGGATATTCACAGTTGTATATACAATCTTGCTTGAAATGGTAGTATGCTATTTGGTTTGTCTCTACTTCAATATGTGCATGTGTTTCTTTTAGCATATCGCTTATATACATATTAGTAGAGCCCTTAGGATATTTGCTTGATTACCAGCGTTGTGATGGCGCTCACACTCGTGGGGGCTGGGTAATCCATAAGCACATCCTTATACAGATCCCTAGTCGTTGGACTATCGAGACAGGGCATCGATACTCTGGAGTAGACTAGCTTACGTGCTTCTCATCCCAGCGTGGGAGACGGTCTGTCCCACAGCCGTCAGTACGTCATACTTGAGATAGTATGCGGTTGCTCGTTAGGTTACGAGTACACTGGACAGGACTCGTCGGGAACTGTTGGTTGGTATTATACCTATCGTCAGTTATCAGTTCCCGGGTGACATGAGTACAGCTTAGTCCGCTGACTTGACACTGTCACTTCGCCTCAAGTGTGTTCACAGTGCACTTTGATTACTACCCTACCACGGCTCAAAGGAGTCGTGCAAACAGGTAGTTTTTGGGTGCAGTCCCGAAGCACTTGGAGGCAATGACGGTTAGACAGGATTCGTCTCTCCCGGTATTGGGGGTTGACATCGCGCTATGTCTAGGAGAGCCATTACACGAGTCGTCCCTGGCCAGGGCAAGTGAGATATACTGGTAGGTTTCCAGTGTTATCTCAGGGTGTTCTGGGCTACACTCCGACACGACTTGTACCGCTATTAGGGGACTGACGTTCACCGCCCCCTAGGCCTGCCATGCGATGTATCAGACGAACAGACCGGACTGTACGGAGACTGTCACATACAGGCTCAGTAGAAGTTCAGATGGGGTCACCTCGTCAGTCTTCTTATCGGCATCTACCTGGGGACCGTTACGTACAGCTAGTACCGCTTGCGGTCTGTGGTTTAACCCACTGCCAGCGTAGTGTCGAGTCTTTAGAGTCCCACACAGAGAGCTATTCGCCTTTAGGAAAAATGAGTAGAGGTCGCATGGTTTTGCGACAGGGTTCGTTCACATCCGCGCACTTGTGCACGTTTGCTGTCCGGACAGCTTATACTAGCGGGCTTTGGTTTAAGCCAGATCCTAGTATATGATTTGGGATTGGTTTTATCTCTTTGTATCCGTGTTCCTCGGATCACGAATCCGGGTGCGTATGCAAAGTTGATTGAGACAGAGGAAGAGGACTTTGATTAGGGTTAATGACCATTGTCATTTTATTAACCCTAATGCTTATGTGTGTATTATAATTAATTTATATTAGCTATATATAATCGTGAATGGTTAGGGTAGTTGACATTTTGACCATACTTGACTTGTTGACCTTAGTTGACATGTTGACCATCATCATTCCATATAAAAGATGCTCTTTGATCCTTGCAATTTTCATTTAATGTGAAATGATAATGGTCAAGTATTGATTAACCATGACAATTATCTAGCTAATTATCTATTTTTATAATTCACACTTATATGGGAGAATGGCTTATTATTCTCTCATTCTATCATATACTTTCTTTCTCTTGCTCTTCCTCTTCCTCAAGCTCTCCCCTCTCATGTGTTGAGAAACACTTGAGCTTGAGAGAAAACCTCTTCTAGATAATCTCTACTCTCATCTAGGATTCTAGGATTAGCACTTCTAGCACCTTAGTTACTTTTAGCTTGAAGTTGAAGCCAAAGGTTGAGGCTTTCGGGTGGATCCTTCTTCGACTCGAGAAGGCGACAAGTCGATCTCTTTCTTACACTCCAAGGAGCAAGGAGAGAAGGACATAAAGCCCTAGGTATAATCATTCTTCCTTGTAGCTAATTTCTAGTTAGCTTTTGTAAGTGCACGGCGGCGCCCCGGCCGTCAACCCGACGGCCAATTGCGGAAGCGGTGATAAACTTTAATTTTGCGGACTTTGCAAACCGGCACTACCGCGCACTAGACTCCGGATCGGGCCATTAAACTAGGTCTAGCTAACTACAAGACGGGTTAGAGATATACCGAGTGATCCGAGTCCTCCGGTCTTCATCTCCACTCCGATCTCCTCGCGGGATCTCCGTCCGTCTCCTCCTCGTCGGAAAGGGGGCACCACATCGCCTTCTTCGTTTACGGGCTCCCACCTCAATGCCGAGGCAACTCGGGCACGAAGCCGGCTACTCGACGTGCCCAAGATTTGCTGTAGGAAATGTAGTGTAGAATGCATGTCTCATCTTGGGGCTATGTTGCCATTGATGGAGGTGAAGGAAGAATGAACTTTGAGGGAAATGATGCTATCAATTTTTAGCAAGCCAAATGAGATGATAAAAATGCAACACACAAAAATCAACCTCTCTCATTTTCTCTCCTCAAGAAGTGGCCGGCCAATCCCTCTTGTAAATGGTGGTGGAGATGTATACAAATTGCAAGAGGGAGGTAAGTGTAGGAGAAACAAAAGAGGTGACCACAACATCAACCATACCCTTTCCTCCATACCCTTTCCTATTCAATCAAATCTCAAAAAGCAAAAGCATGGTGGAAAAGATATGAAAGCTATCACATCAAACAATATGCAAAGAAACCCCCTCCACAAATGTTATTTGCACAATTGCAAATAACCCCCTCCATCGGAAAAGTCCGGCCGGGAAAGAACAAAGGAAAACCGGCCGGAACGGAATGCAAACTGGCAACTCCAGAAAACTGGTCCCGTAATAAATTACAGGAAAACCCCGATACTGTGCATACACACCCGCATCTGTATTCCGTCCGGATACAAATGCAAAGAGACAAAATCTACACTGTACTAAACTAGGACCGGCTTAAACCAAAGCCGGCTAGTAATATCCGTTCGATCCTGATCCGTGCAATACCGCACGTATCTGATCGAACCCTGCCATATACCTATACGGCTACTAGTACAAACCGTCCGATCCTGATCCGTGCAATACCGCACGTATCTGATCGGACCCTGCCATATCTCCATACGGCCTCTACAGCGTTTCGCCCGAAACTTGAGTAACTGAAAGTGTGGTGGACTCTAAAGACTCGTCAATACAATGGCTGTGGATTTAACCACTAGCACGTCAGAGGTATAAGCCAATACGTGACGGGCCACCAGCTATTGACTAAATAGGACGTCGATGAGGAAGCTCACCCCGACACCCAACTGAGCCTGTCAGTGACAATATCCGAGCAGTCCGGTCCGTTCGTCTATGAGCATCGCATGGCGGGCCTAGGGGGTTGGTAAAAGTCAGACCCCCAAAAGCGGTACAAGTCGTGACGGAGTGTAGCCCAGAACACCCTGAGATACTACTGGAATACCTACCAGTAAATCTCCTTGCCTTGGCCAAGGACTTTGTGTAATGGCTCTCCTAGACACAGCACGACCTCACCCCCAATACCGGGAGAGACGAACCCCTGAAGATACGCTCACTGCCTCCATGTGGCTCGGGACTGTACCCAACTAAAACCTGTTTGCACGACTCCTTTGAGCCGTGGTAGGGTAGTAATCAAAGTACAGTGGGAACTCACACGAGACAAATGACGATCCCCAGGTCGATGAACTAACCTGCACACATGTCACCAGGGAACTGCCATCTGACGTCTGGTATATGACCAACTAGCATGTTCCCGGCGAGTCCTGTCCGGTGTACTCATAACCCAATGAGCACCTGTATACATCTTAGGTGATCCAACTGACACCAGTGGCTTGTGAGACCGGCCACCGCCCCTCGTCGGGGTCTCGACTGTATACACTAGTCTACTAATGGAGTATCGATGCCCGGTCTCGAAACTCCCACGACTAGGGACCTTTTAAGGATATGCTTGTAGACCCCCAGCTCCCACTTATATGATCGCCCTCATACTGTTGGTGGTCAAGCAAGAATCCTAGGGGCTCTATCAACGTGTAATAGCGACGTGTCAGGTCACCTAAAACAGTACACGATGATAAAGGTAAACCAGATAGCATACTATCATCTCGAGTAAGACTGTCCTACCGGGATAGGTCCTCCCTCAATCATTACAATCACGTACCTGTGACCTAATAATTGACTCTGAGGGCACTATCTCCAACAATCTCCCACTTGCACTCAAGGCTAATTATTGCGATGTCGCATACTCACAGCCCGTGTGATACCGAACATCCAACTCCTCTACTAGTCAGTCTCACAAAGCTCGTTTGCGGAACTATTGCGTTCGAGGAATAGCCTCAGTGAGTGGATCCGCTTTGTTGTTTCTTTCTATGTCTCTCTATATCTCAAGTTCGCGGAGAAAGCCATCTCCCGAAATGAGCAATACCTGTCTTAGAGTGTCTGGATGTCTGATGGGACATAGCTCATAAATGAACTCCAAATCCAAACTTCTTAGACTGTATCGTCAACTGAACTTAATCAGTAACCTGCGCGCCATGCCTCCCTCAGTATTGCCTTGGACCACCTGTCCAAAATACTGCCCCTCATCAGAAGGAAAACTATAACTCTGACAACTTCCTTGTCGTCCATGTCACCTTGGAAGCCTGGAATGATAACTGTCTCCTGAATGAGGCTGTCGTTATCATATCGCTAGAACATCCACTTATGTTCTAAAACTGCTTCCGATTGTTTCTCCAGGATTGGATTAATGTCAACTTATTGCATTTTGTGCAAGAACAACATCTGGTGTGGTACTTGACATCTCATGATTGACTCAATTGCCTAAGCAAGTGATCTGCCAATCATGCACGTCCCTCTCCCCTTTAGTCTGTAAGACACATTTAGAGAGGGTGACCCCATCTTCTGCAGGTACACTACCGTGCATGGAGTCGTCCATCCCAAATACTCTTAGAATGCTGTCAAGTACCCTGATTGGGAAACCACCAAAATCTAGATCTAAAACCATAGATCTAGTAACCAGTATGTCTGATGTAAAATCCAAGTCCTATGTGGAGAAACCACTGTGTGACGACCAAAGTATAACCGATCGTAGTGTAGGAGTTTCCTTTCCTACTTTGTGTATGTCATCCAAAACCCGGATATCACACCCTACTACCTTCTCAACAGATCCATCCCCTATTCTGATGACGTCAAACCCATGACTGTCACATCAGAAATAGATGATCTATCTCCGCTACATCTGCTTTAGTCTATAAATAGATATAAGCCTGATGTCCACCAATGCTTCCGCTGATCCCACTGACTACGACAACCCTCTGCCAGAGTCATATAGACGTGCACTTCTAAAGCTAGTTTAGAACGACGCTATACTCATCCTCCTGCCGGGTCTCGCAGCCTGGAACAACAACAATGGCAAGTGTGGGTAAACAAGAACTTCCCTGTCACCGTCCTTGAGGCTACCGGAGTACCTCTCGGGTGCCTGAAGTTACCCACCGTATCTGCGGAGTGGCCAATGGAATGTCAAATCATATTGAATCTTTAGGTTCCTTATCAAATCTTCAGTAATCGTTTGCGGTTCTGGAATCACTTCCAGTTCTACCATACTCCCACTTCTGTTTTTGAAAAAAAAATCCATTTTTAATAAAACTGTGGCGAGTCTAGAACAATATCGCTATTGATCTTCCAGATGGTAGAAAGTCAACCCGCGTCATAGCCTGGGTCAACCCACAAACAGCCATTACAGAAACGTGCCTTGAGTTGTCCAGTGTCTGGTTTTAAGCATAAACCGGACAACTCCCCGTACCTTAACATCGTTAAGATATGAACTGTTCTATATCCAATATAGAAACAGAGGCACTGATTTAATTGAACCAGATTCAAATCATGCAGCTGTCTCCAGTGCATGTCAACTAAATGGAAGGAGGTCGATCAGCGTTACTCAACTTAGGAATGCTTCCAATTATGAGTAACCTGAAAGAGAAGCTATTTCTCTTTATCATTACTATCAACTGAATACCATACACAAGTATCTACATCTTCGATCACTTGAAGAATCCCGATACTTGCTACACCTGGTTCTCTACTGTATTCAAATACCTATAACTCCTCAAAACTTAGACCCTGTGTTTCTACGAAACACATGTCTAAGAACTAGAGAAGTTAAAAGTAAACAGAATATAGTACGAGAACCAACCCCTCTGTCCTAATGGACACTGGACAACATACAATACTCTGTATAAGTCCGCTGAGTCTAACAACTCTTTCACTGTGTGTCGTAGGTTGAAAACTGTACTTATGGTTAAGAAGAATTACACCGCTGTTTAATGCTCCTTACCTAACCATCCACTGATATAGGTAAATGTCATCGACATAATATCAAAAGGTATATCTCACTCTATGGAAATAGACGTACAGATATATCAATTTGAAATTGGTGCATAACAGCGGATATTCAAAACCAAATATTTGCTGACCGGCAAACAGCCCAGATGATCTCCTCAAATATCACCGATTACAACGAATCCCGATATAATGAGGATGATCACCCAATTCCCAATAACGTACTCCCACTCATCATCTGTAAAACCATACAGATGTGAGAATCTTACCTGGTAAATACATACCCTGGAGTAAGTGTCTAATCGGGAAATCAGTTCTCTTTTAACATTACACAGTGAAACTGAAACATTGAAATGTTTCGATGGGGTATCCTGGTATTCCTAGTAATGCCTCTTCCATCATCACGTCTGTAACCTTGTAATTCTTTGCCACTTCTCCAAATCCCTTCATCTGTCTTTAGTCTTTAACTTCTGCACACCTCTTTAGGCCAAATGGTTTTCTTCCTTCCCTACCGTTCGGCACCAGCCTATGGTTTGGAAGAAGACTATCCAATAAGCATAATGGGTGTACTGTCCCTATCCTAGGAACACTCGTAACACGAGAGAAGGTGAAGATAAAAGACACCTGAATGTACTTTATTCCTATTTCTCCTGGACCAGGATCCATCCCCGAACTGGAACAAGTTCCTTTCGAGTTCGTATATAACCATACGATGGATTATCCAATAAAATGGGATCTTCGTAGTGATACGGAGTGTCCTGGAGAAATACAAAGGTGATTTAGGATTGGCGAAGAAATACTTGGTTCGGTCGTGAATAGCAGTCGCAATTTACTTTGCCCTCTTACTAATCCCTTGTTTTGTCTGAACTTAATACCTTCTGTACACCGTTTAGGCTAACTGGTTTTCTTCATTCCCTACCGGTCGGCACCAGCCTATGGTTTGGAAGAAGACTATCCAATTTGCGTAATAGGTGTACTACTCCTAAACTAAGGAGTACTCGCAACCTGAGAGAGGGTGAAAAGAAAAGACAACTGAATAATCCTATCCGTTTTCTCCAGAACCGGAAACCATCCTCGAATTCCTTCGAGTTCGTATCTAACCATACGATGGTTTTGTCCAATGGAAGTGGACGTTCGTAGTAATACGGGGTGTCCTGGAGAAAAGGGTAAAAGTAGGAGTGGCAATGAGGTCTGCAACTCTGACAATCCAAAAGCCAGTGTTAAGAAGGTTCGGTCAACTTGGTCACTGAGTCATAGTCTTAGGGTCGGGTCAATGGTCGCTGCCAAAGAGAGAGAGAAAAGAAACACTCAGCGTGCACTCTAACCTAGATCAGAATGGTTACCAATTTATCTAATCTGGAATCCTCCCACTGTACCTCAAATTCTCCTCCAAACCTGAAAAAAGAATTAGTCGGGGTTACCCGAGGAGTAAACTAACTCATCAGTGGGAATCGGGATCCAACTCTCATCGCATGACAACGTGACGGAATCCGCTCACGGTATCACACTCCAGAAGGTATGCGCATATCTGGCAAGTTTCAGTACTTTTGAAACCCCCGATGAGATTTCTGCCCCATGCTCTTATGACCTTGACTTTGGCCAACATATCATAAGTCACATGTCAAGTTCTGCCCGTCATTCTCCAGGTTAATTTGAATCCACCCGTACGTACCCTTGACTTTGGCCAAAATGGCAGCACGACTGTCCCAAACCAACGCATCTATCTATGCTGCATATGAATACCCCAATAGCTACCAATCACTGTGCCTTGACTTTGGCCAACATACACAGCTTGAATACTATTGACCACCCATATGAAACGACGGAGGGCTACGAATGGTTTCTGGCGAAAACCTTTAACGTAATGAACTTGATATCGTCGAAGGAACGGATAGCTTTTTTAAAAAATATAGTGACGAAAACCGTTGCTAAAGAGGTCACTCCCTGTGAAGGGATCTCGGCTCTTTCCCCGTAGAATGAGGTGCAGGATATTCCAAATGAATACCACGGTGCAAAGCAAAAGTAATCGGCTATAGTGAAGTTAATGCCCTGACGCAAACTTCTGTCCAAGGGGTCACTCCCGGTGAAGGGATCTCGGCCCTTGCCTCGTCGACTGAGGAGCAGGATATTCCAAATGAATACCACGATGCAAAACAAAAGTGAACGTCCTTGCAATAACAGCTTTTTGAAAAGTGTTCCAACAACATCTGATTAGGTTTGTTTTTAACTTGCATTGATCCGAATCAATGCAGTCCCATCAATTGATCACACCAAAAAGAACGAAAATATACTGATGTACGTATATGCCATCCGCATTCGCCACTGGGTCCCGTCATTACCCGTTAGGTTAGCTTACTAACGACAGAGCGGGGACTGGACTAGCGCGGATGCAAAACATATACAACATCTACTAATATATATACCAATATATTATATTCGCTCAAGGCGTGAATAAAATGCAACATCACAGAAAAGTACAGCATCACAGAAACAATACAGATATCTGGGATCCCCGGGTTTCACAGAGCCACTGCTGAAACCCGACGTTCCCCTGGTCGTGTGGATAGCCTGTGCAATGAAATCCTAGACCCCTACGGGCGCGGCAAGTTACCCGCCAAAACCTGAAGCGAGGCAGCCCCTTTCAGCGCCGTGAATGGACCACCCAGCACTTCACGGAATCCGGCAACTTGGGCACCCCTCCTGGGTCAACCTGTACCCCCTACGAGTGCGGCGAATACCCCGCCAATCCTAGAGTGAAGCCCCCTCCGTCTCAATGCCATGAGATGCGGGCTTGTTGCCCTCCAGAACCCGGCTATCCGTGCACCCCTCCGCGGGGTAATCCTAGTACAGAAAGTAAAATATACATACACCGGGTACATCGACCGCAACCAGGTCGTGCCCCAAAAGAATAATACAATCAGGCAGTGACGGCAGTCCACATGTCGGACGCTCGCCCCGCAATATTAAATGTACATAATACAACAACACTGTACTAGCATTGCATCCAGGCTATCCCCACCGACCGATCCGCAACATCACAGCAAATACATAGAACATCAACGTGAAAGTCACGTTCGCAAATCCGTCTAACCGGGCTATAGCAGTTAGACCGGATTTACCGATCGAGTGACATTCACGGTCGCAGATATAATGTAAATACTGTGAAAAATGTGTTTAAAAAATTTCCGATTGATCAAACAATTAACAAGTGGGCCCCAAAGAAAACTGTAGCACTCACAGAAACAATTGGCCCAACTTTAATATTCCAAAGCCCATATTTTAAGCCCAGAAGGCCTCTGTAAAAAAATGGTGAAGTGATATGAATAGTGCGCGGCGGAAGGGCCGCACAAAGGTGGTTTTCGCGGCGGTTCCGCGCTCCAACTGTGGAGTTACTTCGTCAAATTTTTACAGAGCTCTTAGATTTTCCAGTACATCAATATTTTATAACCTGAAAAAATTTTCGAGACCAAAAATTTTCAACAGAAACTGATGCGAACTAAAATGCAGTTTTGGAACTTTTTGATCGATCGGAAATGCAAACACATTACACAAAGCTAGACTAAGTTAATGGCGAGGCTCTGATACCACTGTAAGTGCACGGCGGCGCCCCGGCCGTCAACCCGACGGCCAAATGCGGAAGCGGTGATAAACTTTAATTTTGCGGACTTTCCAAACCGGCACTACCGCGCACTAGACTCCGGATCGGGCCATTAAACTAGGTCTAGCTAACTACAAGACGGGTTAGAGATATACCGAGTGATCCGAGTCCTCCGGTCTTCATCTCCACTCCGATCTCCTCGCGGGATCTCCGTCCGTCTCCTCCTCGTCGGAAAGGGGGCACCACATCGCCTTCTTCGTTTACGGGCTCCCACCTCAATGCCGAGGCAACTCGGGCACGAAGCCGGCTACTCGACGTGCCCAAGATTTGCTGTAGGAAATGTAGTGTAGAATGCATGTCTCATCTTGGGGCTATGTTGCCATTGATGGAGGTGAAGGAAGAATGAACTTTGAGGGAAATGATGCTATCAATTTTTAGCAAGCCAAATGAGATGATAAAAATGCAACACACAAAAATCAACCTCTCTCATTTTCTCTCCTCAAGAAGTGGCCGGCCAATCCCTCTTGGAAATGGTGGTGGAGATGTATACAAATTGCAAGAGGGAGGTAAGTGTAGGAGAAACAAAAGAGGTGACCACAACATCAACCATACCCTTTCCTCCATACCCTTTCCTATTCAATCAAATCTCAAAAAGCAAAAGCATGGTGGAAAAGATATGAAAGCTATCACATCAAACAATATGCAAAGAAACCCCCTCCACAAATGTTATTTGCACAATTGCAAATAACCCCCTCCATCGGAAAAGTCCGGCCGGGAAAGAACAAAGGAAAACCGGCCGGAACGGAATGCAAACTGGCAACTCCAGAAAACTGGTCCCGTAATAAATTACAGGAAAACCCCGATACTGTGCATACACACCCGCATCTGTATTCCGTCCGGATACAAATGCAAAGAGACAAAATCTACACTGTACTAAACTAGGACCGGCTTAAACCAAAGCCGGCTAGTAATATCCGTTCGATCCTGATCCGTGCAATACCGCACGTATCTGATCGAACCCTGCCATATACCTATACGGCTACTAGTACAAACCGTCCGATCCTGATCCGTGCAATACCGCACGTATCTGATCGGACCCTGCCATATCTCCATACGGCCTCTACAGCGTTTCGCCCGAAACTTGAGTAACTGAAAGTGTGGTGGACTCTAAAGACTCGTCAATACAATGGCTGTGGATTTAACCACTAGCACGTCAGAGGTATAAGCCAATACGTGACGGGCCACCAGCTATTGACTAAATAGGACGTCGATGAGGAAGCTCACCCCGACACCCAACTGAGCCTGTCAGTGACAATATCCGAGCAGTCCGGTCCGTTCGTCTATGAGAATCGCATGGCGGGCCTAGGGGGTTGGTAAAAGTCAGAACTCCAAAAGCGGTACAAGTCGTGTCGGAGTGTAGCCCAGAACACCCTGAGATACTACTGGAATACCTACCAGTAAATCTCCTTGCCTTGGCCAAGGACTTTGTATAATGGCTCTCCTAGACACAGCACGACCTCACCCCCAATACCGGGAGAGACGAACCCCTGAAGATACGCTCACTGCCTCCATGTGGCTCGGGACTGTACCCAACTAAAACCTGTTTGCACGACTCCTTTGAGCCGTGGTAGGGTAGTAATCAAAGTACAGTGGGAACTCACACGAGACAAATGACGATCCCCAGGTCGATGAACTAACCTGCACACATGTCACCAGGGAACTGCCATCTGACGTCTGGTATATGACCAACTAGCATGTTCCCGGCGAGTCCTGTCCGGTGTACTCATAACCCAATGAGCACCTGTATACATCTTAGGTGATCCAACTGACACCAGTGGCTTGTGAGACCGGCCACCGCCCCTCGTCGGGGTCTCGACTGTATACACTAGTCTACTAATGGAGTATCGATGCCCGGTCTCGAAACTCCCACGACTAGGGACCTTTTAAGGATATGCTTGTAGACCCCCAGCTCCCACTTATATGATCGCCCTCATACTGCTGGTGGTCAAGCAAGAATCCTAGGGGCTCTATCAACGTGTAATAGCGACGTGTCAGGTCACCTAAAACAGTACACGATGATAAAGGTAAACCAGATAGCATACTATCATCTCGAGTAAGACTGTCCTACCGGGATAGGTCCTCCCTCAATCATTACAATCACGTACCTGTGACCTAATAATTGACTCTGAGGGCACTATCTCCAACAGCTTTTAGTTAGTTTTGTTTAGTAAAGATCCCGACTTTGTCTAGTCCGTGTTGCCTAGAGTAGTAAAAATCTGATTTTTATTCCATTTTCCGCCTCCCCGCAAGCACCGGGGTGGGCAACGTGGACTTACAGTATTGAACGATCAGAAGATCAACAAGCAAGCCTGCTCGTACTCCTGCGAATCTAATAAGTAACACTACCGTACAGTCCGGTGTCTTTGTCTGATATGTCGCATATCACAGCCGGGGGTGGTATAACGTCAGACCCCAATAGCCTGATAAGTCATGCCGATGCAAGGTCCATAACGGTTCGAGAAACTACTGATAACATTTACCAGTAAATCTCAGCAACCCTGGCCAGGGATTTCCTGTTATGGCCAATCGAGTATAGCGCAACATCAACTCCCAAAACCGGGAGAGACGAAACCCCTCCTATCGCTCATTGCCTCCATGTGACTCGGGACTGTACCCAAAAAACACCTTTTTTCAGGATCTCTTGACCATGGTATGGTGGAAATCAAAGCACAGTGGGAATCACACAAGACTCTATGACGATCTCGGGTCTACAGACTAACCTGTACCATTGTCTCCAGAGAACTGCTTTTTGACGATAGGTATAATACCATCTAGGAGTTCTCGGCGAGTCCGGTCAGTGTACCCAGTCTCCACTGCGCACCCGTATACATTCTATGATTTCAAACACCAATGGATATTGGATCATCCATCGCCCATCATATGGGTCGTGAAGCGTATACGCTAGTCTAGTCTGGAGTATCGATGCCCTGTCTCGATACTCCCACGACTAGGAACATTTGAAGGATGTACTTACCGACTACCCTGTCCCGACTAGTATGATCTGCATCATAATCCTGGTAGTCAAGTACTCATCCTAAGAGATTTATCAACATATAATAGAGAGACAATAAATGTACATGTTAAGATAAAGTGCAACCATATAGCATACTATCATGTGGAGCAAGAAAGTCCTCTCTATATATGTACAAGCATCCACTATAATATACATCGCATTTACAGTAATGGCCTCTAGGGCATACATAACTAACAGCTTGCTCCTTCGGTCCTCCGAGATCTAGTTTGTTCGTCGGTCCTCCTCCATCCAAGTTGATCCACCCGGGGAATGTGGTCCATGGCTCTGGCTCCAAACTAAGTGTCTATGGAGTAACTAGAGAACTTAGTTTACTAGTCTAAGGACTCTAGAATGTAGTGTATGGATCAATGTGTGTATCTATCTCACTATCTCACATTCTCTCTTGTTTCTCAACACATGAGAGTGTAGAGAGGAGGTAGATGATGAAGGTAGAGGAGCTCAAGAGAGGGAGATGTGAGTGAAGTAAATGGTGAGAGCTTAGAAAAATGGAGCATGCAAGTGAAATAAAATACTCACAATGGTTTTGTAAAAACATTTTTACAATAAACAATTTCCAACCATGCTTCAATAGTGAGCACAAATGAATTGAAAACTCATTTGTCATCACTATTGAGGCATGGCTCTCACCATACTCTCCTCACCTCACTTTACACCTCATTTTATATTTATAATAAATGGAAATAACCAATAATGAGGTGTCTACCTTCTAGAATGTTTTCCGTATAAAATACGGATTACAGTCTACTGTATATACATACCTATATTCGTATCGAAATACGAATACCCGAAAAGATAGAATAATACAAAGAACATAATACTAGAATATACATATCGAAATACATATATATAAATTATTAAATCGATACATAATTTAATAATCCGGCTCAATCCCGAGCCGGCTACTATTATCAACTGTCCGATCGAAAGTCCGGGTACATAATAACAACAATCAATCGGAACCCTGCATGTATCCAATACAGTTACTATATCATTTCACCTGAACCAGTGAAACCTTCTATGTGGGACTCTAAAGACTCAACTGTTCGCCAGCAGTAAGTTACTGGATAAATCCGTAACCATAAGCACGTCAGCGGCATTAGCTGTACATAACGGCTACCCGGGTACCTGTCGAAAAGGAAGGAGAACGAGCAAACTCATCCGGATCCATACTGAGCCTATCCGTGACAATCTTCATACAGTCCGGTCTCTTCGTCTGAGAGTATCGCATAGCGGGTCTAGCGGGTGGTAAACGTCATACCCTAATAACCCGATAATTCATGTTGATGCGTCTCAGGACCAATCTGAGAAAGTACCGATCAACCTATCAGTAAATCCTAACTGCCTTGGCCAAGGTCTTATGGTTCTGACCAATCGAACACAGTGCGATATCGACTCCCTAAACCAGGAGAGACGAATTCCCAACAATCACTCACTACCTCCGTATGGCTCGGGACTGTACCCAACCAAAACCTGTTTGCATGACTCAGTAGAGCCGTGGTAGGGTAGTGATCAAAATACAGTAGGAACTCACACGAGACAAATGACGATCTTGGGTCTAAAGAGTAACCTGTACTCATGCCACCTAAGATCTTCTATCTAACGATAGGTATAGTACCATCTAGAAGTTCTCGGTGAGTCCGTCCAGTGTACAAACCCCGAGTAAGCACATGTATACGATCTTAGGTGCAAAAGACCAATGGCTTCGGGACCAACCATCGCCCCTCGTTGGGGTCTAGAAACGTATACACCAGTCTATTCCGGAATATCGATGCCCAGTCTCGATCCTCCCATGACTAGGGACCTTTTAAGGATGTGCGTACCGACTACCCAGCTCCCACAAGCATGATCGCCATCACAACATAAGTAGTCTAGCAATGATCCTATGGGATTTATCAACATGTATAAATGATATGTAATAACGAGTAAAACATACACACATGTTAGATAAGACAAACCAGATAGCATACTATCATATCGAGTAAGATTGTCCTATACATATATACGACCAAGCATCCACATGTATACATATACAATAATGGGCCTCTAGGGCATACATATCCAACAATCTCCCACATGCACTAAGGCCATATATTGGCGTACCGAGTACCCAACGTCTGCTCTAGGACCAGTTGTTGGCGTATCGCATACCCAACATCTCAAAAAGTCGCTCGAACTGTGCTTGAGGGAGGGCCTTCGTGTAAGTCGATGTACTACACCCTACGACTTGCGGGGAGGCGGAATAATGGGAAACGATCTTGTTTTAGGCGTAAACATCGACTAACCGAGAATCTTTGCTAAACGATAACTAACAAGAATCATAGAAGTTGACAACTACTATGAAAAGTGATTATACCTGATGAACCGTGTCCTTCGTCTCTTCGTTCTCCACGTCCTCTCCGGCCTTCTCTATGTAGTAGAAGATCCACCCGAGTGCTTTACTACAAGCTTCACCTCTAACTTGAGGTAACTAGGTTTCTTAAATCGCTAATCTAAGTAACCTAGGTGGTATAGAGAATGGTTAAGGATTAAGTAGTCTATTCTAATCCTTTGTCTCAACACATGAGCGGGGAGGATTAGGGTTTGAAGAGAGAGAGCTTGAGGAGAGAGAAAGTGAGCGAGAGAATGAGATGAGATAATGATCTATCATAATATATATGGAGCATTATTATTTATCCAATAAAAGAAAATAAAGGATTTACAACCATACTTCATAAATACAAATGGGTGATTCATCTCCATGAGTCATTAAGCATTTATGATGCATTAATGACATGGATGAATCACACAAATGAATCACTAATCTCATTTAATGCATATGCCACATTAACCCTCAAGTCACCATTTTCTAGAAGCTTCTCGCAAAATTACGAGAACGCCCCTCCTATCCGTGAAAACACGGAAAAACTTTAGACTGTATAAATCCAATAACCGGATACTAGAAACTGGCTTAAACCAAAGCCGGCTAGTAAAAACTGTCCGGATGTCGTACGTGCGTAAACACACGTATGCTTCCGAACCCTTGTCGTAAAACCATACGACCTCTATATCGTTTTGCCTGGTGTAGGGAAACTCTCTGTGTGGGACTCTAGAGACTCGACTACTACTCTGGCAGTGGGTTTAACCACAGACCGTAAGCGGCACTAGCTGTACGTAATGGTCCCCAGGTAGATGTCGATAAGAAGGCCGATGAGGAAACCCATCCGAATTCCTACTGAGTCTGATGTGACAATCTCTGTACAGTCCGGTCTGTTCGTCTAAGACTATCGCATATCGGGCCTAGGGGGCGGCAAGCGTCAGTCCCCTAATAGCGGTATAAGTCGTGTCGGAGTGAAGCCCATTACACCCTGAGAAACTACTGGAACCTACCATCAAATCTCGCTTGCCCTGGCCAGGGACTTTGCGTAATGGCTCTCTGACACAGCGCGATATCAACTCCCAATACCGGGAGAGACGAATCCTATCTAACCGCCACTGCCTCCAAGTGCTCGGGACTGCCCCCAACTACTACCTGTTTGCACGATTCCTTTGAGCCATGGTAGGATAGCAATCTAAGAACAGTGGGACACACTCGAGGCGAAGTAGCAGTGTCAAGTCTGCGGACTATGCTGTACTCATGTCTCCTGGGAACTGTTAACTGACGACTGGTATAAAACCAACCAACAGTTCCATGTGAGTCCTGTCCGGTGTACCCGTAACCTAACGAGCACCTGTATACTATCTTCAGTACGACGTACTGACGGCTGTGGGACAGACCATTTCCCCAACTGGGATGAGAAGCATACACGCTAGTCTACTCCGGAGTATCGATGCCCTGTCTCGATAATCCTATGACTAGGGACCTGAATAAGGATGTGCTTGTAGACTACCCAGCCCCCACTAGTGTGACTGCCATCACAACGCTGGTAGTTAAGCAAGATCCTAAGTGCTCTATCAATACGTATACACACATATTAAGATAGAAAAACCAAGTAGCATACTACCATGTTTAACAAGACTGTTATATACATGTGAATATCCCA
Organism: Agapanthus africanus; assembly: GCA_030015575.1. NCBI lineage: Eukaryota > Viridiplantae > Streptophyta > Magnoliopsida > Asparagales > Amaryllidaceae > Agapanthus > Agapanthus africanus. The sequence continues at coordinate 223,091,844 of JASDDO010000029.1, forward strand.
AGCTTCCATTAAGTAATATACAAACTAGTATGATACAATAATGGCCCCTAGGGCATATACACTAACAATCTACCACTTGCACTAGGGCCATGTACTGGCATATCGAAGACCGATGATCTCGAGTAGCCTCTCGAACTGAGTCTGAGGTAGGGCCTTTGTGAATGGATCAGCAATGTTCTCTTCAGTAGCAACTCTCCGAACCTCGATCTCCTGACGATCAATGATCTCCCTGATCAGGTGATACCTCCTTAAGATGTGTCTGGACTTCTGATGGGACCTTGGCTCCTTCGCTAAAGCTATAGCTCCGTTGTTGTCACAATACAGAGGTATTGGATCAACAATGGTAGGAACCACATGAAGTTCTGTCAGGAACTTCTTCATCCAGACCGCTTCTTTTGCGGCATCGCAAGCAGCAATATACTCCGCTTCCATCGTCGAGTCAGCAACGGTGTCCAGCTTAGAACTCTTCCAGCACACCGCCCATCCATTGACGGTAAAGACATAACCTGACATGGACTTGGAATCGTCCTTATCACTCTGGAAGCCCGAATCAGCCAAGGCGTCCATCTTGAGGTCTTTTCCGCCATAAACCAAGAACATCTCCTTAGTCCTCCTCAGGTACTTGAGAATGTTCTTTACTGCTATCCAGTGCTTCTCCCCTGGGTCTGACAGATACCGGCTTACCACGCTCAGTGCGTAAGCTACATCTGGTCTGGTGCACAACATCGCATACATTATAGAGCCTACCGCAGAAGCGTAGGGTATAATAGACATGCGTTCCCTTTCCAAATCAGTCTTGGGAGACATCTCTTTGGAAAGGGTGATTCCGTGACAAGCCGGTAGATTACCGCGCTTAGAAACTTCCATACTGAATCTTTTCAGTACAGTGTCGATATACCTGGACTGCGAAAGTCCCAACATCCTCTTGGATCTATCACGATAGATCCGGATCCCCAGAATGTAAGAGGTATCACCCAGGTCTTTCATGGAGAACCTGTGTGACAAGAATCCTTTGACATATTGTAGCATAGGAATGTCATTTCTTATCAATAGAATGTCATCCACGTACAAGTCGAGGAATACGACAGTTCGTGCTACAACTTTACTATATATGCATGGTTCATCTGGATTTTTGATAAAGTCATATTCTTTGACTGTTTCATCAAAACAGATGTTCCAACTCCGCGATTCCTGCTTTAGTCCATAAATGGACTTAAGCAACTTGCATACTTTCCCGCTGCTCCCACTCTGATTGAAACCCTCTGGCTGATCCATATAGACGCATTCTTCTAAATTACAATTCAGAAAAGCCGTCTTTACGTCCATCTGCCAGATTTCATAATCATGGAAGGCAGCAATAGCAAGAAGGACCCGAATGGATTTGAGCATATCCACTGGAGAAAAAGTTTCGTCATAGTTCAAATCAGGTCTTTGACGAAAACCCTTTGCAACAAGTCTAGCTTTATAGGTTTCCACCTGTCCATCTACACCAATCTTTTTCTTGAAGATCCATTTGCATCCTATGGGTTTTACCCCATCTGGAGCAAATTCCAAAGTCCATACTTTGTTGGTGTACATGGACTCCATTTCGGTCCGCATTGCATCTATCCATCGTACCGAGTCGCCGCTCTGGATGGCCTGCTGGAAGCCTGTAGGTTCATCATCATCTATGATGCAATCCTCTCTATCCCCATCTATGTGAAAACCGTAGTATCTCTCAGGCGGCTGAGATGGCCTACTACTCCTGCGGAGGGGTGCGGGAATGTCCTGCTCTTCTTGAACTACCGGTTCTACCAAACTTTCAGTAGCAGTTTGTGGTTCTGGAATTTCTTCCAGTTCTATTTCGCTCCCACTTGTTTCCTTTTCTAAAAACTGATATTCTAGAAAATGGGCATTACGAGAAACAAATACCTTTTGTTCCTCTGCGTAATAGAATAGATATCCCCTGGAGTTCTTTGGATATCCCACAAACTTACATTTTACTGATCGTGCCTCGAGCTTGTCCACATGCTGCTTTTTAACAAAAGCTGGACATCCCCATATCTTTATATACTGAAGATGGGGTTTCTTCCCACTCCACATCTGATATGGCGTGGTAGGCACAGTCTTGGTAGGAACCATGTTCAAAAGATATGTCGCAGATTCTAGTGCATAACCCCAGAAAGATCGCGGTAACTCCGCATTACTCATCATGGATCGTACCATATCCAATATGGTTCGATTCCGTCTCTCCGATACACCGTTATGCTGTGGAGTGTATGGAGGAGTAAGCTGAGAAAGAATTCCTTTCTCTTTTAGGTAACCTAGGAACTCGGCACTCAAGTATTCACCATCTCGATGAGATCTTAGTGTCTTGATACTTTTTCCGGTTTGGTTTTCTACTTCATTCTTGTACTCTTGGAATTTCTCAAAAGCCTCGGATTTATGTTTCATCAGATAAATGAATCCGTACCTTGAGTAATCATCCGTAAAAGTAATGAAATAGGAAAAACCATCTCTTGCATGTGTAGACATTGGACCACATACAACGCTGTGTATAAGTCCTAAGAGCTCGCTCGCTCTTACTCCATGTCCAGTAAATGGAGTCTTTGTCATCTTTCCTTTGAGACAAGATTGACAAGTGGCATAAGTTTGATATTCGAACGAGTCCAAATATCCTTCTCTATGTAACTTAGTCAACCTTCTCTCATTGATGTGACCCAGTTTACAATGCCATAAGAAAGCTTTATTTAAATCTGGAGACGTTCTTTTTAGTGTGTTCTGGACATTGAAAATTTGGAGTTGGTTTAACACATATATACCGTTATCCAGTGTACCGGACCCAATCAAACTATGATTAAAGAGGATGTTAACAACATCACTTACAAACGTGAAATCATAACATTTATTTGATAACAAGGAAATAGATATGATATTACACATTAAGCTGGGTACACAAAAACAGTTATGTAAAACCAAAATGTGTCCACTCGTCAATCCCAGGTGATAATCCCCTACGGACACAGCTCCCACTCTAGCTCCGTTAGCAACCATCAGGGTCATATCACCATCCTTCAACACTCTACGGTTTCTCAGTGCCTGCAATGAATTGCAAATATGAGATCCTGATCCGGTATTCAATACCCAGGAAGTAGAGTTGATTGACAGGCAATTCTCAATTACAAACACACCTGAAGTCGAAGCCACATCTTGCTTCGGTTCCTGGTTCTTGGCTTTCCATGCCTTGCAATCTTTTTTCCAGTGCCCTTTCCTGTGACAATGGAAGCACTTATCCTAGGCCACTACCGGTACCGCAAACTTTTTCTTTCCCATCCCTCCCACCTTACAAACACCTCCTCTAGGTTTGGTGGCGGCCTTCTTTTTCCTTCCTTTGGCCCTAGCCTTGAACCCGGAAGAAGAAGCACCACTAACAAACATAGCGGGTGTTTCCCTTTCCTTCTACAAGGTGCCCTCTGCACTCCTCAACATGTTAAGGAGTTCCGGAAGTTCAACTTCTTTTCTTTGAATGTTGAAGTTCAGAGTAAACTGGGCATAAGTGGAAGGAAGGGACAAGAGAATAAGGTCTGTATAGAGCTCATTATCCAAAGTCGTCCCTAGGTCTGCGAGCTCTTCTATATAGCCGATCATCTTTAGGACATGTTCTCCTACCGATGATCCGACGGCCAACCTCGCTCGAAACAAGTTCTTTGAGGTCTCGTATCTTGCTATACGAGATTGCTTTCCATAAAGTTCCTTTGTATGGAGAAATATGGCATCTAGTTCCATATCCTCGTGCCTCCCCTGATGTTCATTGTTCATCAAGGCAAGCACGATGCACTTGGCCTTCGCGCAATCATACTCCCAGGTTTTGCGGATTTCCTTATCCGCATTACTAGATTTTCTCTAAAAGTAACTTAAGTTCAGTCATTTTCAGGGTCGCTGCAATTAGGAGAGAGAGAAGAAAACTCTTTAGCATGATGCTCTTGCAAGTTTTGATTGGCTTTTAATTTATCTAAACTGGATGGCTCCCACTGTTTCTCGAATCCTTCCTCAAACCATAAAAGAAGAATTAGCCAGGACTATTCTCACTGTACAATACTTGCTTAACCGTTCAGCCAGGTTGGTGTCGGTACTTCGAGGGAGGTTTTCCAACGCTTTCGCGAAGTTCCTTAACTAAATAACCTCTTTTCTCTGGGGGCGTAACCCCGCTGACACCTTTCTTGACACCTAGTTGGTTTATAGCATTGATCGTTAAGTGACGAATATCCTGATGAGTAGCATATACTCACAGTAGGATCGGGATCCAAATATCATCGTATGATAATGTTGAAGGAATCCTACCAACATTCATCAAACTCCAAATGGTATGCATCTCTTTGCAAATTTCAGTTTCTTTAGAAATTCCAGATATATATTTTTGCCCCACGCTCTTTGACCTTGGCGTTAGGTCAAAATGTCATAAGTCACATGTCAAGTTCTACCCATCATTATCTTGTTAATTTGGACCCATCCGTACATATCTTTGACGTTCGGCCAAAATGATAATACGACTGTCCCAAACTAACTCATCTATCTATGCGACAAACGAATACCCAGCAGCTACCAAACACCATGCCTTGGCGTTAGGTCAAAATACATTGCTTGAATACTACTAAATACCCAAATGAAATGACGGAGGGCTACGAATGGTTTTTGCGAAACCGTGAACATAGTGAACTTGATATGACCGAAGGAACCTGATAGCTTTTAAAAGGAGTGGTTAAAGCTCCGCAATTAAAAATATCAACTATTTAAAATAACCGAGTGGTTTCTTTTAAATTGTTCAAACGATTCAACTTTTTGGTTTATTTTCTTTGCATTATAAATAATGCGTCCCATCATTAACCTATCATTGCAGAAAACAACGAAAATATAACGTCCTCTTATGCCATCCGCATTCGCCACTGGGTCCCGTCATCACCCGTTAGGTTACTTAACTAACGGCAGAGCGGGGGCTGGGCTAGCGCGGGTCTAAAACATAAGTGATGTCTAAATAGCTATCATATATAGATATTGTACATTCGTCTGACGCAATAATAGGCATTCCAGATCACAAATGAACTTTATTGGATTTGCAAGCAACCGCGTTTGTTTAGAGCCTGCAACAAAAGACGGATTACGCAGTTGTGATGAATAGCCATTACCCCATCCTAGACCCCTACGGGTACGGAAAACTACCCGCCAAATACCCGAAGTGAAGCAGTCTCCCTAAACAAAGTGAGTAGGCCACTAAACACTTCAAAGTACCCGGTAGTTTATGCACCCCACCTTGGGTCTATCCTACGAGCAAAAAACAGTAAAATGAAATAATACAACGGTGGGTACAACCGCAACCTGGATGTACCCCGCAAAATAATATTACAACATATTACAATTACATCGAATGAATGAATATAACAACCCATCTCAAACCCCGGCTAATCATCACAACAGTCCAATACAGTTCACAACCACAAACAGTAAAAACCATTACAGAAATGTGCAACCCCCTGCCAACCGACATACTAGCAGTTAGGGGAGGTTTACGAACACATTATACAAACACAGATATAATCAAATTAGCAAACATCGTATAATTTCGATCGAGCAAACATATCAGATTCTACTCCCAAAACTTCTCTGTGCACCTGAGACTTGAGCAGAAAATAAACATTCCAGAAAACACAAAAATATCACAGAAGAATAACTGGAGGAAACCGGGTTGAATCAGCCCCAACTCGGCCGCGGATCCACGGCGGATCGGTGGGATCGGCCGCGGTTCCACGGTTGTATGGCCGATTCAGGAAACCATTTTTCACCAGTGTTCTTACAATTCTCTGTAGGTTATTCTGCAGCTCCCTGAAAAATTTTTAGAGTCTGTTTTAAATTCGACAGAAACTTGTGATATCAATGTCTTTTTCGGTTCATTTTGCGTTCGAAATTCATACGACTTTGCTAATGAGTTAATTATTGTTTAGCGAGGCTCTGATACCACTGTAAGTCGATGTGCAACACCCCACGACTTGCGGGGAGGCGGAATAATGGAAAACGATCTTGTTTTTGGCGTAAACATCGACTAACCGAGAATCTTTGCTAAACGATAACTAATAAGAATCATAGAAGTTAACAACTACTATGAAAAGTGATTATACCTGATGAACCGTGTCCTTCGTCTCTTCGTTCTCCACGCCCTCTCCAGCCTTCTCTATGTAGTAGAAGATCCACCCGAGAGCTTTACTACAAGCTTCACTTCTAATTTGAGGTAACTAGGTTTCTTAAATCGCTAATCTAAGTAACCTAGGTGATATAGAGAATGGTTAAGGATTAAGTAGTCTATTCTAATTCTTGGTCTCAACACATGAGAGGGGAGGATTAGGGTTTGAAGAGAGAAAGCTTGAGGAGAGAGAAAGTGAGCAAGAGAATGAGATGAGATAATGATCTATCATAATATATATGAAGCAATATTATTTATCAAATAAAAGAAAATAAAGGATTTACAACCATGCTTCATAAATACAAATGAGTGATTCATCTCCATGAGTCATTAAGCATTTATGATGCATTAATGACATGGATGAATCACACAAATGAATCACTAATCTCATTTAATGCATATGCCACCTTAACCCATAAGTCACCATCTTCTAGAAGCTTCTCATGAAATTACGAGAACGCCCCTCCTATCCGTGAAAACACGGAAAAACTTTAGACTGTATAAATCCAATAACCGGATAATAGAAACTGGCTTAAACCAAAGCCGGCTAGTAAAAACTGTCCGTATGTCGTACGTGCGTGAACACACGTATGCTTCCGAACCCTTGTCGTAAAACCATACGATCTCTATATCGTTTCGCCTGCAGTAGGGAAACTCTCTGTGTGGGACTCTAGAGACTCGACTACTACGTTGGCAGTGGATTTAATCATAGACCGCATGCGGCACTAGCTGTACGTAACGGTCCCCAGGTAGATGTCGATAAGAAGGCCGATGAGGAAACCCATCCGAACTCCTACTGAGTTTGATGTGAAAATCTCCGTACAGTCCGGTCTGTTCATCTAAGACTATCGCATATCCGGCCTAGGGGGCGGCAAGCATCATGTTAGTTGTATGTATGCCCTAGAGGCCAGTATTGTACAGATAATGTATATTATATTGGATGCTTGGACATATATAGAGATGACTTTCTTGCTCGATATGATAGTATGCTATCTGGTTACTCTTTATCTTAACATGTACACTTGTCTCTTTAAACTGTCTTATAGTTACATGTTGATAAAGCCCTTAGGATGTGTACTTGACTACCTGAACTATGATGCAGATCACACTAGTAGGGACATGGTAGTCCATAAGTACATCCTTCAAGGTCCCTAGTCGTGGGTGTATCGAGACAGGGCATCGATATACCAGTGTATACTAGCGTATACGCTTCTCGACTCATGAGATGGGCGATGGATGATCCCATATCCATTGGTGTTTGACATCAGAGATGGTATACGGGTGCTCAGTGGAGACTGGGTACACTGGACGGACTCGCCGAGAACTCCCAGATGGTATTATACCTCACGTCAGATGGCAGTTCTCAGGTGACACTTATGCAGGTTAGTCTGTAGACCCGAGATTGTCATAGAGTCTTGTGTGATTCCCACTGTGCTTTGATCTCCACCTTACCGCGTCCATGAGGGCGTGCAAAACGGTGGTCTTTGGGCACAGTCCCGAGTCACATGGAGGCAATGAGCGATAGGAGGGGTTTCGTCTCTCCCGGTATTGGGGGTTGATGTTGCGCTGTGCTCGATTGGCCATAACAGGGAAGTCCCTGGCCAGGGCTGATCAGAGATTTGCTGGTAAGTGTTACCAGTAGTTTCTCGACCCGTTATGAGCCTCACATCGGCACGACTTATCGGTTATTGGGGTCTGACGTTTACCACCCCTAGACTTGAAATGCGACATATCAGACGAACAGACCGGACTGTACGGTAAGTGTTACTGGTTCGATTCACAGGAGTGTGAGCAGGCTAGCTCGTCGATCTTCTGATCGCTCAATACCCGGATGGCCGTTACGTTTAGCAGACCGCTTGCGGCTTGTAGGTGCTTGATATGATCATCATCTGCTACCGGCGTATTGACGAGTCTTTAGAGTCCTACACAGAGGTTTCCTGGCTCAAGCGAAACGAAATAGGAGCGCATATGAGATATATGCAGGACCGAGAATAATGCGTGTATGTGATACCGTATTTTATTCTCGCGATGGATGTATCGAATGGTTATATTCGATATAACCTAGATATCGAATCAAGGATTGATTCGATAAGCCGATACATAGGATACTAGTCGGTTATATGCGATATGACCGGATCGTTAAATCAAGTGTTGATTTAATGATTTAATGTATAATTATATATTATATATATTACTTTGGATTAGCTAGTATTAGTTCACTTTAAATGGATTTTCTCACTTAATGTGCAAGTTGTATATGTGATATACTTTTGTGCACATGTTTGTATCATGTTTGATGATGCTTGCTCATTTGGTTAAGTGTATAGAATTAAACCATGGTTAAGTTGATGATTAGGGTTTTGCTTTTTCATTTATTTATTTATTTGTTTATTTATTTATTTGGAAAAGATAAAGATGAGAATGGTGGCTTTCTTTGTTTCTTATTGAAGCTTCATGAAGCTTTGACTTAGTCACCATTCTTGTCTCATGCTTAACCCTAACCATTTGAACTAACCCTAGTTCATTCTCTACACTTAACTATGGTTAAGGTTATGATAAGTATTCATTTTCTTTTTCATTTTAAAAGACTTATCATAATATTTCCTTCTTCTTGATCTTCTTCTTCAAGAAAGAAAGCTTGATGCCATCAATGGCAACTTGAGTTCTAAAGTGAGAAATCCAATTCTAAAGTGAACCCACCTCCTATTTCTTCACCCTCTACCTCTTGCCAAGTTGTTTTGGGTGTTTTCTTCACAAGTTTCACAAATTTGTGAAGTCGGAGCTTGAACTTGTGATGCCTCGACGTAGATCATCTTCGGCACGAAGCCGACGACCTAGTCCGCCCATTTCTCCGATCAAGCCGACGATTGAGTCCGGGATTCGAGATGGACAGCGAGAGGACGCCTACGTGGAGCCAAGGAAGTGGATATCCGGATCTACAAAGGTTGTAGCTTCTTATCTTTAGTTAAGTTGTTAACTAGATTCGTATATCGCCTAAATTTCTAGTCAACGATCTAGTCTAGGGTTTCTCGGCACCGTAAAATTTGAAATTGGCATGGTTGATGCCTTGTGAGACTTCATTAGCGTGCCTAAGAACCCTACAGTTGTATCAGAGCCTAGCTAGAGCCTTAGGCGAAGTCTAGACGATGTTTGAAACCCGATCGAACCGAAACCCAAAAACCCAAAATGCTCTCTAGAAATTTTCTGAAAATTTGGATTTTTGTCAATTAAAAATAAGCAGGGTGTTATTTGAATTACTGTGAAATACGAGGACCTGAATCGATTTTTCCACCGCGGAACCGCGGCACAAGCTAGGCATGTGCGGCGGTTCCGCGGCCGTCCTGTCCCCTTGTCTGGTGATTTCTGCACAGTAACTCATATAATTTAATGCTATATTTTCTGGGTATTTTTATTGTGACTCTACAGATGAGTATTCTGGGGTTGTATTGGGAATCAATGATTCGATCGGATTTTCAAATTTTGTCTGTGTGGTTTTCCGGATAATTTTCGAATATGTTAAAAAGTTCGACCGGATGTAAATACCCAATCTTTCCCCAGCCCGGAAATTTCCAATTGTTGGATTTTTCCATAGTTTAAAGACGTTCTAAGTAGTGCAAGTAATGCGATGGTCCCTCTAGAAGACAACAAACCTTAACTCGATTATGTGACCGTCTTGAACTGCCCTTTTAACCTTCGGGTTTGGGGCAGTACGGCGTGCCACATGTGAGGCGTTGGCTTGGCCCTTCTACGGCTGGACCGTTGGTACTGAGGCATGAAGTGAATGTCTTTGAACCTATTTCATGTGTTGAACGGTTTCGGGAAAACTTGGGTGTTCGAATGTTCGATCGAAAAGTTTAATATTTTCTATTTATCCGGAATGGGATACAATAATTGGAATTCACAAACAGTTATGAGATAACTGAATGAATGTTATAAATCGAGCGGTTTAGTCTCATTTGATATTGAAAAGAGTTTTCGATAATGGGACTAAAATGCGGGGTTTATAAGTGTTAGGCATGCGATGTCTAAAGAGGTTGCGGATTCCAACTGTTGTAGTTTTACACTTTCTTTTCTGTGACCGTAAGTGTAATATGTGATATCGCCGGTTTCGTTGCTATATGTCAACGACAATTGGGATGCGCATATTTACTTACGTTGATGACATGTGATGTTATGTGTTGCTGGATATGTCATATTGGATCGTCGTGTTTGAATAGCCGGGGTTTTTTATGTGAGATGAGTGTTTTTCATTTTTCATTCATGTAAAAACTTGTATGTAATATTCTTTTATTTGGGGCACTTCCAGGTTGCGGAAGCTGTCACCCTTTGTATATTATTTACTTTTCCGCATTAGGATAGACCCAAGGAGGGGAGCACAAGTAACCGGGTTCTAGGGTCCAGTGGGAGACCATCTCGAGGAGTCGAGTCCGGGTCTCCTAACCCTAGAATTGGTAGGGTTACTTGCCGCTCTCGTAGGGGTTTAGGGGTGTGGGATTGGCTATTCATCACGACCATGGAATCCGTGTTTTATACTGGCTCGTATTGAAATCATGGACGTCCTAGTATATCCAATGTTTCATATGTTTCTTCTGCTGCGATATCTGTGATGTGATCATGTGATGTTCTGTGATAGATACTTTATATAGTTTATATGATATATTATATAGACGTTACTTATGATTTGCACCCGCACTAGCCCTGTCCTGCTCTGTCGTTAGTTACCTAACCTAACGGTGCACGAGGGGACATCGAGGCGAATGCGGATGGCATAAGTGTACGTCATATCTATCTGTGATGTTTAGGTGTTTAAATGATGGGACTTCATTAATGTGATTAACGAAAGAAAAGAAACCTAAGATGTTGTAGAATCAAATTTTAAAAAAAATAGGTAGCTACAGTTCTTGCTTTGCATAGCGGTATATATGATATACCCTGCACCTTATTCGATGAGAAAAGGATCGAGATCCCTTCACCGGGAGTGACTTCTTTAGCAATAACTGGCAGATGCTACACAGTCGGTTTGACTTTTGATTGCTTCTATAGTTTATGCTTTGCACAGTGATATATATGATATATCTCGCACCTCATTCGACGAGGAAAGGGCCGACGATCCCTTCACCGGGAGTGACCCCTTTAGCAAAACTAGAAAAGCCTCAAAATCACTCCATTTCAAAACTTCATTTGATTCTACAACGATATCAAGTTCATTACGCAATAGGTTTTCAGAAAAACCTGACGTAGCCCTCCGTCATTTCAGATAAATCCTACTTAGTATTCGTGCTACGTTTGTTGACCTCCGTCAAGGCGTAGTGTGCGGTAGCTAATTAGTATTTATCTGCTTATGCATATGATGCAAATTGGATTAGGGTAGTCGTACGACCTTGTTGACCTCCGTCAAAGGTCGTGCTGGTGGGTTTGATTCAATCAAGAAATGACGGGTTGAACTTGACTTGCACCCTGTGGTTTGTTGACCTCCGTCAAGGTCATAGGATGCTTGGGGCAAAATATTATCGGGAATTTCAAGTGTTGAAATTTGCAATGAGATTGCATACCTTCTATGAGATAGTTGGATCCCGATACCCACTGCGAGTAAGAGTTACTCCTGGGAGAGTTTTGCACACTACAATTAGCCGATCAAGTAGGTGTCTAGAAAGGTGTCAACGGGGTTACGCCTCTGGGAAAACGAGGTTTAAATTAATTAGGTCTGTGCGAAAGCACGGGGAACCTCCCTCAAAGTACCGACACTGGCCTGGCTGAAAGATCGACGAAGTTGTAGGGTGTAATTAATCCCGGCTAGTCTTTCCTTTTAGGGTTTGAAGGAAGATTTGATAAAAACCAGTGGGAGCCATCCAGATTAGATAAGATAATAACCAATCTGATCTTGCACGAGCATACGCTAATGTGTTTTCTTCTCTCTCTCTCCAGGTAGCGACCATTTCATGCCTTAATCAAGATAATAATATGGATGTATTGACCGAACCCGTATGTTATACTGTGCTGGGGAACGTTGGTTCCGTTCTTTCTTATAAGAGTTATAGGAATGAACAGGATATAGGGGAATACCAGGATTCCCATGCCACCCTATTGAAGAAAGTACATGATGATGCATTTTCTTCGGGTGTGTTCGTTACAGAGAACTGTTTCTCCATTTGCCCTACGTCCTGGGTATTAGATACCGGGTCAGGATCCCATATATGTAATCAGTTACATGGGCTTAGGAAAGGTAGAGAACTTAGAGAAGGTGATAAAGACATTAGAGTTGGAAATGGTGCAATTGTTGCAGCTAAGACTGTTGGGGAATATCACCTTGTATTACCAACTGGTAATACATTGGTTCTGAACGAATGCTATTACATGCCGAACCTGATATGCAACATTATATCGGTTTCTTTGTTAAGCAAAGAGGGATATAATTTTGTATTACAGGACAATGTTATGAACATTTTCCGTAACCAAAAGTTGGTTGGATCAGGCACGTTGTGCAATGGCATTTATGTTCTAAACCAATCAACAGTTCTGAGCATAACAAACACACACAAGAGGAAGAGTTCAGAACTGAACGAATCCTTCTTGTGGCATTGTAGACTGGGTCACATCAATGCGACACGACTAGCTAAGTTGCATAAAGATGGATATTCAAATCCGTTTGAATTTTCATCTTATGACACTTGCCAGTCATGTCTCAAAGGCAAGATGACCAAAACTCCGTTTACGGGACACGGAGAAAGAGTTACCGAACTCCTGGGAATGATACATAGTGATGTATGCGGTCCCATGTCTGCACATGCCAGGGATGGTTCTTCATACTTCATTATATTCACTGACGATCTCTCTAGATTCAGGTATGTGTTCTTGATGAAACACAAATCAGAAGCTTTTGAGAAATTTAGAGAATATAAACAAGAAGTTGAGAACCAAACCGGAAAAAGTATTAAAATTCTACAATCTGATCGAGGAGGTGAATACTTGAGCATTGAATTCTTAGACTTCCTAAAAGAGAATGGGATTCTCTCTCAGCTAACTCCTCCATATACACCACAGCACAACAGTGTATCTGAACGGAAGAACCGCACCCTATTAGATATGGTGCGCTCTATGATGAGTGTAGCTGAGTTACCTGTTTCCTTCTGGGGATATGCACTGGAAACAGCAGCATACCTACTGAATAGGGTTCCCACCAAATCTGTGCCTACCACACCATATGAGATATGGGAAGGGAAGAGACCATATCTTAATTTTATAAAGATATGGGGTTGCCCGGCCTATGTTAAAAGACAAAAACCGGACAAACTCGAGGCAAGGTCTGTATTGTGTAAATTTGTTGGATATCCCAAACATTCGCGAGGGTATATCTTCTACCACAGTGAGGAACAAAGAGTATTTGTTGCTCAACATGCCACCTTTTTAGAAAAGGAATTTCTTGCAAAAGAGATTAGTGGCTCTGAGGTAGAACTGGAAGAGGTTCCAGCTGAACAAAACACAACAGAAGATTTAGTGGAACCAGAGGATTCAGTAGTACCCGACGAACCCCAGCCTCTCCGCCGATCTAGTAGGGTTCCTCGCCAGCCTGAGAGATACTACGGTTTTCTCATGGATGGAGGGAGCGAGGATTGCATCATGGAGGATGATGACCCAACTAGCTTCGAGCAGGCCATCACGAGTAGGGACTCAGTGAAATGGCTGGATGCTATGCGGTCCGAGATGGAATCCATGTACACCAACAAAGTATGGACTTTGGAAGTTTCTCCTGAAGGGGTAAAGCCCATTGGGAGCAAGTGGATCTTCAAGAAGAAACTTGGTGTAGATGGGAAAGTGGAGACTTTCAAAGCTAGACTTGTTGCAAAAGGTTTTCGTCAAAGACCAGGTGTGGACTATGACGAAACCTTTTCTCCAGTGGCTATGCTTAAATCCATCCGGATCATGCTTTCCATCGTTGCATATCATGATTATGAAATCTGGCAAATGGATGTTAAGACCGCCTTTCTAAATGGTGATTTAGAAGAGTGCGTGTACATGACTTAGCCAGAGGGCTTCGTAGACAGTGGGAGCAGCGGGAAGGTGTGCAAGCTGCTTAAATCCATTTATGGATTAAGGCAAGCATCGCGGAGTTGGAACATCTGCTTTGATGTCGTTATCAAAGAGTTTGATTTCGTCAAAAACCCAGATGAACCTTGTATTTACAAGAAGGTGGCAGAGTGTAAGGTTGTCTTCCCCGTATTGTACGTGGACGACATACTCTTGATAGGAAATGATATTCCTATGCTGCAATCGGTTAAGCTCTTCTTATCACAAAGATTCTCAATAAAAGATCTTGGTGATGCCTCCTGCATATTGGGAATTAGGATCAATAGAGATAGATCCAAACGGATTTTGGGATTGTCCCAATCCAGGTACATTGACACCATACTAAAGAGGTTTAGTATGGAAGAATTCAAACGTGGGAACTTGCCCACGATCTCTGGAGTCACTCTCTCCAAAGAGATGTCTCCCATGACTGATTTGGAGAGAGCTCGCATGCGAGGGATACCCTATGCTTCGGCTGTAGGCTCTATCATGTATGCGATGCTATGTACCAGACCCGATGTTGCATACTCACTAAGTGTAGTGAGAAGGTATCAAGCTGATCCTGGAGAGAGTCACTGGACAGCTGTGAAGAGCATTCTCAAGTACTTACGAAGGACTAAAGAGATGCTCTTGGTGTATGGTAACGGAGAACTCCAAGTGGAGTCCTTTACCGATTCGAGCTTCCAGAGTGATAAGGACGACTCTAAATCGCAGTCGGGATTTGTCTTTACCCTTTACGGAGGGGTGGTTAGCTGGAAGAGTTCCAAGCAGGAAACCGTGGCAGACTCGACGATGGAGGCTGAATACATCGCTGCCAACGATGCTGCCAAAGAGGCTGTCTGGATCAAGAAGTTCATTAATGAACTTGGAGTGGTTCCATCCATTGAGCATCCAATACCTTTGTATTGCGATAACAATGGAGTGGTGGCTTTGGCCAAGGAACCCAGGTCCCATCAGCGATCCAGGTATATTCTGAGGCGGTATCACCTGATCCGGGAGATAGTTGATCGCCGAGAGATCGAGGTCAGGAGGGTTGACACGAAGAACAACACGGCGGATCCACTCACGAAGGCCATTCCCCAGATACAGTTTGAGGGACTCTTCGGGATGCTCGGTATGCGATACTACAGCAGCTGGCCCTAGTGCAAGTGGGAGATTGTTAGTTGTATCTATGCCCTAGAGGCCAGTATTGTACCGATGATGTATATTACATTGGATGCTTGGACATATATAGAGATGACTTTCTTGCTCGATATGATAGTATGCTATCTGGTTACTCTTTATCTTAACATGTACACTTGTCTCTTTAAACTTTCTTATAGTTACATGTTGATAAAGCCCTTAGGATGTGTACTTGACTACCTGAACTATGATGCAGATCATGTAAGTGCACGGCGGCGCCCCGGCCGTCAATCCGACGGCCAAATGCGGAAGCGGTGATAAACTTAAATTTTCTTGAACTGGCAAACCGCCGCGCACTAATACCCGGATCGAACCATTAATTAGTCCTAGCTATCTACAAGAAGGGGAAGAGAGATATGCCGACAGATCCGAGTCCTCCGGTCTTCTCGTCGTCGTCCCGATCTCCTGCGGAATGCCCCGTCTCCTCCTCGTCGCCGGAAGTGCACCACATCGCCTACTTCTTTTACGGGCTCCCGCCTCAATGCCGAGGCAACTCGGGCACGAAGCTGGCTAGTCGACGTGCCCAAGATTTGCTGTAGAATATCTAGAGAAGAAGTCCCATTTGGGGTTGTAGGAATTGCCTTTTGTGGAGGAATTGAACTTGGGGCCTTTTGGATTGAACTTATGGGAATTTTGCAACATGAAATGAAGCAAAATCCCACACCAAGAATTTGGGACAGCCCACTAAAGGGGGAGGCCAGCCATGACTTGTAGGAGGGGTGAATATGAGAGAGTGACCAAAGAAAGCATGCAAGAGAGAGAGAGAGAGGAGGGTTAACATATGAAAAGAAATGATCACAAAGAAAAGTCCTCACTCAACAACCATACCCCTAAAGTCCTCACTCAACAACCATACCCCTCAACATCATCAACAATCATGACTTTTAAAAGTCAAGCCATGATGGAGTCAAAACAAGTCAATGATGGTGAAGTCATCATGAAGCAATAAGATGCAAAGAAACCCCTCCACAAACACTTATTTGCAACAATGCAAATAAGCCCTCCTCCACCAAACTTCGGCCAATGAACGATACAAAGGAAATTGGCCGAAACGGAAAGCAAACTGGCAACTCCAGAAAACTGGTCCCGTAATAAATTATAGGAAAACCCCGATACTGTGCATACACACCCGCATTTGTATTCCGACCGAAATACAAATACAATGAGACAAAATCTACACTGTACTATACTAGGATCCGGCTTAAACCAAAGCCGGCTAGTAATATCCGTTCGATCCTGATCCGTGCAATACCGCACGTATCTGATCGAGCCCTGCCATATATCCATACGGCCTATAGTACAAACTGTCCGATCCTGATCCGTGCAATACCGCACGTATCTGATCGGACCTTGCCATATCTCCATACGGCCTCTACAATCTTTCACCCGAAAGCTGAGTAACTGAATGTGGGGGACTCTAAAGACTCGACAACACCTTGGTTGTGGATTTAACCACTAGCACGTCAGAGGTATAAGCCAATACTTAACGGGCTACCTGGTATTGACTAAAAGGGACGTCTGTGAGTGAACTCAGCCTGACAACCCTACTGAGCCTGTCAGTGACAATATCCGTACAGTCCGGTCCGTTCGTCTATGAGTATCGTATGGCGGGCCTAGGGGGTTGGTAAAAGTCAGACCCCCAAAAGCGGTACAAGTCGTGTCGGAGTGTAGCCCAGAACACCTGAGATACTACTGGAATACCTACCAGTAAATCTCCTGCCTTGGCCAAGGACTTCGTGTAATGGCTCTCCTAGACACAGCACGACCTCACCCCCAATACCGGGAGAGACGAACCCCTGAAGATACGCTCACTGCCTCCATGTGGCTCGGGACTGTACCCAACTAAAACCTGTTTGCACGACTCCTTTGAGCCGTGGTAGGGTAGTAATCAAAGTACAGTGGGAACTCACACGAGACAAATGACGATCCCCAGGTCGATAAACTAACCTGCACACATGTCACCAGGGAACTGCCATCTGACGTCTCGTATATGACCAACTAGCATGTTCCCGGCGAGTCCTGTCCGGTGTACTCATAACCCAATGAGCACCTGTATACATCTTAGGTGATCCAACTGACACCAGTGGCTTGTGAGACCGGCCACCGCCCCTCGTCGGGGTCTCGACTGTATACACTAGTCTACTCTGGAGTATCGATGCCCTGTCTCGAAACTCACACGACTAGGGACCATTTAAGGATATGCTTATAGACCCCAGCTCCCACTTATATGATCGCCCTCATACTGCTGGTGGTCAAGCAAGAATCCTAGGGGCTCTATCAACGTGTAATAGCAACTTGTCAGGTCACCTAAAACAGTACACGATGATAATGGAAAACCAGATAGCATACTATCATCTCGAGTAAGACTGTCCTACCGGGATAGGTCCTCCATCAATCATTGCAATCACATACCTGTGACCTAATAATTGACTCTGAGGGCACTATCTCCAACAATCTCCCACTTGCACTCAAGGCTAATTATTGCGATGTCGTATACTCACAGCCCGCGTGATACCGAACACCCAACTCCTCTACTAGTCAGTCTCACAAAGTTCGTTTGCGGAACTATTGCGTTCGAGGAATAGCCTCAGTGAGTGGATCCGCTTTGTTGTTTCTTTCTATGTCTCTCTATATCTCAAGTTCGCGGAGAAACCCATCTCCCGAAATGAGCAATACCGTCTTAGAATTTGTCTGGATGTCTGATGGGACTTAGCTCATAAATGAACTCCAAATCCAAATTTCTTAGACTGTATCGTCAACTGAACTTAATCAGTATCCTGCGCCATGCCTCCCTCAGTATTGCCTTGGACCACCTGTCCAAAATACTGCCCCTCGTTAGAAGGAATAACTATAACTCTGACAACCTCTTTGTCGTCCGGGTCACCTTGGAAGCCTGGAATGATAACTGTCTCCCGAATGAGGCTGTCGTTATCATATCCCTAGAACATCCACTTATGTTCTAAAACTGCATCCGATTGTTTCTCCAGGATTGGATCAATATCAGCTTATTTCATCTAGTGCAAGAACAATATCTGGTGTGGTACTTGACATCTCATGATTGACTCAATTGCCTGAGCAAGTGATCTGCCAATCATGCACATCCCTCTCCCCTTTAGTCTGTAAGACACCTTTAGAGAGGGTGACTCCATCTTCTGCAGGTACACTACCGTGCATGGAGTCGTCCATTCTAAATACCCTTAGAATGCTGTCTAAGTACCCTGATTGGGAAACCACCCAAATCTAGATCTAAAACCATAGATCTAGTAACCAGAATGTCTGATATAAAATCCATTTCCTTTGTGGAGAAACCACTGTGTGACGACCAAAGTATAACCGACTGTAGTATAGGAGTTTCCTTTCCTACTATGTGTATGTCATCCAAATACCAGGATATCACACCCTACTACCTTCTCAACAGATCCATCCCCTATTCTGATGAAGTCAAACCTATGACTGTCACGTCAGAAATAGATGATCTATCTCCGCTACATCTGCTTTAGTCTATAAATAGACATAAGCTTCCTGTCCACCAATGCTTCCGCTGCTCCCACTGACTACGACAACCCTCTGGCAGAGTCATATAGACGTCCACTTCTAAAACTAGTTTAGAACGACGCTATACTCATCCTCCCGCCGGGTCTCGCAGCCTGGAACAACAGCAATGGTAATTGTGGGTGAACAAGAACTTCACTGTCACCGTCCTTGAGGCTACCGTAGTACCTCTCGGGTGCCTGAAGTTACCCACCTTATCTGCGGAGTGGCCAATGGAATGTCAAACCAAATTGAATCTTTTGGTTCCTATCAAATCTTCAGTAATCGTTTGCGGTTCTGGAATCACTTCCAGTTCTACCATACTCCCACTACTGTTTTCTGAAAAATCCATTTTATTTAAAAACGTGGCGAGTCTAGAACAATATTGCTATTGTTCATCCAGATGGTAGAAAATCAACCCTCGTCAAAGCCTGGGTCAACCCACAAACAGCCATTACAGAAACGTGCCTTGAGTTGTCCAGTGTCTGGTTTTAATCATAAACCGGACAACTCCCCGTACCTTAACAACGTTAAGATATGAACTGTTCTATATCCAATATAGAACCAGAGGCACTGATTTAATTGAACCAGATTCAAATCATGCAGCTGTCCCCAGTGCATGTCTACTAAATGGAAGGAGGCCTATCAGCGTTACTCAACTTAGGAATGCTTCCAATTATGAGTAACCTGAAAGAGAAGCAAGTTCTCTTAATCATTACTCTCAACTGAATACCATACACAAGTATCTACATCTTCGATCGCTTTGAAGAATCCCGATACTTGCTACACCTGGTTCTCTACTCTATTCAAATACCTATAACTTCTCAAAATTCGGACCCTGTGTTTCCACGAAACACCTGTCTAAAAACTAGAGAAGTCATAATTAAACCGAATATAGTACGAGGACCTACCCCTCTGTCCTGATGGACCCTGGACAACATACAATACTCTGTATAAGTCCCTTGAGTCTGATAACTCATTTACTGTGTGTCGTAGGTTGAAAACAGTACTTATGGTTAAGAAGAATTACACCGCTGTTTAATACTCCTTACCTAACCATCCACTGATATAGGTAAATGTCGTAGACATAATTTCAGAAAGGTATATCTCACTCTATGAAAATAGACGTACAGATATATCAATTTGAAATTGGTGCATAAAAGCGGATATTCAAAACCAAATATTTGCCGACCGGCAAACAGCCCAGGTGATTTCCTCAAATATCACCGATTACAACGAATCCCGATATGATGAGGATGATCACCCAATTCCCAATAACCTACTCCCACTCATCATCTGTAAAACCATACAGATGTGAGAATCATACCTGGTAAATACATACCCTGGAGCAAGTGTCTAATCGGGAAATCAGTTTTCTTTTAACATTACACAGTGAAACTGAAACATTGAAATGTTCCGATGGGGTAGCCTGGTATTCCTAGTAATGCCTCTTCCAGATTCACGATTGTAACCGTATAATTCTTTGCCACCTCTCCAAATCCCTTCATATGTCTTTAGTCATTACCTTCTGCACACCCCTTTAGGCCAAATGGTTTTCTTCCTTCCCTACCGTTCGGCACCCGCCTATGGTTTGGAAGAAGACTATCCAATAAGCATAATGGGTGTACTGTCCTAATCCTAGGAGCACTCGCAATGCGAGAGAAGGTGAAGATAAAATACAACCGAATAAACCTTATTCCTATTTCTCCTGAACCAGAATCCATCCCCGAACTGGAACAAGTTCCTTTCGAGTTCGTATATAACCATACGATGGAGTATCCAATGAACTGTGGATCTTCGTAGTGATACGGAGTGTCCTGGAGAAATACAAAGGTGAAGTGGGAGTGGTAATGAAATACCTGGTTTGGTCGTGAATATCAGTCGCAATTTACTTTGCCCTCTTACTAATCCCTTGCTTTGTCTTAACTTAATACCTTCTGTACACCATCGTTAGGCTAATTGGTTTTCTTCATTCCCTACCGGTCGGCACCAGCCTAAGGTTTGGAAGAAGACTATCCAATTTGCATAATAGGTGTACTACCCCTAAACCAAGGAGTACTCATAACCTGAGACAGGGTAAAAAGGAAAAGACAACTGAATAATCCTATCCGTTTTCTCCAGAACCGAAAACCATCCTCGAATATATTCCTTCGAGTTCGTATCTAACCATACGATGGTTTTGTCCAATGGAAGTGGACGTTCGTAGTAATACGGGGTGTCCTGGAGAAAAGGGTAAAAGTAGGAGTGGCAATGAGGTTTGCAACTCTGACAATCCAAAAGCCAGTGTTTAAGAAGGTTCGGTCAACTTGGTCTCTGAGTCATAGTCTTAGGGTCGGGTCAAATGGTCGCTGCCAAAGAGAGAGAGAAAAGAAACACTCAGCGTGCACTCTAATCTAGATCAGAATGGTTACCAATTTATCTAATCTGGAAACCTCCCACTGTACCTCAAATTCTCCTCCAAACCTGAAAGAAGAATTAGTCGGGGTCACCCGAGGAGTAAACCAACTCATCAGTGGGAATCGGGATCCAACTATCATCGCATGATAACGTGACGGAATCCGCTCACGGTATCACACTCCAGAAGGTATGCGCATATCTGGCAAGTTTCAGTTCTTTTGAAACTCCCGATGTGATTTTTACCACATGCTCTTATGACCTTGGCGTGAGGTCAAAATATCATAAGTCACATGTCAAGTTCTACCCATCATTATCCAGGTTAATTTGAGTCCACCCGTACATACCTTTGACGTAGGCCAAAATAGTAGTACGACTGTCCCAAACTAACGCATCTATCTTTGCAACAGATAAATACCCGAGAGCTACCAAACACTATGCCTTGGCGTGAGGTCAAAATACATAGCTTGAATACTACCGAATATTAACTGAAATGATGGAGGGCTACGAATGGTTTCTGGCGAAAACCTTTAACGTAATGAACTTGATATCGTTGAAGGAACGGATAGCTTTTTGAAAATATAGTGACGAAAACCTTTGCTAAAGAGGTCACTCCCGATGAAGGGATCTCGGCTCTTTCCCCGTAGAATGAGGTGCAGGATATTCCAACTGAATACCACGGTGCAAAGCAAAAGTAATCGGCTATAGTGAAGTTAATACCCTGACGCAAACTTTCTGTCCAAGGGGTCACTCCCGGTGAAGGGATCTCGGCCCTTGCCTCTTCGACTGAGGAGCAGGATATTCCAACTGAATATCACGATGCAAAACAAAAGTGAACGTCCTTGCAATAACAGCTTTTTGAAAAAGTGTTCCAACAACATCAGAATAGGTTTGTTTTTAACTTGCATTGATCCGAATCAACGCAGTCCCATCAATTGATCACACCACAAAGAACGAAAATATACTGATGTACGTATATGCCATCCGCATTCGCCACTGGGTCCCGTCATTACCCGTTAGGTTAGCTAACTAACGACAGAGCGGGGACTGGACTAGCGCGGATGTAAAACATATACAACATCTACTAATATATATACCAATATATTATATTCGCTCAAGGCGTGATAAGAAATGCAACATCACAGAAAATGCACAGCATCACAGAAACAATACAGATATCTGGGATCCCCGGGTTTCACAGAGCCACTACTGAAACCCGACGTTCCCCTGGTAGTGTGGATAGCCTGTGCAATGAAATCCTAGACCCCTACGGGCACGACAAGTTACCCGCCAAAACCTGAAGCGAGGCAGCCCCCTTCAGCACCGTGAATGGACCACCCAGCACTTCACGGAATCCGGTAACTTGGGCACCCCTCCTGGGTCAACCTGTACCCCCTACGAGTGCGGCGAATGGCCCGCCAATCCTAGAGTGAAGCCCCCTCCGTCTCAATGCCATGAGATGCGGGCTTGTTGCCCTCTAGAACCCGGCTATCCGTGGACCCCTCCGTGGGGCAATCCTAGCACAGAAAGTAAAATATACATACAACGGGTACATCGACTGCAACCTGGCCGTGCCCCAAAATAATAATACAATCAGGCAGTGACGGCAGTCCACATGTCGGACGCTCGCCCCGCAATATCAAATGTACATAATACAACCACAACTGTACTAGCATTGCATCCAGGCTATCCCCACCGACCGATCCGCAACATCACAGCAAAAACAGAACATCAACGTGAAAGTCACGTTCGTAAATCCGTCTAACCGGGCTATAGCAGTTATACCGGATTTACCGATCGAGTGACATTCAAGGTCGCAGATATAATGTAAATACTGTGAAATAATGTGTTTAAAATATCCGATCAATCAAATTTTAACAAGTGGGCCCCCAAGCATTACTGTAGCAGATCAGGAAATTCTGGGCCCAATATTAATATTCCAAAACCCATATTTTAAGCCCACAATGACACTGTAGAAATTTGGTGCAGGGATCTCCACAGTGCGCGGCGGAAACGCGGCCCAAAGGGGGTTTTGGCCGCGGTTCCGCGCCTCCACTGTCGATTCACCCTGTCGAATTTCTACAGTAGCCTAGTGGTCTCCAGTACTTCAATTTTATACAACCTGAAAAATTTTTGGAGACCAAAAAATTTCAACAGAAAACTGTCGCATTTAAAAATGTAGATTTTGGAATTTTGGTCGATCGGAAATGCAAAACACATTAAACCAAGCTAGACTAAGTTAATGGCGAGGCTCTGATACCACTGTAAGTGCACGGCGGCGTCCCGGCCGTCAATCCGACGGCCAAATGCGGAAGCGGTGATAAACTTTAATTTTCTTGAACTGGCAAACCGCCGCGCACTAATACCCGGATCGAACCATTAATTAGTCCTAGCTATCTACAAGAAGGGGAAGAGAGATATACCGACAGATCCGAGTCCTCCGGTCTTCTCGTCGTCGTCCCGATCTCCTGCGGAATGTCCCGTCTCCTCCTCGTCGCCGGAAGTGCACCACATTGCCTACTTCTTTTACGGGCTCCCACCTCAATGCCGAGGCAACTCGGGCACGAAGCTGGCTAGTCGACGTGCCCAAGATTTGCTGTAGAATATCTAGAGAAGAAGTCCCATTTGGGGTTGTAGGAATTGCCTTTTGTGGAGGAATTGAACTTGGGGCCTTTTGGATTGAACTTGTGGGAATTTTGCAACATGAAATGAAGCAAAATCCCACACCAAGAATTTAGGACAGCCCACTAAAGGGGGAGGCCGGCCATGACTTGTAGGAAGGGTGAATATGAGAGAGTGACCAAAAAAAAGCATGCAAGAGAGAGAGAGAGAGGAGGGTTATCATATGAAAAGAAATGATCACAAAGAAAAGTCCTCACTCAACAACCATACCCCTAAAGTCCTCACTCAACAACCATACCCCTCAACATCATCAACAATCATGACTTTTAAAAGTCAAGCCATGATGGAGTCAAAACAAGTCAATGATGGTGAAGTCATCATGAAGCAATAAGATGCAAAGAACCCCCTCCACAAACACTTATTTGCAACAATGCAAATAAGCCCTCCTCCACCAAACTTCGGCCAATGAACGATACAAAGGAAATTGGCCGAAACGGAAAGCAAACTGGTAACTCCAGAAAACTGGTCCCGTAATAAATTATAGGAAAACCCCGATACTGTGCATACACACCAGCATTTGTATTCCGACCGAAATACAAATGCAATGAGACAAAATCTACACTGTACTATATTAGGATCCGGCTTAAACCAAAGCCGGCTAGTAATATCCGTTCGATCCTGATCCGTGCAATACCGCACGTATCTGATCGAGCCCTGCCATATATCCATACGGCCTATAGTACAAACTGTCCGATCCTGATCCGTACAATACCGCACGTATCTGATCGGACCTTGCCATATCTCCATACGGCCTCTACAATCTTTCGCCCGAAAGCTGAGTAACTGAATGTGGGGGACTCTAAAGACTCGTCAACACCTTGGTTGTGGATTTAACCACTAGCACGTCAGAGGTATAAGCCAATACGTAACGGGCTACCAGGTATTGACTAAAAGGGACGTCTGTGAGTGAACTCAGCCTGATAACCCTACTGAGCCTGTCAGTGACAATATCCGTACAGTCCGGTCCGTTCGTCTATGAGTATCGCATGGCGGGCCTAGGGGGTTGGTAAAAGTCAGACCCCCAAAAGCGGTACAAGTCGTGTCGGAGTGTAGCCCAGAACACCTGAGATACTACTGGAATACCTACCAGTAAATCACCTGCCTTGGCCAAGGACTTCGTGTAATGGCTCTCTTAGACACAGCACGACCTCACCCCCAATACCGGGAGAGACGAACCCCTGAAGATACGCTCACTGCCTCCATGTGGCTCGGGACTGTACCGAACTATAACCTGTTTGCACGACTCCTTTGAGCCGTGGTAGGGTAGTAATCAAAGTACAATGGGAACTCACACGAGACAAATGACGATCCCCAGGTCGATGAACTAACCTGCACACATGTCACCAGGGAACTGCCATCTGACGTCTGGTATATGACCAACTAGCATGTTCCCGGCGAGTCCTGTCCGGTGTACTCATAACCCAATGAGCACCTGTATACATCTTAGGTGATCCAACTGACACCAGTGGCTTGTGAGACCGGCCACCGCCCCTCGTTGGGGTCTCGACTGTATACACTAGTCTACTCTGGAGTATCGATGCCCTGTCTCGAAACTCACACGACTAGGGACCATTTAAGGATATGCTTATAGACCCCAGCTCCCACTTATATGATCGCCCTCATACTGATGGTGGTCAAGCAAGAATCCTAGGGGCTCTATCAACGTGTAATAGCAACTTGTCAGGTCACCTAAAACAGTACACGATGATAAAGGTAAACCAGATAGCATACTATCATCTCGAGTAAGACTGTCCTACCGGGATAGGTCCTCCATCAATCATTGCAATCACGTACCTGTAACCTAATAATTGACTCTGAGGGCACTATCTCCAACAGATCATACTAGTGGGGACATGGTAGTCCATAAGTACATCCTTCAAGGTCCCTAGTCGTGGGTGTATCGAGACAGGGCATCGATATACCAGTGTAAACTAGCGTATACGCTTCTCGACCCATGAGATGGGCGATGGATGATCCCATATCCATTGGTGTTTGACATCAGAGATGGTATACGGGTGCTCAGTGGAGACTGGGTACACTGGACGGACTCGCCGAGAACTCCCAGATGGTATTATACCTCACGTCAGATGGCAGTTCTCAGGTGACACTTGTGCAAGTTAGTCTGTAGACCCGAGATCGTCATAGAGTCATGTATGATTCCCACTGTGCTTTGATCTCCACCTTACCACGTCCATGAGGGCGTGCAAAACAGTGGTCTTAGGGCACAGTCCCGAGTCACATGGAGGCAATGAGTGATAGGAGGGGTTTCGTCTCTCCCGGTATTGGGGGTTGATGTTGCGCTGTGCTCGATTGGCCATAACAGGGAAGTCCCTGGCCAGGGCTGATCAGAGATTTGCTGGTAAGTGTTACCAGTAGTTTCTCAACCCGTTATGAGCCTCACATCGGCACGACTTATCGGTTATTGGGGTCTGACGTTTACCACCCCTAGACTTGATATGCGACATATCAGACGAACAGACCGGACTGTACCGTAAGTGTTACTGGTTGGATTCACAGGAGTGTGAGCGGGCTTGCTCGTCGATCTTCTGATCGCTGAATACCCGGATGGCCGTTACGTTTAGCAGACCGCTTGCGGCTTGTAGGTGCTTGATATGATCATCATCTGCTACCGGCGTATTGACGAGTCTTTAGAGTCCTACACAGAGGTTTCCTGGCTCAAGCGAAACGAAATAGGAGCGCATATGAGATATGTGCAGGACGGCGAATAATGCGTGTATGTGATACCGTATTTCATTCTCGCGATGGATGTATCATATGGTTATATTCGATATAACCTAGATATCGAATCAAGGATTGATTCGATAAGCCGATACATAGGATACTAGTCGGTTATATGCGATATGACCGGATCGTTAAATCAAGTGTTGATTTAATGATTTAATGTATAATTATATATTTGATATATTAATTTGCATTAGCTAGTATTATTTCACTTTAAATGGATTTTCTCACTTAATGTGCAAGTTGTATATGTGATATACTTTTGTGCACATGTTTGTATCATGTTTGATGATGCTTGCTCATTTGGTTAAGTGTATAGAATTAAACCATGGTTAAGTTGATGATTAGGGTTTTGCTTTTTCATTTATTTATTTATTTATTTATTTATTTATTTATTTGGAAAAGATAAAGATGAGAATGGTGGCTTTCTTTGTTTCTTATTGAAGCTTCATGAAGCTTTGACTTAGTCACCATTCTTGTCTCATGCTTAACCCTAACCATTTGAACTAACCCTAGTTCATTCTCTACACTTAACTATGGTTAATATTATGATAAGTATTCATTTTCTTTTTCATTTTAAAAGACTTATCATAATATTTCCTTCTTCTTGATCTTCTTCTTCAAGAAAGAAAGCTTGATGCCATCAATGGCAACTTGAGTTCTAAAGTGAGAAATCCAATTCTAAAGTGAACCTACCTCCTATTTCTTCACCTTCTACCTCTTGCCAAGTTGTTTTGGGTGTTTTCTTCACAAGTTTCACAAATTTGTGAAGTCGGAGCTTGAACTTGTGACGCCTCGACGTAGATCATCTTCGGCACGAAGCCGACGACCTAGTCCGCCCATTTCTCCGATCAAGCCGACAATTGAGTCCGGGATTCGAGATGGACAGCGAGAGGACGCCTACGTGGAGCCAAAGAAGTGGATATCCGGATCTACAAAGGTTGTAGCTTCTTATCTTTAGTTAAGTTGTTAACTAGATTCGTATATCGCCTAAATTTCTAGTCAACGATCTAGTCAAGGGTTTCTCGGCACCGTAAATTTTGAAATTGGCATGGTTGATGCCTTGTGAGACTTCATTAGCGTGCCTAGGAACCCTTCACATCAGTCCCCTAATAGCGGTATAAGTCATGTCGGAGTGAAGCCCATTACACCCTGAGAAACTACTGGAACCTACCAGCAAATCTCGCTTGCCCTAACCAGGGACTTTGCGTAATGGCTCTCTGACACAGCGCGATATCAACTCCCAATACCGGGAGAGATGAATCCTGTCTAACCGCCACTGCCTCCAAGTGCTCCGGACTGCACCCAACTGCTACCTGTTTGCATGACTCCTTTGAGCCGTGGTAGGGTAGCAATCTAAGAATAGTGGGACACACACGAGGCGAAGCAGCAGTGTCAAGTCTGCGGACTATGCTATACTCATGTCACCTGGGAACTGTTAACTGACGACTGGTATAAAACCAACCAACAGTTCCCTGTGAGTCCTGTCCGGTGTACCCGTAACCTAACGAGCACCTGTATACTGTCCCCAGTACGACGTACTGACAGTTGTGGGAAGACCATCTCCCTAACTAGGATGAGAAGCGTACACACTAGTCTACTCCGGAGTATCGATAATCCTACGACTAGGGACCTGAATAAGTATGTGCTTGTAGACTGCCCAGCCCTCACTAGTGTGACTTCCATCACAACGCTGGTAGTCAAGCAAGATCCTAAGAGCTCTATCAATACGTATACACACATATTAAGATAGGAAAACCAAGTAGCATACTATGATGTTTAGCAAGACTGTTATATACATTTGAATATCCCAAGCTTCCATTAAATAATATACAAACTAGTATGATACAATAATGGCCCCTATTGCATATACACTAACACTTCGTGAATGGGTCCGCCGTGTTGTCTTTTGTGTCCACTCTCCACACCTCGATCTCCTGGCGATCAACGATCTCTCTGATCAGGTGATACCCCCTCAAGATGTGTCTAGATTTCTAATTGGACTGTGGTTCCTTCACTAAAGCTATAGCCCTTTTGTTATCGCAATACAAAGGTATTGGATCAACAATAGACGGAACTACCTGAAGTTCAGTAATGAACTTCTTCATCCAGGCCGCTTCTTTTGCGGCATCGTTCGCAGCAATATTTTCAGCCTCCATCGTCGAGTCTGCGACGGTGTCCTGTTTGGAGCTCTTCCAACACACCGCCCTTCTATTGAGGGTAAACCAAAACCCGAGACAGACTTGCTGTCATCTTTGTCACTATGGAAGCTTGAATCGGTACTCGACTTTAAAGTCTCCATTACCGTAAACCAAGAACATCTCCTTAGTCCTTCTCAGGTACTTGAGAATGTTCTTCACAGCTGTCCAATGGTTCTCACCTGGGCTGAATGATACCGGCTTACTACGCTAAGCACACAAGCTACATTTGGTCTTGTACATATCATCGCATACATTCTAGTTCCTACCGCCGAAGCGTAGGGTATAGTGCTCATGCGAACCCTCTCCTTATTAGTCTTGGGAGATATCTCTTTGGAGAGGGTGATTCCGTGCAATACGGGTATGTTACCACGCTTGTAATCTTCCATACTAAATCTCTTTATTATGGTCTCGATGTACCTGGACTTCGAAAGACCCAATAATCTCTTGGATCAATCTCTGTTGATCTTGATCCCCAGAATGTACAAGGCATCACCTAGGTCCTTCATGGAGAACCTTTGTGAGAAGAACAGCTTGACCGATTGTAGCATAGGAATATCATTTCCTATCAAAATAATGTCGTACACGTACAATACTAGGAATACGGCAGTTTGTCCAACAACCTTCTTATATATACACGGCTCATCCCCATTCTTGATGAAGTCATATTCCTTGACTGTTTCATCAAAATAGATGTTCCAACTCTACGATGCCTGCTTTAATCCATAAATAGATTTAAGAAACTTGCACACCTTCCTGCTGCTCCCACTTTCTGCAAAACCCTCCTGCTGATCCATATAGATGCACTCTTCCAAACTCCCGTTTAGAAAAGCCATTTTTACGTCCATCTGTCAGATTTCATAGTCATGGAATGTAGCAATGGCAAGTAGAATCCGAATGGATTTTATCATAGCCACCGGAGAAAAGGTTTCGTTATAGTCCACACATGGTCTTTAACGAAAACCTTTTCCAACAAGTCTAGCCTTATAGGTTTCCACCTGCCCATCTACACCACCCCAGGTGGAGCAATATCCAAGATCCACACTTGTAACATTTCAGAAAAAATAAATATCATTTTTGGAAATTTATATAATTGAATAATAAATTTTATGAATATTTTAAGGTGTGGAGATTAGTTTTAAATGATATGGTATAATTAAATACCGATAAATTGGGAAATATTTTGAAATTTATATTAATTTTTGGTTTTGAAAGAGATTATAAGAATGGAGCATTCATGGGTTTCTTATAATTAATTATATTCTATATTAATGCTAAACTCGATTAAATTTCACTAATTTTGCATTTAAGCTTGGTTATGCATAATGTCATGCACCATGACATGTTTCAAAACACATTTTTTTCAATTTGCAAGAACCATGGAATCTTATATTTTCTTTTATATGTATATGGTCTTTTTGTTTTGGATTTAAATGAATAAGGAAAAGGAAAAAAAACAAAAGAAAAGAAAAGAATAAAGAAAGAAGTATGGGCATGAGAGAGAAGAGAGAGAGAGAGGTGAGGGGCCATTTGACCATAGCCATTTCTTTTCCCCCTCCATTATCTTCATCATTTTCCTCTCCTTCCTCACTCCTATGGCTGCCCTCTCTCCCCCACCTCCTCTACCCCCTCATATCAACCCCAAAACTACATCAAAATCATGCACCCCTTTCATTAAAAATGTGTACAAGCTTACTACAAACATGGGGAACCAAGAATGTTAGGATTTTGAGCACTTGGGGCAACTCTAGAAAATTCTTGAGTTGCGAAATGAGGTAATTTTTTCACCATTAGTATAGAACTTCATTTCTTTTAGCATCTATTTTAGTTTAGAAGTGTTTAAGTAAGGTTTATTGATCTTAGAAAATTCCAAGATGAAGGTTAGGGTTTGATTTGAATTGATATAGTGCAATTGAAGTTTAATAGTGACCTTAAACCCCTGTAGCTTTAGTATTATAGGCAAAACCATAGGCTAGATCCTAAACCATGAACTTTAGATTTGCCGATATCGGGGTTTTGTGGGAATTCTGGCGATATTTAGAGATCTGCTATGACCCGGGGCACCTGAAAAATATTTAGAAATTACAGTGAGTCGTGCAAGCAACCTAGAAGCTAACCCCAAAACCTGAGACCCCCAATCAATTTCCTGGCCGCCAATTATCTCTTTTTGGCCGCAAATTGAGGCCTTGGTGTGATTGAATCGCCTTGTGCTTGGTCCATGGCTCCTATATCAGTTAATTAGACTTATCCTAAATGCAACTTTTTCTAATTCTCACCTGTGACAAATCTGGGAGCGTTTTCTTGAGTTGCTGTTATGGTTTTCCGACTTTTTAATGACTTTAGTTTTGGTATTGTGTTTTTTCTCGATCACTTGATGTTTGTACGTCGATATTGGGTGTTGTTTGGCTTTCTTGCATGCGTAGACCATAGGTTTTAACCAATGTGCATTTCGCGTGCCGTTTTGGTTTTTATCCACGATTTTGGTTTACGATATTATATGTTTATATGTAGGCACCTTCAAGTGGAATTCGGACGACGAGGAAGAGAACGACGACATCGACTTCGGCAAGCAAGGAT
Organism: Agapanthus africanus; assembly: GCA_030015575.1. Taxonomy (NCBI): domain Eukaryota; kingdom Viridiplantae; phylum Streptophyta; class Magnoliopsida; order Asparagales; family Amaryllidaceae; genus Agapanthus; species Agapanthus africanus. Next base: position 223,123,425 of record JASDDO010000029.1, read on the forward strand.
CAAGGTGAGTAGATGTATATCTATGGGGAAAGTCGGGTGGATGGTGTATATATAGCACCGCCGCAGTTCGTAGTGTAGCATATGATATATATATATATATATATATGTGTGTTTTGTGAGACGTTATTAATTAGCAAGAAGGCTTTAGGAAATCATGAGTCAGTTTTAGCGTAACTAGAAGATAGTGCTTTTAATTTAGTTTCATAGTTACGAAACCCTAGAGTTAAGGTATACACACACACACACATGCACACACGCGATATGTTTTGGTTTATAAGATATATGTATATATATATATGTATGTATGTGGATGACTTGCTATATATATACACATACGTATACACGTATGATGAGGATAGTATATGATACTTGGAGATGTGTCGATATGATCGGGCATGATGCCGAGAGATCAATTATATGATTTGGGTCGTGTGATGAGACGCGACATGATATTATAGAGGATCGTTGGGCGATGTGTTTTTTTCACACGCGGATATATAAGTTTGATGGTATCTGAATGTACTAGACTTTAGATCAGTACCCCTAGTTTATGATATTATGATAATGATACCAGATGAATAATGAGGTATATGGGATATTGACCCGTACCCCGATTTTGGGATGTCGTACGATGGATTTTTCCAGGTTAGGAGAGTAGACACAGAGGAAAACATGGCGGATCCACTCACAAAGGCCTTTTCCTAGAGAGAGACTTTTATGTGATGGTTGAGTATGAGATACTGCAACCACTGCAATAGATGGCCCTAGTGCAAGTGGGAGATTGTTAGTTATATGTATGCCCTAGAGGCCATTACTGTACATGAGATGTATATTGTAGTGGATGCTGGGACATATATAGGTAGGACTTTCTTGCTCGACAAGATACTACGCTATCTGGTAGCTCTTTATCTTAACATGTATACTTATTATCTCTCTGTTACATGTTGATAAAGCCCTTAGGATGTGTACTTGACTTCCAGGACTATGATGTAGATCATACTAGTGGGGCCTGGGTAGTCCATGAGTACATCCTTCAATGTTCCTCGCCGTAGGAATATCGAGACGGGGCATCGTTATTCTAAAGTAGACTAGCGTATATCTTCTCGACCCATGTGATGGGCGATAGATGATTCCATATCCATTGGTGTTTGACATCAGAGACGGTATGCTGGTGCTCAGTGGAGACTGGGTACACTGAACGGACTCGCCGAGAACTCCCAGATGGTATTATACCTCACGTTAGATGGCAGTTCTCTGGTGACACTAGTACAGCTTAGTCTGTTGACCCGAGATCGTCATAGAGTCTTGTGTGTCTCCCACTGTGCTTCGATTTCCACCCTACCACGGCTCTACTGAGTCGTGCAGACAGGTGGTTTTTTGGTACAGTCCCGATTCACATGGAGGCAATGAGCGATAGGAGGGGATTCGTCTCTCCCGGTATTGGGGGGTTGATGTTGCGCTATGCTCGACTGGCCATAACTGGAAATCCTTAGCCAGGGTTGCACTGATTTACTGGTTAGTGTTATCAGTAGTTTCATGCTTGTTATGGACCTTACATCAGCATGACTAATCAAGCTACTGGGGTCTGACGTTTACCACCCCTAGGCGAGATATGCGACATATCAGACGAACAGAACGGACTGTGCGGTAAGTGTTACTGATTGGATTCACAGGAGTGTGAGCAGGCTTGCTCGTTGATCTTATGATCGCTCAATACTCAGGTGGCCGTTACGTTTAGCAGACCGCTTGCGGCTTGTGGGTGTTTGATATGATCATCACCTACTGCCGGCGTATTGATGAGTCTTTAGAGTCCTACACAGGGGTTTCCTGGCTCAAGCGAAACGGAGTAGGAGCGCATATGTGATATACGCGGGACCGAGATTGATACGATATGAGATACCATATTCTATTCTCGCGATTTGTGACATTGATCTGTTGTATGCGATATAGCCGGGTTATCGGATCAAGTGTTGATTCGATAAGTTGTTACTTTTGATATTACTCGGTTATCGCCGGTTTATTAAATCAAGAGTTGATTTAATAATTTAATGTATAATTATATATTTGATATATTACATTACATTAACTAGTATTAGCTCACTTAAGATTTATTTTCTCACTAGCTTGTGCATAAGTGTATATGTGATATATATTTGTGTACATATGTTTGTGCCATACTTTATGATACACACAAGATGGGCGTATGAGACTTATTCCAAGCGTAGCTTTAAGATTAAGGTTATTGTTTTATCTTAAGATTTAACAAAAGAATTTAACTTAGTCAAAGTTATCAAGCTTGAAGAAGCTTGGAGAAATTTTGACAAAGTCCACTCTTTTGTCATTTCTCTTGATATTCTTTAACCTAACCCTTAACCTCATACCTTTGTCAATTCTCTACATGAGTTAAGCATGATAGCTTAACTCACCCATGGTTACATTATTGAGGGAATTACTTTATATGATGAATTATTTCTTTCTTCTTCTGCTTTTTTATCAAGCTCTATGAAAAGCTTGCTAGCTCTAATGGTGCCATGAGAAAAAGTGTGAGAAAATCAATTCCAAAGTGAGCCCACTTCCTACTTCTTCATCCTCTACCACTTGCCATGTAGTATAGGGTGTTCTCTTCACAATGTTCATGACCAAGTGAAGGAATAGCTTGAGTTAGTATCTCCCCGACGTTAATCATCTTCGGCCTCGAAGTCAACGACCTAGCTCGCTCATTTCTCCGAGAAAACCATCGCTAGAGTCTGGGATCCCGATGATCACAGCGAAGGGAGGTCAACACGGAGCTTTAGAAGTGAAGGACCGGATCTACAAAGGTTGTAATCCCTTTTCACATAGTGTTAAAATATTTAACTTGCTAGTTTTCGCAAAATCTCTAGTATACGATCTTGGTTAGGGTTGTTCGGCACGGCAAAATTTTTGAATCGGGCATGGTTGATACCTTGTAGAACCTTGTTAGAGTGCCTAGGAACCCTACAGTAGTATCAGAGCTAAGCTAGAGCTTTAGGCGAAGTCTAGAAGAAGTTTAATGTCCGATCGAACCCGAAAACCCCGATATTTACCCCTCTCTGGATATTTTCTGAAAATGTGATTTTTTCCACATTAAAAATACTCAAAAAAATCAGCAGGGAATTCTATGGAAATATGTGAAAAACGAGCCACTAACTCAAACGGCCGCGGAACCGCGGCAATGACATGCCATTAGCGGCGGTTCCGCGGCTCAACAGTAGAGTTAGGGTTTCATTTTTGTAAAGTTTCATCCGTATGTGTTTCCTGATGTTTCTGGGTACTTTTAATTATACTCAAGTGTTGAGTTATCTGGGTTGTATTGGGGACTCATTGATTCGATCGGATAATTTAACTTCGTTTATGTTTTTCCGGGTAATTTTAGAACGTGTTAAAAAGTTCGAACGAATATCAATAACTCACTTTTTGCTCTGCCGGAAAATTTCTAAGTGTTGGAATTTTCCGTAGTTTAAGAACGTTCTATGTCGTGCAAGTAACGCGATGGACCCTCTAGAAGACAACAAACCTTAACTCGATTATGTGACCGTCTTGAACTGCCTTTTGAACCTTAGGGTTTGGGGCAGTACGGCGTTGCCACATGTGAGGCGTTGGCTTGACCTTTCTACGGCTGGACCGTTGGTACTGTGGCATGAAATGGATGTTTTTAAACTTATTTCAAGTGTTGAGCTATTTGGGAAAACTTGGGTGTTTGTTTATTCGATCGGAAAGTTTAACATTGTCTATTTATCTGCAATGTGATACAATATTTGGAATCTACATGTAGTTATGAGATAACTAATATGAATGTTATAAATTAAGCACTTTAGTCACATTTGATCGGTTGCCATGAGATTTTGATGCAATCAAAAGTCTGTCGCAATCACGTAGCGTACGCGGATACTCACCGGGTAAATTTAATAGACAGCCACGCCCTATAACCCTGACCAAGTGACTGTAGGAGAACCCCGTAGCTAAAAGAATCCATTCGGGTGCTCGCGGTAGCGGTGTTCCACCATAGTGCACTTCGTCGACGGCATCTGGGGGTGCGGCCGTCTACTAAAGTTTGCGACAAGCATTCGATCAGGATGTCGGGAATCTTGTTGAATTGCCCGACCTGATATTGAAAAGAGTTTTCGATGATGAGACTAAAATGCAGGGTTTATAATAGTTAGGCATGCGATGTCTAAGGAATTCATTTGGTTAGGCATGTGATGTCTATGGAGGTTGCGGATTCCAACTGTTGTAGTTTTACACTTTTTTTTTCTGCGACCGTAAGTGTAATATGTGATATCGCCGGTCTCGTTGCTATATGTCAACGACAATTGGGATACGCATATTTACTTATGTTGATGACATGTGATGTTATATATTGCTGGATATGTTATATTGGATCGTCGTGTTTGAATAGCCGGGCTTTTTTTATGTGAGATGAGTGTTTTTCTTTTTCATTCATGTAAAATTCATTGTATGTAATATTCTTTTATTGGGGCACTTCCGGGCTGAGGATGATGTCACCATTGTATATTATTTACTTTTCCGCACTAGGATAGACCCAGGAGGGGAGTACAAGTAATCGGGTTCTAGGGTCCAGTGGGAGACCATCTCGAGGGGTCGAGTCCGGGTCTCCTAACTCTAGAATTGGTAGGGTTGCTTGCCGCTCTCGTTGGGGTCTAGGGGTGTGGGATTGGCTGTTCATCATGACCGTGGAATCCATGTTTTATACAGGCTCAAAATAAAATACGGACGTCCTAGTATATCCAATATTTCATATGTTGTTATCTGCTGCGCTATCTGTAATGTGATCATGTGATATGTTCAGATAGATACTGTATATAGTATATATGGTATATCGTATAGACGTTGCTTATGTTTTACACACGCGCTAGCCCTGCCCCGCTCTGCCGTTAGTTACCTAACCTAACGGTGCAGACGGGACATCGAGATGAATGCGGATGGCATAAGTGTACGTTGTATTTATCTGTGATGTTTAGGTGGACATAAATGATGGGACATTCATTAATGAGATTAATGAAAGAAAATAAATCTAAATGATGTTGTGGAATCGGATTTCAAAAATTAGGTAGCTCTAGTTGTTGTTTTGCATAGCGGTGTTCCTTGTAGAACATCCAGCACCTTATTCGATAAGGAAAGAGCCGAGATCCCTTCACCGGTAGTGACCTCTTTAGCAATAATTAGAAGATGCTACAGCCTTCGGTTTGTCTTTTGACTGATTTTCTAGTTCTTGCTTTGCATAGTGGTATTGTAAATATCCTGCACCTTATTCGACGAGGAAAGAGCCGAGATCCCTTCACCGGGAGTGACCTCTTTAGCGAAACTAGGAAAAGCCTCAAAAACACTCCATTTAAAACCATTTGATTCTGCAACGAGATCAAGTTCAAAGCGTTAAAGGTTTTCTTAAAAACCATCCGCAACCCTCCGTCATTTTAGGAAGTAAAGTACTTAGTATTTGTGCTGTGTTTGTTGACCATAGTCAAGGCATAGTGTACGGTAGCTAAGTGATGTCTTCCTACACCGCATATGATGCGATTAGTTAGAACAGTCGCGTGACTTTATTGACCTTAGTTAAGGGTCATGTGGGTTGGTCTAATTAATCACGAAATGACGGGTAGAACATGACTAGTGCTTATGATTTGTTGACCATAGTTACGGTCATAAGTACTAGGGGTAAAAATCTTTATCGGGAGTTTCAAGTGTTGAAATTTGCAATGAGATTGCATACCTTCTATGAGATAGTTGGATCCCGATACCCACTGCGAGTAATTGTTACTCCTAGGAGAGTTTTGCACTTTACAGTTAGCCGATCAAGTAGGTGTCTAGAAAGGTGTCAACGGGGTTACGCCCCTGGGAAAACGAGGTTTATTTTAATTTGGTCCGTGCGAAAGCTCGGGGAACCTCCTTCAAAATTACTGGCACTGGCCTGGATGAATGATCGGCGAACTTGTAGGGTGTAATTAATCCGGGCTAGTCTTTCCTTTTAGGGTTTGAAGGAAGATTTGATAGAAAGAGTGGGAGCCATCCTGATTAGATAAAATATATAACCAATCTAATCTTGCAAGAGCGCACGCAGAGTGTTTTCTTCTCTCTCTCTCCAGGTAGCGACCATGTCATGTCTTATTCAAGATAATAATACGGATGTATTAACCGAACCCGCTTGTTATACTGAGCTGGGGAACGTTGGTCCCGCACCAACTTTTAAATGTTATAAGACAGAGCAGGAATTAGGGGAATACCAGATTTTCCATGCCGCCCAAACGAAGAAAGTGCATGTTGATGCATCTTCTTCGGGTGTGTTCATTACATAGAACCGTTTCTCATTATCCTTTACGTCCTGGGTATGAGATACCGGATCAGGATCCCGCAAATTTAATCTGATACATGGGCTACAGATTGGTAGAGAATTGAGAACGGGTGATAAGTTTCATGAGACAGAAAACGGTGCAAGTGTTGCAGCCAAGTCTGTTGGTCACTATCACCCTGTATTACCAGAATACATTGATTCTGAACGAATGTTATTAGATACTGAACCTGATATACAACATCATATCAGTCACTTTATTTACTAAAGAAAGGATATAATTTTGTATTGTTGGATAATGTTTTGAACATTTCCTATATCAAGAGTTGATCGGTTCGGGCACGTTATCTAAAAGCATATACATTCTAAATCAAACTATAGTTCCTTACATACAGAACACACACAAGAGGAAGAGTACAAAAATGAACGAATTCTTCTAAAGGTATTATAGACTAGGTCATATCAATGCGACCCGACAAGCTAAGTTACATTTAGAGGCATATTTAAATCAGTTTAAATTTACATCTTATGAAACTTGCTAGTCATGTCACAAAGATAAGATGACCATAGCTCCGTTTACTGGAAACAGAGAAAGAGTCGGTGAACTCTTGGGACGGATACATAGTGATGTATGAAGGTCCCAAGTATACATATGCCAGGACTAGTTTTTTGTACTTCATTACATTCACTGATGATCTCTTTAGATTCAGACATATGTTCCTGTTGAAACACAAGTTCGAAACTTTTGAGATAATCACCGAATATAAGTTAGAAGTAAAGAACCAAAAATGGGTATAAGTATTATGTCCTTTGATGTGATCAGGGAGGAGAATACTTGGCCACGGGATTCCTGGACTATTCTAAAGGAGAATGAGATTCTCTCTCAGCATTACTCCTCCGTATACACCACAGCACGTCGGTGTATCGGGGAGGAGCAATCACACCCTATGTGATATGGTGCGCTCTATGATGAATACTACTGAGTTTCCTATTTTCTTTTGGGGGTTATGCACTTGAGAAGAAGCATACCTATTTAATTAGGTTCGAATCAAATCAGTGCCTACCACTCCATATGAGATATGGTATGGGAATGGCCCATATCTTAAGTTTGTTATGATTTGGGGTTGTCCGGTCTATGTCTAAAAGCAAAATCCGGACAAGCTCGAGGCAAAGTTAGTTCTGTAGAAGTTTGTTGGATATCCCAAGCATTCGTAAGGGAATATCTTCTACCTAACAGAGGAACAAAATGTGTTTTGTTTCTCAACATACCACCTTTCTGAAAGGGATTTTCTTATGAAGGAATTAATGGTAATAAGGTAGAACTGGAAGAAGTTCCAGCTATATAAACTACAGTAGATGATTTGGTAGAACCAAAGGATTCAATAGATTCGGACGAACCTCAGCCTCTCCGCCGATCTAGCAAGGTTCCTCATCCGCCTGAGAGATACTTCGGTTTCTCGATGACAGTGGAAGCGAGGACTGCATCATAAGATGAAGGCCCAACTAATCTCGAGCAGGCCATCAAGAGTGGGGACTCTGTAAGAATGGCTGGATGCTAAGCGATCTGAGAAGGAATCCATGTACACCAACAAAGTATGGACTTTGGATGCTATATCTGAAGGGTTAAATCCCCATCAGGAGCAAGTAAATCTTGAGAAGATTACTTGGTGTAGATAGAAAAGTTGAGACTTTCAAAGCTAGACTTATTAAAGGTTTTCGTCATCGACCAGGCGTGAATAATGATGAAACCTTTTCCGGTGGCTGTGCTTAAGTCCATCCGGATCCTGCTTACCATTTCTACATACCATGATTACGATATCTGGTGGTTGGGTGTCATGACTGCTTTTCTAAATATTGATTTAGAAGAGAGCGTTTATAAGTACACAGCCAGAGGGCTTCGTAGACAGTGGGAGCAGCGAAAACGTGTGCAAGTTGCTTTACAGGATAAAGCAGGCATCGCGGAGTTGGAACGTCTGTTTTGATGTGGTAGTCAAAGAGTTTGACTTCATCAAAATAGTAGATGAGCCTTGTATATACAAAAAGGTAGTAGAGAGTAAGGTGGTCATCCTCGTATTGTACGTGGACAACATACTCTTGATAGGAAAAGAGTTTTCTATGCTACGCTCGGTCAATCTTCTCTTATCATATGGATTCTCCATATTGGATCAAAGTGATACCTCCTAAATCCTAGGTTTTGGATCTATAAGATAGATCTAATTGGATGTTAGTATTCTCACTAGTTGTAGTGAGATGGTATCAGTTGATCCTGTGGAGAATTACTGGAAAAGTTCCAGGGTGATAAGGACGACTGAATGTTAGTCGCAGGAATTGTCTTTACCCTCAGTGGAGGGGCGGTATGTTGGAAGAGTTCCAAGCTGGATACCGTGGTAAACTAGACGATAAAGGCTGGTGACATCGCTATCAAAGATACTACCAAAGAGTCAGTTTGGGTGTATATTAGTTCATGAGATGAACTAGGTTCCTACCATTGTATGACAATGGAAGTGAGGCTTTGGCCCAGGAACCCCAGCCCCATCAGTGACCCAGACATATACTGAGGCTGCATCACCTGATCATGGAGATAGTTGATCTCTAGGGTGATCCAGGTTAGGAGAGTAGACACAAAGGAAAACACGGCGGATCAACTCACAAAGGCCTTTTCCCAGAGAGAGACTTTTATGGGATGGTTGAGTATGAGATACTGCAACCACCGCTACAGATGGCCCTAGTGTAAGTGGGAGATTGTTAGTTATATGTATGCCCTAGAGGCCATTACTGTACATGAGATGTATATTGTAGTGGATGCTGGGACATATATAGGTAGGACTTTCTTGTTCAACATGATAGTATGCTATCTGGTTGCTATTTATCTTAAAATGTATACTTGTTGTCTCTCTGTTACATGTTGATAAAGCCCTTAGGATGTGTACTCGACTTTCAGGACTATGATGTAGATCATACTAGTGGGGCCTGGGTAGTCCATGAGTACATCCTTCAATGTTCCTAGTCGTGGAAATATCGAGACAGGGCATCGTTATTCCAGAGTAGACTAGCGTATATCTTCTCGACCCATGCGATGGGCGATGGATGATCCCATATCCATTGGTGTTTGGCATCAGAGACGGTATGCGGGTGCTCAGTAGAGACTGTGTACACTGAACGGACTCGCCAAGAACTCCCAGATGGTATTATACCTAACGTCAGATGGCAATTCTCTGGTGACACTGGTACAGCTTATTCTGTTGACCCGAGATCGTCATAGAGTCTTGTGTGTCTCCCACTGTGCTTTGATTTCCACCCTACCACGGCTCTACCGAGTCGTGCAAACAGGTGGTTTTTTGGTACAGTCCCGATTCACATGGAGGCAATGAGCGATAGGAGGGGATTCGTCTCTCCCGGTATTGGGGGGTTGATGTTGCGCTATGCTCGACTGGCCATAATAGGATATCCCTGCCCAGGGTTACACTGATTTACTGGTAAGTGTTATCAGTAGTTTCATACTTGTATGGACCTTACATCGGCATGACTTATCAAGCTACTGGGGTCTGACGTTTACCACCCCCGGGCGAGATATGCGACATATCAGACGAACAGAACGGACTGTGCGGTAAGTGTTACTGATTGGATTCACAGGAGTGTGAGCAGGCTTGCTCGTTGATATTCTGATCGCTCAATACCCTGGTGGCCGTTACGTTTAGCAGACCGCTTGCAGCTTGTAGGTGTTTGATATGATCATCACCTACTGCCGGCGTATTGACGAGTCTTTAGAGTCCTACACAGGGGTTTCCTGGCTTAAGCGAAACGGAGTAGGAGAGCATATATGATATGTGCGGGATCAAGATTGATATGATATGAGATACCATATTCTATTCTCGCGATTTGTGACATTGATCGGTTGTATGCGATATAGCCGGGTTATCGGATCAAGTGTTGATTCGATAAGTTGTTACTTTTGATATTAGTCGGTTATCGCCGGATTATTAAATCAAGAGTTGATTTAATAATTTAATGTATAATTATATATTTGATATATTACATTACATTAACTAGTATTAGCTCACTTAAGATTTATTTTCTCACTAGTTTGTGCATAAGTGTATATGTGATATATATTTGTGTACATATGTTTGTGTCATACTTGATGATACACACAAGATGGGTGTATGAGACTTATACCAAGATTAGGTTTAAGATTAGAGTTATTGTTTTATCTTAAGATTTAACAAAAGAATTGAACTTAGTCAAAGTTATCAAGCTTGAAGTAGCTTGGAGAAAGTTTGACAAAGTCCGCTCTTTTGTCATTTCTCTTGATTTTCTTTAACCTAACCCTTAACCTCATACCTTGGTCAATTCTCTACATGAGTTAAGCATGATAGCTTAACTCACCCATGGTTACATTATTGAGGGAATTAATTCATATGATGAATTATTTCTTTCTTCTTCTTCTTCTTCATCAAGCTCCATGAAAAGCTTGCTAGCTCTAATGGTGCCATGAGAAAAAGTGTGAGAAAATCAATTCTAAAGTGAGCCCACTTCCTACTTCTTCATCCTCTACCACTTGCCATGTAGTATAGGGTGTTCTCTTCACAAAGTTCATGACAAAGTGAAGGAATAGCTTGAGTTAGTGTCTTCCTGACGTAGATCATTTTCGGCCTCGAAGTCAACGACCTAGCTCGCTCATTTCTTCGAGGAAACCATCGCTAGAGTCCGGGATCCCGATGATCGCAGCGAAAGGACGTCAACACGGAGCTTTAGAAGTGAAAGAACGGATCTACAAAGGTTGTAATCCCTTTTCACTTAGTGTTAAAAAGTTTAACTTGCTAGTTTTCGCATAATCTCTAGTATACGATCTTGGTTAGGGTTGTTCGGCACGGCTAAATTTTTGAATCGGGCATGGTTGATGCCTTGTAGAACCTTGTTAGAGTGCGTAGGAACCCTACATAAATTATACTTAATTAATATTATTAATCATATTTCTCATTGTTGTTAGGGTTTTGATCAAGTCAATGGTCAAAAACCTTAATGAGGTGTCTCCCTCTCCGCCTCTGTCAACTGTACGTACGTACCCGCATTCGTGTTCCGAAGAAACACGAATACAATGAGACAAGACCAATCCCAAAACAAATACAAGGATCTGGCTTAAACCAAAGCCTACTAGTATCGACTCCCCGAACACCAAACGTGCACAACTGCGCGTATGTGAACGAACCCTCGTCGTAAAACCATACGACCTCTACTCTGTTTTGCCCAAAGGCGAACAACCCTTTGTGTGGGACTCTAAAGACTCGACACTATGCTGGCAGTGGGTTTAACCACAGGCCCCAAGCGGTACTAGCTGTACGTAACGGTCCCCAGGTTGATGCCGATAAGAAGACAGATGAGGTGAACCCATCCGAACTCCTACTGAGCATGAATGTGACAATCTTCGTGTAGGGTTCCTAGGCACACTAATGAAGTCTCACAAGTGATCAAACATGCACAAATCAAAAAATTCCTTGTGCCTACAAACCCTAATACGGATCGTTAACTAGATATATAGGCAAAGCAAGCATGTAATCGAATTAAATGCTAAGGGAATGTGACTACAACCTTTGTAGATCCGGTCCACCACTTCCTTAGCTCCACGATGATCTCCCTCCGCTGTCCAAATCGAACCCTTGACTCTAGCATTGGCATCATCGAAGAATGGGCGGGCTTGATCGTCGGTTCGATGCCGAAGATGATCTACGTCGAGGCATCACAAGAACAAGCTCCAACTTCACCAAGCCTTGAAAACTTATGAAGGAAACACCCTATACAACTTGGCAAGAGGTAGAGGATGAAGAAATAGGAAGTGGGTAGACTTTAGATTTGGATTTCTCACTCATTTTGGCTAGTTGCCATTGATGGTGCAAGCTTTCTTCAAGTTGAAGATGAAGAAGAAGATGATAAAGAATTATGATAAGTGTTATTTAAAAATAAAAACAATATGATACTTATCATGTCAGCAACCATGGTTTAGTGTAGAGAACCAACTAAGGTTAGTTGAATGGTTAGGTTTAGGAGATGAAGACAAAATGGTCATAAGGTCAAAGATGCTTGAAGCATCCAAAAGAAACCATTTTGTTTTCTTTACCTTTTAAAAAAATAAATAGATAAATGAATAAGTAAATAAAAGAAACCCTAACCATTCATATAACCATGGTCAATTCTTTACACAAACCAAAGCTTGCATGTATCATCAAACATGATACAATCTTGTGCACAAAAGTATATCTCATATACAACTTGTGCAAATCAAGTGAGTAAATCCATTTAAAGTGAACCAATACTAGTTAATGCAAAGTAATATATCAAATATATAATTATACATTAAATCATTAAATCAACACTTGATTCAATGATCCGGTCATATCGCATATAACCGGCTAGTATCCAATGTATCGGCTTATCGAATCAATCCTTGATTCGATAACTAGGTTATATCGCATACAACCATTCGACACATTCATCGCGAGAATGAAATACGGTATCACGTACACGCATTATTCTCGGTCCCGCACATATCTCATATGCGCTCCTATTTCGTTTCGCTTGATCCAGGAAACCTCTGTGTAGGACTCTAAAGACTCGTCAATACGCCGGCAGCAGGTGATGATCATATCAAACACCCACAAGCCGCAAGCGGTCTGCTAAACGTAACGGCCACCCGGGTATTGAGCGATCAGAAGATCGACGAGCAAGCCCGCTCACACTCCTGTGAATCCAACCAGTAACACTTACCGTACAGTCCGGTCTGTTCGTCTGATATGTCGCATATCTCGCCTAGGGGTGGTAAACGTCAGACCCCAGTAGCTCGATAAGTCATGCCGACTTGAGGTCCACAACATTCCTGAAACTACTGATAACTCTTACCAGTATATCACTGCAACCCTGGCCAGGGATTTCCTGTTATGGCCAGTCGAGCATAGCACAACATCAACCCCCAATACCGGGAGAGACGAATCCTCTCCTATCGCTCATTGCCTCCATGTGAATCGGGACTGTACCCAAAATCCACCAGTTTGCACGACTCAGTAGAGCCATGGTAGGGTGGAAATCAAAGCACAGTGGGAGACACACAAGATTCTATGACGATCTCGGGTCAACAGACTAAGCTGTACCAGTGTCACCAGAGAACTGCCATCTGACGTGAGGTATAATACCATCTGGGAGTTCTCGGCGAGTCCGTTCAGTGTACCCAGTCTACACTGAGCACCCATATACCATCTCTGATGTCAAACACCAATGGATATAGGATCATCCATCGCCCATCGCATGGGTCGAGAAGATATACGCTAGTCTACTCTGGAATATCTATGCCCCGTCTCGATATTCCCTCGACTAGGAACATTGAAGGATGTACTCATGGACTATCCAGGCCCTACTAGTATGATCTGCATCATAGTCCTGGAAGTTGAGTACACATCTTAAGGGCTTTATCAACATGTAATCAGAGAGACAGGAAGTATACATGTTAAGATAAAGAGCAACCAGATAGCGTACTATCATGTCGAGCAAGAAAGTCCTACCTATATATGTCCCAGCATCCACTACAATATACATCCAATGTACAGTAATGGCCTCTAGGGCAAACATATAACTAAAAATCTCCCACTTGCCCTAGGTCCATCTGTAGCAGTGGCTGTAGTATCTAATACTCAACCATCCCATAAAGTCTCTCTTTGGGAAAAGGCCTTCGTGAGTGGATCCGTCGTGTTGTCCTCTGAGTCTACTCTCCTAACCTCGATCATCCTGAAGATCGACTATCTCCATGATCAGGTGATGCTGCCTCAGAATATGTCTGGGTCACTGATGGGACCAGGGTTTCAGGGTCGAAGCCACACTTCCATTGTCACACAATGGTAGGAACCTAGTTCATCCTATGAACCTATATACACCCAAACTGCTTCTTTGGTAGTATCTTTAATAGCGATGTTACCAGCCTTTATCGTCTAGTTTGCCACGGTATCTAACTTGGAACTTTTCCAACATACCGTCCCTTTACTAAGGGTAAAGACAATGCCTGTGACTGACATTCAGTCATCTTTATCACTCTGGAACTCTTCCAGTGATTCTCCCCAGGATCGAATTGATACCATTTCACTACAACTAGTGAGTATCCTGAAATCCAATTAGATCTATCTCATAGATCCAAAGCCTAGGATTTAGTAGGTATCATTTTGATCCTATATGGAAAATCATTGTGATAAGCGGAGATTGATCGAGCGTAGCATAGGAAACTCCTTCCCTAACAAGAGTATATCATCCACGTACTCTACGAGGATCGTCATCAAACTCCCTACTACCTTTTTGTTTATACAAGGTTCATCTACCATTTTGATGATGTCAACTTCTTTGACTAATCCATCAAAACAGATGTTCCAACTTCGCGATTCCTGCTTTATCCTATAAAGCATCTTGCATACGTTTCCGCTGCTCCCACTGTCTACGAGGCCCTCCGGCTGTGTACTTATAGACGCTCTCTTCTAAATCAATATTTAGAAAAATAGTCATGGCACCCAACCACCAGATATCGTAGTCGTGGTATGTAGCCGTGGCAAGTAGGATCTGGATGGATTTAAACATAGTCCCTGGAAAAGGTTTCATCATTATCCGTGCCTGGTTGATGACGAAAACCTTTAACAAGTCTAGCTTTGAAAGTCTCAACTTTTCCATGTACACCAAGCAATCTTCTCAAGATATACTTGCTCCTGATGGGGATTTAACCCTTCAGATATAGCAACCAAAGTCCATACTTTGTTGGTGTATATGGATTCCATCTCAAACCACTAAGCATCCAGCCATTCTTACAGAGTCCCACTCTTGATGGCCAGCTCGAAACTAGTTGGGTCATCATCTCATGATGCAATCCTCGCTCCCACTGTCATAGAGAAACAGAAGTATCTCTCAGGTGGGTGAGGAACCCTACTAGATCGGCGGAGAGGCTGAGGTTCGTTGGAATCTACTGAATCCTTTGGTTCTATCAAATCATCAGCTGCAGTTTGTATAGCTGGAACCTTTCCAGTTCTACATTACAGACTTTTCCTCGAGCTCGTCCGGATTTTGCTTTCAGACATAGGCCGGTCAACCCCAAATCTTAACTAGCTTAAGACATGGGCTCTTCCCTTTCCATATCACATATGAAATGGTAGGCAATTGATTTGATTTGAACCCTATTCAATAGGTATGCAGCTTCTCAAGCGCATAACTCCCAAAAAAGGAAACTGGTAACTCAGTATTACTCATCATAGAGCTCACCTTATCACATAGGGTGTGATTGCTCCACCCCGATATACCATCGTGCTATGGTGTATTCAGAGGAGTAATACTGAGAGAGAATCTCACTTTCCTTTAGAATGGTCCAGGAATGCCATGCACAAGTATTCTCCTCCCTGATCTCATCATAGGACATAATACTTATACCCGGTTATTGGTTCTCTACTTCTAACTTATATTCTGTGAATATCTCAAAAGGTTTGGACTTGTGTTTCAACAGGAACATATGTCAGAATCTTGAGAGATTATCAGAGAATATAATGAAGTATAAAGAACCAGTCCTGGCATGTGTAGACAGAAGACCTTACATACATCATCATGCATCAGTCCCAAGAGTTTACTAACACTTTCTCAGTTTTCAGCAAACGGAGCTATGGTCATCTAATCTTTGCGACATGACTGACAAGTTTCACAAGATGTAAATTCAAACTAATTTAAATATGCATCTAAAATGTAACTTCAGCCAGTCGGGTCGCATTGATGTGACCTAGTCTACAATACCTCAAGAAGAATTTGTTCATTTCTGAACTCTTCCACTTGTGTGTGTTCAGTATATAAGGAACTGTAGTTTGATTTAGAACGTCAATGCTTTTAGATAACGTGCCTGAACTGATCAACTTTTGATATAGGAAATGTTCAAAACATTATCCAACAATACAAAATTATATCATTTCTTTACTAATAAAGAGACTAATATGATTTTGTATATCAGGTTCGGTATTTAATAGCATTTGTTCAGAATCAATGTATTAGTAATAGAGGGTGACAGTGACCAACAGACTTGGCTGCAACACTTGCCCCGTTTTCTGCTTCATGAAACTTATCACCCGTTCTCAGTTTTCTACCCTTTTGTAGCCCTATGTAACAGATTACATATCTGGGATCCTGATCCGGTATCATATACCCAGGATGCAGAGGATACTGAGAAACAGTTCTTTGTAATGAACACACCCGAAGATGATGTATCATATGCACTTTCTTCGTTTGGGCGACATAGGAATTCTGGTATTCCCCTATTTCCTGCTCTGTCTTATAACAATTATAAGTTGGAGCGGGAACAACGTTCCCCAGCTCAGTATAACAAGCGGGTTCGGTCAATACATCCATTTTATTATCTTGATTAAGGCGTGATATGGTCGCTACCAGGAGAGAGAGAGAGAAGAAAACACTCTGCGTGCGCTCTTGCAAGATTAGATTGGTTATATATTTTATCTAATCAGGATGGCTCCTACTGTTTTTATCAAATCTTCCTTCAAACCTTAAAAGGAAAGACTAGCCAGGATTAATTACACTCTACAAGTTCGCCAATCATTCAGCCAGGCCAGTGTCGGTACTTTGAGGAAGGTTCCCCGTGCTTTCGCACATACCTAATTACAGTAAACCTCGTTTTCCCAGAGGCGTAACCCCGTTGACACCTTTCTAGACACCTACTTGATCGGCTAATTGCAAAGTGCAAAACTCTCCCAGGAGTAACAATTACTCGCAGTGGGTATCGGGATCCAACTATCATATAGAAGGTATGCAATCTCATTGCAAATTTCAACACTTGAAACTCCCGATAAAGGTTTTTACCCCTAGCACCTATGACCTTAACTATGGTCAACAAATCATAAGTACTAGTCAAATTCTACCCGTCATTTCGTGATTAATTAGACCCACCCACATGACCCTTAACTAAGGTCAACAAAGTCACGCGACTGTCCTGACTAATCGCATCATATGCGGTGTAGGAAGACATCACTTAGCTACCGTACACTGTGCCTTGACTATGGTCAACAAACACAGAACGAATACTAAGTACTCTACTTCCTAAAATGACGGAGGGTTGCGAATGGTTTTTGTGAAAACCTTTAACGCTTTGAACTTGATCTCGTTGCGGAATCAAATGGTTTTTAAATGGAATGTTTTCGAGGCTTTTCTAGTTTTGCTAAAGGGGTCACTCCCGGTGAAGGGATCGTCGGCCCTTTCCTCGTCGAATGAGGTGCGGGATATATCATATATATCACTGTGCAAAGCGGAAACTATAGAAGCGATCAAAGACAAACCGAGGGTTGTAGCATCTGCCAGTTATTGCTAAAGGAGTCACTCCCGGTAAAGGGATCTCGGTCCTTTCCTCATCGAATAAGGTGCAGGATGTTCTATAATTAACACCGCGATGCAAAGCAAGAACTGTAGCTACCTGTTTTTATTTTGAAATTCGATTCCACAACATCAATTAGGTTTATTTTCTTTCATTAATCTCATTAATGAATATCCCATCATTTAAGTCCACCTAAACATCACAGATAAATATAACGTACGCTTATGCCATCCGCATTCGCCTCGATGTCCCGTCTGCACCGTTAGGTTAGGTAACTAACGGCAGAGCGGGGCAGGGCTAGCGCGAGTGTAAAACATAAGCAACGTTTATATAATATATCATATATACTATATACAATATCTGTCACAGAACATCACATGATCACAGATAAATCACCGCAGAAGAAACATATGAAATATTGGATATACTAGGACGTCCGTGTTTTCAATACGAGCCAGTATAAAACACGGATTCCACGGTCGTGATGAATAGCCTATCCCACACCCCTAGACCCCGACGAGAGCGGCAAGCAACCCTACCAATTCTAGGGTTAGGAGACCCGGACTCGACTCCTCGAGATGGTCTCCCACTGGACCCTAGAACCCGGTCACTTGTGCTCTCCTCCTTGGGTCTATCCTAGTGCAGAAAAGTAAATAATATACATCAATGGTGACAACTTCCGCAACCTGGAAGTGCCCCAATAAAAGAATATTACATACAAGTTTTTACATGAATGAAAATGAAAAACACCCATCTCATATAAAAAAACCCCCGGCTATTCAAACACGACGATCCAATATAACATATCCAGTAACACATAACATCACATGTCATCAACGTAAGTAAATATGCACATCCCAATTGTCGTTGACATATAGCAACGAAACCGGCGATATCACATATTACACTTACGGTCACAGAAAAGAAAGTGTAAAACTACAACAGTTGGAATCCGCAACCTCCTCAGACATCGCATGCCTGACCAAATGAAATACTTAGACATCGCATGCCTAAAAATTATAAACCCCGCATTTTAGTCTCATTATCGAAAACTCTTTTCAATATCAAGTCGGGCAATTCAACAGGATTCCCGACATTCTGATCGAATGCTCGTCGCAAACTTTAGTAGACGGCCGCACCCCCGAAACCGTCGACGAAGTGCACCAAGGCGGAACACCGCTACCGCGAGCACCCAAACGGATGCTTTCGGCGACGGGGTTCTCCTACAGTCACTTGGTCGGGGCTATGGAGTGAGGCTGTCTATTAAGTTTACCCGGCGATTATCCGCGTACACTACGTGATTGCGACGGACTTTTGATCACATCAAAATTCCGTGGCAACCGATCAAGTGAGACTAAAGTGCTATGTTTATAACATTCATTCAGTTATCACATAACTTTTGTGAATTCCAATTGTTGTATCACATTCCGGATAAACAGAAAATGTTAAACTTTCCAATTGAACATTCGAACACCCAAGTTTTCCCGAAACAGCTCAACACATGAAATAAGTCTAACAACATTCAGTTCGTGCCTCAGTACCAACAGTCCAGCCGTAGAAGGGTCAAGCCAACGCCTCACATGTGGCACGCCGTACTGCCCCAAACCCGAAGGTTCAAAGGGCAGTTCAAGACTGTCATATAATCGAGTTAAGGTTTGTTGTCTTCTAGAGGGTCCATCGCATTACTTGCACTACTTAGAACATCGTTAAACTATGGAAAAATCCAACAACTGGAAATTTCCCGGCAGGGGAAAAAGAGGGTATTTATATTCGGTCGAACTTTTTAACATATTCTAAAAATACCCGGAAAAGCACACCGACAAAATTAGACAGTCCGATCGAATACACCGAGTCCCCAATACAACTCAGAAAATACAACTCTGGAATAAATATTAAAAGCATCCAGAACACACAAGAAACACCAACAGAAACAACTGAAGAAAACTCACAGCCTGATCATCACAGACGGCCGCGGAACCGCCGCAAAAGGGGGGTCAAAGCCGCGGTTCCGCGGTCGTACTGTAGAATTAGGCTGTCGTTTTCTGCAGTTTTTCTTAGAATTTCCTGCACATTTCTCTGCATATTTTTAATTCTAAAAAATCCACAAATTCAGAAAAAGTCCAGAGAGCAATATTAGGGTTTGGGTTTTGATCTGATCGGAGTTCTAATTCCGTCTAGACTTCGTCTAAGGCTCTAGCTAGGCTCTGATACCACTGTAGGGTTCCTAGACATACTAATGAAGTCTCACAAGTGATCAAATAAGCACAAATCAAAAAATTCCTTGTGCCTACAAACCCTAATACGGATCGTTAACTAGATATATAGGCGAAGCAAGCATGTAATCGAATTAAATGCTAAGGGAAAATG
The DNA here is from genome assembly GCA_030015575.1 of Agapanthus africanus. Lineage (NCBI taxonomy): Eukaryota > Viridiplantae > Streptophyta > Magnoliopsida > Asparagales > Amaryllidaceae > Agapanthus > Agapanthus africanus. The sequence continues at coordinate 223,143,494 of JASDDO010000029.1, forward strand.
ACTACAACCTTTGTAGATCCGGTCCACCACTTCCTAAGCTCCGCGATGATCTCCCTCCGCTTTCCAAATCGAACCCTTGACTCTAGCATTGGCATCATCGAAGAATGGGCGGGCTTGATCGTCGGTTCGATGCCGAAGATGATCTACGTCGAGGCATCACAAGAACAAGCTACAACTTCACCAAGCCTTGAAAACTTGTGAAGGAAACACCCTATACAACTTGGCAAGAGGTAGAGGATGAAGAAATAGGAAGTGGGTAGACTTTAGATTTGGATTTCTCACTCATTTTGGCTAGTTGCCATTGATGGTGCAAGCTTTCTTCAAGTTGAAGATGAAGAAGAAGATGATAAAGAATTATGATAAGTGTTATTTAAAAATAAAAACAATATGATACTTATCATGTCAACAACCATGGTTTAGTATAGAGAATCAACTAAGGTTAGTAGAATGGTTAGGTTTAGGAAATGAAGACAAAATGGTCATAAGGTCAAAGATGCTTGAATCATCCAAAAGAAACCATTATGTTTTCTTTACCTTTTAAAAAAATAAATAGATAAATGAATAAGTAAAAAAAAGAAACCCTAACCATTCATATAACCATGGTCAATTCTTTACACAAACCCAAGCTTGCATGTATCATCAAACATGATACAATCTTGTGCACAAAAGTATATCTCATATACAACTTGTGCAAATCAAGTGAGTAAATCCATTTAAAGTGAACCAATACTAGTTAATGCAAAGTAATATATCAAATATATAATTATACATTAAATCATTAAATCAACACTTGATTCAATGATCCGGTCATATCGCATATAACCGGCTAGTATCCAATGTATCGGCTTATCGAATCAATCCTTGATTCGATAACTAGGTTATATCGCATACAACCATTCGACACATTCATCACGAGAATGAAATACGGTATCACGTACACGCATTATTCTCGGTCCCGCACATATCTCATATGCGCTCCTATTTCGTTTCGCTTGATCCAGGAAACCTCTGTGTAGGACTCTAAAGACTCGTCAATACGCCGGCAGCAGGTGATGATCATATCAAACACCCACAACCCGCAAGCGGTCTGCTAAACGTAACGGCCACCCGGGTATTGAGCGATCAGAAGATCGACGAGCAAGCCCGCTCACACTCTTGTGAATCCAACCAGTAACACTTACCGTACAGTCCGGTCTGTTCGTCTGATATGTCGCATATCTCGCCTAGGGGTGGTAAACGTCAGACCCCAGTAGCTCGATAAGTCATGCCGACTTGAGGTCCACAACATTCATGAAACTACTGATAACTCTTACCAGTATATCACTGCAACCCTGGCCAGGGATTACCTGTTATGGCCAGTCGAGCATAGCACAACATCAACCCCCAATACCGGGAGAGACGAATCCCCTCCTATCGCTCATTGCCTCCATGTGAATCGGGACTGTACCCAAAAACCACCTGTTTGCACGACTCAGTAGAGCCGTGGTAGGGTGGAAATCAAAGCACAGTGGGAGACACACAAGACTCTATGACGATCTCGGGTCAACAGACTAAGCTGTACCAGTGTCACCAGAGAACTGCCATCTGACGTGAGGTATAATACCATCTGGGAGTTCTCGGCGAGTCCGTTCAGTGTACCCAGTCTACACTGAGCACCCCGTATACCATCTCTGATGTCAAACACCAATGGATATGGGATCATCCATCGCCCATCGCATGGGTCGAGAAGATATACGGTAGTCTACTCTGGAATATCAATGCCCCGTCTCGATATTCCCTCGACTAGGAACATTGAAGGATGTACTCATGGACTATCCAGGCCCCACTAGTATGATCTGCATCATAGTCCTGGAAGTCGAGTACACATCCTAAGGGCTTTATCAACATGTAATCAGAGAGACAGGAAGTATACATGTTAAGATAAAGAGCAACCAGATAGCGTACTATCATGTCGAGCAAGAAAGTCCTACCTATATATGTCCCAGCATCCACTACAATATACATCCAATGTACAGTAATGGCCTCTAAGGCATACATATAACTAACACTTCGTACAGTCCGGTCTATTCGTCTAAGAGTATCACAAGTCGAGCCTAGGGGGGCGGTAAACGTCAGACCCCTAATAGCGGTACAAGTCATGTCGGAGTGTAGCCGAGAACACCCTGAGAAACTACTGGAAACACTACCAGTAAATCTCTCTTGCCCTGGCCATGGACTTTGTGTAATGGCTCTCCTAGACACAGCGCGATATCAACCCCCAATACCGGGAGAGATGAATCCAGTCTAACCGTCACTGCCTCCAAGTGCTTCGGGACTACACCCAACTGCTACCTGTTTGCACGACTCAATAGAGCAGTGGTAGTGTAGTAATCTAAGAACAGTGGGAACACACTCGAGGCAAAGTGACAGTGTCAAGTCAACGCACTAAGCTGTAGTCATGTAACCTGGGAAATGATAACTGACGATAGGCATAATACCAACCAACAGTTCCCAGCGAGTCCTGTCTAGTGTACTTGTAAACTAACGAGCACCTGCATACTATCTCCAGTACGACGTACCGATGGCTGTGGGATAGACCATCTCCCTTCCTTGGATGAGAAGCGTACACACTAGTCTATTCTGGAGTATCGATGCCCTGCTCGATAATCCTACGACCAGGGACCTGTATAAGGATGTGCTTGTATACTACCCAGCCCCACTAGTTGACTGCCATCACAACACTTGTAGTCAAGGAAAGATCCTAAGGGCTCTATCAATATGTATTAGCGATATGTTAAAAATAAACACATACACATATTAAGATAGATACAAACCATGTAGCATACTACCATATTGTGCAAGAATGTCAATCCGTGTATATATCCCAAGCTTCCAAAATGTAATATACAAACTAGTACTATACAATAATGGCCTCTTGGGCATATCACACTAACAATCTCCCACTTGAACTAAGGCTATGTGCTGGCATATCACATACCTATCATCTCGGATAGCCTCTCGAACTGCGTCTAAGGAATGGCCTTTGTGAATGGATCTGCATTGTTATCCTATGTAGCAACCCTCCGAACCTCGGTCTCCCGGCGATCCACGATCTCCCTGATCAGGTGATACCACCTCAAGATGTGTCTGGATTTATGATGGGACCTGGGTTCCTTTGCTAAAGCTATAGCCCCGTTGTTGTCACAATACAGAGGTATTGGATCAGCAATGGACGGAACCACCTGAAGTTCTGTTAAGAACTTCCTCATCCAGACAGCTTCTTTTGCGGTATCAGATGCTGCGATATACTCCGCTTCCATAGTCGAGTCAGCAACGGTTTCCTGTTTGGAACTCTTCCAACACACCATCCCTCTATTGAGAGTAAAGACATAACCCGACATGGATTTGGAGTCATCCTTGTCACTCTGGAAGCTGGAGTCAGCAAAGGCCTCGATCTGGAGGTCTTTTCCGCTGTAAACCAAAATCATATACTTAGTCCTTCTCAGGTACTTCAGAATGTTCTTCACCGCTATCCAGTGCTTCTCCCCACGGTTTGACTGATACCGGCTTACTACACTTAGTGTATAAGCTACATCTGGTCTGGTACACAACATCGCATACATTATAGAGCCTACCGCAGATGCGTAGGGTATAATAGACATGCGATCCCTTTCCAAGTCAGTCTTGGAAGACATCTTTTTGGAGAGGGTGATCCCGTGACAAGCCGGTAAATTACCGTGCTTGGAATCTTCCATACTGAATCTTTTCAGTATGGTGTCGATGTACCTTGACTGTGAAAGTCCCAACCTCCGTTTAGATCTATCACGATGGATCTGGATCCCCAGAATGTAAGAGGCATCACCTAGGTCTTTCATGGAGAACCTGTATGACAAGAACCTTTTGACAGATTGTAGCATAGGAATGTCATTTCCTATCAAGAGAATGTCATCCACGTACAAGACAAGGAATACAACAGTTCGTGCTACAATCTTACTATAAAAGCATGGTTCATCTGGATTTTTGATAAAGTCAAATTCTTTGACCGTCTCATCAAAACAGATGTTCCAACTCCGCGATGCCTGCTTTAGTCCATAAATGGACATAAGCAACTTGCACACTGTTCCGTTGCTCCCACTCTGAATGAAACCCTCTGGCTGGTCTATATAGACACACTCCTCTAAATTTCCATTTAGAAAAGTGGTTTTTACGTCCATCTGCCAAATCTCATAATCGTGGAAGGCCGCAATGGTAAGAAGGATCCGAATGGATTTGAGCATAGCCATTGGAGAAAAGGTTTAGTCATAGTCGGAGCCAGGTCTTTGACGAAAACCCTTTGCAACAAGCCTAGCCTTATAGGTTTCAACATGTCCATCTACACCAATCTTCCTTTTGAAGATCCATTTGCAGCCTACGGGTTTTACCCCTTTTGGAGCAATGTCCAAAGTCCATACCTTGTTGGTGTACATGGACTCCATCTCGGTCCGCTTTGCTTCCAGCCATTTTACCGAGCCAGTGCTCTGAATGGCTTGCTGGAAATTGTAGGCTTATCATTATCAATGATGTAATCCTCTCTATCCCCGTCTAAGAGAAAACTGTAGTATCTATCAGGAGGACGGGACAGCCTACTACTCCTGCGGAGTGGTGTGGGAATGTCCTGTTCTTTCGAAACTTCTGGTTCGACCAAGCTTTCAGTAATAGCTTTTGGTTCTGGAGTTTCTTGCAGTTCTATTGCGCTCCCACTAGTGTTGGCATGACGAGAAAAAAAAACTTTTTGTTTCTCAGCGTGATAGAAAAGATACCCCGTGGAGTTCTTTGGGTATCCCACAAACTTACACAATACCGAGCGTGCCTCGAGTTTGTCTGCATGCTGCTTTTTGACAAAAGCTGGACATCCCTATATCTTCAGATATTAAAGGTGGGGTTTCTTCCCACTCGATATCTAATATGGTGTGGTAGGCACATTCTTGGTAGGATCCTTGTTAAAAGATATGCAGCTGATTCTCGTGCATAGCACCAGAATGATCGTGGTAACTCAGCGTTACTCATCATAGAACGTACCATATCCAATAGGGTTCGGTTCCGTCTCTTCGATACAACGTTGTGTTGTGGAGTGTATGGGAGAGTAAGCTGAGAGAGAATTCCATTCTCTTTTACGTAATCCAGGAACTCGGCACTTAAGTATTCACCACCTCGATCAGATCTAATTTTCTTGATACTTTTGCCGGTTTGTTTTTCTACTTCATTCTTATACCCCTGGAATTTCTCAAAGGCCTCGGATTTACGCTTCATTAAGAAAACATGTCCATACCTGGAGAAATCATCCGTAAAAGTAATAAAATAGGAAAAACCACTTCTTTCATGTGTAGAAATTGGAACACACACGTCGCTGTGTACGAGTCCCAAGAGCTCGCTCGCTCTTACTCCGTGTCCAGTAAACGGAGTCTTTGTCATCTTACCTTTGAGACATGATTGACAAGTTGCATAAGAATGATATTCGAAAGGATCAAAATATCCTTCTTTATATAACTTAGTTAACCTTGTCTCATTGATGTGACCTAGTCTACAATGCCTTAAGAAAGCATGATTTAATTCTAGAGACTCTCTTGTGTGTGTATTCTGGATATTGAAAATCTGCGGTTGGTTTAAAACATATATACCGTGGCTTAATGTACCCGACCCAATCAAAACATGATTAAGGTGAATGTTTATAACATTTCTTACAAATGCAAAATCATAACCTTCTTTAGACATTAAAGATACAGATATGATATTACAAGTCGAACTGGGTACAAAATAACAGTTGCGCAAAACCAAAACATGTCCATCTGTCAATCCTAAGTGATAGTCCCCTACGGACTCAGCATCCATGCTTGCTCCATTTGCAACTCTTAGGGTCATATCACCCGCCTTCAAAACCCTACGGCTTCTCAGTGCCTGCAAAGAATTACAGATTTGAGATCCTGATCCGGTATCCACTACCCAGGAAGTAGAGTTGATTGACAGACAGTTTTCGATAACATACACAGCTGAAGCCGAAGCCACAACTTGCTTCGGGTCCTGGTTCTTGTCCTTCCAAGCCCTGCAATCTTCCTTCTAGTGTCCTTTCTTATGAAAATAAAAGCATTCTTACTTTCCCACAATCTATCCCGCTACCTTTGGTTTTCCCTTGGCTTCCACCTTTGGTGGGGTCCTTCTTCTTCCTTCCTTTAGCTTTCGCCTTGGACCTAGAAGAGGAAGCTCCTCCAACAAACAAAGCGGGTGTTTCCCTGACTTTGTGCAGGTTGCCTTCTGCACTCCTCAACATGTTGAGGAGTTCTGGAAGTTCAACTTCTTTTCCTTGCATGTTGAAATTCAGGATAAACTGGGCGTAGGTGGAAAGAAAGGACTGGAGAATCAAGTCAGTGTAGAGCTCGTTCTCTAACGTGGTCCCGAGGTCCGCGAGCTCCTCAATGTAGCCAATCATCTTCAGGACGTGTTCCCCTACAGATTATCCGACGGCCAACCTCGCTGAAAATAGCTTCTTCGAGATCTCGTATCTTGCGATACGGGATTGCTCTCCATATAGTTCCTTAGTATGGAGAAATATGGATTCAATGTCCATATTTCTAGTGCCTCCTCAGATGTTCATTGTCCATAGAGACAAGCACGAGGCACTTGGCCTTCGCGCAGTCAATCTCCCAGGTCTTACAGATTTCCTTATCTGCGACACTAGATTCTGGACCGGGGACGGCGGGGGCCTCAGTGGTAATGAGATACCCCAACTTGCCATAAGTGATTGCCATTTTGACATTCCTGAACCAATCTTTATAGTTTGGCCCTGTCAGTATGTTTTTATCTAATAGTAACTTAAGTCCTGTCATGATGTTTGGTTGCTACAATTAGGAGAGAGAGAAGAAACACTTTAGCATGATGCTCTTGCAAGTTTAGAGTGGTTTTTAATTTGCCTAAACAGGATGGCTCCCACTGTTTCTCGAATCCTTCCTCAAACCGTAAAAGAAGAATTAGTCAGGATTGATCTCACCGTACAATTCTTGCTTAACCGTTCAGCCAGGCGGTGTCGGTACTTCGAGGGAGGTTTTACGACACTTTAGCGAAGTTCCTTAATTAAATAACCTCTTTTCCCTGTGGGCGTAGCCCCGCTAACACCTTTCTAGACACCTACTTGGTTTATAGCATTGATCGTTAAGTGAAAAAAATCTTTCGAGAAGTAGCATATACTCACAGTAGAATCGGGATCCAAATATCATTGTGTGATAATGTTGAAGGAATCCTACCAAAATTATCACACTCCAGATGGTATGCAATACTAGCAAGTTTCAGTTTATTTAGAAACTCCCGATGTGGATTTTTTCCCCATATTCTTATGACCTTGACGAAGGCCAACATATCATAAGTCACATGTCAAGTTCTACCCGTCATTATCCAGGTTAATTTGAATCCACCCATACATACCCTTGACGAAGGCCAAAATAGCAGTACGACTGTCCCAAACCAACGCATCTATCTACGCTACAGATAAATATTCAGCAGCTACCAATCACTGTGCCTTGGCGAAGGTCAAAATACATAGCTTGAATACTACAGAACATTTAACTGAAATGACGGAGGGATACGAATGGTTTTTGCGAAACCGTGAACGTAGTGAACTTGATATAATCGAAGGAACCTGATAGCTTTTAAAAGGAGTGGTTTTAAGCTCTGCATTTCTAAAAGTTTTCTGTTTTGAAAAAAAACCGAGTGGTTTTGAAATTGTTCCAACGATTTAACTTTGGTTTGTTTTCTTTGCATTAATATAATGCGTCCCATCAATTAATCCTACCATTGCTGAAAAGAACGAAAATATGACGTACGCTTATGCCATCCGCATTCGCCACGGGACCCGTCATAACCCGTTAGGTTATTTAACTAACGACAGAGCGGGGGCTAGACTAGCACGGAAGCAAAACATAAGCAACGCCTACTAGATATCATATATATAGATATATACATTCGTCAGACGCAATGATAGTCATTCCAGATCACAGATGAACACATTGGATATGCTAGGAATCTGCGTTTCATTCAAGCCTGCAACGAAAGACGGATTACACAGTCGTGATGAATAGCCAAAACGCCACCTTAGACCCGTACGGGTGCGGCAAACTACCCACCAAATACCCGAAGTGGAGCGGTCTCCCTCAACAAAGTGAGTAGGCCACTCAGCACTTCAAAGTACCCGGTAGTCTGTGTACCCCACCTTGGGTCTATCCTAGGAGCAGAAAGCAGTAAAAGAAATAATATACAAAGGCGAGTACATCCTTAACCCGGATGTGTGACCCAAAAATAATATTACATCAATTTATAATTTACATTAAATGAAAGATAAATAAACACTCATCTCACATCCCCGGCTATTCATCCATGACAATCCAACAAGTTCATATACACAATCCAACATCACAGATCACAGATATGTACAACCCCCACTAATCGACGTATAGCGATTAGTCGACGTTCAGTACATATATCACATTAAAGATATAATCCAATTAGCTAAACTTTATAGAATTTCGATCAATATTCTAATTTGTAACGACCCCAAATACAACAATGTACTCAAAAGAATCTGGGCAGAAACAAAGTATCTGAAAAATCACAAAACATCAAGCTGGACAATCTGCAGGAAAAACGAGTTGACTCCGAGTCGACTCGGCCGCGGATCCGCGGCGAAACGCATGGTGTTGCCGCGCTTCCGCGGCAGACTGACCGAGTCACGAGCTCGTTTTTCTTGGGTGTCCCTAAAAAAGTCTGCACGTATTTTTCAGGTCTCTTGAAAAATTTTTAGACCTGTTTTTAAAAACGGCAGAAAACACAATTTTTTGATGGTTTTTTGCGATTTTTCCGGATCGAAGTTCTAAAGACATTGCTAACATATTAGTTGTTGTTTAGCTAGTCTCTGATACCACTGTAAGTCTACGTCGCTCGCCCCGGTGCTTATGGGGAGGCGGAACGAGTAAAAATCAATTTTTTCTTACAAAGCATCATAGGCTAAGCATGAAGGATCTTTGCTAAACAAAAACTAACAAACTAACTATAAGTTCTAACTACTAGGTTAGATGGTTATACCTAGTTCTTGAACTCCTTCTCTTCTTGTTGTGCTTCATCTTCTTTGAGCTCCTTTGAGTGGTGTAGACGGCTCCTTCTCTTCGTCTTCTCTTTGCCAAAGAAAGATCTACCCGAAGGCCTCAACCTTGAGCTCCTACCTCAACTATGAAGTAACTAGGGTGCTTGGCTTGCCAGACTAAGAACCCTAGAGTGAGTAGAGAGGTTTTTTTTTGGTGGTTTAGTCTCAAAAGCTTATGATTTTCAACACATGAAACACTTAAGATTTGAGAGAGGAAGAAGGAGAGCTAACTATGAGAGAAAGAGAATGATAGTATGAAAAAATGAACCTTTCTCTCATATGATAAATGTATAATAATAATAAAAACAATTAAGTAAATTGTGATGGTTAATTGATTTGGCAACTATCATTTCATATTTAACGCTAAGCATGCTTCAAGAAGCATCTTATGCTTAAGAAAAATATCAAGGTCAAAGAAGTCAACAAGTCAAATGGTCAAACCAATTCTAATCATGATACAATTATACTTAATTAATATTATTAATCATATTTCTCATTCTAATTAGGGTTTTGATCAAGTCAATTGTCAAAAACCCTAATGAGGTGTCTCCCTCTCCGCCTCTGTCAACTGTACGTACGTACCCACATTCATGTTCCCAAGAAACACGAATACAATGAGTCAAGACTACTCCCAAAACAAATACTTGGATCTGGCTTAAACCAAAGCCCACTAGTATAGACTTCCCGAACACCAAACGTGCACAAGTGCGCATATGTGAACGAACCCTCATCGTAAAACCATACGACCTCTACTCTGTTTTGCCCAAAGGCGAACAACCCTCTGTGTGGGACTCTAAAGACTCGACACTACGCTGGCAGTTGGTTTAACTACAGGCCACAAGCGGTACTAGCTGTACGTAACGGCCCCAGGTAGATGCCGATAAGAACACTGATGAGATGAACCCATCCGAACTCCTACTGAGCCTGAATATGACAATCTCCGTACAGTCCGGTCCGTTCGTCTAAGAGTATAGCATGTCGGGCCTAGAGGGGCGGTAAACGTCAGACCCCTAATAGCAGTACAAGTCATGTCGGAGTGTAGCCGAGAACACCCTGAGAAATTATTGGAAACACTACCAGTAAATCTAGCTTGCCCTGACAAGGGACTTTGTGTAATGGCTCTCCTAGATACAGCACGATATTAACCCCAATACCGGGAGAGACGAATCCTATCTGACCGTCACTGCCTCCAAGTGCTTCGGGACTGCACCCTACTTCTACCTATTTGCATGACTCAATAGAGCCATGGTAGGGTAGTAATCTAAGAACATTAGGAACACACTCGAGGCGAAGTGACAGTGTCAAGTCAACGGACTAAGATGTACTCATGTCACCTAGGAACTGATAACTGACGATAGGCATGATACCAACCAACAGTTCCCAGCGAGTCCTGTCCAGTGTACTCGTAACCTAACGAGCACCTGCATACTATCTCCAGTACGACGAACCGATGGCTATGGGAAAGACCATCTCCCCTCCTGGGATGAGAAGCGTATACACTAGTCTACTCTGGAGTATCGATGCCCTGTCTCGATAATCCTATGACCAGGGACCTTTATAAGGATGTGCTTGTAGACTACCCAGCCCCACTAGTGTGACTGCCATCACAACGCCGGTAGTCAAGCAAAGATCGTAAGGGCTCTATCAATATGTATTAGCGATATGCTAAAAAGAAACACATACACATATTAAGATAGATACAAACCAAGTAGCATACTACCATATTGAGCAAGAATGTCAATCCGTGTATATATCCCAAACTTCTAAAATGTAATATATAAACTAGTACTATACAATAATGGCCTCTTGGGCATATTACACTAACAATATTTTATCGTACGCGACGCTATTGAGACGGGATCACCGACTACTAGATAAATCGACTCGGACTTAGGTGGACTTCCTTACCTTTTGACTAGTCTCTTAGGTTCGTACTGTAGTTTACTTGGTAGAAGTTAGATTGGGCTCGAGTCATACCTATTTTCAAAATTAACGAATCGTGAGTAATATAAAGACAGACCTAGGGATACTACGGATTATTGAAAGGATGCACCTTTTCTCAAAGACTTCGTAGCCCTATTTTTACTAAAACAACGATTCGTGCGATTTTAGACACCAAAAATGGTATGACTCGTATATAGGAATGTAAATTTCTTTATTGTTTCATTTACTGTTCTTTTTCCATATATTCTTGTTGTTCGCAACGCATTGTATGCTTAAATGTGTTTTCATTAGTTATAATGAAACCCTGTAGTTAGGACACCAACACCATTACCGATGATGTGTATACTCCACATACACTTACCTGCCGGCCCACACACATCATCATCGGTAATTTTCATGTCACGTACACCTTAGAAAACATTATTTCGTAAGTATAAATTGCTAGCTGGTAGTTGCAATATAGTACTAGTACATTGCTTTCATATGCTAGTTTAACATTGCATTTCTTACTTAGACACTTCGTGCATGTATATGTATATTCATTGTTATGAAATATTATGGGGCTTTATGCCGGTATTTCACTATTATTTACTTTGGAGTTTGGGATGCGGATTTTCAATGAGATTTCTGGATTTGGAGAAACCGCAAGAATTTTATAAGCTCATTTTCATTTCAAAAGATAAAAATTGCGGTTTTCTCGTGATATGATTTGAGAGGTGTCCACCATGAGTTTTCTCGGCTCTTGAGCGGTATCATACACCCGATTCGAGAAGGTAGAGGAACCGTCAGCGGGTGCATGATGGACCCAATGCGGTACCCCTGGGCAAGATGGTCGCAGATGATGGCGTTGAACCCGGCAGGGGAGCACTATCGACCGGTTATTTGTGACGCGGCGGATATCCGGAGGATACCGACATAGTCGTGAGATTTGATGATTTGGGCCAGTCCGGATTGCCAGAACCCGAGATAGTGAGATTTCATGATATGGGCCGGTCCGGATTGCCGGAGTCTGAGATATTGAGACATTGAGATATATGTTTTGTGTCGATACTTGACACGGATTCTATGTTGATTTCATTGATGATACTTCGATTTTTATACAGAAATCTAAATGAGATATGAAACAGTTTTCTCATTTAAAATGTATTCTATTTCACCCATAATGCATTCGTACACCTTGTTTGTGATATGTTGCTATCTGAGGCACTGACACAAGAACTAGGTATTATACTTGTGTTTAGATGTTACCCTTGCCATTATTTAATGATTTCAGTATATATATATATATATATATATTAAGGATATTATTATATGACCTAGGATAGAGTCATACATGCGATTTCTGCTCGGTGATATTTTCTACTAAAGAGTTGGCAACTCACCCCCGTTGTGCCACGGTTCTTACAGGTTTTGCCCTATAGGTTTCGTTGCGGTTTGCTGGCACACTGCTTCCTTCCGGGTGATTGCTTTGGTAGGTAGGTTCACTTGCATCGTGACCACTATTGTACTTTATTTATTTCAGCTGTATCTATTAAACTCCATCAACCAGACTTGTATTGTTGATAGACATAGAAGACCAGTGTATATTCTTTCGACCTTAGAGTCGCGCTTGTATTATTATGGTTTTCTGGAGGATATTGGTTTTCTTCTGAGTTTTGATCCTCGCCTTTCGGCATTGTATAGTATATTGCTTGCGTGGTTGTGTCCGCCAATTGGCTAAGAGCTAGTTCCTGCTTGGAGATGCCTTTATTCATTATGTATATTATTCATGTTTGTATCTATTTGCGGCCAGTATTTACAAAGGAGACTCTGCCGAAATTTTCGGGAAAATATGATGTTGCTTTTAAATGTTTTATGCCACTTGATTTATTTAAACCACTTAGTTTAAACAAGTTTTCCTTCACTTCTTATTTAAAATGGTTTAGATTTCTGGGCTTTTGGCTTACTTGAATTAGGTGGGTCCTATAGACTTCACATGATTCAAGTGCCAGTCATGTGTTATTTCGGGTCGTGACAACACTTTATTGGCATATATGGACTCCATTTCGGATCGCATAGTATCTAGCCACTTATCAGAGTCCCTACTGATAATGGCCTGCTTGAAACTAATAGGATCATCTTCTTTCAAGATGCAATCCTCTCGATCCCCGTCAATGAGAAAACCATAGTATTTCTGGGGTGGATGAGAAATCCTACTAGATCTGCGGAGTGGCTGAGGTTCGTCTGGGACACTGAATCTCGCGGTTCCACCAAATCTTCAGTTACATTTTCTAGTTCAGAAGTTTCATCCAGTTCTACCGTACTCCCATTAACTTCTTTTGCAAGAAATTCCCTTTCTAAAAAGGTAGCGTGGCGAGATACAAACTTCTTCTGTTCCTCAATATGGTAGAACAGATATTCTAATTAATCCTTAGGATATCCCACAAATTTACATAGAACTGATCGTGCCTGAAGTTTGTTCGGTTTCTGTGTTTTCACATAGGTCGGACAACCCCATATCTTAAACCGCTAAAGCTATGGATTCCGTCCACTCCATGTTTCATATGGAGTCTTAGGCACAGATTTGGATGGAACATAATTCAGTAAGTATGATGTTGTCTGAAGCGCATATCCCCTGAATGAAAGAGGCAACTCAGCATTACTCATAATGGAGCGAACCATATCCAAAAGGGTATGATTCCTCCGCTCCGATACACCGTTATGTTGTGGTGTATACAGAGGAATAAGCTGAGAGAGAATTCCATTCTCTTTTAGGTACTCAAGAAATCCCGTTCATAAGTACTTCCTTCCTCTATCAGATCGGAGGATCTTGATACTTTTGCCAGTCTGGATCCCTACTTCGTTTCTGAATTCTTTGAATTTCTCAAAATCTTTAGATTTGTGTTTCAAAAGATATACATATCCGAACCTAGAGAGATCGTCAGTGAATGTGATGAAGTACGACAACCCACCCCTTGCATGTATAGACATCGGACCACATACATCACTGTGTATGAGTCGCAAGAGCTCTACTACTCTTTCCCCGTGTCCGGTGAATGGAGATTTGGTCATCTTTCCTTTGAGACAGGACTGAAAAATTTCATAAGATGAAAATTCGAACGTATTCAAATATCCATCCTTATACAATTTACTCGGTCTTTTCTCTCCGATATGACCAAGTCTACAATACCACAAGTAAGATTCATTCACTTCTGAACTCTTCCTCTAGCGTGTGTTTTGTATATTGAAAACTGCATTTTGATTTAGAACATAGATAACATTACACAGTATACCTTCTGTAAGTCAATGCCATGCACCTCGTGGGTTCTTGGGGATGCAGAGTTTGCAAAAAACAATTTTTATATGCTACATTACATCGACTAAACTCCAGGATTGATACTAAACCCTAATTAACAAGCTAACTAAAAGGTTTAACTACTATGTAAGAAAGTTAAACCTCAAGTTACTAGTCCTTCTTGTTCTTTTTGTCCTCCTCCTCTTTGAGAGCTCCTTGGAGTGTGTATGGATCGCGCCTCCTCTTCAGCCTCCTCAAGTCGAAGAAGATCCACCCGAGATTGCCTACCTTGAGCTTCTACCAATAAGATGAGGTAAATAGGTAACCTATTGTGCTAATCTAACTGACCTAGAGGATATAGAGAGGGACTAAGGATTTATAAGTCTCATTAACCCTAGGATTCTCAACACATGAGACAATTAGGGTTTGAGGAGAAGAAGAGAGCTCTTGAGGAAAGTGAAAGTGTTTGTGATAATGATAAATGAATATGGCTATTATTATGACTATGAACCAAACTAAAATATCTAACATAAATATCTCACAAAATATCTTAGTCAACTCTTGCCTCAATAGTCATACATGAGTCACCAGGTAGCCATGCTTCATTAATCTTATAAATAACATCTCATACCTCCACATCACTAAGGATTTAATCAAAAGATTAAATCACAAACGAGGTTTCTTCTTCTAGAAGCACACTTGATTAAATTACGAGAATGTCCCTCAGCCGTATATACATACATGTATCCGTATTCCGAAAAACATGAATATAATGAGACGAAACTAATCCAATAATCAAATACTAGATCCGGCATAAACCAAAGCCCACTAGTATTATCCGCCCGAACATCTAACGTGCACAAGTACACGTATGTGATCGAACCCTGTCATAAAACAATACAACCTCTACATCATTTTGCCCGAAGCAGGGAAACCCTCTGTATGGGACTCTAAAGGTTCGACAGTACGCTTGCAGTGGATTTAACCACAAGCACGTAAGCGGTACTAGCTGTACGTAACGGCTACCTAGGTATCTGTCGATAGGAAGGCCGATGAGCAAACTCATCCGAACTCCTATCAAGCCTATCTATGACAATCTTCGTACAGTCCGGTCTGTTCGTCTAAGAATATCCCATATCGAGCCTAGGGGGCAGTAAACGTCAGACCCCTAATAGCGCAATAAGTCGTGTCGGAGTGTAGACCAAAACACCTTGAGAAACTACTGGATTACCTACCAGTAAATCTCGATTGCCCTGGCAAGGGACATTGTGTGATGGCTTTTCGAATCACAGCACGACATCAACCCACAACACCGGGAGAGACGAATCTTATCTAACCGCCATTACCTCCATGTGCTTCGGGACAGCACCCAACTACTACCTGTTTGCACGACTCATCAGAGCCGTGGTAGGGTAGTAATCAAAGAACAGTGGGAACACACTCGAGGCGAAGTAGCTGTGTCAAGTAATTGGACTATGTTGTATTCATGTCACCTGGGAACTGCTACCTGACGATAGGGATAGTACCAACAAACAGTTCCCCATGAGTCCGTCCAGTGTAACTCATAACCCAATGAGAACCTGCATACTATCTCCAGTACGGCGTACTAATGGCTGTGGGACAGACCATCTCCCCTGCTGGGATGAGAAGAGTATACACTGGTCGACTCTGGAGTATCGATGCCCTGTCTCTAAAATCCTACGACTAGGGACCTGTATAAAGATGTGCTTATAGACTACGCAGCCCCCACTAGTGTGGCTGCCATTACAACGCTGTTATTCAAGCAAAGATCCTAAGGGCTCTACAAATATGTATTATCTATACGCTAAAAAAAACATATACACATATTAAGACAGAAACAAACCAAGTAGCATACTACCATATTGAGCAAGACTGTCATAAAATCCGTGTATATCCCAATCTTCCAAAATGTAATATACAAACTAGTACTATACAATAATGGCCACTAGGGCATATATCACTAACAATCTCCCACTTGCACTAAGGCCATGTGTTGGCATATCGCGGACCTATCATCTCGAATAGCCTCTCGAACCGCGTCTGAGGGATTGCCTTTGTGAGTGGATCTGCAGTGTTGTTCTCCGTATCAACTCTCCGTACCTCGATCTCCCGGCGATCCACGATCTCCCTGATCAGGTGATACCTCCTCAAGATATGCGTGGACTTCTGATGGGACCTTGGTTCCTTCGCTAAATCTATAGCCCCGTTGTTGTCACAATATAGAGGTATTGGATCAACAATGGACGAAATCACCAGAAGTTTTGTTCAGAACTTCCTCATCCAGACTGCTTCTTTTGTGGCGTCACATGCGGAGATATACTCCGCTTCCATCGTCGAGTTAGTAACGATGCCCTACTTGGAGCTTTTCCAATAGTCTGCCCCTCCATTGTGGGTAAAGACATAACCCGACATGGACTTGGAGTCATCCTTGTCTCTCTGGAAGCTGGAGTCAGCAAAGGCTTCGATCGGGAGATCTTTTCCGCCATACACCAAGAACATGCCCTCAGTCTTTCTCAGGTACTTGAGAATGTTCTTCACTACCATCCAGTGCTTCTCCCTAGGGTTTTATTGATACCGGCTTACCACGCTTAGTGTGTAAGCAAAATCTGGTCTCGTACACAACATCGCATACATTATAGAGCCTACCGCAGAAGCATAGGGTATAGTTAACGTGCGATCCCTTTCGAAATCTGTCTTGGGAGACATCTCTTTGGAGAGCGTGATTCCGTGACAAGCCGGTAGATTACTGCTCTTCGAATCATCTATACTAAATCTTTTCAGTATTGTTTCGATGTTCCTGGACTGTGGAAGACCCAACATCCTCTTAGATCTATCACGATATATCTGGATCCTCAGAATGTAAGAGGCATCACCAAGGTCTTTCATGGAGAATCTTTGTGACAAGAATCCTTTGACTGACTGTAGCATAGGAATGTCATTTCCTATCAAGAGAATGTCATCCACGTACAAGACGAGAAATACAACAGTTCTTGCTACAATCTTACTATAGATGCAAGGTTCATCTGGATTTTGATAAAGTCAAATTCTTTGACCATCACAACCAAAAAAATGTTCCAACTCCGCGATGCCTGCTTTAATCCATAAATTGATTTAAGCAACTTTCACACTTTCTCGCTGCTCCTACTCTGAATGAAACCCTCAGGCTGATCCATATAAACGCACGTTTCCAAATTCCCTTTTAAAAAAGCGGTTTTTATTCCCATCTGCCAAATCTCATAATCATGGAAGGCAACAATGGCAAGAAGGATCTGAATGGATTTGAGCATAACCACTGGAGAAAAGTTTCGTCATAGTCTAAACCTGGTCGTTAACGAAAACCTTTTGCAACAAGTCTAGCCTTATAGGTTTCAACCCGTCCATCTACACCAATCTTCTTTCTGAAGATCCATTTGCAGCCTACGGGTTTTACCCCTTTTGGGGCAATGTCCAAAGTCCATACTTTGTTGGTGTACATGGACTCCATCTCGGTACGCATTGCATCCAGCCACTTTACCGAGTCTTTGCTCTGAATGGCTTGCTGGAAGCTAGTTGGCTCATCATTGTCAATGATGCAATCCTCTCTATTCTCGTCTACGAGAAAACCGTAGTATCTCTCGGACGGATGAGACAACCTACTATTCCAAAGGAGTGGCGCGGGGATGTTCTGTTCTTTTGAAACATCTGGTTCCACCATGCTTTCAGCAATAGCTTATGGTTCTTGAATTTCTTCCAGTTCTATTGTGCTCTTACTTATCTCTTTTTCTAAAAATTGAGTTTCCAAGAAGTAGGCATGACGAGAAAAAAAACCTTTTGTTCCTCTGCGTAATAGAAAAGATACCCCCTGTAGTTCTTTGGGTATCCCATAAACTTACACAATACTGAGCGTGCCTCGAGCTTGTCCGCATGCTGCTTTTTAGCAAAAGCTGGATATCCCCATATCTTTAGATACTGAAGATAGGGTTTCTTCCCACTCCACATCTGATATGGTGTGGTAGGCACCGTCGTGGTAGGAACCTTGTTCAAAATATATGCAGCCGATTCTAGTGCATAGCCCCAGAAGGATCGCGGCAACTCAACGTTACTCATCATGGAACGTACCATATCCAAAAGGGTTCTGTTCCGCCTTTCCGATAAACCGTTGTGTTGTGGTGTGTAAGTAGGAGTTAGCTGAGACAGAATTCCATTCTCTTTTATGTAATCCAGGAACTCGGCACTTAAGTATTCACCACCTCGATCAGATCTTAGTGTCTTGATACTTTTGCCGGTTTGGTTTTCCACATCAACTTATATTCTCGAAATTTCTCAAAGGTCTCAGATTTATGTTTCATCAAGAAGACATGTCCATAGCTAAAGAAATCAGCCATAAAATTAATGAAATAGGAATAACCACTTCTTGCACGTGTAGACATTGGACCACACACGTCGCTGTGTATGAGTCCCAAGAGCTCGCTCGCTCTTACTCCGTGTGAAGTGAATGGAGTTTTTGTCATCTTTCCTTTGAGACATGATTGACAAGTTGCATAAGACTGATATTCGAACATATCCAAATATCCCTCTTTATGTAATTTGGTCAACCGTGTTTCATTGATGTGACCCAGTCTACAATGCCATAAGAAAGCATGATTTAATTCTGAAGACTTTTTTTGTGTGTTTTGGACGTTAAAAACTTACAGTTGGTTTAATACGTATATACCGTTGTTTAGTGTACCCGACCCAATCAAACCATGATTAAGGTGGATGTTTACGATATCGCTTACAAATGTAAAATAATAACCTTCTTTAGATAACAAAGATACAGAAATGATATTACAAGTCAAACTAGATACACAAAAACAGTTTCGCAAAACCAAAATATGTCCACTTGTCAATACTAAGTGATATTCCCCTACGGACACAGCATCCACGCTCGCTCTGTTAGCAACCCTGAGGGTCATATCACCCGCCTTCAAAACTCTACGGCTACTCAGTTCCTTCAAATAATTGTAGATATGAGATCCTGATCGGTTATCCAATACCCAGGAAGTAGAGTTGATTGACAGATAGTTTTCAATCACAAACACACCTGAAGCTAAAGCCACAACCTGCTTCGCACATGGTTTTGGGATTTCTAGGCCCTGCAATCCTACTTCTAATGGCCCTTCTTGTGACAGTAATGTAAGTCCAAGTTGCCCACCCAGGTCCTTACGGGGAGGCGGAAACGGTAAAAACGATTTTTTGACACAAGGCAACATGGACTAGAAATGAGGATCTTTGCTAAACAAAAACCTAGCAAACTAACTAGAAGTTTAACTACTATGTTAGAGGGTTATACCTAGGTCTTGAACTCCTTCTCTTCTTGCTTCTTGGGATGGTTTGAACGGCTCCTACCTCGTAGTCTCCTCTTTGTCGAAGAAGGATCCACCCGAAAGCTTCTACCTTGAGCTCCTACCTCCACCGAGAGGCAACTAAAGTGCTTGGCTTGCTAAACCTAGAACTCTAGAGTGAGTAGAGAAGTGTTTTGAGGGTTTTATCTCAATAGCTCATGGTTCTCAACACATGAGAGATGAGAGCTTTGAGAGAAAGGAAGAGGATGAGCTTTGGATAAGAGGGAATGAGCAAGAGAGAATGAGCTTGACTTTTTACAACCATGCTCACAAAAGAAAGAATAATGATGATAATAATAATAATTAAGAATTGTGATAGTTAGTTTCAATGACCATTATCATTTCATACATTTAATGCATTTTGTAAAGAACAACAAGTCAACAAAAGTCATTGAAATGAAATGATGATGGTCAACAAGTCCACAATGGTCAACCGGTCAACAAAGTCAACAAGTCAACAAAAGTCAAATGTTCAACTCAACCATGGTACAATAATCCTTAATTAATATTATTAATCTTATTTCTTATTCTCATTAGGGTTTGGAAAAAGTCAACGGTCAACAACCCTAATGAGAATCCTCTGCCTCTGCCTCTGTCAACTGTGCATACACACCCGCATCCATGTTCCGAGGAACACGAATAAAATGAGATAAAACCAATCCCAAAACATATACTAGGATCTGGCTTAAACCAAAGCCCGCTAGTAAAAACAGCCCGGACACCAAACGTGCACAAGTGCGCGGATGTGAACGAACCCTGCCGCAAAACCATGCGACCTCTACTCTATTTTGCCCAAAGGCGAATAGCTCTCTGTGTAGGACTCTAAAGACTCGACACTACGCTGGCAGTGAGTTTAACCACAGGCCGCAAGCGGTACTAGCTGTACGTAACGGTCCCCAGGTAGATGCCGATAAGAAGACTGATGAGGTGAACCCATCCGAACTCCTACTGAGCCTGAATGTGACAATCTCCGTACAGTCCGGTCTGTTCGTCTGAGAGTATCGCATGTCATGCCTAGGGGGCGGTAAACATCAGTCCCCTAATAGAGGTACAAGTCGTGTCGGTGTGTAGCCCAGAACACCCTGAGATAACACTGGAAACGCTACCAGTATATCTCGCTTGCCCTGGCCAGGGACTTTGTGTAATGGCTCTCCTAGACACAGCGCGATATCAACCCCCAATACCGGGAGAGACGAATCATGTCTAACCGTCTCTGCCTCCAAGTGCTTCGGGACTGCACCCAACTACTACCTGTTTGCATGACTCATTTGAGCCGTGGTAGGGTAGTAATCTAAGAACAGTGGGAACACACTCGAGGCGAAGTGACTGTGTGAAGTCAACGGACTATGTTGTACTCATGTCACCTGGGAACTGATAACTGACGATAGGTATACTACCAAACCAATAGTTCCCAGTGAGTCCTGTCTAGTGTACTCGTAACCTAACGAACACCTGCATACTATCTCTAGTACGACGTACTCATGGCTGTGGGACAGACCATCTCCCCTCTTGCAATGAGAAGCGTATACACTAGTCTACTCTGAAGTATCGATGCCCTGTATCGATAATCCTACGACTAGGGACCTGTATAAGGATGTGCTTGTAGATTACCCAGCCCCCACTAGTGTGACTGCCATCACAACGTTGGTAATCAAGAAAAGTTCCTAAGGGCTCCACTAATTTGTATAGGCGATATGCTAAAAGAAACACATCCACACATTAAAGTAGAAACAAACCAAGTAGCATACTACTATTTCGAGCAAGATTGTCTATACAACTGTGATATCCCAAGCTTCCATTAAGTAATATACAAACTAGTATGATACAGTAATGGACTCTAAGGCATATACACTAACAATCTCCTACTTGCACTAAGGCCATGTACTGTCGTATCGAAGACCTATCTTCTCGATCAGCCACTCGAACTGGGTCTGGGTTATGGCCTTCGTGAATGGATCTGCAGTGTTATCTTCTGTAGCAACCCTCCGAACCTCGATCTCCCAGCGATCCACGAACTCCCTGATCAGGTGATACCGCCTCAAGATGTGTCTGGACTTCTGATGGGACCTGGGTTCCTTCGCTAAAGCTGTAGCCCTGGTGTTGTCACAATACATAGGTATTGGATCAACAATGGACGGAACCACCTGAAGTTCTGTCAAGAACTTCCTCATCCAGACGACTTCTTTTGCGGCATCAGATGCAGCGATATATTCCGCTTCCATCGTTGAGTCAGCAACGATTTCCTGTTTAGAACTCTTCCAACACGCCGCCACTCCATTGAGGGTAAAGACATAACCCGACATGGATTTGGAGTCATCCTTGTCACTCTGGAAGCTGGAGTCAACAAAGGCCTCCATCTGGAGGTCTTTTCCGCCGTAAACCAAAAATATGTCCTTAGTCCTTCTCAGGTACTTCAGAATTTTCTTTACCGCTATCCAGTGCTTCTCCCCAGGGTTTGACTGATACCGGCTTACCACACTCAGTGCATAAGCTACATCTGGTCTGGTACACAACATCGCATACATTATAGAGCTTACCGCAGATGCATAGGGTATAATAGATATGCGATCCCTTTCCAAATCAGTGTTGGGAGATATCTCTTTAGAGTAGGTGATCCCGTTACAAGCCGGTAAATTACCGCGCTTGGAATCTTCCATACTGAATCTTTTATTTATGGTGTCGATGTACCTGGACTGTGAAAGTCCTAATATCCTCTTGGACCTATCACGATGGATCTGGATCCCCAGAATGTAAGAGGCATCACCCAGGTCTTTCATAGAGAACCTGTGTGACAAGAACCCTTTGACAGATTGTACCATAGGAATATCATTTCCTATCAAGAGAATGTCATCCACGTATAAAACATGGAATACGACAGTTCGTGCTACAATTTTACTATAGATGCATGGTTCATCTGGATTTTTGATAAAGCCAAATTCTTTGACCGTCTCATCAAAACAGATGTTCGAACTCCGCGATCCCTGCTTTAGTCCATAAATGGACTTAAGCAACTTTCACACTTTCCCGCTGCTCCGATTCTGAATGAAACCCTTTGGCTGGTCCATATACACACACTCCTCCAAATTTCCATTTATAAAAGCGGTCTTTACGTCTATCTGCCAAATCTCATAATCGTGGAAGGTAGCAATGGCAAGAAGGATCCGAATGGATTTGAGCATAGCCACTGGAGAAAAGGTTTCGTCATAGTCCAAACCAGGTCTTTGACGAAAACCCTTTGCAATAAGTCTAGCCTTATAGATCTCAACCTGTCCATCTACACCAATCTTCCTTTTGAAGATCCATTTGCAGCCTACGGGTTTTACCCCTTCTGGAGCAACGTCCAAAGTCCATACTTTGTTGGTGTACATGGACTCCATTTCGGTCCGCATTGCATCCAGCCATTTTACCGAGTCAACGCTATGAATGGCCTGCTGGAAGCTAGTCGTCTCATCATTATCAAGGATGTCTCTATCCCCGTCTATAAGAAAACCGTAGTATCTCTCGGGTGGATGAGACTGCCTACTCCTACTGCGGAGCGGCGCAGAAATGTCCTGTTCTTTGGAACCCTCTGGTTCCACTAAGCTTTCAGTAATAGCTTGTGGTTCTGGAATTTCTTCCAGTTCTATTGCGCTCCCACTTGTTTCTTTTTCTAAGAACTGATGTTCCAGAAAGTGGGCATGACGAGAGACAAAAACCTTTTGTTCTTCTGCGTAATAGAAAAGATACCCCCTGGAGTTCTTTGGGTATCCCACAAACTTACACTGTACAGAGCGTGCCTCGAGTTTGTCCGCATGCTGCTTTTTGACAAAAGCTGGACATCCCCAAATTTTCAGATATTGAAGATAGGGTTTCTTCCCACTCCACATCTGATATGGTGTGGTAGGCACTGTCTTAGTTGGAACTCGGTTCAAAAGATATGCAGCTGATTCTAGTGCATATCCCCAGAAAGATCGCGGCAACTTAGCGTTACTCATCATGGAACGTACCATATCCAATAGGGTTCGGTTCCGTCTCTCCGATACACCATTATGTTGTGGGGTGTATGGAGGAGTAAGTTGAGAGAGAATTCCATTATCTTTTAGGTAACCCAGGAACTCGGCACTCAAGTATTCACCACCTCGATCAAATCTTAGTGTCTTGATACTTTTGCCTGTTTCTTTTTCTACTTCATTCTTGAATTCCTGGAATTTTTCAAAGGCTTCAGATTTATGCTTCATTTAGAAGACATGCCCGAACCTTGAAAAATCATCCGAAAAAGTAATGAAGTAAGAATAACCACTTCGCGCATGTGTAGACATTGGACCGCATACATCGCTGTGTACGAGTCCCAAGAGCTCACTTGCTCTTACTCCATGTCCAGTAAACGGAGTCTTTGTTATCTTTCCTTTGAGACATGATTGACAACTTGCATATGATTGATATTCGAACGGATCCAAACATCCTTCTTTATGCAACTTAGTCAACCTTCTCTCATTTATGTGACCCAGTCTACAATGCCATAAGAAAGCATGATTTATTTCTGGAGACTTTCTTTTGTGTGTATTCTGGACATTGAAAATCTATGGTTGGTTTAATACGTATATACCGTTGCTTAATGTACCCGACCTAATCAGAACATGATTAAGGTGAATGTTTACAGCATTGCTTACAAATGCAAAATCATAACCTTCTTTAGACATTAAAGATACATATATGATATTACAAGTCGCACTGGGTATAAAATAACAATCACGTAAAACCAAAACAAGTCCATCTGAGAATCCCAAGTGATAGTCCCCCACGGACTCAGCATCCATGCCAGCTCCGTTTGCAACTCTGAGGGTCATATCACCTGCCTTCAAAACCCTACGCTTTCTCAGTGCCTGCAAAGAATTACAGATATGAGATCCTGATCCGGTATCCAATACCCAGGAAGTAGAGTTTACTGATTGACAGTTTTCAATAACATACACACCTGAAGCCGAAGCCACAACTTGCTTCGGGTCCTGGTTCTTGGCCTTCCAAGCCCTGCAATCTTTCTTCCAGGATCCTTTCTTATGACAATAAAAGCACTCTTCCTTCTGTTAGTTATATGTATGCCCTAGAGGCCATTACTATACATAGGATGTATATTGTAGTGGATGCTGGGACATATATAGGGAGGACTTTCTTGCTCGACATGATAGTATGCTATCTGGTTGCTCTTTACCTTAACGTGTATACTGATTGTCTCTCTGTTACATGTTGGTAAAGCCCTTAGGATCTGTACTTGACTACCTGGACTATGATGCAGATCATACTAGTGGGGACATGGTAGTCCATAAGTACATCCTTCACAGTCCCTAGTCGTGGGTGTATCGAGATGGGGCATCGATAATACCAGAGTAGACTAGCGTGTACCTTCTCGACCCATACAGATGGGCGATGGATGATCCCATATCCATCGGTGTTTGACATCAGAGGAGATATACGGGTGCTCAGTAGAGACTGGGTACACTGGACGGACTCGCCGAGAACTCCCAGATGGTATTATACCTCACGTCAGATGGCAGTTCTCTGGTGACACTGGTACAGAGTAGTCTGTTGACCCGAGATCGTCATAGAGTCTTGTGTGGTTCCCACTGTGCTTTGATTTCCATCTTACCACGTCCAAGAGGGCGTGCAAAACGGTGGTTTTTGGGTACAGTCCCGAGTCACATGGAGGCAATGAGCGATAGGAGGGGATTCGTCTCTCCCGGTATATGGGGGTTGATGTTGCGCTGTGTTCGATTGGCTATAACAGGAAATCCCTGGCCAGGGTTGCTGAGATTTACTGGTAAGTGTTACCAGTAGTTTCTCGAACAGTTATAGACCTCACATCGACACGACTTATTGAGCTACTGGGGTCTGACGTTTACCACCCCTAGGCGAGATATGCAACATATCAGACGATCAGACCGGACTGTACGGTAGTGTTACTGGTCGGATTCACTGGAGTGTGAGCGGGCTTGCTCGTCGATCTTCAGATCGCTCAATACCCGGGTGGCCGTTACGTTTAGCAGACCGCTTGCGGCTTGTGGATGTTTGATATGATCATCATCTGCTGCCGGCGTATTGACGAGTCTTTAGAGTCCTACACAGAGGTTTCCTGGCTCAAGCGAAACGAAATAGGAGTGCATATGAGATATGTGCGGGACCGAGAATAATGCGTGTATGTGATACCGTATTATATTCTCGCGATAAATATATCGAATGGTTGTATGCGATATAACCTAGTTATCGATTCAAGCGTTGATTCGATAAGCCGATATATTAGATACCAGTCGGTTATGTGCGCATGACCGGATCATTGAATCAAGTGTTGATTTAATGATTTAATGTATAATTATATATTTGATATATTACTTTGCATTAACTAGTATCGGTTCACTTTAGACGGATTTTCTCACTCGGATGTGCGCATTGTATATGCGATATACTTTTGTGCACTTGCTTGTATCATGTTTGATGATACATGTCATGCTAGGGTTCAAGTGTAAAGATTAAACCTTGGTTAATGAAATAGTTTAGGGTTTCCTTTTTGTTATTCATTTATCTATTTATTTATCCTTTTTATTTTTGATAAATGAATAAATGAAAATGAGAAAAGAATGGTGGCTTCTTTTGTTCTTTAGTTGAAGCTTCATGAAGCTTTGTTCAAGTCAACCATACTTATCTCATCCTTAACCCTAACCATTCCCACTAACCATGATTCATTCTCTACACTTAACTCTAGTTAATATTATGATAAGAATTCATTTTCTTTTCATTTTCTATTAACTTATCATAATGTTTTTCTTCTTCTTCTTCATGCTTCAAGTGAAGAAGCTTGAAGTCCATCAATGGTGATTGATGCATATGAGTGAGAAATCCAATTCTAAAGTCTACCCACTTCCTATTTCTTCATCCTCTACCTCTTGCCAAGTAGTAGAGTGTGTTTCCTTCACAAGATTTTAGGGTTTGGTGAAGGTGGAGCTTGATTCATCGATGCCTCGACGTAGATCATCTTCGGCATGGACATCGACGACCTAGCTTGCCCATTCTCCGACGAAGTCGACTCTAGAGCCCGGATTTGATTTGGACAGCGGAGATGACCTCGTTGCGGAGCCGTGGAGGTGGATATCCGGATCTACAAAGGTTGTAATTTCCGTATCTCTTTAGTTAACTGTTAACTAGTTCTTGTTCGCCTAGATATCTAGCAAACGATCCGTACTTTAGGGTTTGTAGGCACCATAATTTTTGAAATTGCCATGGTTGATGGCTTGGGAGACCTCACTAGAGTGCCTAGGAACCCTGCAGTGGTATCAGAGCCTAGCTAGAGCCTTAGGCGATCCCCGGACGGAATTAGAAACCCGATCGAACCAAAATCCCATTGCAAAATTGCTCTCTGTACTTTTTTCAAAACTGTTGATTTTTGGCAATTAAAAATATCCAGAAAAACAAGCAGGCTTTTTTAAGAATTACTGTGAAATTTGGTACCCTAATTCCACAATAGCGCGGCGGAAGCGCCGCACAAAGGGGGTTTCCGCGGCGGAAGGGCCGCCAATAAGAATCCGACACGTGTCAAATTTCACAGTAACTCGTAAAATTCAATGCTCATTTTCCTGGAATATTTAAACTGAACTCAAGAGTTGAGTTGTTCTGAGTTGTTTTGGGAATCATTGTTTCGATCGGAAAGTCTAATTCTGTCCATGTGTTTTCCGGATAAATTTTAGAATATGTTAAAAAGTTCGACCGGATATAAATACCCAACTTTTCCCCTGTCGGGAAATTTCCAAGTGTTGGATTTTTCCGTAGTTTAACGACGTTCTAAGTAGTGCAAGTAACGCGATGGTCCCTCTAGAAGACACAAACCTTAACTCGATTATGTGACCGTCTTGAACTGCCCTTTGAACCTTCGGGTTTGGGGCAGTACGGCGTGCCACATGTGAGGCGTTGGCTTGACCCTTCTACGGCTGGACCGTTGGTACTGAGGTACGAACTGAATGTTGTTAGACTAGTTTCATGTGTTGATCTGTATCGGGAAAACTTGGGTGTTAGATTGTTCGATCGAAAAGTTTAACATTTTCTGTTTATCTGGAATGGGATACAATAATTGGAATTCACAATGAGTTATATGATAACTAAATGAATGTTATAAACATAGCAGTTTAGTCTCACTTGATCGGTTGCCACGGAATTTTGATGTGATCAAAAGTCCGTTGCAATCACGTAGCGTACGCGGATACTCGCCGGGTAAACTTAATAGACAGCCTCACTCCATAGCCCCGACCAAGTGACTGTAGGAGAACCCCGTCGCCGAAAGCATCCCTCCGGGTGCTCGCGGTAGCGGTGTTCCGCCTTGGTGCACTTCGTCGCCGGTATCGGGGGTGCGGCCGCCTACTTAAGTTTGCGACGAGCATTCGATCAGACTGTCGGGAATCCTGTTGAATTCCCTGACTAGATATTGAAAAGAGTTTTCGATTTTGAGACTAAAATGCGGGGTTTATAATTGTTAGGCATGCGATGTCTAAGTAATTCATTTGGTCAGGCATGCGATGTCTGAGGTGGTTGCGGATTCCAACTGTTGTAGTTTTACACTTTCTTTTCTGTGACCGTAAGTGTAATATGTGATATCGCCGGTTTCGTTGCTATATGTCAACGACAATTGGGATGGACATATTTACTTACGTTGATGACATCTGATGTTATGTGTTGCTGGATATGTTATATTGGATCGTCGTGTTTGAATAGCCGGGGGTTTTTATATGAGATGAGTGTTTTTCATTTTCATTCATGTAAAAACTTGTATGTAATATTCTTTTATTGGGGCGCTTCCAGGTTGCGGAAGTTGTCACCTGTTGTATATTATTTACTTTTCCGCACTAGGATAGACCCAAGGAGGAGGGCACAAGTAACCGGGTTCTGGAGTCCAGTGGGAGACCAACTCGAGGAGTCGAGTCCGGGTCTCCTAACTCCAGAATTGGTAGGGTTGCTTGCCGCTCTCGTAGGGGTCTAGGGGTGTGGGTTTGGCTATTCATCACGACCGTGGAATCCGTGTTTTATACTGGCTCGTATTGAAAACACGGACGTCCTAGTATATCCAATATTTCATATGATTCTTCTGCTGCGATATCTGTGATGAGATCATGTGATGTTTCTGTGATGGATATAGTATATAGTATATATGATATATTATATAGACGTTACTTATGTTTTACACCCGCGCTAGCCCTGCCCTGCTCTGCCGTTAGTTACCTAACCTAACGGTGCACGAGGGGACATCGAGGCGAATGCGGATGGCATAAGTGTACGTCATATCTATCTGTGATGTTTAGGTAAATAAATGATGGGACTTCATTAATGTGATTAATGAAATTAAAAGAAACCTAAGATGTTGTAGAATCGAATTTCAAAATAAAACAGGTAGCTACAGTTCTTGCTTTGCATAGCGGTATATGTGATATATCCTGCACTTTATTCGATGAGGAAAGGACCGAGATCCCTTCACCGGGAGTGACTCCTTTAGCAATAACTGGCAGATGCTACACATTCGGTTTGTCTTTTGATTGCTTTTAAGTGTTTTTGCTTTGCACAGTGATATATGTGATATATCCCGCACCTCATTCGACGAGGAAAGGACCGACGATCCCTTCACCGGGAGTGACTCCTTTAGCAAAACTAGAAAAGCCTCAAAAGCACTCCATTTCAAAATTCATTCGATCCTACAGCGATATCAAGTTCATTACGCAATAGGTTTTCAGAAAAACCTGTCGTAGCCCTCCGTCATTTCAGATAAGTACTAGTTAGTATTCGTGCTACGTTTGTTGACTATGTTAAGGCGTAGTGTGCGGTAGCTAACTATTGGTTATCTGTATTAGCATATGATGCGATTGGATTAGGGTAGTCGTGCGACTTTGTTGACTATGTTAAGGGTCGTGCGGGTGGGTTTAATTCAATCGGGAAATGACGGGTTGAACTTGACTAGCACTTATGATTTGTTGACTATGTTAAGGTCATATAGCTGCTAGGGGCAAAATATTATCGGGAATTTCAAGTGTTGAAATTTGCAATGAGATTGCATACCTTCTATGAGATAGTTGGATCCCGATACCCGCTGCGAGTAAGTGTTACTCCTGGGAGAGTTTTATACATTACAATTAGCCGATCAAGTAGGTGTCTAGAAAGGTGTCAACGGGGTTACGCCTCTGGGAAAACGAGGTTTACAGTAATTAGGTTCGTGCGAAAGCACGGGGGACCTCCCTCAAAGTACCGACACTGGCCTGGCTGAAAGATTGGCGAACTTGTAGTGTATAATTAATCCCGGCTAGTCTTTCCTTTTAGGGTTTGAAGGAAGATTTGATAAAAAGCAGTGGGAGCCATCCTGATTAGATAAAATAATAACCAATCTATTCTTGACAGAGCGCACGCTGAGTGTTTTCTTCTCTCTCTCTCCAGGTAGCGACCATATCACGTCTTAATCAAGATAATAATACGGAATATTGACCGAACCCGCTTGTTTTACTGAGCTGGGGAACGTTGGTCCCGCTCCAACTTATAATTGTTATAAGACAGAGCAGGAAATTGGGGATTACCAGAATTCCCGTGCCGCCCAAACGAAGAGAGTGCATGTTGATGCATCATCTTCGGGTGTGTTCATTATACAGAACTGTTTCTCAGTATCCTTTACGTCCTGGGTATATGATACCGGATCAGGATCCCAGATATGTAATCTGTTACATAGGGCTACAGATAGGTAGAGAACTGAGAACGGGTGATAAGTTTCATGAGGCAGAAAACGGGGCAAGTGTTGCAGCCAAGTCTGTCGGTCACTGTCACCCTGTATTACGATACATTGATTCTGAACGAATGTTATTAGATACCGAACCTGATATACAAAATCATATCAGTTTCTTTATTGGTAAAGAAATGGTAAAATTTTGTATTGTTGGATAATGTTTTGAATATTTCCTATATCAAAAGTTGATCGGTTCAGGCACGTTATCTAAAAGCATTAATGTTCTAAATCAAACTACAGTTCTAAGTATACAGAACACACATAAGAGAAAGAGTTCAGAAATGAACGAATTCTTCTTGAGGTATTGTAGACTAGGTCAGATCAATGCGACCCGACTAGCTAGAGTTACATATAGATGCATATTTAAATCAGTTTGAATTTACATCTTGTGAAACTCGCCAGTCATGTCACAAAGATAAGATGACCACAGCTCCGTTTATTGGAAACAGAGAAAGAGTTAGTGAACTCTTGGGATGATACATGTTGATGTATAAAGGTCCCCAGTCTACACATGCCAAGATCGGTTCTTTGTACTTCATTATGCTCTCTGATGATCTCTTTAGATTCAGACCTATGTTCATGTTGAAACAAAAGTCCGAACCTTTTGAGATATTCACAGAATATAAGTTAGAAGTAGAGAACCAAAATACGGGTAAAAGTATTATATCCTATGATGAGATCAAGGAGGAGAATACTTGAGCACGGAAATCCTAGACTATTCTAAAGGAGAATGAGATTCTCTCTCAGCATTACTCCTCCGTATACACCATAGCACGATGGTATATCGGGGTGGAGCAATTACACCCTATGTGATAAGGTGTGCTCTATGATGAGTAATACTGAGTTACCTATTTCCTTTTGGGTGTTATGCACTTGAGAAGCTGCATACCTATTGAATAGGGTTCGAATCAAATCAGTTGCCTACCACTCCATATGAGATATGGAAAGGGAAGAGCCCATGTCTTAAGCCAGTTAAGATTTGGATTTGTCCGGCCTATGTCTAAAAGCAAAATCCGAACAAGCTCGAGGCAAGGTCAGTTATGTACAACTGGAAAGGTTCCAGCTATACAAACTACAGCTGATGATTTGATAGAACCAAAGTATTCAGTAGAAACCAACGAACCACAGCCTCTCCGCCGATCTAGTAGGGTTCCTCACCCACCAGAGAGATACTTCAGTTTCTCTATGACAGTGGGAGCGAGGATTGCATCATGAGATGATGACCCAACTAGTTTCGAGCTGGCCATCAGGAGTGGGACTCTGTAAGAATGGCTGGATGTTTAGTGATCTGAGATGGAATCCTTATACACCAACAAAGTATGGACTTTGGTTGCTATATCTGAAGGGTTAAATCCCCATCAGGAGCAAGTATATCTTGAGAAGATTACTTGGTGTACATGGAAGAGTTGAGACTTTCAAAGCTAGACTTGTTAAAAGTTTGCATCATTTACCAGGCGTGGATTATGATGAAACCTTTTCAAGGATCTATGCTTAAGTCCATCCAGATCCTACTTACCACGGCTACATACCATGACTACGATATCTGGTGGTTGGGTGTCTTGACTGCTTTTCTAAATGATGATTTAGAAGAGTGCGTCTGTAAATACACAGCCAGAGGGCTTCGTAGACAGTGGGAGCAGCGGAAACGTGTGCAAGATGCTTTATAGGATAAAGCAGACATCGCGGAGTTGGAACGTCTGTTTTGATGAAGTAGTCAAAGAGTTTGACATCATCAAAATGGTAGATGAACCTTGTATAAACAAAAAGGTAGTAGGGAGTATGGTGATGATCCTCGTAGAGTACGTGGATGACATACTCTTGATAAGAAAAGAGTTTCTTATGCTACGCTCGATCAATCTCCGCTTATCACAATGATTCTCCATATAGGATCAAAGTGATACCTCCTAAATCCTGGATTTTGGATCTATGAGATAGATTTAATTGGATGTTAGGATTCTCACTAGTTGTAGTGAGACGGTATCAAACGATCCTGGGGAGAATCACTGGAAGGGTTCCAGGGTGATAAAGACGACTGAATGTCAGTCGCAGGCATTGTCTTAACCCTCAGTAAAGGGACGGTATGTTGGAAGAGTTCCAAGCTAGATACCGTGACATACTAGACGATAAAGGCTGGATACATCGCTACTTAAGATGCTACCAAAGAGGCAGTCTGGGTGTATATTGGTTCATGAGATGAACTACGTTCCCACCATTGTGAGACAATGGAGTTGTGGCTTATGCCAAGGAACGCCGGTCCCATCAGTGATCCAGACATATTCTAAGGCAGTATCGCCTGATCATGGAGATAGTTGATCTACAGGGTGATCGAGGTTTGGAGAGTAGACTCAGAGGACAACACAGCGGATCCACTCACAAAGGCCTGTTCCCAGAGAGAGACTTTTATGGGATGGTTGAGTATGAGATACTTCAAACCACTGCTACAGATGGCCCTAGTGCAAGTGGGAGATTGTTAGTTATATGTATGCCCTAGAGGCCATTACTATACATAGGATGTATATTGTAGTGGATGCTGGGACATATATAGGGAGGACTTTCTTGCTCGACATGATAGTATGCTATCTGGTTGCTCTTTACCTTAACGTGTATACTGATTGTCTCTCTGTTACATGTTGGTAAAGCCCTTAGGATCTGTACTTGACTACCTGGACTATGATGCGGATCATACTAGTGGGGACATGGTAGTCCATAAGTACATCCTTCACAGTCCCTAGTCGTGGGTGTATCGAGATGGGGCATCGATAATACCAGAGTAGACTAGCGTGTACCTTCTCGACCCATACAGATGGGCGATGGATGATCCCATATCCATCGGTGTTTGACATCAGAGGAGATATACGGGTGCTCAGTAGAGACTGGGTACACTGGACGGACTCGCCGAGAACTCCCAGATGGTATTATACCTCACGTCAGATGGCAGTTCTCTGGTGACACTGGTACAGAGTAGTCTGTTGACCCGAGATCGTCATAGAGTCTTGTGTGGTTCCCACTGTGCTTTGATTTCCATCTTACCACGTCCAAGAGGGCGTGCAAAACGGTGGTTTTTGGGTACAGTCCCGAGTCACATGGAGGCAATGAGCGATAGGAGGGGATTCGTCTCTCCCGGTATATGGGGGTTGATGTTGCGCTGTGTTCGATTGGCTATAACAGGAAATCCCTGGCCAGGGTTGCTGAGATTTACTGGTAAGTGTTACCAGTAGTTTCTCGAACAGTTATAGACCTCACATCGACACGACTTATTGAGCTACTGGGGTCTGACGTTTACCACCCCTAGGCGAGATATGCAACATATCAGACGATCAGACCGGACTGTACGGTAGTGTTACTGGTCGGATTCACTGGAGTGTGAGCGGGCTTGCTCGTCGATCTTCAGATCGCTCAATACCCGGGTGGCCGTTACGTTTAGCAGACCGCTTGCGGCTTGTGGATGTTTGATATGATCATCATCTGCTGCCGGCGTATTGACGAGTCTTTAGAGTCCTACACAGAGGTTTCCTGGCTCAAGCGAAACGAAATAGGAGTGCATATGAGATATGTGCGGGACCGAGAATAATGCGTGTATGTGATACCGTATTATATTCTCGCGATAAATATATCGAATGGTTGTATGCGATATAACCTAGTTATCGATTCAAGCGTCGATTCGATAAGCCGATATATTAGATACCAGTCGGTTATGTGCGCATGACCGGATCATTGAATCAAGTGTTGATTTAATGATTTAATGTATAATTATATATTTGATATATTACTTTGCATTAACTAGTATCGGTTCACTTTAGACGGATTTTCTCACTCGGATGTGCGCATTGTATATGCGATATACTTTTGTGCACTTGCTTGTATCATGTTTGATGATACATGTCATGCTAGGGTTCAAGTGTAAAGATTAAACCTTGGTTAATGAAATAGTTTAGGGTTTCCTTTTTGTTATTCATTTATCTATTTATTTATCCTTTTTATTTTTGATAAATGAATAAATGAAAATGAGAAAAGAATGGTGGCTTCTTTTGTTCTTTAGTTGAAGCTTCATGAAGCTTTGTTCAAGTCAACCATACTTATCTCATCCTTAACCCTAACCATTCCCACTAACCATGATTCATTCTCTACACTTAACTCTAGTTAATATTATGATAAGAATTCATTTTCTTTTCATTTTCTATTAACTTATCATAATGTTTTTCTTCTTCTTCTTCATGCTTCAAGTGAAGAAGCTTGAAGTCCATCAATGGTGATTGATGCATATGAGTGAGAAATCCAATTCTAAAGTCTACCCACTTCCTATTTCTTCATCCTCTACCTCTTGCCAAGTAGTAGAGTGTGTTTCCTTCACAAGATTTTAGGGTTTGGTGAAGGTGGAGCTTGATTCATCGATGCCTCGACGTAGATCATCTTCGGCATGGACATCGACGACCTAGCTTGCCCATTCTCCGACGAAGTCGACTCTAGAGCCCGGATTTGATTTGGACAGCGGAGATGACCTCGTTGCGGAGCCGTGGAGGTGGATATCCGGATCTACAAAGGTTGTAATTTCCGTATCTCTTTAGTTAACTGTTAACTAGTTCTTGTTCGCCTAGATATCTAGTAAACGATCCGTACTTTAGGGTTTGTAGGCACCATAATTTTTGAAATTGCCATGGTTGATGGCTTGGGAGACCTCACTAGAGTGCCTAGGAACCCTGCACCTTCCCCACAAGCTGTCCCGCTACCTTTGCCATTTTTTCCTTTCTCTTGGCTTCCACTTTACTAACACCGCCCCTTGGTTTGGTGGGGGCTTTCTTCTTCTTTCGTTTGGCTTTCGCCCTGGACCTAGAAGAAGAAGGTCCTCCAACAGACAAATCGGGTGTTTCCTTTACTTTCTTCAGGGTGCCCTCTGCACTCCTCAACATGTTAAGGAGTTCTGGAAGTTCAACTTCCATTCCTTGCATGTTGAAGTTCAGGATAAACTGGGCGTAAGTGGAAGAAAGGGACTGGAGAATCAAGTCGGTGTAGAGCTCGTTCTATAACGTGGTCCCAAGGTCCGCGAGCTCTTCAATGTAGCAAATCATCTGAAGCACGTGTTCCGCTACAGATGATCCGACGGACAATCTCGCCGAAAACAACTTTTTCGAGACTTCGTATCTGGCGATACGGGATTGCTCTCCATACAGATCTTTTGTATGGAGAAATATGGATTCTAGGTCCATTTCCTCGTGCCTCCTCTGATGTTTGTTGTCCATAGAGGCAAGCACGATGCACTTGGCCCTCGCGCAATCAATTTCCCTGATCATACGGATTTTCTTATCCGCAATGCTGGATTTAGGACCTGGGACAGGGGGAGCTTTGGTGGTAAGAAGATACCCCAACTTGTCATAAGTGATTGCCATTTTGACATTCCTGAGCCAATCTTTCTTGTTTGGCCCTGTCAGTATGTTTTTATCTAGCAGTAACTTAATTCCGGTCATGATGTTTGGTCGCTGCAGTTAGGATAGAGAGAAGAAACACTTTAGCATGATGCTCTTGTAAGTTTAGAGTGGTTTTTAATTTGTCTAAACAGGGTGGCTCCCACTGTTTCTGTAGGGTTCCTAGGCACTCAAGTGAGGTCTCACAAGCCATCAACCATGGCAATTTCAAATTCTACGGTGCCGAGAGACCCGACTACGGATCGTTTGCTAGAAAACTAGGCGAAAAAGCTAACTAGTTAACACTTAACTACAAGATACGGAAATACAACCTTTATAGATCCGGTGCTCCACCTCCATAGCTCCGCAACGAGGTCCTCTCCGCTGTCCAAATCAAATCCGGGCTCAAGCGTCGGCTTCGTCGAAGAATGGGCAAGCTAGGTCGTCGATGTCCATGCCGAAGATGATCTACGTCGAAGCATCACTAGATCGAGCTCCACCTTCACCAAGTCTTGAAAACTTGTGAAGGAAACACACTCTACTACTTGGCAAGAGGTAGAGGATGAAGAAAGAGGAAGTGGGTAGACTTTAGAATTGGATTTCTCACTCAAATCATCAATCCACCATTGATGAAGAAAGCTTTTCTTCACTTCAAGGAAGAAGAAGAAGGAAATTGTTATGATAAGAATTATTTAAAATGAAAAGAATAATCCATTCTTATCATAAGTGAACCATGGTAAAGTGTAGAGAGCTAATCATGGTTAAAGGAATGGTTAGGGTCAAGCTAGAGACAAAATGGTCAGTTAGTCAAAAGATCAAGAAGCTTCAACTAGAATCCAAAATTAGCAACCATTTCATTTCATTTTCTTTTATTCATTTATCATAAATAAATGGATAATTAAATAAGATAAATGAATAACAAATAATAAACCCTAACCATCATCTTAACCTTTGTTTAATTCTATACACTTAACCAAAAACCATGTATCATCAAACATGATACAAACATGTGCACAAAATCATATCGCATATTTAATGCGCACATCCGAGCGAGAAAATCCATTTAAAGTGAACCGATACTAGTTAATGCAAAGTAATATATCAAATATATAATTATGCATCAAATCATTAAATCAACACTTGATTTAACGATCCGGTCATATCGTATATAACCGACTAGTATGCAATGCATCGGTTTATCGAATCAACCCTTGATTCGATAACTAGGGTATATCGCATATAACCTAATCGATACATTCATCGCGAGAATGAAATACGGTATCACATACACGCATTATTCTCGGTCCCGCACATATCTCATATGCGCTCCTATTTCGTTTCGCTTGAGCCAGGAAACATCTGTGTAGGACTCTAAAGACTCGTCAATACGCCGGCAGCAGATGATGATCATATCAAGCATCCACAAGCCGCAAGCGGTCTGCTAAACTTAATGGCCACCCGGGTATTGAGCGATCTGAAGATCGACGATCAAGCCCGCTCACACTCCAGTGAATCCGACCAGTAACACTACCGTACAGTCCGGTCTGTTCGTCTGATATGTCGCATATCTCGCCTAGGGGTGGTAAACTTCAGACCCCAATAGCTCGATAAGTCGTGTCGATATGAGGTCTATAACTATTCGAGAAACTACTGGTAACACTTACCACTAAATCTCAGCAACCCTGGCCCGGGATTTCCTGTTATAGCCAATCGAACACAGCGCAACATCAACTCCCTATACCGGGAGAGACGAATCCCCTCCTATCGCTCATTGCCTCCATGTGACTCGGGACTGTACCCAAAAACCACCGTTTTGCATGCCCTCTTGGACGTGGTAAGATGGAAATCAAAGCACAGTGGGAACCACACAAGACTCTATGACGATCTCGGGTCAACAGACTACTCTGTACCAGTGTCACCAGAGAACTGCCATCTGACGTGAGGTATAATACCATCTGGGAGTTCTCGACGAGTCCGTCCAGTGTACCCAGTCTCTACTGAGCACCCGTATATCATCTCTGATGTCAAACACCAATGGATATGGGATCATCCATCGCCCATCTGTATGGGTCGAGAAGGTATACGCTAGTCTACTCTGGTATATCGATGCCCCATCTCGATATACCCACGACTAGGGACTGTGAAGGATGTACTTATGGACTACCATGTCCCCACTAGTATGATCCGCATCATAGTCCAGGTAGTCAAGCACACATCCTAAGGGCTTTACCAACATGTAACAGAGAGACAATCAGCATACACGTTAAGGTAAAGAGCAACCAGATAGCATACTATCATGTCGAGCAAGAAAGTCCTCCCTATATATGTCCCAGCATCCACTACAATATACATCCTATGTATAGTAATGGCCTCTAGGGCATACATATAACTAACAATCTCCCACTTGCACTAGGGCCATCTGTAGCAGTGGTTGCAGTATCTCATACTCAACCATCCCATAAAAGTCTCTCTCTGGGAACAGGCCTTTGTGAGTGGATCCGCTGTGTTGTCCTCTGAGTCTTCTCTCCAACCCTCGATCACCATGGAGATCAACCATCTCCATGATCAGGTGACACTGCCTTAGAATATGTCCGGATCACTGATGGGACGGACGTTCCTTGGCATAAGCCACAACTCCATTGTCTCACAATGGTTGGAACAAAGTTCATCTTATGAACTAATATACACCCAGACAGCCTCTTTGGTAGCATCTTAAGTAGCGATCTATCCTGCCTTCATCGTCTAGTATGTCACGATATCTAGCTTGGAACTCTTCCAACATACCGTCCCTTTACTGAGGGTAAAGACAATGCCTGCGACTGACATTCAGTCGTCTTTATCACCCTGGAACCCTTCCAGTGATTCTCCCCAGGATCAACTGATACCATCTCACTACAGCTAGTGAGATTCCTAATATCCAATTAGATCTATCTCATAGATCCAAAATCCAGGATTTAGTAGGTATCACTTTGATCCTATGTGGATAATCATTGTGATAATCGGAGATCGACCGAGCGTAGCATAGGAAACTCCTTCCCTATCAAGAGTATGTCATCCACGTATTCTACGAGGATCACCACCATACTCCCTACTACCTTTTTGTTTATACAAGGTTCATCTACCATTTTGATGATGTCAACTTCTTTGACCACTACATCAAAATAGATGTTCCAACTCCGCGATGCCTGCTTTATCCTATAAAGCATCTTGCACACGTTTCCGCTGCTCCCACTGTCTACGAGGCCCTCTGGCTGTGTACTTATAGACGAACTATTCTAAAACATCATTTAGAAAAGCAGTCATGGCACCCAACCGCCAGATATCGTAGTTATGGTATGTAGCCGTGGGAAGTAGGATCTGGATGGACTTAAGCATAGCTACTGGAAAAGGTTTCATCATTATCCACGCCTGGTCGATGACGAAAACCTTTAACAATTCTAGCTTTGAAAGTCTCAACTTTTCCATCTACACCAAGTAATCTTCTCAAGATATACTTGCTCCTGATGGGGATTTAACCCTTCAGATATAGCAACCAAAGTCCATACTTTGTTGGTGTATAAGGATTACATCTCAGATCGATAAACATCCAGCCATTCTTACAGAGTCTCACTCCTGATGGCCAGCACGAAACTAGTTGGGTCATCATCTCATGATGTAATCCTCGCTCCCACTGTCATAGAGAAACCGAAGTATCTCTCAGGTCGGTGAGGAACCCTACTAGATCGGCGGAGAGGCTGAGGTTCGTTGGAATCTACTGAATCCTTTGGTTCTATCAAATCATGTGCTGTAGTTTGTATAGCTGGAACATTTCCAGTTCTACATTACAGACCTTGCCTCGAGCTTGTCCGGATTTTGCTTTTAGACATAGGCCGGTCAACCCCAAATCTTAACTAGCTTAAGACATGGGTTCTTCCTTTTCCATATCTCATATGAAATGGTAGGCGACTGATTTGATTTGAACCCTATTCAATAGGTATGCAGCTTCTCAAGTGCATAACTCCCAAAAAGGAAATAGGTAACTCAGTAGTACTCATCATAGAGCACACCTTATCATATAGGGTGTGATTGCTCCGCCCCGATATACCATCGTGCCATGGTGTATACGGAGGAGTAATGCCGAGAGAGAATCTCATTCTCCTTTAGAATAATCCAGGATTTCCGTGCTCAAGTATTCTCCTCCTTGATCTCATAAAAGGACATAATACTTATACCGGTATTTTGGTTCTCTACTTCTAAATCATATTCTGTGAATATCTCAAAAGGTTCGGACTTGTGTTTCAACAGGAACATATGTCTGAATCTTGAGAGATTATCAGAGAATGTAATGAAGTATAAAGAACCGGTCTTGGCATGTGTAGACAGGGGACCTAACATACATCAACATGTATCATCCCAAGAGTTCACTAACTCTTTCTCTGTTTCCAGTAAACGGAGCTATGGTCATCTTATCTTTGTGACATGACTGGAGAGTTTCACAAGATGTAAATTCAAACTAATTTAAATATGCATCTTTATGTAACTCTAGCCAGTCGGGTCGCATTGATCTGACCTAGTCTACAATGCCTCAAGAAGGATTCGTTCATTTTTGAACTCTTCCTCTTTTGTGTGTGTTCCGTATACTAAGAACTGTAGTTTGATTTAGAACATCAATGCTTTTAGATAACGTGCCTGAACCGATCAACTTTTGATATAGGAAATGTTCAAAACATTATCCATCTATACAAAATTTTATCATTTCTTTACTAATAAAGAGATAGATATGATTTTGTATATCAGGTTCGGTATCTAATAACATTCGTTCAGAATCAATGTATTGGTAATACAGGGTGACAGTGACCGACAGACTTGGCTGCAACTCTTGCCCCGTTTTCTGCCTCATGAAACTTATCACCCGTTCTCAGTTCTCTACCCTTCTGTAGCCCTATGTAACTGATTACATATGTGGGATCCTGATCTGGTATCACATACCCAGGACGTAGAGGATACTGAGAAACAGTTCTCTGTAATGAACACACCCGAAGATGATGCATCAGCATGCACTCTCTTCGTTTGGGCGGCATGGGAAATCTGGTATTCCCCAAATTCCTGCTCTGTCTTATAACAATTATAGGTTGGAGCAGGACCAACATTCCCCAGCTCAGTATAACAAGCGGGTTCGGTCAATATTCCGTATTATTATCTTGATTAAGGCGTGATATGGTCGCTACCAGGAGAGAGAGAGAAGAAAACACTCAGCGTGCGCTCTGTCAAGAATAGATTGGTTATTATTTTATCTAATCAGGATGGCTCCCACTGCTTTTTATCAAATCTTCCTTCAAACCCTAAAAGGAAAGACTAGCCGGGATTAATTACACACTACAAGTTCGCCAATCTTTCAGCCAGGCCAGTGTCGGTACTTTGAGGGAGGTCCCCCGTGCTTTCGCACGAACCTAATTAATGTAAACCTCGTTTTCCCAGAGGCTTAACCTCGTTAACACCTTTCTAGACACCTACTTTATAGGCTAATTGTAATGTGTAAAACTCTCCCAGGAGTAACACTTACTCGCAGCGGGTATCGGGATCCAACTATCTCATAGAAGGTATGCAATCTCATTGCAAATCTCAACACTTGAAATTCCCGATAATATTTTGCCCCTAGCGTCCTATGACCTTGACGCAGGCCAACAAACCATAGTCCGCTAGTCAAGTTCAACCCGTCATTTCCTGATTGAATTAAGCCCACCCGCACGACCCTTGACGCAGGCCAACAAAGTCGTACGACTACCCTAATCCAATCATATCATATGCTTATGCAGATAAGCACCAGTTAGCTACCGCACACTACGCCTTGACGCAGGCCAACAAACGTAGCACGAATACTAATTACTACTTATCTGAAATGACGGAGGGCTACGACAGGTTTTTCTGAAAACCTATTGCGTATTGAACTTGATATCGTTGTAGAATCAAATGATTTTAAAAATGGAGTGTTTTTGAGGCTTTTCTAGTTTTGCTAAAGGAGTCACTCCCGATGAAGGGATCGTCGGTCCTTTCCTCGTCGAATGAGGTGCGGGATACATCATATATATCACTGTGCAAAGCAAAAACACTTAAAAGCAAACAAAAGACAAACCGAGTGTGTAGCATCTGCCAGTTATTGCTAAAGGAGTCACTCCCGGTGAAGGGATCTCGGTCCTTTCCTTATCGAATAAGGTGCAGGATATATCACATATACCGCTGTGCAAAGCAAGAACTGTAGCTACCTGTTTTATTTTGAAATTCAATTCTACAACATCTTAGGTTTCTTTTATTTCATTAATCACATTAATGAAGTCCCATCATTTAAGTACCTAAACATCACAGATAGATATGACGTACACTTATGCCATCTGAATTCGCCTCGATGTTCCCTCGTGAACCGTTAGGTTAGGTAACTAACGACAGAGCAGGGCAGGGCTAGCGCGGGTGTAAAACATAAGTAACGTCTATATAATATAGCATATATACTATATACTATATCTATCACAGAACATCACATGATCACATCATAGATATCGCAGCAGAAGAATCATATGAAATATTGGATATACTAGGACGTCCTTGTTTTCAATACGAGCCAGTATGAAACACGGATTCCACGGTCGTGATGAATAGCCAAACCCACACCCCTAGACCCCTACGAGAGCGGCAAGCAACCCTACCAATTCTGGAGTTAGGAGACCCGGACTCGACTCCTCGAGTTGGTCTCCCACTGGACTCCAGAACCCGGTTACTTATGCCCTCCTCCTTGGGTCTATCCTAGTGCGGAAAAGTAAATAATATACAAACGGTGACATCTTCCGCAACCTGGAAGTGCCCCAAATAAAAGAATATTACATACAAGTTTTTACATGAATTAAAATGAAAAACACTCATCTCACATAAAAACCCCCCGGCTATTCAAACACGACGATCCAATATAACATATCCAGCAACACATAACATCACATGTCATCAACGTAAGTAAATATGCGCATCCCAATTGTCGTTGACATATAGCAACGAAACCGGCGATATCACATATTACACTTACGGTCACAGAAAAGAAAATGTAAAACTACAACAGTTGGAATCCGCAACCACCTCAGACATCGCATGCCTGACCAAATGAATTACTTAGACATCGCATGCCTAACCATTATAAACCCCGCATTTTAGTCTCTTTATCGAAAACACTTTTCAATATCAAGTCGGGTAATTTAACAAGATTCCCGACATCCTGATCGAATGCTCGTCGCAAACTTCAGTAGACGGCCGCACCCCCGACACCGTCGACAAAGTGCACCAAGGCGGAACACCGCTACCGCGAGCACCCGAACGGATGCTTTCGGCGACGGGGTTCTCCTACAGTCACTTGGTCGGGCCTATGGGGTGTAGCTGTCTATTAAGTTTACCCGGCGAGTATCCGCGTACGCTACGTGATTGCGACGGACTTTTGATCACATCAAAATTCCGTGGCAACCGATCAAGTGAGACTAAATTGCTACGTTTATAACATTCATTCAGTTATCTCATAACTATTGTGAATTCCAATTATTATATCCCATTCCAGATAAACAGAAAATGTTAAACTTTCCGATTGAATATTCGAACACCCAAGTTTTCCCGATACAGATCAACACATGAAATAAGTCTAACAACATTCAGTTCGTGCCTCAGTACCAACGGTCCAGCCGTAGAAGGGTCAAGCCAACGCCTCACATGTGGCACGCCGTACTGCCCCAAACCCGAAGGTTCAAAGGGCAGTTCAAGACGGTCACATAATCGAGTTAAGGTTTGTTGTCTTCTAGAGGGACCATCGAGTTACTTGCACTACTTAGAACGTCGTTAAACTACGGAAAAATCCAACACTTGGAAATTTCCCGACAGGGGAAAAATTGGGTATTTATATCTGGTCGAACTTTTTAACATATTCTAAAATTTATCCGGAAAGCCACATAGACAAAGTTAAAAATCCGATCGATTCATCGAGTCCCCAATCCAACCCAGAAAATAAAACTCTGGAATCAATTTAAAATTCCCAAAAAACTCAGAAGAATTTATCAGGAATTACTGTGGAAAAACCAAGGGCTGACGTCACCAACTTGCCGCGGAAGCGCCGCAGAAGCCAGGCTTCTGCCGCGTTTCCGCGGCTGTTTGCACTGTTCAAGGGAAACGTTTTGCACAGTAATTCTTGTATTTCATTGCTGAATTTTTTAAGCATTTTTAATTGACAAAAAACCACGTTTTACAGAAAAGTCCAGAGAGCATTTTCATGTCGGGGTTTCGGGTCGATCGGAGTTCTAATTCCGTCTAGACTTCGCCTAAGGCTCTAGCTAGGCTCTGATACCACTGTAGGGTTCCTAGGCACTCAAGTGAGGTCTCACAAGCCATCAACCATGGCAATTTCAAATTCTACGGTGCCGAGAGACCCGACTACGGATCGTTTGCTAGAAAACTAGGCGAAAAAGCTAACTAGTTCACACTTAACTACAAGATACGGAAATACAACCTTTGTAGATCCGGTGCTCCACCTCCATAGCTCCGCAACGAGGTCCTTTCCGCTGTCCAAATCAAATCCGGGCTCAAGCGTCGGCTTCGTCGGAGAATAGGCAAGCTAAGTCGTCGATATCCATGCCGAAGATGATCTACGTCGAAGCATCACTAGATCGAGCTCCACCTTCACCAAGTCTT
The DNA here is from genome assembly GCA_030015575.1 of Agapanthus africanus. Taxonomy (NCBI): domain Eukaryota; kingdom Viridiplantae; phylum Streptophyta; class Magnoliopsida; order Asparagales; family Amaryllidaceae; genus Agapanthus; species Agapanthus africanus. The sequence continues at coordinate 223,188,102 of JASDDO010000029.1, forward strand.
GAAAACTTGTGAAGGAAACACACTCTACTACTTGGCAAGAGGTAGAGGATGAAGAAATAGGAAGTGGGTAGACTTTAGAATTGGATTTCTCACTCAAATCATCAATCCACCATTGATGAAGAAAGCTTTTCTTCACTTCAAGGAAGAAGAAGAAGGAAATTGTTATGATAAGAATTATTTAAAATGAAAAGAATAATCCATTCTTATCATAAGTGAACCATGGTAAAGTGTAGAGAGCTAATCATGGTTAAAGGAATGGTTAGGGTCAAGCTAGAGACAAAATGGTCACTTAGTCAAAAGATCAAGAAGCTTCAACTAGAATCCAAAATTAGCAACCATTTCATTTCATTTTATTTTATTCATTTATCATAAATAAATGGATAATTAAATAAGATAAATGAATAACAAATAATAAACCCTAACCATCATCTTAACCTTTGTTTAATTCTATACACTTAACCAAAAACCATGTATCATCAAACATGATACAAACATGTGCACAAAATCATATCGCATATTTAATGCGCACATCCGAGCGAGAAAATCCATTTAAAGTGAACCGATACTAGTTAATGCAAAGTAATATATCAAATATATAATTATGCATCAAATCATTAAATCAACACTTGATTTAACGATCCGGTCATATCGTATATAACCGACTAGTATGCAATGCATCGGTTTATCGAATCAACCCTTGATTCGATAACTAGGGTATATCGCATATAACCTAATCGATACATTCATCGCGAGAATGAAATACGGTATCACATACACGCATTATTCTCGGTCCCGCACATATCTCATATGCGCTCCTATTTCGTTTCGCTTGAGCCAGGAAACCTCTGTGTAGGACTCTAAAGACTCGTCAATACGCCGGCAGCAGATGATGATCATATCAAGCATCCACAAGCCGCAAGCGGTCTGCTAAACGTAACGGCCACCCGGGTATTGAGCGATCTGAAGATCGACGAGCAAGCCCGCTCACACTCCAGTGAATCCGACCAGTAACACTACCGTACAGTCCGGTCTGTTCTTCTGATATGTCGCATATCTCGCCTAGGGGTGGTAAACGTCAGACCCCAATAGCTCGATAAGTCGTGTCGATATGAGGTCTATAACTATTCAAGAAACTACTGGTAACACTTACCAGTAAATCTCAGCAACCCTGGCCAGGGATTTCCTGTTATAGCCAATCGAACACAGCGCAACATCAACTCCCTATACCAGGAGAGACGAATCCCCTCCTATCGCTCATTGCCTCCATGTGACTCGGGACTGTACCCAAAAACCACCGTTTTGCACGCCCTCTTGGACGCGGTAAGATGGAAATCAAAGCACAGTGGGAACCACACAAGACTCTATGTCGATCTCGGGTCAACAGACTACTCTGTACCAGTGTCACCAGAGAACTGCCATCTGACGTGAGGTATAATACCATCTGGGAGTTCTCGGCGAGTCCGTCCAGTGTACCCAGTCTCTACTGAGCACCCGTATATCATCTCTGATGTCAAACACCAATGGATATGGGATCATCCATCGCCCATCTGTATGGGTCGAGAAGGTATACGCTAGTCTATTCTGGTATATCGATGCCCCGTCTCGATATACCCACGACTAGGAACTGTGAAGGATGTACTTATGGACTACCATGTCCCCACTAGTATGATCCGCATCATAGTCCAGGTAGTCAAGCACACATCCTAAGGGCTTTACCAACATGTAACAGAGAGACAATCAGCATACACGTTAAGGTAAAGAGCAACCAGATAGCATACTATCATGTCGAGCAAGAAAGTCCTCCCTATATATGTCCCAGCATCCACTACAATATACATCCTATGTATAGTAATGGCCTCTAGGGCATACATATAACTAACAGTTTCTCGAATCCTTCCTCAAACCAAAAAAGAAGAATTAGGCGGGATCAATCTCACCGTACAATACTTGCTTAACCGTTCAGCCAGGCCAGTGTTGGTACTTCGAGGGTGGTTTTACGACGCTTTCGCGAAGTTCCTTAGTTAAATAATCTCTTTTCCCTGTGGGCGTAGCCCCGCTAACACCTTTCTAGACACCTACTTGGTTTATTGCATTGATCGTTAAGTGAGAAAGTTCCCGAGGAGTAGCATATACCCACAGTAGGATCGGGATCCAAATATCATCGTGTGATAAAACTGAAGGAATCCTACCAGAATCATCACACTCCAAACGGTATGCAGCACTAGCAAGTTTCAGTTTCTTCAGAAACTCCCGATGTGGATTTTTGCCCCATGCTCTTATGACCTTGACGTAGGCCAAAATATCATAAGTCACATGTCAAGTTCTACCCATCATTTACCAGGTTAATTTGAACCCACCCGTACTTACCCTTGACGTAGGCCAAAATGGCAGTATAACTGTCTCAAACCAACGCATCTATCTATACAACAGATAAATATCCGGCAGCTACCAATCACTATGCCTTGGCGTGGGTCAAAATACATAGCTTGAATACTACCGAATATTTAGCTGAAATGATGGAGGGCTAATAATGGTTTTGGCGAAACCGTGAACGTAGTGAACTTGATATAATCGAAGGAACCAGATAGCTTTTTAAAAGGAGTGGTTTGAGATTCGCGTTTAAAAATTAATTTGAAAAGAAATCGAGTGGTTTCGAAATTGTTCCAATGATTTTAACTTTGGTTTATTTTCTTGCATTAATTTAATGCGTCCCATCATTTAATCCGACCATTGCAGAAAACAACGAAAATATGACGTACGCTTATGCCATCCGCATTCGCCACGGGGCCCCGTCATTACCCGTTAGGTTAATTAACTAACAACAGAGCGGGGGCTGGAATAGCGCGGATGCAAAACATAATCAACGCCTACTAGATTTCATATATAGATATATACATTCGTCAGATGCAATGATAGCCATACCAGATCATAGATGATTGTTGGATGTATATGCCCTAGAGGCCTTCATTGTATAGGATACTGGGGATATGTATGTACATAACAGTCTTGCTTAATATGATAGTACGCTATTTGGTTTGTCTTTATCTTGACATATGATATATTTTGTGTAGTATTCATATATATATATATATATATATATATATATATACGTGTTGATAAAGCCCATACGGTGTTTGCCTGACTTCCGGCGTTATGATGGCAGTCATACTAGTGGGAGCTAGATAGTCAATAGGCACATCTTTAGATCTCCCTGGTCGCAGGAGTATCGAGACTGGGCATCGATACTCCGGAGTTGACTGGTGCATACATATCTAGACCCTGAGGAGGGGCGATGGATTGGTCCCGCAGCCATTGGTGGAGTACACCTAAGATTGTATACAGATGCTCACTGGGTGTGAGTACACCGGACATGACTCGCCGAGAACTGACTGGATGGTATTTATACCTAACGTCAGATAGCAGTTCTCAGGTGACATGTGTCCAGATAGTCCATTGACTTAAAGTCGTCATTTGTCTCGTGTGAGTTCCCACTGTGCTTTGATTACTACCCAACCACGGTTCAAAGGAGTCGTGCAAACAGGTTTTAGTTGGGCACAGTCCCGAGCCACGTGGAGGCAGTGAGAGACTGTTAGGGATTCGTCTCTCCCGGTATAGGGAGTTGATATCGCGCAGTGATCGGTTGGTCATTACCATAAGTCTCTGGCCAGGGCTGATTGAGAATTACTGATAGATTGATCTGTAGATTCTCAGATGGTGATAGAGCCATACCGACAGGACTTGTACGGTTATTAGGGGTCTGACGTTTACCACCTCCCTAGACCTTACATGCGATACTCTTAGACGAACAGACCGGACTACACGGATATTTTTATGTACAGGCTCAGTAAGAGTTCGGATGGGTATCCTCACCGGCCTTCTTATCGACATCTACCTGGGGACCGTTACGTACAGCTAGTGCCGCTTGCGGTCTGTGGTTAAACCCACTGCCAGCGTAGTAGTCGAGTCTTTAGAGTCCAACACAGAGTTTTCCCAACTCCAGGCGAAATGATATAGAGGTCATACGGTTTTACGACAAAGGGTTCGGACGAATACGTGTTTAAACGCACGTACGACATTCGAACTGTTTTTACTAGACGGCTTTGGTTTAAGCCAGATTCTAGTATCAGGTTATTGGATTTATACAGTCTAGAGTTTTTCCGTGTTTTCACGGATGCGAGGGGCATTCTCGTAATTTTCCGGGAAGCTTCTAGAAGATGGGTGACTAAGGAGGTTAAGGTGGCATTTTCATTTAATGCAAATTGTGACTCATTAGTGTGATTCACTATGTCATTAATGCATCATTTATTGCTTAATGGCTCACATAGTGAATCACTCATATTGGATTAATGAAGCATGGTGAATAATCATTTAATTCATTTATTTGATAATTCATTATGTTTCATATATTCAAGTGAGAAGCTTTTTCATTCTCATTATTATCTCCACCTTCTCTCTCCTCAAGTTCACTCCTTCTTCAAACCTTAATCCTACCACTCATGAGTTGAGACTAAGGATTAGGATGGACTAAACACTCCATAACCTAACTCTACATCATCTTTCTTACTTTGGTTAGCAAATAGAGAAACTTAGTTACCTCAAGTCTTGAGGTGTAGCTTGGATTAGGGTACTCGGGTGGATCATCTATTACGGAAAGGAGGCCGAGGAGGACATAGAGATCACAAAGACGAAGGACTAAGATCATTAGGTATAATCTCTTTACATAGTAGCTAAGAACTCTATGGTTGTTGTTAATTATCGTTTAGCAAAGATCTTTAGTTAGTCGATGTATGCTTCAAAATAAGATCGTTTTTCATATTTCCGCCTTCCCGCAACTCGTGGAGTGTTGCACATCGACTTACAGTGGTATCAGAGCCTCACTAAACAATAATTAACTCAGTTGCAAAGTCGTATGAATTTCGAATGCAAAACGAACCGGAAAACACCACGATATCACATAGTTTCTGTCGATTTTAAAATAAGGTCCTAAAATTTTTCAGGTTCCTCCAGAATGACCAGCATGAAAATATAAGAACACAGAAGAAAAATGGGCTCCTGAATCGGCCACTGAACCGTGGAACCGCGGCCGATCTCCCCGATCCGCCGCGGATCCGCGGCCGAGTTGGGGCCGATTCAGCCCAGTTTTCCTCTGTGCATCTTTTGTGATATTTTGTGTTTTCTGGTGTTGTTTATTTTCTGCTTAGGTTTCAAATTTACAGAGAAGATTTGGAGTAGAATTTAATGTGTTTAATCGATCGAAATTATACGATGTTTGCTTGTTTGATTATATCTGTGAACTGTATTATGTGTTCGTAAACCTCCTGTAACTGCTAGTATATCGGTTGGTAGGGGGTTGCACATATCTGTAATGTTTTAACTGTTTGTGATTATGAACTCTATTAGACTGTTGTGATGATTAGCCGGGGTTCTGTGATGGGTTATTGTATTAATTCATTCGATATAATTGTAATAAGTTGTAATATTATTTTGTGGGGCACATCCAGGTTGCGGTTGTAGCCACCGTTGTATTATTCCTTTTTACTGTTTTTGCTCCTATGATAGACCCAAGGCGGGGTGCATAAATTACCGGGTATTTCGAAGTGCTTAGTGGCCTACTCACGTTGTTGAGGGAGACCGCTTCACTTCGGGTATTTAACGGGTAGTTTGTCGTACCCGTAGGGGTCTACGGTGGGGTAATGGCTATTCATCACAACTGTGTAATCCGTCTTTTCTTACAGGCTCAAAAGAAACGCGGATTGCTTGCATATCCAATAAAGTTTATCTGTGATCTGGAATGCCTATTATTGCGTCTGACGAATGTACAATATCTATATATGATAGCAATTTAGACGTCACTTATGTTTTACACCCGCGCTAGCCCAGCCCCCGCTCTGCCGTTAGTTAAGTAACCTAACGGGTGATGACGGGATCCCGTGGCGAATGCGGATGGCATAAGAGGACGTTGTATTTTCGTTGTTATCTGTAATGATAGGTTAAAGATGGGACGCATTATTTTTTTAATGCAAAGAAAAATAAAACCTAAACTGAATCGTTGGAATAATTTCTGAAGCCACTCGATTTTCTAGAAAAAGCAAATTTTAATTGCGGAGCTTAAACCACTCCTTTTAAAAGATATCTTGGTTCCTCCGATCAAATCAAGTTCACTACGTTAACGGTTTTTTGCCAAAAACCAGCCGTAACCCTCCGTCGTTTCAAATATACAGCACATCGTATTCATGCTATGCTTGTTGGCCTACGTCAAGGCATAGTGAATGGTAGCAGTGTGGCTTGGTTATTTGTTGCATAGATAGATGTATTAGTATAGGAAAGACGTACAGCCTTGTTGGCCTACGTCAAGGGCATGTACGATGTACCTAAATTAATCAGGACAACGACGGGTAGAACTTGACTTGCGTCTTATGACCTGTTGGCCTACGTCAAGGTCTATAAGAGCTTGGGGTATAAAAATCACATCGGGGGTTTCAAACATAAAGGAAACTTGCAGATTTAGCATACCTTCTGGAGTATGGTGACTAGAGTGGCTTCCATCTAGTGCATCATGCAATGATAGTTGGATCCCGATCCCACTGATGAGTAGGATTACTCTCGGGAAACATTCTCACTTAACAATCAATGCTATAAACCAAGTAGGTGTCCAGAAAGGTGTTAGAGGGGCTACGCCTCCAGGGAAAAGAGGTTATTTAATTAAGGAACTTCGCGAAAGCGTTTGAAAACCTCCCTCGAAGTACCAATACCAGCCTGGCTGAAAGGTTAAGCAAGTATTATGACGTATGATTAAATCCTGACTAGTTCTTCTTTTAAGTTTTGAAGAAGGATTTGAGGTAACAGTGGGAGCCATCATGTTTAGATAAACTAATAACCAATCTAAACTTCCAAGAAGCATATGCTGAGTGTTTTCTTTTCTCTCTCTCTAGCTGCTACCATGACAGGAGTAAAACTAATACTTGAAAAAAATATACTGACCGAGCAGAACTATAAAGATTGGCTAAGGAACGTCAACATTGCACTGACTTATGACAAAGTAGCATACGTTACCACCGCTGTTCCTCCCCTTATCCCTGGACCAGATTCCTCAGTTGTGGACAAGGAAGTTCGCAAAACCTGGGATCTGGATTGTGAGCGAGCTAAGTGTATCGTGCTGGCGTCCATGAACAATGAACTCCAGAAACAGCACGAGAGTATGGATATTGTCTCCATCTTTCTCCATGTTAAGGAATTATATGGAGAGCACTCCCGTATCGCATGGTACGAGACCTCAAGGAAACTATTTCAGATGATGTTAGCTCCAGGATCGCCTGCAGGAGAGCACGTCCTCAAAATGATCAGCCTCATTGAGGAACTCGCAAACATGGGATGCGTGCTAGGGAATGATTTGTATATGGACTTGATTTTGCAGTCCCTTCCCCACACCTTCTCTAAGTTCGTGCATAGCTTCAACATGCACGAAATGGAAGCTGATCTTCCAAAGCTCCTCAACATGTTGAGGGTAGCAGAGACTTCCTTGAAAAAGGAGAAGACCCCCGTTCTGTTTGTTGGCCAATCATCCTCTTCTAAATCTAAAGCAAAAGCTAAAGGGAAGAAGAAGATAAAAGCCACCAAACCGAAGGGTGGGGTCAAGAAGGTGCAGGGAAAGAACAAGGAAGGAAGGGTGAAAGCGGATATAAACGAATGCCATTATTGTCACAAGCAAGGGCACTGGAAGAAGGACTGTATGGCCTTTAAGGCAAAGGAAACGAAGCAAGCGGTTGCTTCTGCTTCAGGTGTGTTCGTAATCGAAAATTGTCTCTCAGTAAACTCTACATCATGGGTACTTGATACCGGTTCTGGTTCTCACATTTGTAATTCATTGCAGATCTGAGAAATAGTAAAGTACTGGGGGCAGGTGATATGACTCTCTGGATGGGTAATGGAATGCATGTAGATACTGTTGCAATAGGGGAGTATCACCTAGGGTTGACTAATGGGCACGTTTTGGTGTTGTACAGCTGTTTTTGTATTCCAAGTATGGTATGTAATATTATATCAGTATCTTTGTTGTCTAATAAAGGATATAATTTTGCACTTGAAAGTAATGTCATGAACATTCTCCTAAATCAAGAACTGATTGGGTATGGCACACTGGAAAACGGGATATACATACTTAATCAACCTCGAATTTTCAATATTCAAAACACACTTAAAAGAATTGCTCCAGTTTCAAATCAAGCCTTCTTATGGCATTGTAGACTTGGTCGTATAAACGAAACAAGGTTGACTAAGTTACATAAAGATGGATATCTAGATCCGTCTGAATATTCATCATATGCAACTTGTCAATCATGTATCAAAGGAAAAATGACCAAATCTCCGTTCTCCGGACACGGAGCAAGAGCTACTGAACTCTTGGGACTTGTACACAGTGATGTATGTGGTCCAATGTCTACACATGCACGAAGCGGTCACTCCTACTTCATCACTTTTACTGATGACTTCTCTAGGTATGGACATGTGTTCTTAATGAAACATAAATCAGAGACCATTGAGAAGTTTAAGGAGTATAAAAATGAAGTAGATAAACAAACTGGTAAAAGCATCAAGACACTTCGATCTGATCGAGGTGGAGAATACTTAAGTACTAGTTTCCTTGAATACTTAAAAGAGAATGGAATTCTCTCTCAGCTTACTCGGCCTTATACACCTCAGCATAATGGTGTATCAGAAAGGAGGAATCGCACGCTATTAGATATGGCGCGTTCAATGATGAGTAGTTGCCACTTTCTTTCTGGGGACTTGCTCTAGAATCAGCAGCATACTTATTGAATAGAGTCCCAACTAAGTCTGTGCCTGCCACTCCATATGAAATGTGGAGCGGGAAGAGACCATATCTCAAGTATATCAAGATATGGGGTGCCCGGCATATGTTAAAAAGGATAAACCGGACAAGCTCGAGTCACGATCGGTTTTGTGCAAGTTTATAGGTTACCCCAAACATTCAAGGGGGTACATGGTCTACCACACTGAAGAACAAAAGGTGTTTGTCGCTCGCCACATTGTCTTGTTAGAGAGCGAATTTCTTGCAAAAGAAATTAGTGGGAGCGCGGTAGAGCTGGAAGAAATTCCAGAACCTCAAACTGCTACCGAGGACTTAGGAGAACCTCAGATTTCAATAGAACATGACGAACCAACGCCACTCCGCAGATCTAATAGGCTTTCTCATCCTCCAGAGAGATATTATGGTTTTCTTCTAGATGGGGATCAAGAGGATTGCATCATCGATGATGATGAGCCTACAAGTTTTCAGCAGGCTATCACGAGTATTGACTCGATGAAGTGGCTGGATGCTATGACATCCGAAATGGAATCCATGTACACCAATAAAGTATGGACTTTAGAAGTTGCTCTTCCTGGGTGAAACCAGTTCGATGCAAATGGATCTTCAAAAATAAAATTGGTGCACTTGGACAACTGGAAACCTACAAAGCTTGACTCGTTGCAAAAGTTTTCGTCAAAGACCAGGATTGGACTATGATGAAACTTTTTCACTTGTAGCTATGCTTAAATCCATTCGGATCCTGCTTGCCATTGCTGCCTTCCATGACTATGAAATCTGGCAGATGGATGTAAAAATAGCTTTTCAAAATGGACATTTAGAAGAGAGTGTTTACATGGATCAATCAGATGCTTTCTTAGACAGTGGGAGCAGCGGAAGAGTGTGCAGGTTGCTTTAATACATTTATGGATTAAAGCAAGCATTGCGAAGTTGGAACATCTGCTTTGATGAGACAGTCAAAGAGTCTGACTTTATCTAAAATGTAGATGAACCATGTATTTATAGGAAGATTGTAGAAGGAGAAGTAGTCTTCCTCGTTTTGTACGTCGACGACATACTACTAATAGGGAATGATGTCCCTATGCTACAATCAGTAAAGCTCTTCTTGTCATAGAAATTCTCCATGAAAGACTTGGGTGATGCAACCTACATTTTGGGCATTAAGATCTACCGTGATAGATCTAATAGAATGTTGGGACTTTGACGGTCCAGGTATATTGATACTATACAAAAGATGTTTAGTATGGAAGATTCTAAGCGCGCTAACATGCCCGCTTGTCAGGGGATCACCCTCTCCAAAGAGATGTCTCCAAAGACTGATGAAGAGAGGGATCGCATGAGCATTTTACCCTATGCTTCAGCGGTAGGATCTATAATGTATGCGATGTTATGTACAAGACCGGATGTAGCTTACGCACTTGTTGTGGTAAGCAGGTATCAGTCTGACCCAGGTGAGAAACATTGGATAGCGTTAAAGAACATTCTCAAGTACCTGAGAAGGACTAAGGAGATGTTCTTGATTTACGGTAATGGGGACCTCCAGGTAGAGGCTTTTACCGACTCCGGCTTCCAAAGTGACAAAGATGATTCTAAATCCATTTCGAGTTTTGTGTTTACCCTCAATGGAGGGGCGGTATGTTGGAAGAGTTCCAAACAGGATACCGTCGCAAACTCAACTATGGAGGCTGAGTATATAGCTGCTAGTGAAGCCGCAAAAGAGGCTGTCTGGATGAGGAAGTTCATCTCTGAACTTCAGGTGGTTCCGTCCATTGCCAATCCAATACCTTTGTATTGTGATAACAATGGGGCCGTAGCATTGGCAAAGGAACCCAGGTCCCATCAGAAATCCAGGCATATCTTAAGGCATTTTCACCTGATCAGGGAGATCGTTGATCGTCGGGAGATCGAGGTACGGAGAGTGGATACAAAAGACAACACGGCAGATCAATCCACAAAGGCCATCCCTCAAGTTCAGTTCGAGAGGCTGTTTGAGATGTTGGGCATGCGGTACTCCAGCAACTGGATATAGTGAAGACAGTGGGTACTCATTGCGCCAATTATAGGCCTTAGTGCAAGTGGGAGATTGTTGGATGTATATGCCCTAGAGGCCTTCATTGTATAGGATTTTGGTGATATGTTTGTACATAACAGTCTTGCTTAATATGATAGTACAATATTTGGTTTGTCTTTATCTTGACATATGATATATTTTGCGTAGTATTCATATATATATATATATACGTGTTGATAAAGCCCATAGGGTGTTTACCTGACTTTCGGGGTTATGATGGCAGTCATACTAGTGGGAGCTGGATAGTCAATAGGCACATCCTTAGATGTCCCTGGTCGCAGGAGTATCGATACTGGGCATCGATACTCCGGAGTAGACCGGTGTATACATATCTAGACTCGGAGGAGGGGCGATGGATTGGTCCCGCAGCCATCGGTGGAGTGCACCTAAGATTGTATACAGATGCTCACTGGGTGTGAGTACAACCGACAGGACTCGCCGAGAACTGACTGGATGGTATTTATACCTAACGTCAGATAGCAGTTCTCAGGTGACATGTGTCCAGATAGTCCGTTGACTTAAAGTCGTCATTTGTCTCGTATGAGTTCCCACTGTGCTTTGATTACTACCCTACCACGGTTCAAAGGAGTCGTGCAAACAGGTTTTAGTTGGGCACAGTCCCGACCCACCTGGAGGCAGTGAGTGACTGTTAGGGATTCGTCTCTCCCGGTATAGGGAGTTGATATCGCACAGTGATCGGTTGGTCATTACCATAAGTCCCTGGCCAGGGCTGATTGAGAATTACTGATAGATTGATCAGTAAATTCTCGGATGGTGATAGAGCCATACCGACACGACTTGTACGGTTATTAGGGGTCTGAAGTTTACCACCTTCCTAGACCTTACATGCGATACTCTAAGACGAACAGACCGGACTGCACGGATATTGTCACGCACAGGCTCAGTAGGAGTTCGGATGGGTATCCTCACCGGCCTTCTTATCGACATCTACCTGGGGACCATTACGTACAGCTAGTGCCACTTGCGGTCTGTGGTTAAACCCACTGCCAGCGTAGTAGTTGAGTCTTTAGAGTCCCACAAAGAGTTTTCCCAACTCCAGGCGAAATGATATAGAGGTCGTACGGTTTTACGACAAAGGGTTCGGACGAATACGTGTTTAAACGTACGTACGGCATTCGGACAGTTTTTACTAGACGGCTTTGGTTTAAGCCAGATTCTAGTATCAGGTTATTGGATTTATACAGTCTAGAGTTTTTCCGTGTTTTCACGAATGCGAGGGGCGTTCTCGTAATTTTTCGGGAAGCTTCTAGAAGAAGGGTAACTAAGGAGGTTAAGGTGGCATTTTCATTTAATGCAAATTGTGACTCATTAGTGTGATTCACTATGTCATTAATGCATCATTTATTGCTTAATGACTCACATAGTGAATCACTCATATTGGATTAATGAAGCATGGTGAATAATCATTTATATTCATTTATTTGATAATTCATTATGTTTCATATATTCAAGTGAGAAGCTTTTTCATTCTCGTTATCATCTCCACCTTCTCTCTCCTCAAGTTCACTCCTTCTTCAAACCCTAATCCGACCACTCATGAGTGGAGAACAAGGATTAGGATAGACTAAACACTCCATAACCTAACCCTAAATCATCTTAGTTACTTTGGTTAGCAAATAGAGAAACTTAGTTACCTCAAGTCTTGAGGTGTAGCTTGGATTAGGGTACTCGGGTGGATCATCTATTACGGAAAGGAGGCCGAGGAGGACGTAGAGATCACAAAGACGAAGGACTAAGATCATTAGGTATAATCTCTTTACATAGTAGCTAAGAACTCTATGGTTATTATTAATTATCGTTTAGCAAAGATCTTCGGTTGGTCGTTGTATGCTTCAAAACAAGATCGTTTTTCATATTTCCGCCTCCCCGCAACTCCTGGGGTGTTGCACATCGACTTACAATGAACACATTGGATATACTAAAAATCCGCGTTTCGTTCGAGCCTGCAACAAAAGACGGATTACACGGTCGCGATGAGTAGCCAACCCCTACCCTAGACCCCTACGGGTGCGGCAAACAACCCGCCAACTACCCGAAGTGAAGCAACCTCCCTCAACAACGTGAGTAGGCCACTCGGCACTTCGAGGTACCCGGTAGTTTGTGCACCCCACCTTGGGTCTATCCTAGGAGCAAAAACAGTAAAAGAAATAATATACAATAGTGGCTACACGCTCATCCCGATTGTGCGGCCATAAAATAATATTACATAAATTTACATATTACATCAAATGAAAGATAAAGAATACTCTCATCTCACAACCCCGGGCTATTCATCCGCGACAATCCAACGAGTTCATAGACATAAAGCAACAACATTACAGATCACAGATACGCACAACCCCCACTAATCGACGTATAGTGATTAGTTGACGTTCAGTGCATATGTCACATCACAGATATAACCCATTAGCTATAGTATACAGAACTTCGATCAAAAATACGGATTTGTAACTACCCCAAACACAACTTTGTTCTCTGGAAAATCTGGGCAGAAACAAAATATCCTAAAAATACCAAAACAGAACATTGAGCAAACTGCAGCAAAGACGAGACGTGGCCGAGTCAACTCGGCCGCGGATCCATGGCAAGAAGCATGTTCTCACCGCGGTTCCGCGGCGCGTTGACCGAGTCAGTGGCTCGTTTTTGCTAACTGTTCTTAGAAAACCCTGAGTCGATTTTTAAGCTATGTGGAATTATTTTTGGAGCAGTTTAAAAATCGGCAGAAAGTTCAGTTTTCGGGCGTGTTTTGCGATTTTTTCTCGGATCGAAATTCTAAATACTTTGCTAACATGCTGGTTGTTGTTTAGCCTGGCTTTGATACCACTATAAGTCTACGTTGCCCACCCCGGCCCTTACGGGGAGGCGGAAACGGTAAAAACGATTTTTTGACATAAGGCAACATGGACTAGAAATGAAGATCTTTGCTAAACAAAAACCTAGCAAACTAACTAGAAGTTTAACTACTATGTTAGAGGGTTATACCTAGGTCTTGAACTCCTTCTCTTCTTGCTCCTTGGGATGGTTTGAACGGCTCCTACCTCGTAGTCTCCGCTTTGTCGAAGAAGGATCCATCCGAAAGCTTCTACCTTGAGCTCCTACCTCAACCGAGAGGCAACTAAAGTGCTTGGATTGCTAAACCTAGAACTCTAGAGTGAGTAGAGAAGAGTTTTGAGGGTTTTATCTCAATAGCTCATGGTTCTCAACACATGAGAGATGAGAGGTTTGAGAGAGAGGAAGAGGATGGGCTTTGGATGAGAGAGAATGAGCAAAAGAGAATGAGCTTGAATTTTGTCACGCCCCGAAAGTACGGAACATGACCGGCACTTAAACTACGAAACGTCTCGAGGCGTACGTAATCTAAGTAAGCCGAAAACCCAGAAATCCAAACCAAGAAAAGTAGTAGAGTGAAGGAAAAACCAATTTAAATCAAGTAGTTTTAATAGCATAAGCCGAATTATGCGGGTTTCTAAAAACATCAAAAATTTCCTGAAAATTTCGGCAGAGTCTCCTTTGTAAATACTGGCCCCCAAACGGTATACAACATGAATAGTATACGAAATCAATAAAAAGACATCCCCAAGCGGGAGCTAGCTCTTCGTCAATCGACGGTCACAACCACACAAGCAATATAATATACAACGCCAACGGCGAGGATCAAAATTCAAAAGGAAACTCAAAACCACAAGAAAACCACAGAAATATAACGCGCGACTCTAAGGTCGAAGGAATAACACCACTGGTCTCTATCTCAAAATAATTACATGTTCGGTTGATGGAACTTCTTGATACAACAGAGTAATAATATACAAGTTATATAATTGGGGGTACGATACAAGTAAACCCACCTACTAGCAAATCACCCGAAGGAAACTATGTCCGCAAGCCGTAATGAAACCTGTATGGCAAACCTGCAAGAAACTGGGGCACAACGGGGGTGAGTTGATAACTTGTGAATAGAAAAAACATCTAAGCACAGAAATCGCATAAATAACGCAACCTAGGTCAATGATCATAATATATCCTCAAAAATATGAATAACATGCAGCCTATAACAATGGCTAGGGTAATATCTAACCCGAGTGTAATCTCATATGCCCGTGTCAGTGCCTCAGGTAGCAATATATCATATGAATGGGGTATGAATGCATGGAACAGAAAGCATGTACTGACGAAAACTGCTTTCATAAATCAGTGAGATTTCTGTATTTTAAAAGTGAGGTACCATAAATGAAATCAGCATAAAACAGTGCCCAGTATCGACACAAAACAAGTATCCAAATATCTCGATATCTCTGTATCACAATCTCTGTACCTCAATATCTCAAAATCTCAAAATCTCAATCACAATATGTAGGGCGCCGTCAATCCAGAACGGCCCCTACCATCCATCTCAAGACCACGACGGTATCCTCCGGATATCTGACACGTCGGGTAAAATCACCGGTAGGTAGTGCTCCCCTGCCAGGCTCAAATCGTCATCATCACGCGCTTCTTGCCCCGGGGCACCTTACCGGGTCCACCATGTACCCAAAACGGATCATCCGTCTCCTCGAATCGGGTCTCGAAATCCATCAACAAACTTATGGTGGACGACTCATACATCATGGGAAAACCGCGCTTTTCATTTAAAAAGATAGAGAAGAAGTTTGTATAAGTTTTGTGGTTTTCCCCCAAATCCAGAAAATCTCATGGAAATCCGAATTCAAAACCTCAATAGCACGTAAAATAGTGAATATATGCATGGGAATCCATGAATGCGGCATAACAATGAATAACAGTTTGCATGAAATAGCAGATAGTAACTACAATGTCTAAACCAGCATATAAGGCAAGTACACTAATATCATGTCTAAACTATTAGCTAACATGCTATGTCAATGTAATAGTATTTTCTATGTGTACGTGACATGGCAATTACCGATGAAGATGTGTGTGAGCCGGTAAGTAAGTGTACGTGATACATACGCATCATCGGTAATGGTGATGGTGTCCTAACAGCATGATATCAATAAAGAAATATGAATTACAATAAATATACGATGTGGAGCAACAGCAATAATATGCGGGAGCTGAATACTAGACACAACGGTAACTAAACTGCATTACCCTAATATAAGTCCTACAATAGTGCCTTTTGAAATAACACGAATCGCGGTGTTTTGAAAATAAGGGCTACGGTGTTTTTAAGAAAAGATACGTCTTTTGAAATATCCGTAGAATCCCTTGACCTGTCTTTTAAAATACCCACGATTCGTTAGTTTTGAAATAGGTAGGAGTCTAATCTAGTCTAACAACTGCACTAACTATACGGCTGATGTTTAGTCGATAAAACTGCACATTCGTATTACATTTTTCCTACCATTTTCATATTAAAAAAGGACTTTATTATAATATATTATACATATGAGGGTTTATGTGTAAAAACATTATTTTCCATGTGTTAATATATTTTAATTATCATTTGGTAGGAAAATGTATGCAAATAATATTATTGATCTAATCCTAGTAGAACAAAGTCTACTAAAATCTTATTTGAATTATGGTGCAGAAATTTCCAAGTTGTTATACAGGATTTAACAAACAAATCAATTTGTTGAAGAAAACTTGCCAAATTAAGAAGCAAAACTTGGAGACCAAGTCTGGAAGCAACCGAGAAAAGATTTTCAGATTCTGAAGATGCCTAGGATTGCCAAATGTCACCAGATGAAAGCACAAGAAAAAGCATCAAATGATCCCCACCCTTGAGCGCGGATCCACGGCCCTAGCCACCATTTGCCGCGGATCCGCCGCACTTCCAGGGAGTTAGGGGCAGAGGATTTTTGGGGTGAATCTATGCAATATTTTACCAACTTCTCAACAATAAGATTCTGAGTTTGCACTATAAAAGGGCACCGAGAGCCTCTTGGAAAAGCTATCAAGCCGACGAGATCACGAAGTCCAAGACGGCTCACGCATCCAGGCTGATCATCAACGGTTCATCTACCTCCTTGGAAGAGATCGAGAAGCAAACTAGGTTTTTGTAATCATTTTCTAAGGAATCAAAGTGTACTTGATCTTGTTGATTAATAAAGGTAGTTCTTTTTCTTATTCTATTTCTTCGTAGTTTAATTATGCAATTTCTCTCCATCTCTTTTTCTCCCAACATGCGCGAGTAATTCTCCGCTTGTTAGGGTTCGTAGGATTAGGGTAGGCTAATGGGCGATGAAAATAATTAAACCCTTTTTAAGTCCTATAAAGTTTAGGAACTTTATCAAAATAATCATTAACATCCTAATCGGGCGCGCTAGAAATTCCTTGCTAGTTCCGACCGCGATTAGAGATTAGATTAATGATTGTTTTGGTAAAGACTAGATATGAACGGAGTTCCGTGTCGAGATAAGGGTTACGAGTGGGATTCCTTTTCCCTCCAGAAACCCTAATCTACACGCATCACCGTCGTTCTAGTTCTAAATCTATTAATGGATAAAAAGGGTAACTTTTAATTAATCGTCCATAACTACTAAATCCTAACGAACCCTACAAGCCCTCTTATTATATTAATTACATCTTTAAAATAATCTAGATCTATATTTTACATTCTTGTTTAACGTAGATCTAGAAACCATTCAACAAATTCTTTCTTCCTCCCCTCTCTCTCAACACATCTAAAGTAAAAGTAAAAGGTTCCACGTTTCCCAGAGGACGACCCGTACTCATCTCGGTCTAGCTACGCGCGACACCGTTATTGATTGCGGTTAACTACAAAAACACTCTTCCATAACAATCAAATGGCGCCGTTGCCGGGGATACGTGCGTAATTTTTTATTTTTACTATTTGTGATGAATTCTTAGACGAGCCATATCATTATTAAAACAAAACTGCAAATTGCATATTTAACGATTTGTGCGTGAATTTTTGCAAGGAGATCTGGAGTTACAGAATTGAGGAAAACAGAAGACAGAGGCATTCATCGAGATCCAGAGGAGCACAGAGGGCTTGAGAAAAATTTTCATCAACTGTTCCATCCACCTCGCGGCGGAACCGCGGCACAAAGGTGCTTCCTGCGGCGGAAACGCGGCTGCTTGGAGGGATTAGGGCTACAGAACTCTCTGGTAAGATTCTCAACTCCTTCTCTCTCCCCTCAAATCCAATAAAATCTATTTTCTGCAGGATTCTTTGCAAAATTGCGCCGCTAAAAAATCTTTTTGCAAAAGTTTTGTGATTGGTTTTGTTTTGCATATTTAATACGGACTTTAAGGGGCAAAGACCAAATCAAGATTAGGTGGGGATTTCATCACCCTTCCTAAGCCCCACAAATCACAAACTGAGCATATAGATCAACCCTTCATTAATTTAAAAAATATCTAGACCAGACTCTAAGGACTGTCGCGCTCAATAAGGACAGAGGAAGGTCGTGGGTAATCTATCGTTTATCTGCATCACCCGCGTGACAGGCGGGAATACTCACCACTATACTACAACGATCGTGATGGACGACACTCCATCTAATTATAACACCACGCTGCCACCGCCCGCAGGTGCGCAGAATCCACCGCGCATCTCTCTCCAAGAGAGATGCTATCCTATTCGTGGTCCCCTTCCTACTTGTTTATCTCTTCCACCACCTAACAGGGATAATTTCGAAATTAAACCCCACTACATCAATCTGCTGCCCAAATTTCACGGGCTTGAGTCGGAAGACGCGTACGTTTTCATCACCAAATTCGAAAACGTATGCGCAATGATGGGTACTTCACAATTGACTTTAGATGCTATGCGCTTACGTCTTCTCCCATTCACACTGTGCGACTTGGCAGAAAAATGGCTTTACAATACTGCCGCACACTCTATCGCTAATTGGGATGAATTCGTCATAGCATTTCTTAAGAAGTTTTACCCAAACCATAAGACTGCACATGTTAGGAGCGAGATTAACCAGTTCACCCAGCTTCCCAATGAACCATTTTGGAAGTGCTTTGAACGTTTCAAAGATCTGCTTGTCCAATGCCCCCATCACGGAATACAAAGATGGGATTTATGTCGGATTATATATGAGGGCATTAATCCAGCGACAAAGCAGATGCTTGAAACAATGTGTCAATGCAATTTCATGTCTAAAGATGATGGTGAAGCTTGGAAATATCTGGAAGATCTCGCAGAAAGCACTTTGCAGTGGGAAAGCGTAAGACCACTTTCAACTAAGGGAGGTATTCACCAGCTCGAAGTTTCCATCGCAGTGAAAGCCTAAATGGCAGCGATACAAAAGAAACTCGATGCTATTGAAAACAAGTTCTCATCTTTCTCCCTAAATCAGGTCACGCTTCCTAAGACCGTCTGTGGCTGCTGTTCGGATCCTTCACACTTAACGGAAGAATGTCCTATGAATGCATCGTTTCAAGCTAATGCTGCTTTTCAGCAGCGACCTAGAAACGACCCTTATTCTTCCACGTACAATCAAGGATGGAGGAATCATCCTAACTTTGCTTGGAATCAAAACCAACAAAGCAATTATCAAAGACCTCCTCCACAGCAACCACAACCACAGAATCAGCCCCCCTTTCAGTCACAGAATTTCCAAAATCCGGCCAACATTTCTACACCACAAGTGGCCGGTACTGACAACTCACTTGCACAAACTTTGGATATGTTCATGAAACAATCCATGCAAAATTCGGCTGAGATGAGGTCTTCTATTGATGCCCTAACGAAAAACTCCTCCTCCCATGGTGAGAGTATTAAATCAATAGAAAACCAAATCGCACAGTTAAACGCCGCAATGAGTGCGAGAGAGAAAGGGAAACTCCCATCTCAACCCATTCCTAATCCTGGCCACTCACAAAGTTATAATGTGAGTGCTGTTACCATGTTGAGATCGGGAAAAGTGCTGAATAACCGAGTGGGTGAGCAGTGTGATGATAGTGACACCAATGATACCCCAGCTTCTTCTTCTTCCCCTAATTCGTTTAGTCACCCACCTTCACCCGAGCCTATTCTCCGTTTTCCCCAAGGCTCGAACCCTTCGCCCATTTCACCAAATCCATCTAAGTCGATTCCCACTCCAGTTTTGGGATCGAATCCGTCCCCACAATCCTCTCCAACGTTGGACCCAAAACTTATTGATCAAGCTCCTTATCCAAACAGGTTAAGGGGCAACAGACCAAGTCCACAAATGGAGAAGATTGTGGAAATTTTTAAGCAAGTTAACATAAACATTCCTCTCCTAGATGCTATTCAACAAGTTCCGTCATATGCAAAAATCTTAAAGGACTTGTGCACTAGGAAGAGAAAAGTTCAAGTACCTAAAAAAGTTTTCCTTGCGAGTAATGTGAGCACTGCTTTTACACAACAACTTCCCAAGAAACGAAAGGACCCCGGAAGTCCTACAATTTCAATTTCTATTGGGGGTAAAAATATCAATCGTGCTCTACTCGATTTAGGTGCTAGTGTTAACTTGCTTCCGTATTCTGTGTATGAGAAATTAGGGATCGGAGAGTTAAAACCTGCGCATTGCACTCTTCAGATGGCCGATCGATCTATCACCCAACCAAGGGGTGAGCTAGAGGATGTGTTGATCAAAGTCGGGGAATTCATATTCCCTGTGGACTTTATCGTTATAGATACACAACCTGTAGCAAACCCACGCAATCAAATCCCGGTGATACTCGGTCGACCCTTTTTGGCCACTTCCAACGCAGTAATTAATTGTAGAAACGGCTCTATGACCCTATCCTTTGGAAAGAAGTCAATTGAGCTTAATATTTACAAGTTGGGAAGTGAACCCTCCGAACCCTATGCTCATCTGTGTTCTGTCGAATTAATGGATGTCGACAGCAGCGAATTTGATCAACCTCATGATACAGACTCTTTTCATATGTTGTTGTTTGACCCAACCATTTACTCTTCCACCGAGTTGTCCGGGTCAACATCTAACACTGATGAGGAACTTTTTATAGAGTCTGACGATCACCCCATTTTTTCTGAGGACATTATTCTTCGGGGTATCGATGAAAGCTTTGAGGAAATTTTCGCTGATGAACTCGCATTTTTACAAGACACGGGTGTTGAGATGAATCCACTCTAAGATGAAGAAATTGGACCTCCATCCCCTCTTTTGGACAATCATGACAATGCGAGTAATCCATCATTACTATCACTGTGTCGTCTCTCCAAATTGAGACGCAATCCTTTTCCAATACACCTCTTGTCACCTCCCCACTTCTTCACATCAATAGGTGACATGTTCTTCCACCAACCTTGGTGCTTCATCGATAAAATTTTTGAATGGTTGGTGTTGACCTTCGGTCTTTGCAAAGCTTGGCATTGACCAATAACCTTGACCCCCTCATGTGATTTTAAAAGATTAAAAATGTTTAACTCAAGTTTGGGGGAGGGGTGGTATATTTTGGCTCTTGAAAGAAAATGATTTTTACAAAATTGTGAGCCTAAAATAAGTTTGGGGGAGGATTTTCACTTTCATATATTCTTGCCCCCATTAATAATTTCCTCCCAAGTCTACAGGTTTTTGAGCTTAACGGATGACATCAGTGAGGACACTGCTGTAAACAGGTTTGGGGGAGGTTTGTGCTTATGTATACATTAATTTGCATCATATTTTGCATAAGCACAACATTTTCAAAAATTTAAAAAAAAAAAAATTATTACAAACGAGTAGAAAGTGAAAAATTACATCCAAAAGATAGGAATAGTTTAAGAAAACCAAGAAAATTAGAAGTTTTCTTAAACGAACTAGTAATAAGTAGTTATGAGCTGTTGTCCCAAGGGTTAGTAAAATGAAGGAAGTCACTAATCTGAGGATAAAAATAAGTCTGAAAAATAATTTCTATTATGGAAGCCAAACATTTGAATGTTGATACCCTACTATATGCACTTACACACGTCTTGAAACTCGGGATAGTAGAGGATACCTTGAAATGCTCTTGTTTAAAAGCCAAAGTAGTGAAAAAATGAAGAAAATATAAAAATGGTGAAAAGAAAAAAAATGGACACTGGTTTTGTATCGCCAAGGCAGCAATAAAAAAAATATAGCGAGGGTGCCTCTTCACCTAGTGCCCTAAGGCCAACTGGTCTGGGAGTCACTGCTAAGCCTTAGGTGGTGCAAGACGAGGAAAATATTATCACCGAATCTGCAAGCACATGAGTAATCGGTCGGTTAGTACCTCAAGAAGTATTAACGGTCACATGAAAAGGTGTGAGCAAACCTAAGTATTCATAAAATTAAAAAGTACTGAGGTAGATGGACAAGAGTATGATAGCTTGAATTGAATTCTCCGAGTGTAGGGATGTTCTTTACACACACGTGGGGTTATATGATCAATGTTTGGATGAAAGGTAGGAATGAAGAATAAAGATGATGTTTTATTGAGGGATGATATGATTTCTAACATTTTTTCATGACTATTAAGATAGGGCTCATGATAACTGAAAAGCTAGCATAGTTGGAAACTCTTTTTTTCAAAGTCTTTCTTTTATGGTTCTTATCTTTATATGTAAATTTCACCATCTCTCTTTTGTTATTGGATTTTGTGGGTGTAATCCGCTGAAAACCCTCAGGAGACAACACTCCTCCTACTAGGGACACCTAGAGGTTTAACGGCTTGTTGCACGTGCTCAGTGCAATCGTGTCTGCCTACGAAAGTGTGCTTAGTTTTCTCTTTTCTTTTTCTCCTCTTAAATAAACTAGTTTGCTCGGGACGATCAAAAATAAGTTTGGGGGTATTTGTTCAGTCGATAAAACTGCACATTCGTATTACATTTTTCCTACCATTTTCATATTAAAAAAGGACTTTATTATAATATATTATACATATGAGGGTTTATGTGTAAAAACATTATTTTCCATGTGTTAATATATTTTAATTATCATTTGGTAGGAAAATGTATGCAAATAATATTATTGATCTAATCCTAGTAGAACAAAGTCTACTAAAATCTTATTTGAATTATGGTGCAGAAATTTCCAAGTTGTTATGCAGGATTTAACAAACAAATCAATTTGTTGAAGAAAACTTGCCAAATTAAGAAGCAAAACTTGGAGACCAAGTCTGGAAGCAACCGAGAAAAGATTTTCAGATTCTGAAGATGCCTAGGATTGCCAAATGTCACCAGATGAAAGCACAAGAAAAAGCATCAAATGATCCCCACCCTTGAGCGCGGATCCACGGCCCTAGCCACCATTTGCCGCGGATCCGCCGCACTTCCAGGGAGTTAGGGGCAGAGGATTTTTGGGGTGAATCTATGCAATATTTTACCAACTTCTCAACAATAAGATTCTGAGTTTGCACTATAAAAAAACACCGAGAGCCTCTTGGAAAAGCTATCAAGCCGACGAGATCACGAAGTCCAAGACGGCTCACGCATCCAGGCTGATCATCAACGGTTCATCTACCTCCTTGGAAGAGATCGAGAAGCAAACTAGGTTTTTGTAATCATTTTCTAAGGAATCAAAGTGTACTTGATCTTGTTGATTAATAAAGGTAGTTCTTTTTCTTATTCTATTTCTTCGTAGTTTAATTATGCAATTTCTCTCCATCTCTTTTTCTCCCAACATGCGCGAGTAATTCTCCGCTTGTTAGGGTTCGTAGGATTAGGGTAGGCTAATGGGCGATGAAAATAATTAAACCCTTTTTAAGTCCTATAAAGTTTAGGAACTTTATCAAAATAATCATTAACATCCTAATCGGGCGCGCTAGCAATTCCTTGCTAGTTCCGACCGCGATTAGAGATTAGATTAATGATTGTTTTGGTAAAGACTAGATATGAACGGAGTTCCGTGTCGAGATAAGGGTTACGAGTGGGATTCCTTTTCCCTCCAGAAACCCTAATCTACACGCATCACCGTCGTTCTAGTTCTAAATCTATTAATGGATAAAAAGAGTAACTTTTAATTAATCGTCCATAACTACTAAATCCTAACGAACCCTACAAGCCCTCTTATTATATTAATTACATCTTTAAAATAATCTAGATCTATATTTTACATTCTTGTTTAACGTAGATCTAGAAACCATTCAACAAATTCTTTCTTCCTCCTCTCTCTCTCAACACATCTAAAGTAAAAGAAAAAGGTTCCACGTTTCCCAGAGGACGACCCGTACTCATCTCGGTCTAGCTACGCGCGACACCGTTATTGATTGCGGTTAACTACAAACATACATCTTTTCGAACCAATCAGCTGAACTAACAAGCTGAACTACAGGTAAGGAAAACGCCTAACATCTGAGTCGATATATATATAAACATATATATATTAGTCGGTGATCCCGCCTCGATAATATCACATCCGATACCATATCTATAATCAAATATTCCCAAATCAAGAGTGCGGATCTATCATCAATATATAGCTCGTACGTAAATCCGTCGTACGGCATCCCCAAATCTGGGTACGGGTCAATATCACATTCATCACACTATTCATCTGGTATCCCCTTTATCAAAGATCATAATCCGGGTACGGATCTATGTCTAGTACAATACTGATACCACCTACGTATGCATGCACGTGTGTGAAACACTACGTCAAAGGACCCGCTACAACGTCATGTCGTATCTCAAATACGAACCCTGCCAAATCACCGATCTCACGGCCTCAAATCAAATCTTATCGACTCATCTGAGATCCCAAGTATCATCCGCAAATCCAGTATGTGAGCACCTAGTCCCATACCCAGGCGAACACATAAACACATCTCCCCATATACGTACAGGTAATAACATAGATGTATGCATGTGTGTGTGTTCGTGTGTGGGTGTAACGACTACTCTAGGGTTTTGCAACTAGCACTAAACTAATCCATGAACACCTAGAATCTACCTTCATCATCAAGTCTTATATCAACATAAAATATAATCAAAATATATGTGTGTATACGTATTCGTATACATCACCACGAACTGCGGGGATGCTATACGCCATCCACCCGACTTCTCCCCGTAGATATAAATCTACTCACCTGGTCCTTGCTCACCGGTGCCGATGTCGTCACGCACTTGCTTTTCTTCTCGAAGTCCACATGGGGTACCTACATATCATAATGCACCGTATCGCATTAAAACCAAATTTGAAATCGAAACGGCATATGAAAATCAAATCGGCAAGCGTATCACGCATAGGTCAAAACCTATCGCCTACGCATGCAAGAATAGCCAAAGCAACCCTCGATGTCGATGTACAAACGTCAAACTATCGAGAAAAACCCAAACACTCTCATTTGCGCATTCACGAACACTAATTATAATATAAAATAGGTTAAAATTCACAAAAACCCCAAATTCACCTTAAAAGCCATTTTTCTGAAAATCTAGCAAGCAAAAATTACCCGTTTTAGTAGAAAACTCGACGTTTAAACAAATCTAGCGGCCGCAATATCCGCTCAATATCATAACCAAGTCATAAAAACCATTCCAATAATTTAATATCATCAAAATATATATAATTACAAAACCTAGTTAACAAAAATTAGCACAATTTTCCATTTTAGCTCAAAACTTGGTGTTTTAATCAACTTTAAATATGTTAACAATTTTAGTGGCCATAATTCTCATTAAAACATATTAACTAAGCCACACAACCATTAACTCGATTTTTAATCTCATACTTTATATTAATTACAAAAATCTAGTTTTGCAAAACAAACATAATTAGGACAATTTACATATAACAATTTAGCAATAAGTAACAAGGTTTAGTTTTGCATAGAATTTACATGCTAATCACTCGCTAAAACCATAATCTAATGCTAGAAAGCTCACTTGAATTTTACAAACCCTAATCCCAAAATCAAACCCCTTTCTAGAATATCCTAAACTAGCAATTACACCCAAATTAACACTTGAATAAAATAGATTATCATAATTAAACAACAATTAGCCATAAGGTTAAGAATTTACCCCACAATCATCATGAGATCTAGCACAAATCTAGCCTCCGAAACATGCTTCCCTTCACCAAGATCCATACAAGAATAGCTAAGGAAAAATGGGTAAGCTTTGTATTTGGAAATTTGTGAGGTTTTACTTGATTTTTCTTGGGATTTTTGTGGACTTTTGGAGAACAAAAGAGATGGAGAAATGAGAGTGGAGGCTGCAGAATTTCGGCTGTAGGAGGGAGAGGGAGATGTGTGTGGGTTTTGTGGGTAAAAGCCCAAGTCAACTCTCTCCCAAAGTACCATAATACCCACCTCAATTTACTATATTAAAACATATACTTTTATCCTTTTTCCCCACTTAACAAAAGTGTTGAAGTGAGATCTTGGAGGGGGGGTTGCTGCTGTGGTGGGTCTGGCCAAGGAAGGGTGAGCATGTGAGTGAGTGATTGACAAAAAAAGTTACATGCAAAAAGACCCCCTCAAGTTACCAAATTGCAAGTTTTCGCTAATTTCACCAAAAAAAACCCTTTTTTCTTCAATAATTTCTAAACCGTTTCGGCAAACGATTTCGTTTCAAAAACTACATGATAAAATTTTATTTAATGTTTTATGATGCACAAAATTTGTTTCAACTCATTCCGATTTGTAATTTTCCCTAATTAAATATATTAGTGACGGCTTAAAATAATATTAAAATAATTAATTTCGGAAAAATTTTCAGATAATTTGAAATTTCACCAGTGGGTCAATAAACACCAAATACTAGCAATTACCTATCTAGAATATGTATATTTAATTTTATAATAAAGATATTTGTATTTTGACTTTTTACAGAAAACCCCTTATTTTACCGATTTTTCGAAATTTCACCGAAACGATTTTCAAAACGTTACAATCTTCCTCCCTTAAAGAAATTCGGTCCCCGAATTTAAATTAAAAACTCCCCCCAAATACTAAAACATCTAAGCAAAACCATCCAGTCGTCGGGGCTCCGAAATCGTAAATACATAAAACAAATCGTAGCGCAACGCATGCGCATGAAAAATGAGCATAAAACTCAAAATCAAAACTCCGTCAAGCATCCCGCAATCATCGGAGTCAGGGTGAAGACACGAATGCCACATCTCAAGCAAGACCGATATGCTATAAATCGGAACTATACATTCAAATATCAGGAGGAAATGCATGCCAAATCCTTTAAGTTGCTGTGCAATGCACATAACACTGCACAGTGGCGGACGTCTATCATAAGAAAATAGCTATATACATATATACCTTTGTTTGAAATGTACGTTCCGCCGTTTTGGGGAAAAATTTAGACGGGTCTCCTTATTTTAAACATTTCGTGTCATATCAGACACGTAGGTAAATACTGAGACTATAGCTCGCTTTTTGGAAATCCCTTCAATAACTATCAATGCATGCAAAATATATTCAGGTACTGTCCTCTGACTAGTCCTGCTCAGTACAAAAACTCATAGCAATCATCAAAAAAAAACGTACTGCTCCATAAGAAATCAATCCCAAAATACGCGTATGAATACTACGTGCGTCTGGTGCGCACGGAAATCAAAATCCATATATGTGCCTTACATATGCACAGAAACAAGATCTAAGTGCATCGGGTGTGCACAAAGCATCTGTCGTAGGCAACGTGTGTGCCTGACAGCGAAATCAGGTGCATCTGACATGCACGAAAAATCTTGATTTAGTGCATCTGGTGTGCACCAAAATCACATCTTAAAACATGCGCTCAACATGCGCGAAAATCCAAGGCAGGTGCATCTATCATGCACGAAATCATGAAATCCAATATCAAGCGCCGAACATGCGCCAAATCAAATCAGGTGCACAAAACAAATATCGAGTATCACAATCGAAATCGAAGTCCAGTGCATCTAAGTGCACAAAAGGCGTATCACTGCACTGCAAGCATATATAAACTATACAGAGTGCAGGAACCAAATCGTGTGCGTGCATACGCACAAAATCAACTCAAATTTCTAAAACCGTAAAATCACAAACATGTGAAACCAAGCACGAAGACGTTATCAAGTGCAACACTATGCAAAGACCGGAAATCCTCAATCTTCAAAATCAAATCATGCGAATAAATCACCCAAAACATCGAAATCAATAATGGCGGAATAGTACCGCTCAAGTGCATCCTCTAAGAATCTCGGGCCAACTGTCGCGGTCACTATAGGGACGTCTCGTCGATGATCATGAACTCTGGCCAGCTGGTGTGCGTAACACAACCACTCCTGGGTCCAAGTCTTCTCGTAATTTGTCCCGGAAAGGTCCTGTCGAGGTCTCTCCCAAATCTCGCCTCTGCCGAACTGTCCGAAAGTCATCGTCCCTTACTAGATCTGTTCTCGTTCCAGAACGGCTGCATACTCATCACGACTCCTTCTGGAAGGTAAATCCAAGTACCATGCCTCGGCATGCGCATCGCATCTCTGATGTCGGCGGAGTGGAACGTCATCTCATCTAGATCTGGTACGAACCTCTTACTTCACTTTTCTCTAATGTCGACCGCTTCGGACTCGTCTCGTCATGGCTGCATGGACTGAGCTCCAACGGCTATCCTCGTATCGGGAGTCTCCCAAGAAATGCATCTCACCACCTAGCATCCGAATTAAGTCGAACCATCTATTCGATTGTCAAAACCTCATAATCCCCCAAGGGCTTAACATCTTGGGCACAGTTTAATAGTATAGAGTACATACCACAGCATCGGTGGTCCAGCCGTAGAAGGGCAAACCCAAGCCTCACTAATGGCGCCGTAGAACTGCCGCAAAACCGAAGGTTCAAAGGCTTTCACACGGTCATTAAGTCGAGTTAGGGTTTCATTCTTCTAGAGGGACCATAGAATTGCCTGCATGTCTTTCCGACTGCTTTAAACTTGGAATAATAGGTTTCTGACATTCGATCGTCTCTATCGACTCCCAACGTCTCCGCGTGAAGTCGTCTGTAGCTGGAATCAATTTATCTGATGACCTCGCATCGGGATAGGCAAACGATCCACATGTCCTAGTCATTCATCCTCGATGACTAGCGACCTCCTATCATCTCTTAGTACAACTTATTCTGCACTAACTCCATCATCTGGGGCAATATCTCCTCGTTCGCAGCAATAACTGGCTCGCTCGTCTGCACGCTGAACGGTGCCTCAATCATCAGGAGTAAGCAATACTTCAATGGTCATCAAAATCTGGCTGGCCTCTATCAGTGGCTCAATCCTCTAGTGCAAATCGGCACGTCCGAGTAATCTCATACAGCAATCCACCCAACGCTCGTGGCGCGAAGACACAATGAAAAGACACATCTCTGCAATCGTGTTTCGCCGGAATCATGCCCTGGTCAGTCCTCGTTCTTGACGAGCTCATGCTGACCGCAACTCTAGCCGTAGCTCACCCTGCCCGTAATCGTGGCAGCAAAACCATAACTGGTACTCATGAGGCTAGATCGGAATGAATATAATACTGAGCAAAGAAATGTACATCCTAAGGCTTCTTAAGTGGAGTAGCGTATCGTAAATATGCCGTGGAACATACCTACGGTACGTCACTCTACTTTAGTCACCTATTCCATCAACCAAGGGTCATCCTATGCTCCGAAGGTAAAACCTAACGCTCTGATACCAACTTTGTCACGCCCCGAATGTACGGAACATGACCGGCACTTAAACTACGAAACGTCTCGAGGCGTACGTAATCTAAGTAAGCCGAAAACCCAGAAATCCAAACCAAGAAAAGTAGTTGAGTGAAGGAAAAACTAATTTAAATCAAGTAGTTTTAATAGCATAAGCCGAATTATGCGGGTTTCTAAAAACATAAAAAATTTCCTGAAAATTTCGGCAGAGTCTCCTTTGTAAATACTGGCCCCCAAACGGTATACAACATGAATAGTATACGAAATCAATAAAAAGGCATCCCCAAGCGGGAGCTAGCTCTTCGTCAATCGACGGTCACAACCACACAAGCAATATAATATACAACGCCAACGGCGAGGATCAAAATTCAAAAGGAAACTCAAAACCCTAAGAAAACCACAGAAATATAACGCGCGACTCTAAGGTCGAAGGAATAATATCACTGGTCTCTATCTCAAAATAATTACATGTTTGGTTGATGGAACTTCTAGATACAACAGAGTAATAATATATAAGTTATATAATAGGGGGTACGATACAAGTAAACCCACCTACTAGCAAATCACCCGAAGGAAACTATGCCCGCAAGCCGTAATGAAACCTGTACGGCAAACCTGCAAGAAACTGGGGCACAACGGGGGTGAGTTGCCAACTCGTGAATAGAAAAACATCTACGCATAGAAATCGCATAAATAACGCAACCTAGGTCAATGATCACAATATATCCTCAAACATATGAATAACATGCAGCCTATAACAATGGCTAGGGTAATATCTAACCCGAGTGTGATCTCATGTGCCCGTGTCAGTGCCTCAGGTAGCAATATATCATATGAATGGGGTATGAATGCATGGAACAGAAAGCATGTACTGACGAAAACTGCTTTCATAAATCAGTGAGATTTCTGTATTTTAAAAGTGAGGTACTATAAATGAAATCAGCATAAAACAGTGCCCAGTATCGACACAAAACAAGTATCCAAATATCTCGATATCTCTGTATCACAATCTCTGTACCTCAATATCTCAAAATCTCAATATCTCAATCACAATATCTAGGGCGCCGTCAATCCAGACCGGCCCCTACCATCCATCTCAAGACCACGACAGTATCCTCCGGATATCCGACGCGTCGGGTAAATCACCGATAGGTAGTGCTCCCCTGCCAGGCTCACATCGTCATCATCACATGCTTCTTGCCCCGGGGCACTTTACTGGGTCCACCATGTACCCGAAACGGATCATCCGTCTCCTCGAATCGGGTCTCGAAATCCATCAGCAAACTTATGATGGACGACTCATACATCATGGCAAAACCGCGCTTTTCATTTAAAAAGATAGAGAAGAAGTTCGTATAAGTTTTGCGGTTTTCCCCCAAATCCAGAAAATCTCATGGAAATCCGAAGTCAAAACCTCAATAGCACGTAAAATAGTGAATATATGCATGAGAATCCATGAATGCGGCATAACAATGAATAACAGTTTGCATGAAATAGCAGATAGTAACTACAATGTCTAAACTAGCATATAAGGCAAGTACACTAATATCATGTCTAAAATATTAGCTAACAGGCTATGTCAATGTAATAGTATTTTCTATGTGTACGTGACATGGCAATTACCGATGAAGATGTGTGTGAGCCGGCAAGTAAGTGTACGTGATACATACGCATCATCGGTAATGGTGATGGTGACCTAACAGCATGATATCAATAATGAAATATGAATTACAATAAGTATGCGATGTGAAGCAACAGCAATAATATGCGGGAGCTGAATACTAGACACAACGGTAACTAAACTGCATTACCCTAATATAAGTCTTACAATAGTGACTTTTGAAATAACACGAATCGCGGTGTTTTGAAAATAAGGGCTACGGTGTTTTTAAGAAAAGATACGTCTTTTGAAATATCCGTAGAACCCCTTGACCTGTCTTTTAAAATACCCACGATTCGTTAGTTTTGAAATAGGTAGGAGTCTAATCTAGTCTAACAACTACACTAACTATACGGCTGAACTAACAAGCAGAAGTACAGGTAAGGAAAACGCCTAACATCTGAGTCGATATATATATAAACATATATATATTAGTCGATGATCCCGCCTCGATAATATCACATCCGATACCATATCTATAATCAGATATTCCCAAATCAAGAGTGCGGATCTATCATCAATATATAGCTCGTAAGTAAATCCGTCGTACGGCATCCCCAAATCTGGGTACGGGTCAATATCACATTCATCACACTATTCATCTGGTATCCCCTTTATCAAAGATCATAATCCGGGTACGGATCTATGTCTAGTACAATATTGATACCACCTACGTATGCATGCACGTGTGTGAAACACTACGTCAAAGGACCCGCTACAACGTCATGTCGTATCTCAAATACGAACCCTGCCAAATCACCGATCTCACGGCCTCAAATGAAATCTCATCGACTCATCTCAGATCCCAAGTATCATCCGTAAATCCAATATGTGAGCACCTAGTCCCATACCCAGGTGAACACATAAACACATCTCCCCATATACGCACAGGTAATAACATAGATGTATGCATGTGTGTGTGTTCGTGTGTTGGTGTAACGACTACTCTAGGGTTTCGCAACTAACACTAAACTAATCCATGAACACCTAGAATCTACCTTCATCATCAAGTCTTATATCAACATAAAATATAATCAAAATATATGTGTGTATACGTATTCGTATACTTCACCACGAACTGCGGGGATGCTATACGCCATCCACCCGACTTCTCCCCGTAGATATAAATCTACTCACCTGGTCCTTGCTCGCCGGTGCCGATGTTGTCACGCACTTGCTTGTCGTCTCGAAGTCCACATGGGGTACCTACATATCATAACGCACCGTATCGCATTAAAACCAAATTCGAAATCGAAACGGCATACGAAAATCAAATCGGCAAGCGTATCACGCATAGGTCAAAACCTATCGCCTACGCATGCAAGATAGCCAAAGCAACCCTCGATGTCGATGTACAAACGTCAAACTATCGAGAAAAATCCAAACACTCTCATTTGCGCATTCACGAACACTAATTATTATATAAAATAGGTTAAAATTCACAAAAACCCCAAATTCACCTTAAAAGTCATTTTTCCGAAAATCTAGCAAGCAAAAATTACCCGTTTTAGTACAAAACTCGACGTTTAAACAAATCTAGCGGCCGCAATATCCGCTCAATATCATAACCAAGTCATAAAAACCATTCCAATAATTTAATATCATCAAAATATATATAATTACAAAACCTAGTTAATAAAAATTAGCACAATTTTCCATTTTAGCTCAAAACTTGGTGTTTTAATCAACTTTAAATATGTTAACAATTTTAGTGGCCATAATTCTCATTAAAACATATTAACTAAGCCACACAACCATTAACTCGATTTTTAATCTCATACTTTATATTAATTACAAAAATCTAGTTTTGCAAAACAAACATAATTAGGACAATTTACATATAACAATTTAGCAATACGCAACAAGGTTTAGTTTTGCATAGAATTTACATGCTAATCACTCACTAAAACCATAATCTAATGCTAGAAAGCTCACTTGAATTTTACAAACCCTAATCCCAAAATCAAACCCCTTTCTAGAATATCCTAAACTAGCAATTACACCCAAATTAACACTTGAATAAAATAGATTATCATAATTAAACAACAATTAGCCATAAGGTTAAGAATTTACCCCACAATCATCATGAGATCTAGCAAAAATCTAGCCTCCCAAACATGCTTCCCTTCACCAAGATCCATACAAGAATAGCTAAGGAAAAATGGGTAAGCTTTGTATTTGGAAATTTGTGAGGTTTTACTTGATTTTTCTTGGGATTTTTGTGGAATTTTGGAGAAGAAAAGAGATGGACAAATGAGAGAGGGGGCTGCAGAATTTCGGCTGTAGGAGGGAGAGGGAGATGTGTGTGGGTTTTGTGGGTAAAAGCCCAAGTCAAGTCTCTCCCAAAGTACCATAATACCCACCTCAATTTACTATATTAAAACATATACTTTTATCCTATTTCCCCACTTAACAAAAGAGTTGATGTGAGATCTTGGAGGGGGGTTGCTGCTGTGGTCGGGCCGGCCAAGGAAGGGTGAGCATGTGAGTGAGTGATTGACAAAAAAAATTGCATGCAAAAAGACCCCCTCAAGTTGCCAAATTGCAAGTTTTCGCTAATTTCACCAAAAGAAGCCTTTTTTCTTCAATAATTTCTAAACCGTTTTGGAAAACGATTTCGTTTCAAAAACCATATGATAAAATTTTATTTATTGTTTTATGATGCACAAAATTTGTTTCAACTCATTCCAATTTGTAATTTTCCCTAATTAAATATATTAGTGACGGCTTAAAATAATATTAAAATAATTAATTTCGGAAAATTTTTCAGAAAATTTGAAATTTCACCAGTGGGTCAATAAACACCAAATACTAGCAATTACCTAGCTAGAATATGTATATTTAATTTTATAATAAAGATATTTGTATTTTGACTTTTTACAGAAAACCCCCTTATTTTACCGATTTTTCGAAATTTCACCGAAACGATTTTCAAAACGTTACAACTTTTTACAACCATGCTCACAAAAGAAAGAATAATGATGATAATAATAATAATTAAGAATTGTGATGGTTAGTTTCAATGACCATTATCATTTCTTGCATTTAATGCATTTTGTAAAGAACAACAAGTCAACAAAAGTCATTGAAATGAAATGATGATGGTCAACAAGTCCACAATGGTCAACCGGTCAACAAAGTCAACAAGTCAACAAAAGTAAAATGTTCAACTCAACCATGGCACAATAATCCTTAATTAATATTATTAATCATATTTCTTATTCTTTTTAGGGTTTAGAAAAAGTCAACGGTCAACAACCCTAATGAGAATCCTCTGCCTCTGTCAACTGTGCATGCACACCCTCATCCATGTTCCGAGGAACACGAATACAATGAGATAAAACCAATCCCAAAACATATACTAGGATCTGGCTTAAACCAAAGCCCGCTAGTAATAACAGCCCGGACACCAAACGTGCACAAGTGCGCGGATGTGAACGAACCCTGTCGCAAAACCATGCGACCTCTACTCTGTTTTGCCCAAAGGCGAATAGTTCTCTGTGTGGGACTCTAAAGACTCAACACTACACTGGCAGTGGGTTTAACCACAGGCCGCAAGCGGTACTAGCTGTACGTAATGGTCCCCAGGTAGATGCCGATAAGAAGACTGATGAGGTGAACCCATCCGAACTCCTACTGAGCCTGAATGTGACAATCTCCGTACAGTCCGATCTGTTCGTCTGAGAGTATCGCATGTCGGGCCTAGGGGGCGGTAAACGTCAGTCCCCTAATAGTGGTACAAGTCATATCGGAGTGTAGCCCAGAACACCCTGAGATAACACTGGAAACGCTACCAGTATATCTTGCTTGCCCTGGCCAGGGACTTTGTGTAATGGCTCTCCTAGGCACAGCGCGATATCAACCCCCAATACCGAGAGAGACGAATCCTGTATATCCATCTCTGCCTCCAAGTGCTTCGGGACTGCACCCAATTACTACCTGTTTGCACGACTCATTTGAGTCATGGTAGGGTTGTAATCTAAGAACAGTGGGAACACACTCGAGACGAAGTGACAGTGTCAAGTCAACGGACTATGCTGTACTCATGTCACCTAGGAACTGATAACTGACGATAGGTATACTACCAAACCAATAGTTCAAAGTGAGTACTGTCCAGTGTACTCGTAACCTAACGAGCACCTGCATACTATCTCCAGTACGACGTACTGATGGCTGTAGGACAGACCATCTCCCCTCCTTGGATGAGAAGCGTATACACTAGTCTACTCTGGAGTATCGATGCCCTGTATCGATAATCTTATGACTAGGGACATGTATAAGGATGTGCTTGTAGATTACCCATCCCCCGCTAGTGTGACTGCCATCACAACGCTGGTAATCAAGCAAAGATCCTAAGGGATCTACTAATGTGTATAGGCGATATGCTAAAAGAAACACATGCACACATTAAAGTAGAAACAAACCAAGTAGCATACTACTATTTCGAGCAAGATTGTCTATACAACTGTGAATATTCCAAACTTCCATTCAGTAATATACAAACTAGTATGATACAGTAATGGCCTCTAGGGCATGTACACTAACAAGTATAAGCATTCTTCTTTCCCTACCGTCGGCCCCCTAACTTTTTCCTTTCCCCTTGCCTCTACCTTACTAACATCGCCTTTCGTCTTGGTGGGGGATTCATCTTGGTGGGGGATATCTTCTTCTTGCCCTTGGATCTAGAAGAGTAGAATCCTCCAACAAGCAGAGCGGGTGTTTCCCTGGACTTCGGCCGGGTGCCCTCAGTGCTCCTCAACATTTTGAGGAGTTCTGGAAGTGTAACTTCCTTCCTTTGAATGTTAAAATTCAAGATAAACTGGGCGTAGGTAGAGGGGAGGGACTGTAGAATCAAGTCTGTATACAGCTCGTTCTCCAACGTGGCCCCCAGGTCTGAGAGCTCTTCAATCAAGTTGATCATCTTAAGGACGTGGTCCCCTACAGATGACCCGATAGCCAACCTCGCTTGAAATAGTTTCTTCGAGGTCTCGTATCTTACGATACGAAATTGCTCTCCATATAAGTCCTTAGTATGGAGGAAGATGGATTCAAGATCCATCTTCTCGTGCCTCCTCTGGTGTTCATTATCCATAGAGGCCAGCACTGTAAGTCGATGTCGCGCACTCCACGTGTCCGCGGGAAGGGGGGCGGAATATGCAAAAAACAATTTTTCAACGCTCGCAACACCGACTTGAACTCCAGGATCGATACTAAACTCTAACAAGCAAACATTTAATGAGGTTTAACTACTCGGATGATAGTTATACCTCACGATACCAAGTCCTTCGGGTCTTCATCGCTGTCCTTTACTCTTTGTCAGCTCCAAGGATCGAAAACGGATCAGGCAACCTCGACGGCCTCCTCGAGTCAAAGACGATCCACCTGAGAGACTATAGTCCGAGCTCCTATCTCGAATCTGAGATAACTACTGCTTTTAGTTTGCTAAATTAGAAGTCCTAGAGGATGTAGAGTGAGAAGATAACTTACATTGTCTCTTGGAACCCTAGGTTTCTCAACTCATGAGACATTTAGGGGTTAGAGGAAGAAGAAGATGGCTTGAGGAAATGAGAGAGGTGAAGTAACTAAAAATAAAGTTTGGCTCATGTAAAGAATAATCAACCATGCTTATAATTGATGAGAAAATATCTCAACAAATATCTAGCATGCTTGAGAATAACTAATGGTGAGTCATGCTTGATGTTTTGTCGACCTCCACCTCATTTAAATTTAAATCCCAAAAGAAATAGAAACCCCAATGAGGTGTTTCTTCTAGAAGCCAATCCCGATGAAATTACGAGAATGCCCCCCATCCATATATACATACCCGCATCCGCATTCCGTAGAATACGAATACAAAGAGATGAAAATAATCCATCAATATAATACTAGGATCCGGCTTAAACCAAAGCCCACTAATATTATCCGCCCGATCATCATACACGCACAAGTACACGTAAGTGATCGAAACCCTGTCGTAAAACCATATGGCCTCTACACCTTTTGCCCGGTGCAGGGAAACCCTCTATGTGGGACTTTAAAGAGTCGACACTACGCTGGTAGTCGATTTAACCACAAGCCGCAAGCAGTACTAGCTGCACGTAATGGCTACCCAGATATGTGTCGAAAAGAAGGCCGTTGAGCTAACTCATCCGAACTTCTACTGAGCCTATCTGTGAGAATCTCCGTACAGTTCGGTCTGTTCGTCTAAGAGTATCGCATATCTGGCCTTGGGGGCGGCAATCGTCAGACCCCTAATAGCGCAATAGCTCATGTCGGAGTGTAGCTCAAAACACCCAGAGAAACTACTGGAATACCTACCAGAAAATCTCGCTTGCCTTGGACAAGGGCTTTGTGTAATGGCCTTCCGAACACAGCGCGATATCAACACCCAACACCAGGAGAGACGAATACTATATATCCGCCACTGCCTCCAAGTGCTTTGGGACTGCACCCAACTACTACCTGTTTGCACGACTAATTTGAGCCGTGGTAGAGTAGTAATCAAAGTACAGTAGGAACACACTCAAGGCGAAGTAGCAGTGTCAAATAACCGGACTAAGATGTACTCATGTCATCTAGGAACTGCTATCCGACGATAGGTATAATACCCACCAACAGTTCCCGACGAGTCCTGTCTAGTGTACTCATAACCTAATGAGCACCCGCATACTATCTCCAGTATGACGTACTAATGACTGTGGGACAGACCATCTCCCCTGCTGGGATGAGAAGCGTATACACTAGTCTACTCTGGAGTATTGATGCCCCGTCTCGATAATCCAACGACTAGGGGCCTATATAGGATGTGCTTATAGACTACCCATCCCCCACTATTGTGAATGCCATCACAACGCTGGTAATCAAGCAAAGATCCTAAGGACTCTACCAATATGTATAAGAGATATGCTAAAAGAAACACATGCACATATTGAGGTATAAACAAACCAAGTAGCATACTACCATTTCGAACAAGACTGTTACTATATCCGTGTATATCCCAATCTTCCATTAAGTAATATACAAATTAGTATGATACAATAATAGCCTCTAGGGCATATATCACTAACAAGAACGAGGCACTTTGCTTTCGCACTGTCAATTTCACAGGTCTTACGGATCTCCTTATCCGCGACTTTGGAATCTGGACCTGGGACGGTGGGGTCTTTAGTACTAAGAAGATAGCCCAGTTTGTCATATGTGATTTCCATCTGGACATTCCTGAGCCAATCTTTATAGTTTGGCCCCGTCAATATCTTTTTATCTAAAACTAACTTAAGGCCAGTCATCTTGGTCGTTGCAATTAGGAGAGAGAGAAGAAACACTTTAGTATGATTCTCTTGCAAGTTTAGATTGGTTTTTAGTTTATCTAAACAGGATTGCTCCCACTATTTCTCGAATCCTTCCTCAAATCATAAAAGAATAATTAGTCAGGATTAATCTCACCGTACAATTCTTGCTTAACCTTTCGGCCAGGCTAGTGTCGGTACTTTGAGGGAGGTTTTACGACGCTTTCACGAAGTTCCTTAATTAAATAACCTCTCTTTCCTTGGAGGCGTAGCCCCGCTAACACTGTTCTAGACACCTACTTAGTTTGTAGCATTGATCGTTAAGTAAAAAAAATCTCCCGAAGAGTAGCGGATACTCACAGTAGGACCGGGATCCAAATATCATTATTTGGGAACCTTGAAGGAATCCTACCAAAATTATCGCACTCCAAATAGAATACAACACTAGAAAGTTTCAATTTCTTTATAAACTCCCGATATTGATTTTTGCCCTATGCTCTTATGACCTTGACGAAGGCCAACATATCATAAGTCACATATCAAGTTCTACCCGTCATTGTCCAGGTTAATTTGAACCCACCCGCACATACCCTTAACGAAGGCCAAAATAGTAGTACGACTGTCCCAAACCAACGCATCTATCTATGCAACAGACAAAATCCATCAGCTACCAATCACTATGCCTTGGCAAATGTCAAAATAAATAGCTTGAATACTACTGAATATTCAACTGAAATGACAGAGGGCTACGAATGGTTTTGGCTAAGCCATGAACGTAATGAACATGATATGATTGATGGAACCATGATAGCTTTTTAAAGGAGTGGTTTAGGCTCCGCTTTTAAAAGTTTGCTTTTTGGAAAAAACCAAGTGGTTTTAAAAGTGTTCTAACGATTCAGCTTTGGTTTATTTGCTTTGCATTAATCTAATGCGGTCCCATCATTTACACCTATCATCAAAGAGAGAAACGAAAATACAACGTACGCTTATGCCATCCGCATTCGCCACTAGGCCCCGTCTAACACCGTTAGGTTACCTAACTAACGCCAGAGAGGGGGCTGGACTAAGACGGATGCAAAACATAAGCAAGTCTATTATATAACATATATAATATAACTATTTGTCTCACGCAATAATAGGCATTCCAGATCATAGATGAACATATTGTATATACTAGGAATTCCGCGTTTCGCTTAAGCCTGTAAGGAAAGACGGATTCCACGGTCGTGATGAATAGCCAAACCCTACCCTAGACCCCTACGGGTACAACAAACTACCTGTTAGTTATATGTATGCCCTAGAGGCCATTGCTATACATAGGATGTATATTGTAGTGGATGCTGGGACATATATAGGGAGGACTTTCTTGGTCGACATGATAGTATGCTATCTGGTTGATCTTTACTTTAATGTGTACACTGATTGTCTCTCTGATACATGTTAGTAAAGCCCTTAGGATGTGTACTTGACTACCTGGACTATGATGCGGATCATACTAGTGGGGACATGGTAGTCCATAAGTACATCCTTCAAGGTCCCTAGTCGAGGGTGTATCGAGACGGGGCATCGATATACCAGTGTAGACTAGCGCATACCTTCTCGACGCATAAAGATGGGCGATGGATGATCCCATATCCATTGGTGTTTGACATCAGAGATGATATACGGGTGCTCAGTAGAGACTGGGTACACTGGACGGACTCGCCGAGAACTCCCAGATGGTATTATACCTTACGTCAGATGGCAGTTCTCTGGTGACACTGGTACAGAGTAGTCTGGTTACCCAAGATCGTCATAGAGTCTTGTGTGGTTCCTACTGTGCTTTGATTTCCACCTTACCACGTCCAAGAGGGCGTGCAAAACGGTGGCTTTTGGGTACAGTCCCGAATCACATGGAGGCAATGAGCGATAGGAGGGGATTCGTCTCTCCCGGTATAGGGGGTTGATGTTGCACTGTGTTCGATTGGCTATAACCGGAAATCCCTGGCTAGGGTTGCTGAGATTTACTGGTAAGTGTTACCAGTAGTTTCTCGAACTGTTATAGACCTCATATCGACACGACTTATCGAGCTATTGGGGTCTGACGTTTACCACCCCTAGGCGAGATATGCGACATATCAGACGATCAGACCGGACTGTACGGTAAGTGTTACTGGTTGGATTCACTGGAGTGTGAGCGGGCTTGCTCGTCGATCTTCTGATCGCTCAATACCTGGGTGGCCATTACGTTTAGCAGACCGCTTGCGGCTTGTGGGTGCTTGATATGATCATCATCTGCTACCGGCGTATTGACGAGTCTTTAGAGTCCTACACAGAGGTTTCCTGGCTCAAGCGAAACGAAATAGGAGCGCATATGAGATATGTGCGGGACCGAGGATAATGCGTGTATGTGATACCGTATTCCATTCTCGCGATTTGTAACATTGATCGGTTATATGCGTTATAGCCGGGTTATCGGATCAAGTGTTGATTCGATAAGTTGTTACTATTGATATTAGTCGGTTATATGTGATATGACCAGGTCGTTAAATCAAGTGTTGATTTAATGATTTAATGTATAATTATATATTTGATATATCACTTTACATTAACTAATATAGGTTCAGTTAAAAAGGATTTTCTCACTTGATGTGCATATTGTATATATGATATACTTTTGTGCATTTGATTGTATCATGTTTGATGATACATGATAGTTTGGTTTATAGTTTAAACCATGGTTGGTCAATGGCTAGGGTTTCTTTTGCTTCATTTACTTATTCATTTTAAAAAGACTTATCATAATATTCTTTCTTCTTCTTCTTCATGATCAACATGAAGAAAGCTTTCTCCATCAATGGCAACTTGAGCTAATGAGTGAGAAATCCAATTCTAAAGTGAACCCACCTCCTATTTCTTCATCCTCTGCCTCTTGCCAAGTAGTATAGGGTGTTTCCTTCACAAGTTTTCAAGGCTTGGTGAAGTTGGAGCTTGATCTTGTGATGCCTCGACGTAGATCATCTTCGGCATCGAACCGACGACCAAGCCCGCCCATTTCTACGATGAAGCCGATGCTAGAGTCATGGATTTGATTTGGACAGTGGAGGGACCTCATCACGGAGCTATGGAGGTGGAGAACCGGATCTACAAAGGTTGTATTTCCGTTCACTTAGAGTAAAGTCGTTTACTTGTTTTTGTTTCGCCTAAATATCTAGTTAACGATCCGTATTAGGGTTTCTCGGCACCCGTATTTTTTGAAATTGGCATGGTTGATGCCTTGTGAGACCTCATTAGTGTGCCTAGGAACCCTACAGTGGTATCAGAGCCTAGCTAGAGCCTTAAGCGATGCGTAGACGAAGTTTGAAACCCGAACAAACCCGAAACCCTAACCCGATCATGCTCTCTGGACTTTTACCAAAATCTGGGTTTTTTCCAGATTAAAAATTCTTAAAAATTCAGCAGGGAATTCTAAGAATTACGGCGCAAAATTTAGCTTATGATTCCTTTAAAGTGCGGCGGAACCGCGGCAGAAGCAATGCTTCTGCGGCGGTTCCGCGGCCGTATTATCACATTGCCCCATAATTTTTGCACAGTAATTCCACATTTCTGGTGTTGGATTTTCTGGGATTTTTTAATATTTATTCTAGAGTTGAATAATCTGGGTTGTTTTGAAGCTTCGATGATTCGATCGGATTATCAGACTTTGTCTATTTGGCTTTCCAGATATTTTAGAATATGTTAAAAAGTTCGACCGGATATAAATACCCAATCTTTCCCCTGCCGGAAAATTTCCAAGTGTTGGATTTTTTCGTGGTTTAAAGACGTTCTAAGTAATGCAAGTAACGCGATGGTCCCTCTAGAAGACAACAAACCTTAACTCGATTATGTGACCGTCTTGAACTGCCCTTTGAACCTTCGGGTTTGGGGCAGTACGGCGTGCCACATATGAGGCGTTGGCTTGACACTTCTACGGCTGGACCGTTGGTACTGAGGCACGAAGTGAATGTTTTTAAACTTGTTTCATGTGTTGAGCTTTTTCGGGAAAACTTGGGTGTTCGATTGTTCGATCGGAAAGGTTAACATTTTCTATTTAACCGGAATGTGATACAATAATTGGAATTCACAAAAAGTTATGAGATAACTGAATGAATGTTATAAACATAGCAGTTTAGTCTCACTTGATCGGTTGCCACGGAATTTTGATATGATCAAAAGTCCGTCGCAATCACGTAAAGTACGCGGATATTCGCCGGGTAAACTTAATAGACAGCCTCGCTCCATAGCCCCGACCAAGTGACTGTAGGAGAACCCCGTCACCAAAAGCATCCGTTCAGGTGCTCGCGGCAGCGGTGTTCCGCCTTGGTGCACTTCGTCGACGGCGTCGGGGGTGCGGCCGTCTACTAAAGTTTGCGACGAGCATTCGATCAGGATGTCGGGAATCTTGTTGAATTGCCCGACTTGATATTGAAAAGTGTTTTCGATTTTGAGACTAAAATGCGGGGTTTATAATTGTTAGGCATGCGATGTCTAAGGAATTCATTTGATTAGGCATGTGATGTCTATGCAGGTTATGAATTCCAACTGTTGTAGTTTTACACTTTCTTTTCTGTGACCGTAAGTGTAATATGTGATATCGCCGGTTTCGTTGCTATATGTCAACGACAATTGGGATGCGCATATTTACTTACGTTGATGACATGTGATGTTATGTGTTGCTGGATATGTTATATTGGATCGTCGTGTTTGAATAGCCGGGGTTTTTTATGTGAGATGAGTGTTTTTCATTTTCATTCATGTAAAAACTTGTATGCAATATTCTTTTATTGGGGCACTTCCAGGTTGCGGAAGATATCACCCTTTGTATATTATTTTATTTTCCGCACTAGGACAGACCCAAGGAGGAGAGCACAAGTAACCGGGTTCTGGAGGCCAGTGGGAGACCAACTCGAGGAGTCGAGTTCGGGTCTCCTAACTCCAGAATTGGTAGGGTTGCTTGCCGCTCTCGTAGGGGTCTAGGGGTGTGGGTTTGGCTATTCATCGCGACCGTGGAATCCGTGTTTTATACTGGCTCGTATTGAAAACACGGACGTCCTAGTATATCCAATATTTCATATGATTCTTCTGCTGCGATATCTGTGATGTGATCATGTGATATGTTCTGTGATGGATACTGTATATAGTATATATGATATATTATATAGATGTTACTTATGTTTTACACCCGCGCTAGCCCGGCCCCGCTCTGCCGTTAGTCACCTAACCTAACGGTGCACGAGGGGACATCGAGGCGAATGCGGATGGCATAAGTGTACGTCGTATTTATCTGTGATGTTTAGGTAACTTAAATGATGGGACTTCATTAATGTGATTAATGAAATAAAAGAAACCTAAGATGTTGTAGAATCGAATTTCAAAATAAAAGGGTAGCTACAGTTCTTGCTTTGCACAGAGGTATATGTGATATATCCTGCACCTTATTCGATGAGGAAAGGACCGAGATCCCTTCACAGGAAGTGACTCCTTTAGCAATAACTGGCAGATGCTACACACTCGGTTTGTCTTTTGAGTGCTTTTAAGAGTTTTTGCTTTGCACAGAGATATATATGATATATCCCGCACCTCATTCGACGAGGAAAGGACCGACGATCCCTTCACCGGGAGTGACTCCTTTAGCAAAACTAGAAAAGCCTCAAAAACACTCCATTTTAAAATCATTTGATTCTACAGCGATATCAAGTTCATTACGCAATAGGTTTTCAGAAAAACCTGTCGTAGCCCTCCGTCATTTCAGATAAGTGCTAGTTAGTATTCGTGCTACGTTTATTGGCCTGCGTCAAGGCGTAGTGTGCGGTAGCTAACTAGTATTTATCT
The DNA here is from genome assembly GCA_030015575.1 of Agapanthus africanus. NCBI lineage: Eukaryota > Viridiplantae > Streptophyta > Magnoliopsida > Asparagales > Amaryllidaceae > Agapanthus > Agapanthus africanus. Next base: position 223,232,339 of record JASDDO010000029.1, read on the forward strand.
GCTTATGCATATGATGCAGATTGGATTAGGGTAGTCGTGCGACTTTGTTGGCCTGCGTCAAGGGTCGTGCGGGTGGGTTTAATTCAATCAGGAAATGACGGGTTGAACTTGACTAGCGCACTATGGTTTGTTGGCCTGCGTCAAGGTCATAGAACGCTAGGGGCAAAATTATCGGGAATTTCAAGTGTTGAAATTTGCAATGAGATTGCATACCTTCTATGAGATAGTTGGATCCCGATACCCGCTGCGAGTAATTCTTACTCCTGGGAGAGTTTTACACAATACAATTAGCCGATCAAGTAGGTGTCTAGAAAGGTGTTAACGGGGTTACGCCTCTGGGAAAACGAGGTTTACATTAATTAGGGTCGTGCGAAAGCACGGGGGACCTCCCTCAAAGTATCGACACTGGGCTGGCTGAAAGATTGGCGAACTTGTAGTGTGTAATTAATCCCGGCTAGTCTTTCCTTTTAGGGTTTGAAGGAAGATTTGATAAAAAGCAGTGGGAGCCATCCTGATTAGATAAAATAATAACCAATCTATTCTTGCAAGAGCGCACACTGAGTGTTTTCTTCTCTCTCTCTCCAGGTAGCGACCATATCACGCCTTGATCAAGATAATAATACGGATTATTGACCGAACCCGCTTGTTATACTGAGCTGGGGAACGTTGGTCCCCCTCCAACTTATAATTGTTATAAGACAGAGCAGGAAATTGGGGATTACCAGAATTCCCGTGCCGTCCAAACGAAGAGAGTGCATGCTGATGCATCATCTTCGGGTGTGTTCATTACAAAGAACTGTTTCTCTGTATCCTCTATGTCCTGGGTATGTGATACCAGATCAGGATCCTAGAAATATAATCTGTTACATAGGGCTACAGAAAGGTAGAGAACTGAGAACGGGTGATAAGTTTCATGAGGCAGAAAACGGGGTAAGTGTTGCAACCAAGTCTGTTGGTCACTGTCACCCTGTATTTCCAATACATTGATTCTGAACAAATGTTATTAGATACCGAACCTGGTATACAAAATCATATCAGTCTCTTTATTAGTAAAGAAAGGATATAATTTTGTATTGTTCGATTATGTTTTGAACATTTCCTATATCAAAAGTTGATCGGTTCAGGCACGTTATCTAAAAGTATTGATGTTCTAAATCAAACTACAGTTCTTAGTGTACGGAACACACACAAGAGGAAGAGTTCAGAAATGAACGAATCCTTCTTGAGGCATTGTAGACTAGGTCATATCAATTCGATCCGACTGGCTGAAGTTACATTTTAGATGCATATTTAAATCATTTTGAATTTACCTCTTATGAAACTTGCCAGTCATGTCACAGAGATAAAGATGACCATAGCTCCGTTTACTGGAAACAGAGAAAGAGTTAGTGAACTCTTGGGATGATACATGTTGATGTATGTAGGTCCCCTGTCTACACATGCCAAGACCGGTTCCTTGTACTTCATTACATTCTCTGATAATCTCTTTAGATTCAGACATATGTTCTTGTTGAAACACAAGTCCGAACCTTTTGAGATATTCATAGAATATAAGTTAGAAGTAGAGAACCAATACGGGTAAAAGTATTATGTCCTTTGATGAGATCAAGGAGGAGAATACTTGAGAACGAAATTCCTGGACTATTTTAATGGAGAATGAGATTCTCTCTCAGCATTACTCCTCCGTATACACCATAGCACGATGGTATATCGGGGCGGAGCAATCACACCCTATGTGATGAGGTGTGCTCTATGATGAGTACTGCTGAGTTACCTGTTTCCTTTTTTGGGAGTTATGCACTTGAGAAGCTGCATACCTATTGAACAGGGTTCAATTCAAATATGTTGCCTACCTTTTCATATGTGATATGGAAAGGGAAGAGCCCATATCTTGAGATGGTTAAGATTTGGGGTTGTCCAGCCTATGTCTAAAAGAAAAATCCGGACAAGCTCAAGGCAAGGTCTGTTATGTACAACTGGAAAGGTTCCAGCTATACAAACAACAGCAGATGATTTGAAAGAACCAAAGGATTCAATAGTTACCAACGAACCTCAGCCTCTCCGCCGATCTAGTAGGGCTCCTCACCCACCTGAGAGATACTTCGGTTTCTCTATGACAGTGGGAGCGAGGACTGCATCATGAGATGATGACCCAACTAGTTTCGACCAGGCCATCAGGAGTGGGACTCTGTAAGAATGGCTGGATGCTTAGCGATCTGAGATGGAATCCATGTACACCAACAAAGTATGGACTTTGGTTGCTATATCTGAAGGGTTAAATCCCCATCAGGAGCAAGTATATCTTGAGAAGATTACTTGGTGTAGATGGAAAAGTTGAGACTTTCAAAGCTAGACTTGTTAAAGGTCTACATCATTGACCAGGTATGGATGATGATGAAACCTTTTCTAAGTAGCTATGCTTAAGTCCATCCAGATCCAACTTGCCACGGCTACATACCATGACTACGATATCTGGTGGTTGGGTGTCATGACATCTTTTCTAAATGATGTTTTAGAAGAGGGCGTCTATAAGTACACAGCCAGAGGGCTTCGTAGACAGTGGGAGCAGCGGAAACGTGTGCAAGATGTTTTATGTGATAAAGCAGGCATCGCGGAGTTGGAACATCTGTTTTGATGTAGTAGTCAAAGAGTTTGATATCATCAAAATGGTAGATGAACCTTGTATAAACAAAAAGGTAGTAGGGAGTATGGTGATGATCCTCGTAGAGTACGTGGATGACATACTCTTGATAGGGAAGGAGTTTCCTATGCTACGCTCGGTCAATCTCCGCTTATCACAATGATTCTCCATATAGGATAAAAATGATACCTCCTAAATCCTGGGTTTTGGATCTATGAGATAGATCTAATTGGATGTTAGGATTCTCACTAGATGTAGTGAGATGGTATCAATCGATCCTGGGGAGAATCACTGGAAAGGTTCCAGGGTGATAAAGACGACTGAATGTCAGTCACAGGCATTGTCTTTACCTTCAGTATAGGGACGGTATGTTGGAAGAGTTCCAAGCTAAATACCGTGGCTAACTAGACGATAAAGGCAGGATACATCGCTACTTAAGATGCTACCAAAGAGGCTGTCTGGGTGTATATATTTGTTCATGAGATGAACTCTGTTCCTCCCATTGTGTGACAATGGGGTTTTGGCTTATGCCAAGGAACGTCCGTCCCATCAGTGATCAAGACATATTCTAAGGCAGTGTCACCTGATCGTGGAGATGGTTGATCTCCAGGGGATCGAGGTCAGGAGAGTAGACTCAGAGAACAACACGGCCGATCCACTCGCGAAGGCCTATTCCAAGAGAGAGACTTTTATGGGATGGTTGAGTATGAGATACTACAACCACAGCTATCAGATGGCCCTAGTGCAAGTGGGAGATTGTTAGTTATATGTATGCCCTAGAGGCCATTGCTATACATAGGATGTATATTGTAGTGGATGCTGGGACATATATAGGGAGGACTTTCTTGCTCGACATGATAGTATGCTATCTGGTTGATCTTTACTTTAACGTGTACACTGATTGTCTCTCTGATACATGTTAGAAAAGCCCTTAGGATGTGTACTTGACTACCTGGACTATGATGCGGATCATACTAGTGGGGACATGGTAGTCCATAAGTACATCCTTCAAGGTCCCTAGTCGAGGGTGTATCGAGACGGGGCATCGATATACCAGTGTAGACTAGCGTATACCTTCTCGACCCATACAGATGGGCGATGGATGATCCCATATCCATTGGTGTTTGACATCAGAGATGATATACAGGTGCTCAGTAGAGACTGGGTACACTGGACGGACTCGCCGAGAACTCCCAGATGGTATTATATCTTACGTCAGATGGCAGTTCTCTGGTGACACTGGTACAGAGTAGTCTGTTGACCCGAGATCGTCATAGAGTCTTGTGTGGTTCCCACTGTGCTTTGATTTCCACCTTACCACGTCCAAGAGGGCGTGCAAAACGGTGGCTTTTGGGTACAGTCCCGAATCACATGAAGGCAATGAGCGATAGGAGGGGATTCGTCTCTCCCGGTATAGGGGGTTGATGTTGCGCTGTGTTCGATTGGCTATAACCGGAAATCCCTGGCCAAGATTGCTGAGATTTACTGATAAGTGTTACCAGTAGTTTCTCGAACTGTTATAGACCTCATATCGACACGACTTATCGAGCTATTGGGGTCTGACGTTTACCACCCCTAGGCGAGATATGCGATATATCAGACGATCAGACCGGACTGTACGGTAAGTGTTACTGGTTGGATTCACTGGAGTGTGAGCGGGCTTGCTCGTCGATCTTCTGATCGCTTAATACCCGGGTGGCCGTTACGTTTAGCAGACCGCTTGCGGCTTGTGGGTGCTTGATATGATCATCATCTGCTACCGGCGTATTGATGAGTCTTTAGAGTCCTACACAGAGGTTTCCTGGCTCAAGCGAAACAAAATAGGAGGGCATATGAGATATGTGCGGGACCGGGGATAATGCGTGTATGTGATACCATATTCCATTCTCGCGATTTGTAACATTGATCGGTTATATGCGTTATAGCAGGGTTATCGGATCAAGTGTTGATTCGATTAGTTGTTACTATTGATATTACTCGGTTATATGCGATATGACCGGGTCGTTAAATCAAGTGTTGATTTAATGATTTAATGTATAATTATATATTTGATATATCACTTTACATTAAGTAATATAGGTTCACTTAAAAAGGATTTTCTTACTTGATGTGCACATTGTATATATGATATACTTTTGTGCATTTGATTGTATCATGTTTGATGATACATGATAGTTTGGTGTATAGTTTAAACCATGGTTGGTCAATGGTTAGGGTTTCTTTTGCTTCATTTACTTATTCATTTATTCATTTATTTATCCATTTTGTTTATTTTAGCAAAAGAAAATGATGAAGAGAAAATGGTGGCTTTCTTTGTTTGTTTTTGAAGCTTCTTGAAGTTTTCACCTAGTGACCATTTTGTCTTCATGTTTAACCCTAACCCTTCCAATTAACCATGGTCTATTCTCTACACCTAATCATGGTTGCCATATGATAAGTATTGCATTTATTATTCATTTTAAAAAGACTTATCATAATATTCTTTCTTCTTCTTCTTCATGATCAACATGAAGAAAGCTTGCTCCATCAATGGCAACTTGAGCTAATGAGTGAGAAATCCAATTCTAAAGTGAACCCACCTCCTATTTCTTCATCCTCTACCTTTTGCCAAGTAGTATAGGGTGTTTCCTTCACAAGTTTTGAAGGCTTGGTGAAGTTCGAGCTTGATCTTGTGATGCCTCGACGTAGATCATCTTCGGCATCGAACCGACGACCAAGCCCGCCCATTTCTCCGATGAAGCCGATGCTAGAGTCATGGATTTGATTTGGACAGCGGAGGGACCTCATCACGGAGCTATGGAGGTGGAGAACCGGATCTACAAAGGTTGTATTTCCGTTCACTTAGAGTAAGGTCGTTTACTTGTTTTTGTTTCGCCTAAATATCTAGTTAACGATCCGTATTAGGGTTTCTCGGCACCCGTATTTTTTGAAATTGGCATGGTTGATGCCTTGTGAGACCTCATTAGTGTGCCTAGGAACCCTACACTACCCGCCAAATATCCAAAGTGAAGCAACCTCCATCATTAAAAAGAGTAGGCCACTCGGCACTTCAAAGTACCTGGTAGTTTGTGCACCCCACCTTTGGTCTATCCTAGGAGCAAAAGCAGTTAATGAAATAATACAACGGTAGCTATAACCTCAACTTGGATGTGCCCCGCAAAAATAATATTACATCAATATTACAATTTACATCGAATGAAAGAAACGCTCATCTCACATCCCCGGCTATTCATCCACGACGATCCAATAAAGTTCATATACACAAACCAGTCATCACAGATATGTGCAACCCCCAACTAACCGACATATAGCAATTAGCGGAAGTTTACGAACGCATATAACAAACACAGAAATGATACTTAGCCAAGAATATAGAATTTCGATCGAAACATATTTTGCATGTCTACCCCATGTACAAACCAGCACATAAACAATACTGGGAAAAAACCAAATATACCAAAAACCACAACACAACATATAAGACCCACAGTAGAAATACGAGTCGAGTCGTCCTCGACTCGGCCGCGGAATCGCGGCGAAACGCATTGTTTCGCCGCGCTTCAACGGTGGTCTTGACGAGTTACTGACTCGTATTTCTTGTGTGTTCTTAGAATTCTCTGCTTGTATTTTTAAGGCCTCTAAAATATTTTTAAGACAAGATTTTTAAAAACACAGCAAGCGAGGATTTTGAGTTATGATTTTTGGTATTTCCGACGATCGAAGTTATAACTACTTACTAACATGCTAATTAAGGTTTAGTAAGCTCTGATACCACTGTAAGTCGATGCCACGCACCCCGCGGGTTCAGAGGGAGGCGGAGTTTGCAAAAAACTATTTTTATATGCTTCGTAACATCGACTAAACTCTAGGATCGATACTAAACCCTAATTAACAGGCTAACTGAAAGGTTTAACTACTATGTAAGAAAGTTATACCTTAAGGTACTATTCCTTCTTGATATTTCTATCCTCCTCCTCTTTGTGAGCTCCTTGGAGTGTGTATGGATCGCGCCTCCTCATCGGCCTCCTCAAGTCGAAGAAGATCCACCCGAGAGTGCTACCTTGAACTTCTACCTCTAAGATGAGGTAACTAAGTAACCTAGAGTGCTAATCTAAGTGAGCTAGAGGATATTGAGAGTGATTAAGGATTTATAAGTCTCACTAACCCTAGGATTCTCAACACATGAGAAAATTAGGGTTTGAGGAGAAAAAGAGAGCTCTTGAGGAAAAAGAAAGTGTTTGTGATAATGATAAATGAATATGGCTATTGTTATGACTATGAAGCAAACTAAAATATCTCACAAAAATATCTCACCAAATATCTTACAAAATATAACAAAATATCTCACAAAATATCTAAGTCAACTCTTGCCTCAATAGTCATACATGAGTCACCAAGTAGCCATGCTTCATTAATCATACAAATCACACCTCATACCTCCACCTCATTAAGGATTTAATCAAAAGATTAAATCACAAATGAGGTGTCTTCTTCTACAAGCACACTTAAGTAAATTGCGAGAATTCCCCTCATCCGTATATACATACCCGTATCCGTATTACGAAAAACACGAATACAATGAGACGAAACTAATCCAATAATCAAATATTAGGATCCGTCTTAAACCAAAGCCCACTAGTATCATCCGCCCGAACATCCTACGTGCACAAGTACACGTATGTGATCGAACCCAGTCGTAAAACTATACGACCTCAACATCGTTTCAAAACTATACGACCTTAACAGCGTTTGACTTCATCAAAATAGTAGATGAACCTTGTATATACAATAGGGTAGTAGAGGGCAAGGTGGTCTTCCTCATATTGTACGTAGACAACAAACTCTTGATAGGGAAGGTGTTTCCTATGCTACACTCGGTCAATCTCTTATTTGTTGGATATATGTATGCTCTAGAGGCCATTATAAGATAGTGGATGTATTTATACATGTATATATATATATATATTCAGTGTACATTCTTGCTCGACTTGATAGTATGCTATCTGGTTCTTCTTTATCAGACATGTTGACTTGATCACGCTTTTATTCATTCACACATGTTGATAAAGCCCTGAGGAAATTTGCTTGACTACTGTGATTATGATGGAGATCATACTAGTGGGACGTCTGTAGTTTATAAGCATATCCTGAAATTTACCTAGTCGTAGGTGTATCGAGACGGCGCATCGATATACCAGAGTAGACTAGCGTATATGATACTAGACCCATATGATGGGTGATGGATGTTCCAACATTCATTGATGTTTGACATCGAGATCGTATACGGGTGCTCAGTGGTGACTGGGTACACTGGACGGACTCGCCGAGAACTCCTATATGGTATTATATCTATCGTCGGAGAGCAGTTCTTAGATGACACTGGTACAGGTTAGTCTGTAGACCCGAGATCGTCATAGAGTCTTGTGTGTTCTCCCACTATACTTTGACTACCGCCCTACCACGGCTCTACTGAGTCGTGTAAACAGGAGGATTTTATGTGCAGTCCTGAGACACACGAAGACGATGAGCGATAGCAGGGGTTTCGTCTCTCCCGGTATTGGGAGTTGATGCTGTGCTGTGCTCTATTGGCTATATCAGTAAGTCCCTGGCCAGGGCTGTTGAGATTTACTGATAAGTGTTATCAGTAGTTTCTCGATCTGTTATAGACCATTCATCAGCACGACTTATTGAGTTATTGGGGTTGACGTTACCATCCCTAGACTCGATATGCAGCATATCTGACGAAGAGACCGGACTGTACGGTAGTGTTGCCGGTTGGCTCGACAGGAGTTTTTGCAGGCTTGCTTGTTTTTCTTCTGATCGTTCAATACCTAGGAGCCGTTATGCACTGCTGGTGCCGCTGACGGTTTGTGGGTATGTGATATGATCACCACCTACTGCTAGCATATTGATGAGTCTTAGAGTCCAACAATGGGGTTACCTTGCTCAGGCGAAACGATGTGGGGTGCATATAAGGATATGCACAACTGCTTTATTAAATGCGTGTATATGATAACGTATTATAATCTGGCGTTTTCTATTGGTCGGGTCGTATGTGATACGACCGGGTTATTAAATCAAATGTTGATTTAATTAATGACCATTAGATTTTTCATTTAAAACCACTTCTATTTTGTATGCATGCATGAATGAGTGTACGTGCACATATTGATGTGTATGCACACATACATGTATACATAGTTGTCATGGTTGTTGATATAGTGGAGATAGGAATGCAAGACTCACATGGAATCAAATATCAATATATATTTTATTTTTGAGAAAATCTAATGGGATTAAATTATGGTGGAGAGTTTCTAGACACTACTTGTTGACTATTTGACCTCACCTAACTTTTAACCATGATCTAATCTTTCGTTTGGATTTAAACTCAAAGGTTAAATGTAGAGATATTTGTTTACCCTGGTTGCTTATGAGAGAGTATAATATATATTATCTCTTCTCATTTTTTTATTCATCATCTTTATCAAAAAAAAAGAAAGTGCTAGCATTCTCATCCTCCTCCTCCTTCTTCCAAAAGCTCACTACCTATTCAAAAGTGTGTGAAATTGACAAAAAGGAAAGGTTTTTATATGACATCCAAACCCATATCATCATTCTACTTTAGTATTGCCCACTAGATTAGAGTGTTGTTCCTCATCTTCTTCAAAGATCAAGAGGAGCTTAGAGCTTGAGAAAAGGTGCCCCGGGTGGATCATCGTTGACAAAGAAGATCTCAAGCAAGACGGTGCAAACTCGAGTTGAACCAAGGAGTCTAGCGTAGGGAGCTACAAAGGTTGTATTCTCAAAACCCTAGCTTTTCACTACTTGTCTTTGTGTTAAAGTTTTTTTACCGTAGCTTTTCTAGTGTGATCCTTAGAAATGTTTCTTTAGCACCCTATATTTTTTAATATGGCAAGAGTGATACTACCAAACCCTAGTAGTGGTGCTGTAGAAACTCCTTCATGGTATCAGAGCCTAACTAGAAGTCTAGACAATGTTATGACTACACGAAAACGAAAACTTCCGCGAAAATACGAAATTAGAAACCCTTGAAAATGCTCTCTGTAAAAATTTTAAAAAGTGACCTGAAAATTATTTAAATAACTGCAGAGAGACATTTAAGATGATATAAGAAATCTGGTGCAAAACGAGATGGAGGGGCTCGGAAAAATCCGGCGACCTTTGAGGTTTTTCCGGCGACGCCGGCCGATGGTGCTCCCCTCTGGCTTGTTTTGCTCCAGTGTTCTGTACATTGTGGTCTGGGGTTTCTAGTATTGTTTAGTTGTCCAGAATTTCATGGGATGTAAATTTGGTATTGGGCAATTTGCGGAATAGTTCGTATTTGTATTTTTATAGCATTATATTGGTAACTTTGGGGACCTTAAACAGGTCGAACGAATTATCAAACACTCGTATTTTTCCAGGTTGAACGTACTTGATAACTAATGCAAGTATTCCTATGGACCCTCTAGAAGAAAGTAACCCTAACTCGAGATGTGACCACCAAACTACGACTGAACCTTAGGGTTTTGCCGTAGTTAGTGGCACCACAAATGAGGCTTGGGTCTGCCCTTCTACGGTTGGTCCATTAAATACTGTGGCATAGATTTTGGGTATTGTTTAACGGTGCTTAAGTGTTGAGCTTGCTGGGGAATATGGGTGTTCATTAATTCGATCGAAGGGTTTAATATCGCCTAGTAGTATGTGATACTTGTTTCTGCAACCGTAAGCATAGTATGCGTATCGTCGGTTTCGTTGCTATATGTCAACGGCAATTGCGGTACGCACACTTGCTTACGTTGATGACATGTGATGTTATGTGTTGTTGTATTGTGATGTGTAGGATTGTCATGATCGAATAGCCGGGGTTTTTATGTGAGATGAGAGTTTTACTTTTCATTCATGTAAAATTCATTTGTAATGTAATATTCCTTTATTTGGGGCACATCCGGGTTGAGGATGATGTCACCATTGTTGTATATTATTTACTTTTCCGCATTATGTTAAACCCAAGGTGGGGAGCATAAGTGACCGGGTTCTAGAGTCCAGTGGGACACCATCTCGAGGTGTAGAGACCGGGTCTCCTAACTCTAGAATTGGTAGGGTCGCTTGCCGCTCTCGTTGGGGTTTAGTGTGTGGGAATGGCTATTCATTACGACTATGGAATCCGTATTTTCTATTGTTGGCTAAATACTAAATACGGACGTCCTAGTATATCCTATATTATCATATCTGTGTTTCTACTGCCTATATTCTGTGATTTATCTGAGACGAATGCTATATTATATATGAGATATATAATAGAAGTTGCTTATGTTTTACACCCGCGCTAGTCCCATCCCGGTATGCCGTTAGTTAAGTAACCTAACGGTGCATAACGGAACATTGCGGCAAATGCCGATGGCATAAGCGTACGTTGTATTTTCGTTTCTTTTCTGTGATTGGCTTAAAGACTTAAATGATGGGACTACATTAATATGATTAATGTAAAGAAAATAAACCTAAAAAGATGTTGTAGAATCGGATTTGAAAAACCACTCGGCTTTTTACGAAAAAGCTACATTTCAAAACTGCAGAGCTTAAGCCACTCCTTTTGAAAACCATTTGATTCTACAACGATATCAAGTTCAAAGCGTTAAAGATTTTCTTAAAAATCAACCGCAACCCTCCGTCATTTTAGGAAGTAGAGTACTTAGTATTCGTGATACGTTTGTTGACTATAGTTAAGACGTAGTGTACGGTAGCTAAGTGATGTCTTCCTACGATGCATATGATGCAGATTAATTAGGACATTCATGTGACTTTGTAGAACATAGTTAAGGGTCATGTGAGTGGGTCTAATTAATCAAGAAGTGACGGGAAGAACTTGACTTGTGTTTATGATTTGTTGACCATAGTTAAGGTCGTGGGTACTAGGGATAAAAACCATATCGGGTGTTTCAAGAGTTGAAATTTGCAATGAGATTGCATACTTTCCATATGATGGTTGGATCCCGATCCCACTGTAGGCAATAGTTGCTCCCAGGAGAGTTTTGCAGTTTACAATTAGCTAACTTATTAGGTGTCTAGAAAGGTGTTAAACGGGGCTACGCCTCTGGGAAGACGAGATTTATATTAATTAGGTCCGTGCGAAAGCACGGGGAACCTCCTTCAAGTACCGACACTGGCCTGGCTGAACGGTTAGCGAAGTTGTAGACTGTAATTAATCCTGGCTAGTTTTCTTTTTAAGGTTTGAAAGAAAAACTTGATTAAAGCAGTGGGAGACATCGATTAGATAAAATAATAACCAATCTGATCTTTGCAAGATTTTTGGCTGAGTGTATTCTTTTCTCTCTCTTAATGGCAGATACCAATGACAGGACTCAAGCTTCTACTAGATAAAAATAAACTGAATAGGGCCAATTATAAAGACTAGCTGAGAAACTTTAACATTGCCTTGACTTATGATAAGGTATCATATGTCCTCACGGCTCCAGCCCCGCCCGTCCCAGGTCCTAAATCCTCAGTTGCCGACATTGAAGTCCGCAAGACATGGGATGCTGACTGTGCCAAGGCCAAGTGCCTCGCACTGGCATCGAAGGATAACACACATCAAAAGAAGCACGAGAATATGGACGTTCACGCCATATTCCTCCATACAAAGGAGTTGTATGGAGAGCAATCCCGCGTATTACGATACGAAGCATCAAGAAAACTGTTTCAGATGCGAATGGCCCCTGGCACACCAGTAAGAGACCATGTTCTGAAGATGATAGCTCTCATAGAAAAGCTTGAGGACCTTGGATGGATAGTGGACAATGAACAATATACAGATATTATTCTGCAGCCTCTCCCCTCCACCTTTGCTCAATTTATAGTTAACTTCAATATGCACAACATGGAGAAGGAACTACCTGAACTCCTTAATATGTTGAGGAGTGCAGAGAGCACACTGAAATCAGTGAATACACCCGTTTTGAGTGTTGGGCAATCTTTCTCTTTCCGCCCAAAGGCTAAGGCCAAGGGAAAGATGAAGAAGAAACCCACCAAACCTAAGGGTGGAGTCAAAATGGTTAAGGGGAAAGACAAGTCCAAAGCTGGAGAATCGGGGAAAGGGAATGTTATCACTGCCACAAAACAAGACACTGGAAGCGCGACTGCACGGAGTACTTGGATCTCAAGAAGAAGCATGGGGATGCTTCCGCTTCAGGTGTGTTTGTGACAGAAAACTGTTTTTCAATAAACTCTGCTTCCTGGGTATTAGATACCGGTTCATGTTCTCACATTTGCAATTCTATGCAGGGACTGAGAAATAGAAAGGTTTTGAAGACTGGTGACCATACTCTCCGCGTTGGAAATGGTTCCAATGTACATAAAGTTGCAGTGGGAGAGTATCACTTGGGGTTGCCTTCTGGGTGTATATTGCTTTTGAACCCATGTTATTATGTACCTAGTATGTTTTGTAATATAATATCCGTTTCTTTGTTAGACAATGAAGGATATAATTTTGTATTGCAGAACAATTGTATGAAAATTCACCTGAATCAAATGTTGGTTGGGTATGGTACGCTTAATAACGGGGTATACGTCCTAAATCAACACACGGTCAGTCATGTGTAATTTTGTGGGATATCCAAGGAATTCTTATGGATATCTTTTCTACCATAAGGAGGAACAAAAGGTGTTTGTTTCTCAATATGCTACGTTTTTGGAAAAAGAGTATTTTTACACATGATACAGATGGCGGTGTGGTAGATCTAGAAGAGGTTCTAGAAACACAAACTACAAATGACGACTTGGTTGAACCGGCTGTTGCAATAGAAACAGAGAAACCTCGGCCACTCCGTAGGTCTGGTAAGACTTTTCGCCCACCGGAGAGGTACTACGGTTTCCTCATTGATGGTGACAGAGAAGACTGCATCATGGAAGATGATGATCCTACTAGTTTTCAACAAGCTATCACGAGTGGAGACTCTGTGAAGTGGCTGGATGCCATGAGATCCGAAATGGAGTCTATGTACACCAACAAAGTATGGACTTTGGACATTGTACCCCATGGGGTAAAACCTGTGGGGTGCAAATGGATCTTTACAAGAAAGATTGGTGTAGATGGGCAGGAAGAGACCTATAAAGCAAGACTTGTGACGAAGGGTTTTGGTCAAAGACCAGGTCTAGACTATGACGAAACTTTTTCTCCCGTGGCCATGCTTAAATCCATTCGGATCCTACTTGCTATCGCTGCTCACTACGACTATGAAATCTGGCAGATGGACGTTAAAACTGCATTTCCAATTGGAGATTTAGACGAATGCGTTTATATGTATCAGCCAGAGGGCTTCATTGACAGTGGGAGCAGCGGGAAAGCATGTAGACTGCTTAAATCCATTTATGGATTAAAGCAGGCATCACGGGGTTGGAACATCTGTTTCGATGATGTTATCAAAGAGTTTGATTTCATCAAAAATCCAGATGAACCTTGTGTTTATAAGAAGGCTGTAGGGAGAGCTGTCACATTCCTCGTATTGTACGTGGATGACATTCTTCAGATAGGAAATGATATTCCTATGCTGCAGTCGGTCAAATCTTTCTTATCACTAAGGTTCTCTATGAAGGACCTGGGTGATGCCACATACATTCTGGGCATTCGGATCTATAGCGATAGATCCAAGCGGTTATTGGGATTGTCCCAAACCAGGTACATCAACACCATCCTAAAAAGATTTAGTATGGAAGACTCCAAGAGGGGTGCCTTACCCGCTAGCCATGTGGTCACTCTCTCTAAGGACTCTTGCCCAAAGAACAATGAAGAGAGAGCTCGCATGAGCATTATACCCTATGCTTCGGCTGTAGGATCTATAATGTATGCGATGTTATGTACACGCCTAGATGTAGCTTATGCACTTAGTGTAGTAAGTAGGTATCAATCCAACTCAGGGGAGAATCACTGGATAGCTGTGAAGAACATTCTAAAGTACTTGCGAAGGACTAAAGAATTGTTCTTGGTGTTTGGTAATAGAGATCTCCAAATGGAGGCCTTTAACAATTCGAGCTTCCAGAGTGATAAGGATGACAACAAGTCTATCTCAGGGTTTGTATTTACCCTCAATGGAGGGGCGGTAAGTTGGAAAATTTCCAAAAAGGATACTGTTGCAGACTCTATGATGGAGGCTGAGTACATTGCTGCGAATGATGCCGCCAAGGAAGCCGTCTGGATGAGGAAGTTCGTCTCGGAGCAAGGAGTAGTTCCAACCATTATTGATCCAATACCTTTGTATTGTGATAATAATGGGGATATAGTGTTAGCCAAGGAGCCCAGGTCCCATCAGCGGTCCAGACACATCCTGAGGCACTTTCATTTGATCCGGAAGATTGTAGATCGCCGTGAGATCGAGATTAGGAGAGTAGACACAAAGAATAACACTGTGGATCCACTCACCAAGGCCCTCCCTCAGTCGCAGCATGAGCGACTTTCTGAGATGTTGAGTATGCGATACGCCAATAACTGGCCTTAGTATAAGTGGGAGATTGTTGGATATATGTATGCCCTAGAGGCCATTATATGATAGTGGATGTATTTATACATGTATATATATATTAAGTGTAAATTCTTGCTAGACATGATAGTATGCTATCTGGTTCTTCTTTATCTGACATGTTGACTTGACCATGCTTTTATTCATTCACACATGTTGATAAAGCCCTGAGGATATTTGCTTGACTACTGTGATTATGATGGAGATCATACTAGTGGGACGTCTGTGGTTTATAAGCATATCCTGAAATATCCCTAGTCGTAGGTGTATCGAGACGGGGAATCGATATACCAGAGTAGACTAGCATATACGATACTAGACCCATATGATGGGTGTTGGATGTTCCCACATTCATTGATGTTTGACATCGAGATCGTATACGGGTGCTCAGTGGTGACTGGGTACACTGGATGGACTCGCCGAGAACTCCTATATGGTATTATATCTATCGTTGGATAGCAGTTCTTAGGTGACACCAGTACAGGTTAGTCTGTAGACCCGAGATTGTCATAGAGTCTTGTGTGTTCTCCCACTATACTTTGACTACCACCCTACCACGGCTATACTGAGTCGTGCAAACTGGTGGCTTTTGGGTACAGTCCCGAGACACACGAAGACGATGAGCGTCTCTCCAGGTATTGGGAGTTGACGCTGTGCTGTGCTCGATTGGCTATATCAATAAGTCCCTGGCCATGGCTGTTGAGATTTACTGATAAGTGTTATCCGTAGTTTCTCGATCTGTTATAGACCATTCATACTTATTGAGTTATCGTGGTCGATGTTACCATCCCTAGACTCGATATGCAGCATATCTGACGAAGAGACCGGACTGTACGGTAGTGTTGCCGGTTGGCTCGACAGGAGTTTTTGCAGGCTTTCTTGTTTTTCTTCTGATCGTTCAATACCAAGGAGCCGTTATGCACTGCTTGTGCCGCTGACTGTTTGTGGTTATGTGATATGATCACCACCTACTGCTAGCGTATTGACGAGTCTTAGAGTCCTACAATGGGGTTACCTAGCTCAGGCGAAACGATGTGGGGGTGCATATGGGGTTATGCGCAGCTTCTTTATTAAATGCGTGTATAAGATTCCGCATTATAATCTGGTGTTTTCTATTGGTCGGGTCGTATGTGATACGACCGGTTTATTAAATCAATTGTTGATTTAATTAATGACCATTAGATTTTTTATTTAAAACCTTTTCTATTTTGCATGCATGCATGAATGAGTGTATGTGCACATATTGATGTGTTTGCACACATACATGTATACATAGTTGTCATGGTTGTTGATATAGTGGAGATGGGAATGCTAGACTCACTTGGAATCAAATATCAATATATATTTTATTTTTCAGAAAATCTAATGGGATTAAATTATGGTGGAGAGTTTCTACACACTTCTTGTTGACTATTTGACCTCACCTAACTTTTAACCATGATCTAATCTTTCATTTGGATTTAAACTCAAAGGTTAAATGTAGAGATATTTTTTTTACCATGGTTGCTTATGAGAGAGTATAATATATATTATCTCTTCTCATTTTTTTCATCATCTTTATCAAAAAAAGAAAGAGCAAGCATTCTCATCCTCCTCCTTCTTCTTCCAAAAGCTCACCATCCTTTTAAATGTGAGTGAAATTGACAAAAATGAAAGGTTTTTATATGAGATCCAAACCCATATCATCATTCTTCTTTAGTATTGCTCACTAGATTAGAGTGTTTTTCCTCATCTTCTTCAAAGATCAAGAGGGTCTTGGAGCTTGAGAAAAGGAGCCCCGGGTGGATCATCGTTGACAAAGAAGATCTCAAGCAAGCCGGTGCAAACTCGAGTTGAACCAAGGAGTCTAGCGTAGGGAGCTACAAAGGTTGTATTATCAAAACCCTAGCTTTTCACTACTTGTGTTTGTGTTAAAGTTTTGTTACCTTAACTTTTCTAGTGTGATCCTTAGAAATATTTCTTTAGCACCATATATTTTTTAATATGGCATGAGTGATGCTACCAAACCCTAGTAGTGGTGTTGTAGAAACTCCTTCACTATTATCACATTGATTCTTCATATTGGATCTAGGTGATACCTCCTAAATCCTGGATTTTGGATCTATGAGATAGATCTAAGTGGATGTTAGGATTCTCACTCGGAGTAGTGAGATGGTATCAAATGATCCTGGGGAGAATCACGGGTTAGCTTTGGAGAACCTTCTTGAGTACTTGAGAAGCACTAAAGAAATGTTCTTGGAGTTTGGTAACGGTGAACTCCAATGGGAGTCCATTACCGACTCGAGCTTCCAGAGTGATAAAGACGACTGTCAGACAGTAACAGGCTTTGTCTTTACCACAGAAGTGGGAAGGTAAGTTGAAAGAGTTCCAAGCTAGATACCGTGCCAAACTTGACGATAAAGGCTGGATACATCACTATCAACGATGCTGCCAAAGAGGCAGTCTGGGTGTATATATGTTCATAAGATGAACCGGGTTCCTACCATTGTGAGACATTGGAGTTGTGTCTTTGGCCTAGGAACCCTCATCCCATCAGTGATCCAGACATATTCTAAGGCAGTATCACCTGATCATGGAGATGGTTGATCTCCAAGAGATCGAGGTTAGGAGAGTTGACGCGAAGGATAACACGGTGGATCCACTCACAAAGGCCTTTCCTACGAGAGACTTTTATAGGACGTTGGGTACGAGATACTACAACAACTGGCCTTAGTGCAAGTGGGAGATTGTTAGTTGTATGTATGCCCTAGATGCCATTATTGTACATGAGATGTATATTATAATGGATGCTTGGACATATATAGGGAGGATTTTCTTGCTCGACATGATAGTACGCTATCTGATTGCTCTTTATCTTAACATGTACACTTACTGTCTCTCTGTTACATATTGATAAAGCCCTTAGGATGTGTACTTGACTACCAGGATTATGATGCAGATCATACTAGTGGGGCCTGGGCAGTCCATGAATTCATCCTTCAATTGTTCCTAGTCGAGGGAATATCGAGACAAGGCATCGATATTCCAGAGTAGACTACCGTATAGCTTCTCGACCCATGTGATGGGCGATGGATGATCCCATATCCATTGTTGTTTGACATCAGAGATGGTATACGGGTGCTCAGTGGAGACTGGGCACACTAAACAGACTCGCCGAGAACTCCTAGATGGTATTGTGCCTCACGTCAGATAGCAGTTCTCTGGTGACACTGTTACAGGTTAGTCTGTCGACCCGAGATCGTCATAGAGTCTTGTGTGTCTCCCACCATGCTTTGATTTCCACCCTATCACGGCTCTAATGAGGCGTGCAAACTGGTGGTTTTTGGGTACGGTCCTGAGTCACATGGAGGAAATGAGCGATAGGAGGGGATTCGTCTCTCCCGGTATTGGGGGTTAATGTTGCGCTATGCCCGACTGGCCATAACTGGAAATCCCTAGCCATGGTAGATGAGATTTACTGGTAAGTGTTATCAGTAGTTTCTCGACCCGTTATAGACCTTGAATCGGCATGACTTATCAAGCTATTGGGGTCTGACGTTTACCACCCCTAGGCAAGATATGCGACATATCAGGCGAAGAGACCGGACTGTACGGTAGTGTTACAGATTGGATTCGCAGGAGTATGAGCAGGATTTCTTGTTGATCTTCTAATCACTACATACTTGGGTGGCCGTTACGTTTAGCAGGCCTCTTGCGGCTTGTGGGTGTTTGATATGATCATCACCTACTGCCGGCGTATTGACAGGTCTTTAGAGTCCTACGCAGAGGTTTCCTGGCTAAGGCGAAATGGAGTAGGAGAATATATGAGATATTTGCGGGACCGAGATTAATACGAGTATGTTTTACCGTATTCTATTCTCGTGATTTATGTCATCGGTCGGTTATATGTGATATAGCCGGGTTATCGAATCAAGTGTTTATTCGATAAATTGATACACATAATATTAGTCGGCTATATATGATATAGACGGACTGTTAAATCAAGTGTTGATTTAATAATCTAATATATAATTATATATATTTGATATATTAATTTGCATTAACTAGTATTAGCTCACTTAAGATTTCTTTTCTCACTTGATTGTGCATTAAGTATATATATGATATATATTTGTGTGCATGATTTTGTATCATGCTTGATGATACATGCAACATGGGTGTGTGTGTGACTTACACCATGTTTATAATAATATGAGGGTTTTTGTTTATTTTAGTAATTAAAAATTTGTAAGAATTTGTCCAGCTTGGAAGCTTGGAGAAGCTTGAAGCATCTTTGACTAAGTCCACTTGTTTTGTTTTACTTAAAGATAGTTATTAAACAAACCATTGTAATTAGCCATGGTTTAGTCTCTATAATGGTTAGTATATGGTACTAACTCACCCATGGTTGCTATTCACCACTTGATTTATTCTTGAGTTGTTTTCTTCATCTCCTTCCTCTAGCTCTCTAGCTTCATGGAAAATGGTGAAAATGAGTGAGAAAATCAAATCTAAAGTGACCAAAATTCCTACCTCATCATTCTCTACTACTAGCCATTTAGTCTAGGGTGTTCTCTTCACAAAGTTCATCACCTAGTGAAGAGGTAGCTTGGGTTTGAGTCTTCTCGACGTAGATCATCTTCGGCTTCGAAGACTTTGAACAAGGTTGTTCATTTCTCCAAGGGAACCCATACTAGAGTTCGGGAGATCACTACTTGCAGCGAAGGGACTTCTACACGGAGCTTTAGAAGTGAAGGACCGATCTACAATGGTTGTATTCCTCATTCACTTGTTGTAATGTTTGATTACATATTCATATTATCTAGTTACTCTAGTTAGATCCTAGTCTAGGGTTCCTTAGCACTCTTGTATTTTTGAAATTGGCATGATAGTTGCATAGAAAACCTAGTAGGGTGCTGAGGAATCCCAACAGTGGTATCAGAGCCTGGCTAGAGTATTAGACGGTGTTTGTTAGATTACGAAACCGAAACTACTCCGAAACTTGCAACGCCAAATTCCAGTTTCTGTCGAATTTTAAACCGCCTCGAAAATTTTTTTTAAACAACTGCAGAATGATGTATGAGTTACAACAAGAACACTGCCGAAATTTAGTCCCATTTTGACAAATTGTGGCCGGCCACAACCCAAGAAAAACCGGCCTGCTCGGCCCATCTTAGGAATTTAGGCTTCAAATTTTGGTATTGTTCCAGGCTCTAGGTTTTGGTGTTTCAGGTGTTGCTTGTTTTTTCTAAGATTGCATGTGATGTAGTCTTACTATATAGGCTATTCGGAGTATTTCGTATTCGTAGTTTAACATTGTTTCGAGTTTTCACATGTTATCTAGGCGAAGTTAAAAAGTTCGAATGAATGTCAAAAACCCATTTTTCCATGTTTAAAGTATTCGGAAAATCATGCAAGTCATTCTGCGGACCCTCTAGAAGAATGATACCCTAACTCGATATAATGACCATGGAACCACTTTCGATACTTAGGATTTGCGGCAGTTCAGCGGTGCCATTAATGAGGCTTGGGTTTGCCCTTCTACGGTTGGTCCATAGGTGTTGTGGCATGTTCTGGGTATTTTTGAACCGTGCTCATGTGTTGAGCTCTCGGAGAATTGTGGGACTTTGATTAATCGATCGAAAAGTTTAACGTCGTTCGGATATTTGTGATGGGATACAAAACTTAGAATCAACAATATTTGAATTTTATAAATCTAGCAATTTAGTCTCATTTAATCGGTTGCCATGTGATTTTGATGTGATCAAAAGTCCGTCGCAATCACGTAGCGTACGCGGATACTCGCCGGGTAACCTTACTAGATAGCCACGCCTTATAGCCTCGACCAAGTGACTGTAGGAAAACTACGTTGCCAAAAGCATCCGTTCGGGTGCTCGCGGCCGCGGTGTTCCGCCTAAGTGCACTTCGTCGACGGCATCGGGGGATATGGCCGTCTACTAAAGTTTCCGACGAGCATTCGATCAGGATGTCGGGAATCTTGTTGAATTACCCGACTTATTATTGGAAAGTGTTTTCGATATCGAGACTAAAATGTAGGGTTTATAATTGTTAGGCATGTGATGTCTAAGGAATTCATATTGTTAGGCATGAAATCCGGAATATGAGATATTTCGGGTTTATGATGTCTAAAGTGGTTGCGGATTCCAATTGTTGTAGTTTTCACTTTCTTTTCTGCGACCGTAAGTGTAAATATGGGCTATCGCCGGTTTCGTTGCACTACGTAAACGACAATTGGGATACGCATATTTACTTACGTTGATGACATGTGATGTTATGTGTTGCTGTGATATGTTATATCGGATCGTCGTGTTTGAATAGCCGGTGTTTTTTTATGTGAGATGAGATTTTTTCATTTTCATTCATGTAAAAACTTGTATGTAATATTCTTTTATTGAGGCACTTCCGGGTTGAGGAAGATGTCACCGTTGATGTATATTATTTACTTTTCCGTATTATGATAGACTCAAGGAGGAGAGCACAAGTAACCGGGTTCTAGAGTCCAGTGGAAGACCATCTCGAGGAGTCGAGTCCAGGTCTCTTAACTCTAGAATTGGTAGGGTTGCCTCACCCTGCCATTAGTTACCTAACCAAACGTTGCAGGACGGGGTGTCGTGGCGAATGCGGATGGCATAAGCGTACGTTGTATTTATCTGTGATGCTTAGGTAACTTAAATGATGGGACATTCATTAATGAGATTAATGAAAGAAAATAAACCTAATGATGTTGTGGAATGTTGACCATCCGTCATTTTATGAAGTAAAGTACTTAGTATTCATGATGCGATTGTTGACCATAGTCAAGGCGTAGCGTACGATAGCTAAGTAATGCCTTCTTACATAGCATATGATGGGATTAGTTAGGACAGTCATGTGACTTTGCTGACCATAGTAAGGGTCATGTGGGTGGGTCTAATTAATCACGAAATGACGGGTAGAACTTGACTAGTGCTTATGATTTGTTGACCATAGTTAAGGTCATAAGTCACTAGGGGTAAAAACCATTATCGGGAGTTTTGAGTGTTGAAATTTGCAATGAGATTGCATACCTTCTTTGAGATAGTTGGATCCTCATACCCACTGCGAGTAATTGTTACTCCTAGGAGAGTTTTGCACTTTACAATTAGCCGATCAAGTAGGCATCTAGAAAGGTGTCAACGGTATTACGCCCCTGGGAAAATGAGGTTTATTTTAATTATGTCCGTGCGAAAGCATGGGGAACCTCCCTCAAAGTACCGGCACTGGCCTGGCTGAAAGATTGGCAAACTTGTAGGGTGTAATTAATCCCGGCTAGTCTTTCCTTTTAGGGTTTGAAGGAAGATTTGATAAAAACAGTGGGAGCCATCCTGATTAGATAAAATATATAACCAATCTAATCTTGCAAGAGCGTACGCAGAGTGTTTTCTTCTCTCTCTATCTCTAGGTAGTGACCATGTCATGCCTTAATCAAGATAATAATATGGATCTACTGACCGAACCCGCTTGTTATACTGAGCTAGGAACGTTGGCCCCGCTGTACCTTATAATTATTAATAAACCGAGCAGGTAATAGGGGAATACAAGGATTCCCATGCCACCCAAACGAAGAATGTGCATGTTGATGCATTTACTTCGGGTGTGTTCGTTACAGAGAACTGTATCTCAGTATCCTCTACGTCCTGGGTATTTGATACCGAATCAGGATCCCATATATGTAATCTGTTGCATGGGCTACAGAAAGATAGAGAACTGGGAGTGGGTGATATGTCTCTATGTATAGAGAATGGTGCAATTGTTGCAGCTAAATCAGTCGGCGGATATCACCTTGTATTACCAAATATATTGATTCTGAACGAATATTATTAGATACCGAACCTGATATACAACATCATATCAGTCTCTTTATTAGCTAAAGAAGGATATGATTTTGTATTGTTGGATAATGTTTTGAACATTTCCTATATCAAAGTGTTGATCGGATAAGGCACGTTATCTAATAGCATATACGTTCTAAATCAAAGTACAGTTCTTAATATATAGAACACACAGATGAGGAAGAGTTCATAAATGATCGAATCCTTCTTAAGACATTGTAGACTCGGTCATATCAATGCGACCCGACTAGCTAAGTTACATTAAAATGCATATTTAAATAAGTTAGAATTTACATCTTCTGAAACTTGCCAGCCATGTCACAAATATAAAATGACCATAACTCTGTTTACTTAAAACAGAGAAAGAGTTAGTGAACTCTTGGGATTAATACATGATGATGTATGTAGGCCCCCTGTCTACACATGCCAGGACCGGTTTTTTGTACTTCATTACATTCAATGATGATCTCTCAGGATTCATACATGTGTTCCTGTTGAAACACAAGTCTGAAGTTTTTGAGAAATTCAAAGAATATAAGTTTGAAGTAGAGAACCAAAAAGGGTAAAAGTATTATGTCATTTGATGTGATCAGGGAGGAGAATACTTAAGATTGGAATTCCTGGACAATTCTAAAGGAAAATGAGATTCTCTCTCAGCATTACTCCTCCGTATGCACCACAGCACAACGGTGTATCGGGACGGAGCAATCGCACCCTATCCGATATGGTGTGCTCTATGATGAGTACTGCTGAGTTGCCTGTTTTCTTTTGGGGCTTATATGCTTGAAGAAGCAGCATACCTATTGAATCAGGTTCTAATCAAATCAGTGTCTACCACTCTATATGAGATATGGTATGGGAAGAGCCCATATCTTAAGCATGTTAAGATTTGGGGTTTTCCGACCTATGTCTAGAAAAAATCCGGACAAGCTCGAGGCAAGGTCAGTTCTGTGGAAGTTTGTTGGATACCCCAAGCATTTGCAAGGGAATATCTTCTACCACACCGAGAAACAAAAGATATTTTATTTCTCGGCATGCCACCTTTTTAGAAAAGGAATTTATTTTGAAAAGAATTTTGTGGTCATGAGGTACAACTGGAAGGAGTTCCATCTATACAAACTACAGCTAATGATTTGGTAGAACCGGAAGATTCAATAGTTCCCGACGAACCTCAGCCTCTCCGCCGATCTGGCAGGGTTCCTCACCCGCTTGAGAGATACTATGGTTTTCTCGATGACAGTGGGAGCAAGGATTGCATCATGAGATGATGACCCAACTAGTTTCGAGCAGGCCATCAAGATTGGGGACTCTGTAAGAATCGCTGGATGCTAAGCGATCTGAGATGGAATCCATGTACACCAACAAAGTATGGACTTTAGTTGGTATATCTGAAGGGATAAATCCCCATCAGGAGCAATTATATCTTGGGAAGATTAGTTGGTGTAGATGGAAATGCTGAGACTTTCAAAGCTAGACTTGTTGCAAAAGGTTCTTATCATCGACCAGGCGTGGATAAGGATGAAACCTTTTCTCCAGTGGCTATGCTTAACTCCATCAGGATCCTACTTGCCATCGCTATATACCATGACTACGATATCTGGTGGTCGGGTGTCATGACTGCTTTTCTGAATATTGATTTAGAAAAGAGCGTCTATAAGTACCCAGTCAGAGGGCTTCGTAGACAGTGGGAGCAGCGGAAACGTATGCAAGTTGCTTTATGCGTTAAAGTAGGCATCGCGGAGTTGGAACATCTGTTTTGATGTAATAGTCAAAGCGTATGGCTTCATCAAAATGGTAGATAAACCTTGTATATACAATAGGGTAGTAGAGGTCAAGGTGGTCTACTTCGTATTGTACGTAGATGACATACTCTTGATAGGGAAGGTGTTTTCTATACTACACTCGGTCAATCTCCTCTTGTCACATTGATTCTCCATATTGGATCCAGTTGATACCTCCTAAATCCTGGGTTTTGGATCTATGAGATAGATCTTAGTGGATGTTAGGATTCTCACTAGGAGTAGTGAGATGGTATCAATGTTAGTGTATATGCCCTAGGGGCCATTATTGTATCATACTAGCTTGTATATTACTTAATGGAAGCTTAGGATATTCACAATTGAATTAACAGTCTTGCTCAACATAGTAGTATGCTACTTGGTTTATATCTATATTAATATGTGTGTGTATTTCTTTTAGCATATCACGAATACATATTGATACAGCCCATAGGATCATGCTTGACTACCAGCGTTGTGATGGCAGTCACACTAGTGGGGCTTCGTAGTCTACAAGAACATCCTTTTTCAGGTCTCTAGTCGTAGGATTATCGAGACAGGGCATCGATACTCCGGAGTAGACTAGTGTGTACGCTTCTCGTCCCCGCATGGGAAATGATCTGTCCCACAGCCATTAGTATGTTGTACTAGAGATAGTATGCAGGTGCTCTTTGGGTTACGAGTACACCGGACAGGACTCGCAGGGAACTGTTGGTTGGTATTGTACCCGTCGTCAGTTAACAGTTCCAAAGTGACATGAGTACAGCATATTTCGTAGACTTGATACTGCTGCTTCGCCTCGAGTGTGTTCCCACTGTTCTTAGATTGCTACCCTACCATGGCTCGACTGAGTCGTGCAAACAGGTAGCAGTTGGGTGAAGTCCCAAAGTACTTGGTGGCAGTGGTGGTTAGATAGGATTCGTCTCTCCTGGAGTTCGGGGTTGATATCGCGCTGTGTTTAGAGATCCATTACGCAAGGTCCCTGGCCAGGGAAAGCGAGATTTACTGGTAGGTTTTCCAGTAACTTGTCAAGGTGTAATAGGCTTCACTCCGACACGACTTATACCGCTTTTAGGGGACTGACGCTTGCCGCCCCCTTAGGACCGATATGCGATAGTCTTAGACGAATAGACTGGACTGTACGGTGATTGTCACATCAGGCTCAGTAGGAGTTCGGATGAGTTTCCTCATCGACCTTCTTATCGACATCTACCTGGGGACCGTTACGTACAGCTAGTACCGCTTGCGGCCTGTAGTTAAACCCACTGCCAGTGTAGTGTCGAGTCTTTAGAGTCCCACAAAGAGGGTTTCCCTAGTTCAGGCGAAACGATATAGAGGTCGTATGGTTTTATGACAGGATTCGGACATATACGTGTACTTGTGCACGTATGATGTTCGAACAGATTATACTAGCGGGCTTTGGTTTAAGCCAGATTCTAGTATTGGATTATTGGATTTATGCAGTCTCAGTATATCCGTGTTTTTCGTAAAGACGGATGGGAGGGGCATTCTCGTAATTACTCGAGAAGCTTCTAGAAGAATGGTGACTCATTATATTTTAATTCATTTATGAATTAAACTTAATAAGGTGGAGAGGTGATGTGTTATTTGCATTAAATAATTTAATGACTCATGAGATGATTCATCCTTTTGTATTAAATGAAGCATGGTTGTAATTATCATATATGATTTTATTTGATAATTATCATGCTTCTTGTTATACACAAAAGAGTTATATTTTCATAAAATAATAACAAACACATTCTCTCTCCTCAAGCTCTCTCATCTTGTTCATCCTAACCCTAATCTTCTCATGTGTTGAGAACTCTAGGGTTAGCAAGACTAATAGATCCTTAATCTATTTCTATATCTTCTAGGTCACTTGGATTAGCAATCCTAGACACTTAGTTACCTCAAGTTAGAAGTTAAAGCTTGAAGAAGGAACTCTCTGGTGGATCTTCTATTACATTGAGGTGGCCGACGAGGAGGTGAACAACAAGAACAAGAAGGACTAGTATCTTGAGATATAATCATCCATCATAGTAGTTTTGCACTTCTAGTTAGTTTGTTAGTTAGGGTTTAGCAAAGATCCGTTTGATAGCCAATGTTAATTTGAACAAAATGATTGTTTTACCTATTCCGCCTCCCCGCATCTTGTTGGGTGTGTTAACGTTGACATACAGTGGTATCAGAGCCTAGCTAAACCATAACTAACATGTTAGCAAAGTCTTTAGAAATTCGATCGCAAAATAATCTCGAAAAAACGATGTTTTCACTAAGTTTCTTCCGATTTTAAATTGGGGTCCAAAATTTTTTCAGGGACCTTTTAAAATACAAGCAGGGTTTTTAAAGAATTGTGAAGAAATTTGGGATCGTGACTCGACGGAACCGCGGCCGATCCATGCGATCCGCCGCGTTTCCGCAGCCGAGTTGACACCGAGTCAACCCAAATTTGCTCAGTTATTCTTCTGTGTTGATGTTGTGTTTTCTGGGATGTTTTGTTTCTGCTCAGGTTTTATGTGCACAGAGAATTATTAGGAGTAGATTAATATGTGATTCTTGATCGAAATTCAAAGAATTTTGGCTAACTGGATTATATCTGTGTTGTGTTTAATGTGTTCGTAAACCTCCCCTAATTGCTAGTATGTCGGTTAGCAGGGGGTTGCACATTTCTGTAATGGTTACTTTATGTTTGTGGATATGAACTAGTTGGATTGTCGTGAATGGATAGCCGGGGATGTGAGACGAGTGTTTCTTTCATTCAAATGGAAATTGTAATTTGTTGTAATATTCTTTTGTGGGGCACATCCGGGTTGAGATTGTAGCCACCATTGTATTATTTCATTTACTGTTTTCTGCTCCTAGGATAGACCCAAGGTGGGGTGCACAAACTACATGGTACTTTGAAGTGCTTAGTGGCCTACTCACGTCGTTGAGGGAGACCGCTTCACTTCGGGTACTTGGCGGGTACTTTGCCGTACCCGTAGGGGTCTAGGGTATGGTTTTGGCTATTCATCACGACTGTGTAATCCATCTTTATTTGCAGGCTGAAACGAAATGCAGATTGCTTGTATATCCAATATGTTCATCTGTGATCAGGAATGCCTATTATTGCGTCTGACAAATGTACAATATCTAGTAGGTTTTGCTTATGTTTTGCATCCACGCTAGCCCAGCCCCCACTCTGTCGTTAGTTAAGTCACCTAACGAGTGAATGACGGGGCCTAGTGGCGAATGCGGATGGCATAAGAGGACGTTGTATTTTCATTGTTTTCTACAATGATAGGTTAATTGATTTTAACATTTCAAAAAAATAAAATATTATTTTTGAGAATTTTTATAATTTAATATTTATTTTAATGAATATTTTAATATTTCGGTATAATTAAATACCGATAAATTGGGAAAATTTTGGAAAATTATAGAATTTACTAAAAAGTGGGTAGTTTATGTGATTTAAGCAAATTATGAGAGTTTATGATTTATTTGACACTAATTTTGTGCTAATCGCGATTAAAAATCGCTAATCGGATTTTAAGCGTGTTTTGTGCACATGTCTTTTTTTCACAATGGTGTTACTTTTTCCAACATGGATTTGTCATCATTTTTCATTCTTTGCTTTGAGTTCACTATTGAGGAGAGAAGGAAATAATAGAAAAGAATAGAATATAGAAGTATGGGCAAGAGAGAGAAAGAGAGGGTGAGGGTTCAACCTTGGTCTTGAGCCACTCCCTATTCATTCTTTCAGTTATTTCCAATCCCCTCCCTCTCTTTTCTGCTACTGATGCTTCCCTTCTCCTCCCTCCTCCACAAATCACCCCACTTCATATCCAAAGCAAACCCAAAACCCCACTCCCACTTCACAAAAAATGTGCACAAGCTCTCAAGCAACACTTTGAACCAAGAAAGTTTGAGTTTTGGTGCTGTAGGGGGATTCATGAGTGTCGAGTGAGGTAACCTTTTCACAATTAGTGTAGTATTTAAAGTGATTTAGCCTCTTTTCATGTTTTTTTCCGATTTGGCGAAGTTTAGTGAATTTTTGGAAATTCTAATGAGTATTAGGGTTTGATTGAGTAGAGATTGTGTAATGGGCTTTAGAGATGACCTTAGACCTCCTATAATGAAAGAAGCCAAGACCAAACCCAGCTGAAAACCTAAAATACGGAATTTCAGAACTTTTCATGTCGGTTTATGATGTCTTTGAGGGTGCAGGAAAATCTGGAATGAACAGGAACATTTACGAGATAAATAAACAACTTCATAGACCACCACGAGACCACCTTGTGAAGACGACACCCCAAATACCCAGGAAAACCGAGGTGGCCGGTTTTGGTAAGGGAGTGGCCGGCCACTTGGTGGTGGGTTGTATCCAGGTTGTTCCAGTAGCTCATATGTACCCTATACATCACCCCAGAGTTGTTTGCTTACCTTGTTTTCACCTGAGACAAAATCTGGAGAATGTTTTCTTAGTTGCTGCTTTACGTTTCGTGATGTTTATGGATTTATGTTTTGGTAATTGTGTTTAGCATCAATCACTTGACGTTTGTATGTCTCCATCGGGTGTCATTTGGTTAAGTTGCGAGGGAAAACCATAGGTTTGGACCTATGTGAGTTCCGCGTGTCGTTTTGGTTTTCGTGTGTCGTTTTTCTTCGATTTGGTTTTAATGCGATACGATACGTGTGACATGTTGGTACCCCCATGATGATTCGATGCGATGAAGGAGATGGTGGCGACATCGACAACGGCACACAAGAAGCAATGTGAGTAGATTTATATCTACGGGGAGAAGACGGGTAGATGGCATATAACACCCTCGCAGTTCGATATATAGTATGCTATATATACTATAAATATATGATATATTTTATGTGAAACATGGATATTCAGGATATGGTTAAGTGTTCATGGATTAGTAGTGTTACTTGCGAAACCCTATAGTAGTTGTTGCACCCACACACGCACACACACTTGCATACATTCATTCTTTTACATGTGCGTATATGGGGATATGTTTATACACACACACACACACACACACACACACGGATTGTGAGGATAGTACTTGGGGATTTGAGATGAGTCGATGAGATTGGGCTTGAGGCCATGAGATCGGTGATGTGACAGGGTTCGTATTTGAGATACGACATGATGTTTTAGCGGGTCCTTTGACGTGGTGTTTCATACACACGCATGCATACATAGATGGTATCAGTATTGTACTAGTCGTAGATCAGTACCCCTGATCATGATGTTTGATAAAGAGGATACCAGATGAATAATATGATAGATGTGACATTTGACCCGTACCCAGAATTGGAAGGCCGTACAAGCTTTATATTGATGATAGATCCGGACTCTTGACTTGAGGATGTCATATTATTGATATTGTATCGTATGTGATACTATTGAGGCGGGATCACCGACTATTATAAATATATATATATATATATATATATATATATATCGACTCAAATGTTAGGCGGTTTCCTTACCTTTCGTTTAGCCTGTTAGCTCAGCCCTATAGTTTAGTGTAGTTGTTAGACTAGATTCGATTCCTACCTATTTCAAAACTAACGAATCGTGGGTATTTTAAAAGACAGGCCAAGGGATTCTACGGATATTTCAAAGGACGTATCTTTTCTTAAAAACACCGTAGCCCTTATTTTCAAAACACCACGATTCGTGTTATTTCAAATGGTAAAACTGTATGACTCATATTATATAAATGCTGATTAGCTATCATTGTGTTTATTATTCAGCTCCCGCCTATTACTACTGTTCGCATCGCATTTGCATGTTTATATTGTATTTCCCTATGCCATTATTGAGATTATGCTGTCAGGACACCAGCACCATTACCGATGATGCGTATGTTCCATATACACTTACTTGCCGGCTCACACACATCATCATCGGTAATTTCCATGTCATGTACACTTTAGAGAATACAATTTCAGTGACATAGCTTGTTAGATGTAGTTTCGATATGATATTAGTGTACTTGCCTTACATGCCAGTTTAGACATTGCAGTTAACACTTGCTACTTCATGCATATTATTATTCACTGTTATGCAGTATTATGGAGTTTTATGCCTATATTCACTGTTTACTCGCTATTGATGATTGGATTTCGAATTTTCATGAGATTTCCTTGATTTGGGCGAAAACCTCAAGAATAAGTATAAACTTCTCTCTCTCTCTCTCTTTAAAATGAAATGTGCGGTTTTCTCATGATGTATGAGTCATCCACCATGATGTTTTCTCGGTTATGAGATGGATTTCGAGACCCGATTCGAGGAGTTGGATGAACCGTCTGTGGGTACATGGTGGACCCGGTAAGGTACCTCGGGGCAAGAAGATCGAGGTGTTGACGATGAACCCGGCAAGGGCAGACTCCCTACCGGTGATTTTACCTGACGCGTCGGATATCCGGACGATACCGTTCATGGTCGTGTGATTGATGTTAGGGGCCGATCCGGAATAACGGCGCCCTAGATAGTGAGATTGAGGCACTGAGATTTTGAAATATTGAGGTATTGAGATTTGATGATACAGGCCAGTCCGGATAGCCAGAGCCTGGGATATTGAGATATTGGGATTTATGTTTTGTGTCGATGCTAGACACTGTTTATGTTGATTTCATTGATGATACCTCGTTCTAAATATACAGACATCTCACTAAGTTATGAAAGCTGTTTCTTCATTTACATGTATTCTGTTTTCATGCATTCATACCTCATTCATATGATATGTGCTACCTGAGGCACTGATACGAGCACTCGGTATTACACTTGGGTTAGATGTTTACCTTTGCCACCTTTTCACGCTACAGACTTTATCATATTGAGGATATATATATTATTGATCGTATTGACCTAGGATTGTGTCATACATACGATTTCTGCTCGGTGATGTTTTCTACTCACGAGTTGGCAACTCACCCCCGTTGTTCCATAGTTTCTTCCAGGTTTTGCCGTACAGGTTTCGTTACGGCTTTGCTGGCACACTGCTTCCTTTCTGGGTGATTGCTTTGGTAGGTGGGTTCACTTGTATCGTGACCACTATTGTACCTTTATTTAATTCAGTTGTATCTAGTGACTCCATCAACCAAACTTGTATATTGATTCAGATTTAGAGACCAGTGAAGTTTATTCTTTCGACCTTAGAGTCGCGCGTTGTAATATTATGGATTTCATGTTGTTTTGAGTTTCCTTTTGGGTTTTGATCCTCGCCCTTTGGTGTTGTATACTATATTGATTGCGTGGATGTGGCCGTCGATTGACGAAGAGCTAGCTGCCGCTTGGGGATGTGTTTTATCGTTGATGTATATATTTATCATGTTTTACCCCGTTCGGGGCCAGTATTTACGAAGGAAACTCTGCCGAAATTTTCAGAAAAAGGCTTGTCATTTTACAAATGAATATTTTGGCTTATGTTGCAAAACAACTTGATTTAAATTGGTTTTTCCTTCACTCTACTGCCTTACTTAGTTTTGATTTCTGGGTGTTGGCTTACTTAGATTACGTACGCCTCGAGACGTTTCGTAATTTAAGTGCTGGTCATGTTCCGTACTTTTCGGGACGTGACAAAGTTGGCTAATCGGATTTTAAGCGTGTTTTGTGCACATGTCTTTTTTTCACACTTGTGTTACATTTTCCTACATCGCTTTGTCATCATTTTTCATTCTTTGCTTTGGGTTCACTATTGAGGAAAGAAGGAAATAATAGAAAAGAATAGAATATAGAAGTATGGGCAAGAGAGAGAAAGAGAGGGTGAGGGGTCAACCTTGGTCTTAAGCCACTCCCTCTTCATTCTTTCACTTATTTCATCTCCCCTCCCTCTCTTTGCTGCTGCTGCTGCCCTCCTTCTCCTCCCTCCTTCACAAATCACCCCACTTCATATCCAAAGCAAACCCAAAACCCCACTCCCACTTTACAAAAAATGTGCACAAGCTCTCAAGCAACCCTTTGGACAAAGAAAGTTTGAGTTTTGGTGCTGTAGGTGGATTCATGAGTGTCGAATGAGGCAACCCTTTCATAATTAGTGTAGTATTTCAAGTGCTTTAGCCTCTTTTCAAGTTTTTTTTCGATTTGGCGAAGTTTAATGAATTTTGGGAAATTCTAGTGAGTATTAGGGTTTGATTGAGTAGAGATTGTGTAATTGGGCTTTAGAGATGACCTTAGACCCCTTATAATGACAGAAACCTAGACCAAACCCAACTAAAAACCCAAAATACGGAATTTCAGAACTTTTCATGTCGGTTTATGATGACTTTGAGGGTGCAAGGAAATCTGGAATGAACTGGAGCATTTACGAGATAAATAAAAAACTTCAGAGACCTAGATAGACCACCATGAGACTACCCTGTGAAGACGACACCCCAAATCCCCTGGAAAACCGAGGAGGCCGGTTTTGGAAAGGGAGTGGCCGGCCACTTGGTGGTGGGATGTATCCAGGTTGTTCCAGTAGCTCATATGTACCCTATACATCACCCCAGAGTTGTTTGCTTACCTTGTTTTTGTTGGAGATAGTGCTCTCAGAGTCAATTATTAGGTCACAGGTACGTGATTGTAATGATTGAGGGAGGACCTATCCCGGTAGGACAGTCTTACTCGAGATGATAGTATGCTATCTGGTTTACCTTTATCATCGTGTACTGCTTTAGGTGACATGACACGTCGCTATTACACGTTGATAGAGCCCCTAGGATTCTTGCTTGACCACCAGCAGTATGAGGGCGATCATATAAGTGGGAGCTGGGGGTCTACAAGCATATCCTTAAAAGGTCCCTAGTCGTGGGAGTTTCGAGACAGGGCATCGATACTCCAGAGTAGACTAGTGTATACAGTCGAGACCCCGACGAGGGGCGGTGGCCGGTCTCACAAGCCACTGGTGTCAGTTGGATCACCTAAGATGTATGCAGGTGCTCATTGGGTTATGAGAACACCGGACAGGACTCGCCGGGAACATGCTAGTTGGTCATATACCAGACGTCAGATGGCAGTTCCCAGGTGACATGTGTGCAGGTTAGTTCATCGACCTGGGGATCGTCATTTGTCTCGTGTGAGTTCCCACTGTACTTTGATTACTACCCTACCACGGCTCAAAGGAGTCGTGCAAACAGGTTTTAGTTGGGTACAGTCCCGAGCCACATGGAGGCAGTGAGCGCATCTTCAGGGGTTCGTCTCTCCCGGTATTGGGGGTGAGGTCGTGCTGTGTCTAGGAGAGCCATTACACAAAGTCCTTGGCCAAGGCAAGGAGATTTACTGGTAGGTATTCCAGTAGTATCTCAGGGTGTTCTGGGCTACACTCCGACACGACTTGTACCGCTTTTGGGGGTCTGACTTTTACCAACCCTCTAGGCCCGCCATGCGATACTCATAGACGAACGGACCGGACTGTACGGATATTGTCACTGACAGGCTCAGCAGGGTGTCAGGATGAGTTTGCTCATCGACGTCCCTTTTAGTCAATAGCTGGTGGCCCGTCACGTATTGGCTTATACCTCTGACGTGCTAGTGGTTAAATCCACAGCCATAGTATTGACGAGTCTTTAGAGTCCACCACACTTTCAGTTACTCAAGCTTTCGGGCGAAACGCTGTAGAGGCCGTATGGAGATATGGCAGGGTCCGATCAGATACGTGCGGTATTGCACGGATCAGGATCGGACAGCTTTGTACTAGTGGCCGTATGGATATATGGCAGGGTTCGATCAGATACGTGCGGTATTGCACGGATCAGGATCGAACGGATATTACTAGCCGGCTTTGGCTTAAGCCGGTCCTAGTTTAGTACAGTGTAGATTTTGTCTCATTGCATTTGTATCCGGACGGAATACAAATGCGGGTGTGTATGCACAGTGTGGGGTTTTCCTGTAATTTATTACGGGACCAGTTTTCTGGAGTTGCCAGTTTGCTTTCCGTTCCGGCCGGTTTTTCTTTGTTCTTTCCCGGCCGGACTTTTCTGATGGAGGGACTAATTTGCAATTGTGCAAATTGGTATTTGTGGAGGACTTATTTGCATAAGGGTTGACATGATAAGCATCTTTGCTTTTCATGATTTGATGAGATTAGAAATGATTTGAGGTTGATGTAAGTTTAGTGATGATTATGTTTAGATGTGGTCACTCTCCTCCTTTTACTACACTCACCTCCCTCTTGCTTCATATTGTTATCCTCCACCATTTCTAAATGTGAGAGATTATTATCATGGTTGTAAAAAGAAAGAGAGAAGAAGAAAAGAGAAGAAAATGAGAGAGTTTCATTTTGTGAGCTTGGAGCATTCCTTTCATCTCAATTTCCTTCCATGAAAAATGAAAGCACCATTCTTCTCAACCTCATTCTTCCTTCACCTCCATCAATGGCAACCAACCCCAAAGTGAGACATGCACTCTACACTATATTCCTACAGCAAATCTTGAGCATGTCGAGTTGCCGGCTTCATGCGCGAGTTGCCTCGGTATTGAGGTGGGAGCCCGTAAAAGTACCCGGCTTCGTGGTGCCCTTTCCGACGAGGAGGAGACGGACGGAG
Source organism: Agapanthus africanus (assembly GCA_030015575.1). Classification (NCBI taxonomy): domain Eukaryota; kingdom Viridiplantae; phylum Streptophyta; class Magnoliopsida; order Asparagales; family Amaryllidaceae; genus Agapanthus; species Agapanthus africanus. Next base: position 223,267,656 of record JASDDO010000029.1, read on the forward strand.
ATCCCGCGAGGAGATCGGAGTGGAGATGAAGACCGGAGGACTCGGAACGTCGGTATACTTCTCTACCCCCACTCTAGATAGCTTAGACTAGTTTAATGGCACGATCCGGTTTTAGTGCGCGGTGGTGCCGTTTTGCCAAGCCCGCAAAAATTTATGTTTATCACCGTTTCCGCATTTGGCCTTCGGATTGATGGCCGGGGCGCCGCCGTGAACTTACAGTGGTATCAGAGCCTCGCCATTAACATAGTCTAGCTTGGTGTAATGTGTTTTTCTGTTTCGATCGATCGAATGTTCCAAAACTGCATTTTAGTTCGAATCAGTTTCTGTTGAAAATTTTTGGTCTCGAAAATTTTTTCAGGTTGTAAAATATTGATGTACAGGAAAATATAAGAGTTCTGTAAAAATTTGACGATGTAACTCCACAGTGGGAGCGCGGAAGAGCCGCGAAAACCCCATTTGTGCGGCCCTTCCGCCGCGCACTATTCACATCACATCACCAAATTTTTTCAGAGGCCTTATGGGCTTATAATATGGGTTTTGGAATATTAAAATTGGGCCCAGGATTTCTGTGAGTGCTACAGTTTTGATTGGGGGCCCACTTGTTAATTTTTGATCGATCGGATATTTTAAACACATTATTTCACAGTATTTACATTATATCTGCGACCGTGAATGTCACTTGATCGGTAAATCCGGTCTAACTGCTATAGCCCGGTTAGACGGATTTGCGAACGTGACTTTCACGTTGATGTTCTGTTTTTGCTGTGATGTTGCGGATCGGTCGTGGGGGATAGCCTGGATGCAATGCTAGTACAGTTGTGGTTGTATTATGTACATTTGATATTGCGGGGCGAGCGTCCGACATGTGGACTGCCGTCACTGCCTGTTTGTATTATTCTTTTGGGGCACGACCTGGTTGCGGTCGATGTACCCGTTGTATGTATATTTTACTTTCTGTACTAGGATTACCCCGCGGAGGGGTGCACGGATAGCCGGGTTCTAGAAGGCAACGGGCCCGCATCTCATGGCATTGAGACGGAGGGGGCTTCACTCTAGGATTGGCAGGGCTATTCGTCGCACTCGTAGGGGGTACAGGTTGACCCAGGAGGGGTGCCCAAGTTACCGGATTCCGTGAAGTGCTGGGTGGTCCATTCACGGCGCTGAAGGGGGCTGCCTCGCTTCAGGTTTTGGCGGGTGACTTGCCGCGCCCGTAGGGGTCTAGGTTTTCATTGCACAGGCTATCCACACGACCAGGGGAACGTCGGGTTTCAGTAGTGGCTCTGTGAAACCCGGGGATCCCAGATATCTGTATTGTTCTGTGATGCTATACATTTCTGTGATGTTGCATTTCTTTTCACGCCTTGAGCGAAATATAATATATTGGTATATATATTAGTAGATGTTGTATATGTTTTTCATCCGTGCTAGTCCAGTCCCCGCTCTGTCGTTAGTAAGCTAACCTAACGAGTGATGACGGGACCCAGTGGCGAATGCGGATGGCATATACGTACGTCAGTATATTTTCGTTCTTTGTGGTGTGATCATTTGATGGGACTGCATTGATTCGGATCAATGCAAGTTAAAAACAAACCTATTCTGATGTTGTTGGAACACTTTTCAAAAAGCTGTTATTGCAAGGACGTTCACTTTTGTTTTGCATCGTGGTATTCATTTGGAATATCCTGCTCCTCAGTCGACGAGGCAAGGGCCGAGATCCCTTCACCGGGAGTGACCCCTTGGACAGAAGTTTGCGTCAGGGCATTAACTTCACTATAGCCGATTACTTTTTCTTTGCATCGTGGTATTCATTTGGAATATCCTGCACCCCATTCTACGGGGAAAGAGCCGAGATCCCTTCACCGGGAGTGACCTCTTTAGCAACGGTTTTCGTCACTATTTTTTTAAAAGCTATCCGTTCCTTCGACGATATCAAGTTCATTACGTTAAAGGTTTTCGCCAGAAACCATTCGTAGCCCTCCATCATTTCAGTTAAGTATTCGGTAGTATTCAAGCTATGTATTTTGACCTCACGCCAAGGCATAGTGATTGGTAGCTGCCGGGTATTTATCTGTTGCATAGATAGATGCGTTGGTTTGGGACAGTCGTACTACTATTTTGGCCTACGTCAAGGGTATGTACGGGTGGATTCAAATTAACCTGGATAATGATGGGTAGAACTTGACATGTGACTTATGATATTTTGACCTCACGCCAAGGTCATAAGAGCATGGGGTAGAAATCACATCGGGAGTTTCAAAAGAACTGAAACTTGCCAGATATGCGCATACCTTCTGGAGTGTGATACCGTGAGCGGATTCCGTCACGTTGTCATGCGATGAGAGTTGGATCCCGATTCCCACTGATGAGTTGGTATACTCCTCGGGTGACCCCGACTAATTCTTCTTTCAGGTTTGGAGGAGAATTTGAGGTACAGTGGGAGGTTTCCAGATTAGATAAAGTGATAACCATTCTGATCTAGGATAGAGTGCACGCTGAGTGTTTCTTTTCTCTCTCTCTCTGGCAGCGACCATTGACCCGACCCTAGACTATGACTCAGTGACCAAGTTGACCGAACCTACTTAACACTGGCTTTTGGATTGTCTGAGTTGCGAACCTCATTGCCACTCCTACTTTTACCCTTTTCTCCAGGACACCCCGTATTACTACGAACGTCCACTTCCATTGGACAAAACCATCGTATGGTTAGATACGAACTCGAAGGAATTCGAGGATGGTTTCCGGTTCTGGAGAAAACGGATAGGACTATTCAGTTGTCTTTTCTTTTCACCTTCTCTCAGGCTGCGAGTACTCCTTCGTTTAGGAGTAGTACACCTATTATGCAAATTGGATAGTCTTCTTCCAAACCATAGGCTGGTGCCGACCGGTAGGGAATGAAGAAAACCAGTTAGCCTAAACGGTGTACAGAAGGTATTAAGTTCAGACAAAGCAAGGGATTAGTATGAGGGCAAAGTAAATTGCGACTGCTATTCACGACCAAACCAAGTAATTCTTCGCCAATCCTAAATCACCTTTGTATTTCTCCAGGACACTCCGTATCACTACGAAGATCCCATTTTATTGGATAATCCATCGTATGGTTATATACGAACTCGAAAGGAACTTGTTCCAGTTCGGGGATGGATCCTGGTTCAGGAGAAATAAGAATAAAGTACATTCAGGTGTCTTTTATCTTCACCTTCTCTCGCATTGCGAGTGCTCCTAGGATTAGGACAGTACACCCTTTATGCTTTTTGGATAGTCTTCTTCCAAACCGTAGGCTGGTGCCGAACGGTAGGGAAGGAAGAAAACCATTTGGCCTAAAAGGGTGTACAGAAGGTAATGACTAAAGACATATGAAGGGATTTGGAGAGGTGGCAAAGAATTATACGGTTATAGTTGTGAATCTGGATAATGGTAGAGGCATTACTAGGAATACCAGGATACCCCATCGAAACATTTCAATGTTTCAGTTTCACTGTGTACTGTTAAAAGAAAACTGATTTCCTGATTAGACACTTGCTCCAGGGTATGTATTTACCAGGTTTGATTCTCACATCTGTATGGTTTTACAGATGGTGAGTGGGAGTAAGTTATTGGGAATTGGGTGATCATCCTCATTATATCGGGATTCGTTGTAATCGGTGATATTTGAGGAGATCACCTGGGTTGTTTGCTGGTCGGCAAATATGTTGTTTTGAATATCCGCTGTTGTGCACCAATTTCAAATTGATATATCTGTACGTCTATTTTCATAGAGTGAGATATACCTTTTGATATTATGTCGATGACATTTACCTATATCAGTGGATGGTTAGGTAAGGAGTATTGAACAGCGGTGTAATTCTTCTTAACCATAAGTACAGTTTTCAACCTACGACACACAGTGAAAGAGTTGTTAGACTCAAGGGACTTATACAGAGTATGGTATGTTGTCCAGGGTCCATCAGGACAGAGGGGTTGGTCTCGTACTACATTCAGTTTACTTATGACTTCTCTAGTTTTTAGACAGGTGTTTCGTGGAAACACAGGATCCGAATTTGGAGAAGTTATTGGTATTTGAATAGAGTAGAAAACCATGTATAGCAAGTATCGGGATTCTTCAAAGAGATCGAAGATGTAGATACTTGTGTATGGTATTCAGTTGATAGTAATGATTAAGAGATCTTGCTTCTCTTTCAGGTTACTCATAATTGGAAGTATTCCTAAGTTGAGTAACGCTGATCGGCCTCCTTCCATTTAGTTGACATGCGCTGGGGACAGCTGCATGATTTGAATCTGGTTCAATTAAATCAGTGCCTCTGTTTCTATATTGGATATAGTACAGTTCATATCTTAACATTGTTAAGGTACGGGGAGTTGTCTGGCTTATGCTTAAAACCAGACACTGGACAACTCAAGGCACGTTTCTGTAATGGCTGTTTGTGGGTTGACCCAGGCTATGACGCGGGTTGACTTTCTACCATCTGGATGAACAATAGCAATATTGTTCTAGACTCGCCACAGTTTTATTAAAAATGGATTTTTCAGAAAACGGTAGTGGGAGTATGGTAGAACTGGAAGTGATTCCAGAACCACAAACGATTACTGAAGATTTGATAAGGAACCTAAAGATTCAATCTGGATTGACATTCCATTGGCCACTCCGCAGATAAGGTGGGTAACTTCAGGCACCCGAGAGGTACTACGGTAGCCTCAAGGACGGTGACAGGGAAGTTCTTGTTTACTCACAATTACCATTGCTGTTGTTCCAGGCTGCGAGACCCGGCGGGAGGATGAGTATAGCGTCGTTCTAAACTAGTTTTAGAAGTGTACGTCTATATGACTCTGCCAGAGGGTTGTCGTAGTCAGTGGGAGTAGCGGAAGCATTGGTGGACAGGTAGCTTATGTCTATTTATAGACTAAAGCAGATGTAGCGGAGATTGATCATCTATTTCTGACGTCACAGTCATGGGTTTGACTTCATCAGAATAGGAGATGGATCTGTTGAGAAGGTAGTAGGGTGTGATATCCTGGTGTTTGGATGACATACACAAAGTAGGAAAGGAAACTCCTACACTACGATCGGTTATACTTTGGTCGTCACACAGTAGTTTCTCCACAAAGGACTTGGACTTTATATCTGACATACTGGTTACTCGATCTATGGTTTTAGATCTAGATTTGGGTGGTTTCCCAATCAGGGTACTTGACAGCATTCTAAGAGTATTTAGGATGGACGACTCCTGGCACGGTTGTGTACCTGCAGGTAATGGAGTCACCCTCTCCAAAGGTGTCTTACAGACTAAAGGGGAGAGGGACGTGCATGATTGGCAGATCACTTGCTCAGGCAATTGAGTCAATCGTGAGATGTCAAGTACCACACCAGATGTTGTTCTTGCACTAGATGCAATAAGTTGATATTGATCCAATCCTGGAGGAACAGTCGGAAGCAGTTTTAGAACATAAGTGGATGTTCTAGGGATATGATAACGACAGCCTCATTTAAGAGACAGTTATCATTCCAGGCTTCCAAGGTGACATGGACGACAAGGAGGTTGTCAGAGTTATAGTTTTCCTTCTGATGAGGGGCAGTATTTTGGACAGGTGGTCCAAGGCAATACTGAGGGAGGCATGGCGTGCAGGATACTGATTAAGTTCAGTTGACGATACAGTCTAAGAAGTTTGGATTTGGAGTTCATTTATGAGCTAGGTCCCATCAGACATCCAGACATTCTAAGACAGGTATTGCTCATTTCGGGAGATGGGTTTCTCCGCGAACTTGAGATATAGAGAGACATAGAAAGATACAACTAAGCGGATCCACTCACTGAGGCTATTCCTCGAACGCAATAGTTCCGCAAACGAGCTTTGTGAGACTGACTAGTAGAGGAGTTGGATGTTCGGTATCACGCGGGCTGTGAGTATGCGACATCGCAATAATTAGCCTTGAGTGCAAGTGGGAGATTGTTGGAGATAGTGCTCTCAGAGTCAATTATTAGGTCACAGGTACGTGATTGTAATGATTGAGGGAGGACCTATCCCGGTAGGACAGTCTTACTAGAGATGATAGTATGCTATCTGGTTTACCTTTATCATCGTGTACTGCTTTAGGTGACATGACACGTCGCTATTACACGTTGATAGAGCCCCTAGGATTCTTGCTTGACCACCAGCAGTATGAGGGCGATCATATAAGTGGGAGCTGGGGGTCTACAAGCATATCCTTAAAAGGTCCCTAGTCGTGGGAGTTTCGAGACAGGGCATCGATACTCCAGAGTAGACTAGTGTATACAGTCGAGACCCCGACGAGGGGCGGTGGCCGGTCTCACAAGCCACTGGTGTCAGTTGGATCACCTAAGATGTATACAGGTGCTCATTGGGTTATGAGAACACCGGACAGGACTCGCCGGGAACATGCTAGTTGGTCATATACCAGACGTCAGATGGCAGTTCCCAGGTGACATGTGTGCAGGTTAGTTCATCGACCTGGAGATCGTCATTTGTCTCGTGTGAGTTCCCACTGTACTTTGATTACTACCCTACCACGGCTCAAAGGAGTCGTGCAAACAGGTTTTAGTTGGGTACAGTCCCGAGCCACATGGAGGCAGTGAGCGCATCTTCAGGGGTTCGTCTCTCCCGGTATTGGGGGTGAGGTCGTGCTGTGTCTAGGAGAGCCATTACACAAAGTCCTTGGCCAAGGCAAGGAGATTTACTGGTAGGTATTCCAGTAGTATCTCAGGGTGTTCTGGGCTACACTCCGACACGACTTGTACCGCTTTTGGGGGTCTGACTTTTACCAACCCCCTAGGCCCGCCATGCGATACTCATAGACGAACGGACCGGACTGTACGGATATTGTCACTGACAGGCTCAGCAGGGTGTCAGGATGAGTTCGCTCATCGACGTCCCTTTTAGTCAATAGCTGGTGGCCCGTCACGTATTGGCTTATACCTCTGACGTGCTAGTGGTTAAATCCACAGCCATAGTATTGACGAGTCTTTAGAGTCCACCACACTTTCAGTTACTCAAGCTTTCGGGCGAAACGCTGTAGAGGCCGTATGGAGATATGGCAGGGTCCGATCAGATACGTGCGGTATTGCACGGATCAGGATCGGACAGCTTTGTACTAGTGGCCGTATGGATATATGGCAGGATTCGATCAGATACGTGCGGTATTGCACGGATCAGGATCGAACGGATATTACTAGCCGGCTTTGGCTTAAGCCGGTCCTAGTTTAGTACAGTGTAGATTTTGTCTCATTGCATTTGTATCCGGACGGAATACAAATGCGGGTGTGTATGCACAGTGTGGGGTTTTCCTGTAATTTATTACGGGACCAGTTTTCTGGAGTTGCCAGTTTGCTTTCCGTTCCGGCCGGTTTTTCTTTGTTCTTTCCCGGCCGGACTTTTCTGATGGAGGGACTAATTTGCAATTGTGCAAATTGGTATTTGTGGAGGACTTATTTGCATAAGGGTTGACATGATAAGCATCTTTGCTTTTCATGATTTGATGAGATTAGAAATGATTTGAGGTTGATGTAAGTTTAGTGATGATTATGTTTAGATGTGGTCACTCTCCTCCTTTTACTACACTCACCTCCCTCTTGCTTCATATTGTTATCCTCCACCATTTCTAAATGTGAGAGATTATTATCATGGTTGTAAAAAGAAAGAGAGAAGAAGAAAAGAGAAGAAAATGAGAGAGTTTCATTTTGTGAGCTTGGAGCATTCCTTTCATCTCAATTTCCTTCCATGAAAAATGAAAGCACCATTCTTCTCAACCTCATTCTTCCTTCACCTCCATCAATGGCAACCAACCCCAAAGTGAGACATGCACTCTACACTATATTCCTACAGCAAATCTTGAGCATGTCGAGTTGCCGGCTTCATGCGCGAGTTGCCTCGGTATTGAGGTGGGAGCCCGTAAAAGTACCCGGCTTCGTGGTGCCCTTTCCGACGAGGAGGAGACGGACGGAGATCCCGCGAGGAGATTGGAGTGGAGATGAAGACCGGAGGACTCGGAACGTCGGTATACTTCTCTACCCCTTCTCTAGATAGCTTAGACTAGTTTAATGGCACGATCCGGTTTTAGTGCGCGGTGGTGCCGTTTTGCCAAGCCCGCAAAAATTTATGTTTATCACCGTTTCCGCATTTGGCCGTCGGATTGACGGCCGGGGCGCCGCCGTGAACTTACAGTTTTCACCTGAGACAAAATATGGAGCATGTTTTCTTAGTTGCTGCATTACGTTTCGTGATGTTTATGGATTTAAGTTTTCGTATTTGTGTTTAGCATCGATCACTTGACGTTTGTACGTCTCTATCGGGTGTCATTTGGTTAAGTTGCGAGGGCAAACTATAGGTTTGGACATATGTGAGTTCAGCGTGTCATTTTGGTTTTCGTTTGTCGTTTCGTCTTCGATTTGGTTTTAATGCGATACGATACGTGTGACATGTAGGTACCCCCATGATGCTTCGAGAAGATGAAGGAGATGGTGGCGACATCGACATCGGCACACAAGAAGCAATGTGAGTAGATTTATATCTACATGGAGAAGTCGGGTGGATGGCGTATAGCACCCCCGCAGTTCGATATATTATGCTATATATATACTATATGTATATGATATCTTTTATATGAAACATGGATATTCAGGATATGGTTAAGTGTTCATGGATTAGTAGTGTTACTTAACAAACCCTATAGTAGTTGTTGCACCCACACACGCGCACACACTTGCTTACATTCATTCTTTTACATGTGTGTATATGGGGATATGTATATATATATTGTAGGGTTACTAGGCACTCTAAGAAGGTTCTACAAGGCATCAGCCATACTCGATTAAAATTTTAGCTGTGCCGAATAACTCTAAACAAGATCTTTGCTAGATAATTAGGGTAACACATGCAAGAAAATAACAATTATCTCTAAGTGAATACGAAATATAACCTTTATAGATCGGTCCTTCACTTCTAAAGCTCCTTGTAGTATTCCCTTCGCTGCGATCATCGAACACCCGGACTCTCGGACGGCTCCATGAGAAAAGGCAACGGTATTGCTTGAAGTCTTCGAGGCCGAAGATGATCTACGTCGAGGGAATACGAACTCGTGCTTCTACTTCACTAACTAGAGAATTAGTGAAGCAAACACCCTAAACTAAAGTGCTAGTCTAGTAGAGGATGATGAAATAGGAAATGGGTACACTTTAGAATTTCTTTTCCCACTATCATTCTCTCTCTTTATCAAACCCTAGAAAGAAACTGAAGGAGGAAGAAGATGAGATCAAAATGAGAATGAAAACTAATCAAGAGAGAGTTAGCTAACCATGGGTGAGTGGGTATCATATACTAACTCACGTAGAGACATTACCATGGCTAATTATAGTGGTTAGGTTATTTAATATCTTAAGTAAAACAAAACTAGTGGACTAAGTCAATGCAACCATAAGCTTCATGAAGCTTCATGCATGTGAGCTCATTATCCATTTGTTTTAGAATTACTTTAAATATAAAAACCTAAACCTATAATTAGTATGGTATAAGTCTTATACACCCATGATAGTTGTATCAACAACCATGATACAAAAATGTACACAAATAAATATATATCACATATATATTAAGTTGTGCACAAGTGAGAAAAATAAATGCTTAAGTGAACCAATGTTAGTTAATGTAAATTAGTATATCACATATAAAACTATACACTTAATTATTAAATCAACACTTAACCTAATAATCCGGTTATATCTCATATAACCGACTAACACAAAATGTACCAACTTATCGAATCAACACTTGATTCGATAACCCGGCTATATCTCATATAACCGGCCGATACAATAGTCGCGAGAATAGAATACGGTATCACATACACGCATTATTCTCGGTCCCGCACATATCACATATGCGCTCCTATTTCATTTTGCCTGAGCCAGTTAAATCTCTATGTAGGACTCTAAAGACTCGTCAATACGCCGGCAGTAGGTGATGATCATATCAAGCACCCATAAGCCGTCAGCGGTACTAGCTGGACGTAACGGCTACCCGGGTATTGAGCGATCAGAAGATCAGCAAGCAAGCCCGCTCCAACTCCTGCGAAAATCCTGACAGTGACACTACCGTACAGTCTGGTCTCCTCGTCTGATATGTCGCATATCAAGTCTAGGGGTGGTAAATGTCAGACCCCAATAACCGATAAGTCATGCCGATATGAGGCTCATAACGGGTCGAGAAACTACTGGTAACACTTACCAGTAAATCTCTAAACCAGCCCTGGACAGGGACTTCCCTGTTACGACCAATCGAGCATAGCGCAACATCAACCCCCAATACAGGGAGAGACGAAACCCCTCCTATCGCTCATTGCCTCCATGTGACTCGGGACTGTGCCCAAAAACCACCGTTTTGCACGCCCTCTTGGATGTGGTAAGGTGGAAATCAAAGCACGGTGGGAATCACACAAGACTCTATGATGATCTCGGGTCTACAGACTAACCTGTACCAGTGTCACCAGAGAACTGCCATCTAACGTAAGATATAATACCATCTGGGAGTTCTCGGCGAGTCCGTCCAGTATACCCAATCTCTAGTGAGCACCCGTATATCATCTCTGATGTCAAACACCAATGGATATGGGATCATCCATCGCCCATCTGTATGGGTCGAGAAGGTATACGCTAGTCTACTCTAGTATATCGATGCCCCGTCTCGATATACACATGACTAGGGACCTTGAAGGATGTACTTATGGACTACCATGTCCCCACTAGTATGATCCACATCATAGTCCAGGTTGTCAAGTACACATACTAAGGGCTTTACCAACATGTAACAGAGAGACAATCGGTATACATGTTAAGGTAAATAATAACCAGATAGCATACTATCATGTCAAGCAAGAAAGTCCACCCTATATATGTCCAAGCATCCACTACTATATACTTCTCATGTATAGTAATGGCATCTAGGGCATACATATAACTAACAATCTCCCACTTGCACTAGGGCCATCTGATAACAGTGGTTGTAGTATCTCATACTCAACCATCCCATAATAGTCTTTCTCTGGGAAAAGGCCTTTGTGAGTGGATCCGCCGTATTGTCCTCTGAGTCTACTCTCCTGACCTCGATCCCCTGGAGATCATCCATCTCCATGATCAGGTGACACTGCCTTAGAATATGTCTGGATCACTGATGGGACGGGCGTTCCTAGGCATAAGCCACAACTCCACTGTCACACAATGGTAGGAACGAAGTTCATCTCATGAACTAATATACACCCAGATTTCCTCTTTGGTAGCATCTTTGGTAGCGATGTATCTAGCCTTTATCGTCTAGTATGCCACGGTATCTGTCTTGGAACTCTTCCAACATACAGTCCTTTTACTGAGGGTAAAGACAATGCCAGTGACTGACTTTCAGTCATCCTTATCACTCTGGAACCTTTCCAGTGATTCTCCCCAGGATCGATTGATACCATCTCATTACAACTAGTGAGAATCCTAACATCCAATTACATCTATCTCATAGATCAAAACTCAGGATTTAGGAGGTATCACTTTGATCCTATATGGAGAATCCTTGTGATAAGCGGAGATTGACCAAGCGTAGCATAGGAAACTCCTTCCCTATCAAGAGTATGTCATCCACGTACTCTACGAAGATCTCCACCATACTCTCTACTACCTTTTTGTATATACAGGGATCATCTACTTTTTTGATGAAGTCAAACTCTTTGACTACCACATCAAAACAGACGTTCCAACTCCGCGATTCCTTCTTTACTACATAAAACATCTTGCACACGTTTCCGCTGCTCCCAGTATCTACGAAGCCCTCTGCCTGTGTACTTATAGACGCTCTCTTCCAAATCTCCATTTAGAAAAGCAGTCATGACACCCAACTGCCAGATATCGTAGTCATGGTATGTAGCCGTGGCAAGTAGGATCTGGATGGACTTAAGCATAGCTACTTAGAAAAGGTTTCATCATAATCCATACATGGTCAATGATGAAAACCTTTAACAAGTCTAGGTTTGAAAGTCTCAACTTTTCCATGTACACCAAGTAATCTTTTCAAGATATACTTGCTCCTGATGGGGATTTAACCCTTCAAATAAAGAAACCAAAGTCCTTACTTTGTTAGTGTACAAGGATTCCATCTCAGATCGCTAAGCATGCGGCCATTCTTATAGAGTCCCCACTCTTGATGGCCTACTCAAAACTAGATGGGTCATCATCTCATGATGCAATCCCCGCTCCCACTGTCATAGAGAAACCGAAGTACTCTCAGGTGGGTGAGGAACCCTACTAGATCGGCAGAGAGGCTGAGGTTCGTTGGTTACTATTGAATCCTTTGGTTCTACCAAATCATCAGCTGCAGTTTGTATAGCTGGAACTCCTTCCAATTCTACCTCATGTCCACTAATTTCTTCACAAGAAATTCCCTTTGACAAAAGTGGCATGTTGAGAAACAAAACATCTTTTGTTCCTTGGTTTGGTAGAAGATATTCCCTTGCATATGCTTGGGATATCCAACAAACTTCTACAGAACTGACTTTGCCTCGAGCTTGTCCGGATTATGCTTTTAGACATAGGCTGGATAACCCCAAATGTTAACAAACTTAAGATATAGGCTCTTCCCTTTCTATATCTCATATGGAGTGGTAGACACTGATTTGATCGAAACCCTATTCAATAGGTATGCAACTTCTCCAGTGCATAACTCCCAAAAGGAAATAGGTAACTCAGTAGTACCCATCATAGAGCACAGCTTATCACATAGGGTGTGATTGCTCCGCCTCGATACACCGACGTGCTGTGGTGTATACGGAGGAGTAATGCTGAGAGAGAATCTCATTCTCCTTTAGAATAATCCAGGAATTTCGTGCTCAAGTATTCTCCTCTTTGATCACATCAAAGGACATAATACTTATACCCGTTTTGGTTCTCTACTTCTAACTTATATTCTGTGAATATCTCAAAAGGTTCGGACTTGTGTTTCAACAGGAACATATGCCTGAATCTTGAGAGATCATCAGAGAATGTAATGAAGTACAAAGAACTGGTCTTGGCATGTGTTAACAGGGGACCTTCATACATCATCATGTATCATCCAAAGAGTTCACTAACTCTTTCTCTACTTCCAATAAATAGAGCTATTGTCATCTTATCTCTGTGACATGACCGGCAAGTTTCACAAGATGTAAATTCAAACTAATTTAAATATGCATCAATATGTAACTTCAGCTAGTCCGGTCGCATTGATATGACCTAGTCTACAATACCTCAAGAAGGATTCGTTCATTTCTGAACTCTTCCTCTTGTGTGTGTTCTGTATACTAAGAATTGTAGTTTGATTTAGAATGTTAATGCTTTTAGATAACGTGCCTGAACTGATCAACTCTTGATATAGGAAATGTTAAAACATTATCCAACAATACAAAATTATATCCTTTCTTTACTAATAAAGAGACTGATATGATGTTGTATATCAGGTTCGGTATCTAATAACATTCGTTCAGAATCAATGTATTCTGGTAATACAGGGTGATAGTGACCAACAGACTTGGCTGCAACACTTGCACCGTTTTTTCTATCTCATGAAACTTATCACCCGTTCTCAGTTCTCTACCTATCTGTAGCCCATGTAACGGATTATATATGTGGGATCCTGATCCGGTATCTTATACCCAGGACGTAAAGGATACTGAGAAACAGTTCTCTGTATGATCACACTCGAAGAAGATGCATCAACATGCACTGTCTTCGTTTGGGCGGCATGGGAATTCTGGTAATCCCCTATTTCCTGCTCTGTCTTATAACATTTATAAGTTGGAGCGGGACCAACATTCCCCAGCTCAGTATAACAAGCTGGTTCGGTCAATACATCCGTATTATTATCTTTATTAAGGCGTGGCATGGTCGCTACCTGGAGACAGAGAGAAGAAAACACCCTGCGTGCGCTCTTGCAAGATCAGATTGGTTATTATTTTATCTAATCAGGATGGCTCCCACTGTTTTTATAAAATCTTCCTTCAAACCCTAAAAGGAAAGACTAGCCGGGATTAATTACACCGTACAACTTCGCCAATCTTTCAGCCAGGACAGTGTCGGTACTTTGAGGGAGGTTCCCCGTGCTTTCGCATGGACCTAATTAAAGTAAACCTCGTTTTGCCAGAGGCATAACACCGTTGAAACCTTTCTAGACACCTACTTGATCGGCTAATTGTAATGTGTAAATCTCTCCCAGGAGTAACAATTACTCGCAGTAGGTATCGGGATCCAACTATCTCATAGAAGGTATGCAATCTCATTGCAAATTTCAACACTTGAAATTCCCGATAATTTTGCCCCTAATGTGCTATGACCTTGATGAAAGACAACAAACCATAGCCCTCTAGTCAAGTTCAACCCGTACATTTCTTGACTGACTTAAACCCACCCGCACAACCCTTGACGAAAGCCAAAAAAGCCGTACTACTACCCTAATCCAATCGCATCGTATGCAGATAAGCAGCATATAGCTACCGCACACTACACCTTGACGAAAGCCAACAAAGGTAGCACGAAAACTATATACAACTTATCTGAAATGACGGAGGGCTACAACAGGTTTTTCAGAAAACCTATTGCGTAATGAACTTGATATCGTTGTAGAATCAAATGATTTTAAAATTGAGTGTTTTTGAGGCTTTTACTGGTTTCGCTAAAGAGGTCACTCCCGGTGAAGGGATCTCGGCTCTTTCCTCGTCGAATGAGGTGCAGGATATATCATATATATCACTATGCAAAGCAAAAACTAGAAAAGCAATCAAAAGACAAAACCGAGGGGTGTAGCATCTGCCATTCATTGCTAAAGGGGTCACTCCCTGTGAAGGGATCTCGGCCCTTTCCTTATCGAATAAGGTGCAGGATGTTCTACAAGGGACACCGCGATGCAAAGTAAGAACTATAGCTACCTGTTTTTGAAAATTCGATTCCACAACATCTTTTAGGTTTCTTTTCTTTCATAAATCACATTAATGAAGTCCCATCATTTAAGCACCTAAACATCAAAGATAAATACGACGTACACTTATGCCATCCGCATTCGCCTCGATGTCCCCTCATGCACCGTTAGGTTAGGTAACTAACGGCAGAGCGGGGCAGGGCTAGCGCGGGTGTAAAACATAAGTAACATCTATACTATATACAGTATCTATCAACACATATCAAATGATCACATCACAGATATCGCAGCAGAAGAAACATATGAAATATTGGATATACTAGGACGTCCTTGTTTTATTTTGAGCCTCTATAAAACATGGATTCCACGGTTGCGATGAATAGCCAAACCCACACCCCTAGACCCCTATGAGAGCGGAAAGCAACCCTTCCAATTCTAGAGTTAGGAGACCCGGACTCGACTCCTCGAGTTGGTCTCCCACTGGACTCCAGAACCCGTTTACTTGTGCTCTCCTCCTTGGGTCTATCCTAGTGCAGAAAAAGTAAATACTATACAAATGGTGACATCATCCTCATCCCGGAAGTGCCCCAATAAAAGAATATTACATACAATGAATTTTACATGAATGAAAATAAAAAACCTCATCTCACATAAAAACCCCGGCTATTCAAAACGCGACGATCCAATATAACATATCCAGCAGCACATAATATCACATGTCATCAACGTAAGTAAATATGTGCATCCCAATTGTCGTTGAGATATAGCAACGAAACGGGCGATATCACATATTACACTTACGGTCACAGAAAAAAGTGTAAAACTACAACGGTTGGAATCCGCAACCTACTTAGACATCGAATGCCTAACAAATATAAACCCCGCATTTTAGTCTCTATATCGAAAACACTTTTCAATATCTAGTCGGGCAATTCAACAAGATTCCTGATATTTTGATCGAATGATCGTCGCAAACTTTAGTAGACGGCCGCACCCCCGATGCCATCAACGAAGTGCACTAAGGCGGAACACCGCTGCCGCGAGCACCCGAACGGATGCTTTCGGCGACGGGGTTCACCTACAGTCACTGTAGGGTTGCTAGGCACGCGCACAAGGGTCTACGAGGCATCAACCATGCCCGATTAAAAATTTAGCCGTGCCGAACAACCCAAAGCCGGATCTTTAAACTAGGGTTTAGGGAAAAACAAGTATGTTAAACAGTTTAACACTAAGTGAAAGGGATTATAACCTTTGTAGATCCGGTCCTTCACTTCATTAGCTCCGTGTAGACGTCCTCATCGCTGCAATCGTGAACTCCGGACTCTAAAGAAGCTCCACAAGAAGAACGAACGTGCTTGCTACGATGACTTCGAGGCCGAAGATGATCAACATCGGGGAGACACTAACTCAAGCTATTCCTTCACTAGGTCATAAATTTTGTGAAAAGAACACACTCTACTACATGGCAAGTGGTAGAGGATGAAAAAGTAGGAAGTGGGCTCACTTTAGAATTGATTTTCTCACTCTTTTTCTCATGGCACCATTGGAGCTAGTAAGCATTTGGATGGAGCTTGATGATGAAGAAGAAGAAGATGGAATAATGAATAATCATCCATCCAAATGAAAACTTATCCAATAAATAATGGCACCATGGTTGAGTTAAGCCCTCATGCTTAACTCATGTAGAGAATTAACCAAGGCTTTAGGTTAAAGGTTAGGTTAAAGAATATCAAAAGAAATGACAAAAGAGTGGACTTTGTCAAAGCTTCTCCAAGCTTCTTCAAGCTTGATTACTTTTACTAAGTTAAACCCTTTTGTTAAATCTTAAGATAAAACAATAACCCTAATCTTTACCCTAATCTTGGTATGAGTCTCATACACCCAACTTTGATGTATCATCAAGCATGATACAAATATGTACACTTGCATATATCACATATAAACAATGTGTACAATCTAGTGAGAAAATAAATCATAAGTAAGCTAATAATAGTTAATGCAAAGTAATATATCAAATATATAATTATGCATTAAATTATTAAATCAACTCTTGATTTAATAATCCGGTTATAACCGACTAATATCAAAAGTAACAACTTATCGAATCAACACTTGATCCGATAACCCGGCTATATCGCATGCAACCGATCAATGTCACGAATCGCGAGAATAGAATACGGTATCTCATATCGTATTAATCTCGGTCCCACACATATCACATATGTGCTCCTACTCCGTTTTTCTTGAGCCAGGAAATCCCTATGTAGGACTCTAAAGACTCGTCAATACGCCGGCAGTAGGTGATGATCATATCAAACACCCATAAGCCGCAAGCGGTGTGCTAAACATAATGGCCACCCAGGTATTGAGCGATCAGAAGATCAACAAGCAAGTCCGCTAGTTCTCCTGCGAATCCAATCAGTAACACTCCCGTACGGTCCGGTCTCATCGTCTGATATGTCGCATATCTCGCCTAGAGGTGGTAAACGTCAGACCCCAATAACTCGATAAGTCGTGTCGATATGATGTCTATAATAGTTCAAGAAACTACTGATAACATTTACCAGTAAATCTCAGTAACCCTGGCCAGAGATTTCCGGTTATAGCCAATCGAACACAGCACAACATCAACTCCCTATACCGAGAGAGACGAATCCCCTCCTATTGCTTATTGCCTCCATGTGATTCGGGACTGTACCCAAAAACCACCGTTTTGCATGCCCTCTTGGACGTGGTAAGGTGGAAATCAAAGCACAGTGGGAATCACACAAGACTCTATGACGATCTCGGGTCAACAGACTACTCTATACCAGTGTCACCGGAGAACTGCCATCCGACGTGAGGTATAATACTATCTGGGAGTTCTCGGCGAGTCCGTCCAGTATACCCTGTATCCACTGAGCACCCGTACACCATCCTTGATGTTAAACACAGATTGATATGGGATCATCCATCGCCCATCATATGGGTCAAGATGCGTATACGCTAGTCTACTCTGGTGCATCGATGCCCTGTCTCGATACACCCACGACTAGGGACCTTGAAGGATGTACTTATGGACTACCATGTCCCCACTAGTATGATCCGCATCATAGTCCAGGTAGTCAAGTACACATCCTAAGGGCTTTACCAACATGTAACAGAGAGACAATCAATATACATGTTAAGGTAAAGTGTAACCAGATGGCATACTATCATGTCGAGCAAGAAAGTCCTCCCTACATATGTCCAAGCATCCACTACATTATACATCTCATGTATAGTAATGGCCCTTAGGGCATACATATAACTAACAATCTCCCACTTGCACTAGGGCCATCTGATAACAGTGGTTGTAGTATCTCATACTCAACCATCCCATAATAGTCTCTCTCTGGGAAAAAGCCTTTGTGAGTGGATCCTGTAAGTCCATGCTACCTCTCCCGGTACTTTCGGGAATGCGGAATTTGGTAAAAAACGATTTTCTTAAAGATGGTAACATGGACCTAAAACCCGGATCTTGGTTAAACATCTATCTACCATCCTAACTATGAGTTTTAGCTACTCGGTTAGGGGGTTATACCTTGCTTGTCTTGAACTCCTTCGTCTTCAAAGCTCCGATGGTGGTCCGATGGGTTCTTCTCGTCGTCTCCGTACGCCGAAAATAGATCCACTTGAAAGCTCCAACCTTTAGCTCCTTCTTCGTTCTTTGAAGAAACTAGTTCACTTGGTTTGCTAAACCTAGTGAACTAGAATGAGTAGAGAGGAAAGAGAATGGGATTTTATCTATGATTCTTGATTCTCAACTCATGAGACAAGAGAACCATAGATCAAGAGAGGGAGAAAGAGGTTGAGGGTGAGAGCAAGAGGAGAACTCAAGAACAAGAGAGAGAATGAGCAAGAAAGAATAAGGCTCTCTTTTGTCTTTCACCCTCTCATAATCCAAAGTGATCATAACTCATCATATCAAAAAAAGTCTTATGTGATGGTTAGAAGCAACCACAACCATATCATTTCATGCACTCATTTTACACAAATGAGCAAGTAAACAAAAGTCTTTGCCATGAAATGATGGCTATGGTTATCATGATGGTCAACTAGTCAAGCCTAGTCAACCGGTCAACAAGTCAACAAAAGTCAACAAGTCAACAAAGTCAACAAGTCAACAAAAGTCAACAAGTCAACAACCATATCACCATAATACTTAATTAATATAATAGTTAATCACATATCATATTCTCATTAGGGTTGAGCATAAAGTCAAATAGTCAACGGTCAACTGTCAACAACCCTAATGAGAATCCGCTGCCTCTGCCTCCCTGTCAACTGTGCATACACACCCGCATCCGCGTTCCGAGGAAAACGAATGCAAACTGGATAAATCCAATCCCATAAGGTACACTAGGATCTGGCTTAAACCAAAGCCCGCTAGTGTAAACTGTCCGGACACTGTACGTGCACAAGTGCACGGATGTGACCGAACCCTGTCACAAAACCATGCGACCTGTCGCAATACCATGCGACCTCTACTCTTTTGCCTAAAGGCGAAAAGCTTTCTGTGTGGGACTCTAAAGACTCGACACTACGCTGGCAGTGGGTTTAACCACAGACCGCAAGCGGCACTAGCTGTGCGTAACGGTCCCCAGGTAATGCCGACAAGAAGACCGACGAGGCGAAACCCATCTGAACTCCTACTGAGCCCGAGTGTGACATTCTCCGTACAGTCCGGTCTGTTCGTCTGATACATTGCATGGCGGGCCTAGGGGGTGGTAAGCGTCAGTCCCCCAATAGCGGTACAAGTCATGCCGGAGCGAAGCCCAAAACACCCTGAGATAACACTGGAAACCTACCAGTATATCTCGATTGCCCTGGCCAGGGACTACTCGTGTAATGGATCTCCTAGACACAGCGCGATGTCAACCCCCAATACCGGGAGAGACGGATCCTGTCTAACCGTCACTGCCTCTAAGTGCTTCGGGACTGCACCCAACCACTACCTGTTTGCACGACTCCTTTGAGCCGTGGTAGGGTAGTGATCAAAGTACAGTGGGAACACACTCGAGGCGGAATGACAGTGTCAAGTCAGCGGACTAAGCTGTACTCATGTCACCTGGGAACTGATAACTGACGATAGGTATAATACCAACTAGTCAGTTCCCGACGAGTCCTGTCCAGTGTACCCGTAACCTAACGAGCACCCGCATACTATCTCAAGTACGACGTACTGACGGCTGTGGGACAGACCGTCTCCCACACTGGGATGAGAAGCGCATGCGCTGGTCTACTCCGGAGTATCGATGCCCTGTCTCGATAGTCCTGCGACCAGGGACCTGCATAAGGATGTGCTTATAGATTACCCAGCCCCACTAGTGTGACGGCCATCACATCGCTGGTAATCAAGCAAAGATCCTAAGGGCTCTACTAATGTGTATAGGCGATATACAAAAATAAACACATGTACACATTGAAGTAGAAACAAACCAAGTAGCATACTACTATTTTGAGCAAGATTGTATATACAAGGTGAATATCCCAAGCATCCATTAAGTAATATACAAACCAGTATGATACAGTAATGGCCTCTAGGGCATATACACTAACAATCTCCCACTTGCACTAAGGCCATGTACTGGCGTATCGAAGACCTATCATCTCGATCAGCCGCTCGAACTGTGTCTGGGGCAGGGCCTTGGTGAATGGATCTGTAGTGTTATCTTCTGAAGCGACTCTCCGAACCTCGATCTCCTGGCGATCTACGATCTCCCTGATCAGGTGATACCGCCTTAAGATGTGTCTGGATTTCTGATGGGACCTGGGTTCCTTCGCTAAAGCTATAGCCCCGTTGTTGTCGCAATACAGAGGTATTGGATCAACAATGGACGGAACCACCTGAAGTTCTTTCAAGAACTTCCTCATCCAGACAGCTTCTTTTGCGGCATCAGATGCAGCGATGTATTCCGCTTCCATCGTCGAGTCTGCAACGGTTTCTTGTTTGGAACTCTTCCAACACACCGCCCCTCCATTGAGGGTAAAGACAAAACCCGACATGGACTTGGAATCATCCTTGTCACTCTGGAAGCTGGAGTCAGCAAAGGCCTCGATCTGGAGGTCTTTTCCGCCATACACCAAGAACATCTCCTTAGTCCTTCTTAGGTACTTGAGAATGTTCTTTACCGCTATCCAGTGTTTCTCCCCAGGGTTTGACTGATACCGGCTTACCACACTCAGTGCATAAGCTACATCCGGTCTGGTACACAACATCGCATACATTATAGAGCCTACCGCAGAAGCGTAGGGTATAATAGACATGCGATCCCTCTCCAAATCAGTCTTGGGAGACATCTCTTTAGAGAGGGTGATCCCGTGACAAGCCGGTAGGTTACCGCGCTTGGAATCTTCCATACTGAATCTCTTCAGTATGGTGTCGATGTACCTGGACTGTGAAAGTCCTAATATCCTCTTGGATCTGTCACGGTAGATCCGGATACCCAGAATGTACGAGGCATCACCCAGGTCTTTCATGGAGAACCTGTGTGACAAGAACCCTTTGACAGATTGTAGCATAGGAATGTCATTTCCTATTAAGAGA
Organism: Agapanthus africanus; assembly: GCA_030015575.1. Lineage (NCBI taxonomy): Eukaryota > Viridiplantae > Streptophyta > Magnoliopsida > Asparagales > Amaryllidaceae > Agapanthus > Agapanthus africanus. Next base: position 223,289,155 of record JASDDO010000029.1, read on the forward strand.
ATGTCATCCACGTATAAAACGAGGAATACTACAGTTCTCGCTACAAATCTACTATAGATGCATGGTTCATCTGGATTTTTGATAAAGCCAAATTCTTTGACCGTCTCATCAAAGCAGATGTTCCAACTCCGCGATGCCTGCTTTAGTCCATAGATGGACTTAAGCAACTTGTACACCTTTCCGCTGCTCCCACTCTGAATGAAACCCTCTGGTTGGTCCATATAGACACACTCCTCTAAATTTCCATTTAGAAAAGCGGTCTTTACGTCCATTTGCCAGATCTCATAATCGTGGAAGGCAGCAATGGCAAGAAGGATCCGAATGGATTTCAGCATGGCTACTGGAGAAAAAGTTTCGTCATAGTCCAAGCCAGGTCTTTGACGGAAACCCTTTGCTACCAGCCTAGCTTTATAGGTCTCAACCTGTCCATCTACACCAATCTTCCTTTTGAAGATCCACTTGCATCCTACGGGTTTTACCCCGTCTGGAGCAATGTCCAACGTCCATACCTTGTTGGTGTACATGGACTCCATTTCGGTCCGCATTGCATCCAGCCATTTCACTGAGTCAACGCTCTGAACGGCCTGCTGGAAGCTAGTAGGCTCATCATAATCTATGATGCAATCCTCTCTATCCCCGTCTATGAGAAAACCGCAGTATCTCTCGGGCGGATGAGACTGCCTACTACTCCTGCGGAGCGGCGTAGGAATGTCCTGTTCTGTTGAACCCTCTGGTTCCACTAACCTTTCAGTAATAGTCTGTGGTTCTGGAATTTCTTCCAGTTCCACTGCGCTCCCACTATTTTCCTTTTCCAAGAACTGGTGTTCTAAGAAGTGGGCATTACGAGAAACAAGGACTTTTTGTTCCTCTGCGTAGTAGAAAAGATACCCCCTGGTGTTCTTTGGGTATCCCACAAACTTGCACAGTACTGAGCGTGCCTCGAGTTTGTCCCCATGCTGCTTTTTGACAAAAGCTGGACATCCCCAGATCTTCAGATATTGAAGATAGGGTTTCTTCCCACTCCACATTTCATATGGGGTGGTAGGCACAGTCTTAGTCGGAACTCGGTTCAAAAGGTATGCAGCTGATTCTAGCGCATACCCCCAGAATGATCGTGGTAACTCAGCGTTACTCATCATGGACCGCACCATATCCAATAGGGTGCGGTTCCGTCTCTCCGATACACCGTTATGTTGCGGGGTGTATGGAGGAGTAAGCTGAGAGAGAATTCCGTTCTCTTTTAAATAGTCCAGGAACTCGGCACTTAAGTATTCTCCACCTCGATCCGATCTTAGAATCTTAATACTTTTGCCGGTCTGTTTCTCTACTTCATTCTTATACTCCTGGAATTTTCCAAAGGCCTCGGACTTATGTTCCATTAAGAAGACATAACCGTACCTTGAGAAGTCATCCGTAAAAGTAATGAAGTAAGAATGTCCGCTTCGGGCATGTGTAGACATTGGACCGCACACGTCACTGTGTACGAGTCCCAAGAGCTCGCTCGCTCTTACTCCATGTCATCTTTGTCATCTTTCCTTTGAGACAAGATTGACAAGTGGCATATGATTGATATTCGAACGCATTCAAATATCCTTCTGTATGCAACTTAGTCAACCTTCTCTCATTGATGTGACCCAATCTACAATGCCATAAGAAAGTCTGATTTATTTCTGGAGACTTTCTTTTGTGTGTATTCTGGACATTAAAAATCTGTGGTTGGTTTAACACGTATATACCATTACTCAATGTACCTGACCCAATCAGAACTTGATTAAGGTGAATGTTTACAACATTACTTACAAACGCAAATTCATAACCTTCTTTAGAAACTAAAGATACAGAAATGATATTACAAGTTGCGTTGGGTACAAAAAAGCAATTACGCAAAACCAAAACATGTCCATCTGACATTCCCAGGTGATAGTCCCCCACGGCTTTAGCATCCATGCTAGCTCCGTTCGCAACTCTGAGGGTCATGTCACCTGCCTTCAAAACCCTACGGTTTCTCAACGCCTGCAAAGAATTACAGAAATGAGATCCTGATCCGGTATCCAATACCCAGGAAGTAGAGTTTATTGAAAGACAGTTTTCAATAACATACACACCTGAAGCTGAAGCTGCAACCTGCTTCAATTCCTGTGTTCTGGCCTTCCAGGCCCTGCAATCATTCTTCCAGTGTCCTTTCTTATGACAATAGAAGCATTCTTCCTTATCCACAAGCTTCCCCGCTATCTTTGTTGCTTTACCTTTTCCCTTCGTATCCACTTTACTAACACCGCCCCTTGGTTTGGCGGGGGCTTTCTTCTTCTTTCCCTTGGCTTTGCCTTGGACCTAGAAGAAGATGATCCTCCTACAAACAAAGTGGATGTTTCCCTACCTTTCTGTAGGGTGCCCTCTGCGCTCCTCAGCATGTTGAGGAGCTCTGAAAGTTCAACCTCTTTTTCTTGTAAGTTGAAGTTCAGTATAAACTGGGCGTAAGTGGAAGGAAGGGACTGGAGAACTATATCCGTATATAGCTCACTCTCCAATGTGATCCCTAGGTCAGCGATCTCCTCAATGTAGCCGATCATCTTTAGCACGTGCTCGGCTACTGATGATCCGACGGCCATTCTAGTCGAGAATAACTTTTTCGACGCTTCGTATCTTGCGATACGAGATTGCTCTCCATACAGTTCTTTTGTATGGAGCAATATGGATTCCATGTCCATATTCTCATGCCTCCTATGATGTTCGTTGTCCATCGAGGCAAGCAGGAGGCACTTGGCCTTCGCGCTATCAATCTCCCAAGTCTTGCGGATTTCCTTATCCGCGACAGTGGAAGTTGGACCAGGGACAGGGGGAGCTTTGGTGGTAAGAAGATACCCCAGCTTGTCATAAGTGATTGCTATCTTGACATTCCTGAGCCAATCTTTGTAGTTTGGCCCTGTCAGTTTGTTTTTATCTAGGAGTAACTTAAGTCCAGTCATGTTGATTTGGTCGCTGCAATTAGGAGAGAGAAGAAGAAACACTCAGCATGATGCTCTTGCAAGTTTAGAGTGGTTTTTAGTTTGTCTAAACAGGATGGCTCCCACTGTTTCTCGAATCCCTCCTCAAACCATAAAGGAAGAATTAGTCAGGATCAATCCCACCGTACAATACTTGCTTAACCGTTCAGCCAGGCCGGTGTCGGTACTTCGAGGGAGGTTTTCCAACGCTTTCGCGAAGTTCCTTAATTAAAGAACCTCTTTTCCCTGGGGGCGTAGCCCCGCTAACACCTTTCTAGGCACCTACTAGGTTTATAGCATTGATCGTTAAGTGAGAAATTTCCCGAGGAGTAGCATATACTCAAAGTAGGATCGGGATCTAAATATCATTGCGTGACGAAACTGAAGGAATCCTACCAGAATCATCACACTCCAAATGGTATGCAAATCTAGCAAGTTTCAGTACTTATGAAACTCCCGATGTGGATTTTTGCCCCATGCTCTTATGACCTTGGCGTGAGGTCAAAATGTCATAAGTCACATGTCAAGTTCGTCCCATCATTATCCAGGTTAATTTGAACCCACCCGTACATACCCTTGACGTAGGCCAAAATGGCAGTACGACTGTCTCAAACCAACGCATTCTATCTATGCAACAGATAAATATCCGGCAGCTACCAATCACTATGCCTTGGCGTGAGGTCAAAATACATAGCTTGAATACTACCGAATATTTAACTGAAATGATGGAGGGCTACGGATGGTTTTGGCAAAACCGTGAACGTAGTGAACTTGATTTGGTCGATGGAACGAGATAGCTTTTAAAAGGAGTGGCTCAAGCTCCGCATTTAAAAGTTGTTTTTTTTGAAAAGAACCGAGTGGTTTTTCGAAAGTGTTCCAACGACTTTAACTTGGTTTATTATCTTGCATTAGTTCTTTTAATGCGTCCCATCATTTAATCCTACCATTGCAGAAAACAACCAAAATATGACGTACGCTTATGCCATTCGCATTCGCCACGGGGCCCCGTCATTACCCGTTAGGTTACTTAACTAACGACAGAGCGGGGGCTGGGCTAGCGCGTCTGTAAAACATAAGCAACGCCTAAATAATATCATATATAGATATACTGCAATGATAAAACATTTCAGATCACAGATGAATACATTGGATATACTAGGAATCTGTAATTCGCACGAGCCTGTAACGAAAAACAAATTACACGGTCGCGGTGAATAGCCAAATACCCCACCCAAGACCCCTACGGGTACGGCAAACTACCCGCCAAGTACCCGAAGCGTAGTAACCTCCCTCATCTCCTATGAGTAGGCCACTCGACACTTCGGCATACCCGGTAGTTTGTGCACCCCCTCCATGGGTCTATCCTAGGAGCAAAAACAGTAAAAGAAATTATACAATGACGGCTACAATCCCGACCCGGTTGTGCGGCCATACAAATAATTATTACATCAATTTACAAATTTACATGAATTGAAAGAAAAGAAAACTCTCGTCTCACAACCCCCGGCTATTCACCCGCGACAATCCAACATATTCATATACACATTCCAGCACATTACAGATCACAGATTTGTATAACCCCCACTAATCGACATATAGCGATTAGTAGACGTTCAATACAAATATCACATAACCGAAAAACCCGTTAGCTAAAGTCTTTTAGAAGTTCGATCAAAAATACGGATTTTCGGGACCCCAAAATAAAATTTTCGTTCTGGAAAATCTGGGCAGAAAATATATATTCCAAAAATCCCAAAATACCCCAAAAAGTAAACTGCAAAAACTAAAACCGTTGACCGAGTCAACTCGGCCGCGTTTCCGCGGCGGGAGCGTGCTCCCGCCGCGGAAACGCGGCTCTTTGAACGAGTCAGCGGCCCAAATTTTTGCAGATTCTTTTAAAAAGCCTGAGTCGATTTTAGGTGTGTTCCAAAAAGTTTTTCCAGTACTTTTGAAATCGACAGAAAGTTGAAAATTTTTGGGGTTTATTTCGGGACTTTTTCGTTGATCGATCTTCTAGTTACTTGCTACCATGCTAGATAGAGTTTAACTAGGCTCTGATACCACTGTAAGTCCATGCTACCTCTCCCGGTACTTTCGGGAATGCGGAATTTGGTAAAAAACGATTTTCTTAAAGATGGTAACATGGACCTAAAACCCGGATCTTGGTTAAACATGTATCTAACATCCTAACTATGAGTTTTAGCTACTCGGTTAGGGGGTTATACCTTGCTTGTCTTGAACTCCTTCGTCTTCAAAGCTCCGATGGTGGTCCGATGGGTTCTTCTCGTCGTCTCCGTACGCCGAAGATAGATCCACTTGAAAGCTCCAACCTTTAGCTCCTTCTTCGTTCTTTGAAGAAACTAGTTCACTTGGTTTGCTAAACCTAGTGAACTAGAATGAGTAGAGAGGAAAGAGAATGGGATTTTATCTATGGTTCTTGATTCTCAACTCATGAGACAAGAGAACCATAGATCAAGAGAGGGAGCAAGAGGTTGAGGGTGAGAGCAAGAGGAGAACTCAAGAACAAGAGAGAGAATGAGCAAGAAAGAATAAGGCTCTCTTTTGTCTTTCACCCTCTCATAATCCAAAGTGATCATAACTCATCATATCAAAAAAAGTCTTATGTGATGGTTAGAAGCAACCACGACCATATCATTTCATGCACTCATTTTACACAAATGAGCAAGTAAACAAAAGTCTTTGCCATGAAATGATGGCTATGGTTATCATGATGGTCAACTAGTCAAGCCTAGTCAACCGGTCAACAAGTCAACAAAAGTCAACAAGTCAACAAAGTCAACAAGTCAACAAAAGTCAACAAGTCAACAACCATATCACCATAATACTTAATTAATATAATAGTTAATCACATATCATATTCTCATTAGGGTTGAGCATAAAGTCAAATAGTCAACGGTCAACTGTCAACAACCCTAATGAGAATCCGCTGCCTCTGCCTCCCTGTCAACTGTGCATACACACCCGCATCCGCGTTCCGAGGAACACGAATGCAAACTGGATAAATCCAATCCCATAAGGTACACTAGGATCTGGCTTAAACCAAAGCCCGCTAGTGTAAACTGTCCGGACACTGTACGTGCACAAGTGCACGGATGTGACCGAACCCTGTCGCAAAACCATGCGACCTGTCGCAATACCATGCGACCTCTACTCTTTTGCCTAAAGGCGAAAAGCTTTCTGTGTGGGACTCTAAAGACTCGACACTACGCTGGCAGTGGGTTTAACTACAGACCGCAAGCGGCACTAGCTGTGCGTAACGGTCCCCAGGTAATGCCGACAAGAAGACCGACGAGGCGAAACCCATCTGAACTCTTACTGAGCCTGAGTGTGACATTCTCCGTACAGTCCGGTCTGTTCGTCTGATACATCGCATGGCGGGCCTAGAGGGTGGTAAGCGTCAGTCCCCCAATAGCGGTACAAGTCGTGCCGGAGCGAAGCCCAAAACACCCTGAGATAACACTGGAAACCTACCAGTATATCTCGATTGCCCTGGCCAGGGACTACTCGTGTAATGGCTCTCCTAGACACAGCGCGATGTCAACCCCCAATACCGGGAGAGACGAATCCTGTCTAACCGTCACTGCCTCCAAGTGCTTCGGGACTGCACCCAACCACTACCTGTTTGCACGACTCCTTTGAGCCGTGGTAGGGTAGTGATCAAAGTACAGTGGGAACACACTCGAGGCGGAATGACAGTGTCAAGTCAGCGGACTAAGCTGTACTCATGTCACCTGGGAACTGATAACTGACGATAGGTATAATACCAACTAGTCAGTTCCCGACGAGTCCTGTCCAGTGTACCCGTAACCTAACGAGCACCCGCATACTGTCTCAAGTACGACGTACTGACGGCTGTGGGACAGACCGTCTCCCACACTGGGATGAGAAGCGCATGCGCTGGTCTACTCCGGAGTATCGATGCCCTGTCTCGATAGTCCTGCGACCAGGGACCTGCATAAGGATGTGCTTATAGATTACCCAGCCCCACTAGTGTGACGGCCATCACATCACTGGTAATCAAGCAAAGATCCTAAGGGCTCTACTAATGTGTATAGGCGATATACAAAAATAAACACATGTACACATTGAAGTAGAAACAAACCAAGTAGCATACTACTATTTTGAGCAAGATTGTATATACAAGGTGAATATCCCACGCATCCATTAAGTAATATACAAACCAGTATGATACAGTAATGGCCTCTAGGGCATATACACTAACAGATCCGCCGTGTTGTCCTCTGAGTCTACTTTCCTAACCTCGATCTGTCTGGAGATCAACCATCTCCATGATCAGGTGATACTGCCTAAGAATTATATCTGGATTTCTGATGGGACGGTAGTTCCTTGGCTAAAGCCATAACTCCATTGTCACACAATGGTAGGAATGAAGTTCATCTCATGAAATTATATATATATCCAGACTGCCTCTTTGGTAGCATCTTTGGTAACGATATATCTTGCCTTTAAATGTCTAGTAATTCACGATATCTAGCTTGGAACTCTTCCAACATACCGTCCCTCCACTAAGGGTAAAGACAATGCCTGCGACTGACAATCAGCCGTCCTTATCACGCTGGAACCTTTCCGGTGATTCTCCCCAGGATCGATTGATACCATCTCACTACACCTAGTGAGAATTGTAACATCCAATTAGAGATATCTCATAGATCCAAAACCAAGGATTAATAGGTATTACATTGATCCTATATGGAGAATCCTTGTGATAAGCGGAGATTGACCGATCGTAGCATAGGAAACTCCTTCCCTATCAAGAGTATGTCATCCACGTACTCTACGAGGATCACCACCATACTCCCTACTATCCTTTTGTATATACAAGGTTCATCTACCATTTTGATGAAGTCAAACTCTTTGACTACCACATCAAAACAGATGTTCAACTCCGCGATGCCTGCTTTATCACATAAAACATCTTTCTCACGTTTCAGCTGCTCCCACTATCTATGAAGCCCTCTGGCAGTGTACTTATAGACGCTCTCTTCTAAAACATCATTTAGAAAAGCAGTCATGACACCCAACCGCCAGATATCGTATTCATGGTATGTAACCATGGCAAGTAGGATCTGGATGGACTTAAGCATAGCTCCCTATAAAAGGTTTCATCATATTCCATACCTGGTCAATGATGCAAACCTTTAACAAGTCTAGCTTTGAAAGTCTCAACTTTTCCATGTACACCAAGTAATCTTCTCAAGATATACTTGCTCCTGATGGGGATTTAACCCTTCAGATAAAGCAACCAAAGTCCATACTTTGTTGGTGTATAAGGATTCCATCTCAGATCGATAAGCATCCAGCCATTCTTACAGAGTCCCACTCTTGATGGCCTGCTCGAAATAAGTTGGGTCACCATCTCATGATGCAATCCTCGCTCCCATTGTCATAGAGAAACCGAAGTATCACTCAGGTGGGTGAGGAACCCTGCTAGATCGGCGGAGAGGCTGAGGTTCGTTGGTTACTATTGAATCCTTTGGTTCTACCAAATCATCTGCTGCAGTTTGTATAGCTGGAACCTTTCCAGTTCTACATAACAGACCTTGCCTCGAGTTTGTCCGGATTTTCCTTTTAGACATAGTCCGGACAACCCCAAATCTTAACAAACTTAAGATATGGGCTCTTCCCTTTCCATACCACATATGAAGTGGCAGGCAACTGATTTGATTTAAACCCTATTCAATAGGTATGCATCTTCTCAAGTGCATAACTCCCAAAAGGAAAATAGGAAACTCAGTCGTACTCATCATAGAGCACACCATATCGCATAGGGTGCTATTGCTCCGCCCCGATAAACCATCGTGCTATGGTGTATACGGAGGAGTAATGCTGAGAGAGAATCTCATTCTCCTTTAGAATAATTCAGGAATTCCGTGCTCAAGTATTCTCCTTCTTGATCTCATCAAAGGACATAATACTTATACCCTTATTTTGGTTCTCTACTTGTAACTTATATTCTGTGAATATCTTAAAAGGTTCGGACTTGTGTTTCAACAGGAACATATGTCTGAATCTTAAGAGATCATCAGAGAATGTAAGGAAGTACAAAGAACCGGTCTTGTCATGTGTAGACAGGTGATCTTCATACATCAGCATGTATCAATCCCAAGAGTTCACTAACTCTTTCTCTGTTTTCAATAAACGGAGCTGTGGTCATCTTATCTCTGTGACATGACCGGCAAGTTTCACAAGATGTAAATTCATACTAATTTAAATATGCATCTATATGTAACTTCAGCTAGTCGGGTCGCATTGATATGACCTAGTCTACAATGCCTCAAGAAGGATTCGTTCATTTCTTAACTCTTCCTCTTGTGTGTATTCTGTATACTAAGAACTGTAGTTTGATTTAGAACGTTAATACTTTTAGATAACGTGCCTGAACCGATCAACTCTTGATATAGGAAATGTTCAAAACATTATCCACCGATACAAAATTATATCCTTCTTTACTAATAAAGATACTGATATGATTTTACATATCAGGTTCGGTATCTAACAACATTGGTTCAGAATCAATGTATTCTGGTAATATAGGGTGACAGTGACCAACAGACTAGGATGCAACACTAGCACCGTTTTCTGTCTCATGAAACTTATCCCCCGTTCTCAGTTCTCTATCTTTCTGCAGCCCATGTAACAGATTACATATGTTGGATCCTGATCCGGTATCTCATACCCAGGACGTAAAGGATACTGAGAAACAATTCTCTGTAATGAACACACCCGAAGAAGATGCATCAACATGCACTTTCTATGTTTGTGCGGCACGGGAAATCTGGTATTCCCTAATTTCCTGCTCTGTCTTATAACAATTATAAGTTGGAGCGGGACCAACGTTCCCCTGCTCAGTATAACAAGCGGGTTCAGTCAATATATCCGTTTTATTATCTTGATTAAGGCGTGATATGGTCGCTACTTGGAGAAAGAGAGAAGAAAACACTCAGCGTATGCTCTTGCAAGATCCGATTGGTTATTATTTTATCTAATCAGGATGTCTCCCACTGTTTTAATCAAATCTTCCTTCAAACCATAAAAGGAAAGACTAGCCGGGATTAATTACACGTTACAAGTTCACCAATCTTTCAGCCAGGCCAGTGTCGGTACTTTGAGGGAGGTCCCCCGTGCTTTCGCACGAACCTAATTAATGTAAATCTCATTTTCCCAGAGGCGTAACCCCGTTAACACCTTTCTAGACACCTACTTGATCGGCTAATTTTAATGTGTAAAACTCTCCCGGGAGTAACTCTTACTTGCAGTGGGTATCGGGATCCAACTATCTCATAGAAGGTATGCAATCTCATTGCAAATTTCAACACTTTAAATTCCCGATAATATTTTACGCCTAGCGTCCTATGACCTTGACAAAGGCCAACAAACCATAGGCTCGTAGTCAAGTTCAACCCGTCATTTCTTGATTGAATTAAACCCACCCGCACGGCCCTTGACAAAGGCCAACAAGGTTGCACGACTAACCTAATCCAATCTGCATCATATGCATAAGCAGATAAGTACTATTCAGCTACCGCACACTACGCCTTGACAAAGGCCAACAAACGCAGCACGAATACTAAACAGTCCTTATCTGAAATGACGGAGGTCTACGACCGGTTTTTGTGAAAACCTATTGCGTAATGAACTTGATATCGTTGTAGAATCAAACGATTTTAAATGGAGTGTTTTTTAGGCTTATCTTATTTTGCTAAAGGGGTCACTCCCGGTGAAGGGATCGTCGTCCCTTTCCTCATCGAATAAGGTGCAGGATATATCATATATATTACTATGCAAATCAAAAAACTCCAAAAGCAATCAAAAGACAAACCGAGGGGTGTAGCATCTGCCAGTTATTGCTAAAGGGGTCACTACCGGTGAAGGGATCTCGGCCCTTTCCTTATCGAATAAGGTGCAGGATGTTCTACAAGGAACACCGCGATGCAAAGCAAGAACCGTAGTTACCTGTTTTTGAAAATTCGATTCCACAACATCTTTTAGGTTTCTTTTCTTTCATTAATCATATTAATGATGTCCCATCATTTAAGTCACCTAAACATCACAGATAAATACGACGTACACTTATGCCATTCGCATTCGCCTCGATGTCCCCTCGTGCACCGTTAGGTTAGGTAACTAACGGCAGATCGGGGCAGGGCTAGCGCGGGTGTAAAACATAAGTAACGTCTATATAATATATCGTATATGCTATATACAGTATCTATTACAACATATCAAATGATCACGTCACAGATATCGCAGCAGAAGAAACATATATGAAATATTGTATATACTAGGACGTCCGTGTTTTCATTACGAGCCTGTATAAAACACGGATTCCATGGTCGCGATGAATAGCCAAACCCACATCCCTAGACCCCTACGAGAGCGGCAAGCAACACTGCCAATTCTAGGGTTAGGAGACCCGGTCTCGACTCCTCAAGATGGTCTCCCACTGGACCCTAGAACCCAGTTACTTATGCTCCCCGCCTTGGGTCTACCTAATGCGGAAAAGTAAATAATATGCAAATGGTGACATCAACCTCATCCCGGAAGTGCCCCAATAAAAGAATATTACATGCAATCAATTTTACATGAATGAAAAAGAAAAACTCTCATCTCACATAAAACCCCTGGCTATTCAAACGCGACGATCCAATATAACATATCCAGCAACACATAACATCACATGTCATCAACGTAAGTAAACATGCGTATCCCAATTGTCGTTGACATATAGCAACGAAACCGGCGATATCACATATTACACTTACGGTCACAGAAAAGAAAGTGTAAAACTACAATAGTTGGAATCCGCAACCTTCTTAGACATCATATGCCTAACAAAATGAATTCCTTAGAAATCGCATGCCTAACATTTATAAACCCCGCATTTCAGTCTCATTATCGAAAACTCTTTTCAATATCAAGTCGGGCAATTCAACAAGATTCCCGACATCCTGATCGAATGCTCGTCGCAAAATTTAGTAGACGGCCGCACCCCCGGATGCCGTCGACGAAGTGCACTAAGGCGGAACACCGCTGCTGCGAGCACCCGAACGGTTGCTTTTGGCGACGGGGTTCTCCTACAGTCACTTTTTCGGGGCTATGGGGCGTGGCTGTCTGTTAAGTTTACCCGGCGAGTATCCGCGTACGCAACGTGATTGCGACGGACTTTTGATCATATCAAAATTCCGTGGCAACCAATCAAATGAGACTAAAGTGCTATGTTTATAACATTCAAATCAGTTATCTCATAACAATTTGTGGATTCCAAATATTGTATCACATTCCAGATAAATAGACAATGTTAAACATTCCGATCGAACATTCAAACACCCAAGTTATCCCGAAAAGCTCAACACATGAAATACGTTTAAAAACATCCACTTCATGCCACAGTACCAACGGTCCAGCCGTAGAAGGGTCAAGACAACGCCTCACATGCGGCACGCCGTACTACCCTAAACCCTAAGGTTCAAAAGGCAGTTCAAGACGGTCACATAATCGAGTTAAGGTTTGTTGTCTTCTAGAGGGTCCATCGCGTTACTTGCACTACTTAGAACGTTCTTAAACAACGGAAAAATCCAACACTTTGAAATTTCCGGCAGGGGAAAAAATGAGATATTGATATCCGGTCGAACTTTTTAACACGTTCTAAGTTACACGGAAAAACACATAGACGAAATTAAACTTTCCGATCGAATTTACGAACTCCTAATACAACCCAGAAAACTCAACTCTTGAGTATAAATTAAAATTACCCAGAAAACACAAGAATCAGTATAGGACATTACTGTGCAAACTATGGACAAAGAATCTACAGTGTGGCCGCGGAATCGCCGCGAGACCTAGGGTACGGCCGTGGTTCCGCGGTGGCTTGATGGAGTTGGGCCCATGTGTTGAACAGTAATTCTTAGAAAACCCTGCTGAATTTTTTGAGTATTTTTAATTTGGAAAAAACCACATTTTCAGAAAATGTACAGAGAAGGGTTTGAATTAGGGTTTCGGGGTTCGATCGGATTTCTAACATCGTCTACACTTCGCCTAAAGCTCTAGCTAGGCTCTGATACCACTGTAGGGTTCCTAGGCACGCGCACAAGGGTCAATGAGGCATCAACTATGCCCGATTAAAAATTTAGCCGTGCCGAACAACCCAAAGCCGGATATTTAAACTAGGGTTTAGGCGAAAACAAGTATGTTAAACAGTTTAACACTAAGTGAAAGGGATTACAACCTTTGTAGATCCGGTCCTTCACTTCATTAGATCCGTGTAGACGTCCCCATTGCTGCGATCATGAACTCCGGACTCTAGAGAAGCTCCACGAGAAGAACGAACGTGCTTGCTACGATGACTTCGAGGCGGAAGATGATATATGTCGGGGAGACACTAACTGAAGCTATTCCTTCACTAGGTCATAAACTTTGTGAAGAGAACACACTCTACTACATGGCAAGTGGCAGAGGATAAAGAAGTAGGAAGTGGGCTCACTTTAGAATTGATTTTCTCACTCTTTTTCTCATGGCACCATTGGAGCTAGTAAGCTTTTGGATGGAGCTTGATGAAGAAGAAAAGAAGGAATAATGAATAATCATCCATCCAAATGAAAACTTATCCAATAAATAATGGCATCACGGTTGAGTTAAGCCCTCATGCTTAACTCATGTAGAGAATTAACCAAGGCTTTAGGTTAAAGGTTAGGTTAAAGAATATCAAAAGAAATGACAAAAGAGTGGACTTTGTCAAAGCTTCTCCAAGCTTATTCAAGCTTGATTACTTTGACTAAGTTAAACCCTTTTGTTAAATCATAAGATAAAACAATAAACCTAATCTTCACCCTAATCTTGGTATGAGTCTCACACACCCAACTTTGATGTATCATCAACCATGATACAAACTTGTACACTTGCATATATCACATATAAACAATATGCACAATCCAGTGAGAAAATAAATCATAAGTGAGCTAATACTAGTTAATGCAATGTAATATATCAAATATATAATTATGCATTAAATTATTAAATCAACTCTTGATTTAATAATCCGGCTATAACCGACTAATATCAAAAGTAACAACTTATCGATTCAACACATGATTCGATAACCCGGCTATATCGCATACAACCGATCAATGTCACGAATCGCGATTATAGAATACAGTATCTCATATCGTATTATTCTCGGTCCCGCACATATCACATATGTGCTCCTACACCGTTTTGCATGAGCCAGGAAACCCCCGTGAAGGACTCTAAAGACTCGTCAATATGCCGGTAGTAGGTGATGATCATATGAAACACCCACAAGCTGCAAGCGGTGTGCTAAACATAACGGCCACCCGGGTATTGAGCGATCAGAAGATCTACAAGCAAGTCTGCTAGTTCTCCTGCGAATCCAATCAGTAACACTCCCGTACAGTCCGGTCTCGTCGTCTGATATGTCGCATATCTCCCCTTGGGGTGGTAAACGTCAGACCCCAATAGCTCGATAAGTCGTGTCGATATGAGGTCTATAACAGTTCGAGAAACTACTGATAACACTTACCAGTAAATTTCAGGAACCCTGGCCAGGGATTTTCGGTTATAGCCAATCGAACACAGCACAACATCAACTCCCTATACCGGGAGAGACGAATCCCCTCCTATCGCTCATTGCCTCCATATGATTCGGGACTGTACCCAAAAACCACCGTTTTGCATACCCTCTTGGATGTGGTAAGGTGGAAATCAAAGCACAGTGGGAATCACACAAGACTCTATGACGATCTCGGGTCAACAGACTACTCTGTACCAGTGTCACCGGAGAACTGCCATCTGACGTGAGGTATAATACTATCTGTGAGTTCTCGGCAAGTCCGTCCAGTGTACCCAGTCTCCACTGAGCACCTGCACACCATCCTTGATGTCAAACACCGATGGATATGGGATCATCCATCACCCATCATATAGGTCAAGTTGCGTTTATGCTAATTTACTCTGGTGCATCGATGCCCTGTCTCGATACACCCATGACTAGGGACCTTGAAGGATTCACTTATGGACTACCATGTCCCTACTAGTATGATCCGCATCATAGTCCAGGTTGTCAAGTACACATCCTAAGGGCTTTACCAACATGTAACAGAGAGACAATCAGTATACACGTTAAAGTAAAGTTTAACCAGATAGCATACTATCATGTCGAGAAAGAAAGTTCTCCCTATATATGTCCAAGCATCCACTATAATGTACATCTCATGTATAGTAATGGCCTATAGGGCATACATATAACTAACAGTCACTTGGTTGGGGCTATGGGGCATGGCTGTCTATTAAGTTCACCCGGTGAGTATCCGCGTACGCTACGTGATTGCGACGGGCTTTTATTTTAGCCGTGCCGTATTACCCTAAACAAGATCAGAAGATCATATCAAGCCTCACAAGCCGGGTATATCGATGTAGGACTCTAAAGACACCTATTTCGTTTTGCCTGAGCCAGTAAAACCTCTATGTAGGACTTTAAAGACTCGTCAATACGCCGGCAATAGGTGATGATCATATCAAGCACCCACAAGCCGTCAGCGTTACTAGCTGGACGTAACGGCTACCCGGGTATTGAGCGATCAGAAGATCAGCAAACAAGCCCGCTCCAACTCCTGCAAAAAGCCTGACAGTGACACTATCGTACAGTCCGGTCTCCTCGTCTGATATGTCGCATATCAAGTCTAGGGGTGGTAAACGTCAGACCCCAATAACCGATATGTCATGCCGATATGAGGCTCATAACGGGTCGAGAAACTACTGGTAACACTTACCAGTAAATCTCTAAACCAGCCCTCGCCAGGGACTTCCCTGTTATAGCCAATCGAGCATAGCGCAACATCAACCCCTAATACCGGGAGAGAAGAAAACCCTCCTATCGCTCATTGCCTCCATGTGACTCGGGACTGTACCCAAAAACAACCGTTTTACACGCCCTCTTGGACGTGGTAAGGTGGAAATCAAAGCACAGTAGGAATCACACAAGACTCTATGACGATATCGGGTCAACAGACTAATCTGTACCAGTGTCACCAGAGAACTGCCATCTGACGTAAGGTATAATACCATCTGGGATTTCTCGGCGAGTCCGTCCAGTGTACCCAGTCTCCACTGAGCACCCATATATCATCTCTGATGTCAAACACCAATGGATATGGGATCATCGATCGCCCATCTGTATGGGTCGAGAAGGTATACGCTAGTCTACTCTGGTATATCGATCCCCCGTCTCGATACATACACGACTAGGGATCTTGAAGGATGTACTTATGGACTACCATGTACCCACTAGTATGATCCGCATCATAGTCCAGGTAGTCAAGTACACATCCTAAGGGCTTTACCAACATGTAACAGAGAGACAATCAGTATACACGTTAAGGTAAAGAGTAACCAGATAGCATACTATCATGTCAAGCAAGAAATTCCTCCCTATATATGTCCAAGCATCCACTACTATATACATCTTATGTATAGTAATGGCCTCTAAGGAATACATATAACTAACATATATACACACACATGGGTATGGGACTATGTATATATATATATATACGTATATATATACACGGATTGTGAGGATAGTACTTGCGATTTGAGATGAGTCGATGAGATTGGGCTTGAGGCCATGAGATCGGTGATGTGACACGGTTTGTATTTGAGACACGACATGATGTTTTAGCCGGTCCTTTGACGTGGTGTTTCATACACACGCATGCATACATAGATGGTATCAGTATTGTACTAGACGTAGATCAATACCCCGGATCATGATGTTTGATAAAGAGGATACCAGATGAATAATGTGATATATGTGACATTTGACCCATACCCAGATTTGGGAGGCCGTACGACGGATTTACCGTACAAACTTTATATTGATTATAGATCCCCACTCTTGACTTGAGGATGTCATATTATAGATATTGTATCGTATGTGATACTATTGAGGCGGGATCACCGACTATTATATATATATATATATATATATATATATATATATATATATATCGACTAGATGTTAGGCGGTTTCCTTACCTTTCGTTTAGCCTGTTAGCTCAGCCCTATAGTTTAGTGTAGTTGTTAGGCTAGATTCGATTCCTACCTACTTCAAAACTAACGAATCGTGGGTATTTTAGAAAACAGCCCAAGGGATTCCACCGATATTTCAAAGGACGTATCTTTTCTTAAAAACACCGTAGCCCTTATTTTCAGAACACCACGATTCGTGTTATTTCAAATGGTAAAACTGTATGACTCATATTATATAAATGAAGATTAGCTATCATTGTGTTTATTATTCAGCTCCCGCATATTACTACTGTTCGCATCGCATTTGCATGTTTATATTGTATTTCCATATGCTATTTTTGAGATTATGCTGTCAGGACGCCAGCACCATTACCGATGATGCGTATGTTCCACATACACTTACTTGCCGGCTCACACACATTATCATCGATAATTGCCATGTCACGTACACTTTAGAGAATACTATTTCAGTGACATAGCTTGTTAGCTGATAGTTTCGACATGATATTAGTATACTTGCCTTACATGGCAGTTTAGACAATGCAGTTATCACTTGCTACTTCATGGATATTATTATTCACTGTTATGCAATATTATAGAGTTTTATGCCTATATTCTCTGTTTACTCGCTATTGATGATTGGATTTCGGATTTTCAAGAGATTTCCTGGATTTGGGAGAAAACCGCAAGAATATGTATAAACTTCTCTCTCTCTCTCTATTTAAAATGAAATGTGTGGTTTTCTCATGATGTATGAGTCGTCCACCATGATGTTTTCTCGGTTATGAGATGGATTTTGAGACCCGATTCGAGGAGTTGGATGAACCGTCTGCGGGTACATGGTGGACCCGGTAATGTACCCCGGGGCAAGAAGATCGAGGTGTAGACGATGAGCCCGGCAGGGGCAGAATGCCTACCGGTGATTTTACCTGACGCGTCGGATATCCGGAGGATACCGTTCATGGTCGTGTGATTGATGTTAGGGGCCGATCCGGATGACGGCGCCCTAGATAGTGAGATTGAGACACTGAGATTTTGAGATATTGAGGTATTGAGATTTGATGATACAGGCCAGTCCGGATAGCCGGAGCCAGAGATATTGAGATATTGGGATTTATGTTTTGTGTCGATGCTACACTGTTTTTGTTGATTTCATTGATGATACCTCGTTTTAAATATACAGAAATCTCACTAAGTTATGAAAGCAGTTTCTTCATTTACATGTATTCTGTTTTGTTGCATTCATACCTCATTCATATGATATGTGCTACCTGAGGCACTGACACGAGCACTCGGTATTACACTTGGGTTAGATGTTTACCTTTGCTTCCTTTTCATGCTTCAGACTTTATCATATTGAGGATATATATATTATTGATCGTATTGACCTATGATTGTGTCATACATACAATTTCTGCTCAGTGATGTTTTTTACTCACGAGTTGGCAACTCACCCCCGTTGTGCCACGGTTTCTTGCAGGTTTTTCCCTACAGATTTCGTTACGGCTTTGCTGGCACACTGCTTCTTTTCTGGGTGATTGCTTTGGTAGGTGGGTTCACTTGTATCGTGACCACTATTGTACCTTTATTTTATTCATTTGTATCTAGTGACTCCATCAACCAAACTTGTATATTGATTCAGATTTAGAGACCAGTGATGTTTATTCTTTGGACCTTAGAGTCGTGCGTTGTATTATTATGGATTTCATGTTGTTTTGAGTTTCCTTTAAGGTTTTGATCCTCACCCTTCGGCGTTGTATACTATATTGCTTGCGTGATTATGGTTGTCGATTGACGAAGAGCTAGCTCCCGCTTGGGGATGCATTTTATCATTGATGTATATATTTATCATGTTGTGCCCCGTTCGTGTTAGTTATATGTATGCCCTAGAGTCCATTACTGTACATACGATGTATATTGTAATGGATGGTTGGATATATATAGGGAGGACTTTCTTGCTCGACATGATAGTACGCTATCTAGTTGCTCTTTATCTTAACATGTACTCTGATTGTCTCTATGTTACATGTTGATAAAGCCCTTAGGATATGTACTCGACTACTGGGACTATGATGAGATCATACTAGTGGGGCCACGGTAGTCGACGAGTACATTCTATAACTGTTCCTAGTCGAGGGTGTATCGAGACAGGGCATCGATACACCAGAGTAGACTAGCGTATACGCATCTTGACCCATATGATGGGCGATGGATGATCCCATATCCATCGATGTTTGACATCAAGGATGGTGTACGGGTGCTCAGTAGAGACTGGGTACGCTGGACGGACTCGCCAAGAACACCCAGATGGTATTATACCTCACGTCAGATGGCAGTTCACTGGTGACACTGGTACAGAGTAGTCTGTAGACCCGAGATCGTCATAGAGTCTTGAGTGATTCCCACTATGCTTTGATTTCTATCATACCATGTCTAAGAGGGCGTGCAAAAAGGTGGCTTTTGGGTAGAGTCCAGAATCTGTAAGTCTACGTTGCCCACCCCGGTACTTGCGGGGAGGCGGAAAACGGAATAAAAATCAAGTTTTTATGAGCTTAGGCAACATGGACTTGACTATGAAGGATCTTTGCTAAACAAAAACAAGCTAAAGCTAACTAGAAACTAGCTAAGTGCTAGAAAGGTTATACCTTGGGCTTTATGTCCTTCTCTCCTTGCTCCTTGGTGTGGTGGAAGGAGGTCACCTTAGTCGTCTTCTCACGTCGAAGAAAGATCCACCCGAAAGCCTCGACCTTTGGCTTCAATTCCAAGCTAGAAGTAACTATGGTGCAAGAAGTGCCAATCCTTGAATCCTAGATGAGAGTAGAGATTATCAAGAAAGGGTTTTTCTCAAGCTCAAGTGTTTCTCAACACATGAGAGGGGAGAGCTTGAGGGAGAGGAAGAACAAGAGAGAGAAAGTGAATAATAGAATGAAAGAAAATATGAAGCATTCTCTCATATATGTGTGAATTATTGTAATTAGATAATTAGCTAGATAATTGTCATGGTTAATCAAGACATGACCATTATCATTTCATTTTTAATGCAATTTGCAAGGATCAAAGAGCATCTTCCAAATGAAATGATGATGGTCAAAGTGTCAACCTAGGTCAACAAGTCAAAGAGGTCAAATGGTCAACAACCATAACCATGCACAATTATTTAAACTAATATCAATTAACAATAATACACACATAAGCATTAGGGTTAATAAAATGACAATAGTCATTAACCCTAATCAAAGTCGTCTCCATTTGTCTCA
Source organism: Agapanthus africanus (assembly GCA_030015575.1). Lineage (NCBI taxonomy): Eukaryota > Viridiplantae > Streptophyta > Magnoliopsida > Asparagales > Amaryllidaceae > Agapanthus > Agapanthus africanus. The sequence continues at coordinate 223,309,481 of JASDDO010000029.1, forward strand.
AGCAACTGTGCATACGCACCCGTATTCGAGATCCGAGGAACACGAATACAAAGAGATAAAACCAATCCCAAATCATATACTAGGATCCGGCTTAAACCAAAGCCCGCTAGTATAAGCTGCCCGGACAGCAAACGTGCACAAGTGCGCGGATGTGAACGAACCCTGTCGCAAAACTATGCGACCTCTACTCATTTTTCCTAAAGGCGAATAACTCTCTGTGTGGGACTCTAAAGGCTCGACACTACGCTGGCAGTGGGTTTAACCACAGACCGCAAGCGGCACTAGCTGTACGTAACGGTTCCCAGGCAGATGTCGATAAGAAGACTGACGAGGTGAACTCCTACTGAGCCTGTATGTGACAGTCTCCGTACAGTCCGGTCTGTTCGTCTGATACATCGCATGGCGGGCCTAGCGGGGCGGTGAACGTCCGTCCCCTAATAGCGGTACAAGTCGTGTCGGAGTGTAGCCCAGAACACCCTGAGATAACACTGGAAACCTACCAGTATATCTCGCTTGCCCTGGCCAGGGACTACTCGTGTAATGGCTCTCTTGGACACAGCGCAATGTCATCCCCCAATACCGGGAGAGACGAAACCTGTCTAACCGTCACTGCCTCCAAGTGCTTCGGGACTGCACCCAAAAAATACTTGTTTGCACGACTCCTTTGAGCCGTGGTAGGGTAGCAATCAAAGTGCAGCGGGAACACACTCGAGGCGAAGTGACAGTGTCAAGTCAGCGGACTAAGCTGTACTCATGTCACCTGGGAACTGATAACTGACGATAGGTATAATACCAACCAACAGTTCCCGACGAGTCCAGTCCAGTGTACTCGTAACCTAACGAGCACCCGCATACTATCTCAAGTACGACGTACTGACGCCTGTGGGACAGACCGTCTCCCACGCTGGGATGAAAAGCGCATACGTTAGTCTACTCCGGAGTATCGATGCCCTGTCTCAATAGTCCAACGACTAGGGACCTGTATAAGGATGTGCTTATAGATCATCCAGCTCCCACGAGTGTGAGCGCCATCACAACGCTGGTAATCAAGCAAAGATCCTAAGGGCTCTACTAATATGTATATCAGCGATATGCTAAAAGAAACACATGCACATATTAAAGCAGAGACAAACCAAGTAGCATACTACCATTTCGAGCAAGATTGTATATACAACTGTGAATATCCCAAGCTTCCATCATGTAATATACAAACTAGTATGATACAGTAATGGCCTCTAGGGCATATACACAAACAATCTCCCACTTGCTCTAAGGCCATGTACTGGCGTATCGAAGACCTATCATCTCGATCAGCCGCTCGAACTGAGTCCGGGGCAAGGCCTTGGTGAATGGATCTGCTGTGTTATCTTCTGAAGCAACCCTCCGAACCTCGATCTCTTGCCGATCCACGATCTCCCTGATCAGGTGATACCGCCTCAAGATGTGTCTGGATTTCTGATGGGACCTGGGTTCCTTCGCTAAAGCTATAACCCTGTTGTTGTCGCAATACAGAGGTATTGGGTCAACAATGGACGGAACCACCTGAAGTTCTCTCAAGAAATTCCTCATCCAGACAGCTTCTTTTGCGGCATCAGATGCAGCGATGTATTCCGCTTCCATAGTCGAGTCAGCAACGGTTTCCTGTTTGGAGCTCTTCTAACACACCGCCCCTCCATTGAGGGTGAAGACAAAACCCGACATGGACTTGGAATTATCCTTGTCACTCTGGAAGCTGGAGTCAGCAAAGGCCTCAATCTGGAGGTCTTTTCCGCCATACACCAAGAACATCTCCTTAGACCTTCTCAGGTACTTGAGAATGTTCTTTACTGCTATCCAATGTTTCTCCCCAGGGTTTGACTGATACCTGCTTACCACACTCAGTGCATAAGCCACATCCAGTCTGGTACACAACATCGCATACATTATAGAGCCTACCGCAGAAGCGTAGGGTATAATAGACATGCGATCCCTCTCCAAATCAGTCTTGGGAGACATCTCTTTGGAGAGGGTGATCCCGTGACAAGCCGATAGATTACCGCGCTTGGAATCTTCCATACTGAATCTCTTCAGTATGGTGTCGATGTACCTGAACTGTGAAAGTCCTAATATCCTCTTAGATCTGTCACGGTAGATCCGGATACCCAGAATGTATGAGGCATCACCCAGGTCTTTCATGGAGAACTTGTGTGACAAGAACCCCTTGACTGATTGTAGCATAGGAATGTCATTTCCTATTAAGAGAATGTCATCCACGTATAAAACGAGGAATACTACAGTTCTCTCTACAAATCTACAATAGATGCATGGTTCATCTGGAATTTTGATAAAGCCAAATTCCTTGACCGTCTCATCAAAACAGATGTTCCAACTCCGCGATGCCTGCTTTAGTCCATAAATAGACTTAACTAACTTGCACACCTTTCCACTGCTCCCACTCTGAATGATACCCTCTGGCTGGTCCATATAGACACACTCCTCTAAATGTCCACTTAGAAAAGCTGTCTTTACGTCCATTTGCCAAATCTCATAATCGTGGAAGGCAGCAATGGCAAGAAGGATCCGAATGGATTTCAGCATAGCTACTGGAGAAAAGGTTTCGTCATAGTCCAAACCAGGTCTTTGATGAAAACCCTTTGCAACCAGTCTAGCTTTATAGGTCTCAACCTGTCCATCTACACCAATCTTCCTTTTGAAGATCCACTTGCATCCTACGGGTTTTACCCCATCTGGAGCAATGTCCAACGTCCATACTTTGTTGGTGTACATGGACTCCATCTCGGTCCGCATTGCATCCAGCCATTTTACCGAGTCGACGCTCTGAATAGCTTGCTGGAAGCTAGTAGGCTCATCAAAATCTATGATGCAATCTTCTCTATCCCCGTCGATGAGAAAACCGTAGTATCTCTCGGGCGGATGAGACTGCCTACTACTCCTGCGGAGTGGCGTGGGAATGTCTTGATCTTTCGAACCCTCCGGTTCTACTAAGCTTTCAGTAATAGCTTGTGGTTCCGGAATTTCTTCCAGTTCTATTGCGCTCCCACTTATTTCCTTTTCTATGAACTGGTGTTCCAGAAAATAGGCATTACGAGAAACAAGGACTTTTTGTTCTTCTGCGTAATAGAAAAGATACCCTCTGGAGTTCTTTGGGTATCCCACAAACTTGCACTGTACTGAGCGTGCCTCTAGTTTGTCCGCATGCTGCTTTTTGACATAAGCTGGACATCCCCAAATCTTCAAGTATTGAAGATAGGGTTTCTTCCCACTCCATAACTCATATGGTGTGGTAGGCACAGTCTTAGTGGGAACACGGTTCAAAAGGTATGCAGCTATTTCTAGCGCATATCCCCAGAACGATCGCGGCAACTCAGCGTTACTCATCATGGACCGTACCATATCCAATAGGGTTCGGTTCCGTGTCTCCGATACACCGTTATGTTGCGGAGTGTATGGAGGAGTAAGCTGAGAGAGAATTCCATTCTCTTTTAAGTAACCTAGGAACTCGGCACTCAAGTATTCACCACCTCGATCAGATCTTAGTGTCTTGATACTTTTGCCTGTTTGTTTTTCTACTTCATTCTTATATTCCTGGAACTTTTCAAAAGCTTCGGATTTATGCTTCATCAAGAAGACATGTCCGAACCTTGAGAAATCATCCGTAAAAGTAATGAAGTAAGAATAACCGCTTCGCGCATGTATAGATATTGGACCGTACACGTCGCTGTGTACGAGTCCCAAGAGCTCGCTCGCTCTTACTCCGTGTCCAGTGAACGTAATCTTTGTCATCTTTCCCTTGAGACAGGATTGACAAGTTGCATACGATTGATATCCGAACGGATCCAAATATCCTTCTGTATGTAACTTAGTCAACCTTCTCTCATTGATGTGACCCAGTCTACAATGCCATAAGAAAGTTTTATTGATTTCTGGAGACTTTCTTTTGTGTGTATTCTGGTCATTGAAAATCTGTGGTTGGTTTTATACGTATATACCGTCGTTCAATGTACCTGACCCAATCAAAACTTGATTAAGGTGAATGTTCACTACATTACTTATAAATGCAAATTCATAACCTTCTTTAGATAATAAAGATACAGAAATGATATTACAGGTTGCCTTTGGTACATAATAACAACTACGCAAAACAAAAAAGTGTCCATCCGACAATCCCAGGTGATAGTCCCCCACGGCCTCAGCATCCATGCTAGCACCGTTTGCAACTCTGAGGGTCATGTCACCTGCCTTCAAAACTCTACGCTTTCTCAACGCCTGCAAATAATTACAGATATGAGATCCTGATCCGGTATCCAATACCCAGGATGTAGAGTTTATTGATAGACAGTTTTCAACAACATACACACCTGAAGCTGAAGCTGCAACTCGCTTCAAATCCTGTGTTCTGGCCTTCCAAGCCTTGCAATCCTGTTTCCAGTGACCACTTTTGTGACAATAGAAGCATTCTTCCTTCCCACCAGCTTTCCCGCTATCTTTGTTGCTTTTCCTTTTCCCTTCGTATCCACTTTACCGACACCGCCTCTTGGTTTGGCGGGGGCATTCTTCTTCTTACCCTTGGCTTTCGCCCTGGATCTAGAAGAGGAAGATCCTCCTACAAACAAAGTGGATGACTCCCTACCCTTCTGTAGGGTGCCCTCAGCACTCCTCAACATGTTCAGAAGTTCGGAAAGTTCAACCTCCTTTCCTTGCATGTTGAAGTTAAGAATAAACTGGGCGTAAGTGGAAGGAAGGGACTGGAGAATCAAATCAGTATAGAGTTCATTCTCCAACGTGGTCCCAAGGTCCGCGAGCTCCTCTATGTAGCCAATCATCTTAAGCACGTGTTCCGCTATCGATGATCCGACGGCCAACCTTGACGAAAACAACTTCTTCGACACTTCGTATCTTGCGATACGAGACTGCTCTCCATACAGTTCTTTTGTATGAAGAAATATGGACTCTAGGTCCATATTCTCGTGCCTCCTCTGATATTCGTTGTCCATCGAGGCTAGTACGAGGCATCTGGCCTTCGCGCAATCTATTTCCCAGGTTTTGTAGATTTCCCTATCTACGACACTGGTTTTGGGACCTGGGACAGGGGGAGCTTTGGTGGTAAGGACATACCCCAATTTGTCGTAAGTGATTGCCATCTTGACATTCCTGAGCCAATCTTTGTAGTTTGGCCCTGTCAATATGTTTTTATCTAGTAATAACTTAAGTCCGGTCATGTTGAATGGTCGCTGCAATTTGGAGAGAGAAAAGAAACACTTTAGCATGATGCTCTTGCAAGTTTAGAGTGGTTTTTAGTTTGTCTAAACTGGATGACTCCCACTGTCTCTCGAATCCCTTCTCAAACCGTAAAGGAAGGATTAGTCAGGATCAATCTCGCCGTACAATACTTGCTTAACCGTTCAGCCAGGCCAGCGTCGGTACTTCGAAGGAGGTTTTCCAACGCTTTCGCGATGTTCCTTAATTAAGTAACCTCTTTTCCCTGTGGGCATAGCCCCGCTAACAACTTTCTAGACACCTACTAAGTTTATAGCATTGATCGTTAAGTGAGAGTTTTCCCGATGAGTAGCATATACTCACAGTAGGATCGGGATCCAAATATCATCGCGTGATAAAAAACCGAAGGAATCCTACCAGAATTATCACACTCCAAATGGTATGCAGCGCTAGCAAGTTTCAGTACTTATGAAACTCCCGATGTGGATTTTTGCCCCATGCTCTTATGACCTTGGCGTGAGGTCAAAATGTCATAAGTCACATGTCAAGTTCTTCCCATCATTATCCCGGTTAATTTGAACCCACCCGTACCTACCCTTGACGTAGGCCAAAATGGTAGTACGACTATCTCAAACCAACGCATTCTATCTATGCAACAGATAAATATCCGGCAGCTCCCAATCACTATGCCTTGGCGTGAGGTCAAAATACATAGCTTGAATACTACCGAATATTTAACTGAAATGATGGAGGGCTACGGATGGTTTTGGCGAAACCGTGAATGTAGTGAACTTGATATAATCGAAGGAACGAGATAGCTTTTAAAAGGAGTGGTTCAAGCTCCGCGTTTAAAAGTTTAGTTTTGAAAAGAATCGAGTGGTTTTCAAAGTGTTCCAATCGACTTTTACTTGGTTTATTTTCTTGAATTAGTTCTTTTAATGCGTCCCATCATTTAATCCTACCATTGCAGAAAACAACCAAAATATGACGTACGCTTATGCCATTCGCATTCGCCACGGGGCCCCGTCATCACCCGTTAGGTTACTTAACTAACGACAGAGCGGGGGCTGGGCTAGCGCGGCTGTAAAACATAAGCAACGCCTAAATAGTTATCATATATAAATATATAGCAATGATAGACATTACAGATCACAGATGAATACATTGGATATACTAGGAATCCGCAATCTGTTCGAGCCTGCAACGAAAAGCGGATTACACGGTCGCGGTGAATAGCCAATACCCCACCCAAGTCCCCTATGGGTGCGGCAAACTACCCGCCAAGTACCCGAAGCGAAGCAACCTCCCTCACCACCGTTAGTAGGCCACTCGGCACTTCGAGATACCCGGTAGTTTATGCACCCCCTCAATGGGTCTATCCTAGGAGCAAAAACAGTAAAAAGAATTATATAATGACGGCTACAACCCCGACCCGGTTGTGCGGCCATACAAATAATATTATTACATCAATTTACATATTACAATGAATGAAAGAAAAGAAACACTCATCTCACATCCACCCCGGCTATTCACCCGCGACAATCCGACACATACCATCATCAAACACAGATCACAGATATGCATAACCCCGACTAATCGACATATAGCGATTAACCGACGTTCAATACATATAAACATCACAGATATAACCTTTTAGTCATAGTGTATTGAAGTTCGGAAAAAATACGGATTTATAGGCCCCCAAAAACAAATTTCTATTCTGGAAAACCTGGGCACATATAAATCATCTTAAAAATCCTAAAACCAAGCCAGAAATACACTGCACCAAACTCGACCCAGTGAAGAGCCAAGACGGCCGCGGTTGTGCGGCAATAACTTGCTATTGCCGCGGAACCGCGGCTCTTTGGTCGATTCACTTGATCGGTTTTGGTGGCTTTCTTCACAAAACCCTGAGATGATTTTTGGAGTATAATTTATTTTGTTTTGAACAGAAAAAAAATTAACAGAAACTTAGGGTTTTGAAAACTCGGTTTTTCGATTTTTCCGATTCGAACTTCAATACACTCTACTACCTAACTAGTTTATGTTTAGTTAGGCTCTGATACCACTGTAAGTCCACGTTGCCCACCCCGGTACTTGCGGGGAGGCGGAAAACGGAATAAAAATCAAGTTTTTATGAGCTTAGGCAACATGGACTTGACTATGAAGGATCTTTGCTAAACAAAAACAAGATAAAGCTAACTAGAAACTAGCTAAGTGCTAGAAAGGTTATACCTTGGGCTTTATGTCCTTCTCTCCTTGCTCCTTGGAGTGGTGGAAGGAGGTCACCTTAGTCGTCTTCTCACGTCGAAGAAAGATCCACCCGAAAGCCTCGACCTTTGGCTTCAACTCCAAGCTAGAAGTAACTAGGGTGCAAGAAGTGTCAATCCTTGAACCCTAGATGAGAGTAGAGATTATCAAGAAAGGGTTTTTCTCAAACTCAAGTGTTTCTCAACACATGAGAGGGGAGAGCTTGAGGGAGAGGAAGAACAAGAGAGAGAGAAAGTGAATAATAGAATGAGAGAAAATATGAAGCATTCTCTCATATATGTGTGAATTATTGTAATTAGATAATTAGCTAGATAATTGTCATGGTTAATCAAGACATGACCATTATCATTTCATTTTTAATGCAATTTGCAAGGATCAAAGAGCATCTTCCAAATGAAATGATGATGGTCAAAGTGTCAACCTAGGTCAACAAGTCAAAGAGGTCAAATGGTCAACAACCATAACCATGCACAATTATTTAAACTAATATCAATTAACAATAATACACACATAAGCATTAGGGTTAATAAAATGACAATAGTCATTAACCCTAATCAAAGTCCTCTCCCTTTGTCTCAAGCAACTGTGCATACGCACCCGTATTCTTGATCCGAGGAACACGAATACAAAGAGATAAAACCAATCCCAAATCATATACTAGGATCCGGCTTAAACCAAAGCCCGCTAGTATAAGCTGTCCGGACAGCAAACGTGCACAAGTGCACGGATGTGAACGAACCCTGTCGCAAAACTATGCGACCTCTACTCATTTTGCCTAAAGGCGAATAGCTCTCTATGTGGGACTCTAAAGACTCGACACTACGCTGGCAGTGGGTTTAACCACAGACCGCAAGCGGCACTAGCTGTACGTAACGGTCCACAGGTAGATGTCGATAAGTAGACTGACAAGGTGAACCCCATCTGAACTCCTACTGAGCCTGTATGTGACAGTCTCCGTACAGTCCGGTCTGTTCGTCTGATACATCGCATGGTGGGCCTAGGGGGCGGTGAACGTCAGTCCCCTAATAGCGGTACAAGTCGTGTCGGAGTGTAGCAAAGAACACCCTGAGATAACACGGGAAACCTAACAGTATATCTCGCTTGCCCTGGCCAGGGACTACTCGTGTAATGGCTCTCCTGGACACAGCGCGATGTCAACCCCCAATACCGGGACTGACGAATCCTGTCTAACCGTCACTGCCTCTAAGTGCTTCGGGACTGCACCCAAAAACTACCTGTTTGCATGACTCCTTTGAGCCGTGGTAGGGTAGCAATCAAAGTGCAGTGTGAACACACTCGAGGTGAAGTGACAGTGTCAAGTCAGCGGACTAAGCTGTACTCATGTCACCTGGGAACTGATAACTGACGATAGGTATAATACCAACCAACAGTTCCCGACGAGTCATGTCCAGTGTACTCGTAACCTAACGAGCACCCGCATACTATCTCAAGTACGACGTACTGACGGCTGTGGGACAGACCGTCTCCCACGCTGGGATGAGAGGCGCATACGCTTGTCTACTCCGGAGTATCGATGCCCTGTCTCGATAGTCCAACGACTAGGGACCTGTATAAGGATGTGCTTATAGATCACCCAGCTCCCACGAGTGTGAGCGCCATCACAACGCTGGTAATCAAGAAAAGATCCTAAGGGCTCTACTAATATGTATATCAGCGATATGCTAAAAGAAACACATGCACATATTAAAGCAGAGACAAACCAAGTAGCATACTGCCATTTCGAGCAAGATTGTATATAGAACTGTGAATATCCCAAGCTTCCATCAAGTAATATACAAACTAGTATGATACAGTAATGGCCTCTAGGGCATATACACTAACAGAATCAAATGGAGGCAATGAGCGATAGGAGGGGATTCGTCTCTCCCGATATAGGGAGTTGATGTTGCGCTGTATTCGATTGGCTATAACTGGAAATCCCTGGCCAGGGTTGTTGAGATTTACTGGTAAGTGTTATCAGTAGTTTCTCGAACTGTTATAGACCTCATATCGACACGACTTATCGAGCTACTGGCGTCTGACGATTACCACACCTAGGCGAGATATGCGACATATCAGACGAATAGACCGGACTGTACGGGAGTGCTACTGTTTTGATTCGCAGGAGAATGTACAGGCTTGCTTGTTGATCTTCTGATCGCTCAATACCTGGGTGGCTGTTATGTTTAGCTGACCGCTTGCAGCTTTTGGTTGTTTGATATGATCATCACCTACTGCTGGCTTATTGACGGTTCTTTAGAGTCCAACACAGAGGTTTCTTGACTCAGGCAAAACGGAGTAGGAGCACATATATGATATGTGCGGGACCGAGAACAATACGTGTATGTGATACCGTATTCGATTCTCACGATATGAGATATCGGCCGGGTATATGAGATATAGCCGGGTCATCGGATCAAGTGTTGATTCGATGAACTGATACTGATTATATTAGTCGGTTATTTGTAAAATAGCCGGATTATCGGATCAAGTGTTGATTTAATAATTTAATGTATAATTATATATTTGATATATTAAATTACATTAACTAATATAAGCTCACTTATTGATTCATTTTCTCACTCGGGTAATACATTGATATATATGCGATATATGTTAACTGTATTATTTTCTTTTGTTACAAAATATATTATATGTGTGATATATAATATTGTAACATGTTATAATTACTAATGCAACATGATTAGGGGAGATTAAACAAGGTTAGGGTTTGATTTGGATTAGCTCATTCTTGAAGCTTCTAGAAGCTTTTCTTTTTGTCATGAGCTAAGATATTTTGTTGATATTTTAGTGACTCATTTTTTAACCCAACCCAAACCCTTAACCCTAGTTAACTCTCTACAATGGTTAGCCTTCTCATTATCAACCATGGTTGCATTTGTAAATATGACTAGATTTTCATTATTCATCACAAAAGGAATTTCCTTCTTCTTCCTTCTTCTTCTTTCATGAAAAAGCTTTCTAGCTTTTTCATTAATGATGATTTTGAGTGAGATTAAGAAATTAAAAGAGAGCATAAATCCTACTTCATCATCATATTCTATCCTAGCCATTTAGATTAGGGTGTTCACTTCATTTAGGGAGTGAGAGCTTGTGTTAAAGAAACTTCAAGGTAGATCATCTTAGTTATCGAAGATCGGAAGCAAGCTTGCATTTTTCTCTTCGTGGAGCCTCTCTAGAGTCTGGTAACATGATGATCGCAGCGAAGGGACCTCAACACGGAGCTTTAGATGTGAAGGACCGGACTACAAAGGTTGTAATCCCAAACTCTTACTGTTAAAGTGTTTAACATGCTTTGTTTCGCCTATTCTTTAGTTTAAAGATCTTGGTTATGGTTGTTCGGCACGTCTAAATTTTAAATCGGGCATGGTTGATGTCTCATAGACCCTTGTGAGAGTGCCTAGTAACCCTGCAGTGGTATCAGAGCCAAGCTAGAGCTTTAGGCGAACTCCTGGAGAAGTTTAAAGTCCGATCAAACTCCGAATACACGTAAAACCCTCATTTCTGGAAATTTTTCAAAAATGTTGATTTTTTCATATTAAAAATGCTCAGAAAATTAAGCAGGGTATTTTAGGAATTTTTGTGAAAACGCGCCATTAATTCCACAAAGCACCGCGGAACCGCAGCCGTACCATGACTGGCGCGGCGGTTCCGCGACCGTATATGGGCAATAGGGTTAGTTCTTTGCATAGTAATAACCGTAACAATATCCTGATTGTTCTGGGAATTTTTAATTATACTCAAGTGTTGAGTTTTCTGGGTTGTATTGGGGACTCGTTGATTCGATCGGATAATTTAACTTTGTTTAAATTTTTTCCTGGTAATTTTAGAACGTGTTAAAAAGTTCGAACGGATATCAATAACTCACTTTTTCCCCTGTCGGAAATTTTTTCAAAAGATGGATTTTTTCTCGAGTTTGAAACTTCCGGAAAATCATGCAAGTAACGCGGTGGACCAAGTCTGTTGGTCACTGTCACCCTGTATTTCCAATACATTGATTCTGAACAAATGTTATTAGATACCGAACCTGGTATACAAAATCATATCAGTCTCTTTATTAGTAAAGAAAGGATATAATTTTGTATTGTTGGATTATGTTTTGAACATTTCCTATATCAAAAGTTGATCGGTTCAGGCACGTTATCTAAAACTATTGATGTTCTAAATCAAACTACAGTTCTTAGTGTACGGAACACACACAAGAGGAAGAGTTCAGAAATGAACGAATCCTTCTTGAGGCATTGTAGACTAGGTCATATCAATGCGATCCGACTGGCTGAAGTTACATTTTAGATGCATATTTAAATCAGTTTGAATTTACATCTTATGAGACTTGCCAGTCATGTCACAGAGATAAAGATGACCATAGCTCCGTTTACTGGAAACAGAGAGAGAGTTAGTGAACTCTTGGGATGATACATGTTGATGTATGTAGGTCCCCTGTCTACACATGCCAAGACCGGTTCCTTGTACTTCATTACATTCTCTGATAATCTCTTTAGATTCAGACATATGTTCTTGTTGAAACACAAGTCCGAACCTTTTGAGATATTCATAGAATATAAGTTAGAAGTAGAGAACCAATACGGGTAAAAGTATTATGTCCTTTGATGAGATCAAGGAGGAGAATACTTGAGCACGAAATTCCTGGACTATTCTAAAGGAGAATGAGATTCTCTCTCAGCATTACTCCTCCGTATACACCATAGCACGATGGTATATCGGGGCGGAGCAATCACACCCTATGTGATGAGGTGTGCTCTATGATGAGTACTGCTGAGTTACCTGTTTCCTTTTTTGGGAGTTATGCACTTGAGAAGCTGCATACCTATTGAATAGGGTTCAAATCAAATATGTTGCCTACCTTTTCATATGTGATATGGAAAGGGAAGAGCCCATATCTTGAGATGGTTAAGATTTGGGGTTGTCCAGCCTATGTCTAAAAGAAAAATCCGGACAAGCTCAAGGCAAGGTCTGTTATGTACAACTGGAAAGGTTCCAGCTATACAAACAACAGCAGATGATTTGAAAGAACCAAAGGATTCAATAGTTACCAACGAACCTCATCCTCTCCGCCGATCAAGTAGGGATCCTCACCCACCTGAGAGATACTTTGGTTTCTCTATGACAGTGGGAGCGAGGATTGCATCATGAGATGATGACCCAACTAGTTTCGAGCAGGCCATCAGGAGTGGGACTCTGTAAGAATGGCTAGATGCTTAGCGATCTGAGATGGAATCCATGTACACCAACAAAGTATGGACTTTGGTTGCTATATTTGAAGGGTTAAATCCCCATCAGGAGCAAGTATATCTTGAGAAGATTACTTGGTGTAGATGGAAATGTTGAGACTTTCAAAGCTAGACTTGTTAAAGGTCTACATCATTGACCAGGTATGGATGATGATGAAACCTTTTCTTAGTAGCTATGCTTAAGTCCATCCAGATCCTACTTGCCACGGCTACATACCATGACTACGATATCTGGTGGTTGGGTGTCATGACATCTTTTCTAAATGATGTTTTAGAAGAGGGCGTCTATAAGTACACAGCCAGAGGGCTTCGTAGACAGTGGGAGCAGCGGAAACGTGTGCAAGATGTTTTATGTGATAAAGCAGGCATCGCGGAGTTGGAACATCTGTTTTGATGTAGTAGTCAAAGAGTTTGATATCATCAAAATGGTAGATGAACCTTGTATAAACAAAAAGGTAGTAGGGAGTATGGTGATGATCCTCGTAGAGTACGTGGATTACATACTCTTGATAGGGAAGGAGTTTCCTATGCTACGCTCGGTCAATCTCCGCTTATCACAATAATTCTCCATATAGGATAAAAATGATACCTCCTAAATCCTGGGTTTTGGATCTATGAGATAGATCTAGTTGGATGTTAGGATTCTCACTAGATGTAGTGAGATGGTATCAATCGATCCTGGGGAGAATCACTGGAAAGGTTCCAGGGTGATAAAGACGACTGAATGTCAGTCACAGGCATTGTCTTTACCTTCAGTATAGGGACGGTATGTTGGAAGAGTTCCAAGCTAAATACCGTGGCTAACTAGACGATAAAGGCAGGATACATCGCTACTTAAGATGCTACCAAAGAGGCTGTCTGGGTGTATATATTTGTTCATGAGATGAACTCTGTTCCTCCCATTGTGTGACAATGGGGTTTTGGCTTATGCCAAGGAACGTCCGTTCCATCAGTGATCTAGATATATTCTAAGGCAGTGTCACCTGATCGTGGAGATGGTTGATCTCCAGGGGATCGAGGTCAGGAGAGTAGACTCAGAGAACAACACGGCGGATCCACTCGCGAAGGCCTATTCCCAGAGAGAGACTTTTATGGGATGGTTGAGTATGAGATACTACAACCACTGCTATCAGATGGCCCTAGTGCAAGTGGGAGATTGTTAGTTATATATATGCCCTAGAGGCCATTGCTATACATAGGATGTATATTGTAGTGGATGCTGGGACATGTATAGGGAGGACTTTCTTGCTCGACATGATAGTATGCTATCTGGTTGATCTTTACTTTAACGTGTACACTGATTTTCTCTCTGATACATGTTATTAAAGCCTTTAGGATGTGTACTTGACTACCTGGACTATGATGCGGATCATACTAGTGGGGACATGGTAGTCCATAAGTACATCCTTCAAGGTCCCTAGTCGAGGGTGTATCGAGACGGGGCATCGATATACCAGTGTAGACTAGCGTATACCTTCTCGACCCATACAGATGGGCGATGGATGATCCCATATCCATTGGTGTTTGACATCAGAGATGATATACGGGTGCTCAGTAGAGACTGGGTACACTGGACGGACTCGCCGAGAACTCCCAGATGGTATTATACCTTACGTCATATGGTAGTTCTCTGGTGACACTGGTACAGAGTAGTCTGTTGACCCGAGATCGTCATAGAGTCTTGTGTTGTTCCCACTGTGCTTTGATTTCCACCTTACCACGTCCAAGAGGGCGTGCAAAACGGTGGCTTTTGGGTACAGTCCCGAATCACATGGAGGCAATGAGCGATAGGAGGGGATTCGTCTCTCCCGGTATAGGGGGTTGATGTTGCGCTGTGTTCGATTGGCTATAACCGGAAATCCCTTGTCAAGATTGCTGAGATTTACTGGTAAGTGTTACCAGTAGTTTCTCGAACTGTTATAGACCTCATATCGACACGACTTATCGAGCTATTGGGGTCTGACGTTTACCACCCCTAGGCGAGATATGCGACATATCAGACGATCAGACCGGACTGTACGGTAAGTGTTACTGGTTGGATTCACTGGAGTGTGAGCGGGCTTGCTCGTCGATCTTCTGATCGCTCAATACCCGGGTGGCCGTTACGTTTAGCAGACCGCTTGCGGCTTGTGGGTGCTTGATATGATCATCATCTGCTACCGGCGTATTGACGAGTCTTTAGAGTCCTACACAGAGGTTTCCTGGCTCAAGCGAAACGAAATAGGAGCGCATATGAGATAGGTGCGGGACCGGGGATAATGCGTGTTTGTGATACCGTATTCCATTCTCGCGATTTGTAACATTGATCGGTTATATGCGTTATAGCCGGGTTATCGGATCAAGTGTTGATTCGATAAGTTGTTACTATTGATATTAGTCGGTTATATGCGATATGACCGGATCGTTAAATCAAGTGTTGATTTAATGATTTAATGTATAATTATATATTTGATATATCACTTTACATTAAGTAATATAGGTTCACTTAAAAAGGATTTTCTCACTTGATGTGCACATTGTATATATGATATACTTTTGTGCATTTGATTGTATCATGTTTTATGATACATGATAGTTTGGTGTATAGTTTAAACCATGGTTGGTCAATGGTTAGGGTTTCTTTTGCTTCATTTACTTATTCATTTATTCATTTATTTATCCATTTTGTTTATTTTAGCAAAAGAAAATGATGAAGAGAAAATGGTGGCTTTCTTTGTTTGTTTTTGAAGCTTCTTGAAGCTTTGACCTAGTGACCATTTTGTCTTCATGTTTAACCCTAACCCTTCCAATTAACCATGGTCTATTCTCTACACCTAATCATGGTTGCCATATGATAAGTATTGGATTTATTATTCATTTTAAAAAGACTTATCATAATATTCTTTCTTCTTCTTCTTCATGATCAACATGAAGAAAGCTTGCTCCATCAATGGCAACTTGAGCTAATGAGTGAGAAATCCAATTCTAAAGTAAACCCACCTCCTATTTCTTCATACTCTACCTCTTGCCAAGTAGTATAGGGCGTTTCCTTCACAAGTTTTCAAGGCTTGGTGAAGTTGGAGCTTGATCTTGTGATGCCTCGACGTAGATCATCTTCGGCATCGAACCGACGACCAAGCCCGCCCATTTCTCCGATGAAGCCGATGCTAGAGTCATGGATTTGATTTGGACAGCGGAGGGACCTCATCACGGAGCTATGGAGGTGGAGAACCGGATCTACAAAGGATGTATTTCCGTTCACTTAGAGTAAAGTCGTTTACTTGTTTTTGTTTCGCCTAAATATCTAGTTAACGATCCGTATTAGGGTTTCTCGGCACCCGTATTTTTTGAAATTGGCATGGTTGATGCCTTGTGAGACCTCATTAGTGTGCCTAGGAACCCTACACTACCCGCCAAATATCCAAAGTGAAGCAACCTCCATCATTAAAAAGAGTAGGCCACTCGGCACTTCAAAGTACCTGGTAGTTTGTGCACCCCACCTTTGGTCTATCCTAGGAGCAAAAGCAGTTAATGAAATAATACAACGGTAGCTATAACCTCAACTTGGATGTGCCGCGCAAAAATAATATTACATCAATATTACAATTTACATCGAATGAAAGAAACGCTCATCTCACATCCCCGGCTATTCATCCACGACGATCCAATAAAGTTCATATACACAAACCAGTCATCACAGATATGTGCAACCCCCAACTAACCGACATATAGCAATTAGCGGAAGTTTACGAACACATATAACAAACACAGAAATGATACTTAGCCAAGAATATAGAATTTCGATCGAAACATATTTTGCATGTCTACCCCATGTACAAACCAGCACATAAACAATACTGGGAAAAAACCAAATATACCAAAAACCACAACACAACATATAAGACCCACAGTAGAAATACGAGTCGAGTCGTCCTCTACTCGGCCGCGGAATCGCGGCGAAACGCATTGTTTCGCCGCGCTTCAACGGTGGTCTTGACGAGTTACTGACTCGTATTTCTTGTGTGTTCTTAGAATTCTCTGCTTGTATTTTTAAGGCCTCTAAAATATTTTTAAGACAAGATTTTTAAAAACACAGCAAGCGAGGATTTTGAGTTATGATTTTTGGTATTTCCGACGATCGAAGTTATAACTACTTACTAACATGCTAATTAAGGTTTAGTAGGCTCTGATACCACTGTAAGTCGATGCCACGCACCCCGCGGGTTCAGAGGGAGGCGGAGTTTGCAAAAAACAATTTTTATATGCTTCGTAACATCGACTAAACTCTAGGATCGATACTAAACCCTAATTAACAGGCTAACTGAAAGGTTTAACTACTATGTAAGAAAGTTATACCTTAAGGTACTATTCCTTCCTGATATTTCTATCCTCCTCCTCTTTGTGAGCTCCTTGGAGTGTGTATGGATCGCGCCTCCTCATCGGCCTCCTCAAGTCGAAGAAGATCCACCCGAGAGTGCCTACCTTGAGCTTCTACCTCTAAGATGAGGTAACTAAGTAACCTAGAGTGCTAATCTAAGTGAGCTAGAGGATATTGAGAGTGATTAAGGATTTATAAGTCTCACTAACCCTAGGATTCTCAACACATGAGAAAATTAGGGTTTGAGGAGAAAAAGAGAGCTCTTGAGGAAAAAGAAAGTGTTTGTGATAATGATAAATGAATATGGCTATTGTTGTGACTATGAAGCAAACTAAAATATCTCACAAAAATATCTCACCAAATATCTTACAAAATATAACAAAATATCTCACAAAATATCTAAGTCAACTCTTGCCTCAATAGTCATACATGAGTCACCAAGTAGCCATGCTTCATTAATCATACAAATCACACCTCATACCTCCACCTCATTAAGGATTTAATCAAAAGATTAAATCACAAATGAGGTGTCTTCTTCTACAAGCACACTTAAGTAAATTGCGAGAATTCCCCTCATCCGTATATACATACCCGTATCCGTATTACGAAAAACACGAATACAATGAGACGAAACTAATCCAATAATCAAATATTAGGATCCGTCTTAAACCAAAGCCCACTAGTATTATCCGCCCGAACATCCTACGTGCACAAGTACACGTATGTGATCGAACCCAGTCGTAAAACTATACGACCTCAACATCGTTTCAAAACTATACGACCTTAACAGCGTTTGACTTCATCAAAATGGTAGATGAACCTTGTATATACAATAGGGTAGTAGAGGGCAAGGTGGTCTTCCTCGTATTATACATAGACAACATACTCTTGATAGGGAAGGTGTTTCCTATGCTACACTCGGTCAATCTCCTATTTGTTGGATATATGTATGCTCTAGAGGCCATTATATGATAGTGGATGTATTTATACATGTATATATATATATATATATTCAGTGTACATTCTTGCTCGACTTGATAGTATGCTATCTGGTTCTTCTTTATCAGACATGTTGACTTGATCATGCTTTTATTCATTCACACATGTTGATAAAGCCCTGAGGATATTTGCTTGACTACTGTGATTATGATGGAGATCACACTAGTGGGACGTCTGTAGTTTATAAGCATATCCTGAAATTTACCTAGTCGTAGGTGTATCGAGACGGTGCATCTGTAAGTCGATGTAGTACACCCCAGTACTTGTGGGGAGGCGGAATTTTCAAAAACGATCATGTTTAAAGAACGAACATCGACTAACCGCTTAAATCGAAGCTAAACTATAAATAACCGTACACAAATAGTTTCTTATCTAAGTGTTTAGGGATTATACCGAATGAAACTAGTCCTTCGTCTTTACGATCTCCTTGTTCTCCTCGGCCTTCTCTAGGTAGTAGACGATCCACCCGAGAGCAAAACTCCAAGCTAAACCTCTAACTTGAGGTAACTAATCTACTTTGATTGGTAATCAAAGAAGAGAGGATGATATAGAGTGAAGGTAATGGATGTTTAATTCTAACTAAACCTTTGATCTCAACACATGAGGATTAAGGATTAGTCTCTTGAAGATGAGAGCTTGAGGAGAGAGAATGTGAGATGAGATAATGAGATGAGAGAGAGTGTATCATAATATATTATGAAGCATTCTTATTTTAGAATAATGAATAATAGAAATGA
Organism: Agapanthus africanus; assembly: GCA_030015575.1. Lineage (NCBI taxonomy): Eukaryota > Viridiplantae > Streptophyta > Magnoliopsida > Asparagales > Amaryllidaceae > Agapanthus > Agapanthus africanus. Next base: position 223,328,335 of record JASDDO010000029.1, read on the forward strand.
ATAAGCATGCTTCATAAATGAAAAGAGGTGATTCATTAACATGAGTCATTAAGCATTTATGGTGCATTAATGACCATGATGAATCACACTCATGACTCACTAATCTTATCCAAAGCTTATGTCACCTTAACCTCCTTAGTCACATCTTCTAGAAGCTTCTCGTACAATTACGAGAACGCCCCTCCAATCCGCAAAAATACGGAAAAACTTTAGACTGTAAAAATCCAATAACCGGATACCAGTAACTGGCTTAAACCAAAGCCGACTGGTAAAAACTGTCCGAAATTCGTACGTGCGTAAACGCACGTATGCGTCCGAACCCTTTGTCGCAAAACCATGCAACCTCTATATCGTTTCGCCTGGAGTAGGAAACTCTCTGTGTGGGACTCTAGAGACTCGACTACTACGCTGGCAGTGGGTTTAACCACAGACCGCAAGCGGCACTAGCTGTACGTAACGGTCCCCAGGTAGTTGTCGATAAGAAGGCCGATGAGTAAACCCATCCGAACTCCTACTGAGTCTGATGTGACAATCTCCATACAGTCCGGTCCGTTCGTCCAAGACTATCGCATATCGGGCCTAGGGGGGCGGCAAGCGTCAGTCCCCTAATAGCGGTATAAGTCGTGTCGGAGTGAAGCCCATTACACCCTGAGAAACTACTGGAACCTACCAGCAAATCTCGCTTGCCCTGGCCAGGGACTTTGCGTAATGGCTCTCTGACACAGCACGATATCTACTCCCAATACCGGGAGGGACGAATCCTGTCTAACCGCCACTGCCTCCAAGTGCTCGGGACTGCACCCAACTGCTACCTGTTTGCACGACTCCTTTGAGCCGTGGTAGGGTAGCAATCTAAGAACAGTGGGACACACTCGAGGCGAAGTAGCAGTGTCAAGTCTGCGGACTACGCTGTACTCATGTCACCTGGGAACTGCTTACTGACGACTGGTATCAAACCAACCAACAGTTCCCCGTGAGTCCTGTCCGGTGTACCCGTAACCTAACGAGCACCTGCATACTATCTCCAGTACGATGTACTGACGGCTGTGGGACAGACCATCTCCCCAACTGGGATGAGAAGCGTACACACCAGTCTACTCCGGAGTATCGATGCTCTGTCTCGATAATCCAACGACCAGGGACCTGAATAAGGATGTGCTTGTAGACTACCCAGCCCCCACTAGTGTGACTGCCATCACAACGCTGGTAGACAAGCAAGATCCTAAGAGCTCTATCAATACGTACACTAACATATTAAGATAGAAAAAACCAAGTAGCATACTACCATGTTTAGCAAGACTGTTATATACATGTGAATATCCCAAGCTTCCATTAAGTAATATACAAGCTAGTATGATACAGTAATGGCCTTCTAGGGCATAAACACTAACAATCTCCCACTTGCACTAGGGCCATGTACTGGCATATCGCAGACCGATGATCTCGAGTAGCCTCTCGAACTGAATCTGAGGAAGGGCCTTCGTGAATGGATCAGCAATGTTCTCTTCTGAAGCAACTCTCCGAACCTCGATCTCCTGACGATCAATGATCTCCCTGATCAGGTGATACCGCCTCAAGATGTGTCTGGACTTCTGATGGGACCTTGGTTCCTTCGCTAAAGCTATAGCTCCGTTGTTGTCGCAATACAGAGGTATTGGATCAACTATGGTAGGAACCACCTGAAGTTCTGTTAGGAACTTCTTCATCCAGACTGCTTCTTTTGCGGCATCGCAAGCAGCTATATACTCCGCTTCCATCGTCGAGTCAGCAACGGTGTCCTTCTTGGAGCTCTTCCAGCACACCGCCCCTCCATTGAGGGTAAAGACATAACCCGACATGGACTTGGAATCGTCCTTATCACTCTGGAAGCCGGAATCAGCAAAGGCCTCCAACCTGTGGTCTTTTCCGCCGTAAACCAAGAACATCTCCTTAGTCCTCCTCAGGTACTTGAGAATGTTCTTTACTGCTATCCAGTGTTTCTCCCCTGGGTCAGACTGATACCGGCTTACCACGCTCAGTGCGTAAGCTACATCTGGTCTGGTACACAACATCGCATACATTATAGAGCCTACCGCAGAAGCGTAGGGTATAACAGACATGCGTTCCCTTTCCAAATCAGTCTTGGGAGACATCTCTTTGGAGAGGGTGATTCCGTGACAAGCCGGTAGATTACCGCGCTTAGAATCTTCCATACTGAATCTTTTCAGTACAGTGTCGATATACCTGGACTGCGAAAGTCCCAACATCCTCTTGGATCTATCACGATAGATCCGGATCCCCAGAATGCACGAGGCATCACCCAGGTCTTTCATGGAGAACCTGTGTGACAAGAATCCTTTGACAGATTGTAGCATAGGAACGTCATTTCCTATCAATAGAATGTCATCCACGTACAAGACGAGGAATACGACACTTCTGGCCACAACTTTACTATATATACACGGTTCATCTGGATTTTTGATAAAGTCATACTCTTTGACTGTCTCATCAAAACAGATGTTCCAACTCCGCGATGCCTGCTTTAGTCCATAAATAGACTTAAGCAGCTTGCATACTTTCCCGCTGCTCCCACTCTGATTGAAACCCTCTGGCTGATCCATATAGACGCTCTCTTCTAAATTTCCATTCAGAAAAGCCGTCTTTACGTCCATCTGCCAGATTTCATAATCATGGAAGGCAGCAATAGCAAGAAGGACCCGAATGGATTTGAGCATAGCTACTGGAGAAAAAGTTTCGTCATAGTCCAAACCAGGTCTTTGACGAAAACCCTTTGCAACAAGTCTAGCCTTATAGGTTTCCACCTGTCCATCTACACCAATCTTTTTCTTGAAGATCCATTTGCATCCTATGGGTTTTACCCCATCTGGAGCAAAGTCCAAAGTCCATACTTTGTTGGTGTACATGGACTCCATTTCGGTCCGCATTGCATCTAGCCATCGTACCGAGTCGCCGCTCTGGATGGCCTGCCGGAAGTCAGTAGGTTCATCATCATCTATGATGCAATCCTCTCTATCCCCATCAATGAGAAAACCGTAGTATCTCTCAGGCGGATGAGACGGCCTACTACTCCTGCGGAGGGGTGCGGGAATGTTCTGTTCTTCTTGAACCTCTGGTTCTACCAAACTTTCAGTAACAGCTTGTGGTTCTGGAATTTCTTCCAGTTCTACTTCGCTCCCACTCTTCTGATTTTCTAAAAATTCAGTTTCTAAGAAGTGGGCATGACGAGAAACAAAAACCTTTTGTTCCTCTGCGTAATAGAAATAATATCCCTTGGAGTTCTTTGGATATCCCACAAGCTTACACAGTACTGAGCGTGCCTCGAGCTTGTCCACATGCTGCTTTTTTACAAAAGCTGGACACCCCCATGTCCTAAAATGTTTTAGACAGGGTTTCTTCCCACTCCACATCTGATATGGTGTGGTAGGCACAGTCTTGGTTGGAACCTGGTTCAAAAGATATGCCGCTGATTCTAGCGCATAACCCCAGAAAGATCGCGGTAACTCAGTATTTCTCATCATGGATCGTACCATATCCAATAGGGTTCGATTCCGTCTCTCCGATACACCGTTATGCTGTGGAGTGTATGGAGGAGTAAGCTGAGAGAGAATTCCTTTCTCTTTTAGGTAACCTAGGAACTCGGCACTTAAGTATTCTCCACCTCGATCAGATCTTAGTGTCTTAATACTTTTGCCTGTTTGGTTTTCCGCTTCACTCTTATATTCCTTGAATTTCTCAAAGGCCTCGGATTTATGCTTCATTAAGAAAACATGTCCATACCTAGAGAAATCATCTGTAAAAGTAATGAAGTAGGAAAAACCACCTCTTGCATGTGTAGACATTGGACCGCATACATCACTGTGTATGAGTCCTAAGAGCTCGCTCGCTCTTACTCCTTGTCCAGTAAATGGAGTCTTTGTCATCTTTCCTTTGAGACAGGATTGACAAGTGTCATAAGATTGATATTCGAACGTGTCCAAATATCCTTCTCTATGCAACTTAGTCAACCTTCTCTCATTGATGTGACCCAGTCTACAATGCCATAAGAAAGCTTTATTTAAATCTGGAGACTTTCTTTTTAGTGTGTTCTGGACATTGAAAATTTGGAGTTGGTTTAGAACATATATGCCGTTATTTAGAGTACCGGACCCAATCAAACCATGATTAAGGTGGATGTTGACAACATCTCTTACAAACGTGAAATCATAACCTTTATTTGATAACAAGGAAACTGATATGATATTACACGTTAAGCTTGGTACAAAATAACAGTTATGTAAAACCAAAATGTGTCCACTCGTCAATCCTAGGTGATAATCCCCGACGGACGCAGCTCCCACGCTAGCTCCGTTAGCAACCCTAAGGATCATATCACCTTCCTTCAGCACTCTACGGTTTCTCAGTGCCTGCAATGAATTGCAAATATGAGATCCTGATCCGGTATCCAATACCCAGGAAGTAGAGTTGATCGACAGACAATTCTCAATTACAAACACACCTGAAGTCGAAGCCACAGCTTGCTTCGGTTCCTGGTTCTTGGCGTTCCACGCCTTGCAATCCTTCTTCCAGTGCCCTTTCCTGTGACAATGGAAGCACTCATCCAGGCCAACTACCGGTGCTGCAAACTTTTTCTTTCCCTTCTTTCCCACCTTACTAACACCTCCTCTAGGTTTGGGTGCGGCCTTCTTCTTCCTTCCTTTGGCCCTAGCCTTGGACCCGGAAGAAGATGTACCGCCAACAAACATAGCGGGTGTTTCCCTTGCCTTCTGCAAGGTGCCCTCTGCACTCCTTAACATGTTCAGGAGTTCCGCAAGTTCAACTTCTTTTCCTTGAAGATTGAAGTTGAGGATAAACTGGGCGTAGGTGGGAGGAAGGGACTGGAGAATAAGGTCTGTATAGAGCTCATTATCCAAAGTCGTCCCAAGGTCTGCGAGCTCCTCAATATAGCCGATCATCTGTAGGACATGTTCACCTACCGATGACCCGACAGCCAACCTCGCTCGAAACAATTTCTTCGAGGTCTCGTATCTTGCTATACGAGATTGCTCTCCATAAAGTTCCTTTGTATGGAGAAATATGCCATCTAGAGACATATCCTCGTGCCTCCTCTGATGTTCATTGTTCATAGAGGCAAGCACGATGCATTTGGCTCTCACGCAATCTAAATCCCAGGTTTTGCGGATTTCCTTATCCGCATTGCTGGATTTGGGACCAAGGATAGCAGGTGCCGTAGCGGTAAGGACGTACCCCAGTTTGTCATAGGTCAAGGCCATTTTGACATTCCGCAGCCAATCTTTATAGTTTGGCCCCGTCAGTATATTCTTTTCTAAAAGTAACTTAAGTCCAGTCATTTTCAGGGTCGCTGCAATTAGGAGAGAGAAGAAAACACTTTAGCATGATGCTCTTGCAAGTTTAGAGTGGTTTTTAGTTTATCTAAACTGGATGGCTCCCACTGTTTCTCGAATCCTTCCTCAAACCATAAAAGAAGAATTAGCCAGGACTATTCTCACCGTACAATACTTGCTTAACCGTTCAGCCAGGCCAGTGTCGATACTTCGAGGGAGGTTTTCCAACGCTTTTGCGAAGTTCTTTAATTAAATAACCTCTTTTCTCTGGGGGCGTAACCCCGCTGACACCTTTCTGGACACCTACTAGGTTTATAGCATTGATCGTTAAGTGACGAATATCCTGATAAGTAGCATATACTCACAGTAGGATCGGGATCCAAATATCATCGTATGATAATGTTGAAGGAATCCTACCAACATTTATCAAACTCCAAATGGTATGCATCTCTTTGCAAATTTCAGTTTCTTTAGAAATTCCCGATATATGTTTTTGCCCCATGTTCTTATGATCTTGACTAAGGGCCAACAAATCATAAGTCACATGTCAAGTTCTGCCCATCATTATCCTGTTGATTTGAACCCATCCGTATATACTCTTGACTAAGGGCCAACAAAGCAATACGACTGTCCCAAACCAACTCATCTATCTATGTAACAAATGAATACCCCAGCAGCTACCAATCACTATGTCTTGACTAAGGGCCAAACAAACATAGCTTGAATACTACTGACTATTCATAAGAAATGACGGAGGGCTACGACTGGTTTTGGCGAAACCGTGAACGTAGTGAACTTGATATAACCGAAGGAACCTGATAGCTTTTAAAAAGGAGTGGTTAAATCTCCGCATTTAAAAATATCTGTTTTAAAAAATAACCGAGTGGTTTCTTTTAAATTGTTCCAACGATTTAAACTTGGTTTATTTTCTTTGCATTACAGATAATGCGTCCCATCATTAACCTATCATTGCAGAAAACAACGAAAATACAACGTCCTCTTATGCCATCCGCATTCGCCACTGGGTCCCGTCATCACCCGTTAGGTTACTTAACTAACGACAGAGCGGGGGCTGGGCTAGCGCGGGTGTAAAACATAAATGACGTCTAAATAGCTATCATAAATATAGATATTTTACATTCGTCTGACGCAATGATATTCATTCCAGAACACAGATAAACAATATTGGATTTGCAAGCAATATGTATTTCTTTCGAGCCTGCAAGAAAAGACAGATTACACAGTTGTGATGAATAGCCGATACCCCACCCTCGACCCCTACGGGTACGGCAAACTACCCGCCCGGCAGTTTGTGTACCCCACCTTGGGTCAGTCCTAGGAGCAAAAACAGTAAAATGAAATAATACAACGGTGGCTACAACCGCAACCTGGAAGTGCCCCGCAAAAATAATATTACAACAAATTACATTTACAACAAATGAATTAAACAATAACCCATTGCAAACCCCGGCTATACACCACAACAGTCCAATACAGTTTATATGCACAAACAGATATAACCATTTCAGAAATGTGCAACCCCCTGCCAACCGACATACTAGCAGTTGGGGGAGGTTTACGAACACATTTATCAATCACAGATATAATCCAATATGCAAATACTGTACAATTTCGATCGATTAAACAACATCAATATTGCTCCAAAATCTGCTCTGTTAAACAGTAACCTGAGCAAATATTAAATATTCCAGAGAACCCCAAATACCAGATAGGACCCACACAAGAAATACGAGTCCATGACTCGGCAACTCGGCCGCGGAAGCGCGGCGGATCGGTGCGATCCGCCGCCCTTCCGCGGCGCTTTAGCCGATTCATGGGCTCTAATTTCTTGGGTGTTCTTCTGGACCCTTTACAAGCTTTCTGAGATCACCTGAACAATTTTAGGACATCATTTTAAATTCGACAGAAACTTGTAACTTTTAGGGTTTTCCGGCTTCGTTTTTCCGTTCGAAATTCGTACAAATTTGCAATCAAGTTATTTAGTGTTTAGCGAGGCTCTGATACCACTGTAAGTCGATGTAGTACACCCCAGTACTTGTGGGGAGGCGGAATTTTCAAAAACGATCATGTTTAAAGAACGAACATCGACTAACCGCTTAAATCGAAGCTAAACTATAAATAACCATACACAAAGAGTTTCTTATCTAAGTGTTTAGGGATTATACCGAATGAAACTAGTCCTTCGTCTTTACGATCTCCTTGTTCTCCTCGGCCTTCTCTAGGTAGTAGACGATCCACCCGAGAGCAAAACTCCAAGCTAAACCTCTAACTTGAGGTAACTAATCTACTTTGATTGCTAATCAAAGAAGAGAGGATGATATAGAGTGAAGGTAATGGATGTTTAAGTCTAACTAAACCTTTGATCTCAACACATGAGGATTAAGGATTAGTCTCTTGAAGATGAGAGCTTGAGGAGAGAGAATGTGAGATGAGATAATGAGATGAGAGAGAGTGTATCATAATATATTATGAAGCATTCTTATTTTAGAATAATGAATAATAGAAATGAATAAGCATGCTTCATAAATGAAAAGAGGTGATTCATTAACATGAGTCATTAAGCATTTATGGTGCATTAATGACCATGATGAATCACCCTCATGACTGACTAATCTTATCCAAAGCTTATGTCACCTTAACCTCCTTAGTCACATCTTCTAGAAGCTTCTCGTACAATTACGAGAACGCCCCTCCAATCCGCAAAAATACGGAAAAACTTTAGACTGTAAAAATCCAATAACCGGATACCAGTAACTGGCTTAAACCAAAGCCGACTGGTAAAAACTGTCCGAAAGTCGTACGTGCGTAAACGCACGTATGCGTCCGAACCCTTTGTCGCAAAACCATGCAACCTCTATATCGTTTCGCCTGGAGTAGGAAACTCTCTGTGTGGGACTCTAGAGACTCGACTACTACGCTGGCAGTGGGTTTAACCACAGACCGCAAGCAGCACTAGCTGTACGTAACGGTCCCCAGGTAGTTGTCGATAAGAAGGCCGATGAGTAAACCCATCCGAACTCCTACTGAGTCTGATGTGACAATCTCCATACAGTCCTGTCCGTTCGTCCAAGACTATCGCATATCGGGCCTAGGGGGGCGGCAAGCGTCAGTCCCCTAATAGCGGTATAAGTCGTGTCGGAGTGAAGCCCATTACACCCTGAGAAACTACTGGAACCTACCAGCAAATCTCGCTTGCCCTGGCCAGGGACTTTGCGTAATGGCTCTCTGACACAGCACGATATCTACTCCCAATACCGGGAGGGACGAATCCTGTCTAACCGCCACTGCCTCCAAGTGCTCGGGACTGCACCCAACTGCTACCTGTTTGCACGACTCCTTTGAGCCGTGGTAGGGTAGCAATCTAAGAACAGTGGGACACACTCGAGGCGAAGTAGCAGTGTCAAGTCTGCGGACTACGCTGTACTCATGTCACCTGGGAACTGCTTACTGACGACTGGTATCAAACCAACCAACAGTTCCCCGTGAGTCCTGTCCGGTGTACCCGTAACCTAACGAGCACCTGCATACTATCTCCAGTACGATGTACTGACGGCTGTGGGACAGACCATCTCCCCAACTGGGATGAGAAGCGTACACACCAGTCTACTCCGGAGTATCGATGCTCTGTCTCGATAATCCAACGACCAGGGACCTGAATAAGGATGTGCTTGTAGACTACCCAGCCCCCACTAGTGTGACTGCCATCACAACGCTGGTAGACAAGCAAGATCCTAAGAGCTCTATCAATACGTACACTAACATATTAAGATAGAAAAAACCAAGTAGCATACTACCATGTTTAGCAAGACTGTTATATACATGTGAATATCCCAAGCTTCCATTAAGTAATATACAAGCTAGTATGATACAGTAATGGCCTTCTAGGGCATAAACACTAACAGCATCGATATACCAGAGTAGACTAGCGTATATGATACTAGACCCATATGATGGGTGATGGATGTTCCAACATTCATTGATGTTTGACATCGAGATCGTATACGGGTGCTCAGTGGTGACTGGGTACACTGGACGGACTCGCCGAGAACTCCTATATGGTATTATATCTATCGTCGGAGAGCAGTTCTTAGGTGACACTGGTACAGGTTAGTCTGTAGACCCGAGATCGTCATAGAGTCTTGTGTATTCTCCCACTATACTTTGACTACCGCCCTACCACGGCTCTACTGAGTCGTGTAAACAGGAGGCTTTTGTGTGCAGTCCTGAGACACACGAAGACGATGAACGATAGCAGGGGTTTCGTCTCTCCCGGTATTGGGAGTTGATGCTGTGCTGTGCTCTATTGGCTATATCAGTAAGTCCCTGGCCAGGGCTGTTGAGATTTACTGATAAGTGTTATCAGTAGTTTCTCGATCTGTTATAGACCATTCATCAGCACGACTTATTGAGTTATTGGGGTTGACGTTACCATCCCTAGACTCGATATGCAGCATATCTGACGAAGAGACCGGACTGTACGGTAGTGTTGCCGGTTGGCTCGACAGGAGTTTTTGCAGGCTTGCTTGTTTTTCTTCTGATCGTTCAATACCTAGGAGCCGTTATGCACTGCTGGTGCCGCTGACGGTTTGTGGGTATGTGATATGATCACCACCTACTGCTAGCATATTGATGAGTCTTAGAGTCCAATAATGGGGTTACCTTGCTCAGGCGAAACGATGTGGGGTGCATATAGGGATATGCACAGCTGCTTTATTAAATGCGTGTATATGATAACGTATTATAATCTGGCGTTTTCTATTGGTCGGGTCGTATGTGATACGACCGGGTTATTAAATCAAATGTTGATTTAATTAATGACCATTAGATTTTTCATTTAAAACCACTTCTATTTTGCATGCATGCATGAATGAGTGTATGTGCACATATTGATGTGTATGCACACATACATGTATACATAGTTGTCATGGTTATTGATATAGTGGAGATAGGAATGCAAGACTCACATGGAATCAAATATCAATATATATTTTATTTTTGAGAAAATCTAATGGGATTAAATTATGGTGGAGAGTTTCTAGACACTTTTTGTTGACTATTTGACCTCACCTAACTTTTAACCATGATCTAATCTTTCATTTGGATTTAAACTCAAAGGTTAAATGTAGAGATATTTGTTTACCATGGTTGCTTATGAGAGAGTATAATATATATTATCTCTTCTCATTTTTTTATTCATCATCTTTATCAAAAAAAAGAAAGAGCTAGCATTCTCATCCTCCTCCTCCTTCTTCCAAAAGCTCACTACCTATTCAAAAGTGTGTGAAATTGACAAAAAGGAAAGGTTTTTATATGACATCCAAACCCATATCATCATTCTACTTTAGTATTGCCCACTAGATTAGAGTGTTGTTCCTCATCTTCTTCAAAGATCAAAAGGAGCTTGGAGCTTGAGAAAAGGTGCCCCGGGTGGATCATCGTTGACAAAGAAGATCTCAAGCAAGACGGTGCAAACTCGAGTTGAACCAAGGAGTCTAGCGTAGGGAGCTACAAAGGTTGTATTCTCAAAACCCTAGCTTTTCACTACTTGTCTTTGTGTTAAAGTTTTTTTACCGTAGCTTTTCTATTGTGATCCTTAGAAATGTTTCTTTAGCACCCTATATTTTTTAATATGGCAAGAGTGATGCTACCAAACCCTAGTAGTGGTGTTGTAGAAACTCCTTCATGGTATCAGAGCCTAACTAGAAGCCTAGACAATGTTATGACTACATGAAAACGAAAACTTCCGTGAAAATACGAAATTAGAAACCCTTGAAAATGCTCTCTGTAAAATTTTTAAAAAGTGACATGAAAATTATTTAAATAACTGCAGAGAGACATTTAAGATGATATAAGAAATCTGGTGCAAAACGAGATGGAGGGGCTCGGAAAAATCCGGCGACCTTTGAGGTTTTTCCGGCGACGCCAGCCGATGGTGCTCCCCTCTGGCTTGTTTTGCTCCAGTGTTCTGTACATTATGGTCTGGGGTTTCAAGTATTGTTTAGTTGTCCAGAATTTCATAGGATGTAAATTTGGTATTGGGCAATTTGCGGAATAGTTCGTATTTGTATTTTTATAACATTGTATTGGTAACTTTGGGGACCTTAAACAGGTCGAACGAATTATCAAACACTCGTATTTTTCCAGGTTGAACGTACTTGATAACTAATGCAGGTATTCCTATGGACCCTCTAGAAGAAAGTAACCCTAACTCGAGATGTGACCACCAAACTACGACTGAACCTTAGGGTTTTGCCGTAGTTAGTGGCGCAACAAATGAGGCTTGGGTCTGCCCTTCTACGGTTGGTCCATTAAATACTGTGGCATAGATTTTGGGTATTGTTTAACGGTGCTCAAGTGTTGAGCTTGCTGGGGAATATGGGTGTTCGTTAATTCGATCGAAGGATTTAATATCGCCTAGTAGTATGTGATACTTGTTTCTGCGACCGTAAGCGTAGTATGCGTATCGTTGGTTTCGTTGCTATATGTCAACGGCAATTGCGGTACGCACACTTGCTTACGTTGATGACATGTGATGTTATGTGTTGTTGTATTGTGATGTATAGGATTGTCATGATCGAATAGCCGGGGTTTTTTTTATGTGAGATGAGAGTTTTACTTTTCATTCATGTAAAATTCATTTGTAATGTAATATTCTTTTATTTGGGGCACATCCGGGTTGAGGATGATGTCACCATTGTTGTATATTATTTACTTTTCCGCATTATGATAGACCCAAGGTGGGGAGCACAAGTGACCGGGTACTAGAGTCCAGTGGGACACCATCTCGAGGTGTAGAGACCGGGTCTCCTAACTCTAGAATTGGTAGGGTCGCTTGCCGCTCTCGTTGGGGTTTAGTGTGTGGGAATGGCTATTCATTACGACTATGGAATCCGTATTTTCTATTGTTGGCTAAATACTAAATACGGACGTCCTAGTATATCCTATATTATCATATCTGTGTTTCTACTGCCTATATTCTGTGATTTATCTGAGACGAATGCTATATTATATATGAGATATATAATAGACGTTGCTTATGTTTTACACCCGCGCTAGTCCCATCCCGGTATGCCGTTAGTTAAGTAACCTAACGGTGCATAACGGAACATTGCGGCGAATGCCGATGGCATAAGCGTACGTTGTATTTTCGTTTCTTTTCTGTGATTGGCTTAAAGACTTAAATGATGGGACTACATTAATATGATTAATGTAAAGAAAATAAACCTAAAAAGATGTTGTAGAATCGGATTTGAAAAACCACTCGGCTTTTTACGAAAAAGCTACATTTCAAAACTGCAGAGCTTAAGCCACTCCTTTTGAAAACCATTTGATTCTACAACGATATCAAGTTCAAAGCGTTCAAGATTTTCTTAAAAATCATCCGCAACCCTCCGTCATTTTAGGAAGTAGAGTACTTAGTATTCGTGATACGTTTGTTGACTATAGTTAAGACGTAGTGTACGGTAGCTAAGTGATGTCTTCCTACGATGCATATGATGCAGATTAATTAGGACATTCATGTGACTTTGTTGAACATAGTTAAGGGTCATGTGAGTGGGTCTAATTAATCAAGAAGTGACGGGAATAACTTGACTAGTGTTTATGATTTGTTGACCATAGTTAAGGTCGTGGGTACTAGGGATAAAAACCATATCGGGTGTTTCAAAAGTTGAAATTTGCAATGAGATTGCATACTTTCCATATGATGGTTGGATCCCGATCCCACTGTAGGCAATAGTTGCTCCCAGGAGAGTTTTGCAGTTTACAATTAGCTAACTCATTAGGTGTCTAGAAAGGTGTTAAACGGGGCTACGCCTCTGGGAAGACGAGGTTTATATTAATTAGGTCCGTGCGAAAGCACGGGGAATCTCCTTCAAGTACCAACACTGGCCTGGCTGAACGGTTAGCGAAGTTGTAGACTGTAATTAATCCTGGCTAGTTTTCTTTTTAAGGTTTGAAAGAAAAACTTGATTAAAGCAGCGGGAGACATCGATTAGATAAAATAATAACCAATCTGATCATTGCAAGAGTTTTGGCTGAGTGTATTCTTTTCTCTCTCTTAATGGCAGATACCAATGACAGGACTCAAGCTTCTACTAGATAAAAATAAACTGAATAGGGCCAATTATAAAGACTGGCTGAGAAACTTTAACATTGCCTTGACTTATGATAAGGTATCATATGTCCTCACGGCTCCAGCCCCGCCCGTCCCAGGTCCTAAATCCTCAGTTGCGGACATTGAAGTCCGCAAGACATGGGATGCTGACTGTGCCACGGCCAAGTGCCTCGCACTGGCATCGAAGGATAACACAGATCAAAAGCAGCACGAGAATATGGACGTTCACGCCATATTCCTCCATACAAAGGAGTTGTATGGAGAGCAATCCCGCGTATTACGATACGAAGCATCAAGAAAACTGTTTCAGATGCGAATGGCCCCTGGCACACCAGTAAGAGACCATGTTCTGAAGATGATAGCTCTCATAGAAAAGCTTGAGGACCTTGGATGGATAGTGGACAATGAACAATATACGGATATTATTCTGCAGTCTCTCCCCTCAACCTTTGCTCAATTTATAGTTAACTTCAATATGCACAACATGGAGAAAGAACTACCTGAACTCCTTAATATGTTAAGGAGTGCAGAGAGCACACTGAAATCAGTGAATACACTCGTTTTGAGTGTTGGGCAATCTTTCTCTTTCCGCCCAAAGGCTAAGGCCAAGGGAAAGATGAAGAAGAAACCCACCAAACCTAAGGGTGGAGTCAAAAAGGTTAAGGGGAAAGACAAGTCCAAAGCTGGAGAATCGGGGAAAGGGGAATGTTATCACTGCCACAAAACAGGACACTGGACACGGAGTACTTGGATCTCAAGAAGAAGCATGGGGATGCTTCCGCTTCAGGTGTGTTTGTGACAGAAAACTGTTTTTCAATAAACTCTGCTTCCTGGGTATTAGATACCGATTCATGTTCTCACATTTGCAATTCTATGCAGGGACTGAGAAATAGAAAGATTTTGAAGACTAGTGACCATACTCTCCGCGTTGGAAATGGTTCCAATGTACATAAAGTTGCAGTGGGAGAGTATAACTTGGGGTTGCCTTCTGGGTGTATATTGCTTTTGAACCCATGTTATTATGTACCTAGTATGCTTTGTAATATAATATCCGTTTCTTTGTTAGACAATGAAGGATATAATTTTGTATTGCAGAACAATGTTATGAAAATTCACCTGAATCAAATGTTGGTTGGGTATGGTACGCTTAATAACGGGGTATACGTCCTAAATCAACACACAGTTTTCAGCATACAACACACTAATAAAAGAAAACTTTCAGAAATAAATGAAGTTTTTCTTTGGCACTGTAGACTTAGTTATATTAACGAAACAAGACTAAACAAGTTACACAAAGATGGATATTTAAACCCTTTTGAATATAAATCTTATGCGACTTGCGAGTCTTGTATCAAGGGTAAAATGACCAAAACTCCATTTACCGGACACGGAGAAAGAGCGACTGAGCTCTTAGGCCTCATACATAATGATGTATGCGGGCCAATGTCTACACAGGAGGAGGTTTTTCATACTTCATTACTTTCACTGATGATTTCTCAAGATTCGGTCATGTATTTTTATTAAAGCACAAGTCCGAAGATTTCGAGAAATTCACTGAATATAAACTCGAAGTAGAAAAAAAAACCGGCTTGAGCATCAAAATGCTTCAATCAGATCGAGGTGGAGAGTACCTCTGTACAGAGTTTGCAGACTTCCTAAAAGAGAATGGGATTCACTCTCAGCTCACTCCTCCTTACACACCACAGCACAACGGTGTGTCAGAACGTCGGAATCGGAACCTATTATATATGGTCCATTCCATGATGAGTGATGCTGAGTTACCTATCTCATTTTGGGGGCATGCATTGGACACTGCAGCATTTCTGTTGAACAAGGTCCCAACCAAAACCGTGTCTACCACGCCATATGAGATATGGTATGGGAAGAGGCCATCTCTTAAACGATTTAAGATTTGGGGTTGTCCGGCCTATGTTAAAAAGCAAAATGCGGACAAACTCGAGACACGGTCAGTCATGTGTAATTTTGTGGCATATCCAAAGAATTCTTATGGATATCTTTTCTAGCATAAGGAGGAACAAAAGGTGTTTGTTTCTCAATATGCCACGTTTTTGGAAAAAGAGTATTTTTACACATGATACAGATGGCGGTGTGGTAGATCTAGAAGAGGTTCTAGAAACACAAACTACAAATGACGACTTGGTTGAACCGGCTGTTGCAATAGAAACAGAGAAACCTCGGCCACTCCGTAGGTCTGGTAAGACTTTTCGCCCACCGGAGAGGTACTACGGTTTCCTCATTGATGGTGACAGAGAAGACTGCATCATGGAAGATGATGATCCTACTAGTTTTCAACAAGCTATCACGAGTGGAGACTCTGTGAAGTGGCTGGATGCCATGAGATCCGAAATGGAGTCTATGTACACCAACAAAGTATGGACTTTGGACATTGTACCCCCTGGGGTAAAACCTGTGGGGTGCAAATGGATCTTTACAAGAAAGATTGGTGTAGATGGGCAGGTAGAGACCTATAAGGCAAGACTTGTGACGAAGGGTTTTGGTCAAAGACCAGGTCTAGACTATGACGAAACTTTTTCTCCCGTGGCCATGCTTAAATCCATTCAGATCCTACTTGCTATCGCTGCTCACTACGACTATGAAATCTGGCAGATGGACGTTAAAATTGCATTTCCAAATGGAGATTTAGACGAATGCGTTTATATGTATCAGCCAGAGGGCTTCATTGACAGTGGGAGCAGCGGGAAAGCATGTAGACTGCTTAAATCCATTTATGGATTAAAGCAGGCATCACGGGGTTGGAACATCTGTTTCGATGATGTTATCAAAGAGTTTGATTTCATCAAAAATCCAGATGAACCTTGTGTTTATAAGAAGGCTGTAGGGAGAGCTGTCACATTCCTCGTATTGTACGTGGATGACATTCTTCTGATAGGAAATGATATTCCTATGCTGCAGTCGGTCAAATCTTTCTTATCACTAAGGTTCTCCATGAAGGACCTGGGTGATGCCACATACATTCTGGGCATTCGGATCTATAGCGATAGATCCAAGCGGTTATTGGGATTGTCCCAAACCAGGTACATCAACACCATCCTAAAAAGGTTTAGTATGGAAGACTCCAAGAGGGGTGCCTTACCCGCTAGCCATGTGGTCACTCTCTCTAAGGACTCTTGCCTAAAGAACAATGAAGAGAGAGCTCGCATGAGCATTATACCCTATGCTTCGGCTGTAGGATCTATAATGTATGCGATGTTATGTACACGCCTAGATGTAGTATATGCACTTAGTGTAGTAAGTAGGTATCAATCCAACTCAGGGGAGAATCACTGGATAGCTGTGAAGAACATTCTTAAGTACTTGCGAAGGACTAAAGAATTGTTCTTGGTGTTTGGTAATAGAGATCTCCAAATGGAGGCCTTTAACAATTCGAGCTTCCAGAGTGATAAGGATGACAACAGGTCTATCTCAGGGTTTGTATTTACCCTCAATAGAGGGGCGGTAAGTTGGAAAATTTCCAAAAAGGATACCGATGCAGACTCTATGATGGAGGCTGAGTACATTGCTGCGAATGATGCCGCCAAGGAAGCCGTCTGGATGAGGAAGTTCGTCTCGGAGCTGTTAGTTGTATGTATGCCCTAGAGGCCAGTATTGTACAGATGATGTATATTATATTGGATGCTTGGACATATATAGAGATGACTTTCTTGCTCGATATGATAGTATGCTATCTGGTTACTCTTTATCTTAACATGTACACTAGTCTCTTTAAACTGTCTTATAGTTACATGTTGGTAAAGCCCTTAGGATGTATACTTGACTACCTGGACTATGATGCAGATCATACTAGTGGGGACATGGTAGTCCATAAGTACATCCTTCAAGGTCCCTAGTCATAGGTGTATCGAGACGGGGCATCGATATACCAGTGTAGACTAGCGTATACGCTTCTCGACCCATGAGATGGGCGATGGATGATCCCATATCCATTGGTGTTTGACATCAGAGATGGTGTACGGGTGCTCAGTGGAGACTGGGTACACTGGACGGACTCGCCGAGAACTTCTAGATGGTATTATACCTCACGTCAGATGGCAGTTCTCAGGTGACACTTGTGCAGGTTAGTCTGTAGACCCGAGATCGTCATAGAGTCTTGTGTGATTCCCACTGTGCTTTGATCTCCACCTTACCACGTCCATGAGGGCGTGCAAAACGGTTGTCTTTGGGTACAGTCCCGAGTCACATGGAGGCAATAAGCGATAGGAGGGGTTTCGTCTCTCCCGGTATTGGGGGTTGATGTTGCGCTGTGCTCGATTGGCCGTAACAGGGAAGTCCCTGGCCAGGGCGGATCAGAGATTCGCTGGTAAGTGTTACCAGTAGTTTCTCGACCTGTTATGAGCCTCACATCTGCACGACTTATCGAGTAATGGGGTCTGACGTTTACTACCCCTAGACTTGATATGCGACGTATCAGACGAACAGATCGGACTGTACGGTAAGTGTTACTGGTTGGATTCACAGGAGTGTGAGCGGGCTTGCTCGTCGATCTTCTGATCGCTCAATACCCGGGTGGCCGTTACGTTTAGCAGACCGCTTGCGGCTTGTGGGTGCTTGATATGATCATCATCTGCTACCGGCGTATTGACGAGTCTTTAGAGTCCTACACAGAGGTTTCCTGGCTCAAGCGAAACGAAATAGGAGAGCATATGAGATATGTGCAGGACCGAGAATAATGCGTGTATGTGATACCGCTTTTCATTCTCGCGATATATGTTTCGATTGGTGATATTCGATATGACCTAGTTATCGAATCATAGATTCGATAAATCGATACATTGGATTCTAGTCGGTTATGTGTGACATGACCGGATCATTGAATCAAATGTTGATTTAATGATTTAATGTATAATTATATATTTGATATATTACTTTGCATTAACTAGTATTGGTTCCCTTTAAATGGATATTCTCACTTGATGTGCAAATTGTATATGTGATATATTTTTGTGCACATGTTTGTATCATGTATGATCATGCATGCTCATTTGGTTAAGTGTATAGAATTAAACTTAGGTTAAGAAAGTGATTAGGGTTTTTATTTATCCATTCTTTTATTTATTAATTTTTGGAAAAAGAATGGGATAAGAATACAAAATGGTTGCTTTCATTCTTGAACATTGTTGAAGCTTCATGAAGCTTCGACTTTGTGACCATTTTGTCTTCACACTAAACCCTAACCATTCTTCTAACCTTAGTTAACTCACTACACTTAACTATGGTTCTCTTTATGATAAGTATTGATTTAATTTTATTTTATCTCAACACTTATCATATTCTTTCTTCTTCTTCATCTTCATCTTCAAGGAGAAAGCTTGATGCCATCAATGGCAACTTGATTTCTAAAGTGAGAAATCCAATTCTAAAGTGAACCCACCTCCTATCTCTTCACCCTCTACCTCTTTCCAAGTTGTTTTGGGTGTTTTCTTCACAAGTTTCACAACTTTGTGAAGTCGTAGCTTGAACTTGTGATGCTTCGACGTAGATCGTCTTTGACACGAAGCCGACGACCTATTCCGCTCGCTTTCCCGATGAAACCGATGAACGAGTCTAAGATTGGAAAAGGACAGCGAGAGGAGCACTACGTTGAGCTAAGGAAGTGGATATTCGGATCTACAAAGGTTGTAGAATCTAACTTTTAGTTAAGTAGTTAACTAGATTATCTTTTCGCCTAAACATCTAGTCTAAGATCCGTAGTCTAGGGTTTCTCGGCACCATTTTTTTTAAATTGGCATGTTCGATGCCTTTTGAGACCTCACTAGAGTGCCTAGGAACCTTTCACTGGTATCAGAGCCTAGCTAGAGCCTTAGGCGAAGTCTAGACGCAATTTGAAGCCTGAACGAACCCGAAACCCTAAACTTAACATGCTCTCTGTACATTTTCTAAAATCTGGGATTTTTCAAGATTAAAAATGCCTAAAAAATTCAGTAGGAATATCTAAGAATTATGGTGAAACACGAGCTCATGAAGCTTCCAAACAGCCGCGGAAACGCGGCAGAAGCATGGCTTCTGCCGCTGTTCCGCGGCCAATTGTTCACTTTACCCAATATTGTTTGCACAGTAATTCTTCATTTCTGGTGATGAGTTTTATGGGAATTTTTAATAATTATTCCAGAGTTTAATTTTCTGGGGTGTTTTAGAGCTTCGGTGTTTCGACCGGATTATCAAATTTCGTCTTTGTGTACTTCCGGATAATTTATAGAATATGTTAAAAAGTTCGACCGGATATAAATACCCAACTTTTCCCCTGTCGGGAAATTTCCAAGTGTTGGATTTTTCCGTAGTTTAACGACATTCTAAGTAGTGCAAGTAATGCGATGGACACTCTAGAAGACAACAAACCTTAACTCGATTATGTGACCGTCTTGAACTGCCCTTTGAACCGTCGGGTTTGGGGCAGTACGGCGTGCCACATGTGAGGCGTTGGCTTGACCCTTCTATGGCTGGACCGTTGGTACTGAGGCACTAACTGAATGTTGTTAGACTTATTTCATGTGTTGGACTGTATCGGGAAAACTTGGGTATTCGACTGTTCGATCGGAAAGTTTAACATTTTCTGTTTATCTGGAATGTGATACAATAATTGGAATTCACAAACACTTATGAGATAACTGAATGAATGTTATAAATCTAGCAGTTTAGTCCCACATGCTATTGAAAAGAGTTTTCGATAATGAGACTAAAATGCGGGATTTATTTCTGTTAGGCATGTGATGTCTATGTATTTCATTTGATTAGGCATGCGATGTCTAAAGAAGTTGCGGATTCCAATTGTTGTAGTTTTACACTTTCTTTTCTGTGACCGTAACTGTAATATGTGATATCGCCGGTTTCGTTGCTATATGTCAACGACAATTGGGATGCGCATATTTACTTACGTTGATGACATGTGATGTTATGTGTTGCTGGATATGTTATATTGGATCGTCGTGTTTGAATAGCCGGGGGTTTTTATGTGAGATGAGTGTTTTTCATTTTCATTCATGTAAAAACTTGTATGTAATATTCTTTTATTTGGGGCACTTCCAGGTAGCGGAAGTTGTCACCCTTTGTATATTATTTACTTTTCCGCATTAGGATAGACCCAAGGAGGGGAGCACAAGTAACCGGGTTCTGGGGTCCAGTGGGAGACCAACTCGAGGAGTCGAGTCCGGGTCTCCTAACCCTAGAATTGGCAGGGTTGCTTGCCGCTCTCGTAGGGGTCTAGGGGTGTGGGATTGGCTATTCATCACGACCGTGGAATCCGTGTCTTATACTGGCTCGTATTGAAAACACGGACGTCCTAGTATATCCAATATTTCATATGTTGATTCTGCTGCGATATCTGTGTTGTGATTCTGTGATGGATATAGTATATAGTATATATGATATATTATATAGACGTTACTTATGTTTTACACCAGCGCTAGCCCTGCCCTGCTCTGTCGTTTGTTACCTAACCTAACGGTGCACGAGGGGACATCGAAGCGAATGCGGATGGCATAAGTGTACGTCATATCTATCTGTGATGTTTAGGTATTTAAATGATGGGACTTCATTAATGTGATTAATGAAAGATAAGAAACCTAAGATGTTGTGGAATCGAATTTTAAAATAAAACAGGTAGCTACAGTTCTTGCTTTGCACAGCGGTATATATGATATACCCTGCACCTTATTCGATGAGGAAAGGACCGAGATCCCTTCACCGGGAGTGACTCCTTTAGCAATAACTGGCAGATGCTACACACTCTGTTTGCTTTTGACTGCTTTTGGGTTTTTGCTTTGCACAGCGATATATATGATATATCCCGCACCTCATTCGACGAGGAAAGGACCAAGATCCCTTCCCCGGGAGTGACTCCTTTAACAAAACTAGAAAAGCCTCAAAATCACTCCATTTCAAAACATCATTTGATTCTACAACGATATCAAGTTCATTACGCTCATGGTTTTCAGAAAAACCTGGCGTAGCCCTCCGTCATTTCAGATCAGTGGTAGTTAGTATTCGTGCTACGTTTATTGGCCTACGTCAAGGCGTAGTGTGCGGTAGCTAACTAGTATTTATCTGCTTATGCATATGATGCAGATTGGATTACGGTACTCGTGCGACTTTGTTGGCCTGCATCAAGGGTCGTACTGGTGGGTTTAATTCAATCAGGAAATGACGGGTTGAACTTGACTAGCGCACTATGGTTTGTTGGCCTGCGTCAAGGTCATAGGACGCTAGGGGCAAAAATATTATCGGGAATTTCAAGTGTTGAAATTTGCAATGAGATTGCATACCTTCTATGAGATAGTTGGATCCCGATACCCACTGCGAGTAAGAGTTACTCCTGGGAGAGTTTTACACATTGCAATTAGTCGATCAAGTTGGTGTCTAGAAAGGTGTTAACGAGGTTACGCCTCTGGGAAAACGAGGTTTACATTAATTAGGCTCATGCGAAAGCACGGGGGACCTCCCTCAAAGTACCGACACTGGCCTGGCTGAAAGATTGGCGAACTTGTAGTGTGTAATTAATCCCATCTAGTCTTTCCTTTTAAGGTTTGGAGGAAGATTTGATAAAAAGCAGTGGGAGCCATCCTGATTAGATAAGATAATAACCAATCTGATCTTGCACGAGCATACGCTAAAGTGTTTTCTTCTCTCTCTCTCCAGGTAGCGACCATTTCATGCCCTAATAAAGATAATAATATGGATGTATTGACCGAACCCGCATGTTATACTGTGCTGGGGAACGTTGGTTCCGTTCTTTCTTATAAGAGTTATAGGAATGAACAGGATATAGGGGAATGCCAGGATTCCCATGCCACCCGAATGAAGAAAGTACATGTTGATGCATTTTCTTCGGGTGTGTTCGTTACTGAGAACTGTTTCTCCATTTGCTCTATGTCCTGGGTATTAGATACCGGGTCAGGATCCCATATATGTAATCAGTTACATGGGCTAAGGAAAGGTAGAGAACTTGGAGAAGGTGATAAAGACATTAGAGTTGGAAATGGTGCAATTGTTGCAGCTAAGACTGTCGGGGAATATCACCTTGTATTACCAACTGGTGATACATTGGTTCTGAACGAATGCTATTACATGCCGAACCTGATATGCAACATTATATCGGTTTCTTTATTGAGTAAAGAGGATATAATTTTGTATTGCAGGACAATGTTATGAACATTTTCCGTGACCAAAAGTTGGTTGGATCAGGCACGTTGTGCAATGGCATTTATGTTCTAAATCAATCAATGGTTCTGAGCATAACAAACACACACAAGAGGAAGAGTTCTGAACTCAACGAATCCTTCTTGTGGCATTGTAGACTGGGCCACATCAATGCGACACGACTGGCTAAGTTGCATAAAGATGGATATTTAAATCCGTTTGAATTTTCATCTTATGACACTTGCCAGTCATGTCTCAAAGGCAAGATGACCAAAACTCCGTTTACGGGACACGGAGAAAGAGTTACCGAACTCTTGGGACTGATACATAGTGATGTATACGGTCCCATGTCTACACATGCCAGGGATGGTTCTCCGTACTTCATTACATTCACTGACGATCTCTCTAAGTTCGGGTATGTGTTCTTGATGAAACACAAATCAGAAGCTTTTGAGAAATTTAGGGAATATAAACAAGAAGTTGAGAACCAAACCGGAAAAAGTATTAAAATCCTACAATCTGATCGAGGAGGAGAATACTTAAGCAATGAATTCCTGGACTTCCTAAAAGAGAATGGGATTCTCTCTCAGCTGACTCCTCCATATACACCACAGCACAACGGTGTATCAGAACGCAGGAATCGCACCCTATTAGATATGGTGCGCTCTATGATGAGCAAAGCTGAGTTACCTATTTCCTTCTGGGGATATGCACTGGAAACAGCTGCAGACCTATTGAATATGTAAGTCCATATTGCGACCCCCGGTGCTTACGGGGAGGCGGAAACGGTATAAAAAAACAAATTTTTATCGCAAGAGGCAACATGGACTAAACAAGGTCGGGATCGTGTCTAAACTAAACTAGCAAATACGCTAAAGAGAGTTAGCTACTCGGATGAAGGTTATACCTAAACTTGAACTCCTTCTTCTTGAAAACTTGTAGAGGTTGATGGTTCTCTTTTCGTCGCCTTCTTCCGTCGAAGATGGATCCACCTCGAAGGTTCGACCTTTGGGCTCTTCCTCGATCTTTGAGTGAACTAGGGCTTCCGGCTTGCTAAACCATGAACCTAGAATGAGTAGAGAGTGACTAGGGTTTGCTTTTCTTTTTTAAAGAGAAGGATTCTCAACACATGAGAAGGTTTCTCTTTTGCTAGAGGAAGAAGAAGATGAAGTGAGGAGAGAGAATGAATATGATAGAATGAGCTATCTTTTCTTTCTTGCAACCATAATGCCAAAAGAAAAGAATTATCTAATAATAATAATTGAAAATGAGAATAGTTGATGGTAATTTGGAATGACCACTACCATGCTTCATGTAAGCATAAATCAAGGAGGACTTTTTAAAGCATGATGGTGGTCAACATTCAACCATGGTCAACAAGTCAACCATGGTCAACAAGTCAACAAAATCAACCATAACAAAATTCTCATTTAATTACTATTATTAATAGATAATTTATAAATCCATTAGGGTTTGGAAAATGAAGACTGTCAACTGTGCATACGCACCCGTTCCGAAACCCTAATGAAAAACCTCATCCTCCGCCTCAAGCAACTGTGCATACACACCTGCATTCTCGTTCCGAGGAACAAGAATACCAAGAGATAAAAGCAACCCCCAAAACATATACCATTATCTGGCTCAAACCAGAGCCTGTCAGTATAATCCGTCCGGACTCCAAACGTGCACAAGTGCGCGGATGAGAACGAACCCTGTCGCAAAACCATGCGACCTCTACTCTGTTTTGCCCAGAGGCGAATACCCTCTGTGTGGGACTCTAAAGACTCGACACTACGCTGGCAGTGGGTTTAACCACAGACCGCAAGCGGCACTAGCTGTGCGTAACGGTCCCCAGGTAGATGCCGACAAGAAGGCTGACGAGGTGAAACCCCATCTGAACTCCTACTGAGTCTGAATGTGACAGTCTCCGTACAGTCCTGTCTGTTCGTCTGATACATCGCATGGCGGGCCTAGGGGGTGGTAAACGTCAGTCCCCCAATAGCGGTACAAGTCGTGCCGGAGCGAAGCCGAAAACACCCTGAGATAACACTGGAAACCTACCAGTATATCTCGTTTGCCCTGGCCAGGGACTACTCGTGTAATGGCTCTCCTAGACACAGCGCGATGTCAACCCCCAATACCGGGAGAGACGAATCCTGTCTAACCGTCACTGCCTCCAAGTGCTTCGGGACTGCACCCAACCACCACCTGTTTGCACGACTCCTTTGAGCCGTGGTAGGGTAGTGATCAAAGTGCAGTGGGAACACACTTGAGGCGAAGTGCCAGTGTCAAGTCAGCGGACTAAGCTGTACTCATGTCACCTGGGAACTGATAACTGACGATAGGTATAATACCAACCTGTCAGTTCCCGACGAGTCCTGTCCAGTGTACTCGTAACCCAACGAGCACCCGTATACTATCTCCAGTACGACGTACTGATGGCTGTGGGACAGACCATCTCCCACACTGGGATGAGAAGCGCATACGCTAGTCTACTCCGGAGTATCGATGCCCTGTCTCGATAGTCCTGCGACTAGGGACCTGTATAAGGATGTGCTTATAGATTACCCAGCCCCCACTAGTGTGACTGCCATCATAACGCTGGTAATCAAGCAAAGATCCTAAGGGCTCCACTAATGCGTATAAGTGATATACTGAAATAAACACAAGTACACATTGAAGTAGAAACAAACCAAGTAGCATACTACTATTTTGAGCAAGATTGTATATACAAGGTGAATATCCCAAGCATCCATTAAGTAATATACAAACTAGTATGATACAGTAATGGCCTCTAGGGCATATACACTAACAATCTCCCACTTGCACTAAGGCCATGTACTGGCGTATCGAAGACCTATCATCTCGATCAGCCGCTCGAACTGAGTCTGGGGCAAGGCCTTGGTGAATGGATCTGCAGTGTTGTCTTCTGAAGCGACTCTCCGAACCTCGATCTCCTGGCGATCCACGATCTCCCTGATCAGGTGATACCGCCTCAAGATGTGCCTGGATCTCTGATGGGACCTGGGTTCCTTCGCTAAAGCTATAGCCCCGTTGTTGTCGCAATACAGAGGTATTGGATCAACAATGGACGGAACCACCTGAAGTTCTTTCAAGAACTTCCTCATCCAGACAGCTTCTTTTGCGGCATCAGATGCAGCGATGTATTCCGCTTCCCTCGTCGAGTCTGCAACGGTTTCCTGTTTGGAACTCTTCCAACACACCGCCCCTCCATTGAGGGTGAAGACAAAACCCGACATGGACTTGGAATCATCCTTGTCACTCTGGAAGCTGGAGTCAGCAAAGGCCTCGATCTGGAGGACTTTTCCGCCATACACCAAGAACATCTCCTTAGTCCTTCTCAGGTACTTGAGAATGTTCTTTACTGCTATCCAGTGTTTCTCCCCAGGGTTTGACTGATACCGGCTTACCACACTCAGTGCATAAGCTACATCCGGTCTGGTACATAACATCGCATACATTATAGAGCCTACCGCAGAAGCGTAGGGTATAATAGACATGCGATCCCTCTCCAAATCAGTCTTGGGAGACATCTCTTTAGAGAGGGTGATCCCGTGACAAGCCGGTAGGTTACCGCACTTGGAATCTTCCATACTGAACCTCTTCAGTATGGTGTCGATGTACCTGGACTGTGAAAGTCCTAATATCCTCTTGGATCTGTCACGGTAGATCCGGATACCCAGAATGTATGAGGCATCACCCAGGTCTTTCATGGAGAACCTGTGTGACAAGAACCCCTTGACAGATTGTAGCATAGGAATGTCATTTCCTATTAAGAGAATGTCATCCACGTATAAAACGAGGAATACTACAGTTCTCGCTACAAATCTACTATAGATGCATGGTTCATCTGGATTTTTGATAAAGCCAAATTCTTTGACCGTCTCATCAAAGCAGATGTTCCAACTCCGCGATGCCTGCTTTAGTCCATAGATGGACTTAAGCAACTTGCACACCTTTCCGCTGCTCCCACTCTGAATGAAACCCTCTGGTTGGTCCATATAGACACACTCCTCTAAATTTCCATTTAGAAAAGCTGTCTTTACGTCCATTTGCCAGATCTCATAATCGTGGAAGGCAGCAATGGCAAGAAGGATCCGAATGGATTTCAGCATGGCTACTGGAGAAAAGGTTTCGTCATAGTCCAAGCCAGGTCTTTGACGAAAACCCTTTGCTACCAGCCTAGCTTTATAGGTCTCAACCTGTCCATCTACACCAATCTTCCTTTTGAAGATCCACTTGCATCCTACGGGTTTTACCCCGTCTGGAGCAATGTCCAACGTCCATACCTTGTTGGTGTACATGGACTCCATTTCGGTCCGCATTGCATCCAGCCATTTCACTGAGTCAACGCTCTGAACGGCCTGCTGGAAGCTAGTAGGCTCATCATAATTTATGATGCAATCCTCTCTATCCCCGTCTATGAGAAAACCGTAGTATCTCTCGGGCGGATGAGACTGCCTACTACTCCTGCGGAGTGGCGCAGGAATGTTCTGTTCTGTTGAACCCTCTGGTTCCACTAAGCTTTTAGTAACAGTTTGTGGTTCTGGAACCTCTTCCAGTTCTATTGTGTTCCCACTTATCTGGGTTTCTAAAAACTCAGTTTCCAAGAAGCGGGCATGCTGAGAAACAAAGACCTTTTGCTCCTCAGCGGAATAGAAAAGATACCCCCTGGAGTTCCTTGGGTATCCCACAAACTTACACTGTACTGAACGTGCCTCAAGTTTGTCCGCATGCTGCTTTTTTACAAAAGCTGGACATCCCCATACCTTAAGATACTTAAGACAGGGTTTCTTCCCAGTCCACATCTCATATGGGGTGGTAGGCACAGTCTTGGTGGGAGCCTTGTTCAAGAGATACGCAGCTGCTTCTAGTGCATATCCCCAGAATGATCGCGGTAACTCAGCGTTACTCATCATGGACCGAACCATATCCAATAGGGTTCGGTTCCGTCTCTCCGATACGCCGTTATGTTGCGGAGTGTATGGAGGAGTAAGCTGAGAGATAATACCATTCTCTTTTAAGTAATTCAGGAATTCGGCACTTAAATATTCTCCACCTCGATCCGATCTTAGAATCTTAATACTTTTGCCGGTCTGTTTCTCTACTTCACACTTATACTCCTGGAATTTTCCAAAGGCCTCGGACTTATGTTTCATTAAAAAGACATAACCGTACCTTGAGAAGTCATCCGTAAAAGTAATGAAGTAAGAATGTCCGCTTCGGGCATGTGTAGACATTGGACCGCACACGTCACTGTGTACGAGTCCTAAGAGCTCGCTCGCTCTTACTCCATGTCCAGTAAACGGAGTCTTTGTCATCTTTCCTTTGAGACAGGATTGACAAGTGGCATACGACTGATATTCGAACGCATTCAAATACCCTTCTGTATGTAACTTAGTCAACCTTCTCTCATTGATGTGACCCAATCTACAATGCCATAAGAAAGTCTGATTCATTTCCGGAGACTTTCTTTTGTGTGTATTCTGGACGTTGAAAATCTGTGGTTGGTTTAATACGTATATACCATTACTCAATGTACCTGACCCAATCAAAACTTGATTAAGGTGAATGTTTACAACATTACTTACAAACGCAAATTCATAACCTTCTTTAGAAACTAAAGATACAGAAATGATATTACAAGTTGCGTTGGGTACAAAAAAGCAATTACGCAAAACCAAAACATGTCCATCTGACATTCCCAGGTGATAGTCCCCCACGGCTTTAGCATCCATGCTAGCTCCGTTCGCAACTCTGAGGGTCATGTCACCTGCCTTCAAAACCCTACGGTTTCTCAACGCCTGCAAAGAATTACAGATATGAGATCCTGATCCGGTATCCAATACCCAGGAAGTAGAGTTTATTGAAAGACAGTTTTCAATAACATACACACCTGAAGCTGAAGCTGCAACCTGCTTCAATTCCTGTGTTCTGGCCTTCCAGGCCCTGCAATCATTCTTCCAGTGTCCTTTCTTATGACAAAAGAAGCATTCTTCCTTATCCACAAGCTTCCCCGCTATCTTTGTTGCTTTACCTTTTCCCTTCGTATCCACTTTACTAACACCGCCCCTTGGTTTGGCGGGGGCCTTCTTCTTCTTTCCCTTGGCTTTCGCCTTGGACCTAGAAGAAGATGATCCTCCTACAAACAAAGTGGATGTTTCCCTACCTTTCTGTAGGGTGCCCTCTGCGCTCCTCAGCATGTTGAGGAGCTCTGAAAGTTCAACCTCTTTTTCTTGTAGGTTGAAGTTCAGTATGAACTGGGCGTAAGTGGAAGGAAGGGACTGGAGAACTATATCCGTATATAGCTCACTCTCCAATGTGATCCCTAGGTCAGCGAGCTGCTCAATGTAGCCGATCAACTTTAGCACATGCTCGGCTACTGATGATCCGACGGCCATTCTTGTCGAAAATAACTTTTTCGACGCTTCGTATCTTGCGATACGAGATTGCTCTCCATACAGTTCTTTTGTATGGAGCAATATGGATTCCATGTCCATATTCTCATGCCTCCTCTGATGTTCGTTGTCCATCGAGGCAAGCAGGAGGCACTTGGCCTTCGCGCTATCAATCTCCCAAGTCTTGCGGATTTCCTTATCCGCGACACTGGAAGTTGGACCAGGGACAGGGGGAGCTTTGGTGGTAAGAAGATACCCCAGCTTGTCATAAGTGATTGCTATCTTGACATTCCTGAGCCAATCTTTGTAGTTTGGCCCTGTCAGTTTGTTTTTATCTAGGAGTAACTTAAGTCC
The DNA here is from genome assembly GCA_030015575.1 of Agapanthus africanus. Taxonomy (NCBI): domain Eukaryota; kingdom Viridiplantae; phylum Streptophyta; class Magnoliopsida; order Asparagales; family Amaryllidaceae; genus Agapanthus; species Agapanthus africanus. The sequence goes on from JASDDO010000029.1 coordinate 223,357,758, forward strand.
AGTCATGTTGATTGGTCGCTGCAATTAGGAGAGAGAAGAAGAAACACTCAGCATGATGCTCTTGCAAGTTTAGAGTGGTTTTTAGTTTGTCTAAACAGGATGGCTCCCACTGTTTCTCGAATCCCTCCTCAAACCATAAAGGAAGAATTAGTCAGGATCAATCCCACCGTACAATACTTGCTTAACCGTTCAGCCAGGCCGGTGTCGGTACTTCGAGGGAGGTTTTCCAACGCTTTCGCGAAGTTCCTTAATTAGAGAACCTCTTTTCCCTGGGGGCGTAGCCCCGCTAACACCTTTCTAGGCACCTACTAGGTTTATAGCATTGATCGTTAAGTGAGAAATTTCCCGAGGAGTAGCATATACTCACAGTAGGATCGGGATCCAAATATCATCGCGTGACGAAACTGAAGGAATCCTACCAGAATCATCACACTCCAAATGGTATGCAAATCTAGCAAGTTTCAGTACTTATGAAACTCCCGATGTGGATTTTTGCCCCATGCTCTTATGACCTTGACGAAGGTCAACAAATCATAAGTCACATGTCAAGTTCTGCCCGTCATTATCCAGGTTAATTTGAATCCACCCGTATATACCTTTGACGAAGGTCAACAAGGTAATGCGAGTGTCCCAAACCAACGCATCTATCTATGCTACATATGAACACCCAATAGCTACCAATCACTATGCCTTGACGAAGGTCAACAAACACAGCTTGAATACTATTGAATATTCATACGAAACGACGGAGGGCTACGAATGGTTTTGGCAAAACCGTGAACGTAGTGAACTTGATTTGGTCGATGGAACGAGATAGCTTTTAAAAGGAGTGGCTCAAGCTCCGCATTTAAAAGTTGTTTTTGAAAAGAACCGAGTGGTTTTTCGAAAGTGTTCCAACGACTTTAACTTGGTTTATTATCTTGCATTAGTTCTTTTAATGCGTGATATTCTTGCATTAGTACTTTTAATGCGTCCCATCATTTAATCCTACCATTGCAGAAAACAACCAAAATATGACGTACGCTTATGCCATTCGCATTCGCCACGGGGCCCCGTCATTACCCGTTAGGTTACTTAACTAACGACAGAGCGGGGGCTGGGCTAGCGCGGCTGTAAAACATAAGCAACGCCTAAATAGAAAGCAATGATAGACATTACAGATCACAGATGAATACATTGGATATACTAGCAATCCGCAATCCTTTCGAGCCTGGAACGAAAAGCGGATAACACGGTCGCGGTGAATAGCCAAATACCCCACCCAAGACCCCTACGGGTGCGGCAAACTACCCGCCAAGTCCTCGGTAGTTTGTGCACCCCTCCATGGGTCTATCCTAGGAGCAAAAACAGTAAAAAGAATTATACAATGACGGCTACAACCCCGACCCGGTTGTACGGCCAAACAAATAATAATTATTACATCAATTTACATTTACAATGAATGAAAGAAAAACAAAAGCTCATCTCACATCCACCCCGGCTATTCACCCACGACAGTCCAACACATTCATATACACATTCCAGCACATTACAGATCATGTATAACCCCGACTAATCGACTTATAGCGATTAGCCGACGTTCAATACATGCAAACATCACAGATATAACCATCATAGTCAAAGTGCAGTGAAGTTCGAAAAAAATACGGAATTATAGGACCTCAAAAGGAAATTTCAGTTCTGGAAAATCTGGGCACATATAATATATTTTAAAAATCCCAAAACGAACACACAAACACTCTGCACGAAAATCGATGGACAGAAGGCGACAAAACGCGGCGCTTCCGCCGCACATACCTACCTCGTGCGGCGGAAGGGCGGCGTTTTGAGGGAATTAGGTCATCGTTTTTCATGGGTGAACTCACAAAACCCTGAGACGATTTTACAAGTATAAAGTTTTTCATTTTGGGCCAAAAAAAATTCAACAGAAACTCAGGTTTTGTAATTTTTCCGGTTTTGTGATTTTTCGTTTCCGAACTTCGTTACACTTCACTACCAAGCTAGTTTAAGTTTAGTTAGGCTCTGATACCACTGTAAGTCCATATTGCGACCCCCGGTGCTTACGGGGAGGCGGAAACGGTATAAAAAAACAAATTTTTATCGCAAGAGGCAACATGGACTAAACAAGGTCGGGATCGTGTCTAAACTAAACTAGCAAATACGCTAAAGAGAGTTAGCTACTCGGATGAAGGTTATACCTAAACTTGAACTCCTTCTTCTTGAAAACTTGTAGAGGTTGATGGTTCTCTTTTCGTCGCCTTCTTCCGTCGAAGATGGATCCACCTCGAAGGTTCGACCTTTGGGCTCTTCCTAGATCTTTGAGTGAACTAGGGCTTCCGGCTTGCTAAACCATGAACCTAGAATGAGTAGAGAGTGACTAGGGTTTGCTTTTCTTTTTTAAAGAGAAGGATTCTCAACACATGAGAAGGTTTCTCTTTTGCTAGAGGAAGAAGAAGATGAAGTGAGGAGAGAGAATGAATATGATAGAATGAGCTATCTTTTCTTTCTTGCAACCATAATGCCAAAAGAAAAGAATTATCTAATAATAATAATTGAAAATGAGAATAGTTGATGGTAATTTGGAATGACCACTACCATGCTTCATGTAAGCATAAATCAAGGAGGACTTTTTAAAGCATGATGGTGGTCAACATTCAACCATGGTCAACAAGTCAACCATGGTCAACAAGTCAACAAAATCAACCATAACAAAATTCTCATTTAATTACTATTATTAATAGATAATTTATAAATCCATTAGGGTTTGGAAAATGAAGACTGTCAACTGTGCATACGCACCCGTTCCGAAACCCTAATGAAAAACCTCATCCTCCGCCTCAAGCAACTGTGCATACACACCTGCATTCTCGTTCCGAGGAACAAGAATACCAAGAGATAAAAGCAACCCCCAAAACATATACCAGTATCTGGCTCAAACCAGAGCCTGTCAGTATAATCCGTCCGGACTCCAAACGTGCACAAGTGCGCGGATGAGAACGAACCCTGTCGCAAAACCATGCGACCTCTACTCTGTTTTGCCCAGAGGCGAATACCCTCTGTGTGGGACTCTAAAGACTCGACACTACGCTGGCAGTGGGTTTAACCACAGACCGCAAGCGGCACTAGCTGTGCGTAACGGTCCCCAGGTAGATGCCGACAAGAAGGCTGACGAGGTGAAACCCCATCTGAACTCCTACTGAGTCTGAATGTGACAGTCTCCGTACAGTCCGGTCTGTTCGTCTGATACATCGCATGGCGGGCCTAGGGGGTGGTAAACGTCAGTCCCCCAATAGCGGTACAAGTCGTGCCGGAGCGAAGCCGAAAACACCCTGAGATAACACTGGAAACCTACCAGTATATCTCGTTTGCCCTGGCCAGGGACTACTCGTGTAATGGCTCTCCTAGACACAGCGCGATGTCAACCCCCAATACCGGGAGAGACGAATCCTGTCTAACCGTCACTGCCTCCAAGTGCTTCGGGACTGCACCCAACCACCACCTGTTTGCACGACTCCTTTGAGCCGTGGTAGGGTAGTGATCAAAGTGCAGTGGGAACACACTTGAGGCGAAGTGCCAGTGTCAAGTCAGCGGACTAAGCTGTACTCATGTCACCTGGGAACTGATAACTGACGATAGGTATAATACCAACCTGTCAGTTCCCGACGAGTCCTGTCCAGTGTACTCGTAACCCAACGAGCACCCGTATACTATCTCCAGTACGACGTACTGATGGCTGTGGGACAGACCATCTCCCACACTGGGATGAGAAGCGCATACGCTAGTCTACTCCGGAGTATCGATGCCCTGTCTCGATAGTCCTGCGACTAGGGACCTGTATAAGGATGTGCTTATAGATTACCCAGCCCCCACTAGTGTGACTGCCATCACAACGCTGGTAATCAAGCAAAGATCCTAAGGGCTCCACTAATGCGTATAAGTGATATACTGAAATAAACACAAGTACACATTGAAGTAGAAACAAACCAAGTAGCATACTACTATTTTGAGCAAGATTGTATATACAAGGTGAATATCCCAAGCATCCATTAAGTAATATACAAACTAGTATGATACAGTAATGGCCTCTAGGGCATATACACTAACAGAATATGGTTCCCACCAAAACCTTGCCGACCACTCCATATGAGATATGGAAAGGAAAGAGACCATGTCTTAATTATGTTAAGATATGGGGTTGTCCGGCCTATGTAAAAACGCAAAATCCGGACAAACTCGCGGCAAGGTCCATTCTGTGTAAGTTTATTGGATATCCCAAACATTCGCGAGGGTATATCTTCTACCACCCTGAGGAACAAAGAGTGTTTGTTTCTCGGCATGCCACCTTTTTAGAAAAGGAATTTCTTGAAAAAGAGATTAGTGGTCATGAGGTAGAACTGGAAGAGGTTCCAGCTGCAGAAGCTACAACAGAAGATATGGTGGAACCAGAGGATTCCGTAGTTCCCGATGAACCCCAGCCACTCCACCGATCTAGTAGGGTTCCTCGCCAACCTGAGAGATACTACGATTTTCTCATGGACGGTGGGAGCGAGGATTGCATCATGGAGGATGATGACCCAACTAGCTTCGAGCAGGCCATCACGAGTGGGGACTCAGTGAAATGGCTGGATGCTATGCGGTCCGAGATGGAATCCATGTACACCAACAAAGTATGGACTTTGGACGTTGCTCCTGAAGGGGTAAAACCCATTGGGAGCAAGTGGATCTTCAAGAAGAAACTTGGTGTAGATGGGAAAGTGGAGACTTTCAAAGCTAGACTTGTAGCAAAGGGTTTTCGTCAAAGACCAGGTGTGGACTATGACGAAACCTTTTCTCCAGTGGCTATGCTTAAATCCATCCGGATCATGCTTGCCATCGCTGCATATCATGATTACGAAATCTGGCAAATGGATGTTAAGACCGTCTTTCTAAACGGTGATTTAGAAGAGTGCGTGTTCATGACTCAGCCAGAGGGCTTCGTAGATAGTGGGAGCATCGGAAAGGTGTGCAAGCTGCTTAAATCCATTTATGGATTAAAGCAAGCATCGCGGAGTTGGAACATCTGCTTTGACGTCGTTATCAAATAGTTTGATTTCGTCAAAAATCCAGATGAACCTTGTATCTACAAGAAGGTGGCAGAGAGTAAGGTTGTCTTCCTCGTATTGTACGTGTACGACATACTCTTGATAGGAAATGATATTCCTATGCTGCAATCGGTCAAGCTCTTCTTATCACAGAGATTCTCAATGAAAGATCTTGGTGATGCCTCCTGCATATTGGGAATTAGGATCTATAGAGATAGATCCAAACGGATTTTGGGATTGTCCCAATCCAGGTACATTGACACCATACTAAAGAGGTTTAGTATGAAAGAGTCCAAGCGTGGGAACTTGCCCACGATCTCTGGAGTCACTCTCTCCAAAGAGATGTCTCCCAAGACTGATTTGGAGAGAGCTCGCATGCAAGGGATACCCTATGCTTCGGCAGTAGGCTCTATCATGTATGCGATGCTATGTACCAGACCCGATGTAGCATACTCACTAAGTATAGTGAGCAGGTATCAAGCTGATCCTGGAGAGAGTCACTGGACAGCTGTGAAGAGCATTCTCAAGTACTTACGAAGGACTAGAGATATGTTCTTGGTGTATGGTAACGGAGAACTCCAAGTGGAGTCCTTTACCGATTCGAGCTTCAAGAGTGATAAGGACGACTCTAAGTCGCAGTCGGGCTTTTTCTTTACCCTTTACGGAGGGGCGGTTAGCTGGAAGAGTTCCAAGCAGGAAACCGTGGCAGACTCGACAATGGAGCCTGAATACATTGCTGCCAACGATGCTACCAAAGAGGCTGTCTGGATCAAGAAGTTCATTACTGAACTTGGAGTGGTTCCATCCATTGAGCATCCAATACCTTTGTATTGCGATAACAATGGAGCGGTGGCTTTGGCCAAGGAACCCAGGTCCCATCAGCGATCCAGGCATATTCTGAGGCGGTATCACCTGATACGGGAGATAGTTGATCGCCGGGAGATCGAGGTCAGGAGGGTTGACACGAAGAACAACACGGCGGATCCACTCACGAAGGCCATTCCCCAGACACAGTTTGAGAGACTCTTCGGGATGCTCGGTATGCGATACTACAGCAGCTGGCCCTAGTGCAAGTGGGAGATTGTTAGTTGTATGTATGCCCTAGAGGCCAGTATTGTACAGATGATGTATATTATATTGGATGCTTGGACATATATAGAGATGACTTTCTTGCTCGATATGATAGTATGCTATCTGGTTACTCTTTATCTTAACATGTACACTAGTCTCTTTAAACTGTCTTATAGTTACATGTTGGTAAAGCCCTTAGGATGTATACTTGACTACCTGGACTATGATGCAGATCATACTAGTGGGGACATGGTAGTCCATAAGTACATCCTTCAAGGTCCCTAGTCGTAGGTGTATCGAGACGGGGCATCGATATACCATAGTAGACTAGCGTATAGGCTTCTCGACCCATGAGATGGGCGATGGATGATCCCATATCCATTGGTGTTTGACATCAGAGATGATGTACGGGTGCTCAGTCGAGACTGGGTACACTGGACGGACTCGCCGAGAACTCCCAGATGGTATTATACCTCACGTTAGATGGCAGTTCTCAGGTGACACTTGTGCAGGTTAGTCTGTAAACCCGAGATCGTCATAGAGTCTTGTGTGATTCCCACTGTGCTTTGATCTCCACCTTACCGCGTCCATGAGGGCGTGCAAAACGGTGGTCTTTGGGTACAGTCCCGAGTCACATGGAGGCAATGAGCGATAGGAGGGGTTTCGTCTCTCCCGTTATTGGGGGTTGATGTTGCGCTGTGCTCGATTGGCCGTAACAGGGAAGTCCCTGGCCAGGGCTGATCAGAGATTTGCTGGTAACTGTTACCAGTAGTTTCTCGACCCGTTATGAGCCTCACATCGGCACGACTTATCGAGTATTGGGGTCTGACGTTTACCACCCCTAGACTTGATATGCGACGTATCAGACGAACAGACCGGACTGTACGGTAAGTGTTACTAGTTGGATTCACAGGAGTGTGAGCGGGCTAGCTCGTCGATCTTCTGATCGCTCAATACCCGGGTGGCCGTTACGTTTAGCAGACCGCTTGCGGCTTGTGGGTGCTTGATATGATCATCATCTGCTACCGGCGTATTGACGAGTCTTTAGAGTCCTACACAGAGGTTTCCTGGCTCAAGCGAAACGAAATAGGAGCGCATATGAGATATGTGCAGGACCGAGAATAATGCGTGTATGTGATACCGCATTTCATTCTCGCGATATATGTTTCGATTGGTGATATTCGATATGACCTAGTTATCGAATCATAGATTCGATAAATCGATACATTGGATTCTAGTCGGTTATGTGCGACATGACCGGATCATTGAATCAAATGTTGATTTAATGATTTAATGTATAATTATATATTTGATATATTACTTTGCATTAACTAGTATTGGTTCACTTTAAATGGATATTCTCACTTGATGTGCAAATTGTATATGTGATATATTTTTGTGCACATGTTTGTATCATGTTTGATGATGCATGCTCATTTGGTTAAGTGTATAGAATTAAACTTAGGTTAAGAAAGTGATTAGGGTTTTTATTTATCCATTCTTTTATTTATTAATTTTTGGAAAAAGAATGGGATAAGAATACAAAATGGTTGCTTTCATTCTTGAACATTGTTGAAGCTTCATGAAGCTTTGACTTTGTGACCATTTTGTCTTCACACTAAACCCTAACCATTCTTCTAACCTTAGTTAACTCTCTACACTTAACTATGGTTCTCTTTATGATATGTATTGATTTAATTTTATTTTATCTCAACACTTATCATATTCTTTCTTCTTCTTCATCTTCATCTTCAAGGAGAAAGCTTGATGCCATCAATGGCAACTTGATTTCTAAAGTGAGAAATCCAATTCTAAAGTGAACCCACCTCCTATCTCTTCACCCTCTACCTCTTGCCAAGTTGTTTTGGGTGTTTTCTTCACAAGTTTCACAACTTTGTGAAGTCGGAGCTTGAACTTGTGATGCCTCGACGTAGATCGTCTTTGACACGAAGCCGACGACCTATTCCGCTCGCTTTCCCGATGAAACCGATGAACGAGTCTAAGATTGGAAAAGGACAGCGAGAGGAGCACTACGTGGAGCTAAGGAAGTGGATATCCGGATCTACAAAGGTTGTAGAATCTAACTTTTAGTTAAGTAGTTAACTAGATTATCTTTTCGCCTAAACATCTTGTCTAAGATCCGTAGTCTAGGGTTTCTCGGCACCATTTTTTTTAAATTGGCATGTTCGATGCCTTGTGAGACCTCACTAGAGTGCCTAGGAACCTTTCAGGAGCAAGGAGTAGTTCCAACCATTATTGATCCAATACCTTTGTATTGTGATAATAATGGGGCTATAGTGTTAGCCAAGGAGCCCAGGTCCCATCAGCGGTCCAGACACATCCTGAGGCACTTTCATTTGATCCGGAAGATTGTAGATCGCCGTGAGATCGAGATTAGGAGAGTAGACACAAAGAATAACACTGTGGATCCACTCACCAAGGCCCTCCCTCAGTCGCAGCATGAGCGACTTTCTGAGATGTTGAGTATGCGATACGCCAATAACTGGCCTTAGTATAAGTGGGAGATTGTTGGATATATGTATGCCCTAGAGGCCATTATATGATAGTGGATGTATTTATACATGTATATATATATTAAGTGTAAATTCTTGCTCGACATGATAGTATGCTATCTGGTTCTTCTTTATCTGACATGTTGACTTGACCATGCTTTTATTCATTCACACATGTTGATAAAGCCCTGAGGATATTTGCTTGACTACTGTGATTATGATGGAGATCATACTAGTGGGACGTCTGTGGTTTATAAGCATATCCTGAAATATCCCTAGTCGTAGGTGTATCGAGACGGGGAATCGATATACCAGAGTAGACTAGCATATACGATACTAGACCCATATGATGGGTGTTGGATGTTCCCACATTCATTGATGTTTGACATCGAGATCGTATACGGGTGCTCAGTGGTGACTGGGTACACTGGATGGACTCGCCGAGAACTCCTATATGGTATTATATCTATCGTTGGATAGCAGTTCTTAGGTGACACCAGTACAGGTTAGTCTGTAGACCCGAGATTGTCATAGAGTCTTGTGTGTTCTCCCACTATACTTTGACTACCACCCTACCACGGCTATACTGAGTCGTGCAAACTGGTGGCTTTTGGGTACAGTCCCGAGACACACGAAGACGATGAGCGTCTCTCCAGGTATTGGGAGTTGACGCTGTGCTGTGCTCGATTGGCTATATCAATAAGTCCCTGGCCATGGCTGTTGAGATTTACTGATAAGTGTTATCCGTAGTTTCTCGATCTGTTATAAACCATTCATACTTATTGAGTTATCGTGGTCGATGTTACCATCCCTAGACTCGATATGCAGCATATCTGACGAAGAGACCGGACTGTACGGTAGTGTTGCCGGTTGGCTCGACAGGAGTTTTTGCAGGCTTGCTTGTTTTTCTTCTGATCGTTCAATACCAAGGAGCCGTTATGCACTGCTTGTGCCGCTGACTGTTTGTGGTTATGTGATATGATCACCACCTACTGCTAGCGTATTGACGAGTCTTAGAGTCCTACAATAGGGTTACCTAGCTCAGGCGAAACGATGTGGGGATGCATATGGGGTTATGCGCAGCTTCTTTATTAAATGCGTGTATAAGATTCCGCATTATAATCTGGCGTTTTCTATTGGTCGGGTCGTATGTGATACGACCGGTTTATTAAATCAATTGTTGATTTAATTAATGACCATTAGATTTTTCATTTAAAACCTTTTCTATTTTGCATGCATGCATGAATGAGTGTATGTGCACATATTGATGTGTTTGCACACATACATGTATACATAGTTGTCATGGTTGTTGATATAGTGGAGATGGGAATGCTAGACTCACTTGGAATCAAATATCAATATATATTTTATTTTTCAGAAAATCTAATGGGATTAAATTATGGTGGAGAGTTTCTACACACTTCTTGTTGACTATTTGACCTCACCTATCTTTTAACCATGATCTAATCTTTCATTTGGATTTAAACTCAAAGGTTAAATGTAGAGATATTTTTTTACCATGTTTGCTTATGAGAGAGTATAATATATATTATCTCTTCTCATTTTTTTCATCATCTTTATCAAAAAAAGAAAGAGCTAGCATTCTCATCCTCCTCCTTCTTCTTCCAAAAGCTCACCATCCTTTTAAATGTGAGTGAAATTGACAAAAATGAAAGCTTTTTATATGAGATCCAAACCCATATCATCATTCTTCTTTAGTATTGCCCACTAGATTAGAGTGTTGTTCCTCATCTTCTTCAAAGATCAAGAGGAGCTTGGAGCTTGAGAAAAGGAGCCCCGGGTGGATCATCGTTGACAAAGAAGATCTCAAGCAAGCCGGTGCAAACTCGAGTTGAACCAAGGAGTCTAGCGTAGGGAGCTACAAAGGTTGTATTCTCAAAACCCTAGCTTTTCACTACTTGTGTTTGTGTTAAAGTTTTGTTACCTTAACTTTTCTAGTGTGATCCTTAGAAATGTTTCTTTAGCACCCTATATTTTTTAATATGGCATGAGTGATGCTACCAAACCCTAGTAGTGGTGTTGTAGAAACTCCTTCACTATTATCACATTGATTCTTCATATTGGATCTAGGTGATACCTCCTAAATCCTGGATTTTGGATCTATGAGATAGATCTAAGTGGATGTTAGGATTCTCACTAGGAGTAGTGAGATGGTATCAAATGATCCTGGGGAGAATCACGGGTTAGCTTTGGAGAACCTTCTTGAGTACTTGAGAAGAACTAAAGAAATGTTCTTGGAGTTTGGTAACGGTGAACTCCAATGGGAGTCCTTTACTGACTCGAGCTTCCAGAGTGATAAAGTCGACTGTCAGACAGTAACAGGCTTTGTCTTTACCACAGAAGTGGGGAGGTAAGTTGAAAGAGTTCCAAGCTAGATACCGTGCCAAACTTGACGATAAAGGCTGGATACATCACTATCAACGATGCTGCCAAAGAGGCAGTCTTGGTGTATATATGTTCATAAGATGAACCGGGTTCCTACCATTGTGAGACATTGGAGTTGTGTCTTTGGCCTAGGAACCCTCATCCCATCAGTGATCCAGACATATTCTAAGGCAGTATCACCTGATCATGGAGATGGTTGATCTCCAAGAGATCGAGGTTAGGAGAGTTGACGCGAAGGATAACACGGTGGATCCACTCACAAAGGCCTTTCCTATGAGAGACTTTTATAGGACGTTGGGTATGAGATACTACAACAACTGGCCTTAGTGCAAGTGGGTGATTGTTAGTTGTATGTATGCCCTAGATGCCATTATTGTACATGAGATGTATATTATAATGGATGCTTGGACATATATAGGGAGGATTTTCTTGCTCGACATGATAGTACGCTATCTGATTGCTCTTTATCTTAACATGTACACTTACTGTCTCTCTGTTACATATTGATAAAGCCCTTAGGATGTGTACTTGACTACCAGGATTATGATGCAGATCATACTAGTAGGGCCTGGGCAGTCCATGAATTCATCCTTCAATTGTTCCTAGTCGAGGGAATATCGAGATAAGGCATCGATATTCCAGAGTAGACTACCGTATAGCTTCTCGACCCATGTGATGGGCGATGGATGATCCCATATCCATTGTTGTTTGACATCAGAGATGGTATACGGGTGCTCAGTGGAGACTGGGCACACTGAACGGACTCGCCGAGAACTCCTAGATGGTATTGTGCCTCACGTTAGATAGCAGTTCTCTGGTGACACTGTTACAGGTTAGTCTGTCGACCCGAGATCGTCATAGAGTCTTGTGTGTCTCCCACTATGCTTTGATTTCCACCCTACCACGGCTCTAATGAGGCGTGCAAACTGGTGGTTTTTGGGTACAGTCCTGAGTCACATGGAGGAAATGAGCGATAGGAGGGGATTCGTCTCTCCCGGTATTGGGGGTTAATGTTGCGCTATGCCCGACTGGCCATAACTGGAAATCCCTAGCCATGGTAGATGAGATTTACTGGTAAGTGTTATCAGTAGTTTCTCGACCCGTTATAGACCTTGAATCGGCATGACTTATCAAGCTATTGGGGTCTGACGTTTACCACCCCTAGGCAAGATATGCGACATATCAGGCGAAAAGACCGGACTGTACGGTAGTGTTACAGATTGGATTCGCAGGAGTATGAGCAGGATTTCTTGTTGATCTTCTGATCACTACATACTTGGGTGGCCGTTACGTTTAGCAGGCCTCTTGCGGCTTGTGGGTGTTTGATATGATCATCACCTACTGCCGGCGTATTGACAGGTCTTTAGAGTCCTACGCAGAGGTTTCCTGGCTCAGGCGAAATGGAGTAGGAGACTATATGAGATATTTGCGGGACCGAGATTAATTGGAGTATGTTTTACCGTATTCTATTCTCATGATTTATGTCATCGGTCGGTTATATGTGATATAGCCGGGTTATCGAATCAAGTGTTTATTCGATAAATTGATACACATGATATTAGTCGGTTATATATGATATAGACGGACTGTTAAATCAAGTGTTAATTTAATAATCTAATATATAATTATATATATTTGATATATTAATTTGCATTAACTAGTATTAGCTCACTTAAGATTTCTTTTCTCACTTGATTGTGCATTAAGTATATATCTGATATATATTTGTCTACATGATTTTGTATCATGCTTGATGATACATGCAACATGGGTGTGTGTGTGACTTACACCATGTTTATAATAATGTGAGGGTTTTTGTTTATTTTAGTAATTAAAAATTGGTAAGAATTTGTCCAGCTTGGAAGCTTGGAGAAGCTTGAAGCATCTTTGACTAAGTCCACTTGTTTTGTTTTACTTAAAGATAGTTATTAACCAAACCATTGTAATTAGCCATGGTTTAGTCTCTATAATGGTTAGTATATGGTACTAACTCACCCATGGTTGCTATTCACCACTTGATTTATTCTTGAGTTGTTTTCTTCATCTCCTTCCTCTAGCTCTCTAGCTTTATAGAAAATGGTGAAAATGAGTGAGAAAATCAAATCTAAAGTGACCAAAATTCCTACCTCATCATTCTCTACTACTAGCCATTTAGTCTAGGGTGTTCTCTTCACAAAGTTCATCACCTAGTGAAGAGGTAGCTTGGGTTTGAGTCTTCTGGACGTAGATCATCTTCGGCTTCGAAGACTTTGAACAAGGTTGTTAATTTCTCCAAGGGAACCCATACTAGAGTTCGGGAGATCACTACTTGCAGCGAAGGGACTTCTACACGGAGCTTTAGAAGTGAAGGACCGATCTACAATGGTTGTATTCCTCATTCACTTGTTGTAATGTTTGATTACATATTCATATTATCTAGTTACTCTAGTTAGATCCTAGTCTAGGGTTCCTTAGCACTCTTGTATTTTTGAAATTGGCATGATAGTTGCATAGAAAACCTAGTAGGGTGCTGAGGAATCCCAACAGTGGTATCAGAGCCCGGCTAGAGTATTAGACGGTGTTTGTTAGATTACGAAACCGAAACTACTCCGAAACTTGCAACGCCAAATTCCAGTTTCTGTCGATTTTTAAACCGCCTCGAAATTTTTTTTTAAACAACTGCAGAATGATGTATGAGTTACAACTAGAACACTGCCAAAATTTAGTCCCATTTTGACAAATTGTGGCCGGCCACAACCCAAGAAAAACCGGCCTGCTCGGCCCATCTTAGGAATTTAGGCTTCAAATTTTGGTATTGTTCCAGGCTCTAGGTTTTGGTGTTTCAGGTGTTGCTTGTTTTTTCTAAGATTGCATGTGATGTAGTCTTACTATATAGGCTATTCGGAGTATTTCGTATTCGTAGTTTAACATGGTTTCGAGTTTTCACATGTTATCTAGGCGAAGTTAAAAAGTTCGAATGAATGTCAAAAACCCATTTTTCCATGTTTAAAGTATTCGGAAAATCATGCAAGTCATTCTGTGGACCCTCTAGAAAAATGATACCCTAACTCGATATAATGACCATGGAACCACTTTCGATACTTAGGATTTGCGGCAGTTCAGCGGTGCCATTAATGAGGCTTGGGTTTGCCCTTCTACGGTTGGTCCATAGGTGTTGTGGCATGTTCTGGGTATTTTTGAACCGTGCTCAAGTGTTGAGCTGTCGGAGAATTGTGGGACTTTGATTAATCGATCGAAAAGTTTAACGTCGTTCGGATATTTGTGATGGGATACAAAACTTAGAATCAACAATATTTGAATTTTATAAATCTCGCAATTTAGTCTCATTTAATCGGTTGCCATGTGATTTTGATATGATCAAAACTCCGTCGCAATCACGTAGCGTACGCGGATACTCGCCGGGTAACCTTACTAGATAGCCACGCCCTATAGCCCCGACCAAGTGACTGTAGGAAAACTACGTTGCCAAAAGCATCCGTTCGGATGCTCGCGGCCGCGGTGTTCCGCCTAAGTGCACTTCGTCGACGGCATCGGGGGGTATGGCCGTCTACTAAAGTTTCCGACGAGCATTCGATCAGTATGTCGGGAATCTTGTTGAATTACCCGACTTATTATTGGAAAGTGTTTTCGATATCGAGACTAAAATGCAGGGTTTATAACTGTTAGGCATGTGATGTCTAAGGAATTCATATTGTTAGGCATGAAATCCGGAATATGAGATATTTCGGGTTTATGATGTCTAAAGTGGTTGCGGATTCCAATTGTTGTAGTTTTCACTTTCTTTTCTGCGACCGTAAGTGTAAATGTGGGGTATCGCCGGTTTCGTTGCACTACGTAAACGACAATTGGGATACGCATATTTACTTACGTTGATGACATGTGATGTTATGTGTTGCTGTGATATGTTATATTGGATCGTCGTGTTTGAATAGCCGGTGTTTTTTTATGTGAGATGAGATTTTTTCATTTTCATTCATGTAAAAACTTGTATGTAATATTCTTTTATTGAGGCACTTCCGGGTTGAGGAAGATGTCACCGTTGATGTATATTATTTACTTTTCCGCATTAGGATAGACTCAAGGAGGAGAGCACAAGTAACCGGGTTCTAGAGTCCAGTGGAAGATCATCTCGAGGAGTCGAGTCCAGGTCTCTTAACTCTAGAATTGGTAGGGTTGCCTCACCCTGCCGTTAGTTACCTAACCAAACGTTGCAGGACGGGGCGTCGTGGCGAATGCGGATGGCATAAGCGTACGTTGTATTTATCTGTGATGCTTAGGTAACTTAAATGATGGGACATTCATTAATGAGATTAATGAAAGAAAATAAACCTAATGATGTTGTGGAATCAAATTTGAAACCCACTCGGCTTTTTACGAAAAAGCAAAGTTTCAAAAAGCGGAGCATAAGCCACTCTTTTTAAAAATATTTGATTCTGCAACGATATCAAGTTCAAAGCGTTAAAGGTTTTTATAAAAACCATCCGCAACCATCCGTCATTTTATGAAGTAAAGTACTTAGTATTCATGCTGCGTTTGTTGACCATAGTCAAGGCGTAGCGTACGATAGCTAAGTAATGCCCTCTTACATAGCATATGATGGGATTAGTTAGGACAGTCATGTGACTTTGCTGACCATAGTAAGGGTCATGTGGATGGGTCTAATTAATCACGAAATGACGGGTAGAACTTGACTAGTGCTTATGATTTGTTGACCATAGTTAAGGTCATAAGTCACTAGGGGTAAAAACCATTATCGGGAGTTTTGAGTGTTGAAATTTGCAATGAGATTGCATAACTTCTTTGAGATAGTTGGATCCTCATACCCACTGCGAGTAATTGTTACTCCTAGGAGAGTTTTGCACTTTACAATTAACCGATCAAGTAGGCGTCTAGAAAGGTGTCAACGGTATTACGCCCCTGGGAAAATGAGGTTTATTTTAATTATGTCCGTGCGAAAGCACGGGGAACCTCCCTCAAAGTATCAGCACTGGCCTGGCTGAAAGATTGGCGGACTTGTAGGGTGTAATTAATCCCGGCTAGTCTTTCCTTTTAGGGTTTGAAGGAAGATTTGATAAAAACAGTGGGAGCCATCCTGATTAGATAAAATATATAACCAATCTAATCTTGCAAGAGCGTACGCAGAGTGTTTTCTTCTCTCTCTATCTCCAGGTAGTGACCATGTCATACCTTAATCAAGATAATAATATGGATCTACTGACCGAACCCGCTTGTTATACTGAGCTAGGAACGTTGGCCCCGCTGTACCTTATAATTATTAATAAACCGAGCAGGTAATAGGGGAATACAAGGATTCCCATGCCACCCAAACGAAGAATGTGCATGTTGATGCATTTACTTCGGGTGTGTTCGTTACAGAGAACTGTATCTCAGTATCCTCTACGTCCTGGGTATTTCATACCGAATCAAGATCCCATATATGTAATCTGTTGCATGGGCTACAGAAAGGTAGAGAACAGGGAGTGGGTGATATGTCTCTATGTATAGAGAATGGTGCAATTGTTGCAGCTAAATCAGTCTGCGGATATCACCTTGTATTACCAAATATATTGATTCTGAACGAATATTATTAGATACCGAACCTGATATACAACATCATATCAGTCTCTTTATTAACTAAAGAAGGATATGATTTTGTATTGTTAGATAATGTTTTGAACATTTCCTATATCAAAGTGTTGATCGGATAAGGCACGTTATCTAATAGCATATACGTTCTAAATCAAAGTACAGTTCTCAATATATAGAACACACAGATGAGGAAGAGTTCATAAATGAACGAATCCTTCTTAAGACATTGTAGACTCGGTCATATCAATGCGACCCGACTAGCTAAGTTACATTAAAATGCATATTTAAATAAGTTAGAATTTATATCTTCTGAAACTTGCCACCCATGTCACAAATATAAAATGACCATAACTCTGTTTACTTAAAACAGAGAAAGAGTTAGTGAACTCTTGGGATTAATACATGATGATGTATGTAGGCCCCCTGTCTACACATGCCAGGACCGATTTTTTATACTTCATTACATTCAATGATGATCTCTCAGGATTCATACATGTGTTCCTGTTGAAACACAAGTCTGAAGCTTTTGAGAAATTCAAAGAATATAAGTTTGAAGTAGAGAACCAAAAAGGGTAAAAGTATTATGTCATTTGATGTGATCAGGGAGGAGAATACTTAAGATTGGAATTCCAGGACAATTCTAAAGGAAAATGAGATTCTCTCTCAGCATTACTCCTCCGTATACACCACAGCACAACGGTGTATCGGGGCGGAGCAATCGCACCCAATCCGATATGGTGTGCTCTATGATGAGTACTGCTGATTGCCTGTTTTCTTTTGGGGCTTATGTGCTTGAAGAAGCAGCATACCTATTGAATCAGGTTCTAATCAAATCAGTGTCTACCAGTCTATATGAGATATGGTATGGGAAGAGCCCATATCTTAAGCATGTTAAGATTTGGGGTTTCCGACCTATGTCTAAAAAAAATCCGGACAAGCTCGAGGCAAGGTCAGTTCTGTGGAAGTTTGTTGGATACCCCAAGCATTTGCAAGGGAATATCTTCTACCACACCGAGAAACAAAAGATGTTTTATTTCTCGGCATGCCACCTTTCTAGAAAAGGAATTTATTTTGAAAAGAATTTTGTGGTCATGAGGTACAACTGGAAGGAGTTCCATCTATACAAACTACAGCTAATGATTTGGTAGAACCGGAGGATTCAATAGTTCCTGACGAACCTCAGCCTCTCCGCCGATCTGGCAGGGTTCCTCATCCGCCTGAGAGATACTATGGTTTTCTCGATGACAGTGGGAGCAAGGATTGCATCATGAGATGATGACCCAACTAGTTTCGAGCTGGCCATCAAGATTGGGGACTCTGTAAGAATCGCTGGATGCTAAGCGATCTGAGATGGAATCCATGTACACCAACAAAGTATGGACTTTAGTTGGTATATCTGAAGGGATAAATCCCCATCAGGAGCAATTATATCTTGGGAAGATTAGTTGGTGTAGATGGAAATGCTGAGACTTTCAAAGCTAGACTTGTTGCAAAAGGTTCTCATCATCGACCAGGCGTGGATAAGGATGAAACCTTTTCTCCAGTGGCTATACTTAACTCCATCAGGATCCTACTTGCCATCGCTATATACCATGACTACGATGTTGGGGATAGTGCCCTCAGAGTCAATTATTAGGTCACAGGTACGTGATTGTAATGATTGAGGGAGGACCTATCCCGGTAGGACAGTCTTACTCGAGATGATAGTATGCTATCTGGTTTACCTTTATCATCGTGTACTGCTTTAGGTGACATGACACGTCGCTATTACACGTTGATAGAGCCCCTAGGATTCTTGCTTGACCACCAGCAGTATGAGGGCGATCATATAAGTGGGAGCTGGGGGTCTATAAGCTTATCCTTAAAAGGTCCCTAGTCGTGGGAGTTTCGAGACTGGGCATCGATACTCCATTAGTAGACTAGTGTATACAGTCGAGACCCCGACGAGGGGCGGTGGCCGGTCTCACAAGCCACTGGTGTCAGTTGGATCACCTAAGATGTATACAGGTGCTCATTGGGTTATGAGTACACCGGACAGGACTCGCCGGGAACATGCTAGTTGGTCATATACCAGACGTCAGATGGCAGTTCCCTGGTGTCATGTGTGCAGGTTAGTTCATCGACCTGGGGATCGTCATTTGTCTCGTGTGAGTTCCCACTGTACTTTGATTACTACCCTACCACGGCTCAAAGGAGTCGTGCAAACAGGTTTTAGTTGGGTACAGTCCCGAGCCACATGGAGGCAGTGAGCGTATCTTCAGGGGTTCGTCTCTCCCGGTATTGGGGGTGAGGTCGTGCTGTGTCTAGGAGAGCCATTACACAAAGTCCTTGGCCAAGGCAAGGAGATTTACTGGTAGGTATTCCAGTAGTATCTCAGGGTGTTCTGGGCTACACTCCGACACGACTTGTACCGCTTTTGGGGGTCTGACTTTTACCAACCCCCTAGGCCCGCCATGCGATGCTCATAGACGAACGGACCGGACTGCACGGATATTGTCACTGACAGGCTCAGTTGGGTGTCGGGGTGAGCTTCCTCATCGACGTCCCATTTGGTCAGTACCTGGTAGCCCGTCACGTATTGGCTTATACCTCTGACGTGCTAGTGGTTAAATCCACAACCAAGGTGTTGACGAGTCTTTAGAGTCCCCCACATTCAGTTACTCAGCTTTCGGGCGAAAGGCTGTAGAGGCCGTATGGAGATATGGCAGGGTCCGATCAGATACGTGCGGTATTGCACGGATCAGGATCGGACGGTTTTGTACTAGTGGCCGTATAGTTATATGGCAGCGTTCGATCAGATACGTGCGGTATTGCACGGATCAGGATCGGACGGATATTACTAGCCGGCTTTGGTTTAAGCCGGATCCTAGTATAGTACAGTGTAGATTTTGTCTCACTGCATTTGTATTTCGGTCGAAATACAGATGCGGGTGTGTATGCACAGTATCGGGGTTTTCCTGTGATTTATTACGGGACCAGTTTTCTGGAGTTGCCAGTTTGCTTTCCGTTTCGGCCAATTTCCTTTGTTCCGTTCATTGGCCGAAGATTGGTGGAGGAGGGCTTATTTGCATTGTTGCAAATAAGTATTTGTGGAGGGGGTATTTGCTTATTGTTGTATCATGATAGCACCATCCTTTGACTTGATTTCTTCATGATGACTTGACTTCACAACCTCATCATGGCTTGACTTATGTATGATGATGGAGGGACATGATGGTTGATGATGATGAGGGGTGAGGTTGGTGGAGTGTTAGTTTACACTTGTGATCATATTCTTTCATGATTGGTTTTTTGGATGCTTGGGATTATTGTTATGGTTGCACCACTCCTTCCTTGGCTCTCTCTCATTCATTCTCTCCACTCTTGAAGTCATGGCCGGCCCAAGCTCTTTGGGGCTGTCCAAATTTTTGAAGTGGGAAAAATGTTGTTCATTTCATGCACCAAAGTTCTCCTAGCTCCTCCATATACTTCTTGTATCAATCCCTCCACCAAAGGCAATTCCTACAACCCCAAATGAGATCTCTACACTATATTCTACAGCGAATCTTGGGCACGTCGAGTAGCCGGCTTCGTGCCCGAGTTGCCTCGGCATTGAGGTGGGAGCCCGTAAAAGAAGTAGGCGATGTGGTGCACTTCCGGCGACGAGGAGGAGACGGGACATTCCGCAGGAGATCGGGACCATGACGAGAAGACCGGAGGACTTGGATCGTCGGTATATCTCTAACCCATCTTCTAGTTAGCTTAGACTTGTTAATGGTTACGATCCGGGTGTTTAGTGCGCGGTGGTGCCGGTTTGCTAAGTCCGCAAAATTTAAGTTTATCACCGCTTCCGCATTCCGGCGTCGGATTGACGGCCGGGGCGCCGCCGTGCACTTACAGTGGTATCAGAGCCTCCCCATTAACTTAGTCTAGCTTTGTGTAATGTGTTTTTCTGTTCCGATCGATCGAAATGTCCGAAAACCCCAATATACCCACGACAGTTTCTGTTGAAATTTTTCTGTCTCCAAAAATTTTTCAGGTTGCATAAAAGTACTGTGCTAGAAATTCTAAGAACACTGTTCAAATTCGACGTACTGTTCCTCTCACGTGACCGCGGAAGGGCGGCCAAAACCCATGTTTGGCCGCGCTTCCGCCGCAGTCTACAGGGATCAGTGGGTTGGGTTTTTACAGTGGGCTTCTGGGCTTAAATTAGGGGTTTTGGGATATTAAAATTGGGTCCAGGTTTTCTTTAACTGCTACAGTATTCTTTGTGGGCCCACTTGTTAAAGTTTGATCAATCGGAATATTTTAAACACATTTTTCACAGTATTTACATTATATCTGCGACCGTGAATGTCACTCGATCGGTAAATCCGGTCTAACTGCTATAGCCCGGTTAGACGGATTTGCGAACGTGACTTTCACGTTGATGTTCTATGTATTTGCTGTGATGTTGCGGATCGGTCGTGGGGGATAGCCTGGATGCAATGCTAGTACAGTTGTGGTTGTATTATGTACATTTGTTATTGCGGGGCGAGCGTCCGACATGTGGACTGCCGTCACTGCCTGTTTGTATTATTATTTTGGGGCACGACCTGGTTGCGGTCGATGTACCCGTTGTATGTATATTTTACTTTCTGTACTAGGATTACCCCGCGGAGGGGTGCACGGATAGCCGGGTTCTGGAGGGCAACAAGCCCGCATCTCATGGCATTGAGACGGAGGGGGCTTCACTCTAGGATTGGCGGGCTATTCGCCGCACTCGTAGGGGGTACAGGTTGACCCAGGAGGGGTGCCCAAGTTGCCGGATTCCGTGAAGTGCTGGGTGGTCCATTCACGGCGCTGAAGGGGGCTGCCTCGCTTCAGGTTTTGGCGGGTGACTTGCCGCGCCCGTAGGGGTCTAGGATTTCATTGCACAGGCTATCCACACGACCAGGGGAACGTCGGGTTTCAGCAGTGGCTCTGTGAAACCCGGGGATCCCAGATATCTGTATTGTTTCTGTGATGCTGTTCATTTTCTGTGATGTTGCATTTTATTCACGCCTTGAGCGAAATATAATATATTGGTATATATATTAGTAGATGTTGTATATGTTTTGCATCCGCGCTAGTCCAGTCCCCGCTCTGTCGTTAGTTAGCTAACCTAACGGGTAATGACGGGACCCAGTGGCGAATGCGGATGGCATATACGTACATCAGTATATTTTCGTTCTTTTTGGTGTGATCAATTGATGGGACTGCATTGATTCGGATCAATGCAAGTTAAAAACAAACCTAATCTGATGTTGTTGGAACACTTTTCAAAAAGCTGTTATTGCAAGGATGTTTACTTTTGTTTTGCATCGTGGTATTCATTGGAATATCCTGCTCCTCAGTCGACGAGGCAAGGGCCGAGATCCCTTCACCGGGAGTGACCCCTTGGACAGAAGTTTACGTCAGGGCATTAACTTCACTATAGCCGATTACTTTTGCTTTGCATCGCGGTATTCAGTTGGAATATCCTGCACCTCATTCTACGGGGAAAGAGCCGAGATCCCTTCACCGGGAGTGACCTCTTTAGCAACGGTTTTCGTCACTATATTTTCAAAAAGCTATCCGTTCCTTCAACGATATCAAGTTCATTACGTTAAAGGTTTTCGCCAGAAACCATTCGTAGCCCTCCGTCGTTTCAGACGGGTAGCACGTAGTATTCATGCTATGTTTGTTGACCTTCGTCAAGGCATAGTGTATGGTAGCTGCTTGTTACCTTTCTGCTGCATAGATAGATGCGTTGGTTTGGGACAGTCGTATAGCCTTGTTGACCTTCGTCAAGGGCTTGTACGGGTGGATTCAAATTAACCTGGATAATGACGGGTAGAACTTGACATGTGACTTATGATTTGTTGACCTTCGCCAAGGTCATAAGAGCATGGGGCAGAAATCACATCGGGAGTTTCAAAAGAACTGAAACTTGCCAGATATGCGCATACCTTCTGGAGTGTGACACCGTGAGCGGATTCCGTCACGTTGTCATGCGATGAGAGTTGGATCCCGATTCCCACTGATGAGTTAGTATACTCCTCGGGTGACCCCGACTAATTCTTCTTTCAGGTTTGGAGGAGAATTTGAGGTACAGTGGGAGGATTCCAGATTAGATAAATTGGTAACCATTCTGATCTAGGTTAGAGTGCACGCTGAGTGTTTCTTTTCTCTCTCTCTTTGGCAGCGACCATTGACCCGACCCTAAGACTTTGACTCAGTGACCAAGTTGACCGAACCTTCTTAAACACCGGCTTTTGGATTGTCAGAGTTGCAGACCTCATTGCCACTCCTACTTTTACCCTTTTCTCTAGGACACCCCGTTTTACTACGAACGTCCACTTCCATTGGACAAAACCATCGTATGGTTAGATACGAACTCGAAAGAATTTATTCGAGGATGGTTTCCGGTTCTGGAGAAAACGGATAGGATTATTCAGTTGTCTTTTCCTTTTACCCTCTCTCAGGTTACGAGTACTCCTTGGTTTAGGGGTAGTACACCTATTACGCAAATTGGATTGTCTTCTTCCAAACCTTAGGCTGGTGCCGACCGGTAGGGAATGAAGAAAACCAATTAGCATAACGATGGTGTGCAGAAGGTATTAAGTTCAGACAAAGCAAGGGATTAGTAAGAGGGCAAAGTAAATTGCAACAGATATTCACGACCAAACCAAATATTTCGTTACCACTCCCACATCACCTTTGTATTTCTCCAGGACACTCCGTATCACTACGAAGATCCACAGTTTATTTGGATACTCCATCGTATGGTTATATACGAACTCGAATGGAACTTGTTCCAGTTCGGGGATGGATTCTGGTTCAGGAGAAATAGGAATAAGGTTTATTCGGTTGTCTTTTATCTTCACCCTCTCTCATTGCGAGTGTTCCTAGGATGCGGACAGTACACCCATTATGCTTATTGGATAGTCTTCTTCCAAACCATAGGCTGGTGCCGAACGGTAGGGAAGGAAGAAAACCATTTGGCCTAAAAGGGTGTGCAGAAGGTAAAGACTAAAGACATATGAAGGGATTTGGAGAGGTGGCAGAGAACTATACGGTTACAGTCGTGAATCTGGAAGAGGCATTACTAGGAATACCAGAATACCCCATCGGAACATTTCAATGTTTCAGTTTCACTGTGTAATGTTAAAGGAAAACTGATTTCCCGATTAGATACTTACTCCAGGGTATGTATTTACCAGGTACGATTCTCACATCTGTATGGTTTTACAGATGATGAGTGGGAGTAAGTTATTGGGAATTGGGTGATTATCCTCATTATATCGGGATTCGTTGTAATCAGTGATATTTGAGGAAATCACCTGGGCTGTTTGCCGGTCGGCAAATATTTGGTTTTGAATATCCGCTGTTATGCACCAATTTCAAAATGATATATCTGTACGTCTATTTTCATAGAGTGAGATATACCTTTCTGAAATTATGTCTACGACATTTACCTATATCAGTGGATGGTTAGGTAACGAGCATTAAACAGCGGTGTAATTCTTCTTAACCATAAGTACAGTTTTCAACCTACGACACACAGTGAAAGAGTTATCAGACTCAAGGGACTTATACAGAGTATTGTATGTTGTCCAGTGTCCATTAGGACAAAGGGGTTGGTCCTCATACTATATTCTGTTTACTTTTAACTTCTCTAGTTCTTAGACATGTGTTTCGTTGAAACACAGGGTCTAAGTTTTGAGGAGTTATAGGTATTTGAATAGAGTAGAGAACCAGGTGTAGCAGGTATCGGGATTCTTCAAAGAGATCGAAGATGTAGATACTTGTGTATGGTATTCAGTTGATAGTAATGATAAAGAGATCTTGCTTCTCTTTCAGGTTACTCATAATTGGAAGTATTCCTAAGTTGAGTAACGCTGATCGGCCTCCTTCCATTTAGTTGACATGCGCTGGGGACAGCTGCATGATTTGAATCTAGTTCAATTAAATCAGTGCCTCTGTTTCTATATTGGATATAGAACAGTTCATATCTTAACGATGTTAAGGTACGGGGAGTTGTCCGGTTTATGATTAAAACCAGACACTGGACAACTCAAGGCACGTTTCTGTAATGGCTGTTTGTGGGTTGACCCAGGCTATGACGCGGGTTGACTTTCTACCATCTGGATGAACAATAGCAATATTGTTCTAGACTCGCCACAGTTTTATTAAAAAATGGATTTTTTCAGAAAACAGAAGTGGGAGTATGGTAGAACTGGAAGTGATTCCAGAACCACAAACGATTACTGAAGATTTGATAAGGAACCTAAAGATTCAATCTGGATTGACGTTCCATTGGCCACTCCGCAGATAAGGTGGGTAACTTCAGGCACCCGAGAGGCACTACGGTAGCCTCAAGGACGGTGACAGGGAAGTTCTTGTTTACCCACAATTACCATTGCTGTTGTTCCAGGCTGCGAGACCCGGCGGGAGGATGAGTATAGCGTCGTTCTAAACTAGTTTTAGAAGTGCACGTCTATATGACTCTGCCAGAGGGTTGTCGTAGTCAGTGGGAGCAGCGGAAGCATTGGTGGACAGGTAGCTTATGTCTATTTACAGACTGAAGCACCAGTAGCGGAGATAGATCATCTATTTCTGACGTGACAGTCATGGGTTTGACTTCATCAGAATAGGGGATGGATCTGTTGAGAAGGTAGTAGGGTGTGATATCCTGGTATTTGGATGACATACACAAAGTAGGAAAGGAAACTCCTATACTACGATCGGTTATACTTTGGTCGTCACACAGTGGTTTCTCCACATGGACTTGGACATTATATCTGACATACTGGTTACTAGATCTATGGTCTTAGATCTAGATTTGGGTGGTTTCCCAATCAGGGTACTTGACAGCATTCTAAGAGTATTTAGGATGGACGACTCCTGGCACGGTAGTGTACCTGCAGGTAACGGAGTCACCCTCTCTAAAGGTGTCTTACAGACTAAAGGGGAGAGGGATGTGCATGATTGGCAGATCACTTGCTTAGGCAATTGAGTCAATCATGAGATGTCAAGTACCACACCAGATATTGTTCTTGCACTAGATGCAATAAGTTGACATTAATCCAATCCTGGAGAAACAGTCGGAAGCAGTTTTAGAACATAAGTGGATGTTCTAGGGAGATGATAACGACAGCCTCATTCAGGAGACAGTTATCATTCCAGGCTTCCAAGGTGACATGGACGACAAGAAGGTTGTCAGAGTTATAGTTTTTCCTTCTGATGAGGGGCAGTATTTTGGACAGGTGGTCCAAGGCAATACTGAGGGAAGCATGGCGCGCAGGATACTGATTAAGTTCAGTTGTCGATACAGTCTAAGAAGTTTGGATTTGGAGTTCATTTATGAGCTATGTCCCATCAGACATCTAGACACATTCTAAGACAGGTATTGCTCTTTTCGGGAGATGGGCTTCTCCGCGAACTTGAGACATAGAGAGACATAGAAAGAAACATCCAAGCGGATCCACTCACTGAGGCTATTCCTCGAACGCAATAGTTCCGCAAACGAGCTTTGTGAGACTGACTAGTAGAGGAGTTGGATGTTCGGTATCACACGGGCTGTGAGTATGCGACATCGCAATAATTAGCCTTGAGTGCAAGTGGGAGATTGTTGGGGATAGTGCCCTCAGAGTCAATTATTAGGTCACAGGTACGTGATTGTAATGATTGAGGGAGGACCTATCCCGGTAGGACAGTCTTACTCGAGATGATAGTATGCTATCTGGTTTACCTTTATCATCGTGTACTGCTTTAGGTGACATGACACGTCGCTATTACACGTTGATAGAGCCCCTAGGATTCTTGCTTGACCACCAGCAGTATGAGGGCGATCATATAAGTGGGAGCTGGGGGTCTATAAGCTTATCCTTAAAAGGTCCCTAGTCGTGGGAGTTTCGAGACTGGGCATCGATACTCCATTAGTAGACTAGTGTATACAGTCGAGACCCCGACGAGGGGCGGTGGCCGGTCTCACAAGCCACTGGTGTCAGTTGGATCACCTAAGATGTATACAGGTGCTCATTGGGTTATGAGTACACCGGACAGGACTCGCCGGGAACATGCTAGTTGGTCATATACCAGACGTCAGATGGCAGTTCCCTGGTGTCATGTGTGCAGGTTAGTTCATCGACCTGGGGATCGTCATTTGTCTCGTGTGAGTTCCCACTGTACTTTGATTACTACCCTACCACGGCTCAAAGGAGTCGTGCAAACAGGTTTTAGTTGGGTACAGTCCCGAGCCACATGGAGGCAGTGAGCGTATCTTCAGGGGTTCGTCTCTCCCGGTATTGGGGGTGAGGTCGTGCTGTGTCTAGGAGAGCCATTACACAAAGTCCTTGGCCAAGGCAAGGAGATTTACTGGTAGGTATTCCAGTAGTATCTCAGGGTGTTCTGGGCTACACTCCGACACGACTTGTACCGCTTTTGGGGGTCTGACTTTTACCAACCCCCTAGGCCCGCCATGCGATGCTCATAGACGAACGGACCGGACTGCACGGATATTGTCACTGACAGGCTCAGTTGGGTGTCGGGGTGAGCTTCCTCATCGACGTCCCATTTGGTCAGTACCTGGTAGCCCGTCACGTATTGGCTTATACCTCTGACGTGCTAGTGGTTAAATCCACAACCAAGGTGTTGACGAGTCTTTAGAGTCCCCCACATTCAGTTACTCAGCTTTCGGGCGAAAGGCTGTAGAGGCCGTATGGAGATATGGCAGGGTCCGATCAGATACGTGCGGTATTGCACGGATCAGGATCGGACGGTTTTGTACTAGTGGCCGTATAGTTATATGGCAGCGTTCGATCAGATACGTGCGGTATTGCACGGATCAGGATCGGACGGATATTACTAGCCGGCTTTGGTTTAAGCCGGATCCTAGTATAGTACAGTGTAGATTTTGTCTCACTGCATTTGTATTTCGGTCGAAATACAGATGCGGGTGTGTATGCACAGTATCGGGGTTTTCCTGTGATTTATTACGGGACCAGTTTTCTGGAGTTGCCAGTTTGCTTTCCGTTTCGGCCAATTTCCTTTGTTCCGTTCATTGGCCGAAGATTGGTGGAGGAGGGCTTATTTGCATTGTTGCAAATAAGTATTTGTGGAGGGGGTATTTGCTTATTGTTGTATCATGATAGCACCATCCTTTGACTTGATTTCTTCATGATGACTTGACTTCACAACCTCATCATGGCTTGACTTATGTATGATGATGGAGGGACATGATGGTTGATGATGATGAGGGGTGAGGTTGGTGGAGTGTTAGTTTACACTTGTGATCATATTCTTTCATGATTGGTTTTTTGGATGCTTGGGATTATTGTTATGGTTGCACCACTCCTTCCTTGGCTCTCTCTCATTCATTCTCTCCACTCTTGAAGTCATGGCCGGCCCAAGCTCTTTGGGGCTGTCCAAATTTTTGAAGTGGGAAAAATGTTGTTCATTTCATGCACCAAAGTTCTCCTAGCTCCTCCATATACTTCTTGTATCAATCCCTCCACCAAAGGCAATTCCTACAACCCCAAATGAGATCTCTACACTATATTCTACAGCGAATCTTGGGCACGTCGAGTAGCCGGCTTCGTGCCCGAGTTGCCTCGGCATTGAGGTGGGAGCCCGTAAAAGAAGTAGGCGATGTGGTGCACTTCCGGCGACGAGGAGGAGACGGGACATTCCGCAGGAGATCGGGACCATGACGAGAAGACCGGAGGACTTGGATCGTCGGTATATCTCTAACCCATCTTCTAGTTAGCTTAGACTTGTTAATGGTTACGATCCGGGTGTTTAGTGCGTGGTGGTGCCGGTTTGCTAAGTCCGCAAAATTTAAGTTTATCACCGCTTCCGCATTCCGGCGTCGGATTGACGGCCGGGGCGCCGCCG
Organism: Agapanthus africanus; assembly: GCA_030015575.1. Taxonomy (NCBI): domain Eukaryota; kingdom Viridiplantae; phylum Streptophyta; class Magnoliopsida; order Asparagales; family Amaryllidaceae; genus Agapanthus; species Agapanthus africanus. The sequence continues at coordinate 223,386,295 of JASDDO010000029.1, forward strand.
TGCACTTACATACGATATCTGGTGGTCGGGTGTCATGACTGCTTTTCTGAATATTGATTTAGAAAAGAGCGTCTATAAGTACCCAGTCAGAGGGCTTCGTAGACAGTGGGAGCAGCGGAAACGTGTGCAAGTTGCTTTATGCGTTAAAGAAGGCATCACGGAGTTGGAACATCTGTTTTGATGTAATAGTCAAAGCGTATGACTTCATCAAAATGGTAGATAAACCTTGTATATACAATAGGGTAGTAGAGGGCAAGGTGGTCTACTTCATATTGTACGTAGATGACACACTCTTGATAGGGAAGGTGTTTTCTATACTACACTCGGTCAATCTCCTCTTGTAACATTGATTCGCCATATTGGATCCAGTTGATACCTCCTAAATCCTGGGTTTTGAATCTATGAGATAGATCTAAGTGGATGTTAGGATTCTCACTAGGAGTAGTGAGATGGTATCAATGTTAGTCTATATGCCCTAGGGGCCATTATTGTATCATACTAGCTTGTATATTACTTAATGGAAGCTTAGGATATTCACAATTGAATTAACAGTCTTGTTCAACATAGTAGTATGCTACTTGGTTTATATCTATATTAATATGTGTGTATATTTCTTTTAGCATATCACGAATACATATTGATACAGCCCATAGGATCATGCTTGACTACCAGCGTTGTGATGGCAGTCACACTAGTGGGGGCTTGGTAGTCTACAAGAACATCCTTTTTCAGGTCTCTAGTCGTAGGATTATCGAGACAGGGCATCGATACTCCGGAGTAGACTAGTGTGCACGCTTCTCGTCCCCGCATGGGAAATGATCTGTCCCACAGCCATTAGTATGTTGTACTAGAGATAGTATGCAGGTGCTCTTTGGGTTACGAGTACACCGGACAGGACTCGCAGGGAACTGTTGGTTGGTATTGTACCCGTCGTCAGTTAACAGTTCCAAGGTGACATGAGTACAGCATATTTCATAGACTTGATACTGCTGCTTCGCCTCGAGTGTGTTCCCACTGTTCTTAGATTGCTACCCTACCATGGCTCGACTGAGTCGTGCAAACAGGTAGCAGTTGAGTGCAGTCCTAAAGTACTTGGTGGCAGTGGTGGTTAGATAGGATTCGTCTCTCCCGGAGTTCGGGGTTGATATCGCGCTGTGTTTGGAGATCCATTACGCAAGGTCCCTGGCCAGGAAAAGCGAGATTTACTGGTAGGTTTTCCAGTAACTTGTCAAGGTGTAATAGGCTTCACTCCGACACGACTTATACCGCTTTTAGGGGACTGACGCTTGCCGCCCCCTTAGGCCCGATATGCGATAGTCTTAGACGAATAGACTGGACTGTACGGAGATTGTCACATCAGGCTCAGTAGGAGTTCGGATGAGTTTCCTCATCGACCTTCTTATCGACATCTACCTGGGGACCGTTACGTACAGCTAGTACCGCTTGCGGCCTGTAGTTAAACCCACTGCCAGTGTAGTGTCGAGTCTTTAGAGTCCCACAAAGAGGGTTTCCCTAGTTCGGGCGAAACGATATAGAGGTCGTATGGTTTTATGACAGGATTCGGACATATACGTGTACTTGTGCACGTATGATGTTCGAACAGATTATACTAGCGGGCTTTGGTTTAAGCCAGATTCTAGTATTGGATTATTGGATTTATGCAGTCTCAGTATATCCGTGTTTTTCGTAAATACGGATGGGAGGGGCATTCTCGTAATTACTCGAGAAGCTTCTACAAGAATGGTGACTCATTATATTTTAATTCATTTATGAATTAAACTTAATAAGGTGGAGAGGTGATGTGTTATTTGCATTAAATAATTTAATGACTCATGAGATGATTCATCCTTTTGTATTAAATGAAGCATGGTTGTAATTATCATATATGATTTTATTTGATAATTATCATGCTTCTTGTTATACACAAAAGAGTTATATTTTCATAAAATAATAACAAACACATTCTCTCTCCTCAAGCTCTCTCATCTTGTTCATCCTAACCCTAATCTTCTCATGTGTTGAGAACTCTAGGGTTAGCAAGACTAATAGATCCTTAATCTATTTCTATATCTTCTAGGTCACTTGGATTAGCAATCCTAGACACTTAGTTACCTCAAGTTAGAAGTTAAAGCTTGAAGAAGGAACTCTCTGGTGGATCTTCTATTACATTGAGGTGGCCGACGAGGAGGTGAACAACAAGAACAAGAAGGACTAGTATCTTGAGATATAATCATCCATCATAGTAGTTTTGCACTTCTAGTTAGTTTGTTAGTTAGGGTTTAGCAAAGATCCGTTTGATAGCCAATGTTACTTTGAACAAAATGATTGTTTTACCTATTCCGCCTCCCCGCATCTTGTTGGGTGTGTAACGTTGACATACAGTGGTATCAGAGCCTAGCTAAACCATAACTAACATGTTAGTAAATTCTTTAGAAATTCGATCGCAAAATAATCTCGAAAAAACGATGTTTTCACTAAGTTTCTTCCGATTTTAAATTGGGGTCCAAAAATTTTTCAGGGACCTTTAAAAGTACAAGCAGGGTTTTTAAAGAATTGTGAAGAAATTTGGGATCGTGACTCGGCGGAACCGCAGCCGATCCATGCGATCCACCGCGTTTCCGCAGCCGAGTTGACACCTAGTGAACCCAAATTTGCTCAGTTATTCTTCTGTGTTGATATTGTGTTTTCTGGGATGTTTTGTTTCTGCTCAGGTTTTATGTGCACAGAGAATTATTAGGAGTAGATTCATATGTGATTCTTGATCGTAATTCAAAGAATTTTGGCTAACTGGATTATATCTGTGTTGTGTTTAATGTGTTCGTAAACCTCCCCTAATTGCTAGTATGTCGGTTAGCAGGGGGTTGCACATTTCTGTAATGGTTACTTTATGTTTGTGGATATGAACTAGTTGGATTGTCGTGAATGGATAGCCGGGGATGTGAGACGAGTGTTTCTTTCATTCAAATGGAAATTGTAATTTGTTGTAATATTCTTTTGTGGGGCACATCCGGGTTGAGATTGTAGCCACCATTGTATTATTTCATTTACTGTTTTCTGCTCCTAGGATAGACCCAAGGTGGGGTGCACAAACTACCGGGGACTTTGAAGTGCTTAGTGGCCTACTCACGTCGTTGAGGGAGACCGCTTCACTTCGGGTACTTGGCGGGTACTTTGCCGTACCCGTAGGGGTGTAGGGTAGGGTTTTGGCTATTCATCACGACTGTGTAATCCGTCTTTATTTGCAGGCTCAAACGAAATGCAGATTGCTTGTATATCCAATATGTTCATCTGTGATCAGGAATGCCTATTATTGCGTCTGTCAAATGTACAATATCTAGTAGGTTTTGCTTATGTTTTGCATCCACGCTAGCCCAGCCCCCACTCTGTCGTTAGTTAAGTCACCTAACGGGTGAATGACGGGGCCCAGTGGCGAATGCGGATGGCATAAGAGGACGTTGTATTTTCATTGTTTTCTACAATGATAGGTTAATTGATTGTAATATTTCAAAAAAATAAAATATTATTTTTTTGAATTTTTATAATTTAATATTTATTTTAATGAATATTTTAATATTTCGGTATAATTAAATACCGATAAATTGGGAAAATTTTGGAAAATTATAGAATTTACTAAAAAGTGGGTAGTTTATGTGATTTAAGCAAATTATGAGAGTTTATGATTTATTTGACACTAATTTTGTGATAATCGCGATTAAAAATCGCTAATCGGATTTTAAGCGTGTTTTATGCACATGTCTTTTTTTCACAATGGTGTTACTTTTTCCAACATGGATTTGTCATCATTTTTCATTCTTTGCTTTGAGTTCACTATTGAGGAGAGAAGGAAATAATAGAAAAGAATAGAATATAGAAGTATGGGCAAGAGAGAGAAAGAGAGGGTGAGGGTTCAACCTTGGTCTTGAGCCACTCCCTCTTCATTCTTTCAGTTATTTCCAATCCCCTCCCTCTCTTTTCTGCTACTGCTGCTTCCCTTCTCCTCCCTCCTCCACAAATCACCCCACTTCATATCCAAAGCAAACTCAAAACCCCACCCTCACTTCACAAAAAATGTGCACAAGCTCTCAAGCAACACTTTGAACCAAGAAAGTTTGAGTTTTGGTGCTGTAGGGGGATTCATGAGTGTCGAGTGAGGTAACCTTTTCACAATTAGTGTAGTATTTAAAGTGCTTTAGCCTCTTTTCATGTTTTTTTCGATTTGGCGAAGTTTAGTGAATTTTTGGAAATTCTAGTGAGTATTAGGGTTTGATTGAGTAGAGATTGTGTAATTGGGCTTTAGAGATGACCTTAGACCTCCTATAATGAAAGAAACCCAGACCAAACCCAGCTGAAAACCCAAAATACGGAATTTCAGAACTTTTCATGTCGGTTTATGATGTCTTTGAGGGTGCAGGAAAATCTGGAATGAACTGGAACATTTACGAGATAAATAAACAACTTCAGAGACCTAGATAGACCACCACGAGACCACCTAGTGAAGACGACACCCCAAATACCCAGGAAAACCGAGGAGGCCGGTTTTGGTAAGGGAGTGGCCGGCCACTTGGTGGTGGGTTGTATCCAGGTTGTTCCAGTAGCTCATATGTACCCTATACATCACCCCAGAGTTGTTTGCTTACCTTGTTTTCACCTGAGACAAAATCTGGAGAATGTTTTCTTAGTTGCTGCTTTACGTTTCGTGATGTTTATGGCTTTATGTTTTGGTAATTGTGTTTAGCATCGATCACTTGACGTTTGTACGTCTCTATCAGGTGTCATTTGGTTAAGTTGCGAGGGAAAACCATAGGTTTGGACCTATGTGAGTTCCGCGTGTCGTTTTGGTTTTCGTGTGTCGTTTCGTCTTCGATTTGGTTTTAATGCGATACGATACGTGTGACATGTTGGTACCCCCACGATGATTCGAGGCGATGAAGGAGATGGTGGCGACATCGACAACGGCACACAAGAAGCAATGTGAGTAGATTTATATCTACGGGGAGAAGACGGGTAGATGGCATATAACACCATCGCAGTTCGATATATAGTATGCTATATATACTATAAATGTTTGATATATTTTATGTGAAACATGGATATTCAGGATATGGTTAAGTGTTCATGGATTCGTAGTGTTACTTGCGAAACCCTATAGTAGTTGTTGCACCCACACACGCACACACACTTGCATACATTCATTCTTTTACATGTGCGTATATGGGGATATGTTTATACACACACACACACACACACACACACACAGAGACGGATTGTGAGGATAGTACTTGGGGATTTGAGATGAGTCGATGAGATTGGGCTTGAGGCCATGAGATCGGTGATGTGACAGGGTTCGTATTTGAGATACGACATGATGTTTTAGCGGGTCCTTTGACGTGGTGTTTCATACACACGCATGCATACATAGATGGTATCAGTATTGTACTAGTCGTAGATCAGTACCCCGGATCATGATGTTTGATAAAGAGGACACCAGATGAATAATGTGATAGATGTGACATTTGACCCGTACCCAGATTTGGAAGGCCGTACGACGGATTTACCGTACAAGCTTTATATTGATGATAGATCCGGACTCTTGACTTGAGGATGTCATATTATTGATATTGTATCGTATGTGATACTATTGAGGCGGGATCACCGACTATTATAAATATATATATATATATATATATATATATATCGACTCAAATGTTAGGCGGTTTCCTTACCTTTCGTTTAGCCTGTTAGCTCAGCCCTATAGTTTAGTGTAGTTGTTAGACTAGATTCGATTCCTACCTATTTCAAAACTAACGAATCGTGGGTATTTTAAAAGACAGGCCAAGGGATTCTACGGATATTTCAAAGGACGTATCTTTTCTTAAAAACACCGTAGCCTTTATTTTCAAAACACCACGATTCGTGTTATTTCAAATGGTAAAACTGTATGACTCATATTATATAAATGCTGATTAGCTATCATTGTGTTTATTATTCAACTCCCGCCTATTACTACTGTTCGCATCGCATTTGCATGTTTAGATTGTATTTCCCTATGCCATTATTGAGATTATGCTGTCAGGACACCAGCACCATTACCGATGATGCATATGTTCCATATACACTTACTTGCCGGCTCACACACATCATCATCGGTAATTTCCATGTCATGTACACTTTAGAGAATACAATTTCAGTGACATAGCTTGTTAGATGTAGTTTCGATATGATATTAGTGTACTTGCCTTACATGCCAGTTTAGACATTGCAGTTAACACTTGCTACTTCATGCATATTATTATTCACTGTTATGCAGTATTATGGAGTTTTATGCCTATATTCACTGTTTACTCGCTATTGATGATTGGATTTCGAATTTTCATGAGATTTCCTGGATTTGGGCGAAAACCTCAAGAATAAGTATAAACTTCTCTCTATCTCTCTCTCTCTTTAAAATGAAATGTGCGGTTTTCTCATGATGTATGAGTCATCCACCATGATGTTTTCTCGGTTATGAGATGGATTTCGAGACCCGATTCGAGGAGTTGGATGAACCGTCTGTGGGTACATGGTGGACCCGGTAAGGTACCTCGGGGAAAGAAGATCGAGGTGTAGACGATGAGCCTGGTAGGGGCAGACTCCCTACCGGTGATTTTACCTGACGCGTCGGATATCCGGAGGATACCGTTCGTGGTCGTGTGATTGATGTTAGGGGCCGATCCGGAATAACGGCGCCTAGATAGTGAGATTGAGGCACTGAGATTTTGAAATATTGAGGTATTGAGATTTGATGATACAGGCTAGTCCGGATAGCCGGAGCCTGAGATATTGAGATATTGGGATTTATGTTTTGTGTCGATGCTAGACACTGTTTATGTTGATTTCATTGATGATACCTCGTTCTAAATATACAGACATCTCACTAAGTTATGAAAGCAGTTTCTTCATTTACATGTATTCTGTTTTCATGCATTCATACCTCATTCATATGATATGTGCTACCTGAGGCACTGATACGAGCACTCGGTATTACACTTGGGTTAGATGTTTACCTTTGCTACCTTTTCACGCTACAGACTTTATCATATTGAGGATATATATATTATTGATCGTATTGACCTAGGATTGTGTCATACATACGATTTCTGCTCGGTGATGTTTTCTACTCACGAGTTGGCAACTCAACCCCGTTGTTCCATAGTTTCTTCCAGGTTTTGCCGTACAGGTTTCGTTACGGCTTTGCTGGCACACTGCTTCCTTTCTGGGTGATTGCTTTGGTAGGTGGGTTCACTTGTATCGTGACCACTATTGTACCTTTATTTTATTCAGTTGTATCTAGTGACTCCATCAACCAAACTTGTATATTGATTCTGATTTAGAGACCAGTGATGTTTATTCTTTCGACCTTAGAGTCGCGCTTTGTATTATTATGGATTTCATGTTGTTTTGAGTTTCCTTTTGGGTTTTGATCCTCGCCCTTTGGCGTTGTATACTATATTGCTTGCGTGGATGTGGCCGTCGATTGACGAAGAGCTAGCTCCCGCTTGGGGATGCGTTTTATCATTGATGTATATATTTATCATGTTTTACCTCGTTCGGGGCCAGTATTTACGAAGGAAACTCTGCCGAAATTTTCAGAAAAAGGCTTGTTATTTTACAAATGAATATTTCGGCTTATGTTGCAAAACAACTTGATTTAAATTGGTTTTTCCTTCACTCTACTGCCTTACTTGGTTTTGATTTCTGGGTGTTGGCTTACTTAGATTACGTACGCCTCGAGACGTTTCGTAATTTAAGTGCTGGTCATGTTCCGTACTTTTCGGGACGTGACAAAGTTGGCTAATCGGATTTTAAGCGTGTTTTGTGCACATGTCTTTTTTTCACACTTGTGTTACATTTTCCTACATCGCTTTGTCATCATTTTTCATTCTTTGCTTTGGGTTCACTATTGAGGAAAGAAGGAAATAATAGAAAAGAATAGAATATAGAAGTATGGGCAAGAGAGAGAAAGAGAGGGTGAGGGGTCAACCTTGGTCTTGAGCCACTCCCTCTCCATTCTTTCACTATTTCGTCTCCCCTCCCTCTCTTTGCTGCTGCTGCTGCCCCCCTTCTCCTCCCTCCTCCACAAATCACCCCACTTCATATCCAAAGCAAACCCAAAACCCCACTCCCACTTTACAAAAAATGTGCACAAGCTCTCAAGCAACCCTTTGGACAAAGAAAGTTTGAGTTTTGGTGCTGTAGGGGGATTCATGAGTGTCGAATGAGGCAACCCTTTCATAATTAGTGTAGTATTTCAAGTGCTTTAGCCTCTTTTCAAGTTTGTTTTCGATTTGGCGAAGTTTAGTGAATTTTAGGAAATTCTAGTGAGTATTAGGGTTTGATTGAGTAGAGATTGTGTAATTGGGCTTTAGAGATGACCTTAGACCCCCTATAATGACAGAAACCTAGACCAAACCCAACTAAAAACCCAAAATACGGAATTTCATAACTTTTCATGTCGGTTTATGATGACTTTGAGGGTGCAAGGAAATCTGGAATGAACTGGAACATTTACGAGATAAATAAAAAACTTCAGAGACCTAGATAGACCACCACGTGACTACCCTGTGAAGAAGACACCCCAAATCCCCAGGAAAACCGAGGAGGCCGGTTTTGGCAAGGGAGTGGCCGGCCACTTGGTGGTGGGATGTATCCAGGTTGTTCCAGTAGCTCATATGTACCCTATACATCACCCCAGAGTTGTTCGCTTACCTTGTTTTCACCTGAGACAAAATATGGAGCATGTTTTCTTAGTTGCTGCATTACGTTTCATGATGTTTATGGATTTAAGTTTTGGTATTTGTGTTTAGCATCGATCACTTGACGTTTGTACGTCTCTATCGGGTGTCATTTGGTTAAGTTGCGAAGGCAAACTATAGGTTTGGACATATGTGAGTTCAGCGTGTCATTTTGGTTTTCGTTTGTCGTTTCGTCTTCGATTTGGTTTTAATGCGATACGATATGCGTGACATGTAGGTACCCCCATGATGCTTCGAGAAGATGAAGGAGATTGTGGCGACATCGACATCGGCACACAAGAAGCAATGTGAGTAGATTTATATCTACGTGGAGAAGTCGGGTGGATGGCGTATAGCACCCCCGCAGTTCGATATATTATGCTATATATATACTATATGTATATGATATCTTTTATATGAAACATGGATATTCAGGATATGGTTAAGTGTTCATGGATTAGTAGTGTTACTTAACAAACCCTATAGTAGTTGTTGCACCCACACACGCGCACACACTTGCTTACATTCATTCTTTTACATGTGTGTATATAGGGAAATGTATATATATATTGTAGGGTTACTAGGCACTCTAAGAAGGTTCTACAAGGCATCAACCATACTCGATTAAAATTTTAGCTGTGCCGAATAACTCTAAACAAGATCTTTGCTAGATAATTAGGGTAACACATGCAAGAAAATAACAATTATCTCTAAGTGAATACGAAATATAACCTTTATAGACCGGTCCTTCACTACTAAAGCTCCTTGTAGTATTCCCTTCGCTGCGATCATCGAACACCCGGACTCTCGGACGGCTCCATGAGAAAAGGCAACGGTATTGCTTGAAGTCTTCGAGGCCGAAGATGATCTACGTCGAGGGAATACGAACTCGTGCTTCTATTTCACTAACTAGAGAATTAGTGAAGCAAACACCCTAAACTAAAGTGCTTGTCTAGTAGAGGATGATGAAATAGGAAATGGGTACACTTTAGAATTTCTTTTCCCACTATCATTCTCTCTCTTTATCAAACCCTAGAAAGAAATTGAAGGAGGAAGAAGATGAGATCAAAATGAGAATGAAAACTAATCAAGAGAGAGTTAGCTAACCATGGGTGAGTGGGTATCATATACTAACTCATGTAGAGACATTACCATGGCTAATTATAGTGGTTAGGTTATTTAATATCTTAAGTAAAACAAAACTAGTGGACTAAGTCAATGCAACCATAAGCTTCATGAAGCTTCATGCATGTGAGCTCATTATCCATTTGTTTTAGAATTACTTTAAATATAAAAACCTAAACCTATAATTAGTATGGTATAAGTCTTATACACCCATGATAGTTGTATCAACAACCATGATACAAAAATGTACACAAATAAATATATATCACATATATATTAAGTTGTGCACAAGTGAGAAAAATAAATGATTAAGTGAACCAATGTTAGTTAATGTAAATTAGTATATCACATATAAAACTATACACTTAATTATTAAATCAACACTTAACCTAATAATCCGGTTATATCTCATATAACCGACTAACACAAAATGTACCAACTTATCGAATCAACACTTGATTCGATAACCCGGCTATATTTCTTATAACTGGCCGATACAATAGTCGCGAAAATAGAATACGGTATCACATACACGCATTATTCTCGGTCCCGCACATATCACATATGCGCTCCTATTTCATTTTGCCTGAGCCAGTTAAACCTCTATGTAGGACTCTAAAGACTCGTCAATACGCCGGCAGTAGGTGATGATCATATCAAGCACCCATAAGCCGTCAGCGGTACTGGCTGGACGTAACGGCTACCCGGGTATTGAGCGATCAGAAGATCAGCAAGCAAGCCCGCTCCAACTCCTGCGAAACTCCTGACAGTGATACTACCGTACAGTCCGGTCTCCTCGTATGATATGTCGCATATCAAGTCTAGGGGTGGTAAATGTCAGACCCCAATAACCGATAAGTCATGCCGATATGAGGCTCATAACGGGTCGAGAAACTACTGGTAACACTTACCAGTAAATCTCTAAACCAGCCCTGGACAGGGACTTCCCTGTTACGACCAATCGAGCATAGCGCAACATCAACCCCCAATACAGGGAGAGACGAAACCCCTCCTATCGCTCATTGCCTCCATGTGACTCGGGACTATACCCAAAAACCACCGTTTTGCACGCCCTCTTGGATGTGGTAAGGTGGAAATCAAAGCACGGTGGGAATCACACAAGACTCTATGATGATCTCGGGTCTACAGACTAACCTGTACCAGTGTCACCAGAGAACTACCATCTAACGTAAGGTATAATACCATCTGGGAGTTCTCGGCGAGTCTGTCCAGTATACCCAATCTCTAGTGAGCACCCGTATATCATCTCTGATGTCAAACACCAATGGATATGGGATCATCCATCGCCCATCTGTATGGGTTGAGAAGGTATACGCTAGTCTACTCTAGTATATCGATGCCCCGTCTCGATACACACACGACTAGGGACCTTGAAGGATGTACTTATGGACTACCATGTCCCCACTAGTATGATCCACATCATAGTCCAGGGTGTCAAGTACACATACTAAGGGCTTTACCAACATTTAACAGAGAGACAATCGGTATACACGTTAAGGTAAATAATAACCAGATAGCATACTATCATGTCAAGCAAGAAAGTCCTCCCTATATATGTCCAAGCATCCACTACTATATACTTCTCATGTATAGTAATGGCATCTAGGGCATACATATAACTAACAATCTCCCACTTGCACTAGGGCCTTCTGATAACAGTGGTTGTAGTATCTCATACTCAACCATCCCATAATAGTCTTTCTCTGGGAAAAGGCCTTTGTGAGTGGATCCGCCGTATTGTCCTCTGAGTCTACTCTCCTGACCTCGATCCTCTGGAGATCATCCATCTCCATGATCAGGTGACACTGCCTTAGAATATGTCTGGATCACTGATGGGACGGGCGTTCCTAGGCATAAGCCATAACTCCACTGTCACACAATGGTAGGAACGAAGTTCATCTCATGAACTAATATACACCCAGACTTCCTCTTTGGTAGCGATGTATCTAGCCTTTATCGTCTAGTATGCCACGGTATCTGTCTTGGAACTCTTCCAACATACAGTCCCTTTACTGAGGGTAAAGACAATGCTTGTGACTGACTTTCAGTCATCCTTATCACTCTGGAACCTTTCCAGTGATTCTCCCCAGGATCGATTCATACCATCTCATTACAACTAGTGAGAATCCTAACATCCAATTACATCTATCTCATAGATCAAAACTCAGGATTTAGGAGGTATCACTTTGATCCTATATGGAGAATCCTTGTGATAAGCGGAGATTGACCAAGCGTAGCATAGGAAACTCCTTCCCTATCAAGAGTATGTCATCCACGTACTCTACGAGGATCTCCACCATACTCTCTACTACCTTTTTGTATATACAGGGATCATCTACTTTTTTGATGAAGTCAAACTCTTTGACTACCACATCAAAACAGACGTTCCAACTCCGCGATGCCTGCTTTACCACATAAAACATCTTGCACACGTTTTCGCTGCTCCCACTATCTACGAAGCCCTCTGCCTGTGTACTTATAGACGCTCTCTTCCAAATCTCCATTTAGAAAAGCAGTCATGACACCCAACTGCCAGATATCGTAGTCATGGTATGTAGCCGTGGCAAGTAGGATCTGGATGGACTTAAGCATAGCTACTTAGAAAAGGTTTCATCATAATCCATACATGGTCAATGATGAAAACCTTTAACAAGTCTAGCTTTGAAAGTCTCAACTTTTTCATGTACACCAAGTAATCTTCTCAAGATATACTTGCTCCTGATGGGGATTTAACCCTTCAAATAAAGCAACCAAAGTCCTTACTTTGTTAGTGTATAAGGATTCCATCTCAGATCGCTAAGCATGCGGCCATTCTTATAGAGTCCCCACTCTTGATGGCCTACTCGAAACTAGATGGGTCATCATCTCATGATGCAATCCCCGCTCCCACTGTCATAGAGAAACCGAAGTACTCTCAGGTGGGTGAGGAACCCTACTAGATCGGCAGAGAGGCTGAGGTTCGTTGGTTACTATTGAATCTTTTGGTTCTACCAAATCATCAGCTGCAGTTTGTATAGCTGGAACTCCTTCCAATTCTACCTCATGTCCACTAATTTCTTCACAAGAAATTCTCTTTGACAAAGGTGGCATGTTGAGAAACAAAACATCTTTTGTTCCTTGGTTTGGTAGAAGATATTCCCTTGCATATGCTTGGGATATCCAACAAACTTCTACAGAACTGACTTTGCCTCGAGCTTGTCCGAATTATGCTTTTAGACATAGGCTGGATAACCCCAAATGTTAACAAACTTAAGATATAGGCTCTTCCCTTTCCATATCTCATATAGAGTGGTAGGCACTGATTTGATCGGAACCCTATTCAATAGGTATGCAACTTCTCCAGTGCATAACTCCCAAAAGGAAATAGGTAACTCAGTAGTACCCATCATAGAGCACAGCTTATCACATAGGGTGTGATTGCTCCGCCCCGATGCACCGACGTGCTGTAGTGTATACGGAGGAGTAATGCTGAGAGAGAATCTCATTCTCCTTTAGAATAATCCAGGAATTTCGTGCTCAAGTATTCTCCTCCTTGATCACATCAAAGGATATAATACTTATACCCGTTTTGGTTCTCTACTTCTAACTTATATTCTGTGAATATCTCAAAAGGTTCGGACTTGTGTTTCAACAGGAACATATGCCTAAATCTTGAGAGTTCATCAGAGAATGTAATGAAGTACAAAGAACTGGTCTTGGCATGTGTTGACAGGGGACCTTCATACATCAACATGTATCATCCAAAGAGTTCACCAACTCTTTCTCTGCTTCCAATAAACAGAGCTATGGTCATCTTATCTCTGTGACATGACCGGCAAGTTTCACAAGATGTAAATTCAAACTAATTTAAATATGCATCAATATGTAACTTCAGCTAGTCGGGTCGCATTGATATGACCTAGTCTATAATACCTCAAGAAGGATTCGTTCATTTCTGAACTCTTCCTCTTGTGTGTGTTCTGTATACTAAGAACTGTAGTTTGATTTAGAATGTTAATGCTTTTAGATAACGTGCCTGAACTGATCAACTCTTGATATAGGAAATGTTCAAAACATTATCCAACAATACAAAATTATATCCTTTCTTTACTAATAAAGAGACTGATATGATGTTGTATATCAGGTTCGGTATCTAATAACATTCGTTCAGAATCAATGTATTCTTGTAATACAGGGTGATAGTGACCAACAGACTTGGCTGCAACACTTGCACCGTTTTCTATCTCATGAAACTTATCACCCGTTCTCAGTTCTCTACCTATCTGTAGCCCATGTAACGGATTATATATGTGGGATCCTGATCCGGTATCTTATACCCAGGACGTAAAGGATACTGAGAAACAGTTCTCTGTATGATCACACTCGAAGAAGATGCATCAACATGCACTTTCTTCGTTTGGGCGGCACGGGAATTCTGGTAATCCCCTATTTCCTGCTCTGTCTTATAACATTTATAAGTTGGAGCGGGACCAACGTTCCCCAGCTCAGTATAACAAGCTGGTTCGGTCAATACATCCGTATTATTATCTTGATTAAGGCGTGGCATGGTCGCTACCTGGAGACAGAGAGAAGAAAACACCCTGCGTGCGCTCTTGCAAGATCAGATTGGTTATTATTTTATCTAATCAGGATGGCTCCCACTGTTTTTATAAAATCTTCCTTCAAACCCTAAAAGGAAAGACTAGCCGGGATTAATTACACCGTACAACTTCGCCAATCTTTCAGCCAGGACAGTGTCGGTACTTTGAGGGAGGTTCCCCGTGCTTTCGCATGGACCTAATTAAAGTAAACCTCGTTTTGCCAGAGGCATAACCCCGTTGAAACCTTTCTAGACACCTACTTGATCGGCTAATTGTAATATGTAAATCTCTCCCAGGAGTAACAATTACTCGCAGTGGGTATCGGGATCCAACTATCTCATAGAAGGTATGCAATCTCATTGCAAATTTCAACACTTGAAAATCCCGATAATTTTGCCCCTAACGTGCTATGACCTTGATGAAAGCCAACAAACCATAGCCCTCTAGTCAAGTTCAACCCGTACATTTCTTGACTGACTTAAACCCACCCGCACAACCCTTGACGAAAGCCAAAAAAGCCGTACTACTACCCTAATCCAATCGCATCGTATGCAGATAAGCAGCATATAGCTACCGCACACTACACCTTGACGAAAGCCAACAAAGGTAGCACGAAAACTATATACAACTTATCTGAAATGACGGAGGTCTACAACATGTTTTTCAGAAAACCTATTGCGTAATGAACTTGATATCGTTGTAGAATCAAATGATTTTAAAATTCAGTGTTTTTGAGGCTTTTACTGGTTTCGCTAAAGAGGTCACTCCCGGTGAAGGGATCTCGGCTCTTTCCTCGTCGAATGAGGTGCATGATATATCATATATATCACTATGCAAAGCAAAAACTAGAAAAGCAATCAAAAGGCAAAACCGAGGGGTGTAGCATCTGCCATTCATTGCTAAAGGGGTCACTCCCTGTGAAGGGATCTCGGCCCTTTCCTAATCGAATAAGGTGCAGGATGTTCTACAAGGTACTCCGCGATGCAAAGCAAGAACTATAGCTACCTGTTTTTGAAAATTCGATTCCACAACATCTTTTAGGTTTCTTTTCTTTCATAAATCACATTAATGAAGTCCCATCATTTAAGCACCTAAACATCATAGATAAATACGACGTACACTTATGCCATCCGCATTCGCCTCGATGTCCCCTCATGCACCGTTAGGTTAGGTAACTAACGGCAGAGCGGGGCAGGGCTAGCGCGGGTGTAAAACATAAGTAACATCTATATAATATATCATATATACTATATACAGTATCTATCAACACATATCAAATGATCACATCACAGATATCGCAGCAGAAGAAACATATGAAACATTGGATATACTAGGACGTCCTTGTTTTATTTTAAGCCTCTATAAAACATGGATTCCACGGTTGCGATGAATAGCCAAACCCACACCCCTAGACCCCTATGAGAGCGGAAAGCAACCCTTCCAATTCTAGAGTTAGGAGACCCGGACTCGACTCCTCGAGTTGGTCTCCCACTGGACTCCAGAACCCGTTTACTTGTGCTCTCCTCCTTGGGTCTATCCTAGTGCAGAAAAAGTAAATACTATACAAATGGTGACATCATCCTCATCCCGGAAGTACCCCAATAAAAGAATATTACATACAATGAATTTTACATGAATGAAAATAAAAAACCTCATCTCACATAAAAACCCCGGCTATTCAAAACGCGACGATCCAATATAACATATCCAGCAGCACATAATATCACATGTCATCAACGTAAGTAAATATGTGCATCCCAATTGTCATTGAGATATAGCAACGAAACCAGCGATATCATATATTACACTTACGGTCACAGAAAAAAGTGTAAAACTACAACGGTTGGAATCCGCAACCTACTTAGACATCGAATGCCTAACAAATATAAACCCCGCATTTTAGTCTCTATATCGAAAACACTTTTCAATATCTAGTCGGGCAATTCAACAAGATTCCTGATATTTTGATCGAATGATCGTCGCAAACTTTAGTAGACGGCCGCACCCCCGATGCCGTCGACGAAGTGCACTAAGGCGGAACACTGCTGCCGCGAGCACCCGAACGGATGCTTTCGGCGACGGGGTTCACCTACAGTCACTGTAGGGTTGCTAGGCACGCGCACAAGGGTCTACGAGGCATCAACCATGCCCGATTAAAAATTTAGCCTTGCCGAACAACCCAAAGCCGGATCTTTAAACTAGGGTTTAGGCAAAAACAAGTATGTTAAACAGTTTAACACTAAGTGAAAGGGATTATAACCTTTGTAGATCCGGTCCTTCACTTCATTAGCTCCGTGTAGACGTCCCCATCGCTGCAATCATGAACTCCGGACTCTAAAGAAGCTCCACGAGAAGAACGAACGTGCTTGCTACGATGACTTCGAGGCCGAAGATGATCTACATCGGGGAGACACTAACTCAAGCTATTCCTTCACTAGGTCATAAACTTTGTGAAAAGAACACACTGTACTACATGGCAAGTGGTAGAGGATGAAGAAGTAGGAAGTGCGCTCACTTTAGAATTGATTTTCTCACTCTTTTTCTCATGGCACCATTGGAGCTAGTAAGCTTTTGGATAGAGCTTGATGATGAAGAAGAAGAAGATGGAATAATGAATAATCATCCATCCAAATGAAAACTTATCCAATAAATAATGGCACCATGGTTGAGTTAAGCCCTCATGCTTAACTCATGTAGAGAATTAACCAAGGCTTTAGGTTAAAGGTTAGGTTAAATAATATCAAAAGAAATGACAAAAGAGTGGACTTTGTCAAAGCTTCTCCAAGCTTCTTCAAGCTTGATTACTTTTACTAAGTTAAACCCTTTTGTTAAATCTTAAGATAAAACAATAACCCTAATCTTTACCCTAATCTTGGTATGAGTCTCATACACCCAACTTTGATGTATCATCAAGCATGATACAAATATGTACACTTGCATATATCACATATAAACAATGTGTACAATCTAGTGAGAAAATAAATCATAAGTAAGCTAATAATAGTTAATGCAATGTAATATATCAAATATATAATTATGCATTAAATTATTAAATCAACTCTTGATTTAATAATCCGGTTATAACCGACTAATATCAAAAGTAACAACTTATCGAATCAACACTTGATCCGATAACCCGGCTATATCGCATGCAACCGATCAATATCACGAATCGCGAGAATAGAATACGGTATCTCATATCGTATTAATCTCGGTCCCACACATATCACATATGTGCTCCTACTCCGTTTTGCTTGAGCCTGGAAACCCCTATGTAGGACTCTAAAGACTCGTCAATACGCCGGCAGTAGGTGATGATCATATCAAACACCCACAAGCCGCAAGCGGTGTGCTAAACATAATGGCCACCCAGGTATTGAGCGATCAGAAGATCAACAAGCAAGTCCGCTAGTTCTCCTGCGAATCCAATCAGTAACACTCCCGTACGGTCCGGTCTCGTCGTCTGATATGTCGCATATCTCGCCTAGAGGTGGTAAACGTCAGACCCCAATAACTCGATAAGTCGTGTCGATATGAGGTCTATAATAGTTCGAGAAACTACTGATAACACTTACCAGTAAATCTCAGTAACCCTGGCCAGAGATTTCCGGTTATAGCCAATCGAACACAGCACAACATCAACTCCCTATACCGGGAGAGACGAATCCCCTCCTATTGCTCATTGCCTCCATATGATTCGGGACTGTACCCAAAAACCACCGTTTTGCATGCCCTCTTGGACGTGGTAAGGTGGAAATCAAAGCACAGTGGGAATCACACAAGACTCTATGACGATCTCGGGTCAACAGACTACTCTGTACCAGTGTCACCGGAGAACTGCCATCCGACTTGAGGTATAATACTATCTGGGAGTTCTCGGCGAGTCCGTCCAGTATACCCTGTATCCACTGAGCACTCGTACACCATCCTTGATGTTAAACACCGATGGATATGTGATCATCCATCGCCCATCATATGGGTCAAGATGCGTATACGCTAGTCTACTCTGGTGCATCGATGCCCTGTCTCGATACACCCACGACTAGGGACCTTAAAGGATGTACTTATGGACTACCATGTCCCCACTAGTATGATCCGCATCATAGTCCAGGTAGTCAAGTACACATCCTAAGGGCTTTACCAACATGTAACAGAGAGACAATCAATATACATGTTAAGGTAAAGTGTAACCAAATGGCATACTATCATGTCGAGCAAGAAAGTCCTCCCTATATATGTCCAAGCATCCACTACATTATACATCTCATGTATAGTAATGGCCTCTAGGGCATACATATAACTAACAATCTCCCACTTGCACTAGGGCCATCTGATAACAGTGGTTGTAGTATCTCATACTCAACCATCCCATAATTGTCTCTCTCTTGAGAAAAGCCTTTGTGAGTGGATCCGCCGTGTTGTCCTCTGAGTCTACTTTCCTAACCTCGATCTGTCTGGAGATCAACCATCTCCATGATCAGGTGATACTGCCTAAGAATTATATCTGGATTTCTGATGGGACGGTAGTTCTTTGGCTAAAGCCATAACTCCATTGTCACACAATGGTAGGAACGAAGTTCATCTCATGAAATTATATATATATCCAGACTGCCTCTTTGGTAGCATCTTTGGTAACGATATATCTTGCCTTTAATTGTCTAATAATTCACGATATCTAGCTTGGAACTCTTCCAACATACCGTCCCTCCACTAAGGGTAAAGACAATGCCTGCGACTGACAATCAGTCGTCCTTATCACTCTGGAACCTTTCCGGTGATTCTCCCCAGGATCGATTGATACCATCTCACTACACCTAGTGAGAATCATAACATCCAATTAGAGATATCCCATAGATCCAAAACCCAGGATTAATAGGTATTACATTGATCCTATATGGAGAATCCTTGTGATAAGCGGAGATTGACCGATCGTAGCATAGGAAACTCCTTCCCTATCAAGAGTATGTCATCCACGTACTCTACGAGGATCACCACCATACTCCCTACTATCCTTTTGTATATACAAGGTTCATCTACCATTTTGATGAAGTCAAACTCTTTGACTACCACATCAAAACAGATGTTCAACTCCGCGATGCCTGCTTTATCACATAAAACATCTTGCTCACGTTTCAGCTGCTCCCACTATCTATGAATCCCTCTGGCAGTGTACTTATAGACGCTCTCTTCTAAAACATCATTTAGAAAAGCAGTCATGACACCCAACCGCCAGATATCGTATGCATGGTATGTAGCCATGGCAAGTAGGATCTGGATGGACTTAAGCATAGCTCCCTAGAAAAGGTTTCATCATATTCCATACCTGGTCAATGATGCAAACATTTAACAAGTCCAGCTTTGAAAGTCTCAACTTTTCCATGTACACCAAGTAATCTTCTCAAGATATACTTGCTCCTGATGGGGATTTAACCCTTCAGATAAAGCAACCAAAGTCCATACTTTGTTGGTGTATAAGGATTCCATCTCAGATCGATAAGCATCCAGCCATTCTTACAGAGTCCCACTCTTGATGGCCAGCTCGAAATAAGTTGGGTCACCATCTCATGATGCAATCCTCGCTCCCATTGTCATAGAGAAACCAAAGTATCACTCAGGTGGGTGAGGAACCCTGCTAGATTGGCGGAGAGGCTGAGGTTCGTTGGTTACTATTGAATCCTTTGGTTCTACCAAATCATCTGCTGCAGTTTGTATAGCTTGAACCTTTCCAGTTCTACATAACAGACCTTGCCTCGAGCTTATCCGGATTTTCCTTTTAGACATAGTCCGGACAACCCCAAATCTTAACAAACTTAAGATATGGGCTCTTCCCTTTCCATACCACATATGAAGTGGCAGGCAACTGATTTGATTTAAACCCTATTCAATAGGTATGCAGCTTCTCAAGTGCATAACTCCCAAAAGGAAAATAGGAAACTCAGTAGTACTCATCATAGAGCACACCATATCGCATAGGGTGCTATTGCTCCGTCCCGATATACCATCGTGCTATGGTGTATACGGAGGAGTAATGCTGAGAGAGAATCTCATTCTCCTTTAGAATAATTCAGGAATTCCGTGCTCAAGTATTCTCCTTCTTGATCTCATCAAAGGACATAATACTTATACCCTTATTTTGGTTCCCTACTTGTAACTTATGTTCTGTGAATATCTTAAAAGGTTCGGACTTGTGTTTCAACAGGAACATATGTCTGAATCTTAAGAGATCATCAGAGAATGTAAGGAAGTACAAAGAACCGGTCTTGGCATGTGTAGACAGGGGATCTTCATACATCAGCATGTATCAATCCCAAGAGTTCACTAACTCTTTCTCTGTTTTCAATAAACGGAGCTGTGGTCATCTTATCTCTGTGACATGACCGGCAAGTTTCATAAGATGTAAATTCAAACTAATTTAAATATGCATCTATATGTAATTTCAGCTAGTCGGGTCGCATTGATATGACCTAGTCTACAATGCCTCAGGAAGGATTCGTTCATTTCTGAACTCTTCCTCTTGTGTGTATTCTGTATACTAAGAACTGTAGTTTGATTTAGAACGTTAATGCTTTTAGATAACGTGCCTGAACCGTCAACTCTTGATATAGGAAATGTTCAAAACATTATCCACCGATACAAAATTATATCCTTCTTTACTAATAAAGATACTGATATGATTTTACATATCAGGTTCGGTATCTAACAACATTCGTTCAGAATCAATGTATTCTGGTAATACAGGGTGACAGTGACCAATAGACTAGGCTGCAACACTTGCACCGTTTTCTGTCTCATGAAACTTATCCCTCGTTCTCAGTTCTCTATCTTTCTGTAGCCCATGTAACAGATTACATATGCTGGATCCTGATCCGGTATCTCATACCCAGGACGTAAAGGATACTGAGAAACAGTTCTCTGTAATGAACACACCCGAAGAAGATGCATCAACATGCACTTTCTCTGTTTGTGCGGCACGGGAAATCTGGTATTCCCTAATTTCCTGCTCTGTCTTATAACAATTATAAGTTGGAGCGGGACCAACGTTCCCCTTCTCAGTATAACAAGCGGGTTCAGTCAATATATCCGTTTTATTATCTTGATTAAGGCGTGATATGTTAGTGCACGGCGGCGCCCCGGCCGTCAATCCGACGCCGGAATGCGGAAGCGGTGATAAACTTAAATTTTTGCGGACTTTGCAAACCGGCACCACCGCGCACTAAACTCCGGATCGTAACCATTAACTAGTCTAAGCTAACTAGAATACGGGTTAGAGATGTACCGACTGATCCGAGTCCTCCGGTCTTCATCTCCACTCCGATCTCCTCGCGGGATCTCCGTCCGTCTCCTCCTCGTCGGAAAGGGCACCACGTCGCCTGTATCTTTTACGGGCTCCCACCTCAATACCGAGGCAACTCGGGCGCGAAGCTGGCGAATCGACGCGTCCAAGATTTGCTGTAGGAAGTGTAGTGTAGAATCGTAGTCTCTTTTTGGGGTCTTGGAGTTGCCTCTAGATGGAGGGAAGAATGAAACTTTGGAGGCAAATGATGCTATCAATTTTGCAAGGAAATGAGATGAACAAATGAACAAAAATCAACCTCTCATTTTTCCTCTCCTCATCAATTAGTGGCCGGCCAAATCTAGTAGGAAATGGTGGTGGTAGAAAACAAAAACCAAAGAGGGAGGTGAGTGTAGGAGAAGAAAAGAGGGTGACCACAACATCAACCATACCTTTTACTTTAACCCATCCTCATTCAATCAAATCCCATTAAAGCAAAAGCATGGTGCAAAAGAAAAGATTCTTATCATATCAAACCCTTTTGCAATAAAACCCCTCCACAAAAGTTATTTGCACAATTGCAAATAACCCCCTCCATCGGAAAAGTCCGGCCGGGAAAGAACAAAGGAAAACCTGCCGGAACGGAATGCAAACTGGCAACTCCAGAAAACTGGTCCTGTAATAAATTACCGGAAAACCCCAATACTGTGCATACACACCCGCATCTGTATTCCGTCCGGATACAAATGCAAAAAGACAAAATCTACACTGTACTAAACTAGGACCGGCTTAAACCAAAGCCGGCTAGTAATATCCGTTCGATCCTGATCCGTGCAATACCGCACGTATCTGATCGAACCCTGCCATAAAACCATACGGCCACTAGTACAAACTGTCCGATCCTGATCCGTGCAATACCGCACGTATCTGATCGGACCCTGCCATATCTCCATACGGCCTCTACAGCGTTTCGCCCGAAACTTGAGTAGCTGAAAGTGTGGTAGACTCTAAAGACTCGTCAATACTATGGCTGTGGATTTAACCACAAGCCCGTCAGAGGTATAAGCCAATACGTAACGGGCCACCAGCTATTGACTAAAAGGGACGTCGATGAGCGAACTCATCCTGACACCCTACTGAGCCTGTCAGTGACAATATCCGTGCAGTCCGTTCCGTTCGTCTATGAGCATCGCATGGCGGGCCTAGGGGGTTGGTAAAAGTCAGACCCCCAAAAGCGGTACAAGTCGTGTCGGAGTGTAGCCCAGAACACCCTGAGATACTACTGGAATACCTACCAGTAAATCTCCTCGCCTTGGCCAAGGACTTTGTGTAATGACTCTCCTAGACACAGCACGACCTCACCCCCAATACCGGGAGAGACGAACCCCTGAAGATACGCTCACTGCCTCCATGTGGCTCGGGACTGTACCCAACTAAAACCTGTTTGCACGACTCCTTTGAGCCGTGGTAGGGTAGTAATCAAAGTACAGTGGGAACTCACACGAGACAAATGACGATCCCCAGGTCGATGAACTAACCTGCACACATGTCACCAGGGAACTGCTATCTGACGTCTGGTATATGACCAACTAGCATGTTCCCGGCGAGTCCTGTCCGGTGTACTCATAACCCAATGAGCACCTGTATACATCTTAGGTGATCCAACTGACACCAGTGGCTTGTGAGACCGGCCACCGCCCCTCGTCGGGGTCTCGACTGTATACACTAGTCTACTAATGGAGTATCGATGCCCAGTCTCGAAACTCCCACGACTAGGGACCCATTAAGGATAAGCTTATAGACCCCCAGCTCCCACTTATATGATCGCCCTCATACTGCTGTTGGTCAAGCAAGAATCCTAGGGGCTCTATCAACGTGTAATAGCGACGTGTCAGGTCACTTAAAACAGTACACGATGATAAAGGTAAACCAGATAGCATACTATCATCTCGAGTAAGACTGTCCTACCGGGATAGGTCCTCCATCAATCATTACAATCACGTACCTGTGACCTAATAATTGACTCTGAGGGCACTATCTCCAACAATCTCCCACTTGCACTCAAGGCTAATTATTGCGATGTCGCATACTCACAACCCGTGTGATACCGAACATCCAACTCCTCTACTAGTCAGTCTCACAAAGCTCGTTTGCGGAACTATTGCGTTCGAGGAATAGCCTCAGTGAGTGGATCCGCTTAGTTGTTTCTTTTTATGTCTCTCTATATCTCAAGTTCGCGGAGAAAGCCTTCTCCCGAAATGAGCAATACATGTCTTAGAACGTGTCTGGATGTCTGATGGGACATAGCTCATAAATGAACTCCAAATCCAAACTTCATAGACTGTATCGTCAACTGAACTTAATCAGTATCCTGCGCGCCATGCCTCCCTCAGTATTGCCTTGGACCACCTGTCCAAAATACTGCCCCTCATCAGAAGGAAAACTATAACTCTGACAACCTCCTTGTCGTCCATGTCACCTTGGAAGCCTGGAATGATAACTGTCTCCTCAACGAGGCTGTCGTTATCATGTCCCTAGAACATTCTGTTATGTTCTAAAACTGCTTCCGACTGTTTCTCCAGGATTGGATCAATATCAACTTATTGCATCTAGTGCAAGAACAATATCTGGTGTGGTACTTGACATCTCATGATTGACTCAATTGCCTGAGCAAGTGATCTGCCAATCATGGACATCCCTCTCCCCTTTAGTCTGTAAGACACCTTTAGAGAGGGTGACTCCATCTTCTACAGGTACACTACCGTGCATGGAGTCGTCCATTCTAAATACCCTTAGAATGCTGTCTAAGTACCCTGATTGGGAAACCACCCAAATCTAGATCTAATACCATAGATCCAGTAACCAGTATGTCTGATATAATGTCCAAGTCCTGTATGGAGAAACCACTGTATGACGACCAAAGTATAACCGATTGTAGTATAGGAGTTTCTTTTCCTACTCTGTGTAGTGTATGTCATCCAAACACCAGGATATCACACCTTACTACCTTCTCAACAGATCCATCCCCTATTCTGATGAAGTCAAACCCATGACTGTCATGTCAGAAATAGATGATCTATCCCCGCTATATCTTCTCTAGTCTATAAATAGACATAAGCTACCTGTCTACCAATGCTTCCGCTGCTCCCACTGACTACGACAACCCTCTGGCAGAGTCATATAGACGTACACTTCTAAAACTAGTTTAGAATGACGCTATACTCATCCTCCCGCCGGGTCTCGCAGCCTGGAACAACAGCAATGGTAATTGTGGGTAAACAAGAACTTCCCTGTCACCGTCCTTGAGGCCACCGTAGTACCTCTCGGGTGACTGAAGTTACCCACCTTATCTGCGGAGTGGCCAATGGAATGTCAATCCAGATTGAATCTTTAGGTTCCTTATCAAATCTTCAGTAATCGTTTGTGGTTCTGGAATCACTTCCAGTTCTACCATACTCCCACTACTGTTTTCTGAAAAAAAATCCATTTTTATTAAAACTGTGGCGAGTGTAGAACAATATTGCTATTGTTCATCCAGATGGTAGAAAATCAACCCTCGTCATAGCCTGGGTCAACCCACAAACAGCCATTACAGAAACGTGCCTTGAGTTGTCCAGTGTCTGGTTTTAATCATAAGCCGACAACTCCCCGTACCTTAACATCGTTAAGATATGAACTGTTCTATATCCAATATAGAAACAGAGGCACTGATTTAATTGAACTAGATTCAAATCATGCAGCTGTCTCCAGTGCATGTCAACTAAATGGAAGGAGGCCGATCAGCGTTACTCAACTTAGGAATGCTTCCAATTATGAATAACCTGAAAGAGAAGTAAGTTCTCTTAATCATTACTATCAACTGAATACCATATACAAGTACCTACATCTTCGATCTCTTTGAAGAATCCCGATACTTGCTATACCTGGTTCTCTACTCTATTCAAATACCTATAACTCCTCAAAACTTAGACCCTGTGTTTCAACGAAACACATGTCTAAGAACTAGAGAAGTTAAAAGTAAACAGAATATAGTATGAGGACCAACCCCTCTGTCCTGATGGACCCTGGGCAACATACAATCCTTTGTATAAGTCCCTTGAGTTTGATAACTCATTCACTATGTGTCGTAGGTTGAAAACTGTACTTATGGTTAAGAAGAATTACACCGCTGTTTAATGCTCCTTACCTAACCATCCACTGATATAGGTAAATGTCGTAGACATAATTTCAGAAAGGTATATCTCACTCTATGAAAATAGACGTACAGATATATTAATTTGAAATTGGTGCATAACAGCGGATATTCAAAACCAAATATTTGCCGACCGGCAAACAGCCCAGGTGATTTCCTCAAATATCACTGATTACAATGAATCCCGATATAATGAGGATAATCACCCAATTTCCAATAACTTACTCCCACTCATCATCTGTAAAACCATACAGATGTGAGAATCGTACCTGGTAAATACATACCCTGGAGTAAGTATCTAATCGGGAAATCAGTTTTCCTTTAACATTACACAGTGAAACTGAAACATTGAAATGTTCCGATGGGGTATTCTGGTATTCCTAGTAATGCCTCTTCCAGATTCACGACTGTAACCGTATAGTTCTTTGCCACCTCTCCAAATCCCTTCATATGTCTTTAGTCTTTACCTTCTGCACACCCTTTTAGGCCAAATGGTTTTCTTCCTTCCCTACCGTTCGGCACCAGCCTATGGTTTGGAAGAAGACTATCCAATAAGCATAATGGGTGTACTGTCCCAATCCTAGGAACACTCGCAATGAGAGAGGGTGAAGATAAAAGACAACCGAATAAACCCTATTCCTATTTCTCCTGAACCAGAATCCATCCCCGAACTGGAACAAGTTCCTTTCGAGTTCGTATATAACCATACGATGGAGTATCCAAATAAACTGTGGATCTTCGTAGTGATACGGAGTGTCCTGGAGAAATACAAAGGTGATGTGGGAGTGGTAACGAAATATTTGGTTTGGTCGTGAATATCTGTTGCAATTTACTTTGCCCTCTTACTAATCCCTTGCTTTGTCTGAACTTAATACCTTCTGCACACCATCGTTATGCTAATTGGTTTTCTTCATTCCCTACCGGTCGGCACCAGCCTATGGTTTGGAAGAAGACTATCCAATTTGCGTAATAGGTGTACTACTCCTAAACCAAGGAGTACTCGCAACCTGAGAGAAGGTGAAAAGAAAAGACAACTGAATAATCCTATTCGTTTTCTCCAGAACCGGAAACCATCCTCGAATTCCTTCGAGTTCGTATCTAACCATACGATGGTTTTGTCCAATGGAAGTGGACGTTCGTAGTAATACGGGGTGTCCTGGAGAAAAGGGTAAAAGTAGGAGTGGCAATGAGGTCTGCAACTCTGACAATCCAAAAGCCAGTGTTAAGAAGGTTCGGTCAACTTGGTCACTGAGTCATAGTCTTAGGGTCGGGTCAATGGTCGCTGCCAAAGAGAGAGAGAAAAGAAACACTCAGCGTGCACTCTAACCTAGATCAGAATGGTCACCAATTTATCTAATCTGGAATCCTCCCACTGTACCTCAAATTCTCCTCCAAACCTGAAAGAAGAATTAGTCGGGGTCACCCGAGGAGTAAACTAACTCATCAGTGGGAATCGGGATCCAACTCTCATCGCATGATAACGTGACGGAATCCGCTCACGGTATCACACTCCAGAAGGTATGCGCATATCTGGCAAGTTTCAGTACTTTTGAAACTCCCGATGTGATTTCTGCCCCATGCTCTTATGACCTTGGCGTGAGGTCAAAATATCATAAGTCACATGTCAAGTTCTGTCCATCATTATCCAGGTTAATTTGAATCCACCCGTACATACCCTTGACGTAGGCCAAAATAGTAGTACGACTGTCCCAAACCAACGCATCTATCTATGCAACAGATAAATACCCGGCAGCTACCAAACACTATGCCTTGGCGTGAGGTCAAAATACATAGCTTGAATACTACCGAATATTTAACTGAAATGATGGAGGGCTACGAATGGTTTCTGGCGAAAACCTTTAACGTAATGAACTTGATATCGTTGAAGGAACGGATAGCTTTTTAGAAATATAGTGACGACAACTTCCGCTAAAGAGGTCACTCCCGGTGAAGGGATCTCGGCTCTTTCCCCGTAGAATGGGGTGCAGGATATTCCAACTGAATACCACGGTGCAAAGCAAAAGAAATCGGCTATAGTGAAGTTATTGCCCTGATGCAAACTTTTGTCCAAGGGGTCACTCCCGGTGAAGGGATCTCGGCCCTTGCCTCGTCGACTGAGGAGCAGGATATTCCAACTGAATACCACGATGCAAAACAAAAGAGAACGTCCTTGCAATAACAGCCTTTTGAAAAGTGTTCCAACAACATCAGATTAGGTTTGTTTTAACTTGCATTGATCCGAATCAATGCAGTCCCATCAATAGATCACACCAAAAAGAACGAAAATATACTGATGTACGTATATGCCATCCGCATTCGCCACTGGGTCCCGTCATTACCCGTTAGGTTAGCTAACTAACGACAGAGCGGGGACTGGACTAGCGCGGATGCAAAACATATACAACATCTACTAATATATATACCAATATATTATATTCGCTCAAGGCGTGATAGAAATGCAACATCACAGAGAATGAACAGCATCACAGAAACAATACAGATATCTGGGATCCCCGGGTCTCACAGAACCGCTGAAACCCGACGTTCCCCTGGTCGTGTGGATAGCCTGTGCAATGAAA
Organism: Agapanthus africanus; assembly: GCA_030015575.1. Lineage (NCBI taxonomy): Eukaryota > Viridiplantae > Streptophyta > Magnoliopsida > Asparagales > Amaryllidaceae > Agapanthus > Agapanthus africanus. The sequence continues at coordinate 223,414,836 of JASDDO010000029.1, forward strand.
TCCTAGACCCCTACGGGCGCGGCAAGCCACCCGCCAAAACCTGAAGCGAGGCAGCCCCCTTCAGCGCCGTGAATGGACCACCCAGCACTTCACGGAATCCGGTAACTTGGGCACCCCTCCTGGGTCAACCTGTACCCCCTACGAGTGCGGCGAATAGCCCGTCAATCCTGGAGTGAAACCCCTCCGCGGGGCAATCCTAGTACAGAAAGTAAAATATACATACAACGGGTACATCGACCGCAACCAGGTCGTGCCCCAAAAGAATAATACAAACAGGCAGTGACGGCAGTCCACATGTCGGACGCTCGCCCCGCAATATCAAATGTACATAATACAACCACAACTGTACTAGCATTGCATCCAGGCTATCCCCACGACCGATCCGCAACATCACAGCAAAAACAGAACATCAACGTGAAAGTCACGTTCGCAAATCCGTCTAACCGGGCTATAGCAGTTAGACCGGATTTACCGATCGAGTGACATTCACGGTCGCAGATATAATGTAAATACTGTGAAAAATATGTTTAAAATTTTCCGATTGATCAAACCTTAACAAGTGGGCCCCAAAGAAAACTGTAGCACTCACAGAAATAATTGGCCCAATTATAATATCCCAAAAACCATATTTTCAACTCAGGAACATTCTGCAAAATTTTGGGAGCGTGAACAGTTACATCCGCGGTGGAAGCGCGGCCAAAGCAGGGGTTTGGCCGCCCTTCCGCGGCGGTATGGTGAGTTCCTGCTACCAAATTTTTACAGTAACCTTAAAATTCCCTGCACATCACTCTGAGACAACCTGAAAAATTTTTGGACTCAAAAAAATTCGACAGAAACTGATGTGCATGAAAAATGCGTTTTCGGGATTTTGTTCGATCGGAAACGTAAAACACATTACACAAAGCTAGACTAAGTTAATGGCGAGGCTCTGATACCACTGTTAGTGCACGGCGGCGCCCCGGCCGTCAATCCGACACCGGAATGCGGAAGCGGTGATAAACTTAAATTTTTGCGGACTTTGCAAACCGGCACCACCGCGCACTAAACTCCGGATCGTAACCATTAACTAGTCTAAGCTAACTAGAATACGGGTTAGAGATGTACCGACTGATCCGAGTCCTCCGGTCTTCATCTCCACTCCGATCTCCTCGCGGGATCTCCGTCCGTCTCCTCCTCGTCGGAAAGGGCACCACGTCGCCTGTATCTTTTACGGGCTCCCACCTCAATACCGAGGCAACTCGGGCGCGAAGCTGGCGAATCGACGCGTCCAAGATTTGCTGTAGGAAGTGTAGTGTAGAATCGTAGTCTCTTTTTGGGGTCTTGGAGTTGCCTCTAGATGTAGGGAAGAATGAAACTTTGGAGGCAAATGATGCTATCAATTTTGCAAGGAAATGAGATGAACAAATGAACAAAAATCAACCTCTCATTTTTCCTCTCCTCATCAATTAGTGGCCGGCCAAATCTAGTAGGAAATGGTGGTGGTAGAAAACAAAAACCAAAGAGGGAGGTGAGTGTAGGAGAAGAAAAGAGGGTGACCACAACATCAACCATACCTTTTACTTTAACCCATCCTCATTCAATCAAATCCCATTAAAGCAAAAGCATGGTGCAAAAGAAAAGATTCTTATCATATCAAACCCTTTTGCAATAAAACCCCTCCACAAAAGTTATTTGCACAATTGCAAATAACCCTCTCCATCGGAAAAGTCCGGCCGGGAAAGAACAAAGGAAAACCGGCCGGAACGGAATGCAAACTGGCAACTCCAGAAAACTGGTCCTGTAATAAATTACAGGAAAACCCCAATACTGTGCATACACACCCGCATCTGTATTCCGTCCGGATACAAATGCAAAAAGACAAAATCTACACTGTACTAAACTAGGACCGGCTTAAACCAAAGCCGGCTAGTAATATCCGTTCGATCCTGATCCGTGCAATACCGCACGTATCTGATCGAACCCTGCCATAAAACCATACGGCCACTAGTACAAACTGTCCGATCCTGATCCGTGCAATACCGCACGTATCTGATCGGACCCTGCCATATCTCCATACGGCCTCTACAGCGTTTCGCCCGAAACTTGAGTAGCTGAAAGTGTGGTAGACTCTAAAGACTCGTCAATACTATGGCTGTGGATTTAACCACTAGCCCGTCAGAGGTATAAGCCAATACGTAACGGGCCACCAGCTATTGACTAAAAGGGACGTCGATGAGCGAACTCATCCTGACACCCTACTGAGCCTGTCAGTGACAATATCCGTGCAGTCCGGTCCGTTCGTCTATGAGCATCGCATGGCGGGCCTAGTGGGTTGGTAAAAGTCAGACCCCCAAAAGCGGTACAAGTCGTGTCGGAGTGTAGCCCAGAACACCCTGAGATACTACTGGAATACCTACCAGTAAATCTCCTTACCTTGGCCAAGGACTTTGTGTAATGGCTCTCCTAGACACAGCACGACCTCACCCCCAATACCGGGAGAGACGAACCCCTGAAGATACGCTCACTGCCTCCATGTGGCTCGGGACTGTACCCAACTAAAACCTGTTTGCACGACTCCTTTGAGCCGTGGTAGGGTAGTAATCAAAGTACAGTGGGAACTCACACGAGACAAATGACGATCCCCAGGTCGATGAACTAACCTGCACACATGTCACCAGGGAACTGCCATCTGACGTCTGGTATATGACCAACTAGCATGTTCCCGGCGAGTCCTGTCCGGTGTACTCATAACCCAATGAGCACCTGTATACATCTTAGGTGATCCAACTGACACCAGTGGCTTGTGAGACCGGCCACCGCCCCTCGTCGGGGTCTCGACTGTATACACTAGTCTACTAATGGAGTATCGATGCCCAGTCTCGAAACTCCCACGACTAGGGACCCATTAAGGATAAGCTTATAGACCCCCAGCTCCCACTTATATGATCGCCCTCATACTGCTGGTGGTCAAGCAAGAATCCTAGGGGCTCTATCAACGTGTAATAGCGACGTGTCAGGTCACTTAAAACAGTACACGATGATAAAGGTAAACCAGATAGCATACTATCATCTCGAGTAAGACTGTCCTACCGGGATAGGTCCTCCATCAATCATTACAATCACGTACCTGTGACCTAATAATTGACTCTGAGGGCACTATCTCCAACATGATATGGTCGCTACTTGGAGAGAGATAGAAGAAAACACTCAGCGTATGCTCTTGCAAGATCAGATTGGTTATTATTTTATCTAATCAGGATGTCTCCCACTGTTTTAATCAAATCTTCCTTCAAACCATAAAAGGAAAGACTAGCCGGGATTAATTACACGCTACAAGTTCACCAATCTTTCAGCCAGGCCAGTGTCGGTACTTTGAGGGAGGTCCCCCGTGCTTTCGCACGAACCTAATTAATGTAAATCTCATTTTCCCAGAGGCGTAACCCCGTTAGCACCTTTCTAGGCACCTACTTGATCGGCTAATTTTAATGTGTAAAACTCTCCCGGGAGTAACTCTTACTTGCAGTGGATATTGGGATCCAACTATCTCATAGAAGGTATGCAATCTCATTGAAAATTTCAACACTTTAAATTCCCGATAATATTTTACGCCTAGCGTCCTATGACCTTGACAAAGGCCAACAAACCATAGGCTCATAGTCAAGTTCAACCCGTCATTTCTTGATTGAATTAAACCCACCCGCACAGCCCTTGACAAAGGCCAACAAGGTTGTACGACTACCCTAATCCAATCTGCATCATATGCATAAGCAGATAAGTACTATTCAGCTACCGCACACTACGCCTTGACAAAGGCCAACAAACGCAGCACGAATACTAAACAGTCCTTATCTGAAATGACGGAGGTCTACGACCGGTTTTTATGAAAAGCTATTGCGTAATGAACTTGATAACGTTGTAGAATCAAACGATTTTAAATGGAGTGTTTTTTAGGCTTATCTTATTTTGCTAAAGGGGTCACTCCCGGTGAAGGGATCGTCGTCCCTTTCCTCATAGAATAAGGTGCAGGATATATCATATATATTACTATGCAAAGCAAAAAACTCCAAAAATCAAAAGACAAACCGAGGGGAGTAGCATCTGCCAGTTATTGCTAAACGGGTCACTACCGGTGAAGGGATCTCGGCCCTTTCCTTATCGAATAAGGTGCAGGATGTTCTACAAGGAACACCGCGATGCAAAGCAAGAACCGTAGTTACCTGTTTTTGAAAATTCGATTCCACAACATCTTTTAGGTTTCTTTTCTTTCATTAATCATATTAATGATATCCCATCATTTAAGTCACCAAAACATCACAGATAAATACGACGTACACTTATGCCATTCGCATTCGCCTCGATGTCCCCTCGTGCACCGTTAGGTTAGGTAACTAACGGCAGATCGGGGCAGGGCTAGCACGGGTGTAAAACATAAGTAACGTCTATATAATATATCGTATATGCTATATACAGTATCTATTACAACATATCAAATGATCACGTCACAGATATCGCAGCAGAAGAAACATATATGAAATATTGGATATACTAGGACGTCCGTGTTTTCATTACGAGCCTGTATAAAACACGGATTCCATGGTCGCGATGAATAGCCAAACCCACATCCCTAGACCCCTATGAGAGCGGCAAGCAACACTGCCAATTCTAGGGTTAGGAGACCCGGTCTCGACTCCTCGAGATGGTCTCCCACTGGACCCTAGAACCCGGTTACTTATGCTCCCCGCCTTGGGTCTAGCTAATGCGGAAAAGTAATTAATATACAAATGGTGACATCAACCTCATCCCGGAAGTGCCCCAATAAAAGAATATTACATGCAATGAATTTTACATGAATGAAAAAGAAAAACTCTCATCTCACATAAAACCCCTGGCTATTCAAACGCGACGATCCAATATAACATATCCAGCAACACATAACATCACATGTCATCAACGTAAGTAAACATGCGTATCCCAATTGTCGTTGACATATAGCAACGAAACCGGCGATATCACATATTACACTTACGGTCACAGAAAAGAAAGTGTAAAACTACAATAGTTGGAATCCGCAACCTTCTTAGACATCATATGCCTAACAAAATGAATTCCTTAGACATCGCATGCCTAACATTTATAAACCCCGCATTTTAGTCTCATTATCGAAAACTCTTTTCAATATCAAGTCGGGCAATTCAACAAGATTCCCGATATCCTGATCGAATGCTCGTCGCAAACTTTAGTAGACGGCCGCACCCCCGGATGCCGTCGACGAAGTGCACTAAGGCGGAACACCGCTGCTGCGAGCACCCGAACGGATGCTTTTGGCGACGGGGTGTAAGTGCATGGCGGCGCCCCGGCCGTCAATCCGACGGCCAATTGCGGAAGCGGTGATAAACTTAAATTTTGCGGACTTAGCAAACCGGCACCACCGCGCACTAAACACCCGGATCGTAACCATTAACAAGTCTAAGCTAACTAGAAGAAGGGTTAGAGATATACCGACGATCCAAGTCCTCCGGTCTTCTCGTCATGGTCCCGATCTCCTGCGGAAAAGTCCCGTATCCTCCTCGTCGCCGGAAGTGCACCACATCGCCTACTTTGTTTACGGGCTCCCACCTCAATGCCGAGGCAACTCGGGCACGAAGCCGGCTACTCGACGTGCCCAAGGTTTGCTGTAGAATGTAGTGTAGAGATCCATGTCTCATTTTGGGGTTAAGGAGGTGCCATTTGGTGGAGGGATGAAACAAGAACAAAATGTGGAGGAGCTTGGGGTATTTTGGAGCATCAAATGAACAACATTTCCCCACTAAGAATTTTGGACAGCCCACACCAAAATATGTGGCCGGCCACTATCTTGTGAGGAGGGAGTGAATGAGAGAGCAACACAATGAGGGAGTGAGTGGATCAATCATGCAAGAGGGCATCATGAAAGAATATGATCACAACAATAAACCCACACTCAACCAACCTCACCCCTCATCATCATCAACCATCATGCCCACTAAAAGTCAAGCCATCATGAGAAGGAGAAGTCAATGATGGTGCACATCATGAAAACCATCATGATGCTACAATAAGCAAAGACCCCCTCCACAAAAAGCCTATTTGCAACAATGAAAATAAACCCTCCTCCACCAATCTTCGGCCAATGAACGGAACAATGAAAATCGGCCGAAACGGAAAGCAAACTGGCAACTCCAGAAAACTGGTCCCGTAATAAATTACAGGAAAACCCCGATACTGTGCATACACACCCGCATCTGTATTTCGACCGAAATACAAATGCAATGAGACAAAGTCTACACTGTACTATACTAGGATCCGGCTTAAACCAAAGCCGGCTAGTAATATCTGTTCGATCCTGATCCGTGCAATACCGCACGTATCTGATCGAACCCTGCCATATAACCATACGGCCTATAGTACAAACTGTCCGATCCTGATCCGTGCAATACCGCACGTATCTGATCGGACCTTGCCATATCTCCATACGGCCTCTACAACCTTTCGCCCGAAAGCTGAGTAACTGAGTGTGGGGGACTCTAAAGACTCATCAACACCTTGGTTGTGGATTTAACCACTAGCACGTTAGAGGTATAAGCCAATACATAACGGGCTACCAGGTATTGACTAAAAGGGACGTCCGTGAGCGAACTCAGCCTGACACCCTACTGAGCCTGTCAGTGACAATATCCATGCAGTCCGGTCCGTTCGTCTATGAGTATCGCATGGCGGGCCTAGGGGGTTGGTAAAAGTCAGACCCCCAAAAGCGGTACAAGTCGTGTCGGAGTGTAGCCCAGAACACCCTGAGATACTACTGGAATACCTACCAGTAAATCTCCTTTCCTTGGCCAAGGACTTTGTGTAATGGCTCTCCTAGACACAGCACGACCTCACCCCCAATACCGGGAGAGACGAACCCCTGAAGATACGCTCACTGCCTCCATGTGGCTCGGGACTGTACCCAACTAAAACCTGTTTGCACGACTCCTTTGAGCCGTGGTAGGGTAGTAATCAAAGTACAGTGGGAACTCACACGAGACAAATGATGATCCCCAGGTCGATGAACTAACCTGCACACATGTCACCAGGGAACTGCCATCTGACATCTGGTATATGACCAACTAGCATGTTCCCGGCGAGTCCTGTCCGGTGTACTCATAACCCAATGAGCACCTGTATACATCTTAGGTGATCCAACTGACACCAGTGGCTTGTGAGACCGGCCACCGCCCCTCGTCGGGGTCTCGACTGTATACACTAGTCTACTAATGGAGTATCGATGCCCAGTCTCGAAACTCACACGACTAGGGACCTTTTAAGGATATGCTTATAGACCCCCAGCTCCCACTTATATGATCGCCCTCATAATGCTGGTGGTCACGCAAGAATCCTAGGGGCTCTATCAACGTGTAATAGCGACGTGTCAGGTCACTTAAAACAGTACACGATGATAAAGGTAAACCAGATACCATACTATCATCTCGAGTAAGATTGTCCTACCGGGATAGGTCCTCCCTCAATCATTACAATCACGTACCTGTGATCCAATAATTGACTCTGAGGGCACTACCTCCAACACGGGGTTCTCCTACAGTCACTTGGTCGGGGCTATGGGGCGTGGCTGTCTGTTTAGTTTGCCCGGCGAGTATCCGCGTACGCAACGTGATTGCGACGGACTTTTGATCACATCAAAATTCCGGGGCAACCAATCAAATGAGACTAAAGTGCTATATTTATAACATTCAAATCAGTTATCTCATAACAATTTGTGGATTCCAAATATTGCATCACATTCCAGATAAATAGACAATGTTAAACATTCCGATCGAACATTCAAACACCCAAGTTTTCTCGAAAAGCTCAACACATGAAATACGTTTAAAAACATCCACTTCATGCCACAGTACCAACGGTCCAGCCGTAGAAGGGTCAAGCCAACGCCTCACAAGTGGCACGCCGTACTACCCCAAACCCTAAGGTTCAAAAGGCAGTTCAAGACGGTCACATAATCGAGTTAAGGTTTGTTGTCTTCTAGAGGGTCCATCGCGTTACTTGCACTACTTAGAACGTTCTTAAACAACGGAAAAATCCAACACTTTGAAATTTCCGGCAGGGGAAAAAATGAGATATTGATATCCGGTCGAACTTTTTAACACGTTCTAAATTACACGGAAAAACACATAGACGAAATTAAACTTTCCGATCGAATTTACGAACTCCTAATACAACCCAGAAAACTCAACTCTTGAGTATAAATTAAAATTACCCAGAAAACACAGGAATCAGTATAGGACATTACTGTGCAAACCATGGACAAAGAATCTACAGTGTGGCCGCGGAATCGCCGCGAGACCTAGGGTACGGCCGTGGTTCCGCGGTGGCTTGATGGAGTTGGGCCCATGTGTTGAACAGTAATTCCTAGAAAACCCTGCTGAATTTTTTGAGTATTTTTAGTTTGGAAAAAACCACATTTTCAGAAAATGTACAGAGAAGGGTTTGAATTAGGGTTTCGGGGTTCGATCGGATTTCTAACATCGTCTACACTTCGCCTAAAGCTCTAGCTAGGCTCTGATACCACTGTAGGGTTCCTAGGCACGCGCACAAGGTTCTATGAGGCATCAACTATGCCCGATTAAAAATTTAGCCGTGCCGAACAACCCTAAGCCGGATATTTAAACTAGGGTTTAGGCGAAAACAAGTATGTTAAACAGTTTAACACTAAGTGAAAGGGATTACAACCTTTGTAGATCCGGTCCTTTACTTCATTAGCTCTGTGTAGACGTCCCCATCGCTGCGATCATGAACTCCGGACTCTAGAGAAGCTCCACGAGAAGAACGAACGTGCTTGCTACGATGACTTCGAGGCGGAAGATGATATATGTCGAGGAGACACTAACTGAAGCTATTCCTTCACTAGGTCATAAACTTTGTGAAGAGAACACACTCTACTACATAGCAAGTGGCAGAGGATAAAGAAGTTGGAAGTGGGCTCACTTTAGAATTGATTTTCTCACTCTTTTTCTCATGGCACCATTGGAGCTAGTAAGCTTTTGGATGGAGCTTGATGAAGAAGAAGAAGAAGGAATAATGAATAATCATCCTTCCAAATGAAAACATATCCAATAAATAATGGCATCACGGTTTAGTTAAGCCCTCATGCTTAACTCATGTAGAGAATTAACCAAGGCTTTAGGTTAAAGGTTAGGTTAAAGAATATCAAAAGAAATGACAAAAGAGTGGACTTTGTCAAAGCTTCTCCAAGCTTATTCAAGCTTGATTACTTTGACTAAGTTAAACCCTTTTGTTAAATCATAAGATAAAACAATAACCCTAATCTTTATCCTAATCTTGGTATGAGTCTCATACACCCAACTTTGATGTATCATCAAGCATGATACAAACTTGTACACTTGCATATATCACATATAAACAATGTGCACAATCTAGTGAGAAAATAAATCATAAGTGAGCTAATACTAGTTAATGCAATGTAATATATCAAATATATAATTATGCATTAAATTATTAAATCAACTCTTGATTTAATAATCTGGCTATAACCGACTAATATCAAAAGTAACAACTTATCGATTCAACACATGATTCGATAACCCGGCTATATCGCATACAACCGATCAATGTCACGAATCGTGATTATAGAATACAGTATCTCATATCGTATTATTCTCGGTCCCGCACATATCACATATGTGCTCCTACACCGTTTTGCATGAGCCAGGAAACCCCCGTGTAGGACTCTAAAGACTCGTCAATATGCCGGTAGTAGGTGATGATCATATGAAACACCCACAAGCTGCAAGCGGTGTGCTAAACATAATGGCCAGCCGGGTATTGAGCGATCAGAAGATCTACAAGCAAGTCTGCTAGTTCTCTTGCGAATCCAATCAGTAACACTCCCGTACAGTCCGGTCTCGTCGTCTGATATGTCGCATATCTCGCCTAGGGGTTGTAAACGACAGACCCCAATATCTCGATAAGTCATGTCGATATGAGGTCTATAACAGTTCGAGAAACTACTGATAACACTTACCAGTAAATCTCAGGAACCCTGGCCAGGGATTTTCGGTTATAGCCAATCGAACACAGCACAACATCAACTCCCTATACCGGGAGAGACGAATCCCCTCCTATCGCTCATTGCCTTCATATGATTCGGGACTGTACCCAAAAACCACCGTTTTGCATACCCTCTTGGATGTGGTAAGGTGGAAATCAAAGCACAGTGGGAATCACACAAGACTCTATGACGATCTCGGGTCAACAGACTACTCTGTACCAGTGTCACCGGAGAACTGCCATCTGACGTGAGGTATAATACTATCTGTGAGTTCTCGGTAAGTCCGTCCAGTGTACCCAGTCTCCACTGAGCACCTGCACACCATCCTTGATGTCAAACACCGATGGATATGGGATCATCCATCACCCATCATATGGGTCAAGTTGCGTTTATGCTAATTTACTCTGGTGCATCGATGCCCTGTCTCGATACACCCATGACTAGGGACCTTGAAGGATTCACTTATGGACTACCATGTCCCCACTAGTATGATCCGCATCATAGTCCAGGTTGTCAAGTACACATCCTAAGGGCTTTACCAACATGTAACAGAGAGACAATCAGTATACACGTTAAAGTAAAGTGTAACCAGATAACATACTATCATGTCGAGCAAGAAAGTCCTCCCTATATATGTCCAAGCATCCACTATAATATACATCTCATGTATAGTAATGGCCTATAGGGCATACATATAACTAACAGTCACTTGGTTGGGGCTATGGGGCATGGCTGTCTATTAAGTTCACCCGGCGAGTATCCGCGTACGCTACGTGATTGCGACGGGCTTTTATTTTAGCCGTGCCGTATAACTCTAAACAAGATCAGAAGATCATATCAAGCCTCACAAGCCGGGTATATCGATGTAGGACTCTAAAGACACCTATTTCGTTTTGCCTGAGCTAGTAAAACCTCTATGTAGGACTTTAAAGACTCGTCAATACGCCGGCAATGGGTGATGATCATATCAAGCACCCACAAGCCGTCAGCGTTACTAGCTGGACGTAACAGCTACCCGGGTATTGAGCGATCAGAAGATCAGCAAGCAAGCCCGCTCCAACTCCTGCAAAAAGCCTGACAGTGACACTATCGTACAGTCCGGTCTCCTCGTCTGATATGTCGCATATCAAGTCTAGGGGTGGTAAACGTCAGACCCCAATAACCGATAAGTCATGCCGATATGAGGCTCATAACGGGTCGAGAAACTACTGGTAACACTTACCAGTAAATCTCTAAACCAGCCCTCGCCAGGGACTTCCCTGTTATAGCCAATCGAGCATAGCGCAACATCAACCCCTAATACCGGGAGAGACGAAAACCCTCCTATCGCTCATTGCCTCCATGTGACGCGGGACTGTACCCAAAAACAACCGTTTTGCATGCCCACTTGGACGTGGTAAGGTGGAAATCAAAGCACAGTAAGAATCACACAAGACTCTATGACGATATCGGGTCAACAGACTAATCTGTACCAGTGTCACCAGAGAACTGCCATCTGACGTAAGGTATAATACCATCTGAGAGTTCTCGACGAGTCCGTCCAGTGTACCCAGTCTCCACTGAGCACCCATATATCATCTCTGATGTCAAACACTAATGGATATGGGATCATCGATCGCCCATCTGTATGGGTCGAGAAGGTATACGCTAGTCTACTCTGGTATATCGATCCCCCGTCTCGATACACACACGACTAGGGACCTTGAAGGATGTACTTATGGACTACCATGTACCCACTAGTATGATCCGCATCATAGTCCAGGTAGTCAAGTACACATCCTAAGGGCTTTACCAACATGTAACAGAGAGACAATCTGTATACACGTTAAGGTAAAGAGTAACCAGATAGCATACTATCATGTCAAGCAAGAAATTCCTCCCTATATATGTCCAAGCATCCACTACTATATACATCTTATGTATAGTAATGGCCTCTAAGGAATACATATAACTAACATATATACACACACATGGGTATGGGACTATGTATATATATATATATACGTATATATATACACGGATTGTGAGGAAAGTACTTGCGATTTGAGATGAGTCGATGAGATTGGGCTTGAGGCCATGAGATCGGTGATGTGACACGGTTTGTATTTGAGACACGACATGATGTTTTAGCGGGTCCTTTGACGTGGTGTTTCATACACACGCATGCATACATAGATGGTATCAGTATTGTACTAGACGTAGATCAATACCCCGGATCATGATGTTTGATAAAGAAGATACCAGATGAATAATGTGATAGATGTGACATTTGACCCATACCCAGATTTGGGAGGCCGTACGACGGATTTTCCCTACAAACTTTATATTGATTATAGATCCCCACTCTTGACTTGAGGATGTCATATTATAGATAGTGTATCGTATGTGATACTATTGAGGCGGGATCATCGACTATTATATATATATATATATATATATATATATATCGACTAGATGTTAGGCGGTTTCCTTACCTTTCGTTTAGCCTGTTAGCTCAGCCCTATAGTTTAGTGTAGTTGTTAGGCTAGATTCGATTCCTACCTACTTCAAAACTAACGAATCGTGGGTATTTTAGAAAACAGCCCAAGGGATTCCACCGATATTTCAAAGGACGTATCTTTTCTTAAAAACAACGTAGCCCTTATTTTCAGAACACCACGATTCGTGTTATTTCAAATGGTAAAACTGTATGACTCATATTATATAAATGCATATTAGCTATCATTGTGTTTATTATTCAGCTCCCGCATATTACTACTGTTCGCATCGCATTTGCATGTTTATATTGTATTTCCATATGCCATTATTGAGATTATGCTGTAAGGACACCAGCACCATTACCGATGATGCGTATGTTCCACATACACTTACTTTCCGGCTCACACACATTATCATCGGTAATTGCCATGTCACGTACACTTTAGAGAATACTATTTCAGTGACATAGCTTGTTAGCTGATAGTTTCGACATGATATTAGTATACTTGCCTTACATCGCAGTTTAGACAATGCAGTTATCACTTGCTACTTCATGGATATTATTATTCACCGTTATGCAATATTATATAGTTTTATGCCTATATTCTCTGTTTACTCGCTATTGATGATTGGATTTCGGATTTTCAAGAGATTTCCTGGATTTGGGAGAAAACCGCAAGAATATGTATAAACTTCTCTCTCTCTCTATTTAAAATGAAATGTATAGTTTTCTCATGATGTATGAGTCGTCCACCATGATGTTTTCTCGGTTATGAGATGGATTTCGAGACCCGATTCGAGGAGTTAGATGAACCATCTGTGGGTACATGGTGGACCCGGTAATGTACCCCGGGGCAAGAAGATCGAGGTGTAGACAATGAGCCCGGCAGGGGCAGACTGCCTACCGGTGATTTTACCTGACGCGTCGGATATCCGGAGGATACCGTTCATGGTCGTGTGATTGATGTTAGGGGCCGATCCGGATGATGGCGCCCTAGATAGTGAGATTGAGACACTGAGATTTTGAGATATTGAGGTATTGAGATTTGATGATACAGGCCAGTCCGGATAGCCGGAGCCTGAGATATTGAGATATTGGGATTTATGTTTTGTGACGATGCTACACTGTTTTTGTTGATTTCATTGATGATACCTCATTTTAAATATACAGAAATCTCACTAAGTTATGAAAGCAGTTTCTTCATTTACATGTATTCTGTTTTCTTGCATTCATACCTCATTCATATGATATGTGCTACCTGAGGCACTGACACGAGCACTCGGTATTACACTTGGGTTAGATGTTTACCTTTGCTTCCTTTTCATGCTTCAGACTTTATCATATTGAGGATATATATATATTATTGATCGTATTGACCTATGATTGTGTCATACATACAATTTCTGCTCAGTGATGTTTTCTACTCACGAGTTGGCAACTCACCCCGTTGTGCCACAGTTTCTTGCAGGTTTTGCCGTACAGATTTCGTTACGGCTTTGCTGGCACACTGCTTCCTTTCTGGCTGATTGCTTTGGTAGGTGGGTTCACTTGTATCGTGACCACTATTGTACCTTTATTTTATTCATTTGTATCTAGTGACTCCATCAACCAAACTTGTATATTGATTCAGATTTAGAGACCAGTGATGTTTATTCTTTGGACCTTAGAGTCGTGCGTTGTATTATTATGGATTTCATGTTGTTTTGAGTTTCCTTTAAGGTTTTGATCCTCACCCTTCGGCGTTGTATACTATATTGCTTGCGTGATTGTGGTTGCCGATTGACGAAGAGCTAGCTCCCGCTTGGGGATGCATTTTATCATTGATGTATATATTTATCATGTTGTGCCCCATTCGTGTTAGTTATATGTATGCCCTAGAGTCCATTACTGTACATACGATGTATATTGTAATGGATGGTTGGATATATATAGGGAGGACTTTCTTGCTCGACATGATAGTACGCTATCTGGTTGCTCTTTATCTTAACATGTACTCTGATTGTCTCTATGTTACATGTTGATAAAGCCCTTAGGATATGTACTCGACTACTGGGACTATGATGAGATCATACTAGTGGGGCCACAGTAGTCGACGAGTACATTCTATAACTGTTCCTAGTCGAGGGTGTATCGAGACAGGGCATCGATACACCAGAGTAGACTAGCGTATACGCATCTTGACCCATATGATGGGCGATGGATGATCCCATATCCATCGATGTTTGACATCAAGGATGGTGTACGGGTGCTCAGTAGAGACTGGGTACACTGGACGGACTCGCCAAGAACACCCAGATGGTATTATACCTCACGTCAGATGGCAGTTCACTGGTGACACTGGTACAGAGTAGTCTGTAGACCCGAGATCGTCATAGAGTCTTGAGTGATTCCCACTATGCTTTGATTTCTATCATACCATGTCTAAGAGGGCGTGCAAAAAGGTGGCTTTTGGGTAGAGTCCAGAATCTGTAAGTCTACGTTGCCCACCCCGGTACTTGCGGGGAGGCGGAAAACGGAATAAAAATCAAGTTTTTATGAGCTTAGGCAACATGGACTTGACTATGAAGGATCTTTGGTAAACAAAAACAAGCTAAAGCTAACTACAAACTAGCTAAGTGCTAGAAAGGTTATACCTTGGGCTTTATGTCCTTCTCTCCTTGCTCCTTGGTGTGGTGGAAGGAGGTCACCTTAGTCGTCTTCTCACGTCGAAGAAAGATCCACCCGAAAGCCTCGACCTTTGGCTTCAATTCCAAGCTAGAAGTAACTATGGTGCAAGAAGTGCCAATCCTTGAATCCTAGATGAGAGTAGAGATTATCAAGAAAGGGTTTTTCTCAAGCTCAAGTGTTTCTCAACACATGAGAGGGGAGAGCTTGAGGGAGAGGAAGAACAAGAGAGAGAAAGTGAATAATAGAATGAGAGAAAATATGAAGCATTCTCTCATATATGTGTGCATTATTGTAATTAGATAATTAGCTAGATAATTGTCATGGTTATTCAAGACATGACCATTATCATTTCATTTTTAATGCAATTTGCAAGGATCAAAGAGCATCTTCCAAATGAAACGATGATGGTCAAAGTGTCAACCTAGGCCAACAAGTCAAAGAGGTCAAATGGTCAACAACTATAACCATGCACAATTATTTAAACTAATATCAATTAACAATAATACACACATAAGCATTAGGGTTAATAAAATGACAATAGTCATTAACCCTAATCAAAGTCATCTCCCTTTGTCTCAAGCAACTGTGCATACGCACCCGTATTCGTGATCCGAGGAACACGAATACAGAGAGATAAAACCAATCACAAATCATATACTAGGATCCGGCTTAAACCAAAGCCCGCTAGTATAAGCTGCCCGGATAGCAAACATGCACAAGTGCGCGGATGTGAACGAACCCTGTCGCAAAACTATGCGACCTCTACTCATTTTGCCTAAAGGCGAATAGCTCTCTGTGTGGGACTCTAAAGACTCGACACTACGCTGGCAGTAGGTTTAACCACAGACCGTAAGCGGCACTAGCTGTACATAACGGTCCCCAGGCAGATGTCGATAAGAAGACTGACGAGGTGAACCCCATCTGAACTCCTACTGAGCCTGTATGTGACAGTCTCCGTACAGTCCGGTCTGTTCGTCTGATACATCGCATGGCGGGCCTAGGGGGCGGTGAACATCAGTCCCCTAATAGCGGTACAAGTCGTGTCGGAGTGTAGCCCAGAACACCCTGAGATAACACTGGAAACCTACCAGTATATCTCGCTTGCCCTGGCCAGGGACTACTCGTGTAATGGCTCTCCTGGACACAGCGCAATGTCAACCCCCAATACCGGGAGAGACGAATCTGTCTAACCATCACTGCCTCCAAGTGCTTCGGGACTGCACCCAAAAACTACTTGTTTGCACGACTCCTTTGAGCCTTGGTAGGGTAGCAATCAAAGTGCAGTGGGAACACACTCGAGGCGAAGTGACAGTGTCAAGTCAGCGGACTAAGCTGTACTCATGTCACCTGGGAACTGATAACTGACGATAGGTATAATACCAACCAACAGTTCCCGACGAGTCCTGTCCAGTGTACTCGTAACCTAACGAGCACCCGCATACTATCTCAAGTACGACGTACTGACGGCTGTGGGACAGACCGTCTCCCACGCTGGGATGAAAAGCGCATACGCTAGTCTACTCCGGAGTATCGATGCCCTGTCTCGATAGTCCAACGACTAGGGACCTGTATAAGGATGTGCTTATAGATCACCCAGCTCCCACGAGTGTGAGCGCCATCACAACGCTGGTAATCAAGCAAAGATCCTAAGGGCTCTACTAATATGTATATCAGCGATATGCTAAAAGAAACACATGCACATATTAAAGCAGAGACAAACCAAGTAGCATACTACCATTTCGAGCAAGATTGTATATACAACTGTGAATATCCCAAGCTTCCATCATGTAATATATAAACTAGTATGATACAGTAATGGCCTCTAGGGCATATACACTAACAATCTCCCACTTGCTCTAAGGCCATATACTGGCGTATCGAAGACCTATCATCTCGATCAGCCGCTCGAACTGAGTCTGGGGCAAGGCCTTGGTGAATGGATCTGCTGTGTTATCTTCTGAAGCAACCCTCCGAACCTCGATCTCTTGCCGATCCACGATCTCCCTGATCAGGTGATACTGCCTCAAGATGTGTCTGGATTTCTGATGGGACCTGGGTTCCTTCGCTAAAGCTATAACCCTGTTGTTGTCGCAATACAGAGGTATTGGGTCAACAATGGACGGAACCACCTGAAGTTCTCTCAAGAACTTCCTCATCCAGACAGCTTCTTTTGCGGCATCAGATGCAGCGATGTATTCCGCTTCCATAGTCGAGTCAGCAACGGTTTCCTGTTTGGAGCTCTTCCAACACACCGCCCCTCCATTGAGGGTGAAGACAAAACCCGACATGGACTTGGAATTATCCTTGTCACTCTGGAAGCTGGAGTCAGCAAAGGCCTCAATCTGGAGGTCTTTTCCGCCATACACCAAGAACATCTCCTTAGACCTTCTCAGGTACTTGAGAATGTTCTTTACTGCTATCCAATGTTTCTCCCCAGGGTTTGACTGATACCTGCTTACCACACTCAGTGCATAAGCCACATCCGGTCTGGTACACAACATCGCATACATTATGGAGCCTACCGCAGAAGCATAGGGTATAATAGACATGCGATCCCTCTCCAAGTCAGTCTTGGGAGACATCTCTTTGGAAAGGGTGATCCCGTGACAAGCCGGTAGATTACCGCGCTTGGAATTTTCCATACTGAATCTCTTCAATATGGTGTCGATGTACCTGGACTGTGAAAGTCCTAATATCCTCTTGGATCTGTCACGGTAGATCCGGATACCCAGAATGTATGAGGCATCACCCAGGTCTTTCATGGAGAACTTGTGTGACAAGAACCCCTTGACAGATTGTAGCATAGGAATGTCATTTCCTATTAAGAGAATGTCATCCACGTATAAAACGAGGAATACTACAGTTCTCGCTACAAATCTACAATAGATGCATGGTTCATCTGGATTTTTGATAAAGCCAAATTCCTTGACCGTCTCATCAAAACAGATGTTCCAACTCCGCGATGCCTGCTTTAGTCCATAAATGGACTTAAGCAACTTGCACACCTTTCCACTGCTCCCACTTTGAATGATACCCTCTGGCTGGTCCATATAGACACACTCCTCTAAATGACCATTTAGAAAAGCTGTCTTTACGTCCATTTGCCAAATCTCATAATCGTGGAAGGCAGCAATGGCAAGAAGGATCCGAATGGATTTCAGCATAGCTACTGGAGAAAAGGTTTCGTCATAGTCCAAACCAGGTCTTTGATGAAAACCCTTTGCAACCAGTCTAGCTTTATAGGTCTCAACCTGTCCATCTACACCAATCTTCCTTTTGTAGACCCACTTGCATCGTACGGGTTTTACCCTATCTGGAGCAATGTCCAACGTCCATACTTTGTTGGTGTACATGGACTCCATCTCGGTCCGCATTGCATCCAGCCATTTACGAGTCGACGCTCTGAATGGCTTGCTGGAAGCTAGTAGGCTCATCAAAATCTATGATGCAATCTTCTCTATCCCCGTCAATGAGAAAACCGTAGTATCTCTCGGGCAGATGAGACTGCCTACTACTCCTGCGGAGTGGCGTGGGAATGTCTTGATCTTTCGAACCCTCCGGTTCTACTAAGTTTTCAGTAATAGCTTGTGGTTCCGGAATTTCTTCCAGTTCTATTGCGCTCCCACTTATTTCCTTTTCTATGAACTGGTGTTCCAGAAAATAGGCATTACGAGAAACAAGGACTTTTTGTTCTTCTGCGTAATAGAAAAGATACCTCCTGGAGTTCTTTGGGTATCCCACAAACTTGCACAGTACTGAGCGTGCCTCTAGTTTGTCCGCATGCTGCTTTTTGACATAAGCTGGACATCCCCAAATCTTCAAGTATTGAAGATAGGGTTTCTTCCCACTCCATAACTCATATGGTGTGGTAGGCACAGTCTTAGTGGGAACACGGTTCAAAAGGTATACAGCTATTTCTAGCGCATATCCCCAGAACGATCGCGGCAACTCAGCGTTACTCATCATGGACCGTACCATATCCAATAGGGTTCGGTTCCGTGTCTCCGATACACCGTTATGTTGCGGAGTGTATGGAGGAGTAAGCTGAGAGAGAATTCCATTCTCTTTTAAGTAACCTAGGAACTCGGCACTCAAGTATTCACCACCTCGATCAGATCTTAGTGTCTTGATACTTTTGCCTGTTTGTTTTTCTACTTCATTCTTATATTCCTGGAACTTTTCAAAAGCTTCGGATTTATGCTTCATCAAGAAGACATGTCCGAACCTTGAGAAATCATCCGTAAAAGTAATGAAGTAAGAATAACCGCTACGTGCATGTATAGACATTGGACCGTACACGTCGCTGTGTACGAGTCCCAAGAGCTTGCTCGCTCTTACTCCGTGTCCAGTGAACGTAATCTTTGTCATCTTTCCCTTGAGACAGGATTGACAAGTTGCATACGATTGATATTCGAACGGATCCAAATATTCTTCTTTATGTAACTTAGTCAACCTTCTCTCATTGATGTGACCCAGTCTACAATGCCATAAGAAAGTTTTATTGATTTCTGGAGACTTTCTTTTGTGTGTATTCTGGACATTGAAAATCAGTGGTTGGTTTTATACGTATATACCGTCGTTCAATGTACCTGACCCAATCAAAACTTGATTAAGGTGAATGTTCACTACATTACTTACAAATGCAAATTCATAACCTTCTTTAGATAATAAAGATACAGAAATGATATTACAGGTTGCCTTTGGTACATAATAACAACTACGCAAAACCAAAAAGTGTCCATCCGACAATCCCAGGTGATAGTCCTCCACGGCCTCAGCATCCATGCTAGCACCGTTTGCAACTCTGAGGGTCATGTCACCTGCCTTCAAAACTCTACGCTTTCTCAACGCCTGCAAATAATTACAGATATGAGATCCTGATCCGGTATCCAATACCCAGGATGTAGAGTTTATTGATAGACAATATTCAATAACATACACACCTGAAGCTGAAGCTGCAACTCGCTTCAAATCCTGTGTTCTGGCCTTCCAAGCCTTACAATCCTGTTTCCAGTGACCACTTTTGTGACAATAGAAGCATTCTTCCTTCCCACCAGCTTTCCCGCTATCTTTGTTGCTTTTCCTTTTCCCTTCGTATCCACTTTACCGACACCGCCTCTTGGTTTGGCGGGGGCTTTCTTCTTCTTACCCTTGGCTTTCGTCCTGGATCTAGAAGAGGAAGATCCTCCTACAAAAAAAGTGGATGACTCCCTACCCTTCTGTAGGGTGCCCTCAGCACTCCTCAACATGTTCAGAAGTTCGGAAAGTTCAACCTCCTTTCCTTGCATGTTGAAGTTAAGAATAAACTGGGCGTAAGTGGAAGGAAGGGACTGGAGAATCAAATCAGTATAGAGTTCATTCTCCAACGTGGTCCCAAGGTCCGCGAGCTCCTCTATGTAGCCAATCATCTTAAGCACGTGTTCCGCTACCGATGATCCGACGGCCAACCTTGCCGAAAACAACTTCTTCGACACTTCGTATCTTGCGATACGAGACTGCTCTCCATACAGTTCTTTTGTATGAAGAAATATTGACTCTAGGTCCATATTCTCGTGCCTCCTCTGATGTTCGTTGTCCATCGAGGCTAGTACGAGGCATCTGGCCTTCGCGCAATCTATTTCCCAGGTTTTGTAGATTTCCCTATCTACGACACTGGTTTTGGGACCTGGGACAGGGGGAGCTTTGGCGGTAAGGACATACCCCAATTTGTCGTAAGTGATTGCCATCTTGACATTCCTGAGCCAATCTTTGTAGTTTGGCCCTGTCAATATGTTTTTATCTAGTAATAACTTAAGTCCGGTCATGTTGAATGGTCGCTGCAATTTGGAGAGAGAAAAGAAACACTTTAGCATGATGCTCTTGCAAGTTTAGAGTGGTTTTTAGTTTGTCTAAACTGGATGGCTCCCACTGTCTCTCGAATCCCTTCTCAAACCGTAAAGGAAGGATTAGTCAGGATCAATCTCACCGTACAATACTTGCTTAACCGTTCAGCCAGGCGAGTGTCGGTACTTCGAAGGAGGTTTTCCAACGCTTTCGCGAAGTTCCTTAATTAAGTAACCTCTTTTCCCTGTGGGCGTAGCCCCGCTAACACCTTTCTAGACACCTACTAAGTTTATAGCATTGATCATTAAGTGAGAGTTTTCCCGATGAGTAGCATATACTCACAGTAGGATCGGGATCCAAATATCATTGCGTGATAAAAAACCGAAGGAATCCTACCAGAATTATCACACTCCAAATGGTATGCAGCGCTAGCAAGTTTCAGTACTTATGAAACTCCCGATGTGGATTTTACCCCATGCTCTTATGATCTTAGCGTGAGGTCAAAATGTCATAAGTCACATGTCAAGTTCATCCCATCATTATCCCGGTTAATTTGAACCCACCCGTACCTACCCTTGACGTAGGCCAAAATGGCAGTACGACTGTCTCAAACCAACGCATTCTATCTATGCAACAGATAAATATCCGGCAGCTACCAATCACTATGCCTTGACGTGAGGTCAAAATACATAGCTTGAATACTACCGAATATTTAACTGAAATGATGGAGGGCTACGGATGGTTTTGGCGAAACCGTGAACGTAGTGAACTTGATATAATCGAAGGAACGAGATTGCTTTTAAAAGGAGTGGTTCATGCTCCGCGTTTAAAAGTTTAGTTTTGAAAAGAACCGAGTGGTTTTCAAAGTGTTCCAATCGACTTTTACTTGGTTTATTTTCTTGCATTAGTTCTTTTAATGCGTCCCATCATTTAATCCTACCATTGCATAAAACAACCAAAATATGACGTACGCTTATGCCATTCGCATTCGCCACGGGGCCCCGTCATCACCCGTTAGGTTACTTAACTAACGACAGAGCGGGGGCTGGGCTAGCGCGGCTGTAAAACATAAGCAACGCCTAAATAGTTATCATATATAAATATATAGCAATGATAGACATTACAGATCACAGATGAATACATTGGATATACTAGGAATCCGCAATCCGTTCGAGCCTGCAACGAAAAGCGGATTACACGGTCGCGGTGAATAGCCAATACCCCACCCAAGTCCCCTATGGGTGCGGCAAACTACCCGCCAAGTACCCGAAGCGAAGCAACCTCCCTCACCACCGTTAGTAGGCTACTCGGCACTTCGAGATACCCGGTAGTTTGTACACCCCCTCCATGGGTCTATCCTAGGAGCAAAAACAGTAAAAAGAATTATATAATGACGGCTACAACCCCGATCCGGTTGTGCGGCCATACAAATAATATTATTACATCAATTTACATATTACAATGAATGAAAGAAAAGAAACACTCATCTCACATCCACCCCGGCTATTCACCCGCGACAATCCGACACATACCATCATCAAACACAGATCACAGATATGCATAACCCCGACTAATCGACATATAGCGATTAGCCGACGTTCAATACATATAAACATCACAGATATAACCTTTTAGTCAAAGTGTATTGAAGTTCGGAAAAAATACGGATTTATAGGCCCCCAAAAACAAATTTCTATTCTGGAAAACCTGGGCACATATAAATCATCTTAAAAATCCTAAAACCAAGCCAGAAATACACTGCACCAAACTCGACCCAGTGAAGAGCCAAGACGGCCACGGTTGCGCAGCAATAGCTTGCTACTGCCGCGGAACCACGGCTCTTTGGTCGAATCACTGGATCGGTTTTGGTGGCTTTCTTCACAAAACCCTGAGATGATTTTTGGAGTATAATTTATTTTGTTTTGAACAGAAAAAAAATTAACAGAAACTTAGGGTTTTGAAAACTCGGTTTTTCGATTTTTCCGATTCGAACTTCAATACACTCTACTACCTAGCTAGTTTATGTTTAGTTAGGCTCTGATACCACTGTAAGTCCACGTTGCCCACCCCGGTACTTGCGGGGAGGCGGAAAACGGAATAAAAATCAAGTTTTTATGAGCTTAGGCAACATGGACTTGACTATGATGGATCTTTGCTAAACAAAAACAAGCTAAAGCTAACTAGAAACTAGCTAAGTGCTAGAAAGGTTATACCTTGGGCTTTATGTCCTTCTCTCCTTGCTCCTTGGAGTGGTGGAAGTGTTAGTGTATATGCCCTAGAGGCCATTACTGTATCATACTAGTTTGTATATTACTTAATGGATGCTTGGGATATTCACCTTGTATATACAATCTTGCTCAAAATAGTAGTATGCTACTTGGTTTGTTTCTACTTCAATGTGTACTTGTGTTTATTTCAGTATATCACTTATACGCATTAGTGGAGCCCTTAGGATCTTTGCTTGATTACCAGCGTTGTGATGGCCGTCACACTAGTGGGGCTGGGTAATCTATAAGCACATCCTTATGCAGGTCCCTGGTCGCAGGACTATCGAGACAGGGCATCGATACTCCGGAGTAGACCAGCGCATGCGCTTCTCATCCCAGTGTGGGAGACGGTCTGTCCCACAGCCGTCAGTACGTCGTACTTGAGATAGTATGCGGGTGCTCGTTAGGTTACGGGTACACTGGACAGGACTCGTCGGGAACTGACTAGTTGGTATTATACCTATCGTCAGTTATCAGTTCCCAGGTGACATGAGTACAGCTTAGTCCGCTGACTTGACACTGTCACTTCACCTCGGGTGTGTTCCCACTGTACTTTGATCACTACCCTACCACGGCTCAAAGGAGTCGTGCAAACAGGTGGTGGTTGGGTGCAGTCCCGAAGCACTTGGAGGCAGTGACGGTTAGACATGATTCGTCTCTCCCGGTATTGGGGGTTGACATCGCGCTGTGTCTAGGAGAGCCATTACACGAGTAGTCCCTGGCCAGGGCAAACGAGATATACTGGTAGGTTTCCAGTGTTATCTCAGGGTGTATTGGGCTTCACTCCGGCACGACTTGTACCGCTATTGGGGGACTGACGTTTACCGCCCCCTAGGCCCGCCATGCGATGTATCAGACGAACAGACCGGACTGTACGGAGAATGTCACACTCAGGCTCAGTAGGAGTTCAGATGGGTTTCGCCTCGTCGGTCTTCTTGTCGGCATTACCTGGGGACCGTTACGCACAGCTAGTGCCGCTTGCGGTCTGTGGTTAAACCCACTGCCAGCGTAGTGTCGAGTCTTTAGAGTCCCACACAGAAAGCTTTTCGCCTTTAGGCAAAAGAGTAGAGGTCGCATGGTATTGCGACAGGTCGCATGGTTTTTGCGACAGGGTTCGGTCACATCCGTGCACTTGTGCACGTACAGTGTCCGGACAGTTTACACTAGCGGGCTTTGGTTTAAGCCAGATCCTAGTGTATCTTATGGGATTGGATTTATCCAGTTTGCATTCTTGTTCCTCGGAACGCGGATGCGGGTGTGTATGCACAGTTGACAGGGAGGCACAGACAGCGGATTCTCATTAGGGTTGTTGACAGTTGACCGTTGACTTTTTGACTTTATGCTCAACCCTAATGAGAATATGATATGTGATTAACTATTATATTAATTAAGTATTATGGTGATATGGTTGTTGACTTGTTGACTTTTGTTGACTTGTTGACTTTGGTGACTTGTTGACTTTTGTTGACTTGTTGACCGGTTGACTAGGTTTGACTAGTTGACCTTCATGATAACCATGGTTATCATTTCATGCCAAAGACTTTTTCTTGCTTGCTCATTTGAGTAAAATGAGTGCATGACATGATAAGGTTATGGTTGCTTCTAACCATCACATAAGACTTTTTTGATATGATGAGTTATGATCACTTTGGATTATGAGAGGGTGAAAGACAAAAGAGTTGCTCATTCTTTCTTACTCATTCTCTCTCTTGTTCTTGAGCTCTCCTCTTGCTCTCACCCTCAACCTCTTGCTCCCTCTCTTGATCTATGGTTCTCTTGTCTCATGAGTTGAGAATCAAGAACCATAGATAAAATCCCATTCTAAATCATCTCTACTCATTCTAGTTCACTAGGTTTAGCAAACCAAGTGAACTAGTTTCTTCAAAGAACGAAGAAGGAGCTAAAGGTTGGAGCTTTCAAGTGGATCTATCTTCGGCGTACGGAGACAACGAGAAGGAGACATCGAACCACCATCGGAGCTTGAAGAGAAGGAGTTCAAGTTTAGGTATAACCATCTTCATCCGAGTAGCTAAATATCTTTAGCTTAGTATGCTAGTTTTAGTTTAGGTAAAGATCCCGACCTTGCTTAGTCCATGTTGCCTCTTGCGATAAAATTTTGATTTTATACCGTTTCCGCCTCCCCGTAAGAACCGGGGGTCGCAACGTGGACTTACAGTGGTATCAGAGCCTAACTAAACTTAAACTAGCTTGGTAGTGAAGTGTAACGAAGTTCGGAACCGAAAAAATCCAAAAACCTAACTTTTTCAAAACCTGAGTTTCCGTTGAAATTTTTTCTGGTCAAAATGAAAAACTTTACACATGTAAATTCGGCTCAGGGTTTTTTGTGAACACCCAAGAAAAACGATGCAGTAATTCCTCCAAGCCGCCGCCCATCCGCCGCGTGATCCCTGTATCCGCCGCGGAAGCGCCGCGAGTTGTAGTCCTCTGTGCATCGTTTTTCGTGCAGTGTGTGTCTGTGTTGGTTTTGGGATTTTTGAAATATATTATATGTGCCCAGATTTTCCAGAAAAGAAATTTCCTTTTGGGGTCCTATAATTCCGTTTTTTTCCGAACTTCACTGCACTTTGACTATGATGGTTATATCTGTGATGTTTGCATGTATTGAACGTCGGCTAATCGCTATAAGTCGATTAGTCGGGGTTATACATGATCTGTAATGTGCTGGAATGTGTATATAAATATGTTGGATTGTCGCGGGTGAATAGCCGGGGGTTGTGAGACGAGAGTTTTCTTTTCTTGCAATTCATGTAAATCTGTAAATTGATGTAATAATTATTTGTATGGCCGCACAACCGGGAAGGGGTTGTAGCCGTCATTGTATAATTTCTTTTTACTGTTTTTGCTCCTAGGATAGACCCATGGAGGGGTGCACAAACTACCGGGTATGCCGAAGTGTCGAGTGGCCTACTCATGGAGATGAGGGAGGTTGCTACGCTTCGGGTACTTGGCGGGTAGTTTGCCGCACCCGTAGGGGTCTTGGGTGGGGTTTTGGCTATTCACCGCGACCGTGTTATCTGTTTTTGTTACAGGCTCGTACAAATTACAGATTGCTAGTATATCCAATGTATTTATCTATGATCTGAAATGTTTATCATTGCAGTATATCTATATATGATATTATTTAGGCGTTGCTTATGTTTTACAGACGCGCTAGCCCAGCCCCCGCTCTGTCGTTAGTTAAGTAACCTAACGGGTAATGACGGGGCCCCGTAGCGAATGCGAATGGCATAAGCGTACGTCATATTTTGGTTGTTTTCTGCAATGGTAGGATTAAATGATGGGACGCATTAAAAGAACTAATGCAAGAATATCACGCATTAAAAGAACTAATGCAAGATAATAAACCAAGTTAAAGTCGTTGGAACACTTTCGAAAAACCACCCGGTTCTTTTCAAAAACAACTTTTAAATGCGGAGCTTGAGCCACTCCTTTTAAAAGCTATCTCGTTCCATCGACCAAATCAAGTTCACTACGTTCACGGTTTTGCCAAAACCATCCGTAGCCCTCCGTCGTTTCACATGAATAGTCAATAGTATTCAAGCTGTGTTTGTTGGCCAAAGTCAAGGCACAGTGATTGGTAGCTATTGGGTATTCATGTGCAGCATAGATAGATGCGTTGGTTTGGAACAGTCGTACTACCTTGTTGGCCAAAGTCAAGGGTATGTGCGGGTGGATTCAAATTAACCTGGAGAACGACGGGCAGAACTTGACATGTGACTTATGATTTGTTGGCCAAAGTCAAGGTCATAAGAGCATGGGGCAAAAATCCACATCGGGAGTTTCATAAGTACTGAAACTTGCTAGATTTGCATACCATTTGGAGTGTGATGATTCTGGTAGGATTCCTTCAGTTTCGTCACGCGATGATATTTGGATCCCGATCCTACTGTGAGTATATGCTACTCCTCGGGAAATTTCTCACTTAACGATCAATGCTATAAACCTAGTAGGTGCCTAGAAAGGTGTTAGCGGGGCTACGCCCCCAGGGAAAAGAGGTTCTTTAATTAAGGAACTTCGCGAAAGCGTTGGAAAACCTCCTTCGAAGTACCGACACCGGCCTGGCTGAACGGTTAAGCAAGTATTGTACGGTGGGATTGATCCTGACTAATTCTTCCTTTATGGTTTGAGGAGGGATTCGAGAAACAGTGGGAGCCATCCTGTTTAGACAAACTAAAAACCACTCTAAACTTGCAAGAGCATCATGCTGAGTGTTTCTTCTTCTCTCTCCTAATTGCAGCGACCAATCAACATGACTGGACTTAAGTTACTCCTAGATAAAAACAAACTGACAGGGCCAAACTACAAAGATTGGCTCAGGAATGTCAAGATAGCAATCACTTATGACAAGCTGGGGTATCTTCTTACCACCAAAGCTCCCCCTGTCCCTGGTCCAACTTCCAGCGTCGCGGATAAGGAAATCCGCAAGACTTGGGAGATTGATAGCGCGAAGGCCAAGTGCCTCCTGCTTGCCTCGATGGACAACGAACATCAGAGGAGGCATGAGAATATGGACATGGAGTCCATATTGCTCCATACAAAAGAACTGTATGGAGAGCAATCACGTATCGCAAGATACGAAGCGTCGAAAAAGTTATTTTCGACAAGAATGGCCGTCGGATCATCAGTAGCCGAGCACGTGCTAAAGATGATCGGCTTCATTGAGGAGCTCGCTGACCTAGGGATCACATTGGAGAGTGAGCTATATACGGATATAGTTCTCCAGTCCCTTCCTTCCACTTACGCCCAGTTTATACTGAACTTCAACCTACAAGAAAAGGAGGTTGAACTATCAGAGCTCCTCAACATGCTGAGGAGCGCAGAGGGCACCCTACAGAAAAGTAGGGATACATCCACTTTGTTTGTAGGAGGATCATCTTCTTCTAGGTCCAAGGCGAAAGCCAAGGGAAAGAAGAAGAAGGCCCTCGCCAAACCAAGGGGCGGTGTTAGTAAAGTGGATACGAAGGGAAAAGGTAAAGCAACAAAGATAGCGGGGAAGCTTGTGGATAAGGAAGAATGCTTCTATTGTCATAAGAAAGGACACTGGAAGAATGATTGCAGGGCCTGGAAAGCCAGAACACAGGAATTGAAGCAGGTTGCAGCTTCAGCTTCAGGTGTGTATGTTACTGAAAACTGTCTTTCAATAAACTCTACTTCCTGGGTATTGGATACCGGATCAGGATCTCATATCTGTAATTCTTTGCAGGCGTTGAGAAACCGTAGTGTTTTGAAAGCAGGTGACATGACCCTCAGAGTTGCAAACGGAGCTAGCATGGATGCTAAAGCCGTGGGGGACTATCACCTGGGAATGTCAGATGGACATGTTTTGGTTTTGCGTAATTGCTTTTTTGTACCCAACGCAACTTGTAATATCATTTCTGTATCTTTAGTTTCTAAAGAAGGTTATGAATTTGCGTTTGTAAGTAATGTTGTAAACATTCACCTTAATCAAGTTTTGATTGGGTCAGGTACATTGAGTAATGGTATATACGTGTTAAACCAACCACAGATTTTTAATGTCCAGAATACACACAAAAGAAAGTCTCCAGATATAAATCAGACTTTCTTATGGCATTGTAGATTGGGTCACATCAATGAGAGAAGGTTGACTAAGTTACATACAGAAGGATATTTGAATGCGTTCGAATATCAATCGTATGCCACTTGTCAATCTTGTCTCAAAGGAAAGATGACAAAGACTCCGTTTACTGGACAAGGAGTAAGAGCGAGCGAGCTCTTGGGACTCGTACACAGTGACGTGTGCGGTCCAATGTCTACACATGCCCGAAGCGGACATTCTTACTTCATTACTTTTACGGATGACTTCTCAAGGTACGGTTATGTCTTCTTAATGAAACATAAGTCCGAGGCCTTTGGAAAATTCCAGGAGTATAAGAATGAAGTAGAGAAACAGACCGGCAAAAGTATTAAGATTCTAAGATCGGATCGAGGTGGAGAATACTTAAGTGTCGAGTTCCTGGACTATTTAAAAGAGAACGGAATTCTCTCTCAGCTTACTCCTCCATACACCCCGCAACATAATGGTGTATCGGAGAGACGAAACCGCACCCTATTGGATATGGTGCGGTCCATGATGAGTAACGCTGAGTTACCGCGATCATTCTGGGGGTATGCGCTAGAATCAGCAGCGTACCTTTTGAACCGAGTTCCGACTAAGACTGTGCCTTCCACACCATATGAAATGTGGTGTGGGAAGAGACCCTATCTTAAGCACATTAAGACATGGGGATGTCCGGCTTTTGTCAAAAAGCAGCATGCGGACAAGCTCGAGGCACGCTCAGTACAGTGCAAGTTTGTGGGGTATCCAAAGAACTCAAAAGGATATTTCTTCTACTGTGAAGAGGAACAAAAAGTTCTTGTTTCTCGTCATGCCTACTTCTTGGAAACTGAGTTTTTGGAAAACCAGATAAGTGGGAGCACAGTAGAACTGGAAGAAATTCCAGAACCACAGACTATTACTGAAAGGTTAGTGGAACCAGAGGGTTCAACAGAACAGGACATTCCTACGCCGCTCCGCAGGAGTAGTAGGCAGTCTCATCCGCCCGAGAGATACTATGGTTTTCTCATAGACGGGGATAGAGAGGATTGCATCATAGATTATGATGAGCCTACTAGCTTCCAGCAGGCCGTTCAGAGCGTTGACTCAGTGAAATGGCTGGATGCAATGCGGACCGAAATGGAGTCCATGTACACCAACAAGGTATGGACGTTGGACATTGCTCCAGACGGGGTAAAACCCGTAGGATGCAAGTGGATCTTCAAAAGGAAGATTGGTGTAGATGGACAGGTTGAGACCTATAAAGCTAGGCTGGTAGCAAAGGGTTTTCGTCAAAGACCTGGCTTGGACTACGACGAAACCTTTTCTCCAGTAGCCATGCTGAAATCCATTCGGATCCTTCTTGCCATTGCTGCCTTCCACGATTATGAGATCTGGCAAATGGACGTAAAGACAGCTTTTCTAAATGAAAATTTAGAGGAGTGTGTCTATATGGACCAGCCGGAGGGTTTCATTCAGAGTGGGAGCAGCGGAAAGGTGTGCAAGTTGCTTAAGTCCATCTATGGACTAAAGCAGGCGTCGCGGAGTTGGAACATCTGCTTTGATGAGACGGTCAAGGAATTTGGCTTTATCAAAAATCCAGATGAACCATGTATCTATAGTAGATTTGTAGCGAGAACTGTAGTATTCCTCGTTTTATACGTGGATGACATTCTCTTAATAGGAAATGACATTCCTATGCTACAATCTGTCAAGGGGTTCTTGTCACACAGGTTCTCCATGAAAGACCTGGGTGATGCCTCATACATTCTGGGTATCCGGATCTACCGTGACAGATCCAAGAGGATATTAGGACTTTCGCAGTCCAGGTACATCGACACCATACTGAAGAGGTTCAGTATGGAAGATTCCAAGCGCGGTAACCTACCGGCTTGTCACGGGATCACCCTCTCTAAAGAGATGTCTCCCAAGACTGATTTGGAGAGGGATCGCATGTCTATTATACCCTACGCTTCTGCGGTAGGCTCTATAATGTATGCGATGTTGTGTACCAGACCGGATGTAGCTTATGCACTGAGTGTGGTAAGCCGGTATCAGTCTAACCCTGGGGAGAAACACTGGATAGCGGTAAAGAACATTCTCAAGTACCTGAGAAGGACTAAGGAGATGTTCTTGGTGTATGGCGGAAAAGTCCTCCAGATCGAGGCCTTTGCTGACTCCAGCTTCCAGAGTGACAAGGATGATTCCAAGTCCATGTCGGGTTTTGTCTTTACCCTCAATGGAGGGGCGGTGTGTTGGAAGAGTTCCAAACAGGAAACCGTTGCAGACTCGACGATGGAAGCGGAATACATCGCTGCATCTGATGCCGCAAAAGAAGCTGTCTGGATGAGGAAGTTCTTGAAAGAACTTCAGGTGGTTCCGTCCATTGTTGATCCAATACCTCTGTATTGCGACAACAACGGGGCTATAGCATTAGCGAAGGAACCCAGGTCCCATCAAAGATCCAGGCACATCTTAAGGCGGTATCACCTGATCAGGGAGATCGTGGATCGCCAGGAGATCGAGGTTCGGAGAGTCGCTTCAGAAGATAACACTGCAGATCCATTCACCAAGGCCCTGCCCCAGACTCAGTTCGAGCGGCTGATCGAGATGATAGGTCTTCGATACGCCAGTACATGGCCTTAGTGCAAGTGGGAGATTGTTAGTGTATATGCCCTATAGGCCATTACTGTATCATACTAGTTTGTATATTACTTAATGGATGCTTGGGATATTCACCTTGTATATACAATCTTGCTCAAAATAGTAGTATGCTACTTGGTTTGTTTCTACTTCAATGTGTACTTGTGTTTATTTCAGTATATCACTTATACGCATTAGTGGAGCCCTTAGGATCTTTGCTTGATTACCAGCGTTGTGATGGCCGTCACACTAGTGGGGCTGGGTAATCTATAAGCACATCCTTATGCAGGTCCCTGGTCGCAGGACTATCGAGACAGGGCATCGATACTCCGGAGTAGACCAGCGCATGCGCTTCTCATCCCAGTGTGGGAGACGGTCTGTCCCACAGCCGTCAGTACGTCGTACTTGAGATAGTATGCGGGTGCTCGTTAGGTTACGGGTACACTGGACAGGACTCGTCGGGAACTGACTAGTTGGTATTATACCTATCGTCAGTTATCAGTTCCCAGGTGACATGAGTACAGCTTAGTCCGCTGACTTGACACTGTCACTTCACCTCGGGTGTGTTCCCACTGTACTTTGATCACTACCCTACCACGGCTCAAAGGAGTCGTGCAAACAGGTGGTGGTTGGGTGCAGTCCCGAAGCACTTGGAGGCAGTGACGGTTAGACAGGATTCGTCTCTCCCGGTATTGGGGGTTGACATCGCGCTGTGTCTAGGAGAGCCATTACACGAGTAGTCCCTGGCCAGGGCAAACGAGATATACTGGTAGGTTTCCAGTGTTATCTCAGGGTG
The DNA here is from genome assembly GCA_030015575.1 of Agapanthus africanus. Taxonomy (NCBI): domain Eukaryota; kingdom Viridiplantae; phylum Streptophyta; class Magnoliopsida; order Asparagales; family Amaryllidaceae; genus Agapanthus; species Agapanthus africanus. The sequence goes on from JASDDO010000029.1 coordinate 223,447,146, forward strand.
TATTGGGCTTCACTCCGGCACGACTTGTACCGCTATTGGGGGACTGACGTTTACCGCCCCCTAGGCCCGCCATGCGATGTATCAGACGAACAGACCGGACTGTACGGAGAATGTCACACTCAGGCTCAGTAGGAGTTCAGATGGGTTTCGCCTCGTCGGTCTTCTTGTCGGCATTACCTGGGGACCGTTACGCACAGCTAGTGCCGCTTGCGGTCTGTGGTTAAACCCACTGCCAGCGTAGTGTCGAGTCTTTAGAGTCCCACACAGAAAGCTTTTCGCCTTTAGGCAAAAGAGTAGAGGTCGCATGGTATTGCGACAGGTCGCATGGTTTTTGCGACAGGGTTCGGTCACATCCGTGCACTTGTGCACGTACAGTGTCCGGACAGTTTACACTAGCGGGCTTTGGTTTAAGCCAGATCCTAGTGTATCTTATGGGATTGGATTTATCCAGTTTGCATTCGTGTTCCTCGGAACGCGGATGCGGGTGTGTATGCACAGTTGACAGGGAGGCACAGACAGCGGATTCTCATTAGGGTTGTTGACAGTTGACCGTTGACTTTTTGACTTTATGCTCAACCCTAATGAGAATATGATATGTGATTAACTATTATATTAATTAAGTATTATGGTGATATGGTTGTTGACTTGTTGACTTTTGTTGACTTGTTGACTTTGGTGACTTGTTGACTTTTGTTAACTTGTTGACCGGTTGACTAGGTTTGACTAGTTGACCTTCATGATAACCATGGTTATCATTTCATGCCAAAGACTTTTTCTTGCTTGCTCATTTGAGTAAAATGAGTGCATGACATGATAAGGTTATGGTTGCTTCTAACCATCACATAAGACTTTTTTGATATGATGAGTTATGATCACTTTGGATTATGAGAGGGTGAAAGACAAAAGAGTTGCTCATTCTTTCTTACTCATTCTCTCTCTTGTTCTTGAGCTCTCCTCTTGCTCTCACCCTCAACCTCTTGCTCCCTCTCTTGATCTATGGTTCTCTTGTCTCATGAGTTGAGAATCAAGAACCATAGATAAAATCCCATTCTAAATCATCTCTACTCATTCTAGTTCACTAGGTTTAGCAAACCAAGTGAACTAGTTTCTTCAAAGAACGAAGAAGGAGCTAAAGGTTGGAGCTTTCAAGTGGATCTATCTTCGGCGTACGGAGACAACGAGAAGGAGCCATCGAACCACCATCGGAGCTTGAAGAGAAGGAGTTCAAGTTTAGGTATAACCATCTTCATCCGAGTAGCTAAATATCTTTAGCTTAGTATGCTAGTTTTAGTTTAGGTAAAGATCCCGACCTTGCTTAGTCCATGTTGCCTCTTGAGATAAAATTTTGATTTTATACCGTTTCCGCCTCCCCGTAAGAACCGGGGGTCGCAACGTGGACTTACAGGAAGGAGGTCACCTTAGTCGTCTTCTCACGTCGAAGAAAGATCCACCCGAAAGCCTCGACCTTTGGCTTCAACTCCAAGCTAGAAGTAACTAGGGTGCAAGAAGTGCCAATCCTTGAACCCTAGATGAGAGTAGAGATTATCAAGAAAGGGTTTTTCTCAAGCTCAAGTATTTCTCAACACATGAGAGGGGAGAGCTTGAAGGAGAGGAAGAACAAGAGAGAGAAAGTGAATAATAGAATGAGAGAAAATATGAAGTATTCTCTTATATATGTGTGAATTATTGTAATTAGATAATTAGCTAGATAATTGTCATGGTTAATCAAGACATGACCATTATCATTTCATTTTTAATGCAATTTGCAAGGATCAAAGAGCATCTTCCAAATGAAATGATGATGGTCAAAGTGTCAACCTAGGTCAACAAGTCAAAGAGATCAAATGGTCAACAACCATAACCATGCACAATTATTTAAACTAATATCAATTAACAATAATACACACATAAGCATTAGGGTTAATAAAATGACAATAGTCATTAACCCTAATCAAAGTCCTCTCCCTTTGTCTCAAGCAACTGTGCATACGCACCCGTATTCGTGATCCGAGGAACACGAATACAAAGAGATAAAACCAATCCCAAATCATATACTAGGATCCGGCTTAAACCAAAGCCCGCTAGTATAAGCTGTCCGGACAGCAAACGTGCACAAGTGCACGGATGTGAACGAACCCTGTCGCAAAACTATGCGACCTCTACTCATTTTGCCTAAAGGCGAATAGCTCTCTGTGTGGGACTCTAAAGACTCGACACGACGCTGGCAGTGGGTTTAACCACAGACGGCAAGCGGCACTAGCTGTACGTAACGGTCCCCAGGTAGATGTCGATAAGAAGACTGACGAGGTGAACCCCATCTGAACTCCTACTGAGCCTGTATGTGACAGTCTCCGTACAGTCCGGTCTGTTCGTCTGATACATCACATGGCGGGCTTAGGGGGCGGTGAACATCAGTCCCCTAATAGCGGTACAAGTCGTGTCGGAGTGTAGCCCAGGACACCCTGAGATAACACTGGAAACCTACCAGTATATCTCGCTTGCCCTGGCCAGGGACAACTCGTGTAATGGCTCTCCTGGACACAGCGCGATGTCAACCCCCAATACCGGGAGTGACGAATCCTGTCTAACCGTCACTGCCTCCAAGAGCTTCGTGACTGCACCCAAAAACTACCTGTTTGCACGACTCCTTTGAGCCGTGGTAGTGTAGCAATCAAAGTGCAGTGGGAACACACTCGAAGTGAAGTGACAGTGTCAAGTCAGCGGACTAAGCTGCACTCATGTCACCTGGGAACTGATAACTGACGATAGGTATAATACCAACCAACAGTTCCCGATGAGTCCTGTCCAGTGTACTCATAACCTAACGAGCACCTGCATACTATCTCAAGTACGACGTACTGACGGCTGTGGGACAGACCGTCTCCCACGCTGGGATGAGAAGCGCATACGCTAGTCTACTCCGGAGTATCGATGCCCTGTCTCGATAGTCCAACGACTAGGGACCTGTATAAGGATGTGCTTATAGATCACCCAGCTCCCACGTGTGTGAGCGCCATCACAACGCTGGTAATCAAGAAAAGATCCTAAGGGCTCTACTAATATGTATATCAGCGATATGCTAAAAGAAACACATGCACATATTAAAGCAGAGACAAACCAAGTAGCATACTACCATTTCGAGCAAGATTGTATATACAACTGTGAATATCCCAAGCTTCCATCAAGTAATATACAAACTAGTATGATACAGTAATGGCCTCTAGGGCATATACACTAACAGAATCAAATGGAGGCAATGAGCGATAGGAGGGGATTCGTCTCTCCCGATATAGGGAGTTGATGTTGCGCTGTATTCGATTGGCCATAACTGGAAATCCCTGGCCAGGGTTGCTGAGATTTACTGGTAAGTGTTATCAGTAGTTTCTCGAACTGTTATAGACCTCATATCGACACGACTTATCGAGCTACTGGCGTCTGACGATTACCACACCTAGGCGAGATATGCGACATATCAGACGAATAGACCGGACTGTACGGGAGTGCTACTGTTTGGATTCGCAGGAGAATGTACAGGCTTGCTTGTTGATCTTCTGATCGCTCAATACCTGGGTGGCTGTTACATTTAGCTGACCGCTTGCAGCTTTTGGTTGTTTGATATGATCATCACCTACTGCTGGCGTATTGACGGTTCTTTAGAGTCCAACACAGAGGTTTCTTGACTCAGGCAAAATGGAGTAGGAGCACATATATGATATATGCGGGACCGAGAACAATACGTGTATGTGATACCGTATTCGATTCTCACGATATGAGATATCGGCCGGGTATATGAGATATAGCCGGGACATCGGATCAAGTGTTGATTCGATGAACTGATACTGATTATATTAGTCGGTTATTTATGAAATAGCCGGATTATCGGATCAAGTGTTGATTTAATAATTTAATGTATAATTATATATTTGATATATTAAATTACATTAACTAATATAAGCTCACTTATTGATTCATTTTCTCACTCGGGTAATACATTGATATATATGCGATATATGTTAACTGTATTATTTTCTTTTGTTACAAAATATATTATATGTGTGATATATAATATTGTAACATGTTATAATTACTAATGCAACATGATTAGTTGAGATTAAACAAGGTTAGGGTTTGATTTGGATTAGCTCATTCTTGAAGCTTCTAGAAGCTTTTCTTTTTGTCATGAGCTAAGATATTTTGTTGATATTTTAGTGACTCATTTTTTAACCCAACCCAAACCCTTAACCCTAGTTAACTCTCTACAATAGTTAGCCTTCTCATTATCAACCATGGTTGCATTTGTAAATATGACTAGATTTTCATTATTCATCACAAAAGGAATTTCCTTCTTCTTCCTTCTTCTTCTTTCATGAAAAAGCTTTCTAGCTTTTTCATTAATGATGATTTTGAGTGAGATTAAGAAAATAAAAGAGAGCATAAATCCTACTTCATCATCATAATCTATCCTAGCCATTTAGATTAGGGTGTTCACTTCATTTAGGGAGTGAGAGCTTGTGTTAAAGAAACTTCAAGGTAGATCATCTTAGTTATCGAAGATCGGAAGCAAGCTTGCATTTTTCTCTTCGTGGAGCCTCTCTAGAGTCTGGTAACATGATGATCGCAGCGAAGGGACCTGAACACGGAGCTTTAGATGTGAAGCACCGGACTACAAAGGTTGTAATCCCAAACTCTTAGTGTTAAAGTGTTTAACATGCTTTGTTTCGCCTATTCTCTAGTTTAAAGATCTTGGTTATGTTTGTTCGGCACGTCTAAATTTTAAATCGGGCATGGTTGATGTCTCATAGACCCTTGTGAGAGTGCCTAGTAACCCTGCAGTGGTATCAGAGCCAAGCTAGAGCTTTAGGCGAACTCCTGGAGAAGTTTAAAGTCAGATCAAACTCCGAATACACGAAAAACCCTCATTTCTTGAAAATTTTCAAAAATGTTGATTTTTTCATATTAAAAATGCTTAGAAAATTAAGCAGGGTATTTTAGGAATTTTTGTGAAAACGCACAATTAATTCCATCAAAGCACCGCGGAACCGCAGCCGTACCATGACTGGCGCGGCGGTTCCGCGACCGTATATGGGCATTAGGGTTAGTTCTTTGCATAGTAATAACCGTAACAATATCCTGATTGTTCTGGGAATTTTTAATTATACTCAAGTGTTGAGTTTTCTGGGTTGTATTGGGGACTCGTTGATTCGATCGGATAATTTAACTTTGTTTAAATTTTTTCCGGGTAATTTTAGAACGTGTTAAAAAGTTCGAACGGATATCAATAACTCACTTTTTCCCCTGTCGGAAATTTTTTCAAAAGATGGATTTTTTCTCGAGTTTGAAACTTCCGGAAAATCATGCAAGTAACGCGGTGGACCCTCTAGAAGAACACAAACCTTAACTCGATTATGTGACCGTCTGAGCCGCCTCTGAACCTTAGGGTTTGGGGCAGTACGGCGTTGCCACATGTGAGGCGTTGGCTTGACTGTTCTACGGCTAGACCATTGGTACTGTGGCATGTGATAGATGCTTTTAAACTCTGCTCAAGTGTTGAGCTATTTGGGAAAAATTGGGTGTTTGATTATTCGATCGGAAAGTTTAACATTGTCTATTTATCTGGAATGTGATACAATATTTGGAATCCACAAGTAGTTATGAGATAACTAATTTGAATGTTATAAATCTAGCAGTTCAGTCTCAGATGATCGATTGCCACGGGATTTTGATGCGATCAAAAGTCCGTCGCAATCACGTAGCGTACGCGGATACTCGCCGGGTAAACTTAATAGACAGCCACGCCCCATAGCCCCGATAAAGTGGCTTTAGGAGAACACCATCGCCAAAAGCATCTGTTCGGGTGCTCGCGGCAGCGGTGTTCCGCCTTAGTGCACTTCGTCGATGGCATCCGGGGGTGCGGCCGTCTACTAAATTTTGCGACGAGCATTCGATCAGGATGTCGGGAATCTTGTTGAATTGCCCGACTTGATATTGAAAAGAGTTTTCGATAATGATACTAAAATGCGGGGTTTATTATTGTTAGGCATGCAATGTCTAAGGAATTCATTTGGTTAGGCATGCCATGTCTAAGGAGGTTGCGGATTCCAACTGTTGTAGTTTTACACTTTCTTTTCTGTGACCGTAAGCGCAGTATGTGGTGTATCGCCGGCTTCGTTGCTATACATCAACGACAATCGGCATACGCATGCTTGCTTATGTTGATGATATGAGATATTATGTGTTGCTGTAATATGTTATATTGGATCGTCTCGTTTTGAATAGCCGGGGGTTTATGTGATATGAGAGTTTTTCTTTTTCATTCATGTAAAATTCATTTTTATGTAATATTTTTTTATTGGGGCACTTCCGGGCTGAGGATGACGTCACCATTGTATATTATTTACTTTTTCCGCATTAGGTAGACCCAAGGCGGAGAGCACAAGTAACCGGGTTCTAGGGTCCAGTGGGAGAACATCTCGAGGAGTCGAGACCGGGTCTCCTAACCCTCGAATTGGCAGTGTTGCTTGCCGCTCTCGTAGGGCTCTTGGGATGTGGGTTTGGCTATTCATCGCGACTGTGGAATCCGCGTTTTATACAAGCTCGCATAAAACACAGAAATCCTAGTATATCCAATATTTCATATATGTTCTTCTGCTGCAATGTTCTGTGATGAGATCATATTACTGCCTGTGATGAATGTTTATATTATATATGAGATATATGTTGTATTGCAGATTTCGTTTCAAATGTGATGCTTGTGAAGCATAATAAAAATGGGACTTCATTATTGAGATTAATGAAATTAAAAGAAACCTAAAGATGTTGTAGAAACTTGTCTTAAAAAATGGTAGCTCTAGTTCTTGCTTTGCATAGCGGTGTTCCTTGTAGAACATCCAGCACCTTATTCGATAAGGAAAGAGCCAAGATCCCTTCACCGGGAGTGACCTCTTTAGTGAAATTGGCAGATGCTACAAACTCGGTTTGTCTTTTGATTGTTTCTATAGTTTTTGCTTTGCATTGTGATATTTGTGAAATATCCTGCACCTTATCCGATAAGGAAAGAACCGACGATCCCTTCACCGGGAGTGACCTCTTTAGAAAAACTAGAAAAGGCCTAAAAAACATTCCATTCAAAATCACTCGATTCTACAACGATATCATGATTATTACGCAAAGGGTTTGCTTAAAAACCTGTCGTAGCCCTCCATTATTTCAGATAAGTACTAGTTAGTATTCGTGCTATGTTTGTTGACTTTGTTAACGCGTAGTGTGCGGTAGCTGATTAGTGCTTATCTGTATAAGCATATGATGCGATTGGTTTAGGGTAGTCGTGCGACTTTGTTAACTACGTTGAGGGTCATGCAGGCGTGTTTAATTCAATCGGGAAATGACGGGTCGAACTTGACTAGCACTTATGATTTGTTGACTATGTTAAGGTCATATAGCTGCTAGGGGTAAAATATTATTGGGAATTTCAAGTGTTGAAATTTGCAATGAGATTGCATACCTTCTATGAGATTGTCACGACCCGAAAGTACGGAACGTGACTGGCACTTAGATTACGAGACGTCTAAAGGTGTACCGTAACCTAAGTCAGCCAAAGCCCAGAAAAATCTAAACCAAAATCAAAAGAGAGTGAACGAAAACCTTTAATGAAAACGATTTTCAAATCAATTAAGTTGCAAGAATCCCTTTTTAAAAACATCATAAATTTCTGAAAATTTCGGCAGAGTCTCCCCTGTATTTTCTATCCCCCAAAATGGGTACAACAAGATAATAAACCTGTAATCATAAAAATGGCATCCCCAAGCGGGAGCTAGCTCTTCGCCCAAGGCGGATCACAACAACATGCAATATAATAGCAATATTAAGAAAAGAGCATAAAAGAAACGCAAAATATCAGAAAACACAACGCCGGCTCAAGTGAGCTCGACCTAAAAGAAACCACAAATATACAAATATCTCAGTCTCACCACTAGGTCACATATACAATATAAAGTGATAGATGGAGAATACTAGATACAATGATAAAGCACAAGAAATAAAGTGTGCTCGCAACCCACCTACGGGCGATGTCGCAAGTCTGAGCAAAAGGAGCTGATGATAGGATAGCCGGCCGCTACAAGGGTGACGGGTCCGACCTGCAAGACACTGTGGCACAACGGGGGTGAGTTGCCAGCTCATGAGTAAATATAACATCTAATAAGGCAATCATAAGAATGCACGCAATGCACCACAACATGCATGTCCATATGTGATATAATAGCTCTAGTATGCATGCACATGTATGCAAGGTCATTTCTAACTCTTTAAGTGTTTTAAATGCTAAGGGTACTGCATTCTTAACTTTTAGAAAATGAATATCTGTATAATAGCTAAGTACCATCAAGAAATCATCTGAAAACCCGTGTCAAGCATCGACACCAAATAGGAATCATATATGTCTCAATATCGGGCTCCGTCTGTCCGGATCGGCCCATATCATCCAATCTCACGACAACGGTCGGTATCCTCCGGATATCCACCGCGCCAGACATCACCGGTAGGTAGTCTTCCCCTGCCAGGCTCATCGTCTACATCTCGATCTTCTTGCCCCGGGGTACCATACCGGGCCCACCATGTACCCGAGACGGTTCATCCACTCCTCGAATCGGGTCTCGAAATCCAACAGAAAACATGAAAACTCATGGTGGACGACACATACATCACGAGAAAACCACAACTTTGTTTTTAAAAATGATGAATATAAGCTTTTGTTAAATTCTTGCGGTTTTCCCCAAAAATCCAGAAATCGCAGCAATACTGAAATCCTCAAGAAAATCATAATGTTCATATGTTATATATGATAAATGTCTATGATATCAATGTATATGATGTGAGTTTTGGCTAGAGATCTATGTAAATATGATGATGATGTGAGATATATGCATGCGATGCAATTTCATATATCAAGTATGAATGTAGGTGACGATATTAAGATAAACAGGTTCTATAGTGCACGTGGCATGGCAATTACTAAAGGCGTGTGTGTCACATGAATAGTGCGCGTGCAACAGATGCCAATGGTATGGTGTTCGTGTCCTACGAAATGATATCGCATAAGTATAGATGAATGTCCATGCAATCTAATATACTGTTCGCTATAAGGGTATGCAGTGTACATGAATGGATAAGCTAGCTAACAATATAAGTCTTGCAAAAAGTAGGGTAATCCTAACTAGGGGGGGGCGCATCACGCCATCTAGACGATTCCCCCATAGATGAATACATCTACTCACCTGAAATCCCCGCTAATCCGATCCGGCCACCGCCTTGCCTTTACGTGCCGTGTCCGATGTTTCCCCGACCGATCCTATATTTGCACAACCCCAAGCATAAGATTACAAAACCTAAAACGATACAAGTCACAACATACAATTATCGACGCTCTCGAATTAAACATAACATACACTCGGTGCGCGGGAAAACGCACGAAAATCGCTAATCGTTAACTAGAATCGTCATTTCGGGGAAATCGACAAAACTAAAACCCGACTAGACGAAACCCCGCGTTCGCGCACTCTAATAGTCCTATACGAAGCTAATTATATCGCTAACATAACACAATTTGATCGCATTCTAATTTTTGTAAAAATCTAGTAAGCAAATTTCAAACCGATTCGATGCAAACGTCGCAATTTAACGACTTGGCGAGCGTAACCCTCCGCAATTAACTACTCTAATCAAATAGGTAACCAAAGCCCTAACTTAACTCTAACAACCATGCTTCAAACCCTAGTTCAACACCAAATCCCATTCTTCATTTTCATGAACAAGAATTTACAACTAAATTAATACTTCAAAATTGAATTTTAGCACACATAAACTACAAGTTAACAAACTAGTTTAGAATTTCACCTCACAAATGGAACCCTAGCATGATCAAGCTACCAAAGAAGCCTCCTTTCTTCTAGTTTTTAACTAAATTTGGTTGAGGAGAGAGTGGATTAGGGTTTAGCATTGAATTGGAGAAGAAAATGGTGAATTTTTATGGATTTTTCATGATTTTTCATGATTTTTGAAGCAAGAATTGAGGTGAAAAGAGGGGGAGCTGCTGCTATTTTTGGCCAGAGGTGAAGAGGAGGAGGGTGTGTGGTTTTTGGAGAAGATTCTAGGTCAATAAACACCCCATGTTCTCATTTAATGCTTTCATATCAACAATTTACAAAAAAAACTCATTTTACACCATTTTTCCATTAAATTTCCCACCCTAAAACCAAAAATTTGCAAGTCATGATATAATTTTATTAACACCATATTTTAGCTTATAAAGACTCCTAATTATGAAATTTACCTAATTAAATTTGTATTTATCACTAATTTAATGTATTTAAAAAGGCTTAAAATAATAAAAAAATTAATTAATTACGAATATTTTTTTATTTAACTAGAAAATTATAAGTGACATTTTAGTGACAAAATTATAGTAATATCTTATCTAAATTTTGTATAATTAGATCTACAATGAAAAATACCTATTTTGACTTTTTACGGAAAAAGCCGAAAAATTAGCCGATTACCGAAAAACTGCCTAAACGATTTTCGAAGGGTTACAATCTTCTCCCCTTAAAGAAATTCGGTCCCCGAATTTAGAATTTAACTATGCGTACCTTCAAAAAGATGGGGATATCTCTTCCTCATCTCGACCTCGGTCTCCCAGGTGACCTCCTCGCTGTTCGGGCCACGCCAAAGGACCTTGACGGACGGTATAACCTTCGACCTCAATTTCTTGACCTGCCGATCCAGAATGACCACCGGCTGCTCGGTGAATGAAAGATCATGCTCTAGCTAGATCCTCTGGTGCTAAATCGCATGGGAAGGATCATGAAGGTACTTGCGGAGCATCGAGACATGGAACACGGGGTGAACATCGGGGAAACTGGGCGGAAGAGCTAACCGATAAGCGACTGGACCAACACGCTCTAGGATCTCGAAAGGACCAACATATCTAAGACTCAGCTTCCCTTTCCGCCAAAATCTCATCACACCTTTCATCGGAGAGACCTTCAGGAAAACATGATCGCCAACAGCGAACTCGAGTCGGCGACGGCGCCTGTCAGCATATGATTTCTGCCTGCTCTGTGCCGCTCTCATCCTGTCCCGAATCAGCTGTATCTTCTCGGTTGTCTCCTGTACTATCTGCGGCCCCAAAATACTGCTCTCCCTGAGCTCTGTCCAACATACAGGCGATCGACATCTTCTCCCATATAAAGCCTCAAAAGGTGCCATCTGAATCGTCTCCTGGAAGCTATTATTGTAGGAAAACTCGATCAAAGGCAAATGACGATCCCAGCTACCACTGAAATCTAAAACACAAGCTCTGAGCATGTCCTCAAGAGTCTGAATAGTACGCTCCGACTGACCGTCAGTCTGAGGATGAAAGGCTGTGCTAAAACTCAATCGGGTGCCCAAAGCTTCCTGGAGTTTCTGCCACAATCGGCTGGTAAAGTGGGTGCCACGGTCAGATACGATGCAAGTCGGAACGCCATGCAGTCGCACGATCTCATCAATATAGACCTGGGCGTACTGAGAAAAACCAAAAGTGGTCTTCACTGGCAGGAAGTGAGCCGCTTTCGTCAGTCGATCCACAATCACCCAAATAGAGTCATGCCCTCGACTGGTCCTGGGTAGACCGACAATGAAGTCCATGGAGACCTGCTCCCACTTCCACTCAGGGATGGGCAAAGGCTGTAACTCGCTGGCTGGCCTCTGGTGCTCGGCCTTGACTTGCTGACAAGTCAGGCATCTCGACACAAAGTCTGTAATATCCTTCTTCATCCCGTCCCACCAGTAAACCTCTCTCAAATCACGGTACATCTTGGTGGAACCTGGATGCACACTGTATACTGATATATGTGCCTCCTCGAGAATATCATGCCTCGGTCCCTCTGAATCTGGCACACACAGTCGAGTCCCAAATCGAAGTATCCCCTGATCATCAATCACGAACTCAGAAACTCTGCCCTGCCGAATCTGCTCAATAATCTCTAAAATACGGGCATCGTCGGACTGTGCCTCGCGGATACGGTCAAGTAACTGTGGGCGTGCTCTGAAATAGGCTAGCTGTCCCCCTGTAGGAGTAAACTCGAACTGCACTCTGCTGTCACATAACACCTGCCAATCCGGCGTCGACTGCATCTGCACTGCGCTCAAACAAGATAAGCTACCTCCGGGCCTTCTACTCAAAGCATCTGCCACCACATTCGCCTTGCCCGGATGGTATAAAATCTCGCAGTCATAATCCTTCACCAACTCCATCCATCGGCGCTGTCTCAGGTTCATATCTCGCTGCTGGAAAAAATACTTCAAACTCTTGTGGTCAGTGAATATCTGGCACGACTCACCGTATAGGTAATGTCTCCAGATCTTAAGTGCAAATACCACTGCAGCCATCTCTAAATCATGGGTGGGGTAGTTCTGTTCGTGTTTCCTCAGCTGCCGAGAAGCATACGCAATAACTCTGTCGTGCTGCATCAATACACATCCCAGCCCCACTCGAGAAGCATCACAATATACCACGAACCCGCCTGATCCTGAAGGCAATGCTAACACTGGTGCAGTAGTTAGACAATTCTTCAACTGCTGGAAACTATCCTCACATGCCTGGGTCCAATCAAAAGGAACCCCCTTCCGGGTCAGCCCGGTCAAAGGTGCAGCAATGCGGGAGAAATCCTGGACAAAACGTCGATAATAGCCGGCCAGACCTAGAAAGCTGCGAACCTCTGTAACTGATACTGGTCTAGGCCAATGCTGAACTGCCTCGATCTTCCTCGGGTCCACACAAATACCATCTCTCGTCACCACATGACCCAAGAAGTCGACACTTTCTAACCAGAATGCGTACTTAGAGAATTTGGCAAACAGCTGATGCTCCCTCAAAGTCTGCAAGGTGATACGTAAGTGCTGCTCATGTTCCTCCCGGCTCCGAGAATAAACCAAGATGTCGTCAATGAACACAATAATGAACTAATCGAGATACGGCCTGAATACACGGTTCATCAAATCCATAAATGCTGCCGGGGCATTGGTGAGCCCGAACGACATCACCAAGAACTCGTAATGACCATATCGAGTACGAAAAGCGGTCTTCGGGATATCCTCCTTCCGAACCCGCAACGGGTGATAACCTGACCGTAAATCAACCTTCGAGAAGAACCCTGCACCCTGGAGCTGATCGAATAAGTCATCAATGCAGGGTAGGGGATACCTGTTCCGCACAGTAACCCGGTTCAGCTGACGATAATCAATGCATAAATGCATACTTCCATCCTTCTTCTTAACAAACAAGACGGGAGCACCCCAAGGTGACACACTCGGTCGGATAAGCCCTTTTTCCAGCAAGTCCTGTAACTGATCCTTTAGCTCTCTCAGCTCCGCCGGGGCCATCCGATAAGGAGGTATAGAAATAGGCCCCGTGCCGGGGATCAAGTCAATACAGAACTCAATCTCGCGCTCTGGTGGCAGACCAGGCAGCTCGTCAGGGAATACATCAGGAAACTCTCTCACAACAGGGACCTGGTCCAACGGAACCTCTGTGGAGCTAGTATCACAAACATAAGCTAAGAATCCCTGACACCCTTTCCTTAAGAGCTGACCACCGCGAAGAGAAGAAATCAAGCTGGGAAGGGTAGCGCTACGATCTCCTTGAATAAAAAGAACCGGCTCACCAGGAAAACTGAATCTGACTGCTTTTTCACGGCAGTCCACGGATGCATAACAGGTGGCTAGCCAGTCCATACCAAGAAGAATGTCAAAGTCTAGCATAACGAGGAGAATCAAATCAACTGAAGAATCTCTCTCCCCGATACGAACGGAACACGATCGGTACACAAAACGGGCAACAAAAGACTCGCCTACCGGGGTAATAACGACAAGCGGCTGATCTAACGGAGAAGACTCTCGGCCCAACCTCGGTGCAAAGTACGTAGAAACATAGGAATGTGTGGAGCCTGGATCAAATAATACCCGTGCATCAAAAGAACATACTGGCAGAGTACCTGTCACGACGGCATTGGATGCCTGTGCATCCTGAGGAGTCAATGCGAACACTCGGGCCTGTCCACCACTAATAGATGGCTGTCCTCTGCCTCTACCTCGGCCTCTGCCTCTGCCTCTGTCGCCTCGTCCTCTCGGAACTGGACCGCCACGCCCACGGCCTCTAGAAGCATTTGACTGACGTGGAGCATCGTCAGGAGTAGGAAGTAAAGCTCTCTGAGAAGGTGGTGAGGGTGGTAAAGTCACATGCGGGACTGTCGCCGCGGCCAGACGTCCCATGGTACAGTCTCTGACACGGTGGTACTGACTCCCGCACCGAAAACATCCTGGAGACGACTGCTGGGTCTGTGGATATGAACCAAATAACTGACCTCGTCTTAATCCTCTGCCTCCACCATCTCCCGGAAATAATCTTTCACGGTGTCTGCCCATCTGCCGCTGAGCTGGCATATCAGTACGGATCCTCTTCAGCCCAGAAACGACCGGAGTCTCAGAAATACGCTCCTCCAAAAGTAAGGCTGCATCCATCGCGGATGCGTATGTATCAAAGTGCTGGGTGCCGATGGCAAAGAATAGCTGTGTATCAAGCCCTCGTACAAACCTCTTTATTCTCTTCTCTTCTGTGTCGACTAGGTACGGAGCATATCGAGACAACTGGGTAAACTATATATCATACTCCCACACCGTCATCCCAGGAGTCTTGCGCAAAGACTCAAAACTACGGGCTCGTGCATCTCGGACACTCTCCGGAAGAAAACAGGCAAGAAATGCAGCTGTAAACTCATCCCAGGTCATAGAAGGCAGACCTGCAGGTCGGTCTCTCTCTACTGAGTCGTACCATGTCTGGGCAAGACCCTCCAGACGAAAACTCGCAAACTCCACCAATCTATCATCAGAATACCTCAACGAACGGCAAATCCGAGCCATCCTATCAAGAAATGCCTGTGGGTCCTCTGTCGCATCTGTGCCGGTAAAAGCTGGAGGTCTCAATCTCATGAACTCCTGTAGTGAAACAGGGATAGTCTCCGTAGTAGCAGCAGGAGTGATCATCTGTGCAGCAGGTACGATCGTGGTCTGTGCGGTGGAAGGAACGTCCTCGGATCTATGTGCCCGGCTGGACTCAACTAAAGATCCCATCATCTGCCGCAACTCTTGCATGCAGGCCTCTAATCTGGCAATACGGTCTGGATAAGGCGGATCAATATGACCCTGAGGGGTAGGTGTATCACCCCGCTCGATCCTCGCCTCAGACGGGCCCGCCCG
Source organism: Agapanthus africanus (assembly GCA_030015575.1). Taxonomy (NCBI): domain Eukaryota; kingdom Viridiplantae; phylum Streptophyta; class Magnoliopsida; order Asparagales; family Amaryllidaceae; genus Agapanthus; species Agapanthus africanus. The sequence goes on from JASDDO010000029.1 coordinate 223,462,437, forward strand.
AATCTCATCCCTAGCGGCAGCCCGCTGAGCTCTCGTAGTCTTTGGCGGCATCGAAGATGGAATAAGAAACAGGACTGATAAGGACATTGCAATTGAATCAAGGAATGCAAGGAATCAAGAAAGGAAATACAAGCAATTATGTCCTAAGGTCACTTAGGCGGAGTACCGTATCGTAAGTATGCCGCGGATCATACCCACGCTACGTCACTCTGCTTAAGTCACCTACTCCATCTACCAAGGTCGTCCTACACTCAGAAAGGTAAAACCTACGCTCTGATACCAACTTTGTCATGACCCGAAAGTACGGAACGTGACTGGCACTTAGATTACGAGACGTCTAAAGGCGTACCGTAATCTAAGTCAGCCAAAGCCCAGAAAAATCTAAACCAAAATCAAAAGAGAGTGAAGGAAAACCTTTAATGAAAACGATTTTCAAATCAATTAAGTTGCAAGAATCCCTTTTTAAAAACATCATAAATTTCTAAAAATTTCGGCAGAGTCTCCCCTATATTTTCTATCCCCCAAAATGGGTACAACAAGATAATAAACCTGTAATCATAAAAATGGCATCCCCAAGCGGGAGCTAGCTCTTCGCCCAAGGCGGATCACAACCACATGCAATATAATAGCAATATCCAGAAAAGAGCATAAAAGAAACGCAAAATATCAGAAAACACAACGCCAGCTCAAGTGAGCTCGACCCAAAAGAAACCACAAATATACAAATCTCTCAGTCTCACCACTAGGTCACATATACAATATAAAGTGGTAGATGGAGAATACTAGATACAATGATAAAGCAAAAGAAATAAAGTGTGCTCGCAACCCACCTACGGGCGATGTCGCGAGTCTGAGCAAAAGGAGCTGATGATAGGATATCCCGCCGCTACAAGGGTGACGGGTCCGACCTGCAAGACACTGTGGCACAACGGGGGTGAGTTGCCAGCTCGTGAGTAAATATAACATCTAATAAGGCAATCGTAAGAATGCACGCAATGCACCACAACATGCATTTCCATATGTGATATAATAGCTCTAGTATGCATGCACATGTATGCAAGGTCATTTCTAACTCTTTAAGTGTTTTAAATGCTAAGGGTACTGCGTTCTTAACTTTTAGAAAATGAATATCTGTATAATAGCTAAGTACCATCAAGAAATCATCTGAAAACCCGTGTCAAGCATCGACACCAAATAGGAATCATATCTGTCTCAATATCGGGCTCCGTCAGTCCGGATCGGCCCATATCATCCAATCTCACGACAACGGTCGGTATCCTCCGGATATCCGCCGCGCCAGACATCACCGGTAGGTAGTCTTCCCCTGCCAGGCTCATCGTCTACATCTCGATCTTCTTGCCCCGGGGTACCATACCGGGCCCACCATGTACCCGAGACAGTTCATCCACTCCTCGAATCGGGTCTCGAAATCCAACAGAAAACATGAAAACTCATGGTGGACGACACATACATCACGAGAAAACCGCAACTTTGATTTTAAAAATGATGAATATAAGCTTTTGTTAAATTCTTGCGGTTTTCCCCAAAAATCCAAAAATCGCAGCAATACTGAAATCCTCAAGAAAATCATAATGTTCACATGTTATATATGATAAATGTCTATGATATCAATGTATATGATGTGAGTTTTGGCTAGAGATCTATGTAAATATGATGATGATGTGAGATATATGCATGCGATGCAATTTCATATATCAAGTATGAATGCAGGTGACGCTATTAGGATAAACAGATTCTATAGTGCACGTGGCATGGCAATTACCAAAGGCGTGTGTGTCATATGAATAGTGCGCATGCAACAGATGCCAATGGTAAGGTGTTCGTGTCCTACGAAATGATATCACATAAGTATAGATGAATGTCCATGCAATCTAATATACTGTTCGCTATAAGGGTATGCAGTGTACATGAATGGATAAGCTAGCTAACAATATAAGTCTTGCAAAAAGTAGGGTAATCCTAACTAGGGGGGCGTATCGCGCCATCCAGACGATTCCCCCATAGATGAATACATCTACTCACCTGAAATCCCCGCTAATCCGATCCGACCACCGCCTTGCCTTTACGTGCCGCGTCCGATGTTTCCCCGACCGATCCTATATTTGCACAACACCAAGCATAAGATTACAAAACCTAAAATGATGTAAGTCACAATATACAATTATCGACGCTCTCGAATTAAACATAACATACACTCGGTGCGCGGGAAAACGCACGAAAATCGCTAATCGTTAACGAGAATCGTCATTTCGGGGAAATCGACAAAACTAAAACCCGACTAGACAAAACCCCGCGTTCGCGCACTCTAATAGTCCTATACGAAGCTAATTATATCGCTAACATAACACAATTTGATCGCATTCTAATTTTTGTAAAAATCTAGTAAGCAAATTTCAAACCGATTCGATGCAAACGTCGCAATTTAACGACTTAGCGAGCGTAACCCTCCGCAATTAACCACTCTAATCAAATAGGTAACCAAAGCCCTAACTTAACTCTAACAACCATGCTTCAAACCCTAGTTCAACACCAAATCCCATTGTTGATTTTCATGAACAAGAATTTACAACTAAATTATTACTTCAAAATTGAATTTTAGCACACATAAACTACAAGTTAACAAACTAGTTTAGAATTTCACCTCACAAATGGAACCCTAGCATGATCAAGCCACCAAAGAAGCCTCCTTTCTTCTAGTTTTGAACTAAATTTGGTTGAGGAGAGAGTGGATTAGGGTTTAGCATTGAATTGGAGAAGAAAATGGTGATTTTTTATGGATTTTTCATGATTTTTCATGATTTTTGAAGCAAGAATTGAGGTGAAAAGAGGGGGAGCTGCTGCTATTTTCGGCCAGAGGTGAAGAGGAGGAGGGTGTGGGGTTTTTGGAGAAGTTTCTAGGTCAATAAACACCCCATGTTCTCATTTAATGCTTTCATATCAACAATTTACAAAAAAAACCTTATTTTACACCATTTTTCCATTAAATTTCCCACCCTAAAACCAAAAGTTTGCAAGTCATGATATAATTTTATTAACACCATATTTTAGCTTATAAAGACTCCTAATTATTAAATTTACCTAATTAAATTTGTATTTATCACTAATTTAATGTATTTAAAAAGGCTTAAAATAATAAAGAAAATAATTAATTACGAATTTTTTTTTATTTAACTAGAAAATTATAAGTGACATTTTAGTGACAAAATTATAGTAATATCTTATCTAAATTTTGTATAATTAGATCTACAATGAAAAATACCTATTTTGACTTTTTACGGAAAAAGCCGAAAAATTAGCCGATTACCGAAAAACTGCCTAAACGATTTTCGAAGGGTTACAGAGATAGTTGGATCCCGATACCCTCTGCGAGTAAGAGTAACTCCTGGGAGAGTTTTACACATTACAATTAGCGGATCAAGTAGGTGTCTAGAAAGGTGTTCACGGGGTTACGCCTCTAGGAAAACGAGATTTATTTTAATTAGGTCCGTGCGAAAGCACGGCGAACCATTCTCAAAGTACCGGCACTGGCCTGGCTGAAAGATTGGCAAACTTGTAGGGTGTAATTAATCTCGGCTAGTCTTTCCTTTTAGGGTTTGAAGGAAGATTTGACTAAAACAGTGGGAGACATCCTGATTAGATATAATGATAACCAATCTAATCTTGTAAAAGCGCACGCTGAGTGTTTTCTTCTCTCTCTCTCCTGGTTGCGACTATGTCACACCTTAATTAAGATAATAATACGGATGTATTGACCGAACCCTCTTGTTATACTGCGCTAAGGAACGTTGGTCCCGCTCCAACTTATAATTGTTATAAGACAGAGCAGGAAATAGGGGATTGCCATAATTCCCGTGCCGCCCAAACGAAGAAAGTGCATGCCGATGCATCTTCTTTGGGTTTGTTCATTACTGTGAACTATCTCTCAGTATCCTTTATGTCCTGGGTATGAGATACCGGATCAGGATCCCGCAAATGTAATATGTTACATGGGCTACGGATAGGTGGAGAACTGAGAACGGGTGATAAGTTTCAAGAGTTGGAAATGATGCAAGTGTTGCAGCCAAGTTTGTTGGCAGTTATCACCCTGTATTATCAGAATACATTGATTCTGAACGAATGTTATTAGATACCGAACCTGATGTACAACATCATATCAGTCTCTTTATTAATAAAGAAGGATATAATTTTGTATTGTTGGATAATGTTTTGAACATTTCCTATATCAAGAGTTGATCGGTTCAGGCACGTTATCTAAAAGCATAGACGTTCTAAATCAAACTACAGTTCTTAATGTACAGAACACACACAAGAGGAAGACTTCAGAAATGAACGAATCCTTCTTGAGGCATTCTAGACTAGGTCATATCAATGCGACCCGACTAGCTGAAGTTACATATAGATGCATATTTAAATTAGTTTGAATTTACATCTTGTGAAACTTGCCGGTCATATCATAGAGATAAGATGACCACAGCTCCGTTAATTGGAAACAGAGAAAGAGTTAGTGAACTCTTGGGATTGATACATGCTGATGTATGAAGGTCCCCTGTCTACAGATGCCAAGACAGGTTCATTGTACTTCATTATATTCACTGATGATCTCTCAAGATTCAGACATATGTTCCCGTTGAAACACAAGTCTGAAACTTTTGAGGTAATCACAAAATATAAGTTAGAAGTAGAGAACCAAAAATGGGTATAAGTATTATGTCCTTTGATGAGATCAGGGAGGACAATACTTGAGCACGGAGATCCTGGACTGTTCTAAAGGAGAATGAGATTCTTTCTCGGCATTACTCCTCCGTATACACCATAGCACGATGGTATATCGGGGCGGAGCAATATCACCCTATATGATATGTTGTGCTCTATGATGAGTACTATTGAGTTTCCTATTTCCTTTTGGGAGTTATGCACTTGAGAAGCTGCATACCTATTGAATAGGGTTCAAATCAAATCAGTTACCTACCACTTCATATGTGATATAGAATGGGAAGAGCCCATATCTTAAGTTTGTTAAGATTTGGGGTTGTCCAGCCTATGTCTAAAAGCATAATCCGGACAAGCTCGAGGCAAAGTCAGATCTGTGGAAGTTTATTGGATATCCCAAGCATTCGCAAGGGAATATCTTCTACCAAACCGTGAAACAAAAGATGTTTTGTTTCTCAGCATACCATATTTGTGAAAGGGAATTTCTTGTGAAGAAATTATTGGTCATGAGGTAGAACTGGAAAGAGTTCCAGCTATACAAACTGCAGCTGATGGTTTGGTAGAACCAAAGGATTCAATAGTTTCCAATGAACCTCAGCCTCTCCGCCTATCTAGTAGGGTTCTTCACCCACCTGAGAGATACTTCAGTTTTTTCTATGACAGTAGTAGCGAGGATTGCATCATGAGATGATGACCCAACTAGTTTCGAGCTGGCCATCAGGAGTGGGACTCTGTGAGAATGGCTGGATGCTTAGCAATCTGAGATGGAATCCTTATACACCAACAAAGTATGGACTTTGGTTGCTTTATCTGAAGGGTTAAATCCCCATCAGGAGCAAGTATATCTTGAGAAGATTACTTGGTGTACATGGAAAAGTTGAGACTTTCAAAGCTATGCTTAAGTCCATCCAGATCCTACTTGCCACAGCTACATATGATGACTATGATATCTGGCGGTTGGGTGTCATGACTGCTTTTCTAAATGTTGATTTAGAAGAGAGCGTCTATAAATACACAGCCAGAGGGCCTCGTAGACAGTGGGAGCAGCGGAAACGTGTGTAAGTTGTTTTATATAACAAATCAGGCATCGCGGAGTTGGAACGTCTGTTTTGATGTGATAGTCAAAGAATTTGACTTCATCAAAATGGTAGATGAACCTTGTATATAAGAAAAGGTAGTAGGGAGTATGATGGTGATCCTCGTAGAGTACGTAGATGACATACTCTTGATAGGGAAGGAGTTTCCTATGCTATGCTCGGTCAATCTCCGCTTATCACAAGGATTCTCCATATAGGATCAAGGTGATACCTCCTAAATCCTGGGTTATGGATCAATGAGAAACATCTATTTGGATGTTAGGATACTCACTAGTTGTAGTGAGATGGTATCAATCGATCCTGGGGAGAATCACTGGAAAGGTTCCAGAGTGATAAGGACGACTGGATGGTATCAATCGATCCTGGGGAGAATCACTGGATGGTATCAATCGATCCTCAGTGGAAGGACGGTATGTTGGAAGAGTTCCAAGTTAGATATCGTGACTTACTAGACGCTTAAAGGCAAGATACATCGTTACCAAGGATGCTACCAAATAGGCAGTCTTGATATATATAAGTTCATGAGATGAACTTCGTTCCTGCCACTGTGTGACAATGGAGTTGTGGCTTATGCCAAGGAACCCCCGTCCCATCAGAAATCCAGATATAATTCTTAGAAAGTATCACCTTATCATGGAGATGGTTGATCTCAAGGGAGATCGAGGGCAGGAGAGTAGACACAGAGGACAATAGCGCGGATCCACTCACAAAGGCCTTTTTCCCAGTAGTCACTTTTATGGGATGGTTGAGTATGAGATACTTCAACCACAGCTAATTGTTGGGTATGCGATACCACAACAGATGGCCCTAGTGCAAGTGGGAGATTGTTAGTTATATGTATGCCTTAGAGGCCACTACTGTACATACGATGTATATTATAGTGGATGCTTGGACATATATAATGAGGACTTTCTTGCTCGACATGATAGTACGCTATCTGGTTGCTCTTTATCTTAACATGTACTCTGATTGTCTCTATGTTACATGTTGATAAAGCCCTTAGGATATGTACTCGACTACTGGGACTATGATGAGATCATACTAGTGGGGCCACGGTAGTCGACGAGTAAATCCTATAATTGTTCCTAGTCGAGGATGTATCGAGACAAGGTATCGACACACCAGAGTAGACTAGCGTATACGCATCTTGACCCATATGATGGGCAATGGTTGATCCTATATCCATCGGTGTTTGACATTAAGGATGGTGTGAGGGTGCTCAGTAGAGACTGGGTATACTGGACGGACTCGCCGAGAACTCCCAGATGGTATTATACCTCATGTCAGATGGCAGTTCTCTGGTGACACTGGTACAGAGTAGTCTGTAGACCCGAGATCGTTATAGAGTCTTGTGTGATTCCCACTGTGCTTTGATTTCCATCATACCACATCCAAGAGGGCGTGCAAAAGGTGGCTTTTGGGTACAGTCCTGAATCAAATGGAGGCAATGAGCGATAAGAGGGGATTCGTCTCTCCCGGTATAGGGAGTTGATGCTGCGCTGTGTTCGATTGGCTATAACTGGAAATCCCTGGCCAGGGTTGCTGAGATTTACTGGTAAGTGTTATCAGTAGTTTCTTGAACTATTATAGACCTCATATCGACATGACTTATCGAGCTACAGGGGTCTGACGTTTACCACCCCTAGGCGAGATATGCGACATATCAGACGAAGAGACCGGACTGTACGGGAGTGTTACTGATTGGATTCGCAGGAGACTGTATAGGCTTACTTGTTGATCTTCTGATCACTCAATACCTGTGTGGCTGTTACGTTTAGCTAACCGCTTGCAGCTTGTAGGTGTTTGATATGATCATCATCTACTGCCGGCGTATTTATGATTCTTTAGAGTCCTACACAGAGGTTTCTTGACTCAGGTAAAACGAAGTAGGAGCACATATATGATATGTGCGGGACCGAGAACAATACGTGTATGATATACCGTATTAGATTCTCATGATATGAGATATCAGCCGGGTATATGAGATATAGCCGGGTCATCGGATCAAGTGTTGATTCGATGAACTGATACAGATTATATTAGTCGGTTATTTGTGAAATAGCCGGATTATCGGATCAAGTGTTGATTTGATAATTTAATGTATAATTATAAATTTGATATATTAAATTACATTAACTAATATAAGCTAACTTATTGATTCAATTTCTCACTCGGGTAATACATTGATATATATGTGATATATGTTAACTGTATTATTTTCTTTTGTTACAAAATATATTATATATGTGATATATAATTTTGTAACATGTTATAATTACAAATGTAACATGATTAGTGGAGATTAAACAAGTTTAGGGTTTGATTTGGGTTAGCTCATTCTTGAAGCTTCCAGAAGCTTTTCTTTTTGTCTTGAGCTAAGATATTTTGTTGATATTTTAGTGACCCATTCTTTAATCCAACCGAAACCCTTAACCCTAGTTAACTCTCTACAATGGTTAGCTTTCTCATTATCAACCATGGTTGCATTTGTAATTATGACTAGATTTTCATTATTCATCAAAAAAGGAATTTCCTTCTTCTTCCTTCTTCTTCTTTCATGGAAAAGCTTTCTAGATTTTTCATTAGTGATGATTTTGAGTGAGATTAAGAAAACAAATGAGAGCATAAATCCTAATTCATCATCCTAATCTATCCTAGCCATTTAGATTAGGGTGTTCACTTCATTTAGTGAGTGAGAGCTTGTGTTAAAGAAACTTCAAGGTAGATCATCTTAGTTATCGAAGATCGGAAGCAAGCTTGCATCTTTCTCTTCGTGGAGCCTCTCTAGAGTCTGGGAACATGATGATCGCAGCGAAGGGACCTCAACACGGAGGTTTAGAAGTGAAGGACCGGACTACAAAGGTTGTAATCCCAAACTCTTAGTGTTAAAGTGTTTAAGATACTTTGTTTCGCCAAATCTCTAGTTTAAAGATCTTGGTTTAAATAGGGCATGGTTGATGCCTTATAGACCCTTGTGAGAGTGCCTAGTAACCCTGCAGTTCGGGGCCAGTATTTACAAAGGAAACTCTGCCAAAATTTTCAGAAAAGATTTGTGATTTTAAAAATGCATATTTTGGCTTACTAAACTACTTTATTTAAATTGGTTTTTCCTTCACTCTACTGCCTTACATGGTTTTGATTTCTGGGTGTTGGCTTACTTAGATTACGTACGCCTCGAGACGTTTCGTAATTTAATTGCCAGTCATGTTCCGTACTTTTCGGGACGTGACATAGTTGGTATCAGAGCGTTAGGTTTTCCCTTCTGAGTGTAGGATGACCCTTGGTTGATGGAGTAGGTAGCTTCAGTAGAGTGATGTACCGTACGTATGTTCTGCGGCATATTTACGATACGATACTCCACTTAAGTAGCCTTAGGATGTAAATTTCTTTGCACAACATTATATTCATTCCTATGATCTAGCCTCATCGGTACCAGTTTATCGTTTTGCTGCCACGATTACAGGCAGAGAGAGCTACGGCTAGAGTTGCGGTCAGCCCGAGCTCGTCACAAACGAGGACTGACAAGGGCGTGATTCCAGGGACATACGATTTGCATAGATGCACCGTGTGTTGGATATAGTGCCCTCAAAGTCAATTATTGGATCACAGGTACGTGATTGCAATGATTGAGGCAGGACCTATACCGATATGACAGTCTTGCTCAAGATGATAGTATGCTATCTGGTTTGTCTTTATCATCATATACATGCTTTAGTTCACTATTGCATATTGATAGAGCCCATAGGATTCTTGCTTGACTGCCAGCAGTATGATGGCGATCATATACGTGGGAGCTGGGGTCTACAAGCACATTCTTAAAAGTGTCCCTAGTTATGGGAGTTTCGAGACAGGGCATCGATACTCCAGAGTAGACTAGTGTATACAGTCGAGACCCCGACGAGGGGCGGTGGCCAGTCTCACAAGCCACTGGTGTCAGCTGGTTACCTAAGATGTATACATGTGCTCATTGGGTTATGAGTACACCGGACAGGACTCGCCAGGAACATGCTAGTTGGTATTATACATATCGTCAGATAGCAGTTCCCTGGTGACATGTGTACAGGTTAGTTTGTCGACCTGAGATCATCATTTGTCTCGTGTGAGTTCCCACTGTGCTTTGATTTCTACCCTACCACGCTCAAAGGAGACATGCAAACAGGTATTTTTGGGGTATAGTCCCGAGCCACATGGAGGCAGTGAGCGGATCGTCGGGGATTCGTCTCTCCCGTTATTGGGGGTTGATGTCGCATAGTGCACGGGTGGCCATCACTAGAAATCCTCGGCCGAGGTAGTGGAGAATTACTGATTTGGATCAGTATTTTCTCAGGAGGTGATGGGCTTCATACCGACACGATTTATCGCGTTATTAGGGTTCTGACTTTATCCACCCCCCTAGACTCGATATGCAACACTCTTTAGACGAACGGACCGGACTGTATGTATATTGTCACTGTTAGGCTCAGTAGGGTTTATGGATGAGTTCGCTCGTCCGCTTCCCTTCCAATCAATATATAGGCAACCGTTACGTACAGCTTGTACCTCTGAAGTGCTAGTGGTTATACCCAGTGCCAGTGTGTTGATGAGTCATTAGAGTCCCCCACAGACCATTTCCTAAGTTCGGGCGAAACGTTGTAGAGGCCGTATGGTTTTATGGCAAAGTTCGGAAAATACACGTGCGTTTCCGCACGTGTCATATTTCGGGCAGATAATACTGGTCGGCTTTGGTTTAAGCCGGATCCAAGTATTATACAGTGTAGATATAATATCTTTGTCTCAGTTGCATTTGTATTCAGTCGTAATATAAATGCGGGTATGTTTATACTGTTACGGGGTTATCCTGAAATTCGTTTCGGGATCTCTTTTGGATGTTGCCAGTTTCCAGTTTTCTATCGCCCGTATTTAACCTTCGGTTAAAGATGGATTTATCTTTTCTTGATGAGTGTGGATGGTTCTAGAAGCATCTAGATGGTGACTAGGATGATGAGGTGGCTAATGACTCATTTGTGCGTTAATTGTGCAATTAATGTATGATGACTAGGTTAGATGATTCATTAGTTCATTAATGGTTTTTGGTGACAAGGTTAATATGACTCATTCTCACTCATTATTGTTATGGTCACCCTCTCCACTCCTACACTCACCTCCCTCATCCTATATAGTGGCCGGCCCTTGCTTGTGGGAAATAGGGTTGTTGATTTGAAAAAGGATACAAGCATTTGGTTCATGGAAATTAGTATACTCCATTTCTCATTTCACCCGATACAAAAGGCAACTTCATTAACCGTTCGTCCATGGCTTTGGACGAAATGAGAAAAAGTGTTCTACTCATTCTCTACATCAATCTTGGTCATCTCTTTTGGCAAACTTGATGATCGAGTTGCCTCGGTAGAAAGGCGGGAGCCCGTTTAAAGATCCGTCGACGTGGTGGCACCTGGACGAGAAAACTGGAGATTTAGAAGATTGGAGTAGCCGTAACAAGCGTGGGATGATGGTTGAAGACCGAAGGACTCGGATCGTTCGGTATAACATTTCTACCCACTTTGTAGTTTCTTAGTTTAGCTTTAATGGCAGATCCGGGTTATAGTACGCGATAGCGCCAGTTTGTAAAATGTTTTTGTTCTGCATTTGGCGTCTGTTAGACGGCCGGGGCGCTACCATGGACTTACACCGTGTTATTGTGTTTTCGCGCCATGAGCATTTGATGGATCGCTGTTATGAGATTTCTTGGGCGTGCAGATTTGCACCAGAGGATTGAGCCACTGATAGAGGCCATTCAGGATGTGATGACCATTGATGTGTCTCTTGTTCGTGATGATTGAGGCACTATTCAGTGTGCAGATGAATGAGCCAGTTGTTGCTGCGAACTACGAGATATTACCCCAGATGTTTTAGCTATTGCGGTACGAGTTGTACTTAGAGATATGATAGAAGGTCGCTAGTCACCCGATGATGAATGACTAGGACATGTGGTTCGTTCGCTTACCCCGATGCGAGGTCATCAGATAGATTGATTCCAGCTAGAGACAACTTCACACAGGTATGTTGAGATTCGATAGAGGCGATCGAATGTCAGAACCCATTATTCCACGTTTAAAGCATTCGGAAAGACGTGCAAGAAATTCTTTGGACCCTCTAGAAGAATGAAACCCTAACTCGATATATAGTATGCTATATATATACTATATATATGATATCTTTTATGTGAAACATGGATATTCAGGATATGGTTAAGTGTCCAAGGATTAGTAGTGTTACTTGCAAAACCCTATAGTAGTTGTTGCACACACGCACACACACTTGCATACATTCATTCTTTTACATGTGCGTATATGGGGATATGTATATATATATATATATATAAATACACACACACACACATGGGTATGGGACTATGTATGTATATATATATATATATATACGTATACATATACACGGATTGTGAGAATAGTACTTCGGATTTGAGATGAATCGATGAGATTGGGCTTGAGGCCATGAGATCGGTGATGTGACAGGGTTCGTATTTCAGATACGACATGATGTTTTAGCGGGTCCTTTGCCGTGGTGTTTCATACACACGCATGCATACATAGTATCAGTATTGAACTAGACGTAGATCAGTACCCCGGATCATGATGTTTGATAAAGAGGATACCAGATGAATTATGTGATAGATGTGACATTTGACCCGTACCCAGATTTGGGAGGCCGTACGACGGATTTACCGTACAAGCTTTATATTGATGATAGATCCGCACTCTTGACTTGAGGATGTCATATTATAGATATTGTATCGTATGCGATACTATTGAGGCGGGATCACCGAATATTATATATATATATATATATATATATCGACTCCGATATTAGGCGGTTTCCTTACCTTTCGTTTAGCCTGTTAGCTCAGCCCTATAGTTTAGTGTAGTTTTAAACTAGATTTGATTCCTACCTATTTCAAAACTAATGAATCGTGTGTATTTTAAAAGACAGGCAAAGGGATTCTACGGTTATTTCAAAGGACGTATCTTTTCTTAACACCGTATCCCTTATTTTCAAAACACCACGATTCGTGTTATTTCAAATGGTAAAACTGTATGACTCATATTATATAAATGCAGATTAGCTATCATTGTGTTTATTATTCAACTGCCGCATATTACTACTGTTCGCATCGCATTTGCATGTTTATATTGTATTTCCATATGCCATTATTGAGATTATGCTGTCGGACACCATCACCATTACCGATAATGCGTATGTTCCACATATACTTACTTGCCGGCTCACACATCATCATCATCAGTAATTGCCATGTCACGTACACTTTAAGGAATACTATTTCAGTGACATAGCTTGTTAGCTGATAATTTCGACATGATATTAGTGTATTTGCCATACATGCCGGTTTAGACATTGCAGTTATCACTTGCTACTTCATGCATATTATTATTCACTGTTATGCAGTATTATGGAGTTTTATGCCTATATTCACTGTTTACTCACTATTGATGATAGGATTTAGGATTTTCATGAGATTTTCTGGATTTGGGAGAAAACCGAAAGATTCTGTTTAAACTTCTCTCTCTCTCTCTTTCTTTTTAAAATGAAATGAGCGGTTTTCTCATGATGTATGAGTCGTCCACCATGATGTTTTCTCAGTTATGAGATGGATTTCGAGACCTGATTCGAGGAGTTGGATGAACCGTCTGTGGGTACATGGTGGACCCGGTAAGGTACCACGGGGCAAGAAGATCGAGGTGTAGACGATGAGCCCGGCAGGGGCAAACTTCCTACCGGTGATTTTACCTGACGCGTCGGATATCCGGAGAATACCGTTCATGGTCGTGTGATTGATGTTAGGGGCCGATCCGGACTGACGGCACCCTAGATATTGAGATTGAGACACTAAGATTTTGAGATATTGTGGTATTGAGATTTGATGATACAGGCCAGTCCGGATAGCCGGAGCCTGAGATATTGAGATATTGGGATTTATGTTTTGTGTCGATACTAGACACAATTTATATTGATTTCATTGATAATAGCTCGTTTTAAATATACAGAAATCTCACTAAATTATAAAAGCAGTTTCTTCATTTACATGTATTCTGTTTTCATGCATTCATACCTCATCCATATGATATGTGCTACCTGAGGCACTGACACGAGCACTCGGTATTACACTTGGGTTAGATGTTTACCTTTGCCACCTTTTCATGCTTCAGACTTTATCATATTGAGGATATATATATTATTGATCGTATTGACCTAGGATTGTGTCATATATACGGTTTCTGCTCGAGGATGTTTTCTACTCACGAGTTGGCAACTCACCCCCGTTGTGCTACAGTTTCTTGCAGGTTTTGACGTACAGGTTTCGTTACGGCTTTGCCGGCACACTGCTTTCTTTCTGGGTGATTTCTTTGGTAGGTAGGTTCACTTGTATCGTGACCACTATTGTGCCTTTATTTTATTCAGTTGTATCTAGTGAAACCATCAACCAAACTTGTATATTGATTCAGATTTAGAGACCAGTGATGTTTATTCTTTCGACCTTAGAGTCGCGCGTTGTATTATTATGGATTTCATGTTGTTTTAAGTTACCTTTTGGGTTTTGATCCTCGCCCTTCGGCGTTGTATACTATATTGCTTGCGTTGTTGTGGCCGTCGATTGACGAAGAGCTAGCTCCCGCTTGGGGATGCGTTTTATCATTGATGTATATATTTATCATGTTGTACCCCGTTCGGGGCCAGTATTTACAAAGGAAACTCTGCCGAAATTTTCGGAAAAGACTTGTGATTTTAAAAATGCATATTTCGGCTTATGTTGCCAAACTACTTGACTTAAATTGGTTTTTCCTTCACTCTACTGCCTTGGTTTTGATTTCTGTGTGTTGGCTTACTTAGATTACGTACGCCTTGAGACGTTTCGTAATTTAAGTGTCGGTCATGTTCCGTACTTTTTGGGACATGTCATTGATGGGACGAATTATTTTAATGCAAAGAAAATAAACCAAAGTTGAATTTTTGGAACAATTTAAAAGAAACTACTCGATTATTTTTAAAACAGCAGATTTTTAATTGCGGAACTTAAATCACTCTTTTTAAAAGTTATTAGGTTCCTTCGATCATATCAAGTTCACTATGTTCACGGTTTCGCCAAAACCATTCGTAGCCCTCCGTCATTTCATTTGGGTATTCAGTAGTATTCAAGCTATGTATTTTGACCAACGCCAAGGCATAGTGTTTGGTAGCTGCTGGGTATTCATCTGTTGCATAGATAGATGAGTTGGTTTGGGACAGTTGTACTTCCTTTTGGCCAACGTCAGGTGGATGTACGAGTGGGTTCAAATTAACAAGATAATGATGGGTAGAAATTGACATGTGACTTATGACATTTTGACCAACGCCACGGTCATAAGAGCATGGGGAAAAAATCCACATCGGGAGTTTCTAAGAAACTGAAACTTACTAGTGTTGCATACCATTTGGAGTGTAATAATTTTGGTAGGATTCCTTCAGCTTTATCACACGATGATATTTGGATACCGATCCTACTGTGAGTATATGCTACTCATCGGGAGATTCTTTCACATAACGATCAATGCTATAAACAAAGTAGGTGTCGAGAAAGGTGTCAGCGGGGCTACGCCCCTAGGGAAAAGAGGTTATTTAATTAAGGAACTTCGCGAAAGCGTCGTAAAACCTCCCTCGAAATACCGACACTTGCCTGTCTGAACGGTTAAGCAAGTATTGTACGGTGAGAATAGTCCTGACTAGTTCTTCTTTTTTGGTTTGAGAAAGGATTCGAAAAACAGTGGGAGCCATCCTGTTTAGATAAATTAAAAACCACTCTAAACTTGCAAGAGTATCATGCTAAAGTGTTTTCTTCTCTCTCTCCTAATTACAGCGACCAAGTTCATGACAGGCCTTAAGTTATTATTAGATAAAATATTTTGACAGGGCCAAAATATAAATATTGGTTGAGGAATGTCAAGATGGAAATCACCTATGACAAATTGGGGTATGTCATTACTACTAAGGCCCCTGCAGTCCCAGGTCCAGAATCCAGTGTCGCGGTTAAGGAAATCCGCAAGACCTGTGAGTTAGACTGCGCGAAGGCCAAATGCATCGTGCTTGCCTCTATGGATAATGAACATCAGAGGAGGCACGAGAATATGGATATTGAAGCCATATTTCTCCGCACCAAGGAACTGTATGGAGAGCAATCTCGTATAGCTAGATACGAGACCTTGAAGAACTTGTTTCAGTCGAGGCTGGCCGTTAGATCATCTGTAGGGGAACATGTTCTTAAGATGATTGGCTATATTGAGGAGCTCGCGGACCTCGGGACAACATTAGAGAACGAGCTGTATACAGACTTGGTTCTTCAATCCCTTCCTTCCACCTACGCCCAGTTTATCTTGAATTTAAATATTCAAGGTAAAGAAGTTGAACTTCTAAAACACCTTAACATGTTGAGGAGTGCAGAGGGCACCTTGCAGAACGCAAGGGAAACACCCGCTATGTTTGTTCGTGGTGCTTCCTCTTCCAGGTCCAAGGCTAGGACCAAAGGAAGGAAGAAGAAGGCCGGTACCAAACCAAGAGGTGGTGTTGGTAAGGTGGGAGTCATGGGAAAAGCAAAGGATGCGGTGCCGGTAGTAGCAAAGGACGAGTGCTTCCACTGTCGTAGGAAAGGCCATTGGAAGAAGAATTGCAAAGCTTGGATTGCCAAGAACCAGGACCCGAGGCAAGTTGTGGCTTCGGCTTCAAGTGTGTTTGTAATTGAAAATTGTCTGTCAATCAACTCTACTTCCTGCGTATTGGATACCAGATCAGGATCTCATATATGCAATTCATTGCAGAAACTAAGAAGCCATAGAGTAATGAAGGATGGTGATATGACCCTCCAGGTTGATAACGGAGCAAGCGTGGATGCTGCGTCCATAGGGGATTATCACCTTGGATTGACGAGTGGACATATTTTGGTTTTGCGCAACTGTTTTTGTGTAGCTAGTTTAACGTGTAATATCATATCAGTAACGTTGTTATAAAAAAAGGTTATGATTTCACGTTTGTAAGCGATGTTGTTAACATCCACCTTAATCATGGTTTGATTGGGTCCGGTGCACTAAATAACGGTATATACGTGTTAAACCAATTACAGATTTTCAATGTCCATAACACACTAAAAAGAAAGACTCCAGATATAAATCAGGATTTTTTATGTCATTATAGACTGGATCATATCAATGAGATAAGGTTAACTAAGTTACATAAAGAAGAATATTTGGATCCGTTCGAATATCAATCTTATACCACTTGTCAATCATGTCTCAAAGGAAAGATGACAAAGACTCCGTTCACTGGACACGGAGTTGAAGGGTTTCCTATAGCACCACTATAAGGGTTTGGAGGCAACACACATGCCATATTTAAAATTTATATAGTGCTAGAGAAACAATCTTAAGGATCATGCTAGAAAATATAGGGTAACATAACTTTAACAATAACACAAGTAGTAAAAGCTAGGGTTTTGAGAGTACAACCTTTGTAGCTCCCTACGCTAGACACCTTGGCTACTTGATGGTTGGAAAAAGGTTCACTTGAGATCCTCTAGGTCCACGATGATCCACCCGCAGTCCTCTTTGTCCAAGCTTGAAGCTCCACTAGATCAAGAGAAGAAGTAGAAGCTAACACTCTATACTAATGGGCAAGACTAGTGTAGAATAGTGATGAGGTTTCTTTTCTCACTTCAAAACCCTAACTTGATGACACTTTTGCTCACTTGAGAAAACTAGAGAGCAAGAGAGAAAGGAGGAAGAAGATGATGGCTTGTGAAGAGCTCAAGATAATGATAAGCTTAAGAATAAAAATGAGAAATGAAAATATATATATATTCTCTTTCTCATTCTTAACCATAGTTATAAAATATCTAGATATTTGTTTTGGATCAAAAATAGCCATAGAAAATGAATCATGGTAAACCAAAGGGTTAGTGCAAGAATAAAATATTAAACCATGATAACAATTTCCATTTCTATTTTTCTTTTCCAAAAAATAATATCTATATATTTATATATATGCTGTGAGTCTTATATTGCTACCATCCACTATATCAACAACCATGATAGAATTATGTATGCATGTATGTGTGCATGCACATCAATATGTGCATGAATGAGAATAAATGCATACATGCATGCATACAACAAGAAGACAAGAAAGGGTTTAAAGTGAGAAACTAATGGTCAATGATAAATCAACACTTGATTTAGCAAACCGGTCATATCACATACGACCCGACCAAAAGCAACCCGCCCGATTAATATACGGTATCTCATACGCGCATTTTAACCGGGTCCACACGCATATCTCATATACGCACCATATCGTTTCGCCTGGACTAGGCAACTCCATTGTGGGACTCTAAGACTCGTCAATACGCCGGCAGTGGGTGATGATCATATCAAGCACCCGCAAGCCGCAAGCGGTCAGCTAAACGTAACGACCACCCGGGTATTGAGCGATCAGAAGAAAACAAACGAACCTGTCACAACTCCCGTCGAGCCAACCGGCAACACTACCGTACAGTCCGGTCTCTTCGTCAGATATGCTGCGTATCTAGTCTAGGGATGTTAACGTCGACCCCAATAACTCAATAAGTCGTGCCGATGAATGGTCTATAACAGATCGAGAAACTACCGATAACACTTATTTGTAAATCTCAACAGCCCTGGCCAGAGACTTATTTATATAGCCAATCGAGCACAGCACCGCATCAACTACTAATATAGGGAGAGACGAAACCCCTCCTATTGCTCATTGCCTTCGTGTGTCTCGGGACTGTACCCAACGGCCACCTGTTTGCATGACTCAGTAGAGCAATGGTAGGGTGGTAATCAAAGTACAGTGGGAGAACACACAAGACTTTATTGTTAGTTATATGTATGCCCTAGAGGCCATTACTATTCATATGATGTATATTGTAGTGAATGCTTGGATATATATAGGGAGGACTTTCTTGCTCGACATGATAGTACGCTATCTGGTTGCTCTTTATCATAACATGTACTCTAATTGTCTCTATATTACATGTTGATAAAGCCCTTAGGATATGTACTCGACTACTGGGACTATGAAGAGATCATACTAGTGGGGCTACGGTAGTCGACGAGTACGTCCTATAACTATTCCTAGTCGAGGGTGTATCGAGACAGGGCATCGATAGACTAGAGTAGACTAGCGTATACACATCTTGACCCATATGATGGGCGATGGATGATCCCATATCCATCGGTGTTTGACATCAAGGATGGTGTACGGGTGCTCAGCGGAGACTGGGTACACTGGACGGACTCGCCGAGAACTCCCAGATGGTATTATACCTCACGTCAGATAGCAGTTCTCCGGTGACACTGGTACAGAATAGTTTGTTGACCCGAGATCGTCATAGAGTCTTGTGTGATTCCTACTGTGCTTTGATTTCCATCATACCACGTCCAAGTGGGCATACAAAAAGGTGGCTTTTGGGTACAGTCCCGAATCACAAGGAGGTAATGAGCGATAGGAGGGGATTCGTCTCTGCCGGTATAGGGAGTTGATGTCGCGCTGTGTTCGACTGGCTATAACCGGAAATCCCTGGCCAGGGTTGCTGAGATTTACTGGTAAGTGTTATCAGTAGTTTCTCGAACTGTTCTGGACCTCATATCGACACGACTTATCGAGCTACCGGGGTCTGACGTTTACCACCCCTAGGCGAGATATGCGACATATCAGACGACGAGACCGGACTGTACGGGAGTGTTACTGTTTGGATTCACAGGAGAATGTACGGGCTTGCTTGTTGATCTTCTTAGCGCTCAATACCTGGGTGGCTGTTACGTTTAGCTGACCGCTTGCAGCTTGTGGGTGTTTGATATGATCATCACCTACAGCCGGCGTATTGACCATTCTTTAGAGTCCTACACAGAGGTTTCTTGACTCAAGCAAAACGGAGTAGGAGCACATCTATGATATGTGCAGGACCGAATATAATGCGGTATGTGGTACCGTATTGGATTCTCGCGATATGAGATATCGGCCAGGTATATGTGATATTGCCGGGTCATCGTATTAGTCGGTTATTTATGAAATAGCCGGATTATCAGATCAAGTATTGATTCGATAATTTAATGTATAATAATATATATGATATATTAAATTACATTAACTAATATTAGCTCACTAAATTCATTTTCTCGCGGGATAATACATTGATATATATGCGATATATGTTAATTGTATTATTTTCTACTGTTACAAAATATATTTTATATGTGATATATAATATTGTAACATGTTAGGGTTACAAATTTAACAATGGTTTAGGGTTTAAACTTGGTTAGGGTTAGCTTCTGCATGAAGGTTCCATGAAGCTTCATGAAGCTTTGACTTTGTGTTTTGCTCGATATTTTGTGAAGATATTATGTTAACACAATCCAAACTATTAACTCTAGTTAATTCTCTACAAGGGTTAACTCCTTCATGCTTAACCCATGGTTAGATTTGTAACCACTACAATAATTCATTATTCATCACAAAAGGATTTTATCATCTTCTTCCTTGAGTTCCTTCTTGGAAAAAACTTTCTAGCTTTTTGCTATGTGATGAAAGTGAGTGAGAATATGAAAAAAAATGAAAGCAAAAATCCTACTTCATCATCCTCATCTACCCTTGCCATCTAGATGAGGGTGTTCACTTCATTTTGTGGCTGAGAGCTTATGTTAATGAAACTTCAAGGTAGATCATCTTTGTTATCGAAGATCGGAAGCAAGCTTGCACCTTTCTCTTCGTGAAGCCTCTCGAGAGTCCGGAACACGATGATCGCAGCGAAGGGACCACAACACGGAGCTTATGAAGTGAAGGACCGCATCTACAAAAGTTGTAATCCCTCTCACTTAGGTTAAAGTGTTTAACATGCTAGTTTTCCCCTAAACCCTTGTTTAAAGATCCGGCTTTGGGTTGTTCGGCACGGCTAATTTTTAAATCGGGCATGGTTGATGCCTCGTAGAACCTTGTGAGCGTGCCTAGCAACCCTACAGTGATATCAGAGCCAAGCTAGAGCTTTAGGCGAAGCCTAGGCAAAGTTTAAAGTCCGATCGAACTCCGAATACCAGGTTTATACCCCTCTCTGTACATTTTCTAAAAATGTGATTTTTTCAGTATTAAAAATACTCAGAAAAACAATCAGGAAAAACTAAGAATTACTGTGAAGTACGGCCCACTAATTTGCTTATATGACCGCCGAACCGCGGCCAAACCAAGTGTTTGGCGGCGGTTCCACGGCCAAAATTGTGAATTAGTCCCTGGAACTTCATATATTTATTCTTAGGTCCATTCTTGTCATTGTTTTCTGGGAATTTTTTAATTCCACTGAAGTGTTGAGTTTTCTAGGGTTGTATTGGGGACTCGTTGATTCGATCGGATAATTTAACTTTGTTTAGTTTGTCCGGGTAATTTATAGAAACTGTTAAAAAGTTCGAACGGATATCAATAACTCACTTTTTCCCCTGTCGGAAATTTTTTCAAAGGTTGGATTTTTTCTCGAGTTTAAGAACGTTCTAAGTCGTGCAAGTAACGCGGTGGACCCTCTAGAAGACAACAAATCTTAACTCGATTATGTGACCGTCTTGAACTGCCTCTAAAGCTTAGGGTTTGGGGCAGTATGGCGTGTCACATGTGAGGCGTTGGCTTGACCCTTCTACGGCTGGACCATTGGTACTGTGGCATGTGATGGATGTTTTTAAACTGATTTCAAGTGTTGAGATATTTTGGGGAAATCTTGGGTGTTTGATTATTCGATCGGAGAGTTTAACATTGTCTATTTATCTGGAATGTGATACAATATTTGGAATCCACAGGTAGTTATGAGATAACTAATTTGAATGTTATAAATCTAGCAGTTCAGTCTCAGATGATCGGTTGCCACAGAATTTTGATGTGATCAAAAGTCCGTCGCAATCACGTAGCGTACGCGGATACTCGCCGGGTAAACTTAACAGACAGCCACGCCCCATAGCTCCGTCCAAGTGACTGTAGGAGAACCCCGTCGCCAAAAGCATCCGTTCGGGTGCTCGAGGCAGCGGTGTTCCGCCTTAGTGCACTTTGTCGATGGCATCCGGGGGTGCGGCCGTCTACTAAAGTTTGCGACGAGCATTCGATCAGGATGTCGGGAATCATGTTGAATTGACCGACTTGATATTGAAAAGTGTTTTCGATAATGAGACTAAAATGCGCGGTTTATAATTGTTAGGCATGCGATGTCTAAGGACTTCATTTGGTTAGGCATGCGATGTCTAAGGAGGTTGCGGATTCCAACTGTTGTAGTTTTTACACTTTCTTTTCTGTGGCCGTAAGCGTAGTATGTGGTGTATCGCCGGCTTCGTTGCTATACATCAACGACAATCAGGATACGCATACTTGCTTACGTTGATGATATGAGATATTATGTGTTGCTGTGATATGTTATGTTGGATCGTCGCGTTTTGAATAGCCGGGCGTTTTATGTAAGATGAGAGTTTTTTCTTTTTCATTCATGTAAAATTCATTTGTATGTAATATTCTTTTATTGGGGCACTTCCGGGCTGAGGATGATGTCACCATTGTATATTATTTACTTTTCCGCATTAGGTAGACCCAAGGCGGGGAGCACAAGTAACCGGGTTCTAGGGTCCAGTGGGAGACCATCTCGAGGAGTCGAGACCGGGTTTCCTAACCCTTGAATTGGCAGTGTTGCTTGCCGCTCTCGTAGGGGTCTAGGGATGTGGGTTTGGCTATTCATCTCGACCGTGGAATCGGTGTTTTATACAGGCTCGTATTAAAACACGGACGTCCTAGTATATCCAATATTTCATATAAGTTCATCTGCTGCAATGTTCTGTGATGAGATCATATTACTGCCTGAGACAAATGTTTATATTATATATATGAGATATATGTTATATTGCAGATTTCGTTTCAAATATGATGCTTGTGAAACATAATAAAATGGGACTTCATTAATGAGATTAATGAAACTAAAAGAAACCTAAAGATGTTGTAGAAACTTGTTTAAAAACTGGTAGCTCTAGTTCTTGCTTTGCATAGCGGTGTTCCTTGTAGAACATCCAGCACCTTATTCGATAATGAAAGAGCCGAGATCCCTTCACCGGGAGTGACCTCTTTAGTGAAACTAGCAGATGCTACAAACTCGGTCTGTCTTTTGATTGCTTCTATAGTTCTTGCTTTGCAAAGTGGTATTTATGAAATATCCTGAACCTTATTCGATGAGGAAAGGGCCGACGATCCCTTCACCGGGAGTGACACCTTTAGCAAAACTAGAAAAGCCTCAAAAACACTCCATTTAAAAATCACTCGATTCTACAACGATATCAAGTTTATTACGTAAAGGGTTTTCTTAAAAACCTGTCGTAGCCCTGCGTCATTTCAGATAAGTACTACTTAGTATTCGTGCTGTGGTAGTTTGGCATTCGTCAAGGCGTAGTGTACGGTAGCTAACTACTATTTATCTGCTTATGCATATGTTGCAGATTGGATTAGGGTATTCGTTCTGCGTTGCTTGGCATTCGTCAAGGGTCGTGCGGGTGGGTTTAATTCAATCAGGAAATGTACAGGTTGAACTTGACTAGCGGACTATGGGTGGTTTGGCATTCGTCAAGGTCATAGGACGCTAGGGGCAAAACATTATTGGGAATTTCAAGTGTTGAAATTTGCAATGAGATTGCATACCTTCTATTAGATAGTTGGATCCCGATACCCACTGTGAGTAAGAGTTACTCCTGGGAGAGTTTTACACATTACAATTAGCCGATCAAGTAGGTGTCTAGAAAGGTGTTAACTGGGTTACACCTCTGGGAAAACGAGGTTTACTTTAATTAGGTTGGTGCGAAAGCACGGGGGACCTCCCTCAAAATACCGGCACTGGCCTGGCTGAAAGATTGGCGAACTTGTAGCGTGTAATTAATCCAGGCTAGTCTTTCCTTTTAAGGTTTGAAGGTAGATTTGATTAAAACAGTGAGAGACATACTGATTAGATATATTAGATAACCCATCTAATCTTGCAAGAGCATACGCTGAGTGTTTTCTTCTCTCTCTCTCCAGGTAGCGACCATATCACGCCTTAATCAAGATAATAATACGGATGTATTGACCGAACCCGCTTGTTATACTGAACTGGGGAACGTTGGTTCCGCTCCAACTTATAATTATTATAAGACAGAGCAGGAAATTGGGGATTACCAGAATTCCCGTGCCGTCCAAACGAAGAAAGTACATACTGATGCATCTTCTTCGAGTGTGTTCATTACAGAGAACTGTTTCTCAGTATCCTTTACGTCCTGGGTATGAGATACCGGATAAGGATCCCGCATATGTAATCTGTTACATGGGCTACAGAAAGGTAGAGAACTGAGAACGGGTGATAAGTTTCATGAGGTAGAAAATGGTGCAAGTGTTGCAGCCAAGTCTGTTGGTCACTATCACCCTGTATTACCAGAATACATTGATTCAGAACGAATGTTATTAGATACCGAACCTGATATACAACTTCATATCAATCTCTTTATTAGTAAAGAAAGGATATAATTTTGTATTGTTGGATAATGTTTTGAACATTTCCTATATCAAGAGTTGATCGGTTCAGGCACGTTATCTAAAAGCATAGACGTTCTAAATCAAACAGCAGTTCTTAATGTATAGAACACACACAAGAGGAAGAGTTCAGAAATGAACGAATCCTTCTCGAGGCATTGTAGACTAGGTCATATCAATGCGACCCGACTAGCGGAAGTTACATTTAGATGTATATTTAAAATAGTTTGAATTTACATCTTGTGAAACTTTCCGGTCATGTCACAGAGATATGATAACCACAGCTCCGTTTATTGGAAACAGAGAAAGAGTTAGTGAACTCTTGGGATAGATACATGCTGATGTCTGAAGGTCCCCTGTCTACACATGCCAAGACCGGTTCTTTGTACTTCGTTAGATTCACTGATTATCTTTCAAGATCCGGACATATGTTCCTGTTGAAACATAAGTCCGAAACTTTTGAGATAATCACAGAATATAAGTAAGAAGTAGAGATTCAAAATACGGGTATAAGTATTATGTCCTTTGATGAGATCAAGGAGGAGAATACTTGAGCACGGAATTCTTGGACTATTGTAAAGGAGAATGAGATTCTCTCTCAGCATTACTCCTCCGTATAGACCACAGCACGTCGGTGTATCGGGGCGGAGCAATCACACCCTATTTGATATGGTGCGCTCTATGATGAGTACTACTGAGTTTCCTATTTCCTTTTGGGAGTTATGCACTTGTGAAGTTGCATACCTATTGAATAGGATTCCAATCAAATCAGTTGTCTACCATTTCATATGTGATATAGAATGGGAAGAGCCCATATCTTAAGTTTGTTAAGATTTGGGGTTGTCCGGCCTATGTCTAAAAAGCAAAATCCGGACAAGCTCGAGGCAAAGTCAGATCTGTGGAAGTTTGTTGGATATCCCAAGCATTCCCAAGGGAATATCTTCTACCAAACCGAGAAACAAAAGTGTTTTATTTCTCAACATGCCACCTTTGTGAAAGGAATTTCTTGTGAAGAAATTAGTGGTCATGAGGTAGAACTGGAAGAAGTTCCAGCTATACAAACTACAGCAGATGATTTGGTAGAACCGAAGGATTCAATAGTAACCAACGAACCTCAGCCTCTCCGCCGATCTTGTAGGGTTCCTCACCCACCTGAGAGATACTTCGGTTTCTTTATGAGATACTTCAACCCCAGCTAATTGTTGGGTATGTGATACCACAACAGATGGCCCTAGTGCAAGTGGGAGATTGTTAGTTATATGTATGCCTTAGATGTTGGACATAGTGCCCTCAGAGTCAATTATTGGATCACAGGCACGTGATTGCAATGATTGAAGATGACCTATGCCGGTAGAACAGTCTTACTCGAGATGATAGTAAGCTATCTGGTTTATCTTTATCATCGTGTACTGCTTTAGGTGACCTTACGAGTCGCTATTACACGTTGATAGAGCCCCTAGGATTCTTGCTTGACTACCAGCAGTATGAGGGCGATCATATACGTGAGAGCTGGAGTCTATAAGCACATCCTTAAAAGGTCCCTAGTCGTGGGAGTTTCGAGATAGGGCATCGATTCTCCAGAGTAGACTAGTGTATACAGTCGAGACCCCGACGAGGGGCGGTGGCTGGTCTCACAAGCCACTGGTGTCAGTTGGTTCACCAAAGATGTATACAGGTGCTCATTGGATTATGAGTAGACCGGACAGGACTCGCCGGGAACCTGCTAGTTGGTATTATACCTGACGTCAGATAGCAGTTCCCTGGTGACATGTGTACAGGTTAGTTCATCGACCTGAGATCGTCATTTGTCTCGTGTGAGTTCCCACTGTGCTTTGATTACTACTCTACGACGCTCAAAGGAGACGTGCAAACAGGTTTTAGTTGGGTACAGTACCGAACCACATGGAGACAGTGAGCGGATCTGCAGGGGTTCGTCTCTTCCGGTATTGTGGGTAAGGTCGCGCTGTGTCTAGGAGAGCCAGTACATGAAAAGTCCTTGGCCAAGGCAGGAGATTTACTGGTAGGTATTCCAGTAGTATCACAGGGTGTTCTGGGCTACACTCCGACACGACTCGTACCGCTATTGGGGGTCTGACTTTTACCAACCCCCTAGGCCCGCCATGCGATGCTCAAAGACGAACGGACCGGACTGTACGGATATTGTCACTGACAGACTCAGTAGGGTGTCAAGATGAGTTCGCTCATCGACGTCCCTTTTGGTCAATAGCTGGTGGCCCGTCACGTATGACTAATAGCTCTGACGTGCTAGTGGTTAAATCCACAGCCATAGTACTGACGAGTCTTTAGAGTCCACCACACACAGTTACTCAGGTTTCGGGCGAAACGCTGTAGAGGCCGTATGGAGAAATGGCAGGGTTCGATCAGATACGTGCGGTATTGCACGGATCGTGATCGGACGGATTTTACTAGCGGGCTTTGGTTTAAGCCGGATCCTAGTATTAGACAGTGTAGATTTTGTCTCTTTGCATTTGTGTTCAGTGGGAATACAAAAGCCGGCATGTATATGCAGTAGCGGGGTTTTCCTGTAATTTATTACGGGATCAGTCTTCTGAAGTTGCCAGTTTGCATCCCGTTCCGGCCGGTTTTCCTTTGTTCCTTCGCGGCCGGACTTTCCGATGGAGGGGGTTATTTGCAAGTATGCAAATAACATTTTGTGGAGGGTTTATTTGTGAAATGAGAGCATCTTTTTATTCCATTCTTTTCTTTCATCATTTCTTGCTTTAATGAGAAAGGATTTGTTGATTAGGAGTTGATGTGAGGTTTGTTTTGGATGTGGTCACCCTCTACTTTTCCTACCATCACCTCCCTTCATGTTTTGTTGATTCCTCCACCATTTGATTGAAGGGGCCGGCCACATTAAGTAGGTGGGAGAATTTTTTAGAGGAGAATTCATTCTCATTTTCATTCCTTGTAAAGAAAATGATAGCTCCATATTATCTCCAAAGATCATAGTTCATTTTATTCCTCCATACATGGCAACTTCTACCCGCAAGAGAGAAAGCAATTCTACACTTGCCTACAACATTCCTTGGACCCATCGGCTAGCCAACTTCGCACCCGAGTTGCCTCGGTCCATAGGTGGGAGCCCGTAAAAGCATTTGGCTACGTGGTGCCCTTTCCGACGAGGAGGTGACGGACGGAGATTCTGCGAGGAGATCGGAGTGGAGTCGAAGATTGAAGGACACGGATCGCTTGGTTTACTTCTCTACTCTTATTCTAGTTTGCTAGTAGCTAGGTTAATGGCCCGATCCGGGATAAAAGTGCGCGGTGGTGCCGGTTTGCTAGTTTGCAAAGTTTTTCGTTTCCGCGTTTCCGGCGTCGGATCGACGGCCGGGGCGCCGCTGCGGACTTACATTGGTATCAGAGCCAGGCCATTAACCATGCCTAGCTTGCTCTAACGTGTTTAGAACTCGATCGAAAAAAAATTCCCAAAAACTGTATTTTCAAAAGCACAGGTTTCTGTCAAAATTTTTTGGGCTCTAAAAATTTTTCAGGTTGCTTCAGAAACATGTGCAGAGAATTCTAAAAATACTGTAAAAATTTGGTGACCTATTCCCTCAATAGTGCCGCAGAACCGCGGCCATAACCCCACTTTGGTCGCGGTTCCGCCGCAGGAATATAGCAACTTTTCACCAATTTTTTCCAGTGGGTTTCTGACATGGAATTATGGGTTTTGGGATATTCTTTTTGGGCCCAGATTTTCTGTAAGTGCTACAGAACTGCTTGGGGCCCACTTCGGTAAATTTGTTCGATCGGATATTTTAAACATATTAGTTCACAGTATTTACATTATATCTGCGATCGTTAATGTCACTCGATCGGTAAATCCAGTCTATCTGCTATAGCCCTTTTAGACGGATTTGCGAACGTGACATTCATGTTGATGTTCTGTGTTGTGCTGTGATGTTGCGGATTAGTCATGGTTGATAGCCTGGTTGCAATGTTAGTACAGTTTTGTTTATTATGTACATTTGATATTGCGGGGCGAGCGTCCGACCTGTGGACTGCCGTCACTGCCTGTTTGTATTATTCTTTTGGGGCACGACCGGATCGAGGTCGATGTACCCGTTGTATGTATATTTTACTTTCAGTACTAGGATTACCCTATAGAGGGGTGCACGGATAGCCGGGTTCTAGAGGGCAACGAGCCCGCATCTCATGGCGTTGAGATGGAGGGGGCTTTACTCTAGAATTGGCGGGCTGTTCGCCCCATTCGTAGGGGGTACAGGTTAACCCAGGAGGGGTGCCTAAGTTACCGAATTCCGTGAAGTGCTGGGTAGTCCATTCACGTTGCTGAAGGGGGCTGCCTCGCTTCAGGTTTTGGCGGGTAACTTGCCGCGCCCGTAGGGGTCTAGGATTTCATTGCATAGGCTATCCACCCGATCAGGGGAACGTCGGGTTTCAGTAGCGGCTCTATGAAACCCGGGGATCCCAGATATCAGTATTGTTCTGTGATGCTGGTTACATTTCTGTGATGCTGCATTTTTTATCACGCCTTGAGCGAAAATTATATATTGATATATATATACTAGTAGATGTTGTATATGTTTTGCATCCGCGCTAGTCCAGTCCCCGCTCTGTCGTTAGTTAGCTAACCTAACGGGTGATGACGGGACCCAGTGGCGAATGCGGATGGCATATACGTACGTTATTATTTTCGTTCTTTACTGGTGTGATCAATTGATGGGACTGCGTTGATTCGGATCAATGCAAGATACACAAACCTATTCTGATGTTGTTGGAACAATTTTCAAAAAGCTGTTATTGCAAGGGCGTTCTCTTTTGTTTTGCATCGTGGTATTCAGTTGGAATATCCTGTTCCTCAGTCGACGAGGCAAGGGCCGAGATCCCTTCACCGGCAGTGACCCCTTGGACAAAAGTGTGCGTCAGGGCAATAACTTCACTATAGCCGATTACTTTTTGCTTTGCATCGTGGTATTCAGTTGGAATATCCTGCACCCCATCCTACGGGGAAAGAGCCGAGATCCCTTCACTTGGAGTGACCTCTTTAGCAATGGTTTTCGTCACTATATTTTTAAAAGCTATCCGGTTCCTTCAACGATATCATGTTCATTATGTTAAAGGTTTTCGCCAGAAACCATTTGTAGCTCTCCGTCGTTTCATATGGATAGTGAATAGTATTCATGCTGTGTTTGTTGGCCATAGTCAAGGCACAGTGTTTGGTAGCTATTGGGTGTTCATATGCTGAATAGATAGATGTGTTGGTTTGGGACAGTCGTATAGCCTTGTTGGCCCTAGTCAAAGGCTTGTACGGGTGGGTTCAAATCAACATGGGCAATGACGGGTAGAACTTGACATGTGACTTATGATCTGTTAGCCTTTGTCAAGGTCATAAGAGCATGGGGCAAAAATCCACATCGGGAGTTTCTAAAGAAACTGAAACTTGCCAGATATGCGCATACCTTCTGGAGTGTGATAACGTGAGTGGATTCCGTCACGTTATCATGCGATGATAGTTGGATCCCTGTCACGCCCCGAAAGAGCACGTGACTGGCCCTTGAATCCTATGAAGTCTATAGGACTCCATCTGATCCAAGTAAGCCAAAAGCCCAGAAATCTAAAACCATTTAAGGAGTAAATAGGGAAAACTAGTTTTAAGAGGTAAAGAAAACATGTTTGAAAATCAGTTTTTTAATAACTAAGCCGAATATAAATATTTAAAATGTGTAATTTTTCCTGAAAATTTCGGCAGAGTTTCCTTTGTAAAAACTGGCCCCGAACGGGGTACAACAAGAATAATATATATGACATGAAAAAGGCATCCCCAAGCGGGAGCTAGCTCTTCGTCAATTGACGGTCACAACCACATAAGCAATAACAATATACAACGCCAAAGGGCGAGGATCTAAACTGAAAAGAAACTCAAAAACAGCCAGAAAACCGCAATACTACAAGCGCGACTCTAAGGTCGAAATATTACAACACTGTTTTCTAAGTCTGAAACAATATACAAGTTTTGGTTGATGGAAATTCTAGATACAATAAATAATACATGAACAATGGCGGTTCTGATACAAAAGAACCCACCTACCCAAGCAAGTCACCCATAAGGAAGCAGTGTGCCAGATATGCCGCTATGGAACCTGTACGGCAAACCTGGAAGAACTGGGGCACAACGGGGGTGAGTTGCCAACTCGTGAATAGAAAATATCTACAAGCAGAGATCGAATGCATGACCCATCCTAGGTCAATACGATCAGATATAAATAAACCTCAATATGAATAGAGCTGAAGCATGCTAAACTGGCAAGGAAAACTCTATACATGAGTGTAGTGCCAAGTGCTCGTGCTAGTGCCTCAGGTAAAAGCATGTCATGAATATGAGGTATGATCAATGTAATCAAATCTGTATACACGTGGATCCCGTCCACTCGTCACCCACTGACAATAACCATCATGCAAGTAAATATCATAAAACCTGTGCATGGAAATATGAGGATATAATCCACCCGTGTCCCTCGCGACACGTCAAAATCATGGAACCGGAGTGTCCAGCATCGGCACTCGAAAACATCATGAAAACTGTGCCCAGCATCGGCACGTAAATCCTCATATATCGGGCTCCGTCAGTCCGGATGGGCCCTCGGGCTCTATCTGCGGTGTCGGCCCTCGGCCCCGGCAGTACGCCCAAATCCATCTATCGACTCTGGTCAGTATCCTCCGGATAACCGCCAGGTCCAACCAATCACCGGTAGGTACTCGCCCGCTTCCAGGCTCAATCGGCAAAGCTCATCGATCATCTTGCCGAGGGGAACCATACCGGGTCCACCATGTAGCCGCAATCGGCTCGTCCACTCCTCGATTCGGGTTTCACATGTCACTCTCAGCACCGAGAAAACACATGGTGGACGCACTGAAATATCATATCAAGGGTAACCGGGTTTTTAAAGCAATGACATATTCTCTTTGAAACACCCTCGGTTCCCAAATCCAGAAATATCATAGAAACAACATATCTCAATGCGTATAATCAAAAAGCACGAAGTATGCGACATGTAAAGGAAGGTGTGCACATCATCATGTCATGCAAGGATCATATACTGAATGCAATAGTACTACAGTGTAGTGACATGGCAATTATTGATGATGAGTGTGTGAGCCGGCAATAAGTGTACGTGGAACATATGCATCATCGATAATGGTGCTGGTGTCCTAGCAGCATGACTGAATATAACAGCAATACAAGCGATGCAATGCAAATAGCAGGAATATGCGGAAACGAAAGATCAACGCAAAAGTACAGAACCTGCCCCAATAGATATGTCATGCAACCTTGGCTTTTGAAACAAGACGAATCAGGGCTTTTAGTAAAATAAGGGCTACGGTGTTTTAAGAAAAGATGCATCATTTGAAACTATCCGTATAACCCTTCTACCTATCTTTAAAATATCCCCGATTCGTTAGTTTGAAATAGGTATGACTCGGTCTAGTCTAATGTCTACCAAGTAACCTAGACAGGAGGGGTATGAAACCACCTAATCTGGGTCAATGTATATAGATATGATAGTCGGTGATCTCGCCTCAATAACATATCGTAAGATATCCTCGAGTCATGAGTGCGGATCTATCATCAATATCGGCTCGTACGGTAGATCATCGTACTGCATCCCAATAGCTGGGTAGGGATCAATATCACACTATCTCATCACATATCAGGTATCACTATCATCAGATAGCATAATCTGGGGTACTACTCTAAGTCTAGTACAAATCGATACCATCTATAAAAGATATGAATGCGGGTAAAGCACATGTCCAAAGGCCCGCTAAAACTATCATATCGGAGCTTAAAGACAAGCTATGTCACATAGCCGATCTCACGGCCTCACATCAAGTATCATCTCAAACCCATGTATCATCCTCAAATCCCGTATATGAACACATAGTCCCATACCAACGTGTAGATATACGCACCATCAATGAAAGAATGTATGCAAGTATGTGTGTAAGTGTGAGTGCAACCACTACTCTAGGTTTCGCACTATACTAAACCAATATATTCTTATCAATAATCCTAAACAACGCATAATAATATATACGTGTGTATACGTATTCGTATACAGCACCACGGACTGCGGGGGTGCTATACGCCATCCACCCGACTTCTCCCCGTAGATATAAATCTACTCACCTGGTCTTCGCTTTCTGAAATCGATGACGCCAATCTCTTTCACCTCGGAATCCTTGCGAGGGTACCTAGAATAATAAACAGTCGCAATACGTATTAACATCAAGGCAGAAAACAGATACAGCGCACGGTGTGCTCATAGGTTGGAACCTATGGCCCAAACATGCAAATCCAACACTTAACCCCTGTTGTCGATGTATGAACACCCGACAACCAAATACAAATCCAAATACCAAGAAAGTGCATTTAAAAATACAGAAAACATCGCCTAAAACACCCCAAAATGCCTCCAGATTTTCCCCAGATGACCATTAGCCAAAACTATATATAGGAGGGGTCTAATCTAGTGCTAAATGAGCCCTGGAACAAAAATGGAACCATTCCCCTCTACTCTGGCCGCAAATTGCGGCCAGAATGATGGAATTAGCGGCCACGGTTTGGAGTTAGGGGCTCGGGTCTTGGTGGTAGCTTCCTAGGTGCCTGCACGACTCACTGTCAGCTCAATTTTATTTTTGGTGCCCCCGGGTTGCTCCAGATTCCAGAACACCTTCACAGATCACACAAACCGATATGAAAAGTTCCATAATTCCGTATTTTTGGGTTTTAGGTTGTGCTAGGTCAGCGTCTTGGTCAATATATGGTCTAAGGTTACCATTAGAGTCCAATTGCACAGCCACATCTCAACTTTACCCTAACCTTCTGTAGTTTTGTCCAAAGTGCACAAAATCACACGATATCGATATGAAACTTGAATTGAAGCTTAAGCACAAGAATTAACACTCTAATTGTGAAGAAATTACCTCATAAGACCCTCAAGAATCCTCAACAGCGCCAAAACGAAAGCTTGCTTGGTCCATTGCGTAGATCTTGGGCTTGTGTGCATTTTTTGTGAAATGAGTGTGAGGTTTTAGTGATATTTTAGAGGTGAAATGAGGGCTTGAAGGTGGAGGAAGGGAGAGGAAGCAGCAGCTGCAGGAGATGGGAGAGGAGAGGGAGAGAAATGAGTGTGGATCTAGCCAAATGGCTAAGTCAAGGGGTCAAAAGGGACCATACCTCTCTCTCTCTCACCATACCTCATTATCTTATTCCTTTCTCTTTTCTTTTTCTTTTCCTTTTTCTTTTCCTCCAAAACCCTTCTCACAAGAATAGTAGCCCCAATAACATGAAAAAAATGCGCAAGTGTGATAAAAATGATATGTGCAAGTTTTGCACAAAAAGCCAAAAATCCGATTAGCGATTTTTAATCGCGATTAGCACTAAATTAGTATATAAATGCTCATACAAACTTAAAAATGACAAAATTCCATAGAATACATTATTTTAGAATTTTCCATAATTTTCCATAATTTTTCTCCATTTATTTGTATTTAATTATGCCGGAATATTAAAATATACATTAAAATAATATTAAATTATAAAAATTCCCAAAAATAATATTTTATTATTTTGAAACGTTACAATCTACCCCCCTTAAAGAAATTCGGTCCCCGAATTTAAATTTAAACCCCAAATACTAAAACATTTCGATACAATCCAAGTCGTCGGGGCTCCGAAATCATCAATACATAAAACATCATAGCGCAATGCATGCGCATGAGTACTGAGATGATAACTCAAATGCAAAACTCCATCAAGCATCCCGCAATCATCGGAGTCATGGTAAAGACACAAATGTCAAATCCAATACAAAACCAATATGATATGGATCAGAACTATACATGTAAACATCCAACCTTTACATGTGAATAGCTGATGTAAAAGCATGCCAAATCTTTTTAAGTCGCTGTGCGATGCGCGTAACACCGCACAGTGGCGGACGTTTTTCATAAGAAAATAACTATATACGTATACATATATCCTTTGTTTAAAAGGTACGTTACGCCGTTTTGAAAGCAATTTAGAAGAGTTTCCTTGTTTTTCAAACGTTTCGCGTCATAAGGGACACGTAAGTATATAAATATATATATATCGAGACTATAGCTCGCTCCTTGGAAATCCCTTCAAACTATCAATGCATGCAAAATACATCCAGGTACTGTCCTCTCACTAGTCCTGCTCAGTATGAAAGCAAATATCCGATATCATAAAAATGTACTGCTCCAAAAGGAATAAATCCCAAAAATGCACATAACACAATCCTGTGCGTCTGGTGCGCACGGAAATCAAAATCCATATTTGTGCTAAACAGGTGCACAAAAACAACATTTAGGTGCAACGGGTGTGCACAAAGCATCTGTCATAGGCAACGTGTGTGCCTGACAGCCAAAAAATCCGGTGCATCTGACATGCACGAAGAATCTCGATTTAGTGCATCGGGTGTGCACCAAAATCGTATCTCAAAACACGCGCCCAACATGCGCGAAAATCCAAATCGGTGCATCCATCGTGCACGAATGAAAATCTAAACCCGGCACACTCAACATGCACGGAATCGTGAAATCCAATAGCAAACGTCGAACATGCGTAAGTCCAGTCGAAAACGGAGTGCAAGAATCAATCATCAATATCAGGGTCAAAATCAACGATATAATGCGGCTCAATCAAAATCAAGTGTACCGCGATGGAAAGTCTCACAACCGTGTGCATCAGCGTGCAAAAATCAAATCAAAACACTAAAAGCACATGAAAACTACGCTGGAAGCGTAAATCAAATCACCGGCATAAAATAGGCATGAAATCATAATCAATACCTCAAGAGTAATAACTCCGCACAAAATATGAACACCCAGTAAGTGCAACCATGGTGCACAAAATCAAATATCATGGAACTCGGTCATCAAGAATAAATCATGCAAATAGAACGCCTAACACCGAAATCCAAAATGACGGATACGTGATAATCAAATCACAAAACCATAAATCATAAATCATGAATACCGTCGTCGGTATATCCTCCTTTGAAGTCGAGAAGGTGCCGGTACATCCAATGCTAGTAGCGCACGATATCTACTTGCCTCCTGCTCACGGTCTGGCGTCCTCTGACTCTAGGTCTTTATCTTCTTTATGGATTACCAATCTCACAATCAATCGGCTCATCGGCCCTGTCAGATGTGCTAATGGGGACGATCCCGTTTTGGCAGTCCTCTGGGCATCTCTCGATCAATTCTCACGACCACTCGTAAAGCAGCATGTCACTGGCGTCGGCCTCTGGCTCTCTGAATGTACATCACACATCTGATCCTGGGTGCAAACATCATTGCAGCAATGTTCTGGAAGGAATCCTGCTCAAGGTCTCTTCCGATCTTGCCTAAGACGAACTGTACGGAGGCTAGCTCTCCTGCACTATCTCTTCTCGCTTGATAGACATCTGTGTCCTCAGCACAACATTCCTCGAAAACTGGTCGCATCCCAACGCCTCTGTAAGCACATCACGTCTCTGGTCTCGACGGAAAGTAATGACAGCTCGTCAGTGTCTCACACGAACCTCTGGTTCCACTTGTCTCTATCGTCGACCAATATGACGTCACGCCATGCTATCTACGCACTACACTGTTCTCGGCCACAGTCAATCCGAAATCTCTCACACGGACTCGAAATCACATACTCTGTAGCTTCATCATTCTATAGAAGATTTCTGGCCAAACAGGTACTCGGGAACGCGTCCCAACCATCGGTGGAATACACAATACTCGTCCGTCCTTGATCAATTCGCAACGCATCTGGGTAAGGTCCTTCATACTGGTCAACTACCTTGTCGACGATGCCGAACTCTGGCCTGCTGGGTGTGCGCAATATGACCACTCCTGGGTCTAAGTCTTCTCGTATCGTTTTCCAGAAGGGTCCTGTCGAGGTTTCTCTCTCAAATCTCATTCCTGCCGGATTGCCCGGAAGTCATCATCTATTGCTGAAGCTAATCCTTATTTCGGAACGGCTGCATACTTATCGCGCTTCTTCCTGGAAGATATATCCATATACCACACCTCTAGGTGCATATCACATCTCTGATGTCAGTGGAGTGGGACGTCATCTCGTCGAAATATCTTGCGAACTCTTTTCTTCACTCTGCTTCAATGTCGACTGACTCGGAGTCGTCTCATCATGGCTGCATGGACTGTGCTCCAACGGCTACACTCGTATCTGGAGTCTCCCAAGCAGTGCATCCCATGACACGATATCCGAATGATGTCGAATCATCCGATCGACTCGTCAGAACTTCATCATCCCCCAAGAGATCAACATCATGGGTACAGTTTAATAGTATCGAGTACATGCCACAGCGTCGGTGGTCCAGCCGTAGAAGGTCAAACCCAAGCCTCACTAATGGCACCGCGGAACTGCCGCAAACCCTAAGGTTCAAAGGCTTTCACACGGTCATTAAGTCGAGTTAGGGTTTCATTCTTCTAGAGGGTCCATAGAATCACCTGCATGTCTTTCCATATACTTTAAACTTGGAAAAATGAGCTCCTGACATTCGATCGTCTCTATCGACTCTCAATGAATCTGCGTGAAGTCGTCTCTAGCTGGAAACAATCTATCTGATGACCTCGCATCGGTAAACGAACGAACAACATGTCCTAGTCATTTATCCTCAGGTGACTAGCGACCGTCCATCATATCTCTAAGTATATACTCATGCTGCAGTAGCTCCAACCATCTGGGTGATATCTCATCATTTGCAGCAACAAAGGACTCATTCATCTGTACGCTGAACAGCGCCCCAATCACCCTGGATAAGCGATAATATCAACGGTCATCACAACCTGGCTGGCCTCTATCAGTGGCTCAATCCTCTGGTACCGACCGGTACGTCCTAGAAATCTCGCAACAGCGATCTGTCAAACGCCCAAAGTGCGGAAACACAATAAGACGACGCCTCAATATGCAATCGTATGCCTCGGGAATCACGCCCAGGTCAGTCCTCGTCCACGACGAGCTCATGCTGACAACTCGAGCCGTAGCTCACTCTGCTCGTGCAATAGCGGCAGCAAAATCATAACCAGTATCGATGAGGATAGATCATAGGAAGGAATATAACATAATGCAAGGAAATGTACAACCTAAGGTTTCTTAAGCGGAGTGGCATGTCGTAAGTATGCCGCGGAACATACCAACGGTACGTCACTCTACTTTAGTCACCTATTCCATCAACCAAGGGTCATCCTACGCGAAGAAAATTCGGGTCCTATACCCCCTCGACCAAGTCTAAGTTCCGTAAGGTCAAGCCTAAGTTCGGTATATAGATAACGCCCTAGGCTCCACATAGTCAAACTTAGACTCGAACCAAGGTCAACCCAGCGCTCTGATACCAACTTTGTCACGCCCCGAAAGAGCACGTGACTGGCCCTTGAATCCTATGAAGTCTATAGGACTCCATCTGATCCAAGTAAGCCAAAAGCCCAGAAATCTAAAGCCATTTAAGGAGTAAATAGGGAAAACTAGTTTTAAGAGGTAAAGAAAACATGTTTGAAAATCAGTTTTTTAATAACTAAGCCGAATATGAATATTTAAAATGTGTAATTTTTCCTGAAAATTTCGGCAGAGTTTCCTTTGTAAAAACTGGCCCCGAACGGGGTACAACAAGAATAATATATATGACATGAAAAAGGCATCCCCAAGCGGGAGCTAGCTCTTCGTCAATCGACGGTCACAACCACATAAGCAATAACAATATACAACGCCAAAGGGCGAGGATCTAAACTGAAAAGAAACTCAAAAACAGCCAGAAAACCGCAATACTACAAGCGCGACTCTAAGGTCGAAATAATACAACACTGTTTTCTAAGTCTGAAACAATATACAAGTTTTGGTTGATGGAAATTCTAGATACAATAAATAATACATGAACAATGGCGGTTCTGATACAAAAGAACCCACCTACCCAAGCAAGTCACCCATAAGGAAGCAGTGTGCCAGAAATGCCGCTATGGAACCTGGACGGCAAACCTGCAAGAACTGGGGCACAACGGGGGTGAGTTGCCAAATCGTGAATAGAAAATATCTACAAGCAGAGATCGAATGCATGACCCATCCTAGGTCAATACGATCAGATATAAATAAACCTCAATATGAATAGAGCTGAAGCATGCTAAACTGGCAAGGAAAACTCTATACATGAGTGTATTGCCAAGTGCTCGTGCTAGTGCCTCAGGTAAAAGCATGTCATGAATATGAGGTATGATCAATGTAATCAAATCTGTATACACGTGGATCTCATCCACTCGTCACCCACTGACAATAACCATCATGCAAGTAAATATCATAAAACCTGTGCATGGAAATATGAGGAAATAATCCACCCGTGTCCCTCGCGACACGTCAAAATCATGGAACCGGAGTGCCCAGCATCGGCACTCGAAAACATCATGAAAACTGTGCCAAGCATCGGCACGTAAATCCTCATATATCGGGCTCCGTCAGTCCGGATCGGCCCTCGGGCTCTATCTGCGGTGTCGGCCCTCGGCCCCGACAGTACGCCCAAATCAATCTATTGACTCTGGTCAGTATCCTCCGGATAACCGCCAGGTCCAACCAATCACCGGTAGGTACTCGCCCGCTTCCAGGCTCAATCGGCAAAGCTCATCGATCATCTTGCCGAGGGGAACCATACCGGGTCCACCATGTACCCGCAATCGGCTCGTCCACTCCTCGATTCGGGTTTCACATGTCACTCTCAGCACCGAGAAAACACATGGTGGACGCACTGACATATCATATCAAGGGTAACCGGGTTTTTAAAGCAATGACATATTCTCTTTGAAACACCCTCGGTTCCCAAATCCAGAAATATCATAGAAACAACATATCTCAATGCGTATAATCAAAAAGCACGAAGTATGCGACATGTAAAGGAAGGTGTGCACATCATCATGTCATGCAAGGATCATATACTGAATGCAATAGTACTACAGTGTAGTGACATGGCAATTATCGATGATGAGTGTGTGAGCCGGCAATAAGTGTACGTGGAACATATGCATCATTGATAATGGTGCTGGTGTCCCAGCAGCATGACTGAATATAACAGCAATACAAGCGATGCAATGCAAATAGCAGGAATATGAGGAAACGAAAGATCAACGCAAAAGTACAGAACCTGCCCCAATAGATATGTCATGCAACCTTGCCTTTTGAAACAAGACGAATCAGGGCTTTTAGTAAAATAAGGGCTACGGTGTTTTAAGAAAAGATGCATCATTTGAAAATATCCGTATAACCCTTCTGCCTATCTTTAAAATATCCCCGATTCGTTAGTTTGAAATAGGTATGACTCGGTCTAGTCTAATGTCTACCAAGTAACCTAGACAGGAGGGGTATGAAACCACCTAATCTGGGTCAATGTATATAGATATGATAGTCGGTGATCTCTCCTCAATAACATATCGTAAGATATCCTCGAGTCATGAGTGCGGATCTATCATCAATATCGGCTCGTACGGTAGATCATCGTACGGCATCCCAATAGCTGGGTAGGGGTCAATATCACACTATCTCATCACATATCTGGTATCACTATCATCGGATAGCAAAATCTGGGGTACTACTCTAAGTCTAGTACAAATCGATACCATCTATAAAAAATATGAAGGCGGGTAAAGCACATGTCCAAAGGCCCGCTAAAACTATCATATCGCACCTCAAAGACAAGCTATGTCACATCGCCGATCTCACGGCCTCATATCAAGTATCATCTCAAACCCATGTATCATCCTCAAATCCCGTATATGAACACATAGTCCCATACCCACGTGTAGATATACGCACCATCAATGAAAGAATGTATGCAAGTATGTGTGTAAGTGTGAGTGCAACCACTACTCTAGGTTTCGCACTATACTAAACCAATATATTCTTATCAATAATCCTAAACAACGCATAATAATATATACGTGTGTATACGTATTCGTATACAGCACCACGGACTGCGGGGGTGGTATACGCCATCCACCCAACTTCTCCCCGTAGATATAAATCTACTCACCTGGTCTTCGCTTTCTGAAATCGATGACGCCAAGCTCTTTCACCTCGGAATCCTTGCGAGGGTACCTAGAATAATAAACAGTCGCAATACGTATTAACATCAAGGAAGAAAACAGATACAGCGTACGGTGTGCTCATAGGTTGGAACCTATGGCCCAAACATGCAAATCCAACACTTAACCCCTGTTGTCAATGTATGAACACCCGACAACCAAATACAAATCCAAATACCAAGAAAGCGCATTTCAAAATACAGAAAACATCGCCTAAAACACCCCAAAATGCCTCCAGATTTTCCCCAGATGACCATTAGCCAAAACTATATATAGGAGGGGTCTAATCTAGTGCTAAATAAGCCCTGGAACAAAAATGGAACCATTCCCCTCTACTCTGGACGCAAATTGCGGCCAGAATGATGGAATTAGCGGCCACAGTTTGGAGTTAGGGGCTCGGGTCTTGGTGGTAGCTTCCAAGGTGCCTGCACGACTCACTGTCAGCTCAATTTTATTTTTGGTGCCCCCGGGTTGCTCCAGATTCAAGAACACCTTCACAGATCACACAAACCGACATGAAAAGTTCCATAATTCCGTATTTTTGGGTTTCAGGTTGTGCTAGGTCAGGGTCTTGGTCAATATAGGGTCTAAGGTTACCATTAGAGTCTAATTGCACAGCCACATCTCAACTTTACCCTAACCCTCTCTAGTTTTGTCCAAAGTGCACAAAATCACACGATATCGATATGAAACTTGAATTGAAGCTTAAGCACAAGAATTAACACTCTAATTGTGAAGAAATTGCCTCATAAGACCCTCAAGAATCCTCAACAGCACCAAAACGAAAGCTTGCTTGGTCCATTGCGTAGATCTTGGGCTTGTGTGCATTTTTTGTGAAATGAGTGTGAGGTTTTAGTGATATTTTAGAGGTGAAATGAGGGCTTGAAGGTGGAGGAAGGGAGAGGAAGCAGCAGCTGCAGGAGATGGGGGAGGAGAGGGAAAGAAATGAGTGTGGGGATCTAGCCAAATGGCTAAGTCAAGGGGTCAAAAGGGACCATACCTCTCTCTCTCTCTCACCGTACCTCATTATCTTATTCCTTTCTCTTTTCCTTTTTCTTTTCCTCCAAAACCCTTCTCACAAGAATAGTAGCCCCAATAACATGAAAGAAAATGCACAAATGTGATAAAAATGATATGTGCAAGTTTTGCACAAAAAGCCAAAAATCCGATTAGCGATTTTTAATCGCGATTAGCACTAAATTAGTATATAAATGCTCATAAAAACTTAAAAATGACAAAATTCCATAGAATACATTATTTTAGAATTTTCCAAAATTTTCCATAATTTTTCTCCATTTATTTGTATTTAATTATGCCGGAATATTAAAATATTCATTAAAATAATATTAAATTATAAAAATTCCCAAAAATTATATTTTATTATTTTGAAACGTTACAATCCCGATTCCCACGGATGAGTTGGTTTACTCCTCGGGTGATCCCGGCTAATTTTTCTTTCAGGTTTGGGGAAGAATTTGACGTTACAGTGTGAGGTTTCCAGATTAGATAAAGCGATAACCATTCTGATCTAGGTTAGAGTGCATGCTGAGTGTTTCTTTTCTCTCTCTCTTTGGCAGCGTCCTTTGACCCGACCCTAGACTATGACTCAGTGACCAAAATTGACCGAACCTTCTTTAATACTGGCTTTTGGATTATCAGAGTTGCATACCTCATTGCCACTCCTGCTTTTACCCTTTTCTCCAGGACACCCCGTATTAATACGAAAGTCCACTTCCATTGGAAAAAACCATCGTATGGTTATATATGAACTCGAAGGATTTTATTCGAGGATGGTTTCTGCTTCTGGAGAAGACGAATAGGACTATTCAGTTGTCTTTTCCTTTTACCTTCTCTCAGGTTACGAGTACTCCTTGGTTTAGGAGATAGTACACCTATTACGCAAATTGGATAGTCTTCTTCCAAACCATAGGCAGGTGCTGACCGGTAGGGAATGAAGAAAACCAATTAGCCTAAACGGTGTACA
Organism: Agapanthus africanus; assembly: GCA_030015575.1. Lineage (NCBI taxonomy): Eukaryota > Viridiplantae > Streptophyta > Magnoliopsida > Asparagales > Amaryllidaceae > Agapanthus > Agapanthus africanus. The sequence goes on from JASDDO010000029.1 coordinate 223,505,016, forward strand.
GAAGGTATTAAGTTAAGACAAAGAAAGGGATTAGTAAGAGGCCAAAGTAAATTGCGACTGCTATTCACGACCAAACCAAGGATTTCTTCGCCAATCCTAAATCACCTTTGTATTTCTACAGGACACTCTGTATCACTACGAAGATCCTAAGCTTATTGGATACTCCATCGTATGGTTATATACGAACTCGAAAGGAACTTGTTCCAGTTCGGGGATGGATCCTGGTTCAGGAGAAATAGGAATAAGGTTTATTCGGTTGCCTTTTATCTTCACCTTCTCTCGCATTGCGAGTGCTCCAAGGATTAGGACAGTACACCCATTATACTTATTGGATAGTCTTCTTCCAAACCATAGGCTGGCGCCGAACGGTAGGGAAGGAAGAAAACCATTTGGCCTAAAGGGATGTACAGAAGGTAATGACTAAAGACATATAAAGGGATTTGGAAAGATGGCAAAGAATTATACGGTTGTAGTTGTGAATCGGATAATGGAAGAGGCATTACTAGGAATACCCAGATACCCCATCGAAACATTTCAATGTTTCGGTTTCACTGTGTACTGTTAAAAGAAAACTGATTTCCCAATTAGACACTTGCTCCAGGGTATGTATTTACCAGGTTTGATTCTCACATCTGTATGGTTTTACAGATGATGAGTGGGAGTAAGTTATTGGGAATTAGGTGATCATCCTCATTATATCGGGATTCGTTGTAATTTGTGATATTTGAGGAAATCGCCTGGGTTGTTTGCCGGACGGCAAATGTTTGGTTTTGAATATCCGTTGTTATGCACCAATTTCAAATTGATATATCTATACGTCTATTTTTATAGAGTGGGATATACCTTTTTGAAATTATGTCTATGACATTTACCTATATCAGTTGATGGTTAGGTAAGGAGCATTGAACAACGGTGTAATTCTTCTTAACCATAAGTACAGTTTTCAACCTACAACACACATTGAATGAGTCATTTGACTCGAAGGATTTATACAGAGTATTGTATGTTGTCCAGTGTCCGTTAGGACAGAGGGGTTGGTCCTCGTACTATATTCAGTTTACTTATGACTTCTCTAGTTCTTAGACAAGTGTTTCGTAGAAACACAAGGTCTGAGTTTTGAGAAGTTATAGGTATAAGAATAGAGTAGAGAACCAGGTATTGCAAGTATCGGGATTCTTCAAGGTGATCGAAGATGTAGACACTTGTGTATGGTATTCAGTTGATAGTAATGAGAAGTTGCTTCTCTTTCAGGTTACTCATAATTGGAAGCTTTCCTTGAGTAACGCTGATCGGCCTCTTTCCATTTAGTTAACATGCACTGGAGACAGCTGCATGATTTGAATCTGGTTCAATTAAATCAGTGCCTCTGTTCCTGTATTGGATATAGAACAGTTCATATCTTGACATTGTTATGATACGGGGAGTTTTCCAGCTTATGCATAAAACCAGACTCTAGATGACTCAAGGCACGTTTCTGTAATGGCTGTTTGTGGGTTGACCCGGGCTTTGACGAGGGTTGATTTTCTACCATCTGAAAGATCAATAGCGATATTGTTCTTGACTCGCCACAGTTTTAATTAAAATGGATTTTTTCAGAAAACAGTAGTGGGAGTATGGTAGAACTGGAAGTGATTCCAGAACCGCAAACGATTATTGAAGATTTGATAAAGAACCTAAAGATTCAATCTGGTTTGACATTCCATTGGCCACGCCGCAGATAAAGTGGGCAACCTCAGGCACCCCAGAGGTACTTCGGTATGCTCAGGGACGGTGGCAGGGAGGTTCTTGTTTACCTAGACTTGCCATTGCTGTTGTTCCAGACTGTGAGACCCGGCAGGAGGATGATTATAGCGTCGTTCTAAACTAGCTTTAGAAGCGTTCGTGTATATGACTCTGCCAGAGAGTTGTCGTAGTCAGTGGGAGCAGCGGAAGCATTGGTGGACAAGTGGATTATGTCTATTTATAGACTAAAGCAGATGTAGCGGAGATAGATCATCTATTTTTGATGTGACAGTCATAGGTTTGACTTCATCAGAATAGAGGATGGATCTGTTAAGAAGGTAGTGGGGTGTGATGTCCTGGTATTTGGATGACATACACAGAGTAGGATGTCATATTCCTATACTACGATCGGTTATACTTTGGTCGTCACACAGCAGTTTCTCCACATGGGACTTGGATATTATATCAGACATTCTGGTTACTAGATCTATGGTTTTAGATCTAGATTTGGGTAGTTTCCCAATCTGGGTACCTAGACAACATTCTATGAGTATTTAGAATGGACGACTCCTGGCATGGTAGTAAACCTGCAGGTGATGGAGTCACCCTCTCTAAAGGTGTCTTACAGACTAAAGGGGAGAGGGATACTCATGATTGGCAGATCACTTGCTTAGGCAATTGAGTTGATCATGAGATGTCAAGTACCACACCAGATGTTGTTCTTACAGTAGATACAATAAGTTGATATCGATCCAATCCTGGAGAAACACTTGGAAGCAGTTTTAGAACATAAGTGGATGTTCTAGGGATATGATAACGACAGCCACCTTTAGGAGACGGTTATCATTCCAGGCTTCCAAGGTGACATGGACGACATGGTGGTCGTCAGAGTTATAGTTTTCCCTCTGACGAGGGGCAGTATTTTGGACAGGTGGTCCAGGCGGATACTGAGGGAAGGATGGCGCAGGATACTGATTAAGTTCAGTTGACGATATAGTCTAAGAAGTTTGGATTTGGAGTTCATTTATGAGCTAGGTCCCATCAGACATACAGACATTCTAAGACAGGTATTGCTCATTTCGGGAGATGGCTTTCTCCGCGAACATGGGATATAGAGAGACATAGAAAGAAACATCACAGCGGATCCACTCACTGAGGCTATTCCTCGAACGTAATAGTTTCGCAAATGAGCTTTGTGAGACTGACTAGTAGAGGAGTTGGGTCTTCGGTATCACACGGGCTGTGAGTATGCGACATCGCAATAATTAGCCTTGAGTGCAAGTGGGAGATTGTTGGATATAGTGCACTCAGAGTCAATTATTGGATCACAGGCACGTGATTGCAATGATTGAGGAGGACCTATGCCAGTAGGACAGTCTTACTCGAGATGATAGTATGCTATCTAGTTTATTTTTATCATCGTGTACTGCTTTAGGTGACCTTACGAGTCGCTATTACACGTTGATAGAGCCCCTAGGATTCTTTCTTGACTACCAGCAGTATGAGGGAGATCATATACGTGAGAGCTGGAGTCTATAAGCACATCCTTAAAAGGTCCCTAGTCGTGGGAGTTTCGAGACAGGGCATCGATTCTCCAGAGTAGACTAGTGTATACAGTCGAGACCCCGACGAGGGGCGGTGGACGGTCTCACAAGCCACTGGTGTCAGTTGGTTCACCTAAGATGTATACAGGTGCTCATTGGGTTATGAGTACACCAGACAGGACTCGCCGGAAACCTGCTAGTTGGTATTATACCTGACGTCAGATAGCAGTTCCCTGGTGACATGTGTACAGGTTAGTTCATCGACCTGAGATCGTCATTTGTCTCGTGTGAGTTCCCACTGTGCTTCGATTACTACCCTACCACGCTCAAAGGAGACGTTCAAACAGGTTTTAGTTGGGTTCAGTCCCGAGCCACACGGAGACAGTGAGCGGATCTGCAGGGGTTCGTCTCTCCCGGTATTGGGGGTGAGGTCACGCTGTGTCTAGGAGAGCCAGTACATGAAAAGTCCTTGGCCAAGGCAGGAGATTTACTGGTAGGTATTCCAGTAGTATCTCAGGGTGTTCTGGGTTACACTCCGACACGACTTGTACCGCTATTGGGGGTCTGACTTTTACCAACCCTCTAGGCCCGCCATGCGATGCTCATAGACGAACGGACCGGACTGTACGGATATTGTCACTGACAGGCTCAGTAGGGTGTCAGGATGAGTTCGCTCATCGACGTCTTTTTTGGTCAATAGCTGGTGGCCCGTCACGTATGGCTAATAGCTCTGACGTGCTAGTGGTTAAATCCACAGCCATAGTATTGACGAGTCTTTAGAGTCCACCATACACAGTTACTCAGGTTTCGGGCGAAACGCTGTAGAGGCCGTATGGAGATATGGCAGGGTTCGATCAGATACGTGCGGTATTGCACGGATCGTGATCGGACGGATTTTACTAGCGGGCTTTGGTTTAAGCCGGATCCTAGTATTAGACAGTGTAGATTTTGTCTCTTTGCATTTGTGTTCAGTGGGAATACAAATGCGGGCATGTATATACAGTAGAGGTGTTTTCCTGTAATTTATTACGGGATCAGTCTTCTGAAGTTTCCAGTTTGCATTCCGTTCCGGCCGGTTTTCCTTTGTTCCTTTGCGGCCGGACTTTCCGATGGAGGGGGTTATTTGCAAGTATGCAAATAACATTTTTTGGTGGGTTTATTTGTGAAATGAGAGCATCTTTTTATTCCATTCTTTTCATTCATCATTTCTTGCTTTAATGAGAAAGGATTTGTTGATTAGGAGTTGATGTGAGGTTTGCTTTGGATGTGGTCACCCTCTACTTTTCCTACCATCACCTCCCTTCATGTTTTGTTGATTCCTCCACCATTTGATTGAAGGGGCCGGCCACATTAAGGAGGTGGGAGAATTTTTGAGAGGAGAACTCATTCTCATTTTCATTCCTTGCAAAGAAAATGATAGCTCCATATTATCTCCAAAGATCAAAGTTCATTTTATTCCTCCATACATGGCAACTTCTACCCGTAAGAGACAAAGCAATTCTACACTTGCCTACAGCATTCCTTGGACGCGTCGGCTAGCTAACTTTGCGCCCGAGTTGCCTCGGTCCAGAGGTGGGAGCCCGTAAAAGTATTTGGCTACGTGGTGCCCTTTCCGACGAGGAGGTGACGGACGGAGATTCCGCGAGGAGATCGGAGTGGAGACGAAGACCGAAGGACACGGATCGCTTGGTATACTTCTCTACTCTTATTCTAGTTTGCTAGTAGCTAGGTTAATGGCCCGATCCGGGATAAAAGTGCGTGGTGGTGCCGGTTTGCTAGTTTGCAAAGTTTTTCATTTTCGCGTTTCCGGCGTCGGATCGACGGCCGGGGCGTCGCCGCAGACTTACACTAGAGGCCATTACTATACATATGATGTATATTGTAGTGGATGATTGGACATATATAGGGAGGACTTTCTTACTCGACATGATAGTACGCTATCTGGTTGCTCTTTATCTTAACATGTACTCTAGTTGTCTCTATGTTACATGTTGATAAAGTCCTAAGGATATGTACTCGACTACTGGGACTATGATGAGATCATACTAGTGGGGCCACGGTAGTCGACGAGTACATTCTATAACTGTTCCTAGTCGAGGGTGTATCGAGACAGGGCATCGATACACCAGAGTAGACTAGCGTATACGCATCTTGACCCATATGATGGGCGATGGATGATCCCATATCCATCGGTGTTTGACATCAAGGATGGTGTACGGGTGCTCAGTGGAGACTGGGTATACTAGACGGACTCGCCGAGAACTCCCAGATGGAATTATACCTCACGTCAGATGGCAGTTCTCCGGTGACACTGGTACAGAGTAGTCTGTTGACCCGAGATCGTCATAGAGTCTTGTGTGATTCCCACTGTGCTTTGATTTCCATCTTACCACGTCCAAGAGGGCGTGCCAAGAGGTGGCTTTTGGGTACAGTCCCGAATCACATGGAGGCAATGAGCGGTATGAGGGGATTCGTCTCTCCCGGTATAGGGAGTTGATGTTGCGCTGTGTTCGATTGGCTATACCCGGAAATCCCTGGCCAGGGTTTCTGAGATTTACTGGTAACTGTTATCAGTAGTTTCTCGAATTGTTCTGGACCTCATATCGACACGACTTATCGAGCTACCGGGGTCTGACGTTTACCACCCCTAGGCGAGATATGCGACATATCAGACGACGAGATTGGACTGTACGGGAGTGTTACTGTTTGGATTCACAGGAGAATGTACAGGCTTGCTTATTGATCTTCTGAGCGCTCAATACCTGGGTGGCAGTTACGTTTAGGTGACCGCTTGCAGCTTATGGGTGTTTGATATGATCATCACCTACCACCGGCGTATTGACGATTCTTTAGAGTCCTACACAGAGGTTTCTTGACTCAGGCAAAACGGAGTAGGAGCACATATATGATATGTGTGGGACCGAGGATAATGCTGTATGTGATACCGTATTGGATTCTCGCGATATGAGATATCGGCTGGGTATATGTGATATAGCCGGGTCATCGTATTAGTCGGTTATTTATGAAATAGACGGATTATCGGATCAAGTGTTGATTCGATAATTAAATGTATAATAATATATATGATATATTAAATTACATTAACTAATATTAGCTCACTAAATTCATTTTCTCACGGGATAATACATTGATATATATGCGATATATGTTAATTGTACTATTTTCTATTGTTACAAAATATATTGTATATGTGATATATAATATTGTAACATGTTAGGGTTACAAATTTAACAATGGTTTAGGGTTTAAACTGGGTTAGGGTTTGGATTAGGGTTAGCTTTTGCATGAAGCTTCCATGAAGCTTCATGAAGCTTTGACTTTGTGTTTTTCTTGATATTTTATGAAGATATTATGTTAACCCAATCCAAACCATTAACTCTAGTTAATTCTTTACAAGGGTTAACTCCTTCATGCTTAACCCTTGGTTAGATTTGTAACCACTACAATAATTCATTATTCATCAGAAAAAAAATTTATCATCTTCTTCTTTGAGTTCTTTCTTGGAAAAAGCTTTCTAGCTTTTTACTAAGTGATGAAAGTGAGTGAGAATATGAAAACAAATGAGAGCAAAAATCCTACTTCATCATCCTCATCTACCCTTGCCATCTAGATGAGGGTGTTCACTTCATTTTGTGAGTGAGAGCTTGTGTTAATGAAACTTCAAGGTAGATCATCTTTGTTATCGAAGATCGGAAGCAAGCTTGCACCTTTCTCTTCGTGAATCCTCTCAAGAGTCCGGAACACGATGATCGCAGCAAAGGGCCACAACACGGAGCTTATGAAGTGAAGGACCGGATCTACAAAGGTTGTAATCCCTCTCACTTAGTGTTAAAGTGTTTAACATGCTAGTTTTCACCTAAACCTTAGTTTAAAGATCCGGTTTTGGGTTGTTCGGCACGGCTAATTTTTTAATCGGGCATGGTTGATGCCTCGTAGAACCTTGTGAGCATGCCTAGAAACCCAACATTTATGAAGATCTCGAGTCTACAGACTAACCTATACCAGTGTCACCTGAGAACTACTATCCGACGATAGATATAATTCCATATAGGAGTTCTCGGTGAGTCCGTCCAGTGTACCCAATCAGCACTAATCACCCGTATATGATCTCGATGTCAAACATCGATGAATGTGGGAACATCCATCACCCATCATATGGGTCTAGTATCATATACGCTAGTCTACTCTGGTATATCGATGCCCCGTCTCGATACACCTACGACTAGGGACTTTTCAGGATATGCTTATAAACTACAAATGTCCCACTAGTATGATCTCCATCATAATCACAGTAGTCAAGCCTATATCCTCAGGGCTTTATCAACATGTATGAATGAATAAAAACATGATCAAGTCAACATGTCAGATATAGAAGAACCAGATTGCATACTATCATGTCGAGCAGGAATGTACAATGAATATATATATATATACATGTATAAATACATCCACTATCATATAATGGCCTCTAGGGCATACATATATCCAACAATCTCCCACATGCACTAAGGCCAGTTATTGGCGTATCTCATACCCAACATCTCAAAAATTCGCTCATGCTGTGGCTGAGGGAGGGCCTTGGTGAGTGGATCCGCGGCGTTATTCTTTGTGTCTACTCTCCTAATCTCGATCTCACGGCGATCTACAATCTCCTGGATCAAATGAAAGCGCCTCAGGATGTGTGTAGACCGCTGATGGGACCTGGGCTCCTTGGCTAACGCCATAGCCCCATTATTATCATAATACAATGGTATTGGATAAATAATGGTTGGAACTACTCCTAGAACCGAGACGAACTTCTTCATCCAGACGGCTTCCTTGGCGGCATCATTTACAGCAATGTACTCAGCCTCCATCGTAGAGTCTGTAACGGAATTCTGTTTGGAACTCTTTCAACATACCGCCCCTCCATTTAGGGTAAATACAAACCCGAAGATACATTTGCTGTCGTCCTTATCGCTCTGGATGCTCGAAACGGTAAAGGCCTCCATTAGGAGATCTCCATTACCATACACCAAGAAAAATTCTTTAGTCCTTCGCAAGTACTTAAGAATGTTCTTCACAGCTATCCAGTGATTCTCCCCTGGGTTGGATTGATACCTGCTTACAATACTAAGTGCCTAAGCTACATCTGGGCTTGTACATAACATCGCATACATTATAGATCCTACTTCCGAAGCATAGGGTATAATGCTCATGCGAGCTCTCTCTTCATCGGTCTTTGGGAAAGAGTCCTTAGAGAGAGTGACCCCATGGCAAGCGGGTAAGGCACCCCGCTTGGAGTCTTCCATACTAAAGCTTTTTAGGATGGTCTTGATGTACCTGGTCTGGGACAATCCTAATAACCTCTTGGATCTATCCCTATAGATCCTAATGCCCAGAATGTATGTGGCATCACCCAGGTCCTTCATGGAGAACCTTAGTGATAAGAAAGATTTGACCGACTGTAGCATAGGAATATCATTTCCTATCAGAAGAATGTCATCCACGTACAATACGAGGAATGTGACAGCTCTCCCTACAGCCTTCTTATAAACACAAGGTTCATCTGGATTTTTGATGAAATCAAACTCTTTGATTACATCATCGTGTTAGTGTATATTTCCTAGAGGCCATTACTGTATCATACTAGTTTGTATATTACTTAATGGAAGCTTGGGATATTCACCTTGTATATACAATCTTGCTCAAAATAGTAGTATGCTACTTGGTTTGTTTCTACTTCAATGTGTACATGTGTTTATTTTAGTATATCACCTATACACATTAGTGGAGCCCTTAGGATCTTTGCTTGATTACCAGCATTGTGATGGTAGTCACACTAGTGGAGGCTGGGTAATCTATAAGCACATCCTTATGCAGGTCCCTAGTCACAGGACTATCGAGACAGGGCATCGATACTCCGGAGTAGACTAGCGCATGCGCTTCTCATCCCAGAGTGGGAGATGGTCTGTCCCACAGCCATCAGTGCGTCGTACTGGAGATAGTATGCGGGTGCTCGTTGGGTTACGAGTACACTGGATAGGACTCGTCGGGAACTAACTGGTTGGTATTATACCTATCATCAGTCATCAGTTCCCAGGTGACATGAGTACAGCTTAGTCCGCTGACTTGACACTGTCACTTCGCCTCGAGTGTGTTCCCACTGTACTTTGATTACTACCCTACCACAGCTCAAAGGAGTCGTGCAAACAGGTAGTAGTTGGGTGCAGTCCCGAAGCATTTGGAGGCAGTGACGGTTAGACAGGATTCGTCTCTCCCGGTATTGGGGGTTGACATCGCGCTGTGTCTAGGAGAGCCATTACACGAGTAGTCCCTGGCAAGGGCAAGCGAGATATACTGGTAGGCTTCCAGTGTTATCTCAGGGTGTTTTGGGCTTCACTCCGACACGACATGTACCGCTATTAGGGGACTGACGTTTACCGCCCCCCTAGGCCCTCCATGCGATGTATCAGACGAACAGACCGGACTGTACGGAGACTGTTACATTCAGGCTCAGTAGGAGTTCAGATGGGTTTCACCTCGTCAGTCTTCTTATCGGCATCTACCTGGGGACCGTTACGCACAGCTAGTGCCGCTTGCGGTCTGTGGTTAAACCCTCTGCCAACGTAGTGTCGAGTCTTTAGAGTCCCACACAGAAATCTATTCGCCTTTAGGCGAAAGAGTAGAGGTCGCATGGTTTTACGACAGGTCGCATGGTTTTGCGACAGGGTTCGGTCACATCCGTGCACTTATGCACGTACAGTGTCCGGACAGTTAACACTAGCGGGCTTTGGTGTAAGCCAGATCCTAGTGTACGTTTTGGGATTGGTTTTATCCAGTATGTATTTGTGTTCCTCGGAACGCGGATGCGGGTGTGTATGCACAGATGACGGAGAGACAGAGGCAAAGGATTCTCATTAGGGTTGTTGACCGTTGACTGTTGACTATTGACTTTTTGCTCAACCCTAATGAGAATATGATATGTAATTAACAATAATATTAATTAAGTATTATAGTGACATGGTTGTTGAGGGGTTGACTTTGTTGACTTTGTTGACTGGTTGACTAGGTTGAACTAGTTGACCATCATGATGAAAATGGCTATCATTTCATGGCAAAGACTTTTGCTTGCTTGTTCTCTTGTGCAAAATGTGTGCATGAAATGATATGGCTATTGTAGCTTAAACCATCACTAATACTTGATTGCTATTATTGGTTATGATGGTTTTGGATTATGAGTGCCAAGAGAGAAAAGTCTTGCTCATTCTTTCATTTCCTTTCTCTCTCTTGTGTTCTTGAGCTCTCATCTTCTTCCTCTTGCTCTCCCTCTCTTTAGTCTATGATTCACTTGTCTCATGTGTTGAGAACCAAGAACCATAGAGAAAATCCTAACACACTCTCCTCTACTCAATCTAGTTCACAAGGTTTAGCAAACCGAGTGAACTAGTTTCTTCAAAGTTCGAAGAAGAAGCTTTCAGGTGGATCGATCTTCGGCGCAAGGAAACGATGGGGTGAAGCCGATCCGGAAAACCATCGAGGCTTGAAGACGAAGGAGTTCAAGAAAGGAAGGTATAACCCCCTAACCAAGTAGTTAACAACTCCTAGTTAGGTTGTTAGTTAGATGTTTAACAAAGATCCGGTTTTGAGTCCATGTTACCGCCTCTAGAAAAATTGTTTTTCACCAAATTCCGCATGCCCGAAAGTACCGGGAGAGGTAGCATGGACTTACATTCGTATCAGAGCCTAGTTAAACTCTATCTAACATGTTAGCAAAGTAACTAGAAGATCGATCAAATAAAAGGTCACGAAACGAACCCGATATGTCAAGTTTCTGCTGATTTTTTTTCTGTTCAAAAATTGATAAATTTCATCTTAAAAATCGGCTCAGGCTTTTTATTGAATAACCACAAAATTTAGTCCCACAAACCGATCAAAGCACCGCGGAAACACGGTGGGAGCACGCTCCCGCCGCGATTCCGCGGCCGAGTTGACTCGGCCGAGGTCCAAACTTTGTGCAGTGTATTTCTGGGGTTGTTTTGGGATTTTTGAAATATGTCTTTTCAGCCCAGATTTTCCAGAACGAAAATTTTATGTTTGGGGCCTAAAAATCCGTATTTTTGATCGAACTTCTAAAGATTTTAGCTGACGGTTTTTTTATCTGTGATGTGACATTTGTATTGAACGTCTGCTAATCGCTATATGTCGATTGGTGGGGGTTATACAAATCTGTGATCTGTAATGTTGCTGGAATGTGTATATGAATTCATTGGATTGTCACGGGTGAATAGCCGGGGGTTGTGAGACGAGAGTTTTCTTTTCTTTAAATTCATGTAAATTTATAAATTGATGTAATAATTATTTGTATGGCCGCACAACCGGGTCGGGTTTGTAGCCGTCATTGTATAATTTCTTTTTACTGTTTTTGCTCCTAGGATAGACCCATGGAGGGGGTGCACAAACTACCGGGTATCCCGAAGTGCCGAGTGGCCTACTCACGGAGTTGAGGGAGGTTGCTTCGCTTTGGGTACTTGGCGGATAGTTTGCCGCACCCGTAGGGGTCTTGGGTGGGGTATTGGCTATTCACCGCGACCGTGTAATCTGCTTTTCGTTACAGGCTCGTACGAATTGCAGATTCCTAGTATATCCAATGTGTTCATCTGTGATCTGAAATGGCTATCATTGCAATATATCTATATATGATATTATTTAGGCGTTGCTTATGTTTTACAGCCGCGCTAGCCCAGCCCCCGCTCTGTCGTTAGTTAAGTAACCTAGCGGGTAATGACGGGCCCCGTGGCGAATGCAAATGGCATAAGCGTACGTCATATTTTGGTTGTTTTCTGCAATGGTAGGATTAAATGATGGGACGCATTAAAAGAACTAATGCAAGAATATCACGCATTAAAAGAACTAATGCAAGAAAATAAACCAAGTAAAAGTCGTTGGAACACTTTCGAAAAACCACTCGGTTCTTTTCAAAAACAACTTTTAAATGCGGAGCTTGAGCCACTCCTATTAAAAGCTATCTCATTCCATCGATTATATCAAGTTCACTACGTTCACGGTTTAGCCAAAACCATGCGTAGCCCTCCATCATTTCAGTTAAATATTCGGTAGTATTCAAGCTATGTATTTTGACCTCACGCCAAGGCATAGTGATTGGTAGCTGCCGGATATTTATCTGTTGCATAGATAGAATGCGTTGGTTTGGGACAGCCGTACTTCCATTTTGGCCTACGTCAAGGGTAGGTACGGGTAGGTTCTAATTAACCTGGATAATGATGGGAAGAACTTGACATGTGACTTATGACATTTTGACCTCACGCCAAGGTCATAAGAGCATGGGGCAAAAATCCACATCGGGAGTTTCAAAAGAACTGGAACTTGCTAGTGTTGCATACCATTTGGAGTGTGATGATTCTGGTAGGATTCCTTCAGTTTCATCACGCGATGATATTTGGATCCCGATCCTACTGTGAATATATGCTACTCCGCGGGAAATTTCTCACTTAACGATCAATGCTATAAACCTAGTAGGTGTCTAGAAAGGTGTTAGCGGGGCTACGCCCACAGGGAAAAGAGGTTATTTTATTAAGGAACTTCGCGAAAGCGTTGGAAAACCTCCCTCGAAGTACCGACACTGGCCTGGCTGAACGGTTAAGCAAGAATTGTACGGTGAGATTGATCCTGACTAATTCTTCCTTTTTGGTTTGAGGAGGGATTCGAGAAACAGTGGGAGCCATCCTGTTTAGACAAACTAAAAACCATTCTAAACTTGCAAGAGCATCATGCTGAGTGTTTCTTCTCTCTCTCCTAATTGCAGTGACCAATCGACATGACTGGACTTATGTTACTTCTAGATAAAAACATACTGACAGGGCCAAACTACAAAGATTGGCTCAGGAATGTCAAGATGGCAATCACTTACGACAAGCTGGAGTATCTTCTTACCACTAAAGCTCCCCCTGTCCCAGGTCCCAAAACCAGCGTCGCGGATAAGGAAATCCGTAAGACCTGGGAAATCGATTGCGCGAAGGCTAAGTGCTTCGTGCTTGCCTCTATGGACAACGAACATCAGAGGAGGCACGAGAATATGGATCTCGAATCCATATTTCTCCATACAAAAGAACTGTATGGAGAGCAGTCTCGTATCGCAAGATACGAACGGTCGAAGAAGTTATTTTCGGCAAGGTTGGCCGTCGGATCATCGGTAGCGGAACACGTGCTTAAGATGATTGGCTACATAGAAGAGCTCGCGGACCTTGGGACCACGTTGGAGAACGAGCTCTATACGGACTTAATTCTCCAGTCCCTTCCTTCCACTTACGCCCAGTTTATCCTGAACTTCAACATACAAGAAAAGGAAGTTGAACTTTCAGAACTCCTCAACATGCTGAGTAGCGCAGAGGGCACCCTACAGAAAGGTAGGGAAACATCCACTTTGTTTGTAGGAGGATCTTCTTCTTCTAGGTCCAAAGCGAAAGCCGAGGGAAAGAAGAAGAAAGCCCCCGCCAAACCAAGGGGCGGTGTTAGTAAAGTGGATGCGAAAGGAAAGGCAAAAGAAACAAAGAAAGTGGGGAAGCTTGTGGATAAAGAAGAATGCTTCTATTGTCATAAGAAGGGACACTAGAAGAATGATTGCATGGCTTGGAAGGCCAGAACAAAGGATCTGAAGCAGGTTGCGGCTTCAGCTTCAGGTGTGTATGTTATTGAAAACTGTCTTTCAATAAACTCTACTTCTTGGGTATTGGATACCGGATCTGGATCTCATATCTGTAATTCTTTGCAGGCGTTGAGAAACCGTAGGGTTTTGAAGGCAGGTGACATGACCCTCAAAGTTGCAAACGGAGCTAGCATGGTTGCTAAGGCCGTGGGGGACTATCACCTGGGAATGTCAGATGGACATGTTTTGGTTTTGCATAATTGCTTTTTTGTACCCAACACAACTTGTAATATCATTTCTGTATCTTTGGTTTCTAAAGAAGGTTATGAATTTGCGTTTGTAAGCAATGTTGTAAACATTCACCTTAATCAAGTTCTAATTGGGTCAGGTACATTGAGCAATGGTATATACGTATTAAACCAACCACAGATTTTCAATGTCCAAAATACACACAAAAGAAAGTCTCCGGAAATAAATCAGACTTTCTTATGGCATTGTAGACCGGGTCACATCAATGAAAGAAGGTTGACGAAGTTACATACAGAAGGATATTTGAATCCGTTCGAATATCAATCGTATGCCACTTGTCAATCCTGTCTCAAAGGAAAGATGACAAAGACTCCTTTCACTGGACACGGAGTAAGAGCGAGCGAGCTCTTGGGACTCATACACAGCGATGTGTGTGGTCCAATGTCTACACATGCGCGAAGCGGTTATTCTTACTTCATTACTTTTACGGATGACTTTTTAAGGTACGGTTATGTCTTCTTAATGAAACATAAGTCTGAAGCCTTTAGAAAATTCCAGGAATATAAGAATGAAGTAGAAAAACAAACCGGCAAAAGTATCAATATTCTAAGATCGGATCGAGGTGGTGAATACTTGAGTGCCGAGTTCCTGGACTATTTAAAAGAGAATTGAATTCTCTCTCAGCTTACTCCTCCATACACTCCGCAACATAACGGTGTATCGGAGAGACGGAACCGAACCCTATTGGATATGGTACGGTCCATGATGAGTAACACTGAGTTACAGCGATCATTCTGGGGATATGCGCTAGAATCAGCTGCATACCATTTGAACCGAGTTCCCACTAAGACTGTGCCTACCACACCATATGAGTTATGGAGTGGGAAGAAACCCTATCTTCAAGAAGATCTGGGGATGTCCAGCTTTTGTCAAAAAGCAGCATGCCGACAAACTCGAAGCACGCTCAGTACTGTGCAAGTTTGTGGGATACCCAAAGAACACCAGGGGGTATCTTTTCTACCACGCAGAGGAACAAAAAGTCCTTGTTTCTCGTAATGCCCACTTTCTAGAACACCAGTTCTTGGAAAAGGAAATTAGTGGGAGCGCAGTAGAACTGGAAGAAATTCGAGAACTACAGACTATTACTGAAAGCTTAGTTGAACCAGAGGGTTCAAAAGAACAGGACATTCCTACGCCGCTCCGCAGGAGTAGTAGGCAGTCTCATCCGCCCGAGAGATACTACGGTTTTCTCATAGACGGGGATAGAGAGTATTGCATCATAGATTACGATGAGCCTACTAGCTTCCAGCAGGCCGTTCAGAGCGTTGACTTGGTAAAATGGCTGGATGCAATGCGGACCGAAATGGAGTCCATGTACACCAACAAAGTATGGACGTTGGACATTGCTCCAGACGGGGTAAAACCCGTAAGATGCAAGTTGATCATCAAAAGGAAGATTGGTGTAGATGGACAGGTTGAGACCTATAAAGCTAGACTGGTTGCAAAGGGTTTTCATCAAAGACCTGGTTTGGACTATGACGAGACTTTTTCTCCAGTAGCTATGCTGAAATCCATTCGGATCCTTCTTGCCATTGCTGCCTTCCACGATTATGAGATTTGGCAGATGGACGTAAAGACCGCTTTTCTAAATGGAAACTTAGAGGAGTGTTTCTATATGGACCAGCCAGAGGGTTTCATTCAGAGTGGGAGCAGCGGAAAGGTGTGCAAGTTGCTTAAGTCCATCTATAGAGTAAAGCAGGCATCGCGGAGTTGGAACATCTGTTTTGATGAGACGGTCAAGGAATTTGGCTTTATCAAAAATCCAGATGAACCATGCATCTGTTACTGTATATGCCCTAGAGGCCATTACTGTATCATACTAGTTTGTATATTACTTAATGGAAGCTTGGGATATTCACCTTGTATATACAATATTGCTCAAAATAGTAGTATGCTACTTGGTTTGTTTCTACTTCAATGTGTACATGTGTTTATTTTTGTATATCGCCTATACACATTAGTGGAGCCCTTAGGATCTTTTCTTGATTACCAGCGATCTGATGGCCGTCACACTAGTGGGGCTGGGTAATCTATAACCACATCCTTATGCAGGTCCCTGGTCGCAGGACTATCGAGACAGGGCATCTATACTCCGTAGTAGACCAGCGCATGCGCTTCTCATCCCAGTATGGGAGACGGTCTGTCCCACAGCCATCAGTACGTCGTATTTGAGATAGTATGCGGGTGCTCGTTAGGTTACGGGTACACTGGACAGGACTCGTCGGGAAATGACTAGTTGGTATTATGCATATCGTCAGTTATCAGTTCCCAGGTGACATGAGTACAGCTTAGTCCGCTGACTTGACACTGTCACTTCGCCTCGAGTGTGTTCCCACTGTACTTTGATTACTACCCTACCACGGCTCAAAGGAGCCGTGCAAACAGGTAGTAGTTGGGTGCAGTCCCGAAGCACTTGGAGGCAGTGACGGTTAGACAGGATTCGTCTCTCCCGGTATTGGGGGTTGACATCGCGCTGTGTCTAGGAGAGCCATTACACGAGTAGTCCCTGGCCAGGGAAAACGAGATATATTGGTAGGCTTCCAGTGTTATCTCAGGGTGTTTTGGGCTTCGCTCCGGCACGACTTGTAACGCTATTGGGGGACTGACGTTTACCGCCCCCTAGGCCCGCCATGCGATGTATCAGACGAACAGACCGGACTGTACGGAGAATGTCACATTCAGGCTCAGTAGGAGTTCAGATGGGTTTCGCCTCGTCAGTCTTCTTGTCGGCATTACCTGGGGACCGTTATGCACAGCTAGTGCCGCTTGCGGTCTGTAGTTAAACCCACTGCCAGCGTAGTGTCGAGTCTTTAGAGTCCCACACAGAAATCTTTTCGCCTTTAGGCAAAAGAGTAGAGGTCGCATGGTTTTGTGACAGGTCGCATGGTTTTGCGACAGAGTTCGGTCACATCAGTGCACTTGTGCACGTACAGTGTCCGGACAGTTTACATTAGCGGGCTTTGGTTTAAGCCAGATCCTAGTGTACCTTTTGGGATTGGATTTATCCAGTATGCATTCGTGTTCCTCGGAACGCGGATGCGGGTGTGTATGCACAGATTATGGGGAGACAGAGGCAGCGGATTCTCATTAGGGTTGTTGACAGTTGACCGTTGACTATTTGACTTTTTGCTCAACCCTAATGAGAATATGATATGTGATTAACTATTATATTAATTAAGTATTATGGTGACATGGTTGTTGACTTTTGTTGACTTTGTTGACTTGCTGACTTTTGTTGATTTGTTGACTTTGTTGACCGGTTGACTAGGCTTGACTAGTTGACCATCATGATAACCATAGCCATCATTTCATGGCAAAGACTTTTGCTTGCTTGCTCATTTGCGCAAAATGAGTGCATGAAATGATATGGTTATGGTTGCTTCAACCATCACATAACACTTGATTTGGTATAATGAGTTATGATGGTTTTGGATTATGAGAGGGTGAAAGACAAAAGACTTGCTCATTCTTTCTTGCTCATTCTCTCTCTTGTTCTTGAGCTCTCTTGCTCTTGCTTTCACCCTCTTCCTCTTGCTCCCTCTCTTGACTCTATGGTTCACATATCTCATGAGTTGAGAATCAAGAACCATAGATAAAATCCCATACAAACTCTTCTCTACTCATTCTGGTTCACAAGGTTTAGCAAACCGAGTGAACTAGTTTCTTCAAAGTTCGAAGAAGGAGACAAAGGTTGGAGCTTTCAAGTGGATCTATTTTCGGCGTACGGAGACGACGGGAAGAAGCTAATCCGGACCACCATCGGAGCTTGAAGACGAAGGAGTTCAAGACAAGCAAGGTATAACCCCCTAACCGAGTAGTTAGAAACTCGTAGTTAGGTTGTTAGTTAGATGTTTAACCAAGATCCGGGTTATAGGTCCATGTTACCACCTCTATAAAAATCGTTTTTTACCAAATTCCGCATGCCCGAAAGTACCGGGAGAGGTAGCATGGACTTACAGTGGTATCAGAGCCTAGTTAAACTCTATCTAACATGTTAGCAAGTAACTAGAAGATCGATCAAAGAAAAAGTCTCGAAAACGAACCCCAAAATTCGAAGTTTCTGTCGATTTTTATACTGTTCAAAAGTTGATTATTTTCACACCTAAAATCGACTCAGGGTTTTCTGTGAATACTGTAGAAATTTGGTCCAGTGATCCCATCAAAGAGCCGCGGAAACGCGGCAATAGCTTGCTATTGCCGCGGTTCCGCGGCAGACTTGGCTCCTCTCTGTTCTTTCTTTGCTACAGTATTCTCATAGGGGTATTTTGGGGTTTTTGGTATATGTGTTTTCTGCCCAGATTTTCCAGAACGAAAATTTTATTTTTGGGGTCCCGAAAATCCGTATTTTTGATCGAACTTTTAAAAGACTTGAGCTAACGGGTTTTTCTGTAATGTGATATTTGTATTGAACGTCTACTAATCGCTATATGTCGATTAGTGGGGGTTATACAAATCTGTGATCTGTAATGTTGCTGGAATGTGTATATGAATATGTTGGATTGTCGCGGGTGAATAGCCGGGGGTTGTGAGACGAGAATTTTCTTTTCTTTCAATTCATGTAAATTTGTAAATTGATATAATAATTATTTGTATGGCCGCACAACCGGGTCGGGGTTGTAGCCGTCATTGTATAATTTCTTTTTACTGTTTTTGCTCCTAGGATAGACCCATGGAGGGGGTACACGAACTACCGGGTATGCCGAAGTGTCGAGTGGCCTACTCATGGAGATGGGGGAGGTTGCTACGCTTCGGGTACTTGGCGGGTAGTTTGCCGCACCCGTAGGGGTCTTGGGTGGGGTATTGGCTATTCACCGCGACCGTGTAATCTGTTTTTCGTTACAGGCTCGTGCGAATTACAGATTCCTAGTATATCCAATGTATTCATCTGTGATCTGAAATGTTTATCATTGCAGTATATCTATATATGATATTATTTAGGCGTTGCTTATGTTTTACAGACGTGCTAGCCCAGCCCCCGCTCTGTCATTAGTTAAGTAACCTAACGGGTAATGACGGGGCCCAGTGGCGGATGCGAATGGCATAAGCGTACGTCATATTTTGGTTGTTTTCTGCAATGGTAGGATTAAATGATGGGACGCATTAAAAGAACTAATGCAAGAATATCACGCATTAAAAGAACTAATGCAAGATAATAAACCAAGTTAAAGTCGTTGGAACACTTTCGAAAAACCACTCGGTTCTTTTCAAAACCAACTTTTAAATGCGGAGCTTGAGCCACTCCTTTTTTAAAAGCTATCTCGTACCATCGACTATATCATGTTCACTACGTTCACGGTTTCGCCAAAACCATTCGTAGCCCTCCATCGTTTCGTATGAATATTCAATAGTATTCAAGCTGTGTTTGTTGACCTTCGTCAAGGCATAGTGATTGGTAGCTGTTGGGTATTCATATGTAGCATAGATAGATGCGTTGGTTTGGGACATTCGCATTACCTTGTTGACCTTCGTCAAGGGTATATACGGATGGATTCAAATTAACCTGGATAATGACAGGAAGAACTTGACATGTGACTTATGATTTGTTGACCTTCGTCAAGGTCATAAGAGCATGGGGCAAAAATCCACATCGGGAGTTTCATAAGTACTGAAACTTGCTAGATTTGCATACCATTTGGAGTGTGATGATTCTGGTAGGATTCCTTCAGTTTCGTCACGCGATGATATTTGGATCCCGATCCTACTGTAAGTATATGCTACTCCTCGGGAAATTTCTCACTAAACGATCAATGCTATAAACCTAGTAGGTGCCTAGAAAGGTGTTAGCGGGGCTACGCCCCCAGGGAAAAGAGGTTCTTTAATTAAGGAACTTCGCGAAAGCGTTGGAAAACCTCCCTCGAAGTACCGACACCGGCCTGGCTGAACGGTTAAGCAAGTATTGTGCGGTGGGATTGATCCCGACTAATTCTTCCTTTATGGTTTGAGGAGGGATTCGAGAAACAGTGGGAGCCATCCTGTTTAGACAAACTAAAAACCACTCTAAACTTGCAAGAGCATCATGCTGAGTGTTTCTTCTTCTCTCTCCTAATTGCAGCGACCAATCGACATGACTGGACTTAAGTTACTTCTAGATAAAAATATACTGACAGGGCCAAACTACAAAGATTGGCTCAGGAATGACAAAATGGCAATCACTTACGATAAGCTGGGGTATCTTCTTACCACCAAAGCTCCCCCTGTCCCTGGTCCCACTTCCAGCGTCGCGGATAAGGAAATCCGCAAAACTTGGGAGATTGATAGCGCGAAGGCCAAGTGCCTCGTACTTGCCTCGATGGACAATGAACATCAGAGGAGGCACGAGAATATGGACCTGGAATCCATATTTCTCCATACAAAAGAACTGTATGGAGAGCAATCTCGTATCGCAAGATACGAAGCATCGAAAAAGTTATTTTCGGCAAAGATGGCCGTCGGATCATCAGTAGCCGAGAACGTGCTAAAGATGATCGGCTACATTGAGGAGCTCGCGGACTTAGGGACCACATTGGAGAGTGAGCTCTATACGGACATAGTTCTCCAGTCCCTTCGTTCCACTTACGCCCAGTTTATACTGAACTTCAACTTACAAGAAAAAGAGGTTGAACTTTCAGAGCTCCTCAACATGCTGAGGAGCGCAGAGGGCACCCTACAGAAAAGTAGGGAAACATCCACTTTGTTTGTAGGAGGATCATCTTCTTCGAGGTCCAAGGCGAAAGCCAAGGGAAAGAAGAAGAAAGCCCCCGCCAAACCAAGGGGCGGTGTTAGTAAAGTGGATACGAAGGGAAAAGCAAAAGCAACAAAGAAAGCGGGGAAGCTTGTGGATAAGGAAGAATGCTTCTATTGTCATAAGAAAGGACACTGGAAGAATGATTGCAGGGCCTGGAAGGCCAGAACACAGGAATTGAAGCAGGTTGCAGCTTCAGCTTCAGGTGTTTATGTTATTGAAAACTGTCTTTCAATAAACTCTACTTCCTGGGTATTGGATACCGGATCAGGATCTCATATCTGTAATTCTTTGCAAGCGTTGAAAAACCGTAGGGTTTTGAAGGCAGGTGACATGACCCTCAGAGTTGCGAACGGAGCTAGCATGGATGCTAAAGCCGTGAGGGACTATCACCTGGGAATGTCAGATGGACATGTTTTGGTTTGGCGTAATTGCTTTTTTGTACCCAACGCAACTTGTAATATCATTTATGTATCTTTAGTTTCTAAAGAAGCTTATGAATTTGCGTTTGTAAGTAATGTTGTAAACATTCACCTTAATCAAGTTCTGATTGGGTCAGGTACATTGAGTAATGGTATATACGTATTGAACCAACCACAGATTTTTAATGTCCAGAATACACACAAAAGAAAGTCTCCGGAAATAAATCAGACTTTCTTGTGGCATTGTAGACCGGGTCACATCAATGAGAGAAGGTTGACTAAGTTACATACAGAAGGATATTTGAATCCGTTCGATTATCAATCGTGTGCCACTTGTCAATCCTGTCTCAAAGGAAAGATGACAAAGACTCCGTTTACTGGACATGGAGTAAGAGCGAGCGAGCTCTTGGGACTTGTACACAGTGACGTGTGCGGTCCAATGTCTACACATGCTCGAAGCGGCTATTCTTACTTCATTACTTTTACGGATGACTTCTCAAGGTACGGTTATGTCTTCTTATTGAAACATAAGTCCGAAGCCTTTGGAAAATTCCAGGAGTATAAGAATGAAGTAGAGAAACAAACCGGCAAAAGTATCAAGATTCTAAGATCGGATCGAGGTGGAGAATACTTAAGTGCCGAATTCCTGAATTACTTAAAAGAGAATGGTATTCTCTCTCAGCTTACTCCTCCATACACTCCGCAACATAATGGTGTATCGGAGAGACGGAACCGAACCCTATTGGATATGGTTCGGTCCATGATGAGTAACGCTGAGTTACCGCGATCATTCTGGGGATATGCACTAGAAGCAGCTGCGTATCTCTTGAACAAGGCTCCCACCAAGACTGTGCCTACCACCCCATATCAGATGTGGACTGGGAAGAAACCCTGTCTTAAGTATCTTAAGGTATGTGGATGTCCAGCTTTTGTAAAAAAAGCAGCATGCGGACAAGCTTGAGGCGCGTTCAGTACAGTGTAAGTTTGTGGGATACCCAAGGAACTCCAGGGGGATTCTTTTCTATTCTGCTGAGGAACAAAAGGTTTTTGTTTCTCAGCATGCCCGCTTCTTGGAAACTGAGTTTTTGGAAACCCAGATAAGTGGGAGCACAATAGAACTGGAAGAAGTTCCAGAACCACAGACTATTACTGAAAGCTTAGTGGAACCAGAAGGTTCAAAAGAACAGGACATTCCTACGCCGCTTCGCAGGAGTAGTAGGCAGACTCATCCGCCCGAGAGATACTACGGTTTTCTCATAGACGGGAATAGAGAGGATTGCATCATAGATTATGATGAGCCTACTAGCTTCCAGCAGGCCGTTCAGAGCGTTGACTCAGTGAAATGGCTGGATGCAATGCGGACCGAAATGGAGTCCATGTACACCAACAAGGTATGGACGTTGGACATTGCTCCAGACGGGGTAAAACCCGTAGGATGCAAGTGGATCTTCAAAAGGAAGATTGGTGTAGATGGACAGGTTGAGACCTCTAAAGCTAGGCTGGTAGCAAAGGGTTTTCGTCAAAGACCTGGCTTAGACTATGACGAAACCTTTTCTCCAGTAGCCATGCTGAAATCCATTTGGATCCTTCTTGCCATTGCTGCCTTCCACGATTATGTGATCTGCCAAATGGACGTAAAGACCGCTTTTCTAAATGGAAATTTAGAGGAGTGTGTCTATATAGACCAACCAGAGGGTTTCATTCAGAGTGGGAGCAGCGGAAAGGTGTGCAAGTTGCTTAAGTCCATCTATGGACTAAAGCAGGCATCGCGGAGTTGGAACATCTGCTTTGATGAGACGGTCAAAGAATTTGGCTTTATCAAAAATCCAGATGAACCATGCATCTATAGTAGATTTGTAGCGAGAACTGTAGTATTCCTCGTTTTATACGTGGATGACATTCTCTTAATAGGAAATGACATTCCTATGCTACAATCTGTCAAGGGGTTCTTGTCACACAGGTTCTCCATGAAAGACCTGGGTGATGCCTCATACATCCTAGGGATCCGGATCCATCGTGATAGATCCAAGAGGATATTAGGACTTTCACAGTCCAGGTACATCGACACCGTACTGAAAAGATTCAGTATGGAAGATTCCAAGCGCGGTAACCTACCGGCTTGTCACGGGATCACCCTCTCTAAAGAGATGTCTCCCAAGACTGATTTGGAGAGGGATCGCATGTCTATTATACCCTACGCTTCTGCGGTAGGCTCTATAATGTATGCGATGTTGTGTACCAGACCGGATGTAGCTTATGCACTGAGTGTGGTAAGCCGGTATCAGTCAAACCCTGGGGAGAAACACTGGATAGCGGTAAAGAACATTCTCAAGTACCTGAGAAGGACTAAGGAGATGTTCTTGGTGTATGGTGGAAAAGACCTCCAGATCGAGGCCTTTGCTGACTCCAGCTTCCAGAGTGACAAGGATGATTCCAAGTCCATGTCGGGTTTTGTCTTTACCCTCAATGGAGGGGCGGTGTGTTGGAAGAGTTCCAAACAAGAAACCATTGCAGACTCAACGATGGAAGCGGAATACATCGCTGGATCTGATGCCGCAAAAGAAGCTGTCTGGATGAGAAAGTTCTTGAAAGAACTTCAGGTGGTTCCGTCCATTGTTGATCCAATACCTCTGTATTGCGACAACAACGGGGCTATAGCTTTAGCGACGGAACCCAGGTCCCATCAGAGATCCAGGCACATCTTGAAGCGGTATCACCTGATCCGGGAGATTGTGGATCGCCAGGAGATCGAGGTTCGGAGATTCGCTTCAGATGATAACACTGCAGATCCATTCACCAAGGCCCTACCCCAGACTCAGTTCGAGCGGCTGATCGAGATGATAGGTCTTCGATACGCCAGTACATGGCCTTAGTGCAAGTGGGAGATTGTTAGTGTATATGCCCTAGAGGCTATTACTGTATCATACTAGTTTGTATATTACTTAATGGAAGCTTGGGATATTCACCTTGTATATACAATCTTGCTCAAAATAGTAGTATGCTACTTGGTTTGTTTCTATTTCAATGTGTACATGTGTTTATTTTTGTATATCGCCTATACACATTAGTGGAGCCCTTAGGATCTTTTCTTGATTACCAGCGATGTGATGGCCGTCACACTAGTGGGGCTGGGTAATCTATAAGCACATCCTTATACAGGTCCCTGGTCGCAGGACTATCGAGACAGGGCATCGATACTCCAGAGTAGACCAGCGCATGCGCTTCTCATCCCAGAGTGGGAGACGGTCTGTCCCACAGCCGTCAGTACGTCGTACTTGAGATAGTATGCGGGTGCTCGTTAGGTTACTGGTACACTGGACAGGACTCGTCGGGAAATGACTAGTTGGTATTATGCCTATCGTCAGTTATCAGTTCCCAGGTGACATGAGTACAGCTTAGTCCGCTGACTTGACACTGTCACTTCGCCTCGAGTGTGTTCCCACTGTACTTTGATTACTACCCTACCACGGCTCAAAGGAGCCGTGCAAACAGGTAGTAGTTGGGTGCAGTCCCGAAGCACTTGGAGGCAGTGACGGTTAAACAGGATTCGTCTCTCCCGGTATTGGGGGTTGACATCGCGCTGTGCCTAGGAGAGCCATTACACGAGTAGTCCCTGGCCAGGGCAAACGAGATATACTGGTAGGCTTCCAGTGTTATCTCAAGGTGTTTTGGGCTTCGCTCCGGCACGACTTGTACCGCTATTGGGGGACTGACGTTTACCGCTCCCTAGGCCCGCCATGCGATGTATCAGACGAACAGACCGGACTGTACGGAGAATGTCACATTCAGGCTCAGTAGGAGTTCAGATGGGTTTCGCCTCGTCAGTCTTCTTGTCGGCATTACCTGGGGACCGTTATGCACAGCTAGTGCCGCTTGCGGTCTGTGGTTAAACCTACTACCAGCGTAGTGTCGAGTCTTTAGAGTCCCACACAGAAAGCTTTTCTCCTTTAGGCAAAAGAGTAGAGGTCGCATGGTTTTGCGACAGGTCGCATGGTTTTGCGACAGAGTTCGGTCACATCCGTGCACTTGTGCACGTACAGTGTCCGGACAGTTTACACTAGCGGGCTTTGGTTTAAGCCAGATCCTAGTGTACCTTTTGGGATTGGATTTATCCAGTATGCATTTGTGTTCCTCGGAACGCGGATGCGGGTGTGTATGCACAGATTACGGGGAGACAGAGGCAGCGGATTCTCATTAGGGTTGTTGACAGTTGACCGTTGACTATTTGACTTTTTGCTCAACCCTAATGAGAATATGATATGTGATTAACTATTATATTAATTAAGTATTATGGTGACATGGTTGTTGACTTTGTTGACTTGTTGACTTTTGTTGACCGGTTGACTAGGCTTGACTAGTTGACCATCATGATAACCATAGCCATCATTTCATGGCAAAGACTTTTGCTTGCTTGCTCATTTGTGCAAAATGAGTGCATGAAATGATATGGTTATGGTTGCTTCAACCATCACATAACACTTGATTTGGTATAACGAGTTATGATGGTTTTGGATTATGAGAGGGTGAAAGACAAAAGACTTGCTCATTCTTTCTTGCTCATTCTCTCTCTTGTTCTTGAGCTCTCTTGCTCTTGCTTTCACCCTCTTCCTCTTACTCCCTCTCTTGACTCTATGGTTCACATATCTCATGAGTTGAGAATCAAGAACCATAGATAACATCCCATACAAACTCTTCTCTACTCATTCTAGTTCACAAGGTTTAGCAAACCGAGTGAACTGGTTTCTTCAAAGTTCGAAGAAGGAGACAAAGGTTGGAGCTTTCAGGTGGATCTATCTTCGGCGTACGGAGACGACGGGAAGAAGCCAATCCGGACCACCATCGGAGCTTGAAGATGAAGGAGTTCAAGACAAGCAAGGTATAACCCCCTAACCGAGTAGTTAGAAACTCGTAGTTAGGTTGTTTGTTAGATGTTTAACCAAGATCCGGGTTATAGGTCCATGTTACCACCTCTATAAAAATCGTTTTTTACCAAATTCCGCATGCCCGAAAGTACCGGGAGAGGTAGCATGGACTTACAGCATCTATAGTAGATTTATAGAGAGAACTGTAGTATTCCTCATTTTATACGTGGATGACATTCTCTTAATAGGAAATGACATTCCTATGCTACAATCTGTCAAGGGGTTCTTGTCACACAGGTTCTCCATGAAAGACCTGGGTGATGCCTCATACATCCTGGGGATCCGGATCCATCGTGATAGATCCAAGAGGATATTAGGACTTTCATAGTCCAGGTACATCGACACCATACTGAAGAGATTCAGTATGGAAGATTCCAAGCCCGGTAACCTACCGGCTTGTCACGGGATCACCCTCTCTAAAGAGATGTCTCCCAAGACTGATTTGGAGAGGGATCGCATGTCTATTATAACCTACGCTTCTGCGGTAGGCTCTATAATGTATGCGATGTTGTGTACCAGACCGGATGTAGCTTATGCACTGAGTGTGGTAAGCCGGTATCAGTCAAACCCTGGGGAGAAACATTGGATAGCGATAAAGAACATTCTCAAGTACCTGAGAAGGACTAAGGAGATGTTCTTGGTGTATGGCGGAAAAGACCTCCAGATCGAGGCCTTTGCTGACTCCAGCTTCCAGAGTGACAAGGATGATTCCAAGTCCATGTCGGGTTTTGTCTTTACCCTCAATGGAGGTGCGGTGTGTTGGAAGAGTTCCAAACAGGAAACCGTTGCAGACTCGACGATGGAAGCGGAATACATCGCTGCATCTGATGCCGCAAAAGAAGCCGTCTGGATGAGGAAGTTCTTGAAAGAACTTCAGGTGGTTCCGTCCATTGTTGATCCAATACCTCTGTATTGCGACAACAACAGGGCTATAGCTTTAGCGAAGGAACCCAGGTCCCATCAGAGATCCAGACACTTCTTGAGGCGGTATCACCTGATCAGGGAGATCGTGGATCGCCAGGAGATCGAGGTTCGGAGGGTTGCTTCAGAGGATAACACTGTAGATCCATTCACCAAGGCCTTGCCCCAGACTCAGTTCGAGCGGCTGATCGAGATGATAGGTCTTCGATACGCCAGTACATGGCCTTAGTGCAAGTGGGAGATTGTTAGTGTATATGCCCTAGAGGCCATTACTGTATCATACTAGTTTGTATATTACTTAATGGAAGCTTGGGATATTCACCTTGTATATACAATCTTGCTCAAAATAGTAGTATGCTATTTGGTTTGTTTCTACTTCAATGTGTACATGTGTTTATTTTAGTATATCACCTATACACATTAGTGGAGCCCTTAGGATCTTTGCTTGATTACCAGCGTTGTGATGGCAGTCACACTAGTGGGGGCTGGGTAATCTATAAGCACATCCTTATGCAGGTCCCTAGTCGCAGGACTATCGAGACAGGGCATCGATACTCCGGAGTAGACTAGCGCATGCGCTTCTCATTCCAGAGTGGGAGATGGTCTGTCCCACAGCCATCAGTACGTCGTACTGGAGATAGTATGCGGGTGCTCGTTGGGTTACGAGTACACTGGACATGACTCATCGGGAACTGACTGGTTGGTATTATACCTGTCGTCAGTCATCAGTTCCCAGGTGACATGAGTACAGCTTAGTCCGCTGACTTGACACTGTCACTTCGCCTCGAGTGTGTTCCCACAGTATTTTGATTACTACCCTACCACGGCTCAAAGGAGTCGTGCAAACAGGTAGTAGTTAGGTGCAGTCCCGAAGCACTTGGAGGCAGTGACGGTTAGACAGGATTCGTCTCTCCCGGTATTAGGGTTTGACATCGCGCTGTGTCTAGGAGAGCCATTACACGAGTAGTCCCTGGCCTGGGCAAGCAAGATATATTGGTAGGCTTCCAGTGTTATCTCAGGGTGTTTTGGGCTTCACTCCGACACGACTTGTACCGCTATTAGGGGACTGACGTTTACCGCCCCCTAGGCCCGCCATGCGATGTATCAGACGAACAGACCGGACTGTACGGTGACTGTCACATTCAGGCTCAGTAGGAGTTCAGATGGGTTTCACCTCGTCAGTCTTCTTGTCGGCATCTACTTGGGGACCGTTACGCACAGCTAGTGCCGCTTGCGGTCTGTGGTTAAACCAACTGCCAGCGTAGTGTCGAGTCTTTAGAGTCCCACACAGAAAGCTATTCGCCTTTAGGCGAAAGAGTAAAGGTCGCATGGTTTTGCGACAGGTCGCATGGTTTTGCGACAGGGTTCGGTCACATCCGTGCACTTATGCACGTACAGTGTCCGGACAGTTAACAATAGCGGGCTTTGGTTTAACCCAGATCCTAGTGTACGTTTTGGGATTAGTTTTATCCAGTATGTATTCGTGTTCCTCGGAACGCGGATGCGGGTGTGTATGCACAGTTGACGGAGAGACAGAGGCAGAGGATTCTCATTAGGGTTGTTGACCGTTGACTGTTGACTATTGACTTTTTGCTCAACCCTAATGAGAATATGATATGTAATTAACAATAATATTAATTAAGTATTATAGTGACATGGTTGTTGAGGGGTTGACTTTGTTGACTTGTTAACTTTGTTGACCGGTTGACTAGATTGGACTAGTTGACCATCATGATGACAATGGCTATCATTTCATGGCAAAGACTTTTGCTTACTTGTTCTCTTGTGCAAAATGAGTGCATGAAATGATATGGCTATTGTAGCTTAAACCATCACTAATACTTGATTGCTATTATTGGTTATGATGGTTTTGCATTATGAGAGCCAAGAGAGAAAAGTCTTGCTCATTCTTTCATTTCCTTTCTCTCTGTTGTGTTTTTGAGCTTTTATCTTCTTCCTCTTGCTCTCCCTCTCTTTAGTCTATGGTTCACTTGTCTCATGTGTTGAGAACCAAGAACCATAGAGAAAATCCTAACACACTTTCCTCTACTCACTCTAGTTCACAAGGTTTAGCAAACCGAGTGAACTAGTTTCTTCAAAGTTCGAAGAAGAAGCCAAAGGTAGAAGCTTTCAGGTGGATCGATCTTCGGCGCAAAGAGACGACGGGGTGAAGCCGATCCGGACAACCATCGAGGCTTGAAGACGAAGGAGTTCAAGAAAGAAAGGTATAACCCCCAAACCGAGTAGTTAACAACTCCTAGTTTGGTTTTTCGTTAGATGTTTGACAAAGATCCGGTTTTGAGTCCATGTTACCGCCTCTAGAAAAATTGTTTTTCACCAAATTCCGCATGCCCGAAAGTAACGGAAGAGGTAGCATGGACATACACATCGAAACAGATGTTCCAACTCCGTGATGCCTGCTTTAACCCATAAATGGATTTAAGCAATCTACACACTTTCCCGCTGCTCCCACTGTCAATGAAGCCCTCTGGCTGATCCATATAAACGCATTCTTCTAAATCTCGATTTAGAAATGCCGTTTTAACTTCCATCTGCCAGATTTCATAGTCGTAGTGAGCAGCAATAGCAAGTAGGATCCGAATGGATTTAAGCATGGCTACGGGAGAAAAAGTCTCGTCATAGTCCAAATCTTGCCTTAGATGAAAACCCTTCGCCACAAGTCTTGCCTTATAGGTCTCTACCTGCCCATCTACACCAATCTTTCTTTTTAAAGATCCATTTGCACCGCACTGGTTTTACTCCAGGGAGTACAACGTCCAAAGTCCATACTTTATTGGTGTGCATAGACTCCATTTCGGATCTCATGGCATCAAGCCACTTCACAGAGTCTCCGCTCGTGATAGCTTGCTGAAAGCTGGTAGGATCATCATCTTCCATTATGCAGTCTTCTCTGTCACCATCAATGAGGAAACCGTAGTACCTCTCCGGTGGGCGAGAAGTCCTACCAGACCTACGGAGTGGTCGAGGTTCCTCAGTTTCTATTGCAACAGCCGGTTCAACCAAGTCGTCATTTGTAGTTTGTGTCTCTAGAACCTCTTCTAGATCCACCACATTGCCATCAGTTTCATTTGTGAAAAACTCTTTTTCTAAGAATGTGGCATGCTGAGAAACAAACACCTTTTTTTCCTCCTTGTGGTAGAAAAGATATCCATAAGAATTCCTTGGATATCCTACAAAGTTACACATAACCGACCGTGTGTCGAGTTTGTCCGGATTTTGCTTTTTAACATACGCCGGGCAACCCCAAATCTTAATTCTCTTAAGAGATGGTCTCTTCCCATGCCATATCTCATATGGTGTGGTAGACACGGTTTTGGTTGGAACCCTGTTTAGTAAAAACGCTGCAGTCTCCAATGCATACCCCCAAAACGAGACGGGTAACTGTAACATTTTAAAAATAATTAAATAAATAATTAAATGAATAAAAGTGTTTAAGTGAATTTTAGGATTTTCGGTAAAGTAAAATGTATTTTTCGTAAAACCAAACCGTGATTGTTTTTCACTATAAATTTAAAAATATCTATTTTAATTATGAAATTACTAGTAAATAGTGTTTATTTAGCCACTTATAAATTTTTGGTTTAATAAAATATTTTTCCGAAATTAATTATTTTAAATATTAACATAAGCTTTATTTTTACACTAAATTAGTGTAAATTACAAATTTAAATGGTTTTAATTTGTAAAAATGAACCATGGCATATTAGAATTTAGTGTGTATCATGCAAAATTTATTTGCAAATTTTTCCTTGTTTCTAGATCTTTCTTGAGTTATTTTAGAAAAGAATTAAAAGAAAATGAATAAAGAATGAAAAGACATTAAGATGATGACATTTTGGAGAAGTTTCTACACCATTTCTCATGTGTTTCTCCCTCTTCCCCTTATTATGGCCGGCCTCCCCATCACCATGGCTGCCCCCACCCCAATTTCCACCTCATTTTTATTCAAAAATCATCAAAAATACTACAAAAATCCAATTTAAATTCCACAAAAACCTAATTATTTCATACCCTTTATTCTCTACTCTTCTCTACATGGATTTTGGAGTGGGAAAGCATGTATTTTTTAGGCTCATTTTCAAGTTTGGACATGAGGTTGTGGAGGTATAAATCCTTCTCTTTTGTTTTATTTCTATTAGATATTTCTTTTAAAGCATAATTAGATTAATTAGATTAATTCTTGTTGCAAATTCTAAAATTCAAGTTAGGGTTTGAAAATTCAAGAGGTGGTTTTTGTTAATTAATTAGGGTTATAATAGCTAGTTTAACATCTTTTAGAGTGGAAAATTCTTGCATGGTGGTGGTATAATAAATTGTTGATCGAAATTGTTTAATTTAAACTATTTAGCTAACTAGATTTTTTCTAAAATGTGTTATGGGTAAAATAAAATTCTTATTAAGAGTGTTATCATTAGATGGTAATTTTAGTGAGAATATTAGCATATTAATTGAATGAAAAACCTAGTTTGATCACTAGATTATTTTGATAATTGGAAAAATAGTAATAAAATGCTATTATTTTGTAAACTAGATTTTAGGAATTTCTAAATAAATGTGATTAAAAATATAATTAAAGTTTCATTACATCATTATCATCATAAATTGTGGTTTAAGTGATTAATTTATGCAAAATCATGTTTTGAGGTGGAATTGTGGTATTTTGCTTGGAAAATGTTAAAATTGTTAAAAGTTGCAAACTAGAAATTTCAAATAAATGCAAAATTGTGTAATAAAAATATAGTAATGGTTTGTATAGTCTAGTAATGCTATTTAATGAGTTTTATGACCATTGGTTTCATTTAAATGTCAAGTTTCGATGAAAAACGGTAAATTGGCATTTTCGGGTATTTCGAAAACGGACGATTTGATCGATTTTAGTGTTTCGATGAATTTGATCATGTTTTACAATATAAGTATTGTGTTTTAAAACTACAAGATGTTTGATGATGTTATCTCGATCCATCGGAGTTTGTACGCCGATATCGAGCGGTATTTGGTTCTTTTGCGTGGACGGGACATAGGTTTTAACCTGTGCTTGCTCTTCGTATCATTTGACTTTTGTATGTGATTCGGTTTACGATGCTATTTATATGTTTGCGTCTAGATACCCTCACGTGGACTGCGGGCGATAAAGAGGAGGATGGCGACACTGTCTTCGGCAGACATGGACCAGGTGAGTAGATGCATATCTACGGGGGGAAGTCGGGTGGATGGCGTTTGGCACCCCCGCAACGTAGAATAGGAATAGTACTTATTGACATTAAGAAACCAGACGTGACCCTAGTAGGACCCTAGTATTGACCCTAGGCTGGACTAAACCGATGTAGTATTGTGATCACTCTCTGATGTTAAGTATAAGACATGACATTCATTACTTAGACATTCATGCATTCATATTTTCGTGTTATCATGCAGTATTATGGGCATATGCCGACACTTATCATATAGTACTCATGATTTTGTGATTTGGATTTCTATGAGATTTCTGGATTTTTGGGGAAAACCGCAAAAATATATAAAAACTTCTCTCTCTCTCCTCTTCTCTTTTTTTTAAAATAAGATGCGGTTTTCTCGTGATGTATGTGTCGTCCACCATAAGTATTTTATGTTTTCTGATGGATTTTGAGACCCGATTCGAGGAGTGGATGAACCGTCTCGGGTACATGGTGGGCCCGGTATGGTACCCCGGGGCAAGAAGATCGAGTTGTAGACGATGAGCCTGGCAGGGGAAGGCTACCTACCGGTGATGTCTGGCGCGGCGGATATCCGGAGGATACCGACCGTTGTCGTGGGATTTGATGATATGGGCCGATCCGGACTGACGGAGCCCGACATATTGATACTTGAGGTTACATGTGTTGTGTCGATGCTTGACACGGATTTCCATGGATTTCATTGTTGAGATTTCAGATGCTTATACACACTTTACTATGATAACGGCTAAAGGTTCTCATACATATATATCTGGATTTCAGGATTTGTGACTTTACATTCATGGTGCATGCATTTCATTTCATATGACTTAGTACTATATGAGGCACTGACACGACACGGAATATTTGCACTTACACGTAGTATTACCCTGCTATTACTAGATGTTTGGGATATAGTAGTGTATTATTATGACCTAGGATAGCGTCGTGCATTCGATTTCTTTTTGTAGATGTCTTCTACTCATGAGTTGGCAACTCACCCCCGTTGTGCCAAATTCTTTACAGGTTCGATGTACAGGTTTCCCGTGGCAGCTTGTTGGCACATCTTTTCTTCAGGGCGATTGGCACGGTAGGTTGGTTCACTTGTATCCGAACCACCATTGTACTTTTATTCATTCATTTGTATCTAGTAAGCTCCATCAACCATATTTGTATTACTTGATAAGTTATTGGACCAGTCTTTTACTTCGACCTTAGAGTCGCGCCTGTATTATTCTGATCTGGTGGTTTTGCTTTCTTTTGAGTTTTGAGCCTCACCCTCTGGCGTTGTATATTATTGTGCTTGTTGTGGTTGTTTCCGCCTGTTGGCGTTGATGCTAGCACCCATTTGGGGATGCCTTTTATTGTTTATTCATATTATACTTGTTGTACCCGTTTGGGGGCCAGTTTTTACAGAGGAGACTCTGCCGAAATTTTTGGTAAAATTTGCTGATGTTTTTTTTTACTTGTTTTCTTTTCTTTTCTTCTTTTTCATCTTTTATGGTTTAGATCTCTGGGCTTCGGCTTACTTAGGTCGCGTGGCGCCTCTAGACGCTTCGTAATCTAAGTGCCGGTCACGTTTCGTACTTTCGGGTCGTGACAGTAACTCAGCATCACTCATCATAGAATGGACCATATCTAATAGGGTCTGATTCCGTCGTTCTGACACACCGTTGTGCTATGGTGTGTAAGGAGGAGTGAGCTGAGAGAGAATCCCATTCTCTTTTAGGAAGTTTGCAAATTCTGTACTGAGATACTCTCCACCTCGATCTGATCGAAGCATTTTGATACTCAAGCCGGTTTGTTTTTCTACTTCGAGTTTATATTCAGTGAATTTCTCGAAAGCTTCGGATTTGTGATTTAATAAAAATACATGACCGAATCTTGAGAAATTATCAGTGAAAGTAATGAAGTATGAAAAACCGCCTCTAGCCTGTGTAGACATTGGCCCGCATACATCACAATGTATGAGGCCTAAGAGCTCAGTAGCTCTTTCTCTGTGTCCTGTAAACGGAGTTTTGGTCATTTTACCCTTGATACAAGACTGGCAAGTTGTAAGTGCACGGCGGCGCCCCAGCCGTCAATCTGAGGCCAAAATGCGGAAGCGATGCTTTTCTTCAAACTTTTCTGAACCGGCACCACCGCGCACTAAAATCCCGGATCGTGCCATTAATCTAGTCCTAGCTATCAAGAGAAAGGGTAGAGAGATATACCGAGTGATCCGTGTCCTCCGGTCTTCTCGTCGTCGTCCCGATCTCCCGCGGAATCTCCGGTCGTCGCCTCCTTGCCGGAAGGGCACCACATCGTCGGCTTCTTTTACGGGCTCCCACCTTTGGACCGAGGCAACTCGGGCACGAAGTTGGCGAGTCGACGTGCCCAAGGGTGGTGTAGTGCTATATGTGTCTCTAGGGGTTACTAGAAGTTGCCTTTGGTGGAGGATTGAGATGTAAGCCTTTTGTGGGTGAACTTGGGAATTTTTGTAGCATGAAAAGAGCAAAAATTCCCACACCAAAATAATGGGCAGCCCCTCCTTGGCTTGGCCGGCCATGGCATGGTGAAGGGAGTGAGAAAATGAGAGGAGGAGACTCACAAGAATAATGCAAAGGAGAGAGAGAGTGAAAAGGCTATCATGCAAAGAAACGATCACAAACCTAAACCCACACTCCATCAACCAATCATCATACCCAAAGTCAAGCCATCATGAAGAAGAAAGTCAAGAGATGGTGCAACCATCATGAAGCAAGGATATGCAAATACCACCCTCCACAAATGCAAATAAGCCCTCCTCCACCAATCTTCGGCCAATGAAAGATACAAAGGAATATGGCCGAAACGGAAAGCAAACTGGCAACTCCAAAAACTGATCCCGTAATAAATTACAGGAAAACCCCGCTACTGTGTATACACACCCGCATTTGTATTACGACCGAAATACAAATGCAATGAGACAAAATCTATACTGTACAATACTAGGATGCGGCTTAAACCAAAGACTGCTAGTATTAACCGTCCGATCCTGATCCGTGCAATGCCGCACGTATCTGATCGAACCCTGCCATATCTCCATACGGCCTCTACAGCGTTTCGCCGGAAACTTGAGAAAATGATCTGTGGGGGACTCTAAAGACTCGTCAATACATTGGTTGTGGATTTAACTACTAGCACGTCAGAGGTATTAGCCTATACGTAATGGGCAACCAGGTATTGACCAAAAGGGACGTCTGTGAGCGAACTCAGCCTGACACCCTACTGAGCCTGTCAGTGACAATATCCGTACAGTCTGGTTCGTTTGTCTATGAGCATCGCATGGCGGGCCTAGGGGGTTGGTAAAAGTCAGACCCCCAAAAGCGGTACAAGTCGTGTCGGAGTGTAGCCCAGAACACCCTGAGATACTACTGGAATACCTACCAGCAAATCTCCTGCTTTGGCTAAGGACTCTTCATGTACTGGCTCTCCTAGACACAGCGCGACTTCACCCCCAATACCGGGAGAGACGAACCCCTGCAGATCCGCTCACTGCCTCCATGTGGCTCGGGACTGTACCCAACTAAAACCTGTTTGCACGTCTCCTTTGATTGTGGTAGGGTAGTAATCAATGCACAGTGGGAACTCACACGAGACAAATGACGATCTCAGGTCGATGAACTAACCTGTACACATGTCACCAGGGAACTGCTATCTGACATCAGGTATAATACCAACTAGCAGGTTCCCGGCGAGTCCTGTCCGGTGTACTCATAACCCAATGAGCACCTGTATACATCTTAGGTGAACCAACTGACACCAGAGGCTTGTGAGACCGGCCACCGCCCCTCGTCGGGGTCTCGACTGTATAAACTAGTCTACTCTGGAGTATTGATGCCCTGTCTCGAAACTCCCACGACTATGGACCTTTTAAGGATGTGCTTATAGACCCCAGCTCCCACGTATATGATCGCCCTCATACTGCTGGTAGTCAAGCAAGAATCCTAGGAGCTCTATCAACGTGCAATAGTGACATGTAAGGTCACCTAAAGCAGTACACGATAATAAAGATAAACCAGATAGCATACTATCATCTTGAGTAAGACTGTCCTACCGGTATAGGTCCTCCCTCAATCATTGCAATCACGTGCCTGTGATCCAATAATTGACTCTGAGGGCACTATCTCCAACACAAGTCGCATAAGATTTATATTCAAAAGGGTTTAAATATCCATCTCTGTGTAACTTGTTTAGTCTTGTTTCGTTAATATGACAAAGTCTACAGTGCCAAAGAAAAACTTCATTTATTTCTGAAAGTTTTCTTTTATTAGTGTGTTGTATGCTGAAAACTGTGTGTTGATTTAGGACGTATATCCCGTTATTAAGCGTACCATACCCAACCAACATTTGATTCGGGTGAATGTTCTGCAATACAAAATTGTATCCTTCATTGTCTAACAAGGAAACAGATATTATATTACAAAGCATACAAGGTACATAATAACATGGGTTCAAAACCAATATACACCCAGATGGCAACCCCAAGTGATACTCTCCCACTGCAACTGTATGTACATTGGAACCATTTCCAACGCGGAGAGTATGGTCACCTGTCTTCAAAACCTTGCTATTTCTCAGCCCCTGCATAGAATTCCAAATGTGAAAACCTGAACCGGTATTTAATACTCAGGAAGCAGAGTTTATTGAAAAACAGTTTTCTGTCAAAAACACACCTGAAGCGGAAGCATCCCCATGCTTCGTCTTGAGATTTAAGTACTCTGTGCAGTTGCTCTTCCAATGTCCTGTTTTGTGGCAGTGATAACATTCCCCTTTCCCCGATTCTCCATCTTTGGACTTGTCCTTTCCCTTAACCTTTTTAACTCCACCCCAAGGATTGGTGGGCTTCTTCTTTATCTTTCCCTTGGCCTTAGCCTTTGGGCGAGAAGAGGAAGATTGCCCAACACTCAACGCGGGAGTTTTCACTGATTTCATTGTGATCTCTGCACTCCTTAACATATTAAGGAGTTCAGGTAGTTCCTTCTCCATGTTGTGCATGTTGAAGTTAACTATAAATTGAGCAAAGGTAGAAGGGAGGGACTAAAGAAAAATATCCGTATATTGTTCATTGTCCATTGTCCATCCAAGGTCCTCAAGCTCTTCAATGAGAGCTATCATGTTCAGAACATGGTCTCCTACTAGTGTGCCTGGGGCCATTCGCATCTGAAACAGTTTTCTTGATGCTTCGTATCGTAGTACGCAGGATTGCTCTCCATACAACTCCTTTGTATGGAGGAATATGGCGTGAAGGTCCATATTCTCGTGCTGCTTTTGATGTGTGTTATCCATCGATGCAAGCACGAGGCATTTGGCCGTGGCACAGTCAGCGTCCCATGTCTTGCGGACTTCAATATCCGCAACAGAGGATTTTGGACCTGGGACGGGCGGGGCTGGAGCTGTGAGGACATATGATACCTTATCATAAGTCAAGGCAATGTTAAGATTCCTCAGCCAGTCTTTTTAATTGGTCCCATTCAATTTATTTTTATCTAATAGAAGCTTGAGTCCTGTCATTGGTATCTGCCATTAAGAGAGAGAAAAAAATACACTCAGCGAAAGCTCTTGCAAAGATCAGATTGGTTATTATCTTATCTAATCGATTTCTCCCACTGCTTTAATCAAGTTTTTCTTTCAAACTTTAAAAAGAAAACTAGCCAGGATTAATTATAGTCTACAACTTCCCTAACCGTTCAGCCAGGCCAGTGTCGGTACTTGACGGAGGTTCCCCGTGGTTTCGCACGGACCTAATTAATATAAACCTCGTCTTCCTAGAGGCGTAGCCCCGTTTAACACCTTTCTAGGCACCTAATGAGTTAGCTAATTGTAAACTGTAAAACTCTCCTGGGAGCAACTATTGCCGACAATGGGATAAGGATCGAACCATATGGAAGGTATGCAATCTCATTGCAAATTTCAACTCTTGAAACTCCCGATGTGGGTTTTACCCCTAGCACCCATGACCTTGGCTATGGTCAACAAATCATAAGCACTAGTCAAGTTTAACCCGTCATTTCTTGATTAATTAGACCCGTTCATATGACCCTTGGCTAAGGTCAACAAAGTCATATGCCCGTCCCAATTAATCTGCATCATATGCATTGTAGGAAGACATCACTTAGCTACCGTACACTACGCCTTGGCTAAGGTCAACAAACGTAGCACGAATACTAAGTACTCTACTTCCTAAAATTATGGAGGGTTGCAGATGATTTTTAAGAAAATCTTTAACGCTTTGAACTTGATATCGTCGTAGAATCAAATGGTTTTCAAAAGGAGTGGCTTGAGCTCCGCAGTTTTGAAATGTAGCTTTTTCATAAAGAGCCGAGTGGTTTTCAAATACGATTCTACAACATCTTTTTAGGTTTATTTTCTTTACATTAATCATATTAATGTAGCCCTATCATTTAAGTCCTTAAGCCAATCACAGAAAAGAAACGAAAATACAACGTACGCTTATGCTATCCGCATTCGCCGCAATGTTCCGTTATGCACCGTTAGCTTACTTAACTAACGGCATATCGGGACGGGACTAGCACGGGTGTAAAACATAAGAAAGTCTACTATATATCTTATGTATAATATATCATTCGTCTCAGATATCACATCACAGTATAAAGGCAGCAAAAACACAGATATGATAATATAGGATATACTAGGACGTCCGTATTTAGTATT
Source organism: Agapanthus africanus (assembly GCA_030015575.1). Lineage (NCBI taxonomy): Eukaryota > Viridiplantae > Streptophyta > Magnoliopsida > Asparagales > Amaryllidaceae > Agapanthus > Agapanthus africanus. The sequence continues at coordinate 223,544,152 of JASDDO010000029.1, forward strand.
TAGCCAATAATAGAAAATTCGGATTCCACAGTCGCGATGAATAGCCAAGCCCATGCCCCTAAACCCCTACGAGAGCGGCAAGCGACCCTACCAATTCTGGAGTTTAGGAGACTCGGTCTCGACTACTCGAGATGGCCTCCCACTGAACCCCAGAACCCGGTCACTTATGCTCCCCTCCCTGGGTCTATCCTAATGCGGAAAAGTAAATAATATACAACACTGGTGACATCAACCTCAACCCGGAAGTTCCCCAAATAAAAGAATATTACATTACATTTGAATTTTACATGAATGAAAAGAAAGCTCTCATCTCACATGAAACCTCCCGGCTATTCAACCACGACAATCCTATATTTCAAATCTCAGTAATACATAATATCACATATCATCAACGTAAGTAAGTATGCGTACCCCGATTGTCGTTGACGTATAGCAACGAAAACGGCGATATGCGACATACTACACTTACGGTCATAGAGAAATAAAATGAAAAACTACAACAATTTGAATCGTAATCGCCTTTAGACAAGACAAACCCGGAATATCACATATACAGGATCATGTCTAACAATGTAAAGCTCGCATTTCGGTCTCATCCATGAAAACACTTTTTCAAAACAAGCCGGATAATTCAACAAGATTTCCGATTGTTGCCGAGACCGAACTGCTAGAATTACACGCATCAAATAAATTTGTAGATTCCAATTATTATATCAAATATTAATAAACTAGGCGACGTTAAAACATTCGATCGAACGATTGAACACCCAAAGACTTCTCAGAAAGCTTAACACCTGGGCAGATTTAAAAAATACCAGTAACTGCATAAAATACATAAGGGCCTGCACAAGAAAATAAGGTCCATGGCCCACCTATTGCGCCGCGGAACCGCCGCAGTAAGGCCACTATGGTCGCGTTTCCGCGGTCGTACGGATGAGTTAGGGCATCGTATTTCTGGTGGGCCCATAAAATACCCTGCTGAATTTTTTAAGTATTTTTAATTTGAAAAAATCCAGGTTTTAGAAAAATTTCCAGAGAGTTTCCCCCGGGCGCCGTGTTTCATTCGTTCGAGGTTTTTAACGTCGTCTAGGTTACCCTAAGGCTATAGCTTGGCTCTAATACCATGAAGGGTTTCCTACAGCACCACTACAAGGGTTTGGAGGTAACACACATGCCATATTTAAAATTTATATGGTGCTAGAGAAACAATCTTAAGGATGGTGCAGGAAAATATCGGGTAACATAACTTTAATAATAGCACAAGTAGTAAAAGCTAGGGTTTTGAGGGTACAACCTTTGTAGCTCCCTACGCTAGACTCCTTGGCTACTTGAGGGTTGGAAAAAGGTTCACTTGAGATCCTCTAGGTCCACGAGGAGTCCTCTTTGTCCAAGCTTGAATCTCGACTAGATCAAGAGAAGAAGTAGAAGCTAATACTCTAGACTAATGGGCAAGACTAGTGTAGAATGGTGATATGGTTTGTTTTCTCACTTCAAAACCCTAACTTGGTGACTCTTTTGCTCACTTGAGAAAACTAGAAAGCAAGAGAGAAAGGAGGAAGAAGATGATGGCTTGTGAAGAGCTCAAGATAATGATAAGCTTAAGAATAAAAATGAGAAATGAAAATATATATATTTTCTCTTTCTCATTCTTAACCATAGTTATAAAATATCTAGATATTTGTTTTGAATCTAAAATGGCCATAGAAAATGAATCATGGTTAAACCAAAGGGTTACTGGAAGAATAAAATTTTAAACCATGATAACAATTTGCATTTCCATTTTTCTTTTCCAAAATATAATATCTATATATTTATATATATGGTGTGAGTCTTATATTGCCACCATCCACTATATCAACAACCATGATAGAATTATGTATGCATGTATGTGTGCATGCACATCAATATGTGCATGAATGAGAATAAATGCATACATGCATGAATACAACAAAAAGACAAGAAAGGGTTTAAAGTGAGAAACTAATGGTCAATGATAAATCAACACTTGATTTAGCAAACCGGTCATATCACATACGACCCGACCAAAAGCAAACCGCCCGATTAATATACGGTATCTCATACGCGCATTTTAACCGGGTCCACGCGCATATCTCATATGCGCACCACATCATTTTGCCTGGACTAGGCAACTCCATTGTGGGACTCTAAGACTCATCAATACGCCGGCAGTGGGTGATGATCATATCAAGCATCCGCAAGCCGCAAGCGGTCAGCTAAACGTAACGGCCACCCGGGTATTGAGCGATCAGAAGAAAACAAGCGAAGCTGTCACAACTCCCGTCGAGCCAACAGGCAACACTACCGTACAGTCCGGTCTCTTCGTCAGATATGCTGCATATCTAGTCTAGGGATGGTAACGTCGACCCCAATAACTCAATAAATCGTGCCGATGAATGGTCTATAACAGATCGAGAAACTACTGAAAACACTTATCAGTAAATCTCAACAGCCTTGGCCAGGGACTTACTGATATAGCCAATCCAGCACAGCACAGCATCAGCCCCCAATACCGGGAGAGACGAAACCCCTCCTATCGCTCATTGCCTTCGTGTGTCTCAGGACTGTACCCAACGGCCACCAGTTTGCACGGTTCAGTAGAGCCGTGGCACGGAGGTAATCAAAGTACAGTAGGAGAACACACAAGACTCTATGACGGTCTCGGGTCTACAGACTAACCTGTACTAGTGTCACCTGAGAACTGCTATCCGACGATAGATATAATTCCATATAGGAATTCTCGGTGAGTCCGTCCGGTGTACCCAGTCACCACTGTGCACCCGTATATGATCTCGATGTCAAACATCGATGAATGTGGGAACATCCATCGCCCATCATATGGTTCTAAGATCATATACGCTAGTCTACTTTGGTGTATCGATGCCCCGTCTCGATACACCTACGACTAGGGACTTTTCAGGATATGCTTATAAACTACAAATGTCCCACTAGTATGATCTCCATCATAATCACAGTAGTCAAGCCTATATCGTCAGGGCTTTATCAACATGTATGAATGAATAAAAACATGATCAAGTCAACATGTCAGATAAAGAAGAATCAGATAGCATACTATCATGTCGAACAAGAATGTACACTGAATATATATATATATACATGTATAAATACATCCACTATTATATAATGGCCTCTAGGGCATACATATATCCAACAGGAGTAAGAGCGAGCGAGCTCTTAGGACTCATACACAGCGATATATGTGGTCCAATGTCTACACATGCAAGAAGCGGTTTTTCATATTTCATTACTTTTACGGATGATTACTCTAGGTGTGGATTCATTTTCTTGATGAAACATAAATCCGAGGCTTTTGAGAAATTTTGAGAATATAAGAATGAAGTAGAAAACCAAACCGGCAAAAGTATCAAGACGCTGAGATCTGATCGAAGTAGTGAATACTTAAGTGCCGAGTTCTTGGGTTACCTAAAAGAGATTGGAATTCTCTCTCAGCATACGCCTCCATACACTCCACAACATAACGGTGTATCGGAAAGACGGAACCGAACCCTGTTGGATATGGTACGTTCCATGATGAGTAATGTTGAGTTACCGCCATCTTTCTGGGGTTATGCAATAGAATCAGCTGCATATCTTTTGAACAGGGTTCCTACCAAGACTGTGCCTAACACACTATATCAGATGTGGAGTGGGAAGAAACCCTATCTTCAGTATCTGAAGATATGTGGATGTCCAGCTTTTGTTTAAAAGCAGTATGCGGACAAACTCGAGGTACGCTCAGTACAGTGTAAGTTTGTGGGATATCCAAAGAACTCTAAGGGGTATTTTTTCTATTACGCAGAGGAACAAAAGGTTTTTGTTTCTCGTAATGCCCATTTTCTAGAACAGAAGTTTTTAGAAAAGAAAATAAGTGGGAGCGCAATAGAACTGGAAGAAATTCCAGAACCACAAGCTACTACTGAAAGCATGGTAGAAGTTCCAGAAGAACAGGACATTCCCGCACCCATCCGCGGGAGTAATAGGACGTCTCATCCGCCTGAGAGATACTACGATTTTCTCATAGACGGGGATAGAGTGGATTGCATCATTGATAATGATGAACCTATTAGCTTCCAGCAGGCCATCCAGAGTGGTGACTCGGTAAGATGGCTGGATGCAATGCGGACCGAGATGGAGTCCATGTACACCAAGAAAGTATAGACTTTGGACTTTGCTCCAGATGGGGTAAAACCCATAGGATGCAAGTGGATCTTCAAAAAGAAGATTGGTGTAGATGGACAGGTGGAAACCTATAAGGCTAGACTTGTCGCAAAGGGTTTTTGTTCAGTTGATAAAACTGCGCATTTGTATTACATTTTTCCTACCATTTTCATATTAAAAAAGGACTTTAATATAATATATTATGCATATGGGTGTTTATATGTTAAAACACCATTTTCCATGTGTTAATATATTTTAATTATCATTTGGTAGGAAAATGTATGCAAATATTATTGACCTAATCCTAGTAGAACAAAGTCTACTAAAATCTTATTTGTGTTGTTGTGCAGAATATTTCTAAGTTGTTATGCAGAATCTATCAAACAAATCAAGTTGTTGAAGAAAACTTGCCAAATTAAGAAGCAAAACTTGGAGACCAAGTCTGGAAGCAACCGAGAGAAAATTTCTGAATTCTAGAGATGCCTAGGATTGCCAAATGTCAAAATCAGAGAGCCCAAGAAAATTGGTAAAGAGATCCTCACCATTGGCCGCGGAACTGCGGCCAAAACCCCCTGTTGGCCGCGGATCCATGGCAATCTAGAGAGATTGTGTGCTAAAATTTTGTGGAGTAAATTTCTGCTGAATGTTACCAAGTTTACAACTAAAAGATTCTGGCTTTGCACTATAAAAGGGTACCGAGGGCCTCTTGGAAAAGCTATCAAGCCGACGAGATCACGAGGTCCAAGACGGCTCACGCATCCAGGCTGATCATCAACGGTTCATCTACCTCCTTAGAAGAGATCGAGAAGCAAACTAGGTTTTTGTAATCATTTTCTAAGGAATCAAAGTGTAGATTGTTCAAGTTGACTAATAAAGGTAGTTATTTTATTTAATTCTTTTGCATTTTACATTATGTTTTCCCTCTTTATCTTTTCATCTTCTTTTCCCAACATGCGCGAGTAATTCTCCGCTTGTTAGGGTTCGTAGGATTAGGGTAGGCTAATGGACGATGAAAATAACTAAACTCTTTTTAAGTCCTATAAAGTTTAGGAACTTTATCAAAAGATTCATTAACATCCTAATCGAGCGAGCTAGCAATTCTTTGCTAGTTCCAACCGTGATTAGAGATTAGATTAATGATTGTTTTGGTAAAGGCTAGATATGAACGGAGTTCCGTGTCGAGATAATGGTTAAGAGTGGGATTCCTTTTCCCTCCAGAAACCCTAATCTACACGCATCACCATCGTTCTAGTTCTAAATCTATTAATGGATAAAAAGGGTAACTTTTAATTAATCGTCCATAACTACTAAATCCTAACGAACCCTACAAGCCCCCTTATTATATTAACTACATCCTTAAAATAATTTAGATCTATATTTTTGCATTCTTGCTTAACGTAGATCTAGAAACCATTCTACAACATTCTTTCTTCCTCCTCTCTTTTTCAACACATCTAAAGTAAAAGTAAAAAGTTCCACGTTTCCCAGAGGACGACCCGTACTCATCTTGGTCTAGCTACGTGCGACACCGTTATTGATTGCGGTTAACTACACAAACACTCTTTCGAACCAATCAAATGGCGCCGTTGCCGGGGAAACGTGTGTAATTTTTTATTTTTGCTATTTGTGTTGAATTCATAGACGATTCATATCATTATTAAAACAAAACTGCAAATTGCATATTTAACGATTTGTGTGTGAATTTTTTGCGAGGGAATCTGGAGTCGCGGATTTGAGGAAACAGGAGATCTAGGGTTTCACACTTCTCTGGTATCTTTCTTAACTCCTTCTCTCTCCTCTCAAATCCAATAAAATCTATTTTCTGCAGGATTCTTTGCAAAATATCACCGCTCAAAAATCTTTTTGCAAAGTTTTGTTTTTCGGTTTGTTTTTGCATGTTTTAATACGGATTTTTAAGGGACAAAAACCAAATCAAGATTAGGTGGGGATTTCATCACCCTTCCTAAGCCCCACAAATCACAAACCGAGCATATAGATCAACCCTTCATTAATTTAAAAAAAATCTAGACCAGACTCTAAGGACTGTCGCGCTCAATAAGGACAGAGGAAGGTCGTGGGTAATCTATCGCTTATCCGCATTACTTTTGTGGTGCCTAGGCAAGTGTGTCAAAGGATAGTGGTTTTTAATTAGACCCGCTACTGTTGTTCCTTCCCACTTACCTGGCACTTATCTAGCTACAAGGGTAGTGCAGAGGCGGTAGAGGATTGATCCTGCGGCTTGTCCTTTGGAAGTCTAGGAGCGGTCTAGAGACTGGACCTAGGTAACCATAGTTCTAGGGTTGTGCATTTTTGTGTGATTTGTCTTAATCCGTCATTTTTCAAAACAAACCAATTACTTTCTCTCCTTTTTACCCCTTCCCCCTTCTTCTCTTCTTATAATGGGTGACCTAAACAGAAGAACACTCGCCGATCTTTGCTGTCCACAACCAGATATCTCTTGTTTTCGAAATCCCTTCGGTATACCGTCCGGCTCTTCCATGTCCTTTAGAGATCATATAGAACAAGCAGGAAGAAACAGTTGGCCACCTCTGTCTAGGTTTTATCAACCATATCCTAATCTGACACCTGTTTCAGTTCATACCCAGAGTGAGGAAGCCCCCAGACGAATGTCCATTGCTGAGCACATAGCTAGGTCTAGACGCCAAAGTTTCAACCCGGACCAATATCAACCATCACCACCACTGTCCAGAGAAGAGTTTGATATGCGGTTCATATATAACCTGTTAGTGTATATGCCCTAGAGGCCATTACTGTTTCATACTGGTTTGTATATTACTTAATGGATGCTTGGGATATTCACCTTGTATATACAATCTTGCTCAAAATAGTAGTATGCTACTTGGTTTGTTTCTACTTCAATGTGTACATGTGTTTATTTTTGTATATCGCCTATACACATTAGTAGAGCCCTTAGGATCTTTGATTGATTACCAGCGATGTGATGGCCGTCACACTAGTGGGGCTGGGTGATCTATAAGCACATCCTTATGCAGGTCCCTGGTCGCAGGACTATCGAGACAGGGCATCGATACTCCGGAGTAGAACAGCGCATGCGCTTCTCATCCCAGTGTGGGAGACGGTCTGTCCCACAGCCGTCAGTACGTCGTACTTGAGATAGTATGCGGGTGCTCGTTAGGTTACGGGTACACTGGACAGGACTCGTCGGGAACTGACTAGTTAGTATTATACCTATCGTCAGTTATCAGTTCCCAGGTGACATGAGTACAGCTTAGTCCGCTGACTTGACACTGTCATTCCGCCTCGAGTGTGTTCCCACTGTACTTTGATCACTACCCTACCACGGCTCAAAGGAGTCGTGCAAACAGGTAGTGGTTGGGTGCAGTCCCGAAGCACTTGGAGGCAGTGACGGTTAGACAGGATTCGTTTCTCCCGGTATTGGGGGGTGACATCGCGCTGTGTCTAGGAGAGCCATTACACGAGTAGTCCCTGGCCAGGGCAAACGAGATATACTGGTAGGTTTCCAGTATTATCTCAGGGTGTTTTGGGCTTCGCTCCGGCACGACTTGCACCGCTATTGGGGGACTGACGCTTACCCCCCTAGGCCCGCCATGCGATGTATCAGACGAACAGACCGGACTGTACGGAGAATGTCACACTCAGGCTCAGTAGGAGTTCAGATGGGTTTCGCCTCGTCGGTCTTCTTGTCGGCATTACCTGGGGACCGTTACGCACAGCTAGTGCCGCTTGCGGTCTGTGGTTAAACCCACTGCCAGCGTAGTGTCGAGTCTTTAGAGTCCCACACAGAAAGATTTTCGCCTTTAGGCAAAAGAGTAGAGGTCGCATGGTATTGCGACAGGTCGCATGGTTTTGCGACAGGGTTCGGTCACATCCGTGCACTTGTGCACGTACAGTGTCCGGACAGTTTACACTAGCGGGCTTTGGTTTAAGCCAGATCCTAGTGTACCTTATGGGATTGGATTTATCCAGTTTGCATTCGTGTTCCTCGGAACGCGGATGCGGGTGTGTATGCACAGTTGACAGGGAGGCAGAGGCAGCGGATTCTCATTAGGGTTGTTGACAGTTGACCGTTAACTATCTGAGTTTATGCTCAACCCTAATGAGAATATGATATGTGATTAACTATTATATTAATTAAGTATTATGGTGATATGGTTGTTGACTTGTTGACTTTGTTGACTTGTTGACTTTTGTTGACTTGTTGACCGGTTCACTAGGCTTGACTAGTTGACCATCATGATAACCATAGCCATCATTTCATGGCAAAGACTTTTGTTTACTTGCTCATTTGTGTAAAATGAGTGCATGAAATGATATGGTTGTGGTTGCTTCTAACCATCACATAAGACTTTTTTTGATATGATGAGTTATGATCATTTTGGATTATGAGAGGGTGAGAGACAAAATACTTGCTCATTCTTTTTTGCTCATTCTCTCTCTTGTTCTTGAGCTCTCCTCTTGCTCTCACCCTCAACCTCTTGCTCCCTCTCTTGATCTATGGTTCTCTTGTCTCATGAGTTGAGAATCAAGAACCATAGATAAAATCCCATTCTATTTCTTCTCTATTCATTCTAGTTCACTAGGTTTAGCAAACCAAGTGAACTAGTTTCTTCAAAGAACGAAGAAGGAGCTAAAGGTTGGAGCTTTCAGGTGGATCTATCTTCGGCGTACGGAGACGACGAGAAGAAGCCATCGGACCACCATCGGAGCTTTGAAGACGAAGGAGTTCAAGACAAGCAAGGTATAACCCCCTAACCGAGTAGCTAAAACTCATAGTTAGGATGTTAGATAGATGTTTAACCAAGATCCGGGTTTTAGGTCCATGTTACCATCTTTAAGAAAATCGTATTTTACCAAATTCCGCATTCCCGAAAGTACCGGGAGAGGTAGCATGGACTTACAGTGGTATCAGAGCCTAGTTAAACTCTATCTAACATGTTAGCAAGTAACTAGAAGATCGATCAAAGAAAAAGTCCCGAAAACAAAACCCCAAATTTTCAACTTTCTGTCGATTTCTAAAGTACTGGAAAAACTTTTTGGAACACACCTAAAATCGACTCAGGCTTTTTTAAAGAATCTGCAAAATTTTGGGCCCCTGATTCGATCAAAGCGCCGCGCTTCCGCGGCGGGAGCACGCTCCCGCCGCGGAAACGCGGCCGAGTTCACTCGGTCAGGAGTTTTATTTTTTCCAGTTTACTCTTGGGGGTATTTTGGGATTTTTGGTATATATATTTTCTGCCCAGATTTTCCAGAACGAAAATTTTATTTTGGGGTCCCGAAAATCCGTATTTTTGATCGAACTTCTAAAAGACTTAAGCTAACGGGTTTTCTGTAATGTGATATTTGTATTGAACGTCTACTAATCGCTATATGTCGATTAGTGGGGGTTATACAAATCTGTGATCTGTAATGTTGCTGGAATGTGGATATGAATATGTTGGATTGTCGCGGGTGAATAGCCGGGGGTTGTGAGACGAGAGTTTTCTTTTCTTTCATTTCATGTAAATTTGTAAATTGATGTAATAATTATTTGTATGGCCGCACAACCGGGTCGGGGTTGTAGCCGTCATTGTATAATTTTTTTTTACTGTTTTTGCTCCTAGGATAGACCAATGGAGGGGGTGCACAAACTACCGGGTATGCCGAAGTGTCGAGTGGCCTACTCATGGAGATGAGGGAGGTTACTACGCTTCGGGTACTTGGCGGGTAGTTTGCCGCACCCGTAGGGGTCTTGGGTGGGGTATTTGGCTATTCACCGCGACCGTGTAATTTGTCTTTCGTTACAGGCTCGTACGAATTACAGATTCCTAGTATATCCAATGTATTCATCTGTGATCTGAAATGTTTATCATTGCAGTATATCTATATATGATATTATTTAGGCGTTGCTTATGTTTTACAGACGCGCTAGCCCAGCCCCCGCTCTGTCGTTAGTTAAGTAACCTAACGGGTAATGACGGGGCCCCGTGGCGAATGCAAATGGCATAAGCGTACGTCATATTTTGGTTGTTTTCTGCAATGGTAGGATTAAATGATGGGACGCATTAAAAGAACTAATGCAAGAATATCACGCATTAAAAGAACTAATGCAAGATAATAAACCAAGTTAAAGTCGTTGGAACACTTTCGAAAAACCACTCGGTTCTTTTCAAAACAAACTTTTAAATGCGGAGCTTGAGCCACTCCTTTTAAAAGCTATCTCGTTCCATCGACCAAATCAAGTTCACTACGTTCACGGTTTTGCCAAAACCATCCGTAGCCCTCCATCATTTCAGTTAAATATTCGGTAGTATTCAAGCTATGTATTTTGACCTCACGCCAAGGCATAGTGATTGGTAGCTGCCGGATATTTATCTGTTGCATAGATAGAATGCGTTGGTTTGAGACAGTCGTACTGCCATTTTGGCCTACGTCAAGGGTATGTACGGGTGGGTTCAAATTAACCTGGATAATGATGGGGCGAACTTGACATGTGACTTATGACATTTTGACCTCACGCCAAGGTCATAAGAGCATGGGGCAACAATCCACATCGGGAGTTTCATAAGTACTGAAACTTGCTAGATTTGCATACCATTTGGAGTGTGATGATTCTGGTAGGATTCCTTCAGTTTCGTCACGCAATGATATTTGGATCCCGATCCTACTGTGAGTATATGCTACTCCTCGGGAAATTTCTCACTTAACGATCAATGCTATAAACCTAGTAGGTGCCTAGAAAGGTGTTAGCGGGGCTACGCCCCCAGGGAAAAGAGGTTCTTTAATTAAGGAACTTCGCGAAAGCTTTGGAAAACCTCCCTCGAAGTACCGACACCGGCCTGGCTGAACGGTTAAGCAAGTATTGTACGGTGGGATTGATCCTGACTAATTCTTCCTTTATGGTTTGAGGAGGGATTCGAGAAACAGTGGGAGCCATCCTGTTTAGACAAACTAAAAACCACTCTAAACTTGCAAGAGCATCATGCTGAGTGTTTCTTCTTCTCTCTCCTAATTGCAGCGACCAAATCGACATGACTGGACTTAAGTTACTCCTAGATAAAAACAAACTGACAGGGCCAAACTACAAAGATTGGCTCAGGAATGTCAAGATAGCAATCACTTACGACAAGCTGGGGTATCTTCTTACCACCAAAGCTCCCCCTGTCCCTGGTACAACTTCCAGCGTCGCGGCTAAGGAAATCCGTAAGACTTGGGAGATTGATAGCGCGAAGGCCAAATGCCTCCTGCTTGCCTCGATGGACAACGAACATCAGAGGAGGCATGAGAATATGGACATGGAATCCATATTGCTTCATACAAAAGAACTGTATGGAGAGCAATCTCGTATCGCAAGATACGAAGCGTCGAAAAAGTTATTTTCGACAAGAATGGCCGTCGGATCATCAGTAGCCGAGCACGTACTAAAGATGATCGGCTTCATTGAGGAGCTCGTTGACCTAGGGATCACATTGGAGAGTGAGCTATATACGGATATAGTTCTCCAGTCCCTTCCTTCCACTTACGCCCAGTTTATACTGAACTTCAACTTACAAGAAAAAGAGGTTGAACTTTCAGAGCTCCTCAACATGCTGAGGAGCGCAGAGGGCACCCTACAGAAAGGTAGGGATACATCCACTTTGTTTGTAGGAGGATCATCTTCTTCTAGGTCCAAGGCGAAAGCCAAGGGAAAGAAAAAGAAAGCCCCCGCCAAACCAAGGGGCGGTGTTAGTAAAGTGGATACGAAGGGAAAAGGTAAAGCAACAAAGATAGCGGGGAAGCTTGTGGATAAGGAAGAATGCTTCTATTGTCATAAGAAAGGACACTGGAAGAATGATTGCAGGGCCTGGAAGGCCAGAACACAGGAATTGAAGCAGGTTGCAGCTTCAGCTTCAGGTGTGTATGTTATTGAAAACTGTCTTTCAATAAACTCTACTTCCTGGGTATTGGATACCGGATCAGGATCTCATATCTGTAATTCTTTGCAGGCGTTGAGAAACCGTAGGGTTTTGAAGGCAGGTGACATGACCCTCAGATTTGCGAACGGAGCTAGCATGGATGCTAAAGCCGTGGGGGACTATCACCTGGGAATGTCAGATGGACATGTTTTGGTTTTGCGTATTTGCTTTTTTGTACCCAACGCAACTTGTAATATCATTTCTGTATCTTTAGTTTCTAAAGAAGGTTATGAATTTGCGTTTGTAAGTAATGTTGTAAACATTCACCTTAATCAAGTTTTGATTGGGTCAGGTACATTGAGTAATGGTATATACGTGTTAAACCAACCACAGATTTTCAACGTCCAGAGTACACACAAAAGAAAGTCTCCAGAAATAAATCAGAATTTCTTATGGCATTGTAGATTGGGTCACATCAATGAGAGAAGGTTGACTAAGTTACATACAGAAGGATATTTGAATGCGTTCGAATATCAATCGTATGCCACTTGTCAATCTTGTCTCAAAGGAAAGATGACAAAGACTCCGTTTACTGGACAAGGAGTAAGAGCGAGCGAGCTCTTGGGACTCGTACACAGTGACGTGTGCGGTCCAATGTCTACACATGCCCGAAGCGGACATTCTTACTTCATTACTTTTACGGATGACTTCTCAAGGTACGGCTATGTCTTCTTAATGAAACATAAGTCCGAGGCCTTTGAAAAATTCCAGGAGTATAAGAATGAAGTAGAGAAACAGACCGGCAAAAGTATTAAGATTCTAAGATCGGATCGAGGTGGAGAATACTTAAATGCCGAGTTCCTGGACTATTTAAAAGAGAACGGAATTCTCTCTCAGCTTACTCCTCCATACACCCCGCAACATAACGGTGTATCGGAGAGACGGAACCGCACCCTATTGGATATGGTGCGGTCCATGATGAGTAACGCTGAGTTACCGCGATCATTCTGGGGGTATGCGCTAGAATCAGCTGCGTACCTTTTGAACCGAGTTCCGACTAAGACTGTGCCTACCACCCCATATGAAATGTGGAGTGGGAAGAAACCCTATCTTCAATATCTGAAGATCTGGGGATGTCCAGCTTTTGTCAAAAAGCAGCATGCGGACAAACTCGAGGCACGCTCAGTACTGTGCAAGTTTGTGGGATATCCAAAGAACACCAGGGGGTATCTTTTCTACTACGCAGAGGAACAAAAATTCATTGTTTCTCGTAATGCCCACTTCCTAGAACACCAGTTCTTGGAAAAGAAAAATAGTGGGAGCGCAGTGGAACTGGAAGAAATTCCAGAACCACAGACTATTACTGAAAGGTTAGTGGAACCAGAGGGTTCAACAGAACAGGACATTCCTACGCCGCTCCGCAGGAGTAGTAGGCAGTCTCATCCGCCCGAGAGATACTACGGTTTTCTCATAGACGGGGATAGAGAGGATTGCATCATAGAATATGATGAGCCTACTAGCTTCCAGCAGGCCGTTCAGAGCGTTGACTCAGTGAAATGGCTGGATGCAATGCGGACCGAAATGGAGTCCATGTACACCAACAAGGTATGGACGTTGGACATTGCTCCAGACGGGGTAAAACCCGTAGGATGCAAGTGGATCTTCAAAAGGAAGATTGGTGTAGATGGACAGGTTGAGACCTATAAAGCTAGGCTGGTAGCAAAGGGTTTTCGTCGAAGACCTGGCTTGGACTATGACGAAACCTTTTCTCCAGTAGCCATGCTGAAATCCATTCGGATCCTTCTTACTATTGCTGCCTTCCACGATTATGAGATCTGGCAAATGGACGTAAAGACCGCTTTTCTAAATGGAAATTTAGAGGAGTGTGTCTATATGGACCAACCAGAGGGTTTCATTCAGAGTGGGAGCAGCGGAAAGGTGTGCAAGTTGCTTAAGTCCATCTATGGACTAAAGCAGGCATCGCGGAGTTGGAACATCTGCTTTGATGAGACGGTCAAAGAATTTGGCTTTATCAAAAATCCAGATGAACCATGCATCTATAGTAGATTTGTAGCGAGAACTGTAGTATTCCTCGTTTTATACGTGGATGACATTCTCTTAATAGGAAATGACATTCCTATGCTACAATCTGTCAAAGGGTTCTTGTCACACAGGTTCTCCATGAAAGACCTGGGTGATGCCTCGTACATTCTGGGTATCCGGATCTACCGTGACAGATCCAAGAGGATATTAGGACTTTCACAGTCCAGGTACATCGACACCATACTGAAGAGATTCAGTATGGAAGATTCCAAGCGCGGTAACCTACCGGCTTGTCACGGGATCACCCTCTCTAAAGAGATGTCTCCCAAGACTGATTTGGAGAGGGATCGCATGTCTATTATACCCTACGCTTCTGCGGTAGGCTCTATAATGTATGCGATGTTGTGTACCAGACCGGATGTAGCTTATGCACTGAGTGTGGTAAGCCGGTATCAGTCAAACCCTGGGGAGAAACACTGGATAGCGGTAAAGAACATTCTCAAGTACCTAAGAAGGACTAAGGAGATGTTCTTGGTGTATGGGGAAAAGACCTCCAGATCGAGGCCTTTGCTGACTCCAGCTTCCAGAGTGACAAGGATGATTCCAAGTCCATGTCGGGTTTTGTCTTTACCCTCAATGGAGGGGCGTGTGTTGGAAGAGTTCCAAACAAGAAACCGTTGCACACTCGACGATGGAAGCGGAATACATCGCTGCATCTGATGCCGCAAAAGAAGCTGTCTGGATGAGGAAGTTCTTGAAAGAACTTCAGGTGGTTCCGTCCATTGTTGATCCAATACCTCTGTATTGCGACAACAACGGGGCTATAGCTTTAGCGAAGGAACCCAGGTCCCATCAGAAATCCAGGCACATCTTAAGGCGGTATCACCTGATCAGGGAGATCGTAGATCGCCAGGAGATCGAGGTTCGGAGAGTCGCTTCAGAAGATAACACTGCAGATCCATTCACCAAGGCCCTGCCCCAGACTCAGTTCGAGCGGCTGATCGAGATGATAGGTCTTCGATACGCCAGTACATGGCCTTAGTGCAAGTGGGAGATTGTTAGTGTATATGCCCTAGAGGCCATTACTGTATCATACTGGTTTGTATATTACTTAATGAATGCTTGGGATATTCACCTTGTATATACAATCTTGCTCAAAATAGTAGTATGCTACTTGGTTTGATTCTACTTCAAGTGTACATGTGTTTATTTTTGTATATCGCCTATACACATTAGTAGAGCCCTTAGGATCTTTGCTTGATTACCAGCGATGTGATGGCCGTCACACTAGTGGGGCTGGGTGATCTATAAGCACATCCTTATGCAGGTCCCTGGTCGCTAGGACTATCGAGACAGGGCATCGATACTCCGGAGTAGACCAGCGCATGCGCTTCTCATCCCAGTGTGGGAGACGGTCTGTCCCACAGCCGTCAGTACGTCGTACTTGAGATAGTATGCGGGTGCTCGTTAGGTTACGGGTACACTGGACAGGACTCGTCGGGAACTGACTAGTTGGTATTATACCAATCGTCAGTTATCAGTTCCCAGGTGACATGAGTACAGCTTAGTCCGCTGACTTGACACTGTCATTCCGCCTCGAGTGTGTTCCCACTGTACTTTGATCACTACCCTACCACGGCTCAAAGGAGTCGTGCAAACAGGTAGTGGTTGGGTGCAGTCCCGAAGCACTTGGAGGCAGTGACGGTTAGACAGGATTCGTCTCTCCCGGTATTGGGGAGTGACATCGCGCTGTGTCTAGGAGAGCCATTACACGAGTAGTCCCTGGCCAGGGCAAACGAGATATACTGGTAGGTTTCCAGTGTTATCTCAGGGTGTTTTGGGCTTCGCTCCGGCACGACTTGTACCGCTATTGGGGGACTGACGCTTACCACCCCCCTAGGCCCGCCATGCGATGTATCAGACGAACAGACCGGACTGTACGGAGAATGTCACACTCAGGCTCAGTAGGAGTTCAGATGGGTTTCGCATCGTCGGTCTTCTTGTCGGCATTACCTGGGGACCGTTACGCACAGCTAGTGCCGCTTGCGGTCTGTGGTTAAACCCACTGCCAGCGTAGTGTCGAGTCTTTAGAGTCCCACACAGAAAGCTTTTCGCCTTTAGGCAAAAGAGTAGAGGTCGCATGGTATTGCGACAGGTCGCATGGTTTTGCGACAGGGTTCGGTCACATCCGTGCACTTGTGCACGTACAGTGTCCGGACAGTTTACACTAGCGGGCTTTGGTTTAAGCCAGATCCTAGTGTACCTTATGGGATTGGATTTATCCAGTTTGCATCCGTGTTCCTCGGAACGCGGATGCGGGTGTGTATGCACAGTTGACAGTGAGGCAGAGGCAGCGGATTCTCATTAGGGTTGTTGACAGTTGACCGTTAACTATCTGACTTTATGCTCAACCCTAATGAGAATATGATATGTGATTAACTATTATATTAATTAAGTATTATGGTGATATGGTTGATGACTTATTGACTTTTGTTGACTTGTTGACTTTGTTGACTTGTTGACTTTTGTTGACTTGTTGACCGGTTGACTAGGTTTGACTAGTTGACCATCATGATAACCATAGCCATCATTTTATGGCAAAGACTTTTGTTTACTTGCTCATTTGTGTAAAATGAGTGCATGAAATGATATGGTTGTGGTTGCTTCTAACCATCACATAAGACTTTTTTTGATATGATGAGTTATGATCACTTTGGATTATGAGAGGGTGAGAGACAAAATACTTGCTCATTCTTTCTTGCTCATTCTCTCTCTTGTTCTTGAGCTCTCCTCTTGCTCTCACCCTCAACCTCTTGCTCCCTCTCTTGATCTATGGTTCTCTTGTCTCATGAGTTGAGAATCAAGAACCATAGATAAAATCCCATTCTATTTCTTCTCTACTCATTCTAGTTCACTAGGTTTAGCAAACCAAGTGAACTAGTTTCTTCAAAGAACGAAGAAGGAGCTAAAGGTTGGAGCTTTCAGGTGGATCTATCTTCGGCGTACGGAGACGACGAGAAGACGCCATCGGACCACCATCGGAGCTTTGAAGACGAAGGAGTTCAAGACAAGCAAGGTATAACCCCCTAACCGAGTAGCTAAAACTCATAGTGAGGATGTTAGATAGATGTTTAACCAAGATCCGGGTTTTAGGTCCATGTTACCATCTTTAAGAAAATCGTATTTTACCAAATTCCGCATTCCCGAAAGTACCGGGAGAGGTAGCATGGACTTACATAACCAACCAACCAACCCATATCAATATTCTTCTTATCATAATATTGATCCTACTCCTACCCAAGTTCAGCAACCATTCTGTTCCTATCAATCCAATCCGACTTTTCCACCTACTCTAGACAATTCTTCTAATCAGTCATTTGGGAGTTTTAATTATCCACAGGAATTTCAATCTTATACTGAAACCCCTTATCAACCCAAGACTAGTCTGGAGCAGACATTAGAAAAATTTATGGAACTGACGAATCAAATTATGAAGGATTTGGGTAGTAAGACAGAACTGTACACCCTTCCTAATCAAACCTCCCCATTCCAAACTGAAATCCACAACTCCAGCTTCATAGATTCATCAAGTACAATGTAGATAAGTTGTGTGACTTTGTAGTGTTTGATATACCCAACTGTGAAGGGTCCATTTCAAGTGAAACCACACCCAACCCTTGTGATCTCTACACCTCCACTCTTAAACCAAAACTGATTGAAAACCATACTTTTGATGAGGAGTTTGAGAATTTTAACCTTCACTTGAATGAGGTGATTGACGTTGGGGATATTTTGATTGATGAACCCGAAATATTGGATGATTTTGTCCCACCAATTCATCAAATCCTTTCACTTCCTTGTGGTCATCATCTTGAGCCTTTAATTCTTCCTGAACCCCAAATATGTCTTGAAGTTGATGATAATGGTATACCCGAAGATCAGACCGAAATACAGCCTCCATCTTCCACATCTGGTTCAGCAACACTCGACACACCAATTTGTTTACCCATTTCACCTTCTACTTTCTCCGGTTCTTCTTCTGTTCCTATAGTTTCAGTGAGTTTTTATAAATCACAATCCGTTAATTCAAGTTCAATAATACCAGAAATTCAACTTGATTTAGATATTTTTGAAAATGAGGTAGATAAGTTTTTCGAGTCCTCTACCTCAATGATTTTTGATAAATCAAGTAGAATAAACTCTGGCACAAAACTCTTCGACAGCAAAATGTTCAATCACACCATCGATAAAAGTTCTGAAGAACTTTTTGCTGACGAACTTGAATTTTTAAAAAATACGGATTTTGTGACTAATCAATCTCCACTTATAGAGGTTGAACCGTCCCCATTCTTTCTTCCTAATCATTCACATTCATCCCCATTCTTTCTTTTCTCTAATTCCAAACCCTTTCTAGACCACCTCTTATCCCTTCCCTATTTTTTCTTGACTCGATACAACCTATTCTTCCACCAACCTATACGCTATACTGATAAAATCTTTGAATGGTTGGTATTAACTTTTGGTCTTTCTAAAGCCTTACTTTGACCAAATAACTCACCCCCTCTTAAAATGCTTCGTATTGTCTAACTTATGTTTGAGGGGGGGTATATTTTTGGCTCTTGAACATAACTTTTGTCCTCAAATTTGTGAGCCAAAAATAAGTTTGGGGGAGGATTTTCATTTTCATATATTTTTGCCCCCATTAATAATGTCCCCCAAAGCTTACAGGTTTTTGTGATCCAGCAGATAGCAACAGTGAGGACACTGTTGAAAACAAGTTTTGGGGAGGTTTGTGCTTATTTACACATCAATTTGCATCATATTTTGCATAATCACAACATTTTCAAAAATTTTAAAAAAAAATTCTTTTATAACAAAAGAGTAGAAAGTGAAAAATTACATCCAAAAGATAGGAATAGTTTAAGAAAACCAGGAAAATTAGAAGTTTTCTTCAACGAACTAGTAAAAAGTAGTTATGAGCCGTTGTCCCAAGGGTTAGTAAGATGAAGGAAGTCACTAATCTGAGTATAAAAATAAGTCTGAAAAATAGTTTCTATTCTGGAAGCCAAACATTTGAATGTTGATACCCTACTATATACACTTACACACGTCTTGAAACTCGGGATAGTAGAGGATACTTTGAAATGCTCTTGTCTAAAAGCCAAAGTATGAAGGAAATAAAAAATAAAAAATGAAGAAAATATAAAAATGGTGAAAGAAAAAAAATGAACACTTGTTTTGTATCGCCAAGGCAGCAATAAAAAAAAAATATAGCGAGGGTGCCTCTTCACCTAGTGCCCTAAGGCCAACTGGTCTGGGAGTCACCGCTAAGCCTTAGGTGGTGCAAGACGAGGAAAATATTATCACCTAATCAGCAAGCACATAAGTAATCGGTTGGTTAGTACCTCAAGAAGTATTAACGGCCGCATGAAAATGTGTGAGCAAATCTTAATATTCATCAAAATAAAAAGTACTATGGTAGATGGACAAGAGTATGATAGCTTGAATTGAATTCTCCGAGTGTAGGGATGTCCATTTCACACACATGGGGTTATATGATCAATGTTTGGATGAAAGATTGGAATGAAGAATAAAGACGATGTTTTATTGAGGGATGATGTGATTTCCAACATTTTTCATGACTATTAAGATAGGGCTCATGACAACTGAAAAGCTAGTGTAGTTGGAAACTCTTCTTTTTCAAGGCCTTTCTTTTATGGTTCTTATCTTTATATGTAAATTTCATCATCTTTCTTTTGTTATTGGATTTTATGCGTGTAATCCGCTGAAAGCCGTCAGGAGACAACACTCCTCCTACTAAGGACACCTAGAGGTTTAACGGCTTGTTGCACGTGCTCAGTGCAATCGTGTTGCCTACGAAAGTGTGCTTAGTTTTCTCCTTTCTTTTTCTCCTCTTAAATAAACTAGTTTGCTCGGTACGATCAAAAATAAGTTTGGAGGTATTTGTTCAGTTGATAAAAATGCGCATTTGTATTACATTTTTCCTACCATTTTCATATTAAAAAAGGACTTTAATATAATATATTATACATATGAGGGTTTATATGTTAAAACACCATTTTCCATGTGTTAATATATTTTAATTATCATTTGGTAGGAAAATGTATGCAAATATTATTGATCTATTCCTAGTAGAACAAAGTCTACTAAAATCTTATTTGAGTTGTTGTGCAGAATATTTCCAAGTTGTTATGCAGAATCTATCAAACAAATCAAGTTGTTGAAAAAAACTTGCCAAATTAAGAAGCAAAACATGGAGACCAAGTCTGGAAGCAACCGAGAGAAAATTTCTGAATTCTAAAGATGCCTAGGATTGCCAAATGTCAAAATCATAGAACCCAAGAAAATTGGTAAAGAGATCCTCACCATTGGCCGCGGAACCGCGGCCAAACCCTCCTGTTGGCCGCGGATCCGCGGCAATCTAGAGAGATTGTATGCTAAAATTTTGTGGAGTAAATCTCTGCTGAATGTTGCCAAGTTTACAACTAAAAGATTCTGGCTTTGCACTATAAAAGGGCATCGAGGGCCTCTTGGAAAAGCTATCAAGCCGACGAGATCACGAAGTCCAAGACGGCTCACGCATCCAGTCTGATCATGAACGGTTCATCTACCTCCTTAGAAGAGATCGAGAAGAAAACTGGGTTTTTGTAATCATTTTCTAAGGAATCAAAGTGTAGATTGTTCAAGTTGACTAATAAAGGTAGTTATTTTATTTAATTCTTTTGCATTATACTTTATGTTTTCCCTCTTTATCTTTTCATCTTCTTTTCCCAACATGCGCGAGTAATTCTCCGCTTGTTACGGTTCGTAGGATTAGGGTAGGATAATGAACGATAAAAATCCCTAAACCCTTTTTAAGTCCTATAAAATTTAGGAACTTTATCAAAAGAATCATTAACATCCTAATCGGGCGCGCTAGCAATTCTTTGCTAGTTCCGACCACGATTAGAGATTAGATTAATGATTATTTTGGTAAAGGCTAGATATGAACGGAGTTCCGTGTCGAGATAAGGGTTAAGAGTGGGATTCCCTTTCCCTCCAGAAACCCTAATCTATACGCATCACCGTCGTTCTAGTTTTAAATCTATTAAAGGAAAAAATGGGTAACTTTTAATTAATCGTTCATAACTACTAAATGCTAACGAACCCTACAAGCCCCCTTATTATATTAACTACATCCTTAAAATAATCTAGATCTATATTTTTGCATTCTTGCTTAACGTAGATCTAGAAACCATTCTACAACATTCTTTCTTCCTCCTCTCTTTTTCAACACATCTAAAGTAAGAGTAAAAGATTCAATGTTTCCCAGAGGACGACCCGTACTTATCTCGTTCTAGCTACACGCGACACCGTTATTGATTGCGGTTAACTACACAAACACTTTTTCATATCAATCAGTTTTCATCAAAGGCCTGGCTTGGACTATGACGAAACATTTTCTCCAGTGGCTATGCTCAAATCCATTCGGATCCTTCTCGCCATTGCTGCCTTCCACGATTATGAGATGTGGCATATGGACGTAAAGACGGCTTTTCTAAATGGAAATTTGGATGAGTGGGTCTATATAGATCAGCCAGAAGGTTTCAATCAGAGTGGGAGCAGCGGGAAAGTGTGCAAGTTGCTTATGTCCATTTATGGACTAAAGCAGGTATCGCGGAGTTGGAACATCTGTTTTGATGAAACGGTCAACGAATATGACTTTATCAAATATCCAGATGAACCATGTATATATAGTAAGTTTGTAGCACGAACTGTCATATTACTCGTCTTGTACGTGGATGACATTCTCTTGATAGGAAATGACATTCCTATGGTACAATCTGTCAAAGGATCCTTGTCACACAGGTTCTCCATGAAAGACCTGGGTGATGCCTCTTATAGTCTGGGGATCCAGATCTATCATGATAGATCTAAGAGGATGTTGGGACTTTCACAGTCCAGGTATATCAACACTATACTGAGAAGATTCAGTATGGAAGATTCAAAGTGCGGTAATTTACTGGCTTGTCACGGAATCACCCTCTCCAAAGAGATGTCTCCCAAGACTGATTTGGAAAGGGATCGCATGTCAGTTATACCCTACGCTTCTGAGGTAGGCTCTATAATGTATGCGATATTGTGTACCAGACCAGATGTAGCATACGCACTAAGCGTGGTAAGTCAGTATCAGTCAGACCCAGGGGAGAAGCACTGGATAGCAGTAAAGAACATTCTCAAGTACCTGAGAAGGACTAAGGATATGATCTTGGTTTACGGCGGAAAAGACCTCCAGATCGAGGCTTTTACTGACTCCAGCTTCCAGAGTGACAAGGATGACTCCAAGTCCATGTCAGGTTATGTCTTTAGCCTCAATGGAGGGGCGGTGTGCTGGAAGAGTTCCAAACAGGACACCGTTGCTGAGTTGACGATGGAAGCTGAGTATATCGCAGCTTCTGATGCCGCAAAAGAAGCAGTCTGGGTAAAGAAGTTCCAGAACATCAGGTGGTTCCATCCATTGTTGATCCAATACCTTTGTATTGTGACAACAACGGGGCTATAGCTTTAGCGAAGGAACCGAGGTCCCATCAAAAGTCCAAACACATCTTGAGGCGGTATCACCTCATCAGGGAGATCATAGATCGCCGGGAGATCGAGGTCTGGAGAGTTGCTACAGAGGAGAACACTTCAGATCCATTCACAAAGTCCTTACCTCAAACACAGTTCGAGAGGCTATTCGAGATGATAGGTCTTCGATACGCCAGTACATGGCTCTAGTGCAAGTGGGAGATTGTTAGTGTATATGCCATAGGGGCCATTATTGTATCATACTAGCTTGTATATTACTTAATGGAAGCTTGGGATATTCACAGTTGTATTAACAGTCTTGCTCAACACAGTAGTATGATACTTGGTTTATACCTATCTTAATATGTGTATATGTTTCTTTCAGCATATCACGAATACATATTGATAGAGCTCATAGGATCTTGCTTGACTACCAGCATTGTGATGGCAGTCACACTAGTGGGGGCTGGGTAGTCTACAAGCACATCCTTTTTCAGGTCCCTAGTCGTAGGATTATCAAGACAGGGCATCGATACTCCGGAGTAGACTAGTGTGTACGCTTCTCGTCCCATCATGGGAAATGGTCTATACCACAGCTATTAGTACGTTGTACTGGAGATAGTATGCAGGTGCTCGTTGGGTTACGAGTACACCAGACAGGACTCACAGGGAACTGTTGGTTGGTATTATACCCGTCATCAGTTAATAGTTCCCAGGTGACATGAGTACAGTATAGTCCATAGACTTGATACTGCTACTTCGCCTCGACTGTGTTTCCACTGTTCTTAGATTGCTACCCTACCATGGCTTGACTGAGTCATGCAAACAGGTAGCAGTTGGGTGCAGTCCCGAAGCACTTGGAGGCAGTGGCGGTTAGATAGGATTCGACTCTCCCTGTGTTGGGGGTTGATATCACGCTATATTTGGAGAGCCATTACGCAAGGTCCTTGGCCAGGGCAAGCGAGATTTACTGGTGGGTTTTCCAGTAACTTCACAAGGTGTAATGGGCATCACTCCGATACGACTTATACCGCTTTTAGGGGACTGACGCTTGCCGCCCCCTTAGGCCCGATATGCGATAGTCTTAGACGAACAGACCGGACTGTACAGAGATTGTCACATCAGCCTCAGTAAGAGTTCAGATGGGTTTCCTCATCGACCTTCTTATCGACATCTACCTGGGGAAAGTTACGTACAGCTAGTACCGCTTGTGGCCTGTGGTTAAACGCACTGCCCGCGTAGTGTCGAGTCTTTAGAGTCCCACATAGAGGGTTTCCCTACTTCGGGCGAAACGATATAGAGGTCGTATGGTTTTACGACAAGGTTCAGACATATGCGTGTACTTGTGCAGGTATGATGTTCGGACAGATTATACTAGCAGGCTTTGGTTTAAGCCAGATTCTAGTACTGGATTACTGGATTTATGCAGTCTCAGTATATCCATGTTTTTCGTAAATACGGATTGGAGGGGCATTCTCGTAATTACTCGAGAAGCTTCTAGAAGAAAAGTGACTCATTATGTTTTAATTCATTTATGAATTAAACTTAATAAGGTGAAGAGGTGATGTGTTCTTTGCATTAAATGATTTAATGACTCATGAGATGATTCATCTTTTTGTATTAAATGAAGCATGGTTGTAATTATCATATATGATTTTATTTGATAATTATCATGCTTCATGATATACACAAAAGAGTTATATTTTCATAAAATAATGACAAACACATTCTCTCTCCTCAAGCTCTCTCATCTTCTTCATCTTAACCCTAATCCTCTCATGTATTGAGAACCCGAGGGTTAGGAAGACTAATAGATCCTTAATCTATTTCTATATCTTCTAGGTCACTTGGATTGACAATCCTAGCCACTTAATTACCTCAAGTTAGAGGTTAAAGCTTGAACAAGGAACTCTCGGGTAGATCTTCTATTACCTCGAGGAGGCCGACGAGGAGGTGAACAACAAGAAAAGGAAGGACTAGTATCTTGAGGTGTAATCATCCATCATAGTAGTTTAGCACTTCTAGATAGTTTGTTAGTTAGGATTTAGCAAAGATCCGTTTGATAGTCAATGTTACTTTGAACAAAATGATTGTTTTAGCTATTCCGCCTCCCCGCATCTTGTAGGGTGTGTAACGATGACTTACAATCAAATGATCCTGGGGAGACTCACTGGACAGCTTTGGAGAACCTTCTTGAGTACTTGAGATGCACTAAAGAAACGTTCTTGGAGTTTGGTAACGGTGAACTCCAGTGGGAGTCCTTTATCAACTCGAGCTTCCAGAGTGATAAGGTCGACTGTCAGACAGTCACAGGCTTTGTCTTTACCCTAGAAGTGGGGAGGAATGTTGGAAGAGTTCCAAGCTAGATACCGTGACAAACTAGACGATAAAGGATGGATACATCACTATCAACGATGCTACCAAAGAGGCAGTCTGGGTGTATATATGTTCATAAGATGAACCAGGTTCCTACCATTGTGAGACAATGGAGTTGTGGCTTTGGCCTAAGAACCCTCGTCCCATCAGTGATCCAGACATATTCTAAGGAAGTATCACCTGATCATGGAGATGGTTGATCTCCAAGAGATCGAGGTTAGCAGAGTTGGCGCGAAGGATAACACGGTGGATCCACTCACAAAGGCCTTTCCTATGAGTGACTTTTATAGGACGTTGGGTATGAGATACTACAACAACTGGCCTTAGTGCACGTAGGTGATTGTTAGTTGTATGTATGCCCTAGAGGCCATTATTGTATATGAGATGTATATTATAGTGGATGCTTGGATATATATAGGGAGGATTTTCTTGCCGACATAATAGTACGCTATCTGGTTGCTCTTTATCTTAACATGTACACTTACTGTCTCTCTTTTACATGTTGATAAAGCCCTTAGGATGTGTACTTGACTACAAGGATTATGATGCAGATCATACTAGTAGGGCCTGGGCAGTCCATGAGTTCATCTTTCAATTGTTCCTAGTCGAGGGAATATCGAGACAGGGCATCGATATTCCAGAGTAGACTAGCGTATAGCTTGTTATCCCATGTGATGGGCGATGGATGATCCCATATCCATTGGTGTTTGACATCAGAGATTGTATATGAGTGCTCAGAGGAGACTGGGTACACTGAATGGATGGACCGAGAACTTCTAGAAGGTATTATACCTCACGTCAAATAGCAGTTTTCTGGTGACACTGGTACAGGTTCGTCTGTCGACCAGAGATCGTCACAGAGTCTTGTGTGTCTCCCACTGTCCTTTGATTTCCACCCTACCACGGCTCTACTGAGTCATGAAAACAGGTGGTTTTTGGATACAGTCCCAAGTCACATGGAGGCAATGAGCGACAGGAGGAGATTCGTCTCTCACGGTATTGGGGGTTGTTGTTGCGCTATGCCCGACTGGCCATAAGTGGAAAACCCTAGCCAGGATAGATGAGATTTACTGGTAAATGTTATCAGTAGTTTCTTAACCCGTTATGGACCTTGAATCGGCATGGCTTATCAAGCTATTGGGGTCTGAGGTTTACCACCCCTAGGCGAGATATGCAACATATCAGACGAAAAGATCGGACTGTACGGTAGTGTTACTGAGTGGATTCGCAAGAGTATGAGCAGGATTGCTTGTTGATCTTCTAATCGCTCAATACCCGGGTGGCCGTTACGTTTAGCAGGCCTCTTGCGGCTTGCGGGTGTTTGATATGATCATCACCTACTGCCGGCGTATTGACGAGTCTTTAGAGTCCTACACAGAGGTTTCCTGGCTCAGGAGAAACGGGAAAAAATTCATTTATAATGGAGGAGTTCCATATAAGATATGTGCGGTACCGAGACTAATACAAGTTTGTGATACCGTATTCTATTCCCGCGATTTGTGTCATTAGTCGGTTATATGCGATATAGCCTGGTTATCGAATCAAGTGTTGATTCGATAAATTGATACACATGATATTAGTCGGTTATATGTGATATCGCCGGATTGTTAAATCAAGTGTTGATTTAATAATCTAATGTATAATTATATATATTTGATATATTAATTTGCATTAACTAGTATTAGCTCACTTAAGATTTCTTTTCTCACTTGATTGTGCATTAAGTATATATGTGATAAATATTTGTGTACATGATTTTGTATCATGCTTGCTGATACATGCAACATGGCTGTGTGTGTGACTTACACCATGTTTATAATAATGCGAGGGTTTTTATTTATCATAGTAATTCAAACTTGGTGAGAATTTGTCATGCTTGGAAGCTTGGAGAAGCTTGAAGCATCTTTGAATAAGTCCGCTTGTTTTTACTTAAAGATAATTATTAACCAACCTATTATAATTAGCCATGGTTTAGTCTCTACAATGGTTAGTATAGGATACTTACTCACCCATGGTTGCTATTCACCACTTGATTTATTCTTGAGTTGTTTTCTTCATCTCCTTCTTCTAGCTCTCTAGCTTCATGGAAAATGGTGAAAATGAGTAAGAATATCAAATCTAAAGTGAGCAAAATTCCTACCTCATCATCCTCTACTACTAGCCATTTAGTTTAGGGTTTTCTCTTCATAAAGTTCATCACCTAGTGAAGAGGTAGCTTGGGTTTGAGTCTCCTCGACATAGATCATCTTCGGTCTCGAAGACTTCGAGCAAGGTTATTCATTTCTCCAAGGGAACCCATACTAGAGTTCGGGAGATCACTACTTGCAGCGAAGGGACTTCTACACGGAGCTTTAGAAGAGAAGGACCGGTCTACAAAGATTGTATTCCTCATTCACTTGTTTTAATGTTTGATTACATGTTCATATTGTCTAGTTACTCTAGTTAGATCCTAGTCTAGGGTTCCTTAGCACTCTTGTATTTTTGAAATTGGCATGGTAGTTGCATAGAAAACACAGTAGGGTGCTGAGGAATCCCAACACTTTTCTGTGTCATGCTTGATGATAAAGATTACATGGGTGTATGAGACTTATACTATGCCATTGGATTATTAGGGTTTTATTTATTTAATGCAAATACAAATTTGTGGGAATTAAGCATGGTTGGAAGCTTTGGAAGCTTGTGGAAACCATTGACTTAGTCCACTAAATTTGTCTTGCATTAGATATTTTTAACCTAACCTTAATCTTTAACCATGGTTATGTCTCTACGGGGGTTATATGAGATATTTCTCACCCATGGTTGCTATTCACTCTCTCATCTATTATTCTCTTCATCTTCATCTTCAACAAGAGAAAGCTCTCTAGGTTTTGGTGAGGAAAAGAATTAGAGTGAGAAAAAGAATTCTAAAGTGAGCAAAATTCCTACTTCATCATCCTCTACTAGATTAGTTATTTAGTTTAGGGTGTTAGCTTCACTAATCCCTAATTAGTGAAGAGGTAGCTTGAGTTGGTGTCTTCTCAAAGTAGATGATCTTCGTCCTCGAAGATCATTGAGCAAGCTAGTTCATTTCGACTAGTGGAGCCTACGGAGAGTCCGGATCACCACTACTTGGAGCGAAGAGACTTCTACATGAAGCATTTGAAGTGAAGGACCGGTCTACAAAGGTTGTATTCCATATTCACTTAGATGTAAAGTTGTTTACATATTGCATTTTCTAATTCTCAAGTTAAGATTCTAGGGTTAGGGTTAAGTACCATGGCAATTTTTTGAAAATGGCATGGACGATACCTCCCGAAACCTTGCTGTCGTGCTAGGAAACCCTACAGTGGTATCAGAGACAAGCTAGAGAATTAGACGATGTTTGTTATATTACGAAACGGAAACTACTTCGCAACTTAAAACATTGAAATCAACTTTCTGTCGATTTTTAAATGGGCTCTAAAATTTTTTAACCAACCGCAGAATGTTGTATGTGATATAACATGAAGACTGGACAAATACGAACCAATTTGGCCGGATTTGACCCGACAACATTCAAGGAATTTCCGAGCTGGCTGGACCTGTGTGCAATTCTTGGGTTCGTATTCGTTTGGTGTTCCAGTTTCTGGGTTTTGGTGTTTCAGGTGTTGCTTGTTTTTTTTCTAAAATTGCATGAGATGTTAATTTTCTATAAAGGCATATCAGAGTGTTTCGTAGTCGTAATTCTAACATTATTTCGGGTTATTTAGACGGCGTTAAAAGGTTCGAACGGATATCAAAAACCAAATTTTTTTCATAACGGAAAATTTTCAAGAGTTGGATTTTTTCCATGTTAAAGAACATTCAAAAATCATGCAAGTAATGCGATGGACCCTCTAGAACAACGAAACCCTAACCCGATTCTGTGATCGTAAGAACCGCCACCAAACCCTAGGGTTTGCGGTAGTTCCGCGGCGCCATAGGTGAGGCAAGGGTTGACCCTTATACGGTTGGTCCATAGGTACTGTGGCATGTACTGAGTATTTTTAAACTATGCTCAAGTGTTGAGCTCTTTGTGAAATTTTGGGTGTTTGTTTATTCGATCGGAATATTTAACATCGTTTAGCTTTTTCGGGAATGTGATACAATATTTGGAATTCATATTGTTAGGCATGAAATACGAGGTACGTGATATTTCGGGTTTATGATGTCTTAGGTGATTGTGGATTCCAAATATTGTAGTTTGATATTTTCTTTTATGCAACCGTAAGTGTAATATGTGGTATATTGCTGGTTTCGTTGCTATCTGTCAACGACAATTGGGATACACATATTTAATTACGTTGATGACATGTGATGTTATGTGTTGTTGTGATATGTTATATTGGATCGTCGTGTTTTGATTAGCTGGGGGTTTTATGTGAGATGAGAGTTTTTATTTTCATTCATTTAAAATTCATTGTATGTAATATTCTTTTATTGGGGCACTTCCGTGTAAGACTACGGTAGCGCCCCGGCCGTCATTCTGACGCCAAACGCGGAACAAAAAAAATTATAACTGGCGCTATCGCATACTATAACCCGGATCTTGCCATTAACGCTAAACCAAAAAACTGTAAAGAGGTAGAAAGGCTATACCGATTGATCGGAGTCTTTCGGTCTTTAGCCATTATCTCACGCTCCTCGCAGCAACTCCGATCTCTTTGCTCCTCGTCGAGGTGGCACCACATCTACGGATCTTTAAACGAGCTCCCGCCTCTATACCGAGGCAACTCGGTCATCAAGTTTGCTAAAAGAGATGACCAAGATGAAGTAGAGAACGAGTAGAATACTTTGTCTCGTGCCATCCAAAACTATAGATGAACGGTTAATCGAAGTTGCCTTGTGAGAAGAAGATCAAAAGGAAAGAGCTTTGGATTTTGTTCTCAAATGAAATGAATCAATTTCTCACAAAGTGAGAGAGTGGAAATAGTGAGGGGGCTTCCTCAAGTGGCCAACCATATAAAGGGGAGGAGGGGGTGAGGGCAAGCCCAAGTGGTGACCACAAAGAAAATATCCTTCTCAATTCAAGAAGCAAAAAATGCAAGGCATGAGTCACACAAAGCTAGAAGCTTCTTTCTAGAAACTTCCATGTGACTCACCCAAAAACAAAGAAACTTATCCTTTCATCCAAGATATTTTGGCCTTAGCTAGAATGATAGAAATACGGCCAAAAAGAAATGCACGGATTAAACAATGTTTAACCGGGCGGTCAAAAACTGTCAACTTCGAAAAGCGATCCCGAAACGAATTTCAGGATAACCCCGTAACTGTATATACATACCCGCATTTGTATTACGACAGAATACAAATGCAACTGAGACAAAGATATTATATCTACACAATATAATACTAGGATCCGGCTTAAACCAAAGCCCGCTAGTAAAATCTGTCCGAAACACGACACGTGCGCAAACGCACGTGCATTTTCGAACCCTGCCATAAAACCATACGGCCTCTACAACGTTTCGCCCAAACTTGGAAAACTATCTGTGGGGTACTCTAAAGACTCGTCAGTACCCTGAAAGTGGGTTTAACCACAAGCACGTCAGCGGCACTAGCTCTGCGTAACGGCTGCCCATGTACTGACCTCAAGGGAAGCCGATGAGCGAACTCATCCTGGAACCCTACTGAGCCTATCAGTGAGAATATACATACAGTCCGGTCCGTTCGTCTTTGAGAATCTCATATCGGGCCTTGGGGGCTGGTAACGTCAGACCCCCAATAGCGGTATAAGTCATGTCAGAGTGTAGCCCAGAACACCTTGAGATACTACTGGAGTACCTACCAGTAAATCTCCTTCCTCGGCTGAGGGCTTTGTGTAATGGCTCTCCTAGACACAGCTGATCTCACCCCCAATACCGGGAGAGACGAATCCTCTGCCGATCCGCTCACTTGCCTCCATGTGGCTCGGGACAGTACCAAAAAAAACCTGTTTGCAAGACTCCTTTGAGCTGTGGTAGGGTAGAAATCAAAGAACAGTGGGAACTCACACGAGACAAATGACGACCTCAGGTTGATGAACTAACCTGTACACATGTCACCACGGAACTGCTATCTGACGCTCGGTATAATACCAACTAACAGCTTCCCGGCGAGTCCTGTCCGGTGTACTCATAACCCAATGAGCACCTGTATACATCTTAGGTGATACAAATGACACCAGTAGCTTGTGAGACCGGCCACCGCCCTTCGTCGGGGTCCCGACTGTATACACTAGTCTACTCTGGAGTATCGATGCCCTGTATGGAAACTCCTACGACTAGGGACCACTTTTAAGTATGTGCTTATGGACTGCCCAACTCTCGCGTATATGATCGCCATCATACTGTTGGTAGTCAAGCAGGATCCTAAAGGCTCTATCAACGTGTAATAGTGAACAGTCACCTAAAGCTGTACACGATGATAAAGGCAAACCAGATAGCATACTATCATCTTGAGTAAGATTGTCCTACCGGTGTAGGTCCTCCCTCAATCATTGCAATCACGTACCTGCGATCCAATAATTGACTTTGAGGGCACTATATCCAACAATCTCCCACTTGCACTTAAGGCTAATTATTGCAATGTCGCATACTCACAGCCCGTGTGATACCGAACACCCAACTCCTCTACTAATCAGTTTCACAAAGCTCGTTTGTAAAACTCTTGTGTTCGAGAAATAGCCTCAATGAGTGGATCCGCCCTGATGTTTCTTTCTATATCTCTCTTAATCTTAAGTTCGCGGAGAAAACCATCTCCCGAATTGAGTAATACCTGTCTTAGAATATGTCTGGATATCTGATGGGACCTAGTTCATAAATGAACTCCAAATCCAAACTTCTTAGACTGTATCGTCAACTGAATCCCTGCACCATGTCTCCTACAGTATCCTCTTGGACCACCTGTCTATAATACTGTCCCCTTTGTCAGAGGGAAAATTATAACTCTGACAATCACTCTGTCATCCATATCACCTTTGAAGCCTGGAATGATAACCGTCCCCCGAAGGAGGCTGCCGTTATCAAATCCCTAGAACATCCACTTATGTTGTAAAACTGCTTCCGTATGTTTCTCCAGGATTGGATTAATATAAACTTATTGCATCTAGTGCAAAAACAACATCTGGTGTGGTACTTGACATCTGATGATCAACTCAATTGCCTAAGCAAGTGATCTGCCAATCATGCACACTCCTCTCCCTTTTAGTCTGTAAGACACCTTTAGAGAGGGTGACTCCATCACCTGCAGGTACACCACCTTGCCAGGAGTAATCTATTCTAAAATACTAATAGAATACAGTCAAAGTACCCACATTGGGAAACTACCCAAATCTAGATCTAAAACTATAGATCTAGAAACCAGAATGTCAGATATTATATCCATATCCTTTGTGGAGAAACAACTGTGTGACGACCACAGTACAACCGATCGTAGTATAGGAATTTTACATACAACTCTGTGTATGTCATCCAAATACCAGGACATCACACCCCACTACCTTCTTAACAGATCCATCCCCTATTCTAATGAAGTCAAACCCATGACTGTCACAACAAAATTAGATGATCTAACTCCGCTATATCTGCTCTAGTCTATAAATAGACATAAGCTACATGCCCACTATGCTTCCGCTGCTCCTACTGACCACAACAACCCTCTGACAGAATAATATATACGTTCACTTCTAAAGCTAGTTTAGAACGACGCTATACTTAACCTCCTGCTGGGTCTCATAGTCTGGAACAACAGTAGTGTCAAGTCTAGGTAAACAAGAACTTCCCTGTCACCGTCCTTGAGGCTACCAAAGCACCTCTCGGGTGTCTTAAGTTACCCACCATATCTGTGGAGTGGCTAATGGAATATCAAACCTGATTGAATCTATAGGTCCTATTAAATTTTCCGTAATCGTTTGCGGTTCTGGAATCACTTCCAGTTCTACCATATTCCCACTACTGTTTTCTGAAAAAATCCATTTTACTAAAACTGTGGCGAGTCAAGAACAATATCACTATTGATCTTCCAGATGGTAGAAAGTCAACCCTCGTCATAGCCTGGGCCAACCCGCAAACTGCCATTACAGAAACGTGCCCTGAGTTATCCAGATTCTAGTTTTAAGCATAAGCCGGACAACTCCCCGTACCTTAATATCGTTAAGATATGAACCATTCTATATCCAATATAGAAACTTTGGCACTTATTTAATTGGAACCAGATTCTAATCATGCAGCTGTCTCCCGTGCATATCAACATAATGGAGAGAGGCTAATCATCATTACTCAACTTAGGAATACATCCAATTATGAGCAACCTGAAAGAGAAACAAGTTTCTCAAAACCATTACTATCAACCGAATACCAATCACAAATATCTACATCTTCGATCTCTTTGAAGAATCCTGATACTTGCGAGACCTAGTTCTCTACTTTATTCCTATACCCACAACTTCTCAAAACTTAGACATTGTATTTCTACGAAACACTTGTCTAAAAACTAGAGAAGCCACAAGTGAACAGAACATAGTACGAGGACCAACCCCTTTGTCCTGATGGACACTGGACAACATACAATATTCTGTATAAGTCCGCTGAGTTGAATAACTCAAAACCTGTGCATCATAGGTTGAAAACTGTACTTATGGTTAAGAACTACTCCGTTGTTCAATACTCCTTACCCAATCGTCAACAGATATAGGTAAATGTCATGGACATAATTTCAAAAAGTTATATCTCACTTTATAAAAATAAACGTATAGATATATCATTTTGAAATTGGTGCACCACAACGGATACTCAAAACCAAATACACGTCGTCCGGCGAAAACCCAGGAGACTTCCTCAAATATCACCAATTACAACGAATTCCGATATAAAGAGGATGATCACCTTATTCCCAATAACTTACTCCCACTCATCATCTGTAAAACCATACAGATGTGAGAATCATACCTGGTAAATACATACCCTGGAGTAAATATCTAATCGGGAAATCAGTTTTCCTTTAACAATGCACAGTGAAACTGAAACATGAAAATGTTTCGTAGGGGTATCTTGGTATTCCTAATAATACCACTTCCATAATCCAATTCATGACTGTAACCGTATATTTCTTTGCCATATCTCCAAATCACTTTATTTGTCTTTAGTCGTTACCTTCTATACACCATCGTTAGGCTAAGTTATTTCTTCCTTCCCTACCGATCGGCACCAGCCTATGGTTTGGAAGAAGACTATCAAGTAAGCATAATAGTTGTACTCTCCTAAAATAAGGATCCCTCGTAACCTAAGAGAAGGTGATGAGAGAAGGTGACTGAATAAAACCTTATTCTATTTCTCCCGAACTGGGGAAAAAAGCAAAAGTGAAGTAGGAATGGCGATGAAGTACATGGTTTGGTCGTGAATGATAGCAGTCGCAATTTACTTTGCCCTCTTTCTAATCCCTTTATTTTGTCTTAACTTGTTACCTTCTGTACACCCTACTTAGGCTAATTGGTTTTCTTCATTCCCTACCTTTCGGCACCTGCCTATGGTTTGGAAGAAGACTATCTAACAAGCATAATAGGTGTACTCTCCTAAACCAAGGAGCCCTCGCAACCTGAGAGAAGATGATGATAAAAGACAACTGAATAAACCAATTCAAATTCTCCTGAACCTTGATCCATCCTCGAAGAAGTCCCTTCGAGTTCGTATATAACCATACCATGAATCTATCCAATGGAAGTGGATGTTCGTAGTGATACGAGGTGTTCTGAGAAATTCAAAGGGTAAAAGAAGGAGCGGAAATGCTTATGAAACTAGGACAATCCCAAAGCCAGTATTTTAAGAAGGTTCGGTCAACTTGGTCACTAAGTCATAGTCTAGGGTCGGTCAAAGGTCGCTGCCAAAGAGAGAGAGAAAAGAAACATTCTGCGTGCACTCTAACCTAGATCAGAATGGTTATCACTTTATCTAATCTGGAAACCTCCCACTGTACTGTCAAATTCTCCTCCAAACCTGAAAGAAGAATCAATCGGGATCACCCGAAGAGTAAACCAACTCATCAGTGGGAATCGGGATCCAACTCTAATCGCATGCTAACATGAAGGAATCCACTCATGTTATCACACTCCAGAAGGTATGCGCATGCCTGGCAAGTTTCAGTTTCTTTAGAAACTCCCGATGTGATTTTTACCCCATGTTCTTATGACCTTGACAAAGGCCAACAAATCATAAGTCACATGTCAAGTTCTACCCGTCATTATCTTGTTAATTCGAACCCACCCGTACATACCCTTGACAAAGGCCAACAAGGTAATACGACTGTCCCAAACCAACTCATCTATCTATGCAACAGAAAAGTAACAAGCAGCTACCATCCACTATGCCTTGACGAAGGCCAACAAATATAGCATGAATACAACGTACTACCGTCTAAAATGACGGATGGCTACGGCTGGTTTTTGGAAAAAAAACCTTTAACGTAATGAACTTGATCTCGTTGAAGGAACCTGATAGCTTGTTATAAAAATATAGTGGCGAAAACATTTGCTAAAGAGGTCACTCCCGGTGAAGGGATCTCGTCCTTTTCCTCGTGGAATGAAGTGCTGGATATTCCAACTGAATACCGCGATGCAAAGCAACATGTAATCGACTATAGTGAAGTGATTAACCTGACGCAAACTTCTGCCCAAGGGGTCACTCCCGGTGAAGGGATCTCGACCCTTGCCTCGTCGAATGATGTGCAGGATATTCCAACTGAATACCACTTTGCAAAACAAAAGAAAACGTCTTTGTAATAACACTTTTTAAAACTGTTCGAACAACGTCCAAACAGGTTTGTTTTCCTTTGCATTGATCAAAATCAACGCAGTCCCATCAATTAATCACACCAGAAAAGAACGAAAGTAAAATGTACGTATATGCCATCCGCATTCGTCACTGGGTCTTGTCATCACCCGTTAGGTTACTTAACTAACGACAGAGCGGAGACTGGACTAGCACGGGTGTAAAACATATACAACATCTACTAGTATATATACCAATATACAATAATCACTCCAGGCGTGATAAATGCAACATTGCAGAAAAGTAATAAGCAACACAAAACAATACAGATAATCTGGGATCCCCGGGTTTCACAGAGCCGCTGCTGAAACCCGACGTTCCCCTGGTCATGTGGATAGCCTGTGCAATGAAACCTATGCCCCTACGGGTGTGGAAAGTTACCCGCCAAAACCTGAAGCGAGGTAGCTCCCTACAACATAGTGAATAGACCATCCAGCACTTCACGGAATCCGGTAACTTGGGCACCCCTCCTTGGGTCAACCTGTACCGCCTACGAGTGTGGCGAATAGTCTGCCAATTCTAGAGTGAGGCCCTCTGCCTCTCAAAGCCATGAGATGCGGACCCGTTGCCCTCCAGAACCCAGCTATCCGTGCACTCCGTCGTAGGGTAAACCTAGTACAGAAATGAAAAATATGTACAACGGCTACATCGACCTCAGCCCGGTCGTGCCCCAAAAGAATTTTATACGAACAGGCAGTGACGGCAGTCCACATGTTGGACGCTCGCCCCCCAATATCAAATGTACAAATAATTCCAAACTGCACTACCATTGCACACTGCTATCCACCACGACAAATCCACAACATCACAGCACAACACAGAACATCAACGCGAACGTCACGTTCGGAAATCCGTCTAAAAGGACTATAGCAATTAGACGCAATTTACCGCTCGAATGACATTCACGGTCGGAGATATAATGTAAGTACTGTAAACTAACAAGTTTAAAATTCCGATCGACAAAACTTCCCGAAGTGGGCCCCACGTACATCTGCAGTACACAAACAAGTTGGTAAAGGTTAATGGCATGGCTCTGATACCATGTAAGTCTACGGTAGCGCCCCGGCCGTCATTCTGAAGCCAAACGCGGAACAAAAACTTTTATAACTGGCGCTATCGCATACTATAACCAGTATCTTGCTATTAACGCTAAACTAACAAACTGTAAAGAGGTAGAAAGGCTATACCGATCGATCCGGGTCTTTCGGTCTTTAGCCATCATCCCACGCTCCTCGCGGCAACTCCGATCTCTTTGCTCCTCGTCGAGGTGGCACCACATCTACGGATGTTTAAACGGGCTCACGCCTCTATACCGAGGCAACTCGGTCATCAAGTCGGCTAAAAGGGATGACCAAGATGAAGTAGAGAACGAGTAGAATACTTTGTCTCGTGTCATCCAAAACCATGGATGAACGGTTAATCGAAGTTGCCTTGTGTTAAGAACATCAAAAGGAAAGAGCTTTGGATTTTGTTCTTAAATGAAATGAATCAATTTCTCACAAAGTGAGAGAGTGGAAGTAGTGAGGGGGGCTTCCTCAAGTGGACGGCTATATAAAGGGGAGGAGGGGGTGAGGGCAAGCCCAAGTGGTGACTACAAAGAAAATATCAAGAACAAATATCCTTCTCAATCCATGAAGCAATAAATGCAAGGCATGAGTCAAACAAAGCTAGAAGCTTCTTTCTAGAAACTTCCATGTGACTCACCCAAAAACAAAGAAACTTATCCTCTCATCAAAGATATTTTGGCCATGGCTAGAATGATAGAAATACGGCTAAAAAGAAATGCACGGATTAAACAATGTTTAACCGGGAGGTGAAAAACTGGCAACTTCGAAAAGCGATCCCGAAACGAATTTCAGGATAACCCCGTAACTGTATATAAATACCCGCATTTTTATTACGACCGAATACAAATGCAACTGAGATAAAGATATTATATCTACACAGTATAATACTAGGATCCGGCTTAAACCAAAACCCGCTAGTAAAATCTGTCCGAAACACGACACGTGCGCAAACGCACGTGCATTTTCGAACCCTGCCATAAAACCATACGGCCTCTACAACGTTTCGCCCCAACTTGGGAAACTATCTGTGGGGGATTCTAAAGACCCGTCAGTACCCTGGCAGTGGGTTTAACCACAAGCACGTCAGCGGCACTAGCTGTGCGTAACGGCTGCCCATGTACTGACCTCAAGGAAAGCCGATGAGCGAACTCATCCTGGAACCCTACTGAGCCTATCAGTGACAATATACATACAGTCCGGTCTATTCGTCTATGAGTATCGCATATCGGGCCTAGGGGGTTGGTAACGTCAGACCTCCAGTAGCG
This sequence comes from Agapanthus africanus, assembly GCA_030015575.1. Classification (NCBI taxonomy): domain Eukaryota; kingdom Viridiplantae; phylum Streptophyta; class Magnoliopsida; order Asparagales; family Amaryllidaceae; genus Agapanthus; species Agapanthus africanus. The sequence continues at coordinate 223,582,341 of JASDDO010000029.1, forward strand.
GTATAAGTCATGTCAGAGTGTAGCCCAGAACACCTTGAGATACTACTGGAATACCTACCAGTAAATATCCTGCCTCAGCCGAGGGCTATGTATAATAGCTCTCCTAGACACAACGTGATCTCACCCCAATACCGGGAGAGACGAATCCCCTGCCGATCCGCTCACTTGCCTCCATGTGGCTCGAGACTGTACCCAAAAAAAACTGTTTGCACGACTCTTTTGAGCCGTGGTAGGATAGAAATCAAAGCACAGTGGGAACTCACACGAGACAAATGATGGCCTCAGTTCGATGAACTAACCTGTACACATGTCACCAGGGAACTGCTATCTGACGCTAGGTATAATACCAACTAGCATCTTCTCGGCGAGTCATGTCCGGTGTACTCATAAACCAATGAGCACCTGTATACATCTTATGTGATCCAACTAACACCAGTGGCTTGTGAGACCGACCACCGCCCCTCATCGGGGTCTCGACTGTATACACTAGTCTACTCTGGAGTATTGATGCCCTGTCTCAAAACTCCCACGACTAGGGATCACTTTTAAGGATGTGCTTATGGACTACTCAACTGTCACGTATATGATCGCCATCATACTGTTGGTAGTCAAGAAGGATCCTAAGGGCTCTATCAACGTGTAATAGTGAACAGTCACCAAAAACTGTACACGATGATAAAGGCAAACCAGATAGCATACTATTATCTCGAGTAAGACAGTCCAACCGGTATAGGTCCTCCCTCAATCATTGCAATCACGTACCTGCGATCCAATAATTGACTTTGAGGGCACTATATCCAACATTCCGGGTTGAGGATGATGTTACCATCGATGTATATTATTTATTTTTCCGCATTAGGAAAGACCCAAGGTAGGGAGCACAAGTAACCAGGTTCTGGAGTCCAGTAGGAGACCATCTCGAGGAGTCGAGACCGGGTCTCCTAACTCTAGAATTTGTAGGGTTGCTTTCCGCTCTCGTAGGGGTCTAAGGATGTGGGTTTGGCTATTCATCGCAACCGTGGAATCCATGTTTTATACTGGATTAATTTAAAACACGGAATTCCTAGTATATCCAAAATTTCATATGTTGTCTTCTGCTGCTGATATTTTGTTATGTGATCACTTTATATGCATGAGACGAATGCTTTATTATTATATTATATGATATATAATAAACGTTGCTTATGTTTTGCACCCGCGCTAGTCCGGCCCCGCTATGCCGTTAGTTAAGTAACCTAACGGTGCATAACGGGACACTGAGGCGAATACGGATGGCATAAGCGTACGTTGTATTTTCGTTCCTTCTGTGATGCTTAGGAAGCATAAATGATTGGACTTCATTAATGGGATTAATGAAAGAAAAGAAACCTAAAAGATGTTGTAGAATTAAATTTTCAAAAAGGGTAGCTCCAGTTTTTTCTTTGCATAGCGGTATTCCTTGTAGAATATTCAGCACCTTATTCGATAAGGAAAGAGCCGAGATCCCTTCACCGGGAGTGACCTCTTTAGAGAATCTAGCAGATACTACTACTCACTCGGTTTTGTTTTTTGATTGCTTCTATAGTTCTTACTTTGCATACCGGTATTGCTTGTAGAATATCCAGCACCTTATTCGATAAGGAAAAAGCCGAGATCCCTTCACCGGGAGTGACCTCTTTACCAAAACTAGTAAAAAACTCAAAAACACTCCTTTTCAAAATCACTTGATTCTACAATGATATCAAGTTCATTGCGCGAAAGGTTTTCTTAAAAACCTGTCGTAGCCCTCCGTCATTTCAGATAAGTCCTACTTAGTATTCGTGCTACGTTTGATGACCTCCGTCAAGGCGTATTGTGCGGTAGCTGACTAGTACTTATCTGCTGCATATGATGCGATTGTTTTAGGGTAGTCGTACGACCTTGTTGACCTCCGTCATGGGTTGTATGGGTGGGTTTAATTCAATCAGGAAATGACGGGTTGAACTTGACTAGCAGCCTATGTTTTGTTGACCTCCGTCAAGGTCATAGGACGCTAGGGGCAAAAGTATTATCGGGAATTTTAAGTGTTGAAATTTGCAATGAGATTTCATGCCTTCTATGAGATAGTTGGATCACGATATCCACTGCAAGTAAGAGTTACTCCTGGGAGAGTTTCACACATAACAATTAGCCGATCAAGTTGGTGTCTAGAAAGGTGTTAACGGGGTTATGTCTCTGGGAAAATGAGGTTTATTTTAATTAGGTCCGTGCGAAAGCACATGTAACCTCCTTCAAAGTACCAACACTAGCCTGGCTGAAGGATTAGCGAACTTGTAAGGTGTAATTAATCCCGGCTAGTTTTACCTTTTAGAGTTTGAAAGAAGATTTGATAAAAACTGTTGGAGCCATCCTGATTGGATAAGATAATAACCAATCTAATCTTGCAAGATCATACGCTAAAGTGTTTTCTTCTCTCTCTCTCTACAGGTAGAGACCATGTCAGGCCATAATCAAGATAATAATATAGATGTATTGACTGAACCCGCTTGTTTTACTGAGCAGGGGAACGTTGGTTCCGTTCTTTCTTATAATTGTTATAAGACTGAGCAGGGAATAAGGACATATCCGGATTCCCATGCCGCCCAAACGAAGAATAAGCATGTTAATGCATCTTCTTCGGGTGTGTTAGTTATCGAGAACTGTTTCTCGATTCATTCTACGTCTTGGGTATTAGATACCGGATCGGGATCCCACATATGCAATATGTTACATGGGCTAAGGAAAGGTAGAGAACTGGGAATGGGTGATCATTCCGTAAGAGTAGGGAATGGTGCAAATGTTGTAGCCAAAGCAGTTGGCGAATATCACATTGTATTACCAAATGGTAATACATTGATTCTGAACGAATGCTATTACATACCGACCCTGATATGCAATCTTTTATCAGTTTCTTTATTAAGTAAAGAAGGATATAATTTTATAGTACAGGATAATGTTATGAACATCTTTCTGAATCAAAAGTTGTTGGACCAGGCTCGTTAAATAATGGCATATACATTCTAAATCAAACCACAGTTCTTAACGTACAAAACACACACAAGAGGAAGAGTTCAGAAATGAACGAATCCTTCTTGTTGCATTGTAGACTAGGTCATATCAATGCGGCATGACTAGCTAAGTTACATAAGGATGAATATTTGAATCCGTTCGAATTTTGACACTTGCCAGTCATGTCTCAAAGGCAAGATGACCAAAACTCCGTTTACAGGACACGGAGAAAGAGTTACAGAACTCTTAGGACTAATACATAGTGATGTATGCGGTCCCATGTCTACACATGCCAGGAATGGTTCCTCGTACTTCATTACGTTCAGTGACTATCTCTCAAGATACAGACATGTGTTCATGTTGAAACAAAAGTCTGAAGCTTTTGAGAAATTCAAAGAATATAAGCATGAAGTCGAGAACCAAACGGGTAAAAGTATTAAAATCCTTCGATATGATCGAGGACGAGAATACTTAAGCAATGAGTTCCGGGACTATCTAAAAGAGAATGGGATTATCTCTCAGCATACTCCTCCGTATACACAACAGCACAACGGTGTATCGGGACGGAGGAATCGCCCACTATTAGATATGGTGCGCTCTATGATGAGCACCGCTGAGTTACCTATTTGATTTTGGGGTTATGAGCTTAAGACAGCAGCATACCTATTGAATAGAGTTCCAACCAAATCAGTACATACCCCTCCATATGAGATATGGGAGGGAAAGAGTCCGTGTCTTAATTTTGTTAAGATATGGGATTGCCCGGCCTATGTTAAAAAGAAAAATCCGGACAAGCTCGAGGCAAGGTCATTTCTGTGCAAGTTTATAGGATATCCCAAGCATTCTCGAGGACATATCTTCTACCACCCTGTGGAACAAAAGGTGTTTGTTGCTCAACATGCCACCTTTTTAGAAAATGAATTTCTTGTGAAAGATATTTGTGGCGAGGAGGTAGAACTAGAAGATGTTCCAGTGATACAAACTACGACAGAAGATTTGGTGGAACTAGAGGATTCAGTAGTCTCAAACGAACCCCAGCCTCTCCGCCGATCTAGTAGGTTTCCTCATCCACCTAAGAGATACTACGGTTTTCTCATTGATGGTTGGAGCGAGGATTGCATCATGGAATATGATGACCCAACAAGCTTCGAGCAGGCCATCATGAGTGAGGACTCTGTGAAGTGGCTGGATGCAATGCGATCTGAGATAGAATCCATGTACACCAACAAAGTATGAACTTTTGAAGTTGCTTCTGAAGGGGTAAAATCCATTAGGAGCAAATGGATCTTTAAGAAGAACTTGGTGTAGATGGAAAAGTTGAGACTTTCAAACCTAGACTAGTTGCAAAAGTTTTTCGTCAACGACCAGGTGTGGATTATGATGAAACTTTTTCTCTAGTGGCTATGCTTAAGTCCATCCGGATCCTACTTGCCATCGCTGCATACCATGACTACGAAATCTGGCAAATGGATGTTAAGACCGCCTTTCTAAATGGTGATTTAGAAGAGTGCGTGTATATGACTCAGCTAGAGGGTTCATAGACAGTGGGAGCAGCGGAAAGGTGTGCAAGCTGCTTAAATCCATCTACGGGTTAAAGCAGGCATCGCGGAGTTGGAACATCTGTTTTGATGTTGTAGTCAAAGAGTTTGACTTCATCAGGAACGTAGATGAACTTTGTATAAACAAGAAGGTGGTAGAGAGTAAGGTTGTCTTCCTCGTATTGTAGGTGGATGACATACTCTTGATAGGAAATGATGTTCCTATGCTGCACTCGGTCAAGCTCTTCTTATCACATAGATTCTCAATGAAAGATCTAGGTGATGCCTCCTACATCTTGGGGATTAAGATCTATAGAGATAGATCTAAACGGATACTGGGATTGTCTCAATCCAGGTACATTGACACCATACTAAATAGGTTTAGTATGGAAGATTCCAAGCATAGGAATTTACCCACGATGCTATGTACCAGACCCGATATAGCATACTCACTAAGTGTAGTGAGTAGGTATCAAGCAGATCCCGGAGACAGTCACTGGACAGCTTTGAAGAACATTCTCAAGTACTTGAGAAGGACGAAAGAGATGTTCTTGGTGTATGGTAACGGTGAACTCCAAGTGGAGTCCTTTACCGATTCGAGCTTCCAAAGTGATAAGGACGACACTAAGTCGGTCTCGGGATTTGTCTTTACCCTCAATGGATGGGCGGTTTGTTGGAAGAGTTCAAAACAGGAAACCGTGGTAGACTCGATGATGGAGGCTGAATACATCGCTACCAACGATGCTGCCAAAGAGGCTGTCTGGATGAAGAAGTTCATAAACGAACTTGGTGTGGTTCCGTCCATCGAGCATCCAATACCATTGTATTACGATAACAATGGAGCAGTGGCTTTGGCCAAGGAACCCAGGTCCCATCAGCGATCCAGGCATATTCAGAGGCGGTATCACCTGATCCGGGAGATAGTTGATCGCCGGGAGATCGAGGTCAGGAGAGTTGACACGAAGAACAGCACAGCGGATCCACTCATGAAGGACATACCCCAGATACAATTTGAGAGACTCTTCGGGATGTTTGGTATGAGATACTATAAAGACTGGCCTTAGTGCAAGTGGGAGATTGTTAGTTATATATATGCCCTAAAGGACATTGCTGTACATATGATGTATATTATAGTGGATGCTTGGACATATATAGAGAGGACCTTCTTGCTCGACATGATAGTTTGCTATCTGGTTGCTCTTTGTCTTAACATGTAGACTTGTATTGTGATACTGTCTTGCTCTCACATATTGATAAAGCCCTTAGGATGTGCAAAACGGTGGCTTTTGGGTAAAGTCCCGAATCACATGGAGGCAATGAGCGATATGAGGGGTTTCGTCTCTCCCGGTATTGGGGGTTGAAGTTGCGCTGTGCTCGATTGTCTATAACAGGAAGTCCCTGGCCAGGGCTGATACGGAGATCTACTGGTAAGTGTTATCAGTAGTTTCTCTATCCGTTATGAGCCTCACATCGGCACGACTTATCGGTTGCTGGGGTCTGACGTTTGCCACCCCTAGACTAAATATGCGACATATCAGACGAAGAGACCGGATTGTACGGTAGTGTTACTGACTGGCTTTACAGGAGTATGAGCAGGCTTGCTTGTTGATCTTCTGATCGCTCAATACTTGGGTAGCTGTTACGTCCAGCTAGTACCGCTAACGGCTTGTGGGTGCTTGATGTGATCATGACGTACTGCCGGCTTATTGACGAGTCTTTAGAGTCCAACACAGAGGTTTACGGGCTCAGGAAAAACGAAGTACGAGCACATATGTGATATGTGTGGGACCGAGAATAATACGAGTATGTGATACCGTATTCTATTCACGTGATATGTGTTATCGGCCAGTTATATATGATATAGCCGGGTTATCGAATCAAGTGTTGATTCGATAAGATGATACATATTGTATTAGTCGGTTATATGTGATATAGCCGGGTTATCGAATCAAGTGTTGATTCGATAAGATGATACATATTGTATTAGTCGGTTATATGTGATATAGCCAGATTATTAAATCAAATGTTGATTTGATAATTTAATGTATAATTGTATATTTGCTATGCTAATTTACAATAACTAATATTTGCTCACTTATACTTTTCTTTTCTCACATGTGCACACTTAATATATTATTTGTGTTTTCTTTTTTGTGGCATGCTTAATGATACACACTACATGGGTGTATGAGACTTATACCATGCCATTAGATTTTAAGGTTTTATTTATTTAATGCAAATACAAATTGGTGGGAATTAAGCATGGTTGCAAGCTTTGGATGCTTGTGGAAACCATTAAATTAGTCTACTAAATTTGTCTTGCATTAGATATTTATTAACCTAACCTTAATCTTTAGCCATGGTTATGTCTCTACGAGGGTTATATGTGATATTTCTCACCCATGGTTGCCATTCACTCTCTCATCTATTATTCTTTTAATCTTCATCTTCAACAAGAGAAAGCTCTTTAGGTTTTGGTGAGGAAAAGAAATAGAGTGAGGAAAAGAATTATAAAGTGCGCAAAATTCCTACTTCATCATCCTCTACTAGATTAGTCATTTAGTTTAGGGTGTTAGCTTCACTAATCCCTAATTAGTGAAGAGGTAGCTTGAGTTAGTGTCTCCTCAAAGTAGATGATCTTCGGCCTCGAAGATCATTGAGCAAGCTCGTTCATTTCGACTAGTGGAGCCTACGGAGAGTCCGGATCACCACTACTTAGAGCGAAGGGAATTCTACACGGAGCAATTGAAGTGAAGGACCGGTCTACAAAGGTTGTATTCCATATTCACTTAGATGTAAAGTTGTTTACATATTTCATAGTCTAATTCTCAAGTTAAGATTCTAGGGTTAGGGTTAAGTAACATGGAAATTTTTTGAAAATAGCATGGACGATGCCTACCGAAACCTTGATGTCGTGCTAGGAAACCCTACAATGGTATCAGTGACAAGCTAGAGAATTAGACGATGTTTGTTAGATTACTTCTACTTAGTATTCGTGCTACGTTTGTTGACCATGTTAAGGCGTAGTGTGCAGTAGCTAATTAGTGCTTATCTGCTAAAGCATATGATGCGATTGGATTAGGGTAGTCGTATGACTTTGTTGACAATGTTAAAGGTCGTACGGGTGGGTTTAATTCAATCAGAAAATGACAGGTTGAACTTGGCTAGCGCTTATGATTTGTTGTCACGACCCAAAAATTTAGGCCCGTAACCGGCACTTAAACTACGTAACGTCAACAGGCGTACGCAACATAAGTAAGCCGAAACCCAGAAATCTAAACCACCCAAAACTGGATAAGTGGAGGGGAAAAAACATACTTTAAAACATTCGGAAAATCTCAAGTAAAATCTTTAACTTTAGTTTTCTATCTTGCAAATTTCGGCAGCACCTCCTTTGTAAAAACCAACCCCGAAAACGGGTACAACATAGAATAAAAATAAAGCATCCCAAACGGGAGCAAATCATGCCCAACGGCGGAGACAACCGCCACAATCATATATACGACGCCGTAGCGAAGAAATATAAATGAAAACAGCATAGGGAGGTAAAAACATATAACAAGACCGGCTCCCATGAACACGGCACCCAAAGTCACCAAAAATATATACAACACCGAATCCTCACAACTTGTCTCTAAGTCAAATACAAGAAGTGGTAGATGGAGTGTACTAGATACAAAAGGTAAATAATGAACATCGTCGGATAACCGCAAAACCCACCTATAGCAAAGGCCTCACAGCCAAACGTAGCAGTATCCGCAAAAGTAGAGATAATAAGGCGCCTTGCCGCGACTACTCTGAGGGTAAGTACTGCAAAACACTGTTGCACAGCGGGGATGAGTTGCCAACTCGTTAATTGTAATTAACATCGTACTGTTATTGAAAGTATGCACGAACAGCGATAAATCTATCACATGTAATCTGATAGCATAAGTATGGCAATATGAATATGCAGCAAATATGTAAAGGAACATCATCAGGGTACTATAACTACATGAAGCAATGCATATCAAAATAATCCTGAGTGTGGGATGATATAATAAAACCTCATGCAAAATCATCAGCATGGAAAAAACCCAGTGTCCCTCACTGACACATCAAATCCCAAAATCCTCAGGCACCGCATCCTCAGATCGGCCCTCATATCCTGTAAGTCTCATGGAACCTGAGTGTCAAATATCGACACCCGAAAATATCATGAAAACTAGTGCCCAGCATCGACACATAAAAACTAGTATCCATACGTTCCTCAAAACCCAAGTTTCCAACCTCGACACTCGTGTTCCACGTATCGGTTTCCTAATATCCATACGTTCCTCAAAACCCAAGTGTCCAACCTCGCCACTCGTGTTCCACGTATCGGTTGCTCTGATATACATACGTTCCTCGAAACCCAAGTGTCCAACCTCGACACTCGAAATCCCCAAATCGCATGAAAACATATCTCAAATGCGTAAATCCATGTAATATAACATATGCAACATAGAACAAAAATATGAGCATATCATGGGAAAAGTCCGCTATTTAAATGCATCAAGTCATTAAATATATCGCGCGGTTCCCAAGTATCCGAATCCCATACACATATATAACAGCGTACCATACCACCGATATATATCGTATAAAACTGAACATGTAACAATAGCAAAGTATATGTGTGAGCATGTAGGTATGCAAGACATACTATATGTCATATGCGCCATCGCACAAAAATAAATGCCTTTATGTCGCTAACGAATAACAAGGTATATCATATGAATATTTGTGTTGTGCGTATCATGGCAATTGCCGACAGTGTGTGTGTAGCATACAATAGGTGCTCGTGCAACATGGACTGTCAATAATAGTGCAGTGTACAATAGGTACAGGTTCAGGCACAATAAGTAACTATATGCAATGAAGATCATATGCAATCAACTCATATGTGAATAACATGCAGCTATCATATCATATCCAGCCCTGATGCATAACGCCATACGGGCAATTTCCCCGTAGATGTTAAATCTACTCACCAATAATCTCGAGCTACGAAAATCCGACCACCTGCTTCCCTTTTATTCGCTGCGTCCGAAGTCCCCGCTTGCGACCCTAAAATTTCATAAACACATCACATAAGCTAAATATCCTACGCCGACACAAAGATAACGAAACGCAAGGATAACGCCCAGAAAATTACACTGCGCACTTAAGCACAAAACACGCACGACATCGGCAAAAACCCTAGTTAGGGTCGCTAAACTACGCAACCACCAAGTCTAGAGTCCGATCGTACCGATCACGCAAACCCAATACAATACTTCGCAATGAATATAATATATAACCTTGCAACGACCAATTGAACCTACGTCCAAAATTCACCAAAACCTAGTAAGTAACTTATCGCATAAATTGCACAAGTCTAAAACTAACACTATTCAAGCGATTACAAACATCGCAAAACTGCTTAACTAAGTTATCCAAACCACTTCCATAATTTTAATCTCACCCAAATATGTTTTGTTAAAACTTAGTTTTCTAAAAACTCAATTAGACAAATTAGGAATTAACAACAACTTTCATCCGCTAGATTAAGTTTTCAAAGTCTTCACTTTAACCATTATCCAACACAAACCCTAACTTGATTTTTACACAAAACAACATGAATCAACTAAACATGAACTTTAAAGCTATATTAATCATTTAAATAGCTAGCTTAAAGATTATAATACAACAATTAAAGATTAGAGTTTGGATTTTTATACCTCCTCAAGAACACCAATTAGTGAGTAACACAAAGATTAACCCTCCAAAATGATGCTTTTCTTGATGATCGATGCTAGTTTAGAGATGAAGAATGATGGGTTGTGAATTGTTTATGAGTTTGTGGGTTTATTTAAGGATTTCTAATGAATTTATAGAGCTTGGAGATGATGAAAAGAGCAAGGAAAAATGCAAGGACAGAATAAGGGAGGCTTGGCCAAAAGGAAGTGGGGGTTGTTTTGTGTAAAAAGTGAAGAAAATTCTAGCGAAAAGCAATAAATGCTCATTAAGTCTTATGCCACCTTTTACTTTCTTTTCTTTTCTTTTCTTTTAAAATTAATTTCCTTTAACACAAAATATCTAGATATTTGGCAAGAATGGATTAAGACTAATTCTAATGATTAGTTTAGCATTGATTCACACTAGAAGTAATTAACCCAAACCAAAATTGTAATTACCACTAATTAAGTGCATAATTAACAGCTGAAAATAATATTAAATGAGGGGAAAATTTCAATGTGAACCAAAACTTCCAATTGACCCCCAAAGCCCGCAAACTAGCACTATTCTAGTTAAATAAGGCGCAGTCAAGTCTATACAGAAATTTGATCACAATTGGGTTAAAACGGAAAACACCTACTATTTTACCCTAAAACGGAAAAATTCGCATAACGATTTCTATAACGTTGCAATCTCCCCTTTAAAGAAATTCGGTCCCCGAATTAAAAATTTAACTACGCGTACCTTCGAAGAGATGAGGTAATTTCTTCCGCATCTCCCTCTCAGCCTCCCAAGTGATCTCCTCACTAGTAGGGCCACGCCAAAGAACCTTCACAGATGGCAAAACCTTTGACCGAAGTTTCTTCACCTGCCAATCCAATATAACTACCGGCTGCTCGGTGAATGAAAGATCGTGCTCAAACTGAACGGTCTGTTGTTGAATCATGTGAGAAGGATCATGAAGGTATCTACGAAGCATCGACACATGGAAAATGGGGTGAACATCCGGAAAAATAGGCAGGAGCGCCAAACGATAAGCAACAGAACCCACTAGCTCAAGGATCTCGAAAGGACCTACAAATCTGGGACTGAGCTTCCCCTTCTTCCCAAATCCCATAACGCCCTTCATCAGAGAAATACGTAGGAATACATGATCCACCACTTCGAACTCGAGTCTGCGATGACGACGGTCGGAATAAGACTTCTGCCTGCACTGGGTTGCTCTCATCCTGTCCCGAATCAGCTTGATCTTCTCCGTAGTCTCCTGAACTAGCTGGGGTCCCAAAACACTACTCTCACTGAGTTCGGTCCAATAGACTGGCGATCGACACTTCCTACCATACAAAGCCTCAAAAGGCGCAATCTGAATCGTCTCCTGATAACTGTTATTGTAGGAGAATTCAATCAACGGCAAGTGACGATCCCAACTGCCACAAAAATCAAGCACAAACGTACGAAGCATATCCTCTAGAGTCTGTATAGTCTGCTCTGACTGACCATCGGTCTGTGGATGAAAAGCGGTGCTAAAACTCAACCGGGTACCCAATGCTTCCTGATGCTTCTGCCAAAGACGGCTAGTGAGCTGGGTGCCTCTGTCGGATATGATGCATGTGGGAACACCGTGCAAACGCACAATCTCATCTATGTACAACTGAGCATACTGAGCATAACCGAAAGTGGTCTTCACTGGAAGGAATTGAGCCGCTTTCGTCAACCGGTCAACAATAACCCAAATGGAGTCATACCCTCGACTGGTCCTGGGTAAACCCACAATGAAGTCCATGGAAATCTGCACCCATTTCCACTTCGGAACGGGTAAAGGCTGCAACTCTCCTGCCGGCCTTTGATGCTCAGCCTTGACTTGCTGACAAGTTAGGCACCTCGAAACGAAGTCCGAAATATCGCGCTTCATCCCTTCCCACCAGTCAAAGTCTCTTAAGTCACGGTACATCTTGGTGGAACCTGGATGAACGCTAAAGGATGACTGATATGCCTACTCTAGGATCTCGCGTCTCAACCCATCAGCATCTGGTATAGACAAGCGAGTCCCGCATCGTAGCACACCCTGGCATCAATCATGAACTTCGAAACTGTACTCTGCCGAACAAGCTCAAGAATCTCAGACAAACGGGCATCACTGGGCTGCGCGTCACGGATATGATCAAAAAGTAGTGGACGGGCGCGGACATGAGCAAGCTGTCCCCCAGCGGAAGTGAACTCAAACTGTACTCTACCATCGCACAAGAGCTGCCAATCTGCAGAAGACTGTCGCTGAACTGGGACAAGCTACCCCCGGGCTTACGACTCAAAGCATCAGCTACCACATTCGCCTTGCCCGGGTGATATAGGATCTTACAATCATAATCCTTCATAAGCTCCATCCAACGACGCTGTCTCAGATTCAGATCCCGCTGCTAGAAGATGTACTTCAAGCTCTTGTGATCCGTGAAGATCTGACATGACTCCCCGTACAAGTAGTGTTTCTAAATCTTCAACGCCAAGACCACCGCGGCCATCTCAAGATCGTGAGTGGGGTAATTCTGCTCGTGCTTCTTCAGCTTCCTAGAAGCATAAGCAATCACTCTATTGTTAGTGTTTATGCCCTAGAAGGCCATTACTGTATCATACTAGCTTGTATATTACTTAATGGAACCTTGGGATATTCACATGTATATAACAGTCTTGCTAAACATGGTAGTATGCTACTTGGTTTTTCTATCTTAATATGTGAGTGTACGTATTGATAGAGCTCTTAGGATCTTGCTTGTCTACCAGCGTTGTGATGGCAGTCACACTAGTGGGGGCTGGGTAGTCTACAAGCACATCCTTATTCAGGTCCCTGGTCGTTGGATTATCGAGACAGAGCATCGATACTCCGGAGTAGACTAGTGTGTACGCTTCTCATCCCAGTTGGGGAGATGGTCTGTCCCACAGCCGTCAGTACGTCGTACTGGAGATAGTATACAGGTGCTCGTTAGGTTACGGGTACACCGGACAGGACTCACAGGAAACTGTTGGTTGGTTTGATACCAGTCGTCAGTGAACAGTTCCCAGGTGACATGAGTACAGCGTAGTCCGCAGACTTGACACTGCTACTTCGCCTTGAGTGTGTCCCACTGTTCTTAGATTGCTACCCTACCACGGCTCAAAGGAGTCGTACAAACAGGTAGCAGTTGGGTGCAGTCCCGAGCACTTGGAGGCAGTGGCGGTTAGACAGGATTCGTCCCTCCCGGTATTGGGAGTAGATATCGTGCTGTGTCAGAGAGCCATTACGCAAAGTCCCTGGCCCGGGCAAGCGAGATTTGCTGGTAGGTTCCAGTAGTTTCTCAGGGTGTAATGGGTTTCCCTCCGACACGACTTATACCGCTATTAGGGGACTGACGCTTGCCGCCCCCCTAGGCCCGATATGCGATAGTCTTGGACGAACGGACCGGACTGTATGGAGATTGTCACATCAAACTCAGTAGGAGTTCGGATGGGTTTTCTCATCGGCCTTCTTATCGACAACTACCTGGGGACCGTTACGTACAGCTAGTGCCGCTTGCGGTCTGTGGTTAAACCCACTGCCAGCGTAGTAGTCGAGTCTCTAGAGTCCCACACAGAGAGTTTCCTACTCCAGGCGAAACGATATAGAGGTTGCATGGTTTTGCGACAAAGGGTTCGGACGCATACGTGCGTTTACGCGCGTACGACTTTCGGACAGTTTTTACCAGTCGGCTTTGGTTTAAGCCAGTTACTGGTATCCGGTTATTGGATTTTTACAGTCTAAAGTTTTTCCGTATTTTTACGGATCGGAGGGCGTTCTCGTAATTGTTCGAGAAGCTTCTAGAAGATGGTGACTAAGGAGGGTTATGTGTCATATTCATTAAATGAGGTTATGAGTCATGGTGGTGATTCATTCATTTCATTAATGCACATTTATTGCTTAATGACTCATGCTAATGAATCACCACTAGATATTTTATGAAGCATGATTTATCATCACTCTTTATTCTTTTCTCATTATTAGAAATTGCTTCATAATATATTATGATAGACTCTCTCTCATCTCATTATCTTATCTCACATTCTCTCTCCTCAAGCTCTCATCTTCAAGAGACTAATCCTTAATCCTCATGTGTTGAGATCAAAGGTTTAGTTAGACTTAAACATCCATTACCTTCACTCTATATCATCCTCTCTTCTTTGATTAGCAATCAAAATAGATTAGTTACCTCAAGTTAGAGGTTTAGCTTGGAGTTTTGCTCTCGGGTGGATCGTCTACTACCTAGAGAAGGCCGAGGAGAACAAGGAGATCGTAAAGACGAAGGACTAGTATCGATAGGTATAATCCCTTAACACTATAGTTTAGTATAGCTATGTGTTCGGTTATTAGTTGTTTAGCTTCGATTTAAGCGGTTAGTCGATGTTCGTTCTTTAAACTTGATCGTTTTTGAAAATTCCGCCTCCCCACAAGTACTGGGGTGTACTACATCGACTTACAGTGGTATCAGAGCCTCGCTAAACACTAAATAACTTGATTGTAAATTTATACGAATTTCGAACGGAAAAACGAAGCCGGAAAACCCTAAAAGTTTCATGTTTCTGTCGAACTTAAAATGAAGTCCAAAAATTTTTCAGGTGTGTTCAGAAAGCATGAAATGAGTCCAGGAGAACACCCATGAAATTTGAACCCATGACTCGGCAACTAGGCCGCGGAAGCGCGGTGGATCGGTGGGATCCGCCGCCCTTCCGCGGCTCTTTGGCCGACTCATGGGCTCATCTTTCATGTGTGGGTCCCCTCTGGTGTTTGGGGTTTTCTGGAATGTTTAATTATTGCTCAGGTTACTGTTTAACAGAGCAGATTTTGGAGCAATATTGATGTTGTTTATTCGATCGAAATTATACAGTATTTGCATATGGATTATATCTGTGATTGTTTAATGTGTTCGTAAACCTCCCCTAACTGCTAGTATGTCGGTTGGCAGGGGGTTGCACATTTCTGAAATGGTTATATCTGTTTGTGCATATAAACTGTATTGGACTGTTGTGGTGTATAGCCGGGGTATGCAATGGGTTATTGTTTAATTCATTTGTTGTAAATGTAAATTGTTGTAATATTATTTTTGCGGGGCACTTCCAGGTTGCGGTTGTAGCCACCGTTGTATTATTTCATTTTACTGTTTTTGCTCCTAGGACTGACCCAAGGTGGGGTACACAAACTGCCGGGCGGGTAGTTTGCCGTACCCGTAGGGGTCGAGGGTGGGGTAACGGCTATTCATCACAACTGTGTAATCTGTCTTTTCTTGCAGGCTCAAAAGAAATACAGATTGCTTGCAAATCCAATATTGTTTATCTGTGTTCTGGAATGAATATCATTGCGTCAGACGAATGTAAAATATCTATATACATTGTAGCTATTTAGACGTCACTTATGTTTTACACCCGCGCTAGCCCAGCCCCCGCTCTGTCGTTAGTTAAGTAACCTAACGGGTGATGACGGGACCCCATGGCGAATGCGGATGGCATAAGAGGACGTTGTATTTTCGTTGTTTTCTGCAATGATAGGTTAATGATGGGACGCATTATCTATAATGCAAAGTAAAACAAACCAAAGTTTAAATCGTTGGAACAATTTAAAAGAAACCACTCGGTTATTTTTAAAACAGATATTTTTAAATGCGGAGCTTTAACCACTCCTTTTAAAAGCTATCAGATTCCTTCGGTTATATCAAGTTCACTACGTTCACGGTTTCGCCAAAACCATTCGTAGCCCTCCGTCATTTCATCTGGGTATTCAGTAGTATTCAAGCTATGTATTTTGACCTAACGCCAAGGCATAGTGTTTGGTAGCTACTGGGTATTCATTTGTTGCATAGGTAGATGTAGTTAGTTTGGGACAGTCGTATTATCATTTTGGCCGAACGTCAAGGATATATACGGATGGGTTCAAATTGACAAGATAATGATGGGTAGAACTTGACATGTGACTTATGACATTTTGACCTAACGCCAAGGTCATAAGAGCATGGGGCAGAAATAAATATCGGGAATTTCTAAAGAAACTGAAATTTGCAAAGAGATGCATACCATTTTGAGTTTGATGAATGTTGGTAGCATTCCTACAACATTATCAGACGATGATATTTGGATCCCGATCCTACTGTGAGTATATGCTACTTATCAGGATATTCGTCACTTAACGATCAATGCTATAAACCTAGTAGGTGTCCAGAAAGGTGTCAGCGGGGTTACGCCCCCAGAGAAAAGAGGTTATTTAATTAAGGAACTTCGCGAAAGCGTTGGAAAACCTCCCTCGAAGTATCGACACTGGCCTGGCTGAACGGTTAAGCAAGTATTGTACGGTGAGAATAGTCCTGGCTAATTCTTCTTTTATGGTTTGAGGAAGGATTCGAGAAACGGTGGGAGCCATCCAGTTTAGATAAACTAAAAACCACTCTAAACTTGCAAGAGCATCATGCTAAAGTGTTTTCTTCTCTCTCTCCTAATTGCAGCGACCCTGAAAATGACTGGACTTAAGTTACTTTTAGAAAAGAATATACTGACTGGGCCAAACTATAAAGATTGGCTGCGGAATGTCAAAATGGCCTTGACCTATGACAAACTGGGGTACGTCCTCACCGCTACGGCACCTGCTGTCCTTGGTCCCAAATCCAGCAATGGGGATAAGGAAATCCGCAAAACCTGGGATTTAGATTGCGCGAGAGCCAAGTGCATCATGCTTGCCTCTATGAACAACGAACATCAGAGGAGGCACGAGGATATGTCTCTAGATGGCATATTTCTCCATACAAAGGAACTTTATGGAGAGCAATCTCGTATTGCTAGATACGAGACCTCGAAGAAATTATTTCGAGCGAGGTTGGCTGTCGGGTCATCGGTAGGTGAACATGTCCTACAGATGATCGGCTATATTGAGGAGCTCGCAGACCTTGGGACGACTTTGGATAATGAGCTCTATACAGACCTTATTCTCCAGTCCCTTCCTCCCACCTACGCCCAGTTTATCCTCAACTTCAACCTTCAAGGAAAAGAAGTTGAACTTGCGGAACTCCTGAACATGTTAAGGAGTGCAGAGGGCACCTTACAGATGGTAAGGGAAACACCCGCTATGTTTGTTGGCGGTTCATCTTCTTCAGGGTCCAAGGCTAGGGCCAAAGGAAGGAAGAAGAAGGCCGCACCCAAACCTAGAGGAGGTGTTAGTAAGGTGGGAAAGAAAGGAATGAAAAAGCTTGCAGCACCGGTAGTTGGCCAGGATGAGTGCTTCCACTGTCACAGGAAAGGGCACTGGAAGAAGGATTGCAAGGCGTGGAACGCCAAGAACCAGGAACCGAAGCAAGCTGTGGCTTCGACTTCAGGTGTGTTTGTAATTGAGAATTGTCTGTCAATCAACTCTACTTCCTGGGTATTGGATACCGGATCAGGATCTCATATTTGCAATTCATTGCAGGCACTGAGAAACCGTAGGGTGCTGAAGGAAGGTGATATGATCCTCAGGGTTGCTAACGGAGCTAGCGTGGGAGCTGCGTCCGTCGGGGATTATCACCTAGGATTGACGAGTGGACATATTTTGGTTTTGCATAACTGTTATTTTGTACCAAGCTTAACGTGTAATATCATATCAGTTTCCTTGTTATCAAATAAAGGTTATGATTTCACGTTTGTAAGAGATGTTGTTAACATCCACCTTAATCATGGTTTGATTGGGTCCGGTACTCTAAATAACGGCATATATGTTTTAAACCAACTCCAAATTTTCAATGTCCAGAACACACTAAAAAGAAAGTCTCCAGATTTAAATAAAGCTTTCTTATGGCATTGTAGACTGGGTCACATCAATGAGAGAAGGTTGACTAAGTTGCATAGAGAAGGATATTTAGACACGTTCGAATATCAATCTTATGACACTTGTCAATCCTGTCTCAAAGGAAAGATGACAAAGACTCCATTTACTGGACAAGGAGTAAGAGCGAGCGAGCTCTTAGGACTCATACACAGTGATGTATGCGGTCCAATGTCTACACATGCGAGAGGTGGTTATTCCTATTTCATTACTTTCACGGATGATTACTCAAGATACGGATTCATTTATCTGATGAAACATAAATCCGAGGCTTTTGAGAAATTCCAAGAGTATAAGAATGAAGTAGAAAACCAAACCGGCAAAAGTATTAAGACACTAAGATCTGATCGAGGTGGAGAATACTTAAGTGCCGAGTTCCTAGGTTACCTAAAAGAGAAAGGAATTCTCTCTCAGCTTACTCCTCCATACACTCCACAGCATAACGGTGTATCGGAGAGAAGGAATCGAACCCTATTGGATATGGTACGATCCATGATGAGTAATGCTGAGTTACCGCGATCTTTCTGGGGTTATGCGCTAGAATCAGCGGCATATCTTTTGAACATGGTTCCTACCAAGACTGTGCCTACCACTCCATATCAGATGTGGAGCGGGAAGAAACCCCATCTACAGTATATAAAGATTTGGGGATGTCCAGCTTTTGTTAAAAAGCAGCATGTGGACAAGCTCGAGGCACGATCAGTAAAATGTATGTTTGTGGGATATCCAAAGCACTCCAGGGGATATCTTTTCTATTACGCAGAGGAACAAAAGGTGTTTGTTTCTCGTAATGCCCATTTTCTAGAACATCAGTTTTTAGAAAAGGAATCAAGTGGGAGCGAAATAGAACTGGAAGAAATTCCAGAACCACAAACTGCTACTGAAAGTTTGGTAGAACCAGAGGTTCAAGAAGAACAGAACATTCCCGCACCCCTCCGCAGGAGTAGTAGGCCGTCTCATCCGCCTGAGAGATACTACGGTTTTCTCATAGATGGGGATAGAGAGGATTGCATCATAGATGATGATGAACCTACTGACTTCCGGCAGGCCATCCAGAGCGGCGACTCGGTACGATGGCTAGATGCAATGCGGACCGAGATGGAGTCCATGTACACCAACAAAGTATGGACTTTGGACTTTGCTCCAGATGGGGTAAAACCCATAGGATGCAAATGGATCTTCAAGAAAAAGATTGGTGTAGATGGACAGGTGGAAACCTATAAGGCTAGACTTGTTGCAAAGGGTTTTCGTCAAAGACCTGGTTTGGACTATGACGAAACTTTTTCTCCAGTGGCTATGCTCAAATCCATTCGGGTCCTTCTTGCTATTGCTGCCTTCCATGATTATGAAATCTGGCAGATGGACGTAAAGACGGCTTTTCTGAATGGAAATTTAGAAGAGAGCGTCTATATGGATCAGCCAGAGGGTTTCAATCAGAGTGGGAGCAGCGGGAAAGTATGCAAGCTGCTTAAGTCCATTTATGGACTAAAGCAGGCATCGCGGAGTTGGAACATCTGTTTTGATGAGACAGTCAAAGAGTATGACTTTATCAAAAATCCAGATGAACCGTGCATATATAGTAAAGTTGTGGCCAGAAGTGTCGTATTCCTCGTCTTGTACGTGGATGACATTCTATTGATAGGAAATGACATTCCTATGCTACAATCTGTCAAAGGATTCTTGTCACACAGGTTCTCCATGAAAGACCTGGGTGATGCCTCTTACATTCTGGGGATCCGGATCTATCGTGATAGATCCAAGAGGATGTTGGGACTTTCGCAGTCCAGGTATATCGACACTGTACTGAAAAGATTCAGTATGGAAGATTCTAAGCGCGGTAATCTACCGGCTTGTCACGGAATCACCCTCTCCAAAGAGATGTCTCCCAAGACTGATTTGGAAAGGGAACGCATGTCTATTATACCCTACGCTTCTGCGGTAGGCTCTATAATGTATGCGATGTTGTGTACCAGACTAGATGTAGCTTACGCACTGAGCGTGGTAAGCCGGTATCAGTCTGACCCAGGGGAGAAACATTGGATAGCAGTAAAGAACATTCTCAAGTACCTGAGGAGGACTAAGGAGATGTTCTTGGTTTACGGCGGAAAAGACCTCAGGTTGGAGGCCTTTGCTGATTCCGGCTTCCAAAGTGATAAGGACGATTCCAAGTCCATGTCGGGTTATGTCTTTACCCTCAATGGAGGGGCGGTGTGCTGGAAGAGCTCCAAGCAGGACACCGTTGCTGACTCGACGATGGAAGCGGAGTATATTGCTGCTTGCGATGCCGCAAAAGAAGCAGTCTGGATGAAGAAGTTCCTAACAGAACTTCAGGTGGTTCCTACCATAGTTGATCCAATACCTCTGTATTCCGACAACAACGGAGCTATAGCTTTAGCGAAGGAACCAAGGTCCCATCAGAAGTCCAGACACATCTTGAGGCGGTATCACCTGATCAGGGAGATCATTGATCGTCAGGAGATCGAGGTTCGGAGAGTTGCTTCAGAAGAGAACATTGCTGATCCATTCACGAAGGCCCTTCCTCAGATTCAGTTCGAGAGGCTACTCGAGATCATTGGTCTGCGATATGCCAGTACATGGCCCTAGTGCAAGTGGGAGATTGTTAGTGTTTATGCCCTAGAAGGCAATTACTGTATCATACTAGCTTGTATATTACTTAATGGAAGCTTGGGATATTCACATGTATATAACAGTCTTGCTAAACATGGTAGTATGCTACTTGGTTTTTCTATCTTAATATGTGAGTGTACGTATTGATAGAGCTCTTAGGATCTTGCTTGTCTACCAGCGTTGTGATGGCAGTCACACTAGTAGGGGCTGGGTAGTCTACAAGCACATCCTTATTCAGGTCCCTGGTCGTTGGATTATCGAGACAGAGCATCGATACTCCGGAGTAGACTAGTGTGTACGCTTCTCATCCCAGTTGGGGAGATGGTCTGTCCCACAGCCGTCAGTACGTCGTACTGGAGATAGTATACAGGTGCTCGTTAGGTTACGGGTACACCGGACAGGACTCACAGGGAACTGTTGGTTGGTTTGATACCAGTCATCAGTGAACAGTTCCCAGGTGACATGAGTACAGCGTAGTCCGCAGACTTGACACTGCTACTTCGCCTTGAGTGTGTCCCACTGTTCTTAGATTGCTACCCTACCACGGCTCAAAGGAGTCGTACAAACAGGTAGCAGTTGGGTGCAGTCCCGAGCACTTGGAGGCAGTAGCGGTTAGACAGGATTCGTCCCTCCCGGTATTGGGAGTAGATATCGTGCTGTGTCAGAGAGCCATTACGCAAAGTCCCTGGCCAGGGCAAGCGAGATTTGCTGGTAGGTTCCAGTAGTTTCTCAGGGTGTAATGGGCTTCCCTCCGACACGACTTATACCGCTATTAGGGGACTGACGCTTGCCGCCCCCCTAGGCCCGATATGCGATAGTCTTGGACGAACGGACCGGACTGTATGGAGATTGTCACATCAGACTCAGTAGGAGTTCGGATGGGTTTTCTCATCGGCCTTCTTATCGACAACTACCTGGGGACCGTTACGTACAGCTAGTGCCGCTTGCGGTCTGTGGTTAAACCCACTGCCAGCGTAGTAGTCGAGTCTCTAGAGTCCCACACAGAGAGTTTCCTACTCCAGGCGAAACGATATAGAGGTTGCATGGTTTTGCGACAAAGGGTTCGGACGCATACGTGCGTTTACGCGCGTACGACTTTCGGACAGTTTTTACCAGTCGGCTTTGGTTTAAGCCAGTTACTGGTATCCGGTTATTGGATTTTTACAGTCTAAAGTTTTTCCGTATTTTTACGGATCGGAGGGCGTTCTCGTAATTGTTCGAGAAGCTTCTAGAAGATGGTGACTAAGGAGGGTTATGTGTCATATTCATTAAATGAGGTTATGAGTCATGGTGGTGATTCATTCATTTCATTAATGCACATTTATTGCTTAATGACTCATGCTAATGAATCACCACTAGATATTTTATGAAGCATGATTTATCATCACTCTTTATTCTTTTCTCATTATTAGAAAATGCTTCATAATATATTATGATAGACTCTCTCTCATCTCATTATCTTATCTCACATTCTCTCTCCTCAAGCTCTCATCTTCAAGAGACTAATCCTTAATCCTCATGTGTTGAGATCAAAGGTTTAGTTAGACTTAAACATCCATTACCTTCACTCTATATCATCCTCTCTTCTTTGATTAGCAATCAAAGTAGATTGGTTACCTCAAGTTAGAGGTTTAGCTTGGAGTTTTGCTCTCGGGTGGATCGTCTACTACCTAGAGAAGGCCGAGGAGAACAAGGAGATCGTAAAGACGAAGGACTAGTATCGATAGGTATAATCCCTTAACACTATAGTTTAGTATAGCTATGTGTTCGGTTATTAGTTGTTTAGCTTCGATTTAAGCGGTTAGTCGATGTTCGTTCTTTAAACTTGATCGTTTTTGAAAATTCCGCCTCCCCACAAGTACTGGGGTGTACTACATCGACTTACATCTATCATGCTGCATCAACACACAACCGATCCCTACTCGAGAAGCATCACTCCAGAAGGCAAAGATAAAACTGGTGCCATCGTCAACTGAGTCTTCAACTGCTGAAAACTCTGCTCGCACGCATCAGTCCAAAGAAAAGGAACCCCCTTCCGGGTGAGTCCGGTCAGCGGTGCAGCGATACTCGAAAAATCCTGCACGAAACGGCGATAATAACCAGCTAAGCCCAAAAAGCTGCGGACCTCAGTCACAGATACAGGTCTGGGCCAAAGCTGCACAGCCTCGATCTTCCTCGGGTCCACAAGAATACCATCTCCAGTCACCACATGACCCAGGAAATCAATTCTATCAAGCTAAAATGTGCACTTTGAGAATTTAGCATACAGCTGGTGCTCTTTCAATGTGTGCAAAGCAATACTCAAGTGCTGCTCATGCTCCTCACGACTCCTAGAGTAGACCATAACGTCATCAATAAACACAATAATGAACTGGTCGAGGAACGGCCTGAAAATCCGGTTCATCAGATCCATGAACGCTGCTGGCGCATTGGTGAGTCCGAACGACATCACCAAAGACTCATAATGCCCATAGCGCATACGAAAAGCAGTCTTCGGAATTTCATCATTCCGAACCCGCAACTAATGATAACCCGAAAGCAAATCAATCTTAGAAAATTGTTTCGCACCCTGGAGCTGATCAAATAAATCGTCAATGCGAGGTAAAGGATACATATTCCTCACCATAACTCGGTTCAATTGACGATAATCCATACACAACCCCAAACTGCCGTCCTTCTTCTTGACGAACAGAACAGGAGCTCCCCACGGCGAAACACTCGGACGCACAAGTCCCCTATCAGTCAACTCTTGCAATTGATCTTTAAGCTCTCTAAGCTCCGCCGGAGCCATTCGATAAGGCGGTATAGAAATAGGCCCCGCGCTGGGAATCAGATCAATGCAAAACTCAATACGCGCTCTGGCGGCAACCCAGGTAACTCATCGGGAAAGACGTCGTGAAACTCTCGCACGGTAGCAACCCGGTCTAACGACTTCGCTGTGGCTCCAGTATCATGAATGAAAGCCAAGAAACCCCGACATCCTCTCCTCAAAAGACGACTAGCGCAAAGGACAGAAATTAAACTGTGAGGGGCGGCACCATAGTCCCCCTGCACCACAAACACTAACTCGCTGGGAAAACAAAGCCTAACTGTTTTCTCGCGGAAGTCCACGGATGCGTAGCAAGTAGCTAACCATTCCATGCCCAGGAGAACGTCGAAGTCCAACATCTCAAGAAGGATCAAGTCGACGGACAAATCTCTATTTCCTAAACGGACAGCACACGACCGGAATACATGTCGCGCAACAAACGACTCTCTAACAGGAGTAGTCAGGACAAGCGACTGATCTAGCAAACACGACTCTCGGCCTAACCTCAGCATGAAGTGCATAGAAACATACGAATGCGTAGATCCCGGATCAAAAAGAACATGTGCATCAAAAGAACATACAGAAAGGATACCTAAAACCGCTGCATTGGATGCCTGCGCGTCCTGATGAGTCAAGGCAAACACCCGAGCCTGTCCTCTATCAACGACTGGCTGACCTCCGCCTCTACCACCCCACCCTCTCGGTACAAAACCACCGCGACCCTGACCTCTCTGCACATGAGTCTGACGCGGAGCAACAACAGGCATAAGGGAAAACGCCCTCTGAGGTAGAGAAGGTGGTAAGGTAACCTGCGGTACAGCTATCTCACTCACACGTAGCTCAGCACAATCTCGAGCCCGATGACCCCGACTCCCGCACTGGTAACATCCAGAAGCAAACTGCTGACTCTCCTGAGGATAAGAGCTAAAAAACCGACCTCATCTCGAACCTCCACAACCCCTAGTATCTGAACGGGAACTGTCATGACTTCTAAATGCCCGTCTCCTCGCTGAATCACCAGTACGAACCCTCTTCGGTTCTGGAGCAACCGACGACTCAGAAAGACGCTCCTCTACAAATAGGGCCACGTCCACCGCTGCTGCATACGTGTCACAATGCTGTACGCTGATAGCTAGGAACAACTGGGTAAGCAGGCCTTGAACAAACCTCTTCACCCTCATCTCCTCAGTCACAACCAAGTACGGAGCATACACAGATAGCTCGGTAAACAGTACATCGTACTCAGCCACCCTCATCCCAGGAGTCTAGCGTAATGACATGAATCTGCGATATCGCGCATCCCTGACGCTCGGTAGAAGAAAACGGGCAAGAAACACCGTCACAAACTCTTCCCTGGTCATAGGAGCAAGACCCGCAGGTCTGCCCCTCTCCAATGACTCACACCACTTCTGGGCCAGACCCTCCAGACGGAAGCTCGCGAAATCCACCCATCTCTTGTTGGAGCATCGGAGCGAACGACAAACCCTGGCCATCCGGTCGATAAACGACTGCGAATCCTCGGCTGCATCTATGCCAGTGAAAACCGGAGGCCTCGGCCTCATTAACTCTGACAGTGACATGGTGATAAACTCCGGAGCTGTAGCTGCGACTTCCGGAACAGTAGGTACCATAGCGGCCCCCGCAACGGGCGGAACAACCGCCTGCCCCTGCGCTAACATGGCCTCAACTAAAGACCCCATCATCTGGCGCAAGTCCTGCATACCAGCCCAAGCATAGCATTCTGCTCCGGTACAACAAGCGTACTGCCCTGGTCAGTCCCCGTCTCAGACGAGTCAACTCTGACCTCGGCCCTTGCGGCCGCTCCCTGTGCCCTCGTAGTCTTCTGCGGCATATGGGCTGGAAAATGAAACAAGATTCGATAAGGACACATAAATCGAATCACAAGGATGTATATAAATCACGGAAGGAATTTAAATCAATAGTTCCTAAGGTCACTTAAGCGGAGTACCATGTCGTAAGTATGCCGTGGAACATACACACGCTACGTTACTCTGCTTAAGCTACCTACTCAATCATACCAATGTCATCCTACCCTCTGAAAGGTAAAACCTAGCACTCTGATACCAACTTTGTCACGACCCAAAAATTTATGCCCGTAACCGGCACTTAAACTACGTAACGTCAACAGGTGTACGCAACATAAGTAAGCCGAAAACCAAAATCTAAACCACCCAAAACTGGATAAGCGGAGAAAAAAACATAGTTTAAAACATTCGGGAAATCGTTAACTTTAGTTATCTTTCTTGAAAATTTCGACAACACCTCCTTTGTAAAAACCAACCCCGAAAACGGGTACAACATAGAATAAAAATAAAGCATTCTAAACGGGAGAAAATCAAGTCCAACGGCGGAGACAACCAACACAAGCATATATACGACGCCGTAGCGAAGAAATATAAATGAAAACAGCATAGGGAGGTAAAAACTTATTACAAGATAGGCTCCAACGAACACGGCACCCAAAGTCACCAAAAATATATACAACACCGAATCCTCACTACTCGTCTCTAAGTCAAATACAAGAAGTTGTAGATGGAGAGTACTGGATACAAACGTTAAATAATGAACATCGTTGGATAACCGCAAAACCCACCTATAGCAAAAGGCCTCACAGCCAAACGTAGCGGTATCCGCAAAAGTAGAGATAATAAGGCGCTCTGCCGCGACTACTCTGAGGGTAAGTCCTGCAAAACACTGTGGCACAACGGGGTTGAGTTTCCAACTCGTGAATAGTAATTAACATCATACTGTAATCGCAAGTATGCACGAACAACAATAAATCTATCACATATAATCTGATAGCATAAGTATGGCAATGTGAATATGCAACAATCATGCAAAGGAACATCATCAGGGTATTACAACTACATGAAGCAATGCATATCAAAATAATCCTGAGTGTGGGATGATATAGTAAAACCTCATGCAAAATCATCAGCATGGAAAAACCCCAGTGTCCCTCACTGACACATCAAATCCCAAAATCCTCAGGCACCGCATCCTCAGATCGGCCCTCATATCCTGTAAGTCTCATGGAACCTGAGTGTCAAATATCGACACCCGAAAATATCATGAAAACTAGTGCCCAGCATCGACACATAAAAACTAGTATCCATACGTTCCTCAAAACCCAAGTTTCCAACCTCGACACTCGTGTTCCACGTATCGGTTTCCTAATATCCATACGTTCCTCAAAACCCAAGTGTCCAACCTCGCCACTCGTGTTCCACGTATCGGTTGCTCTGATATACATACGTTCCTCGAAACCCAAGTGTCCAACCTCGACACTCGAAATCCCCAAATCGCATGAAAACATATCTTAAATACGTAAATCCATGTAATATAACATATGCAACATAGAACAACAATATCAGCATATCACGGGAAAAGTCCGCGATTTAAAAGCATCAAGTCATTAAATATATCACGCGGTTTCCAAGTATCTGAATCCCTTAAACATATATAACAGCGTCCCATACCACCGATATATATCGTATAAAACTGAACATGTAACAATAGCAAAGTATATGTGTGAGCATGTTGGTATAGCAAGGCATATGTGTAAGCAGTAGGTATAGCAAGGCATACTATATGTCATATGTGAAATCGCATAAAAATAAATGCCTCTATGTCGCTAACAAATAGCAAGGTATATCATATGAATATCCGTGTTGTGCGTATCTTGGCAATTACCGACAGTGTGTGTGTAGCATACAATAGGTGCTCGTGCTACATGGACTGTCAACAATAGTGCAGTGTACAATAGGTACAGGTTCAGGCATAATAAGTAACTATATGCGATGATGTTCATATGCAAATAATATGCAGCTATCATATAATATCCAGCCCTGACGCATAACGCCATACGGGTGATTTCCCCGTCGATGTTAAATCTACTCACCGATGATCTCGAGCTATGAAAATCCGACCACCTGCTTCCCTTTATTCGCAGCGTCTCAAGTCCCCGCTTGCGACCCAAAAATTTTATAAACACATCACATAAGCTAAATATCCTACGCCGACATAAAGATAACGAAACGCAAGGATAACGCCCAGAAAATTACACCACGCACCTAGTGCACAAAACGCACATGACATCGGCAAAAACCCTAGCTAGGGTCGCTAAACTACGCAACCACCAAGTCTAGACTCTAATCGTACCGATCGCGCAAACCCAACTCAATACTTCGCACTGAAGATAATATATATAATCTCTCAACGACCAATTGAACCTACGTCCAAAATTCACCGAAACCTAGTAAGCAACTTATCGTATAAATTGCACAAGTCTGAAGCTAACACCATTCTAGCGATTACAAACGTCGCAAAACAGCTTAACTAAGTTATCCAAACCACATCCATAATTTTAATCTCACCCAAAAAAGTTTTGTTAAAACTTAGTTTTCTAAAAACTCAATTAGACAAATTAGGAATTAACAACAACTTTCATCCACTAGATTAAGTTTTCAAAATCTTCACTTTAACCTGAAAGGTTCCTAGGCACTCTAGTAGGTTCTCACAAGGCATCGAACGTGCCAAATTAAAATTTTTAGTGCCGAGAAACCCTAGACTACGGATCTTTAACTAGATGTTTAGGCGAAATAGAAAGCTAGTTAACAGTTAACTACTATGATACGGAAATTACAACCTTTGTAGATCCGGATATCCACCTCCACGGCTCCGCAACGTCATGTCCTCGCTGTCCATCATGAATCCTCGACTCGATCGTCGGCTTCATCGGGAAAGCAAGCGGAATAGGTCGTCGGCTTTGTGTCAAAGACGATCTACGTCGAGGTTGCACAAACTCAAGCTCCGACTTCACAAACTTGTGAAACTTGTGAAGTAAACACCCAAAACAACTTGGCAAGAGGTAGAGGGTGAAGAAATAGGAGGTGGGTTCACTTTAGATTTGGATTTAACTCACTAGATCTCAACTTGCCATTTTTGTAGCAAGCTTGAAGAAGAAGAAGAAGATGAAGATGAAGCAAGAATGATAAGTGTTCTATTTTAAAAAAATAAAACTAATATGAATACTTATCATATCTTGACCATGGTCAAGTGTAGAGATTAAACCAAGGTTAGTAAGTGTGGTTAGGGTTAAGGATGAGATAAGGATGGTGGACTTTGTCAAAGCTTCATGAAGCTTCAACATAGCTCCAAAATTAGCCACCATTCTTAACTTAATCCTTTTAAATAAATAAACAAATAAATAAATGATAAACCAAAACCCTAATCATCACTTAACCATGGTTTAACCCTTTACACTTAACCACATTATCAAGTATCATCAAACATGATACAAAGAAGTGCACGAAAGCATATCACATATACAATGTGCATCAAGTGAGAAAAATCCGTTTAAAGTGAACCAATACTAGTTAATGCAATGCAATATATCAAATATATAATTATGCATTAAATCATTAAATCAACATTTGATTCAATGATCCGGTCATGTCGCACATAACCGACTAGTATTCAATGCATCGATTTATCGAATCAATGATTCGATAACTAGGTCATATCGAATATAACCAATCGAAACATATATCGCGAGAATGAAATGCGGTATCACATACACGCAATATTCTCGGTCCCGCACATATCTCATATGCGCTCCTATTTCGTTTCGCTTGAGCCAGGAAACCTCTGTGTAGGACTCTAAAGACTCGTCAATACGCCGGTAGCAGATGATGATCATATCAAGCACCCACAAGCCGCAAGCGGTCTGCTAAACGTAACGGCCACCCGGGTATTGAGCGATCAGAAGATCGACGAGCTAGCCCGCTCACACTCCTGCGAATCCGACCAGTAACACTTACCATACAGTCAAGTCTCTTCGTCTGATACGTCGCATATCAAGTCTAGGGGTGGTATACGTCAGACCCCAATAACCCGATAAGTCGTGCCGATGTGAGGCTCGTAACGGGTCGAGAAACTACTGGTAACACTTACCAGCAAATCTCTGATCAGCCCTGGCCAGGGACTTCCCTGTTACGGCCAATCGAGCACAGCGCAACATCAACTCCCAATACCGGGAGAGACGAAACCCCTCCTATCGCTCATTGCCTCCATGTGACTCGGGACTGTACCCAAAGACCACCGTTTTGCACGCCCTCATGGACGTGATAAGGTGGAGATCAAAGCACAGTGGGAATCACACAAGACTCTATGACGATCTCGGGTCTACAGACTAACCTGTACAAGTGTCACCTGAGAACTGCCATCTGACGTGAGGTATAATACCATCTGGGAGTTCTCGGCGAGTCCGTCCAGTGTACCCAGTTTCCACTGAGCACCCGTATACCATCTCTGATGTCAAACACCAATGGATATGGGATCACCCATCGCCCATCACATGGGTCGAGAAGCGTATACGCTAGTCTACTCTGGTAAATCGATGCCCCGTCTCGAGATACCCATGACTAGGGACCTTGAAGGATGTACTTATGGACTACCATGTTCCCACTAGTATGATCTGCATCATAGCCCAGGTAGTCAAGTACAAATCCTAAGGGCTTTACCAACATGTAACTATAAGACAGTATAAAGAGACTAGTGTACATGTTAAGATAAATAGCAACCAGATAGCATACTATCATGTCGAGCAAGAAAGTCATCTCTATATATGTCCAAGCATCCAATATAATATACATCATCTGTACAATACTGGCCTCTAGGGCATACATACAACTAACAATCTCCCACTTGCACTAGGGCCAGCTGCTGTAGTATCTCATACCGAGCATCCCGAAGAGTCTATCAAACTGTATCTGGGGAATGGCCTTCGTGAGTGGATCCGCCGTGTTGTTCTTCGTGTCAACTCTCCTGACCTCGATCTCCCGGCGATCAACTATCTCCCGGATCAGGTGATACCGCCTCAGAATATGCCTGGACCGCTGATGGGACCTGGGTTCCTTGGCCAAAGCCACCGCTCCATTGTTATCGCAATACAAAGGTATTGGATGCTCAATGGATGGAACCACTCCAAGTTCAGTAATGAACTTCTTGATCCAGACAGCTTCTTTAGCAGCATCGTTGGCAGCGATGTATTCAGCCTCCATCGTCGAGTCTGCCACGGTTTCCTTCTTGGAACTCTTCCAGCTAACCGCCCCTCCGTAAAGGGTAAAGACAAAGCCCGACTGCGACTTAGAGTCGTCCTTATCACTCTGGAAGCTCCAATCGGTAAAGGACTCCACTTGGAGTTCTCCGTTACCATACACCAAGAACATATCTCTAGTCCTTCGCAAGTACTTGAGAATGCTCTTCACAGCTGTCCAGTGACTCTCTCCAGGATCAGCTTGATACCTGCTCACTACACTTAGTGAGTATGCTACATCGGGTCTGGTACATAGCATCGCATACATGATAGAGCCTACTGCCGAAGCATAGGGTATCCCTTGCATGCGAACTCTCTCCAAATCAGTCTTGGGAGACATCTCTTTGGAGAGAGTGACTCCAGAGATCGTGGGCATGTTCCCACGCTTGGACTCTTCCATACTAAACCTCTTTAGTATGGTGTCAATGTACCTGGATTGGGACAATCCCAAAATCCGTTTGGATCTATCTCTATAGATCCTGATTCCCAATATGCAGGAGGCATCACCAAGATCTTTCATTGAGAATCTTTGTGATAAGAAGAGCTTGACCGATTGCAGCATAGGAATATCATTTCCTATCAAGAGTATGTCGTCCACGTACAATACGAGGAAGACAACCTTACTCTCTGCCACCTTCCTGTAGATACAAGGTTCATCTGGATTTTTGACGAAATCAAACTCTTTGATAACGACGTCAAAGCAGATGTTCCAACTCCGCGATGCTTGCTTTAATCCATAAATGGATTTAAGCAGCTTGCACACCTTCCCGCTGCTCCCACTGTCTACGAAGCCCTCTGGCTGAGTCATGTACACGCACTCTTCTAAATCACCATTTAGAAAGGCGGTCTTAACATCCATTTGCCAGATTTCATAGTCATGAAAGGCAGCAATGGCAAGCATGATTCGGATGGATTTAAGCATAGCCACTGGAGAAAAGGTTTCGTCATAGTCCACACCTGGTCTTTGACGAAAACCCTTTGCTACAAGTCTAGCTTTGAAAGTCTCCACTTTCCCATCTACACCATGTTTCTTCTTAAAGATCCACTTGCTCCCAATGGGTTTTACCCCTTCAGGAGCAACTTCCAAAGTCCATACTTTGTTGGTGTACATGGAATCCATCTTGGACCGCATAGCATCCAGCCATTTCACTGAGTCCCCACTAGTGATGGCCTGCTCGAAGCTAGTTGGGTCATCATCCTCCATGATGCAATCTTCACTACTACCGTCAATGAGAAAACCATAGTATCTCTCAGGTGGACGAGAAACCCTACTAGATCGGCGGAGAGGCTGGGGTACGTCGGGCACCACTGAATCCTCTGGTTCTACTAAATTGTCAGTTGCAGTTTGTGGTGCTGGAACCTCTTCCAGTTCTACCTCTTTGCCACTAATTTCTTTTGCAAGAAATTCCCTTTCCAAAAAGGTGGCATGTTGAGCAACAAACACTCTTTGTTCCTCAGCTTGGTAGAAAAAATATCCTTGAGAATTCTTAGGATATCCCACGAACTTGCAAAGGACTGATCGTGCCTCGAGTTTGTCCGGATTTTGCTTTTTGACATAGGCCGGACAACCCCATATCTTAATTCGCTTAAAATATGGTCTCTTCCCACTCCATATCTCATATGGTGTGGTAGGTACAGATTTAGACGGAACCAGATTCAATAGGTATATGGCTGTCTCAAGCGCATACCCCCAAAAGGAAATAGGTAACTCAGCATTACTCATCATTGAACGCACCATATCTAATAGGGTGCGATTCCTTCGTTCCGATACACCGTTGTGCTGTGGTGTATAAGGAGGAGTAAGCTGAGAGAGAATCCCATTCTCTTTTAGATAATCCAGGAATTCACTGCTTAAGTATTCACCTCCTCGATCAGATCGAAGAACCTTAATACTTTTGCCCGTTTGGTTCTCTACCTCGTGCTTATATTCTTTGAATTTCTCAAAAGCTTCAGACTTGTGTTTCAACAGGAACACATGCCCGTATCTAGAGAGATCGTCAGTGAATGTAATGAAGTAGGAAGAACCATTTCTGGCGTGTGTAGACATTGGACCGCATACATCACTATGCACCAGTCCCAAGAGTTCAGTAACTCTTTCTCCGTGTCCTTTAAACGGAGTTTTGGTCATTTTTCCTTTGAGACATGAATGGCAAGTGTCATAAGATGATAATTCGAATGAATTCAAATATCCGTTCTTATGCAACTTAGCTAGTCGTGTCTCATTGATATGGCCAAGTCTACAGTGCCACAAGAAGGATTCGTTCATTTCTGAGCTTTTCCTTTTGTGTGTGTTTTGTATATTGAAGACTGTATTTTGATTGAGAATGAATATGCCATTATGTAGCGAGCCTGATGCAATCAACCTTTGATCTAGGAATATGTTCATAACATTATCCTTTACTACAAAATTATAACCTTCTTTACTTAGTAAAGAAACTGATATAATGTTGCACATCATGTTCAGTATATAATAGCATTCATTCAGGACTAGTGTATCACCATTTGGTAATACTAGGTGATATATGCCAACTGCTTTGGCTGCAACATTTGCCCCATTCCCTACATGAACGGAATGTTCACCTTTTCTCAGTTCTCTACCTTTTCGCAGCCCATGTAACATCTTACATATGTGGGATCCTGACCCGGTATCTAATACCCAGGACGTAGGGTGAACTGAGAAACAGTTCTCAATGACAAACACACCCGAAGATGATGCATCAACATGCATGTTCTCCGTTTGGGCGGTGTGAGAATCCAGATATTCTCCTATTTCCTGTTCAGTCTTATAACATTTATAAGATAGAACGGGTCCAACGTTCCCCTGCACAGTATAACATGCGGGTTCGGTCAATACATCCATATTATTATCTTGATTAAGGCATGAAATGGTCGCTACCTGGAGAGAGAGAGAAGAAAACACTTTAGCGTATGCTCGTGCAAGATCAGATTGGTTATTATCTTATCTAATCAGGATGGCTCCCACTGCTTTTTATCAAATCTTCCTCCAAACCCTAAAAGGAAAGACTAGCCGGGATTAATTACACACTACAAGTTCGCCAATCTTTCAGCCAGGCCAGTGTCGGTACTTTGAGGGAGGTCCCCCGTGCTTTCGCACGAACCTAATTACTGTAAACCTCGTTTTCCCAGAGGCGTAACCTCGTTAACACCTTTCTAGACACCTACTTGATCAGCTAATTGCAATGTGTAAAACTCTCCCAGGAGTAACTCTTACTCGCAGT
This sequence comes from Agapanthus africanus, assembly GCA_030015575.1. Taxonomy (NCBI): domain Eukaryota; kingdom Viridiplantae; phylum Streptophyta; class Magnoliopsida; order Asparagales; family Amaryllidaceae; genus Agapanthus; species Agapanthus africanus. The sequence goes on from JASDDO010000029.1 coordinate 223,616,263, forward strand.
GGGTATCGGGATCCAACTATCTCATAGAAGGTATGCAATCTCATTGCAAATTTCAACACTTGAAATTCCCGATAATATTTTGCCCCAGGCGATCTATGACCTTGACTGAGTCAACAAACCATAGACCGCAAGTAAAGTTCAACCCGTCATTTCCTGATTGAATTAAACCCACCCGCACGACCCTTGACTAAGTCAACAAGGCCGCACGACTACCTTAATCCAATCTGAATCATATGCATAAACAGATAAATAGTAATCAGCTACCGCACACTACGCCTTGACTGAGTCAACAAACGCAGCACGAATACTAACTATTACTTATCTGAAATGACGGAGGGCTACGTCAGGTTTTTAAGAAAACCCTTTGCGTAATGAACTTTATATCGTTGTAGAATCAAATAAAGTTTTGAAATGGAGTGATTTTGAGGCTTTTCTAGTTTTGCTAAAGGAGTCACTCCCGGTGAAGGGATCTCGGTCCTTTCCTCGTCGAATGAGGTGCGGGATATATCATATATATCGCTGTGCAAAGCAAAAACCCAAAAAGCAGTCAAAAGCAAACCGAGTGTGTAGCATCTGCCAGTTATTGCTAAAGGAGTCACTCCCGGTGAAGGGATCTCGGTCCTTTCCTCGTCGAATGAGGTGCTGGATATATCATATATATCGCTGTGCAAAGCAAAAACTGTAGCTACCTGTTTTATTTAAAATTCGATTCTACAACATCTTAGGTTTCTTATCTTTCATTAATCACATTAATGAAGTCCCATCATTTAATACCTAAACATCACAGATAGATATGACGTACACTTATGCCATCCGCATTCGCCTCGATGTCCCCTCATGCACCGTTAGGTTAGGTAACTAACGACAGAGCAGGGCAGGGCTAGCGCGGGTGTAAAACATAAGTAACGTCTATATAATATATCATATATACTATATACTATATCCATCACAGAGTCACAACACAGATATCGCAGCAGAATAAACATATGAAATATTGGATATACTAGGACGTCCGTGTTTTCAATACGAGCCAGTATAAAACACGGATTCCACGGTCGTGATGAATAGCCAATCCCACACCCCTAGACCCCTACGAGAGCGGCAAGCAACCCTGCCAATTCTAGGGTTAGGAGACCCGTACTCGACTCCTCGAGTTGGTCTCCCACTGGACCCCAGAACCCGGTTACTTGTGCTCCCCTCCTTGGGTCTATCCTAGTGCAGAAAAGTAAATAATATACAAAGGGTGACAACTCCCGCATCCTGGAAGTGCCCCGAATAAAAGAATATTACATACAAGTTTTTACATGAATGAAAATGAAAAACACTCATCTCACATAAAAAAACCCCGGCTATTCAAACATGACGATCCAATATAACATATCCAGCAACACATAACATCACATGTCATCAACGTAAGTAAGTATGCATACCCTAATTGTCGTTGACGTATAGCAACGAAACCGGCGATATGAACATACTACACTTACGGTCACAGAAAAGAAAGTGTAAAACTACAACAATTGGAATCCGCAACTACTTTAGACATCGCATGCCTAACAGATATAAATCCCGCATTTTAGTCTCATTATCGAAAACTCTTTTCAATATCATATGGGACTAAACTGCTAGATTTATAACATTCATCCAGTTATCTCATAACTGTTTGTGAATTCCAATTATTGTATCCAATTCCGGATAAATAGAATATATTAAACTTTCCGATCGAACATTCGAACACCCAAGTTTTCCCGACACCGATCAACACATGAAATAGGTTCAAAGACATTCACTTCATGCCTCAGTACCAACGGTCCAGCCGTAGAAGGGTCAAGCCAACGCCTCACATGTGGCACGCCGTACTGCCCCAAACCCAAAGGTTCAAAGGGCAGTTCAAGACGGTCACATAATCGAGTTAAGGTTTGTGTCTTCTAGAGGGACCATCGCGTTACTTGCACTACTTGGAACGTCTTTTAACCACAGAAAAGTCCAACACATGGAATTATTCCATCAGGGGAAAACCTGGGTATTTGTATACGGTCGAACTCTTTAACATATTCAACAGTTATCTGGAAAAACACTTAGACAAAGTTTGATATTCCGATCGAATTCATCGATTCCCAATATAACTCCAGAGCACTCATCCCTTAAATTATTTTAAAAATACCCATAAAACTCACCAGAATTTATCAGGTATTACTGTGCAAAATCAATCGGATGATGTCACCATGTGGCCGCGGAAGGGCGGCAGAAGGCATGCTTCTGCCGCGCTTCCGCGGCAGGATGAACAGTTCAATGAAACGTTTTGCACAGTAATGCTTATAATTCTATGCTGAATTTTTTAGACATTTTTAATATCAAATATTCCCAGATTTATGAAAATGTCCAGAGAGCTCTAAAGTATTTGGGTTTCGTGTTCGTTCGGACTTCAAACTGCGTCGGGACTTCGCCTAAAGCTCTAGCTAGGCTCTGATACCAGTGAAAGGTTCCTAGGCACTCTAGTAGGTTCTCACAAGGCATCGAACGTGCCAAATTAAAATTTTTAGTGCCGAGAAACCCTAGACTACGGATCTTTAACTAGATGTTTAGGCGAAATAGAAAGCTAGTTAACAGTTAACTACTATGATACGGAAATTACAACATTTGTAGATCCGGATATCCACCTCCACGGCTCCGCAACGTCATGTCCTCGCTGTCCATCATGAATCCTCGACTCGATCGTCGGCTTCATCGGGAAAGCAAGCGGAATAGGTCGTCGGCTTTGTGTCAAAGACGATCTACGTCGAGGTTGCACAAACTCAAGCTCCGACTTCACAAACTTGTGAAACTTGTGAAGTAAACACCCAAAACAACTTGGCAAGAGGTAGAGGGTGAAGAAATAGGAGGTGGGTTCACTTTAGATTTGGATTTAACTCACTAGATCTCAACTTGCCATTTTTGTAGCAAGCTTGAAGAAGAAGAAGAAGATGAAGATGAAGCAAGAATGATAAGTGTTCTATTTTAAAAAAATAAAACTAATATGAATACTTATCATATCTTGACCATGGTCAAGTGTAGAGATTAAACCAAGGTTAGTAAGTGTGGTTAGGGTTAAGGATGAGATAAGGATGGTGGACTTTGTCAAAGCTTCATGAAGCTTCAACATAGCTCCAAAATTAGCCACCATTCTTAACTTAATCCTTTTAAATAAATAAACAAATAAATAAATGATAAACCAAAACCCTAATCATCACTTAACCATGGTTTAACCCTTTACACTTAACCACATTATCAAGTATCATCAAACATGATACAAAGAAGTGCACGAAAGCATATCACATATACAATGTGCATCAAGTGAGAAAAATCCGTTTAAAGTGAACCAATACCAGTTAATGCAATGCAATATATCAAATATATAATTATGCATTAAATCATTAAATCAACTTTTGATTCAATGATCCGGTCATGTCGCACATAACCGACTAGTATTCAATGCATCGATTTATCGAATCAATGATTCGATAACTAGGTCATATCGAATATAACCAATCGAAACATATATCGCGAGAATGAAATGCGGTATCACATACACGCATTATTCTCGGTCCCGCACATATCTCATATGCGCTCCTATTTCGTTTCGCTTGAGCCAGGAAACCTCTGTGTAGGACTCTAAAGACTCGTCAATACGCCGGTAGCAGATGATGATCATATCAAGCACCCACAAGCCGCAAGCGGTCTGCTAAACGTAACGGCCACCCGGGTATTGAGCGATCAGAAGATCGACGAGCTAGCCCGCTCACACTCCTGCGAATCCGACCAGTAACACTTACCATACAGTCAAGTCTCTTCGTCTGATACGTCGCATATCAAGTCTAGGGGTGGTATACGTCAGACCCCAATAACCCGATAAGTCGTGCCGATGTGAGGCTCGTAACGGGTCGAGAAACTACTGGTAACACTTACCAGCAAATCTCTGATCAGCCCTGGCCAGGGACTTCCCTGTTACGGCCAATCGAGCACAGCGCAACATCAACTCCCAATACCGGGAGAGACGAAACCCCTCCTATCGCTCATTGCCTCCATGTGACTCGGGACTGTACCCAAAGACCACCGTTTTGCACGCCCTCATGGACGTGGTAAGGTGGAGATCAAAGCAAAGTGGGAATCACATAAGACTCTATGACGATCTCGGGTCTACAGACTAACCTGTACAAGTGTCACCTGAGAACTGCCATCTGACGTGAGGTATAATACCATCTGGGAGTTCTCGGCGAGTCCGTCCAGTGTACCCAGTTTCCACTGAGCACCCGTATACCATCTCTGATGTCAAACACCAATGGATATGGGATCATCCATCGCCCATCACATGGGTCGAGAAGCGTATACGCTAGTCTACTCTGGTAAATCGATGCCCCGTCTCGAGATACCCACGACTAGGGACCTTGAAGGATGTACTTATGGACTACCATGTTCCCACTAGTATGATCTGCATCATTGCCCAGGTAGTCAAGTACAAATCCTAAGGGCTTTACCAACATGTAACTATAAGACAGTATAAAGAGACTAGTGTACATGTTAAGATAAATAGCAACCAGATAGCATACTATCATGTCGAGCAAGAAAGTCATCTCTATATATGTCCAAGCATCCAATATAATATACATCATCTGTACAATACTGGCCTCTAGGGCATACATACAACTAACATAACCATTATCCAACACAAACCCTAACTTGATTTTTACACAAAACAACATGAATCAACTAAACATGAACTTTAAAGCTATATTAATCATTTAAATAGCTAGCTTAAAGAGTATAATACAACAATTAAACATTAGAGTTAGGATTTTTATACCTCCTCAAGAACACCAATTAGTGACTAACACCAAGATTTAACCTCCAAAATGATGCTTTTCTTGAAGATCCATGCTAGTTTAGAGATGAAAAGTGATGGGTTGTGAATTGTTTATGAGTTTGTGGGTTTATTTAAGGATTTTTGATGAATTTAGAAAGCTTGGAGATGATGAAAAGAGCAAGGAAAAATGCAAGGGCAGAACAAGGGAGGCTCGCCCAAAAGGAAATGGCGGGTGGTTTGTGTAAAAAGTGAAGAAAATTCTAGCAAAAAGCAATAAATGCACATTAAGTCTTATGCCACCTTTTCTTTTCTTTTCTTTTCTTTTAAAAATAATTTCCTTTAACAAAAAATATCTAGGTATTTGGCAAGAATGGATTAAGACTAATTCTAGTGATTAGTTTAGCATAGATTCACACTAGAAGTAATTAAGCCAAACCAAAATTGTAATTACCACTAATTAAGTGCATAATTAACATCTTAAAATAATATTAAATTAGGGAAAAATTTCAATGTGAACCAAAACTTCCAATTGACCCCCAAAGGCCGTAAACTTGCACTATTCTTGTTAAACAAGTCGCTGTCATGTCTATACTGAAGTTTGATCACAATCGGGTTAAAACGGAAAACACCGACTATTTTACCCTAAAACGGAAAAATTTGCATAACGATTTCTAAAACGTTACATTTGTTGACAATGTTAGGGTCATAAGTTGCTAGGGGCAGAAGATTATCGGGAATTTCAAGTGTTGAAATTTGCAATGAGATTGCATACCTTCTATGAGATTGTTTGTCACGACCTGAAATTTGGGCGTGACTGGCACTTAGATTGTATGACATCTAAAGATGTCGACACAATCTGAGTATGCCAGAAACCAAGATCAAAACCCATTTGCGAAATTAAGAAAATTTCAGTTTTTAAGTAAAAAGAATAAGGTAACACATCGAATGATTTTTAAGAATTTAACTCTGAACAACTGATTTTTTTGGCTTTAAAATTTTCGACCACACCTCCTTTTTAATCGTTAATTAAAACAGCTATAATGTGTTTAAATAAATTGCGTCCCTAATAGGGAGCAAAACAAAGCCAAAAGGCGGAAATCAATACGCAATAATAATACGACGCATCAAAGTGAAGAATTTCATGTATAAGTAAAGAAAGCATAAATTAACACAACTATACGATCTCACTCAATCGAATTAAAACCTATACAAACATATCTCGTTCTAAGTTGAATATATAGGGTCTGATGGAGTAATACTAGATCCAAAATACATATTCCAAAATAGGAGGTTACTACGAAGGTACCCCACCTAGCAAAATAAGCAATAAAAGTTGACAAGTGGATCCGCACTGCTGCTATGCGTCCACGCATCTCCTGCAAGAAACTAAGGCACAACGGGGATGAGTTGCCAACTCAGTGAATAATTCTAAAATCTAACAGCTGATAATGTAAGTATGACGAATTAGAGATAACAGCAATAAATATAAGTACAATGTATGATAACATGTGAAAACATGAATATATATTAACTAAATGTATTAAAACAATACTGAAATCTCATCAAGTATTTCCAACATCACAATTTTCCAAATAAGGCTAATTATTTTTCCATGTCCAACATCGACACAAATCTTCGGTTTTCAGCAGACATCGTTACTCGAATGATTCTGTCAATCCACAACATCGGTCGGTATCCTACAGATATCCGCCCTGTTTCGTTACTATCTCCGGTATCGAGTATCATCGCTATGCTCCCCGCCTCACATGCGGCTATCCTGCCCCTCGGTCTCGACCGGGGCCACCATGTGTCCGACTGTATATCCCTCCCCACTCTGTCTGGACTATGTATAAATCCGCAACCGTATTGCCCCCCACTCAGTTCGGAGTAAATCCAAATCTTAAAAACGTCATCTCATGGTGGACATATCACATCAATCATGAAGAACCAATGAATATAACTTAATAGCATATAAATCTCAAAAACCAGAAATCCCCAAATCCAATACATCTTGTGCTACAATTATCACAATTTGAAAGTAAGACATAATAGGTAGCAACTAATAACAATGATGTAAACAACCACTAATAATGATACTTATGGTATAAAGGGAATCATATAAGATATGGCTGTTCTAAGTGATACGTGACATGTCAATTACCGATGAGGTGTAGTGTAATATGTAAGTATGTGCGCGTGCAACATGACTCATCAATAATTCGTGCAGTGTCCTAGCAAGTGTTATTTTATAGATATGAATTCATATGATGAAGTTTCTTAGTTTTAAACATATACACAATACAAAGGAAATTATTATCCAAACATCTAATTACGGCCATATTACGCCATCCATACAAAATCCCCCTGTAGATGTTTAATCTACTCACCGGAATACGTCGAAGAGACTCAAATGTCATCAATCTTTTTCCCTTCCATGCGGTCTCCGAAGTCCCCGCGGTCGAACCTAACATCGAAATTTACTTTCGTATAAAAAAACAGCTAAACTCCTATACGGCGAAAATGGGAAACTACAAGATTTACATACTAAACATGCTACGGCCGAATATTATGAACTATTTAAAACTTATACTAACCCGATCTAACCCTTCGCTGTTCGCAACAGGAAAAATAGAAACGTGATACGAAATATCCGTATCGTATTTAGAATTTTACCCCCAAACCAGATATTTGCTTCCAGATTTTATATACTGAATATATAACATAAACTAACAATACCAGACATCCTAAACTATAAACAGAGAGCCACCCTAAAAACCCCAAAAGCCAAATCCCACAGAAAATCGGCGAGCTCGGAATTTTGATGAATGTCGCCGGCCGAAAATCCAAAGAATGGGTCCGTATTTCTAGTGGTTATTCTAGGTCCAATTTACAAGATTAAGGTACTGTTTGATTTTTCTAATTATAAACCAATTAGCAGTTTCAAGCAGAGCAATAATCCAACAAAATACGATATTTTTACCGCTATCACACATCTATAGTAAACAGTATTGAACTAAAATCTGCATGGTTGAAACTTATACATATTGAATGATCACTGAAAGGCTCCTTCAAAGATGCACAAGCATATGCAATCCTCGCTTGAGGGTTGAGGTAAGGATCCCTATTTCTTAGCTTCTTTCTTTCTTCTCTCTTTCTTAGGTGAGTTCTATGATTTCTTTTCTTTCTATGTTAATCAGATTGTGATATATTAACTGAACAATTATAAATATGATAGGAATAAGGAATGATAAGGCTAGGAGGAGGTGTCACCATGATGGATGGTGTGCTATTCATGCAAGGAGGAGGTGTGGCCATTAGGTTGAATCTAAGGTGTGGTGTCTATGAGGTATAATCTAACCTTAACCCAAATTTAACACATTTACATAATAACCCTTACCTAAAATTAATTAACATAAGGAAGCTACTATTTCATTAAAACCCCTCATGACACTTATTATTATATAAACCACTATTTTCTTTACTAAATTACTTTACCACTTATAAAACGGTCTTTATATTACAATGAAATTAAAATAAAATTTTTAATAAAATAATTAATTTATCTAAAATATTTCAAAATGTTACAATATTCCCCCTTAAGAAAATTCGGTCCCCGAATTTAAAACTTAAGTACGCGTAGCTTCAAAAAGATGCGGAAATTGCTTCCGTATACCATCCCCAGCCTCCCAAGTAACTTCCTCGCTATTTGGTCCTCGCCAAAAAACCTTTACAGATGGAAGTACCCTTGATATTAGTTTCATACCTACCGGTCTAGAATAGCTACCGGCTGCTCAGTATAAGATAAATCCTGCTCAAGCTGTAAAGACTGATGCTGGATGGCATGAGAAGGATCGTAAAGATACTTGCGAAGCATAGACACATGGAACACTGGGTGTACATCGGGAAAACTCGGTGGGAGTGCTAAACGGTAAGCTACAGCACCCACTCTCTCCAAAATCTCATAGGGTCCGACATATCTGGGACCGAGCTTCCCCTTTTTCCCGAAACGCATCACACCATTCATCGGAGAGCCACGGAGGAACACATGGTCTCCCACGTCAAACTCAAGTCTGCGATGACATCGATCAGCATAAGATTTCCGTCTGCACTGGGCCGCTCTCATCCTGTCCCGTATCAACTGGATCTTTTCCGTAGTCTCCTGCACTAGCTGCGGTCCCAAAATGCTGCTCTCGCTGAGTTCATTCCAACAAACGGCGATCGACACATTCTCCCATACAAAGCTTCGAAGGGTGCCATCTGAATCGTCTCTTGAAAATTGTTGTTGTAAGAGAATTCTATCAAGGGCAAGTGACGATCCCAACTACCCCCGAAATCTAGACTGCAGGCTCGAAGCATATTCTCAAGTGTCTGTATGGTCCGCTCTGACTAACCGTTGGTCTGCGAATGGAAAGCTTTGCTGAAACTCAATCGGGTGCCTAGAGCCTCATGAAGTTTCTGCCATAATCGGCTGGTGAAGTGTGTGCCCCTATCGGGCACAATGCAAGTCGGAACTCCATGCAATCTCGTCAATAAAGATCTGGGCATACTGCGTTTATCCATAAGTCGTCTTCACCGGGAAAAAGTGAGCTGCTTTTGTCAATCGATCAACAATCATCCAGATGAAATCATACCCTCTGCTGGATCTGGGCAGACCCACAATGAAATCCATAGAGATCTGCTCCCATTTCCACTCTAGAGTGGGTAAGGGCTGTAACTCTCCTGCCGGCCTCTCATGCTCGGCCATGACTTGCTGACAAGTCAAGCATCTCGAAACAATCTCCGTGACATCACACTTCATCCCTTCCCACCAGTAGACATCTCTCAAGTCATGATACATCTTGGTGGAACCCGGATGAATACTATAAGCTGACCGATGCGCCACTTCTAAGATCTCATGTCTCAGTCCCTCAGAATCTCGCACACAAAGACGAGTCCCAAACCTTAACACTCTGTGGTCATTGATCACAAACTCATAATCTCTACCCTGTCTAACCTTCTCTATAATCTCGGACAAGCGAGCATCGGCGGGCTGTGCCTCTCGGATGCGATCAAGTAACTGTGGACGGGTGCGGATATGAGCAAGTTGTCCTCCGGTCGATGTAAACTCAAACTGTTCTCGGCTGTCACATAACATCTGCCAATCTGCGGAAGACTGCCTTTGCACCGTGCTCAAATAAGATAAGCTACCTCCTGGCCTCTAATTCAAAGCATCTGCCACCACATTCGCCTTGCCTGGATGATAGAGAATCTCGCAGTCATAGTATTTTACAAGCTCCTCCGACGACGCGGCCTCAAATTCAGATCCCGCTGCTGAAAGATATACTTTAAGCTCATGTGGTCTGTGAATATCTGGCACGACTCACCGTATATGTAATGCCTCCAAATCTTCAGTGCGAAGACCACCGCGGCCATCTCTAAGTCATGAGTGGGATAGTTCTGCTCGTACTTCTTCAACTGCCGAGAAGCATAAGCGACGACCCTGCCGTGCTGCATCAATACACAGCCTAAACCCACTCGTGAGGCGTCACAATAGACAACAAAACCACCTGACCCAGAAGGTAAAGATAAGACTGGTGGAGTCGTCAAGAGAGTTTTCAACTGCTGGAAACTCTACACACATGCCTCTGTCCAAATAAATGGAACTTCCTTCCTGGTCAACCCGGTCAGCGGTGCAGCGATACGTGAAAAATCCTGCACAAAACGTCGGTAGTAACCGGCCAAACCCAAGAAGCTACGAATCTCTGTAACTGATACAAGTCTGGGCCAGTGCTGCACTGCCTCGATCTTCTTTAGGTCCACACGTATACCGTCTCTCGTAACTACGTGACCCAAGAAATCCACACTATCCATCCAGAAAGCATACTTGGAGAATTAAGCGAATAACTGGTGTTCCCTCAAGATCTGCAATGTAATTCGCAAGTGCTGCTCATGCTCATCTCGACTACAGGAGTATATAAGAATATAATTAATGAACACAATAATGAACTGATCAAGAAACGACCTGAAAATGCGGTTCATCATATCCATGAAAGCTGCTGGGGCATTAGTGAGCCCGAACGACATCACCAAAAACTCATAATACCGTAACGTGTGCGAAAAGCAGTCTTTGGAATGTTATCCTTCCGAACTCTCAATTGGTGATACCCTGACCGCAAATCGATATTCGAGAAATAACCAGCTCCATGCAGCTGATCGAATAAGTCATCAATACGAGGTAATGGATACCTATTTCGCACCGTAACACGATTTAGCTGCCTGTAGTTGATACACAATCTAATGCTGTCGTCCTTCTTTTTAACGAATAAGACAGGAGCCCCCACGGCGATACACTCGGACGAATGAGCCCCCTATCAAGAAATTCTTGCAACTGACCCTTGAGCACCTTTAGCACCGTCGGGGCCATTCGATATGGCACTATAGAAACATGCCCCGCACCCGAAATCAAGTCAATGCAAAATTCGATATCGCGATCAGGGGGCAATCCTGGTAACTCAGCCGGGAACACATCAAGAAATTCTTTTACGATCGGATCTTGGACCAACGGGACCTCAGCGGTTCCCACGTCCTGAACAAATGCTAAGAACCCACGACAACCCTTCTTCAAGAGCCATTCCGCACAAAGAGCAGAAATCAGGTTGGCAGGAGTTATAATGCAGTCTCCCTGCACAACAAAAATCCGTTTGCCTGAAAAATAGAATTTGACCGCTTTCCCCCAACAATCAACATAAGCATGACAAGTGGCTAGCCAATCCATACCAAGAAGTATATCAAAATCTAGCATATCCAGGAGAATCAAATTGACTAACGAATCCCTATCACCAATACGTACTGAACAGGACCTGTATACGTGTCGGGCTACAAAAGAATCTCCCACAGGAGTAATCAAAACTAGCGGTAACTTTAACAACGATGACTCTCTCCCCAGAGAAAGTGCAAAGTGTGTAGACACGTAAGAGTCCGTAGAACCGGGATCAAATAAAATATGTGCATCTAAGGAACACACGGAAAGAGTACCTATCACAACTGCATTGGATGCCTGGGCATCCTGCGGAGTTAAAGCAAAAACCCGAGCCTGGCCCCTACCATCATCCTGACGTCCTCTCCCTCGGTCTGCTCGTCCTCTCTGGAAACGTCCTAAAAAACCCTGACCTCGCGGTACAACGGCCTGGCGCATAGTTGCAACTGGTGGAGGAAGTAGTGCCATCGGAGTAGAAGGTGGAGGGGGTAAAGCAGTCTGTGGAAAAACAGTCCCTCCATGACGTCTACACTCTCTAGCCAAATGCCCTGGAAGTCCGCAACTAAAACATGTAAATGGGGCCTCTTCTCCACGTGGTACGAGCTGAACATCTGGCTCTGAGCCCAGCCTCGACCAACACTGCGGCCTGGAATGTGTTTGCCTCCACCCCTACCAAACTGCCTAGTAATAGACCTAATAATATTAGGTCTGGTCCTCTTTGTCTCAGGAACAATCCTTGTCTCGTTCAGACGCTCCTCTACTCGCATAGCAGCGTCCATGGCCTGCATATAAGTATCTAAATGCTGGGAGCCTATAGCAAGGAACAGCAGTGTATCCAGACTCCTCACAAACCTCTTCACCCGGAGCTCCTCCGTAGGAACTAAGTATGGAGCATAGCGTGATAGCTGGGTGAACTGCAAGTTATACTCTGCCACCGGCATATCTGCAGATTTTTGCAACGCCTCCAAACTGCTGGCTCTGGCATCTCTTACGCTTTGTGGAAGAAATCTGGCAAGGAAAACATCAGAAAACTCTGTCCATGACATCGGAGGAAGACCTGCGGCTCGCCCTCTCTCCATCGACTCACACCATGTCTGTGCAAATCCTTCCAATCGAAAACTGGTCAGCTCCACCGACCTCGCATCAGAACATCTCAATGACCTGATGATCCTAGACATCCAATTAAGAAATGAATGAGGATCCTCTACTTCGTCGGTCCCCGTAAACACCGGAGGTCTCAACCTTATAAACTCCGGAAGTGATACCTCCATAACCCTTGAGTCTACAAGTGGGACAGTCTACATGGTCGGTACAACGGGCTCTGCCATCATCGATGCCTGATCCTGTCTCTGAACACGGGTGGCCTCAGTCAACTGTCCCACCATCTGCTGTAAGCCCAACATGCCCTCCTCTATCCTAGTCAGTCTATCTGGAGGAGGAGGATCAACATGCTCTGGTACCTCCGGAATGTCCTGTACGTCAGTCGCCGTCACAGGAGGATGTGTCCTAGCTCCATCCCTGGCTGCGGCTCACCTAGCTCACGAAGCCATAGCAACTGGAAAAAGAAATGAGAGTTGATAAGGCGTACGAATAGGAACAACAATTATAGGGAGTCAAAGGAAGGATTAATCAAAATATACATCCGAAGGTTACTTAGGCTGAGTATTGTAGCGTAATTATGCCGGGGAACATATGTGCGGTACTCTACTCTTCTTAAATAACCTACTCCATCAAACCAAAGGTCGACCTACATAACGGACTTTAAAGGCTACTAACTTCAATCACTACTTGGTTCCGTAAGGTTAATCCAGAGCTCTGATACCAATTTTGTTACGACCCGAAATTTGGGAATGACCGGAACTTAAATTGTATGACATTTAAAGATGTCGACACAATCTGAATAAGCCAGAAACCAAGATCAAAACCCATTTACGGAATGAAGAAAATTTCAGTTTTTAAGTAAAAAGAATGAGTTAGCATGTCGAATGATTTTTATGAATTTAACTCTGAACAACTGATTTTTTTGCAATTAAATTTTCGACCGCACCTCCTTTTTAATCGTTAATAAAAGCAGTCATAAAGTGTTTAAATAAGTTGCATCCCTAATTGGGAGCAAAAAAAAGCCAAAAGGCGGAAATCAATACGCAATAATAATACGACACATCAAAGTGAATAATTTCATGCATAAGTAAAGAAAGTATAAATTAACACAACTAGACAATCTCACTCAATCGAATTAAAACCTATACAAACATATCTCATTCTAAGTCAAATATACAGGGTCTGATGGAGTAATACTAGATCCAAAATACATATACCAAAATAGGAGGTTACTACGTAGGTAACCCACCAAGAAAAATAAGCGATAAAAGCTGAAAGTGGATCCGCCGTGCTGCTATGCGTCCGCGCGTCTCCTGCAAAGAACTAAGGCACAACAGGGGTGAGTTACCAACTCGGTGAATAAAACTAATATCTAACAGCGGATATTGTAAGTATGGCGAACTAGAGTTAACAGCAATAAATATAAATACAATGTATGATAACATGTTGAAGCATGAATATATAATAACTAAATGTATTAAAACAATACTGAAATCTCATCAAGTATTTCCAACACCACAATTTTCCAAATAAGGGTAATTTTTTTCCGTGTCCAACATGACCACAAATCTTCTGTTTTAAGCAGACATCGTTCCTCGAACGATTCTGTCAATCCACAACATCGGTCGGTATCCCACGGATATCCGCCGTGTTTCGTTACTATCTCCGGTATCGAGTATCATCGCTAGGCTCTCCGCCTCACATGCGGCTATCCTGCCGCTCGGTCTCGATCGGGGCCACCATGTGTCCGACTGTATATCCCTCCCCACTCTGTCTGGACTATGTATAAATCCGCAACCGTATTGCCCCCCACTCGGTTCGGATGAAATCTAAATCATAAAAACGTCATCTCAATGTGGACATATCACATCAATCATGAAGAACCTATGAATATAACTTAATAGTATATAAAACTAAAAAACCTCCCAAATCCAATACATCTTGTGCTACAATTATAACAATTTGTAAGTAAGACGTAATAGGTAGCAGCTAATAACAATGAAGCAAACAACCACTAATAATGATACTTATGGTATAAAGGGAATCATATAAGATATGGATGTTCTATGTGATACATGACATGTCAATTACCGATGAGGTGTTGTAACATTTCATAAAAATAAAATATTATTTTAGGGAATTTATAAAATTAAATAATAAATATTAGGAAATATTTTAATGGTGCGTTATAATTAAATATCGATAAATTGGGAATTATTGAAATATTAATTTGAATGGTGATTTTTGGAAGAATTTATGTGATTTAAGCAAATTATAAATTCCTTATGATTAATTATATTTCATTTTAATGCTAATCACGATTAAATATCACTAATCGTGCATTAAGCTTGATTTGTGCATCATGACATGCAACAAAACTTGTTTCGTTTTTATTAACCATGGCATATTGTTTCTTTTCTTGTATATGGTTTATTTGTTTTGGGTGAGAAAAGAAAAGAAAAGAAAAGGAAATTGAATAAACAAAAGAGTTTGGGCAAAAGAGAGAAGAGAGAGTGAGGTGAGGGGTTCCTTGACCTTGGCCCCATTTGTCTTCCATTCATTTTCCTTCATCATTCTCACCTCCTTCCTCCCATGGCTACCCTCCTCCCACCACCTCCTCTACCTTCTGAAAACATCCATATTTCCACATCAAAACATCATCTCCTCTTCACAAAAAACATGCACAAGCTCACTACAAGCACTTTGGACCAAGAAAGCTCGGATTTTGAGCACTTGGGGCAACTCAAGAAATTTCTTGAGTTGCCAAATGGGGTAATTCTTTAACATTTAGTGTAGTATTTGAATTCTTAGAGCCTCTATTTAAGTTTAAAATCGATTTAGTTTGGTTTAGTGAACTTTGAAAATTCCTAGAAGGGGGTTGAGAAATTCTTGAGTTGTGATGGTGCTAATAAGTTTTAGTGGTGACATTAAACCCCCTAGCGTTAGAAACCCAGACCTAACAGAAATAACCCAAGACTTGGACCGTAGATGTTCGATGTCGGTTTTGTGAGTAATTGGTGGCCTACAGGGAATCTGGAGTGACCCGGGAGTTTTTCTGGAAAAACAAACAACACCACTACCCTAAATAGACCCCTAGAAGACCACCCTATGAAAACGAACCCAATCCATGCAGATAAAACCAAGCAGGGCGGATTTTTTGGGTATGTGGCCGGTCACATGGTGGAATCTGGTGCTTAGGTTTCTTCTGTAGTTCATGTACCCCATATACTACATCCCAGTAATGTTTGTTTATCCCATTTTCACCTGAACTAAAATCTGGGACCATTTTCTTATGTTGCTGCTTTGAATTCCTTGATGTTTATGAATTGAAGTTTTGATACTTGTGTTTTATATCAGTGACTTGATGTTTGTACGTCGATATCGGGTGTTATTTAGCTCTTTTGCATGAGTAAACCATAAGTTTTAACCTATGTGCGATTCGTGTGTCGTTTTGGTTTTGAATTGGATTTTAATGCGACACGATATGTTATGGTATGTAGGTACCTCCGCGTGAACTTCGGGACGACGCGCAAGAGCATGGAGACATCGACTTCGGTAAGCAAGGATCAAGGTGAGTAGATATATATCTACGGAGGAAGTCGGGTGGATGGCGTATAGTACCCCGCAGTTTCGTAGTACGAATACGTTATATTATTTATATAAATGTGTGTTTTGTGAGACTATTATTATCAAGATAGGTTTATGTGTTCATTGGTTAGTTTTAGTGTAATTAGAAGTAACTTAGTTTAGCTTCTTATTCGCGAAACCCTAGAGTAAAGATTCGAACACACGCACGCACACACGCATACATTTGTTTTACTTATGCGTATATGGGGATATATACATATATATATAAATATAGGTATGTGAATATGTGTATATATATATATATATTTATATGTATACATGTACATGGATGATGAGGATTGTATATGATACTTGGAGATGAGTCGATGTGATTGGGCAGGATGCCGTGAGATCGGTGATGTGACTTGGTTCGTATTATGACATACGACATGATATTATAGCGGGTCCTTAGGCAATGTGTTTTCATACATACGCATATATATATATATATTGATGGTATCGGTATGTACTAGACATTAGATCAGTACCCCCAGTTCATGATATGTGATGATGATACCATATGGATGTTGTGTTATATGTGATATTTGATCCGTACCCAGATTGGGATGTCATACGATGGTTTACCGTATGTGAAATAATTATGATGATAGATCCGCACTCTTGACTCGAGGATGTCATATTGTATATTGTATTGTACGCGATACTATTGAGGCGGGATCACCGACTACTAGATATATATATATATCGACCCAGACTTTGGTGGTTTTCCTTACCCTTCGACTAGTATGTTACTTTAGTCCTGTAGTTTACTTAGTAGATGTTAGACTGGGCTCGAGTCATACTTATTTCCAAAACTAACGAATCGTGAATATTTCAAGATAGACCAAGGAGTACTACGGATATTTCAAATGACGTATTTTTCTTTAAAACACTGTAGCCCCTATTTTCTAAACACCACGATTCGTGTTATTTCAAATGACAAACTGTATGACTCGTATATCTAATGTAGATTCCTTATTTTTGCATTTATTATTCATTTTTGCATATTCATGTTATCATCATCGCATTGCATGCTTAATGTGTACTTTAGTGATTATGATACCATGCTGTCAGGACACCGGCACCATTACCGATGATGCGTATGCTACACGTACACCTGCTTGCCGGCTCACACACATCATCATCGGTAATTGTTTTGTCACGTACACATTAGAAAATACTACTTCATTAGTATAAATTTCTAGCTGATAGTTTCGACATAGTACGAATGCGCATGCCTTCATATGCTAATTTAGATATTGCTTTTATTTACTGTGATATTTCATGTGTATTTATATATTCATTTGCCATGCGATATTATAGGCCAGTCCGGATTTGCCGGAGCCTGGTATTCACTATTATTGACTCTTTATTTTTGGATTTCGGACTTTCCATGAGATTTCTGGATTTGGAGAAACGGCATGATTTTATAAACTCATTTATCTTTTTCAAAAGATAAAAGTGTGGTTTTCTCGTGATATGATGTGAGATATGTCCACCATGAGTTTTCTCGGCTCTTGAGCGATATCATGCACCCGATTTGAGGAGGAGGAGGAGGAATCGTCTATGGGTGCATGGTGGACCTGGTGCGGTACCCTGGAGCAAGAAGGTCGAAGATGATGGCGTTGAGCCTGGCAGGGGAGCGCTACCGACCGGTTATTTATGACGCAGCAGATATCCGGAGGATATCTACATAGTCGTGATATTTGATGAAGAGCCAGTCCGAATAGCCGGAGCCCAGGGGCCAGTCCGGATAGCCGGAGCCTGAGATATTGAGACTTTGAGGTATTGAGATTTTATGATATGGGCCAGTCCGGATAGTCGGAGCCCGAGATATTGGATATTTGGATATATGTTTTGTGTCGATACTTGACACGGATTTTATGATGATTTCATTGTTGATTCCTCGATTTAATTATACAGAAATCTCACTATATTAAAAAAACGGTTTTTCTTATTCATGATGTATTATGTTTTCATTTCGATGCATTCATACAACATATATATGATATGTTGCTATCTGAGGCACTAACACGAGCACGTGGTATTACACTTATGTGTAGATGGTTCAGGATATTATATTATTGAGGATATATTATCATCGTATAAACTAGGATTGAGTCATACATGCGATTTCTGCTCGGTGATGTTTTCTACTCACGAGTTGGCAACTCACCCCCGTTGTGCCACAGTTTCTTGCAGGTTTTGCCGTACAGGTTTTCCTTGGCGGCTTTGCTGGCACACTTCATTATTTCGGGTGATTGCTTTGGTAGGTAGGTTCACTCGTATCGTGACCAACGTTGTACTTATTATTTATGTTGTATCTAGTAACTCCATCAACCATACTTGTATAATTATTAGACTTAGAAGACCAGTTGTATATTCTTTCGACCATAGAGTCGCGCGATGTATTATTACGATTTTCTTGATGATATTGGTTTCCTCTCAATTTTCATCCTCGCCCTTCGGCGTTGTATATAATATTGCTTGCATGGTTGTGACCGTCAATTGGCGAAGAGCTAGCTCTCGCTTGGGGATGCCTTTATATATATTTCATGTGTTGTACCCTTTTGGGGCCAGTATTTACAAAGGAAACCCTGCCGAAATTTTCAGAAAATACTTGAGATTTTAAAAATGCATACTTCGAATTATTTTATTAAAACCACTTGCTTTAAAATAAGTTTTCTTCACTTCTTCTTTAAAATGATTTAGATTTCTGGGATTTTTGGCTTACTTCAATTCGATGGGGTCCTATAGAATTCATATGATTCAAGTGCCAGTCACGTGCCATTTCGAGTCGTGACAAAGTTGGTATCAGAGCGCTAGGTTTAACCTTGATTCGAGTCTATGTTTGACTATGTGGAGTCTAGGGCGTATATAATTTCGGAACCTAGGCTTGACCTTACGGAACATAGACTTGGTCGAGGGGGTATTAGACCTGAACTTTCGTCGCATAGGTTGACCTTGGTTGATGGAGTAGGTGAATTAAGGAGTGTGACGTACCGTGTGTATGTTCCGCGGCATACTTACGATACGATATTCCGCTTAAGGAGCCTTAGGATATACATTCTTTGCACAGTATTATATTCATTCCTATGATCTATCCTCATCAATATCGGTTGGTTGTTTGTTACCACGATTGCATAGGCAGAGAGAGCTGCGGCAAGAGTTGCGGTCAGCATGAGCTCGTCTTGGACGACGACTGACCAGGATGTATTCCGGCGACACACGATTGCATAGATGTTTCTTTTTATCGTGTTTTCACACCATGAGCATTTGATTGATTGCTTTACGAAATTTCTCGAACGTGCAGATCAGCATAAAAGGATTAGGCCACTGCTAGAGGCCAACCAGAATGTGATGAACGTCAATGCACCGATTATTCTTGATGATTGAAACAATGTTCAGCGTGCGGACGAATGATTCAGTTGTTGCTGTGACTGAAGAGATATCGCCCCAGATATTTGAAGCTAATGCCGCACGAGTTATACTTAGAGATATGATAGAAGATCGCTAGTCACCCAAGGTGGAATGAATAGGACATGTGATTCGTTGCCTACCCTGATGCGAGGTCATCAAATTGATCGATTCCAGCTAGAGAAGACTTCACGCAGGTACGTTGGGAGTCGAAAGTAAACGATCAAATGTCAGAAACCCATTTTCCAACTTTAAAGTATTCGGAAAAACTTGCAAGTTATTCCGTGGACCCTCTAGAAGAATGAAACCCTAACTCGATATAATGACCATGGGAACACTTTTGAACCATAGGTACTGTGGCATTAATGAGGCTTGGGTTTGCCTTTTTACGGCTGGTCCATAGGTACTGTGGCATGTACTAGATATTATTAAACTGTACTCAAGATGTTGAGCTCTTGGGGGATTATGGAACTTTGATGAATCGATCGAAAAGTTCGACGTCGTTCGGATATCATGTGATGGGATACATTGTTTGGGAGACTCCAGATACGAGTATAGCCGTTGGAGCGCAGTCCATGTAGCCACGAAGAGACGGGTCCGAATCAGTCGACATTAGAGAAAAGTGGAGTAAGAGGTTCGTACGAGATCTTGATGAGATGACGTTCTACTCCGCTAAAATTAGAGATGTGATACGCATGCAGAGGCGTTGTATATGGATATATCATCCAGAAGGAGTCGTGACGAGTATGCCGCCGTTCCGGAACAAGAAATAGATTTTGTAAGGGAAGATAACTTCCGGGCAGTTCAGCAGGAACGAGATTGGGAGAGTCCCCGACAAGACCTTTCTGGAATACTATACGAGAAGACTTGGACCCAGGATCGGTCATATTACGCACACCCAGTTGGCCAGAGTTCAGCATTGTCGATGATGCATGTTATGAGTGACCATGATAGTTAACCAGAGATCTTTAGAGGATGTGCCAGAGCGGAACCGTTTTCGTCATCGTTCCATATTAGGCCGTTGAGCCGAGGAGTTATGTGACTGGAAATTCGCAGTGAAAGACGAGAGCCTAAGGGCACCAGGCGCCAGGCCATAAACAGGAAACAAGTAGATATCTTGCTCTGCTAGCTTTGGATGCACCGACACCTTCTCGACTTTGAAGGAGGGACATATCGACGACAATGTTTACGATTTGGGATTTGGTGATTCGAATATCACGTATCCGTCATTTTGGGTTTCGGTATTCTGGGCAATTTAATTGCATGATTGAGATTTTGTGCACCATAGTTGCACTTGATTTCAATTTGATATCACTCGAGATGTTGATTTTGATTTCATACCTATGGTATGCATGTGATTTGACTTGTGCTTTCGGTATAGTTTTCCTGCACTCCCAGTATTTGGATTCGATTTGTGCACGCTGATGCACGTAGTTGTGACATTATATACCACGGTATACCTGATTTGGATTGAGGTTTGTTGTATACCGCCGATTTCGATTGTGATATTCGATATTTGTTTTCGTGCACCATGTGCACTTGAGTTGGATTTAGCGCATACTTGGCGCGCTTGATATGATTTTGGTGCATATCATATGCACTAAATTGTGATTCTTCGTGCATATCAGATGCACTTGATATTATTGTCAGGCACACACCGTTGCCCTTGACAGGTGTTTTCGTACACACCCATTGCACTTAGATTTTGTTTCTGTGCACATGTATGGCACATTCATGGATTTCGATTTCCGTGCACCCCAGACGCACGTGGCATTCTTATACACATTTTGAGTACGATTTCTCTTGAGCATTATATTTTATGATATTTATGATATTTACTATTTGGCACGGTCATGGATATAACTATTTTTGCATGCATTGATAGTTATCGAAGGGATTTCCAAAAAGGAGCTATAGCCTCAGTATTTACCGACGTGTCCGAGATGACACGAAACAGTTACAGGGAAACTCTTATAAATTATTTTCAAAACGGCAAGACGTGTATGTTAAACAATGGATATATATATATAGTTATTTTTTTTCAATAGACGTCTGCCACTGTGCCGTGATACGCGCATCGCACAGTAACATTAAAGGTTTGGCATGCATTTCTTTTCAGATGTTTTGGTAAGTTACAACGATGCGTACTATATACATATTTTAGTTTTGAGTATATCATGTTGGTTTTCGTATTGGATTTTGACTTTGGTGTCTTCACCATAACTCCGATGATTGTGGGATGCGTGACGGAGTTTTAATTCTGAGTTATATACTCGTTTTTCTTGCGCGTGCAATGCGCTACAATGTGTTTTAGGTATTTATGATTTCGGAGCCCCGACGACTTGATCTTTTACTAAAATGTTTTAGTATTTGAGGGGTTTAAATTTAAATTCGGGGACCGAATTTATTTAAGGGGGGAAGATTGTAACATTTCAGAAAATAAAATATTATTTTTGGGAATTTATATAATTAAAGAATAAATATTAGGAATATTTTAATGGTGTGGTATAATTAAATACCGATAAATTGGGCATTATTGGAAAATTAATTTGAATGGTGATTTTTGGAAGAATTTATGTGATTTAAGCAAATTATAAATTCCTTATGATTAATAATATTTAATTTTAATGCTAATCGCGATTAAATATCAATAATCGTGCATTAAGCTTGATTTATGCATCATGACATGCAACAAAACTTGCTTCATTTTTATTAACCATGGCATATTGTTTCTTTTCTTGTATATGGTTTATTTGTTTTGGCTGAGAAAAGAAAAGAAAAGGAAAGGAAATTGAATAAACAAAAGAATATGGGCAAGAGAGAGAAGAGAAAGTGAGGTGAGGGGTTCCTAGACCTTGGCCCCATTTTTCTGCCCTTCATCTTCCTTCATCATTCTCACCTCATTCCTCCCATGGATACCCTCCTCCCTCCACCTCCTCCACCTCTTCAAAACACCTACATTTCCATATCAAAACATCATCTCCTCTTCACAAAAAACATGCACAAGCTCAATACAAGACTTTAGACAAAGAAAGCTCGGATTTTGAACACTTGGGGCAACTCAAGAAATTTCTTGAGTTGCCAATTGAGGTAATTCTTTCACATTTAGTGTAGAATTTGAATTTCTATAGCCTCTATTTAAGTTTAAAATCGATTTTGTTCGGTTTAGTGAACATTGAAAATTCCTAGAAGCGGGTTGAGGAATTCTTGAGTTGTGATGGTGCTAATGAGCTTTAGTGGTGACATTAACCCCCCCTGGTGTTAGAAACCCAGACCAAACAGAAATAACCCAAGACATGGACCTTAGATGTTCGATGTCGGTTTTGTGAGTAATTGGTGGCCTACAGGGAATTTGGAGTGACCCGGGAGTTTTTCTGGAAAAACAAACACCACCACAACCCTAGATAGACCCCTAGAAGACCACCCTATGAAAACGAACCCAATCCATGCAGATCAAACCGAGAAGGCCGGGATTTTTGGGTAAGTGGCCGGCCTCTTGGTGGAGTCTGGTGCCTTGGTTGCTTTTGTAGTTCATGTACCCCGTATACTACATCCCAGTACTGTTTGTTTATCCCATTTTCACCTGAACCAAAATCTGGGACCATTTTCTTGTGTTTTTGCTTTGAATTCCATGATGTTTATGAATTGAAGTTTTGATATTTGTGTTTTATATCGGTCACTTTACGTTTGTATGTCGATATCGGGTGTTATTTGGCTCTTTTGCCTGAGTAGACCATAGGTTTTGACCAATGTGTGATTCGTGTGTCGTTTTGGTTTTGAATTGGATTTTAATGCAACACGATATGTTATGTTATGTAGGTACCTCCGCGTGAACTTCGGGAGGACACGCAAGAGCATGGAGACATCGACTTCGGCAAGCAAGGATCAAGGTGAGTAGATATATATCTACGGGGGAAGTCGGGTGGATGGCGTATATCACCCCCGCAGTTTCGTAGTGTAAAATACGAATACGTTATATTATTTATATAAATGTGTATTTTGTGAGACAATGATTGTCAAGATAAGTTTATGTGTTCATGGGTTTGTTTTAGTGTAATTAGAAGTAACTTAGTTTAACTTCTTAGTCGCGAAACCCTAGAGTAAAGATTCGCACACACGCACACACATATGCATACATTTGTTTTACTTGTGCGTATATGGGGATATATACATATATATATATACATATATGTATGTGAATATGTATATATATATATATATATATGTATGTATACATATACATGGATGATGAGGATTGTATATGATACTTGGAGATGAGTCGATGTGATTGGGCAGGATGCCGTGAGATCGGTGATGTGACTTGGTTCGTATTATGAGATACGACATGATATTATAGCGGGTCCTTAGGCGATGTGTTTTCATACACAAGTATATATATATATATATATATATTGATGGTATCAGTATGCACTAGACTTTAGATCAGTACCCCCGGTTCATGATATGTGATGATGATACCATATTGATGTTGTGTTATATGCGATATTCGACCCGTACCCAGATTGAGATGCCGTACGATGGATTTACCGTACGTGATATAATTATGATGATAAATCCGCACTCTTGACTCTAGGAAGTCATATTGTATATTCTATCGTACGTGATACTATTGAGGCGGAACACCAACTAGTAGATATATATATATATATATCGACTCAGACTTTGGTGGTTTTCCTTACCCTTCGACTATTATGTTAGTTTAGTCCTGTAGTTTACTTAGTAGATGTTAGAGTAGGCTCGAATCATACTTATTTCCAGAACTAACGAATCGTGAATATTTCAAGACAGACCAAGGGGTAATACGGATATTTCAAAGGACGTATCTTTCTTAAAAACACCGTAGCCCCAATTTTCTAAACACCACGATTCGTGTTATTTCAAATGACAAACTGTATGACTCGTATATATAATATAGATTCCATATTGTTGCATTTACTATTCATTTCTCCATATTCATGTTGTCATCATCACATTGCATGCTTAATGTGTACTTTTGTGATTATGATACCATGTTGTCAGGACACCAGCACCATTACCTATGATGCGTATGCTACACGTACACCTGCTTTCCGGCTCACACACAACATCATCGATAATTGTTATGTCACGTACACATTAGAAAATACAATTTCATTAGTATAAATTGCTAGCTGATAGTTTCGACATAGTACGAGTGCGCATGCCTTTATATGCTAATTTAGATATTGCTTTTATTTACTGTGATATTTTATGTTTATTTATATATTCATTTGACAGGCGATTTTATGGGCCAGTCCGGATTTACCAGAGCCCGGTATTCACTATTATTGACTCTTTATTTTTGGATTTCGGACTTTCCATGAGATTTCTGGATTTGGAAAAACCACAAGATTTTATAAACTCATTTATCATTTTCAAAAGATAGAAGTGCGGTTTTCTCGTGATATGATGTGTGATATGTCCACCATGAGTTTTCTCGGCTCTTGAGCGATATCATTGTAAGGTTCCTAGGCACACTAGTGAAGGCTCACAAGGCATCAACCATGCCAATTTCAAAAAATCTAGGTGCCGAGAAACCCTAATACGGATCATTGGCTAAAGTTTAGGTGAAAACAAAAGCTAGTTAACAATTTAACTAATGGGTAATCGGAAATACAACCTTTGTAGATCCGGTGCTCCACCTCCATAGCTCCGCAACGAAGTCCCTTTGCTGTCCAAATGAGTTTCCGGGCTCTAGCGTCGGCTTCGTCGAAGAATAAGCGAGCTAGGTCGTCGATGTCCATGCCGAAGATGATCTACGTCGAGGCATCGCTAGATCAAGCTCCACCTTCACCAAGCCATGAAAACTTGTGAAGGAAACACACTCTACTACTTGGCAAGAGGTAGAGGATGAGGAAATAGGAAGTGGGTAGACTTTAGAATTGGATTTCTCACTCATTTGCATCAATCACCATTGATGGAGGAAGGTATCTTCATGAAGAAGAAGAAGAGGAAGAAGATGATAAATATTATGATAAGATAAAATGAATGGAAAAGAAAAAACAATCTTATCATAACACTTACCGTAGTTAAGTGTAGAGAGTTAACCAAAGTTAGTGAGTGGTTAGGGTTTGGCATAAAACAAAAATGGTGGACTTTTCAAAAGTTCAAGAAACTTCAACAAAAGAAATAAATAAAGCTACCATTTTCCTTTTGCCAACAATAAATAAATCATTTAAAACCCTTAACCATTAACTAACTATGGTTTAAACATACATTTAACCAAGTATTGCATGTATCATCAAACATGATACAAGCAAGTGCACAAAATCATATCGCATATGCAATGTGCACACCCGAGCGAGAAAATCCATTTAAAGTGAACCGATACTAGTTAATGCAAAGTAATATATCAAATATATAATTATACATTAAATCATTAAATCACACACTTGATTTAACGATCCGGTCATATCACATATAACCGACTAGTATCCAATGTATCGGTTTATCGAATCAATCCTTGATTCGATAACTAGGGTATATCGCATATAACCTAATCGATACATTCATCGCGAGAATGGAATACGGTATCACATACACGCATTATTCTCGGTCCCGCACATATCTCATATGCGCTCCTATTTCGTTTCGCTTGAGCCAGGAAACCTCTGTGTAGGACTCTAAAGACTCGTCAATACGCCGGCAGCAGGTGATGATCATATCAATCACCCACAAGCCGCAAGCGGTCTGCTAAACGTAATGGCCACCCGGGTATTGAGCGATCTGAAGATCGACGAGCAAGCCCGCTCACACTCCAGTGAATCCAACCAGTAACACTACCGTACAGTCCGGTCTGATCGTCTGATATGTCGCATATCTCGCCTAGGGGTGGTAAACGTCAGACCCCTATAGCTCGATAAGTCATGTCGATATGAGGTCTATAACTGTTCGAGAAACTACTGGTAACACTTACCAGTAAATCTCAGCAACCCTGGCCAGGGATTTCCTATTATAGCCAATCGAACACAGCGCAACATCAACTCCCTATACCGGGAGAGACGAATCCCCTCCTATCGCTCATTGCCTCCATGTGACTCGGGACTGTACCCAAAAACCACCGTTTTGCACGCCCTCTTGGACGTGGTAAGATGGAAATCAAAGCACAGTGGGAACCACACAAGACTCTATGACGATCTCGGGTCAACAGACTACTCTGTACCAGTGTCACCAGAGAACTGCCATCTGACGTGAGGTATAATACCATCTGGGAGTTCTCGGCGAGTCCGTCCAATGTACCCAGACTCTACTGAGCACCCGTATACCATCTCTGATGTCAAACACCGATGGATATGGGATCATCCATCGCCCATCTGTATGGGTCGAGAAGGTATACGCTAGTCTACTCTGGTATATCGATGCCCCGTCTCGATACACCCACGACTAGGGACTTTGAAGGATGTACTTATGGACTACCATGTCCCCACTAGTATGATCCGCATCATAGTCCAGGTAGTCAAGTACACATCCTAAGGGCTTTACCAACATGTAACAGAGAGACAATCAGTATACACGTTAAGGTAAAGAGCAACCAGATAGCATACTATCATGTCGAGCAAGAAAGTCCTCCCTATATACGTCCCAGCATCCACTACAATATACATCCTATGTACAGTAATGGCCTCTAGGGCATACATATAACTAACAATCTCCCACTTGCACTAGGGCCATCTGTAGCAGTTGTTGTAGTATCTCATACTCAACCATCCCATAAAAATCTCTCTCTGGGAACAGGCCTTTGTGAGTGGATCCGCTGTGTTGTCCTCTGAATCTACTCTCCTGACCTCGATCATCCTGGAGATCAACTATCTCCATGATCAGGCGATGATGCCTTAGAATAAGTCTGGATCACTGATGGGACCGGCGTTCCTCGGCATGAGCCACAACTCCATTGTCACATAATGGGAGGAACATAGTTCATCTTATGAACCAATATACACCCAAACAGCCTTTTTGGTAGCATCTTAAGTAGCGATGTATCCTGCCTTTATCGTCTAGTATGCCACGGTATCTAGCTTGGAACTCTTCCAACATACCGTCCCTTTACTGAGGGTAAAGACAATGCCTGCGACTGACATTCAGTCGTCTTTATCACCCTGGAACCCTTCCAGTGATTCTCCCCAGGATCGGTTGATACCGTCTCACTACAACTAGTGAGAATCCTAACATCCAATTAGATCTATCTCATAGATCCAAAACCCAGGATTTAGCAGGTATCATTTTGATCCTATATAGAGAATCATTGTGATAAGCGGAGATTGATCGAGCGTAGCATAGGAAACTCCTTCCCTATCAAGAGTATGTCATCCACGTACTCTACGAGGATCGCCACCATACTCCCTACAACCTTTTTGTTTATACAAGGTTCATCTACCATTTCGATGATGTCAAACTCTTTGACTAATCTATCAAAACAGATGTTCCAACTCCGCGATGCCTGCTTTATCCTATAAAGCATCTTGCACACGCTTCCGCTGCTCCCACTGTCTACGAGGCCCTCTGGTTGTGTACTTATAGACGCACTCTTCTAAAACATCATTTAGAAAAGCAGTCATGACACCCAACCACCAGATATCGTAGTCATGGTATGTAGCCGTGGCAAGTAGGATCTGGATGGACTTAAGCATAGATCCTTAGAAAAGGTTTCAACACAATCCACACCTGGTCTATGATGCAAACCTTTAACAAGTCTAGCTTTGAAAGTCTCAACCTTTCCAAGTACACCAAGTAATCTTCTCAAGATATACTTGCTCCTGATGGGGATTTAACCCTTCAGATATAGCAACCAAAGTCCATACTTTGTTGGTGTATAAGGATTCCATCTCAGATCGCTAAGCATCCAGCCATTCTTACAGAGTCATACTCTTGATGGCCAGCTCGAAACTAGTTGGGTCATCATCTCATGATGCAATCTTCGCTCCCATTGTCATAGAGAAACTGAAGTATCTCTCAGGTGGGTGAGGAACCCTACTAGATCGGCGAAGAGGCTGAGGTTCGTTGGTAACTATTGAATCCTTTGGTTCTTTTAAATCATCAGCTGCAGTTTGTATAGCTGGAACATTTCCAGTTCTACATAACAGATCTTGCCTCGAGCTTGTCCGGATTTTGCTTTTAGACATAGGACGGACAACCCCAAATTTTAACTAACTTAAGAGATGGGCTCTTCCCTTATCATATCAAATATGAAGTGGTAGGCAACTGATTTGGTTTGAACCCTATTCAATAAGTATGCAGCTTCTCAAGCGCATAATTCCCAAAAGGAAAATGGTAACTCGGTAGTACTCATCATGGAGCACACCTAATCACATAGGGTGTTATCGCTCCGCCCCGATATACCATCGTGCTATGGTGTATACAGAGGAGTAATGCTGAGAGAGAATCTCATTCTCCTTTAGAAAAGTCCAAGAATTTCGTGCTCAAGTATTCTCTTCCCTGATCTCATCAAAGGACATAATACTTATACCCGTATTTTGGTTCTCTACTTCTTACTTATATTCTGTGAATATATTAAAAGGTTCAGACTTGTGTTTCAATAGGAACATAGGTCTGAAACTCGAAAGATCATCAGAGAATATAACGAAGTACAAAGAACCAGTCCTGGCATATGTAGAGAGGGGACCTACATACATCAACATGTATCATCACAAGAGTTCACTAACTCTTTCTCTGTTTCCAATAAACAGAGCTGTGGTCATCTTATCTTTGTGACATGACTGGAGAGTTTCACAAGATGTAAATTCAAACTGATTTAAATATGCATCTAAATGTAACTCAGCCAGTCGGGTCGCATTGATTTGACCTAGTCTACAATACCTCAAAAAGGATTCGTTCATTTCTGAACTCTTCCTCTTGTGTGTGTTCTGTATACTAAAGAACTGTAGTTTGATTTAGAACGTCAATGTTTTTAGATAACATGCCTGAACCGATCAACTTTTGATATAGGAAATGTTCAAAACATTATCCAACAATACAAAATTTTATCATTTCTTTACTTATAAAGAGACTGATATGATTTTGTATATCAGGTTCGGTATCTAACAACATTCGTTCAGAATCAATGTATTGGTAATACAGGGTGATAGTGACCGACAGACTTGGCTGCAACACTTGTCCCGTTTTCTGCCTCATGAAACTTATCACTCGTTCTCAGTCCTCTACCTTTCTGTAGCCCTATGTAACAGTTTACATATCTGGGATCCTGATCTGGTATCACATACCCAGGACGTAAAGGATACTGAGAAACAGTTCTTTGTATAATGAACACACCCGAAGATGATGCATCAGCATGCACTCTCTTCGTTTTGGCGGCAAGGGAAATCTGGTATTCCCCAATTTCCTGCTCTGTCTTATAACAATTATAAGGTGGAGCGGGACCAACGTTCCCCAGCTCAGTATAACAAGCGGGTTCGGTCAATATTCCGTATTATTATCTTGATTAAGGCGTGATATGGTCGCTACCTGGAGAGAGAGAGAAGAAAACACTCAGCGTGCGCTCTTGCAAGAATAGATTGGTTATCATTTTATCTAATCAGGATGGCTCCCACTGCTTTTTATCAAATCTTCCTTCAAACCCTAAAAGGAAAGACTCGCCGGGATTAATTATACACTACAAGTTCGCCAATCTTTCAGCCAGGCCAGTGTCGGTACTTTGAGGGAGGTCCCCCATGCTTTCGCACGAACCTAATTAATGTAAACCTCGTTTTCCCAGAGGCGTAACCCCGTTAACACCTTTCTAGACACCTACTTGATCGGCTAATTGTAATGTATAAAACTCTCCCAGGAGTAACTCTTACTCGCAGCGGGTATCGGGATCCAACTATCTCATAGGAGGTATGCAATCTCATTGCAAATTTCAACACTTGAAATTCCCGATAATATTTTACCCCTAACCTCCTATGACCTTGACAAAGGACAACAAACCATAGGATGCTAGTCAAGTTCAACCCGTCATTTCCTGATTGAATTAAACCCACCCGCACGGCCCTTGACAAAGGCCAACAAGGTCGCACGACTACCCTAACTCAATCTTCATCATATGCATAAGCAGATAAGCACCAGTTAGCTACCGCACACTGCGCCTTGACAAAGGCCAACAAACGCAGCACGAATACTAACTACTACTTATCTGAAATGACGGAGAGCTACGACAGGTTTTTATGAAAACCTTTTGCGTAATGAACTTGATATCGTTGTAGGATCGAATGAATTTTGAAATGGAGTGTTTTTGAGGCTTTTCTAGTTTTGCTAAAGGAGTCACTCCCGGTGAAGGGATCGTCGGTCCTTTCCTCGTCGAATGAGGTGCGGGATATATCATATATATCTCTGTGCAAAGCAAAAACTCTTAAAAGCAATCAAAAGACAAACCGAGTGTGTAGCATCTGCCAGTTATTGCTAAAGGAGTCACTCCCGGTGAAGGGATCTCGGTCCTTTCCTCATCGAATAAGGTGCAGGATATATCATATATACCGCTGTGCAAAGCAAGAACTGTAGCTACCTGTTTTATTTTGAAATTCGATTCTACAACATCTTAGGTTTCTTTTATTTCATTAATCACATTAATGAAGTCCCATCATTTAGGTACCTAAACATCACAGATAAATACGACGTACACATATGCCATCCGCATTCGCCTCGATGTCCCCTCGTGCACCGTTAGGTTAGGTAACTAACGGCAGAGCGGGGCAGGGCTAGCGCGGGTGTAAAACATAAGTAACGTCTATATAATATATCATATATACTATATATACAGTATCTATCAGAGAACATCACATGATCACATCACAGATATCGCAGCAGAAGTAACATATGAAATGTTGGATATACTAGGACGTCCGTGTTTTCAATACGAGCCAGTATAAAACACGGATTCCACAGTCGCGGTGAATAGCCAAACCCACACCCCTAGACCCCTACGAGAGAGGTAAGCAACCCTACCAATTCTAGAGTTAGGAGACCCGGACTCAACTCCTCGAGTTGGTCTCCCACTGGACTCCAGAACCCGGTTACTTGTGCTCTCCTCCTTGGGTCTATCCTAGTACGGAAAAGTAAATAATATACAAAGGGTGACATCTTCCGCAACCTGGAAGTGCCCTAAATAAAAGAATATTACATACAAGTTTTTACATGAATGAAAATGAAAAACACTCATCTCACATAAAAAACCCCGGCTATTCGAACACGACGATCCAATATAACATATCCAGCAACACATAACATCACATGTCAGCAACGTAAGTAAATATGCGCATCCCAATTGTCGTTGACATATAGCAACGAAACCGGCGATATCACATATTACACTTACGGTCACAGAAAAGAAAGTGTAAAACTACAACAGTTGGAATCCGCAACCTCCTCAGACATCGCATGCCTGACCAAATGAATTACTTAGACATCACATGCCTAACAATTATAAACCCCGCATTTTAGTCTCATTATCGAAAACACTTTTCAATATCAAGTCGGGCAATTCAACAAGATTCCCGAAAAACTGATCGAATGCTCGTCGCAAACTTTAGTAGGCGGCCGCACCCCTGATACCGTCGACGAAGTGCACCAAGGCGGAACACCGCTACCGCGAGCACCCGAACGCATGATTTCGGCGACGGGGTTCTCCTACAGTCACTTGGTCGGGGCTATGGAGTGAGGCTGTCTATTAAGTTTACCCGGAGAGTATCCGCATACACTACGTGATTGCGACGGACTTTTGATCACATCAAAATTCCGTGGCAACCGATCAAGTGAGACTAAAGTGCTATGTTTATAACATTCATTCAGTTATCTCATAACTCATTGTGAATTCCAATCATTGTATCCCATTCCAGATAAATAGAAAATGTTAAACTTTTCGATCGAACAGTCAAACACCCAAGTTTTCCCGATACAGATCAACACATGAAACAAGTCTAACAACATTCAGTTCGTGCCTCAGTACCAACGGTCCAGCCGTAGAAGGGTCAAGCCAACGCCTCACATGTGGCGCGCCGTACTGCCCCAAACCCGAAGGTTCAAAGGGCAGTTCAAGACGGTCACATAATCGAGTTAAGGTTTGTTGTCTTCTAGAGGGTCCATCGAGTTACTTGCATTACTTAGAACGTCGTTAAACTACGGAAAAATCCAACACTTGGAAATTTCCCGACAGGGGAAAAATTGGGTATTTATATCCGATCGAACTTTTTAACATATTCTAAAAATTATCCGGAAATACACAAAGACGAAATTTGATACCCCGATCGAAACACCGAATCCCCAAAACAACTCCAGAAAATTCAACTCTTGAAAAAAAACTAAAAATTTCCAGAAGACTCAGCATTACAAACAATGAATTACTGTGCAAGCCACGTGGTGTAACTCAACACAGTGGCCGCGGAACCGCCGCGAATCCCATGGTGGGGGCCGCGGTTCCGCGCCTCTGTAGTCGAGTTATTATCACGTGCTTCACAGTAACTCATGCAATTACCTGCTGAATTTTTTAGTAATTTTTAATCTGGAAAAATCCACGTTTTCAGAAAAAGTACAGAGAGCAATTTGTATTAGGGTTTCGGGTTCGTTCGGAATTCAAATTCCGTCTGGACTTCGCCTAAGGCTCTAGCTAGTCTCTGATACCACTGTAGGTCAGGCAGCCACCCCATCCAATGGGGTCGCCGTGGCACCAACGGGTCCCTCAGCCGCTACTTTTTACGCATGCCCCCTCGCGAGGACTACAACCCGCCGGAATGTGTTTCCTTCATAAGTTTTCATGGCTTGGTGAAGGTGGAGCTTGATCTAGCGATGCCTCGACGTAGATCATCTTCGGCATGGACATCGACGACCTAGCTCGCTTATTCTTCGACGAAACCGACGCTAGAGCCCGGGAACTCATTTGGACAGCAAATGGACTTCGTTGCGGAGCTATGGAGGTGGAGCACCGGATCTACAAAGGTTGTATTTCCGATTACCCATTAGTTAAATTGTTAACTAGCTTTTGTTTTCGCCTAAACTTTAGCCAACGATCCGTATTAGGGTTTCTCGGCACCTAGATTTTTTAAAATTGGCATGGTTGATGCCTTGTGAGCCTTCACTAGTGTGCCTAGGAACCCTACAGTGGTGTAGAGAGTTAACCAAAGTTAGTGAGTGGTTAGGGTTTGGCATAAAACAAAAATGGTGGACTTTTCAAAAGTTCAAGAAACTTCAACAAAAGAAATAAATAAAGCCACCATTTTCCTTTTGCCAACAATAAATAAATCATTTAAAACCCTTAACCATTAACTAACTATGGTTTAAACATACATTTAACCAAGTATTGCTTGTATCATCAAACATGATACAAGCAAGTGCACAAAATCATATCGCATATGCAATGTGCACACCCGAGTGAGAAAATCCATTTAAAGTGAACCGATACTAGTTAATGCAAAGTAATATATCAAATATATAATTATACATTAAATCATTAAATCACACACTTGATTTAACGATCCGGTCATATCACATATAACCGACTAGTATCCAATGTATCGGTTTATCGAATCAATCCTTGATTCGATAACTAGGGTATATCGCATATAACCTAATCGATACATTCATCGCGAGAATGGAATACGGTATCACATACACACATTATTCTCGGTCCCGCACATATCTCATATGCGCTCCCATTTCGTTTCGCTTGAGCCAGGAAACCTCTGTGTAGGACTCTAAAGACTCGTCAATACGCCGGCAGCAGGTGATGATCATATCAATCACCCACAAGCCGCAAGCGGTCTGCTAAACGTAACGGCCACCCGGGTATTGAGCGATCTGAAGATCGACGAGCAAGCCCGCTCACACTCCAGTGAATCCAACGAGTAACACTACCGTACAGTCCGGTCTGATCGTCTGATATGTCGCATATCTCGCCTAGGGGTGGTAAACGTCAGACCCCAATAGCTCGATAAGTCGTGTCGATATGAGGTCTATAACTATTCGAGAAACTACAGGTAACACTTACCAGTAAATCTCAGCAACCCTGGCCAGGGATTTCCTGTTATAGCCAATCGAACACAGCGCAACATCAACTCCCTATACCGGGAGAGACGAATCCCCTCCTATCGCTCATTGCCTCCATGTGACTCGGGACTGTACCCAAAAACCACCGTTTTGCACGCCCTCTTGGACGTGGTAAGATGGAAATCAAAGCACAGTGGGAACCACACAAGACTCTATGACGATCTCGGGTCAACAGACTACTCTGTACCAGTGTCACCAGAGAACTGCCATCTGACGTGAGGTATAATACCATCTGGGAGTTCTCGACGAGTCCGTCCAGTGTACCCAGTCTCTACTGAGCACCCGTATACCATCTCTGATGTCAAACACCGATGGATATGGGATCATCCATCGCCCATCTGTATGGGTCGAGAAGGTATACGTTAGTCTACTCTGGTATATCGATGCACCGTCTCGATACACCCACGACTAGGGACTTTGAAGGATGTACTTATGGACTACCATGTCCCCACTAGTATGATCCGCATCAAAGTCCAGGTAGTCAAGTACACATCCTAAGGGCTTTACCAACATGTAACAGAGAGACAATCAGTATACACGTTAAGGTAAAGAGCAACCAGATAGTAAACTATCATGTCGAGCAAGAAAGTCCTCCCTAT
This sequence comes from Agapanthus africanus, assembly GCA_030015575.1. Classification (NCBI taxonomy): domain Eukaryota; kingdom Viridiplantae; phylum Streptophyta; class Magnoliopsida; order Asparagales; family Amaryllidaceae; genus Agapanthus; species Agapanthus africanus. Next base: position 223,651,649 of record JASDDO010000029.1, read on the forward strand.
ATACGTCCCAGCATCCACTACAATATACATCCTATGTACAGTAATGGCCTCTAGGGAATACATATAACTAACAATCATACACCCGATTCGAGGAGGAGGAGGAACCGTCTGTGGGTGCATGGTGGACCCGGTGCGGTACCCCGGAGAAAGATGGTCGGAGATGATGGCCTTGAGCCTGGCAGGGGAGCGCTACCGACCGGTTATTTATGACGCGGCAGATATCCGGAGGATACCTACGTAGTCGTGATATTTGATGAAGGCCCAGTCCGAATAGCCGGAGCCCAGGGGCCAGTCCGGATAGCCGGAGCCTGAGATATTGAGACTTTGAGGTATTGAGATTTTATGATATGGGCCAGTCCGGATAGCCGGAGCCCGACATATTGGATATTTTGATATTTGTTTTGTGTCGATGCTTGACACGGATTTTATGCTAATTTCATTGTTGATACCTCGATTTAATTATACAGAAATCTCAATATATTAAGAAAAAAGTTTTTCCCATTCATGATGTATTCTGTTTTCATTTCGATGCATTCATACATCTTATATATGATATGTTGCTATCTGAGGCACTGACACGAGCATGTGGTATTACAGTTATGTGTAGTGGTTCAGGATATTATATTATTGAGGATATATTATAATCGTTGGACCTAGGATTGAGTCATACATGCGATTTCTGCTCGGTGATATTTTCTACTCACGAGTTGGCAACTCACCCCCGTTGTGCCACAGTTTCTTGCAGGTTTTTCCGTACATGTGTAACATTTCAGAAAATAAAAAATATTATTTTTGGAATTTAATATTAAAATAATATATTTCCCGAAAACTGCCCGATTTGCGAAATTGTGGTTTTCGAAAAAGTGTATAAATATATACCGATAATTGTGAAATAATTGGGAATTAAAATGATTTATTTAATTAATAATATAACTAAAGGATTTTGCATTTTTAAAATTTATTATATGCAATTTCGATAAAAACCCGATTAATGCACTGCTAATCGCGATTAAGCCAAATCCGTGTTTCTACAGTTTTCATGGTTAGTGCACCATGACATGTTACAAGTTATTTAATTTGTGTTGTTTTATGGGTACTATGTGATTTGGTTTTGAAATTTAAAAGAGAAAAGAAAAAGAAATGGCAAATGGGTAATATAGTGAAAAGGGTATGAATGGAGAGAGAGAGAGTGTGTGAATAAGTGAGAAAGAGAGGGGGGCTGCTGCCATACATTTCCCCCATCATTTTATTCTCCCTCTTCATCTTCCTCAAGCCCACTTCCCTCCACTTAAAGCCCTAGATCCATCTCCAAATAATCCCCAAAACCCTAAACCCCTTTCACAAAAGTCGATCCCATCTTCACCCTCTACACATGGACCAAGAAAAGTTGGATCTTGATAACTTTGGACTTCTAGGTTTTGCTCAAGTGACACCCATGAGTTATAGCTTCTTCCATTTTCTTAGTTTTAAGCTTCTTTCTATTGTATTTTAGTTTAGAATTCGTTTTAGCGTGGAATTGTGATGTTGGAAAATTCTAGTGAAGGGTTTGGGTGTTGTGAAGAGTTGAGGTGTGTAGTGGCTGTTACAAACCTTAGGGATTGAATTAAAGAGCTGGAATTGAGTGTTGTAACCAAAATACAAACTTAAGAATTGATCCATGTTGGTTTTGTGAGGATATAGGGTGTGGAGGGAAATCTGGAGCAACCCGGGGAATTTCTGAGCTTAGCAAACAACTCCAGGGACCAAATTAGGGTACTAGGAGACTACCTTGACGAGATGAACCACATTGGAGCCTATGGGGTAGAGGAGGCCGGTTTTTCAAGTGATGTGGCCGGCTACTTAGTGGAAATTGGTGTCGGGGTTGATCCAGTAGGTCATATACATCATGTATAACACCTTTGACTTGTTTGTTCAACTACTTTTGGCCTGAGTCAAAATTTGGGAGCACTTTAGTGTGGTTTTTGGTTATGTTTCCGTATTTTACAATGTTTAGTTTTGATATTTGAATTTGTATTCGGTTGTTGGATGTTTGTACGTCAACGACTAGGGGTAATTTGTTGGTTTTGCATTCGTGGGCTATAGGTTCTAACCTATAGGCGATCCGTGTGCCGTTTTGGATTTCAGAACATGATTTTTATAGCGTTGCGATATGTGTTGTTATTGTAGGTACCTTCGCTTGGATTCTGAGGCGACGGAGCGTGGCGTCATCAACTTCGGCAAGCGAAGACCAAGGTGAGTGGATCTATATCCACGGGGGAGTCGGGTGGATGGCGTATAGCACCCCCGCAAAATTTTGGTGGAAACCGATTTGTAGCTTATGGTTAAGAAAACCTAGATTTGGAAATTAGGGTTAGAGTTAACTTATAATTAGTGAAACCATATTAGAAACTAAGGATAGTTAGAAGTGATATAATACGGCTAATATGTGATGACGGGATTTGAGGATGATATTTGACGATATTGCCGTTTAGGATACTTTAGGACTAAATAGTCGGCGTAGATGTGTCATCCGAACAATACATATTTCTAAACTGAAAAATTGTATGCATCTTTTAAACCGATACCTTGAGGGACGTTACGGATTTTCAAATGGTATCTTTTCCTTAAAAACACCGTAATCCATATTTTCAAAACTACGATTCGCTTCTTTTAAAATCTGCTTGTATGGTTCGGGTGTGTATGTTAGATTAGATACTTATACTTACAGTAGAGATAGAATGTTTATGTAAACTCGACTTGATGTGAGATATAAATGCGATGATAAGAATATAAGACCAATATGATGACTTGAAGATATGTTGGTATACGGATGCGAGTCGATTGAGATGATTGATATATTGTCGGTCCCGTGATATGAGATCGTTATGGATGTGACCTGGGACATAGGTATATATATATATATATATATTTATATATATAAAATGTTGTGAATCATGGATGATAGGCCGTACGTGATATTAGGCCATACCATCATTTGTCTTATAGGACGATAGGATCCCTATTGGTTTAATGCCGCCGTACGATGATTTTCCGCGCGTGATGAGTTTGACTTGATGTTTGATCCATTCCCTTGACTAGAGGCTGCCGTACGACGTATAGTACCGTGCGCGTTATTGTGAAACTTTATGCCGATTGATAGATTCACCGACTCGGTCATATTAGATACGTATACCTGTCAGCATTTGTATATGATTTACCTTATGCTGCATTCATATTATTCTCATTGCATTGCTTATACCTGTGATAGTACACCTGCACCATTATCGATGATGCGTATATTACACGCACACAGATTGTAGGCTCACACACTTCATCATCGATAATTGTCAAGTCACTACACAGTAGGATTGCTGCATCATGATATGACTCTTCGCATAACATACTTGCATACATACATAATGTAACGTTTTGAAAATCGTTTCGGTGAAATTTCGAAAAAACGGTAAAATAAGGGGATTTTCGGTAAAAAGTTAAAATACAAATATCTTTATTATAAAATTAAATATACATATTCTAGCTATGTAATTGCTAGTATTTGGTATTTATTGACCCACTGGTGAAATTTCAAATTTTCTGAAAATTTTTCCGAAATTAATTATTTTAATATTATTCTATGCCGTCACTAATATATTTAATTAGGGAAAATTACAAATTGGAATGAGTTGAAACAAATTTTGTGCATCATAAAAACATTAAAAAAAATTTATCATGTGGTTTTTGAAACGAAATGGTTTGCCAAAACGGTTTAGAAATATATCGAAGAAAAAGGCTTTTTTCGGTGAAATTAGTGTTAATGGGAATTGGGGTAATACATTTATCTTTTTTCCTAACCCACACACCCACACCTCACCCTCTCTTCCCCTCCCCATGTGGCCGGCCCCACCATGACAGCCCTCCCCCTCTCTCTCACTCCAATCACCAAGAAAAGAAAAGAAAAGAAAGGAAAATGATAGAAAAGGGTGGACTTTGACTAGATATTACTTTCTCCACCTCACACTCTCTCCTCCCTCAGTACCCAAACCCCCTCCATTTCTGACCCAAACCTGAACCCCCCACAGCAGCAGCCCACCACCAAAATCCCACACCATTTTGCCTCAAAAATCCATTAAAATGCTTCAAAAATCCATGCAAGTTCAAAGCAAACTCAAAATCCAAGCTATACCCATTTTTCCTTGGCTACCATTGCATGGATCTAGGGATTTAGATTTTAATTTGGGTGGCTAAGTGTGCTTGTGGGAGCTTCAAATTATTTGGGTATAAATTCTAACATTTTTGCTTAATGTGTTGTTAATTGCTTAGGTTAGCTTAATTAATTATTTAATTAGGTTTTTAATTAGTTCTAGGTGCATGATTTAAAATTCAAGAGAGGGGTTTGATTTCAAATTGGTATTTTGTGTTGTGAGATTTAGTTTATGTGATATAATTGACATATTAATGTTATGCTAAATCCAATTTAGGTTGCTAGTTTGCATATTTGTTGATTTAAAAGTGATAATTATATAATTGGTAAACTAGGTTTTTTAAATAATTATATTCTTGTGTGAGGAAATTCAAATTTAGGTTTCATGTCATTATAAATATTATATTGAGTGGTTTAATGCTTTAGTTCATGAAAATCCAAGCTACATTATAGTTTGTTCATTTTTGCTATAAAATTGTTAAAATTGGTTACTATTGCAAACTAGGTTTTTGAAATCGAATTAAATTGTGGGTTTAAAATTTACGTAATGGTTTCTATGGAATAATTAAGATATTAAGTTATCATCTTGGTCACTAGAATTGTTAAAACATCATGTTTTGTACAAAAACGGCGAATTGTGCTTGCTAGATATTCGGAAAAATGACTTTTTAAGTGAAATTGGGGTTTTTGTGAGTTTTAACCTATTTTATATTAAAATTAGTGTTCGTGAATGTGCAAACAAGTGTATTTGGGTTTTTCTCGATGGTCTAGCGTTTGTACACCGACGTCGAGGGTTTTTGGGTTGATTTGTGAAAGCAACCATAGGTTTTGACTTATGTGGGATTCGTGTGTCGTTTTGGTCATGAGTCGGATTTTAATGCGATACGATAAGTTGTGATATATAGGTACCCCCATGTGGACTTCAAGACGACAAGAAAGCGCGTGGCGACGTCGGCACCGGCGAGCGAGGACCAGGTGAGTAGATTTATATCTACGGGAAGAAGTCGGGTGGATGGCGTATAGCACCCCCGCAGTTCGTGGTGATGTATACGAATACGTATACACACATATATATATTGTTTATATATTGTTTCAGTATATTGATGATAATATGGATATTTGGCGTTCTTGGATGGTTTAGTGTCGCGAAACCCTAGAGTAGTGGTCGCACTACAGATGCACACACCAACCCATACTTGCATACTTTCTTCTTTCATTTGTGCTTGTTAGTTGTATGTATGCCCTAGAGGCCAGTATTGTACAGATGATGTATATTATATAGGATGCTTGGACATATATAGAGATGACTTTCTTGCTCGATATGATAGTATGCTATCTGGTTGCTCTTTATCTTAACATGTACACTACTCTCTTTATACTGTCTTATAGTTACATGTTGGTAAAGCCCTTAGGATATGTACTTGACTACCTGGACTATGATGCAGATCATACTAGTGGGGACATGGTAGTCCATAAGTACATCCTTCAAGGTCCCTAGTCGTGGGTGTATCGAGACGGGGCATCGATATACCAGTGTAGACTAGCGTATACGCTTCTCGACCCATGTGATGGGCGATGGATGATCCCATATCCATTGGTGTTTGACATCAGAGATGGTATACGGGTGCTCAGTGGAGACTGGGTACACTGGACGGACTCGCCGAGAACTCCCAGATGGTATTATACCTCACGTCAGATGGCAGTTCTCAGGTGACACTTGTACAGGTTAGTCTGTAGACCCGAGATCGTCATAGAGTCTTGTGTGATTCCCACTGTGCTTTGATCTCCACCTTACCACGTCCATGAGGGCGTGCAAAACGGTGGTCTTTGGGTACAGTCCTGAGTCACATGGAGGCAATGAGCGATAGGAGGGGTTTCGTCTCTCCCGGTATTGGGAGTTGATGTTGCGCTGTGCTCGATTGGCCGTAGCAGGGAAGTCCCTGGCCAGGGCTGATCAGAGATTTGATGGTAAGTGTTACCAGTAGTTTCTCGACCCGTTGCGAACCTCACATCGGCACGACTTATCGGGTTATTGGGGTCTGACGTTTACCACCCCTAGACTTGATATGCGACATATCAGACGAAGAGACCAGACTGTACGGTTAAGTGTTACTGGTCGGATTCGCAGGAGTGTGAGCGGGCTAGCTCGTCGATCTTCTGATCGCTCAATACCCGGATGGCCGTTACGTTTAGCAGACCGCTTGCGGCTTGTGGGTGCTTGATATGATCATCATCTGCTATCGGCGTATTGACGAGTCTTTAGAGTCCTACACAGAGGTTTCCTGGCTCAAGCGAAACGAAATAGGAGCGCATATGAGATATGTGCGGGATCGAGAATAATGCGTGTATGTGATACCGCATTTCATTCTCGCGATAAATGTTTCGATTGGTTATATTCGATATGACCTAGTTATCGAATCATTGATTCGATAAGCCGATACATTGGATACTGGTCGGTTATATGCGATATGACCGGATCGTTAAATCAAGTGTTGATTTAATGATTTAATGTATAATTATATATTTGATATATTACTTTGCATTAACTAGTATTTGTTCACTTTATACGGATTTTCTCACTTGATGTGCAAGTTGTATATGTGATATACTTTTGTGCACATATATGTATCATGTTTGATGATACTTGATCATTTGGTTAAGTGTGAAGAATTAAACCATGGTTAAATGATAATTAGGGTTTTGCCTTATCATTTATTTATTCATTTCTTTATTTATTTTATTGGATAAATGAAAATGAAATGGTTTGTTTTTGTCATGAAGCTTGTTGAAGCTTCATAAAGCTTTGACCAAAGAGACCATTTTGTCTTCATGCTTAACCCTAACCCATCCACTTACCATGGTTTATTCTCTACACTTAACCCTTGTTAGATTATGATAAGTATGTATTTTTCTTTTCATTTTAAACAATACTTATCATATTCTATTTGCTTCTTTTTCTTCACTTCAAAAAGGAAAAGCTTGATGCCATCAATGGCAACTTCATTTCTAGAGTGAGAAATCTAAATCTAAAGTGAACCCACCTCCTATTTCTTCATCCTCTACCTCTTGCCAAGTGGTTTTGGGTGTTTTCTTCACAAGTTTCACAACTTGGTGAAGTCGGAGCTTGAACTTGTGCAACCTCGACGTAGATCGTCTTTGACACGAAGCCGACGACCTTGCTCGCCCGTTTTTCCGATGAAGCCGACGAATGAGTCTAGGATTCTTGATGGACAGCGAGAGCACACCTACGTGGAGCTAAGGAAGTGGGGAACCGGATCTACAAAGGTTGTAGCATCTAACTTTTAGTTAAAGTGTTAACTAGTTTATAGTTTCGCCTAGAAATCTAGCTGACGATCCGTATTAGGGTTTCTCGGCACCCATAAAATTTGAAATTGGCATGTTCGATGCCTTGTGAGACCTCTATAGTGTGCCTAGGAACCCTACAGTGGTATCAGAGCCTAGCTAGAGCCTTAGGCGAAGTCTAGACGCAATTTGAAGCCCGAACGAACCCGAAACCCTAAACCAAACATGCTCTCTGGACTTTTTCCAAAATCTGGAGTTTTTCGATATTAAAAATATGCAGAAAAATCAGCAGGAAATTATAAGGTTTACTGTGAAATTCGTGAGCGTAATTCCACTAAGCCAGCGCGGATCCGCGGCATGAGCATGGCTCATGCGGCGGATCCGCGGTCGTACGGCCTCAATATTTAAAGAATTTTACACAGTAATTCTTAGTTTCCAGTGGTGATTTTCCTGGGTATTTTTAATAATTATTCAAGAGTTGAATTTTCTGGGGTTGCTTTGGGGATTCGGTGTTTCGATCGGGGTATCAAATTTCGTCTTTGTGTATTTCCGGATAATTTTTTGAATATGTTAAAAAGTTCGACCGGATATAAATACCCAATTTTTCCCCTGTCGGGAAATTTCCAAGTGTTGGATTTTTCCGTAGTTTAACGACGTTCTAAGTAGTGCAAGTAACGCGATGGACCCTCTAGAAGACAACAAACCTTAACTCGATTATGTGACCGTCTTGAACTGCCCTTTGAACTTTCGGGTTTGGGGGAGTACGGCGTGCCACATGTGAGGCGTTGGCTTGACCCTTCTACGGCTGGACCGTTGGTACTGAGGCACGAACTGAATGTTGTTAGACTTATTTCATGTGTTAAGCTGTATCGGGAAAACTTGGGTATTCGATTGTTCGATCGAAAAATTTAACATTTTCTGTTTATCTGGAATGTGATACAATAATTGGAATTCACAAACAGTTATGAGATAACTGAATGAATGTTATAAATCTAGCGGTTTAGTTTCACTTGATATTGAAAAGAGTTTTCGATAATGAGACTAAAATGCGGGGTTTATAACTGTTAGGCATGTGATGTCTAAGTATTTCATTTGATTAGGCATGTGATGTCTAAAGAGGTTGCGGATTCCAACTGTTGTAGTTTTACAATTTCTTTTCTGTGACCGTAAGTGTAGTATGTTCATATCGCCGGTTTCGTTGCTATACGTCAACGACAATTAGGATATGCATACTTACTTACGTTGATGACATGTAATGTTATGTGTTGCTGGATATGTTATATTGGATCGTCGTGTTCGAATAGCCGGGGGTTTTTATGTGAGACGAGTGTTTTTCATTTTCATTCATGTAAAAACTTGTATGTAATATTCTTTTATTTGGGGCACTTCCAGGTAGCGGAAGTTGTCACCTTTTGTATATTATTTACTTTTCCGCATTAGGATAGACCCAAGGAGGGGAGCACAAGTAACCGGGTTCTGGGGTCCAGAGGGAGACCAACTCGAGGAGTCGAGTCCGGGTCTCCTAACCCTAGAATTGGCAGGGTTGCTTGCCGCTCTCTTAGGGGTCTAGGGGTGTGGGATTGGCTATTCATCACGACCGTGGAATCCATGTTTTATACTGGCTCGTATTGAAAACACGGATGTCCTAGTATATCCAATATTTCATATGTTTCTTCTGCTGCGATATCTTTGATGCGATCATGTGATGTTCTATGATAAATACTGTATATAGTATATATGATATATTATATAGGCGTTACTTATGTTTTGCACCCGCACTAGCCATGCCCTGCTATGTCGTTAGTTACCTAACTTAACGGTGCACGAGGGGACATCTAGGCGAATGCGGATGGCATAAGTGTACGTCGTATTTATCTGTGATGTTTAGGTGACTTAAATGATGGGACTTCATTAATGTGATTAATGAAAGAAAAGAAACCTAAGATGTTGTAGAATCAAATTTTAAAATAAAACAGGTAGCTACAGTTCTTGCTTTGCATAGCGGTATATGTGATATGCCCTGCACCTTATTCGATGAGGAAAGGACCGAGATCCCTTCACCGGGAGTGACTCCTTTAGCAAAACCTGGCAGATGCTACACACTCGGTTTGTTTTTGACTGCTTCTATAGTTTCTGCTTTCCACAGTGATATATATGATATATCCCGCACCTCATTCAACGAGGAAAGGGCCGACGATCCCTTCACCGGGAGTGACCCCTTTAGCAAAACTAGAAAAGCCTCAAAATCACTCCATTTCGAAACTTCATTTGATTCTACAACGATATCAAGTTCATTACGCAATAGGTTTTCAGAAAAACCTGTCGTAGCCCTCCGTCATTTCAGATAAGTCCTGTTTAGTATTCGTGCTGCGTTTGTTGACCTTGTCAAGGCGCAGTGTGCTGTAGCTAACCAGTATTTATCTGCTTATGCATATAATGCAGATTGAGTTAGGGTAGTCGTACGGCCTTATTGACCTTGTCAAGGGTCGTGCGGGTGGGTTTAATTCAATCAAGAAATGACGGGTTGAACTTGACTTACGGTCTATGGTTTGTTGACCTTGTCAAGGTCATAAATCGTTTGGGGCAAAAGATTATCGGGAATTTAAAGTGTTGAAATTTGCAATGAGATTGCATACCTTCTATGAGATAGTTGGATCCCGAAACCCACTGCGTGTAAGAGTTACTCCTGGGAGAGTTTTACACACTACAATTAGCCGATCAAGTAGGTGTCTAGAAAGGTGTCAACGGGGTTACGCCTCTGGGAAAACGAGGTTTATATTAATTAGGTTCGTGCGAAAGCACGGGGGACCTCCCTCAAAGTACCGGCACTGGCCTGGCTGAAAGATCGACGAAGTTGTAGGGTGTAATTAATCCCGGCTAGTCTTTCCTTTTAGGGTTTGAAGGAAGATTTGATAAGAACCAGTGGGAGCTATCCTGATTAGATAAGATAATAACCAATCTGATCTTGCACGAGCATACGCTAAAGTGTTTTCTTCTCTCTCTCTTCAGGTAGCGACCAGTTCATGCCTTAATCAAGATAATAATATGGATGTATTGACCGAACCCGCATATTATACTGTGCTGGGGAACGTTGGTTCCGTTCTTTCTTATAAGAGTTATAGGAATGAACAGGATATAGGGGAATACCAGGATTCCCATGCCACCCGGATGAAGAAAGTACATGTTGATGCATTTTCTTTGGGCGTGTTCGTTACAGAGAATTGTTTCTCCATTTGCTCTACGTCCTGGGTATTAGATACCGGGTCAGGATCCCATATATGTAATCAGTTACATGGGCTTAGGAAAGGTAGAGAACTTGGAGAAGGTGATAAAGACATTAGAGTCGGAAATGGTGCAATTGTTGCAGCTAAGACTGTCGGGGAATATCACCTTGAATTACCAACTGGTAATACATTGGTTCTGAACGAATGCTATTACATGCCGAACCTGATATGCAACATTATATCGATTTCTTTATTAAGTAAAGAGGGATATAATTTTGTATTACAGGACAATGTTATGAACATTTTCCATAACCAAAAGTTGGTTGGATCAGGCACGCTGTGCAATGGCATTTATGTTCTAAATCAATCAACAGTTCTGAGCATAACTAACACACACAAGAGGAAGAGTTCAAAACTAAACGAATCCTTCTTGTGGCATTGCAGACTGGGTCACATCAATGCGACACGACTAGCTAAGTTGCATAAGGATGGATATTTGAAACAATTCGAATTTTCATCTTATGACACTTGCCAGTCATGTCTCAGAGGCAAGATGACCAAAACTCCGTTTACGGGACACGGAGAAAGAGTTACCGAACTCCTAGGACTGATACATAGTGATGTATGCGGTCCTATGTCTACACATGCCAGGGATGGTTCTTCGTACTTCATTACATTCACTGACGATCTCTCTAGATTCGGATTTGTGTTCCTGATGAAACACAAATCAGAAGCTTTTGAGAAATTTAGAGAATATAAACAAGAAGTCGAAAACCAAACCGGAAAAAGTATTAAATCCTTCGATCTGATCGAGGAGGTGAATACTTAAGCGGAGAATTCCTGGACTTCCTAAAAGAGAATGGGATTCTCTCTCAGCTGACTCCTCCATATACACCACAGCACAACGGTGTATCAGAACGGAGGAACCGCACCCTATTAGATATGGTGCGCTCTATGATGAGCACAGCTGAGTTACCTATTTCCTTTTGGGGATATGCGCTGGAGACAGCAGCATACCTATTGAATCAAGTTCCATCTAAATCTGTACCTACCACACCATATGAGATATGGAGTGGGAAGAGACCATATTTTAAACGAGTTAAAATATGGGGTTTTCCAGCTTATGTCAAAAGACAAAATCCGGACAAGCTCGAGGCACGGTCAGTTCTTTGCAAGTTTGTGGGATATCCAAAGAACTCATATGGGTATTTTTTCTACCACAGTGAGGAACAAAAAGTGTTTGTTGCTCAACATGCCACCTTTTTAGAAAAGGAATTTCTTGAAAAAGAAATTAGTGGCAAAGTGGTAGAGCTGGAAGAGGTTCCCGATACACAAACTCAAACTGAAGATTTAGTGGAACAAGAGGATTCAGTAGCTCCCAATGAACCCCAGCCTCTCCGTCGATCTAGTAGGGTTCCTCGCCAACCTGAGAGATACTACGGTTTTCTCATGGATGGTGGGAGCGAGGATTGCATCATGGAGGATGATGACCCAACTAGCTTCGAGCAGGCCATCACGAGTAGGGACTCAGTGAAATGGCTAGATGCAATGCGGTCCGAGATGGAATCCATGTACACCAACAAAGTATGGACTTTGGAAGTTGCTCCTGAAGGGGTAAAACCCATTGGGAGCAAGTGGATCTTCAAGAAGAAACTTGGTGTAGATGGGAAAGTGGAGACTTTCAAAGCTAGACTTGTAGCAAAAGGTTTTCGTCAAAGACCAGGTATGGACTATGACGAAACCTTTTCTCCAGTGGCTATGCTTAAATCCATCCGGATCATGCTTGCCATCGCTGCATATCATGACTACGAAATCTGGCAAATGGATGTTAAGACCGCCTTTCTAAATGGTGATTTAGAAGAGTGCGTGTACATGACAAAGCCGGAGGGCTTCGTAGATAGTGGGAGCAGCGGGAAGGTGTGCAAGCTGCTTAAATCCATTTATGGATTAAAGCAAGCATCGCGGAGTTGGAACATCTGCTTTGATGTCGTTATCAAAGAGTTTGATTTCGTCAAAAACCCAGATGAACCTTGTATCTACAAGAAGGTGGCAGGGAGTAAGGTTGTCTTCCTCGTATTGTACGTGGACGATATACTCTTGATAGGAAATGATATTCCTATGCTGCAATCGGTCAAGCTCTTCTTATCACAGAGATTCTCAATGAAAGATCTTGGTGATGCCTCCTGCATATTGGGAATCAGGATCTATAGAGATAGATCCAAACGGATATTGGGATTGTCCCAATCCAGGTACATTGACACCATAATAAAGAGGTTTAGTATGGAAGAATCCAAGCATGGGAACCTACCCACGATCTCTGGAGTCACTCTCTCTAAAGAGATGTCTCCCAAGACTGATTTGGAGAGAGCTCGCATGCAAGGAATACCCTATGCTTCGGCTGTAGGCTCTATCATGTATGCGATGCTATGTACCAGACCCGATGTTGCATACTCACTAAGTGTAGTGAGCAGGTATCAAGCTGATCCTGGAGAGAGTCACTGGACAGCTGTGAAGAGCATTCTCAAGTACTTACGAAGGACTAAAGAGATGCTCTTGGTGTATGGTAGTGGAGAACTCCAAGTGGAGTCCTTTACCGATTCCAGCTTCCAGAGTGATAAGGACGACTCTAAGTCGCAGTCGGGTTTTGTCTTTACCCTTTACGGAGGGGCGGTTAGCTGGAAGAGTTCCAAGCAGGAAACCGTGGCAGACTCGACGATGGAGGCTGAAGACATCGCTGCCAACGATGCTGCCAAAGAGGCTGTCTGGATCAAGAAGTTCATTACTGAACTTGGTGTGGTTCCATCCATTGAGCATCCAATACCTTTGTATTGCGATAACAATGGAGCAGTGGCTTTGGCCAAGGAACCCAGGTCCCATCAGCGATCCAGGCATATTCTGAGGCGGTATCACCTGATCCGGGAGATAGTTGATCGCCGGGAGATCGAGGTCAGGAGGGTTGACACGAAGAACAACACGGCGGATCCACTCATGAAGGCCATTCCCCAGATACAGTTTGAGAGACTCTTCGGGATGCTCGGTATGCGATACTACAGCAGCTGGCCCTAGTGCAAGTGGGAGATTGTTAGTTGTATGTATGCCCTAGAGGCCAGTATTGTACAGATGATGTATATTATATTAGATGCTTGGACATATATAGAGATGACTTTCTTGCTCGATATGATAGTATGCTATCTGGTTGCTCTTTATCTTAACATGTATACTAGTCTCTTTATACTGTCTTATAGTTACATGTTGGTAAAGCCCTTAGGATGTGTACTTGACTAACTGGACTATGATGCAGATCATACTAGTGAGGACATGGTAGCCATAAGTACATCCTTCAAGGTCCCTAGTCGTGGGTGTATCGAGACGGGGCATCGATATACCAGTGTAGACTAGCGTATACGCTTCTCGACCCATGTGATGGGCGATGGATGATCCCATATCCATTGGTGTTTGACATCAGAGATGGTATACGGGTGCTCAGTGGAGACTGGGTACACTGGACGGACTCGCCGAGAACTCCCCGATGGTATTATACCTCACGTCAGATGGCAGTTCTCAGGTGACACTTGTACAGGTTAGTCTGTAGACCCGAGATCGTCATAGAGTCTTGTGTGATTCCAACTGTGCTTTGATCTCCACCTTACCACGTCCATGAGGGCGTGCAAAACGGTGGTCTTTGGGTACAGTCCCGAGTCACATGGAGGCAATGAGCGATAGGAGGGGTTTCGTCTCTCCCGGTATTGGGAGTTGATGTTGCGCTGCGCTCGATTGGCCGTAGCAGGGAAGTCCCTGGCCAGGGCTGATCAGAGATTTGCTGGTAAGTGTTACCAGTAGTTTCTCGACCCGTTGCGAACCTCACATCGGCACGACTTATCGGGTTATTGGGGTCTGACGTTTACCACCCTTAGACTTGATATGCAACATATCAGACGAAGAGACCGGACTGTACGGTTAAGTGTTACTGGTCGGATTCGCAGGAGTGTGAGCGGGCTAGCTCGTCGATTTTCTGATCGCTCAATACCCGGATGGCCGTTACGTTTAGCAGACCGCTTGCGGCTTGTGGGTGCTTGATATGATCATCATCTGCTACCGGTGTATTGACGAGTCTTTAGAGTCCTACACAGAGGTTTCCTGGCTCAAGAGAAACGAAATAGGAGCGCATATGAGATATGTGCAGGACCAAGAATAATGCGTGTATGTGATACTGCATTTCATTCTCGCGATAAATGTTTCGATTGGTTATATTCGATATGACCTAGTTATCGAATCATTGATTCGATAAGCCGATACATTGGATACTAGTCGGTTATATGCGATATGACCGGATCGTTAAATCAAGTGTTGATTTAATGATTTAATGTATAATTATATATTTGATATATTACTTTGCATTAACTAGTATTGGTTCACTTTATACGGATTTTCTCACTTGATGTGCAAGTTGTATATGTGATATACTTTTGTGCACATATATGTATCATGTTTGATGATACTTGATCATTTGGTTAAGTGTGAAGAATTAAACCATGGTTAAATGATAATTAGGGTTTTGCCTTATCATTTATTTATTCATTTCTTTATTTATTTTATTGGATAAATGAAAATGAAATGGTTTGTTTTTGTCATGAAGCTTGTTGAAGCTTCATGAAGCTTTGACCAAAGAGACCATTTTGTCTTCATGCTTAACCCTAACCCATCCACTTACCATGGTTTATTCTCTACACATAACCCTTGTTAGATTATGATAAGTATGTATTTTTCTTTTCATTTTAAACAATACTTATCATATTCTATTTGCTTCTTCTTCTTCACTTCAAAAAGGAAAAGCTTGATGCCATCAATGGCAACTTCATTTCTAGAGTGAGAAATCCAATTCTAAAGTGAACCCACCTCCTATTTCTTCATCCTCTACCTCTTGCCAAGTGGTTTTGGGTGTTTTCTTCACAAGTTTCACAACTTGGTGAAGTCGGAGCTTGAACTTGTGCAACCTCGACGTAGATCGTCTTTGACACGAAGCCGACGACCTTGCTCGCCCGTTTTTCCGATGAAGCCAACGAATGAGTCTAGGATTCATGATGGACAGCGAGAGCACACCCACGTGGAGCTAAGGAAGTGGGGAACCGGATCTACAAAGGTTGTAGCATCTAACTTTTAGTTAAAGTGTTAACTAGTTTATACTTTCGCCTAGAAATCTAGCCGACGATCCGTATTAGGGTTTCTCGGCACCCATCAAATTTGAAATTGGCATGTTCGATACCTTGTGAGACCTCTATAGTGTGCCTAGGAACCCTACAGTGCTTATACGGGAATATATAGTTATGTGTTCACATGGGTATGGGACTATGTGTTCACATACGGATTTGAGGATGATACTTGGGTTTGAGATGAGTCGATGACATTTGTATTGAGGTTGTGAATTCGGTGATATGGCAGGATTCATATTTGAGATACGACATGACGTTGTAGCGGGTCCTTGACGTAGTGTTTCACACACGTCCATGCATACTTAGGCGGTATCACTATTGTACTAGACGCAGATCAGTACCCCGATCATGATATTTGATAAAGAGGATACCAGGTGAATAGTATTATGAATGTGATATTAACCCGTACCCAGATTTGGGGATGCCGTACGACGGATTTACGTACGAGCTATATTTTGATGATTGATCCGCACTCTTGACTTGGGATGTCTGATTATAGATATGGTGTCGGATATTATATTATTGAGGCGGGATCACCAACTAATATATATACAGGTATGTATATGTATCGACTCAGATGTTAGGCGGTTTCCTTACCTGTAGTCCAGCTTGTTAGCTTAGCCCTTTAGTTTAGTTTAGTTGTTAAATTAGATTCGATTCTTACCTATTTCAAAAACCAACGAATCTTGGGTATTTTAAAAGACATCCCAAGGGATCCTACGGATATTTCAAAAGACGTATCTTTTCATAAAAACACCGTAGCCCTATTTTCAAAACCCCATGATTCGTGTTATTTCAAAGAGCACCATTTGTAGGACTTATATTAGATTAATGCAGATTAGTTATGGTTGCGTCTAGGATTCAGCTCCCGCTCATTATTGTGGTTCGCTTCGCATCGCATGCTTATATTATGTTTCATACTCCATTATTGATATCATGCTGTTAGGACACCAGCACCATTACCGATGATGCGTATGTACCACGTACACTTACTTGCCGGCTCACACACATCTTCATCGGTAATTGCCATGTCACGTACACCTTAGAAAATATTATTGCTTGACATAGCCTGTTAGCTAATAGTTTAGACATGATATTAGTGTACTTGCCGTATATGTTAGTTTAGACATTGTAGTTATTACCAGCTACTTCATGCATACTGCTATTCATTGTTATGCCGCATTCATGGATTCTCATGCATATATTCACTATTTTACGTGTTATTGAGGTTTTGGATTCGGATTTCCATGAGATTTTCTGGATTTGGAAGAAAACCGCAAAAACATAAATAAACCTTTTCTCTCTTTTAAAATAAAAAGTGCGGTTTTCCCATGATGTATGAGTCATCCACCATGAGTTTGCTGATGGATTTCGAGACCCGATTCGAGGAGTGGAGGAACCATTTCGGGTACATGGTGGGCCCGGTGCGGTACCCCGGGGCAAGAGGACCGTGTTGTTGACGTTGAGCCTGGCAGGGGAGCACTACCGACCGGTGATATTACCCGACGCGTCGGATATCCGGAGGATACCGTCGTGGTCTTGAGATAGATGGTAGGGGCCGGTCTGGATTGACGGCGCCCTAGATATTGTGATTGAGATATTGAGATTTTGAGATATTTAGGTACAGAGATATCGAGATAGTTGGACACTTGTTTTGTGTCGATGCTGGGCACTGTTTTATGCTGATTTCATTTATGGTACCTCACTTATAAAATACTGAAATCTCACTGATTTATTAAAGCAGTTTTCTTCAGTACATGCATTCTGCTTCATGCATTCATACATTGCTACCTGAGGCACTGACACGGCACATGGATTTACACTTGGGTTAGATATTTGCCCTAACCATTGTTATGGGTTGCTGGTTATTTATTTGAGGATATATTATGATCATTGACCTAGGATTGCGTTATTTATGCGATTTCTTTTCGTAGATGTTTTTCTATTCACGAGTTGGCAACTCACCCCCGTTGTGCCCCAGTTCTTGCAGGTTTGCCATACAGGTTTCATTACGGCTTTGCGGGCATAGTTTCCTTCGGGTGATTTGCTAGTAGGTGGGTTTACTTGTATCGTACCCCTATTATATATCTTGTATATCATTATTCTGTTGTATCTAGAAGTTCCATCAACCAAACATGTATTTATTTTGAGATAGAGACCAGTGATGTTATTCCTTCGACCTTAGAGTCGCACGTTATATTTCTGTGGTTTTCTTGTGGTTTTGAGTTTCCTTTTGAATTTTGATCCTCGCCGTTGGCGTTGTATATTATATTGCTTGTGTGGTTGTGACCGTCGATTGACTAAGAGTTAGCTCCCGCTTGGGGATACCTTTTATTGATTTCGTATACTATTCATGTTGTATCCCGTTTGGGGGCCAGTATTTACAAAGGAGACTCTGCCGAAATTTTCAGGAAATTTTTGATGTTTTTAGAAACCCGCATAATTCGGCTTATGCTATTGAAACTACTTGTTTTAAATTAGTTTTCCTTCACTCTACTACTTTTCTTGGTTTGGATTTCTGGGGTTTCGCTTTACTTAGATTACGTACGCCTCAAGACGTTCATAGTTTAAGTGCCGGTCTTGTTTCGTACTCTCGGGACGTGACAAAGTTGGTATCAGAGCATTAGGTTTTACCTTCGGAGCGTAGGATGACCCTTGGTTGATGGAATAGGTGACTAAAGTAGAGTGACGTACCGTAGGTATGTTCCGCGGCATATTTACGATACGCTACTCCACTTAAGAAGCCTTAGGATTTACATTTCTTTGCTCAGTATTATATTCATTCCGATCTAGCCTCATCAGTACCAGTTTTGGTTTTGCTGCCATGATTACGGGCAGGGAAAGCTACGGCTAGAGTTGCGGTCAGCACGAGCTCGTCACGAACGAGGACTGACCAGGGCGAAATTCCGGCGACACACGATTGCGGAGATGTGTCTTTTTACTGTGTTTCCGCGCCATGAGTGTTTGGAGGATCGCCTTTATGAGGTTACTCGGATGTGCTGATCAACACTAGAGGATTGAGCCAATGATAGAGGCCAGCCAGATTTTGATGACCGTTGGTGTATTGCTCACTCATGATGATTGAGGCACTGTTCAGCGTGCAGACGAGTGAGCCAGTTGTTGCTGCGAGCGACGGGATATTGCCCCAGACGCTGGAGCTAATGCAGTATGAGTTTTACTAAGAGATGATAGAAGGTCGCCAGTCACCTGAGGATGAATGACTAGGACATGTGGTTCGTTCGCCTACCCGATGAGAGGTCATGAGATAGATTGATTCCAGCTAGAGACGACTTCACGGAGAGACGTTGGGAGTCGACAGAGACGATCGAATGTCAGAAACCTATTATTCCAAGTTTAAAGTATTCTGAAGGGCATGCAAGCAATTCTATGGACCCTCTAGAAGAATGAAACCCTAACTCGACTTAATGACCGTGTGAAAGCCTTTGAACCTTCAGGTTTGCGGCAGTTCTACGGCGCCATTAGTGGGTCTTGGGTTTGCCCTTCTACGGCTGGACCACCAATGCTGTGGTATGTACTCGATACTATTAAACTGTACCGAAGATGTTTAGCCCTTGGGGGATTATGAGGTTTTGACAATCAATTGGATGTTTCGACTTAATTCGGATGCTAGGTGGTGAGATGCATTTCTTGGGAGACTCCCGATACGTGGATAGCCGTTGGAGCTCAGTCCATGCAGCCGCGACGAGACGAGTCCAAAACAGACGACATTAGTGAAAAGTGAAGTAAGAGGTTCGTCCAGATCTAGATGAGATGACGTTCCTCTCCGCCGACATCAGAGATGCGATGCGCATGCCGAGGCATGGTACTTGGACCTTCCAGAAGGAGTTGCGATGAGTATGCAGTCGTTCCACAGCAAGATGCAGATATAGGAAAGGACGATGACTTCCGGACAGTTGGCAGAGACGAGACATGGAAGAGACCGTGAGCAGGATTTCTTCCAGGACACTTCTGCAATGATAGTTGCACCCAGGATCAGATGTGTCACGTACATTCAGAGAGCCAGAGGCCGACGCCAGTGATATGCTGTCTTATGAGTGGTCGCGATGATTGACCGGGAGATGACAAGAGACGTGCCAGAACGGGATCATCCCCGTTAGCACACCTAACAGGGACGATGAGCCGATAGACCGAGAGATTGGTAATTCACAGTGAAGACCTTGACCCAGGAGTGGTCATTGTTACGCACACCAGCAGGCTAGAGTTCATGATCATCGACGAGACGTCCCACTAGTGACCGCGACAGTTGGCCCGGGATTCTTAGAGGATGCGCTTGAGCGGTACTATTCCGCCATTATTGATTTCGATGTTTTGGGTGATTTATTCGCATGATTTGATTTTGATGATTGAGGATTTACGATCTTTGCACAGTGTTGCACTTGATATCGTTTTCGTGCTTTAGTTTCACATGTTTGTGATTTTATGGTTTTAAACATTTGAGTTGATTTTGTGCGTATGCATGCACACGATTTGGTTCCTGCACTCTGTATAGTTTATATATGCTTGCAGTGCAGTGATACACCTTTTGTGCACTTAGATGCACTGGACTTCGATTTCGATTGTGATACTCGATATTTGTTTTGTGCACTTTGTGCACCTGATTTGATTTTGCGCATATTCGGCGCTTGATATTGGATTTCATGATTTCGTGCATGATGGATGCCCCTGGTTTTGGGTTTTCGCGCATGTTGAGCGTATATCTTGAGATGCGATTTTGGTGCACACCAGATGCACTAAATCGAGATTTTTTCCGTGCATGTCAGATGCACCTGATTTTGCTGTCAAGCACATACGTTGCCTACGACAGATGCTTTGTGCACACCCGATGCACTTAGATCTTGTTTCTGTGCACTTATATGGCATGTATATGGATTTTGATTGTCGTGCGCACCAGACGCACGTAGTATTCATACGCGTATTTTAGGATTGATTTCTTATAGAGCAGTACGTTTTTTTTATGATAATTGCAATGTGTTTTCGTACTAAGCAGGACTAGTCAGAGGACAGTACCTGAATGTATTTTGCATGCATTGATAGCTATTGAAGGGAATTCCAAAAAGCGAGCTATAATCTCAGTATTTACCTACGCGTCTGATATGACGCGAAATGTTTAAAACAAGGAAAACCCTTCTAAATTGTTTCCTAAAACGGCGGAACGTACATTTCAAACAAAGGTATATATGTATATAGTTATTTTCTTATGATAGACGTCCTCCACTGTGCAGTGTTATGTGTATTGCACAGCAACTTAAAGGATTTGGCATGCATTTCCTCCTGATATTTACGTGTATAGTTTCGAGTTATATCATATTGGTTTTGGTATTGGATTTGACATTGTGTCATTAGAATGACTCCGATGATTGCGGGATACTTGACGGAGTTTTGATTTTGAGTTTTATGCTCATTTTTCATGCGCATGCGTTGCACTACGATTTGTTTTATGTATTTATGATTTCGGAGCCCCGGCGATTTGATGGTTTTGGCTGAAATATTTTAGTATTTGGGGAAAGTTTTAATTTAAATTCGGGGACCGAATTTCTTTAAGGGAGGAAGATTGTAACGTTTTGAAAATCGTTTCGGTGAAATTTCGAAAAAATGGTAAAATAAGGGGGTTTTCGGTAAAAAGTCAAAACACAAATATCTTTATTATAAAATTAAATATACATATTCTAGCTATGTAATTGCTAGTATTTGGTGTTTATTGACCTACTCGTGAAATTTCAAATTTTCTGAAAATTTTTCCGAAATTAATTATTTTAATATTATTTTAAGCCGTCACTAATATATTTAATTAGGGAAAATTACCAATTGGAATGAGTTGAAACAAATTTTGTGTATCATAAAACATTAAACAAAATTTTATCATGTGGTTTTTGAAACGAAATGGTTTGCCAAAACGGTTTAGAAAAATATCGATGAAAAAGGCTTTTTTCGGTGAAATTAGCGTTAATGGGAATTGGGGTAATACATTTATCTTTTTCCCTAACCCACACACCCACACCTCACCCACTCTTCCCCTCCCCATGTGGCCAGCCCCACCATGACAGCCCTCCCCCCTCTTTCTCCAATCACCAAGAAAAGAAAAGAAAAGAAAGGAAAATGATAGAAAAAGGGTGGACTTTGACTAGATATTACTTTCTCCACCTCACTCTCTCTCCTCCCTCACCCAAAGCCCCTCCATTTCTTGCCCAAACCTGAACCCCCCACAGCAGCAGCCCTCCATCAAAATCCCACACCATTTTGCTTCAAAAATCCATTAAAATGCTTCAAAAATCCATGCAAATTCAAAGCAAACTCAAAATCCAAGCTATACCCATTTTTCCTTGGCTACCATAGCATGGATCTAGGGATTTAGATTTCAATTTGGATGGCTAAGTGTGCTTGTGAGAGCGTCAAATTATTTGGATAAATTCTAACATTTTTGCTTAATGTGTTGTTAATTACTTAGATTAGCTTAATTAATTGTTTAATTAGGTTTTTAATTAGTTCTAGGTGCATGATTTAAAATTCAAGAGAGGGGTTTGATTTCAAATTGGTATTTTGTGTTGTGAGATTTAGTTTATGTGATATAATTGACATATTAATGTTATGCTAAATACAATTTAAGTTGCTAGTTCGCATATTTGTTGATTTAAAAGTGATAATTATATAATTGGTAAACTAGGTTTTTTAAATAATTATATTCTTGTGAGAGGAAATTCAAATTTAGGTTTCATGTCATTATAAATATTATATTGAGTGGTTTAATGCTTTAGTTCATGAAAATCCAAGCTAGATTGTAGTTTGTTCATTTTTGCTATAAAATTTTTAAAATTGGTTAATATTGCAAACTAGGATTTTGAAATCGAATTAAATTGTGGGTTTAAAATTTACGTAATGGTTTCTATGGCATAATTAAGATATTAAGTTATCATCTTGGTCACTAGAATTTTTAAAACATCATCAATGACGCAATCCTCTCCATCCCCATCTATGAGAAAACCGTAGTATTTCTTAGGCGGATGAGACGGCCTACTACTCCTGTGGAGGGGTGAGGGAATGTCCTGTTCTTCTTGAACTACTGGTCTTACCAAGCTTTCAGTAGTAGTTTGTGGTTCTGGAATTTTTTCCAGTTCTATTTCGCTCCCACTTGTTTCCTTTTCTAAAAACTGATGTTCTAGAATATGGGTATTACGAGAAGCAAAAACCTTTTGTTCCTCTGCATAATAGAAGGAATACCTTCTGGAGTTCTTTGGATATCCCACAAACTTATACAGTACTGATCGTGCCTCGAGTTTGTCCGCATGCTGCTTTTTAACAATAACTGGACATCCCCATATTGTAGGGTTCCTAGGCACACTATAGAGGTCTCATAAGGCATCGAACATGCCAATTTAAAATTTTATGGGTGCCGAGAAACCCTAATACGGATCGTCGGCTAGATTTCTAGGCGAAACTATAAACTAGTTAACACTTTAACTAAAAGTTAGATGCTACAACCTTTGTAGATCCGGTTGCCCACTTCCTTAGCTCCACGTGGGTGTGCTCTCGCTGTCCATCACGAATCCTAGACTCATTCGTCGGCTTCATCGGAAAAACGGGCGAGCAAGGTCGTCGGCTTCGTGTCAAAGACGATCTACGTCGAGGTTGCACAAGTTCAAGCTCCGACTTCACCAAGTTGTGAAACTTGTGAAGAAAAAACCCAAAACCACTTGGCAAAGGGTAGAGGATGAAGAAATAGGAGGTGGGTTCACTTTAGATTTGGATTTCTCACTCTAGAAATGAAGTTGCCATTGATGGCATCAAGCTTTTTCTTTTTGAAGTGAAGAAGAAGAAGCAAATAGAATATGATAAGTATTGTTTAAAATGAAAAGAAAAATACATACTTATCATAATCTAACAAGGGTTAAGTGTAGAGAATAAACCATGGTAAGTGGATGGGCTAGGGTTAAGCATGAAGACAAAATGGTCTCTTTGGTCAAAGCTTCATGAAGCTTCAACAAGCTTCATGACAAAAACAAACCATTTCATTTTCATTTATCCAATAAAATAAATAAAGAAATGAATAAATAAATGATAAGGCAAAACCCTAATTATCATTTAACCATGGTTTAATTCTTCACACTTAACCAAATGATCAAGTATCATCAAACATGATACATATATGTGCACAAAAGTATATCACATATACAACTTGCACATCAAGTGAGAAAATCCGTATAAAGTGAACCAATACTAGTTAATGCAAAGTAATATATCAAATATATAATTATACATTAAATCATTAAATCAACATTTGATTTAATGATCCGGTCATGTCGCATATAACCGACTAGTATTCAATGTATCGATTTATCGAATCAATGATTCGATAACTAGGTCATATCGAATATAACCAATCGAAACATTTATCACGAGAATGAAATGAGGTATCACATACACGCATTATTCTCACTCCCGCACATATCTCATATGCGCTCCTATTTCGTTTCGCTTGAGCCAGGAAACCTCTGTGTAGGACTCTAAAGACTCGTCAATACGCCGGTAGCAGATGATGATCATATCAAGCACCCACAAGCCGCAAGCGGTCTGCTAAACGTAACGGCCATCCGGGTATTGAGCGATTAGAAGATCGACGAGCTAGCCCGCTCACACTCCTGTGAATCCAACCAGTAACACTTACCTTATAGTCCGGTCTGTTCGTCTGATATATCGCATATCAAGTCTAGGGGTGGTTTACGTCAGACCCCAATAACCGATAAGTCATGCCGATGTGAGGCTCATAACGGGTCGAGAAACTACTGGTAACACTTACCAGCAAATCTCTGATCAGCCCTGGCCAGGGACTTCCCTGTTACGGCCAATCGAGCACAGCGCAACATCAACCCCCAATACCAGGAGAGACGAAACCCCTCCTATCGCTCATTGCCTCCATGTGACTCGGGACTGTACCCAAAGACCACCGTTTTGCATGCCCTCATGGACGTGGTAAGGTGGAGATCAAAGCACACTGAGAATCACACAAGACTCTATGACGATCTCGGGTCTACAGACTAACCTGTACAAGTGTCACCTGAGAACTGCCATCTGACGTGAGGTATAATACCATCTGGGAGTTCTCGGCGAGTCCGTCCAGTGTACCCAGTCTCCACTGAGCACCCGTACACCATCTCTGATGTCAAACATCAATGGATATGGGATCATCCATCGCCCATCTCATGGGTCGAGAAGCGTATACGCTAGTCTACTCTGGTATATCGATGCCCCGTCTCGATACACCCACGACTAGGGAACTTGAAGGATGTACTTATGGACTACCATGTCCCCACTAGTATGATCTGCATCATAGTCCAGGTAGTCAAGTACATATCCTAAGGGCTTTACCAACATGTAACTATAAGACAGTATAAAGAGACAAGTGTACATGTTAAGATAAAGAGGAACCAGATAGCATACAATCATGTCGAGCAAGAAAGTCATCTCTATATATGTCCAAGTATCCAATATAATATACATCATCTGTACAATACTGGCCTCTAGGGAATACATACAACTAACAATCTCCCACTTGCACTAGGGCCAGCTGCTGTAGTATCGCATACCGAGCATCCCGAAGAGTCTCTCAAACTGTATCTGGGGAATGGCCTTCGTGAGTGGATCCGCCGTGTTGTTCTTCGTGTCAACCCTCCTGACCTCGATCTCCCGGCTATCAACTATCTCCCGGATCAGGTGATACCGCCTCAGAATATGCCTAGATCGCTGATGGGACCTGGGTTCCTTGGCCAAAGCCACTGCTCCATTGTTATCGCAATACAAAGGTATTGGATGCTCAATGGATGGAACCACTCCGAGTTCAGTAATGAACTTCTTGATCCAGACAGCCTCTTTGGCAGCATCGTTGGCAGTGATGTATTCAGCCTCCATCGTCGAGTCTGCCACGGTTTCCTGCTTGGAACTCTTCCAGCTAACCGCCCCTCCGTAAAGGGTAAAGACAAAGCCCGACTGCGACTTAGAGTCGTCCTTATCACTCTGGAAGCTCGAATCGGTAAAGGACTCCACTTGGAGTTCTCCGTTACCATACACCAAGAACATATCTCTAGTCCTTCGTAAGTACTTGAGAATGCTCTTCACAGCTGTCCAGTGACTCTCTCCAGGATCAGCTTGATATCTGCTCACTACACTTAGTGAGTATGCTACATCGGGTCTGGTACATAGCATCGCATACATGATAGAGCCTACTGCCGAAGCATAGGGTATCCCTTGCGTGCGAGCTCTCTCTAAATCAGTCTTGGGAGACATCTCTTTGGAGAGAGTGACTCCAGAGATCGTGGGCAAGTTCCCACGCTTGGACTCTTCCATACTAAACCTCTTTAGTATGGTGTCAATGTACCTGGATTGGGATAATCCCAATATCCGTTTGGATCTATCTCTATAGATCCTAATCCCCAATATGCAGGAGGCATCACCAAGATCTTTCATTGAGAATCTTTGAGATAAGAAGAGCTTGGCCGATTGCAGCATAGGAATATCATTTCCTATCAAGAGTATGTCGTCCACGTACAATACGAGGAAGACAACCTTACTCTCTGCCACCTTCTTGTAGATACAAGGTTCATCTGGATTTTTGACGAAATCAAACTCTTTGATAACGACGACAAAGCAGATGTTCCAACTCCGCGATGCTTGCTTTAATCCATAAATGGATTTAAGCAGCTTGCACACCTTTCCGCTGCTCCCACTGTCTACGAAGACCTCTGGATGAGTCATGTACACGCACTCTTCTAAATCACCGTTTAGAAAGGCGGTCTTAACATCCATTTGCCAGATTTCGTAATCATGATATGCAGCGATGGCAAGCATGATCCGGATGGATTTAAGCATAGCCACTGGAGAAAAGGTCTCGTCATAGTCCACACCTGGTCTTTGACGAAAACCCTTTGCTACAAGTCTAGCTTTGAAAGTCTCCACTTTCCCATCTACACCAAGTTTCTTCTTGAAGATCCACTTGCTCCCAATGGGTTTTACCCCTTCAGAAGCAACGTCCAAAGTCCATACTTTGTTGGTGTACATGGATTCCATCTCGGACCGCATAGCATCCAGCCATTTCACTGAGTCCCCCCTCGTGATGGCCTGCTCGAAGCTAGTTGGGTCATCATCCTCCATGATGCAATCCTCGCTCCCACCGTCCATGAGAAAACCGTAGCATCTCTCAGGTTGGCGAGGAACCCTACTAGATCGGCGGAGTGGCTGGGGTTCATCGGGAACTACGGAATCCTGTGGTTCCACCAGATCTTCTGTTGTGGCTTCTGCAACTGGAACTTCTTCCAGTTCTACCTCATGACCACTAATCTCTTTTTCAAGAAATTCCTTTTCTAAAAAGGTGGCATGCCGAGAAACAAACACTCT
Organism: Agapanthus africanus; assembly: GCA_030015575.1. NCBI lineage: Eukaryota > Viridiplantae > Streptophyta > Magnoliopsida > Asparagales > Amaryllidaceae > Agapanthus > Agapanthus africanus. Next base: position 223,678,969 of record JASDDO010000029.1, read on the forward strand.
TTGTTCCTCAGGGTGGTAGAAGATATACCCTTGAGAATTCTTGGGATATCCTACAAATTTGCATAGAACAGACCGTGCCTCGAGTTTGTCCGGGTTTTGTCGTTTGACATAGGCTGGACAACCCCATATCTTAACATAGTTAAGACATGGTCTCTTCCCTTTCCATATCTCATATGGAGTGGTAGGCACAGATTTGGTGGGGACCATATTCAATAGATGTATGGCTGTCTCAAGCGCATACCCCCAGAAGGAAATAGGTAACTCAGCTGTGCTCATCATAGAGCGCACCATATCTAATAAGGTGTGGTTCCTCCGTTCTGATACACCGTTGTGCTGTGGTGTATATGGAGGAGTCAGCTGAGAGAGAATCCCATTCTCTTTTAGGAAGTCCAGGAATTCATTGCTCAAGTATTCACCTCCTCGATCAGATCGAAGGATTTTAATACTTTTTCCGGTTTGGTTTTCGACTTCTTGTTTATATTCTCTAAATTTCTCAAAAGCTTCAGACTTGTGTCTTATTAAGTACACATGTCCGTATCTTGAGAGATCGTCAGTGAATGTAATGAAGTACGAAGAACCATCCCTGGCATGTGTAGACATGGGACCACATACATCACTATGTATTAGTCCCAAGAGTTCGGAAACTCTTTCTCCGTGTCCCGTAAACAGAGTTTTGGTCATCTTGCCTTTGAGACATGACTGGCAAGTGTCATAAGATGAAAATTCGAATGGTTTCAAATATCCATCCTTATGCAACTTAGCCAGTCGTGTCGCATTGATGTGACCCAGTCTACAATGCCACAAGAAGGATTCGTTCAGTTCTGAACTCTTCCTCTTGTGTCTGTTTGTTATTCTCAGAACTGTTGATTGATTCAGAACATAAATGCCATTGCACAACGTGCCTGATCCAACAAACTTTTGGTTACGGAAAATGTTCATAACATTGTCCTGTAATACAAAATTATATCCCTCTTTACTTAATAAAGAAACCGATATAATGTTGCATATCAGGTTCGGCATGTAATAGCATTCGTTCAGAACCAATGTATTAGCAGTTGGTAATACAAGGTGATATTCCCCGACAGTCTTAGCTGCAAAAATTGCACCATTTCTAACTCTAATGTCTTTATCACCTTCTCCAAGTTCTGTACCTTTCCTGAGCCCATGTAACTGATTACATATATGGGATCCTGACCCGGTATCTAATACCCAGGACGTAGGGCAAATGGAGAAACAGTTCTCTGTATCGAACACACCCGAAGAAAATGCATCATCATGTACTTTCTTCATTCGGGTGGCATGGAAATTCTGGTATTCCCCTATATCCTGTTCAGTCCTATAAAACTTATAGGAAAGAACGGAACCAACGTTCCCCAGCACAGTAAAACATGCGGGTTTGGTCAATACATCCATATTATTATCTTTAATAGGGCATGAAATGGTCGCTACCTGGAGAGAGAGAGAAGAAAACACTTTAGCGTATGCTCGTGCAAGATCAGATTGGTTATTATCTTATCTAATCAGGATGGCTCCCACTGCTTTTTATCAAATCTTCCTTCAAACCCTAAAAGGAAAGACTAGCAGGGATTAATTACACACTACAAGTTCGCCAATATTTCAGCCAGGCCAGTGTCGGTACTTTAAGGGAGGTCCCCCGTGCTTTCGCACGAACCTAATTAATGTGAACCTCGTTTTCCCAGAGGCGTAACCTCGTTGACACCTTTCTAGACACCTACTTGATCAGCTAATTGCAATGTGTAAAACTCTCCCAGGAGTAACTCTTACTCGCAGTGGGTATCGGGATCCAACTATCTCATAGAAGGTATGCAATCTCATTGCAAATTTCAACACTTGAAATTCCCAATAATACTTTTGCCCCTAGCGTGCTATGACCTTGACGAAAGCCAACAAACCACAGCCCGCTAGTCAAGTTCAACCCGTACATTTCTTGACTGAATTAAACCCACCCGCACGACCCTTGACGAAAGCCAACAAAGACGTACGACTACCCTAATCCAGTCGCATCATATGCAGCAGATAAACAGCACATAGCTACCGCACACTACACCTTGACGAAAGCCAACAAATGCAGCACGAATACTATATGTAACTTATCTGAAATGACGGAGGGCTACGCAGGTTTTTCTGAAAACCTATTGCGTAATGAACTTGATATCGTTGTAAAATCAAATGAAGTTTTGAAATGGAGTGATTTTGAGGCTTTTGTAGTTTTGCTAAAGGAGTCACTCCCGGTGAAGGGATCTCGGTCCTTTCCTCGTCGAATGAGGTGCGCGATATATCATATATATCGCTGTGCAAAGCAAAAACTCTTAAAAGCAATCAAAAACAAACCGAGTGTTTAGCATCTGCCAGTTATTGCTAAAGGAGTCACTCCCGGTGAAGGGATCTCGGTCCTTTCCTCATCGAATAAGGTGCGGGATATATCATATATATCGCTGTGCAAAGCAAGAACTGTAGCTACCTGTTTTATTTTGAAATTTGATTCTACAACATATTAGGTTTCTTTCCTTTCATTAATCACGTTAATGAAGTCCCATCATTTAAATACCTAAACATCACAGATAGATATGACGTACACTTATGCCATCCGCATTCGCCTCGATGTCCCCTCGTGCACCGTTAGGTTAGGTAACTAATGACAGAGCAGGGCAGGGCTAGTGCGGGTGCAAAACATAAGTAACGTCTATATAATATATCATATATACTATATACTGTATCTATCACAGAACATCACATGATCACATCACATATATCGCAGCAGAAGAAACATACGAAATATTGGATATACTAGGACGTCCATGTTTTCAATACGAGCCAGTATAAAACACGGATTCCACGGTCGTGATGAATAGCCAATCCCACACCCCTAGACCCCTACGAGAGCGGCAAGCAACCCTGCCAATTCTAGGGTTAGGAGACCCGGACTCGACTCCTCGTGTTGGTCTCCCTCTGGACCCCAGAACCCGGTTACTTGTGCTCCCCTCCTTGGGTCTATCCTAATGCGGAAAAGTAAATAATATACAAAAGGTGTCAACTTCCGCTACCTGGAAGTGCCCCAAATAAAAGAATATTAGATACAAGTTTTTGTTAGTGTATATGCCCTAGAGGCCATTACTGTATCATACTAGTTTGTATATTACTTAATGGAAGCTTGGGATATTCACCTTGTATAAACAATCTTGCTCAATATAGAAGTATGCTACTTGGTTTGTTTCTACTTCAATGTGTACATGTGTTTATTTTGCGATATCACCTATACGCATTAGTGGAGCCCTTAAGATCTTTGCTTGATTACCAGCGGTGTGATGGCAGTCACACTAGTGGGGGCTGGATAATCTATAAGCACATCCTTATACAGGTCCCTAGTCACAGGACTATCGAGACAGGGCATCGATACTCCGGAGTAGACTAGCGTATGCGCTTCTCATCCCAGTGTGGGAGATGGTCTGTCCCACAGCCATCAGTACGTCGTACTGGAGATAGTATACGGGTGCTCGTTAGGTTACGAGTACACTGGACAGGACTCGTCGGGAACTGACAGGTTGGTATTATACCTATCGTCAGTTATCAGTTCCCAGGTGACATGAGTACAACTTAGTCCGCTGACTTGACACTGGCACTTCGCCTCGAGTGTGTTAGCACTACACTTTGATCACTACCCTACCACGACTCAAAGGAGTCGTGCAAACAGGTTGTGGTTGGGTGCAGTCCCGAAGCACTTGGAGGCAGTGACGGTTAGACAGGATTCGTCTCTCCCGGTATTGGGGGTTGACATCGCGCTGTGTCTAGGAGAGCCATTACACGAGTAGTCCCTGGCCAGGGCAAGCGAGATATACTGGTAGGCTTCCAGTGTTATCTCAGGGTGTTTTGGGCTTCACTCCGACACGACTTGTACCGCTATTGGGGGACTGACGCTTTACCGCCCCCTAGGCCCGACATGCGATGTATCAGACGAACAGACCGGACTGTACGGAGAATGTCACATTCAGACTCAGTAGGAGTTCAGATGGGGTTCACCTCGTCAGCCTTCTTATCGGCGTCTACCTGGGGACCGTTACGCACAGCTAGTGCCGCTTGCGGTCTGTGGTTAAACCCACTGCCAGCGTAGTGTCGGGTCTTTAGAGTCCCACACAGAGGGTATTCGCCTCTGGGCAAAACTGAGTAGAGGTCGCATGGTTTTGCGACAGGATTCGTTCTCATCCGTGCACTTGTGCACGTTTGGAGTCCGGACGGATATTGCCAGCGGGCTCTGGTTTGAGCCGGATACTGGTATATGTTTTGGGGTTGCTTTTATCTCTCGGTATTCTTGTTCCTCGGAACGAGAATACAGGTGTGTATGCACAGTTGTTTGAGGCGGAAGAAGAGGTTTTTCATTAGGGTTTCGGAACGGGTGCGCATGCACAGTTGACAGTCGTCTTTTTTCCAAACCCTAATGAATTAGTGAGATATCTATTAATAATAGTAATTAAATGAAATTATGTTATGGTCGGTTTTGTTGACTTGTTGACCATGGTTGACTTGTTGACCATGGTTGAATGTTTGACCATCATCATTATTTTGCAAGGATGCTCCTTGATTCTTGCCAACATTCATTTAACGAAGTATGATAGTGGTCATTCCAAAACAACCATCAACTATTCTCATTGGAATTATTATTACTAATTAGATAATTCTTTTTCTTTTGATATGGTTGCAAAAAGGAAAAGAAAAGCTCATTCTATCATATGGCTTCTCTCTCCTCACTTCATCTTCTTCTTCCTCTTGCCAAAGGAGAATCCTTCTCATGTGTTGAGAATCCCTCTCCTTAAAAGAAAAGCACCCCTTAGACACTCTCTACTCACTCTAGGATCAAGGGTTTAGCAAGCCGGAGATTCTAGTTCACTCAAAGTTCGAGAAAGAGCCCGAAGGTTGAACCCTCAGGTGGATCCATCTTCGACGGAAGAAGACGACGAGAAGAGAACCATCAACCTCTACAAGGTTTCAAGAAGAAGGAGTTCAAGTTTAGGTATAACCATCTTTCCGAGTAGCTAACTCTCTTTAGCAAGTTTGCTAGTTTTAGTTTAGGAAAAGATCCCGACTTTGTTAGTCCATGTTGCCCCATGCGCTAAAAATTTGATTTTTATACCGTTTCCACCTCCCCGTAAGAACCGGGGGTCGCAACGTGGACTTACAGTGGTATCAGAGCCTAACTAAACTTAAACTAGCTTGGTAGTGAAGTGTAACGAAGTTCGGAACCGAAAAAATCCAAAAACCAAACTTTTGCAAAACCCTAGTTTCTGTTAAATTTTTTTCTGGTCAAAACAAGATTTGTTATACACCTAAATTCGGCTCAGGGTTTTATGTGAACACCCAAGAAAAACGATCCCCTAATTCCTTCAAAACGCCGCGGATCCGCCGCCGTTTAGAGTCTTCTGGTGATCGGGTTTCGTGCAGTGTGTCTCTGTGTTGGTTTTGGGATTTTTAAAATATATTATATGTGCCCAGATTTTCCAGAACAGAAATTTGCTTTTGGGGTCCTATAATTCCGTATTTTTTTCCGAACTTCACCGCACTTTGACTATGATGGTTATATCTATGATGTTTGCATGTATTGAACGTCGGCTAATCGCTATAAGTCGATTAGTCGGGGTTATACATCTCTGTGATCTGTGTTTGATATTGGAATGTGTATATGAATGTGTTGGACTGTCGCGGGTGAATAGCCGGGGTGGATGTGAGATGAGCTTTTGTTTTTCTTTCATTCATCTGTAAATGTAAATTGATGTAATAATATTACTTGTATGGCCGCACAACCGGGTCGGGGTTGTAGCCGTCATTGTATAATTCTTTTTACTGTTTTTGCTCCTAGGATAGACCCATGGAGGGATGCACAAACTACCGGGTACTTGGCGGGTAGTTTGCCGCACCCATAGGGGTCTTGGGTGGGGTATTTGCTATTCATCGCGACCGTGTAATCCGCTTTTCGTTGCAGGCTCGAACGGATTGCGGATTGCTAGTATATCCAATGTATTCATCTGTGATCTGTAATGTCTATCATTGCTTTATATTTAGGCGTTGCTTATGTTTTACAGCCGCGCTAGCCCAGCCCCCGCTCTGTCGTTAGTTAAGTAACCTAACGGGTGATGACGGAACCCCGTGGCGAATGCGAATGGCATAAGCGTACGTCATATTTTGGTTGTTTTCTGCAATGGTAGGATTAAATGATGGGATGCATTAAAAGAACTAATGCAAGAATATCACGCATTAAAAGAACTAATGCAAGATAATAAACCAAACTAAAAGTCGTTGGAACACTTTCGAAAAACCACTCGGTTCTTTTCAAAACTAACTTTTAAATGCGGAGCTTGAGCCACTCCTTTTAAAAGCTATCTCGTTCCATCGATTATATCAAGTTCACTACGTTCACGGTTTCGCCAAAACCATCCGTAGCCCTCCGTCGTTTCATATGAATATTCAACAGTATTCAAGCTGTGTTTGTTGGCCTTAGTCAAGGCACAGTGTTTGGTAGCTGGTGAGTATTCATATGTTGCATAGATAGAATGCGTTGGTTTGGGACAGTCGTATTGCCTTGTTGGCCATAGTCAAGGGTATATACGGGTGGGTTCAAATTAACCTGGATAACGACGGGTAGAACTTGACATGTGACTTATGATTTGTTGGCCTTAGTCAAGGTCATAAGAGCATGGGGCAAAAATCCACATCGGGAGTTTCATAAGTACTGAAACTTGCTAGATTTGCATACCATTTGGAGTGTGATGATTCTGGTAGGATTCCTTCAGTTTCATCACACGATGATATTTGGATCCCGATCCTACTGTGAGTATATGCTACTCCTCGGGAAATTTTCTCACTAAACGATCAATGCTATAAACCTAGTAGGTGCCTAGAAAGGTGTTAGCGGGGCTACGCCCCCAGGGAAAAGAGGTTCTTAAATTAAGGAACTTCGCGAAAGCGTTGGAAAACCTCCCTCGAAGTACCGACACTAGCCTGGCAGAACGATTAAGCAAGTATTGTGCGGTGGGATTGATCCCGGCTAATTCTTCCTTTGTGGTTTGAGGAGGGATTCGAGAGACAGTAGGAGCCATCCTGTTTAGACAAATTAAAAACCATTCTAAACTTGCAAGAGCATCGTGCTAAGTGTTTCTTCTCTCCCCCTGCAGCGACCAAATCGAAATGACTGGACTTAAATTACTTCTAGATAAAAACATACTGACAGGGCCAAACTACAAAGATTGGCTCAGGAATATCAAAATGGCAATCACTTACGACAAGCTGGGGTATCTTCTTACCACCAAAGCTCCCCCCGTCCCAGGTCCCACCTCCAGCGTCGCGGATAAGGAAATCCGTAAGACTTGGGAGATTGATTGCGCGAAGGCCAGGTGCCTCGTTCTTGCCTCTATGGACAACGATCACCAGAGGAGGCACGAGAATATGGACTTGGAGTCCATATTTCTCCATACAAAAGAACTGTATGGAGAGCAGTCTCGTATCGCAAGATACGAAGTGTCGAAGAAGTTATTTTCGACAAAGTTGGCCGTCGGATCATCGGTAGCGGACCACATGCTTAAGATGATTGGCTACACTGAGGAGCTCGCGGAACTTGGGACCACGTTGGACAGTGAACTCTATACGGATTTAATTCTCCAGTCCCTTCCATCCACTTACGCCCAGTTTATACTGAACTTCAACTTACAAGAAAAGGAAGTTGAACTTTCAGAACTCCTCAACATGCTGAGGAGCGCAGAGGGCACCCTACAGAAGGGTAGGGAAACACCCGCTTTGTTTGTAGGAGGATCTTCTTCCTCTAGGTCCAAGGCGAAAGCCAAGGGAAAGAGGAAGAAAGCCCCCGCCAAACCAAGAGGCGGTGTTAGTAAAGTGGGTACGAAGGGAAAGGAAAAGACAACAAAGATAGCGGGGAAGCTTATGGGTAAAGAGGAATGCTTCTATTGTCACAAGAGTGGACACTGGAAGAAAGATTGCAGGGCTTGGAAGGCCAGGACACAGGAACTGAAGCAGGTTGCGGCTTCAGCTTCAGGTGTGTATGTTATTGAGAACTGTCTTTCTATAAACTCTACTTCCTGGGTATTGGATACCGGATCAGGATCTCATATCTGTAATTCTTTGCAGGCGTTGAGAAACCGTAGGTTTTTGAAGGCAGGTGACATGACCCTCAGAGTTGCGAACGGAGCTAGCATGGATGCTAAAGCTGTGGGGGACTATCACCTGGGAATGTCAGATGGACATGTTTTGGTTTTGCGTAATTGCTTTTTTGTACCCAACGCAACTTGTAATATCATTTCTGTATCTTTGGTTTCTAAAGAAGGTTATGAATTTGCGTTTGTAAGTAATGTTGTAAACATTCACCTTAATCAAGTTCTGATTGGGTCAGGTACACTGAGCAATGGTATATACGTATTAAACCAACCACAGATTTTCAATATCCAGAATACACACAAAAGAAAGTCTTCAGATATCAATCAGGCTTTCTTATGGCATTGTAGACTGGGTCACATCAATGAGACACGGTTGACTAAGTTACATAAAGAAGGATACTTGGATCCGTTCGAGTATCAGTCTTATGCCACTTGTGAATCTTGTCTCATGGGAAAGATGACAAAGACTCCGTTTACTGGACACGGAGAAAGAGCGAGCAAGCTCTTGGGACTCATACACAGTGACGTGTGTGGTCCAATGTCTACACATGCGCGAAGCGGTTATTCATACTTCATTACTTTCACAGACGATTTCTCTAGGTATGGACATGTCTTCTTAATGAAGCACAAATCCGAGGCCTTTGAGAAATTTCGGGATTACAAGAATGAAGTTGAAAAACAAACAGGCAAAAGTATTAAGATTCTAAGATCGGATCGAGGTGGTGAATACTTGAGTGCCGAGTTCCTGGACTATTTAAAAGAGAATGGAATTCTCTCTCAGCGTACTCCTCCATACACTCCGCAACATAACGGTGTATCGGAAAGGAGGAATCGAACCCTATTGGATATGGTTCGTTCCATGATGAGTAAGGCTGAGTTACCGCGATCTTTCTGGGGATATGCACTAGAAACAGCTGCACATCTCTTGAACCAAGTTCCTACTAAGACTGTGCCTACCACACCATATCAGATGTGGAGTGGGAAGAAACCCTGTCTTAAATCCTTTAAGACATGGGGATGTCCGGCTTTTGTAAAAAAGCAGCATGCGGACAAGCTCGAGGCACGCTCAGTACAGTGCAAGTTTGTGGGATACCCAAAGAACTCCAAGGGGTATCTATTCTATTACGCAGAGGAGCAAAAAGTCCTTGTTTCTCGTCATGCCCACTTCTTGGAAACTGAGTTTTTGGAAAATCAGATAAGTGGGAGCGTAGTAGAACTGGATGAAATTCCAGAACCTCAGACTATTACTGAAAGCTTAGTGGAACCAGAGGGTTCAAAAGAACAGGACATTCCTACGCCGCTCCGCAGGAGTAGTAGGCAGTCTCATCCGCCCGAGAGATACTACGGTTTTCTCATAGACGGGGATAGAGAGGATTGCATCATAGATTATGATGAGCCTACTAGCTTCCAACAGGCCGTTCAGAGCGTTGACTCGGTAAAATGGCTGGATGCAATGCGGACCGAAATGGAGTCCATGTACACCAACAAAGTATGGACGTTGGACATTGCTCCAGACGGGGTAAAACCCGTAGGATGCAAGTGGATCTTCGAAAGGAAGATTGGTGTAGATGGACAGGTTGAGACCTATAAAGCTAGACTTGTAGCAAAGGGTTTCCGTCAAAGACCTGGCTTGGACTATGACGAAACCTTTTCTCAAGTGGCTATGCTGAAATCCATCGGATCCTTCTTGCCATTGCGGCCTTCCACGATTATGAGATTTGGCAGATGGACGTAAAAACCGCTTTTCTAAATGGAAATTTAGAGGAGTGTGTCTATATGGATCAGCCAGAGGGTTTCATTCAGAGTGGGAGCAGCGGAAAGGTGTGCAAGTTGCTTAAGTCCATCTATGGACTAAAGCAGGTATCGCGGAGTTGGAACATCTGTTTTGATGAGACGGTCAAGGAATTTGGCTTTATCAAAAATCCAGATGAACCATGCATCTATAGTAGATTTGTAGCGAGAACTGTAGTATTCCTCGTTTTATACGTGGATGACATTCTCTTAATAGGAAATGACATTCCTATGCTACAATCTGTCAAGGGGTTCTTGTCACAAAGGTTCTCCATGAAAGACCTGGGTGATGCTTCGTACATCCTGTGTTAGTGTATATGCCCTAGAGGCCATTACTGTATCATACTGGTTTGTATATTACTTAATGGATGCTTGGGATATTCACCTTGTATATACAATCTTGCTCAAAATAGTAGTATGCTACTTGGTTTGTTTCTACTTCAATGTGTACATGTGTTTATTTTTGTATATCGCCTATACACATTAGTAGAGCCCTTAGGATCTTTGCTTGATTACCAGCGATGTGATGGCCGTCACACTAGTGGGGCTGGGTAATCTATAAGCACATCCTTATGCAGGTCCCTGGTCGCAGGACTATCGAGACAGGGCATCGATACTCCGGAGTAGACCAGCGCATGCGCTTCTCATCCCAGTGTGGGAGACGGTCTGTCCCACAGCCGTCAGTACGTCGTACTTGAGATGGTATGCGGGTGCTCGTTAGGTTACGGGTACACTGGACAGGACTCGTCGGGAACTGACTAGTTGGTATTATACCTATCGTCAGTTATCAGTTCCCAGGTGACATGAGTACAGCTTAGTCCGCTGACTTGACACTGTCACTTCGCCTCGGGTGTGTTCCCACTGTACTTTGATCACTACCCTACCACGGCTCAAAGGAGTCGTGCAAACAGGCGGTGGTTGGGTGCAGTCCCGAAGCACTTGGAGGCAGTGACGGTTAGACAGGATTCGTCTCTCCCGGTATTGGGGGTTGACATCGCGCTGTGTCTAGGAGAGCCATTACACGAGTAGTCCCTGGCCAGGGCAAACGAGATATACTGGTAGGTTTCCAGTGTTATCTCAGGGTGTATTGGGCTTCACTCCGGCACGACTTGTACCGCTATTGGGGGACTGACGTTTACCGCCCCCTAGGCCCGCCATGCGATGTATCAGACGAACAGACCGGACTGTACGGAGAATGTCACGCTCAGGCTCAGTAGGAGTTCAGATGGGTTTCGCCTCGTCGGTCTTCTTGTCGGCATTACCTGGGGACCGTTACGCACAGCTAGTGCCGCTTGCGGTCTGTGGTTAAACCCACTGCCAGCGTAGTGTCGAGTCTTTAGAGTCCCACACAGAAAGCTTTTCGCCTTTAGGCAAAAGAGTAGAGGTCGCATGGTATTGCGACAGGTCGCATGGTTTTGCGACAGGGTTCGGTCACATCCGTGCACTTGTGCACGTACAGTGTCCGGACAGTTTACACTAGCGGGCTTTGGTTTAAGCCAGATCCTAGTGTACCTTATGGGATTGGATTTATCCAGTTTGCATTCGTGTTCCTCGGAACGCGGATGCGGGTGTGTATGCACAGTTGACAGGGAGGCACAGACAGCGGATTCTCATTAGGGTTGTTGACAGTTGACCGTTGACTTTTTGACTTTTTGCTCAACCCTAATGAGAATATGATATGTGATTAACTATTATATTAATTAAGTATTATGGTGATATGGTTGTTGACTTGTTGACTTTTGTTGACTTGTTGACTTTGGTGACTTGTTGACTTTTGTTGACTTGTTGACCGGTTGACTAGGCTTGACTAGTTGACCATCATGATAACCATGGTTATCATTTCATGCCAAAGACTTTTTCTTGCTTGTTCATTTGAGTAAAATGAGTGCATGACATGATAAGGTTATGGTTACTTCAACCATCACATAAGACTTTTGTTGATATGATGAGTTATCATTGCTTTGGATTATGAGAGGGTGAGAGAGAAAAGAGAGCCTCATTCTTTCTTGCTCATTCTCTCTCTTGTTCTTGAGCTCTCCTCTTGCTCTCACCCTCAACCTCTTCCTCCCTCTCTTGATCTATGGTTCTCTTGTCTCATGAGTTGAGAATCAAGAACCATAGATAAAATCCCATTCTAAATCATCTCTACTCATTCTAGTTCACTAGGTTTAGCAAACCAATTGAACTAGTTTCTTCAAAGAACGAAGAAGGAGCTAAAGGTTGGAGCTTTCAAGTGGATCTATCTTCGGCGTACGGAGACAACGAGAAGGAGCCATCGAACCACCATCGGAGCTTGAAGAGAAGGAGTTCAAGTTTAGGTATAACCATCTTCATCCGAGTAGCTAAATATCTTTAGCTTAGTTTGCTAGTTTTAGTTTAGACAACGATCCCGACCATAGTTTAGTCCATGTTGCCTCTTGCGATAAAAATTCGTTTTTTATACCGTTTCCGCCTCCCCGTAAGAACCGGGGGTCGCAACGTAGACTTACAGTGGTATCAGAGCCTAACTAAACTTAAACTAGCTTGGTAGTGAAGTGTAACGAAGTTCGGAACCGAAAAAAATCACAAAACCGGATAATCACAAAAACTGAGTTTCTGTTGAAATTTTTTCTGCTCAAAATGAAAAACTTTATACTCCTAAATTCGGCTCAGGGTTTTGTGTGAACACCCAAGAAAAACGATACAGTGATTCGCCTAAAGTGCCGCGCTTCCGCCGCGTGATCCTTCTTAGACGCCGCGGAACAGCCGCAACTTGGTGTCTTCTCTGCATCGTTTTTCGTGCAGTGTGTTTGTGTGTTGGTTTTGGGATTTTTAAAATATATTATATGTGCCCAGATTTTCCAGAAAAGAAATTTCCTTTTGGGGTCCTATAATTCCGTATTTTTTCCGAACTTCACTGCACTTTGACTATGATGGTTATATCTGTGATGCTTGCATGTATTGAACGTCGGCTAATCGCTATAAGTCGATTAGTCGGGGTTATACATGATCTGTAATGTGCTGGAATGTGTATATGAATGTGTTGGACTGTCGCGGGTGAATAGCCGGGGTGGATGTGAGATGAGCTTTTGTTTTTCTTTCATTCATTGTAAATGTAAATTGATGTAATAATTATTATTTGTTTGACCGCACAACCGGGTCGGGGTTGTAGCCGTCATTGTATAATTCTTTTTACTGTTTTTGCTCCTAGGATAGACCCATGGAGGGGTGCACAAACTACCGAGTACTTGGCGGGTAGTTTGCCGCACCCGTAGAGGTCTTGGGTGGGGTATTTGGCTATTCACCGCGACCGTGTTATCCGCTTTTCGTTTCAGGCTCGAAAGGATTGCGGATTGCTAGTATATCCAATGCATTCATCTGTGATCTGTAATGTCTATCATTGCTTATTATTTAGGCGTTGCTTATGTTTTACAGACGCGCTAGCCCAGCCCCCGCTCTGTCGTTAGTTAAGTAACCTAACGGGTAATGACGGGGCCCAGTGGCGAATGCGAATGGCATAAGCGTACGTCATATTTTGGTTGTTTTCTGCAATGGTAGGGTTAAATGATGGGACGCATTAAAAGAACTAATGCAAGAATATCACGCATTAAAAGAACTAATGCAAGATAATAAACCAAGTTAAAGTCGTTGGAACACTTTCGAAAAACCACTCGGTTCTTTTCAAAACAAACTTTTAAAATACGGAGTTTGAGCCACTCCATTTAAAAGCTATCTCGTTCCATCGACCATATCAAGTTCACTACGTTCACGGTTTTGCCAAAACCATCCGTAGCCCTCCGTCGTTTCACATGAATAGTCAATAGTATTCAAGCTGTGTATGTTGGCCAAATTCAAGGCACAGTGATTGGTAGCTATTGGGTGTTCATGTGTAGCATAGATAGATGCGTTGGTTTGGGACAGTCGTACTGCCATTTTGGCCAAAGTCAAGGGTAGGTACGGATGGATCCAAATTAACCTGGATAATGACGGGTAGAACTTGACATGTGACTTATGATATTTTGGCCAAAGTCAAGGTCATAAGAGCATGGGGCAAAAATCCACATCGGGAGTTTCATAAGTACTGAAACTTGCTAGATTTGCATACCATTTGGAGTGTGATGATTCTGGTAGGATTCCTTCAGTTTCGTCACGCAATGATATTTGGATCCCGATCCTACTGTGAGTATATGCTACTCCTCGGGAAATTTCTCACTTAACGATCAATGCTATAAACCTAGTAGGTGCCTAGAAAGGTGTTAGCGGGGCTACGCCCCCAGGGAAAAGAGGTTCTCTAATTAAGGAACTTCGCGAAAGCGTTGGAAAACCTCCCTCGAAGTACCGACACCGGCCTGGCTGAACGGTTAAGCAAGTATTGTACGGTGGGATTGATCCTGACTAATTCTTCCTTTATGGTTTGAGGAGGGATTCGAGAAACAGTGGGAGCCATCCTGTTTAGACAAACTAAAAACCACTCTAAACTTGCAAGAGCATCATGCTGAGTGTTTCTTCTTCTCTCTCCTAATTGCAGCGACCAATCAACATGACTGGACTTAAGTTACTCCTAGATAAAAACAAACTGACAGGGCCAAACTACAAAGATTGGCTCAGGAATGTCAAGATAGCAATCACTTATGACAAGCTGGGGTATCTTCTTACCACCAAAGCTCCCCCTGTCCCTGGTCCAACTTCCAGCGTCGCGGATAAGGAAATCCGCAAGACTTGGGAGATTGATAGCGCGAAGGCCAAGTGCCTCCTGCTTGCCTCGATGGACAACGAACATCAGAGGAGGCATGAGAATATGGACATGGAGTCCATATTGCTCCATACAAAAGAACTGTATGGAGAGCAATCACGTATCGCAAGATACGAAGCGTCGAAAAAGTTATTTTCGACAAGAATGGCCGTCGGATCATCAGTAGCCGAGCACGTGCTAAAGATGATCGGCTTCATTGAGGAGCTCGCTGACCTAGGGATCACATTGGAGAGTGAGCTATATACGGATATAGTTCTCCAGTCCCTTCCTTCCACTTACGCCCAGTTTATACTGAACTTCAACCTACAAGAAAAAGAGGTTGAACTATCAGAGCTCCTCAACATGCTGAGGAGCGCAGAGGGCACCCTACAGAAAAGTAGGGATACATCCACTTTGTTTGTAGGAGGATCATCTTCTTCTAGGTCCAAGGCGAAAGCCAAGGGAAAGAAGAAGAAAGCCCCCGCCAAACCAAGGGGCGGTGTTAGTAAAGTGGATACGAAGGGAAAAGGTAAAGCAACAAAGATAGCGGGGAAGCTTGTGGATAAGGAAGAATGCTTCTATTGTCATAAGAAAGGACACTGGAAGAATGATTGCAGGGCCTGGAAGGCCAGAACACAGGAATTGAAGCAGGTTGCAGCTTCAGCTTCAGGTGTGTATGTTATTGAAAACTGTCTTTCAATAAACTCTACTTCCTGGGTATTGGATACCGGATCAGGATCTCATATCTGTAATTCTTTGCAGGCGTTGAGAAACCGTAGTGTTTTGAAAGCAGGTGACATGACCCTCAGAGTTGCAAACGGAGCTAGCATGGATGCTAAAGCCGTGGGGGACTATCACCTGGGAATGTCAGATGGACATGTTTTGGTTTTGCGTAATTGCTTTTTTGTACCCAACGCAACTTGTAATATCATTTCTGTATCTTTAGTTTCTAAAGAAGGTTATGAATTTGCGTTTGTAAGTAATGTTGTAAACATTCACCTTAATCAAGTTTTGATTGGGTCAGGTACATTGAGTAATGGTATATACGTGTTAAACCAACCACAGATTTTCAACGTCCAGAATACACACAAAAGAAAGTCTCCAGAAATAAATCAGACTTTCTTATGGCATTGTAGATTGGGTCACATCAATGAGAGAAGGTTGACTAAGTTACATACAGAAGGATATTTGAATGCGTTCGAATATCAATCGTATGCCACTTGTCAATCTTGTCTCAAAGGAAAGATGACAAAGACTCCGTTTACTGGACAAGGAGTAAGAGCGAGCGAGCTCTTGGGACTCGTACACAGTGACGTGTGCGGTCCAATGTCTACACATGCCCGAAGCGGACATTCTTACTTCATTACTTTTACGGATGACTTCTCAAGGTACGGTTATGTCTTCTTAATGAAACATAAGTCCGAGGCCTTTGGAAAATTCCAGGAGTATAAGAATGAAGTAGAGAAACAGACCGGCAAAAGTATTAAGATTCTAAGATCGGATCGAGGTGGAGAATACTTAAGTGCCGAGTTCCTGGACTATTTAAAAGAGAACGGAATTCTCTCTCAGCTTACTCCTCCATACACCCCACAACATAACGGTGTATCGGAGAGACGGAACCGCACCCTATTGGATATGGTGCGGTCCATGATGAGTAACGCTGAGTTACCGCGATCATTCTGGGGGTATGCGCTAGAATCAGCCGCATACCTTTTGAACCGAGTTCCCACTAAGACTGTGCCTACCACGCCATTTGAGATGTGGTGTGGGAAGAGACCCCATCTTAATCACATTAAGATATGGGGAAGTCCAGCTTTTGTCAAAAAGCAGCATACGGACAAGCTCGAGGCACGCTCAGTACTGTGCAAGTTTGTGGGATATCCAAAGAATTCCAAGGGATATTTCTTCTACTGTGAAGAGGAACAAAAAGTTCTTGTTTCTCGACATGCCCACTTTCTAGAACACCAGTTCATAGAAAAAGAAATAAGTGGGAGCGCAGTAGAACTGGAAGAAATTCCAGAACCACAGACTGTTACTGAAAGCTTGATGGAACCAGAGGGTTCAACAGAACAGGACATTCCTACGCCGCTCCGCAGGAGTAGTAGGCAGTCTCATCCGCCCGAGAGATACTACGGTTTTCTCATAGACGGGGATAGAGAGGATTGCATCATAGATTATGATGAGCCTACTAGCTTCCAGCAGGCCGTTCAGAGCGTTGACTCAGTGAAATGGCTGGATGCAATGCGGACCGAAATGGAGTCCATGTACACCAACAAGGTATGGACGTTGGACATTGCTCCAGACGGGGTAAAACCCGTAGGATGCAAGTGGATCTTCAAAAGGAAGATTGGTGTAGATGGACAGGTTGAGACCTATAAAGCTAGGCTGGTAGCAAAGGGTTTTCGTCAAAGACCTGGCTTGGACTACGACGAAACCTTTTCTCCAGTAGCCATGCTGAAATCCATTCGGATCCTTCTTGCCATTGCTGCCTTCCACGATTATGAGATCTGGCAAATGGACGTAAAGACAGCTTTTCTAAATGGAAATTTAGAGGAGTGTGTCTATATGGACCAGCCAGAGGGTTTCATTCAGAGTGGGAGCAGCGGAAAGGTGTGCAAGTTGCTTAAGTCCATCTATGGACTAAAGCAGGCATCGCGGAGTTGGAACATCTGCTTTGATGAGACGGTCAAAGAATTTGGCTTTATCAAAAATCCAGATGAACCATGCATCTATAGTAGATTTGTAGCGAGAACTGTAGTATTCCTCGTTTTATACGTGGATGACATTCTCTTAATAGGAAATGACATTCCTATGCTACAATCTGTCAAGGGGTTCTTGTCACACAGGTTCTCCATGAAAGACCTGGGTGATGCCTCATACATTCTGGGTATCCGGATCTACCGTGACAGATCCAAGACGATATTAGGACTTTCACAGTCCAGGTACATCGACACCATACTGAAGAGATTCAGTATGGAAGATTCCAAGCGCGGTAACCTACCGGCTTGTCACGGGATCACCCTCTCTAAAGAGATGTCTCCCAAGACTGATTTGGAGAGGGATCGCATGTCTATTATACCCTACGCTTCTGCGGTAGGCTCTATAATGTATGCGATGTTGTGTACCAGGCCGGATGTAGCTTATGCACTGAGTGTGGTAAGCCGGTATCAGTCTAACCCTGGGGAGAAACACTGGATAGCGGTAAAGAACATTCTCAAGTACCTGAGAAGGACTAAGGAGATGTTCTTGGTGTATGGCGGAAAAGACCTCCAGATCGAGGCCTTTGCTGACTCCAGCTTCCAGAGTGACAAGGATGATTCCAAGTCCATGTCGGGTTTTGTCTTTACCCTCAATGGAGGGGCGGTGTGTTGGAAGAGTTCCAAACAGGAAACCGTTGCAGACTCGACGATGGAAGCGGAATACATCGCTGCATCTGATTCCGCAAAAGAAGCTGTCTGGATAAGGAAGTTCTTGAAAGAACTTCAGGTGGTTCCGTCCATTGTTGATCCAATACCTCTGTATTGCGACAACAACGGGGCTATAGCTTTAGCGAAGGAACCCAGGTCCCATCAGAGATCCAGGCACATCTTAAGGCGGTATCACTTGATCAGGGAGATCGTAGATCGCCAGGAGATCGAGGTTCGGAGAGTCGCTTCAGAAGATAACACTGCTGATCCATTCACCAAGGCCCTGCCCCAGACTCAGTTCGAGCGGCTGATCGAGATGATAGGTCTTCGATACGCCAGTACATGGCTTTAGTGCAAGTGGGAGATTGTTAGTGTATATGCCCTAGAGGCCATTACTGTATCATACTGGTTTGTATATTACTTAATGGATGCTTGGGATATTCACCTTGTATATACAATCTTGCTCAAAATAGTAGTATGCTACTTGGTTTGTTTCTACTTCAATGTGTACATGTGTTTATTTTTGTATATCGCCTATACACATTAGTAGAGCCCTTAGGATCTTTGCTTGATTACCAGCGATGTGATGGCCGTCACACTAGTGGGGCTGGGTAATCTATAAGCACATCCTTATGCAGGTCCCTGGTCGCAGGACTATCGAGACAGGGCATCGATACTCCGGAGTAGACCAGCGCATGCGCTTCTCATCCCAGTGTGGGAGACGGTCTGTCCCACAGCCGTCAGTACGTCGTACTTGAGATAGTATGCGGGTGCTCGTTAGGTTACGGGTACACTGGACAGGACTCGTCGGGAACTGACTAGTTGGTATTATACCTATCGTCAGTTATCAGTTCCCAGGTGACATGAGTACAGCTTAGTCCGCTGACTTGACACTGTCACTTCGCCTCGGGTGTGTTCCCACTGTACTTTGATCACTACCCTACCACGGCTCAAAGGAGTCGTGCAAACAGGCGGTGGTTGGGTGCAGTCCCGAAGCACTTGGAGGCAGTGACGGTTAGACAGGATTCGTCTCTCCCGGTATTGGGGGTTGACATCGCGCTGTGTCTAGGAGAGCCATTACACGAGTAGTCCCTGGCCAGGGCAAACGAGATATACTGGTAGGTTTCCAGTGTTATCTCAGGGTGTATTGGGCTTCACTCCGGCACGACTTGTACCGCTATTGGGGGACTGACGTTTACCGCCCCCTAGGCCCGCCATGCGATGTATCAGACGAACAGACCGGACTGTACGGAGAATGTCACGCTCAGGCTCAGTAGGAGTTCAGATGGGTTTCGCCTCGTCGGTCTTCTTGTCGGCATTACCTGGGGACCGTTACGCACAGCTAGTGCCGCTTGCGGTCTGTGGTTAAACCCACTGCCAGTGTAGTGTCGAGTCTTTAGAGTCCCACACAGAAAGCTTTTCGCCTTTAGGCAAAAGAGTAGAGGTCGCATGGTATTGCGACAGGTCGCATGGTTTTGCGACAGGGTTCGGTCACATCCGTGCACTTGTGCACGTACAGTGTCCGGACAGTTTACACTAGCGGGCTTTGGTTTAAGCCAGATCCTAGTGTACCTTATGGGATTGGATTTATCCAGTTTGCATTCGTGTTCCTCGGAACGCGGATGCGGGTGTGTATGCACAGTTGACAGGGAGGCACAGACAGCGGATTCTCATTAGGGTTGTTGACAGTTGACCGTTGACTTTTTGACTTTTTGCTCAACCCTAATGAGAATATGATATGTGATTAACTATTATATTAATTAAGTATTATGGTGATATGGTTGTTGACTTGTTGACTTTTGTTGACTTGTTGACTTTGGTGACTTGTTGACTTTTGTTGACTTGTTGACCGGTTGACTAGGCTTGACTAGTTGACCATCATGATAACCATGGTTATCATTTCATGCCAAAGACTTTTTCTTGCTTGTTCATTTGAGTAAAATGAGTGCATGACATGATAAGGTTATGGTTACTTCAACCATCACATAAGACTTTTGTTGATATGATGAGTTATCATTGCTTTGGATTATGAGAGGGTGAGAGAGAAAAGAGAGCCTCATTCTTTCTTGCTCATTCTCTCTCTTGTTCTTGAGCTCTCCTCTTGCTCTCACCCTCAACCTCTTCCTCCCTCTCTTGATCTATGGTTCTCTTGTCTCATGAGTTGAGAATCAAGAACCATAGATAAAATCCCATTCTAAATCATCTCTACTCATTCTAGTTCACTAGGTTTAGCAAACCAATTGAACTAGTTTCTTCAAAGAACGAAGAAGGAGCTAAAGGTTGGAGCTTTCAAGTGGATCTATCTTCGGCGTACGGAGACAACGAGAAGGAGCCATCGAACCACCATCGGAGCTTGAAGAGAAGGAGTTCAAGTTTAGGTATAACCATCTTCATCCGAGTAGCTAAATATCTTTAGCTTAGTTTGCTAGTTTTAGTTTAGACAACGATCCCGACCATAGTTTAGTCCATGTTGCCTCTTGCGATAAAAATTCGTTTTTTATACCGTTTCCGCCTCCCCGTAAGAACCGGGGGTCGCAACGTGGACTTACATCCTGGGGATCCGGATCCATCGTGATAGATCCAAGACGATATTAGGACTTTCACAGTCCAGGTACATCGACACTATACTGAAAAGATTCAGTATGGAAGATTCCAAGCGCGGTAACCTACCGGCTTGTCACGGGATCACCCTCTCTAAAGAGATGTCTCCCAAGACTGATTTGGAGAGGGATCGCATGTCTATTATACCCTACGCTTCTGCGGTAGGCTCTATAATGTATGCGATGTTGTGTACCAGACCGGATGTAGCTTATGCACTGAGTGTAGTAAGCCGGTATCAGTTAAACCCTGGGGAGAAACACTGGATAGCAGTAAAGAACATTCTCAAGTACCTAAGGAGGACTAAGGAGATGTTCTTGGTGTATGGCGGAAAAGACCTCCAGATCGAGGCCTTTGCTGACTCCAGCTTCCAAAGTGACAAGGATGATTCCAAGTCCATGTCGGTTTTTGTCTTTACCCTCAATGGAGGGGCGGTGTGTTGGAAGAGTTCCAAACAGGAAACCGTTGCAGACTCGACGATGGAAGAGGAATACAACGCTGCATCTGATGCCGCAAAAGAAGCTGTCTGGATAAGGAAGTTCTTGAAAGAACTTCAGGTGGTTCCATCCATTGTTGACCCAATACCTCTGTATTGCGACAACAACGGGGCTATAGCTTTAGCGAAGGAACCCAGGTCCCATCAGAGATCCAGGCACATCTTGAGGCGGTATCACCTGATCAGGGAGATCGTGGATCGCAAGGAGATCGAGGTTCGGAGGGTTGCTTCAGAAGAAAACACTGCAGATCCATTCACCAAGGCCCTACCCCAGACTCAGTTCGAGCGGCTGATCGAGATGATAGGTCTTCGATACGCCAGTACATGGCCTTAGTGCAAGTGGGAGATTGTTAGTGTATATGCCCTAGAGGCCATTACTGTATCATACTAGTTTGTATATTACTTAATGGAAGCTTGGGATATTCACCTTGTATAAACAATCTTGCTCAATATAGTAGTATGCTACTTGGTTTGTTTCTACTTCAATGTGTACATGTGTTTATTTTGCGATATCACCTATACGCATTAGTGGAGCCCTTAGGATCTTTGCTTGATTACCAGCGTTGTGATGGCAGTCACACTAGTGGGGGCTGGGTAATCTATAAGCATATCTTTATACAGGTCCCTAGTCGCAGGACTATCGAGACAGGGCATCGATACTCCGGAGTAGACTAGCGTATGCGCTTCTCATCCCAGTGTGGGAGATGGTCTGTCCCACAGCCATCAGTACGTCGTACTGGAGATAGTATACGGGTGCTCGTTAGGTTACGAGTACACTGGACAGGACTCGTCGGGAACTGACAGGTTGGTATTATACCTATCATCAGTTATCAGTTCCCAGGTGACATGAGTACAGCTTAGTCCGCTGACTTGACACTGGCACTTCGCCTCGAGTGTGTTCCCACTACACTTTGATCACTACCTACCACGGCTCAAAGGAGTCGTGCAAACAGGTAGTGGTTGGGTGCAGTCCCGAAGCACTTGGAGGCAGTGACGGTTAGACAGGACTCGTCTCTCCCGATATTGGGGGTTGACATCGCGCTGTGTCCAGAAGAGCCATTACACGAGTAGTCTCTGGCCAGGGCAAGCGAGATATATTGGTAGGCTTCCAGTGTTATCTCAGGGTGTTTTGGGCTTCACTCCGACACGACTTGTACCGCTATTGGGGGACTGACGCTTTACCGCACCATAGGCCCGACATGTGATCTATCAGACGAACAGACCGGACTGTACGGAGAATGTCACATTCAGACTCAGTAGGAGTTCAGATGGGGTTAACCTCGTCAGCCTTCTTATCGGCGTCTACCTGGGGACCGTTACGCACAGCTAGTGCCGCTTGCGGTCTGTGGTTAAACCCACTGCCAGCGTAGTGTCGAGTCTTTAGAGTCCCACACAGAGGGTATTCGCCTCTGGGCAAAACAGAGTAGAGGTCGCATGGTTTTGCGACAGGGTTCGTTCTCATCCGCGCACTTGTGCACGTTTGGAGTCCGGACGGATATTGCCAGCGGGCTCTGGTTTGAGCCGGATACTGGTATATGTTTTGGGGTTGCTTTTATCTCTCGGTATTCTTGTTCCTCAGAACGAGAATACAGGTGTGTATGCACAGTTGTTTGAGGCGGAAGAAGAGGTTTTTCATTAGGGTTTCGGAACGGGTGCGCATGCACAGTTGACAGTCGTCTTTTTTCCAAATCCTAATGAATTAGTGAGATACCTATTAATAATAGTAATTAAATGAAATTATGTTATGGTTGGTTTTGTTGACTTGTTGACCATGGTTGACTTGTTGACCATGGTTGAATGTTTGACCATCATCATTATTTTGCAAGGATGCTCCTTGATTCTTGCCAACATTCATTTAATGAAGTACGATAGTGGTCATTCCAAAACAACCATCAACTATTCTCATTTGAATTATTATTACTAATTAGATAATTCTTTTTCTTTTGATATGGTTGCAAAAAGGAAAAGAAAAGCTCATTCTATCATTTAGCTTCTCTCTCCTCACTTCATCTTCCTCTTCCTCTTGCCAAAGGAGAATCCTTCTCATGTGTTGAGAATCCCTCTCCTTAAAAGAAAAGCACCCCTTAGACACTCTCTACTCACTCTAGGATCAAGGGTTTAGCAAGCCGGAGATTCTAGTTCACTCAAAGTTCGAGAAAGAGCCCGAAGGTTGAACCCTCAGATGGATCCATCTTCGACGGAAGAAGGCGACGAGAAGAGAACCATCAACCTCTACAAGGTTTCAAGAAGAAGAAGTTCAAGTTTAGGTATAACCATCTTTCCGAGTAGCTAACTCTCTTTAGCAAGTTTGCTAGTTTTAGTTTAGGAAAAGATCCCGACTTTGTTAGTCCATGTTGCTCCATGCGCTAAAAATTTGATTTTTATACCGTTTCCGCCTCCCCGTAAGAACCGGGGGTCGCAACGTTGACTTACAGTTTTTACATGAATGAAAATGAAAAACACTCATCTCACATAAAAACCCCCGGCTATTCAAACACGACGATCCAATATAACATATCCAGCAACACATAACATCACATGTCATCAACGTAAGTAAGTACGCATACCCCAATTGTCGTTGACATATAGCAACGAAACCGGCGATATGAACATACTACACTTATGGTCACAGAAAAGAAAGTGTAAAACTACAACAATTGGAATCCGCAACTTCTTTAGACATCGCATGCCTAATCAAATGAAATACTTAGACATCACATGCCTAATAGATATAAATCCCGCATTTTAGTCTCATTATCGAAAACTCTTTTCAATATCATGTGGGACTAAACTGCTAGATTTATAATATTCATTCAGTTATCTCATAACTGATTTTGAATTCCAATTATTGTATCACATTCCAGATAAACAGAAAATGTTAAATTTTTCGATCGAACAGTCGAATACCCAAGTTTTCTCGATACAGCTCAACACATGAAATAAGTCTAACAACATTCAGTTCGTGCCTCAGTACCAACGGTCCAGCCGTAGAAGGGTCAAGCCAATGCCTCACATGTGCCACGCCGTACTCCCCCAAACCCGAAAGTTCAAAGGGCAGTTCAATACGGTCACATAATCGAGTTAAGGTTTGTTGTCTTCTAGAGGGTCCATCGTGTTACTTGCACTACTTAGAACGTCGTTAAAATACGGAAAAATCCAACACTTGGAAATTTCCCGACAGGGGAAAAGTTGGGTATTTATATCCGGTCGAACTTTTTAACATATTCTAAAAATTATCCAGAAATACACAAAGACGAAATTTGATACCCCGATCGAAACTCCGAATCCCCAAAGCAACCCCAGAAAATTCAACTCTTGAATAATTATTAAAATTTCCCATAAAACTCAGCACCAGAAAAGAAGAATTACTGTGCAAACAATATTGCGCAATGTGAATAGTAAGCGGCGGAACCGCGGCAGAAGGCATGCTTCTGCCGCGTTTCCGCGGCTGTTTGGAAGCCTCATGATCTCGTGTTTCACCATAATTCTTAGATCTTCCTGCTGAATTTTTTAGGCATTTTTAATATGGAAAAAACCCAGATTTTAGAAAAAGTCCAGAGAGCTCATGGGTTTTGGGGTTTCGGGTTCATTCGGACTTCAAACTCCGTCTAGACTTCGCCTAAGGCTCTAGCTAGGCTCTGATACCACTGTTGGGTTCCTAGACACACTATAGAGGTCTCACAAGGCAACGAACATGCCAATTTAAAATTTTAGGGGTGCCGAGAAACCCTAATACGGATCGTCGGCTAGATTTCTAGGCGAAACTATAAACTAGTTAACACTTTAACTAAAAGTTAGATGCTACAACCTTTGTAGATCCGGTTTCCCACTTCCTTAGCTCCACGTGGGTGTGCTCTTGCTGTCCATCACGAATCCTAGACTCATTCGTCGGCTTCATCGGAAAAACGGGCGAGCAAGGTCGTCGGCTTCGTGTCAAAGACGATCTACGTCGAGGTTGCACAAGTTCAAGCTCCGACTTCACCAAGTTGTGAAACTTGTGAAGAAAACACCTAAAACCACTTGGCAAGAGGTAGAGGATGAAGAAATAGGAGGTGGGTTCACTTTAGATTTGGATTTCTCACTCTAGAAATGAAGTTGCCATTGATGGCATCAAGCTTTTTCTTTTTGAAGTGAAGAAGAAGAAGCAAATAGAATATGATAAGTATTGTTTAAAATGAAAAGAAAAATACATACTTATCATAATCTAACAAGGGTTAAGTGTAGAGAATAAACCATGGTAAATGGATGGGTTAGGGTTAAGCATGAAGATAAAATGGTCTCTTTGGTCAAAGCTTCAACAAGCTTCATGACAAAAACAAACCATTTCATTTTCATTTATCCAATAAAATAAATAAAGAAATGAATAAATAAATGATAAGGCAAAACCCTAATTATCATTTAACCATGGTTTAATTCTTCACACTTAACCAAATGATCAAGTATCATCAAACATGATACATATATGTGCACAAAAGTATATCACATATACAACTTGCACATCAAGTGAGAAAATCCGTATAAAGTGAACCAATACTAGTTAATGCAAAGTAATATATCAAATATATAATTATACATTAAATCATTAAATCAACATTTGATTCAATGATCCGGTCATGTCGCACATAACCGACTAGTATTCAATGTATCGATTTATCGAATCAATGATTCGATAACTAGGTCATATCGAATATAACCAATCGAAACATTTATCGCGAGAATGAAATGCGGTATCACATACACGCATTATTCTCGCTCCCGCACATATCTCATATGCGCTCCTATTTCGTTTCGCTTGAGCCAGGAAACCTCTGTGTAGGACTCTAAAGACTCGTCAATACGCCGGTAGCAGATGATGATCATATCAAGCACCCACAAGCCGCAAGCGGTCTGCTAAACGTAACGGCCATCCGGGTATTGAGCGATCAGAAGATCGACGAGCTAGCCCGCTCACACTCCTGTGAATCCAACTAGTAACAGTTACCGTACAGTCCGGTCTGTTCGTCTGATATATCGCATATCAAGTCTAGGGGTGGTTTACGTCAGACCCCAATAACCGATAAGTCATGCCGATGTGAGGCTCATAACGGGTCGAGAAACTACTGGTAACACTTACTAGCAAATCTCTGATCAGCCCTGGCCAGGGACTTCCCTGTTACGGCCAATCGAGCACAGCGCAACATCAACCCCCAATACCGGGAGAGACGAAACCCCTCCTATCGCTCATTGCCTCCATGTGACTCGGGACTGTACCCAAAGACCACCGTTTTGCACGCCCTCATGGACGTGGTAAGGTGGAGATCAAAGCACAGTGGGAATCACACAAGACTCTATGACGATCTCGGGTATACAGATTAACCTGTACAAGTGTCACCTGAGAACTGCCATCTGACGTGAGGTATAATACCATCTGGGAGTTCTCGGCGAGTCCGTCCAGTGTACCCAGTCTCCACTGAGCACCCGTACACCATCTCTGATGTCAAACATCAATGGATATGGGATCATCCATCGCCCATCTCATGGGTCGAGAAGCGTATACGCTAGTCTACTCTGGTATATCGATGCCCCGTCTCGATACACCCACGACTAGGGAACTTGAAGGATGTACTTATGGACTACCATGTCCCTACTAGTATGATCTGCATCATAGTCCAGGTAGTCAAGTACACATCCTAAGGGCTTTACCAACATGTAACTATAAGACAGTATAAAGAGACCAGTGTACATGTTAAGATAAAGAGTAACCAGATAGCATACTATCATGTCGAGCAAGAAAGTCATCTCTATATATGTCCAAGTATCCAATATAATATACATCATCTGTACAATACTGGCCTCTAGGGCATACATACAACTAACACATATCTCCAGATACTATAGATAGGGTTTCTTCCCACTCCACATCTGATATGGAGTGGTAGGCACAGTCTTGGTAGGAGCTCTGTTCAAAAGATATGCCGCTGATTCTAGCGCATAACCCCAGAAAGATCGCGGTAACTCAGCATTACTCATCATGGAACGTACCATATCCAATAGGGTTCGATCCGTCTCTCCGATACACCATTATGCTGTGGAGTGTATGGAGGAGTAAGCTGAGAGAGAATTCCTTTCCCTTTTAGGTAACCTAGGAACTCGGCACTTAAGTAATCACCACCTCGATCAGATCTTAGTGTCTTGATACTTTTGCAGATTTGGTTCTCTACTTCATTCTTATACTCTTGGAATTTATCAAAAGCCTTGGATTTATGTTTCATCAAGAAAATGAATCCGTACCTAGAGTAATCATCTATATAAGTAAAGAAATAGGAAAAACCACCTCTTGCAAGTGTGAATATTGGACCACATACATCGTTGTGTATGAGTCCTAAGAGCTCGCTCGCTCTTACTCCATGTCCAGTGAATGGAGTCTTTGTCATCTTTCCTTTGAGACATGATTGACAAGTGGCATAAGTTTGATATTCGAACGAATCCAAATATCCTTCTCTATGTAACTTAGTTAACCTTGTCTTATTGATGTGACCAAGTCTACAATACCATAAGAAAGCTTTATTTAAATCTGGAGACTTTCTTTTTAGTGTGTTCTGGACAATGAAAATCTGTAATCGGTTTAAGACATATATACCGTTATCTAGTGTACCGGACCCAATCAAACCATGATTAAGGTGGATATTAACAACATCGCTTACAAACGTGAAATCATATCCTTCTTTTGATAACATGGAAACCGATATGATATTACACGTTAAACTGGGTACACAAAAACAGTTATGCAAAACCAAAATATGTCCACTCGTCAATCCCAGGTGATAATCCCCTACGGACACAGTTCCTACGCTGGCTCTGTTAGCAACCTTCAGGGTCATATCACCAACCTTCAGCACTGTACGGTTTCTCAGTGCCTGCAATGAATTGCATATATGAGATCCTGATCCGGTATCCAATACCCAGGAAGTAGAGTTGATTGACAGACAATTCTCAATTACAAACACACCTGAAGTCGAAGCCACAGCTTGCTTCGGTTCCTGGTTCTTGGCATTCCAAGCCTTGCAATCTTTCTTCCAGTGCCCTTTCCTATGACAGTGGAAGCACTCATCCTTTGCCACTACTGGCACCGCAATCTTTTTCTTTCCCTTCACTCCCACCTTACTAACACCTCCTCTAGGTTTGGTGGCGGCTTTATTCTTCCTTCCTTTGGCCCCAGCCTTGGACCCGGAAGAAGAAGCACCGCGAACAAACATAGCGGGTGTATCCCTTGCCTTCTGCAAGGTGCCCTCTGCACTCCTCAACATGTTAAGGAGTTCTGGAAGTTCAACTTCTTTTCTTTGAATGTTGAAATTCAGAATAAACTGGGCGTAGGTGGAAGGAAGGGACTGGAGAATCAAGTCTGTATAGAGCTCGTTCTCCAAAGTCGTCCCAAGGTCTGCGAGCTCTTCTATATAGCCAATCATCTTTAGGACAAGTTCTCCTACCGATGATCCGACGGCCAACCTCACCTGAAACAAGTTCTTTGAGGTCTCGTATCTTGCTATACGAGATTGCTCTCCACAAAGTTCCTTTATATGGAGAAATATGGCATCTAGATCCATATCATCGTGCCTCCTCTTATGTTCATTATTCGTCGAGGCAAGCACGATGCTCTTGGCCCTCGCGCAATCTAACTCCCAGGTTTTGCAGATTTCCTTATCCGCATTACTGGATTTGGGACCAGGGACAGCAGGTGCCTTAGCGGTAAGGACATACCCCAATTTGTCATAGGTCAAAGCCATCTTGACATTCCGTAGCCAATCTTTATAGTTTGGCCCTGTCAATATATTTTTCTCTAATAGTAACTTAAGGCCGGTCATGTTTTGGGTCGCTGCAATGAGAGAGAGAGAGAGGGAACACTTTAGCGTGATGCTCTTGCAAGTTTAGAGTGGTTTTTAGTTTATCTAAACTGGATGGCTCCCACTGTTTCTCGAATCCTTCCTCAAACCAAAAAGGAAGAACTAGTCAGGACTATTCTCACTGTACAATACTTGCTTAACCGTTCAGCCAGGCCGGTGTCAGTACTTCGAGTGAGGTTTTCCAACGCTTTCGCGAAGTTCCTTAATTAAATAACCTCTTTTCTCTGGGGGCGTAAGCCCGCTGACACCTTTCTCGGCACCTACTTGGTTTATAGCATTGATCGTTAAGTGACGAATCTCCTGATGAGTAGCATATACTCACAGTAGGATCGGGATCCAAATATCATCGTGTGATAATGCTGAAGGAATTCTACCAACATTCATCACACTCCAAATGGTATGCATCTCGTTGCAAATTTCAGTTTCTTTAGAAATTCCCGATATAAATTTTTGCCCCATGCTCTTATGAACTTGGCGTTAGGTCAAAATGTCATAAGTCACATGTCAAGTTCTACCCATCATTATCTGGTTAATTTGAACCCATCCGTACATACCCCTGACATAGGCCAAATGATAATACGACTGTCCCAAACTAACTCACCTATCTATGCAACAAATGAATACCCAGCAGCTACCAAACACTATGCCATGGCGTTAGGTCAAAATACATAGCTTGAATACTACTGAATACCCAAATGAAATGACGGAGGGCTACGAATGGTTTTGGAGAAACCGTGAACGTAGTGAACTTGATATGATCGAAGGAACCTGATAGCTTTTTAAAGGAGTGGTTAAAGCTCCGCAATTAAAAAAATATCCTCTATTTTAAAATAACCGAGTGGTTTCTTTTAAACTATTCCAACGATTCAACTTTGGTTTAATTTCTTTGCATTAATATAATGCGTCCCATCAATTAACCTATCATTGCAGAAAACAACGAAAATACAACGTCCTATTATGCCATCTGCATTCGCCACTGGGTCCCGTCATCGCCCGTTAGGTTACTTAACTAACGACAGAGCGGAGGCTGGACTAGCGCGGGTGTAAAATATAAGTGACGTCAAAATAGCTATTATATATAGATATTGTACATTCGTCTGACGCAATAATAGGCATTCTAGATCACAGATGAACATTATTGGATATACAAGCAATCCGCGTTTCCTTTGAGCCTGTAGCGAAAGACGGATTACACAGTTGTGATGAATAGCCATTACCCCACCGTAGACCCCTACGGGTACGGCAAACTACCCGCCAAGTATCCGAAGTGAAGCGGTCACCTTCAACAATGTGAGTATGCCACTAAATACTTCAAAGTACCCGGTAGTTTGTGCACCCCACCTTGGGTCTATCCTAGGAGCAAAAACAGTAAATGAAATAATGCAACGGTGGCTACAACCACAACCTGGATGTGCCCGGCAAAAGAATATTACATCATATTACAATTTACATCGAATGAATGAATATAATAACCCATCTCAAACCCCGGCTAATCATCACAACTATCCAATCAAGTTCATAAACACAAACAGTAAAATCATTACAGAAATGTGCAACCCCCCGTCAACCGACGTACTAGCAGTTAGGGGAGGTTTAGGAACACATTATACAAATCACAGATATAATCTAATTAGCCAAACATCGTAGAATTTCGATCGAGCAAACATAATTGATTCTACTCCAAAAACTTCTCTGTGCACCTGAGACTTGAGCAGAAACAAAACATTCCAGAACGAACAAAATTATCACAGAAGAGTTATGGGATAATTTGAGTCAACTCGGCTTCAACTGAGCGGCGGATCCGCGGCGGATCGGTAGGATCGGCCGCGGTTACACGGCGGTTTGGCCGAGTTAGGACCCCAAATTTCTCCAGTGTTCTTAAGTTTCCCTACTTGTAATTTTACGGGTCCCTGAAAAATTTTTAGACCCTGTTTTAAAATCGACAGAAACTTTGTGAAATCGATGTTTTTTCCGTTTCGTTTTGCGATCGAATTTCTAACGACTTTGCTAACAAGTTAGTTATGATTTAGCGAGGCTCTGATACCACTGTAAGTCGACGTTGTACACCCCACGAGTTGCGGGGAGGCAGAAAAGGTAAAACAATCATTTTGTTTTAAACAACATTGACTAACCGAAAGGATCTTTGCTAAACACTAACTAACACTATCATAGTAGTAGTTAGCTACTATGAAAGAAGATTATACCTAATGAACCAAGTCCTTCTTCTTCTCGTTAACCACCTCCTCGTCGGCCTCCACTTTGTAATAGACGATCTACCCGGAAGCTACTACTCCAAGCTTTGCCTCTAACTTGAGGAAACTAGGTTACTCAAATTGCTAATCAAAGTCACCTAGGTAATATAGAGTGTGATTAGGGATTAACAAGTCTTATTAATCCTTGATCTCAACACATGAGAGGTTAGGATTAGGGTTTGAAGAGAGAGAGCTTAAGGAGAGAGAAGGTGAGAGTGAGAATGATATGAATTCTTTCTCATTAAAGAATATCAAATAAATCAATTAAATGATATTAACAACTATGCTTCATTTAATATATGCAATGAATCATCAAGTGAGTCATTAAGCAATAAATGCTTCATTAACTCACTTGAATGATTCATCTAATGAGGCACTAATCCATTAATGCAAATGCCACCATAGCCCTCTAAGTCATCATCCTTTTAGAAGCTTCTCGCCAAATTACGAGAATGCCCCTCCTATCCGTGAAAACACGGAAAAACTTTAGACTATATAAATCCAATAATTCGATACTAGAATCTGGCTTAAACCAAAGCCGGCTAGTAAAAACTGTCCGAACATCGCATGTGCGTAAAAACACGTATGCGTCCGAACCCTTGTCGTAAAACCATACGACCTCTATATCGTTTCGCTCGGAGCAGGGAAACTCTCTGTGTGGGACTCTAAAAACTCGACTACTATGCTGGCAGTGGGTTTAACTACAGACCGCAAGCGGCACTAGCTGTACGTAACTGTCCCCAGGTAGATGTCGATAAGAAGGTCGATGAGGAAACCCATCCGAACTCCTACTGAGCCTGATGTGACAATCTCCGTACAGACCAGTCTTTTCGTCTAGGACTATCGCATATCGGGCCTAGGGGGTGGCAAGCGTCAGTCCCCTAAAAGAGGTATAAGTTGTGTCGGAGCGAAGCCCATTACACCTTGAAAAACTACTGGAAAACCTACCAGTAAATCTCGCTTGCCCTGGCCAGGGACTTTGCGTAATGGCTCTCTGACACAGCGCGATATCAACTCCCAATACCGGGAGAGACGAATCCTGTCTAACCGCCACTGCCTCCAAGTGCTCGGGACTGCACCCAATTTCTACCTGTTTGCACGACTCCTTTGAGCCATGGTAGGCTAGCAATCTAACAACAGTGGGACACACTCGAGGCGAAGCAGCAGTGTCAAGTCTGCGGACTATGCTGTACTCATGTCACCTGAAAACTGTTAACTGAAGACGGGTTTAATACCAACCAACAGTTCCCCGTGAGTCCTGTCCGGTGTACACGTAACCCAACGAGCACCTGTATACTATCTCCAGTATGACGTACTGATGGCTGTGGGACAGACCATCTCCCCAACTGGGATGAGAAGCGTACACACTAGCCTACTCCGGAGTATCGATGCCCTGGCTCAATAATCCTACGACTAGGGACCTGAAAAAGGATGTGCTTGTAGACTACCCAGCCCCCACCAGTGTGACTGCCATCACAATGTTGGTAGTCAAGCAAGATCCTAAGGGCTCTATCAATACGTACACGCATATTAAGATAGATATAACCAAGTAGCATACTACCATTTTTAGCAAGACTGTTAATATAACTGTGAATATCCCAAGCTTCCATTAAGTAATATACAAGCTAGTATGATACAATAATGGCCCGTAGGGCTTATACACTAACAGGTTCGTACTGGTTATTCGGCGGGGAGGAGGGCATTTAAACGTCGTGACAGTTCCCGTTCAGATACTGGAGGTAGTGGAGGTTCGGGACAAGGCAGGCTTTTTAGTTCTTAACCGCAGGAGGGTCAGCAGTTTGCATCTGGATGTTACCGGTGCGGGAGTATGGGTCATCGAGTTCGAGATTGTGCTGAGCCACATGTGAGCGAGGCAGCTGTACCGCAGGTTACCTTACCACCTTCTCCACCTTAGAGGGCGTTTCCCCTTATGTCGGTTGTTGCTCCACGTCAGACTCATGTGCAGAGAGGTCGGGGTCGTGGGGGTTATGTACCGAGAAGGCGGGGTGGTAAAGCGGAGGTCAGCCAGTTGCCGGTAGAGGGCAGGCTCGTGTGTTTGCCTTGACTCATCAGGACGCGCAGGCGTCCAATGCAGTGGTTTCAGGTATCCTTTCTGTATGTTCTTATGCTGCACATGTTCTTTTTGATCCGGGATCTAAGCATTCGTATGTTTCTACGCACTTCGTGCAGAGGTTAGGCTGAGAGTCATTTTTGCTAGATCAGCCGCTTGTCATGACTACTCCTATTGGAGAGTCATTTGTTCCACGACATGTGTTCCGGTCGTGTGCTGTCCGTATAGGAGATAGAGATTTGTCCGTCGACTTGATCCTTCTTTAGATGTTAGACTTCGACGTTCTCCTTGGCATGGACTGGTTAGATACTTGCTACGCGTCCGTGGACTGCCGCGAGAAGATAGTTCGGTTTTGTTTTTACGGTGAGTCAGTGTTTGTTGTGCAGGGGGACCGTGGTGCCGCCTCTCACAGTTTGATTTCTGTCCTTTGCGCTAGTCGGCTTTTGAGGAGGGGATGTCAGGGATTCTTGGCTTTCATTCATGATACTAGAGCCACAGTGGAGTCGTTGGACAGGGTTCCTACCGTGCGAGAGTTTCCCGATGTCTTTCCCGAAGAGTTACCTGGGATGCCGCCAAAGCGCGATATTAAGTTATGCATTGATCTGATTCCTGGCACGGAGCCTATTTCTATACCGCCTTATCGGATGGCTCCGGCAGAGCTTAGAGAGCTTAAAGATCAATTGCAAGAATTGCTTGATAGGAGACATGTGCGTCCGAGTGTTTCGCCGTGGGGAGCTCCTGTTCTTTTCGTCAAGAAGAAGGACGGCGGTTTGAGGTTGTGTGTGGATTATTGTCAGTTGAACCGAGTTACGGTGCGGAATAGGTATCCTTTACCTCTCATTGACTATTTATTTGATCAGCTCCAGGGTACGAAACATTTTTCTAAGACTGATTTGCGTTCGGTTTATCATCAGTTGCTTGTTCGGAATGATGACATTCCGAAGACTGCTTTTCGTACGCGCAATGGGCATTATGAGTTTCTGGTGATGTCGTTCGGACTCACCAATGCCCTAGCAGTGTTCATGGATCTGATGAACCGGATTTTCAGGTCGTTCCTCGACAAGTTTATTATTGTGTTTATTGATGACATACTGGTCTATTCTAAGAGTCGTAAGGAGCATGAGCAGCATTTGAGGATTGCTTTGCAGATATTGAGAGAGCACCAGCTGTATGCTAAATTCTCAAAGTGCGTGTTTTGGCTTGATAGAGCTGACTTCCTTGGTCATGTGGTGACTGGTGATGGTATTCTGGTGGACCCAAGGAAGATCGAGGCTGTGCAGCTTTGGCCCAGACCGATATTGGTGACTGAGGTCCGCAACTTTTTTGGCTTAGCTGGTTATTATCTCCGTTTTGTGCAGGATTTCTCGAGTATCGCTGCACCGCTGACTGGACAGACCCAGAAGGGAGTTCCTTTTCTTTGGACTGATGCGTGCGAGCAGAGTTTTCAGTAGTTGAAGACTCGGTTGATGACAGCACCAGTTCTATATTTGCCTTCTGGATCGGGCGGCTATGTTGTTTACTGTGATGTTTCTCGAGTGGGGCTCGGTTGTGTACTGATGCAGCATGATAGAGTGATTGCTTATGCTTCTAGGCAGCTGAAGAAGCATGAGCAGAATTACCCCACTCACGATCTTGAGATGGCCGCGGTGGTCTTTGCATTGAATATTTAGAGACACTACTTGTACGGGGAGTCCTGTCATATCTTCACGGATCATAAGAGCTTGAAGTACATCTTCCAGCAGCTGGATCTGAATCTGCGACAGCGCCGTTGGATGGAGCTTGTGAAGGATTATGATTTTGAGATCCTTTATCACTCGGGAAAGGCGAATATAGTAGCTGATGCTTTGAGTCGTAGGCCCACGGGTAGCTTGTCCCAGTTGAGCGCAGTTCACTTACAGTCTTATGCAGATTGGCAGCTCTTGTGTGATGGTAGAGTGCAGTTCGAGTTCATTTCCACTGGGGGACAGCTTGCTCATGTCCGTGCCCGTCCACTACTACTTTATCGTATCCATGAGGCGCAGCCCAGTGATGCCCGTTTGTCTGAGATTCTTGAGCTTGTTCGGCAGGGTATAGTTTCGGAGTTCATGATTGATGACCAGGGTGTGCTACGTTGCTGGACTCGCTTGTGTGTACCAGATGCTGATGGGTTGAGACGCGAGATCGTAGAGCAGGCACATCAGTCGGCCTTTAGCATTCATCCAGGTTCCACCAAGATGTACCGTGACTTGAGGGATTTTTACTGGTGGGAAGGGATGAAGCGTGATATTTCGGACTTCGTTTTGAGGTTCCTAACTTGTCAGCAAGTCAAGGATGAGCATCAAAGACTGGCTGGAGAGTTGCAGCCTTTACCCGTTCCGGAGTGGAAATGGGAGCAGATTTCCATGGACTTCATTGTTGGTCTACCTAGGGCTAATCGAGGGTATGACTCCATTTGGGTGATTGTTGACCGGTTGACGAAAGCTGCTCACTTCCTTACAGTGAAGACCACTTTCGGTTATGCCCAGTATGCTCAGTTGTACATAGATGAGATTGTTCGTTTGCATGGTGTTCCCACATGCATAGTATCCGACAGAGGCACCCAGTTTACTAGCCGTCTTTGGCAGAAGCTTCAGGAAGCGTTGGGTACCCGGTTCAGTTTTAGCACCGCTTTTCATCCACAGACCGATGGTCAGTCGTAGCGGACTATACAGACTCTGGAGGATATGCTCCGTGCATGTGTGCTTGATTTTGGTGGTAGTTGGGATCGTCACTTGCTGTTGATTGAGTTCTCCTATAACAACAGCTTTCAGGAGACTATTCAGATGGCACCTTTTGAGGCTTTGTATGTTAGGAAGTGTCGGTCCCCAGTCTGTTGGACCGAACTCAGCGAGAGTAAAGTTTTGGGACCCCAGCTAGTTCAGGAGACTACGGAGATGATCCAGCTGATTCAGGACAGGATGAGAGAAGCCCAGTGCAGGCAAAAGTCTTATGCCGACCGTCGTCGTCACACACTTGAGTTCGCAGTGCGGGATCATGTATTCCTGAGGATTTCTCCGATGAAGGGAGTTATGCGATTTGGGATGAAGAGGAAGCTCAGTCCCAGATTTGTAGGTCCGTTTGAGATCCTTGAGCGAGTGGGTTCTGTTGCTTATCGTTTGGTGTTCCCGCTTAGTTTTCTGGATGTTCACCCCGTTTTCCATGTGTCGATGCTTCGTAGATACCTTCATGATCCGTCTCACATGATTCAGCCCCAGACCATTCAGCTTAAGCGCGATCTTTCGTTAACCGAGCAGCCGGTAGTTATTTTGGATCAGCAGATGAAGAAACTTCGGTCAAAGGTCTTTCCATCTGTGAAGGTTCTTTGGCGTAGCCCTACTAGTGAGGTGATCACTTGGGAGGCCCAGAGCGAGATGCGAAAGAAATTCCCTCATCTCTTCGAATGTACGCGTAGTTAAATTTTAATTCGGGGACCGAATTTCTATAAGGGGGAGATTGTAACGTTTTATAAATCGTTATACGAATTTTTCCGTTTTAGGGTAAAATAGTCGGTATTTTCCGTTTTAACCCGATTGTGATCAAACTTCTGTATAAACTTGCCGGCACCTAGTTTAGCTAGAATAAAGCTAGTCCACGAACTTTGGGGGTCAATGGGATGTTTTGGTTCACATAGAAATTTTCCCTAATTAAATATTATTTTAAGTGGTAATTACATTTTTGGTTTGGGTTAAATTACTTCTAATGAGAATCATTTAAACCTTATAACTAGAATTAGTTTAGAAGCTTCGCTTCAAATATCTAGAATATTTTGTGCAAAAGGATTTAAGATTTAAAAAGAAAAGAAAAATAATGAAATGGTGGCATTTGCATATAATGTTGCATTTAATGTTTTAAGCAAGAACTTTCTTCATTTTAATTTCACAAACACCCCCCATCACCATTGGAAGAGCTCCCTCATTTCTGCCCCAAACATTCCTCAGCTTATTTCACCATTTTCTTTCACTCAAAAACTCATCAAAAATTCCAAAATAAATCCACAAAACCCTAAATAAAACTTTAACCATCATTTCCTTTCACTAAACTTGCTTATTTGTTCATGAAAAACTTGATCTTTGGAGACAAATGATGATGGAATCTTGTTGCTAGAATTTGTTCTTAAGAGGTATAAATTCTAACCCTAATCCTCTTTTGTTATGCTAAATCATTAAAATAGCTAATTAATTGAATTATTATAGCTTTAATCTTATGTTTAATTCATTCTTTATAATTTTAAAGAAAATCAAGTTAGGATTTGTGATGGATAATGGTTAAATTGAGGACTTTCGAAACTTAATCTTGTGAATGATAATTATTGATAATTCCTAAGTTAACTAATGAAGTTTTTGCTTACTAGGTTTTAATAAAACCTAATTGGGTGGGTTTAAAATTATGGAAACGGTTTGGATAACATAGTTAAGCCGCTTTGCGATGTTTGGAACCGCTAGAATGGTTTTAGTTTTAGACATGTGCAATATATTGCGATAAGTTGCTTACTTGGTTTCGGTGTTTTTCCGACGTGGGTTCAATTGGTCGTTGCGAGATGATTTCTATTATCTTCCTCGTATTTTATTGTGTTATGTTTGCGCGATCGGGACGATCGGAGTCTAGACATGTGTTCCGTAGTTTGGCGACCTAGTTAGGGTTTTTGCCGATGTCGTGCGCGTTTAGTGCGCTAAGTGCGCAATGTAATTTTCTGGGCATTATCCTTGCGTTTCGTTATCTTTTTGTCGGCGTAGGATATTTATCTTTTGTTATGTGTTTGTGAAATTTTAGGGTCGCAAGCGGGGACTTCGAGCTCTACGAACAAGGGGAAGCAGGTGGTCGGATTTTCATAGCTCGAAACCATCGGTGAGTAGATTTAATATCTACAGGGAATCCGCCCGTATGGCATTCAGCGTCAGGGCTAGATATGATATGATATTAGCCGCATGTTTATATGCTCATATAGAGATGATGCATGAATTTCATTGCATATTGTTACTTGGTGTGCCTAAACCTGTATCCATTGTACACTGCACTATTATTGACAGTCCATGTTGCACGATCACCAATGATATGCCACAGATACACTGTCGGTAATTGCCATGATACATACAACACAATTATTCATTGATATACCTTGCTAATGGTTAGCGACATAGAGGCATTTATTCTGGTGCGATAGCGCATATGAGATATAGCATACCTGTATACCTACATGATTATACATATGCCATACTATACCTACATGCTCGCACATATACTTTGCTATTGTTACATGATCAGCATTTTATAACATATATATCGGTGGAATGGGACGCAGTATATATATATATATGTATGTATGTATGTATGTATGTATTTTGGATTTGGATATTTGGGAACCGCGAGATATATTTAATGACTTGATGCATTTAAATAGAGGACTTTTCCCGTGATATGCTCATATTGATATTTTATGTTGCATATGTTATTTTACATGGATTTACGCATTTGAGATATGTTTTAATGCGATTTGGGAATTTCAAGTGTCGATGTTAGGCACTTATATTCCGAAAGATATATGGATTTTGGAGACCGATACGTAGAACACAAGTGTCGAGGTGGGATACTTGGGTTTCGAGGAACGTATGGATATCAGAAAGACCGATACGTGGAACACAAGTGTTGAAGTGGGATACTTGGGTTTCGAGGAACGTATGGATATGAGTATTTATGTGTCGATGTTTGATACTAAGTTTCCATGAGACTTACAGGATTTGGAGGCCGATCTGAGTATTTTCGGATTTGGCGTGTTGTTGATTTACACCCGGTTTTTCCATGCTTATGATTTGTGCATGAGATTATTTATTATCCCGCACTCAGTATTCAGTTGATATGCATTTGATTCATGTAGATATAGTATCCGGGTGGTGTACTTCGTTCATGATAGTTGCGTATCCATATTTCAATACTCATGCTACCAGCTTACATGTTATTGATCATTGCTGTTAGTACATACTTGCAATTTCAGTATGATGTTATTTTCTATTCACGAGTTGGCAACTCACCCCCGTTGTGCCACAATGTTTTGCAGGGCTTACCCTCAGTGTAGTCGCGGCAGGGCGTCTTATCATCTCTACTTTTGCAGATACCGCTACGGTTGGCTGTGAGGCCTTTGCTTTTAGGTGGGTTTTGCGGTTATCCGTTTGTACATTTTATATCTTTTTATCGGATCTAGTATTCTCCTTCTACCACTTCTTGTATTTGACTTAGAGTCGATTTGTGAGGATTCAGTGTTACATTATTATTTTGGTGACTTTGGGTGTCGTGCTCGTAGGAGCCGGTTTTGTTGAAAAGTTTTACTTCTTTATGCAGTTTTCTTTTATATTTCTTCGCTTCGGCGTCGTATATATGTTTGTGGTGGTTGTCTCCGCCGTTGGGCATGATTTTCTCCCGTTTGGGATGTTTTATATTTAACTATGTTGTACCCGTTTTCGGGGCTAGTTTTTACAAAGGAGGTGCTGCTGAAATTTTCAAGAAAGAAAACTAAAGTTAATGATTTTTAATTGAGATTTCCGAATGTTTTAAACTATGTTTTTCTCCATTTATCCCTTTTTGGGGTGGTTTAGATATCTGGGTTTCGGTTTACTTAAATTACGTACGCCTGTAGACGTTACGTGGTTTAAGGGTCGGTCATGCGCCAAATTTTGGGTCGTGACATTTCTTTTGTTTCTAAGTTAGTCAAATTGTGATATATCAACTGAACAATTATAAATAAGATAGGAATATGGAATGATAAGGCTAAGAGGAGGTGTCACCATGAAGGATGGTGTACTATTCATGCAAGGAGGAGGTGCGGCCATTAGGTTGAATCTAAGGTGTGGTGTCTATGAGGTATAATCTAACCTTAACCCGAATTTAACACATTTACATAATAACCCTCACCTAAAATTAATTAACATAAGGAAGCAACTATTTCATTAACACCCATCATGACACTTATTATTATATAAACCACTATTTTCTTTACTAAATTACTTTACCTCTTATAAAAAGGTCTTTCTATTACAATGAAATTAAAACAACATTTTTAATAAAATAATTTATTTATCTAAAATATTTCAAAATGTTACATAGTTGGATCCCGATACCCACTGCGAGTAAGAGTTACTCCTGGGAGAGTTTTAAACATTACAATTAGCCGATCAAGTAGGTGTCTAGAAAGGTGTTAACGAGTTTACGCCTCTAGAAAAACGAGGTTTATTATAATTAGGTCCGTACGAAAGCACGGGGAACCTCCCTTAAATTACCAATACTGGCCTGGCCGAAAAATTGGCGAATTTATAGGGTGTAATTAATCCCGGCTAGTCTTACCTTTTAGGGTTTGAAGGTAAATTTGATAAAAACAGTTGGAGCCATCCTGATTAGATAAAATAATAACCAATCTAATCTTTCAAGAGTGCACGCAGAGTGTTTTCTTCTCTCTCTCTCTCTCCTGGTAGCGACCATGTCACGCCTTAATCAAGATAATAATATGGATGCATTGACCGAACCTGCATATTATACTGAGCCGGGGAACGGTGGTTCCGCTCTATCTTATAATTGTTATAAGTCCGGGATGGAAATAGGGAAATATCCGGATTTCTACGCGACCCAATCGAGAAATAAGCATGTTGATGCATATTCTTCAGGTGTGTTCGATTACAAAGAACTGTTTCTCGGTATCCTCTATGTCCGAGGTATGAGATACCGGATTAGGATCCCAAAAATATAATTTGTTACATGGGCTACAAAAAGGTAGAGAACTGGGAAAGGGTGATATGTCTCTAAGTGTTAGAGAATGGTGCAATTTTTGCAGCCAAATGAGTTGGCAGTTATCACCTTGTATTACCAAATGGTAAATACATTGATTCTGAACAAATGTTAATACATACCGAACCTGATATACAACATTACATCAGATTCTTGATTAAGTTAAAGAAGGATATAATTCTGTATTGGAGGAAAAAATGTTGTCAACATTTTCCTGAATCAAGAGTTGATTGGATCAGGCACGTTATGAAATGGCATACACGTTCTAAATCAAATCACAGTTCAAAATATATTGAACACACACAAGAGGAGTAGTTCAGAAATGAAGGAATCCTTCTTGAGACATTGTAGACTTGGTCATATCAATGAGACACGACCAGCTAAGTTACATAAGGATGAATATGAGAATCTGTTCGAATTTTCAGCTTATGATACTTGCCAGTCTTGTCTCAAAGGTAAAATGACCAATACTCCGTTTACTGGAAACAGAGAAGAGTTAGTGAACTCTTATTACAGATACATGATGATGTATACGGTCCTATGTCTATAAATGCCAGGGTTGGTTCTTTGTACTTCATTACATTCATTGACGATCTCTCAAGATTCGGACATATGTTCCTGTTGAAACACAAGTCTGAAACTTTTAAGAAATTCAAGGAATATAATCTTGATGTTAAGAACCGGCTGGGTAGATGTATTAAATCCTTCGATGTGATCGAGGAGCAGAATACTTGGGCATGGAGTTCCTGGAAATTCTAAATGGATAATGGGATTCTCTCTCAGCTTACTCCTTCGTATACACCACAACACAACGGTATATTGGGATGGAGGTATCGCACCCTTTGAGGTATGGCGCGCTCTATGATGAGTACTGCTGAGTTGCCTTTTTCCTTTTGGAGTTATGCACTTGAGAAGCTGCATACCTATTGAATGGAGTTCCATCCAAATCAGTGCCTACCACTCCATAAGAGATATGGAATAGGAAGAGACCATGTCTTTAACGATTTCATATTTGGGGTTGTCCGGCCTATGTTGAAAAGAAAAATCCGGACAAGCTCGAGGAAAAGTCAATTCTGTATAAGTTTGTAGGATATCCCAAATATTTGCGAGGGTATATCTTCTACCACTCTGAGGAGAAAAATGTGTTTTGTTTCTGAGCATTCCACCTTTTTAGAAAAGAAATTTCTTGTGAAGAAATTTGTGGACATGAGGTAGAACTGGAAGAAGATCCAGCTGGACAAACTAACAGCTGATGATTTGGTGAAACCAAAGGATTCAATAGTTTCCACTGAACCTCAGCCTCTCCGCGAATCTGGTAGGGTTTCTCATCCACTTGGGATATACTACGGTCTTCTCGGTGACAGTGGGAGCATGGATTGCATCATGGTAGATGATGGACCAACCAGGTTCAAGCAGGCCATCACGAGCGGTGACTCTATGAAACGGCTGGATGCTATGCAATCAGAGATAGAATCTATGTACACCAACAAAGTATGACTTTGAAT
Organism: Agapanthus africanus; assembly: GCA_030015575.1. Taxonomy (NCBI): domain Eukaryota; kingdom Viridiplantae; phylum Streptophyta; class Magnoliopsida; order Asparagales; family Amaryllidaceae; genus Agapanthus; species Agapanthus africanus. The sequence continues at coordinate 223,721,642 of JASDDO010000029.1, forward strand.
GTTGCACCTGAAGGGGTAAAACCCATTGGGAGCAAATGGATCTTGAGAAGATTCTTGGCGTAGATGGAAAAGTTCAGACTTTCAAAGCTATGCTTAAGTCCATCAGGATTAAAACAAGTATCGCGGAGTAGGAACATATTTTTGATGTGGTAGTCAAAGAGTTTGACTTTATCAAAAGGTAGATGGACCTTGTATATACAAGAAGGTTGTAGAGAGTAAGGTTGTCTTCCACGTATTGTACGTAGATGACATACTCTTGATAGGAAATAGTTTCCTATGCTACACTCGGTCAAGCTCCTCTTATCACGAGGATTCTCCATGGATGATCTGGATTATACCTACTACATCTTGTAGATTATGATATATCGTGATAGATCTAAGTTGATGTTGGGAGTTTCCCAAATCCAGGTACATTAAAACCGTACTAAAGGGGTTTAGTATGGAAGATCCTAAGCGTGGTGGTTCGCCCACTTACTCAGGAATCACTCTCTCCAAAAGATGTCTTCAAAGACTGATTTGGAGAGAGCTCGCGTGCAAGGGATACTGTTGGAGATAGTGCCCTCAGAGTCAATTATTGGATCACAGGCACGTGATTGCAATGATTGAGGGAGGACCTATCCCGGTAGGACAGTCTTGCTCGAGATGATAGTATGCTATCTGGTTTATCTTTATCATCGTGTACTGCTTTAGGTGACCTGACATGTCGCTATTGCACGTTGATAGAGCTCCTGGGATTCTTGCTTGACGACCAGCAGTATGATGGCGATCATATACGTGGGAGCTGGGGTCTATAAGCACATCCTTAAAAGGTCCCTAGTCGTAGGAGTTTCGAGACAGGGTATCGATACTCCATTAGTAGACTAGTGTATACAGTCGAGACCCCGACGAGGGGCGGTGGCCGGTCTCACAAGCCACTGGTGTCAGATGGTTCACCTAAGATGTATACAGGTGCTCATTGGGTTATGAGTACACCGGACAGGACTCGCCGGGAACCTGCTAGTTGGTCTTATACCAGACGTCAGATAGCAGTTCCCAGGTGACATGTGTACAGGTTAGTTCATCGACCTGAGATCGTCATTTGTCTCGTGTGAGTTCCCACTGTGCTTTGATTACTACCCTACCACGGCTCAAAGGAGTCGTGCAAACAGGTTTTAGTTGGGTACAGTCCCGAGCCACATGGAGGCAGTGAGCGGATCTGCAGGGGTTCGTCTCTCCCGGTATTGGGGGTGAGGTCGCGCTGTGTCTAGGAGAGCCATTACGCAAAGCCCTCGGCCGAGGCAGGAGATTTACTGGTAGGTATTCCAGTAGTATCTCAGGGCGTTCTGGGCTACGCTCCGACACGACTTGTACCGCTTTTGGGGGTCTGACTTTTACCAACCCCCTAGGCCCGCCATGCGATACTCATAGACGAACGGACCGGACTGTACGGATATTGTCACTGACAGGCTCAGTAGGATGTCGGGGTGAGCTTCCTCATCGACGTCCCTTTTGGTCAATAGCTGGTGGCCCGTCACGTATTGGCTTATACCTCTGACGTGCTAGTGGTTAAATCCACAGCCATAGTATTGACGAGTCTTTAGAGTCCACCACACTTTCAGTTACTCAGCTTTCGGGCGAAACGCTGTAGAGGCCGTATGGAGATATGGCAGGGTCCGATCAGATACGTGCGGTATTGCACGGATCAGGATCGGACAGTTTTGTACTAGTGGCCGTATAGATATATGGCAGGGTTCGATCAGATACGTGCGGTATTGCACGGATCAGGATCGAACGGATTTTACTAGCCGGCTTTGGTTTAAGCCGGTACTAGTTTAGTACAGTGTAGATTTTGTCTCATTGCATCTGTATCCGGTCGGAATACAGATACGGGTGTGTATGCACAGTGTCGGGGTTTTCCTGTAATTTATTACGGGACCAGTTTTCTGGAGTTGCCAGTTTGCATTTCGTCCCGGCCGGTTTTCCTTTGTTCTTTCCCGGCCGGACTTTTCCGATGGAGGGGGTTATTTGCGAGTTCGCAAATAACTCTTTGTGGAGGGTTTTATTGTATATATATATATTGATTATGACACCATTCTTGTCTTGCTCCATGACTTGATTTAAAGGTGAAGTGAAAGGGTATGGGTTGGTAAAGTAATAAGCATGGTTGTATGTTTATTGGTCTCTTGATATGGTCACCCTCCTTGCACTCCTACACTCACCTCCCTTCATGATACATATCATTTCCCTCCACCATTTCCTAGAGAGAAAGGCCGGCCACTTGAGTGAGGAGATGAGAGAAAATTTCATTTTGGCATGACACATTTTCTTCATCTCATATCTTCATGCAAGGAAAAATGAAAGCACCATATATTTTCCTTGTTCTCATTCCTCCATCCAAAGGCAACAAACCCCAAAGTGAGACTATGATTCTACACTACGCTTCCTACAGCATTTCTTGAGCATGTCGAGTTGCCGGCTTCATGCTCGAGTTGCCTCGGTATTGAGGCGGGAGCCCGTAAAAGACGAAGGCGATGTGGTGCCCTTTCCGGCGAGGAGGCGACGATGTGGAGCCAAGTTTTTCCGCGGGAGATCGGGATGATGAAGAGAAGACCGGAGGACTCGGATCACTCGGTACAACATTTCTACACTCTTTACTGTTTGTTAGTTTAGCAATAATGGCAGATCCGGGTTTAAAGTATACGATAGCGCCAAGTTAAAAAGTTTTATTCCGCGATTGGCGTCTGTAGACTGCCGGGGCGCTAACGTACACTTACAGTGGTATCAGAGCCTCACCATTTTGCTATGCTAACTTGTGCTAACGCGTTTAAAACTTCGATCCGACCGGAAATCGAAAACTGCAAAAATCCAAGCCGACAGTTTCTGTTGTTTTTAAACGGTCTCAAAAATTATTTCTGTATGTCTTAAAAATCAGAGCAGGAACGTGTAAGAGTCACGACAAAATTTGGACTCGTGATCCCTCTAAGTTGCCGCGGAAGCGCGGCCAAAACCATGGTTTTGCCGCGCAACCGCGGCCACGTGGGGAGCACGTGCTCCCAAATTTTGTCAGTTGGTTCATGGTTGGATTTTGGGGTTTTTGAAATATATCGTTTTTGCCCAGATTTTGTTACTGTTCACCAGTAAGTCGTGGGGCCCACTTCTTGATATTTTGTCGATCGAAATTTAAACACGTTAGTTTTCACAGTATTTACATTATATCTGCGACCGTGAATGTCACTCGATCGGTAAATCCGGTCTAACTGCTATAGCCCGGTTAGACGGATTTGCGAACGTGATTTTCACGTTGATGTTCTATGTATTTGCTGTGTTGTTGCGGATCGGTCGTGGGGGATAGCCTGGATGCAATACTAGTACAGTTTTGTTATATTATGTACATTTGATATTGCGGGGCGAGCGTCCGACATGTGGACTGCCGTCACTGCCTGATTGTATTATTCTTTTGGGGCACGACCTGGTTGCGGTCGATGTACCCGGTGTATGTATATTTTACTTTTTGTACTAGGATTACCCCGCGGAGGGGTGCACGGATAGCCGGGTTCTAGAGGGCAGCAAGCCCGCATCTCATGGCATTGGGACGGAGGGGGCTTCACTCTAGGATTGGCAGGCTATTCGCCGCACTCGTAGGGGGTACAGGTTTGACCCAGGAGGGGTGCCCAAGTTGCCGGATTCCGTGAAGTGCTGGGTGGTCCATTCACGGCGCTGAAGGGGGCTGCCTCGCTTCAGGTTTTGGCGGGTGACTTGCCGCGCCCGTAGGGGTCTAGGATTTCATTGCACAGGCTATCCACACGACCAGGGGAACGTCGGGTTTCAGCGGCTCTGTGAAACCCGGGGATCCCAGATATCTGTATTGTTTCTGTGATGCTGTTCATTGTCTGTGATGTTGCATTTTATTCACGCCTTGAGTGAAATACTATATATTGGTATATATATTAGTAGATGTTGTATATGTTTTTCATCCGCGCTAGTCCAGTCCCCGCTCTGCCGTTAGTTAGCTAACCTAACGGGTGATGACGGGACCCAGTGGCGAATGCGAATGGCATATACGTACGTCAGTATATTTTCGTTCTTTGTGGTGTGATCAATTGATGGGACTGCATTGATTCGGATCAATGCAAGTTAAACAAACCTATTGTGATGTTGTTGGAACACTTTTCAAAAAGCTGTTATTGCAAGGACGTTCACTTTTGTTTTGCATCGTGGTATTCATTTGGAATATCCTGCTCCTCAGTCGACGAGGCAAGGGCCGAGATCCCTTCACCGGGAGTGACCCCTTGGACAGAAGTTTGCGTCAGGGCATTAACTTCACTATAGCCGATTACTTTTGCTTTGCACTGTGGTATTCATTTGGAATATCCTGCACCTCATTCTACGGGGAAAGAGCCGAGATCCCTTCACCGGGAGTGACCTCTTTAGTAAAGGTTTTCGTCACTATATTTTCTAAAAAGCTATCCGTTCCTTCAACGATATCAAGTTCATTACGTTAAAGGTTTTCGCCAGAAACCATTCGTAGCCCTCCGTCGTTTCATATGGGTGGTCAATAGTATTCAAGCTGTGTATGTTGGCCAAAGTCAAGGCACAGTGATTGGTAGCTATTGGGGTATTCATATGCAGCATAGATAGATGCGTTGGTTTGGGACAGTCGTGCTGCCATTTTGGCCAAAGTCAAGGGTATGTACGGGTGGATTCAAATTAACCTGGAGAATGACGGGCAGAACTTGACATGTGACTTATGATATGTTGGCCAAAGTCAAGGTCATAAGAGCATGGGGCAGAAATCACATCGGGAGTTTCAAAAGTACTGAAACTTGCCAGATATGCGCATACCTTCTGGAGTGTGATACCGTGAGCGGATTCCGTCACGTTGTCATGCGATGAGAGTTGGATCCCGATTCCCACTGATGAGTTGGTTTACTCCTCGGGTGACCCCGACTAATTCTTCTTTAAGGTTTGGAGGAGAATTTGAGGTACAGTGGGAGGTTTCCAGATTAGATAAATTGGTAACCATTCTGATCTAGGTTAGAGTGCACGCTGAGTGTTTCTTTTCTCTCCCTCTCTGGCAGCGACCATTTGACCCGACCCTAAGACTTTGACTCAGTGACCAAGTTGACCGAACCTTCTTAAACACCGGCTTTTGGATTGTCAGAGTTGCAGACCTCATTGCCACTCCTACTTTTACCATTTTCTCCAGGACACCCCGTATTTCTACGAACGTCCACTTCCATTGGACAAAACCATCGTATGGTTAGATACGAACTCGAAGGGATTCGAGGATGGTTTCCGGTTCTGGAGAAAACGGATAGGACTATTCAGTTGTCTTTTCCTTTTACCCTCTCTCAGGTTACGAGTACTCCTTGGTTTAGGGGTAGTACACCTATTACGCAAATTGGATTGTCTTCTTCCAAACCTTAGGCTGGTGCCGACCGGTAGGGAATGAAGAAAACCAATTAGCATAACGATGGTGTGCAGAAGGTATTAAGTTCAGACAAAGCAAGGGATTAGTAAGAGGGCAAAGTAAATTGCAACAGGTATTCACGACCAAACCAAATATTTCGTTACCACTCCCACATCACCTTTGTATTTCTCCAGGACACTCCGTATCACTACGAAGATCCACAGTTTATTTGGATAATCCATCGTATGGTTATATACGAACTCGAAAGGAACTTGTTCCAGTTCGGGGATGGATCCTGGTTCAGGAGAAATAGGAATAAAGTACATTCAGGTGTCTTTTATCTTCACCTTCTCTCGCATTGCGAGTGATCCTAGGATTGGGACAGTACACCCATTATGCTCATTGGATAGTCTTCTTCCAAACCATAGGCTGGTGCCGAACGGTAGGGAAGGAAGAAAACCATTTGGCCTAAAGGGGTGTGCAGAAGGTAAAGACTAAAGACATATGAAGGGATTTGGAGAGGTGGCAAAGAACTATACGGTTACAGTCGTGAATCTGGAAGAGGCATTACTAGGAATACCAGAATACCCCATCGAAACATTTCAATGTTTCAGGTTCAACTGTGTACTGTTAAAAGAAAACTGATTTCCCGATTGGACACTTGCTCCAGGGTATGTATTTACCAAGTTTGATTCTCACATCTGTATAGTTTTACAGATGATGAGTGGGAGTAAGTTATTGGGAATTGGGTGATCATCCTCATTATATCGGGATTCGTTGTAATCGGTGATATTTGAGGAAATCACCTGGGCTGTTTGCCGGTCGGCAAATATTTGGTTTTGAATATCCGCAGTTATGCACCAATTTCAAATTGATATATCTGTACGTCTATTTTCATAGAGTGAGATATACCTTTCTGAAATTATGTCTACGACATTTACCTATATCAGTGGATGGTTAGGTAAGGAGTATTAAACAGCGGTGTAATTCTTCTTAACCATAAGTACAGTTTTCAACCTACGACACACAGTGAATGAGTTATCAGACTCAAGGGACTTATACAGAGTATTGTATGTTGTCCAGGGTCCATCAGGACAGAGGGGTTGGTCCTCGTACTACATTCAGTTTACTTATGACTTCTCTAGTTTTTAGACAGGTGTTTCGTGGAAACGCAGGGTCCGAATTTGGAGAAGTTATAGGTATTTGAATAGAGTAGAGAACCAGGTATAGCAAGTATCGGGATTCTTCAAAGAGATCGAAGATGTAGATACTTGTGTATGGTATTCAGTTGATAGTAATGATAAAGAGATCTTACTTCTCTTTCAGGTTACTCATAATGGGAAGTATTCCTAAGTTGAGTAACGCTGATCGGCCTCCTTCCATTTAGTTGACATGCGCTGGGGACAGCTGCATGATTTGAATCTGGTTCAATTAAATCAGTGCCTCTGTTTCTATATTGGATATAGAACAGTTCATATCTTAACGATGTTAAGGTACGGGGAGTTGTCCGGTTTATGATTAAAACCAGACACTGGACAACTCAAGGCACGTTTCTGTAATGGCTGTTTGTGGGTTGACCCAGGCTATGACGAGGGTTGACTTTCTACCATCTGGATGAACAATAGCGATATTGTTCTAGACTCGCCACAGTTTTATTAAAAATGGATTTTTTCAGAAAACAGTAGTGGGAGTATGGTAGAACTGGAAGTGATTCCAGAACCACAAACGATTACTGAAGATTTGATAAGGAACCTAAAGATTCAATCTGGATTGACATTCCATTGGCCACTCCGCAGATATGGTGGGTAACTTCAGGCACCCGAGAGGTACTACGGTAGCCTCAAGGACGGTGACGGGGAAGTTCTTGTTTACCCACAGTTACCATTGCTGTTGTTCCAGGCTGCGAGACCCGGCGGGAGGATGAGTATAGCGTCGTTCTGAACTCGCTTCAGAAGTGTACGTGTATATGACTCTGCCCGAGGGTTGTCGTAGTCAGTGGGAGCAGCGGAAGCATTGGTGGACAGGTTGCTTATGTCTATTTATAGACTAGAGCAGATGTAGCGGAGATAGATCATCTATTTCTGACGTGACAGTCATGGGTTTGACTTCATCAGAATAGGGGATGGATCTGTTGAGAAGGTAGTAGGGTGTGATGTCATGGTATTTGGATGACATACACAAAGTAGGAAAAGAAACTCCTATACTACGATCGGTTATACTTTGGTCGTCACACAGTTGTTTCTCCACAAAGGAAATGGATTTTGTATCAGACATACTGGTTAACTAGATCTATGGTTTTAGATCTAGATTTGGGTGGTTTCCCAATCAGGGTACTTGACAGCATCCTAAGAGTATTTAGGATGGACGACTCCTGGCACGGTAGTGTACCTGCAGGTAATGGAGTCACCCTCTCCAAAGGTGTCTTACAGACTAAAGGGGAGAGGGACGTGCATGATTGGCAGATCACTTGCTTAGGCAATTGAGTCAATCATGAAATGTCAAGTACCACACCAGATGTTGTTCTTGCACTAGATGCAATAAGTTGACATTAATCCAATCCTGGAGAAACAGTCGGAAGCAGTTTTAGAACATAAGCAAATGTTCTAGGGAGATGATAACGACAGCCTCATTTAGGAGACAGTTATCATTCCAGGCTTCCAAGGTGACATGGACGGCAAGGAGGTTGTCAGAGTTTTAGTTCTCCCTCTGACGAGGGACAGTATTTTGGACAGATGGTCCAAGGCAATACTGAGGGTGGCATGGCGCAGGAGACTGATTAAGTTCAGTTGATGATACAGTCTAAGAAGTTTGGATTTGGTGTTCATTTATGAACTAGGTCCCATCAGACATCCAGACATTCTAAGACAGGTATTGCTCATTTCGGGAGATGGCTTTCTCCGCGAACTTGAGATATAGAGAGACATAGAAAGAAACTTCATAGCGGATCCACTCACTGAGGCTATTCCTCGAACGCAATAGTTTCGCAAACGGGTTTTGTGAGACTGACTAGTAGAGGAGTTGGGTGTTCGGTATCACACGGGCTGTGAGTATGCGACATCGCAATAATTAGCCTTGAGTGCAAGTGGGAGATTGTTGGAGATAGTGCCCTCAGAGTCAATTATTGGATCACAGGCACGTGATTGCAATGATTGAGGGAGGACCTATCCCGGTAGGACAGTCTTGCTCGAGATGATAGTATGCTATCTGGTTTATCTTTATCATCGTGTACTGCTTTAGGTGACCTGACATGTCGCTATTGCACGTTGATAGAGCCCCTGGGATTCTTGCTTGACGACCAGCAGTATGATGGCGATCATATACGTGGGAGCTGGGGTCTATAAGCACATCCTTAAAAGGTCCCTAGTCGTAGGAGTTTCGAGACAGGGTATCGATACTCCATTAGTAGACTAGTGTATACAGTCGAGACCCCGACGAGGGGCGGTGGCCGGTCTCACAAGCCACTGGTGTCAGATGGTTCACCTAAGATGTATACAGGTGCTCATTGGGTTATGAGTACACCGGACAGGACTCGCCGGGAACCTGCTAGTTGGTCTTATACCAGACGTCAGATAGCAGTTCCCAGGTGACATGTGTACAGGTTAGTTCATCGACCTGAGATCGTCATTTGTCTCGTGTGAGTTCCCACTGTGCTTTGATTACTACCCTACCACGGCTCAAAGGAGTCGTGCAAACAGGTTTTAGTTGGGTACAGTCCCGAGCCACATGGAGGCAGTGAGCGGATCTGCAGGGGTTCGTCTCTCCCGGTATTGGGGGTGAGGTCGCGCTGTGTCTAGGAGAGCCATTACGCAAAGCCCTCGGCCGAGGCAGGAGATTTACTGGTAGGTATTCCAGTAGTATCTCAGGGCGTTCTGGGCTACGCTCCGACACGACTTGTACCGCTTTTGGGGGTCTGACTTTTACCAACCCCCTAGGCCCGCCATGCGATACTCATAGACGAACGGACCGGACTGTACGGATATTGTCACTGACAGGCTCAGTAGGATGTCGGGGTGAGCTTCCTCATCGACGTCCCTTTTGGTCAATAGTTGGTGGCCCGTCACGTATTGGCTTATACCTCTGACGTGCTAGTGGTTAAATCCACAGCCATAGTATTGACGAGTCTTTAGAGTCCACCACACTTTCAGTTACTCAGCTTTCGGGCGAAACGCTGTAGAGGCCGTATGGAGATATGGCAGGGTCCGATCAGATACGTGCGGTATTGCACGGATCAGGATCGGACAGTTTTGTACTAGTGGCCGTATAGATATATGGCAGGGTTCGATCAGATACGTGCGGTATTGCACGGATCAGGATCGAACGGATTTTACTAGCCGGCTTTGGTTAAGCCGGTACTAGTTTAGTACAGTGTAGATTTTGTCTCATTGCATCTGTATCCGGTCGGAATACAGATACGGGTGTGTATGCACAGTGTCGGGGTTTTCCTGTAATTTATTACGGGACCAGTTTTCTGGAGTTGCCAGTTTGCATTTCGTCCCGGCCGGTTTTCCTTTGTTCTTTCCCGGCCGGACTTTTCCGATGGAGGGGGTTATTTGCGAGTTCGCAAATAACTCTTTGTGGAGGGTTTTATTGTATATATATATATTGATTATGACACCATTCTTGTCTTGCTCCATGACTTGATTTAAAGGTGAAGTGAAAGGGTATGGGTTGGTAAAGTAATAAGCATGGTTGTATGTTTATTGGTCTCTTGATATGGTCACCCTCCTTGCACTCCTACACTCACCTCCCTTCATGATACATATCATTTCCCTCCACCATTTCCTAGAGAGAAAGGCCGGCCACTTGAGTGAGGAGATGAGAGAAAATTTCATTTTGGCATGACACATTTTCTTCATCTCATATCTTCATGCAAGGAAAAATGAAAGCACCATATATTTTCCTTGTTCTCATTCCTCCATCCAAAGGCAACAAACCCCAAAGTGAGACTATGATTCTACACTACGCTTCCTACAGCATTTCTTGAGCATGTCGAGTTGCCGGCTTCATGCTCGAGTTGCCTCGGTATTGAGGCGGGAGCCCGTAAAAGACGAAGGCGATGTGGTGCCCTTTCCGGCGAGGAGGCGACGATGTGGAGCCAAGTTTTTCCGCGGGAAATCGGGATGATGAAGAGAAGACCGGAGGACTCGGATCACTCGGTACAACATTTCTACACTCTTTACTGTTTGTTAGTTTAGCAATAATGGCAGATCCGGGTTTAAAGTATACGATAGCGCCAAGTTAAAAAGTTTTATTCCGCGATTGGCGTCTGTAGACTGCCGGGGCGCTAACGTACACTTACAGATACCCTATGCTTCGGCAGGAGGCTCTATCATGCATGCGATGTTATGTACTACACCAGATGTAGCTAACTCACTAGGTGTAGTGATTAGGAATTAATCGGATCTTGGGGGAATCAATGGAGCTGTGGAGGACATTCTTAAGTACTTGAGAAGCACTAAAGAAATTCTCTTGGAGTTTGGTAACGGTGAACTCCAGTGGCAGTCCTTTACCAATTCATGCTTCCAGAGTGATAAGGTTGATTGAAAGTCTATCTCGGGCTTTGTCTTTACCCTCAGTGGAGGTCGGTATGTTGGAAATGTTTCAAGCTATATACCGTGGCAAACTAGACGATAATGGCTGAATACATCGCTACCGACGATGCTACCAAAGTAGATGTCTGGATAATTCTTGTTCATGAGATTAACATGGTTCTTACCATTGAACGTCCAATAATTGTTATTATGGCAACAATGGAGTTGTGGGTTTGGCCTAGGAACACTGGTCCCATCAACGATCTAGACATATTCTGAGGACAGTATCACCTGATCAGGAAGATGGTTGATCTCCCAGGGATCGAGGTCAGGAGAGTTCTATAGGATAACACGTTGAGTAAGAGATACTACAACAAAGGCCTTAGTGCAAGTGGGAGATTTTTAGTTATATGTATGCCCTAGAGGCCATTACTGTACATGCGATGTATATTGTAGTGGATGCTTGGACAAATATAGGGAGGACTTTCTTGCTCGACATGATAGTATGCTATCTGGTTGCACTTTATCTTAACATGTACACTTATTGTCTCTCTATTACAAGTTGATAAAGCCCTTAGGATGAGTACTTGACATCCAGGATTATGATGCAGATCATACTAATGGAGAAGTGGTAGTCGTTAAGTACATCCCTCAAATGTTCCTAGTCGTGGGAGTATCGAGATGGGGCATCGATACTCCAGAGTAGACTAGCAAATATGCTTCTTGAACCATATGATGGGCGATGGATGATCCCACATCCATTGGTGTTTGACATCAGATAAGGTATACGAGTGCTCACTGGAGACTAGGTACACTGAACGGACTCGCCGAGAACTCCTAGATGGTATTATACCTATCGTCAGATAGTAGTTCTCTAGTGACATTAGCACAGGTTAGTCTGTTGACCCGAGATCGTCATAGAGTCTTGTGTGATTCCCACTGTGCTTTGATTTCCACTTTACCACGTTTAAGAGATCGTGCAAAACGGTGGTTTTTTGGTACAATCCCGAGTCACATGGAGGCAATGAGCGATAGGAGGGGATTTCTTCTCTCCCGGTTTTAGGGTTGATGTTGCGCTATGCTTGATTGGACATAACAGGAAATCCCTGGCCAGGGTTGCTGAGTTCTACTGGTAAGTGTTATCAGTAGTTTCTCGAACCGTTATAGACCTTGCATCGGCATGACTTATCACGCTATTGGGGTCTGACGTTATATCACCCCCAGGCTGTGATATTCGACATCTCAGACGAAGAGACCGGATAGTACGGTATTGTTACTGATTGGATTCGTAGGAGTATGTGCAGGCTTGCTTGTTGATCGTCTGATCTCTCAATAACCGGGTGGCCGTTACGTTTAGCAGACCGCTTGCGGCTTGTCGGTGTATGAAATGATCATCACCTACTGCCGGCGTATTGACGAGTCTTTAAAGTCCTACACAGAGGTTTCCTGGTTCATGCGAAACGAAGTAGGAGCACATATGTGATATGTGCGGGACCGAGATTAATACGAGTATGTGATACCATATTTTATTCTCGCGATATGTGATATCGGTCGGTTATATGTGATATAGCCGGGTTATTGGATCAAGTGTTGATTCGATAAGTTGTTACATTTGATATTAGTCGGTTGTATGTGATATAGCCGGATTATTAAATCAAGTGTTGATTTAATAATTTAGTGTATAATTATATTTGTGATATATTAATTTACATTAACTAAATTTAGCTCACTTAAGTTTTCTTTTTCTCGGTAGTGTACACTTAGTATATATGTGATATATATTAATGTACATCTTTTGTGTCATGCTAGATGCCACATTATACATGGGTGTATGAGACTCACACCATACTTATAATAATGTGAGGTTTTATTTATTTAAAGTAATTCAATATTAGTTGGAAATTGTCATGCTTGGAAGCTTGGAGAAGCTTGAAGCATCTTTGACTTAGTCCACTAGTTTTGTTGTACTTGTAAATATTTCTTAACCTAACCATTATTGTTAGCCATGGTTCATTCTCTACATGAGTTGTTGTATGACACTAACTCACCCATGGTTGCTATTCTCACCTCATGAGTTTTCATTCTCATTCCACTTCATCTTCTTCTTCATCATGAGAAAGCTTTCTAGCTTTTCTCAAGATGATGAAATTTTGTGAGATAAATTAATCTAAAGTGAGCCCAATTCATACTTCATCATCCTTTCCTATATTAGCCATTTAGTTTAGGGTGTTTGCTTCACTAATCTACCATTAGTGAAGAGGTAGCATGGGCTTGAGTCTCCTCGACGTAGATCATCTTCAGCCTCGAAAACTTCGAGCTAGCTTGTTCATTTCTTCATGTAAACCCTTACTAGAGTTCGGGTGTTCAATACTTGGAGCGAAGGGACTACTACACGGAGCTTTAGAAGTGAAGGACCGGTATACAATGGTTGTATTCCTCATTCACTTAGTTATAAAGTTGTTTGCATTGCTAGTTCGTCTAAATCTCTAGTTATGATTCTAGGGTTAGGGTTCTTTAGAACGGAAAAAATTTGAAAACGGTAAGGACGATACCTCCCGAAACCTTGTTGTCGTCCTAGGGAAACCTAAAGTGGTATCAAAGCCATGCTAGAGAATTAGAAGATATTTGTAGAATTACGAAACCGAAACAACTCCGAAACACCCGATATACAATCCTAGTTTCTTTCGAATTTTAAATGTCCTCAAAAAAAAATTTAAGCAATTGCAAAATGTTATATGCGATGTAATATGAACAACACAGAAATTCGAGCCCTCTTCGCCGGAAAAAAACCCGACCACATCATGTTTAAAACCGGCCTGGCCGGCCCATTTCATGGGTCTGGGCTTCGTATTTTTGTGGTGTTCTAGGCTCTGGGTTTTGGTATTTCAGGTGTTGCTTGTTTTTACTAAATTTGCATGTGATGTTATCTTTGTGCAAAGGCAATTCGGAGTGCTTCGTAGTCGTAATTCTAACATCTATTCTGGTTATTTAGACGACGTTAAAAAATTCGAACGGATATCAATAACTCATATTTTCCCCCGCTGGAAATTTTCCAAGAGTTGGATTTTTCCAAGTTTAAAATCTTCAGAAAATCATGCAAGCGATTCTCTGGACCCTTTAGAAAAACGATACCCAAACTTGACTTTTTGGATAGCGGAACCGCGGTCATACCCTAGGGTTTGCGGCAGTTCCATGCCGACATGAGTGAGGCATAGGTCGGCCGTTCTACGGATGGTTCATAGGTGATGTGGCATGTTCTGGGTACTTTTTGAACTCCGCTCAATTGTTGAGCTCTTTAGGAAATTTTGGCTGTTTGTTTATTTGATCGAAAAGTTTGACATCGTCTAGCTATCTGTGATTGTGATACAATATTTAGAATCCACATAATTAGTTAACTAGTTTGAATTTTATAAAGCTAGCAACTTAGTCTCATTTAATCGGTTGCCACAGAATTTTGATGATGATCAAAAGTCCGTCGCAATTACGTAGTATACGCGGATACTCGTCGGGTAACCATACCAGATAGCCATGCCCCATAGACCCGACCTAGTGATTTTCGGAGAACCCCGTCGCCAAAAGCATCCGTTCGAGTGCTCGCGGCAGCGGTGTTCCGCCTTAGTGTACTTCGTCGACGGCATCGGTGGGTTGTCTGTCTACTAAAGTTTCCGACGAGCATTCGATCAGGTTATCGGGAATCTTGTTGAATTACCCGACTGGTTATTGGAAAGTGATTTCAATATCGAGACTAAAATGCGGGGTTTATAATTGTTAGGCATGTGATGTCTAAGGAATTCATTTGGTTGCGCATGAAATCCAAAGTATGTGATACATAGGGTTTATGATGTCTGAGGTAGTTGCGGATTCCAATTGTTGTAGTTTTTTACTTTCTTTTCTGCGACTGTAAGTGTAATATATGGTGTATCGCCGGTTTCTTTACTATACGTCAACGACAATTGGGATACGCATATTTACTTACGTTGATGACATGTGATGTTATGTGTTGCTGTGATATGTTATATTGGATCGTCGTATTTTGAATAGCCGGGTTTTTTTTATATGAGATGAGAGTTTTATTTTCATTCATGTAAAATCTTGTATGTAATATTCTTTTATTGGGGCACTTCCGAGTTGAGGATGATATCACCATTGATGTATATTATTTACTTTTCCGCATTAGGATAGACCCAAGGAGGGGAGCACAACTAACCGGAATCTAGGGTCCAGTGGGAGACCATCTTGAGGAGTCGAGACCGGGTCTCCTAACTCTAGAATTGGTAGGGTTGCTTGCCGCTCTCGTAGGGGTCCAGGGATGTGGGTTTGGCTATTCATCGCGACCTTGGAATCCGCGTTTTTTACTGGCTTAATTTAAAACACGGAATTCCTAGTATATCCAATATTTCAGATATGTTCTTCTGCTGCTGATATTCTGTGATGTGAACACTTGATATTATGAGACGAATTCTTATATTATATATATATGATATATAATAAATATTGTTTCTTTCGTTTCTTCTGTGATGCTTAGGAAGCATAATTGATGGGACTTTATTAATCAGATTAATGAAATAGAAGAAACCTAAAGATGTTGTAGAAACTTGTTTTAAAAACTGGTAGCTCTAGTTCTTGCTTTGCATAGCGATATTCATTGTAGAATATCCAGCACCTTATTCGATAAGGAAAGAGCCGAGATCTCTTTACCGTGAGTGACCTCTCTAGCGAAACTGGCAGATGCTACAACCGACTAAGTTTGTCTTTTGATTGCTTCTATATTTTTTGCTTTGCATAGTGGTATTTGTGAAATATCCAGCACCTTATTCGATAAGGAAAGAGCCGAGATCCCTTCACCGGGAGTGACCTCTTTAGCAAAACTAGTAAAAGCCTAAAAAACACTTCTTTTTCAAAATCACTCGATTCTACAACGATATCAAGTTCATCACGCAAAAGGTTTTCATAAAAACCTGTCATAGCCCTCCGTCATTTCAGATAAATGTAGCTTAGTATTCGTGTTACGTTTGTTGACCATGTTAAGGTGTAATGTGTAGTAGCTAATTAGTGCTTACCTGCTAAAGCATATGATGCGATTGGCTTAGGGTATTCGTACGACTTTGTTGACCATGTTAAGGGTCGTACGGGTGGGTTTAATTCAATCGGGAAATGACGGGTTGAACTTGGCTAGCGCTTATGATTTGTTGACCATGTTAAGGTCATAAGTTGCTAGGGGCAGAAGATTATCGGGAATTTCAAGTGTTGAAATTTGCAATAAGATTGCATACCTTCTATAAGATAGTTGGATCCCGATACCCACTGCGAGTAAAAGTTACTCCTGAGAGAGTTTTACACATTACAATTAGCCGATCAAGTAGGTGTCTACGAAGGTGTTAACGGGGTTATGCCCCTGGGAAAATGAGGTTTATTATAATTAGGTCCGTGCGAAAGCATGGTGAACCTCCCTTAAAGTACCGACACTGGCCTGGCCGAAAGATTGGCGAACTTGTAGGGTGTAATTAATCCCGGCTAGTCTTACCTTTTATGGTTTGAAGGAAGATTTGATAAAAACAGTTGGAGCCATCCTGATTAGATAAAATAATAACCTATCTAATCTTGCAAGAGTGCACGCAGAGTGTTTTCTTCTCTCTCTCTCTTCTGGAAGCGACCATGTCACGCCTTAATCAAGATAATAATATGGATGTATTGACCGAACCTGCTTATTATACTGAGATGGGAAACGTTAGTTCCGCTCTATCTTATAATTGTTATAAGTCCGAGTAGGAAATAGGGGAATATCTGGATTTCCACGCAACCCAATCGAGGAATAAGCATGTTGATGTATATTCTTCAGGCGTGTTCGATTACCATGAACTGTTTCTCAGTATGCTCTACGTCCTAGGTATGAGATACCGGATTAGGATCCCATAAATGTAATTTGTTAAATGGCCTACAGAAAGGTAGAGAACTGGGAATGGGTGATATGGCTCTAAGTGTTAGAGAATGGTGCAATTGTTGCAGCCAAATGAGTTGGCAGATATCATCTTGTATTACCAAATGGTAAATACATTGATTCTCAACAAATGTGATTACATACCAAACCTGATATACAACATTAAATAAGATTCTTTATTAAGTTAAAGAAGGATATAATTCTGTATTGGAGGATAATGTTATGAACATTTTCCTGAATCAAGAGTTGATTGGATCAAGCACGTTATGAAATGGAATGCACGTTCTAAATCAAACCACAGTTCAAAGTATATAGATCACATACAAGAGGAGTAGTTCAGAAATGAACGAATTCTTCTTGAGGCATTGTAGACTAGGTCATATCAATAAGACACGACCGGCTAAGTTACATAAGGATGAATATGAGAATCTGTTCGAATTTTCATCTTACGATACTTGCCAGTCTTGTCTCAAAGGTAAAATGTCCAATACTCCGTTTACTGGAAACAGAGAAAGAGTTAGTGAACTCTTGGGACAGATACATGATGATGTATACGGTCCTATGTCTACAAATGCCAGGGTTGTTTCTTTGTACTTCATTATATTTATCGACGATCTCTCAAGATTCGGACAAATGTTCCTGTTGAAACACAAGTGTGAAACTTTTGAGAAATTCAAGGAATATAATCTTGAAGTTAAGAACCAGTTGGGTAGAAGTATTAAATCCTTCGATGTGATCGAGGAACAGAATACTTGGGCATGGAGTTCCTGGATTTTCTAAACAGAGAATGGGATTCTCTCTCAGCTTACTCCTTCGTATACACCACAGCACAACGGTGTATCGGGGCGGAGGTATCGCACCCTATGAGATATGGCGCGCTCTATGATGAGTACTGCTGAGTTGCCGGTTTCCTTTTGAAGTTATGCACTTGAGAAGCTGCATAACTATTGAATGGGGTTCCATCCAAATCAGTGCTTACCACTCCATATGAGATATGGAATGGGAGGAGACCGTGTCATAAACGAGTTAAGATATGGGGTTGTTCGACCTATGTTGAAAAGCAAAATTAGGACAAGCTCGAGGCAATGTCAGTTCAGTATAAGTTTGTAGGATATCCCAAATATTCTTTAGGGTATATCTTCTACCACTCTGAGGAGCAAAAGGCGTTTTGTTTCTCAGCATGCCACCTTTTTAGAAAAGGAATTTCTTGTGAAGAAATTTGTGGACATGAGGTGGAATTGGAAGACGTCCCAGCTGAACAAACTAACAGCTGATGATTTGGTGAACCAAAGGATTCAATAGTCTCCAATGAACCTCAGCCTCTCTACGAATCTGGTAGGTTTCCTTATCCACTTGAGAGATACTACGGTCTTCTCGGTGACAGTAGGAGTGAGGATTGCATCATGGTAGATGATGGTCCAACCAGGTTCAAGCAGGCCATCATGAGTGGCGACTCTATGAAACGGCTGGATGCTATGCAATCAGAGATGGAATCCATGTACACCAACAAAGTATGACTTTGAATGTTGCACCTGAAGGGGTAAAACCCATTGGGAGCAAATGGATCTTGAGGATATTCTTGGTGTAGATGGAAAAGTTGAGACATTCAAAGCTATGCTTAAGTCCATCAAGATTAAAGCAAGCATCACGGAGTTGAAACATCTGTTTCATATGGTAGTAAAAGAGTTTGACTTCATCAAAAGGTAGATGGACCTCGTATATACAAGAAAGTTGTAGAGAATAAGGTTGTCTTCCACGTATTATATGTAGAAGACATACTCTTGACAGGAAATGGTTTCCTATGCTACACTCGGTCAAGCTCCTCTTATCACGAGGATTCTCCATGGAATATCTGGATTATACCTACTACATCTTGTGGATTATGATATTTGGTGATAGATCTAAGTGGATGTTGGTAGTGTCCTAAATCCAGGTACATTAAAACCGTACTAAAGGGGTTTAGTATGGAAGATTCTAAGCGTGGTGGTTTGCTCACTTACTCAGGAATCACCCTCTCCAAAAAGATGTCTTCCAAGACTGATTTGGAGAGAGCTCACGTGCAAAGGATATCCTATGCTTCGGCAGTAGGCTCTATCATGTATGCGATATTATGTAACACACCAGATGTAGGTAACTCACTAGGTGTAGTGATTAGAAATCAATCGGATCATGGGAGAATCACTGGAGCTGTGGAGGTCATTCTTAAGTACTTGAGAAGCACTAAAGAAATGTTCTTGGAGTTTTGTAATGGTAAACTCCAGTGGGAGTCCTTTACCAATTCATGCTTCCGGCGTGATAAGGTTGACTGAAAGTCAGTCTCGGGATTTATCATTACCTTCAGTGGAGGGACGGTATGTTGGAAGAGTTCCAAGCTATATACCGTAGAAAACTAGACGATAAAAGCTGAATACATCGCTACCAATGATGCTACCAAAATAGATGTCTGGATAATTCTTTTTCATGAGATGAACATGGGTCATACCATTGAGCGTCCAATAACTGTTATTTTGAAAACAATGGAGTTGTGCCTTTGGCCTAGGAACACCGGTCCCATCAGCGATCTAGACATATTCTGAGGACAGTATCACCTGATCAAGAGGATGGTTGATCTCCCAAGGATCGAGGTCAGGAGAGTTGACGCGAAGGATAACACGGCGGATCAACTCAAAAAAGCATTTCCCTAAAGAGACTTCTATAGGACGTTGAGTATGAAATACTACGACAAATGGCCTTAGTGCAAGTGGGAGATTTTTGGTTATATGTATGCCCTAGAGGCCATTACTGTACATGTGATGTATATTGTAGTGGATGCTTGGACATATATAGAGAGGACTTTCTAGCTCTACATGATAGTATGCTATCTGGTTGCACTTTATCTTAACATGTACACGTATTATCACTCAATTACATGTTGATAAAGCCCTTAGGATGAGTACTTGACTACCAGGATAATTATGCAAATCATACTAATGGGGAAGAGGTAGTCGGTAAGCACATCCTTCAAATGTTCCTAGTCGTTGGAGTGTCGAGACGGGGCATCGATACTCCAGAGTAGACTAGCGTATGCGCTTCTTGATCCAAATGATGGGCGATGGATGATCCCACATCCATTAGTGTTTGACATCAGAGAAGGTATACAGATGCTCAATAGAGACTGGGTACACTGAACAGACTCGCCGAGAACTCTTAGATGGTATTATACATTTCATCAGATAGCAGTTCTCTGGTGACACTGGTACAGGTTAGTCTGTCGACCCGAGATCGTCATAGAGTCTTGTGTGATTCCCACTGTGCTTTGATTTCCACCTTACCACATTCAAGAGATCATGCAAAACGGTAGTTTTTGGGTACAGCCCCGAGTCACATGGAGGCAGTGAGCGATAGGAGGGGATTTCGTCTCTCCCAGTATTGGGGGTTGATGTTGCGCTATGCTTGATTGGGCATAATAGAAAATCCCTGGCCAGGGTTGCTGAGATCTATTGGTAAGTGTTATCAGTAGTTTCTCGAACCGTTATGGACCTTGCATCGGCATGACTTATCAGGCTATTGAGGTCTGACGTTATACCACCCCTAGGCTGCGATATGCAACATATCAGACGGAGAGACCGGACTGTACGGTAGTATTACTGATTGGATTCGCTGGTGTATGAGCAGGCTTGCTTATTGATCTTCTGATCGCTCAATACCCAGATTGACGTTACGTTTAGCAGACCGCTTGCGGCTTGTGGGTGTGTGATATGATCATCACCTACTACCGGCGTATTGACGAGTTTTTAGAGTCCTATACAGAGCTTTCCTGGTTCATGCGAAACGAAGTAGGAGCACATTTGTGATATGTGCGGGACCGAGATTAATACGAGTATGTGATACCGTATTTTATTCTCGCGATATGTGATATCGGTCGGTTATATGTGATATAGTCGGGTTATCGGATTAAGTATTGATTCGATGAGTTGTTACATTTGATACTATTCGGTTGTATGTGATATAGCCGGATTATTAAATCAAGGGTTGATTTAATAAATTAGTGAATAATTATATATGTGATATATTAATTTACATTAACCAATATTAGCTTACTTAAGTTATCTTTTTCTCACTAGTGTACACTTAGTATATATGTGATATATATTAATGTACATATTTTGTGTCAAGCTAGATGCCACAATCTACAAGGGTGTATGAGACTCACACCATGCTTATAATAATGTGAGGTTTTTTTTATTTAAGGTAATTCAATATTAGTTAGAAATTGTCATGCTTGGAAGCTTGGAGAAGCTTGAAGCATCTATGACTTAGTCTACTGGTTTTGTTTCACTTATAGATATTTATTAACCTAACCATTATTGTTAGCCATGGTTCATTCTCTACATGATTTAGTATATGACACTAACTCACCCATGGTTGTTATTCTCACCTCATGACTTTTTATTCTCATCTCCACTTCATCTTCTTCTTCATCATGAGAAAGCTTTCCAGCTTTTCTCAAGGTGATGAAATATTGTGAGATAAATTAATCTAAAGTGAGCCCAATTCCTACTTAATAATCCTCTACTATATTATCCATTTAGTTTAGGGTGTTTGCTTCACTAATCTACCATTAGTGAAGAGGTAGCATGAGCTTGAGTCTCCTCGACGTAGATCATCTTCGGCCTCGAAGACTTCGAGCAAGCATGTTTATTTCTTCATGTGAACCCTTACTAGAGTTCGTGTGTTCACTACTTGGAGCGAAGTGACTACTACACAGAGTTTTAGAAGTGAAGGACCAGTCTACAAAGGTTGTAAGCCTCATTCACTTAGATGTAAAGTTGTTTGCATTGCTAGTTCGTCTAAATATCTAGTTAAGATTCTAGGGTTAGGGTTCTTTAATACGGCAAAAATTTGAAAACGGCATGAACGATGCCTCCCTAAACCTTGCTGCCGTCCTAGGGAACCCTACAGTATTCCATATTCACTTAGATGTAAAGTTGTTTGCATATTGCATTGTCTAATTCTCAAGTTAAGATTCTAGGGTTAGGGTTAAGTAACATAGCAATTTTTTTGAAAATGGTATGGACGATGCCTCCCAAAACCTTGTTGTCATTCTAGGAAACACTACATCATGTTACCTAGGAACTGCTACATGACGATAGGTATAGTACCAACCAACAGTTCCCCACTAGTCCGTCAAGAGTAACTCATAACCCAATGACCACCTGCATACTATCTCCAGTACGACGTATTAATGGCTGTGGGACAGACCATCTCCCCTGCTGGGATGAGAAGCGTATACATTAGTATACTCTGGAGTATTGATGCCATGTCTCGATAATCGTACGCCTAGGGACCTGTATAATGATGTACTTATAGACTACCCAACCCCCACTAGTGTAACTGCCATCACAACACTGGTAGTCAACAAAAGATCCTAAGGGCTCTACCAATATGTATTAGCGATACGCTAAAAGAAACATACACACATATTAAGATAGAAACAAACTAAGTAACATACTACCATATTGATCAAGACTGTCATAAAATCTGTGTATATCCCAAGCTTCCAAAATGTAATATACAAACTAGTACTATACAATAATGGTCTCTAGGGCATATATCACTAACACCTTCTGCAACCAATACCTTATCAAGGTAGATGCTCATGATATTTCTATCAAGAACAAACTTATATCCATCTTTATCAAGTAAAGAAAGTGATATAATGTTTCAAACCATGGAAGGTACATAGTAGAAATTGTTCAAAATCATAGTATTGCCAATTGGCAATGCTATGTGATATTCACCGACGGTAGCAGCATCAACTTGTGCTCCGTTCTCTACAATGAGGGACATATCACCAGGTCCAACTATCCTACTTTTTCTCAGTCCCTACAATAAATTATAGATATGAGATCATGATCCATTATCTAATACCCAGGAGGTAGGACTGAACGAAAAGCAGTTCTCAATAACAAGAACACATGAAGGAGACGCAATAGTATGCTTCTTCTTCGATGGGGTCAACAAGGAATTCATACAATCCTCTTTCCTCTGCTGATACTTATGACCGTTGTCATTGCTGGGTTCCTTGGCACTCCTACTTGGTTTTATAAGGCATCAGGTATGCAATTTTAAAAAATCTAGAGAGCAAAGCAACCCAAACCAAGGATCTAACTAGAGAATTAGGGTTAAACAATACAAGTAAACAACTTTACTCTATGTGAACAAGGAATAAAACCTTTGTAGACCGGTCCTTCATTTCTAAAGCTCCATGTAGTAGTCCCTCAGCTCAAAGTGGTGCTCTCCCGGACTTTCGGTAGGCTCCACTAGGCGAAAGGAACAAGCTTGCTTAAAGATCATCGAGGCCAAAGATGATCTACGTCGAAGAATCTCTAACTCAAGCTACCTCTTCACTAATTGATGAACTAGTGAAGAAACGACCTATACTAAATGGCTACTTTGGTATAGATTGGTGAAGTAGGAATTTGCTCACTTAAGAATAATTTTTCCCTCTTTCTTTTCTTCACTCAGTCAAAGCTAGAGAGCAAGGAATGAGATGAAGAAAATGATCTCAAGTGATCAAGTGTGAACCATGGGTGAGAAAATATCTCATATAACTCATGTAGAGACTTAACCATGGCTAAAGATTAGAGTTGGGTTATTAAATATCTAGAGTAAAACGAAATTAGTGGACTAAGTCAAGTCTTACACAAGCTTCTACAAGAATCTTCAACCATGATAATTTCCACCTAATTTTGTTTTCCCGCTTCATAATTAAATCCCCATATTATCTTAAGTATGGTATGAGACTCATACACCCAAGTCCAATGTATCATCAAGCATGGCACATATACAAATACATTAATAAATATCACATATATAATGTTATGTATTATGATAAAACATTTTCTTAAGTGAGCTAATATTAGTTAATGTATATTAATATATCAAATATATAATTACACATTAAATTATTAAATCAACACATGATTTAATAACCCGACTGTATCGTATACAACCGACAAATATCATTTATATGTATATCACATATACATATAACATATCATTGAATCAACAATCTGGTTATATCACATATAACCTGTATTGCGAGATTGGAATACGGTATCACATATAGGTATTAATCTCGGTCCTGCACATATCAAATATGTGCCCTACTTCGTTTCGCATGAGCTAGGAAACCTCTGTGTAGGACTCTAATGACTCGTGAATACGTCGGCAGTAGGTGATGATCATATCAGTCACCCACAAGCCGTCAGCGGTACTAGATGGACGTAACGGCTACCCGGGTATTGAGCGATCAGAAGATCAACAAGCAAGCTTGTCCATACTCCTGTGAATCTATAACAACCGAGTCCAGTTATACCAATTCCAGTTACCGTATATGTATGGTGTGTGGTGTTGTTTCATTTATCTTGCTTGACTGTAGCCAGTTATAGTTTACGCCGACATGTCTTATTCTGCATATAACAATTTAGGTCACCTAAAATTAAATTAAAAATATTTGTCATGGCCTGCTCGATACCCCTAACCCTGTGGTAACATCCTTGCATCGTGTTCTCGTCCCGTTCGGTGAAACGGACGTGTTTGGACGTCTCCGCGCACGCTAGTGTGTCCGTTCTTGGGGGTATGCTTTTTAATTATAAAATCCTTCATTTTAATTTTTGGAACCTGCCAATAATTTTCTTTTTCGAATTCAAATTTTTGGACCCAACCTGGGCGCAATTCTGAAATACTTTGTATTTCCGCCAAATCCTTTTTTTGAAAATTTATTAAATCGGTTAAAAGATTTTTCTACAGTTCAGGAACTTTTGCCCACAACGAAGTATCTTCAGAAAATATTTAACAACCTTCTTCCTAAAACAAGTCCTTTTAAATTATTTTCCGAGCCAATCAAATTTCTTTTCACTGGGCCCCACACTTTACTTTCCTCCACTAAATCTTTCTCTTTTTCTTCCTTTATTGGCCACGAGCCAATCGCAGCCCTCACTTTCCTTCACCGGGCCCCACATTCTCTCTCTCTCCTTTCCCTTCCTCTTTCTTTCTCTGCGACGAGCCCTCTCTCTCTCTTCTCTTTCTCTCTCCTTTCGCGCCCACTCTCTCTCCTATCGCGATTACTATTCACTCTTCGATTCTCGTCACCACTCTCGCGATCGGGCCACCTTCCTTCTGCGTCTCCTTCTTCGTTTCTTCTTCTGTTTAATCGCCGCAGCCTCGCCACGAAAACTCCAACCTCAGATCACCTTCCTGAAACCTTAACTCCCTCATCTCCCCAACTCCAATCGAGCCTTGTCATCTCCTCCTCCTCTCCATATTCTTCATCTCCTTTCTCCTCCGAAGCCTCTCCTCTACACACACCCACCGAGCACCCTTCAACACAACATCCCCGAGCGTCGCCGACGATCCCAGCATCGTACCCACCATCATCACTATCTCGTCTCCATTGTTATCTCTTTCTCCTCACCGTCATCATCTTCTTCTCTTTCTTCTACCTCGTCCGAGCTAGCCCCACCTTCACCTGCGCCTAAGAAACCCACTTTCACCGTGTCAGCCCATCGCCGCCGACCACGCTCGCCATCGCCGTCTCTCCTCTCTCTACTTTTTCTCCTCTGTCCCTCTCTCTTTCACATGAACGCTGCACACTCCTTTACCCAAAACCCTAGTTTAACCCAACCACATCCTATCAGCAAAACCCCACTGCCGGAGCTCCGTTCACCGCCAGTGACTCCTTCGCATCACCTCTTTGCAAGCACAATACACATTTCTGGTAAGCTCTCTCAGGTCCTCTTCTTCTTTTCCCGTTCTCCATCCTTTCTTTTCTTGATTTATATTTTGTATCTCATGTTCACTATTCATCTGCTGCCGGAATCCGGTCGTACCGACGACGATCCCGACGACCCAACAAGCAACTCTGACCTGTGTGATCCCCTCATACGTTGTTTGGATCGTTTCCGTGTACCGTGCACGCACCGCGACTTTTCCCGCTGACGCGTAACGTTCCGTTTACCGTTTCTTGAATCCGTCGAGGCAAGTGAAACTTGCTACATGCTAATTAAATTACTATATAACCATTTGAGTGCATGTTAATTTTGTAGTTTACATTTAATGCCATAGTTTCCATTTTACCAGTTCGACTTCCCGTTATATCATTTTAGATTCATCGTTCGAAACATACCTTATGGCATTTAGTTCTATTGTACATAATACCTACAATCCTATATCATATAATACTTATTTGCATGACTGACAGTACCCTTTTATATTATATACCCTGTCGGACGATTGTATGCATACAAATCATCCGATTCATATTTAAGTATATCTTTAGATTATTTAGTATACTTTAACATGAACTTAACATCTATGATGGTTATAATGTATGAATGTAATGTTGAAACTATATCTTAAACGCAAACTGATAACCGTACATCTAATAATTTAACCTATACCTATTTGCACGTCATATTACATTTTCCAGTTTACTGTTCTATTAGTACCCATGCTTGTTTACTTATAACCATGATTATGCTAGTTTGATTGTGAGCACCCACATGATATCTTGTACACCTGACATGACTTGTTACGCCTATTACTTGACCCGACATGGTACCGTGCGACTCTTGACATGACATGACACTTATATACACTACCCGGCTTGACCTGATGTACCATGGTCATACTCGTTATCTGATCTTGTGTCTAATGCCAACGAACCAGGCCTGTAGTCCTTACGGACCGTTCTTGTTGTCTATCCAGACAAACCTGCACTTACCTGATTCTGAGTCGGCATTAGTCCTTGATTACTTAATTCCTGACTTGAACACATATTTTTAGTTATATGTATGCCCTAGAGGCCATTACTGTACATAAGATGTATATTGTAGTGGATGCTGGGACATATATAGGGAGGACTTTCTTGCTCGACATGATAGTACGCTATCTGGTTGATCTTTACCTTAACGTGTATACTGATTGTCTCTCTGTTACATGTTGGTAAAGCCCTTAGGATGTGTACTTGACTACCTGGACTATGATGCGGATCATACTAGTGGGGATATGGTAGTCCATAAGTACATCCTTCACAGTCCCTAGTCGTGGGTATATTGAGACGGGGCATCGATATACCAGAGTAGACTAGCGTATACCTTCTCGACCCATACAGATGGGCGATGGATGATCCCATATCCATTGGTGTTTGACATCATAGATGATATACTGGTGCTCAGAAGAGACTGGGTACACCGGACGGACTCGCCGAGAACTCCCAGATGGTATTATACCTCACGTCAGATGGCAGTTCTCTGGTGACACTGGTACAGAGTAGTCTGTTGACCCGAGATCGTCATAGAGTCTTGTGTGGTTCCCACTGTGCTTTGATTTCCATCTTACCATGTCCAAGAGGGCGTGCAAAACGGTGGTTTTTGGGTACAGTCCCGAGTCACATGGAGGCAATGAGCGATAGGAGGGGATTCGTCTCTCCCGGTATAGGGGGTTGATGTTGCGCTGTGTTCGATTGGCTATAACAGGAAATCCGTGGCCAGGGTTGCTGAGATTTACTGGTAAGTGTTACCAGTAGTTTCTCGAAGTGTTATAGACTTCATATCGGCACGACTTATCGAGCTATTGGGGTCTGACGTTTACCACCCCTAGGCGAGATATGCGACATATCAGACGATAAGACCGGACTGTACGGTAGTGTTACTGGTTGGATTCACTGGAGTGTGAGCGGGCTTGCTCGTCGATCTTCAGATCGCTCAATACCCGGGTGGCCGTTACGTTTAGCAGACCGCTTGCGGCTTGTGGGTGTTTGATATGATCATCGCCTGCTGCCGGCGTATTGACGAGTCTTTAGAGTCCTACACAGAGGTTTCCTGGCTCAAGCGAAATGAAATAGGAGCGCATATGAGATATGTGCGGGACCGAGAATAATGCGTGTATGTGATACCGTATTCCATTCTCGCGATGAATGTATCGATTAGGTTATATGCGATATACCCTAGTTATCGAATCAATGATTGATTCGATAAACCGATACATTGGATACTAGTCGGTTATATGTGAAATGACCGGATCGTTAAATCAAGCGTTGATTTAATGATTTAATGTATAATTATATATTTGATATATTACTTTGCATTAACTAGTATCGGTTCACTTTAAATGGATATTCTCACTCGGGTGTGCGCATTGCATATGCGATATGATTTTGTGCACATGATTGTATCATGTTTGATGATACATGCTTTTTGGTTAAGTGTAAAGTATTAAACTATGGTTAAGTGGATGATTAGGGTTTTTACTTATTCATTTATTTATTTATATAATCATTTTGGAAATTATTTAAGGATGGTGGCTTATTTTGTTTTATGTTGAAGCTTCTTGAAGCTTTGATCAAGTCAACCATCCTTATCTCATCCTTAACCCTAACCATTCCAACTAACCTTGGTTTAATCTCTACACTTGACCATGGTTTACATTATGATAAGTTTTGATTTTCTTTTCATTTTTTGATAATAACTTATCATAATATTAGCTTCTTCTTCTTCATCTTCCTTCACTTGAAGAAAGCAAGCTCCATCAATGGTGATTGATGGAAATGAGTGAGAAATCCAATTCTAAAGTCCATCCACTTCCTATTTCTTCATCCTCTACCTCTTGCCAAGTAGTAGAGTGTGTTTCCTTCACAAGTTTTCATGACTTGGTGAAGGTGGAGCTTGATTTAGCGATGCCTCGACGTAGATCATCTTAGGCATGGACATCGACGACCTAGCTCGCCTATTCTCCGATGAAGCCGACGCTAGAGCCCGGGAACTCACTAGGACAGCGAGGGGACTTCGTTGCGGAGCTATGGAGGTGGAGCACCGGATCTACAAAGGTTGTATTTCCGTTTGCTTGTAGTTAAGTGTTAACTAGTTTATTGTTTCGCCTAGATATCTAGCCAACGATCCATTCTAGGGTTTCTCGGCACCGTTTAAATTTGAAATTGGCATGGTTGATGCCTTGTGAGACCTCATTAGGGTGCCTAGGAACCCTACAGTGGTATCAGAGCCTAGCTAGAGCCTTAGGCGAAGTCTAGACGTAATTTGAAGTCCGAACGAACCCGAAACCCAATTCCAAACATGCTCTCTGTCCTTTTTCTAAAATCTGGGATTTTTCAACATTAAAAAAATGCAGAAAAATCAGCAGGTGATTTTAAGAGGTACTGTGAAATTCGTGCTCCTAACTCCATCAAACTGCCGCGGTTCCGCGGCACGAGCAAGGCTCGTGCGGCGGTTCCGCGGCCGTACGACCACCTTATTTAATATATTTTACACAGTAACTCCTAATTGATAGTGCTGGATTTTCTGGGAATTTTTAATATTTATTCAAGAGTTGAATTTTCTGGGTTTGTTTTGGGGATTCGGTGTTTCGATCGGAGTATCAAATTTTGTCTATGTGGCTTTCCGGATAAATTTTAGAATATGTTAAAAAGTTCGACCGGATATAAATACCCAATTTTTCCCCTGTCGGGAAATTTCCAATTGTTGGATTTTTCCATAGTTTAACGACGTTCTAAGTAGTGCAAGTAACGCGATGGACCCTCTAGAAGACAACAAACCTTAACTCGATTATGTGACCGTCTTGAACTGCCCTTTGAACTTTCGGGTTTGGGGCAGTACGGCGTGCCACATGTGAGGCGTTGGCTTGACCCTTATACGGCTGGACCGTTGGTACTGAGGCACGAACTGAATGTTGTTAGACTTATTTCATGTGTTGATCTATATCGGGAAAACTTGGGTGTTTGACTGTTCGATCGAAAAGTTTAACATTTTCTATTTATCTGGAATGGGATACAATAATTGGAATTCACAAGAGTTATGTGATAACTGAATGAATGTTATAAACATAGCAGTTTAGTCTCACTTGATCGGTTGCTACGGAATTTTGATGCGATCAAAAGTCCGTCGCAATCACGTAGCGTACGCGGATACTCGCCGGGTAAACTTAATAGACAGCCTCACTCCATAGCCCCGACCAAGTGACTGTAGGAGAACCCCGTCGCCGAAAGCATCCGTTCGGGTGCTCGTGGTAGCGGTGTTCCGCCTTGGTGCACTTCGTCGACGGTATCAGGGGTGCGGCCGCCTACTAAAGTTTGCGACGAGCATTCGATCAGGATGTCTGGAATCTTGTTGAATTACCTGACTTGATATTGAAAAGTGTTTTCGATTTTGAGACTAAAATGCGGGGTTTATAAATGTTAGGCATGCGATGTCTAAGTAATTCATTTGGTCGGGCATGCGATGTCTGAGGTGGTTGCGGATTCCAACTGTTGTAGTTTTACACTTTCTTTTCTGTGACCGTAAGTGTAATATGTGATATCGCCGGTTTCGTTGCTATATGTCAACGACAATTGGGATGCGCATATTTACTTACGTTGATGACATGTGATGTTATGTGTTGCTGGATATGTTATATTGGATCGTCGTGTTTGAATAGCCCGGGGTTTTTTATGTGAGATGAGTGTTTTTCATTTTCATTCATGTAAAAAACTTTTATGTAATATTCTTTTATTGGGGCACTTCCAGGTTGCAGAAGATGTCACCGTTTGTATATTATTTACTTTTCCGCACTAGGATAGACCCAAGGAGGAGGGCACAAGTAACCGGGTTCTGGAGTCCAGTGGGAGACCAACTCGAGGAGTCGAGTCTGCGTCTCCTAACTCTAGAATTGGTAGGGTTGCTTGCCGCTCTCGTAGGGGTCTAGGGGTGTGGGTTTGGCTATTCATCACGACCGTGGAATCCGTGTTTTATACTGGCTCGTATTGAAAACACGGACGTCCTAGTATATCCAATATTTTATATGTTTCTTCTGCTGCGATATCTGTGATGTGATCATGTGATGTTCTGTGATAGATACAGTATATAGTATATATGATATATTATATAGGCGTTACTTATGTTTTACACCCGCGCTAGCCCTGCCCCGCTCTGCGGTTAGTTACCTAACCTAACGGTGCACGAGGGGACATCGAGGCGAATGCGGATGGCATAAGTGTACGTCGTATTTATCTGTGATGTTTAGGTACTTAAATGATGGGACTTCATTAATATGATTAATGAAAGAAAAGAAACCTAAGATGTTGCAGAATCGAATTTCAAAATAAAACAGGTAGCTAAAGTTCTTTCTTTGCACAGCGGTATATATGATATATCCTGCACCTTATTCGATGAGGAAAGGACCGAGATCCCTTCACCGGGAGTGACTCCTTTAGCAATAACTGGTAGATGCTACACACTCGGTTTGTCTTTTGATTGCTTTTAAGAGTTTTTACTTTGCACAGTGATATATGTGATATATCCCGCACCTCATTCGATGAGGAAAGGACCGACGATCCATTCACCGGGAGTGACTCCTTTAGCAAAACTAGAAAAGCATCAAAAACACTCCATTTCAAAATCATTTGATTCTACAACGATATCAAGTTCATTACGCAATAGGTTTTCAGAAAAACCTGTCGTAGCCCTCCGTCATTTCAGATAAGTACTAGTTAGTATTCGTGCTGCGGTTGTTTGGCCTCCGTCAAGGCGTAGTGTACTGTAGCTAACTAGTGCTTATCTGCTAGCATATGATGCGATTGGATTTGGGTATTCGTACGGCGTTGTTTGGCCTCCGTCAAGGGTCGTGCGGGTGGGTTTAATTCAATCAAGAAATGTACGGGTTGAACTTGACTAGCGGACTATGGGTTGTTTGGCCTCCGTCAAGGTCATAGGACGCTAGGGGTAAAATATTATCGGGAATTTCAAGTGTTGAAATTTGCAATGAGATTGCATACCTTCTATGAGATAGTTGGATCCCGATACCCGCTGCGAGTAAGAGTTACTCCTGGGAGAGTTTTATACATTACAATTAGCCGATCAAGTAGGTGTCTAGAAAGGTGTCAACGGGGTTACGCCTCTGGGAAAACGAGGTTTACATTAATTAGGTTCGTGCGAAAGCACGGGGGACCTCCCTCAAAGTACCGACACTGGCCTGGCTGAAAGATTGGCGAACTTGTAATGTGTAATTAATCCCGGCTAGTCTTTCCTTTTAGGGTTTGAAGGAAGATTTGATAAAAAGCAGTGGGAGCCATCCTGATTAGATAAAATAATAACCAATCTATTCTTGTAAGAGCGCACGCTGAGTGTTTTCTTCTCTCTCTCTCCTGGTAGCGACCATATCACATCTTAATCAAGATAATAATACGGAATATTGACCGAACCCGCTTGTTATACTGAGCTGGGGAACGTTGGTCCCGCTCCAACTTATAATTGTTATAAGACAGAGCAGGATATTGGGGATTACCAGAATTCCCGTGCCGCCCAAACGAAGAGAGTGCATGCTGATGCATCATCTTCGGGTGTGTTCATTATATAGAACTGTTTCTCAGTATCCTTTACGTCCTGGGTATATGATACCGGATTAGGATCCCATACATGTAATCCGTTACATGGGCTACAGAAAGGTAAAGAACTGAGAACGGGTGATAAGTTTCATGAGACAGAAAACGGGGCAAGTGTTGCAGCCAAGTCTGTCGGTCACTGTCACCCTGTATTACCAATACATTGATTCTGAACGAATGTTATTAGATACCGAACCTGATATACAAAATCATGTCTTTATCATTAAAGAAATGATATAATTTTGTATTGTTGGATAATGTTTTAAACATTTCCTATATCAAAAGTTGATCGGTTCAGGCACGTTATCTAAAAACATTAACGTTCTAAATCAAACTACAGTTCTTAGTATACAGAACACACACAAGGGGAAGAGTTCAGAAATGAACGAATCCTTCTTGAGGCATTGTAGACTAGGTCATATCAATGCGACCCGACTAGCTCAAGTTACTTGTAGATGCATATTTAAATCAGTTTGAATTTACATCTTGTGAAACTTGCCAGTCATGTCACAAAGATATAATGACACCAGCTCTGTTTATTGGAAACAGAGAAAGAGTTAGTGAACTCTTGGGATGATACATGTTGATGTATGTAAGGTCCCCTGTCTACACATGCCGGGACTGATTCTTTATACTTCATTACATTCTCTGATGATCTTTCGAGTTTCAGACCTATGTTCCTGTTGAAACACAAGTCCGAACCTTTTGAGATATTCACAGAATATAAGTTAGAAGTAGAGAACCAAAATACGGGTATAAGTATTATGTCCTATGATGAGATCAGGGAGGAGAATACTTGTGCATGGAATTCCTGGACTATTCTAAAGGAGAATGAGATTCTCTCTCAGCATTACTCCTCTGTATACACCATAGCACGATGGTATATCGGGGTGGAGCAATTACACCCTATGTGATAAGGTGTGCTCTATGATGAGTACTACTGAGTTACCTATTTCCTTTTTGGGAGTTATGCGCTTGAGAAGATGCATTCCTATTGAATAGGGTTCAAATCAAATCAGTTGCCTACCATTTCATATATGATATGATAAGGGAAGAGCCCATATCTTAAGTTGGTTAAGATTTGGGGTTGTCCGGGCTATGTCTAAAAGCATAATCCGGACAAGCTCGAGGCAAATACTGTTATGTAGAACTGGAATGGTTCCAGCTATACAAACTACAGCAGATGATTTGATAAAACCAAAGGATTCAATAGTTACCGACGAACCTCAGCCTCTCCGCCGATCTAGTAGGGTTCCTCACCCACCTGAGAGATACTTCGGTTACTCTATGACAGTGGGAGCGAGGATTGCATCATAAGATGATGACCCAACTAGTTTCGAGCTGGCCATCAGGAGTGGGACTCTGTAAGAATGGCTGGATGCTTAGTGATCTGAGATGGAATCCTTATACACCAACAAAGTATGGACTTTGGTTGCTATATCTGAAGGGTTAAATCCCCATCAGGAGAAAGTATATCTTGAGAAAATTACTTGGTGTATATGGAAAAGTTAAGACTTTCAAAGCTAGACTTGTTAAAGCTTTTCGTCATCGACCAGGCGTGGATTATGATGAAACCTTTTCAAGTAGCTATGCTTAAGTCCATCCAGATCCTACTTGCCACGGCTACCTACCATGACTACGATATCTGGTGGTTGGGTGTCATGACAACTTTTCTAAATGATGTTTTAGAAGAGAGCGTCTATAAGTACACAGCCAGAGGGCTTCGTAGACAGTGGGAGCAGCGGAAACGTGTGCAAGATATTTTATAGGATAAAGCAGGCATCGCGGAGTTGGAACATCTGTTTTGATGGATAAGCCAAAGAGTTTGACATCATCAAAATGGTAGATGAACCTTGTATAAACAAAAAGGTAGTAGGGAGTATGGTGGTGATCCTCGTAGAGTACGTGGATGTTATGCTCTTGATAGGGAAGGAGTTTCCTATGCTACGCTCGGTCAATCTCCGCTTATCATAATGATTCTCCATATAGGATCAAAGTGATACCGCCTAAATCCTGGGTTTTGGATCTATGAGATAGATCTAAATGGATGTTAGGATTCTCACTAGTTGTAGTGAGAAGGTATCAATCGACCCTGGGGAGAATCACTGGAATGGTTCCAGGGTGATAAAAACGACTGAATGTCAGTCACAGGCATTGTCTTTACCCTCAGTAAAGGGACGGTATGTTGGAAGAGTTCCAAGATAGATACCGTGACATACTAGACGATAAAGGCAGGATACATCGCTACTTAAGATGCTACCAAAGAGGCTGTTTGGGTGTATGTTGGTTCATGAGATGAACTACGTTCCAACCATTGTGAGACAATGGAGTTGTGGCTTATGCCAAGGAACGTCGGTCCCATCAGTGATCCAGACATATTCTAAGGCGGTGTCACCTGATCATGGAGATGGTTGATCTCCAAGGAGATCGAGGTTAGGAGAGTAGACTCAGAGGACAACACAGCGGATCCACTCACAAAGGCCTGTTCCCAGAGAGAGATTTTTATGGGATGGTTGAGTATGAGATACTACAACCACTGCTATCAGATGGCCCTAGTGCAAGTGGGAGATTGTTAGTTATATGTATGCCCTAGAGGCCATTACTGTACATAAGATGTATATTGTAGTGGATGCTGGGACATATATAGGGAGGACTTTCTTGCTCGACATGATAGTACGCTATCTGGTTGATCTTTACCTTAACGTGTATACTGATTGTCTCTCTGTTACATGTTGGTAAAGCCCTTAGGATGTGTACTTAACTACCTGGACTATGATGCGGATCATACTAGTGGGGACATGGTAGTCCATAAGTACATCCTTCACAGTCCCTAGTCGTGGGTATATCGAGACGGGGCATCGATATACCAGAGTAGACTAGCGTATACCTTCTCGACCCATACAGATGGGCGATGGATGATCCCATATCCATTGGTGTTTGACATCAGAGATGATATACTGGTGCTCAGTAGAGACTGGGTACACTGGACGGACTCGCCGAGAACTCCCAGATGGTATTATACCTCACGTCAGATGGCAGTTCTCTGGTGACACTGGTACAGAGTAGTCTGTTGACCCGAGATCGTCATAGAGTCTTGTGTGGTTCCCACTGTGCTTTGATTTCCATCTTACCACGTCCAAGAGGGCGTGCAAAACGGTGGTTTTTGGGTACAGTCCCGAGTCACATGGAGGCAATGAGCGATAGGAGGGGATTCGTCTCTCCCGGTATAGGGGGTTGATGTTGCGCTGTGTTCGATTGGCTATAACAGGAAATCCCTGGCCAGGGTTGCTGAGATTTACTGGTAAGTGTTACCAGTAGTTTCTCGAAGTGTTATAGACCTCATATCGACACGACTTATCGAGCTATTTGGGTCTGACGTTTACCACCCCTAGGCGAGATATGCGACATATCAGACGATCAGACCGGACTGTACGGTAGTGTTACTGGTTGGATTCACTGGAGTGTGAGCGGGCTTGCTCGTCGATCTTCAGATCGCTCAATACCCGGGTGGCCGTTACGTTTAGCAGACCGCTTGCGGCTTTTGGGTGTTTGATATGATCATCGCCTGCTGCCGGCGTATTGACGAGTCTTTAGAGTCCTACACAGAGGTTTCCTGGCTCAAGCGAAATGAAATAGGAGCGCATATGAGTTATGTACGGGACCGAGAATAATGCATGTATGTGATACCGTATTCCATTCTCGCGATGAATGTATCGATTAGGTTATATGCGATATACCCTAGTTATCGAATCAAGGATTGATTCGATAAACCGATACATTGGATACTAGTCGGTTATATGTGATATGACCGGATCGTTAAATCAAGTGTTGATTTAATGATTTAATGTTTAATTATATATTTGATATATTACTTTGCATTAACTAGTATCGGTTCACTTTAAATGGATATTCTCACTCGGGTGTGCGCATTGTATATGCGATATGATTTTGTGCACATGATTGTATCATGTTTGATGATACATGCTTTTTGGTTAAGTGTAAAGTATTAAACTATGGTTAAGTGGATGATTAGGGTTTTTACTTATTCATTTATTTATTTATATAATCATTTTGGAAATTATTTAAGGATGGTGGCTAATTTTGTTTTATGTTGAAGCTTCTTGAAGCTTTGATCAAGTCAACCATTCTTATCTCATCCTTAACCCTAACCATTCCAACTAACCTTGGTTTAATCTCTACACTTGACCATGGTTTACATTATGATAAATTTTGATTTTCTTTTCATTTTTGATAATAACTTATCATAATATTAGCTTCTTCTTCTTCATCTTCCTTCACTTGAAGAAAGCAAGCTCCATCAATGGTGATTGATGGAAATGAGTGAGAAATCCAATTCTATAGTCTACCCACTTACTATTTCTTCATCCTCTACCTCTTGCCAAGTAGTAGAGTGTGTTTCCTTCATAAGTTTTCATGACTTGGTGAAGGTGGAGCTTGATTTAGCGATGCCTCGACGTAGATCATCTTCGGCATGGACATCGACGACCTAGCTCGCCTATTCTTCGATGAAGCCGACGCTAGAGCCCGGGAACTCACTAGGACAGCGAGGGGACTTCGTTGTGGAGCTATGGAGGTGGAGCACCGGATCTACAAAGGTTGTATTTCCATTTACTTGTAGTTAAGTGTTAACTAGTTTATTGTTTCGCCTAGATATCTAGCCAACGATCCGTTCTAGGGTTTCTCGGCACCGTTTAAATTTGAAATTGGCATGGTTGATGCCTTGTGAGACCTTATTAGGGTGCCTAGGAACCCTACACATATAACATGGGGTATGGGGAAATCAGTATTGTGACCGAACGTAACTCAAAGGGCCATCCTATTGTTTGCCGTTCTTCCGGGCGTTACGGAATACCCATTGTTTGCCGTTCTTCCGGGCGTTACGGAATACCCATTGTTTTCCGTTTTTCAGGGCGTAACGGAATATCCATGGTTTGCCGTTTTTCCGGGCGTTACGGAATACCCATTGTTTGCCGTCTTTCCGGGCGTTACGGAATAACCACCGACGAGTTACGATGAGTATTACATTACTTGGTTTCGAAGACTTTAGAACGCATAACCCGTAGCACAGTTTAGATACCTCTGCACGTTACTTCTACTGACACCTTCACTGTTATATATTCTCATTATGTTCTTGCTCATACTCAAACCTGCATGCGTTATTACCCTGTCAATATTATTGCTTGATTGTTATGAAGCGCTGACGTCTGGGTTTTTCATGGCCCAGATTCCGTACCTTTGCTGCAGTCCGGTCTGGAGTACTTCAACCAGCAGGCTGAGCAGTGAGGTTTCCGTATTAGTTAGTTCTTTTATTTCTGCATTTTATTCGTGATGTGAGCCCGTATTATGGGACATACATTCCAGTTATTTGTATTGGATCTTTTGCTTCCGCACTTTTATTTATTCTTGACTCATGTTATCTTGGCTTATGGACATGTTTTGGAT
Source organism: Agapanthus africanus (assembly GCA_030015575.1). Taxonomy (NCBI): domain Eukaryota; kingdom Viridiplantae; phylum Streptophyta; class Magnoliopsida; order Asparagales; family Amaryllidaceae; genus Agapanthus; species Agapanthus africanus. The sequence continues at coordinate 223,759,375 of JASDDO010000029.1, forward strand.
AGTTATATTTTGTTCTTGATATCTCTACAGCCGTAATATGACTGTGGATGGATACTTCCTACCCACAGGTAGCATGGTTGGCTATGTCACGTGCCCAATTTAGCGTACTCTGGGAAGCGGGGCGTGACATGGTTCTTTTGGTATCAGAGCCATTGGTTAGTCGGGTTGATTCTTTTGTAGTTGGGTATTGTACCCAATACACGAATCAGAATACCCGTGTTTAGGAAACATGTCCTGCCACCTTGCCGTTTACCGTTCTTGGATCAAGTCCTTCCTGAATAAATCTTTTATGATGTGCAGACTTCCTTTGCATATCGACTCGAAACCTAATTCCTGGTTATCTTTAGGACTTAGGCGACTTGGATGGAGTTATGTAATTATAGCTATGATACCGTGGCATAGTTACAATGCTGTACTCTATTTAAGTAACTCGGAGTTCTAGTCTTGATCTATATTTTGAATCTATTATCACGTTAATCTTGGGTGTTTTGATTTCAGGAGTATGGCAGACAAGAATCCGAAGACCTACCAAAGGCATGTTGACGAAGCCGCCATGCTTGGAGTGATACGGGAAATGCTGGAGAACCAAAAGCGACAGACCGAGCTGATTCAGCAACAAGCTGAATCTTTTCAGGAAGGTTTGTGGACCGTTCAGCAGTCCATGAGCAATGTTATAGCCAGACCAGTGGATCGTGTGGGTACCGTGGCGGATTTCAGGAGACTGGGTCCGTCTGTATTCACTGGTCTAGAGGAGCCTTTGCCAGCGGAACAGTGGCTGGTTGATACGGAGAATTTATTTGTTGCAGCATAGATCCCAGAGGATAAGAGGGTGGATGTGGTACGCATCCAGCTGGTAGACTACGCCCGTGAATGGTGGCTTGTGAAAAAGACCCGTTTGCCCAAACCGATCAGTTGGACGGATTTCTCGAAGAGTTTCTTGGAGAAGTTCTTCCCGCGGACTGCACGGGAGGAAATGGAGGAAAGGTTCGTCAATTTGAAGCAGAACGGCGCACCTGTAGATGTGCATGCAGCTGAGTGGACACGGCTCAGTAGATTTGCGGGACATTTGGTTGCCAGCAGTGCTGATAGGGCAAGAAGGTTCATGCGCAGTTTGGATGTGGACATCCAGAGGCAGATTGTCTCCCTGGGTTTGACCACTTTCTCACAAGTACTTACAGCAGCCCGAGAGAAGCAGAGTCTATCTATGAAGACCGGGGGTACATCGTAGCCAGCGGTTACAGCACGGAAGCCGGCATTTGCACCAAATCGAGCTCATGGACGCAAAGGTATTCCGGTGGACAGGCGTGGCGTTGTACAAATGAAGAAGCCAGTTTTGCCCGAGCAAAGGGGAAGGGTGTTGTGCGATTACTGCCAACGACCGGGTCATTATCGAATAGATTGTCGTAAGAGGCTTGGACTGTGTCTTATTTGCGGATCAGCAGATCACACCATTGATACTTGTCCATCAAAGTTAAGGTTGATGGAAGATACTCAGAAGCCACCACAGAGACAGTTTCAGGAGCAGAAGCTGATAACTCAGGGACCCAATTAAGCTCGAGCCTTTACCATGACGGCTGAAGAGGCTAAAGCCCCAGGGGAAGTCGTTTCAGGTACCTTACTTGTTCATTGTTTTCATGCATTAGCGTTTTCAATTCTAGTGCATCCCATTGATTTATGTCGTCCAAGATTATTACTATACACTCGAAGAATTGCACGACCCTGTTTAGTTTTCGGACATACATACTGGGAATGGGAAAATCATAACTAATAGAAGGTGTAAGGACTATTCTGTTGTTATTGGCGGACGGGAGTTAATTGCAGATTCCTTAGTGGTTGTTACCGGCAGTTGTGAAGTCGTCTTGGGATTGGATGTCTCGGCGCTTTCCATGCTCTCTTTGAGCGTAGAGTAAAGAAAGAGAATTTCCAGATTCCCGGACATCCAGAGGTTGTCTAGAGAAAGAAATTCTATCAGGCTAGTTGAGTTTAGGGCTAGGCCGACAAATAGTATTCTTGTATGGAAGTGGTTAAGGAGGACGCGCCAGCTGTCGTTCGAGATTTTATGGACGTGTTCGAAGACACACCTGGATTACCGCCGAAGAGAGACATAGAGTTCGCAATTGATCGTATTCCTGGTGCATCGCCAGATTCTAGAGCGTTTATCCAATGGCACCAGTTGAGTTGGAAGAAGTTGAGAAGCAGGTCACTGAATCACTTGAGAAGGGATGGAATCGAAGCAGTAACTCGCTTTGGGAAGCTCCAGTCCTTCTAGTAAACAAGAAAGGTGACACAAGGAGGATGTGCATCGACTATTGAGATTTAAACCGGGTGACTATTAAGAACAGGTACCCGATCCCTCGCCATTGGCGAATTGTTAGAACAGCTTAGTGGCGCAAGGGTATTCTCGAAGCTGGATTTGCAGTCTAGATATCATCAGGTCCGAGTTAAACCAGAGGATATTTGCAAGACTGTGTTTCGAACTCGGTATGGACATTACGAGTATTAGTGATGCCCTTCGGAGTAAAGAATGCAACGGCGATATTTATGGACTTGATAAGCCGAATCCTTCCACCATTCTTGGACCAAAATTATAGTGGTATTTATTGAAGGGCATGCAGAATATTTGGTGATCGCACTGCGGACAGTGAGGCAAGGAAGATTGTACGCAGAGTTGAGCAAGTGCGAGTTTTGACTTGAAGTAGGGAAGTTTTGGGGCATATCGTAGCTTGAGATGGAATCGCCGGAAGATTGCAGCCGTTCAAGATTGGCCGATTCCAGAGTATGTTGTAGAGATCAGAAGTTTCTTTGGACTTGCCGGGTATTACAGATATTCATGAAGAACTCATGAAGGAGGTGCAGTTCAGCATGTTCCGTATATCCAGGAGGCACGAAGATGTACCGAGATTTGCGACAGCATTTCTGGTAGGAAGGCTGGAAACAGGAGATTGCTCGTTTGGTAGCAGAGTGCTGAGTGTGTCGCAAGTTGAGGCTGAACACCGAAGGGTTGCTGGTTGATTGCAACCATTTCCGACTCCTCAGTGGAAGTGGGAGCATATGACCATGGATTTTGTGACGACTTACCGCGGAGTTCAAAGGGCAACATTGCAATATGGGTGATTGTTGATCGTTTGACCAAGGCAGCTCATTTTATTCCTTTTCAGGTTGGTCAATCAACAGAAACTTTGGCGGAGCGGTACATGCAGGAGATTGTAAGATTGTATTGAGTACCGGTGAGCATCGTGTCTGATCGGGACACTCAGTTCTTATCACACTTCTGGAGGAGTTTACAGGAAAGTTTGAGGACTCGATTGAAGTTTAGCACAGCTTATCACTCTCAAACTGATGGTCAGTCGGAGAGAACAACCCAAACTCTTGAAGATATGTTGAGAGCATGCATGTTGGACTTCAAGGGTTCTTGGGAGGATCATCAACATTTGGTGGAGTTTTCTTACAACAACAGTTTCCAGGCAACTTTTCAGATGGCTCCATTTGAATCTTTGTATGGTCTCAAGTGTCGTTCACCTGTTCGTTTGGACGACATAGGTGAACGAAGATTGTTGGGACCAGATTTGGTTGTGCAGACAGTTGAGAAAGTTAACACTATCAGAAATCATATGAAACCAGCACAAGACCGACAGAAGAGTTGGGCTGATAAGTCGAGGAAAACTCAGTCTTCGATTCGTTGGACCCTTTGAGATCAAGGAGCGTGTTGGTGAGGTAGCATACCGTTTGGCGTTACCGCAGTCCTTGGTGAATATCCACGATGTGTTCCACATATCTCAACTCCGTAAGTATGCTCGGGATGAAACACATGTGTTGGATCATTCGGAGCTGACTGTACGAGAAGACTTGACTTTTGAGGAGCGACCAATTACGATTGTGGATCGAAGGGAAAAGGATTTTAATAACAAGGTTATTCCTCTCATACTTGTTTCTTGGTGTAATCCCTCACATGGAGAGTAACTTGGGAACGAGAAGATGAAATCCGACAGAAGTTTCCCATCTTTTCTTGTAGATTTGTTGGTTGTTTATCCCTTTTGTATTCTTGGAATTTCGAGGACGAAATTCTTTTTGTAGTTGGGTATAATGTAAAAACCGAGTCTAGTTATACCAATTCCAGTTACCGTATATATATGGTGTGTGGTGTTGTTTCATTTATCTTGCTTGACTGTTGCCTGTTATAGTTTACGCCGACATGTCTTATTCTGCATATAACAATTTAGGTCACCTAAAATTAAATTAAAAATACTTGTCATGGCCTGCTCGATACCCCTAACCCTGTGGTAACATCCTTGCATCGTGTTCTCGTCCCGTTCAGTGAAACAGACGTGTTTGGACGTCTCCGCGCACGCGCGTGCGTCCGTTCTTAGGGGTATGCTTTTTAATTATAAAATCTTTCATTTTAATTTTTGGAACCTGCCAATAATTTTCTTTTTCGAATTCAAATTTTTGGACCCAATCTCGGCGCAATTCTGAAATACTTGTATTTCCCCCAAATCCGTTTTTTTTAAATTTATTAAATCAGTTAAAAGATTTTTCTACAGCTCAGGAAGTTTTTCACACAACGAAGTATCTTCAGAAAATATTTTACAACCTTCTTCCTAAAACAAATCCTTTTAAATTATTTTCCCAGCCAACCAAATTTCTTTTCACTGGGCCCCACACTTTACTTTCCTCCAGTAAATCTTTCTCTTTTTCTTCCTTTATTGGCCACGAGCCAATCGCAGCCCTCACTTTCCTTCACCGGGCCCCACATTCTTTCTCTCTCTCTGTCCATTCCCTTTCTCTTTCTCTCTCTTTCTCTCTCCTCTCGCGCCCACTCTCTCTCCTATCGCGATTGCTATTCACTCTTCGATTCTCGTCACCACTCTCGCGATCGGTTCACCTTCCTTCTGCGTCTCCTTCTTCTTTTCATCTTCTGTTTAAACGCCGCAGCCTTGCCACGAGAACTCCAACCTCAGATCACCTTCCTCAAACCTTAACTCCCTCATCTCCCCAACTCCAATCGAGCCTTGTCATCTCCTCCTCCTCTCCATATTCTTCTTCTCCTTCCTCCTCCGAAGCCTCTCCTCTACACACACCCACCGAGCACCCTTCAACCCAACATCCCCGAGCGTCGCTGACGATCCCAGCATCGCACCCACCATCATCACCATCTCGTCTCCATTGTTATCTCTTTCTCCTCACCGTCATCATCTTCTTCTCCTTCTTCTCTCTCGTCCGAGCCAGCCTCACCATCACCTGCACCCAAGAAACCCACTTTCACCGTCTCAGCCCATCGCCGCCGACCACCCTCGCCATCGCCGTCTCTCCTTTCTCTCCTTTTTCTCCTCTGTCCCTCTCCCTTTCACATGAACCCTGCACACTCCTTTACCCGAAACCCTAGTTTAACCCAACAACATCCTATCAGAAAAACCCCACTACCGGAGCTCCGTTCACCGCCGGTGACTCCTTCGCATCACCTTTCTTCAAACACAAGACTCATTTCTGGTAAGCTCTCTCAGGTCCTCTTCTTCTTTTCCCGTTCTCCATCCTTTCTTTTCTTGCTTTATATTTTGTATCTCATGTTCACTGTTCATCTGCTGCCGGAATCCGGTCGTACCGACGACGATCCCGACGACCTAGCAAGCAACTCTGACCTGTGTGATCCCCTCATACGTTGTTTGGATCTGTTACGTGTACTGTGCACGCACCGCGACTTTACCCGACGACGCGTAACGTTCCGTTTACTGTTTCTTGAATCCGTCGAGGCAAGTGAAACTTGCTACATGCTAATTAAATTACTATATAACCATTTGAGTGCATGTTCATTCTGTAGTTTACATTTAATTCCATAGTTTCCATTTTAACAGTTCGACTTCCTGTTATATCATTTTAGATTCATCGTTCAAAACATACCTTATGGCATTTAGTTCTATTGTACATAATACCCACAATCCTATTTAAATCATATAATACTTATTTGCATGACTCACAGTACCCTTTTATATTATATACCCTGTCGGATGATCGTATGCATACAAATCATCTGATTCATATTCAAGTATATCTTTAGATTATTTAGTATACTTTAACATGAACTTAACATCCATGATGGTTATAATGTATGCATGTAATGTTGAAACTATATCTTAAACTCAAACTGATAACCGTACATCTAATAATTTAACCTGTACCTATTTGCACGTCATATTACATGTGCCAGTTTACTGTTCTAATAGTACCCATGCTTGTTTACTTATAACCATGATTATGCTAGTTTGATTGTGAGTACCCACACGATATCTTGTACACCTGACATGACTTGTTACGCCTATTACTTGACCCGACATGGTACCGTGCGACTCTTGACATGACATGACACTTATATACACTACCCGGCTTGACCTGATGTACCAAGGTCTTACCTGTTATCTGATCTTGTGTCTAATTCCAACGAACCTGGCCTGTAGTCTTTACGGACCGTTCTTGTTGTCTATCGAGACAAACGTGCACTTACCTGATTCTGAGTTGGCATTAGTCCTTGATTACTTAATACCTGACTTGAACACATATAACCTACGGTATGGAGAAATAAGTATTGTAACCGAACGTAACTCAAATGGTCATCCAATTGTTTGTCGTTCTTCCGGACATTATGGAATACCCATTGTTTGCCGTTCTTCCGGGCGTTACGGAATACCCATTGTTTGCCGTTTTTCCGGGTGTTACGGAATATCCATGGTTTGCCGTTTTTCCGGGCGTTACGGAATACCCATTGTTTGCCGTCTTTCCGGGCGTTACGGAATAACCACCGACGAGTCACGATGAGGATTACATTACTTGATTTCGAAGACTTTAGAACGCATAACCCGTAGCACAGTTTAGATACCTCTGCACATTACTACTACTGACACCTTAACTGTTATATATTCTCATTATGTTCTTGCTCATACTCAAACCTGCATGCGTTATTACCTTGTCAATATTATTGCTTGATTGTTATGACGCGCTGACGTCTGGGTTTTGCATGGCCCAGATTCCGTACTTTTGCTGCAGTCTGGGAAGGAGTACTTCAGCCAGCAGGCTGAGCAGTGAGGTTTCCGTATTAGTTAGTTCTTTTATTTCTGCATTTTATTCCTAATGTGAGCCCGCATTATGGGACATACATTCCAGTTATTTGTATTGGATCTTTTGCTTCCGCACTTTTATTTATTTTTGACTCATGTTATCTTGGCTTATGGACATGTTTTAGATAGTTATATTTTGTTCTTGATATCTCTACAGCCGTAATGTGACTGTGGATGGATACTTCCTACCCACAGGTAGCATGGTTGGCTTTGTCACGTGCCCAATTTAGCGTACTCTGGGAAGCGGGGCGTGACAGAATCCAACAACAACATTACCGATCAATCCAGTCTCTTCGTCTGATGTGTCGCATATCGAGTCTAGTGGTGGTAAAAGTCAGAACCCAGTAACTTGATAAGTCATGCCGATATGAAGCTCATAACGGGTCAAGAAACTACTGATAACACTTACCAGTAAATCTCCATATCAGCCCTGGCCAGGGACTTCCTGTTATGGCCAATCGAGCACAGCGCAACATCAACCCCCAATACCGGGAGAGAAGAAACCCCTCTTATCGCTCATTGCCTCCATATTGAAAGGTTCCTAGGCACCCTATAGTGGTCTCACAAGGCATCGAACATGCCAAATTTAAAAATTATGGTGCCGAGAAACCCTAGTTAACGGATCGTCGCTAGAATTCTAGGCGAAACTATAAACTGGTTAACTATTTAACTAAAGTTGAGATGCTACAACCTTTGAAGATCCGGATTTCCGCCTCCTTAGCTCCACGTGGTCATGTCCTCGCTGTCCATCATGAATCCTCGACTCGATCATCGGCTTCATCGGGAAAACAAGCGGAATAGGTCGTCGGCTTTGTGTCAAAGACGATCTACGTCGAGGTTGCACAAACTCAAGCTCCGACTTCACAAACTTGTGAAACTTGTGAAGTAAACACCCAAAACAACTTGGCAAGAGGTAGAGGGTGATGAAATAGGAGGTGGGTTCACTTTAGAATTGGATTTATCTCACTAGATCTCAAGTTGCCATTGTTGTAGCAAGCTTGAAGAAGAAGAAGAAGATGAGCTCAAGAAAAGAATATGATAAGTCTTGTGATAAAATAAATTTAAATCAAATACTTATCATAACTTGAATTAGGGTTAAGTGTAGAGAATTAACCATGGTCACTTGGATGGGTTAGGGTTAAGCATGAAGATAAGGATGGTTAGCAAAGTCAAAGCTTCATGAAGCTTCAATATAAAACAAATAAAGCCACCATTCTTATCTTAATCCATTTCAAATAAATAAATAAACAAATAAGTAAATGAATATGCAAAACCCTAATTATCAAATTAGCCATGGATTAATTCTATAAACTTAACTATATGATCAAGTATCATCAAACATGATACAAAGTAGTGCACTAAAGCATATCACATATACAATGTGCATCGAGTGAGAAAAATCCGTTTAAAGTGAACCAATACTAGTTAATGCAATGCAATATATCAAATATATAATTATGCATTAAATCATTAAATCAACATTTGATTCAATGATCCGGTCATGTCGCACGTGACCGACTAGTATGTAATGTATCGATTTATCGAATCAATGATTCGATAACTAGGTCATATCGAATATAACCAATCGAAACATATATCGCGAGAATGAAATGCGGTATCACATACACGCATTATTCTCGGTCCCGCACATATCTCATATGCGCTCCTGTTTCGTTTCGCTTGAGCCAGGAAACCTCTGTGTAGGACTCTAAAGACTCGTCAATACGCCGGTAGCAGATGATGATCATATCAAGCACCCACAAGCCGCAAGCGGTCTGCTAAACGTAACGGACACCCGGGTATTGAGCGATCAGAAGATCGAAGAGATTGCCCGCTCACACTCCTGCGAATCTGACCAGTAACACTTACCATACAGTCCGGTCTCTTCGTCTGATATGTCGCATATCAAGTCTAGGGGTGGTATACGTCAGACCCCAATAACCCGATAAGTCGTGCTGATGTGAGGCTCGTAATGGGTCGAGAAACTACTGGTAACACTTACCAGCAAATCTCTGATCAGCCCTGGCCAGGGACTTCCCTGTTACGGCGAATCGAGCACAGCGCAACATCAACCCCCAATACCGGGAGAGACAAAACCCCTCCTATCACTCATTGCCTCCATGTGACTCGGGACTGTGCCCAAAGACCACCGTTTTGCACGCCCTCATGGACGTGGTAAGGTGGAGATCAAAGCACAGTGGGAATCACACAAGACTCTATGACGATCTTGGGTCTACAGACTAACCTGTACAAGTGTCACCTGAGAACTGCCATATGACGTGAGGTATAATACCATCTGGGAGTTCTCGGCGAGTCCGTCCAGTGTACTCAGTCTCCACTGAGCACCCGTATACCATCTCTGATGTCAAACACCTATGGATATGGGATCATCCATCGCCCATCACATGGGTCGAGAAGCGTATACGCTAGTCTACTCTGGTATATCGATGCCCCGTCTCGATACACCCACGACTAGGGACCTTGAAGGATGTACTTATGGACTACCATGTCCCCACTAGTATGATCTGCATCATAGTCCAGGTAGTCAAGTACAAATCCTAAGGGCTTTACCAACATGTAACTATAAGACAGTATAAAGAGACTAGTGTACATGTTAAGATAAATAGCAACCAGATAGCATACTATCATGTCGAGCAAGAAAGTCATCTCTATATATGTCCAAGCATCCAATATAATATACATAATCTGTACAATACTGGCCTCTAGGGCATACATACAACTAACAATCTCCCACTTGCACTCGGGCCAGCTGCTGTAGTATCTCATACCGAGCATCCCGAAGAGTCTCTCAAACTGTATCTGGGGAATGGCCTTCGTGAGTGGATCCGCCGTGTTGTTCTTCGTGTCAACCCTCCTGACCTCGATCTCCCGGCGATCAACTATCTCCCGGATCAGGTGATACCGCCTCAGAATATGCCTGGACCGCTGATGGGATCTGGGTTCCTTGGCCAAAGCCACCGCTCCATTGTTATCGCAATACAAAGGTATTGGACGCTCAATGGATGGAACCACTCCAAGTTCAGTAATGAACTTCTTGATCCAGACACCTTCTTTAGCAGCATCGTTGGCAGCGATGTATTCAGCCTCCATCGTCGAGTCTGCCACGGTTTCCTGCTTGGAACTCTTCCAGCTAACCGCCCCTCCGTAAAGGGTAAAGACAAAACCCGACTGCGACTTAGAGTCGTCCTTATCACTCTGGAAGCTTGAATTGGTAAAGGACTCCACTTGGAGTTCTCCGTTACCATACACCAAGAACATATCTCTAGTCCTTCGCAAGTACTTGAGAATGCTCTTCACAGCTGTCTAGTGACTCTCTCCAGGATCAGCTTGATACCTGCTCACTACACTTAGTGAGTATGCTACATCGGGTCTGGTACATAGCATCGCATACATGATAGAGCCTACTGCCGAAGCATAGGGTATCCCTTGCATGCGAGCTCTCTCCAAATCAGTCTTGGGAGACATCTCTTTGGAGAGAGTGACTCCAGAGATCGTGGGCATGTTCCCACGCTTGGACTCTTCCATACTAAACCTCTTTAGTATGGTGTCAATGTACCTGGATTGGGACAATCCCAAAATCCGTTTGGATCTATCTCTATAGATCCTGATTCCCAATATGCAGGAGGCATCACCAAGATCTTTCATTGAGAATCTTTGTGATAAGAAGAGCTTGACCGATTGCAGCATAGGAATATCATTTCCTATCAAGAGTATGTCGTCCACGTACAATACGAGGAAGACAACCTTACTCTCTGCCACCTTCTTGTAGATACAAGGTTCATCTGGATTTTTGACGAAATCAAACTCTTTGATAACGACGTCAAAGCAGATGTTCCAACTCCGCGATGCTTGCTTTAATCCATAAATGGATTTAAGCAGCTTGCACACCTTCCCGCTGCTCCTACTGTCTACGAAGCCCTCTGGCTGAGTCATGTACACGCACTCTTCTAAATCACCATTTAGAAAGGCGGTCTTAACATCCATTTGCCAGATTTCGTAGTCATGAAAAGCAGCAATGGCAAGCATGATTCGGATGGATTTAAGCATAGCCACTGGAGAAAAGGTCTCGTCATAGTCCACACCTAGTCTTTGACGAAAACCCTTTGCTACAAGTCTAGCTTTGAAAGTCTCCACTTTCCCATCTACACCAAGTTTCTTCTTGAAGATCCACTTGCTCCCAATGGGTTTTACCCCTTCAGGAGCAACTTCCAAAGTCCATACTTTGTTGGTGTACATGGATTCCATCTCGGACCGCATAGCATCCAGCCATTTCACTGAGTCCCTACTCGTGATGGCCTGCTCGAAGCTAGTTGGGTCATCATCCTCCATGATGCAATCCTCGCTCCCACCGTCCATGAGAAAACCGTAGTATCTCTCAGGTTGGCGAGGAACCCTACTAGATCGGCGGAGAGGCTGAGGTTCATTGGGAGCTACTGAATCTTCTGGTTCCACTAAATCTTCAGTTACTGTTAGTGTATCTGGAACCTCTTCTAGCTCTACCACTTTGCCACTAATTTCTTTTTCAAGAAATTCCTTTTCTAAAAAGGTGGCATATTGAGAAACAAATACTTTTTGTTCTTCAGCATGGTAGAATAAATATCCTTGGGAATTCTTAGGATATCCCACAAACTTGCAAAGAACTGACCGTGCCTCGAGTTTGTCTGGATTTTGTCTTTTGACATAGGCCGGACAACCCCATATTTTAACTCGTTTAAAATATGGTCTCTTCCCACTCCATATCTCATATGGTGTGGTAGGTACAGATTTAGATGGAACTTGATTCAATAGGTATGCTGCTGTCTCCAGCGCATATCCCCAGAAGGAAATAGGTAACTCAGCTGTGCTCATCATAGAGCGCACCATATCTAATAGGGTGCGGTTCCTCCGTTCAGATACACCGTTGTGCTGTGGTGTATATGGAGGAGTCAGCTGAGAGAGAATCCCATTCTCTTTTAGGAAGTCCAGGAATTCATTGCTCAAGTATTCACCTCCTCGATCAGATCGAAGGATTTTAATACTTTTTCCGGTTTGGTTCTCGACTTCTTGTTTATATTCTCTAAATTTCTCAAAAGCTTCTGATTTGTGTTTCATTAGGAACACATATCCGAATCTAGAGAGATCGTCAGTGAATGTAATGAAGTACGAAGAACCATCCCTGGCATGTGTAGACATGGGACCACATACATCACTATGTATCAGTCCTAAGAGTTCGGTAACTCTTTCTCCGTGTCCCGTAAACAGAGTCTTGGTCATCTTGCCTTTGAGACATGACTGGCAAGTGTCATAAGATGAAAATTCGAAAGGTTTCAAATATCCATCTTTATGCAACTTAGCCAGTCATGTCACATTGATGTGACCCAGTCTACAATGCCACAAGAAGGATTTGTTGAGTTCAGAACTCTTCCTCTTGTGTGTGTTTGTTATGTTTAGAACTGTTGATTGATTTAGAACATAAATGCCATTGCATAACGTGCCTGATCCAACCAACTTTTGGTTATGGAAAATGTTCATAACATTGTCCTGTAATACAAAATTATATCCTTCTTTACTTAGCAAAGAAACCGATATAATGTTGCATATCAGGTTCGGCATGTAATAGCATTCGTTCAGAACCAATGTATTACCAGTTGGTAATACAAGGTGATATTCCCCGACAGTCTTAGCTGCAACAATTGCACCATTTCCAACCCTAATGTCTTTATCACCTTCTCCAAGTTCTCTACCTCTCCTTAGCCCATGAAACTGATTACATATATGGGATCCCGACCAGGTATCCAATACCCAGGACGTAGAGCAAATGGAGAAACAGTTCTCAGCAACGAACACACCCGAAGAAAATGCATCATCATGTACTTTCTTCATTCGGGTGGCATGGGAATCCTGGTATTCCCCTATATCCTGTTCATTCCTATAACTCTTATAAGAATGAACGGAACCAACGTTCCCCAGCACAGTATAACATGCGGGTTCGGTCAATACATCCATATTATTATCTTTATTAAGGCATGAAATGGTCGCTACCTGGAGAGAGAGAGAAGAAAACACTTTAGCGTATGCTCGTGCAAGATCAGATTGGTTATTATCTTATCTAATCAGGATGGCTCCCACTGCTTTTTATCAAATCTTCCTCCAAACCCTAAAAGGAAAGACTAGCCGGGATTAATTACACACTACAAGTTCGCCAATCTTTCAGCCAGGCCAGTGTCGGTACTTTGAGGGAGGTCCCCCGTGCTTTCGCACGAACCTAATTACTGTAAACCTCGTTTTCCCAGAGGCGTAACCTCGTTAACACCTTTCTAGACACCTACTTGATCGGGTAATTGTAATGTATAAAACTCTCCCAGGAGTAACTCTTACTCGCAGTGGGTATCAGGATCCAACTATCTCATAGAAGGTATGCAATCTCATTGCAAATTTCAACACTTGAAATTCCCGATAATCTTTTGCCCCTAGCAGCTATATGACCTTAACATAGTCAACAAATCATAAGTGCTAGTCAAGTTCAACCCGTCATTTCCCGATTGAATTAAACCCACCCGCACGACCCTTAACATAGTCAACAAAGTCGCACGACTACCCTAATCCAATCGCATCATATGCTTATACAGATAAGCACTAATTAGCTACCGCACACTACGCCTTAACATAGTCAACAAACGTAGCACGAATACTAACTAGTACTTATCTGAAATGACGGAGGGCTACGACAGGTTTTTCTGAAAACCTATTGCGTAATGAACTTGATATCGTTGTAGAATCAAATGAAGTTTTAAAATGGAGTGATTTTGAGGCTTTTCTGGTTTTACTAAAGGAGTCACTCCCGGTGAAGGGATCTCGGTCCTTTCCTCGTCGAATGAGGTGCGGGATATATCATATATATCGCTGTGCAAAGCAAAAACCCAAAAGCAGTCAAAAGCAAACCGAGTCTGTAGCATCTGCCAGTTATTGCTAAAGGAGTCACTCCCGGTGAAGGGATCTCGGTCCTTTCCTCATCGAATAAGGTGCAGGGTATATCATATATACCGCTATGCAAAGCAAGAACTATAGCTACCTGTTATATTTTAAAATCTGATTCTACAACATCTTAGGTTTCTTATCTTTCATTAATCACATTAATGAAGTCCCATCATTTAAATACCTAAACATCACAGATAGATATGACGTACACTTATGCCATCCGCATTCGCCTCGATGTCCCCTCGTGCACCGTTAGGTTAGGTAACTAACGACAGAGCAGGGCAGGGCTAGCGCGGGTGTAAAACATAAGTAACGTCTATATAATATATCATATATACTATATACTATATCCATCACAGAGTCACAACACAGATATCGCAACAGAATAAACATATGAAATATTGGATATACTAGGACGTCCGTGTTTTCAATACGAGCCAGTATAAAACACGGATTCCACGGTCGTGATGAATAGCCAATCCCACACCCCTAGACCCCTACGAGAGCGGCAAGCAACCCTGCCAAATCTAGGGTTAGGAGACCCGGACTCGACTCCTCGAGTTGGTCTCCCACTGGACCCCAGAACCCGGTTACTTGTGCTCCCCTCCTTGGGTCTATCCTAATGCGGAAAAGTAAATAATATACAAAGGGTGACAGCTTCCGCTACCTGGAAGTGCCCCAAATAAAAGAATATTACATACAAGTTTTTACATGAATGAAAATGAAAAACACTCATCTCACATAAAAAACCCCGGCTATTCGAACACGACGATCCAATATAACATATCCAGCAACACATAACATCACATGTCATCAACGTAAGTAAGTATGCATACCCCAATTGTCGTTGACGTATAGCAACGAAACCGGCGATATGAACATACTACACTTACGGTCACAGAAAAGAAAGTGTAAAACTACAACAATTGGAATCCGCAACCTCTTTAGACATCACATGCCTAACAGTTACAAACCCCGCATTTTAGTCTCATTATCGAAAACTCTTTTCAATATCGTATGGGACTAAACTGCTAGATTTAAAACAATCATTCAGTTATCACATAACTGTTTGTGAATTCCAATTATTGTATCCAATTCCGGATAAATAGAATATATCAAACTTTCCGATCGAACATTCGAACACCCAAGTTTTCCCGACACCGATCAACACATGAAATAAGTCTAACAACATTCAGTTCGTACCTCAGTACCAACGGTCCAGCCGTAGAAGGGTCAAGCCAACGCCTCACATGTGGCACGCCGTACTGCTCCAAACCCGAAGGTTCAAAGGGCAGTTCAAGACGGTCACATAATCGAGTTAAGGTTTGTTGTCTTCTAGAGGGACCATCAAGTTACTTGCACTACTTAGAACGTCGTTAAACAACGGAAAAATCCAACACTTGGAAATTTCCCGACAGGGGAAAAATTGGGTATTTATATCCGGTCGAACTTTTTAACATATTCTAAAATTTATCTGGAAAGCCAAATAGACAAAATTTGATACCCCGATCGAAACACCGAATCCCCAAAACAATTGCAGAAAATTCAACTCTTGAATCAATATTAAAAATTCCCAGAAAACTCAGCAGAATTTAGCAGGAGTTACTGTGCAAACAAAGTGGGCAGACGTCACCAATTGGCCGCTGATCAGCCGCAGAAGCCATGCTTCTGCCGCTGATCCGCCGCGAAAAACACTGTTCACCAGAAACTTTTTGCACCGTAATTCTTATTTTTTCCTGCTGAATTTTTTAGCAATTTTTAATTTGGAAAAATCCACTGTTTTCAAAAAAGTACAGAGAGCATATTTTGGGTTTCGGTTTTGGGTCGTTCGGACTTCAAATTCCGTCTACGCTTCGCCTAAGGCTCTAGCTAGGCTCTGATACCAGTGAATGGTTCCTAGGCACCCTATAGTGGTCTCACAAGGCATCGAACATGCCAAATTTAAAAATTATGGTGCCGAGAAACCCTAGTTAACGGATCGTCGCTAGAATTCTAGGCGAAACTATAAACTAGTTAACTATTTAACTAAAGTTGAGATGCTACAACCTTTGTAGATCCGGATTTCCGCCTCCTTAGCTCCACGTGGTCATGTCCTCGCTGTCCATCATGAATCCTCGACTCGATCATCGGCTTCATCGGGAAAACAAGCGGAATAGGTCGTCGGCTTTGTGTCAAAGACGATCTACGTCGAGGTTGCACAAACTCAAGCTCCGACTTCACAAACTTATGAAAATTGTGAAGTAAACACCCAAAACAACTTGGCAAGAGGTAGAGGGTGAAGAAATAGGAGGTGGGTTCACTTTAGAATTGGATTTATCTCACTAGATCTCAAGTTGCCATTGTTGTAGCAAGCTTGAAGAAGAAGAAGAAGATGAGCTCAAGAAAAGAATATGATAAGTCTTGTGATAAAATAAATTTAAATCAAATACTTATCATAACTTGAACTAGGGTTAAGTGTAGAGAATTAACCATGGTCACTTGGATGGGTTAGGGTTAAGCATGAAGATAAGGATGGTTAGCAAAGTCAAAGCTTCATGAAGCTTCAATATAAAACAAATAAAGCCACCATTCTTATCTTAATCCATTTCAAATAAATAAATAAACAAATAAATAAATGAATATGCAAAACCCTAATTATCAAATTAACCATGGATTAATTCTATAAACTTAACTATATGATCAAGTATCATCAAACATGATACAAAGTAGTGCACTAAAGCATATCACATATACAATGTGCATCAAGTGAGAAAAATCCGTTTAAAGTGAACCAATACTAGTTAATGCAATGCAATATATCAAATATATAATTATGCATTAAATCATTAAATCAACATTTGATTCAATGATCCGGTCATGTCGCACATGACCGACTAGTATGTAATGTATCGATTTATCGAATCAATGATTCGATAACTAGGTCATATCGAATATAACCAATCGAAACATATATCGCGAGAATGAAATGCGGTATCACATACACGCATTATTCTCGGTCCCGCACATATCTCATATGCGCTCCTATTTCGTTTCGCTTGAGCCAGGAAACCTCTGTGTAGGACTCTAAAGACTCGTTAATACGCCGGTAGCAGATGATGATCATATCAAGCACCCACAAGCCGCAAGTGGTCTGCTAAACGTAACGGCCACCCGGGTATTGAGCGATCAGAAGATCGACGAGATAGCCCGCTCACACTCCTGCGAATACGACCAGTAACACTTACCATACAGTCCGGTCTCTTCGTCTGATATGTCGCATATCAAGTCTAGGGGTGGTATACGTCAGACCCCAATAACCCGATAAGTCGTGCTGATGTGAGGCTCGTAACGGGTCGAGAAACTACTGGTAACACTTACCAGCAAATCTCTGATCAGCCCTGGCCAGGGACTTCCCTGTTACGGCCAATCGAGCACAGCGCAACATCAACCCCCAATACCGGGAGAGACGAAACCCCTCCTATCGCTCATTGCCTCCATGTGACTCGGGACTGTGCCCAAAGACCACCGTTTTGCACGCCCTCATGGACGTGGTAAGGTGGAGATCAAAGCACAGTGGGAATCACACAAGACTCTATGACGATCTCGGGTCTACAGACTAACCTGTACAAGTGTCACCTGAGAACTGCCATCTGACGTGAGGTATAATACCATCTGGGAGTTCTCGGCGAGTCCGTCCAGTGTACGCAGTCTCCACTGAGCACCCGTATACCATCTCTGATGTCAAACACCAATGGATATGGGATCATCCATCGCCCATCACATGGGTCGAGAAGCGTATACGCTAGTCTACTCTGGTATATCGATGCCCCATCTCGATACACCCACGACTAGGGACCTTGAAGGATGTACTTATGGACTACCATGTCCCCACTAGTATGATCTGCATCATAGTCCAGGTAGTCAAGTACAAATCCTAAGGGCTTTACCAACAGGTAACTATAAGACAGTATAAAGAGACTAGTGTACATGTTAAGATAAATAGCAACCAGATAGCATACTATCATGTCGAGCAAGAAAGTCATCTCTATATATGTCCAAGCATCCAATATAATATACATAATCTGTACAATACTGGCCTCTAGGGCATACATACAACTAACACATATGACTCAGTACTGTACCCAAAACAACCGTTTTGCACGATCTCTTTGTAAGTGCACGGCGGCGCCCCGGCCGTCAATCCGACGCCGGAACGCGGAAGCGGTGAAAACTTAAATTTTTGCGGACTTGGCAAAACGGCACCACCGCGCACTAAACCCCGGATCGTTAACCATTAACAAGTCTAAGCTAACTACAAGAAAGGGAATAGAGATATACCGACGATCCAAGTCCTCCGGTCTTCTCGTCATGGTCCCGATCTCCTGCGGAAAAGTCCCGTCTCCTCCTCATCGCCGGAAGTGCACCACATCGCCTTCTTCGTTTACGGGCTCCCACCTCAATGCCGAGGCAACTCGGGCACGAAGCCGGCTACTCGACGTGCCCAAGATTCGTTGTAGAATTCGTAGAGAAGGAGTCTCATTTTTGGGGTTTGGAGTTGTGCCATTTTGTGGAAGAAAAGAGAGGAACTTTTGGAAATGAACTAGAGGGCTTTTCTAGTGAGCAAGAGAAACCAAATGCCACCCATAAAAATGAATCCATCCCCACCATTTGGAATGGCCGGCCCCGACAAGAGGAGAAGGAGAGTGAAAATGGAGAGAGAGAGCTCAAAAAAAATGGGAGCCATTCTCATATCAAAAACAAGAGAGAGAGAGGAATGGTTATCATATGAACCAAATGATAACAAAGCAAAACCAACACTCAACTAACAACCATCTCTCATCATCAACAACCATCATCAAAACCATGATGATAAAGAAAGTCAAGCTATCATGAAGCTAGAAGTCAAGGTCAATGAGAGGCTATCATGATACAACAATAAGCAAAGAACCCCTCCACAAACACTTATTTGCAACAATGCAAATAAGCCCTCCTCCACCAATCTTCGGCCAATGAACGGAACAATGGAAAATTGGCCGAAACGGAAAACAAACTGGCAACTCCAAAAACTGTTCCCGTAATAAATTACAGGAAAACCCCGATACTGTGCATACACACCCGCATTTGTATTTCGACCGAAATACAAATGCAATGAGACAAAATCTACACTGTACTATACTAGAATCCGGCTTATACCAAAACCGGATAGTAATATCTGTTCGATCCTGATCCGTGCAATACCGCACGTATCTGATCGAACCCTGCCATATAACCATACGGCCTATAGTACAAACTGTCCGATCCTGATCCGTGCAATACCGCACGTATCTGATCGGACCTTGCCATATCTCCATACGGCCTCTACAACCTTTCGCCCGAAAGCTTGAGTAACTGAAATGTGGTGGACTCTAAAGACTCGTCAATACTATGGCTGTGGATTTAACCACTAGCACGTCAGAGGTATATGCCAATACGTGACGGGCCACCAGCTATTGACCAAAAGGGACGTCGATGAGGAAGCTCACCCCGACACCCAACTGAGCCTGTCAGTGACAATATCCGTGCAGTCCGGTCCGTTCGTCTATGAGCATCGCATGGCGGGCCTAGGGGGTTGGTAAAAGTCAGACCCCCAAAAGCGGTACAAGTCGTGTCGGAGTGTAGCCCAGAACACCCTGAGATACTACTGGAATACCTACCAGTAAATCTCCTTGCCTTGGCCAAGGACTTTGTGTAATGGCTCTCCTAGACACAGCACGACCTCACCCCCAATACCGGGAGAGACGAACCCCTGAAGATACGCTCACTGCCTCCATGTGGCTCGGGACTGTACCCAACTAAAACCTGTTTGCACGACTCCTTTGAGCCGTGGTAGGGTAGTAATCAAAGTACAGTGGGAACTCACACGAGACAAATGACGATCCCCAGGTCGATGAACTAACCTGCACACATGTCACCAGGGAACTGCCATCTGACGTCTGGTATATGACCAACTAGCATGTTCCCGGCGAGTCCTGTCCGGTGTACTCATAACCCAATGAGCACCTGTATACATCTTAGGTGATCCAACTGACACCAGTGGCTTGTGAGACCGGCCACCGCCCCTCGTCGGGGTCTCGACTGTATACACTAGTCTACTAATGGAGTATCGATGCCCAGTCTCGAAACTCCCACGACTAGGGACCTTTTAAGGATATGCTTGTAGACCCCCAGCTCCCACTTATATGATCGCCCTCATACTGCTGGTGGTCAAGCAAGAATCCTAGGGGCTCTATCAACGTGTAATAGCGACGTGTCAGGTCACCTAAAGCAGTACACGATGATAAAGGTAAACCAGATAGCATACTATCATCTCGAGTAAGACTGTCCTACCGGGATAGGTCCTCCCTCAATCATTGCAATCACGTACCTGTGATCCAATAATTGACTCTGAGGGCACTATCTCCAACACTCTTGAACGTGGTAAGGCAGAAATCAAAGCATAGTGGGAATCATACAAGACTCTATGACGATCTCGGGCAACTTTGTCGTTTACCATGATGCTTCTTGAGTGGGGCTCAGTTTTTTATTGATGCAGCATGATAGAGTTATCACTTATGCTTCCCGGCAGCTGAAGAAGCACGAGAAGAATTATCCCACTCATGATTTTGGGATGGCCGTGGTGGTCTTTGTGCTTAAGATTTGGAGACACTACTTGTAAGGGGAGTCGTGTCGGATTTTCACAGACCACCAGAGCTTAAAGTACATCTTCCAGCAGCGGGATCTAAATTTAAGACAGCGCCGTTGGATGGAGCTCGTGAAGCATTATGATTGTAAGATCCTTTATCACCTGGGAAAGGCGAATGTGGTAGCTGATTCTTTGAGTCGTAGTACGGGGGGTAGTTTTTCCCAGTTGAGCGCAGTTCAGAGACAGTCTTCTGCAAATTGGCAGATCTGGTGCGACAGTAGAGTACAGTTTGAGTTCACTTCCACTGGGGGACAGCTTGCTCATGTCCGCGCCCGTCCACTTTTGCTTGATCGTATTCGTAAGGCACAGCCCGACGATGCCCGTTCGTCTGAGATTCTTGAGCATGTTCGGCAGGGTAGAGATGCGGAGTTCATGATTGATGGCCAGGGTGTGCTACATTTTGGGACTCATTTGTGTGTACCTGATATCGGTGGGTTGAGATGCGAGATCCTAGAGCAGGCACATCAGTCAGCTTATAGTGTTCACCCAGCTTCCACCAAGATGTATTGTGACTTGAGAGATATCTACAGGTGGGCAGGGATGAAGAGTGATGTTTCAAATTTTGTTTCGAGGTGCCTGACTTGTCAGCAAGTCAAGGCTGAGCATCTGAGACCGGCAGGAGAGTTGCAGCCTTTTCCTATTCCGGAGTGGAAATGGGAATAGATATCCATGGATTGTTAGTTGTATGTATGCCCTAGAGGCCAGTATTGTACAGATTATGTATATTATATTGGATGCTTGGACATATATAGAGATGACTTTCTTGCTCGACATGATAGTATGCTATCTGGTTGCTCTTTATCTTAACATGTACACTAGTCTCTTTATACTGTCTTATGGTTACATGTTGGTAAAGCCCTTAGGATTTGTACTTGACTACCTGGACTATGATGCAGATCATACTAGTGGGGACATGGTAGTCCATAAGTACATCCTTCAAGGTCCCTAGTCGTGGGTGTATCGAGACGGGGCATCGATATACCAGAGTAGACTAGCGTATACGCTTCTCGACCCATGTGATGGGCGATGGATGATCCCATATCCATTGGTGTTTGACATCAGAGATGGTATACGGGTGCTCAGTGGAGACTGAGTACACTGGACGGACTCGCCGAGAACTCCAAGATGGTATTATACCTCACGTCAGATGGCAGTTCTCAGGTGACACTTGTACAGGTTAGTCTGTAGACCCGAGATCGTCAAAGAGTCTTGTGTGATTCCCACTGTGCTTTGATCTCCACCTTACCACGTCCATGAGGGCGTGCAAAACGGTGGTCTTTGGGCACAGTCCCGAGTCACATGGAGGCAATGAGCGATAGGAGGGGTTTCGTCTCTCCCGGTATTGGGGGTTGATGTTGCGCAGTGCTCGATTGGCCGTAACAGGGAAGTCCCTGGCCAGGGCTGATCAGAGATTTGCTGGTAAGTGTTACCAGTAGTTTCTCGACCCGTTACGAGCCTCACATTGGCACGACTTATCGGGTTATTGGGGTCTGGCGTTTACCACCCCTAGACTTGATATGCGACGTATCAGACGAAGAGACCGGACTGTACGGTAAGTGTTACTGGTCGGATTCGCAGGAGTGTGAGCGGGCTAGCTCGTCGATCTTCTGATCGCTCAATACCCGTGTGGCCGTTACGTTTAGCAGACCGCTTGCGGATTGTGGGTGTTTGATATGATCATCATCTGCTACCGGCGTATTGACGAGTCTTTAGAGTCCTACACAGAGGTTTCCTGGTTCAAGCGAAACAAAATAGGAGCGCATATGAGATATGTGCAGGACCGAGAATAATGCGTGTATGTGATACCGTATTTCATTCTCGCGATAGATGTTTCGATTGGTTATATTCGATATGACCTAGTTATCGAATCATTGATTCGATAAATCGATGCATTGAATACTAGTCGGTTATGTGCGACTGTATGTCCATGCTACCTCTCCCGGTACTTTCGGGGAGGCGGAAACGGTTTAAAAATCAATTTTTAGCGCAAGGGGCAACATGGACTAAGCAAAGTCGGGATCTTTGACTAAACTAAAACTAGCAAACTTAGCTAAAGAGAGTTAGCTACTCGGATGGAGATGGTTATACCTAGCTTGTCTTGAACTCCTTCGTCTTCGTACGCCGAAGATAGATCCACCTGAAAGCTCCAACCTTTAGCTCCTTCTTCGTTCTTTGAAGAAACTAGTTCACTTGGTTTGCTAAACCTAGTGAACTAGAATGAGTAGAGAAGAAATAGAATGGGATTTTATCTATGGTTCTTGATTCTCAACTCATGAGACAAGAGAACCATAGATCAAGAGAGGGAGCAAGAGGTTGAGGGTGAGAGCAAGAGGAGAGCTCAAGAACAAGAGAGAGAATGAGCAAGAAAGAATGAGCAAGTATTTTGTCTCTCACCCTCTCATAATCCAAAGCAATGATAACTCATCATATTAACAAAAGTCTTATGTGATGGTTAGAAGCAACCACAACCATATCATTTCATGCACTCATTTTACACAAATGAGCAAGTAAACAAAAGTCTTTGCCATGAAATGATGGATATGGTCATCATGATGGTCAACTAGTCAAGCCTAGTCAACCGGTCAACAAGTCAACAAAAGTCAACAAGTCACCAAAGTCAACAAGTCAACAAAAGTCAACAAGTCAACAACCATATCACCATAATACTTAATTAATATAATAGTTAATCACATATCATATTCTCATTAGGGTTGAGCATAAAGTCAAAAAGTCAACGGTCAACTGTCAACAACCCTAATGAGAATCCGCTGCCTCTGCCTCCCTGTCAACTGTGCATACACACCCGCATCCGCGTTCCGAGGAACACGAATACAAACTGGATAAATCCAATCCCATAAGGTATACTAGGATCTGGCATAAACCAAAGCCCGCTAGTGTAAACTGTCCGGACATTGTACGTGCACAAGTGCACGGATGTGACCGAACCCTGTCGCAAAACCATGCGACCTGTCGCAATACCATGCGACCTCTACTCTTTTGCCTAAAGGCGAAAAGCTTTCTGTGTGGGACTCTAAAGACTCGACACTACACTGGCAGTGGGTTTAACCACAGACCGCAAGCGGCACTAGCTGTGCGTAACGGTCCCCAGGTAATGCCGACAAGAAGACGGACGAGGCGAAACCCATCTGAACTCCTACTGAGCCTGAGTATGACATTCTCCGTACAGTCCGGTCTGTTCGTCTGATACATCGCATGGCGGGCCTAGGGGGCGGTAAACGTCAGTCCCCCAATAGCGGTACAAGTCGTGCCGGAGCGAAGCCCAAAACACCCTGAGATAACACTGGAAACCTACCAGTATATCTCGTTTGCCCTGGCCAGGGACTACTCGTGTAATGGCTCTCCTAGACACAGCGCGATGTCAACCCCCAATACCGGGAGAGACGAATCCTGTCTAACCGTCACTGCCTCCAAGTGCTTCGGGACTGCACCCAACCACCACCTGTTTGCACGACTCCTTTGAGCCGTGGTAGGGTAGTGATCAAAGTACAGTAGGAACACACCAGAGGCGAAGTGACAGTGTCAAGTCAGCGGACTAAGCTGTACTCATGTCACCTGGGAACTGATAACTGACGATAGGTATAATACCAACTAGTCAGTTCCCGACGAGTCCTGTCCAGTGTACCCATAACCTAACGAGCACCCGCATACTATCTCAAGTACGACGTACTGACGGCTGTGGGACAGACCGTCTCCCACACTGGGATGAGAAGCGCATGCGCTGGTCTACTCCGGAGTATCGATACCCTGTCTCGATAGTCCTGCGACCAGTGACCTACATAAGGATGTGCATATTGATTACCCAGCCCCACTAGTGTGACGGCCATCACATCGCTGGTAATCAAGCAAAGATCCTAAGGGCTCTACTAATGTGTATAGGCGATATACAAAAATAAACACATGTACACATTGAAGTAGAAACAAACCAAGTAGCATACTACTATTTTGAGCAAGATTGTATATACAAGGTGAATATCCCAAGCATCCATTGAGTAATATACAAACTAGTATGATACAGTAATGGCCTCTAGGGCATATACACTAACAATCTCCCACTTGCACTAAGGCCATGTACTGGCGTATCGAAGACCTATCATCTCGATCAGCCGCTCGAACTGAGTCTGGGGCAGGGCCTTGGTGAATGGATCAGCAGTGTTATCTTTTGAAGCGACTCTCCGAACCTCGATCTCCTGGCGATCTACGATCTCCCTGATCAGGTGATACCGCCTCAAGATGTGCCTGGATCTCTGATGGGACCTGGGTTCCTTCGCTAAAGCTATAGCCCCGTTGTTGTCGCAATACAGAGGTATTGGATCAACAATGGATGGAACCACCTGAAGTTCTTTCAAGAACTTCCTCATCCAGACAGCTTCTTTTGCGGCATCAGATGCAGCGATGTATTCCGCTTCCATCGTCGAGTCTGCAACGGTTTCCTGTTTGGAACTCTTCCAACACACCGCCCCTCCATTGAGGGTAAAGACAAAACCCGACATGGACTTGGAATCATCCTTGTCACTCTGGAAGCTGGAGTCAGCAAAGGCCACGATCTGGAGGTCTTTTCCGCCATACACCAAGAACATCTCCTTAGTCCTTCTCAGGTACTTGAGAATGTTCTTTACCGCTATCCAGTGTTTCTCCCCAGGGTTAGATTGATACCGGCTTACCACACTCAGTGCATAAGCTACATCCGGTCTGGTACACAGCATCACATACATTATAGAGCCTACCGCAGAAGCGTAGTGTATAATAGACATGCGATCCCTCTCCAAATCAGTCTTGGGAGACATCTCTTTAGAGAGGGTGATCCCGTGACAAGCCGGTAGGTTACCGCGCTTGGAATCTTCCATACTGAACCTCTTCAGTATGGTGTCGATGTACCTGGACTGTGAAAGTCCTAATATCCTCTTGGATCTGTCACGGTAGATCCGGATACCCAGAATGTATGAGGCATCACCCAGGTCTTTCATGGAGAACCTGTGTGACAAGAACCCCTTGACAGATTGTAGCATAGGAATGTCATTTCCTATTAAGAGAATGTCATCCACGTATAAAACGAGGAATACTACAGTTCTCGCTACAAATCTACTATAGATGCATGGTTCATCTGGATTTTTGATAAAACCAAATTCTTTGACCGTCTCATCAAAGCAGATGTTCCAACTCCGCGACGCCTGCTTTAGTCCATAGATGGACTTAAGCAACTTGCACACCTTTCCGCTGCTCCCACTCTGAATGAAACCCTCCGGCTGGTCCATATAGACACACTCCTCTAAATTTCCATTTAGAAAAGCTGTCTTTACGTCCATTTGCCAGATCTCATAATCGTGGAAGTCAGCAATGGCAAGAAGGATCCGAATGGATTTCAGCATGGCTACTGGAGAAAAGGTTTCGTCATAGTCCAAGCCAGGTCTTTGACGAAAACCCTTTGCTACCAGCCTAGCTTTATAGGTCTCAACCTGTCCATCTACACCAATCTTCCTTTTGAAGATCCACTTGCATCCTACGGGTTTTACCCCGTCTGGAGCAATGTCCAACGTCCATACCTTGTTGGGGTACATGGACTCCATTTCGGTCCGCATTGCATCCAGCCATTTCACTGAGTCAACGCTCTGAACGGCCTGCTGGAAGCTAGTAGGCTCATCATAATCTATGATGCAATCCTCTCTATCCCCGTCTATGAGAAAACCGCAGTATCTCTCGGGCGGATGAGACTGCCTACTACTCCTGCGGAGCGGCGTAGGAATGTCTTGTTCTGTTGAACCCTCTGGTTCCACTAACCTTTCAGTAATAGTCTGTGGTTCTGGAATTTCTTCCAGTTCCACTGCGCTCCCACTATTCTCCTTTTCCAAGAACTGGTGTTCTAGAAAGTGGGCATTATGAGAAAAGAGGACTTTTTGTTCCTCTGCGTAGTAGAAAAGATACCCCCTGGTGTTCTTTGGGTATCCCACAAACTTGCACAGTACTGAGCGTGCCTCGAGTTTGTCCGCATGCTGCTTTTTGACAAAAGCTGGACATCCCCAGATCTTCAGATATTGAAGATAGGGTTTCTTCCCACTCCACATTTCATATGGGGTGGTAGGCACAGTCTTAGTCGGAACTCGGTTCAAAAGGTATGCAGCTGATTCTAGCGCATACCCCCAGAATGATCGCGGTAACTCAGCGTTACTCATCATGGACCGCACCATATCCAATAGGGTGCGGTTCCGTCTCTCCGATACACCGTTATGTTGCGGGGTGTATGGAGGAGTAAGCTGAGAGAGAATTCCGTTCTCTTTTAAATAGTCCAGGAACTCGGCACTTAAGTATTCTCCACCTCGATCCGATCTTAGAATCTTAATACTTTTTCCGGTCTGTTTCTCTACTTCATTCTTATACTCCTGGAATTTTCCAAAGGCCTCGGACTTATGTTTCATTAAGAAGACATAACCGTACCTTGAGAAGTCATCCGTAAAAGTAATGAAGTAAGAATGTCCGCTTCGGGCATGTGTAGACATCGGACCGCACACGTCACTGTGTACGAGTCCCAAGAGCTCGCTCGCTCTTACTCCTTGTCCAGTAAACGGAGTCTTTGTCATCTTTCCTTTGAGACAAGATTGACAAGTGGCATACGATTGATATTCGAACGCATTCAAATATTCTTCTGTATGTAACTTAGTCAACCTTCTCTCATTGATGTGACCCAATCTACAATGCCATAAGAAAGTCTGATTTATTTCTGGAGACTTTCTTTTTTGTGTATTCTGGACGTTGAAAATCTGTGGTTGGTTTAATACGTATATACCATTACTCAATGTACCTGACCCAATCAAAACTTGATTAAGGTGAATGTTTACAATATTACTTACAAACGCAAATTCATAACCTTCTTTAGAAACTAAAGATACAGAAATGATATTACAAGTTGCGTTGGGTACAAAAAAGCAATTACGCAAAACCAAAACATGTCCATCTGACATTCCCAGGTGATAGTCCCCTACGGCTTTAGCATCCATGCTAGCTCCGTTCGCAACTCTGAGGGTCATGTCACCTGCCTTCAAAACCCTACGGTTTCTCAACGCCTGCAAAGAATTACAGATATGAGATCCTGATCCGGTATCCAATACCCAGGAAGTAGAGTTTATTGAAAGACAGTTTTCAATAACATACACACCTGAAGCTGAAGCTGCAACCTGCTTCAATTCCTGTGTTCTGGCCTTCCAGGCCCTGCAATCATTCTTCCAGTGTCCTTTCTTATGACAATAGAAGCATTCTTCCTTATCCACAAGCTTCCCCGCTATCTTTGTTGCTTTTGCTTTTCCCTTCGTATCCACTTTACTAACACCGCCCCTTGGTTTGGCGGGGGCCTTCTTCTTCTTTCCCTTGGCTTTCGCCTTGGACCTAGAAGAAGATGATCCTCCTACAAACAAAGTGGATGTATCCCTACCTTTCTGTAGGGTGCCCTCTGCGCTCCTCAGCATGTTGAGGAGCTCTGAAAGTTCAACCTCTTTTTCTTGTAAGTTGAAGTTCAGTATAAACTGGGCGTAAGTGGAAGGAAGGGACTGGAGAACTATATCCGTATATAGCTCACTCTCCAATTTGATCCCTAGGTCAGCGAGCTCCTCAATGAAGCCGATCATCTTTAGCACGTGCTCGGCTACTGATGATCCGACGGCCATTCTTGTCGAAAATAACTTTTTCGACGCTTCGTATCTTGCGATACGTGATTGCTCTCCATACAGTTCTTTTGTATGGAGCAATATGGACTCCATGTCCATATTCTCATGCCTCCTCTGATGTTCGTTGTCCATCGAGGCAAGCAGGAGGCACTTGGCCTTCGCGCTATCAATCTCCCAAGTCTTGCGAATTTCCTTATCCGCGACACTGGAAGTTGGACCAGGGACAGGGGGAGCTTTGGTGGTAAGAAGATACCCCAGCTTGTCATAAGTGATTGCTATCTTGACATTCCTGAGCCAATCTTTGTAGTTTGGCCCTGTCAGTTTGTTTTTATCTAGGAGTAACTTAAGTCCAGTCATGTTGATTGGTCGCTGCAATTAGGAGAGAGAAGAAGAAACACTCAGCATGATGCTCTTGCAAGTTTAGAGTGGTTTTTAGTTTGTCTAAACAGGATGGCTCCCACTGTTTCTCGAATCCCTCCTCAAACCATAAAGGAAGAATTAGTCGGGATCAATCCCACCGCACAATGCTTTCTTAACCGTTCAGCCAGGCCGGTGTCGGTACTTCGAGGGAGGTTTTCCAACGCTTTCGCGAAGTTCCTTAATTATAGAACCTCTTTTCCCTGGGGGCGTAGCCCCGCTAACACCTTTCTAGGCACCTACTAGGTTTGTAGCATTGATCGATTAGTGAGAAATTTCCCGAGGAGTAGCATATACTCACAGTAGGATCGGGATCCAAATATCATCGCGTGACGAAACTGAAGGAATCCTACCAGAATCATCACACTCCAAATGGTATGCAAATCTAGCAAGTTTCAGTACTTATGAAACTCCCGATGTGGATTTTTGCCCCATGCTCTTATGACCTTGGCGTGAGGTCAAAATGTCATAAGTCACATGTCAAGTTCGTCCCATCATTATCCAGGTTAATTTGAACCCACCCGTACATACCCTTGACGTAGGCCAAAATGGTAGTACGACTGTCTCAAACCAACACATTCTATCTATGCAACAGATAAATATCCGGCAGCTACCAATCACTATGCCTTGGCGTGAGGTCAAAATATATAGCTTGAATACTACCGAATATTTAACTGAAATGATGGAGGGCTACGGATGGTTTTGGCAAAACCGTGAACGTAGTGAACTTGATTTGGTCGATGGAACGAGATAGCTTTTAAATGGAGTGGCTCAAACTCCGTATTTTAAAAGTTTGTTTTGAAAAGAACCGAGTGGTTTTTCGAAAGTGTTCCAACGACTTTAACTTGGTTTATTATCTTGCATTAGTTCTTTTAATGCGCGATATTCTTGCATTAGTTCTTTTAATGCGTCCCATCAATTAATCCTACCATTGCAGAAAACAACCAAAATATGACGTACGCTTATGCCATTCGCATTCGCCACTGGGCCCCGTCATTACCCGTTAGGTTACTTAACTAACGACAGAGCGGGGGCTGGGCTAGCGCGTCTGTAAAACATAAGCAACGCCTAAATAATATCATATATAGATATACTGCAATGATAAACATTTCAGATCACAGATAAATACATTGGATATACTAGCAATCTGTAATTTGTACGAGCCTGTAACAAAAACAGATAACACGGTCGCGGTGAATAGCCAAAACCCCACCCAAGACCCCTACGGGTGCGGCAAACTACCCGCCAAGTACCCGAAGCGTAGCAACCTCCCTCATCTCCATGAGTAGGCCACTCGACACTTCGGCATACCCGGTAGTTTGTGCACCCCTCCATGGGTCTATCCTAGGAGCAAAAACAGTAAAAAGAAATTATACAATGACGGCTACAACCCCGACCCGGTTGTGCGGCCATACAAATAATTATTACATCAATTTACAAATTTACATGAATTGCAAGAAAAGAAAACTCTCGTCTCACAACCCCCGGCTATTCACCCGCGATAATCCAACATATTTATATACACATTCCAGCACATTATAGATCATGTATAACCCCGACCAATCGACTTATAGCGATTAGCCGACGTTCAATACATGCAAACATCATAGATATAACCATCATAGTCAAAGTGCAGTGAAGTTCGGAAAAAATACGGAATTATAGGACCCCAAAAGGAAATTTCTTTTCTGGAAAATCTGGGCACATATAATATATTTCAAAAATCCCAAAACCAACACAGACACACACTGCACGAAAAACGATGCAGAGAAGACGACAAACCGCGGCGCTTCCGCGGCACATGCCTACCTCGTGCGGCGGAAGCGCGGCGGTTTGAACGAAACAGTGGACCGTTTTTCATGGGTGTTCACACAAAACCCTGAGCCGAATTTAGGAGTATAAATTTTTTCATTTTGACCAGAAAAAATTTCAACAGAAACTCAGGTTTTGTAAAAGTTTGGTTTTTTTTTATTTTTCCGGTTCCGAACTTCGTTACACTTCACTACCAAGCTAGTTTAAGTTTAGTTAGGCTCTGATACCACTGTAAGTCCTTGCTACCTCTCCCGGTACTTTCGGGGAGGCGGAAACGGTTTAAAAATCAATTTTTAGCGCAAGGGGCAACATGGACTAAGCAAAGTCGGGATCTTTGACTAAACTAAAACTAGCAAACTTAGCTAAAGAGAGTTAGCTACTCGGATGGAGATGGTTATACCTAGCTTGTCTTGAACTCCTTCGTCTTCGTACGCCGAAGATAGATCCACCTGAAAGCTCCAACCTTTAGCTCCTTCTTCGTTCTTTGAAGAAACTAGTTCACTTGGTTTGCTAAACCTAGTGAATTAGAATGAGTAAAGAAGAAATAGAATGGGATTTTATCTATGGTTCTTGATTCTCAACTCATGAGACAAGAGAACCATAGATCAAGAGAGGGAGCAAGAGGTTGAGGGTGAGAGCAAGAGGAGAGCTCAAGAACAAGAGAGAGAATGAGCAAGAAAGAATGAGCAAGTATTTTGTCTCTCACCCTCTCATAATCCAAAGCAATGATAACTCATCATATTAACAAAAGTCTTATGTGATGGTTAGAAGCAACCACAACCATATCATTTCATGCACTCATTTTACACAAATGAGCAAGTAAACAAAAGTCTTTGCCATGAAATGATGGCTATGGTCATCATGATGGTCAACTAGTCAAGCCTAGTCAACCGGTCAACAAGTCAACAAAAGTCAACAAGTCACCAAAGTCAACAAGTCAACAAAAGTCAACAAGTCAACAACCATATCACCATAATACTTAATTAATATAATAGTTAATCACATATCATATTCTCATTAGGGTTGAGCATAAAGTCAAAAAGTCAACGGTCAACTGTCAACAACCCTAATGAGAATCCGCTGCCTCTGCCTCCCTGTCAACTGTGCATACACACCCGCATCCGCGTTCCGAGGAACACGAATGCAAACTGGATAAATCCAATCCCATAAGGTACACTAGGATCTGGCTTAAACCAAAGCCCGCTAGTGTAAACTGTCCGGACACTGTACGTGCACAAGTGCACGGATGTGACCGAACCCTGTCGCAAAACCATGCGACCTCTACTCTTTTGCCTAAAGGCGAAAAGCTTTCTGTGTGGGACTCTAAAGACTCGACACTACGCTGGCAGTGGGTTTAACCACAGACCGCAAGCGGCACTAGCTGTGCGTAACGGTCCCCAGGTAATGCCGACAAGAAGACGGACGAGGCGAAACCCATCTGAACTCCTACTGAGCCTGAGTGTGACATTCTCCGTACAGTCCGGTCTGTTCGTCTGATACATCGCATGGCGGGCCTAGGGGGCGGTAAACGTCAGTCCCCCAATAGCGGTACAAGTCGTGCCGGAGCGAAGCCCAAAACACCCTGAGATAACACTGGAAACCTACCAGTATATCTCGTTTGCCCTGGCCAGGGACTACTCGTGTAATGGCTCTCCTAGACACAGCGCGATGTCAACCCCCAATACCGGGAGAGACGAATCCTGTCTAACCGTCACTGCCTCCAAGTGCTTCGGGACTGCACCCAACCACCACCTGTTTGCACGACTCCTTTGAGCCGTGGTAGGGTAGTGATCAAAGTACAGTGGGAACACACCCGAGGCGAAGTGACAGTGTCAAGTCAGCGGACTAAGCTGTACTCATGTCACCTGGGAACTGATAACTGACGATAGGTATAATACCAACTAGTCTGTTCCCGACGAGTCCTGTCCAGTGTACCCGTAACCTAACGAGCACCCGCATACTATCTCAAGTACGACGTACTGACGGCTGTGGGACAGACCGTCTCCCACACTGGGATGAGAAGAGCATGCGCTGGTCTACTCCGGAGTATCGATGCCCTGTCTCGATAGTCCTGCGACCAGGGACCTGCATAAGGATGTGCTTATAGATTACCCAGCCCCACTAGTGTGACGGCCATCACATCGCTGGTAATCAAGCAAAGATCCTAAGGGCTCTACTAATGTGTATAGGCGATATACAAAAATAAACACATGTACACATTGAAGTAGAAACAAACCAAGTAGCATACTACTATTTTGAGCAAGATTGTATATACAAGGTGAATATCCCAAGCATCCATTAAGTAATATACAAACTAGTATGATACAGTAATGGCCTCTAGGGCATATACACTAACAGCGACATGACCGGATCATTGAATCAAGTGTTGATTTAATGATTTAATGTATAATTATATATTTGATATATTACTTTGCATTAACTAGTATTGGTTCATTTTTAAACGGATTTTTCTCACTTGGTTTGCACATTGTATATGTGATATGCTTTCGTGCACCTTCTTGTATCATGTTTGATGATACTTGATCATTTAGTTAAGTATATAGAATTAATCCATGGTTAATTTGATAATTAGGGTTTTGCATATTCATTTATTTATTTATTTGTTTATTTATTTATTTGAAATGGATTAAGATAAGAATGGTGACTTTATTTGTTTTATGTTGAAGCTTCATGAAGCTTTGACTTTGCTAACCATTCTTGTCTTCATGCTTAACCCTAACCCACTCAAATGACCATGGTTGATTCTCTACACTTAACCCTAGTTTATGTTATGATAAGTATTGGTTTTCTATTTTCTTTTTATTAGAACTTATCATAACCATCATCTTCTTCTTATTCTTCAAGCTTGCTACATCAATGGCAACTTGAGTTTT
Organism: Agapanthus africanus; assembly: GCA_030015575.1. Classification (NCBI taxonomy): domain Eukaryota; kingdom Viridiplantae; phylum Streptophyta; class Magnoliopsida; order Asparagales; family Amaryllidaceae; genus Agapanthus; species Agapanthus africanus. The sequence goes on from JASDDO010000029.1 coordinate 223,792,955, forward strand.
AGTGAGAGAAATCCAAATCAAAAGTGAACCCATCTCCTATTTCTTCATCCTCTACCTCTTGCCAAGTGGTTTTGGGTGTTTTCTTCACAAGTTTCATAAGTTTGTGAAGTCGGAGCTTGAACTAGTGCAACCTCGACGTAGATCGTCTTTGACACGAAGCCGTCGAACTATTCCGCTCACTTCTCCGATGAAGCCGTCGCGAGAGTCCGAGGTTCGTGATGGACAGCGAGGGGACGACCACATGGAGCTAAGGAAGAGGATTACCGGATCTACAAAGGTTGTAGCTTCTCACTTCTAGTTAAGTAGTTAACTAGTTTACTTTTTCGCCTAGACATCTAGTAAACGATTCGTGTTAGGGTTTCTCGGCGTCCATAATTTTTGAAATTGGCATGGTTGATGCCTTGTGAGACTTCATTAGGATGCCTAGGAACCCTACAGTGGTATCAGAGCCATGCTAGAGCCTTAGGCGAAGTCTAGACGGAGTTTGAAGTCCGAACGAACCCGAAACCCCGATACCCAAGAGCTCTCTGGATATTTTCTGAAATCTGGGAATTTTTGATATTAAAAATGCTTAAAAAATTCACCAAAGAATTCTAAGAATTACTGTGTAAAACGTTTCCCATGAACAGTTCCATGAGCCGCGGAAACGCGGCAGAAGCATGCCTTCTGCCGCCGTTCCGCGGCCATATAGTGACATCAGCCACGTTTTACTGCACAGTAATACCTGATAAATTTTGGTGAGTTTTCTGGGTATTTTTAAATTGATTTAAGGGTTGAGTGCTCTGGGGTTATATTGGGAATCGACGATTCGATCGGAATATCAAATTTTGTCTAAGTGTTTTTCCGATAACTGTAGAATATGTTAAAAAGTTTGACCGGATACAAATACCCAACTTTTCCCCTGCCGGAAAAATTCCAAGTGTTGGATTTTTCTGTGGTTAAAAGACGTTCGAAGTAGTGCAAGTAAAGCGATGGTCCCTCTAGAAGACAACAAACCTTAACTCGATTATGTGACCGTCTTGAACTGCCCTTTGAACCTTCGGGTTTGGGGCAGTACGGCGTGCCACATGTGAGGCGTTGGCTTGACCCTTCTACGGCTGGACCGTTGGTACTGAGGCATGAAGTGAATGTCTTTGAACCTATTTCATGTGTTGATCGGTGTCGGGAAAACTTGGGTGTTCGAATGTTCGATCGGAAAGTTTAATATATTCTATTTATCCGGAATTGGATACAATAATTGGAATTCACATACAGTTATGAGATAACTGGATGAATGTTATAAATCTAGCAGTTTAGTCCCATACGATATTGAAAAGAGTTTTCGATAATGAGACTAAAATGCGGGGTTTGTAACTGTTAGGCATGTGATGTCTAAAGAGGTTGCGGATTCCAACTGTTGTAGTTTTACACTTTCTTTTCTGTGACCGTAAGTGTAGTATGTTCATATCGCCGGTTTCGTTGCTATACGTCAACGACAATTGGGGTATGCATACTTACTTACGTTGATGACATGTGATGTTATGTGTTGCTGGATATGTTATATTGGATCGTCGTGTTCGAATAGCCGGGGGTTTTTATGTGAGATGAGTGTTTTTCTTTTTCATTCATGTAAAAACTTGTATGTAATATTCTTTCATTTGGGGCGCTTCCAGGTAGCGGAAGTTGTCACCCTTTGTATATTATTTACTTTTCCGCATTAGGATAGACCCAAGGAGGGGAGCACAAGTAACCGGGTTCTGGGGTCCAGTGGGAGACCAACTCGAGGAGTCGAGTCCGGGTCTCCTAACCCTCGAATTGGCAGGGTTGCTTGCCGCTCTCGTAGGGGTCTAGGGGTGTGGGATTGGCTATTCATCATGACCGTGGAATCCGTGTTTTATACTGGCTCGTATTGAAAACACGGACGTCCTAGTATATCCAATATTTCATATGTTGATTCTGCTGCGATATCTGTGTTGTGACTCTGTGATGGATATAGTATATAGTATATATGATATATTATATAGACGTTACTTATGTTTTACACCCGCTCTAGCCCTGCCCTGCTCTGTCGTTAGTTACCTAACCTAACGGTGCACGAGGGGACATCGAGGCAAATGCGGATGGCATAAGTGTACGTCATATCTATCTGTGATGTTTAGGTATTTAAATGATGGGACTACATTAATGTGATTAATGAAAGATAAGAAACCTAAGATGTTGTAGAATCAGATTTTAAAATAAAATAGGTAGCTACAGTTCTTGCTTTGCATAGCGGTATATATGATATACCCTGCACCTTATTCGATGAGGAAAGGACCGAGATCCCTTCACCGGGAATGACTCCTTTAGCAATAACTGGCAGATGCTACACACTCGGTTTGGCTTTGATTGCTTTTTAAGAGTTTTTGCTTTGCACAGTGATATATATGATATATCCCGCACCTCATTCGACGAGGAAAGGACCGAGATCCCTTCACCGGGAGTGACTCCTTTAGCAAAACTAGAAAAGCCTCAAAATCACTCCATTTCAAAACTTCATTTGATTCTACAACGATATCAAGTTCAATACGCTCATGGTTTTATGAAAACCTGCGTAGCCCTCCGTCATTTCAGATAAGTACTACTTAGTATGCGTGCTACGGTAGTTTGGCATTCGTCAAGGCGTAGTGTACGGTAGCTAACTAGTATTTATCTGCTTATGCATATGATGCAGATTGGATTAGGGTATTCGTGCGGCGTTGTTTGGCATTCGTCAAGGGTCGTGCGGGTGGGTTTAATTCAATCAAGAAATGTACGGGTTGAACCTGACTAGTGGACTATGGGTTGTTTGGCATTCGTCAAGGTCATAGAACACTAGGGGTAAAATATTATCGGGAATTTCAAGTGTTGAAATTTGCAATGAGATTGCATACCTTCTATGAGATAGTTGGATCCCGATACCCACTGCGAGTAAGAGTTACTCCTGGGAGAGTTTTACACATTGCAATTAGCCGATCAAGTAGGTGTCTAGAAAGGTGTTAACGAGGTTACGCCTCTGGGAAAACGAGGTTTACATTAATTAGGTTCGTGCAAAAGCACGGGGGACCTCCCTCAAAGTACCGACACTGGCCTGGCTGAAAGATTGGCGAACTTGTGGTGTGTAATTAATCCCGGCTAGTCTTTCCTTTTAGGGTTTGAAGGAAGATTTGATAAAAAGCAGTGGGAGCCATCCTGATTAGATAAGATAATAACCAATCTGATCTTGCACGAGCATACGCTAAAGTGTTTTCTTCTCTCTCTCTCCAGGTAGCGACCATTTCATGCCTTAATCAAGATAATAATATGGATGTATTGACCGAACCCGCATGTTATACTGTGCAGGGGAACGTTGAACCCGTTCTATCTTATAAGTGTTATAAGAATGAACAGGAAACAGGAGAATATCTGGATTCTCACACCGCCCAAACGGAGAACATGCATGTTGATGCATCATCTTCGGGTGTGTTTGTCATTGAGAACTGTTTCTCAGTTCACCCTACGTCCTGGGTATTAGATACCGGATCAGGATCCCACATATGTAAGATGTTACATGGGCTGCCAAAAGGTAGAGAACTGGGAAAAGTTGATCATTCCGTTCAAGTAGGGAACGGTGCAAATATTGCAGCCAAAGCAGTTGGCGAATATCACCTTGTATTACCAAGTGGTGATACAATAATTCTGAATGAGTGCTATTATATACCAAACATGATGTGCAACATTATATCAGTTTCTTTATTGAGTAAAGAAGGATATAATTTTGTAGTAAAGGAAAATGTTATGAACATATTCCTAGATCAAAAGTTGATTGCATCAGGCTCGCTACATAATGGCATATTCATTCTAAATCAAAATACAGTCCTCAATATACAAAACACACACAAGAGGAAGAGTTCAGAAATGAACGAATCCTTCTTGTGGCATTGTAGACTTGGTCACATCAATGCGACACGACTAGCTAAGTTGCATAAGGATGGGTATTTAAATCCGTTTGAATTTTCATCTTATGACACTTGCCAGTCATGTCTCAAAGGCAAGATGACCAAAACTCCGTTTACGGGACACGGAGAAAGAGTTACCGAACTCTTGGGACTAATACATAGTGATGTATGCGGTCCCATGTCTACACATGCCAGGGATGGTTCTTCATACTTCATTACATTCACTGACGATCTCTCTAGATACGGGCATGTGTTCTTATTGAAACACAAGTCTGAAGCTTTTGAGAAATTCAGAGAATATAAGCACGAAGTAGAGAACCAAACGGGCTAAAGTATCAAGATCCTTCGATCTGATCGAGGAGGAGAATACTTGAGCAATGAGTTCCAAGATTATCGAAAAGAGAATGGGATTCTCTCTCAGCTTACTCCACCTTATACACCACAGCACAACGGTGTATCGGAACGAAGGAATCGCACCCTATTAGATATGGTGCGTTCAATGATGAGTACAGCTGAGTTACCTATTTCCTTCTTGGGGTATGCGCTTGAGACAGCCATACACCTATTGAATATGGTTCCTACCAAATCAGTGCCTACCACTCCATATGAGATATGGAAAGGGAAGAGACCATCTCTTAAGTATGTTAAGATATGGGGTTGTCCAGCCTATGTCAAAAGACAAAATCCGGACAAACTCGAGGCAAGATCTGTCTTATGTAAGTTTGTAGGATATCCCAAAAATTCACAAGGGTATATCTTCTACCACCCCGAGGAACAAAAGGTGTTTGTTTCTCGACATGCCACTTTCTTAGAAAAAGGTTTTCTTATGAAACAGATTAGTGGCATTGAGGTAGAACTGGAAGAGGTTCCAGCAACACAAACTGTAACAGAAGACTTGGTAGAACCAGAGGATTCAGTAGAACCCGATGAACCCCAGCCTCACCGCCGATCTAGTAGGGTTTCTCGTCCACCTGAGAGATACTACGGTTTACTCATTGACGGTAGGAGCGAGGATTGCATCATGGAGGATGATGACCCAACTAGCTTCGAGCAGGCCATCACGAGTAGGGACTCAGTGAAATGGCTGGATGCTATGCGGTCCGAGATGGAATCCATGTACACCAACAAAGTATGGACTTTGGAAATTGCTCCTGAAGGGGTAAAACCCATTGGGAGCAAGTGGATCTTCAAGAAGAAACTTGGTGTAGATGGGAAAGTGGAGACTTTCAAAGCTAGACTTGCAGCAAAAGGTTTTCGTCAAAGACCAGGTGTGGACTATGACGAAACCTTTTCTCCAGTAGCTATGCTTAAATCCATCCGAATCATGCTTGCCATTGCTGCCTTTCATGACTACGAAATCTGGCAAATGGATGTTAAGACCGCCTTTCTAAATGGTGATTTAGAAGAGTGCGTGTACATGACTCAGCCAGAGGGCTTCGTAGACAGTGGGAGCAGCGGGAAGGTGTGCAAGCTGCTTAAATCCATTTATGGATTAAAGCAAGCATCGCGGAGTTGGAACATCTGCTTTGACGTCGTTATCAAAGAGTTTGATTTCGTCAAAAATCCAGATGAACCTTGTATCTACAAGAAGGTGGCAGAGAGTAAGGTTGTCTTCCTCGTATTGTACGTAGACGACATACTCTTGATAGGAAATGATATTCCTATGCTGCAAGCGGTCAAGCTCTTCTTATCATAAAGATTCTCAATGAAAGATCTTGGTGATGCCTCCTGCATATTGGGAATTAGGATCTATAGAGATAGATCCAAACGGATTTTGGGATTGTCCCAATCCAGGTACATTGACACCATACTAAAGAGGTTTAGTATGGAAGAGTCCAAGCGTGGGAACTTGCCCACGATCTCTGGAGTCACTCTCTCCAAAGAGATGTCTCCCAAGACTGATTTGGAGAGAGCTCGCATGCAAGGGATACCCTATGCTTTGGCAGTAGGCTCTATCATGTATGCGATGCTATGTACCAGACCCGATGTAGCATACTCACTAAGTGTAGTGAGCAGGTATCAAGCTGATCCTGGAGAGAGTCACTGGACAGCTGTGAAAAGCATTCTCAAGTACTTGCGAAGGACTAGAGATATGTTCTTGGTGTATGGTAACGGAGAACTCCAAGTGGAGTCCTTTACCGATTCGAGCTTCCAGAGTGATAAGGACGACTCTAAGTCACAGTCGGGCTTTGTCTTTACCCTTTACGGAGGGGCGGTTAGCTGGAAGAGTTCCAAGCAGGAAACCGTGGCAGACTCGACGATGGAGGCTGAATACATCGCTGCCAACGATGCTGCCAAAGAGGCTGTCTGGATCAAGAAGTTCATTACTGAACTTGGAGTGGTTCCATCCATTGAGCGTCCAATACCTTTGTATTGCGATAACAATGGAGCGGTGGCTTTGGCCAAGGAACCCAGGTCCCATCAGCGATCCAGGCATATTCTGAGGCGGTATCACCTGATCCGGAAGATAGTTGATCGCCGGGAGATCGAGGTCAGGAGGGTTGATATGAAGAACAACACGGCGGATCAACTCACGAAGGCCATTCCCCAGATACAGTTTGAGAGACTCTTCGGGATGCTCGGTATGAGATACTACAGCAGCTAGCCCTAGTGCAAGTGGGAGATTGTTAGTTGTATGTATGCCCTAGAGGCCAGTATTGTACAGATTATGTATATTATATTGGATGCTTGGACATATATAGAGATGACTTTCTTGCTCGACATGATAGTATGCTATCTGGTTGCTCTTTATCTTAACATGTACACTAGTCTCTTTATACTGTCTTATGGTTACATGTTGGTAAAGCCCTTAGGATTTGTACTTGACTACCTGGACTATGATGCAGATCATACTAGTGGGGACATGGTAGTCCATAAGTACATCCTTCAAGGTCCCTAGTCGTGGGTGTATCGAGACGGGGCATCGATATACCAGAGTAGACTAGCGTATACGCTTCTCGACCCATGTGATGGGCGATGGATGATCCCATATCCATTGGTGTTTGACATCAGAGATGGTATACGGGTGCTCAGTGGAGACTGAGTACACTGGACGGACTCACCGAGAACTCCCAGATGGTATTATACCTCACGTCAGATGGCAGTTCTCAGGTGACACTTGTACAGGTTAGTCTGTAGACCCGAGATCGTCATAGAGTCTTGTGTGATTCCTACTGTGCTTTGATCTCCACCTTACCACGTCCATGAGGGCGTGCAAAACGGTGGTCTTTGGGCACAGTCCCGAGTCACATGGAAGCAATGAGCGATAGGAGGGGTTTCGTCTCTCCCGGTATTGGGGGTTGATGTTGCGCAGTGCTCGATTGGCCGTAACAGGGAAGTCCCTGGCCAGGGCTGATCACAGATTTGCTGGTAAGTGTTACCAGTAGTTTCTCGACCCGTTACGAGCCTCACATTGGCACGACTTATCGGGTTATTGGGGTCTGACGTTTACCACCCCTAGACTTGATATGCGACGTATCAGACGAAGAGACCGGACTGTACGGTAAGCGTTACTGGTCGGATTCGCAGGAGTGTGAGCGGGCTAGCTCGTCGATCTTCTGATCGCTCAATACCCGGGTGGCCGTTACGTTTAGCAGACCGCTGGCGGCTTGTGGGTGTTTGATATGATCATCATCTGCTACCGGCGTATTGACGAGTCTTTAGAGTCCTACACAGAGGTTTCCTGGTTCAAGCGAAACGAAATAGGAGCGCATATGAGATATGTGCAGGACCGAGAATAATGCGTGTATGTGATACCGTATTTCATTCTCGCGATAGATGTTTCGATTGGTTATATTCGATATGACCTAGTTATCGAATCATTGATTCGATAAATCGATGCATTGAATACTAGTCGGTTATGTGCGACATGACCGGATCATTGAATCATGTGTTGATTTAATGATTTAATGTATAATTATATATTTGATATATTACTTTGCATTAACTAGTATTGGTTCATTTTTAAACGGATTTTTCTCACTTGGTTTGCACATTGTATATGTGATATGCTTTCGTGCACCTTCTTGTATCATGTTTGATTATACTTGATCATTTAGTTAAGTATATAGAATTAATCCATGGTTAATTTGATAATTAGGGTTTTGCATATTCATTTATTTGTTTATTTGTTTATTTATTTATTTGAAATGGATTAAGATAAGAATGGTGACTTTATTTGTTTTATGTTGAAGCTTCATGAAGCTTTGACTTTGCTAACCATTCTTGTCTTCATGCTTAACCCTAACCCACTCAAATGACCATGGTTGATTCTCTACACTTAACCCTAGTTTATGTTATGATAAGTATTGGTTTTCTATTTTCTTTTTATTAGAACTTATCATAACCATCATCTTCTTCTTATTCTTCAAGCTTGCTACATCAATGGCAACTTGAGTTTTAGTGAGAGAAATCCAAATCAAAAGTGAACCCATCTCCTATTTCTTCATCCTCTACCTCTTGCCAAGTGGTTTTGGGTGTTTTCTTCACAAGTTTCACAAGTTTGTGAAGTCGGAGCTTGAACTAGTGCAACCTCGACGTAGATCGTCTTTGACACGAAGCCGTCGAACTATTCCGCTCACTTCTCCGATGAAGCCGTCGCGAGAGTCCGAGGTTCGTGATGGACAGCGAGGGGACGACCACATGGAGCTAAGGAAGAGGATTACCGGATCTACAAAGGTTGTAGCTTCTCACTTCTAGTTAAGTAGTTAACTAGTTTACTTTTTCGCCTAGACATCTAGTAAACGATCCGTGTTAGGGTTTCTCGGCTTCCATAATTTTTGAAATTGGCATGGTTGATGCCTTGTGAGACTTCATTAGGATGCCTAGGAACCCTACATGGATTACGTTGTGGATCTACCCAGGTCCAGCCGAGGCTATGACTCCATTTGGGTGATTGTTGACTGGTTGACGAAAGTGGCTCACTTCCTTCCAGTGAAGACCACTTTCGGTTATACTCAGTATGCTCAGTTATACATTGATGAGATTGTGCGTTTGCATGGCGTTCCCACATGTATCGTATCCGACAGGGGCACCCAGTTTACCAGCCATCTTTGGCAGAAACTGCTGAAAACTTTGGGTACCCGATTGAGTTTTTGCATCGATTTCCATCCGCAGACCGATGGTCAGTTAGAGCAAACTATACAGACTCTGGAGGATATGCTTCGTGCGTGCGTGCGTGATTCTGGTGGCGGTTGGGATCGTCACTAAAGGGTTTCCTAGAACGGCTGTAATGTTTCGCGAAGCATCATCCTTGCTATATTAAAATTTTTGTCGTTCTAGCTAACCCTAACCATAGAATCATATACTAGAAATCCGACGAAATTAAAATGCAAACAACTTTGCGACTAAAGTGAACAAGGAGTACAACCTTTGTAGACCGGTCCTTCACTTCATTAGCTCCGTGTAGTAGTCCTTTCGCTGTGATCATGAACTCCCGGACTCTAGAGAGGCTCCCATGAAGGAATGAACAAGCTTGCATCGAAGTCTTCGAGGCCGAAGATGATCTACGTCTAGGAAACACTAACCCAAGCTATCTCTTCACTAATTGTGGAATTAGTGAAGCAAACACGCTATACTAAATGGCAAGTAGTAGAGGATGATGAAATAGGAAGTGGGCTCACATTAGATTTGATTTTCTCACATGTTTTCTCTCATCACCCTTGAAGGTAGAAAGCTTGAGAGGAAGAAGAAGAAGAAGAAAACTATCATCGAATTAACCAAGTGATGAATGGAAACCTTCGGTGAGTTAAGCATCATATTCTTAACCTTTGTAGAGAGTTAACCATGGCTATGTTTAATGGTTGGGTTAATAAATATCATAGGCAAAACAAAACTTGTGGACTTAGTCAATGCAAATCCAAGTTTCTCAAAGCTTCTTGCCATGACAAAATGCCACCATTTTGATTTACCAAAATAAATAAAACCCTATCTGTAACGTTTTGAAAATCGTTTCGGTGAAATTTCGAAAAAACGGAAAAATAAGGGGGTTTTCTGTAAAAAGTCAAAATACAAATATCTTTATTATAAAATTAAATATAAATATTCTAGCTATGAATTTGCTAGTATTTGGTGTTTATTGAGTCACTGGTGAAATTTCAAATTTTCTGAAAATTTTTCCGAAATTAATTATTTTAATATTATTTTAAGCCGTCACTAATACATTTAATTAGGGAAAATTACAAATTGGAATGAGTTGAAACAAATTTTGTGTATCATAACACATTAAACAAAATTTTATCATATAGTTTTTGAAATGAAATGGTTTGCCAAAACGGTTTAGAAAATATCGAAGAAAAAGGTTTTTTTTCGGTGAAATTAGTGTTAATGGGAATTGGGGTAATACATTTATCTTTTTCCCTCACCCACACTCACCCACACCCTCTCTCCCCTCTCCAAATCAGCAGCCCCAAGTGCCCCCTCATTTTCCCACTTGAATGGCTAAAAGAAAAGAAATGAAAAGAAATGAGAAGAAAGGGTAATATATATAAGTATTGGTTGGGTTGACTTGGACTTTCTTTGACTTGACTTTTCTCCCCACACCCACACACTTCACTCCCATCCTTCCCCATTTCTGGCCGAGCCCTCCCCAAGTGCAGCCCCCCAATTTTCTTCTCTCATTTCCTCATAAAAAACCTATAAAAAACCTCCAAATTTCCATCACAAATCAAGCTAAAATCCAAATCCAACTCTTACCCATTTTTCCTTGACTTATTCTAGTGTGGATCTTGGAGCAAGAAGCAAGTTTGTGAGGCTAGGTTGGATGTTGATTCAAGTTTTGTGAGGTATAAATCCTTGTTCCATGATTTGTTTGTTGCTTAGTTACTTAATTGTTGCTATCATACCTCATTTGAAGCTAATTAGGTGTTTAATTAGGTTTAATTGCTTGGTTGGAAAATTTCAAGAAAAGGGTTTGTAAATCAAATTAGGCTTTTCTTCATTGGGTATTGATCTTGATGTGGGGATTAACATATTAATGTGATGCTAAAACTAACCTAGTTGCTAGTTTACTAATTGATGCTTGTAATTGTTAAAATTGGAATTTTATGCAAACTAGGTTTTGGAAATTTATTGCAAATGTTAGACTAAAAATCTAATTAGGTTTCTCATGACCTCATTAACATTATTAAGTGTAGTTTAATGCTTTAGATCATGCAAATCTAAGCTAGATTGTAGTTTGTGCATTTTTGCTACGAAATTGTTAAAATGTAGGTATTTTGTAAACTAGAATTTTAGGGTTTTTGGAATTTAATGAGATTAAATTATGGGAATTGTTTTTATGACTTATTTAAGATATTTAGTGAATATTGTGGCCGCTAGATTCGTTTATACATCGAGTTTTGTACTAAAACGGTGATTTGTGCTTGCTAGATTTTCGGGAAAATCACTTTTTAAGTGAAAATGGGGTTTTTGTGAATTTTAAGCTATTTTATATTATAATTAGTGCTTGTAATCATACAAATGAGTGTGTTGGGAGCTTTCTCGATGGTTTGGCGTTTGTACGCCGATGTCGAGGGTTTTTGGGTCGATTTGTGAAGGCAACTATAGGTTTTGACCTATGTGGGATTCGTGCGTCGTTTTGGTCATGAGTCGGATTTTAATGCGATACGATGCGTTATGATATGTAGGTACCCCATGTGGACTTCGAGACGTCGGCACCGGCGAGCGAGGACCAGGTGAGTAGTTTTATATCTACGGGGAGAAGTCGGGTGGATAGCGTATAGCACCCCCGCAGTTCGTGGTAATGTATACGAATACGTATACACACATTTATTGATTATATTTTGTTTGAGTTTATTGATGATAAATATGGATGGTTTAGTATCGCGAAACACTAGAGTAGTGGTCGCACCATACATGCACACACCCACGCATACTTGCATACATTCTTCTTCCATTTGTGTTTACGGGAATATATATATAGTTATGTGTTCACATGGGTATGGGACTATGTGTTCACATACGGATTTGAGGATGATACTTGGGTTTGAGATGAGTCGATAAGATTTGTGTTGAGGTTGTGATATCGGTGATATGGCAGGATTCGTATTTGAGATACGTCCTGATATTATAGCGGGTCTTTGAACGACGATACGGTTGAATAGTGCTATAATCAAAATGGTCGACATGTGATCGTGATATGAGATATGATATGCTAGGATATTGATATTAGGCCGTATCGGGCGATGTATACCCTTGATGATGCTATGTGCTGACGGTATCGGTTTGTACGAGATTGTCGATCTGTAGTCAGATCATGAGTATATTGAGGATATTAGTATTGTACTAGACATAGGTCAGTACCCTAGACTATGATCTTGAATAAAGAGGATACCAGAGGAATGGTGTGAGGAATATGATATTGACCCTTACCCAGATTTGGGGATGCCGTACGACGGATTTACGTACGAGCTATATCTTGATGATCGATCCGCCCTCTTGACTTGGGATGTCTGATTGTAGATATGGTATCGGATATGATATTATTGAGGCGGGATCACCGACTAATATATATATACAGATATGTATATGGATCGACTCAGATGTTAGGCGGTTTCCTTACCTGTAGTCCAGCTTGTTAGCTTAGCCCTTTAGTTTAGTTTAGTTGTTAGATTAGATTCGATTCTTACCTATTTCAAAAGCTAACGAATCGTGGTTATTTTAAAAGACAGCCCAAGGGATCCTACGGATATTTCAAAAGACGTATCTGTTCATAAAAACACCGTAGCCCCTATTTTCAAAACCCCATGGTTCGTGTTATTTCAAAAGGCACCATTTGTAGGACTTATATTAGATTAATGCAGGTTAGTTACAGTTGCTTCTTGTATTATGCTCCCGCTTATTATTGTGGTTCACTTCGCATCGCATACTTATGTTATAATTTCTTATTGCAATGTTGATATCATATTGTTAGGACACCAGTACCATTACCGATGATGCGTATGTACCACGTACACTTACTTGCCGGCTCACACACATCTTCATCGGTAATTGCCATGTCGCGTACACCTTAGAAAATATTATTGCTTGACTTAGCTTGTTAGTTAGTAATTTGACATGATATTAGTGTATCTGCCTTATATGCCAGCTTAACATTGTAGTTATTACTTGCCACTTCATGCATACTGTTATTCATTGTTATGCCTATATTCATGGTTTTACATGCTATTGATGATTTGGATTCGGATTTCCATGAGATTTTCTGGATTTGGGGGGGGGGAGCCGCAAAACTTATATAAACTGATTTCTCTCTTTTTAAATAAAAAAATGCGGTTTTTCCCATGATGTATGAGTCGTCCACCATGAGTTTGCTGATGGATTTCGAGACCCGATTCGAGGAGACGGATGAACCGTTTCGGGTACATGGTGGACTCGGTAAGGTACCCCGGGGCAAGAAGCGCGTGATGATGACGATGTGAGCCTGGCAAGGGAGCACTACCTACCGGTGATATTACCCGACGCGTCGGATATCCGGAGGATACTGTCGTGGTCTTGAGATGGATAGTAGGGGCCGGTCTGGACTGACGGCGCCTTAGATATTGTGTTTGAGACATTGAGATTTCGAGATATTGTGGTACAGAGACTGTGATACAGAGATATCGATATATTGGGATTACGTTTTGTGCCGATGCTAGGCACTATTTTATGCTGATTTCATTTATGATATCTCATTTAAAAATACAAAGGAAATCTCACTAAATTATGAAAACAGTTTCTTCATTTACATGTATTCTGTTTTCATGCATTCATACCTCATTCATATGATATATTACTACCTAAGGCACTGACACGGGCACATGAGATTACACTCGGGTTAGATATTTACCCTAGCCTTGTTATAGGTTGCATGTTATATATATAATTGAGGATATATATTATGATCATTGACCTAGGTTGCGTTATTTATGCGATTTCTTTCCGTAGATGGTTTTCTATTCACGAGTTGGCAACTCACCCCCGCTGTGCCCCAGTTCCTTGCAGGTTTGCCGTACAGGTTTCTTTACGGCTTGCATGCATAGTTTCCTTCGAGTGATTTGCTAGTAGGTGGGTTTACTTGTATCGTACCCCCCATTATATAACTTGTATATTATTACTCTGTTGTATCTAGAAGTTCCATCAACCAAACATGTATTTATTTTGAGATAGAGACCAGTGATGTTATTCCTTCGACCTTAGAGTCGCGCGTTCTATTTCTGTGGTTTTCTTGTGGTTTTGAGTTTCCTTTGAATTTTAATCATTGCCATTGGCGTTGTATATTATATTGCTTATATGGTTGTGACCGTCGATTGACGAAGAGCTAGTTCCCGCTTGGGGATGCCGTTTTATTGATTTCGTATACTATTCATGTTGTATCCCGTTTGGGAGCCAGTATTTACAAAGGAGACTCTGCCGAAATTTTCAGGAAATACTTGATGTTTTTAAAACCGCATAGCTCGGCTTATGCTATTAAAACTACATGATTTTAAATTGGCTTTCCTTCACTCTACTACTTTTCTTGGTTTGGATTTCTGGGTTTTCGGTTTACTTAGATTACGTACGCCTCGAGACGTTCATAGTTTAAGTGCCGGTCATGTTCCGTATTTTCGGGTGGTGACACTATCAATTAAACCAAGCATTGTGTAAGTCATACACAAACCCAAGTGCATGTATCATTAAGCATGACACAAAACATGTACACTTGTATATATCACATATATATACTCATGTACAAATCTAGAGAGAAAGAAATCATAAGTGAGCTAATACTAGTTAATGTAAATTAATATATCAAATATATAATTATACATTAGATTATCAAATTAACTCTTGATTTAATAATCTGGCTATATTACATATAACGGACTAATATCATATGTAACAACTTATCGAATCAACACTTGATCCGATAACCCGGCTATATCACATATAACCGACCTATGTTACATGTCGCGAGAATAGAATACGGTATCATATTTCGTATTAATCTCGGTCTCGCACATATCACATATGTGCTCCTACTCCGTTTCACTTGAGCCAGGAAACCTCTGTGCAAGACTCTAATGACTCGTCAATACGCCGGCAGTAGGTGATGATCATATCAAACACCCACAAGCCGCAAGAGGTCTACTAAACGTAACGGCCACCCGGATATTGAGCGATCAGAAGATCAACAAGCAAGCCTGTTCACACTCCTGCGAATACAATCAGTAACGCTACCGTACAGTCCGGACTCTTCATCTGATAATTCACATATCTCGTCTAGGGGTGGTAAACGTTAGACCACAGTAACTCGATAAGTCGTGCCGATGTGAGGCTCATAACGGGTCGAGAAACTACTGATAACACTTACCAGCATATCTCTGAAGCAGCCCTGGCCAGGGACTTCCTATTATAGCCAATCTAGCACAGCGCAACATCAACTCCTAATACCGGGAGAGACGAAACCCCTCCTATCGCTCATTGCCTCCAAGTGATTCAGGACAGTACCCAAAAGCCACCGTTTTGCAGGTTCTCTTGAACGTGGTAAGGTGGAAATGAAAGCACGGTAGGAATCACACAAGACTCTATGACGATCTCGGGTCTACAGACTATCATGTACCAGTGTCACCAGAGAAATGCTATCCGACGATAGGTATAATACCATCTAGGAGTTCTCGGCGAGTCCGTCCATTGTATTCAGTCTCCACTGAGCACCCGTATACTGTCTCTGATGTCAAACACCAATGGATATTGGATCATCCATCGCCCATCTACATGGGTCGAGAAGCAATACGCTAGCCTACTCTGGTATATCGATGCCCTGTCTCGATACACCCACGACAAGGAACATTTGAAGGATGTACATAACGACTACTCTGTCCCCACTAGTATGATCTGCATCAAAGTCCAGGTAGTTAAGTACTCATCCTAAGGGCTTTATCAACATGTAACATAGAGACAATCAGTGTACATGTTAAGAAAAAGAGCAACCAGATAGCATACTATCATGTCGAGCAAGAAAGTCCTCCCTATATGTGTCCAAGCATCCACTACAATATACATCGTATGTACAGTAATGGCCTCTAGGGCATACATATAACTAACAATCTCCCACTTGCACTAGGGCCATCTGTTGTAGTATCTCATAACCAACAATCAGCAGTGGTTGTAGTATCTCATACTCAACCATCCCATAAATATCTCTCCTAGGAATAGGCCTTCGTGAGTGGATCTGCCCTGTTGTCCTCCGCGTTTACTCTCCGAACCTCGATCTCCCTGGAGATCAACCATCTCCATGATCAGGTGACACTGCCTTAGAATATGTCTGGATCACCGATGGGATAGGGGTTCCTAGGCCTAAGCCACAACTCCATTGTCACACAATGGTAGGAAAAAAGTTCATCTCATGAACTAGTGTACATCCAGACTACCTCTTTGGTAGCATCCTTGGTAGCGATGTAATCAGCCTTTATCATCTAGTTTGCCACGGTATCTAGCTTGGAACTCTTCCAACATACCGTCCCTCCACTGAGGGTAAATACAATGCCTGCGACTGACATTCAGTCGACCTTACCACTCTGAAAGCTATCCAGTGATTCTCCCCAGGATCGATTGATACCATCTCACTACACCTAGTGTAGAATCCTAACATCTATTTAGATCTATCTCATAGATCCAAATACCAGGATTTAGGAGGTATCACCTTGATCTTATATGGAGAATCCTTGTGATAAGAGGAGATTGACCGAGTGTAGCATAGGAAACCCATTTCCAATCATGAGTATGTCTTCCACGTACATTACGAGGAACGCCACCATACTCCATACTACCATTTTGTATATACAAGGTTCATCTACTATTTTGATGAAGTCAAACTCTTTGACCACCACATCAAAATAGATATTCCTACTCCGTGATGCTTGCTTTATCCCATAAAGCAACTTGCATACGGTTCCGCTGCTCCCACTGTCTGCGAAGGCCTTTGGCTGTGTACTTTTAGACGCTCTCTTCTAAATCACTATTTAGAAAAGCAGTCATGACACCCAACCGCCAGATATCGTAGTCATGGTATGCGGCAATAGAAAGTAGGATCCGGATGGACTTAAGTATCAGCACTAGAAAAAGTTTTCATCATTATCCACACCTGGTCAATGACGAGAACCTTTTGCAACAAGTCATAGCTTTGAAAGTCTCAACTTTTCCAAGTACACCAAGTAATCTTCTCAAGATATACTTGCTCCTGATGAGGATTTACCCTTCAGATAATGCAACCAAAGTCCATACTTTGTTGGTGTATATGGATTCCAACTCAAATCGCTTAGCATCCAGCCATTCTCACAGAGTCACTACTCTTGATAGCCTGCTCGAAACTAGTTGGGTCATCATCTCATGATGCAATCCTCGCTCCCACTGTCATAAAGAAAAACAAAGTATCTCTCATACCAGATCGGCGGAGAGGCTGAGGTTCGTTGGGAACTATTGAATCCTCCAGTACTACTAAATCATCAGCTGTAATTTGTATAGCTGGAATTCCTTCCAGTTCTACCTCATGACCACTAATTTCATCACAAGAAATTCCCTTTCCAAAAGGTGGCATGCTGATAAATAGAACACCTTTTGTTCCTCGGTGCGGTAGAGGATTGTAACATTTCAGAAAAATAAAATATTATTTTTGGAAATTTTTTTATTTAAATAATAAATATGATGAATATTTTATTAATGCGGTATAATTAAATACCGATAAAGTGGAAAATATTCGGAAAATTATAGAAATTACTGAAATGACGGCGTTTTATATGATTTAAGCAAATTATAAATTTTATGATTAATTATATTCCATTTTAATGCTAATCACGATTAAGTATCACTAATAGTGTATTAAGCCGGATTTGTGCGTATGACATGCACCATGTCATTTTTTTCACATTGTTACATTTTCCTACCATGTCTTTTTCTTTTCCTTCATGCATGTTTGGTTTTAAATAAAAGAATAGAAAAGAGAAGAGAAAAGAAAAGAAAAGAAAAGAATAAAGAAATGAGGGATGGGCATCAGAGAGAGAGGTGAGGGGTGTAAGTCTACGGTAGAGCTCCGGCCATCAATCTGAGGCCAAACGCAGAACAAAAACTTTTACAGCTGGCGTTATCGCATAGTATAATCCGGATCATGCCATTAACGCTAAACTAACAAACTGAAAAGAGGTAGAATGGTTATACCGATCGATCCGTGTCCTTCGGTCTTTAGCCATCATCCCACGCTCCTCGCGGCATCTTCGATCTCACACGATCTCCTTTCTCCTCTTCGCAGTGGCACCACGTCATCGATTCTTTATACGGGCTCCAGCCTCCATACCGAGGCAACTCGGACATCAAGTCTGCTAAAAGAGATGACCAAGATGAAGTAGAGAATGAGTAGAATACTTTGTCTCAAACACCCTAAGGTTCTCATCACATGAGAGGGTTAGGGTGAAGGTTGAAGAAGATGCTAAGAGATGGAAATTGTGAGCTCAAGAAACTATCAAGAGAGCAAAGACC
This sequence comes from Agapanthus africanus, assembly GCA_030015575.1. Lineage (NCBI taxonomy): Eukaryota > Viridiplantae > Streptophyta > Magnoliopsida > Asparagales > Amaryllidaceae > Agapanthus > Agapanthus africanus. The sequence continues at coordinate 223,811,377 of JASDDO010000029.1, forward strand.
CAAGCATAATAACTTGTGATGATTTTTTTTCTTTTGTGAGTAGATATATATAAGGTTGTGTAAAGAAAATATCTCATGAAAAAATATCTCCCAAAAATATCTCCACAAACCCTAAAATATCTACACCCAAAACAAACTACCATTAATTCTATCATGACTCACTTAGTGACTCATTAGCATGAGTCACTAATGAACATGCCATAAGAAATGTGTCATCCATATGTGTCACACTTTCCAAATCCAATAATCATTTAAACTAAAATGATTAACCCAAAAAGAAATGCATCTTCTAAAGTAATCTCGTAACGGATTATGATAATACCCCTCACCTGTAAATACATACCTGTATCCGTATTCTGACCGAATACGAATACGATGGGACTAAAAAATTCTGACTCAATATAATACTTGGATCCGGCTTAAACCAAAGCCCACCAGTATTATCTGTCCGAAACACGACACGTGCATAAGTGCACGTACATGTTCGAACCCTGCAATAAAACCATGCGGCCTCTACAACGTTTCGCCCGAACTTAGGAAACTATCTATGGTGGACTCTAAAGACTCGTCAGTACCCTGGCAGTGGGTTTAACTATAAGCACGTCGTCGGCACTAGCTGTGCGTAACGGCTGCCCATGTACTGACCGAAAGGGAATCCGATGAGCGAACTCATCCTGGAACCCTACTGAGCCTATCAGTGATAAAATCCGTACAGTCCAGTCCGTTCGTCTATGAGCATCGCATATCGGGCCTAGGGAGCTGGTAACGTCAGACCCCCACAAGCGGCATAAGTCATGTCGGAGGGTATCCCTGAACGCCCTGAGAAACTACTGGAATACCTACCAGTAATTCTCATCTGCCTTGGCCAAGGACTTGGTGTAATGGCTCTCGTAGACACAGCACGATCTCACCGCCAATACCGGGAGAGACGAATCCACTTCCGATCCGCTCACTGCCTCTATGTGGCTCGGGACTGTACCCAACTAAAACCTGTTTGCACGACTCCTTTGAGCCGTGGTAGGGTAGTAATCAAAGCATTGTAGGAACTCACACGAGACAAATGACGACCTTAGGTCGATGAACTAACCTGTACACATGTCACCAGGGAACTGCTATCTAACACTAAGTATAATACCAACTAGCATGTTCCCGGCGAGTCCTGTCCGGTGCACTCATAACCCAATGAGCACCTGTATATATCTTAGGCGATCCAACTGACACCAATGGCTTGTAAGACCGGCCACCGCCCCTCGTCGGGGTCTCGACTGTATACACTAGTCTACTCCGGTGTATCGATGCCCTGTCTCGAAACTCCCATGACTAGGGACCACTTTTAAAGATGTGCTTATAGACTACCCAACTCTCACGTATATGATCGCGATCATATTGTTGGTCGTCAAGCAGGATCCTAAGGGCTCCATCAATGTGTAATAGTGGACAGTAATGTCACCTAAAGCTGTACACGACTGATAAAGGCAAACCAGATAACATACTATCATCTTGAGTAAGATTGTCCTACCGGTATAGGTCTTCCCTCAATCATTGCAATCACGTACCTGCGGTCCAATAATTGACATTGAGGGCACTACTGTTAGTGTAAATGCCCTAGAGGCCATTACTGTATCATACTAGTTTGTATATTACTTAATGGAAGCTTGGGATATTCACCTTGTATACACAATCTTGCTCAAAATAGTAGTATGCTACTTGGTTTGTTTCTACTTCAATTTGTACATGTGTTTATTTTTGTATATCGCCTATACACATTAGTGGAGCCCTTAGGATCTTTGCTTGATTACCAGCGATGTGATGGCCGTCACACTAGTGGGGCTGGGTAATCTATAAGCACATCCTTATGTAGGGCCCTGGTCGCAGGACTATCGAGACAGGGCATCGATACTCCGGAGTAGAACAGCGCATGCGCTTCTCATCCCAGTGTGGGAGACGGTCTGTCCCACAGCCGTCAGTACGTCGTACTTGAGATAGTATGCGGGTGCTCGTTAGGTTACGGGTACACTGGACAGGACTCGTCGGGAACTGATTAGTTGGTATTATGCCTATCGTCAGTTATCAGTTCCCAGGTGACATGAGTACAGCTTAGTCCGCTGACTTGACACTGTCACTTCGCCTCGAGTGTGTTCCCACTGTTCTTTGATCACTACCCTACCACGGCTCAAAGGAGTCGTGCAAACAGGTAGTGGTTGGGTGCAGTCCCGAAGCACTTGGAGGCAGTGACGGTTAGACAGGATTCTTCTCTCCCGGTATTGGGGGTTGACATCACGCTGTGTCTAGGAGAGCCATTACACGAGTAGTCCCTGGCCAGGGCAAACGAGATATACTGGTAGGCTTCCAGTGTTATCTCAGGGTGTTTTGGGCTTCGCTCCGGCACGACTTGTACCGCTATTGGGGGACTGACATTTACCGCCCCTAGGCCCGCCATGAGATGTATCAGACGAACAGACCGGACTGTACGGAGAATGTCACACTCAGGCTCAGTAGGAGTTCAGATGGGTTTCGCCTCGTCGGTCTTCTTGTCGGCATTACCTGGGGACCGTTACGCACAGCTAGTGCCGGTTGCGGTCTGTGGTTAAACCCACTGCCAGCGTAGTGTCGAGTCTTTAGAGTCCCACACAGAAATCTTTTCGCCTTTAGGCAAAAGAGTAGAGGTCGCATGGTATTGCGACAGGTCGCATGGTTTTGCGACAGGGTTCGGTCACATCCGTGCACTTGTGCACGTACAGTGTCCGGACAGTTTACACTAGCGGGCTTTGGTTTAAGCCAGATCTTAGTGTACCTTTTGGGATTGGATTTATCCAGTGTGCATTCGTGTTTCTCGGAACGCGGATGCGGGTGCGTATGCACAGTTGACAGGGAGACAGAGGCAGCGGATTCTTATTAGGGTTGTTGACAGTTGACCGTTGACTATTTGACTTTTTGTTCAACCCTAATGAGAATATGATATGTGATTAACTATTATATTAATTAAGTATTATGGTGACATGGTTGTTGACTTGTTGACTTTGTTGACTTGTTGACTTTGTTGACCGGTTGACTAGGCTTGACTAGTTGACCATCATGATAACCATAGCCATCATTTCATGGCAAAGACTTTTGTTTGCTTGCTCATTTGTGTAAAATGAGTGCATGAAATGATATGGTTACGGTTGCTTCAACCATCACATAAGACTTTTTTAGTATGATGAGTTATCATGACTTTGGATTATGAGAGGGGGAGAGACAAAAGAGTTGCTCATTCTTTCTTGCTCACTCCCTCTCTTGTTCTTGAGCTTTCTTGTTTTTGCTCTCACCCTCAACCCCTTCCTCCCTCTCTTGATTCTATGGTTCTCTTGTCTCATGAGTTGAGAATCAAGAACCATAGATAAAATCCCATACAAACTCTTCTCTACTCATTTTAGTTCACTAGGTTTAGCAAACCGAGTGAACTAGTTTCTTCAAAGAACGAAGAAGGAGCCAAAGGTTGGAGCTTTCAGGTGGATCTATCTTCGGCGTACGGAGACGACGAGAAGAAGCCATTCCGGACCACCATCGGAGCTTGAAGACGAAGGAGTTCAAGACAAGCAAGGTATAACCCCCTAACCGAGTAGCTAGAAACTCGTAGTTAGGCTGTTAGATAGATGTTTAACCAAGATCCGGGTTTTAGGTCCATGTTACCACCTCCGTAAAAATCGTTTTTTACCAAATTCCGCATTCCCGTAAGTACCGGGAGAGGTAGTATGGACTTACAGTGGATCAGAGCCTAGTTAAACTCTATCTAACATGTTAGCAAGTAACTAGAAGATCGATCAAAGAAAAAGTCCCGAAAACAAAACCCCAAAAATTCGAGTTTCTGTCGATTTTTATACTGTTCAAAAGTTGATTATTTTCACACCTAAAATCGGCTCAGGGTTTTTAAAAGCCACTGTAGAAAATTCACCAAGCGATCCCACTAAACGACCGCGGAAACACGGCAATAGCCTGCTATTGCCGCGGTTCAGCGGCCTCCTTGGCCCCTCTCTGGTGGTTCTTTGCTACAGTGTACTTGCAAGGGTATTTTGGGATTTTTGGAATATATATTTTCAACCCAGATTTTCCAGAACGAAAAATTAATTTTGGGGTCCTGAAAATCCGTATTTTTGATCGAACTTCTAAAAGACTTAAGCTAACGGGTTTTTCTGTAATGTGATTTTTGTATTGAACGTCTACTAATCGCTATATGTCGATTAGTGGGGGTTATACAAATCTGTGATCTGTAATGTTGCTGGAATGTGGATATGAATATGTTGGATTGTCGCGGGTGAATAGCCGGGGTTGTGAGACGAGAGTTTTCTTTTCTTTCAATTCATGTAAATTTGTAAATTGATGTAATAATTATTTGTAAGGCCGCACAACCGGGTCGGGGTTGTAGCCGTCATTGTATAATTTCTTTTTACTGTTTTTGCTCCTAGGATAGACCCATGGAGGGGGTGCACAAACTACCGGGTATGCCGAAGTGTCGAGTGGCCTACTCATGGAGATGAGGGAGGTTACTACGCTTCGGGTACTTGGCGGGTAGTTTGCCGCACCCGTAGGGGTCTTGGGTGGGGTATTGGCTATTCACCGCGACCGTGTAATCTGTCTTTCGTTACAGGCTCGTACGAATTACAGATTCCTAGTATATCCAATGTATTCATCTGTGATCTGAAATGTTTATCATTGCAGTATATCTATATAAGATATTATTTAGGCTTTGCTTATGTTTTACAGCCGCGCTAGCCCAGCCCCCGCTCTGTCGTTAGTTAAGTAACCTAACGGGTAATGACGGGGCCCCGTGGCGAATGCGAATGGCATAAGCGTACGTCATATTTTGGTTGTTCTCTGCAATGGTAGGATTAAATGATGGGACGCATTAAAAGAACTAATGCAAGAATATCACGCATTAAAAGAACTAATGCAAGATAATAAACCAAGTTAAAGTCCTTGGAACACTTTCGAAAAACCACTCGGTTCTTTTCAAAACCAACTTTTAAATGCGGAGCTTGAGCCACTCCTTTTAAAAGCTATCTCGTTCCATCGACTATATCAAGTTCACTACGTTCACGGTTTCGCCAAAACCATTCGTAGCCCTCCATCATTTCAGTTAAATATTCGGTAGTATTCAAGCTATGTATTTTGACCTCACGCCAAGGCATAGTGATTGGTAGCTGCCGGATACTTATCTGTTGCATAGATAGAATGCGTTGGTTTGGGACAGCCGTACTGCCATTTTGGCCTACGTCAAGGGTAGGTACGGGTGGATTCAAATTAACCTGGATAATGATGGGAAGAACTTGACATGTGACTTATGACATTTTGACCTCACGCCAAGGTCATAAGAGCATGGGGCAAAAATCCACATCGGGAGTTTCATAAGTACTGAAACTTGCTAGATTTGCATACCATTTGGAGTGTGATGATTCTGGTAGGATTCCTTCAGTTTCGTCACGCGATGATATTTGGATCCCGATCCTACTGTGAGTATATACTACTCCTCGGGAAATTTCTCACTAATCGATCAATGCTATAAACCTAGTAGGTGCCTAGAAAGGTGTTAGCGGGGCTACGCCCCCAGGGAAAAGAGGTTCTTTAATTAAGGAACTTCGCGAAAGCGTTGGAAAACCTCCCTCGAAGTACCGACACCGGCCTGGCTGAACGGTTAAGCAAGTATTGTGCGGTGGGATTGATCCCGACTAATTCTTCCTTTATGGTTTGAGGAGGGATTCGAGAAACAGTGGGAGCCATCCTGTTTAGACAAACTAAAAACCACTCTAAACTGTTGGAGATAGTGCCCTCAGAGTCAATTATTGGATCACAGGCATGTGATTGCAATGATTGAGGGAGGACCTATCCCGGTAGGACAGTCTTACTCGAGATGATAGTATGCTATCTGGTTTACCTTTATCATCGTGTACAGTTTTAGGTGACCTGACATGTCGCTATTACACGTTGATAGAGCCCCTAGGATTCTTGCTTGACCACCAGCAGTATGATGGCGATCATATACATGGGAGCTGGTAGTCTATAAGCACATCCTTAAAAGGTCCCTAGTCGTAGGAGTTTCGAGACAGGGCATCGATACTCCATTAGTAGACTAGTGTATACAGTCGAGACCCCGACGAGGGGTGGTGGCCGGTCTCACAAGCCACTGGTGTCAGTTGGTTCACCTAAGATGTATACAGGTGCTCATTGGGTTATGAGTACACCGGACAGGACTCGCCGGGAACCTGCTAGTTGGTCTTATACCAGACGTCAGATAGCAGTTCCCTGGTGACATGTGTACAGGTTAGTTCATCGACCTGAGGATCGTCATTTATCTCGTGTGAGTTCCCACTGTACTTTGATTACTACCCTACCACGGCTCAAAGGAGTCGTGCAAACAGGTTTTAGTTGGGTACAGTCCCGAGCCACATGGAGGCAGTGAGCGGATCTTCAGGGGTTCGTCTCTCCCGGTATTGGGGGTGAGGTCGCACTGTGTCTAGGAGAGCCATTACGCAAAGCCCTCGGCCGAGGCAGGAGATTTACTGGTAGGTATTCCAGTAGTATCTCAAGGCGTTCTGGGCTACGCTCCGACACGACTTGTACCGCTTTTGGGGGTCTGACTTTTACCAACCCCCTAGGCCCGCCATGCGATACTCATAGACGAACGAACCGGACTGTACGGATATTGTCACTGACAGGCTCAGTTGGGTGTCGGGGTGAGCTTCCTCATCGACGTCCCTTTTGGTCAATAGCTGGTGGCCCGTCACGTATTGGCTTATACCTCTGACGTGCCAGTGGATAAATCCACAGCCATAGTATTGACGATTCTTTAGAGTCCACCACACTTACAGTTACTCAAGCTTTCGGGCGAAACGCTGTAGAGGCCGTATGGAGATATGGCAGGGTCCGATCAGATACGCGCGGTATTGCACGGATCAGGATCGGACAGTTTTGTACTAGTGGCCGTATAGTTATATGGCAGGGTTTGATCTGATACGTGCGGTATTGCACGGATCAGGATCGAACGGATTTTACTAGCCGGCTTTGGCTTAAGCCGGTCCTAGTCTAGTACAGTGTAGATTTTGTCTCATTGCATTTGTATCCGGTAGGAATACAGATGCGGGTGTGTATGCACAGTATAGGGGTTTTCCTGTAATTTATTACGGGACCAGTTTTCTGGAGTTGCCAGTTTGTATTCCGTTCCGGCCGGTTTTCCTTTGTTCTTTCCCGGCCGGACTTTTCCGATGGAGGTGGTAATTTGCAGTTTTGCAAATTACACTTTGTGGAGGATTTTCTTGCAAATGTATTTATCATGATAGCATCTTTAGATGCCATTCTTTTCCTTGATCTTTTCATGCTTTATCTTGATTAGAATTGATAAGAATGGTTGATGTAAGTTTGTAATGATTATGTTTGGCTATGGTCACCACTTGTGCTCCTACCATCACCTCCCTTCATGCTTGATATTCATTCCTCCACCATTCTTCTACTCACTTGATAAGTTTTTCATGAGAGGAAAAAGAAAGAGAGAAGAAGAAGAAGAGATCTTCATCTTGAGAGTTTCATACATGATCTCATTTTCTTGCTAGAAAAATGCAAGCACCATTTTTCTATTCTTGATTCCTCCATCACCATGGCAACAAACCCCAAATGAGACAAGCATCTTCTACACTACATTCTACAGCATATCTTGAGCATGTCGAGTTGCCGGCTTCATGCCCGAGTTGCCTCGGTATTGAGGCGGGAGCCCGTAAAAGACGCAGGCGATGTGGTGCCCTTCCGGCGAGGAGGCGACGATGTGGAGGCAAGACTTTCCGCGGGAGATCGGGACTATGACGAGAAGACCGGAGGACTCGGATCACTCGGTATACTTCTCATCCTATCTCTTAATTGCTAGCATTAGGTTAATGGTTACGATCCGGGTTTTTCATTGTCCGCGGTAGCACCGGTTTCCGAGTAAGGAAAATTTTTGATTCCGCATTTTGGCCTCGAGTACGAGGCCGGGGCGCTGCCGTGGCGTAACATGGTATCAGAGCCACGCCATTAACCTTGCCTAGCTTGTTCTAATGTGTTTTACTTATCCGATCGACCAAAATTCCAAAAACCGCGTTTTTGCATGCATCAGTTTTCTGTCGATTTTTTCCGGGCTCGAAAAATTTTTCAGGTGATTGCAGAATGATGTACTGGAAGTTCTAAGAATTCTGGAGAAATTCGAGACGATGATCTTTCTATTGGAGCGCGGAACCGCGGCGAAAACCCCCTTGTCGCCGCGGTTCCGCCGCAGTTTAGAGTGATCGATCTGTCGAATTTTTCCAGTAGGCTTCTGGGGTTAAAATAGGGTTTCTGGAATATTAAATTTGGGCCCAGAATTTCTGTGAGTGCTACAGTTTTGCTTGGGGGCCCACTTGTTAATTATTTGATCGATCGGATATTTTAAACACATTATTTCACAGTATTAACATTATATCTGCGACCGTGAATGTCACTTGATCGGTAAATCCCGTCTAACTGCTATAGCCCGGTTAGACGGATTTGCGAACGTGATTTTCACGTTGATGTTCTATGTTTATGCTGTGTTGTTGCGGATCGGTCGTGGGGGATAGCCTGGATGCAATGCTAGTACTGTTTTGTTGTATTATGTACATTTGATATTGCGGGGCGAGCGTCCGACATGTGGACTGCCGTCACTGCCTGTTTGTATTATTCTTTTGGGGCACGACCTGGTTGCGGTCGATGTACCCGGTGTATGTATATTTTACTTTCTGTACTAGGATTGCCCCGCGGTGGGGTGCGCGGATAGCCGGGTTCTGGAGGGCAACAAGCCCGCATCTCATTGCATTGGGACGGAGGGGGCTTCACTCTAGGATTGGCGGGCTATTCGCCGCACTCGTAGGGGGTACTGGTTGACCCAGGAGGGGTGCCCGAGTTACCGGATTCCGTGAAGTGCTGGGTGGTCCATTCACGTTGCTGAAGGGGGCTGCCTCGCTTCAGGTTTTGGCGGGTGACTTGCCGCGCCCGTAGGGGTCTAGGATTTCATTGCACAGGCTATCCACGCGACCAGGGGAACGTCGGGTTTCAGCAGTGGCTCTGTGAAACCCGGGGCTTCCAGATATCTGTATTGTTCTGTGATGCTGTACATTTCTGTGATGTTGCATTTTATTCACGCCTTGAGCGAAATACTATATATTGGTATATATATTAGTAGATGTTGTATATGTTTTTCATCCGCGCTAGTCCAGTCCCCGCTCTGCCGTTAGTTAGCTAACCTAACGGGTGATGACGGGACCCAGTGGCGAATGCGGATGGCATATACGTACGTCAGTATATTTTCGTTCTTTGTGGTGTGATCAATTGATGGGAGTGCGTTGATTCGGATCAATGCAAGCTAAACAAACCTAATCTGATGTTGTTGGAACGTTTTTCAAAAAGCTGTTATTGCAAGGACGTTCACTTTTGTTTTGCATCGTGGTATTCAGTTGCAATATCCTGCTCCTCAGTCGACGAGGCAAGGGCCGAGATCCCTTCTCCGGGAGTGACCCCTTGGACAGAAGTTTGCGTCAGGGCAATAACTTCACTATAGCCGATTATTTTTGCTTTGCATCGTGGTATTCAGTTGGAATATCCAGCACCTCATTCTACGGGGAAAGAGCCGAGATCCCTTCACCGGGAGTGACCTCTTTAGTAAAGGTTTTCGTCACAATATTTTCTAAAAAGTTATCCAGTTCCTTCAACGATATCAAGTTCATTACGTTAAAGGTTTTTCGCCAAAAACCAGTCGTAGCCCTCCGTCATTTTTTACAAGTATTACTTAGTATTCGTGCTGCGTTTGTTGACTGTGTCAAGGCGTAGTGTGCGGTAGCTAAGTAGTGTTTGTTTGCAGCATATTAATGGGATTGGTTAGGACAGTCGTGCGGCCTTGTTGACTGTGTCAAGGGCTCGTACGGGTGGGTTTAATGCAATCTAGGATAATGACGGGCTGAACTTGACTAGGACTCTTTGATTTGTTGACCGTGTCAAGGTCACTTGGGTCCTAGGGGTAAAAATCACATCGGGAGTTTCAAAAGAACTGAAACTTGCCAGACATGCGCATACCTTCTGGAGTGTGGTGACGTGAGTGGATTCCATCACGTTATCATGCGATGATAGTTGGATCCCGATTCCTACTGATGAGTTGGTTTACTCCTCGGGTGATCCCGACTAATTCTTCTTTCAGGTTTGGAGGAGAATTTGAGGTACAGTGGGAGGTTTCCTGATTAGATAAATTGGTAACCATTCTGATCTAGGTTAGAGTGCACGCTGAGTGTTTCTTTTCTCTCTCTCTCTGGCAGCGACCATTGACCCGACCCTAGACTATGACTCAGTGACCAAGTTGACCGAACCTTCTTAACACAGGCTTTTGGATTGTCAGAGTTCTAGACCTCATTGCCACTCCTACTTTTACCCTTTTCTCCAGGACACCCCGTATTACTACGAACGTCCACTTCGATTGGACAAAACCATCGTATGGTTAGATACGAACTCGAAGGAATTCGAGGATGGTTTCCGGTTCTGGAGAAAACGGATAGGACTATTCAGTTGTCTTTTCTTTTCACCTTCTCTCATTGCGAGTACTCCTTGGTTTAGGAGATAGCACACCTATTACGCAAATTGGATAGTCTTCTTCCAAACCTTAGGCTGGTGCCGACCGGTAGGGAATGAAGAAAACCAATTAGCCTAAACGGTGTGCAGAAGGTATTAAGATTAAGACAAAGCAAGGGATTAGTAAGAGGGCAAAGTAAATTGCGACTGCTATTCACGACCGAACCAAGTATTTCTTCGCCAATCCTAAATCACCTTTGTATTTCTCCAGGACACTCCGTATTACTACGAAGATCCCAGTTTTTTGGATAATCCATCGTATGGTTATATACGAACTCGAAAGGAACTTGTTCCAGTTCGGGGATGGATTCTGGTCCAGGAGAAATAGGAAGAAGGTTTATTCGGTTGTCTTTTATCTTCACCTTCTCTCGCATTGCGAGTGCTCCTAGGATTAGGAAAGTACACCCATTATGCTTACTGAATAGTCTTCTTCCAAACCATAGGCTGGTGCCGAACGGTAGGGAAGGAAGAAAACCATTTGGCCTAAGGGGGTGTGCAGACGGTAATGACTAAAGACATATAAAGGGATTTGGACAGATGGCAAAGAGATATACGGTCACAGTTGTGAATCTGGATAATGGTAGAGGCATTACTAGGAATACCAGGATACCCCATCGAAACATTTCAATGTTTCAAGTTTCACTGTGTACTGTTAAAAGAAAACTGATTTCCCGATTAGACACTTACTCCAGGGTATGTATTTACCAGGTTGGATTCTCACATCTGTATGGTTTTACAGATGATGAGTGGGAGTAAGTTATTGGGAATTAGGTGATCATCCTCATCATATCGGGATTCGTTGTAATCGGTGATATTTGAGGAGATCACCTGGGCTGTTTGCCGGTCGGCAAATATTTGGTTTTGAATATCCGCTGTTGTGCACCAATTTCAAATTGATATATCTGTACGTCTATTTTCATAGAGTGAGATATACCTTTTGATATTATGTCGATGACATTTACCTATATCAGTGGATGGTTAGGTAAGGAGCATTAAACAGCGGTGTAATTCTTCTTAACCATAAGTACAGTTTTCAACCTACGACGCACAGTGAAAGAGTTGTTAGACTCAGCGGACTTATACAGGGTATTGTATGTTGTCCAGTGTCCATTAGGACAGAGGGGTTGGTCCTCATACTATATTCTGTTTACTTTTAACTTCTCTAGTTCTTAGACATGTGTTTCGTAGAAACACAGGGTCTAAGTTTTGAGGAGTTATAGGTATTTGAATAGAGTAGAGAACCAGGTGTAGCAAGTATCGGGATTCTTCAAAGAGATCGAAGATGTAGATACTTGTGTATGGTATTCAGTTGATAGTAATGATAAAGAGAAATTGCTTCTCTTTCTGGTTACTCATAATTGGAAGCATTCCTAAGTTGAGTAACGCTGATCGGCCTCCTTCTATTTAGTTGACATGCACTGGAGACAGCTGCATGATTTGAATCTGGTTCAATTAAATCAGTGCCTCTGGTTCTATATTGGATATAGAACAGTTCATATCTTAACGTTGTTAAGGTACGGGGAGTTGTCCGGCTTATGATTAAAACCAGACTCTGGATAACTCAAGGCACGTTTCTGTAATGGCTGTTTGTGGGTTGACCCAGGCTATGACGAGGGTTGACTTTCTACCATCTGGAAGATCAATAGAGATATTGTTCTAGACTCGCCACAGTTTTATTAAAAATGGATTTTTTCAAAAACAGCAGTGGGAGTATGGCAGAACTGGAAGTGATTCCAGAACCGCAAATGATTACTGAAGATTTGATAAGGAACCTAAAGATTAAATCTGATTTGACATTCCATTGGCCACTCCGCAGATAAGGTGGGTAACTTCAGGCACCCGAGAGGTAATCCGGTAGCCTCAAGGACGGTGACAGGGAAGTTCTTGTTTACCCACACTTGCCATTGTTGTTGTTCCAGGCTGCGAGACCCGGCAGGAGGATGAGTATAGCGTCGTTCTAAACTAGTTTTTAGAAGTGCGCGTCTATATGACTCTGGCAGAGGGTTGTCGTAGTCAGTGGGAGCAGCGGAAGCATTGGTGGACATCAGGCTTATGTCTGTTTATAGACTAAAGCAGATGTAGCGGAGATAGATCATCTATTTCTGATGTGACAGTCATAGGTTTGACTTCATCAGAATAAGGGATGGATCTGTTAAGAAGGTAGTAGGGTGTGATGTCCTGGTTTTGGATGACATACACAGAGTAGGAAAGGAAACTCCTACAATACTATCGGTTATACTTTGGTTGTCACACAGTGGTTTCTCCACACAGGACTTGGATATTATATCAGACATTCTGGTTACTAGATCTATGGTTTTAGATCTAGATTTGGGTGGTTTCCTAATCTGGGTACCTTGACAGCATTCTATGAGTATTTAGAATGGACGACTCCTGGCACGGTAGTACACCTGCAGGTAATGGAGTCACCCTCTCTAAAGTTGTCTTACATAATAAAGGGGAGAGGGATACGCATGATTGACAGGTCACTTGCTTAGGCAATTGAGTCAATCATGAGATGTCAAGTACCACACCAGATGTTGTTCTTGCACTAGATGCAATAAGTTGATATTGATCCAATCCTGGAGGAACAGTCGGAAGCAGTTTTAGAACATAAGTGAATGTTCTAGGGATATGATAACGGCTGCCTCCTTTAGGAGACGGTTATCACTCCAGGCTTCCAAGGTGACATGAACGACAAGGAGGTTGTCAGAGTTATAGTTCTCCCTCTGATGAGGGGCAGTATTTTGGACAAGTGATCCAAGGCAATACTGAGGGAGGCATGGCGCTGGGTACTGATTAAGTTCAGTTATCGATACAGTCTAAGAAGTTTGGATTTGGAGTTCATTTATGAACTAGGTCCCATCAGATATCCAGACATACTCTTAGACAGGTATTGCTCATTTCGGGAGATGGCTTTCTCTGCGAACTTGAGATATAGAGAGACATAGAAAGAAACTTCATAGCGGATCCACTCACTGAGGCTATTCCTCGAACGCAATAGTTTCGCAAACGAGCTTTGTGAGACTGACTAGTAGAGGAGTTGGGTGTTCGGTATCACACGGGCTGTGAGTATGCGGCATCGCAATAATTAGCCTTGAGTGCAAGTGGGAGATTGTTGGAGATAGTGCCCTCAGAGTCAATTATTGGATCACAGGCACGTGATTGCAATGATTGAGGGAGGACCTATCCCGGTAGGACAGTCTTATTCGAGATGATAGTATGCTATCTGGTTTACCTTTATCATCGTGTACTGTTTTAGGTGACCTGACAAGTCGCTATTACACGTTGATAGAGCCCCTAGGATTCTTGCTTGACCACCAGCAGTATGATGGCGATCATATACGTGGGAGCTGGTTGTCTATAAGCACATCCTTAAAAGGTCCCTAGTCGTAGGAGTTTCGAGACAGGGCATCGATACTCCATTAGTAGACTAGTGTATACAGTTGAGACCCCGACGAGGGGCGGTGGCCGGTCTCACAAGCCACTGGTGTCAGTTGGTTCACCTAAGATGTATACAGGTGCTCATTGGGTTATGAGTACACCGGACAGGACTCGCCGGGAACCTGCTAGTTGGTCTTATACCAGACATCAGATAGCAGTTCCCTGGTGACATGTGTACAGGTTAGTTCATCGACATGAGGATCGTCATTTGTCTCGTGTAAGTTCCCACTGTACTTTGATTACTACTCTACCACGGCTCAAAGGAGTCGTGCAAACAGGTTTTAGTTGGGTACAGTCCCGAGCCACATGGAGGCAGTGAGCGGATCTTCAGGGGTTCGTCTCTCCCGGTATTGGGGGTGAGGTCGCACTGTGTCTAGGAGAGCCATTACGCAAAGCCCTCGGCCGAGGCAGGAGATTTACTGGTAGATATTCCAGTAGTATCTCAGGGCATTCTGGGCTACGCTCCGACACGACTTGTACCGCTTTTGGGGGTCTGACTTTTACCAACCCCCTAGGCCCGCCATGCGATACTCATAGACGAACGAACCGGACTGTACGGATATTGTCACTGACAGGCTCAGTTGGGTGTCGGGGTGAGCTTCCTCATCGACGTCCCTTTTGGTCAATAGCTGGTGGCCCGTCACGTATTGGCTTATACCTCTGACGTTCCAGTGGTTAAATCCACAGCCATAGTATTGACGAGTCGTTAGAGTCCACCACACTTACAGTTACTCAAGCTTTCGGGCGAAACGCTGTAGAGGCCGTATGGAGATATGGCAGGGTCCGATCAGATACGCGCGGTATTGCACGGATCAGGATCGGACAGCTTTGTACTAGTGGCCGTATAGTTATATGGCAGGGTTTGATCTGATACGTGCGGTATTGCACGGATCAGGATCGAACGGATTTTACTAGCCGGCTTTGGCTTAAGCCGGTCCTAGTCTAGTACAGTGTAGATTTTGTCTCATTGCATTTGTATCCGGTAGGAATACAGATGCGGGTGTGTATGCACAGTATAGGGGTTTTCCTGTAATTTATTACGGGACCAGTTTTCTGGAATTGCCAGTTTGTATTCCGTTCCGGCCGGTTTTCCTTTGTTCTTTCCCGGCCGGACTTTTCCGATGGAGGGGGTAATTTGCAGTTTTGCAAATTACACTTTGTGGAGGATTTTCTTGCAAATGTATTTATCATGATAGCATCTTTAGATGCCATTCTTTTCCTTGATCTTTTCATGCTTTATCTTGATTAGAATTGATAAGAATGGTTGATGTAAGTTTGTAATGATTATGTTTGGCTATGGTCACCACTTGTGCTCCTACCATCACCTCCCTTCATGCTTGATATTCATTCCTCCACCATTCTTCTACTTACTTGATAAGTTTTTCATGAGAGGAAAAAGAAAGAGAGAAGAAGAAGAAGAGATCTTCATCTTGAGAGTTTCATACATGATCTCATTTTCTTGCTAGAAAAATGCAAGCACCATTTTTCTATTCTTGATTCCTCCATCACCATGGCAACAAACCCCAAATGAGACAAGCATCTTCTACACTACATTCTACAGCATATCTTGAGCATGTCGAGTTGCCGGCTTCATGCCCGAGTTGCCTCGGTATTGAGGCGGGAGCCCGTAAAAGACGCAGGCGATGTGGTGCCCTTCCGGCGAGGAGGCGACGATGTGGAGGCAAGACTTTCCGCGGGAGATCGGGACTATGACGAGAAGACCGGAGGACTCGGATCACTCGGTATACTTCTCATCCTATCTCTTAATTGCTAGCATTAGGTTAATGGTTACGATCCGGGTTTTTCATTGTCCGCGGTAGCGCCGGTTTCCGAGTAAGGAAAATTTTTGATTCCGCATTTTGGCATCGAGTACGAGGCCGGGGCGCTGCCGTGGCGTAACATGGTATCAAAGCCACGCCATTAACCTTGCCTAGCTTGTTCTAATGTGTTTTACTTATCCGATCGACCAAAATTCCAAAAACCGCGTTTTTGCATGCATCAGTTTTCTGTCGATTTTTTCCGGGCTCGAAAATTTTTTCAGATGATTGCAGAATGATGTACTGGAAGTTCTAAGAATTCTGGAGAAATTCGAGACGATGATCTTTCAATTGGAGAGCGGAACCGCGGCGAAAACCCCCTTGTCGCCGCGGTTCCGCCGCAGTTTGGAGTGATCGATCTGTCGAATTTTTCCAGTAGGCTTCTGGGGTTAAACTAGGGTTTCTGGAATATTAAATTTGGGCCCAGAATTTCTGTGAGTGCTACAGTATTGCTTGGGGGCCCACTTGTTAATTATTTGATCGATCGGATATTTTAAACACATTATTTCACAGTATTTACATTATATCTGCGACCGTGAATGTCACTTGATCGGTAAATCCCGTCTAACTGCTATAGCCCGGTTAGACGGATTTGCGAACGTGATTTTCACGTTGATGTTCTATGTTTATGCTGTGTTGTTGCGGATCGGTCGTGGGGGATAGCCTGGATGCAATGCTAGTACTGTTTTGTTGTATTATGTACATTTGATATTGCGGGGCGAGCGTCCGACATGTGGACTGCCGTCACTGCCTGTTTGTATTATTCTTTTGGGGCACGACCTGGTTGCGGTCGATGTACCCGGGGTATGTATATTTTACTTTCTGTACTAGGATTGCCCCGCGGTGGGGTGCACGGATAGCCGGGTTCTGGAGGGCAACAAGCCCGCATGTCATGGCATTGGGACGGAGGGGGCTTCACTCTAGGATTGGCGGGCTATTCGCCGCACTCGTAGAGGGTACTGGTTGACCCAGGAGGGGTGCCCGAGTTACCGGATTCCGTGAAGTGCTGGGTGGTCCATTCACGTTGCTGAAGGGGGCTGCCTCGCTTCAGGTTTTGGCGGGTGACTTGCCGCTCCCGTAGGGGTCTAGGATTTCATTGCACAGGCTATCCACGCGACCAGGGGAACGTCGGGTTTCAGCAGCGGCTCTGTGAAACCCGGGGCTTCCAGATATCTGTATTGTTCTGTGATGCTGTACATTTCTGTGATGTTGCATTTTATTCACGCCTTGAGCGAAATACTATATATTGGTATATATATTAGTAGATGTTGTATATGTTTTTCATCCGCGCTAGTCCAGTCCCCGCTCTACCATTAGTTAGCTAACCTAACGGGTGATGACGGGACCCAGTGGCGAATGCGGATGGCATATACGTACGTCAGTATATTTTCGTTCTTTGTGGTGTGATCAATTGATGGGAGTGCGTTGATTCGGATCAATGCAAGCTAAACAAACCTAATCTGATGTTGTTGGAACGTTTTTCAAAAAGCTGTTATTGCAAGGACGTTCACTTTTGTTTTGCATCGTGGTATTCAGTTGCAATATCCTGCTCCTCAGTCGACGAGGCAAGGGCCGAGATCCCTTCTCCGGGAGTGACCCCTTGGACAGAAGTTTGCGTCAGGGCAATAACTTCACTATAGCCGATTATTTTTGCTTTGCATCGTGGTATTCAGTTGGAATATCCAGCACCTCATGCTACGGGGAAAGAGCCGAGATCCCTTCACCGGGAGTGACCTCTTTAGTAAAGGTTTTCGTCACTATATTTTCTAAAAAGTTATCCAGTTCCTTCAACGATATCAAGTTCATTACGTTAAAGGTTTTTCGCCAAAAACCAGTCGTAGCCCTCCGTCATTTCTTACAAGTATTACTTAGTATTCGTGCTGCGTTTGTTGACTGTGTCAAGGCGTAGTGTGCGGTAGCTAAGTAGTGTTTGTTTGCAGCATATTAATGGGATTGGTTAGGACAGTCGTGCGGCCTTGTTGACTGTGTCAAGGGCTCGTACGGGTGGGTTTAATGCAATCCAGGATAATGACGGGCTGAACTTGACTAGGACTCTTTGATTTGTTGACTGTGTCAAGGTCACTTGGGTCCTAGGGGTAAAAATCAAATCGGGAGTTTCAAAAGAACTGAAACTTGCCAGACATGCGCATACCTTCTGGAGTGTGGTGACGTGAGTGGATTCCGTCACGTTATCATGCGATGATAGTTGGATCCCGATTCCCACTGATGAGTTGGTTTACTCCTCGGGTGATCCCGACTAATTCTTCTTTCAGGTTTGGAGGAGAATTTGAGGTACAGTGGGAGGTTTCCTGATTAGATAAATTGGTAACCATTCTGATCTAGGTTAGAGTGCACGCTGAGTGTTTCTTTTCTCTCTCTCTCTGGCAGCGACCATTGACCCGACCCTAGACTATGACTCAGTGACCAAGTTGACCGAACCTTCTTAACACAGGCTTTTGGATTGTCAGAGTTCCAGACCTCATTGCCACTCCTACTTTTACCCTTTTCTCCAGGACACCCCGTATTACTACGAACGTCCACTTCGATTGGACAAAACCATCGTATGGTTAGATACGAACTCGAAGGAATTCGAGGATGGTTTCCGGTTCTGGAGAAAACGGATAGGATTATTCAGTTGTCTTTTCTTTTCACCTTCTCTCATTGCGAGTACTCCTTGGTTTAGGAGATAGCACACCTATTACGCAAATTGGATAGTCTTCTTCCAAACCTTAGGCTGGTGCCGACCGGTAGGGAATGAAGAAAACCAATTAGCCTAAACGGTGTGCAGAAGGTATTAAGATTAAGACAAAGCAAGGGATTAGTAAGAGGGCAAAGTAAATTGCGACTTCTATTCACGACCGAACCAAGTATTTCTTCGCCAATCCTAAATCACCTTTGTATTTCTCCAGGACACTCCGTATTACTACGAAGATCCCAGTTTTTTGGATAATCCATCGTATGGTTATATACGAACTCGAAAGGAACTTGTTCCAGTTCGGGGATGGATTCTGGTCCAGGAGAAATAGGAATAAGGTTTATTCGGTTGTCTTTTATCTTCACCTTCTCTCGCATTGCGAGTGCTCCTAGGATTAGGAAAGTACACCCATTATGCTTACTGAATAGTCTTCTTCCAAACCATAGGCTGGTGCCGAACGGTAGGGAAGGAAGAAAACCATTTGGCCTAAGGGGGTGTGCAGACGGTAATGACTAAAGACATATAAAGGGATTTGGACAGATGGCAAAGAGATATACGGTCACAGTTGTGAATCTGGATAATGGTAGAGGCATTACTAGGAATACCAGGATACCCCATCGAAACATTTCAATGTTTCAAGTTTCACTGTGTACTGTTAAAAGAAAACTGATTTCCCGATTAGACACTTACTCCAGGGTATGTATTTACCAGGTTGGATTCTCACATCTGTATGGTTTTACAGATGATGAGTGGGAGTAAGTTATTGGGAATTAGGTGATCATCCTCATCATATCGGGATTCGTTGTAATCGGTGATATTTGAGGAGATCACCTGGGCTGTTTGCCGGTCGGCAAATATTTGGTTTTGAATATCCGCTGTTGTGCACCAATTTCAAATTGATATATCTGTACGTCTATTTTCATAGAGTGAGATATACCTTTTGATATTATGTCGATGACATTTACCTATATCAGTGGATGGTTAGGTAAGGAGCATTAAACAGCGGTGTAATTCTTCTTAACCATAAGTACAGTTTTCAACCTACGACGCACAGTGAAAGAGTTGTTAGACTCAGCGGACTTATACAGGGTATTGTATGTTGTCCAGTGTCCATTAGAACAGAGGGGTTGGTCCTCATACTATATTCTGTTTACTTTTAACTTCTCTAGTTCTTAGACATGTGTTTCGTATAAACACAGGGTCTAAGTTTTGAGGAGTTATAGGTATTTGAATAGAGTAGAGAACCAGGTGTAGCAAGTATCGGGATTCTTCAAAGAGATCGAAGATGTAGATACTTGTGTATGGTATTCAGTTGATAGTAATGATAAAGAGAAATTGCTTCTCGTTCTGGTTACTCATAATTGGAAGCATTCCTAAGTTGAGTAACGCTGATCGGCCTCCTTCTATTTACTTGACATGCACTGGAGACAGCTGCATGATTTGAATCTGGTTCAATTAAATCAGTGCCTCTGGTTCTATATTGGATATAGAACAGTTCATATCTTAACGTTGTTAAGGTACGGGGAGTTGTCCGGCTTATGATTAAAACCAGACTCTGGATAACTCAAGGCACGTTTCTGTAATGGCTGTTTGTGGGTTGACCCAGGCTATGACGAGGGTTGACTTTCTACCATCTGGAAGATCAATAGAGATATTGTTCTAGACTCGCCACAGTTTTATTAAAAATGGATTTTTTCAAAAACAGCAGTGGGAGTATGGCAGAACTGGAAGTGATTCCAGAACCGCAAATGATTACTGAAGATTTGATAAGGAACCTAAAGATTCAATCTGATTTGACATTCCATTGGCCACTTCCCAGATAAGGTGGGTAACTTCAGGCACCCGAGAGGTAATCCGGTAGCCTCAAGGACGGTGACAGGGAAGTTCTTGTTTACCCACATTTGCCATTGTTGTTGTTCCAGGCTGCGAGACCCGGCAGGAGGATGAGTATAGCGTCGTTCTAAACTAGTTTTTAGAAGTGCGCGTCTATATGACTCTGGCAGAGGGTTGTCGTAGTCAGTGGGAGCAGCGGAAGCATTGGTGGACATCAGGCTTATGTCTGTTTATAGACTAAAGCAGATGTAGCGGAGATAGATCATCTATTTCTGATGTGACAGTCATAGGTTTGACTTCATCAGAATAAGGGATGGATCTGTTAAGAAGGTAGTAGGGTGTGATGTCCTGGTTTTGGATGACATACACAGAGTAGGAAAGGAAACTCCTACAATACGATCGGTTATACTTTGGTTGTCACACAGTGGTTTCTCCACACAGGACTTGGATATTATATCAGACATTCTGGTTACTAGATCTATGGTTTTAGATCTAGATTTGGGTGGTTTCCTAATCTGGGTACCTTGACAGCATTCTATGAGTATTTAGAATGGACGACTCCTGGCACGGTAGTACACCTGCAGGTAATGGAGTCACCCTCTCTAAAGGTGTCTTACAGACTAAAGGGGAGAGGGATACGCATGATTGACAGGTCACTTGCTTAGGCAATTGAGTCAATCATGAGATGTCAAGTACCACACCAGATGTTGTTCTTGCACTAGATGCAATAAGTTGATATTGATCCAATCCTGGAGGAACAGTCGGAAGCAGTTTTAGAACATAAGTGAATGTTCTAGGGATATGATAACGGCTGCCTCCTTTAGGAGACGGTTATCACTCCAGGCTTCCAAGGTGACATGAACGACAAGGAGGTTGTCAGAGTTATAGTTCTCCCTCTGATGAGGGACAGTATTTTGGACAAGTGATCCAAGGCAATACTGAGGGAGGCATGGCGCTGGGTACTGATTAAGTTCAGTTATCGATACAGTCTAAGAAGTTTGGATTTGGAGTTTATTTATGAACTAGGTCCCATCAGATATCCAGACATACTCTTAGACAGGTATTGCTCATTTCGGGAGATGGCTTTCTCTGCGAACTTGAGATATAGAGAGACATAGAAAGAAACTTCATAGCGGATCCACTCACTGAGGCTATTCCTCGAACGCAATAGTTTCGCAAACGAGCTTTGTGAGACTGACTAGTAGAGGAGTTGGGTGTTCGGTATCACACGGGCTGTGAGTATGCGGCATCACAATAATTAGCCTTGAGTGCAAGTGGGAGATTGTTGGAGATAGTGCCCTCAGAGTCAATTATTGGATCACAGGCACGTGATTGCAATGATTGAGGGAGGACCTATCCCGGTAGGACAGTCTTACTCGAGATGATAGTATGCTATCTGGTTTACCTTTATCATCGTGTACTGTTTTAGGTGACCTGACATGTCGCTATTACACGTTGATAGAGCCCCTAGGATTCCTGCTTGACCACCAGCAGTATGATGGCGATCAAATACGTGGGAGCTGGTAGTCTATAAGCACATCCTTAAAAGGTCCCTAGTCGTAGGAGTTTCGAGACAGGGCATCGATACTCCATTACTAGACTAGTGTATACAGTCGAGACCCCGACGAGGGGCGGTGGCCGGTCTCACAAGCCACTGGTGTCAGTTGGTTCACCTAAGATGTATACAGGTGCTCATTGGGTTATGAGTACACCGGACAGGACTCGCCGGGAACCTGCTAGTTGGTCTTATACCAGACGTCAGATAGCAGTTCCCTGGTGACATGTGTACAGGTTAGTTCATCGACCTGAGGATCGTCATTTGTCTCGTGTGAGTTCCCACTGTGCTTTGATTACTACCCAACCACGGCTCAAAGGAGTCGTGCAAACAGGTTTTAGTTGGGTACAGTCCCGAGCCACATGGAGGCAGTGAGCGGATCTTCAGGGGTTCGTCTCTCCCGGTATTGGGGGTGAGGTCGCACTGTGTCTAGGAGAGCCATTACGCAAAGCCCTCGGCCGAGGCAGGAGATTTACTGGTAGGTATTCCAGTAGTATCTCAGGGCGTTCTGGGCTACGCTCCGACACGACTTGTACCGCTTTTGGGGGTCTGACTTTTTCCAACCCCCTAGGCCCGCCATGCGATACTCATAGACGAACGAACCGGACTGTACGGATATTGTCACTGACAGGCTCAGTTGGGTGTCGGGGTGAGCTTCCTCATCGACATCCCTTTTGGTCAATAGCTGGTGGCCCGTCACGTATTGGCTTATACCTCTGACGTGCCAGTGGTTAAATCCACAGCCATAGTATTGACGAGTCTTTAGAGTCCACCTCACTTACAGTTACTCAAGCTTTCGGGCGCAACGCTGTAGAGGCCGTATGGAGATATGGCAGGGTCCGATCAGATACGCGCGGTATTGCACGGATCAGGATCGGACAGTTTTGTACTAGTGGCCGTATAGTTATATGGCAGGGTTTGATCTGATACGTACGGTATTGCACGGATCAGGATCGAACGGATTTTACTAGCCGGCTTTGGCTTAAGCCAGTCCTAGTCTAGTACAGTGTAGATTTTGTCTCATTGCATTTGTATCCGGTAGGAATACAGATGCGGGTGTGTATGCACAGTATAGGGGTTTTCCTGTAATTTATTACGGGACCAGTTTTCTGGAGTTGCCAGTTTGTATTCCGTTCCGGCCGGTTTTCCTTTGTTCTTTCCCGGCCGGACTTTTCCGATGGAGGGGGTAATTTGCAGTTTTGCAAATTACACTTTGTGGAGGATTTTCTTGCAAATGTATTTATCATGATAGCATCTTTAGATGCCATTCTTTTCCTTGATCTTTTCATGCTTTATCTTGATTAGAATTGATAAGAATGGTTGATGTAAGTTTGTAATGATTATGTTTGGCTATGGTCACCACTTGTGCTCCTACCATCACCTCCCTTCATGCTTGATATTCATTCCTCCACCATTCTTCTACTCACTTGATAAGTTTTTCATGAGAGGAAAAAGAAAGAGAGAAGAAGAAGAAGAGATCTTCATCTTGAGAGTTTCATACATGATCTCATTTTCTTGCTAGAAAAATGCAAGCACCATTTTTCTATTCTTGATTCCTCCATCACCATGGCAACAAACCCCAAATGAGACAAGCATCTTCTACACTACATTCTACAGCATATCTTGAGCATGTCGAGTTGCCGGCTTCATGCCCGAGTTGCCTCGGTATTGAGGCGGGAGCCCGTAAAAGACGCAGGCGATGTGGTGCCCTTCCGGCGAGGAGGCGACGATGTGGAGGCAAGACTTTCCGCGGGAGATCGGGACTATGACGAGAAGACCGGAGGACTCGGATCACTCGGTATACTTCTCATCCTATCTCTTAATTGCTAGCATTAGGTTAATGGTTACGATCCGGGTTTTTCATTGTCCGCGGTAGCGCCGGTTTCCGAGTAAGGAAAATTTTTGATTCCGCATTTTGGCCTCGAGTACGAGGCCGGGGCGCTGCCGTGGCGTAACATAAACTTGCAAGAGCATCATGCTGAGTGTTTCTTCTTCTCTCTCCTAATTGCAGCGACCAAATCGACATGACTGGACTTAAGTTACTCCTAGATAAAAACAAACTGACAGGGCCAAACTACAAAGATTGGCTCAGGAATGTCAAGATAGCAATCACTTACGACAAGCTGGGGTATCTTCTTACCACCAAAGCTCCCCCTGTCCCTGGTCCCACTTCCAGCGTCGCGGATAAGGAAATCCGTAAGACTTGGGAGATTGATAGCGCGAAGGCCAAATGCCTCGTACTTGCCTCTATGGACAATGAACATCAGAGGAGGCACGAGAATATGGACTTGGAATCCATATTGCTTCATACAAAAGAACTGTATGGAGAGCAATCTCGTATCGCAAGATACGAAGCGTCGAAAAAGTTATTTTCGACAAGAATGGCCGTCGGATCATCAGTAGCCGAGCACGTGCTAAATATGATCGGCTACATTGAGGAGCTCGCGGACCTAGGGATCACATTGGAGAGTGAACTATATACGGATATAGTTCTCCAGTCCCTTCCTTCCACTTACGCCCAGTTTATACTGAACTTCAACTTACAAGAAAAAGAGGTTGAACTTTCAGAGCTCCTCAACATGCTGAGGAGCGCAGAGGGCACCCTACAGAAAGGTAGGGAAACATCCACTTTGTTTGTAGGAGGATCATCTTCTTCTAGGTCCAAGGCGAAAGCCAAGGGAACGAAGAAGAAAGCCCCCGCCAAACCAAGGGGCGGTGTTAGTAAAGTGGATACGAAGGGAAAAGCTAAAGCAACAAAGAAAGCGGGGAAGCTTGTGGATAAGGAAGAATGCTTCTATTGTCATAAGAAAGGACACTGGAAGAATGATTGCAGGGCCTGGAAGGCCAGAACACAGGAATTGAAGCAGGTTGCAGCTTCAGCTTCAGGTGTGTATGTTATTGAAAACTGTCTTTCAATAAACTCTACTTCCTGGGTATTGGATACCGGATCAGGATCTCATATCTGTAATTCTTTGCAGGCGTTGAGAAACCGTAGGGTTTTGAAGGCAGGTGACATGACCCTCAGAGTTGCGAACGGAGCTAGCATGGATGCTAAAGCCGTGGGGGACTATCACCTGGGAATGTCAGATGGACATGTTTTGGTTTTGCGTAATTGCTTTTTTGTACCCAACGCAACTTGTAATATCATTTCTGTATCTTTAGTTTCTAAAGAAGGTTATGAATTTGCGTGTATAAGTAATGTTGTAAACATTCACCTTAATCAAGTTCTGATTGGGTCAGGTACATTGAGTAATGGTATATACGTATTGAACCAACCACAGATTTTCAATGTCCAGAATACACACAAAAGAAAGTCTCCAGAAATAAATCAGACTTTCTTGTGGCATTGTAGACTGGGTCACATCAATGAGAGAAGGTTGACGAAGTTACATACTGAAGGGTATTTGAATGCGTTCGAATATCAATCGTATGCCACTTGTCAATCCTGTCTCAAAGGAAAGATGACAAAGACTCCGTTCACTGGACACGGAGTAAGAGCGAGCGAGCTCTTAGGACTCGTACACAGTGACGTGTGCGGTCCAATGTCTACACATGCGCGAAGCAGTTATTCTTACTTCGTTACTTTTACGGATGACTTCTCAAGGTACGGTCATGTCTTCTTAATGAAACATAAGTCCGAAACCTTTGGAAAATTCTAGGAGTATAAGAATGAAGTAGAAAAACAAACCGGCAAAAGTATCAAGATTCTAAGATCGGATCGAGGTGGAGAATACTTAAGTGCCGAGTTCCTGGACTATTTAAAAGAGACCGGAATTATCTCTCAGCTTACTCCTCCATACACTCCACAACATAACGGTGTATCGGAGAGACGGAACCTTACCCTATTGGATATGGTGCGGTCCATAATGAGTAACGCTGAGTTACCGCGATCATTCTGGGGATATGCGCTAGAATCAGCCGCATACCTTTTGAACCGAGTTCCCACTAAAACTGTGCCTACCACACCATATGAGTTATGGAGTGGGAAGAAACCCTATCTTCAATATCTGAAGATCTGGGGATGTCCAGCTTTTGTCAAAAAGCAGCATGCGGACAAACTCGAGGCACGCTCGGTACTGTGCAAGTTTGTGGGATACCCAAAGAACACCAGGGGGTATCTTTTCTACTACGCAGAGGAACAAAAAGTCCTTGTTTCTCGTAATGCCCACTTTCTAGAACACCAGTTCTTGGAAAAGGAAATAAGTGGGAGCGCAGTAGAACTGGAAGAAATTCCAGAGTGGAACCAGAGGGTTCAAAAGAACAGGGCATTCCTACGCCGCTCCGCAGGAGTAGTAGGCAGACTCATCCGCCCGAGAGATACTATGGTTTTCTCATAGACGGGGATAGAGAGGATTGCATCATAGATTATGATGAGCCTACTAGCTTCCAGCAGGCCGTTCAGAGCGTTGACTCAGTGAAATGGATGGATGCAATGCGGACCGAAATGGAGTCCATGTACACCAACAAGGTATGGACGTTGGACATTGCTCCAGACGGGGTAAAACCCGTAGGATGCAAGTGGATCTTCAAAAGGAAGATTGGTGTAGATGGGCAGGTTGAGACCTATAAAGCTAGGCTGGTAGCAAAGGGTTTTCGTCAAAGACCTGGCTTGGACTATGACGAAACCTTTTCTCCAGTAGCCATGCTGAAATCCATTCGGATCCTTCTTGCCATTGCTGCCTTCCACGATTATGAGATTTGGCAGATGGACGTAAAGACGGCTTTTCTAAATGGAAATTTAGAGGAGTGTGTCTATATGGACCAGCCAGAGGGTTTCATTCAGAGTGGGAGCAGCGGAAAGGTGTGCAAGTTGCTTAAGTCCATCTATGGACTAAAGCAGGCATCGCGGAGTTGGAACATCTGCTTTGATGAGACGGTCAAAGAATTTGGCTTTATCAAAAATCCAGATGAACCATGCATCTATAGTAGATTTGTAGCGAGAACTGTAGTATTCCTTGTTTTATACGTGGATGACATTCTCTTAATAAGAAATGACATTCCTATGCTAGAATCTGTCAAGGGGTTCTTGTCACACAGGTTCTCCATGAAAGACCGGGGTGATGCCTCATACATTCTGGGTATCCGGATCTACCGTGACAGATCCAAGAGGATATTAGGACTTTCTCAGTCCAGGTACATCGACACCATACTGAAAAGATTCAGTATGGAAGATTCCAAGCGCGGTAACCTACCGGCTTGTCACGGGATCACCCTCTCTAAAGAGATGTCTCCCAAGACTGATTTGGAGAGGGATCGCATGTCTATTATACCCTACGCTGCTGCGGTAGGCTCTATAATGTATGCGATGTTGTGTACCAGACCGGATGTAGCTTATGTACTGAGTGTGGTAAGCCGGTATCAGTCAAACCCTGGGGAGAAACACTGGATAGCGGTAAAGAACATTCTCAAGTACCTGAGAAGGACTAAGGAGATGTTCTTGGTGTATGGCGGAAAAGACCTCCAGATCGAGGCCTTTGCTGACTCCAGCTTCCAGAGTGACAAGGATGATTCCAAGTCCATGTCGGGTTTTGTCTTTACCCTCAATGGAGGGGCGGTGTGTTGGAAGAGTTCCAAACAAGAAACCGTTGCAGACTCGACGATGGAAGCGGAATACATCGCTGCATCTGATGCCGCAAAAGAAGCTGTCTGGATGAGGAAGTTATTGAAAGAACTTCAGGTGGTTCCGTCCATTGTTGATCCAATACCTCTGTATTGCGACAACAACGGGGCTATAGCTTTAGCGAAGGAACCCAGGTCCCATCAGAAATCCAGGCACATCTTGAGGCGGTATCACCTGATCAGGGAGATCGTAGATCGCCAGGAGATCGAGGTTCGGAGAGTCGCTTCAGAAGATAACACTGCAGATCCATTCACCAAGGCCCTGCCCCAGACTCAGTTCGAGCGGCTGATCGAGATGATAGGTCTTCGATACGCCAGTACATGGCCTTAGTGAAAGTGGGAGATTGTTAGTGTATATGCCCTAGAGGCCATTACTGTATCATACTAGTTTGTATATTACTTAATGGAAGCTTGGGATATTCACCTTGTATATACAATCTTGCCCAAAATAGTAGTATGCTACTTGGTTTGTTTCTATTTCAATGTGTACATGTGTTTATTTTTGTATATCGCCTATACACATTAGTGGAGCCCTTAAGATCTTTGCTTGATTACCAGCGATGTGATGGCCGTCACACTAGTGGGGCTGGGTAATCTATAAGCACATCCTTATGCAGGTCCCTGGTCGCAGGACTATCGAGACAGGGCATCGATACTCCGGAGTAGACCAGCGCATGCGCTTCTCATCCCAGTGTGGGAGACGGTCTGTCCCACAGCCGTCAGTACGTCGTACTTGAGATAGTATGCGGGTGCTCGTTAGGTTACGGGTACACTGGACAGGACTCGTCGGGAACTGATTAGTTGGTATTATGCCTATCGTCAGTTATCAGTTCCCAGGTGACATGAGTACAGCTTAGTCCGCTGACTTGACACTGTCACTTCGCCTCGAGTGTGTTCCCACTGTACTTTGATCACTACCCTACCACGGCTCAAAGGAGTCGTGCAAACAGGTAGTGGTTGGGTGCAGTCCCGAAGCACTTGGAGGCAGTGACGGTTAGACAGGATTCGTCTCTCCCGGTATTGGGGGTTGACATCGCGCTGTGTCTAGGAGAGCCATTACACGAGTAGTCCCTGGCCAGGGCAAACGAGATATACTGGTAGGCTTCCAGTGTTATCTCATGGTGTTTTGGGCTTCGCTCCGGCACGACTTGTACCGCTATTGGGGGACTGACGTTTACCGCCCCCTAGGCCCGCCATGCGATGTATCAGACGAACAGACCGGACTGTACGGAGAATGTCACACTCAGGCTCAGTAGGAGTTCAGATGGGTTTCGCCTCGTCGGTCTTCTTGTCGGCATTACCTGGGGACCGTTACGCACAGCTAGTGTCGCTTGCGGTCTGTGGTTAAACCCACTGCCAGCATAGTGTCGAGTCTTTAGAGTCCCACACAGAAAGCTTTTTGCCTTTAGGCAAAAGAGTAGAGGTCGCATGGTATTGCGACAGGTCGCATTGTTTTGCGACAGGGTTCGGTCACATCCGTGCACTTGTGCACGTACAGTGTCCGGACAGTTTACACTAGCGGGCTTTGGTTTAAGCCAGATCTTAGTGTACCTTTTGGGATTGGATTTATCAAGTGTGCATTCGTGTTCCTCGGAACGCGGATGCGTGTGCGTATGCACAGTTGACAGGGAGACAGAGGCAGCGGATTCTCATTAGGGTTGTTGACAGTTGACCGTTAACTATTTGACTTTTTGTTCAACCCTAATGAGAATATGATATGTGATTAACTATTATATTAATTAAGTATTATGGTGACATGGTTGTTGACTTGTTGACTTGTTGACTTTTGTTGACTTGTTGACTTTGTTGACCGGTTGACTAGGCTTGACTAGTTGACCATCATGATAACCATAGCCATCATTTCATGGCAAAGACTTTTGTTTGCTTGCTCATTTGTGTAAAATGAGTGCATGAAATGATATGGTTATGGTTGCTTCAACCATCACATAAGACTTTTTTAGTATGATGAGTTATCATGACTTTGGATTATGAGAGGGGGAGAGACAAAAGAGTTGCTCATTCTTTCTTGCTCACTCTCTCTCTTGTTCTTGAGCTCTCTTGTTTTTGCTCTCACCCTTAACCTCTTTCTCCCTCTCTTGATTCTATGGTTCTCTTGTCTCATGAGTTGAGAATCAAGAACCATAGATAAAATCCCATACAAACTCTTCTCTACTCATTCTAGTTCACTAGGTTTAGCAAACCAAGTGAACTAGTTTCTTTAAAGAACGAAGAAGGAGCCAAAGGTTGGAGCTTTCAGGTGGATCTATCTTCGGCGTACGGAGACGACGAGAAGAAGCCATTCCGGACCACCATCGGAGCTTGAAGACGAAGGAGTTCAAGACAAGCAAGGTATAACCCCCTAACCGAGTAGCTAGAAACTCGTAGTTAGGCTGTTAGATAGATGTTTAACCAAGATCCGGGTTTTAGGTCCATGTTACCACCTCCGTAAAAATCGTTTTTTACCAAATTCCGCATTCCCGTAAGTACCGGGAGAGGTAGCATGGACTTACAACTACATCCAACAATCTCCCACATGCACATAAGGCTAATTATTGCGATGTCGCATACTCACAGCCCGTGTGATACCGAACACCCAACTCCTCTACTAATTAGTTTCACAAAGCTCGTTTGTAAAACTCTTATGTTCGAGAAATAGCCTCAGTGAGTGTATCCGCCCTGATGTTTCTTTCTATGTGTTTCTTAATCTCAAGTTCGCGGAGAAAAACATCACCCGAATTGAGTAATACCTGTCTTAGAATATGTCTGGATATCTGATGGGACCTAGTTCATAAATGAACTCCCAATCCAAACTTCTTAGACTGTATCGTCAACTGAACCTAATGAGTATCCTGCACCATGCCTCCAACAGTATCCTCTTGGACCACCTGTCCAAAATACTGCGCCCTTTCGTCAGCGGGAAAACTATAACTCTAACAAACACTCTGTCATCCATGTCACCTCGGAAGCCAGGAATGATAACCGTCTCCCGAAGGAGGCTGCCGTCATCAAATCCCTAGAACATCCGCTTATGTTCTAAAACTTCTTCCGTATGTTTCTCCAGGATTGGATTAATATAAAATTATCGCATCTAGAGCAAAAACAACATCTGGTGTGGTACTTGACATCTCACGATTGACTCAATTTCCTAAGTAAGTGATATGCCAATCTTGCACATCCCTCTCCCCTTTAATCTGTAAGACACCTTTAGAGAGGGAGACTCCATCACCTGCAGGTACACCACCATGCCTGGAGTTGTCAATTCTAAAATACTATTAGAATACTGTATAAGTACCCAGATTGGGAAACTATCCAAATCTAGATCTAAAACATAGATCTGGTAACCAGAATGTCAGATATTATATCCATATCCTGTGTGGAGAAAGAACTGTGTGACAACCACAGTACAACCGATTGTAGTATAGGAATTTTACTTCCTACTCTGTGTGTGTCATCCAAATACCAAGACATCACACCCTAATATCTTCTTAACAGATCAATCCCTTATTTTGATGAAGTCAAACCCACGACTGTCACATCAAAAATAGATGATGTTTCTCCGCTATATCTGCTCAAGTCTATAAATAGACATAAGCTACTTGTCCACTATGCTTCCGCTGCTCCCACTGACCACAACAACCCTCTGGAAGAATAATATATACGCGCACTTCTAAAGCTAGTTTAGAATGACGCTATACTCATCCTCCTGCCGGGTCTCATAGTCTGGAACAGCAGTAATGGCAAGTCTGGGTAAACAAGAACCTCCCTATCACCGTCCATGAGGATACCGGAGTACCTCTCGGCTGTCTAAGGTTACCCACCATATCTGCGGAGTGGCTAATGGAATGTCAAACCTGATTGAATATTTAGGTCCTATTAAATTTTCCGTAATCGTTTGCGGTTCTGGAATCACTTCCAGTTCTACCATACTCCCACTAGGGTTTTTCGAAAAAAATCCAATTTACTAAAACCGTGGCGAGTCAAGAACAATATCACTATTGATCTTCCAGATGGTAGAAAATGAACCCTCGTCATAGCCCGGGTCAACCCACAAACTGCCATTACAGAAACGTGCCTTGAGTTATCCAGAGTCTGGTTTTAAGCATAAGCCGGAAAACTCCCCGTACTTTAACATCGTTACGATACGAACCACTCTATATCCTATATAGAAACTTTGGCACATAATTAATTAGAACCAGATTCAACTAATGCAGCTGTCTCCAGTGCATATCAACTTAATGGAAAGAGCCTAATCAGCATTACTCAACTCAAGAATGCATCCAATTATGAGTAACCTGAAAGGGAAACAAGTTTCTTAAAACCATTACTATCAACTGAATACCAATCACAAGTATCTACATCTTCGATCACCTTGAAGAATCCCGATACTTGCAACACTTAGTTCTCTACTTTATTCCTATACCTATAACTTTTCAAAAACTTAGACATTGTACTTCTACGAAACACTTGTCTAAAAACTAGGGAAGTTACTGTAGGGTTCCTAGGCACTCTCAAGAGGTCTCACAAGGCATCAACCATGCCAATTTCAAAAATCTAGGTGCCGAGAAACCCGACTACGGATCGTTGGCTAGAAAACTAGGCGAAAAAGAAACTAGTTTACATCTAAACTAAAAGAACGGAAATACAACCTTTGTAGATCCGGTCCTCCACCTCCACGGCTCCGTGATGAAGTCATCTCCGCTGTCCAAATCAAAATCCGGGCTCTAGCGTCGGCTTCATCGGAGAATAGGCGAGCTAGGTCGTCGATGTCCATGCCGAAGATGATCTACGTCGAAGCATCGCAAGATCAAGCTCTCACTTCACCAAGTCGTGAAACTTGTGAAGAAAACACACTCTACTACTTGGCAAGAGGTAGACGATAAAGAAATAGGAAGTGGGTAGACTTTAGAATTGGATTTCTCACTCATTTCCATCAATCACCATTGATGGAGCTTGCTTTCTTCAAGTGAAGAAAGGAAGAAGAAGAAGATAATGAATATGATAAGTTATTAATATTGAAAACAAAATCAATACTTATCATATTCTTAAACTTAGTTAAGTGTAGAGAATTGACTAAGGTTGGGTTGAATGGTTAGGGTTAAGGATGAGAACAAAAAGGTCATCAAGTCAAAGCTTCATGAAGCTTCAACTAAAAACAAATGAAGCCACCATTCATTTATCTTTCAATTTATTCAAAATGAATAAATAAATAAGATAAATGAATAAGTAAAATCCTAATCAACAACTTAACCTTGGTTTAAATCTTTACACTTAACCAAAAAGCATGTATCATCAAACATGATACAATCATGTGTACAAAAGTATATCACATATACAATGTGCACAAACCGAGTGAGAAAATCCGTTTAAAGTGAACCAATACTAGTTAGTGCAAAGTAATATATCAAATATATAATTATGCATTAAATCATTAAATCAACACTTGATTCAATGATCCGGTCATGTCACACACAACCGACTAGTATTCAATGTATCGGCTTATCGAATCAATACTTGATTCGATAACTAGGTTATATCGCATACAACCATTCGATACATACATCGTGAGAATAGAATACGGTATCACATACACGCATTATTCTCGGTCCCGCACATATCTCATATACGCTCCTATTTCGTTTCGCTTGAGTCAGGAAACCTCTGTGTAGGACTTTAAAGACTCGTCAATACGCCGGCAGCAGGTGATGATCATATCAAGCACCCACAAGCCGCAAGCGGTCTGCTAAACGTAACGGCCACCCGGGTATTGAGCGATCTGAAGATCGACGAGCAAGCCCGCTCACACTCCAGTGAATCCAACCAGTAACACAACCGTACAGTCCGGTCTGATCGTCTGATATGTCGCATATCTCGCCTAGGGGTGGTTAACGTCAGACCCCAATAGCTCGATAAGTCGTGTCGATATGAGGCTCATAACGGGTCGAGAAACTACTGGTAACACTTACCAGCAATTCTCTGAGCAGCCCTGGCCAGGGACTTCCTGTTATAGCCAATCGAACACAGTGCAACATCAACTCCCTATACCGGGAGAGACGAATCCCATCCTATCGCTCATTGCCTCCATGTGACTCGGGACTGTATCCAAAAACCACCGTTTTGCACGCCCTCTTGGACGTGGTAAGATGGAAATCAAAGCACAGTGGGAACCACACAAGACTCTATGACGATCTCGGGTCAACACACTACTCTGTACCAGTGTCACCAGAGAACTGCCATCTGACGTAAGGTATAATACCATCTGGGAGTTCTCGGCGAGTCCGTCCAGTGTACCCAGTCTCTACTGAGCACCCGTATATCATCTCTGATGTCAAACACCAATGGATATGGGATCATCCATCGCCCATCTGTATGGGTCGAGAAGGTATACGCTAGTCTACTCTGGTATATCGATGCCCCGTCTCGATACACCCACGACTAGGGACTTTGAAGGATGTACTTATAGACTACCATGTCCCTACTAGTATGATCCGCATCATAATCCAGGTAGTCAAGTACACATCCTAAGGGCTTTACCAACATGTAACAGAGAGACAATCAATGTACACGTTAAGGTAAAGAGCAACCAGATAGCATACTATCATGTCGAGCAAGAAAGTCCTCCCTATATATGTCCCAGCATCCACTACAATATACATCCTATGTATAGTAATGGCCTCTAGGGAATTCATATAACTAACAATCTCCCACTTGCACTAGGGCCATCTGATAGCAGTGGTTGCAGTATCTCATACTCAACCATCCCATAAAAGTCTCTCTCTGGGAACAGGCCTTTGTGAGTGGATCCGCTGTGTTGTCCTCTGAGTCTACTCTCCTAACCTCGATCTCCCTGGAGATCAACTATCTCCATGATCAGGTGATACTGCCTTAGAATATGTCTGGATCACTGATGGGACCTGCGTTCCTTGGCATAAGCCACAACTCCATTGTCACACAATGGGAGGAACAAAGTTCATCTCATGAACCAATATACACCCAGACTGCTTCTTTGGTAGCATCTTAAGTAGCGATGTATCCAGCCTTTATCGTCTAGTATGTCACGGTATCTAGCTTGGAACTCTTCCAACATACCGTCCCTTTACTGAGGGTAAAGACAATGCCTGTGACTGACATTCAGTCGTCTTCATCACCCTGGAACCATTCCAGTGATTCTCCCCAGGGTCGATTGATACCATCTCACTACAGCTAGTGAGTATCCTAACATCCATTTAGATCTATCTCATAGATCCAAAATCCAGGATTTAGGAGGTATCACTTTGATCCTATATGGAGAATTACGGTGATAAGCGGAGATTGACCGAGCGTAGCATAGGAAACTCCTTCCCCATCATGAGTATGTCATCCACGTACTCTACGAGGATCATCACCATATTCCCTACTACCTTTTTGTTTATACAAGGTTCATCTACTATTTTGATGATGTCAAACTCTTTGACTAATTCATCAAAACAGATGTTCCAACTCCGTGATGCCTGCTTTATCCTATAAAACATCTTGCACACGTTTCCGCTGCTCCCACTGTCTACGAAGCCCTCTGGCTGTGTACTTATATACGCTCTCTTCCAAAACATCATTTAGAAAAGCTGTCATGACACCCAACCATCAGATATCGTAGTCATGGTATGTAGCCGTGGCAAGTAGGATCTGGATGGACTTAAGCATAGATCCTTAGAAAAGGTTTCAACATAATCGACACCTGGTCAATGATGCAAACATTTAATAAGTCTAGCTTTGAAAGTCTCAACTTTTGCATCTACACCAAGTAATCTTCTCAAGATATACTTGCTCCTGATGGGGATTTAACCCTTCAGATATAGCAACCAAAGTCCATACTTTGTTGGTGCATAAGGATTCCATCTCAGATCGCTAAGCATCCAGCCATTCTTACAGAGTCTCACTCCTGATGGCCAGCTCGAAACTAGTTGGGTCATCATCTCATGATGCATTCCTTGCTCCCACTGTCATAGAGAAACCGAAGTATCTCTCAGGTGGGTGAGGAACCCTACTAGATCGGCGGAGAGGCTGAGGTTCGTTGGCATCTACTGAATCCTTTGGTTGTACCAAATCATCTGCTGTATTTTGTATAGCTGGAACCTTTCCAGTTCTACATTACAGACTTTGCCTCGAGCTTGTCCGGATCATGCTTTTAGACATAGGCCGGACAACCCCAAATCTTAACTAACTTAAGACATGGGCTCTTCCCATTCCATATCACATATGAAGCGGTAGGCAACTGATTTGATTGAAACCCTATTCAATAGGTATGCAACTTCTCAAGTGCATAACCCCCTTAAGGAAAAAGGTAACTCAGTAGTACTCATCATAGAGCACACCATATCAAATAGGGTGTATCTGCTCTGCCCCGACATACCATCGTGCAATGGTGTATACGGAGGAGTAATGCTGAGAGAGAATCTCATTCTCCTTTAGAATAGTCTAGGAATTCCATGCACAAGTATTCTCCTCCCTGATCTCATCATAGGACATAATACTTATACCCGTATTTTGGTTCTCTACTTCTAACTTATATTCTGTGAATATCTCAAAAGGTTCGGACTTGTGTTTCAACAGGAACATATGTCTGAATCTAAAGAGATCATCAGAGAACGTAATGAAGTATAAAGAACCAATCCTGGCATGTGTAGACAGGGGACCTACATACATCAACATGTATCATCCCAAGAGTTCATTAACTCTTTCTCTGTTTCCAATAAACAGAGCTGGTGTCATTATATCTTTGTGACATGACTGGCAAGTTTCATAAAATGTAAATTCAAACTGATTTAAATATGCATCTATATGTAACTTCAGCTAGTCGGGTCGCATTGATATGACCTAGTCTACAATACCTCAAGAAGGATTCGTTCATCTCTGAACTCTTCCTCTTGTGTGTGTTCTGTATACGAAGAACTGTAGTTTGATTTAGAACATTAATGCTTTTAGATAACGTGCCTGAACCGATCAACTTTTGATATAGGAAATGTTCAAAACATTATCCAACAATACAAAATTTTATCGTTTCTTTACTAATAAAGAGACAGATATGATTTTGTATATCAGGTTCGGTATCTAATAACATTCGTTCAGAATCAATGTATTGGTAACACAGGGTGACAGTGACCGACAGACTTGGCTGCAACACTTGTCCCGTTTTCTGCCTCATGAAACTTATCACCCGTTCTCAGTTCTCTACCTTTCTGTAGCCTTATGTAACAGATTACATATCTGGGATCCTGATCTGGTATCACATACCCAGGGCGTAGAGGATACAGAGAAACAGTTCTTTGTAATGTACACACCCGAAGATGATGCATCAGCATGCACTCTCTTCGTTTGGGCGGCATGGGAAATCTGGTATTCCCCAATTTCCTGCTCTGTCTTATAACAATTATAAGTTGGAGCGGGACCAACGTTCCCCAGCTCAGTATAACAAGCGGGTTCGGTCAATATTCCGTATTATTATCTTGATTAAGGCGTGATAGGGTCGCTACCTGGAGAGAGATAGAAGAAAACACTCAGCGTGCGCTCTTGCAAGAATAGATTGGTTATTATTTTATCTAATCAGGATGGCTCCCACTGCTTTTTATCAAATCTTCCTTCAAACCCTAAAAGGAAAGACTAGCCGGGATTAATTACACACTACAAGTTCGCCAATCTTTCAGCCAGGCCAGTGTCGGTACTTTGAGGGAGGTCCCCCGTGCTTTCGCACGAACCTAATTAATGAAAACCTCGTTTTCCCAAAGGCGTAATCTCGTTAACACCTTTCTAGACACCTACTTGATCGGCTAATTGTAATGTGTAAAACTCTTCCAGGAGTAACTCTTACTCGCAGTGGGTATCGGGATCCAACTATCATATAGAATGTATACAATCTCATTGCAAGTTTCAACACTTGAAACTCCCGATAATGGTTTTTACCCCTAGCACCTATGACCTTGGCTAAGGTCAACAAATCATAGGTACTAGTCAAGTTCTACCCGTCATTTCGTGATTAATTAGACCCACCCACATGACCCTTGGCTAAGGTCAACAAAGCCACATGACTGTCCTAACTAATCGCATCATATGCTGTGTAGGAAGACATCACTTAGCAACCGCACACTACGCCTCGGCTATGGTCGACAAACGTAGCACGAATACTAAGTACTCTACTTCCTAAAATGACGGAGGGCTACGACAGGTTTTTCTGAAAACCTATTGCGTAATGAACTTGATATCGTTGTAGAATCAAATGATTTTAAAATGGAGTGCTTTTGAGGCTTTTCTAGTTTTGCTAAAAGAGTCACTCCCGGTGAAGGGATCGTCGGTCCTTTCCTCGTCGAATGAGGTGCGGGATATATCGTATATATCACTGTGCAAAGCAAAAACTCTTAAAAGCAATCAAAAGACAAACCGAGTGTGTAGCATCTGCCAGTTATTGCTAAAGGAGTCACTCCCGGTGAAGGGATCTCGGTCCTTTCCTCATCGAATAAGGTGCAGGATATATCACATATACCGCTATGCAAAGCAAGAACTGTAGCTACCTGTTTTATTTTGAAATTCGATTCTACAACATCTTTAGGTTTCTTTTTCTTTCATTAATCACATTAATGAAGTCCCATCATTTAAGTACCTAAACATCACAGATAAATACGACGTACACTTATGCCATCCGCATTCGCCTCGATGTCCCCTCGTGCACCGTTAGGTTAGGTAACTAACGGCAGAGCAGGGCAGGGCTAGCGCGGGTGTAAAACATAAGTAACGTCTATATAATATATCATATATACTATATACAGTATCTATCACAGAACATCACATGATCACATCACAGATAACGCAGCAGAAGAATCATATGAAATATTGGATATACTAAGACGTCCGTGTTTTCAATACGAGCCAGTATAAAACACGGATTCCACGGTCGTGATGAATAGCCAAACCCACACCCCTAGACCCCTACGAGAGCGGCAAGCAACCCTACCAATTCTGGAGTAAGGAGACCCGCACTCGACTCCTCGAGTTGGTCTCCCACTGGACTCCAGAACCCGGTTACTTGTGCCCTCCTCCTTGGGTCTATCCTAGTGCGGAAAAGTAAATAATATACATCAACGGTGACAACTTCCGCAACCTGGAAGCGCCCCAATAAAAGAATATTACATACAAGTTTTTACATGAATGAAAATAAAAAACACTCATCTCACATAAAAACCCCCGGCTATTCAAACACGACGATCCAATATAACATATCCAGCAACACATAACATCACATGTCATCAACGTAAGTAAATATGCGCATCCCAATTGTCGTTGACATATAGCAACGAAACCGGCGATATCACATATTACACTTACGGTCACAGAAAAGAAAGTGTAAAACTACAACAGTTGGAATCCGCAACCACCTCAGACATCGCATGCTTGACCAAATGAATTTCTTAGACATCGCATGCCTAACAATTATAAACCCCGCATTTTAGTCTCAAAATCGAAAACACTTTTCAATATCAAGTCGGGCAATTCAACAAGATTCCCGACATTCTGATCGAATGCTCGTCGCAAACTTCAGTTGACGGCCGCACCCCCGATACCGTCGACGAAGTGCACCAAGGCGGAACACCGCTACCGCGAGAACCCGAACGGATGCTTTCGGCGACGGGGTTCTCCTACAGTCACTTGGTCGGGGCTATGGAGTGAGGCTGTCTATTAAGTTTACCCGGCGAGTATCCGCGTAAGCTACGTGATTGCGACGGACTTTTGATCACATCAAAATTCCGTGGCAACCGATCAAGTGAGACTAAATTGCTAGATTTATAACATTCATTCAGTTATCTCATAACTCATTGTGAATTCCAATTATTGTATCCCATTCCAGATAAATAGAAAATGTTAAACTTTTCGATCGAACAGTCAAACACCCAAGTTTTCCCGATACAGATCAACACATGAAACAAGTCTAACAACATTCAGTTCGTGCCTCAGTACCAACGGTCCAGCCGTAGAAGGGTCAAGCCAACGCCTCACATGTGGCACGCCGTACTGCCCCAAACCCGAAGGTTCAAAGAGCAGTTCAAGACGGTCACATAATCGAGTTAAGGTTTGTTGTCTTCTAGAGGGTCCATTGAGTTACTTGCACTACTAAGAACGTCTTTAAATCACGGAAAAATCCAACACTTGGAAATTTCCCGACAGGGGAAAAATTGGGTATTTATATCCGGTCGAACTTTTTAACATATTCTAAAATTTATCCGGAAAGCCACACAGACAAAATCTGATACTCCGATCGAAACACCGAATCCCCAAAACAATCCCAGAAAATTCAACTCTGGAAAAAAAATAAAAAATTCCCATAAAACTCAGTACAGTGAACTAGGAATTACTGTGCAAAGGAACAGGGCTGACGTCATCAAGGGGACGCGGAACCGCCGCAGAAGCCATGCTCCTGCTGCGGTTCCGCCGCGAAATTTACTGTTCATGAAAAAAAATTTGCATCGTAATTCTTAGATTTCCCTGCTGAATTTTTTAGCAATTTTTAATCTTGAAAAAACCACGATTTTAGAAAAGGTACAGAGAGCAAATTTGGGTTTGGGTTTTCGGGTCGTTCGGACTTCAAACTCCGTCTAGACTTCGCCTAAGGCTCTAGCTAGGCTCTGATACCACTGTAGGGTTCCTAGGCACTCTCAAGAGGTCTCACAAGGCATCAACCATGCCAATTTCAAAAATCTAGGTGCCGAGAAACCCGACTACGGATCGTTGGCTAGAAAACTAGGCGAAAAAGAAACTAGTTTACATCTAAACTAAAAGAACGGAAATACAACCTTTGTAGATCCGGTCCTCCACCTCCACGGCTCCGTGATGAAGTCATCTCCGCTGTCCAAATCAAAATCCGGGCTCTAGCGTCGGCTTCATTGGAGAATAGGCGAGCTAGGTCGTCGATGTCCATGCCGAAGATGATCTACGTCGAAGCATCGCAAGATCAAGCTCTCACTTCACCAAGTCATGAAACTTGTGAAGAAAACACACTCTACTACTTGGCAAGAGGTAGAGGATGAAGAAATAGGAAGTGGGTAGACTTTAGAATTGGATTTCTCACTTATTTCCATCAATCACCATTGATGGAGCTTGCTTTCTTCAAGTGAAGAAAGGAAGAAGAAGAAGATAATGAATATGATAAGTTATTAATATTGAAAACAAAATCAATACTTATCATATTCTTAACTTTAGTTAAGTGTAGAGAATTGACTAAGGTTGGGTTGAATGGTTAGGGTTAAGGATGAGAACAAAAAGGTCATCAAGTCAAAGCTTCATGAAGCTTCAACTAAAAACAAATGAAGCCACCATTCATTTATCTTACAATTTATTCAAAATGAATAAATAAATAAGATAAATGAATAAGTAAAACCCTAATC
Organism: Agapanthus africanus; assembly: GCA_030015575.1. NCBI lineage: Eukaryota > Viridiplantae > Streptophyta > Magnoliopsida > Asparagales > Amaryllidaceae > Agapanthus > Agapanthus africanus. The sequence goes on from JASDDO010000029.1 coordinate 223,852,372, forward strand.
AACAACTTAACCTTGGTTTAATTCTTTACACTTAACCAAAAAGCATGTATCATCAAACATGATACAATCATGTGTACAAAAGTATATCACATATACAATGTGCACAAACCGAGTGAGAAAATCCGTTTAAGGTGAACCAATACTAGTTAGTGCAAAGTAATATATCAAATATATAATTATGCATTAAATCATTAAATCAACACTTGATTCAATGATCCAGTCATGTCACACAGAACCGACTAGTATTCAATGTATCGGCTTATCGAATCAATACTTGATTCGATAACTAGGTTATATCGCATACAACCATTCGATACATACATCGCGAGAATAGAATACGGTATCACATACACGCATTATTCTCGGTCCCGCACATATCTCATATGCGCTCCTATTTCGTTTCGCTTGAGCCAGGAAACCTCTGTGTAGGACTCTAAAGACTCGTCAATACGCCGGCAGCAGGTGATGATCATATCAAGCACCCACAAGCCGCAAGCGGTCTGCTAAACGTAACGGCCACCCGGGTATTGAGCGATCTGAAGATCGAAGAGCAAGCCCGCTCACACTCCAGTGAATCCAACCAGTAAAACTACCGTACAGTCCGGTCTGATCGTCTGATCTGTCGCATATCTCGCCTAGGGGTGGTTAACGTCAGACCCCAATAGCTCGATAAGTCGTGTCGATATGAGGCTCATAACGGGTCGAGAAACTACTGGTAACACTTACCAGCAATTCTCTGAGCAGCCCTGGCCAGGGACTTCCTGTTATAGCCAATCGAACACAGTGCAACATCAACTCCCTATACCGGGAGAGACGAATCCCCTCCTATCGCTCATTGCCTCCATGTGACTCGGGACTGTACCTAAAAACCAACGTTTTGCATGCCCTCTTGGACGTGGTAAGATGGAAATCAAAGCACAGTGGGAACCACACAAGACTCTATGACGATCTCGGGTCAACAGACTACTCTGTACCAGTGTCACCAGAGAACTGCCATCTGACGTAAGGTATAATACCATCTGGGAGTTCTCGGCGAGTCCGTCCAGTGTACCCAGTCTCTACTGAGCACCCGTATATCATCTCTGATGTCAAACACCAATGGATATGGGATCATCCATCGCCCATCTGTATGGGTCGAGAAGGTATACGCTAGTCTACTCTGGTATATCGATGCCCCGTCTCGATACACCCACGACTAGGGACTTTGAAGGATGTACTTATAGACTACCATGTCCCCACTAGTATGATCCGCATCATAATCCAGGTAGTCAAGTACACATCCTAAGGGCTTTACCAACATGTAACAGAAAGACAATCAGTGTACACGTTAAGGTAAAGAGAAACCAGATAGCATACTATCATGTCGAGCAAGAAAGTCCTCCCTATATATGTCCCAGCATCCACTACAATATACATCCTATGTATAGTAATGGCCTCTAGGGCATACATATAACTAACAGTTACAAGTAAACAGAACATAGTACGAGGACCAACCCCTTTGTCCTAATGGACACTGGACAACATACAGTACTCTGTATAAGTCCGCTGAGTCGAATAACTCAAAACTTGTGCATCGTAGGTTGAAAACTGTACTTATTGGTTAAGAACTACTCCGCTGTTCAATGCTCCTTACCCAGTCGTCAACTGATATAGGTAAATGTCACGGACATAATTTCAAAAAGTTATATATCACTTTATAAAAATAAACGTACAAATATATCAGTTTGAAATTGGTGCATAACAACGGATACATAAAACCAAATACTTGCCGTCCGGCAAAAACCCAGGCGATTTCCTTAAATATCACCAATTACAACAAATTCCGATATAATGAAGATGATCACCTAATTCACAATAACTTACTCCCACTCATCATCCGTAAAACCATACAGATGTGAGAATCATACCTGGTAAATACATACCCTGGAGTATGTATCTAATCGGGAAATCAGTTTTCCTTTAACAATGCATAGTGAAACTGAAACATGAAAATGTTTCGTAGGGGTACCCTTGTATTCCTAGTAATGCCTCTTCCATTAATCCAATTCATGACTTTAACCGTATATTTCGTTGCCATCTCTCTAAATCCCTTTATTTTTCTTTATTCATTACCGTCTGTACACCTTCGTTAGGCTTAATAGTTTTCTTCCTTCCCTACCGTTCGGCACCAGCCTATGGTTTGGAAGAAGACTATCCAGAAAGCATAATAGGTGTACTCACCTAATCCTAGGAGTACTCGCAACTTGAGAAAAGGTGATGATTAAAAATAACTGAATAAAACCTTATTCTTTTCTTCACAAACTGGGGAAAAAAGCAAGGGTGAAGTAGGAGTGGCGATGAACTACGCGGTTTGGTCGTGAATGATAGAAGTCGGAATTTACTTTGCCCTCTTTCTAATCCCTTTACTTTGTCTTTACTTATTACCATCTTGTATGTCCATGTCACGCACCCCACGAACTTGCGGGGAGGCGGAATATATGAAAAACGATTATCAAAGCTTCGTAACACGGACTTGAGCGCATGAATCGTTATCTAAACCATTGCTAACAATATTCTAGAGGTTTAACTACTTGGATATGAAGTTATACCTCACGATACTAGTCTTTCGGGTCTTCATCGCGGTCCTCCACTCCTCGTAGGCTCCTTGGAACATCGGCACCTCAACGGCCTCCTCGAATCAAAGACGATCCACCTGAAAACTCCTACGCCTAGCTTAATCGCAAACTTGAGATAACTAGGTTGCTTAAAGTGCTAATCTAAGCTACCTAGGGGATATAGAGTGAGGTTATGGATGTATTAGTCTAGCTAACCCTTGATCTCAACACATGAGAGGCTACAGTTAGGGTTTGAAGAGAGAGTGAGCTTGAGGAGAGAGAAGGTGAAGATAAGAATGAAAATGAGATAATGATCTTATCATAATATATATGAAGCATTATTATTTATCCAAAAATTAAAAAATAGAATTAACAACCATGCTTCATAAATATCTATGAGTGATTCATCACCATGAGTCATTAAGATTTTATGATGCATTAATGACTTGGATGAATCACACAAATGAGTCACTAATCTCATTTAATGCAATACCACCTTAACCCCTTAGTCACTACTCTTCTAGAAGCTTCCCGACAAATTACGAGAATGCCCCTCCAATCCGTGAAAACACGGAAAAACTTTACACTGTATAAATACAATAACCCGATACTAGAATCTGGCTTAAACCAAAGCCGACTAGTAAAAACTGTCCGAAAAGTCGTACGTGCGTAAACACACGTACGCGTCCGAACCCTTGTCGTAATACAATACGACCTCTATATCGTTTCGCCTGGAGCAGGGAAACTCGCTGTGTGGGACTCTAAAGACTCGACACTACGCTGGCAGTGGGTTTAACCATAGACCACAAGTGGCACTAGCTGTACGTAACGGTCCCCAGGTAGATGTCGATAAGAAGGCCAATGAGGAAAATCATCCGAACTCCCATTGAGCCTGATGTGACAATCTCCGTACAGTCCGGTCTGTTCGTCTAAGACTATCGCATATCAAGCCTAGGGGGCGGCAAGCGTCAGTCCCCTAATAGCTGTATAAGTCGTGTCGGAGTGAAACCCATTACACCTTGAGAAGCTACTGGCACCTACCAGTATATCTCGCTTGCCCTGGCCAGGGACTTTGCGTAATGGCTCTCTGACACAGTGCGATATCATCTCCCAATACCGGGAGAGACGAATCCGATCTAACCACTACTGCCTCCAAGTGCTCGGGACTGCACCCAACTGCTACCTGTTTGCACGACTCCTTTGAGCCGTGGTAGGGTAGCAATCTAAGAACAGTGGGACACACTCAAGGCGAAGTAGCAGTGTCAAGTCTGCGGACTATGCTGTACTCATGTCACCTGGGAACTGTTAACTGACGACGGGTATAATACCAACTAATCAGTTCCCCTGCGAGTCCTGTCCAGTATACCCGTAACCTAACGAGCACATGTATACTATCTCCACTACGACGTACTGATGGCTATGGGATAGACCATCACCCCAACTGGGATGAGAAGCGTACACACTAGTCTACTCTGGAATATCGATGCCCTATCTCGATAATCCAATGACCAAGGACCTGTATAGGATGTTGCTTACAGACTACCTAGCCCACACTAGTGTGACTGCCATCACAACGCTGGTAATCAAGCAAAGAACCTATGGGCTCTACTAATATGTATAAGTGATACGTAACAAGAAACATATGCACATATTAAAGTAGACACAAACCAAGTAGCATACTACCATTTTTAGCAAGACTGTATATACAACTGTGAATATCCCAAGCTTTCATTAAGTAATATACAATCTAGTATGATACAATAATGGCCCCTATGGCATATACACTAACAATCTCCCACTTGCACTAGGGCCATGAGCTGGCATATCGTAGACCTATCATCTCGAATAGCCTCTCGAACTGCGTCTGAGGAATGGCCTTTGTGAATGGATCAGCGATGTTATTCTCCATCTCTTCTCTTTTCACCTCGATCTCCCGGCGATCTACGATCTCCCTGATCAGGTGATACCGCCTTAAGATATGTCTGGACTTCTGATGGGACCTGGGTTCCTTCGCTAAAGCTATAGCGCCGTTGTTGTCACAATACAGAGGTATTGGACCAACACTGGAAGGAACCACCTGAAGTTCTGTGAGGAACTTCTTCATCCAGACAGCTTCTTTTGCGGCATCGCAAGCAGCTATGTACTCTGCTTCTATTGTTGAGTCAACAACGGTCTCCTACTTGGAACTCTTCCAACAGACCGCCCCTCCATTGAGGGTAAAGACATAACCCGACATGGACTTGGAGTCATCTTTGTCACTCTGGAAGCCGGAGTCGGCAAAGGCCTCCATCTGGAGGTCTTTTCCGCCATACACCAAGAACATCTCCTTAGTCCTCTTCAAATACTTGAGAATGTTCTTTACTGCTATCCAGTGCTTCTTCCCTGGGTTTGCCTGATACCAGCTTACAACGCTTAATGCGTATGCTACATCTGGTCTGGTACATAACATCGCATACATTATAGAGCTTACCGTAGAAGCGTAGGGTATAATCGATATGCGTTCCCTTTCCAAATCAGTCTTGGGAGACATCCCTTTGGAGAGGGTGATTCTGTGATAAGCCGGTAGGTTACCGTGCTTAGAATCATCCATACTGAATCTTTTCACTATGGTGTCTATGTACATGGAATGCGAAAGTCCCAACATCCTTTTTGATCTTTCACGATAGATCCGGATCCCCAGAATGTAGGTGGCATCACCCAGGTCTTTCATGGAGAATTTATGTGACAAGTATCTTTTGACTGACTGTAACAAAGGAATATCATTTCCTTTTAGGAGAATGTCATCCACGTACAAGACGAGGAATATTACAACTCTCCCTACAATCTTACTATAAAAGCATGGTTCATCTGGATTTTTGATAAATTCAAATTCTTTGACAGCATCATCAAAACAGATGTTCCAACTCCGCGATGCCTGCTTTAGTCTATAAATGGACTTAAGCAGCTTGCATACTTTACCGTTGCTCCCACTCTGAATGAATCCTTCTGGCTGATCCATATAGAAGCTTTCTTCCAAATTACCATTTAGAAAGGCCGTCTTTACGTCCATCTGCCAGATTTCATAATCGTGGAAGGCAGCAATAGCAAGAAGGACCCGAATAGTTTTGAGCATAGCCACTGGAGAAAAAGTTTCGTCATAATCCAAACCAGGTCTTTGACGGAAACCTTTTGCAACAAGTCTAGCCTTATAGGTTTCAACCTGTCTATCTACACTAATCTTCTTTTTGAAGATCCATTTGCATCCTACGGGTTTTACCCCATCTGGAGCAATGTCCAAAGTCCATACTTTGTTAGTGTACAAGGACTCCATTTCGGTCCGGATTGCATCCAGCCATTTTACTGAGTCACCGCTCTGAATGGCCTGCTGGAAGCTAGTAGGCTCATCATAGTCAATAGTGCAATCCTCTCTATCCCCGTCTATGAGAAAACCGTAGTATCTCTCGGGCGGATGAGACTGCCTACTACTTCTGCGGAGTGCTGTGGGAATGTCCAGTTCTTCTTGAACTTCTGGTTCTACCATACTTTCAGTAGTAGTTTGTGGTTCTGGAAATTCTTCCAGTTCTATTGCGCTCCCAGTCTTCTGATTTTCCAAAAATTCTGTTTCTAAGAAGCAGGCATGACGAGAAACAAAAACCTTTTGTTCCTCTGCGTAATAGAAATAATATCCCTTGGAGTTCTTTGGATATCCCACAAACTTACACTCTACTTAGCGTGCTTCGAGCTTGTCTGCATGCTGCTTTTTTACAAAAGCTGGACATCCCCATGTCTTAAAATGTTTTAGACAGGGTTTCTTCCCACTCCACATCTGATATGGTGTGGTAGGCACAGTTTTGGTCGGAACCTGGTTCAAAAGATATGCAGCTGATTCTAGTGCATATCCCCAGAATGATCGTGGTAACTTAGCGTTACTCATCATGGAACGAACCATATCCAATAGGGTTCGATTCCTCCTTTCAGATACACCGTTATGTTGTGGCGTGTATGGAGGAGTAAGCTGAAAGAAAATTCCATTCTCTTTTAAGTAACCCAGGAACTCGGCACTTAAGTATTCACCACCTCGATCAGATCTCAGTGTCTTTATACTCTTGCCTGTTTGTTTTTCCACTTCATTCTTGCATTCTTGGAATTTCTCAAAAGCCTCGGATTTATGCTTCATTAAGAAGACATATCCATACCTAGAGAAATCATCTGTAAAAGTAATGAAGTAGGAATAACCACCTCGCGCATGCGTAGACATTGGACCACACACGTCACTGTGTACGATTCCCAAGAGCTCGCTTGCTCTTACTCCGTGTCCAGTGAACGGAGTCTTTGTCATCTTTCCCATGAGACAAGATTCACAAGTAGCATAAGATTGATATTCGAACGGATTCAAATATCCTTCTCTATGTAACTTAGTCAACCTTCTCTCATTGATGTGACCTAGTCTACAGTGCCATAAGAAAGCCTGATTTATAACTGGAGACTTTCTTTTAAGTATGTTCTGGACACTGAAAATCTGAGCTTGATTTAATACGTATATTCCTTTTTTGTAATGTACATGACCCAATCAGAACTTGATTTAGCTGGATGTGAACCACATCACTTACAAAAGTAAAATCATATGCTTCCTTAGAAAGTAAGGATACAGATATGATATTACAAGTTGTTCCTGGTACATAAAAACAGTTACGCAGAATCAAAATCTGCCCAGTTGTCAGTCCAAGATGATATTCCCCTACGGATTCAGCGTCCATGCTCATTCCGTTAGCAACTGTGAGGGTCATATCACCTATCCCGATAACCCTACGGTTTCTCAGAGCCTGTAATGAATTATAGATGTGAGATCCTGACCCGGTATCCAATACCCAGGAAGTAGGGTTAACTGACATACAGTTCTCTATTACAATCACACTTGAGGCTGAAGCCATAACATGCTTCGTATCCTGGTTACTGGCTTCTAAAGCCTTGCAATCATTCTGCCAATGTTCATTCTTGTAACAATAGGAACGTCCCTCTTTTACTATATCCAGTCCCGAAACTTTTGCCTTTCTCTTTCCTTCTCCTTCCCTGGTTTCCTTTAGGGTAGGAGGCAGAGACTGTAGAATCAAGTCAGTACTTGATACGTTCTGCAACGTGGTCTCCAGGTCCTGGAGCTCATCAATATAGCTAGTCATTGTAAGGACGTTGACCCCTACAGATGACCCGTCAGCCAACCTCGCTTGAATTAATTCGTTTGAGGTTTCATATCTCGTGATATGAGATTTGCTCTCCATATAAATCTTTATTATGGAGAAAGATGGAAACTAAGTCCATCTTCTCGTGCTGCTTCTGGTATACACCATCAACTGAAGCTAACACGAGACACTTAGCTTTCGCTTTATCTTTTTCCCTTTTCTGACGGATATCCATATCCACGACAGTGGAAACTGGACCTGGGACGGCAGAATCTTGAGTAGTAATAGGGTGGTACAGCTTGTTATAGCCAATAGACATCTGGACAGACCTTTGCCAGTAAAATAAGTCAGATTCAGTCAATTTGTTATCTAGATGTAATCTAGGTGTGGTCACAAGGTCGCTGCAATAAGAGAGAGAGAAGAAAACATTTTAGCATGATATTGTTGCAAGTTTAGATTGGTTTTAAGTTTATCTAAACAGGATGGCTCCTACTATTTCTCGAATCCCTCCTCAAACAATAAAAGAAGAATTAGCCAGGACAATTCTTACCGTACAATACTTGCTTAACTGTTCAGCCAGGCCAGTGTCGATACTTCGAGGGAGGTTTTCCAACGCTTTCGTGAAGTTCCTTAGTTAAATAACCTCTTTTCTCTGGGGGCGTAACCCCGCTGACACCTTTCTAGACACCTACTTGGTTTATAGCATTGATCGTTAAGTGACGAATCTCCTGATAAGTAGCTTGTACTCACAGTAGGATCGGGATCCAAAATATCATCGTATGATAATGTTGAAGGAATCCTACCAACATTCATCAAACTCGAAAAATGTATGCATCTCTCTGCAAATTTCAGTTTCTTTAGAAATTCCCGATGTGGATTTTTGCCCCATGCTCTTATAACCTTGACGAAGGGCCAACAAATCATAAGTCACATGTCAAGTTCTACCCGTCATTGTCTGGGTTAATTTGAACCCACCCGTACATACTCTTGAATACCCCAGCAGCTACCAAACACTATGCCTTGACTAAGGGCCAACAAAGTAATACGACTGTCCCAAACCAACGCATCTATATATGCAACAAATGAATACCCCAGCAGCTACCAAACACTATGCCTTGACTAAGGGCCAACAAACATAGCTTGAATACTACTGACCATCCATAAGAAATGACGGAAGGCTACGAATGGTTTTGGAAAAACCGTGAACGTAGTGAACATGATATAATCGGAGGAACCTGATACTTTTTAAAAGGAGTGGTTAAGGCTCCGTAATTAAAAATTCTGCTCTTTTAAAATAACTGAGTGGCTTCTTTTAAATTTGTTCCAACGATTTAACTTTGGTTTATTTTCTTTGTATTATAATAATGCGTCCCATCATTTATCCTATCATTGCAGAAAACAACGAAAATACCACGTCCTCTTATGCCATCCGCATTCGCCACTGGGTCCCGTCATCACCGGTTAGGTTACTTAACTAACGACAGAGCGGGGGCTGGGCTAGCGCGGGTGTAAAACATAAGTGACGTCTAATAGCTATCATATATAGATATTGTACATTCATCAGACGCAATATTAAGCATTCCAGATTACAGATGAACTTTATTGGATTTACTAGCAATCCGCATTTGCTTTGAGCCAGCAATAAAAGACGGATTACACAGTTGTGATGAATAGCCATTACCCCACCCTAGACCCCTACGGGTACGGCAAACTACCCGTCAAGTACCCGAAGTGAAGCGGTCTCCCTCAACAACGTGAGTAGGCCACTAAACATTTGATGTACCCGGTAGTTTGTGTACCCTACCTTGGGTCTATCCTAGGAGCAAAAACAGTAAAAAGAAATAATACAACGGTGACTACAACCGCAACCTGGATGTGCCCCGCAAAAGAATATTACATCAAATAACATTTACGTTGAATGAATGAATATTAAACACATCTCAAACCCCGGCTAATCATCACAACAGTCCAACACAGTTCATATACACAAACAGTAAACATTTCAGAAATGTGCAACACCCTGCCAACCGACATACTAGCAGTTAGGGCAGGTTTACGAACACATTAAACATTACAGATACAAACCCAATTAGCAAATATCTTAGAACATCGATCGAATACCATATTCCATGTCTACCCCAAAAGCAAACCTGCACTGAAGCAACCTGGGTAGAAATAGAGCATACAAGAAAACAGAAAACCAAAAATTATGAATTACAGAGGAAATCCGAGTCAACTCGGAGTTGACTCGGCGGCGGATCCGCGGCCAAAAGAACCTTTGTGCCGCGGTTCTGCGGCCGAGTTGCCGAGTTAGGGGCTCGTATTTTCTCAGTTTTCATTAAATTCCCTGCTCTGAATTTTAAGGTATGTCAAATATTTTTTCAGACAGTTTTAAAATTAACAGAAACTTAGGGTTTTGGTTTTTCGTTTTTCGTATTTCCCGTCGATCGAACTTCTAATCAGTTGCTAACAAGCTAGTAATGGTTTAGTTGGCTCTGATACCACTGTAAGTCCATGTCACGCACCCCACGAACTTGCGGGGAGGCGGAATATATGAAAAACGATTATCAAAGCTTCGTAACACGGACTTGAGCGCATGAATCGTTATCTAAACCATTGCTAACAATATTCTAGAGGTTTAACTACTTGGATACGAAGTTATACCTCACGATACTAGTCCTTTGGGTCTTCATCGCGGTCCTCCACTCGTCGTAGGCTCCTTGGAACATCGGCACCTCAACGGCCTCCTCGAATCAAAGACGATCCACCCGAAAGCTCCTACGCCAAGCTTAATCTCAAACTTGAGATAACTAGGTTGCTTAAAGTGCTAATCTAAGCTACCTTGGAGATATAGAGTGAGGTTATGGATGTATTAGTCTAGCTAACCCTTGATCTGAACACATGAGAGGCTAGGGTTAGGGTTTGAAAAGAGAGTGAGCTTGAGGAGAGAGAAAGTGAAGATGAGAATGAAAATGAGATAATGATCTTATCATAATATATATGAAGCATTATTATTTATCCAAAAATCAAAAAATAGAATTAACAACCATGCTTCATAAATATCTATGAGTGATTCATCACCATGAGTCATTAAACATTTATGATGCATTAATGACTTGGATGAATCACACAAATGAGTCACTAATCTCATTTAATGCAATGCCACCTTAACTCCTTAGTCACTACTCTACTAGAAGCTTCCCGACAAATTACGAGAATGCCCCTCCAATCCGTGAAAACACGGAAAAACTTTACACTGTATAAATCCAATAGCCCGATACTAGAATCTGGCTTAAACCAAAGCCGACTAGTAAAAACTGTCCGAAAAGTCGTACGTACATAAACACACGTACGCGTCCGAACCCTTGTCGTAATATCATACGACCTCTATATCGTTTCGCCTGGAGCAGGGAAACTCTCTGTGTGGGACTCTAAAGACTCGACACTACGCTGGCAGTAGGTTTAACCACAGACCGCAAGCGGCACTAGCTGTACGTAACGGTCCCCAGGTAGATGTCGATAAGAAGGCCGATGAGGAAAATCATCCGAACTCCCACTGAGCCTGATGTGACAATCTCCGTACCGTCCGGTCTGTTCGTCTAATACTATCGCATATCAAGCTTAGGGGGTGGCAAGCGTCAGTCCCCTAATAGCTGTATAAGTCGTGTCGGAGTGAAGCATAATACACCCTGAGAAGCTACTGGAACCTACCAGTATATCTAGCTTTCCCTGGCCAGGGACTTTGCGTAATGGCTCTCTGACACAGCGCGATATCATCTCCCAATACCGGGAGAGACGAATTCTATCTAACCCATACTGCCTCCAAGGGCTCGGGACTGCACCCAACTGCTACCTGTTTGCACGACTCCTTTGAGCCGTGGTAGGGTAGCAATCTAAGAACAGTGGGACACACTCGAGGCAAAGTAGCAGTGTCAAGTCTGCGGACTATGCTGTACTCATGTCACCTGGGAACTGTTAACTGACGACGGGTATAATACCAACTAATCAGTTCCCCTGCGAGTCATGTCCGGTGTACCCGTAACCTAACGAGCACATGTATACTATCTCCAGTACGACGTACTGATGGCTATGGGACAGATCATCTCCCCAACTGGGATGAGAAGCGTACACACTAGTCTACTCTGGAATATCGATGCCCAATCTCGATAATCCAACGACCAGGGAACTGTATAGGATGTTGCTTACAGACTACCCAGCCCCCACTAGTGTGACAGCCATCACAACGCTGGTAATCAAGCAAAGAACCTATGGGCTTTACTAATATGTATAAGTGATACTTAACAAGAAACATATGCACATATTAAAGTAGACACAAACCAAGTAGCATACTACCATTTTTAGCAAGACTGTATATACAACTATGAATATCCCAAGCTTCCTTTAAGTAATATACAATCTAGTATGATACAATAATGGCCCCTAGGGCATATACACTAACACTTCTGTACACCCTAATTAGGCTAATTGGTTTTCTTCATTCCCTACCTTTCGGCACCAGCCTATGGTTTGGAAGAAGATTATCCAATAAGCGTAATAGGTGTACTCTCCTAAACCAAGGAGCCCTCGCAACCTGAGAGAAGGTGATATTAAAAGGCAACTGAATAAACCAATTGAATTTCTCCTGGACCTGAATCCATCCCCGATGAAGTTCCTTCGAGTTCGTATATAACCATACGATGGATTTATCCAATGGAAGTGGATGTTCGTAGTGATACGAGTTGTTCTGGAGAAAATGCAAAGGGTAAAAGAAGGAGCGGCAATGACTTATGCAACTCAGACAATCCAAAAGCCAGTATTTTAAGAAGGTTCGGTCAACTTGGTCACTGAGTCATAGTCTAGGTTCGGTCAATGGTCGCTGCCAAAGAGAGGGAGAGAAAAGAAACACTCTGTGTGCACTCTAACCTAGATCAGAATGGTTATCACTTTATCTAATTAGGAAACCTCCCACTGTATTGTCAAATTCTCCTCCAAACCTGAAAGAAGAATTAGTCGGTATCACCCGAAGAGTAAACCAACTCATCAGTGGGAATCGGGATCCAACTATCATCGCATGATAACGTGAAGGAATCCACTCACGTTATCACACTCCAGAAGGTATGCGCATGCTTGGCAAGTTTCAGTTTCTTTAGAAACTCCCGATATGGATTTTTGCCCCATGCTCTTATGACCTTGACGTTGGCCAAAATGCCTTAAGTCACATGTTAAGTTCTACCCATCATTATCTTGTTAATTTGAACCCATTCGTACATACCCCTGATGTTGGCCAAATGGCAGAACGACTGTGCCAAACCAACTCATCTATCTATGCAACAGATGAATACCCAGCAGCTACCAAACACTATGCCTTGGCGTTGGTCAAAATACATAGCTTGAATACTACTGAATACCTAACTGAAATGACGGAGGGCTACGGCTGGTTTATGGTGAAAAACCTTTAACGTAACGAACTTGATATCGTTGAAGGAACCTGATAGCTTTTTACAAAAATATAGTGGCGAAAACATTTGCTAAAGAGGTCACTCCCGGTGAAGGGATCTCGGCTTTTTCCCCGTAGAATGAGGTGCAGGATATTCCAACTGAATACCGTGATGCAAAGCAACAAGTAATCGACTACAGTGAAGTTATTACCCGGACGCAAACTTCTGTCCAAGGGGTCCCTCCCGGTGAGGGGATCTCGGCCCTTGCCTTGTCGAATGAGGTGCAGGATATTCCAACTGAATACCACTGTACAAAACAAAAGAAAACTTCCTTGTAATAACACTTTTTGAAAACTGTTCCAACAACATAAAACAGGTTTGTTTTCCTTTGCATTGATCAGAATCAACGCAGCTAATCACACCAGAATAGAACGAAAATAAAATGTACGTATATGCCATCCGCATTCGTCACTGGTCCCATCATCACCCGTTAGGTTACTTAACTAACGACAGAGCGAGTACTGGACTAGCGCAGGTGCAAAACATATACAACATCTACTAGTATATATAACAATATACAATAATCGCTCCAGGCGTGAAAAATGCAAGATCACGGAAAAGTAATAAGCATCACAGAATGATTGTAATATTTTCTGACGTGTATATGTAAAAAGTAACGACAATCAAAAAATTATATTGACCGCAATCAAACTACGGTGTCGGATGTAGTTAATGAATGAGTGCGGATCGTCCACAGGGATTGCACGATTCACTTGTATTTCGATACGTTTGAAATGAAAAGTTAAGCAACAATAAAAGAAAACATGATTCAAGAATGATTTGTATTCGAGTGTCACTATTCTTTATGCAAGAATCAAGAAACTATAAACAATCAAGAATCGGTTGTTTTGATAGTATTTCCAATCAACAATCAAGAATATAAGAGAGGCTCGTAGGAATCGATCGGATCTTTAGACGTGATGTAATCTAAAGGGTTTCGTGTTCTTGTCCTTCGAAGAATTGATACTAGATCAATGGTGATCGACGAGAGTTAGGGCTTTCTTGATGAAATTAGGGTTTCATCTCTTAACCCTTGTTCTTTCGAGGATACCATTTATATTCTAGCCTCTAGCAATTTCAAGAAATGATCGGAACTCCCCAATCTCGAGCGATGTCGATCAAGAAAGCATCGCAACGAATTGGGTCGTCGATTCTTGAACTTGCTAGGGTTTACAAACTCGTGGGATTCAAGAATCGATTACAAATTTGTTACATCATCATACTAAAGATCGTCTCGACTCCTCGACGAGCGGAGTTTTATTCACACATCACCACACAGATAATATTCAAGAATTGTAAAGATAACATGATGCGGAATTTAAAGAAAACAAGATAAAAGAATATCACCTTTTATTTAATCAACAATTTCAATACATTCTTTCAAGAATCTACAAGAAGAAGAAATCGATCGTTGACTCGGCTTCGCTCGTCTCCGTGGATCGTGGATCTACTTTGATCTCTTGCCCGATTGAAGATCGGCTCGGCTCATAAAAGGGTTGAAGGCATCTTGCTTGGCTTGCACTCAAGATCTTGAATTGTGGTTGGATTTAGGGTTAGGGTTTCCTACAAGCTCTCTCACTAAACTTGAGGAAGAGGGGATGAAGAAAGAGATTGATTTTCTAAACTTTCCCAAGGTTGAATAATTTTCTTACAATGAGCCTAGGGTCTTATTTATAGAACTCCCAAACCCTAGGTTTAGGTTTGAATTAGAACTTTCCCTCCCAAAGTTTGTTGAAGAGTTTCTAGAAGGAGTTTGTTAGGAGTTAGCTTAGGGTTTAAGCTAGGGTTTAGGGAAAGTTCTAGAAGTATAAGGCTAATGTAATGAAACTCAAGTGGTTGCTGATCTGGTAGAAGTCTCTGGAGTTTTCTGGAACTTTGGATGTCTTTCTGAACTGAGGCAGATGAATCAGGAGTTGTGGTACAAAATTTGAGAGGTGATCGCCTGGGCCCACCGCGGATCCGCCGCATGTACACACTTAATGCCGCGCTTCCGCGGCTTGTTAGTGAGCTTGGGCTCTGTGGATTCTTCAGTGGTCTTGGGCTTTTGATTGTGGCTTCATCTGATATTTAGATTTGCAGTTCCCCTTCTGTGTTGATACCAGATCTGAATTCAATGAGTTTACGAGCAATTGTAATGGTCGAGCAATGTAATGATCGAGTAAGCTTCTCTTTTCCTGCACAGACTTCGAAACACGGGTTGCAAGATATAGAAAATATGCCATGTGATGAAATGCAGTCAATTTCCCTAGAAATGCCGGTTTTAAGGTCGAATACATGTAATCTGATATTTTGCGACCGATTTGCTAATATGTGAATTATGAATACCGTACACTTCTATATGGATGCAAATGATGAGGAAATTGCCGACTAAAATATGCAATATTTTCGACTGATCAAATACCCCCAAACTTAATTTCGATCGTCTCGAGCGAATGTTTTATTAAAAAGAGAAGGAGAAAATAAAGAAAGAGAAAAACTAACTAGCACACTTTCGCAGGCAACACGATTGCACTGAGCACGTGCAACAAGCCTTTAAACCTCTAGGTGTCCCTAGTAGGAGGAGTGTTGTCTCCTGAGGGTTTTCAGCGGATTGCACCCACAAAATCCAATAATAAAAGCAAGATCATGAATATTACATTTAAAAAAAAGAATCGTAAAAGAAAAGCTTCGAAAATTAGGGTTTCCAACTAAGCTAGCTTTTCGGTTGTCATGAGCCCTATCTTAATGGTCATGAAAAAATGTTAGAAATCACGTCCTCCCTCAATAAAACATCATCTTATTCTTCATTCCTATCTTTATTCCAAACATCGATCATATCACCCTGCGTGTGTGTAAAGACATCCCTACACCCGGAGAATTCAATTCAAGCTATCATACCCTTGCCCATCGGCCTCAGTACTTCTTGGCAAACGAGATTGCTTACACACTTTCATGCGACCGTTAATACTTCTTGAGGTACTAACCGACCGATTACTAATGTGCTTGCATGCTTGGTGTATTTTTCTCGTCTTGCACCACCTCAGGCATAGCAGTGACTCCCAGACCAGTTGACCTTGGGGCACTAGGTGAAGAAGCACCCTTTTGCTATATATTTTTATTGCCCTCGGTGATAACAAAACCAGTATCCATTTTTCTCACCACTTTAAAACACATATTTTTTTTTCCATACTTTTGGCTTTAAGACAAGAGCATTTCAAGGTATCCTCTACTATCCCAGGCTTCAAGACGTGTGTAAGTGCGAATAGCAGGGTAGCAATGTTCAAAATGTTTGGCTTCCAGAATAGAAACTATTTTTCAGACTTATTTTTATCCTCAGATTAGTGACGTCCTTCATCTTACTAACCCTTGGGACAACGGCTCATAACTACTTATTACTAGTTCGTATAAGAAAACTTCTAATTTTCTTGGTTTTCTAAAATTTTTCTAATCTCATGGATGTAACTTTTCACTATCTAAACTTTCATTATCTTATTTATATACAAAAAGTGTAAATATTAAAATTATTTTTATATTTGAAAATTTTTAAATTTTTATAGATTTTTAAAAGAAATGTTTTGTGCTTATGCAGATGATATGCAAATGATGCGAAAATAAGCACAAACCTCCCCCAAACTTGTTTTCAACAGTGTCCTCACTGTTGCCGACAGCTATACCTACAAAAATCTGTAAATCTGGTGGGAATTATTAGTGGGGGCAAAATATTTAAGTGAAGAACTTCCCCCAAACTTATCTTTCACTCACCTTCATTCAAAAGATGATGTAATGATATACAGGATATGAAGGTGAGACGGAGGAATTTTAATCCAAATAAACTGGCTCTTGTAAGAACAAAAGCTCCTCCGTGGGGTCAGTGGAAAAATACGGCTTTAGTCTATGTCCATTTACTTTGAAAAAGGTGCCTTTTTTAACATTTTCAACTTCTACTGCCCCGTGCCGGTATACAGACCGCACAACAAATGGTCCCTTCCAACGAGATCGGAGCTTACCCGCGTGAAGGTGTAATCGTGAATCATAAAGAAGGACTTGTTGACCAGGTAAAAATGTTTTCCTTAAAATGCTTTTATCGTGAAAAACCTTAGTCCTATTCTTTGTGATTACAGCATTATCATAAGCTTCATCGCGGAGTTCGCTTAGCTCGTTAAGTTGCAGCTTCCGAAAGTTGCAAGCAAGGTTTAGATCAAAATTTATTTCCTTTATAGCCCACAATGCTTTATGCTCTATCTCGACAGGTAAATGACATGCTTTTCCAAACACTATCCTATATGGAGACATTCCTAGGTCGGTCTTATATGCAGTCCTGAATGCCCAAAGAGCATCCGTCAATTTGGTCGACCAGTCTTTTCTATTTTTAGCAACAGTTTTCTCTAGGATAAGTTTGATTTGTCTGTTTGAGATCTCAGCCTGCCCGCTTGTTTGGGGATGATAGGGTGTAGAAAGACGGTGGTTGATTGAGTATTTTCGCATCAGAGTCTCGAAAGACCTGTTGCAGAAGTGTGTCCCATTATCGCTAATGATAGCGAGTGGGTGTCCAAATCGCGAAAAGATATTCTCTTTTAAGAACTTAATGACAACTTTCCTGTCATTAGTGCGACATGGAATGGCTTCTACCCACTTTGAGACATAATCAACCGCCAGCAATATGTACAGATTCCCAAAGGAGTTGGGAAAAGGACCCATAAAATCAATGCCCCAAACATCAAACATTTCAACAACCAAGATGGGTTGCTGAGGCATCTCATTCCTCTGGGATATTCTACCCGTATACTGACATTGTGTAAAGGTTTTGCAATACTCAAATGCGTCCTTGAATAAGGTCGGCCAATAAAATCCACATTGCAAAACCTTTTCCGCTGTCTTTCTAGGACCAAAGTGACCCCCACAGGCCTGATCATGACAAAATGAAAGAACACTCTTGAACTCTTCATTTGGGACGCACCGGCGAATGATCTGATCAGGACAATATTTAAACAAATAGGGTTCGTCCCAGTAAAAGTGTTTTACTTGGGAAAGAAAACGATATTTGTCCTGTTTTGACCAATCGCTCGGTATAAGTCCCGTGGCATGATAGTTCACAATATCCCTGAACCATGGTTCAGCGGATATGCTCAAGAGTTGTTCATCAGGGAATGAGTCATTGATTGGCAGGGTCACAGGGGAAGAAACGATGCGTGAAAGGTGGTCAGCTACTACGTTTTCACATCCTTTCTTATCTTTGATAACAAGATCAAATTCTTGTAATAGTAGGATCCAACGTATTAGTCGACCTTTTGCATCTTTCTTCGCCAGAAGATGTTTTAAAGCGGAATGGTCAGTATATACAACTATAGGTGAGCCGATTAAGTAAGGCCTGAATTTTTCCAATGCAAATACAACCGCTAAAAGCTCTTTCTCGGTGGTTGTATAATTGATTCGCGCATCATTCAGGGTCTTACTGGCATAGTAAATCACGTGTGGCATCTTATCGATGTGCTGTCCTAAGACTGCACCTACTGCAAAATCAGATGCATCACACATCAGCTCAAAGGGGTAGTCCCAATTTGGTGATGATAAAATGGGGGCTGAGGTGAGTGAGTGTTTAAGTGAGTCGAAAGTTGTCTCGCAATCCGAGTCAAAATGGAAGGTCGTATCCTTGGCCAGGAGTAGTGTTAAAGGTCTAGCAATCTTGCTAAAGTCCTTAATGAATCTCCTATAAAAGCCCGCATGGCCAAGGAAAGAGCGAATATCTTTGACGCTTTTGGGATGAGGCAGGTTTTAAATGACATCTGCTTTAGCTCTGTCAACCTCAATGCCTTTCTGTGAAATGACATGTCCAAGGACTATTCCTTCTTGGACCATAAAGTGGCATTTTTCCCAGTTTAATGTCAAGTTCTTCTCTTTGCAACGAGTAAGAACAGCGTCTAGATTCGCAAGGCAATCAGAAAAAGAGTCTCCAAAAATCGAGAAGTCGTCCATAAAGATCTCCAGAAAATTCTCTACCATATCAGAGAATATCCCCATCATACACCGTTGAAAGGTAGCGGGAGCATTGCATAGCCCGAAGGGCATGCGACTGTAAGCAAAGGTACCAAAAGGACAAGTAAAAGTGGTTTTATCTTGATCCTTTTTGGCGATGGGGACCTGATTATAGCCTGAGTAACCGTCCATAAAACAATAAAACTCTCGTCCCGCTAAGCGTTCCAGCATTTGATCAATAAATGGTAGAGGAAAATGGTCTTTCCTCGTAGCAGCGTTGAGTTTTCTATAATCGATGCATACACGCCACCCAGTTTGGGCGCGTGTTTGAATCAACTCATTCGCCTCATTTGTGATAACTGTGATGCCGGATTTCTTAGGAACGACATGTATAGGACTCACCCACTGGCTGTCGGAGATGGGGTACATAATACCATTATCTAAGCATTTGACGATTTCTTTCAGCTTCCTTCATGACGGGATTCAACCGTCTCTGTGGTTCTCGGGTCGGTCTGGCATCATCCATCACATGTATATGATGTTCAACTATTAAGGGACTAATCCCTTTGATGTCCGCCATACTCCAACCAAACGCCTCTTTGTTAGATCTCAATACCGATAAAAGTGCATTCTCTTGCTCTGATGCAAGAGAAGCGGAAATAATAACCGGTAATGACTCGTTCTCACCAAGATATGCATATTTCAGATGAGAAGGTAAAATTTTGAGATCTAACTCAGGCGGAGAAATGATAGAAGGAAGGGTCATAGATTGATTTTTGGATCTACAAAGAAGCTCAGAGCCTGTGAAAGATACAGACTCGGGTGGAGAAAAGTCAGAAGTGCAGGACTCATGTGCAGGTAAAGTGTCCTCACTAAGATCTAGTGCAAAGTCAAGCAGAGATGTGCTAATGTCATCGAGATCAGTAAAGCAAAGATCCTCAACTCCACAACTATCGGGAGCGATCTCATGGACAGAGCACACATCTAAAATATGAGCAGAGGGTTCTGACGGCTGACTTCCAACTTTATAGATATTTAGTTCAATGGTCATATTTCCAAATGATAAATTCATTGAACCATTTCTACAGTTTATAACAGCGTTGGAAGTGGCAAGGAAAGGACGACCTAGAATCACCGGAATTTGGCCCCGGGGGTTTGCTACAGGATGTGTGTCTAGCACAATGAAGTTTACAGGGAAAACAAATTCCCCGACCTTTATTAATATATCCTCTAATTCACCCCTTGGTTTGGTGATAGAGCGGTCTGCCATCTGGAGAGTGCAATGAGCAGGTTTCAGCTCTCCAATCCCTAATTGCTCATAGACAGAATAAGGTAACAGGTTAACACTCACGCCAAGGTCTAAAAGAGCACGATTTATGTTTTTACCCCCAATCGAAATCGATATTGTAGGACAACCTGGGTCCTTTCTTTTCTTTGGAAGCTGGGGTATAAAAGCAGTGCTGATATTGTTAGACATAAAGACCTTCTTCGGCACTTGAGTCTTCCTCTTCCTAGTGCACAAGTCCTTAAGAATCTTCGCATAAGCGGGGACTTGCTGAATCGCATCTAGGAGAGGGATATTGATGTTAACCTGTTTGAACATATCTATTATTTTCTCCATATGAGGACTCGTTCTGTTAGCCCTTAACCGGTTCGGGTAAGGTGCTTTCGCAATAAGCGCGGGGTCCATCACAGGAGAAGGAAAGAGGGGTAGACGAGGTCCCAAAGGAGGTGTGGGGACCGTCTGTGGAGAACTATAAGGGTTGGGTGAAGGTGTTGAGCCTAAGGGGAAATGGAGAATAGACTCGTGCGAAGGTGGTTTGGTAGAAGAAGAAGGATCAGAAGGTGAAGTGTGTGTATGTGGGAAAGACTCAGCCGGGGTGTTGATATGATTTTCAGTATTATCAATACCTTCCCCGACATGATTGTTCAGCACTCTTCCCGATCTCAACGTTGTAATGGCATTTACATTGTAATGCCCAGGATTCTGTAGGGGTTGAGAGGGAAGTTTCCCTTTTTCTCTCGCACTCATTTCGGCTTTTAAGCGTGCGATTTCAGCTTCCATCGTGCGAATACTCTCAGCTTGGGACGCTGAGTTTTTCTTTATTTCACTGACGGAAGATCTAACCTCAGTCGAAACATCCATGAAATTTGATAAAAGTGATTTCATGGTTTGAGTGAATTGAGAGAAATCGTCAGCACAGGGCTGCATAGGATTAGACTGTGCAGGAGTGTTGCCCTGGTTTTGGAAATTTTGTGACTGATAGGGGTGCTGAGTGAGTTGTAGGGGTTGTTGTTGTGGTGGAGGAAGAGCCCGCTGAAATTGATTCGTGTTTGGAACCGTGTTTTGAGATTGGTTTTGGTTCCAAGCAAAATTCGGGTGGTTCCTCCAACCCTGATTGTACGTGGAAGAATATGGATCGTTTCGAGGTCTTTGAAATGCGGCATTAGAATGCTGTGACCTTGAAACGCAGAGTTTAAAGGACATTCTTCCGTTAAATGTGACGGATCAGAACAGCACCCACAAACAGTTTTGGGGAGTGACATTGGGTTTAGGGAGGCTGCTGCAAATTTGTGTTCCATAGCGTCGAGCTTCTTTTGCATTGCTGCCATTTCAGCTCGAACACCTATGGACACATCTATCTGGTGTACGCCACCCCTATTCAATGGTTGTGTTCCACTCTCCCAAATTAGTGATTTTTCAGCGAACTCTTCTAAGTATCGCCAAGCTTCCCCATCATCTTTAGTCATAAATGTACCTTGACACATGTTTTCAAGGCTCTGTTTAGTGCTAGGGTTACTGCCCTCATATATGATTCGGCAAAGCTCCCATCTCGGGATGCCGTGATGTGGACATTGAACCAATAGATCCTTGAAACGTTCAAAGTATTTTGAAAATGGTTCGGCAAGGAGCTGGGCAAATTGGTTTAGTTCGCTACGGATTCGAGCCGTCTTTTGGATTGGGTAAAATTTCTTAAGGAATGCAGCGACGAATTCTTCCCAATTCGTAATAGAGTGTGTGGTGGTGTTATATAGCCACTTCTCGGCTATATCGCACAAGGTAAATGGAAGAAGTCGTAGACGCATCGCATCCACTGAAAGTTGTGACGTACCCATCATTGCGCATACGTTTTCAAATTTGGTAATGAAAACGTAAGCGTCCTCGGTCTCGAGTCCGTGGTATTTGGGTAAAAGATTGATGTACTGGGGCTTAATCTCGAAGTTATCCCCATTGGCTGGTGGTGTGGATAAGCAGGTCGAAAGAGGACCTCTATGTGGATAGCATCTTTCCTGGAGAGAAATGTGGGGTGGAGTAGGATTCTGCGCACCAACGGACGGTGGCAGATTAGGGTTAAAGAAGTTCGATGGATTCGGATCCATCGATGCGGGTATGATAGTGGGTAAAGAAGAGGTAAATGGAGAATTATCGATTTCGGAGTCGATAAAAGGTACGCGGACTAAACGGGCACTAGAATCCCGTGTCCAGCCTATCTTGCACTAAAAGGGTTAGTACAAGTGGCAGCGTTGGCTTATAATTAGGGGTAAAATGAATGCGGTGCTTGCTTTAAAAAGGTCGGATTTTTGAAAAAATGATGCGACAAAACAAATGCAGCACACAACCCTAGAATCTAATGGTCACCTAGGTCCGATCTCTAGACCGCTCCTAACTGCCAAAAGACAAGCCGCAGGATAGAATCCTCCACTGCCTCTTTGTCCCTCTGTGGCCGGATAAGTGCCAGGTAAGTGGGAAGGAACCACCACTACAGTGGACCTAATTAATAACCACTAGCCTTAGACACACTCGCCTTAGGCACCACAAGAAAACGCGGATAAGCAATGAATTACCCACGACCTTCTCTTGTCCTATTGAGCGCGACAGTCCTTAGAGTCTTCTCTAGATTTCTTTTAGTTAATGGAGGTAATGCGGATGCAAGTTTGACGATTTTCGGGGCCTAGGAAGGGTAATGAAATCCCCACCTAATTTGGATTTGGCCGTGCCCCTTAAATTTCCGTATTAGAATGCAAACAACCAAGAAATCAAAATCACACACAATTTTATTTTTGCTTTGCGGCGCTGCGATTTATTTGCAAAGAATCCTGCAGCAAAGGGTTAATTGGAGCTAAAAAGGGTGAGGGGAGAGAGCAAGAAATCACCTGAAGAAAAAATTATGCAGAGAACCCCCTGTAAGACCGCACTTCCGCCGCGATTACCATGTATATGCCGCGCTTCCGCGGCTTGTTGATGGGTTCACTGTACCAAACTTCTTCAGCTGCTTTCTGTTCCTATCTCCAGCTCTCTGGTATATCCCAAATAATTTTTCAACAGCACAGAATGCTCCAGATCACCTTGCAGTCAATCACAACACACGTATAAGAGTTTGTACGAATTTTGAATTCAAGAAGTAGAACGTAATAATTCTTTCACTTCAAACTATAAATGCAAATGAATTAGCACGATCCCCGGCAACGGCGCCATTTTGATTGTAATATTTTCTGACGTGTATATGTAAAAAGTAACGACAATCAAAAAATTATATTGACCGCAATCAAACTACGGTGTCGGATGTAGTTAATGAATGAGTGCGGATCGTCCACAGGGATTGCACGATTCACTTGTATTTCGATACGTTTGAAATGAAAAGTTAAGCAACAATAAAAGAAAACATGATTCAAGAATGATTTGTATTCGAGTGTCACTATTCTTTATGCAAGAATCAAGAAACTATAAACAATCAAGAATCGGTTGTTTTGATAGTATTTCCAATCAACAATCAAGAATATAAGAGAGGCTCGTAGGAATCGATCGGATCTTTAGACGTGATGTAATCTAAAGGGTTTCGTGTTCTTGTCCTTCGAAGAATTGATACTAGATCAATGGTGATCGACGAGAGTTAGGGCTTTCTTGATGAAATTAGGGTTTCATCTCTTAACCCTTGTTCTTTTGAGGATACCATTTATATTCTAGCCTCTAGCAATTTCAAGAAACGATCGGAACTCCCCAATCTCGAGCGATGTCGATCAAGAAAGCATCGCAACGAATTGGGTCGTCGATTCTTGAACTTGCTAGGGTTTACAAACTCGTGGGATTCAAGAATCAATTACAAATTTGTTACATCATCATACTAAAGATCGTCTCGACTCCTCGACGAGCGGAGTTTTATTCACACATCACCACACAGATAATATTCAAGAATTGTAAAGATAACATGATGCGGAATTTAAAGAAAACAAGATAAAAGAATATCACCTTTTATTTAATCAACAATTTCAATACATTCTTTCAAGAATCTACAAGAAGAAGAAATCGATCGTTGACTCGGCTTCGCTCGTCTCCGTGGATCGTGGATCTACTTTGATCTCTTTCCCGATTGAAGATCGGCTCGGCTCATAAAAGGGTTGAAGGCATCTTGCTTGGCTTGCACTCAAGATCTTGAATTGTGGTTGGATTTAGGGTTAGGGATTCCTACAAGCTCTCTCACTAAACTTGAGGAAGAGGGGATGAAGAAAGAGATTGATTTTCTAAACTTTCCCAAGGTTGAATAATTTTCTTACAATGAGCCTAGGGTCTTATTTATAGAACTCCCAAACCCTAGGTTTAGGTTTGAATTAGAACTTTCCCTCCCAAAGTTTGTTGAAGAGTTTCTAGAAGGAGTTTGTTAGGAGTTAGCTTAGGGTTTAAGCTAGGGTTTGGGGAAAGTTCTAGAAGTATAAGGCTAATGTAATGAAACTCAAGTGGTTGCTGATCTGGTAGAAGTCTCTGGAGTTTTCTGGAACTTTGGATGTCTTTCTGAACGGAGGCAGAAGAATCAGGAGTTGTGGTACAAAATTTGAGAGGTGATCGCCTGGGCCCACCGCGGATCCGCCGCATGTACACACTTAATGCCGCGCTTCCGCGGCTTGTTAGTGAGCTTGGGCTCTGTGGATTCTTCAGTGGTCTTGGGCTTTTGATTGTGGCTTCATCTGATATTTAGATTTGCAGTTCCCCTTCTGTGTTGATACCAGATCAGAATTCAATGAGTTTACGAGCAATTGTAATGGTCGAGCAATGTAATGATCGAGCAAGCTTCTCTTTTCCTGCACAGACTTCGAAACACGGGTTGCAAGATATAGAAAATATGCCATGTGATGAAATGCAGTCAATTTCCCTAGAAATGCCGGTTTTAAGGTCGAATACATGTAATCTGATATTTTGCGACCGATTTGCTAATATGTGAATTATGAATACCGTACACTTCTATATGGATGCAAATGATGAGGAAATTGCCGACTAAAATATGCAATATTTTCGACTGATCACAGAACAATACAGATAATCAGGGATCCCCGTGTTTCACAGAGCCGCTACTGAAACCCGACGTTCTCCTGGTCGTGTGGATAGCATGTGCAATAAAACCTAGACCCCTACGGGTGAGGCAAGTTACCCGCCAAAACCTGAAACGAGGCAGCCCCCTACAACAAAGTGAATGGACCACCCTGCACTTCACGGAATCCGGTAACTTGAGCACCCCTCCTTGGGTCAACCTGTACCCCTTACGAGTGCGGCGAATAGTCTGCCAATTCTAGAGTGAGGCTCCCTTGCCTCTCAAAGCCATGAGATGCAGGCCCGTTGCCTTCTAGAACCCGGCTATCCGTGCACTCCATCGCGGGGTAAACCTAGTACAGAAATGAAAATATGTACAACGGGTACATCGATCTCAACCCGGTCATGCCCTAAAAGAATAATATACAAACAAGAAGTAACGGCAGTCCACGTGTTGGACGCTCGCCCCGCAATATCAAATGTACAAATAAATCCAAACTGCACTACCATTGCACACAGCTATCCACCACGACAAATTCGCAACATCACAGCACAACACAGAATATCAACGCGAATGTCATGTTCGCAAACCCGTCTAAAAGGACTATAGCAATTAGACAAGATTTACCGATCGAATGACATTCACGGTCGGAGATATAATGTAAGTACTGTAAACTAACACATTTAAAATTCTGATCGACAAAACTTCCCGAAGTGGTCCCCAAGTACAAATCCAATACTCAAACAAAATCTGGGCCCAAACAAAATATTCCAGAAACCACAATTCCATATGAAAGACACCCAGAAGAAAAATGGTGCACTGAAGCCCCAAAATGGCTTCGGAACCGCGGCCAATACAAGGCTTGTGCGGCGGTTCCGCGGCGGTCTTGAAGGTTCAGTCGACCAAATTTCTTCCATAGTCTTAAAAAAGCCTGCACGATTTTCTGACATACCCAAAATAATTTTTAGACCAGTTTAAAAATTCGACAGAAACTTTATCATGAAAAATGCGGTTTTGGAAATTTTGTTCGATCGATCTTTTAAACACGTTAGAACAAGCTAGTAAAGGTTAATGGCATGGCTCTGATACCATGTAAGTCTACGGTAGCGCCCCGGCCATTAATCTGAGGCCAAACACGGAACAAAAACTTTTACAACTGGTACTATCGCATACTATAACCCGGATCTTGCCATTAACGCTAAACTAACAAACTGAAAAGTGGTAGAAAGGCTATACCGATCGATCCGTGTCCTTCGGTCTTTAGCCATCATCCCACGCTCCTCGCGGCATCTCCGATCTCGCACGATCTTCGGTCTCTTCTTCGCAGTGGCACCACGTCATCGATTCTTTATACGGGCTCCTGCCTCTATACCGAGGCAACTCGGACATCAAGTCTGCTAAAAGTGATGACCAAGATGAAGTAGAGAATGAGTAGAATACTTTGTCTCAAACACCCTAGGGTTCTCATAATATGAGAGGGTTAGGGTGGAGGTTGAAGAAGATACTAAGAGATGGAAATTGTGAGCTCAAGAAACTATCAAGAGAACAAAGACCCAAGCATAATAACTTGTGATGATTTTTTTTCTTTTGTGAGTAGATATATATAAGGTTGTGTAAAGAAAATATCTCATGAAAAAATATCTCCCAAAAATATCTCCACAAACCCTAAAATATCTACACCCAAAACAAACTACCATTAATTCTATCATGACTCATTTAGTGACTAATTAGCATGAGTCACTAATGAACATGCTAGAAGAAATGTGTCATTCATATGAGTCACACTTTCCAAATCCCATAATCATTTAAACCAAAATGATTAACCTAAAACGAAATGCAACTTCTAAAGTAATCTCGTAACGGATTACGAGAATACCCCTCACCTGTAAATACATACCTGTATTCATATTCCGACCGAATACGAATACTATGAGAGTAAAAAATTCTGACTCAATATAATACTTGGATCCCGCTTAAACCAAAGCCCACCAGTATTATCTGTCCGAAACACGACACGTGCACAAGTGCACGTGCATGTTCGAACCCTGCCATAAAACCATACGGCCTATACAACTTTTTGCCCGAACTTGGGAAACTATCAGTGGGGGACTCTAAAGACTCGTCAGTACCCTGGCAGTGGGTTTAACCACAAGCGCGTCGTCGGCACTAGTTGTGCGTAACGGCTGCCCATGTACTGACCGAACGGGAACCGTACTGAGCCTATCAGTGAAAATATCCGTACAGTCCAGTCCGTTCGTCTATGAGCATCGTATATCGGGCCTAGGGGGCTGGTAACGTCAGACCCCCACAAGCGGTATAAGTCGTGTCGGTGGGTAGCTGTGAACACCCTGAGAAACTAGTGGAATAACTACCAGTAATTCTCACCTTCCTTGGCCAAGGAATTGGTGTAATGGCTCTCCTAGACACAGCGCGATTTCAACCCCAATACCGGGAGAGACGAAGCCCCTACAGATCCACTCATTGCCTCTATGTGGCTCGGGACTGTACCCAACTAAAACCTGTTTGCAAGACTCCTTTGAGCCGTGGTAGGGTAGTAATCAAAGCACAGTAGGAACTCACATGAGACAAATGACGACCTCAGGTCGATGAACTAACCTGTACACATGTCTCCAGACAACCGCTATCGGACGCTAGGTATAATACCAACTAGCAGGTTCCCGGCGAGTCCTGTCCGATGCACTCATAACCCAATGAGCACCTGTATACATCTTAGGTGATCCAACTGACACCAATGGCTTGTGAGACCGGCCACCGCCCCTCGTTGGGGTCTCGACTCTATACACTAGTCTACTCCGGAGTATCGATGCCCTGTCTCGAACTCCCACAACTATGGACCACTTTTAAGGATGTGCTTATAGACTACCCAACTCTCACATATATGATCGCCACCATACTGTTGGTAGTCAAGCAGGATCCTAAGGGCTCTATTAACATGTAATAGTAAACAGTAATGTCACCTAAATTTGTACACGACTGATAACGGCAAACAAGATAGCATACTATCATCTTGAGTAAGACTGTCCTACCGGTATAGTTCCTCCCTCAATCATTGCAATCACGTACCTGCGATCCAATAATTGACTTTGAGGGCACTACATCCAACAACGGGTCTCTTTGACCAAGTTCCATTTGCTTTCCCCTTCATTCTTCATCATTTCCCCTTCCTCTTCAACCATGGCCGCCCCTCACTCCCCCTCCACTTCAACACCTCAAAACATCCTCAAAACAACACCAAAAGTTCATCTCCATTTCATTAAAAATGTGCACAAGCCCTCTAGCTACCCTTTGGACCAAGAAAGCAAGGATTTTTGACACTAGGGGCAACTCAAGAATTTTCTTGAGTTGTCATATGAGGTAATTCTTATACCATTAGTGTAGTATTTCAATTGCCTTAGCTCCTATGCTAGTTTAGAAGTGATTAGGCGATGTTTAGAGAGGTTTGGAAATTCCATGTTAGGGATTAGGGTTTGAATTGATTCCAAAAGCGTAATTGAGGTTAGTAGTGAGCTTAAACCCCCATTAGTGATATCATATTGGACCTAAAACCTAAGACTTAACCCTAAATACGAACTTTGAAATTCTGCCGATACGGGAAATTGTGGAATTTGTGATGGTTTTTGGATATCTGCTTACACCCGGAGACCTAGAAAATTATTTAGCAAACACAGGGAGATGTGCAGGTGATATAGAGCATACCCTAAAGACCCGAGCCACTAATCTCATGCCATGGCCGCAAATAATATCATTCGGGCCGCAAATTGCTGCCAAACCCGGTGCTTTTGGGTTCTTGTTTGTTTCATTTCTCCATTTCCAGTAAACTAGACCCTTTACATGTGCAAAATTGTCAAATTTCACCTAGGGTAAATCTGGAAGTGTTTTACGAAGTTTCTGAATTCGTTTTGCGACTTTTAATGAATTTGGTTTTGTTATTTGATATTGTGTTTCCATCGTGTGGTGTTTGAATGTCAACGACTAGGGTTATTCGTCGTGTTTGCATGCGAGGCTATATGTTTTGACCTACGAGCGAAACGTGTCTCGTTTTGGTTTTCCAGCTTGATTTTAATACGAATTGCATTTGTGTTATATATGTAGGTACCCCCATGTGGATGTCGAGACGATGACGAAGAGGATGGCGACATCGACATCGGCAAGCAAGAGCAGGTGAGTAGATATATATCTACGCGGGAAATCGGGTGGATGGCGTATAGCACCCCCGCAGTTTTGTTGTATATAACGCGTATGCGTTATGATATATAGTTATATATACTTATGTATTATGAGATGTGTTTATGTAGCCAGACATGTCTTAGATCACTTTGGGTTAGTCTAGTGTATTTGGATGATAGTGTCGTAGCTAGTTCTTAGTCATGAACCCTAGAATAGATTACACCCACACGTACACACACGCTTGCATACATTTCTTTATTGTGCGTATATGGGGATATGTATATATACACACACACACACATATCTATGGGACTATGTATATATATGTATATATGTATACATATACTTGGATGATGATGATAGTATATGATATTTAGAGATGAGTCGATGAATTTGCGCTTGATGCCACGAGATTGGTGATATGACGTGGTTCGTATTATGAGATACGACACGATGTTATAGCGGGTCTTTTAGCCGTGGTGTTTCCAAACACACGCATACATATATGTAGATGGTATCAGTATGTACTAGACGCAGATCAGTATCCCCAGATCATGATATATGATGATAACGATACCAAGTGAATAATGAGATAAATGTGATATTTGACCCGTACGCAGATTTGGGAGGCCGTACGGCGGATTTACCGTACGAGCTATATATTGATGATAAATCCGCACTCTTGACTTGAGGATGTTATGTTATATATTGTATCATATTTGATACTATTGAGGCGGGATCACCGACTATATATATATATATCGACTCAGACTTAGATGGTTTTCCTTACCCTTTTTATCAGTCTGTTAGTTTAGACCTGTAGTTTACTTGTAAACTCGTTTATGTAAATGCTTATTCCGTATTACTGCGTTTATTATTTAATCGTGCACATTCATGATTGTTCATATCGCATTGCTTGTTTATACTGTGCTTTTATTGTTATTATGAGACCATGCTGCCAGGACATCAGCACTATTACCGAAGATGCGTATGTTCCATGTACACTTGCTTGCTAGCTCACACACATCATCATCGGTAATTGTTATGTCACGTACACATTAGAAAATACTATTTATCAGTATAAATTGTTAACTGATAGTTTCAACATGGTATTAGTGTACATTCTTTTATATGAGTGCTTAGACATTGCATTTATTTCCGTGTTTTGCATGCATATTTACATATTCATTGTCATGCATTTTTAGGGCCAGTTCGGATAGCCGGAGTATAATAAATTTTACATTCATTGTTTGTTTATTCTCGAGAATTCAGATTTTCCATGAGATTTATGGATTTGGAGAAACCGCAAGATTTTCTAAACTTATTATCATTTTAAATGAAAGTTGCGATTTTCTCATGATATGATTTGAGATATGTCCACCATGAGTTTTCTCGGCTCTTGAGCGATATCATACACCTAATTCGAGGAGGAGGAGGAACCGTCTGTGGGTGCATGGTGGATCCGGTGCGGTACCCCAAGACAAGAAGGTCGCAGATGATGGCGTTGAGCCTGTGACAGGGGAGTATTACTGACCGGCTTGTCGGATATCCGGAGGATACTGGTCGGAGTTTGGGCCAGTCCGGATAGCCGGAGCCTAGGGGCCAGTCCGGATAGCCGAAGCCCTAAATTTTGAGATTTGATGATACAGGCCAATCCGGATAGCCGGAGCCTGAGATATTGAGTTATGTTTTGTGTCGATGCTAAACACTGATTTATGTTGATTTCATTGATGATATTTCGAGTTATATACATATATCTCACTACACAAGAAAACAGTTTTATCATTTAGATGTATTTTGTTTTTATGCATGCATACCTCATACATATGATATATTGCTACCTGAGGCACTGATACGAGCACATGTGATTACACTTATATATAGATGTTTACCCTTGCCACCTTTTTATGCTTCAGACCTTTTCATATTGAGGATTTATATTACTGATCGTATTGACCTAGGATTGAGTCATACATACGATTTCTGCACTGTGATGTTTTCTACTCACGAGTTGGCAACTCACGTCCATTGTGCCACAGTTCTTGCAGGTTTTTGCCGTACAGGTTTCATTGCGGCTTGCTGGCACACTGCTTCCCTTCCGGGTGATTGCATTGGTAAGTGGGTTCACTCGCATCGTGACCACCCTTGTATTTTATTTTCATTATTGTATCTAGAAACTCCATCAAACAGACTTGTGTTATTTATAGACTTAGAAGACCACTTGTATATTATTTCGACCTTAGAGTCACGCGTTGTATTATTATTGGTTTTCATGTTGATTTTGAGTTTCCTTTTGAGTTTTGATCCTCGCCCTTCGGTGTTGTATATTATTTTGCTTGCGTGGTTGTGACCGTTGATTGATGAAGAGCTAGCTCCCGCTTGGGGATACCTTTTATCATTTCGTATACTATTTATGTTGTGCCCCGTTTGGGGCCAGTATTTACAAGGGAAACTCTACCGAAATTTTCAGAAAAGACTTGATGTTTTTAAAACGCATAATTCGGCTTATGCTATTAAAACCACCTGCTTTAAAACAAGTTTTCCTTCAATTATTATTTAAAATGGTTTTATATTTCTAGGATTTTGGCTTACTTGAATTAGATTGGGCCCTATAGACTTTCATATGATTCAAGTGCCAGCCACGTGCCATTTTTGGTCGGGACAAAGTTGGTATCAGAGCGCTAGGTTAACCTTGGTTCGAGTCTATGTTTGACTATGATGAGCCTAGTTCGTTTATGTATATATGGAATCTAGGCTTGACCTTACGGAACTTAGACTTAGTCGAGGGGGTATTAGACCCGAACTTTCGTCGCGTAAGTTGACCCTGGTTAATGGAGTAGGTGACTTAAGGAGAGTGACGTACCGTGTGTATGTTCCGCGGCATACTTATGATACGCTACTCTGCTTAAGAAGCCTTAGGAAGTACATTTTCTTGCACATTATTATATTCATTCATGATCTATCCTCATCGATATCGGTTTATAGTTTTGCTGCTACGATTTCACGGGCAGAGAGAGAGCTACGGCTAGAGTTGCGGTCAGCACGATCTCGTCACGGATGAGGACTGACCAGGGCGTTATTCTAGGGACACACGATTCCAAAGATGTATAGTCCTATTGTGTTTTCGTGCCAGGAGCGTTTGATGGATCGCTTTTACAAGATTACCCGGACGTTCAGATCAGCACCAGAGAATTGAGCCACTGATACAGGCCAGCCATAATGTGATGGCCGTCAATGCACAGATTATTCTTAATGATTGAGATACTGTTCAGCATGCAAACGAATGAGCCAGTTTTTGCTGCGAACGACGAGATATCGCCCCAAATGTTGGAGCTATTGCAGTACGAGTTGTACATAGAGATATGATAGAAGGTCGCTAGTCACCCGAGGATGAATGACTAGGACATGTGGTTCGTTCACTTACCCCGATGCGAGATCATAGGATTGGTTGATTCCAGCTAGAGACGATTACACATAGGTACGTTGAGAGTCGATAGAAGACGATCGAATGTTAGAAACCCATTTTTTCCAAGTTTAAAGTATTCGGAGAAACATGCAAGTAATTCCGTGGACCTTCTAGAAGAATGAAACCCTAACTGGATATAATGACCATGAGAACACTTTGAAACCTTAGAGTTTACAGCAGTTCCGTGGTGCCATTGATAAGGCTTGGGTTTGCCTTTCTACGGCTGGTCCATAGGTACTGTGGCATGTACTAGGATACTATTAAACTGTACTCAAGACGTTGAGCTCTTGGGGGAAATTATGGAACTTTGACGAATCGATCGAAAAGTTCGACGTCGTTCGGATAACATGTGATGGGATACATTGCTTGGGAGACTCTAGATACGAGTATAGCCGTTGGAGCGCAGTCCATGCAACCACGAAGAGACGAGTCCGAATCAGTCGACATTAGAGAAAAGTGGAGTAAGAGGTTCGTACGAGATTTCGACGAGATGAAGTTCCACTCCGCTGACATCAGAGACGGGATACGCATGCAGAGGCGTCGAATATGGATATATCTTCCAGAAGGAGTCGTGATGAATATGTATCCGTTCCGGAAAAAAATACAGATTTAGTAAAAGATGAAAACCTCCGGGCAGTTCGGAAGAAACGAGATTTGGGAGAGACTTCGACAGAACCTTTCTGGAATACTATACTTGAAGACTTGGACCCAGGACCGGTCATATTACGCACACCCAGCAGACCAGAGTTCGGCATCGTCGGCGAGACATGTTATGAGTGACCATGATAGTTGGCCAGAGATCTTTAGAGGATGTGCTAGAGCGGGACGGTTTTCACCACCTTTGATTTCGGTATTTTGGGCGATCTATTCGCAAGATTGAGTTTTGATGACTGAGTTTCATGATATTGTTTTCGTGCACCATGGTTTCACCTACTGGGTATTTATATTTTATGCATACTTTTTGCACTTGAGATATGCTTTATACACCGTTGTGTCGAATTTTGATTTGTGCACAGTTATTGCACTTGATATCGTTTTTGTGCCTTGGCTGCACATGTTTATGATTTCATGGATTTCATACAGTTGGGTTGATTTTGTGCATGTGGTGTTAGTTATATGTATGCCCTAGAGGCCATCACTATACATAGGATGTATAGTGTAGTGGATGCTTGGACATATATAGGGAGGACTTTCTTGCTCGACATGATAGTATGCTATCTGGTTGATCTTTACCTTAACGTGTACACTGATTGTCTCTCTGTTACATGTTGGTAAAGCCCTTAGGATGTGTACTTGACTACGTGGACTATGATGCGGATCATACTAGTGGGGACATGGTAGTCCATAAGTACATCCTTCAAAATCCCCAGTCGTGGGTATATCGAGACGGGGCATCGATATACCAGAGTAGACTAGCGTATACCTTCTCGACCCATACAGATGGGTGATGAATGATCCCATATCCATTGGTGTTTAACATCAGAGATGATATACGGGTGCTCAGTGGAGACTGGGTACACTGGACGGACTCGCCGAGAACTCCCAGATGGTATTATCCCTTACGTCAGATGGCAGTTCTCTGGTGACACTGGTACAGAGTAGTCTGTTGACCCGTGATCGTCATAGAGTCTTGTGTGGTTCCCACTGTGCTTTGATTTCCATCTTACCACGTCCAAGAGGGCGTGCAAAACGGTGGTTTTTGGGTACAGTCCCGAGTCACATGGAGGCAATGAGCGATAGGAGGGGATTCGTCTCTCCCGGTATAGGGGGTTGATGTTGCGCAGTGTTCGATTGGCTATAACCGGAAATCCCTGGCCAGGGTTGCTGAGAATTACTGGTAAGTGTTACCAGTAGTTTCTCGAACTGTTATTGACCTTATATCGACATGACATATCGAGCTATTGGGGTCTGACGTTTACCATCCCTAGGCAAGATATGCGACTATCAGACGATCAGACCGGACTGTACGGTAAGTGTTACTGGTTGGATTCACAGGAGTGTGAGCGGGCTTGCTCGTCGATCTTCTGATCGCTCAATACCCGGGTGGCCGTTACGTTTAGCAGACCGCTTGCGGCTTGTGGGTGCTTGATATGATCATCACCTGCTGCCGGCGTATTGACGAGTCTTTAGAGTCCTACACAGAGGTTTCCTGGCTCAAGCGAAACGAAATAGGAGCGCATATGAGATATGTGCGGGACCGAGAATAATGCGTGTATGTGATACCGTATTTCATTCTCGCGATGAATGTATCGAATGGTTGTATGCGATATAACCTAGTTATCGAATCATGGATTGATTCGATAAGTCGATACATTGGATATTAGTCGGTTATATGCGATATGACCGGATCGTTAAATCAAGTGTTGATTTAATGATTTAATGCATAATTATATATTTGATATATTACTTTGCATTAACTAGTATTGGTTCACTTTAAATGGATTTTCTCACTTGCATTGCACAAGTTGTATATGTGATATACTTTTGTGTACTTGATTGTATCATGTTTGATGATACATGTTTACTTGGGTTTGTGTAAAGATTGAACCATGGTTACATGAATGGTTAGGGTTTTCTTTTCTTATTCATTTATTTACTTATTTATTCATTTATTTATTTATTTCTTTTTGGCAAAAGAAAAGAAAAATGGTGGCTTTCTTTGGATGCATGTTGAAGCTTCATGAAGCTTTGACTAAGTCACCATTTTTGTCTTCATGCTTAACCCTAACCATTAATCTAACCCTAGTTTATTCTCTAAACTTGACCATGGTTGGATTATGATAAGTATACATTTTATTTTCTTTTTGAGATATACTTATCATAATATCATCATCATCTTCTTCTTCTTCTTCAAGAAGAAGCTTGCCTCCTTCAATGGCAACTTGAGAAAATGAGTGAGAAATCCAATTCTAAAGTGAACCCACTTCCTATTTCTTCATCCTCTACCTCTTGCCAAGTAGTATAGGGTGTTTTCTTCACAATTTTTATGACTTGGTGAAGTGGGAGCATGATCTTGTGATGCCTCGACGTAGATCATCTTCGGCACGAAGCCGACGACCTTGCCCGCCCATTTCTCCGATGAAGCCGACGCTAGAGCCCGGGTTTCTATTTGGACAGCAGGGAGACTTCATTGCGGAGCTATGGAGGTGGAGGACCGGATCTACAAAGGTTGTATTTCCGTTCTTGTAGTTTAGTTGTTAACTAGTTGCATGTGTTCGCCTAATATTCTAGATAACGATCCGTATTAGGGTTTCTCGGCACCCGTAAAATTTTAAATTGGCATGGTTGATGCCTTGTGAGATCTCATTAGTGTGCCTAGGAACCCTACAGTGGTATCAGAGCCTAGCTAGAGCCTTAGGCGATGCGTAGACTCTAAGTGCACGGCGGCGCCCCGGCCGTCAATCCGACGCCGGAATGCGGAAGCGGTGATAAACTTTAATTTTGCGGACTTTGCAAACCGGCACCACCGCGCACTAAACTCCGGATCGTAACCATTAAACTAGTCTAGCTAACTAACAAGAGGGGAAGAGATGTACCGACTGATCCAAGTCCTCCGGTCTTCATCTCTACTCCGATCTCCTCGCGGGATCTCCGTCCATCTCCTCCTCGTCGGAAAGGGCACCACGAAGCCGGGTACTTTTACGGGCTCCCACCTCAATACCGAGGCAACTCGCGCATGAAGCCGGCAACTCGACATGCTCAAGATATGCTGTAGGAAGTGTAGTGTAGAGTGGATGTCTCACTTTGGGGTTTGTTGCCATTTGTAGATGATGGAGGAAACTAGATAAGAAAAATGGTGCTTGCATTTTTCTTAGCATGAAAAGAGATCAAGAATGAAGAACACTCTCAAAAATGAAGCTCTCATCTTCTTCTTTTCTTCTTCTCACTTTTCTAATGAAAACCTTCTCTCTTGGAAAATGGTGGAGGAAAGGTTAGGAAGCATGAAGGGAGGTGAGTGTAGGAGATGAAAGAGGTGACCACATCAAGAGACAAGAAAACATACACCATGCTTCACCCTTTTTCAAACCATACCCTTTCATGTCACAATAAAAACAAAAGCATGGTGGAAAAGATAATGATAGCTATCATAATCAATCTTTTACAAGAAACCCCCTCCACAAAAGTTATTTGCACAATTGCAAATAACCCCCTCCATCGGAAAAGTCCGGCCGGGAAAGAACAAAGGAAAACCGGCCGGAACGGAATGCAAACTGGCAACTCCAGAAAACTGGTCCTGTAATAAATTACAGGAAAACCCCAATACTGTGCATACCCACCCGCATCTGTATTCCGTCCGGATACAAATGCAAAGAGACAAAATCTACACTGTACTAAACTAGGACCGGCTTAAACCAAAGCCGGCTAGTAATATCCGTTCGATCCTGATCCGTGCAATACCGCACGTATCTGATCGAACCCTGCCATATACCTATACGGCTACTAGTACAAACCGTCCGATCATGATCCGTGCAATACCGCACGTATCTGATCGGACCCTGCCATATCTCCATACGGCCTCTACAGCGTTTCGCCCGAAAGCTGAGTAACTGAAAGTGTGGCGGACTCTAAAGACTCGTCAATACAATGGCTGTGGATTTAACCACTAGCCCGTCAGAGGTATAAGCCAATACGTAACGGGCCATCAGCTATTGACTAAAAGGGACGTCGATGAGCGAACTCATCCTGACACCCTACTGAGCCTGTCAGTGACAATATCCGTGCAGTCCGGTCCGTTCGTCTATGAGTATCGCATGGCGGGCCTAGGGGGTTGGTAAAAGTCAGACCCCCAAAAGCGGTACAAGTCGTGTCGGAGTGTAGCCCAGAACACCCTGAGATACTACTGGAATACCTACCAGTAAATCTCCTTGCCTTGGCCAAGGACTTTGTGTAATGGCTCTCCTAGACACAGCACGACCTCACCCCCAATACCGGGAGAGACGAACCCCTGAAGATACGCTCACTGCCTCCATGTGGCTCGGGACTGTACCCAACTAAAACCTGTTTGCACGACTCCTTTGAGCCGTGGTAGGGTAGTAATCAAAGTACAGTGGGAACTCACACGAGACAAATGACGATCCCCAGGTCGATGAACTAACCTGCACACATGTCACCAGGGAACTGCCATCTGACGTCTGGTATATGACCAACTAGCATGTTCCCGGCGAGTCCTGTCCGGTGTACTCATAACCCAATGAGCACCTGTATACATCTTAAGTGATCCAACTGACACCAGTGGCTTGTGAGACCGGCCACCGCCCCTCGTCGGGGTCTCGACTGTATACACTAGTCTACTAATGGAGTATCGATGCCCGGTCTCGAAACTCCCACGACTAGGGACCTTTTAAGGATTTGCTTGTAGACCCCCAGCTCCCACTTATATGATCGCCCACATACTGCTGGTGGTCAAGCAAGAATCCTAGGGGCTCTATCAACGTGTAATAGCGACGTGTCAGGTCACCTAAAACAGTACACGATGATAAAGGTAAACCAGATAGCATACTATCATCTCGAGTAAGACTGTCCTACTGGGATAGGTCCTCCCTCAATCATTACAATCACGTACCTGTGACCTAATAATTGACTCTGAGGGCACTATCTCCAACAATCTCCCACTTGCACTCAAGGCTAATTATTGCGATGTCGCATACTCACAGCCCGTGTGATACCGAACACCCAACTCCTCTACTAGTCAGTCTCACAAAGCTCGTTTGCGAAACTATTGCGTTCGAGGAATAGCCTCAGTGAGTGGATCCGCTTTGTTGTTTCTTTCCATGTCTCTCTATATCTCATGTTCGCGGAGAAACCCATCTCCCAAAATGAGCAATACCTGTCTTAGAATGTGTCTGGATGTCTGATGGGACATAGCTCATAAATGAACTCCAAATCCAAACTTCTTAGACTGTATCTTCAACTGAACTTAATCAGTATCCTGCGCGCCATGCCTCCCTCAGTATTGCCTTGGACCACCTGTCCAAAATACTGCCCCTCATCAGAAGGAAAACTATAACTCTGACAACCTCCTTGTCGTCCATGTCACCTTGGAAGCCTGGAATGATAACTGTCTCCTGAATGAGGCTGTCGTTATCATATCGCTAGAACATCCACTTATGTTCTAAAACTGCTTCCGATTGTTTCTCCAGGATTGGATTAATGTCAACTTATTGCATCTAGTGCAAGAACAACATCTGGTGTGGTACTTGACATCTCACGATTGACTCAATTGCCTGAGCAAGTGATCTGCCAATCATGCCCGTCCCTCTCCCCTTTAGTCTGTAAGACACCTTTGGAGAGGGTGACTCCATTACCTGCAGGTACACTACCGTGCCAGGAGTCGTCCATCCTAAATACTCTTAGAATGCTGTCAAGTACCCTGATTGGGAAACCACCCAAATCTAGATCTAAAACCATAGATCTAGTAACCAGCATGTCGGATATAAAATCCATTTCCTTTGTGGAGAAACAACTGTGTGACGACCAAAGTATAACCGATCGTAGTGTAGGAGTTTCTTTTCCTACTCTGTGTATATCATCCAAATACCAGGATATCACACCCTACTACCTACTCAACAGATCCATCCCCTATTCTGATGAAGTCATACCCATGACTGTCACGTCAGAAATAGATGATCTATCTCCGCTACATCTGCTCTAGTCTATAAATAGACATAAGCAACCTGTCCACCAATGCTTCCGCTGCTCCCACTGACTACGACAACCCTCTGGCAGAGTCATATAGACGTACACTTCTAAAACTGGTTTAGAACGACGCTATACTCCTCCTCCCGCCGGGTCTCGTAACCTGGAACAACAGCAATGGCAATTGTGGGTAAACGAGAACTTCCCTGTCACCGTCCTTGAGGCTACCGTAGTACCTCTCGGGTGCCTGAAGTTACCCACCATATCTGCGGAGTGGCCAATAGAATGTCAATCCAGATTGAATCTTTAGGTTCCTTATCAAATCTTCAGTAATCGTTTGTGGTTCTGGAATCACTTCCAGTTCTACCATACTCCCACTACTGTTTTCTGAAAAAATCCATTTTTAATAAAACTGTGGCGAGTCTAGAACAATATCGCTATTGTTCATCCAGATGGTAGAAAATCAACCCTCGTCATAGCCTGGGTCAACCCACAAACAGCCATTACAGAAACGTGCCTTGAGTTGTCCAGTGTCTGGTTTTAATCATAAACCGGACAACTCCCCGTACCTTAACATCGTTAAGAAATGAACTGTTCTATATCCAATATAGAAACAGAGGCACTGATTTAATTAAACCAGATTCAAATCATGCAGCTGTCCCCAGCGCATGTCAACTAAATGGAAGAAGGCCGATCAGCGTTACTCAACTTAGGAATACTTCCAATTATGAGTAACCTGAAAGAGAAGCAAGATCTCTTTATCATTACTATCAACTGAATACCATACACAAGTATCTACATCTTCGATCTCTTTGAAGAATCCCGATACTTGCTATACCTGGTTCTCTACTCTATTCAAATACCAATAACTTCTCCAAATTCGGACCCTGTGTTTCCACGAAACACTTGTCTAAAAACTAGAGAAGTCATAAGTAAACTGAATGTAGTACGAGGACCAACCCCTCTGTCCCGATGGACCCTGGACAACATACAATACTTTGTATAAGTCCCTTGAGTCTGATAACTCATTCACTGTGTGTCGTAGGTCGAAAACTGTACTTATGGTTAAGAAGAATTACACCGCTGTTTAATGCTCCTTACCTAACCATCCACTAATATAGGTAAATGTCGTAGACATAATTTCAGAAAGGTATATCTCACTCTATGAAAATAGACGTACAGATATATCAATTTGAAATTGGTGCATAACAGCGGATATTCAAAACCAAATATTTGCCGACCGGCAAACAGCCCAGGTGATTTCCTCAAATATCACCGATTACAACGAATCCCGATATAATGAGGATAATCACCCAATTCCCAATAACTTACTCCCACTCATCATCTATAAAACCATACAGATGTGAGAATCGTACCTGGTAAATACATACCCTGGAGTAAGTATCTAATCGGGAAATCAGTTTTCCTTTAACATTACACAGTGAAACTGAAACATTGAAATGTTTCGTGGGGTATCCCGGTATTCATAGTAATGCCTCTTCCATTATCCAGATTCACAACTACAACCGTATAATTCATTGCCATCTCTCCACATCCCTTCATATGTCTTTAGTCATTACCTTCTGCACACCCCTTTATGCCAAATGGTTTTCTTCCTTCCCTACCATTCGGCACCAGCCTATGGTTTGGAAGAAGACTATCCAATAAGCATAATGGGTGTACTGTCCCAATCCTAGGAACACTCGCAATGAGAGAGGGTGAAGATAAAAGACAACCGAATAAACCTTATTCCTATTTCTCCTGAACCAGAATCCATCCCCGAACTGGAACAAGTTCCATTCGAGTTCGTATATAACCATACGATGGAGTATCCAAATAAACTGTGGATCTTCGTAGTGATACGGAGTGTCCTGGAGAAATACAAAGGTGATGTGGGAGTGGTAACGAAATATTTGGTTTGGTCGTGAATATCTGTTGCAATTTACTTTGCCCTCTTACTAATCCCTTGCTTTGTCTGAACTTAATACCTTCTGCACACCATCGTTATGCTAATTGGTTTTCTTCATTCCCTACCGGTCGGCACCAGCCTAAGGTTTGGAAGAAGACAATCCAATTTGCGTAATAGGTGTACTACCCCTAAACCAAGGAGTACTCGTAACCTGAGAGAGGGTAAAAGGAAAAGACAACTGAATAATCCTATCCGTTTCCTCCAGAACCGGAAACCATCCTCGAATTCCTTCGAGTTCGTATCTAACCATACGATGGTTTTGTCCAATGGAAGTGGACGTTCGTAGTAATACGGGGTGTCCTAGAGAAAAGGGTAAAAGTAGGAGTGGCAATGAGGTCTGCAACTCTGACAATCCAAAAGCCAGTGTTAAGAAGGTTCGGTCAACTTGGTCACTGAGTCAAAGTCTTAGGGTCGGGTCAAATGGTCGCTGCCAAGAGAGAGAGATAAAAGAAACACTCAGCGTGCACTCTAACCTAGATCAGAATGGTCACCAATTTATCTAATCTGGAAACCTCCCACTATACCTCAAATTCTCCTCCAAACCTGAAAGAAGAATTAGTCGGGGTTACCCGAGGAGTAAACTAACTCATCAGTGGGAATCGGGATCCAACTATCATCGCATGATAACGTGACGGAATCCGCTCACGGTATCACACTCCAGAAGGTATGCGCATATCTGGCAAGTTTCAGTTCTTTTGAAACTCCCGATGTGATTTCTGCCCCATGCTCTTATGACCTTGGCGTGAGGTCAAAATATCATAAGTCACATGTCAAGTTCTACCCATCATTATCCAGGTTAATTTGAACCCACCCGTACATACCCTTGACGTAGGCCAAAATAGTAGTACGACTGTCCCAAACCAACGCATCTATCTATGCTACAGATAAATACCCGGCAGCTACCAAACACTATGCCTTGGCGTGAGGTCAAAATACATAGCTTGAATACTACCGAATATTTAACTGAAATGATGGAGGGCTACGAATGGTTTCTGGCGAAAACCTTTAACGTAATGAACTTGATATCGTTGAAGGAACGGATAGCTTTTTAGAAAATATAGTGACGAAAACCTTTACTAAAGAGGTCACTCCCGGTGAAGGGATCTCGGCTCTTTCCCCGTAGAATGAGGTGCAGGATATTCCAAATGAATACCACGGTGCAAAGCAAAAGTAATCGGCTTTAGTGAAGTTAATGCCCTGACGCAAACTTCTGTCCAAGGGGTCATTCTCGGTGAAGGGATCTCGGCCCTTGCCTCGTCGACTGAGGAGCAGGATATTCCAAATGAATACCACGATGCAAAACAAAAGTGAACGTCCTTGCAATAACAGCTTTTCGAAAAGTGTTCCAACAACATCAGATTAGGTTTGTTTTTAAACTTGCATTGATCCGAATCAATGCAGTCCCATCAATTGATCACACCAAAAAGAACGAAAATATACTGATGTGCGTATATGCCATCCGCATTCGCCACTGGGTCCCGTCATTACCCGTTAGGTTAGCTAACTAACGACAGAGCGGGGACTGGACTAGCGCGGATGTAAAACATATACAACATCTACTAATATATATACCAATATATAGTATTTCGCTCAAGGCGTGAATAAAATGCAACATCACAGAAATGTACAGCATCACAGAACAAATCAGATATTTGGGATCCCCGGGTTTCACAGAGCCACTACTGAAACCCGACGTTCCCCTGGTCGTGTGGATAGCCTGTGCAATGAAATCCTAGACCCCTACGGGCGCGGCAAGTCACCCGCCAAAACCTGAAGCGAGGCAGCCCCCTTCAGCGCCGTGAATGGACCACCCAGCACTTCACGGAATCCGGTAACTTGGGCACCCTTCCTGGGTCAACCTGTACCCCCTACGAGTGCGGCGAATAGCCCGCCAATCCTAGAGTGAAGCCCCCTCCGTCTCAATGCCATGAGATGCGGGCTTGTTGCCCTCTAGAACCCGGCTATCTGTGCACCCCTCCGCGGGGTAACCCTAGTACAGAAAGTAAAATATACATACACCGGGTACATCGACCGCAACCAGGTCGTGCCCCAAAAGAATAATTCAAACAGGCAGTGACGGCAGTCCACAAGTCGGACGCTCGCGCCGCAATATCAAATGTACATAATACAACAGCACTGTACTAGCATTGCATCCAGGC
Organism: Agapanthus africanus; assembly: GCA_030015575.1. NCBI lineage: Eukaryota > Viridiplantae > Streptophyta > Magnoliopsida > Asparagales > Amaryllidaceae > Agapanthus > Agapanthus africanus. Next base: position 223,896,292 of record JASDDO010000029.1, read on the forward strand.
TATCCCCCACGACCGATCCGCAACATCACAGCAAATACATAGAACATCAACGTGAAGGTCACGTTCGCAAATCCGTCTAACCGGGCTATAGCAGTTAGACCGGATTTACCGATCGAGTAACATTCACGGTCGCAGATATAATGTAAATACTGTGAAAAATGTGTTTAAAATTTTCCGATTGATCAAACAATTAACAAGTGGGCCCCAAAGAAAACTGTAGCACTCACAGAAATAATTGGCCCAACTTTAATATTCCAGAAAGCACATTTTCAACTCAGGAACAATCTGCAAAATTTTGGGAGCATGAACAGTGAAACTTGCGGCGGAAGCGCGGCCAAAGTAGGGTTTTGGCCGCCCTTCCGCGGTGGGATGGTGGGTTCATGGTACCAAATTTTTACAGTATGCTTAGAATTCCCTGCACATCACTCTGAGACAACCTGAAAAATTTTTGGAATCGAAAAAAATTCGACAGAAACTGATGTGCTTGAAATACGTGTTTTCGGGATTTTGTTCGATCGGAAACGCAAACACATCAAACGAAAGCTAGACGAAGTTAATGGCGAGGCTCTGATACCACTGTAAGTGCACGGCGGCGCCCCGGCCGTCAATCCGACGCCGGAATGCGGAAGCGGTGATAAACTTTAATTTTGCGGACTTTGCAAACCGGCACCACCGCGCACTAAACTCCGGATCGTAACCATTAAACTAGTCTAGCTAACTAACAAGAGGGGAAGAGATGTACCGACTGATCCAAGTCCTCCGGTCTTCATCTCTACTCCGATCTCCTCGCGGGATCTCCATCCATCTCCTCCTCGTCGGAAAGGGCACCACGAAGCCGGGTACTTTTACGGGCTCCCACCTCAATACCGAGGCAACTCGCGCATGAAGCCGGCAACTCGACATGCTCAAGATATGCTGTAGGAAGTGTAGTGTAGAGTGGATGTCTCACTTTGGGGTTTGTTGCCATTTGTAGATGATGGAGGAAACTAGATAAGAAAAATGGTGCTTGCATTTTTCTTAGCATGAAAAGAGATCAAGAATGAAGAACACTCTCAAAAATGAAGCTCTCATCTTCTTCTTTTCTTCTTCTCACTTTTCTAATGAAAACCTTCTCTCTTGGAAAATGGTGGAGGAAAGGTTAGGAAGCATGAAGGGAGGTGAGTGTAGGAGATGAAAGAGGTGACCACATCAAGAGACAAGAAAACATACACCATGCTTCACCCTTTTTCAAACCATACCCTTTCATGTCACAATAAAAACAAAAGCATGGTGGAAAAGATAATGATAGCTATCATAATCAATCTTTTACAAGAAACCCCCTCCACAAAAGTTATTTGCACAATTGCAAATAACCCCCTCCATCGGAAAAGTCCGGCCGGGAAAGAACAAAGGAAAACCGGCCGGAACGGAATGCAAACTGGCAACTCCAGAAAACTGGTCCTGTAATAAATTACAGGAAAACCCCAATACTGTGCATACCCACCCGCATCTGTATTCCATCCGGATACAAATGCAAAGAGACAAAATCTACACTGTACTAAACTAGGACCGGCTTAAACCAAAGCCGGCTAGTAATATCCGTTCGATCCTGATCCGTGCAATACCGCACGTATCTGATCGAACCCTGCCATATACCTATACGGCTACTAGTACAAACCTTCCGATCCTGATCCGTGCAATACCGCACGTATCTGATCGGACCCTGCCATATCTCCATACGGCCTCTACAGCGTTTCGCCCGAAAGCTGAGTAACTGAAAGTGTGGCGGACTCTAAAGACTCGTCAATACAATGGCTGTGGATTTAACCACTAGCCCGTCAGAGGTATAAGCCAATACGTAACGGGCCACCAGCTATTGACTAAAAGGGACGTCGATGAGCGAACTCATCCTGACACCCTACTGAGCCTGTCAGTGACAATATCCGTGCAGTCCGGTCCGTTCGTCTATGAGTATCGCATGGCGGGCCTAGGGGGTTGGTAAAAGTCAGACCCCCAAAAGCGGTACAAGTCGTGTCGGAGTGTAGCCTAGAACACCCTGAGATACTACTGGAATACCTACCAGTAAATCTCCTTGCCTTGGCCAAGGACTTTGTGTAATGGCTCTCCTAGACACAGCACGACCTCACCCCCAATACCGGGAGAGACGAACCCCTGAAGATACGCTCACTGCCTCCATGTGGCTCGGGACTGTACCCAACTAAAACCTGTTTGCACGACTCCTTTGAGCCGTGGTAGGGTAGTAATCAAAGTACAGTGGGAACTCACACGAGACAAATGACGATCCCCAGGTCGATGAACTAACCTGCACACATGTCACCAGGGAACTGCCATCTGACGTCTGGTATATGACCAACTAGCATGTTCCCGGCGAGTCCTGTCCGGTGTACTCATAACCCAATGAGCACCTGTATACATCTTAGGTGATCCAACTGACACCAGTGGCTTGTGAGACCGGCCACCGCCCCTCGTCGGGGTCTCGACTGTATACACTAGTCTACTAATGGAGTATCGATGCCCGGTCTCGAAACTCCCACGACTAGGGACCTTTTAAGGATATGCTTGTAGACCCCCAGCTCCCACATATATGATCGCCCTCATACTGCTGGTGGTCAAGCAAGAATCCTAGGGGCTCTATCAACGTGTAATAGCGACGTGTCAGGTCACCTAAAACAGTACACGATGATAAAGGTAAACCAGATAGCATACTATCATCTCGAGTAAGACTGTCCTACTGGGATAGGTCCTCCCTCAATCATTACAATCACGTACCTGTGACCTAATAATTGACTCTGAGGGCACTATCTCCAACATAGACGATGTTAGAAACCCGATCGAACCCCGAAACCCTAACTTTTAACCCTCTCTGGACTTTTTCTGAAAAAGTGGTTTTTTCCAAATTAAAAATGCTTAAAAAATTCAGCAGGAAATTCTAAGAATTACGGTGCAAAAATTACCTAATGATCTGTCTAAAGCGCGGCGGATCCGCGGCATTAGCCGCCTATTGCGGCGGTTCCGCGCCCATTTAGTCTCTTCAGTCAACCATTTTTGCACAGTAACTTCTTTGTTTAAATGCTGAGTTTTATGGGAATTTTTAATATTTATTCAAGAGTTGAATTTTCTGGGGTGTTTTGGGAGTTCGCAGATTCGATCGGATTATCAGACTTTGTCTATGTGGCTTTCCGGATATTTTGGAATATGTTAAAAAGTTCGACCGGATGTAAATACCCAATCTTTCCTCTGCCGGAAAATATCCAAGTGTTGGATTTTTCTGTGGTTTAAGGACGTTCTGAGTTGTGCAAGTAACGCGATGGTCCCTCTAGAAGAAAACAAACCTTAACTCGATTATGTGACCGTCTAGAACTGCCCTTTGAACCTTCGGGTTTGGGGCAGTACGGCGTGCCACATGTGAGGCGTTGGATTGACCTTTCTACGGCTGGACCGTTGGTACTGAGGCATGAACTGGATGTTTTTAAACTTGTTTCATGTGTTGATCTGTTTCGGGAAAACTTGGGTGTTCGTTTGTTCGATCGGAAAGTTTAACAATTTCTATTTATCTGGAATGTGATACAATAGTTGGAATTCACAAGCAGTTATGAGATAACTGATTTGAATGTTATAAACATAGCACTTTAGTCTCACTTGATCGGTTGCCACGGAATTTTGATGTGATCAAAAGTCCGTCGCAATCACGTAGCGTACGCGGATACTCGCCGGGTAAACTCAATAGACAGCCTTTCTCCATAGCCCCGACCAAGTGACTGTAGGAGAACCCTGTCGCCGAAAGCATCCGTTCGGGTGCTCACGGCAGCGGTGTTCCGCCTTGGTGCACTTCGTCGACGGTATCGGGGGTGCAGCCGTCTATTGAAGTTTGCGACGAGCATTCGATCAGAATGTCGGGAATCTTCTTGAATTGCCCGACTTGATATTGAAAAGTGTTTTCGATAATGAGACTAAAATGCGGGGTTTATAAATGTTAGGCATGTGATGTCTAAGGTATTCATTTGATTAGGCATGCGATGTCTAAAGAGGTTGCGGATTCCAACTGTTGTAGTTTTACACTTTCTTTTCTGTGACCGTAAGTGTAATGTGTGATATCTCCGGTTTCGTTGCTATATGTCAACGACAATTGGGATGCACATATTTACTTACGTTGATGATATGTGATGTTATGTGTTGCTGGATATGTTATATTGGATCGTCGTGTTTGAATAGCCGGGGGTTTTTATGTGAGATGAGTGTTTTTCATTTTCATTCATTTAAAAACTTGTATGTAATATTCTTTTATTGGGGCACTTCCAGGTTGCGGAAGATGTCACCTTTTGTATATTATTTACTTTTCCGCACTAGGATAGACCCAAGGAGGAGGGCACAAGTAACCGGGTTCTGGGGTCCAGTGGGAGACCAACTCGAGGAGTCGAATCCGGGTCTCCTAACCCTAGAATTGGTAGGGTTGCTTGCCGCTCTCGTAGGGGTCTAGGGGTGTGGGTTTGGCTATTCATCGCGACCGTGGAATCCGTGTTTTATACTGGCTCGTATTGAAAACACGGACGTCCTAATATATCCAATATTTCATATGTTTCTTCTGCTGCGATATCTGTGATGTGATCATGTGATATGTTCTGTGATAGATACAGTATATAGTATATATGATATATTATATAGGCGTTACTTATGTTTTACACCCGCGCTAGCCCTGCCCCGCTCTGCCGTTAGTTACCTAACCTAACGGTACACGAGGGGACATCGAGGCGAATGCGGATGGCATAAGTGTACGTCGTATTTATCTGTGATGTTTAGGTGGTTTAAATGATGGGACTTCATTAATGAGATTAATGAAATAAAAGAAACCTTAGATGTTGTAGAATCGAATTTCAAAATAAAACAGATAGCTACAGTTCTTTCTTTGCACAGCGGTATATGTGATATATCCTGCACCTTATTCGATGAGGAAAGGACCGAGATCCCTTCACCGGGAGTGACTCCTTTAGCAATAACTTGCAGATGCTACACACTCGGTTTGTTTCCTGATTGCTTTTAAGAGTTTTTGCTTTGCACAGTGATATATATGATATATCCCGCACCTCATTCGACGAGGAAAGGACCGACGATCCCTTCACCGGGAGTGACTCCTTTAGCAAAACTAGAAAAGCCTCAAAAGAACTCCATTTCAATATCATTTGATTCTACAACGATATCAAGTTCATTACGCAATAGGTTTTCAGAAAAACCTGTCGTAGCCCTCCGTCATTTCAGATAAGTCCTAGTTAGTATTCGTGCTATGTTTGTTGGCCTGTGTCAAGGCGTAGTGTGCGGTAGCTAACTAGTATTTATCTGCTTATGCATATGATGCAGATTGGATTAGGGTAGTCGTGCGACTTTGTAGGCCTGCGTCAAGGGTCGTGCGGGTGGGTTTAATTCAATCAGGAAATGACGGGTTGAACTTGACTAGCGCACTATGGTTTGTTGGCCTGCGTCAAGGTCATAGGACGCTAGGGGCAAAATTATTGGGAATTTCAAGTGTTCAAATTTGCAATAAGATTGCATACCTTCTATGAGATAATTGGATCCCGATACCTACTGCGAGTAATTGTTACTCCTGGGAGAGTTTTACACATTACAATTAGCCGATCAAGTAGGTGACTAGAAAGGTGTTAATGAGGTTACGCCTCTGGGAAAACGAGGTTTACATTAATTAGGTTCGTGCGAAAGCACCGGGAACCTCCCTCAAAGTACCAACACTGGCCTGGATGAAAGATTGGCGAACTTATAGCGTGTAATTAATCCCGGCTAGTCTTTCCTTTTAGGGTTTGAAGGAAGATTTGATAAAACCAGTGGGAGCCATCCTGATTAGATAAAATAATAACCAATCTATTCTTGCAAGAGCGCACACTGAGTATTTTCTTCTCTCTCTCTCCAGGTAGCGACCATATCACGCCTTAATCAAGATAATAATATGGATATTTGACCGAACCCGCTTGTTATACTGAGGTGGGGAACGTTGGTCCCGCTCTAACTTATAATAGTTATAAGACAGAGCAGGAAATTGGGGATTACCAGAATTCCAGTGCCGCCCAAACGAAGTAAGTGCATGCTGATGCATCATCTTCGGGTGTGTTCATTATATACAACTGTTTCTCAGTGTCCTTTACGTCCTGGGTTTATGATACCGGATCAGGATCCCGCATATGTAGTATGTTACATGGGCTACAGATAGGTAAAGAACTGAGAACGGGTGATAAGTTTCATTAGGCAGAAAACGGGGCAAGAGTTGCAGCCAAGTCTGTTGGTCACTGTCACCCTGTATTACCAATACATTGATTCTGAATGAATGTTATTAGATACCGAACCTGATATACAAAATCATATCTGTCTCTTTATTAGTAAAGAAACGATAAAAAATTTTATTGTTGGATAATGTTTTGAACATTTCCTATATCAAAAGTTGATCGGTTCAGGCACGTTATCTAAAAGCATTACTGTTCTAAATCAAACTACAGTTCTTAGTATACAGAACACACACAAGAGGAAGAGTTCAGAAATGAACAAATTTTTCTTGAGGTATTGTAGACTAGGTCATATCAATGCGACCCGACTAGCTGAAGTTAATTGTAGATGCATATTTAAATAAGTTTGAATTTACATCTGATGAAACTTTCCAGTCATGTCACAAAGATATAATGACACCAGCTCTGTTTATTGGAAACAGAGAAAGAGTTAGTGAACTCTTGGGATGATACATGTTGATGTATAAAGGTCCCCAGTCTACACATACCAAGACCGGTTCTTTGTACTTCATTACATTCTCTGATGATCTCTTTAAATTCAGACATATGTTCCTGTTGAAACACAAGTCCGAACCTTTTGAGATATTCACAGAATATGATTTAGAAGTAGAAAACCAAAACACGGGTATAAGTATTATGTCCTTTGATGAGATCGGGGAGGAGAATACTTGAGCACGAAATTCTTGGACTTTTCAAAACGAAAATGAGATTCTCTCTCAGCAGTACTCCTCCGTATACACCATAGCACGATGGTATATCGGGGCAGAGCAATTGCACCCTATTCGATATGGTGCGCTCTATGATGAGTACTGTTGAGTTACCTGTTTCCTTTTGGGGGTTATGCACTTTAGAAGCTGCATACCTATTGAAATTAGGTTCGAATCAGATCACTGCCTACCACTCCATATAAGACATGGTATGGGAAGAGCCTATGTCTTAAGCTAGTTAAGATTTGGGGTTGTCCGGCCTATGTCTAAAAGCAAAATCCGGACTAGCTCGAGGCAAGGTCAGTTATGTAGAACTGGAAAGGTTCCAGCTATGCAAACTACAGCAGATGATATGGTAGTACCGAAGAATTCAATAGTAACCAACGAAGCTCAGCCTCTCCGCCGATCTAGTAGGGTTCCTCACCCACCTGAGAGATACTTTGGTTTCTCTATGACAGTGGGAGCGAGGATTGCATCATAAGATGATGACCCAACTAGTTTCGAGCTGGCCATCAGGAGTGGGACTCTGTAAGAATGGTTGGATGCTTAGTGATCTGAGATGGAATCCATGTACACCAACAAAGTATGGACTTTGGCTGCTATATCTGAAGGGTTAAATCCCCATCAGGAGCAAGTATATCTTGAGAAGATTACTTGGTGTAGATGGAAAAGTTGAGACTTTCAAAACTAGACTTTTTAAAGTTTTTCGTCATAGACCAGGCATGGATTATGATGAAACCTTTTCAAGTGGCTATGCTTAAGTCCATCCAGATCCTACTTGCCCCTGCTACATACCATGACTACGATATCTAGCGGTTGGGTGCCATGACTGCTTTTCTAAATGATGTTTTAGAAGAGAACGTCTATAAGTACACAGCCAGAGGGCTTCGTAGACAGTGGGAGCAGCGGAAACGCGTACAAGATGCTTTATAGGATAAAGCAGGTATCACGGAGTTGGAACATCTGTTTTGATGTAGTAGTCAAACAGTTTGACATCATCAAAATGGTAGATGAACCTTGTATAAAGAAAAAGGTAGTAGGCAGTATGGTGATGATCCTCGTAGAGTACGTGAATGACATACTCTTGATAAGAAAGGAGTTTCCTATGCTACGCTCGGTCAATCTCCGCTTATCATAATGATTCTCCATATAGGATCAAAGTGATACCTCCTAAATCCTGGGTTTTGGATCTATGAGATAGATCTAATTGGATGTTAGGATTCTCACTAGTTGTAGTGAGATGGTATCAATTGATTCTGGGGAGAATCACTGGAAAGGTTCCAGAATGATAAGGACGACTGAATGTCAGTCACAGGCATTGTCTTTACCCTCAGTAAAGGGACGGTATATTGGAAGAGTTCCAAGCTAGATACCGTGGCTAACTAGACGATAAAGGCAGGATACATCGCTACTTAAGATGCTACCAAAGAGGATGTTTGGGTGTATATTGGTTCATAAGATGAACTACGTTCCAACCATTGTGAGACAATGGAGTTGTGGCTTATGCTAAGGAACGCCGGTCCCATCAGTGATCCAGACATATTTTGAAGCAGCATCACCTGATCATGGAGATAGTTGATCTCCAGGGTGATCGAGGTTAGGAGAGTAGACTCAGAGGACAACACGGCGGATCCACTCACAAAAGCCTTTTCCCAGAGAGAGACATTTATGGGATGGTTAAGTATGAGATACTACAACCACTGCTATCAGATGGCCCTAGTGCAAGTGGGAGATTGTTAGTTATATGTATGCCTTAGAGGCCATTACTATACATAGGATGTATAGTGTAGTGGATACTTGGATATATATAGGGAGGACTTTCTTGCTCGACATGATAATATGCTATCTGGTTGATCTTTACCTTAACGTGTACACTGATTGTCTCTCTGTTACATGTTGGTAAAGCCCTTAGGATGTGTACTTGACTACGTGGACTATGATGCGGATCATACTAGTGGGGATATGGTAGTCCATAAGTACATCCTTCAAAGTCCCTAGTCGTGGGTATATCGAGACGGGGCATCGATATACCAGAGTAGACTAGCGTATACCTTCTCGACCCATACAGATGGGCGATGGATGATCCCATATCCATTGGTGTTTGACATCAGAGATGATATACGGGTGCTCAGCGGAGACTGGGTACACTGGACGGACTCCCCGAGAACTCCCAGATGGTATTATACCTTACGTCAGATGGCAGTTCTCTGGTGACACTGGTACAGAATAGTCTGTTGACCCATGATCGTCATAGAGTCTTGTGTGGTTCCCACTGTGCTTTGATTTCGATCTTACAACGTCCAAAAGGGCGTGCAAAACGGTGGTTTTTGGGTACAGTCCCGAGTCACATGGAGGCAATGAGCGATAGGAGGGGATTCGTCTCTCCCGGTATAGGGGGTTGATGTTGCGCAGTGTTCGATTGGCTATAACTGGAAATCCCTTGCCAGGGTTGCTGAGATTTACTGGTAAGTGTTACCAGTAGTTTCTAGAACTGTTATAGACCTTATATCGACACGACTTATCGAGATACTGGGGTCTGACGTTTACCACCCCTAGGAAAGATATGCGACATATCAGACGATCAGACCGGACTGTACGGTAAGTGTTACTGGTTGGATTCACAGGATTGTGAGCGGGCTTGCTCGTCGATCTTCTGATCGCTCAATACCCGGGTGGCCATTACGTTTAGCAGACCGCTTGCGGCTTGTGGGTGCTTGATATGATCATCACCTGCTGCCGGCGTACTGACGAGTCTTTAGATTCCTACACAGATGTTTCCTGGCTCAAGCGAAACGAAATAGGAGCGCATATGAGATATGTGCGGGACCGAGAATAATGCGTGTATGTGATACCGTATTTCATTCTCGCGATGAATGTATCGAATGGTTGTATGCGATATAACCTAGTTATCGAATCATGGATTGATTCGATAAGTCGATACATTGGATATTAGTCGGTTATATGCGATATGACCGGATCGTTAAATCAAGTGTTGATTTAATGATTTAATGCATAATTATATATTTGATATATTACTTTGCATTAACTAGTATTGGTTCACTTTAAATGGATTTTCTCACTTGCATTGCACAAGTTGTATATGTGATATACTTTTGTGCACTTGATTGTATCATGTTTGATGATACATGTTTACTTGGGTTTGTGTAAAGATTGAACCATGGTTACATGAATGGTTAGGGTTTTCTTTTCTTATTCATTTATTTACTTATTTATTCATTTATTCATTTATTTCTTTTTGGCAAAAGAAAAGAAAAATGGTGGCTTTCTTTGGATGCATGTTGAAGCTTCATGAAGCTTTGACTAAGTCACCATTTTTGTCTTCATGCTTAACCCTAACCATTAATCTAACCCTAGTTTATTCTCTAAACTTGACCATGGTTGGATTATGATAAGTATACATTTTATTTTCTTTTTGAGATATACTTATCATAATATCATCATCATCATCATCTTCTTCTTCTTCAAGAAGAAGCTTGCCTCCTTCAATGGAAACTTGAGAAAATGAGTGAGAAATCCAATTCTAAAGTGAACCCACTTCCTATTTCTTCATCCTCTACCTCTTGCCAAGTAGTATAGGGTGTTTTCTTCACAAGTTTTATGACTTGGTGAAGTGGGAGCTTGATCTTGTGATGCCTCGACGTAGATCATCTTCGGCACGAAGCCGACGCCCTTGCCCTCCCATTTCTCCGATGAAGCCGACGCTAGAGCCCGGGTTTCTATTTGGACAGCGAGGAGACTTCATTGCGGAGCTATGGAGGTGGAGGACCGGATCTACAAATGTTGTATTTCCGTTTTTGTAGTTTAGTTGTTAACTAGTTGCATGTGTTCGCCTAATATTCTAGTTAACGATCCGTATTAGGCTTTCTCGGCTCCGGTAAAATTTTAAATTGGCAAGGTTGATGCCTTGTAAGACCTCATTAGTGTGCCTAGGAACTTTACATGTGGCACGTACTCGATTCGGTTTTTGCACTCGGTATAGTTCGCACATGCTTGCAGTGCATTGATACGTATTTTGTGCACCACAGTTGCACTTGACTTCGTTTTGATGTCATTCGAGATACTGATTTTTGGTTTCATGCCTATGGTATGCATGTGATTTGACTTGTGCGTTCGGCATAGTTTTCATGCACTTGAAGTATTTTGATTCGATTTGTGCACACTGATGCACATGGTTGTGAGATTATATACCACGGTATACCTGATTTAGAGTTGGATTGAAATGTGTTGTATACTGTCGATTTCGATGGTGATACTCGATAATTGTTTTCGTGCACCTTGTGCACTTGATTTGGATTCTTGCGCATACTTGATGTGCTTGATGCGATTTTGGGGCACACCTGATGCACTAAATCGAGATTCTTCATGCATATCAGATGCACTTGATATTGCTGTCAGGCACACACGTTGCCATTGACAGGTGTTTCCGTGCACACCCGTTGCACATAGATTTTGTTTTTGTGCACATGTATGACAAATTCATGAATTTCGATTTTCGTGTGCACCATACGCACGGGGAATTCTTATACCCATTTTGAGGATTGATTTCTTTGGAGCAGTACGTTTTTATGATATGTACTATTTGTTTTAGTACTGAGCATGACTAGTCTGAGGACAATACCTGCATATATTGATTTGCATGCATCGATAGTTATTGAAGGGATTTCCAAAAAAGAGAGCTATAGTCTCCGTATTACCTACGTGTCTGAGATGGCACGAGACATTTAACCAAGGAAACCCTTCTAAATTATTTTTCAAAACGGCGAGACGTGTATGTTAAACAAAGGGTATATATGTATATAGTTATTTTCCTACAATAGACGCCCGCCACTGTGCAGTGATATGCGCATCGCACAACGACTTGAAAGGGTTTGGCATGCATTTCTTTCAGATGTTTTAATGAGGTTTACATGTATAGTTTGATGTATATCATGTTGATTTTCGTATTGGGTTTTGACATTGGTGTCTTTGCCATAACTTCGATGATTGCGGGATGCTTGACGGAGTTTTGATTTTGGTTTATATGCTCGTTTTTCATGCGCATGTATTGCGCTACGATGTGTTTTATGTATTTATTATTTCGGAGCCCCGACGACTTGATCTTTTTACAGAAATGTTTTAGTATTTGAGGGGTTTAAATTTAAATTCGAGTATCGAATTTCTTTAAGGGGGGAAGACTATAACATTTCAGAAAAATAAAATATTATTTTTAGGAATTTTTATAATTAAATACTAAATATGATCAATATTTTATTAATGTGGTATAATTAAATACCGATAAAGGGCAAAATATTTGGAAAATTATAGAAATTACTGAAATGAGGGCGTTTTATATGATTTAAGCAAATTATAAATTTTATGATTAATTATATTCCATTTTAATGCTAATCGCGATTAAATATCACCAATCGTGTATTAAGCCGGATTTGTGCACATGACATGCACATTGTCATTTTTCACATTGTTACATTTTCCTCTCATGTCTTTTTCTTTTCCTTCATGCATGTTTGGTTTTAAATAAAAGAATAGAAAAAGGGAAGAGAAAAGAAAAGAAAAGAAAAGAATAAAGAAATGAGGGATGGGCATGTGAGAGAGAGAGAGAGATGAGGGGCCTCTTTGACCAAGTTCCATTTTCTTTCCTCTTCATTCTTCATCATTTCCCCTTCCTCTTCAACCATGGCTGCCCCTCACTCTCCCTCCACTTCAACACCTCAAAACACCCTCAAAACAACACCAAAAGTCCATCTCCATTCTATTAAAAATGTGCACAAGCCCTCTAGCAACACTTTGGACCAAGAAAACAAGGATTTTGGACACTTGGGGCAACTCAAGAATTTTCTTGAGTTGCCAAATGAAGTAATTCTTATACCATTAGTGTAGTATTTCAATTTCCTTAGCTCCTATGCTAGTTTAGAAGTGATTAGGCGATGTTTAGAGAGGTTTGGAAATTCCAAGTTAGGGATTAGGGTTTGAATTGATTCCAAAAGCGTAATTGAGGTTAGTAGTGACCTAAAACCTCCTTTAGTGATATCATATTGGACCCAAAACCTGAGACTTAACCCCAAATACGAACTTTGAAACTCTGCTGATACGGGAAATTGAGGAATTTGTGATGGTTTTTGGATATCTGCTAACACCCGGAGACCTAGAAATTATTTAGCAAACACAGGGAGATGTGCAGGTGATATAGGGCATACCCTAAAGACCCGAGCCCCTAACCTCCTACCATGGCCGCAAATAATTTCATTCTGGCCGCAAATTGCGGCCAGACCTGATGATTTTTGGTTCTTGTTTGTTTCATGTCTCCATTTCCAGTAAACTAGACCCTTTACATGTGCAAAATTGTCTAATTTCACCTAGGGTAAAATATGGAAATGTTTTATGAAGTTTCTGAATTTGTTTTGCGGCTTTTAATGAATTTGGTTTCGGTATTTGATATTGTGTTTCCATCGTGTGGCGTTTGTATGTGAACGACTAGGGTTATTGGACGTGTTTGCATGCGAGGCTATAGGTTTTGACCAACGAGCGAAATGTGTGCTGTTTCGGTTTTCCGACATGATTTTAATACGCATTGCGTTTGTGTTATATATATAGGTACCCCTACATGGATGTCGAGACGATGAAGAAGAGGATTGCGACATCGACATCAGCAAGCAAGAGCAGGTGAGTAGATATATATCTACGAGGGAAATCGGGTGGATGGCTTATAGCATCCCCGCAGTTTCATTGTATATAACGCGTATGTAGCCAGACATGTCTTACATGACTTTAGGTTAGTCTAGTGTATTTCGATGATAGTTTCGTAGTTAGTTCTTAGTCACGAACCCTAGAATAGATTACACCCACACGCACACACACACTTGCATACATTTCATTATTGTGCGTATATGGGGATATGTATATATATACACACACACACACTTAGGTATGGGACTATGTGTGTGTGTGTGTGTGTGTATACACACGTATACGTATACGTATACATGGATGATGATGATAGTATATGATATTTGGAGATGAGTCGAAGAGTTTGAGCTTGATGCTACGAGATCGGTGATATGACGTGGTTCGTATTATGAGATATGATAAGTTGTTATAGCGGGTCCTTTAGGCGTGGTGTTTCCATACACACGCATACATATATGTAGATGGTATCAGTATGTACTAGACGCAGATCAGTACCCTTAGATCATGATATATGATGATAAGGATACCAAGTGAATAATGAGATAAATGTGATATTTGACCCGTACCCAGATTTGTGAGGCCGTACGACGGATTTACCGTACGTGCTATATATTGATGATAAATCCGCACTCTTGACTTGAGGATGTCATGTTATATATTGTATCACATTTCATACTATTGAGGCGGGATCACCGATTATTATATATATATATATATATCGACTCAGACTTAGGTGGTTTTTCTTACCTTTTTGATCAGTCTGTTAGTTTAGACCTGTAGTTTACTTGTAAACTCGTTTATTTAAATGCATATTCCGTATTGCTGCGTTTATTATTCATTTCTGCACATTCGTAATTGTTTATATCGCATTGCATGCTTATACTGTGTTTTATTGTTATTATGAGACCATGCTGTCAGGACACCAGCACTATTACCGTTGATACATATGTTCCACGTACACTTGCTTGCCGGCTCACACACATCATCATCGGTAATTGCCATGTCACGTAAACATTAGAAAATACAATTTATCAGTACAAATTGTTAGCTGATAGTTTTGACATGGTATTAGTGTACTTGCTTTTATATGATAGCTTAGTCATTGCATTTATTTCCGTGTTTTGCTTGCATATTTACATATTTTTTGTCATGCATTTTTAGGGCCAGTTCGGATTGCCGGAGCCCAATACATTTTACATTCATTGTTTGTTTATTTTCGAGAATTCAGATTTTCCATGAGATTTATGGATTTGGAGAAACCGCAAGATTTTATAAACTTATTATTATTTTAAATGAAAGTTGTGGTTTCTCATGATATGATTTTAGATATGTCCACCATGAGTTTTTTGGTTATAGTGCCCTCAACGCAATTATCGTTGTCACAGACGGTGATTATGATGATTGAGAGAGGATCTATACCGATAGAACAGTTTTACTCGAGATGATAGTATGTTATCTGGTTTGTCTTTATCATCATGTATATGTTGATAAAGCACATAGGATTCTTTTTTGACTACCAGCATTATGATGGCGATCACATACGTGGAAGCTGGGGGTCTGTAAGCGCGTCCTTAAATGTACATAGTCGTGGGAGTATCGAGACTGGGCATCGATACTCCAGTGTAGACTGGTGTATACTTATGTAGACCCTGACGAGGGGCGGTGGCCGGTCTCACAAGCCATTGGTGTTAGTTGTTTACCTAAGATAGTATACAGGTGCTCATTGAGTTATGAGTACACTGGACGGACTCGCCGGGAACATGCTAGTTGGTATTATACCTACTGTCAGATAGCAGTTCCCTGGTGACATGTGTACAGGTTAGTCTGTCGAACTGGGATCGTCATTTGTCTCGTGTGAGTTCCCACTGTGCTTTGATTACTACCCTAACACGCTCAAAGGAGACGTGCAAACAGGTTCTAGTTGGGTACAGTCCCGAGCCATATGGAGGCAGTGAGCGAATCATGTAAGTCCATGTCACGCACCCCACAAACTTGCGGTGAGGCGGAATATATGAAAAACGATCATCAAAGCTTCGTAACACGGACTTGAACGCATGAATTGTATCTAAACCGTTACTAGAAAACTACGAGAGGTTTAACTATTCGGATTCGATGTTACACCTCACGTTACATGTCCTTCTGGTCTTCATCGCTGTCCTCCACTCCTCATAGGCTCCTTGGAACATCGGCACCTCAACGGCCTCCTCGAGTCAAAGACGATCCACCCGAGAGCTCCTACGCCAAGCTTGATCTCTAACTTGAGATAACTAGGTTGCTCAAAGTGCTAATCTAAGCTACCTAGGGGATATAGAGTGAGGTTATGGATGTATTAGTCTAGCTAACCCTTGATCTCAACACATGAGAGGTTAGGGTTAGGGTTTGAAGAGAGAGAGCTTGAGGAGAGAGAAGGTGAGAATGAGAATCCTTTTGGATGATTGAAATCATTTGTGTATATATGAAACATTTGATAAGATTAAGTAAATAACAAATAATGAATTATCACCATGTTTCATTAATACACTAAGTGATTCATCACATGAGTCATATAAAACATTAAATGAATCATTAACTCAATGTATGAATCACTACATGACTCATTAATCCAATTAATGCATATGCCAACTTAACCCCCAAGTCACCATGCTTCTAGAAGCTTCCCGGAAAATTTCGAGAACGCCCCTCCAATCCGTGAAAACACGGAAAAACTTTAGACTGTATAAATCTAATAGCCTCATACTAGAATCTGGCTTAAACTAAAACCGACTAGTAAAAACTGTCTGAACGTCGAACGTGCGTAAACACACGCATGTGTCCGAACCCTTGTCGTAAAACTATACGACCTCTTTATCGTTTCGCCTGGAGCAGGGAAACTCTCTGTGTGGGACTCTAAAGACTCGACACTACGCTGGCAGTGGGTTTAACCATAGACCGCAAGCGATACTAGCTGTACGTAACGGTCCCCTGGTAGATGTCGATAAGAAGGCCGATGAGGAAACCCATCCGAATTCCTACTGAGCCTGATGTGACAATCTCCGTACAGTCCGGTCTGTTCGTCTAAGACTATCGCATATCTAGCCTAGGGGGCGGCAAGCGTCAGTCCCCTAATAGCGGTATAAGTCGTGTCGGAGCGTAGCCCATTACACCCTGAGAAACTACTGGAACCTACCAGTAAATCTCGCTTGCCCTGGCCAGGGACATTGCGTAATCGCTCTCTGACACAGCGCGATATCAACTCCCAAGACCAGGAGAGACGAATCCTTTCTTACCGCCACTTGCTCCAAGTGCTCCGGACTGCACCCAACTGCTACCTGTTTGCACGACTCCTTTGAGCCGTGGTAGGGTAGCAATCTAAGAACAGTGCGACACACTCGAGGCGAAGTAGCAGTGTCAAGTCTGCGGACTATGCTGTACTCATGTCACCTGGGAACTGTTAACTGGCGATTGGTATAATACCAACCAACAGTCCCCCTGCGAGTCCTTTCCGGTGTACCCGTAACCTGACGAGCACCTGTATACTCTCTCCAGTACGACGTACTGATGGCTCTGGGACAGACCATCTCCCCAACTGGGATGAGAAGCGTACACACTAGTCTACTCTGGTGTATCGATACCCAGTCTCGATAATCCTACGACTAGGGACAAGCATAGGATGTTGCTTATAGACTACCCAGCCCCCACTAATGTGACTGCCATCACAACGCTGGTAATCAAGCAAAGATCCTATGGGCTCTACTAATATGTATAAGTGATACGATACAAGAAACATATGCACATATTAAAGTAGACACAAACCAAGTAGCATACTACCATTTTTAGCAAGACTGTATATACAACTGTGAATATCCCAAGCTTCCATTAAGTAATATACATACAAGTATGATACAATAATGGCCCCTAGGGCATATACACTAACAATCTCCCATTTGCACTAGGGCCATGAGCTGGCATATCGTAGACCTATCATCTCGAATAGGCTCTCGAACTGCGTCTGAGGAATGGCCTTTGTGAATGGATCGGCAATGTTATTGTCTGTCTCTACTCTTTTTATCTCGATCTTCCGGCGATCTACAATCTCCCTGATCAGATGATACCGCCTTAAGATGTGTCTGGATTTCTGATGGGACCTGGGTTCCTTCGCTAAATCTATAGCGCCGTTGTTGTCACAATACAGAGGTATTGGATCAACACTGGTAGGAACCACCTGAAGTTCTGTGAGGAACTTTTTCATCCAGACAGCTTCTTTTGCGGCATCGCAAGCAGTTATGTACTCCGCTTACATCGTTGAGTCAGCAACGGTCTCCTGTTTGGAACTCTTCCAACAGACTGCCCCTCCATTGAGGGTACAGACATAACATGACATGGACTTAGAGTCATCTTTGTTACTCTGGAAGCCGGAGTCGGCAAAGGCCTCAATCTGGAGGTCTTTTCCGCCATACACCGAGAACATATCTTTAGTCTTACTCCGGTACTTGAGAATGTTCTTTACTGCTATCCAGTGCTTCTCCCCAGGGTTTTGCTGATACCGGCTTACAACGCTTAACGCGTATGCTACATCTGGTCTGGTACATAACATCGCATACATTATAGAGCCTACCGCAGAAGCGTAGGGTATAATCGACATGCGATCCCTTTCTAAATCAGTCTTGGGAGACATCTCTTTGGAGAGGGTGATTCTGTGACAAGCCGGTAGGTTCCCGCGCTTAGAATCATCCATACTGAATCTCTTCACTATGGTTTCTATGTACCTGGACTGTGAAAGTCCCAACATCCTTTTTGATCTATCACGATAGATCCGGATCCCCAGAATGTAGGTGGCATCACCTAGGTCTTTCATGGAGAATTTCTGTGATAAGAATCTTTTGACTGACTGTAATATAGGAATATCATTTCCTATTAGGAGAATTTCATCCACGTACAAGACGAGGAATACTACAGCTTTCCCTACAATCTTACTGTATTTGCAAGGTTAATCTGGATTTTTGATAAAGTCAAATTCTTTGACAGCATCATCAAAACAGATGTTCCAACTCCGCGATGCCTGCTTTAGTCCATAAATGGACTAAAGCAGCTTGCATACTTTACCGCTGCTCCCACTCTGAATGAATCCCTCTGAATGATCCATATAGACTCTCTCTTCCAAATTTCCATTTAGAAATGTCGTCTTTACGTCCATCTGCCAGATCTCATAATCGTGGAAGGCAGAAATAGCAAGAAGGACCCGAATGGATTTGAGCATAGCCACTGGAGAAAAGGTTTCGTCATAGTCCAAACCAGGTCTTTGACGGAAACCTTTTGCAACAAGTCTAGCCTTATAGGTTTCAACCTGTCTATCTACACCAATCTTCTTTTTGAAGATCCATTTGCTTCCTACGGGTTTTACCTCATCTGGAGCAATGTCCAAAGTTCATACTTTGTTAGTGTACATGGAATCTATTTTGGTCAGCATTGCATCCAGCCATTTTACCGAGTCACTGCTCTGAATGGCTTGCTGGAAGCTAGTAGGCTCATCATAGTAAATAGTGCAATCCTCTCTATCCCCGTCTATGAGAAAATCGTAGTATCTCTGGGGCGGATGAGATTTCCTACTACTCCAGCGGAGTGGTGTCGGGATGTCCTGTTCTCCTGAATCTTCTGGTTCTTCCAAGCTTTCAGTAATAGTTTGTGGTTCTGGAATTTCTTCCAGTTCTACTACGCTCCCACTTGTTCCTTTTTCTAAAAACAGATGTTCCAGAAAGTGGGCATGACGAGAAACAAAAACCTTTTGTTCCTCTGCGTAATAAAAATAATATCCTTTGGAATTCTTCGGATATCCCACAAACATACACTGTATTGATCGTGCCTCGAGCTTGTCCACATGCTACTTTTTTACAAAAGCTGGACATCCTCATGTCTTAAAATGTTTTAGACAGGGTTTGGTCCCACTCCACATCTGATATGGTGTGGTAGGCACAGTCTTGGTGGGAACCTGGTTCAAAAGATATGCAGCTGATTCTAGTGCATATCGCCAGAATGATCGCGGTAACTCAGCGTTACTCATCATGGAACGAACCATATCTAATAGGGTTCGATTCCTCCTTTCTGATACACCGTTGTGTTGTGGTGTGTATGGAGGAGTAAGCTGAGAGAGAATTCCATTCTCTTTTAAGTAACCAAGGAGCTCGGCACTTAAGTATTCACCACCTCGATCAGATCTCAGTGACTTTATACTCTTTCCTGTTTGTTTTTCTACTTCATTCTTGTACTCTTGGAATTTCTCAAAGGCCTCGGATTTATGCTTCATTAAGAAGACATATCCAAACCTAGAGAAATCATCCGTAAAAGTAATGAAGTAGGAATAACCACCCAATGCATGTTTAGACATTGGACCTTACACGTCACTGTGTATGAGTCCCAAGAGCTCGCTTGCTCTTACTCCGTGTCCAGTGAACAGAGTCTTTGTCATCTTTCTTTCGAGACAAGATTCACAAGTAGCATAAGATTGATATTCGAAAGGATTCAAATATCCTTCTCTATGTAACATAGTCAACCTTCTCTCATTGATGTGACCAAGTCTACAATGCTATAAGAAAGTCTGATTTATTTCTGGAGACTTTCTTTTAAGTGTGTTCTGGATATTAAAAACCTGAGCTTGACTCAATACGTATATACCGTTATCTAATGTACCGGACCCAATCAGAACTTGATTTAGGTGGATGTGAACTACATCACTTGCGAATGTAAAATCATATCCCTCTCATGAAAGTGAGGGCACTGATATGATATTACAAGTCATACTAGGTACATATAGACAGTTACGTAGAATCAATATCTGCCTACTTGTCAAAACCTATGCGATATTCTCCCACGGATTCAGCGTCCACGCTCATTCCGTTTGCAACTCTGAGAGACCAATCACCTACCTTTATAACTCTACGGTTTCTCAAAGCATGTAATGAATTACAGATATGAGATCCTGCTCCGGTATCTAGTACCCAGCAAGTAGAGTTAATTGACAAACATTTCTCAATTACAAACACATTTGAGGTTGATGCCACAACATGCTTCGTATCCTGGCTACTGGCTTCTAAAGCCCTGCAATCTTTCTGCCAATGCCCAGTCCCATAACAATAGGAACGTTCCTCTTTTACTATATTCAGTCCCGAAACTTTTTCCCTTCTCTTTCCTTCTTCTTCCCTGGTTTCCTTTAGGGTAGAAGGTAGAGATAGTAGAATTAAGTCAATATCTGACCCATTTCCCAACGTGGTCTTCAGGTCCTTGAGCTCATCAATATAGCTAGTCATTGTAAGGACGTTGTCCTCTACAGATGACCCGTCAGCCAACCTCGCTTGAATTAATTCGTTCGAGGTTTCATATCTTGTGATTTGAGATTGCTCTCCATATAAATCTTTGTTATGGAGAAAGATGGAAACTAAGACCATCTTCTCGTGCTGCTTCTGGTATACACCATCAACTGAAGCTAACACGAGGCACTTCGCTTTCGCTTTATCTTTTTCCCTTGTCTGACGGATATCCATATCCGCGACAATGGAAACTGGACCTGGGACGGCGGGATCTTCAGTAGTAATAGGGTGGTCCAGCTTGTTATAGGTAATGGACATCTGGACAGACCTTTTCCAGTCATATAAGTCAGATTCAGTCAATTTGTTATCTAGATATAACCTATGTGTGGTCACAAGGTCGATGCAATGAGAGAAAGAGAAGAAAACATTTTAGCATGATACTCTTGTAAGTTTAGATTGGTTTTTAGTTTATCTAAACAGGATGGTTCCCACTGTTTCTCGAATCCCTCCTCAAACCATAAAAGATGAATTAGCCAGGACTATTCTCACCGTACAATTCTTGCTTAACCGTTCAGCCAGGTCAGTGTCGATACTTCGAGGGAGGTTTTCCAACGCTTTCGCAAAGTTCCTTAATTAAATAAGCTCTTTTCTCTGGGGGCGTAGCCCCGCTGACACTTTTCTAGGCACCTACTTAGTTTATAGAATTGATCGTTAAGTAGAGAATCTCCTCATAAGTAGTATATACTCATAGTAGGATCGAGATCCAAAATATCATCGTATGATAATGTTGAAGGAATCCTACCAACATTCATCAAACTCCAAAATGGTATGCATCTCTCTGCAAATTTCAGTTTCTTTAGAAATTCCTGATATGGATTTTTGCCCCATGCTCTTATGACCTTGACTAAAGGCCAAAATGTCATAAGTCACATGTCAAGTTCTACCTGTCATTATCCAGGTTAATTTGAACCCACCCGTATATACTCTTGACTAAGGGCCAAGAAAAGTAATACGACTGTCCCAAACCAACGCATCTACCTATGCAACAAATGAATA
Source organism: Agapanthus africanus (assembly GCA_030015575.1). Lineage (NCBI taxonomy): Eukaryota > Viridiplantae > Streptophyta > Magnoliopsida > Asparagales > Amaryllidaceae > Agapanthus > Agapanthus africanus. The sequence goes on from JASDDO010000029.1 coordinate 223,918,324, forward strand.
CCCCAGCAGCTACCAACCACTATGTCTTGACTAAGGGCCAAATTACATAGCTTGAATACTACTGAAAACCCAAATGAAATGACGGAGGGCTATGAATGGTTTTGGCAACACCGTGAACGTAGTGAACTTGATATAATCGAAGGAACCTGATACTTTTTAAAAGGAGTGGTTAAAGCACCGTAATTAAAAAATCTGATCTTTTAAAATAACCGAGTGGTTTCTTTTAAATTTGTTCCAACGATTGAACTTTGGTTTATTTTCTTTGCATTATAATAATGCGTCCCATCATTTATCCTATCATTGCAGAAAACAACGAAAATACCACGTCCTCTTATGACATCCGCATTTGCCCCGGGGTCCCGTCATCACCCATTAGGTAACTTAACTAACGACAGAGCGGGGGCTGGGCTAGCGCGGGTGTAAAACATAAGTGGTGTCTAATAGCTATCATATATAGATATTGTACATTAGTCAGACGCAATAATAGGCATTCCAGATCACTGATGAACTTTATTGGATTTACTAGCAATCCGCGTTTGCTTTGAGCCTGCAACAAAAGACGGATTACACAGTTGTGATGAATAGCCCTTACCCCACCCTAGACCCCTACGGGTACGGAAAACTACCGCCAAGTACCCGTAGTGAAGCGGTCTCCCTCAACAAAGTGAGTAGGCCACTAAACACTTCAAAGTACCCGGTAGTTTGTGTACCCCGCCTTGGGTCTATCCTAGGAGAAAAAACAGTAAAAAGAAATAATACAACGGTGGCTACAACCGCAACTTGGATGCGCCCCGGAAAAGAATATTACATCATATTACATTTACATCGAATGAATGAATATTAAACCCACCTCAAACCCCGGCTAGTCATCACAACACTCCAATCAAGTCCATATACACAAACAGTAAACATTACAGAAATGTGTAACCCCCTGCCAACCGACATACTAGAAGTTAGGGGAGGTTTACGAACACATTAAACATTACAGATAAAAACCCAATTAGCAAATAACTTAGAACATCGATCGACTACCTTTATCCGTGTCTACCCCAAAAGCAAACCTGCACTGAAGTAACCTGGGTAGAAACAGAACATTCTGGAAAACAGAAAACCATAAAATATGAATTACAGAGGAAATCTGAGTCAACTCGGAGTTGACTTGGCGGCGGATCGACGGCCAAAAGCACCATCTTGCCGTGGATCCGCGGCCATCTCGCCGAGTTAGGGTTTCGTATTTTCTCAGAATTCTTATATTTCCCTGCTGTGAATTTTAAGGCATATCAAATAATTTTTTAGACATGTTTAAAATTAACAGAACTGTTAGGGCAAGGTTTTTGGTTTTTCGCATTTTTCCGTCGATCGAACTTCTAATTAGTTGTTAATAAGCTATTAATGGTTTAGTTGGCTCTGATACTATTGTAAGTCCATGTCACGCACCCCACGAACTTGCAGGGAGGCAGAATATATGAAAAACGATCATCAAAGCTTCGTAACACGGACTTGAGCGCATGAATCGTATCTACACCGTTACTAGCAAACTACGAGAGGTTTAACTATTCGGATTCGAAGTTTTACCTCACGTTACATGTCCTTCAGGTCTTCATCGCTGTCCTCCACTCCTCGTAGGCTCCTTGGAATATCGGCACCTCAACGGCCACCTCGAGTCAAAGACGATCCACCCAAGAGCTCCTACGCCAAGCTTGATCTCTAACTTGAGATAACTAGGTTGCTCAAAGTGCTAATCTAAGCTACCTAGGGGATATAGAGCGAGGTTATCGATGTATTAGTCTAGCTAACCCTTGATCTCAACACATGAGAGGTTAGGGATAGGGTTTGAAGAGAGAGAGCTTGAGGAGAGAGAAGGTGAGAATGAGAATCCTTTTGGATGAATGAAATCATTTGTCTATATATGAAACATATGATAATATTAAGTAAATAACAAATAATGAATTATCACCATGTTTCATTAATACACTAAGTGATTCATCACATGAGTCATATAAAACATTAAATGAATCATTAACTCAATGTATGAATCACTACATGACTCATTAATCCAATTAATGCATATGCCACCTTAACCCCCAAGTCACCATGCTTCTAGAAGCTTCCCGGAAAATTACGAGAACGCCCCTCCAATCCGTGAAAACACGGAAAAACTTTAGACTGTATAAATCCAATAACCTGATACTAGAATCTGGCTTAAACCAAAACCGACTAGTAAAAACTGTATGAACGTCGTACGTGCATAAACACACGTATGTGTCCGAACCCTTGTCGTAAAACCATACGACCTCTATATCGTTTCGCCTGGAGCATGGAAATTCTCTGTGTGGGACTCTAAAGACTCGAAACTACGCTGGCAGTGGGTTTGACCACAGACCGCAAGCGGCACTAGCTGTACGTAACGGTCCCCAGGTAGATGTCAATAAGAAGGCCGATGAGGAAACCCATCCGAACTCTTACTGAGCCTGATGTGACAATCTCCGTACAGTCCGGTCTGTTCGTCTAAGACTATCGCATATCTAGCCTAGGGGGCGGCAAGCGTCAGTCCCCTAATAGCGGTATAAGTCGTGTCCGAGCGTAGCCCATTACACCCTGAGAAACTACTGGAATCTACCAGTAAATCTCGCTTGCCCTGGCTAGGGACTTTGCGTAATGGCTCTCTGACACAGCGCGATATCAACTCCCAATACTGGGATAGACGAATCCTTTCTAACCGCCACTTGCTCCAAGTGCTCGGGACTGCACCCAACTGCTACCTGTTTGCACGACTCCTTTGAGCCATGGTAGGGTAGCAATCAAAGAACAGTGGGACACACTCGAGGCGAAGTAGCAGTGTCAAGTCTGCGGACTATGTTGTACTCATGTCACCTGGGAACTGTTAACTAACGATTGGTATAATACCAACCAACAGTCCCTCTGCGAGTCCTGTCCGGTGTACCCATAACCTAACGAGCATTTGTATACTATCTCCAGTATGACGTACTGATGGCTGTGGGACAGACCATCTCCCCAACTGAGATGAGAAGCGTACACACTAGTCTACTCTGGAGTATCGATGCCCAGTCTCGATAATCCTACGACTAGGGACAAGTATAGGATGTTGCTTATAGACTACCCAGCCCCCACCAGTGTGACTGCCATCACAACGCTGGTAATCAAGCAAAGATCCTATGGGCTCTACTAATATGTATAAGTGATACGTTACAAGAAACATATGCACATATGAAAGTAGATCCAAACCAAGTAGCATACTACCATTTTTAGCAAGACTGTATATACAACTGTGAATATCCCAAGCTTCCATTAAGTAATATACATACAAGTATGATACAATAATTGTTAGTTGTATGTATGCCCTAGAGGCCAGTATTGTACAGATTATGTATATTATATTGGAAGCTTGGACATATATAGAGATGACTTTCTTGCTCGACATGATAGTATGCTATCTGGTTGCTCTTTATCTTAGCATGTACACTAGTCTCTTTATACTGTCTTATAGTTACATGTTGGTAAAGCCCTTAGGATTTGTACTTGACTACCTGGACTATGATGCAGATCATACTAGTGGGGACATGGTAGTCCATAAGTACATCCTTCAAGGTCCCTAGTCGTGGGTGTATCGAGACGGGGCATCGATATACCAGAGTAGACTAGCGTATACGCTTCTCGACCCATGAGATGGGCGATGGATGATCCCATATCCATTGGTGTTTGACATCAGAGATGGTATACGGGTGCTCAGTGGAGACTGGGTACACTGGACGGACTCGCCGAGAACTCCCAGATGGTATTATACCTCACGTCAGATGGCAGTTCTCAGGTGACACTTGTACATGTTAGTCTGTAGACCCGAGATCGTCATAGAGTCTTTTGTGATTCCCACTGTGCTTTGATCTCCACCTTACCACGTCCATGAGGGCGTGCAAAACGGTGGTCTTTGGGTACAGTCCCGAGTCACATGGAGGCAATGAGCGATAGGAGGGGTTTCGTCTCTCCCGGTATTGGGGGTTGATGTTGCGCTGTGCTCGATTGGCCGTAACAGGGAAGTCCCTGGCCAGGGCTGATCAGAGATTTGCTGGTAAGTGTTACCAGTAGTTTCTCGACCCGTTACGAGCCTCACATCGGCACGACTTATCGGGTTATTGGGGTCTGACGTTTACCACCCCTAGACTTGATATGCGACGTATCAGACGAAGAGACTGGACTGTATGGTAAGTGTTACTGGTCGGATTCGCAGGACTGTGAGCGGGCTAGCTCGTCGATCTTCTGATCGCTCAATACCCGGGTGGCCGTTACGTTTAGCAGACCGCTTGCGGCTTATGGGTGCTTGATATGATCATCATCTGCTACCGGCGTATTGACGAGTCTTTAGAGTCCTACACAGAGGTTTCCTGGCTCAAGCGAAACGAAATAGGAGCGCATATGAGATATGTGCGGGACCGAGAATAATGCGTGTATGTGATACCGCATTTCATTCTCGCGATATATGTTTCGATTGGTCATATTCGATATGACCTAGTTATCGAATCATTGATTCGATAAATCGATACATTGGATTCTAGTCGGTTATGTGCGACATGACCGGATCATTGAATCAAATGTTGATTTAATGATTTAATGCATAATTATATATTTGATATATTGCATTGCATTAACTAGTATTGGTTCACTTTAAACGGATTTTTCTCACTTGATGCACATTGTATATGTGATATGCTTTAGTGCACTACTTTGTATCATGTTTGATGATACTTGATCATATAGTTAAGTTTATAGAATTAATCCATGGTTAATTTGATAATTAGGGTTTTGCATATTCATTTATTTGTTTATTTATTTATTTGAAATGGATTAAGATAAGAATGGTGGCTTTATTTGTTTTATATTGAAGCTTCATGAAGCTTTGACTTTGCTAACCATCCTTATCTTCATGCTTAACCCTAACCCATCCAAGTGACCATGGTTAATTCTCTACACTTAACCCTAGTTCAAGTTATGATAAGTATTTGATTTAAATTTATTTTTATCACAAGACTTATCATATTCTTTTCTTGAGCTCCATCTTCTTCTTCTTCTTCAAGCTTGCTACTCTAATGGCAACTTGAGATTTAGTGAGAGAAATCCAAATCTAAAGTCAACCCACCTCCTATTTCTTCATCCTCTACCTCTTGCCAAGTTGTTTTGGGTGTTTACTTCACAAGTTTCACAAGTTTGTGAAGTCGGAGCTTGTGTTTGTGCAACCTCGACGTAGATCGTCTTTGACACGAAGCCGACAACCTATTCCGCACGTTTCTCCGATGAAGCCGTCACGAGAGTTCAAGCTTCAAGATGGACAGCGAGAGGACGCCCTTGCGGAGCCGTTGAAGTGGATATCCGGATTTACAAAGGTTGTAATTTCCGTATCCCAGTAGTTAAGTGTTAACTAAGTTTTCATTTCGCCTAAACATCTAGTTTAAGATCCGTAGTCTAGGGTTTCTCGGCACCAAAAATTTTAAATTGGCATGTTCGATGCCTTGTGAGACCACTATAGGGTGCCTAGGAACCTTTCACTGGTATCAGAGCCTAGCTAGAGCCTTAGGCGAAGCGTAGACGGAATTTGAAGTCCGAACGACCCAAAACCGAAACCCAAAATATGCTCTCTGTACTTTTTTGAAAACAGTGGATTTTTCTAAATTAAAAATTGCTAAAAAATTCAGCAGGAAAAAATAAGAATTACGGTGAAAAAAGTTTCTGGTGAACAGTGTTTTTCGCGGCGGATCAGCGGCAGAAGCATGGCTTCTGCGGCTGATCAGCGGCCAATTGGTGACGTCAGCCCACTTTGTTTGCACAGTAACTCCTGATAAATTCTGCTGAGTTTTCTGGGAATTTTTAATATTGATTCAAGAGTTGAATTTTCTGCAATTGTTTTGGGGATTCGGTGTTTCGATCGGGGTATCAAATTTTGTCTATTTGGCTTTCCGGATAAATTTTAGAATATGTTAAAAAGTTCGACCGGATATAAATACCCAATTTTTCCCCTGTCGGGAAATTTCCAAGTGTTGGATGTTTCCGTTGTTTAACGACGTTCTAAGTAGTGCAAGTAACTCGATGGTCCCTCTAGAAGACAACAAACCTTAACTCGATTATGTGACCGTCTTGAACTGCCCTTTGAACCTTCGGGTTTGGGGCAGTACGGCGTGCCACATGTGAGGCGTTGGCTTGACCCTTCTACGGCTGGACCGTTGGTACTGAGGTACGAACTGAATGTTGTTAGACTTATTTCATGTGTTGATCGGTGTCGGGAAAACTTAGGTGTTCGAATGTTCGATCGAAAAGTTTGATATATTCTATTTATCCGGAATTGGATACAATAATTGGAATTCACAAACAGTTATGTGATAACTGAATGATTGTTATAAATCTAGCAGTTTAGTCCCATACGATATTGAAAAGAGTTTTCGATAATGAGACTAAAATGCGGGGTTTGTAATTGTTAGGCATGTGATGTCTAAAGAGGTTGCGGATTCCAATTGTTGTAGTTTTACACTTTCTTTTCTGTGACCGTAAGTGTAGTATGTTCATATCGCCGGTTTCGTTGCTATACGTCAACGACAATTGGGGTATGCATACTTACTTACGTTGATGACATGTGATGTTATGTGTTGCTGGATATGTTATATTGGATCGTCGTGTTCGAATAGCCGGGGTTTTTTTATGTGAGATGAGTGTTTTTCATTTTCATTCATGTATAAAAACTTGTATGTAATATTCTTTCATTTGGGGCGCTTCCAGGTAGTGGTAGTTATCACCCTTTGTATATTATTTACTTTTCCGCATTAGGATAGACCCAAGGAGGGGAGCACAAGTAACCGGGTTCTGGGGTCCAGTGGGAGACCAACTCGAGGAGTCGAGTCCGGGTCTCCTAACCCTAGAATTGGCAGGGTTGCTTGCCGCTCTCGTAGGGGTCTAGGGGTGTGGGATTGGCTATTCATCACGACCGTGGAATCCGTGTTTTATACTGGCTCGTATTGAAAACACGGACGTCCTAGTATATCCAATATTTCATATGTTTATTCTGCTGCGATATCTGTGATGTGATTCTGTGATGGATATAGTATATAGTATATATGATATGTTATATAGACGTTACTTATGTTTTACACCCGCGCTAGCCCTGCCCTGCTCTGTCGTTAGTTACCTAACCTAACGGTGCACGAGGGAACATCGAGGCGAATGCGGATGGCATAAGTGTACGTTATATCTATCTGTGATGTTTAGGTATTCAAATGATGGGACTTCATTAATGTGATTAATGAAAGATAAGAAACCTAAGATGTTGTAGAATCGAATTTTAAAATAAAACAGGTAGCTACAGTTCTTGCTTTGCATAGCGGTATATATGATATACCCCGCACCTTATTCGATGAGGAAAGGACCGAGATCCCTTCACCGGGAGTGACTCCTTTAGCAATAACTGGCAGATGCTACACACTCGGTTTGCTTTTGACTGCTTTTGCGTTTTTGCTTTGCACAGCGATATATATGATATATCCCGCACCTCATTCGACGAGGAAAGGACCGAGATCCCTTCACCGGGAGTGACTCCTTTAGCAAAACTAGAAAAGCCTCAAAATCACTCCATTTTTAAAAACTTCATTCGATTCTACAACGATATCAAGTTCATTACGCAATAAGTTTTCAGAAAAACCTGTCGTAGCCCTCCGTCATTTCAGATAAGTACTATTTAGTATTCGTGCTGCGGTTGTTTGGCATGCGTCAAGGCGTAGTGTACGGTAGCTAACTAGTATTTATCTGCTTATGCATATGATGCAGATTGGATTAGGGTATTTGCACGGCGTTGTTTGGCATGCGTCAAGGGTCGTGCGGGTGGGTTTAATTCAATCAGGAAATGACGGGTTGAACTTGACTAGCGGACTATGGGTTGTTTGGCATGCGTCAAGGTCATAGCACGCTAGGGGCAAATGATTATCGGGAATTTCAAGTGTTGAAATTTGCAATGAGATTGTATACCTTCTATGAGATAGTTGGATCCCGATACCCACTGCGAGTAAGAGTTACTCCTGGGAGAGTTTTACACATTGTAATTAGCTGATCAAGTAGGTGTCTAGAAAGGTGTTAACGGGGTTACGCCTCTGGGAAAACGAGGTTTACATTAATTAGGTTCGTTCGAAAGCACGGGGGACCTCCCTCAAAGTACCGACACTGGCCTGGCTGAATGATTGGCGAACTTGTAGTGTGTAATTAATCCCGGCTAGTATTTCCTTTTAGGGTTTGGAGGAAGATTTGATAAAAAGCAGTGGGAGCCATCCTGATTAGATAAGATAATAACCAATCTGATCTTGCACGAGCTTACGCTAAAGTGTTTTCTTCTCTCTCTCTCCAGGTAGCGACCATTTCATGCCTTAATAAAGATAATAATATGGATGTATTGACCGAACCCGCATGTTATACTGTGCTGGGGAACGTTGGTTCCGTTCATTCTTATAAGAGTTATAGAAATGAACAGGATATAGGGGAATACCAGGATTCCCATGCCACCCGAATGAAGAAAGTACATGCTGATGCATTTTCTTCGGGTGTGTTCGTTACAGAGAACTGTTTCTCCATTTGCTCTACGTCCTGGGTATTGGATACCGGGTCAGGATCCCATATATGTAATCAGTTACATGGGCTTAGGAAAGGTAGAGAACTTGGAGAAGGTGATAAAGACATTAGAGTTGGAAATGGTGCAGTTGTTGCGGCTAAGACTGTCGGAGAATATCACCTTGTATTACCAACTGGTAATACATTGGTTCTGAACGAATGCTATTACATGCCGAACCTGATATGCAACATTATATCGGTTTCTTTATTAATCAAAGAAGGATATAATTTTGTATTACAGGACAATGTTATGAACATTTTCCGTAACCAAAAGTTGGTTGGATCAGGCACGTTATGCAATGGCATTTATGTTCTAAATCAATCAACAGTTCTGAGCATAACAAACACACACAAGAGGAAGAGTTCAGAACTGAACGAATCCTTTTTGTGGCATTGTAGACTGGGTCACATCAATGTGACACGACTAGCTAAGTTGCATAAAGATGGATATTTAAATCCGTTTGAATTTTCATCTTATGACACTTTCCAGTCATGTCTCAAAGGCAAGATGACCAAAACTCCGTTTACGGGACACGGAGAAAGAGTTACCGAACTCTTGGGACTGATACATAGTGATGTATGCGGTCCCATGTCTACACATGCCAGGGATGGTTCTTCATACTTCATTACATTCACTGACGATCTCTCTAGGTTCGGGTATGTGTTCCTGATGAAACACAAATCAGAAGCTTTTGAGAAATTTAGGGAATATAAGCAAGAAGTTGAGAACCAAACCGGAAAAAGTATTAAAATCCTTCGATCTGATCGAGGAGGAGAATACTTAAGCAATGAATTCCTGGACTTCCTAAAAGAGAATGGGATTCTCTCTCAGCTGACTCCTCCTTATACACCACAGCACAACGGTGTATCTGAACGGAGAAACCGCACCCTATTAGATATGGTGCGCTCAATGATGAGTACAGCTGAGTTACCTATTTCCTTCTGGGGACATGCGCTTGAGACTGCCATGGACCTATTGAATAGAGTTCCTACCAAATCAGTGCCTACCACTCCATATGAGATATGGAAAGGGAAGAGACCACATCTTAATTATATTAAGATATGGGGTTGTCCAGCCTATGTCAAAAGACAAAATCCGGACAAACTCGAGGCAAGATCTGTCTTATGTAAGTTTGTAGGATATCCCAAAAATTCACAAGGGTATATCTTCTACCACCCCGAGGAACAAAAGGTGTTTGTTTCTCGACATGCCAATTTCTTAGAAAAAGGTTTTCTTATGAAACAGATAAGTGGCATTGAGGTAGAACTGGAAGAGGTTCCAGCGACACAGACTACAACAGAAGATTTGGTTGAACCCGAGGATTCCGTAGTTCCCGATGAACCCCAGCCACTCCGCCGATCTAGTAGGGTTCCTCGCCAACCTGAGAGATACTACGGTTTTCTCATGGACGGTGGAAGCGAGGATTGCATCATGGAGGATGATGACCCAACTAGCTTCGAGCAGGCCATCACGAGTGGGGACTCAGTGAAATGGCTGGATGCTATGCGGTCTGAGATGGATTCCATGTACACCAACAAAGTATGGACTTTGGAAGTTGCTCCTGAAGGGGTAAAACCCATTGGGAGCAAGTGGATCTTCAAGAAGAAACGTGGTGTAGATGGGAAAGTGGAGACTTTCAAAGCTAGACTTATAGCAAAGGGTTTTCGTCAAAGACCAGGTGTGGACTATGACGAGACCTTTTCTCAAGTAGCTATGCTTAAATCCATCCGGATCATGCTTGCCATCGCTGCTTATCATGATTACGAAATCTGGCAAATGGATGTTAAGACCGCCTTTCTAAATGGTGATTTAGAAGAGTGCGTGTACATGACTCAGCCAGAGGGCTTCGTAGACAGTGGGAGCAGCGGGAAGGTGTGCAAGTTGCTTAAATCCATTTATGGATTAAAGCAAGCATCGCGGAGTTGGAACATCTGCTTTGACGTCGTTATCAAAGAGTTTGATTTCGTCAAAAATCCAGATGAACCTTGTATCTACAAGAAGGTGGCAGAGAGTAAGGTTGTCTTCCTCGTATTGTACGTGGACGACATACTCTTGATAGGAAATGATATTCCTATGCTGCAATCGGTCAAGCTCTTCTTATCACAAAGATTCTCAATGAAAGATCTTGGTGATGCCTCCTGCATATTGGGGATTAGGATCTATAGAGATAGATCCAAACGGATTTTGGGATTGTCCCAATCCAGGTACATTGACACCATACTAAAGAGGTTTAGTATGGAAGAGTCCAAGCGTGTGAACTTACCCACGATCTCTGGAGTCACTCTCTCCAAAGAGATGTCTCCCAAGACTGATTTGGAGAGAGCTCGCATGCAAGGGATACCCTATGCTTCGGCAGTAGGCTCTATCATGTATGCGATGCTATGTACCAGACCCGATGTAGCATACTCACTAAGTGTAGTGAGCAGGTATCAAGCTGATCCTGGAGAGAGTCACTGGACAGCTGTGAAGAGCATTCTCAAGTACTTGCGAAGGACTAGAGATATGTTCTTGGTGTATGATAACGGAGAACTCCAAGTGGAGTCCTTTACCGATTCGAGCTTCCAGAGTGATAAGGACGACTCTAAGTCGCAGTCGGGCTTTGTCTTTACCCTTTAAGGAGGGGCGGTTAGCTGGAAGAGTTCCAAGCAGGAAACCGTGGCAGACTCGACGATGGAGGCTGAATACATCGCTGCCAACGATGCTGCTAAAGAAGCTGTCTGGATCAAGAAGTTCAGTTATGAACTTGGAGTGGTTCCATCCATTGAGCATCAAATACCTTTGTATTGTGATAACAATGGAGCGGTGGCTTTGGCCAAGGAACCCAGGTCCCATCAGCGGTCCAGGCATATTCTGAGGCGGTATCACCTGATCCGGGAGATAGTTGATCGCCGGGAGATCGAGGTCAGGAGAGTTGACACGAAGAACAACACGGCGGATCCACTCACGAAGGCCATTCCCCAGATACAGTTTGAGAGACTCTTCAGGATGCTCGGTATGAGATACTACAGCAGCTGGCCCTAGTGCTAGTGGGAGATTGTTAGTTGTATGTATGCCCTAGAGGCCAGTATTGTACAGATTATGTATATTATATTGGATGCTTGGACATATATAGAGATGACTTTCTTGCTCGACATGATAGTATGCTATCTGGTTGCTCTTTATCTTAACATGTACACTAGTCTCTTTATACTGTCTTATAGTTACATGTTGGTAAAGCCCTTAGGATTTGTATTTGACTACCTGGACTATGATGCAGATCATACTAGTGGGGACATGGTAGTCCATAAGTACATCCTTCAAGGTCCCTAGTCGTGGGTGTATCGAGACGGGGCATCGATATACCAGAGTAGACTAGCGTATACGCTTCTCGACCCATGAGATGGGCGATGGATGATCCCATATCCATTGGTGTTTGACATCAGAGATGGTATACGGGTGCTCAGTGGAGACTGGGTACACTGGACGGACTCGCCGAGAACTCCCAGATGGTATTATACCTCACGTCAGATGGCAGTTCGCAGGTGACACTTGTACAGGTTAGTCTGTAGACCCGAGATCGTCATAGAGTCTTTTGTGATTCCCACTGTGCTTTGATCTCCACCTTACCACGTCCATGAGGGCGTGCAAAACGGTGGTCTTTGGGTACAGTCCCGAGTCACATGGAGGCAATGAGTGATAGGAGGGGTTTCGTCTCTCCCGGTATTGGGGGTTGATGTTGCGCTGTGCTCGATTGGCCGTAACAGGGAAGTCCCTGGCCAGGGCTGATCAGAGATTTGCTGGTAAGTGTTACCAGTAGTTTCTCGACCCGTTACGAGCCTCACATCGGCACGACTTATCGGGTTATTGGGGTCTGACGTTTACCACCCCTACACTTGATATGCGACGTATCAGACGAAGAGACCGGACTGTATGGTAAGTGTTACTGGTCGGATTCGCAGGAGTGTGAGCGGGCTAGCTCGTCGATCTTCTGATCGCTCAATACCCGGGTGGCCGTTACGTTTAGCAGACCGCTTGCGGCTTGTGGGTGCTTGATATGATCATCAACTGCTACCGGCGTATTGACGAGTCTTTAGAGTCCTACACAGAGGTTTCCTGGCTCAAGCGAAACGAAATAGGAGCGCATATGAGATATGTGCGAGACCGAGAATAATGCGTGTATGTGATACCGCATTTCATTCTCGCGATATATGTTTCGATTGGTCATATTCGATATGACCTAGTTATCGAATCATTGATTCGATAAATCGATACATTGGATTCTAGTCGGTTATGTTCGACATGACCGGATCATTGAATCAAATGTTGATTTAATGATTTAATGCATAATTATATATTTGATATATTGCATTGCATTAACTAGTATTGGTTCACTTTAAACGGATTTTTCTCACTTGATGCACATTGTATATGTGATATGCTTTAGTGCACTACTTTGTATCATGTTTGATGATACTTGATCATATAGTTAAGTTTATAGAATTAATCCATGGTTAATTTGATAATTAGGGTTTTGCATATTCATTTATTTGTTTATTTATTTATTTGAAATGGATTAAGATAAGAATGGTGGCTTTATTTGTTTTATATTGAAGCTTCATGAAGCTTTGACTTTGCTAACCATCCTTATCTTCATGCTTAACCCTAACCCATCCAAGTGACCATGGTTAATTCTCTACACTTAACCCTAGTTCAAGTTATGATAAGTATTTGATTTAAATTTATTTTTATCACAAGACTTATCATATTCTTTTCTTGAGCTCCATCTTCTTCTTCTTCTTCAAGCTTGCTACTCTAATGGCAACTTGAGATTTAGTGATAGAAATCCAAATCTAAAGTCAACCCACCTCCTATTTCTTCATCCTCTACCTCTTGCCAAGTTGTTTTGGGTGTTTACTTCACATGTTTCACAAGTTTGTGAAGTCGGAGCTTGAGTTTGTGCAACCTCGACGTAGATCGTCTTTGACACGAAGCCGACGACCTATTCCGCATGTTTCTCCGATGAAGCCGTCACGAGAGTTCAAGCTTCAAGATGGACAGCGAGAGGACGCCCTTGCGGAGCCGTGGAGGTGGATATCCGGATCTACAAAGGTTGTAATTTCCGTATCCCAGTAGTTAAGTGTTAACTAAGTTTTCATTTCGCCTAAACATCTAGTTTAAGATCCGTAGTCTAGGGTTTCTCGGCACCAAAAATTTTAAATTGGCATGTTCGATGCCTTGTGAGACCACTATAGGGTGCCTAGGAACCTTTCAATAATGTCCCCTAGGGCATATACACTAACAAATCATCAAGGATTCGTCTTTCCCGGTATTGGTGGTTGATGTAACACAGCGCACGGGTGGCCATCACCTGAAATCCTCGGCCGGGGTAATGGAGAATTACTGATTTGGATCAGTACTTTCCCAGGAGGTGATGGGTTTCATACCGATATGAATTATCGCGTTATTAAGGGTTTGACTTTATCCACCCCCTTAGACTCGATATGCGATACTCTTAGACGGACAGACCGGACTGTACGGATATTGTCACTGACAGGCTCAGTAGGGGTTTGGATGAGTTTGCTCGTCGGCCTTCTTTTCGCTCAATACCTCGGTAGCCGTTACGCACAGCTAGTGCCGCTGACGTGCTTGTGGTTAAACCTACTGCCAGCGTATTGACGAGTCTTTAGAGTCCCACACAGAGGATTTTCACGGCTCAGGCGATATGGTGTAGGTAACGTATGTTGATACATACAGGTGTCCGATTAAATGTCTGTACGGACTGCACAGAATTTAATCGGGCGATTGATAATACTAGCGGCTTAGGATTAAGCCGGATTGTTAAATCAAGTTTTGATTTAATAATTTACATATGTATTTATATATATGTATTCTAGTATTATTGCTCACTATTTATTATCTCTCTTTGGCTATTCGTATTTTCGTACGAATACGCGTATGTGTATTTCGATACATATACCGGGAAGCATTCCGTATTTATACGGAATGGATTCTAGATAATGCCACCTCATTATTGATTTTCTTTAGAAAATCATTTTTTTTAGATGAGGTGGAAATGGTGACTTGGCATGGGTATGGGTTATTTGGTCAAAGCCTGGACTTTGGCATTGTATTGATTGGTATGGTGCTTTGTTTATTGTAATTTGGCAATGACATTTTGTGGGGGCATGAGAGAGAGGGCCGGCCATAATTGGTGGTGTGGGATTTTTCTCATTTGGTAATTTTGGAGATGGTGCTCACTCACTCTCATGCTCACACAAAATACTTAGCCTTTTTCATGCCTTGCCATCATCACCCTCTTCATCTTCTTGTTGAGATGCTCACTTGAGCTCATGGTTGAGAGAAAGTTTTAGTGACACTATCCTACACTTCCCACTCTCCACTACTAGCAATTTTGATGAGTCGGTTGGCTCGCTTGGCGAACCTGAAGCTTGCGTCGTTTCCCTCGGTGGATCATCGGAGATGACGGAAGACCAGCGACCAAAGTCGATCCGCAACACTAGGAGTTTGGAAGTGGTTGAATACCCAAAGGACTTGGTTCGTTAGGTATAACCGTTCAATCTCTTTGTGTTTGGTTTGCTAGTTTTAGTGTTTATGGGTTCAATCTTGGGATTGGGTTCCGTTGGCGTCAGAATTTTATTCGTCGTTTTTGTTCCGCACCGGCCGCTTTTGATGGCCGAGGCGCCGGCATAACCCAGCAGTGGGATCAGAGCCACCCATAAACCATTACTAGCTTGGTTGCATGAAGTTAGAACATCGATCGATCAAAATTTCAAAATCAATTTTCCGTTTTGCCAAGTTTTTGTCGATTTCTGAGATTGCTCCAAAAATTCTTTCCAGAGGCTTAAAAATTCATGCAGGTGATTTTATGGGTGCAGAAAAACTTTCGGCTCCTGAAGCCTCCAAAGCGCCGGGGAACCGCCGCACTTACCCCAATTGGCGGCGGTTCCGCGGCCCTTTAGTGGCGACGGGCCATAAAATTTTTCCTGTAGCTCAGAACTTGGAATTGTGATTTTTTGTGATATATGGTTTTGCCCCAGATTCATTTGAATACTGTATTTGCTCTTGGGGCCTTTACGGAAATTTTAATCGATCGAAATTTTAACTGTGTAATTATCAGTACTTAGTTTAGCATCTGCGACCGTGAATGTCACTCGATCGGTAAACCCGTCTAATTGCTATATGTTCTTTTAGACGAGTTTGCGAACGTGACATTCATGTTGATGTTATATGTTGTGCTGTGTTGTGGCTGGTTTGTCATGGTGGATAGCCGGTAGTGCAATGTTAGTAGTACAGTTCAGATTCATGTATATTTGTATTGTGGACGAGCGTCCGACATGTGGGCTGCCGTCACTGCCAGCTTGTATATTTGTACTGTGGGGCGAGCGTCTGAAATGTAGACTGTCGTCACTGCCAGCTTGTATATTATTTGTTTGGGGCACGACCGGGTTGAGGTCGATGTCACCTTTGTATATTATTTTCTTTTCTGTAATAGGATTACCCCGCGGTGGAGTGCACGAATAGCCGGGTTCTAGAGGGCAACAGATCAGTGTCTCATGGCATTGAGACGGAGGGGCCCTTACTCTAGAATTGACGGGCTATTCACCGCACTCATAGGGGGTATAGGTTGATCCAAGGAGGAGTTCCCAAGTTACCGGATTCCGTGAAGTGCTGGGTGGTCCATTCACTTTGCTGAAGGGGGCTGCCTCGCTTCAGGTTTTGGAGGGTAACTTGTCGTGCGCGTAAGGGTCTGGGAATTTCATTACACAGGCTATCCACACGACCAGGGGAACGTCGGGTTTTCATTTATGGCTCAATGGAAACCCGGGGATCCCAGATTATCTGTATTGTTCTGTGATGCATATTACTTTTCTGTGATGTTGTATTTATCATGCCGGGAGCGATTATTATATATTTATATATATACTAGTAGATGTTGTATATGTTTTGCACCCGCGCTAGTCCAGTCCCCGCTCTGTCGTTAGTTAAGTAACCTAACGGGTGATGACGGGACCCAGTGGCGAATGCGTCTGGCATATACGTACATTATATTTTCGTTCTTTTCTGGTGTGATTAATTGATGAGACTGCATTAATTCTTATCAATGCAAGGATAAAACAAACCTATATTTGATGTTGTTGGAACCAATTTTAAAAACTGACATTACAGACGTACGCTTTTGCTTTGCACAGTGGTATTCGGTTATGAATATCCAGCACCTCATTCGACGAGGCAAGGGCCGAGATCCCTTCATCGGGAGTGACCCCTTGAGTGAAAGTTTGCGTCAACGTAATAACTTTACTATAGTCGATTAGTTTTTCTTTGCATCGTGGTATTCAGTTTGGAATATCCTGCACCTCATTCGACGAGGAAAGAGCCGAGATCCCTTCACCTGGAGTGACCTCTTTAGCAAAGGTTTTCGCAGCTATATTTCTAAATAACCTATCCAGTTCCTTCAACGATATCAAGTTCATTACGTTAAAGGTTTTTCGCCAAAAACCATTCGTAGTCCACCGTCATTTCAGATGGGTAGCACTTAGTATTCATGCTATGTTTGTTGGCCTACGTCAAGGCATGGTGTATGGTAGCTATTTGTTACTTTTCTGTTGCATAGATAGATGTGTTGGTTTGGACCAGTCGTACTACCTTGTTGGCCTACGTCAAGGATATGTACGGGTGGATTCAAATTAACCTGGATAATGACGGGTAGAACTTGACATGTGACTTATGATTTGTTGGCCTACGTCAAGGTCATAAGAGCAAGGGATAAAAATCTTATCGGGAGTTTCAAATATACAGGAAACTTTCCAGGCATGCGCATACCTTCTGGAGTGTGATAACTTGAATGGCTTCCATCAAGTTATCATGCGATGATAGTTGGATCCCGATTCCCACTGATGAGTAGGATTACTCCTCGGGTGATTCCGACTAATTCTCCTTTTGGGTTTGGAGAACAATTCGAGAAAACAGTGGAAGCCATCCAGATTAGATAAAGTGATTATCCATTCTGATCTAGGTTAGAGTGCACGCTGAGTGTTTCTTCTCTCTCTCTTTGGCAGCGACCATGGCCCGACCCTCGACAATAACTCAATGACCAAGTTAACCGTACTTTCTTAAAAACACTGGCTTTTGGATTGTACGAGTTGCATACATCATTGCCGCTCCTTCTTCTACCCTTTGCATTTCTCCAGAACACCCCGTATTATTACGAACATCCAATCCTACTGGATAAAACCATCGTATGGTTATATACGAACTCGAAGGAACTTTTTCGAGGATGGTTTCTAGTTCTGGAGAAAATGAACAGGATAATTCAGTTGTCTTTTCCTTTTACCTTCTCTCAGGTTGTGAGGTCTCTTAGGATGAGGAAACGGTACACCTATAATACTCATTGGATAGTCTTCTTCCAAACCATAGGCAGGTGCCGAACGGTAGAGAATGAAGAAAACCAATTAGCCTAAGTGAGGTGTACAAAAGGTAATAAGTAAAGACAAATAAAAGTGTTAGAAAGAGGGCAAAGTAAAATGCGACTGCTATTCACGACCAAACCAAGTCTTTCATCGCCACTCCTATTTCACCTTTGTATTTCTCCAGAACACCCCGTATAACTACGAACATCCAATTCCATTGGATAAATCCATCGTATGGTTATATACGAACTCGAAGGAACCTTTTTTCGAGGATGGATTCTGGTTCAGTAGAAATTGGAATAAGGTTTATTCAGTTGTCTTTCATCTTTACCTTCTCTCAGGTTGCGAGTACTCCTAGGATTAGGAGAGTACACCTATTATGTATATTGGATAGTCTTCTTCCAAACCATTGGCTAGTGCCGAATGGTAGGGAAAGAAGAAAACCATTTAAGCCTAACAAAGGTGTACAGAAGGTAACGACTAAAGACAAATAAAGGGATTTGTAGAGATGTTAAGGAAATATATGGTTTCAGTCATGAAGCTGGATATTGGAAGTGGCATTACTAAGAATACCAGGATACCCCTACGAAACATTTTCATGTTTCAGTTTCACTGTGTATTGTTAATTGTAAACAGATTTCCCAATTAGACCCTTTCTCCAGGGTATGTAATTACCAGGTATGATTCTCACATCTGTATAGTTTTACAGATGATGAGTGGGAGTAAGTTATTGGGAATTAGGTGACCATCCTCATTATATCGGAATTCGTTATAATTGGTGATATTTGAGGAAATCTCTTGGGTACAGTTTTCAACCTACGACGCACAGGGTCTGAGTTATTCAACTCAAGGGACTTATACAAAGTATTGTATGTTGTCCAGTATCCATTAGGACAAAGGGGAAGGTCCTCATACTATATTCTGTTTACTTGTGACTTCTCTAGTTTTAGACAAGTGTTTCGTAGAAATACAAAGTCTGAGTTTTGAGAAGTTATTGATGTAAGAATAAAGGAGAGAACCACGTGATGCAAGTATCAGGATTCTTCAAGGTGATTGAAGAAGTAGATACTTGTGTTTGGCATTCAGTTGATAGTAATGGTTTTGAGAACTTGATTCTCTTTCTAGTTACTCATATATGGATGCACTCCTAGTTGAGTAATACTGATTAGCCTCATTTCATTTGGCAGATATGCACTGGAGACAGCTGCA
Source organism: Agapanthus africanus (assembly GCA_030015575.1). Lineage (NCBI taxonomy): Eukaryota > Viridiplantae > Streptophyta > Magnoliopsida > Asparagales > Amaryllidaceae > Agapanthus > Agapanthus africanus. The sequence goes on from JASDDO010000029.1 coordinate 223,937,593, forward strand.
TGATTTTGAATCTGGTTCCAATAAAATTAGTGCCTTTTGTTTCTGTATGGTATATAGAATCGATTTGTATCTTAACGATGTTAAGATATAAGGAGTTGTTCGGCTAATGCTTAACACCAAAATTTGGATAAACTCAGGGCAGGTTTCAGTAATGGCCATTTGTGAGTTATCCCGGGCTTTCATGAGGGTTAACTTTCTACCATCAGGAAGATCAATAGTAATATTGTTCTTGACTCGCCACCAGTTTTAATAAAATGGATTTTTTCAGAAAACAGTAGTAGGAGTATGGTAGAACTAGAAGTGATTCCAGAACCGCAAACGATTACTGATAATTTAATAGAACCTAAGGATTCAATTGAATTTGACATTCCATTAGCCACTCCGCAGATATGGTGGGTAACCTCAGGCACCCGAGAGGTACTTTGGTCTTCTTAGAGACGGTGACAGGGATGTTCTTGTTTACCCAAACTTTCCATTGCTGCTGTTCCAGATTATAAGACTCGGCAGAAGGATGAATATAGCGTCATTCTAAACTAGCTTTAGAAGTGTACGTATATATGACTCTGCCAGAGGGTTGTTGTGGTCAGTGGGAGTGACGGAAGCATAGTGGACAAGTAGCTTGTGTCTATTTACAGACTAAAACAGATATAGCGGAGATAGATCATCTATCTTTTATGTGACAGTCATGGGTTTGACTTCATCAGAATAGGGGATGAATCTGTTAAGAAGGTAGTAGGGTGTGATGTCCTGGTATTTGGATGACAGATTTACTGTCAAAGTTACTGTCAGAGTTATAGTCTTTCCCTCTTACGAGGGGCAGTAGTTTGGACAGGTCGTCCAAGCGGATACTGAGGGAGGCATGGCACATGATACTGATTAAATTCGGTTGACGATACAATCTAAGAAGTTTGGATTTGGAGTTCATTTATGAACTAGGTCCCATCAGATATCCAGACATATTCTAAGACAGGTATTACTCAATTCGGGAGATATTTTTCTCAACGAAGTTGAGATATAGAGAGATACAGAAAGAAACACTGGAGCGGATCCACTCACTGAGGCTATTTCTCGAACGCATTAGTTTCACAAACAGGCTTTCTGAGACTGATTAGTAGAGAAGTTGGGTGTTCGGTATCACACGGGCTGAATTGGCCTTATGTTCAAGTGGGAGATTGTTGGTTATAGTGCCCTCAAGGCAATTATCGTAGTCACAGGCAGGTGATTATGATGATTGAGAGAGGACCTATACCGATAAAACAGTCTTACTCGAGATGATAGTATGCTATCTGGTTTGTCTTTATCATCGTGTATATCATGATAAAGCCCATAGGATTCTTGCTTGACTACCAACATTGTGATGGCGATCACATACGTGGGAGCTGGGGGGTCTATAGCCAGAGATATAATTTTGATATAAGATGGTTATCATTCCAGGCATCCAAAGTGACATGGATGATAGAGTTACTGTCAGAGTTATAGTCTTTCCCTCTTACGAGGGGCAGTAGTTTGGACAGGTGGTCCAAGCGGATACTGAGGGAGGCATGGCACTTGATACTGATTAAATTCAGTTGACGATACAATCTAAGAAGTTTGTATTTGGAGTTCATTTATGAACTAGGTCCCATCAGATGTACAGACATATTCTAAGACAGGTATTACTCAATTCGGAAGATATTTTTCTCCACGAAGTTGAGATATAGAGAGATACAGAAAGAAACACCGGTGCGGATCCACTCACTGAGGCTATTTATCGAACGCATTAGTTTCACAAACAGGCTTTGTGAGACTGATTAGTAGAGAAGTTGGGTGTTCGGTATCACACGGGCTGTGAGTATGCGACATCATAATAATTGGCCTTAAGTGCAAGTGGGAGATTGTTGGTTATAGTGCCCTCAAGGCAATTATCATAGTCACAGACAGGTGATTATGATGATTGAGAGAGGACCTATACCGATAGAACAGTCTTACTCGAGATGATAGTATGCTATCTGGTTTGTCTTTATCATCATGTATATGTTGATAATGCCCATAGGATTCTTGCTTGACTACCAGCATTGTGATGGAGATCACATACGTGGGAGCTGAGGGTCTATAAACACATCCTTAAATGTCCCTAGTCGTGGGATTATCGAGACTGGGCATCGATACTCCAGTGTAGGCTGGTGTAAACTTATCTAGACCTTGACGAGGGGGGTGGCCGGTCTCACAAGCCATTGGTGTTAGTTATTGACCTAAGATAGTATACATGTGCTCATTGGGTTATGAGTACACTGGACGGACTCGCCGGGAACATGCTAGTTGGTATTATACCTATTATCAGATAGCAGTTCCCAGATGACGTGTGTACAGGTTAGTCTGTCGACCTGGGATCATCATTTGTCTCGTGTGAGTTCCCACTGTGCTTTGATTACTACCCTACCACCCTCAAAGGAGACGTGCAAACAGGTTCTAGTTGGGTACAGTCCCGAGCCACAAGGAAGCAGTGAGCGAATCATCTGGGATACGTCTCTCCCAGTATTAGGGGTTGATGTCGCACAGTGCATGGGTGGCCATCACCTGAAATCCTCGGCCGGGGTAATGGAGAATTACTGATTTGGATCAGTACTTCCTCAAGAGGTGATTGGTTTCATACCGACACGAATTATAGCGTTATTAGGGGTCTGACTTTATCCACCCCCTAGACTCGATATGCGATACTCTTAGACGAACAGACCGGACTTTAGGGATATTGTCACTGACAGGCTCAGTAGGGGTTTGGATGAGTTTGCTCGTCGGCCTTCCTTTCGCTCAATACCTGGGTAGCCGTTACGTACAGCTAGTGCCGCTAACGTGCTTGTAGTTAAACCCACTGGCAGCATATTGCCGAGTCTTTAGAGTCCCACACAGAGGGTTTTCACGGCTCAGACGATATGGTGTAGGTAACGTATGACTATACATACAGGTGTCCGATTAAACGTATGCACGGACATCACAGAATTTAATCGGGCAGTTAATAATACTAGCGGCTTAGGATTAAGCAAGATTGTTAAATCAAGTTTTGATTTAATAATTTACATTTGTATTTATATATATGTATTCTAGTATTATTGCTCACTATTTATTTTCTCTCTTTGGTTATTCGTATTTTCGTACGAATACGTGCATGTGTATTTCGATACACATACCGGGAAACATTCCGTATTTATACGGAATGGCTTCTAGATGATGCCACCTAATTATTGATTTTCTTTAGAAAATCAATTGTTTTAGATGAGGTGGAAATGGTGACTTGGCATGGGTATGGGTTATTTGATCAAAGCATGGACTTTGGCATTGTAGTGATTGGTATGGTGCTTTCTTTATTGTAATTTGGCAATGACATTTTGTGGGGACATGAGAGAGAGGGCCGGCCATAATTGGTGGTGTGGGATTTTGCTCATTTTGTAATTTTGGAGATGGTGCTAACTCACTCTCATGCTCACACAAAATACTTAGCCTTTTTCATGCCCTGCCATCATCACCCTCTTCATCTTCTTCTTGAGATGCTCACTTGAGCTCATGGTGTAGGGTTGCTATGCACACGCACAAGGGTCTACGAAGCATCAACCATGCCCAGTTAAAAATTTAGCCGTGCCGAACAACCCGAAGCCGAATCTTTAAACTAGAGTTTAGGCGAAAACAAGTATATTAAACACTTTAACACTAAGTGAGAGGGATTACAACCTTTGTAGATCCGGTCCTTCACTTCTAAAGCTCCGTGTTGAAGTCCCTTCGCTGCGATCATCGTGTTCCGGACTCTCGAGAGGTTCCACGAAGAGAAAGATACAGTCTTGCTTCCGATCTTCGATACAAAGATGATCTACCTTGAAGTTTCGTTAACACAAGCTAACACTCATAATATGAAGTGAACACCCTCATCTAAATGGCAAGGATAAATGAGGATGATGAAGTAGGATTTTCTCTCTCTTTTATTATCTTTTTCTCACACTCATTCATCACTTGGAAAAAGCTAGTATGCTTTTTCATGAAAGAAAGATGAAGGAAGAAGAAGATGAATAATATGAATTCTTTTTGTGATGAATAATGCAAAGAAGATAATGATGAATAATGCAACCATGGTTGCTAAACCTTTGTAGAGAATTAACCAAGGGTGTAGGGTTTAGGTTAGGTTAAAGATGAGTCATAACAAAATATCTTTCACAAAACAAAACTAAACCTTCTAGAATCATCTAGAAAGCATAAACCCAAATCAAACACTAATCTTGTTTAATCTCTACTAAACATGTTGCATTAGTTATCATATCATGTTACAATATTATATATCACATATATAATATTTATTGTAACCAAATAAAATAATACATTTAACATATATCGCATATATATCAATGTATTACCCGAGTGAGAAAAAGAATCTTTTAGTGAGCTAATATTAATTAATGTATTTTAATATATCATATACATTATTATACATTAAATTATCGAATCAACACTTGATCCGACAATCCGGCTATATCGCATATAACCGACTAATATATCATTTACCGATTCATCGAATCAACACTTGATCCGATGACCCGGCTGATATCATATATCGCGAGAATAGAATACGGTATCTCATATCGCATTATCCTCGGTCCTGCACATATCACACATGTGCACCTACTCCGTTTTGCCTGAGCCAAGAAACTTCTGTGTGGGACTCTAAAGAATCGTCAGTACGCCGGCAGTAGGTGATGATCATATCAAATACCCACAAGCTGCAAGCGGTCAGCTAAACGTAACAGCTACCCAGGTATTGAGCGCTCAGAAGATCAACAAGCAAGCCTGTACATTCTCCTGTGAATCCAATCAGTAACACTCCCGTACAGTCCGGTCTCGTCGTCCGATATGTCGCATATCTCGCCTAGGGGTGGTAAACGTCAGACCCTAGTAGCTCGATAAGTCGTGTCGATATGAGGTCTATAACAGTTCGAGAAACTACTGATAACACTTACCAGTAAATCTCAGCAACCCAGGCCAGGAATTTCAGGTTATAGCCAATCGAACACAGCACTACATCAACTCCCTATACTGGGAGAGACGAATCCCCTCCTATCGCTCATTGCCACCATGTGATTCGGGACTGTTCCCAAAAGCCACCTTTTGCACACCCTCTTGGACGTGGTATGATGGAAATCAAAGCACAGTGGGAATCACACAAGACTCTATGACGATCTCGGGTCAACAGACTACTCTGTACCAGTGTCACCGGAGAACTGCCATCTTACGTAAGGTATAATACCATCTGGGAGTTCTCGGCGAGTCCTCCAGTGTACCCAGTCTCCATTGAGCACCCGTACACCATCCTTGATGTCAAACACCGATGGATATGGGATCATCCATCGCCCATCATATGGATCAAGATGCGTATACGCTAGTCTACTCTGGTGTATCGATGCCCATTCTCGATACACCCTCGACTGGGAACAGTTATAGGATGTACTCGTCGACTACCGCGGCCCTACTAGTATGATCTCATCATAGTCCCAGTAGTTGAGTACATATCCTAAGGGCTTTATCAACATGTATATAGAGACAATCAGAGTACATGTTAAGATAAAGTACAACCAGATAGCATACTATTATGTCGAGCAAGAAAGTCCTCCCTATATATGTCCAAGCATCCATTACAATATACATCATATGTACATTAATGGCCTCTAGGGCATACATATAACTAACAATCTCCCATTAGCACTAGGGCCATCTGTTGTGGTATCACATACCCAACAATTAGCTGTGGTTGAAGTATCTCACACTCAACCATCTCATAAAAGTCTCTACTGGGAAAAAAAGGCTTTTATGAGTGGATCCACGCTGTCGTCCTCTGTGTCTTCTCTCCTAAGCTCGATCTCCCTGGAGATCAACCATCTCCATGATCAGGTGATACTGCCTAAGAATTATATCTGGATTTCAGATGGGACGGGGGGATCCTTGGAAAAAGCCACAACTCCATTGTCACACAATGGTAGGAACGAAGTTCATCTTATGAACTAAAATATATCCAGACTGCCTCTTTGGTAGCATCATTGGTAACGATGTATCTTGCCTTTAATCGTCTAGTAAGTCACGGTATCTAGCTTGGAACTCTTCCAACATACCGTCCCTCCACTGAGGGTAAAGATAATGCCTGCGACTGACATTCAGTCGTCCTTATCACCTTGGAACCTTTCCAGTGATTCTCCTCAGGATCTGTTGATACCATCTCACTACAACTAGTGAGTATCCTAACATCCAATTAGATCTATCTCATAGATCCTAAACCCAGGATTTAGGAGGTATCATTTTGATCCTATATGGAGAATCCTTGTGATAAGCGGAGATTGACCGAGCGTAGCATAGGAAACTCCTTTCCTATCAAGAGTATGTCATCCACGTACTCTACGAGGATGACCACCATACTCCCTACTACCTTTTTGTTTATACAAAGTTCATCTACCATTTTGATGAAGTCAAACTCTTTGACTACCACATCAAAACAGACGTTCCAACTCCGCGATGCCTGCTTTATCACATAAAACATCTTGCACACGTTTCCGCTGCTCCCACTGTCTACGAAGTCCTCTGGCTGTATACTTATAGACGCTCTCTTCTAAAACATCATTTAGAAAAGCAGTCATGACAACCAACCACCAGATATCGTAGTCATGGTATGTAGCAGTGGCAAGTAGGATCTGGATGGACTTAAGCATAGTTTTGAAAGTCTCAACTTTTCCATGTACACCTAGTAATCTTCTCAAGATATACTTGCTGCTGATGGGGTTTTAACCCTTCAGATAAAGCAACCAAAGTCCATACTTTGTTGGTGTATAAGGATTCCATCTAATATCGCTAAGCATCAAGCCATTCTTACAGAGTCCCACTCTTGATGGCCAGCTCGAAACTAGTTGGGTCATCATCTCATGACGCAATCCTCGCTCCCACTATCATAGTGAAACCGAAGTATCTCTTAGGTGGGTGAGGAACCCTGCTAGATCGGCGGAGAGGCTGAGGTTTGTTGGAAACTATTGAATCCTTGGTTCTATCAAATCATCAGTTGCAGTTTGTATAGCTGGAATCTTTCCAGTTCTACAGAACTGACTTTGCCTCAAGCTTTTCCGGATTTTGCCTTTTAGACATAGGCCGGACAACCCCAAATCGTAACAAACTTAAGATATGGGCTCTTCCCTTTCCATATCACATATGAAGTGGAAGGCAACTGATTTGATTTGAACCTTATTCAATAGGTATGCAGCTTCTCAAGTGCATAACATCCCAAAAGGACATATGAAACTCAGTAGTACTCATCATAGAGCACACCATATCACATAGGGTGCTTTGCTGTGCCCCGATACACCGACGTGCTATGCTGTATACGGAGGAGTAATGCAAAGAGAGAATCTCATTCTCCTTCAGAATAGTCCAGGAATTCCGTGCTTAAGTATTCTCCTCCCTGATCTCATCAAAGGACATGATACTTATACCCGTTTTTAGTTCTCTACTTCTAACTTATATTCTGTGAATATCTCAAAAGCTTCGGACTTGTGTTTCAACAGGAACATATGTCTGAATCTTGAGAGATCATCAAAGAATGTAATGAAGTACAAAGAACCGGTCTTGGCATGTGTAGACAGGGGACCTTCATACATCGGCATGTATCAATCCCAAGAGTTCACTAACTCTTTCTCTGTTTCCAATAAACAGAGCTATGGTCATTTTATCTTTGTGACATGACCGGCAAGTTTCACAAGATGTAAATTCAAACAAATTTAAATATGCATCTTAATGTAACTTAGCTAGTCGGGTTGCATTGATATAACCTAGTCTACAATTCCTCAAGAAGGATTCGTTCATTTCTGAACTTTTCCTCTCGTGTGTGTTCTGTATATTAAGAACTGTAGTTTGATTTAGAACGTCAATGCTTTTAGATAACGTGGCTGAACCGATCAACTCTTGATATAGGAAATGTTCAAAAGATTATCCAACAATACAAAATTATATCCTTTCTTTACTAATAAAGAGACTGATATGATGTTGTATATCAGGTTCGGTATCTAATAACATTCGTTCAGAATCAATGTATTCTGGCAATACAGGGTGATAGTGACCAACAGACTTGGCTGCAACACTTGCACCGTTTTCTGTCTCATGAAACTTATCAGCCGTTCTCAGTTTTCTACCTTTCTGTAGCCTTTGTAACAAATTACATATGTGGGATCCTGATCCGGTATCAGAAACCCAGGACGTAAAGGATACTGAGAAACAGTTCTCTATAATGAACACACCCGAAGATGATGCATCGGTATGCACATTCTTCGTTTGGGCGGCACGGGAATTCTGGTAATCACCTATATCCTGCTCTATCTTATAACAATTATAAGTTGGAGCGAGACCAATGTTCCCTAGCTCAGTATAACAAGCGGGTTCGGTCAATATATCCGTATTATTATCTAGATTAAGGCGCGATATGGTCGCTACCTGGAGAGAGAGAGAAGAAAACACTCAGCGTAAGCTCTTGTAAGATTAGATTGGTTATCTAATATATCTAATCAGGATGTCTCCCACTGTTTTAATCAAATCCTTCTTCAAACCCTAAAAGGAAAGACTAGCCGGTATTAATTACACGCTACAAGTTCGCCAATCTTTCAGCCAGGCCAGTGTCGGTACTTTGAGGGAGGTCTCCCATGCTTTCGCACGAACCTAATTATAGTAAACCTCGTTTTCCCAGAGGCGTAACCCCGTTAACACCTTTCTAGACACCTACTTGATCGGCTAATTGTAATGTGTAAAAACTCTCCCAAGAGTAACTCTTACTCGCAGCGGGTATCGGGATCCAACTATCTTATAGAAGGTATGCAATCTCATTGCAAATTTCAACACTTGAAATTCCCGATAATATTTTGCCCCTAGCACTTATGACCTTAACTAAGGTCAACATATCATAAGCACTAGTCAAGTTCTACCCGTCATTTCATGATTAATCAGAACCACCCTACATGACCCTCAACTATGGTCGACATAATCATATGAATGTCCTAACTAATCGCATTATATGCTGTGTAGGAAGACATCACTTAGCTACCGTACACTACGCCTCAACTAAAGTCGACATACGCAGCACGAAGACTAAGTACTCTGCTTCCTAAAATGACGAAGGGTTACGACAGGTTTTTAAGAAAACCTTTTTGCGTAATGAACTTGATATCGTTGTAGAATCGAGTGATTTTAAATGGAATGTTTTAGAGGCCTTTTCTAGCTTCGCTAAAGAGGTCACTCCTGGTGAAGGGATCGTCGGCTCTTTCCTCATCGAATAAGGTGCAGGATATTTCACAAATATCACTATGCAAAGCAAGAACTATAGAAGCAATCAAAAGACAAATCGAGTTTGTAGCATCTGCTAGTTTTACTAAAGAGGTCACTCCCGGTGAAGGGATCTCGGCTCTTTCCTTATCCAATAAGGTGCTGGATGTTCTACAAGGAACACCGCTATGTAAAGCAAGAACTAGAGCTACCAGTTTTTAAACAAGTTTCTACAACATCTTAGGTTTCTTTTAGTTCCATTAATCTCATTAATGAAGTCCCATTTTAATATGCTTCACAAGCATCACATTTGAAACGAAATCTGCAATATAACATATATCTCAAATATAGATAATATAAACATTCGTCTCGGGCAGTAATATGATCTCATCACAGAACATTGCAGCAGAAGAAAATATATGAAATATTGGATATACTAGGACGTCCGTGTTTTGAATACGAGCCTGTATAAAATACGGATTCCACGGTCGTGATGAATAGCCAAACCCACATCCCTAGACCCCTACGAGAGCGGCAAGTAACACTGCCAATTCTAGGGTTAGGAGACCCTGTCTCGACTCCTCGAGATGGTCTCCCACTGGACCCTAGAACTGGGTTACTTGTGCTCCCCGCCTTGGGTCTACCTAATGCGGAAAAGTAAATAATATACAATGGTGACATTATCCTCAGCCCCGGAAGTGCCCCAATAAAAGAATATTACATACAAATGAATTTTACATGAATGAAAAAGAAAAAACTCTCATCTCACATGAAACCCCCGGCTATTCTGAACGCGATGATCCAATATAACATATCACAGCAACACATAGTATCTCATATCATCAACTTAAGCAAGTATGCGTATCCTGATTTTCGTTGATGTATAGCAACGAAGCCGGCGATACACCACATACTACGCTTACGATCACAGAAAAAAAAGTGTAAAACTACAACAGTTGGAATTCGCAATCTCCTTAGACATCGCATGCCTAACCAAAAGAATTCCTTAGACATCGCATGCCTAACAATTATAAACCCCGCATTTTAGTCTCATTATCGAAAACTCTTTTCAATATCAAGTCGGGCAATTCAACAAGATTCCCGACATCCTGATCGTATACTCGACGCAAACTTCAGTAGACGGCCACACCCCCGGATGCCGTCGACGAAGTGCACTAAAGCGGAACACCGCTGCCGCGAGCACCCGAACAGATGCTTTTGGCGACGGGGTTCTCCTATAGTCACTTGGTCGGGGCTATGGGGCGTGGCTGTCTGTTAAGTTTACCCGGCGAGTATCCGCGTACGCTATGTGATTGCGACGGACTTTTGATCACATCAAAATTCCGTGGCAACCGATCATCTGAGACTGAACTGCTAGATTTATAACATTCAAATTAGTTATCTCATAACTACATGTGGATTCCAAATATTGTATCACATTCCAGATAAATAGACAATGTTAAACTTTCCGATCGAATAATCAAACATCCAAGATTTCCCCAATATATCTCAACGGTTGAAATCAGTTTAAAAACATCCATCACATGCTACAGTACCGATGGTCCAGCCAAAGAAGGGTCAAGCCAACGCCTCACATGTGGCACGCCGTACTGCCGTAAACCCTAAGGTTTATAGGTAGTTCAAGACGGTCACATAATCGAGTTAAGGTTTGTTGTCTTCTAGAGGGTCCACCGCGTTACTTGCACGACTTAGAAAGTTTCAAACTCGAGAAAAAATACAACTTTTTGAAAAAAAAATCCGACTGGGGAAAAGGCGAGTTATTGATATCCGTTCGAACTTTTTAACACGATCTAAAAATTACTCGGACAAAACTAAACGAAGTTAAATTATCCGATCGAATCAACGAGTCCCCAATACAACCCAAGAAAACTCAACACTTGAGTGGAATTAAACAATTCCCAGAAAAAAAAATGACAAGAAAGGACCTAGGAATAATTATATGAAATATGAGGGACTAAGTCAAATTTTGGCCGCGGAACCGCCGCCAAACCCTTGGTTTGGCCGCGGTTCCGTGGTCAAATAATTGACTTAGTGGACCGTAATTCACAGTAATTCTTAGTTTTTCCTGCTTGTTTTTCTGAGCATTTTTAATTCATAAAAAACCACATTTTTGAAAAATGTACAGAGAAGGGTAAACATCGGGGTTTCCGGGATCGATCGGACTTTAAACTTCGTCTAGACTTCGCCTAAAGCTCTAGCTTGGCTCTGAGACCATTGTAGGGTTGCTATGCACGCGCACAAGGGTCTACGAGACATCAACCATGCCCGATTAAAAATTTAGCCATGCCGAACAACCCGAAACCGAATCTTTAAACTAGAATTTAGGCGAAAACAAGTATGTTAAACACTTTAACACTAAGTGAGAGGGATTACAGCCTTTGTAGATCCGGTCCTTCACTTCTAAAGCTCCGTCTTGAAGTCCCTTCGCTGCGATCATCATGTTCCAGACTCTCGAGAAGTTCTAAGAAGAGAAAGATGCAGTCTTGCTTCCGATCTTCGATACAAAGATGATCTACCTTGAAGTTTCGTTAACACAAGCTAACACTCATAATATGAAGTGAACACCCTCATCTAAATGGCAAGGATAGATGAGAATGATGTAGTAGGATTTTTGCTCTCTTTTATTATCTTTTTCTAACACTCATTTATCACTTGGAAAAAGCTAGTGAGCTTTTTCATGAAAGAAAGATGAAGGAAGAAGAAGACAAATAATATGAATTCCTTTTGTGATGAATAATGCAAAGAAGATAATGATGAATAATGCAACCATGGTTGCTAAACCTTTGTAGAGAATTAACCAAGGGTGTAGGGTTTGGGTTAGGTTAAAGATGAGTCATAACAAAATATTTTTCACAAAACAAAACTAAACCTTCTAGAATTATCTAGAAAGCATAAACCCAAATCAAACCCTAATCTTGTTTAATCTCTACTAAACATGTTGCATTAGTTATCATATCATGTTACAATATTATATATCACATATATAATATTTATTGTAACCAAATAAAATAATACGTTTAACATATATCGCATATATATCAATGTATTACCCGAGTGAGAAAAAGAATCTTTTAGTGAGCTAATATTATTTAATGTAATTTAATATATCATATATATTATTATACATAAAATTATCGAATCAACACTTGATCCGACAATCCGGTTATATCGCATATAACTGACTAATATATCATTTACCGATTCATCGAATCAACACTTGATCTGATGATCCGGCTGATATCATATATCGCGAGAATAGAATACGGTATCTCAAATCGCATTATCCTCGGTCCTGCACATAACATATATGATCCCTTACTCCGTTTTGCCTGAGCCAAGAAACTTCTGTGTAGGACTCTAAAGAATCGTCAATACGTCGGCAATAGTTGATGATCATATCAAACACCCACAAGCTGCAAGCGGTCAGTTAAACGTAACAGCTACCCAGGTATTTAGCGCTCAGAAGATCAACAAGCAAGCCTGTACATTCTCCTATGAATCCAATCAGTAACACTCCCGTACAGTCCGGTCTCGTCGTCTGATATGTCGCTTATCTCGCCTAGGGGTGGTAAACGTCAGACCCAGTAGCTCGATAAGTCGTGTCGATATGAGGTCTATAACAGTTCGAGAAACTACTGATAACACTTACCAGTAAATCTCAGCAACCATGGCCAGGGATTTCCGGTTATAGCCAATCGAACACAGCACAATATCAACTCCCTATATCGGGAGAGACGAATCCCCTCCTATCGCTCATTGCCTCCATGTGATTCGGGACTGTACCCAAAAGCCACTTTTTGCACACCCTCTTCGACGTCGAATGATGGAAATCAAAGCACAGTGGGAATCACACAAGACTCTATGACGGTCTCGGATCAACAGACTACTCTGTACCAGTATCAACGGAGAACTGCCATCTGACGTGAGGTATAATACCATCTGGGAGTTCTCGGCGAGTCCGTCCAATGTACCCAGTCTCCACTGAGCACCCGTACACCATCCTTGTTGTCAAACACCGATGGATATGGGATCATCCATCGCCCATCATATGGGTCAAGATGCATATACGCTAGTCTACTCTGGTGTATCGATGCCCATTCTCGATACACCCTCGACTAGGAACAGTTATAGGATGTACTCGTCGACTACCGCGGCCCCACTAGTATGATCTCATCATAGTCCCAGTAGTCGAGTACAGATCCTAAGGGCTTTATCAACATGTATATAGAGACAATCAGAGTACATGTTAAGATAAAGTTCAACCAGATAGTATACTATCATGTCGAGCAAGAAAGTCCTCCCTATATATGTCCAAGCATCCATTACATTATATATCATACGTACATTAACGGCCTTTAGGGCATACATATAACTAACTCATGGTTGAGATAAAGTTTTAGTGACACTATCCTACACTCCCCACTCTCCACTACTAGAAATTTTGAAGTGTCGGTTGGCTCACTTTGCAAACTTAAAGCCTGCGCCGTTTCCCTCGGGTGGATCATCGGAGATGAAGGAAGACCGGCGACCAAAGTCGATCTGCATCACTAGGATCCAGGAAGCGGTTGAAGACCCGAAGGACTTGGTTCATTAGGTATAACTGTTCTATCTCTTTGTATTTGGTTTGCTAGTTTTATTGTTTATGGGTTCGATCTTGGGATTGGGTTCCGTCGGCGCCAGAGTTTTATTCGTCGTTTTTGTTCCGCACCGGCCGCTTTTGATGGCCGAGGCGCTGGCATAACCCAGCAGAGTTTTCTCGGCTCTTGAACGATATCATTCACCCACTTCGAGGAGGAGGAGGAACCATTTGTGGGTGCATGGTGGACCCGGTGCGGTACCCCGAGGCAAGAAGGTTGTGGATGATGGCGTTGAGCCTGTGACAGGGGAGTATTACTAACCGGTGACTTCATTTGTAACTCGTTGGATATCCAGAGGATACCGGTCGGAGTTTGGGCCAGTCCGGATAGCCGGAGCCCAGGGGCCAGTCCGGATAGCTGGAGCCCTAGATTTTGAGATTTGATGATACATGCCAGTCCGGATAGCCGGAGCCTGAGATATTGAGATATGTTTTATGTCGATGCTAGACACTGATTTATGTTGATTGCATTGATGATATTTCGAGTTATATACAGATATCTTACTAAACATGAAAACAATTTTATCATTTAGATGTATTCTGTTTTCATGCATTCATACCTCATACATATGATATATTGCTACCTGAGGCACTGACATGAGCACATGAGATTACACTTATGTATAGATGTTTACCCTTGCCACCTTTTCATGCTTCAGACCTTTTCATATTGAGGATTTATATTACTGATCGTATTGACCTAGGATTGAGTCATACATACGATTTCTTCTCTGTGTTGTTTTCTACTCACGAGTTGGCAACTCGACCCGTTGTGCCACAGTTCTTGCAGGTTTTTGCCGTACAGGTTTCATTGCGGCTTCCATGCACACCGCTTCCCTTCCGGGCGATTGCTTTGGTAGGTGGGTTCACTCGCATCGTGACCACCCTTGTATTTTATTTTCATTGTCGTATCTAGAAACTCTATCAAGCAGACTTGTATTATTTATAGACTTAGAAGACCAGTTGTATATTATTTCGACCTTAGAGTCGCGCGTTGTATTATTATTGGTTTTCGTATTGATTTTGAGTTTCCTTTTGAGTTTTGATCCTCGCCATTCGGCGTTGTATATTATTTTTCTTGCGTGGTTGTGACCGTCGATTGACAAAGAGCTAGCGCCCGCTTGGGGATACCTTTTATCATTTTGTATACTATTCATGTTGTTCCCCGTTCGGGGCCAGTATTTACAAGGGAAAGTCTGCCGAAATTTTCAGAAAAGACTTGATGTTTTTAAAACGCATAATTCGGCTTATGCTATTAAAACCACCTGCTTTAAATAAGTTCTCCTTTAATTATTATTTAAAATGGTTTTAGATTTCTAGGATTTTAGCTTACTTGAATTAGATGGGGTCCTATAGACTTTCAAATGATTCAAGTGCCAGTCACGCGCCATTTCGGGTCGTGACAAACATATTCCCTTGCGAATGCTTGGGATATCCAATAAACTTCCACAGAACTGAGCTTGCCTCGAGTTTGTCCGATTTTTCTTTTAGACATAGGCCGGACAAACCAAATCTTAAATTACTTAAGAGATGGGGCACTTCCCATAGCATATCACATATGGAGTGGTAGACACCTGATTTAGTTGGAACCCTATTCAATAGGTATGCATCTGCTCAAGTGCATAACCCCCGAAAGGAAATAGGTAACTCAGTAATACTCATCATAGAGCACACCATATCACATAGGGTGCGATTGCTCCGCCCCGATACACCTACCTGCTATGGTGTATACGGAGGAGTAATGCTGAGAGAGATTCTCATTCTCCTTTAGAATAGTCCAGGAATTCCGTGCTCAAGTATTCTCCTCCCTGATCACATCTTAGGACATAATTTTTATACCGTTTTTGTTTCTCTACTTCTATCTTATATTCTTTGAATTTCTCAAAAGCTTCAGACTTGCATTTCAACAGGAACACATGTGCGAATCTTGAGAGATTATCAGTGAATGTAATGAAGTACAAAGAATCTGTCCTGGCATGTGTAGACAGGGAACCTACATACATCATCATGTATCAATCCCAAGAGTTCACTAACTCTTTCTCTGTTTCCAATAACGGAACTATGGTCATCTTATCTCTGTGACATGACTGGCAAGTTTCACAAGATGTAAATTCAAACTGATTTAAATATGCATCTAAATATAACTTAGCTAGTCGGGTCGCAATGATATGACCTTGTCTACAATGCCTCAAGAAGGATTCGTTCATTTCTGAACTCTTCCTCTTGTGTGTGTTCTGCACGTTAAGAACTGTTGTTTGATTTAGAACGTATATGCTTTTAGATAACGTGCCAGAACCGATCAGCTCTTGATATAGGAAATGTTCAAAACATTATCCAACAATACAAAATTATATCCTTCTTTACTAAATAAAAAGACTGATATGATGTTGTATATCAGGTTCGGTATCTAATAACATTCGTTCAGAATCAATGTATTTGGTAATACATGGTGATAACTGCCAACATACTTGGCTGCAACACATGCACCGTTTCCAACTCTTGAAACTTATCACCCATTCCCAGTTCTCTACCTATCTATAGCCCATGTAACAGATTACATATGTGGGATCCTGATCTGGTATCTCATACCCAGGACGTAGAGGATACAGAGAAACAGTTCTCGGTAATGAACACACACCGAAGAAGATGCATCATCATGCACTTTCTTCGTTTGGGCGGCATGGGAATCCTGGTAATCCCCTATTTCCTGCTCGGTCTTATAACAATTATAAGTTGGAGCGGAACCAACGTTCCCCAGCTCAGTATAACAAGCGGGTTTGGTCAAAACATCTATATTATTATTTTGATTAAGGCGTGACATGGTAGCTACCTGGAGAGAGAGAGAAGAAAACACTCAGCGTATGCTCTTGCAAGATTAGATTGGTTATTAATTTATCTAATCAGGATGGCTCCCACTATTTTAGTCAAATCTACCTGCAAACCCTAATAGGTAAGAATAGCCGGGATTAATTACACCCTACAAGTTCGCCAATCTTTCGGCCAGGCTAGTTTCGGTACTTCGAGGGAGGTTCATCGTGCTTTCGCACGGACCTAATTAAAATAATACTTGTTTTCCTAGGGGTATAACCCCGTTGACACCTTTCTAGACACCTACTTGATCGGCTAATTGTGATGTGTAAAACTCTCCCAGGAGTAACTCTTACTCGCAGTGGGTATCGGGATCCAACCATCTCATAGAAGGTATGCAACCTCATTGCAAATTTCAACACTTGAAATTCCCAAAAATATTTTGCCCCTAGTGACTTATGACCTTAACTATAGTCAACAAATCATAAGCACTAGTCAAGTTCTACCCGTTCATTTCGTGATTAATTAGACCCACCCACATGACCCTTAACTATGGTCAACAAAGTTACTTGATTGTCCGAATTAATCGCATCATCTGCTTTGTAGGAAGACATCACTTAGCTACCGCACACAGCGCCTTAACTAAGGTCAACAAACGCAGCACGAATACTAAGTACTCTACTTCCCAAAATGACGGAGGGTTACGGCAGGATTTTAAGAAAACCTTTTGCGTAATGAACTTGATATCGTTGTAGAATCGAGTGAATTAAAATGGAGTGTTTTTTAGGCTTTTAATAGTTTTGCTAAAGAGGTCACAATGCAAAGCCAAAACTATAAAAGCAATCAAAAGACAAACCGAGTTTGTAACATCTGCTAGTTTTTCTAAAGAGGTCACTCCCGGTGAAGGGATCTCGGCTCTTTCCTTATCGAATAAGGTGATGGATATTCTACAAGGAATACCGCTATGCAAATCAAGAACTAGAGCTACCAGATTTCGAGACAAGTTTCTACAACATCCTTAGGTTTCTTTTATTTCATTAATCTAATTAATGAAGTCCCATTTATTATGCTTCCCAAGCACCACATATGAAACGAAAGCAGCAATATTAATTATATCTCATATATATAATATAGGCATTCATCTGAACATATCATAGTGATCACATCACAGAGCAGCAGAAGATAACATATGAAATATTGGATATACTACGATTTTCGTGTTTAAAATTAAGCCTGTATAAAACACGGATTCCACGGTCGTGATGAATAGCCAAACCCACATCCCTAGACCCCTACGAGAGCGGAAAGCAACCCTACCAATTTTAGAGTTAGAAGACCCGGTCTCGACTCCTCGAGATGGTCTCCCACTGGACCCTAGAACCCGGTTACTTGTGCTCCACGCCTTGGGTCTATCCTAATGCGGAAAAGTAAATAATATACATCAACGGTGACATCTTCCTCAACCCAGAAGTGCCCCAATAAAAGAATATTACATATAATGAATTTTACATGAATGAAAATGAAAAACTCTCATCTCACATAAAACGCCCCGGCTATTCAAAACACGACGATCCAATATAACATATTACAGCAACACATAACATCACATGTCATCAACATAAGTAAATATGTGTATCCCAATTGTCGTTGACATATAGCAACGAAACCGGCGATACACCACATATTACACTTACGGTCGCAGAAAAGGAAGTGAAAAACTACAACAGTTGGAATCCACAACCACCTTCGACATCATAAACCCAATGTATCACATACTTTGGATTTCATGCCTAACCAAATAAATTCCTTAGACATCGCATGACTAACAATTATAAACCCCGCATTTCAGTCTCGATCTCGAAAACACTTTTCAATATATAGTCGAGCAATTCAACAAGATTTCCGATAACCTGATGGAATGCTCGTCGGAAACTTTAGCAGACGGCTGCATCCCCCGATGCGGTCGACGAAGTGCACTAAGGCGGAACACCGCGGCCGCGAGCACCTGAACGGATGCTTTTGTCGACGGGGTTCTCCTAAAGTCACTTGGTCGGGGCTATGGGGCGTGGCTATCTAATAATTTTACCCGGCGAGTATTCTCTTACGCTACGTGATTGCGACAGACTTTTGATCACATCAAAATCCCGTGGCAAACGATCAAATGAGACTAAATTGCTAGATTTATAACATTCAAATTAGTTATCTCATAACTACTTTTGTGGATTCCAAATATTTTATCCCATCACATGATACCCGGACGACGTTAAACTTTTCGATCGAATCATCAAAGTCCCACAATTTCCCGAGAGCTCAACACTTGAGCACGGTTTAATAATACCCAGAATATGCCAGAGTACCTATGCACCAGCCGTAGAAGGGCAAACCCAAGCCTCACTCATGTCGCCACGGAACTGCGGCAAACCCTAAGGTATGACCGCGGTTCCGTGATCCAAAAAGTCGAGTTAAGTTTTCATTCTTCTAGAGGGTTCATAGAATTACTTGCATATTTTTCCGAATAAGTTAAACTTGGAAAAATGGGTTTTTGACATTCGATCGAGCTTTTTAACTTCGCCTAGACAACATGCGACAACTCGAAACAATGTTAAAACTACGAATACGAAACACTCCGAATTGCTTATAGTGTAAGATCATATCACATGCAAACTTTGAAAATACAAACAACACCTGAAACACCAAAACCCAGTCATTGGAACACAAAAAAATTTCGAAGCCAAAATTCCTTTACAAAACCGGCCAGCTCGGGAAAAACCATGATGTGATCGGCCAAATTTCTACCAAAGTGCTTCAAATTTCTTCTGTGTTCATGTCATATCACATATCACATTCTGCGGTTGTCTAAAAAAATTTTAGAGGACTTTTTAAAATCGACAGAAAATGAGTTTTCTTGTTTCAAGTTGCGGAGTATTTCGGTTTCATAATCTTAACAAAATCCATCTAATTTTCTAGCTTGGATCTGATACCACTGAAGGGTTGCCTAGCACGGCAGTAAGGTTTCGGGAGGTATCATCCTTGCCATATTAAATTTTTTGCCGTTCTAGCTAACCCTAACCCTAGAATCGTATACTAGAAATCCGACAGAATTAAAATGCAAACAACTTTGCGAATAAAGTGAACAAGGAATACAACGTTTGTAGACCGGTCCTTCACTTCATTAGCTCTGTGTAGTAGTCCCTTCGCTGCGATCATGAACTTCCGGACTCTAGAGAGGCTCCCATGAAGTAATGAACAAGCATGCATCGAAGTTTTCGAGGCCGAAGATGATCTACGTCTAGGAGACACTAACCCAAACTATCTCTTCACTAATTGTGGAATTAGTGAAGCAAACACCTTATACTAAATAGAAAGTAGTAGAGGATAATGAAGTAGGAAGTGGGCTCACTTTAGATTTGATTTTCTCACATGTTTTCTCTCTTCTCCATTGAAGCTAGATAGCTTGAGAGGAAGAAAAATAAGAAAACTCTCATGGAATTAACCAAGTGAAGATGGCAACCTTAGGTGAGTTAAGAATCATATACTTGTTAGTTGTATGTATGCCCTAGAGGACAGTATTGTACAGATGATGTATATTATATTGGATGCTTGGACATATATAGAGATGACTTTCTTGCTCGATATGATAGTATGCTATCTGGTTACTCTTTATCTTAATATGTACACTTGTCTCTTTACACTGTCTTATAGTTACATATTGGTAAAGCCCTTAGGATGTGTGCTTGACTACCTGGACTATGATACAGATCATACTAGTGGGGACATGGTAGTCCATAGGTACATCTTTCAAGGTCCCTAGTCGTAGGTGTATCGAGACGGGGCATCGATATACCAGTGTAGACTTGCGTATACGCTTCTCGACCCATGAGATGGGCGATGGATGATCCCATATCCATTGGTGTTTGACATCAGAGATGGTATACGGGTGCTTAGTGGAGAATGGGTACACTGGACGGACTCGCCGAGAACTCCCAGATGGTATTATACCTTACGTCAGATGGCAGTTCTCAGGTGACACTTGTGCAGGTTAGTCTGTAGACCCGAGATCGTCATAGAGTCTTGTGTGATTCCTACTGTGCTTTGATCTCCACCTTACCACGTCCATGAGGACGTGCAAAACGGTGGTCTTTGGGTACAGTCCCGAGTCACATAGAGGCAATGAGCGATAGGAGGGGTTTCGTCTCTCCCGGTATTGGGGATTGATGTTGCGCTGTGCTCGATTGGCCGTAACAGGGAAGTCCCTGGCCAGGGCTGATCAGAGATTTGCTGGTAAGTGTTACCAGTAGTTTCTCGACCCGTTATGAGCCTCACATCGGCACGACTTATCGGTTATTGGGGTCTGACGTATACCACCCCTAGACTTGATATGCGACATATCAGACGAACAGACCGGACTGTACGGTAAGTGTTACTGGTTGGATTCACAGGAGTGTGAGCGGGATTGCTCGTCGATCTTCTGATCGCTCAATACCCGGGTGGCCGTTATGTTTAGCAGACTATTTGCGGCTTGTGGGTGCTTGATATGATCATCATCTGCTACCGGCGTATTGACGAGTCTTTAGAGTCCTACACAGAGGTTTTCTGGCTCAAGCGAAACGAAATAGGAGCGCATATGAGATATGTGCGGGAGCGAGAATAATGCGTGTATGTGATACCGTATTTCATTCTCGCGATGAATGTATCGATTGGTTATATGCGATATAACCTAGATATCGAATCAAGGATTGATTCGATAAGCCGATACATAGGATACTAGTCGGTTATATGCGATATGACCGGATCGTTAAATCAAGTGTTGATTTAATGATTTAATGTATAATTATATATTTGATATATTGCTTTGCATTAACTAGTATTGGTTCATTTTAAAAGGATTTTCTCACTTGATGCACATTGTATATGTGATATATTTTTTGTGTACTTGTTTGTATCATGTTTGATGGTACTTGCTCACTTGGGTTTATGTAATGATTAAACCATGGTTATATGAATGGTTAGGGTTTTGATTATTTACTTAGTTATTTATTTATTTATTCATTTTGGATATTATTAAGAATGGTGGCTTATTTTGTTTCTATGTTGAAGCTTCTTGAAGCTTTGACAAAGTCCACCATTCTTATCTCATCCTTAACCCTAACCATTCCAACTAACCTTAGTTTAATCTCTACACTTGACCATGGTTTGTATATGATAAGTATTCATATTAATTTCATTTTAAATAAGAAACTTATCATATTCTTAAGCTTCTCCTTCTTCTTCTTCAAGAAAAACCTTGTCTTCAACAATGGCATCTTGAGCAAAAGTGTGAGAAATCCAATTCTAAAGTGAACCCACCTCCTATTTCTTCACCCTCTACCTCTTGCCAAGTTGTTTTGGGTGTTTTCTTCACAAGTTTCACAACTTGGTGAAGTCGGAGCTAGATCTTGTGAAACCTCGACGTAGATCATCTTCGGCACGAAGCCGACGACCTTGCCCGCCCATTTCTCCGATGAAGCCGATGCTTGAGTTCGGGATTCGAGACGGACAGCGAGAGGACGTCTACGTGGAGCTAAGGAAGTGGATATCCGGATCTACAAAGGTTGTAGTTTCTTATCTTTAGTTAAGTTGTTAACTATATTCGTATTTCGCCTAGAATTCTAGTCGACGATCCGTATTAGGGTTTCTCGGCACCCATAAAATTTGAAATTGGCATGGTTGATGCCTTGTGAGACCTCTATAGTGTGCCTAGGAACCCTACAGTGGTATCAGAGCCTAGCTAGAGCCTTAGGCGAAGTCTAGACGACGTTTGAAACCCGAACGAACCCGAAACCCTAAAACCCAAGTGCTCTCTGGACTTTTTCTAAAATCTGGGATTTTTCCATATTAAAAATGCTTAAAAAATTCCGCAGGGAAATCTAAGAATTACGAAGCAAAATTTATCCCATGAACAGTAAAGAGTGCGAAGGAACCACGGCAGAAGCCTGGCTTCTGCGGCAATATGATGACATCATCACTCCCATTTTGCACAGTAATTACTATTTTATTATGCTGAATTTTCTGGTAATTTTTAATTTGACTCAAGAGTTGAGTGTTCTGGGGTTGTATTGGGAATCGACGATTCGATCGGATTATCAAATCTTGTCTATGTGGCTTTCCGGATAACTTTAGAATATGTTAAAAAGTTCGACCGGATATAAATACCCAACTTTTCCCCTGCCGGAAAATTTCCAAGTGTTGGATTTTTCTGTGGTTTAAGGATGTTCTGAGTAGTGCAAGTAACACGATGGTCCCTCTAGAAGACAACAAACCTTAACTCGATTATGTGACCGTCTTGAACTGCCCTTTGAACCTTCGGGTTTGGGGTAGTACGGCGTGCCACATGTGAGGCGTTGGCTTGACCCTTCTACGGCTGGACCGTTGGTACTAAGGCATGAAGTGAATGTCTTTGAACCTATTTCATGTGTTGAACGGTTTCGGGAAAACTTAGGTGTTCGAATGTTCGATCGGAAATTTTAATATATTCTATTTATCCGGAATGGGATACAATAATTGGAATTCACAAACAGTTATGAGATAACTGAATGAATGTTATAAATCTAGCGGTTTAGTTTCACTTGATATTGAAAAGAGTTTTCGATAATGAGACTAAAATGCGGGGTTTATAACTGTTAGGCATGTGATGTCTAAGTATTTCATTTGATTAGGCATGTGATGTCTAAAAGGGTTGCGGATTCCATCTGTTGTAGTTTTACAAATTTTTTTCTGTGACCGTAAGTGTAATATGTGATATCGCCGGTTTCGTTGCTATATGTCAACGACAATTGGGATGCGCATATTTACTTACGTTGATGACATGTGATGTTATGTGTTGCTGGATATGTTATATTGGATCGTCGTGTTCGAATAGCCGGGGGGTTTTATGTGAGATGAGCGTTTTTTCATTTTCATTCATGTAAAAACTTGTATGTAATATTCTTTTATTTGGGGCACTTCCAGGTTGCGGAAGTCGTCACCTTTTGTATATTATTTACTTTTCCGCATTAGGATAGACCCAAGGAGGGGAGCACAAGTAACCGGGTTCTGGGGTTCAGTGGGAGACCAACTTGAGGAGTCGAGTCCGGGTCTCCTAACCTAAGAATTGGCAGGGTTGCTTGCCGCTCTCGTAGGGGTCTAAGGGTGTGGGATTGGCTATTCATCACGACCGTGGAATCCTTATTTTATACTGGCCCGTATTGAAAACATGGACGTCCTAGTATATCCAATATTTCATATGATATTTTTCTGCTGCGATATCTGTGATGTGATCATGTGATGTTCTGTGATAGATACAGTATATAGTATATATGATATATTATATATAGACGTTACTTATGTTTTGCATCCGCACCAGCCCTGCCCTGCTCTGTCGTTAGTTACCTAACCTAACGGTGCACGAGGGGACATCGAGGCGAATGCGGATGGCATAAGTGTACGTCGTATTTATCTGTGATGTTTAGGTATTTAAATGATGGGACTTCATTAATGTGATTAATGAAAGAAAAGAAACCAAATGATGTTGTAGAATCAAATTTTAAATAAAACAGGTAGCTACAGTTCTTGCTTGGCATAGCGGTATATATGATATACCCTGCACCTTATTCGATGAGGAAAGGACCGAGATCCCTTTACCGGGAGTGACTCCTTTAGCAATAACTGGCAGATGCTACACACTCGGTTTGACTTTTGATTGCTTCTATAGTTTCTGCTTTGCACAGTGATATATATGATATATCCCGCACCTCATTCGACGAGGAAAGGGCCGACGATCCCTTCACCGGGAGTGACACCTTTAGCAAAACTAGAAAAGCCTCAAAATCACTCCATTTCAAAACATCATTTTGATTCTACAACGATATCAAGATCATTACGCTCATGGTTTTCAGAAAAACCTGCGTAGCCCTCCATCATTTCAGATAAGTACTACTTAGTATTCGTGCTACGGTAGTTTGGCATTCGTCAAGGCATAGTGTACGGTAGCTAACTAGTATTTATCTGCTTATGCATATGATGCAGATTGGATTAGGGTATTCGTACGGCGTTGTTTGGCATTCGTCAAGGGTCGTGCGGGTGGGTTTAATTCAATCAAGAAATGTACGGGTTGAACTTGACTAGTGGACTATGGGTTGTTTGGCATTCGTCAAGGTCATAGAACACTAGGGGTAAAATATTATTTGGAATTTCAAGTGTTGAAATTTGCAATGAGATTGCATACCTTCTATGAGATAGTTGGATCCCGATACCCACTGCGAGTAAGAGTTACTCCTGGGAGAGTTTTACACATTACAATTAGCCGATCAAGTAGGTGTCTAGAAAGGTGTCAACGGGGTTACGCCTCTGGGAAAATGAGGTTTACATTAATTAGGTTCGTGCGAAAGCACGGGGGACCTCCCTCAAAGTACCGACACTGGCCTGGCTGAAAGATTGGCGAACTTGTAGTGTGTAATTAATCCCGGCTAGTCTTTCCTTTTAGGGTTTGAAGGAAGATTTGATAAAAACCAGTGGGAACCATCCTGATTAGATAAGATAATAACCAATCTGATCTTGCAAGAGCATACGCTAAAGTGTTTTCTTCTCTCTCTCTCCAGGTAGCTACCATGTCATGCCCTAATAAAGATAATAATATGGATGTATTGACCGAACCCGCATGTTATACTGTGCAGGGGAACGTTGGACCCGTTCTTTCTTATAAGAGTTATAAGACTGAACAGGGAATATGAGAATATCTAGATTCTCAAGCCGCCCAAAAGAACATGCATGTTGATGCATCTTCTTCGGGTGTGTTAGTTATTAAGAACTGTTTTTCAGTTCACCCTACGTCCGGGGTATTAGATACCGGATCAGGATCCCACATATGTAAGCAGTTACATGGGCTACGGAAAGGTAGAGAACTGGGTAAAGGTGATCATTCCGTTCAAGTAGGGAATGGTGCAAATGTTGCAGCCAAAGCAGTTGGCGAATATCACCTAGTATTACCAAGTGGTGATACAATGATTCTGAATGAGTGCTATTATATACCGAACATGATGTGCAACATTATATCAGTTTTTTTATTGAGTAAAGAAGGATATAATTTTGTAGTACAGGATAATGTTATGAACATATTCCTAGATCAAAAGTTGATTGCATCAGGCTCGTTACATAATGGCATATTCATTCTAAATCAAAATGCAGTCCTCAATATACAAAACACACACAAGAGGAAAAGTTCAGAAATGAACGAATCCTACTTGTGGCATTGTAGACTTAGTCATATCAATGCAAAACGACTGGCTAAGTTACATAAGGATGGTTATTTGAATCCGTTCGAATTATCATCTTATGATACTTGCCATTCATGTCTCAAAGGAAAAATGACCAAATCTCCGTTTAGTGGATACGGAGAAAGAGTTACTGAACTCTTAGGACTGGTACATAGTGATGTATGCGGTCCCATGTCTACCCATGCCAGGAATGGTTCTTCCTACTTCATTACATTCACTGACGATCTCTCTGGATACGGGCATGTGTTCCTAATGAAACACAAGTCTGAAGCTTTTGAGAAATTCAGAGAATATAAGCAAGAAGTAGAGAACCAAACGGACAAAAGTATTAAGATCCTTCGATCTGATCGAGGAGGAGAATACTTGAGCAATGAGTTCCAAGATTATCTAAAAGAGAATGGGATTCTCTCTCAGCTTACTCCACCTTATACACCACAGCACAACGGTGTATCGGAACGAAGGAATCGCACCCTATTAGATATGGTGCGTTCAATGATGAGTACAGCTGAGTTACCTATTTCCTTCTGGGGGTATGCGCTTGAGACAGCCATACACCTATTGAATATGGTTCCTACAAAATCAGTGCCTACCACTCCATATGAGATATGGAAAGGGAAGAGACCATCTCTTAAGTATGTTAAGATATGGGGTTGTCCAGCCTATGTCAAAAGACAAAATCCGGACAAACTCGAGGCAAGATCAGTCTTATGTAAGTTTGTAGGATATCCCAAAAATTCATAAGGGTATATCTTCTACCACCCCGAGGAACAAAAGGTGTTTTTTTATCGACATGCCACTTTCTTAGAAAAAGGTTTTCTTATGAAACAGATTAGTGGCAATGAGGTAGAACTGGAAGAGGTTTCAGCAACACAAACTATAACTGAAGATTTAGTAGAACCAGAGGATTCAGTAGTACCCGACGAACCCCAGCCTCTCCGCCGATCTAGCAGGGTTTCTCGTCCACCTGAGAGATACTACGGTTTTCTCATTGACGGTGGAAGCGAAGATTGCATCATGGAGGATGATGACCCAACTAGCTTCGAGCAGGCCATCACGAGTAGGGACTCAGTGAAATGGCTGGATGCTATGCGGTCCGAGATGGAATCCATGTACACCAACAAAGTATAGACTTTGGATGTTGCCCCTGAAGGGGTAAAACCCATCGGGAGCAAGTGGATCTTCAAGAAGAAACTTGGTGTAGATGGGAAAGTGGAGACTTTCAAAGCTAGACTTGTTGCAAAGGGTTTTCGTCAAAGACCAGGTGTGGACTATGACGAGACCTTTTCTCCAGTGGCTATGCTTAAATCCATCCGGATCATGCTTGCCATCGCTGCATATCATGATTACGAAATCTGGCAAATGGATGTTAAGACCGCCTTTCTAAATGGTGATTTAGAAGAGTGCGTGTACATGACTCAGCCAGAGGGCTTCGTAGACAGTGGGAGCAGCGGGAAGGTGTGCAAGCTGCTTAAATCCATTTATGGATTAAAGCAAGCATCGCGGAGTTGGAACATCTGCTTTGACGTCGTTATCAAA
This sequence comes from Agapanthus africanus, assembly GCA_030015575.1. Classification (NCBI taxonomy): domain Eukaryota; kingdom Viridiplantae; phylum Streptophyta; class Magnoliopsida; order Asparagales; family Amaryllidaceae; genus Agapanthus; species Agapanthus africanus. The sequence goes on from JASDDO010000029.1 coordinate 223,965,184, forward strand.
GAGTTTGATTCCGTCAAAAACCCAGATGAACCTTGTATCTACAAGAAGGTAGCAGAGAGTAAGGTTGTCTTCCTCGTATTGTACGTGGACGACATACTCTTGATAAGAAATGATATTCCTATGCTGCAATCGGTCAAGCTCTTCTTATCACAAAGATTCTCAATGAAAGATCTTGGTGATGCCTCCTGCATATTGTGAATTAGGATCTATAGAGATAGATCCAAACGGATATTGGGATTGTCCCAATCCAGGTACATTGACACCATACTAAAAAGGTTTAGTATGGAAGAATCCAAGCGTGGGAACTTGCCCACGATCTCTGGAGTCACTCTCTCCAAAGAGATGTCTCCCAAGACTGATTTGGAGAGAGCTCGCATGCAAGGGATACCCTATGCTTCAGCTGTAGGCTCTATCATGTATGCGATGCTATGTACCAGACCCGATGTTGCATACTCACTAAGTATAGTGAGCAGGTATCAAGCTGATCCTGAAGAGAGTCACTGGTGAGCTGTGAAGAGCATTCTCAAGTACTTACGAAGGACTAATGAGATGCTCTTGGTGTATGGTAACGGAGAACTCCAAGTGGAGTCCTTTACCGATTCGAGCTTCCAGAGTGATAAGGACGACTCTAAGTCGCAGTCGGGCTTTGTCTTTACCCTTTACGGAGGGGCGGTTAGCTGGAAGAGTTCCAAGCAGGAAACCGTGGCAGACTCGACGATGGAGGCTGAATACATCGCTGCCAACGATGCTGCCAAAGAGGCTGTCTGGATCAAGAAGTTCATTACTGAACTTGGAGTGGTTCCATCCATTGAGCATCCAATACCTTTGTATTGCGATAACAAGGGAGCGGTGGCTTTGGCCAAGGAACCTAGGTCCCATCAGCGATCCAGGGATATTCTGAGGCGGTATCACCTGATCCGGAAGATAGTTGATCGCCGGGAGATCGAGGTCAGGAGGGTTGACACGAAGAACAACACGGCGGATCCACTCACGAAGGCCATTCCCCAGATACAGTTTGAGAGACTCTTCGGGATGCTCGGTATGCGATACTACAGCAGCTGGCCCTAGTGCAAGTGGGAGATTGTTAGTTGTATGTATGGCCTAGAGGCCAGTATTGTACAGATGATGTATATTATATTGGATGCTTGGACATATATAGAGATGACTTTCTTGCTCGATATGATAGTATGTTATCTGGTTACTCTTTATCTTAACATGTACACTTGTCTCTTTATACTGTCTTATAGTTACATGTTGGTAAAGCCCTTAGGATGTGTGCTTGACTACCTGGACTATGATACAGATCATACTAGTGGGGACATGGTAGTCCATAGGTACATCCTTCAAGGTCCTTAGTCGTAGGTGTATCGAGACGGGGCATCGATATACCAGTGTAGACTAGCGTATACGCTTCTCGACCCATGAGATGGGCGATGGATGATCCCATATCCATTGGTGTTTGACATCAGAGATGGTATACGGGTGCTCAGTGGAGACTGGGTACACTGGACGGACTCGCCGAGAACTCCCAGATGGTATTATACCTTACGTCAGATGGCAGTTCTCAGGTGACACTTGTGCAGCTTAGTCTGTAGACCCGAGATCGTCATAGAGTCTTGTGTGATTCCCACTGTGCTTTGATCTCCACCTTACCACATCCATGAGGACGTGCAAAACGGTGGTCTTTGGGTACAGTCCCGAGTCACATAGAGGCAATGAGCGATAGGAGGGGTTTCGTCTCTCCCGGTATTGGGGGTTAATGTTGCGCTGTGCTCGATTGGCCGTAACAGGGAAGTCCCTGGCCAGGGCTGATCAGAGATTTTCTGGTAAGTGTTACCAGTAGTTTCTCGACCCATTATGAGCCTCACATAGGCACGACTTATCGGTTATTGGGGTCTGACGTATACCACCCCTAGACTTGATATGCGACATATCAGATGAACAGACCGGACTGTACGGTAAGTGTTACTGGTTGGATTCACAGGAGTGTGAGCGGGCTTGCTCGTCGATCTTCTGATCGCTCAATACCCGGGTGGCCGTTACGTTTAGCAGACCGCTTGCGGCTTGTGGGTGCTTGATATGATCATCATCTGCTACCGGCGTATTGACGAGTCTTTAGAGTCCTACACAGAGGTTTCCTGGCTCAAGCGAAACGAAATAGGAGCGCATATGAGATATGTGCGGGAGCGAGAATAATGCGTGTATGTGATACCGTATTTCATTCTCGCGATGAATGTATCGATTGGTTATATGCGATATAACCTAGATATCGAATCAAGGATTGATTCGATAAGCCGATACATAGGATACTAGTCGGTTATATGCGATATGACCGGATCGTTAAATCAAGTGTTGATTTAATGATTTAATGTATAACTATATATTTGATATATTGCTTTGCATTAACTAGTATTGGTTCATTTTAAAAGGATTTTCTCACTTGATGCACATTGTATATGTGATATATTTTTTGTGCACTTGTTTGTATCATGTTTGATGATACTTGCTCACTTGGGTTTATGTAAAGATTAAACCATGGTTATATGAATGGTTAGGGTTTTGATTATTTACTTAGTTATTTATTTATTTATTCATTTTGGATATTATTAAGAATGGTGGCTTATTTTGTTTCTATGTTGAAGCTTCTTGAAGCTTTGACAAAGTCCACCATTCTTATCTCATCCTTAACCCTAACCATTCCAACTAACCTTAGTTTAATCTCTACACTTGACCATGGTTTGTATATGATAAGTATTCATATTAGTTTCATTTTAAAATAAGAAACTTATCATATTCTTAAGCTTCTCCTTCTTCTTCAAGAAAAACCTTGTCTTCAACAATGGCATCTTGAGAAAAAGTGTGAGAAATCCAATTCTAAAGTGAACCCACCTCCTATTTCTTCACCCTCTACCTCTTGCCAAGTTGTTTTGGGTGTTTTCTTCACAAGTTTCACAACTTGGTGAAGTCGGAGCTAGATCTTGTGAAACCTCGACGTAGATCATCTTCGGCACGAAGCCGACGACCTTGCCCGCCCATTTCTCCGATGAAGCCGATGCTTGAGTTCGGGATTCGAGATGGACAGCGAGAGGACGTCTACGTGGAGCTAAGGAAGTGGATATCCGGATCTACAAAGGTTGTAGTTTCTTATCTTTAGTTAAGTTGTTAACTAGATTCGTATTTCTCCAAGAATTCTAGTCGACGATCCGTATTAGGGTTTCTCGGCACCCATAAAATTTGAAATTGGCATGGTTGATGCCTTGTGAGACCTCTATAGTGTGCCTAGGAACCCTACAATACTTAACCTTTGTAGAGAGTTAACCATGGCTAGGTTTAATGGTTGGGTTAATAAATATCTTAGGCAAAACAAAACTTGTGGACTTAGTCAATGTAAAACCAAGCTTCTCAAAGCTTCTTGCCATGACAAAATGCCACCATTTTGATTTACCAAAATAAATAAAACCCTTGCAATAAAACCAAGCATGGTGTAAGTCATACACACACCTAAGTTCCATGTATCATCAAGCATGACACAAAACATGTACACTTGTATATATCACATATATATACTCTTGCATAAATCTAGTGAGAAAGAAATCTTAAGTGAGCTAATACTAGTTAATGTAAATTAATATATCAAATATATAATTATACATTAGATTATCAAATCGACTCTTGATTTAATAATCCGGCTATATTACATATAACGGACTAATATCATATGTAACAACTTATCGAATCAACACTTGATCCGATAACCCGGCTATATCAAATATAATCGACCTATGTCACATGTCGCGAGAATAGAATACGGTATCACATATCATATAAATCTCGGTCCCTTACATATCACATATGTGCTCCTACTCCGTTTCGCTTGAGCCAGGAAACCTCTATGTAGGACTCAAAAGACTCGTCAATATGCCGGCAGTAGGTGATGATCAATTCAAACACCCACAAGCCGCAAGCGGTCTGCTAAACGTAACGGCCACCCGGGTATTGAGCAATAAGAAGATCAACAAGCATGCCTCTTCACACTCCTGTGAATCCAATCAGTAACACTACAGTACAGTCCGGTCTCTTCGTCTGATATGTTGCATATCTCGTCTAGGGGTTGTAAACGTCAGACCCCAGTAACTCGATAAGTCGTGCCGATGTGAGGCTCATATCAGGTCGAGAAACTACTGATAACACTTACCGGTATATCTCTGAAGCAGTCCTGGCCAGGGACTTCCTGTTATAGCCAATCGAGCACAGCGCAACATCAACACCCAATAACGGGAGAGACGAAACCCCTCCTATCGCTCATTGCCTCCATGTGATTCGGGACTGTACCCAAAAGCCACCGTTTTGCACGTTCTCTTGAACGTGGTAAGGTGGAAATCAAAGCACAGTGGGAATCACACAAGACTCTATAACGATCTCGGGTCTACAGACTAACCTGTACCTATGTCACCAGAGAACTGCTATCTGACGATAGGTATCACAACCAAAGAAATTTGTAAACCGCAATCAATAACGGTATCAATTGTAGCGCGTTAATGAATACGGATCGTCCACTGAGATGTATGTTTTGCTCGCTATTGTTTTAGATGAGTCAAAATGAAAAGTTAAAAGAAAAATTGCAAGAAAATCGATTCAAGAAGTTTGAAATTTAGTTTCAAGAAAAGTAAAGAACTAGATCTAAAGTTCAAGAATCAATAAATTTCTAGAAGATGTCCAAATCTAATGAACTATCAAGATTTGTAATAAAGCTCGTAGGAATCGAACCAATCGAAAGTAAGGTTGAAGACTTGTGATTACGTATTCTTATCCATTGATAATTTGTTGCTAGATCGATGACGATCAACGAGGATTAGGGATCTGTTGCAGAAACTAGGGTTTCTCCTTCTATCCCTTGTCCTTTCATTGATTAGCATTCAAATTCTATCCTCTAGGAAATTCAATCATCGATCGTTAATCTCTAATTAAAAGCGAAAACATTCAATAAAGCATCTCGCTCAAAACTAGGTTGTCAATGATTCAATTTCCTAAAATTTACAAAACTCAAAAGACTTAAGAATCGTTCAAGAATGTAATCATCATCATCTATCAATTTTCTCGATTCCTCCAAGAGCGGAGTTTTTACTCAAGCATCATAACAAAGAAAACAATCAAGAATTGAGATCTCATCATAATGCTCAAATATAAAGACAAGCAAGATAAAGAAATTTCACCTTTTATTAATCAACAATTTTGTTACAATTCTCTCAAGATCTACAAGATTCGAGGAAAGAAGTCGATCGTCGAATTTAGCTCCACACCGTCTCCGTGAGTCGCGGATCGTCTTGGATCACTTGCTCGGTTGAAGATCGGCGTCGCTTCTAAAAGGTTAATGGCTTCTTGCTTCAATTGGCACTCGATAGATCTTTATCTTAATCAAAGTGTGTCACTCAATTTGATTTGAATTTTTATTTGGATCTACAATTTTTCCCTCCAAAATGAACCACTAACTAACTAGCCCACAAATAAACAACCAAAATCCTAGATCTAGATCTCTTTTTATATCCCCCTCTCCTTTTCAATTCAAATTCAAATTTCCCTCCAAAATGAACCACTTTTCCCTCCAAAATGAACGACCTTATTTGAATTTTCCCTCCAAAATGAACGACCTCATTTGAATTTTCCCTCCAAAACTAGGTTGTTAGAAAGAATCTTCTAGAAGAAGTTTGTTGGAGGGAATATTCTAGAATGAGCTTGTTATAAGGAGGCTTCTAGAAGAAGGTTATTGGAGAGAGGCTTCTAGATGAAGTTTGTTGGAGGGAATATTTGAAAGTGCACGGCGGCGCCCCGGCCGTCAAACCGACGCCGGAATGCGGAAACGGTGAATAACTTAAATTTTGCGGACTTAGCAAACCGGCACCACCGCGCACTAAACACCCGGATCGTTACCATTAACTAGTCTAAGCTAACTACAAGAATGGGAATAGAGATATACCGACGATCCAAGTCCTCCGGTCTTCTCGTCATGCTCCCGATCTCCTGCGGAAAAGTCCCGTCTCCTCCTCGTCGCCGGAAGTGCACCACATCGCCTACTTTGTTTACGGGCTCCCACCTCAATGCCGAGGCAACTCGGGGACGAAGCCGGCTACTCGACGTGCCCAAGATTCGTTGTAGAATTCGTAGTAGAAGAAGTCTCATTTGGGGTTCATGGAGATGCCTTTGTGGTGGAGGAAAATGAAGTGAACTTTTGGAGAGGGTTCTTGTGTGATTTTTGGAGAATGAAGAGAACCAAAAATGCCACACCAAAAATCAATCAACCCCATCCTCAAGAATGGCCGGCCCCTTGTAGCAAAGGGAGAGAGGGGAAAAGTCAAGGGGGAGGTAACCATATGAATCATCCAAGAGAGAGAGAGAGAGGAATGGTTATCATGAAAAACAATGATACCAAAACAAAACCCATACTCCACCACCAACCACCAACCTCATCATCAACAACCATGATGAGCCAAAAGTCATGCCATCATGACAAGAAGAAGTCAAGGTCAATGAAAAGATGTCATGATACAACTATATGCAAAGACCCCCTTCCACAAATGCCTATTTGCAACAATGCAAATAAGCCCTCCTCCACCATCTTCGGCCAATGAACGGAACAATGGAAATCGGCCGAAACGGAAAGCAAACTGGCAACTCCAGAAAACTGGTCCCGTAATAAATTACAGGAAAACCCCGATACTGTGCATACACACCCGCATCTGTATTTCGACCGAAATACAAATGCAATGAGACAAACTCTACACTGTACAATACTAGGATCCGGCTTATACCAAAGCCGGCCAGTAATATCCGTTCGATCCTGATCCGTGCAATACCGCACGTATCTGATCGAACCCTGCCATATAACCATACGGCCTATAGTACAGACTGTCCGATCCTGATGCGTGCAATACCGCACGTATCTGATCCGACCTTGCCATATCTCCATACGGCCTCTACAACCTTTCGCCCGAAAGCTGAGTAACTGTAAATGTGGTGGACTCTAAAGACTCGTCAATACTATGGCTGTGGATTTAACCACTAGCACGTCAGAGGTATATGCCAATACGTGACGGGCCACCAGCTATTGACCAAAAGGGACGTCGATGAGGAAGCTCACCCCGACACCCAACTGAGCCTGTCAGTGACAATATCCGTGCAGTCCGGTCCGTTCGTCTATGAGTATCGCATGGCGGGCCTAGGGGGTTGGTAAAAGTCAGACCCCCAAAAGCGGTACAAGTCGTGTCGGAGTGTAGCCCAGAACACCCTGAGATACTACTGGAATACCTACCAGTAAATCTCCTTGCCTTGGCCAAGGACTTTGTGTAATGGCTCTCCTAGACACAGCACGACCTCACCCCCAATACCGGGAGAGACGAACCCCTGAAGATACGCTCACTGCCTCCATGTGGCTCGGGACTGTACCCAACTAAAACCTGTTTGCACGACTCCTTTGAGCCGTGGTAAGGTAGTAATCAAAGTACAGTGGGAACTCACACGAGACAAATGACGATCCCCAGGTCGATGAACTAACCTGCACACATGTCACCAGGGAACTGCCATCTGACGTCTGGTATATGACCAACTAGCATGTTCCCGGCGAGTCCTGTCCGGTGTACTCATAACCCAATGAGCACCTGTATACATCTTAGGTGATCCAACTGACACCAGTGGCTTGTGAGACCGGCCACCGCCCCTCGTCGGGGTCTCGACTGTATACACTAGTCTACTAATGGAGTATCGATGCCCGGTCTCGAAACTCCCACGACTAGGGACCTTTTAAGGATAAGCTTATAGACCCCCAGCTCCCACTTATATGATCGCCCTCATACTGCTGGTGGTCAAGCAAGAATCCTAGGGGCTCTATCAACGTGTAATAGCGACGTGTCAGGTCACCTAAAACAGTACACGATGATAAAGGTAAACCAGATAGCATACTATCATCTCGAGTAAGACTGTCCTACCGGGATAGGTCCTCCCTCAATCATTACAATCACGTACCTGTGACCTAATAATTGACTCTGAGGGCACTATCTCCAACAATCTCCCACTTGCACTCAAGGCTAATTATTGCGATGTCGCATACTCACAGCCCGTGTGATACCGAACATCCAACTCCTCTACTAGTCAGTCTCACAAAGCTCGTTTGCGGAACTATTGCGTTCGAGGAATAGCCTCAGTGAGTGGATCCGCTTAGTTGTTTCTTTCTATGTCTCTCTATATCTCAAGTTCGCGGAGAAAGCCATCTCCCGAAAAGAGCAATACCTGTCTCAGAATATGTCTGGATGTCTGATGGGACCTAGCTCATAAATGAACTCCAAATCCAAACTTCTTAGACTGTATCGTCAACTGAACTTAATCAGTATCCTGCGCGCCATGCCTCCCTCAGTATTGCCTTGGACCACCTGTCCAAAATACTGCCCCTTATCAGAAGGAAAACTATAACTCTGACAACCTCCTTGTCGTCCATGTCACCTTGGAAGCCTGGAATGATAACTGTCTCCTGAATGAGGCTGTCGTTATCATATCCCTAGAACATCCACTTATGTTCTAAAACTGCTTCCGACTGTTTCTCCAGGATTGGATTAATGTCAACTTATTGCATCTAGTGCAAGAACAACATCTGGTGTGGTACTTGACATCTCACGATTGACTCAATTGCCTGAGCAAGTGATCTGCCAATCATGCCCGTCCCTCTTCCCTTTAGTCTGTAAGACACCTTTGGAGAGGGTGACTCCATTACCTGCAGGTACACTACCGTGCCAGGAGTCGTCCATCTTAAATACTCTTAGAATGCTGTCAAGTACCCTAATTGGGAAACCACCCAAATCTAGATCTAAGACCATAGATCTAGTAACCAGTATGTCTGATATAAAATCCATTTCCTTTGTGGAGAAACAACTGTGTGACGACCAAAGTATAACCGATCGTAGTATAGGAGTTTCCTTTCCTACTTTGTGTATGTCATCCAAATACCAGGATATCACACCCTACTACCTTCTCAACAGATCCATCCCCTATTCTGATGAAGTCAAACCCATGACTGTCACGTCAGAAATAGATGATCTATCTCCGCTACTGGTGCTTCAGTCTGTAAATAGACATAAGCTACCTGTCCACCAATGCTTCCGCTGCTCCCACTGACTACGACAACCCTCTGGCAGAGTCATATAGACGTGCACTTCTAAAACTAGTTTAGAATGACGCTATACTCATCCTCCCGCCGGGTCTCGCAGCCTGGAACAACAGCAATGGTAATTGTGGGTAAACAAGAACTTCCCTGTCACCGTCCTTGAGGCTACCGTAGTACCTCTCGGGTGCCTGAAGTTACCCACCTTATCTGCGGAGTGGCCAATGGAATGTCAATCCAGATTGAATCTTTAGGTTCCTTATCAAATCTTCAGTAATCGTTTGTGGTTCTGGAATCACTTCCAGTTCTACCATACTCCCACTACTGTTTTCTGAAAAAATCCATTTTTAATAAAACTGTGGCGAGTCTAGAACAATATTGCTATTGTTCATCCAGATGGTAAAAAGTCAACCCTCGTCATAGCCTGGGTCAACCCACAAACAGCCATTACAGAAACGTGCCTTGAGTTGTCCAGTGTCTGGTTTTAATCATAAACCGGACAACTCCCCGTACCTTAACATCGTTAAGATATGAACTGTTCTATATCCCATATAGGACCAGAGGCACTGATTTAATTGAACCAGATCCAAATCATGCAAATGTCTCCAGTGCATGTCAACTAAATGGAAGGAGGCGGATCAGCGTTACTCAACTTAGGAATACTTCCAATTATGAGTAACCTGAAAGAAAAGATCTCTTTATCATTACTATCAACTGAATACCATACACAAGTATCTACATCTTCGATCTCTTTGAAGAATCCCGATACTTGCTATACCTGGTTCTCCACTCTATTCAAATACCAATAACTTCTCCAAATTCGGACCCTGTGTTTCCACGAAACACCTGTCTAAAAACTAGAGAAGTCATAAGTAAACTGAATGTAGTACGAGGACCAACCACTCTGTCCTGATGGACCCTGGACAACATACAATACTCTGTATAAGTCCCTTGAGTCTGATAACTCATTCACTGTGTGTCGTAGGTTGAAAACTGTACTTATGGTTAAGAAGAATTACACCGCTGTTTAATGCTCCTTACCTAACCATCCACTGATATAGGTAAATGTCATCGACATAATATCAAAAGGTATATCTCACTCTATGAAAATAGACGTACAGATATATCAATTTGAAATTGGTGCATAACAGCGGATATTCAAAACCAAATATTTGCCGACCGGCAAACAGCCCAGGTGATTTCCTCAAATATCACCGATTACAACGAATCCCGATATAATGAGGATAATCACCCAATTCCCAACAACTTACTCCCACTCATCATTTGTAAAACCATACAGATGTGAGAATCGTATCTGGTAAATACATACCCTGGAGTAAGTATCTAATCGGGAAATCAGTTTTCTATTAACAGTACACAGTGAAACTGAAACATTGAAATGTTCCGATGGGGTATTCTGGTATTCCTAGTAATGCCTCTTCCAGATTCACGACTGTAACCGTATAGTTCTTTGCCACCTCTCCAAATCCCTTCATATGTCTTTAGTCTTTACCTTCTGCACACCCCTTTAGGCCAAATGGTTTTCTTCCTTCCCTACCGTTCGGCACCAGCCTATGGTTTGGAAGAAGACTATCCAAAAAGCATAATGGGTGTACTGTCCTAATCCTAGGATCACTCGCAACACGAGAGAAGGTGAAGATAAAAGATACCTGAATGTACTTTATTCCTATTTCTCCTGAACCAGGATCCATCCCCGAACTGGAACAAGTTCCTTTCGAGTTCGTATATAACCATACGATGGAATATCCAATAAACTGTGGATCTTCGTAGTGATACGGAGTGTCCTGGAGAAATACAAAGGTGATTTTAGGATTGGCGAAGAGATACTTGGTTTGGTCGTGAATATCTGTTGCAATTTACTTTGCCCTCTTACTAATCCCTTGCTTTGTCTTAACCTAATACCTTCTGCACACCATCGTTATGCTAATTGGTTTTCTTCATTCCCTACCGGTCGGCACCTGCCTATGGTTTGGAAGAAGACGATCCAATTTGCGTAATAGGTGTGCTACCCCTAAACCAAGGAGTACTCGTAACCTGAGAGAGGGTAAAAGGAAAAGACAACTGAATAATCCTATCCGTTTTCTCCAGAACCGGAAACCATCCTCGAATAAATCTGTCGAGTTCGTATCTAACCATACGATGGTTTTGTCCAATGGAAGTGGACGTTCGTAGCAATACGGGGTGTCCCGGAGAAAAGGGTAAAAGTAGGAGTGGCAATGAGGTCTGCAACTCTGACAATCCAAAAGCCAGTGTTTAGAAGGTTCGGTCAACTTGGTCACTGAGTCAAAGTCTTAGGGTCGGGTCAATGGTCGCTGCCAAAGAGAGAGAGAAAAGAAACACTCAGCGTGCACTCTAACCTAGATCAGAATGGTCACCAATTTATCTAATCTGGAATCCTCCCACTGTACCTCAAATTCTCCTCCAAACCTGAAAGAAGAATTAGTCGGGGTTACCCGAGGAGTAAACTAACTCATCAGTGGGAATCGGGATCCAACTATCATCGCATGATAACGTGACGGAATCCGCTCACGTCATCACACTCCAGAAGGTATGCGCATATCTGGCAAGTTTCAGTTCTTTCGAAACTCCCGATGTAATTTCTGCCCCATGCTCTTATGACCTTGACTTTGGCCAACAAATCATAAGTCACATGTCAAGTTCTACCCGTCATTCTCCAGGTTGATTCGAATCCACCCGCACAAGCCCTTGACTTTGGCCAACAAGGCTATACGACTGTTCCAAACCAACGCATCTATCTATGCTGCATATGAATAACCAACAGCTACCAAACACTGTGCCTTGACTTTGGCCAACAAACACAGCTTGAATACTATTGACTACCCATATGAAACGACGGAGGGCTACGAATGGTTTCTGGCGAAAACCTTTAACGTAAAGAACTTGATATCGTCGAAGGAACGGATAGCTTTTAAAAATATAGTGACGAAAACCGTTGCTAAAGAGGTCACTCCCGGTGAAGGGATCTCGGCTCTTTCCCCGTAGAATGGGGTGCAGGATATTCCAACTGAATACCACGATGCAAAGCAAAAGCAATCGGCTATAGTGAAATTAATGCCCTGACGCAAACTTTTGTCCAAGGGGTCACTCCCGGTGAAGGGATCTCGGCCCTTGCCTCGTCGACTGAGGAGCAGGATATTCCAAATGAATACCACGATGCAAAACAAAAGTGAACGTCCTTGCAATAACAGCTTTTAGAAAATTGTTCCAACAACATCAGATTAGGTTTGTTTTTAACTTTGCATTGATCCGAATCAATGCAGTCCCATCAATTGATCACACCAAAAAGAACGAAAATATACTGATGTACGTATATGCCATCCGCATTCGCCACTGGGTCCCGTCATTACCCGTTAGGTTAGCTAACTAACGACAGAGCGGGGACTGGACTAGCGCGGATGCAAAACATATACAACATCTACTAATATATATACCAATATATTATATTTCGCTCAAGGCGTGAATAAAATGCAACATCACAGAAAATGAACAGCATCACAGAAACAATACAGATATCTGGGATCCCCGGGTTTCACAGAGCCGCTGAAACCCGACGTTCCCCTGGTCGTGTGGATAGCCTGTGCAATGAAATCCTAGACCCCTACGGGCGCGGCAAGTCACCCGCCAAAACCTGAAGCGAGGCAGCCCCCCTCAGCGCCGTGAATGGACCACCCAGCACTTCACGGAATCCGGCAACTTGGGCACCCCTCCTGGGTCAACCTGTACCCCCTACGAGTGCGGCGAATAGCCCGCCAATCCTAGAGCGAAGCCCCCTCCGTCTCAATGCCATGAGATGCGGGCTTGTTGCCCTCCAGAACCCGGCTATCCGTGCACCCCTCCGCGGGGCAATCCTAGTACAGAAAATAAAATATACATACACCGGGTACATCGACCGCCACCAGGTCGTGCCCCAAAAGAATAATACAAACAGGCAGTGACGGCAGTCCACATGTCGGACGCTCGCCCCGCAATATCAAATGTACATTATACAACAGAACTGTACTAGCATTGCATCCAGGCTATCCCCCACGACCGATCCGCAACAACACAGCAAATACATAGAACATCAACGTGAAAGTCACGTTCGCAAATCCGTCTAACCGGGCTATAGCAGTTAGACCGGATTTACCGATCGAGTGACATTCACGGTCGCAGATATAATGTAAATACTGTGAAAAATGTGTTTAAGATTTTCCGATTGACCAAAAATTAACAAGTGGGCCCCAAACCAATACTGCAGCACTCACAGAAATAATTGGCCCAATTTTAATATTCCAAAACCCCTAATTACACCCCTGAAGCCCACTGGAAAAAGATGGCCCACTGAACTCTCAAGACTGCGGCGGAACCGCGGCCCAATAGAAGGGTGGGGCCGCGGATCCGCGCTCTGTTTGAGAGATCAGAGTGTCGAATTTTCCCAGAGTTCTTAGAATCTCCTGCACATCATTCTGAGACCACTTAAAAAATTTTTAGACACCAAAAATTCTCAACAGAAAACTGATGTGAGGTAAAATGAGTTTTTGGAATTTTGGTCGATCGGAACCGCAAAACACATCAAACGAAAGCTAGACGAAGTTAATGGCGAGGCTCTGATACCACTGAAAGTGCACGGCGGCGCCCCGGCCGTCAAACCGACGCCGGAATGCGGAAACGGTGAATAACTTAAATTTTGCGGACTTAGCAAACCGGCACCACCGCGCACTAAACACCCGGATCGTTACCATTAACTAGTCTAAGCTAACTACAAGAATGGGAATAGAGATATACCGACGATCCAAGTCCTCCGGTCTTCTCGTCATGCTCCCGATCTCCTGCGGAAAAGTCCCGTCTCCTCCTCGTCGCCGGAAGTGCACCACATCGCCTACTTTGTTTACGGGCTCCCACCTCAATGCCGAGGCAACTCGGGGACGAAGCCGGCTACTCGACGTGCCCAAGATTCGTTGTAGAATTCGTAGTAGAAGAAGTCTCATTTGGGGTTCATGGAGATGCCTTTGTGGTGGAGGAAAATGAAGTGAACTTTTGGAGAGGGTTCTTGTGTGATTTTTGGAGAATGAAGAGAACCAAAAATGCCACACCAAAAATCAATCAACCCCATCCTCAAGAATGGCCGGCCCCTTGTAGCAAAGGGAGAGAGGGGAAAAGTCAAGGGGGAGGTAACCATATGAATCATCCAAGAGAGAGAGAGAGAGGAATGGTTATCATGAAAAACAATGATACCAAAACAAAACCCATACTCCACCACCAACCACCAACCTCATCATCAACAACCATGATGAGCCAAAAGTCATGCCATCATGACAAGAAGAAGTCAAGGTCAATGAAAAGATGTCATGATACAACTATATGCAAAGACCCCCTTCCACAAATGCCTATTTGCAACAATGCAAATAAGCCCTCCTCCACCATCTTCGGCCAATGAACGGAACAATGGAAATCGGCCGAAACGGAAAGCAAACTGGCAACTCCAGAAAACTGGTCCCGTAATAAATTACAGGAAAACCCCGATACTGTGCATACACACCCGCATCTGTATTTCGACCGAAATACAAATGCAATGAGACAAACTCTACACTGTACAATACTAGGATCCGGCTTATACCAAAGCCGGCCAGTAATATCCGTTCGATCCTGATCCGTGCAATACCGCACGTATCTGATCGAACCCTGCCATATAACCATACGGCCTATAGTACAGACTGTCCGATCCTGATGCGTGCAATACCGCACGTATCTGATCCGACCTTGCCATATCTCCATACGGCCTCTACAACCTTTCGCCCGAAAGCTGAGTAACTGTAAATGTGGTGGACTCTAAAGACTCGTTAATACTATGGCTGTGGATTTAACCACTAGCACGTCAGAGGTATATGCCAATACGTGACGGGCCACCAGCTATTGACCAAAAGGGACGTCGATGAGGAAGCTCACCCCGACACCCAACTGAGCCTGTCAGTGACAATATCCGTGCAGTCCGGTCCGTTCGTCTATGAGTATCGCATGGCGGGCCTAGGGGGTTGGTAAAAGTCAGACCCCCAAAAGCGGTACAAGTCGTGTCGGAGTGTAGCCCAGAACACCCTGAGATACTACTGGAATACCTACCAGTAAATCTCCTTGCCTTGGCCAAGGACTTTGTGTAATGGCTCTCCTAGACACAGCACGACCTCACCCCCAATACCGGGAGAGACGAACCCCTGAAGATACGCTCACTGCCTCCATGTGGCTCGGGACTGTACCCAACTAAAACCTGTTTGCACGACTCCTTTGAGCCGTGGTAAGGTAGTAATCAAAGTACAGTGGGAACTCACACGAGACAAATGACGATCCCCAGGTCGATGAACTAACCTGCACACATGTCACCAGGGAACTGCCATCTGACGTCTGGTATATGACCAACTAGCATGTTCCCGGCGAGTCCTGTCCGGTGTACTCATAACCCAATGAGCACCTGTATACATCTTAGGTGATCCAACTGACACCAGTGGCTTGTGAGACCGGCCACCGCCCCTCGTCGGGGTCTCGACTGTATACACTAGTCTACTAATGGAGTATCGATGCCCGGTCTCGAAACTCCCACGACTAGGGACCTTTTAAGGATAAGCTTATAGACCCCCAGCTCCCACTTATATGATCGCCCTCATACTGCTGGTGGTCAAGCAAGAATCCTAGGGGCTCTATCAACGTGTAATAGCGACGTGTCCGGTCACCTAAAACAGTACACGATGATAAAGGTAAACCAGATAGCATACTATCATCTCGAGTAAGACTGTCCTACCGGGATAGGTCCTCCCTCAATCATTACAATCACGTACCTGTGACCTAATAATTGACTCTGAGGGCACTATCTCCAACAATATTCTAGAATAAGGTATATTCTAGGATAAGGTTGTTAGACCGAGGCTTCTGGATAAAGACACGTGGTCATCTGGAATCTTCTGGAAGCATTGGCCGTTACGGAAGCCACGTGGGAAAATTTGATGCGATGACGTCTCCATATAGTCGCGGATCCGCTGCCAATAGGGCCCTACGGCTGCGGATCCGCGGCCCATTGATGGCCTTGGTGTCTGGAATTTTCTGGTTGATCTTGTGCTGTCCTTGTGGCACTTTTCTATGTATGGAATCTCATATTTCTTTCTATATCACTGCCAGATCACAAGTCTTGGACTTAGCGTATTTTTATCAGCGCTTTTGACAGTTTCTGCTCGTTTCCTGGAATTTCCTGCACAGATTCTCGAGACAAGTGTTGCACTATACAAAGATTATGCGTGCAATTATAAACACTCAATTTCCCTCAAAGTGCCGGTTATAAAGTATAACACATGTTATTTGGTATTTTACAGATGTTTTGCTAATATGTGCTATATTTATACCGAACACCTTTAGATGATTGCAATTAGTAAGGAAATTGATGTATAGAAATCACAACCAAAGAAATTTGTAAACCGCAATCAATAACGGTGTCAATTGTAGCGCGTTAATGAATACGGATCGTCCACTGAGATGTATGTTTTGCTCGCTATTGTTTTAGATGATTCAAAATGAAAAGATAAAAGAAAAATTGCAAGAAAATTGATTCAAGATGTTTGAAATTTAGTTTCAGAAAAGTAGAGAACTAGATTTAAAGATCAAGAAGCAATAAAGTTCTAGAAGATGTCCAAATCTAATGAACTATCAAGATTTGTAATGAAGCTCGTAGGAATCGATCCAATCGATAGTGAGGATGAAGACTTGTGATTGCGTATTCTTATCCATTGATGATTTGTTGCTAGATCGATGACGATCAACGAGGATTAGGGATCTATTGAAGAAACTAGGGTTTCTCCTTCTATCCCTTATCCTTTCGTTGATTAGCATTCAAATTCTATCCTCTAGGAAATTCAATCATCGATCGTTGATCTCTAATTAAGAGCGAAAACATTCAATAAAGCATCTCGCTCAAAACTAGGTTGTCAATGATTCAATTTCCTAAAGTTTACAAAACTCATAAGAGTTAAGAATCATTCAATGATGTAATCATCATCATATATTTAATTTCTCGATTCCTCCACGAGCGGAGTTTTTACACAAGCATCATAACAAAGAAAACAATCAAGAATAGAGATCTCATCAGAATGCTCAAATATAAAGATAAGGAAGATAAAGAAATTTCACCTTTTATTAATCAACAATTTTGTTACAATTCTCTCAAGATCTACAAGATTCGAGGAAAGAACTCGATCGTCGAATTTAGCTCCGCACCGTCTCTGTGAGTCGCGGATCGTCTTGGATCACTTGCTCGGTTGAAGATCGACGTCGCTTCTAAAAGGTTGATGGCTTCTTGCTTCAGTTGGCACTCGATAGACCTTGATCTTAATCAAAGTGTGTCACTCAATTTGATTTGAATTTTGATTTGGATCTACAATATTTCCCTCCAAAATGAACCACTAACTAACTAGCTTTCAAATCAACAACCAAAATCCTAGATCTAGGTTTCTTTTTATAACCCCGTCTAATTTTCAATCCAAATTCAAATTTCCCTCCAAAATAAACCACTTTTCCCTCCAAAATGAACCACCTCATTTGAATTTTCCCTCCAAAATGAACCACCTCATTTGAATTTTCCCTCCAAAATGAACCACCTCATTCTAATTTTCCCTCCAAAACTAGGTTGTTAGAAAGAATCTTCTAGAAGAAGTTTATTGGAGGGATTATTCTAGAATGAGCTTGTTACAAGGAGGCTTTTAGAAGAAGGTTGTTGGAGAGAGGCTTCTAGAAGAAGTTTGTTGGAGGGAATAATCTAGAATAAGGTATATTCTAGGATAAGGTTGTTAGGCCGAGCCTTCTGGATAAAGCCACGTAGTCATCTGAAATCTTCTGGAAGCATTGGCCGTTACGGGAAGCCACGTGGGGAAATTTGATGCGATGACGTCACCATATAGCCTCGGATCCGCCGCCAATAAGGCCCTACGGCCGCGGATCCGCGGCCCATTGATGGCCTTGGTGTCTGGAATTTCCAGGTTGATCTTGTGCTGTCCTTATGGCACTTTTCTGATGTATGGAATCTCATATGTCTTTCTATATCACTGCCAGATCACAAGTCTTGGACTTGGCGTATTTTTATCAGCACTTTTGATAGTTTCGTCTCTTTTCCTGGAATTTCCTGCACAGTTTCTCGAGACAAGTGTTGCTCTATACAAAGATTATGCGTGCAATTATAAACACTCAATTTCCCTCAAAGTGCCGGTTATAAAGTATAACAGATGTTATTTGGTATTTTACAGATGTTTTTCTAATATGTGCTATATTTATACCAAACACCTTTAGATGATTGCAATTAGTAGGGAAATTGATGTATAGAAATCACAACCAAAGAAATTTGTAAACCGCAATCAATAACGATGTCAATTGTAGCGCGTTAGTGAATACGGATCGTCCACTGAGATGTATGTTTTGCTCTCTATTGTTTTAGATGAGTCAAAATGAAAAGATAAAAGAAAAATTGCAAGAAAATTGATTCAAGATGTTTGAAATTTAGTTTCAAGAAAAGTAAAGAACTAGATCTAAAGATCAAGAATCAATAAAGTTCTTAAGATGTCCAAATCTAATGAACTATCAAGATTTGTAATGAAGCTCGTAGGAATCGATCCAATCGATAGTGAGGATCAAGACTTGTGATTACGTATTCTTATCCATTGATGATTTGTTTCTAGATCGATGACGATCAACGAGGATTAGGGATCTATTGAAAAAACTAGGGTTTCTCCTTCTATCCCTTGTCCTTTCGTTGATTAGCATTCAAATTCTATCCTCTAGGAAATTCAATTATCGATCGTTGATCTCTAATTAAGAGCGAAAACATTTAATAAAGCATCTCGCTCAAAACTAGGTTGTCAATGATTCAGTTTCCTAAAGTTTACAAAACTCATAAGACTTAAGAATCGTTCAAGAATGTAATCATCATCATCTATCTATTTTCTCGATTCCTCCACGACCGGAGTTTTTACTCAAGCATCATAACAAAGAAAACAATCATGAATTGAGATCTCATCATAATGCTCAAATATAAAGATAAGCAAGATAAAGAAATTTCACCTTCTATTAATCAACAATTTTGTTACAATTCTCTCAAGATCTACAAGATTGGAGGAAAGAACTCGATCGTCGAATTTACCTCCGCACCGTCTCCGTGAGTCACGGATCGTCTTGGATCACTTGCTCGGTTGAAGATCGGCGTCGCTTTTAAAAATCTGATGGCTTCTTGCTTCAATTGGCACTCGATAGATCATGATCTTAATCAAAGTGTGTCACTCAATTTGATTTGAATTTTAATTTGGATCTACAATTTTTCCCTCCAAAATGAACCACTAACTAACTAGCTCTCAAATCAACAACCAAAATCCTAGATCTAGATCTCTCTTTTTAACCCCCTCTCTTTTCAATTCAAATTCAAATTTCCCTCCAAAATGAACCACTTTTCCCTCCAAAATGAACCACCTCATTTGAATTTTCCCTCCAAAATGAACCACCTCATTTGAATTTTCCCTCCAAAACTAGGTTGTTAGAAAGAATCTTCTAGAAGAAGTTTGTTGGAGGGAATATTCTAGAATGAGGATGTTACAAGGAGGATTCTAGAAGAAGGTTGTTGGAGAGAGGCTTCTAGAAGAAATTTGTTGGAGGGAATAATCTAGAATAAGGTATATTCTAGGATAAGTTTGTTAGGCCGAGCCTTCTGGATAAAGCTGTAAGTCCATGCTACCTCTCCCGGTACTTTCGGGCATGCGAAATTTGACGAAAAACAATTTTCTAGAGGTGGTAACATGGACTCAAAACCGGATCTTTGTTAAACATCTAACTAACAACCTAACTAGGAGTTGTTAATTACTCGGTTAGGGGGTTATACCTTTCTTTCTTGATCTCCTTCGTCTTCAAGCCTCGATGGTTGTCTGGATCGGCTTCACTCCGTCGTCTCCTTGCGCCGAAGATAGATCCACCTCGAAAGCTTCTACCTTTGGCTTCTTCTTCGATCTTTGAAGAAACTAGTTCACTTGGTTTGTTAAACCTTGTGAACTAGAGTGAGTAGAGAAGAGTGTATTGGGATTTTCTCTATGGTTCTTGGTTCTCAACACATGAGATAAGTGAACCATAGACTAAGAGAGGGAGAGCAAGAGGAAGGAGATGAGAGCTCAAGAACAAGAGAGAGAATGAGAATGATAGAATAAGAGAAGACTTTTCTCACTTGGCTCTTATAATCCAAAACCATCATCACAAAAATAATAATCAAGTATTGTGTAAAATGGTTCAAGTCAAAATGGCTAAATCATTTCATGCACTCATTTGTCACAAGAGAAACAAGCAAGTAAAAAGTCTTTGCCATGAAATGATATCCATTGTCATCATGATGGTCAACTAATCCAACCTAGTCAAACGGTCAACAAAGTCAACAAAGTCAACCCCTCAACAACTATGTCACCACAATACTTAATTAATATTATTGTTAATCATATATCATATTCTCATAAGGGTTGACTAAAAAGTCAATAGTCAACAGTCAACGGTCAACAACCCTAATGAGAATCCTCTGCCCTGTCTCTCCGTCAACTGTGCATACACACCCGCATCCGCGTTTCGAGGAACACGAATACATACTGGATAAATCTAATCCCAATACGTATACTACGATCTGGCTTAAACCAAAGCCCGCTAGTGTAAACTGTCCGGACACTGTACGTGCATAAGTGCACGGATGTGACCGAACCCTGTCGCAAAACCATGCGACCTACCGCAAAACCATGTGACCTCTACTCTTTTGCCTAAAGGCGAATAGCTTTCTGTGTGGGAATCTAAAGACTCGACACTGCGCTGGCAGTGGGTTTAACCACAAACCGCAAGCAGCACTAGCTGTGCGTAACGGTCCCCAGGTAGATGCCGACAAGAAGACTGACGAGGTGAAACCCATCTGAACTCCTACTAAGCCTGAATGTGACAATCTCCGCACAGTCCGGTCTGTTCGTCTGATACATCGCATGGCGGGCCTAGGGGGGGCGGTAAACGTCAGTCCCCTAATAGCGGTACAAGTCGTGTCGGAGTGAAGCCCAAAACACCCTGAGATGACACTGGAAGCCTACCAGTATTTCTCGATTGCCCTGGCCAGGGACTACTCGTGTAATGGCTCTCCTAGACACAGCGCGATGTCAACCCCCAATACCGGGAGAGACGAATCCTTTCTAACCGTCACTGCCTCCAAGTGCTTCGGGACTGCACCCAACTACCTCCTGTTTGCACGACTCTTTTGAGCCGTGGTAGGGTAGTAATCAAAGTACAGTGGGAACACACTCGAGGCGAAGTGACAGTGTCAAGTCAGCGGACTAAGCTGTACTCATGTCACCTGGGAACTGATAACTGACGATAGGTATAATACCAACCGGTCAGTTCCCGACGAGTCATGTCCAGTGTAATCGTAACCCAACGAGCACCCGCATACTATCTCCAGTACGACGTACTGATGGCTGTGGGACAGACCATCTCCCACACTGGGATGAGAAGCGCATGCGCTAGTCTACTCCGGAGTATCGATACCCTGTCTCGATAGTCCTATGACTAAGGACCTGCATAAGGATGTGCTTATAGATTACCCAGCCCCCACTAGTGTGACTGCCATCACAACGTTGGTAATCAAGCAAAGATCCTAAGGGCTCCACTAATGCGTATAGGTGATATAATAAAATAAACACATGTACACATTGAAGTAGAAACAAACCAAGTAGCATACCACTATTTTGAGCAAGATTGTATATACAAGGTGAATATCCCGAGCATCCATTAAGTAATATAAAAACTAGTATGTACAGTAATGGCCTCTAGAGCATATACACTAACAATCTCCCACTTGCACTAAGGCCATGTACTGGCGTATCGAAGACCTATCATCTCGATCAGCCGCTCGAACTGAGTCTGGGGCAAGGCCTTGGTGAATGGATCTGCTGTGTTATCTTCTGAAGCAACCCTCCGAACCTCGATCTCCTGGCGATCCACGATCTCCCTGATCAGGTGATACCGCCTCAATATGTGTCTGGATCTCTGATGGGACCTGGGTTCCTTCGCTAAAGCTATAGCCCCGTTGTTGTCGCAATACAGAGGTATTGGATCAACAATGGACGGAACCACCTGAACTTCTTTCAAGAACTTCCTCATCCAGACAGCTTCTTTTGCAGCATCAGATGCAGCAATGTATTCCGCTTCCATCGTCGAGTCTGCAACGGTTTCCTGTTTGGAACTCTTCCAACACACCGCCCCTCCATTGAGGGTAAAGACAAAACCCGACATGGACTTGGAATCATCCTTGTCACTCTAGAAGCTGGAGTCAGC
This sequence comes from Agapanthus africanus, assembly GCA_030015575.1. NCBI lineage: Eukaryota > Viridiplantae > Streptophyta > Magnoliopsida > Asparagales > Amaryllidaceae > Agapanthus > Agapanthus africanus. The sequence continues at coordinate 223,987,709 of JASDDO010000029.1, forward strand.
AAAGGCCTCGATCTGGAGGTCTTTTCCGCCATACACCAAGAACATCTCCTTAGTCCTTCTCAGGTACTTGAGAATGTTCTTTACCGCTATCCAGTGTTTCTCCCCAGGGTTTGACTGATACCGGCTTACCACACTCAGTGCATAAGCTACATCCGGTCTGGTACACAACATCGCATACATTATAGAGCCTACCGCAGAAGCGTAGGGTATAATAGACATGCGATCCCTCTCCAAATCAGTCTTGGGAGACATCTCTTTAGAGAGGGTGATCCCGTGACATGCCGGTAGGTTACCGCGCTTGGAATCTTCCATACTGAATCTTTTCAGTATGGTGTCGATGTACCTGGACTGTGAAAGTCTTAATATCCTCTTGGATCTATCACGATGGATCCGGATCCCTAGGATGTATGAGGCATCACCTAGGTCTTTCATGGAGAATCTGTGTGACAAGAACCCCTTGATAGATTGTAGCATAGGAATGTCATTTCCTATTAAGAGAATGTCATCCACGTATAAAACGAGGAATACAACAGTTCTCGCTACAAATCTACTATAGATGCGTGGTTCATCTGGATTTTTGATAAAGCCAAATTCCTTGACCTTCTCATCAAAACAGATGATCCAACTCCGCGATGCCTGCTTTAGTCCATAGATGGACTTAAGCAACTTGCACACCTTTCCGCTGCTCCCACTCTGAATGAAACCCTCTGGTTGGTCGATATAGACACACTCCTTTAAATTTCCATTTAGAAAAGCGGTCTTTACGTCCATTTGCCAGATCTCATAATCGTGGAAGGCAGCAATGGCAAGAAGGATCCGAATGGATTTCAGCATAGCCACTGGAGAAAAGGTTTCGTCATAGTCCAAGACAGGTCTTTGACGGAAACCCTTTGCAACAAGTCTAGCTTTATAGGTCTCAACCTGTCCATCTACACCAATCTTCCTTTTGAAGATCCACTTGCATCCTACAGGTTTTACCCCCTCTGGAGCAATGTCCAACGTCCATACTTTGTTGGTGTACATGGACTCAATTTCGGTCCGTATTGCATCCAGCCATTTTACTGAGTCAACGCTCTGAATGGCCTGCTGGAAGCTAGTAGGCTCATCATAATCTATGATGCAATCCTCTCTATCCCCGTCTATGAGAAAACCGTAGTATCTCTCAGGCGGATGAGACTGCCTAATACGCCTGCGGAGCGGCGTAGGAATGTCCTGTTCTTTTGAACCCTCCGGTTCCACTAAGCTTTCAGTAATAGCTCGTGATTCTGGAATTTCTTCCAGTTCTACTGCGCTCCCACTAATTTCCTTTTCTAAGAACTGGTGTTCTAGAAAGTGGGCATTACGAGAAACAAGGACTTTTTGTTCCTCTGCGTGGTAGAAAAGATACCCCCTGGTGTTCTTTGGGTATCCCACAAACTTGCACAGTACTGAGCGTGCCTCGAGTTTGTCCGCATGCTGCTTTTTGACAAAAGCTGGACATCCCCAGTTCTTCAGATATTGAAGATAGGGTTTCTTCCCACTCCATAACTCATATGGTGTGGTAGGCACAGTCTTAGTGGGAACTCGGTTCAAAAGGTATGCGGCTGATTCTAGCGCATACCCCCAGAATGATCGCGGTAACTCAGCATTACTCATCATGGACCGTAACATATCCAATAGGGTTCGGTTCCGTATCTCCGATACACCGTTATGTTGCGGAGTGTATGGAGGAGTAAGCTGAGAGAGAATTCCGTTCTCTTTTAAATAATCCAGGAACTCGGCACTCAAGTATTCACCACCTCGATCCAATCTTAGGATCTTGATACTTTTCCCGGTTTGTTTTTCTACTTCATTCTTATATTCCTGGAATTTTCCAAAGGCTTCGGACTTATGTTTCATTAAGAAGACATGTCCGAATCTTGAAAAATCATCTGTAAAAGTAATGAAGTAAGAAAAACCACTTTACGCATGTGTAGACATTGGACCGCACACTGTAGGGTTCCTAGGCACTCTCAAGAGGTCTCACAAGGCATCAACCATGCCAATTTCAAATTTTACGGTGCCGAGAAACCCTAGACTAGATCGTTGACTAGAAATTTAGGAGATATACTAAACTAGTTAACAACTTAACTAGAGGAGAGAAGCTACAACCTTTGTAGATCCGGTTCTCCATTTCCTTAGCTCCACGTAGGCGTCCTTTCGCTGTCCATCTCGAATCCTAGACTCGATCGTCGGCTTCATCGGAAAAACGAGCGAGCAAGGTCGTCGGCTTCGTGCCGAAGATGATCTACGTCGAGGTTTCACAAGTTCAAGCTCTGACTGCACCAAGTTATGAAACTTGTGAAGAAACACCCAAAACCACTTGGCAAGAGGTAGAGGATGAACAAATAGGAGGTGGGTTCACTTTAGAATTGGATTTCTCTAACTTTTGCTCAAGTTGCCATTGATGGCATCAAGTTTTCATTCTTGAAGATGAAGAAGAAGATGAAGCTAGAATTATGATAAGTGTTAAGTTAAAATGAATAATAAATGAATACTTATCATAAACTAACTAGGGTTGAGTGTAGAGAATAGACCATGGTTACTTGGATGGGTTAGGGTTAAGCATGAAGACAAGAATGGTTAAGAAGTCAAAGCTTCATGAAGCTTCAATTAGAAACAAACATAGCCACCATTCTTATCTAAACCTTTTCCAAATAAATAAATAAATAAATAAATAAAAAGGCAAAACCCTAATCATCTCATAACCATGGTTTAATTCTTCACACTTAACCAAATGAGCAAGTATCATCAAACATGATACAAAGATGTGCACTAAAGTATATCACATATACAACATGTACATGAAGTGAGAAAATCCATTTAAAGTGAACCAATACCAGTTAATGCAAAGTAATATATCAAATATATAATTATACATTAAATTATTAAATCAACACTTGATTTAACGATCGGGTCATATCGCATATAATCGACCAGTATCCTATGTATCGGCTTATCGAATCAATCCCTGATTCGATATCTAGGTTATATCGCATATAACCATTCGATACATTCATTGCGAGAATGAAATACGGTATCACATACACGCATTATTCTCGGTCCTGCAGATATCTTATATGCGCTCCTATTTCGTTTCGCTTGTGCCAGGAAACCTCTGTGTAGGACTCTAAAGACTCGTCAATACGCCGGTAGCAGATGATGATCATATCAAGCACCCACAAGCCGCAAGCGGTCTGCTAAACGTAACGGCCATTCGGGTATTGAGCGATCATAAGATCGACGAGCTAGTCCGCTCATACTCCTGTGAATCCAACCAGTGACACTTACCGTACAGTCCGGTTTGTTCGTCTGATATGTCGCATATCAAATCTAGGGGTGGTAAACGTCAGACCCCAATAACCGATAAGTCATACCGATGTGAGGCTCATAACGGGTCGAGAAACTACTGGTAACACTTACCAGCAAATCTCTGATCAGCCCTGGCCAGGGACTTCACTGTTACAGCCAATCGTGCACAGCTCAACATCAACCCCCAATACCGGGAGAGACGAAACCCCTCCTATCGCTCATTGCCTCCATGTGACTCGGGACTGTACCCAAAGACCACCGTTTTGCACGCCCTCATGGACGAGGTAAGGTGGAGATCAAAGCACAGTGGGAATCACACAAGACTTTATGACGATCTCGGGTCTACAGACTAACCTGTACAAGTGTCACCTGAGAACTGCCATCTGACGTGAGGTATAATACCATCTGGGAGTTCTCGGCGAGTCCGTCCAGTGTACCCAGTCTCCACTGAGCACCCGTATACCATCTCTGATGTCAAACACCAATGGATATGGGATCATCCATCGCCCATTTCATGGGTCGAGAAGCGTATACGCTAGTCTACACTGGTATATCGATGCCCTGTCTCGATACACCCACGACTAGGGACCTTGAAGGATGTACTTATGGACTACCAGGTCCCCACTAGTATGATCTGCATCATAGTCCAGGTAGTCAAGTACACATCCTAAGGGCTTTATCAACATGTAACTATAAGACAGTTTAAAGAGACAGGTGTACATGTTAAGATAAAGAGTAACCAGATAGCATACTATCATATCGAGCAAGAAAGTCATCTCTATATATGTCCAAGCATCCAATATAATATACATCATCTGTACAATACTGGCCTCTAGGGCATACATACAACTAACAATCTCTCACTTGCACTAGGGCCAGCTGCTGTAGTATCGCATACCGAGCATCCCGAAGAGTCTCTCAAACTGTATCTGGGGAATGGCCTTCGTGAGTGGATCCGCCGTGTTGGTCTTCGTGTCAACCCTCCTGACCTCGATCTCCCGGCGATCAACTATCTCCCGGATCAGGTGATACCGCCTCAGAATATGCCTGGATCGCTGATGGGACCTGGGTTCCTTGGCCAAAGCCACCGCTCCATTGTTATCGCAATACAAAGGTATTGGATGCTCAATGGATAGAACCATTCCAAGTTCAGTAATGAACTTCTTGATCCAGACAGCCTCTTTGGCAGCATCGTTGGCAGCGATGTATTCAGCCTCCATCGTCGAGTCTGCCACGGTTTCCTGCTTGGAACTCTTCCAGCTAACCGCCCCTCCGTAAAGGGTAAAGACAAATCCCGACTGCAACTTAGAGTCGTCCTTATCACTCTGGAAGCTCGAATCGGTAAAGGACTCCACTTGGAGTTCTCCGTTACCATACACCAAGAGCATCTCTTTAGTCCTTCGTAAGTACTTGAGAATGCTCTTCACAGCCGTCCAGTGACTCTCTCCAGGATCAGCTTGATACCTGCTCACTACACTTAGTGAGTATGCAACATCGGGTCTGGTACATAGCATTGCATACATGATAGAGCCTACAGCCGAAGCATAGGGTATCCCTCGCATGCGAGCTCTCTCCAAATCAGTCTTGGGAGACATCTCTTTGGAGAGAGTGACTCCAGAGATCGTGGGCAAGTTCCCACGTTTGGATTCTTCCATACTAAACCTCTTTAGTATGGTGTCAATGTACCTGGATTGGGACAATCCCAAAATCCGTTTGGATCTATCTCTATATATCCTAATTCCCAATATGCAGGAGGCATCACCAAGATCTTTCATTGAGAATCTTTGTGATAAGAAGAGCTTAACCGATTGCAGCATAGGAATATCATTTCCTATCAAGAGTATGTCGTCCACGTACAATACGAGGAAGACAACCTTACTCTCTGCCACCTTCTTGTAAATACAAGGTTCATCTGGGTTCTTGACGAAATCAAACTCTTTGATAACGACGTCAAAGCAGATGTTCCAACTCCGCGATGCTTGCTTTAATCCATAAATGGATTTAAGCAGCTTGCACACCTTCCTGCTGCTCCAACTGTCTACGAAGCCCTCTGGCTGAGTCATGTACACGCACTCTTCTAAATCACCATTTAGAAAGGCGGTCTTAACATCCATTTGCCAGATTTCGTAATCATGATATGCAGCGATGGCAAGCATGATCCGGATGGATTTAAGCATAGCCACTGGAGAAAAGGTTTCGTCATAGTCCACACCTGGTCTTTGACGAAAACCTTTTGCAACGAGTCTATCTTTGAAAGTCTCCACTTTCCCATCTACACAAAGTTTCTTCTTGAAGATCCACTTGCTCCCAATGGGCTTTACCCCTTCAGGAGCAACTTCTAAAGTCCATACTTTGTTGGTGTACATGGATTCCATCTCGGACCGCATAGCATCCAGCCATTTCACTGAGTCCCTACTCGTGATAGCCTGCTCGAAGCTAGTTGGGTCATCATCCTCCATGATGCAATCCTCGCTCCCTCCAACCATGAGAAAACCGTAGTATCTCTCAGGCTGGCGAGGAACCCTACTAGATCGGCGGAGAGGCTGGGGTTCGTCGGGTACTACTGAATCCTCCGGTTCCACTAAATCTTCTGTTGTGTTTTGTTCAGCTGGAACCTCTTCCAGTTCTACCTTAGAGCCACTAATCTCTTTTGCAAGAAATTCCTTTTCTAAAAAGGTGGCATGTTGAGCAACAAATACTCTTTGTTCCTCACTGTGGTAGAAGATATACCCTCGCGAATGTTTGGGATATCCAACAAATTTACACAATACAGACCTTGCCTCGAGTTTGTCCTGTTTTTGTCTTTTGACATAGGCCGGGCAACCCCATATCTTTATAAAATTAAGATATGGTCTCTTCCCTTCCCATATCTCATATGGTGTGGTAGGCACAGATTTGGTGGGAACCCTATTCAGTAGGTATGCTGCTGTTTCCAGTGCATATCCCCAGAAGGAAACAGGTAACTCAGCTACACTCATCATAGAGCACACCATATCTAATAGGGTGCGGTTCCTCCGTTCAGATACACCGTTGTGCTGTGGTGTATATGGAGGAGTTAGCTGAGAGAGAATCCCATTCTCTTTTAGGAAGTCCAGGAATTCAATGCTCAAGTATTCACTTCCTCGATCAGATCGTAGGATTTTAATACTTTTTCCATTTTGGTTCTCAACTTCTTGTTTATATTCTCTAAATTTCTCAAAAGCTTCTGATTTGTGTTTCATCACGAACACATACCCGAATCTAGAGAGATCGTTAGTGAATGTAATGAAGTATGAAGAACCATCCCTGGCATGTGTAGACATGGGACCGCATACATCACTATGTATCAGTCCCAAGAGTTCGGTAACTCTTTCTCCGTGTCCCGTAAACAGAGTTTTGGTCATCTTGCCTTTGAGACATGACTGGCAAGTGTCATAAGATGAAAATTCAAACGGATTTAAATATCCATCTTTATGCAACTTAGCTAGTCGTGTCGCATTGATGTGACCCAGTCTACAATGCCACAAGAAGGATTCGTTCAGGTCTGAACTCTTCCTCTTGTGTGTGTTTGTTATGCTCAGAACTGTTGATTGGTTTAGAACATAAATGCCATTGCACAACGTGCCTGATCCAACCAACTTTTGGTTACGGAAAATGTTCATAACATTGTCCTGTAATACAAAATTATATCCCTCTTTGCTTAACAAAGAAACCGATATAATGTTGCATATCAGGTTCGGCATGTAATAGCATTCATTCAGAACCAATGTATTACCAGTTGGTAATACAAGGTGATATTCCCCGACAGTTTTAGCTGCAACAATTGCACCATTTCCAACTCTAATGTCTTTATCACCTTCTCCAAGTTCTCTACCTTTCCTAAGCCCATGTAACTGATTACATATATGGGATCCTGACCCGGTATCTAATACCCAGGACGTAGGGCAAATGGAGAAACAGTTCTCTGTAACGAACACACCCGAAGAAAATGCATCATCATGTACTTTCTTCAATCGGGTGGCATGGGAATCCTAGTATTCCCCTATATCCTGTTCATTCCTATAACTCTTATAAGAAAGAACGGAACCAACGTTCCCCAGCATGGTATAACATGCGGGTTCGGTCAATACATCCATATTATTATCTTGATTAAGGCATGAAATGGTCGCTACCTGGAGAGAGAGAGAAGAAAACACTTTAGCGTATGCTCGTGCAAGATCAAATTGGTTATTATCTTATCTAATCAGGATGGCTCCCACTGGTTTTTATCAAATCTTCCTTCAAACCCTAAAAGGAAAGACTAGCCGGGATTAATTACACCCTACAACTTCGTCGATCTTTCAGCCAGGCCAGTGTCGGTACTTTGAGGGAGGTTCCCCGTGCTTTCGCACGGACCTAATTAATGTAAACCTCGTTTTCCCAGAGGCGTAACCCCGTTGACACCTTTCTAGGCACCTACTTGATCGGCTAATTGTAGTGTGCAAAACTCTCCCAGGAGTAACTCTTACTCGCAGTGGGTATCGGGATCCAACTATCTCATAGAAGGTATGCAATCTCATTGCAAATTTCAACACTTGAAATTCGCGATAATATTTTGCCCCAAGCACCCTATGACCTTGACGGAGGTCAACAAACCACAGGGTGCAAGTCAAGTTCAACCCGTCATTTCTTGATTGAATCAAACCCACCCGCACGACCCTTGACGGAGGTCAACAAGGTCGTACGACTACCCTAATCCAATCTGCATCATATGCATAAGTAAATAAATACTAGTTAGCTACCGCACACTACGCCTTGACGGAGGTCAACAAACGTAGCACGAATACTAAGTAGGATTTATCTGAAATGACGGAGGGCTACGTCAGGTTTTTCTAAAAACCTATTGCGTAATGAACTTGATATCGTTGTAGAATCAAATGAAATTTTGAAATGGAGTGATTTTGAGGCTTTTCTAGTTTTGCTAAAGGGGTCACTCCCGGTGAAGGGATCGTCGGCCCTTTCCTCGTCGAATGAGGTGCGGGATATATCATATATATCGCCGTGTAAAGCAGAAACTATAGAAGCAATCAAAAACAAACCGAGTGTGTAGCATCTACCAGTTATTGCTAAAGGAGTCACTCCCGGTGAAGGGATCTCGGTCCTTTCCTCATCGAATAAGGTGCAGGGTATATCATATATACCGCTATGTAAAGCAAGAACTGTAGCTACCTGTTTTATTTAAAATTTGATTCTACAACATCTTTTGGTTTCTTTTATTTCATTAATCACATTAATGAAGTCCAATCATTTAAATACCTAAACATCACAGATAAATACGACGTACACTTATGCCATCGGCATTCGCCTCGATGTCCCCTCGTGCACCGTTAGGTTAGGTAACTAACGACAGAGCAGGGCAGGCCTAGTGCGGGTGCAAAACATAAGTAATTTCTATATAATATATCATATATATTATATAAAGTATCTATCACAGAACATCACCTGATCACATCACAGATATCGCAGCAGAAGAAACATATGAAATATTGGATATACTAGGACGTCCGTGTTTTCAATACGAGCCAGTATAAAACACGGATTCCACGGTCGTGATGAATAGCCAATCCCACACCCCTAGACCCCTACGAGAGTGGCAAGCAACCCTACCAATTCTAGGGTTAGGAGACCCGGACTCGACTCCTCGAGATGGTCTCCCACTGCACCCTAGAACCCGGTTACTTATGCTCCCCTCCTTGGGTCTATCCTAGTGCAGAAAAGTAAATAATATACAAAGGGTGACAACTTCCGCAACCTGGAAGTGCACCGATAAAAGAATATTACATACAAGTTTTTACATGAATGAAAATGAAAAACACTCATCTCACATAAAAAACCCCGGCTATTCAAACACGATGATCCAATATAACATATCCAGCAACACATAACATCACATGTCATCAACGTAAGTAAATATGCGCATCCCAATTATCGTTGACATATAGCAACGAAACCGGCGATATCACATATTACACTTATGGTCACATAAAAGAAGTGTAAAACTACAACAGTTGGAATCCGCAACCTTTTTAGACATCACATGCCTAATCAAATGAAGCACTTAGACATCACATGCCTAACAGTTATAAGCCCCGCATTTTAGTCTCATTATCGAAAACTCTTTTCAATATCAAGTGAGACTAAACTGCTAGATTTATAACGTTCATTCAGTTATCTCATAACTGTTTGTGAATTCCAATTATTGTATCCCATTCCGGATAAATAGAAAATATTAAACTTTCCAATCGAACATTCGAACACCCAAGTTTTCCCGAAACCGTCCAACACATGAAATAGGTTCAAAGACATTCACTTCATGCCTCAGTACCAACGGTCCAGCCGTAGAAGGGTCAAGCAAACGCCTCACATGTGGCACGCCGTACTGCCCCAAACCCGATGGTTCAAAGGGCAGTTCAAGACGGTCACATAATCGAGTTAAGGTTTGTTGTCTTCTAGAGGGACCATCGCGTTACTTGCACTACTCAGAACGTCCTTAAACCATACAAAAATCCAACACTTGGATATTTTCCGGCAGGGGAAAAGTTGGGTATTTATATCCGGTCGGACTTTTTAACATATTCAAAAAATTATCCGGAAAGCACTAAGACAAAGTTCGATAATCCGATCGAAATACCGAGTCCCCAATACAACCCAGAATACTCAACTCTTGAATAATTATTAAAAATTCGCAGAGAACTCAGCACTGATTAAAAGAAGTTACTGTGCAAAATTGGGTGGGTGACGTCATCATATGACCGCGGAACCGCCGCAGAAGCAAGGCTTCTGCCGCTGTTCCGCCGCACTTTGGAGGAATTGGGTGAACGTGTTTCAAAGTAATTCTTAGATAGTCCTGCTGAATTTTCTGCATATTTTTAATTTGGAAAAAACCCAGTTTTTAAAAATTGTACAGAGAGCAACTTTGATATTAGGGTTTCGGTTCGATCGGACTTCAAACTTCGTCTGGACTTCGCCTAAGGCTCTAGCTAGGCTCTGATACCACTGTAGGGTTCCTAGGCACTCTCAAGAGGTCTCACAAGGCATCAACCATGCCAATTTCAAATTTTACGGTGCCGAGAAACCCTAGACTAGATCGTTGACTAGAAATTTAGGCGATATACTAAACTAGTTAACAACTTAACTAGAGGAGAGAAGCTACAACCTTTGTAGTTCCGGTTCTCCATTTCCTTAGCTCCACATAGGCATCCTCTCGCTGTCCATCTCGAATCCTAGACTCGATCGTCGGCTTCATCGGAAAAACGAGCGGGCAAGGTCGTCGGCTTCGTGCCGAAGATGATCTACGTCGAGGTTTCATAAGTTCAAGCTCCGACTGCACCAAGTTGTGAAACTTGTGAAGAAAACACCCGAAACCACTTGGCAAGAGGTAGAGAATGAAGAAATAGGAGGTGGGTTCACTTTAGAATTGGATTTCTCTCACTTTTTCTCAAGTTGCCATTGATGGAATCAAGTTTTCATTCTTGAAGATGAAGAAGAAGATGAAGCTAGAATTATGATAAGTGTTAAGTTAAAATGAATAATAAATGAATACTTATCATAAACTAACTAGGGTTGAGTGTAGAGAATAGACCATGGTTACTTGGATGGGTTAGGGTTAAGCATGAAGACAAGAATGGTTAAGAAGTCAAAGCTTCATGAAGCTTCAACTAGATACAAACATAGCCACCATTCTTATCTAAACCTTTTCCAAATAAATAAACAAATAAATAAATAAAAAGGCAAAATCCAAATCATCTCATAACCATGGTTTAATTCTTCACACTTAACCAAATGAGCAAGTATCATCAAACATGATACAAAGATGTGCACTAAAGTATATCACATATACAACATGTACATCAAGTGAGAAAATCCATTTAAAGTGAACCAATACCAGTTAATGCAAAGTAATATATCAAATATATAATTATACATTAAATCATTAAATCAACACTTGATTTAACGATCCGGTCATATCGCATATAATCAACCAGTATCCTATGTATCGGCTTATCGAATCAATCCCTGATTCGATATCTAGGTTATATCGCATATAACCATTCGATACATTCATCGCGAGAATGAAATACGGTATTACATACACGCATTATTCTCGGTCCTGCACATATCTCATATACGCTCCTATTTCGTTTCGCTTGAGCCAGGAAACCTCTGTGTAGGACTCTAAAGACTCGTCAATACGCCGGTAGCAGATGATGATCATATCAAGCACACACAAGCCGCAAGCGGTCTGCTAAACGTAACGGCCATCCGGGTATTGAGCGATCAGAAGATCGACGAGCTAGCCCGCTCATACTCCTGTGAATCCAACCAGTGACACTTACCATACAGTCCGGTTTGTTCGTCTGATATGTCGCATATCAAATCTAGGGGTGGTAAACGTCAGACCCCAATAACCGATAAGTCGTGCCGATGTGAGGATCATAACGGGTCGAGAAACAACTGGTAACACTTACCAGCAAATCTCTGATCAGCCCTGGCCAGGGACTTCCCTGTTACAGCCAATCGTGCACAGCGCAACATCAACCCCCAATACCGGGAGAGACGAAACCCCTCCTATCGCTCATTGCTTCCATGTGACTCGGGACTGTACCCAAAGACCACCGTTTTGCACGCCCTCATGGACGTGGTAAGGTGGTGATCAAAGTACAGTGGGAATCACACAAGACTCGATGACGATCTCGGGTCTACAGACTAACCTGTACAAGTGTCACCTGAGAACTGCCGTCTGACGTGAGGTATAATACCATCTGGGAGTTCTCGGAGAGTCCGTCCAGTGTACCCAGTCTCCACTGAGCACCCGTATACCATCTCTGATGTCAAACACCAATGGATATGGGATCATCCATCGCCCATTTCATGGGTTGAGAAGCGTATACGCTAGTCTACACTGGTATATCGATGCCCTGTCTCGATACACCTACGACTAGGGACCTTGAAGGATGTACTTATGGACTACCATGTCCCCACTAGTATGATCTGCATCATAGTCCAGGTAGTCAAGTACACATCCTAAGGGCTTTATCAACATGTAACTATAAGACAGTTTAAAGGGACAGGTGTACATGTTAAGATAAAGAGTAACCAGATAGCATACTATCATATCGAGCAAGAAAGTCATCTCTATATATGTCCAAGCATCCAATGTAATATATATCATCTGTACAATACTGTAAGTCGATGTTCAACACCCCAATCCTTGTGGGGAGGCGGAAATATGAATAACAATCTTGTTCTATGATCAAACATCGATTAACCGTATGAATCGTTTGCTAAACAAGTTTTAACAAAAGCTATAGAGTTCTAAACTACTATGTTAAGAGATTATACCAAACGGTTCTAGTCCTTCGTCTTAATGTTATCTACGGCCTCTTTGGATCTCCACGTCCTCTTCGGCTTTCCCCCGTGATAGACGATCCACCCGAGAACCCTAATCCAAGCTATAACCTCTAAACTTGAGGTTACTTAGTTTCTCTAGTTGCTAAATAGAGTAGCTAAGGTGATGTAGAGATAGGTTATGGAGTAATTAGTCTTTCCTAATCCTTGTTCTCAACTCATGAGGGTAGGATTAGGTTTGGTGAAGGAGAGAGAACTTGAAGAGAGAGAGTGAGAAGATGATAATGATAACAATATGATAATGAAAAAAGCTTCTCACTTGATATATGAAACATAATGAATAAGAAAGAAAAGAATAATATGAGATTATTCATCATGTTTCATTAATGCAAGTGGGTGATTCATTATGTGAGTCATTAAGCATTTAATAATGCATTAATGACATGATGAATCACTCACAATGAGTCACTTAATCATTAAATGAAAATGCCACCTCTCTCTCCATGTCACATCCTTCAAGAAGCTTCTCGGAAAATTACGAGAACGCCCCTCTCATTCGTGAAAACACGGAAAAACTTTAGACTGTATAAATCCAATAACCTGATACTAGAATCTGGCTTAAACCAAAGCCGACTAGTAAAAACTGTCCGAATGTCGTACGTGCGTTCAAACACGTATGCGTCCGAACCTTTGTCGTAAAACCATACGACCTCTATATCTTTTCGCCTGGGTTTGGGAAATCTCTATGTGGGACTCTAAAGACTCAACTACTACGCTGGCAGTGGGTTTAACCATAGACCGCAAGCGGCACTAGCTGTACGTAACGGTCCCCAGGTAGTTGTCGATAAGAAAGCTGATGAGGTAACCCATCTGAAATCCTACTGAGCCTGTCCGTGACAATATCCGCGCAGTCCGGTCTGTTCGTCTAAAAGTATCGCATGATGGTCTAGGGAGGTGGTGGACGTCAGACCCCTAATAACCATACAAGTCATGTCGGTATGGCTCTATCACCATCCGAGAATCTACTGATCAACCTATCAGTAATTCTCAATCAGCCCTGGCCAGGGACTTATGGTAATGACCAACCGATCACCGTGCGATATCAACTCCCTATACCGGGAGAGACGAATCTCTAACAGTCACTCACTGCCTCCACGTGGCTCGGGATTGTGCCCAACTGAAACCTGTTTGCACGACTCCTTTGAGCCATGGTAGGGTAATAATCAAAGCACAGTGGGAACTCACACGAGACAAATGATGACCTTAAGTCAACGGACTATCTGCACACATGTCACCTGAGAACTGCTATCTGACGTTAGGTATAATACCATCCAGTCAGTTCTCGGCGAGTCCTGTCCGGTGTACTCACACCCAGTGAGCATCTGTATACAATCTTAGGTGAACACCACCAATGGTTGCGGGACCAATCCATTGCCCCTCGTTAGGATCTAGATATGTATACACTAGTCTACTCCGGAGTATTGATGCCCAATCTCGATACTCCTGCGACCAGGGACATCTAAGGGTGTGCCTATTGACTATCCAGCTCCCACTAGTATGACTGCCATCACAACGCCGGTAGTCAGACAAAACACCCTATGGGCTTTATCAACATATATATATAAATACCAAGTAAAATATATCATACGTTAAGACAAAGTCAAACCAAATAGCGTACTATCATATCAAGCAAGACTGTTATGTACATACATATCCCAAACATCCTATACAATGTAGGCCTCTAGGGCATATATATCCAACAATCTCCCACTTGCACTAAGGCCTATAAATGGTGCAATGAGTAGCCACTGTCTCTACCCGATCCAATTGCTGACGTACCGCATGCCCAACATCTCAAATATCCTCTCGAACTGTACTTGAGGAATGGCCTTGGTGAATGGATCTGCCGTGTTGTCTTTTGTGTCTACTCTCCGTATCTCGATCTCCCGACGATCCACGATCTCCCTGATCAGGTGAAACCGCCTTAAGATATGCCTGGATTTCTGATGGGACCTTGGTTCCTTCGCTAAAGCTACAGCGCCATTGTTATCGCAATACAAAGGTATTGGATTGGCAATGGACGGAACCACCTGAAGTTCAGAAATGAACTTCCTTATCCAGACAGCCTCTTTTGCGGCTTCACTAGCAGCTATATACTCAGCCTCCATAGTTGAGTCTGTGACGGTATCTTGTTTGGAACTCTTCCAACATACCGCCACTCCATTGAGGGTAAACACAAAACCCGAAATAGATTTAGAATCATCCTTGTCACTTTGGAAGCCGGAGTCAGTAAAAGCCTCTACCTGGAGGTCCCTATTACCGTAAATCAAGAACATCTCCTTAGTCCTTCTCAGGTACTTGAGAATGTTCTTCACCGCTATCCAATGTTTCTCACCTGGGTCCGATTGATACCTGCTTACCACACTAAGTGCGTAAGCTACATCTGGTCTGGTACATAACATCGCATACATTATTGATCCTACCGCCGAAGCGTAGGGTATAATGCCCATGCGAGCCCTCTCTTCATCAGTCTTTGGAGACATCTCTTTGGAGAGGGTGATTCCGTGACAAGCGGGCATATTGGCGCACTTGGAATCTTCCATACTAAATCTCTTTAGTATAGTGTCTATATACCTGGACTGTGAAAGTCCCAATATTCTATTAGATCTATCACGATAGATCTTAATGCCCAAAATGTATGATGCATCTCCCAAGTCTTTCATGGAGAATTTCTGTGACAAGAAGAGCTTTACTGATTGTAGTATAGGGATATCATTCCCTATCAGTAGTATGTCTTCGACGTACAAAACGAGGAAGACTACTGCTCCTTCTACAATCTTCCTATAAATACATGGTTCATCTATATTTTTGATAAAGCCAAATTCCTTGACTGTTTCATCAAAGCAGATGTTCCAACTCCGCGATGCTTGTTTTAACCCATAAATGGATTTAAGCAATTTGCACACTTTTCCGCTGCTCCCACTGTCTAAGAAACCTTCTGGTTGATCCATGTAAACACTCTCTTCTAAATGTCCGTTTAGAAAAGCTGTTTTTACATCCATTTGCCAGATTTCATAGTCATGGAAGGCAGCAATGGCAAGCATGATCCGAATGGATTTAAGGATAGCTACTGGTGAAAAAGTTTCATCATAGTCCAATCCTGGTCTTTGACGAAAACCTTTTGCTACTAGTCTAGCTTTGTAGGTTTCCACTTGTCCAAATGTACCAATCTTCTTTTTGAAGATCCATTTGCACCCAACTGGTTTTACCCCAAGAGGAGCAACTTCTAAAGTCCATACTTTATTGGTGTACATGGATTCCATTTCGGATCTCATTGCATCCAGCCACTTCACTGAGTCGCTACTCGTGATAGCCTGCTCAAAACTAGTAGGCTCATCATCATCGATGATGCAATCCTCTCGATCCCCATCAAGAAGAAAACCATAGTATCTTTCAGGAGGATGGGAAAGCCTACTAGATCTGCGGAGTGGCGTTGGTTCGTCATGTTCTATTGAAATCTGAGATTCTTCTAAGTTTTCGGTTGCAGTTTGAGGTTCTGGAATTTCTTCCAGTTCTACCGCGCTCTCACTAATTTCTTTTGCAAGAAATTCGCTTTCTAAGAAGACAATGTGAGGAGCGACAAACACCTTTTGTTCTTCAGTGTGGTAGACCATGTACCCCTTTGAATGCTTGGGGTATCCTACAAACTTGCACAAAACCGATCGTGCCTCGAGCTTGTCCGGATTATGCTTCTTAACATATACCGAACACCCCCATATCTTGATATACTTAAGACATGGTCTTTTCCTACACCACATTTCATATGGAGTGGTAGGTACAGACTTAGTTGGAACTCTATTCAATAGGTACGCGGCTGATTCTAGAGCAAATCCTCAGAAGGAAAGTGGCAACTCAGCACTACTCATCATTGAACGCACCATATCTAATAGCGTGCGATTCCTCCTTTCTGATACACCATTATGCTGAGGTGTATAAGGTGGAGTAAGCTGAGAGAGAATTCCATTCTCTTTTAAGTATTCAAGGAAACTCGTACTTAAGTATTCTCCACCTCGATCAGATCGAAGTGTTTTGATGCTTTTACCAGTCTGTTTCTCTACTTCATTTTTATACTCCTTAAACTTCTCAAAAGCCTCGGATTTATGCTTTATTAAGAACACATGTCCATACCTAGAGAAGTCATCAGTAAAAGTGATGAAGTAGGAGTGACCACTTCGTGCATGTATAGACATCGGACCACATACATCACTGTGTACTAGTCCCAAGAGTTCAGTGGCTCTTTCTCCGTGTCCGGTGAACGGATATTTGGTCATTTTTCCTTTGATACATGACTGAAAAGTTGCATATGATGACTATTCAAACGAATCTAGATATCCATCTTTATGTAACTTAGTCAACCTTGTTTCATTTATATGACCAAGTGTACAATACCATAGGAAGGCTTGATTTGAATCTGGAGCCTTTCTTTTACGCGTGTTTTGAATATTGAAAATTTGAGGTTGATTATGTATGTATATGCCGTTTTCCAGTGTGCCAAACCCAATCAGTTCTTGATTTAGGAGAATGTTCATGACATTTCTTTCAAGCACAAAATTATATCCTTTATTAGACAACAAAGATACTGATATAATATTACACAACATACTGGGAATACAAAAACAGCTATACAATACCAAAATGTTTCCACTATTCAACCCTAGGTGATATTCCCCTATTGCAACTGCATCTACATGCATTCCATTGCCCATCCGAAGAGTCATATCACCTGCCCCCAGTACTCTACTATTTCTCAGATCCTGGAAAGAATTACAGATGTGAGAACCAGATCCGGTATCAAGTACCCATGAAGTAGAGTTTACTGAAAGACAATTTTCGATTACGAACACACCTGAAGTAGAAGCAACTGCTTTCTTCATGTCCTTGGCTTTGAAGGCCTGACAATCCTTCTTCCAATGCCCATGCTTGTGACAATAGAAACACTCGTTCTTTTCTGTCTTCACCCTTCCTGCCTTGTTCGTTCCCTGCACCTTCTTGACCCCACCCTTCGGTTTGGTGGCTTTCATCTTCTTCTTCCCTTTAGCTTTCGCTTTAGATTTAGAAGAAGATGATTGGCCAACATACAGAACGGGGGTCTTCTCCTTTTTCAAGGAGGTCTCTGCTACCCTCAACATATTGAGGAGCTTTGGAAGATCCGCTTCCATTTCGTGCATGTTGAAGTTCAGCACGAACTGAGAGAAGGTGTGGGGAAGGGACTGCAAAATTAAGTCGATATACAAATCGTTCTCTAGCACGCATCCCAGGTTTGCAAGTTCCTCAATGAGGATGATCATTTTGAGGACGTACTCTCCAACAGGCGATCCTGGAGCTAACCTCATCTGGAAGAGTTTCCTTGAGGTTTCGTACCTCGCGATACGGGAGTGTTCAGCATACAATTCTTTGCAATGGAGGAATATGGATACGATATCCATACTCTCGTGCTGTTTCTGGAGTTCATTATTCATGGACGCCAGCACGATACACTTAGCTCGCTCACAGTCTAGATCCCAGGTTTTGCGAACTTCCTTGTCCACAATTGAGGAATCTGGTCCTGGGATAAGGGGAGGAACAGTGGTGGTAACATATGCAACTTTGTCATAAGTCAGCGCAATATTGACGTTCCTTAGCCAATCTTTATAGTTCTGCCCGGTCAGTATATTCTTTTCATGTAATAGTTTTAGTCCAGTCATGGTAGCTGCCAGAGAGAGAGAAAAGAAACACTCAGCATATGCTCTTGCAAGTTTAGATTGGTTATTTAATTTATCTAAACAGGATGGCTCCCACTGTTTCCTCAAATCCTTCTTCAAAACCTAAAAGAAGAACTAGTCAGGTTTTTAATCACACGTCACAATTCTTGCTTAACCTTTCAGCCAGGCTGGTGTTGGTATTTCGAGGGAGGTTTTCCAACGCTTTCGCGAAGTTCCTTAATTAAAGAACCTCTTTTCCCTGGAGGCGTAGCCCCTCTAACACCTTTCTAGGCACCTACTTGGTTTATAGCACTGATTGTTAAGTGAGAGAAATTCCCGAGAGTAATCCTACTCATCAGTGGGATCGGGATCCAACTATCATTGCATGATGCCCTAGATGGAAGCCACTCTAGTCACCACACTCCAGAAGGTAAGCTAAATCTGCAAGTTTCTTTTATGTTTGAAACTCCCGATGTGATTTTTACCCCAAGCTCTTATAGACCTTGACATAGGCCAACAAGTCACAAGACGCAAGTCAAGTTCTACCCGTCGTTGTCCTGATCAATTTAAATACATCGTACAAGCCCTTGACGTAGGCCAACAAGGTGTACGTCTGTATTAAACTAATGCATCTATCTATGCAACAAATAGGCACGCACACTGCTACCATTCACTATGCCTTGACGTAGGCCAACAAGCATAGCATGAATACGATGTGCTGTCTATCTGAAACGACGGAGGGTTACAGCTGGTTTTTGGCAAAAAAACCGTTAACGTAGTGAACTTGATTTGATCGATGGAACTGAGATAGCTTTTATTAAAAGGAGTGGTTTAAGCTCCGCATTTAAAATTTGCTTTTTCAACAAAACCGAGTGGTTTTTAGAAATTGTTCCAACGATTCAGTTTAGGTTTTATTTTCTTTGTATTAATAATAATGCGTCCCATCTTTAACCTATCATTACAGATAACAACGAAAATACGACGTCCTCTTATGCCATCCACATTCGCCATGGGGTCCCGTCATCACCCGTTAGGTTACTTAACTAACGACAGAGCGGGGGCTGGGCTAGCACGGGTGTAAAACATAAGCGACGTCTAGATAGCTATCATATATAGATATTGTACATTCGTCAGACGCAATAACAGGCATTCCAGATCACAGATAAACAATATTCGATTTGCAAGCAATCCGCATTTCATTTGAGCCTGCAATGAAAGACGGATTACACAGTTGTGATGAACAGCCATTTTCCCACCCCAGACCCCTACGGGTACGGCAAACTACCCGCCAAGTACCAGAAGTGAAGCGGTCTGCCCCAACAGTTCAAAATACCCGGTATTTTGTGCACCCCACCTTGGGTCTATCCTAGGAGCAAAAACAGTAAAAAGAAATAATACAACGGTGGCTACAACCGCAACCTGGATGTGCCCCGCAAAATAATATTACAACTTGTTACATTTACATCAAATGAATTAATACAATAACCCATCACAAAACCCGGCTAATCACCACAACAGTCCAATACAGTTTATATACACAAACAGTTAAAATCCATTTCAGAAATGTGCACCCCCCTGCCAACTGACATACTAGCAGTTAGGGGAGGTTTACGAACACATTATACAACCACAGATATAATCCAACAAGCAAATACTGTATAATTTCGATCGATTAAACACATTTAATCTTGCTCCAATACTTCTCTGCAAATCTGAAACCTGAGCAAAAATTAAATATTCCAGAAAATCCCAAATATTACAGAGAACCAACACAAGAAAAATGGGTCCCTGGATCGTCAAATCGGCGGCGGAAGCACGGCGGATCGGTGCTATCCTCCGCGGTTCCGCGGCGCCGTAGGCGATTCAGGGGACCCAATTTTTTGTGTGTTCTACTAATGTCATTTTAAGCTTTCTGAACATCCCTGAAAAATTTTTGGACTTCATTTAAAAATCGACAAAAACTGATATTTTCGGGCTTTTTCGGTTTCGTTTTTTCCGTTCGAAATTCATACAAAATTGCAAGTAAGTTAAATATTGTTTAGCTAGGCTCTGATACCACTGTAAGTCGATGTTCAACACCCCAATCCTTGTGGGGAGGCGGAAATATGAATAACAATCTTGTTCTATGATCAAACATCGATTAACCGTATGAATCGTTTGCTAAACAAGTTTTAACAAAAGCTATAGAGTTCTAAACTACTATGTTAAGAGATTATACCAAACGGTTCTAGTCCTTCGTCTTAATGTTATCTACGGCCTCTTTGGATCTCCACGTCCTCTTCGGCTTTCTCCCGTGATAGACGATCCACCCGAGAACCCTAATCCAAGCTATAACCTCTAAACTTGAGGTTACTTAGTTTCTCTAGTTGCTAAATAGAGTAGCTAAAGTGATGTAGAGATAGGTTATGGAGTAATTAGTCTTTCCTAATCCTTGTTCTCAACTCATGAGGGTAGGATTAGGTTTGGTGAAGGAGAGAGAACTTGAAGAGAGAGAGTGAGAAGATGATAATGATAATAATATGATAATGAAAAAAGCTTCTCACTTGATATATGAAACATAATGAATAAGAAAGAAAAGAATAATATGAGATTATTCATCATGTTTCATTAATGCAAATGGGTGATTCATTATGTGAGTCATTAAGCATTTAATAATGCATTAATGACATGATGAATCACTCACAATGAGTCACTTAATCATTAAATGAAAATGCCACCTCTCTCTCCATGTCACATCCTTCTAGAAGCTTCTCGGAAAATTACGAGAACGCCCCTCTCATCCGTGAAAACACGGAAAAACTTTAGACTGTATAAATCCAATAACCTGATACTAGAATCTGGCTTAAACCAAAGCCGACTAGTAAAAACTGTCCGAATGTCGTACGTGCGTTCAAACACGTATGCGTCCGAACCTTTGTCGTAAAACCATACGACCTCTATATCTTTTCGCCTGGGTTTGGGAAATCTCTATGTGGGACTCTAAAGACTCAACTACTATGCTGGCAGTGGGTTTAACCACAGACCGCAAGCGGCACTAGCTGTACGTAACGGTCCCCAGGTAGTTGTCGATAAGAAAGCTGATGAGGTAACCCATCTGAAATCCTACTGAGCCTGTCCGTGACAATATCCGCGCAGTCCGGTCTGTTCGTCTAAAAGTATCGCATGTATGGTCTAGGGAGGTGGTGGACGTCAGACCCCTAATAACCGTACAAGTCATGTCGGTATGGCTCTATCACCATCCGAGAATCTACTGATCAACCTATCAGTAATTCTCAATCAGCCCTGGCCAGGGACTTATGGTAATGACCAACCGATCACCGTGCGATATCAACTCCCTATACCGGGAGAGACGAATCCCTAACAGTCACTCACTGCCTCCACGTGGCTCGGGACTGTGCCCAACTGAAACCTGTTTGCACGACTCCTTTGAGCCATGGTAGGGTAATAATCAAAGCACAGTGGGAACTCACACGAGACAAATGATGACCTTAAGTCAACGGACTATCTGCACACATGTCACCTGAGAACTGCTATCTGACATTAGGTATAATACCATCCAGTCAGTTCTCGGCGAGTCCTGTCCGGTGTACTCACACCCAGTGAGCATCTGTATACAATCTTAGGTGAACACCACCAATGGTTGCGGGACCAATCCATTGCCCCTCGTCAGGGTCTAGATATGTATACACTAGTCTTCTCCGGAGTATTGATGCCCAATCTCGATACTCCTGCGACCAGGGACATCTAAGGGTGTGCCTATTGACTATCCAGCTCCTACTAGTATGACTGCCATCACAACGCCGGTAGTCAGACAAAACACCCTATGGGCTTTATCAACATATATATATAAATACCAAGTAAAATATATCATACGTTAAGACAAAGTCAAACCAAATAGCGTACTATCATATCAAGCAAGACTGTTATGTACATACATATCCCAATCATCCTATACAATGTAGGCCTCTAGGGCATATATATCCAACAAATACTGGCCTCTAGGGCATATATACAACTAACACACACGTCGCTGTGTACGAGTCCCAAGAGCTCGCTCGCTCTTACTCCGTGTCCAGTGAACGGAGTCTTTGTCATCTTTCCTTTGAGACAGGATTGACAAGTGGCATACGATTGATATTCTAACGGATTCAAATATCCTTCTGTATGTAACTTCGTCAACCATCTCTCATTGATGTGACCTAGTCTACAATGCCACAAGAAAGTCTGATTTATTTCCGGAGACTTTCTTTTATGTGTATTCTGGACATTGAAAATCTGTGGTTGGTTTAACACGTATATACCATTGCTTAATGTACCAGACCCAATCAGAACTTGATTAAGGTGAATTTTACAACATTGCTTACAAACGCAAATTTATAACCTTCTTTAGAAACCAAAGATACAGAAATGATATTACAAGTTGCGTTGGGTACAAAAAAGCAATTACGCAAAACCAAAACATGTCCATCTGACATTCCCAGGTGATAGTCCCCCACGGCCTTAGCATCCATGCTAGCTCCGTTTGCAACTTTGAGGGTCATGTCACCTGCCTTCAAAACCCTACGGTTTCTCAACGCCTGCAAAGAATTACAGATATGAGATCCTGATCCGGTATCCAATACCCAGGAAGTAGAGTTTATTGAAAGGCAGTTTTCAATAACATACACACCTGAAACTGAAGCCGCAACCTGCTTCAGATCCTGTGTTCTGGCATTCCAAGCCCTGCAATCATTCTTCCAGTGTCCCTTCTTATGACAATAGAAGCATTCTTCCTTATCCACAAGCTTTCCCACTTTCTTTGTTGCTTTTGCCTTTCCCTTCATATCCACTTTACTAACACCGCCCCTTGGTATGGCAGAGGCTTTCTTCTTCTTTCCCTTGGCTTTCGCCTTGGACCTAGAAGAGGAAGATCCTCCTACAAACAAAGTGGATGTTTCCCTACCTTTCTGTATGGTGCCCTCTGTGCTCCTCAGCATGTTGAGGAGTTCTGAAAGTTCAACTTCCTTTTCTCGTAAGTTGAAGTTCAGTATGAACTGGGCGTAAGTGGAAAGAAGGGACTGGAGAATTAAGTCCGTATAGAGCTCATTCTCCAACGTGGTCCCAAGGTCCGCGAGCTCCTCAATGTAGCCAATCATCTAAAGCACGTGTTCCGCTACCGATGATCCGACGGCCAATCTTGCCGAAAATAACTTCTTCGACACTTCGTATCTTGCGATACGAGATTGTTCTCCATACAGTTCTTTTGTATGAAGAAATATGGATTCCAGGTTCATATTCTCGTGCCTCCTCTGATGTTCATTGTCCATAGAGGCAAGCACGAGGCACTTGGCCTTCGCGTAGTCTAATTCCCAGGTCTTACGGATTTCCATATCCGCGACGCTGGTTTTGGGACCTGGGACAGGGGGAGCTTTGGTGGTAAGAAGATACCCCAGCTTGTCGTAAGTGATTGCCATCTTGACATTCCTGAGCCAATCTTTGTAGTTTGGCTCTGTCAGTATGTTTTTATCTAGGAGTAACTTAAGTCCAGTCATGTCGATTGGTCGCTGCAATTAGGAGAGAGAAGAAAAACTCAGCATGATGCTCTTGCAAGTTTAGAATGGATTTTAGTTTGTCTAAACAGGATGGCTCCCACTGTTTCTCGAATCCCTCCTCAAACCAAAAAGGAAGAATTAGTCAGGATCAATCTCACCGTACAATACTTGCTTAACCTTTCAGCCAGGCCAGTGTCGGTACTTCGAGGGAGGTTTTCCAATGCTTTCGCGAAGTTCCTTAATTAAATAACCTCTTTTCCCTGGGGGCGTAGCCCCGCTAACACCTTTCTAGACACCTACTTGGTTTATAGCATTGATCGTTAAGTGAGAAATTTCCCGTGGAGTAGCATATACTCACAGTAGGATCGGGATCCAAATATCATCGCATGACAAAACTGAAGGAATCCTACCAGAATCATCACACTCCAAATGGTATGCAACACTAGCAAGTTTCAGTTCTTTTGAAACTCCCGATGTGGATTTTTGCCCCATGCTCTTATTACCTTGGCGTGAGGTCAGAATGTCATAAGTCACATGTCAAGTTCTTCCCATCATTATCCAGGTTAATTTGAACCCACCCGTACCTACCCTTGACGTAGGCCAAAATGGTAGTACGGCTGTCCCAAACCAACGCATTCTATCTATGCAACAGATAAATATACGGCAGCTACCAATCACTATGCCTTGGCGTCAGGTCAAAATACATAGCTTGAATACTACCTAATATTTAACTGAAATGATGGAGGGCTACGAATGGTTTTGGCTAAACCGTGAACGTAGTGAACTTGATATAATCGATGGAACGAGATAGCTTTTAAAAAAGGAGTGGCTCAAGCTCCGCATTTAAAAGTTGATTTTGAAAAGAACCGAGTGGTTTTTCGAAAGTGTTCCAACGACTTTAACTTGGTTTATTTTTCTTGCATTAGTTCTTTTAATGCGTGATATTCTTGCATTAGTTCTTTTAATGTGTCCCATCATTTAATCCTACCATTGCAGGAAACAACCAAAATATGACGTACGCTTATGCCATTCGCATTCGCCATGGGGCCCCGTCATTACCCGTTAGGTTACTTAACTAACGACAGACCGGGGGCTGGGCTAGCGCGGCTGTAAAACATAAGCAACGCCTAAATAATATCATATATAGATATAATGCAATGATAGCCATTTCAGATCACAGATGAACACATTGGATATACTAGGAATCCGCAATTCGTACGAGCCTGTAACGAAAAGCAGATTACACGGTCGCGGTGAATAGCTAATACCCCACCCAAGACCCCTACGGGTGCGGCAAACTACCCGCCAAGTACCCGAAGCGAAGCAACCTCCCTCATCTCCGTGAGTAGGCCACTCGGCACTTCGGCATACCCGGTAGTTTGTGCACCCCCTCCATGGGTCTATCCTAGGAGCAAAACAGTAAAAAGAAATTATACAATGACGACTACAACCCCGACCCGGTTGTGCGGCCATACAAATAATTAATACATCAATTTACAAATTTACATGAATTGAAAGAAAAGAAAACTCTCGTCTCACAACCCCCGGCTATTCATCCGCGACAATCTAATGAATTCATATACACATTCCAATGACATTACAGATCAGAGATTTGTATAACCCCCACTAATCGACATATAGCGATTAGTAGACGTTCAATACAAATATCACATCACAGAAAAACCCGTCAGCTTAAGTCTTTTAGAAGTTCGATCAAAAATACGGATTTACAGGCTCCAAATACAAAATTTTCGTTCTGGAAAATCTGGGCAGAAAATACATATTCCAAAAATCCCAAAACAACCCCAGAAATACACTGCACCAAATTTGGACCTCGGCCGAGTCAACTCGGCCGCGTTTCCGCGGCGCTTTGAACGGTTCGTGGGACCAAATTTTGTGGTTATTCTATAAAAAACCTGAGCCGATTTTTAAGATGAAATTTATCAACTTTTGAACAGAATAAAAATCGACAGAAACTTGACAATCTCGGGTTCGTTTCGTGACTTTTTCTTTGATCGATCTTCTAGTTACTTTGCTAACATGTTAGATAGAGTTTAACTAGGCTCTGATACCACTGTAAGTCCATGCTACCTCTCCCGGTACTTTCGGGCATGCGGAATTTGACGAAAAACAATTTTCTAGAGGTGGTAACATGGACTCAAAACCGGATCTTTGTTAAACATCTAACTAACAACCTAACTAGGAGTTGTTAACTACTCGGTTAGGGGGTTATACCTTTCTTTCTTGATCTCCTTCATCTTCAAGCCTCGATGGTTGTCCGGATCGGCTTCACTCCGTCGTCTCCTTGCGCCGAAGATAGATCCACCTCGGAAGTTTCTACCTGTGGCTTCTTCTTCGATCTTTAAAGAAACTAGTTCACTTGGTCTGCTAAACCTTGTGAACTAGAGTGAGTAGAGAAGCGTGTATTGGGATTTTCTCTATGGTTCTTGGTTCTCAACACATGAGACAAGTGAACCATAGACTAAGAGAGGGAGAGCAAGAGGAAGGAGATGAGAGCTCAAGAACAAGAAAGAGAATGAGAATGATAGAATGAGAGAAGACTTTTCTCACTTGGCTCTCATAATCCAAAACCATCATCACAAAAATAATAATCAAGTATTGTGTAAAATGGTTCAAGTCAAAATGGCTAAATCATTTCATGCACTCATTTCTCACAAGAGAAACAAGCAAGTAAAAAGTCTTTGCCATGAAATGATAGCCATTGTCATCATGATGGTCAACTAGTCCAACCTAGTCAACCGGTCAACAAAGTCAACAAGTCAACAAAGTCAACCCCTCAACAACCATGTCACCACAATACTTAATTAATATTATTGTTAATCATATATCATATTCTCATTAGGGTTGACCAAAAAGTTAATAGTCAACAGTCAACGGTCAACAACCCTAATGAGAATCCTCTGCCTCTGTCTCTCCGTCAACTGTGCATAGACACCCGCATCCGCGTTCCGAGGAACACGAATACATACTGGATAAATCCAATCCCAATCTATACACTACGATCTGGCTTAAACCAAAGCCCGCTAGTGTAAACTGTCCGGACACTGTACGTGCATAAGTGTACGGATGTGACCGAACCCTGTCGCAAAACCATGCGACCTGACGCAAAACCATGCGACCTCTACTCTTTTGCCTAAAGGAGAATAGCTTTCTGTGTGGGACTCTAAAGACTCGACACTATGCTGGCAGTGGGTTTAACCACAGACCGCAAGCGGCACTAGCTGTGCGTAACGGTCCCCAGGTAGATGCCGACAAGAAGACCGACGAGGTGAAACCCATCTGAACTCCTACTGAGCCTGAATGTGACAATCTCCGTACAGTCCGGTCTGTTCGTCTGATACATCGCATGGCGGGCCTAGGGGGCGGTAAACGTTAGTCCCCTAATAGCGGTGCAAGTCGTGTCGGAGTGAAGCCCAAAACACCCTGAGATAACACTGGAAGCCTACCATTATATCTCGATTGCCCTGGCCAGGGACTACTCGTGTAATGGCTCTCCTAGACACAGCGCGATGTCAACCCCTAATACCGGGAGAGGCGAATCCTGTCTAACCGTCACTGCCTCCAAGTGCTTCGGGACAGCACCCAACTACCACCTGTTTGCACGCCTCCATTGAGCTGTGGTAGGGTAGTAATCAAAGTACAGTGGGAACACACTCGAGGCGAAGTGACAGTGTCAAGTCAGCGGACTAAGATGTACTCATGTCACCTGGGAACCGATAACTGACGATAGGTATAATACCAACTGGACAGTTCCCGACGAGTCCTGTCCAGTGTACTCGTAACCCAACGAGCACCCGCATACTATCTCCAGTACGACGTACTGATGGCTGTGGGACAGACCATCTCCCACACTGGGATGAGAAGCGCATGTGCTAGTCTACTCCGGAGTATCGATGCCCTGTCTCGATAGTCCTGCGACTAGGGACCTGCATAAGGATGTGCTTATAGATTACCCAGCCCTCACTAGTGTGACTGCCATCACAACGCTGGTAATTAAGCAAAGATCCCAAGGGCTCCACTAATGCGTATATGTGATATAAAAAAATAAACACATGTACACATTGAAGTAGAAACAAACCAAGTAGCATACTACTATTTTGAGCAAGATTGTATATACAAGGTGAATATCCCAAGCTTCCATTAATTAATATACAAACTAGTATGATACAGTAATGGCCTCTAGGGCATATACACTAACAAAAGCCACGTGGTCATCTGGAATCTTGTGGAAGCATTGGCCATTACGGGAAGCCACGTGGGGAAATTTGATGCGATGACTGTAGGGTATTTTTCGTCACCCCATTGAGATGGGAATACGCGTGCGCTTGTCAGGCGTACTACAGATTCCCCCTGTCTAGGGTAGGCCAGGGTTTATTGTATGTGGGGATCCGAATCTCCGGCAGCCGCGGACTAAGCTGCCGTTAATTACCCCTCGCCTTTGGGGTGAGGGAACCTCTGATTAACGGGTTAAACTGGTCATGCGAACTCAGTGTGCAGTGTACGTGTGTTGTGTTTTGAAATGGGGGTTTGGATATATCGGGAGCCACGCAGAGTTTTTTTTATGGGGGTCCCGCTAGAAATTTTTTTTCTAACAGGGACAGTGTCGTGAAGTATGTGTGTGTGTAAATATGTATACATATGTATATATATATGTATGTACATAAAAAGTTGGGGAAAGGCTTCCAAAGGATGCGTGGGGCCAGCGCCTTGGGCGCTGTGTGCCCAGGTGCTATGCGCTCAGGTGCGAGCGTGCCATGTGTCGGCACGTGGGCGCTCTGCGCTTGAGCGCAGGGCGCTGTAGCGCAAGCGCGCCACGTGTCGGCACGTGGGCGCTTTGCGCTTCAGCGCCAGACGCTCGAGCGCAAGTGCGCCACGTGTCGGCACGGGGGAGACTTATGCTTTAGCGCTGGGCGCTTGAGCGCAAGTGCGTCACGTGTCGGCACGGGGGCGACTTGCGCCAGAGCGTTGTGCGCTTGAGCGCAAGTGCGCCACGTGTCGGCACTAGGGCGACTTGAGCTCGAGCGCTTACGCTGGAGCGCAAGCGCGCCACGTGTCGGCACGGGGGCGACTTGCGCCACAGCGCTGTGCGCTAGAGCGCAAGTGCGCCACGTATCGGCACTGGGGATACTTGCGCTCGAGCGGTTACGCTGGAGCGCAAGCGCACCACATGTCGGCACTGGGGCAACTTGCGCTCGAACGCTTCCGCTGGAGCGCAAGCGCGCCATGTGTCAGCACGTGGGTGCTATGCGCTCGAGCGCATGGCGCTGTTGTCCGAGCGCGCCACGTGTCGGCACGTGGACGCTCTGCGCTTGAGCGCCGGCGAGGGAAAGAGGCTTTTAGCCTAAAAAGATTCTTGGAAGAGAAATCAGAGTGGAGTTGGACTCCTAGGTGTATTTTGGGGTTAATGGAAAGGGTTCTTCTTCTTCCTCCTCTGTTAGCTGGATCTTGAAGATCAAAAGATGTGAGATCTCAAAATCACTCCTTTTTGGGATCTAAACACAGATCCAAGTTTCCCTTTGTGGGTTTGGTGGTGAAAAACTATCTTGTTTTGAAAAGGAAGAGTAAAACTCTTGATTTAATTCAAAAGAAAGAACAAGGTTGGAGACCTTCAGAAAAGGGAAAGAAATACAAACCCTAGGTTTTTGAGAGAATGAAAAAGTGTTTCTTTATTCATCATCATGTTGCCTTTTATAGGCCTACATATTTACATATAGCCCCTTAGGGTTTACAAAAATGGCATTTTAGCCATCCCATGGCTCATGTGCCATTTCATTTTTGCACATAAGCCATGGGCTTACAAAATATTGGCTTTATACCCATTTTGTTTACATTCATGCATAAACAATTACATAAAATATATTTATTACATGATTTTGTTGTTGGCACGAGGAGGCTGGCCGCAGGCTCGACTTGGGCATGGGCCCGCTTGACCTGGGCTTGGGCCCACCTGGCTTGGGGTTGACTTTGATTTTGGCTTGGTCAACCGGGGTGTAAATTTTTACCCCAACAAATTTCCCCCCATCAATAAATGCACACAGCATATGTGTGTCGTGTGCATGAAATTGACGGATCTTCTTTTCTGTGGAGGCGACTTGCTTTGGTTGCCACTTTTTGGGATGCACTGCCCTTTTTACGACATGGACCGTCGGTTCTGCCCTTTTTGCGACTTGGACGGTCGGTTTTGCCCTTTTTGCGACTTAGACGGTCGGTGCTTGACGCATCTCCGAGACGGAGTAACCGTGGTAGACGTTTCTCTGACCCGGAGTGTCTGTGTTGGACATTTCCCCGAGACGAAGTGCCTGCTGTTAAAAGTTTCCCTGTTACGGAGTGTCTGTGTTGGACGTTTCCCCGAGACGGAGTGTCTGCTGGCTGACGTGCCCCCGGCACGGAGTGTCTTCTATTCGACGTTTCCCCGAGACGGAGTGTCGCTGGTTGACTTTTCCCCGGCGCGGAGTGTCCGGTTGACTTTTCCCCGGTACGGAGTGTCGCTGATCGACTTTTCCCCGGCGCGGAGTGTCGGGTTGACTTTTCCCCGGCACGGAGTGTCGCTGATCGACTTTTCCCCGGTGCGGAGTGTCGCTGGTTGACTTTTACCCGGCACGGAGTGTCGCTGATCGACTTTTCCCCGGCGCGGAGTGTCGGGTTGACTTTTCCTCGGCACGGAGTGACGCTGATCGACTTTTCCCCGGCGCGGAGTGTCGCTGGTTGACTTTTCCCCGGCAGGGAGTGTCGCTGATCGACTTTTCCCGTGCGCGGAGTGCGGGTTGACTTTTCCCCGGCATGGAGTGACGCTGATCGACTTTTCCCCGACGCGGAGTGTCGGGTTGACTTTTCCCCGGCACGGAGTGTCGCTGATCGAGTTTCCCCATGACGGAGTGTCGCTGATCGACTTTTCCCCGGCGCGGAGTGTCGGGTTGACTTTTCCCCGACACGGAGTGTCGCTGATCGACTTTTCCCCGGCACGGAGTGTCGCTGATCGACTTCTCCCCAGCGCGGAGTGTCGGGTTGACTTTTCCCCAGCACGGAGTGTCGCTGATCGACTTTTCCCCGGCGTGGAGTGTCGGGTGGAATTTTCCCCGGCACAGAGTGTCGCTGATCGACATTTCCCCTGCGCGGAGTGTCGGGTTGACTTTTCCCCGGCACGCAGTGTCGCTGATCGACTTTTCCCTGGCGCGGAGTGTCGTTGGTTGACTTTTCCCCGATGCGGAGTGTCGCTGATTGATTTTTCCCCGGTGCAGAGTGTCCGGTTGACTTGATCCCGAGATGGAGCATAATTCCGGCAGTAAGGCAGATACACCGAGGTGAAGCAGGAATTCGACACGGGGTGCACATTCTGAGACGAAGCATGATTCTGCCGCAGGGACTGTTGGTTTGATTTGAGTTGACATCAGCATCGCTACACTGGAATATGGTACCAGGAGCGGATCACCATCTGTCTTTGAGAGGATTTGGGAATTAGGGTTTTTGTTTGGCTTCTGCATTGCTGCAATGGAATAATGCCAGGAGCAACTCATCATTTGCCCCGAGAGGATTTGGGAATTGGGGTTTTTGTTTGGCATCTACATTGCTGCACTGGAATAATGCCAGGAGCAACTCATCATTTGCCCCTAGAGGATTTGGGAATTAGGGTTTTTGTTTGGCATCTGCATTGCTGCACTGGAATAATGCCAGGAGCAACTCATCATTTGCCCCGAGAGGATTTGGGAATTGGGGTTTTTGTTTGGCATCTGCATTGCTGCACTGGAATAATGCCAGGAGCAACTCATCATTTGCCCCGGGAGGATTTGGAAATTGGTGGCTTAGGAGACAGGTTTAGATCCCTATCACCTAAGGCTTTTTAATTTTGTGAGCCGTAAGGGTCTCACAAAGCATTTTCTCCCTACGGGTCGTAAGGATCACGTAGGTGTGTTTTCTCCTTAGGAGTCGTGAGGACCCCCAAGTGTGTTGCTCCTTTGTGAGTCGTAAGGATCTCACGTGGGAATTTTCTCCTCACAAAGTCAAGAGGACTTTGCGAGTGCATTTCATCTCTTTTTTTTTACGAGTTTGCGCCCTTTCGGGTTTTCACAAACTCGCCGGCAGTCCTGGTGTTTTTACTCACGGCGCCCTTTCGGGTTTTCATCCGTGCCTATTTTGCTTGTGGACATACCATTTTTTTATATTTTTTTTATTTTTGGTGGTACTTTGAATGTGGTCTTACCGGTAAGACTGGGAGAGATTGGGATCGTCTTACGCCCGTGGATTGTATACGGTTTTACAGGATGTATGATCCGGACCATGGTACCAGGAACGACTCATCATTCGCCATTGGGGTATGGGATTTGGAATTTGGTTGGCATCTGTATCGCTTCACTAGAATATGGTACCAGGAGCGACTCATCATTCGCCATTGGGGTATGGGTTTTGGAATTTGGTTGGCGTCTGCTTCGCTTCACTGGAACATGGTACCAGGAGCGACTCATCATTCACCATTGGGGTATGGGATTTGGAATTTGGTTGGCGTCTGCATCGCTTCACTGGAACATGGTACCAGGAGAGAATCATCATTCGCCACTTGGGGATTGGAATTTGGAATTTGGTTGGCGTCTGTATCGCTACACTAGAATATGGTACCAGGAGCGACTCATCATTCGCCACATGGGGCTTGGAATTTGGAATTTGGTTGGCGTCTGCATCGCTACACTAGAATATGATACCAGGAGCGACTCATCATTCTCCACTTGGGGTTTGGGGAGCGATGGTTTAGGAGACAGGTTTAGATCCCTATCACCTAAGTCTTTTTAATTTTATGGGCCGTGAGGGTCCCATAAAGGCAAATTCTCCCTACGGGTCGTAAGGATCCCATAGGTGTATTTTCTCCTTAGGAGTCATGGGGACTCCTAAGTGTGTTTTTCCTTTGTGAGTCGTAAGGATCCCACAGAGGTTTGTTGTCCTCATGTATCGTGAGGACACATGCGTGGATTTCCCTCGTTCCCAGTTTAACGATTTAGAGGTCAACTGTTTCCAGTTTAACGACTTAGCGGTCATCTGTTTCTAGCTTAAAGACTTAGGGGTCTGTGGTGCCCAGTTTAACGACTTAGCGGTCATCTGTTTCCAGTTTAACGACGTGGTGGTCATCTGTTTCCGGTTTAACGACTTAGCGGTCATCTATTTCCAGTTTAACGACTTAGAGGTCATCTGTTTCTAGTTAAAAGACTTAGGGGTCTATTGATGGCGAGCTTGGAATTTTGGGGAAGGGGCCGGCATCAGCGTTGCTAATACTGAAGCAGAGGTGCCAAGAGCAATTCATCATTTGCTTACTCTTGTTGGCGGAGCTATGTCTTAGGAGACGGGTTTAGGTCCCTATCGCCTAAGGCTTTCCAATTTTATGGGCCGTGAGGGTCCCATAAAAGTATTTTCTCTCTGCGAGTCGTGAGGATCCCGCAGGTGTATTTTCTTCTTAGGAGTCGTGAGGACTCCTAAGTGTGTTTTTCCTTTGTGAGTCGTAAGGGTCCCACAAAGGTTTGTTCTCCTCATGTATCGTGAGGACACATGGGTGGGTCTTCTCAATGGAGCATAACTCCAAAGGCGGAGACCAGCCGCGTAACTGGTGATTACGGTGGGGCATGGGTATGACGAGAATTATTTGAGCCCGTGGATTATATACGGCAGTTAATTTGGGGACTGGCCGTAGGGCTGGAAGAATTTTGAAAAAATGGATTTTTTTTGGCGCCTGCATCGCTGCACTGGAATATGGTAACAGGAGCGACTCATCATTCGCCTTTGTTTTCTTTTTGTTGTTATTTTCTTTATTTTACCGCGATTGCTATATCATTTCTGCTTTTCTTATCTCGAAGGTCGCGATTGCCCTATCATTTCGGCTATTTAATCACGGTTGCCCCATCATTTCGGCTTTATTTTCATGTTTATCTTTACTCGCTGATTTTTAATTTTTTTTTTTGGCGACTTGCCCCATCATTTCGGCTTTTCTTTATTTTTCTTTTATTTACACATTTTTTGTTTATTTACTTACATATATATTTTTTTACATTCCCAGTTTAACGACTTAGAGATCGACGGTTCCCAGTTTAACGACGTGGGGATCATCTTTGCTTATGCCAGCTCCTTGAACTTTGATCTTGGCGGAGCTGTGTTGATGACCTAGCTCCATGGCTTGCCGATACATCCGAGGATTGTGAGGTTTTTCCAAGCTTATATTAGACCTCTGCCCAATCTTTGAAAATATAGCAGTTTTCGATGGTATGACGCACCACTCTATGATATGGGCAGTATACGGGATTGCCGGTCATGTTCATTTCCTGTGGCCACTTTGGAACAGGCAGTTGCAGACCGTTGTTCAAGGCGTCCATGAATATTTTGCGGACTTCATCCCTCCTGATACACCTTCTTCTTTCTCTCCATTAGAGTAGGTGCCTTTACTGATGCTGGTCCTCGAGGCCGATCGGTCTTTGGTTCGCCCTTTTCAGATAATGGCACATGTCTGGGAGGATTAGGTTCCCGAAAGGCTCCGGTCTCCATTTGCATGAAATCGGCGGTCGTAGCTTGACTGTTTGCTAACGCGCCTTTAGACAGTTCTATCTCTCTCGTCTTGTATTGCCTTTCGACCCAATCTTTGATGACGAAGCAGTCCTCTATGGCATGACCTATCACCCTGTGATAGGGGCAATATTCTGGGTCATCGGTCATATTCGCTTCTTGCGGTCTCTTTGATTCCGGCAGTTGTAGACCGTTTC
Organism: Agapanthus africanus; assembly: GCA_030015575.1. Lineage (NCBI taxonomy): Eukaryota > Viridiplantae > Streptophyta > Magnoliopsida > Asparagales > Amaryllidaceae > Agapanthus > Agapanthus africanus. The sequence goes on from JASDDO010000029.1 coordinate 224,022,428, forward strand.
TTAGGGCGTCCTTGAATATCTTGTGGACTTTTTCCCTTTTGAAGGAATAGACCTTTTCCAGCTTCTCTTTCAGAGACGATTCCCCCCCGGCGTATGTATCGGAGGGACTAGAGGCTGATTGCGGCCGTTTTTCGTGAAGGCGCTCCGCTTTTAGGTTGGAAGGGATATCAGTTGGCTGCCCCCGAGTATCAATCCCTGGCTCATGAGCCAAAATTTGATTCTGCTGTAATTGCAATCGGGCGACTTGGGTCACGAGATCTGCCACGACGTTTGCCAGCTCGTCGACTTTGGAATAGACCTCGGCCATCTTCTCATCCCTGTCCTGAAATTTCCTTTGAAGCTATTGGAATAATGCTTGTTCTATAGTTCCGGCTATGACAACCGGGTAATCTTTATTGCCTGAGCTCAATTCCATAAGAACCACGGGCTCCTCTGGCTTATCGGCCTGAGCGGGCTCTTCATCATTTAGATCGAGTCGATGCTGTGTAGCGTCAACCATATCATCACCATGCCTGTGAAGAAGAGGAGGGTTCGTTTCTTTATATCCGGCCATGTAGACAGTGTGGATAACACATTCAGCCATTCTTTCATCACCGGCAGCTGGTTTCGCGGAGCGGTCTGGGCTTTGGAAATTCATAAATTTTAACATGGCCAGAGCCCTAGCCCTTTTGTTGGCTCTATATCTGAGCCACTTCTGCCTCAGCTTCTCTACCTTAAGCGCTTGGCAGGCTTCTGCTCTTCGGGAAGCCGCCATAGGCCGAGCGATGGGGATGCTTGAGAAGACATCTGCCCGCGTGTCCGTCGAAGGTATCGCCTGGGCTTGCCCACGACGTCTGGAAACTTCTTTTGTTCCGATGGCTTTACCCCCAGTTGGGGCCATGGAAAGCCGTCCAGACACCGATTTGCGTTTGGGTTGGGGCACCCTCGAGATTACCACATTCGGTCTCCTGCCTTTCGAGACCGATCTGTCTGTTACTGGAGCTTGAGGAGCCGGGATGGCGTTAGCTGACACGAACAGGATAGAGCCGAATGGTAGCGGCTCCTCCTCCCATTGTCGCCCGAGACTGGCCGGAAGGACCGTCCTAGAGTCCATCTTCATCGTGTAGGAAATAGGAGTCGTGCTGAGAGCTGAGATCGTCCTTGGAGACATTGTTGGAGAGTGATTGCTTGAAAACCTGCCTGAAAAAGCATTATTTTAGTTTAAATATAGGTATGTATATTGATTGAGCTCGCATGAACGTTTAACCAGAAATATGGGAGGAGAGATTGGTCCCACTGGGCGTGCCAGAATCTGTAGGTTGTTTTTCATCACCCCATTGAGATGGGAATACGCGTGCGCTTGTCAGGCGTACTACAGATTCCCCCTGCCTAGGGTAGGCCGGGGTTTAATGAATGCGGGGATCCGAATTTACGGAAGCCGCGGACAAAGCTGCCGTTAATTACCCTTCGCCTTTTGGGCGAGGGAACCTCCGATTAACGGGTTAAACTGGTCATGCGAACTCAATGTGCAGTGTACGTGTGTTGTGTTTTGAAAGGGGGTTTGGATATATCGGGAGCCACGCAGAGTTTGTTTTACGGGGGTCCCGTTACCCGGATAGCAGGTTGGGGGTCAAGGGGGCTAGCAGCCCCCTTGCAGGGTGCGGGGCAGTGCCCCGTTAAAATTTTTTTTCTAACAGGGACAGTGTCGTGAAGTAAGTATGTGTAAATATGTATACATATGTATATATATATATATGTGCATAAAAAGTGGGGGGAAATGCTTCCAATGGATGCGTGGGGCCAGCGCCTTGGGCGCTGTGCGCCCAGGTGCTATGCGCTCAGGAGCTAGCATGCCACGTGTCGGCACGTGGGTGCTCTGTGCTGTAGCGCAGGGCGCTGGAGCGCAAGCACGCCACGTGTCGGCACATGGGCGCTTTGCGCTTCAGCGCCTGACGCTCGAGCGCAAGTGCGCCACATGTCGGCACGGGGGCGACTTGCGCTTTAGCGCAAGTGCGCCACGTGTCGGCACGGGGGCGACTTGCACCAGAGCGCTGTGCGCTTGAGTGCAAGCACGCCACGTGTCGGCACTGGGGCGACTTGCGCTGGAGCGCAAGCGCGCCACGTGTCGGCCCGGGGGCGACTTGCGCCAGAGCGTTGTGCGCAAGCGCGCCACGTGTCGGCCCGGGGGTGACTTGCGCCAGAGCGTTGTGCGCAAGCGCGCCACGTGTCGGCACGGGGGCGACTTGCGCCAGAGCGTTGTGCGCTTGAGCGCAAGTGCGCCACGTGTCGGCACTGGAGCGACTTGCGCTCGACCGCTTGCGCTGGAGCGCAAGCGCGCCACGTGTCGGCACGTGGGCGCTATGCGCTCGAGCGCTTGCGCTGTTGTGCGAGCGCGCCACGTGTCGGCACGTGGGCGCTCTGCGCTTGAGCGCCGGCGAGGGAAAGAGGCTTTTAGCCTAAAAAGATTCTTGGAAGAGAAATCAGAGTGGAGTTGGACTCCTAAGTGTATTTTGGGGTTAATGGAAGAGGTTCTTCTTCTTCCTCCTCTGTTAGCTGGATCTTGAAGATCAAGAGATGTGAGATCTCAAAATCTCTCCTTTTTGGGATCTAAAGACAGATCCAAGTTCCCCTTTAAGGGTTTGGTGGTGAAAAACTATCTTGTTTTGAAAAGGAAGAGTAAAACTCTTGATTTAATTCAAAAGAAAGAAGAAGGTTTGAGACATTCAGAAAAGGGAAAGAAATACAAACCCTAGGTTTTTAAGAGAATGAAAAAGTGTTTCTTTATTCATCATCATGTTGCCTTTTATAGGCCTACGTATTTACATATAGCCCCTTGGGCTTTACAAAAATGGCATTTTGCCATCCCATGGCTCATGTGCCATTTCATTTTTGCACATAAGCCATGGGCTTACAAAATATTGGCTTTATGCCCATTTTGTTTACATTCATGCATAAACAATTACATAAAAATTATTTATTACATGATTTTGTTGTTGACACGAGGAGGCTGGCCACTGGCTCGACTTGGGCATGGGCCCGCTTGACCTGGGCTTGGGCCCACCTGGCTTGGGGTTGACTTTTATTTTGACTTGGTCAACCGGGGTGTAAATTTTTACCCCAACAATGACGTCACCATATAGCCGCGGATCCGCCGCCAATAGGGCCTTTCGGCCGTGGATCCGCAGCCCATTGATGGCCTTGGTGTCTGGAATTTCCTGGTTGATCTTATGCTGTCGTTGTGGCACTTTTCTGATGTGTGGAATCTCATATTTCTTTCTATATCACTGCCAGATCACAAGTCTTAGACTTGGCGTATTTTTATCAGCAATTTTGACAGTTTCGGCTCTTTTCCTGGAATTTTCTGCACAGATTCTCGAGACAAGTGTTGCGCTATACAAAGATTATGCGTGCAATTATAAACACTCAATTTCCCTCTAAGTGCTGGTTATAAAGTATAACACATGTTATTTCGTATTTTACAGATGTTTTGCTAATATGTGCTATATTTATACCGAACACCTTTAGATGATTGCAATTAGTAGGGAAATTGATGTGTTAAAAATGACATATTTTGACTGATCAGGAAGCCGAGAGCGAGATGCGGAAGAAATTCTCTCATCTCTTTGAAGGTACGCATAGTAAGATTTTTAAAGTCGGGGACTGAATTTCTTTAAGGGGGAAGATTGTAACACTTTAGAATGCGATAGTGGTAATTAACGATAATGCGTGTTTTTAGTGAAAAGATAACCAAAATAGTTTTCATATATTTTATAATAATTAATTAATATTTTATTATTATTTGTTTTGGCTTGCACAAACTTGTGCATATTAACTTTGGGGTTATGGAGGTGTTAACCATGCTTAACTAGCCATGGCACCCTAAACTAATTTCATGCCATGTTAACCTATTTCACTAATATTTAGTAATAGTTTATTCTTTTGACTTAAAGGAGAGAGAGAGAAAGAGTTGACAATGAAGGTTGAGGAGGCATGGGGAAAGCATGGGAGCATTAATGAGGGGAGAGAAAGGGCATGGCTCATTTCTAACCTCACACCCACATTTCCCTCATCCCTCACTCCTACGCTCCCTACTTCTCACCTCACTCTCTCATTCTCAATTATTTCTCCTTCTCCTTCCTTTCTAACCTATACCTTTTCATCACAAACCCAAGCCTAATCTTCGCTAAACTTCATTAAACTCCTCACAAAAATCAAGTTAAGCCTCCTGAGATGACTTGGAGCTTGGAAAGCTAGGGTTTTCAAGCAAGCTTGGTGAGGTAGTGATCTCTAACTGTTATCTAGGCTTTTAAGTTGTTGTGTTTCTTATTAGTTGCTGTTTAGAACACTAAAATTATAGTTTTTATGCAAATATCGTATTTTGGTAAGGTTTTGTTTCTCGGGTGAATCTGCTATTGAACCAGGTTTTTGTTTGAGAAGTTGCCATCACAAAGACTTAGTTTAGAGATCTAGAAGCTACCCTAAAAACATAAGACCATTCCCTTCATACTTGGCCGCAAATATATTTCTTCTGGCCGCAAATTTCGGCCAGATTAGGGACTGGGGTCTCGATTCTTGGTCGTGGCGTCTCTGGGGTTGTTTGTAGTTTTGTGGAACTTGCAACATTCACTAATTTTTTGTGTAGTAAAATCAAGTACCACTTATCTAATTTTTTGTGTTTCGGCAAAGTGCGATACGATTAATCCGACGTAGTTTATGTGTTTCTGGTAGCTTGCAGTCGTGGATTTACTTTGATGATGCCGCTTTACACGTTTAGCAGCTAAGCGAACCCTTTTGTAACTTGAGGGAACCGATTCGTTAATTGGCATTGTGTTCGTTTATTATAGGGTAGTTTGCTAAATCCACCCGTTATTGTGTTCTGTGATAATAGGATCGCAGGTGGGGACTTCGGATGCTGCAAGGAGGGGGAAACAAGTGGTTAGATTTACCTAGCTCGAGAACGTCGGTGAGTAGATTTAACATCTACGGGGAATCGCCCGTATAGCGTTAAGCGTCGAGGGCTGGATTCGGTGTTGTAGCCATATGTTTATATGCATATGCATTGATTGTGCATGAGCATCATTTTCATACCATTACTTGTTGTACATTGACTTGGTACCTATTGGACACTGCATCCTTACTGACGGTTCTTGTTACACGAGAACTAAATTGTATGCCACACACACACCGTTGGTAATTAACATGACACACACAACATATACATATATATGGTATTGCATTCGTTATTGACATTAAGGCAGTTGTTCTTGTACCACCTTACAAAGGGAATATGTGTTGTACCGCCTTCATTATTATCAATAGTTAGACGCTGATTCTTGTTCTATTGCGCATATGAATTGCATCATGCATACATATATACATGCATACCTTGCTATAGCTACATATACACCTTTATATGATGTTGCATTTGACTTCGGGGGATTTGGGAACCACATGATATCTTTAAAATCTTTATTAATTCAAATGAGCGGTTTTCCCTTGATATGCTCATATTACTGTTCTATGTTGCATACATCGTATTTCATGGATTTACGCATTGAGATACCGATTTCATGTGATTTATGGATTTGAGAACCATGGTTATATTTCAAGAAAGTATGCATTGTTTTGAAAACCCGATTTCTCTTGATATGATATTTCGACACGTCCACCATGAGTTTTCTCGGTTCTGAGATTGGTTTTCGAAACCCGATTCGAGGAGATGGATGATCCGTTTGCGGGTTCATGGTGGACCCGGTATTGTACCCCGAGGCAAGAATGGTATGTTGTGCAGTAGACGATGAATATGGAAGTGGGACTTCTACCTATCGGTGATAGTTTGGACCCGGCGGTTATCCGGAGGATACCGACTGAAGTCGTGAGATGGATATAGGCCGATCCGGACTGACGGAGCCCGAGCTATGTAGATTTACATGTCGATGCTGGACACGGGTTTTCATGATGTTTCGAGTGTTGATGTTGGGCACTCAGGTTCCATGAGATTTACGGATATGAGGGCTGATCAGAGTGACGGCGTCTGAGATATTGGGATTTGGGGTGTCGTTGATGGACACCGGGTTTTTCCACAATGATGATTCATTGATGATGATTATGTTTTATCCCCCACTCATGATTATTTGATATGCATTATTTCATGTAGTTTTAGTACCTTGATGATGTATCTTGATCATGATTGTTGCATATCCATATTGCCATACTAAGGCTATCAGATTGCATGTGATAGATTGTCGCTATTCGTGCATACTTGCGATTATGTGTATGATGCTATTTACTATTCACGAGTTGGAAACCCACCCCCGTTGTGGCACAGTGTTTTGCAGGCTTGATCCTTAGAGTAGTCGCGGAAGGGCTCCTTATTGTATCTATTTCTGCGGATACCGCTACGGTTGGCTGTGAGGCCTTTTTGGTGTAGGTGGGTTTGCGGTTATCCGAACACGTCTAATGTATATTACATTGTATCTAGTACTCTCCATCTACCACTTTCATGTATTGACGTAGAGACGAGTTTGTGAGGATCGATATTGTATATTATGTGACTCTGGGTGGCGTGCTCGTATGAGCCGTCTTTTCTTATGTTGCTTTATCTCTTCTATGTTGTTTTCATTTTTATTGTCTATTTCTTCGTTGCGGCGTCGTATATATGCTTGTGGTGATTGTTTTCCGTCTTTGGGTGTGATTTGCTCTTGTTTGGGAAAGCTTTATTTATATCCTGTGTTTGTACCCGTTTCGGGGCTAGTTTTAGAAAGGAGGTGCTGCTAAAATTTTTAAGAAAATAAACTTAAGCTTTAAGATTTTTACTTGAGATTTACAAATGTTTTAATAATGTTTTCTCACTTACTTGTTTTTATGGTTTAGATTTTTGGGTTTTCGGCTTACTTAAATTGCGTTACGCCTGTTGACGTCACGTGGTTTAAGTGCCGGTCACGTTTCAAAATTGGATTGTGACAGTATGATACTATTATTATATTACTGTATGACCCAGGTAGATCGTTATACATTCTATTTCTACAAGATGATGTCTTCTACTCACGAATTGGCAACTCACCCCCGTTGTGCCATAGTTTTCTTGCAGGATCGACCGCTCGGATTCAGTAGCGGCTTGCTGGCACATTTCATCTTCGGGTGATTGCTTGGTAGGTGGGTTACATTACGGATCATAACCACTCATTGTATATTTTATTCAGTTGTAATATAGATAAAAGCTCCATCAACCAGACTATGTATATTTGGTAGACTTAGAGACCAGTTGTATATTCTTTCGACTTAGAGTGAGACTTATATATTATTCTGGATATTTGAGTTGATGATGTCTTTGGTATTTCTTTTATTTCTTTTCTTGTTTTGATCTTCGCTTTGGGCGTCGTATATATTTATGTTGCATGGTTGTGTTTCCGCCGATTGGCAATGAGCTAGCTCCTTCTTGGGGATGCCAATATTATTATTGTTTATGTTCTGGTTTTGATCAAAATTTACAAAGAAGGTCCTGCCAAAATCTTAAATGATGAAAACGTTTTTAAACTTTAGTATACATCCACTAGTATTTCTATAAAACTTTATTTATACATTAAAAGAGGAGCTTGATTTCATTTATATCCCTTTTTTCAAAACTTCACCTCCACCATTTTCTTAAAAAGGTTTAGATTCTTGGTTTTTAGCTTTCTAGGGTTACGATGGGTCCTATAGACTTTACGTGATTTAAGTGCCGGTCGCATGCCATTTCCGGGTCATGATAAGTGGATCCACTCAGTAGGTCTATTTCTCAAACACGGTTTGCGAAACTGTTAGTAGAGTAGTTGGGTCTGAGATACCGCAATAATTTGCCTTAAGTGCAAGTGGGAGATTGTTGGATATAGGTGCCCTCAAGGAAATTATTGTAATTGAAAGAGGACCTATACGGAGAACAATCTAACTCAAGATGATAGTGTGCTATCTGGTTTGTCTTTATCTATCATGTGTACACGTTTTACTAGTTATCACATATCGCTAATACATGAGATACAGCCCATAGGATTTTGCTTGACTACCAGGATTAATGATAGGAATCATACTAGTAGAACCTGGGGTAGTTTATAAGCATATTCTTAAATATTGAAACTGGGTATCGGTACTCTAGTTTAGACTAGTGTGTACGTTTCCTGACCTAGTTGGAGGGCGATAGCTGATCCCAGTTTAGACTAGTGTGTACATTTCCTGACCCATTTGGTGTTTAACACCGATGATTGTATTCTGGTGCTTGACACTGAGGATTGTATTCTGGTGCTCATAAGAGTTTTAGTTTCATTGAACGGACTCACTGAGAACTCCTAAATGGTTTTATACCAATGTCAGGTAGCAGTTCTCTGGTGAAGATAATACAGGGTTGTCCTTCGACCTAAGATCGACACAATTTCTTGTGTGTGTTCCCACTATACTTTGATTGCTACCCTACCACGGCTCAAAGGAGTTGTTCAAACGGGTTTTACTTCGGAATAGTTCTGAAGTGCATGAAGGCAGTGAATGGTTGAGGGGATTCGTCTTTCCCAGTAAAGGGAGTTGATATCATGCAGTGCAGGTCATAGCTAAAACCACAAGTCTGTGACAACAGTAAGTGAGATAAACTGATAAGTATTATCAGTTGTATCTCTATTGGTTATGGGTTCAATGTCAGTACGACTTATTAGGTTATTAGGGGTTTGACAGTTCCACCCCCAGACCCAGTTGCGATACTCTTTGATGAAGAGACCGGACAGTATGGTATTCTTCGCTTATAGACTTTGTAGGGTCCATATGAGTTTGCTCGTCGACCGGCTTTTATCTTGCTCATACCTTGGTAACCGTTATGTACAGCTAGTACCGCTGACGAGCTTGTGGGTTAACTCATGAAAGGATTGAATCTAAAAGTGTTTCAGATTCAATCGGATATGATCATGTATAACCTACTGCCAACATATTGATTGGTAGAAAATCTCGTGATATGATATGCGTTCTACTTGTTCTACTTACCGCAATCAAGTCAGTTTTGCTTGGTAGCTATCCGGTTGAGTACGAGTCAATCCACGGAGAGATTGTTTGTATTTTTGTTCGTATTTTAGACGTGTCAAGTAAAAATGTACAAGTTGTTCAATTCTATCGTAAGTGTTGTGTATATTTATGTTCAAGAGAATTTGTTAGGATTAGGGTTGCTTGGTAAAGTTAGGAATTAATCTTGTGCTTGACTTTTGCCATCATTGAAATGATACCGAAGTAATCGGAAGTAACGGGGATTAGGAGGACATAGAAATGGTATTTGCGTGTTTAAGCAAGCTTTTCAATGCTAAATCCAATTCTAGTGCTCTTTGTCCGTTCGTTTCATGCTCTTATTTCCAACCCTAGGCGAAACACACACAACAAGTCTCCAATTAGGTCACAACTATATGTCACGTTATAGTGCTCCTAAAGGAATTCTCAACTTAGGTCATGGCTATATGTTACATATAGGCGGATAAGGGAGTGGGTTGTGTTTGTTTGGTCTAGGTTCAATTCAAATTGTTTGGCGAAGAGAAGTACAGGAGATTTTTCCATCACTCATACCATCCTTCTTTAACCCTAAAAAGTGACTAATGTACTCACACATGAAAAGAAAATAAAATAAGAAGAAGAAAAGAAAGAATGGAAGAATACGATGAGAACAAAAATAGTAAGGTAACTACTTAGGCCCTCACCTCAGCAAGAGACTCCATTGAGTATCATGGCTTAAAAATAGAGATTAGAAGAGAAGAAAAGAAGAACAATAAAACCAATAACTACTTTAACTGACAAGTAGTAAAAGTTATACTAAGAATTAAAAGACAATGCAAGAAAATAAAGATATAGGGAAGAAAAAACTCCCATCTTCATTATTCATCCACTTAAAAACTCTCACTACATTTTAATGGAGAAGTGATGAACAAGAAGAAGAAAACTACATTAAACTAAACAAATCCTAAGGAAAATGAAGCATCCATGGTTTGGCACAAATCTGGAGTATATATTGGCTAAGAAGTGAAACCCTACGGCAATATTCTGAACCCTTGTATAATTACAAAAACACCCCTGAAAATTCGTCGCGAGATACTATAGTAAGGTTGCGGATCCGCCGCCATTATGCCTATAATTTCGCAGTTCCGCGGTCGTTTTGTGGAATTGGTGCACCGTTTTTCATAAGGGTTCTCGTGATGCTATCTTCTTCTGTTTGTTAGGTTCAAATTTGCAAAATAGTTTCAAAATATTCTCAGATTTACAACATTCCAAAATGACAACTCTTTTTGTCTTTTGTGCCTTGATCTCCCTCGAGCTCCGCATTGCTGCCTTGATCCTTGTGCTGCCTCCCTCATGTTTTGTGTTTGTCCCAGAAATGAATGACCATCGCTTGATCTTGTCCCTTGTACTGGTAAGCTGCACCTGACGGGTGCGGATGACCGGAACCGGAATTTTATCTGTTTTCGGCAGTTTTCTGAATTTTGTCATAACTATAAAGATTGTGCGTTATTTGCAATTTTCTAGACAAAGAACCTATAATCTGTAATCATGTAGTAAATACGAATAAAAAACACATACCTATATACAAATTTTCATAAGAATAAGTGGTACTAAATGCAATATTCTGGTGTGAACAAATACCCCAAAACTTATCATTTTTTCGTCCAGAGAAAAACCATTTTATTTTCAAACAAAAGTCCTAAAGCTCACTTTCGTAGGCATCATGGTTGCACTTAGCATATGCAACAATCCGTTAAACCTTTAGGTGTCCCTAGCAGGAGGAGTGTTGTCTCTTGATGGTTTTCAGAGGATACTACCCACAAAATCTCGTCAAGCTAGTTTCATAAGTTAATCTTCACTCTAATCATACAGTTTAGCATCTAAGTTAGAAACTCTATCATCCTAAGTTAGAAATATCCAACCCTTATTCTTCACACCTCCTATTCATTCAACCTAAGATCTTATACGTTTTGTCAGTTTATAAAGACCTCCGTATCACTTGAGTTTTCCTTCTAAAGCGTAGGCTCCAATCCGGAATTTTAATCATCTTTGATTGGTATGGAATTTCACGATCAAAAATATAATTACCGCAATCAAGAAACGGCGTCGCTTCGCAGCTAGCCGGTGAGTGCGGGTCGATCCACAGAGACGGGTAAATTCCTTTATTGTGTCTTAACGAGTTGATTCTATTTGTAGTTTTGGTTTTATAAAAATCTAGATCTAAAACTTAATTAATCTAATTTAAATTCTTGTTAGGGTTAGGCTTAGAGGAAGTTTTGGAGATTGATGTTTCCTTCACCGCTTTCAATGCCGTATTTTAGATCCAGTAGGTGTTATAGTAATTATCGATAAAGTGGATACGACTCTTTTGGGAAGATATTTTCTTCCTCTAGATTCGTATCCTTCCTTTATCGTTAATTACCCTAACCCCCATGGAAAACGCGCGCAACCGGCCCTTTATACTGCGGTTCACCGTTACCTTGAGGGGTAGGGTGCCGCAGGGAGCGGTTGTGCACGCATGCATGGAGTTCTTAATGGGTTAGGCATTGAAAGGGATGAGAGATCTCATCTCTCAACCCTTTCCCTAAGGCTAACCCTAACAAGCGAGGAGACTACTCGCTCATTAGGGGATTAGAAAACATTATAATAAAAAAGAATAAAAAGACTTACTAATGGTGATGGCTCCCTCCAAGCGATAAAGAACAGATCTGAATGTCACTTCCAGAATTGCTGAATTTTATTTATTGAAAAGAGGCATACAATTTTTAGATCTAAAATTACAATTTATAGGAAAATAGGAAACCTAGGGTTACAGACTCTCGCGCACGCGTAATTACTGATTTGCCCACTTAAAATCACAACACCCACAACAGCGCACCGTCACAGAAAAACTGCGCCGACACGGGCTCTTAATGGCCGCGGATCCGCGGCACCAGCATGCGTTTGGCCGCGGATCCGCGGCCAAACAGTGGATCCACTTTGTGAAACTTCTGGGCTTTATTCCTTGTTTCTTGGGCTTTCTATTTCCATAGTCCTTTTCTCTGTTGGACTTCTGGATCTTCTCCAGATTTTTAGTAAAGACTTGTATTGGGCTTTTTAACCGTTTCACTTGACTTTTTGGACCTTGCACTGTTCTTCGACTAGGCTTGACTGAGATCCGTCTAATTGTTGGTCAAAAGTCCCTTTTTCTGTTGTTTTGTGTCTTTCTCACTGTATTTGCTCCAGAAACCTGTATCCTGTAATATGCAACAAACGTGCGTCAAGAGTACCTGTTTATTTATAAAAATGATAAGAATAGGGGAATGATAAATGCAATATTATGGTCTGAACAAATACCCCCAAACTTACCTTTTGCTCGTCCTCGAGCAAACTTATTATTTTATTCACTAAAATCCTAACCACACTTTCGCAGGGAAACGCGATTGCACTGAGCACGTGCAACAAGCCGTTAAACCTCTAGGTGTCCCTAGTAGGAAGAGTGTTGTCTCCTGAGGGTTTTCAGCGGATTACACCCACAAAATCCTATCAACTTGGCCCATTGACTTTTGTTCTCCAATTAAGTTTTCTAACAAGGAATTCTATTATCTTATACTTGTAAATTATCCACCCATATTCTTCACACTTCCTCATTATTTAACTTAAGATTATATATGTTATGTAGACTTACTTAGCTTTCGGCATTTCCTAAGTTTTCCTTCCAGGGTTTTATCTCCACTTAGGAATTTCTATCAACTCTACTAAAGATACAAGTTCTATTCTTCATTCCTCTCTCTTATCTAAATTCCAATCACATACCCCTACGTGTGTGTATAGATCACCCCTACACTCGGAAATTCAATTCAAGCAATCATGCCCTTGTCCATTGTCCAAAGTACTAATTAGTTGGTGAATGAAATTTGCTTACACATCCTTCATGCGACCGTTAATACTTCTTGAGGTACCAACGACCGATTACAAAATGCGCTTGCACTTTAAAGCGTACTTCCTAGTCTTTGCAACACCCAAGGCTTTAGCAGTGACTCCCAAACCAGTTGGTCTAAGGCACTAGGTGATGAAGCACCCTCGCTAAATATTTTTCTATTTTTACAGCCTTAAGTAATCACAAAAACCAGTGTCCATTTTTTTCTTTATTTTCTTCGTACTAAGGACTTTAGACAAGAGTATTTCAAGGTCTCTTCTACTATTCCAAGTTTCAAGGTGCGTGATTGTGCAATTTTGTAGGGTATACATTTTCAGGATCTAGACTTAAGCTAGGAACTATCTTTCAAACTTATACTTTAATTAGAACATCAATACTCTTCCCTTGTTTCGACTTAGCCCAAGAAGTGAACCCAAAATATGCCTATTTCTAAATAAACTACAAGGCATATACTTTCTACCGTTAAACTTTAAGGAAGGTTATTTTTAGGGTTTTTAATTCACTAAGTCGAAGATCTAGTTGTTCCTAGCCAGTTAACCTATTAGTCAAACTCAAGTCAATTAGCCAAAATTGAATACATTAATTTTTATAATTTTTGAAATTTTTCAAATTTTTATGGGTTTTCAAATAAGTATGCAAATGCAAAAATATGTACAAATGAATGCGAAGGAAGAAGACGTACCGAGCATACCCCCAAACTTGAACTTGACAGTGTCCTCACTGTCATGCTAAACCAAGAGGGTCAAAATACCGATACTCCCCTGTTTATTTATTTATAATTTTTTTAATGTTTTGAATTTTTTTTTATTTTTTATAGAAAAAGAAAACAAAAGGATATATACATATATACAAAGGTTCCCCCCAAACTTAAGCTTGGCCTTACACAAGCCAAAGGTTAGCACCAACCATTCAAAGATCTTATCATGGTAATGGTAGAGTTGGTGCAAGAATGGGATGGAAAGAAAAGAGATGAAAAGCACGCGAGACCGTGTGAAAAGAAGAATGGTAGAATATGGTCTCGGTGGGGGAGAAGAAAGATGGAAAGAAGAAAGAAGTGGAGTGCGATCTTGAGGGTGTAAATCGAGTGAATAAATTAGCGCAATTTGTGATGACCGATGTGTTAAAAGTGATTGCGCTAACCTATGAACTCGTCGTGCAATGGGGTAAAATCTCTCAAGATTCGTAAGAAAACATGGGTACGCCGAACTTGGTATAGGAGATGAAAGCGTAACGGTCATTTGTTCGGTCGGAACAATAGGAAGGAGGGAGGGTGATATAACCGTCAAAGGTTCAGGAGGCGGAATTGGAAAATCCGACACATCAATTAAAAATGGTTCAACCTCGATATTATCCTCAAGACTCTCCTCAATACTATCCTCAATATTCAACCCATCCATGCCATTGTCATCAAAATCTAGACGCATATGAGATTCGGGAGAAACATTTAATAACTCAGGATGATGATTTGAACATAAAATTTTAAGCAAATCGACAGGTTCATCATCCGAAATATTCCCGGCGTCTATATCCTCAATCAAGCGAAAATCAATTTCTTTAGACACTTCATCCACAGCATGGATATTTATCAATGTAGGTTCTAGAGTGGAGGTGTAAAGATCGAAAGGATTAGGTGCGGTTTCACTCGAAAGGGGTTCCTCACAATTTGGCAAATCAAACACTACAAAATCGCACAACTCATTTTTATTTTCAACTGGTGAATCATTTGGAACAATAGATGGAAAACCGGAGTTGTGGGTTTCAATTGGGTAAGGGTAGGTTTGATTTGAAAATCCTCTCTCATTCTCACTCTGTCCAACTGCCGCCTTACACATTGAAAAATTCGGAGCTAGCGGGACACTAGCTACCGGTTCACTAGGTTGCGTAAGGGCGGCCATGGATGCTTCCACTGTCCTCATCATTTTATTTGTTGCAGCAATATATGCTTCCAACGACTCTTCCAAACTAGACTTAGGTGGTGAGGGGGTTTCAGTAAAAGATTCAAAATTGGTTGGATATGTGAAACTCCCTAATGGCTGTGTCGAAGCAACGTCTAGTGAAGGTGGGAAGGTCGGGTATGACTGGTAGGAAGTGGGTGGTAAGACAGGAGTAGGGTCAACATATGGATAAGAAGGTGAATAATCGTGCGGATCCCTAAAACTAGATGAGTGGAGAGGGGTGAAAGATCGACTGCGAGATTGAGCAATATGCTCAGCAATGGACATCGGCCTAGGAGTGACAGAAGGACTTGAAGAAGTGGTATCAACATATGTAGGTTGTAAAGGTTGACTCGGTTGACACAAAGTGGGTTGAAAAGTCAAACTGTTTCTCCTAGACGCCTCTATTTGATCTTTCAACGAAATTTTTGGCAAGGAGGGATCTTTTTTAAATTGACCGAAACAATTGACGAACGACGCAAAGTTAGGTTCGGGATACAGAGACTCGGCAAGAGATTTATGATGTGGGGTACCCATGATAGAAGAGTGCAAGGATTTCTTAGCGACAAAATTTTTGCAAGTTTTTAAAAGATTTTTCGTTAAATTTTTTTTTTGGAGAGTTTTGCAATAAGGTTTTAGAAAATGGACTCGTGACACAACTGAATCAACCACACATGCATAATCAGACCTAGATCTAGGGTTGCCTAGGTCTACTAGACAGCTCCTAACTAGGGCTAGAAATAGACCTCAAACCGCCTCTTCACGGACAAATACGGCCAGGTAAGTGGGAAGGAACCACCACTACAGTGGGCCTAATTAAAAACCACTAGCCTAGACACCGCAATGTCGGTTAAGATAAACGGCCGATGCCTACCCTAGTCCTTTTCCTATTGAGCTCGCTGTCCTTAGGTCTGAGTCTAATCTTTTTTTAATTAAAGGTGGTCGATGCAAAATGCTTAGGTGTTTTCTGGGGTCCTGGGAAGGGTGATGAAATCCCCACCCAATCTGGATTTGGTCAAATAGTCCCCTAGAATCCGGTTAAATTATGCAAAACAAATAAAATTTCACTTGCAATCAGAATTTTTTAGCGCGGCGCAAAGAAACCTGCAGAAATCTGTTATTTAGAAGGGGGAGAAAGACTTTTTTCGCAAAGAACCCTGCAGAAAATTTTTAAAGATAGAGATATGGAGATTGACAGAGGGAAGAAGGAGGAACAAACTCACAAAATTTAGTGCGCTGACATGGCAGTCAAGGCGCGGATCCGCGGCGGAAGGCCCACTTAGGCGGCGGAAAAGCGGCAAACTTAGGGTTTCAGCTTCAGAAAAAATTTGGACTGCTCTGTGCCTTTATTTCCTCTCTGTTCTTATATTCAACTTTCTGATTTCCTCTCTGTAAATTTCCAGATCTTCGATTCTTCGCTGTTCCTGCAAGATTCAAAAGATATACCCTTCAAACAGATCAAATTTGATAATTTTTTTGTATTTTTTTATTTTTTCAGATTTTTATGATTTTTAAAATTTATATCAACCCGAAAATTCACAAAAAGAAAGATTACGCCGTCCCCGGCAACGGCGCCATTTGATTGGTATGGAATTTCACGATCAAAAATATAATTACCGCAATCAAGAAACGGCGTCGCTTCGCAGCTAGCCGGTGAGTGCGGGTCGATCCACAGAGACGGGTAAATTCCTTTATTGTGTCTTAACGAGTTGATTCTATTTGTAGTTTTGGTTTTATAAAAATCTAGATCTAAAACTTAATTAATCTAATTTAAATTCTTGTTAGGGTTAGGCTTAGAGGAAGTTTTGGAGATTGATGTTTCCTTCACCGCTTTCAATGCCGTATTTTAGATCCATTAGATGTTATAGTAATTATCGATAAAATGGATACGACTCTTTTGGGAAGATGTTTTCTTCCTCTAGATTCGTATCCTTCCTTTATCGTTAATTACCCTAACCCCCATGGAAAACGCGCGCAACCGGCCCTTTATACTGCGGTTCACCGTTACCTTGAGGGGTAGGGTGCCGCAGGGAGCGGTTATGCGCGCATGCATGGAGTTCTTAATGGGTTAGGCATTGAAAGGGGTGAGAGATCTCATCTCTCAACCCTTTCCCTAAGGCTAACCCTAACAAGCGAGGAGACTACTCGCTCATTAGGGGATTAGAAAACATTATAATAAAAAAGAATAAAAAGACTTACTAATGGTGATGGCTCCCTCCAAGCGATAAAGAACAGATCTGAATGTCACTTCCAGAATTGCTGAATTTTATTTATTGAAAAGAGGCATACAATTTTTAGATCTAAAATTACAATTTATAGGAAAATAGGAAACGTAGGGTTACAGACTCTCGCGCACGCGCAATTACTGATTTGCCCACTTAAAATCACAACACCCACAACAGCGCACCGTCACAGAAAAACTGCGCCGACACGGGCTCTTAATGGCCGCGGATCCGCGGCACCAGCATACGTTTGGCCGCGGATCCGCGGCCAAACAGTGGATCCACTTTGTGAAACTTCTGGGCTTTATTCCTTGTTTCTTGGGCTTTCTATTTCCATAGTCCTTTTCTCTGTTGGACTTCTGGATCTTCTCCAGATTTTTAGTGAAGACTTGTATTGGGCTTTTTAACCGTTTCACTTGACTTTTTGGACCTTGCACTGTTCTTCGACTAGGCTTGACTGAGATCCGTCTAATTGTTGGTCAAAAGTCTCTTTTTCTGTTGTTTTGTGTCTTTTTCACTGTATTTGCTCCAGAAACCTGTATCCTGTAATATGCAACAAACGTGCGCAAGAGTACCTGTTTATTTATAAAAATGATAAGAATAGGGGAATGATAAATGCAATATTATGGTCTGAACAATCTTTACGGAAACAAAATTCTTATTCTTTATTCCTATCACCCTTCCAAACATCGATCGTATACCCCTAAGCGTGTGTAAATTTTCACTCCACCACTCAAGAATTCAATACAAGCAATAGTACCCTTGCCCTAATACCTAGTACTACTTCTTTTTATTAATGATGGGTGGATTTGCTCACACACCTTTCATGCGACCATTACTGCTTTCTGAGGCACTAATCAGCTGATTACCGAATGTGTGAACTTATTAAGATGTAAATAGCAGTTTCCATGTCTTGCAATATACACATTTTTTCTTTTTTTTTATTTTTAAGACCGGATATATTTTTCAGCAACGCTCTTATAGTGGTTGGCTATAAATACCTTTTTTCTTCCATACCAGGCTTTTCAGGCAAGAGTATTTTTAAGTATCCTCTACTATACCAAGTTTTAAGGTGCGTGTAAGTGCAGTTTGTAGGGTATATACTTTCTTAATTTGGACTCAAAAATAGTAATTATTTTTTAGACTTATCCTTCAATAAATGTTTCAATACTTTCTCTTCATCTCAACTTAACTCAAGAACTGAAATCAAGATTATTTACTTCTAAAAAAACCTGCAAGGATGTATATTTACCATGGTTAAACTCAAGGAGAATTATTTTTAGGGTTTTCAATTCCTAAGCCTAGAATTTAGTTATTTCTACCCTATCAAGATAAATTTTCGGAATAAATCTAAATTACTCTACTAGCTAACTTGACGACAAAGTTTTTATGTTTTGGAATTTTTTTCAGTTTTTATGGGTTTTCAAATAAGTATGCAAAAGGCAATATATACATATGAATGCAAAGATAGAAAGCATACAGAGAAAACCCCAAACTTAAACTTGACGGTGTCCTCACCGTCATGCTACACAAAAAGGGTCAAAATTGTTGAAGGGTCAAAATGTGTCATTGCCCTTTTTTTGTTTTAATATAAGAAAAAACAAACACAATATACACACACAAAAAGGGCCCCCAAACTTAAGTGAAACAGTGTTTCCACTGTTTAAGCATTGAAATTCAAAGTTAGGGGGAGGGAACATCATCAATCAATACAAAGCCTTACACAGATCAAAAGTCAACACCAACTATTCAAAAATTTTATTGTGATGATGCTGTGGTTGGAGAAAGAACATGTAGAGGAAAGAAATGAAGAATTCACGAGATCGTGTGTGGACGGAAATGGGATACGGTCTCGGTAGATGAGAAGATGAACGGAGGGGAGAAAGAAATGGAGCACGAACTTGAGATTGAAAATTGATTGAATAAATTAGTACAGTTTGTAATGATGTGAAACTGGAATTTCCTAACTGTACTTGTCACGACTCGAAGGTACAGAACATGACTGGCACTTAAATTACGAAACGTCTAATGGCGTAACGTAGTGTAAGTAAGCCAAAGCCCAGAAAACAAAACCGTTTAACAATTAGAGTGACAGAAAACTTTTTTTAAAACAAGTGGTTTTAACAAATAAGTGGCATTAAACATTTAAAAGCAACATCATATTTTCCCGAAAATTTTGGCAGAGTCTCCTTTGTAAATACTGGCCCCCAAATGGGTGAAACACATGAAAATACATATAAATGATGAAATAAGGCATCCCAAAGCGGGAGCTAGCTCTTCGCCAATGGCGGAATCACAACCACATGCAATATGTATATCAAAAGTGCGAAATAAGCATCTGAAAGCAAGAAATGAGAAACACCACATCAGCCCAAGTGAGCATCGACATAAACATCACAAATAAAAGTCCCACGAGTCTCACTGTCTAGTCAAATATACAAGGATAGATGGAGTATACTAGATACAAAATAATAAACATGATGGAATAGCATATCTTCGCAACCCACCTACGAGCAAGCTGCAAATCAAGCAAAAGAAGCTAAATGAGGAAGTACGTCCGCCGCAACTGTGCTGACGGGTCAGACCTGCAAGATACTGTGGCACAACGAGGGTGAGTTGCCAACTCGTGAGTAGTAAGTAACATCTAATAAGGATATCGTAAGCATGCACGCCAATGCGTCACAACCCACGTATCTCAAAATGATACTATGTACTAACATGAATGCATAATTAAACACGAAACCTGCACAAGTCTGGTATAATAAAATCTTTATTCATATCTTAGAAAAACCTCCATGCAATAAACTGAAGTATCATCAATGAAATCAACAGAAAATCCGTGTCAAGCATCGACACAAAATATATATCCCAATATCTCAATGTCTCAATATCTCAATATCTCAATGTCTCAATATCTCAATATCTCGGGCTCCGTCAGTCCGGATCGGCCCATATCATCAAATCTCGCGACTACGTCGGTATCCTCCGGATATCCGCCGCGTCCAAAATAACCGGTCGGTAGTGCTCCCCTGCTGGCCTCAACGCCATCATCTACGACCCTCTTGCCCCGAGGTACCGTACCGGGTTCACCATGCACCCGCAGACGGTCCTTCCCCCTGCCTCGAATTGGGTGTATGATACCGCTCAAGAATCGAGAAAACCCATGAAGGACACCACAAACATTATATCACGAGAAAACAGCAACTTACATTTTTTAAATGGTAATACGTTGTTAAAATCATTGCGGTTTCTCCAAATTCCATTAATCTCATAAATACTGAAATCCTCGAGAAGAATCACAATATGTAAACATGTCGGTGATGATGGATGTCTATGATACGATACTATATACCATGCGAAGTACGGCCAAAAGCTATGCATGACTCATGATGCAATGAGGTATGTATATATGAATAACAATCCTACGTATCTATCCTGATGAAATGACTATACAGGTATAGGTTTACAGAACATGTATGATGCAATGCACAGATACCGATTCTAAGAAAGTTCTATAGTGCTCGTGACATAGCAATTACCAAAGACGTGTGTGTTCGCATGAATAGTGCACGTAGCATGAACCAATGGTAATGGCGCAAGTGTCCTATAAGATAATATCATATATATTTATGATGATGCAATTCAATGAGATGAATGACTAGGAGACTGCGCATATAAATATAAGCACTACTAGAAATCCAGACTATCGGGCGCCTCGCGCCATCCGGACGATTCCCCCGTAAATGTGTACATCTACTCACCGGGATGCATCGGCTAATATGATCCGATTTCAGCTCTGTCATTTCCTCGCCACATCCGACCCCTCTGCACCCGATCCTAGAAACGTACACAAGTAAAAGAGAGAATAAATATATAAATAGTTGCGAACACAAAAAACGCAAGTCAACCACACGCACTAACTAAACGCGCACGCACTTGGTGCATAAAACGCGCTCACAACAACACCACAAACCGCAAGTAGGGTAGCTATACGTGGCAACTACCAAACCAAAAATCCAATCGAACCAATCGCACATTCACAACACACTAAATATTATATGAAATAGGTTGTATATCATCAAAATCTCAAACTAAATTAAAATCGATTTATTCCAAAAACCTAGCAAGCAACCATTAACCGATTTAGTAGAAATCTAGATGTTTTAACAAAACTAGTGGCCAAAATGATCATCTTTTATCATAATTAGGCTACCCAATTATTTACTAGATTTTAATCTCACTTATTTATATTAATCCTAAAAATCTAGTTTGCAAGATTATACAATTTAGACAATTTAGTCGCAACAATGTAAACATAACAATCTAGGTTAGATTTTACATGCCTTAACATGTTAAACTACTCATTATTACCATAATCAAATAATAAAAACCCTAACTTAAACACAAACCCTTTTCTTGCATTTTAAAATTTGAAATTGAAACCATATTACTAACTAAATAAGTTTGATTTAAAGTATTTAAACAACAAATTAACTATAGGGTAAAGATTTATACCTCACAAATTTGAGATCAAACTTGCAAATTCTTAGCCTCCCAAAATGGTTTTCTTGCATCAAGATCCAAGCTAGATAGGTCAAGGAAAAATGGTTAAAGGTTAAATAAAGAATTAGTGAGCTTTTGTATTGATATTTGATGGATGTTTTGGAGATTTTAGTGATGGAATTGAAGTGGGGAATTGGGGGCTGCAGCAGCTTGGGGGCTTGGCAGAACATGAATGAGGGGAGGGAGAGAGAGAGAGTAAGGTGTGTAGTTGTGGGAAAATTAAAAGTCAACAAAAGACCCCATACCTCATTTATAACCCTCATGTCTTCTTTTCATTATTCTATTCATTTTATATCTCTTTTTTTTCTGTGAGGATATGAAGTGGTGAGATGGGGAATGGGCTGCCAAGTTTCGGCCAGTTCATGGGATGGGGGGTTTGTGAGTGGGTTAGTGAGAAAAAGAGAGGTAACCATACCCCCATACTAACATCAACATCTTATCACTTTAATTATATCTTATTTATTTTCATTTTAGAATTAACTAGAACCTTGAATACATGTGTAGAAAAGGGAACATATTATAAACTTGTCATGAAGTTGTCATGGTTCACAATTATGTAATTAAGCCATCCTCATTTGTAATTATCACTAATTAAATTTATTAGTGAAATCTTTAAATAATATTAAAAATAATTAATTGAGGAAAAATATTTAAGTATACTAACAATATACAAGTGGCCAATTAAATACCAAATACTAATCATTACCTATCTAAAATAGGTATAATTGAATTTAAGTTGGAAAATAATTATATCTTGGTTTTTACGGAAAATACCAGTTATTTTACCGATTATCGGAAATTTCACCAAAATGATTTTTATATTTGTTTTAAACTTTACAGTACTAATTTACCAATCCATTGAGAAATGGGGTCAAACCTCTCAAGATTCATAAGAAAACATTGGCCGACTGAGCTTGGTAAATCAGATGTAAGAGATGAAGTTGATACGTCGTGTTGATATTTGGAAATGATGGAAAAGATGGAGGAAAGTGAACGAGGAATGGTATTGGTTAAATGTTCAGGAGGATATTTACAATCAATGGAATGGACATGATGAATCGGAAAATTCGACACATCTAATAAAACGGACTCATCCTCAATGATATCCTCAAAATTCTCCACAAAATTAAGCTCATCCATACAATCGACCAAATCATCATCAATGATATCCAAAAGTAAATAGGGTTCGGGAAAAACAGTAAAAGGTTCGGGATGATGTCTACACGGATCTGAAGGAAAGTGTTGAATTGGTGAGAAAAACCCATCCAAGACTGTGGGTTTATCATCAAAATTATCCCCAATATCAATATCCTCAATCAAGTCAAACTTTAATTTCTCAGACATCTCACCAAAAGTATGGTTGTCAATCAGTTGTTTTTCTATATCAAAGATGTAGAGATCAACATGAGTAGTGGTGGATTCACTTGAAAATGTCTTTGCACAATCAGGTAAATCAAACACACGGTAATCGCACAACTCATTAAACATGTTATCCTTAATTTGTGAATCATTTGGTGTGCTCGATAAATTTCGAAACTAGAGCTGTGGAATTCAATGGGGAATGGATATGTGTGATTCTGAAGGGTGGATTGGTCACTTTCAATACTCAAATCAACAAATTGTTCTATCGTCTCATCATACATTGTAATGTTTTGAGCTAATTCGGAACTAGCCACTGATTCGTTCGGTTGTATGAGTGCGGCCATTGATTCATTCAATTTTTCAGCATGAAGCTACCCGAAATTCTTCTAATGTTCTTTCAAGACTAAACATGGCTTGTCGATTGAAGCAGAAAAACCGCGATATGTGTTCTACTTTGTTCTCTACTTACCGCAATCAAGATGGTTTCGCTTGTAGCTAGCCGGTCGAGTACGAGTCGTCCACTGAGAGATAATTCATATTTGAGTTCTTGTTTTAGACGAGTTAATGAAAGAATGTATATGTGTAGTCAAATCAATCCTATGTGTTCCTATTTTATGTTCAATTAAACTTGTTATGGTTAAGCTTGGTTAGTAGAGTTAGGATTAGTCTTGTGCTTATCTTTTGCCATTCTTAAAATGATGTTGGGATAATCGAAGGTAGCGGGGATTAGGAGGACATAGGAATGGGATTTGCGAGTTTAAACAAGCTTTCCAACGGTAAATCCATTCCTAGTGCTCGTTGTCCGTCCGCTACGTGCTCTTATTTTCAACACTAGGCCAAATATACGCAACCATGTATCCAATTGGGTCATAAGTACATGTCACATCGCAGTGCGCCCCAAGGACTTCTTGACTTAGGTCACGGCTATATGTCACATATAGCACGCCTAAGGGAGGGGGTTGTATTTGTTTGGTCTAGGTTCGTTTTAAGGTGTTTGGCGAAAAGAAGCACAAGGGAGTTTTCTGTTCCTCATACTACCCTTCCTTAGCCCTAACAAGTGTGGAAATTATTCACACATTAAAAAGAAAAATAAAACAAGAAGGATGAAAAGAAAGAGGAAAATACAGTTTTACAAATGGTGGCAAGCTAACTTCTTGGGCCCTTATCTAAGCAAAGGGACTCCATTGAGTATCATGGGTTGAAAAATACGGATAAGAAGAGAAGAAAGAACAACAAATAACAACAACTACTTAACAACAAAAATAAAGTTATACTAGGAATTAAAATTGCAATACAAGAAATTTAAAGATACAACATAATAAAAACCCTCATCTTCATTGATCTTCCACTCAAAAGCTCTCACTACAATTTCATGGAGTATAGATGAAGAAGAAGAAGAAGATACAATCTAAACTAAACTAAATCTAGTAAAGAAAAGCCATTCTTGGTTGGGCTTAAAACTGGAGTATTTATAGGCAGAAAACTGAAACCCTAGGGCCCTATTTTGAGCCCTTACATTATTACCAAATGGCAGTCAAGAGATGACACGACATGGCCGCGGAACCACCGCCAAAACCCACATTTGGCGGCGGTTCCGCCGCTGTTTTGTGGAATTAGGGTCTCGTTTTTTCTGTGCTTCCTCATATTGCTTTGATCTACTGTTTGACAGGTCCAAAATTGCAAAATGGTTCCAAAATATATTCAGATTTTCAACAGTCCAAAATGGATACACTTTTAATCCTTTTGACCTCTATCTTCCTCGAGCTCTGCACACCTCTTGATCTTTGTGCAACCCTTCTAATGCTTTGTGCTTGACCGAGACACAAATGACCACTGTTATTTGTCTTATTTCTTGAACTGGTAAGCGGCACTGGACGGATGCGGATGACCAGAACTCGGATTTTATCTGTTTTTGACAGATGTTCTGGATTTTGGCATAACTGTGGAGATTTTGTATGATTTGCACTATTTTGGACTAGAAACCTGTAACCTGTAATTATGTAGCAAACACGGATTAAAAGCATCTGCCTATAAACAAACGAGAAGAAAAATGGACGGTATTAAATGCAATATTCTGGTTTGAACAAATACCCCCAAACTTATCTTTTGCTCGTCCCGAGCAAAATCATTTATTTTCGAAATGTACTAAGCTAACTTTCATAGGCATCATGGTTGCACTTAGCATGTGCAACAGGTCGTTAAACCTATAGGTGTCCCTAGTACGAGGAGTTTTGTCGCCTGAGGGTTTTCAGCGGAAACTACCCACAAAATCACGTCAAGCTAGTTTTATAAGATAACCTTGATTCTAATCCTATGGTTTAATATGTAAGATAGAAATTCTATCATCCTAAATTAGAAATATGCATCCTTTATTTTTCACACCTCCTATTTATTCAATTTAAGATCCTATATGTTTTGACAGTTTAGAAACATCTCGGTTTCTCTTGAGTTTTCATTCTAAAGCGCGGTCTTTAATCCGGAATTTTTATCAAATTTACGGAAAATATAAGACTTATTCTTCATCCCTATCTTTCCTCCAAACATCGATCATATACCCCCACGTGTGTGTAAATTTTCACCCATACACTTAAGAATTCAATTCAAGCTATAGTACCCTTGCCCTAATACCTAATACTACTTCTTTTCATTAAAGATGGACGGATTTGCTCACACATCTTTCATGCGACTATTACTACTTCCTGAGGCACTAATCAATCGATTACTGAATGTATGAGCTTAAAACGTAAATAGCAGTTTCCAAGTCTTATTATTTTTTTTTCTTTTTCTTTTTTTTCGTTCCAAGACCGGATATATTTTTCAATAATACTCTTTTGGTGGTTAACTTTAAATACCGTTTTTTCTTTCATACAAGGCTTTCATGCAAAAGTATTTCTAGGTATCGTCAGATATCCCAGGTTTCAAGGTGCGTGTAAGTGCAGTTTGTAGGGTATATAATTTCTGAACTTGGACTCAAAAATGGGAAATATTTTTCAGACTTATCTTTCAATAAAGCATTCAATACGTTTCCTTCATCTCGACTTAACTTAAGAACTGAACTCAAGATTACCTACTTCTAAAAAAAACTGTAAGGACGTATATTTACCAAGGTTTAACAAAAGGAGGGTTATTTTTAGGGTTTTCAATTTCTAAGCCTAGGATTTAGTTATTTCTAACTTATCAAGCTAACCTTTAGGAATAAAAATCTAAGTTACCCTACTAGCTAACTTGACGACAGTTTTTATATTTTTGTAAAAATTTTCGATTTTTGAGGGTTTTTAAATAAGTATGCAAATGCAAAATATACAAATGAATGCAAAGATAGAAAGCTTACCTTGAGGGTCAAAATCGTCGGTGCTATTTACAGTGCCCTCACTGTCATGCTACACCTAGAGGGTCAAAATCGTCGGTGCTCCCCTTTTTATTTGTAAAAAAAAGCAAACAAAAAATATATACAAAAAAGGCCCCTCCCCCAAACTTAAGTGAAACAGTGTTGCCACTTTTTAAGCGTTAAGGGCAGAGTTAGCGGGAGAGAACAGTTTCAATATATATAAGGCCTAACAGAGACCGGAAATTAACACCAACCATTCAAAAATTCTATCGCGATAAAACCCGGGTTGGTGAAAGAACGTGTAGAGGAAAGAAATGAAGAATACACAAGACCATTTGCGAATGGAAGCAGGATACAGTCTCGAAAGAGAAGATGAATGGAGGAGGGGAAAAAGAAATGGAAAACGAACTTGATTGTGGAAATTGCGTGAATAAATTAGTATAATGACCGTAGTGAAAGAATGGAGTGTACTAATCTATCAACATGTCGAGAAATGGGATCAAACCTCTCAAGTTCTGTAAGAAAAAATGGGCCGACCGGATTTGGTGAACCAGACACAGGAAATGAAGGTGATACGGTGTCTTGCAAAATTGGAACGAAGGAAAGGATGGCGGGAAGTGATTGAGGAATGGTATCAGTTAAACCTTCAGGAGGGTGTGCACAGTCAATGAAAGGGACATGATGAATTAGAAAATCTGACTCATCTAGTAAAACTATTTCATCCTCAAAAATTAGCTCATCTATGCATTCTTCATCAACAAATTCTAGATGCATATAGAGTTCGGAAAAAACAGTTAATGGTTAGGGATGATACCCACACGGAAGTGAAAGGACATGCTGAATTGGTAAGAAAAACTCATCCAAAATTATGGTTACATCATCCAAAATATTCCCAGCGTCGATATCCTCAATCAAGTGAAAGTCAAATTTCTCAAAAGCATGGATTTCAATCAATTGTGGTTCTAGAGTGGAGGTGTAGAGATCAAAAGTTTTGGGTGTAGTTTCACTTGAAATGGACCCTTCACAATCGGTTAAATTAAACACTACAAGGTCGTACAACTCATCAAACATTCTATCTTCAATTGGTGAATCATTTGGGGCACTCGATAGACTTTCGAAACTGGAGTTGTGGAATTCAATTTGAAATGGATAGGTATGATTTGGAAGGGTGTACTGCTCACTCACACGACTCAAATCCTTAAATTATCCTATCTTCTCATCATACATTGGAAAATTCGGAGCTAATTGGAAACTAGCTTCCGGTTCGTTAGGCTATATGAGGGCGGCCATGGACGCATTCAAATCCATCATATGTTGGCACAATGCTACCCAAAATTCTTCTAATGACTATTCAAGACTAGACATGGGTTGTGAAGGGGTTTTAGTAAAAGATTCAAATTCGCATGGATAGGTGAAACTCCCAAATGGCTGTTCAGAAGAAATGCCTAGAAAAGGTGTAAAAGTCAGGTAGGATTGATAGGAATCGAATGGATGTGAAAAATGGAAAGGATTATGATCAACATTATAATAAGAAGGTGATTGGAATTGTTGTCCTAACGAATTTGGAGTGGTGAAAGGAATGAAAGACCGGTTACGGGATTGTTCAATTCTGTCAGCAATGGACATGGGTTTCGGAGTCGCAACATTACTCTCAGAAGGGGTATCAACATGAGAAGGGGTGAAAATTTGAAATGGTTGATACGACATGGATTGCGGTGTCCAATTGTTGGTCTTAGACGCGTCTATCCGATCTCTCAAAGAAATTTCAGGCATGGATGGATCGTTTGAAGTTCGACCAAAACAAGAACCGTATGAAATGTCTTGTTGTGGGTACCAAATTCGGCAAGAGTTGGTCATTTTGGGATACCCATGTTATGAAAAGTGTGAAAAGGTAGGGAGGGTGGAAGGTGGGTGTAATTTTTTTTGGATTTTTTGAAATTGTTTGTTTGGTTTTCGAAAAAAATACGGAATTATAGGACTAAACTTTACAAAAACACAAACACAATATGCACAAATAATACCTAGAGCTAGAGTCTTCAAAGTCCAACTAGACCACTCCTAAACTTTCAAGCAACAAGTTGCAAGATAACTGTCGAATCACCTCTTCACTGTCAATTGTGGTCAGATAAGCACAAGTGAGGTAAGGAGGGTTCCGCTCATGAATCACCGTGAGATGGGCCTTTTAAAAATACGTCCTCACATGTCTAGGCTAGGCACCACAAAGTCAAGTTTAGATAAATGACTGATTCCCTGCAACCTTCACTTGTCATAAATGAGCGCGACAAGTCCTTATAGGTTTGGTCTAGATATTTTTTATTAACTCAAGGTAATGCATATGTTTTTTGTGATTTGCGGGGTCTTAGGAAGGGTGATGAAATTCCCACTCAATCTAAATTGGTGTTATAGCCCCTTAATGTCCATATTATTATATGCAAAGCGTTAAAAAAACAAAATCTAAAACAACAAAAAATTTATTTGGCGACGGTGCAATCTATGCAAAGAAACCTGTAGAAAATACAATTCAGTGAAGTTACAGAGGTGTTTTGATAACTATAAAGGGCACAAAAAATTTTGGGCTCAGAAGCCAAGATAGGACCGCGGAACCGCTTCCAGAACCTAGCTTTAACCGCTTCCAGAACCCAGGCTAATTTTAGGCTCAGAAGCCAAGATAGGACCGGTGGAATGGTTGAATTGGGGCTTCAAATTTTTCCCCTGCACTCCCCTTGTTCTTCTCTTCAGTATCCAATTCTCTGTTTCTTTATTTGATCACTATACATGCTCCAGATTAGCCTGCACACTTGCACAAAAAATAAAAATAAAAAATGGTTTTTATTATATTTATTTATATATTGTTATATATATACAAAAATAAAAATATTAACCCGAATGACAAGAAAGAAATACGTTACCGTCTCCCCGGCAACGGCACCATTTGATTGAAAGCAAAAAAACCGCGATATGTGTTATGATATGCGTTCTGCATTGTTCTCTACTTACAGC
This sequence comes from Agapanthus africanus, assembly GCA_030015575.1. Classification (NCBI taxonomy): domain Eukaryota; kingdom Viridiplantae; phylum Streptophyta; class Magnoliopsida; order Asparagales; family Amaryllidaceae; genus Agapanthus; species Agapanthus africanus. Next base: position 224,051,729 of record JASDDO010000029.1, read on the forward strand.
AATCAAAATGGTTTCGCTTGTAGCTAGCCGGTTGAGTACGAGTCGTCCACTGAGAGATGGTTCGTATTTGCGTTCTTGTTTAGATGAGTTAATAAAAGAATGTATATGTGTATTCAAATCTATCCTATGTGTTCGTATTTTATGTTCAATTAAATTTGTTTGGGTTAGGCATGTTTAGTAGAGTTAGGATTAGTCTTGTTCTTGTCTTTTACCATTCATAAAATGATGTTGGGATAATCGAAGGTAGCGGGCATTAGGAGGACATAGGAATGGGATTTGCGACTTTAAGCAAGCTTTCCAACGCTAAATCCATTCCTAGTGTTCCTTGTCCTTCCGCTACGTGCGCTTATTTCCAAGCTTAGGCCAAACATTAGCAACCATGTATCCAATTGGGTCACAACTACATGTCACGTTGTAGTGCGCCCAAAGGACTTCTCGACTTAGGCCGTGGATATATATCACATATAGCGCGCCTAAGAGAAGGGGTTGTGTTTATTTCGTCTAGCTCCTCTTTAAGGTGTCTGGCGAAAAGAAGCACAAGAGAGTTTTCCATCCCTCATACTACCCTTCCTTAGCCCTAACAATTGTTAGTTATATGTATGCCCTAGAGGCCATTACTATACATAGGATGTATATTGTAGTGGATGCTGGGACATATATAGGGAGGACTTTCTTGCTCGACATGATAGTATGCTATCTGGTTGATCTTTACCTTAACGTGTACACTGATTGTCTCTCCGTTACATGTTGGTAAAGCCCTTAGGATGTGTACTTGACTACCTGGACTATGATGCGGATCATACTAGTAGGGACATGGTAGTCCATAAGTACATCCTTCAAAGTCCCTAGTCGTGGGTATATCGAGATGGGGCATCGATATACCAGAGTAGACAAGCGTATACCTTCTCGACCCATACAGATGGGCGATGGATGATCCCATATCCATTGGTGTTTGACATCAGAGATGATATACGGGTGCTCAGTAGAGACTGGGTACACTGGACGGACTCGCCGAGAACTCCCAGATGGTATTATACCTTACGTCAGATGGCAGTTCTCTGGTGACACCGGTACAGAGTAGTCTGTTGACCCGAGATCGTCATAGAGTCTTGTGTGGTTCCCATTGTGCTTTGATTTCCACCTTACCACGTCCAAGAGGGCGTGCAAAACGGTGGCTTTTGGGTACAGTCCCGAATCACATGGAGGCAATGAGCGATAGGAGGGGATTCGTCTCTCCCGGTATAGGGGGTTGATGTTGCGCTGTGTTCGATTGGCTATAACCGGAAATCCCTGGCCAGGGTTGCTGATATTTACTGGTAAGTGTTACCAGTAGTTTCTCGAACTGTTATAGACCTCATATCGACACGACTTATCGAGCTATTGGGGTCTGACGTTTACCACCCCTAGGCAAGATATGCGACATATCAGACGATCAGACCGGACTGTACGGTAAGTGTTACTGGTTGGATTCATAGGAGTGTGAGCGGGCTTGCTCGTCGATCTTCTGATCGCTCAATACCCGGATGGCCGTTACGTTTAGTAGACCGCTTGCGGCTTGTGGGTGATTGATATGATCATCACCTGCTGCCGGCGTATTGACGAGTCTTTAGAGTCCTACACAGAGGTTTCCTGGCTCAAGCGAAACGAAATAGGAGCGCATATGAGATATGTGCGGGACCGAGAATAATGCGTGTATGTGATACCGTATTCTATTCTCGCGATGAATGTGTCGAATGGTTGTATGCGATATAACCTAGTTATCGAATCAAGGATTGATTCGATAAGACGATACATTGAATATTAGTCGGTTATATGCGATATGACCGGGTTGTTAAATCAAGTGTTGATTTAATGATTTAATGTATAATTATATATTTGATATATTACTTTGCATTAACTAGTATTGGTTCACTTTAAACGGATTTTCTCACTTGTAGTTCACAAGTTGTATATGTGATATACTTTTGTGCACTTGATTGTATCATGTTTGATGATACATGCTTACTTGGTTAAGTGTAAAGAATAAAACCATGGTTAAACTAATGATTAGGGTTTTGTTTATCCATTACTTATTTATTCATTTATTTATTTTCTTTTTCATTTTGGAAAGGATAAATGGATGGTGGATTGTTTTGTTTGTTAGTTGAATCTTCTTGAAGCTTTGACTAAGTCATCACTCTTGTCTTATACTTAACCCTAACCATTCAAGTTAACCATGGTCTATTCTCTACACTCAACTAAGGTTAGTATATGATAAGTATTTCAATGATTGTCTATTTTTTTAATACTTATCATATTCTATCATCTTCTTCCTCTTCTTCTTCTTCATGAAGAAACCTTGCTCCATCAATGGCAACTTGAGCAAATGAGTGAGAAATCCAATTCTAAAGTGAACCCACCTCCTATTTCTTCATCCTCTACCTCTTACCAAGTATTATAGGGTGTTATCTTCACAAGTTTCATGACTTGGTGAAGTGGGAGCTTGATCTAGTGTTGCCTCGACGTACATCATCTTCGGCATCGTTGTCGATGACCTAGCCCGCCCATTTCTCCGATGAAGCCGACTCTAGAGCCCGGGATCCATTTTGTATAGCGAGGGGACTTCATCACGGAGCTATGGAGGTGGTGCACCGGATCTACAAAGGTTGTATTTTTGTTCTTGTAGTTAAGTTGTTAACTAGTTGCTTGTTTCTCCTATATATCTAGTTAACGATCCGTATTAGGGTTTCTCGGCACTTGTAATTTTTGAAATTGGCATGGTTGATGCCTTGTGAGACCTCATTAGTGTGCCTAGGAACCCTACAGTGGTATCAGAGCCTAGCTAGAGCCTTAGGCGAAGTGTAGACGACGTTTGAAACCCGATCGAACCAAAACCCTAACCCCAAAATAGCTCTCTGGACTTTTTCTAAAAACTGGGTTTTTTCCAGATTAAAAATGCTTAAAAAATTCAGCAGGGAATTCTAAGAATTACGATGCAAAATTTTCCAAGAGAAGAGTCCAATGTGCGGCGGAACCGCGGCAGAAACCTGGCTTATGCGGCGTTTCCGCGGCAAGATGATGACGTCATCACTCCCCTTTTGCACAGTAATTCCTATTTTATTATGCTGAGTTTTCTGGGAATTTTTAATTTGACACAAAAGTTGAGTGTTCTGGGGTTGCATTGGGAATCGCAGATTCGATCGGATTATCAGACTTTGTCTATGTGGCTTTCCGGATATTTTGGAATATGTTAAAAAGTTCGACCGGATGTAAATACCCAATCTTTCCCCTGCCGGAAAATATCCAAGTGTTGGATTTTTCTGTGGTTTAAAGACGTTCTAAGTAGTGCAAGTAACGCGATGGTCCCTCTAGAAGACAACAAACCTTAACTCGATTATGTGACCGTCTTGAACTGCCCTTTGAACCTTCGGGTTTGGGGCGGTACTGCGTGCCACATGTGAGGCGTTGGCTTGACCCTTCTACGGCTGGACCGTTGGTACTGAGGCATGAAGTGAATGTCTTTGAACTTATTTCATGTGTTGATCTGTTTCGGGAAAACTTGGGTGTTCGATTGTTCGATCGGAAAGTTTAACATTTTCTATCTCATCCGGAATATGATACAATAATTGGAATTCACAAGAAGTTATGTGATAACTGAATGAATGTTATAAACACAGCACTTTAGTCTCACTTGATCGGTTGCCACGGAATTTTGATGTGATCAAAAGTCCGTCCCAATCACGTAGCGTACGCGGATACTCGCCGGGTAAACTTAATAGACGGCCTTGCCCCATTTCCCTGACCAAGTGACTGTAGGAGAACCCCGTCACCGAAAGCATCCGTTCGGGTGCTCGCGGCAGCGGTGTTCCGCCTTGGTGCACTTCGTCGATGGCGTCGGGGGTGCGGCCGCCTACTAAATTTTGCGACGAGCATTCGATCATGATGTCGGAAATCTTGTTGAATTGCCCGACTTGATATTGAAAAGGGTTTTCGATAATGAGACTAAAATGCGGGGTTTATAATTGTTAGGCATGCGATGTCTAAGTAATTCATTTGATTAGGCATGCGATGTCTAAGGAGATTGCGGATTCCAACTGTTGTAGTTTTACACTTTCTTTTCTGTGACCGTAAGTGTAATATATGATATCGCCGGTTTCGTTGCTATATGCCAACGACAATTGGGATGCGCATATTTACTTACGTTGATGACATGTGATGTTATGTGTTGCTGGATATGTTATATTGGATCGTCGTGTTTGAATAGCCGGGGGTTTTTATGTGAGATGAGTCTTTTTCATTTTCATTCATGTAAAACTTGTATGTAATATTCTTTTATTGGGGCACTTCCAGGTTGCGGAAGATGTCACCGTTTGTATATTATTTACTTTTCCGCACTAGGATAGACCCAAGGAGGTGAGCACAAGTAACCGGGTTCTGGAGTCTAGTGGGAGACCAACTCGAGGAGTCGAGTCCGGGTCTCCTAACTCTAGAATTGGTAGGGTTGCTTGCCGCTCTCGTAGGGGTCTAGGGGTGTGGGTTTGGCTATTCATCACGACCGTGGAATCCGTGTTTTATACTGGCTCGTATTGAAAACACGGACGTCCTAGTATATCCAATATTTCATATGATTCTTCTGCTGCGATATCTGTGATGTGATCATGTGATATGTTCTGTGATGGGTACTATATATAATATATATGATATATTATATAGATGTTACTTATGTTTTACACCCGTGCTAGCCCTGCCCTGCTCTGCCGTTAGTTACCTAACCTAACGGTGCACGAGGGGACATCGAGGCGAATGCGGATGGCATAAGTGTACGTCGTATTTATCTGTGATGTTTAGGTACTTAAATGATGGGACTTCATTAATGTGATTAATGAAATAAAAAGAAACCTAAGATGTTGTAGAATCGAATTTAGAAAATAAAACAGGTAGCTACAGTTCTTGCTTTGCACAGAGGTATATGTGATATATCCTGCACCTTATTCGATGAGGAAAGGACCGAGATCCCTTCACCGGGAGTGACTCCATTAGCAATAACTGGCAGATGCTACACACTCGGTTTGTCTTTTGATTGCTTTTAAGAGTTTTTGCTTTGCACAGTGATATATATGATATATCCTGCACCTTATTCGATGAGGAAAGGACCGACGATCCCTTGACCGGGAGTGACTCTTTTAGCAAAACTAGAAAAGCCTAAAAAACACTCCATTTTAAAATTCATTCGATCCTACAACGATATCAAGTTCATTACGCAATAGGTTTTCAGAAAAACCTGTCGTAGCCCTCCGTCATTTCAGATAAGTTGTATATAGTATTCGTGCTGCATTTGTTGGCTTTCGTCAAGGTGCAGTGTGCGGTAGCTATATGCTGCTTATCTGCTGCATACGATGCGATTGGATTAGGGTAGTCGTGCGGCTTTGTTGGCTTTCGTCAAGGGTCGTGCGGGTGGGTTTAATTCAATCAAGAAATATACAGGTTGAACTTGACTAGCGAGCTATGGTTTGTTGGCTTTCGTCAAGGTCATAGCACGTTAGGGGCAAAATGTTATCGGGAATTTCAAGTGTTGAGATTTGCAATGAGATTGCATACCTTCTATGAGATAGTTGGATCCCGATACCCGCTGCGAGTAATTGTTACTCCTGGGAGAGTTTTACACATTACAATTAGCAAATCAAGTAGGTGTCTAGAAAAGTGTTAACGAGGTTACGCCTCTGGGAAAACGAGGTTTACATTAATTAGGTTCGTGCGAAAGCACGGGGGACCTCCCTCAAAGTACCGACACTGGCCTGGCTGAAAGATTGGCGAACTTGTAGTGCGTAATTAATCCCGGCTAGTTTTTCCTTTTAGGGTTTGAAGGAAGATTTGATAAAAAGCAATGGGAGCCATCCTGATTAGATAAAATAATAACCAATCTATTCTTGCAAGAGCGCACGCAGAGTGTTTTCTTCTCTCTCTCTCCAGGTAGCGACCATATCACGCCTTAATCAAGATAATAATACGGATTATTGACCGAACCCGCTTGTTATACTGAGCTGGGGAACGTTGGTCCCGCTCCAACTTATAATTGTTATAAGACAGAGCAGGAATTTGGGGATTACCAGAATTCCCGTGCCACCCAAACGAAGAGAGTGCATGCTGATGCATCATCTTCGGGTGTGTTCATTACAAAGAACTGTTTCTCCGTATCCTCTACGTCCTGGGTATGTGATACCAGATCAGGATCCCAGATATGTAATCTGTTACATTGGGCTACAGAAAGGTAGAGAACTGAGAACGGGTGATAAGTTTCATGAGGTAGAAAACGGGGCAAGTGTTGCAGCCAAGTCTGTTGGTCACTGTCACCCTGTATTACTAATACATTGATTCTGAACGAATGTTATTAGATACCGAACCTGATATACAAAATCATATCAGTCTCTTTATTAGCAAAGAAATGATAAAATTTTGTATTGTTGGATAATGTTTTGAACATTTCCTATATCAAAAGTTGATCGGTTCAGGCACGTTATCTAAAAGCATTGATGTTCTAAATCAAACTACAGTTCTTTAGTATACGGAACACACACAAGAGGAAGAGTTCAGAAATGAACGAATCCTTCTTAAGGCATTGTAGACTAGGTCATATCAATGCGACCCGACTAGCTGAAGTTACATGAAGATGCATATTTAAATCAGTTTGAATCTACATCTTGTGAAACTTGCCAGTCGTGTCATAAAGATATAATGACACCAGCTCTGTTTATTGGAAACAGAGAAAGAGTTAGTGAACTCTTGGGATGATACATGTTGATGTGTGTAAGGTCCCCAGTCTACATATGCCAGGACTGGTTCTTTGTACTTCGTTACATTCTCTGATAATCTCTCAAGATTCAGACAAATGTTCCTGTTGAAACACAAGTCCGAACCTTTTGAGATATTCACAGAATATAAGATAGAAGTAGAAAACCAAAACACGGGTATAAGTATTATGTCCTTTGATGAGATCGAGGAGGAGAATACTTGAGTACGGAAATCCTGGATAATTCTAAAGGAGAATAAGATTCTCTCTCAGCATTACTCCTCTGTATACACCATAGCACGATGGTACATCGGGGCGGAGCAATCACACCCTATATGATAAGGTGTGCTCTATGATGAGTACTACTGAGTTACCTATTTCCTTATTGGGAGTTATGCACTTGAGAAGCTGCATACCAATTGAATTGGGTTCCAATCAAATCAGTTGCCTACCGCTTCATATATGATATGGAAAGGGAAGAGCCCATATCTTAAGTTGGTTAAGATTTGGGGTTGTCCGGGCTATGTCTGAAAAGCAAAATCCGGACAAGCTCAAGGCAAGGTCTGTAATGTAGAACTGGAAAGGTTCCAACTATACAGACTACAGCAGATGATTTGATAAAACCAAAGGATTCAATAGTTACCAATGAACCTCAGCCTCTCCGCCGATCTAGTAGGGTTCCTCACCCACCTGAGAGATACTTCGGTTTCTCTATGACAGTGGGAGCGAGGATTGCATCATGAGATGATGACCCAACTAGTTTCGAGCTGGCCATCAGGAGTAGGACTCTGTAAGAATGGCTGGATGCTTAGCGATCTGAGATGGAATCCATGTACACCAACAAAGTATGGACTTTGGTTGCTATATCTGAAGGGTTAAATCCCCATCAGGAGCAAGTATATCTTGAGAAGATTACTTGGTCTAGATGGAAAAGTTGAGACTTTCAAAGCTAGACTTGTTAAAGCTTTTCGTCATCGACCAGGCATGGATAATGATGAAACCTTTTCAAGTGGATATGCTTAAGTCCATCCAGATCCTACTTGCCACGGCTACATACCATGACTACGATATCTGGCGGTTGGGTGCCATGACTGCTTTTCTAAATGATGTTTTAGAAGAGAGCGTCTATAAGTACACAGCCAGAGGGCTTCGTAGACAGTGGGAGCAGCGGAAACGTGCACAAGATGCTTTATAAGATAAAGCAGGTATCGCGGAGTTGGAACATCTTTTTTGATGTGTTAGTCAAACAGTTTGACATCATCAAAATGGTAGATGAACCTTGTATATACAAAAAGGTAGTAGGGAGTATGGTGATGATCCTCGTAGAGCACGTGGATGACATACTCTTGATAGGGAAGGAGTTTCCTATGCTACACTCGGTCAATCTCCGTTTATCACAATGATTCTCCATATAGGATCAAAGTGATACCTCCTAAATCCTGGGTTTTGGATCTATGAGATAGATCTAAATGGATGTTAGGATTCTCACTAGTTGTAGTGAGATGGTATCAATCGATCCTGGGGAGAATCACTGGAAAGGTTCCAGGGTGATAAACACGACTGAATGTCAGTCGCAGGCATTGTCTTTACCCTCTGTAAAGGGACGGTATGTTGGAAGAGTTCCAAGCTAGATACCGAGGCATACTGGACGATAAAGGCTCGATACATCGCTACTTAAGATGCTACCAAAGAAGCAGTCTGGATGTCTATTTGCTCATGAGATGAACTCTGTTCCTCCCATTGTGTGACAATGGAGTTGTGGCTTATGCCAAGGAACGTCTGTCCCATCAGTGATCCAGACATATTCTAAGGCAGTGTCACCTGATCATGGAGATGGTTGATCTCCAGGGGATCGAGGTCAGGAGAGTAGACTTAGAGGACAACACGGCGGATCCACTCGCGAAGGCCTATTCCCAGAGAGAGACTTTTATGGGATGGTTGAGTATGAGATACTACAACCACTGCTACAGATGGCCCTAGTGCAAGTGGGAGATTGTTAGTTATATGTATGCCCTAGAGGCCATTACTATACATAGGATGTATATTGTAGTGGATGCTGGGACATATATAGGGAGGACTTTCTTGCTCGACATGATAGTATTCTATCTGGTTGATCTTTACCTTAACGTGTATACTGATTGTCTCTCCGTTACATGTTGGTAAAGCCCTTAGGATGTGTACTTGACTACCTGGACTATGATGCGGATCATACTAGTGGGGATATGGTAGTCCATAAGTACATCCTTCAAAGTCCCTAGTCGTGGGTATATCGAGACGGGGCATCGATATACCAGAGTAGACTAGCGTATACCTTCTCGACCCATACAGATGGGCGATGGATGATCCCATATCCATTGGTGTTTGACATCAGAGATGATATACGGGTGCTCAGTGGAGACTGGGTACACTGGATGGACTCGCCGAGAACTCCCAGATGGTATTATACCTTACGTCAGATGTCAGTTCTCTGGTGACACCGGTACAGAGTAGTCTGTTGACCCGAGATCGTCATAGAGTCTTGTGTGGTTTCCACTGTGCTTTGATTTCCACCTTACCACGTCCAAGAGGGCGTGCAAAACGGTGGCTTTTGGGTACAATCCCGAATCACATGGAGGCAATGAACGATAGGAGGGGATTCGTCTCTCCCGGTATAGGGGGTTGATGTTGCGCTGTGTTCGATTGGCTATAACCGGAAATTCCTGGCCAAGGTTGCTGAGATTTACTGGTAAGTGTTACCAGTAGTTTCTCGAACTGTTATAGACCTCATATCGACACGACTTATCGAGCTATTGGGGTCTGACGTTTACCACCCCTAGGCAAGATATGCGACATATCAGACGATCAGACCGGACTGTACGGTATGTGTTACTGGTTGGATTCATAGGAGTGTGAGCGGGCTTGCTCGTCGATCTTCTGATCGCTCAATACCCGGGTGGCCGTTACGTTTAGCAGACCGCTTGCGGCTTGTGGGTGATTGATATGATCATCACCTGCTGCCGGCGTATTGACGAGTCTTTAGAGTCCTACACAGAGGTTTCCTGGCTCAAGCGAAACGAAATAGGAGCGCATATGAGATATGTGCGGGACCGAGAATAATGCGTGTATGTGATACCGTATTCTATTCTCGCGATGAATGTGTCGATTGGTCGTATGCGATATAACCTAGTTATCGAATCAAGGATTGATTCGATAAGACGATACATTGAATATTAGTCGGTTATATGCGATATGACCGGGTCGTTAAATCAAGTGTTGATTTAATGATTTAATGCATAATTATATATTTGATATATTACTTTGCATTAACTAGTATTGGTTCACTTTAAACGGATTTTCTCACTTGTAGTTCACAAGTTGTATATGTGATATACTTTTGTGCACTTGATTGTATCATGTTTGATGATACATGCTTACTTGGTTAAGTGTAAAGAATTAAACCATGGTTAAACTAATGATTAGGGTTTTGTTTATCCATTACTTATTTATTCATTTATTTATTTTCTTTTTCATTTTGGAAAGGATAAATGGATGGTGGATTGTTTTGTTAGTTAGTTGAATCTTCTTGAAGCTTTGACTAAGTCATCACTCTTGTCTTATACTTAACCCTAACCATTCAAGTTAACCATGGTCTATTCTCTACACTCAACTAAGGTTAGTATATGATAAGTATTTCAATGATTTTTCTATTTTTTTAATACTTATCATATTCTATCATCTTCTTCCTCTTCTTCTTCTTCATGAAGAAACCTTGCTCTATCAATGGCAACTTGAGCAAATGAGTGAGAAATCTAATTCTAAAGTGAACCCACCTCCTATTTCTTCATCCTCTACCTCTTGCCAAGTAGTATAGGGTGTTATCTTCACATGTTTCATGACTTGGTGAAGTGGGAGCTTGATCTAGTATTGCCTCGACGTAGATCATCTTCGGCATCGTTGTCGATGACCTAGCCCGCCCATTTCTCCGATGAAGCCGACTCTAGAGCCCGGGATCCGTTTTGTACAGCGAGGGGACTTCATCATGGAGCTATGGAGGTGGAGCACCGGATCTATAAAGGTTGTATTTCCGTTCTTGTAGTTAAGTTGTTAACTAGTTGCTTGTTTCGCCTATATATCTAGTTAACGATCCGTATTAGGGTTTCTCGGCACTTGTAATTTTTGAAATTGGCATGGTTGATGCCTTGTGAGACCTCATTAGTGTTCCTAGGAACCCTACAACAAGTGTGGAAATTATTAACACGTTAAAAAGAAAAATAAAACAAGAAGGAAGAAAGGAAAGAAAGGAAAATACAGTTGTACAAATGGTAGCAAGCTAACTACTTGGGCTTTCACCTAAGCAAGGGACTCCATTGATGTAAGTCTACGGTAGCGCCCCGGCCGTCATTCTGACGCCAAACGCGGAACAAAAACTTTTATAACTGGCGCTATCGCATACTATAACCCGGATCTTGCCATTAACGCTAAACTAACAAACTGTAAAGAGGTAGAAAGGCTATACCGATCGATCCGAGTCCTTCTGTCTTTAGCCATCATTCCACGCTCCTCGCGGCAACTCCGATCTATCGTCTCCTCATCGAGGTGGCACCACCTCAACGGATCTTTAAACGGGCTCCCGCCTCTATACCGAGGTAACTCGGTCATCAAGTCTGCTAAAAGATATGACCAAGATGAAGTAGAAAATGAGTAGAATACTTTGTCTCAAACACCATAGGGTTCTCATCACATGAGAGGGTTAGGGTGGAGGTTGAAGAAGATGCTTAGGATTGGAAATGGTGAACTCAAGAAACTTTAGTGAGCAAAAAACCAAGCACACAAAAATCACCCCCTTTTTGCTGCCCAAAATAATGGTGATAATATATATATAAGGTTTTGTGATGAAATATCAAGGAAAATATCCTCACAAAATATCTCCACAAACCCTTCATAATATCTCACCCAAAACAAAACACATTAACTCATTAATGACTCACTAGATGAGTCATTACATGAGTCATTAGTGAACATTCTAGAGTTAATGTGTCATCCAAAATGAGCCACCCTTTCCAAAATCCTTTTAACCATTTAAACCAAAATGATTTACCAAAAAATATGCATATTCTAAAATATTCTCGTAATGGATTACGAAAATACCCCTCACCTGTATATACATACCTGTATCCGTATTCCGACCGAATACGAATACGAGAGACTAAAATATCCCGACTCAATATAATACATGTATCCGGCTTAAACCAAAGCCCACCAGTATTATATGTCCGAAATATGACACGTGCACAAGTGCACGTGCATTTTCGAATCCTGGCATAAAACCATACGACCTCTACAACGTTTTGCCCGAAGTTGGGAAACTATCTGTGGGGGACTCTAAAGACTCGTCAGTACCCTAGTAGTAGGTTTAACCATAAGCACGTCAGCGGCACTAGCTGTGCATAACGGCTGCCCATGTACTGACCGAAAGGGAAGCCGATGAGCGAACTCATCCTTGAACCCTACTGAACCTATCCGTGAAAATATACATACAGTCCGGTCCGTTCTTCTATGAGTATCGCATATCGGGCCTAGGGGGCTAGTAACGTCAGACCCCGAAAAGCGGTACAAGTCGTGTCAGAGTGTAGCCCAGAACACCTTGCGATACTACTGGATTACCTACCAGTAAATCTCCTGCCTCGGCCGAGGGTTATGTGTAATGGCTCTCCTAGACACAGCGCAATCTCACCCCCAATACCGGGAAAGACGAATCCCCTGCCGATCCGCTCACTTGCCTCCATGTGGCTCGGGACTGTACCCAACTAAAACCTTTTTGCACGACTCCTTTGAGCCGTGGTAGGGTAGTAATCAAAGAACAGTGGGAACTCACACGAGACAAATGATGATCTCAGGTCGATGAACTAACCTGTACATATGTCACCAGGAACTGCTATCTAACGCTAGGTATAATACCAAATAGCAGGTTCCCGGCGAGTCCTGTCCGGTGTACTCATAAACCAATGAGCACCTGTATATATCTTAGGTGATCAAACTGACACCAATGGCTTGTGAGAACGTCCACTGCCCCTCGTCGGGGTCTCGACTGTATACACTAGTCTACTCCGGAGTATCGATGCCCTGTCTCGAAACACCCACGACTAGGGACCACTTTTAAGGATGTGCTTATGGACTACCCAACTCTCACGTATATGATAGCCATCATACTGTTGGAAGTCAAGCAGGATCCTAAGGTCTCTATCAACGTGTAATAGTGATCAGTCACCTAAAGCTGTACACGATGATAAAGGCAAACTAGATAGCAAACTATCATTTCGAGTAACACTGTCCTACCGGTATAAGTCCTCCCTCAATCATTGCAATCACGTACCTGCGATCCAATAATTGACATTGAGGGCACTACATCCAACAATCTCCCACTTGCACTTAAGGCTAATTATTGCGATGTCGCATACTCACAGCCCGTGTGATACCGAACACCCAACTCCTCTACTGATCAGTTTCACAAAGCTCGTTTGTAAAACTCTTGTGTTCGAGAAATAGCCTCAGCGAGTGGATCCGCCCTGATGTTTCTTTCTATGTCTCTCTTAATATCAAGTTCGCGAAGAAAGCCATCTCCCGAATTGAGTAATACCTGTCTTAGAATATGTCTGGATATCTGATGGGACCTAGTTCATAAATGAACTCCATATCCAAACTTCTTATACTGTATCGTCAACTGAACCCCTGCACCATACCTCCCACAGTATCCTCTTGGACCACCTGTCCATAATACTGCCCTCTTCGTCAGAGGGAAAACTATAACTATGACAATCACTCTGTCATCCATGTCACCTTGGAAGCCTGGAATGATAACCGTCTCCCGAAGGAGGCTGCCGTTATCAAATCCCTAGAACATCCACTTATGTTCTAAAACCGCCTCTGAATATTTCTCCAGGATTGGATTAATATAAACTTATTACATCTAGTGCAAAAACAATATCTGGTGTGGTACTTGACAACTCATGATCGACTCAATTGCCTAAGCAAGTGATCTGCCAATCATGCACATCCATCTCCCCTTTATTCTATAAGACACCTTTAGAGAGGGTGACTCCATCACCTGCAGGTACACCACCATGCTAGGAGTCATATATTCTAAATACTTTTAGAATACTGTCAAAGTACCCTCATTGGGAAACTACCCAAATCTAGATATAAAACCGTAGATCTAGTAACCAGAATGTCAGGTATTATATCCATATCCTGTGTGGAGAAACAACTGTGTGACAACCACAGTACAACCGATCGTAGTATAGGAATTTTACTTCCTACTCTGTGTATGTCATCCAAATAGCAGGACATCACACCCTACTACCTTCTTAACAGATCCATCCTATATTCTGATGAAGTCAAACCCATGACTGTCACATCAGAATTAGATGATCTATCTCCGCTATATCTGCTCTAGTCTATAAATGGACATATGCTACTTGCCCACTATGCTTCCGCTACTCCCACTGACCATAACAACCCTCTGGCAGAATAATATATACGTGCACTTCTAAATCTAGTTTAGAACGACGCTGTACTTAACCTCCTGCCGGGTCTCATAGTCTGGAACAACACTAGTGTCAAGTCTGGGTAAACAAGAACCTTCCTGTCACCATCCTTGAGGCTACCGGAGTACCTCTCGGGTGCCTGAGGTTACCCATCATATCTACGGAGTGGCTAATGGAATGTGAAACCTAATTGAATCTTTAGGTCCTATTAAATTTTCCGTTATCGTTTGCGGTTCTGGAATCACTTCCAGTTCTACCATACTCCCACTACTGTCTTCTGAAAAAATCCATTTTACAAAAACTATGGCGAGTCTAGAACAATATCACTATTGATCTTACAAATGGTAGAAAGTCAACCCTCGTCATAGCGTGGGCCAACCCACAAACTGCCATTACAGAATCGTGCCATGAGTTATCCAGAGTCTGGTTTTAAGCATAAGCCGGACAACTCCCTGTACCTTAACATCATTAAGATATGAATCATTCTATATCCAATATAGAAACTTGGGCACCTATTTAATTGGAACCAGATTCAAATCATGCAGCTGTCTCCAGTGCATATTAACTTAATGGAGAGAGGCCTGATCAGCATTACTCAACTTAGGAATGCATCAAATTATGAGTAACCAGAAAGAGAAACAAGTTTCTCAAAACTATTACTATCAACTGAATACCAATCACAAGTATCTATATCTTCGATCTCTTTGAAAAATCCCGATACTTGCGACATCTGGTTCTCTACTTTATTTCTATACCTATAACTTCTCAAAACTTAGACACTGTATTTCTACGAAACACATGTCTAAAAACTAGAGAAGTCGCAAGTAAACAGAACATAGTACGAGAACCAACCCCTTTGTCCTGATCGACACTGGACAACATACAATACTCTGTATAAGTCCGCTGAGTTGAATAACTCAAAACCTGTGCATCGTAGGTTGAAAACTGTACTTATGGTTAAGAACTACTCCGTTGTTCAATACTCTTTACCCAATCGTCAACTGATATAGGTAAATGCCACGGACATAATTTCAAAAAGTTATATCCCACATTATAAAAAGAAACGTACAGATATATCAGTTTGAAATTGGTGCACAACTACGGATACTCAAAACCAAATACATGTCGTCCGGCAAAAACTCTGGCGACTCCCTCAAATATCACCAATTACAACGAATTCTGATATAATAAGGATGATCACCTTATTCCCAATAAGCTACTCCTACACATCATCTGTAAAACCATACGGATGTGAGAATCATACCCTGGAGTAAGTATCTAATCGGGAAATCAGTTTTCCTTTAACAATGTACAGTGAAACTAAAACATGAAAATGTTTCGTAGGGGTATCCTATTATTCCTAGTAATGCCTCTTCCATAATCCAATTCATGACTGTAACCGTATATTTCTTTTCCATCTCTCCAAATCCCTTTATTTGTCTTTATTCATTACCTTACACCCCTTTAGGCTAAGTGGTTTTCTTCCGTCCCTATCGTTCGGCACCAGCCTATGGTTTGGAAGAAGACTATCCAATAAGCGTAATAGGTGTACCCTCCTAAACCAAGGAGTACTCGTAACCTGAGAGAAGGTGATGATAAAAGACAACTGAATAATACCTTATTCTATTTCTCCCGAACTGGGGAAAAAAGCAAAGGTGAAGTAGGAGTGGCGATGAAGTTCGTAGTTTGGTCGTGAATGATAGCAGTCGCAATTTACTTTGCCCTCTTTCTAATCCCTTTATTTTGTCTTTACTTATTACCTTCTGTACACCCTACTTAGGCTAATTGTTTTTCTTCATTCCCTACCTTTCGGTACCTGCCTATGGTTTGGAAGAAGACTATCCAATAAGAGTAATAGGTGTACTCTCCTAAACCAAGGAGCCCTCGCAACCTGAAAGAAGGAGATGATAAAAGACAACTGAATAAACCAATTCAATATCTCCTAAAGCTGGATCCATCCTCGAAGAAGTCCCGTCGAGTTCGTATATAACCATACGATGGATCTATCCAATGGAAGTGGATGTTCGTAGTGATACGAGGTGTTCTGAGAAATTCAAAGGGAAAAAGAAGGAGATGCAATGACTTATGCAAGTAGGACAATCCAAAAGCCAGTATTTTAAGAAGATTCGGTCAAGTTGGTCACTGAGTCATAGTCTAGGGTCAGTCAAAGGTCGCTGCCAAAGAGAGAGAGAAAAGAAACACTCTGCGTGTACTCTAACCTAGATCAGAATGGTTATCACTTTATATAATCAGGAAACTTCCGACTGTACTGTCAAATTTTTCTCCAAACCTGAAAGAAGAATCAATCGGGATCACCCGAAGAGTAAACCAACTCATCAGTGGGAATCGGGATCTAACTCTCATCGTATGATAACGTGAAGGAATCCACTCACGTTATCACACTCCAGAAGGTATGCGCATGCCTGGAAAGTTTCAGTTTCTTTAGAAACTCTCGATGTGAGTTTTGCCCCATTATCTTATGACCTTGCTAATGGCCAAATCAATCATAAGTCACATGTCAAGTTCTTCCCATCATTATCTTGTTAATTTGAACCCACCCGTACATACTCTTGACTAAGGGCCAACAAAGTAATATGACTGTCCCAAACCAACGCATCTATCTATGCAACATGTGAACACCCCAGCAGCTACCAATCACTATGTCTTGACTAAGGGCCAAACCAACATAGCTTGAATACTACTGACCATTCATATGAAATGACGGAGGGCTACGGCTGGTTTTTGGCGAAAAACCTTTAATGTAATGAACTTGATCTCGCTGAAGGAACCTGATAGCTTTTTATAAAAATATAGTGGCGAAAACATTTTGCTAAAGAGGTCACTCCCGGTGAAGGGATCTCGGCTCTTTCCCCGTAGAATGAGGTGCAGGATATTCTAACTGAATATCGCGATGCAAAGAAATAAGTAATCGACTATAGTGAAGTTATTATCCTGACACAAACTTCTGCCCAAGGGGTCACTCCCGGTGAAGGGATCTCGGCCCTTGCCTCGTCGAATGAGGTGCAGGATATTCCAACTAAATACCACTATGCAAAACAAAAGAAAACGTCTTTGTAATAACACTTTTTAAAACTGTTCCAACAACGTCCAAACAAGTTTGTTTTCCATTGCATTGATCAGAATCAACGCAGTCCCATCAATTAATCACAGCAGAAAAGAACGAAAAATAAAATGTACGTATATGCCATCTGCATTCGTCACTGGGTCCTGTCATCACCTGTTAGGTTACTTAACTAACGACAGAGCGGAGACTGGACTAGCGCGGGTGTAAAACATCTACTAGTATATATACCAATATACAATAATCGCTCCAGGCGTGATAAATGCAACATTAAAGAAAAGTAATAGGCATCACAGAACAATACAGATAATCTGGGATCCCCGGGTTTCACAGAGCCGCTGCTGAAAACCGATGTTCCCCTGGTCGTGTGGATAACCTGTCAAATGAAACCTAGACCCCTACGGGTGCGGCAAGTAACCCGCTAAAACATGAAGCGAGGCAGCCCCCTACAACAAAGTGAATGTACCACCCAGCACTTCACGGAATCCGGTAACTTAGGCACTCCATCTTGGGTCAACCTGTACCCCCTACGAGTGAGGCGAATAGTCTGCCAATTCTAGAGTGAGTCCATCTGCCACTCAAAGCCATGAGATGCTGACCTGTTTACCTCCAGAACCCGGCTATCCATGCACTCCGTCGTGGGATAAACGTAGTACAGAAATGAAAAATATGTACAACGGGTACATAGACCTCAGCCCGGTCGTGCCCCAAAAGAATATTATACAAACAGGCAGTGACGTCATTCCACATGTTGGACGCTCGCCCCGCAATATCAAATGTACAAATAGTTCCAAACTGCACTACCATTGCACACTGCTATCCACCATGAAAAATCCACAATATCACAGCACTACACAGAACATCAACGCGAATGTCACGTTCGCAAACCCGTCTAAAAGGACTATAGCAATTAGACGCAATTTACCGCTCGAATGACATTCACGGTCGGAGATATAATGTAAGTACTGTAAACTAACATATTTAAAATTCCGATCGACAAAACTTCCCGAAGTGGGCCCCACGTACAACTGCAGTACACAAACAAAATCTGGGCCCAAACAAAATATTCCAGAACCCACAATTCCTTATGCAAGAGCCCCAGAAGAAATATGGTACACTGAAGCTCCAAGCCTGCGGCGGAACCGCGACCAAACCTGGGCTTGAGCTGCGGTTCCGCGGCACTATGGTCGAATCAGTAGGCAAAATTTCTACGGTGGTCTTAAAAAAGCCTGCTCGATTTTCTGAGATGCTCAAAATGATTTTTAGACCAGTTTTAAAAATCGACAAAAACTTTAGCCTGAAAAGTGCGGTTTTGGAAATTTCGTTCGATCGATGTTTTAAACACGTTAGAACAAGTTAGTAAAGGTTAATTGCGTGGCTCTGATAACATGTAAGTCTACGGTAGTGCCCCGGCCGTCATTCTGTTGGAGATAGAGCCCTCAGAGTCAATTATCGGATCACAGGCACGTGATTGCAATGATTGAGGGACAACCTATACCGGTAGGACAGTCCTACTCAAGATGATAGTATGCTATCTGGTTTATCTTTATCATCGTGGACCGTTTTAGGTGACCATACAGGTCGCTATTACATGTTGATAGAGCCCCTAGGATTCTTGCTTGACTGCCAGCGGTATGAGGGCGATCATATACGTGGGAGCTGGGGTCTATAAGCACATCCTTAAAAGGTCCCTAGTCGTGGGAGTTTCGAGATAGGGCTCGATGCTCTAGAGTAGATTAGTGTATACAGTCGGGACCTCGACGAGGGGTGGCGGCCGGTCTTACAAGCCACTGGCGTCTGTTGGTTCGCTTAAGATGTATACAGGTGCTCATTGGGTTATGAGTACACTGGACAGGACTCGCAGGGAACATGCTAGTTGGTCTTATAACTGACGTCAAATAGCAGTTCCCTAGTGACATGTGTACAGGTTAGTTCATCGACCTGAGATCGTCATTTGTCTCGTGTGAGTTCCCACTGTACTTAGATTACTACCCTACCAAGCTCAAATGAGTTGTGCAAACAAGTTTTAGTTGGGTACAGTCCCGAGCCACATGGAGGCAGTGAGCGGATCTGCAGGGGTTCATCTCTCCCGGTATTGGGGGTGAGGTCGCGCTGTGTCTAGGAGAGCCATTACACGAAGTCCTTGGCCAAGGCAGGAGATTTACTGGTAGGTATTCGAGTAGTATCTCAGGGTGTTCTGGGCTACACTCCGACACGACTTGTACCGCTTTTGGGGGTCTGACTTTTACCAACCCCCTAGGCCCGCCATGCGATGCTCATAGACGAACGGACCGGACTGTACGGATATTGTCACTGACAGGCTCAGTAGGGTGTCAGGATGAGTTCACTTATCGACGGCCCTTTTGGTCAATACCTGGTAGCCCGTCACGTATGGCTAATACCTCTGACGTGCTAGTGGTTAAATCCACAACCAAGGTGTTGACGACTCTTTAGAGTCCCCCACAGACCGTTTTCTCAATTTTCGGGCGAAACGCTGTAGAGGCCGTATGGAGATATGGTAGGGTTCGATCTTATCCGTGCGGTATTGCGCGGATCATGATCGGACAGATAATACTAGCAGGCTTTGGTTTAAGCCGGATCCTAGTATTGTATAGAGTAGATTTTGTCTCATTACATTTGTATTCAGTGGGAATACAAATGCGGGTATGTATATACAGTCGTGGGGTTTTCCTGTAATTTATTACGGGATTAGTTTTCTCAAGTTGCCAGTTTGCATTCCGTTTCGGCCAGTTTTCCTCTGTTCCTTCACGGCCGGATTTTTCTGATGGGGGGGCTAATTTGCATATTTGCAAATTAGCATTTGTGGACGGGGTAATTTATAAATGGAGGCATCATGATGGTTCTAGAATCATTAGATTCTTTATGCATCTTATCCTTTGCATTTATGAGAAAGGATTAGATTAGAAATTAATTGGATTTGATTTGGCTTAGGGTTACCATTTGATATCCCTACACTCACCTCCCTTGTTGCTTTTCCTTCTTCTCATTTTTTTGGCCGGCCACATTAGTCTACAGCATTTCTTGGACACGTCGGCTAGCCAACTTCATGCCTGAGTTGCCTCGGTCCAGAGGTAGGAGCCCGTAAAAGAACCCGGCGATGTGGTGCCCGTTCCGACGAGGAGATGAAGACCGAAGATTCCGCGAGGAGATCGGAGAGGAGGCCGAAGACCGAAGGACACGGATCGCTCGGTATAGCATTCTACCCTTTCTCATATTAGCTAGGATTAGGTTAATGGCCCGATCCGGGTTTTCAGTGCGCGGTAGTGCCGGTTTACAAGTTTTGTAAAAGTTTCGTTTCCGCATTCCGGCGTCGGATTGACGGCCAGGGCGCTGCCGTGCACTTACAGTGGTATCAGAGCCACGCCCTTAACCTAGTCTAGCTTGCTCTAACGTGTTTACAAGTTCGATCGAACTGATTTTCCGAAAACCCAATTTCAAAATTGCACTTTCAGTCGATTTTGTTTTCTGCTCTAAAATTTTTTCAGTATGTTGCATAAATACATGAAGGGAATTCTAAGAGTTCTGTAAAAATTTGGTCACCTGTTATTACTGTGCAACCGCGGAACCGCGGCCAAACGCATGCTTGGGCCGTGGTTCCGCCGCCACTTAGACTTCTTACTGCACCAAATGTTTATAGATGGTCTTAGACTTGATAATGGGGTTTTTGGAATATTCTGTTTGGGCCCAGATTTTCTTTGAGTGCTACAGTAGAGCTTGGGACCCACTTCGGTAAATTTGGTCGATCGAAAATTTTAAACCTGTTAGTTCACAATATTTACATTATATCTGCGACCGTGAATGTCATTTGATTGGTAAATCCTGTCTATCTGCTATAGCCCTTTTAGGCGGATTTGCGAACGTGAGATTCACGTTGATGTTCTGTGTTGTGCTGTGATGTTGCGGATTGGTCGTGGGCGATAGCCTGGATGC
Source organism: Agapanthus africanus (assembly GCA_030015575.1). NCBI lineage: Eukaryota > Viridiplantae > Streptophyta > Magnoliopsida > Asparagales > Amaryllidaceae > Agapanthus > Agapanthus africanus. The sequence continues at coordinate 224,073,051 of JASDDO010000029.1, forward strand.
AATGGTAGTACAGTTTGGTTGTTTATGTACATTTGATATTGCGGGGCGAGCGTCCGACATGTGGACTGTCGTCACTGCCTGTTTGTATATTATTCTTTTGGGGCACGACCGGGCTAAGGTCGATGTACCCGTTGTATATTTTACTTTCTGTACTAGGATTACCTCAAAGAGGGGTGCACGGATAGCCGGGTTCTAGAGGGCAACGAGCCCGCATCTCATGGCTTTGAGACGGAGGGGGATTTACTCTAGAATTGGCGGGCTATTCGCTTCACTCGTAGGGGGTACAGGTTGACCCAAGGAGGGGTGCCCAAGTTACCGGATTCCGTGAAGTGCTGGGTGGTTCATTCACATTGCTGAAGGGGGCTGCCTCGCTTCAGGTTTTGGCGGGTAACTTGCCGCGCCCGTAGGGGTCTAGGATTTCATTGCACAGGCTATCCACATGACCAGGGGGACGTCGGGTTTCAGTAGCGGCTCTATAAAACCCGGGGATTCCAGATATCTGTATTGTTCTATGCTGCTTATTAAATTTCTGTGATGTTGATTTTTATCACGCCTTGAGTGAATATTATATATTGATATATATACTAGTAGATGTTGTATATGGTTTGTATCCGTGCTAGTCCAGTCCCCGCTCTGTCGTTAGTTAAGTAACCCAACGGGTGATGATGGGACCCAGTGGAGAATGCGGATGGCATATACGTACATCATTATTTTGATTCTTTATTGGTGTGATCAATTGATGGGACTGCGTTGATTCGGATCAATGCAAGCTAAACAAACCTATTCTGATGTTGTTGGAACAGTTTTCAAAAAGCTGTTATTGCAAGGGCGTTCTCTTTTGTTTTCCATAGTGGTATTCGGTTATGAATATCCAGCACCTCAGTCGACGAGGCAAGGGCCGAGATCCCTTCACCGGGAGTGACCCCTTGGACAGAAGTTTGCGTCAGGGCAATAACTTCATTATAGCCGATTACTTTTGCTTTGCATCGTGGTATTCAGTTGGAATATCCTGCACGTCATTCTACGGGGAAAGAGCCGAGATCCCTTCACCGGGAGTGGCCTCTTTAGCAAAGGTTTTCGCCACTATTTTTTTAAAAGCTATCCAGTTCCTTCAACGATATCAAGTTCATTACGTTAAAGGTTTTTCGCCAGAAACCATTCGTATCCCTCCATCATTTCAGTTAAATATTCGGTAGTATTCAAGTTATGTATTTTGACCTCACCCCAAGGCATAGTGATTGGTAGCTGCCGGATATTTATCTGTTGCATAGATAGAATGCGTTGGTTTGGGACAGTCGTACTGCCATTTTGGCCTACGTCAAGGGTAGGTACGGGTGGCTTCAAATTAACCTGGATAATGATGGGTAGAACTTGACATGTGACTTATGACATTTTGACCTCACGCCAAGGTCAGAAGAGCATGGGGCAAAAATTACATCGGGAGTTTCTAAAGAAACTGAAACTTGCCATATATGCGCATATCTTCTGGATTGTGATAACGTGAGCGGATTCCGTCACGTTATCATGCGATGATAGTTGGATCTCGATTCCCTCTGATGAGTTGGCTTACTCCTCGGATGATCCCGACTAATTCTTCTTTCAGGTTTGGGGAAGAATTTGACATTACAGTGGGAGTTTTCCTGATTAGATAAAGTGATAACCATTCTGATCTAGGTTAGAGTGCACGCTGAGTGTTTCTTTTCTCTCTCTCTTTGGCAGCGACCATGACCAGACCCTTGACTATGACATAGTGACCAAGTTAACCGAACCTTCTTAAATACTGGCTTTTGGATTGTCAGAGTTGCAAACCTCATTGCCAAACCTACTTTTACCCTTTTCTCCAGGACACCCCGTATTACTACGAACGTCCACTTCCTTTGGACAAAACCATCGTATGGTTATATACGAACTCGAAGGAATTATTCGAGGATGGTTTCCTGTTCTGGAGAAAACGAATAGGGCTATTCAGTTGTCTTTTCCTTTTACCTTCTCTCTGGTTGCGGGTACTCCTTGGTTTAGGAGATAGTATACCTATTATGCAAATTGGATAGTCTTCATCCAAACCTTAGGCTGGTGCCGAACGGTGGGGAATGAAGAAAACCAATTAGCATAACGATGGTGTACAGAAGGTATTAAGTAAAGACATATCAAGAGATTAGAAGGAAGGCAAAGTAAATTGCGACTGCTATTCACGACCAAACCAAGTAATTCTTCGCCAATCCCACATCACCTTTGTATTTCTTCCGGACACTCCGTATCACTACGAAGATCCACAATTTATTGGATACTCCATAGTATAGTTTTATACAAACTCGAAAGGAACTCGTTCCAGTTCGGGGATGGATTCTGGTTCAGGAGAAATAGGAAAAAGGTTTATTCGGTTGTCTTTTATCTTCACCTTCTCTCGCATTGCGAGTGCTCCTAGGATTAGGACAGTACACCCATTATGCTTATTGGATAGTCTTCTTCCAAACCATAGGCTGGTGCCGAACGGTAGGGAAGGAAGAAAACCATTTGGCCTAAAGGGGTGTGCAGAAGGTAAGGACTGAAGACATATAAAAGGATTTGGAGAGATGGCAAAGAAATATACGGTTACAATTGTGAATCTGGATAATGGAAGAGGCATTACTAAGAATACCAGGATACCCTACGATACATTTCAATGTTTCAGTTTCACTGTGTACTGTTAAAAGAAAACTGATTTCCCGATTGTCCTTACTCAAGGGTATGAATTTACCAGGTATGATTCTCACATCTGTATGGTCTTACAGATGATGAGTGGGAGTAAGTTATTTGGAATTAGGTGATCATCCTCATTATATCGGGATTCATTGTAATTGGTGATATTTGAGGAAGTCACCTGGGTTATTTGCCGGACGGCAAATATTTGGTTTTGAATATCCGCTGTTATGCACCAATTTCAAATTGATATATCTGTACGTTTATTTTTATAGAGTGAGATATACCTTTTTGAAATTATGTCTATGACATTTACCTATATCAGTGGATGGTTAGGTAAGGAGCATTAAACAGCGGTGTAATTCTTCTTAACCATAAGTACAGTTTTCAATCTACGACACACAGCGAATGAGTTATCAGACTCAAGGGACTTATACAGAGTATTGTATGTTGCCCAGTGTCCATTAGGACAGAGGGATTGGTACTCGCACTATATTCTGTTTACTTATGACTTCTCTAGTTCTTAGACAAGTGTTTCGTAGAAACACAAGGTCCAAGTTTTGAGAAGTTATAGGTATATGAATAAAGTAGAGAACCAGGTGTTGCAAGTATCGTAATTCTTCAAGGTGATCGAAGATGTAGATACTTATGTATGGTATTCAGTTGATAGTAATGATTAAGAGAACTTGTTTCTCTTTCAGGTTACTCATAATTGGACGTATTCCTAAGTTGAGTAACGCTGATAGGCCTCCTTCCATTTAGTTGACATGCACTGGAGACAGCTGCATGATTTGAATCTGGTTCAATTAAATCAGTGCCTTTGTTTCTGTATTGGATATAGAACAGTTCATATCTTAACGATGTTAAGATACGGGGAATTGTCCAGCTTATGCTTAAAACCAGACTCTGGATAACTCAAGGCACGTTTCTGTAATGGTTGTTTGTGGGTTGTCCCAGGCTATGACGAGGGTTGATTTTCTACCATCTGGAAGATCAATAGTGATATTGTTCTTGACTCGCCACAGTTTTAATAAAAATGGATTTTTTCATAAAATAGTAGTGGGAGTATGGTAGAACTGGAAGTGATTCCAGAACCACTAACGATTACTGAAGATTTGATAAGAACCTCAAGATTCAATCTAATTTGACATTCCATTAGCCACTCCGCAGATATGGTGGGTAACCTCAGACGCCCAAGAGGTACTTCGGTATGCTCAAGTACGGTGGCAGGGATGTTCTTGTTTACCCAGACTTACCATTGCTGTTGTTCCAGACTGTGAGACCCGACAGGAGGATGAGTTTAGCGTTGTTCTAAACTGGCTTTAGAAGCGTACATGTATATGACTCTGCCAGAGGGTTGTCGTAGTCAGTGGGAGCAGCGGAAGCATTGGTGGACAGGTGGCTTATGTCTATTTATGGACTAAAGAAGATATAGCGGAGATAGATCATCTATTTCTGATGTGACAGTCATTAGTTTGACCTCATCAGAATAGGGGATTGATCTGTTAAGAAGGTAGTAGGGTGTGATGTCCTGGTATTTGGATGACATACACAGAGTAGGAAGTGATATTCCTATACTACGATCGGTTATACCTTGGTTGTCACACTGTAGTTTCTCCACACAGGATATGGATATTAATATCAGACATTCTGGTTACTAGATCTATTGTTTTAGATCTTGATTTGGGTAGTTTCCCAATCTGGGTACTTAGACAACATTCTAAGAGTATTTAGAATGGACGACTCCTGACACGGTAGTATACCTGCAGGTAATGGAGTCACCCCTCTCTAAAACTGTCTTATTGACTAAGGGGAGAGGGATATGCATGATTGGCAGATCACTTGCTTAAGCAATTGAGTCAATCATGAGATGTCAAGTACCACACCAGATGTTGTTTTTGCACGAGATGCAGTAAGTTTATATTAATCCAATCCTAGAGAAACGATCGGAAGCAGTTTCAGAACATAAGTGGATGTTCTAGAGATATGATAACATCAACCTCATTCAGGAGACGGTTATCATTCCAGGATTCCAAGGTGACTTGGACGGCAGAGTGACTGTCAGAGCTATAGTTTTTCCCTCGGATGAAGGGCAGTACTATGGACAGGTGGTCCAGGCGGATACTGAGGAAGGCATGGCGCAGGATGCTGATTAAGTTCAGTTGACGATACAGTCTAAGAAGTTTGGATTTGGAGTTCAATTATGAACTAGGTCCCATCAGATATCCAGACACATTCTAAGACAGGTATTGCTTATTTCAGGAGATCGGTTTCTCCGCTAATTTGAGATAAAGAGAGACATCAAAGCGGATCCACTCACTGAGGCTATTCCTCGAACGCAATAGTTTCGCAAACGAGCTTTGTGAGACTGACTAGTAGAGGAGTTGGGTGTTCGGTATCACACGGGCTGTGAGTATGCGACATCGCAATAATTAGCCTTGAGTGCAACTGGGAGATTGTTGGAGATAGTGCCCTCAGAGTCAATTATTGGATCACAGGCACGTGATTGAAATGATTGAGGGAGGACCTATACCGGTAGGACAGTCTTAATCAAGATGATAGTATGCTATCTGGTTTATCTTTATCATCGTGTACTGTTCTAGGTGACCTTACAGGTCGCTATTACATGTTGATAGAGCACCTAGGATTCTTGCTTGACTGCCAGCAGTATGAGGGCGATCATATACGTGGGAGCTGGGGTCTATAAGTGTAAGTCCACGTTGCGACACCCGGTGCTTACGGGGAGGCGGAAACGGTATAAAAAACAAATTTTTATCGCAAGAGGCAACATGGACTAAACAAGGTCGGGATCGTGTCTAAACTAAACTAGCAAGCATAAAAAGGAGCGTTAGCTACTCGGAAAGATGGTAATACCTAAACTTGAACTCCTTCTTCTTGAAACCTTGTAGAGGTTGATGGTTCTCTTCTCGTCGCCTTCTTCCGTCGAAGATGGATCCACCTGAGGGTTCAACCTTCGGGCTCTTTCTCGAACTTGGAGAGAACTAGAATCTCCGGCTTGCTAATCCTTTGATCCTAGAGTGAGTAGAGAGTGTCAAAGGGGTGCTTTTCTTTTCAAGGTGAGGGATTCTCAACACATGAGAAGGAATCACCTTGAGCTTGAGGAAGAAGAAGATGAAGTGAGGAGAGAGAATGATTATGATAGAATGAGCTCTTTTCTTTTACAACCATAACTAAAAGAAAAGGAATTATCAAATTAATAATAATAAATCAAAATGAAATAGTTGATGGTTGTATTTGGAATGACCACTATCATGCTTCATTAAATGAATGTAAGCATGAATCAAGGAGTATCTTTCAAAGCATGATGGTGGTCAACATTCAACCATGGTCAACAAGTCAACCATGGTCAACAAGTCAACAAAATCAACCATAACATAATTCTTATTTAATTACTATTATTAATAGATAATCCATAAATCCATTAGGGTTTGGAAAATGATGACTGTCAACTGTGCATACGCACCCGTTCCGAAACCCTAATGAAATACCTCATCCTCCGCCTCAAGCAACTGTGCATACACACCTGCATTCTCGTTCCGAGGAACAAGAATACCGAGATATAAAAGCAACCACAAAACATATACCAGTATCTGGCTCAAACCAGAGCCTGCCGGTATAATCCGTCCGAACTCCAAAACGTGCACAAGTGCGCGGATGAGAACGAACCCTGTCGCAAAACCATGCGACCTCTACTCCGTTTTGCCCAGAGGCGAATACCCTCTGTGTGGGACTCTAAAGACTCGACACTACGCTGGCAGTGGGTTTAACCACAGACCGCAAGCGGCACTAGCTGTGCGTAACGGTCCCCAGGTAGATGCCGACAAGAAGGCTGACGAGGTGAACCCCATCTGAACTCCTACTGAGTCTGAATGTGACATTCTCCGTACAGTTCGGTCTGTTCGTCTGATACATCGCATGTCGGGCCTAGGGGGCGGTAAAACGCCAGTCCCCTAATAGCGGTACAAGTCATGTCGGAGTGAAGCCCAAAACACCCTGAGATAACACTGGAAGCCTACCAGTATATCTCGCTTGCCCTGGCCAGGGACTACTCGTGTAATGGCTCTCCTAGACACAGCGCGATGTCAACCCCCAATACCGGGAGAGACGAATCCTGTCTAACCGTCACTGCCTCCAAGTGCTTCGGGACTGCACCCAACCACTACCTGTTTGCACGACTCTTTTGAGCCGTGGTAGGGTAGTGATCAAAGTGCAGTGGGAACACACTTGAGGCGAAGTGCCAGTGTCAAGTCAGCGGACTAAGCTGTACTCATGTCACCTGGGAACTGATAACTGACGATAGGTATAATACCAACCTGTCAGTTCCCGACGAGTCCTGTCCAGTGTACTCGTAACCTAACGAGCACCCGTATACTATCTCCAGTACGACGTACTGATGGCTGTGGGACAGACCATCTCCCACACTGGGATGAGAAGCGCATACGCTAGTCTACTCCGGAGTATCGATGCCCTGTCTCGATAGTCCTACGACTGGGGACCTGTATAAGGATGTGCTTATAGATTACCCAGCCCCCACTAGTGTGACTGCCGTCACAACGCTGGTAATCAAGCAAAGATCCCAAGGGCTCCACTAATGCGTATAGGTGATATCGCAAAATAAACACATGTACACATTGAAGTAGAAACAAACCAAGTAGCATACTACTATATTGAGCAAGATTGTTTATACAAGGTGAATATCCCAAGCTTCCATTAAGTAATATACAAACTAGTATGATACAGTAATGGCCTCTAGGGCATATACACTAACAATCTCCCACTTGCACTAAGGCCATGTACTGGTGTATCGAAGACCTATCATCTCGATCAGCCGCTCGAACTGAGTCTGGGGTAGGGCCTTGGTGAATGGATCTGCAGTGTTTTCTTCTGAAGCAACCCTCCGAACCTCGATCTCCTTGCGATCCACGATCTTCCTGATCAGGTGATACCGCCTCAAGATGTGCCTGGATCTCTGATGGGACCTGGGTTCCTTCGCTAAAGCTATAGCCCCGTTGTTGTCGCAATACAGAGGTATTGGGTCAACAATGGACGGAACCACCTGAAGTTCTTTCAAGAACTTCCTTATCCAGACAGCTTCTTTTGCGGCATCAGATGCAGCGATGTATTCCGCTTCCATAGTCGAGTCTGCAACGGTTTCCTGTTTGGAACTCTTCCAACACACCGCCCCTCCATTGAGGGTAAAGACAAAACCCGACATGGACTTGGAATCATCCTTGTCACTCTGGAAGCTGGAGTCAGCAAAGGCCTCGATCTGGAGGTCTTTTCCGCCATACACCAAGAACATCTCCTTAGTCCTTCTCAGGTACTTGAGAATGTTCTTTACTGCTATCCAGTGTTTCTCCCCAGGGTTTGACTGATACCGGCTTACTACACTCAGTGCATAAGCTATATCCGGTCTGGTACACAACATCGCATACATTATAGAGCCTACCGCAGAAGCGTAGGGTATAATAGACATGCGATCCCTCTCCAAATCAGTCTTGGGAGACATCTCTTTAGAGAGGGTGATCCCGTGACAAGCCGGTAGGTTACCGCGCTTGGAATCTTCCATACTGAATCTTTTCAGCACGGTGTCGATGTACCTGGACTGTGAAAGTCCTAATATCCTCTTGGATCTATCACGATGGATCCGGATCCCCAGGATGTAAGAGGCATCACCCAGGTCTATCATGGAGAACCTGTGTGACAAGAAACCCTTGACAGATTGTAGCATAGGAATGTCATTTCCTATTAAGAGAATGTCATCCACGTATAAAACAAGGAATACTACAGTTCTCGCTACAAATCTACTATAGATGCATGGTTCATCTGGATTTTTGATAAAGTCAAATTCCTTGACCGTCTCATCAAAACAGATGTTCCAACTCTGCGATGCCTGCTTTAGTCCATAGATGGACTTAAGCAGCTTGCATACCTTTCCGCTGCTCCCACTCTGAGTGAAACCCTCTGGCTGATCCATATAGACACACTCCTCTAAATTTCCATTTAGAAAAGCGGTTTTTACGTCCATCTGCCAAATCTCATAATCGTGGAAGGCAGCAATGGCAAGAAGGATCCGAATGGATTTCAGCATAGCCACTGGAGAAAAGGTTTCGTCATAGTCCAAGCCAGGTCTTTGACGGAAACCCTTTGCTACAAGTCTAGCTTTATAGGTCTCAACCTGTCCATCTACACCAATCTTCCTTTTGAAGATCCACTTGCATCCTACGGGTTTTACCCCGTCTGGAGCAATGTCCAACGTCCATACTTTGTTGGTGTACATGGACTCCATTTCGGTCCGCATTGCATCCAGCCATTTTACCGAGTCAACGCTCTGAACGGCCTGTTATAAGCTAGTAGGCTCGTCATAATCTATGACGCAATCCTCTCTATCCCCGTCTATGAGAAAACCGTAGTATCTCTCGGGCGGATGAGACTGCCTACTACTTCTGCGGAGCGGCGTAGGAATGTCCTGTTCATTTGAACCCTCTGGTTCTACTAAGCTTTCAGTAATAGCTCGTGGTTCTGGAATTTCTTCCAGTTCTACTGTGCTCCCACTTATCTGGTTTTCCAAAAACTCAGTTTCCAAGAAGTAGGCATGACGAGAAACAAGAACTTTTTGTTCCTCTTCACAGTAGAAGAAATATCCCTTAGAGTTCTTTGGATATCCCACGAACTTACACTGTACTGAGCGTGCCTCGAGCTTGTCCGCATGCTACTTTTTAACAAAAGCTGGACATCCCCAAGTCTTAATATGACTGAGATGGGGCCTCTTCCCACACCACATCTCATATGGTGTAGTAGGCACAGTTTTAGTAGGAACTCGGTTCAATATGTACGCAGCTGATTCTAGTGCATACCCCCAGAATGATCGCGGTAACTCAGCGTTACTCATCATGGACCGTACCATATCCAATAGGGTTCGGTTCCGTCTCTCCGATACACCGTTATGTTGCGGAGTGTATGGAGGAGTAAGCTGAGAGAGAATCCCATTCTCTTTTAAGTAATTCAGGAACTCGGCACTTAAGTATTCTCCACCTCGATCCGATCTTAGAATCTTGATACTTTTGCCGGTTTGTTTTTCAACTTCATTCTTATATTCCTGGAATTTTTCAAAAGCTTCGGACTTATGTTTCATTAAGAAGACATAACCGTACCTTGAAAAGTCATCCGTAAAAGTAATGAAGTAAGAATAACCGCTTCGCGCATGTGTAGACATTGGACCGCACACGTCACTGTGTACGAGTCCCAAGAGCTCGCTCGCTCTTACTCCGTGTCCAGTGAACGGAGTCTTTGTCATCTTTCCTTTGAGACAGGATTGACAAGTGGCATATGATTGATATTCGAACGGATCCAAATATCCTTCTGTATGTAACTTAGTCAACCTTCTCTCATTGATGTGACCCAGTCTACAATGCCATAAGAAAGTCTGATTGATATCTGGAGACTTTCTTTTGTGTGTATTCTGGACATTGAAAATCTGTGGTTGGTTTAATACGTATATACCATTGCTCAGTGTACCTGACCCAATCAGAACTTGATTAAGGTGAATGTTTACAACATTACTTACAAACGCAAATTCATAACCTTCTTTAGAAACAAAGATACAGAAATGATATTACAAGTTGCGTTGGGTACAAAAAAGCAATTAAGCAAAACCAAAACATGCCCATCTGACATTCCCAGGTGATAGTCCCCCACGGCTTTAGCATCCATGCTAGCTCCGTTCGCAACTCTGAGGGTCATGTCACCTGCCTTCAAAAACCTACGGTTTCTCAACGCCTGCAAAGAATTACAGATATGAGATCCTGATCCGGTATCCAATACCCAGGAAGTAGAGTTTATAGAAAGACAGTTTTCAATAACATACACACCTGAAGCAGAAGCCGCAACCTGCTTCAGTTCCTGTGTCCTGGCTTTCCAAGCCCTGCAATCTTTCTTCCAGTGTCCACTCTTATGACAATAAAAGCACTCTTCCTTTCCAACAAGCTTCCCCGCAATCTTTGTTGCCTTTTCCTTTCCCTTCGTACCCACTTTACTAACACCGCCTCTTGGTTTGGCGGGGGCTTTCTTCCTCTTTCCCTTGGCTTTCGCCTTGGACCTAGAGGAAGAAGATCCTCCTACAAACAAAGCGGGTGTTTCCCTACCCTTCTGTAGGGTGCCCTCTGCGCTCCTCAGCAGGTTGAGGAGTTCTGAAAGTTCAACTTCCTTTTCTTGCAAGTTGAAATTCAGTATGAACTGGGCGTAAGTGGATGGAAGGGACTGGAGAATTAAATCCGTATAACGTTCACTGTCCAACGTGGTCCCAAGTTCCGCGAGCTTCTCAGTGTAGCCAATCATCTTAAGCACGTGGTCCGCTACCGATGATCCGACGACCAACTTTGTCGAAAATAACTTCTTCGACACTTCGTATCTTGCGATACGAGACTGCTCTCCATACAGTTCTTTTGTATGGAGAAATATGGACTCGAGGTCCATATTCTCATGCCTCCTCTGATGTTCGTTGTCCATAGAGGCAAGCACGAGGCACCTGGCCTTCGCGCAATCAATCTCCCAAGTCTTACGGATTTCCTTATCCGCGACGCTGGAGGTGGGACCTGGGATGGGGGGAGCTTTGGTGGTAAGAAGATACCCCAGCTTGTCGTAAGTGATTGCCAATCTGACATTCCTGAGCCAATCTTTGTAGTTTGGCCCTGTCAGTATGTTTTTATCTAGAAGTAACTTAAGTCCAGTCATTTCGAATTTGGTCGCTGCAGGGGGGAGAGAAGAAACACTTTAGCAAGATACTCTTGCAAGTTTAGAATGGTTTTTAATTTGTCTAAACAGGATGGCTCCCACTGTCTCTCGAATCCCTCCTCAAACCACAAAGGAAGAATTAGCCGGGATCAAACCCACCGCACAATACTTGCTTAACCGTTCAGCCAGGCCAGTGTCGGTACTTCGAGGGAGGTTTTCCAACGCATTCGCGAAGTTCCTTAATTTAAGAACCTCTTTTCCCTGGGGGCGTAGCCCCGCTAACACCTTTCTAGGCACCTACTAGGTTTATAGCATTAATCGTTTAGTGAGAAATTTCCCGAGGAGTAGCATATACTCAAAGTAGGATCGAGATCCAAATATCATCGCATGACGAAAATGAAGGAATCCTACCATAATCATCACACTCCAAATGGTATGCAAATCTAGCAAGTTTCAGTACTTGTGAAACTCCCGATGTGGATTTTTGCCCCATGCTCTTATGATCTTGACTTTGGCCAATAAATTATAAGTCACATGTCAAGTTCTTCCCGTCGTTCTCCAGGTTAATTTGAATCCACCCGTACATACCCTTGACTTTGGCCAACAAGGCAGTACGACTGTTCCAAATCAACGCATCTATCTATGCTGCACATGAATATCCAATAGCTACCAATCACTATGCCTTGACTTTGGCCAACAAACACAGCTTGAATACTATTGACTATTTATGTGAAACGACGGAGGGCTACGAATGGTTTTGGTAAAACCGTGAACGTAGTGAACTTGATATAATCGATGGAACGAGATAGCTTTTAGAAGGAGTGGCTCAAGCTCCGCATTTAAAAGTTAGTTTTGAAAAGAACCGAGTGGTTTTTCGAAAGTGTTCCAACGACTTTAACTTGGTTTATTATCTTGCATTAGTTCTTTTAATGCGTGATATTCTTGCATTAGTTCTTTTAATGCGTCCCATCATTTAATCCTACCATTGCAGAAAACAACCAAAATATGACGTACGCTTATGCCATTCGCATTCGCCACGGGGTCCCGTCATCACTCGTTAGGTTACTTAACTAACGACAGAGCGGGGGCTGGGCTAGCGCGGCTGTAAAACATAAGCAACGCCTAAATAGAAAGCAATGATAGACATTACAGATCACAGATGAATACATTGGATATACTAGCAATCCGCAATCTTTTCGAGCCTGCAACGAAAAGCGGATTACACGGTCGCGGTGAATAGCCAAATACCCCACCCAAGACCCCTACGGGTGCGGCAAACTACCCGCCAAGTACTTGGCAGTTTGTGCACCCCTCCATGGGTCTACCCTAGGAGCAAAAACAGTGAAAAGAATTATACAATGACGGCAACAACCCCGACCCGGTTGTGCGGCCATACAAATAATATTATTACATCAATTTACATTTACAAATGAATGAAAGAAAAACAAAAGCTCATCTCACATCCACCCCGGCTATTCACCCGCGAAAGTCCAACAGATTCATATACACAATCCAATATCAAACACAGATCATGTATAACCCCGACCAATCGACTTATAGCGATTAGCCGACGTTCAATACATGCAAACATCACAGATATAACCATCATAGTCAAAGTGCAGTGAAGTTCGGAAAAAATACGGAATTATAGGACCCCAAAAGTAAATTTCTGTTCTGGAAAATCTGGGCACATATAACATATTTTAAAAATCCCAAAACCAACACAGAGACACACTGCACGAAAGCCGATCACCAGAAGACACTAAACGGCGGCGGATCCGCGGCTCGAAGAATAGGTGAGGCCGCGGATCCGCGGCGGTTTGAACGAATTAGGGGATCGTTTTTCTTGGGTGTTCACACAAAACCCTGAGCCGAATTTAGGTGTATAACAAATCTTGTTTTGACCAGAAAAAAATTTAACAGAAACTAGGGTTTTTGCAAAGTTTGGTTTTTGGATTTTTCGGTTCCGAACTTCGTTACACTTCACTACCAAGCTAGTTTAAGTTTAGTTAGGCTCTGATACCACTGTAAGTCCACGTTGCGACCCCCGGTGCTTACGGGGAGGCGGAAACGGTATAAAAAACAAATTTTTATCGCAAGAGGCAACATGGACTAAACAAGGTCGGGATCGTGTCTAAACTAAACTAGCAAGCATACAAAGGAGCGTTAGCTACTCGGAAAGATGGTAATACCTAAACTTGAACTCCTTCTTCTTGAAACCTTGTAGAGGTTGATGGTTCTCTTCTCGTCGCCTTCTTCCGTCGAAGATGGATCCACCTGAGGGTTCAACCTTCGGGCTCTTTCTCGAACTTGGAGAGAACTAGAATCTCCGGCTTGCTAATCCTTTGATCCTAGAGTGAGTAGAGAGTTTCAAAGGGGTGCTTTTCTTTTCAAGGTGAGGGATTCTCAACACATGAGAAGGAATCACCTTGAGCTTGAGGAAGAAGAAGATGAAGTGAGGAGAGAGAATGATTATGATAGAATGAGCACTTTTCTTTTGCAACCATAACTAAAAGAAAATGAATTATCAAATTAATAATAATAAATCAAAATGAAATAGTTGATGGTTGTATTTGGAATGACCACTATCATGCTTCATTAAATGAATGTAAGCATGAATCAAGGAGTATCTTTCAAAGCATGATGGTGGTCAACATTCAACCATGGTCAACAAGTCAACCATGGTCAACAAGTCAACAAAATCAACCATAACATAATTCTCATTTAATTACTATTATTAATAGATAATCCATAAATCCATTAGGGTTTGGAAAATGATGACTGTCAACTGTGCATACGCACCCGTTCCGAAACCCTAATGAAATACCTCATCCTCCGCCTCAAGCAACTGTGCATACACACCTGCATTCTCGTTCCGAGGAACAAGAATACCGAGATATAAAAGTAACCCCAAAACATATACCAGTATCTGGCTCAAACCAGAGCCTGCCAGTATAATCCGTCCGGACTCCAAAACGTGCACAAGTGCGCGGATGAGAACGAACCCTGTCGCAAAACCATGCGACCTCTACTCTGTTTTGCCCAGAGGCGAATACCCTCTGTGTGGGACTCTAAAGACTCGACACTACGCTGGCAGTGGGTTTAACCACAGACCGCAAGCGGCACTAGCTGTGCGTAACGGTCCCCAGGTAGATGCCGACAAGAAGGCTGACGAGGTGAACCCCATCTGAACTCCTACTGAGTCTGAATGTGACATTCTCCGTACAGTCCGGTCTGTTCGTCTGATACATCGCATGTCGGACCTAGGGGGCGGTAAAACGCCAGTCCCCTAATAGCGGTACAAGTCGTGTCGGAGTGAAGCCCAAAACACCCTGAGATAACACTGGAAGCCTACCAGTATATCTCACTTGCCCTGGCCAGGGACTACTCGTGTAATGGCTTTCCTAGACACAGCGCGATGTCAACCCCCAATACCGGGAGAGACGAATCCTGTCTAACCGTCACTGCCTCCAAGTGCTTCGGGACTGCACCCAACCACTACCTGTTTGCACGACTCTTTTGAGCCGTGGTAGGGTAGTGATCAAAGTGCAGTGGGAACACACTTGAGGCGAAGTGCCAGTGTCAAGTCAGCGGACTAAGCTGTACTCATGTCACCTGGGAACTGATAACTGACGATAGGTATAATACCAACCTGTCAGTTCCCGACGAGTCCTGTCCAGTGTACTCGTAACCTAACGAGCAACCGTATACTATCTCCAGTACGACGTACTGATGGCTGTGGGACAGACCATCTCCCACACTGGGATGAGAAGCGCATACGCTAGTCTACTCCGGAGTATCGATGCCCTGTCTCGATAGTCCTGCGACTAGGGACCTGTATAAGGGTGTGCTTATAGATTACCCAGCCCCCACTAGTGTGACTGCCATCACAACGCTGGTAATCAAGCAAAGATCCCAAGGGCTCCACTAATGCGTATAGGTGAGATCGCAAAATAAACACATGTACACATTGAAGTAGAAACAAACCAAGTAGCATACTACTATATTGAGCAAGATTGTTTATACAAGGTGAATATCCCAAGCTTCCATTAAGTAATATACAAACTAGTATGATACAGTAATGTCCTCTAGGGCATATACACTAACAATAAGCACATCTTTAAAAGGTCCCTAGTCGTGGAAGTTTCGAGACAGGGCATCGATACTCCAGAGTAGACTAGTGTATACAGTCGAGACCCCGACGAGGGGCGGTGGCCGGTCTCACAAGCCACTGGTGTCAGTTGGTTCACCTAAGATGTATACAGGTGCTCATTGGGTTATGAGTACACCGGACAGGACTCGCCGGGAACATGCTAGTTGGTCTTATACCTGACGTCAGATAGCAGTTCCCTGGTGACATGTGTACAGGTTAGTTCATCGACCTGAGATCGTCATTTGTCTCGTGTGAGTTCCCACTGTACTTATATTACTACCCTACCAAGCTCAAAGGAGTTATGCAAACAGGTTTTAGTTGGGTACAGTCCCGAGCCACATGGAGGCAGTGAGCGGATCTGCAGGTGTTCGTCTCTCCCAGTATTGGGGGTGAGGTCGCGCTGTGTCTAGGAGAGCCATTACACGAAGTCCTTGGCCAAGGCAGGAGATTTACTGGTAGGTATTCGAGTAGTATCTCAGGGTGTTCTGGGCTACACTCCGACACGACTTGTACCGCTTTTGGGGGTCTGACTTTTACCAACCCCCTAGGCCCACAATGCGATGCTCATAGAAGAACGGACCGGACTGTACGAATATTGTCATTAACAGGCTCAGTAGGGTGTCTGGATGAGTTCACTCATCGACGTCCCTTTTGGTCAATACCTGGTAGCCCGTCACGTATGGCTAATACCTCTGACGTACTAGTGGTTAAATCAACAACCAAAGTGTTGAGGAGTCTTTAGAGTCCCCCACAGACCGTTTTATCAAGTTTTGGGCGAAACGCTGTAGAGGTCGTATGGAGATATGACAGGGTTCGATCTTATCCGTGCGGTATTCCGCGGATCATTGTTCATATCAGATTTTTGCATTTTCATACCGCCCAATTTTTATCACATTGCATATCGGTAGGTACTCTTGAGCCGTGTTTGCTAGTCAATTGCAGGATACAGGTTCTCGGCTCTAAAACGGTAAAATTCATGGAAAAACACGACAAAGTCCGGGTTCTTGCCACCGCAGATAAAACACGGATCTCCGCTCTTTATCCGTCTGTTGCCAAACACCAGTTTAAGAGACAAAATGGCAAATCAATGTCGTTTTCATACACAAGGCTCAATGGCAGCACAAGATCCAAGAAATCTACACGGAGCTCGAGGAAATCATGACAAAAAGATACACATCACATCACCTTTTGGTCAACAGAAATTCTGGAAAAATCGTGAAGACAATCTGAAAAAATACATATACCAGAATAAAGGGCACAAAATACCAGGAAATCCCACCATGTTTGGTGACCCAATTCTCCAAGTAGGCCACGGAACCGCGGCCGTACGGCCTCCGCAGAGCACCAAAATTGGGGGGTATTTGGGTCTTTTCATTTGTATTCTAGTGGTTGCCCTAGATTTTCAGTTTCTTGCCTATAAATAGTCCAGAACTTGTGAAGCCAAGTGTGCATAATCTTGTATTTTTCTATGTTTAGAATACTTGTTTCTTCTTCCTTTTCTCATCTCTTCTCCATTGAAAATCTTGTAGCGAGCTTTTGTGAGTGAAGAATGATGAATAAAGAAGAACCTTTTACTTATCATGCTTGTCTTGTTCTTTAGTTAACTTGTTAATTGTTGTAATTTTCATTTGTTAACTTAGTTGTTGTTTCTTGTTGTTTCTTTCTTCTCTCTTTTTCTTTATCCTTAAAACAACCATGATGCTTATGCTTGATCCTTGCCAAGGTGAGGTCGCAAATAGCTAGTTGTTATCTTCTAATCTCCTTCCTTCTATCTTCCTCTTTTGTTTTATTTTTCCGTATTATGGGTGAGTAGTTTCCATACTTGTTAGGGTAGGATAAGGGAAGTTTGAGAGAAGGAAATCTCTCTCACTCTTTCCTTCCCCAACATTGTCACGACCCGAAAGTACGGAACGTGACCGGCACTTGGATTACGAAGCGTCTAGAGGCGCCACGTGACCTAAGTAAGCCGAAGCCCAGAAATCTAAACCATAAAAAAAGAAAAAGAAGAAAAGAAAAGAAAACAAGTAAAAAAACATCAGCAAATTTTACCAAAAATTTTGGCAGAGTCTCCTCTGTAAAAACTGGCCCCCAAACGGGTACAACAAGTATAATATACATAAACAATAAAAAGCATCCCCAAACGGGAGCTAGCATCAACGCCAATAGGCGGAATCAACCACAACAGGCACAATAATATACAACGCCAAAGGGCGAGGCTCAAAACTCAAAAGAAAACAAAACCACCAGATCAGAATAATACATGCGCGACTCTAAGGTCGGAATAAAAGTCTGGTCCAATAAACCTATCAAGTAATACAAGTATGGTTGATGGAGCTTACTAGATATAAATGAAAGAATAAAAGTACAATGGTGGTTCAGATACAAGTGAACCAACCTACCATGCAAGTCACCCTGAATGAAATGATGTGCCAGCAAGCTGCCAGGGAAACCTGTACATCGAACCTGTAATAAAATTTGGCACAACGGGGGTGAGTTGCCAACTCGTGAGTAGAACACATCTACAAAAAGAAATCGAATGCACGACGCTACCCTAGGTCATAATAATACACTACTAAGTCTCAATCCTCTAGTAATAGCAGGGTAATACTACGTATAAGTGCCGATACTCCGTGCTCGTGTCAGTGCCTCACATAGTACTATGCTATATGAATGGATATGCATGCACCATGAATGTAAAATAAGAAATCCTGAAATCCAGGTATATCTGTATAAGAAATCCTTGGCTGTTATCATAGTAAAATGTGTATAAGAATCTGAAATCTCAACAATGAAATCCATGAAAATCCGTGTCAAGCATCGACACAAACATGTAAATCTCAAGTCTCATAGTCTCAATACCTCGGGCTCCGTCAGTCCGGATCGGCCCATATCATCAAATCTCACGACAACGGTCGGTATCCTCCGGATATCCGCCGCGCTAGACATCACTGGTAGGTAGCCTTCCCCTACCAGGCTCATCGTCTACAACTCAATCTTCTTGCCCCGGGGTACCATACCGGGCCCACCATGTACCCGAGACGGTTCATCCACTCCTCAAATCGGGTCTCGAAATCGAACAGAAAACATGAAATCTCATGGTGGACGACACATACATCACGAGAAAACCGCATCTTATTTTAACAAGAGAAGAGGAGAGAGAGAGAAGTTTCATATATTCTTGCGGTTTTCCCCAAAAATCCAGAAATCTCATAGAAATCCAAATCTTAAAATCATGAGTAAGTATATGATAAGTGTCGGCATATGCCCATGATACTGCATGATAACATGAAAATATGAATGCATGAATGTCTAAGTGATAAATATCATGTCTAAATTAACATCAGAAAGTAATCACAATATTATATCGGTCTAGATGTTAACTGATTCTATCAATTAAAGATAATATGATCTAAAGTGTACGTGACATAGCAATTACCAATGATGATGTGTGTGAGCCGGCAAATGAGTGTGCGTGGAATATGCGCATCATCGGTAATGGTGCTGGTGTCCTAACAGGTAAGGTTTATATTGATTATAGCAGCATATGTAAGAACATGCATCATTATGATTCCAGTGTGAAAGTAAGACGGATGTATGTTATCCACTCATTTGATATACCATTACCACTACCACTATATGACTCGAACCTAATCTAGTGTCCATCTAACCTCCTAAGGAACAAAAACCTATGAAACTAGTCAATAAGAAACAAGAGTCTACCTAAGGTCTGAATCAATATCTCTAATAGTCGGCGATCCGGCCTCAATAGCGTCACGTACGTTGTACGGTTTCCTCGAATCAAGAGTGCGGATCAATCATCATATTTATGCCTCATACGGTAAAATCCATCGTACGGCGTCCCAATATCAGGGTACGGGTCAAGTATCTCCTAGGTGTCTCATCATTAGTATAATGTCATCATCAACACATCTCATGATCAAGGTGCTAAACTGTGATCGCATACATCAATAATATATTATTGCCATCATGATAAGCATCATTAGTTTATTTTCAGAAATATCATGTCATATGTATCATATCGTTCTCAAGTCACACCTCTATGATATCGACATCATGTCACACCTATATAATGTCGTAATCAAGTCATACATATCCCATATCGTGATCAATCACAAGTTACAGTCCGGGTACTATTTTAGAGTCCCATGTACCTCAATATCATCACCACCCATTATAATTTAAGTATACATGTTCATTATCTCATTCTGTAATGATCCGCTAACACTTAATACGACTGTATAGCCAAGAATCACGGCATCAAGCCCAGTTACACTGTTTCATCATACCTCGGATATCATATCACATCAATGTATCACATATACGTGTTGTATATATATGTATATACCTATACCTAGTTCTATATATATACACATACACGTATACCCCATGTCGAGTTTCAGTGTGTGCGTGGGTGTGTTTCTATCTGAAACCTACGAACCTCTTCCAAGGTACTCATCCTCTGATATGGTTTTCCTAAATCAGTCTAGTCCAGCCTAGGGTCAATACTAGTGTCCTACTAGGGTTACATCTGGTTTCCTAATGTCAATAAGTACCATTCCTATTCTACGTTGCGGGGGTGCTAAACGCCATCCACCCGACTTCCCCCCGTAGATATACATCTACTCACCTGGTCCATGTCTGCCGAAGACAGTGTCGCCATCCTCCTCTTCATCGCCCGCAGTCCACGTGAGGGGTACCTAAACGCAAACATATAAATAGCATCGTAAACTGAATCACATACAAAGTCAAAACAACGCAAGCAACAAGCATAGGTTAAAACCTATGTCTCATCCACGCAAAAGCACCAAATATCTCTCGATATCGGCGTACAAACTCCGATGGATCGAGATAAACATTAACAAATAACTCGTAGTTTTAAAACACATTACTTATATTATAAAACATGATTAAATCCATCGAAACCCTAAAATCCATCAAACCGTCCAATTTCGTAAAAAAACCGAAATTGCCAATTTACCGTTTTTCATCAAAAGTTGACATTTAAATAAAACCAATGGTCATAAAACTCATTAAATAGCATAACTAGACTATACAAACTATTACTATATTTTTATTACACAAACATGTATAAATTTGAAATTTCTAGTTTGCACCCTTTAATAATTTTCAACATTTTTCAAGCAAAATACCACAATTCCACCAAAAAACATGATTTTACATAAATTAATGACTTAAACCACAATTCATGATGATAATGATATAATGAAACCATAATTTATATTTTTAATCTCATTTATTTAGGAATTTCTAAAATCTAGTTCACAAAATAGCAATTTTTATCACAATTTATCAATTATCAATAGAAACTAGCAATCAATTTAAGTTTCCATTCCACCAACAAGTTAATACCCTTATTAAGATCACAATCTAGTGTTACAAATATTAATTGAAATTTTATTTCACCAAAAATTATGTTTTATAGAAACCTAGTTAGCAAAATTCCTAATTTAAACAATTTTAAATGAAAAATTTACAATTCAACAACCATGCCAGTTTTTCCAATTCTTAAAGTGTTAAACTAACTATTATAACCCTAATTATTTAATAAAAATCATAACTTGAATTTACAAACCCTAACTTGAATTTAAAAAATTGAACATAGAATTAATTCATTAAATCTAAACATACTTAAAAGAAACATCTAATAACAAATAAACAAAAGAAGGAAAATTATACCTCTAAAATATGAAATCCAAACAAGAAAATGAGCCTCCAAAATGCATGCTTCCCATCTCCAAATTCCATATAAAAATGAGCAAGGAATAAAGGGTAGGAAATAAATAGGATTTTGTGGATTTTTAATTGAATTTTTAAAGGATTTTTGATGAATTTTGGAGCAAAATAAAATGAGGAAAATGGGGGCTACCATGCGGGGTGAGGCCGGCCATTTTTGGAGGTGAGGGAGAGAAGGAAGAGAGTGACAAAAGTTGTGTAGAAGTCTCCACCAAAATATCACTTCATTATGTCTTTTCATGCATTTCTTTATTTTATTTTATTTCTTTACTATAGCAACTCAAGAAAGCTCTAGAAAAATGAAAAATTTGCAAATAAATTTTTCATGATACACAATAAATTCTAATATGCCATGGTTCATTTTTACAAATTAAAATCATTCAAATTTGTAATTTACACTAATTTAGTGTAAAAATAAAGCTTATGTTAATATTTAAAATAATTAATTTAGGAAAAATATTTAATTAAACTAAAAATTTATAAGTGGCTAAATAAACACCATTTACTAGTAATTAAATAATTAAAATAGGAATTTTAGAAATTATAATGAAAAACAATCACGGTTTAATTTTACGAAAAATACATTTTACTTTACCGAAATTCATAAAATTCACTTAAACAATTTTATTCATTTAATTATTTATTTAATTATTTTTAAAATGTTACAATCTTCCCCCCTTTAAGAAATTCGGTCCCCGAATTTAAATTAAAACTCCCCCTCCAAATACTAAAACATTTAGCAAAACATTCAAATTGTCGGGGCTCCGAAATCATCAATACATAACAAAAATCAACTCCATCAAGCATAACGCAATTATCGGAGTTATGGTGAAGATAAAATATCAAAACCCAATATGAAAACCATCATAATATACATCAATCTATACTTATATATAGTCCGCATCATAGTAAAATCGCCTAAACATCATAATAAAGAAGCATACAAAAACCCCTCTTGAAAATCGCCGTGCAATGCACGTGTCACGGTATAAGTAGCGGACGTTTAATTTAAAAAAATAGCTATATATATATCTTTTATTTAACATACACGTCCCGCCTGGTTACTAAATCAAATAATAATGACTATGAAAACATACTGCTCAAACTGAAATCAATCCCAATCACATCATAAAAATATCATGTGCGTCGGTGCGCACTGAAATCGAAACCAACTAAAGATACCATGAATACACACAAAAACAAAATAAGTGCAACAGGTGTGCACCAAAACATCTGTCAAGTGCAACGGGCGAGCACGACTCACTATCAGGTGCAACTAATCTGCACAAAACCCCGATTTAGTGCATCTGGTGTTCACAAAATCGCATCAAGTGCGCCAAGTATGCGCAAAAATCCTAATCAGGTGCACATGGTGCACGAAAACATACATCGAATACCAAAATCGAAATCACAGCACAAAATGCATGAAAACTAGGTCGAAACATATGTCAAAATCATGTGTAACCCCTATACACGAAATCAAATCAAAAATCTCAAAATATATAAAACCAAATCAAGTGTACTGGGTGTATACTAAACAACATCAATACAACTGATATATGAAACACAAATCGAATGAAATGAAGGTACACCCATGAAATACCAATCGTAGAACAAAGTCCTCAAAATACCAAAATCCAATCAACGAAAATATGAAATTCAAATGACTAAATCACAATCGTAAACACTATCGTCAATGTCCGCCTCTTTCCTCTGATGTCGATTGCTTCGAACTCGTCTCTTCGTAGCTGTGCTGACTATGCTACCCACGGCAATACTCATATCTAGAGTCTCCCACGTAGTCGATCTCTTCACTTGATATCCGGACTACATTAAACTTTTCGATCGATCCATCAAAATCCCATAATTCCCCTAGAGCTCAACACTCAAGTACAGTTTAAAAATATCTGGTACATACCCCAGCATCGATGATCCAGCCGTAGAACGGCAAACCCAAGCCTCACTAATGGCACCGCGGAACTGCCGTAAACCCTAAGGTTCAAGGGCGTTCTCGTGGTCATTATGTCGAGTTAGGGTTTCATTCTTCTAGAGGGTCCATCGAAATACCTGCATGTTCTTCCGAATACTTTAAACTTGGGAAAATGGTTTCCTGATAATCGTTCGAACCCTTTAACTTCATCCGGACGGCATATGAATACCCTTCGTCCGCACGCTAAGCAATGCTTCAATCCTCAAGAATAACCAATACTCTAATGGTTATCGCATTCGAGCCGCAGCTCCCTCTGCCAGTGTGTCCGTGGTAACAGAAACCACCTTCCAACATTGACGAAGATAGATCAAAAGAACGAATGGAATACGGTGCAAACAATTGTACATCCTAAGGCTCCTTAAGCAGAGTAGCGTATCGTAAGTATGCCGCCGACCATACCCACGGTACGTTACTCTACCTAAATCGCCTACTCCATCAACCAAGGGTCACCTAGACTTATACAGGGTTAAACCTAGCGCTCTAATACCAACTTTGTCACGATCCGAAAGTACAGAACGTGACCGGCACTTGGATTACGAAGCGTCTAGAGGCGCCACGTGACCTAAGTAAGCCGAAGCCCAGAAATCTAAACCATAAAAAAAAGAAAAAGAAGAAAAGAAAAGAAAACAAGTATAAAAACAACAGCAAATTTTACCAAAAATTTCGGCAGAGTCTCCTCTGTAAAAACTGGCCCCCAAACGGGTACAACAAGTATAATATACATAAACAATAAAAAGCATCCCCAAACGGGAGCTAGCATCAACGCCAATAGGCGGAATCAACCACAACAGGCACAATAATATACAACGCCAAAGGGCGAGGCTCAAAACTCAAAAGAAAACAAAACCACCAGATCAGAATAATACATGCGCGACTCTAAGGTCGAAATAAAAGTCTGGTCCAATAAACCTATCAAGTAATACAAGTATGGTTGATGGAGCTTACTAGATACAAATGAAAGAATAAAAGTACAATGGTGGTTCAGATACAAGTGAACCAACCTACCATGCAAGTCACCCTGAATGAAATGATGTGCCAGCAAGCTGCCAGGGAAACCAGTACATCGAACCTGTAATAAAATTTGGCACAACGGGGGTGAGTTGCCAACTCGTGAGTAGAACACATCTACAAAAAGAAATCGAATGCACGACGCTACCCTAGGTCATAATAATACACTACTAAGTCTCAATCCTCTAGTAATAGCAGGGTAATACTATGTATAAGTGCCGATACTCCGTGCTCGTGTCAGTGCTTCACATAGTACTATGTTATATGAATGGATATGCATGCACCATGAATGTAAAATAAGAAATCCTGAAATCCAGGTATATCTGTATAAGAAATTTTTGGCTGTTATCATAGTAAAATGTGTATAAGAATCTGAAATCTCAACAATAAAATCCATGGAAATCCGTGTCAAGCATCGACACAAACATGTAAATCTCAAGTCTCATAGTCTCAATACCTCGGGCTCCGTCAATCCGGATCGGCCCATATCATCAAATCTCACGACAACGGTCGGTATCCTCCGGATATCCGCCGTGCCAGACATCACCGGTAGGTAGCCTTCCCCTGCCAGGCTCATCGTCTACAACTCGATCTTCTTGCCCCGGGGTACCATACCGGGCCCACCATGTACCCGAGACGGTTCATTCACTCCTCGAATCGGGTCTCGAAATCGAACAGAAAACATGAAATCTCATGGTGGACGACACATACATCACGAGAAAACCGCATCTTATTTTAACAAGAGAAGAGGAGAGAGAGAGAAGTTTCATATATTCTTGCGGTTTTCCCCAAAAATCCAGAAATCTCATAGAAATCCAAATCTTAAAATCATAAGTAAGTATATGATAAGTGTCGGCATATGCCCATGATTCTGCATGATAACATGAAAATATGAATGCATGAATGTCTAAGTGATAAATATCATGTCCAAATTAACATCAGAAAGTAATCACAATATTATATCGGTCTAGATGTTAACTGATTCTATCAATTAAAGATAATATGATCTAAAGTGTACGTGACATAGCAATTACCGATGATGATGTGTGTGAGCCGGCAAATGAGTGTGCGTGGAATATGCGCATCATCGGTAATGGTGCTGGTGTCCTAACAGGTAAGGTTTATATTGATTATAGCAGCATATGTAAGAACATGCATCATTATGATTCCAGTGTGAAAGTAAGACGGATGTATGTTATCCACTCATTTGATATACTATTACCACTACCACTATATGACTCGAACCTAATCTAGTGTCCATCTAACCTCCTAAGGAACAAAACCTAAGAAACTAGTCAATAAGAAACAAGAGTCTACCTAAGGTCTGAATCAATATCTCTAATAGGCGGCGATCCGGCCTCAATAGCGTCACGTACGTAGTACGGTTTCCTCGAATCAAGAGTGCGGATCAATTATCATATTTATGCCTCGTACGGTAAAATCCATCGTACGGCGTCCCAATATCAGGGTACGGGTCAAGTATCTCCTAGGTGTCTCATCATTAGTATAATGTCATCATCAACACATCTCATGATCAAGGTGCTAAACTGTGATCGCATACATCAATAATTTATTATTGCCATCATGATAAGCATCATTAGTTTATTTTCAGAAATATCATGTCATATGTATCATATCGTCCTCAAGTCACACCTCTATGATATCGACATCAGGTCACACCTATATGATATCGTAATCAAGTCATACATATCCCATATCGTGATCAATCACAAGTTACAGTCCGGGTACTATTTTAGAGTCCCATTTACCTCAATACCATCACCACCCATTATAATTTAAGTATACATGTTCATTATCTCATTCTGTAATGATCCGCTAACACTTAATACGACTGTATAGCCAAGAATCACGGCATCAAGCCCAGTTACACTGTTTCATCATACCTCGGATATCATATCACATCAATGTATCACATATACGTGTTGTATATATATGTATATACCTATACCTAGTTCTATATATATACACATACACGTATACCCCATGTCGAGTTTCAGTATGTGCGTGGGTGTGTTTCTATCTGAAACCTACGAACCTCTTCCAAGGTACTCATCCTCTGATATGGTTTTCCTAAATCAGTCTAGTCCAGCCTAGGGTCAATACTAGGGTCCTACTAGGGTTACATCTGGTTTCCTAATGTCAATAAGTACCATTCCTATTCTATGTTGCGGGGGTGGTAAACGCCATCCACCCGACTTCCCCCCGTAGATATACATCTACTCACCTGGACCATGTCTGCCGAAGGCAGTGTCGCCATCCTCCTCTTCATCGCCCGCAGTCCACGTGAGGGGTACCTAAACGCAAACATATAAATAGCATCGTAAACTGAATCACGTACAAAGTCAAAACAACGCAAGGAACAAGCATAGGTTAAAACCTATGTCTCATCCACGCAAAAGCACCAAATATCTCTCGATATCGGCGTACAAACTCCGATGGATCGAGATAAACATTAACAAATAACTCGTAGTTTTAAAACACATTACTTATATTATAAAACATGATTAAATCCATCGAAACCCTAAAATCCATCAAACCGTCAAATTTCGTAAAAAAACCGAAATTGCCAATTTACCGTTTTTCATCAAAAATTGACATTTAAATGAAACCAATGGTCATAAAACTCATTAAATAGCATAACTAGACTATACAAACTATTACTATATTTTTATTACACAAACTTGTATAAATTTGAAATTTCTAGTTTGCACCCTTTAACAATTTTCAACATTTTTCATGCAAAATACCACAATTCCACCACAAAACATGATTTTACATAAATTAATGACTTAAACCACAATTCATGATGATAATGATATAACGAAACCATAATTTATATTTTTAATCTCATTTATTTAGGAATTTCTAAAATCTAGTTTACAAAATAGCAATTTTTATCACAATTTATCAATTATCAATTGAAACTAGCAATCAATTTAAGTTTCCATTCCACCAACAAGTTAATACCCTTATTAAGACCACAATCTAGTGTTACAAATATTAATTGAAATTTTATTTCACCAAAAATTATGTTTTATAGAAACCTAGTTAGCAAAATCCTAATTTAAACAATTTTAAATGAAAAATTTACAATTCAAACAACCATGCAAGATTTTCCAATTCTTAAAGTGTTAAACTAACTATTATAACCCTAATTATTTAATAAAAATCATAACTTGAATTTACAAACCCTAACTTGAATTTAAAAAATTGAACATAGAATTAATTCATTAAACCTAAACATGCTTAAAAGAAACATCTAATAACAAATAAACAAAAGAAGGAAAATTATACCTCCAAAATATGAAATCCAAACAAGAAAATGAGCCTCCAAAATGCATGCTTCCCATCTCCAAATTTCATATAAAAATGAGCAAGGAATAAAGGGTAGGAAATAAATCGGATTTTGTGGATTTTTAATTGAATTTTTAAAGGATTTTTGATGAATTTTGGAGCAAAATAAAATGAGGAGAATGGGGGCTACCATGGGGGGTGAGGCCGGCCATTTTTGGAGGTGAGGGAGAGAAGGAAGAGAGTGACAAAAGTTGTGTAGAAGTCTCCACCAAAATATCACTTCATTATGCCTTTTCATGCATTTCTTTATTTTATTTTATTTCTTTACTATAGCAACTCAAGAAAGCTCTAGAAAAATGGAAAAATTTGCAAATAAATTTTGCATGATACACACTAAATTCTAATATGCCATGGTTCAGTTTTACAAATTAAAATCATTCAAATTTGTAATTTACACTAATTTAGTGTAAAAATAAAGCTTATGTTAATATTTAAAATAATTAATTTTGGAAAAATATTTAATTAAACTAAAAATTTATAAGTGGCTAAATAAACACCATTTACTAGTAATTAAATAATTAAAATAGGTATTTTAGAAATTATTATGAAAAACAATCACTGTTTAATTTTACGAAAAATACATTTTACTTTACCGAAATTCATAAAATTCACTTAAACAATTTTATTCATTTAATTATTTATTTAATTATTTTTAAAACGTTACAAACATCTTAAATCGACTCCCGTTAATTGAACCACAATCCGCTCCTGACGGCACCCTATCCTACATGATAGCGGTGATTCCGTAGTGAGACCGGTTGTGGTTGAATTAACCGGAGGTTATGCCTAAGAGCCAAGAACGGACGGACAAACACCAAAAGGAAGAACTTATGCATTGGAAAGCCTAGCTTATACTCGCAAGTTCCTTCCTAGTCGTGCTAATCCCCGTTGTTACCGATTACCGTAACACCGATGTTAAGAGTGGCAATGAAAGAAGTGAGGGACTCCTAACTCAAACTAACCTAATCCTAACCCTAACAAGCTCTCTTTACATATCATTTTAACACTTAGATAATCGCAAACAAATCTGGAAAACTGGACTTAACTCGTTAAAGCACATAGAAAAAGATTCCCATCTCCCTGCGGACGACCCGTACTCAACCGGCTAGCTACAAGCGAAACCGTCTTGATTGCGGTAATTAACTAAAACTTGAACACGCAGAATCTCTAACAATCAATCATGATCGGACAGATAATACTAGCAGGCTTTGGTTTAAGCCGGATCCTAGTATTGTACAGTGTAGATTTTGTCTCATTGCATTTGTATTCAGTGGGAATACAAATGCGGGTATGTATATACAATCGCGGGGTTTTCCTGTAATTTATTACGGGATCAGTTTCTGAAGTTGCCAGTTTGCATTCCGTTTCGGCCGGTTTTCCATTCTTCCTTCACGGCCGGATTTTTCTGATGGAGGGGCTAATTTGCATATTTGCAAATTTGCATTTGTGGAGGGGGTTATTTATAAATGGAGGCATCATGATGGTTCTAGCATCATTAGATTCTTTATGCATCTTATCCTTTGCATTTATGAGAAAGGATTAGATTAGAAATTGATTGGATTTGATTTGGCTTAGGATTACCATTTGATATCCCTACACTCACCTCCCTTGTTGCTTTTCCTTCTTCTCATTTTTTTGGCCGGCCACATTAATCTACAGCATTTCTTGGACACGTCGGCTCGCCAACTTCGTGCCCGAGTTGCCTCGGTCCAGAGGTGGGATCCCGTAAAAGAACCCGGCGATGTGGTGCCCGTTCCGACGAGGAGATGAAGACCGGAGATTTCGCGAGGATATCGGAGTGGAGGCCGAAGACCGAAGGACACGGATCGCTCGGTATAGCATTCTACCCTTTCTCGTATTTGCTAGGATTAGGTTAATGGGTCGATCCGGGTTTTTAGTGCGTGGTAGTGCCGGTTTATAAGTTTTGTAAAAGTTTCGTTTCCGCATTCCGGCGTCGGATTGACGGCCGGGGCGCTGCCGTGCACTTAAACATTCTGACACCAAACGCGGAACAAAAACTTCTATAACTGGCGCTATCGCATACTATAACCCGGATCTTTCCATTAACGCTAAACTAACAAACTGTAAAGAGGTAGAAAGGCTATACCGATCGATCCGAATCCTTCGGTCTTTAGACATCATCCCACGCTCCTCGCGGCAACTCCGATCTCTCGTCCTCTCATCGAGGTGGTCCCACGTCAACGGAGCTTTAAACGGGCTCCCGCCTCTATACCGAGGCAACTCGGTCATCATATCTGCTAAAAGAGATGACCAAGATGAAGTAGAGAATGTGTAGAATAATTTGTCTCAAACACCCTAGGGTTCTCATCACATGAGAGGGTTAGGGTGGATGTTGAAGAAGATGCTTAGGATTGGAAATGGTGAACTCAAGAAAGTTTAGTGAGCAAAAAGCCAAGCACACAAAAATCACCCCTTTTTTGCTGCCCAAAATAATGGTGATAATATATATAAGGTTTTGTGATGAAATATCCAGGAAAATATCCTCACAAAATATCTCCACAAACCCTTAATAATATCTTACCCAAAACAAAACACATTAACTCTTTAATGACTCACTAGATGACTCATTACATGAGTCATTAGTGAACATTCTAGAGTTAATTTGTCGTCCAAAATGAGTCACCCTTTCCAAAATCCTTTTAACCATTTAAACCAAAATGATTAACCAAAAGAAATGCATCTTCTAAAATATTCTCGTAACGGATTACGAAAATACCCCTCAACTGTATATACATACCTGTATCCGTATTCCGACCGAATACGAATACGAGTGACTAAAATATCTCGACTCAATATAATACATCGATCCGGCTTAAACCAAAGCCCACCAGTATTATCTGTCTGAAATATGACACGTGCACAAGTGCACGTGCATTTTCGAACCCTGCCATAAAACCATACGGCCTATACAACGTTTCGCCCGAACTTAGCAAACTATCTGTGGGGAACTCTAAAGACTCGTCATTACCCTGGCAGTGGGTTTAACCACAAGCACGTCAGCGGCACTAGCTGTGCGTAACGGCTGCCCATGTACTGACCGAAAGGGAAGCCGATGAGCAAACTCATCCTGGAACCCTACTGAGCCTTTCAGTGACAATATACATACAGTCCGGTCCGTTCGTCTATGAGTATCGCATATCGGGCCTAGGGGCTGGTAACGTCTGACCCCCAAAAGCGTTATAAGTCGTGTCAGAGTGTAGCCCAGAACACCTTGAGATACTACTGGAGTACCTACCAGTAAATCTCCTGCCTCGGCCGAGGGCTATGTGTAATGGCTCTCCTAGACGCAGTGCGATCTCACCCCCAATACCGGTAGAGACGAATCCCCTGCCGATCCGCTCACTTGCCTCCATATGGCTCGGGACTATACCCAACTAAAACCTGTTTGCACGACTCC
Organism: Agapanthus africanus; assembly: GCA_030015575.1. Classification (NCBI taxonomy): domain Eukaryota; kingdom Viridiplantae; phylum Streptophyta; class Magnoliopsida; order Asparagales; family Amaryllidaceae; genus Agapanthus; species Agapanthus africanus. Next base: position 224,104,203 of record JASDDO010000029.1, read on the forward strand.
TTTGAGCCGTGGTAGGATAGTAATCAAAGCACAGTGGGAACTCACATGAGACAAATGACGATCTCAGGTCGATGAACTAACCTGTACATATGTCACCAGGGAACTGCTATCTAACGCCATAATACCAACTAGCAGGTTCCCGGCGAGTCCTGTCCGATGTACTCATAACCCAATGAGCACCTGTATACATCTTATGTGATCAAACTGACACTAATGGCTTGTGAGACCGGCCACCGCCCCTCGTCGGGGTCTCGACTGTATACACTAGTCTACTCCGGAGTATCCATGCCCTGTCTCGAAACTCCCACGACTAGGGACCACTTTTAAGGATGTGCTTATGGACTACCCAACTCTCACGTATATGATCGCCACCATACTGTTGGTAGTCAAGCAGAATCCTAAGGGCTCTATCAACGTGTAATAATGATCAGTCACCTAATGCTGTACACGATGATAAAGGCAAACCAGATAGCAAACTATCATCTCGAGTAAGACTTTCCTACCGGTATAGGTCCTCCTTCAATCATTGCAATCACGTACCTGCGATCCAATAATTGACTTTGAGGGCACTACATCCAACAATTGAGTATCATGGCTTGAAAAATACGAATAAGATAAGAAGAAAGAACAACAAATAACAACAACTAGTTAACAACACAATTATAGTTATACTAGGAATTAAAATTGCAATACAAGAAATTACAGATAAAACATAATAAAAACCCTCAGCTTCATTGATCTTCCACTCAAAAGCTCTCACGACAATTTCATGGAGTATACATGATGAAGAAGAAGAAGATGCAAACTAAACTAAACTAAATCTACTAAAGAAAAGGCATTCTTGGTTGGACTCAAAACTGGAGTTTTTATAGGCAGAGAACTGAAACTGTAGGGCCATATTCTGAGCCCTTACATTATTACCAAACTACCCCCAAATGACGGTCAAGAGAAAACACGACATGGCCGCGGAACTGCCGCCAAAACCCATATTTGGCGTCAGTTCCGCCGCCGTTTTGAGGAATTAAGGTCTCATTTTTTCTGTGCTTCCTCATGTTGCTTTGATCTTCTGTTTGACAGATCCAAATTTACAAAATGGTTCCAAAATATCTTCAGATTTTCAACAGTCCAAAATGGCTACACTTTTAATCCTTTTGACCTTTATCTCCTTCGAGCTCCGCGCACCTCTTAATCTTTGTGCTGCCCCTCTCGTGCTTTGTCCTTGACCGAGACACGGATGACCACTGTTATTTGTGTTGTCTCTTGAACTGGTAAGCGACACTGGACGGACGCTGATGACCAGAACCCAGATTTTATCTGTTTTTGACAGATGTTCTGGATTTTAGCATAACTGTAGAGATTTTTTATGATTTGCATTATTTTGGACTAGGAATCTGTAACCTGTAATTATGTAGTAAACACGGATCAAAAGCACCTGCCTATAAACAAACGAGCAGATGAATGGGCGGTATTAAATGCAATATTCTGATGTGAACACATGTGAAGGGGGTTCAATAATAGATTCGAAGTCATTTGGATACGTGAAACTCCTAAATTGATGTTTAGAAGCAATGTCTAGCAAGGGTGTGATCGTCGGGTTGGATTGATAGGAATTGAATGGATGTGTTGAATAGGTAATGATTGTTAGCGTTTCTGCGTGTTCAAGTTTAGTTAATTACCGCAATCAAAACGGTTTCGCTTGTAGCTATCCGGCTGAGTACGGGTCGTCCACAGGGAGATGGGAATCTTTTTCTATGTGCTTTAACGAGTTAAGTCCGAAAGTCCAGATTTGTTTGTGATTATCTAAGTGTTAAAATGATATGTAAAGAGAGCTTGTTAGCGTTAGGATTAGGTTAGTTTGAGTTAGAAGTCGCTCACTTCTTTCGTTGCCACTCTTAATATCGGTGTTACGGTAATCGGCAACAACGGGGATTAGCACGACTAGGAAGGAACTTGCGAGTATAAGCTAGGCTTTCCAACGCTTAAGTCCTTCCTTTTGGTGCTTGTCCGTCCGTTCTTGGCTCTTACCCATAACCTCCGGTTAATTCAACCACAACCGGTCTCATTACGGAATCACCGCTATCATGTAGGATAGGGTGCCGTAAGGAGCGGATTGTGGTTCAATTAACGGGAGTCGATTTAAGATGTTGGGTAAGGAAAGAGTGAGAGAGATTTCCTTCTCTCAAACTTCCCTTATTCTACCCTAACAAGTATGGAAACTACTCACACATCATAATGAAAAGAAAATAAAACAAAAGAGGAAGATAGAAAGAAAGAGATTAGAAGATAACAACTAGCTATTTGCGACCTCACCTTGGCAAGGATCAAGCGTAAGCATCATGGTTGTTTAAGGATAAAGGAAAAGAGAAAAGAAAGAAACAACAAGAAATAACAACAACTAAGTTAACAAATGAAAATTACAAGCATTTAACATAAGAGCAAGACAAGTATGATAATAAAATGAACTTCTTTATTCATCATTCTTCACTTACAAAAGCTCACTACAAATTTTTCAATGGAGAAGAGATGAGAAGAGGAAGAAGAACAAGTATTCTAAAACCTAGAAAATACAAGATTAAGCACCCTTGGCTTCACAAGGTTCTGGGCTATTTATAGGCAGGGAAAAGGAAATCTAGGGCAAAATTCTGCCTGTACATAGAAAGACCAAAATACCCCTAAAGTTTGACATTCTGCGGAGGCCGTACGGCCGCGGTTCCGCAACCTAAGCATGCTTAGGCCGCGGAACCGCGGCCATATAGAGGACTTAGGTCTTCAAGTTTTGTGGTTTCTCCTGGTTTGCATTGTCCTTCAGTCTGGTATATGTTTTTTCTCATAATGTCTTCACGATTTTTCCAGAATTTTAGCAAATCAAAAGGTGATTTGATGTGGATCTTTTTTTGTCATGATTTCCTCGAGCTCCGTGTAGATTTCTTGGATCTTGTGTTGCCATTGAGCCTTGTGCATGAAAACGACATTGATTTGCCATTTTGTCTCTTAAACTGGTGTGTGGCAACAGACGGATAAAGAGCGGAGATCCGTGTTTTATCTGTGGTTGGCAGGAACCCAGGTTATTGTCGTGTTTTTTCATGAATTTCACCGTTTTTAGAGCCGAGAACCTGTATCCTGCAATTGACTAGCAAACACGGCTCAAGAGTACCTTCCGATATGCAATGTGATAAAAATTGGGCGGTATAAAAATGCAAAAATCTGATATGAACAAATACCCCCAAACTTATCATTTGCTCGTCCCGAGCAATGCCAATTTATTCACAAAAAAAATTCCTAACCTCACTTTCGCAGGGAACGCGATTGCACTGAGCATGTGCAACAAGCCGTTAAACCTCTAGGTGTCCCTAGTAGGAGGAGTGTTGTCTCCTGAGGGTTTTCAGCGGATTACACCCACAAAATCCGGTCAAGTTGGTTATGTAAAATAACTAAGATTCAAACCCTAAAGTTTTGTTTCAGAAAATAACAATTCTATTATCCTAAGTCTAGACTATCGAACCTTTATTTTTCACACCTCGCTTCTTATTTAACTACAGATTTTATATGTCTTTACGTGCAGTGCAAATAGTGTCGTTAAGTTTCAAAAGGATCGAATAAAGTCATCATATCATACAATAAGTCCAGATAAAATTTTTTTTTTTAAAGGATCACATAAGTTTTATAAAGAGTTAAGCATTTTTCAAGTTTCGTTTTCCAGTAAAGTTTCAACTTTAAAATTTCTATCTTCCTTAACAGGAAACTAGGTCTTATTTTTCACTCCGCATTTTTCTTGTTTTCATTTCATACACACCTCTGTGAACGTGCAATAGTCTTTATCATAGAATAAAACCTTCATATCTCCGCTAAAATTTTTATAAAAGCCTGTCTTTTATCAAGATTATTCTCACACAAAGAACCGTTAGGAATTTTAACTCGGAGAGAACACTTGCTTGACTTGTTTTAATCTAGACTTTCTAGGCTTCTTAGCGAGTTTTGGGCCAATGCACCTAAACCAGTTGGCTTTAGGGCATTAGGTGTAAAAACAACCCAGCGGACTTAATTACTCAAGTTACCTAGGTCCAAAAACAAAAGACAATTTGGCGTGAAAATCATGATGATTTAATACGAACGGAGATATAGCCGGCAGTTCAATTATTTTTTTGGATAAAAGACGTGTTTAGTGGGTTTTGGTGTGTAATCATTCCAATCAAGTTCCAGATGGGTTATTTTTCAGACTTAGTTCCAATTAAGGCAACAATAACATTCCTTCATATTCACTTACTTCATAAACTATTCTTGATATTACTTATTTCAGAACAAACATATTTGATCCTCAGAAAATCATTTATCCATTAAAAAGTTTTTAGACATAAAAGACTTGTCATCTAATTTCCAAAACTCACGACACGTGTAGTGTGATGTAAAGACGTATATCAGCTATAGTTGATTTCAAAGGAGAGTTATCTTTCAGGTTTTCAAAATCTAAACCTAAGATTTAGTTATTCTTATCTAATGAAACAAAACCGTCGAAATGTTGAATCAGAGTCCTCCCACTAGCTAACTTGACAAAAAAGTTTTTATGTTTTTAGAAAATTTTCAAATTTTTATGGATTTTGTGGAATTTAATATGCAGATGCAGAATATACATATGAATATACATATGAAGGTAAGAAATGAGTACCGAGCGTACCCCCAAACTTAAACTGGACAGTGCCCTCACTGTCATTGCATGAAGAGATCATTTGAAGGGTCAAAATTGTCGGTTAGATATACACAATATTTTTATTTTTATTTTTTTGTGTTTTTGGTTTTGAGAAAAAGAAAAAGAAAAAGAATATCCACAAAAATGTACAAAATGGTATATACATACCCCCAAACTTATTTGGAACAGTGTCCACTTGTTCTTGGCTGGATAAACGAAGTTTGGAGGTAGGCAGAGGAGGATTATGCAGGGTAAACCGGCTCCTGTAAGACCCGGAGCTCCTCTGTTGGTTCGGCGCTAAGGTACGGTTTTAGTCGGTGTCCGTTCACTTTAAAAAATGAACCGTCCTTTGGATTCTCCAAATCCACAGGGCCATGCGGATACACATTCCGCACAAAATACGGCTCTTTCTAGCGAGATCTGAGCTTTCCTGGATGGAAGTGTAGCCGGGTGTCGTAAAGCAGTACCTGCTGAACAGGTACGAAGGTTTTGCGCAAAAGGTGTTTATCATGAAACACCTTCGTTCGGTTCTTAACGACAACCGCGTTATCGTAAGCCTCATCCCTAAGCTCGCTCAATTCATTCAACTGCAGCTTTCGATGGCTGCCCGCATCTTCGAGAGACAGATTCAGCTCCTTTATCGCCCAAAATGCGCGATGCTCTATTTCGACAGGTAGGTGACAAGCTTTTCCGTACACAAGCCGATAGGGAGACATGCCAAGATCGGTCTTATAAGCGGTTCGAAATGCCCAAAGGGCATCAGTGAGTTTCAGCGACCAATCCTTACGGTTCTTGGAAACCGTCTTATCCAGTATCTGCTTGATTTGCCGATTTGAAACTTCGGCCTGCCCGTAGGTTTGGGGGTGGTAGGGCGTAGAGAGCTTATGATTAATGGAATATTTCCGCATCAAGGCCTCGAAAGTCTCATTGCAGAAATGACTTCCATTGTCGCTAATGATCGCTCGGGGGTGCCCAAAACGGGAGAAAATGTTTTCTTTAAGAAACCTAACGACAACCTTGTTGTCGTTAGTCCGGCTGGGCACAGCCTCGACCCATTTAGAGACGTAATCAACGGCGAGAAGAATGTACAAGTTCCCAAAAGAGCTGGGAAACGGCCCCATGAAATCTATCCCGCAAACATCGAAAATCTCCACAACCAAGATTGGTTGGAGCGGCATCTCGTTCCTTCGGGATATCCGGCCCAAGTGTTGGCACCGGGAGCAAGTTTTGAAATAGTCATAAGCGTCTTTGAAGAGTTGTGGCCAGTAGAAACCACATTGCAAGATCTTCTCAGCTGTCTTTCTGGGGCCAAAATGCCCGCCACATGCTTGATCGTGGCAAAATGACAGTACACTCTTGAATTCCTCGTCAGGGACACACCGACGAATAATCTGGGCGGGACAGTACTTGAACAAATAGGGTTCGTCCTAGTAAAAGTGTTTTACTTGGAATAAGAAGCGAAGTCTGTCCTGACTTGACCATTCAGTCGGTAGTAATCCCGTGGCCAAATAGTTCACAATATCTGCGAACCAGGGTTCGCAAGATACTGTCAAGAGCTGTTCATCCGGGAAAACGTCGTTGATCGGAATTGGAAGCGAAGGCGAAGAAGGAAGTCGTGAGAGATGGTCGGCAACTACGTTTTCACATCCTCGTTTGTCCTTAATGACAAGGTCAAACTCTTGAAGCAAGAGGATCCAACGTATTAACCGAGATTTTGCATCTTTCTTCGCAAAAAGATGGCGCAGAGCAGAATGGTCTGTGTAGACAATGACTGGAGAGCCGATGAGGTAGGGCCTGAACTTCTCTAAAGCAAATACAACAGCTAAGAATTTCTTCTCAGTTGTTGTATAATTGAGTTGGGTGTCGTTCAGGGTTCGGCTCACATAATAGATTACGTGCGGCATCTTGTTTATGTGTTGTCCAAGGACAGCACCAATGGCAAAGTCGGATGCATCGCACATAATCTCAAATGGGTGCGTCCAGTCAGGCGAAGAAAGAACGGGAGCAGAAGTGAGTGAGCTTTTCAATGACTCGAATGCAGTCACACAGCTCGAGTTGAAGTCGAATGGCGTGTCCTTGGCCAGCAAAAGAGTCAAGGGCCTAGCAATCTTGCTAAAGTCCTTGATGAACCGTCTATAGAAACCGGCATGGCCAAGGAAGGCTCGGATATCTCTGACGCATCGGGGAGGAGGGAGATTGGAAATGACCTCAATATTCGCTTTGTCGACCTCTATGCCATTTTGCGAGATAATATGTCCTAAGACAATACCTTCGCGCACTATGAAGTGGCACTTCTCCCAATTCAAAGTGAGATTCTTGTCCTTACATCGGGTAAGGACAGCGTTAAGATGCAGCAAACACTCGTTGAAAGAATCGCCGAAGATGGAGAAATCATCCATGAAGATCTCCAGAAATTTTTCCACCATGTCTGAGAAGATTCCCATCATACACCGCTGGAAGGTAGGGGGCACATTGCATAACCCAAAGGGCATGCGATGATATGCAAACGTGCCGAAAGGACAAGTGAAAGTGGTCTTGTCCTGGTCTTTTTTGGCGATGGGAATTTGATTATAGCCAGAGTAGCCATCAAGAAAGCAGTAGTACTCGTGTCCGGCCAATCCTTCAAGCATTTGGTCAATGAAAGGTAGCGGAAAGTGGTCCTTCCGCGTTGCGGCGTTGAGTTTTCTGTAATCGATGCATACTCGCCACCCAGTTTGGGTGCGAGTAGGGATTAACTCGTTCGCCTCGTTAATGATGACCGTTATACCTGATTTCTTGGGGACAACGTGAATGGGGCTAACCCACTGGCTATCAGAGATAGGGTAAATGATACCACTATCCAGACATTTTACGATCTCCTTCTTCACAGCCTCTTTCATGACTGGATTGAGACGCCTTTGTGGATCCCGGGCTGGTTTGGCATCATCCATCAGATGAATATGATGTTCAACGATCAGGGGAATAATCCCCTTGATGTCCGCCATGGACCAGCCAAAAGCTTGCCTGTTGCTGTGCAAGACCGCGAGAAGGGCTTTCTCTTGCTTTGGAGCTAGAGAAGCCGAGATGATGACAGGGAGGGTCTCGTTCTCACCTAAGTAAGCGTACTTAAGGTGAGACGGCAAAGGCTTAAGTTCGAGCGTCGGAGGTGAAACGATTGAAGGCAAGATTGGTGCAGAGGTCTCGAACTCAAAGGACTCCAGCAAAGGTTCAAAACGAGTGTAAGCGACTGAGTCGGATGGTTCAGGTAACTCATCCGAAAATTCAAAGGATTCAAACTTGGGTTGTGAGCGGCTAAGATCGTTCGAGAATGTGAAACACTCGTAGTCGTTGTCGGGTGCAGAAACAGCAGCAGGTTCGAGGAGGAACGCACTAGTGGCGTTAAGGTTAGCCTGATCGAACAGAAACTCTCGAATTCACACTCTTCAGGGGTGATCTCCTGGATCGAGCAGACGTCCAGTATATGAGCATTAGGTTCGGAGGGCTGATTCCCCAACCTAAAAATGATGAGTTCAATTGTCATGTTTCCAAAAGAGAGGTTCACCGAACCATTGCGACAATTGATCACAGCATTTGAGGTTGCAAGGAATGGGCGACCGAGTATCACCGGAATTTGATTCCGGGGATTAGCTACAGGCTATGTGTCTAAAACAATGAAGTCAACGGGGAATATGAAGTCCCCGACTTTGATTAACACATCCTCTAGCTCACCCCTAGGATGGGTGATCGATCGGTCGGCCATTTGGAGAGTACAGTGTGTGGGTTTCAGCTCTCCTACGCCTAATTGCTCGTATACTGAGTACGGAAGCAGGTTATTGTTAGTTATATGTATGCCCTAGAGGCCATTACTGTACATTGGACGTATATTGCAATGGATGCTGGGACATATATAGGGAGGACTTTCTTGCTCGACATGATACTATGCTATCTGGTTACTCTTTACCTTAACATGTACATTGATTGTCTCTCTGTTACATGTTGGTAGAGCCCTTAGGATGAGTACTTGACTACCTGGACAATGATGCGGATCATACTAGTGGGGACATGGTAGTCCATAAGTACATCCTTCAAAGTCCCTAGTCGTGGGTATATCGAGACGGGGCATCGATATACCAGGGTAGACTAGCGTATACCTTCTCGACCCATACAGATGGGCGATGGATGTGTAAGGTTAGTCTAGCACCCTATAATGAGTTTTGAAGCATCACATGTCCCAAAGTTTAAATTTTTATGGTGCTAAACGAACATGCAAAGGAATCGATCCTAGAAAATTAGGGTTTCAAAATATAAAGCGAACTAATCTAGGGTTTCGAGATTACAACCTTTGTAGCTCCCTTTCGCTAGACTCCTTAGTCTCTAGGGTGTTGAATGAAGGTCCTCTTGAAGTCCTCTTGTGTCCACGACGATCCACCACGGAGTTCTCCGTCCAAGCTCGCAACTTCGTAAAACCGAAGAGAACACTCTTAACAAGACGGCTAAGCTTGTGTAGAATGAAGTTGTGGTTAAGGTTCTCACTTCAAAAACCTTTCTTTAAGTGGTATTTACTCACTAGAAAAAACTAGAGAGCAAATGAGAAAGAGGAAGAAGATGGTGGCAATATTTTCACAAGAGGTAATGAGATAAAAGATAACTCACAAGAAGAAAAAGAAATATATCAATATATATTTTATTTCTTCTTAGTATGAACCATGGTTAAAGTGATGGAGACATTATTTAACTTGAGTTTTAAATGATAAAGAGAAGGATAACTCAAGTTAAGAGGTATGTGAGCTAGGTTAGGTTAAAAGAAGAATGTAGAAACTAGTAAGAATTATCCTTTCTTTTTCAATTTGTTTTAAATTCAAAATCAAATAATAATCCATCACATAGACCATGGTGTGAGTCTTATATTGCCACCATTTCCATATGTTAACAACCATGATAGATGGGTGTATGTATGTGTGTATGTATGCACATCCATATGTGCATGAAACTAGCATGAAAGAAAGAAAGAAAAGCATACATGCATGCACACATCCATCATCCAAGAAAAGGTTTTAAGTGAGAAAACTAATGGTTAAATGATAAATCAACACTTGATTTATCAATCCGGTCATATCTCATATGACCCCACCAAAAGCAGTTCACCCGATCAATGTTCGGTATCATATACGCACATTTTAATCGGGTGCTTGCGCATATCGCATACGCGCACCACAACGTTTCGCCTGGACTGGGTAACTCCTTTGTGGGACTCTAAGACTCGTCAATACGCCGGCAGAGGGTGATGATCATATCAGGTACTCCCAAGCCGCAAGCGGTCAGCTAAACGTAACGGCCACCCGGGTATTGAGCGATCAGAAGAAAACAAGCGAACCTGCTACAACTCCCGTCGAGCCATCCGGCAACACTACCGTACAGTCCGGTCTCTTCGTCAGATATGCTGCATATCGAGCCTAGGGATGGTCACGTCGACCCTAATAACTCAATAAGTCGTGCCGGTGAATGGTCTATAACAGATCGAGAAACTACTGATAACACTTATCAGCAAATCTCAGCAGCCCTGGCCAGGGACTTGCTGTTATAACCAGTCGGGCACGGCACAGCATCAACTCCCAATACCGGGAGAGACGAAACCCCTCCTATCGCTCATCGTCTTCGTGTGTCTCGGGACTGTACCCAACGGCCACCTGTTTGCATGACTCGGTAGAGCCGTGGGAGGGTGGCAATCAAAGTACAGTGGGAGAACACACAAGACTCTATGACGATCTCGGGTCTACAGACTAACCTGTACCAGTGTCACCTGAGAACTACTATCCGACGATAGATATAATTCCATATAGGAGTTCTCGGTGAGTCCGTCCAGTGTACCCAGTCAGCACTGAGCACCCGTATATGATCTTGATGTCAAACATCGATGAATGTGGGAACATCCATCGCCCATCGTATGGGTCTAGTATCATATACGCTAGTCTACTCTGGTATATCAATGCCCCCTCTCGATATACCTACGACTAGGGACTTTCCAGGATATGCTTACAGACTACAGATGTCCCACTAGTATGATCTCCATCATAATCAGAGTAGTCAAGCCAATATCCTCAGGGCTTTATCAGCATGTATGAGTGAATAATAAGCATGATAAAATCAACATGTCAGATAAAGAAGAACCAGATAGCATACTATCATGTCGAGAAAGAATGCATACTGAATATATATACATGTATAGATACATCCACTATCACATAATGGCCTCTAGGGCATACATATATCCAACAATCTCCCACTTGCACTAAGGCCATTTATTGGCGTATCTCATACCCAACTTTTCAAAAGGTCGCTCATGCTGCGGCTGAGGGAGGGCCTTGGTGAATGGATCCGCGGCGTTATTCTTTGTGTCTACCCTCCTAATCTCGATCTCACAGCGATCTACAATCTCCCGGATCAAATGAAAACGCCTCAGGATGTGTCTGGACCGTTGATGGGATCTGGGCTCCTTGGCTAACGCCACAGCCCCATTATTGTCACAATACAAAGGTATTGGATCAGTAATAGTTGGAACTACTCCTAGCTCGGAGACGAACTTCTTCATCCAGACGGCTTCCTTGGCGGCATCATTTGCAGCATTGTACTCAGCTTCCATCGTAGAGTCTGCAACGGTATCTTGTTTGGAACTCTTCCAACTCACCGCCCCTCCATTGAGGGTAAATACAAACCCAGAGATAGATTTGCTGTCGTCCTTATCGCTCTGGAAGCTCGAATCGGTAAAGGCCTCCATTTGGAGATCTCCATTACCATACACCAAGAACAATTGTTTAGTCCTTCGCAAGTACTTAAGAATGTTCTTCACTGCTGTCCAGTGATTCTCCCCTGGGTTGGATTGATACCTGCTTACAACACTAAGTGCATAAGCTACATCTGGGCGTGTACATAACATCGCATACATTATAGATCCTACTGCCGAAGCCTAGGGTATAATACTCATGCGAGCTCTCTCTTCATCGGTCTTTGGACAAGAATCCTTGGAGAGAGTGACCCCATGGCAAGCGGGTAAGGCACCCCGTTTGGAGTCTTCCATACTAAACCTTTTTAGGATGGTGTCAATGTACCTGGTTTGGGACAATCCCAATTACCTTTTGGATCTATCCCTATAGATCCTTATGCCCAGAATGTACGTGGCATCACCCAGGTCCTTCATGGAGAACCTCAGTGATAAGAAATATTTGACCGACTGTAGCATAGGAATATCATTTCCTATTAGAAGAATGTCGTCCACGTACAATACGAGGAATGTGACAGCTCTCCCTACAGCCTTCTTATAAACACAAGGTTCATCTGGATTTTTGATGAAATCAAACTCTTTGATGACATCATCGAAACAGATGTTCCAACTCCGTGATGCCTGCTTTAACCCATATATGGATTTAAGCAATTTACATGCTTTCCCGCTGCTCCCACTGTCAATGAAACCCTCTGGCTGATCCATATAAACACATTCTTCTAAATTTCCATTTAGAAATGCGGTTTTAACGTCCATCTGCCAGATTTCATAGTCGTAGTGAGCAGCAATAGCAAGCAGGATCCGAATGGATTTAAGCATGGCTACGGGAGAAAAAGTCTCGTCATAGTCCAAACCTGGTCTTTGACGAAAACCCTTCGCCACAAGTCTTGCCTTATAGGTCTCTACCTGCCCATCTACACCAATCTTTTTTTTAAAGATCCATTTGCACCCTACAGGTTTTACCCCAGGGGGTACAACGTCCAAAGTCCACACTTTGTTGGTGTATATAGACTCCATTTCGGATCTCATGGCATCCAGCCACTTCACAGAGTCTTTACTCGTGATAGCTTGCTGAAAACTGGTAGGATCATCATCATCCATGATGCAATCTTCTCCGTTACCATCAATAAGGAAACCGTAGTACCTCTCCGGTGGGCGAGAAGTCCTACCAGATCTACGGAGTGGCTGAGGTTCTTCAGTTTCTGCTGCAACAGCCGGTTCAACCAAATCGTCATTTGTAGTTTGTGTCTCTAGAACCACTTCTAGATCCACCACCATGCCATCATCTTTGTCTGTGAAAAACTCTTTTTCCAAGAATGTGGCATGTTGAGAAACGAACACTTTTTGTTCCTCTTTGTGGTAGAATAGATATTTATAAGAATTCTTTGGATATCCCACAAAGTTACACATGACCGACCGTGTCTCGAGTTTGTCCGGATTCTGCTTTTTAACATAGGCCGGGCAACCCCAAATCTTAATTCTCTTAAGAGATGGTCTCTTCCCATGCCATATCTCATATGGTGTGGTGGACACGGCTTTGGTTGGAACCCTGTTTAGTAGAAACGCTGCAGTCTCTAATGCATGCCCCCAAAACGAGACGGGTAACTCAGCGTCACTCATCATGGACCGGACCATATCTAATAGGGTCCTATTCCTTCGTTCTGACACACCGTTGTGTTGTGGTGTGTAAGGAGGAGTGAGCTGAGAGAGAATCCCATTCTCTTTCAAGAAGTTTACAAATTCTGCACTGAGATACTCACCACCTCGATCTGATCGAATCATCTTGATACTCAAGCCTGTTTGTTTTTCTACTTCTGGTTTATATTCAATGAATTTCTCAAAAGCTTCGGACTTGTGTTTTAATAAAAATACATGACCGAATCTTGAGAAATCATCAGTGAATGTAATGAAGTATGAAAAACCGCCTCTAGCTTGTATAGACATAGGCCCACATACATCACTATGTATGAGGCCCAGGAGCTGAGTAGCTCTTTCTCCGTGTCCGGTAAACGGAGTTTTGGTCATTTTACCCTTGATACAAGACTGGCAAGTCGCATAAGATTTATATTCAAAAGAATTTAAATATCCATCTTTGTGTAACTTGTTTAGTGTTGTTTCGTTAATATGACCAAGTCTACAGTGCCAAAGAAAAGCTTCATTTAATTCTGAAAGTTTTCTTTTATTAGTGTGTTGTATACTGAAAACTGTGTGTTGATTTATGACATATATTCCGTTATTAAGCGTACCATACCCAACCAACATTTGATTCAGGTGAATGTTCATAACATTGTTTTGCAATACAAAATTATATCCTTCATTGTCCAACAAAGAAACGGATATTATATTGCATAGCATACTTGGTACAAAATAACATGGATTCAAAATCAAAATACATCCAGATGGCAACCCCAAGTGATACTCTCCCACTGCGACTGTATGTACATTGGAACCATTTCCAACACGGAGAGTATGGTCACCTGTCTTCAAAACCTTGCTATTTCTCAGCCCCTGCATAGAATTGCAAATGTGAGAACCTGAACCGGTATCCAATACCCAGGAAGCAGAGTTTATAGAAAAACAGTTTTCAGTCACAAACGCACCTGAAGCGGAAGCATCACCATGCTTCTTCTTGAGACTTAAGTACTCCGTGCAATTGCGCTTCCAATGTCCTGTCTTGTGGCAATGAAAACATTCGCCTTTCCCCGGGTCTCCAGCTTTGGACTTTCCCTTTCCCTTTACCTTTTTAACTCCGACCTTAGGATTAGTGGGTTTCTTCTTTTTCTTTCCCTTGGCCTTAGCTTTCGGGCGAGAAGAAGAAGACTGTCCAATAGTCATAACGGGAGTTTTTGCTAACTTCATAGTGCTCTCTGCACTCCTTAACATATTAAGGAGTTCAGGGAGGTCCTTCTCCATGCCATGCATGTTGAAGTTCACTATGAACTGAGCAAAGGTGGAGGGGAGGGACTGTAGAGTAATATCTATATATTGTTCATTATCCATCGTCCATCCAAGGTCCTCAAGCTCTTCTATAAGAGCTATCATCTTCAGAACATGGTCTCCTACTAGTGTGCCAGGGGCCATTCACATCTGAAACAATTTCTTTGATGCTTCGTATCGTAATACGCAGGATTGCTCCCCATACAACTCCTTTGTATGGAGCAATATACCGTGAATGTCCATGTCCTCGTGCTGCTTTTGATGTGTGTTATCCATCGATGCAAGCGTGAGGCATGTGGCCGTGGCACAGTCAGCGTCCCATGTCTTGCGGACTTCAATGTCCGCAACTGAGGATTTTGGACCAGGGACAGGCGGGGCTGAAGCCGTGAGGACATATGATACTTTATCATAAGTCAAGGCGATTTTCAGGTTCCTCAGCCAGTCTTTATAGTTGGTCCCATTCAGTTTGTTTTTATCTAGTAAAAGCTTGAGTCCAGTCATGAGTATCTGCCATTAAGAGAGAGAAAAGAATACACTCAGCGAAAGCTCTTGCATAGATTAGATTGGTTTATTATCTTGTCTAATCGATGTTTCCCACTGCTTTTATCGAGTCTTTCTTTCAATCCTTAAAAAGAAAAACTACCCAGGATTAATTACAGTCTACAACTTCGCTAACCGTTCAGCCAGGCCAGTGTCGGTACTTGAGGGAGGTTCCCCGTGCTTTCGCACGGACCTAATTAGAGTAAACCTCGTTTTCCCAGAGGCGGAGCCCCATTAACACCTTTCTAGACACCTAATGAGTTAGCTAATTGTAAACTGTAAAACTCTCCTAGGAGCAACTATTGCCCACAGTGGGATCAGGATCCAACCATCATATGGAAGGTATGCAATCTCATTGCAAATTTCAACTATTGAAATTCCCGATATGGTTTTTACCCCTAATACTCGTGACCTTGGCTAAGGTCAACAAATCACGACCACTAGTCAAGCTCAACCCGTCATTTCTTGATTAATTAGACCCGTTCACATGACCCTTGGCTAAGGTCAACAAAGTCATATGCCCGTCCTAATTAATCTGCATCATATGCGTTTGTAGGAAGACATCACTTAGCTACCGTACACTACGCCTTGGCTAAGGTCAACAAACGTAACACGAATACGAAGTACTCTACTTCCTAAAATGACGGAGGGTTGCGAATGATTTTTAAGAAAATCTTTAACGCTTTGAACTTGATATCGTTGTAGAATCAAACGGTTTCCAAAAGGAGTGGCTTAAGCTCCGCAGTTTTGAAATATAGCTTTTTCATAAATAGCCGAGTGGTTTTCAAATCCGATTCTACAACATCTTTTTAGGTTTATTTTCTTTACATTAATCATATTAATGTAATCCCATCATTTAAGTCCTTAAGCCAGTCACAGAAAAGAAACGAAAATAACACGTACGCTTATGCCATCCGCATTCGCCGCAATGTTCCGTTATGCACCGTTAGGTTACTTAACTAACGGCATATCGGGACGGGACTAGCGCGGGTGTAAAATATAAGCAACGTCTACTATATATCATATATATACAATAAGTCATTCGTCTCAGATATCACAGAACACAGGCAGCAGAAAAATAGATATAATGTGGGATATACTAGGACGTCCGTATTTAGTATTTAGCCAGAATAGAAAATACGGATTCCACAGTCGCGATGAATAGCCAAGCCCACACCCTGGACCCCTACGAGAGCGGCAAGTGACCCTCCCAATTCTGGAGTTTAGGAGACCCGGTCTCGACTCCTAGAGATGGCCTCCCACTGAACCCCAGAACCCGGTCACCTGTGCTCCCCTCCTTGGGTCCATCCTAATGCGGAAAAGTAAATAATATACAACACTGGTGACACAACCTCAACCTGGAAGTGCCCTAAATAAAAGAATATTACATTACATTTGAATTTACATTAATGAAAATATAAAACTCTCATCTCACATAAAACCCCCCGGCTATTCAATCGCGACAATCCTGCACATCATATCTCAGCAACACATAATATCTCATATCATCAACGTAAGTAAGTATGCATACCCCAATTGTCGTTGACGTATAGCAACGAAACCGGCGATATCAGACATACTACACTTACGGTCACAGAAAAGAAAGTGTAAAACTACAATATTTGGAATCCACATTCTCTTTAGACATCATAAATGCGAAATATCACATATTTCGTATTTCATGTCTAAACTATATGAATTCCACATATTGTATCACATTCCAGACAAACAGACAGTATTAAAGTTTTCGAACGAACGATCAAGTACCCAAGATTCACTAAAGCTCAACACTTGAGCAGGGTTCAAAAATCCGGAGTGTGACACAGTAGTAGCGGTCCAGCCGTAGAAGGGTCAAGCCAACGCCTCACATGTGGCACGCCGTACAGCCCCAAACCCTAAGGTTCAAAGGGCAGTTCGAGAAGGTCACATAATCGAGTTAAGGTTTGTTGTCTTCTAGAGGGACCACCGCAAAAAGACTTGCACGTATCTCGAAAACATTTAAACCCCGTGAATAGTGAGCAAATGATACTCGTTCAAACACTTCAATACTTTCTTATTTACCCGGAAAAACTACGAAATGAAAATTCCGATCGAATCGACGGGTCCATAATCATCTCCAGAATTTTTTCAAAACTAAATACAGATTAAAAATACCCAAAAAATTATACATGCAGATTCCTGAATTACTGTAAAAAAATTATCCATCAATTAATAAATATGGTCGCGGAACCGCGGCCTAAGCAAGCTTTGGCCGCGTTTCCGCAGCAACAATCACTGTTCATTGAATAATTTTTGTACCGTAATCCTTATTTTTTCCTGCTGTATTTTTTACATATTTTTAATTCTAAAAAATGTCAATTTTTAGAAAATTTCCAGAGAGAACCCTTAAAAACCGTATTTCGGTTCGATCGGAGTTTTAACTTCGTAAAAAGGTCGCCTAATGTTCTAGGTCGGCTCTGTTACCAATGTAAGGTTAGTCTAGCACCCTATATTGAGTTTTGAAGCATCACATGTCCCAAAGTTTAAATTTTTATGGTGCTAAACGAACATGCAAAGGAATCGATCCTAGAAAATTAGGGTTTCGAAATATAAAGCGAACTAATCTAGGGTTTCGAGACTACAACCTTTGTAGCTCCCTTTTGCTGGACTCGTTGGTCTCTAGGGTGTTGAATGGAGGTCCTCTTGAAGTCCTCTTGTGTCCACGACGATCCACCATGGAGTTCTCCGTCCAAGCTCGTAACTTCGTAAAACCGAAGAGAACACTCTAAACAAGACGGCTAAACTTGTGTAGAATGAAGTTGTGGTTAAGGTTCTCACTTCAAAAACCATTCTTTAAGTGGTATTTACTCACTAGAAAAAACTAGAGAGCAAATGAGAAAGATGAAGAAGATGGTGGCAATATTTTCACAAGAGGTAATGAGATAAAAGATAACTCACAAGAAGAAAAAGAAATATATCAATATATATTTTATTTCTTCTTACTATGAACCATGGTTAAAGTGATGGAGACATTATTTAACTTGAGTTTTAAATGATATAGAGAAGGATAACTCAAGTTAAGAGGTAGGTGAGCTAGGTTAGGTTAAAAGAAGAATGTAGAAACTAGTAAGAATTATCCTTTCTTTTTCAATTTGTTTTAAATTCAAAATCAAATAATAATCCATCACTTAGACCTTGGTGTGAGTCTTATATTGCCACCATTTCCATATGTTAACAACCATGATAGATGGGTGTATGTATGTGTGTATGTATGCACATCCATATGTGCATGAAACTAGCATGAATGAAAGAAAGAAAAGCACACATGCATGCACACATCCATCATCCAAGAAAAGGTTTTAAGTGAGAAAACTAATGGTTAAATGATAAATCAACACTTGATTTATCAATCCGGTCATATCTCATATGACCCCACAAAAAGCAGTTCACCCGATCAATGTTCGGTATCATATACGCACATTTTAATCGGGTGCTTGCGCATATCGCATACGCGCACCACAACGTTTCGCCTGGACTGGGTAACTCCTTTGTGGAACTCTAAGACTCGTCAATACGCCGGCAGAAGGTGATGATCATATCAGGTACCCCCAAGCCGCAAGCGGTCAGCTAAACGTAACGGCCACCCGGGTATTGAGCGATCAGAAGAAAACAAGCGAACCTGCTACAACTCCCGTCGAGCCATCCGGCAACACTACCGTATAGTCCGGTCTCTTCGTCAGATATGCTGCATATCGAGCCTAGGGATGGTCACGTTGACCCTAATAACTCAATAAGTCGTGCCGGTGAATGGTCTATAACAGATCGAGAAACTACTGATAACACTTATCAGCAAATCTCAGCAGCCCTGGCCAGGGACTTGCTGTTATAACCAGTCGGGCACGGCACAGCATCAACTCCCAATACCGGGAGAGACGAAACCCCTCCTATCGCTCATCGTCTTCGTGTGTCTCGGGACTGTACCCAACGGCCACCTGTTTGCACGACTCGGTAGAGCCGTGGGAGGGTGGCAATCAAAGTACAGTGGGAGAACACACAAGACTCTATGACGATCTCGGGTCTACAGACTAACCTGTACCAGTGTCACCTGAGAACTGCTATCCGATGATAGATATAATTCCATATAGGAGTTCTCGGTGAGTCCGTCCAGTGTACCCAGTCAGCACTGAGCACCCGTATATGATCTTGATGTCAATCATCGATGAATGTGGGAACATCCATTGCCCATCGTATGGGTCTAGTATCATATACGCTAGTCTACTTTGGTATATCAATGCCCCGTCTCGATATACCTACGACTAGGGACTTTCCAGGATATGCTTACAGACTACAGATGTCCCACTAGTATGATCTCCATCATAATCAGAGTAGTCAAGCCAATATCCTCAGGGCTTTATCAGCATGTATGAGTGAATAATAAGCATGATCAAATCAACATGTCAGATAAAGAAGAACCAGATAGTATACTATCATGTCGAGCAAAAATGCATACTGAATATATATACATGTATAGATACATCCACTATCACATAATGGCCTCTAGGGCATACATATATCCAACAGGATGATCCCATATCCATTGGTGTTTGACATCAGAGATGATATACGGGTGCTCAGTGGAGACTGGGTACACTGGACGGACTCGCCGAGAACTCCCAGATGGTATTATACCTTACGTCAGATGGCAGTTCTCTGGTGACACTGGTACAGAGTAGTCTGTTGACCCGAGATCGTCATAGAGTCTTGTGTGGTTCCCACTGTGCTTTGATTTCCACCTTACCACGTCCAAGAGGGAGTGCAAAACGGTGGTTTTTGGGTACAGTCCCGAATAACATGGAGGCAATGAGCGATAGGAGGGGATTCGTCTCTCCTGGTATAGGGAGTTGATGTTGCGCTGTGTTCGATTGGCTATAACCGGAAATCCCTGGCCAGGGTTGCTGAGATTTACTGGTAAGTGTTACCAGTAGTTTCTCGAACTGTTATAGACCTCATATCGACACGACTTATCGAGCTATTGGGGTCTGACGTTTACCACCCCTAGGCGAGATATGCGACATATCAGACGATCAGACCGGACTGTACGGTAAGTGTTACTGGTTGGATTCACAGGAGTGTGAACGGGCTTGCTCGTCGATCTTCTGATCGCTCAATACCCGGGTGGCCGTTACGTTTAGCAGACCGCTTGCGGCTTGTGGGTGTTTGATAAGATCATCACCTGCTGCTGGCGTATTGACGAGTCTTTAGAGTCCTACCCAGAGGTTTCCTGGCTCAAGCGAAACGAAATAGGAGCGCATATGAGATATGTGCGGGACCGAGAATAATGCGTGCATGTGATAGCATATTTCATTCTCGCGATGAATGTGTCGATTGGTTGTATGCGATATAACCTAGTTATCGAATCAAGGATTGATTCGATAAATCGATACATTGTATACTAGTCAGTTGTGTGCGACATGACCGGATCATTGAATCAAGTGTTGATTTAATGATTTAATGCATAATTATATATTTGATATATTACTTTGCATTAACTAGTATTGGTTCACTTTAAATGGATTTTCTCACTTGAAGTTCACAAGTTGTATATGTGATATACTTTTGTGCACTTGATTGTATCATGTTTGATGATACATGCTTACTTGAGTTTGTGTAAAGATTAAACCATGGTTATTTAAATGGTTAGGGTTTTGTTTTTCATTTTCTTATTCATTTATTTATTTGTTTATTCATTTTAGAAATGATAAGAAAAGAATGGTGGCTTTATTTGTAGTTTTGTTGAAGCTTCATGAAGCTTTGACCTAGTCCACCATTCTTATATCATCCTTAACCCTAACCATTCCAACTAACCCTAGTTTACTCTCTACACTTGACTATGGTTAGGATATGATAAGTATTCATATTAGTTTCTTTTTAAAAATAAGATACTTATCATATTCTTTCTCTTCTTCTTCTTCTTATTCACTTGAAGAAAGCTTCCTCCATCAATGGCAACTCTTGAAAATGAGTGAGAAATCCAATTCTAAAGTGAACCCACTTCCTATTTCTCCATCCTCTACCTCTTGCCAAGTAGTAGAGTGTGTTTTCTTCATAAGTTTCATGACTTGGTGAAGTGGGAGCTTGATCTTGTGATGCCTCGACGTAGATCATCTTCGGCACGAAGCCGACGACCTTGCCCGCCCATTTCTCCGATGAAGCCGACGCTAGAGCCCGGGTTTCCATTTGGACAGTGAGGAGACTTCATTACGGAGCCATGGAGGTGGAGGACCGGATCTACAAAGGTTGTATTTCCGTTCTCTTAGTAAAGTAGTTTACTAGTTCTTGTTTCGCCTAGACATCTAGTTAACGATCCGTAGTCTAGGGTTTCTCGGCACTCGTTAAATTTAAAATTGGCATGGTTGATGCCTTGTGAGACCTCTTGAGAATGCCTAGGAACCCTAAAGTGGTATCAGAGCCTAGCTAGAGCCTTAGGCGATGCGTAGACGGAGTTTGAAGTCCGATCGAACCAAAACCCTAACCCGAAACATGCTCTCTGGACTTTTTCTAAAAACTGGGATTTTTCCACATTAAAATTGCTTAAAAAATTCAGCAGGGAATTATAAGAATTACGGTGCAAAATTTGACTCATGAACAGTACAAAGTGCGGCGGAACCGCGGCAGAAGCATGCCTTCTGCGGCGGTTCCGCGGCTAAAGTATGACATCATCATCCCCTGTTTGCACAGTAACTCCTATTTTATTATGCTGGATTTTATGGGAATTTTTAATATTTATTCAAGAGTTGAATTTTCTGGGGTTGTTTTGGGGATTCGTTTATTCGATCGGATTGTCAAACTCTGTCTGTGTGTCTTTCCGGATAATTTTTGAATATGTTAAAAAGTTCGACCGGATATAAATACCCAATTTTTCCCCTGTCGGGAAATTTCCAAGTGTTGGATTTTTCCGTGGTTTAACGACGTTCTAAGTAGTGCAAGTAACGCGATGGACCCTCTAGAAGACAACAAACCTTAACTCGATTATGTGACCGTCTTGAACTGCCCTTTGAACCTTCGGGTTTGGGGCAGTACGGCGTGCCACATGTGAGGCGTTGGCTTGACCCTTCTACGGCTGGACCGTTGGTACTGAGGCACGAACTGAATGTTGTTAGACTTATTTCATGTGTTGATCTATATCGGGAAAACTTGGGTGTTCGACAGTTTGATCGAAAAGTTAAACATTTTCTATTTATCCGGAATGTGATACAATAATTGGAATTCACAAAAAGTTATGAGATAACTGAATGAATGTTATAAACATAGCACTTTAGTCTCACTTGATCGGTTGCCACGGAATTTTGATGTGATCAAAAGTCCGTCGCAATCACGTAGCGTACGCGGATACTCACCGGGTAAACTTAATAGACAGCCTTACTCCATAACCCCGACCAAGTGACTGTAGGAGAACCCCGTCGCCGAAAGCGTCCGTTCGGGTGCTCGCGGCAGCGGTGTTCCGCCTTGGTGCACTTCGTCGACGGTATCGGGGGTGCGGCCGCTACTAAAGTTTGCGACGAGCATTCGATCAGAATGTCGGGAATCCTGTTGAATTCCCCGACTTGATATTGAAAAGTGTTTTCGATTTTGAGACTAAAATACGGGGTTTATAATTTGTAGCCATGTGATATCTAAGAAATTCATTTGGTCAGGCATGTGATGTCTGAGGTGGTTGCGGATTCCAACTGTTGTAGTTTTACACTTTCTTTTCTGTGACCGTAAGTGTAATATGTGATATCGCCGGTTTCGTTGCTATATGTCAACGACAATTGGGATGCGCATATTTACTTACTTTGATGACATGTGATGTTATGTGTTGCTGGATATGTTATATTGGATCGTCGTGTTTGAATAGCCGGGTTTTTTTTATGTGAGATGAGTGTTTTTCATTTTCATTCATGTAAAAACTTGTATGTAATATTCTTTTATTGGGGCACTTCCAGATTGCGGATGTTGTCACCTTTTGTATATTATTTACTTTTCCGCACTAGGATAGACCCAAGGAGGGGAGCACAAGTAACCGGGTTTTGGAGTCCAGTGGGAGACCAACTCGAGGAGTCGAGTCCGGGTCTCCTAACTCCAGAATTGGTAGGGTTGCTTGCCACTCTCGTAGGGGTCTAGAGGTGTGGGTTTGGCTATTCATCACGACCGTGGAATCCGTGTTTTATACTGGCTCGTATTGAAAACACGGACGTCCTAGTATATCCAATATTTAATATGATTCTTCTGCTGCGATATCTGTGATGTGATCATGTGATATGTTCTGTGATGGATACTGTATATAGTATATATGATATATTATATAGACGTTACTTATGTTTTACACCCGCGCTAGCCCTGCCCTGCTCTGCCGTTAGTTACCTAACCTAACGGTGCACGAGGGGACATTGAGGCGAATGCGGATGGCATAAGTGTACGTCGTATTTATCTGTGATGTTTAGGTATATAAATGATGGGATTTCATTAATGTGATTAATGAAAATAAAAGAAACCTAAGATGTTGTAGAATCGAATTTCAAAATAAAACAGGTAGCTACAGTTCTTGCTTTGCACAGCGGTATATGTGATATATCCTGCACCTTATTCGATGAGGAAAGGACCAAGATCCCTTCACCGGGAGTGACTCCTTTAGCAATAACTGGCAGATGCTACACACTCGGTTTGTCTTTTGATTGCTTTTAAGAGTTTTTGCTTTGCACAGAGATATATATGATATATCCCGCACCTCATTCGACGAGGAAAGGACCGACGATCCCTTCACCGGGAGTGACTCCTTTAGCAAAACTAGAAAAGCCTCAAAAACACTCCATTTCAAAATCATTTGATTCTACAACGATATCAAGTTCATTACGCAATAGGTTTTCAGAAAAACCTGTCGTAGCCCTCCGTCATTTCAGATAAGTTGTATATAGTATTCGTGCTGCATTTGTTGGCTTTCGTCAAGGTGCAGTGTGCGGTAGCTATATGCTGCTTATCTGCCAGCATAAGATGCGATTGGATTAGGGTAGTCGTGCGGCTTTGTTGGCTTTCGTCAAGGGTCGTGCGGGTGGGTTTAATTCAATCAAGAAATGTACGGGTTGAACTTGACTAGCGGGCTATGGTTTGTTGGCTTTCGTCAAGGTCACAGCACGTTAGGGGCAAAATATTATCGGGAATTTCAAGTGTTGAAATTTGCAATGAGATTGCATACCTTCTATGAGATAGTTGGATCCCGATACCCGCTGCGAGTAAGAGTTACTCCTGGGAGAGTTTTACACATTATAATTAGCAGATCAAGTAGGTGTCTAGAAAGGTGTTAACGAGATTATGCCTCTGAGAAAACGAGGTTTACATTAATTAGGTTCGTGCGAAAGCACGGGGGACCTCCCTCAAAGTACCGACACTGGCCTGGCTGAAAGATTGGCGAACTTGTAGTGTGTAATTAATCCCGGATAGTCTTTCCTTTTAGGGTTTGAAGGAAGATTTGATAAAAAACAGTGGGAGCCATCCTGATTAGATAAAATAATAACCAATCTATTCTTGCAAGAGCGCACGCTGAGTGTTTTCTTCTCTCTCTCTCCAGGTAGCGACCATATCACGCCTTAATCAAGATAATAATACGGAATATTGACCGAACCCGCTTGTTATACTGAGCTGGGGAACGTTGGTCCCGCTCCAACTTATAATTGTTATAAGACAGAGCAGGAAATTGGGGAATACCCGATTTCCCGTGCCGCCCAAACGAAGAGAGTGCATGCTGATGCATCATCTTCGGGTATGTTCAATACAAAGAACTGTTTCTCGGTGTCCTTTACGTCCTGGGTATATGATACCAGATCAGGATCCCAGATATGTAATCTGTTACATAGGGCTATAGAAAGGTAGAGAACTGAGAACGGATGATAAGTTTCATGAGACAGAAAACGGGGCAAGAGTTGCAGCCAAGTCTGTTGGTCACTGTCACCCTGTATTCCAAATACATTGATTCTGAACGAATGTAATTAGATACTGAACCTGATATACAAAATCATATCAATTTCTTTATTAGTAAAGAAATGATAAAATTTTGTATTGTTGGATAATGTTTTGAACATTTCCTATATCAAAAGTTGATCGGTTCAGGCACGTTATCTAAAAGCATTGATGTTCTAAATCAAACTACAGTTCTTTAGTATACGGAACACACACAAGAGGAAGAGTTCAGAACTGAACGAATCCTTCTTGAGGCATTGTAGACTAGGTCATATCAATGCGACCCGACTAGCTGAAGTTACATGTAGATGCATATTTAAATAAGTTTGAATTTACATCTTGTGAAACTTGCCAGTCATGTCACAGAGATATGATGACCATAGCTCCGTTTACTGGAAACAGAGAAAGAGTTAGTGAACTCTTGGGATGATACATGATGATGTATGTAGGTCTCCTGTCTACAAATGCCAAGACTGGTTCTTTATACTCCATTACATTCTCTGATGATCTCTTTAGATTCAGACATATGTTCCTGTTGAAACACAAGTCCGAACCTTTTGAGATATTCACAGAATATAAGTTAGAAGTAGAGAACCAAAGCGGGTATAAGTATTATGTCCTATGATGAGATCAGGGAAGAGAATACTTTTGCACGGAATTCTTGGACTTTTCTAAAGGAGAATGAGATTCTCTCTCAGCATTACTCCTCCGTATACACCATAGCAGATGGTATATCGGGGTGGAGCAATCACACCCTATATGATAAGGTGTGCTCTATGATGAGTACTGCTGAGTTACCTATTTCCTTTTTTGGAGTTATGCACTTGAGAAGCTGCATACCTATTGAATAGGGTTCAAATCAAATCAGTTGCCTACCACTTCATATTTGATATGATAAGGGAAGAGCCCATCTCTTAAGTTAGTTAAGATTTGGGGTTGTCCATCCTATGTCTGAAAAGCATAATCCGGACAAGCTCGAGGCAAGGTCTGTTATGTACAACTGGAAAGGTTCCAGCTATACAAACAACAGCAGTTGATTTGATAAAACCAAAGGATTCAATAGTTACCAACGAACCTCAGCCTCTCCGCCGATCTAGTAAGGGTTCCTCACCCACCTGAGAGATACTTCGGTTTCTCTATGACAGTGGGAGCGAGGATTGCATCATGAGATGGTGACCCAACTAGTTTCGAGATGGCCATCAGGAGTAAGACTCTATAAGAATGGCTGGATGCTTAGCGATCTGAGATGGAATCCATGTACACCAACAAAGTATGGACTTTGGTTGCTATATCTGAATGGTTAAATCCATATCAGGAGCAAGTATATCTTGAGAAGATTACTTGGTGTAGATGGAAAAGTAGAGACTTTCAAAGCTAGACTTGTTAAAGCTTTTCGTCATCGACCAGGCGTGGATAATGATGAAACCTTTTCAAGTGACTATGCTTAAGTCCATCCAGATCCTACTTGCCACGACTACATACCATGACTACGATATCTGGCGGTTGGGTGCCATGACTGCTTTTCTAAAATGATGTTTTAGAAGAGAACGTCTATAAGTACACAGCCAGAGGGCTAAGTAAACAGTGGGAGCAGCGGAAACGTGTGCAAGATGCTTTATAGTATAAAGCAGGCATTGCGGAGTTGGAACATCTGTTTTGATGGATTAGTCAAAGAGTTTGACATCATCAAAATGGTAGATGAACCTTGTATAAACAAAAAGGTAGTAGGGAGTATGCATCCTCGTAGAGTACGTGGATGACATACTCTTGATAAGAAAGGAGTTTCCTATGCTACGCTCGGTCAATCTCCGCATATCACGATGATTCTCCATATAGGATCAAGATGATACCTCCTAAATCCTAGGTTTTGGATCTATGAGATAGATCTAAATGGATGTTAGGATTCTCACTAGTTGTAGTGAGATGGTATCAATTGATCCTGGGGAGAATCACTAGAAGTGTTCCAGGGTGATAAAGACGACTGAATGTCAGTCACAGGCATTGTTTTTGCCCTTGGTAAAGGGACGGTATGTTGGAAAAGTTCCAAGCTAGATACCGTGGCATACTAGACGATAAAGGCTGGATACATCGCTATTTGAGATGCTACCAAAGAGGAAGTCTGGGTGTATATTAGTTCATAAGATGAACTACGTTCCAACCATTGTGAGACAATGGAGTTGTGGCTTATGCCAAGGAACGCCGGTCCCATCAGTGATCCAAACATATTCTAAGGCAGTATCACCTGATCATGGAGATGGTTGATCTCCAGGATGATCGAGGTTAGGAGAGTAGACTCAGAGGACAACACGGCGGATCCACTCACAAAGGCCTTTTCCCAGAGAGAGACTTTTATGGGATGGTTGAGTATGAGATACTGCAACTACTGCTATCAGATGGCCCAAGTGCAAGTGGGAGATTGTTAGTTATATGTATGCCCTAGAGGCCATTACTGCACATTGGATGTATATTGCAATGGATGCTGGGACATATATAGGGAGGACTTTCTTGCTCGACATGATAGTATTCTATCTGGTTACTCTTTACCTTAACGTGTACATTGATTGTCTATCTGTTACATGTTGGTAGAGCCCTTAGGATGAGTACTTGACTACCTGGACTATGATGCGGATCATACTAGTGGGGACATGGTAGTCCATAAGTACATCCTTCAAAGTCCCTAGTCGTGGGTATATCGAGACGGGGCATCCATATACCAGAGTAAACTAGCGTATACCTTCTCGACCCATACAGATAGGCGATGGATGATCCTATATCCATTGGTGTTTGACATCAGAGATGATATACGGGTGCTCAGTGGAGACTGGGTACACTGGACGGACTCGCCGAGAACTCCCAGATGGTATTATACCTTACGTCAGATGGCAGTTCTCTGGTGACACTGGTACAGAGTAGTCTGTTGACCCGAGATCGTCATAGAGTCTTGTGTGGTTCCTACTGTGCTTTGATTTCCACCTTACCACGTCCAAGAGGGCATGCAAAACGGTGGTTTTTGGGTACAGTCCTGAATCACATGGAGGCAATGAGCGATAGGAGGGGATTCGTCTTTCCCGGTATAGGGAGTTGATGTTGCGCTGTGTTCGATTGGCTATAACCGGAAATCCCTGGCCAGGGTTGCTGAGATTTACTGGTAAGTGTTACCAGTAGTTTCTCGAACTGCTATAGACCTCATATCGACACGACTTATCGAGCTATTGGGGTCTGACGTTTACCACCCCTAGGCGAGATATGCGACATATCAGACGATCAGACCGGACTGTACGGTAAGTGTTACTGGTTGGATTCATAGGAGTGTGAGCGGGCTTGCTCGTCGATCTTCTGATCGCTCAATACCCGGGTGGCCGTTACGTTTAGCAGACCGCTTGCGGCTTGTGGGTGTTTGATATGATCATCACCTGCTGCCGGCGTATTGACGAGTCTTTAGATTCCTGCACAGAGGTTTCCTGGCTCAAGCGAAACGAAATAGGAGTGCATATGAGATATGTACGGGACCGAGAATAATGCGTGTATGTGATACCATATTTCGTTCTCGCGATGAATGTGTCGATTGGTTGTATGCGATATAACCTAGTTATCGAATCAAGGATTGATTCGATAAATCGATACATTGTATACTAGTCGGTTGTGTGCGACATGACCGGATCATTGAATCAAGTGTTTATTTAATAATTTAATGCATGATTATATATTTGATATATTACTTCGCATTAACTAGCATTGGTTCACTTTAAATGGATTTTCTCACTTGAAGTTCACAAGTTGTATATGTGATATACTTTTGTGCACTTGATTGTATCATGTTTGATGATACATGCTTACTTGAGTTTGTGTAAAGATTAAACCATGGTTATTTAAATGGTTAGGGTTTTGTTTTTCATTTTCTTATTCATTTATTTATTTGTTTATTCATTTTGGAAATGATAAGAAAAGAATGGTGGCTTTATTTATAGTTTTGTTGAAGCTTTGACCTAGTCCACCATTCTTATCTCATCCTTAACCCTAACCATTCCAACTAACCCTAGTTTACTCTCTACACATGACTATGGTTAGGATATGATAAGTATTCATATTAGTTTCTTTTTAAAAATAAGATACTTATCATATTCTTTCTCTTCTTCTTCTTCTTCTTCACTTGAAGAAAGCTTCCTCCATCATTGGCAACTCTTGAAAATGAGTGAGAAATCCAATTCTAAAGTGAACCCACTTCTTATTTCTCCATCCTCTACCTCTTGCCAAGTAGTAGAGTGTGTTTTCTTCACAAGTTTCATGAATTGGTGAAGTGGGAGCTTGATCTTGTGATGCCTCGACGTAGATCATCTTCGGCACGAAGCCGACAACCTTGCCCGCCCATTTCTCCGATGAAGCCGACGCTAGAGCCCGGGTTTCCATTTGGACAGCGAGGAGACTTCATTGCAGAGCCATGGAGGTGGAGGACCGGATCTACAAAGGTTGTATTTCCGTTCTCTTAGTAAAGTAGTTTACTAGTTCTTGTTTCGCCTAGACATCTAGTTAACGATCCGTAGTCTAGGGTTTCTCGGCACCCGTTAAATTTAAAATTGGCATGGTTGATGCCTTGTGAGACCTCTTGAGAGTGCCTAGGAACCCTACAGTTAACACTGGCACCAAGATCTAATAGTGCGCGGTTGATGTTCTTATCCCCAATGGTAATAGAAATCGTAGGACAGCCAGGGCCCTTCCGTTTTTATAGTAAAGATTGTGTAAGAGCATCACTCACAACACTAGCCAAGAAAAGTTTCTTTGGTACCTGAGACTTCATCTTTTTCGTGCACAAGTCCTTTAAGATTTTCGCGTAGGATGGGACTTGTTGGACGGCATCTAAAAGAGGAATGTTAATGTTAACCTACTTAAATAACTCCAGAATCTTCTCCATTTGAGGATTTTGTTTATTAGACCTCAACCGGTTTGGAAATGGGACATTTTTAAAATTGGTTGAGTCTAATACTAGTGGAGGAGATTGTGAAGTCGGAACGGATCCCAGAACTGATGTTTTCGTGGAGTGAGAAGCGGGTCCGCTCAGAGCAGAAGAAGAAGAAGAAGAAGAAGAAGAAGAAGAAGAAGAAGAAGAAGAAGGAGAGCCTTTTGAAGAATGGAGAATAGGCTCAGAAGACGAAGAAGCAGGAGAAGAAGAAGAAGAAGCGGCCGGGGTGTCATCGTTGATCCGTGTGCCAATGTTGTTTTGCAGCATCCTTCCCGATCTCAATGTGGTCACGGCACTCACATTATGGTTCTGTTGTTCAAGAGCAACATGTACATTCTGTGGGTGACCGGGATTTGGGAGTGGCTGGGACCGGAGCTTCCCCTTCTCTCATTCGCTTAATGCCGCATTCAGCTGTGCAATTTGGGCCTCGATGGTCTTGATGCTTTGCCCGTGAGTGGCAGTGTGTTGCACTAAGGACTGAATGGAAGACTGGATATTGGCAGTGGATTGTGTCGATTGTTTAATGAACGCCTCCAGAATTCGTTCGAGCGAGGAAACCTTATCGTTGTTTGATGGAACAAAGTTGTTTGGTGGAAAAGAATTGTTGGGTGCAAAGTTGTTCGTCTGATTTTGAAAAGGTTAGGGTTGGAAGGGCTGCTGAAATTGATGTTGAGTTTGATGTTGCGCTTGTTGTTGCGGCTGAGGGGGCCTTTGGAAATTGTTGCCTTTGGAATTGATTCTGATTCCAGGCGAAATTTGGGTGGTTCCTCCAACCGGGATTGTAGGTGGAAGAGTATGGATCATTCCTCGGTCTTTGCTGGAATGCAGCATTAACCTGATCCTGTCCTTGCGATGGTGGATTGTAAGGACACTCTTCGGTTAAGTGAGAAGGATCGGAACAACAAGCGTAGATGGTACGAAGGGGGAGAATAGGGGTAGGAGCAGGAGAAGAAAATTTGCTCTCTCTCGCTTCTAGCTTTCTCGTTATTGCAGCCATTTCAGCTTTCATCGCAATAAAGACGTCAAGTTGGTGAATTCCTACCCTAGACTGACCGGTAGAAGTGGAGGTAGAAGAAGAAGAAGTCGGTCTGGTGCTCTCCCATTGTAGCGTTTGCTCCGCAAGGTCGTCAAAGAATTGCCACGCTTCCTCGTCAGATTTCGATAGGAAGTGGCCCTGACAGATGGTTTCGAACAACTGCTTCGTTGCTGGGTTCAGGCCCTCGTATAAGGTTTGGCAAAGTTGCCATTTCTCTATACCGTGGTGAGGACACTGAACAAGAAGGTCTTTGTACCGGTCAAAGCACTTCCAGAAGGGTTCAGAAGGAAGCTGAGAGAATTGGTTGATTTCATTGCGAATCCTTGCGGTTTTATGATTCGGATAAAATTTCTTTAGAAACGCTTTTACAAACTCGTCCCAACTGGTTATGGAGTGGGAAGCGGTGCTATACAGCCATTTTTCAGCAAGATCGCATAGAGTGAACGGAATGACCCGTAGACGTATAGCATCGTCCGACAGTTGGGTAGTTTTCATCATGGCACAAACGTTTTGAAATTTATTGATGAAGATATAGGCATCTTCAGATTCAAGCCCATGAAATCGCGGAAGCATGTTGATGAAGTGGGGCTTAATTTCAAAATTATCCCCATTGGCCGGTGGAAGAGAGAGGCAGGTGGGAAGTGCAGAACGGGTGGGATAGAAACGATCCTGGAGTGCGATTCGCTGCGGCGCTACAATAGGCGGTGGTGGTGGGTTATTGGTCTCCGTAGGAGGTAGAGCCAATCCAGGGGTAGTCAAAGAGATGTTCGGATTAAATCCTGACATCGCGGAAGAAGAGGTTGGTGATGGTGAAGGTGAAGATGTATGAACAGAATTCCGGTCAACGTCGGAGTTGGCCGGCAAAGGTAAAGGTGAAAGAGGAGTGGACGGAGTTTCGACGTCTGAGTCGATCGCGTAGTCGGTAGCGACTAACGTAACGCGGACTAGGAGGGCGCTAGTGTCCCGAGTCCAAGCGGGCATACACTAAACGAGTTTAGTATAGTCAAAGCGGAGAAGGTGAGGGTAAGAAAACGTCAATGGAGAAAGGCGATGGGTAGTGGGTAAAAAATGGATTTTGGCGACAAAGGGCAAGTTTTTATAAAAGTTTTTGATTTTTTCCTTTTTTTATTTATTTTATTTTTAGAAAGAGCTTTACAGAAATATGTACGGACTTACGGCTTTAAGCAATCACAAACAAGATATGCATAATCACACCTAGATCTTGGGTCACCTAGGTCTGCTAGACAGCTCCTAACTGTTCCAGACGGCTAGAAATAGGACCTCAAACCGCCTCTTCTCCATCAATTGCGACCAGGTAAGTGCCAGGTAAGTGGGAGGTTGTCCAACACTTTCGCGAAGTTCCTTAATTAAATAACCACTTGCCTTCGACACACTTGCCTAGACACCGCAAAAGTCAGATAGGATAAACGGCCGATGCCAGTAACTAGTCCTCTGTCCTATTGAGCGCGAAGTCCTTAGGGCTGAGTCTAGTATTTTTTAATTTAACAATGGTCAATGCATATGCTTTTTATGATTTTTGGGGTCCTGGGAAGGGTGATGAAATCCCCACCCAATCTGAATTGGTTTCAAGCCCCTTAAGTCCGTATTAATGAATGCAAAGCGGTAACAAATCAACTGCAAACAATTTTTATTTTTAGCGCGGCGCAAAGAATCCTGCACAAGAACAGTTTATTGGAAGGGGGAAGAGAATTTGCGCAAAGAATGCTGCAGAAAACACAGTTTATTGGAGTCCAGAGGAGTGAGAGAGAGGAGAGAAACACTTACAGGGATTTTGGCAGCCCGAAGGGACCAATCGGCCGCGGTTCTGCGGCCTAAGCCTCCTTATGCCGCGGTTCCGCGGCGGTATGATGGGCTTGGGCCTTCATTTTTCTAGGTTATGCTCTGTTGGGTGTCCTCTGCTTGTCTGGATGTGCTGAATTTTGACTGGCGTACTGTATCTGCTCCAGATTTTTACAGTAGACCGTTTGCTTCGTTTTGAT
Source organism: Agapanthus africanus (assembly GCA_030015575.1). NCBI lineage: Eukaryota > Viridiplantae > Streptophyta > Magnoliopsida > Asparagales > Amaryllidaceae > Agapanthus > Agapanthus africanus. Next base: position 224,137,086 of record JASDDO010000029.1, read on the forward strand.
CCGTCGTGGTGTAGCCGCGAAATGTGGGTCTATCTTTCCACGTCTTTGGCACTGAACTTGAACTTCGAATATCCCACGTCTTTGGCACTGAACTCGAATTCCGTATTATCCTGCACACTTGCACAAAAATTAATCAAAAATAATAAAAAGATTTTTTTTACAACGTATATTTTTTTTTTGTTTTTCGGTTAGCTTTATATTCACAAATTAACCCGAAATTACACAAAGAAATAAACTACCGTCTCCCCGGCAACGGCGCCATTTGATTGTTAGCATTTCTGCGTGTTCAAGTTTAGTTAATTACCGCAATCAAAACGGTTTCGCTTGTAGCTAGCCGGCTGAGTACGGGTCATCCGCAGGGAGATGGGAATCTTTTTCTATGTGCTTTAACGAGTTAAGTCCGAAAGTCCAGATTTGTTTGTGATTATCTAAGTGTTAAAATGATATGTAAAGAGAGCTTGTTAGGGTTAGGATTAGGTTAGTTTGAGTTAGGAGTCGCTCACTTCTTTCGTTGCCACTCTTAATATCGGTGTTACGGTAATCGGCAACAACGGGGATTAGCACGACTAGGAAGGAACTTGCGAGTATAAGCTAGGCTTTCCAACGCTTAAGTCCTTCCTTTTGGTGCTTGTCCATCCGTTCTTGGCTCTTAGCCATAACCTCCGGTTAATTCAACCACAACCGGTCTCACTACGGAATCACCGATATCATGTAGGATAGGGTGCCGTAAGGAGCGGATTGTGGTTCAATTAACGGGAGTCGATTTAAGATGTTGGTCAAGGAAAGAGTGAGAGAGATTTCCTTCTCTCAAACTTCCCTTATCCTACCCTAACAAGTATGGAAACTACTCACACATCATAATGAAAAGAAAATAAAACAAAAGAGGAAGATAGAAAGAAAGAGATTAGAAGATAACAACTAGCTATTTGCGACCACACCTTGGCAAGGATCAAGCGTAAGCATCATGGTTGTTTAAGGATAAAGGAAAAAAGAAAAGAAAGAAACAACAAGAAATAACAACAACTAAGTTAACAAATGAAAATTACAAGCATTTAACATAAGAGCAAGACAAGTATGATAATAAAATGAACTTCTTTATTCATCATTCTTCACTCACAAAAGCTCACTACAAGTTTTTCAATGGAGAAGAGATGAGAAGAGGAAGAAGAACAAGTATTCTAAAACCTAGAAAATACAAGATTAAGCACCCTTGGCTTCACAAGGTTCTGGGCTATTTATAGGCAGGGAAAAGGAAATCTAGGGCAAAATACTGCCTGTACATAGAAAGACTAAAATACCCCTAAAGTTTGACATTCTGCGGAGGTCGTACGGCCGCGGTTCCGCGGCCTAAGCATGCTTAGGCCACGGAACCGCGGCCATATAGAGGACTTAGGTCTTCAAGTTTTGTGGTTTCTCCTGGTTTGCATTGTCCTTCAGTCTGGTATATGTTTTTTCTCATAATGTCTTCACGATTTTTCCAGAATTTTAGCAAATCAAAAGGTGATTTGATGTGGATCTTTTTTTGTCATGATTTCCTCGAGCTCCGTGTAGATTTCTTGGATCTTGTGTTGCCATTGAGCCTTGTGCATGAAAACGACATTGATTTGCCATTTTGTCTCTTAAACTGGTGTGTGGCAACAGACGGATAAAGAGCGGAGATCCGTGTTTTATCTGTGGTTGGCAGGAACCCGGGTTATTGTCGTGTTTTTCCATGAATTTCACCGTTTTTAGAGCCGAGAACCTGTATCCTGCAATTGACTAGCAAACACGGCTCAAGAGTACCTACCGATATGCAATATGATAAAAATTGGGCGGTATAAAAATGCAAAAATCTGATATGAACAGGTAACATTAGGATCAACACCGTGATAGGGAGATGATTGGAATTATTTTCCTAAAGAATTCGGAGTGGTGAAAGAATTGAAAGTTCGGCTATGGGATTGATCAATGTGCTCAGCAATAGACATGGGTTTAGGAGTCACCACGTTACTTTCAGAAGCGGTATCAATATAAGTGTTAGGAATATGTATGCCCCAGAGTCCATTATTGTATATTATAGTGGATGCTTGGATATATATATAGTATGCTATCTGATTGCTCTTTATCTTAACATGTGCACTTATTTTAGTTTACTATCTTATTGATACATGTTGATAAAGCCATTAGGATGTTGGCTTGACTACCGGGACTATGATGTAGATCATACTAGTGGGGCTTCAGTGGTCCACAAGCACATCCTTAACAGTTCCTAATCTAGAGAGTATCGAGCCAGGGCATCGATATTCCAGAGTAGACGAGTGTGTACGTTTCTTTACCCTATATGGGGCGATGACTGATCCCGCAACCATTGGTGTTTGACATCAAAGATTGTACACAGGTGCTCATTGGAGAATGAGTACACCGAACGGACTCGCCGAGAACACCTAGATGGTACCATACCTATCGTCAGATAGCAGTTCTCTGGTGACCCTTGTACAGGTTAGCCTGTAGACCCGAGATCGTCATAGAGTCTTATATGGTTCCCACGGTGCTTTGATTTCCACCCTACCGTGGCTCTACTGAGTCGTGCAAATAGGTGGTTTTTGGGTACAGTCCTGAGTCACATGGAAGTAGTGAGAGATAGGAGTGGTTTCGTCTCTCCCGGTATTGGGAGTTGATGTTTTGCTATGCGTGATTGGCTATAACCGCAAGTCTCTGGCCAGGAATGATGAGATTTACTGATAATTGTTATCAGTAGTTTCACGATTGGTTATAGGCCACACATCGGCATGACTTATCGAGTTCTTGGGGTCTGACCCCAGACTCGATACGCGACATATCAGACGAAGAGACCGGACTTTACAGTAAGTGTTGTTTATAAGCTTTATGGGAGTTTGGACTGGTTTGCTTATTGATCTTCTATTCGTTCAATATCTGGGTAGCCGTTACGTGCAGCTAGTACTGTTGTCGGCTTCTGGGTGTTTGATGTGATCATTACCTACTGCTAGCGTATTGACGAATCTTTAGAGTTCCATATAGAGGTTTCCAAACTCAAGCGAAATGAAGTAGGGCACGTATGGAGATATGTACATGAGCTTGATTAAATACGATTATATGATACCGTATTCTAATCTAGCGTTTTTTATACTAGCCGTGTTATATATATTAGTGTATATGCCCTAGAGGCCATTACTGTATCATACTAGTTTGTATATTACTTAATGGAAGCTTGGGATATTCACAGTTGTATAAACAATCTTGCTCAAAATGGTAGTATGCTACTTGGTTTGTTTCTACTTTAATGTGTACATGTGTTTATTTTATTATATCACCTATACGCATTATTGGAGCCCTTAGGATCTTTGCTTGATTACCAGCGTTGTGATGGCAGTCACACTCGTGGGGGCTGGGCAATCCATAAGCACATCCTTATACAGGTCCCTAGTCGTAGGACTATCGAGACAGGGCATCGATACTCCGGAATAGACTAGCGTATGCGCTTCTCATCCCAGCAGGGGAGACGGTCTGCCCTACAGCCGTCAGTACGTCGTACCTGAGAAAGTATACGGGTGCTCGTTGGGTTATGAGTACACTGGACAGGACTCGTCGGGAACTGATTGGTTGGTATTATACCTATCATCAGTTATCAGTTCCCATGTGACATGAGTACAGCTTAGTCCGCTGAGTTGACACTGTCACTTCGCCTCGAGTGTGTTCCCACTGTACTTTGATTACTACCCTACCACGGCTCAAAGGAGTCGTGCAAACAGGTAGTAGTTGGGTGCAGTCCCGAAGCATTTGGAGGCAGTGACGGTTAGATAGGATTCGTCTCTCCCGGTATTGGGGGTTGACATCGCGCTGTGTCTAGGAGAGCCATTACACTAGTAGTCCCTGGCTAGGGCAAGCGAGATATACTGGTAGGCTTCCAGTGTTATCTCAGGGTGTTCTGGGCTACACTCCGACACGACTTGTACCGCTATTAGGGGACTGACATTTACCGCCCCCTAGGCCCACCATGCTATGTACTAGACGAATAGACCGGACTGTACGGAGACTGTCACATTCAGGCTCAGTAGGAGTTCAGATGGGATTCACCTCGTCGGGCTTCTTGTCGGCATCTACCTGGGGTCCGTTACGCACAGCTAGTGCCGCTTGCGGTCTGTGGTTAAACCCACTGCCAGCGTAGTGTCGAGTCTTTAGAGTCCTACACAGAGAGCTATTCGCCTTTAGGCAAAAGAGTAGAGGTCGCATGGTTTTGTGACTGGTCGCATGGTTTTGTGACTGGTCGCATGGTTTTGCGACAGGGTTCGGTCACATCCGTGCACTTGTGCACGTTTAGTGTCCGGACAGTTAACACTAGCGGGTTTTGGTTTAAGCCAGATCCTAGTGTACGTTTTGGGATTGGTTTTATCTCGTATGTATTCGTGTTCCTCGGAACGCGGATGCGGGTGTGTATGCACAGTTGACAGAGAGACAGAGGTGGGGGATTCTCATTAGGGTTGTTGACTGTTGACTGTTGACTATTGACATTTTTATAAACCCTAATGAGAATATGAAATATAATTAACAATAATATTAATTAAGTGTTATAGTGACATGGTTGTAGAGGGGTTGACTTTGTTGACTTTGTTGACCGGTTGACTAGCTTGGACTAGTTGACCATCATCATGACAATGGCTATCATTTCATGGCAAAGGCTTTTGCTTGCTTGTTTCTCTTGTGCAATATGAGTGCATGAAATGATATGGCCATTTTGACTTAAACCATCACATAATACTTGATTGCTATTTTTTGTTATGATGGCTTTGGATTATGAGAGCCAAGAGGGAAAAAGTCTTGCTCATTCTCTCATTTCATTTCTCTCTCTTGCTTAAGCTCTCCCTCTTCCTCTTACTCTCTCTCTCGTCTATGGTTCACTTGTCTCATGTGTTGAGAAGCAAGAACCATAAAGAAAAAACCCAACACACTCTGCTCTACTCACTCTAGTTCACAAGGTTTAGCAAACCAAGTGAACTAGTTTCTTCGAAGTTCGAGGAAGAAGTCAAAGATAAGCTTTCGGGTGGATCGATCTTCGGCGCAAGGAGACGACGGGGAGTAGCCGATCCGTACACCATCAAGAGTTGAAGACGAAGGAGTTCAAGAAAGAAAGGTATAACCCCCTAACCGAGTAGTTAACAACTCCTAGTTAGGTTGTTAGGTAGATAGTTTAACAAAGATCCATTTTGAGTCCATGTTACCGCCTCTAGAAAATTGTTTTTCATCATTCCCGCAAGCCCGTAAGTACCGGGAGAGGTAGCATAGACTTACAGTGGTATAAGAGCCAGGTTAAACACTATCTAACATGTTAGCAAAGTTAGTAGAAATTCGATCGGATAAAAATTCGCGAAATACACCCGGAAATCAAACTTACTGTCGATTTTTAAAGTGCTGTAAAAATAATAAATCGTGCTTCAAAAATCGACTCAGGGTTTTTATAGTGTACTGCAGAAAAACGATCCAGAGATCCCATCAAAGCGCCGCGGAAACGCGGCAGGAGCTTGCTCCCGCCACGGTTCCGCGGCCGATTTGACTCGGCTGTGGATCGTCTTCACTGCAGTATACTCCATGGGGTATTTTGGGATTTTTGGGATATGTTTTTTCTGCCCAGGTTTTCCAGAAAGAAAAATTTGTTTTGGGGCTTGAAAAACCGTATTTTTATCGAACTTTTAAAGACTAATGCTAATGGGTTTATTTCTGTGATGTGATATTTGTATTGAACGTCTGCTAATCGCTATATGTCGGTTAGTGGGTGTTATACAAATCTGTGATCTGTAATGTTGCTGGTATGTGTATATGAATTCGTTGGATTGTCGCGGGTGAATAGCCGGGGTTGTGAGACGAGAGTTTTCTTTTCTTTCAATTCATGTAAATTTGTAAATTGATGTAATATTATTTGTATGGCCGCACAACTGGGTCGGGGTTGTAGCCGTCATTGTATAATTTCTTTTTACTGTTTTTGCTCCTAGGATAGACCCATGGAGAGGGTGCACAAACTACCGGGTATCTCGAAGTGCCGAGTGGCCTACTCACGGTGTTGAGGGAGGTTGCTCCGCTTCGGGTACTTGGCGGGTAGTTTGCCGCACCCGTAGGGGTCTTGGGTGGGGTATTGGCTATTCACCGCGACCGTGTAATCTGCTTTTCGTTACAGGCTCGTATGAATTGCGGATTCCTAGTATATCCAATGTGTTCATCTTTGATCTGAAATGGCTATCATTGCAATATATCTATATATGATATTATTTAGGCGTTGCTTATGTTTTACAGCGGCGCTAGCCCAGCCCCCGCTCTGTCGTTAGTTAAGTAACCTAACGGGTAATGACGGGGCCCAGTGGCAAATGCGAATGGCATAAGCGTACGTCATATTTTGGTTGTTTTCTGCAATGGTAGGATTAAAGAATGGGACACATTAAAAGAACTAATGCATGAAAATAAACCAAGTAAAAGTCGTTGGAACACTTTCAAAACCACTCGGTTCTTTTGAAAACCAACTTTTAAATACGGAGCTTGAGCCACTCCTTTTAAAAGCTATCTCGTTCCATCGATTATATCAAGTTCACTACGTTCACGGTTTCGCCAAAACCATTCGTAGCCCTCCGTCGTTTCACATGAATAGTCAATAGTATTCAAGCTATGTATGTTGGCCAAAGTCAAGGCATAGTGATTGGTAGCTATTGGGTATTCATATGCAGCATAGATAGATGCGTTGGTTTGGGACAGTCGTACTGCCATTTTGGCCAAAGTCAAGGGTAGGTATGGGTGGGTCCAAATTAACCTGGATAATGACGGGTAGAACTTGACATGTGACTTATGATATTTTGGCCAAAGTCAAGGTCATAAGAGCATGGGGCAAAAATCCACATCGGGAGTTTCATAAGTACTGAAACTTGCTAGAGTTGCATACCATTTGGAGTGTGATGATTCTGGTAGGATTCCTTCAGTTTCGTCACGTGATGATATTTGGATCCCGATCCTACTGTGAGTATGTAAGTGCACGGCGGCGCCCCGGTCGTCAATCCGACGGCCAAATGCGGAAACGGTGATAAACTTTAATTTTGCGAACTTTGCAAACCGGCACCACCGCGCACTAAACCCCGGATCGGGCCATTAAACTAGATCTAGCTAACAACAAGAAGGGTTAGAGATATACCGAGTGATCCGAGTCCTCCGGTCTTCTCGTCGTCGTCCCGATCTCACGCGGAATGTCCGGTCTCCATCTCCTCGCCGGAAGGGCACCACGTCGCCTGCATCTTTTACGGGCTCCCGCGTCTATACCGAGGCAACTCGGGCATGAAGCTGGCAAGTCGACATGCCCAAGATATGCTGTAGAATATGTGTAGGACTCATGTCTCATATTTGGGGTAGTGGATGTTGCCATTTGATAGATGGAGGAATCAAGATAAGAAAAATGGTGCTTGCATTTTTCTAGCATGAAATGAGATCAAGGAAAATTGCCACACTCAAAATGAAACACTCTCATCCTCACTCAAGGAAGTGGCCGGCCAAGTTCTAATGAGGAATGGTGGTGGAGTGAGAACATAATGCAAGAGGGAGGTGAGTGTAGGAGATGAGAAATGGTGACCATAAACAAAACATTATCATAACAAATGAACATGAAACCCATACCCTTTCTAATCTCATTTAATGAAAGTGATGGAGGGAATCAAAGATGCTATCATAATCTCTCATCTCACAAATAAACCCTCCACAAAATGTTATTTGCAAACTTGCAAATAACACCCTCCATCGGAAAAGTCCGGCCGGGAAAGAACAAAGGAAAACCGGCCGGAACGGAATGCAAACTGGCAACTCCAGAAAACTGGTCCCGTAATAAATTACAGGAAAACCCCGATACTGTGCATACACACCCGCATCTGTATTCCGTCCGGATACAAATGCAAAGAGACAAAATCTACACTGTACTAAACTAGGATCCGGCTTAAAACAAAGCCGGCTAGTAATGTTCGTCCGATCCTAATCCGTGCAATACCGCACGTATCTGATCGAACCCTGCCATATATCTATACGGCCTCTAGTACAAACCGTCCGATCCTGATCTGTGCAATACCGCACGTATCAGATCGGACCTTACCATATCTCCATACGGCCTCTACAGCGTTTCGCCCGAAAGCTGAGTAACTGAAAGTGTGGTGGACTCTAAAGACTCGTCAATACTATGGCTGTGGATTTAACCACTAGCACGTCACAGGTATAAGCCAATACGTAACAGGCCACCAGCTATTGACCAAAAGGGACGTCGATGAGCGAACTCATCCTGACACCCTACTGAGCCTGTCAGTGACAATAACCGTGAATCCGGTCCGTTCGTCTATGAGCATCGCATGGCGGGCCTAGGGGGTTGGTAAAAGTCAGACCCCCAAAAGCGGTACAAGTCGTGTCGGAGTGTAGCCCAGAACACCCTGAGATACTACTGGAATACCTACCAGTAAATCTCCTGCCTTGGCCAAGGACTTCGTGTAATGGCTCTCCTAGACACAGCGCGACCTCACCCCCAATACCGGGAGAGACGAACCCCTGAAGATCCGCTCACTGCCTCCATGTGGCTCGGGACTGTACCCAACTAAAACCTGTTTGCACGACTCCTTTGAGCCGTGGTAGGGTAGTAATCAAAGCACAGTGGGAACTCACACGAGACAAATGACGATCCCCAGGTCGATGAACTAACCTGTACACATGTCACCTGGGAACTGCTATCTGACGTCAGGTATAAGACCAACTAGCATGTTCCCGGCGAGTCCTGTCCGGTGTACTCATAACCCAATGAGCACCTGTATACATCTTAGGTGAACCAACTGACACCAGTGGCTTGTGAGACCGGCCACCGCCCTTCGTCGGGGTCTCGACTGTATACACTAGTCTACTCCGGAGAATCGATGCCCTGTCTCCAAACTCCCATGACTAGGGACCATTTAAGGATGTGCTTATAGACTCCAGCTCTCACTTATATGATCGCCCTCATACTGCTGGTAGTCAAGCAAGAATCCTAGGGGCTCTATCAACGTGCAATAGCGACCTGTCAGGTCACCTAAAGCAGTACACGATGATAAAGGTAAACCAGATAGCATACTATCATCTCGAGTAAGACTGTCTTACTGGGATAGGTCCTCCCTCAATCATCGCAATCACGTGCCTGTGATCCAATAATTGACTCTGAGGGCATTATCTCCAACAATCTCCCACTAGCACTCAAGGCTAATTATTGCGATGTCGCATACTCACAGCCCGTGTGATACCGAACACCCAACTCCTCTACTAGTCAGTCGCACAAAGCCTGTTTGCGAAACTATGGCGTTCGAGGAATAGCCTCAGTGAGTGGATCCGCCTTGAAGTTTCTTTCTATTTCTCTCTATATCTCAAGTTCGCGGAGAAAGCCATCTCCCGAAATGAGCAATACCTGTCTTAGAGTGTCTGGATGTCTGATGGGACCGAGCTCATAAATGAACTCCAAATCCAAACTTCTTAGACTGTATCGTCAACTGAACTTAATCAGTATCCTGCGCTATGCCACCCTCAGTATCTGCCTGGATCACCTGTCTAGAATACTGCCCCTCGTCAGAGGGAAAACTATAACCCTGACAACTTCCTTGTCGTCCATGTCACCTTGGAAGCCTGGAATGATAACTGTCTCCCAAATAAGGCTGTCGTTATCATATCCCTAGAACATCCACTTATGTTCTAAAACTGCTTCCGACCGTTTCTCCAGGATTGGATCAATATCAACTTATTGCATCTTGTGCAAGAATAACATCTGGTGTGGTACTCGACATCACATGATTGACTCAATTGCCTAAGCAAGTGATCTGCCAATCATGTACATCCCTCTCTACTTTAGTCTATAAGACACCTTTAGAGAGGGTGACTCCATCACCTGCAGGTACACTACCGTGCCAGGAGTCGTCAATTCTAAATACTCTTAGAATGCTGTCAAAGTACCCTGATTGGGAAACCACCCAAATCCAGATCTAAAACCATAGATCTAGTAACCAGTATGTCAGTTATAATGTCCAAGTCCCATGTGGAAAAACCACTGTGTGACGACCAAAGTATAACCGATCGTAGTATAGGAATATCACTTCCTACTTTGTGTATGTCATCCAAAATCCGGATATCACACCCTACTACTTTCTCAACAGATCCATCCCCTATCCTGATGACGTCAAACCTATGACTGTCACATCAGAAATAGATGATCTATCTTCGCTACATCTGCTTTAGTCTATAAATAGACATAAGCCTGATGTCCACCAATGCTTCCGCTGCTCCCACTGACTATGACAACCCTCTGGCAGAGTCATATAGATGTGCACTTCTAAAGCTAGTTTAGAACGACGCTATACTCATCCTCCTGCCGGGTCTCGCAGCCTGGAACAACAACAATGGCAAGTGTGGGTAAACAAGAACTTCCCTGTCACCGTCCTTGAGGCTACCGGGGTACCTCTCGGGTGCCTGATGTTACCCACCTTATCTGCGGAGTGGCCAATGGAATGTCAAAACAGATTGAATCTTTAGGTTCCTTATCAAATCTTCAGTAATCGTTTGCGGTTCTGGAATCACTTCCAGTTCTACCATACTCCCACTACTGTTTTCTGAAAAATCCATTTTTATTAAAACTGTGGCGAGTCTAGAACAATATTACTATTGATCTCCCAGATGGTAGAAAGTCAACCCTCGTCATAGCCTGGGTCAACCCACAAACAGCCATTACAGAAACGTGCCTTGAGTTATTCAGAGTCTGGTTTTAATCATAAGCCGGACAACTCCCCGTACCTTAACAATGTTAAGATATGAACTGTACTATATCCAATATAGAACCAGAGGCACTGATTTAATTGAACCAGATTCAAATCATGCAGCTATCTCCAGTGCATGTCAACTAAATGGAAAGAGGCCGATCAGCGTTACTCAACTTAGGAATGCTTCCAATTATGAGTAACCTGAAAGAGAAGCAATTTCTCTTTATCATTACTATCAACTGAATACCATACACAAGTATCTACATCTTCGATCACTTTGAAGAATCCCGATACTTGCTACACCTGGTTCTCTACTCTATTCAAATACCTTTAACTCCTCAAAACTTAGACCCTGTGTTTCTACGAAATACATATCTAAGAACTAGAGAAGTTAAAAGTAAACAGAATACAGTATGAGGACCAACCCCTCTGTCCTAATGGACACTGGACAACATACAATACTCTGTATAAGTCCGTTGAGTCTAACAACTCTTTCACTGCGTGTCGTAGGTTGAAAACTGTACTTATGGTTAAGAAGAATTACACCGCTGTTTAATGCTCCTTACCTAACCATCCACTGATATAGGTAAATGTCATCGACATAATATCAAAAGGTATATCTCACTCTATGAAAATAGACGTACAGATATATCAATTTGAAATTGGTGCACAACAGCGGATATTCAAAACCAAATATTTGCCGACCGGCAAACAGCCCAGGTGATCTCCTCAAATATCACCGATTACAATGAATCCCGATATAATGAGGATGATCACCCAATTCCCAATAACTTACTCCCACTCAACATCTGTAAAACCATACAGATGTGAGAATCATACATGGTAAATACATACCCTGGAGCAAGTGTTAATTGGGAAATCAGATTTCTTTTAACAGTACACAGTGAAACTGAAACATTGAAATGTTTCGATGGGGTATCTGGGTATTCCTAGTAATGCCTCTACCATTATCCAGATTCACAACTATAACCGTATAATTCTTTGCCACCTCTCCAAATCCCTTTATATGTCTTTAGTCATTACCTTCTGCACACCCCTTAGGCCAAATGGTTTTCTTCCTTCCTTACCATTCGGCACCAGCCTATAGTTTGGAAGAAGACTATCCAATAAGCATAATGGGTGTACTGTCCTAGTCCTAGGAGCACTCGCAATGCGAGAGAAGGTGAAGACAAAAGACAACCGAATAAACCTTATTCCTATTTCTCCTGGACCAGAATCCATCCCCGAACTGGAACAAGTTCCTTTCGAGTTCGTATATAACCATACGATGGATTATCCAATAAACTGTGGATCTTCGTAGTGATACGGAGTGTCCTGGTGAAATACAAAGGTGATTTTGGATTGGCGAAGAAATACTTGGTTTGGTCGTGAATATCAGTCGCAATTTACTTTGCCCTCTTACTAATCCCTTGCTTTGTCTTAATCTTAATACCTTCTGCACACCATCGTTATGCTAATTGGTTTTCTTCATTCCCTACCGGTCGGCACCAGCCTAAGGTTTGGAAGAAGACTATCCAATTTGCGTAATAGGTGTACTATCTCCTAAACTAAGGAGTACTCACAACTTGAGAGAAGGTAAAAGGGAAAAGATAACTGAATAATCCTATCCGTTTTCTCCAGAACCGGAAACTATCCTCGAATTCCTTCGAGTTCGTATATAACCTTACGATGGTTTTGTCCAATGGAAGTGGACGTTCGTAGTAATACGGGGTGTCCTGGAGAAAGGGTAAAAGTAGGAGTGGCAATGAGGTCTGCAACTCTGACATTCCAAAAGCCAGTGTTAAGAAGGTTCGGTCAACTTGGTCACTGAGTCATAGTCTAGGGTCGGGTCAATGGTCGCTGCCAAAGAGAGAGAGAGAAAAGAAACACTCAGCATGCACTCTAACCAAGATCAGAATGGTTACCAATTTATCTAATCTGGAAACCTCCCACTGTACCTCAAATTCTCCTCCAAACCTGAAAGAAGAATTAGTCGGGGTCACCCGAGGAGTAAACTAACTCATCAGTGGGAATCGGGATCCAACTCTCATCGCATGATAACGTGACGGAATCCGCTCACGGTATCACATTCCAGAAGGTATGCGCATATCTGGCAAGTTTCAGTACTTTTAAAACTCCCGATGTGATTTTTACCCCATGCTCTTATGACCTTTACTTTGGCCAACAAATCATAAGTCACATGTCATGTTCTACCCGTCATTCTCCAGGTTAATTTGAATCCACCCGTACCTACCCTTGACTTTGGCCAACAAGGCAGTACGACTGTTCCAAACCAACGCATCTATCTATGCTGCATATGAATAACCAACAGCTACCAAACACTGTGCCTTGACTTTGGCCAACAAACACAGCTTGAATACTATTGACTACTCATATGAAACGACGGAGGGCTACGAATGGTTTCTGGCGAAAACCTTTAACGTAATGAACTTGATATCGTTGAAGGAACGGATAGCTTTTTAGAAAATATAGTGACGAAAACCTTTACTAAAGAGGTCACTCCCGGTGAAGGGATCTCGGCTCTTTCCCCGTAGAATGAGGTGCAGGATATTTCAAATGAAAACCACAATGCAAAGCAAAAGTAATCGGCTATAGTGAAGTTAGTGCCCTGACGCAAACTTTTGTCCAAGGGGTCACTCCCGGTGAAGGGATCTCGGCCCTTGCCTCGTCGACTGAGGAGCAGGATATTCCAAATGAATACCACGATGCAAAACAAAAGTGAACGTCCTTGCAATAACAGCTTTTTGAAAAGTGTTCCAACAACATAAGAATAGGTTTGTTATAACTTGCATTGATCCGAATCAACGCAGTCCCATCAATTGATCACACCACAAAAAACGAAAATATACTGACGTACGTATATGCCATTCGCATTCGCCACTGGGTCCCGTCATCACCCGTTAGGTTAGCTAACTAACGGCAGAGCGGGGACTGGACTAGCGCGGATGAAAAACATATACAACATCTACTAATATATATACCAATATATTATATTTCGCTCAAGGCGTGAATAAAATACAACAACACAGAAATGTACAGCATCACAGAACAATACAGATATCTGGGATCCCCGAGTTTCACAGAGCCACTACTGAAACCCGACGTTCCCCTGGTCGTGTGGATAGCCTGTCCAATGAAATCCTAGACCCCTACGGGCGCGGCAAGTCACCCGCCAAAACCTGAAGCGAGGCAACCCCCTTCAGCACCGTGAATGGACCACCCAGCACTTCACGGAATCCGGTAACTTGGGCACCCCTCCTGGGTCAACCTGTACCCCCTACGAGTGCGGCGAATAGCCCGCCAATTCTAGAGCGAAGCCCCCTCCGTCCCAATGCCATGAGATGCGGGCTTGTTTCCCTCCAGAACCCGGCTATCCGTGCACCCCTCCGCTGGGCAACCCTAGTACAGAAAGTAAAATATACATACAACGGGTACATCGACCGCAACCAGGTCGTGCCCCAAAAGAATAATACAAACGGGCAGTGACGGCAGTCCACATGTCGGACGCTCGCCCCGCAATATCAAATGTACATAATACAACAAAACTGTACTAGCATTGCATCCAGGCTATCCCCCACGACCGATCCGCAACATCACAGCAAAACACAGAACATCTACGTGAAAGTCACGTTCGCAAATCCGTCTAACCGGGCTATAGCAGTTAGACTGGATTTACCGATCAAGTGACATTCACGGTCGCAGATATAATGTAAATACTGTGAAATAATGTGTTTAAAATATCCGATCAATCAAAAATTAACAAGTGGGCCCCCAAGCAGTACTGTAGCACTCACAGAAAATCTGGGCCCAATTTTAATATTCCAAAACCCCTATTTTTAGCCCACAAGCCCACTGCAAAAAAATGATGACATGATCCCTCATTCATGCGGCGGATCCGCAGCCTACAGAGTGGTAATGGCCGCGGATCCGCGGTCGTACGGAGGGATCGTGTTGTCGAATTTTTCCAGTGTTCTTAGAACTCCCTGCACATCATTCTGAGACAACCTGAAAAATTTTTGGACTTCAAAAAATTTCAACAGAAAACTGATGTAAAGAAAAACGCGGGTTTTTAGAATTTTGGTCGATCAGAAATGCAAACACATCAAACGAAGCTAGACGAAGTTAATGGCGAGTCTCTGATACCACTGTAAGTGCACGGCGGTGCCCCGGTCGTCAATCCGACGGCCAAATGCGGAAACGGTGATAAACTTTAATTTTGCGAACTTTGCAAACCGGCACCACCGCGTACTAAACCCTGGATCGGGCCATTAAACTAGATCTAGCTAACAACAAGACGGGTTAGAGATATACCGAGTGATCCGAGTCCTCCGGTCTTCTCGTCGTCGTCCCGATCTCACGCGGAATGTCTGGTCTCTATCTCCTCGCCGGAAGGGCACCACGTCGCCTGCATCTTTTACGGCCTCCCGCCTCTATACCGAGGCAACTCGGGCATGAAGCTGGCAAGTCGACATGCCCAAGATATGCTGTAGAATATGTGTAGGACTCATGTCTCATATTTGGGGTAGTGGATGTTGCCATTTGATAGATGGAGGAATCAAGATAAGAAAAATGTTGCTTGCATTTTTCTAGCATGAAATGAGATCAAGGAAAATTGCCACACTCAAAATGAAACACTCTCATCCTCACTCAAGGAAGTGGCCGGCCAAGTTCTAATGAGGAATGGTGGTGGAGTGAGAACATAATGCAAGAGGGAGGTGAGTGTAGGAGATGAGAAATGGTGACCATAAACAAAACATTATCATAACAAATGAACATGAAACCCATACCCTTTCTAATCTCATTTAATGCAAGTGATGGAGGGAATCAAAGATGCTATCATAATCTCTCATCTCACAAATAAACCCTCCACAAAATGTTATTTGCAAACTTGCAAATAACACCCTCCATCGGAAAAGTCCGGCCGGGAAAGAACAAAGGAAAACCGGCCGGAACGGAATGCAAACTGGCAACTCCAGAAAACTGGTCCCGTAATAAATTACAGGAAAACCCTGATACTGTGCATACACATCCACATCTGTATTCCGTTCGGATACAAATGCAAAGAGACAAAATCTACACTGTACTAAACTAGGATCCGGCTTAAAACAAAGCCGGCTAGTAATGTTCGTCCGATCCTAATCCGTGCAATACCGCACGTATCTGATCGAACCCTGCCATATATCTATACGGCCTCTAGTACAAACCGTCCGATCCTGATCTGTGCAATACCGCACGTATCAGATCGGACCTTACCATATCTCCATACGGCCTCTACAGCGTTTCGCCCGAAAGCTGAGTAACTGAAAGTGTGGTGGACTCTAAAGACTCGTCAATACTATGGCTGTGGATTTAACCACTAGCACGTCACAGGTATAAGCCAATACGTAACGGGCCACCAGCTATTGAACAAAAGGGACGTCGATGAGCGAACTCATCCTGACACCCTACTGAGCCTGTCAGTGACAATAACCGTGAATCCGGTCCGTTCGTCTATGAGCATCGCATGGCGGGCCTAGGGGGTTGGTAAAAGTCAGACCCCCAAAAGCGGTACAAGTCGTGTCGGAGTGTAGCCCAGAACACCCTGAGATACTACTGGAATACCTACCAGTAAATCTCCTGCCTTGGCCAAGGACTTCGTGTAATGGCTCTCCTAGACACAGCGCGACCTCACCCCCAATACCGGGAGAGACGAACCCCTGAAGATCCGCTCACTGCCTCCATGTGGCTCGGGACTGTACCCAACTAAAACCTGTTTGCACGACTCCTTTGAGCCGTGGTAGGGTAGTAATCAAAGCACAGTGGGAACTCACACGAGACAAATGACGATCCCCAGGTCGATGAACTAACCTGTACACATGTCACCTGGGAACTGCTATCTGACGTCAGGTATAAGACCAACTAGCATGTTCCCGGCGAATCCTGTCCGGTGTACTCATAACCCAATGAGCACCTGTATACATCTTAGGTGAACCAACTGACACCAGTGGCTTGTGAGACCGGCCACCGCCCCTCGTCGGGGTCTCGACTGTATACACTAGTCTACTCCGGAGAATCGATGCCCTGTCTCGAAACTCCCACGACTAGGGACCATTTAAGGATGTGCTTATAGACTCCAGCTCTCACTTATATGATCGCCCTCATACTGCTGGCAGTCAAGCAAGAATCCTAGGGGCTCTATCAACGTGCAATAGCGACCTGTCAGGTCACCTAAAGCAGTACACGATGATAAAGGTAAACCAGATAGCATACTATCATCTCGAGTAAGACTGTCTTACTGGGATAGGTCCTCACACAATCATCGCAATCACGTGCCTGTGATCCAATAATTGACTCTGAGGGCATTATCTCCAACAGAGTATATGCTACTCCTCGGAAAATTTCTCACTTAACGATCAATGCTATAAAACAAGTAGGTGTCTAGAAAGGTGTTAGCGGGGCTACGCCCCCAGGGAAAAGAGGTTATTTAATTAAGGAACTTCGCGAAAGCGTTGGAAAATCTCCCTCGAAGTACCAACACTGGCATGGCTGAACGGTTAAGCAAGTATTATACGGTGAGATTGATTCCGACTAATTCTTCCTTTTCGGTTTAAGGAGGAATTCGAGATAAAGTGGGAGCCATCCTATTTAGACAAACTAAAAACCACTCTAAACTTGCAAGAGCATCATATTGAGTGTTTCTTCTCTCTCTCCTAATTGCAGCGACCAATCGACATGACTGGACTTAAGTTACTTCTAGATAAAAACATACTGACAGGGCCAAACTACAAAGCTTGGCTCAGGAATGTCAAGATTGCAATCACTTACGACAAGTTGGGGTACCTTCTTACCACCAAAGCTCCCCTGTCCCATGTCCCAAATCCAGCGTCGCGGATAAGGAAATCCGTAAGACCTGGGAAATCGACTGCGCGAAGGCCAAGTTCCTCGTGCTTGCCTCTATGGACAACGAACATCAGAGGAGGCACGAGAATATGGACCTCGAATCCATATTTCTCCATACAAAATAACTGTATGGAGAGCAATCTCGTATCGCTAGATACGAAGTGTCGAAGAAGTTGTTTTCGGCAAGATTGGCCGTCGGATCATCGGTAGCGGAACACGTGCTTAAGATGATTGGCTACATAGAGGAGCTCGCGGACCTTGGGACCACGTTGGAGAATGAGCTCTATACGGACTTGATTCTCCAGTCCCTTCCTTCCACTTACGCCCAGTTTATCCGGAACTTCAACTTACAAAAAAAGGAAGTTGAACTTTCAGAACTCCTCAACATACTGAGGAGCGCAGAGGGCTCCCTACAGAAAGGTAGGGAAACATCCACTTTGTTTGTAGATGGATCTTCCTCTTCTAGGTCCAAGGCGAAAGCCAAGGGAAAGAAGAAGAAAGCCCCCGCCAAACTAAGGGGCGGTGTTAGTAAAGTGAATACGAAGGGAAAGGCAAAAGCAACAAAGAAAGTGGGGAAGCTTGTGGATATAGAAGAATGCTTTTACTATCATAAGAGTGGGCACGGGAAGAAGGATTGCAGTCTTGGAAGGCCAGAACACAGGATCTGAAGCAAGTTGCGGCTTCAGCTTTAGGTGTGTATGTTATTGAAAACTGTCTATCAATAAACTCTACTTTCTGGGTATTGGATACCGGATCAGGATCTCATATCTGTAATTCTTTGTAGGCGTTGAGAAACCGTAGGTTTTTGAAGGCAGGTGACATGACCCTCAAAGTTGCAAATGGAGCTAGCATGGATGCTAAGGCCGTGGGGGACTATCACCTGGGAATGTCAGATGTACATGTTTTGGTTTTACGTAATTGCTTTTTTGTACCCAACGCAACTTGTAATATCATTTTTGTATCTTTGGTTTCTAAAGAAGGTTATGAATTTGCGTTTGTAAGCAATGTTATAAACATTCACCTTAATCAAGTTCTGATTGGGTCAGGTACATTGAGCAATGGTATATACGTATTAAACCAACCACAGATTTTCAATGGCCAGAATACACACAAAAGAAATTCTCCAGAAATCAATCAGACTTTCTTATGGCATTGTAGACTGGGTCACATCAATGAGAGAAGGTTGACTAAGTTACATACAGAAGGATATTTGGATCCGTTCGAATATCAATCGTATGCCACTTGTCAATCCTGTCACAAAGGAAAGATGACAAAGACTCTGTTCACTGGACACGGAGTAAGAGCGAGCGAGCTCTTAGGACTCGTACACAGCGACGTGTGCGGTCCAATGTCTATACATGCGCGAAGCGGTTATTCTTACTTCATTACTTTTACGGATGACTTTTCAAGGTACAGTCTAGTCTTCTTAATGAAACATAAGTCCGAAGCCTTTGGAAAGTTCCAGGAATATAAGAATGAAGTAGAAAAACAAACCGGCAGAAGTATCAAGACACTAAGATCTGACCGAGGTGGAGAATACTTAAGTGCCGAGTTCCTGGATTACTTAAAAGAGAAGGGAATTCTCTCTCAGCTTACTCCTCCATACACTCCGCAACATAACGGTGTATCTGAGAGACGGAACCGAACCCTATTGGATATGGTATGGTCCATGATGAGTAACGCTGAGTTACCGCGATCATTCTGGGGGTATGCGCTAGAATCAGCTGCATACCTTTTGAACCGAGGTCCCGCTAAGACTGTGCCTACCAAACCATACGAAATGTGGTGTAGGAAGAGGCCCCATCTTAATCACATTAAGATATGGGGAAGTCCAGCTTTTGTCAAAAAGCAGCATGTGGACAAACTCGAGGCACGCTCAGTACAGTGCAACTTTATGGGATATCCAAAGAACTCCAAGGGATATTTCTTCTACTGCGAAGAGGAACAAAAGGTTTTTGTTTCTCGTCATGCCCACTTTCTAGAACACCAGTTCTTAGAAAAGGAAATTAGTGGGAGTGCAGTAGAACTAGAAGAAATTCCAGAACCACAAGCTATTACTGAAAGCTTAGTAGAACCAGAGGGTTCAAAAGAACAGGACATTCCTACGCCACTCCGCAGGAGTAGTAGGCAGTCTCATCCGCCCAAGAGATACTACGGCTTTTCTCATAGACGGGGATAGAGAGGATTGCATCATTGATTATGATGAGCCTACTAGCTTCCAGCAGGCTGTTCAGAGCGTTGACTCGGTAAAATGGCTGGATGCAATGCGGACCGAAATGGAGTCTATATACACCAACAAAGTATGGACGTTGGACATTGCTCCAGATGGGGTAAAACCCGTAGGATGCAAGTGGATCTTCAAAAGGAAGATTGGTATAGATGGACAGGTTGAGACCTATAAGTCTAGACTTGTTGCAAAGGGTTTTCGTCAAAGGCCTGGTTTGGACTATGACGAAACCTTTTCTCCAGTGGCTATGCTGAAATCCATTCGGACCCTTCTTTCCATTGCTGCCTTCCACGATTATGAGATTTGGCAGATGGACGTAAAGACCGCTTTTCTAAATGGAAATTTAGAGGAGTGTGTCTATATGGACCAGCCAGAGGGATTCATTCAGAGTGGGAGCAGCGGAAAGGTGTGCAAGTTTCTTAAATCCATCTATGGACTAAAGCAGGCATCGCGGAGTTGGAACATCTGTTTTGATGAGACGGTCAAAGAATTTGGCTTTATCAAAAATCCAGATGAACCATGCATCTATAGTGGATTTGTAGCAAGAACTGTCGTATTCCTCGTTCTATACGTGGATGACATTCTTCTGATAGGAAATGACATTCCTATGCTACAATCTGTCAAGGGGTTCTTGTCACACAGGTTCTCCATGAAAGACCTGGGTGATGCCTCATACATCCTTAGGATCCGGATCCATCGTGATAGATCCAAGAGGATATTAGGACTTTCACAGTCCAGGTACATCGACACCATACTGAAAAGATTCAGTATGGAAGATTCCAAGCGCGGTAACCTACCGGCTTGTCACGGGATCACCATCTCAAAAAAGATGTCTCCCAAGACTGATTTGGAGAGGGATCGCATGTCAATTATACCCTACGCTTCTGCGACAGGCTCTATAATGTATGCGATGTTATGTACCAGACCGGATGTAGCTTATGCACTGAGTGTGGTAAGCCGGTATCAGTCAAACCTTAGGGAGAAATACTGGATAGCGGTAAAGAACATTCTCAAGTACCTGAGAAGGACTAAGGAGATGTTCTTGGTGTATGGCGGAAAAGACCTCCTGATCGAGGCCTTTGCTGACTCCAGCTTCCAGAGTGACAAGGATGATTCCAAGTCCATATCGGGTTTTGTCTTTACCCTCAATGGAGGGGCGTTGTGTTGGAAGAGTTCCAAACAGGAAACCGTTGCTGACTCGACTATGGAAGCGGAATACATCGCTGCATCTGATGCCGCAAAAGAAGCCGTCTGGATGATGAAGTTCTTAACGGAACTTCAGGTGGTTCCGTCCATTGTTGATCCAATACCTCTGTATTGCGACAACAACGGGGCTATAGCTTTAGCGAAGGAACCCAGGTCCCATCAGAGGTCCAGACACATCTTGAGGCTGTATCACCTGATCAGGGAGATCGTGGCTCGCCAGGAGATCGAGGTTCGGAGAGTTGCTACGGAAGATAACACTGCTGATCCACTCACGAAGGTCTTACCCCAGACTCAGTTTGAGCGGCTGATCGAGATGATAGGTCTTCGATACGCCAGTACATGGCCTTAGTGCAAGTGGGAGATTGTTAGTGTATATGCCCTAGAGGCCATTACTGTATCATACTAGTTTGTATATTACTTAATGGAAGCTTGGGATATTCACAGTTGTATAAACAATCTTGCTCAAAATGGTAGTTTGCTACTTGGTTTGTTTCTACTTTAATGTGTACATGTGTTTATTTTATTATATCACTTATACGCATTAGTGGAGCCCTTAGGATCTTTGCTTGATTACCAGCGTTGTGATGGTAGTCACACTCGTGGGGGCTGGGTAATTCATAAGCACATCGTTATACAGGTCCCTAGTCGCAGGACTATCGGGACAGGGCATCGATACTCCAGAGTAGACTAGCGTATGCGCTTCTCATCCCAGCAGGGAAGACGGTCTGTCCCACAGCCGTCAGTACGTCATACTTGAGATAGTATGCGGGTGCTCATTAGGTTACGAGTACACTGGACAGGACTCGTCGGGAACTGATTGGTTTGTATTATACCTATCATCAGTTATCAGTTCCCAGGTGACATGAGTACAGCTTAGTCTGCTGACTTGACACTGTCACTTCGCCTCGAGTGTGTTCCCACTGTACTTTGATTACTACCCCACCACGGCTCAAAGGAGTCATGCAAATAGGTAGTAGTTGGGTGCAGTCCCGAAGCACTTGGAGGCAGTGACGGTTAGATAGGATTCGTCTCTCCCGGTATTGGGGGTTGACATCGCACTGTGTCTAGGATAGCCATTACACTAGTAGTCCCTGGACAGGGCAAGCGAGATATACTGGTAGGCTTCCAGTGTTATCTCAGGATGTTTTGGGCTACACTCCGACACGACTTGTACCGCTATTAGGGGACTGACGTTTACCGCCCCCTAGGCCCGCCATGCGATGTATCAGACGAACAGACCGGACTGTACGTAGACTGTCACATTCAGGCTCAGTAGGAGTTCAGATGGGTTTCACCTCGTCAGTCTTCTTGTCGGCATCTACCTGGGGGCCGTTACGCACAGCTAGTGCCGCTTGCGGTCTGTGGTTAAACCCACTGCCAGTGTAGTGTCGAGTCTTTAGAGTCCCACATAGAGAGCTATTCGCCTTTAGGCAAAAGAGTAGAGGTCGCATGGTTTTGCGACAGGGTTCGGTTACATCCGTGCACTTGTGCACGTTTAGTGTCCGGACAGTTAACACTAGCGGGCTTTGGTTTAAGCCAGATCCTAGTGTACGTTTTGGGATTGGTTTTATCTCGTATGTATTCGTGTTCCTCGGAACGCGGATGCGGGTGTGTATGCACAGTTGACAGAGAGACAGAGGCAGAGGATTCTCATTAGGGTTGTTGTCTGTTGACTTTTGACTATTAACTTTTTGCTAAACCCTAATAAGAATATGAAATATAATTAACAATAATATTAATTATGTATTATAGTGACATGGTTGTTGAGGGTTGACTTTGTTGACTTGTTGACTTTGTTGACCGGTTGACTAGGTTGGACTAGTTGACCATCATCATGACAATGGCTATCATTTCATGGCAAAGACTTTTGCTTACTTGTTTCTCTTTTGCAATATGAGTGCATGAAATGATATGGCCATTTTGACTTAAACCATCACATAATACTTGATTGCTATGTTTTGTTATGATGGCTTTGGATTATGAGAGCCAAGAGGGAAAAAGTCTTGCTCATTCGCTCATTTCCTTTCTCTCTCTTGCTTGAGCTCTCCCTCTTCCTCTTGCTCTCTCTTTTGTCTATGGTTCACTTGTCTCATGTGTTGAGAAGCAAGAACCATAGAGAAAAATCCCAACACACTCTCCTCTACTCACTCTAGTTCACGAGGTTTAGCAAACCAAGTGAACTAGTTTCTTCAAAGTTAGAAGAATAAGCCAAAGGTAGAAGCTTTCGGGTGGATCGATCTTCGGCGCAAGGAGAGGACGGGGTGAAGCCGATCCGTACACCATCAAGAGTTGAAGACGAAGGAGTTCAAGAAAGAAAGGTATAACCCCCTAACCGAGTAGTTAACAACTCCTAGTTAGGTTGTTAGGCAGATAGTTTAACAAAGATCCGTTTTGAGTCCATGTTACCGCCTCTAGAAAATTGTTTTTCATCATTTCCGCAAGCCCGTAAGTACCGGGAGAAGTAGCATGGACTTACAATATATGATATAACCGGATTATTGAATCAAGTGTTGATTTAATAATTTGATATATATATATATATATATATATATATATGTTAACTAAAATAAAGCTCATTTTAATTCTTTTCTTCTCATTATAAATTTGATATATACAAATATGTATCATGGTTGATGATATATGGAACTTGGATATATGAGAATTACATTGTGGGTTAAGGATAAAACAAAAGAATTTCTTACTTGAATTAATATAAAAGAACAATGAGTCATTACATTAGCATGTTGTAGAACCTTGGAGGTGCATGACTCATTGTTTCTCTTTGTCTATAGTTCATATAAATTAATCCTTTGCAATTATCCTCACAATACAATCTTATCCTCAAGGTACATTCTCAAGTCCAAGTTAATCTTCTTCTTCATCTCCTCTCTAGTTTTTCTAGGTTGAGAAAAAGAAAAGAGAAAAAGAAAAGAAAGATTTTTAGTAAGCAAAATCCCTACTTCATCAAGCTACACTATTCTAGAAAATTAGTATAGGTTGTTCTCTTCACTAATTTATACATTAGTGAAGTGTGAGATTGAGTGTGAGATGTTTCGAGGTGGATCATTTTCGACGAAGAAGACTTTGAGCAAGCTCGTTCCATCCTTCAAGTGGAGTCAAAGAAGAGTTCTAGGACCACTACTTGGAGCCTATGAAGTGAAGGAATGGACTACAATGGTTGTAGCCTCTCTTCACTTAGTAAGAACTCTAGTTTTGCTATGCTTTGAAAACCTAATCTCTAGTTCGATTCTTGTTTAGAAGACTTAGCACTCTAGAATTTTAAAATTTCTCGCTTGCTCTTGTTAAAACCCTAATAGAAGTGCTAAGATCTACTTTCAATAAGAAGGTGTGAGAGTTTGAAACAGTTGATCTGAAGTGGATTGCGGTGTCTGATTGATGTGAAAGAGTGTTTGTAGTAACCGCAATCAATAACGATGTCGCGTCTAGTTACCCGAGATGAGTACGGGTCGTCCGCAGGGATGCATATATCTTTTAATCGTGCCTTAGATGACTTGATTAGAAAGAAGGGGAGAGTGATTCTAGATCTTTGTTGAACACAGATGTAGAATATATAAGAAGAGGGCTTGTAGGGTTCGTTAGAATTTTGTAGTAATGGATGATTAAATAAAGATGACTCCTTTTATCTTTTAATAGATTTAAAACTAGATCGATAGTGATGAATGAATATTAGGGTTTTTTGAGGCAATAGGGTTCCCACTCTTAACCCTTATCCTTTCATTGACCTCTATTCATGTCTAGCCTCTACCAAACCAATTGTTAATCTGATCTCAATTCACGGTCGACACTATCAATAATTTGGTAGCACGTCCGATAAGGATGTTAACATTTATTTTGCTAAAGTTTATAAACTTCATAAGATGTAAAAGGAGTTAAAATATTTTCTCATCCATTGTTCTACCATAATCCTACGAATCCTATCAAGTGGAGAATTACTCAAGCATGTTTGGAGAAGAAGAAGAAGAAGAAGAAGCGATAGAGAAGGAAATCATAATGCATAAATTTAAATGCGGAAAGTAAATGCAAAAATAATTAAGCTAATAATCTACCTTTATTAATCAATGTTACAAGTACAAATCCTTCGAATTTAGATTACAAGTGGAAGAAGTTGCTCTCGATCTCTGCCTTGTAGGAAGTATTTTCTCTGCCGATATTCACGTCGAATCGGGGACCTTTCGTGGATCTCTTGTTCTTTGACGGTGATTTGTTTCGTGTTAAAGGTGATGATTTCTAAATTTAGCCCTCGGTCCTTTAAATAACCTTCAATTCAGAAACCCTAGATCTCATAGGTTAAGATATGCAATCGCGATCACCCACTAAAAATCTCAAATCCAACGGCCACAAAGGAGCCGCGGATCAGCCGCGTTTAGGGGACTTTGGCCGCGGAAGCTCCGCGCTTTGGTAGACTTAGGGTTTGGGTTTTCTGCTGTGGTCTCATGTTGACACGTGGAGGTCTTCTAGATATCTGGATTTTGGAAATATTTCCCGAGTCTCTGCCAGTATTGATTCTACGATTTTATTGGCAGATTTTTTATTCTGACATCTTGAAAATCTCGATTTCTTGACCTGAGCTAAATCTGCACAATATCTCCATGAATAATGTTATTAATATTTGTTATATTAGAGATATAATCTTAATCATTTTATATGATAATAAATCTTTTAAGAAATTTGATTAAGATTATTTGATATGATATGCATATTTTAATTACCAAAATATTATATAAATATTATATGCATATAGTTTCCTTCATAATATTAATTATAATATATAAACATATGGTAAAGAGTATTTTGCAGAAAAACCCAAATATGTTCTATATTTATAATAAACACCTTTAAATATTTAAGAAAATTAAGAAAAATTTTATATCAAATGTGCAATATTTTCGACTGAACAAATACCCCTTAACTTAACTTTGATTGTCCCGAGCAAACTCATTATTCAAGAGAGGGAGAAAAAGAAAAAGAAAAACCTAGCACACTTTCGTAGGCAACACGATTGTACTTAGCACGTGGAACAAGCCGTTAAACCTCTAGATGTCCTTAGTAGGAGGAGTGTTGTCTCTTGAGGGTTTTCAGTGGATTACACCCACAAAATCCAATAATAAAAGAAAGAAGATGAATGTTACATATAAAGATAGAACTATAAAAGAAAGAACTTGAAAATAAGAGTTTCCAACCACACTAGCTTTTCGGTTTCCATGAGCCCTATCTTAATGGTCATGAAAAGATATCGAAAATCATATCATCCTTCAATAAAACATCGCCTTTAGTCTTCCTCCCTACCTATTTTCTAAACATCGATCATATACCTCTATGTGTGTATAAAAGACATCCCTACACTTAGAGAATTCAATTCAAGTTATTATACTCTTGTCCATCTTCCAAAGTACATTATAGTCGGTGAACATTATCAGATGGAATTGCTCACACATTCTTCAAGTGACCGTTAATACTTCTCGAGGTACTAATCGACCGATTACCAAATGTGCTCGTTCATTTAGGCGTAATTATCCTCGTTTTGCAACACCTAAGGCTTAGCAGTGACTCCCAAAGCAGTTGGTCTAGGCACTAGGTGATAAAGCACCCTCGCTATATTTGTTTTTTGCTGGCTTAAGCAATTACAAAACCAGTGTTCATTTTTTTTCACCGTTTTTATTTTTATTTTTATTTTTCTTCATACCATGGCTTTTAGACAAGAGCATTTCAAGGTATCCTCTAGTATCCCAAGTTTCAAGATGTGTGCTTGTGCGTATATTAGGGTATCAAAGTTCAAATGTTTGGACTCAAGAATATGGACTATTTTTCAGACTCGGATCTATTCTCATATTAGTGGTTTCCTTCATCTTACTAACTCTTGGAACAACATCTCATAACTACTTATTACTAGATTCGTTTAAGAAAAAAACTAAATTTCTTGCTTTTCTCAAACCATTCCTATCTTTCATATGTAATTTTTCACTTTCAAACTTTCATTATAAAAAAAAATTTGTGCTTATATTTATGATAATGCAAAATAATGCGTGAATAAGCACAAACCTCCCCCAAAACCTGTTTGCAGCAGTGTCTTCACTAATTTGTTAAGGTAAAAAAATTGTTTGGGAAGAAAAGTTATTAACATTGACATGAATTAATCACAGTGAAATCCTCCCCAAACTTATTTTTGGCTCATAATTTTGTAAAAAATTATCTTCTTTCAAGAGCAAAAAAATTTCCACCCCCCCAAACTTAAGTAAAATAGTATTAAGTATTTAAAATTATAAGGGGGGTTAAAGTTATTGGTCTATGCAAAGCTTTATAGAGACCAAAAGTTAACACCAACCATTCAAAGAATTTATCAATATAACAATATAGTTGGTGGAAGACCGGAGATTTGAAGAAGTGGGGAGATAGGAGGCGGAATTGATCGGGTTTACGTCTCGTTTGGTAGAGACAGAACAGTGACGGTGAACGAAAACGAGAATGTGAATGAGTAGGTATGGGAAGAATGGTCACATTATCGTAAGGGATAAGAAGAAATGGTAGTGGTTCAACTTCTTCGGGTGAAGGTTGATTAATCACAAAATCCGTGTCATTTAGGAATGCGAGTTCGTCGGCGAAAATATCTTCGAAACTTTCATCAATGGTTCGATTGAACATTTCAATGTCAATCAGTGACGCGCCAGAATTCAACACACTTGATTTGTCAAAAATTATGGAGGTATGAGCCTTGAAAAACTCATCTACCTCATTCTTAATGGGGTTTAAATCAAGTGGTCTTTCAAGAATCATAGAACTCGAAATATCGAAGTGTGACTCATCAACACTCAATAAAATTAAAGGAAGATTAGAAGAAGAACCAAAGAAAGTAGGTGATGAAATGGGTAAACAAATTTGGGTGGCGAGTATTTGCTGAACCAGATGTAGGAAATGAAAGCTGAATATCGTTCTGCTTTTCGGTCATGCATTTATCATCAATTTTCAGACGCATATGGGGTTCGGGAAAAACAGTTAAAGATTCGAGATGATGTTCACACGGAAGTGAAAGGACCTAATGAATTGGTGAGAAAAACTTATCCAAAACTGTGGGTTCATCATCCAAAATATCCCCCATGTCAATATCCTCAATCAAGTGAAACTTAAAATTCTATGACACCTCATCAAAAGCATGACTTTCAATCAATTTCGGTTCTAGAGTGGAGGTGTAGAGATCATAAGGATTGTGTGTGGTTTCATTTGAAATGGACCCTTCACAATCGGGTAAATCAAACTCTACAAAGTCGCACAACTCATCAAACATTCTATCTTCAATTGGTGAATCATTTGGTGTCCGCGATAGATTTGTGAAACTGGAGTTGTGGGTTTCAATTTGGGATGTGGAGGCATGATTTGGAAGGGTGTACTGCTCTCTCTCACTACTCAAATTCTCAATTTGTCCTATTGTCGTATCATACATTGAAAATTTTTGAGCTGGTTGGATACTAGTTCCTCGTTTGTTGGGTTGTATGAGGGCGGCTATAGATGCATTCAATTCCTCTATCTGACGCGACACTACCCGAAATTCATCCATGTACCGTTCAAGACTAGACATGGGTTAGGAAAGGGTTTTAAAAGAAGATTGAAATTCTTGTGGATATGTGAAACTCCCAAATGACTGTTTAGAAGAAATATCTAGAGAAGGTGTAAAAGTCGGGTAGGATTGATACGAATCGAATGGTTGTGAAAAATGGATAGGAGTAGGATCAACAATGTGATAAGAAGAATAGTAAGATTGGTTGGTTGGTTGGAGACTAGTAACAGATGTCAAATACGCCGCAAAACGAGAAGCAATACTTTCTTCAGGAAATGATGGTGTTTTTTGTCCTAACGGTTTGATCGGATTAAAACTTTGGGATTCGTTATTCGCATTATACTCAGCAATGGAGATGCGTTTAGAAGTACCCTCCGTCGCTTCAAAAATATTATCAACATAAGAAGATGTAGAATTTTGATGCGGTTGATTAGACCTGGAGTGAGGTGTCCAACTGTTTCTTTCCGCTTGCTCTATCCTATCTCTTAAAGATCTGGTAGTGTCGGATTTTTGACCGAAGTAATTACGAAAACAAGAAATATCTTGTTATGGATAACAAAGCTCGGCAAGAGTTCGTCCATTTGGTTTACCCATTATAAGAAGGTGAAAAGAAAAGAGGTAGGGGAAAGATTTAACCTCTATTTGGATTGTTTTGCTTTGAAAGTGGGACTTGAGGGTTGAATCTCTTAGTGTATATGCCCTAGAGGCCATTACTATATCATACTAGTATGTATATTACTTAATGGAAGCTTGTGATATTCACCTTGTATTGACAATCTTGCTCAAAATGGTAGTATGCTACTTGGTTTGTTTCTGCTTTAATGTGTACATGCATTTATTTTATTATATCACCTATACGCATTAGTGGAGCCCTTAGGATCTTTGCTTGATTACCAGCGTTGTGATGGAAGTCACACTCGTGGGGGCTGGGTAATCCATAAGCACATCCTTATACAGGTCCCTAGTCGCGGGACTATCGAAACAGGGCATCGATACTCCGGAGTAGACTAGCGTATGCTCTTCTCATGCCAGCAGGGGAGACGGTCTGTCCCACAGCCGTCTGTACGTCGTACTTGAGATAGTATACGAGTGCTCGTTAGGTTATGAGTACACTGGACAGGACTCGTCGGGAACTGATTGGTTGGTATTATACCTATCGTCAGTTAATAGTTCCCAGGTGACATGAGTACAGCTTAGTCTGCTGACTTGACACTGTCACTTCGCCTCGAGTGTGTTCCCACTGTACTTTGATCACTACCCTACCACGGCTCAAAGGAGTCGTGCAAAGAGGTAGTAGTTGGGTGCAGTCCCGAAGCACTTGGAGGCAGTGACGGTTAGACAGGATTCGTCTATCCCGGTATTGAGGGTTGACATTGCGCTGTGTCTAGGAGAGCCATTACACGGGTAGTCCCTGGCCAGGGATATCGAGATATACTGGTAGCTTTC
Organism: Agapanthus africanus; assembly: GCA_030015575.1. Taxonomy (NCBI): domain Eukaryota; kingdom Viridiplantae; phylum Streptophyta; class Magnoliopsida; order Asparagales; family Amaryllidaceae; genus Agapanthus; species Agapanthus africanus. The sequence goes on from JASDDO010000029.1 coordinate 224,167,204, forward strand.
CAGTGCTATCTCAGGGTGTTCTGGGCTTCACTCCGACACGACTTGTACCGCTATTAGGGGACTGACGTTCACCGCCCCCTAGGCCCACCATGCGATGTATCAGACGAACAGACCGGACTGTATGGAGATTGTCACATTCAGGCTCAGTAGGAGTTCAGATGGGTTTCACCTCGTCAGTCTTCTTGTCCGCATCTACCTGGGGACCGTTACGCACACCTAGTGCCGCTTGCGGTCTGTGGTTAAACCCACTACCAGCGTAGTGTCGAGTCTTTAGAGTCCCACACAGAAAGCTATTCGCCTTTAAGCAAAAGAGTAGAGGTCGCATGGTTTTGCGACAGGTCGCATGGTTTTGCAACAGGGTTCGGTCACATCCATGCACTTGTGCACGTTTAGTGTCCAGACAGTTAACACTAGCGGGCTTTGGTTTAAGCCAGATCCTAGTGTACGTTTTGGGATTGGTTTTATCTCGTTTGTATTCGTGTTCTTCGGAATGCGGATACGGGTGTGTATGCACAGTTGACAGAGAGACAGAAGCGGAGGATTCTCATTAGGGTTGTTGACAGTTGACTGTTGACTATTGACTTTTTACTAAACCCTAATGAGAATAAGAAATATGATTAGCAATAATATTAATTATGTATTTTAGTGACATGGTTGTTGAGGGGTTGACTTTGTTGACTTGTTGACTTTGTTGACCGGTTGACTAGGTTGGACTAGTTGACCATCATCATCACAATGGTTGTCATTTTCATGCAAAGAGTTTTGCTTGCTTGTTATGGTTTGCAAAATGAGTGCATGAAAATGATATTGCCTTTGACATGATATGAACCATCACATAATACTTGATTATCATTATGGCTCATGATGCTTTTGGATTATGAGAGGGTGAATGAGAAAAGAGAGGCTCATTCTTTCATTTGCTTTCTCTCTCCTTTGAGCTCTCTCATTCTCTTGTTCTCACCCTCTTCCTCTTGCTCTCTCTACCTCAACGCAAAACATTCTCATGTGTTGAGACTCATTGCCCTAGAGTTAAAAAGACACCAAAACAATCCTCTATTCACTCTAGTTCACAAGGTTTAGCAAACCGAGTGGACTAGTTTCTTCAAAGATCGAAGAAGAAGCCTAAGGTAGAAGCTTTCGGGTGGATCGATCTTCGGCGCAAGGAGACAACGGGGTCAAGCCGATCCATACACCATCAAGGGTTGAAGACGAAGGAGTTCAAGAAAGGTATAACCCCCTAACCGAGTAGTTAACAACTCCTAGTTAGATTGTTAGGTAGATAGTTTAACAAAGATCCGTTTTGAGTCCATGTTACCGCCTCTAGAAAATTGTTTTTCATCATTTCCGCAAGCCCGTAAGTACCGGGAGAGGTAGCATGGGCTTACAGTGGTATCAGAGCCTAGTTAAACACTATCTAACATGTTAGCAATGTAAGTAGAAGTTCGATTGTAGAAAAGGTCGCGAAAAACACCCGGATTATCAACTTTCTGTCGAATTTTTCCTCTGTTCCAAAAATAATAAATCATGCATTAAAATTCGACTCAGGGTTTTTAGAAGAAACTGAAAAAAATTGGTCCACTGATCCGATCAAAGCGCCGCGGAAACGCGGCGGGCTCCCGCCGCGGTTCCGCGGCCGAGTTGACTCGGCCGTGGGGAATCTTTCTTGCTGTTTGTTCATATGGGTGTTTTGGGATTTTTACAATATGTCTTTTCAGCCCAGATTTTCCAGAAAGCAAAATTTATTTTTGGGGCTTGAAAAACCGTATTTTTATCGAACTTCTAAAGACTTATGCTAGCGGGTTTATATCTGTGATGTGATATTTGTATTGAACGTCTGCTAATCGCTATATGTCGATTAGTGGGGGTTATACAAATCTGTGATCTGTAATGGTGTTGGTATGTGTATATGAATTCATTGGATTATCGCGGGTGAATAGCCGGGGAGTTGTGAGACGAGAGTTTTCTTTTCTTTCAATTCATGTAAATTTGTAAATTGATGTAATATTATTTGTATGGCCGCACAACCGGGTCTGGGTTGTAGCCGTCATTGTATAATTTCTTTTTACTGTTTTTTGCTCCTAGGATAGACCCATGGAGGCGGTGCACAAACTACTTGGTATCTCGAAGTGCCGAGTAGCCTACTCACGGTGTTGAGGGAGGTTGCTCCGCTTCGGATACTTGGCGGGTAGTTTGCCGCACCCGTAGGGGTCTTGGGTGGGGTATTGGCTATTCACCGCGACCGTCTAATCTGCTTTTCGTTACAAGCTCGTACGAATTGCGGATTCCTAGTATATCCAATGTGTTCATCTGTGATCTGAAATGGCTATCATTGCAATATATCTATATATGATATTATTTAGGCGTTACTTATGTTTTTCAGCCGCGCTAGCCGAGCCCCCGCTCTGTCGTTAGTTAAGTAACCTAACGGGTAATGACGGGCCCCGTGGCGAATGCGAATGGCATAAGCGTACGTCATATTTTGGTTGTTTTCTGCAATGGTAGGATTAAACGATGGGACACATTAAAAGAACTAATGCAAGAAAAATAAACCAAGTAAAAGTCGTTGGAACACTTTCAAAAGCACTCGGTTTCTTTTCAAAATAACTTTTAAACGCGGAGCTTAAGCCACACCTTTTAAAAGCTATCTCGTTCCATCGATTATATCAAGTTCACTACGTTCACGGTTTCGCCAAAACCATTCGTAGCCTCCGTCATTTCAGTTAAATTTTCAGTAGTATTCAAGCTATATATTTTGACCTTCGCCAAGGCATAGTGATTGGTAGCTACTGAATATTTATCTGTAGCATAGATAGATGCGTTGGTTTGGGACAGTCGTACTACTATTTTGGCCTTCGTCAAGGGTATGTACGGGTGGGTTCAAATTAACCTGGAAAATGACGGGTAGAACTTGACATGTGACTTATGATATGTTGGCCTTCGTCAAGGTCGTAAGAGCATGGGGCAAAAATCTACATCGGGAGTTTCAAAAGAACTGAAACTTGCTAGCGCTGCATACCATTTGGAGTGTGATGATTCAGGTAGGATTCCTTCAGTTTTGTCACACGATGATATTTGGATCCCGATCCTACTGTGAGTATATGCCACTCCTCGGGAAATTTCTCACTTAACGATCAATGCTATAAACCAAGTAGGTGTCCAGAAAGTTGTTAGTGGGGCTACGCCCCTAGGGAAAAGAGGTTATTTAATTAAGGAACTTTGCGAAAGCGTTGGAAAACCTCTCGTGAAGTACCGACACCAGCTTGGTGTTAGTTATATGTATGCCCTAGAGACCATTACTATACATAGGATGTAAATTGTAGTGGATGCTGGGACATATATAGGGAGGACTTTCTTGCTCGACATGAAAGTATGCTATCTGGTTGATCATTACCTTAATGTGTACACTGATTGTCTCTCTGTTACATGTTGGTAAAGCCCTTAGGATGTGTACTTGACTACCTGGACTATGATGCAGATCATACTAGTGGGGACATGGTAGTCCATAAGTACATCCTTCAAGGTCCCTAGTCATGGGTATATCGAGACAGGGCATCGATATACCAGAGTAGACTAGCGTATACCTTCTCGACCCATACAGATGGGCGATGGATGATCCCATATCCATTGGTGTTTGACATCAGAGATGATATACGGGTGCTCAGTGGAGACTGGGTACACTGGACGGACTCGCCGAGAACTCCCAGATGGTATTATACCTTATGTCAGATGGCAGTTCTCTGGTGACACTGGTACAGAGTAGTCTGTTGACCCGAGATCGTCATAGAGTCTTGTGTGGTTCCCACTGTGCTTTGATTTCCACCTTACCACGTCCAAGAGGGCGTGCAAAACGGTGGTTTTTGGGTACAGTCCCAAATCACATGGAGGCAATGAGCGATAGGAGGGGATTCGTCTCTCCCGGTATAGGGGGTTGATGTTGCGCTGTGTTCGATTGGCTATAACCGGAAATCCCTGGCCAGGGTTGCTGAGATTTACTGGTAAGTGTTACCAGTAGTTTCTCGAACTGTTATAGACCTCATATCGACACGACTTATCGAGCTATTGGGGTCTGACGTTTACCACCCCTAGGCAAGATATGCGGCATATCAGACGAACAGACCGGACTGTACGGTAAGTGTTACTGGTTGGATTCACAGGAGTATGAGCGGGCTTGCTCGTCGATCTTCTGATCGCTCAATACCCGGGTGGCCGTTACGTTTAGCAGACCGCTTGCGGCTTGTGGGTGTTTGATATGATCATCACCTGCTGCCGGCGTATTGACGAGTCTTTAGAGTCCTACACAGAGGTTTCCTGGCTCAAGCGAAACGAAATAGAAGCGCATATGAGATATGTGCGGGACCGAGAATAATGCGTATATGTGATACTGTATTTCATTCTCGCGATGAATGTATCGAATGGTTGTATGCGATATAACCTAGTTATCGAATCAAGGATTGATTCGATAAGCCGATACATTTGATATTAGTCGGTTATATGTGATATGACCGGATCGTTAAATCAAGTGTTGATTTGATGATTTAATGCATAATTATATATTTGATATATTACTTTGCATTAACTAGTAATGGTTCACTTTAAATGGTTTTTCTCACTTGTTTGTGCACATTGTATATGTGATATATTTTTTGTGCACAAGTTTGTATCATGTTTGATGATACATGTTTACTTGGCTTTGTGTAAAGATTAAACCATGGTTATATGAATGGTTAGGGTTTTGTTTTCTTATTTATTTATTTATTTATTCTTTTTGGAAAATAAATGGCATAAAGAGAAAATGGTGGCTTTCTTTGTTTACATCTTGAAGCTTCATGAAGCTTTGACTAAGTGACCATTTTGTCTCATGCTTAACCCTAACCACTCCACTTAACCCTAGTTCATTCTCTACACTTGACCATGGTTGTATTATGATAAGTATTGATTTTCTTTTTTATTTGAAAATAACCTATCATAATATTCATCTTCTTCTTCTTCTTCACAAGAAAGAAAAGCTTGCCTCATCAATGGCAAGTGATGGAATCAAGTAGAAATCCAATTCTAAAGTTAACCCACTTCCTATTTCTTCATCCTCTACCTCTTGCCAAGTAGTATAGGGTGTTTTCTTCACAAGTTTCATGACTTTGTGAAGTGGGATCTTGATCTAGTGATGCCTCGACATAGATCATCTTCGGCATCGAAGCCGAAGACCAAGCCGTCCGATGAAGCCGATGCTAGAGTCCGGGATGCGATTTGTACAGTGAGGGGACTTCATCACGGAGCTATGGAGGTGGAGAACCGGATCTACAAAGGTTGTATTTCCGTTCACTTAGTTATATTGTTAACTAGCTTCTTGTTTCGCCTAAAATTCTAGTTAACGATCCGTATTAGGGTTTCTCGGCACTTGTAAAATTTAAAACGGGAATGGTTGATGCCTTGTGAGACCTCATTAGCGTGCTTAGGATCCCTACATTGGTATCAGAGCCTAGCTAGAGCCTTAGGCGATGCGTAGACAGAGTTTGAAGTCCGATCGAACCGAAATCCCATTTCCAAAATGCTCTCTGGACTTTTCTTCAAAAACTGGGTTTTTTCCAGATTAAAAATGCTTAAAAAATTCAGCAGGTAATTCTAAGAATTACGGTGCAAAAATAGACTCATGATATGTTTGTAGTGCGGCGGAACCGCGGCAGAAGCATGGCTTCTACGGTGGTTCCGCGGCCAATTGATGAGAGTTGCCTGTAGTTTTTGCACAGTAATTCATTTTTCCAGGTACTGAGTTTTCTGGGAATTTTTAATTTTCATTCAAGAGTTGAATTTTCTGGGGTTGTTTTGGGGATTCGATGATTCGATCGGATTATCAAGTTTTGTCTATGTGGCTTTCCGGATATTTTAGAATTTGTTAAAAAGTTCGACCGGATATAAATACCCAATTTTTCCCCTGCCGGAAAATTTCCAAGTGTTGGATTTTTCTGAGGTTTAAAGACGTTCTAAGTAGTGCAAGTAACGCGATGGTCCCTCTAGAAGACAACAAAGCTTAACTCGATTATGTGACCGTCTTGAACTGCCCTTTGAACCTTAGGGTTTGGGGCAGTACGGCGTGCCACATGTGAGGCGTTGGCTTAACCCTTCTACGGCTGGACCGTTGGTACTGAGGCACGAAATGAATGTTTTTGAACTTATTTCATGTGATGATCCGTTTCGGGAAAACTTGGGTATTCGATTGATCGATCGGAAAGTTTAACATTTTCTATATTATTCGGAATGTGATACAACATTAGGAATTCATAAGTAGTTATAAGATAACTGAATGAATGTTATAAATCTAGCGGTTTAGTCTCACTTGATCGGTTGCCACGGAATTTTGATGCGATCAAAAGTCCGTCGCAATCACGTAGCGTACGCGGATACTCGCCGGGTAAACTTAATAGACAGCCTCGCTCCATAGCCCCGACCAAGTGACTGTAGGAGAACCCCGTCGCCGAAAGCATCCGTTCGGGTGCTCGCGGCAGCGGTGTTCCGCCTTGGTGCACTTCGTCGACGGCATCGGGGGTGCAGCCGTCTACTGAAGTTTTGCGACGAGCATTCGATCAGGATGTCGGGAATCTTGTTGAATTGCCCGACTTGATATTGAAAAGTGTTTTCGATTTTGAGACTAAAATGCGGGGTTTATAATTGTTCGGTATGCGATGTCTAAGTAATTCATTTGATTAGGCATGCGATGTCTATGGAGGTTGCGGATTCCAACTGTTGTAGTTTTACACTTTCTTTTTTGTGACCGTAAGTGTAATGTGTGATATCGCCGGTTTCGTTGCTATATGTCAACGACAATTGGGATACGCATGTTTACTTACGTTGATGACATGTGATGTTATGTGTTGCTGGATATGTTATATTGGATCGTCGTGTTTGAATAGCCGGGGGGGTTTTTATGTGAGATGAATGTTTTTCATTTTCATTCATGTAAAAACTTTTATGTAATATTCTTTTATTGGGGAACTTCCAGGTTGCGGAAGATGTCACCGTTTGTATATTATTTACTTTTCCGCACTAGGATAGACCCAAGGAGGGGAGTACAAGTAACCGGGTTCTGGATTCCAGTGGGAGACCAACTCGAGGAGTCGAGTCCGGGTCTCCTAACTCTAGAATTGGTAGGGTTACTTGCCGCTCTCGTAGGGGTCTAGGGGTGTGGGTTTGGCTATTCATCGCGACCGTGGAATCCGTGTTTTATACTGGCTCGTATTGAAAACACGGACGTCCTAGTATATCCAATATTTCATATGATTCTTCTGCTGCGATATCTGTGATGTGATCATGTGATATGTTCTGTGATGGATACTGTATATAGTATATATGATATATTATATAGGCGTTACTTATGATTTACACCCGCGCTAGCCCTGCCCCGCTCTGCCGTTAGTCACCTAACCTAACGGTGCACGAGGGGACATCGAGGCGAATGCGGATGGCATAAGTGTACGTCGTATTTATCTGTGATGTTTAGGTACTTAAATGATGGGACTTCATTAATATGATTAATGAAATAAAAGAAACCTAAGATGTTGTAGAATCGAATTTCAAAAATAAAATAGGTAGCTACAGTTCTTGCTTTGCACAGCGGTATATGTGATATATCATGCACCTTATTCGATGAGGAAAGGACCGAGATCCCTTCACTGGGAGTGACTCCTTTAGCAATAACTGGCAGATGCTACACACTCGGTTTGTCTTTTGATTGCTTTTAAAAGTTTTTGCTTTGCACAGTGATATATATGATATATCCCGCACCTCATTCGATGAGGAAAGGACCGACGATCCCTTCACCGGGAGTGACTCCTTTAGCAAAACTAGAAAAGCTTCAAAAACACTCCATTTTAAAAACATTTGATTCTACAACGATATCAAGTTTATTACGCATTAGGTTTTCAGAAAAACCTGTCGTAGCCCTCCGTCATTTCAGATAAGTACTAGTTAGTATTCGTGCTGCGGTAGTTTGGCATTCGTCAAGGCGTAGTGTGCGGTAGCTAACTAGTATTTATCTGCTTATGCATATGATGCAGATTGGATTAGGGTATTCGTACGGCGTTGTTTGGCATTCGTCAAGGGTCGTGCGGGTGGGTTTAATTCAATCAAGAAATGTACGGGTTGAACTTGACTAGTGGACTATGGGTTGTTTGGCATTCGTCAAGGTCATAGAACACTAGGGGCAAAATATTATCGGGAATTTCAAGTGTTGAAATTTGCAATGAGATTGCATAGCTTCTATGAGATAGTTGGATCCCGATACCCGCTGCGAGTAATTGTTACTCCTATGAGAGTTTTACACATTACAATTAGCCGATCAAGTAGGTGTCTAGAAAGGTGTCAACGGGGTTACGCCTCTGGGAAAACGAGGTTTACATTAATTAGGTCCGTGCGAAAGCACGGGGAACCACCCTCAAAGTACCGACACAGGCCTGGCTGAAAGATTGGCGAACTTGTAGTATGTAATTAATCCCGGCTAGTCTTTCCTTTTAGGGTTTGAAGGAAGATTTGATAAAAACAGTGGGAGCCATCCTGATTAGATAAAATAATAACCAATCTGATCTTGCAAGAGCGCACGCTGAGTGTTTTCTTCTCTCTCTCTCCAGGTAGCGACCATATCATGCCTTAATCAAGATAATAATATGGATATTGACCGAACCCGCTTGTTATACTGAGCTGGGGAACATTGGTCCCGCTCCAACTTATAATTGTTATAAGACAGAGCAAGAAATTAGGGATTACCAGAATTCCCGTGCCGCCCAAACGAAGAGAGTGCATGCTGATGCATCATCTTTGGGTGTGTTCATTACAAAGAACTGTTTCGCCGTATCCTCTGCATCCTGGGTATTTGATACCGGATCAGGATCCCAGACATGTAATCTGTTACATAGGGCTACAGAAAGGTAGAGGACTGAGAACGGTTGATAAGTTTCATGAGGCAGAAAACGGGGCAAGAGTTGCAGCCAAGTCTGTTGGTCACTGTCACCCTGTATTACCAATACATTGATTCTGAACGAATGTTATTAGATACCGAACCTGATATACAAAATCATATCGGTCTCTTTATTAGTAAAGAAAGGATATAATTTTGTATTATTGGATAATGTTTTGAACATTTCCTATATCAAAAGTTGATCGGTTCCGGCACGTTATCTAAAAGCATTGATGTTCTAAATCAAACTACAGTTCTTTAGTATACGGAACACACACAAGAAGAAGAGTTCAGAAATGAATGAATCCTTCTTGAGGCATTGTAGACTAGGTCATATCAATGTGACCCGACTAGCTGAAGTTACTTGTAGATGCATATTTAAATAAGTTTGAATTTACATCTTGTGAAACTTGCCAGTCATGTCACAAAGATATAATGACACCAACTGAAGACTGACAGCAATGTTCGAGACCAACAAGACAAAAGAGAGCAGAGCTCTGTTTATTGGAAACAGAGAAAGAGTTAGTGAACTCTTGGGATGATACATGTTGATGTATGTTGGTCCCCTGTCTACACTTGCCAAGACCGGTTCTTTATACTTCTTTACATTCTCTGATGATTCGAGATTCAGACCTATATTCTTGTTGAAACACAAGTCCGAACCTTTTGAGATATTCACAGAATATAAGTTAGAAGAAGAGAACCAAAATACGGGTATAAGTATTATGTCCTATGATGAGATCAAGGAGGAGAATACTTGAGCACGAAATTCTTGGACTTTTCTAAAGGAGAATGAGATTCTCTCTCAGCATTACTCCTCTATGGTGTATACGGGGTGGAGCAATCACACCCTATATGATAAGGTGTGCTCTATGATGAGTACTACTGAGTTACCTATTTCCTTTTTGGGAGTTATGCACTTGGGAAGCTGCATACCTATTGAATAGGGTTCAAATCAAATCAGTTGCCTACCACTTCATATTTGATATGATAAGGGAAGAGCCCATCTCTTAAGTTAGTTAAGATTTGGGGTTGTCCCGCCTATGTCTGAAAAGCAAAATCCGGACAAGCTCGAGACAGAGTCTGTTATGTAGAACTGGAAAGGTTCCAGCTATACAAACTACAGCAGATGATTTGATAAAACCAAAGGATTCAATAGTTACCAACGAACCTCAGCCTCTCCACCGATCTAGTAGGGTTTCTCACCCACCTGAGAGATACTTCTGTTTCTCTATGACAGTGGGAGCGAGGATTGCATCATGAGATGATGACCCAACTAGTTTCGAGCTGGCCATCAGGAGTAGGACTCTGTAAGAATGGCTGGATGCTTAGCGATCTGAGATGGAATCCATGTACACCAACAAAGTATGGACTTTGGTTGCTATATCTGAAGGGTTAAATCCCCATCAAGAGCAAGTATATCTTGAGAAGATTACTTGGTGTAGATGGAAAAGTTGAGACTTTCAAAGCTAGACTTGTTAAAGCTTTTCATCATCGACCAGGCGTGGATTATGATGAAACCTTTTCAAGTGGCTATGCTTAAATCCATCCAGATCCTACTTGCCACGGCTACATACCATGACTACGATATCTGGCGGTTGGGTGCCATGACTGCTTTTCTAAATGATGTTTTAGAAGAGAACGTCTATAAGTACACAGCCAGAGGGCTTCGTAGACAGTGGGAGCAGCGGAAACGTGTACAAGATACTTTATAAGATAACGCAGGTATCGCGGAGTTGGAACATCTGTTTTGATGTGTTAGTCAAAGAGTTTGATATCATCAAAATGGTAGATGAACCTTGTATAAACAAAAGGGTAGTAGGGAGTATGGTGATGATCCTCGTAGAGTACGTGGATGGCATACTCTTGATAAGAAAGGAGTTTCCTATACTACGCTCGGTCAATCTCCGTTTATCACAATGATTCTCCATATAGGATCAAAGTGATACCTCCTAAATCCTGGGTTTTGGATCTATAAGATATATCTAAATGGATGTTAGGATTCTCACTAGTTGTAGTGAGATGGTATCAATCGATCCTGGGGAGAATCACTGGAAGGGTTCCAGGGTGATAATGACGACTGAATGTCAGTCGCAGGCATTGTCTTTACCCTCAGAAAAGGGACGGTATGTTGGAAGAGTTCTAAGCTAGATACCGTGGCATACTAGACGATTAAGGCTGGATACATCGCGACTTAAGATGCTACCAAGGAGGATGTTTGGGTGTATATTGGTTCATGAGATGAACTACGTTCCAACCATTGTGAGACAATGGAGTTGTGGCTTATGCCAAGGAACGCCGGTCCCATCAGTGATCCAGACATATTCTAAGGCAGTATCACCTGATCATGGAGATGGTTGATCTCCAGGGTGATCAAGGTTCGGAGAGTAGACTCTGAGGACAACACGGCGGAGCCACTCACAAAGGCCTTTTCCCAGAGAGAGACTTTTATGGGATGGTTGGGTATGAGATACTACAACCACTGCTATCAGATGGCCCTAGTGCAAGTGGGAGATTGTTAGTTATATGTATGCCCTAGAGGCCATTACTATACATAGGATGTATATTGTAGTGGATGCTGGGACATATATAGGGAGGACTTTCTTGCCCGACATGATAGTATGCTATCTGGTTGATTTTTACCTTAACGTGTACACTGATTGTCTCTCTGTTACATGTTGGTAAAGCCTTTAGGATGTGTACTTGACTACCTGGACTATGATGCAGATCATACTAGTGGGGACATGGTAGTCCATAAGTACATCCTTCAAGATCCCTAGTCATGAGTATATCGAGACAGGGCATCGATATACCAGAGTAGACTAGCGTATACCTTCTCGACCCATACAGATGGGCGATGGATGATCCCATATCCATTGGTGTTTAACATCAGAGATGATATACGGGTGCTCTGTGGAGACTGGGTACACTGGACGGACTCGCCGAGAACTCCCAGATGGTATTATACCTTACGTCAGATGATAGTTCTCTGGTGACACTGGTACAGAGTAGTCTGTTGACCCGAGATCGTCATAGAGTCTTGTGTGGTTCCCACTGTGCTTTGATTTCCACCTTACCACGTCCAAGAGGGCGTGCAAAACGGTGGTTTTTTGGTACAGTCCCGAATCACATGGAGGCAATGAGCGATAGGAGGGGATTCGTCTCTCCCGGTATAGGGGGTTGATGTTGCGCTGTGTTCGATTGGCTATAACCGGAAATCCCTGGCCAGGGTTGCTGAGATTTACTGGTAAGTATTACCAGTAGTTTCTCAAACTGTTATAGACCTCATATCGACACGACTTATCGAGCTATTGGGGTCTGACGTTTACCACCCCTAGGCAAGATATGCGACATATCAGAAGAACAGACCGGACTGTACGGTAAGTGTTACTGGTTAGATTCACAGGAGTATGAGCGGGCTTGCTCGTCGATCTTCTGATCGCTCAATACCCGGGTGGCCGTTACGTTTAGCAGACCGCTTGCGGCTTGTGGGTGTTTGATTTGATCATCACCTGCTGCCGGCGTATTGAGGAGTCTTTAGAGTCCTACACAGAGGTTTCCTGGCTCAAGCGAAACGAAATAGGAGCGCATATGAGATATGTGCGGGAATGAGAATAATGCGTGTATGTGATACCATATTTCATTCTCGCGATGAATGTATCGAATGGTTGTATGCGATATAACCTAGTTATCGAATCAAGGATTGATTCGATAAGCCGATACATTTGATATTAGTCGGTTATATGTGGTAAGACCGGATCGTTAAATCAAGTGTTGATTTAATGATTTAATGTATAATTATATATTTGATATATTACTTTGCATTAACTAGTACTTGTTCACTTTAAATGGTTTTTCTCACTTGTTTGTGCACATTGTATATGTGATATATTTTTTGTGCACAAGTTTGTATCATGTTTGATGATACATGTTTACTTGGGTTTGTGTAAAGATTAAACCATGGTTATATGAATGGTTAGGGTTTTGTTTTCTTATTTATTTATTTATTTATTCTTTTTGGAAAATAAATGGCATAAAGAGAAAATGGTGGCTTTCTTTGTTTGCATCTTGAAGCTTCATGAAGCTTTGACTAAGTGACCATTTTGTCTCATGCTTAACCCTAACCACTCCACTTAACCCTAGTTCATTCTCTACACTTGACCATGGTTGTATTATGATAAGTATTGATTTTCTTTTCTATTTGAAAATAACCTATCATAATATTCATCTTCTTCTTCTTCTTCTTCACAAGAAAGAAAAGCTTGCCTCATCAATGGCAAGTGATGGAATCAAGTGAGAAATCCAATTCTAAAGTTAACCCACTTCCTATTTCTTCATCCTCTACCTCTTGCCAAGTAGTATAGGGTGTTTTCTTCACAAGTTTCATGACTTTGTGAAGTGGGAGCTTGATCTAGTGATGCCTCGACGTAGATCATCTGCGGCATCGAAGCCGACGACCAAGCCCGCCCATTTCTCCGATGAAGCCGATGCTAGAGTCCGGGATGCGATTTATAAAGCGAGGGGACTTCATCACGGAGCTATGGAGGTGGAGAACCGGATCTACAATGGTTGTATTTCCGTTCACTTAGTTATATTGTTAACTAGCTTCTTGTTTCGCCTAAAATTCTAGTTAACGATCCGTATTAGGGTTTCTCGGCACTTGTAAAATTTAAAACGGGCATGGTTGATGCCTTGTGAGACCTCATTAGCATGCCTAGGATCCCTACACTTGGCCGAACGGTTAAGCAAGTATTGTACGGTGAGATTGATCCTGACTAATTCTTCCGTTTTGGTTTGAGGAGGGATTCGAGAGACAGTGGGAGCCATCCTGTTTAGATAAATTAAAAACCAATCTAAAGTTGCAAGAGCATCATGCTGAGTGTTTTCTTCTCTCTCTCTCTTAATTGCAGCGACCAAGTGACTGCACCCAGGTTACATCTAGATAATAAAATGACTGAATCTGACTGTTATGACTGGCAAAGGTCTGTCCAGATGTCCATTGCCCATAACAAGCTGGGACACCTCTTAACTAATCCAACCCCTGCCGTCTCAGGTCCAGTTTCCCCTGTCATGGATATTGATATCCATAGGACATCGGGAAAAGACTGTGCGAAAGCCAAGTGCCTCGTGTTAGCCTCAGTTGATGGTTCATACCAGGGGCAGCACGAGAAGATGGACTTAGTTTCTATCTTCCTCCATAACAAAGATTTATATGGAGAGCAATCTCGTATCGCAAGATATGAGACCTCGAACGAATTGCTTCCAGCGAGGTTGGCTATCGGGTCATCTGTAAGGGGCAACGTCCTTACAGAGACCAGCACTTTTGAGCTCACGGACCTGAAGACCATGTTGAAGAACGGGTCAGGTGTTGACTTAGTTCTACAGTCTCTACCTGCTACCCTGAAGGAAACCAGGGAAGTAGAGAGAAAGGGAAAGGCAGAAGTTTCAGGACTGGATATAGTGGAAGAGGGACGTCCCTATTGTTGCGGGAATGAACATTGCCAGAAAGATTGCAGGGCTAGCATAGCCAGTAGACAGAATTCGAAGCATGTTGTGGCTTTGGCTTCGGATGTGTTTGTAATAGAGAACTGTATGTCAGTTAACCCTACTTCCTGGGTATTGGATACCGGATCAGGATCTCATATCTGTAATTCGTTACAGGATTTGAGAAACCGTAGGGTTATGAGGAAAGGTGATATGACTCTCAGGGTTGCTAACGGAATGAGCATAGATGCTGAATCCGTAGGGGAATATAACCTAGGACTGACAACTGGGCAGATATTGATTCTGCGTGACTGTTTGTATGTACCAGGTACGACTTGTAATATCATATCTGTATCCTTACTTTCTAAGGAAGGATATGATTTTACTTTTATAAGCGATGTAGTAAACATCCACCTAAATCAAGTTCTGATTGGGTCAGGTACATTAAATAACGGGATATACGTATTGAATCAAGCTCAGATCTTCAGTGTCCAAAACACACTTAAAAGAAAGTCTCCAGAATTAAATCAGGCTTTCTTATAGCATTGTAGACTGGGTCACATCAATGAGACACGATTAACAAAGTTACATAAAGAAGGATACTTGGATCCGTTCGAGTACCAGTCTTATGCCACCTGTGAATCTTTCCTCATGGGAAAGATGACGAAGAATCCATTCACTGGACACGGAGTAAGAGCGAGAGAGCTCTTGGGACTCATACACAGTGACGTGTGTGGTCCAATGTCTACACATGCGCGAAGCGGTTATTCATACTTCATTACTTTCACAGATGATTTATCTAGGTATGGACATGTCTTCTTAATGAAGCACAAATCCGAGGCCTTTGAGAAAGTTCGAGAATACAAGAATGAAGTTGAAAAACAAACAGGCAAAAGTATAAAAACACTGAGATCTGATCGAGGTGGTGAATACTTGAGTTCCGGGTTTCTGGACTACTTAAAGAGAATGGAATTCTCTCTCAGCGTACTCCTCCATACACACCACAACACAACGGTTTATCGGAAAGGCGGAATCGAACCCTATTGGATATGGTTCGTTCCATGATGAGTAAGGCTGAGGTACCGCGATCTTTCTGGGGTTATGCACTAGAAACTGCTGCATATCTCTTGAACAAAGCTCCAACCATGACCGTGCCTACTACCTCATATCAGATGTGATGTGGGAAGAAACCCTGTCTTCAATATCTGAAGATATGGGGATGTCCAGCTTTTGTTAAAAAGCAGCATACGGACAAGCTCGAGGCACGCTCAGTACTGTGTAAGTTTGTGGGATACCCGAAGAAATCCAGGGGGTATTTTTTCTATTACGCAGAGGAACAAAAGGTTTTTGTTTCTCGTCATGCCCACTTTCTGGAACATCAGTTTTTAGAAAAAGGTACAAGTGGGAGCGTAGTAGAACCGGAAGAAATTCCAGAACCACAAGCTATTATTGAAAGCTTGGAAGAGCCAGAAGGTTCAGGAGAACCGGACATTCCTGCGCCACTCCGCAGGAGTAGTAGGCAGTCTCATCCGCCCGAGAGATACTACGGTTTTCTCATAGACGGGGATAGAGAGGATTGCACAGTTGATTATGATGAGCCTACTAGCTTCCAGCAAGCCATTCAGAGCGGTGACTCGGTAAAATGGCTGGATGCAATGCGGACCGAGATGGAGTCCATGTACACCAACAAAGTTTGGACTTTGGACTTTGCTCCAGAAGGGGTAAAACCCGTAGGCTGCAAATGGATCTTCAGAAAGAAGATTGGTGTAGATGGGCAGGTTGAAACCTATAAAGCCAGGCTCGTTACAAAGGGTTTTCGTCAAAGACCTGGTTTTGACTATGACGAGACCTTTTCTCCGGTAGCTATGCTGAAATCCATTCGGATCCTTCTTGCCATTGCTGCTTTCTATGATTATGAGATCTGGCAGATGGATGTAAAGACGGTTTTTCGAAATGGAAATTTAGAAGAGTGTGTCTATATGGATCAGCCAGAGGGATTCATTCAGAGTGGGAGCAGCGGTAAGGTGTGCAAGTTGCTCAAGTCCATCTATGGACTAAAGGAGGCATCGCGGAGTTGGAATATCTGCTTTGATGATACTGTCAAGGAATTCGACTTTATCAAAAATCCAGATGAACCATGCATCTACAGTAAGATTGTAGGGAGAACTGTGGTATTCCTCGTCTTGTACGTGGATGACATTCTCCTAATAGGAAATGATATTCCTATGCTACCGTCAGTCAAAGGATTCTTGTCGCAGAGGTTCTCCATGAAGGACCTGGGCGATGCCAACTACATTCTGGGGATCCAGATCTATCGTGATAAATCTAAAAGGATGTTGGGACTTTCACAGTCCAGGTACATTGACACCATACTGAAAAGATTCAGTATGGAAGATTCCAAGCGCGGTAATTTACCGGCTTGTCACGGGATCACCCTCTCCAAAGAGATGTCTCCCAAGACTAATTTGGAAAGGGATCGCATGTCTATTATACCCTACGCTTCTGCGGTAGGCTCTATAATGTATGCGATGTTATGTACCAGACCAGATGTAGCATACGCATTGAGCGTTGTAAGCCGGTATCAGTCGGACCCAGGGGAGAAACACTGGATAGCGGTAAAGAACATTCTCAAGTACCTAAGAAGGACTAAGGAGATGTTCTTGGTATATGGTGGAAAAGACCTCCAAATCGAGGCCTTTGCTGACTCCAGCTTCTAGAGTGACAAGGATGACTCCATGTCCATGTCGGGTTATGTCTTTACCCTCAATGGAGGGGCGGTTTGCTGGAAGAGTTCCAAGCAGGAGACCGTTGTTGACTCAACTATGGAAGCGGAGTACATAGCTGCTTGCGATGCCGCAAAGGAAGCTGTCTGGATGAAGAAGTTCCTCACGGAGCTTCAGGTGGCTCTTACCATTGTTGATCCTGTAAGTCCATGCTACCTCTCCCGGTACTTTCGGGCATGCGGAATTTGACGAAAAACAATTTTCTTAGAGGTGGTAACATGGACTCAAAACCGGATCTTTGTTAAACATCTAACTAACAACCTATCTATGAGTTGCTAACTACTCGGTTTGGGGGTTATACCATTCTTTTTCTCGAACTCCTTCGTCTTCAAGCTTCGATGGTCGTCCGAATCGGCTTCTCCCCGTCGTCTCCTTGCGCCGAAGATAGATCCACCTGAAAGCTTAAACCTTTGGCTCCTTCTTCGATCTTTGAAGAAACTAGTTCACTCGGTTTGCTAAACCTTATGAACTAGAGTGAGTAGAGAAGAGTTTGTATGGGATTTTATCTATGGTTCTTGGTTCTCAACTTATGAGACAAGGGAACCATAGAGTCAAGAGAGGGAGAGCAAGAGGAGGAGATGAGAGCTCAAGAACAAGAGAGAGAATGAGCATGAAAGAATGAGAGAAGACTTTTCTCATTTGGCTCTCATAATCCAAATAAATCATAACACCTCATATCAATCAAGTACTATGTGATGGTTTAAGCAACCATAGCCATATCATTTCATGCACTCATTTTGCACAAAAGAGCAAGCAAGCAAAAGTCTTTGCCATGAAATGATAGCTATAGTTATCATGATGGTCAACTAGTCAAGCCTAGTCAGCCGGTCAACAAAGTCAACAAGTCAACAAAAGTCAACAAGTCAACAAAATCAATCCCTCAACAATCATGTCACCATAATACTTAATTAATATAATTGTTAATCACATATCATATTCTAATTTGGGTTGAACAAAAAATCAATAGTCAACTGTCAACGGTCAACAACCCTAATGAGAATCCTTTGCCTCTGTCTCTCCGTCAACTGTGCATACACACCCGCATCCGCGTCCCGAGGAACACGAATGCATACTGGATAAAACCAATCCCAAAAGGTACACTAGGATCTGGCTTAAACCAAAGCCCGCTAGTGTGAACTGTCCGGACACTGTACGTGCACAAGTGCACGGATGTGACCGAACCCTGTCGCAAAACCATGCGACCCATCGCAAAACCATGCGACCTCTATTCTTTTGCCTAAAGGCGAATAGCTTTCTGTGTGGGACTCTAAAGACTCGACACTACGCTGGCAGTGGGTTTAACCACAGACCGCAAGCGGCACTAGCTGTGCGTAACGGTCCCCAGGTAGATGCCCACAAGAAGACTGACGAGGCGAAACCCATCTGAACTCCTACTGAGCCTGAATGTGACATTTTTCGTACAGTCCGGTCTGTTCGTCTGATACATCGCATGGCGGGCCTAGGGGGCGGTAAACGTCAGTCCCCCAATAGCGGTACAAGTCGTGTCGGAGTGAAGCCCAAAACACCCTGAGATAACACTGGAAGCCTACCAGTATATCTTGTTTGCCCTGGACAAGGACTACTCGTGTAATGGCTCTCCTAGACACAGCGCGATGTCAACCCCTAATACCGGGAGAGACGAATCCTGTCTAACCGTCACTGCCTCCAAGTGCTTCGGAACTGCACCTAACTACCACCTGTTTGCACGACTCCTTTGAGCCGTGGTAGGGTAGTAATCAAAGTACAGTGGGAACACACTCGAGGCAAAGTGACAGTGTCAAGTCAGCGGACTAAGCTGTACTCATGTCACCTGGGAACTGATAACTGACGATAGGCATAATACCAACTAGTCAGTTCCCGACGAGTCCTGTCCAGTGAACTCGTAACCCAATGAGCACCCGCATACTATCTCAAGTACGACGTACCGACGGCTGTGGGACAGACCGTCTCCCATACTGGGATGAGAAGCGCATGCGCTAGTCTACTCCGGAGTATCGATGCCCTGTCTCTATAGTCCTGCGACCAGGGACCTGCATAAGGATGTGCTTATAGATTACCCAGCCCCATTAGTATGACTTCCATCACAACGCTAGTAATCAAGCAAATATCCTAAGGGCTCTACTAATGTGTATAGGCGATATACTAAAATAATCACATGTACACATTGAAGTAGAAACAAACCAAGTAGCATACTACTATTTTGAGCAAGATTGTATATACAAGGTGAATATCCCATGCTTCCATTAAGTAATATACAAACTAGTATGATACAGTAATGGCCTCTAGGGCATATACACTAACAATCTCCCACTTGCACTAAGGCCATGTACTGGCGTATCGAAGACCTATCATCTCGATCAGCCGCTCGAACTGAGTCTGGGGCAAGGCCTTGGTGAATGGATCTGCAGTGTTATCTTCTGAAGCGACTCTTCGAACCTCGATCTCCTGGCGATCCACGATCTCCCTGATCAGGTGATACCGCCTCAAGATGTGTCTGGATCTCTGATGGGATCTGGGTTCCTTCGCTAAAGCTATAGCCCCGTTGTTGCGCAATACAGCGGTATTGGATAAAAAATGGACGGAACCACCTGAAGCTCTTTCAAGAACTTCCTCATCTAGACAGCTTCTTTTGCGGCATCAGATGCAGCGATGTATTCCGCTTTCATCGTCGAGTCTGCAACGGTTTCCTGTTTGGAACTCTTCCAACACACCGCCCCTCCATTGAGGGTAAAGACAAAACCCGACATGGACTTGGAATCATCCTTGTCACTTTGGAAGCTGGAGTCAGCAAAGGCCTCGATCTGGAGGTCTTTTCCGCCATACACCAAGAACATCTCCTTAGTCCTTCTCAGGTACTTGAGAATGTTCTTTACCGCTATCCAGTGTTTCTCCCCAGGGTTTGACTGATACCGGCTTACCACACTCAGTGCATAAGCTACATCTGGTCTGGTACACAACATCGCATACATTATAGAGCCTACCGCAGAAGCGTAGGGAATAATAGACATGCGATCCCTCTCCAAATTAGTCTTGGGAGACATCTCTTTAGAGAGGGTGATCCCGTGACAAGCCGGTAGGTTACCGCACTTGGAATCTTCCATACTGAATTTCTTCAGTATGGTGTCGATGTACCTGGACTGTAAAAGTCCTAATATCCTCTTGGATCTATCACGATGGATCCGGATCCCCAGGATGTATGAGGCATCACCCAGGTCTTTCATAGAGAACCTGTGTGATAAGAACCCCCTGACAGATTGTAGCATAGGAATGTCATTTCCTATTAAGAGAATGTCATCCACGTACAAAATGAGGAATACTACAGTTCTCGCTACAAATCTACTATAGATGCATGGTTCATCTGGATTTTTGATAAAGCCAAATTCCTTGACCGTTTCATCAAAACAGATGTTCCAACTCCGCGATGCCTGCTTTAGTCCATAGATGGACTTAAGCAACTTGCACACCTTTCCGCTTCTCCCACTCTGAATGAAACCCTCTGGTTGGTCCATATAGACACACTCCTCTAAATTTCCATTTAGAAAAGTGGTCTTTACGTCCATTTGCCAGATCTCATAATCGTGGAAGGCAGCAATAGCAAGAAGGATCCGAATGGATTTCAGCATAGCCACTGGAGAAAAGGTTTCGTCATAGTCCAAGCCAGGTCTTTGACGGAAACCCTTTGCAACAAGTCTAGCTTTATAGGTCTCAACCTGTCCATCTACACCAATCTTCCTTTTGAAGATCCACTTGCATCCTACGGGTTTTACCCCGTCTGGAGCAATGTCCAACGTCCATACTTTGTTGGTGTACATGGACTCCTTTTTGGTCCGCATTGCATCCAGCAATTTTACAGAGTCAACGCTCTGAACGGCCTGCTGGAAGCTAGTAGGCTCATCATAATCTATGATGCAATCCTCTCTATCCTCGTCTATGAGAAAACCGTAGTATCTCTCGGGCGGATGAGACTTCCTACTACTCCTGCGGAGCGGCGTAGGAATGTCCTGTTCTTTTGAACCCTCTGGTTCCACTAAGCTTTCAGTAATAGCTCGTGGTTCTGGAATTTCTTCCAGTTCTACTGTGCTCCCACTTATCTGGTTTTCCAAAAACTCAGTTTCCAAGAAGTAGGCATGACGAGAAACAAAAACCTTTTGTTCCTCTTCGCAGTAGAAGAAATATCCCTTGGAGTTCTTTGGATATCCCACGAACTTGCACTGTACTGAGCGTGCCTCGAGCTTGTCCGCATGCTGCTTTTTGACAAAAGCTGGACTTCCCCATGTCTTAATGTGATTAAGATAGGGTCTCTTCCCACACCACATTTCATATGGTGTAGTAGGCATAGTCTTAGTGGGAACTCGGTTCAAAAGGTATGCAGCTGATTCTAGCGCATACCCCCAGAATGATCGCGGTAACTCAGCGTTACTCATCATGGACCGTACCATATCCAATAGGGTTCGGTTCCATCTCTCCGATACACCGTTATGTTGCGGAGTGTATGGAGGAGTAAGCTGAGAAAGAATTCCGTTATCTTTTAAATAGTCCAGGAACTCGGCACTCAAGTATTCACCACCTCGATCCGATCTTAGAATCTTGATACTTTTGCCGGTTTTTTTTCTACTTCATTCTTATATTCCTGGAACTTTCCAAAGGCTTCGGACTTATGTTTCATTAAGAAGACATAACCGTACCTTGAAAAGTCATCCGTAAAAGTAATGAAGTAAGAAAAACCGCTTCGCGCATGTGTAGACATTGGACCGCACACGTCGCTGTGTACGAGTCCCAAGAGCTCGCTCGCTCTTACTCCGTGTCCAGTGAACGGAGACTTAGTCATCTTTCCTTTGAGACAGGATTGACAAGTGGCATACGATTGATATTCGAACGGATTCAAATATCCTTCTGTATGTAACTTTGTCAACCTTCTCTCATTGATGTGACCCAGTCTACAATGCCATAAGAGAGTCTGATTTATTTTCGGAGACTTTCTTTTGTGTGTATTCTGGACATTGAAAATCTGTGGTTGGTTTAATACGTATATAGCATTGCTCAATGTACCTGACCTAATCAGAACTTTGATTAAGGTGAATGTTTACAACATTGCTTAAAAACGCAAATTCATAACCTTCTTTAGAAACTAAAGATACAGAAATGATATTACAAGTTGCGTTGGGTACAAAAAAGCAATTACGCAAAACCAAAACATGTCCATCTGACATTCCCAGGTGATAGTCCCCCACGGCTTTAGCATCCATGCTAGCTCCGTTCGCAACTCTGAGGGTCATGTCACCTGCTTTCAAAACACTACGGTTTCTCAACGCCTGCAAAGAATTACAGATATGAGATCCTGATTCGGTATCCAATACCCAGGAAGTAGAGTTTATTGAAAGACAGTTTTCAATAACATACACACCTGAAGCTGAAGCTGCAACCTGCTTCAATTCTTGTGTTCTGGCCTTCCAGGCCCTACAATCATTCTTCCAGTGTCCTTTCTTATGACAATAGAAGCATTCTTCCTTATCCACAAGCTTCCCCGCTTTCTTTGTTGCTTTTGCTTTTCCCTTCGTATCCACTTTACTAACACTGCCTCTTGGTTTGGCGGGGGCTTTCTTCTTCTTTCCCTTGGCTTTCGCCTTGGACCTAGAAGAAGATGATCCTCCTACAAACAAAGTGGATGTTTCCCTACCTTTCTGTAGGGTGCCCTCTGCGCTCCTCAGCATGTTTAGGAGCTCTGAAAGTTCAACTTCTTTTTCTTGTAAGTTGAAGTTCAGTATGAACTGGGCGTAAGTGGAAGGAAAGGACTGGAGAACTAAGTCCGTATAGAGCTCACTCTCCAATGTGGTCCCTAGGTCCGCGAGCTCCTCAATGTAGCCGATCATCTTAAGCACGTGTTCTGCTACTGATGATCCGACGGCCATCCTAGCCGAAAATAACTTTTCGACGCTTCGTATCTTGCGATACGAGTTTGCTCTCCATACAATTCTTTTATATGAAGAAATATGGATTCCAAGTCCATATTCTCGTGCCTCCTCTGATGTTCATTGTCCATAGAGGCAAGTACGAGGCACTTGGCCTTCGCGCTATCAATCTCCCAAGTCTTACGGATTTCCTTATCCGCGACGCTGGAAGTGGGACCAGGGACAGGGGGAGCTTTGGTGGTAAGAAGATACCCCAGCTTTTCGTAAGTGATAGCCATTTTGACATTCCTGAGCCAATCTTTGTAGTTTGGCCCTGTCAGTATGTTTTTATCTAGAAGTAACTTAAGTTTAGTCATGTCGATTGGTCGCTGCAATTAGGAGAGAGAAGAAACACTCAGCTTGATGCTCTTGCAAGTTTAGAATGGTTTTTAATTTGTCTAAACAGGATGGCTCCCACTGTTTCTCGAATCCCTCCTCAAACCAAAAAGGAAGAATTAGTCAGGATCAATCTCACCATACAATACTTGCTTAGCCGTTCAGCCAGGCCAGTGTCAGTACTTCGAGGGAGGTTTTCCAACGCTTTCGCAAAGTTCCTTAATTAAATAACCTCTTTTCCCTGGGGGCGTAGCCCCGCTAACACCTTTCTAGACACCTACTAGGTTTATAGCATTGATCGTTTAGTGAGAAATTTCCCGAGGAGTAGCATATACTAACAGTAGGATCGGGATCCAAATATCATCGCGTGACGAAACTGAAGGAATCCTACCAGAATCATCACACTCCAAATGGTATGCAACACTAGCAAGTTTCAGTTCTTTTGAAACTCCCGATGTGGATTTTTGCCCCATGTTCTTATGACCTTGACTTTGGCCAACAAATCATAAGTCACATGTCAAGTTCTTCCCGTCGTTCTCCAGGTTAATTTGAATCCACCCGCACCTACCCTTGACTTTGGCCAACAAGACAGTACGACTGTTCCAAACTAACGCATCTATCTATGCTGCACATGAATACCCAATAGCTACCAATCACTATGCCTTGACTTTGGCCAACAAACATAGCTTGAATACTATTGACCATCCATGTAAAACGACGGAGGGCTACGAATGGTTTTGGCTAAACCGTGAACGTAGTGAACTTGATATAATCGATGGAACGAGATAGATTTTAAAAGGAGTGGCTCAAACTCCGCATTTTAAAAGTTTGTTTTGAAAAGAACCGAGTGGTTTTTCGAAACTGTTCCAACGACTTTAACTTGGTTTATTTTCTTGCATTAGTTCTTTTAATGCGTGATATTCTTGCATTAGTTCTTTTAATGCGTCCCATCATTTAATCCTACCATTGCAGAAAACAACCAAAATATGACGTACGCGTATGCCATTCGCATTCGCCACGGGGCACCGTCATTACCCGTTAGGTTACTTAACTAACGACAGAGTGGGGGCTGGGCTAGCGCGGCTGTAA
Organism: Agapanthus africanus; assembly: GCA_030015575.1. Lineage (NCBI taxonomy): Eukaryota > Viridiplantae > Streptophyta > Magnoliopsida > Asparagales > Amaryllidaceae > Agapanthus > Agapanthus africanus. The sequence continues at coordinate 224,191,788 of JASDDO010000029.1, forward strand.
AACATAAGCAACGCCTAAATAATATCAGATATAGATATTCTGCAATGATAGCCATTTCAGATCACAAATGAACACATTGGATATACTAGGAACCCGCAATTCGTACAAGCCTGTAACGAAAAGCAGATTACACGGTCGCGGTGAATAGCCAAAACCCCACCCAAGACCCCTACGGGTGCGGCAAACTACCCGCCAAGTACCCGAAGCGAAGCAACCTCCCTCAACTCCGTGAGTAGGCCACTCGGCACTTCGGCATACCTGGTAGTTTTTGCACCCCCTCCATGGGTCTATCCTAGGAGCAAAAACAGTAAAAAGAAATTATACAATGACGGATACAACCCCGACCCGGTTGTGCGGCCATACAAATAATTATTACATCAATTTACAAATTTACATGAATTGAAAGAAAAGAAAACTCTCGTCTCACAACCCCCGACTATTCACCCGCGACAATCCAATGAATTCATATACACATTCCAATAACATTACAGATCACAGATTTGTATAACCCCCACTAATCGACATATAGCGATTAGCAGATGTTCAATACAAATATCACATCACAGAAAAACCCGTCAGCTTAAGTCTTTTAGAAGTTCGATCAAAAATACGGATTTTCAGGACCCCAAAAATAAAATTTTCGTTCTGGAAAATCTGGGCTGAAAATATATATTCCAAAAATCCCAAAATAACCCTATGAGCAAACTGCAAAGAAGAAACCCCATGACCGAGTCAACTCGGCCGCGGTTCAGCGGCGGGAGCAAGATCCCTCCGCGGAACCGCGGCGCTTTGATCGAGTTAGGGGGTCAAATTTTTGCAGTTTCTTCAGAAAACCCTGAGTCAATTTTTGGTGTATCTCAAAAAAAATTTCCAGCACTTTTAAAATCGACAGAAAGTTTAAAAAACGGGGTTCGTTTTGCGAATTTTTCTTTGATCGATCTTCTAGCTACTTTGCTAACATTTTAGATAGAGTTTAACTAGGCTCTGATACCACTGTAAGTCCATGCTACCTCTCCCGGTACTTTCGGGCATGCGGAATTTGACGAAAAATAATTTTCTTAGAGGTGGTAACATGGACTCAAAATCGGATCTTTGTTAAACATCTAACTAACAACCTAACTATGAGTTGCTAACTACTCGGTTAGGGGGTTATACCTTTCTTTTTCTCGAACTCCTTCGTCTTCAAGCTTCGATGGTCGTCCGAATCGGCTTCTCCCCGTCGTCTCCTTGCGCCGAAGATAGATCCACCTGAAAGCTTCAACCTTTGGCTCCTTCTTCGAACTTTGAAGAAACTAGTTCACTCGGTTTGCTAAACCTTGTGAACTAGAGTGAGTAGAGAAGAGTTTGTATGGGATTTTATCTATGGTTCTTGGTTCTCAACTCATGAGACAAGTGAACCATAGAGTCAAGAGAGGGAGAGCAAGAGGAGGAGATGAGAGCTCAAGAACAAGAGAGAGAATGAGCATGAAAGAATGAGAGAAGACTTTTCTCATTTGGCTCTCATAATCCAAAAAAATAATAGCATCTCATATCAATCAAGTATTATGTGATGGTTTAAGCAACCATAGCCATATCATTTCATGCACTCATTTTGCACAAAAGAGCAAGCAATCAAAAGTCTTTGCCATGAAATGATAGCTATAGTTATCATGATGGTCAACTAGTCAAGCCTAGTCAACCAGTCAACAAAGTCAACAAGTCAACAAAAGTCAACAAGTCAACAAAGTCAATCCCTCAACAACCATGTCACCATAACACTTAATTAATATAATTGTTAATCACATATCATATTCTCATTAGGGTTGAACAAAAAATCAATAGTCAATTGTCAACGGTCAACAACCCTAATGAGAATCCTCTGCCTCTGTCTCTCCGTCAACTGTGCATACAAACCCGCATCCGCGTTCCGAGGAACACGAATGCATACTGGATAAAACCAATCCCAAAAGGTACACTAGGATCTGGCTTAAACCAAAGCCCGCTAGTGTGAACTGTCCGGACACTGTACGTGCACAAGTGCACGGATGTGACCGAACCCTGTCGCAAAACCATGCGACCCGTCGCAAAACCATGCGACCTCTACTCTTTTGCCTAAAGGCGAATAGCTTTCTGTGTGGGACTCTAAAGACTCGACACTACGCTGGCAGTGGGTTTAACCACAGACCGCAAGCGGCACTAGCTGTGCGTAACGGTCCCCAGGTAGATGCCAACAAGAAGACTGACGAGGCGAAACCCATCTGAACTCCTACTGAGCCTGAATGTGACATTCTCCGTACAGTCCGGTCTGTTCGTCTGATACATCGCATGGCGGGCCTAGGGGGCGGTAAACGTCAGTCCCCCAATAGCGGTACAAGTCATGTCGGAGTGAAGCCCAAAACACCCTGAGATAACACTGGAAGCCTACCAGTATATCTTGTTTGCCCTGGCCAGGGACTACTCGTGTAATGGCTCTCCTAGACACATCACGATGTCAACCCCCTATACCGGGAGAGACGAATCCTATCTAACCGTCACTGCCTCCAAGTGCTTCGGGACTGCACCCAACTACCACCTGTTTGCACGACTCCTTTGAGCCGTGGTAGGGTAGTAATCAAAGTACAGTGGGAACACACTCGAGGCGAAGTGACAGTGTCAAGTCAGCGGACTAAGCTGTACTCATGTCACCTGGGAACTGATAACTGACGATAGGCATAATACCAACTAGTCAGTTCCCGACGAGTCCTGTCCAGTGTACTCGTAACCCAACGAGCACCCGCATACTATCTCAAGTACGACGTACCGACGGCTGTGGGACAGACCGTCTCCCACACTGGGATGAGAAGCGCATGCGCTAGTCTACTCCGGAGTATCGATGCCCTGCGACCAGGGACCTGCATAAGGATGTGCTTATAGATTACACAGCCCCACTAGTGTGACTGCCATCACAACGCTGGTAATCAAGCAAAGATCCTAAGGGCTCCACTAATGTGTATAGGCGATATACTAAAATAAACATATGTACACATCGAAGTAGAAACAAACCAAGTAGCATACTACTATTTTGAGCAAGATTGTATATACAAGGTGAATATCCCAAGCTTCCATTAAGTAATATACAAACTAGTATGATATAGTAATGGCCTCTAGGGCATATACACTAACAGATCCAATACTGTTGTATTGCGACAACAACGGCGCTATAGCTTTAGCGAAGGAACCCAGGTCCCATCAGAAGTCCAGGCATATTTTGAGGCGGTTCCACCTGATCAGGGAGATCATTGATCGCCGGGAGATCATGGTAAAGAGAGTAAATTTAGAAGATAACACTGCAGATCCACTCACGAAAGCCCTACCCCGGACTCAGTTCGAGCGGCTGATCGAGATGATAGGTCTTCGATACGCCAGTACATGGCCTTAGTGCAAGTGGGAGATTGTTAGTGTATATGCCCTAGAGGCCATTACTGTATCATACTAGTATGTATATTACTTAATGGATGCTTGGGATATTCACCTTGTATTGACAATCTTGCTCAAAATGGTAGTATGCAACTTGGTTTGTTTCTTCTTTAATGTGTACATGTGTTTATTTTATTATATCACCTATACGCATTAGTGGAGCCCTTAGGATCATTGCTTGATTACCAGTGTTGTGATGGCAGTCACACTCGTGGGGGCTGGGTAATCTATAAGCACATCCTTATACAGGTCCCTAGTCGCAGGACTATCGAGACAGGGCATCGACACTCCGGAGTAGACTAGCGTATGCGCTTCTCATCCCAGCAGGGGAGACGGTCTGTCCCACAACCGTCAGTACGTCGTACTTGAGATAGTATACGAGTGCTCGTTAGGTTACGGGTACACTGGACAGGACTCGTCGGGAACTGATTGGTTGGTATTAAACCTATCGTCAGTTATCAGTTCCCAGGTGACATGAGTACAGCTTAGTCCGCTGACTTGACACTGTCACTTCACCTCGAGTGTGTTCCCACTGTACTTTGATCACTACCCTACCACGGCTCAAAGGAGTCGTGCAAACAGGTAGTAGTTGGGTGCAGTCCCGAAGCACTTGGAGGCAGTGACGGTTCGACAGGATTCGTCTCTCCCGGTATTGGGGGTTGACATCGCGCTGTATCTAGGAGAGCCATTACACGAAAAGTCCCTGGCCAGGGCAAGCGAGATATACTGGTAGGTTTCAAGTGCTATCTCAGGGTGTTCTGGGCTTCACTTCGACACGACTTGTACCGCTATTAGGGAACTGACGTTCACCGCCCCCTAGGCCCGCCATGCGATGTATCAGACGAACAGACCGGACTGTATGGAGATTGTCACATTCAGGCTCAGTAGGAGTTCAGATTGGTTTCACCTCATCAGTCTTCTTGTCGGCATCTACCTGGAGACCATTACGCACTGCTAGTGCCGCTTGCGGTCTGTGGTTAAACCCACTGCTAGCGTAGTATCGAGTCTTTAAAGTTCCGCACAGAAAGCTATTCGCCTTTAGGAAAAAGAGTAGAGGTCGCATGGTTTTGCGACAGGTCGCATGGTTTTGCGACAGGGTTTGGTCACATCCGTGCACTTGTGCACATTTAGTATCCGGACAGTTAACACTAGCAGGCTTTGGTTTAAGCCAGATCCTAGTGTACGTTTTGGGATTGGTTTTATCTCGTTTGTATTCGTGTTCCTCAGAATGCGGATACGGGTGTGTATGCACAGTTGACAGAGAAACAGAGGCGGAGGATTCTCATTGGGGTTGTTGACTGTTGACTGTTGACTATTGACTTTTTACTAAACCCTAATGAGAATAAGAAATATGATTAGCAATAATATTAATTAAGTATTATAGTGACATGGTTGTTGAGGGGTTGACTTTGTTGACTTGTTGACTTTGTGGACCGGTTGACTAGGTTGGACTAGTTGACCATCATCATCACAATGGTTGTCATTTTCATGCAAACACTTTTGCTTGCTTGTTGTGGTTTGCAAAATGAGTGCATGAAAATGATATTGCCTTTGACATGATATGAACCATCACATAATACTTGATTATCATTATGGCTCATGATGCTTTTGGATTATGAGAGGGTGAATGAGAAAAGAGAGGCTCATTCTTTCATTTGCTTTCTCTCTCCTTTGAGCTCTCTCATTCTCTTGTTCTCACCCTCTTCCTCTTTCTCTCTCTACCTCAAGGCAAAACATTCTCATGTGTTGAGACTCATTGCCGTAGAGATAAAAAGACACCAAAACAATCCTCTACTCACTCTAGTTCACAAGGTTTAGCAAACCGAGTGGACTAGTTTCTTCAAAGATCGAAGAAGAAGCCAAAGTCAGAAGCTTTCGGGTGGATCGATCTTCGGCGCAAGGAGACGACGGGGTGAAGCCGATCCGTACACCATCAAGGGTTGAAGACGAAGGAGTTCAAGAAAGATATAACCCCCTAACCGAGTAGTTAACAACTCCTAGTTAGGTTAGGTTGTTAGGTAGATAGTTTAACAAAGATCCGTTTTGAGTCCATGTTACCGCCTCTAGAAAATTGTTTTTCATTATTGTAGGGTTCCTAGGCACCCTAATGAGGTCTCACAAGGCATCAACCATGCCAATTTCAAATTTAAACGGTGCCGAGAAACCCTAGAACGGATCGTTGGCTAGATTTCTAGGCAAAAAAGCAAACTAGTTAACACTTAACTAAGAGATACGGAAATACAACCTTTGTAGATCCGGTTCTCCACCTCCACGGCTCCGAGATGAGGTCCTCTCCGCTGTCCAAATCAAATCCGGGCTCTAGCGTCGGCTTCATCGGAGAACGAGAGGGCAAGGTCGTCGGCTTCGTGCCGAAGATGATCTACGTCGAGGCATCGCTAGATCGAGCTCCAACTTCACCATGTCAAGAAAACTTGTGAAGGAAACACACTCTACTACTTGGCAAGAGGTAGAGGATGAAGAAATAGGAAGTGGGTTCAATTTAGAATTGGATTTCTCACTCTTTATCATCAATCACCATTGATGACCTCAAGGTTTTCTTCTTGAGTTCAAGGAAGAAGAAGAAGAAATGATATGATAAGTTAATTTTAAAAAGAAAATAAATAGAATACTTATCATACTTTCAACCTTAGTTAAGTCTAGAGAAAAGACCATGGTTAATGGAATGATTAGGGTTAAGGATAAGAACAAAATGGTCACTAGGTCAAAGTCTTCAAGAAGCTTCAATATGAAACAAAATTAGCCACCATTTTCTCTTTATGCCTTTTCTAATTATTTCCAAAATGAATAAATAGATAAATAAATAAGAAAAGGAAATAAAACCCTAATCATAAGTTTAACCATGGTTTAATTCTTTACACTTAACCAAGTAAACATGAATCATCAAACATGATACAATAATATGCACAAAAAGTATATCACATATACAACTTGTACATCCAAGAGAGAAAATCCATATAAAGTGAACCAATACTAGTTAATGCAAAGTAATATATCAAATACATAATTATACATTAAATCATTAAATCAACACTTGATTCAATGATCCGGTCATGTCGCACATAACCGACTAGTATCCAATGTATCGGCTTATCGAATCAATCCTTGATTCGATATCTAGGTTATATCGAATATAACCAATCGATACATTCATCGCGAGAATGGAATACGGTATCACATACACGTATTATTCTCAGTCCCGCACATATCTCATATGCGCTCCTATTTCGTTTCGCTTGAACCAGGAAACCTCTGTGTAGGACTCTAAAGACTCGTCAATACGCCGGCAGCAGGTGATGATCATATCAAGCACCCACAAGCCACAAGCGGTCTGCTAAACGTAACGGCCACCCGGGTATTGAGCGATCTGAAGATCGACGAGCAAGCCCGCTCACACTCCAGTGAATCCAACCAGTAACACTACCGTACAGTCCGGTCTGATCGTCTGATATGTCGCATATCTCGCCTAGGGGTGGTAAACGTCAGACCCCAATAGCTCGATAAGTCGTGTCGATATGAGGTCTATAACAATTCAAGAAACTACTGGTAACACTTACCAGTAAATCTCAGCAACCCTGGCCAGGGATTTCCTGTTATAGCCAATCGAACACAGCGCAACATCAACTCCCTATACCGGGAGATACGAATCCCCTCCTATCGCTCATTGCCTCCATGTGACTCGGGACTGTACCCAAAAACCACCGTTTTGCACGCCCTCTTGGACATGGTAAGATGGAAATCAAAGCATAGTGGGAACCACACAAGACTCTATGACGATCTCGGGTCAACAGACTACTCTGTACCAGTGTCACCAGAGAACTGCCATCTGACGTGAGGTATAATACCATCTAGGAGTTCTCGGCGAGTCCGTCCAGTGTACCCAGTCTCCACTGAGCACCCGTATATCATCTCTGATGTCAAACACCAATGGATATGGGATCATCCATCGCCCATCTGTATGGGTCGAGAAGGTATACGCTAGTCTACTCTGGTATATCGATGCCCCATCTCGATACACCCACGACTAGGGACTTTGAAGGATGTACTTATGGACTACCATGTCCCCACTAGTATGATCTGCATCATAGTGCAGGTAGTCAAGTACACATCCTAAGGGCTTTACCAACATGTAACAGAGAGACAATCAGTATACACGTTAAGGTAAAGAGCAACCAGATAGCATACTATCATGTCGAGCAAGAAAGTCCTCCCTATATATGTCCCAGCATCCACTACAATATACATCCTATGTACAGTAATGGCCTCTAGGGCATACATATAACTAACAATCTCCCACTTGCACTAGGACCATCTGTAGCAGTGGTTGTAGTATCTCATACTCAACCATCCCATAAAAGTCTCTCTCTGGGAACAGGCCTTTGTGAGTGGATCCGCTGTGTTGTCCTCAGAATCTACTCTCCTTACCTCGATCACCCTGGAGATCAACTATCTCCATGATCAGGTGATGCGGCCTCAGAATACGCCTGGGTCACTGATGGGACGGGTGTTCCTTGGCATAAGCCACAACTCCATTGTCTCACAATGGTAGGAACGAAGTTCATCTCATGAACTATTGCACACCCAGACTGTCTCTATGGTAGCATCTTAAGTAGCGATGTATTCATCCTTTATCGTCTAGTATGCCACGGTATCTAGCTTGGAACTCTTCCAACATACCGTCCCTTTACTGAGGGTAAAGACAATGCCTGTGACTGACACTCAGTCATCATTATCACCCTGGAACCATTCCAGTGATTCTCCCCAGGGTCGATTTGTTAGTTATATGTATGCCCTAGAGGCCATTACTATGCATAGGATGTATATTGTAGTGGATGCTGGGACATATATAGGGATGACTTTCTTGCTCGACATGATAGTATGCTATCTGGTTGATCTTTACCTTAACGTGTACACTGATTGTCTCCCTATTACATGTTGGTAAAGCCCTTAGGATCTGTACATGACTACCTGGACTATGATGCGGATCATACTAGTGGGGACATGGTAGTCCGTAAGTACATCCTTCGAAGTCCCTAGTCGTGGGTGTATCGAGACGGGGCATCGATATACCAGAGTAGACTAGCGTATACCTTCTCGACCCATACAGATGGGCGATGGATGATCCCATATCCATTGGTGTTTGACATCAGAGATGATATACGGGTGCTCAGTGGAGACTGGGTACACTGGACGGACTCGCCGAGAACTCCCAGATGGTATTATACCTCACGTCAGATGGCAGTTCTCTGGTGAAACTGGTACAGAGTAGTCTGTTGACCCGAGATCGTCATAGTGTCTTGTGTGGTTCCCACTGTGCTTTGATTTCCATCTTACCACGTCCAAGAGGGCGTGCAAAACGGTGGTTTTTGGGTACAGTCCCGAGTCACATGGAGGCAATGAGCGATAGGAGGGGATTCGTCTCTCCCGGTATAGGGAGTTGATGTTGCGCTGTGTTCGATTGGCTATAACAGGAAATCCCTGGCCAGGGTTGCTGAGATTTACTGGTAAGTGTCACCAGTAGTTTCTCGAATTGTTATAGACCTCATATCGACACGACTTATCGAGCTATTGGGGTCTGACGTTCACCACCCCTAGGCGAGATATGTGACATATCAGACGATCAGACCGGACTGTACGGTAGTGTTACTGGTTGGATTCACTGGAGTGTGAGCGGGCTTGCTCGTCGATCTTCGGATCGCTCAATACCCGGGTGGCCGTTACGTTTAGCAGACCGCTTGCGGCTTGTGGGTGTTTGATATGATCATCACCTGCTGCCGGCGTATTGACGAGTCTTTAGAGTCCTACACAGAGGTTTCCTGGCTCAAGCGAAACGAAATAGGAGCGCATATGAGATATGTGCAGGACCGAGAATAATGCGTGTATGTGATACCGTATTCTGTTCTCGCGTTGAATGTATCGAATGGTTGTATGCGATATAACCTAGTTATCGAATCAAGTATTGATTCGATAAGCCGATACATAGGATACTAGTCGGTTATATGCGATATGACCGGATCGTTAAATCAAGTGTTGATATAATGATTTAATGCATAATTATATATTTGATATATTAGTTTGCATCAACTAGTATCGGTTTACTTAAGATGGATATTCTCACTCGGGTGTGCGCATTGTATATGCGATATATTTTTTATGCACTTGATTGTATCATGTTTGATGATGCATGTTAACTTGGTTAAGTGTACAGTTTAAACCATAGTTAAGTTAATGATTAGGGTTTTCCTTACCTTATTTATTTATTTATTTATTAAGGAAAAGATTAAAGAGAAGAATGGTGGCTTTCTTTGTTTCTAGTTGAAACTTCATGAAGGTTTGACCAAAGCTACCATTCTTGTCTTCTTCTCCTAACCCTAACCATTTAACTAACCTTGGTTAAATCTCTAGACTTGACTATAGTTAATGATATGATAAGTATTATATTTTCTTTTCTATTTTAATTAACTTATCATATCATTTCTTCTTCTTCTTCCTTGAACTAAAGAAGAAAACCTTGAGGTCATCAATGGTGATTGATGGAAATGAGTGAGAAATCCAAATCGAAAGTCTACCCACTTCCTATTTCTTCATCCTCTACCTCTTGCCAAGTAGTAGAGTGTGTTTTCTTCACAAGTTTCATGACTTGGTGAAGTTGGAGCTTGATCTTGCGATGACTCGACGTAGATCATCTTCGGCATGGACATCGACGACCTAGCTTGCCCATTCTCCGACGAAGCCGACGCTAGAGCCCGGGAACTCATTTGGACAGCGAGGGGACTTCGTTGCGGAGCTATGGAGGTGGAGCACCGGATCTACAAAGGTTGTATTTCCGTATTCCTTGTAGTTAAGTGTTAACTAGTTTCATTTATTCGCCTAGATATCTAGCCAACGATCCGTAGTCTAGGGTTTCTCGGCACCGTATTTTTGAAATTGGCATGGTTGATGCCTTGTGAGACCTCACTAGTGTGCCTAGGAACCCTACAGTGGTATCAGAGCTGTAACATTTCAAAAAAATAAAATATTATTTTTGGGAATTTTCATAATTTTTAATGAATATTTTAATAGTCGGTGTAATTAAATACCGATAAAGGGTGAAAATTCGGGAGAAAATTTTAGAAATTCTAAAATAGGGTATTTTGTGGAAGTATGTCATTTTTAAGCTTTTATGGTTACGTATATGTTATTTTGGTGTAAATCGCGATTGACAATCGCTAAGTGGATTTTTGGCTTTTTGTGCAAAAATGTGCACATGACATTTTCTACACCTGTTTCTTGTTTTGGTCATGGTAGCCTAGGGTTGGACCATGTTTAGATGACCATGGTGGGTTGAACCATTTGATTAGAGCTGGGGTTATGTCGACTGTGTAGGGAGAAGTGAGCCATGGTGGCTTGATGTCTTGTGAGCATTGTTTTGGAGAAAGAGAGAGATGGTTAGGATGTGCCATGATCCATCCCATTTCATTATTCCTTGTGTTTTGTTACCCTCTCTCACATCTCTCCCCACAACATAACATCCCCTTAAAGAAAACCACCAGCAGCAGGTGCTGAAACATTACAACAGCCTTACATCAGCTCCTGATATACCATATCAGCCCCCATTCTCTCACATCAACAGCTACATCAGCTCCATAGCTGATCTACACCAGCCCCTAACACATTTCAGCCCCCATTGCTGACCTACACACTCACTTCAGCCTCCATCAACGCATCAACTACTGATACACCACATCAGCCCCTAAATTTCAACACTTCAGCTGCCCAACAGCTACATCAGCTGCTGAAATGACAACACATTTCAGCCACCTATATACCTCAGCTGCATCAGCCCCTTATACAGCAACAAGAGCTTCAGCCTCATCACCACCACACCACCACAACCACTCCCATAACATACAACTTCAGTAGCAGCTGCAACAACAACCTAAAGATTACCACAACACCAAAATAACAACAGCATCAGCAAATGGAGTAGCAGCCTGATGCAGCAACAGCCCAATGAGTAGCTTAGCATGCTGCACAGCCCTTCCACCTCATCTTCCTTCCCTTCTCCTTCCTCCTAGGACCCTCTCGAGGTATAATCTCGCAACCCAAACTCTTTTCTTGCCAAGTTATAGTTGTTTAGCTGAAATATCGTGTTACTACGTGAATTAGTGCTAGTTTAGGAAATTTGAGCGAGACTTGACAAAGTATTGGTTTGGAATGTTGGTATAACCTTATTAGGAGCTGTTGATATCAGTTAAGCATAGATCTAACCCAGATTGGACACATTTCAAACATGGAACCAAAAACAGAACAGTTTCATTTCGGTTTGCGAGGATATATGGCGTGCAGGTGAATCTGGAGTAATCCGGGGTCATTACGGGGAAAGTAAACAATACTAAGGGCTTAGGTAGACCACCAGGAGACCACCCTATGCAGACGAGAGCCCAAATCCCTTGTAGGGCCGGCCAGGCCGGTTTTTAGGGGTATGTGTTCGGGCCCCCTGTAAAATTAGGTGCCCAAATGGCTTCGGTAGGTCATATTTACCCTGTATATCACCCCAGAGTTGTTTAATTGCCTTGTTTTGACCTGAACAGAAATCTGGGACCACTTTTCTGGGTTGCTGCCATGTTTTTCATGATGTTTATAGATTTAAGTTTTGGTATTTGGTGATTCGTTTCTGTCGGGTGGCGTTTGGACGTCAACGACAGCGGATATTGGCTGTGTTTGCACACAAGGTCACAGGTTTTTACCTATGGGCGTAGCGTGCACCATTTTGGTTTCCGACATGGTTTTCATGAGTTTTAGCGTGTGATATCCTTGTAGGTACCCCACGTGGCGTCGAGGCGTTGGAGATGCAAATTAAGACATCGGCACCGGCACGCTTAAAGAAAGGTGAGTAGATTTATATCTACGGGGAGAAGTCGGGTTGATGGCGTATAGCACCCCCGCAGTCCGTGGTGATGTATACGGATGCGTATACACACTTACAATTATTATATGTTGTTTGGGAAATTACTGATGTTTAGGATGGATAATTGGTGGACTTGGATGATTTAGTATTGCGGACCCTAGGTAGTGGGTGCACTACACATACCTATACACATATACATACTTGCATACATTCCTACTCATACGTGCCTATGGGATTCTATATTGTCATGTGTTCATATGGGTATGAGACCATGTGATCACATGCAGATTTGAGGATGATACATGGGATTGAGATGGGTCGTTGATATTTGATCCAAGGTTATGATGTCGGTGATATGATAAAATTCATAATTAAGATACACCTTGATACTTTAGAGGATATTGGGAATGATAATGCCATAGTAGCAGCGATATATATATTATTTGATCGACATGTGATTTTGATAAACGATGGGATATGATATGTTATGATATGACAGGATACCTGTGATAGGCCACTTTAGGCGATGTATACTCAGATGATGATATTGATAAAGAGAATACTCGATGAATGATATGACAAATGCGATATTGACCCGTACCCAGATTGGGGAGGCCGTACGACGGATTTACGTACGAGCTATAATTTGACGTTTGATCCACCTACTTGACTTGGGAATAACCAATTATAGGGATATGGTATCGGATGTAATATGATCGAGGCGGGATCACCGACTATATATGTATATTTATATGTATTGACTCAGAGGTTAGGCGGGTTACCTTACCTGCATTTAGCCTTTTTTGCTCAGCCTTATAGTTGGTGTAGCTATAGGATTCTTATGACATTAGATGCAGTTTAGTGATCATGGTGTTCAGTATTTCAGCTCCCGCATATCATTATTGTTGCACTGCATCGCATACTGCTATGATTCATATTCTATTATTTATATCCTGCTGCTAGGACACCAGCACCATTACCGATGATGCGTATGTACCACGTACACTTATTTGCTGTCGCACACACATCTTCATCGGTAATTGCCATGTCACGTACACTTAGAGAATATTATTGCCTGATTTAGCTTGTTAGCTAGTAGTGACATGATATTAGTGTACTTGCCATATATACCAGCTTGACATTGTAGTTATTACTTGTCACTTCATGCATGCTGTTATTCACTATATGATGCATTCATGGATTCTCATGCTTATATTCATGATTTCATATGCTATTGATGATTTGGATTCTAGTTTCCATGAGATTTTCTGAATTTGCAGGAAAACCGCAAAACATATATATAAACTGCTTTCTCTTTTTAATAAAAAATGCGGTTTTTCCTTGATGTTCGAGTCGTCCACCATGAGTTTTGCTGATGGATTTCGAGACCCGATTCGAGGAGGCGGATGAACCGTTTTGGGTACATGGTGGGCTCGGTGTGGTACCCCGGGGCAAGAAGATCGCAGGAGATGGCGTTGAGCCTGGCACGGGAGCACTACCGACCGGTGATATTACCCGACACGTCGGATATCTGGAGGATACCGTCGTAGTCATGAGATGGATGGTAGGAGCCGATCTGGACTGACGGCGCCCTAGATTTTGTGATTGAGACATTGAGATTTCGAGATATTGAGATACAGAGATTGTGATACAGAGGTATCGAGATACTGAGACTTATGTTTTGTGCCGATGCTAGGCACTGTTTATGCTGATTTCATTTATGATACCTCATTTTAAAAATACAGAAATCTCACAAGGTTACAAAAGCAGTTTCTTCTGTATATGCATTCTGTTACATGCATTCATACATCATCTATATGATACATTGTTACCTGATGCACTGACATGGACATATGGGATTACACTTGGGTTATATATTTACACTAGCCATGGTTAGAGATTACTGGTTATATATTTGAGTATTATATATATTGATCGTATGACCTAGGATTGCGTCATACATGCGATTTTCTGTTCGTAGATCTTTTTCTACTCACGAGTTGGCAACTCACCCCCGTTGTGCCCCAGTTTCTTGCAGGTGTTGCCGTACGGATTTCATTACGGTTTTGCGGGCACTGTACCTTTTGGGTGACTTGCTAGTAGGTGGGTTATTGTATCTTACCAATCATTATACATTGTATATTATATTCAGTTGTATCTAGAATTTCCATCAACCAAAACTTGTATTTATTGAGACAGAGACTAGTGATGCATATTCTTTCGACCTTAGAATCGTGTGTTATATTTCCTTGGGTTTCTTGCTGGTTGAGTTTCATTCTGTTGTGATCCTCGCCTTTAGGCGTTGTATATTATGTTGCATACAGGTTGATTTGATATGGTTCTTCCTATTCTCTACTACTTCACTTGGTTTGGATTTCTGGGTTTCGGCTTACTTAGGATACGTACGCCTTGAGACGTTCGTAGCCTAAGTGCCGGTCATGTTCCGTAATTTCGGGTCGTGACAAAGTTGGTATCAGAGCATTAGGTTTTACCTTCGGAGTATAGGATGACCCTTGGTTGATGGAATAGGTAACTAAAGTAGAGTGACGTACCGTGGTATGTCCGCGGCATATTTACGATGCGCCACTCCACTTAAGAAGCCTTAGGATGTACATTTCCTTGTTCAGTATCATATTCATTCCTGATCTAGCTTCATCGGTAAGAGTTATGGTTTTGCTGCCACGATTACGGGCAGGGAGAGCTATGGCTAAGAGTTGCGGTCAGCATGAGCTCGTTACGAACGAGGACTGACCCGAGCATAGTTCCGGCGACACACGATTGCAGAGATGTGTCTTGATTGTGTTCGCGCCACGAGCGTGGATGGATCGTTGTATGAGATTACTCGGACGTGCAGATCAGCACCAGAGGATTGAGCCACTGACAAAGGCCGGCCAGATTTTGAAGACCGTTGATGTATTGCTCATTCATGATGATTGAGGCACGGCTCAGTGTGCAGATAAGCGAGCTAGTTTTGCTGCGAACGACAGGATATCGCTCGGATGTTAGAGCTATTGCAGTACGAGATCGTACTAAGAGATGATAGAAGATCGTTAGTCACCGATGATGAATGACTAAGACATGTGGATTGTTCTCTACCCCGATGCGAGGTCATCAGATAGACTGATTCCAGCTAGAGACGACTTCACGCGGAGACGTTGAGAGTCGACAGAGACGATCGAATGACAGTAACCTATTATTCCAAGTTTAAGGTATTCAGAAAGACATGCAGGCAATTCTATGGACCCTCTAGAAGAACGAAACCCTAACTCGACTTAATGACCGTATGAAAGCCTTTGAACCTTAGGGTTTGCGGCAGTTCTGCGGCGCCATTAGTGAGGCTTGGGTTTGCCCTTCTACGGCTGGACCACCGATGCTGTGGTATGTACTCGATACTATTATACTGTACCCAAGATGTTGAGCTCTTGGGGGATTATAAGGTTTTGACGAATCGATCGGATGGCTCAACTTAATTCGGATGCTAGATGGTGAGATGCATTTCTTAGGAGACTCCAGATACGATGATAGCCGTTGGAGTTCAGTCCATGAAGCCACGACGAGATAAGTCCGAAGCAGACGACATTAGAGGAAGTGGAGTAAGTGGTTCGTGCCAGATCCAGATGTGATGATGTTCCACCCCGCCGACATCAGGGATACGATACGCATGCCGAGACATAGTACTGGATATACCTTCCAGAAGGAGTCACGATGAGTATGCAGTCGTTCCGGAATAAGAAGCAGATATAGTAAAGGACGATGACTTCCGGACAGTTGGTAGAGATGAGATTGGAAGAGACCTTGAGCAGGATTCCTTCCAGGACACTGCTGCAATGATACTTGCACCCAGGATCAGATGTGTCACGTGCATTCAGAGAGCCATAGGCCGACGTGAGTGACATGCTGCTTAAGAGTGATCGCGATGATTGACCAATAGATGACCAGAGAAGTGCTAGAACGGAATCGTCCCCGTTAGCACACCTGACAGAGCCGATGAACCGATGGATCGTGAGATCGATAATTCACAGAGAAGACTTGGACCCAGGAGTGGTCAATGTTACGCACGCCAGCAGGCCAGAGTTCAAAATCATCGACGGGATATGCTACTAGTAACCACGACAGTTGGCCGGAGATTCTTGGAGGCTGTGATTGAGCGAAACTATTCCGCCATACTTGATTTCGGTATTTTGGGCGATTTATCCGCATGATTTGATTTTGATGATTGAGGATTTACGATTTTTGCACAGTTGTTGTACTTGATATCATTTTCGAGCCTTGGTTTCACACGTTTACGATTTTATGGGTTTTAGACATTGGAGTTGATTTTGTGCGTATATAGGCACACGATTTGGTTCCGCACTCTGTATAGTTTACATATGCTTGCAGTGCAGTGATTCGTATTTTGTGCACTTGGATGCACTGGATTTTGACTTGTAGCACATGTTGAGAGCGGGTTATGAGATGAGATTTGGTGCACACCAGATGTACTAAATCGGGATTTTTCGGGCATGTTAGATGCACCTGACTTTGCTGTCAGGCACACACGTGCCTAGGACAGATGCTGTGTGCACACCCGTTGCACCTTTATGTCGTTTTTGTGCACCAGCTTGGCACATATATGGATTTTGATTTCCGTGCGCACCGGACGCACAGGGTTTTCATATGCACTTTTGGATTGATTCTATGGGGCAGTACATTTTTTATGATATTGCGATTGATTTTCGTACTGAGCAGGACTGATCAGATGACAGTGCCTGGATATATTTTGCATGCATTGATAGATTTCAAGAGGATTTCCAAAAGCGAGCTATAGTCTCATTATTTACATACGTGTCCGATAATGACACAAGACATTTAAAATGAGAAAACCCTTTTAAATTTGTTTTCAAACGGTGGATCGTGGATATTAAACAAAAGATATATATGTATAAGGCTATTTTCCTATAGAGACGTCCGCCGCTTTGCAGTGATATGCGCATTGCACATCGACTTTAAAGAATTTGGCATACATTTTATTCAGATAATTACATGTACGAAATTGGTATTTACATGCATAGTTCCGATTTCTAGCATAACGGTTTTTGCTTTGGATTTGGCATTCGTGTTTTCACCTTGACTCCGATGATTGCAGGATGCTTGACGGAGTTTTGACTTCGAGTTATCTGCTCGTTACTCATGCGCATGTATTGCGCTATGATACCTTTTATATATTGATGATTTCGGAGCCCCGTTGACTTGGGCATTTATTTGAAATGTTTTAGAATTGGGAGGTTTAAATTTAAATTCGGGGACCGAATTTCTTTAATGGGGGAAGACTATAACATTTCAAAAAAATAAAATATTATTTTTGGGAATTTTCATAATTTTTAATGAATATTTTAATAGTCGGTGTAATTAAATACCGATAAAGGGTGAAAATTCGGGAGAAAATTTTAGAAATTCTAAAATAGGGTATTTTGTGGAAGTATGTCATTTTTAAGCTTTTATGGTTACGTATATGTTATTTTGGTGTAAATCGCGATTGACAATCGCTAAGTGGATTTTTGGCTTTTTGTGCAAAAATGTGCACATGACATTTTCTACACCTGTTTCTTGTTTTGGTCATGGTAGCCTAGGGTTGGACCATGTTTAGATGACCATGGTGGGTTGAACCATTTGATTAGAGCTGGGGTTATGTCGACTGTGTAGGGAGAAGTGAGCCATGGTGGCTTGATGTCTTGTGAGCATTGTTTTGGAGAAAGAGAGAGATGGTTTGGATGTGCCATGATCCATCCCATTTCATTATTCCTTGTGTTTTGTTACCCTCTCTCACATCTCTCCCCACAACATAACATCCCCTTAAAGAAAACCACCAGCAGCAGGTGCTGAAACATTACAACAGCCTTACATCAGCTCCTGATATACCATATCAGCCCCCATTCTCTCACATCAACAGCTACATCAGCTCCATAGCTGATCTACACCAGCCCCTAACACATTTCAGCCCCCATTGCTGACCTACACACTCACTTCAGTCTCCATCAACGCATCAACTGCTGATACACCACATCAGCCCCTAAATTTCAACACTTCAGCTGCCCAACAGCTACATCAGCTGCTGAAATGACAACACATTTCAGCCACCTATATACCTCAGCTGCATCAGCCCCTTATACAGCAACAAGAGCTTCAGCCTCATCACCACCACACCACCACAACCACTCCCATAACATACAACTTCAGTAGCAGCTGCAACAACAACCTAAAGATTACCACAACACCAAAATAACAACAGTATCAGCAAATGGAGTAGCAGCCTGATGCAGCAACAGCCCAATGAGTAGCTTAGCATGCTGCACAGCCCTTCCACGTCATCTTCCTTCCCTTCTCCTTCCTCCTAGGACCCTCTCGAGGTATAATCTCGCAACCCAAACTCTTTTCTTTCCATGTTATAGTTGTTTAGCTGAAATATCGTGTTACTACGTGAATTAGTGCTAGTTTAGGAAATTTGAGCGAGACTTGACAAAGTATTGGTTTGGAATGTTGGTATAACCTTATTAGGAGCTGTTGATATCAGTTAAGCATAGATCTAACCCAGATTGGACACATTTCAAACATGGAACCCAAAACAGAACAGTTTCATGTCGGTTTGCGAGGATATATGGCGTGCAGGTGAATCTGGAGTAATCCGGGGTCATTACGGGGAAAGTAAACAATACTAAGGGCTTAGGTAGACCACCAGGAGACCACCCTATGCAGACGAGAGCCCAAATCCCTTGTAGGGCCGGCCAGGCCGGTTTTTAGGGGTATGTGGCCGGGCCCCCTGTAAAATTAGGTGCCCAAATGGCTTCGGTAGGTCATATTTACCCTGTATATCACCCCAGAGTTGTTTAATTGCCTTGTTTTGACATGAACAGAAATCTGGGACCACTTTTCTGGGTTGCTGCCATGTTTTTCATGATGTTTATAGATTTAAGTTTTGGTATTTGGTGATTCGTTTCTGTCGGGTGGCGTTTGGACGTCAACGACAGCGGATATTGGCTGTGTTTGCACACAAGGTCACAGGTTTTTACCTATGGGCGTAGCGTGCACCATTTTGGTTTCCGACATGGTTTTCATGAGTTTTAGCGTGTGATATCCTTGTAGGTACCCCACGTGGCGTCGAGGCGTTGGAGATGCAAATTAAGACATCGGCACCGACACGCTTAAAGAAAGGTGAGTAGATTTATATCTACGAGGAGAAGTCGGGTTGATGGCGTATAGCACCCCCGCAGTCCGTGGTGATGTATACGAATGCGTATACACACTTACAATTATTATATGTTGTTTGGGAAATTACTGATGTTTAGGATGGATAATTGGTGGACTTGGATGATTTAGTATTGCGGACCCTAGGTAGTGGGTGCACTACACATACCTATACACATATACATACTTGCATACATTCCTACTCATACGTGCCTATGGGATTCTATATTGTCATGTGTTCATATGGGTATGGGACCATGTGATCACATGCAGATTTGAGGATGATACATGGGATTGAGATGGGTCGTTGATATTTGATCCAAGGTTATGATGTCGGTGATATGATAAAATTCATAATTAAGGTACACCTTGATACTTTAGAGGATATTGGGAATGATAATGCCATAGTAGCAGCGATATATATATTATATGATCGACATGTGATTTTGATAAACGATGGGATATGATATGTTATGATATGACAGGATACCTGTGATAGGCCACTTTAGGCGATGTATACTCAGATGATGATATTGATAAAGAGAATACTCGATGAATGATATGACAAATGCGATATTGACCCGTACCCAGATTGGGGAGGCCGTACGACGGATTTACGTACGAGCTATAATTTGACGTTTGATCCACCTACTTGACTTGGGAATAACCAATTATTGAGATATGGTATCGGATGTAATATGATCGAGGCGGGATCACCGACTATATATGTATATTTATATGTATTGACTCAGAGTTAGGCGGGTTTCCTTACCTGCAATTAGCCTTTTTTGCTCAGCCTTATAGTTGGTGTAGCTATAGGATTCTTATGACATTAGATGCAGTTTAGTGATCATGGTGTTCAGTATTTCAGCTCCCGCATATCATTATTGTTGCACTGCATCGCATACTGCTTTGATTCATATTCTATTATTTATATCCTGCTGCTAGGACACCAGCACCATTACCGATGATGCGTATCTACCACGTACACTTATTTGCTGTCGCACACACATCTTCATCGGTAATTGCCATGTCACGTACACTTAGAGAATATTATTGCCTGATTTAGCTTGTTAGCTAGTAGTGACATGATATTAGTGTACTTGCCATATATACCAGCTTGACATTGTAGTTATTACTTGTCACTTCATGCATGCTGTTATTCACTATATGATGCATTCATGGATTCTCATGCTTATATTCATGATTTCATATGCTATTGATGATTTGGATTCTAGTTTCCATGAGATTTTCTGAATTTGGAGGAAAACCGAAAAACATATATATAAACTGCTTTCTCTTTTTAATAAAAAATGCGGTTTTTCCTTGATGTTCGAGTCGTCCACCATGAGTTTTGCTGATGGATTTCGAGACCCGATTCGAGGAGGTGGATGAACCGTTTCGGGTACATGGTGGGCCCGGTGTGGTACCCCGGGGCAAGAAGATCGCAGGAGATGGCGTTGAGCCTGGCAGGGGAGCACTACCGACCGGTGATATTACCCGACACGTCGGATATCCGGAGGATACCGTCGTAGTCATGAGATGGATGGTAGGGGCCGATCTGGACTGACGGCGCCCTAGATTTTGTGATTGAGACATTGAGATTTCGAGATATTGAGATACAGAGATTGTGATACAGAGGTATCGAGATACTGAGACTTATGTTTTGTGCCGATGCTAGGCACTGTTTATGCTGATTTCATTTATGATACCTCATTTTAAAAATACAGAAATCTCACAAGGTTACAAAAGCAGTTTCTTCAGTTACATGCATTCATACATCATCTATATGATACATTGTTACCTGATGCACTGACATGGACATATGGGATTACACTTGGGTTATATATTTACACTAGCCATGGTTAGAGATTACTGGTTATATATTTGAGGATTATATATATTGATCGTATGACCTAGGATTGCGTCATACATGCGATTTTCTGTTCGTAGATCTTTTTCTACTCACGAGTTGGCAACTCACCCCCGTTGTGCCCCAGTTTCTTGCAGGTGTTGCCGTACGGATTTCATTACGGTTTTGCGGGCACTGAACCTTTTGGGTGACTTGCTAGTAGGTGGGTTATTGTATCTTACCAATCATTATACATTGTATATTATATTCAGTTGTATCTAGAATTTCCATCAACCAAAACTTGTATTTATTGAGATAGAGACCAGTGATGCATATTCTTTCGACCTTAGAATCGTGTGTTATATTTCCTTGGGTTTCTTGCTGGTTGAGTTTCATTCTGTTGTGATCCTCGCCTTTAGGCGTTGTATATTATGTTGCATACAGGTTGATTTGATATGGTTCTTCCTATTCTCTACTACTTCACTTGGTTTGGATTTCTGGGTTTCGGCTTACTTAGGATACGTACGCCTTGAGACGTTCGTAGTCTAAGTGCCGGTCATGTTCCGTAATTTCGGGTCGTGACGAGAGCCTAGCTAGAGCCTTAGGCGAAGTCTAGACAGAATTTGAAGTCTGAACGACCCGAAAACCCAAACCTTAACATGCTCTCTGTACTTTTTCTAAAATCGTGGATTTTTCCAAATTAAAAATATGCAGAAAACTCAGCAGGGAAATCTAAGAATTACGGCGCAAAAAGTTTTGGATGAACAGTGTAAACGGCGGCGGAACCGCGGCATAAGCCTAGCTTATGCGGCGGTTCCGCGGCAGAATAGTGACGTAAGCCATAACTGTTTGCACAGTAATTCATTGTTTCAGGTGCTGAGTTCTCTGGGTATTTTTAAAATTTATTCAAGAGTTGAATTTTCTGGGATTGTTTTGGGGATTCGGTGTTTCGATCGGAGTATCAAATTTTGTCTATGTGGCTTTCCGGATAAATTATAGAATATGTTAAAAAGTTCGACCGGATATAAATACCCAACTTTTCCCCTGTCGGGAAATTTCCAAGTGTTGGATTTTTCCGTAGTTTAACGACGTTCTAAGTAGTGCAAGTAACTCGATGGACCCTCTAGAAGACAACAAACCTTAACTCGATTATGTGACCGTCTTGAACTGCCCTTTGAACTGCAGGGTTCCTAGGCACTCTAGTGAAGTAAACACACTCTACTACTTGGCAAGAGGTAGAGGATGAAGAAATAGGAAGTGGGTAGACTTTAGAATTGGATTTTTCACTCATATGCATCAATCACCATTGATGGACTTCAAGCTTCTTCACTTGAAGCATGAAGAAGAAGAAGAAAAACATTATGATAAGTTAAAAGAAAAATGAAAAGAAAATGAATTCTTATCATAATTCTAACTATGGTAAAGTGTAGAGAGTTAACCAAGGTTAGTTGTATGGTTAGGGTTAAGAATGAGATAAGAATGGTGGACTTAGGTCAAAGCTTCATGAAGTTTCAACTAAACAACAAAAGAAGCCACCATTCTTTTCTCATTTTCTTTTCTCACTTTCTTTTATTCATTTATCAAAAAGAATAAATGAATAATTAAGAAAATAAAACCCTAAACATAAACACAACCATGGTTCAAACTTTACACTTAACCAAAGTGGTATGCATCATCAAACATGATACAATCAAGTGCACAAAAACATATCGCATATGCAATGCGCACGAACCAAGTGAGAAAATCCGTCTAAAGTGAACCGATACTAGTTAATGCAAAGTAATATATCAAATATATAAATATGCATTAAATCATTAAATCAACACTTGATTCAATGACCCGGTTATGTCGCACACAACCGACTAGTATACAATATATCGGCTTATCGAATCAACGCTTGAATCGATAACTAGGTTATATCGCATACAACCATTCGATATATTTCTCGCGAGAATTGAATACGGTATCACATACACGCATTATTCTCGGTCCCGCACATATCTCATATGCGCTCCTATTTCGTTTCGCTTGAGCCAGGAAACCTCTGTGTAGGACTCTAAAGACTCGTCAATACGCCGGCAGCGGATGATGATCATATCAAACATCCACAAGCCGCAAGCGGTCTGCTAAACGTAACGGCCACCCGGGTATTGAGCGATCTGAAGATCGACGAGCAAGCCCGCTCACACTCCAGTGAATCCGACCAGTAACACTACCGTACAGTCCGGTCTGATCGTCTGATATGTCGCATATCTCGCCTAGGGGTGGTAAACGTCAGACCCCAATAGCTCAATAAGTCGTGTCGATATGAGGTCTATAACTGTTCGAGAAACTACTGGTAACACTTACCAGTAAATCTCAGCAACCCTGGCCAGGGATTTCCTGTTATAGCCAATCGAACACTGCGCAACATCAACTCCCATATACCGGGAGAGACGAATCCCCTCCTATCGCTCATTGCCTCCATGTGACTCGGGACTGTACCCAAAAACCACCGTTTTGCACGCCCTCTTGGACGTGGTAAGATGGAAATCAAAGCACAGTGGGAACCACACAAGACTCTATGACGATCTCGGGTCAACAGACTACTCTGTACCAGTGTCACCAGAGAACTGCCATCTGACGTGAGGTATAATACCATCTGGGAGTTCTCGGCGAGTCCGTCCAGTGTACCCAGTCTTTACTGAGCACCCGTATATCTCCTCTGATGTCAAACACCGATGGATATGGGATCATCCATCGCCCATCTGTATGGGTCGAGAAGGTATACGCTAGTCTACTCTGGTATATCGATGCCCCGTCTCGATACACCCTCGACTAGGGACTTTGAAGGATGTACTTATAGACTACCATGTCCCCACTAGTATGATCCGCATCATAGTCCAGGTAGTCAAGTACAGATCCTAAGGGCTTTACCAACATCTAACAGAGAGACAATCAGTATACACGTTAAGGTAAAGTTCAACCAGATAGCATACTATCATGTCGAGCGAGAAAGTCCTCCCTATATACGTCCCAGCATCCACTACAATATACATCCTATGTATAGTAATGGCCTCTAGGGCATACATATAACTAACAATCTCCCACTTGCACTAGGGCCATCTGTAGCAGTGGTTGCAGTATCTCATACTCAACCATCCCATAAAAGTCTCTCTCTGGGAACAGGCCTTTGTGAGTGGATCAGCTGTGTTGTCCTCTGAGTCTACTCTCCAAACCTCGATCACCCTGGAGATCAACCATCTCCATGATCAGGCGATGCTGCCTTAGAATATGTCTGGATCACTGATGGGACCGGCGTTCCTTGGCATAAGCCACAACTCCATTGTCACACAATGGTAGGAACATAGTTCATCTCATGAACCAATATACACCCAAACAGCCTCTTTGGTAGCATCTTAAGTAGCGATGTATCCTGCCTTTATCGTCTAGTATGTCACGGTATCCAGCTTGGAACTCTTCCAACATACCGTCCCTTTACTGAGGGTAAAGACAATGCCTGCGACTGACATTCAGTCGTCTTTATCACCCTGGAACACTTCCAGTGATTCTCCCCAGGATCGATTGATACCATCTCACTACAACTAGTGAGAATCCTAACATCCATTTAAATCTATCTCATAGATCCAAAATCCAGGATTTAGGAGGTATCATTTTGATCCTATATGGAGAATTATTGTGATAAGCGGAGATTGATCGAGCGTAGCATAAGAAACTCTTTTCTTATCAAGAGTATGTCATCCACGTACTCTACGAGGATCATCACCATACTCCCTACTACCTTTTTGTTTATACAAGGTTCATCTACCATTTTGATGATGTCAAACTCTTTGACTACTTCATCAAAACAGACGTTCCAACTCCGCGATGCCTGCTTTATCCTATAAAGCATCTTGCACACGTTTCCGCTGCTCCCACTGTCTACGAAGCCCTCTGGCTGTGTACTTACAGACGCACTCTTCTAAATCATCATTTAGAAAAGCAGTCAAGACACCCAACCACCAGATATCGTAGTCATGGTATGTAGCCGTGGTAAGTAGGATCTGGATGGACTTAAGCATAGTCACTTGAAAAGGTTTCATCATGATCCACGCCTGGTCAATGACGAAAAGCTTTAACAAGTCTAGCTTTGAAAGTCTCAACTTTTCCATGTACACCAAGTAATCTTCTCAAGATATACTTGCTCCTGATGGGGATTTAACCCTTCAGATATAGCAACCAAAGTCCATACTTTGCTGATGTATAAGGATTCCATCTCAGATCACTAAGCATCCAGCCATTCTTACAGAGTCTTACTCCTGATGGCCTGCTCGAAACTAGTTGGGTCATCATCTCATGATGCAATCCTCGCTCCCACTGTCATAGAGAAACCGAAGTATCTCTCAGGTGGGTGAGGAACCCTACTAGATCGGCGGAGAGGCTGAGGTTCGTTGGTATCTACTGAATCCTTTGGTTTTATCAAATCATCTGCTGTATTTAGTATAGCTGGAACCTTTCCAGTTCTACATAACAGACCTTGCCTCGAGCTTGTCCGGATTTTGCTTTTAGACATAGGCCAGACAACCCTAAATCTTAACTAACTTAAGAGATGGGCTCTTCCCTTATCATATCACATATGAAGTGGTAGGCAACTGATTTGATTCGAACCCTATTCAATAGGTATGCAGCTTCTCAAGTGCATAACCCCTAAAAGGAAATAGGTAACTCAGTAATACTCATCATAGAGCACACCATATCATATAGGGTGCGATTGCTCCGCCCCGATATACCATCGTGCTATGGTGTATTCAGAGGAGTAATGCTGAGAGAGAATCTCATTCTCCTTTAGAAAAGTCCAGGATTTCCGTGCTCAAGTATTCTCCTCCTTGATCTCATCATAGGACATAATACTTATACCCGTATTTTGGTTCTCTACTTCTAACTTATATTCTGTGAATATCTCAAAAGGTTCGGACTTGTGTTTCAACAGGAACATAGGTCTGAAACTCGAAAGATCATCAGAGAACGTAATGAAGTACAAAGAACCAGTCCTGGCATTTGTAGACAGGGGACCTAACATACATCAACATGTATCATCCCAAGAGTTCACTAACTCTTTCTCTGTTTCCAATAAACAGAGCTGTGGTCATCTTATCTTTGTGGCATGACTGGCGAGTTTCACAAGATGTAAATTCAAACAGATTTAAATATGCATCTAAATGTAACTCTAGCCAGTCGGGTCGCATTGATCTGACCTAGTCTACAATACCTCAAGAAGGATTCGTTCATTTTTGAACTCTTCCTCTTGTGTGTGTTCCGTATACTAAGAACTGTAGTTTGATTTAGAACATCAATGCTTTTAGATAACGTGCCTGAACCGATCAACTTTTGATATAGGAAATGTTCAAAACATTATCCAACAATACAAAATTTTATCGTTTCTTTACAGATAAAGAGACAGATATGATTTTGTATATCAGGTTCGGTATCTAACAACATTCGTTCAGAATCAATGTATTGTAATACAGGGTGACAGTGACCGACAGACTTGGCTGCAACTCTTGCCCCGTTTTCTGCCTCATGAAACTTATCATCCGTTCTCAGTTCTCTACCTATCTGTAGCCCTATGTAACAGATTACATATGTGGGATCCTGATCCGGTATCATATACCCAGGACGTAAAGGATACTGAGAAACAGTTCTGTATAACGAACACACCCGAAGATGATGCATCAGCATGCACTCTCTTCGTTTGGGCGGCACAGGAATTCTGGTAATCCCCAATTTCCTGCTCTGTCTTATAACAATTATAAGTTGGAGCGGGACCAACGTTCCCCAGCTCAGTATAACAAGTGGGTTCGGTCAAATATCCGTATTATTATCTTGATTAAGGCGTGATATGGTCGCTACCAGGAGAGAGAGAGAAGAAAACACTCAGCGTGCGCTCTGTCAAGAATAGATTGGTTATTATTTTATCTAATCAGGATGGCTCCCACTGCTTTTTATCAAATCTTCCTTCAAACCCTAAAAGGAAAGACTAGCCGGGATTAATTATACACTACAAGTTCGCCAATCTTTCAGCCAGGCCAGTGTCGGTACTTTGAGGGAGGTCCCCCGTGCTTTCGCACGAACCTAATTACTGTAAACCTCATTTTCCCAGAGGCGTAACCCCGTTGACACCTTTCTAGACACCTACTTGATCGGCTAATTGTAATGTATAAAACTCTCCCAGGAGTAACACTTACTCGCAGCGGGTATCGGGATCCAACTATCTCATAGAAGGTATGCAATCTCATTGCAAATTTCAACACTTGAAATTCCCGATAATGTTTTGCCCCGAACGATCTATGACCTTGACAAGGTCAACAAACCATAGACCGCAAGTCAAGTTCTACCCGTCATTTCTTGATTGAATCAAACCCACCCGCACGACCCTTGACAAGGTCAACAAGGCCGCACGACTACCCTAACCCAATCTGCATCATATGCATAAGCAGATAAATACTGGTTAGCTACCGCACACTGCGCCTTGACAAGGTCAACAAACGCAGCACGAATACTAAACAGGATTTATCTGAAATGACGGAGGGCTACGACAGGTTTTTCTGAAAACCTATTGCGTAATGAACTTGATATCGTTGTAGGATCGAATGAATTTTGAAATGGAGTGTTTTTGAGGCTTTTCTTGTTTTTGCTAAAGGAGTCACTCCCGGTGAAGGGATCGTCGGTCCTTTCCTCGTCGAATGAGGTGCGGGATATATCATATATATCACTGTGCAAAGCAGAACTCTTAAAAGCAATCAAAAACAAACCGAGTGTGTAGCATCTGCCAGTTATTGCTAAAGGAGTCACTCCCGGTGAAGGGATCTCGGTCCTTTCCTCATCGAATAAGGTGCAGGATATATCTCATATACCGCTGTGCAAAGCAAGAACTGTAGCTACCTGTTTTAATTTGAAATTCGATTCTACAACATCTTAGGTTTCTTTTATTTCATTAATCACATTAATGAAGTCCCATCATTTATGTACCTAAACATCACAGATAGATATGACGTACACTTATGCCATCCGCATTCGCCTCGATGTCCCCTCGTGCACCGTTAGGTTAGGTAACTAACGGCAGAGCAGGGCAGGGCTAGCGCGGGTGTAAAACATAAGTAACGTCTATATAATATATCATATATACTATATACTATATCCATCACAGAAACATCACATGATCACATCACAGATATCGCAGCAGAAGAATCATATGAAATATTGGATATACTAGGACGTCCGTGTTTTCAATACGAGCCAGTATAAAACACGGATTCCACGGTCGTGATGAATAGCCAAACCCACACCCCTAGACCCCTACGAGAGCGGCAAGCAACCCTACCAATTCTAGAGTTAGGAGACCCGGACTCGACTCCTCGAGTTGGTCTCCCACTGGACTCCAGAACCCGGTTACTTGTGCCCTCCTCCTTGGGTCTATCCTAGTGCGGAAAAGTAAATAATATACAACAGGTGACAACTCCCGCAACCTGGAAGCGCCCCAATAAAAGAATATTACATACAAGTTTTTACATGAATGAAAATGAAAAACACTCATCTCACATAAAAACCCCCGGCTATTCAAACACGACGATCCAATATAACATATCCAGCAACACATAACATCACATGTCATCAACGTAAGTAAATATGTCCATCCCAATTGTCGTTGACATATAGCAACGAAACCGGCGATATCACATATTACACTTACGGTCACAGAAAAGAAAGTGTAAAACTACAACAGTTGGAATCCGCAACCACCTCAGACATCACATGCCTGACCAAATGAACTACTTAGACATCGCATGCCTAACAATTATACACGCCGCATTTTAGTCTCATTATCGAAAACTCTTTTCAATATCAAGTCGGGTAATTCAACAAGATTCCCGACATCCTGATCGAATGCTCGTCGCAAACTTCAGTAGACGGCCGCACCCCTCACGCCGTCGACGAAGTGCACCAAGGCGGAACACCGCTACCGCGAGCACCCGAACGGATGCTTTCGGCAACGGGGTTCTCCTACAGTCACTTGGTCGGGGCTATGGAGTGAAGCTGTCTATTAAGTTTACCCGGCGAGTATCCGCGTACGCTACGTGATTGCAACGGACTTTTGATCACATCAAAATTCCGTGGCAACCGATCAAGTGAGACTAAACTGCTACGTTTATAACATTCATTCAGTTATCATATAACTTATTGTGAATTCCAATTATTGTATCCCATTCCAGATAAACAGAAAATGTTAAACTTTCCGATCGAACAATCGAACACCCAAGTTTTCCCGATACAGATCAACACATGAAACAAGTCTAACAATATTCCGTTCGTGCCTCAGTACCAACGGTCCAGCCGTAGAAGGGTCAAGCCAACGCCTCACATGTGGCACGCCGTACTGCCCCAAACCCGAAGGTTCAAAGGGCAGTTCAAGACGGTCACATAATCGAGTTAAGGTTTGTGTCTTCTGGAGGGACCATCGCGTTACTTGCACTACTTAGAACGTCGTTAAACTATGGAAAATCCAACACTTGGAAATTTCCCGACAGGGGAAAAATCGGGTATTTATATCCGGTCGAACTTTTTAACATATTCTAAAATTTATCCGGAAAACACATGGACAGAATTAGACTTTCCGATCGAAACAATGATTCCCAAAACAACTCAGAACAACTCAACTCTTGAGTTCAGTTTAAATATTCCAGGAAAATGAGAACTGCATTTTACAAGTTACAGTGAAATTTGACACGTGTCGACTTCTAATTGGCGGCCCTTCCGCCGCACAAACCCCCTTTGTGCGGCCCTTCCGCCGCGCTTTTGTGGAATCAGGGTACCAAATTTCACAGTAATTCTTAAAAAAGCCTGCTTATTTTTCTGCATATTTTTAATTGCCAAAAATCAACAGTTTTGAAAAAAGTACAGAGAGCAATTTTGCAATGGGATTTTGGTTCGATCGGGTTTCTAATTCCGTCCGGGGATCGCCTAAGGCTCTAGCTAGGCTCTGATACCACTGCAGGGTTCCTAGGCACTCTAGTGAAGTAAACACACTCTACTACTTGGCAAGAGGTAGAGGATGAAGAAATAGGAAGTGGGTAGACTTTAGAATTGGATTTTTCACTCATATGCATCAATCACCATTGATGGACTTCAAGCTTCTTCACTTGAAGCATGAAGAAGAAGAAGAAAAACATTATGATAAGTTAAAAGAAAAATGAAAAGAAAATGAATTCTTATCATAATTCTAACTATGGTAAAGTGTAGAGAGTTAACCAAGGTTAGTTGTATGGTTAGGGTTAAGAATGAGATAAGAATGGTGGACTTAGGTCAAAGCTTCATGAAGTTTCAACTAAACAACAAAAGAAGCCACCATTCTTTTCTCATTTTCTTTTCTCACTTTCTTTTATTCATTTATCAAAAAGAATAAATGAATAATTAAGAAAATAAAACCCTAAACATAAACACAACCATGGTTCAAACTTTACACTTAACCAAAGTGGTATGCATCATCAAACATGATACAATCAAGTGCACAAAAACATATCGCATATGCAATGCGCACGAACCAAGTGAGAAAATCCGTCTAAAGTGAACCGATACTAGTTAATGCAAAGTAATATATCAAATATATAAATATGCATTAAATCATTAAATCAACACTTGATTCAATGACCCGGTTATGTCGCACACAACCGACTAGTATACAATATATCGGCTTATCGAATCAACGCTTGAATCGATAACTAGGTTATATCGCATACAACCATTCGATATATTTCTCGCGAGAATTGAATACGGTATCACATACACGCATTATTCTCGGTCCCGCACATATCTCATATGCGCTCCTATTTCGTTTCGCTTGAGCCAGGAAACCTCTGTGTAGGACTCTAAAGACTCGTCAATACGCCGGCAGCGGATGATGATCATATCAAACATCCACAAGCCGCAAGCGGTCTGCTAAACGTAACGGCCACCCGGGTATTGAGCGATCTGAAGATCGACGAGCAAGCCCGCTCACACTCCAGTGAATCCGACCAGTAACACTACCGTACAGTCCGGTCTGATCGTCTGATATGTCGCATATCTCGCCTAGGGGTGGTAAACGTCAGACCCCAATAGCTCAATAAGTCGTGTCGATATGAGGTCTATAACTGTTCGAGAAACTACTGGTAACACTTACCAGTAAATCTCAGCAACCCTGGCCAGGGATTTCCTGTTATAGCCAATCGAACACTGCGCAACATCAACTCCCATATACCGGGAGAGACGAATCCCCTCCTATCGCTCATTGCCTCCATGTGACTCGGGACTGTACCCAAAAACCACCGTTTTGCACGCCCTCTTGGACGTGGTAAGATGGAAATCAAAGCACAGTGGGAACCACACAAGACTCTATGACGATCTCGGGTCAACAGACTACTCTGTACCAGTGTCACCAGAGAACTGCCATCTGACGTGAGGTATGATACCATCTGGGAGTTCTCGGCGAGTCCGTCCAGTGTACCCAGTCTTTACTGAGCACCCGTATATCTCCTCTGATGTCAAACACCGATGGATATGGGATCATCCATCGCCCATCTGTATGGGTCGAGAAGGTATACGCTAGTCTACTCTGGTATATCGATGCCCCGTCTCGATACACCCTCGACTAGGGACTTTGAAGGATGTACTTATAGACTACCATGTCCCCACTAGTATGATCCGCATCATAGTCCAGGTAGTCAAGTACAGATCCTAAGGGCTTTACCAACATCTAACAGAGAGACAATCAGTATACACGTTAAGGTAAAGTTCAACCAGATAGCATACTATCATGTCGAGCGAGAAAGTCCTCCCTATATACGTCCCAGCATCCACTACAATATACATCCTATGTATAGTAATGGCCTCTAGGGCATACATATAACTAACATGAACCTTCGGGTTTGGGGCAGTACGGCGTGCCACATGTGAGGCGTTGGCTTGACCCTTCTACGGCTGGACCGTTGGTACTGAGGCACGAACGGAATGTTGTTAGACTTATTTCATGTGTTGAGCTGTATCGGGAAATCTTGGGTGTTTGACTGTTCGATCGAAAAGTTTAACATTTTCTGTTTATCTGGAATGGGATACAATAATTGGAATTCACAAGTAGTTATGAGATAACTGAATGAATGTTATAAACATAGCAGTTTAGTCTCACTTGATCGGTTGCCACGGAATTTTGATGTGATCAAAAGTCCGTC
This sequence comes from Agapanthus africanus, assembly GCA_030015575.1. Lineage (NCBI taxonomy): Eukaryota > Viridiplantae > Streptophyta > Magnoliopsida > Asparagales > Amaryllidaceae > Agapanthus > Agapanthus africanus. The sequence goes on from JASDDO010000029.1 coordinate 224,224,444, forward strand.
GCAATCACGTAGCGTACGCGGATACTCGCCGGGTAAACTTAATAGACAGCCTCACTCTATAGCCCCGACCAAGTGACTGTAGGAGAACCCCGTCGCCGAAAGTATCCGTTCGGGTGCTCGCGGTAGCGGTGTGCTGCCTTGGTGCACTTCGTCTACGGTATCGGGGGTGCAGCCGTCTACTGAAGTTTGCGACGAGCATTCGATCAGGATGTCGGGAATCTTGTTGAATTGCCCGACTTGATATTGAAAAGAGTTTTCGATTTTGAGACTAAAATGCGGGGTTTATAATTGTTAGGCATGCGATGTCTAAGGAATTCATTTGATTAGGTATGCGATGTCTATGCAGGTTGCGGATTCCAACTGTTGTAGTTTTACACTTTCTTTTCTGTGACCGTAAGTGTAATATGTGATATCGCCGGTTTCGTTGCTATATGTCAACGACAATTGGGATACGCATGTTTACTTACGTTGATGACATGTGATGTTATGTGTTGCTGGATATGTTATATTGGATCGTCGTGTTTGAATAGCCAGGGGTTTTTATGTGAGATGAGTGTTTTTCATTTTCATTCATGTAAAAACCTGTATGTAATATTCTTTTATTGGGGCACTTCCAGGTTGCGGAAGTTGTCACCGTTTGTATATTATTTACTTTTCCGCACTAGGATAGACCCAAGGAGGGGAGCACAAGTAACCGGGTTCTGGAGTCCAGTGGGAGACCAACTCGAGGAGTCGTGTCCGGGTCTCCTAACTCTAGAATTGGTAGGGTTGCTTGCCGCTCTCGTAGGGGTCTAGGGGTGTGGGTTTGGCTATTCATCACGACCGTGGAATCCGTGTTTTATACTGGCTCGTATTGAAAACACGGACGTCCTAGTATATCCAATATTTCATATGATTCTTCTGCTGCGATATCTGTGATGTGATCATGTGATGTTCTGTGATAGATACAGTATATAGTATATATGATATATTATATAGACGTTACTTATGTTTTACACCCGCGCTAGCCCTGCCCCGCTCTGCCGTTAGTTACCTAACCTAACGGTGCATGAGGGGACATCGAGGCGAATGCGGATGGCATAAGTGTACGTCGTATTTATCTGTGAAGTTTAGGTACTTAAATGATGGGACTTCATTAATGTGATTAATGAAAGTAAAAGAAACCTAAGATGTTGTAGAATCGAATTTCAAAATAAAACAGGTAGCTACAGTTCTTGCTTTGCATAGCGGTATATGTGATATATCCTGCACCTTATTCGATAAGGAAAGGACCGAGATCCCTTCACCGGGAGTGACTCCTTTAGCAATAACTGGCAGATGCTACACACTCGGTTTGTCTTTTGATTGCTTTTAAAAGTTTTTGCTTTGCACAGTGATATATATGATATATCCCGCACCTCATTCGACGAGGAAAGGACCGACGATCCCTTCACCGGGAGTGACTCCTTTAGCAAAACTAGAAAAGCCTCAAAAGCACTCCATTTCAAAATCATTTGATTCTACAACGATATCAAGTTCATTACGCAATAGGTTTTCAGAAAAACCTGTCGTAGCCCTCCGTCATTTCAGATAAGTATTAGTTAGTATTCGTGCTGCGGTTGTTTGGCATGTGTCAAGGCGTAGTGTACGGTAGCTAACTAGTGCTTATCTGCTAGCATTTGATGCGATTGGATTAGGGTATTCGTACGGCGTTGTTTGGCATGCGTCAAGGGTCGTGCGGGTGGGTTTAATTCAATCAAGAAATGTACGGGTTGAACTTGACTAGCAGACTATGGGTTGTTTGGCATGCGTCAAGGTCATAGCGAGCTAGGGGCAAAATATTATCGGGAATTTCAAGTGTTGAAATTTGCAATGAGATTGCATACCTTCTATGAGATAGTTGGATCCCGATACCCGCTGCGAGTAAGAGTTACTCCTGGGAGAGTTTTATACATTACAATTAGCCGATGAAGTAGGTGTCTAGAAAGGTGTTAACGAGGTTACGCCTCTGGGAAAACGAGGTTTACATTAATTAGGTTCGTGCGATAGCACGGGGGACCTCCCTCAAAGTACCGACACTGGCCTGGCTGAAAGATTGGCGAACTTGTAGTGTGTAATTAATCCCGGCTAGTCTTTCCTTTTAGGGTTTGAAGGAAGATTTGATAAAAAGCAGTGGGAGCCATCCCGATTAGATAAAATAATAACCAATCTATTCTTGCAAGAGCGCACGCTGAGTGTTTTCTTCTCTCTCTCTCCAGGTAGCGACCATATCACGCCTTAATCAAGATAATAATACGGAATATTGACCGAACCCGCTTGTTATACTGAGCTGGGGAACGTTGGTCCCGCTCCAACTTATAATTGTTATAAGACAGAGCAGGAAATTGGGGATTACCAGAATTCCCGTGCCACCCAAACGAAGAGAGTGCATGCTGATGCATCATCTTCGGGTGTGTTCATTACAAAGAACTGTTTCTCTGTATCCTCTACATCCTGGGTATGTGATACCAGATCAGGATCCCAGATATGTAATCTGTTACATAGGGCTACAGAAAGGTAGAGAACTGAGAACGGGTGATAAGTTTCATGAGGCAGAAAACGGGGCAAGTGTTGCAGCCAAGTCTGTTGGTCACTGTCACCCTGTATTACCAATACATTGATTCTGAACGAATGTTATTAGATACCGAACCTGATATACAAAATCATATCACTCTCTTTATTAGTAAAGAAATGATAAAATTTTGTATTGTTGGATAATGTTTTGAACATTTCCTATATCAAAAGTTGATCGGTTCAGGCACGTTATCTAAAAGCGTTGATGTTCTAAATCAAACTACAGTTCTTTAGTATACGGAACACACACAAGAGGAAGATTTCAGATATGAACGAATCCTTATTGAGGCATTGTAGACTAGGTCATAACTATGCGACCCGACTGGCTGTAGTTACATAAAGATGCATATTTAAATCAGTTTGAATTTACATCTTGTGAAACTCGCCAGTCATGTCACAAAGATAAGATGACCACAGCTCTGTTTATTGGTAACAAAGAAAGAGTTAGTAAACTCTTGGGATGATACATGTTGATGTATGTAGGTCCCCTGTCTACACATGCCAAGACCGGTTCATTATACTTCATTATATTCTCTGATAATCTCTCAAGATTCAGACATATGTTCCTGTTGAAACACAAGTCCGAACCTTTTGAGATATTCACGGAATATAAGTTATAAGTAGAGAACCAAAACGGGTAAAAGTATTATGTCCTTTGATGAGATCAAGGAGGAGAATACTTGAGCACGGAATTCCTGGACTATTCTAAAGGAGAATGAGATTCTCTCTCAGCATTACTCCTCCGAATGCACCATAGCACGATGGTATATCGGGGCGGAGCAATCACACCCTATATGATAAGGTGTGCTCTATGATGAGTACTACTGAGTTACCTGTTTCCTTTTTGGGAGTTATGCACTTGAGTAGCTGCATACCTATTGAATAGGGTTCAAATCAAATCAGTTGCCTACCACTTCATATTTGATATGATAAGGGAAGAGCCCATGTCTTAAGTTAGTTAAGATTTGGGGTTGTCCGGGCTATGTCTGAAAAGCAAAATCCGTACAAGCTCGAGGCAAGGTATGTTATGCAGAACTGGAAGGGCTCCAGCTATACAAAACTGCAGCTGATAATTTGACAGAACCAAAGGATTCAATAGTTACCAACGAACCTTAGCCTCTCCGCCGATCTAGTAGGGTTCCTCACCCACCTGAGAGATACTTTTGTTTCTCTATGACAGTGGGAGCGAGGATTGCATCATGAGATGATGACCCAACTAGCTTCGGGCTGGCCATCGAGAGTAAGACTCTGTAAGAATGGCTGGATGCTTAGCGATCTGAGATGGAATCCTTATACACCAACAAAGTATGGACTTTGGTTGCTATATCTGAAGGGTTAAATCCCCATCAGGAGCAAGTATATCTTGAGAAGATTACTTGGTGTACATGGAAAAGTTGAGACTTTCAAAGCTAGACTTGTTAAAGGTTTTCGTCATCGACCAGGCGTGGATAATGATGAAACCTTTTCAAGCAGCTATGCTTAAGTCCATCCAGATCCTACTTGCCACGGCTACATACCATATCTACGATATCTGGCGGTTGCGTGTCTTGACTGCTTTTCTAAATGATGATTTAGAAGAGAGCGTCTATAAGTACACAGCCAGAGGGCTTCATAGACAGTGGGAGCAGCGGAAACGTGTGCAAGATGCTTTATAGGATAAAGCAGGCATCGCGGAGTTGGAACATCTGTTTTGATGAATTAGTCAAAAAGATTGACATCATCAAAATGGTAGATGAACCTTGTATAAACAAAAAGGTAGTAGGGAGTATGGTGACGATCCTCGTTGAGTACGTGGATGACATACTCTTGATAGGGAAGGAGTTTCTTATGCTACGCTCGGTCAATCTCCGCTTATCACTAGGATTCTCCACATAGGATCAAAGTGATACCTACTAAATCCTAGATTTTGGATCTATGAGATAGATCTAATTGGATGTTAGCATTCTCACTAGTTGTAGTCAGATGATATCAATCGATCCTGGGGAGAATCACTGGAAGTGTTCCAGGGTGATAAAGACGACTGAATGTCAGTCGCAGGCATTGTCTTTACCCTCAGTAAAGGGACGGTATGTTGGAAGTGTTCCAAGCTAAATACCGTGGCATACTAGACGATAAAGGCAGGATACATCGCTATTTAAGATGCTACCAAAGAGGCTGTTTGGGTGTATATTGGTTCATGAGATGAACTACGTTCCTACCATTGTGAGACAATGGAGTTGTGGCTTATGCCAAGGAACGCTCGTCCCATCAGTGATCCAGACATATTCTAAGGCAGTGTCACCTGATCATGGAGATGGTTGATCTCCAGGGAGATCGAGGTTAGGAGAGTAGACTCAGAGGACAACACAGCGGATCCACTCACAAAGGCCTGTTCCCAGAGAGAGACTTTTATGGGATGGTTGAGTATGAGATACTGTAACCACTGCTAACAGATGGCCCTAGTGCAAGTGGGAGATTGTTAGTTATATGTATGCCCTAGAGGCCATTACTATGCATAGGATGTATATTGTAGTGGATGCTGGGACATATATAGGGAGGACTTTCTTGCTCGACATGATAGTATGCTATCTGGTTGATCTTTACCTTAACGTGTACACTGATTGTCTCCCTGTTACATGTTGGTAAAGCCCTTAGGATCTGTACTTGACTACCTGGACTATGATGCGGATCATACTAGTGGGGACATGGTAGTCCGTAAGTACATCCTTCAAAGTCCCTAGTCGTGGGTGTATCGAGACGGGGCATCGATATACCAGAGTAGACTAGCGTATACCTTCTCGACCCATACAGATGGGCGATGGATGATCCCATATCCATTGGTGTTTGACATCAGAGATGATATACGGGTGCTCAGTGGAGACTGGGTACACTGGACGGACTCGCCGAGAACTCCCAGATGGTATTATACCTCACGTCAGATGGCAGTTCTCTAGTGACACTGGTACAGAGTAGTCTGTTGACCCGAGATCGTCATAGAGACTTGTGTGGTTCCCACTGTGCTTTGATTTCCATCTTACCACGTCCAAGAGGGCGTGCAAAACGGTGGTTTTTCGGTACAGTCCCGAGTCACATGGAGGAAATGAGCGATAGGAGGGGATTCGTCTCTCCCGGTATAGGGAGTTGATGTTGCGGTGTGTTCGATTGGCTATAACAGGAAATCCCTGGCCAGGGTTGCTGAGATTTACTGGTAAGTGTCACCAGTAGTTTCTCGAATTGTTATAGACCTCATATCGACACGACTTATCGAGCTATTGGGGTCTGACGTTCACCACCCCTAGGCGAGATATGTGACATATCAGACGATCAGACCGGACTGTACGGTAGTGTTACTGGTTGGATTCACTGGAGTGTGAGCGGGCTTGCTCGTCGATCTTCGGATCGCTCATTACCCGGGTGGCCGTTACGTTTAGCAGACCGCTTGCGGCTTGTGGGTGTTTGATATGATCATCACCTGCTGCCGGCGTATTGACGAGTCTTTAGAGTCCTACACAGAGGTTTCCTGGCTCAAGCGAAACGAAATAGGAGCGCATATGAGATATGTGCGGGACCGAGAATAATGCGTGTATGTGATACCGTATTCTGTTCTCGCGATGAATGTATCGAATGGTTGTATGCGATATAACCTAGTTATCGAATCAAGTATTGATTCGATAAGCCGATACATAGGATACTAGTCGGTTATATGCGATATGACCGGATCGTTAAATCAAGTGTTGATATAATGATTTAATGCATAATTATATATTTGATATATTAGTTTGCATCAACTAGTATCGGTTTACTTAAGATGGATATTCTCACTCGGGTGTGCGCATTGTATATGCGATATATTTTTTGTGCACTTGATTGTATCATGTTTGATGATGCATGTTAACTTGGTTAAGTGTAAAGTTTAAACCATAGTTAAGTTAATGATTAGGGTTTTCCTTACCTTATTTATTTATTTATTTATTAAGGAAAAGATTAAAGAGAAGAATGGTGGCTTTCTTTGTTTCTAGTTGAAACTTCATGAAGGTTTGACCAAAGCTACCATTCTTGTCTTCTTCTCCTAACCCTAACCATTTAACTAACCTTGGTTAAATCTCTACACTTGACTATAGTTAATGATATGATAAGTATTATATTTTCTTTTCTATTTTAATTAACCTATCATATCATTTCTTCTTCTTCTTCCTTGAACTAAAGAAGAAAACCTTGAGGTCATCAATGGTGATTGATGAAATGAGTGAGAAATCCAAATCGAAAGTCTACCCACATCCTATTTCTTCATCCTCTACCTCTTGCCAAGTAGTAGAGTGTGTTTTCTTCACAAGTTTCATGACTTGGTGAAGTTGGAGCTTGATCTTGCGATGCCTCGACGTAGATCACTTTCGGCATGGACATCGACGACCTAGCTTGCCCATTCTCCGACGAAGCCGACGCTAGAGCCCGGGAACTCATTTGGACAGCGAGGGGACTTCGTTGCGGAGCTATGGAGGTGGAGCACCGGATCTACAAAGGTTGTATTTCCGTATTCCTTGTAGTTAAGTGTTAACTAGTTTCATTTATTCGCCTAGATATCTAGCCAACGATCCGTAGTCTAGGGTTTCTCGGCACCGTATTTTTGAAATTGGCATGGTTGATGCCTTGTGAGACCTCACTAGTGTGCCTAGGAACCCTACACGATTGATACCATCTCACTACAACTAGTGGGAATCCTAACATCCAATTAAATCTATCTCATAGATCCAAAACTCTGGATTTTAGGAGGTATCATTTTGATCCTATATGGAGGATCATAGTGATAAACGGAGATTGACTGAGCGTAGCATAGGAAACTCCTTCCCTATCAAGAGTATGTCATCCACGTACTCCACGAGGATCGTCACCATACTCTCTACTACCTTTTTGTATATACAAGGTTCATCTACCATTTTGATGATGTCAACTTCTTTGACTAACACACCAAAATAGACGTTCCAACTCCGCGATGCCTGCTTTATCCTATAAAGCATCTTGCACACGTTTCCGCTGCTCCCACTGTCTACGAGGCCCTCTGGCTGTGTACTTATAGACGCACTCTTCTAAATCATCATTTAGAAAAGCAGTCAAGACACCCAACCACCAGAGATCGTAGTCATGGTATGCAGCCGTGGTAAGTAGGATCTGGATGGACTTAAGCATAGCAACTGGAAAAGGTTTCATCATTATCCACGCCTGGTCAATGAAGAAAACCTTTAACAAGTCTAGCTTTGAAAGTCTCAACTTTTCCATCTACACCAAGTAATCTTCTCAAGATATACTTGCTCCTGATGGGGATTTAACCCTTCAGATATAGGAACCAAAGTCCATACTTTGTTGGTGTATAAGGATTCCATCTCAGATCGCTAAGCATCCAGCCATTCTTATAGAGTCTTACTCCTGATGGCCAGCTCGAAACTAGTTGTGTCATCATCTCATGATGCAATCCTCGCTCCCACTGTCATAGAAAAACCGAAGTATCTCTCAGGTGGGTGAGGAACCCTACTAGATCGGCGGAGAGGCTGAGGTTCGTTGGTAACTATTGAATCCCTTGGTTCTATCAAATCATCTGCTGTAGTTCGTATAGCTGGAACCTTTCCAGTTCTACATTACAGACCTTGCCTCGAGCTTGTCCGGATTTTGCTTTCAGACATAGGCCGGACAACCCCAAATCTTAACTAGCTTAAGACATGGGCTCTTCCCTTTCCATATCACATATGAAATGGTAGGCAACTGATTTGATTCGAACCCTATTCAATAGGTATGCAGCTTCTCAAGTGCATAACTCCCAAAAAGGAAATAGGTAACTCAGTAGTACTCATCATAGAGCACACCTTATCATATAGGGTGTTATTGCTCCGCCCCGATATACCATCGTGCTATGGTGTATACAGAGGAGTAATGCTGAGAGAGAATCTCATTCTCCTTTAGAATAATCCAGGATTTCCGTGCTCAAGTATTCTCCTCCTTGATCTCATCATAGGACATAATACTTTTACCTTTATTGGTTCTCTACTTCTATCTTATATTCTGTGAATATCTCAAAAGGTTCGGACTTGTGTTCCAACAGGAACATACGTCTGAATCTTGAGAGATTATCAGAGAATGTAACGAAGTACAAAGAACCAGTCCTGGCATATGTAGACAGGGGACTTTTCATACATCATCATGTATCAGTCCTAAGAGTTTACTAACTCTTTCTCTGTTTCCAGTAAACGGAGCTATGGTCATCTTATCTTTGTGACATGACTGGCGAGTTTCACAAGATGTAAGTTCAAACTAATTTAAATATGCATCTTTATGCAACTCTAGCCAGTCGGGTCGCATTGATCTGACCTAGTCTACAATACCTTAAGAAGGATCCGTTCATTTCTGAACTCTTCCTCTTATGTGTGTTCCATATACTAAGAACTGTAGTTTGATTTAGAACATCAACGCTTTTAGATAACGTGCCTGAACCGATCAACTTTTGATATAGGAAATGTTCAAAACATTATCCAACAATACTAAATTTTATCGTTTCTTTACTAATAAAGAGACTGATATGATTTTGTATATCAGGTTCGGTATCTAATAACATTCGTTCAGAATCAATGTATTTGGAATACAGGGTGACAGTGACCAACAGACTTGGCTGCAACTCTTGCTCCGTTTTCTGCCTCATGAAACTTATCACCCGTTCTCAGTTCTCTACCTATCTGTAGCCCTATGTAACAAATTACATATCTGGGATCCTGATCCGGTATCATATACCCAGGATGTAGAGGATACAGAGAAACAGTTCTTTGTAATGAACACACCCGAAGATGATGCATCAACATGCACTCTCTTCGTTTGGGCGGCACGGGAATTCTGGTATTCCCCAATTTCCTGCTCTATCTTATAACAATTATAAGTTGGAGCGGGACCAACGTTCCCCAGCTCAGTATAACAAGCGGGTTCGGTCAATAATCCGTTTTATTATCTTGATTAAGGCGTGACATGGTCGCTACCAGGAGAGAGAGAGAAGAAAACACTCAGCGTGCGCTCTTGCAAGAATAGATTGGTTATTATTTTATCTAATCAGGATGGCTCCCACTGCTTTTTATCAAATCTTCCTTCAAACCCTAAAAGGAAAGACTAGCCGGGATTAATTACACACTACAAGTTCGCCAATCTTTCAGCCAGGCCAGTGTCGGTACTTTGAGGGAGGTCCCCCGTGCTTTCGCACGAACCTAATTAATGTAAACCTCGTTTTCCCAGAGGCGTAACCTCGTTAACACCTTTCTAGATACCTACTTGATCGGCTAATTGTAATATGTAAAACTCTCCCAGGAGTAACACTTACTCGCAGCGGGTATCGGGATCCAACTATCTCATAGAAGGTATGCAATCTCATTGCAAATTTCAACACTTGAAATTCCCGATAATATTTTGCCCCATGCGATCTATGACCTTGACTGAGTCAACAAACCATAGACCATAAGTAAAGTTCAACCCGTCATTTCTCGATTGAATTAAACCCACCCGCACGACCCTTGACTGAGTCAACAAGGCCGCACGACTACCCTAATCCAATCGTATCATATGCTTTGCAGATAAGCAATAATCAGCTACCGCACACTACGCCTTGACTGAGTCAACAAACGCAGCACGAATACTAACTATTACCTATCTGAAATGACGGAGGGCTATGACAGGTTTTTAAGAAAACCTTTTGCGTAATGAACTTTATATCGTTGTAGAATCGAATGATTTTTGAAATGGAGTGTTTTTGAGGCTTTTCTAGTTTTGCTAAAGGAGTCACTCCCGGTGAAGGGATCGTCGGTCCTTTCCTCGTCGAATGAGGTGCGGGATATATCATATATATCACTGTGCAAAGCAAAAACACTTAAAAGCAATCAAAAAACAAACCGAGTGTGTAGCATCTGCCAGTTATTGCTAAAGGAGTCACTCCCGGTGAAGGGATCTCGGTCCTTTCCTCATCGAATAAGGTGCAGGATATATCATATATACCGCTGTGCAAAGCAAGAACTGTAGCTACCTGTTTTATTTTGAAATTCGATTCTACAACATCTTAGGTTTCTTTTATTTCATTAATCACATTAATGAAGTCCCATCATTTAATGTACCTAAACATCACAGATAAATACGACGTACACTTATGCCATCAGCATTCGTCTCAATGTCCCCTCGTGCACCGTTAGGTTAGGTAACTAACGGCAGAGCAGGGCAGGGATAGCGCGGGTGTAAAACATAAGTAACGTCTATATATATAATATATCATATATACTATATACTGTATCTATCACAGAACATCACATGATCACATCACAGATATCGCAGCAGAAGAAACATATGAAATATTGGATATACTAGGACGTCCGTGTTTTCAATACGAGCCAGTATAAAACACGGATTCCACGGTCGTGATGAATAGCCAAACCCACACCCCTAGACCCCTACGAGAGCGGCAAGCAACCCTACCAATTCTAGAGTTAGGAGACCCGGACTCGACTCCTCGAGTTGGTCTCCCACTGGACTCCAGAACCCGGTTACTTGTGCTCCCCTCCTTGGGTCTATCCTAGTGCGGAAAAGTAAATAATATACAAAAGGTGACAACTTCTGCAACCTGGAAGTTCCCCAATAAAAGAATATTACATACAAGTTTTTACATGAATGAAAATGAAAAACACTCATCTCACATAAAAACCCCCGGCTATTCAAACACGACGATCCAATATAACATATCCAGCAACACATAACATCACATGTCATCAACGTAAGTAAATATGCGCATCCCAATTGTCGTTGACATATAGCAACGAAACCGGCGATATCACATATTACACTTACGGTCACAGAAAAGAAAATGTAAAACTACAACAGTTGGAATCCGCAACCACCTCAGACATCGCATGCCTGACCAAATGAATTACTTAGACATCGCATGCCTAACAATTATAAACCCCGCATTTTAGTCTTAAAATCGAAAACTCTTTTCAATATCAAGTCGGGCAATTCAACAAGATTCCCGACATCCTGATCGAATACTCGTCACAAACTTCAGTAGGCGGCCGCACCCCCGATACCGTCGACGAAGTGCACCAAGGCGGAACACCACTACCGCGAGCACCCGAACGGATGCTTTCGGCGACGGGGTTCTCCTACAGTCACTTGGTCGGGGCTATGGAGTGAGGCTGTCTATTAAGTTTATCCGGCGAGTATCCGCGTACGCTACGTGATTGCAACGGACTTTTGATCACATCAAAATTCCGTGGCAACCGATCAAGTGAGACTAAACAGCTATGTTTATAACATTCATTCAGTTATCTCATAACTTATTGTGAATTCCAATTATTGTACCACATTCCGAATAAAACAGAAAATGTTAAACTTTCCGATCGAACAATCGAACACCCAAGTTTTCCCGATACAGATCTGTAAGTGCACGGCGGCGCCCCGGCCGTCAATCCGACGTCGGAATGCGGAAACGGTGAATAACTTAAATTTTGCGGACTTAGCAAACCGGCACCACCGCGCACTTTAACCGGATCGAACCATTAACTAGTCTAAGCTATCTACAAGAATGGGAGAAGAGATGTACCGACGATCCAAGTCCTCCGGTCTTCTCTTCATCATCCCGATCTCCCGCGGAAAGTCTTGGCTCCACATCGTCGCCTCCTCGCCGGAAAGGGCACCACATCGCCTTCGTCTTTTACGGGCTCCCGCCTCAATACCGAGGCAACTCGAGCATGAAGCCGGCAACTCGACATGCTCAAGATATGCTGTAGAATGTAGTGTAGAAGATGCTTGTCTCTTTGGGGTTATGTTGTTGCCAATGAGGATGATGGAGGAAACAAGGATTAGAAAAATGGTGCTTGCATTTTTCTAGCATGAAAACTAGATCAAGAAAGAAAACTCTCATGAATGAAGCTCTCTCTTCTTCTTCTCACAACCATGAAAGACTCATCATCAAGTGAGAATAAAGGGTGGAGGAAAAAACCATATGAAGCTAGAAGGGAGGTGAGTGTAGGAGAAGTGAAGAGGTGACCACAAACAAACATGAACCATGCTTGTTCTACTATTCAACCCATACCCTTTCAATCACAATAAAAAGCAAGTCAATCGTGCAAGATATGAAAGCCATCATAATCAATACAATTGCAAGAAACCCCCCCACAAAGTGTTATTTGCAAAACTGCAAATAACCCCCTCCATCGAAAAAGTCCGGCCGGGAAAGAACAAAGGAAAACCGGCCGGAACGGAATGCAAACTGGCAACTCCAGAAAACTGGTCCCGTAATAAATTACAGGAAAACCCCGATACTGTGCATACACACCCGCATCTGTATTCCGTCCGGATATAAATGCAAAGAGACAAAATCTACACTGTACTAAACTAGGACCGGCTTAAACCAAAGCCGGCTAGTAATATCCGTCCGATCCTGATCCGTGCAATACCGCACGTATCTGATCGAACCCTGCCATATAACCATACGGCTACCAGTACAAACCGTCCGATCCTGATCCGTGCAATACCGCACGTATCTGATCGGACCCTGCCATATCTCCATACGGCCTCTACAGCGTTTCGCCCGAAAGCTTGAGTAACTGAAAGTGTGGTGGACTCTAAAGACTCGTCAATACTATGGCTGTGGATTTAACCACTAGCACGTCAGAGGTATAAGCCAATACGTGACGGGCCACCAGCTATTGACCAAAAGGGACGTCGATGAGTAAACTCATCCTGACACCCTACTGAGCCTGTCAGTGACAATATCCGTGCAGTCCGGTCCGTTCGTCTATGAGCATCGCATGGCGGGCCTAGGGGGTTGGTAAAAGTCAGACCCCCAAAAGCGGTACAAGTCGTGTCGGAGTGTAGCCCAGAACACCCTGAGATACTACTGGAATACCTACCAGTAAATCTCCTTGCCTTGGCCAAGGACTTTGTGTAATGGCTCTCCTAGACACAGCACGACCTCACCCCCAATACCGGGAGAGACGAACCCCTGAAGATACGCTCACTGCCTCCATGTGGCTCGGGACTGTACCCAACTAAAACCTGTTTGCACGACTCCTTTGAGCCGTGGTAGGGTAGTAATCAAAGTACAGTGGGAACTCACACGAGACAAATGACGATCCCCAGGTCGATGAACTAACCTGCACACATGTCACCAGGGAACTGCCATCTGACGTCTGGTATATGACCAACTAGCATGTTCCCGGCGAGTCCTGTCCGGTGTACTCATAACCCAATGAGCACCTGTATACATCTTAGGTGATCCAACTGACACCAGTGGCTTGTGAGACCGGCCACCGCCCCTCGTCGCGGTCTCGACTGTATACACTAGTCTACTAATGGAGTATCGATGCCCAGTCTCGAAACTCCCACGACTAGGGACCTTTTAAGGATATGCTTGTAGACCCCCAGCTCCCACTTATATGATCGCCCTCATACTGCTGGTGGTCAAGCAAGAATCCTAGGGGCTCTATCAACGTGTAATAGCGACGTGTCAGGTCACCTAAAACAGTACACGATGATAAAGGTAAACCAGATAGCATACTATCATCTCGAGTAAGACTGTCCTACCGGGATAGGTCCTCCCTCAATCATTACAATCACGTACCTGTGACCTAATAATTGACTCTGAGGGCACTATCTCCAACAATCTCCCACTTGCACTCAAGGCTAATTATTGCGATGTCGCATACTCACAGCCCGTGTGATACCGAACATCCAACTCCTCTACTAGTCAGTCTCACAAAGCTCGTTTGCGGAACTGTTGCATTCGAGGAATAGCCTCAGTGAGTGGATCCGCTTAGTTGTTTCTTTCTATGTCTCTCTATATCTCAAGTTCGCGGAGAAAGCCATCTCCCGAAAAGAGTAATACCAGTCTCAGAATATGTCTGGATGTCTGATGGGACCTAGCTCATAAATGAACTCCAAATCCAAACTTCTTAGACTGTATCGTCAACTGAACTTAATCAGTATCCTGCGCGCCATGCCTCCCTCAGTATTGCCTTGGACCACCTGTCCAAAATACTGCCCCTCATCAGAAGGAAAACTATAACTCTGACAACCTCCTTGTCGTCCATGTCACCTTGGAAGCCTGGAATGATAACTGTCTCCTGAATGAGGCTGTCGTTATCATTTCCCTAGAACATCCACTTATGTTCTAAAACTGCTTCCGACTGTTTCTCCAGGATTGGATTAATGTCAACTTATTGCATCTTGTGCAAGAACAACATCTGGTGTGGTACTTGACATCTCACGATTGACTCAATTGCCTGAGCAAGTGATCTGCCAATCATGCCCGTCCCTCTCCCTTTTAGTCTGTAAGACACCTTTGGAGAGGGTGACTCCATTATCTGCAGGTACACTACCGTGCCAGGAGTCGTCCATCCTAAATACTCTTAGAATGCTGTCAAGTACCCTGATTGGGAAACCACCCAAATCTAGATCTAAAACCATAGATCCAGTAACCAGTATGTCAGATATAAAATCCATTTCCTTTGTGGAGAAACCAATGTGTGACGACCAAAGTATAACCGATCGTAGTATAGGAGTTTCCTTTCCTACTTTGTGTATGTCATCCAAATACCATGACATCACATCCTACTACCTTCTCAACAGATCCATCTCCTATTCTGATGAAGTCAAACCTATGACTGTCACGTCAGAAATAGATGATCTATCTCCGCTACATCTGCTCTAGTCTATAAATAGACATAAGCAACCTGTCCACCAATGCTTCCGCTGCTCCCACTGACTACGACAACCCTCTGGCAGAGTCATATAGACGTACACTTCTAAAACTGGTTTAGAACGACGCTATACTCATCCTCCCGCCGGGTCTCGTAACCTGGAACAACAGCAATGGCAATTGTGGGTAAACAAGAACTTCCCTGTCACCGTCCTTGAGGCTACCTTAGTGCATCTCGGGTGCCTGAAGTTACCCACCTAATCTGCGGAGTGGCCAATGGAATGTCAATCCAGATTGAATCTTTTGGTTCCTTATCAAATCTTCAGTAATCGTTTGTGGTTCTGGAATCACTTCCAGTTCTACCATACTCCCACTACTATTTTCTGAAAAAAAAATCCATTTTTAATAAAACTGTGGCGAGTCTAGAACAATATCGCTATTGTTCATCCAGATGGTAGAAAGTCAACCCTCGTCATAGCCTGGGTCAACCCAAAAACAGCCATTACAGAAACGCGCCTTGAGCTGTCCAGAGTCTGGTTTTAATCATAAGCCGGACAACTCCCCGTACCTTAACAACGTTAAGATATGAACTGTTCTATATCCAATATAGAACCAGAGGCACTGATTTAATTGAACCAGATTCAAATCATGCAGCTGTCCCCAGCGCATGTCAACTAAATGGAAGGAGGCCGATCAGCGTTACTCAACTTAGGAATGCTTCCAATTATGAGTAATCTGAAAGAGAAGTAATTTCTCTTTATCATTACTATCAACTGAATACCATACACAAGTATCTACATCTTCGATCACCTTGAAGAATCCCGATACTTGCTACACCTGGTTCTCTACTCTATTCAAATACCTATAACTCCTCAAAACTTAGACACTGCGTTTCTACGAAACACATGTCTAAGAACTAGAGAAGTTAAAAGTAAACAGAATATAGTATGAGGACCAACCCCTCTGTCCTAATGGACACTGGACAACATACAATACTCTGTATAAGTCCGCTGAGTCTAACAACTCTTTCACTGTGTGTCGTAGGTTGAAAACTGTACTTATGGTTAAGAAGAATTACACCGCTGTTTAATGCTCCTTACCTAACCATCCACTGATATAGGTAAATGTCATCGACATAATATCAAAAGGTATATCTCACTCTATGGAAATAGACGTACAGATATATCAATTTGAAATTGGTGCATAACAGCGGATATTCAAAACCAAATATTTGCCGACCGGCAAACAGCCCAGATGATCTCCTCAAATATCACCGATTACAACGAATCCCGATATAATGAGGATGATCACCCAATTCCCAATAACGTACTCCCACTCATCATCTGTAAAACCATACAGATGTGAGAATCATACCTGGTAAATACATACCCTGGAGTAAGTGTCTAATCGGGAAATCAGTTCTCTTTTAACATTACACAGTGAAACTGAAACATTGAAATGTTTCGATGGGGTATCCTGGTATTCCTAGTAATGCCTCTTCCTTCATCACGTCTGTAACCTTGTAATTCTTTGCCACCTCTCCAAATCCCTTCATATGTCTTTAGTCTTTACCTTCTGCACACCCCTTTAGGCCAAATGGTTTTCTTCCTTCCCTACCGTTCGGCACCAGCCTATGGTTTGGAAGAAGACTATCTAATAAGCATAATGGGTGTACTGTCCCTATCCTAGGAACACTCGCAACACGAGAGAAGGTGAAGATAAAAGACACCTGAATGTACTTTATTCCTATTTCTTCTGGACCAGGATCCATCCCCGAACTGGAACAAGTTCCTTTCGAGTTCGTATATAACCATACGATGGATTATCCAATAAAATGGGATCTTCGTAGTGATACGGAGTGTCCTGGAGAAATACAAAGGTGATTTAGGATTGGCGAAGAAATACTTGGTTCGGTCGTGAATAGCAGTCGGAATTTACTTTGCCCTCTTACTAATCCCTTGTTTTGTCTGAACTTAATACCTTCTGTACACCGTTTAGGCTAACTGGTTTTCTTCATTCCCTACCGGTCGGCACCAGCCTATGGTTTGGAAGAAGACTATCCAATTTGCGTAATAGGTGTACTACTCCAAAACCAAGGAGTACTCGCAACCTGAGAGAAGGTGAAAAAGAAAAGACAACTGAATAATCCTATCCGTTTTCTCCAAAACCGGAAACCATCCTCGAATTCCTTCGAGTTCGTATCTAACCATACGATGGTTTTGTCCAATGGAAGTGGACGTTCGTAGTAATACGGGGTGTCCTGGAGAAAAGGGTAAAAGTAGGAGTGGCAATGAGGTCTGCAACTCTGACAATCCAAAAGCCAGTGTTAAGAAGGTTCGGTCAACTTGGTCACTGAGTCAAAGTCTTAGGGTCGGGTCAATGGTCGCTGCCAGAGAGAGAGAGAAGAAACACTCAGCGTGCACTCTAACCTAGATCAGAATGGTTACCAATTTATCTAATCTGGAATCCTCCCACTGTACCTCAAATTCTCCTCCAAACCTGAAAGAAGAATTAGTCGGGGTTACCCGAGGAGTAAACTAACTCATCAGTGGGAATCGGGATCCAACTATCATTGCTTGATAACGTGACGGAATCCGCTCACGGTATCACACTCCAGAAGGTATGCGCATATCTGGCAAGTTTCAGTTCTTTTGAAACTCCCGATGTGATTTCTGCCCCATGCTCTTTTGACCTTGGCGAAGGTCAACAAATCATAAGTCACATGTCAAGTTCTACCCGTCATTATCCAGGTTAATTTGAATCCACCCGTACAAGCCCTTGACGAAGGTCAACAAGGCTGTATGACTGTCCCAAACCAACGCATCTATCTATGCAGCAGAAAGGTAACAAGCAGCTACCATACACTATGCCTTGACGAAGGTCAACAAACATAGAATGAATACTACGTGCTACCCGTCTGAAACGACGGAGGGCTACGAATGGTTTCTGGTGAAAACCTTTAACGTAATGAACTTGATATCGTTGAAGGAACGGATAGCTTTTTAGAAAATATAGTGACGAAAACTTTTACTAAAGAGGTCACTCCCGGTGAAGGGATCTCGGCTCTTTCCCCGTAGAATGGGGTGCTGGATATTCATAACCGAATATCACTGTGCAAAGCAAAAGTAATCGGCTATAGTGAAGTTAATGCCCTGACGCAAACTTCTGTCCAAGGGGTCACTCCCGGTGAAGGGATCTCGGCCCTTGCCTCGTCGACTGAGGAGCAGGATATTCCAAATGAATACCACGATGCAAAACAGAAATGAACGTCCTTGCAATAACAGCTTTTTGAAAAGTGTTCCAACAACATCAGATTAGGTTTGTTTAACTTGCATTGATCCGAATCAACGCAGTCCCATCAATTGATCACACCAAAAAGAACGAAAAATATACTGATGTACGTATATGCCATCCGCATTCGCCACTGGGTCCCGTCATTACCCGTTAGGTTAGCTTACTAACGACAGAGCGGGGACTGGACTAGCGCGGATGCAAAACATATACAACATCTACTAATATATATACCAATATATTATATTTCGCTCAAGGCGTGAAAGAAATGCAACATCATAGAGAATGAACAGCATCACAGAAACAATACAGATATCTGGGATCCCCGGGTTTCACAGAGCCACTACTGAAACCCGACGTTCCCCTGGTCGTGTGGATAGCCTGTGCAATGAAATCCTAGACCCCTACGGGCGCGGCAAGTTACCCGCCAAAACCTGAAGCGAGGCAGCCCCCTTCAGCGCCGTGAATGGACCACCCAGCACTTCACGGAATCCGGCAACTTGGGCACCCCTCCTGGGTCAACCTGTACCCCCTACGAGTGCGGCGAATAGCCCGCCAATCCCAGAGTGAAGCCCCCTCCGTCTCAATGCCATGAGATGCGGGCTTGTTGCCCTCTAGAACCCGGCTATCCGTGCACCCCTCCGCGGGGCAATCCTAGTACAGAAAGTAAAATATACATACACCGGGTACATCAACCGCAACCAGGTCGTGCCCCAAAATAATAATACAAACAGGCAGTGACGGCAGTCCACATGTCGGACGCTCGCCCCGCAATATCAAATGTACATAATACAACAGCACAGCACTAGCATTGCATCCAGGCTATCCCCCACGACCGATCCGCAACATCACAGCAAATACATAGAACATCAACGTGAAAGTCACGTTCGCAAATCCGTCTAACCGGGCTATAGCAGTTAGACCGGATTTACCGATCGAGTGACATTCACGGTCGCAGATATAATGTAAATACTGTGAAAAATGTGTTTAAAATTTTCCGATTGATCAAACCTTAACAAGTGGGCCCCCAAACAAAACTGTAGCACTCACAGAAAACCTGGGCCCAATTTTAATATTCCAGAAAACACATTTTCAACTCAGGAACATTCTGCAAAGTTTTGGGGACATGAACAGTTGTTACTGCGGCGGAAGCACGGCCCAAGCAGGGGTTTGGCCGCGCTTTCGCGGTGGAACAGTGAGTTCATGGTACCATATTTTTACAGTATGTTTCTAATTCCCTGCACATCACTCTGAGACAACCTGAAAAATTTTTAGACTCAAAAAAAATTCGACAGAAACTGATGTGCAAAAATACGGGTTTTTGGACTTTTTGATCGATCGGAAATGCAAACACATTACACAAAGCTAGACTAAGTTAATGGCCAGGCTCTGATACCACTGTAAGTGCACGGCGGCGCCCCGGCCGTCAATCCGACGCCGGAATGAGGAAACGGTGAATAACTTAAATTTTGCGGACTTAGCAAACCAGCACCACCGCGCACTTTAACCGGATCAAACCATTAACTAGTCTAAGCTATCTACAAGAATGGGAGAAGAGATGTACCGACGATCCAAGTCCTCCGGTCTTCTCTTCATCATCCCGATCTCCCGCGGAAAGTCTTGGCTCCACATCGTCGCCTCCTCGCCGGAAAGGGCACCACATCGCCTTCGTCTTTTACGGGCTCCCGCCTCAATACCGAGGCAACTCGAGCATGAAGCCGGCAACTCGACATGCTCAAGATATGCTGTAGAATGTAGTGTAGAAGATGCTTGTCTCTTTGGGGTTATGTTGTTGCCAATGAGGATGATGGAGGAAACAAGGATTAGAAAAATGGTGCTTGCATTTTTCTAGCATGAAAACTAGATCAAGAAAGAAAACTCTGATGAATGAAGCTCTCTCTTCTTCTTCTCACAACCATGAAAGACTCATCATCAAGTGAGAATAAAGGGTGGAGGAAAAAACCATATGAAGCTAGAAGGGAGGTGAGTGTAGGAGAAGTGAAGAGGTGACCACAAACAAACATGAACCATGCTTGTTCTACTATTTAACCCATACCCTTTCAATCACAATAAAAAGCAAGTCAATGGTGCAAGATATGAAAGCCATCATAATCAATACAATTGCAAGAAACCCCCCCACAAAGTGTTATTTGCAAAACTGCAAATAACCCCCTCCATCGAAAAAGTCCGGCCGGGAAAGAACAAAGGAAAACCGGCCTGAACGGAATGCAAACTGGCAACTCCAGAAAACTGGTCCCGTAATAAATTACAGGAAAACCCCGATACTGTGCATACACACCCGCATCTGTATTCCGTCCGGATATAAATGCAAAGAGACAAAATCTACACTGTACAAAACTAGGACCGGCTTAAACCAAAGCCGGCTAGTAATATCCGTCCGATCCTGATCCGTGCAATACCGCACGTATCTGATCGAACCCTGCCATATAACCATACGGCTACCAGTACAAACCGTCCGATCCTGATCCGTGCAATACCGCACGTATCTGATCGGACCCTGCCATATCTCCATACGGCCTCTACAGCGTTTCGCCCGAAAGCTTGAGTAACTGAAAGTGTGGTGGACTCTAAAGACTCGTCAATACTATGGCTGTGGATTTAACCACTAGCACGTCAGAGGTATAAGCCAATACGTGACGGGCCACCAGCTATTGACCAAAAGGGACGTCGATGAGTAAACTCATCCTGACACCCTACTGAGCCTGTCAGTGACAATATCCGTGCAGTCCGGTCCGTTCGTCTATGAGCATCGCATGGCGGGCCTACGGGGTTGGTAAAAGTCAGACCCCCAAAAGCGGTACAAGTCGTGTCGGAGTGTAGCCCAGAACACCCTGAGATACTACTGGAATACCTACCAGTAAATCTCCTTGCCTTGGCCAAGGACTTTGTGTAATGGCTCTCCTAGACACAGCACGACCTCACCCCCAATACCGGGAGAGACGAACCCCTGAAGATACGCTCACTGCCTCCATGTGGCTCGGGACTGTACCCAACTAAAACCTGTTTGCACGACTCCTTTGAGCCGTGGTAGGGTAGTAATCAAAGTACAGTGGGAACTCACACGAGACAAATGACGATCCCCAGGTCGATGAACTAACCTGCACACATGTCACCAGGGAACTGCCATCTGACGTCTGGTATATGACCAACTAGCATGTTCCCGGCGAGTCCTGTCCGGTGTACTCATAACCCAATGAGCACCTGTATACATCTTAGGTGATCCAACTGACACCAGTGGCTTGTGAGACCGGCCACCGCCCCTCGTCGGGGTCTCGACTGTATACACTAGTCTACTAATGGAGTATCGATGCCCAGTCTCGAAACTCCCATGACTAGGGACCTTTTAAGGATATGCTTGTAGACCCCCAGCTCCCACTTATATGATCGCCCTCATACTGCTGGTGGTCAAGCAAGAATCCTAGGGGCTCTATCAACGTGTAATAGCGACGTGTCAGGTCACCTAAAACAGTACACGATGATAAAGGTAAACCAGATAGCATACTATCATCTCGAGTAAGACTGTCCTACCGGGATAGGTCCTCCCTCAATCATTACAATCACGTACCTGTGACCTAATAATTGACTCTGAGGGCACTATCTCCAACAAGATCAACATATGAAATAAGTCTAACAACATTCAGTTCGTGCCTCAGTACCAACGGTCCAGCCGTAGAAGGGTCAAGCCAACGCCTCACATGTGGCATGCCGTACTGCCCCAAACCCGAAGGTTCAAAGGGCAGTTCAAGACGGTCACATAATCGAGTTAAGGTTTGTTGTCTTCTAGAGGGTCCATCGCGTTACTTGCACTACTTAGAACGTCGTTAAACTACAGAAAAATCCAACACTTGGAAATTTCCCGACAGGGGAAAAATTGGGTATTTATATCCGGTCGAACTTTCTAACATATTCAAGAATTTATCCGGAAAGCCACATAGACAAAATTTGATACCCCGATCGAAACACCGAATCCCCAAAGCAATCCCAGAAAATTCAACTCTTGAATAAATATTAAAAATTCCCAGAAAATCCAACTCCAGAAAATAGGAATTACTGTGAAAACAAAAGTCAAAGAGTCAACGGTATCGCCGAGGAACCGCCGCGCCACGTGGGCTTAGGCCGCGGTTCCGCGCCGTCATGACGGAGTTACGGCTCCGTTTTGCACAGTATTTCATAATAAACCCTGCTTTATTTTCTGCATATTTTTAATATTGAAAAATCCCAGATTTTAGAAAATTTCCAGAGAGCAATTTTGATTTGGGGTTTCGGGTTCGTTCGGACTTCAAACGTCGTCTAGACTTCGCCTAAGGCTCTAGCTAGGCTCTGATACCACTGTTGGGTTCCTAGGCACCCTAATGAGGTCTCACAAGGCATCAACCTTGCCAATTTCAAATTTAAACGGTGCCGAGAAACCCTAGAACGGATCGTTGGCTAGATTTCTAGGCGAAAAAGCAAACTAGTTAACACTTAACTAAGAGATACGGAAATACAACCTTTGTAGATCCGGTTCTCCACCTCCACGGCTCCGAGATGAGGTCCTCTCCGCTGTCCAAATCAAATCCGGGCTCTAGCGTCGGCTTCATCGGAGAACGAGCGGGCAAGGTCGTCGGCTTCGTGCCGAAGATGATCTACGTCGAGGCATCGCTAGATCGAGCTCCAACTTCACCAAGTCAAGAAAACTTGTGAAGGAAACACACTCTACTACTTGGCAAGAGGTAGAGGATGAAGAAATAGGAAGTGGGTTCAATTTAGAATTGGATTTCTCACTCTTTATCATCAATCACCATTGATGACCTCAAGGTTTTCTTCTTGAGTTCAAGGAAGAAGAAGAAGAAATGATATGATAAGTTAATTTTAAAAAGAAAATAAATAGAATACTTATCATACATTCAACCTTAGTTAAGTGTAGAGAAAAGACCATGGTTAATGGAATGGTTAGGGTTAAGGATAAGAACAAAATGGTCACTAGGTCAATGTCTTCAAGAAGCTTCAATATGAAACAAAATTAGCCACCATTTTCTCTTTATGCCTTTTCTAATTATTTCCAAAATGAATAAATAGATAAATAAATAAGAAAAGGAAATAAAACCCTAATCATAAGTTTAACCATGGTTTAATTCTTTACACTTAACCAAGTAAACATGCATCATCAAACATGATACAATAATATGCACAAAAAGTATATCACATATACAACTTGTACATCCAAGTGAGAAAATCCATATAAAGTGAACCAATACTAGTTAATGCAAAGTAATATATCAAATACATAATTATAAATTAAATCATTAAATCAACACTTGATTCAATGATACGGTCATGTCGCACATAACCGACTAGTATCCAATGTATCGGCTTATCGAATCAATCCTTGATTCGATATCTAGGTTATATCGAATATAACCAATCGATACATTCATCGCGAGAATGGAATACGGTATCACATACACGTATTATTCTCGGTCCCGCACATATCTCATATGCGCTCCTATTTCGTTTCGCTTGAACCAGGAAACCTCTGTGTAGGACTCTAAAGACTCGTCAATACGCCGGCAGCAGGTGATGATCATATCAAGCACCCACAAGCCGCTAGCGGTCTGCTAAACGTAACGGCCACCCGGGTATTGAGCGATCTGAAGATCGACGAGCAAGCCCGCTCACACTCCAGTGAATCCAACCAGTAACACTTCCGTACAGTCCGGTCTGATCGTCTGATATGTCGCATATCTCGCCTAGGGGTGGTAAACGTCAGACCCCAATAGCTCGATAAGTTGTGTCGATATGAGGTCTATAACAATTCGAGAAACTTCTGGTAACACTTACCAGTAAATCTCAGCAACCCTGGCCAGGGATTTCCTGTTATAGCCAATCGAACACAGCGCAACATCAACTCCCTATACCGGGAGAGACGGATCCCCTCCTATCGCTCATTGCCTCCATGTGACTCGGGACTGTACCCAAAAACCACCGTTTTGCACGCCCTCTTGGACATGGTAAGATGGAAATCAAAGCATAGTGGGAACCACACAAGACTCTATGACGATCTCGGGTCAACAGACTACTCTGTACCAGTGTCACCAGAGAACTGCCATCTGACGTGAGGTATAATACCATCTAGGAGTTCTCGGCGAGTCCGTCCAGTGTACCCAGTCTCCACTGAGCACCCGTATATCATCTCTGATGTCAAACACCAATGGATATGGGATCATCCATCGCCCATCTGTATGGGTCGAGAAGGTATACGCTAGTCTACTCTGGTATATCGATGCCCCATCTCGATACACCCACGACTAGGGACTTTGAAGGATGTACTTATGGACTACCATGTCCCCACTAGTATGATCTGCATCATAGTGCAGGTAGTCAAGTACACATCCTAAGGGCTTTACCAACATGTAACAGAGAGACAATCAGTATACACGTTAAGGTAAAGAGCAACCAGATAGCATACTATCATGTCGAGCAAGAAAGTCCTCCCTATATATGTCCCAGCATCCACTACAATATACATCCTATGTACGGTAATGGCCTCTAGGGCATACATATAACTAACAATCATTTCCGCAAGCCCGTAAGTACCGGGAGAGGTAGCATGGGCTTACAGAATCAACATTCGAAAAATGTACAAACAAACCTAAAACTAAGTTCACCTTGGTCAAGCACTAGACCGCTCCTAGACTTCCAAAGGACAAACAGCAGGATCAATCCTCTACCATCTCTTTATTACTCTTGTGACCAGGTAAGTGGGAGTTATCCGCTATACGAATCACCGAAATAGCGGGTCTAATAAAATAACCACTTTCTTTAGTCACATTTGCCTTAGACACCACAAAAGTAATGCGGATAAGCTATAGATTACCCACAACCTTCCTTTGTCCTAATTTGAGCGCGACAGTCCTTAGGGCTTGGTATAGATATTTTTAATTAATGTAGGTTCATGCGCTTGCACATTTGCGATTTGTGGGACCTAGGAAGGGTGATGAAATCCCCACCTAATCTGAATTTAGGTTATTGCCCCTTAAAGTCCGTTTTGTAAAATATGCAAAAACAATCCAAAAATCAAAACAAGCAAAAAGATTTTTGAGCGATGATATTTTGCAAAGAATCCTGTAGAAAAATATATTATTGGATTGCAGAGGAGAGAGAAGAATATGAGGAAGATACCAGAGAAATTTGGGTGTAAAACTCCCTAACTCCGCCGCCCAACGGCGGCTAATTCCTTGTTTTAGCCGCGGTTCCACCGCAATTGGGAGGGGTCTTTTGCTGAATTTTCTATAGTTGCCTCCTAAGCTCCTCTGGACTCCTTTGAAAGTCTCTGAATTCTCAAATTCCTCATTCAAGTGACTCCAGATTCCCTCGCAAAAAGTCCCACAATAATCGTTAAATATGCAAGATACGGTTTTGGTTTTTATTTTATGGATCGGATAAGAATTCAACACGAATAGCAAGAAAAAAATTACACATGTATCCCCGGCAATGACGCCATTTGACTGATGTGAAAGAGTGTTTGTAGTAACCGCAATCAATAACGATGTCGCGTGTAGCTACTCGAGATGAGTACGGGTCGTCCACAGGGATGCGTGGAACTTTTATTCTTGCCTTAGACGAGTTGATTAGAAATAAGGAGAGAGTTATTCTAGATCTTTGTTGAACACGTATATAGAATATATAAGAAGAGGGCTTGTAGGGTTCGTTAGAATTTAGTAGTAATGGATAATTAAATAAAGATGACTCATTTTATCATTTAATAAATTTAAAACTAGATCGATAGTGATGAATGAAGATTAGGGTTTTTTGAGAGAATAGGGTCCCACTCTTAACCCTTATCTTTTCATTGACCTCTATTCATGTCTAGGCTCTACCAAAACAATTGCTAATCTGATCTCAAATGGCGATTGAGACTATCAAAAATTTGATAGCGCGCCCGATAAGGATGTTAACAATTATTTTGATAAGGTTTATAAACTTCATAAGATGTAATAGGAGTTAAAATATTTTCTCATCTATTGTTCTACCCTAATCCTACGAACCTTATCAAGCGGAGAATTACTCACACGTGTTTGGAGAAGAAGCAGAAGAAGAAGGGATAGAGAAGGAAATTATAATGCAGAAATTTAAATACGGAAATAAATGCAGAAATAATTAAGCTAATGATCTACCTTTATTAATCAATGTTACGGGTACAAATCCTTCGAATTTAGATTACAAGAGGAAGAAGTTGTTCTCGATCTCTGCCCCGTAAGAAGTATTTGCTCCGTCGATATTCACGTCACTCTATCACGTCGAATCGTGGACCTGTCATGGATCTCTTGTTCTTTGACGATGATTTTCTTCGTGTTAAAGGTGATTATTTCTAAATTTAGCCCTTGGTCCTTTATATAGCCCTCAATTAAGAAACCCTAGATCTCATAGGTTAAGATATGCAATAATGATCACCAACTAAAAATCTCAGATCCAACGGCCACAAAGGAGCCGCGGATCCACCGCGTTTAGGGCACTTTGGCCACGGAAGCGCCGTGCTTAGGTGGACTTAGGGTTTGGCGGAAGCGCCGCACTTTCGAGAAATTTACTGAGTACAAACTTGAAGTAGAAAAACAAACCGGATTGAGTATCAAGATGCTTCGATCAGATCGAGGTGGGGAGTATCTCAGTACATAATTTTCAGACTTTCTAAAAGAGAATGGGATTCTCTCTCAACTCACTCCTCCCTACATACCACAACACAACGGTGTGTCAGAGTGAAGGAATCAGACCCTATTAGATATGGTACATTCCATGATGAGTGATGCTGAGTTACCTGTCTCATTTTGGGGGCATGCATTGGAGACTGCAGTGTTTCTATTGAACAGGGTTCCAACCAAAACCGTGTCTACCACGCCATATGAGATATGGCATGGGAAGAGACCATCTCTTAAACGAGTTATGATTTGGGGTTGTCCGGCCTATGTCAAAAAGCAAAATCCGGACAAGCTCGAGACACAGTCAGTCATGTGTAATTTTGTGAGGTATCCAAAGAATTCCTATGGATATATATTCTACCACAATGAGGAACAAAAGGTGTTTGTTTCTCAGTATGCCACATTTTTAGGAAAAAGAATTTTTTACAAATGATATAGATGGCAGTGTGGTAGACCTAGAAGAAGTTCTAGAAACACAAATTACAAATGACGACTTGGTTGAACCGACTGTTGCAACAGAGACAAATGAACCTCAACCACTCGGTAGATCTGGTAGGACTTCTCGCCCACCAGAGAGTTACTACGGTTTCCTCATTAATGGTGAGAAAGAAGATTGCATCATGGATGATGATGATCCTACCAGTTTTCAGCAAGCTATCACGAGTGGAGATTTTATGAAGTGGCTGGATGCCATGAGATCTGAAATGGAGTCTATGTACACCAACAAAGTATCGACTTTGGACATTGTACCCCCTAGGGTAAAACCCGTGGGGTGCAAATGGATCTTTAAAAGAAAGATTGGTGTAGATAGGCAGGTGGAGAGCTATAAGGCAAGACTTGCGGCGAAAAGATTTCGTCAAAAACCGGGTCTGGACTATGGCGAAACATTTTCTCCCGTAACCATGCTTAAATCCATTCGGATCCTACTTGTTATTGCTGCTCACTACGACTATGAAATCTGGTAGATGGACATTAAAACTGTATTTCTAAAAGGTGATTTATAAGAATGCATGTTAGGTTTACCTAGCACCCAATGAAGGGTTTGGAAGTATCACATATCTCCAAATTGAATTTTTAAGGTGCTAAGTGAACATACAAAGAATCATCACTAGAAAATTAGGGTTACATATCTTGAACAACATCACAAGTAACAAAGGCTACGGTTTTGAGAGTACAACCATTGTAGCTCCCCACGCTAGACTCCTTGTCCACTTGAGGGTTGGAAAGAGGTTCGCTTGAGGTCTTCTAATGTCCACGACGATCCACCCGAAACTCCTTTGCCCAAACCTCCTTGCTTTACTTGATGTATCAATGGAGTAGAGCAAACACCCTACACAAACCGGCTAGATGTGTGTAGTATGATGATGTGGTTTGTATTCATTGATCAAAACTCTTTCTTTTAATCAACCTCACTTAAGAAAATGATCAAGAGAGGAAGAAGAAGATAGTGGCTTTTCTTTCTCACAAAAAGAAAAGAGATAAGAGTGAATAATTGAAATGAGAAAGAATAATATATTTAAATTCCTTCTCACTTCAACCATGGTTAGAATTATCTAGATATTTTCCAAAATGAGTTAAAAGGCAAAGGATAATTAACTCAAGGTTAATAAGTGGTTGAAGCATGGTCAAAGATGATAAACATTAACCTCTTGTGAATTATCCTTTCCTTTTTACAAAATGAAAAATAAATAGATAATTCTACAATGTAATTCTTGCATTGTCACCAAACTTTTATCAACAACCATGATACTATGTATGCATGTATGTATCCATGCACATCATCATGTGCATACATGTATGCATACAAAATAGAAAAGTGTTTGATTAAAGAATTAATCTAAAAGACATTTGTTAAATCAACACTTGATTTTGCAAACCGGTCATATCACATACGACCCGACCAATAGAAAATTCCCAATTAATATACAGTATCACATATCCGTATTTAATCGGGTCCCCGCGCATATCTCATATGCACACCACATCTTTTCGCCTGAGCCAGGAAACTTCATTGTGGGACTCTAAGACTCGTCAATACGCCGGCAGTAGGTAATGATCATATAAAATACCTACAAGCCGCAATCGGTCAGCTAAACGTAACGGCCATCCGGGTATTGAGCGATCAGAAGAAAATAAGCGAACCTGCTACAACTCCCGTCGAGCCAACCAGCAACACTACCGTACTGTCCGGTCCCTTCGTCAGATATGCAGCATATCGAGTCTAGGGATGGTAACGTCGACCCTGATAACTCAATAAGTCGTGCCGATGAATGGTCTATAACAGATCGAGAAACTACTGATAACACTTATCAGCAAATCCCAACCGCCCTGGCCAGGGACTTACTGATATAGCCAGTCGAGCACAATACAGCATCAACTCCCAATACCGGGAGAGATGAAACCCCTCCTATCGCTCATCTCCTTCATGTGTTTCGAGACTGTACCCAACGGCCACCTGTTTGCACGACTCAGTAGAGCCGTGGTAGGGTGGTTATCAAAGTACAGTGGGAGAACACATAAGACTCTATGACGATCTCGGGTCTACAGACTAACCTGCACCAGTGTCACCTGAGAACTGCTATCCGACGATAGATATAATTCCATATAGGAGTTCTCGGCGAGTCCGTCCAGTGTACCCAGTGACCACTGAGCACCCGTATACGATCTCGATGTCAAACATCGATGAATGTGGGAACATCCATCGCCCATCATATGGGTCTAGTATCATATACGCTAGTCTACTCTGGTAGATCGATGCCCCGTCTTGATACACCTACGACTAGGGACATTCCAGGATATGCTTATAAACTACAGATGTCCCACTAGTATGATCTCCATCATAATCACAGTAGTCAAGCCTATATCCTCAGGGCTTTATCAACATGTATGAATGAATAAAAGCATGATCAAATCAACATGTCAGATAAAGAAGAACCAGATAGCATACTATCATGTCGAGCAAGAATTTACACTGAATATATATACTTGTATAAATACATCCACTATCATATAATGGCTTCTAGGGCATACATATATCCAACAATCTCCCACTTGCACTAAGGCCAGTTATTGGCGTATCTCATACCCAACATCTCAAAGAGTCGCTCATGCTGCGGCTGAGGGAGGGCCTTAGTGAGTGGATCCGCGGCGTTATTCTTTGTGTCTACTCTCTTAATCTCGATCTCGCGGCGATCTACAATCTCCCGGATCAAATTAAAACGCCTCAGGATGTGTCTGGACCGTTGATGGGACCTGGGCTCCTTGTCTAACGCCATAGCCCCATTTTTATCACAATACAATGGTATTGGATCAATAATGGTTGGAACTACTCCTAGCTCCGAGACGAACTTCCTCGTCCAGACGGCTTCCTGGGCGGCATCATTTGCAGCAATGTACTCAGCTTCCATCGTAGAGTCTGCAACGGTATCCTGTTTGGAACTCTTCCAACTTACCGCCCCTCCATTGAGGGTAAATGCAAACCCAGAGATAGATTTGTTGTCGTCCTTATCGCTCTGGAAGCTCCAATCGGTAAAGGCCTCCATTTGGAGATCTCCATTACCATACACCAAGAACAATTCTTTAGTCCTTCGCAAGTACTTAAGAATGTTCTTCACAGATATCCAGTGATTCTCCTCTGGGTTGGATTGATATCTGCTTACAACACTAAGTGCATAAACTACATCTGGGCGTGTACATAACATCGCATACATTATAGATCCTACTGCCGAAGCATAGGGTATAATACTCATGCGAGCTCTCTCTTCATCGGTTTTTGGGCAAGCGTCCTTGGAGAGAGTGACCCCATGGCAAGCGGGTAAGGCACCCCGCTTGGAGTCTTCCATACTAAACCTTTTTAGGATGGTGTTGATATACCTGGTTTGGGACAATCCCAATAACCTCTTGGATCTATCCCTATAGATCCTAATACCCAGATTGTATGTGGCATCACCCAGGTCCTTCATGGAGAACCTTAGTGATAAGAAATATTTGACCGACTGAAGCATAGGAATATCATTTCCTATCAGAAGAATGTCATCCACGTACAATACGAGGAATGTGACAGCTCTCCCTGTTAGTGTATATGCCCTAGAGGCCATTACTGTATCATACTAGCTTGTATATTACTTGATGGAAGCTTGGGATATTCACAGTTGTATATACAATCTTGCTCGAAATGGTAGTATGCTACTTAGTTTGTCTCTGCTTTAATATGTGCATGTGTTTCTTTTAGCATATCGCTTATATACATATTAGTAAAGCCCTTAGGATCTTTGCTTGATTACCAGCGTTGTTATGGCGCACACACTCGTGGGGGCTGGGTAATCCATAAGCACATCCATATACAGGTCCCTGGTCGTTGGACTATCGAGACAGGGCATCGATACTCCGGAATAGACTAGCGTATGCGCTTCTCATCCCAGCGTAGGAGACGGTCTGTCCCACAGCCGTCAATACGTCGTACTTGAGATAGTATGCGGGTGCTCGTTAGGTTACGAGTACACTGGACAGGACTCGTCTTCTTAATGAAACATAAATCCGAGGCTTTTGAAAAATTCCAGGAATATAAGAATGAAGTAGAAAAACAAACAGGCAAAAATATCAAGGCACTGAGATCTGATCGAGGTGGTGAATACTTGAGTGCCGAGTTCCTGGGTTACTTAAAAGAGAATGGAATTCTCTCTCAGCTTACTCCTCCATACACACCACAACATAACGGTGTATCGGAGAGACGGAACCGAACACTATTGGATATGGTACGGTCCATGATGAGTAATGCTGAGTTGCCGTGATCGTTCTGGGGATATGCGCTAGAATCAGCTGCATACCTTTTGAACCGAGTTCCAACTAAGACTGTGCCTACTACACCATATCAGATGTGGTGTGGGAAGAGACCCTATCTTAATCACATTAAGACATGGGGATGTCCAGCTTTTGTAAAAAAGCTGTATGTGGACAAGCTCGAGGCACGCTCAGTATAGTGCAAGTTTGTGGGATATCCAAAGAACTCCAAGGGATATTTCTTCTATTGCGAAGAGGAACAAAAGGTGTTTGTTTCTCGTCATGCCCACTTTCTAGAACACCAGTTCATAGAAAAATAATTAAGTGGGAGCGCAATAGAACTGGAAGAAATTCCAGAACCACGAGCTATTACTGAAAGCTTAGTAGAACCAGAGGGTTCGAAAGATCAGGACATTTCCACGCCACTCCGCAGGAGTAGTAGGCAGTCTCATCCGCCCGAGAGATACTACGGTTTTCTCATTGACGGGGATAGTGAGGATTGCATCATAGACTTTGATGAGCTTACTAGCTTCCAGCAAGCCATTCAGAGCGTCGACTCGGTAAAATGGCTGGATGCAATGCGGACCGAAATGGAGTCCATGTACACCAACAAAGTATGGACGTTGGACATTGCTCCAGATGGGGTAAAACCCGTAGGATGAAAGTGGATCTTCAAAAGGAAGATTGGTGTAGATGGACAGGTTGAGACCTATAAAGCTAGACTGGTAGCAAAGGGTTTTCGTCAGAGACCTGGTTTGGACTATGACGAAACCTTTTCTCCAGTAGCTATGCTGAAATCCATTCGGATCCTTCTTGCCATTGCTGCCTTCCACGATTACGAGATTTGGCAGATGGACGTAAAGACAGCTTTTCTAAATGGACATTTAGAGGAGTGTGTCTATATGGACCAGCCAGAGGGTTTCATTCAGAGTGGGAGCAGCGGAAAGGTGTGCAAGTTGCTTAAGTCCATTTATGGACTAAATCAGGCATCGCGGAGTTGGAACATCTGTTTTGATGAAACGGTCAAAGAATTTGGCTTTATCAAAAATCCAGATGAACCATGCATTTATTGTAGATTTGTAGCGAGAACTGTAGTATTCCTCGTTTTATACGTGGATGACATTCTCTTAATTGGAAATGACATTCCTATGCTACAATCTGTCAAGGGGTTCTTGTAACACAGGTTCTCCATGAAAGACCTGGGTGATGCCTCATACATTCTGGGTATCCGGATCTACCATGACAGATCCAAGAGGATATTAGGACTTTCGCAGTCCAGGTACATCGACACCATACTGAAGAGATTCAGTATGGAAGATTCCAAGCGTGGTAATCTACCGGCTTGTCACGGGATCACCCTCTCCAAAGAGATGTCTCCCAAGACTAATTTGGAGAGGGATCACATGTCTATTATACCCTACGCTTCTGCGGTAGGCTCTATAATGTATGCGATGTTGTGTACCAGACCGGATGTGGCTTATGTTAGGTCCGTGTTGCCCACCCCGGTGCTTACGGGGAGGCGGAAAACATAATAAAAATCGGATTTTAATGACTTAGGCAACATGGACCTTGCATGTGAGGATCTTTGCTAAACTAAAACTAGCTAAAGTAAACTAACAACTAACAAAGTTGTAGAAAGGTTATACCTTTGGTCTTTAGTCCTTCTCTCCTTGCTCCTAGGTATGGTAGAAAAGGATCACCTTGCTTGTCTTCTCCCGTCAAAGAAGGATCCACCCGAAAGCCACCACCTTTAGCTTCAACTCCAAGCTAGGAGTAACTAGAGTGCAAGAAATGCTAAGACTTGAACCCTAGAAGTGAGTAGAGAAGATCAAGAGAGGGTTTTTCTCAAGCCTTTTGTTTCTCAACACATGAGAGGGAGAGAGCTTGAGGGAGAGGATGAGCAAGAGAGAGAAAAGAAATGAGAGAATGAGAATAATAGTGAGCCATTCTCACTAATATGTGTGAGTTATTTTAATTAATTAATTAGCAAGAAAATTGTCATGGTTTAATCAAGAGGTGACCATTATCATTTCATTATTAATGCAAATTGCAAGAATCAAAGAGCATCTTCCAAATGAAATGATCATGGTCAAATTGTCAACTTGGTCAACAAGTCAACAAAGTCAAAGTGTCAACAATAACAACCATGCACAATAATTAAGCTAATTATTAATTAACAATAATACACACAAAAACAATAGGGTTAATAAAATGACAATAGTCATTAACCCTAAACAAGGTCCTCTCCCTCAATCTCAAGCAACCGTGCATACGCACCCGCATTCGTGATCCGAGGAACACGAACACAATGAGAAAAAACCAATCTCAAATCATATACTAGGATCCGGCTTAAACCAAAGCCCGCTAGTATAAACTGTCCGGACAGCAAACGTGCACAAGTGCGCGGATGCGAACGAACCCTGTCGCAAAACCATGCGACCTCTACTCGTTTTGCCTAAAGGCGAATAGCTCTCTGTGTGGGACTCTAAAGACTCGACACTACGCTGGCAGTGGGTTTAACCACAGACCGCAAGCGGCACTAGCTGTACGTAACGGTCCCCAGGTAGATGTCGATAAGAAGACTGACGAGGTTAACCCCATCTGCACTCCTACTGAGCCTGTATGTGACAGTCTCCGTACAGTCCGGTCTGTTCGTCTGATACATCGCATGGCGGGCCTAGGGGGGCGGTAAACGTCAGTCCCCTAATAGCGGTACAAGTCGTGTCGGAGTGAAGCCCAATACACCCTGAGATAACACTGGAAACCTACCAGTATATCTCGCTTGCCCTGGCCAGGGACTACTCGTGTAATGGCTCTCCTAGACACAGCGCGATGTCAACCCCCAATACCGGGAGAGACGAATCCTGTCTAACCGTCACTGCCTGCAAGTGCTTCGGGACTGCTCCCAACTACTACCTGTTTGCACGACTCAGTAGAGCCGTGGTAGGGTAGCAATCAAAGAACAGTGGGAACACACTCGAGGCGAAGTGACAGTGTCAAGTCAGCGGACTAAGCTGTACTCATGTCACCTGGGAACTGATAACTGACGATAGGTATAATACCAACCATCAGTTCCCGACGAGTCCTGTCCAGTGTACTCGTAACCTAACGAGCACCCGCATACTATCTCAAGTACGACGTACTGACGGCTGTGGGACAGACCGTCTCCCGTGCTGGGATGAGAAGCGCATACGCTAGTCTACTCTGGAGTATCGATGCCCTATCTCGATTCTCCCACGACTAGGGACGTGTATAAGGATGTGCTTGTAGATTACCCAGCCCCCACGAGTGTGATCGCCATCACAACGCCGGTAATCAAGCAAAGATCCTAAGGGCTCTACTAATGCGTATAGGTGATATAATAAACACACATGTACACATTAAAGCAGAGACAAACCAAGTAGCATACTACTATATTGAGCAAGATTGTCTGTACAACTGTGAATATCCCAAGCTTCCATCAAGTAATATACATACTAGTATGATACAGTAATGGCCTCTAGGGCATATACACCAACAATCTCCCACTTGCACTAAGGCCATGTACTGGCGTATCGAAGACCTATCATCTCGATCAGCCGCTCGAACTGAGTCTGGGGTAAAGCCTTCGTGAATGGGTCCGCAGTGTTGTCCTTTGTGTCCACTCTCCGCACCTCGATCTCCTGTCGATCAATGATCTCCCTGATCAGGTGATACCGCCTTAAGATGTGCCTGGATTTCTGATGGGACCTTGGTTCCTTTGCTAAAGCTATAGCCCCATTGTTATCGCAATACAAAGGTATTGGGTCAACAATGGACGGAACCACCTGAAGTTCACTAATGAACTTCTTAATCCAGACCGCCTCTTTTGCGGCATCGCTTGCAGCAATGTATTCAGCCTCCATCGTCGAGTCTGCGACGGTATCCTGCTTGGAACTCCTCCAACATACCGCCCCCCCATTGAGGGTAAACACAAAACCCGAGACGGACTTGCTATCATCTTTGTCACTCTGGAAGCTTGAATCGGTAAAGGACTCGACCCTGAGGTCTCCATTACCGTAAACCAGGAACATCTCCTTAGTCCTTCTCAGGTACTTGAGAATGTTCTTCACTGCTGTCCAGTGGTCCTCCCCTGGGTCTGACTGATACCGGCTTACCGCGCTCAACGCGTAAGCTACATCTGGTCTTGTACATAGCATCGCATACATTATAGATCCTACCGCCGAAGCGTAGGGTATAGTGCTCATGCGAACCCTCTCCTCGTCAGTCTTAGGAGACATCTTCTTGGAGAGGGTAATTCCGTGCAATGCGGGTATGTTACCGCGCTTGGAATCCTCCATACTAAATCTCTTTAGTACGGTCTCTATGTACCTGGACTGTGAAAGTCCCAATAGTTTTTTGGATCTATCTCTATAGATCTTGATCCCCAGAATGTACGAGGCATCACCCAGGTCCTTCATGGAGAACCTTTGTGACAAAAACAGCTTGACCGATTGTAGCATAGGAATGTCATTTCCTATCAAAAGAATGTCGTCCACGTACAAGACTAGGAATACGACAGTTCGTCCTACAATCTTCTTATATACACAGGGTTCATCTTCGTTCTTGATGAAATCAAATTCCTTGATTGCCTCATCAAAACAGATGTTCCAGCTCCGCGATGCCTGCTTTAATCCATAAATGGATTTAAGCAACTTGCACACCTTTCCGCTGCTCCCACTGTCTACGAAACCTTCTGGTTGATCCATGTAAACGCACTCTTCCAAACAACCGTTTAGGAAAGCCGTTTTAACATCCATCTGCCAGATTTCATAGTCATGGAAGGCAGCAATGGCAAGTAAGATCCGAATGGATTTGAGCATAGCTACCGGAGAAAAAGTCTCGTCATAGTCCAAACCAGGTCTTTGACGGAAACCTTTTGCAACGAGCCTAGCTTTATAGGTTTCCACCTGCCCATCTACACCAAGTTTCCTTTTGTAGATCCATTTGCATCCAACGGGTTTTACCCCAGCTGGAGCAATATCCAAGGTCCACACTTTATTGGCGTACATGGACTCCATTTCGGATTGCATTGCTTCCTGCCACTTATCAGAGTCCCTACTGATAATGGCCTGCCTGAAACTGGTAGGGTCATCTTCTTCCAAGATGCAATCCTCTCGATCCCCGTCTATGAGAAAACCGTAGTATCTCTCGGGCGGATGAGAAATCCTACCAGATCTGCGGAGTGGCTGAGGTTCGTTTGGGGTTATTGAATCTAGCGGTTCCTCCAAATTTTCAGTTACATTTTGTGGTCGCTGAATTTCTTCCAGTTCTACCGAACTCCCACTAGTTTCTTTTGCAAGAAACTCCCTTTCCAAGAAGGTAGCGTGGCGAGATACAAACACCTTCTGTTCCTCAGTGTGGTAGAACAGATATCCTAGTGAGTCTTTAGGATATCCCACAAATTTACAGAGAACTGACCGTGCCTCTAACTTGTCCGGTTTCTGTGTTTTCACATAGGCCGGACAACCCCATATCTTAAATCGCTTAAGATACGGATTTCTTCCACTCCATATTTCATATGGAGTCTTAGGCACTGATTTGGATGGAACATAGTTCAATAGGTACGCCGCTGTCTGAAGCGCATGTCCCCAAAATGAAAGAGGCAACTCAGCACTACTCATCATGGAGCGAACCATATCCAATAGGGTACGATTCCTCCGCTCCGAAACACCGTTGTGCTGTGGTGTATAAGGAGGAGTAAGCTGAGAGAGAATACCATTCTCTTTTAAGTAATCTAGGAATTCCGTGCTTAAGTACTCCCCTCCCCTGTCAGACCGGAGGATCTTGATACTTTTGCCTGTCTGGTTCTCTACTTCCTTTCTGAATTCCTTGAATTTCTCAAAAGCTTCAGATTTGTGTTTCAATAGATACACATATCCGAACCTAGAGAGATCGTCAGTGAATGTGATGAAGTACGAGAACCCACCCCTTGCATGTATAGACATCGGACCACACACATCACTGTGTATGAGTCCCAAGAGCTCTCTTGCTCTTTCTCCATGTCCGGTGAACGGAGATTTGGTCATCTTCCCTTTGAGACAAGACTGACAAGTTTCATAAGATGAAAACTCGAACGTATTCAAGAGTCCATCTTTATGCAACTTACTCAGTCTTTTCTCTCCGATATGACCAAGCCTACAATGCCACAAGTAGGATTCATTCGTATCTGAATTCTTCATCTTGCGTGTGTTTTGTATATTGAGAACTGTATTCTGATTTAGAACGTAGATACCATTACACAGTGTACCCTCTGCAACCAGTACCTTATGAAGGTAAATGTTCATGATATTCTTTTCAAGAACAAAGTCATATCCATCTTTATCGAGTAAAGAAACTGATATGATGTTGCAAACCATGGAGGGTACATAGTAGCAATCGTTCAAAATCATAGTCTTGCCACTAGGCAAAACTAGGTGATATTCACCGACGGCTGCCGCATTAACTTGTGCTCCGTTCGCTACTCTGAGCGACATATCACCCGGTGCAACTTTCCTACTTTTTCTCAGTCCCTGCAATAAATTACAGATATGAGATCCTGATCCGGTATCAAGTACCCAGGAGGTAGGGCTGACCGTAAAACAGTTCTCAATTACAAGAACACCTGAAGTAGATGCAAAACCATGCTTCTTCTTCAACTGGGTATCCTGGAAATCCATACTTTCCTCTTTCCCATTCTCATACTCATGACTGTTGTCACAAGTTAGAGCTGAACCAACTTTCCCCAGTCCCGAATAAGAATTCGGATCGGTCAAGCGATACATTTTATTATCTTGATTAGGGCGTGAAAAGGTTGCTGCCTGGAGAGAGAGAGAAAAGAAACACTCAGCGTATGCTTTTGCAAGATTAGATTGGTTTATTAATTTATCTAACCAGGATGTCTCCCACTGTTTACTCAAATTCTTCTTAAAACCTTTTAAAAGAAGAACTAGCCGGGTTTTAATTCACGTCACAATACTTGCTTAACCTTTCAGCCAGGCTAGTGTCGGTACTTCGAGGGAGGTTTTCCAACGCTTTCGCGAAGTTCCTTAATTAAAGAACCTCTTTTCCCTGGGGGCGTAACCCCGCTAACACCTTTCTAGGCACCTACTAGGTTTATAGCATTGATCGTTAAGTGAAATAATCTCCCGAGAGTAAACCAACTCATCAGTGGGATTGGGATCCAACTGTCATTGTGTGTTAACCTAGATGGAATCCACTCTAGTCACCACACTCCAGAAGGTATGCTAAATCTGCAAGTTTCAGTACTTTTGAAACTCCCGATGTGGTTTTTGCCCCTAGGACCCAAGTGATCTTGACGGAGTCAACAAATCAAAGAGTCCTAGTCAAGTTCAACCTGTCATTATCTGGATTGCATTAAACCCACCCGCATAACCCTTGACGGAGTCAACAAGGTTATACGACTGTCCTAATCAATCCTATATACCGATACAAACAAGCAGCACTTAGCTACCGTACACTACGCCTTGACGGAGTCAACAAACGCAGCACGAATACTAAGTGTTACTTGTAAGAAATGACAGAGGGCTACGGCTGGGTTTTTGGCGAAAAACCCGTTAACGTAATGAACTTGATATCGTTGAAGGAACCTGGTAGTCTTTTTGAAAAACATAGTGGCGAAAACATTTGCTAAAGAGGTCACTCCCTGCGAAGGGATCTCGGCTCTTTCCTCGTCGAGTGAGGTGCTGGGCATTCGTAAGATGAATACCTCGATGCAAAGCAAGAATATTCGACTATGGTGAAGTTATTACCCTGACGCAAAGTTT
Source organism: Agapanthus africanus (assembly GCA_030015575.1). Lineage (NCBI taxonomy): Eukaryota > Viridiplantae > Streptophyta > Magnoliopsida > Asparagales > Amaryllidaceae > Agapanthus > Agapanthus africanus. The sequence goes on from JASDDO010000029.1 coordinate 224,264,271, forward strand.
TGTCCAAGGGGTCACTCCCGGTGAAGGGATCTCGGCCCTTGCCTCGTCGACTGAGGTGCTGGGCATTCATAACCGAATACCGCGATGCAAAACAAAAATGAACGTCCTTGCAATAACAGCTTTTTGAAAAATTGTTCCAACAACGTCTTTTAGGTTTATTTTCTTGCATTAGTTCTTTTAATGCGTCCCATCATTTAAATCCTACCATTGCAGAAAACAACCAAAATATGACGTACGCTTATGCCATTCGCATTCGCCACGGGGCCCCGTCATCACCCGTTAGGTTACTTAACTAACGACAGAGCGGGGGCTGGGCTAGCGCGGCTGTAAAACATAAGCAACGCCTAAATAGTTATTATATATAGCAATATAGCAATGATAGCCAATCCAGATCACAGATGAATACATTGGATATACTAGGAACCCGCAATGCGTTCGAGCCTGCAACGTAAAGCGGATTACACGGTCGCGGTGAATAGCCAAAACCCCACCCAAGACCCCTACGGGTGCGGCAAACTACCCGCCAAGTACCCGAAGCGAAGCAACCTCCCTCAATGCCATGAGTAGGCCACTCGGCACTTCGAGCTACCCGGTAGTTTGTGCACCCCTCCATGGGTCTATCCTAGGAGCAAAAACAGTAAAAAGAATTATACAATGACGGCTACAACCCCGACCCGGTTGTGCGGCCAAACAAATAATAATATTACATCAATTTACATGTTACAAATGAATGAAAGAAAAACAACGCTCATCTCACATCCACCCCGGCTATTCACCCGCGACAATCCAATCCATTCATATCCACAAACCAATAACAATCACAGATCATGTATAACCCCGACTAATCGTCTTATAGCGATTAGCCGACGTTCAATACATGCAAGCATTACAGATATAACCGATATAGTTAAAGTGTAGTGAAGTTCCGAAAAATACGGATTTATAGGCCCCCAAAAGTAAATTTTAGTTCTGGAAAATCTGGGCATATATTATATATCCTAAAAATCCCAAAATCAACACTTACAGACACTGCACGAAAAACGATGCAGAGAGGACATCAAACCGCGGCGGTTCCGCGGCACGAGCCTACCTCGTGCGGCGGAAGCACGGCGGTTTGAACGAATCTCTGTGTCGTTTTTCATGGGTATTCATAAAAAAACCTGAGATGAATTTACAAATATAAAGTTTTCTATTTCGAGCAGAAAAAAAATTCAACAGAAACTAGGGTTTTTCAAAAGTTCGGTTTTTGGATTTTCGGTTTCGAAACTTCGTTACACTTCACTACCTAGCTAGTTTGAGTTTAGTTAGGCTCTGATACCACTGTTAGGTCCGTGTTGCCCACCCCGGTGCTTACGGGGAGGCGGAAAACATAATAAAAATCGGATTTTAATGACTTAGGCAACATGGACCTTGCATGTGAGGATCTTTGCTAAACTAAAACTAGCTAAAGTAAACTAACAACTAACAAAGTTGTAGAAAGGTTATACCTTTGGTCTTTAGTCCTTCTCTCCTTGCTCCTAGGTATGGTAGAAAAGGATCACCTTGCTTGTCTTCTCCCGTCAAAGAAGGATCCACCCGAAAGCCACCACCTTTAGCTTCAACTCCAAGCTAGGAGTAACTAGAGTGCAAGAAATGCTAAGACTTGAACCCTAGAAGTGAGTAGAGAAGATCAAGAGAGGGTTTTTCTCAAGCCTTTTGTTTCTCAACACATGAGAGGGAGAGAGCTTGAGGGAGAGGATGAGCAAGAGAGAGAAAAGAAATGAGAGAATGAGAATAATAGTGAGCCATTCTCACTAATATGTGTGAGTTATTTTAATTAATTAATTAGCAAGAAAATTGTCATGGTTTAATCAAGAGGTGACCATTATCATTTCATTATTAATGCAAATTGCAAGAATCAAAGAGCATCTTCCAAATGAAATGATCATGGTCAAATTGTCAACTTGGTCAACAAGTCAACAAAGTCAAAGTGTCAACAATAACAACCATGCACAATAATTAAGCTAATTATTAATTAACAATAATACACACAAAAACAATAGGGTTAATAAAATGACAATAGTCATTAACCCTAAACAAGGTCCTCTCCCTCAATCTCAAGCAACCGTGCATACGCACCCGCATTCGTGATCCGAGGAACACGAACACAATGAGAAAAAACCAATCTCAAATCATATACTAGGATCCGGCTTAAACCAAAGCCCGCTAGTATAAACTGTCCGGACAGCAAACGTGCACAAGTGCGCGGATGCGAACGAACCCTGTCGCAAAACCATGCGACCTCTACTCGTTTTGCCTAAAGGCGAATAGCTCTCTGTGTGGGACTCTAAAGACTCGACACTACGCTGGCAGTGGGTTTAACCACAGACCGCAAGCGGCACTAGCTGTACGTAACGGTCCCCAGGTAGATGTCGATAAGAAGACTGACGAGGTTAACCCCATCTGCACTCCTACTGAGCCTGTATGTGACAGTCTCCGTACAGTCCGGTCTGTTCGTCTGATACATCGCATGGCGGGCCTAGGGGGGCGGTAAACGTCAGTCCCCTAATAGCGGTACAAGTCGTGTCGGAGTGAAGCCCAATACACCCTGAGATAACACTGGAAACCTACCAGTATATCTCGCTTGCCCTGGCCAGGGACTACTCGTGTAATGGCTCTCCTAGACACAGCGCGATGTCAACCCCCAATACCGGGAGAGACGAATCCTGTCTAACCGTCACTGCCTCCAAGTGCTTCGGGACTGCTCCCAACTACTACCTGTTTGCACGACTCAGTAGAGCCGTGGTAGGGTAGCAATCAAAGAACAGTGGGAACACACTCGAGGCGAAGTGACAGTGTCAAGTCAGCGGACTAAGCTGTACTCATGTCACCTGGGAACTGATAACTGACGATAGGTATAATACCAACCATCAGTTCCCGACGAGTCCTGTCCAGTGTACTCGTAACCTAACGAGCACCCGCATACTATCTCAAGTACGACGTACTGACGGCTGTGGGACAGACCGTCTCCCGTGCTGGGATGAGAAGCGCATACGCTAGTCTACTCTGGAGTATCGATGCCCTATCTCGATTCTCCCACGACTAGGGACGTGTATAAGGATGTGCTTGTAGATTACCCAGCCCCCACGAGTGTGATCGCCATCACAACGCCGGTAATCAAGCAAAGATCCTAAGGGCTCTACTAATGCGTATAGGTGATATAATAAACACACATGTACACATTAAAGCAGAGACAAACCAAGTAGCATACTACTATATTGAGCAAGATTGTCTGTACAACTGTGAATATCCCAAGCTTCCATCAAGTAATATACATACTAGTATGATACAGTAATGGCCTCTAGGGCATATACACCAACAGCTTATGCACTGAGTGTGGTAAGCAGGTATCAGTCAAACCCTGGGGAGAAACATTGGATAGCAGTAAAGAACATTCTCAAGTACCTGAGAAGGACCAAGGAGATGTTTTTGGTGTATGGCGGAAAAGACCTCCAGATTGAGGCCTTTGCTAACTCCAGCTTCCAGAGTGACAAGGATGATTCCAAGTCCATGTCGGGTTTTGTCTTCACCCTCAATAGAGGGGCGGTGTGTTGGAAGAGCTCCAAACAGGAAACCGTTGCTGACTCGACTATGGAAGCGGAATACATCGCTGCATCTGATGTCGCAAAAGAAGCTGTCTGGATGAGGAAGTTCTTGAAAGAACTTCAGGTGGTTCCGTCCATTGTTGATCCAATACCTCTGTATTGCGACAACAACGGGGCAATAGCTTTTGCGAAGGAACTCAGGTCCCATCAGAAATCCAGACACATCTTGAGGCGGTATCACCTGATCAGGGAGATCGTGGATCGCCATGAGATCGAGGTTCGGAGGGTTGCTTCAGAAGATAACACAGCAGATCCATTCACCAAGGCCTTGCCCCAGACTCAGTTCGAGCAGCTGATCGAGATGATAGGTCTTCGATACGCCAGTACATGGCCTTAGTGCAAGTGGGAGATTGTTAGTGTATATGCCCTAGAGGTCATTACTGTATCATACTAGCTTGTATATTACTTGATGGAAGCTTGGGATATTCACAGTTGTATATACAATCTTGCTCGAAATGGTAGTATGCTACTTGGTTTGTCTCTGCTTTAATATGTGCATGTGTTTCTTTTAGCATATCGCTTATATACATATTAGTAGAGCCCTTAGGATCTTTGCTTGATTACCAGCGTTGTGATGGCGCTCACACTCGTGGAGGCTGGGTAATCTATAAGCACATCCTTATACAGGTCCCTGGTCGTTGGACTATCGAGACAGGGCATCGATACTCCGGAGTAGACTAGCGTATGCGCCTCTCATCCCAGCGTGGGTGACGGTCTGTCCCACAGCCGTCAGTACGTCGTACTTGAGATAGTATGCGGGTGCTCGTTAGGTTACGAGTACACTGGACAGGACTCGTCGGGATCTGTTGGTTGGTATTATACCTATCGTCAGTTATCAGTTCCCAGGTGACATGAGTACAGCTTAGTCCGCTGACTTGACACTGTCACTTCGCCTCGAGTGTATTCCCACTGCACTTTGATTGCTACCCTACCATGGCTCAAAGGAGTCGTGCAAACAGGTAGTTTTTGGGTGCAGTCCCGAAGCACTTGGAGGCAGTGACGGTTAGACAGGATTCGTCTCTCCCGGTATCGGGGGTTGACATCGCGCTGTGTCCAGGAGAGCCATTACACGAGTAGTCCCTGGCCAGGGCAAGCGAGATATACTGGTAGGTTTCCAGTGTTATCTCAGGTTGTTCTGGGCTACACTCCGACACGACTTGTACCGCTATTAGGGGACTGACGTTCACCGCCCCCTAGGCCCTCCATGCGATGTATCAAATGAACAGACCGGACTGTACGGAGACTGTCACATACAGGCTCAGTAGGCGTTCAGATGGGGTTCACCTCGTCAGTCTTCTTATCGACAACTACCTGGGGACCGTTACGTACAGCTGGTGCCGCTTGCGGTCTGTGGTTAAACCCACTGCCAGCGTAGTGTCGAGTCTTTAGAGTCCCATACAGAGAGCTATTCGCCATTAGGCAAAATGATTAGAGGTCGCATGGTTTTGCGACAGGGTTCGTTCACATCCACGCACTTGTGCTCGTTTGCTGTCCGGACAGCTTATACTTGCGGGCTTTGGTTTAAGCCGGATCCTAGTATATGATTTGGGATTGGTTTTTTCTCTTTGTATTCGTGTTCCTCGGATCACGAATACGGGTGCGTATGCACAGTTGCTTGAGACAGAGGGAGAGGACTTTGATTAGGGTTAATGACTATTGTCATTTTATTAACCCTAATGCTTATGTGTGTATTATGGTTAATTGATATTAGTTTAAATAATTGTGCATGGTTATGGTTGTTGACCATTTGACCTCCTTGACTTGTTGACCTAGGTTGACACTTTGACCATCATCATTTCATTTGGAAGATGCTCTTTGATCCTTGCAAATTGCATTAAAAATGAAATGATAATGGTCATGTCTTAATTAACCATGACAAATATCTAGCTAATTATCTAATTACAATAATTCACACATATATGAGAGAATGCTTCATATTTTCTCTCATTCTATTTTTTCCTTTCTCTCTCTTGTTCTTCCTCTCCCTCAAGCTCTCCCCTCTCATGTGTTGAGAAACACTTGAGCTCGAGAAAAACCCCTTCTTGATAATCTCTACTCTCATCTAGGGTTTAAGGATTAGCACTTCTTGCACCCTAGTCACTTCTAGCTTGGAGTTGAAGCTAAAGGTTGAGACTTTCGGGTAGATCTTTCTTCGACGTGAGAAGATGACAAAGGTGACCTCTTTCCACTACTCCAAGGAGCAAGGAGAGAAGGACATAAAGCCCTTGGTATAACCTTTCTAACACTTAGCTAGTCTCTAGTTAGCTTTAGCTAGTTTTTGTTTAGCAAAGATCTTTCTTTGTCTAGTCCATGTTGCCTAAGTTGATAAAAAATTGATTTTTATTCCGTTTTCCGCCTCCCCGCAAGTACCGCGGTGGGCAACGTGGACTTACACTCCCTACTGCCTTCTTATAAACACAAGGTTCATCTGGATTTTTGATGAAATCAAACTCTTTGATAACATCATCAAAACAGATGTTCCAACTCCGTGATGCCTGCTTTAACCCATATATGGATTTAAGCAATCTACTAAGCAATCTACATGATTTCCCGCTGTTCCCACTGTCAATGAAGCCCTCCGGCTGATCCATAAAAACGCATTCTTCTAAATCCCCATTTAGAAATGCCGTTTTAGCGTCCATCTGCCAGATTTCATAGTCATAGTGAGCAGCAATAGCAAATAGGATCCGAATGGATTTAAGCATGGCTACGGGCGAAAAAGTCTCGTCATAGTCCAAACCTGGTCTTTGACGAAAACCCTTCGCCATAAGTCTTGCCTTGTAGGTCTCTACCAGCCCATCTACACCAATCTTTCTTTTAAAGATCCATTTGCACCCCACAGGTTTTACCCCAGGGGGTACAACGTCCAAAGTCCAAACTTTGTTGGTGTACATAGACTCCATTTCGGATCTCATGGCATCCAGCCGCATCACAGAGTCTCCACTCGTGATAGCTTGCTGAAAACTGGTAGGATCATCATCCTCCATGATGCAGTCTTCTCTGTCACCATCAATGAGGAGACCGTAGTACCTCTCCGGTGGGCGAGAAGTCCTACCAGACTTACGGAGTGGCCGAGGTTCCTCAGTTTCTATTGCAACAGCCAGTTCAACCAAGTCGTCATTTGTAGTTTGTGTCTCTAGAACCTCTTCTAGATCCACCACATTGCCATCATCTTTATATGTGAAAAACTCTTTTTCTAAGAATGTGGCATACTGAGAAACAAACACCTTTTGTTCTTCCTTGTGGTAGAATAGATATCCATAAGAGTTCCTTAGATATCACACAAAGTTACACATGACTGACCGTGTCTCGAGTTTGTCCGGATTCTGCTTTTTAACATAGGCCGGGCAACCCCAAATCTTAATTCTCTTAAGAGATGGTCTCTTCCTATGCCATATCTCATATGGCGTGGTAGACACGGTTTTAGTTGGAACTCTGTTCAAAAGAAACGCTGCAGTCTCCAATGCATGCCACCAAAATGTGACAGGTAACATAGCATCACTCATCATGGAACGGACCATATCTAATAGGGTCCGATTCCATCGTTCAGACACACCGTTGTACTGTGGTGTGTAAGGAGGAGGGAGCTGAGAGAGAATCCCATTCTCTTTTAAGAATTTGCAAATTCTGTACTGAGGTACTCCCCACCTCGATCTGATCGAAGCATCTTGATACTCAAGCCGGTTTGTTTTTCTACTTCTTGTTTATATTCAGTGAATTTCTCGAAAGCTTCGGATTTGTGCTTTAATAAAAATACATGACCGAATCTTGAGAAATCGTCAGTGAAAGTAATGAAGTAAGAAAAACCGCCTCTAGCCTGTGTAGACATTGGCCCACATACATCACTATGTATGAGTCCCAAGAGCTCGGTAGCTCTTTCTCCGTGTCCGGTGAACGGAGTTTTGGTCATTTTACCCTTGATACAAGACTGGCAAGTCGCATAATATTTATATTCAAAAGGGTTTAAAATCCATCTTTGTGTAACTTGTTTAGTTAATATGACCAAGTCTACAGTGCCAAAGAAAAGCTTCATTTATTTATGAAAATTTTCTTTTATTAGTGTTTTGTATGCTGAATACTGTGTGTTGATTTAGGACGTATATCCCGTTATTAAGTGTGCCATACCCAACCAACATTTGATTCAGGTGAATGTTCATAACATTGTTCTGCAATACAAAATTATATCCTTCATTGTCTAATAAAGAAACAGATATTATATTACAAAGCATACTTGGTACAAAATAACATGGGTTCAAAACCAATATACACCCAGATGGCAATCCCAAGTGATACTCTCCCACTACGACTGTATGTACATTGGAACCATTTCCAACGCGGAGAGTATGGTCACCTGTCTTCAAAACCTTGCTATTTCTCAACCCCTGCATAGAATTGCAAATGTGAGAACCTGAACCGGTATCTAATACCTAGGAAGCAGAGTTTATTGAAAAGCAGTTTTCTGTCACAAACACACCTGAAGCGGAAGCATCCCAAAGCTCCTTCTTTAGATTTAAGTACTCCGTACAGTTGCGCTTCCAATGTCCTGTTTTGTGGCAATGAAAACATTCACCTTTTCTCGATTCTCCAGCTTTGGACTTTTCCTTCCTCTTGACCTTTTTAACTCCACCCTTAGGATTGGTGGGCTTCTTCTTTTTCTTTCCCTTGGCCTTAGCTTTTGGGCGAGAAGAGGAATATTGTCCAACTGTCATAACGGGAGTTTTCACTGATTTCAGTGTGCTCTCTGCACTCCTTAACATATTAAGGAGTTCAGGTAGTTCCCTCTCCATGTTGTGCATGTTGAAGTTAACTATGAACTGAGCAAAGGTGGAGGGGAGGGACTGTAGAATAATATCTGTATATTGTTCATTGTCCATTGTCCATTGTCCATCCAAGATCCTCAAGCTCTTCTATGAGAGCTATCATCTTCAGAACATGGTCTCCTACTGATGTGCCAGGGGCCATTCACATCTGAAACAATTTCTTTGATGCTTCGTATCGTAATACGCGGGATTGCTCTCCATAAAACTCCTTTGTATGGAGAAATATGGCTTGAATGTCCATATTCTCGTGCTGCTTTTGATGTGTGTTGTCCATCGATGCAAGCACGAGGCATTTGGCCGTGGCACAGTCAGCGTCGCATGTCTTGCGGACTTCTTTGTCCGCAACTGAGGATTTTGGACCTGGGACGGGCAGGGCTGAAGCCGTGAGGACATATGATACTTTATCATAAGTCAAGGCTATTTTCAGATTCCTCAGCAAGTCTTTATAATTGGTCCCATTCAGTTTATTTTTATCTAGTAGAAGCTTGAGTCCAGTCATTAGTATCTGCCATTAAGAGAGAGAAAAGAATACACTCAGCGAAAGCTCTTGCAAAGATCAGATTGGTTATTATCTGGTCTAATCGATGTCTCCTACTGCTTTAATCAAGTTTCTCTTTCAAACATTAAAAAGAAAACTAGCCAGGATTAATTACAGTCTACAACTTCGCTAACCGTTTAGCCAGGCCAGTGTCGGTACTAGAGGGAGGTTCACCGTGCTTTCGCACGGACCTAATTAAAGTAAACCTCGTTTTTCCAGAGACGCAGCCTCGTTAACACCTTTCTAGACAGCTAATGAGTTAGCTAATTGTAAACTGCAAAACTCTCCTAGGAGCAACTATTGCCCACAGTGGGATCGGGATCCAACCATCATATGGAAGGTATGCAATCTCATTGCAAATCTCAACACTTGAAATTCCCGATATGATTTTTACCCCTAGTACTTATGACCTTAACTATGGTCAACAAATCATAAGCACCAGTCAAGTTCTACCCGTCATTTCTTGATTAATTAGACCTACCCATATGACCCTTAACTATGGTCAACAAAGTCGTATGAATGTCCTAATTAATCTGCATCATATGCAGTGTAGAATGACATCACCTAGCTACCATACACTACGCCTTAACTAAAGTCAACAAATGTAGCACGAATACTAAGTACTCTACTTCTTAAAATGACGGAGGGTTGCAGATGATTTTTAAGAAAATCTTTAACTCTTTGAACTTGATATCGTCGTAGAATCAAATGGTTTTCAAAAGGAGTGGCTTGTGCTCCGCAGTTTTGAAAAGTAACTTTTTCATAAAGAGCCGAGTGGTTTTCAAGTCCGATTCTACATCTTTTTAGGTTTATTTTCTTTACATTAATCATATTAATGTAATCCCATCATTTAAGTCCTTAAGCCAATCACAGAAAAGAAACGAAAATACAATGTACGCTTATGCCATCCGCATTCGCCGTAATGTTCCATTATGCACCGTTAGGTTACTTAACTAACGGCATACCGGGACGGGACTAGCGCGGGTGTAAAACATAAGCAACGTCTACTATATATCTCATATATAATATATCATTCGCCTCAAATATCAAAGAACACAGGCAGCAGAAACATATATATAATGTGGGATATACTAGGACGTCCGTATTTAGTATTTAGCCAACAATAGAAAATACGGATTCCACAGTCGCGATGAATAGCCATGCCCACACCCTCAGACCCCTATGAGAGCGGCAAGCGACCCTACCAATCTTGGAGTTTAGGAGACCCGGTCTCGACTCCTCGAGATGGCCTCCCACTTAACCCCAGAACCCGGTCACTTGTGCTCCCCTCCTGGGTCTATCCTAATGCGGAAAAGTAAATAATATACAACACTGGTGACAGTCGCCTCAACCCGGAAGTGCCCCAAATAAAAGAATATTACATTACATTTGAATTTTACATGAATGAAAAATAAAACTCTCATCTCACATAAAACCCCCCGGCTATTCAATCGCGACAATCCTGCACATCATATCTCAGCAACACATAATATCATATATCATCAACGTAAGTAAGTATGCGTACCCCGATTGTCGTTGATGTATAGCAACGAAACCGGCGATAAGCGACATACTACACTTACGGTCACAGAAAAGAAAGTGTAAAACTACAATATTTGGAATCCACATTCTCTTTAGACATCGTAAATCCGAAATATCACATACTTCGCATTTCTTGCCTAACTATATGAATTCCATATATTGTATCACATTCCAGATAAATAGACAGTATTAAACATTTCGATCGAATAATCAAATACCAAAAATTTCCTAAAGCTCAATACTTGAGCGCAGTTCAAAAAACCCGGAATGTGTCACTGTAGTAGCGGTCCAGCCGTAGAAGGGTCAAGCCAATGCCTCACATGTGGCACGCCGTACTGCCTCAAACCCTAAGGTTCTAAAGGTAGTTCAAGACGGTCACATAATCGAGTTAAGGTTTGTTGTCTTCTAGAGGATCCACTACAAAACTTGGACGTATTTCCGAAAGATTTAAACTCGAGAAAAGATTCAACACTTGAAAATTTTTCGTGTCGGGAAAAAGTGAGTTAACGATATCCGTTCGAACCTTTTAATACTTTCTAAATTATCCGAAAAAGGCACGAGAATAAAATTCCGATCGAATCACCGAATCCAAAACCATACTCAGAACATTCAAGACTTGAATCAGATTAAACATACCCAAAAATGTATACAAGCAGGTAGGAACATTACTGTGCAAACACGAGCCAATGATTCCTCTGTACAGCCGCGGAGCCACGGCCTAAGCAAGCTCTAGCCACGGTTCCGCGGTAGGATGTACTGTTCATTGGTTCGTATTTTACAATATTGCTTATATTTTCCTGCTGAATTTTTTACATATTTTTAATTCTGAAAATGACGCAGTTTGAAAAAATGTCCAGATAGTGTCAAAGAAGTCCGTATTTTGGTTCGATCAGAGTTTTAACTTCGCTAAAGTGTCGCCTAAAGTTCTAGGTCGGCTCTGATACCAATGTTTGGTTTACCTAGCACCTAATGAACGTTTTGGAAGTATCACATGTCTCAAAATTGAATTTTTAAGGTGCTAAGTGAACATACAAAGAATCATTACCAGAAAATTAGGGTTACATATCTTGAACAACATCACAAGTAACAAAGGCAAGGGTTTTGAGAGTACAACCTTTGTAGCTCACTACGCTAGACTCCTTGGCCACTTGAGTGTTAGAAAAAGGTTCGCTTGAGGTCTTCTAATGTCCACGACGATCCACCCGAAGCACCTTTGCCCAAAACTCCTTGCTTTACTCGATGTATTAATGGAGTAGAGCAAACACCCTACACAAACCGGCTAGATGTGTGTAGTAAGATGATGTGGTTTGTATTCATTGATCAAAACTCTTTCTTTTAATCAACCTCACTTAAGAAAATGATCAAGAGAGGAAGAAAAAGATGGTGGCTTTTCTTTCTCACAAAAAGAAAAGAGATAAGAGTGAATAATTGAAATGAGAAAGAATAATATATTTAAATTCCTTCTCACTTCAACCATGGTTAGAATTATCTAGATGTTTTCCAAAATGAGTTAAAAGGCAAAGTATAATTAACTCAAGGTTAATAAGTGGTTGAAGCATGGTCAAAGATGATAAACATTATCCTCTTGTGAATTATCCTTTCCTTTTTACAAAATGAAAAATAAATAGATAATTCTACAATGTAATTCTTGCATTGGCACCAAACTTTTATCAACAACCATGATACTATGTATGCATGTATGTATCCATGCACATCATCATGTGCATACATGTATGCATACAAAATAGAAAAGAGTTTGATTAAAGAATTAATCTAAAAGTCATTTGTTAAATCAACACTTGATTTTGCAAACCGGTCATATCACATATGACCCGACCAATAGAAAATGCCCGATTAATATACGGTATCACATATCCGTATTTAATCAGGTCCCCGCGCATATCTCATATGCACACCACATCTTTTCGCCTGAGCCAGGAAACTTCATTGTGGGACACTAAGACTCGTCAATACGCCGGCAGTAGGTAATGATCTTATAAAATACCTACAAGACGCAAGCGGTAAGCTAAACGTAACGGCCACCCGGGTATTGAGCGATCAGAAGAAAACAAGCGAACCTGCTACAACTCCCATCGAGCCAACCAGCAACACTATCGTACAGTCCGGTCTCTTCGTCAGATATGCTGCATATCGAGTCTAGGGATGGTAACGTCGACCCCAATAACTCAATAAGTCGTGCCGATGAATCCTCTATAACAGATCGAGAAACTACTGATAACACTTATCAGCAAATCCCAACAACCCTGGCCAGGGACTTACTGATATAGCCAGTCGAGCACAGCACATCATCAACTCCCAATACCGGGACAGACGAAACCCCTCCTATCGCTCATCGCCTTCATGTGTTTCGAGACTGTACCCAACGGCCACCTGTTTGCACGACTCAGCAGAGCCGTTGTAAGGTGGTAATCAAAGTACAGTGGGAGAACACATAAGACTCTATGACGATCTCGGGTCTACAGACTAACCTGCACCAGTGTCTCCTGAGAACTGCTATCCGACGATAGATATAATTCCATATAGGACTTCTCGGCAAGTCTGTCCAGTGTACCTAGTCACCACTGAGCACCTGTATACGATCTCGATATCAAACATCGATGAATGTGGGAACATCCATCGCCCATCATATGGGTCTAGTATCATATACGCTAGTCTACTCTGGTATATCGATGCCCCGTCTCGATACACCTACGACTAGGGACATTCCAGGATATGCTTATAAACTACAGATGTCGCACTAGTATGATCTCTATTATAATCACAGTAGTCAAGCTTATATCCTCAGGGCTTTATCAACATGTATGAATGAATAAAAGCATGATCAAATCAACATGTCAGATAAAGAAGAACCAGATAGCATACTATCATGTCGAGTAAGAATGTACACTAAATATATATACATGTATAAATACATCCACTATAACATAATGGCCTCTAGGGCATACATATATCCAACAATACGTTTATATGGATCAGCCAGAGGGCTACGTTGACAGTGGGAGCAACGGGAAAGCATGTAGATTGCTTAAATCCATTTATGGATTAAAGAAGGCATCACGGAGCTGGAACATATGTTTTGATGATGTTATCAAAAAGTTTGATTTCATCAAAAATCCAGATGAACCTTCTGTTTATAAGAAGGCTGTAGGGAGAGCTATCACATTCCTCGTATTGTATGTGGATGACATTCTTCTGATAGGAAATGACATTCCTATGCTACAGTCGGTCAAATCATTCTTATCACAAAGGTTCTCCATGAAGGACCTAGGTGATGCCACATACATATTGGGTATTCGGATCTATAGGGATAGATCCAAGAGGTTATTGGGATTGTCCCAAACCAGGTACATCAGCACCATCCTAAACAGGTTTAGTATGGAAGATTCCAAGCGGGGTGCCTTACCCGCTTGCCATGGAGTCACTCTCTCCAAGGACTTTTGCCCAAAGACTGATGAAGAGAGAGCTCGCATGAGCATTATACCATGCGCTTCAGCCGTAGGATCTATAATGTATACGATGTTGTGTACACGCCCTAATGTAGCTTATGCACAAGGTGTAGTAAGCAGGTATCAGTCCAACCCAGGGGAGAATCATGGGACAGCTGTGAAGAACATTCTTAAGTACTTGCGAAGGACTAAAGAATTGTTCTTGGTGTTTGGTAACGGAGATCTCCAAATGGAGGCGTTTACCGATTCGAGGTTCCAGAGTGATAAGGACGACAGCAAATCTATCTCTGGGTTTGTATTTACCATCAATGGAGGGACGGTGAGTTAGAAGAGTTCCAAACAGGATACCGTTGCAGACTCTACGATGGAAGCTGAGTACATTGCTGCAAATGATGCCGCCAAGGAAGCCGTCTGGATGAGGATGTTCGTCTCGGAGCTAGGAGTATTTCCAACCATTATTGATCCAATACCATTGTATTGTGATAATAATGGGGCTATGGCGTTAGCCAAGGAGACCAGGTCCCATCAGCGATCCAGGCACATCCTGAGGCGCTTTTATTTTATCCGGGAGATAGTTGATCACCGCGAGATCGAGATTCAGAGAGTAGATATAAAGAATAACACTGCGGATCCACTCACCAAGGCCCTCCCTAAGCCGCAGCATGAGCGACTTTTTGAGATGTTGGGTATGCGATACGCTAATAACTGGCCTTAGTGCAAGTGGGATATTGTTGGATATATATATACCCTAGAGGACATTATATGATAGTGAATGTATTTATACATACATACTGTAGGATTCTTAGGCACACTGACAAGGTTCTACAAGGCATCAACCATGGCCGTTTCAAAATTTTGATGTGCCGAACAACCCTATGCAAGAACGTTAACTAGAGATAAGGAGAAACTAAAAGCAAGAAAACTACTTTGCTACTAAGTGAAAGGGATAACAACCTTTGTAGATCCGGTCCTTCACTTCTAAAGCTCCGTGTTGATGACCCTTCGCTGCGATCATCGGGATCCCGGACTCTAGCGATGGTTTCTTCGAAGAAATGAGCGGGCTAGGTCGTTGACTTCGAGGCCGAAGATGATCTACGTCAAGGAGACTCAAACTCAAGCTCCATCTTCACTTGGTCATGAACTTTGTGAAGAGAATACCCTATACTACATGGCAAGTGGTAGAGGATGAAGAAATAGGAAGTGGGTTCACCTTTGATTTGGATTTCTCACTCTTAATCTTCACTTGGTCATTTTCAAGAAAGGTTTTTCTTCTTCTTGAAGAAGAAAGAATAAGAATGAATTATCAATTAACTTAAAATGAATAATCAAGTGAACTATATCATAATGCAACCATGGGTGATTTTGACCTTTGTAGAGACTAAACTAGAGTTTATGTTAACGTTTTGTTTAGTGAAAATGTCATGTAAAACAAAATGGTGGACTTTGTCAAAGATGCTTGAAAGCTGCATGAAGCTTCAAGCAAAGACAAAGAAAACCACCATTTTAGAATTACTAAATAATTAAAAACCTTAAGCATTAACCTAAACATGGTGTAAGTGATACACACACCCAACTTTGCATGTATCATCAAACATGATACAAACTAGTGCACAAATATATATCACATATACAACTTGTGCACATCAAGTGAGAAAATCAATCTTAAGTGAACCAATACTAGTTAATGTAATGTAATATATCAAATATATAATTATAAATTAAATCATTAAATCAATACTTGATTTAATGATCCGGTCATATCGCATATAACCGACTAATATCAAGTTTATCAATGTATCGAATCAACACTTGATACGGTAACCCGGCTATATCACATATAACCGATCAATGATACAAATCGCGAGAATAGAACACAGTATCACATACTGGTATTATTCTCGGTCCCTCACATATCTCATATGCGCTCCTATTTCGTTTCACTTGAGCCAGGAATCCTCTGTGTAGGACTCTAAAGACTCATCAATACGCCGGAAGTAGGTGGTGATCATATCAATCACCCACAAACCGCAAGCGGTCTGCTAAACGTAACGGCCACTCGGGTATTGAGCGATCAGAAGATCAACGAGCAAACCTGCTCACACTCCTGCGAATCCAACCAGTAACACTTACCGCATAGTCCGGTCTGTTCATCTGATATGTCGCATATCTCGCCTAGGGGTGGTAAACGTCAGACCCTAGTAGCTTGATAAGTCATGCTGGTGTAAGGTCCATAACAAGCATGAAACTTCTGATAACACTTACCAGTAAATCAGTGCAACCCTGGCCAGGGATATCCAGTTATGGCCAGTCGAGCATAGCGCAACATCAACCCCCAAAACCGGGAGAGACGAATCCCCTCCTATCGCTCATTGCCTCCATGTGAATCGGGACTGTACCCAAAAACCACCTGTTTGCATGACTCAGTTTTGTCGTGGTAGGGTGGAAATCAAAGCACAGTGGGAGATACACAAGACTTTATGACGATCTCGGGTCAGCAAACTAAGCTGTACCAGTGTCACCAGAGAACTTCCATCTGACGTGAGGTATAATACCATCTGGGAGTTCTCAGCGAGTTCGTTAAGTGTACCCAGTCACCACTGAGCACCCGCATACCATCTCTGATGTAAAACACCAATGAATATGGGATCAACCATCGCCCATCACATGGGTCGAGAAGATATTCGCTAGTCTACTCTGGAATATCGATGCCCCGTCTCGGTTTCCCCACGACTAGTAACATTGAAGGATGTACTCATTGACTATCCAGGCCCCACTATTATTATCTACATCATAGTCCTGGAAGTCGAGTACACATCCTAAGGGGTTTATCAACATGTAACAGAGAGACAGAAAGTATACATGTTAAGATAAAGAGCAACCAGATAGCCTACTATCATGTCGAGCAAGAAAGTCCTACCTATATATGTCCCAGCATCCACTACAATATACATCCCATGTACAGTAATGGCCTCTAGGGCATACATATAACTAACAATCTCCCACTTGCACTAGGGCCATCTGTAGCAGTGGTTGCAGTATCTCTTACTCAACCATCCCATATAAGTCTATTTCTGGGACAAGGCCTTTGTGAGTGGATCCGCCGTGTTGTCCTCTGAGTCTACTCTCCTAACCTCGATCATCCTGGAGATCAATTATCTCCATGATCAGGTGATGCTGCCTCAGAATATGTCTGGGTCACTGATAGGACCGGGGTTCCTGGGCTAAAGCCACATTTCCATTGTCATACAATGGTAGGAACCTAGTTCATCTCATGAACTAATACACACGCAAACTTCCTCTTTAGTAGTATCTTTGATAGCGATGTCACCAGCCTTTATCATCTAGTTTGCCTCGGTATCTTCGCTTGGAACTCTTCCAACATACCTTCCCTCCACTGAGGGTAAAGACAATGCCTGCGACTGACATTCCATCGTCCTTAGCACCCTAAACATTTCCAGTGATTCTCCCCAGGATCCATTGATACCATCTTGCTACACCTAGTAAGAATCCTAACATCCATTTAGATCTATCTCATAGATCCAAATCCCAGGATTTAGGAGGTATCACCTTTATCCTATTTGGAGAATCTCTTTGGATAAATGGAGATTGACTGTGCGTAGAATAGGAAACTCTTTTCCTATCAAGAGTATTGTCATCCACGTACTCTATGAGGATCACCACCTTACTCTCTACTACCTTTTTGTATATACAAGATTCATCTACCATTTTGATGAAGTCAAACTCTTTGACTACCACATCAAAACAGACGTTTCAACTCCGTGATGCCTGCTTTAATCTGTAAAGCAACTTGCACACGTTTCCGCTGCTCCCACTATTTACGAAGCCCTCTGGCTGTGTACTTATAGACGTTCTCTTCTAAATCAGTATTTAGAAAAGTAGTCATGACACCCAACCACCAGATATCGTAGTCATGGTATGTAGCAATGGAAAGTAGGATCCGGATGGACTTAAGCATAGGTACTGGAAAAAGGTTTTATCATTATCCACGCCTGGTCGATGACTAAAACCTTTAACAAGTCTAGCTTTGAAAGTCTCAACTTTTCCATCTACACCAAGTAATCTTCTCAAGATATACTTGCTCCTGATGGGGATTTAACCCTTCAGGTATAGCAGCCAAAGTCCATACTTTGTTGGTGTACATGGATTCCATCTCAGATCGCTAAGCATCCAGTCATTCTTACAGAGTCCCTACTCTTGATGGCCTGCTCGGAACTAGTTGGGTCATCATCTCATGATGCAATCCTCGCTCGCACTGTCATCGAGAAACCGAAGTATCTCTCAGGCGGATGAGGAACCCTACTAGATCGGCGGAGAGGCTGAGGTTCATTGGGGACAATAGAATCCTTTGGTTCTTTCAAATCATCAGCTGTAGTTTGTATAGCTTGAACTCCTTCCAGTTCTACAGAACTAACTTTGCCTCGAGCTTGTCCGGATTTTGCTTTTAGACATAGGCCGGACAACCCCAAATCTTAACAAACTTAAGATATGGGCTCTTCCAATTCTATATCACATATGAAGTAGTAGGCAATGGATTTGATTGGAACCCTATTCAATAGGTATGCAGCTTCTCAAGTGCATAACTCCTAAAAGGAAAAAGAAAACTCAGTAGTACTCATCATAGAGCGCACCATATCAAATAGGGTGTGATTGCTCCGCCCCGATACACCGAAGTGCTGTGGTGTATATGGAGGAATAATGCTGAGAGAGAATCTCATTCTCCTTTAGAATAATCCAGGAATTCCGTGCTCAAGTATTCTCTTCCATGATCACATCATAGGATATAATACTTATACCCTATTTTTGGTTCTCTACTTCTAAAGTATATTCGGTGATTATCTCAAAAGTTTCGGACTTGTGTTTCAACAGGAACATATGTCTTAATCTAGAGAGATCATCAGTGAATGTAATGAAGTACAATGAACCGGTCCTGGCATATGTAGACTGGGGACCTTCATACATCAATATGTATCAGTCCCAAGAGTTCACTAACTCTTTCTCTGTTTCCATTAAACGGAGCTATGGTCATCTTATCTATGTGACATGACTGGCAAGTTTCATAAGATGTAAATTTATACTGATTTAAATATGCATCTAGATGTAAATTAGCTAGTCGGGTCGCATTGATATGACCTAGTCTACAATGTCTCAAGAAGAATTCGTTCATTTCTGAACTCTTCCTCTCTTATGTGTTCTGTATACTAAGAACTGTAGTTTGATTTAGAACGTCAATGCTTTTAGATAACGTGCCTGAACCGATCAACTCTTGATATGGGAAATGTTCAAAACATTATCCAACAATACAAAATTATATCCATTCTTTACTAATAAAGAGACTGATATGATGTTGTATATCAGGTTCGGTATCTAATAACATTCGTTCAGAATCAATGTATTCTGGTAATACAGGGTGATAGTGACCAACAGACTTGGTTTCAACACTTGCACCGTTTTCTGTCTCATGAAACTTATCACCCTATCTCAGTTCTCTACCTTTCTGTAGCCCATGTAACATATTACATTTGCGGGATCCTGATCCGGTATCTAATACCCAGGACGTAGAGGATATAGAGAAACAGTTCTTTGTAATGGACACACCCGAAGAAGATGCATCATCATGCACTTTCTTCGTTTGGGCGGCATGGGAATCCTGGTATTCCCCTATTTCCTTCTCGGTCTTATAACAATTATAAGTTGGAGCGGGACCAACGTTCCCCAGCTCAGTATAACAAGCGGGTTCGGTTAATACATCCATATTATTATCTTGATTAAGGCGTGACATGGTCGCTACCTGGGGAGAGAGAGAAGAAAACACTTTGCGTGCGCTCTAGCAAGATTAGATTGGTTATATATTTTATCTAATAAGGATGGCTCCCACTATTTTTATCAAATCTTCCTTCAAACCTTAAAAGGAAAGACTAGCCGGGATTAATTACACTCTACAAGTTCGCCAATCTTTCGGCCAGGCCAGTGCCGATACTTTGAGGGAGGTTCCCCGTGCTTTCGCACGGACCTAATTAAAGTAAACCTCGTTTTCCCAGGGGCGTAACCCCGTTGACACCTTCCTAGACACCTACTTAATCGGCTAATTTTAAAGTGCAAAACTCTCTCAGGAGTAACAATTACTCGCAGTGGGTATCGAGATCCATCTATCATATAGAAGGTATGCAATCTCATTGCAAATTTCAACACTTGAAACTCCCAATAAAAGTTTTTACCCCTAGCACTTATGACCTTAACTATGGTCAACAAATCATAAGCACTAGTCAAGTTCTACCCGTCATTTCGTTATTAATTAGACCCATCCACATGACCCTTAACTAAGGTCAACAAAGTCACGCGTCTGTCCTAACTAATCGCATCATATGCGGTGTAGGAAGACATCACTTAGCTACCGTACACTGTGCCTTGACTATGGTCAACAAACACAGCACGAATACTAAGTACTCTACTTCCTAAAATGACGGAGGGTTGCAGATGGTTTTTAATAAAACCTTTAACGCTTTGAACTTGAACTCGTTGCGGAATCAAATGGTTATAAATGGAGTGTTTTTGAGGCTTTTGCTAGTTTCGCTAAAGAGGTCACTCCCGGTGAAGGGATCTCGGCTCTTTCCTCGTCGAATGAGGTGCAGGTTATTGAAAATACCACTATGCAAAGCAAGAACTATAAAAGCAATCAAAAGACAAACAGAAGGTTGTAGCATTTGCTAATTATTGCTAAAGAGGTCACTCCCGGTGAAGGGATCGTCGGCTCTTTCCTTGTCGAATAAAGTGCTGGATGTTCTACAAGGAACACCGCTATGCAAAGCAACAACTAGAGCTACCTGATTTTTGAAATTCGATTCCACAACTTGTTTTAGGTTTATTTTCTTTCATTTATCTCATCAATGAATGTCCCATCATTTAAGTCCACCTAAACATCACAGATAAATACATCGTACGCTTATGCCATCCGCATTCGCTTCGATGTCTCGTCTGCACCGTTAGGTTAGGTAACTAACGGCAGAGCGGGGCAGGGCTAGCGCGGGTGTAAAACATAAGCAACGTTTATATAATATATCATATATACTATATACAATATGTATCTGAACATATCACATGATCACATCACAGATAACGCAGCAGAAAATATCATATGAAATATTGGATATACTAGGACGTCCGTGTTTTATTTTGAGCCTGTATAAAACACGGATTCCACGGTCGTGATGAATAGCCAATCCCATACCCCTAGACCCCTACGAGAGCGGCTAGCAACCCTACCAATTCTAGAGTTAGGAGACCCGGACTCGACTCCTCGAGATGGTCTCCTACTGGACCCTAGAACCCGGTTACATGTGCTCCCCTCCTTGGGTCTAACCTAATGCGGAAAAGTAAATAATATACAATGGTGACAACATTCTCAGCCCGGAAGTGCACCAATAAAAGAATATTACATACAAGTTTTTACAAGAATGAAAATGAAAAACACTCATCTCACATAAAAACCCCCGGCTATTCAAACGCGACGATCTAATATAACTTATGCAGCAACACATAACATCACATGTCATCAACGTAAGTAAATATGCCCATCCAAATTGTCGTTGATATATAGCAACGAAACCGGCGATTTCATATATTACACTTACGGTCGTAGAAAAGAAAGTGTAAAACTACAACAGTTAGAATCTGCAACCACCTTAGACATCACATGCCTAATCAAATGAATTCCTTAGACATCGCATGCCTAACAATTATAAACCCCGCATATTAGTCTCATTATCGAAAATTCTTTTCAATATCAAGTCGGGCAATTCAACAAGATTCCCGACATCCCGATCGAATGCTCGTCGCAAACTTTAGTAGACGACCGCACGCCTGGATGCCGTCGACGAAGTGCACTGAGGCGGAACACCGCTACCGCGAGCACCCGAACGGATGCTTTTGGCTACGGGGTTCTCCGACAGTTACTTGGTCGGGGCTGCGGGGCGTGGCTGTTTATTATGTTTACCCGGCGAGTATCCGCGTACGTAAAGTGATTGCGATGGAGTTTTGATCACATCAAAATTCCATGGCAACCGATCAAATGAGACTGAAGTGCTAGATTTATAACATTCAAATCAGTTATCTCATAACTATTTGTGGATTCCAAATATTGTATCACATTCCAGATAAATAGACAATGTTAAACTTTCCGATCGAATAATCAAACACCCAAGTTTTCCCACTAGCTCAACACTTGAGGGGAGTTTAAAAAACATCCATTTCATCCCACAGTACCAACGGTCCAGCCGTAGAAGGGTCAACCCAACGTCTCACATGTGGCACGCCGTACTGCCCCAAACCCTAAGGTTCAAAAGGCAGTTCAAGACGGTCACATAATCGAGTTAAGGTTTGTTGTCTTCTAAAGGGTCCATCGCGTTACTTGCATGACTTAGAACGTTCTTAACCACGGAAAAATCCAATGCTTGGAAATTTTTCGGGTCGGAAAAAAGTGAGTTATTGATATCCGGTCGAACTTTTTAACACTTTCTAAAATTACCCGGAAATACTAAACAAAGTTAAATTATTCTATCGAATCCATGAGTCCCCAATACAACCCTAAGAAAACTCAACACTTGAGTGGAATAAAAAAATTCGCAGAAAAAATTGACAAGAAAGGACCTAAGAATAAATATATGAAGTATGAGGGACTAAGTCATAATTTGGGCCGCGGAACCGCCGCCAAACCCTTGGTTTGGCCGCGTTTCCGTGGTCATATAGACAAATCAGTAGGCCGTACTTCACAGTAATTCTTAGTTTTTCCTGCTTAATTTTCTGAGCATTTTTAATTCATAAAAAATCACAGTTTTGAAAAATGTACAGAGAAGGGTATAGATTAGGGTTTCGGGGTTCGATCGGATTTCTAATTTCGTCTACACTTCGCCTAAAGCTCTAGCTTGGCTCTGATACCACTGTAGGATTCCTAGGCACACTAACAAGGTTCTACAAGGCATCAACCATGCCCGTTTCAAAATTTTGAAGTGCCGAACAACCCTATGCAAGATCGTTAACTAGAGATAAGGCGAAACTAAAGCAAGCAAACTACTTTGCTACTAAGTGAAATGGATAACAACCTTTGTAGATCCGGTCCTTCACTTCTAAAGCTCCGTGTCGACGTCCCTTCGCTGCGATCATCGGGATCCCGGACTCTAGTGATGGTTTCTTCGAAGAAATGAGCGGGCTAGGTCGTTGACTTCGAGGCCGAAGATGGTCTACGTCGAGGAGACCCAAACTCAAGCACAATCTTCACTGGGTCATGAACTTTGTGAAAAGAACACTCTATACTACATGCCAAGTGGTAGAGGATGAAGAAATACGAAGTGGGTTCACTTTGGATTTGGATTTCTCACTCTTAATCTTCACTTGGTCATTTTCAAGAAAGGTTTTTCTTCTTCTTGAAGAAGAAGAAGAAGAAGGAATAAGAATGAATTGTCAATTAACTTAAAATGAATAATCAAGTGAAGTATATCATAATGCAACCATGGGTGAGTTTTACCCTTGTAGAGACTAAACTAGAGTTTAAGTTAATGGTTAGTTTAGTGAAAATGTCATGTAAAACAAAATGGTGGACTTTGTCAAAGATGCTTGAAAGCTTCATGAAACTTCAAGCAAAGACAAAGAAAACCACCATTTTAGAATTACTAAATAATTAAAAACCTTAACCATTAACTAAACATGGTGTAACTAATACACACACCCAGCTTTGCATGTATCATCAAACATGATACAAACTAGTGCACAAATATATATCACATATACAACTTGTGCACATCAAGTGAGAAAATCAATCTTAAGTGAACCAATACTAGTTAATGTAAAGTAATATATCAAATATATAATTATACATTAAATCATTAAATCAATACTTGATTTAATGATCCGGTCATATCGCATATAACCGACTAATATCAAGTATATCAATGTATTGAATCAACACTTGATTCGGTAACCCGACTATATCACATATAACCGATCAATGATACAAATCGCGAGATAAGAACACAGTATCACATAATGGTATTATTCTCGGTCCCGCACATATCTCATATGCGCTCCTATTTCGTTTCGCTTGAGCCAGGAAACCTCTGTGTAAGACTCTAAATACTCGTCAATACGCCGGCAGTAGGTGGTGATCATATCAATCACCCACAAGCCGCAAGCGGTCTGCTAAACGTAACGGCCACCCGGGTATTGAGCGATCAGAAGATCAACGAGCAAACCTGCTCACACTCCTGCGAATCCAACCAGTAACACTTACCGCACAGTCCGTTCTGTTCGTCTGATATGTCGCATATCTCGCCTAGGGGTGGTAAACGTCAGACCCCAGTAGCTTGATAAGTCATGCCGATGTAAGGTCCATAACAAGCATGAAACTACTGATAACACTTACCAGTAAATCAGTGCAACCCTGGCCAGGGATTTCCAGTTATGGCCAGTCGAGCATAGCGCAACATCAACCCCAAATACCGGGAGAGACGAATCCCCTCCTATCGCTCATTGCCTCCATGTGAATCGGGACTGTACCCAAAAACCACCTGTTTGCAAGACTCGGTAGAGCCGTGGTAGGGTGGAAATCAATGCACAGTGGGAGACACACAAGACTCTATGAGGATCTCGGGTCAACAGACTATGTTGTACCAGTGTTACCAGAGAACTGTCATCTGACGTGTGGTATAATACCATCTGGGAGTTTTCGGCGAGTCCGTTCAGTGTACCCAGTCACCACTGAGCACCCGCATACCATCTCTGATGTCAAACACCAATGGATATGGGATCAACCATCGCCCATCACATGGGTCGAGAAGATATTCGCTAGTCTCATCTGGAATATCGACGCCCCGTCTCGATATCCCCACGACTAGGAACATTGAAGGATGTACTCATTGACTACCCAGGCCCCACTAGTATGATCTACATCATAGTCGTGGAAGTCGAGTACACATCCTAAGGGCTTTATCAACATGTAACAGAGAGACAGAAAGTATACATGTTAAGATAAAGAGCAACTACATAGCCTACTATCATGTCGAGCAAGAAAGTCCTACCATATATGTACCAGCATCCACTACAATATACATCCCGTGTACAGTAATGGCCTCTAGGGCATACATATAACTAACGCATACATACATATATATATATATAAATACATACATACATATATATAAATGTATATATATATATATACAGAGGACTTTCTTGCTCGACATGATAGTATGTTATCTGGTTACACTTTATCTAATATGTTCACTTGATCATGCTTTTATTCATTTGTACATGTTGATAAATCCCTGAGGATATTTTCTTGACTACTGTGATTATGATGGAGATCATACTAGTGGGACATAAGTAGTTTATAAGCATATCCTGAAATGTCCATAGCCGTGGGTGTATCGAGACGGGGCATCGATATTCCAGAGTAGACTAGCGTATACGATACTAGACCCATCAGATGGGCGATGGGTGTTCCCACAACCATTGATGTTTAACATCAAAATCGTATGCGGGTGCTCAGTGGAGACTGGGTACAATGGACGGACTCACCGAGAACTTCTATATGGTATTATATCTATCGTCGGATAGCAGTTCTCAGGTGACACTGGTACAGGTTAGTCTGTAAATCCGAGATCGTCATAAAGTCTCATATGTTCTCCCACAGTGCTTTGATTTCCACCCTACCACGGCTCTGCTGAGTCATGCAAACAGGTGGATTTTCGATACAGTCCCGTGACATTTAGAGGCAATGATCAATAGGAGGGGTTTCGTCTCTCCCGATATTGGGGGTTGATGTTGCGCAGTGCTCGATTGGCTATATCAGTAAGTCCCTGGCTAGGGCTGTTGAGATTTACTGATAAGTGTTATCAGTAGTATCTCGGTTTGTTTATAGGCCATTTATCGGCATGACTTATTGAGTTATTGGGGTCGACGATGCCATCCCTAGACTTAATATGCAGCATATCTGACGAAGAGACCGGACTGTACGGTAAGTGTTACCGGTTGGCTCGACATGAGTTTTGACAGGTTCGCTTAATTTTCTTCTGCTCGCTCAATACCCGGATGGCCGTTACGTTTAGCTGATCGCTTGCGGCTTGTGGTTGTTTGATATGATAATCACTTTCTGCCGGCGTATTGACGAGTCTTAGAGTCCCACAAAAGGGTTACCTAGCTCAGGCGAAATGATGTGGGGTGCATATGGAGATATGCATGAGTGCCTGATTAAATGCGTGTATGTGATACCACATTGTAATCTGGCGTTTTCTTTTGGTCGGGTCGTATGAGATATGACCGGTATATTAAATAAATTGTTGATTTATTATTAATGACCATTAGTCTTTTCACTTATAACCTTTTCTTTATTTATTATATGCATGAATGTATGTATGTACATATGTTGATATAAATGCTCACATGCATCCATACATGTGTCATAGTGATGATACATTGGAGTTGGCTATGCATGAATCACATGGTTTAAATATTTATTTATTTTGATTATTGATTAAATAATTAATTAGGATTATATCATGGTTACTTAGTTTCTACACACTTCCATTGTTGACTTTGACTTAAACCATTGTTTAATTACTACACTTAAACCATGGTTTAGTCTCTACACTTAATCATGATTTATTCCCTACACTTATTCATTAACTAATTAACAAAATATCTAGATATTTTTCAACCATGGTTATGAGTGTGTAGACTCTCTCATGTATTGTTTATTCTTTTTCTTTTTGGCATAACATTATCTTGAGCTTGCTTAGCCTCCTCTTTCTTTTTCTTCATCATTACCTTACTAGCTCTTGATTAGTGAGAGAAGCAGATAAAAAGAAAATATTTTTAAGTTAGATCCAAACCCACATCACCAATCTACACTAGTTTAGCCCACTAGTTTAGGTTGTTTTGCATCACTTCTACTTGTTCTACTGAAGCAAGGAGCTTGAGCCAAGGAACTCCGTGGTGGATCGTCGTGGACAAAGAAGGACTCGAGCAGACCCGTCCATACACCGAGTTGAACCAAGGAGTCTAGCAAGGAGGTCTACAAAGGTTGTATTTACTTTCACTTAGTGTTAGACTCTTGTTGTAGTATGAGATACTACTTTGTTACTTTAAATTTCTAGTTTGATCCTAGGTTAGTTTGCTTAGCACCCTAAAAAATTAAATTGTAGCATGTTTGATGCATTACAAACCCTTGTGAGGTGCTAAGTAAACCCAACAGTGGTATTAGAGCCAAGCTAGAGCATTAGGATAACCTAGACGACGTTAAAACACTTTGAACAAACATCGATTGCTCGAAAATACCACTTTTTGGAAATTTTTCAAAATGTTGGAATTTTTCACATTAAAAATATTCAGAAAATCATGCAGGTAATTCTATGGACCCTCTATAAGAACGATATCCTAACTCGATTAAACGACCGCGGAACCGCAGCAGAAACCTGCTTTCGGCGGCGGTTCCGCGGCGCCGTTTGTGAGGCTCGGGTCGGCCCTTCTACGGTTGGTCCGTAGTTACTGTGGCATGCTTCTGGGTAATTTTAATTCTGCTCAGGTGTCGAGCTTCTCTGTGGATTTTTGGGTCATTGATCGATCGATAAAATGGTTTAACATCGCCTAGTTTATGAGCATATGTTGACATGAGATGTTATATGTTGCTGTGAAATGATTTATAGGATCGTCGTGATGTATGGCCGAGGGTTTTATATGAGATGAGAGTTTTCTCTTCATTCATGTAAAAATTCATTTGTATGTAATATTCTTTTATAAGGGCACATCCGGGTTGAGGATGATGTTTCCTTCGATGTATATTATTTAATTTTCCGCATTACGATAGACCCAAGGTGGGGAGCATAAGTGACCGGGTTCTAGAGTTCAGTGGGAGGCCATCTCGAGGAGTCGATACCGGGGCTCCTAACTCTAGAATTGGTAGGGTCACTTGCCACTCTCATAGAGGTCTTGGGTATAGGATTGGCTATTCATCACGACCATGGAACCCGTATTTTCTATCGTTGGCTAAATATAAAATACGAAATTCCTAGTATATACTATATTTTCATATATGTGCTTCTGCTGTTTCTATTCTGTGATGTGATCGCTGGATTATCTGAGACGAATGCAATATTATATATGAGATATATACTAGGCGTTGCTTATGTTTTGCACCCGAGCTAGTCCCGTCGTGGTATGCCGTTAGATAAGTAACCGAACGGTGCATAACGGAACATTGTGGCGAATGCGGATGACATAATCATACGTTGTATTTTCGTTTCTTTTCTGTGTTTGGCTTAAGGACTTAAATGATGGGACTACATTAATATGATTAATGTAAGGAAAAATAAACCTAAAAGATGTTGTAGAATCGAATTTTAAAAACCACTCGGCTTTTTGTGAAAAAGTTACATTTCAAAATTGCGGAGAATAAGCCACTCCTTTTGAAAACTATTTGATTCTACAACGATATCAAGTTCAAAGCGTTAAAGGTTTTCTTAAAAACCATCTGCAACTCTCCGCCATTTTAAGAAGTAGAGTACTTAGTATTCGTGCTACGTTTGTTGACTATAGTTAAGGCGTAGTGTACGGTAGCTAAGTGATATCTTCCTACACTGCATATGATGCAGATTAATTAGGACATTCATATGACTTTATTGACCATAGTTAAGGGTCATGTGGGTGGGTCTAATTAATCATGAAATGACGGGTAGAACTTGACTAGTGCTTGTGATTTGTTGACCATAGTTAAGGACATAAGTGCTAGGGGTAAAAAACATATCGGGAGTTTCAAGAGTTGAAATTTGCAATGAGATTGCATAACTTCCATATGATGGTTGGATCTCGATCCCACTGTGAGCAAGAGTTGCTCCCAGGAGAGTTTTACACATTACAATTAGCTAACCCATTAGGTGTCTAGAAAGGTGTTAACGAGGCTATGCCTCTGGGAAAATGAGGTTTACTTTAATAAGGTCCGTGCAAAAGCACGAGGAACCTCCCTCAAGTATCGACACTGGCCTGGCAGAACGTTTAGCGAAGTTGTAGAATGTAAGTAATCCTGGCTAGTTTTCCTTTTAAGGTTTGAAGGGAAATTTGATAAAAGCAGTAGGAGACATCGATTAGATAAGATAATAACCAATCTGATCTTTGCAAGAGCTTTCACTGAGTGTATTCTTTTCTCTCTCTTAATGGCAGATACCAATGACAGGACTCAAGCTTCTACTAGATAAAAATAAACTGAATGGGACCAAATATAAATACTCGCTGAGGAACATTAACATTACCCTGACTCATGATAAGGTATCATATGTCCTCATGACCCCAGCCCCGCCCTTCCTAGGTCCAAAATCTTTGGTTGCGGATAGGGAAGTCTGCAAGACATAGGACGCTGACTGTTCCATGGCCAGATGCCTCGTGTTTGCATCGATGGATAATACACATCAAAAGCAGCATGAGAAGATGGATTTTCAATCCATCTTTCTCCATACAAAAGAGTTGTATGGGGAGCAATCTCGTGTCCTACGTTACGAAGCGTCTAGAAAGTTGTTTCAGATGCGGATGGCTCCTGGCACACCAGTAGGTGACCATGTTCTGAAGATGATAGCTCTTATAGAAGAGCTTGAGGACCTCGGATGGTCAATGGACAACGAACAATATATTGATATTATTCTATAGTCTCTCTCCCCATCCTTTGCTCAGTTTGTAGTTAATTTCAACATGCACAACATGGAGAAGTCACTACCTGAACTTCTTAATTTATTGAGAAGTGTAGAGAGCACGCTCAAGTCAGTGAAGACTCCTGCTTTAATTGCTGGGCCATCTTCCTCCTCTAACCCGAAGGCCAAGGACAAGGGAAAGATGAAGATGAAACCCACCAAACCTAGAGGTGGAGTTAAAAAGGCTATGGGGAAAGACAAGTCGACTGCTGGGGAATCGGGGAAAGGGGAATGTTATCACTGCCACAAATCGGGACACTGGAAGCGCAACTGCACTGAGTACTTGGATTTAAAGAAGAAGCATGGTGATGCTTCCGCTTCATGTGTGTTTGTGACAGAAAACTGTTTTTCTATAAACTCTGCTTCCTGGGTATTAGATATCGGTTCAGGTTCTTACATTTGCAATTCCATGCACGGGCTGAGAAATAACAAAGTTTTGAAGACGGGTGACCATACTCTCCGGGTTGGAAATGGTTCCAATGTACATGCGGTTTCCGTAGGAGAGTATCACCTGGGGTTTCCGTCAGGGTGTATATTGGTTTTGAACCTATGTTATTATATACCTAGTATGCTTTGTAATATAATATCCGTTTCTTTGTTAGACAATGAAGGATATAATTTTGTACTGCAGAACAATGTTATGAACATTAACCTGAATCGAATGTTGGTTGGGTATGGTACACTTAATAACGGGATATACGTCCTAAATCAACACACAGTTTTCAGCATACAAAATAATAATAAAAGAAAATTTTCAGAAATAAATGAAGCTTTTCTTTATACTGTAGACTTGGTCATATTAACGAAACAAGACTAAACAAGCTACATAAAAATGGATATTTAAAACCCTTTGAATATAAATCTTATGCGACTTGCCAGTCTTATATCAAGGGTAAAATGATAAAAACTCCGTTTACAGAACACGGAGAAAGAGCTACTGAGCTCTTATGCATCATACATAGTGATGTATGTGGGACAATGTCTACACAGGCTATAGGCGGTTTTTCTTATTTCATAACTTTTACTGATGATTTCTCAAGGTTCAGTCATGTGTTTTTATTAAAGCATAAGTCTGAAGCATTCGAGAAATCCACCGAGTACAAACTTGAAGTAGAAAAACAAACCGGATTGAGTATCAGGATGCTTCGATCAGATCGACGTGGGGAGTATCTCATTACAGAATTTGCAGACTTTCTAAAAGAGAATGGGATTCTCTCTCAACTCACTCCTCCTTACACACCACAACACAACGGTGTGTCAGAGCGAAGGAATCAGACCCTATTAGATATGGTAAGTTCCATGATGAGTGTTGCTGAGTTACCTGTCTCATATTAGGGGCATGCATTGAGACTGCAACGTTTCTATTTAACAGGGTTCCAACCAAAACCGTGTCTACCACGCCATATGATATATGGCATAGGTAGAGACCATCTCTTAAACGAGTTAAGAAATAGGGTTGTCCGGCCTACGTTAAAAAGCAAAATTCGGACAAGCTCGAGACACGGTCTGTCATGTGTAATTTTGTGAGGTATCCAAAAAATTCCTAGAGATATCTATTCTACCATAAGGAGGAACAAAAGGTGTTTGTTTCTCAGTATGCTACATTTTTAGAAAAAAGAATTTTTTACAAATGATACAGATGGCAGTGTGGTAGACCTAGAAGAAGTTCTAGAAACAAAAATTACAAATGACGACTTGGTTGAACCGGCTGTTGCAACAGAGACAAATGAACCTCAACCACTCCGTAGATCTGGTAGGACTTCTCGCCCACCGGAGAGGTACTACGGTTTCCTCATTGATGGTGATAGAGAAGATTGTATCATGGATGATGATGATCCTACCAATTTTCAGCAAGCTATCACGAGTGGAGACTCTGTGAAGTGGCTGGATGCCATGAGATCTGAAATGGGGTCTATGTACACCAACAAAGTATCGACTTTGAAAATTGTACCCCCTGGGGTAAAACCCGTAGGGTGTAAATGGGTCTTTAAAAGAAAGATTGGTGTAGATGGGCAGGTGGAGACCTATAAGGCAAGAATTGTGGCGAAAGGATTTCATCACAGACCGTGTCTTGACTATAACGAAACGTTTTCTCCCGTAGCCATGCATAAATCCATTCGGATCCTACTTGCTGTTGCTGCTCACTACGACTATGAAATCTGGAAGATGGACCTTAAAACTGCATTTCTAAATGGTGAATTAGAAGAATGCGTTTATATGGATCAGCCAGAGGGCTTCGTTGACAGTGGGAGTAGCGGGAAAGCATGTAGAATGCTTAAATCCATTTTTGGATTAAAGCAGGCATCACGGAGCTAGAACATCTGTTTTGATGATGTTATCAAAGAGTTTGATTTCATCAAAAATCCATATGAACCTTGTGTTTATAAGAAGGCTGAAGGGAGAGCTGTCACATTCCTCGTATTATACGTGGATGACATTCTTCTGATATGAAATGACATTCCTATACTACAGTCAGTCAAATCATTATTATCATAATGGTTCTCCATGAAGGACCTGGGTGATGCCACGTACATATTGGGCATTCGGATCTATAGGGATAGATCCAAGAGATTATTGGGATTGTCCCAAACCTGGTACATCAACACCATCCTAAACAGGTTTAGTATGGAAGACTCCAAGCGGGGTTCCTTACTCGCTTGCCATGGAGTCACTCTCTCCAAGGACTTGCCCAAAGACTGATGAAGAGAGAGCTCGCATGAGCATTATACCCTACGCTTCAGCCGTAGGATCTATAATGTATGTGATGTTGTGTAAACGCCATGATGTTGCTTATGCACTAGGTGTAGTAATCACGTATCAGTCCAACCCAGGGGAGAATCACTGGACAGCTGTGAAGAACATTCTTAAAACTTGCGAAAGACTAAAGAATTGTTCTTGGTGTATGGTAACGGAGATCTCCAAATGTAGGCCTTTACCGATTCGTGGTTCCAGAGTGATAAGGACGGCAGCAAATCTATCTCTAGGTTTGTATTTACCCTCAATAGAGGAGCGGTGAGTTGGAAGAGTTCCAAATAGGATACCGTTGCAGACTCTACGATGGATGTTGAGTACATTGCTGCATATGATGCCGCCAAGGAAGTCGTCTGGATGAGGAAGTTCGTCTCGGAGCTTGGAGTAGTTCCAACCATTATTGATCCAATACCATTGTATTGTGATAATAATGGGGCTATGGCGTTAGCTAAAGAGCCCAGGTCCCATCAGCGATCCAGACACAACCTGAGGCGCTTTCATTTGATCCAGGAGATAGTTGATCACAGCAAGATCGAGATTGAGAGAGTAGATAGAAAGAATAACACTGCGGATCCACTCACCAAGGCCCTCCCTCAGCCGCAGCATGAGCGACTTTTTGAGATGTTGGGTATGAGATATGCCAATAACTGGACTTAGTGCAAGTGGGAGATTGTTGGATATATGTATGCTCTAGAGGCCATTGTATGATAGTGGATGTATATATTTATATATACATATACACATACACACACACACACACACACACACACAGAGGACTTTCTTGCTCAACATGATAGTATGCTATGTTGTTACACTTTATCTAATATGTTCACTTTGTAGGGTTCCTAGGCACTCTAACAAGGTTATACAAGGCATCAACCATGCCTGATTCAAAAAATTAGCCGTACCGAACAACCCTAACCAAGATCGTATACTAAAGATTAAGCGAAAACTAGCAAGTTAAACATTTTAACACTAAGTGAAAAGGATTACAACATTTGCAGATCCGGTCCTTCACTTCTAAAGCTCCGTGTTGACGTCCCTTCGCTGCGATCATCGAGATCCCGGACTCGAGTGACGGTTTCCTTGGAGAAATGAGCGGGCTAGGTCATTGACTTCGAGGCCGAAGATGATCTACGTCGAGGAGACTCAAACTCAAGCTCCATCTTCACTAGGTCAAGAACTTTGTGAAGAGAACACCCTAAACTAAATGGCAAGTAGTAGAGGATGATGAAATAGAAAGTGGGTTCACTTTGGATTTGGATTTCTCACTCTATTTCTTCACTTGAAAATTTCTAGCAAGCTTTTCTTCTTCTTGAAGAAGAAGAAGAAGAAAGAAAAGAATAATGATAAAATGAATTATGTAAAAATAATAATCAAGTGAAGTCTATCATAATGCAACCATGGGTGAGTTTACCTTTTTTGAAACTAAACCATAGTTTGAGGTAATGGTTTGGTTAAAGAAAATCTTATGCAAAACAAAATGAGTGGACTTTGTCAAAGATGCTTAAAACCTTCATGAAGCTTCAAGCCAAGACAAAGAAAACCACCATTTTGTATTACCAAAATAATTAAAAACCCAAACCATTATCTTAAATATGGTGTAAGTCATACACACACCCAAGTTTGCATGTATCATCAATCATGATACAAACTAGTGCACAAACATATATCACATATACAACTTGTGCACATAAAGTGAGAAAGTCAATCTTAAGTGAACAAATACTAGTTAATGTAAAGTAATATATCAAATATATAATTATACATTAAATCATTAAATCAACACTTGATTTAATGATCCGGTCATATCGCATAAAACCGACTAATATCTAGTGTATCAATATATCGAATCAACACTTGATTCGGTAATCCGGCTATATCTCATATAATCGTCCGATGATACAAATCGCGAGAATAGAATTCAGTATCACATAATGGTATTATTCTCGGTCCCGCACATATCTCGTATGCGCTCCTATTTCGTTTCGCTTGAGCCAGGAAACCTCTGTATAGGACTCTAAAGACTCGTCAATACGCCGGCAGTAGGTGGTGATCATATCAATCACCCATAAGCCGCAAGCGGTCTTCTAAACGTAACGGCCACCAGGGTATTGAACGATCAGAAGATCAAAAAACAAGCCTGCTCACACTCCTGTGAATCCAATCAGTAACACTTACCGCACAGTCCGGTCTGTTCGTCTGATATGTCGCATATCTCGCCTAGGGGTGGTAAACGTCAGACCCCAGCAGTTTGATAAGTCATGCCGATGTAAGGTCCATAACAAGCATGAAACTACTGATAACACTTACCAGTAAATCACTGCAACCCTGGCTAGGGATTTCCAGTTATGACCAGTCGAGCAAAGCGCAACATCAACCCCCAATACCGGGAAAGACGAATCCCCTCCTATCGCTCATTGCCTCCATGTGAATCGGGACAGTACCCAAAAACCACCTGTTTACACGACTCAGTAGAGCCGTGGTAGGGTGGAAATCAAAGCACAGTGGGAGACACACAAGTCTCTATGATGATCTCGGGTCAACAGACTAAGCTGTACCAGTGTCACCAGAGAACTGCCATCAGAGGTGAGGTATAATACCATCTGGGAGTTATCGGCGAGTCTGTTTAGTGTACCCAGTCTTCACTGAGCACCCGCATACCATCTCTCATGTCAAACACCAATGGATATGGGATCATCCATCGCCCATCACATGGGTCGAGAAGATATACGCTAGTCTACTCTGGAATATCGATGCCCCGTCTCGATATTCCCACGACTAGGAACATTGAAGGATGTACTCTTGGACTACCCAGGCCCCATTAGTATAATCTGCATCATAGTCCTGGAAGTCGAGCACACATCCTAAGGGCTTTATCAACATGTAATAGAGAGACTGCAAGTATACATGTTAAGATAAAGAGCAACCGGATAGCGTACTATCATATCGAGTAAGAAAGTCCTAACTATATATGTCCCAGCATCCACTACGATATACCTCTCAAGTATAGTAATGGCCTCTAGGGCATACATATAACTAACAATCTCCCACTTGCACTAGGGCAATCCGTAGCAGTGATTGTAGTATCTCATACTCAACCATCCCATAAAAGTCTCTCTCTGGGAAAAAGCCTTTGTGAGTGGATCCACCGTGTTGTCCTCTGAGTCTACTCTCCTAACCTCGATCACCCTGGAGATCAACTATCTCCATGATCAGGTGATACTGCCTTGGAATATGTCTGGGTCACTGATGGAACCATGGTTCCTGGGTCAAAACCATCCTTCCATTGTCACACAATGGTACGAACCTAATTCATCTCATGAACTAATATACAACCAAACTTCCACTTTGGTAGTATCTTTGATAGCAATGTCACCAGCCTTTATCGTCTAGTTTGCCACGGTACATAGCTTGGAACTCTTCCAACATATCGTCCCTCTACTGAGGGTAAAGACAATGCCCGTGACTGACATTCAGTCAACCTTAACACCCTGGAAGCTGTCCAATGATTCTCCCCAGGATCAATTGATACCATCTCACTACACGTAGTGAGAATCCTAAGATCCATTTAGATCTATCTCATAAATCCAAAACCCAGGATTTAGGAGGTATCACCTTTATCCTATTTGGAGAATCCTTGTGATAAGAGGAGATTAACCGTACGTAGCATAAGAAACTCTATTCCAATCAAGAGTATGTTGTCCACGTATAATACGAGGATGTCCACCTTACTCTCTACTACCGTTTTTTATGTACAAGGTTCATCTACTATTTTGATGAAGTCAAACTCTTTGACTACCACATCAAAACAGATGTTCCAACTCCGCCATGCCTGCTTTATCACACAAAGCATCTTGCACACGTTTCCGTTGCTCCCACTGTTTACGAAGCCATCTGGCTGTGTTCTTGTAGACGCTTTCTTCTAAATCAATATTTAGAAAAGCAGTCATGACACCCAACCACAAGATATCGTAGTCATGGAATGTAGCAATGGCAAGTAGGATCCGGATGGACTTAAGCACAACCACTAGAAAAGGTTTCATCATTATCCACGCCTGGTCAATGACGAAAACCTTTAACAAGTCTAGCTTTGAAAGTCTCAACTTTTCCATCTACACCATGTAATCTTCTCAAGATATACTTGCTCCTGATGGGGGTTTAACCCTTCAGATATAGCATCCAAAGTCCATACTTTGTTGGTGTACATGGATTCCATCTCAGATCGCTAAGCATCCAGCCATTCTTACAGAGTCCATACTCTTGATGGCCTGCTCGAAACTAGTTGGGTCATCATCTCATGATGCAATCCTCGCTCCCACTGTCATCGAGAAACCGAAGTATCTCTCAGGCGGATGAGGAACCCTGCTAGATCGATAGAGAGGCTGAGGTTTGTCGGGGACTATTGAACCCTCTGGTTTTATTAAATCATCAGCTGTAGTTTGTATAGCTGGAACTCCTTCCAGTTGTACAGAACTGACCTTGCCTCGAGCTTGTCCGGATTTTTCTTTTGACATAGGCCGGACAACCCCAAATCTTAACAAACTTAAGATATGGGCTCTTCCCTTTCCATATCACATATGAAGTGGTAGGCATCTTGATTTGATTTGAACCTTCATCAATAGGTATGCAGCTTCACAAGTGCATAACTCACTAAAAAGAAATAGGAAACTCAGTAGTACTCATCATAAAGCGCACCATATCAAATATGGTGTGATTGCTCCGCCCGGATACACCGACGTGCTATCGTGTATGCGGAGGAATAATGCTGAGAGAGAATCTCATTCTCCTTTAGAATAATCCAGGAATTCCGTGCTCAAGTATTCTCCTCCTTGATCACATCAAAGGACATAATACTTCTACCCGGTTTTGGTTCTCTACTTCTATCTTACATTCTTTGAATTTCTCAAAAGTTTCAGACATGTGTTTCAACAGGAACATGTGTCCGAATCTTGAGAGATTCTCATTGAATGTAAGGAAGTATAAGGAACCAGTCCTGGCATCTGCAGACAGGGGACCTTCATACATCACTATGTATCAGTCCCAAGAGTTCACTAACTCTTTCTCTGTTTCCAATAAACGGAGCTGTGGTCATCTTATCTCTGTGACATGACCGGCAAGTTTCACAAGATGTAAATTCAAACTAATTTAAATATGCATCTAAATGTAACTTCAGCTAGTCGGGTCACATTGATATGACCTAGTCTACAAAACCTCAAGAAGGAATCGTTCATTTCTGAACTCTTCCTCTTGTGCGTGTTCTGTACATTAAGAACTGTGGTTTGATTTAGAACGTCTATGCTTTTAGATAACGTGTCTGAACCGATCAACTCTTGATATAGGAAATGTTCAAAACATTATCCAACAATACAAAATTATATCCTTCTTTAATAAAAAGAGATTGATATGATGTTGTATATCAGGTTCGTTATCTAATAACATTTGTTTAGAATCAATATATTCTAGTAATACAGGGTGATAACTACCAACAGACTTGGCTGCAACACTTGCACCGCTTCTATCACATGAAACTTATCACCCGTTCTCAGTTCTCTACCTATCTGTAACCCATGTATCAAATTACATATGTGGGATCCTGATCCGGTATCTCATACCCAGGACGTAAAGGATACTGAGAAACAGTTCTCTGTAATGAACACACCCGAAGAAGATGCATCGTCATGCACTTTCTTCGTTTGGGTGGCATGGGAATCCTTGTATTCCCCTAATTCCTGCTCGGTCTTATAACAATTATAAGTTGGAGCAGGACCAACGTTCCCCAGCTCAGTATAACAAGCGGGTTCGGTCAATACATCCATATTATTATCTTGATTAAGACGTGAGATGGTGGCTACCTGGAGAGAGAGAAGAAAACACTCTGCGTGCGCTCTTGCAAGGTTAGATTGGTTACATATTTTATCTAATCAGGACGGCTCCCACTGTTTCTATCAAATCATCCTTCAAACCCTAAAAGGAAAGACTAGCCGGGATTAATTACACTCTACAAGTTCGCCAATCTTTCAGCCAGGCCAGTGCCGGTACTTTGAGGGAGGTTCCCCGTGCTTTCGCATGGACCTAATTAAAATAAACCTCGTTTTCCCAGGGGCGTAACCCCGTTGAAACCTTTCAAGACACCTACTTGATCGGCTAATTGCAAAGTGCAAAACTCTCCCAGGAGTAACAATTACTCGTAGTGGGTATCGGGATCCAACTATCGCATAGAAGGTATGCAATCTCATTGCAAATTTCAACACTTGAAACTCCCGATAAAGGTTTTACCCCTAGTCAACAAATCATAAGCACTAGTCAAGCTCTACCCGTCATTTCGTGATTAATTAGACCCACCCACATGACCCTTAACTAAGGTCAACAAAGTCACATGACTGTCCTAACTAATTGCATCATATGCTGTATAGGAAGACATCACTTAGCTACCGTACACTGTACCTTGACTATGGTCAACAAACACAGCACGAATACTAAGTACTATACTTCCTAAACTGTTGGAGGGTTGCGGACGGTTTTTAAGAAAACCTTTAACGCTTTGAACTTGATCTCGTTGCGGAATCAAATGGTTTTAAATGGAGTGTTTTTTAGGCTTTCGCTAGTTTCGCTAAAGAGGTCACTCACGGTGAAGGGATCTCGGCACCTTCCTCATCGAATAAGGTGTTGGATGTTCTACAAGGAACACCGCTATGCAAAGCAAGAACTATAAAAGCAAACAAAAGACAAACCGAAGGTTGTAGCATCTGCTAGTTTTTGCTAAAGAGGTCACTCCCGGTGAAGGGATCTCGGCTCTTTCCTTATCGAATATGGTGTTGGATGTTCTACAAGGAATACCGCTATGCAAAGCAACAACTAGAGCTACCTAATTTTTGAAATTCGATTCCACAACATCTTTTAGGTTTATTTTCTTTCATTAATCTCATTAATGAATGTCCCATCATTTAAGTCACCTAATCATCACAGATAAATACAACGTACGCTTATGCCATCCGCATTCGCCTCGATGTCCCGTCGTGTACCGTTAGGTTAGGTAACTAACGGCATAGCGGGGCAGGGCTAGTGCGGGTGTAAAACATAAGCAACGTCTATACAATATATTATATATATTATATACAATATCTATCTGAACAAATCACATGATCACATCACAGATAACGCAGCAGAAAATATCATATGAAATATTGGATATACTAGGACATCCGTGTTTTATTTTGAGCCTATATAAAACTCGGATTCCACGGTCGTAATGAATAGCCAAAACCACATCCGTAGTCCCCTACGAGAGCGGCAAGCAACCCTTCCAATTCTAGAGTTAGAAGACCCGGACTCGACTCCTCGAGTTGGTCTTCGACTGGACTTTAGAACCCGGTTACTTGTGCTCTCCTCCTTGGGTCTACCTAATGCGGAAGAGTAAATAATATACAATGGTGACATCATCCTCAGCCCGGAAGTGCCCCAATAAAAGAATATTACATACAATGAATTTTACATGAATGAAAAGGAAAAACTCTCATCTCACATAAAAAAAACCCGGCTATTCAGACACGATGATCCAATATAACATATCCAGCAACACACAACATCACAAGTCATCAACGTAAATAAATATGCGTATCCCAATTGTCGTTGATGTATAGCAACGAAACCGGCGATACACTACATATTACACTTACGGTCGCAGAAAAGAAAGTGTAAAACTACAACAGTTGCAATCCGCAACCTCCATAGAAATCGCATGCCTAATCAAATGAATTCCGTAGACATCGCATGCCTAACAATTATAAACCCCTCATTTTAGTCTCATTATCGAAAACACTTTTAAATACCAAGTCGTGAAATTCAACAAGATTCCCGACATCCTGATCGAATGCTCGTCGCAAACTTTAGTAGACGGCCACACCCCCAGATGCCGTCGACGAAGTGCACTAAGGCGGAACACCGCTACCGCGAGAACCCGAACGGATGCTTTTGGCTACGGGGTTCTCCTACAGTCACTTGGTCGGAGCTATGGGGCGTGGCTTGTTAGTGTATATGCCCTAGAGGCCATTACTGTATCATACTAGTTTGTATATTACTTAATGGAAGCTTGGGATATTCACCTTGTATAAACAATCTTGCTCAATATAGTAGTATGCTACTTGGTTTGTTTCTACTTCAATGTGTACATGTGTTTATTTTGCGATATCACCTATACGCATTAGTGGAGCCCTTAGGATCTTTGCTTGATTACCAGCGTTGTGATGGCAGTCACACTACTGGGGGCTGGGTAATCTATAAGCACATCCTTATACAGGTCCCTAGTCGCAGGACTATCGAGACAGGGCATCGATACTCCGGAGTAGACTAGAGTATGCGCTTCTCATCCCAGTGTGGGAGATGGTCTGTCCCACAGCCATCAGTACGTCGTACTGGAGATAGTATACGGGTGCTCGTTAGGTTACGGGTACACTGGACAGGACTCGTCGGGAACTGACAGGTTGGTAATATACCTATCGTCAGTTATCAGTTCCCAGGTGACATGAGTACAGCTTAGTCCGCTGACTTGATACTGGCACTTCGCCTTGAGTGTGTTCCCACTGCACTTTGATCACTACCCTACCACGGCTCAAAGGAGTCGTGCAAACAGGTAGTGGTTGGGTGCAGTCTCGAAGCACTTGGAGGCAGTGACGGTTAGACAGGATTCGTCTCTCCCGGTATTGGGGGTTGACATCGCGCTGTGTCTAGAAGAGCCATTACACGAGTAGTCCCTGGCCAGAGCAAGCGAGATATACTGGTAGGCTTCCAGTGTTATCTCAGGGTGTTTTGGGCTTCACTCCGACACGACTTGTACCGCTATTGGGAGACTGACGTTTTACCGCCCCCTAGGCCCGACATGCGATGTATCAGACGAACAGACCGGACTGTACGGAGAATGTCACATTCAGACTCAGTAGGAGTTCAGATGGGGTTCACCTCGTCAGCCTTCTTGTCGGCATCTACCTGGGGACCGTTACGCACAGCTAGTGCCGCTTGCGGTCTGTGGTTAAACCCACTGCCAGCGTAGTGTCGAGTCTTTAGACTCCCACACAGAGGGTATTCGCCTCTGGGCAAAATCGAGTTGAGGTCGCATGGTTTTGCGACAGGGTTCGTTCTCATCCGCGCACTTGTGCACGTTTGGAGTCCGGACGGATATTACTGGCTGGCTCTGGTTTGAGCCAGATACTGGTATACGTTTTGGGGTTGCTTTTATATCTCGGTATTCTTGTTCCTCGGAACGAGAATGCAGGTGTGTATGCACAGTTGCTTGAGGCGGAGGATGAGGTATTTCTTTAGGGTTTCGGAACGGGTGCGTATGCACAGTTGACAGTCGTCATTTTCCAAACCCTAATAGATTTATGAAATATCAATTAATAATAGTAATTAAATGAAATATTGTTATGGTTGATTTTGTTGACTTGTTGACCATGGTTGACTTGTTGACCATGGTTGAATGTTGACCACCATCATGCTTTGCAAGGATACTCCTTGATTCTTGCTTACACTCATTTATTGCAAGTTATGATAGTGGTCATTCCAAATACAACCATCAACTATTTCATTTTTGATTTATTATTATTAATTAGATAATTCCTTTTCTTTTAGTTATGGTTGCAAAAGAAAAGAGCTCATTCTATCATAATCATTCTCTCTCCTCATTTCATCTTCTTCTTCCTCAAGCTCAAGGTGATTCCTTCTCATGTGTTGAGAATCCCTCACCTTGAAAAAGAAAGCACCCCATAGATACTCTCTACTCTCTCTAGGGTTCATGGTTTAGCAAGCCGGAGATCCTAGTTCACTCAAAGTTCGAGGAAGAGCCCGAAGGTTGAACCCTCAGGTGGATCCATCTTCGACGGAAGAAGGCGACGAGGAAAGAACCATCAACCTGTACAAAGTTTGAAGAAGAAGGAGTTCAAGTTTAGGTATAACCATCTTTCCGAATAGCTAACTCTCTTTAGCAAGTTAGCTAGTTTTAGTTTAGGAAAAGATCCCGACTTTGTTAGTCCATGTTGCCCCATGCGCTAAAAATTTGATTTTTATACCGTTTCCGCCTCCCCATAAGAACCGGGGGTCGCAACGTGGACTTATAGTGGTATCAGAGCCTAACTAAACTTAAACTAGCTTGGTAGTGAAGTGTAACGAAGTTCGGAACCGAAAAAATCCAAAATCCAAACTTTTACAAAACCCTAGTTTCTGTTAAAAAATTTTCTGGTCAAAACAAGATTTGTTATACACCTAAAATCGGCTCAGGGTTTTGTGTGAACACCCAAGAAAAACAATACCTTGATTCCTTCAAACCGCCGCGCATCCGCGGCCTCATATATTCTCATGGCCGCGGATCCGCCGTTGTTTGGACCCTTCTTGCGATCGTGTTTTGTGCAATGTTCTTCTGGTAGGGTTTTGGGATTTTTCAAATATGTTATATGTGCCCAGATTTTCCAGAACAGAAATTTACTTTTGGGGTCCTATAATTCCGTATTTTTTTTCCGAACTTCACTGCACTTTGACTATGATGGTTATATCTGTAATGTTTGCAAGTATTGAACGTCGGCTAATCGCTATAAGTCGATTAGTCGGGGTTATACATCTCTGTGATCTGTGTTTGATATTGGAATGTATATATGAATGTGTTGGACTGTCGCGGGTGAATAGCCGGGGTGGATGTGAGATGAGCTTTTGTTTTTCTTTCATTCATTTGTAAATGTAAATTGATGTAATAATATTATTTGTATGGCCGCACAACCGGGTCGGGGTTGTAGCCGTCATTGTATAATTCTTTTTACTGTTTTTGCTCCTAGGATAGACCCATGGAGGGGTGCACAAACTACCGGGTACTTGGCAGGTAGTTTGCCGCACCCGTAGGGGTCTTGGGTGGGGTATTTGCTATTCACCGCGACCGTGTAATCCGCTTTTCGTTGCAGGCTCGAACGGATTGCGGATTCCTAGTATATCCAATGTATTCATCTGTGATCTGTAATGTCTATCATTGCTTTATATTTAGGCGTTGCTTATGTTTTACAGCCGCGCTAGCCCAGCCCCCGCTCTGTCGTTAGTTAAGTAACCTAACGGGTGATGACGGGACCCCGTGGCGAATGCGAATGGCATAAGCGTACGTCATATTTTGGTTGTTTTCTGCAATGGTAGGATTAAATGATGGGACGCATTAAAAGAACTAATGCAAGAATATCACGCATTAAAAGAACTAATGCAAGATAATAAACCAAGCTAAAGTCGTTGGAACACTTTCGAAAAACCACTCGGTTCTTTTCAAAACTAACTTTTAAATGCGGAGCTTGAGCCACTCCTTCTAAAAGCTATCTCGTTCCATCGATTATATCAAGTTCACTACGTTCACGGTTTCGCCAAAACCATTCGTAGCCCTCCATCATT
The DNA here is from genome assembly GCA_030015575.1 of Agapanthus africanus. Lineage (NCBI taxonomy): Eukaryota > Viridiplantae > Streptophyta > Magnoliopsida > Asparagales > Amaryllidaceae > Agapanthus > Agapanthus africanus. The sequence continues at coordinate 224,308,188 of JASDDO010000029.1, forward strand.
TCAGTTAAATATACGGTAGTATTCAAGCTATGTATTTTGACCTCACGCCAAGGCATAGTGATTGGTAGCTTCCGGATATTTATCTGTTGCATAGATAGAATGCGTTGGTTTGAGACAGTCGTACTGCCATTTTGGCCTACGTCAAGGGTAGGTACGGGTGGGTTCAAATTAACCAGGATAATGATGGGAAGAACTTGACATGTGACTTATGACATTTTGACCTCACGCCAAGGTCATAAGAGCATGGGGCAAAAATCCACATCGGGAGTTTCACAAGTACTGAAACTTGCTAGATTTGCATACCATTTGGAGTGTGATGATTCTGGTAGGATTCCTTCAGTTTCGTCACGCGATGATATTTGGATCCCAATCCTACTGTGAGTATATGCTACTCCTCGAGAAATTTCTCACTAAACGGTCAATGCTATAAACCTAGTAGGTGCCTAGAAAGGTGTTAGCGGGGCTACGCCCCCAGGGAAAAGAGGTTCTTAAATTAAGGAACTTCGCGAAAGCGTTGGAAAACCTCCCTCGAAGTACCGACACTGGCCTGGCTGAACGGTTAAGCAAGTATTGTGCGGTGGGATTGATCCCGGCTAATTCTTCCTTTGTGGTTTGAGGAGGGATTCGAGAGACAGTGGGAGCCATCCTGTTTAGACAAATTAAAAACCATTCTAAACTTGCAAGAGCATCGTGCTAAGTGTTTCTTCTCTCCCCCTGCAGCGACCAAATCGAAATGACTGGACTTAAGTTACTTCTAGATAAAAACATACTGACAGGGCCAAACTACAAAGATTGGCTCAGGAATGTCAAAATGGCAATCACTTACGACAAGCTGGGGTATCTTCTTACCACCAAAGCTCCCCCCGTCCCAGGTCCCACCTCCAGCGTCGCGGATAAGGAAATCCGTAAGACTTGGGAGATTGATTGCGCGAAGGCCAGGTGCCTCGTGCTTGCCTCTATGGACAACGATCACCAGAGGAGGCACGAGAATATGGACTTGGAGTCCATATTTCTCCATACAAAAGAACTGTATGGAGAGCAGTCTCGTATCGCAAGATACGAAGTGTCGAAGAAGTTATTTTCGACAAAGTTGGCCGTCGGATCATCGGTAGCGGACCACGTGCTTAAGATGATTGGATACACTGAGGAGCTCGCGGAACTTAGGACCACGTTGGACAGTGAACTCTATACGGATTTAATTCTCCAGTCCCTTCCATCCACTTACGCCCAGTTTATACTGAACTTCAACTTACAAGAAAAGGAAGTTGAACTTTCAGAACTCCTCAACATGCTGAGGAGCGCAGAGGGCACCCTACAGAAGGGTAGGGAAACACCCGCTTTGTTTGTAGGAGGATCTTCTTCCTCTAGGTCCAAGGCGAAAGCCAAGGGAAAGAGGAAGAAAGCCCCCGCCAAACCAAGAGGCGGTGTTAGTAAAGTGGGTATGAAGGGAAAGGAAAAGGCAACAAAGATTGCGGGGAAGCTTGTTGGTAAAGAGGAATGCTTCTATTGTCACAAGAGTGGACACTGGAAGAAAGATTGCAGGGCTTGGAAAGCCAGGACACAGGAACTGAAGCAGGTTGCGGCTTCAGCTTCAGGTGTGTATGTTATTGAAAACTGTCTTTCTATAAACTCTACTTCCTGGGTATTGGATACCGGATCAGGATCTCATATCTGTAATTCTTTGCAGGCGTTGAGAAACCGTAGGGTTTTGAAGGCGGGTGACATGACCCTCAGAGTTGCGAACGGAGCTAGCATGGATGCTAAAGCCGTGGGGGACTATCACCTGGGAATGTCAGATGGGCATGTTTTGGTTTTGCGTAATTGCTTTTTTGTACCCAACGCAACTTGTAATATCATTTCTGTATCTTTGGTTTCTAAAGAATGTTATGAATTTGCGTTTGTAAGTAATGTTGTAAACATTCACCTTAATCAAGTTCTGATTGGGTCAGGTACATTGAGCAATGGTATATACGTATTGAACCAACCACAGATTTTTAATGTCCAGAATACACACAAAAGAAAGTCTCCGGAAATCAATCAGACTTTCTTATGGTATTGTAGACTGGGTCACATCAATGAGAGAAGGTTGACTAAGTTACATACAGAAGGGTATTTGGATCCGTTCGAATATCAATCATATGCCACTTGTCAATCCTGTCTCAAAGGAAAGATGACAAAGACTCCGTTCACGGGACACGGAGTAAGAGCAAGCGAGCTCTTGGGACTCGTACACAGTGACGTGTGCGGTCCAATGTCTACACATGCGCGAAGCGGTTATTCTTACTTCATTACTTTTACGGATGACTTTTCAAGGTACGGTTATATCTTCTTAATGAAACATAAGTCCGAAACCTTTGAAAAGTTCCAGGAATATAAGAATGAAGTTGAAAAACAAACCGGCAAAAGTATCAAGATTCTAAGATCGGATCGAGGTGGAGAATACTTAAGTGCCGAGTTCCTGAATTACTTAAAAGAGAATGGGATTCTCTCTCAGCTTACTCCTCCATACACTCCGCAACATAACGGTGTATCGGAGAGACGGAACCGGACCCTATTGGATATGGTACGGTCCATGATGAGTAACGCTGAGTTACCGCGATCATTCTGGGGGTATGCGCTAGAATCAGCTGCATACCTTTTGAACCGAGTTCCTACTAAGACTGTGCCTACTACACCATATGAGTTATGGAGTGGGAAGAAACCCTATCTTCAGTACCTTAAAATTTGGGCTTGTCCAGCTTATGTCAAAAAGCAGCATACGGACAAGCTCGAGGCACGCTCAGTACTGTGCAAGTTTGTGGGATACCCAAAGAACTCCAGGGGGTATCTTTTCTATTACGCAGAGGAACAAAAAGTCCTTGTTTCTCGTAATGCCCATTTTCTGGAACATCAGTTCTTGGAAAAAGAAGTAAGTGGGAGCGCAATAGAACTGGAAGAAATTCCAGAACCTCAGACTATTACTGAAAGCTTAGTGGAACCAGAGGGTTCGAAAGAACACGACATTCCTACGCCGCTCCGCAGGAGTAGTAGGCAGTCTCATCCGCCCGAGAGATACTACGGTTTTCTCATAGACGGGGATAGAGAGGATTGCATCATAGATTATGATGAGCCTACTAGCTTCCAGCAGGCCGTTCAGAGCGTTGACTCGGTAAAATGGCTGGATGCAATGCGGACCGAAATGGAGTCCATGTACACCAACAAAGTATGGACGTTGGACATTACTCCAGACGGGGTAAAACCCGTAGGATGCAAGTGGATCTTCAAAAGGAAGATTGGTGTAGATGGACAGGTTGAGACCTATAAAGCTAGACTTGTAGAAGAGGGTTTCCGTCAAAGACCTGGCTTGGACTATGACGAAACCTTTTCTCCAGTGGCTATGCTGAAATCCATTCGGATCCTTCTTGCCATTGCTGCCTTCCACGATTATGAGATTTGGCAGATGGACGTAAAAACCGCTTTTCTAAATGGAAATTTAGAGGAGTGTGTCTATATGGATCAGCCAGAGGGTTTCATTCAGAGTGGGTGCAGCGGAAAGGTGTGCAAGTTGCTTAAGTCCATCTATGGACTAAAGCAGGCATCGCGGAGTTGGAACATCTGTTTTGATGAGACGGTCAAGGAATTTGGCTTTATCAAAAATCCAGATGAACCATGCATCTATAGTAGATTTGTAGCGAGAACTGTAGTATTCCTCGTTTTATACGTGGATGACATTCTCTTAATAGGAAATGGCATTCCTATGCTACAATCTGTCAAGGGGTTCTTGTCACACAGGTTCTCCATGAAAGACCTGGGTGATGCCTCATACATCCTGGGGATCCGGATCCATCGTGATAGATCCAAGAGGATATTAGGACTTTCACAGTCCAGGTACATCGACACCGTACTGAAAAGATTCAGTATGGAAGATTCCAAGCGCGGTAACCTACCGGCTTGTCACGGGATCACCCTCTCTAAAGAGATGTCTCCCAAGACTGATTTGGAGAGGGATCGCATGTCTATTATACCCTACGCTTCTGCGGTAGGCTCTATAATGTATGCGATGTTGTGTACCAGACCGGATGTAGCTTATGCACTGAGTGTAGTAAGCCGGTATCAATCAAACCCTGGGGAGAAACACTGGATAGCAGTAAAGAACATTCTCAAGTACCTGAGAAGGACTAAGGAGATGTTCTTGGTGTATGGCGGAAAAGACCTCCAGATCGAGGCTTTTGCTGACTCCAGCTTCCAGAGTGATAAGGATGATTCCAAGTCCATGTCGGGTTTTGTCTTTACCCTCAATGGAGGGGCGGTGTGTTGGAAGAGTTCCAAACAGGAAACCGTTGCAGACTCGACGATGGAAGCGGAATACATCGCTGCATCTGATGCCGCAAAAGAAGCTGTCTGGATGAGGAAGTTCTTGAAAGAACTACAGGTGGTTCCGTCCATTGTTGACCCAATACCTCTGTATTGCGACAACAACGGGCTATAGCTTTAGCGAAGGAACCCAGGTCCCATCAGAGATCCAGGCACATCTTGAGGCGGTATCACCTGATCAGGGAGATCGTGGATCGCAAGGAGATCGAGGTTCGGAGGGTTGCTTCAGAAGAAAACACTGCAGATCCATTCACCAAGGCCCTACCCCAGACTCAGTTCGAGCGGCTGATCGAGATGATAGGTCTTCGATACGCCAGTACATGGCCTTAGTGCAAGTGGGAGATTGTTAGTGTATATGCCCTAGAGGCCATTACTGTATCATACTAGTTTGTATATTACTTAATGGAAGCTTTGGATATTCACCTTGTATAAACAATCTTGCTCAATATAGTAGTATGCTACTTGGTTTGTTTCTACTTCAATGTGTACATGTGTTTATTTTGCGATATCACCTATACGCATTAGTGGAGCCCTTAGGATCTTTGCTTGATTACCAGCGTTGTGATGGCAGTCACACTAGTGGGGGCCGGGTAATCTATAAGCACATCCTTATACAGGTCCCTAGTCGCAGGACTATCGAGACAGGGCATCGATACTCCGGAGTAGACTAGAGTATGCGCTTCTCATCCCAGTGTGGGAGATGGTCTGTCCCACAGCCATCAGTACGTCGTACTGGAGATAGTATACGGGTGCTCGTTAGGTTACGGGTAAACTGGACCGGACTCGTCGGGAACTGACAGGTTGGTATTATACCTATCGTCAGTTATCAGTTCCCAGGTGACATGAGTACAGCTTAGTCCGCTGACTTGATACTGGCACTTCGCCTCGAGTGTGTTCCCACTGCACTTTGATAACTACCCTACCACGGCTCAAAGGAGTCGTGCAAACAGGTAGTGGTTGGGTGCAGTCCCGAAGCACTTGGAGGCAGTGACGGTTAGACAGGATTCGTCTCTCCCGGTATTGGGGGTTGACATCGCGCTGTGTCTAGGAGAGCCATTACACGAGTAGTCCCTGGCCAGGGCAAGCGAGATATACTGGTAGGCTTCCAGTGTTATCTCAGGGTGTTTTGGGCTTCACTCCGACACGACTCGTACCGCTATTGGGGGACTGACGTTTTATCGCCCCCTAGGCCCGACATGCGATGTATCAGACGAACAGACCGGACTGTACGGAGAATGTCACATTCAAACTCAGTAGGAGTTCAGATGGGGTTCACCTCGTCAGCCTTCTTGTCGGCATCTACCTGGGGACCGTTACGCACAGCTAGTGCCGCTTGCGGTCTGTGGTTAAACCCACTGCCAGCGTAGTGTCGAGTCTTTAGAGTCCCACACAGAGGGTATTCGCCTCTGGGCAAAACAGAGTAGAGGTCGCATGGTTTTGCGACAGGGTTCGTTCTCATCCGCGCACTTGTGCACGTTTGGAGTCCGGACGGATATTACTGGCTGGCTCTGGTTTGAGCCAGATACTGGTATACGTTTTGGGGTTGCTTTTATATCTCGGTATTCTTGTTCCTCGGAACGAGAATGCAGGTGTGTATGCACAGTTGCTTGAGGCGGAGGATGAGGTATTTCTTTAGGGTTTCGGAACGGGTGCGTATGCACAGTTGACAGTCGTCATTTTCCAAACCCTAATAGATTTATGAAATATCAATTAATAATAGTAATTAAATGAAATATTGTTATGGTTGATTTTGTTGACTTGTTGACCATGGTTGACTTGTTGACCATGGTTGAATGTTGACCACCATCATGCTTTGCAAGGATACTCCTTGATTCTTGCTTACACTCATTTATTGCAAGTTATGATAGTGGTCATTCCAAATACAACCATCAACTATTTCATTTTTGATTTATTATTATTAATTAGATAATTCCTTTTCTTTTAGTTATGGTTGCAAAAGAAAAGAGCTCATTCTATCATAATCATTCTCTCTCCTCATTTCATCTTCTTCTTCCTCAAGCTCAAGGTGATTCCTTCTCATGTGTTGAGAATCCCTCACCTTGAAAAAGAAAGCACCCCATAGATACTCTCTACTCTCTCTAGGGTTCATGGTTTAGCAAGCCGGAGATCCTAGTTCACTCAAAGTTCGAGGAAGAGCCCGAAGGTTGAACCCTCAGGTAGATCCATCTTCGACGGAAGAAGGCGACGAGGAAAGAACCATCAACCTCTACAAAGTTTGAAGAAGAAGGAGTTCAAGTTTAGGTATAACCATCTTTCCGAGTAGCTAACTCTCTTTAGCAAGTTAGCTAGTTTTAGTTTAGGAAAAGATCCCGACTTTGTTAGTCCATGTTGCCCCATGCGCTAAAAATTTGATTTTTATACCGTTTCCGCCTCCCCGTAAGAACCGGGGGTCGCAACGTGGACTTATATGGCTGTCTATTAAGTTCACCCGGCGAGTATCCGTGTACGCTACGTGATTGCGATGGACTTTTGATCGCTTAAAAATCCCGTGGCAACCGATCATTTGAGACTGAACTGCTAGATTTATAACATTCAAATTAGTTATCTCATAACTACTTGTGGATTCCAAATATTGTATCACATTCCAGACAAATAGACAATGTTAAACTTTCCGATCGAAAAATCAAACACCCAAGTTTTCCCAAATAGTTCTCAACACTTGAGGGGAGTTTAAAAAAACATCCATCACATGCCACAGTAACAACGGTCCAGCCGTAGAAGGGTCAAGCCAACGCCTCACATGTGGCAACACCGTACCGCCCCAAACCCTAAGGTTCAAAAGGCAGTTCAAGACGGTCACATAATCGAGTTAAGGTTTGTTGTCTTCTAGAGGGTCCATCGCATTACTTGCATGACTTAGAACGTTCTTAAACTACGGAAAAATCCAACACTTGGAAATTTTCCGGCAGGGGAAAAAGTGAGTTATTGATATCCGGTCGAAATTTTTAACACTTTCTAAAATTACCCGGACAACCTAAACAAAGTTAAATTATCCGATCGAATCAACGAGTCCCCAATACAACCCAGAAAACTCAACCCTTGAGTATTAATTAAAAATTCCCAGAAAACACAGGAATTACATAAGGACATTACTGTGCAAACAGTGATGCATGAAGCTACAGTATGGCCGCGGAACCACCGCGCAAGCCAGGGTACGGCCGCGGTTCCGCGGCGCTTTGATGGAATTAGGAGCACGTGCTGTACAATTATTCGTAGAGAACCGTGCTGATTTTTTTGAGTATTTTTATTATTGAAAAAATCACAACTTCAAAAAATTTCCAGAGAAGGGTACAAACTAGGGTTTCGGGGTTCGATCAGACTTTAAACATCGTATAGACTTCGCCGAAAGCTCTAGCTTGGCTCTGATACCACTGTAGGGTTCCTAGGCACTCTAACAAGGTTCTACAAGGCATCAACCATGCCCGATTCAAAAAATTAGCCTTGCCGAACAACCCCAACAAAGATCGTATACTAAAGATTATGCGAAAACTAGCAAGTTAAATATTTTAACACTAAGTGAAAGGGATAACAACCTTTGTAGATCCGGTCCATCACTTCTAAAGCTCCGTATTGACGTCCCTTCGCTGCGATCATCGAGATCCCAGACTCGAGTGATGGTTTCCTCGGAGTAATGAGCGGTCTAAGTCGTTGACTTCGAGGCCGAAGATGATCTACGTCGAGGTGACTCAAACTCAAGCTTCATCTTCACTAGGTTAAGAACTTTGTGAAGAGAACACCCTAAACTAAATGAAAAGTAGTAGAGGATGATGAAATAGGAAGTGGGTTCACTTTGGATTTGGATTTCTCACTCTATTTCTTCACTTGAAAATTTCTAGCAAGCTTTTCATCTTCTTGAAGAAGAAGAAGAAAGAAAAGAATAATGATAAAATGAATTATGTAAAAAGAATAATCAAGTGAAGTCTATCATAATGCAAACATGGGTGAGTTTACCTTTGTAGAGACTAAACCATAGTTTGAGGTAATGGTTTGGTTAATGAAAATCTTATGCAAAACAAAATGAGTGGACTTTGTCAAAGATGCTTAAAAGCTTCATGAAGCTTCAAGCCAAGACAAAGAAAACCACCATTTTGTTTTAACAAAATAATTAAAAACCCAAACCATTATCTTAAGTATGGTGTAAGTCATACACACACCCAAGTTTGCATGTATCATCAATCATGAAATAAACTAGTGCACAAACATATATCACATATACAACTTGTGCACATAAAGTAAGAAAGTCAATCTTAAGTGGAAAAAATACTAGTTAATGTAAAGTAATATATCAAATATATAATTATACATTAAATCATTAAATCAACACTTGATTTAATGATCCGGTCATATCGCATATAACCGACTAATATCTAGTGTATCAATATATCGAATCAACACTTGATTCGGTAATCCGGCTATATCTCATATAACCGTCCGATGATACAAATCGCGAGAATAGAATTCAGTATCACATACTGGTATTATTCTCGGTCCTGCACATATCTCATATGCGCTCCTATTTCGTTTCGCTTGAGCCAGGAAACCTCTGTGTAGGACTCTAAAGACTCGTCAATACGCCGGCAGTAGGTGGTAATCATATCAATCACCCACAAGCCGCAAGCGGTCTGCTAAACGTAACGTCCACCAGGGTATTGAGCGATCAGAAGATCAACGAGCAAGCCTGCTCACACTCCTGTGAATCCAATCGGTAACACTTACCGCACAGTCCGGTCTGTTCGTCTGATATGTCGCATATCTCGCCTAGGGGTGGTAAACGTCAGACCCCAGTAGTTTGATAAGTCATGCCGATGTAAGGTCCATAACAAGCATGAAACTACTGATAACACTTACCAGTAAATCACTGCAACCCTGGCCAGGGATTTCCAGTTATGGCCAGTCGAGCATAGCGCAACATAAACCCCTAATACCGGAAGAGACGAATCCCCTCCTATCGCTCATTGCCTCCATGTGAATCGGGACTGTACCCAAAAACCACCTGTTTGCACGACTCAGTAGAGCCGTGGTAGGGTGGAAATCAAAGCACAGTGGGAGACACACAAGACTCTATGACGATCTCGGGTCAACAGACTAAGCTGTACCAGTGTCACCAGAGAACTGCCATCTGACGTGAGGTATAATACCATATGTCACTTTTCGGCGAGTCCGTTCAGTGTACCCAGTCTCCCCTGAGCACCCTCATACCATCTCTCATTTCAAACACTATTGGATATGGGATCATCCATCGCCCATCACGTGGGTCGAGAAGATATACGCTAGTCTACTCTGGAATATCGATGCCCCGTCTCGATATTCCCACGACTAGGAACATTGAAGGATGTACTCTTGGACTACCCAGGCCCCACTAATATGATCTGCATCATAGTCCTGGAAGTCGAGCACACATCCTAAGGGCTTTATCAACATGTAATAGAGAGACAGCAAGTATACATGTTAAGATAAAGAGCAACCAGATAGCGTACTATCATGTCGAGCAAGAAAGTCCTACCTATATATGTCCCAGCATCCACTACAATATACATCTCATTTACAGTAATGGCCTCTAGGGCATACATATAACTAACACACTTGATCATGCTTTTATTCATTTGTACATGTTGATAAAGCCCTGAGGATATTTGCTTGACTACTATGATTATGATGGAGATCATACTAGTGGGACATGTGTAGTTTATAAGCATATCCCGAAATGTCCCTAGTCGTGGGTGTATTGAAACGGGGCATCGATATTCCAGAGTAGACTAGCGTATACGATACTAGACACATCAGATTGGCGATGGGTGTTCCCACATCCATTGATGTTTGACATCAAGATTGTATGCGGGTGCTCAGTGGAGACTGGGTACACTGGACGGACTCACCGAGAACTCCTATATGATATTATATCTATCGTCGGATAGCAGTTCTCAGGTGACACTGGTACAGGTTAGTCTGTAGACCAGAGATCGTCATAGAGTCTCATGTGTTCTCCCACTGTGCTTTGATTTCCACCCTACCACGGCTCTGCTGAGTCGTGCAAACAGGTGACTTTTGGGTACAGTCCCGAGACATGTAGAGGCAATGATCGATAGGAGGAGTTTCGTCTCTCCCGGTATTGGGGGTTGATGTTGCACAGTGCTCGATTGGCTATATCAGTAAGTCCCTGGCCATGGCTGTTGAGATTTACTGATAAGTGTTATCAGTAGTATCTCGGTTTGATTATAGGCCATATATCGGCATGACTTATTGAGTTATTAGGGGTGAGGATGCAATCCCTAGACTTAAGATGCAGCATATCTGACGAAGAGACCGTAGTGTACGGTAAGTGTTACCGGTTGGCTCGACAGGAGTTTTGACAGGTTCGCTTATTTTTCTTCTGCTCGCTCAATACCCAGGTGGCCGTTACGTTTAGCTGACCGCTTGCGGCTTGTGAGTGTTTGATATGATCATCACTTACTGCCGGCGTATTGACGATTCTTAGAGTTCCACAAAGAGGTTACCTAGCTCAGGAGAAATGATGTGGGGTGCATATGGAGATATGCGCGGGTGCCTGATTAAATGCGTGTATGTGATACCGCATTGTATTCTGGCGTTTTCTTTTGGTCGGGTCGTATGAGATATGACCGGTATATTAAATCAATTGTTGATTTGATATTAATAACCATTAGGCTTTTCACTTATAACCTTTTCTTTATTTATTATATGCATGAATGTATGTATGTACATATGTTGATATGAATGCACACATGCATGCATACATGTGTCATGGTGATGATACATTGGAGTTGGCTATGCAAGAATCACATGGTTTAAATATTTATTTATTTTGATTATTGATTAAAGAATTATTTAGGATTATATCATGGTTACTTAGTTTCTACACACTTCCATTGTTGACTTTGACTTGAACCATGGTTTAATTACTACACTTAAACCATGGTGTAGTCTCTACACTTAACCATGATTTATTCCCTTCACTTATTCTTTAACCAATTAACAAAATATCTAGATATTTTTCAACCATGGTTATGAGTGAGTAGACTCTCTTATATATTGTTTATTCTTTTTCTTTTTGGCATAACATTTTCTTGAGCTTGCTTAGCCTCCTCCTTCTTCTGCTTCCTCATTACCTTACTACCTCTTGATTAGTGAGAGAATGAGATAAAAAGAAAAGATTTTTAAGTGAGATCCAAACCCACATCACCAATCTACACTAGTTTAGCCCACTAGTTTAGGTTGTTTTGCATCACTTCTACTTGTTCTAGTGAAGCAAAGAGCTTGAGCCAAGGAACTCCACGGTGGATCGTCGTGGACAAAGAAGGACTCGAGCGAACCCGTCCATACACCGAGTTGAACAAAGGAGTATAGCAAGGAGGTCTACAAATGTTGTATTTACTTTCATTTAGTGTAGTATGGATACTACTTTGTTACTTTAAAATTCTAGTTTGATCCTAGGTTAGTTTGCTTAGCACCCTAAAAAATTAAATTGTAGCAAGTTTGATGCATTACAAACCCTTGTGAGGTGCTAAGTAAACCCAACATACCCATGATAGGAGTGAAAAGTAGAGAGGGTGGAAGGTAGGATAAAATTTTGAAATTTTTGAGTATTGATTTTTTGTTTGGATATTTGAAATTTTTTTCTTGGTTTTTTGTTTTTGAAAAATACGGAATTATGATGCTAAACTTCAAACAATCTCAATCGCAATCACAATATGCACAAGCAACGCCTAGAGCAAGAGTCTTCAAAGTCCAACTAAACCGCTCCTAAACTTCCATGTGACAAGCTGCAGGATAACTCTCGAATCTCCTCTTCACTGCTAATTATAGCCAGGTAAGCACATGTGAGATAAGGAGGGTTCCGATCACGAATCACCGTAACACAGGACTTTTAAAATTATCTCCTCACTCGTCTAGTTTAGGCGCCACAAAGTCAAGTTGTTGGGTTACACTAACATCCTGGCCATTATCGGTGGCCGTTTGCGGAACAAAATTTTTTATAACGTTTTAAACTGGTGTTTGAATAACCATATCACCGTATCTACCATAAACCTAACTAGCAACTAGAGAAGCTATCTAATATATTCAAAGTTTATACCTAATGAATCAAGTCTTTCGGGTCTTCCCTCCTCTCTTTTAGCTCCTTAAAGGTTATATGGATCGCGCTTGATAGTCTGCCTCCCCGCGTCAAAGATGATCCACCTGAGAGTGTCTACTTTGAGCTCCTACCTCTAAACCGAGGTAACTAGGTTACTTAGTATGTTAATCTAAGTAACCTAGATGATGTCGAGAGTGATGATAGATTAATTTGTCTCAAGAACCCTAGGTTTCTCAACACATGAGACAATTAAGGTTTGAGGTATAAGAAGCAAAGCTTGGAGGAGAAGAGAGTGTAGTAGAGAGCATATAATGAATAATGGCTAAGTGTTGTGAACTCATAATGCAAACCAATAATGGAACAAAATATCATCACAACAAAAAATATCAAGCATACCCAAATAGTAATATATGAGTCGCTACATTAGTCACCAAGTAGCCATGCTACATTTAATGATAAATGAACACCTCATACCTCCACCTCATTAACCATTTAACCTAAATAATTAAACAATAATGAGGTGTCTTCTTCTAAAAGCATCTTGCATAATTACAAGAATACCCCACACCGTATATACATAGCCGTATCCGTATTCCGAAAAATACGAATACAGAGAGACAAAATAATCAAAGAATATAATACTAGGATCTGGCTTAAACCAAAGCTCGCTAGTATTATCCACCCGAACATCATTTGTGCACAAGTACACGTATGTGATCAAACCCCTACCGTAAAACCATACGGACACTACATCGTTTTGCCCGAAGCAGGGAAACCTTCTGTGTGGGACTCTAAAGACTCAACAGTACGCTGACAATGAATTTAACCACAAGCACGTCAGCAGTACTAGCTGCAAGTAACGGCTACCCAGGTACCTGTCGAAAAGGAAAGCCAGCGAGCAAACTCGTCCGAACTCCTACTGACCCTATCCGTGACAATATCCGTACAGTCCGGTCTCTTCGTCTAATAGTATCGCATACCGGGTATAGTGGGTGGTATACGTCAGACCCTAATAACCCGATAATTCATGATCTTACGGTCTGATCAACCTATCAGTAAATCCCAACTGCCTTGGCCAAGATCTTACGGTCCTGGCCAATCCAACACAGTGCGATATCAACTCCCAATACCTGGAGAGATGAATCCCTGACAATCACTCACAGCCTCAATGTGGCTCGAGACTGTACACAACAAAAACCTATTTGCATGACTCAGTAGAGCCGTGGTAAGGTAGTGATCAAAGCACAGTGGAAACTTACACGAGACAAATGACGATCTTAGGTCTTAAGACTAACCTGTACACATGTCACATGAGAACCGCTATCCGACGATAGGTATAATACTATCTAGAGGTTCTCGGCGAGTCCGTCCAGTGTACTCACCCCCAGTGAGCATCCGTATACAACTTAGGTGATCACACCAATAGTTGTGGGACCAACCACCATCCCTCGTCGGGGTCTAGAAACGTATACGCAAGTCTACTCTGGAGTATCGATGCCCAATCTCAATACTCCTGCGACTTAGGACTTTTAAGGATATGCTTATAGATTACCCAGCTCCCACAAGTATGATCGACATCATAACGCTGGTAGTCAAGCAAGATCCTACGGGCTTTATCAACATGTGGTCGACATATATAACATATGCACATGTTAAGATAAATTCAAACCATAATACTATAATACTATACTACTGTATCAAGTCTTTATCAATATGTGCAAGCTGGATAAAACAACAATAGAAACAAATACACATACCCTGATAAAGACAACTCAAATAATATACAATATAACTGAGCAAAATTGTCCTGTACATACATATCCCCAGCATCCACATGTGTACATATACAATAATGGCCTCTAGAGCATACATATCCAACAATCTCCCACTTGCACTAAAAGCCAGTAATTGGCATTCTGAATACCCAACGTCGGCACTAAGGCCAGCTGCTGGCGTACCGCATAACCAACATCTCAAAAAGTCGCTCGAACTGCGCTTGAGGGATGGCCTTTGTAAATGGATCCACGGTGTTTTCTTTTGTTTCCACTCTCCGAACCTCGATCTCATGGCGGTCATCTCCCAGATCAATTGATACCACCTTAAGATGTGTCTGGATTTCTGATAGGACCGTGGTTTCTTCGCTAAAGCTATAGCCTCATTGTTATCGTAATATAAAGGTATCAGAACAACAATGGACGGAACTATCAGAAGTTCAGTAATGAACTTCTTCATCCAGACCGCTTCTTTTGCGGTATCGTTCGCAGCAATGTATTCAGCCTCCATCATCGAGTCTGCGACGGTGTCCTCTTTAGAGCTCCTCCAACACACCGCCCCTCTGTTGAGAGTAAACACAAAACCCGAGACAGACTTGATGTCATCCTTATCACTCTGGAAGCTTGAATCGATAAAGGACTCGACGTTTAGGTCTCCATTACCGAAAAGCAAGAACATCTCCTTAGTCATTCTCAGGTACTTGAGAATGTTATTCACTTCTGTCCAGTGGTTCTCACCTGGGTTCGACTGATACTGGCTCACCACTCTAAGCGCGTAAGCTACATTTGGTCTTATACATAGCATCACATACTTTATATATCCTACCGCAGAAGCATAGGGTTCAGTGCTTATGCGAACCCTCTCCTCATCAGTCTTAGGAGACATCTTCTTGGAGAGGGTGATTCCGTGCAATGCGGGTATGTTACCGCGCTTGGAATCTTCCATACTACATCTTTTTAGTACGGTCTCTATGTACGTGGACTACGAAAGTCCCAATAATCTCTTGGATCTATTTCTCTAGATCTTGATCCCTAAAATGTATGAGGCATCACCCAGGTCCGTCATGGAGAACCTTTGTGATAAGAACAGCTTGACCAATTGTAGCATAGGAATATCATTTTCTATCAAAAGAATGCCATCCACGTACAAGACTAGAAATACGACAGTTCGTCCTACAATCTTCTTATAAATACATGGCTCATCCACGTTCTTGATGAAGTCAAATTCCTTGACCGTTTCATCAAAACAGATGTTCCAGCTCTGCGATGCCTACTTTAATCCGTAAATGGATTTAAGCAACTTGCACACCTTTCCACTTCTCCCACTGGCTACAAAACCCTCCGGCTAATCCATATAAACACACTCTTCCAAACTTCCGATTAGAAAAGCCGTTTTTATGTCCATCTGCCAGATTTCATAGTCATGGAAGGCAACAATGGCAAGTAGGATCCGAATGGATTTGACTGGAAAACAGGTTTCGTCATAGTCCAATCCTGGTCTTTGACGAAAACCTTTTGCAACGAGTCTAGCCTTATAGGTTTCCACCTGCCTATCTACACCAAACTTCCTTTTGTAGATCTATTTGCATCCAACGGGTTTTACCCTAGGTGGAGCAATATCCAAGGTCCACACTTTATTGGTGTACATGGACTCCATCTCGGATCACATAGCATCCAGCCACTTATCAAAGTCTATACTGATAATAGCCTACCTGAAACTAGTAGGATCATCTTCTTCCAAGATGCAATCCTCTCGATCCCCGTCTATAAGAAAACCGTAGTATCTCTCGGGCGGATGAGAAATCCTACTAAATATGCGTAGTGCCTGAGGTTCGTCCGGGATTATTGAATTTTCTGGTTCTACCAAATCTTCAGTTATAATTTGTCCCTCAGGAATTTCTTCCAGTTCTACCGCGCTCCCACTAATTTCTTTTGCAAGAAATCTCCACTCTAAAAATGTGGCATGCTGAGCAACAAACACCTTCTGTTCCTCGGTATGGTAGAACAGATATCCATTTGAATTCTTGGGATATCCTACAAACTTACATAAAACTGACCGTGCCTGAAGTTTGTCCGAATTCTGTTTCTATCATATGCCGGACAACCTTATATCTTAACCCGTTTAAGACATGGTTTTTTTCCACTCCATATTTCATATAGTGTCTTAGGCACAGATTTAGAGGGAACCTGATTCAATAGGTACGCTGCTGTTTCAAGCGCAAGTCCCCAGAATGAAAGAGGTAATTCTGCATTACTCATCATGGAGCGAACCATGTCTAATAGGATACGGTTCCTCCGCTCCGATACTCCGTTGTACTGTTGTGTATACGGAGGAGTAAGCTTAGAGAGAATACTATTCTCTATCCGAAGCCCCGTAATTCCGTACTTAAGTACTCCCCTCCTCTATTAGATCGGAGGATCTTGATACTTTTCCCAGTCTGGTTCTCTACTTCGTTTCTGAATTCTTGAATTTCTCAAAAGTTTCAGATTTGTGTTTCATAAGATACACATACCTAAGTCTAGAGAGATCATCAGTGAATGTAATGAAGTACAAGAACCCACCCCTTGCTTGTATAGACATTAGACCACACACATCACTGTGTATGAGTCCCAAGAACTTTGCTGCTCTTTTTCCATGTCCGGTGAATGGAGATTTGGTCATCTTTCCCTTGAGACAAGACTGACAAGTTTCATAAGATAAAAATTCGAACGTATTCAAATATCCATCCTTATGCAACTTATTTAGTCTTTTCTCTCCAATATGACTAAGTCTACAATGCCACAAGTAGGATTCGTTTGTATCTGAACTCTTCCTTTTTCGTGTGTTTTGTGTATTGAAAACTGTGGTTTGATTAAGAACATAGATACCATTACACAGTGTATCTTCTGCAACCAATACCTGATTATGGTAAATGTTCATGATATTTCTATCAAGAACAAAGTTATATCCATCATTATCAGGTAGTGAAACTGATATGATGTTGCAAACCATGGAAGGTACATAGTAGCAATTGTTCAAAATCATAGTATTACCACTTGGCAATGCTAGGTGATATTCATCGACGGCAGCAATGTCAACTTGTGCTCCATTCCATACTCTGAGGGACATGTCACTAGGTCCAACCATCCTACTTTTTCTCAGTCTCTACAATAAATTACATATATGAGATCCTGATCCGGTATCTAGTACCCAGGAGGTAGGACTGACCGAACAACGGTTCTCAATAACAAGAACACCTGAAGAAGACGCAACAGTGTGCTTCTTCTTCTTTAGGGTCATCAAGGAATTCTTGCAATCCTCTTTCCCTTGCTTGTACTCATGACTGTTGTCATAAGTTAGAGTCGAACCGACGTTCCCCAGCTCTGAATAAGAATTCGGATCGGTCAAGCGATACATTTTATTATCTTGATTAGGGCGTGAAATGGTTGCTACCTGAAGAGAGTGAAAAGAAACACTTAGCGTGCACTCTTGCAAGATTAGATTGGTTATTAGTTTATCTAATCAGGATGGCTCCCACTGTTTCCTCGAATTCTCCATCAAACCTTAAAAGGAGAACTAATCAGGATTAATTGCACGTTACAATACTTGCTTAACCTTTCGGCCGGGCTAGTGTTGGTACTTCGAGGGAGGTTTTCCAACGCTTTTGCGAAATTCGTTAATTATATAACCTCTTTTCCCTGGAGGCGTAGCCCTACTAACACCGTTCAAGACACCTACTAGGTTTATAACATTGATAGTTAAGTGAAATAATCTCCCAAGAGTAATCCTGTTGGGTTATGCAAGCGCCCTGACCATCAAACCGTGGCCATTGCGGAACAAAAATTTTCAAAAACTGGAGCTAGAAAAAACCGATAACCCGGATCGACCCATAAGCCCTAGATAATAAAACATTCAAAGGATTTAGAATGGTTATACCGAATGATCTGTGTCCTTCGGTCTTGAACCATCTTTCCAAGCTCCTAGAGGCCTCCTTGATCAAGCTTGATCTCCGGTCTCTCTCCATCGAAGATGATCCACCCGAGAGTCTATGAATCCAACCTCATATCCGAGGTAACTAGGGTACCTAGATCGCTACACTGGATACCATTGAAGAAGTAGAGAGTGATGAAAGATTAATTTGTCTCAAGACACCCAAGGTTTCTCAACACATGAGATGGTTTGGGTGCAAAGAAAAGAAGATGCCATGAGGATGAGAGTGTTGTAGGAGAGAGAAAAATAATGGCTTAGTATTTTCTTTGTTGTGAGATTAGTAATAAATAATGGAACCACCCAATAAAAAATCCCATGTCTCCAAAATATCTAGAGCCAACCAAAAATATCTCAAGTCAACAATAATCTCACAACAAACAAAAACTTAAGCATGCTTAGTTTAGTAACCATGCAGCAGTAATACAATAAACACCTCATCCTCCACCTCAATAACCTTTTAATCCAAAAAGGACTAAACCATAATAAGCTGTAATCTTCTAAAAGTAATATTATAAGAAATTACAAGAATACCCCTCATCCGTATATACATACCCGCATCCGTATTCCGAAGAATACGAATACAATGAGACGAAAATAATCCAACAATATAATACTAGGATCTGGCTTAAACCAAAGCACACTAGTATTATCTGTCCGAACATCATCCGTGCATAAGTACACGTATGTGATCGGACCCTGCCGTAAAACCATACGGCCTCTACATCGCTTCGACCGAAGCAAGGAAACCCTCTGTGTAGGACTCTAAAGACTCGTCAGTACGCTCGCAGTGGGTTCAACCACAAGCACGTCAGCGGCACTAGCTGTATGTAACGGCCAGCAAGGTATTGAGCGAAAAGGAGTCCAACGAGCAAACTCATCCTGAAACCCCTACTGACCCTGACAGTGACAATATACGTACAGTCCGGTCCGTTCATCTATGAGTATCGCATATCGAGTTTAGGGGGTGGATAAAGTCTGACCCCTAATAACACGACATTTAGTGTCGGTATGAAGCCCATCACCCACTAAGAAACTACTGATGCGAATCAATAATTCTCGACTGCCTTGGCCAAGGATTTCTGGTGATGGCCACCCATGCACAACGCGACATCAACCCCCAATACCGGGAGAGACGAATCCCTTGACGATCCGCTCACTGCCTCCATATGGCTCGGAATGTACCCAACTAAAACCTGTTTGCATGACTCCTTTGAGCCTGGTAGGGTAGTAATCAAATCACAGTAGGAACTCGTACGAGACAAATGACGATCTCAGGTCAATAGACTAACCTCTACACATGTCACCTGGAAACTGCTATCTGACAATAGGTATAATACCAGCTAGCATGTTCCCGGCGAGTCCGTCCAGTGTAGTAATAACCCAATGATCACCTGTATACATCTTAGGTGAACAAACTAGCACCAATGGATTGTGAGACCGGCCACCGCCCCTCTTCGAGGTCTCGATCAGTATACACTAGTCTACTGTGGAGTATCGATGCCCAGTCTCAAAACTCCCACGACTAGGGACATTTAAGGATGTGCTTATAGACCACTCAGCTCCCACGTATATGTTCGCCATCATATTGCTGGTCGTCAAGCAAGAATCTTATAGGCTCTATCAACATGTAATAGTGATCTGTAATGCTACCTAATTTTGTACATGATGATAAAAACAAACCAGATAGCATACTATCATCTCAAGTAAGACTGTACTATCGGTATAGATGAAGGGTTACCTATGACGGCAGCAAGGTTTCGAGAGGCATCATCCATGCCAAATTTCAATTTTGCCGTTTTAGCTAACCCTAAACTAGATCGTTAACTAGAAATATACGGAATACTATATGCAAACACTTTGCAATATGTAAAGAGAGCGAGGAATACAACCTTTGTAGATCGGTCCTTCACTTCAATAGCTCCGTGTAAATGTCCCCTCCGCTGCGATCGTGAATTCCGGACTTTAGAGAAGCTCCACAAGAAGAACGAACATGCTTGCTTCGATGACTTCGAGGCCGAACAAGATCTACATCGGGGAGACACTAACTCAAGCTATTCCGTCACTAGGTCATGAACTTTATGAAGAGAACACCTTATACTACATGGCAAGTAGTAGAGGATGAAGAAGTAGGAAGTGGGCACATTATAGAATTGATTTTCTCACACTTTTTCTCAAACCACCATTAGAGCTAGAAAGCTTTTCATGGAGCTTGATGAAGAAGAAGAAGAAGAACTCTCATCAATAATTCATCCAAATGAATTATATGTGTGGTTAGAAATGCAACCAAGGGTTAGTATGTCATGCTTAACCCTTATAGAGAGTTAACCTCTAGCTATAGTTATAGGTTAAGTCAAAAATATCTCAAGCTAGACAAAAGGATTGGATAAAGTCAAAGAAGAAAAGAAGCTTCTACAAGCTTTCAATAATTATCAACCATGACAATTATCCATACTTTTTTAATAACTTAAAGATAAATAAAAACCCTAATCTTAACCCTAGCATGGTTTAGTCTCTACAAACCCTTGTTGCATATGTAACCAAGCATGATACATTTAACATATATCACATATAAATCAATGTATCCAATGTGAGAAAAGAAATCATAAGTGAGCTAATACTAGTTAATGTAATGTAATATATCAAATATATAATTATACATTAAATTATTAAATCAATTCTTGATTTAATAATCCGGCTATAACTGACTAATATCATATGTAACAACTTATCGAATCAACACTTGATCCGATAACCCGGCTATATCGCATACAACCAATCAATGTCACAAATCGCGAGAATCGAATACGGTATCTCATATCGTATCCATCTCGGTCCTGCACATATCACATATGTGCTCCTACTCTATTTCTCTTGAGCCAAGAAACCCGTGTGTAGGACTCTAAAGACTCGTGAATACGCCGGCAGTAGGTGATGATCATATCAAACACCCACAAGCCGCAAGCGGTCTGCCAAACGTAACGGTCACCCGGGTATTGAGAGATCAGAAGATCAACAAGCAAGCCTGCTCACACTCCTGCGAATCCAATCAGTAACACTACCGCACAGTCCGGTCTCTTCGTCTGATATGTCGGACCCCAGTAACTCGATAAGTCGTGTCGATATGAGGCTCATAACGGGTCAAGAAACTACTGATAACACTTACCAGTATATCTCTGAAGCTGCCTTGGCCAAGGACTTCCTGTTATAGCCAATCGAACACAGCGCAACATCAACTCCCTATACCGGGAGAGACGAAACCCCTCGTATCGTTCATTGCCTCCATGTGACTCGGGACTGTACCTAAAAGCCACCGTTTTGCATGACCTCTTGGACGTGGTATGATGGAAATCAAAGCACAGAGGGAATCACACAAGACTCTATGACGATCTCGGGTCTACAGACTAACCTGTACCAGTGTCACCAGAGAACTGCCATCTGACGTGAGGTATAATAGCATCTGGGAGTTCTCGGCGAGTCCATCCAGTGTACTTTGTCTCCACTGAGCACCCTCATACCTTCTCTGATGTCAAACACCAATGGATATGGGATCATCCATCGCCCATCTACATGGGTCGAAAAGCTACACGCTAGTCTACTCTGGTATATCTATGCCATGTCTCGATACACCTGCGACTAGGAACATTTGAAGGATGTACTTGGCGACTATACTGTCCCCACTAGTATGATCTGCATCATAGTCCTGGTAGTCAAGTACTCATCCTAAGGGCTTTATCAACATGTAACATAGAGACAATCGGAGTACATGCTAAGATAAGGAGCAACCAGATAGCATTCTATCATGTCGAGCAAGAAAGTACTCCCTATATATGTCCAAGGATCCACTACATTGTACATTGTATGTACAGTAATGGCCTCTAGGGCATACATATAACTAACAATCTCCCACTTGCACTGGGGCCATCTGTTGTAGTATCTGTTAGTTGTATGTATGCCCTAGAGGCCAGTATTGTACAGATGATGTATATTATATTGGATGCCTGGACATATATAGAGATGACTTTCTTGCTCGATATGATAGTATGCTATCTGGTTACTCTTTATCTTAACATGTACACTTGTCTCTTTATACTGTCTTATAGTTGCATGTTGGTAAAGCCCTTAGGATGTGTACTTGACTACCTGGACTATGATGTAGATCATACTAGTGGGGACATGGTAGTCCATAGGTACATCCTTCAAGGTCCCTAGTCGTGGGTGTATCGAGACGGGGCATCGATATACCAGTGTAGACTAGCGTATACGCTTCTCGACCCATGAGATGGGCGATGGATGATCCCATATCCATTGGTGTTTGACATCGGAGATGGTATACGGGTGCTCAGTGGAGACTGGGTACACTGGACGGACTCGCCGAGAACTCCCAGATGGTATTATACCTCACGTCAGATGGCAGTTCTCAGGTGACACTTGTGCAGGTTAGTCTGTAGACCCGAGATCGTCATAGAGTCTTGTGTGATTCCCACTGTGCATTGATCTCCACCTTACCACGTCCATGAGGGCGTGCAAAACGGTGGTCTTTGGGTACAGTCCCGAGTCATATGGAGGCAATGAGCGATAGGAGGGGTTTCGTCTCTCCCGGTATTGGGGGTTGATGTTGCGCAGTGCTCGATTGGCCGTAACAGGGAAGTCCCTGGCCAGGGCTGATAAGAGATTTGCTGGTAAGTGTTACCAGTAGTTTCTCGACCCGTTATGAGCCTCACATCGGCACGACTTATTGGTTATTGGGGTCTGACGTTTACCACCCCTAGACTTGATATGCGACATATCAGACGAACAGACCGGACTGTATGGTAAGTGTTACTGGTTGGATTCACAGGAGTGTGAGCGGGCTAGCTCGTCGATCTTCTGATCGCTTAATACCCGGGTGGCCGTTACGTTTAGCAGACCGCTTGCGGCCTGTGGGTGCTTGATATGATCATCATCTGCTGCCGGCGTATTGACGAGTCTTTAGAGTCCTACACAGAGGTTTCCTGGCTCAAGCGAAACGAAATAGGAGCGCATATGAGATATGTGCAGGACCGAGAATAATGCGTGTATGTGATACCGTATTTCATTCTCGCGATGGATGTATCGATTGGTTATATTCGATATAACCTAGATATCGAATCAAGGATTGATTCGATAAGCCGATACATAGGATACTAGTCGGTTATATGCGATATGACCGGATCGTTAAATCAAATGTTGATTTAATGATTTAATGTATAATTATATATTTGATATATTACTTTGCATTAACTAGTATTGGTTCACTTTAATAGGATTTTCTCACCTGTAGTTCACAAGTTGTATATGTGATATACTTTTGTGCACTACAATGTGTCATGTTTGATGATGCATGTAAATTGGTTTTGTGTTAAGACTTAAACCATGGTTATGATAATAGTTAGGGTTTTGATTTATTTACTTATTTATTTATCTATTCTTTCTTGATAAATAATTAAAAGGAAAACAAAATGGTTTCTTTCATGAAGCTTGATGAAGCTTCATGAAGCTTTGACTAAAGTGACCATTTTGTCATCATGCTTAACCCTAACCATTCTCACTTGACCATGGTCTATTCTCTACACTTAACCAAGGTTAGAAGATGATAAGTATTCATTTTTATTATTCTTTTAGATATACTTATGATATTCTATCTTCTTCTTCTTCATCTTCATGAAGAAAACCTTGACTTCATCAATGGCACCTTGAGAAAAAGAGTGAGAAATCCAATTCTAATGTGAACCCACCTCCTATTTCTTCATCCTCTACCTCTTGCCAAGTAGTATAGGGTGTTTTCTTCACAAGTTTCACAACTTGGTGAAGTTGGAGCTTGAACTTGTGATGCCTCGACGTAGATCATCTTCGGCACGAAGCCGACGACCTAGCCCGCCCATTTCTCCGATGAAGCCGACGATTGAGTTCGGGATTCGAGATGGACAGCGAGAGGAAGCCTACATGGAGCTAAGGAAGTGGAGAAACGGATCTACAAAGGTTGTAGCCTCACTCCTTTAGTTAAGTCGTTAACTAGTTTAATGTTTCGCCTAAACTTCTAGTCAACGATCCGTATTAGGGTTTCTGGGCACCCGTAAAATTTGAAATTGGCATGGTTGATGCCTTGTGAGACCTCTTGGGAGTGTCTAGTAACCCTACGGTGGTATCAGAGCCTAGCTAGAGCCTTAGGCGAAGTCTAGACGGAGTTTGAAGTCCGATCGAACCGAAACCCTAATATCAAAGTTGCTCTCTGTACATTTTTTAAAAACTGGGGTTTTTCCAAATTAAAAATATGCAGAAAATTCAGCAGGACTTTCTATGAATTACTGTGAAACACGATCACCCAATTCCTCCAAAGTGCGGCGGAACCACGGCAGAAGCCTGGCTTCTGCGGCGGTTCCGCGGCCACATGATGACGTCACCCACCCTATTTTGCACAGTAACTTCTTTTATTCAGCGCTGAGTTCTCTGGGAATTTTTAATATTTATTCAAGAGTTGAGTATTCTGGGTTGTATTGGGGACTCGGTATTTCGATCGGATTATCGAACTTTGTCTTAGTGCTTTCCGGATAATTTTTTGAATATGTTAAAAAGTCCGACCGGATATAAATACCCAACTTTTCCCCTGCCGGAAAATATCCAAGTGTTGGATTTTTGTGTGGTTTAAGGACGTTCTGAGTAGTGCAAGTAACGCGATGGTCCCTCTAGAAGACAACAAACCTTAATTCGATTATGTGACCATCTTGAACTGCCCTTTGAACCTTCGGGTTTGGGGCAGTACGGCGTGCCACATGTTAGGCGTTGGCTTGACCCTTCTACGGCTGGACCGTTGGTACTGAGGCATGAAGTGAATGTCTTTGAACCTATTTCATGTGTTGGACGGTTTCGGGAAAACTTGGGTGTTCGAATGTTCGATCGGAAAGTTTAATATTTTCTATTTATCCGTAATGGGATACAATAATTGGAATTCACAAACAGTTATGAGATAACTGAATGAATTTTATAAATCTAGCGGTTTAGTCTCATTTGATATTGAAAAGAGTTTTCGATAATGAGACTAAAATGCGGGGTTTATAACTGTTAGGCATGTGATGTCTAAGTATTTCATTTGATCAGGCATGCGTTGTCTAAAGAGGTTGCGGATTCCAATTGTTGTAGTTTTACACTTTCTATTCTGTGATCGTAAGTGTAATATGTGATATCGCCGGTTTCGTTGCTATATGTCAACGACAATTGGGATGCGCATATTTACTTACATTGATGACATGTGATGTTATGTGTTGCTGGATATGTTATATTGGATTGTCGTGTTTGAATAGCCGGGGTTTTTTATGTGAGATGAGTGTTTTTCATTTTTCATTCATGTAAAAACTTGTATGTAATATTCTTTTATTTGGGGCACTTCCAGGTTGCGGAAGCTGTCACCCTTTGTATATTATTTCCTTTTCCGCATTAGGATAGACCCAAGGAGGGGAGCACAAGTAACCGGGTTCTGGGGTCCAGTGGGAGACCAACTCGAGGAGTCGAGTCCGGGTCTCCTAACCCTAGAATTGGTAGGGTTGCTTGCCGCTCTCGTAGGGGTCTAGGGGTGTGGGATTGTGTAAGTGCACGGCGGCGCCCCGGCCGTCAATCCGACGGCCAAATGCGGAAGCGGTGATAAACTTAAATTTTTCTTGAACTGGCAAACCGCCGCGCACTAAAACCCGGATCGAACCATTAATTAGTCCTAGCTATCTACAAGAAAGGGAATAGAGATATACCGACGATCCAAGTCCTCCGGTCTTCTCGTCATAGTCCCGATCTCCTGCGGAATGTCCCGTCTCCTCCTCGTCGCCGGAAGTGCACCACATCGCCTACTTCTTTTACGGGCTCCCACCTCAATGCCGAGGCAACTCGGGCACGAAGCCGGCTACTCGACGTGCCCAAGGTTCGCTGCAGAATATGTAGTGAGCTATTTATCTCATTTTGGGGTTATCGGAATTGCCTTTTGGTGGAGGGATGAAACAAGAACTATGTGGAGGAACTTGGGGACATTTTTGGAGCATGAAATGAACCATATACCCTCACCAAAATATTTGGACAGCCCCCTCCTATACATGGCCGGCCATCTCAAGAGGAATGGAGAGAATGAGATAAGTGTATCAAAAATGGGAGCCTCACTCATATGATACAAGAGAGAGAGAGAGAGAGAGGAGTCTATCATGCAAAAGGAAATGATTATCAACAAATCCAACACTCCAAGGCAACCATCATCTCATGCATGATGGCTTCAAAAAGTCAAGCCATCATGAGAAGAAGAAGTCAAGTGATGGTGCTCATCATGAAAACCATCATGATGCTACAATAAGCAAAGACCCCCTCCACAAAAGCCTATTTGCAACAATGCAAATAAGCCCTCCTCCACCAAACATCGGCCAATGAACGATACAAAGGAAAATTGGCCGAAACGGAAAGCAAACTGGAAACTCCAGAAAACTGGTCCCGTAATAAATTACAGGAAAACCCCGATACTGTGCATACACACCCGCATTTGTATTCCGACCGAAATACAAATGCAATGAGACAAAATCTACACTGTACTATACTAGAATCCGGCTTATACCAAAACCGGCTAGTAATATCTGTTCGATCCTGATCCGTGCAATACCGCACGTATCTGATCGAACCCTGCCATATTACCATACGGCCTATAGTACAAACTGTCCGATCCTGATCCGTGCAATACCGCACGTATATGATCGGACCTTGCCATATCTCCATACAGCCTCTACAACCTTTCGCCCGAAAGCTGAGTAACAGAATGTGGGGGACTCTAAAGACTCATCAACACCTTGGTTGTGGATTTAACCACAAGCACGTTAGAGGTATAAGCCAATACGTAAACGGCTACCAGGTATTGACTAAAAGGGACGTCTGTGCGCGAACTCAACCTGACTCCCTACTGAGCCTTTCAGTAACAATATCCGTACAGTCCGGTCCATTCGTCTATGAGCATCGCATGGCGGGCCTAGGGGGTTGGTAAAAGTCGGACCCCCAAAAGCGGTACAAGTCGTGTCGGAGTGTAGCCCAGAACACCCTGAGATACTACTGGAACACCTACCAGTAAATCTCCTTGCCTCGGCCGAGGGCTTCGTGTAATGGCTCTCCTAGACACAGCACGACCTCACCCCCAATACCGGGATAGACGAACCCCTGAAGATACGCTCACTGCCTCCATGTGGCTCGGGACTGTACCCAACTAAAACCTGTTTGCACGACTCCTTTGAGCCGTGGTAGGGTAGTAAGTACAGTGGGAACTCACACGAGACAAATGACGATCCCCAGGTCGATGAACTAACCTGCACACATGTCACCAGGGAACTGCCATCTGACGTCTGGTATATGACCAACTAGCATGTTCCCGGCGAGTCCTGTCCGGTGTACTCATAACCCAATGAGCACCTGTATACATCTTAGGTGATCCAACTGACACCAGTGGCTTGTGAGACCGGCCACCGCCCCTCGTCGGGGTCTCGACTGTATACACTAGTCTACTATGGAGAATCGATGCCCTGTCTCGAAACTCTCACGACTAGGGACCTTTTAAGGATATGCCTATGGACCCCCAGCTCCCACTTATATGATCGCCCTCATACTGCTGGTGGTCAAGCAAGAATCCTAGGGGCTCTACCAACGTGTAATAGCGACCTGTAAGGTCACCTGAAGCAGTACACGCTGATAAAGATAAACCAGATAGCATACTATCATCTCGAGTAAGACTGTCCTACCGGGATAGGTCCTCCATCAATCATTGCAATCACGTACCTGTGACCTAATAATTGACTCTGAGGGCACTATCTCCAACAATCTCCCACTAGCACTCAAGGCTAATTATTGCGATGTCGCATACTCACAGCCCGTGTGATACCGAACACCCAACTCCTCTACTAGTCAGTCTCACAAAGCTCGTTTGCGAAACTATTGCGTTTGAGGAATAGCCTCAGTGAGTGGATCCGCCTAGTTGTTTCTTTCTATGTCTCTCTATATCTCAAGTTCGCGGAGAAAGCCATCTCCCGAAAAGAGCAATACCTGTCTTAGAATGTGTTTGGATGTCTGATGGGACATAGCTCATAAATGAACTCCAAATCCAAACTTCTTAGACTGTATCGTCAACTGAACTTAATCAGTATCCTGCGCCATGCCACCCTTCAGTATTGCCTTGGACCACCTGTCCAAAATACTGCCCCTCATCAGAAGGAAAACTATAGCTCTGACAACCTCCTTGTCGTCCATGTCACCTTGGAAGCCTGGAATGATAACTGTTTCCCGAATGAGGCTGTCGTTAT
The DNA here is from genome assembly GCA_030015575.1 of Agapanthus africanus. Taxonomy (NCBI): domain Eukaryota; kingdom Viridiplantae; phylum Streptophyta; class Magnoliopsida; order Asparagales; family Amaryllidaceae; genus Agapanthus; species Agapanthus africanus. The sequence goes on from JASDDO010000029.1 coordinate 224,336,715, forward strand.
CATATCCCTAGAACATCCACTTATGTTCTAAAACTGCTTCCGACTGTTTCTCCAGGATAGGATCAATATCAACTTATTGCATCTAGTGCAAGAACAACATCTGGTGTGGTACTTGACATCTCATGATTGACTCAATTGCCTAAGCAAGTGATCTGTCAATCATGCACATCCCTCTCCCCTTTAGTCTATAAGACACCTTTAGAGAGGGTGACTCCATCTTCTGCAGGTACACTACCGTGCATGGAGTCGTCCATTCTAAATACTCTTAGAATGCTGTCTAAGTACCCAGATTGGGAGACTACCCAAATCTAGATCTAAAACCATAGATCTAGTAACCAGTATGTCTGACATAATATCCAAGTCCTGTGTGGAGAAAACACTGTGTGACGACCAAAGTATAACCGATTGTAGTATAAGAATATCACTTCCTACTCTGTGTATGTCATCCAAATACCAGGATATCACACCCTACTACCTTCTCAACAGATCCATCCCCTATTCTGATGAAGTCAAACCTATGACTGTCACGTCCGAAATAGATGATCTATCTCCGCTACATCTGCTTTAGTCTATAAATAGACATAAGCTACCTGTCCATTAATACTTCCGCTGCTCCCACTGACTACGACAACCCTCTGGCAGAGTCATATAGACGTACACTTCTAAAACTAGTTTAGAACGACGCTATACTCATCCTCCCACCGGGTCTCGCAGCCTGGAACAACAGCAATGGTAATTGTCGGTAAACAAGAACTTCCCTGCCACCGTCCTTGAGGCTACCGTAGTACCTCTCGGGTGGCTGAAGTTACCCACCTCATCTGCGGAGTGGCCAATGGAATGTCAATCCAGATTGAATCTTTAGGTTCCTTATCAAATCTTCAGTAATCGTTTGTGGTTCTGGAATCACTTCCAGTTCTACCATACTCCCACTACTGTTTTCTGAAAAAATACATTTTTAATAAAACTGTGGAGAGTCTAGATCAATATTGCTATTGTTCATCCAGATGGTAGAAAGTCAACCCTCGTCATAGCCTGGGTCAACCCACGAATAGCCATTACAGAAACGTGCCTTGAGTTGTCCAGTGTCTGGTTTTAATCATAAACCGGACAACTCCCCGTACCTTAACATCGTTAAGATATGAACTGTTCTATATCCAATATAGAACCAGAGGCACTGATTTAATTGAACCAGATCCAAATCATGCAACTGTCTCCAGTGCATGTCAACTAAATGGAAGGAGGCGGATCAGCGTTACTCAACTTAGGAATGCTTCCAATTATGAGTAACCTAAAAAAGAAGCAAGTTCTCTTAGTCATTACTATCATCTGAATACCATATACAAGTATCTACATCTTCGATCACTTTGAAGAATCCCGATACTTGCTACACCTGGTTCTCTACTCTATTCAAATACCTATAATTTCTCAAAATTCGGACCCTGTGTTTCCGCGAAACACTTGTCTAAAAATTAGAGAAGTCATAAGTAAACCGAATATAGTACGAGGACCAACCCCTCTGTCCTGATGGACCCTGGACATGATACAATACTCTGTACAAGTCCCTTGAGTCTGATAACTCACTCACTGCGTGTCATAGATTGAAAACTGTACTTATGGTTAAGAAGAATTACACCGCTGTTTAATGCTCCTTACCTAACCATCCACTGATATAGGTAAATGTCGTAGACATAATTTCAGAAAGGTATATCTCACTCTATGAAAATAGACGTACAGATATATCAATTTGAAATTGGTGCATAACTGCGGATATTCAAAACCAAATATTTGCCAACCGGCAAACAGCCCAGGTGATTTCCTCAAATATCACCGATTACAACGAATCCCGATATAATGAGGATGATCACCCAATTCCCAATAACTTACTCCCACTCATCATCTGTAAAACCATACAGATGTGAGAATCGTACCTGGTAAATACATACCCTGGAGCAAGTGTCTAACTGGGAAATCAGTCTTCCTTTAACAGTACATAGTGAAACTGAAACATTGAAATGTTTTGATGGGGTATCCCAGTATTCCTAGTAATGCCTCTTCCAGATTCACGACTGTAACCGTATAATTCTTTGCCACCTCTCCAAATCCCTTCATATGTCTTTAGTCTTTACCTTCTGCACACCCCTTTAGGCCAAATGGTTTTCTTCCTTCCCTACCGTTCGGCACCAGCCTATGGTTTGGAAGAAGACTATCCAATAAGCATAATGGGTGTACTGTCCTAATCCTAGGAGCACTCGCAAAGCGAGAGAAGGTGAAGATAAAAGACACCTGAACAAACCTTATTCCTATTTCTCCTGAACCAGAATCCATCCCCGAACTGGAACAAGTTCCTTTCGAGTTCGTATATAACCATACGATGGAGTATCCAATAAACTGTGGATCTTCGTAGTGATACGGAGTGTCCTGGAGAAATACAAAGGTGATTTTAGGATTGACGAAGGAATACTTGGTTTGGTCGTGAATATCTGTTGCAATTTACTTTGCCCTCTTACTAATCCCTTGCTTTGTCTGAACTTAATACCTTCTGTACACCATCGTTAGGCTAATTGGTTTTCTTCATTCCCTACCGGTCGGCACCAGCCTAAGGTTTGGAAGAAGACTATCCAATTTGCGTAATAGGTGTACTATCTCCTATACTAAGGAGTACTCGCAACCTGAGAGAAGGTAAAAGGAAAAGACAACTGAATAATCCTATCCGTTTTCTCCAGAACCTGAAACCATCCTCGAATAAATTCTTTCGAGTTCGTATCTAACCATACGATGGTTTTGTCCAATGGAAGTGGACGTTCGTAGCAACACGGGGTGTCCTGGAGAAAAGGGTAAAAGTAGGAGTGGCAATGAAGTTTGCAACTCTGACAATCCAAAAGCCAGTGTTAAGAAGGTTCGGTCAAATTGGTCACTGAGTCATAGTCTTAGGGTTGGGTCAAATGGTCGCTGCCAAAGAGAGAGAGAGAGAAAAGAAACACTCAGCGTGCACTCTAACCTAGATCAGAATGGTTACCAATTTATCTAATCTGGAAACCTCCCACTGTACCTCAAATTCTCCTCCAAACCTGAAAGAAGAATTAGTCGGGGTCACCCGAGGAGTAAACTAACTCATCAGTGGGAATCGGGATCCAACTATCATCGCATGACAACGTGACGGAATCCGCTCACGGTATCACACTCCAGAAGGTATGCGCATATCTGGCAAGTTTCAGTTCTTTTGAAACTCCCGATGTGATTTCTGCCCCATGCTCTTATGACCTTGACTAAGGCCAACAAATCATAAGTCACATGTCAAGTTCTACCCGTCATTATCCAGGTTGATTTGAATCCACCCGTACAAGCCCTTGACTAGGGCCAACAAGGCTATACGACTGTCCCAAACCAACGCATCTATCTATGCAGCATATGAACACCCAACAGCTACCAAACACTGTGCCTTGACTATGGCCAACAAACACAGCTTGAATACTATTGACTACCCATATGAAACGACGGAGGGCTACGAATGGTTTTTGGCGAAAACCTTTAACGTAATGAACTTGATATCGTTGAAGGAACTGGATAGCTTTTAAAAAAATAGTGACGAAAACCGTTGCTAAAGAGGTCACTCCCGGTGAAGGGATCTCGGCTCTTTCCCCGTAGAATGGGGTGCAGGATATTCCAACTGAATACCACGGTGCAAAGCAAAATTAATCGGCTATAGTGAAGTCATTGCCCTGACGCAAACTTTTTGTCCAAGGGGTCACTCCCGGTGAAGGGATCTCGGCCCTTGCCTCGTCGACTGAGGAGCAGGATATTCAAACTGAATACCACGATGCAAAACAAAAGTGAACGTCCTTGCAATAACAGCTTTTTGAAAAAAGTTCCAACAACATCAGTTTAGGTTTGTTTTTTAAACTTGCATTGATCCGAATCAACGCAGTCCCATCAATTGATCACACCAAAAATAACGAAAATATACTGATGTGCGTATATGCCATCCGCATTCGCCACTGGGTCCCGTCATTACCCGTTAGGTTAGCTAACTAACGACAGAGCGGGGACTGGACTAGCGCGGATGCAAAACATATACAACATCTACTAATATATAGACCAATATATTATATTCGCTCAAGGCGTGATAAAAAATGCAACATCACAGAAAATGAACAGCATCACAGAAACAATACAGATATCTGGGATCCCTGGGTTTCACAGAGCCGCTGAAACCCGACGTTCCCCTGGTCGTGTGGATAGCCTGCGCAATGAAATCCTAGACCCCTACGAGCGCGGAAAGTCACCCGCCAAAACCTGAAGCGAGGCAGCCCCCTTCAGCACCGTGAATGGACCACCCAGCACTTCACGGAATCCGGTAACTTGGGCACCCCTCCTGGGTCAACCTGTACCCCCTACGAGTGCGGCGAATAGCCCGCCAATCCTAGAGCGAAGCCCCCTCCGTCCCAATGCCATGAGATGCGGGCTTGTTGCCCTCTAGAACCCGGCTATCCGTGCACCCCTCCGCGGGGTAAGCCTAGTACAGAAAGTAAAATATACATACAACGGGTACATCAACCGCAACCAGGTCGTGCCCCAAAATAATAATACAAACAGGCAGTGACGGCAGTCCACATGTCGGACGCTCGCCCTGCAATATCAAATGTACATAATACAATCACAACTGTACTAGCATTGCAACCAGGCTATCCCCACGACCGATCCGCAACATCACAGCAAATACATAGAACATCAACGTGAATGTCACGTTCGCAAATCCGTCTAACCGGGCTATAGCAGTTAGACCGGATTTACCGATCGAGTGACATTCACGGTCGCAGATATAATGTAAATACTGTGAAAAATGTGTTTAAAATATCCGACCGATCAAAATTTAACAAGTGGGCCCCAAAATAATACTGTAGCAGTTAAAGAAATTATGGGCCCAAAATTAATGTTCCAAAACCCCTAAAATAAGCCCAGAGGCCCACTGGAAAAATCCGACCCATTGAACCTTTCATTCTGCGGCGGAACCGCGGCCCCAGGTGGGTATTGGCCGCGGTTCCGCTCTCTGACTGAAAAGTCAACGGCTCGAATTTTCCCAGAAGTCTTATGTCATCCTGTACAGAACTTTTATACAACCTGAAAAATTTTTGGGGACCAAAAAATTTCAACAGAAAACTGTCGTGAGGAAATACGGGTTTTTGGACATTTCGATCGATCGGAACTGAAAAACACATTACACAAAGCTAGACTAAGTTAATGGGGAGGCTCTGATACCACTGTAAGTGCACGGCGGCGCCCCGGCCGTCAATCCGACGGCCAAATGCGGAAGCGGTGATAAACTTAAATTTTTCTTGAACTGGCAAACCGCCGCGCACTAAAACCCGGATCGAACCATTAATTAGTCCTAGCTATCTACAAGAAAGGGAATAGAGATATACCGACGATCCAAGTCCTCCGGTCTTCTCGTCATAGTCCCGATCTCCTGCGGAATGTCCCGTCTCCTCCTCGTCGCCGGAAGTGCACCATATCGCCTACTTCTTTTACGGGCTCCCACCTCAATGCCGAGGAAACTCGGGCACGAAGCCGGCTACTCGACGTGCCCAAGGTTCGCTGTAGAATATGTAGTGAGCTATTTATCTCATTTTGGGGTTATCGGAATTGCCTTTTGGTGGAGGGATGAAACAAGAACTATGTGGAGGAACTTGGGGACATTTTTGGAGCATGAAATGAACCATATACCCTCACCAAAAAATTTGGACAGCCCCCTCCTATACATGGCCGGCCATCTCAAGAGGAATGGAGAGAATGAGATAAGTGTATCAAAAATGGGAGCCTCACTCATATGATACAAGAGAGAGAGAGAGAGAGGAGTCTATCATGCAAAAGGAAATGATTATCAACAAATCCAACACTCCAAGGCAACCATCATCTCATGCATGATGGCTTCAAAAAGTCAAGCCATCATGAGAAGAAGAAGTCAAGTGATGGTGCTCATCATGAAAACCATCATGATGCTACAATAAGCAAAGACCCCCTCCACAAAAGCCTATTTGCAACAATGCAAATAAGCCCTCCTCCACCAAACATCGGCCAATGAACGATACAAAGGAAAATTGGCCGAAACGGAAAGCAAACTGGCAACTCCAGAAAACTGGTCCCGTAATAAATTACAGGAAAACCCTGATACTGTGCATACACACCCGCATTTGTATTCCGACCGAAATACAAATGCAATGAGACAAAATCTACACTGTACTATACTAGAATCCGGCTTATACCAAAACCGGCTAGTAATATCTGTTCGATCCTGATCCGTGCAATACCGCACGTATCCGATCGAACCCTGCCATATTACCATACGGCCTATAGTACAAACTGTCCGATCCTGATCCGTGCAATACCGCACGTATATGATCGGACTTTGCCATATCTCCATACGGCCTCTACAACCTTTCGCCCGAAAGCTGAGTAACAGAATGTGGGGGACTCTAAAGACTCATCAACACCTTGGTTGTGGATTTAACCACAAGCACGTTAGAGGTATAAGCCAATACGTAACGGGCTACCAGGTATTGACTAAAAGGGACGTCTGTGAGCGAACTCAACCTGACTCCCTACTGAGCCTGTCAGTGACAATATCCGTACAGTCCGGTCCATTCGTCTATGAGCATTGCATGGCGGGCCTAGGGGGTTGGTAAAAGTCGGACCCCCAAAAGCGGTACAAGTCGTGTCGGAGTGTAGCCCAGAACACCCTGAGATACTACTGGAATACCTACCAGTAAATCTCCTTGCCTCGGCCGAGGGCTTCGTGAAATGGCTCTCCTAGACACAGCACGACCTCACCCCCAATACCGGGAGAGACGAACCCCTGAAGGTACGCTCACTGCCTCCATGTGGCTCGGGACTGTACCCAACTAAAACCTGTTTGCACGACTCCTTTGAGCCGTGGTAGGGTAGTAATCAAAGTACAGTGGGAACTCACACGAGACAAATGACGATCCCCAGGTCGATGAACTAACCTGCACACATGTCACCAGGGAACTGCCATCTGACGTCTGGTATATGACCAACTAGCATGTTCCCGGCGAGTCCTGTCCGGTGTACTAATAACCCAATGAGCACATGTATACATCTTAGGTGATCCAACTGACACCAGTGGCTTGTGAGACCGGCCACCGCCCCTCGTCGGGGTCTCGACTGTATACACTAGTCTACTATGGAGAATCGATGCCCTGTCTCGAAACTCTCACGACTAGGGACCTTTAAGGATATGCCTATGGACCCCTAGCTCCCACTTATATGATCGCCCTCATACTGCTGGTGGTCAAGCAAGAATCCTAGGCGCTCTACCAACGTGTAATAGCGACCTGTAAGGTCACCTGAAGCAGTACTGTAACATTTTCAAAAATATAAAATATTAATTTTGGGAATTTTTATAATTTAATATTATTTTATTGATTATTTTAATATTAAATGCAAATAAATAGGAAAAATGTTAGAAAAAATTATGAAAAATTATGGAAAATTCTAAAATAGGGTAAATTAGTGGATTATGGCATTTTTAAGTTTTTGTGATTAGTTTGACAATAATTTAGTGCTAATCGCGATTAAAATCGCTAATCGGGTTTTTTGGCAATTTTGTGCAAAACTTGCACATATCACTTTTTCTACACTTGTGCATTTTTCTAGCCATGGTTTTCTTTTGGGATTACTATTGATGTGAGAAGGTTTGGATTTTAAAAGAAAAGGAAAAGAAAGGAAAATATAATGATGAGGGTAGGTGAGAGAGAGAGGTGGACTTTGACTTAGCATACTTAGCCATTCTCCTCGTTTTCTGTGCACAGCCCCTGTTCCTCTAGTGTTGACCCAGGGTACTTCTAGTTTTGACAGATTCTATCTAGGGTGAAATCTGGGACATATATCCTAAGTTGCTATTTTGGATTCGTGTTTCCGTATTCCGTATTTTTGATTCTGAAATGGTGGAATGTGTTTTGCCTCGACTAATTGTCGTTTATACGACGATGTAGAGGATTTATTGATGGTTTTGAAGGCGTGCCATAGGTTCTCACCTATAGGCCCCCTTATCGTATCGTTTTGGATTTCGTGCGCCGTTTTAGATTGGATTTGGTTTTAATGCGCATATACGATATTTTGATGTGTAGGTACCCATGAAGACTTCGGGACGACAAGCAAATACGTGGTGACGTCCGCAATTGGTGATGCAAGGTGAGTAGATTATATCTACAGGGGGAAGTCGGGTGGATGGCGTATAGCACCCCCGCAGTCCGTAGATAGATTACTATGTAGTTTATTGTGATATTAGGTGTATTGTGGATAATATAGGGTTAGAAGTGACTAGTGTAGTTCATAGTCGCGAACCCTAGGGTAGAATTACACCTACACACACACCCTTGCTTATCACTTGTACTTGCACTGTGATTGATGATATGTGATGACTTTGGAGATGAGTCGATGATGTGGGCTGGGTGCCCTGGGATCGGTGATTTTATACGATTCATATGTGGGATATGACTTGTGATTCTTGCGGGCTTGGGATATGTGTTTACCCCCGCATGCATACTTACTGAGGTTACCGTTTTGTACTAGACATAGAGTAGTACTCCAGACTATATGATCTGACGATGGTGATATCTGTTATGTGATGAGACAGTGAGATACTGACCCCTACCCAGCTATGGGGATGCCGTACGATGATTTACCGTACGAGCCGATATTGATGATAGATCCGCACTCATAACTCGAGGATATCTTATGATATGACATTGAGGCGAGATCACCGACTATATACTTTTATACATGTATCGACTCAGATTTAGGTGGTTTCCACACCTACCCCTCCTGATTGACCGGATACTTAGATGTAGTTTGCATAGTAGATACTTCACTGTGGTGTTGACTACTAGATATCTGCATTTTCCTGCTATTCGCATTGCTGGCATATGTTCATTGTTATATTATTATCATGCTGTTAGGACACCAGCACCATTATCGATAATGCGTATGTTTCACGTACACTATTTGCCGGCTCACACACTTCATCATCGATAATTGCCATGCCACTACACTGTAGTACTGTTGCATTCATGATATGATTACTGCTTGGCATATTGTACACATGTACCTGTACACAAACATAGATGATTCTGACTTGATTGAGATTGAGGACCGCAAGATATTCTTTAAACTGATTCATTCTAAAGGAGCGGTTCCTCCCGACATATGTACATTACTATTCCATGTTGCATGATTTCCGATATGATTATCTCTCTTTACATGTCGCATACATCATGGATTGATTGCATAGCACATTGCATTGGATTTACTTCTTGATGTGGATTTTCATGTGATTTCTGATTTTGAGGACCGTGGGATTATTTAAGAAAAGATGTTCTTTTATGAAAACCCGGTACCTCGTGATATGATATTTGGGTGCGTCCACCACGCGTTTTCTCGGTACTGAGACGTGTGCTTGAAACCCGATTCGAGGAGTGATGATCCGTTTGCGGGTTCGTGGTGGGCCCGGTATGGTTCCCCTCGGCGAGATGATCGATGGGTTATGCCGATTGAGCCTGGAGGCGGGCGAGTACCTACCGGTGATTGTATTTGAGCTCGGCGGATATCCGGGGGATACCGCCTGGAGCCGAGAGATGGGCGTACTGCCGGGGGCCGACGGGCCGCTACCGCAGACGGAGCCCAGAGATGGACATGGGTTGACTCGTGCTGCCGGGGCCGAGGGCCGATACCGCAGACGGAGCCCCATATGGATGAGGATTTACGTGTCGATGCTTGGCACGGGTTTCATGATGTTTTCCATGATATTGTTTATATCCTCATACTTGCATACATGATGCTTACTGTCAGTGGGTGACAGGTGGACGGGTTCCACATATATACAGACATGGATCATATACAGACTGGATTTACACTTGTCATACTTCATTTGTATATATAACAGGGTATGAGGGCGCTGTTATATATACCCTTACACCAATATTAGTGGTATGGGACGCTAATATATGTGTATTGATATCATTGATATTTCATCATACTTACCTCATGCAGGCATACCTTACACTGATGACATGTTATTACCTGAGTACCTGGCACTACATACATGATTAGATGTTACCTTGCCACCTTATTACACTCAGATGCACTCTTGTGGATTGTATTACTGATCGTTGACTTAGGTTTATGTCTTGCATTCGGTTTCTGCTTGTAGATATTTCTATTCACGAGTTGGCAACTCACCCCCGTTGTGCCACAGTCCTTGCAGGTTCTGCCGTACAGGTTTCATTGCGGCATTTCTGGCACACTACCTTCTTGCGGGTGATTTGCTTTGGTAGGTGGATTCTTTCGCATCAAGAATCACCATTTTATTCATGTATTTCATTGTATCTAGAAATTGTCCATCAACCAAAAACTTGTATATTCTTTCAGACTTAGAGACAGTGTGGTATTATTCGACCTTAGAGTCGCGCTTAGTAGTATTGCGGTTTTCTTGCTGCTTTTTGAGCTTTCCTTGATTTTGATCCTCGCCACTTGGCGTTGTATATTATCATATCATCGTGTGGTTGTGACCGTCGATTGACGAAGAGCTAGCTCCCGCTTGGGGATGCCTTTATCATTTTATATATTGTTATTCATGTTGTACCCCATTCGGGGCCAGTTTTACAAGAGAAACTCTGCCGAAAATTTTAGAAAAGACTGTACGGTTTTCAAATGCACATTCGGCTTAGTTATTTAAAAACCTTGATTTCAAACATGTTTTTCTTCACTTCTTTAAACCAGTTTTCTTTACTTATTCTCAAAAATGGTTTTAGATTTCTGGGCTTTTGGCTTACTTGGATCAGATGGAGTCCTATAGACTTCATATGGTTCAAGGGCCAGTCACGTGCTCTTTCGGGTCGTGACAAAGTTGGTATCAGAGCGCTAGGTTGACCTTGGTTCGAGTCTAAGTTTGACTATGTGGAGCCTAGGGAGTTGTTTATATACGGAACTTAGGCTTGACCTTACGGAACTTAGACTTGGTCGAGGGGGTGTAAACCCGAACTTTCGTCGTTTTAGGATGACCCTTGGTTGATGGATTTGGTGACTAAAGTAGAGTGACGTACCGTTGGTATGTTCCGCGGCATACTTACGACACGCCACTCCGCTTATGGAACCTTAGGATGTACATACTTTCGAGATCAGTGATTCTCTTTATATCCAGGATTATTCATCCATTTGAGATCCCCGATTCTATTAGTTTCATGATCATACCTTCATTGATACTGTTCCTTCCTATGATCATGTATCCACTTTGGATCTGTTGTTTCCCTTATTGCCACTGATGTGCTCTCTTTGATACTCGATTGAGATTCCTGTCACCGTGTTTGAGCGCAGTTTGGGCTGCTGCTAGGGTTACGGCCGGTGTGAGCTCGTTTGGTACGAGGGCCCACCTTTGTGTTTTCTGGTGACATGGGAACGTCTCGAGTTAGTGTTGGTGATTGTGACCTCTAGTGGAGGCGAGTGCTTGGTCTTGCACCGGATGATCGGGCCTTTGTTAGAGCTGCCAGTTGAGAGAGGACTGTTGATGTACAGCATACCTCAGAGATGGTGATGTCGCCTACCGTGCAGACAGATGGACCAGCTGTCGCTGAGATTGACAGGGTGTTGCTTTCGGAGCTTACGAGCTGAGATTGCCGGAGCTTTCAGGCAGTTATGCGACAGATGATAGCTAGTCTACCCGATTTGAGAGACGAAGGTGATTCGTCCGATTTTGCGCCAGAGCGGGCTCAGTTGAGTTGAAGATTTCCAGTGTGGAGAGTCTTACTCAGATCTAGAGCAGGCTGATTCAGAGATGACCGCTTATGTATTGTCTTTCCTGGAGGATTGAGGCGTTGTTCGGCGTACAGGCATATGAGCCAGTTGTTGCTGCAAATGATGAGATATCGCCCAGATGATTGGAGCTACTGCAGCATGAGCATGTTCTTAGAGAGATGATAGCGAGTTGCTAGTCACCGAGGATGGATGACTAGGACGCGTGGTGAGTTCGCTTACCCCGATGCGAGGTCATCAGGTGGATTGATTCCAGCTAGAGACGACTTCACGCAGATTCGTTGAGAGTCGATTGAGACGATCGAATGTCAGGAGCCTATTTTCCAAGTTTAAAGTATACGGAAAGACATGCAGGTGATTCTATGGACCCTCTAGAAGAATGAAACCCTAACTCGACTTAATGACCGTGTGACAGCCTTGGAACCTTAGGGTTTACGGCGGTTCCGCGGCGCCATTAGTGAGGCTTGGGTTTGCCCTTCTACGGCTGGACCACCGACGCTGTGGCATGTACTCGATACTATTAAACTGTACCCGAGATGTGAGCTCTTGGGGGATTATGAGGATCTGACGAGTCGATCGGATGGTTCGACATCTTTCGGATATCGTGATGGGACACTGCTTGGGAGACTCCAGGTGCGAGCATAGCCGTCGGAGCGCAGTTCGTGCAGCCATGATGAGACGAGTCCGAATCAGTCGACACTGATGCAGAGTGAAGAAAAGAGTTCGCAAGATATTTCGACGAGATGACGTCCCACTCCGCCGACATCAGAGATGTTATACGCACCCAGAGGCGTGGTATATGGATATACCTTCCAGAAAGAAGCGCGATAGGTATGCAGCCGTTCCGGAATAAGCTTTAGCTTCAGCATTGGATGATGACTTCCGGGCATTTCGGCAGGATTGAGATTTGAGAAAGGAACCTCGGCAGGACCTTTCTGGAGTACGATACGAGAAGACCTAGACCAGGAGTGGTCGTGTTGCGCACACCCAGCAGGCCAGAGTTCGGCATTGTCGACGAGGTAGTTGACCAAGTTCGGATAAAGGAACTTACCCAGATGCGTTGCGAATGGATCAAGGACGGACGAGTGATGAGTATTCCTCCGATGGTTGGGACGTGTTCCCGAGGACCAGTTCGGCCTGACATCTGCTACAGAATGATGAAGCTACAGAGTATGCGATTTTGAGTCCGTGTGAGAGACTTCAGATTGACCGTGGCCGAGAGCAGTGCAGTGTATAGTAGCTTGGCGTGACGTCATAGTGGACGACGATGGAGACAAGTGGAACCAGAGGTTCGTGTGAGACACTGACGAGCTGTCATTGCTTTCCGTTGAAACTAGAGACCTGATATGCTTACAGAAACGTTGGGATGTGACCAATTTCCGAGAAATGTTGTGCTAAGGACACAGATGTCTTTCCAGCGAGAAGAGATAGTACAAGAGAGCCAGCCTCTGTATAGATCGGCATAGGCATGATTGGAAGAGACCTTGAGCAGGATTCCTTCCAGGACATTGCTGCAATGATGTTTGCACCCAGGATCAGATGTGTGACGTGCATTCAGATAGCCAGAGACCGACGTCAGTGATATGCTGCCTTACGAGTGGTCGTGAGGTTTGACCGAGAGGTGACCAGAAAAGTGCCAGAACGGAATCGTCTCCGTTAGCACACCTGACAGGGCCGATGAGCCGATTGACCGCGTGATAGGTAATCCGCAGAGAAGATAAGGACCTAGAGAGTCAGAAGACGCCAGACCGTGAGCAAGAGGCAGGTAGATATCCTGCGCTGCTAGCAGTGGATTACACTGACTCCTTCTCGACCTTGAAGGAGAAACTACCGAAGACGGTATTTATGATTTGTGATTTTGTGATTCGATTATCACGTATCCGTCATTTTGGATTTCGGTATTTTGGGCGTTCTATTTGCACGATCTAGTTTTGGTGACTGAGTTTCATGATATTGGTTTCATGCACCCACTGGATATTTATATATTTTGCGCAGAGTTTTCATGCATTTTAGTGTTAGGCTTTGATTCGTGCACGCTGATGCACACGGTTGTGAGATTTTCCTTGCGGTACCCTGATTTTGGTTTGAGCCGCATTATATCGTTGATTTTGACCCGGATTTTGATGGTTGATTTTTGCACTCCGTGCTGGCGATGTGCTTTACGCCTGTTCGGTGTTTGCTATTGGATTTCGTGATTTCCGTGCATGTTGAGTGCGCAGGGTTTAGATTTTCATTCGTGCACGATGGATGCACCGGTTTGGATTTTCGCGCATGTTGGGCGCATGTTTTTAGATACGATTTTGGTGCACGCCAGATGCGCTAAATCGGGAGTCTTCGTGCATGTCACATGCACCTGATTTATTTTGCTGTCAGGCACATACGATGCCCATGACAGATGCTTCGTGCACACCCGTTGCACTTGGATGTTGTTTTGTGCACCTGTTTAGCACATATATGGATTTTTTTTTTGATTTCAGTGCGCACCAGACGCACAGGATGGTGTTATGTTTAGATTGGATGTCTACATGTGTAGTTCCGATCCACATCATATCGGTTTTGTATTGGATTTGACATTGTGTTTTTTTTACATTGACTCCGATGATTGCGGGATGCTTGACGGAGTTTTGTTTTCGAGTTATCTGCTCAGTACCCTTGCGCATGCATTGCGCTGTGACGTTCTATGTGTTGATGATTTCGGAGCCCCGACGACTTTGGTTTATTACTGAGATGTTTTTGTATCTGGGGGTTTAAATTTAAAATTCGGGGACCGAATTTCTTTAAGGGGGGTAGATTGTAACATTTTCAAAAATATAAAATATTAATTTTGGGAATTTTTATAATTTAATATTATTTTATTGATTATTTTAATATTAAATGCAAATAAATAGGAAAAATGTTAGAAAAAATTATGAAAAATTATGGAAAATTCTAAAATAGGGTAAATTAGTGGATTATGGCATTTTTAAGTTTTTGTGATTAGTTTGACAATAATTTAGTGCTAATCGCGATTAAAATCGCTAATCGGGTTTTTTGGCAATTTTGTGCAAAACTTGCACATATCACTTTTTCTACACTTGTGCATTTTTCTAGCCATGGTTTTCTTTTGGGATTACTATTGATGTGAGAAGGTTTGGATTTTAAAAGAAAAGGAAAAGAAAGGAAAATATAATGATGAGGGTAGGTGAGAGAGAGAGGTGGACTTTGACTTAGCATACTTAGCCATTCTCCTCGTTTTCTGTGCACAGCCCCTGTTCCTCTAGTGTTGACCCAGGGTACTTCTAGTTTTGACAGATTCTATCTAGGGTGAAATCTGGGACATATATCCTAAGTTGCTATTTTGGATTCGTGTTTCCGTATTCCGT
This sequence comes from Agapanthus africanus, assembly GCA_030015575.1. Lineage (NCBI taxonomy): Eukaryota > Viridiplantae > Streptophyta > Magnoliopsida > Asparagales > Amaryllidaceae > Agapanthus > Agapanthus africanus. Next base: position 224,351,900 of record JASDDO010000029.1, read on the forward strand.
ATTTTTGATTCTGAAATGGTGGAATGTGTTTTGCCTCGACTAATTGTCGTTTATACGACGATGTAGAGGATTTATTGATGGTTTTGAAGGCGTGCCATAGGTTCTCACCTATAGGCCCCCTTATCGTATCGTTTTGGATTTCGTGCGCCGTTTTAGATTGGATTTGGTTTTAATGCGCATATACGATATTTTGATGTGTAGGTACCCATGAAGACTTCGGGACGACAAGCAAATACGTGGTGACGTCCGCAATTGGTGATGCAAGGTGAGTAGATTATATCTACAGGGGGAAGTCGGGTGGATGGCGTATAGCACCCCCGCAGTCCGTAGATAGATTACTATGTAGTTTATTGTGATATTAGGTGTATTGTGGATAATATAGGGTTAGAAGTGACTAGTGTAGTTCATAGTCGCGAACCCTAGGGTAGAATTACACCTACACACACACCCTTGCTTATCACTTGTACTTGCACTGTGATTGATGATATGTGATGACTTTGGAGATGAGTCGATGATGTGGGCTGGGTGCCCTGGGATCGGTGATTTTATACGATTCATATGTGGGATATGACTTGTGATTCTTGCGGGCTTGGGATATGTGTTTACCCCCGCATGCATACTTACTGAGGTTACCGTTTTGTACTAGACATAGAGTAGTACTCCAGACTATATGATCTGACGATGGTGATATCTGTTATGTGATGAGACAGTGAGATACTGACCCCTACCCAGCTATGGGGATGCCGTACGATGATTTACCGTACGAGCCGATATTGATGATAGATCCGCACTCATAACTCGAGGATATCTTATGATATGACATTGAGGCGAGATCACCGACTATATACTTTTATACATGTATCGACTCAGATTTAGGTGGTTTCCACACCTACCCCTCCTGATTGACCGGATACTTAGATGTAGTTTGCATAGTAGATACTTCACTGTGGTGTTGACTACTAGATATCTGCATTTTCCTGCTATTCGCATTGCTGGCATATGTTCATTGTTATATTATTATCATGCTGTTAGGACACCAGCACCATTATCGATAATGCGTATGTTTCACGTACACTATTTGCCGGCTCACACACTTCATCATCGATAATTGCCATGCCACTACACTGTAGTACTGTTGCATTCATGATATGATTACTGCTTGGCATATTGTACACATGTACCTGTACACAAACATAGATGATTCTGACTTGATTGAGATTGAGGACCGCAAGATATTCTTTAAACTGATTCATTCTAAAGGAGCGGTTCCTCCCGACATATGTACATTACTATTCCATGTTGCATGATTTCCGATATGATTATCTCTCTTTACATGTCGCATACATCATGGATTGATTGCATAGCACATTGCATTGGATTTACTTCTTGATGTGGATTTTCATGTGATTTCTGATTTTGAGGACCGTGGGATTATTTAAGAAAAGATGTTCTTTTATGAAAACCCGGTACCTCGTGATATGATATTTGGGTGCGTCCACCACGCGTTTTCTCGGTACTGAGACGTGTGCTTGAAACCCGATTCGAGGAGTGATGATCCGTTTGCGGGTTCGTGGTGGGCCCGGTATGGTTCCCCTCGGCGAGATGATCGATGGGTTATGCCGATTGAGCCTGGAGGCGGGCGAGTACCTACCGGTGATTGTATTTGAGCTCGGCGGATATCCGGGGGATACCGCCTGGAGCCGAGAGATGGGCGTACTGCCGGGGGCCGACGGGCCGCTACCGCAGACGGAGCCCAGAGATGGACATGGGTTGACTCGTGCTGCCGGGGCCGAGGGCCGATACCGCAGACGGAGCCCCATATGGATGAGGATTTACGTGTCGATGCTTGGCACGGGTTTCATGATGTTTTCCATGATATTGTTTATATCCTCATACTTGCATACATGATGCTTACTGTCAGTGGGTGACAGGTGGACGGGTTCCACATATATACAGACATGGATCATATACAGACTGGATTTACACTTGTCATACTTCATTTGTATATATAACAGGGTATGAGGGCGCTGTTATATATACCCTTACACCAATATTAGTGGTATGGGACGCTAATATATGTGTATTGATATCATTGATATTTCATCATACTTACCTCATGCAGGCATACCTTACACTGATGACATGTTATTACCTGAGTACCTGGCACTACATACATGATTAGATGTTACCTTGCCACCTTATTACACTCAGATGCACTCTTGTGGATTGTATTACTGATCGTTGACTTAGGTTTATGTCTTGCATTCGGTTTCTGCTTGTAGATATTTCTATTCACGAGTTGGCAACTCACCCCCGTTGTGCCACAGTCCTTGCAGGTTCTGCCGTACAGGTTTCATTGCGGCATTTCTGGCACACTACCTTCTTGCGGGTGATTTGCTTTGGTAGGTGGATTCTTTCGCATCAAGAATCACCATTTTATTCATGTATTTCATTGTATCTAGAAATTGTCCATCAACCAAAAACTTGTATATTCTTTCAGACTTAGAGACAGTGTGGTATTATTCGACCTTAGAGTCGCGCTTAGTAGTATTGCGGTTTTCTTGCTGCTTTTTGAGCTTTCCTTGATTTTGATCCTCGCCACTTGGCGTTGTATATTATCATATCATCGTGTGGTTGTGACCGTCGATTGACGAAGAGCTAGCTCCCGCTTGGGGATGCCTTTATCATTTTATATATTGTTATTCATGTTGTACCCCATTCGGGGCCAGTTTTACAAGAGAAACTCTGCCGAAAATTTTAGAAAAGACTGTACGGTTTTCAAATGCACATTCGGCTTAGTTATTTAAAAACCTTGATTTCAAACATGTTTTTCTTCACTTCTTTAAACCAGTTTTCTTTACTTATTCTCAAAAATGGTTTTAGATTTCTGGGCTTTTGGCTTACTTGGATCAGATGGAGTCCTATAGACTTCATATGGTTCAAGGGCCAGTCACGTGATCTTTCGGGTCGTGACAAGTACACGCTGATAAAGGTAAACCAGATAGCATACTATCATCTCGAGTAAGACTGTCCTACCGGGATAGGTCCTCCATCAATCATTGCAATCACGTACCTGTGACCTAATAATTGACTCTGAGGGCACTATCTCCAACAGATTGGCTATTCATCACGACCGTGGAATCCGTGTTTTATACTGGCTCGTATTGAAAACACGGACGTCCTAGTATATCCAATATTTCATATGTTTTTTCTGCTGCGATATCTGTGATGTTCTGTGATAGATACTATATATAGTATATATGATATATTATATAGACGTTACTTATGTTGTGCACCCGCACTAGCCCTGCCCTGCTCTGTCGTTAGTTACCTAACCTAACGATGCACGAGGGGACATCGAGGCGAATGCGGATGGCATAAGTGTACGTCATATCTATCTGTAATGCTTAGGTATTTAAATGATGGGACTTCATTAATGTGATTAATGAAAGAAAAGAAACCTAAGATGTTGTAGAATCAAATTTTAAATAAAAAAAAAGGGTAGCTACAGTTCTTGCTTTGCACAGCGGTATTTGTGATATATCTTGCACCTTATTCGATGAGGAAAGGACCGAGATCCCTTCACCGGGAGTGACTCCTTTAGCAATAACTGGCAGATGCTACACATTCGGTTTGACTTTTGATTGCTTCTATAGTTTCTGCTTTGCACAGTGATATATATGATATATCCCGGACCTCATTCGACGAGGAAAGGGCCGACGATCCCTTCACCGGGAGTGACCCCTTTAGCAAAACTAGAAAAGCCTCAAAATCACTCCATTTTCAAAACATCATTTGATTCTACAACGATATCAAGTTCATTACGCTCATGGTTTTCAGAAAAACCTGCGTAGGCCTCCGTCATTTCAGATAAGTAGTAGTTAGTATTCGTGCTGCGTTTGTTGGCCTGCGTCAAGGCGTAGTGTGCGGTAGCTAACTAGTATTTATCAGCTTATGCATATGATGCAGATTGGATTAGGGTAGTCGTGCGACTTTGTTGGCCTGCGTCAAGGGTCGTACGGGTGGGTTTAATTCAATCAGGAAATGACGGGTTGAACTTGACTAGCGCACTATGGTTTGTTGGCCTGCGTCAAGGTCATAGGACGCTAGGGGCAAAATATTATCGGGAATTTCAAGTGTTGAAATTTGCAATGAGATTGCATACCTTCTATGAGATAGTTGGATCCCGATACCCACTGCGAGTAAGAGTTTCTCCTGGGAGAGTTTTACACATTACAATTAGCCGATCAAGTAGGTGTCTAGAAAGGTGTTAACGAGGTTACGCCTCTGGGAAAACGAGGTTTACATTAATTAGGTTCGTGCGAAAGCACGGGGGACCTCCCTAAATGTACCGACACTGGCCTGGCTGAAAGATTGGCGAACTTGTAGTGTGTAATTTATCCCGGCTAATCTTTCCTTTTAGGGTTTGAAGGAAGATTTGATAAAAACAGTGGGAGCCATCCTGATTAGATAAGATAAAAACCAATCTGATCTTGCAAGAGCATACGCTAAAGTGTTTTCTTCTCTCTCTCTCCAGGTAGCGACCATTTCATGCCCTAATAAAGATAATAATATGGATGTATTGACCGAACCCGCATGTTATTCTGTGCTGGGGAACGTTGGTTCCGTTCTTTCTTATAAGAGTTATAGGAATGAACAGGATATGGGGGAATACCAGGATTCCCATGCCACCCGATTGAAGAAAGTACATGATGATGCATTTTCTTCAGATGTGTTCGTTACAGAGAACTGTTTCTCCATTTGCCCTACGTCCTGGGTATTAGATACCGGGTTAGGATCCCATATATGTAATCAGTTACATGTGCTTAGAAAAGGTAGAGAACTTGGAGAAGGTGATAAAGACATTAGAGTTGGAAATGGTGCAATTGTTGTAGCTAAGACTGTCGGGGAATATCACCTTGCATTACCAACAGGTAATACATTGGTTCTGAACGAATGCTATTACATGCCGAACCTGATATGCAACATTATATCGGTTTCTTTATTGAGTAAAGAGGGATATAATTTTGTATTACAGGATAATGTTATGAACATTTTCCGTAACCAAAAGTTGGTTGGATCAGGCACGTTGTGCAATGGCATTTATGTTCTAAATCAATCAACAGTTCTGAGCATAACAAACACACACAAGAGGAAGAGTTCAGAACTGAACGAATCCTTCTTGTGGCATTGTAGACTGGGTCACATCAATGCGACACGATTAGCTTAGTTGCATAAGGATAGGTATTTAAATCCGTTTGAATTTTCATCTTATGACACTTGCCAATCATGTCTCAAAGGCAAGATGACCAAAGCTCCGTTTACGGGACACGGAGAAAGAGTTACCGAACTCTTGGGACTGATACATAGTGATGTATGCGGTCTCATGTCTACACATGCTATGGATGGTTCTTCGTACTTCATTACATTCACTGACGATCTCTCAAGATTCGGATATGTGTTCCTGATGAAACACAAATCAGAAGCTTTTGAGAAATTTAGGGAATATAAACAAGAAGTCGAGAACCAAACCGAAAAAAGTATTAAAATCCTTCGATCTGATCGAGGAGGAGAATACTTAAGCAATGAATTCCTGGACTTCCTAAAAGAGAATGGGATTCTCTCTCAGCTGACTCCACCATATACACCACAGCACAACGGTGTATCAGAACGGAGGAACCGCACCCTATTGGATATGGTGCGCTCTATGATGAGCACAGCTGAGTTACCTATTTCCTTCTGGGGATATGCACTGGAAACAGCTGCAGACCTATTGAATATGGTTCCCACCAAAACCGTGCCAACCACTCCATATGAGATATGGAAAGGAAAGAGACCATGTCTTAATTATGTTAAGATATGGGGTTGTCCGGCATATGTAAAAACGCAAAATCCGGACAAACTCACGGCAAGGTCCATTCTGTGTAAGTTTATTGGATATCCCAAACATTCGCGCGGGTATATCTTCTACCACACCGAGGAACAAAAGGTGTTTGTTTCTCGACATGCCACCTTTTTAGAAAAGGAATTTCTTGAAAAAGAGATTAGTGGCAAGGATGTAGAACTGGAAGAGGTTCCAGCAATAAAGACTACGACAGAAGACTTGGTTGAACCAGAGGATTCAGTAGTTCCTGATGAACCTCAGCCTCTCCGCCGATCTAGTAGGGTTCCTCGCCAACCTGAGAGATACTACGGTTTTCTCATGGATGGTGGGAGCGAGAATTGCATCATGGAGGATGATGACCCAACTAGCTTCGAGCAGGCCATCACGGGTGGGGACTCAGTGAAATGGCTGGATGCTATGCGGTCCGAGATGGAATCCATGTACACCAACAAAGTATGGACTTTGGAAGTTGCTCCTGAAGGGGTAAAACCCATCGGGAGCAAGTGGATCTTCAAGAAGAAACTTGGTGTAGATGGGAAAGTGGAGACTTTCAAAGCTAGACTTGTAGCAAAGGGTTTTCGTCAAAGACCAGGTGTGGACTATGACGAAACTTTTTCTCCAGTGGCTATGCTTAAATCCATCCGGATCATGCTTGCCATCGCTGCATACCATGATTACAAAATCTTGCAAATGGATGTTAAGACCGCCTTTCTAAATGGTGATTTAGAAGAGTGCGTGTACATGACTCAGCCAGAGGGCTTCGTAGACAGTGGGAGCAGCGGCAAGGTGTGCAAGCTGCTTAAATCCATTTATGGATTAAAGCAAGCATCGCGGAGTTGGAACATCTGCTTTGATGTCGTTATCAAAGAGTTTGATTTCGTCAAAAACCCAGATGAACCTTGTATTTACAAGAAGGCGGCAGGGAGTAAGGTTGTCTTCCTCGTATTGTACGTAGACGACATACTCTTGATAGGAAATGATATTCCTATGCTGCAATCGGTCAACCTCTTCTTATCACAAAGATTCTCAATGAAAGATCTTGGTGATGCCTCCTGCATATTGGGAATCAGGATCTATAGAGATAGATCCAAACGGATTTTGGGATTGTCCCAATCCAGGTACATTGACACCATACTAAAGAGGTTTAGTATGGAAGAATCCAAGCATGGGAACTTGCCCACGATCTCTGGAGTCACTATCTCCAAAGAGATGTCTCCCAAGACTGATTTGGAGAGAGCTCACATGCAAGGGATACCCTATGCTTCAGCTGTAGGCTCTATCATGTATGCGATGCTATGTACCAGACCCGATGTAGCATACTCACTAAGTGTAGTGAGCAGGTATCAAGCTGATCCAGGAGAGAGTCACTGGACAGCTGTGAAGAGCATTCTCAAGTACTTACGAAGAACTAAAGAGATGCTCTTGATGTATGGTAACGGAGAACTCCAAGTGGAGTTCTTTACCGATTCGAGCTTCCGGAGTGATAAGGACGACTCTAAGTCGCAGTCGGGTTTTGTCTTTACCCTTTACGGAGGGGCGGTTAGCTGGAAGAGTTCTAAGCAGGAAACCGTGGCAGACTCGACGATGGAGGCTAAATACATCGCTGCCAACGATGCTGCTAAAGAGGCTGTCTAGATCAAGAAGTTCATTACTGAACTTGCAGTGGTTCCATCCATTGAGCATCCAATACCTTTGTATTGCGATAACAATGGAGCGGTGGCTTTGGCCAAGGAACCCAGGTCCCATCAGCGATCCAGGCATATTCTGAGGCGGTATCACCTGATCCGGGAGATAGTTGATCGCCGGGAGATCGAGGTCAGGAGAGTTGACACGAAGAACAACACGGCGGATCCACTTACGAAGGCCATTCCCCAGATACAGTTTGAGAGACTCTTCGGGATGCTCGGTATGCGATACTACAGCAGCTGGCCCTAGTGCAAGTGGGAGATTGTTAGTTGTATGTATACCCTAGAGGCCAGTATTGTACAGATGATGTATATTATATTGGATGCTTGGACATATATAGAGATGACTTTCTTGCTCGATATGATAGTATGCTATCTGGTTACTCTTTATCTTAACATGTACACTTGTCTCTTTATACTTTCTTATAGTTACATGTTGGTAAAGCCCTTAGGATGTGTACTTGACTACCTGGACTATGATGCAGATCATACTAGTGGGGACATGGTAGTCCATAGGTACATCCTTCAAGGTCCCTAGTCATGGATGTATCGTGACGGGACATCGATATACCAGTGTAGACTAGCATATACGCTTCTCGACCCATGAGATGGGTGATGGATGATCCCATATCCATTGGTGTTTGACATCAGAGATGGTATACGGGTGCTCAGTGGAGACTGGGTACACTGGACGGACTCGCCGAGAACTCCCAGATGGTATTATACCTCACGTCAGATGGCAGTTCTCAGGTGACACTTGTGCAGGTTAGTCTGTAGACCCGAGATCGTCATAGAGTCTTGTGTGATTCCCACTGTGCTTTGATCTCCACCTTACCATGTCCATGGGGGCGTGCAAAACGGTGGTCTTTGGGTACAGTCCCGATTCATATGGAGGCAATGAGCGATAGGAGGGGTTTCGTCTCTCCCGGTATTGGGGGTTGATGTTGCGCAGTGCTCGATTGGCCGTAACAGGGAAGTCCTGATTGTCACGCTCTAACTGTGTCGTGTTTAAAAAGAATTCTGAAATTACCGCAATCAAAACGGTGTCGCTTGTAGCGAGCCGCGATGAATACGGGTCGTCCGCAGGGAGATGGTAAGTTTCTTATTGCTTGTTTTAACGAGTTAATTTCGTGTTTTGATTTGTTGGTTAACTAATTGTCGTAACAAAGATATGAATAAAAAAGGCTTGTTAAGGGTAGTAATAAGTTAGATTGTATGAAGGTGATTTTTGCCAATTCCTTATAGCCCCGACTTGGTATTGATACTAAAGCAATAGGTAACAACGCGAATTAGGGAACTTGAAATACGGTATTTGCGGTATTTCGCTAAATCCGTTTTCATTGTCCCTTGTCCTTCCGTTGTTATCTCTTGATTTTTGCCTTCGGCAAACCACGGGCAATCCGGTCATGATTAGGAATCATCACTATCGGGGTAGGATAGGATGCCTAGTGAGCGGAGTTGCGGGTGATTTGCACGAAGTTTCAATAGGCAAGTTTTAGGTTTTAATGTTTGGACAAAGAAAATCTTCGAATACGATCTAACATATTACACCCTTAACAAGTGAAAAGATTACTCACACATATTTACAAATTAACAAGAAAGAAAAGAGAAGATACATAAAAACATGCAATGAAATAAAGAGGAAAAGAGAACCGATGAGTTCAAGCATTTTATCTCCCAGTGTTCAATCCCCGGCAACCTGTGAGATCCAAATACCAAGCTTTAAGGTTGCAAGCTCACTTAAGAGGTTGCAAGATCAAAGCAAGGCATGAATTTCACAATTGAAATCATGTAAAGTGGAACAAGACATGTAATAAAAATACGAACTTTTATTGAAGAACAAACTTGTTACAAGAGATCTTGAAGTCAAGAACCTAAGTCTTAAGCTTGCAAGTTCTAAATGAGAAGTTGCAAGGTCAAGACAAAGGGGCAAGAGCTCAAGAATGAAAAGAAAAATTACAAGAATTCTAAGATAGAACTAAAGAAAAAGCTACCCTTTCCTCTTCCCTCTGGTCTCTATTTATAGGCTCAGAAAGAAATATTCATATCTTCCCCATTATGGCTCATGCTGATTTGTTTGATTGCCTTTGATTTGAACACATGCTTTTTAGTCTTGAATGCATATAATATCATATGCATATAAAATCATATCCTTGATTTCATATAAAATCATATCCTTGATGATTGCATATAAAATCATATCCTTGATTGCATATAGAATCATATCCTTGATGATTGCATATAGAATCATATCCTTGATTGCATATAAAATCATATCCTTGATTGCATATAAAATCATATCCACATGTGCTTAAAGGTCTTGTGTACACACTTGTTGTGTTGGACCATTTAGAAAAAAATGTGTACACAACTTGTTGCATAAAGGAACTCCTGAAGTATCGGTCGGTTAGCGTTTCTGGTTGCAGTGTCTTCCCTCAAGTGATATATCCGCGCTGTTGGATGCATTTCCAGTATTTTTTCATGGATACCTGTAATCTGTAATACTGAGCAGACACTGGTCAATAATACCGATAAATACAACAATTAGATAATGAATGAACGGTATTAGAATGCAATTTTCTGATATGAACAAATACCCCCAAACTTATCTATTGCTCGTCCCGAGCAAAACCAATTTATTCACAAAAAATTTCCTAACCTCACTTTCGCAGGGAACGCGATTGCACTGAGCAAGTGCAACAAGCCGTTAAACCTCTAGGTGTCCCTAGTAGGAGGAGTGTTGTCTCCTGAGGGTTTTCAGCGGATACTACCCACAAAATCCGGTCAAGCTAGTTTTGTAAAATAACTAAGATTCAAACCCTAAAGTTTTGTTTCAGAAAATAACAATTCTATTATCCTAGGTCTAGACTATCGACCCTTTATTTTTCACACCTCGCTTCTTGTTTAACTACAGCTTTTATATGTCTTCACGTGCAGTGCAAATAGTGTCGTTAAGTTCCCGAAAGGTCGAATAAAGTCATCATATCACACAATTAAGCCCGGATAAAAATTTTAAAAGGATCACATAATTTTTATAAAGAGTTAAGCAATTTTTTTCAAGCTTCGTTATCCAGTAAAAAGTTTCAACTTCAGAATTTCTATCTTCCTTAACAGGAAACTAGGTCTTATTTTTCACTCCACCCTTTCCTTGTTTTCATTTCATACACACCTCTGTGAATCGTGCAATAGTCTTTATCATAGAATAAAACCTTCATATCTCCGCTAAATTTTTTTAAAAAAGCCTGTCTTTTATCAAGATTATTCTCACACAAAGAACCGTTAGGAATTTTAACTCGGAGAGAACACTTGCTTGACTTTGTTTTAATCTGGACTTTCTAGGCTTCTTAGCGAGCTTTGGGCCAATGCACCCACACCAGTTGGTTTTAGGGCATTAGGTGTAGAAACACCCCGGCGGACTTAATTACTCAAGTTACCCAGGTCCAAAAACAAAAGAAAGTTTGGCGTGAAAATCAGATGATTTAATCCGAACGGAGATATAACCGGCAGTTCAATTATTTTTTGGATAAAAGACGTGTTTAGTGGGTTTGGTGTGTAATCATTCCAATCAAGTTTCAGATGGGTTATTTTTCAGACTTAGTTCCAATTACGGCGTCAATAACATTCCTTCATATTCGCTTTACTTCATAAACTATTCTTGACACTACTTATTTCAGAACAAACCTATTTGATCCTCAGAAAATCATTGATCCATTTAAAAGTTTTTCGACATAAAAGACTTATCATCTAATTCCCAAAAACTCACTACACGTGTAGTGTGATGTAAAGACGTATATCAGCTATAGTTAACTTCAAAGGAGAGTTATTTTTCAGGTTTTCAAAATCTAAACATAAGATTTAGTTATTCTTATTTTATCAAACAAAACCGTCGAAATGTTGAATCAGAGTCCTCCCACTAGCTAATTTGACAGAAAAGTTTTTATGTTTTTAGAAAATTTTCAGATTTTTATGGATTTTATGGATTTTAATATGCAGATGCAAAATATACATATGAATGCGAAGGTGAGAAATGCGTACCGAGCGTACCCCCAAACTTAAACTGAACAGTGTCCTCACTGTCATTGCATGAAGAGATCATTTGAAGGGTCAAAAATTATCGGTTAGCGATACACAATTTTTATTTGTTTTTGTTTGTAAAGAAAAGAAAAAGAAAAAGAATGGAAAACAATATTCACAAATATATACAAAAGGCTTTATACATACCCCCAAACTTATTTGGAACAGTGTCCACTGTTCTTGGCTGGATAACCGAAGTTTGGAGGTGGGCAAAGGAAGATCAGGCAGGGTAAACCGGCTCCGGTAAGAATAGGAGCTACTCTGTTGGTTCGACGCTAAGGTACGGTTTTAGTCGGTGTCCGTTCACTTTAAAAAATGAACCGTCCTTTGGATTTTCCAAATCCACAGCGCCCTGCGGATACACATTCCGCACAAAATACGGCCCTTTCCAGCGAGATCGGAGCTTTCCTGGATGGAAATGAAGTCTGGTGTCGTAAAGCAGTACCTGCTGACCAGGTACGAAGGTTTTGCGTAAAAGGTGTTTATCGTGAAACACCTTCGTTCTATTCTTAACGACAATCGCGTTATCGTAAGCCTCATCCCTAAGCTCGCTCAGTTCGTTCAGTTGCAGCTTCCGATGGCTGCCCGCATCTTCGAGAGATAGATTCAGCTCTTTTATCGCCCAAAATGCGCGATGCTCTATTTCGACAGGGAGGTGGCAAGCTTTTCCGTATACAAGCCGATAGGGAGACATGCCAAGGTCGGTCTTATAAGCAGTGCGAAAAGCCCAAAGGGCATTAGTTAGTTTCAGCGACCAATCCTTACGGTTCTTGGAAACCGTCTTCTCCAGTATCTGCTTGATCTGCCGATTTGAGACTTCGGCTTGACCACAGGTTTGGGGGTGATAGGGCGTGGATAGCTTATGATTAATGGAATACTTCCGCATTAAGGCCTCGAAAGTCTTATTGCACAAATGACTTCCATTGTCGCTAATGATCGCTCGGGGGTGCCCAAAACGGGAGAAAATGTTTTCTTTAAGGAACCTAACGACAACCTTGTTGTCGTTAGTCCTGCTGGGCACAGCCTCGACCCACTTAGAGACGTAATCAACAGCTAGAAGGATGTACAAGTTCCCGAAAGAGCTGGGAAACGGCCCCATGAAATCTATCCCCCACACGTCGAAAATCTCCATAACCAAGATTGGTTGGAGCGGCATCTCGTTTCTCCGGGATATCCGGCCCATATGTTGGCACCGGGAGCAAGTCTTGCAATAGTCATGAGCGTCTTTGAAGAGTTGTGGCCAGTAGAAACCACATTGCAAGATCTTCTCAGCTGTCTTTCTGGGGCCAAAATGCCCGCCACACGCTTGATCGTGGCAAAATGACAGCACACTCTTGAATTCCTCATCAGGGACACACCTACGAATAATCTGGTCAGGACAGTACTTGAACAGATAGGGTTCGTCCCAGTAAAAATGTTTTACTTGGGATAAAAAGCGAAGTCTGTCCTGACTTGACCATTCGGTTGGTAGTAACCCTGTGGCCAAATAGTTCACAATATCTGCGAACCATGGTTCGCGAGATATTGTCAAGAGTTGTTCATCCGGGAAAACGTCATTGATTGGGATTTGAAGCGACGGCGAAGAAGGAAGTCGTGAGAGATGGTCGGCAACGACGTTTTCATATCCTCGTTTGTCCTTAATGACAAGGTCAAACTCTTGAAGCAAGAGGATCCAACGTATAAGCCGAGATTTGGCATCTTTCTTCGCAAAAAGATGGCGCAGAGCAGAATGATCAGTGTAAACAATGACTGGAGAGCCGATGAGGTAGGGCCTGAACTTCTCTAAAGCAAATACAACAGCCAAGAATTCCTTCTCAGTTGTTGTATAATTGAGTTGGGCGTCGTTCAGGGTTCGGCTAGCGTAATAGATTACGTGCGGCATCTTGTTGATGTGTTGTCCAAGGACAGCACCGATGGCAGAGTCGGATGAATCGCACATAATCTCGAATGGGTGCGTCCAGTCAGGGGGAGAGAGAACGGGAGCAGAAGTGAGTGAGTGTTTCAATGATTCAAAAGCAGCCACACAGCTCGGGCTGAAGTCGAATGGCGTGTCCTTGGCCAATAGAAGAGTCAAGGGCCTAGCAATCTTGCTAAAGTCCTTGATAAACCGTCTATAGAAACCGGCGTGGCCAAGGAAGGCTCGGATATCTCGGACGCATCGGGGAGGAGGAAGATTGGAAATGACCTCAATCTTTGCTTTGTCTACCTCAATGCCTTTCTGCGAGATGATATGTCCTAAGACAATACCTTCGCGCACCATGAAGTGGCATTTCTCCCAGTTCAAAGTGAGATTCTTGTCCTTACATCTGGTAAGGACAGCGTCGAGATGCAGCAGACACTCGTCAAAGGAATCGCCAAAGATGGAGAAGTCGTCCATGAAGATCTCCAAGAATTTCTCCACCATGTCTGAGAATATTCCCATCATACACCGCTGGAAGGTAGCGGGCGCATTGCATAACCCAAAGGGCATGCGACGATATGCAAACGTGCCGAAAGGACAAGTGAAAGTAGTCTTGTCCTGGTCTTTTTCGGCGATGGGAATTTGATTATAGCCAGAGTAGCCATCAAGAAAGCAATAGTACTCATGTCCGGCCAATCGTTCGAGCATCTGGTCAATAAAAGGTAGCGGAAAGTGGTCTTTCCGCGTTGCGGCGTTGAGTTTTCGGTAATCAATGCATACTCGCCACCCAGTTTGGGTGCGAGTAGGGATTAACTTGTTCGCCTCGTTGGTTATGACCATGATGCCCGACTTCTTGGGGACAACATGAATGGGGCTAACCCACTGGCTATCGGAGATAGGGTAAATGATACCACTATCCAGACATTTGACGATCTCCTTCTTCACAGCCTCCTTCATGACTGGATTGAGACGTCTTTATGGATTCCGGGCTGGTTTGGCATCATCCATCAGATGAATATGATGCTCAACGATCAGGGGACTAATCCCCTTGATGTCCGCCATGGACCAGCCAAAAGCCTGCCTATTGTCGTGTAAGACCGAAAGAAGGGCTTTCTCTTGCTCGGGAGCAAGAGAAGCCGAAATGATAACCGGGAGGGTCTCGTTCTCACCTAAGTAAGCGTACTTAAGGTGAGACGGCAAAGGCTTGAGTTCGAGAATTGGAGGTGAAATGATTGAAGGCTGGATTGGAGAAAAGGTCTCGAACTCAAAGTATTCCATCAAAGGTTCAAAACGAGCGTAAGCTACCGAGTTGGATGGTTCAGGTAACTCATCCGGAAAGTCAAAAGATTCAAACTCGGGTTGTGAGCGGCTAAGATCGTGTGAGAACGTAAAACACTCGTAGTCGTAGTCGGGCGCGGAAGCAGCAGAAGGTTTGAAGAGAAACGCACTAGTGGCGTCAAGGTTATCGCGTTCAAACAGAAACTCCTCGAATTCACACTCTTCCGGGGTGATCTCCTGGATCGAGCAGACGTCCAGTATATGAGCATTAGGTTCGGCGGGCTGATTCCCCAACCTAAAAATGTTGAGTTCAACCGTCATATTTCCAAAAGAGAGGTTCATCGAACCATTGCGACAATTGATCACAGCATTTGAGGTTGCGAGAAATGGGCGACCAAGTATCACCGAAATTTGATTCCGGGGGTTAGCTACAGGCTGTGTATCTAATACAATGAAGTCAACGGGGAATATGAAGTCCCCGACTCTTATCAACACATCCTCTAGCTCACCCCTAGGATGGATGATCGATCGGTCGGCCATTTAGAGAGTGCAGTGCGTGGGTTTCAGCTCTCCGACGCCTAATTGCTCGTATACTGAATACGGAAGCAAGTTAACACTGGCACCAAGATCTAATAGTGCGCGGTTGATGTTCTTATCCCCAATGGTAATTGAAATCGTAGGACAGCCAGGGTCCTTCCGTTTTTGTGGTAAAGATTGGGTAAGGGCATCACTCACAGCACTAGCCAAGAAAACTTTCTTGGGTACCTGAGATTTCATCTTTTTCGTGCACAAGTCCTTTAAGATTTTCGTGTAAGACGGGACTTGTTGGACAGCATCTAAAAGAGGAATGTTAATGTTAACTTGCTTAAATAACTCCAGAATCTTCTCCATTTGAGGATTTTGTTTATTAGATCTCAACCGGTTTGGAAATGGAACATTTTGAAAATTGGTTGAGTCTAATGCTGGAGGAGGAGATTGTGGAGTTGGACTGGATCCCAGAATAGGTGTTTTCGTGGAGTGAGAAGTGGGTCCGTTCATAGAAGAAGAGGAAGGAGAGCCTTGTGAAGAACGGAGAATAGGCTCAGAAGATGAAGAAGAAGAAGGAGAAGAAGAAGAAGAAGAAGAAGCGGCCGGGATGTCATCGTTGATCCGTGTGCCAATGTTGTTTTGCAGCATCCTCCCCGATCTCAGTGTAGTCACGGCACTCACATTATGGTTTTTTTGTTCAAGAGCAACATGTGCATTATGTGGGTGACCGGGATTTGGAAGTGGCTGGGACGGGAGCTTCCCCTTCTCTCGCTCGCTTAAGGCCGCGTTCAGCTGTGCAATCTGGGCCTCGATGGTCTTGATGCTTTGCCCGTGTGCGGCAGTGTGTTGCACTAAAGATTGAATCGAAGACTGGATGTTGGCGGTGGATTGAGTCGATTGTTTAACAAACGCCTCCAGACTTCGCTCGAGCGAGGAAACCTTATCGTTGTTTGACGGAACAAAGTTGTTTGGTGGAAAAGAGTTGTTGGGTGCAAAGTTGTTCGTCTGGTTTTGGAAAGGCTGGGGTTGGAAGGGCTGCTGATATTGATGTTGAGTTTGTTGTTGCGCTTGTTGTTGCGGTGGAGGGGGCCTTTGGATGTGGTTGCCTTGGAATTGATTCTGATTCTGATTCCAGGCGAAATTGGGGTGGTTCCTCCAACCGGGATTGTACGTGGAAGAGTACGGATCATTCCTTGGTCTTTGCTGAAATGCAGCATTAACCTGATCCTGTCCTTGAGATGGAGAATTGTAAGGACACTCTTCGGTTAAATGAGAGGGATCGGAACAACAAGCGCAGATGGTACGAAGTGGAAGAACAGGGCTAGGAGCAGGAGAAGAAAATTTGCTCTCTATCGCTTCAAACTTTCTAGTTATTGCAGCCATTTCAGCTTTCATTGCAATAGAGACGTCAAGTTGATGAATTCCTATCCTAGACTGACCGGTAGAAGTGGAGGTACAAGAAGAAGAAGTCGTCGGTCTCGTGCTCTCCCACTGTAGCGTTTTCTCCGCAAGGTCATCAAAGAATTGCCATGCTTCCTCGTCAGATTTGGATAAGAAGTGGCCCTGACAGATGGTTTCCAACAACTGCTTCGTTGCTGGGTTCAGGCCCTCGTATAAGGTTTGGCAAAGTTGCCATTTCTCTATACCGTGGTGAGGACACTGAACAAGAAGGTCTTTGTACCGGTCAAAGCACTTCCAGAAGGGTTCAGAAGGAAGCTGGGAGAATTGATTGATTTCATTGCGGATCCTTGCAGTTTTGTGATTTGGATAAAACTTTTTAAGAAACGCTTTAACAAACTCATCCCAACTGGTTATGGAATGGGAAGCGGTGCTATACAGCCATTTTTCAGTGAGATCGCATAGAGTGAACGGAATGACCCATAGACGTATAGCATCGTCCGACAGCTGGGTGGTTTTCATCATGGCACAGACGTTTTGAAATTTGTTGATGAAGATATAGGCATCTTCAGATTCAAGCCCATGAAAACGTGGAAGCATGTTGATGAAATGGGGCTTAATTTCAAAGTTGTCCCCATTGGCCGGAGGAAGAGAAAGGCAGGTGGGAAGTGCAGAACGGGTGGGGTAGAAACGATCCTGGAGCGCGATTCGCTGCGGCGCTACAACAGGCGGAGGTGGTGGGATATTGGTCTCCGTAGGAGGTGGAGCCAATCCAGGGGTGGTCAAAGAGATGTTCGGATTGAATCCCGACATCGCGGAAGAAGAGGTTGGTGAAAGCGAAGGTGAAGGTGAAGAAGTATGAACAGAATTCCGGTCAACGTCGGAGTTGGCCGGCAAAGGTAGGGGTGAAAGAGGAGTGGAAGGAGTATCGACTTCGGAGTCGATCGCGTAGTCAGTAGCGACTAACGTAACGCGGACTAGACGGGCGCTAGTGTCCCGAGTCCAAGCGGACATACACTAAACGAGTTTAGTATAGTCAAAGCGGAGAAGGTGAGGGTAAGAAAACGTCAATGGAGAAAGGCGATGGGTGATGGGTGAAAAATGGATTTGGCGACAAAGGGCAAGTTTTTTTTTATAAAAGTTTTTGATTTTTCCTTTTTTTTTTTTTAGAAGGAGATTTACAGAAATATGTACGGATATACGGCTTAAGCAATCACAAACAAGATATGCACAATCACACCTAGATCTAGGGTAACCTAGGTCTACTAGACCTGCTCCTGAACTTGATTGTAGAAGTTAAACAGTGTCGAGAAACGGGCTTAAAAATACACTGATCACAAGGCCAGGTAAGTGCAGAGATAAGGGGAGGTTGACCAACGCTTTCGCGAAGTTCCTTAATTAAGTAACCCTTTCTCTTTCGGCGGTTGCACCTTTAACACTTTCCTAGACACCCCGTAAACAATATACCGTTAAGCGAGGTTCTAAACACGGTTTATCTTCTCCTAATGAGCGCGAAGTCCTTAGGGCTGAAGTCTAGTATTTTTTAATTTACAATGGACAATGCATATGCTTTAGTGATTTTTGGGGTCCTGGGAAGGGTGATGAAATCCCCACCCAATCTGGATTGGTGTTAGAGCCCCTTAAGTCCGTATTAAATAATGCAATGCGCAAAATTCAACCAAGTTTTGTTTTCAAGCAATCAGTTATCGTTTTTACTTTTAATGCGACGCTGCAACAAATACGGTTAGTTTTTTTTTTGGCTTTTTGCGGCGATTTTTGCTAAGAATCCTGCAAAGACAAGAATATTGGAGCGTCGAGTTTGAGAGGGGAAGTTTAGAAAAATACGTACCAAAAAGCACGAGTTTCAGAAACTCGTGTTGATATTGCCTCCGAGTGGTCGAATGGTTCGCTTGCGCGGGTCTAACTACCCGGATCTTTGGCACTGAGTGTTCACCCTCCTTTGCACTTGAAAATACCCCTTTGTTCCGTATGATCGCTGCTCAAAATCCGTCAAATCTGCATATGTTGGAAAAATACGGATATTTGAGCCAAAAAGCAATATTAACAACCACAATTCTGAACACAAATAATTAAGAAAATCAGAGTGTTAGCAGAATTCAAACCCAGAGAAGAAAAGAATTTTATTTGTGTTTGTGGTTGGTTTCAAAAAGAATGGTTATTTGTTTGAATGTGTTAGAAGTTAGTTTTATACAGAATATGCACAAATTTAACCCGAAACTACAAGTATAAAAAGCGTTACCGTCTCCCCGGCAACGGCGCCATTTGATTGTCACGCTCTAACTGTGTCGTGTTTAAAAAGAATTCTGAAATTACCGCAATCAAAACGGTGTCGCTTGTAGCGAGCCGCGATGAATACGGGTCGTCCGCAGGGAGATGGTAAGTTTCTTATTGCTTGTTTTAACGAGTTAATTCCGTGTTTTGATTTGTTGGTTAACTAATTGTCGTAACAAAGATATGAATAAAAAGGGCTTGTTAAGGATAGTAATAAGTTAGATTGTATGAAGGTGATGTTTGCCAATTCCTTATAGCCCCGACTTGGTATTGATACTAAAGCAATAGGTAACAACGCGGATTAGGGAACTTGGAATACGGTATTTGCGGTATTTCTCTAAATCCGTTTTCCTTGTCCTTTGTCCTTCCGTTGTTATCTCTTGATTTTAGCCTTCGGCAAACCACGGGCAATCCGGTCATGATTAGGAATCATCACTATCGGGGTAGGATAGGATGCCTAGTGAGCGGAGTTGCGGGTGATTTGCACGAAGTTTCAATAGGCAAGTTTTAGGTTTTAAAGTTTGGACAAAGAAAATCTTCGAATACGATCTAACATATTACACCCTTAACAAGTGAAAAGATTACTCACACATATTTACAAATTAACAAGAAAGAAAAGAGAAGATACATAAAAACATGCAATGAAATAAAGAGGAAAAGAGAACCGATGAGTTCAAGCGTTTTATCTCCCAGTGTTCAATCCCCGGCAACGTGTGAGATCCAAATACCAAGCTTTAAGGTTGCAAGCTCACTTAAGAGGTTGCAAGATCAAAGCAAGGCATGAATTTCACAATTGAAATCATGTAAAGTGGAACAAGACATGTAATAAAAATACGAACTTTTATTGAAGAACAAACTTGTTACAAGAGATCTTGAAGTCAAGAACCTAAGCCTTAAGGTTGCAAGTTCTAAATGAGAAGTTGCAAGGTCAAGACAAAGGGGCAAGAGCTCAAGAATGAAAAGAAAAATTACAAGAATTCTAAGATAGAACTAAAGAAAAAGCTACCCTTTCCTCTTCCCTCTGGTCTCTATTTATAGGCTCAGAAAGAAATATTCATATCTGCCCCATTATGGCTCATGCTGATTTGTTTGATTGCCTTTGATTTGAACACATGCTTTTTAGTCTTGAATGCATATAATATCATATGCATATAAAATCATATCCTTGATTTCATAAAAAATCATATCCTTGATGATTGCATATAAAATCATATCCTTGATTGCATATAGAATCATATCCTTGATGATTGCATATAGAATCATATCCTTGATTGCATATAAAATCATATCCTTGATTGCATATAGAATCATATCCTTGATTGCATATAAAATCATATCCACATGTGCTTAAAAGTCTTGTGTACACACTTGTTGTGTTGGACCATTTAGAAAAAAATGTGTACACAACTTGTTGCATAAAGGAACTCCTAAAGTATCGGTCGGTTAGCGTTTCTGGTCGCAGTGTCTTCCCTCAAGTGATATATCCGCGCTGTTGGATGCATTTCCAGTATTTTGTCATGGATACCTGTAATCTGTAATACTGAGCAGACACTGGTCAATAATACCGATAAATACAACAATTAGATAATGAATGAACGGTATTAGAATGCAATTTTCTGATATGAACAAGTCCCTTGCCAGGGCTGATCAGAGATTTGCTGGTAAGTGTTACCAGTAGTTTCTCGACCCGTTATGAGCCTCACATCGGCACGACTTATCGGTTATTGGGGTCTGACGTTTACCATCCCTAAACTTGATATGCGACATATCAGACGAACAGACCGGACTGTATGGTAAGTGTTACTGGTTGGATTCACAGGAGTGTGAGCGGGCTAGCTCGTTGATCTTCTGATCGCTTAATACCCGGGTGGCTGTTACGTTTAGCAGACCGCTTGCGGCCTGTGGGTGCTTGATATGATCATCATCTGCTGCCGGCGTATTGACGAGTCTTTAGAGTCCTACACAGAGGTTTCCTGGCTCAAGCGAAACGAAATAGGAGTGCATATGAGATATGTGCAGGACCGAGAATAAGGCGTGTATGTGATACCGTATTTCATTCTCGCGATGGATGTATCGATTGGTTATATTCGATATAACTTAGATATCGAATCAAGGATTGATTCGATAAGCCGATACATAGGATACTAGTCGGTTATATGCGATATGACCGGATCGTTAAATCAAATGTTGATTTAATGATTTAATGTATAATTATATATTTGATATATTACTTTGCATTAACTAGTATTGGTTCACTTTAATAGGATTTTCTCACTTGTAGTTCACAAGTTGTATATGTGATATACTTTTGTGCACTACAATGTGTCATGTTTGATGATGCATGTAAATTGGTTTTGTGTTAAGACTTAAACCATGGTTATGATAATAGTTAGGGTTTTGATTTATTTACTTATTTATTTATCTATTCTTTCTTGATAAATAAATAAAAGGAAAACAAAATGGTTTCTTTCATGAAGCTTGATGAATCTTCATGAAGCTTTGACTAAAGTGACCATTCTCTCATCATGCTTAACCCTAACCATTCTCACTTGACCATGGTCTATTCTCTACACTTAACCAAGGTTAGAAGATGATAATTATTCATTTTTATTATTCTTTTAGATATACTTATCATATTCTATCTTCTTCTTCTTCATCTTCATGAAGGAAACCTTGACTTCATCAACGGCACCTTGAGAAAAAGAGTGAGAAATCCAATTCTAAAGTGAACCCACCTCCTATTTCTTCATCCTCTACCTCTTGCCAAGTAGTATAGGGTGTTTTCTTCACAAGTTTCACAACTTGGTGAAGTTGGAGCTTGAACTTGTGATGCCTCGACGTAGATCATCTTCGGCACGAAGCCGACGACCTAGCCCGCCCATTTCTCCGATGAAGCCGACGATTGAGTTCGGGATTCGAGATGGACAGCGAGAGGAAGCCTACGTGGAGCTAAGGAAGTGGAGAAACGGATCTACAAAGGTTGTATCCTCTCTCCTTTAGTTAAGTCGTTAACTAGTTTAATGTTTCGCCTAAACTTCTAGTCAACGATCCGTATTAGGGTTTCTCGGCACCCGTAAAATTTGAAATTGGCATGGTTGATGCCTTGTGAGACCTCTTGGGAGTGCCTAGTAACCCTACAGTATCTCATACCCAACAATCAGTAGTGGTTGAAGTATCTCATCCTCAACCATACCATAAAAGTCTCTACTGGGAAATAGGCCTTTGTGAGCGGATCCGCGTTGTTGTCCTCTGTGTCTACTCTCCTAACCTCGATCTCCCTGGAGATCAACCATCTCCATGATCAGGTGATACTGCCTAAGAATATGTCTGGATCTCTGATGGGACAGGGGTTCCTAGGCCAAAGCTACAACTCCATTATCACACAATGGTAGGAACGAAGTTCATCTCATGAACTTATAAACATCCAGACTGATTCTTTGGTAGCATCTTAGGTAGCCATGTATCCAGCCTTTATCTTCTATTATGCCACGGTATCTAGCTTGGAACTCTTCCAACATACTGTCCCTCTTTCGAGGGTAAAGACAATGCCTGTGACTGGCATTCAGTCGTCCTTACCACCCTGGATCCTATCCATTGATTCTCCCCATGATCGATTGATACCATCACTACACCTAGTGAGAATCCTAACATCCACTTAGATCTATCTCATAGATCCAAAATCCAGGATTTAGGAGGTATCATCTTATCCTATATGGAGAAACATTGTGATAAGAGGAGATTGACCGAGCTTAGCATAGGAAACTCCTTCCCTATCAAGAGTATGTCATCCACATATTATACGAGGATCACCACCATATTCCCTACTACCTTTTTGTTTATACAAGGTTTATCTACCATTTTGATGAAGTCAAACTCTTTGACTACTACATCAAAACAGATGTTCCAACTCCGTGATGCCTGTTTTAATTCATAAAGCAACTTGCACACGTTTCCGTTGCTCTCACTGTCTACGAAGCCCTCTGGTTGTGTACTTATAGACGCTCTCATCTAAATCACTATTTAGAAAAGCAGTCATGATACCTAACCGCCAGATATCGTAGTCATGGTATGTAGCAATGGCAAGTAGGATCTGGATGGACTTAAGCATAGCTTTGAAAGTCTCAACTTTTCCATGTACACCAAGATATACTTTCTCCTGACGGGGATTTAATCCTTCAGATTAAGCAACCAAAGTCCATACTTTGTTGGTGTAAATGGATTCCATCTCAGATCGCTTAGCATCCAGCCATTCTCACAGAGTCTCCACTCCTGATAGCCAGCTCAAAACTAGTTGGGTCATCATCTTTTGATGCAATCCTCGCTCCAACTGTCATAGAGAAAACCGAAGTATCTCTCAGGTGGGTGAGGAACCATACCAGATCGGCGGAGAGGCTGAGGTTCGTCGGAAGCTATTGAATCCTCCGGGTTTACCAAATCATCAGCTGCAGTTTGTATAGCTGGAACTCCTTCCAATTCTACCTCATGACCACTAATTTCTTCACAAGAAATCTTTTTTTTCAAAGGTGGCATGCTGAGAAAACAAAACACCTTTTGCTCCTCATTTTGGTAGAAGATATTCCCTTGCGAATGCTTGGGATATCCAACAAACTTCCACAGAACTGACCTTATCTCGAGCTTGTCCGGATTTTGCTTTTAGACATAGGTCGGACAACCCCAAATCTTAACTTCCTTAAGAGATGGGCTCTTCCCATACCATATCTCATATAGAGTGGTAGGCACCTAATTTGGTTGGAACCTTATTCAATAGGTATGCAGCTTCACAAGTGCATAACCCCCAAAAGAAAATTGGCAACTCAGTAGTACTCATCATAGAGCGCACCATATCACATAGGGTGCAATTGCTCCGCCTTGATGCACCAACGTGTTGTGGTGTATTTGGAGGAGTAATGCTGAGAGAGAATCTCATTCTCCTTTAGAATAGTCCAGGAAATCCGTGCTCAAGTATTCTCCTCCCTGATCACATAAAAGGACATAATACTTATACCCATTTTGGTTCTCTACTTCTAACTTATATTCTTTGAATATCTCAAAAGTTTCAGACTTGTGTTTCAACAGGAACACATGTGCGAATCTTGAGAGATCATCAGTGAATGTAATGAAGTACAAAGAACCAGTCCTGGCATGTGTAGATAGGGGAATTTCATATATCAGCATGTATCAATCCCAAGAGTTCACTAACTCTTTCTCTGTTTCCAATAAATGGAGCTATGGTCATCTTATCTTTGTGACATGACTGTCAAGTTTCACAGGATGTAAATTCAAACTGATTTAAATATGCATCTCTATGTAACTTAGCTAGTCGAGTCGAATTGATATAACCTAGTCTACAATGTCTCAAGAAGGATTCGTTCATTTCTGAACTCTTCCTCTTGTGTGTGTTCCGTACGTTAAGAACTGTAGTTTGATTTAGAACGTATATGCTTTTAGATAGCATGCATGAACCAATCAACTCTTGATATAGGAAATGTTTAAAACATTATCCAACAATACAAAATTATATCCTTCTTTACTAATAAAGAGACTGATATGATGTTGTATATCAGGTTCGGTATCTAATAACATTCGTTCAGAATCAATGTATTCGGTAATACAGGGTGATAACTGCCAACTGACATGGCTTGGAACAATTGCACCGTTTCCACTCTTGAAACCTATCACCCGTTCTCAATTCTTTACCTATCTGTAGCCCATGTAACAGATTACATGTGTGGGATCCTGATCCGGTATCACATACCCAGGACGTAAAGGATACTGAAAACAGTTCTCGGTAATGAACATACCCGAAGAAGATGCATCATCATGTACTTTCTTCTTTTGGGCGGCACGGGAATTCTGGTAATCCCCAATTTCCTGCTCGGTCTTATAACAATTATAAGTTGGTGCGGGACCAACGTTCCCTACCGCAGTATAACAAGCGGGTTCAATCAATACATCCATATTATTATATTGATTAAGGCGTGACATGGTCGCTACCTGGAGAGAGAGAGAAGAAAACACTCAGCTTATGCTCTTGCAAGATTAGATTGGTTATCAATATATCTAATCAGGATATCTCCCACTGTTTTAGTCAAAATCTTCCTTCAAACCCTAAAAGGAAAGACTAGGAAGGATTAATTACACCCTACAAGTTCGCCAATCTTTCAGCCAGGCCAGTGCCTGTACTTTGAGGGAGGTTTCCCGTGCTTTCGCACGGACCTAATTAAAATAAACCTCGTTTTCCCAGAGGCGTAACCCCGTTGACACCATTCTAGACACCTACTTGATCGGCTAATTGTAATGTGTAAAACTCTCCCAGGAGTAACTATTACTCGTAGTGGGTATCGGGATCCAACTATCTCATAGAAGGTATGCAATCTCATTGCAAATTTCAACACATGAAACTCCCAATAATCTTTTGCCCCTAACCTCCTATGACCTTGACAAAGGCCAACAAACCATAGGATGCTAGTCAAGTTCAAGCCGTCATTTCTTGATTGAATCAAACCCACCCGCACGACCTTTGACAAAGGCCAACAAGGTCGTACGACTACCCCAAAACAATCTGCATCATATGCATAAGTAGATAAGCACTATTCAGCTACCGCACACTACGCCTTGACAAAGGCCAACAAACGCAGCACGAATACTAAACAGTTCTTATCTGAAATAACAGAGGGCTATGCAAGTTTTTAAGAAAACCATGAGCGTAATGAACTTGATATTGTTGTAGAATCAAATGATTTGAAATGGAGTGTTTTTTAGGCCTTTACTAGTTTTGCTAAAGAGGTCACTCCCGGTGAAGGGATCGTCGGCTCTTTCCTTATCGAATAAGGTGCAGGATATTTCATAAATACCACTATGCAAAGTAAAAACTATAAAAGCAATCAAAAGACAAAACCGAGGGTTGTAGCATCTTCCAGTCATTGCTAAAGAGGTCACTCCCGGTGAAGGGATCTCGGCTCTTTCCTTATCCAATAAGGTGCTGGATGTTCTACAAGGAACACAGCTATGCAAAATACCAACTAGAGCTACCTGTTTTTGAAAATTCGATTCCACAACATCTTTAGGTTTCTTTTATTTCATTAATCTCATTAATGAAGTCCCATCATTTTAAGTCACCTAAACATCGCAGATAAATACAACGTACACTTATGCCATCCGCATTCGCCTCGATGTCCCCTCATGCACCGTTAGGTTAGGTAACTAACGGCAGAGCGGGGCAGTGCTAGTACGGGTGTAAAACATAAGCAACGTTTATATAATATATCACAAATACTATATCATGTATCCATCTCAACATATCAAATGATCACATCACAGATAATGCAGCAGAAGAACAACATATGAAATATTGGATATACTAGGATTTCCGTGTTTTATTTTAAGCCTGTATAAAACACGGATTCCACGGCCGTGATGAATAGCCAATCCCACACCCCTAGACCCCTACGAGAGCGGCAAATAACCCTGCCAATTCTTAAGTTAGGAGACCCGGTCTCGACTCCTCAAGATGGTCTCCCACTGGACTCCAGAACCCGGTTACTTGTCCTCCCTACCCTGGGTCTATTCTAATACGGAAAAGTAAATAATATACAGTTGAGACATCATCCTCAGCCCGGAAGTGCCCCAATGAAAGAATATTACATACAATGAATTTTACATGAATGAAATGAAAAACTCTCATCTCACATAAAACCCCGGCTATTCAAAACACGACGATCCAATATAACATATCCAATCAACACATAACATCACATGTCATCATCGTAAGTAAATATGCGTATCCCAATTGTCGTTGACATATAGCACTGAAACTGACAATACATAACATATTACACTTACGGTCGCAGAAAAGAAAATGAAAAACTACAACAGTTGGAATCCGCAACCTCCTTAGACATCACATACCTAACCAAATGAATTCCTTAGACATCGCATGCCTAACAATTTATGCCCCGCATTTTAGTCTCAATATCGAAAACTCTTTCAATATCTAGTCGGACAATTCAACAAGATTCCCAACATCCTGATCGAATGCTCGTCATAAACTTTAGTAGACGGTCGCACCCCTAATGCCGTCGACTAAGTGCACTAAGGCGGAACACCGCTGCCGCGAGCACCTGAACGGATGCTTTTGGCGACGGGGTTCTCCTACAGTCACTTGGTCGGGGTTATGGAGCGTGGCTATCTATTAAGTTTACCCGGCGAGTATCCGCATACGCTACGTGATTGCGACGGACTTTTGATCACTTCAAAATCCCGTGGCAACCGATCAAATGAGACTAAACTGCCAGATTTATAACATTCAAATTAGTTATCTCATAACTACTTGTGGATTCCAAATATTGTATTCCATCACATAATATCCAGACGAAGTTAAACCCTTCGATCGATTCATCAAAGTCCCACAATTTCCCGACAGCTCAACACTTGAGCACAGTCGTAGTAATACCCAGAAGATGCCACAACACCTATGAACCAGCCATAGAAGGGTCAAACCAACGCCTTACATGTGAAATGCTAAACCATCACAAACCATATGGTTAAAGTGATGGTTTTGATAGCCACATAATCGAGTTAAGGTTTACGTTCTTCTAGAGGGTCTACAGAATCACTTATATATTTTTCCGAATACGTTAAACTTGGAAAATGGGCTTTTGACATTCGATCGAACTTTTTAACATTGTCTAGACAATATGTGAAACACCCGAAACATTGTTAAAACTACAAATACGAAACACTCTGAATTGCTTATTGTGTAAAATTACATCACATGCAGAATTAGCAAAAATAAACACCACCTGAAACATCAAAACCAAGTCTTTGGAACACATGAAAAATTACAGGGGGGTGGCCGGTTTTAGGCCGGAATGGGGGGGTGTGGCCAGCCCAATTTTACCAAAATGCCCTCAAATTCTGTCTGTGTTCATGATATATCATATACATCACACTGTACTTGTTTAAAAAATATTTTGACAACTTTTTGAAATCGACAGCAAGCAGGTTTTGACGATGCAGATTTCGGAGTTGTTTCGGTTTCGTGATATTAACAAAATTCGTATTTATTTCTAGCATGGCTCTGATACCACTGAAGGGTTACCTACAACGGCAGCAAGGTTTCGGGAGGCATCGTCCATGCCAAATTTCAATTTTTCCATTTTAGCTAACCCTAAACTAGATCGTTAACTAGAAATATACGGAATACTATATGCAAACACTTTGCAATATGTAAAAATAGAAAGGAATACAACCTTTGTAGATCGGTCCTTCGCTTCAATAGTTCCGTGTAAATGTCCCCTCCGCTGCGATCGTGAACTCCGGACTCTAGAGAAGCTCCACAAGTAGAACGAACGTGCTTGCTTCGATGACTTCGAGGCCGAAGAAGATCTACGTCGGGAAGACACTAACTCAAGTTATTCCTTCACTAGGTCATGAACTTTTTGAAGATAACACCCTTTACTACATGGCAAGTAGTAGAGGATGAAGAAGTAGGAAGTGGGCTCACTTTAGAATTGATTTTCTCACACTTTTTCTCAAACCACCATTAGAGCTAGCAAGCTTTTCATGGAGCTTGATGAAGAAGAAGAAGAACTCTCATCAATAATTCATCCAAATGAAATATATGTGTGGTTAGAAATGCAACCAAGGGTTAAGCATGTCATGCTTAACCCTTGTAGAGAGTTAACCACTAGCTATGGTTAAAAGTTAGGTCAAAAATATCTCAAGCTTGACAAAAGGATTGGATAAAGTCAAAGAAGAAAAGAAGCTTCTACAAGCTTTCAATAATTATCAACCATGACAATTATCCATACTTTTTGAATAACATAAAGATAAATAAAAACCCTAATCTTAACCCTAGCATGGTTTAGTCTCAACAAACCCTAGTTGCATATGTAACCAAGCATGATACATTTAACGTAAATCACATATACATCAATGTATACAATGTGAGAAAAGAAATCATAAGTGAACTAATACTAGTTAATGTAATATAATATATCAAATATATAATTATACATTAAATTATTAAATCAACTCTTGATTTAATAATCCGGCTATAACCGACAAATATCATGTGTAACAACTTAACGAATCAACACTTGATCCGATAACCCAGCTATATCGCATGCAACCGATCAATGTCACGAATCGCGAGAATCGAATACGGTATCTCATATCATATCAATCTCGGTCCCGCACATATCACATATGTGCTCCTACTCCGTTTCTCTTGAGCCAGGAAACCCCTGTGTAGAACTCTAAAGACTTGTCAATACGCCGGTAGTAGGTGATGATCATATCAAACACCCACAAGCCGCTAGCGGTATGCGAAACGTAACGGCCACCCGGGTATTGAGCGATCAGAAGATCAACAAGCAAGCCTTCTCACACTCCTGCGAATCCAATCAGTAAAACTACCGTACAGTCCGGTCTCTTCGTCTGATATGTTGCATATCTCGTCTAGGGGTGGTGAACGCCAGACCCCAGTAACTCGATAAATCGTGTCGATATGAGGCTCATAACGGGTCGAGAAACTACTGATAACACTTACCAGTATATCTCTGAAGCTGCCTTGGCTAAGGACTTTCTGTTATAGCCAATCGAACACAGCGCAACATCAACTCTCTATACCGGGAGAGACGAAACCCCTCATATTGCTCATTGCCTCCATGTGACTCGGGACTGTACCAAAAAGCCACCATTTTGCATGCCCTCTTGGACGTGGTATGATGGAAATCAAAGCACAGTGGGAATCACACAAGACTCTATGACGATCTCGGGTCTACAGACTAACCTGTACCAGTGTCACCAGAGAACTGCCATCTGACGTGAGGTATAATACCATCTGGGAGTTCTCGGTGAGTCCGTCCAGTGTACTCAGTCTCCACTGAGCACCCACATACCTTCTCTGATGTCAAACAGCAATGGATATGGGATCATCCATCGCCCATCTACATGGGTCGAGAAGCTACACGCTAGTCTACTCTGGTATATCGATGCCCTGTCTCGATACACCTACGATTAGGAAAATTTGAAGGATGTACTTGGCGACTACACTGTCCCCACCAGTATGATCTGCATCATATTCCCAGTAGTCAAGTACTCATCCTATGGGCTTTATCAACATGTAACATAGAGACAATCAGAGTACATGTTAAGATAAAGAGCAACCAGATAGCATACTATCATGTCGAGAAAGAAAGTCCTCACTATATATGTCCAAGCATCCACTACAATGTACATCGTATGTACAGTAATGGCCTCTAGGGCATACATATAACTAACAATAGATCATCTTTCAATCATCATAATCACCCGCCTGCGACTATGATAATTGCCTTGAGGGCACTATAGCCAACAAATCTAACTCATCAGTGGGATCGGGATCTAACTATCATTGTGTGATTCACTATATGGAAGCCACTCTAGTCACCACACTCCATAAGGTATGCAACACTAGCAATTTTCCTGTATATTTGAAATTCCCGATGTAGTTTTTGCCCCAAGGGGCTTATGACCTTAACAGATGTCAACATGTCAAAAGTCGTAAGTTCAACCCGTCATTATCCTAGATTTACTTAGACCCACCCGCACAAGCCCTTGATAGAGGTCAACATGATCGTAGGACTGTCCTAAATAATCGCATATCTATGCAACAAACAAGCATTACTTATCTACCATTCACTATGCCTTGACAGAGGTCAACATACATAACATGAATACTAAGTAATACTTGTATTAAATGATGGAGGGCTGCGGCTGGGTTTTTGGAGAAAAACCCTTTAACGTAATGGACTTGATATCGTTGAAGGAACCTGAGCAGTTTTAAAAAGGAGTGGTTTAGGCTCCACTTTTGAAAACTTTAGGTTTTGAAAAAACCGAGTAATCTACAGTATAAACTTTTGCTCAAGAGGTCACTCAACACGAAGGGATCTCGGCTCTTGCCTCTTGGAATGATGAGCTGGATATTCACGACCGAATACCACCATGCAAAAGCGAAAGAATATAACTATAGTTTTTTGAAATATGTTCCAACAACATCTTTTTAGGTTTCTTTTCTTGTATTAATCAAAATTAATGCGGTCCCATCAATTAAACCCATCACACTAGAAAAGAAAGAAAATATAATGTACGTATATGCCATCCACATTCGTCACGGGGCCCCGTCATGCACCGTTAAGTTACTTAACTAACGGCAGAGCGGGGTCTAGACTAGCGCGGGTGCAAAACATATATAACATCTACTAATATATATATAAATATATATAACATTCGTCCCAGGCATGATAATAAGCAACATCACAGAATCTCAGAAAGCAACACAGAATGGTGGATAATCTTGGAGCCTCGGGTTTCACATGAGCCGCAAATAAAACCCGACGTCCCAGTCGTATGGATAGCCCGTTTAATGAACACATGGACACCTACAAGCGCGGCAAGTTACCCGCCAATCATAGAAGTGAGGAAACCCCAATCAACAAAGTGAATAGGCCACCCAGCAGTTCACGGGTTCCAGTAACTTGACCGCCCCTTCGTGGGTCATGCTATTCCCGCTATGAGTGCGGCGAATAGCCCGCCAATTCTAGAGTGAAGCCCCTTCAATCTCAACGCCATGAGATGCGGGCTTGTTGTCACCTAGAACCCGGCTATTCGTGCACTCCACCGCGGGGTAATCCTAGTACAGAAAAGGAAAACATATGTACAATGGTGACATCGACCTCCACCCGGTCATGCCCCAATCAAATAATATACAATCCGACAAAGACGGCGGTCCGCATGTCGGACGCTCGCCCCGTAATATGAATATACAAATGAATCTCAAATGTACAACTATCATTGCACCATAAAGATTTCCACCACGAAAATCCAACCACAACCACAGCACAAACACAAAACATCAACGTGAATGTCTGTAACGTTTCAGAAATCGTTTTGCGAATTTTTCCGTTTTATGGCAAAATTGTCGGTATTTTCCGTTTTAACCCGATTTCGATCAAACTTCCGTAGAAACTTACCGGCACCTTTTTTTTAGCTAAAATAAAGCTTGTGCGTGAACTTTGGCAGTATTTGTGAGATTTTGGTTCAGATAGAATTTTTCCCAAATAAAATATTATTTTAGCCGGTAAAATATGCACGTAAATCGGGAAATTTCTTCTAAATGAAAATTTTTGTAAATTATCACTACAATTATTTTTAGAACCTTCTTTTTAAATATCTATATATTTTTAGTGCAAAAGGTTTTTGAATTAAAAAAGAAAAGAAAATGAAAGAAAACGTGTCATTTTTGCATTTAATGAAGCAATTAATGAATTAAACTAGAACTTTCTTCTTCTTTTTTGCACAAAACGCCCCCCACACCCTCATGGCCGGCCCCTCTGTCCCCCTTGCTGCCCTTGTTCTTCCTCACTCTTTTTTCATCATTTCTTGCACAAATAAATCATGAAAAATCCAAATAAATTCATAGAAATTCAAATAAAATCCAAAACTATCGTTCTTCTTCACAAAATTTGCTTGGATTTTCATTCTAGTGAGGATTTGGAGGCTAAACTTTGGTTTTATTCTTGATTCAGGTGGTGTTCTTGAAGGTATAAAACCCTAACCCTAATCTCTAATTTTTACTTAATACTTTATGCTTGCTTAATTAGATGTTAGTTTAAGCATAAAATTTCATGTTTCAAAATTCTTGAAAAGGCTTTAGAAATTCAAGTTAAGGTTAAAGCTTAATTTAAGTGTTTAATATTTAATTGAAGTGTTAATTTATGATTAGGAAAAGTTTAACCTAGTAGAAGATGCTAATTATTGTTAATGAATACTTTGTTTAATTATGCAATTTTGCTTACTAGGTTTTTGCTAAAATTTATTTAGCAAGTGTTAAAAATATAGGAATGGTTTAGATAGCTTAGTTAAGCTATTTTAAGGTGTTTGTAATCGCTAGATATGCGTTAGCTTGAAACTAGTGCGAAATATTGCGATAGGTTGCTTACTAGGTTTCGGGGTTTTTCCGACGTAGGTTCGATTGGTTGATGCGAGGTTATATCTATTGTATTCCTCGTAATTTTTGTGTTGTGTTGCGCGATCGGGACGATCAGGGTCTAGACTTAGTGTTTTGTAGTTTAGCGACCCCGATTAGGGTTATTGGCCGATATCGTGCGCGATAGATGCGCTAAGTGCGCAGTACAATTTTCAAGGCGTTATTCTTGCGTTTCGATGTCTTTTCGTCGATGTAGGATATTTGCTTATGTGATGTGTTTGTGAAATTTTAGGTTCGCAAGTGGGTACTTCGGACGCTACGACAAGGGAAAACAGGTGGTAGGCTTCACTTAGCCAGGAGCGTTGGTGATTAGATTTAACATCTATATGGGAATCGCCCGCATGGCGTTATGCGTCTGGGCTAGAGTTGTTATTTCTGTAGCATATTCTATGTCAGATTTAGAATTGCGCATTTACCCTATTAGTTAGATATTGTTGTTCTTGGACTGGTATCCTTAGGACACTACACATATTATTGACGATCATGTTGCACGAGCACTGATTGTATGCGACACACACCGTCAATAATTGCCATGTCACGCACAACCCACTTATAGATATGATATTGCTTGGTTAGGGACATTGAGACTTTGATTCATATTTCTTTACGCATTGACTTATAGCATACCTGTATACCTACATGCTTACACATATGCTCTGACATACTTACATTCTAGTTACCTGTATACCTATAGAGTATTGTACCATTAGTGATAGGTATATGCATACTTTATGACATAGCTACAGGTATACCTTGTACACCTATTTCCCTTAAACCCAGGGGGTATACTACATCATTACTTGTAGGTACATACATATATCTTGCTATACCTTTATGTTTTCACAAACATCTGGTTATAGCTACATGTTTATCTTTACTAGATGTTATTTAGAATTGGAGAAAATAGGAACCGCATGATATTTTATATTAACTTGTTGCAGTTAATTAGCGGCATTCCCTTGATATGCTTTCATTAAAGTTTTATGTTGCATATATTATATTCATGGATTTTCGCATTGAGATATGGATTTTTCATGATATTTTCTGAATTTGGGGACCGTGGGAGTTCATGAAATTATGCATTAATTGAAAAACCCGGTTTCCCTTGATATGAAATTTCAGCAGCCACCATGAGATTTATCGGTTCGGATATATATATACCCCACGCGAGTAACGGAAGGGTCCGTGTGCGGGTACATGGTGGAGCCTGGAGGTACCCCGAGGCAAGAATCTCAGTGAGGAGATGAGTTAGTGGGGGAACCATACATTCCGGTGACATTACCAATGACTCGGCGGTAATCATGGGGATACCGTTGGGTGTCATGTACGTATAGATACGTGGAAAGACGAGGGTCAGAGCTAGGTACTCGTGCTTTTCGGATAGCCTATGATACGTACCTATCAGGGGGCCAGTCGTGGTGACAGCACCTGATAGATCAGTATTTCTGTGCCGATGCTTGACACATTGGTTTCATGATATTTCTTTTTACTCCTTTGTATATATAACAAGGGATTAGGCCGCTGTTATATATGCCCTTACACCAATATTAGTGGAATTGGACGCTAATATATGTGTATTGACATTAAATTATATGCATCATCATATTTATTCATGCAAATATATTTAGGATGTTAGATTTTTACTTGATAATTTGATTTGGGATATAGGTGATTCATTTGATATTGGATACAGGATATTTATGAGATTGCTGATTTGTACATTCAGGATATATGCGATTTATTCGATATTGTACATTCAGGATTTGTGAGACTTATATGATATGAGAGCCAATTTCCGGGCTGATTTGAGGAATTGGGATTCGGATTTGTCGTGATGGATTGTGAACCTACCACGATGTCAGGATTCCGTGGAAATGACATATTTTATTCCATACTCCACATTTATTGCTTATGCACTGCTTCATATATTAGTAGTACCTGTTACAGTACCTTTCATGACTGTTGCATTTACATACCTTTATTTATATGCATTGCTTCAAGTATTAATTGTACCTGCTAGTGTACCTTTCATGATTATTGCATTCATATGACTTTTTATTGCTATTAATTGCACATTTTAGATTCACGCTGTACGTGCATACTTGTGATTACCTGCATATGTTATTTACTATTTACGAGTTGGCAACTCACCCCTGTTGTGCCACGGTGTTTGCAGGTATTCCTCAGGATGGTTAGAGGCAGGCTATTATCACATATCTTATCATCTTTTTGTTGGAGATAGTGCCCTCAGAGTCAATTATTGGATCACAGGCACGTGATTGCAATGATTGAGGGAGGACCTATCCCGGTGGGACAGTCTTACTCGAGATGATAGTATGCTATCTGGTTTATCTTTATCATCGTGTACTGCTTTAGGTGACCTGACACGTCGCTATTACACGTTGATAGAGCCCCTAGGATTCTTGCTTGACGACCAGCAGTATGATGGCGATCATATACGTGGGAGCTGGGGTCTATAAGCACATCCTTAAAAGGTCCCTAGTCGTGGGAGTTTCGAGACTGGGCATCGATACTCCATTAGTAGACTAGTGTATACAGTCGAGACCCCGACGAGGGGCGGTGGCCGGTCTCACAAGCCACTGGTGTCAGTTGGTTCACCTAAGATGTATACAGGTGCTCATTGGGTTATGAGTACACCGGACAGGACTCGCCGGGAACCTGCTAGTTGGGATTATACCAGACGTCAGATAGCAGTTCCCAGGTGACATGTGTACAGGTTAGTTCATCGACCTGAGATCGTCATTTGTCTCGTGTGAGTTCCCACTGTGCTTTGATTACCACCCTACCACGGCTCAAAGGAGTCGTGCAAACAGGTTTTAGTTGGGTACAGTCCCGAGCCACATGGAGGCAGTGAGCGGATCTGCAGGGGTTCGTCTCTCCCGGTATTGGGGGTGAGGTCGCGCTGTGTCTAGGAGAGCCATTACGCAAAGCCCTCGGCCGAGGCAGGAGATTTACTGGTAGGTATTCCAGTAGTATCTCAGGGCGTTCTGGGCTACACTCCGACACGACTTGTACC
The DNA here is from genome assembly GCA_030015575.1 of Agapanthus africanus. NCBI lineage: Eukaryota > Viridiplantae > Streptophyta > Magnoliopsida > Asparagales > Amaryllidaceae > Agapanthus > Agapanthus africanus. The sequence goes on from JASDDO010000029.1 coordinate 224,388,008, forward strand.
GCCTTTGGGGGTCTGACTTTTACCAACCCCCTAGGCCCGCCATGCGATACTCATAGACGAACGGACCGGACTGTACGGATATTGTCACTGACAGGCTCAGTAGGGTGTCAGGATGAGTTCGCTCATCGACGTCCCTTTTGGTCAATAGCTGGTGGCCCGTTACGTATTGGCTTATACCTCTGACGTGCTAGTGGTTAAATCCACAGCCATTGTATTGACGAGTCTTTAGAGTCCACCACACTTTCAGTTACTCAGCTTTCGGGCGAAACGCTGTAGAGGCCGTATGGAGATATGGCAGGGTCCGATCAGATACGTGCGGTATTGCACGGATCAGGATCGGACAGTTTTGTACTCGTGGCCGTATAGTTATATGGCAGGGTTCGATCAGATACGTGCGGTATTGCACGGATCAGGATCGAACGGATTTTACTAGCCGGCTTTGGTTTAAGCCGGTACTAGTTTAGTACAGTGTAGATTTTGTCTCATTGCATTTGTATCCGGTCGGAATACAGATGCGGGTGTGTATGCACAGTGTCGGGGTTTTCCTGTAATTTATTACGGGACCAGTTTTCTGGAGTTGCCAGTTTGCATTCCGTTCCGGCCGATTTTTCCTTTGTTCTTTCCCGGCCGGACTTTTCCGATGGAGGGAGTAATTTGCAGTTTTGCAAATTACTTTTGTGGAGGGGGTTTCTTGCAAAAGTATTGATTATGATAGCTTTCATTTCTTTTGCTCCATGCTTTGGAATTGAGAGATTTGAAAGGTTATGGAGTGAATAGGAGAATAAGCATGGTTGATGTTTTCTTGTCTTGGTTGTGGTCACCTCTTGATTGATCCTACACTCACCTCCCTTCTTATGGTTGGTATTCTCATTCCTCCACCATATGATTCATTCTCACTTGATGAAAAAAAAGAAGACTTGAGAAAAAGAAAAAGAATGAGAGAGTTCATCTTTATTTTTGTGAGGAATTCTTCATCTCCTTCTTCTTCTTGTTATGGAAAAATGAAAGCACCGTTTTTCCTAACCCCATTCCTCCATCAAGGCAACTACAAACCCCAAATGAGACTAGCATGATCTACTACACATTCTACAGCATATCTTGAGCATGTCGAGTTGCCGGCTTCATGCTCGAGTTGCCTCGGTATTGAGGCGGGAGCCCGTAAAAGACGAAGGCGATGTGGTGCCCTTTCCGGCGAGGAGGCAACGATATGGAGACTACACTTTCCGCGGGAGATCGGGGCGATGATGAGAAGACCGGAGGACTCGGATCTCTTGGTATACTTCTCACCCTATCTCTTGATTGCTAGCGTTTGATTAATGGTTACGATCCGGGTTTTCTTTGTCCGCGGTAGCGCCGGTTTCCGAGCAAGGAAAAATTTTGATTCCGCAATTTGGCCTCGAGTAAGACGGCCGGGGCGCTGCCGTGGCGCAACATGGTATCAGAGCCACGCCATTAACCTTTTCTAGCATTTTCTAATGTGTTTTACTTATCCGATCGACCGAAATTCCAAAAACCGCGTTTTGTGTACATCAGTTTTCTGTCGATTTTTTCCGGGCTCGAAAAATTTTTCAGGTGCTTGCAGAATGATGTACAGGAAATTATAAGACATCTGGGAAAATTTAGGAATGTGTTACTGTATATCGACCGCGGAAGCGCGGCGTAACCCGCCTTAGCGCCGCTCTTCCGCCGCGGTTCAGTTTGGTCTCTGGACCAGATTTTTCCAGTGATGTTTTTACAAGGATCTAGGGTTTTGGAATATTAAAATTGGGCCCAGGTTTTCTGTGAGTGCTACAGTTTTGATTTGGGGCCCACTTGTTAATTTTTGGTCAATCGGAAAATTTTAAACACATTTTTCACAGTATTTACATTATATCTGCGACCGTGAATGTCACTCGATCGGTAAATCCGGTCTAACTGCTATAGCCCGGTTAGACGGATTTGCGAACGTGATTTTCACGTTGATGTTCTATGTTTATGCTGTGATGTTGCGGATCGGTCGTGGGGGATAGCCTGGATGCAATGCTAGTACTGTTTTGTTGTATTATGTACATTTGATATTGCGGGGCGAGCGTCCGACATGTGGACTGCCGTCACTGCCTGTTTGTATTATTCTTTTGGGGCACGACCTGGTTGCGGTCGATGTACCCGGTGTATGTATATTTTACTTTCTGTACTAGGGTTACCCCGCGGAGGGGTGCACGGATAGCCGGGTTCTAGGGGGCAACAAGCCCGCATCTCATGGCATTGGGACGGAGGGGGCTTCACTCTAGGATTGGCGGGCTATTCGCCGCACTCGCAGGGGGTACAGGTTGACCCAGGAGGGGTGCCCAAGTTGCCGGATTCCATGAAGTGCTGGGTGGTCCATTCACGGTGCTGAAGGGGGCTGCCTCGCTTCAGGTTTTGGCGGGTGACTTGCCGCGCCCGTAGGGGTCTAGGATTTCATTGCACAGGCTATCCACACGACCAGGGGAACGTCGGGTTTCAGCAGCGGCTCTGTGAAACCCGGGGCTTCCAGATATCTGTATTGTTCTGTGATGCTGTACATTTCTGTGATGTTGCATTTTATTCACGCCTTGAGCGAAATACTATATATTGGTATATATATTAGTAGATGTTGTATATGTTTTACATCCGCGCTAGTCCAGTCCCCGCTCTGCCGTTAGTTAGCTAACCTAACGGGTGATGACGGGACCCAGTGGCGAATGCGGATGGCATATACGTACGTCAGTATATTTTCGTTCTTTGTGGTGTGATCATTTGATGGGACTGCATTGATTCGGATCAATGCAAGATAAACAAACCTATTCTGATGTTGTTGGAACACTTTTCAAAAAGCTGTTATTGCAAGGACGTTCGCTTTTGTTTTGCATCGTGGTATTCATTTGGAATATCCTGCTCCTCAGTCGACAAGGCAAGGGCCGAGATCCCTTCACCGGGAGTGACCCCTTGGATAGAAGCTTGCGTCAGGGCATTAACTTCATTATAGCCGATTACTTTTGCTTTGCATCGTGGTATTCAGTTGGAATATCCTGCACCTCATTCTACGGGGAAAGAGCCGAGATCCCTTCACCGGGAGTGACCTCTTTAGCAAAGGCTTTCGTCACTATATTTTTATAAAAACTATGCAGTTCCTTCAACGATATCAAGTTCATTACGGTAAAAGGTTTTTCGCCAAAAACCATCCGTAGCCCTCCGTCATTTCAGATTAGTATTGCTTAGTATTCGTGCTACGTATGTCGTGCATTGCCGAGGCGTAGTGTTCGGTAGATATGTAATATTTTTCTGTCGCTTGGATAAGTGGATTGGTTAGGACAGTCGTACGGTTATGTTGGCATTGTCAAGGACTCGTACGGGTGGGTTTAACGCAATCAAGATAATGACGGGTTGAACTTGACTAGGACTCTTTGATATGTTGGCATTGTCAAGGTCACTTGGGTCCTAGGGGTAAAAATCACATCGGGAGTTTCAAAAGAACTGAAACTTGCCAGATATGCGCATACCTTCTGGAGTGTGGTGACTTGAGTGGATTCCGTCAAGTTATCATGCGATGATAGTTGGATCCCGATTCCCACTGATGAGTTGGTTTACTCCTCGGGTGATCCCGACTAATTCTTCTTTCAGGTTTGGAGGAGAATTTGAGGTACAGTGGGAGGTTTCCAGATTAGACAAAGTGATAACCATTCTGATCTAGGTTAGAGTGCACGCTGAGTGTTTCTTTTCTCTCTCTCTTTGGCAGCGACCATTGACCCGACCCTGGACTATGACTCAGTGACCAAGTTGACCGAACCTTCTTAACACTGGCTTTTGGATTGTCAGAGTTGCAGACCTCATTGCCACTCCTACTTTTACCCTTTTCTCCAGGACACCCCGTATTACTGCGAACGTCCACTTCCATTGGACAAAACCATCGTATGGTTATATACGAACTCGAAGGACTTCGAGGATGGTTTCTGGTTCTGGAGAAAACGGATAGGACTATTCAGTTGTCTTTTCTTTTCACCTTTTCTCAGGTTGCGAGTACTCCTTGGTTTAGGAGATAGTACACCTATTACGCAAATTGGATAGTCTTCTTCCAAACCTTAGGCTGGTGCCGAACGGTGGGGAATGAAGAAAACCAATTAGCATAACGATGGTGTACAGAAGGTATTAAGTTAAGACAAAGCAAGGGATTAGTAAAAGGGCAAAGTAAAATGCAACTGCTATTCACGACCGAACCGAGTATATCTTCGCCAAATCTAAATCACCTTTGTATTTCTCCAGGACACTCCGTATCACCACGAAGATCCACAGTTTATTTGGATACTCCATCGTATGGTTATATACGAACTCGAAAGGAACTTGTTCCAGTTCGGGGATGGATTCTGGTTCAGGAGAAATAGGAATAAAGTACATTCAGGTGTCTTTTATCTTCACCTTCTCTCGCGTTGCGAGTGCTCCTAGGATTAGGACAGTACACCCTTTATGCTTTTTGGATAGTCTTCTTCCAAACCATAGGCTGGTGCCGAACGGTAGGGAAGGAAGAAAACCATTTGGCCTAAAGGGGTGTACAGAAGGTAATGACTAAAGACACAGAAAGGGATTTAGAAAGATGGCAAAGAATTATACGGTTACAGTTGTGAATCTGGATAATGGAAGAGGCATTACTAGGAATACCAGCATACCCCGACGAAACATTTCAATGTTTCAGTTTCACTGTGTGATGTTAAAAGAAAACTGATTTCCCGATTAGACACTTACTCCAGGGTATGTATTTACCAGGTTGGATTCTCACATCTGTATGGTTTTACAGATGATGAGTGGGAGTAAGTTATTGGGAATTGGGTGATCGTCCTCATTATATCGGGATTCGTTGTAATCGGTGATATTTGAGGAAGTCACCTGGGTTGTTTGCCGGTCGGCAAATATTTGGTTTTGAATATCCGCTGTTATGCACCAATTTCAAATTGATATATCTGTACGTCTATTTTCATAGAGTGAGATATACCTTTTGATATTATGTCGATGACATTTACCTATATCAGTGGATGGTTAGGTAAGGAGCATTAAACAGCGGTGTAATTCTTCTTAACCATAAGTACAGTTTTCAACCTACGACACACAGTGAAAGAGTTGTTTGACTCAGCGGACTTATACAGAGTATTGTATGTTGTCCAGTGTCCATTAGGACAGAGGGGTTGGTGCTCGTACTATATTCGGTTTACTTATGGCTTCTCTAGATTTTAGACAGCTGTTTCGTGGAAACACAGGGTCTAAGTTTTGAGGAGTTATAGGTATTTGAATAGAGTAGAGAACCAGGTGTAGCAAGTATCGGGATTCTTCAAAGTGATCGAAGATGTAGATACTTGTGTATGGTATTCAGTTGATAGTGATGATAAAGAGAACTTGCTTCTCTTTCAGGTTACTCTTAATTGGAAGCATTCCTAAGTTGAGTAACGCTGATCGGCCTCCTTCCATTTAGTTTACATGTACTGGAGATAGCTGCATGATTTGAATCTGGTTCAATTGAATCAGTGTCTCTGGTTCTATATTGGATATAGAACAGTTCATATCTTAACGTTGTTAAGATACGGGGAGTTGTCCGGCTTATGCTTAAAACCAGACACTGGACAACTCAAGGCACGTTTCTGTAATGGCTGTTTGTGGGTTGACCCAGGCTATGACGAGGGTTGACTTTCTACCATCTGGCAGATCAATAGAAATATTGTTCTAGACTCGCCACAGTTTTATTAAAAATGGATTTTTTCAAAAACAAAAGTGGGAGTATGGTAGAACTGGAAGTGATTCCAGAACCGCAAACGATTACTGAAGATTTAATAAAGAACCTAAAGATTCAATCTGATTTGACATTCCATTGGCCACTCCGCAGATAAGGTGGGTAACTTCAGGCACCCGAGAGGTACTCCGGTAGCCTCAAGGACGGTGACAGGGAAGTTCTTGTTTACCCACACTTGCCATTGTTGTTGTTCCAGGCTGCGAGACCCGGCAGGAGGATGAGTATAGCGTCGTTCTAAACTAGCTTTAGAAGTGCACGTCTATATGACTCTGGCAGAGGGTTGTCGTAGTCAGTGGGAGCAGCGGAAGCATTGGTGGACTTCATGCTTATGTCTATTTATAGACTAAAGCAGATATAGCGGAGTTAGATCATCTGTTTCTGATGTGACAGTCATGGGTTTGACGTCATCAGAATAGGGGATGGATCTGTTGAGAAGGTAGTAGGAAGTGACATTCCTATACTACGATCGGTTATACTTTGGTCGTCACACAGTGCTTTCTCCACATGGGACTTGGGTATTATATCAGACATACTGGTTACTAGATCTATGGTTTTAGATCTAGATTTGGGTGGTTTCCCAATCAGGGTACTTGACAGCATTCTAAGAGTATTTAGGATGGACGACTCCTGGCATGGTAGTCTACCTGCAGGTAATGGAGTCACCCTCTCTAAAGGTGTCTTACAGACTAAAGGGGAGAGGGATACGCATGATTGACAGATCACTTGCTTAGGCAATTGAGTCAATCATGAGATGTCAAGTACCACACCAGATGTTGTTCTTGCACTAGATGCAATAAGTTGATATTGATCCAATCCTGGAGGAACAGTCGAAAGCAGTTTTAGAACATAAGTGCATGTTCTAGGGATATGATAACGGCTGCCTCCTTTAGGAGACGGTTATCACTCCAGGCTTCCAAGGTGACATGGACGACAAGGAGGTTGTCAGAGTTATAGTTCTCCCTCTGACGAGGGGCAGTATTTTGGACAGGTGGTCCAAGGCAATGCTGAGGGAGGCATGGCGCGGGATACTGATTATTTTCAGTTGATGATACAGTCTAAGAAGTTTGGATTTGGAGTTCACTTATGAGCTAGGTCCCATCAGACATCCAGACATTCTAAGACAGGTATTGCTCATTTCGGGAGATGGCTTTCTCCGCGAACTTGAGATATAGAGAGACATAGAAAGAAACATCACAGCGGATCCACTCACTAAGGCTATTCCTCGAACGCAATAGTTTCGCAAACAAGCTTTGTGAGACTGACTAGTAGAGGAGTTGGGTGTTCGGTATCACACGGGCTGTGAGTATGCGGCATCGCAATAATGAGCCTTGAGTGCAAGTGGGAGATTGTTGGAGATAGTACCCTCAGAGTCAATTATTGGATCACAGGCACGTGATTGCAATGACTGAGGGAGGACCTATCCCGGTGGGACAGTCTTACTCGAGATGATAGTATGCTATCTGGTTTATCTTTATCATCGTGTACTGCTTTAGGTGACCTGACACGTCGCTATTACACGTTGATAGAGCCCCTAGGATTCTTGCTTGACGACCAGCAGTATGATGGCGATCATATACGTGGGAGCTGGGGTCTATAAGCACATCCTTAAAAGGTCCCTAGTCATGGGAGTTTCGAGACTGGGCATCGATACTCCATTAGTAGACTAGTGTATACAGTCGAGACCCCGACGAGGGGCGGTGGCCGGTCTCACAAGCCACTGGTGTCAGTTGGTTCACCTAAGATGTATACAGGTGCTCATTGGGTTATGAGTACACCGGACAGGACTCGCCGGGAACCTGCTAGTTAGGATTATACCAGACGTCAGATAGCAGTTCCCAGGTGACATGTGTACAGGTTAGTTCATCGACCTGAGATCGTCATTTGTCTCGTGTGAGTTCCCACTGTGCTTTGATTACTACCCTACCACGGCTCAAAGGAGTCGTGCAAACAGGTTTTAGTTGGGTACAGTCCCGAGCCACATGGAGGCAGTGAGCGGATCTGCAGGGGTTCGTCTCTCCCGGTATTGGGGGTGAGGTCGCGTTGTGTCTAGGAGAGCCATTACGCAAAGCCCTCGGCCGAGGCAGGAGATTTACTGGTAGGTATTCCAGTAGTATCTCAGGGCGTTCTGGGCTACACTCCGACACGACTTGTACCGCCTTTGGGGGTCTGACTTTTACCAACCCCCTAGGCCCGCCATGCGATACTCATAGACGAACGGACCGGACTGTACGGATATTGTCACTGACAGGCTCAGTAGGGTGTCAGGATGAGTTCGCTCATCGACGTCCCTTTTGGTCAATAGCTGGTGGCCCGTTACGTATTGGCTTATACCTCTGACGTGCTAGTGATTAAATCCACAGCCATTGTATTGACGAGTCTTTAGTGTCCACCACACTTTCAGTTACTCAGCTTTCGGGCGAAACGCTGTAGAGGCCGTATGGAGATATGGCAGGGTCCGATCAGATACGTGCGGTATTGCACGGATCAGGATCGGACAGTTTTGTACTAGTGGCCGTATAGTTATATGGCAGGGTTCGATCAGATACGTGCGGTATTGCACGGATCAGGATCGAACGGATTTTACTAGCCGGCTTTGGTTTAAGCCGGTACTAGTTTAGTACAGTGTAGATTTTGTCTCATTGCATTTGTATCCGGTCGGAATACAGATGCGGGTGTGTATGCACAGTGTCGGGGTTTTCCTGTAATTTATTACGGGACCAGTTTTCTGGAGTTGCCAGTTTGCATTCCGTTCCGGCCGGTTTTTCCTTTGTTCTTTCCCGGCCGGACTTTTCCGATGGAGGGGGTAATTTGCAGTTTTGCAAATTACTTTTGTGGAGGGGGTTTCTTGCAAAAGTATTCATTATGATAGCTTTCATTTCTTTTGCTCCATGCTTTGGAATTGAGAGATTTGAAAGGTTATGGAGTGAATAGGAGAATAAGCATGGTTGATGTTTTCTTGTCTTGGTTGTGGTCACCTCTTGATTGATCCTACACTCACCTCCCTTCTTATGGTTGGTATTCTCATTCCTCCACCATATGATTCATTCTCACTTGATGAAAAAAAAGAAGACTTGAGAAAAAGAAAAAGAATGAGAGAGTTCATCTTTATTTTTGTGAGGAATTCTTCATCTCCTTCTTCTTCTTGTTATGGAAAAATGAAAGCACCATTTTTCCTAACCCCATTCCTCCATCAAGGCAACTACAAACCCCAAATGAGACTAGCATGATCTACTACACATTCTACAGCATATCTTGAGCATGTCGAGTTGCCGGCTTCATGCTCGAGTTGCCTCGGTATTGAGGCGGGAGCCCGTAAAAGACGAAGGCGATGTGGTGCCCTTTCCGGCGAGGAGGCAACGATATGGAGACTACACTTTCCGCGGGAGATCGGGGCGATGATGAGAAGACCGGAGGACTCGGATCTCTTGGTATACTTCTCACCCTATCTCTTGATTGCTAGCGTTAGGTTAATGGTTACGATCCGGGTTTTCTTTGTCCGCGGTAGCGCCGGTTTCCGAGCAAGGAAAAATTTTGATTCCGCAATTTGGCCTCCAGTAAGACGGCCGGGGCGCTGCCGTGGCGCAACACTTTTGCTACGGATACCGCATCAGCTCACAGTGTGCAGTTTGCTTAGGTGGGTTTTGTGGTTATTCGTTGTATTGTATATTCGTTATATCCCTGTACTCTCCATCTACTATTTTCATATTGACTTAGAGACTTGGTAAGGACGATGTTGTATATTATGTTGTGACTTGTTGTCTTTTATACAGTTTTCTTTCTATCGTCTTCTTTTTCTTTACTACGGCGTCATATATTTGCTGTTGTGGTTGTTTTCCGTCTTTGGGTGTGGATTTGCTCCCTTTGGGGATGCTTTACTTTATATTTATGTTGTAACCATTTTTGGGCTTGGTTTTTATAAAGGAGGTGCTGCCGAAATTTTCAAGAAAAAAAATAGGACTTAAAGAATTTATACTTGAGATTTTTTAAAAGGTTTAAACAACGTTTCTTATCTTTTCTTGTCTTTTAATGGTTTAGACTTCTGGGTTTTGGCTTTCTTTTACTGCGTTACGCCTGTAGACGTTGCGCAGTATTAGGGCCGTCACGTGCCAATTTTGGGTCGTGACAAAGTTGGTATCAGGGCGCTTCGTTTTTACCTTACGGAGTGTAGGATAACCTTGGTATGATGGAGTAGGTAGCTTAAGCAGAGTAACGTAGTGTGTGTATGTTTGCAGCATACTCACAATGCGGTACTCCGTTTAAAGTGACCTAAGTACAATTGTTTGAAATTCCTTCCTTGATGATTCATATTCTTGTGATTCGATTTCCGTGTTTATATCTAATCCTAACTCTATTTATAGCCTTTGCCGCCGACGACTATGGGGACTCAGAGTGATGCAGCGAGGGCCGAGGTCAGAGTTGACTCGGGTGGGTCAGAGACTGACTAGGATGGTGCGCTCATTGCACAGGAGCAGACGGATCCGCCTTCGACAGATAGTATTGCTAGGCTTGTGGAAGAGATGCAGGACATGCGCAAGACGATGAGTTCATTGGTTGAGGCCATTCGAGCGCAGCGAAAGGAGGTTGTCATCCTGCTACCCAGTTGTTCCTTGCGATCAGCACACAGTATTCTGTCACTTACATAGCACCAGTGGATGTAGCCCTAGTTGACGAGACAGTATTCCAAAGACTTCGGGAGTTCCGGAACCGTGGAGGACTCGTACCGGTGTACCAGCCCAGAGACAGAGGCTTAGTCGCCAAGACAGCTTTCGTGACCGTTGCGGGAGTAGCAGAGGTTTGGGACGAGGGGATTCGTGTTAGCTAGATCAGCCGTTTGTTGTGTTAACTTCTCTCAGCGATTCTTTTGTTGCGCGACACGTATTTCAGTCGTATGCCAATCGGTTAGGAGATTCATCCGTCACCTGATCCTCCTAGAGATGTTGGATTTGACGTTCTCCTGAGCACGGACTGGCTAGTTACGTGCTAGGCTTCTGTAGACTACCGCGAGGAAAAGTCAGGTTTGTTTTCCCGGCAAGTCAGTTCTTGTTGTGCAGGGGACAGTGGTGCCGCCTCTCATAGCTCGAATTCAGCCTTTTTCGCTAGTCGGCTTTTGAGGAGAGGATGTCTTGGATTCTTGGCGTTCATTCATGGTACCGGAGCCACAGTTGGTTTGTTGGACCGGGTTCCTATCGTGCGAGAGTTATCCGACGTTGTTCCAGATGAGCCGGCGAAGCTTAGGGAGCTTAAGAATCAGCTGCAGAGTTGTTTGTTGGGGGGCTTGTGCATCTGAGTGTTTCGCATTAGGGAGCTCCTATTTCTATTCATCATGGAGGAAGACGGCAGTTTAGGTTGTGTATTGATGGATCGCCAATTGAACCGGCTTACGGTGCGGATAGGTATCCTTTACCTCGCATTGACGATTTCTTCGATCAGCTCCAGAGTGCGAGACATTTTCTAAGTTTGTTTGGGATCAGGTCATCATTGTTGCGGGTTCAGAGTGATGACATTCCGAAGATTGCCTTGTGCGTGCGACGGGCTTTGTGTGTTTTGGTGGTGTCGTCGGACTCACTAATGCCCTAGCAGCATTCGTAGATATGATGAACCGGATTTCTTCAGTCCGTTCGACAAGTTATTGTTGTGTTATTGACGACATTCTGGTCTATTTAATTTGTTTTGAGGAACAGGAGCAACACTTGAGGATTTGTTTTGCGGATACTGGGAGAGCCCCAGCGGTTTGCGAGGTTCTCGGTGTGTTCCTTCAGGCTTGATTGTGTTGACTCCTGGGACTTGTAGTTACGGAAGACGGTTTTCGTATGGTTCCGAGGAAAATCGAGGCCGTGCAGCTTAGGCCCAGACTTGTGTGCAGGACAGAAGTTCGCAGATTTTGGGCTTAGCAGGTTTTTTAACGCTGTTTCATGCAGGATTGCTAGTGTAGTGCTGCACCGTTGACTGGACTGACCTGAAAGGAGGTTTCTTTTTCTTTGGACTGAGGCATGCGTGCGGAGTTTTTCAACAGTTGGATATTCGGTTAACAACTGCACCAGTTCTTTCTTTCTTTTTGGTTCGGGCGACTTTTTGTTTTAACTGTGATGTTTCGCTAGTGGGGCTCGATTGTGTACTGAGGTGACACTATAGAGTTATCGCTTTTGCTTCCCTACATTTGGAGAAAGTACGAGCAGGATATCCCACTCATGATCTGGAGATGGCCACGGTGGTAGTGCGTTGGGGATTAGAGACACTACTTGTTCGAGAGTCGTGTCATATTTTCACGGACCATCAGAGCTTAATATACATCTTCCTGCAGCGGGTGTTGATTGTTGAGAAAGTCTTCTCAGATTTACAGTTCTTGTGCATTCGTTGAGTACAGCTTGTGCTCACCTCTACTGAGGGGACATCGTGCTCATGTCCGCGCCCGACCACTTTTCCTTTATAGCTTTCGCGAGTCACTGCCCGCCGATGCTCGTTCGTCAAAGATTCTTGAGCATACTCGGCTGGGTATAGATTCAGAGTCCTTGATTTTTGACTAGGGTGCGCTACGTTTAAGGACGCGTTTGTGTGTACCTGGTGTTGATTGGTAGAGACGCGAAATCCTAGAGTAGGCGCATCTGTCCACTCTCTGTACTCATTCAAGTTCCACCAACATTGACGTGACTTGTGAGATAGTTACGGGTGGGCATGGATGTAAAGAGAAGTTTCAGATTTCGTTTCAAGGTGTCAGTCTTGTTGCGTGTTTTGGTTGATCATCTGAGACCGGCTGGAGAGTTGCAACCTTTAACCGTTCCGAAGTTGGAATGGGAGAAGATCTCCACGAATTTCGTCATGGTGTCTACCCAGTTTTAGTAAGGGTGTGACTTCATTCGGGTGTTTGTTGTCCGGTTATACTCAGGTTGCTCAGTTGTTCTTTGTTATGTTTGTGCGTTGCACAGAGTTCCTTCATAGGTCGTATCCAATGAGGGCACCCTGTCTGCTTGCCGTCTTGGGCAGGAGCTTCAGGAAGCCTTGCGTACTGGTTGAGCTTTAGCTCCGTTTTTCCATCCACGGGATAATGGTTTTGTGAGAGCGGGCTATACCGACTCTGGAGGATATGCTTGTGCGTGCATATTAATTGTTGTCGGCAGTTGAGATCGTCATTTGCCATTATTCGGATTCTCCTTCAATAGCTGTTATTAGGAGGCACTCCAATTGGCAACCTTTAAGTTTTGTTTGTTAGGTGGTGTCGATCTCTAGTCTGTTTTTCTGACTCTGCGAGATTAGGATTTTTGAACCCCAACTAGTCTAGAGACTTCGGAAATGGTCCAGTTGGTTCAGGTCTGGATGTGAGTAACCCAGTGCAGACAGAGGTCTTATGCCGACCGTAGTGGTCGCAGTGGGAGATCATGTATTCCTGCGGATTTTTCTGATGAACGACATGTTGAGTCTTGGGAAGTATCCCAGGATTGTAGGTCCTTTTGAGATCCATAAGCGAGTTTGTTCCGTTGCCTATAATTTGGTACTTCCGCCCAGATTTTTGAGTATTCACCCCGTATTCCTTGCGTCGATACTTTACAATTACCTTCATGACCTTTCTCACATGATTCGGCAGTAGACCATTTGGCTTGGATGCGATCGTTTCGTTCACCGGCAGCTAATTGTGTTAGTGGCTCGGCAGGTGCAGAAACCTCGGTAAAGGGTCTTGCCGTCTGTGAGGGTTCTTTGGCGTAGTAGTATAGTGAGGTGATCACTTGAAAAGCTGCGATCGAGAATTGGGAGTTTTGTACTCATCTTCTTGAAGGTACGCGTAGATGAATTTTAATTCGGGGACCGAATTTTTTTAACGGGGGAAGATTGTAACGTTTCAGAAATCGTTTTGCGAATTTTTCCATTTTAGGGCAAAATTGTCGGTATTTTCTGTTTTAACCCGATTTCGATCAAACTTCCGTAGAAACTTACCGGCACCTTCTTTTAGCTAAAATAAAGCTTGTGCACAAGGTTTGGGGGTATTTGGGAGGTTTTGGTTCAGATAGAATTTTTCCCAAATAAAATATTATTTTAGCCGGTTAAATATGCACGTAAATCGGGAAATTTCTTCTAAATGAAAATTTTTGGAAATCATCACTAAAATTATTTTTAGAACCTTCCTTTAAAATATCTAGATATTTTTAGTGCAAAAGGATTTTGAATTAAAAATGAAAAGAAAATGAAAGAAAAGGTGTCATTTTTGCATTTAATGAAGCAATTAATAAATTAAACTAGAACTTTCTTCTTCTTTTTTGCACAAAACAGCCCCCACACCTTCATGGCCAGCCCCTCTCTTCCCCTTGCTGCCCTTGTTCTTCCTCACTCTTTTTTCATCATTTCTTGCACAAATAAATCATGAAAAATCCAAATAAATTCATAGAAATTCAAATAAAATCCAAAACCTTCATTATTCTTCACAAAAGTTGCTTGGATCTTCATTCTAGTGAGGATTTTGGAGGGTAAAGTTTGGTTTTATTCTTGATTCAAGTGGTGTTCTTGAAGGTATAAAACCCTAACCCTAATCTCTAATTGTTACTTAATACTTTATGCTTGCTTAATTAGATGTTAGTTTAAGCTTTAAATTTCATGTTTCAAAATTCTTGAAAAGGTTTTAGAAATTCAAGTTAAGGTTAAACCTTAATTTAAGTGTTTAATATTTATTTGAAGTGTTAATTTATGATTAGGAAAAGTTTAACCTAGTTGTTAATGAACACTTTGTTTAATTATGCAATTTTGCTTTCTAGGTTTTTGCTAAAATTTATTTAGTAAGTGTTAAAAATATAGGAATGGTTTAGATAGCTTAGTTAAGCTATTTTAATGTGTTTGTAATCGCTAGATATGCGTTAGCTTGAAACTAGTGTGAAATATTGCGATAGGTTGCTTACTAGGTTTCGGGGTTTTTCCGACATGGGTTCGATTGGTTGTTGCGAGGTTATATCTATTGTATTCCTCGTAATTTTTGTGTTGTGTTACGCGATCGGGACGATCGGGGTCTAGACTTAGTGTTTTGTAGTTTAGCGACCCCAATTAGGGTTTTTGGCCGATGTCGTGCGCGATAGATGCGCTAAGTGCGCTGTACAATTTTCAAAGCGTTATTCTTGCGTTTCGTTGTCTTTTCGTCGATGTAGCATATTTGGTTATGTGATGTGTTTGTGAAATTTTAGGTTCGCAAGCAGGGACTTCGTACGCTACGGCAAGGGAAAACAGATGGTAGGCTTCACTTAGCCAGAAGCGTTGGTGAGTAGATTTAACATCTACAGGGGAATCGCCCGCATGGCGTTTTGCGTCTGGGCTAGAGATGTTATTTCTGTTGCATATTCTATGTCATATTTAGAATTGCGCATTTGCCCTATTACTTAGATATTGTTGCGCTTGGACTAGTATCCTTAGGACACTGCACATATTATTGACGATCAAGTTGCACGAGCACTGATTGTATGCTACACACCCCGTCAATAATTGCCATGTCACGCACAAACCACTTATAGATATGATATTGCTTGGTTAGGGACATTGAGACTTTGATTCATATTTCTTTACGCATTGACTTATAGCATACCTGTATACCTACATACTTACACATATGCTCTGACATACATACATACTAGTTACCAGTATACCTATAGAGTATTATACCATTAGAGATAGGTACATGCACACTTTATGACAAAGTTACAGGTATACCTTGCACACCTATTTCACTTAAACCCAGGGGGTATACTACATCATTACTTGTAGGTAGATACATATATCTTGCTATACCTTTATGTTTTCACATACATTTGGTTATAGCTACATGTTTATCTTTAATTGATGTTATTTAGAATTGTAGAAAATAGGAACCGCATGATATTTTATATTAATTTGTTGCAGTTAATTAGCGGTTTTCCCTTGATATGCTTTCATTACAGTTTTATGTTGCATATATTATATTCATGGATTTTCGCATTGAGATATGGATTTTTCATAATATTTTCTGGATTTGGGGACCGTGGGAGTTCTTGAAATTATGCATTAATTGAAAAACCCGGTTTCCCTTGATATGATATTTCAGCAGCCACCATGAGATTTAACGGTTCGGATAT
Source organism: Agapanthus africanus (assembly GCA_030015575.1). Classification (NCBI taxonomy): domain Eukaryota; kingdom Viridiplantae; phylum Streptophyta; class Magnoliopsida; order Asparagales; family Amaryllidaceae; genus Agapanthus; species Agapanthus africanus. The sequence continues at coordinate 224,403,860 of JASDDO010000029.1, forward strand.
ATATATACCCCACGCAAGGAACGGAAGGGTCCGTGTGCGGGTACATGGTGGGGCTCGGAGGTACCCGGGGCAAGAATCTCAGTGAGGAGATGAGTTAGTTAGGGAACCATACTTTTCGGTGACATTACTAATGACTCGGCGGTAATCATGGGGATACCGTTGGGAGTCATGTACGTATAGATATGTAGAAAGGCGAGGGTCAGAGCTAGGCACTCGTGCTTTTCGGATAGCGTGTGATACGTACCTATCAAGGGGCCAGTCATGGTGACAGCACCTGATAGATCAGCATTTCTGTGTCGATGCTTGACACATTGGTTTCATGATATTTTTTTTTACTCCTCTGTATATATAACAGGGGATTAGGCCGCTGTTATATATGCCCTTACACCAATATTTGTGGAATGGGACGCTAATATATGTGTATTGACATTAAATTATATACATCATCATATTTATTCATGCAAATAAATTTAGGATGTTAGATTTTTACTTGATAATTTGATTTGGGATATAGGTGATTCATTTGATATTGGATACAGGATATTTATGAGATTCCTGATTTGTACATTCTGGATATATGCGATTTATTCGATATTGTACATTCAGGATTTGTGAGACTTATATGATATGAGAGCAAATTTGGTGGCTGATTTGAGGAATTGGGATTTGGATTTGTCTTGATGGATTGTGATCCTACCACAATGTCAGGATTCCGTAGAAATGACATATTTCATTCCATACTCCACATTTATTGTTTATGCACTGCTTCATGTATTAGTAGTATCTGTTAGAGTACCTTTCATTACTGTTGCATAGACATACCTTTATTTATATGCATTGCTTCATGTATTAGTTGTACCTGCTAGTGTACCTTTCATGATTATTGCATTCATATGACTTTTTATTGCTATTAATTGCACATGTTAGATTCACGCTGTACGTGCATACTTGCGATTACCTGCATATGTTATTTTCTTTTGACGAGTTGGCAACTCACCCCCGTTGTGCCACAGTGTTTGCAGGTGTTCCTCAGGATAGTTAGAGGTAGGCTATTATCACATATTTTATCATCTTTTGCTACGGATACCGCATCAGCTCACAGTGTGCAGTTTGCATAGGTGGGTTTTGTGGTTTTTCTTTGTATTGTATATTCGTTGTATCCCTGTACTCTCCATCTACTATTTTCATATTGACTTAGAGACTTGGTGAGGACGATGTTGTATATTATGTTGTGACTTGTTGTCTTTTATACAGTTTTCTTTCTATCGTCTTCTTTTTCTTCGCTACGGCGTCGTATATTTGTTCTGGTGGTTGTTTTCCGCCTTTGGGCGTGGATTTGCTCCCGTTGAGGATGTTTTACTTTATATTTATGTTGTAACCATTTTTGGGGTTGGCTTTTATAAAGGAGGTGCTGCCGAAATTTTCAAGAAAGAAAATAGGACTTAAAGAATTTATACTTGAGATTTTTTAAAAGGTTTAAAAAATGTTTCTTATCTTTTCTTGTTTTTTAATGGTTTAGACTTCTGGGTTTTGGCTTTCTTTTACCGCGTTACGCCTGTAAAAGTTGCGTAGTATTAGGGCCGTCACGTGCCAATTTTGGGTCGTGACAATGTCATGTTCGTAAACCCTTCTAATAGAACATATAGCAGTTAGACGGGTTATACCGCTCAAGTGACATTTGCTGTCACAGATATAAATGTATGCACTGAAACTTTTAAACGGCATTAAAATAACGACTTCGAAATACTCCGTATTACCCCAATAATCAAGATAGCAGAATATCCAACCAGGGAAAAATCAAACATATCCTAAAACCCTAAATCCAAGTGTTATAGAATACCAAACAAAAACGAGCATTTTCCTACATTGTAAAACCGGTCAGGCAGGCTAAAACTTGATTCTCGCCGGCCAAGTTTTGAAATTATTTCCTCGTTTTTCTATGGTGTTCTAGTTGTCATATGAGTATTCTTCTGCAATTGTTTTAAAAAAAAATTGAAGATATTTTAAATTCGACAGAAACTTGGTTTTTGTATTTCGTATTTCGGAGTTGTTTCGGTTTCTTTACTTTAACATCGTCTAAAACTGCTAGTATAGGGTTTACGGGCTGGCTCTGATACCATGCTGGGTTACACTAACTCCCTGGCCATCATCCGTGGCCATTTTTGGAATAAAAATTTTTATAACGTTTTAAACTGGCGTTAGAATAACCCTATCACTGGATCTACCAAAAACCTAACTAGCAACTAGAGAAGCTATCAAATATGATCGAAGTTTATACTAAAGAATCAATTCCTTCAGGTCCTCCCTCCACTTCTTTAGCTCCTCAAAGGATGTACGGATCGCGCTTGATCGTCGGCCTTCTCGCGTCAAAGATGATCCACCCGAGAGTGTCTACTTTGAGCTCCTACCTCTGAACCAAGGTAACTAGGTAACTTAGTATACTAATCTAAATAGCCTAGATGATGTAGAGAATGATGATGGATTAGTTTGTCTCAAGAACCCTAGGTTTCTCAACACATGAGACTATTAGGGTTTGAGGTAGAAGAAGCAAAGCTTGGAGGAGATGAGAGTGTAGTAGAGAGAATAGAATGAAAAATGGCTAATTGTTGTGAACTCATAATGCAAACTAATAATACCACAAAATATCTTCACAACACAAAATATCAAGCATACCCAAATAGTAAACCATGAGTCACTACATGAGTCACCAAGTAGACATGCTTCATTTAATGATAAATGAACACCTCATACCTCCACCTCATTTACCATTTAACCTAAATGGCTAAAACAATAATGGGGTGTCTTCTTCTAGAAGCAACTTGCACAATTACAAGAATACCTCTCACCGTATATACATACCCATATCCGTATTCCGAAAAATACGAATACAAAGTGACAAAATAATCCAAGAATATAATACTAGGATCTAGCTTAAACCAAAGCATGCTAATATTATACGCCCGAACATCATACGTTCACAAGTACACGTATGTGATCGAACGCCTACCATAAAACCATACGGTCTCTACATCGTTTCGCCCAAAGCTGGGAAATCCTCTCTATATGGGACTCTAAAGACTCAAAAGTATGCTGGCAGTGTGTTTAACCACAAGCACGTCAGCGGTACTAGCTGCACGTAACGTCTACATAGGTACCTGTCGAAAAGGAAATCCGGAGAGCAAACTCGTCCGAACTCCTACTGAGCCTATCCGTGACAATATCCGTACAGTCAGCTCTTTTCGTCTAAGAGTATCGCAAACCAGGTGTGGGGGTGGTAAAAGTTAGACCCTAATAACCCGATAATTCGTGCTGATGCGGCTCAGGACCAATCCGGAAAACTACTAATCAACCTATCAGTAAATCCCAACTGTCTTGACCAAGGTCTTATTGTCCTAGACAATCGAATACAGTGCGATATCAACTCCTAATACCTGGAGAGACGAATCCCTGATAATCACTCACTGCCTTCTTATGGCTCGGGACTGTACCCAACCAAAAGCTGTTTGCACGACTCAGTAGAGCCATGGTAGGGTAGTGATCAAAGCACAGTGGGAACTCACAAGAGACAAATGATGATCTTAGGTCCAAAGACTAACCTATACACATGTCACATGAAAACCGCTATCTGATGATAGGTATAATACCATCCAGAAGTTCTCAGCGAGTCCATCCAGTGTACTTACCCCAAGTGAGCACCCGTATACAATCTTAGGTGATAACACCATTGGTTGTTGGACCGACCACCACCCCTCGTCGGGGTCTGGAAACGTATACTCAAGTCTACTCTGGAGTATCGATGCTCGATCTCGATACTCCTGCGACTTGGGACTTTTAAGGATGTGCTTATAGACTACCCAGCTCCCACAAGTATGATCTCCATCATAACGCTAGTAGTCAAGCAAGATCCTATGGGCTTTATCAACATGTGGTCGACATATATAACATATGCACATGTTAAGATAAAGTCAAACCATAATAGTATACTACTGTATCAAGTCTTTATCAATATATGCAAGCAGGATAAAATATCAATAGAAACAAATACACATATCCTGATAAAGACAACTCAAATAATATACTATATAACTAAGCAAGATTATCATGTACATACATATCCCCAGCATCCGCATGTATACATATACAATAATGGCCTCTAGGGCATACAAATCCAACACAAGTTTAGATAAACGACCGATTCCCCGCAACCTTCACTTGTCCTAAATAAGCGCGACAAGTCCTTATAGGTTTGGTCTAGATATTTTTTAATTATCTCAAGATAATGCGTATGCTTTTTATGATTTTTAGGGTCTTACGAAGGGTGATGAAATCCCCACCCAATCTGAATTGCTGTCTAGCCGCTTAATGTCCGTATTATTGTATGCAAAACGATAAAACAATCAAAATCTAAAATAACAAAAAAAATTATTTGGCGGCGGCGGAAAGAATCATGTACAAAACAGTTTATTAGAACTGGTGAGAGAGTTCGCGCAAAAAATACTACAAAAAGGAAATTTATTGGAACTTAGAGGGGGGTTCTGGACAAGAAAAGGACTCACAGGGAAATTGGGGCTCTGAAGCCAACTTTAGGCCACGTAACCGCGGTCAAATCCTTTTCAATGGCCGGAAAAACGCTGTGGAACTTTTGAGTTTGGTCTCCGACTTTCTTGGATGCACTCCTCTGGTTTTAGTCTTCTATTTTTCAGCCTCTGGTTCTTGATTGGATCACGGAAGTTGCTCCAGATTTTGGTAAAATTTCGCCTTGATCCGCCGCGGTCTAGACGCGAGATGTGGGTCAAACTTCCCACGACTTTGGCACTGAACTTGCTCTTTTCCCTATCCTGCACCCTCAAACAAAAATATCAAAGAATAATAAGATGATGTTTATTTTGTTTAATTTATTTTTTTATATACAAAAATTAACCCGAATAACAAGAAAGAAATACGTTACCGTCAACCCGGCAACGGCGCCATTTGATTGGTAGAAAATCTCGTGATATGATATGCGTTCTACTTGTTCTACTTACCGCAATCAAGTCGGTTTTGCTTGGTAGCTAGCTGGTTGAGTACGAGTCGATCCATGGAGAGATGGTATGTATTTTGGTTCTTATTTTAGACGAGTCAAGTAAAAATGTACAATTTGTTCAATTTTATCCTAAGTGTTGTTTATATTTATGTTCAAGAGAGCTAGTTAGGGTTAGAGTTGGTTAGCAGAGTTAGGAATTAATCTTGTTCTTGTCTTTTGCCATTATTAAAATGATGTCGGAGTAATCAAAAGTAACGGGGATTAGGAGGATATAGAAATGGTATTTGCGAGTTTAAGCAAATTTTGCAACGCTAAATCCAATTCTAGTGCCCCTTGTCCGTCCGTTCTATGCTCTTATTTCCAAACCTAGGCGAAACCCACACAACAAGTCTCCAATTAGGTCACAACTACATGTCACGTTGTAGTGCATCTAAAGTAATTCTCAACTTAGGTCACGACTATAAGTTACTTATAGCGCGCATAAGAGAGAGGGTTGTGTTTGTTCGGTCTAAGTTCAATTCAAATTGTTTGGCAAAGAGAAGCACAAGGGATTTTTCCATCCCTCATACCACCCTTCCTTAACCCTAACAAGTGAGTAATCTACTCATACATGAAAAGACAATAAAACAAGAAGAGAAGGAAGAATGGAAGAATACGATGAGAACAAAAATAGCAAGCGAACTACTTGGGCCCTCACCTAAGCAAGAGACTCTATTGAGTATCATGGCTTAAAAATAGATATTAGAAGAGAAGCAAAAAAAGAACAATAAAACCAACAACTACTTTAACAAACAAGCAATAAAAGTTATACTAAGAATTAAAAGATAATGCATGAAAATAAAGATATAAGGAAGAAAAAAACTCCCATCTTCATTATTCATCCACTCAAAAGCCCACACTACATTTTAATGGAGAAGAGATGATGATGAAGAAGAAAATTGCATTAAACTAAATGAAGCATCCATGGTTTGGCTCAAATCTGGGGTATATATAGGCTAAGAAGTGAAACCTTAGGGCAATATTCTGAGCCCTTGTACAATTACAAAAACGGCTCTGAAAATTCGTCGCGAGGTACTATGGTAAGGCCACGGATCCGCCGCCATTATACCCAAAATTTCACGGTTCCGCTGTTGTTTTGTAGAATCAGCATGCCGTTTTTTATGTGGGTTCTTGTGTTGCTATCTTCTTTTATTTGGTAGGTTCAAATTTGTAAAATAGTTCCAAAATATTCTCCGATTTACAACAGTCCAAAATGGAAACTCCTTTTTTCTTTTGTTCCTTGATCTCCCTCGAGCTCCGCGTTGCCACCTTGATCCTTGTGCTGCCTCCCTCATACTTTGTGCTTGTCCCAGACACGAATGACCATCACTTGATCTTATCCCTTATACTGGTAAGCGGCACCTGATGGGTGTGGATGACCGGAACCCGGATTTTATCTCTTTTCGGCAGTTGTTCTAAATTTTGTCATAACTATAGAGATTATGCATGATTTGCGTTAATCTGGACTGAGAACCAATAACATGTAATCATGTAGCAAATACAGATCAAAAGCACCTACTAAATACAAATGTACATAAGAATGAGCGGTATTAAATGCAATATTCTGGTGTGAACACATATTGACCGGTCTTTAGAGTCCCGCAACGAAAGTGCATGCCCAAGTGAAACGATGATGTGGCGTGCATATACGATACGTGCAAGAGTTCAATTAAATACGTGTATGTGATACGCGTGATTTAATCGGACGGTTGATATACTACCTGATTTATTTATAAACTGGTATATTAAGTTAAGTGTTGACTTAATAACCGTATATGTGATATGGTTTCTAGTATATGTGTATATATATAAAATACACTCTCTCTCTTGCTCTCTCATTAGTATTTGATACTGATGGATTTGTTTATGTATATGATACATATATTCTTATGTTTAAAATTATATGTGTGTGTGTATGTATACGGATATATACACACTAGCTCATTTATGTGTATTTGATATATATAATACATGCTATGTATTTGATACATTGTGTATTTGTATTTTGATATAAATACATTTTCTTTATTATTGAAAAATAGATAAAGAAAGCATGTAGGGCCCACTCTCATTCTTTGGATGACATAAGAGGAGAGAGAGGGAAAGAGAGAAGATGCTAGATAATATGTGATGTTATCTAAATAATGGGAATGCGTTAAAATGTTTAATGCAAAGGAAAACAAACCTAAAATACGTTGTTGAAACCAATCTATTTTTTCAAAAGAAACTAGAGCTGTTTACTTTTGCTTTGCATAGAGATATTCGATTAGGAATATCCTGCACCTTATTTGATGAGGAAAGAGCCTTGATCCCTTCATGGAAAGTTCGCTCTTGGACAAAAGTTTATATTACTATAAACTTGCAAAACTACTCGGTTCCATCAATGAGATCAATTTCATTACATTAAAAGTTTTCTTCAAAACTAGTCGTATTCCTATGTCATTTCACGAAGTAGAGTACTTAGTATTCATGATGCGTTTGTTGACTATGTCACGGCGTAGTGTATGGTATCTAAGTGATGTCTTCCTGCTTGCATGTTGATGCAATTAGTTAAGACAATCGCATAGTCTTGTTGACCGTGTCAAGGGCTCGTGTGTGTGGGTCTAAATTAATCACGAAATGATTGGTTGAATTTGACTAGTGACTTATGTTTTGTTGACCGTGTCAAGTTCATAAGTAGTTAGGAGTAAAAACCGATATCGAGAGTTTCAAATGTTGAAACTTGCAATGTGATTGCATACAATTCAATGTGATAGTTTGGGTCCTGATTCCCACTATAGGCAATAGTTACTCTCGGGAGATTTTCACTTCACAATTAGCTAACCCATTAGGTGACTAGAAAGGTATTAATGGGGTTATACCTCTGCAGAAACCGGGTTATTTAATTAAGTCCATGCGAAACCACGGGAGGAGACCTACCTCGGAGTACAAACACTGGCCTGGCTGAACGGTTGGCAAACTTGTCGGTGTACATAATCCTGGCTAGTTCTCCTTTGAGGGTTTGAAAGAGGATTCGACGAAATAGTGGAAGCTATCCTGGTTAGATAAATTAATAAACCAATCTAATCTTGATAGAGTGCATGATGAGTGTTTCTTTTCTCTCTCTCTAGGGCAGTAACCGGTGACAGACCTTAAACTAAAAATCGTAAAGCAAGTTAACCGAACCTTTTTACATCATTTGCTTTAGAATGTCATGATTGTCTTAATTCACGACAAAATTGCATCTATCCTTGTCCCTCCCACTTCCCCTTTTGCTTACTCCAGAACACTATGTATTCGATACAGAGATCCATATTGCATGGAAAGTCATCTCGTATAGTTACATACGAACTCGAAGGAAGTGTTTTAGTCCAAGATGGTCGCCGGTTCGGGAAAAAGAGAATTGTATATGATATAATGCATTTGCCTCTCCTCTCACAACCTTATCTAAAGTTTGAGATCTCCTTAAATAAGGAGAATATATCAGTTACGCTTGTTGGATAGTCTTCTTCAAATCCTATGGCTGGTGCTGAACGGAAGGGTAAGAAGAAAACCAACTAGTATAAGTTCGGTATACAGAACGTAAAACGGAGAGGCATCAAAACGGGTTGAAGTGAGGAAAAGGAAATTACAACTGTTGTCATGAGGCTGGGCTGTGGGAGAGGTATAACTAGGAATACCCGGCCACCCTATGAAACACTTTTTATGTTTAGCTTTTCCTGTGTGGTTATAATTGAAGACCGTTTCTCAATTAATTCGGGGTCCTGGGTATGTGGATACCGGATTAGAATCCCACATCTGTAAGGCGTTACAAATGCTAAGAAGGAGTAGAATATTGGGAAAGGGTGATTTGATTTTCAATGTCGGAAATCGGAGCAATTGTTGCTACTGGGGAAATCACATGTTTTTGCCTATCAACAAACTTTTGGTTTGAATAACTGTTATTATGGACAATTTTTTTAAACTGAAATATCCGCCTCTTTATTAGATAAAGTAGGATATAAATTTTGAAAAACATGTTCTAAATATTTACCTATATCAATCTGTTGATTGGGTAAGGTACATAAAAATAATGGTGTAAACATTCTTAACCAAATACAGTTTTCAAATTACAACACACAGAATATGAGTTAGTGAACTCATATGACTTATACATAATGATGTATGTTGTCCGATGTCAATAGGGATAAGGGGTTGGTACGCATACTTCGTTCCATTTTCCTATGAGTTCTCTGGTTTTAAACACGCATTCTTGTTGAAATGCAAAGTCTAAATATTTTGAGAAGTTCATAGCATATAAGAAAAAAGTAGAGTGTTGGATATAGCGTCCTCAAAGCAATTATTGTAATTGCAGACAGACGATTGTGATAATTGAAGGCGGACCTATATGGGTAGAATAGTCTTACTCGAGATGATAGTATGCTATAAAGTTTGACTTTATCATCATGTACATGTATTATGTGGTACTACGGATTATTATTACATATTAATAGAGCTCTTAGGATTCTTGCTTGACTACGAGGGTTATAATGGCAATCATAAAAGTGAGGCATGGGTAGTCCTTAAGCAAATCCTTAAATGTTCTCAGTCATGGATGTATCGAGACTGGGCATCGATATTCCAAAGTAGACTAGTGTATACGTTTCTTAACCCCGATGATGAGTGATGGCCGGTGTCATGATCCAAAAAAGGCACGTAACTGGCACTTGAATCATATGAAGTCTATAGGACTCACCTATTCCAAGTAAGCCAAAAGCACAGAAATCTAAACCATTTAAGAAAAATAGTGGAGGTGAAGTTTTCAAATAAAGGTTTGATGAAATCAGATTCTTTCTTTAAAACATAAGTAATATCATAGGAATGACAATGTTTTATATTTGTCGTGAAAACATTTTTCGTCGTTTTAAATTTGGGCAGCACCTCCTTTGTAAATCTGTAACAACCGAGCCCAATGCTACTAATTTTTGTTACCTTATGATTGGAGTGTGGCCTTTATTTCATTTATCTTGCTTGATTATTACTTATTTAACCCCGTCAATTCATTTCTGCATATAACAATTTAAGGCATGTAAAATAAAATTAAAAATATTCGTCATGGCATTCTTGACACCCCTAACCCTGTTGTAGCATCCGTGCATCGTGTTCTCGTCCCGTTCAATGAAACGGGCGAGTTTGGACGGCTACGCGCACGTACGTGTGTCCGTTTTGGGGGTAAGCTTTTTGATTGTAAAATACTTCATTTTAAATTTTGGATCCCGCCTAAAATTTTCTTATTTCAATTTCAAATTTTTGGACCCGACCCTGGCGCAATTTGGAAATATTTTACTTTGCGCCAAAATCCCAATTTCTAACATTTCTTTTAAACTGTCGAATATATTTTTCGAACCTCATAATATCTTTTTCCGTTTCCTTAAATCTTTATCAATTTTCCCATCCCACAAATCTTCAGCCAATCATATCCCTTCTTTACCCCCGTGGGCCCCACCTTACCTCTCTCTATCTCTCTCTCTCTTTCTCTCTCCTCCTCAAATTCTCTCTCCTCTCTCTTTCCCCCCGTCTTTATCTCTCTCTCTCTCTCCCATATATTATTCCCTCCTCCTTTTCTTTCAAACGCGAACCCACCTCGCGCAACCCTAGCCGCCGTGCCCTCGCCGCCGTAGCCCCAATGCCGACACCACCATCACCGGCCTCCTCGCCCTCGTCATCTCCACTGCACCCTCCTTCCTCCTTCATCAACCCCCGTGCACCCTGCACCAGCAACCGCGGCCACCTGCACACCCCTGCACGCGTCTGCGCCACCGGGAGTCGCCGCTGGTGACCTCGTCCCCGGTCTTCGTGCGCACCCAGAAAGCCTACCTCTCCCTCCTCTCCTTCTTTCCTTCTTCCTTTTCTCGTTCTTTTCCCTGTTCTTGATTGGCCGATGGTTCCATGAAGGCACGTCACCGGAGCTCCGTCGACGCGGTCGGCAATCACGACCCCTCAACGGATCATCGTGAGAAACCTCTTCTCAGATCCTCTTTTCCCTTCTTCTTTATTTTCTTTTCTTTTCTTGTTGCATCCTGATCGTTCGCTGTTTTACATCTCGCCGGAATCCGATGATGCCGACGACGAATCACGACGTTCCAGCGTGGTACCCTGACCCGTGTAGCTTCACTGTTCGTCGTTTGGGTTCATTCCGTGAACCGTGCACCCGTCGTGAGTTTCCCCACCGACGTTTTACGTTCCGTTTTCCCGATTCGCGACCCGTCGAGGCAAGTACCCCTTGCTACAAGCTAAATAATATTTACTTACACATTGATAACACCCTAAACCTATAGTTTTAACTTTAGTACGATCATTTCCCATTTTCGTGTTCAATATTTTTATATATCATTTTATCTTTCAAACTTGGAACCTACCTTTTGTAATTACTTTATTGAACCTAATAACCACAATTACATGTTTTAATTACACTTTCACAAATGACGTAGCCTACGGCACTTCATCTATCGTTTTACTCCATTCGGACACTTGTGCGAATTTAATCTGTATTAGCTGTGATTCCGTCCATTGAACCCATATATAAATCATTGCACCTAAAAGGTTCTTAAAACTTGTTAACATGATTTAACGGCCAAAATTGTCATACTGTATTCTTATGTTGTTGAAATCATCTCTGAAAACACAACTGATAATTGTACTGCTAATTAATTGAATCTGCTTATGGTTTAATTCCTTGCTTAGATTAGGTTATTGACAACCGTGCTGGATTTTGTAACTGATTATGAGCACACCCATGATATCATTTACATCTTGACATGACTTGCTACATATATATTGATTGACCCGACATGGTACCGTATACTGCTTGACTTGACCTGATGTACCATGACCTGACCCGTTACTTGATCTTGTGTCTAATGCCAACAAACCTGACATATAGTCCTCATGGACCGTTCCTGTTGTCTATCCAGACAAACCTGCTTACCTGATCCGGTGTTGGCATTAGTTTCTTGATTACGGGATACTTGACTTGACATACACATATAGCTTGGGGGTATGGAGAAATCAAAGGTGAAACCTGACTTGTAACTCAACAGTTCGCTACCTGTTCTGATCAGTTTAGAGGTAGGCCAGCCTTGGAATGATGCTGCTAACATCATTCATCTGTGCACATTCCTGTTTGGTGCCTAGCGGCATGTCTCGGTTTCAGCACCGAGAATCTGGGGCCGTGGTCCCGGGTATGTACGGGATACTATTGAGTTACATCGATGATTCATCAATTTGGTTTCAAAGACTTTAGGACAGAGAACCTGATAGAACAGTTTAGTTTACCCACTGCACTGCTTTGATTTATATTACTGTTACCCTTGCTTTATTCATGTTTATATTCGTATTCCTTGTTACCCTGTTTATTATGTTATTAATTGATGACTTGACGCGATGACGTCTTGGTTTTTCATGGCCCAGATTCGGTACCGCTGTCGCAGTCCGAGCAGAAGTACTTTAGCCGACAGGCTGAGCTGTGAGTGTCAGCAGTAGTTAGCTTTTCTTTCCAGCATTTTTATTCCTGATGTGAGCCCACATTATGGGACGTACATTACAGTTATTTTTATTGGATCTTTTGCTTCCGCATTTTATTATTCTTGACTCATGTTATCTTGGATTATGGACATATTTAGATAGTTTTATTTTGTTCTTGATAACTCTACAGCCGTAATGTGACTGTGGATGGATACTTCCTACCCACAGGTAGCATGGTTGGCTATGTCACGCGCCCACTTTAGCGTACTCTGGGAAGCGGGGCGTGACAAAATCTTAACCCCAAAAACAATACAAGCAATAATAATAATAGGCATCCCCAAGCGGGAGCTAGCTCTTCGATAATTGGCGGAAATGACCACGCAAAGATATAAATATACAACGCCAAAGGCGAGGAACAAAACACAGAAATAAAGCAAAAAAACCAAAGCATCATCATAGAACCAGAAAACAAGAATAAATACATGAGCGTGACTTGTTCATCTCAGAAAACTGCATTTTAATACCATTCATTCATTATCTATTTTTTGTATATATCGGTACTATTAACCAGTATCTCTTTAGTAAATACAGATTACAGGTATCCGTGACACAATATTGGAAACACATTCAAAATCACGGATATAACGTTTGTGAGCCGACACTTCAACCAGAACTGCAAACCGATCGATATCCAAAGAGTTATTTAGCAACAAATAAAGTGTACACAATTTTGGTCCAACACATAGCAAGTGTGCACACAACTCTTTGGCACTTGGGCCTAGGTGGTGGCTGCCATGGCAAATGGTGGGCACACATGGGGGACAAGAATATTAAATGCAAAAAGGTATGATGTGATATAAAGCATAATGTTTCCCTCCAAATCCCTGAGTTCAACCCAGGCTTCTACAAAGATATCTAGCAATACCAGTGGAATTGTCGAGAGAACACAAGACTACTACTTCAATACGAGCCAAGTTGATTGGACAAAAACCGGTGACATGCCTCTAAAAACCGGCCTCACCGGTTTTCCTATGGCCAAACTGCTCCAATTTTCTTCTTCCCATCCCTTGTTGTCACATCACCTTAATTTTATTACTTGTTTAATCTTTTTTTGTGCCTATAAAAGCCAGATCAGTGAGCAAGGGAAGGGGTCTCACATTGTGTCATTTTCTTTACACTAGATACACTTTTGTTTTCTTTTTGTTTTTGTACATAGCTAGTTTCCCTTGAGCTCCTTGCCTTCTCTTGATTTTGCAACCTCTTCATTGAGCTTGCAAGTTTATATTTTGGTTATTGAACTCAAGATTGTATCACTTGGACATAATAAAGCTTTCATTTTTCCACTTTGGGTTATTAGTATTTCTCTTGCTTTACTTACTTGCAATTTTAATTCCTGCCCTTTACTTACTTGCTCATTTTATTATCTTGCCATTTACTTTCATGCAATGTTTTTTATTCTTTTCATTGTATCATTTCATTACTCTTTTTCTATCTTGTTTTGATGTTCGTGAATATAGTGTTGTTAGGAAAAAGAATGGACTTGTAAGTTAAAGTTTTCGTTTCTCATTTCCTTTGCCCGATATTTTCCATTGAACTCCGCCCAAACCTTACGCAAGCGTCCCGTTAGGCACCCTACCCTACCAAGGTATCGGTGATACCTAACTGCGACCGGTTGCGTTCGGTTTGGCCGGAGGCGAAAGCCATGAGACAAGAACGGACGGACAAGGGTCAATGTAACAACCCTAATATTTCTATACACTTTTCTATACATTTTTTTTATAAAAAATCCATAAAGGAGTACTTTAACCTGAGCACAATATATATATAAGTAATTATTATTTTTTAAATAATTCCATTTTTAGTGTACATAAAATTGTTTAGAAATTAAAGTGTACTTGGGGTATTTAGTGTTGTTGTTACCACTTTAAGTAGTTATTTTCCCACAATAATTACAAGAAGGAGCTTGTAGCTCATTGGTAACACCTTGCACTGCTTAACCAAGCCACCATAGTTCAAATCCCATTCCCCACATTATTTTTGTATTTATTTTGTTTTAATTTCTTTTGGAAGTCAACGGTCAAAAGGCCATAACTCCCAAAATATGTACTGGACAACAAAAAGTAAATATACCAAATTGTACCCCCGAAGTATAGGGTTCCTAGGCACACTAATGTGGTCTCACAAGGCATCAACCATGCCAATTTCAAATTTTACAAGTGCCGAGAAACCCTAATACGGATCGTTAACTAGATTTTAGGCGAAAACGATAACTAGTTAACAACTTAACTAAGAGTAAACGGAAAATACAACCTTTGTAGATCCGGTCCTCCAGCTCCATAGCTCCGTGAAGAAGTCCCCTCGCTGCGATCATCGGATCCCGGGCTCTAGCATCGGCTTCATCGGAGAAATGGGCGGGATAGGTCGTCGACTTCGATGCCGAAGATGATCTACGTCGAGGCAACACAAGATCAAGCTCCAACTTCACCAAGTCAAGAAACTTGTGAAGAAAACACCCTATACTACTTGGCAAGTGGTAGAGGATGAAGAAAAAGAAAGTGGGTTTACTTTAGAATTGGATTTCTCACTCTTTTTCTCAAGTTGCCATTAATGGTAACAAGCTTTTCTTCATTGTTGAAGAAGAAGAAGAAGAAGATAATATGATAAGTATATGTAAAATAGAAAAAAAAATGATACTTATCATATTTTCAACCATGGTTTAGTGTAGAGAACTAACTAAGGTTTAGTAGAATGGTTAGGTTTAGGAGATGAAGACAAAATGGTCACTTCAGTCAAAGATGCATAAAGCATCAAGAAACTTCATGTATGAAAGCAACCATTTTGTTTTCTTTTATCTTTTAACCCAAATGAATAGATAAAGAAATAAGTGAAATGAAACCCTAACCATTCACTAAACATGGTTTAAGTCTTTACACAAACCCAAGTTAGCATGTATCATCAAACATGATACAAACAAGTGCACAAAAGTATATCACATATACAACTTGTGTATTTCAAGTAAGAAAATCCATTTAAAGTAAACAAATACTAGTTAATGCAAAGTAATATATCAAATATATAATTATACATTAAATCATTAAATCAACACTTGATTTAACGATCCGGTCATATCGCATATAACCGGCTAATATCCAATGTATCGGCTTATCAAATCAATCCTTGATTCGATAAATAGGTTATATCACATACAACAATTCGATACATTCATCGCGAGAATAGAATACGGTATCACATACACGCATTATTCTGGTTCCCGCACATATCTCATATGCGCTTCTATTTCGTTTCGCTTGAGCCAGGAAACCTCTGTGTAGGACTCTAAACACTCGTCAATACGCCGGCAGCAGATGATGATCATATCAAACACCCACAAGCTGCAAGCGGTCTGCTAAACGTAACGGCCACCCGGGTATTGAGCGATCAGAAGATCGACGAGCAAGCCCGCTTATACTCCTGTGAATCCAACCAGTAACACTTACCGTACAGTCCGGTCTCGTCGTCTGATATGTCGCATATCTCGCCTAGGGGTGGTAAACGTCAGACCCCAATAGTTCGAAAAGTCGTGTCGATATGAGGTCTATAACAGTTCAAGAAACTACTGGTAACACTTACCAGTAAATCTCAGCAACCCTGGCCAGGGATTTCCAGTTATTGCCAATCGAACACAGCGCAACATCAACTCCCTATACCGGGAGAGACGAATCCCCTCCTATCGCTCATTGCCTCCAGGTGATTCGGGACTGTACCTAAAAACCACCGTTTTGCACGCCCTCTTGGACATGGTAAGGTGGAAATCATAGCACAGTGGGAACCACACAAGACTCTATGACGATCTCGGGTCAACAGACTACTCTGTACCAGTGTCACCAGAGAACTACCATCTGACGTAAGGTATAATACCATCTGGGAGTTCTCGGCGAGTCCGTCCAGTGTACCCAGTCTCCACTGAGCACCCATATATCATCTCCGATGTCAAACACCAATGGATATGGGATCATCCATCGCCCATCTGTATGGGTCGAGAAGGTATACGCTAGTCTACTCTGGTATATCGATGCCCCGTCTCGATACACCCACGACTAGGGACCTTGAAGGATGTACTTATGGACTACCATGTCCCCACTAGTTTGATCCGCATCATAGTCCAAGTAGTCAAGTACACATCCTAAGGGCTTTACCAACATGGAACAGAGAGACAATAGGTGTACACGTTAAGGTAAAGGGCAACCAGATACCATACTATCTTGTCGAGCAAGAAAGTCCTCCCTATATATGTCCAAGCATCCACTACAATATACATCCTATGTATAGTAATGGCCTCTAGGGCATACATATAACTAACAATCTCCCACTTGCACTAGGGCCATCTGATAGCATTGGTTGTAGTAACTCATACTCAACCATCCTAAAAATGTCTCTCTTCGGGAAAATGCCTTTGTGAGTGGATCCGCCGTGTTGTCCTCTAAGTCTGTTCTCCTAACCTCGATCACCCTGGAGATCAACCATCTCCATGATCAGGTGATACTGCCTTAGATTATGTCTGGGTCACTGATGGGACCGTGGTTCCCGGGCCATTGCCACACTTCCATTGTCACACAATGGTAGGAACCTAGTTCATCTCATGAACTAATATACACCCAAACAACCTCTTTGGTAGCGTCTTAAGTAGCGATGTATCCTGCCTTTATCGTCTAGTATGCCACGGTATCTAGCTTGGAACTCTTCCAACATACCGTCCCTTTTCTGAGGGTAAATACAATGCCTGTGACTGACATTCAGTCGTCCTTATCACCCTGGAACCTTTTCAGTGATTCTCCCCAGGATCAATTGATACCATCTCACTACAACTATGAGTATCCTAACATCCAATTAGATCTATCTCAGAGATCCAAAACCCAGGATTTAGTAGGTATCACTATGATCCTATATGGAGAATCATTGTGATAAGCGGAGATTGATCGAGCGTAGCATAGGAAACTCCTTCCCTATCAAGAGTATGTCATCCACGTACACTACGAGGATCGTTACCATACTCCCTACTACCTTTTTGTATTTACAAGGTTCATCTACCATTTTGATGAAGTCAAACTATTTGACCACTGCATCAAAACAGATGTTTCAACTCCGCGATGCCTGCTTTATCCTATAAAGTATCTTGTACACTTTTCCGCTGCTCCCACTGTTTACGAAGCCCTCTTACTGTGTACTTATAGACGCTTTCTTCTAAAACATCATTTAGAAAAGCAGTCATGACACCCAACCGCTAGATATCGCAGTCATGGTATGTAGCCATGGCAAGTAGGATCCGGATGGACATAAGCATAGCCACTGGAAAAGGTTTCATCATTATCCATGCCTGGTCGATGACGAAAACCTTTAACAAGTCTAGCTTTGAAAGTCTCAACTTTTCCATCTACACCAAGTAATCTTCTCAAGATATACTTGCTCCTGATGGGGATTTAACCCTTCAGATATAGCAACCAAAGTCCATACTTTGTTGGTGTATAAGGATTCCATCTCAGATCGCTAAGCATCCAGCCATTCTTACAGAGTCCCTACCCTTGATGGCCTGCTCGAAACTAGTTAGGCCATCATCTCATGATGCAATCCTCGCTCCCACTGTCATCGAGAAACCGAAGTATCTCTCAGGCGAATGAGGAACCCTACTAGATCGGCGGAGAGGCTGAGGTTCGTTGGAATCTACTGAATCTTTTGGTTCTACCAAATTATCTGCTGTAGTTTGTATAGCTGGAACCTTTACAGTTCTACATAACAGACCTTGCCTCGATCTTGTCCGGATTTTGCTTTTTAGACATAGGTCGGACAACTCTTAATCTTAACTAGCTTAAGACATGGGCTCTTCCCATACCATATCTCATATGGAGTGGTAGGCTGTGATCTGATTCGAACCCTATTCAATAGGTGCAGCTTCTCAAGTGCATAACTCCCAAAAAGAAATAGGTAACTCAGTAGTACTCATCATAGAGCGCATCGAATAGGGTGCAATTGCTCCGCCCCGATATACCATCGTGCTATGGTGCATACGGAGGAGTAATGCTGAGAGAGAATCTCATTCTCCTTTAGAATAGTCCTGGAATTCCGTGCTCAAGTATTCTTTTCCCTGATCGCATCAAAGGACATAATACATATACCCACATTTTGGTTCTCTACTTCTAACTTATATTCCGTGAATATCTCAAAAGGTTCGGATTTGTGTTTCAACAGGAACATATGTCTGAATCTTGAGAGATCATCAGAGAATGTAATGAAGTACAAAGAACCGGTCATAGCATGTGTAGACTGGGGACCTTTATACATCAACATGTATCATCCCAAGAGTTCACTAACTCTTTCTCTGTTTCCAATAAACAGAGCTGGTGTCATCGTATCTTTGTGACATGACCGGCAAGTTTCACAAGATGTAAATTCAAACTAATTTAAATATGCATCTAAATGTAACTTCAGCCAGTCGGGTCGCATTGATATGACCTAGTCTACAATGCCTCAAGAAGGATTCGTTCATTTCTGAACTCTTCCTCTTGTGTATGTTCTGTATACTAAGAACTGTAGTTTAATTTAGAACATCAATGCTTTTAGAAAACGTGCCTGAACCGATCAACTTTTGATATAGGAAATGTTCAAAACATTATCCAACAATACAAAATTATATCCTTTCTTTAATAATAAAGAGACTGATATGATTTTGTATATCAGGTTCGGTATCTAATAGCATTCGTTCAGAATCAATGTATTGGAATACAGGGTGACAGTGACCAACAGACTTGGCTGCAACACTTGCCCCGTTTTCTGTCTCATGAAACTTATCACCCGTTCTCAGTTCTCTACCTATCTATAGCCCTATGTAACAGATTACATATCCGGGATTCTGATCCGGTATCTCATATCCAGGACATAAAGAATACTGAGAAACAGTTCTGTATAATGAACACACCCGAAGAAGATGCATCATATGCACTTTCTTCGTTTGGGCGGCATGGGAATCTTGGTATTCCCCTAATTTCCTTCCCTGTCTCATAACAATTATAAGTTGGAGCGGGACCAACGTTCCCCAGCTCAGTATAACAAGCGGGTTCGGTCAATATTCCGTATTATTATCTTGATTAAGACATGATATGATCGCTACTAGGAGAGAGAGAAGAAAACACTCAGCGTGCGCTCTTGCATGATCAGATTGGTTATTTATTTTATCTAATCAGGATGGCTCCCACTGTTTTTATCAAATCTTCTTTCAAACCCTAAAAGGAAAGACTAGCCGGGATTAATTACACGCTACAAGTTCGCCAATCTTTCAGCCAGGTCAGTGTCGGTACTTTGAGGGAGGTCCCCCGTGCTTTCGCACGAACCTAATTAATGTAAACCTCATTTTCCCAGAGCCATAACCTCGTTAACACCTTTCTAGACACCTACTTGATCGGCTAATTGTAATGTGTAAAACTCTCCCAGAAGTAACTCTTACTCGCAGCGGGTATCGGGATCCAACTATCTCATAGAAGGTATGCAACTTCTTGCAAATTTCAACACTTGAAATTCCCGATAATATTTTTCCCCAAACGATCTATGACCTTGACAAGGTCAACAAACCATAGACCGTAAGTCAAGTTCAACCCGTCATTTCTTGATTGAATCAAACCCACCCGCACGACCCTTAACAAGGTCAACAAGGCCGTACGACTACCCTAACCCAATCTGCATCATATGCATAAGCAGATAAATACTGGTTAGCTACCGCACACCGCGCCTTGACAAGGTCAACAAATGCAGCACGAATACTAAACATGACTTATCTGAAATGACGGAGGGCTACGACAGGTTTTTCTGAAAACCTATTGCGTAATGAACTTGATATCGTTGTAGAATCAAACGATTTTAAAATGGAGTGTTTTTTAGGGTTTTCTAGTTTTGCTAAAGGAGTCACTCCCGGTGAAGGGATCTTCAGTCCTTTCCTCGTCGAATGAAGTGCGGGATATATCATATATATCACTGTGCAAAGCAGAAACTATAGAAGCAATCAAAAGACAAACCGAGGGTTGTAGCATCTGCCAGTTATTGCTAAAGGAGTCACTCCCGGCGAAGGGATCTCGGTCCTTTCCTTATCGAATAAGGTGCAGGATATATCATATATATCGCTGTGCAAAGTAAGAACTGTAGCTACTTGTTTTATTTTGAAATTCGATTCTACAACATCTTAGGTTTCTTTTATTTCATTAATCTCATTAATGAAGTCCCATCATTTAAGTTACCTAAACATCACAGATAAATACGACGTACACTTATGCCATCCGCATTCGCCTCGATGTCCCCTCGTGCACCGTTAGGTTAGGTAACTAACGGCAGAGCAGGGCAAGGCTAGCGCGGGTGTAAAACATAAGTAACATCTATATAATATATCATATATACTATATACAGTATTTATTACAGAACATATCAAATGATCACATCACAGATAACGCAGCAGAAGAATCATATGAAATATTGGATATACTAGGACGTCCGTGTTTTCAATACGAGCCAGTATAAAACACGGATTCCACGGTCGCGATGAATAGCCAAACCCACACCCCTAGACCCCTACGAGAGCGGCAAGCAACCCTACCAATTCTAGAGTTAGGAGTCCCGGACTCGACTCCTCGAGTTGGTCTCCCACTGGACTCCAGAACCCGGTTACTTATGCTCCCCTCCTTGGGTCTATCCTAGTGCGGAAAAGTAAATAATATACAGAGGGTGACATCTTCCGCAACCTGGAAGTGCCCTAATAAAAGAATATTACATACAAGTTTTTACATGAATGAAAATGAAGAACACTCATCCCACATAAACCCCCCCGGCTATTCAAACACGACGATCCAATATAACATATCCAGCAACACATAACATCACATGTCATCAACGTAAGTAAATATGCGCATCCCAATTGTTTTCGACATATAGCAACGAAACCGGCGATATCACATATTACACTTACGGTCACAGAAAAGAAAGTGTAAAACTACAACAGTTGGAATCCGCAACCTCTTTAGACATCGCATGCCTAATCAAATGAATTACTTAGACATCGCATGCCTAACAATTATAAACCCCGCATTTTAGTCTCATTATCGAAAACTCTTTTCAATACCAAGTCGGGCAATTCAACAAGATTCCCGACATCCTGATCGAATGCTCGTCGCAAATTTCAGTAGACGGCCGCACCCCCGATGCCGTCGACAAAGTGCACTAAGGCGGAACACCGCTGCCGCGAGCACCCGGACGGATGCTTTCGGCGACGGGGTTCTCCTACAGTCACTTGGTCGGGGCTATGGGGTGTAGCTGCCTATTAAGTTTACCCGGCGAGTATCCGCGTACGCTACATGATTGCGACGGACTTTTGATCGCATCAAAATTCCGTGGCAACCGATCAAGTGAGACTAAAGCGCTATGTTTATAACATTCAAATCAGTTATCTCATAACTGCTTGTGGATTCCAAGTATTGTATCCCATTCCAGATAAATAGAAAATGTTAAACTTTCCGATCGAACAATCAAACACCCAAGTTTTCCCGAAACAGATCAACATATGAAACAAGTTTAAAAACATCCAGTTCATGCCTCAGTACCAACGGTCCAACCATAGAAGGGTCAAGCCAACGCTTCACATGTGGCACGCCGTACTGCCCCAAACCCGAAGGTTCAAAGGGTAGTTCAAGACGGTCGCATAATCGAGTTAAGGTTTGTTGTCTTCTAGAGGGTCCATCGCGTTACTTGCACTACTTAGAACGTTATTAAACCACGGAAAGATCCAACACTTGGAAATTTCCCGACAGGGGAAAAAGTGGGTATTTATATCCGGTCGAACATTTTAACATATTCAAAAATTATCCGGAAAAGCTTAAAAAACAAAGTTAAATAATCCGATCAAATTATCGAGTCCCCAATACACCCCAGAAAACTCAACTCTTGAGTGAAACATAAAACTTCCCAGAAGAATCATCAAACAACAACTGAGGTTACTGTGCCAAAAGAATTCCCTGATCATTACAAACGGCCGTGGAACCGCCGCTAATACAATGTAATGGTTGCGGTTCCGCGGCAGTTTAGACGTATTACAGTCACGTGCTTCACAGTAACCCATATATTTGCCTGCTGATTTTTTTGAGAATTTTTAATTTGGAAAATTCCACTGTTTTAAAAATTATACAGAGAGGAGTGTCGTATGGGGTTTCGGGGTTCGATCGGGTTTCTAACTTCGTCTACACTTCGCCTAAGGCTCTAGCTAGGCTCTGATACCACTGTAGGGTTCCTAGGCACACTAATGAGGTCTCACAAGGCATCAACCATGCCAATTTCAAATTTTACAAGTGCCGAGAAACCCTAATACGGATCGTTAACTAGATTTTAGGCGAAAATGGTAACTAGTTAACAACTTAACTAAGAGTAAACGAAAAATAAAACCTTTGTAGATCCGGTCCTCCACCTCCATAGCTCCGTGATGAAGTCCCCTTGCTGCGATCATCGGATCTCGGGCTCTAGCGTCGGCTTCATCGGAGAAATGGGCGGGCTAGGTCGTCGACTTCGATGCCATGATCTACGTCGAGGCAACACAAGATCAAGCTCCAACTTCACCAAGTCAAGAAACTTGTGAAGAAAACACCCTATACTACTTGGCAAGTTTTAGATGATGAAGAAATAGGAAGTGGGTTCACTTTAGAATTGGATTTCTCACTCTTTTTCTCAAGTTGCCATTAATGGTAGCAAGCTTTTCTTCATTGTTGAAGAAGAAGAAGAAGAAGAAGATAATATGATAAGTATATGTAAAATAGAAAATAAAACGATACTTATCATATTTTCAACCTTGGTTTAGTGTAGAGAACTAACTAAGGTTTGGTAGAATGGTAATGTTTAGGAGATGAAGACAAAATGGTCACTTTAGTCAAAGATGCATGAAGCATTAAGAAGCTTCATGTATGAAAGCAACCATTTTGTTTTCTTTTAGCTTTTAACCAAAATGAATAAATAAATAAATAAGTGAAATAAAACCCTAACCATTCACTAAACATGGTTTAAGTCTTTACACAAACCCAAGTTAGCATGTATCATCAAACATGATACAAACAAGTGCACAAAAGTATATCACATATACAACTTGTGTATTTCAAGTGAGAAAATCCATTTAAAGTGAACAAATACTAGTTAATGCAAATTAATATATCAAATATATAATTATATATTAAATCTTTAAATAAACACTTGATTTAACGATCCGGTCATATCGCATATAACCGACTAATATCCAATGTATCGGCTTATCGAATCAATCCTTGATTCGATAACTAGGTTATATCACATACAACCATTCGATACATTCATCGCGAGAATAGAATACGGTATCACATACACGCATTATTCTCGGTCCCGCGCATATCACATATGCGCTCCTATTTCGTTTCGCTTGAGCCAGGAAACCTCTGTGTCGGACTCTAAAGACTCGTCAATACGCCGGCAGCAGATGATGATCATATCAAACACCCACAAGCCGCAAGCGGTCTGCTAAACGTAACGGCCAGCCGGGTATTGAGCGATTAGAAGATCGACGAGCAAGCCCGCTCATACTCCTGTGAATCCTACCAGTAACACTTACCGTACAGTCCGGTCTCGTCGTCTCATATGTTGCATATCTCGCCTAGGGATGGTAAACGTCAGACCCCAATAGCTCGATAAGCCGTGTCGATATGAGGTCTATAACAGTTCGAGAAACTACTGGTAACACTTACCAGTAAATCTCAGCAACCCTGGCCAGGGATTTCTGGTTATAGCCAATCGAACACAGCGCAACATCAACTCCCTATAACGGGAGAGACGAATCCCCTCTTATCGCTCATTGCCTCCATGTGATTCGGGACTGTACCCAAAATCCACCGTTTTGCATGCCCTCTTGGACGTGGTAAGGTGGAAATCAAAGCACAGTGGGAACCACACAAGACTCTATGACGATCTCGGGTCAACAGACTACTCTGTACCAGTGTCACCAGAGAACTGCCATCTGACGTAAGGTATAATACCATCTGGGAGTTCTCGGCGAGTCCGTCCAGTGTACCCAGTCTCCACTGAGCACCCGTATATCATCTCCGATGTCAAACACCAATGGATATGGGATCATCCATCGCCCATCTGTATGGGTCGAGAAGGTATACGCTAGTCTACTCTGGTATATCGATGCCCCGTCTCGATAGACCCACGACTAGGGACCTTGAAGGATGTACTTATGGACTACCATGTCCCCACTAGTATGATCCGCATCATAGTCCAAGTAGTCAAGTACACATCCTAAGGGATTTACCAACATGTAACAGAGAGACAATCGGTGTACAAGTTAAGGTAAAGGGAAACCAGATAGCATACTATCATGTCGAGCAAGAAAGTCCTCCCTATTTATGTCCAAGCATCCACTACAATATACATCCTATGTATAGTAATGGCCTCTAGGGCATACATATAACTAACATGAAGTTTCCCCGGCCTCTGGTGGTGTGACTCGGCCCGACCCGGCACCGCCGGCCGGCGACTCGGCCGACTCGGTCCGGCGCCGCCGGCCGGACTTGGCCGGACGGCCGAGTCACCAACAGAGAAAAGTTGCTCCTTGACCTTGTCAACCCTCCTGCACACTTATTATACCTAGATCGGTTTTAAAATGACCAATAAGTATCTTTTACTCCTATATTTAATGAATTTTTAATGATTTTATATATTTTTTATTAAAACCGTAACTTTAGCCTTACCCTATATAAACCACCGATACCCTCTACCCTCTCATCACTTTTTCTAAGTCCACTCTCCCAAAATTCCAAGAAAACTTCGTACGTGAGAAAACGAGCAAAAGGCGAAGCGCTGACGAAATTGACGGGGAAATCACGACGATCGTACTAGGACCTCTTCACGACGTTGCGACTCACCGGCAAACCCACTACCTTCCTCTCACTCTCTAGCATTGTCCAAAACCGTAAGTCCCTCTTTTCTACCTTTCTATTCTTTCATAAAAATACGACTTTTCTAACCCGATGGAAAATGGAACAAACCGATTTCCGATTCGGTTTTCTATCAAAACTCACTTATCACCAATTTCATAATGCTTAAACATATTCATGATGACTACTAATCACATAATAACTAATTCGGATAAAGTTTCTCACATGAAATGATAACTTTTGCAATATACCGTATTTTTGCACTTAAATACCACCATGTTTAGTTTATCACATTTAACCCTTTAACATTGCCATACCTTAAAGAAGATCATGAGATAATGACCTATCTCCACACATACTCATATGTAATCATAATACGCTATCTTGAAAACTTAGAATAAGATAAATAAGATTTTACATTAAAATACCATTTTCTTAATAAAATATTTTCTAAAAGTTCTAAGTTTTAAACAATCTTAAAACAATATCTTTAAATAGGAAAATACGATAAGTTATGGACATCGATTGTTTATCTAAACCTGACTTTGTGGTGTCTAGAAAAGTGTGTATAAGGCGAGTGGTTACTTAATTAGGATCATTACTTGTAGTGGAGAGCCTCCCACACACCTGGCACTTACCTGGCCGCAATTGGCGGTGAAGAGTCGATTTGAGGCTTCTAATGACTTCTCGTTTAGACCATTTAGAAATAGGTTAGTTGGCTTAGGAAACCCTAGAATCTAAAATACGGAAATTTACACCCTTTTTCAAATAAATATCTTATCTTTATAAAACCGTTTTCTAAATGATTAGTATTTATTAAATTTTTGCAAAGCGCCACTACAACCCACCTTTGGGGAACTCGTTAGGGATAGTACGGTTTATCATGCACCCTCGGGCTTAGTAGTACGCGATTCAGACCTCCGCATGTAGCATTTGGTCTCGAAAGGTTTAAAATACGACATTTAAGAATAATGAGATTTTTGGAAAATAAAATATTTATTAAAAATTATTCTTGTATAAACATATGTATATTTATCATTTAAACACCTATTTTATTATAAGATAAAGTTTCCATCTTTTCCTAAAAATTACAAGATTAAAAGTTACATTAAAATACCATGAATTTCAAATAAATCAATAATACAAATTAATACTTTTATTTATGTAATTAGGATATTTTTACTAGAAATATCACAAAATAAAATCACACTCATTATAATAATAAAGACGAATAATAAATACTTGAGATGTATCTTGAAAACTATACAAAATTATTTTTACACAAAACCCCCTCAAGTTTTATAAAATACAATAATGACCTTAACAAATACAGAAGTTCGACTTACATTTCTTTTAGTCTGACTCGGGTTTGAGTCTGATTATTTCTGACTTGAATATGATTCAAGTCAATCTATATTCTTTAATATTCCAACCTAATATGAACACATGAATCCCAGAATCCAGTTAACAATCTATACAACTTGACTGAATCAAACCATGGATATACATCCATTATTCCGTGTTCCATTTACCTGATTATGCAGTTACACTCTGTTTACTGATATCATGGTTTTGGTTAGTCATCCAACTTATACAATGCAATACAACAATACAATCAAAACACTACGGGGTTTAAGAGGTAGATTGGTACGGAAGATGTTAAAAGTGGCACGAGTCGGTCAGACTTAAGATACCTAACATGAATCCAATTGCCGTTGTTCCGGGCCTTCTAACGGAGCCTTGTACTCTATTTTCTGTTTGCCCTGGTCTCTAGCATATAAAGACCCCTCTCGTATACACTGGCATTCTTCTGTACCAAGCTACAAACAACAGCGTTAATACAACATTACAACCATACAATACAACATTAAAAGCTACTTTCTCTCTCCTACTCTTTGTTTATTTCTCCCTTATCTTTGGGACTTAACAAGCGACCTGTTCGCTGACGACATTCTATTCTTTCTTCTTTGAATGTCGTCAGGTGTTTTGGACCCAGCAGAGATCGAGCCCACCAGTGAAGACTTGGATCAGTTTCACGAAGACCCCGAGCTTTAGACATTGTACCTTGTTCTATTATGTACATTCATTTCCTGTTATACCATTGTTTAGACATCGCTTTTCATTCCAGTTGTATTTACTTTTCATGCATTGTACAAAGAATGTTATTAATAAAGTTACTATTATTTCTATATCTCTTTTCTCTTGTGATTTACTTTTATATTGCTTAGATACGCTTAGCGTATGTACTTTTAAGTATATACGTAGCGGACCTCGTCGCGTCCCCTTCGCCGTACACTGGGAAGCGGGCTGTATGAATCCCTATCATGCAGTTCTGGTCTGCGTGAATAACCTAAGCAATATAAACACAAGAACTAGCAACTAAAATATTCTTTACAATTCATGTTCCTTGAATCTTACCATTTCATATTCCTTGAATCTTATCATTTCATATCCGTTGAATCCATCCTAACCCTACTCTTTCACACTCACGATCACCAAATTGTTTTGAAACTGTTACACCTTCCTTTTACAAATTACGAGGACGAAATTTTTATAAGGAGGGTAGAATGTAACAACCATAATTTTTCTTTACAGTTTTCTATATAATTTTTTTTAAAAAAATCCATAAAGGATTACTTTAACCTGAGCACAATATATATATATAAGTAATTTTTTTTAAATAATTACATTTTTAGTGTACAAAAAATTGTTTTTAAATTAAAGTGTACTAGGGGTATTTAGTGTTGCTTTTACCACTTTAAGTAGTTATTTTCCCACAATAATTACAAGAAGGAGCTTGAAGCTCATTGGTAACACCTTGCACTGCTGAATCAAGCCACCATAGTTCAAATCCCATGCCCCATATTATTTTTGTATTTATTTTGTTTTAATTTCTTTTGGAAGTCAACGGTCAAAAGGCCATAACTCCCAAAATATGTATTGGACAACAAAAAGTAAATATACCAAATTGTACCCCCGAAGTTTCTCCGGCCTCTGGTGGTGTGACTCGACCCGACTCGGCACCGCCGGCCGGCGACTCAGCCGACTCGGTCCGGCGCCGCCGGCCGGACTTGGCCGGACGGCCGAGTCACCAACAGAGAAAAGATGCTCCTTGACTTGGTCAACCCTCCTGCACACTTATTATACCTGGATCGATTTTAAATTGCCCAATAAATCCCTTTTACTCCTATGTTTAATGAATTTTTAATGATTTTATATATTTTTTATTAAAACCCTAACCCTAGCCTTACCATATATAAACCCCCCATACCCTCTACCCTCTCATCACTTTTTCTAAGTCCACTCTCCCAAAATTCCAAGAGAACTTGGTATGTGAGAAAACGAGCGAAAGGCGAAGCACTGACGAAATCGACGGCGAAATCCCGACGATCGTAGTAGGACCTCTTCACGACGTTTCGACGCACCGGCAAACCCACTATCTTCCTCTTACTCTCTAGCGCTGTCCAAAACTGTAAGTCCCTCTTTTCTACCATTATATTCTTTCACAAAAATACGACTTTTCAAACCCGACGAAAATCGGAACAAACCGATTTCCGATTTGGTTTTCTAGCAAAACTCACTTATCACCAATTCCATAATGCTTAAACATATTCATGATGACTACTAATCACATAACAACTAATTTGGATAAAGTTTCTCACATGAAATGATAACTTTTGCAATATACCGTATTTTTGCACTTAAATACCACCATGTTTAGTTTATCACATTTAACCCTTTAACATTGCCATACCTTAAAGTAGATCACGAGGTAATGACCTACCTCCACATACACTCATATGTAATCATAACACGCTATCTTGAAAACTTAGAATAAGATAAAATAAAATTTTACATTAAAATACCATTTTCTTAATAAAATATTTTCTAAAAGTTCTAAGTTTTAAACAATTTTAAAACAATATCTTTTAATAGGAAAATACGATAAGTTATGGACATCGATCATTTATCTAAACCTGACTTTGTGGTGTCTAGGAAAATGTGTCTAAGGTGGGTGGTTACTTAATTAGGACCACTACTTGTAGTGGAGAGCCTCCCACTCACCTGGCACTTACCTGGCCGCAATTGGCGGTGAAGAGGCGATTTGAGGCTTCTAATGACTTGTCGTTTAGACCATTTAGAAATAGGTTAGTTGGCTTAAGAAACCATAGAATCTAAAATACGGAAATTTACACCCTTTTTCAAATAAATATCTTATCTTTATAAAACCGTTTTCTAAATGCTTAGTATTTATTAAATCTTTGCAAAGCGCCACTACAACCCACCTTTGGGGAATACGTTAGGGATAGTAGGTTTATCGTGCACCCTCGAGCTTAGTAGGGCGAGATTCAGACCTCCGCAAGTAGCATTCGGTCTCGAAAGGTTTAAAATACGACATTTAAGAAAAATGAGATTTTTGGAAAATAAAATATTTATTAAAAATTATTCTTGTATAAATATATATATATATTTCATTTAAACACCTATTTTATTATAAGATAAAGTTTCCATCTTTTCCTAAAAATTACAAGATTAAAAGTTACATTAAAATACCATGAATTTCAAATAAATCAATATTACAAATTATTACCTTTATTTATGTAATTAGGATATTTTCACTAGAAATATCACAAAATAAAATCACACTCATTATAATAATAAAGACGAATAATAAATACTTGAGGTGTATCTTGAAAACTATACAAAATTATTTTTACATAAAACCCCCTCAAGTTTTATAAATTACAATAATGACCCTAACAAATATAGAACTTCGATTTACATTTCTTTTAGTCTGACTCGGGTTTGAGTCTGATTAGTTCTGACTTGAATACGATTCAAGTCAATCTATATTCTTTAATATTCCAACCTAATTTGAACACATGAATCCCAGAATCCAGTTAACAATCTATACAACTTGACCGAATCAAAGTATGGATATACATCCATTATTCCATATTCCATTTACCTGATTATGCAGTTACACTTTGTTTACTGATATCATGGTTTTGGTCAGTCATCCAACTTATACAATGCAATACAACAATACAATCAAAACACTACGGGGTTTAAGGGGTAGATTGGTACGGAAGATGTTAAAAGTGGCAGGAGACGGTCAGACTTAAGATACCTAACATGAATCAAATTGCCGTTGTTCCGGGCCTTCTAACGGAGCCTTGTACTCTATTTTCCGTTTTCCCTGGTCGCTAGCATATAGAGATCCCTCTCGTATACACTGGCATTCTTCTGTACCAAGCTACAAACAACAGTGTTAATACAACATTACAACCAGACAATACAACATTAAAAGCTACTCTCTCTCTCCTACTCTTTGTCTATTTCTCCCTTATTTTTGGGACTTACCGAGCGACCTGTTCGCTGACGACATTCTATTCTTTCTTCTTTGAATGTCGTCAGGTGTTTTGGACCCATCACAGATCGAGCCCACCGGTGAAGACTTGGATCAGTTTCACGAAGACCCCGAGCTCTAGATATTGTACCTTGTTCTATTCAGTACTTTCATTTCCTGTTATGCCATTGTTTAGGCATCGCTTTTCATTCCAGTTGTATTTACTTTTCATGCATTGTACAAAGAATGTTATTAATAAAGTTGTTGTTATTTCTATATCTCTTGTCTCTTGTGATTTACTTTTATATTGCTTAGTACGCTTAGCGTATGTACTTTTAAGTATATATGTAGCGGACCTCATCGCGTCCCCTTCGCCGTACACTGGGAAGCGTGGCGTGACAGTCAATAAGCCAGATTTCACTAATACCGTGCTTTAGTACCCTAAACCATGTTGTTGCCGATTTCCCTAGCATCAATGGTTAAGTTCGGCACAAAGGATTGAGTACAAATTTCCCTAAGTTACACTAACCTATCTAATCCTAACAACTTATACTATGCATATATACACTTAGGTTAGAAACGAACATTCCGACCCGTGCATTAACTCATGATAACAAGAACGTAAAATGCACCGTCTCCCTTCGGACAACCCGTACTCATCGCGGCTAGCTACCAAGCGAAACCTGTTGGAGATAGTACCCTCAGAGTCAATTATTGGATCACAGGCACGTGATTGCAAAGATTGATGGAGGACTTATGCCGGTAGGACAGTCTTACTCAAGATGATAGTATGCTATCTGGTTTATCTTTATCATCGTGTACCGCTTTAGGTGACTTTACAGGTCACTATTACACCTTGATAGAGCTCTTAGGATTCTTACTTGACAACCAGCAGTATGAGGTCGATAATATACGTGGGAGCTGGGGTCTATAAGCACATCCTTAAAAGGTCCCTAGTCGTGGGAGTTTCGAGACAGGGCATCGATGCTCCAGAGTAGACAACTGTATACAGTCGAGACCCCGACGAGGGGCAATGGCCGGTCTCACAAGCCACTGGTGTCAGTTGGTTCACCTAAGATGTATACAGGTGCTCATTGGGTTATGAGTACACCAGACAGGACTCGCCGGGAATATGCGAGTTGGTCTTATACCTGACGTCAGATAGCAGTTCCCTGGTGACATGTGTACAAGTTAGTTCATCGACCTGAGATCTGTTAGTTGTATGTATGCCCTAGAGGCCAGTATTGTACAGATGATGTATATTATATTGGATGCTTGGACATATATAGAGATGACTTTCTTGCTCGACATGATAGTATGCTATCTGGTTGCTCTTTATCTTAACATGTACACTAGTCTCTTTATACTGTCTTATAGTTACATGTTGGTAAAGCCTTTAGGATTTGTACTTGACTACCTGGACTATGATGCTGATCATACTAGTGGGGACATGGTAGTCCATAAGTACATCCTTCAAGGTCCCTAGTCGTGGGTGTATCGAGACGGGGCATCGATATACCAGAGTAGACTAGCGTATACGCTTCTCGACCCATGTGATGGGCGATGGATGATCCCATATCCATTGGTGTTTGACCTCAGAGATCGTATACGGGTGCTTAGTGGAGACTGAGTACACTGGACGGACTCACCGAGAACTCCCAGATGGTATTATACCTCATGTCAGATGGCAGTTCTCAGGTAACACTTGTACAGGTTAGTCTGTAGACCCGAGATCGTCATAGAGTCTTGTGTGATTCCCACTGTGCTTTGATCTCCACCTTACCACGTCCATGAGGGCGTGCAAAACGGTGGTCTTTGGGCACAGTCCCGAGTCACATGGAGGCAATGAGCGATAGGAGGGGATTCGTCTCTCCCGGTATTGGGGGTTGATGTTGCGCAGTGCTCGATTGGCCGTAGCAGGGAAGTCCCTGGCCAGGGCTGATCAGAGATTTGCTGGTAAGTGTTACCAGTAGTTTCTCGACCCGTTATGAGCCTCACATCGGCACGACTTATCGGGTTATTGGGGTTTGACATTTACCACCCCTAGACTTGATATGCGACATATCAGACGAAGAGACCGGACTGTACGGTAAGTGTTACTGGTCGGATTCGCAGGAATTTGAGCGGGCTAGCTCGTCGATATTTTGATCGCTCAATACCCGGGTGGCCGTTACGTTTAGCAGACCGCTTGCGGCTTGTGGGTGTTTGATATGATCATCATCTGCTACCGGCGTATTGACGAGTCTTTAGAGTCCTACACAGAGGTTTCCTGGCTCAAGCGAAACGAAATAGGAGCGCATATGAGATATGTGCAGGACCGAGAATAATGCGTGTATGTGATACCGTATTCCATTCTCGCGATATATGTATCGAATGGTTATATTCGATATAACCTAGTTATCGAATCGAAGATCGATTCGATAAGCCGATACATTGAATACTAGTCGGTCATGTGCGACATGACCGGATCATTGAATCAAGTGTTGATTTAATGATTTAATGTATAATTATATATTTGATATATTACTTTGCATTAACTAGTATTGGTTCACTTTAAACGGATTTTTCTCACTTGGATTCCACATTGTATATGTGATATACTTTTGTGCACTTTTTTGTATCATGTTTGATGATACTTGATCATATGGTTAAGTGAATAGAATTAAACCATGGTTATTATGATAATTAGGGTTTTGCATATTTATTTATTCATTTATTTGTTTATTCATTTATTTGGATAAGTTTAAAGAGAATGGTGGCTTTCTTTTGTCATTAGTTGAAGCTTCATGAAGCTTTGACTTCTTTAACCATTCTTGTCTTCTTGCTTAACCCTAACCCACTTAATTCACCATGGTTTATTCTCTACACTTAACCCTAGTTTAAGTTATGATAAGTATTGATTTTCTATTTCTTTATAATAGAACTTATCATAACCATCTTCATCTTCTTCTTCTTCTTCAAGCTTGCTACTTTAATGGCAACTTGAGATCTAGTGAGAGAAATCCAAATCTAAAGTGAACCCACCTCCTATTTCTTCGTCCTCTACCTCTTGCCAAGTGGTTTTGGGTGTTTTCTTCACAAGTTTCACTACTTGGTGAACTCGGAGCTTGAACTAGTGCAACCTCGACGTAGATCGTCTTTGACACGAAGCCGACGACCTTGCTCGCCCGTTTTCCCGATGAAGCCGACGAATGAGTCTAGGATTCGTGATGGACAGCGAGAGCACACCCACGTGGAGCTAAGGAAGTGGAAATCCGGATCTACAAAGGTTGTAGCATCTAACTTCTAGTTAAATAGTTAACTAGTTTCTTGTTTCGCCTAAACATCTAGTCTAAGATCCGTAGTCTAGGGTTTCTCGGCACCATAATTTTTAAATTGGCATGTTCGATGCCTTGTGAGAACTCTATAGGGTGCCTAGGAACCTTTCACTGGTATCAGAGCCTAGCTAGAGCCTTAAGCGAAGTCTAGACGGAGTTTGAAAGCAGGACGAACCGAAAACCTAACCCCAAAATAGCTCTCTGGACTTTTTCTAAAAAATGGGATTTTTGTCAATTAAAAATATGCAGAAAATCAAGCAGGGTGTTATTTGAATTACTGTGAAATACGAGGGCCTGAATCGACTTTTCCACCGCGTAACCGCGGCATGTGCTATGCACGATGCGGCAGTTCCGCGGCCGTACTGTTCCTTTGTGTGATAATTTCTGCACAGTAACTCATATAATTTAATGCTGAATTTTCTGGGATATTTTTGTTGTGACTATACAGAAGTGTATTCTGGGGTACTATTGGGAATCAAAGTTTCGATCGGATTATCAAATTTCGTCTTTGTGTTTTTCCGGATAATCTTTTGAATATGTTAAAAAGTTCGACCGGATATAAATACCCATTTTTTCCCCTGTCGGGAAATTTCCAAGTGTTGGATTTTTCCGTAGTTTAACGACGTTCTAAGTAGTGCAAGTAACGCGATGGACCCTCTAGAAGACAACAAACTTTAACTCGATTATGTGACCGTCTTGAACTGCCCTTTGAACCTTCGGGTTTGGGGCAGTACGGCGTGCCACATGTGAGGTATTGGCTTGACCCTTCTACGGCTGGACCGTTGTTACTGAGGCACGAACTGAATGTTGCTAGACTTATTTCATGTGTTGAGCTGTATCGGGAAAACTTGGGTATTCGACTGTTCGATCGGAAAGTTTAACATTTTCTGTTTTTCTGGAATGTGATACAATAATTGGAATTCACAAACAGTTATGAGATAACTGGATGAATGCTATAAATCTAGCAGTTTAGTCCCATATGATATTGAAAAGAGTTTTCGATAATGAGACTAAAATGCGGGATTTATATCTGTTAGGCATGCGATGTCTAAAGAGGTTGCGGA
Organism: Agapanthus africanus; assembly: GCA_030015575.1. Classification (NCBI taxonomy): domain Eukaryota; kingdom Viridiplantae; phylum Streptophyta; class Magnoliopsida; order Asparagales; family Amaryllidaceae; genus Agapanthus; species Agapanthus africanus. The sequence goes on from JASDDO010000029.1 coordinate 224,439,112, forward strand.
TTCCAACTGTTGTAGTTTTACACTTTCTTTTCTATGACCGTAAGTGTAGTATGATCATATCGCCGGTTTCGTTGCTATACGTCAACGACAATTGGGGTATGCATACTTACTTACGATGATGACATGTGATGTTATGTGTTGCTGGATATGTTATATTGGATCGTCGTGTTCGAATAGCCGGGGGTTTTTATGTGAGATGAGTGTTTTCCATTTTCATTCATGTAATATTCTTTTATTTGGGGCACTTCCAGGTAGCGGAAGATGTCACCTTTTGTATATTATTTACTTTTCCGCAATAGGATAGACCCAAGGAGGGGAGCACAAGTAACCGGGTTCTGGGGTCCAGTGGGAGACCAACTCGAGGAGTCGAGTCCGGGTCTCCTAACCCTAGAATTGGCAAGGTTGCTTGCCGCTCTCGTAGGGGTCTAGGGGTGTGGGATTGGCTATTCGTTACGACCGTGGAATCCGTGTTTTATACTGGCTCGTATTGAAAACATGGACGTCCTAGTATATCCAATATTTCATATGTTTATTCTGCTGCGATATCTGTGTTGTGACTCTGTGATGGATATAGTATATAGTATATATGATATATTATATAGACGTTACTTATGTTTTACACCCGCGCTAGCCCTGCCCTGCGCTGTCGTTAGTTACCTAACCTAACGGTGCACGAGGGGACATCGAGGCGAATGCGGATGGCATAAGTGTACGTCATATCTATCTGTTATGTTTAGGTATTTAAATGATGTGACTTCATTAATGTGATTAATGAAAGATAAGAAACCTAAGATGTTGTGGAATCGAATTTTAAAATAAAACAGGTAGCTACAGTTCTTGCTTTGCACAGCGGTATATATGATATACCCTGCACCTTATTCGATGAGGAAAGGGCCGAGATCCCTTCACCGGCAGTGACTCCTTTAGCAATAACTGGCAGATGCTACACACTCGGTTTGCTTTTGACTGCTTTTGGGTTTTTGCTTTGCACAGTGATATATATGATATATCCCACACCTCATTCGACGAGGAAAGGGCCGACGATCCCTTCACCGGGAGTGACCCCTTTAGCAAAACTGGAAAAGCCTCAAAATAACTCCATTTTAAAACTTCATTTGATTCTATAACGATATCAAGTTCATTACGCTCATGGCTTTCAGAAAAACCTGGCGTAGCCCTCCGTCATTTCAGATAAATCCTACTTAGTATTCGTGCTATGTTTGTTGACCTCCGTCAAGGCGTAGTGTGCGGTAGCTAACTAGTATTTGTCTGCTTATGCATATGATGCAGATTGGATTAGGGTAGTCGTACGACCTTGTTGACCTCCGTCAAGGGTCGTGCGGGTGGGTTTGATTCAATCAAGAAATGACGGGTTGAACTTGACTTGCACCCTGTGGTTTGTTGACCTCCGTCAAGGTCATAGGATGCTTGGGGCAAAATATTATCGGGAATTTCAAGTGTTGAAATTTGCAATGAGATTGCAAACCTTCTATGAGATAGTTGGATCCCGATACCCGCTGCGAGTAAGAGTTATTCCTGGGAGAGTTTTATACATTGCAATTAGCCGTTCAAGTAGGTGTCTAGAAAGGTGTCAACGGGGTTACGCCTCTGGGAAAACGAGGTTTACATTAATTAGGTTCGTGCGAAAGCACGGGGGACCTCCCTCAAAGTACCGACACTGGCCTGGCTGAAAGATTGGCGAACTTGTAGTGTGTAATTAATCCCGGCTAGTCTTTCCTTTTAGGGTTTGGAGGAAGATTTGATAAAAAGCAGTGGGAGCCATCTTGATTAGATAAGATAATAACCAATCTGATCTTGCACGAGCATACGCTAAAGTGTTTTCTTCTCTCTCTCTCCAGGTAGCGACCATTTCATGCCCTAATGAAGATAATAATATGGATGTATTGACCGAACCCGCATGTTATACTGTGCTGGGGAACGTTGGTTCCGTTCTTTCCTATAAGAGTTGTAGGAATGAACAGGATATAGGGGAATACCAGGATTCTCATGCCACCCGAATGAAGAAAGTACATGTTGATGCATTTTCTTCGGGTGTGTTAGTTACTGAGAACTGTTTCTCTATTTGCTCTACGTCCTGGGTATTGGATACCGGGTCAGGATCCAATATATGTAATCAGTTACATGGGCTCAGGAAAGGTAGAGAACTTGGAGAAGGTGATAAAGACATTAGAGTTGGAAATGGTGCAATTTTTGCAGCTAAGACTGTCGGGGAATATCACCTTGTATTACCAACTGGTAATACATTGGTTCTGAACGAATGCTATTACATGCCGAACCTGATATGCAACATTATATCGGTTTCTTTATTAAGTAAAGAGGGATATAATTTTGTATTACAGGACAATGTTATGAACATTTTCCGTAACCAAAAGTTGGTTGGATCAGGCACGTTGTGCAATGGCATTTATGTTCTAAACCAATCAACAGTTCTGAGCATAACAAACACACACAAGAGGAAGAGTTCTGAACTGAACGAATTCTTCTTGTGGCATTGTAGACCGGGTCACATCAATGCGACACGACTGGCTAAGTTGCATAAGGATGGATATTTAAATCCGTTTGAATTTTCATCCTATGACACTTGCCAGTCATGTCTCAAAGGCAAGATGACCAAAGCTCCGTTTACGGGACACGGAGAAAGAGTTATCGAACTCTTGGGACTGATACATAGTGATGTAAGCGGTCCCATGTCTACACATGCCAGGGATGGTTCTTCGTACTTCATTACATTCACTGACGATCTCTCTAGATTCGGATATGTGTTCCTGATGAAACACAAATCAGAAGCTTTTGAGAAATTTAGAGAATATAAACAAGAAGTCGAGAACCAAACCGGAAAAAGTATTAAAATCCTTCGATCAGATCGAGGAGGTGAATACTTGAGCAATGAATTCCTGGACTTCCTAAAAGAGAATAGGATTCTCTCTCAGCTAACTCCTCCATATACACCACAGCACAACGGTGTATCGGAGCGGAGAAACCGCACCCTATTAGATATGGTGCGCTCTATGATGAGTGTAGCTGAGTTACCTGTTTCCTTCTGGGGATATGCACTGGAAACAGCAGCATACCTACTGAACAGGGTTCCCACCAAATCTGTGCCTACCACACCATATGAGATATGGGAAGGGAAGAGACCATATCTTAATTTTATAAAGATATGGGGTTGCCCGGCCTATGTCAAAAGACAAAAAACGGACAAACTCGAGGCAAGATCTGTTTTGTGTAAGTTTGTTGGATATCCCAAACATTCGCGAGGGTATATCTTCTACCACAGTGAGGAACAAAGAGTATTTGTTGCTCAACATGCCACCTTTTTAGAAAAGGAATTTCTTGCAAAAGAGATTAGTGGCTCTGAGGTAGAACTGGAAGAGGTTCCAGCTGAACAAAACACAATAGAAGATTTAGTGGAACCAGAGGATTCAGTAGCTCCCAATGAACCTCAGCCACTCCGCCGATCTAGTAGGGTTCCTCGCCAACCTGAGAGATACTACGGTTTTCTCATGGATGGTGGGAGCGAGGATTGCATCATGGAGGATGATGACCCAACTAGCTTCGAGCAGGCCATCACGAGTAGGGACTCAGTGAAATGGCTGGATGCTATGCAGTCCGAGATGGAATCCATGTACACTAACAAAGTATGGACTTTGGAAGTTGCTCCTGAAGGGGTAAAACCCATTGGGAGCAAATGGATCTTCAAGAAGAAACTTGGTGTAGATGGGAAAGTGGAGACTTTCAAAGCTAGACTTGTAGCAAAGGGTTTTCGTCAAAGACCAGGTGTGGACTATGACGAAACCTTTTCTCCAGTGGCTATGCTTAAATCCATCCGAATCATGCTTGCCATTGCTGCCTTTCATGACTACGAAATCTGGCAAATGGATGTTAAGACCGCCTTTCTAAATGGTGATTTAGAAGAGTGCGTGTACATGACTCAGCCAGAGGGCTTCGTAGACAGTGGGAGCAGCGGGAAGGTGTGCAAGCTGCTTAAATCCATTTATGGATTAAAGCAAGCATCGCGGAGTTGGAACATCTGCTTTGACGTCGTTATCAAAGAGTTTGATTTCGTCAAAAATCCAGATGAACCTTGTATCTGCAAGAAGGTGGCAGAGAGTAAGGTTGTCTTCCTCGTATTGTACGTGGACGACATACTCTTGATAGGAAATGATATTCCTATGCTGCAAGCGGTCAAGCTCTTCTTATCACAAAGATTCTAAATGAAAGATCTTGGTGATGCCTCCTGCATATTGGGAATTAGGATCTATAGAGATAGATCCAAACGGATTTTGGGATTGTCCCAATCCAGGTACATTGACACCATACTAAAGAGGTTTAGTATGGAAGAGTCCAAGCGTGGGAACTTGCCCACGATCTCTGGAGTCACTCTCTCCAAAGAGATGTCTCCCAAGACTGATTTGGAGAGAGCTCGCATGCAAGGGATACCCTATGCTTCGGCAGTAGGCTCTATCATGTATGCGATGCTATGTACCAGACCCGATGTAGCATACTCACTAAGTGTAGTGAGCAGGTATCAAGCTGATCCTGGAGAGAGTCACTGGACAGCTGTGAAAAGCATTCTCAAGTACTTACGAAGGACTAGAGATATGTTCTTGGTGTATGGTAACGGAGAGCTCCAAGTGGAGTCCTTTACCGATTCGAGCTTCCAGAGTGATAAGGACGACTCTAAGTCGCAGTCGGGCTTTGTCTTTACCCTTTACGGAGGGGCGGTTAGCTGGAAGAGTTCCAAGCAGGAAACCGTGGAAGACTCGACGATGGAGGCTGAATACATCTGTTAGTTATATGTATGCCCTAGAGGCCATTACTGTACATAGGATGTATATTGTAGTGGATGCTGGGACATATATAGGGAGGACTTTCTTGCTCGACATGATAGTATGCTATCTGGTAGATCTTTACCTTAACGTGTATACTGATTGTCTCCCTGTCACATGTTGGTAAAGCCCTTAGGATCTGTACTTGACTACCTGGACTATGATGCGGATCATACTAGTGGGGACATGGTAGTCTATAAGTACATCCTTCAAAGTCCCTAGTCGTGGGTGTATCGAGACGGGGCATCGATATACCAGAGTAGACTAGCGTGTACCTTCTCAACCCATACAGATGGGCGATGGATGATCCCATATCCATCGGTGTTTGACATCAGAGATGATATACGGGTGCTCAGTAGAGACTGGGTACACTGGACGGACTTGCCGAGAACTCCCAGATGGTATTATACCTCACGTCAGATGGCAGTTCTCTGGTGACACTGGTACAGAGTAGTCTGTTGACCCGAGATCGTCATAGAGTCTTGTGTGGTTCCTACTGTGCTTTGATTTCCATCTTACCACGTCCAAGAGGGCGTGCAAAACGGTGGTTTTTGGGTACAGTCCCGAGTCACATGGAGGCAATGAGCGATAGGAGGGGATTCGTCTCTCCCGGTATAGGGAGTTGATGTTGTGCTGTGTTCGATTGGCTATAACAGGAAATCCCTGGCCAGGGTTGCTGAGATTTACTGGTAAGTGTTACCAGTAGTATCTCGAATTGTTATAGACCTCATATCGACACGACTTATTGAGCTATTGGGGTCTAACGTTTACCACCCCTAGGCGAGATATGCGACATATCAGACGATCAGACCGGACTGTTCGGTAGTGTTACTGGTTGGATTCACTGGAGTGTGAGCGGGCTTGCTCGTCGATCTTCAGATCGCTCAATACCCGGGTGGCCGTTATGTTTAGCAGACCGCTTGCGGCTTGTGGATGTTTGATATGATCATCATCTGCTGCCGGCGTATTGACGAGTCTTTAGAGTCCTACACAGAGGTTTCCTGGCTCAAGCGAAACGAAATAGGAGCGCATATGAGATATGTGCGGGACCGAGAATAATGCGTGTATGTGATACCGTATTCTATTCTCGTGATAAATATATCGAATGGTTGTATGCGATATAACCTAGTTATCGATTCAAGCGTTGATTCGATAAGCCGATATATTGTATACTAGTCGGTTGTGTGCGACATAACCGGATCATTGAATCAAGTGTTGATTTAATGATTTAATGCATAATTATATATTTGATATATTACTTTGCATTAACTAGTATCGGTTCACTTTAAATGGATTTTCTCGCTCGGTTGTGCGCATTGCATATGCGATATGATTTTGTGCACTTGTTTGTATCATATTTGATGATGCATGCAAATTAGGGTTTGTGTGAAGAATTAAACCTTGGTTAAAGAAATGGTTGGGGTTTTTATTTGATTATTCATTTATTCATTTGTTTTTATTTTTGGAAAATAAAATGCATAAAATAGAATGGTGACTTCTTTTGTTTTCTTTCATGAAGCTTCATGAACTTTTGACTTAGTCACCATTTTGTCTCATGCTTAACCCTAACCAATTCAATTAACTCAAGTTAATTCTCTACACCTAACCATGGTGAGAATTATGATAAGAATGGATTTTTATTTATTCTTTTATTCTTATCATAATACTTATCTTCTTCTTGCTCTTCTTCTTCTTCATTCTTCTTTGAAGAAAACCAAGCTCCATCAATGGTGATTGTTGGAAAAGAGTGAGAAATCCAAAACTAAAATCTACCCACTTCCTATTTCTTCATCCTCTACCTCTTGCCAAGTAGTAGAGTGTGTTTCCTTCACAAGGTTTCAAGACTTGATGAAGGTGGAGCTTGATTTAGCGATGCCTCGACGTAGATCATCTTCGGCATGGACATCGACGACCTAGCTTGCCCATTCTCCGACGAAGCCGACGCTAGAGCCCGGATTTGATTTGGACAGCGGAGAAGACCTCATCTCGGAGCCGTGGAGGTGGAGGACCGGATCTACAAAGGTTGTATTTCCGTATCTCTTAGTTAAGTGTTAACTAGTTAGCTTTTTCGCCTAGTTTTCTAGCAAACGATCCGTAGTCGGGTCTCTCGGCACCTAGAATTTTTGAAAATGGCATGTTCGATGCCTTGTGAGACCTCATTAGGGTGCCTAGGAACCCTACAGTGGTATCAGAGCCTAGCTAGAGCCTTAGGCGAAGTCTAGACGGAATTTGAACTCCGATCGAATCAAAACCAAAACCCCAAAATAGCTCTCTGTCCTTTTTTCAAAAACTGGGATTTTTTCAAATTAAAAATTGCTAAAAAATTCAGCAGGGAAAATTAAGAATTACGGTGCAAAAAGTTTCTGGTGAACAGTGATTTGTGCGGCGGAACCGCGGCAGAAGCTTGGCTTCTGCGGCGGTTCCGCGGCCTTATGGTGACGTCAGCCCTTATGCTTTGCACAGTAATTCCTGATAAATTATGCTGAGTTTTCTGGGAATTTTTAAAATTGATTCAAGAGTTGAATTTTTCTGCTGTGTTTTTGGGGATTCGGTGTTTCGATCGGAGTATCAAATTTTGTCTGTGTGGCTTTCCGGATAAATTTTAGAATATGTTAAAAAGTTCGACCGGATATAAATACCCAATTTTTCCCCTGTCGGGAAATTTCCAAGTGTTGGATTTTTCCGTAGTTTAACGATGTTCTAAGTAGTGCAAGTAACGCGATGGACCCTCTAGAAGACAACAAACCTTAACTCGATTATGTGACCGTCTTGAACTGCCCTTTGAACCTTCGGGTTTGGGGCAGTACGGCGTGCCACATGTGAGGCATTGGCTTGACCCTTCTACGGCTGGACCGTTGCTACTGAGGCACGAACTGAATGTTGTTAGACTTATTTCATGTGTTGATCTGTTTCGGGAAAACTTGGGTGTTCGATTGTTCGATCGGAAAGTTTAACATTTTCTGTTTATCCGGAATGGGATACAATAATTGGAATTCACAAGTAGTTATGAGATAACTGAATGAATGTTATAAACATAGCACTTTAGTCTCACTTGATCGGTTGCCACGGAATTTTGATGTGATCAAAAGTCTGTCGCAATCACGTAGCGTACGCGGATACTCGCCGGGTAAACTTAATAGACAGCCTCACTCCATAGCCCCGACCAAGTGACTGTAGGAGAATCCCGTCGCCGAAAGCATCCGTTCGGGTGCTCGCGGCAGCGGTGTTCCGCCTTGGTGCACTTCGTCGACGGTATCGGGGGTGCGGCCGCCTACTGAAGTTTGCGACGAGCATTCGATCAGGATGTCGGGAATCTTGTTGAATTACCCGACTTGATATTGAAAAGTGTTTTCGATTTTGAGACTAAAATGCGGGGTTTATAATTGTTAGGCATACGATGTCTAAGTAATTCATTTGGTCAGGCATGCGATGTCTGAGGTGGTTGCGGATTCCAACTGTTGTAGTTTTACACTTTCTTTTCTGTGACCGTAAGTGTAATATGTGATTTCGCCGGTTTCGTTGCTATATGTCAACGACAATTGGGATGGACATATTTACTTACGTTGATGACATGTGATGTTATGTGTTGCTGGATATGTTATATTGGATCGTCGTGTTTGAATAGCCAGGGGTTTTTATGTGAGATGAGTGTTTTTCATTTTCATTCATGTAAAAACTTGTATGTAATATTCTTTTATTGGGGCGCTTCCAGGTTGCAGAAGTTGTCATCGTTTGTATATTATTTACTTTTCCGCACTAGGATAGACCCAAGGAGGAGGGCGCAAGTAACCGGGTTCTGGAGTCCAGTGGGAGGCCAACTCGAGGAGTCGAGTCCGGGTCTCCTAACTCCAGAATTGGTAGGGTTGCTTGCCGCTCTCGTAGGGGTCTAGGGGTGTGGGTTTGGCTATTCATCACGACCGTGGAATCCGTGTTTTATACTGGCTCGTATTGAAAACACGGACGTCCTAGTATATCCAATATTTCATATGTTTCTTCTGCTGCGATATCTGTGATGTGATCATGTGATGTTCTGTGATAGATACAGTATATAGTATATATGATAAATTATATAGACGTTACTTATGTTTTACACCCGTGCTAGCCCTGCCCCGCTCTGCCATTAGTTACCTAACCTAACGGTGCACGAGGGGACATCGAGGCGAATGCGGATGGCATAAGTGTACGTCGTATTTATCTGTGATGTTTAGGTACTTAAATGATGGGACTTCATTAATGAGATTAATGAAATAAAAGAAACCTAAGATGTTGTAGAATCGAATTTCAAAATAAAAAGGTAGCTACAGTTCTTGCTTTGCATAGCGGTATATGTGATATATCCTGCACCTTATTCGATGAGGAAAGGACCGAGATCCCTTCACCGGGAGTGACTCCTTTAGCAATAACTGGCAGATGCTACACACTCGGTTTGTCTTTTGATTGCTTTTAAGTGTTTTTGCTTTGCACAGAGGTATATGTGATATATCCTGCACCTCATTCGACGAGGAAAGGACCGACGATCCCTTCACCGGGAGTGACTCCTTTAGCAAAACTAGAAAAGCCTAAAAAACACTCCATTTCAAAATTCATTTGATTCTACAACGATATCAAGTTCATTACGCAATAGTTTTTCAGAAAAACCTGTCGTAGCCCTCCGTCATTTCAGATAAATCCTGTTTAGTATCCGTGCTGCGTTTGTTGACCTTGTCAAGGCGCAGTGTGCGGTAGCTAACCAGTATTTATCTGCTTATGCATATGATGCAGATTGGGTTAGGGTAGTCGTGCGGCCTTGTTGACCTTGTCAAGGGTCGTGCGGGTGGGTTTGATTCAATCAAGAAATGACGGGTTGAACTTGACTTGCGGTCTATGGTTTGTTGACCTTGTCAAGGTCATAGATCGTTCGGGGCAAAATATTATCGGAATTTCAAGTGTTGAAATTTACAATGAGATAGTTGGATCCCGATACCCGCTGCGAGTAAGAGTTACTCCTGGGAGAGTTTTATACATTGCAATTAGCCGTTCAAGTAGGTGTCTAGAAAGGTGTCAACGGGGATACGCCTATGGGAAAACGAGGTTTACATTAATTAGGTTCGCGCGAAAGCACGGGGGACCTCCCTCAAAGTACCGACACTGTCCTGGCTGAAAGATTGGCGAACTTGTAGTGTGTAATTAATCCCGGCTAGTCTTTCCTTTTAGGGTTTGAAGGAAGATTTGATAAAAAGCAGTGGGAGCCATCCTGATTAGATAAAATAATAACCAATCTATTCTTTCAAGAGCGCACGCTGAGTGTTTTCTTCTCTCTCTCTCCAGGTAGCGACCATATCACGCCTTAATCAAGATAATAATACGGAATATTGACCGAACCCGCTTGTTATACTGAGCTGGGGAACGTTGGTCCCGCTCCAACTTATAATTGTTATAAGACAGAGCAGGAAATTGGGGAATACCAGATTTCCCGTGCCGCCCAAACGAGGAGAGTGCATGATGATGCATCATCTTCGGGTGTGTTCATTATATAGAACTGTTTCTCAGTGTCCTTTACGTCCTGGGTATGTGATACCAGATCAGGATCCCAGATATGTAATCTGTTACATAGGGCTACAGATAGGTAGTGAACTGAGAACGGGTGATAAGTTTCATGAGGCAGAAAACGGGGCAAGTGTTGCAGCCAAGTCTGTTGGTCACTGTCACCCTGAATTACAATACATTGATTCTGAACGAATGTTATTAGATACCGAACATGTTATGCAAAATCATATCTGTCTCTTTGTTAGTAAAGAAACGATATAATTTTGTATTGATGGATAATGTTTTGAACATTTCCTATATCAAAAGTTGATCGGTTCAGGCACGTTATCTATAAGCATTGATGTTCTAAATCAAACTACAGTTCTTAGTATATGGAACACATACAAGAGGAAGAGTTCAGAAATGAACGAATCCTACTTGAGGCATTGTAGACTAGGTCAGATCAATGTGACCCGACTAGCTAGAGTTACATATAGATGCATATTTAAATCAGTTTGAATTTACATCTTGTGAAACTCGCCAGTCATGTCACAAAGATAAGATGACCATAGCTCCGTTTGCTGGAAACAGAGAAAGAGTTACTGAACTCTTGGGATTGATACATGTTGATGTATATAAAAGTCCCCAGTCTACACATGCCAAGACCGGTTCTTTGATTTCATTACATTCTCTGATAATCTCTTTAGATTCAGACATATGTTCCTGTTGAAACACAAGTCCGAACCTTTTGAGATATTCACAGAATATAAGTTAGAAGTAGAGAACCAATACGGGTATAAGTATTATGTCCTATGATGAGATCAAGGAGGAGAATACTTGAGCACAGGAAATCCTGGACTATTCTAAAGGAGAATGAGATTCTCTCTCAGCATTACTCCTCCGTATACACCATAGCACGATGGTATATCGAGGAGGAGCAGATACACCGTATTTGATATGGTGTGCTCTATGATGAGTACTACTGAGTTACCTTTTTCCTTTTGGGAGTTATGCACTTGAGAAGTTGCATACCTGTTGAATAGGTTCGAATCAAATCAGATGCCTACCACTTCATATGAGATATGGAAAGGGAAAAGCCCATGTCTTAAGTTAGTTAAGATTTGGGGTTGTCCGACCTATGTCTAAAAGCAAAATCCGGACAAGCTCGAGGCAAGGTTAGTTATGTAGAACTGGAAAGGTTCCAGCTATACAATCTACAGCCGATGATTTGATGGAACCAAAGGATTCAATAGTTACCAACGAACCTCAGCCTCTCCGCCGATCTAGTAGGGTTCCTCACCCACCTGAGAGATACTTCTGTTTCTCTATGACAGTGGGAGCGAGGATTGCATCATGAGATGACGACCCAACTAGTTTCGAGCTGACCATCAGGAGTAAGACTCTGTAAGAATGGATGGATGCTTAGTGATCTGAGATGGAATCCTTATACACCAACAAAGTATGGACTTTGGTTGCTATATCTGAAGGGTTAAATCCCCATCAGGAGCAAGTATATCTTGAGAAGATTACTTGGTGTACATCGAAAAGGTGAGACTTTCAAAGCTAGACTTGTTAAAAGTTTGCATCATTGACCAGCTGTGGATAATGATAAAACCTTTTCAAGCAGCTATGCTTAAGTCCATCCAGATCCTACTTGCCACGGCTACATACCATGACTACGATATCTGGCGGTTGGGTGCCATGACTGCTTTTCTAAATATTGATTTAGAAGAGAACGTCTGTAAGTACACAGCCAGAGGGCTTCGTAAACAGTGGGAGCAGCGGAACGTGAACAAGATGTTTTATGTAATAAAGCAGGCATCGCGGAGTTGGAACATCTGTTTTGATGAAGTAGTCAAAGAGTTTGACATCATCAAATGGTAGATGAACCTTGTATAAACAAAAAGGTTGTAGGGAGTATGGTGGTGATCCTCGTAGAGTACGTGGATGACATACTCTTGATAAGAAAGGAGTTTCTTATGCTACGCTCGATCAATCTCCGTTTATCACAATGATTCTCCACATAGGATCAAGATGATACCTCCTAAATCCTGGGTTTTGGATCTATGAGATAGATCTAAATGGATGTTAGGATTCTCACTAGTTGTAGTGAGATGGTATCAAACGATCCTGGGGAGAATCACTGGAAGGGGTTCCAGGGTCATAAAGACGACTGAGTGTCAGTCACAGGCATTGTCTTTACCCTCAGTAAAAGGACGGTATGTTGGAAGAGTTCCAAGCTAGATACCGTGACATACTAGACAATAAAGGCTGAATATATCGCTACTTAAGATGCTACCAAAGAGGATGTTTGGATGTGTAATGGTTTATGAGATGAACTATGTTCCTCCCATTGTGTGACAATGGAGTTGTGGCTTTTGCCAAGGAACGTCCGTCCCATCAGTGATCCAGACATATTCTATGGCAGTATCACTTGATCATGGAGATGGTTGATCTCCAAGGAGATCGAGGCTAGGAGAGTAGACTCAGAGGACAACACAGCGGATCCACTCACAAAGGCCTGTTCCCAGAGAGAGACTTTTATGGGATGGTTGAGTATGAGATACTACAACCACTGCTACAGATGGCCCTAGTGCAAGTGGGAGATTGTTAGTTATATGTATGCCCTAGAGGCCATTACTGTACATAGGATGTATATTGTAGTGGATGCTGGGACATATATAGGGATGACTTTCTTGCTCGACATGATAGTATGCTATCTGGTTACTCTTTACCTTAACGTGTATACTGATTGTCTCCCTGTTACATGTTGGTAAAGCCCTTAGGATCTGTACTTGACTACCTGGACTATGATGCGGATCATACTAGTGGGGACATGGTAGTCCATAAGTACATCCTTCAAAGTCCCTAGTCGTGGGTGTATCGAGACGGGGCATCGATATACCAGAGTAGACTAGCGTGTACCTTCTCGACCTATACAGATGGGCGATGGATGATCCCATATCCATCGGTGTTTGACATCAGAGATGATATACGGGTGCTCAGTAAAGACTGGGTACACTGGACGGACTCGCCGAGAACTCCCAGATGGTATTATACCTCACGTCAGATGGCAGTTCTCTGGTGACACTGGTACAGAGTAGTCTGTTGACCCGAGATCGTCATAGAGTCTTGTGTGGTTCCCACTGTTCTTTGATTTCCATCTTACCACGTCCAAGAGGGCGTGCAAAACGGTGGTTTTTGGGTACAGTCCCGAGTCACATGGAGGCAATGAGCGATAGGAGGGGATTCGTCTCTCCCGGTATAGGGAGTTGATGTTGTGCTGTGTTCGATTGGCTATAACAGGAAATCCCTGGCCAGGGTTGCTGAGATTTGCTGGTAAGTGTTACCACTAGTATCTCGAATTGTTATAGACCTCATATCGACACGACTTACTGAGCTATTGGGGTCTGACGTTTACCACCCCTAGGCGAGATATGCGACATATCAGACGATCAGACCGGACTGTACGGTAGTGTTACTGGTTGGATTCACTGGAGTGTGAGCGGGCTTGCTCGTCGATCTTCAGATCGCTCAATACCCGGGTGGCCGTTACGTTTAGCAGACCGCTTGCGGCTTGTGGATGTTTGATATGATCATCATCTGCTGCCGGGCGTATTGACGAGTCTTTAGAGTCCTACACAGAGGTTTCCTGGCTCAAGCGAAACGAAATAGGAGCGCATATGAGATATGTGCGGGACCGAGAATAATGCGTGTATGTGATACCGTATTCTATTCTCGCGATAAATATATCGAATGGTTGTATGCGACATAACCTAGTTATCGATTCAAGCGTTGATACGATAAGCCGATATATTGTATACTAGTTGGTTGTGTGCGACATAACCGGATCATTGAATCAAGTGTTGATTTAATGATTTAATGCATAATTATATATTTGATATATTACTTTGCATTAACTAGTATCGGTTCACTTTAAATGGATTTTCTCGCTCGGTTGTGCGCATTGCATATGCGATATGATTTTGTGCACTTGTTTGTATCATATTTGATGATGCATGCAAATTAGGGTTTGTGTGAAGAACTAAACCTTGGTTAAAGAAATGGTTAGGGTTTTTATTTGATTATTCATTTATTCATTTGTTTTTATTTTTGGAAAATAAAATGCATAAAATAGAATGGTGGCTTCTTTTGTTTTCTTTCATGAAGCTTCATGAACTTTTGACTTAGTCACCATTTTGTCTCATGCTTAACCCTAACCAATTCAATTAACTCAAGTTAATTCTCTACACCTAACCATGGTGAGAATTATGATAAGAATGGATTTTTATTTATTCTTTTATTCTTATCATAATACTTATCTTCTTCTTGCTCTTCTTCTTCTTCATTCTTCTTTGAAGAAAACCAAGCTCCATCAATGGTGATTGTTGGAAAAGAGTGAGAAATCCAAAACTAAAGTCTACCCACTTCCTATTTCTTCATCCTCTACCTCTTGCCAAGTAGTAGAGTGTGTTTCCTTCACAAGTTTTCAAGACTTGATGAAGGTGGAGCTTGATTTAGCGATGCCTCGACGTAGATCATCTTCGGCATGGACATCGACGACCTAGCTTGCCCATTCTCCGACGAAGCCGACGCTAGAGCCCGGATTTGATTTGGACAGCGGAGAGGACCTCATCTCGGAGCCGTGGAGGTGGAGGACCGGATCTACAAAGGTTGTATTTCCGTATCTCTTAGTTAAGTGTTAACTAGTTAGCTTTTTCGCCTAGTTTTCTAGCAAACGATCCGTAGTCGGGTCTCTCGGCACCTAGAATTTTTGAAAATGGCATGTTCGATGCCTTGTGAGACCTCATTAGGGTGCCTAGGAACCCTACAACATCGCTGCCAACGATGCTGCCAAAGAGGCTTTCTGGGTCAAAAAGTTCATTACTGAACTTGGAGTGGTTCCATCCATTGTGCGTCCAATACCTTTGTATTGCGATAACAATGGAGCGGTGGCTTTGGCCAAGGAACCCAGGTCCCATCAGCGATCAAGGCATATTCTGAGGCGGTATCACTTGATCCGGGAGATAGTTGATCGCCGGGAGATCGAGGTCAGGAGGGTTGACACGAAGGACAACACTGCGGATCCACTCACGAAGGCCATTCCCCAGATACAGTTTGAGAGACTCTTCGAGATGCACGGTATGCGATACTACAGCAGCTGGCCCTAGTGCAAGTGGGAGATTGTTAGTTGTATGTATGCCCTAGAGGCCAGTATTGTACAGATAATGTATATTATATTGGATGCTTGGACATATATAGAGATGACTTTCTTGCTCGACATGATAGTATGCTATCTGGTTGCTCTTTATCTTAACATGTACACTAGTCTCTTTATACTGTCTTATAGTTACATGTTGGTAAAGCCCTTACGATTTGTACTTGACTACCTGGACTATGATGCAGATCATACTAGTGGGGACATGGTAGTCCATAAGTATATCCTTCAAGGTCCCTAGTCGTGGGTGTATCGAGACGGGGCATCGATATACCAGAGTAGACTAGCGTATACGCTTCTCGACACATGTGATGGGCGATGGATGATCCCATATCCATTGGTGTTTGACATCAGAGATGGTATACGGGTGCTCAGTGGAGACTGAGTACACTGGACGGACTCACCGAGAACTCCCAGATGGTATTATACCTCACGTCAGATGGCAGTTCTCAGGTGACACTTGTACAGGTTAGTCTGTAGACCCGAGATCGTCATAGAGTCTTGTGTGATTCCCACTGTGCTTTGATCTCCACCTTACCACGTCCATGAGGGCGTGCAAAACGGTGGTCTTTGGGCACAGTCCCGAGTCACATAGAGGCAATGAGCGATAGAAGGGGTTTCGTCTCTCTCAGTATTGGGGGTTGATGTTGTGCAGTGCTCGATTGGCCGTAGCAAGGAAGTCCCTGGCCAGGGCTGATCAGAGATTTGCTGGTAAGTGTTACCAGTAGTTTCTCGACCCGTTATGAGCCTCACATCGGCACGACTTATCGGGTTATTTGGTTCTGACGTTTACCACCCCTAGACTTGATATGCGACATATCAGACGAAGAGACCGGACTGTACGGTAAGTGTTACTGGTCGAATTCGCAGGAGTGTGAGCGGGCTAGCTCGTCGATCTTCTGATCGCTCAATACCCGGGTGGCCGTTACGTTTAGCAGACCGCTTGCGGCTTGTGGGTGTTTGATATGATCATCATCTGCTACCCGGCGTATTGACGAGTCTTTAGAGTCCTACACAGAGGTTTCCTGGCTCAAGCGAAACGAAATAGGAGCGCATATGAGATATGTGCAGGACCGAGAATAATGCGTGTATGTGATACCGTATTCCATTCTCGCGATATATGTATCGAATGGTTATATTCGATATAACCTAGTTATCGAATCGAAGATCGATTCGATAAGCCGATACATTGAATACTAGTCGGTCATGTGCGACATGACCGGATCATTGAATCAAGTGTTGATTTAATGATTTAATGTATAATTATATATTTGATATATTACTTTGCATTAACTAGTATTGGTTCACTTTAAACGGATTTTTCTCACTTGGATTGCACATTGTATATGTGATATACTTTTGTGCACTTTTTTGTATCATGTTTGATGATACTTGATCATATGGTTAAGTGAATAGAATTAAACCATGGTTATTATGATAATTAGGGTTTTGCATATTTATTTATTCATTTATTTGTTTATTCATTTATTTGGATAAGTTTAAAGAGAATGGTGGCTTTCTTTTGTCATTAGTTGAAGCTTCATGAAGCTTTGACTTCTTTAACCATTCTTGTCTTCTTGCTTAACCCTAACCCACTTAATTCACCATGGTTTATTCTCTACACTTAACCCTAGTTTAAGTTATGATAAGTATTGATTTTCTATTTCTTTATAATAGAACTTATCATAACCATCTTCATCTTCTTCTTCTTCTTCAAGCTTGCTACTTTAATGGCAACTTGAGATCTAGTGAGAGAAATCCAAATCTAAAGTGAACCCACCTCCTATTTCTTCGTCCTCTACCTCTTGCCAAGTGGTTTTGGGTGTTTTCTTCACAAGTTTCACTACTTGGTGAAGTCTGAGCTTGAACTAGTGCAACCTCGACGTAGATCGTCTTTGACACGAAGCCGACGACCTTGCTCGCCCGTTTTCCCGATGAAGCCGACGAATGAGTCTAGGATTCGTGATGGACAGCGAGAGCACACCCACGTGGAGCTAAGGAAGTGGAAATCCGGATCTACAAAGGTTGTAGCATCTAACTTCTAGTTAAATAGTTAACTAGTTTCTTGTTTCGCCTAAACATCTAGTCTAAGATCCGTAGTCTAGGGTTTCTCGGCACCATAATTTTTAAATTGGCATGTTCGATGCCTTGTGAGAACTCTATAGGGTGCCTAGGAACCTTTCAAGATCATCATCTGCCTCGTATGAGTTCCTACTGTACTTTGTTTACTACCCTACCATACTCAAAGGAGACGTGCAAACAGGTTTTAGTTGGATACAGTCCCGAGCCACATGGAGGCAGTGAGTGGATCTGCAGGGGTTCGTTTCTCCCAGTATTGGGGGTGAGGTCGCGCTGTGTCTAGGAGAGCCATTATAAGAAGTCCTTGGCCAAGGCAGGAGATTTACTGGTAGGTATTCCAGTAGTATCTCAGGGTGTTCTGGGCTACACTCCGACACGACTGGTACCGCTTTTGGGGGTCTGACTTTTACCAACCCCCTTGGCCCGCCATGCGATACTCATAGACGAACGGACCGGACTGTACGGATATTGTCATTGACAGGCTCAGTAGGGTGTCAGGATGAGTTCGCTCATCGACGTCCCTTTTGGTTAATACCTGATAGCCCGTTATGTATGGCTAATACCTCTGACGTGCTAGTGGTTAAATCCACAGCCAAGGGATTGACGAGTGTTTAGAGTCCCCCACAGACCGTTTTCTCAAGTTTCGTGCGAAACCCTGTAGAAGCCGTATGGAGATATGGCAGGGTTCGATCTTATACGTGCGGTATTGCACGGATCATGATCGGACGGATAATACTAGCGGGCTTTGGTATTAAGACGGATCCTAGTATTGTACAGTGTAGATTTTGTCTCGTTGTATTTGTATTCGGTCGGAATACAAATGCGGGTATGTATATACAGTCACGGGGTTTTCCTGTAATTTATTACGGGATCAGTTTTTTGGAAGTTGCCAGTTTGCATTCCGTTTCGGCCATTTTCCTTTGTTTCTTTCCTTGGCTGAAAAATGGTGGAGGAGGGCTAATTTGCAAATGTGCAAATTAGCAATTTGGAGGGTTGTTTTTACAAGTAGTTGCATCATGATGGTTTCATGATGGTTCCACCATCACTTGACTTCCTTGGATAATCATTGCTTGACTTTTGTGTGTTGAGATGAGTGATGGGTTTTGGAGTGAGGTTTTTGTTGTGATGATTCTTGATCATCATCACCCTTTCTCTCTCTTTGATGTATTATTGCTTCCCCCCCTTTTTGTTTAACTCTCTCTCTCAATCTCCTAGATATGGCCGGCCACAACAAGATGGGGGGCTGTCCAAATTTTTGGGTAGGGTTTGTTCTCATTTTTGCTTGCAAAATTCCCTTTGTTCATCACAAAATGCTTGCACCTCCTTCTCCACTCAATACATGGCAACATCCTTAACCCCATTGAGACAAAGTGATCCACACTTAGCCTACAGTATCCTTGGGCATGTCGGCTAGCCAACTTCGTGCACGAGTTGCCTCGGTCCAGAGGTGGGAACCCGTAAAAGAACGCGGCGATGTGGTGCCCTTCCGATGAGGAGATGAAGACCGGAGATTCCGCGGGGAGATCGGGACGACGATGAGAAGACCGAAGGACACGGATCGCTCGGTATATCTCTCTACCCCTTCTCTTGTTAGCTAGGATTAGGTTAATGGCCCGATCCGGGTTTAAAGTGCGCGGTGGTGCCGGTTTTAAAGTTTAAAGAAAAGTATCGTTTCCGCATTTTGGCTTCGGATTGACGGCCGGGCCGCCGCCGTGCACTTACACTGGTATCAGAGCCACGCCATAAACCTAGTCTAGCTTGCTCTAACATGTTTACAAGTTCGATCGATCGAATTTTCCAAAAACCGCGTTTTTCATGCATCAGTTTTCTGTCGAATTTTTTTTTGCTCGAAAAATTTTTAGTACATTGCAGAAATACGTGCAGGGAATTCGAAGCATCCTGTGAAAATTTGGTCGCGTGAAGTCACTTTTCCACCGCAGAACCGAGGCCAAACCCACTCATTGGCCGCGGTTCCGCCGCTAGTTTGACTATTCGTTGCATCATATTTTTACAGTGGGCTTATGAGTTTAAAATAGGGTTTTTGGAATATTCTTTTTGGGCCAAGATTTTCTTTGAGTGCTACAGTAGTGCTTGGGGCCCACTTCGGTAAATTTGATCGATCGAAAATTTTAAACATGTTAGTTCACAGTATCTACATTATATCTGCGACTGTGAATGTCATTTGATCGGTAAATCCTGTCAACTGCTATAGCCCTTTTAGACGGATTTGCGAACGTGACATTCACATTGAAGTTCTGTGTTGCGCTGTGATGTTGCGGATTTGTCTTGGTGGATAGCCTGGAGCAATATTAGTACAGTTTGGTTATTTATGTACATTTGATATTGCGGGGCGAGCGTCCGACATGTGGACTGCCGTCACTGCCTGTTTGTATATTATTCTTTTGGGGCACGATTGGGGTGAGGTCGATGTACCCGTTGTATATTTATTTTACTTTCTGTACTAGGATTACCCCAAGGTGGGGTGCACGGATAGCCGGGTTCTAGAGGGCAACGGGACCGCATCTCATGGCGTTGAGACGGAGGGGGCTTCACTCTAGAAATGGCGGGCTATTCGCCGCACTTGTAGGGGGTACAGGTTGACCCAGGAGGGGTGCCCAAGTTACCGGATTCCATGAAGTGCTGGGTGGTCCATTCACGTTGCTGAAGGGGGTTGCCTCACTTCAGGTTTTGGCGATAACTTGCCGCGCCCGTAGGGGTCTAGGATTTCATTGCACAGGCTATGCACACGACTAGGGGAACGTCGGGTTTCAGTAGCGGCTCTATGAAACCCGGAGATCCCAGATATCTATTTTGTTCTGTGATGCTTATTACATTTCAGTGATGTTTCTTTTTATCACGCCTTGAGCGAATATTATATATTGATATTTATACTAGTAGATGTTGTATATGTTTTGCATCCGCGCTAGTCTAGTCTCCGCTCTGTCGTTAGTTAAGCAACCTAACGGGTAATGACGGGACCCAGTGGCGAATGCGGATGGCATATACGTACATCATTATTTTCGTTCTTTGTGGTGTGATCAATTGATGGGACAGCGTTGATTCGGATCAATGCAAGCTAAATAAACATATTCTGATGTTGTTGGAACAATTTTCAAAAAGCTGTTATTGCAAGGGCGTTCTCTTTTGTTTTGCACAGTGGTATTCGGTTATGAATATCCAGCACCTCAGTCGACGAGGCAAGGGCCGAGATACCTTCACCGGGAGTGACCCCTTGGACAGAAGTTTGCGTCAGGGCAATAACTTACTTATAGTGGTTTACTTTTGCTTTGTATCGTGGTATTCAGTTGGAATATCCTGCACCTCATTCTACGGGGAAAGAGCCGAGATCCCTTCACCGGGTGTGTAACACCTTAGGATATGTTTAGTGAATAATTATATTTAAATAATGGTTTTTAACAAAAAGTTTACCAAATTGTGTTTTAAATATTTTTCCTAATTTAATAAATATTTTTCCAAAATTTTCCTAGGCTTGCACACACATGTGCATGTAAACTAAGGTTTTTAAAATGAGTTTTACCATGATTAATAGCCATGGTGGGTTAATCTTGAGGATTAAGTCTTATGGGTTTTTAAGTGGGTTTAATTAGTTAATTAAAAGTTACTTTTATTTGAATTTGTTTTAGGTGTTGACTTGTGAGAGAGGGAGAGAGGGCATCATGGCTCAAGCCATGCTTGCCATTAATGAAGAGAGAGAGAGGAGGGTTGACATTTGAGTGATGGTTGTTTTCCTCTCATTTCCTTGTTTCTCTCAAGTCTCACACACACTCACACACACACTTACCTCTTCCAACCCCCAGCAGCAGCAACAGCAGCAAGCACAGCAATAGCACCAACTGAAGCCAGAAGCAGCAGCAGCAGCCAGAGGCAGTAGCAGCAGCAGCAGAGAGCAGGAGCAGCAGCACAGTGAGCAGCAGCAGCACCAGCACCAAGTGCAGCCCTTCCCTGCACCTCCTTCTTCTTTCTCCAGCTCCCTATGGTTAAGTATGAGGTATATTTCCTAAACTTATTCCCTAGTTTGCTTGGTTAGAGTAGTTTTGCATCGGTTAGTGGTTTTTAGTGTGTTTTAGTGCGATATGAGGTGTTTAGTAGGAATCTTGTGCTAGTGTGGTGTGAATTGATTTCAGTAAGTTGTTAGTGAGTTATTGAGACCATGTTAATTTAGCTTAACCCCGATTGCACTAAAATACCACCAGTTTCCCTAATTGATGCAAATCCGTCGTTTTTGAGCAAAACTGAGTTTTCTGGAACTGCTTTTGACCCGATGAGTTTAGAATGAAATTGAGAAGACTGCAGTATAGTGGATAGGTGCTGATACCCCAGATTTAACCCGACCCCCTAACTCCTTCTTGAGGCCGCCAATTAATTCGTTCTGGCTGCAATTTGCGGCCAGATGGGTATGGTTTGGGTTAGGGTTTGGTCCTGTAGGTGTCTGCTAGTATGTAGGGTGCTGTGATATATATATTTTTGTAAGTTTAGTTCTGTATAGAAATCTGGGACCAAATACCTGTTTTGCCGTTTTTCTAAACCTTCGCGACACGCGTGATACGTGAGTGGGTTTGGGGTTTTTGCGTATCGCGACGCGTCGGGGTAGTTTCAGGCGCGTGATCACACGTTTTAGCGTATCGCGCACACGCGCGATTGGTTTGCGACACGGGTTTCTAGTTGGACCGTAATGTCGCGTTTCTGTGAAATTGAGCTTATGTGTGATATATGTTATGTGATTCTAGGTTCGCAGGCCAGTGAGACGGACGCTGCGAAGAAGGGCAAGCAAGTCGTCGGCTACACTTAGCGCGAGACTCGGTTAGTAGATTTCACATCTACGGGGATATCGCCCGCATGGCGTTATGCGTCAGGGCTGATAGGACTTTATTATTATATGTTGTATGTACCCCATAGACTGTCATCGCATATTGCATTCCCTGCTACATATATATATATGCTTAGAACTGATAGAACACCGCACTATTACTAACAGTTTATGTTGCACGGGCACTATTTGCATGCTACACACACACCGTTAGTAATTGCCATGCCACACTCACTGTAGAGCTGCCATGATTTTATTGCTGTAGTTTATCTTACATATGATTGGTGGTGATTTCCTGGAAATTGGGAGCCGCATGACATCTTTAAAAACTGAAACTATTTTTAAAAAAGTGGTTTTCCCCTTATGCTCATACCATGGATTGATTTACATTGTACCTCGCATTGGATTTACTTATTGGTGATGGATTTTCATGTGATTTCTGGTTTTTGAGGACCGTGGAAGTATTTAAGAAAAGATGCACTATTTCAAAAACCCCGGTACCTCGTGATATGATATTTTGGTGTGTCCACCACGTGTTTTCTCGGTGCTGAGACGTGTGCTTGAAACCCGATTCGAGGAGTGGATGATCCGTCTGCGGGTTCGTGGTGGGCGCGATATGGTTCCCCTCAGCGAGATGATCGATGGGTTTTGCCGATTGAGCCTGGAGGCGGGCGAGTACCTACCGGTGATTGGTTGGACCTGGCAGTTGTCCGGAGGATACTGACCAGAGTCGAGAGATGGATGCGGGATGATCCGTACTGCCGGGGCCGAGGGTCGATACCGCAGACGGACCCCGTGGGCCGATCCGGACTGACGGAGCCCGATATACGAGGATTTGCGTGTCGATACTGGACACGAGTATTTTATGATATTTTGGGTGCCAATGTTGGGCACTCGTGATTTCTCAGAGATGTACAGGATTTGAGGGCCGATGGGTGTGCCGGCGCCTGAGTGTATTTGTGATTTGGGTGCAGTCTGAGGCACCGATTATTGCTTTCCATGTTGACATATCCATGTAGATGTAATTTATCCCATGCTCAGTATTGATTACTATATACCTCATCCTGTAGCATTTACCTGATAGAGCACTTGCATTACTATTGCATCCACTGTTTGGCATGCATTGACATCATCTGCTGGCATTAGTAGGGCCGCGCTATATGTGCATGCTCGCGATCACCTTTATATGTTATCTCTATTCACGAGTTGGTAACTCACCCCCGTTGTGCCACAGTATTTGCAGGTTGCCCTTGGGAGTAGTCACGGCTGGCTGTTTACCGCATCTTTTGGCACAGATACCATTGCTGAGGCGAGTTAGCCTTTTGCTGTTAGGTGGGTTTTGTACGGTATCTGTTATCTTTCAGTTGTATATTGATGTATCTAGTACTCTCCATCTACCTTTCTGTATTGACTTAGAGACAGTTGTGAGGACGATGTGTATGATTTTATACTCTGATGTCGAGCTCGCATGTGAGCCGACTTTATTTTATGCAGTCTTATCTTTGTGATATTTGTCCTTGCTTTACTGTGTATTCTTCGCTACGGCGTCGTATATCATATTGTGATGCTGATTCATTTCACTCGTTATTTCTGCGACACCTTGCTTTTACCCGACTTGCGGGACAAATGTTTAAAAAGGGGAAATGTTGCCAAAATTATAAAAATTATAACTCTTGAACTAAAAAGGATTTCTACTAAATAAATGGAAGTTTCTCAGACATGTATGACTGTTTTTACAAAAATGTTTCAATCACTCTTTATTTATTGGTTTTGATTTCTGGGTTCGGCTTACTTAGCCGCGTTATGCCTGTAGACGTTGCGTGGTTAAGTGCCGGTCACGAGTCGAAATTCTCGGGTCGTGACAGGGAGTGACCTCTTTAGCAAAGGTTTTCGTTACTATATGTTTATAAAGCTTTCCGGTTCCTTCAACGATATCAAGTTCATTACGTTAGAGGTTTTTCGCCAAAAAACATTCGTATCCCTCCGTCATTTCAGTTAAATGTTCGGTAGTATTCAAGCTATGTATTTTGACCTATGCCAAGGCATAGTGATTGGTAGCTACCGGGTATTTATCTGTTGCATAGATAGATGCGTTACTTTAGGACAGTCGTACTACTATTTTGGCCTACGTCAAGGGTATGTACGGGTGGGTTCAAATTAACCTGGACAATGACGGGTAGAACTTGACATGTGACTTATGATATTTTGGCCTACGTCAAGGTCATAAGAGCATGGGGTAAAAATCACATCGGGAGTTTCTAAAGAAACTGAAACTTGCCAGATATGCGCATACCTTCTGGAGTGTGATAACGTGAGCGGATTCCGTCACGTTATCATGCGATGATAGTTGGATCCCGATTCCCACTGATGAGTTGGTTTACTCCTCGGGTGATCCCGACTAATTCTTCTTTCAGGTTTGGAGGAGAATTTGACGGTACAGTGGGAGGTTTCCTGATTAGATAAATTGGTAACCGTTCTGATATAGGTTAGAGTGCACGCTGAGTGTTTCTTTTCTCTCTCTCTCTGGCAGCGACTATGACCCGACCCTAAAACTATGACTCAGTGACCAAAATTGACCGAACCTTCTTTAACACTGGTTTTTGGATTGTCAGAGTTGCAAACCTCATTGCCACTCCTACTTTTACCCTTTTCTCCAGAACACCCCGTATTACTACGAACGTCCACTTCCATTGGATAAAACCATCGTATGGTTATATACGAACTCGAAGGAATTTATTCGAGAATGGTTTCCGGTACTAGAGAAAACGAATAGGACTATTCAGTTGTTTTTTCCTTTTACCTTCTCTCAGGTTGCGAGTGACCCTTAGATTAGGGGATAGTACACCTATTACGCAAATTAGATAGTCTTCTTCCAAACTATAGGCAGGTGCCGACCGGTAGGGAATGAAGAAAACCAATTAGCCTAACGATGGTGTACAGAAGGTATTATGTAAAGATAAATAAAGGGATTAGAAGGTGGGCAAAGTAAATTGCGACTACTATTCATGATCAAACCAAGTATTTCATTACCACTCCCACTTCACCTTTGTATTTCTCCAGGACACTCCGTATAACTATGGAGATCCACAGTTTATTGGATACTCCATCGTATGGTTATATACGAACTCGAAAGGAACTTGTTCCAATTCGGGGATGGATTCTGGTTCAGGAGAAATAGGAATAAGGTTTATTCAGGTGTCTTTTATCTTCACCTTCTCTCGCGTTGCGAGTTCTCCTAGGATTAGGACAGTACACCCATTACGCTTATTGGATAGTCTTCTTCCAAACCATAGGCTGGTGCCGAACGGTAGGGAAGGAAGAAAACCATTTAGCCTAAGAAGGTGTACAGAAGGTAATGACTAAAGACATATGAAGGGATGTGGAGAGATGGCATAGAAATATACGGTTACAGTTGTGAATCTGGATAATGGAAGAGGCATTACTAGGAATACCCGGATACCCCTACGAAACATTTACGTGTTTCAGTTTCACTTTGTATTGTTAAAAGAAAAATGATTTCCCAATTAGCCCTTGCTCCAGGGTATGTATTTACCAGGTATGATTCTCACATCTGTATTGTTTTACAGATGAAGAGTGGGTGTAAGTTATTGGGAATTAGGTGATCATCCTCATTATATCGGAATTCGTTGTAATTGGTGATATTTGAGGAAATCGCCTGGGCTATTTGCCGGTCGGCAAATATTTGTTTTTGAATATCTGTTGCTATGCACCAATTTCAAATTGATATATCTGTACGTCTATTTTTATAGAGTGAGATATAACTTTTTGAAATTATGTCTATGACATTTACCTATATCAGTGGATGGTTAGATAAGGAGTATTGAACAGCGATGTAATTCTTCTTAACCATAAGTACAGTTTTCAACCTACGACACACAGGGAATGAGTTATTAGACTCAAAGGACTTATACAGAGTATTGTATGTTGTCCATGTCCATTAGGATAGAGGGGTTGGTCCTCGCACTATATTCTGTTTACTTGTGACTTCTCAAGTTCTTAGACATGTGTTTCGTGGAAACACAAGGTCTGAGTTTTGAGAAGTTATAAGTTTAAGATTAAAGTAGAGAACCAGGTATTGCAAGTATCGAGATTCTTCAAGGTGATCGAAGATGTAGATACTTGTGTATGGTATTCAGTTGATAGTAATGATTAAGAGAACTTGCTTCTCTTTCAGGTTACTCATACCTGGATACATTCCTAAGTTGAGTAACGCTGATCGGCTTCCTTTCATTTAGTTAACATGAACAGGAGATAGCTGCATGATTTGAATCTGGTTCAATTAAATCAGTGCCTTTGATTTTATATTAGATATAGAACAGTTCATATCTTAACGATGTTAAGGTACGGGGAGTTGTCCGGCTTATGCTTAAAACCAGACTCTGGATAACTCAAGGCACGTTTCTGTAATGGTTGTTTGTGGGTTGACCCAGGCTATGACGAGGGTTGAATTTCTACCATCTGGAAGATCAATAGTGATATTGTTCTTGACTCGCTACAGTTTTAACAAAAATGGATTTTTTCTGAAAACAGTAGTGGGAGTATGGTAGAACTGGAAGTGATTCCAGAACCGCAGATGATTACTAAAAATTTGATAAGAACCTAAAGATTCAATTTGGTTTGACATTCAATTGGCCACTCCGCAGATATGGTGGGTAACTTCAGGCACCCGAGAGGTACTCCGGTAGCCTCAAGGACGGTAACAGGGAGGTTCTTGTTTATCCAGACTTGCCATTGCTGTTGTTCCAGGCTGCGAGACCCAGCAGGAGGATGAGTATAGCGTCGTTCTAAACTAGCTTTAGAAGTGTATGTGTATATGACTTTGCCAGAGGGTTGTCGTAGTCAGTGGGAGCAGCGGAAGCATCAGTGGACAAGTGGCTTATGTCTATTTATAGACTAAAGCAAATGTAGAGGAGATAGATCATCTATTTCTGATGTGATAGTCATAGGTTTGACTTTATCAGAATAGGGGATGGATCTGTTAAGAAGGTAGTAGGGTGTGATGTCCTGGTATTTGGATGACATACACAGAGTAGAAAGTGATGTTCCTATACTACGATCGGTTATACATTGGTTGTCACACAGTGGTTTCTCCACATGGGACTTGGATATAATATCAAGACATTCTGGTTACTGGATCTATGGTTTTAGATCTAGATTTGGGTAGTTTCCCAATCAGGATACTTAGACAGCAGTCTGAAGGTGTTTTAGAATGGACGACTCCAGGGACGGTACTGTACCTGCAGGTGATGGAGTCACCCTCTCTAAAGGTGTCTTACAGACTAAAGTGGAGAGGGACGTGCATGATTGGCAGATCACTTGCTTAGGCAATTGAGTCAATCATGAGATGTCAAGCACCACACCAGATGTTGTTTTTTTGCAGTAGATGCAATATGTTGATATTGATCCAATCCTGGAGAAACGAACGGAAGCAGTTTTAGAACATAAGTGGATGCTCTAGGGATATGATAACAACAACCTCTTTTAGGAGACAGTTATCATTCCAGGCTTCCAAGGTGACATGGATGACAGAGTGGTTGTCAGAGTTATAGTTTTCCTTCTGACGAGGGGCAGTATTTTGGACAGGTGGTCCAAGGGGATACTGAGGGAGGCATGACGCAGGATACTGATTAAGTTCAGTTGACGATACAGTCTAAGAAGTTTGGATTTGGAGTTCATTTATGACCTAGGTCCCATCAGATATCCAGACAGATGTTGGAGTTCATTTCTAAGACAGATATTGCTCATTTCAGGAGATGGCTTTCTCCGCGAACTTGAGATAAAGAGAGACATAGAAAGAAACATCAAGGCGGATCCACTCAATAAGGCTATTCCTCGAACACATTAGTTTCGCAAACTGGTTTTGTGAGACGGATTAGTAGAGGAGTTGGGTGTTCGGTATCACACGGGCTGTGAGTATGCGACATCGCAATAATTAGCCTTGAGTGCAAGTGGGAGATTGTTGGAGATAGTGCCCTCATAGTCAATTATTGGATCACATGCACATGATTGCAATGATTGATGGTGGACCTATGCCTGTAGGACAGTCTTACTCAAGATGATAGTATGCTATCTGGTTTATCTTTATTATCGTGTACTGCTTTAGGTGACCTTACAGGTCATTATTACACGTTGATAGAGCCCTTCAGATTCTTGCTTGACGACTAGCATTATGAGGGCGATCATATACGTGGGAGCTGGGGTCTATAAGCACATCCTTAAAAGGTCCCTAGTCATAGGAGTTTCGAGACAGGGCATCGATACTCCAGAGTAGACTAGTGTATACAGTCGAGACCCCGACGAGGGGCGGTGGCCGGTCTCACAAGCCACTGGTGTCCGATGGTTCACCTAAGATGTATACAGGTGCTCATTGGGTTATGAGTACACCGGACAGGACTTACCAGGAACATGCTAGTTGGTCTTATACCCGACGTCAGATAGCAGTTCCCTGGTGACATGTGTACAGGTTAGTTCATCGACCTGAGATCTTCATTTGTCTCATGTGAGTTCCCACTGTACTTGGATTACTACCCTACCACGCTCAAAGGATACATGCAAACAGGTTTTAGTTGGGTACAGTCCCGAGCCACATGGAGGTAGTGAGCGGATCTGCAGGGGTTCATCTCTCCCGGTATTGTGGGTGAGGTCGCGCTGTGTCTAGGAGAGCCATTACACGAAGTCCTTGGACAAGGAAGGAAATTTACTGGTAGGTATTCCAGTAGTATCTCAGGGTGTTCTGGGCTACACTCTGACACGACTTGTACCGCTTTTGGGGGTCTGACTTTTACCAACCCCCTAGGCCCGCCATGCGATGCTCATAGACGAACGGACCAGACTGTACGGATATTGTCACTGACAGGCTCAGTAGGGTGTCAGTAAGAGTTCGCTCATCAACGTCCCTTTTGGTCAATACCTGGTAGCCCGTTACGTATGGCTAATACCTCTGACGTGCTAGTGGTTAAATCCACAGCCAAGAGATTGATGAGTCTTTAGAGTCCCCCACAGACCGTTTTCTCAAGTTTCGGACGAAACGCTGTAGAGGCCGTATGGAGATATGGCAATGTTCGATCTTATACGTGCGGTATTGCACGGCTCATGATCGGACGGATAATACTAGCGGGCTTTGGTATTAAGCCGGATCCTAGTATTGTACAGTGTAGATATTGTCTCGTTGCATTTGTATTCGGTCAGAATACAAATGCGGGTATGTATATACAGTCACGGGGTTTTCCTGTAATTTATTACAGGTTCAGTTTTTTGTATGTAGCCAGTTTGCATTCCGTTTCGGCCATTTTCCTTTGTTTATTTCCATGGCTGAAAAATGGTGGAGAAGGGCTAATTTGCAAATGTGCAAATTAGCAATTTGGAGTGTTGTTTTTACAAGGAGTTGCATCATGATGGTTTCAAGATGGTTCCACCATCACTTGACTT
The DNA here is from genome assembly GCA_030015575.1 of Agapanthus africanus. Lineage (NCBI taxonomy): Eukaryota > Viridiplantae > Streptophyta > Magnoliopsida > Asparagales > Amaryllidaceae > Agapanthus > Agapanthus africanus. The sequence goes on from JASDDO010000029.1 coordinate 224,469,041, forward strand.
CCTTGGATAATCATCGCTTGACTTTTGTGTGATGAGATGAGTGATGGGTTTTGGAGTGAGGTTTTTGTTGTGATGATTCTTGATCATCATCACCCTTTCTCTCTCTTTGATGTATTATTGCTTTCCCCCCCTTTTTGTTTAACTCTCTCTCTCACACTCCTAGATATGGCCGGCTACAACAAGATGGGGGCTGTCCCAATTTTTGGGTGGAGTTTGTTCTCATTTTTGCTTGCAAAATTCCCTTTGTTCATCACAAAATGCCTGCACCTCTTTCTCCACTCAATACATGGTAACATCCTTAACCCCATTGAGACAAAGTGATCCACACATAGCCTACAGTATCCTTGGGCACGTTGGCTCGCCAACTTCGTGCACGAGTTGCCTCGGTCCAGAGGTGGGAGCCCGTAAAAGAACCCGGCGATGTGGTGCCCTTCCGACGAGGAGATGAAGACTGGAGATTTCGCGGGGAGATCGGGATGACGACGAGAAGACCGAAGGACACGGATCGCTCGGTATATCTCTTTACCCCTTCTCTTGTTAGCTAGGATTAGGTTAATGGCCCGATCCGGGTTTAAAGTGCGTGGTGGTGCCGGTTTTAAAGTTTAAAGAAAAGTATCGTTTCCGCATTTTGGTCTCGGATTGACGGCCGGGGCGCTACTGTGCACTTACAAAACCGTCCTGATTGCGGTAACTAAAACTCTATCAATCATGACTCTAAGTCCGAAAGAATATACAAAGTCTGGTTTATGGAGATTTTAACTAGATACAACTGAATAAGTACACAAATGTAGCTGGTAATCATGATGCAAGTGTATCCCACCTAATCAAATCAATCTCCCGGAAGGAAGCGGTGTGCCAGCAAGACGCAACGGAACCTATGCAAGAAAACTGTGGCACAATGGGGGTGAGTTGCCAACTCGTGAGTAGAAGACATCACCGAGTAGAAACGAATGTATGACTATCTCCTAGGTCATACAATAATGTAATAATAATATAAGGACATCGAGTAATAACAAGAGTAACAGTATAAGCGTAAGTGTAATATCAAGTACTCGTGTCAATGCCACAAAGTGATTACATGACAAGTGTATCATGTAAAAATTGCATCATCCAACGTGTGTCCAGAAACGACACAATAAAATCATAATAAAATCTGAGTGCCAAGCATCGACACTCGAAAACATCATTAATGTAAGTCCACGTTGCCTACCCCGGTGCTTGCGGGGAGGCGGAAACGTTATGAAAAATCAGATTTTTACAACACTAAGCAACATGGACTATGTAAAGGAGGGATCTTTGCTAAACAAAAACTAACTACAAAGCTAAAAGAGTGAGCTACTCGGAAAGGGGGTTATACCTAGGTCTTCAAGTCCTTCTCTTCTTGCTCCTTGGAGTGAAAGAACGGGTTCTCCTTGTCGCCTTCTCTTGCCGAAGAAAGAACCACCCGAGGGCCTCTACCTTTGGCTCCAACCTCAAACTAGAAGTAACTAAGGTGCTTGGTGTGCTAAACCTAGAACCTTAGAAAGAGTAGAGAGTAATTTTAAGGGATTTATCTCAAGCTCAAATGGTTCTCAACTCATGAGAGGGGAGAGCTAGAGAGAGAGGAAGAGGAGGAGAGAGAATGAGAATGATAGAATGAGAAGAATAATCTAACCTTCTCACATATATGTGAATTATGATAAATAAATAATTAGCTAAAGATAATTGTGATGGTTAATCTTGACATGACCATTATCATCTCACATTAATTACTTTTGCAAGGATCAAAGAGCATCTTTCATATGGAATAATGATGGTCAACTTGTCAACCTAGGTCAACAAGTCAAGTATAGTCAAATGGTCAACAACCCTAACCATACACAATTATAATTAACTAATATTAATAAATCATATTTCACACATAAACATTAGGGGTAATAAAATGACAATGGTCATCAACCCTAATAATAGTCCTCCGCCTCTGTCTCAGTCAACTGTGCATACACACCCGTATCCGTGTTCCGAGGAACCTGAATACAAAGAAATAAAACCAATCCCTAAAACATATACTAGGATCTGGCTTAAACCAAAGCCCGCTAGTATAAGCTGTCCGGACACCAAACGTGCACAAGTGCACGGATGTGAACGAACCCTGTCGCAAAACCATGCGACCTCTACTCATTTTGCCTAAAGGCGAATAACCCTCTGTATGGGACTCTAAAGACTCGACACTATACTGGCAGTGGGTTTAACCACAGACCGCAAGCGGCACTAGCTATACGTAACGGTCCCCAGGTAGATGCCGATAAGAAGACTGATGAGGTAAACCCATCTGAACTCCTACTGAGCCTGAATGTGACAGTCTCCGTACAGTCCGGTCTGTTCGTCTAAGAACATCGCAAGGCGGGCCTAGGGGTAGTAAACGTCAGTCCCCTACTAGCGGTACAAGTCGTGTCGGAGTGTAGCCCAGAACACCTGAGATACACTGGAAACCTACCAGTCTATCTCGCTTGCTCTGGCCAGGGACTTTGTGTAATGGCTCTCCTAGACACAGCGCGATATCAACCCCCAATACCGGGAGAGACGAATCCTGTCTAACCGTCACTGCCTCCAAGTGCTTCGGGACTGCACCCAAAAACTACCTGTTTGCACGACTCCTTTGAGCCGTGGTAGGGTAGTAATCAAAGTACAGTGGGAACACACTCGAGGCGAAGTGACAGTGTCAAGTCAACGGACTAAGCTGTACTCATGTCATCTGGGAAATGATAACTGACGATAGGTATAATACCAACCAACAGTTCCCGACGAGTCCTGTCCAGTGTACTCGTAACCTAACTAGCACCCGCATACTATCTCAAGTACGACATACTGACGGCTGAGGGACAGACCGTCTCCCAAGCTGGGATGAGAAGCGCATACGCTAGTCTACTCCGGAGTATCGATGGCCTGTCTCGATAGTCCTACGACTAGGGACCTGCATAAGGATGTGCTTGTGGATTACCCAGCCCCCACGAGTGTGACTGCCATCACAACGCTGGTAATCAAGCAAAGATCCTAAGGGCTCCACTAATGTGTAAAGGCGATATACTAAAAGAAACACATGCACACATTAAAGTAGAAACAAACCAAGTAGCATATTACTATTTTGAGCAAGATTGTCTATACAACTGTGAATATCCCAAGCTTCCATTAAGTAATATACAAGCTAGTATGATACAGTAATGTCCTCTAGGGCATATACACTAACAATCTCCCACTTGCACTAGGGCCATGAACTGGCGTATCGAAGACCTATCATCTCGATCAGTCACTCGAACTGAGTCTGGGGTATGGCCTTCGTGAATGGATCTGCAATGTTATCCTCCGAATTTACTCTCTTCACTTCGATCTCTCGGCGATCTGCGATCTCCCTGATCAGGTAGTACCGCCTCAAAATATGCCTGGACTTCTGATGGGACCTAGGTTCCTTCGCTAAAGCAATAGCTCCGTTGTTGTCACAATACAGCGGTATTGGATCAACAATGGTAGGAATCACCTGAAGCTCCGTGAGGAACTTCTTTATCCAGACAGCTTCCTTTGCGGCATCGCAAGCAGCTATGTACTCCGCTTCCCTAGTTGAGTTAGCAATGGTTTCCTTCTAGGAACTCTTCCAGTAAACCGCCCCTCCATTGAGGGTAAAGACATAACCCGACATAGATTTGGAGTCATCCTTATCACTCTGGATGCTGGAGTCAATAAAGGCCTCGATCTGGAGGCCTTTTCCGCCATACACCAAGAACATCTCCTTAGTCCTTCTCAGGTACTTGAGAATGTTCTTTACTGCTATCCAGTGTTTCTCCCATGGGTCCGACTGATACTGGCTTACAACGCTCAATGCGTATTCTACATCTGGTCTGGTACATAACATCGCATACATTATAGAGCCTACCGCAGATGCGTAGGGTATAGATGACATGCGAGCCCTTTCCAAATCAGTCTTGGGAGACATCTCTTTGGAGAGGGTGATTCCATGACAAGCCGGTAGATTACCGTGCTTGGAATCTTCCATACTGAATCGTTTCAGTATGTAGTCGATTTACCTGGACTGTGAAAGTCCTAACATCCTTTTAGATCTATCACGATAGATCTGGATCCCCAGAATGTATTTGGCATCGCACGGGTCCTTCATGGAGAACCTCTATGACAAGAATCCTTTGACTGACTGTAGCATAGGAATATCATTTTCTATTAGGAGAATGTCAACAACGTACAAGACGAGGAATACCACAGTTCTCCCGACAATCTTACTGTAAATGCATGGTTCATCTGGGTTTTTGATAAAGTCGAATTCTTTGACAGTATCATCAAAGCCGATGTTCCAACTCCGCGATGCCTGCTTCAGTCCATAGATGGACTTGAGCAACTTGCACACTTTACCGCTGCTCCCACTCTGAATGAATCCCTCCGGCTGATCCATATAGACGCATTCTTCCAAATTTCCATTTAGGAAAGCCGTCTTTACGTCCATCTGCCAGATCTCATAATCGTGGAAGGCAGCAATGGCAAGAAGGATCCGAATGGATTTGAGCATAACCACTGGAGAAAAGGTCTCGTCATAGTCCAAACCAGGTCGCTGACGAAAACCCTTTGCTACAAGTATAGCTTTATAGGTTTCAACCTGCCCATCTACATCAATCTTCTTTCTGAAGATCCATTTGCAGCCTACGGGTTTTACCCCTTCTGGAGCAAAGTCCAAAGTCCAAACTTTGTTGGTTTACATGGACTCCATCTCCGTCCGCATTGCATCCAGCCATTTTACCGAGTCACCGCTCCGAATGGCTTGCTGGAAGCTAGTAGACTCACCATAATCAATAGTGCAATCCTCTCTATCCCCGTCTATGAGAAAACCGTAGTATCTCTCGTGCGGATGAGACTGCCTACTGCTCCTGCGGAGTGGCGCTGGGATGTCCGGTTATCCTGAACCTTCTGGCTCTTCCAAGCTTTCTGTAATAGCTTGTGGTTTTGGAATTTCTTCCAGTTCTATTGCGCTCCCACTTATCTGATTTTCTAAAAATCCAGTTACCAAGAAGTGGGCATGCTGAGAAGCAAAAACATTTTGTTCCTCTGCGGAATAGAAAAAATACCCCCTGGAGTTCTTTGGGTATCCCACAAACTTACACAGTACTGAGCGTGCCTCGAGCTTGTCCGCATGCTGCTTTTTTACAAAAGCTGGACATCCTCATGTCTTAAGATACTTAAGACAGGGTTTCTTCCCACTCCACATCTGATATGGGGTGGTAGGCACAGTCTTGGATGGAGCCTTGTTCAAGAGATATGCAGCTGTTTCTAGTGCATAACCCCAGAAAGATCGCGGCAACTCAGCCTTACTCATCATGGAACGAACCATAACCAATAGGGTTCGATTCAGCCTTTCCGATACACCATTGTGTTGTGGTGTGTATGGAGGAGTAAGCTGAGAGAGAATTCCATTCTCTTTTAAGTAGCCCAGAAACTCGGCACTCAAGTAATCACCACCTCGATCAGATCTCAGTGTCTTGATACTTTTACCTGTTTGTTTTTCAACTTCATTCTTGTATTCCCGAAATTTCTCAGAGGCCTCGGATTTATGCTTCATTAAGAAGACATGTCCATACCTAGAAAAATCATCTGTGAAAGTAATGAAGTATGAATAACCACTTAACGCATGTGTAGAAATTGGACCACACACATCACTGTGTATGAGTCCCAAGAGCTTGCTTGCTCTTTCTCCGTGTCCAGTGAACGGAGTCTTTGTCATCTTTCCCATGAGACAAGATTCACAAGTGGTATAAGACTGATACTCGAACGGATTCAAGTGTCCCTCTTTATGTAACTTTGTTAACCGTATCTCATTAATGTGACCCAGTCTACAATGCCATAAGAAAGCCTGATTTGTTTCCAGAGACTTTTTTTTAAGTGTGTTCTGGACATTGAAAATCTAAGCTTGATTTAATACGTATATACCGTTTTCTAATGTACCTGACCCAATCAGAACTTGATTTTGGTGGATGTGTACCACATCGCTTACAAAAGTAAAATCATATCCTTCCTTAGAAAGTAAGGATACAAATATGATATGATATTACAAGTCGCACCTGGTACATAAAAACAGTTACGCAGAATCAATATCTGCCCAGTTGTCAGTCCAAGATGATATTCCCCTACGGATTCAGCGTACATGCTCATTCCGTTAGCAACCCTGAGAATCATATCACCTATCTTGATAATCCTACGGTTTCTCAGAGCCTGTAACGAATTACAGATATGAGATCCTGATCCGGTATCCAATACCCAGGAGGTAGGGTTAACTGACATACAGTTCTCAATCACAAACACACCCGAAGCTGAAGCCGCAACATGCTTCGAATCCTGGCTACTGGCTTTACAAGCCCTGCAATCTTTCTGCCAATGTTCATTCCCGTAACTATAGGAACGTCCCTCTTTTACTACATCTAGTCCCAAAACTTCTGCCCTTCCCTTTTCTTCTACTTCCCTGGTTTCCTTCAGGCTAGAAGGTAGAGACAGTAGAACCAAGTCAGCATCTGACCCGTTCTTCAACGTGGTATTCAGGTCCGTGAGCTCAGAATAGCTGGTCTCTGTAAGGACGTTGCTCCCTACAGATGACCCGATAGCCAATCTCGCTAGAAGCAATTCGTTCGAGGTCTTATATCTTGCGATACGAGATTGCTCTCCATATAAATCTTTGTTATGGAGGTAGATAGAAACTAAGTCCATCTTCTCGTGCTGCCTCTGGTATGCACCATCTTCTGAGGCTAACATGAGGCACTTGGCTTTCGCACAGTCTTTTTCTGATGTCTTGCGGATATGAATATCCATGACAGGGGAAACTGGACCTGAGACGGCAGGGGTTGGATCAGTCAAGAGGTGTCCCAACTTGACATGTGCAATGGACATCTGGACAGACCTTTGCCAATTATAATAGTCAGATTCAGTCATTTTATTATCTAGATGTAACCTATGTCTGGTCACTGGGTTGCTGCAATTAAGAGAGAGAGAAGAAAACACTTTAGCATGATGCTCTTGCAAGTTTAGATTGGTTTTAATTTATCTAAACAGGATGGCTCCCACTGTCTCTCGAATCCCTCCTCAAACCATAAAGGAAGAATTAGTCGGGATCAATCTCACCGTACAATTCTTTCTTAACCGTTCAGCCAGGCCAGTGTCGGTACTTCGAGGGAGGTTTTCCAATGCTTTCGCGAAATTCCTTAATTAAGTAACCTCTTTTCCCTGTGGGCGTAGCCCCGCTAACACCTTTCTAGACACTTACTTGGTTTATAGCATTGATCGTTAAGTGAGAGAGTTCCGGAGGAGTAGCATATACTTACAGTAGGATCGGGATCCAAATATCATCGCGTGACAAAACTGAAGGAATCCTACCAGAATCATCACACTCCAAATGGTATGCGGAGCTAGCAAGTTTCAGTTTCTTTTGAAACTCCCGATGTGGATTTTTGCCCCATGCTCTTATGACCTTGACGAAGGTCAACAAATCATAAGTTACAAGTCAAGTTCTACCCGTCATTGTCCAGGTTAATTTGAACCCACCTGTATATACCCTTGACGAAGGTCAACAAGGTAATACGACTGTCTCAAACCAACGCATCTATCTATGGTACATATGAACACCCAACAGCTACCAATCACTATGCCTTGACGAAGGTCAACAAACATAACTTGAATACTATTGAATATTCATACGAAACGACGGAGGGCTACGAATGGTTTTGGCGAAACCGTGAACGTAGTGAACTTGATATAATCGAAGGAACCTTGATAGCTATTAAAAGGAGTGGTTTAAGCTCCACATTTAAAAGTTGGTTTTTGAAAAGAACCGAGTGGTTTTGAAAGTGTTCCATCGACTTTTACTTGGTTTATTTTTTCTTGCATTAATTCCAATGCGTCCCATCATTTAATCCTACCATTACAGAAAACAACGAAAATATGACGTACGCTTATGCCATCCGCATTCGCCACGGGGTCCCGTCATCACCCGTTAGGTTACTTAACTAACGACAGAGCGGGGGATGGACTAGCGTGGATGCAAAACATAAGCAACGCCTAAATAGATATCATATAGATATATATAAACATTCGTCACATGCAATGATAGCCATTTCAGAACAAAGATGAACACATTGGATATACTAGGAATCCGCACTCCGTACGAGCCTGTAACGAAGAACGGATTACACGGTCGTGATGAATAGCCAAACCCCACCCTAGACCTCTACGGGTGCGGCAAACTACCCGCCAAGTACCCGAAGTGAAGCAACCTCCCTCAACACCGTGAGTAGGCCACTCGGCACTTCGAGATACCCGGTAGTTTGTGCACCCCACCTTGTGTCTATCCTAGGAGCAAAAAAGTAAAAAGAAATTATACAATGACGGCTACAACCCCGACCCGGTTGTGCGGCCATACAAATAATATTACATCAATTTACATATTACATGAATTGAAAGAATAAGAAAACTCTCATCTCATAACCCCCGGCTATTCATCCGCGACAATCTAATGAATTCATATACACAAACCATCAACATTACAGATCACAGATATGTATAACCCCCACTAATCGACGTATAGCGATTAGCAGACGTTCAATACATATATCACATCACAGATATAACTCATTAGCCAAAGTGTAAAGAAGTTCGATCAAAATACGGATTTGTGACCACCCCAAAAACTAACTTGTTCTCTGGAAAATCTGGGCAAAAACAAACCATTATAAAAATCCCAAAACAGCAACAGAAGAACACTGCAGGAAAAACGACCTACGGCCGAGTCAACTCGGCTGCGGATCCGCGGCAAGAGCATGCTCTTGCCGCGGTTCCGTGGTGAGTTGGTCGACTCGCTGGTTCATTTTTCTTGTGTGTTCTGTAAAAACCCTTAGCCGATTTTTAGTGTGTGATTTATTATTTTTAGAGCAGGTTTAAAAATCGGCAGAAACTTAGGGTTTTAGAAAAATGTTTTGCGATTTTTTTCGGATCGAAGTTCTAGATACATTGCTAACTAGTTTGTTTGTGTTTTGCTAGGCTCTGATACCACTGTAAGCCCACGTTGCCCACCCCGGTGCTTGCGGGGAGGCGGAAACGTTATGAAAAATCGGATTTTTACAACACTAGGCAACATAGACTATGTAAAGGAGGGATCTTTGCTAAACAAAAACTAACTACAAAGCTAAAAGAGTTAGCTACTCGGAAAGAGGGTTATACCTAAGTCTTCAAGTCCTTCTCTTCTTGCTCCTTGGAGTGAAAGAACGGGTTCTCCTTGTCGCCTTCTCTTGCCAAAGAAAGAACCACCCGAGGGCCTCTACTTTTGGCTCCAACCTCAAACTAGAAGAAACTAAGGTGCTTGGTGTGCTAAACCTAGAATCTTAAAAAGAGTAGAGAGTAATTTTAAGGGATTTATCTCAAGCTCAAATGATTATCAACTCATGAGAGGGGAGAGCTAGAGAGAGAGGAAGAGGAGGAAAGAGAATGAGAATGATAGAATGAGAAGAATAATCCAACCTTCTCACATATATGTGAATTATGATAAATAAATAACAAGCTAAAGATAATTGTGATGGTTAATCTTGAAATGACCATTATCATCTCACATTAATTACTTTTGCAAGGATCAAAGTACATCTTTCACATGGAATGATGATGGTCAACTTGTCCACCTAGGTCAACAAGTCAAGTATAGTCAAATGGTCAACAACCCTAACCATACACAATTATAATTAAATAATATTAATAAATCATATTTCACACATAAACATTAGGGTTAATAAAATGACAATGGTCATCAACCCTAATAATAGTCCTCCGCCTCTGTCTCAGTCAACTGTGCATACACACCCGTATCCGTGTTCCGAGGAACCTGAATAAAAAGAGATAAAACCAATCCCTAAAACATATATTAGGATCTGGCTTAAACCGAAACCTGCTAGTGTAAGCTGTCCGGACACCAAACGTGCACAAGTGCGCGGATGTGAACGAACCCTGTCGCAAAACCATGCGACCTTTACTCATTTTGCCTAAAGGCAAATAACCCTCTGTGTGGGACTGTAAAGACTCAACACTACGCTGGAAGTAGGTTTAACCACAGACCGCAAGCGGCACTAGCTGTACGTAACGGTCCCCAGGTAGATGCCGATAACAAGACTGATGAGGTAAACCCATCTGAACTCCTACTGAGCCTGAATGTGACAGTCTCCGTACAGTCCGGTCTGTTCGTCTAAGAACATCGCAAGGCGGGCTTAGGGGGGTGGTAAACGTCAGTCCTCTACTAGCGGTACAAGTCGTGTCGGAGTGTAGCCCAGAACACCTGAGATAACACTGGAAACCTACTAGTCTATCTCGCTTGCCCTGGCCAGGGACTTTGTGTAATGGCTCTCCTAGACACAGCGCTATATCTGTTAGTTATATGTATGCCTTAGAGGCCATTACTGTACATAGGATGTATATTGTAGTGGATGCTAGGACATATATAGGGAGGACTTTCTTGCTCGACATGATAGTATGCTATCTGGTTGATCTTTACCTTAACGTGTACACTGATTGTCTCTCTGTTACATGTTGGTAAAGCCCTTAGGATGTGTGCTTGACTACCTGGACTATGATGCAGATCATACTAGTGGGGACATGGTAGTCCATAAGTACATCCTTCAAAGTCCCTAGTCGTGGGTGTATCGAGACGGGGCATCGATATACCAGAGTAGACTAGCGTATACCTTCTCGACCCATACAGATGGGCGATGGATGATCCCATATCCATTGGTGTTTGACATCAGAGATGATGTACGGGTGCTCAGTAGAGACTGGGTACACTGGACGGACTCGCCGAGAACTCCCAGATGGTATTATACTTTACGTCAGATGGCAGTTCTCTGGTGACACTGGTACAGAGTAGTCTGTTGACCCGAGATCGTCATAGAGTCTTGTGTGGTTCCCACTGTGCTTTGATTTCCATCTTACCACGTCCAAGAGGGCGTGCAAAACGGTGGTTTTTGGGTACAGTCCCGAGTCACATGGAGGCAATGAGCGATAGGAGGGGATTCGTCTCTCCCGGTATAGGGAGTTGATGTTGCGCTGTGTTCGATTGGCTATAACAGGAAATCCCTGGCCAGGGTTGCTGAGATTTACTGGTAAATGTTACCAGTAGTTTCTCGAATTGTTATAGACCTCATATCGACACGACTTATCAAGCTATTGGGGTCTGACGTTTACCACCCCTAGGCGAGATATGCGACATATCAGACGATCAGACCGGACTGTACGGTAGTGTTACTGGTTGGATTCACTGGAGTGTGAGCGGGCTTGCTCGTCGATCTTCTGATCGCTCAATACCCGGGTGGCCGTTACGTTTAGCAGACCGCTTGCGGCTTGTGGGTGTTTGATATGATCATCACCTGCTGCCGGCGTATTGACGAGTCTTTAGAGTCCTACACAGAGGTTTCCTGGCTCAAGCGAAACGAAATAGGAGCGTATATGAGATATGTGCGGGACCGAGAATAATACGTGTATGTGATACCGTATTCCATTCTCGCGATGAATGTGTCGAATGGTTGTATGCGATATAACCTAGTTATCGAATCAAGGATTGATTCGATAAGCCGATACATTGTATACTGGTCAGTTGTGTGCGACATGACCGGATCATTGAATCAAGTGTTGATCTAATGATTTAATGCATAATTATATATTTGATATATTACTTTGCATTAACTAGTATTGGTTCACTTTAAATGGATTTTCTCACTTGGTTTGTGCACATTGTATATGTGATATATTTTTGTGCACTTGTATGTATCATGTTTGATGATGCATGCTAACTTGTGTTTTGTGTAAAGTTTAAACCATGGTTATGTAATGGTTAGGGTTTTCATTTTCATATCTATTTATTTATTTGTTTATTCATTTTGGAAAATGATAAGCATAATGCAAAATGGTGGCTTTCTTTGGAAGCTTGTTGAAGCTTCATGAAGACTTTGACCAAGTGACCATTTTGTCTCATGCTTAACCCTAACCATTCCATTCAACCATGATTAACTCTCTACACATTACCATGGTTAATATTATGATAAGTATGATTTGATTATTCATTTTATAATTAACTTATCATAATATTCTTCTTCTTCTTCATCTTCTTCTTCCATGAAGAAGCTTACTTCATCAATGGTGATTGATGAAAACAAGTGAGAAATCCAATTCTAAAGTCTACCCACTTCCTATTTCTTCATCCTCTACCTCTTGCCAAGTAGTAGAGTGTGTTTCCTTCACAAGTTTTCATGGCTTGGTGAAGGTGGAGCTTGATCTAGCGATGCCTCGACGTAGATCATCTTCGGCATGGACATCGACGACCTAGCTCGCCATTTCTCCGATGAAACCACCGTGAGAGTCATGGTTCGATTTGGACAGCGGAGATGACTTCATTGCAGAGCCGTGGAGGTGGAGCACCGGATCTACAAAGGTTGTATTTCCGTATTCTTGTAGTTAAGTGTTAACTAGTTTGCTTTGTCGCCTAGAATTCTAGCCAACGATCAGTTCTAGGGTTTCTCGGCACCGTTTAAATTTGAAATTGGCATGGTTGATGCCTTGTGAGACCTCATTAGGGTGCCTAGGAACCCTACAGTGGTATCAGAGCCTAGCTAGAGGCTTAGGCGAAGTCTAGACGGAGTTTGAAATCCGAACGAACCGAAACCCTAACCTAAAAATTGCTCTCTGTCCTTTTTTCAAAAACGTGGATTTTTCCAAATTAAAAATTGCTAAAAAATTCAGCAGGGAAATATAAGAATTACGGCGCAAAAAGTTTCCAATGAATAGTATATTCTGCGGCGGAACCGCGGCATAAGCATGGCTTATGCGGCGGTTCCGCGGCCTATTGATGACGTAATCCTCCACTGTTTGCAAAGTAACTCTTATTAAATTATGCTGGATTTTATGGGAATTTTTAATATTAATTCAAGAGTTGAATTTTCTGGGGTTGTTTTGGGGATTCGGTGTTTTGATCGGAGTATCAAATTTTGTCTATGTGGCTTTCCGGATAATTTTTTAGAATATGTTAAAAAGTTCGACCGGATATAAATACCCATTTTTTCCCCTGCCGGGAAATTTCCAAGTGTTGGATTTTTCCATGGTTTAAAGACGTTCTAAGTAGTGCAAGTAACGCGATGGACCCTCTAGAAGACAACAAACCTTAACTCGATTATGTGACCGTCTTGAACTGCCCTTTGAATCTTAGGGTTTGGGGCAGTACGGCGTGCCAAATGTGAGGCGTTGGCTTGACCCTTCTACGGCTGGACCGTTGGTACTGAGGCACGAACTGAATGTTGTTAGACTTATTTCATGTGTTGATCTGTATCGGGAAAACTTGGGTGTTCGACTGTTTGATCGAAAAGTTTAACATTTTCTATTTATCCGGAATGTGATACAATAATTGGAATTCACAAGTAGTTATGAGATAACTGAATGAATGTTATAAACATAGCAGTTTAGTCTCACTTGATCCGTGGCCACGGAATTTTAATGTGATCAAAAGTCCGTCGCTATCACGTAGTGTACGCGGATACTCGCCGGGTAAACTTAATAGACAGCCTCACCCCATAGCCTCGACCAAGTGACTGTAGGAGTACCCCGTCGCCGAAAGCATCGTTCGGGTGCTCACGGTGGCGGTGTTCCGCCTTGGTGCACTTCGTCGACGGCGTCGCGGGTGCGGCCGTCTACTAAAGTTTGCGACGAGCATTCGATCAGGATGTCGGGAATCTTGTTGAATTGCCCGACTTGATATTGAAAAGAGTTTTCGATTTTGAGACTAAAATGCGGGGTTTATAATTGTTAGGCATGTGATGTCTAAGGAATTCATTTGGTCAGGCATGCGATGTCTGAGGAGGTTGCGGATTCCAACTGTTGTAGTTTTACACTTTCTTTTCTGTGACCGTAAGTGTAATATTTGATATCGCCGGTTTCGTTGCTATATGTCAACGACAATTGGGATGGACATATTTACTTACGTTGATGTCATGTGATGTTATGTGTTGCTGGATATCTTATATTGGATCGTCGTGTTTGAATAGCCAGGGTTTTTTATGTGAGATGAGTGTTTTTCATTTTCATTCATATAAAAACTTGTATGTAATATTCTTTTATTGGGGCACTTCCAGGTTGCGGAAGTAGTCACCTTTTGTATATTATTTACCTTTCCGCACTAGGATAGACCCAAGGAGGGGAGCACAAGTAACCGGGTTCTGGAGTCCAGTGGGAGACCAACTCGAGGAGTCGAGTCCGGGTCTCCTAACTCTAGAATTGGTAGGGTTGCTTGCCGCTCTCGTAGGGGTCTAGGGGTGTGGGTTTGGCTATTCATCATGACCGTGGAATCCGTGTTTTATACTGGCTCGTATTGAAAACACGGACATCCAAGTATATCTAATATTTCATATGTTTCTTCTGCTGCGTTATCTGTGATGTGATCATGTGATGTTCTGTGATAGATACAGTATATAGTATATATGATATATTATATAGACGTTACTTATGTTTTACAACCGTGCTAGCCCTGCCCCGCTCTGTCGTTAGTTACCTAACCTAACGGTGCACGAGGGACATCGAGGCGAATGCGGATGGCATAAGTGTACGTCGTATTTATCTGTGATGTTTAGGTACTTAAATGATGGAACTTCATTAATGAGATTAATGAAAGAAAAGAAACCTAAGATGTTGTAGAATCGAATTTCAAAATAAAACAGGTAGTTACAGTTCTTGCTTTGCACAGTGGTATATGTGATATATCCTGCACCTTATTCGATGAGGAAAGGACCGAGATCCCTTCACCGGGAGTGACTCCTTTAGCAATGACTGGCAGATGCTACACACTCGGTTTGTCTTTTGATAGCTTTTAAGAGTTTTTGCTTTGCACAGTGATATATGTGATATATCCAGCACCTCATTCGACGAGGAAAGGACCGACGATCCCTTCACCGGGAGTGACTCTTTTAGCAAAACTAGAAAAGCCTCAAAAACATTCCATTTTCAAAATTCATTCGATCCTACAACGATATCAAGTTCATTACGCAATAGGTTTTCAGAAAAACCTGTCGTAGCCCTCCGTCATTTCAGATAAGTAGTAGTTAGTATTCGTGCTACGTTTGTTGGCCTGCGTCAAGGCGTAGTGTGCGGTAGCTAACTGGTGCTTATCTGCATAAGCATATGATGTGATTGGATTAGGGTAGTCGTGCGACTTTGTTGGCCTGCGTCAAGGGTCGTGCGGGTGGGTTTAATTCAATCAGGAAATGACGGGTTGAACTTGACTAGCGGACTATGGTTTGTTGGCCTGCGTCAAGGTCATAGGACGCTAGGGGCAAAATTATCGGGAATTTCAAGTGTTGAAATTTGCAATGAGATTGCATACCTTCTATGAGATAGTTGGATCCCGATACCCGCTGCGAGTAAGTGTTACTCCTGGGAGAGTTTTATACATTACAATTAGCCGATCAAGTAGGTGTCTAGAAAGGTGTTAACGAGATTATGCCTCTGGGAAAATGAGGTTTACATTAATTAGGTTCGTGCGAAAGCACGGGGGACCTCCCTCAAAGTACCGACACTGGCCTGGCTGAAAGATTGGCGAACTTGTAGTGTGTAATTAATCCCGGCTAGTCTTTCCTTTTAGGGTTTGAAGGAAGATTTGATAAAAAGCAGTGGGAGCCGTCCTGATTAGATAAAATAATAACCAATCTATTCTTGCAAGAGCGCACGCTGAGTGTTTTCTTCTCTCTCTCTCCGGGTAGCGACCATATCACGCCTTAATCAAGATAATAATACGGAATATTGACCGAACCCGCTTGTTATACTGAGCTGGGGAACGTTGGTCCCGCTCCAACTTATAATTGTTATAAGACAGAGCAGGAAATTGGGGATTACCAGAATTCCCGTGCCGCCCAAACGAAGAGAGAGCATGCTGATGCATCATCTTCGGGTGTGTTCATTACAGAGAACTGTTTCTCAGTATCCTTTACGTCCTGGGTATGTGATACGAGATCAGGATCCCAGATGTGTAAGATGTTACATAGGGCTACAGCAAGGTAGAGAACTGAGAACGGGTGATAAGTTTCATGAGGCAGAAAACGGGGCAAGTGTTGCAGCCAAGTCTGTTGGTCACTGTCACCCTGTATTCCAAATACATTGATTCTGAACGAATGTTATTAGATACCGAACCTGATATACAAAATCATATCTATCTCTTTATTAGTAAAGAAATGATAAAATTTTGTATAGTTGGATAATGTTTTGAACATTTCCTATATCAAAAGTTGATCGGTTCAGGCACATTATCTAAAAGCATTGATGTTCTAAATCAAACTACAGTTCTTAGTATACAGAACACACACAAGAGGAAGAGTTCAGAAATGAACGAATCCTTCTTGAGGTATTGTAGACTAGGTCATATCACTGCGACCCAACTAGCTGAAGTTACATATAGATGCATATTTAAATCAGTTTGAATTTACATCTTGTGAAACTTGCCAGTCATGTCACAAAGATAAGATGACTAGAGCTCTGTTTAATGGAAACAGAGAAAGAGTTAGTGAACTCTTGGGAATGATACATGTTGATGTATGTAAGGTCCCCTGTCTACACATGCCAGGACCGGTTCTTTATACTTCATTACGTTCTCTGACGATCTCTCAAGATTCAGACCTATGTTCCTGTTGAAACACAAGTCCGAACCTTTTGAGATATTCACAGAATATAAGTTAGAAGTAGAGAGCCAATAACAGGTATAAGTATTATGTCCTTTGATGAGATCAAGGAGGAGAATACTTGAGCATGGAAATCCTGGACTATTCTAAAGGAGAATGAGATTCTCTCTCAGCATTACTCCTCCGTATACACCATAGCACGATGGTATATCGGGGCGGAGCAATCACACCCTATATGATAAGGTGTGCTCTATGATGAGTACTACTGAGTTACCTATTTCCTTTTAGGGGGTTATGCACTCATGAAGCTGCATACCTATTGAATAGGGTTCGAATCAAATCAGTTGCCTACCACTTCATATATGATATGGAAAGGGAAGAGCCCATATCTTAAGTTAGTTAAGATTTGGGGTTGACCGGCCTATGTCTAAAAGCAAAATCCGGACAAGCTCGAGGCAAGGTCTGTAATGTAGAACTGGAAAGGTTCCAGCTATACAAACTGCAGCTGATGATTTGATAGAACCAAAGAATTCAGTAGATTCCAACGAACCTCTGCCTCTCCGCCGATCTATTAGGGTTTTCTCACCCACCTGAGAGATAATTCGGTTTCTCTATGACAGTGGGAGCGAGGATTGCATCATGAGATGATGACCCAACTAGTTTCGAACTGGCCATCAGGAGTAGGACTCTGTAAGAATGGCTGGATGCTTAGCGATCTGAGATGGAATCCATGTACACCAACAAAGTATGGACTTTGGTTGCAATATCTGAAGGGTTAAATCCCCATCAGGAGCAAGTATATCTTGAGAAGATTACTAGGTGTAGATGGAAAAGTTGAGACTTTCGAAGCTAGACTTGTTAAAGCTTTTCATCATCGACCAGACCTGGATAATGATGAAACCTTTTCAAGTGGCAATGCTTAAGTCCATCCAGATCCTACTTGCCACGGCTACATACCATGACTACGATATCTGGCGGTTGGGTGCCATGACTGCTTTTCTAAAATGATGTTTTAGAAGAGAACGTCTATAAGTACACAGCCAGAGGGCTTCGTAAACAGTGGGAGCAGCGGAAACGTGTGCAAGATGCTTTATAGTATAAAGCAGGCATCGCGGAGTTGGAACATCTGTTTTGATGGATTAGTCAAAGAGTTTGACATCATCAAAATGGTAGATGAACCTTGTATAAACAAAAAGGTAGTAGGGAGTATGGTGGTGATCCTCGTAGAGTACGTGGATGACATACTCTTGATAAGAAAGGAGTTTCCTATGCTACGCTCGGTCAATCTCCGTATATCACGATGATTCTCCATATAGGATCAAGATGATACCTCCTAAATCCTGGATTTTGGATCTATGAGATAGATTTAATTGGATGTTAGGATTCTCACTAGTTGTAGTGAGATGGTATCAATCGATCCGGGGGAGAATCACTGGAAGGGTTCCAGGGTGATAAAGACGACAGAGTGTCAGTCACAGGCATTGTCTTAACCCTCAGTAAAGGGACGGTATATTGGAAGAGTTCCAAGATAGATACCGTGACATACTAGACGATAAAGGCAGGATACATCGCTACTTAAGATGCTACCAAAGAGGCAGTCTGGGTGTATATTAGTTCATAAGATGAACTTTGTTCCTCCCATTGTGTGACAATGGAGTTGTGGCTTATGCCAAGGAACGCCGGTCCCATCAGTGATCCAGACATATTCTGAGGCAGCATCACCTGATCATGGAGATAGTTGATCTCCAGGGTGATCGAGGTTAGGAGAGTAGACTCAGAGGACAACACAGTGGATCCACTTACAAAAACCTGTTCCCAGAGAGAGATTTTTATGGGATGGTTGAGTATGAGATACTACAACCACTACTATCAGATGGCCCTAGTGCAAGTGGGAGATTGTTAGTTATATGTATGCCCTAGAGGCCATTACTGTACATAGGATGTATATTGTAGTGGATGCTAGGACATATATAGGGAGGACTTTCTTGCTCGACATGATAGTATGCTATCTGGTTGATCTTTACCGTAACGTGTACACTGATTGTCTCTCTGTTACATGTTGGTAAAGCCCTTAGGATGTGTGCTTGACTACCTGGACTATGATGCAGATCATACTAGTGGGGACATGGTAGTCCATAAGTACATCCTTCAAAGTCCCTAGTCGTGGGTGTATCGAGACGGGGCATCGATATACCAGAGTAGACTAGCGTATACCTTCTCGACCCATACAGATGGGCGATGGATGATCCCATATCCATTGGTGTTTGACATCGGAGATGATGTACGGGTGCTCTGTAGAGACTGGGTACACTGGACGGACTCGCCGAGAACTCCCAGATGGTATTATACTTTACGTCAGATGGCAGTTCTCTGGTGACACTGGTACAGAGTAGTCTGTTGACCCGAGATCGTCATAGAGTCTTGTGTGGTTCCCACTGTTCTTTGATTTCCATCTTACCACGTCCAAGAGGGCATGCAAAACGGTGGTTTTTGGGTACAGTCCCGAGTCACATGGAGGCAATGAGCGATAGGAGGGGATTCGTCTCTCCCGGTATAGGGAGTTGATGTTGCGCTGTGTTCGATTGGCTATAACCGGAAATCCCTGGCCAGGGTTGCTGAGATTTACTGGTAAGTGTTACCAGTAGTTTCTCGAATTGTTATAGACCTCATATCGACATGACTTATCAAGCTATTGGGGTCTGACGTTTACCACCCCTAGGCGAGATATGCGACATATCAGACGATCAGACCGGACTGTACGGTAGTGTTACTGGTTGGATTCACTGGAGTGTGAGCGGGCTTGCTCGTCGATCTTCTGATCGCTCAATACCCGGGTGGCCGTTACGTTTAGCAGACCGCTTGCGGCTTGTGGGTGTTTGATATGATCATCACCTGCTGCCGGCGTATTGACGAGTCTTTAGAGTCCTACACAGAGGTTTCCTGGCTCAAGCGAAACGAAATAGGAGCGCATATGAGATATGTGCGGGACCGAGAATAATACGTGTATGTGATACCGTATTCCATTCTCGCGATGAATGTGTCGAATGGTTGTATGCGATATAACCTAGTTATCGAATCTAGGATTGATTCGATAAGCCGATACATTGTATACTAGTCAGTTGTGTGCGACATGACCGGATCATTGAATCAAGTGTTGATCTAATGATTTAATGCATAATTATATATTTGATATATTACTTTGCATTAACTAGTATTGGTTCACTTTAAATGGATTTTCTCACTTGGTTTGTGCACATTGTATATGTGATATATTTTTGTGCACTTGTATGTATCATGTTTGATGATGCATGCTAACTTGTGTTTTGTGTAAAGTTTAAACCATGGTTATGTAATGGTTAGTGTTTTCATTTTCATATCTATTTATTTATTTGTTTATTCATTTTGGAAAATGATAAGCATAATGCAAAATGGTGGCTTTCTTTGGAAGCTTGTTGAAGCTTCATGAAGACTTTGACCAAGTGACCATTTTGTCTCATGCTTAACCCTAACCATTCCATTCAACCATGATTAACTCTCTACACATTACCATGGTTAATATTATGATAAGTATGATTTGATTATTCATTTTATAATTAACTTATCATAATATTCTTCTTCTTCTTCATCTTCTTCTTCCATGAAGAAGCTTACTTCATCAATGGTGATTGATGAAAACAAGTGAGAAATCCAATTCTAAAGTCTACCGACTTCCTATTTCTTCATCCTCTACCTCTTGCCAAGTAGTAGAGTGTGTTTCCTTCACAAGTTTTCATGGCTTGCTGAAGGTGGAGCTTGATCTAGCGATGCCTCGACGTAGATCATCTTCGGCATGGACATCGACGACCTAGCTCGCCATTTCTCCGATGAAACCACCGTGAGAGTCATGGATCGATTTGGACAGCGGAGATGACTTCATTGCGTAGCCGTGGAGGTGGAGCACCGGATCTACAAAGGTTGTATTTCCGTATTCTTGTAGTTAAGTGTTAACTAGTTTGCTTTGTCGCCTAGAATTCTAGCCAACGATCTGTTCTAGGGTTTCTCGGCACCGTTTAAATTTGAAATTGGCATGGTTGATACCTTGTGAGACCTCATTAGGGTGCCTAGGAACCCTAAAATATCAACCCCCAATACCGGGAGAGACGAATCCTGTCTAACCGTCACTGCCTCCAAGTGCTTCGGGACTGCACCCAAAAACTACCTGTTTGCATGAATCCTTTGAGCCGTGGTAGGCTAGTAATCAAAGTACAGTGGGAACACACTCGAGGCGAAGTGACAGTGTCAAGTCAACGGACTAAGATGTACTCATGTCACCTGGGAACTGATAACTGACGATAGGTATAATACCAACAAACAGTTCCCGACGAGTCCTGTCCTGTGTACTCGTAACCTAACTGTTAGTTATATGTATGCCCAAGAGGCCATTACTGTACATTGGATGTATATTGTAGTGGATGCTGGGACATATATAGGGAGGACTTTCTTGCTTGACATGATAGTATGCTATCTGGTTACTCTTTACCTTAACGTGTACATTGATTGTCTCTCTGTTACACATTGGTAAAGCCCTTAGGATGTGTACTTGACTACCTGGACTATGATGCGGATCATACTAGTGGGGACATGGTAGTCCATAAGTACATCCTTCAAGGTCCCTAGTCGTGGGTGTATCGAGACGGGGCATCGATATACCAGAGTAGACTAGCGTATACCTTCTCGACCCATACAGATGGACGATGGATGATCCCATAAACATTGGTGTTTGACATCAGAGATGATATATAGGTGCTCAGTGGAGACTGGGTACACTGGACGGACTCGCCGAGAACTCCCAGATGGTATTATACCTTACGTCAGATGGCAGTTCTCTGGTGACACTGGTACAGAGTAGTCTGTTGACCCATGATCGTCATAGAGTCTTGTGTGGTTCCCACTGTGCTTTGATTTCCACCTTACCACGTCCAAGAGGGCATGCAAAACGGTGTCTTTTGGGTACAGTCCCGAATCATATGGAGGCAATGAGCGATAGGAGGGGATTCGTCTCTCCCGGTATTGGGAGTTGATGTTGCGCTATACACG
Organism: Agapanthus africanus; assembly: GCA_030015575.1. Lineage (NCBI taxonomy): Eukaryota > Viridiplantae > Streptophyta > Magnoliopsida > Asparagales > Amaryllidaceae > Agapanthus > Agapanthus africanus. Next base: position 224,490,817 of record JASDDO010000029.1, read on the forward strand.
ACTGGCCATAACAGGAAATCCTTGGCCAGGGTTGCAGTGATATACTGTTAAGAGTTATCAGTAGTTTCACGAATGTTATGGACCCTACATCAGCATGACATATCAAGCTATTGGGGTCTGACGTTTACCACCCCTAGGCGAGATATGCGACATATCAGACGAACAGACCGGACTGTACGGTAGGTGTTACTGGTTGGATTCACAGGAGTGTGAACGGGCTTGCTCGTCGATCTTCTGATCGCTCAATACCCGGGTGGCCGTTACGTTTAGCAGACCGCTTGCGGCTTGTGGGTGTTTGATATGATCATCATCTGCTGCCGGCGTATTGACGAGTCTTTAGAGTGCTACACAGAGGTGTCCTGGCTCAAGCGAAACGAAATAGGAGCGCATATGAGATATGTGCGGGACCGAGAATAATGCGTGTATGTGATACCGTATTTCATTCTCGCGATGAATGTATCGAATGGTTGTATGCGATATAAACTAGTTATCGAATCGAGGATTGATTCGATAAGACGATACATTGGATATTAGTCGGTTATATGCAATATGACCGGATCGTTAAATCAAGTATTGATTTAATGATTTAATGCATAATTATATATTTGATATATTACTGTAGGGTTCCTAGGCACTCCCAAGAGATCTCACAAGGCATCAACCATGCCAATTTCAATTTTAAACGGTGCCGAGAAACCCTAGAACGGATCGTTGGCAAGATTTCTAGGCGAAAAAGAAACTAGTTAACAACTTAACTAAAATTTAAACGGAAATACAACCTTTGTAGATCCAGTGCTCCACCTCCATAGCTCCGCAACGAAGTTCCCTCGCTGTCCAAATGAATTCCCGGGCTCTAGCGTCGGCTTCGTCGGAGAATAGACGGGCTAGGTCATCGACGACATGCCGAAGATGATCTACGTCGAAGCATCGCAAGATCAAGCTCTCACTTCACCAAGTCATGAAACTTGTGAAGAAAACACACTCTACTACTTGGCAAGAGGTAGAGGATGAAGAAATAGGAAGTGGATAGACTTTAGAATTGGATTTCTCACTTGTTTTCATCAATCACCATTGATGAAGTAAGCTTCTTCATGGAAGAAGATGATGAAGAAGAAGAATATTATGATAAGTTGTTTTCAAAAAAGGAAATAATAAGAATACTTATCATAATGTTACCATTGTAAAGTGTAGAGAGTTAATCATGGTTGAATGGAATGGTTAGGGTTAAGCATGAGACAAAATGGTCACTTGGTCAAAGTCTTCATGAAGCTTCATAATACATACAAAGAAAGCCACCATTTTCTCATTATGCTAATTATTTTCCAAAAATAATAAATAAATAAATGAATGAATAAATAATCATAACCCTAACCATTCATATAACCATGGTTCAATCTTCACACAAACACAAGTAAACATGTATCATCAAACATGATACAATCAAGTGCACAAAACTATATCGAATATACAATGTGCACATCCAAGTGAGAAAATCCATTTAAAGTGAACCAATACTAGTTAATGCAAAGTAATATATCAAATATATAATTATGCATTAAATCATTAAATCAACACTTGATTCAATGATCCGGTCATGTCGCACACAACCGACTAGTATACTATGTATCGATTTATCGAATCAACCCTTGATTCGATAACTAGGTTATATCACATACAACCATTCGATACATTCATCGCGAGAATGAAATACGGTATCACATACACGCATTATTCTCGGTCCCGCACATATCTCATATGCGCTCCTATTTCGTTTCGCTTGAGCCAGGAAACCTCTGTGTAGGACTCTGAAGACTCGTCAATACGCCGGCAGCAGATGATGATCATATCAAACATCCACAAGCCGCAAGCGGTCTGCTAAACGTAATGGCCACCCGGGTATTGAGCGATCAGAAGATCGACGAGCAAGCCCGCTCACACTCCAGTGAATCCAACCAGTAACACTACCGTACAGTCCGGTCTGATCGTCTGATATGTCGCATATCTCGCCTAGGGGTGGTAAACGTCAGACCCCAATAGCTCGATAAGTCGTGTCGATATGAGGTCTATAACAATTTGAGAAACTACTGGTAACACTTACCGGTAAATCTCAGCAACCCTGGCCAGGGATTTCCTGTTATAGCCAATCGAACACAGCGCAACATCAACCCCCTATACCGGGAGAGACGAATCCCCTCCTATCGCTCATTGCCTCCATGTGACTCGGGACTGTACCCAAAAACCACCGTTTTGCACGCCCTCTTGGACGTGGTAAGATGGAAATCAAAGCACAGTGGGTACCACACAAGACTCTATGATGATCTCGGGTCAACAGACTACTCTGTACCAGTGTCACCAGAGAACTGCCATCTGACGTAAGGTATAATACCATCTGGGAGTTCTCGGTGAGTCCGTCCAGTGTACCCAGTCTCTACTGAGCACCCGTATATCATCTGTAATGTCAAACACCAATGGATATGGAATCATCCATCGCCCATCTGTATGGGTCGAGAAGGTATACGCTAGTCTACTCTGGTATATCGATGCCCCGTCTCGATACACCCCCGACTAGGGACCTTGAAGGATGTACTTATGGACTACCATGTCCCCACTAGTATGATTCGCATCATAGTCCAGGTAGTCGAGTACACATCCTAGGGGCTTTACCAACATGTAACAGAGAGACAATCAGTATACACGTTAAGGTAAAGTTCAACCAGATAGCATACTATCATGTCGAGCAAGAAAGTCCTCCCTATATATGTCCCAGCATCCACTACAATATACATCCTATGTACAGTAATGGCCTCTAGGGCATACATATAACTAACAATCTCCCACTTGCACTAGGGCCATCTATAGCAGTGGTTGTAGTATCTCATACTCAACCATCCCATAAAAATCTCTCTCTGGGAACAGGCCTTTGTGAGTGGATCCGCTGTGTTTGTCCTCTGAGTCTACTCTCTTAACCTCGATCCCTTGGAGATCAAGAATCTCCATGATCAGGTGACACTGCTTTAGAATATGTCTGGATCACTGATGGGACCGTCGTTCCTTGGCATAAGCCACAATTCCATTGTCTCACAATGGTAGGAACGTAGTTCATCTCATGAACATTTATACACCCAAACAGCCTCTTTGGTAGCATCTTAAGTAGTGATGTATCTTGCCTTTATCGTCTAGTATGTCACAGTATCTAGCTTGGAACTCTTCCAACATACCGTCCCTGTACTGAGGGTAAAGACAATGCCTGTGACTGACATTCAGTCGTCTTTATCACCCTGGAACCCTTCCAGTGATTCTCCGTAGGATCGATTGATACTATCTCACTACTTCTAGTGAGTATCCTAACATCCAATTACATCTATCTCATAGATGAAAACTCAGGATTTAGGAGGTATCACTTTGATCCTATATGGAGAATCCTTGTGATAAGCGGAGATTGATCGAGCGTAGCATAGGAAACTCCTTCCCTATCAAGAGTATGTCATCCACGTACTCTACGAGGATCACCACCATACTCCCTACTACCTTTTTGTTTATACAAGGTTCATCTACCATTTTGATGATGTCAACTTCTTTGACTAATCCATCAAAACAGATGTTCCAACTCCGCGATGCCTGCTTTATCTTATAAAGCATCTTGTACACGTTTCCGCTGCTCCCACTGTCTACGAAGCCCTCTGGCCGTGTACTTACAGACATTCTCTTCCAAAACATTTTTTAGAAAAGTTGTCATGACACCCAACCACCAGATATCGTAGTCATGGTATGTAGCCGTGGCAAGTAGTATCTGGATGGACTTAAGCATAGGTACTGGAAAAGGTTTCATCATTATCCACGCCTGGTCGATGACGAAGACCTTTAACAAGTCTAGCTTTGAAAGTCTCAACTTTTCCATCTACACCAAGTAATCTTCTCAAGATTTACTTGCTCCTGATGGGGATTTAACCCTTCAGATATAGCAGCCAAAGTCCATACTTTGCTGGTGTATAAGGATCCCATCTCAGATCACTAAGCATCCAGCCATTCTTACAGAGTCACGCTCTTGATGGCCAGCTCGAAACTAGTTGGGTCATCATCTCATGATGCAATCCTCGCTCCCACTGTCATAGAGAAACAGAAGTATCTCTCAGGTGGGTGAGGAACCCGACTAGATCGGCGGAGAGGCTGAGGTTCGTTGGAATCTACCGAATCCTTTGGTTCTATCAAATCATCTGCTGTTGTTTGTATAGCTAGTACCTTTCCAGTTCTACATTACAGACTTTGCCTCGAGCTTGTCCGGATTTTTCTTTCAGACATAGGCCGGTCAACCCCAAATCTTAACTAGCTTAAGACATGGGCTCTTCCCTTTCCATATCACATATGAAGTGGTAGGCACTGATTTGATTCGAACCCAATTCAATAGGTATGCAGCTTCTCAAGTGCATAACTCCCAAAAGGAAATAGGTAACTCAGCAGTACTCATCATAGAGCACACCATATCAAATAGGGTGTATCTGCTCCGCCCCGATATACCATCGTGCTATGGTGTATACAGAGGAGTAATACTGAGAGAGAATCTCATTCTCCTTTAGAATAGTCCAGGATTTCCGTGCGCAAGTATTCTCCTCCTTGATCTCATCAAAGGACATAATACTTATACCCGTATTTTGGTTCTCTACTTCTCGCTTATATTCTGTGAATATCTCAAAAGGTTCGGACTCATGTTTCAACAGGAACATAGATCTGAATCTTGAGAGATTATCAGAGAATATGATGAAGTATAAAGAACCAGTCCTGGCATGTGTAGATAGGAGACCTTACATACATCATAATGTATCAGTCCCAAGAGTTTACTAACTCTTTCTCTGTTTCCAGTAAACGGAGCTATGGTCATCTAATCTTTGTGACATGACTGGCAAGTTTCATAAGATGTAAATTCAAACTGATTTAAATATGCATCTAAAATGTAACTTCAGCCAGTCGGGTCGCATTGATGTGACCTAGTCTACAATGCCTCAAGAAGGATTCGTTCATTTCTGAACTTTTCCTCTTGTGTGTGTTCCGTATACTAAGAACTGTAGTTTGATTTAGAACTTCAATGCTTTTAGATAACGTGCCTGAACCGATCAACTTTTGATATAGGAAATGTTCAAAACATTATCCGACAATACAAAATTATAACGTTTCTTTACTAATAAAGAGACAGATATGATTTTGTATATCAGGTTCGGTATCTAATAACATTCGTTCAGAATCAATGTATTGATAATACAGGGTGACAGTGACCAACAGACTTGGCCGCAACACTTGCCCCGTTTTCTGCCTCATGAAACTTATCACCCGTTCTCAGTTCTCTACATTTCTGTAGCCCTATGTAACAGATTACATATCTGGGATCCTGATCTGGTATCACATACCCAGGACATAGAGGATACAGAGAAACAGTTCTTTGTAATGAACACACCCGAAGATGATGCATCATCATGCACTCTCTTCGTTTGGGCGGCACGGGAATTCTGGTAATCCCCAATTTCCTGCTCTGTCTTATAACAATTATAAGTTGGAGCAGGACCAACGTTCCCCAGCTCAGTATAACAAGCGGGTTCAGTCAATATTCCGTATTATTATCTTGATTAACGCGTGATATGGTCGCTACCTGGATAGAGAGAGAAGAAAACACTCAGCGTGCGCTCTTGCAAGAATAGATTGGTTATTATTTTATCTAATCAGGATGGCTCCCACTGCTTTTTATCAAATCTTCCTTCAAACCCTAAAAGGAAAGACTAGCCGGGATTAATTACACACTACAAGTTCGCCAATCTTTCAGCCAGGCCAGTGTCGGTACTTTGAGGGAGGTCCCCCGTGCTTTCGCACGAACCTAATTACAGTAAACCTCGTTTTCCTAGAGGCATAACCTCGTTGACACCTTTCTAGACACCTACTTGATTGGCTAATTGTAATGTATAAAACTCTCCCAGGAGTAACTCTTACTCGCAGCGGGTATCGGGATCCAACTATCTCATAGAAGGTATGCAATCTCATTGCAAATTTCAACACTTGAAATTCCCGATAATTTTGCCCCTAACCTCCTATGACCTTGACAAAGGCCAACAAACCATAGGATGCTAGTCAAGTTCAACCCGTCATTTCCTGATTGAATTAAACCCACCCGCACGGCCCTTGACAAAGGCCAACAAGGTCGCACGACTACCCTAATCCAATCTGCATCATATGCATAAGCAGATAAGCACCAGTCAGCTACCGCACACTACGCCTTGACAAAGGCCAACAAACGTAGCACGAATACTAACTACTACTTATCTGAAATGACGGAGGGCTACGACAGGTTTTTCTGAAAACCTATTGCGTAATGAACTTGATATCGTTGTAGAATCAAATGATTTTAAAATGGAGTGTTTTTGAGGCTTTTCTAGTTTTGCTAAAGGAGTCACTCCCGGTGAAGGGATCGTCGGTCCTTTCCTAGTCGAATGAGGTGCGGGATATATCATATATATCACTGTGCAAAGCAAAAACTCTTTAAAAGCAATCAAAAGACAAACCGAGTGTGTAGCATCTGCCAGTTATTGCTAAAGGAGTCACTCCCGGTGAAGGGATCTCAGTCCTTTCCTCATCGAATAAGGTGCAGGGTATATCATATATACCGCTATGCAAAGCAAGAACTGTAGCTACCTATTTTATTTTGAAATTCAATTCTACAACATCTTAGGTTTATTTTATTTCATTAATCATATTAATGAAGTCCCATCATTTAAGTACCTAAACATCACAGATAAATACGACGTACACTTATGCCATCCGCATTCGCCTCGATGTCCCCTCGTGCACCGTTAGGTTAGGTAACTAACGGCAGAGCAGGGCAGGGCTAGCGCGGGTGTAAAACATAAGTAACATCTATATAATATATCATATATACTATATAAAGTATCTATCACAGAACATCACATGATCACATCACAGATATCGCAGCAGAAGAAACATATGAAATATTGGATATACTAGGATGTCCGTGTTTTCAATACGAGCCAGTATAAAACACGGATTCCACGGTCGCGATGAATAGCCAAACCCACACCCCTAGACCCCTACGAGAGCGGCAAGCAACCCTACCAATTCTAGAGTTAGGAGACCCGGAATCGACTCCTCGAGTTGGTCTCCCACTGGACTCCAGAACCCGGTTACTTGTGCCCTCCTCCTTGGGTCTATCCTTGTGCGGAAAAGTAAATAATATACAAAAGGTGACATCTTCCGCAACCTGGAAGTGCCCCAATAAAAGAATATTACATACAAGTTTTTAGATGAATGAAAATGAAAAACACTCATCTCACATAAAAACCCCCGGCTATTCAAACACGACGATCCAATATAACATATCCAGCAACACATAACATCACATGTCATCAACGTAAGTAAATATGCGCATCCCAATTGTCGTTGACATATAGCAACGAAACCGGCGATATCACATATTACACTTACGGTCACAGAAAAAAAAGTGTAAAACTACAACAGTTGGAATCCGCAACCTCTTTAGACATCGCATGCCTAATCAAATGAATTACTTAGACATCGCATGCCTAACAATTATAAACCCCGCATTTTAGTCTCATTATCGAAAAAACACTTTTCAATATCAAGTCGGGCAATTCAACAAGATTCCCGACATCCTGATCGAATGCTCGTCGCAAATTTCAGTAGGCGGCTGCACCCCTGATACCGTCGACGAAGTGCACCAAGGCGGGACACCGCTACCGCGAGCACCCGAACGGATGCTTTCGGCGACGGGGTTCTCCTACAGTCACTTAGTCGGGGCTATGGAGTGAGGCCGTCTATTAAGTTTACCCGGCGAGTATCCGCGTATGCTACGTGATTGCGACGGACTTTTGATCACATCAAAATTCCATGGCAACCGATCAAGTGAGACTAAAGTGCTATGTTTATAACATTCATTCAGTTATCTCATAACTTATTGTGAATTCCAATTATTGTATCACATTCCAGATAAACAGAAAATGTTAAAGTTTCCGATCGAACATTCAAACACCCAAGTTTTCCCGATACAGATCAACACATGAAATAAGTCTAACAACATTCAGTTCGTGCCTCAGTACCAACGGTCCAGCCGTAGAAGGGTCAAGCCAACGCCTCACATGTGGCACGCCGTACTGCCCCAAACCCAAAGGTTCAAAGGGCAGTTCAAGACGGTCACATAATCGAGTTAAGGTTTGTTGTCTTCTAGAGGGTCCATCGCGTTACTTGCACTACTTAGAACGTCGTTAAACTACGGAAAAATCCAACACTTGGAAATTTCCCGACAGGGGAAAAATTGGGTATTTATATCCGGTCTAAATTTTTTAACATATTCTAAAATTTATCCGGAAAGCTACACAGACAAAATCTGATAATCCGATCGAAACTACGAACCCCCAATACACACCAGAAAATTCAACTTTTGAATAAATTTTAAAAATTCCCAGAAAACTCAGCATAATTTATCAGGAATTACTGTGCAAACAAAGAGGGCTGACGTCATCAGATAGCCGCGGAACCGCCGCAGAAGCTAGGCTTCTGCCGCGGTTCCGCCGCAATAAATACTGTTCATCGAAAAAATTTTGCATCGTAATTCTTATTTTTTCTTGCTGATTTTTTTAGCAATTTTTAATTCTGGAAAAACCCAGATTTTAGAAAATGTCCAGAGAGCATGTATTGGTAAGGGTTTCGGGATCGTTCGGACTTCAAATTCCGTCTGGACTTCGCCTAAGGCTCTAGCTAGGCTCTGATACCACTGTAGGGTTCCTAAGCACTCCCAAGAGGTCTCACAAGGCATCAACCATGCCAATTTCAAATTTAAACGGTGCTGAGAAACCCTAGAACGGATCGTTGGCTAGATTTCTAGGCGAAAAAGAAACTAGTTAACAACTTAACTAAAATTTAAACGGAAATACAACCTTTGTAGATCCGGTGCTCCACCTCCATAGCTCCGCAACGAAGTCCCCTCGCTGTCCAAATGAATTCCCGGGCTCTAGCGTCGGCTTCGTCGGAGAATAGACGGGCTAGATCATCGACGACATGCCGAAAATGATCTACGTCGAAGCATCGCAAGATCAAGCTCTCACTTCACCAAGTCATGAAACTTGTGAAGAAAACACACTCTACTACTTGGCAAGAGGTAGAGGATGAAGAAATAGGAAGTGGGTAGACTTTAGAATTGGATTTCTCACTTGTTTTCATCAATCACCATTGATGAAGTAAGCTTCTTCATGGAAGAAGAAGATGAAGAAGAAGAAGAATATTATGATAAGTTGTTTTCAAAAAAGGAAATAATAAGAATACTTATCATAATGTTACCATGGTAAAGTGTAGAGAGTTAATCAAGGTTGAATGGAATGGTTAGGGTTAAGCATGAGACAAAATGGTCACTTGGTCAAAGTCTTCATGAAGCTTCATAATACATACAAAGAAAGCCACCATTTTCTCATTATGCTAATTATTTTCCAAAACTAATAAATAAATAAATGAATGAATAAATAATCATAACCCTAACCATTCATATAACCATGGTTCAATCTTCACACAAACACAAGTAAACATGTATCATCAAACATGATACAATCAAGTGCACAAAACTATATCGAATATACATTGTGCACATCCAAGTGAGAAAATCCATTAAAAGTGAACCAATACTAGTTAATGCAAAGTAATATATCAAATATATAATTATGCATTAAATCATTAAATCAACACTTGATTCAATGATCCGGTCATGTCGCACACAACCGACTAGTATACTATGTATCGATTTATCGAATCAACCCTTGATTCGATAACTAGGTTATATCACATACAACCATTCGATACATTCATCGCGAGAATGAAATACGGTATCACATACACGCATTATTCTCGGTCCCGCACATATCTCATATGCGCTCCTATTTCGTTTCGCTTGAGCCAGGAAACCTCTGTGTAGGACTCTAAAGACTCGTCAATACGCCGGCAGCAGATGATGATCATATCAAACATCCACAAGCCGCAAGCGGTCTGCTAAACGTAATGGCCACCCGGGTATTGAGCGATCAGAAGATCGACGAGCAAGCCCGCTCACACTCCAGTGAATCCAACCAGTAACACTACCGTACAGTCCGGTCTGATCGTCTGATATGTCGCATATCTCGCCTAGGGGTGGTAAACGTCAGACCCCAATAGCTCGATAAGTCGTGTCGATATGAGGTCTATAACAATTCGAGAAACTACCGGTAACACTTACTGGTAAATCTCAGCAACCCTGGCCAGGGATTTCCTCTTATAGCCAATCGAACACAGCGCAACATCAACCCCCTATACCGGGAGAGACGAATCCCCTCCTATCGCTCATTGCCTCCATGTGACTCGGGACTGTACCCAAAAACCACCGTTTTGCACGCCCTCTTGGGCGTGGTAAGATGGAAATCAAAGCACAGTGGGAACCACACAAGACTCTATGACGATCTCGGGTCAACAGACTACTCTGTACCAGTGTCACCAGAGAACTGCCATCTGACGTAAGGTATAATACCATCTGGGAGTTCTCGGTGAGTCCGTCCAGTGTACCCAGTCTCTACTGAGCACCCGTATATCATCTCTGATATCAAACACCAATGGATATGGAATCATCCATCGCCCATCTGTATGGGTCGAGAAGGTATACGCTAGTCTACTCTGGTATATCGATGCCCCGTCTCGATACACCCAAGACTAGGGACCTTGAAGGATATACTTATGGACTACCATGTCCCCACTAGTATGATCCGCATCATAGTCCAGGTAGTCGAGTACACATCCTAGGGGCTTTACCAACATGTAACAGAGAGACAATCAGTATACACGTTAAGGTAAAGTTCAACCAGATAGCATACTATCATGTCGAGCAAGAAAGTCCTCCCTATATATGTCCTAGCATCCACTACAATATACATCCTATGTACAGTAATGGCCTCTAGGGCATACATATAACTAACAATTACTTTGCATTAACTAGTATTGGTTCACTTTAAATGGATTTTCTCACTTGATGTACACAAGTTGTATATGTGATATAGTTTTGTGCACTTGTTTGTATCATGTTTGATGATACATGCTTACTTGTGTTTCTGTAAAGATTAAACCATGGTTATTTAAATGGTTAGGGTTTTGATTTTCATATTTATTTATTTATTCTTTTATTAAGGAATGATAAAGAGAAAAATGGTGGCTCTCTTTGTTTGTTGTTGAAGCTTCATGAAGCTTTGACTAAATGACCATTTTGTCTCATGCTTAACCCTAACCATTCCACCTAACCATTGTCTATTCTCTACACATAACCATGGTTAGCATATGATAAGTATTCATATTATTTTCCTTTTTTAAAATATACTTATCATATTCTTTCTTTATCTTCTTCTTCTTCTCCTTCTTCAACATGAAGAAAGCTTGCCTCCATCAATGGCAACTTGAGAAAAAGAGTGAGAAATCCAATTCTAAAGTGAACCCACTTCCTATTTCTTCATCCTCTACCACTTGACAAGTAGTATAGGGTGTTTTCTTCACAAGTTTCATGGCTTGGTGAAGTTGGAGCTTGATCTAGTGTTGCCTCGACGTAGATCATCTTCGGCATCGAAGCCGACGACCAAGCCCGCCCATTTCTCCGATGAAGCCGACGCTAGAGCCCGGGATTCGATTTGGACAGCAAGGAGACTTCATCATGGTGCTATGGAGGTGGAGAACCAGATCTATAAAGGTTGTATTTCCGTTCACTTAGTTAAGTTGTTAACTAGTTGCATATTTCGCCTAAAATCTAGTTAACGATCCGTATTAGGGTTTCTCGGCACTTGTAAAATTTGAAATTGGCATGGTTGATGCCTTATGAGACCGCATTAGCGTGCCTAGGAACCCTACAGTGGTATCAGAGCCTAGCTAGAGCCTTAGGCGATGCGTAGACGTAGTTAGAATTCCGATCGAACCGAAACCCTAACTCCAAAATGCTCTCTGGACTTTTTTTAAAATCTGGGATTTTTCCAAATTAAAAATGTTTAAAAAATTCAGCAGGGTATTCTATGAATTACCATGAAAAACGAGCCTCTAACTCCTCTACATGGCCGCGGAACCGCGGCAATGACCCCCCTTTGGCGGCGGTTCCGTGGCAATGTAATGGAATTAGCGACGGTTCTTTTCACAGTAATTCGTACCTCTGTTTTTTCAATTTTCTGGGCATTTTTAACACTGACTCAAGAGTTGAGTATTTTGGGGTTTATTTTGTAGTCGTTGTTTCGATCGGAATTTTTAATTTCGTTGTGTTTTCCGGATAATTTTTTGAATATGTTAAAAAGTTCGACCGGATATAAATACCCACCTTTTCCCCTGTCGGGAAATTTCCAAGTGTTGGATCTTTCCGTGGTTTAATAACGTTCTAAGTAGTGCAAGTAACGCGATGGACTCTCTAGAAGACAATAAACCTTAACTCAATTATGTGACCGTCTTGAACTGCCCTTTGAACCTTCGGGTTTTGGGCAGTACGGCGTGCCACATGTGAGGCGTTGGCTTGACCCTTCTACGGCTGGACCGTTGGTACTGAGGCATGAACTGGATGTTTTTAAACTTTTTTCTTGTGTTGATCTGTTTAGGGCAAAATTGGGTGTTTGACTGTTCGATCGGAAAGTTTAACATTTTCTATTTATCTGGAATGCGATACAATAATTGGAATTCACAAGTAGTTATGAGATAACTGATTTGAATGTTATAAACATAGCACTTTAGTCTCACTTGATTGGTTGCCACGGAATTTTGATGTGATCAAAAGTCCGTCGCAATCACGTAGCGTACGCGAATACTCGCCGGATAAACTTAATAGACAGCTACACCCCTTAGCCCCGACCAAGTGACTATAGGAGAACCCCGTCGCCGAAAGCATCCGTCCGGGTGCTTGCGGTAGCGGTGTTCCGCCTTGGTGAACTTCGTCGACAGTATCGGGGGTGCGGCCGTCTACTGAAGTTTGCGACGAGCATTCGATCAGGATGTCGGGAATCTTGTTGAATTTCCCGAATTGATATTGAAAAGAGTTTTCGATAATGAGACTAAAATGCGGGGTTTATAATTGTTAGGCATGCGATGTCTAAGGAATTCATTTGATTAGGCATGCGATGTCTATGGAGGTTGCGGATTCCAACTATTGTAGTTTTACACTTTCTTTTCTGTGACCGTAAGTGTAATATGTGATATCGCCGGTTTCGTTGCTATATGTCAACGACAATTGGGATGCGCATATTTACTTACGTTGATGACATGTGATGTTATGTGTTGCTGGATATGTTATATTGGATCGTCGTGTTTGAATAGCCGGGGGGGTTTATGTGACATGAGTGTTCTTCATTTTCATTTATGTAAAAACTTGTATGTAATATTCTTTTATTGGGGCACTTCCAGGTTGCGGAAGATGTCACCCTCTGTATATTATTTACTTTTCCGCACTAGGATAGACCCAAGGAGGGGAGCACAAGTAACCGGGTTCTGGAGTCTAGTGGGAGACCAACTCGAGGAGTCGAGTCCGGGTCTCCTAACTCTAGAATTGGTAGGGTTGCTTGCCGCTCTAGTAGGGGTCTAGGGGTGTGGGTTTGGCTATTCATCGCGACCGTGGAATCCGTGTTTTATACTGGCTCGTATTGAAAACACGGACGTCCTAGTATATCCAATATTTCATATGATTCTTCTGCTGCGATATCTGTGATGTGATCATGTGATATGTTCTGCGATGGATACTTTATATAGTATATATGATATATTATATAGGCGTTACTTATGTTTTACACCCGCACTAGCCATGCCCCGCTCTGCCGTTAGTTACCTAACCTAACGGTGCACCGGGGGACATCGAGGCGAATGCGGATGGCATAAGTGTACGTCGTATTTATCTGTGATGTTTAGGTACTTAAATGATGGGACTTCATTAATGTGATTAATGAAAGTAAAAGAAACCTAAAGATGTTGTAGAATCGAATTTCAAAATAAAAAAGGTAGCTACAGTTCTTGCTTTGCACAGAGGTATATGTGATATATCCTGCACCTTATTCGATGAGGAAAGGACCGAGATCCCTTCACCGGGAGTAACTCCTTTAGCAATAACTGGCAGATGCTACGCACTCGGTTTGTCTTTTGATTGCTTTTAAGAGTTCTTGCTTTGCACAAAGATATATATGATATATCCCGCACCTCATTCGACGAGGAAAGGACCGACGATCCCTTCACCGGGAGTGACTCCTTTAACAAAACTAGAAAAGCCTAAAAAACACTCCATTTTAAAATCATTTGATTCTACAACGATATCAAGTTCATTACGCAATAGGTTTTCAGAAAAACCTGCCGTAGCCCTCCTTCATTTCAGATAAGTAGTAGTTAGTATTCGTGCTGCGTTTGTTGGCCTTTGTCAAGGCGCAGTGTGAGGTAGCTAACTGGTGCTTATCTGCTTATGCATATGATGCAGATTGGGTTAGGGTAGTCGTGCGACCTTGTTGGCCTTTGTCAAGGGTCGTGCGGGTGGGTTTAATTCAATCAGGAAATGACGGGTTGAACTTGACTGGCATCCTATGGTTTGTTGGCCTTTGTCAAGGTCATAGGAGGTTAGGGGCAAAATATTATCGGGAATTTCAAGTGTTGAAATTTGCAATGAGATTGCATACCTTCTGTGAGATAGTTGGATCCCGATACCCACTGCGAGTAATTGTTACTTCTGGGAGAGTTTTACACATTACAATTAGCCGATCAAGTAGGTGTCTAGAAAGGTGTCAACAGGGTTACGCCTCTGGGAAAATGAGGTTTACATTAATTAGGTTCGTGCGAAAGCACGGGGGACCTCCCTCAAAGTACCGACACTGGCCTGGCTGAAAAGTTGGCGAACTTGTAGTGTGTAATTAATCCCGGCTAATCTTTCCTTTTAGGGTTTGAAGGAAGATTTGATAAAAACAGTGGGAGCCATCCTGATTAGATAAAATAATAACCAATCTGATCTTGCAAGAGCATACGCTAAGTGTTTTCTTCTCTCTCTCTCCTGGTAGCGACCATATCACGCCTTAATCAAGATAATAATATAGATGTATTGACCGAACCCGCTTGTTATACTGAGCTGGGGAACGTTGGTCCCGCTCCAACTTATAATTTTTATAAGACAAAGCAAGAAATAGGGAATACCAGAATTCCTATGCCGCCCAAGCGAAGAAAGTGCATATGATGCATCTCCTTCGGGTGTGTTCATTACAAAGAACTGTTTCTCAGTATCCTCTGCATCCTGGGTATTTGATACCGGATCAGGATCCCAGATATGTAATCTGTTACATAGGGCTACAGATAGGTAGAGAACTGAGAACGGGTGATAAGTTTCATGAGGCAGAAAACGGGGCAAGAGTTGCAGCCAAGTCTGTTGGTCACTATCACCCTGTATTACCAATACATTGATTCTGAACGAATGTTATTAGATACCGAACCTGATATACAAAATCATATCAGTCTCTTTATTAGTAAAGAAATGATAAAATTTTGTATTGTTGGATAATGTTTTGAACATTTCCTATATCAAAAGTTGATCGGTTCAGGCACGTTATCTAAAAGTATTGATGTTCTAAATCAAACTACAGTTCTTAGTATACAGAACACACACAAGAGGAAGAGTTCAGAAATGAACGAATCCTTCTTGAGGTATTGTAGACTTGGTCATATCAATGCGACCCGACTAGCTAAGTTGCACATAGATGCATATTTAAAACTGTTTGAATTTACATCTTGTGAAACTTGCCAGTCATGTCACAAAGATACGATGACCATAGCTCTGTTTACTGGAAATAGAGAAAGAGTTAGTGAACTTTTGGGATGATACATGTTGATGTATATAAGGTCCCCTGTCTACATATGCCAGGACTGGTTCTTTGTACTTCGTTACATTCTCTGATAATCTCTCAAGATTCACACATATGTTCCTGTTGAAACACAAGTCCGAACCTTTTGAGATATTCACAGAATATGATTTAGAAGTAGAATACCAAAACATGGGTGTAAGTATTATGTCCTTTGATGAGATCGAGGAGGAGAATACTTGAGCACGGAAATCCTGGATTATTCTAAAGGAGAATGAGATTCTCTCTCAGCATTACTCCTCTGTATACACCATAGCACGATGGTATATCGGGGTGGAGCAATAGCACCCTATGTGATATGTTGTGCACTATGATGAGTACTACTGTGTTTCCTATTTCCTTTTGGGAGTTATGCACTTGAGAAGCTGCATACCAATTGAATTGGATTCCAATCAAATCAGTTGCCTACCGCTTCATATGTGATATGGAAAGGGAAGAGCCCATATCTTAAGTTGGTTAAGATTTGGGGTTGTCCGGGCTATGTCTAAAAGCATAATCCGGACAAGCTCGAGGCAAGGTCTGTTATGTACAACTGGAAAGGTTCCAGCTATACAAACAACAGCAGATGATTTGGTAGAACCAAAGGATTCAGTAGATACCAACGAACCTCAGCCTCTCCGCCGATCTAGTAGGGTTCCTCACCTACCTGAGAGATACTACTGTTTCTCTATGACAGTGGGAGCGAGGATTGCATCATGAGATGATGACCCAACTAGTTTCGAGCTGGCCATCAGGAGTGGGACTCTGTAAGAATGGCTGGATGCTTAGGGATCTGAGATGGAATCCATGTACACCAACAAAGTATGGACTTTGGTTGCTATATCTGAAGGGTTAAATCCCCATCAGGAGCAAGTATATCTTGAGAAGATTACTTGGTGTAGATGGAAAGGTTGAGACTTTCAAAGTTAGACTTATTAATGGTTTTCGTCATTGACCAGGCGTGGATAATGATGAAACCTTTTTCCAGTGGCTATGCTTAAGTCCATCCAGATCCTACTTGCCACGGCTATATACCATGACTACGATATCTGGTGGTTGGGTGTCATGACAGCTTTTCTAAATGATGTGTTAGAATAGAGCGTCTATAAGTACACAGCCAGAGGGCTTGTAAGTGCACGGCGGCGCCCCGGCCGTCAATCCGACGGCGGAATGCGGAAGCGGTGAATAACTAAAAATTTTGCGGACTTTGCAAACCGGCACCACCGCGCACTTTAACCGGATCGAACCATTAACTAGTCTAAGCTATCTACAAGAATGGGAATAGAGATGTATACCGACGATCCAAGTCCTCCGGTCTTCATCTCCACTCCGATCTCCTTGCGGGATCTCCGTCCACATCGTCGTCTCATCGCCGGAAAGGGCACAACATCGCCTTCGTCTTTTACGGGCTCCCGCCTCAATACCGAGGCAACTCGAGCATGAAGCCGGCAACTCGACATGCTCAAGATATGCTGTAGAATGTGTAGTAGATCATGCTAGTCTCATTTGGGGTTTGTTGTTGCCTTGATGGAGGAATGGGGTTGGGAAAAATGGTGCTTTCATTTTTCCAAAACAAGAAGAAGAAGGAGATGATGAATTCCTCACATAACCAAGATGAACTCTCTCATTCTTTTCTTTCTCTCAAGTCTTCTTTTTTTTCATCAAGTGAGAAGAATGGTGGAGGAAAAACCATATATCATATGAGGGAGGTGAGTGTAGGAGTGAAGAAGAGGTGACCACATCCAAGGGACAAGAAAACAAAACACCATGCTTTACCCTTTTCAAACCATACCCTTTCATGTCACAAATAAAAACAAAAGCATGTTGGAAAAGATAATGATAGCTATCATAATCAATCCTATATGCAAGAAAACCCCTCCACAAATGTAATTTGCAAAACTGCAAATTACCCCCTCCATCGGAAAAGTCCGGCCGGGAAAGAACAAAGGAAAACCGGCCGGAACGGAATGCAAACTGGCAACTCCAGAAAACTGGTCCCGTAATAAATTACAGGAAAACCCCGATACTGTGCATACACACCCGCATCTGTATTCCGTCCGGATACAAATGCAAAGAGACAAAATCTACACTGTACTAAACTAGGACCGGCTTAAACCAAAGCCGGCTAGTAATATCCGTTCGATCCTGATCCGTGCAATACCGCACGTATCTGATCGAACCCTGCCATATAACTATACGGCCATTAGTACAAAACTGTCCGATCCTGATCCGTGCAATACCGCACGTATCTGATCGGACCCTGCCATATCTCCATACGGCCTCTACAGCGTTTCGCCCGAAAGCTGAGTAACTGAAAGTGTGGTGGACTCTAAAGACTCGTCAATACTATGGCTGTGGATTTAACCACCAGCACGTCAGAGGTATAAGCCAATACGTAACGGGCCACCAGCTATTGACTAAAAGGGACGTTGATGAGCGAACTCATCCTGACACCCTACTGAGCCTGTCAGTGACAATATCCGTGCAGTCCGGTCCGTTCGTCTATGAGTATCGCATGGCGGGCCTAGGGGGTTGGTAAAAGTCAGACCCCCAAAAGCGGTACAAGTCGTGTCGGAGTGTAGCCCAGAACACCCTGAGATACTACTGGAATACCTACCAGTAAATCTCCTTGCCTTGGCCAAGGACTTTGTGTAATGGCTCTCCTAGACACAGCACGACCTCACCCCCAATACCGGGAGAGACGAACCCCTGAAGATACGCTCACTGCCTCCATGTGGCTCGGGACTGTACCCAACTAAAACCTGTTTGCACGACTCCTTTGAGCCGTGGTAGGGTAGTAATCAAAGTACAGTGGGAACTCACACGAGACAAATGACGATCCCCAGGTCGATGAACTAACCTGCACACATGTCACCAGGGAACTGCCATCTGACGTCTGGTATATGACCAACTAGCATGTTCCCGGCGAGTCCTGTCCGGTGTACTCATAACCCAATGAGCACCTGTATACATCTTAGGTGATCCAACTGACACCAGTGGCTTGTGAGACCGGCCACCGCCCCTCGTCGGGGTCTCGACTGTATACACTAGTCTACTAATGGAGTATCGATGCCCGGTCTCGAAAACTCCCACGACTAGGGACCTTTTAAGGATATGCTTGTAGACCCCCAGCTCCCACTTATATGATCGCCCTCATACTGCTGGTGGTCAAAGCAAGAATCCTAGGGGCTCTATCAACGTGTAATAGCGACGTGTCATGTCACCTAAAGCAGTACACGATGATAAAGGTAAACCAGATAGCATACTATCATCTCGAGTAAGATTGTCCTACCGGGATAGGTCCTCCCTCAATCATTACAATCACGTACCTGTGACCTAATAATTGACTCTGAGGGCACTATCTCCAACAATCTCCCACTTGCACTCAAGGCTAATTATTGCGATGTCGCATACTCACAACCCGTGTGATACCGAACATCCAACTCCTCTACTAGTCAGTCTCACAAAGCTCGTTTGCGGAACTATTGCGTTCGAGGAATAGCCTTAGTGAGTGGATCCGCTTAGTTGTTTCTTTCTATGTCTCTCTATATCTCATGTTCGCAGAGAAAACCATCTCCCGAAATGAGCAATACCTGTCTTAGAATGTGTCTGGATGTCTGATGGGACATAGCTCATAAATGAACTCCAAATCCAAACTTCTTAGACTGTATCGTCAACTGAACTTAATCAGTATCCTGCGCGCCATGCCTCCCTCAGTATTGCCTTGGATCACCTGTCCAAAATACTGCCCTACATCAGAGGGAAAACTATAACTCTGACAACCTCCTTGTCGTCCATGTCACCTTGGAAGCCTGGAATGATAACCGTCTCCTGAATGAGGCTGTCGTTATCATATCCCTAGAACATCCACTTATGTTCTAAAAATGCTTCCGTCTGTTTCTCCAGGATTGGATTAATGTCAACTTATTGCATCTAGTGCAAGAACAACATCTGGTGTGGTACTTGACATCTCACGATTGACTCAATTGCCTGAGCAAGTGATCTGCCAATCATGCACGTCCCTCTCCCCTTTAGTCTGTAAGACACCTTTGGAGAGGGTGACTCCATTACCTGCAGGTACACTACCGTGCCAGGAGTCGTCCATCCTAAATACTCTTAGAATGCTGTCAAGTACCCTGATTGGGAAACCACCCAAATCTAGATCTAAAACCATAGATCTAGTAACCAGTATGTCAGACATAAAGTCCAAGTCCTTTGTGGAGAAACTACTGTATGACTACCAAAGTATAACCGATCGTAGTGTAGGAGTTTCTTTTCCTACTCTGTGTATATCATCCAAATACCAGGATATCACACCCTACTACCTTCTCAACAGATCCATCCCCTATTCTGATGAAGTCAAAACCATGACTGTCACGTCAGAAATAGATGATCTATCTCCGCTACATCTGCTCTAGTCTATAAATAGACATAAGCAACCTGTCCACCAATGCTTCCGCTGCTCCACTCTGATTACGACAACCCTCTGCCAGAGTCATATAGACGTGCACTTCTAAAACTAGTTTAGAACGACGCTATACTCATCCTCCTGCCGGGTCTCGCAGCCTGGAACAACAACAATGGCAAGTGTGGGTAAACAAGAACTTCCCTGTCACCGTCCTTGAGGCTACCTGAGTACCTCTCGGGTGCCTGAAGTTACCCACCTTATCTGCGGAGTGGCCAATGGAATGTCAATCCAGATTGAATCTTTAGGTTCCTTATCAAATCTTCAGTAATCGTTTGTGGTTCTGGAATTACTTCCAGTTCTACCATACTCCCACTACTGTTTTCTGAAAAAATCCATTTTTAATAAAACTGTGGCGAGTCTAGAACAATATTGCTATTGTTCATCCAGATGGTAGAAAGTCAACCCGCGTCATAGCCTGGGTCAACCCACAAACAGCCATTACAGAAACGTGCCTTGAGTTGTCCAGTGTCTGGTTTTAATCATAAACCGGACAACTCCCCGTACCTTAACATCGTTAAGATATGAACTGTTCTATATCCAATATAGAAACAGAGGCACTGATTTAATTGAACCAGATTCAAATCATGCAGCTGTCCCCAGCGCATGTCAACTAAATGGAAGGAGGCCGATCAGCGTTACTCAACTTAGGAATACTTCCAATTATGAGTAACCTGAAAGAGAAGCAAGATCTCTTTATCATCACTATCAACTGAATACCATACACAAGTATCTACATCTTCGATCTCTTTGAAGAATCCCGATACTTGCTACACCTGGTTCTCTACTCTATTCAAATACCTATAACTCCTCAAAACTTAGACCCTGCGTTTCTACGAAACACATGTCTAAGAACTAGAGAAGTTAAAAGTAAACAGAATATAGTATGAGGACCAACCCCTCTGTCCTAATGGACACTGGACAACATACAATACTCTGTATAAGTCCGCTGAGTCTAACAACTCTTTCACTGTGTGTCGTAGGTTGAAAACTGTACTTATGGTTAAGAAGAATTACACTGCTGTTTAATACTCCTTACCTAACCATCCACTGATATAGGTAAATGTCATCGACATAATATCAAAAGGTATATCTCACTCTATGGAAATAGACGTACAGATATATCAATTTGAGATTGGTGCATAACAGCGGATATTCAAAACCAAATATTTGCCGACCGGCAAACAGCCCAGATGATCTCCTCAAATATCACCGATTACAACGAATCCCGATATAATGAGGATGATCACCCAATTCCCAATAACTTACTCCCACTCATCATCTGTAAAACTATACAGATGCGAGAATCAAACTTGGTAAATACATACCCTGAAGCAAGTGTCCAATCGGGAAATCAGTTTTCTTTTAACAGTACACAGTTGAACCTGAAACATTGAAATGTTTCGATGGGGTATCCTGGTATTCCTAGTAATGCCTCTACCATTATCCAGATTCACAACTATAACCGTATAATTCTTTGCCACCTCTCTAAATCCCTTCATATGTCTTTAGTCATTACCTTCTGTACACCCCTTTGGGCCAAATGGTTTTCTTCTTTCCCTACCGTTCGGCACCAGCCTATGGTTTGGAAGAAGACTATCCAATAAGCATAATGGGTGTACTGTCCTAGTCCTAGGAGCACTCGCAATGCGAGAGAAGGTGAAGATAAAAGACACCTGAATGTACTTTATTCCTATTTCTCCTGAACCAGGATCCATCCCCGAACTGGAACAAGTTCCTTTCGAGTTCGTATATAACCATACGATGGATTATCCAATAAAATGGGATCTTCGTAGTGATACGGAGTGTCCTGGAGAAATACAAAGGTGTTTTAGGATTGGCGAAGAAATACTTGGTTCGGTCGTGAATAGCAGTCGCAATTTACTTTGCCCTCTTACTAATCCCTTGTTTTGTCTGAACTTAATACCTTCTGTACACCGTTTAGGCTAACTGGTTTTCTTCATTCCCTACCGGTCGGCACCAGCCTATGGTTTGGAAGAAGACTATCCAATTTGCGTAATAGGTGTACTACTCCTAAACCAAGGAATACTCGCAACCTGAGAGAAGGTGAAAAGAAAAGACAACTGAATAATCCTATTCGTTTTCTCCAGAACCGGAAACCATCCTCGAATTCCTTCGAGTTCGTATCTAACCATACGATGGTTTTGTCCAATGGAAGTGGACGTTCGTAGTAATACGGGGTGTCCTGGAGAAAAGGGTAAAAGTAGGAGTGGTAATGAGGTCTGCAACTCTGACAATCCAAAAGTCTGTGTTAAAGAAGGTTCGGTCAACTTGGTCACTGAGTCAAAGTCCTAGGGTCGGGTCAAATGGTCGCTGCCAGAGAGAGAGAGAGAAAAGAAACACTCAGCGTGCACTCTAACCTAGATCAGAATGGTTACCAATTTATCTAATCTGGAATCCTCCCACTGTACCTCAAATTCTCCTCCAAACCTGAAAGAAGAATTAGTCGGGGTTACCCGAGGAGTAAACTAACTCATCAGTGGGAATCGGGATCCAACTCTCATCGCATGACAACGTGACGGAATCCACTCACGGTATCACACTCCAGAAGGTATGCGCATATCTGGCAAGTTTCAGTACTTTTGAAACTCCCGATGTGATTTCTGCCCCATGCTCTTATGACCTTGACTTTGGCCAACATATCATAAGTCACATGTCAAGTTCTGCCCGTCATTCTCCAGATTAATTTGAATCCACCCGTACATACCCTTGACTTTGGCCAAAATGGCAGTACGACTGTCCCAAACCAACGCATCTATCTATGCTGCATATGAATACCCCAATAGCTACCAATCACTGTGCCTTGACTTTGGCCAACATACACAGCTTGAATACTATTGACCACCCATATGAAACGACGGAGGGCTACGAATGGTTTCTGGCGAAAACCTTTAACGTAATGAACTTGATATCGTTGAAGGAACGGATAGCTTTTTAGAAAATATAGTGACGAAAACCTTTACTAAAGAGGTCACTCCCGGTGAAGGGATCTCGGCTCTTTCCCCGTAGAATGAGGTGCAGGATATTCCAACTGAATACCGCGATGCAAAGCAAAAGTAATCGGCTATAGTGAAGTTAATGCCCTGACGCAAACTTCTGTCCAAGGGGTCACTCCCGGTGAAGGGATCTCGGCCCTTGCCTCGTCGACTGAGGAGCAGGATATTCCAAATGAATACCACGATGCAAAACAAAAGTGAACGTCCTTGCAATAACAGCTTTTTGAAAAGTGTTCCAACAACATCAGAATAGGTTTGTTTAACTTGCATTGATCCGAATCAATGCAGTCCCATCAATTGATCACACCACAAAGAACGAAAATATACTGACGTACGTATATGCCATCCGCATTCGCCACTGGGTCCCGTCATCACTCGTTAGGTTAGCTTACTAACGACAGAGCGGGGACTGGACTAGCGCGGATGAAAAACATATACAACATCTACTAATATATATACCAATATATTATATTCGCTCAAGGCGTGAATAAAATGCAACATCACAGAAATGAACAGCATCACAGAAACAATACAGATATCTGGGACCCCCGGGTTTCACAGAGCCGCTGAAACCCGACGTTCCCCTGGTCGTGTGGATAGCCTGTGCAATGAGAATCCTAGACCCCTACGGGCGCGGCAAGTCACCCGCCAAAACCTGAAGCGAGGCAGCCCCCTTCAGCGCCGTGAATGGACCACCCAGCACTTCACGGAATCCGGCAACTTGGGCACCCCTCCTGGGTCAAACCTGTACCCCCTACGAGTGCGGCGAATAGCCCGCCAATCCTAGAGTGAAGCCCCCTCCGTCCCAATGCCATGAGATGCGGGCTTGTTGCCCTCCAGAACCCGGCTATCCGTGCACCCCTCCGCGGGGTAATCCTAGTACAGAAAGTAAAATATACATACACCGGGTACATCGACCGCAACCAGGTCGTGCCCCAAAAGAATAATACAAACGGGCAGTGACGGCAGTCCACATGTCGGACGCTCGCCCCGCAATATCAAATGTACATAATACAACATCACAGTACTAGCATTGCATCCAGGCTATCCCCCACGACCGATCCGCAACATCACAGCATAAACAATGAACATCAACGTGAAAGTCACGTTCGCAAATCCGTCTAACCGGGCTATAGCAGTTAGACCGGATTTACCGATCGAGTGACATTCACGGTCGCAGATATAATGTAAATACTGTGAAAAATGTGTTTAAAATTTTCCGATTGATCAAAAATTAACAAGTGGGCCCCAAACCAATACTGTAGCACTCACAGAAATACTTGGCCCAATTTTAATATTCCAAAACCCCTAATACTAGCCCAGAAGCCCACTGGGAAATTTTGGCCCATTGATCTCTCTAAGTTGCGGCGGATCCGCGGCCCAATAGAAGGGTGAGGCCGCGGTTCCGCGCTCTGGAAGAGGGATCAGTGCGTCGAATTTTCCCAGAGTTCTTAGAACTTTCTGAACATCATTTTGAGACCACCTGAAAAATTTTTAGACACCAAAAATTTCCAACAGAAAACTGATGCTAACAAAATACGGGTTTTGGAACTTTTTGATCGATCGGAAAGGCAAACACATTACACAAAGCTAGACTAAGTTAATGGGGAGGCTCTGATACCACTGTAAGTCTACGTTAGCGCCCCGGCAGTCTACAGACGCCAATTGCGGAATAAAACTTTTTAACTTGGCGCTATCGTATACTTTAACCCGGATCTACCATTATTGCTAAACTAACAAACAGTAAAGACTGTGGAAATGTTGTACCGACTGATCCGAGTCCTCCGGTCTTCATCTCCACTCCGATCTCCTTGCGGGATCTCCGTCCACATCGTCGTCTCATCGCCGGAAAGGGCACCACATCGCCTTCGTCTTTTACGGGCTCCCGCCTCAATACCGAGGCAACTCGAGCATGAAGCCGGCAACTCGACATGCTCAAGATATGCTGTAGAATGTGTAGTAGATCATGCTAGTCTCATTTGGGGTTTGTTGTTGCCTTGATGGAGGAATGGGGTTGGGAAAAATGGTGCTTTCATTTTTCCAAAACAAGAAGAAGAAGGAGATGATGAATTCCTCACATAACCAAGATGAACTCTCTCATTCTTTTCTTTCTCTCAAGTCTTCTTTTTTTTCATCAAGTGAGAAGAATGGTGGAGGAAAAACCATATATCATATGAGGGAGGTGAGTGTAGGAGTGAAGAAGAGGTGACCACATCCAAGGGACAAGAAAACAAAACACCATGCTTTACCCTTTTCAAACCATACCCTTTCATGTCACAAATAAAAACAAAAGCATGTTGGAAAAGATAATGATAGCTATCATAATCAATCCTATATGCAAGAAAACCCCTCCACAAATGTAATTTGCAAAACTGCAAATTACCCCCTCCATCGGAAAAGTCCGGCCGGGAAAGAACAAAGGAAAACCGGCCGGAACGGAATGCAAACTGGCAACTCCAGAAAACTGGTCCCGTAATAAATTACAGGAAAACCCCGATACTGTGCATACACACCCGCATCTGTATTCCGTCCGGATACAAATGCAAAGAGACAAAATCTACACTGTACTAAACTAGGACCGGCTTAAACCAAAGCCGGCTAGTAATATCCGTTCGATCCTGATCCGTGCAATACCGCACGTATCTGATCGAACCCTGCCATATAACTATACGGCCATTAGTACAAAACTGTCCGATCCTGATCCGTGCAATACCGCACGTATCTGATCGGACCCTGCCATATCTCCATACGGCCTCTACAGCGTTTCGCCCGAAAGCTGAGTAACTGAAAGTGTGGTGGACTCTAAAGACTCGTCAATACTATGGCTGTGGATTTAACCACCAGCACGTCAGAGGTATAAGCCAATACGTAACGGGCCACCAGCTATTGACTAAAAGGGACGTCGATGAGCGAACTCATCCTGACACCCTACTGAGCCTGTCAGTGACAATATCCGTGCAGTCCGGTCCGTTCGTCTATGAGTATCGCATGGCGGGCCTAGGGGGTTGGTAAAACTCAGACCCCCAAAAGCGGTACAAGTCGTGTCGGAGTGTAGCCCAGAACACCCTGAGATACTACTGGAATACCTACCAGTAAATCTCCTTGCCTTGGCCAAGGACTTTGTGTAATGGCTCTCCTAGACACAGCACGACCTCACCCCCAATACCGGGAGAGACGAACCCCTGAAGATACGCTCACTGCCTCCATGTGGCTCGGGACTGTACCCAACTAAAACCTGTTTGCACGACTCCTTTGAGCCGTGGTAGGGTAGTAATCAAAGTACAGTGGGAACTCACACGAGACAAATGACGATCCCCAGGTCGATGAACTAACCTGCACACATGTCACCAGGGAACTGCCATCTGACGTCTGGTATATGACCAACTAGCATGTTCCCGGCGAGTCCTGTCCGGTGTACTCATAACCCAATGAGCACCTGTATACATCTTAGGTGATCCAACTGACACCAGTGGCTTGTGAGACCGGCCACCGCCCCTCGTCGGGGTCTCGACTGTATACACTAGTCTACTAATGGAGTATCGATGCCCGGTCTCGAAAACTCCCACGACTAGGGACCTTTTAAGGATATGCTTGTAGACCCCCAGCTCCCACTTATATGATCGCCCTCATACTGCTGGTGGTCAAAGCAAGAATCCTAGGGGCTCTATCAACGTGTAATAGCGACGTGTCATGTCACCTAAAGCAGTACACGATGATAAAGGTAAACCAGATAGCATACTATCATCTCGAGTAAGATTGTCCTACCGGGATAGGTCCTCCCTCAATCATTACAATCACGTACCTGTGACCTAATAATTGACTCTGAGGGCACTATCTCCAACAGGGCTTTGTAAACAGTGGGAGCAGCGGAAACGTGTACAAGATGCTTTATAGGATAAAGCAGGCATCGCGGAGTTGGAACATCTATTTTGATGAAGTAGTCAAAGAGTTTGACTTCATCAAAAGGGTAGATGGACCTTGTATATACAAAAAGGTAGTAGAGAGTATGGTGGTGATCCTCGTAGAGTACGTGGATGACATACTCTTGATAGGGAAGGAGTTTCCTATGCTACGCTCGATCAATCTCCGCTTATCACAATGATTCTCCACATAGGATCAAAGTGATACCTACTAAATCCTGGGTTTTGGATCTATGAGATAGATCTAAATGGATGTTAGGATACTCATTAGTTATAGTGAGATGGTATCAATCGATCCTGGGGAGAATCACTGGAAGTGTTCCAGGATGATACGGACGACTGAATGTCAGTCACAGGCATTGTCTTTACCCTTGGTAAAGGGACGGTAGGTTGGAAGAGTTCCAAGCTAGATACCGTGGCATACTAGACGATAAAGGCTGGATACATCGCTACTTAAGATGCTACCAAAGAGGAAGTCTGGGTGTATATTAGTTCATGAGATGAATTTAGTTCCTCCCATTGTGTGACAATGGAGTTGTGGCTTAAGCCAAGAAACGCCGGTCCCATCAGTGATCCAGACATATTCTAAGGCAGTGTCACCTGATCATGGAGATGGTTGATCTGCAGGGTGATCGAGGTTAGGAGAGTAGACTCAGAGGACAACACGGCAGATCCACTCACAAAGGCCTTTTCCCAGAGAGAGACTTTTATGGGATGGTTGAGTATGAGATACTACAACCACTGCTATCAGATGGCCCTAGTGCAAGTGGGAGATTGTTAGTTATATGTATGCCCTAGAGGCCATTACTTTACATTGGATGTATATTGTAGTGGATGCTGGGACATATATAGGGAGGACTTTCTTGCTTGACATGATAGTATGCTATCTGGTTACTCTTTACCTTAACGTGTACATTGATTGTCTCTCTGTTACATGTTGGTAAAGCCCTTAGGATGTGTACTTGACTGCCTGGACTATGATGCGGATCATACTAGTGGGGACATGGTAGTCCATAAGTACATCCTTCAAGGTCCCTAGTCGTGGGTGTATCGAGACGGGGCATCGATATACCAGAGAAGACTAGCGTATACCTACTCGACCCATACAGATGGGCGATGGATGATCCCATATCCATTGGTGTTTCACATCAGAGATGATATACGGGTGCTCAGTGGAGACTGGGTACACTGGACGGACTCGCCGAGAACTCCCAGATGGTATTATACCTTACGTCAGATGGCAGTTCTCTGGTGACACTGGTACAAAGTAGTCTGTTGACCCGAGATCGTCATAGAGCCTTGTGTGGTTCCCACTGTGCTTTGATTTCCACCTTACCACGTCCAAGAGGGCATGCAAAACGGTGGCTTTTGGGTACAGTCCCGAATCACATGGAGGCAATGAGCGATAGGAGGGGATTCGTCTCTCCCGGTATTGGGAGTTGATGTTGCGCTATGCACGACTGGCCATAACAGGAAATCCCTGGCCAGGGTTGCAGTGATATACTGGTAAGAGTTATCAGTAGTTTCACGAATGTTATGGACCCTACGTCGGCATGACTTATCAAGCTATTGGGTTCTGACGTTTACCACCCCTACGCGAGATATGCGACATATCAGACGAACAGACCGGACTGTACGGTAAGTGTTACTGGTTGGATTCCCAGGAGTGTGAGCGGGCTTGCTCGTCGATCTTCTGATCGCTCAATACCCGGGTGGCCGTTACGTTTAGCAGACCGCTTGCGGCTTGTGGGTGTTTGATATGATCATCATCTGCTGCCGGCGTATTGACGAGTCTTCAGAGTCCTACACAGAGGTGTCCTGGCTCAAGCGAAACGAAATAGGAGCGCATATGAGATATGTGCGGGACCGAGAATAATGCGTGTATGTGATACCGTATTTCATTCTCGCGATGAATGTGTCGAATGGTTGTATGCGATATAACCTAGTTATCGAATCGAGGATTGATTCGATAAGACGATACATTGGATATTAGTCGGTTATATGCGATATGACCGGATCGTTAAATCAAGTATTGATTTAATGATTTAATGCATAATTATATGTTTGATATATTACTTTGCATTAACTAGTATTGGTTCACTTTAAATGGATTTTCTCACTTGATGTACACAAGTTGTATATGTGATATACTTTTGTGCACTTGTTTGTATCATGTTTGATGATACATGCTTACTTGTGTTTATGTAAAAATTAAACCATGGTTATTTAAATGGTTAGGGTTTTGATTTTCATATCTATTTATTTATTCTTTTATTAAGGAATGATAAAGAGAAAAATGGTGGCTTTCTTTGTTTGTTGTTGAAGCTTCATGAAGCTTTGACTAAGTGACCATTTTGTCTCATGCTTAACCCTAACCATTCCACCTAACCATAGTCTATTCTCTACACATAACCATGGTTAGCATATGATAAGTATTCATATTATTTTCCTTTTTTAAAATAAACTTATCATTTTCTTTCTTTATCTTCTTCTTCTTCTCCTTCTTCAACATGAAGAAAGCTTGCCTCCATCAATGGCAACTTGAGAAAAAGAGTGAGAAATCCAATTCTAAAGTGAACCCACTTTCTATTTCTTCATCCTCTACCACTTGACAAGTAGTATAGGGTGTTTTCTTCACAAGTTTCATGGCTTGGTGAAGTTGGAGCTTGATCTAGTGTTGCCTCGACGTAGATCATCTTCGGCATCGAAGCCGACGACCAAGCCTGCCCATTTCTCCGATGAAGCCGACGCTAGAGCCCGGGATTCGATTTGGACAGCAAGGAGACTTCATCATGGAGCTATGGAGGTGGAGAACCGGATCTACAAAGGTTGTATTTCCGTTCACTTAGTTAAGTTGTTAACTAGTTGCATGTTTCGCCTAAAATCTAGTTAACGATCCGTATTAGGGTTTCTCGGCACTTGTAAAATTTGAAATTGGCATGGTTGATGCCTTGTGAGACCTCATTAGCGTGCCTAGGAACCCTACACTAACGAGTACCCGCATACTATCTCAAGTACGATGTACTGACGGCTGTGGGACAGACCGTCTCCCAAGCTGGGATGAGAAGCGCATACGCTAGTCTACTCCGGAGTATCGATGCCCTGTCTCGATAGTCCTACGACTAGGGACCTGCATAAGGATGTGCTTGTGGATTACCCAACCCCCACGAGTGTGACTGCCATCACAACGCTGGTAATCAAGCAAAGATCCTAAGGGCTCCACTAATGTGTAAAGGCGATATGCTAAAAGAAACACATGCACACATTAAAGTAGAAACAAACCAAGTAGCATACTACTATTTTGAGCAAGATCGTCTATACAACTGTGAATATCCCAAGCTTCCTTTAAGTAATATACAAGCTAGTATGATACGGTAATGGCCTCTAGGGCATATACACTAACAATGAAAACCGTGTCCATCAGCGACACATAATCTTTATATCTCGGGTTCCGTCAGTCTAGATCGGCCCATATCCATCTAATCTTACGACTATGGTCGGTATCCTCCGGATATCCGTTGTGCCAACTATCTCGGGCTCCGTCAGTCCGGATCGGCCCATATCCATCTGTTCTCACGACTACGGTCTGTATCCCTCGGATATCCGCCGAGCCAACTATCTCAGGCTCCGTCAGTCAGGATCCAGCCTCATATCATAATGTACGGTATAGTCCATCATACGGCATCCCCGAGTCAAGAGTGCGGATCAATCATCATATATATCTAGTACGGTAAAATCCATCGTACGACATCCTCAAATCGAGGGTACATGTCAAATATCATATAGTTCGTACGGTATCATCCGTCGTACAATATCATAATCAAGGGTTTGAATCTATGGTCACGTACATTCCATTATATCATTAAGTCACATGACATGTTCTGTGTAATTCGCCCAACGATCCTTTAATATATATCATAACGTATACGATGTCTCACACTCAAATCGTATATCATTATCTCTTGACATCATATCCGATCATATTGACTCAAAACTAAATAACATATTATATCCTAATCTTACATGTATATGTATACTATATGTAGGGTTACTTAG
The DNA here is from genome assembly GCA_030015575.1 of Agapanthus africanus. Taxonomy (NCBI): domain Eukaryota; kingdom Viridiplantae; phylum Streptophyta; class Magnoliopsida; order Asparagales; family Amaryllidaceae; genus Agapanthus; species Agapanthus africanus. The sequence continues at coordinate 224,522,171 of JASDDO010000029.1, forward strand.
CAATGCCACTGGGTTTCGGGAGGCATCGACCATGCCATTTTCAAAAAATTGACATGCTAAAGAACCCTAACCTAGAATCTTAACTAGAGAATTAGACGAACAAAGCATGTAAACAACTTTACATCTAAGTGAACAAAAAATACAACTTTTTTAGACCGGTCCTTCACTTCAAAAGCTCCTTGTAGTAGTCCCTACGCTCCAAGTAGTGATCTCCCGGACTGTAGTATGGCTCCACAAGGTGAAATGAACAAGGTTGCTTGAAGTCTTCGAGGCCGAAGATGATCTACGTCGAGGAGACACTAAATCAAGCTACCTCTTCACCAATTAGGAATTATTGAAGAAAACAACCTAAACTAAATGGCTAATATAGTGTAGGTTGATGAAGTAGGAATTTTTCTCACTTTAGAAATATTTTCCTCACTAATTTTCTTCACCTCCTCAAAACCTAGAGGGCTCTCTCTTAATGAAGAAGAAGATGAAGCCAATAATGTTATAGCAACCTTGGGTGAGAAATAACTCATAAAACTCATGTAGAGACTTAACCATGGCTTTAGATAATAGTCAGGTAAATTGTAACACCTTGAAAATTCGTTTAGATTATTTTCACGTTAATTAGCGATAATGCGTGTTTTTCATAAAATCTCGTTAATAATTATTTTCCACATAGACTGGAATAAATCTATTTTAATTGTGGAAATATGTAATTATATATATAATTGTGTTTTATTAATTAACATTTAATTTATAGTTCACAAATTTATCAAGTTTTCTTAACTATTATTTTCTAAGCAAAATTTTAGTTTAGCATGCACAATCCTATAATTTACCCTAGGTTAATATTGTTGCAAGCCTTTCATTTTGTAACATTTCAGAAAAATAAAATATTATTTTTGGGAATTTTTATAATTAAATATTAAATATAATGAATATTTTAATATTATGGTATAATTAAATAACGATAAATGGGGAAAATTTTGGAAATTTTTAGAAATTACTGAAATGAGGGTGCTTTATATGATTCATGCAAATTATGAAAGTTTATGATTTATTTGACATTATTTTAGTACTAATCGCGATTAAAAAACGCTAATCTGGCTTTAAGCGTGTTTTGTGCACATGACATTCACCATATCATTTTTACACTTGTTACATTGTTATCATGGCTTTTCTTCATGTTTTATATCATGGTGGTTGTTTTTAAGAAAGGAGAAAAGAAAACAAAACGAAAAGAAAAGAAAAGATAAAGAATAGAATAGTGAGAGGGATGGGCATGAGAGAGAGAGAGAGGTGAGGGGTCAAGTTGACTATGGGCTCTTCTTCCTTCATTCTATTTTCTTCATCCTTCTCTCTTCTCCTCTCTCCATGGCAGCACCCTCCTCCACCTCTACTTCCAAACCCAAAAACTCCATCAAAACAACACCAAATCCCCATCAAAACAACACCAAAACCCCATCCCCACTTCAAAAAAATTGTACACAAGCTCACAAGCTACACATTGGACCAAGAAAGTTTGCATTTTGGCGCTGTAGAGGATTCATGAGTGTCAAATGAGGTAATCCCTTCACAATTTGTGTAGTATTTTATTTTCTTGAGCCTCTATTCAAGTTTTAAATCGATTTGGCGAAGTTTAGTGGACTTTGGGAAATTCTAGAGAGGGTTAGGGTTAATTTGAGTAGTGTGGTGAACTTGAGTGTGTTTGGTGACCTTAAACCCCTCCCAATTGATAGAAACCCGGACCAACCCAACTGAAACCCAAAATACAGATTTACAGAAACTTAAATGTCTGTTTTTGTGAGTTTTAGGGCGTGCAGGGAAATCTGGAATGAACCGGGACTTTTACTAAAAAAGTAAACAATACCAGAAACCTAGTGGGACCCATAGGAAGACACCCTACAAATACGACAACCCAACTGCGCTGGAAATCCGAGGAGGCCTGTTTTTTAGCTTGTGTGGCCGACCATGGGGTGGGGGAATGGGTCCAGGTTGCTTCAGTAGGTCATGTACACTATATATATTACCTTAGTGTTGTTTGCTTGCCTTATTTTGGCCTGAGTCAAAATCTGGCAGCACTTTAGTATGCTTTGGGAGAAGTTTTCCATATTTTTAAACGATAAGTTTTTATATTTGGATTGTCGTTTAGTTGTTGGATGTTTGTACATCAACGACTAGGGAGGATTGGTCGTGTTTTGCGTGCGAGGCTATAGGTTTTGACCTATGTGTGATACGCATGCCGTTTTGGTTTTCGTATGTCGTTTCGATTTCGATTTAGATTCTAATGCGGGGCGATACGTTATGATATGTAGGTAACCCCTTGATGGACTTCAAGACGACAAGCAAGCGCGTGGCGACGTTGGCATCAGCAAACGAAGATCAAGTGAGTAGATATATATATACGGGTGAAGTCGGGTGGATGGCTTATAACCCCCCCGCAGTTCGAAGTAGTATATTATATATAAGTTATATATATGTATGTTGTTGTTATGCGAGACATGTTTATTCATGATAGGGTTATATGTTCATGGATTAGTTTAGTGTTAGTTGCGAAACCCTAGAGTAGTTGTTACACCCACACGCACAAACGCACATGCATACTTGTATTTTATTACTTGTGCGTAAATGGGGATATATATATATATACACACACATGGGTATGGGACTACGTATATATATATATACGTACACATATACATATACATGGATGATAAGGATAGTACTTGGGATTGGAGATAAGTCGATAGGATTGGGCTTGAGGCCGTCAGATCGGTGATGTGATATGGTTCGTATTTGAGATAAGACGTGACATTTTAGAGGGACATTTTGGCGTGGTGTTTTCATACATACGCATGTATATACTTAGATTGGTATCAGTATTGTACTATACGTAGATAAGTACCCCGGATCATGATAATTGATAAAAATGATACCAGACAATAATGAGATAATGTGACTTGACACGTACCCAGATATGGAAGGTCGTACGACGGATTACCGTACGAGCTATATATTGATGATAGATCCGCACTCTTGACTCGAGGAGGTCATATTATATTACGGTATCGTATGGGATACTATTGAGGCGGGATCACCGACTATTATATATTATATATGTATCGACTCAGATGTTAGGCGGTTTCCTTACCTTTCGTTTAATCTGTTAGCTCAGTCCTGTAGTTTATTTGTAGATGTTAGACTAGATTTGACTCATACCAATTTCAAAACCAACGAATCATGTGTATTTTAAAGACAGGACATGGGTTTCTACGGGTATTTCAAACGACGTATCTTTTCTTAAAAACACCGTAGCCCTTATTTTCAAAACACCACGATTCGTATTATTTCAAATGGCAAACCAGTTTTGACACATGTATAGAATTGTAAATTCCTTATTGTTGTGTTATTATTCAGCTCCCACATATTATTTCTGTTCGCATCGCATCGTATACTTATATTGTGTTTTCATATGTTAATATTGAAATCATGCTGTCAGGACACCAGCACCCTTACCGATGATGCGTATGTTCCACATACACTTACTTGCCGGCTCACACACATCATCATCGGTAATTGCCATGTCACGTACACTTTAGAGAATATTATTTCATTGACATAGCTTGTTAGCTGATAGTTTCGACTTGATATAGTGTACTTGCTTTATATGCTAGTCTAGACATTGCATTCATTACTTGCTATCTCATGCGTTCATATATTCATTGATTATTGCAGTATTATGGAGTTTTATGCCGATATTCACTGTTTATTTTCTATTGATGATTTAATTTTGGATTTTCATGAGATTTTCTGGATTTGGGAGAAAACCGCAAGTATATATATAAACTTCTCTCTTTTTAAAATGAAAAGTGCGGTTTTCTCGTGATGTATGAGTCGTCCACCATGATGTTTTCTCGGTTATGAGATGGATTTCGAGACCCGATTCGAGGAGTCGTATGAACCGTTTACGGGTGCATGGTGGACCCAGTGTGGTACCCTGAGGCTAGAGTGATTTCATTAGGGATGATGAGCCTGGCAGGGGGCACTACCTACCGGTGATATTTTTAGACTCGTCGGTTATCCGGAGGATACCGACCGTAGTCATGAGATGGATATAGGCTGATCCGTTCTGCCGGAGCCCGCGGGCCGATCCCGCAGATGATACGGATGCCTAAGATTTTGAGATTTGAGACACTGAGATTTTGAGATTTGATGATGCAGGCCAGTCCGGGTAGCCGGAGCCTGAGATATTGAGATATTGGGATTTATGTTTTGTGTCGATACTTGACACGGATTTTCTCTGTTGATTTCATTGATGGTACTCGATTTATATACTTACAGAAATACCATAGAATAAAACAGTTGTCTCACTCATTTCATTCTATTACTTTCATACCTCTTACATATGATACATTGCTACCTGAGGCACTGACACGAGCACATGGGATTACACTACGTATAGATGTTTACCCTTGCCACCTTTTCATGCTTCAGACTTTATCATTTTGAGGATATATATATATATATATTATTGATCGTATTGACCTAAGATTCTGTCATACATACGATTTCTTCTCGGTGATGTTTTCTACTCACGAGTTGGCAACTCACCCCCGTTGTGCCACAGTTTCTTGCAGGTTTTGCCGTACAGGTTTTGTTACGGCTTTGCTGGCACACTACTTCCATTTCGAGGTGATTGCTTTGGTAAGCAGGTTCACTTGTTTCGTGACCATCATTGTACCTTTATTTTATTCAGTTGTATCTAGTAACTCCATCAACAAGACTTGTATATTTATTTATTTAGAGACCAGTTGTATTATTCTTTCGACCTTAGAGTCGCGCGTTGTATTATTATGGTTTTCCTGTTGATTTGAGTTTCCTTTTGAGTTTTGATCCTCGCCCTTTGGCGTTGTATATTATATTGCTTGCGTGGTCATGCCTGTCGATTGGCGAAGAGCTAGCTCCCGCTTGGGGATGCCTTTTATCATTCATGTATATATTTATCATGTTGTACCCCGTTCGGGGCCAGTATTTACAAAGGAAACTCTGCTGAAAATTTCAGAAAAGATTTGATGTTTTAAACACGTATAATTCGGCATTATGCTATTAAAATCATTTTCTTTAAAACAAGTTTTCCCTCATTTATTATTTAAAATGGTTTTAGATTTCTGGGCTTTTGGCTTATTTGAATTAGATGGGGTCCTATTGACTTCATATGATTCAATGGCCAGTCACGTGGTATTTCGGGTCGTGACAAAGTTGGTATAAGAGAGCTAGGTAAAACTTGGTTTGAGTCTAGGTTTGACTATGCGGAGCCTCGGGCGTTTGTATATATACGGAATCTAGGCTTGACCTTACGGAACTTAGACTTAGTCGAGGGGGTATTAGACCCGAACTTTCGTCGCGTAGGTTGACCTTTGTTGATGGAGTAAGTGACTTAAGGAGAGTGACATACCGTGTGTATGTTCTGAGGCATACTTACGATACGCTACTCCGCTTAAGAAACCTTAGGATGTACATTTCCTTGCACATTATTATATTCATTCATGATCTATCCTCATCGATATTAGTATATGTTTTTGCTGCCACGATTACACGGGAAGAAAGAGCTACGGGTAGAGTTGCGGTCAGCATGAGCTCGTCACGGACGAGGACTGACCAGGGAATGATTTCAAGGACATACGATTGCTTAGAGAGGCGTCGTTTTATTGTGTTTTCGTGCCGTGAGCGTTTGATGAATCGCTGTTATGAGATTTCTCGGACGTACAGATCTGCACCAGAGGATTGAGGCACTGATCGAGGCCAGCCAGAATAGGATGACCATTGATGTATCGCTTATTCATGATGATTGATGCATTGTTCAGCGTGCAGACGAATGAGCCAGTTGTTGATGCGAACGACGAAATATCGCCCCAGATGTTGGAGCTATTGCAGTATGAGTTATACTCAGAGAAATGATAGAAGGTCGCTAGTCTTCCAAGGATGAATGACTATGACATGTGGTTCGTTCGCTTACCCCGATGCGAGGTCATCAGATTGATCGATTCCAGCTTGAGGGGACTTCACACGGATACGTTGGGAGTCGATAGAGACGGTCGAATGTCAGAAACCCATTTTCCAAGTTTAAAGTATTTGAAGAAAACATGCAAGTAACTCTACAGACCCTCTAGAAGAATGAAACCCTAACTCGACATAATGACCATGTGAAAGCCTTTGAACCTTAGGGTTTGCGGCAGTTCCACGGTGCCATTAATGAGGCTTGGGTTTGCCCTTCTACGGTTGGTCCATAGGTGCTGTGGCATGTACTCGATATTATTAAACTATACCTAAGATGTTGATCTCTTGGGGGATTATGAGGTTTTGACGAATCGATCGAATGGTTCGACATCTTTCGGATATCATGTGATGGGATGCATTGCTTGGGAGACTCCAGATACAGGTATAACCGTTGGAGCACAGTCCATGCAGCCACGAGGAGACGAGTCCGAAGCAGTCGACATTAGAGAAAAGTGGAGTAAGAGGTTCGTACAAGATCTTGATAAGATGAAGTTCCACTCCGCCGACATCAGAGATGTGATACGCATGCAGAGGCGTTATATATGGATATACCATCCAATAGGAGTCGTGATAGGTATACAGTCGTTCCGGAACCGAAGACATATATAGTAAAGGGTCATAACTTCCGGGCAGTTCGGCAGAAACGAGATTGGGGGAGACCTCGATAGGACCTTTCTGGAATATTATGCGAGAAGACTTGGACCCAGGAGTAGTCATATTGTGCACACCCAGCAGGCCCGAGTTCGGCATCGTTGAAGAGACATGTCATGAGTGACCATGACAGTTTGCCAGAGATTCTTAGAGGATGTGCTTGAGCGGGACTATTCCGCCATACTTGATTTCGATATTTTTGGGCGATTTACTCGCATGATTCAGTTTTAATGACCGAGTTTCATGATATTTGTTTTCGGGCACCATGGTTGCACCTACTGGGTATTTATATTTTGTGCATAGTTATTACACTTGAGATATGCTTTATACACCGTTGTGTTGATTTATGATTTGTGCACAGTTATTGCACTTGATATCGTTTTTGTGCCTTGGCTGCACATGTTTGTGATTTCATGGATTTCATACAGTTGAGTTGATTCTGTGCTTATGGTACGCACATGATTTGGTTGTTGCACTCAGTATAGTTCACATATGCTTGCAGTGCATTGATACGTATTTTGTGCACTACAGTTGCACAGGAATTCGATTTGATGTCATTTGAGATATTGATTTTGATTTCATGCCTACGGCATGCATATGATTTGACTTATGCTTTCGGCATAGATTTCGTGCACTTTTAGTGTTTTGATCAGATTTTGTGCACGCGGTTGCATATGGTTATGAGATTATATACCACGGTATACTGGATTTGGATTTGAGATGTGTTGTATACCATCGATTTCGATTGTGATACTCCATATTTGTTTTGTGCACCTTGTGCACCTGATTTGATTCTTGCGCATATTTTACGTGCTTTGGATGGGATTTTGTGCATGTTCGGCGCTTGATATTGGATTTCGTGATTTCGTGCATGGTTGAATGTACATGAATTAGATTCTATTTGTGCATAATGGATGCACCTAATTTGGATTTTCATGCATGTTGGGCTCATGTTAGGAGATGCGATTTAGGTGCACACCAGATGCACTAAATCGGGATTCTTTGTGCATATCAGATGCACCTGATATTGCTGTCAGGCACACCGTTGCCCTTGACAGATGTTTCGTGCAAACCCGTTGCACTTAGATGTTGTTTATGTGCACATGTATGGCACATCTTGGATTTTGATTTCCGTGCGCACCAGACGCACGCGGCATTCTTATGCACATTTTAGGATTGATTTTTATGGTGCAGTACGTTTTATGATATTTACTATTGTTTCGTACTGAGCTGGACTAGTCAGAGGACAGTACCTGAGTATATTTTTGCATGCATTGATAGATATCGAAGGGATTTCCAAAGAAGGAGCTATAGTCTCAGTATTTACCTACGTGTCTGAGATGACACGAAACTTTTTATAAAGGAAAAACTTTTTAATTGTTTTCAAAACGGCGGGACATGCATATTAAAACAAAGCATGTGTGTATATATATATATATATGTATATATAGAGATATTTTCTTACTAGAGACATCCGCCACTGTGCAGTATTATGCGCATCGCACAGCGACTTAAAACGGTTTGGCATGCATTTCCTTCAGTTGTTTATATGTATAGTGTTGATGTATATCATATTGGTTTTCGTATTGGATTTAGACATTGATGTCTTCCCCATGACTCCGATGATTGCGGGATGCTTGACGGAGTTTTGATTTTGAGTTATCTGCTCATTATTCATGCGCATGCATTGCACCACTGTGCTTTATGTATTGATGGTTTCGAGGCCCCGACGACTTGGACCTTTTACTGAAATGTTTTAGTATTTGAGGGGTTTAAATTTAAATTCGGGGACCAAATTTCTTCAAGGGGGGAAGATTGAAACATTTCAGAAAAATAAAATATTATTTTTGAAAATTTTTATAATTAAATAATAAATATAATGAATATTTTAATATTGTGGTATAATTAAATACCGATAAATGGGGAAAATTTTGAAAATTTTTAGAAATTACTGAAATGAGGGTGCTTTATGTGATTCATGTAAATTATGAAAGTTTATGATTTATTTGACACTATTTTAGTGCTAATCGCGATTAAAAATCGCTAATCGGGTTTTAAGCGTGTTTTGTGCACATGACATGCACCATATCATTTTTACACTTGTTACATTGTTATCATGGCTTTTCTTCATGTTTTATATCATGGTGGTTGTTTTTAAGAAAGGAGAAAATAAAACAAATGGAAAAGAAAAGAAAAGATAAAGAATAGAATAGTAAGAGGGATGGGCATGCGAGAGAGAGAGGTGAGGGGTTAAGTTGACCATGGGCTCTTCTTCCTTCATTCTATTTTCTTCATCCTTCTCTCTTCCCCTCTCTCCATGGAAGCACCCAACTCTACCTCCACTTCCAAACCCTAAAAATCCATCAAAACAACACTAAAACCTCATCCCCACTTCACACAAATTGTACACAAGCTCACAAGCTACACATTGGACCAAGAAAGTTTGCATTTTGGCGCTTTAGAGGATTCATGAGTGTGAAATGAGGTAATCCCTTCACAATTAGTGTAGTATTTCATTTTCTTGAGCCGCTATTCAAGTTTTAAATCGATTTAGCGAAGTTTAGTGGACTTTGGGAAATTCTAGAGATGGTTAGGGTTAATTTGAGTAGTGTGGTGAACTTGTGTGTGTTTGGTGACCTTAAACCCCTCCCAATTGATATAAACCGATACCAACCCAACTGAAACCCAAAATAAGAATTTTACAGAAACTTAAATGTCTGGTTTTGTGAGTTTTAGGGTGTCCAGGGAAATCTGGAATGAACCGGGACTTTTACTAGAAAAGTAAACAATACCAGAAACCCAGTGGGACCCATAGGACGACACCCTACCAATACGACATCCGAACTCAACTGGAAAATCCGTGGAGGCCAGATTTTTGGCATGTGTGGCCGGCCATGGGGTGGGGGAATGGGTCCAGGTTGCTTCAGTAGGTCATGTACACTATATATATCACTCTAGTGTTGTTTGCTTGCCTTGTTTTGGCCTGAGTTAAAATCTGGCAGCACTTTAGTATGCTCTGGACATGTTTTCCGTATTTTTAAACGATAAGTTTTTATATTTGGATTGTCGTTTAGTTGTTGGATGTTTGTACATCAACGACTAGGGAGGATTGGTCGTGTTTTACATGCGAGGTGATAGGTTTTGACCAATGTGTGATACGCATGCCGTTTTGGTTTTCATATGTCGTTTCGATTTCGATTTAGATTCTAATGCGGCGCGATACGTTATGATATGTACGTAACCCCACGATGGACTTCGAGACGACAAGCAAGCGCGTAGCGACGTTGGCATCGGCAAACGAAGATCAAGTGAGTAGATATATATCTATGGGGGAAGTCGGGTGGATGGCGTATAGCACCCCCGCAGTTCGAAGTAGTATACTATATATATGTTATATATATGTGTGTTGTTGTTATGCGAGACATGTTTATTCGTGATAGGGTTATATGTTCATGGATTAGTTTAGTATTAGTTGTGAAACCCTAGAGTAGTTGTTACACCCACACACGCACACATGCACATGCAAACATGTATTTTATTACTTGTGCGTATATGTGGATATGTATATATATACACATACAAACACACACACATGGGTATGAGACTATGTATATATATATATATATACATGGATGATGAGGATAGTACTTGAGATTGGAGATGAGTCGATGAGATTGGGCTAAAGGCCGTGAGATCGGTGGTGTAACATGGTTCGTATTTGAGATACGACGTGATGTTTTAGCGGGTCCTTTTAGCGTGGTGTTTTCATACACACGCATGCATATACTTAGATTGGTATCAGTATTGTACTAGACGTAGATCAGTACCCCGGATCATGATAATTGATAAAAAGTATAACGGATAATGAGATAATATGACTTGACCCGTACCCAGATTTGGGAGGCCGTACGACGGATTACCGTACGAGCTATATATTGATGATAGATCCGCACTCTTGATTCGAGGAGGTCATATTACATTAGGGTATCGTATGGGATACTATTGAGGTGGGATCACGGACTATTATATATTATATATGTATCGACTCAGATGTTAGGAGGTTTCCTTACCTTTCGTTTAACCTGTTAGCTCAGTCCTGTAGTTTATTTGTAGATGTTAGAGTAGATTTGACTCATATCTATTTCAAAACCAACGAATCGAGTGTAATTTAAAGACAGGACAAGGGATTCTATGGGTATTTCAAAGGGCGTATCTTTTCTTAAAAACATCGTAGCCCTTATTTTCAAAACACCACGATTCGTATTATTTCAAATGGCAAACCAGTTTTGACACATGTATAGTATTGTAAATTCCTTATTGTTGCGTTATTATTCAGCTCCCGCATATTATTGCTGTTCACATCGCATCGCATACTTATATTGTGTTTTCATATGTTAATATTGAAATCATGCTGTCATGACACCAACACCCTTACCGATGATGCGTATGTTCCACATACACTTACATGCCGGCTCACACACATCATCATCGGTAATTGCCATGTCACGTACACTTTAGAGAATATTATTTTATTGACATAGCTTGTTAGCTGATAGTTTCGACATGATATAGTGTATTTGCTTTATATGCTAGTCTAGACATTGCATTCATAACTTGCTATCTCATGCGTTCATATATTCATTGATTATTGCAGTATTATGGAGTTTTATGCTGATATTCACTGTTTACTTGCTATTGATGATTTGATTTCAGATTTTCATGAGATCTCCTGGATTTGGGAGAAAACCGTAAGTATATATATAAACTTCTCTCTTTCTCTCTTTTGAAAATGAAAAGTGTGGTTTTCTCGTGATGTATGAGTCGTCCACCATGATGTTTTCTTGGTTATGAGATGGATTTCGAGACCCGATTCGAGGAGTCGTATGAACCGTTTGCTGGTGCATGATGGACCCGGTGAGTTACCCCGAGGCGAGAGTGATTTCATGGAGGAAGATGAGCCTAGCAGTGGGCACTACCTACCGGTGATATTTTTGGACTCATCGGTTATCCGGAGGATACCGACCGGAGTCATGATATGGATATATGCTGATCCGTTCTGCCAGAGACCGCGGCCCAATCCCGCCGATGATACGGATGCCTGAGATTTTGAGATTTGAGACACTGAGATTTTGAGATTTGATGATGCAGGCCAGTCCGGGTAGCCGGAGCCTGAGATATTGAGATATTGGGATTTATGTTTTGTGTCGATACTTGACACGGATTTTCTCTGTTGATTTCAATGATGGTACTCGATTTATATACCTACAGAAATCCCATAGAATAAAACAGTTGTCTCACTCATTTCATTATATTACTTTCATACCTCATACATATGATCCATTGCTACTTGAGGCACTGACACGAGAACATGGGATTACACTACGTATAGATGTTTACCCTTGCCACCTTTTCATGCTTCAGACTTTATCATTTTGAGGATAGATATATATATATATATATATGATTGATCGTATTGACCTAGGATTGTGTCATACATACGATTTCTGCTCAGTGATGTTTTCTACCCATGAGTTGGAAACTCACTCCCGTTGTGCCACAGTTTCTTGCAGGTTTTGCCGTACAGGTTTCGTTACGGCTTTGCTGGCACACTACTTCCATTCCGGGGTGATTGCTTTGGTAGGTGGGTTCACTTATATCATGACCATCTTTGTACCTTTATTTTATTCAGTTGTATCTAGTAACTCCATCAACAAGACTTGTATATTTATTGATTTAGAGACCAGTTGTATTATTCTTTCGACCTTAGAGTCGCGCGTTGTATTATTATGGTTTTCATGTTGATTTGAGTTTCCTTTTGAGTTTTGATCCTCGCCCTTCGGCGTTGTATATTATATTGCTTGCGTGGTCATGCCCGTCGATTGGCGAAGAGCTAGCTCCCGCTTGGGGATGTCTTTTATCATTCATGTATATATTTATCATGTTGTACCCCGTTCGGGGCCAGTATTTACAAAGGAAACTCTGCCGAAAATTTCAGAAAAGATTTGATGTTTTAAACACGCATAATTCGGAATTATGCTATTAAAATCACTTTCTTTGAAACAAGTTTTCCCTCTTTTATTATTTAAAACGGTTTTAGATTTCTGGGCTTTTTGCTTACTTGAATTAGATGGGGTCCTATTGACTTCATATGATTCAATGGCCAGTCATGTGCTATTTCGGGTCGTGACACATTTTAATCCTTATGGTTCTCTATTTATTTTTCAAAAATAAAAACTAATTAATAAAATAGAAAAGAAATGAAGAAAAGAGAGACCATGGGATATTAAATAGGCATGGGAAACCTTGACTTTTGCACTCACACCCTCACACACACTCTCTCTCTCTCTCATTCCCAGCAGCAGCCCCAGCAGCAGCAGCCCCTCCCCTTAATTTCTTCTTCTTCTCTTCATTCTAAGCCTCCATCTCCATTAAAAATCCCACTTTTCATCACAAAACCTCATGCTAAACACTCCAAAACACTTCCTTGTTGGTTCTTGAGGCAAGTCTTTGCTTTTACAGGTAAGGTCAGCATGTTTGGGCCATCACTAGACCAACTTGAGGTATAAATCTTACTTCGATTCCCTTTTTGCTAAACTTATAGTTTATTTAGCTTAAAGTAGTGCTTAAGTGGGTTTTTGTGCTAATTATGTGGTTTAAGTGGAGATTAGGCCAAGTTAAGGTTTTTAAGGCTTGAGTAGCTTAATTAAGTGTTGCTAGTGTCGCTTAATCCAAGTCTTTTCACCAGATTTCACTAAAACACCATATTGTATTAAATTAGTGTTTAATTATTGTTTTAGTTAAGAATTGAGTTCGTTTTGTGATCTTCGTTCAAACCTGATGCTTCAGGCAAAAGTTTCAATTACTGGAGCATAGTTACCGGGTTAGGACCACACACCCGAAGAACGAGACCCCCATTCCCCTAAGTGGCCGCAAATTTAAGGGTTCTGGTCGCAAATTGTAGCCAGAGTAGGGACCTGGGTGTCTGGGTTTTGCTGTAGGTGTCTGTTATATATTGTAGGTCTTTGGTATATGCAACTTTTCCTAGTTCCGCTCGAATCAAAATCTGGGACCATTTTCCTTGTTTTTAGTACTTTTAGACTTGCGTGGCACGTACGTTCTGAGTTTGGGTTTGGTGTTTTCTGTGTATCGTAGCATGTCGGGGTTGTTTCAGATGTTAGAACACACCTTTTTGTCTTTCTAGTGCACACGCGTTTAGCTTGCGACGCTAGTTTCTCGTATCGTCTTGATATAGCGTTTTGCAGGATATTAGCTTATGTGTGTTGCTTTGTGTAATTCTAGGATCGGTCATGGAGACATCGGACGCGGCGCGGAAAGGAAAGGCGGTGGTTGGATCAGACTAGCAGAGGCATTCCGGTGAGTAGATGTACACATCTACAGGGGAATCGTTTGGATGGCGCAAGGCGCCCGATAGTTAGAATTTCGTTTAGTACTTACACTTATGCGTAGTTTCTAGTTAATCATCCCGTTGCATTGCATCGTTTATCATATATATATACTATAATAGTAACTCACAGGACACTCGCACTATTACCATTGGTTTATGCTGCACGGGCACTATTCATGGGGACACACACGCCTTGGTAATTGCTATGCCACGAACACTTTATAACTCGTTTCAATCCGCATCTTATCACTTGCGCCAATTATTGATTAATAAACCTGCATTTGATATATTTAATTCATCAATATGGATACGTAGGATTGCTAGTCATATGCACATATCTTATTGCATCATTATTCATGCATAGTTTTCTAGTTCCGCATCGCATTTCATATTGTTAATATCATAAACATTCATGTATTATGATTTTCTCGAGTATTTCCGTATTTATGAGATTTATGGATTTGGAGAAACCGCAAGGATTTGAAAACGTATTACCATTTTAAAAATGTAAGTTGTGGTTTTCTCCTGATATGATGTATATATATCGTCCACCATAAGATTTCTCGATGCTTGAGCGGTATCATACACCCGATTCGAGGAGGAGGAGGAACCGTTTGTGGGTGCATGGTGGACCCGGTGCGGTACCCCGGGGCAAGATGGTCGCAGATGATGGCGTTGAGCCCGGCAGGGGAGCACTATTGACTGGTTATTTGTGACGCAGCAGATATCCGGAGGATACCGATGTAGTCTTGAGTTATGATAATTAGGCCATTCCGGATTGCCGGAGCCCCGAGATTAGATTTACGGGCCAGTCTGGATTGCCGAAGCCCGGGATAATTGAGATATTCATATTTGGTGTCGATGCTTGACACATATTTATATTGATTTCATTGATGAAACCGCAGCTAAATTACAGAAGTTTAATAATATAGGAATACAGATTTCCCATGTTAATCATATTCAAATCTCATGCTGTTTATTGCATTCATGTTGCATACATTTTATTACATCACATCATATTAGTATATGCAGGCTGTGACATCATTGTGTACATGCTTACGATAGCCTTATTAGATTTTACTTATTAGTCACTGTAAGTGCACGGCGGCGCCCCGGCCGTCAACCCGACGCCGGAATGCGGAAGCGGTGATAAACTTTGATTTTTGCGGACTTTGCAAAACCGGCACCACCGCGCACTAAACTCCGGATCGTAACCATTAACAAGTCTAAGCTACTAACAAGAAAGGGAAGAGATGTATACCGAGTGATCCGAGTCCTCCGGTCTTCTCTTCATCGTCCCGATCTCCCGCGGAAAGTCTTGTCTCCACATCGTCGCCTCCTCGCCGGAAAGGGCACCACAACGCCTACGTCTTTTACGGGCTCCCGCCTCAATACCGAGGCAACTCGAGCATGAAGCCGACAACTCGACATGCTCAAGATATGCTGTAGAATGTGTAGTGTCTCACTTGGGGTTGGTTGCCATTTGGAGATGATGGAGGAAATGAGATAAGAAAAATGGTGCTTGCATTTTTCTAGCATGAATGAGATCAAGAAGATGAAACTCTCAAGAATGAAGAACTCTCTCCTTCTTCATCTCTCTTTTCTTTTTCCTCTCATGAAAAACTTATCATCTCAAGTGAGTAGAATAATGTGAAGGAATGAATATATCAAACATGAAGGGAGGTGAGTGTAGGAGCATAAGAATGGTGACCACATCCTAGACAAGAAAACATCAACCATGCTTATTCTCCTATTCACTCCATAACCTTTCAAATCTCTCAATTCAAAAGCATGGAGCAAAAGAAATGAAAGCTATCATAATCAATACTTTTGCAAGAAACCCCCTCCACAAAAGTAATTTGCAAAACTGCAAATTACCCCCTCCATCGGAAAAGTCCGGCCGGGAAAGAACAAAGGAAAACCGGCCGGAACGGAATGCTAACTGGCGACTGCAGAAAACTGGTCCCGTAATAAATTACAGGAAAACCCCAATACTGTGCATACACACCCGCATCTGTATTCCGTCCGGATACAAATGCAATGAGACAAAATCTACACTGTACTAAACTAGTACCGGCTTAAACCAAAGCCGGCTAGTAAAAACCCGTTCGATCCTGATCCGTGCAATACCGCACGTATCTGATCGAACCCTGCCATATATATCCATACGGCCACTAGTACAAAACTGTCCGATCCTGATCCGTGCAATACCGCACGTATCTGATCGGACCCTGCCATATCTCCATACGGCCTCTACAGCGTTTCGCCCGAAAGCTTGAGTAACTGTAAGTGTGGTGGACTCTAAAGACTCGTCAATACTATGGCTGTGGATTTAACCACTGGCACGTCAGAGGTATAAGCCAATACGTGATGGGCCACCAGCTATTGACCAAAAGGGACGTCGATGAGGAAGCTCACCCCGACACCCAACTGAGCCTGTCAGTGACAATATCCGTACAGTCCGGTCCGTTCGTCTATGAGTATCGCATGTCGGGCCTAGGGGGTTGGTAAAAGTCAGACCCCCAAAAGCGGTACAAGTCGTGTCGGAGTGTAGCCCAGAACGCCCTGAGATACTACTGGAATACCTACCAGCAAATCTCCTGCCTCGGCCGAGGGCTTTGCGTAATGGCTCTCCTAGACACAGCGCGACCTCACCCCCAATACCGGGAGAGACGAACCCCTGAAGATCCGCTCACTGCCTCCATGTGGCTCGGGACTGTACCCAACTAAAACCTGTTTGCACGACTCCTTTGAGCCGTGGTAGGGTAGTAATCAAAGCACAGTGGGAACTCACACGAGACAAATGACGATCCTCAGGTCGATGAACTAACCTGTACACATGTCACCTGGGAACTGCTATCTGACGTCAGGTATAAGCCCAACTAGCAGGTTCCCGGCGAGTCCTGTCCGGTGTACTCATAACCCAATGAGCACCTGTATACATCTTAGGTGAACCAACTGACACCAGTGGCTTGTGAGACCGGCCACCGCCCCTCGTCGGGGTCTCGACTGTATACACTAGTCTACTCTGGAGGATCGATGCCCTGTCTCGAAACTCCCACGACTAGGGACCTTTTAAGGATGTGCTAATAGACTCCAGCTCTCACTTATATGATCGCCCTCATACTGCCGGCAGTCAAGCAAGAATCCTAGGGGCTCTATCAACGTGCAATAGCGACCTGTCAGGTCACCTAAAGCAGTACACAATGATAAAGGTAAACCAGATAGCGTACTATCATCTCGAGTAAGACTGTCGTACCGGGATAGGTCCTCCCTCAATCATTGCAATCACGTGCCTGTGATCCAATAATTGACTCTGAGGGCACTATCTCCAACAATCTCCCACTTGCACTCAAGGCTAATTATTGCGATGTCGCATACTCACAGCCCGTGTGATACCGAACACCCAACTCCTCTACTAGTCAGTCTCACAAAGCTCGTTTGCGAGACTATTGCGTTCGAGGAATAGCCTCAGTGAGAGGATCCGCTCTGAAGTTTCTTTCTATGTCTCTCTATATCTCAAGCTCGCGGAGAAAGCCATCTCCCGAAATGAGCAATACCTGTCTTAGAGTGTCTGGATATCTGATGGGACCGAGCTCAAAAATGAACTCCAAATCCAAACTTCTTAGACTGTATCGTCAACTGAAATTAATCAGTATCCTGCGCCAAGCCACCCTCAGTATTTCCTTGGACCACCTGTCCAAAATACTGCCCCTCGTCAGAAGGATAACTATAACTCTGACAACCTCCTTGTCGTCCATGTCACCTTGGAAGCCTGGAATGATAACTGTCTCTCGAAAGAGGCTATCGTTATCATATCCCCTAGAACATCCACTTATGTTCTAAAACTGCTTCCGACTGTTTCTCCAGGATTGGATCAATATCAACTTATTGCATCTAGTGCAAGAACAACATCTGGTGTGGTACTTGACATCTCATGATTGACTCAATTGCCTAAGCAAGTGATCTGCCAATCATGCATATCCCTCTCTACTTTAGTCTATAAGACACCTTTAGAGAGGGTGACTCCATTACCTGCAGGTACATTACCATGCCAGGAGTCGTCCATTCTAAATACTCTTAGAATGCTGTCTAAGTACCCAGATTGGGAAACCACCCAAATCTAGATCTAAAACCATAGATCTAGTAACCAGTATGTCTGATGTAATGTCTAAGTCCTTTTGTGTAGAAACCACTGTGTGACGACCAAAGTATAACCGATCGTAGTATAGGAATATCACTTCCTATTACCTTCTCAACAGATCCATCCCCTATTCTGATGACGTCAAACCTATGACTGTCACATCAGAAACAGATGATCTAACTCCGCTATACCTGCTTTAGTCTATAAATAGACATAAGCCTGATGTCCACCAATGCTTCCGCTGCTCCCACTGACTACGAAAACCCTCTGGCAGAGTCATATAGATGTGCACTTCTAAAGCTAGTTTAGAACGACGCTATACTCATCCTCCTGCCGGGTCTCGCAGCCTGGAACAACAACAATGGCAAGTGTGGGTAAACAAGAACTTCCCTGTCACCGTCCTTGAGGCTGCCTGGGTACCTCTCGGGTGCCTGAAGTTATCCACCTTATCTGCGGAGTGGCCAATGGAATGTCAAATCAGATTGAATCTTTAGGTTCCTTATCAAATCTTCTGTAATCGTTTGCGGTTCTGGAATCACTTCAAGTTCTACCATACTCCCACTACTGTTTTTGAAAAAATCCATTTTTATTAAAACTGTGGCGAGTCAAGAACAATATTACTATTGATCTTTCTTATGGTAGAAAGTCAACCCTCGTCATAGCCTGGGTCAACCCATAAACAGCCATTACAGAAACGTGCCTTGAGTTATCCAGAGTCTGGTTTTAATCATAAGCCGGACAACTCCCCGTACCTTAACAATGTTAAGATATGAACTGTACTATATCCAATATAGAACCAGAGGCACTGATTTAATTGAATCAGATTCAAATCATGCAGCTGTCTCCAGTGCATGTCAACTAAATGGAGAGAGGCTGATCAGCGTTACTCAACTTAGGAATACTTCCAATTATGAGTAACCTGAAAGAGAAGCAATTTCTCTTTATCATTACTGAATACCATACGCAAGTATCTACATCTTCGATCACTTTGAAGAATCCCGATACTTGCTATACCTGGTTCTCTACTCTATTCAAATACCTATAACTCCTCAAAACTTAGACCCTGTGTTTCTACGAAACACATGTCTAAGAACTAGAGAAGTTAAAAGTAAACAGAATACAGTATGAGGACCAACCCCTCTGTCCTAATGGACACTGGACAACATACAATACTTTGTATAAGTCCGCTGAGTCTTACAACTCTTTCACTGTGTGTCGTAGGTTGAAAACTGTACTTATGGTTAAGAAGAATTACACCGCTGTTTAATGCTCCTTACCTAACCATCCACTGATATAGGTAAATGTCATCGACATAATATCAAAAAGGTATATCTCACTCTATGAAAATAGACGTACAGATATATCAATTTGAAATTGGTGCACAACAGCGGATATTCAAAACCAAATATTTGCCGACCGGCAAACAGCCCAGGTGATCTCCTCAAATATAACCGATTACAACGAATCCCGATATAATGAGGATGATCACCCAATTCCCAATAACTTACTCCCACTCATCATCTGTAAAACCATACAGATGTGAGAATCAAAACTGGTAAATACATACCCTGGAGCAAGTGTCTAATCGGGAAATCAGTTTTCTTTTAACAGTACACAGTAGAACTGAAACATTGAAATGTTTCGATGGGGTATCCTGGTATTCCTAGTAATGCCTCTACCATTATCCAGATTCACAACTATAACCGTATAATTCTTTGCCACCTCTCCAAATCCCTTTATATGTCTTCAGTCATTACCTTCTGCACACCCCTTTAGGCCAATTGGTTTTCTTCCTTCCCTACCGTTCGGCACCAGCCTATGGTTTGGAAGAAGACTATCCAATAAGCATAATGGGTGTACTGTCCTAGTCCTAGGAGCACTCGCAATGCGAGAGAAGGTGAAGATAAAAGACAACCGAATACACCTTATTCCTATTTCTCCTGGACCAGAATCCATCCCCGAACTGGAACAAGTTCCTTTCGAGTTCGTATATAACCATACGATGGATTATCCAATAAAATGGGATCTTCGTAGTGATACGGAGTGTCCTGGAGAAATACAAAGGTGATTTAGGATTGGCGAAGAAATACTTGGTTTGGTCGTGAATATCAGTCGCAATTCACTTTGCCCTCTTACTAATCCCTTGTTTTGTCTTAATCTTAATACCTTCTGCACACCATCGTTATGCTAATTGGTTTTCTTCATTCCCCACCGTTCGGCACCAGCCTATGGTTTGGAAGAAGACTATCCAATTTGCATAATAGGTGTACTATCTCCTAAACCAAGGAGTACTCGCAACCTGAGAGAAGGTAGAAGGAAAAGACAACTGAATAGTCCTATCTGTTTCTCCAGAACCAGAAACCATCCTCGAATTCCTTCGAGTTCGTATCTAACCATACGATGGTTTTGTCCAATGGAAGTGGACGTTCGTAGTAATACGGGGTGTCCTGGAGAAAAGGGTAGAAGTAGGAGTGGCAATGAGGTCTGCAACTCTGACAATCCAAAAGCCAGTGTTAAGAAGGTTCGGTCAACTTGGTCACTGAGTCATGGTCTTAGGGTCGGGTCAATGGTCGCTGCCAAGAGAGAGAGAAAAGAAACACTCAGCGTGCACTCTAACCAAGATCAGAATGGTTACCAATTTATCTAATCTGGAAACCTCCCACTGTACCTCAAATTCTCCTCCAAACCTGAAAGAAGAATTAGTCGGGGTCACCCGAGGAGTAAACCAACTCATCAGTGGAAATCGGGATCCAACTCTCATCGCATGATAACGTGACGTAATCCGCTCACGTCATCACACTCCAGAAGGTATGCGCATATCTGGCAAGTTTCAGTTCTTTTGAAACTCCCGATGTGATTTCTGCCCCATGCTCTTATGACCTTGACTAAGGCCAACAAATCATAAGTCACTGTAAGTGCACGGCGGCGCCCCGGCCGTCAATCCGACGCCGGAATGCGGAAGCGGTGAATAACTTAAATTTTTGCGGACTTAGCAAACCGGCACCACCGCGCACTATAACCCGGATCGAACCATTAACTAGTCTAAGCTACTTAACAAGATGGGTTAGAGATATACCGACGATCCAAGTCCTCCGGTCTTCTCGTCATGGTCCCGATCTCCTGCGGAATGTCCCGTCTCCTCCTCGTCGCCGGAAGTGCACCACATCGCCTACTTTGTTTACGGGCTCCACCTCAATGCCGAGGCAACTCGGGCACGAAGCCGGCTACTCGACGTGCCCAAGATTCGCTGTAGAATGTGTAGTGAGCTATTGTCTCTTTTGGGGTTCATGGAGGTGCCATATGGTGGAGGGATGAAACAATAACAATGTGGAGGAGCTAGTGGGTATTTTGGAGCATGATATGAACCAAAAATACACCCACACAATTTTTGGACAACCCTTGCACATAGTGGCCGGCCACAAGAGAGGATGGAGGGAGTGAATGAGAGTGAGGGAGTGATATCAAAAACCAAAAGATCAAAACCACAACCATAATCAAAAGAGAGAGAGAAAGGAATGGTTATGATAATCAACCATGATCACAAAGCAATGCCAACACTCCACACAACCATCATCAACAACCATGATGCTAACAAAGTCAAGCCATCATGAAGGATCAAGTCAAAAAGGTCAAGGTATGGTGAGCCATCATGATACAAGGAAATAAGCAAAGACCCCCTCCACTAAAGCTTATTTGCAACAATGCAAATAAGCCCTCCTCCACCATACTTCGGCCAATGAACGGAACAAAGGAAATCGGCCGAAACTAAAAGCAAACTGGCAACTCCATAAAACTGGTCCCGTAATAAATTACAGGAAAAACCCCGATACTGTGCATACACACCCGTATCTGTATTTCGACCGAAATACAAATGCAATGAGACAAAATCTACACCGTACTATACTAGGATCCGGCTTATACCAAAACCGGCTAGTAATATCTGTTCGATCCTGATCCGTGCAATACCGCACGTATCTGATCAAACCCTGCCATATAACCATACGGCCTATAGTACAAACTGTCCGATCCTGATCCGTGCAATACCGCACGTATCTGATCGGACCCTGCCATATCTCCATACGGCCTCTACAACCTTTCGCCCGAAAGCTGAGTAACTGAATGTGGGGGACTCTAAAGACTCGTCAACACCTTGGTTGTGGATTTAACCACTAGCACGTCAGAGGTATAAGCCAATACGTGACGGGCTACCAGGTACTGACCAAATGGGACGTCGATGAGGAAGCTCACCCCGACACCCAACTGAGCCTGTCAGTGACAATATCCGTGCAGTCCAGTCCGTTCGTCTATGAGCATCGCATGGCGGGCCTAGGGGGTTGGTAAAAGTCAGACCCCCAAAAGCGGTACAAGTCGTGTCGGAGTGTAGCCCAGAACACCCTGAGATACTACTGGAATACCTACCAGTAAATCTCCTTGCCTTGGCCAAGGACTTTGTGTAATGGCTCTCCTAGACACAGCACGACCTCACCCCCAATACCGGGAGAGACGAACCCCTGAAGATACGCTCACTGCCTCCATGTGGCTCGGGACTGTACCCAACTAAAACCTATTTGCACGACTCCTTTGAGCCGTGGTAGGGTAGTAATCAAAGTACAGTGGGAACTCACACGAGACAAATGACGATCCCCAGGTCGATGAACTAACCTGCACACATGTCACCAGGGAACTGCCATCTGACGTCTGGTATATGACCAACTAGCATGTTCCCGGCGAGTCCTGTCCGGTGTACTCATAACCCAATGAGCACCTGTATACATCTTAGGTGATCCAACTGACACCAGTGGCTTGTGAGACCGGCCACCGCCCCTCGTCGGGGTCTCGACTGTATACACTAGTCTACTAATGGAGTATCGATGCCCAGTCTCGAAACTCCCACGACTAGGGACCTTTTAAGGATAAGCTTATAGACCCCCCAGCTCCCACTTATATGATCGCCCTCATACTGCTGGTGGTCAAGCAAGAATCCTAGGGGCTCTATCAACGTGTAATAGCGACGTGTCAGGTCACCTAAAACAGTACACGATGATAAAGGTAAACCAGATAGCATACTATCATCTCGAGTAAGACTGTCCTACCGGGATAGGTCCTCCCTCAATCATTGCAATCACGTACCTGTGATCCAATAATTGACTCTGAGGGCACTATCTCCAACAGTCACATGTCAAGTTCTACCCGTCATTGTCCAGGTTGATTTGAACCCACCCGTACAAGCCCTTGACTAAGGCCAACAAGGCTATACGACTGTCCCAAACCAACGCATCTATCTATGCAGCATATGAATACCCAATAGCTACCAAACACTGTGCCTTGACTAAGGCCAACAAACACAGCTTGAATACTATTGACTACCCATATGAAACGACGGAGGGCTACGAATGGTTTCTGGCGAAAACCTTTAACGTAGTGAACTTGATATCGTTGAAGGAACGGATAGCTTTTTAGAAAATATAGTGACGAGAACCTTTACTAAAGAGGTCACTCCCGGTGAAGGGATCTCGGCTCTTTCCCCGTAGAATGGGGTGCAGGATATTCCAAATGAATACCACGGTGCAAAGCAAAAGCAATCGGCTATAGTGAAGTTACTGCCCTGACGCAAACTTCTGTCCAAGGGGACACTCCCGGTGAAGGGATCTCGGCCCTTGCCTCGTCGACTGAGGAGCAGGATATTCCAAATGAATACCACGATGCAAAACAAAAGTGAACGTCCTTGCAATAACAGCTTTTTGAAAAGTGTTCCAACAACATCAGATTAGGTTTGTTTATCTTGCATTGATCCGAATCAATGCAGTCCCATCAATTGATCACACCACAAAGAACGAAAATATACTGACGTACGTATATGCCATCCGCATTCGCCACTGGGTCCCGTCATCACCCGTTAGGTTAGCTAACTAACGGCAGAGCGGGGACTGGACTAGCGCGGATGAAAAACATATACAACATCTACTAATATATATACCAATATATAGTATTTCGCTCAAGGCGTGAAAAGAAATGCAACATCACAGAAATGTACAGCATCACAGAACAATACAGATATCTGGGATCCCCGGGTTTCACAGAGCCACTACTGAAAACCCGACGTTCCCCTGTTCGTGTGGATAGCCTGTGCAATGAAATCCTAGACCCCTACGGGCGCGGCAAGTCACCCGCCAAAACCTGAAGCGAGGCAGCCCCCTCCAGCACCGTGAATGGACCACCCAGCACTTCACGGAATCCGGCAACTTGGGCACCCCTCCTGGGTCAACCTGTACCCCCTACGAGTGCGTCGAATAGCCCGCCAATCCTGCACTGAAGCCCCTTCCGTCCCAATGCCATGAGATGCGGGCTTGTTGCCTTCTAGAACCCGGCTATCCGTGCACCCCTCCGCGGGGTAATCCTAGTACAGAAAGTAAAATATACATACACCGGGTACAACGACCGCAACCAGGTCGTGCCCCAAAAGAATAATACAATCAGGCAGTGACGGCAGTCCACATGTCGGACGCTCGCCCCGCAATATCAAATGTACATAATACAACAACACAGTACTAGCATTGCATCCAGGCTATCCCCACGACCGATCCGCAACATCACAGCATAAACATAGAACATCAACGTGAAAGTCACGTTCGCAAATCCGTCTAACCGGGCTATAGCAGTTAGACAGGATTTACCGATCAAGTGACATTCACGGTCGCAGATATAATGTAAATACTGTGAAAAATGTGTTTAAAATTTTCCGATTGATCAAACCTTAACAAGTGGGCCCCCAATCAAAACTGTAGCACTCACAGAAAACCTGGGCCCAATATTAATATTCCAGAAACCACATTTCTCTCTCAGGAACATACTGTAGAAATTTTTGGGGTTGAACTGTTTACATTGCGGCGGAAGCGCGGCCTTAGCAAGGTTTTGGCCGCCCTTCCGCGGCTGTATGAACAGTTCATGCTACCAAATTTTTTTAGTATACTTATATTTCCCTGCACATCATTCTGAGACAACCTGAAAAATTTTTGGACTCAAAAAAAATTCGACAGAAACTGATGTGCTTGAAATACGTGTTTTCGGGATTTTGTTCGATCGGAAACGTAAAACACATTAAACAAAGCTAGACGAAGTTAATGGCGAGGCTCTGATACCACTGTAAGTGCACGGCGGCGCCCCGGCCGTCAACCCGACGCCGGAATGCGGAAGCGGTGATAAACTTTGATTTTTGCGGACTTTGCAAAACCGGCACCACCGCGCACTAAACTCCGGATCGTAACCATTAACAAGTCTAAGCTACTAACAAGAAATGGAAGAGATGTATACCGAGTGATCCGAGTCCTCCGGTCTTCTCTTCATCGTCCCGATCTCCCGCGGAAAGTCTTGTCTCCACATCGTCGCCTCCTCGCCGGAAAGGGCACCACAACGCCTACGTCTTTTACGGGCTCCCGCCTCAATACCGAGGCAACTCGAGCATGAAGCCGGCAACTCGACATGCTCAAGATATGCTGTAGAATGTGTAGTGTCTCACTTGGGGTTGGTTGCCATTTGGAGATGATGGAGGAAATGAGATAAGAAAAATGGTGCTTGCATTTTTCTAGCATGAATGAGATCAAGAAGATGAAACTCTCAAGAATGAAGAACTCTCTCCTTCTTCATCTCTCTTTTCTTTTTCCTCTCATGAAAAACTTATCATCTCAAGTGAGTAGAATAATGTGAAGGAATGAATATATCAAACATGAAGGGAGGTGAGTGTAGGAGCATAAGAATGGTGACCACATCCTAGACAAGAAAACATCAACCATGCTTATTCTCCTATTCACTCCATAACCTTTCAAATCTCTCAATTCAAAAGCATGGAGCAAAAGAAATGAAAGCTATCATAATCAATACTTTTGCAAGAAACCCCCTCCACAAAAGTAATTTGCAAAACTGCAAATTACCCCCTCCATCGGAAAAGTCCGGCCGGGAAAGAACAAAGGAAAACCGGCCGGAACGGAATGCTAACTGGCAACTCCAGAAAACTGGTCCCGTAATAAATTACAGGAAAACCACAATACTGTGCATACACACCCGCATCTGTATTCCGTCCGGATACAAATGCAATGAGACAAAATCTACACTGTACTAAACTAGTACCGGCTTAAACCAAAGCCGGCTAGTAAAAACCCGTTCGATCCTGATCCGTGCAATACCGCACGTATCTGATCGAACCCTGCCATATATATCCATACGGCCACTAGTACAAAACTGTCCGATCCTGATCCGTGCAATACCGCACGTATCTGATCGAACCCTGCCATATCTCTATACGGCCTCTACAGCGTTTCGCCCGAAAGCTTGAGTAACTGTAAGTGTGGTGGACTCTAAAGACTCGTCAATACTATGGCTGTGGATTTAACCACTGGCACGTCAGAGGTATAAGCCAATACGTGACGGGCCACCAGCTATTGACCAAAAGGGACGTCGATGAGGAAGCTCACCCCGACACCCAACTGAGCCTGTCAGTGACAATATCCGTACAGTCCGGTCCGTTCGTCTATGAGTATCGCATGTCGGGCCTAGGGGGTTGGTAAAAGTCAGACCCCCAAAAGCGGTACAAGTCGTGTCGGAGTGTAGCCCAGAACGCCCTGAGATACTACTGGAATACCTACCAACAAATCTCCTTCCTCGGCCGAGGGCTTTGCGTAATGGCTCTCCTAGACACAGCGCGACCTCACCCCCAATACCGGGAGAGACGAACCCCTGAAGATCCGCTCACTGCCTCCATGTGGCTCGGGACTGTACCCAACTAAAACCTGTTTGCACGACTCCTTTGAGCCGTGGTAGGGTAGTAATCAAAGCACAGTGGGAACTCACACGAGACAAATGACGATCCTCAGGTCGATGAACTAACCTGTACACATGTCACCTGGGAACTCCTATCTGACGTCAGGTATAAGCCCAACTAGAAGGTTCCCGGCGAGTCCTGTCCGGTGTACTCATAACCCAATGAGCACCTGTATACATCTTAGGTGAACCAACTGACACCAGTGGCTTGTGAGACCGGCCACCGCCCCTCGTCGGGGTCTCGACTGTATACACTAGTCTACTCTGGAGTATCGATGCCCTGTCTCGAAACTCCCACGACTAGGACCTTTTAAGGATGTGCTAATAGACTCCAGCTCTCACTTATATGATCGCCCTCATACTGCCGGCAGTCAAGCAAGAATCCTAGGGGCTCTATCAACGTGCAATAGCGACCTGTCAGGTCACCTAAAGCAGTACACGATGATAAAGGTAAACCAGATAGCGTACTATCATCTCGAGTAAGACTGTCGTACCGGGATAGGTCCTCCCTCAATCATTGCAATCACGTGCCTGTGATCCAATAATTGACTCTGAGGGCACTATCTCCAACAGTCACCAGTTGGCAACTCACCCCTGTCGTGCCACAGTGTTCTGCAGGTCCGACCCGTCAGCACAGTAGCGGCGGGCGCACCTCCTCTTTTGCTCCTTTTGCTTGGACTCGCAGCATTGCTCGTAGGTGGGTTGCGGGGTTATTTTGTTGCCACCTTGTATCATTATTGTATCTAGTGTACTCCATCTACCGTATCTACCACTTGTATTATTGTATTAGCGACTTAGAGATGAGACAGCGAGACTTGTACTTTTATGTTATTTCTCTGGGGTCGAAGTCACTTGAGACGACATGATGTTTTATCATTTTGTGCCTTTATATGCTTATTTTGCACAGTGATGATATTTATTGTGTGTGATTTTGAGTCCGCCTTTGGCGGAGAGCTAGCTCCCGCTTGGGAATGCCTTATTTCATGTTATGCTTATATTCCTATTTTGTACCAGTTTGGGGCCAGTATTTATAAAGGAGACTCTGCCAAAATTTTTGGAAAAATGGATGTTGCTTTTAAAAAGGCTTGATGCGACTTATTTGATTGAAATCGCATTTAATAAATTGGTTTTCCTTCACTCTAGTACTTTATTTGGTTTTGATTGCTAGGTTTTGGCTTACTTAGATTACGTACACCTCGAGGCGTTTTTAAGTGCTAGTCACGCTCAGTACTTTTCGGGTCGTGACAAAGTTGGTATCAGAGTGTTAGGTTTTGCCTTTCTGAGTGTAGGATGACCCCTGGTAGATGGAGTAGGTGACTTAAGCAGAGTGACGTAGCGTGTATATGTTCCGCGGCATACTTACGATACGGTACTCCGCCTAAGTGACCTTAGGATAAAAAATTCTTGCAATTCCTTCTTCGATTCCTTATATCCTATGATACTATTGCATTGTTCTTATCCTGTTTCCTATACCAGCCACTATGCCGCTAAAGGCTACGAGGGCTTAGAGAGCTGCCGCAAGAGATAAGATTCGAGCGGGCTCGTCCGAGACGAGGACCAATCAAGATGGAGTGCCTACCCCACAGGGACAGATTGATCCGCCTTCCCCTGGCCGCATTGACAGGCTAGAGTTAGGTATGCAGGAGCTACGTCAGATGATGGGATCCTTAGTCGAGGCCAATCTTGCACAGAGATCTGAGGATGTACCTTCCACTGCACAGACCAAGATTGTACTTGCTACTACTGAGACCATTCCCGTATCATTGCAGGAGTTTATGAGGCTGAGACCTCCAGTCTTTACCAGCACAGATGCAGCGGAGGATCCGCAGACATTCCTGGACAGGTTGGCTAGGATTTGTCGTTCGCTGAGATGTTTTGACAATAGATGGGTGGAGCTTGCGAGTTTTCGTCTGGAGGGCCTTGCTCAGACGTGGTGCGAGTCAGTCGGGAGAGGTCGAGCTGCAGGTCTACCCACTATGACGTGGGACGAGTTCATAGCGGTGTTTCTTACCCGTTTCCTTCCAGAGAGCGTCCGTGATGCTCGCGCCCGTAGTTTTGAGGTTTTGCACACGACTCCAGGGATGATAGTGTTCGCGTATGATATCCATTTTACTCGGTTGTCCCGATATGCTCCTTACCTGGTGGACACCGAAGAGAAACGCATGAAGAGGTTCGTATGTGGTTAGACACGCAGGTATCTTGCTATTGGCGCCCAGCACTTTGAAACCTATGCAACCGCGTTGGATGCAACCTTACTTTTAGAGGAGCGCATTTCGGAGACTTCGGTCGTTTCAGGGCCGAAGAGTTTTCGTATAAATATACCTGCTCCAGTACAGTTTGGCAGAGGCATAACAGGCAGAGGTCATGGCGGATTCTTTCCAGGTCGTGGTGATGGTCGAGGCATGGCGTGAGGCCAGTTGTTCAGTTCCTATTCACCAGGTCAGTGGCCACCGCCTGTATGTTATTGGTTTGTGAGTCCAGGTTACCTTTTCAAGAATTGTACCGCGAGGCGCCAGGGTGAGCCGACAGTTCCTTATGTGACACTTCCACCCTCACCCCCTACTTAGAGAGCTCTACATCCTACCCCTGGTGGTGCTCCACACCATGCAGACGTTCCCAGAGGCCGTGGACGTGGAAGTCCTATTCAGAGAGGATGAGAAGGCAGAGGCCGAGGCAGAGGACAGCCAGGTATTGGTGGGGGATAGGCCCGAGTGTTCGTTTTGACTCCGCAGGATGCGCAGGCATCCAATGCCGTTGTGACAGGTACCTTGACAGTATGTTCTTTTCACGCAGGAGTATTATTCAACCCAGGTTCCACATATTCATACATATCTACGCACTTTGCACCAATATTGGGCCGAGAGACATCGTCGTTAGATCAGCCGCTTATTGTTGTTACTCCGGTAGGCAAGTCGTTTGTCGCTCGATTTGTGTATCGTTTGTGTTCTATTCGTATTGTGGCTTGCTTTAGATGAGTCGAAATGAAAATATAAAAGAAAATTCAAGAAAGTAATTCGAGATTTGATTGAGTTGTCATTTCAAGAAAATCTAGAATATATTCAAGAATTAGAAATCAAGTAAATGTCCAATCAATTTGAATTATCAAGATTATGTAGAAGAGCTTGTAGGATTCGATTGAATTAGTAGCGAATGAATGAAGATTAGAGATCTATTGAAGAAACTAGGGTTTCTCCTTCATATCCCTTGTCTTTTTATTGATTATCGTTCAAATCTAGCCTCTAGCAAAGAGGATCTTCAATCATTTGATCCCTAATTTGCAACGAAATACTCAAGAAAATGATCTCTATCCAAATTAGGTCATGAAAAGTTCTTTTTCCTAGAGTTCACAAATCTCATAAGACTTAAGAGTAGTAAAAGGATTTCCTCATCATTAGATCTACCGTTTCTCTCGAATCCATTACAAGCGGAGAATTCACTCACACATTATGAAAATAGAATAATCAAGAACAAAGATTTTCATAATGCAAGAATGTATAGAAAGCGAGAATTACAATTATCACTTTTATTTAAATCTCCGTCAAATTACACCTCTCAACTCGAGTTTACAAGACTAGCTCTCGATCACTCCTTTGAAAGGAAATTTGTCATCGATCTTTGCGTAGCTCGATCGCCGTGAGTTGCGGATCATCGTGGATCTCTTGCTCGGATGATGATCGGCGTTGCAATAAAAGATCTTCAATTGTCGCTTGATTTTTGCTCTCAATGGATCTTGATTTGGCTCACAAGTTGTGTCACTCAACTTGAATTGTAATGATTTGGCTCAATTATCAATTAATGAGCAACAACCATTTTCTATTAGATCTAGATCCCTTTTTATAACCTCCAATTAATCTTCTTGCATAAGCTTGGTAGTTAGAGAGAGTCTTCTAGAATGAGCTTGTTACAAGAAGCCTTCTAGAAGAAGGTTGTTATGCAGAGCCTTCCAGAAGAAGCCATGTGTAAATGAAGCGTCTAGTGGAAGCTAGGATGTTGAAGGGAAGGTTCTGGAAAAGTGTCGACCGCCGATGACCTAAGTCGGCCGCAGATCCGCGGCGGATCGGGCTGGATCGGCCACGATTGTGGGGCCATATGACTGGATCTCTGCATCATATTTCTGGGGTATCTTGGTGTTGGTCTTTGGGTGTTGTTTTGATGTCTGGAATCTTCTAATGTTTGCTTGGTTGCTGCCAGATTTTAAGTCTTTGACTTGCTGCGATTTATCGGCAATTTTTCGATTCCGGTTCTTTGACCTGAAGAATTTTCTGCACACAATCTTGATAAAATGTTGAGAGATATAGAATATTATGCATGACATACTAAACATACAATTTCCTTCATAATGCCGGTTATAAATTGCAACACATGGTAATTGGTATTTTCCTGATGATTCCGTAATATGTGTCATATTTATAACAAACACCCTTAGATGAATAAAATAATGAGGAAATTGATATGTTATAGAATGCAATATTTTCGACTGAATAAATTCCCCCAAACTTAATTTTGATCGTCTCGAGCAAACTTTTTTTATTCAAGAGAAGGAGAAAATATAAGAAAAAGAAAAACTAACTAGCACACTTTTGTAGGCAACACGATTGCACTGAGCACGTGCAACAAGCCTTTAAATCTCTTGGTGTTCCTAGTAGAAGGAGTGTTGTCTCCTTAGGGTTTTCAGCGGATTGCACCCACAAAATCCTATAATAAAAGGAAGACTGTGAAAGTTACATATAAAGATAGGAATTATAAAAGAAAGACTTCGAAAATCAGAGTTTCCAACTACACCGGCTTTTCGGTTTTCACGAGCCCTATCTTAATAGTCGTGAAAAGATATTAGAAATCACATTATCCCTCAATAAAACATCATCTTTATTCTTCATTTCTACCTTTCTTCCAAACACTGATCATATACCCCTACGTGTGTGTAAAAGACATCCCTATACTCGGAGAATTCAATTCAAGCTATCATACTCTTGTCCATCTACCTCAGTACTTTTTAATCGGTAAAAATTTAGATGGATTTGCTCACACATTTTTCATGCGACCGTTAATACTTCTTGAGGTACTAACCGACTGATTACTCATGTGCTTGCTTATTAGGCGTATTAGTATTTTGCTCGTCTTGCAACACCTAAGACTTAGCAGTGACTCCCAAACCAGTTGGTCTAAGGCATTAGGTGATGAAGCACCCTTGCTATATTTTTTTTATGCTGCCTTAGTGATTACAAAACCATTGTTCATTTTTCTACACCATTTATATTTTCATCATTTATAATTTTTTCGTACTTTGGCTTTTAGACAAGAGCATTTCAAGGTGTCATCTACTATCCCGAGTTTGAAGACGTGTGTAAGTGCATATAGTAGGGTATCAATATTCAAATGTTTGGCTACCAGAATAGGAGCTATTTTTCAGACTTATTTTTATCCTCATATTAATGACTTCTTTCATCTTACTAACCCTTGGGACAACGGCTCATAACTACTTATTACTAGTTCCGTTTAAGAAAATATCTAAATTTCTTGGTTTTCTTAAATTTTTCCAATCTTTTAAATGTAATTTTTCACTTTCTAATCTTTTATTATCTTATTTATATAAACATTTTTTATTTTTTATTTTTATTATATGTTTTGTGCTTATGCAAAGTATGATGCAAAGTGATGCGTAAATAAGCACAAACCTCCCCCGAACTTGTTTACAACAGTGTCCTCACTGTTTCCATCTCTTAAATCTCAGAAACCTGTAAACTTGGGAGGAAAATTTATTAGGGAGATCAAAGAATATATGGATGTGAAAATCTCCCCCAAACTTATTTTTGGCTCAAAATTTTTGAGAACAATTTTTATTTTCAAGAGCCAACAATATACCCCCCTAAACTTGAGTTAAACAATGTTAAGCTTTTAAAATCATAAGAGGGGGGATAAAGTTACTGGTCAATGCAAAGCCTTACAAAAACCGAAAGTCAACACCAACCATTCGATGATTTTAACAGTGTAGTGCACCGGTTGGTGGAAGAACATGATGTATAGAACCAGGAAGAAGTGGGAAAAAGATAAGTGGTGTGATAGAAAGGGTTTGCGTCTCAATTTGGAGAGATGACACAGTGTTTCTGATGGATTACTCGCATTCTCTTTATAGTCCAGAAGTGGGGGTGCAGGTTCAATATCTTTGTTTTGGAGATGATTCATCTCAACACCCGTGTTTGCAAAAAACGCGAGTTCATCAGCGAAAATGTCCTCGAAGCTTTCATCGATACCCTGAAGAATAATCTCATCCGAAAGAGCGGGGTGATCCTCAGACTTCATAAAAGGTTCAGAATCAGCGTTAGAGGTTGACCTGGATAGCTCGATGGAAGAGTCCATATGTGTATAATACATATCTGGGTCAAACAATAACGTATTGAGGAAGTCTGGATCAGTATTATAAAGCTCGTCAAATTCGCTGCTGTCGACATCCATTGATTCGACAGAATAAACCTGAGCAGAAGTTTCAGAGGGTACACTTCCCAACTTGTAAATGTTAAGCTCAATTGACATCTTCTCGAAGGATAGGGTCATAGAGACATTTCGACAGTTGATTATTGCATTGGAAGTGGCCAAAAAGGGTTGACCGAGAATCACCGGAATTTGGTTCCGTGGGTTCGCTACAGGTTGTGTATCTAGAACAATAAAGTCCACAGGGAATACAAATTCCCCTACTTTAATCAACACATCCTCATGTCACGCCCCGCTTCCCAAAGTACGCTAAAGTGAGCACGTGACATAGCCAACCATGCTAACTGTGGATAGGAAAAATCCTTCCACAGTCACATTACGGCTGTAGAGATATCAAGAACTGGAAAGTAAACTAACAATCTAGTACATGTCCATAAGCCAGAGTAAAAGAGTCAAGATATAATAATATGCGGAAGCCAAAAGATACAATAAATAAAACACCTGGAGTGAAGCTACATACCGACATGAACCTCACCGCTCTCCTAACAGCGGCAAAACTCCTAATCAGTCTGCAACAGGGTAGAAGAATCTGGGCCATACAAAACCCAGACGTCAGCGCGTCAAGTCATCAAGTAATATCATAGTAAACAGGCAATGCGAATATAAACATGAATAAGCAAGGATAACAATAATATATATATATATATATATATATATGTATGTATGTATATCAGAGCAGTGCAAGGTAGTGTGCAGTGGTTAAACTAAACTGTTCTATCAGGTTTTCTGTTCTAAAGTCTTTGAAATCAAATTGATGAATCATCGATGTAACTCAATAGTATCCCGTGCATGCCCGGGACCACGGTCTAAGACTCTCGGGCTGAAACCGAGACGTGCCGCTAGGCAGTAAAAGATAGCAGGTACAGGCGAGTGATGTCAGCATCATCACTCCGGGGCAGGCCTAGCCCGTAAGACTGATCAGAACAAGTATCGAACTATTGAGTTACAAGTCAGGTTTCACCATTGATTTCCCCATACCCCCAAGTTATGTATGTCAAGTCAGGTATTCAGTAATCGTGAGCTAATGCCAACACAGGATCAGGAAAGAACAGGTTTGTCTGGATAGATAACAAGAACGGTCCATGAGGACTACATGTCAGGTTTGTTGGCATTAGACACGAGATAAGGTAACAGATCAGGTCATGGTACATCAGGTCAAGTCAACAGTGTACGGTACCATATCAGGTCAATCAATAAGCATGTTGCAAGTCAGGTCAAGATGTAAATGATACACAGGTGTGCTCACAATCAGTTATATAATCAAGCATGGTTATCAACAACATGGTATAAGCAATAAATTAAGCAATAGGCAGATTTACTCAATTTGCAGTACAGTAATCAGTTGTGTCACAGAGATAATTTCAGTGTTATGCGAATGCATGATGACAATTAGGGCCTTTTAATCATGTTAACAAGTTCAAGAACTTGAGAGGTGCAATGATTTATATATATAGGTTCAATACAGCTATTACAGGTTAAAATGCACACGGGTGTCCAAATGGAACAAAACTATAGAGATAGTTGCCATAAGCTATGTCAATATTAAAATGTTATTAAACAGGTAAATGTGGTTGTTAGGTTCAATTGCAGACTGTAGGTTCTAAGTTTAAAGATAAAATGATATAATACAATATTGTACATGAAAATGAGAAATGATAGTACCAAAGCTAAATTTACAGGTTTAGGGTGTCATAATATATATGTAAATATTGTATAGCATGTAGCAAGGGGTACTTGCCTCAACGGGTCGCGAACCGGGAAAAACAGAACGTAAAATGTCGGCGGGGAAACTCGCGACGGGCGCACGGTTCACGGAATGAACCCAAACGACGAAAAATGAAACCACGCGGATCGGGGTACCTCGCTGGAACGTCGGGTCACGTCGCCGGCATCGTCGGATTCCGGCCGAGGAATGAACAGTGAATGTCAAGACATGGAATCAAGAAAGGAAAAGAAAAACAGAAAAGAAAGGAGGTAGGATCATAGAAAGGGGTGCTCATGATGTTCCGTGGGACGGGTGGTGACGGTCGACCTCGTCGACGGAGCTCCGGCGGTGGCCTACGATGACAGCGAAAGAAATGTTTTCAGATCAAGAACCAGATCAGCAAGGATAGAAGAAAGGAGGAGGTGAGGGAAGTGAAACGCATCGAGGGGGTGCTTGCGAGGCCGGGGACACGAGGACGGGGTCACCGGCGGTGATTCACGGCGGTGCAACGACATGCAGGGGGCACACGCTGGTGGTCAGGAGTGTGCAGGCGCATGCAGGGTGCCCGGGGTTGAATGACGGAGGAAAGAGGGTGCAGTGGAGATGAAAGGGCGAGGAGGCGAGGATGATGGCGGGAGGCGACGATGAAGGCTGTCGTCGGCGGTGGGTTTCTTGTGTGGCTGTGGTGAGCAGGGCGCTCGGTTAAAGGGAGGAGATCGCGGAGGAGGTGCGGCGGCTGCGACGAGGGCGAGGGGACGACTAGCTCGGCGGTACTGGTGCCGGCGATGGGTTTGCAGCGGCGAAGGCACACGGCGGTAGGGTTCGCGAGGGTTTTAGGGTTATCGTTTTGGAAAAGACGGAGGAGGGAAGAGATTTGAATATATAGAAGAGAGAGAGAGATATGGGGAATAGATTGAGGAGAGATATAGAGAGAGACGGGGGGGAGAGAGGGGAGAGAGAGGTAAGGGGGAGAGAGAGAGAGGAGAGAGAGAGAGAGACGGGGCCCACTGAAAAATAGGGTTATGATTGGCTGAGGTTAAACGATTTGGAAAAATTTAGGGGAACAGTAAAAATATTGTATGGTTAGTGAAATATATACATCGGTTTAAATATATTAAAATTTGGGATTTTGGCGCAAAGTAAAACATTTCCAAATCGCGCCCGGGTCGGGTCCAAAAATTCGAAATTGAAATAATAGAATTTTAAGCGGGATCCAAAAGTGAAAATGAAGTATTTTATGATCAAAAAGCAAACCCCGAAAACGGACACACGTACGTGCACGTAGCCGTCCAAACTCGCCCGTTTCACTGAACAGGACGAGAACACGACGCACGGACGCTTCAACGGGGTTAGGGGTGTCAAGCAGGCCAAGATGAATATTTTTAATTTTATTTTAGATGCCATAAATTGTTATACGCAGAAATGAATTTGCTGGGTAAAATTTACAATAAGTAACAATCAAGCAAGATAAATGAAAAGAGTGCCAAACTACGTTCAAACGGTAACAGAAATTAGTAGCAGTGGGCTCGGGTGTTACATTATACACAACTACAAAAAGAATTCCGTCCTCGAAATTCCAAGATTGCAAAGATAAACAAACAAGTACAAGAAAAGATGAGGAAACTTCTGCCGGATTTCATCTTCTCGTTCCTAAGTGGACTCTCCATGCTAGCAATTACCCCAAGAAACAAGCACAAGAGGGATCACCTTGTTCTTAAGAACCTTTTCCCTTCGATCTACGATTCCAATCGGTCACTCCTCAAAAGTCAGGTCTCCTCGTACTGTTAGCTCCGAATGATCCACTACGTGTGTTCATCTAGAACATACCTACGGAGTTGAGATACGTGAAACACATCGTGCACATTCGCCAAGGACTGCGGTAATGCCAAACGATACGCTACCTCACTAACACGCTCCAAGATCTCAAAGGGTCCAACGAATCGAGGACTAAGCTTTCCTCGACTTCCAAAATGAATCACCCCTCTAGTCGGTGATATCTTGAAGAACACCAAATCATCCACGGCGAATTCTAGAGGTCTTCTTGACGTGTCTGCCCAACTCTTCTGTCGGTCTTGTGCTGCCTTCATATGATTTTTGATAGTGTTAACCTTCTCAACGGTCTGCACAACCAAATCTGGTCCCAACAATCTTCGTTCACCGACATCGTCCCATCAAACAGGTGTACGGCACTTACGACCATACAAAGCTTCAAATGGAGCCATCTGGATAGTTGCCTGAAAACTGTTGTTGTAAGAAAACTCCACCAAATGCAGATGATCCTCCCAAGAACCCTTGAAATCCAACATGCATGCTCTCAGCATATCCTCAAGAGTTTGGATTGCTCTCTCCGACTGACCATCAGTTTTAGGATGATAAGCTGTGCTAAACTTCAATCGAGTCCCCAAACTTTCCTGTAAACTCCGCCAAAAGTGTGACAAGAACCGAGTGTCCAGATCGGACATGATGCTCACTGGTACTCCATGCAATCTTATAATCTCTTGCATGTACCGCTCAGCCAAAGTCTTTGTTGATTGACCAACCCGTAAAGGAATAAAGTGAGCTGCCTTGGTCAATCGATCAACAATCACCCATACTGCATTGTTGCCTTTTGGACTCCGCGGTAAAGCCGTCACGAAATCCATGGTTATATGTTCCCACTTCCATTGAGGAATCGGAAGTGGTTGCAATAAACCAGCAACCCTTTGATGTTCAGCCTTAACTTGCTGAACACCAAGCACTTTGCCACAAAGCGAGCAATCTCCCGTTTCAAGCCTTCCCACCAGAAATGCTGTCGAACATCTCGCTACACCTTTGTGCCTCCAGGATGTACATAATAAGCTGAACTGTGTGCCTCCTTCATAAGCTCTTCACGAAGATCTTCTCTTGGCACACACAAACGACTACCATACCTCAACGAATCATCTTCATGGATCAATAAATCTATTCGTAGTCCGGCTTCAACCTGCTCTCGAAACTTTTGCAGTCTAGGATCCTGCGATTGTGCTGCTTTAATATTCTCGATCAACGATGAATGCACTTGCAGCTGCATCAACTGTCCTGTAGAATGCGGTAGCACGACCTCCAAGTCAAATCTTCGAAAATCATCAACAAGCTCGTTCTGTGTAGTTAATACTTGAATTGTTGGTAACCGACTAAGCGCATCCGGCACGACGTTAACCTTCCCCGCATGGTACTTAAGATGAAGATCGTGGTCAGCCGTCAGCTCCAACCATCTACGCTGCCTCATATTAAGCTCCTTCTGCGTGAACGCATACTTCAAGCTCTTATGATCAGTAAAAACTTCGACCCTTTCGCCCAAAAGATAGTGTCTCCAAATCTTCAAAGCGAAAATCACAGCCGCAAGCTCCAAGTCATGAGTTGGGTAGTTCTTCTCATGGGTCTTCAACTGTCTCGATGCGTACGCTACAACCTTCCCATGCTGCATCCAAACACATCCCAATCCTTCGGAATTGTTTGGCACGGTCAGAATAGGGGCGGTTATCAATTTCTGCTTCAACGTCTCGAAAGCTAATGCAACCTTATCCATCCTTACAAAAGGTACCTCCTTCCGCGTAAGCTTGGTCAGCGGCTCTGCCAGACGAGCAAAGTTCTCCACAAATCTCCTGTAATATCCGGCGAGTCCAAGAAAACTTCTTATCTCCGTAACATTCTTTGGAATCGGCCAATCTCGAACTGCTGCAATCTTTTCGGGATTGACGGCAATTCCATCGCCCGACACAACATGCTCCAAAAACATCACTTCCTCCAGCCAAAACTCGCACTTACTCATCTTCGCGTATAACTTCTCTTGTCTCAATGTCTGTAGTGCGATCTTCAAATGCTCAGTATGCTCCTCAAAACTCTTCGAGTAAACCAGAATATCGTCAATGAATACCACAATAAACTGATCCATGAGCGGTGAAAAGATTCGGTTCATCAAGTCCATGAATACTGCCGACGCATTCGTTACTCCGAAGGGCATCTCTAAGTACTCGTAATGTCCGTACCGAGTTCGGAACGCCGTCTTGCAAATATCTTCTACTTTCACTCGGACCTGATGATATCCGGATCGCAAATCCAGCTTCGAGAATACCCTCGCGCCACTAAGCTGCTCAAAAAGTTCTCCCATGCGAGGGATAGGGTACTTGTTCTTGATAGTCACCCGGTTTAATTCTCGATAGTCGATGCACATCCTCCTTGTGCCATCCTTCTTCTTTACTAGAAGAACTGGAGCTCCCTAAGAAGAGTTACTGCTTCGAATCCAACCTTTTTCAAGCAATTCAGCAACCTGTTTCTTGACTTCTTCCAACTCTACTGGTGCCATTGGATAATACGCTTTGGACACTGGCGCTGCACCAGGTAACAGATCAATTGCGAACTCCACGTCTCGCTTCGGCGGTAATCCCGATATATCTTCAAATACGTCCATAAAATCACGAACAACAGCCGGCTCTTCACTGTTATCAACTTCCATTGCTGCAAGAGTATTGTTTGTCGGCCTAGCCCTAAACTCGACTGGCCCGACAGAACTGCTTCCTTACCGCAACTGCTGTCTGCTGCAAATTCCCTTTGATCCCAGGTAAACTCTGCTGCTCTCCGTTGCTGCAAGTATTTGTGAGAAAGTGGTCAAACCCAGGGAGACAATCTGCCTCTGGATGTCCACGTCCAAGCTGCGCATGAACCTCCGTGCCCTGTCGGCATCGTTGGCAACTAACGGTCCAGCGAATCTACTGAGTCTTGTCCATTCTGCTACATGCACATCTACGGGTGTTCCATTCCGCTTTAGCCCGATGAATTTCTCTTCCATTTCCTCTTATGCAGTCCGCGGGAAGAACCTCTCTAGGAACTTCTTTGAAAAAAAAATCCGTCCACTTGATCGGCTTGGGCAAACGGTTCTCCTCCACAAGCCACCATTCTCGGGCGTAGTCCACTAACTGAATGCGTACCACATCAACTCTTTTCTCATCTGGAATCTGTGCAGCAAAAAGCAAGTTCTCTGTGTCAATTAGCCACTGCTCTGCTGGCAACGGCTCCTCCAAACCAGTAAATGTAGACGGACCCAAATGTCTGAAATCTGCTACTGTCCCTACTCGGTTAACTTGCTTAGCTCCAACATTGTTCACAGACTGCTGAACGATCTGCAAACCTTCCTGAGTCCGCTTGCTGTGGAATCAGCTCGGTCTGTCTCTTTTGATTCTCTGCCATTCCTCTTATCACTCAAAGCATAGCGGCTTCGTCCACACGCCCTGGTACGTCTTCAAATTCTTACCGGCCATATCAAACACCCAACATTTGCATGATGATAGATTCGAAATATAGATCAAGGCTTGAACTCCAAGATACTTAAATAGAGTGCCACATTGTAACTATGCTGCGGTATCATAGCCATAATTACATAACTCCACCCAAGTCGCCTAAGTCCTAGAGATAACAAGGAATCAGGTTTCGAGTCGATATGCAAAGGAAATTTGCACATCGTAAAAGATATAATCAGGAAGAATGTGATTCAAGAATGGTAAACGGCAAGGTGGCAGAACATGTTTCCTAAACATGGGTATTCTGATTCGTGTATTGGGTACAATACCCAACTACAAAAGAATCAACCCGACCATCCTATGTCTCTGATACCAAAAGAACCATGTCACGCCCCGCTTCCCAAAGTACGCTAAAGTGGGCACGTGACATAGCCAACCATGCTACCTGTGGATAGGAAAAATCCTTCCACAGTCACATTACGGCTGTAGAGATATCAAGAACAGGAAAGTAAACTAACTATCTAGTACATGTCCATAAGCCAGAGTAAAAGAATCAAGAGATAATAATATGCAGAAGCCAAAAGATACAATAAATAAAACACCTGGAGTGAAACTACATACCGACAGGAACCTTACCGCTCGCCTAACAGCGGCAAAACTCCTAATCAGTCTGCAACGGGGTAGAAGAATCTGGGCCATGCAAAACCCAGACGTCAACGCGTCAAGTCATCAAGTAATATCATAGTAAACAGGCAATGCGAATATAAACATGAATAAGCAAGGATAACAATAATATATATATATATCAGAGCAGTGCGGGGTAGTGTGTAGTGGTTAAACTAAACTGTTCTATCAGGTTTTCTGTTCTAAAGTATTTGAAATCAAATTGATGAATCATCGATGTAACTCAATAGTATCCCGTGCATGCCCGGGACCACGGACTAAGACTCTCGGGCTGAAACCGAGACGTGCCGCTAGGCAGTAAAAGATAGAAGGTACAGGCGAGTGATGTCAGCATCATCACTCCGAGGCTGGCCTAGCCCATAAGACTGATAAGAACAAGTATCGAACTGTTGAGTTACAAGTTAGGTTTCACCATTGATTTTCCTATACCCCCAAGTTATGTATGTCAAGTCAGGTATTCAGTAATCGTGAGCTAATGCCAATACAGGATCAGGCAAGAGCAGGTTTGTCTGGATAGACAACAAGAACGGTCCATGAGAACTACATGTCAGGTTTGTTGGCATTATACACGAGATCAGGTAACGGATCAGGTCATGGTACATCAGGTCAAGTCAACAGTGTATGGTACCATATCAGGTCAATCAATAAGCATGTAGCAAGTCAGGTCAAGATGTAAACGATACACAGGTGTGCTCACAATCAGTTATATAATCAAGCATGGTTATCAACAACATGGTATAAGCAATAAATTAAGCAATAGGCAGATTTACTCAATTTGCAGTACAGTAATCAGTTGTGTCACAGAGATGATTTCAATGTTATGCGAATGCATGATGACAATTATGGCCTTTTAACCGTGTTAATAAGTTTAAGAACTTGAGAGGTGGAATGATTTATATATATAGGTTCAATACAGCTATTACAGGTTAAAATGCACACGGGTGTCCAAATGGAACAAAACTATAGAGATAGTTGCCATAAGCTATGTCAATATTAAAATGTGATTAAACAGGTAAATGTGGTTGTTAGGTTCAATTGCAGACTGTAGGTTCCAAGTTTAAAGATAAAATTATATATTACAATATTGTACATGAAAATGAGAAATGATTGTACCAAAGCTAAATTTACAGGTTTAGGGTGTCATAATATATATGTAAATATTGTATAGAATGTAGCAAGGGGTACTTGCCTCAACGGGTCGCGAACCGGGAAAAACAGAACATAAAATGTCGGCGGGGAAACTCGCGACGGGCGCACGGTTCACGGAATGAACCCAAACGACGAACAATGGAACCATGCGGGTCGGGGTACCTCGCTGGAATGTCGGGTCACGTCGTCGGCATCGTCGGATTCCGGACGAGGAATGAACAGTGAATGTCAAGATATGGAATCAAGAAAGGAAAAGAAAAACAGAGAAGAAAGGAGGTAGGATCAGAGAAGGGGGTGCTCACGATGTTCCGTGGGACGGGTGGTGACGGTCGACCTCGTCGATGGAGCTCCGGTGGTGGCCTACGACGACAGCGAAAGAAATGTTTTTAGATCAAGAACCAAATCAGCAAGGAAAGAAGAAAGGAGGAGGTGAGGGAAAGTGAAACTCACCGAGGGGGTGCTTGCGAGGCCGGGGACACGAGGACGGGGTTAACGGCGGCGACTCACGCCGGTGCAACGGCGTGTAGGGCGAGCGCGCTGGTGGTCAGGAGTGTGCAGGCGCATGCAGGGTGCCCGGGGTTGAATGACGGAGGAAGGAGGGTGCAGTGGAGATGAAAGGGCGAGGAGGCGAGGATGATGGCGGGAGGCGACGACGAAGGCAGTCGTCGGCGGTAGGTTTCTTGTGTGGCTGTGGTGAGCAGGGCGCTCGGTTGAAGGGAGGAGATGGCGGAGGAGGTGCGGCGGCTGCGACGAGGGCGAGGGGACGACTAGCCCGGCGGTGCTGGCGCAGGCGATGGGTTTGCAGCGGCGAAGGCACGCAGCGGTAGGGTTCGCGTGGGTTTTAGGGTTATCGTTTTGGAAAAGAAGGAGGAGGGAAGTGATTTGAATATATAGAAGAGAGAGAGGGAGAGATATGGGGAATAAAGAGAAGAGAGATATAGAGAGAGACGGGGGAGAGAGAGAGGAGAGAGATAGGTAAGGGGGAGAGAGAGAGAGGGGAGAGAGAGACGGGGCCCACTGAAAAATAGTGTTGTGATTGGCTGAGGTTAAAAGATTTGGAATAATTTAGGGGAACAGTAAAAATATTGTATGGTTAGTGAAATATATACGTCGGTTTAAATATATTAAAATTTAGGATTTTGGCGCAAAGTAAAACATTTCCATATCGCGCCCGGGTCGGGTCCAAAAATTCGAAATTGAAATAATATAATTTTAAGCGGGATCCAAAAGTGAAAATGAAGTATTTTATGATCAAAAAGTATACCGCCAAAACGGACACACGTACGTGCACGCTGCCGTCCAAACTCGCCCGTTTCACCGAACGGGACGAGAACACGACGCACGGACGCTTCAACGGGGTTAGCGGTGTCAAGCAGGCCAAGATGAATATTTTTAATTTTATTTTAGATGCCATAAATTGTTATATGCAGAAATGAATTTGCCTGGTAAAATTTACAATAAGTAACAATCAAGCAAGATAAATGAAAAGAGTGCCACACTACGTTCAAACGGTAACAAAAATTAGTAGCAGTGGGCTCGGGTGTTACACCTCAAGCTCACCCCTAGGTTTGGTGGTTGACCGGTCGGCCATCTGTAGAGTTGCGTTCGAGGGCTTTAACTCTCCGATACCTAATTGCTCATAGACTGAATAAGGAAGCAGGTTAACACTTGCACCAAGGTCAAGTAAAGCACGGTTAATATTTTTTCCCCTAATAGAAATACAAATTATAGGACAGCCAGGGTCCTTACGTTTCCTTGGTAATTGTTGGGGAAACGCTGTTTTTACAGTACTCGACCTGAACACCTTTTTTGGCACTTGAGTCTACCTCTTCCTAGTGCACAAGTCCTTTAGAATTTTTGCATAAGCCGGGACTTGTTGTATAGCATCTAGGAGAAGGATATTGATGTTAACATGTT
Source organism: Agapanthus africanus (assembly GCA_030015575.1). Classification (NCBI taxonomy): domain Eukaryota; kingdom Viridiplantae; phylum Streptophyta; class Magnoliopsida; order Asparagales; family Amaryllidaceae; genus Agapanthus; species Agapanthus africanus. The sequence goes on from JASDDO010000029.1 coordinate 224,566,429, forward strand.
TAATGATTTTAGTGATCTTCTCCATTTACGGACTTGGTCTGTTTCTCTTTAACCTATTAGGAAAAGGTGCTTTAGCAATAATAGCGGGGTCCAACATTGGAGAAGACCGTGTGGGTTGGAAAGATCCCAGAATAGGAGTGGGGATCATCTTTGGTGGACTAGAAGAAGTGTGCTGAGGGTTCGAGCCTTAGGGAAAACGGAGAATAGGCTCGGAAGAAAGCGGTGGGGTAGACGAACTGGGGTCAGAAGTAGAAGTGTAAGTGGAAGGAAAAGTCTCAGCCGGGGTATCATTGATTGATTCCTCACTATCAATCTCTTGACCGACATTGTTGTCTAGCACTCTACCAGATCTCAACGTGGTAATATCATTCACATGATGTGAGTGGCCAGGATTCGGTATGGGTTGAGCTGGAAATTTCCCTTTCTCTCTAGCACTCATTTCGGGTTTTAATTGTGCAATTTGTGCTTCCATCGATTTAATACTCTCACCTTGGGAGGCAGAGTTCTTCTTTATGTCATCGACAGAAGACTTTATCTCAGCCGAAACTTGCATGAAATTTGTCAGAAGCAAATTCATGGTTTGTTCGAGTGAAGAGGAGTTATCAGTACCGGTCAATTGCAAAGAATTGTTGTACGGTGCAGAAGTGTTGACCGGATTTTGAAAATTTTGTGATTGATAGGGGTGCTGACTCAGTTGCAGTGGTTGCTGTTGTTGTGGAAGGACCCTTTGAATGTTGTTTTGGTTTGGAACCGTGTTTTGAGTTTGTTGTTGATTCCAAGCAAAGTTAGGATGATTCCTCCGACCCTGATTATAAGTGGAAGAATACGGATCGTTTCTAGGTCTTTCCTGGAAAGCAGCATTAGTGTGATCTTGACGTTGAAATGGAGAATTCAAAGGACATTCTTCCGTATGATGTTGTGGATTAGAACAGCATCCACATACAGTTTTGGGCAGTGTCACTTGATTTAGGGAGGCTGATAAAAATTTGTGTTCCATAGCTTCGAGTTTCTTTTGCATTGCTTCCATTTCAGCTCTAACTCCTATGGAAACATCAAGTTGGTGAATACCACTCCTAGATGATGGTTGGTTTACAATCTCCCACTGTAAAGTTTTTTCAACGAAATTTTCTAAATATCTCCAGGATTCACCATCATCTTTAGGCATGAAGTTGCCTTGATACATGGATTCAAGATTCTGTTTTGTTGTAGGATTAATTCCCTCATATATGATTCTGCACAGATCCCATCTAGAGATTCCGTGATGAGGACATTGAACTAACAGATTCTTGAAGCGTTCAAAACACTTCGAAAATGGTTCATTGGGAAGCTGGGTAAATTGATTTATTTCGCTACGGACTCGAGCTGTCTTATGATTGGGGTAGAATTTCTTTAGGAAAGCTGTGACGAATTCTCCCCAATTTGAAATAGAATGTGCGGTTGTGTTATAAAGCCACTTCTCGGCTAAATCGCACAAAGTGAACGGGAGAAGACGTAATCTCATAGCATCCACAGAAAGCTGTGAAGTACCCATCATAGCGCATACATTTTTAAATTTGGTAATAAAGACGTATGCGTCCTCAGACTCGAGATGGTGATATTTTGGTAAATAATTGATGTATTGAGGTTTTATTTCGAAATTGCCCCCATTGGTTGGTGGAATGGTAAGACAGGTCGAAAGAGGACCTCGAATAGGGTAGCATCTCTCTTGGAGAGAGATGCGAGGTGGATTCTGCACACCTGCGGATGGTGGCGGAGTGGTGTTAAAGAAATTTGATGGAGAACCATCCATCGAAGTGGATGTGGTAGTGGGTGAAGAAAAAGAAGATGTAGAACTACCGACTTCGGAGTCGATAGGAGGAACGCGGACAAGACGGGCACTAGAATCTCGTGTCCAGCCGAGCATGCACTAAATGGTTTAGCACAAGAGGCAGCGTTGTAATAATTAGAGAAAAAGTTGGTTTGGTGTTTGATTTTTGAAAAAGACGGATTTTTGAAAAATCACAAAAACAATGCGCAAGCAATCCTAAATCTAATGGTCACCTAGGTCATGTCTCTAGACCGCTCCTACACTTCCAAAGGACAAATCACTGGATAAATCCTCTACTGCCTCTTTATCCCTTCTGTGGCCAGGTAAGTGCCAGGTAAGTGGGAGGTTCTCCGCTACGTAAGTGGCGGGCCTAATTAAGTAACCACTTTCCTTAGACACACTTACCTTAGACACCACAAAAGAAACGCGGATAAGCAAGAGATTAACCACGACCTCCTTCTGTCCTAATTGAGTGCGACGGTCCTTAGAGTCTTGTCTAGATATTTTTTAGTTAATGAGGGTGAGGCAGATGCAAGTTTTGTGATATTTGGGGCTTAGGAAGGGTAATGAAATCCCCACCTAATCTGAATTTGGTCTTTGCCCCTAAATTTCCATATTAAAATATGCAAACAACCAATTTCAAGAAACATAACAGATTTTTATTTTAGCGGCGCTGTTTTTGAAAAGAATCCTGCAAGAAATGGTTATTGGACAAGATCAGAGAGAAGAGGAAAGATCAGAGAATATACCATAGAAGTTTTAGGCTCTGATTCAACTTAACGGTGGTGGAACCGCCGCAAAAATTCACCATTAGCCGCGGATCCGCGGTTCTATGGTGGAATTAGGGTTTCAAAATTTTCCTGTAGATTTTTGTACTCCTCTGGAAACTGTAGATCTTCTCTGAATCTTGATCAAACTGCTAAAATGATTCCAGATTCCCTCGCAAAAATTCAAACACAAATCGTTAAGCACTTGAAGCGATTCTTGAATTAAAATTTGATGGAATAATAATTTTTCAACTCAAATAGCTAAAACGAACAAATTAGCACACATCCCCGGCAACGACGCCATTTGATTGATCTTTTCTTGACGTGTTAAGTAAAATGTTTCACAACCAAAGAAATTTATACCGCAATCATTTAACGGTGTCGCTTGTAGCGATCGTTAGTGAGCACGGATCGTCCACTGAGATACGAGTACTAGTTCGATCTTGCTTTAGATGAGTCGAAATGAAAATATAAAAGAAACTTCAAGAAAGTAATTCGATATTTGATTGAGTTGTCATTTCAAGAAAATCTAGAATATATTCAAGAATTAGAAATCAAGTAAATGTCCAATCAATTTGAATTATCAAGATTATGTAGAATAGCTTGTAGGATTCGATTGAATTAGTAGCGAATTATGAATCTAATAATGTTTACTCTTATCTATTCATAAATTTTAGCTAGATTGATGATGATGAATGAAGATTAGGGATCTATTGAAGAAACTATGGTTTCTCCTTCACTATCCCTTATCCTTTCATTGATTATCGTTCAAATATAGCTTCTAGTAAAGAGGATCTTTAATCATTTGATCCCTAATTTGCAACGAAATAATCAAAAACATGATCTCGATACAAATTAGGTCATCAAAGATTCTTTTTCCTAGAGTTCACAATTCTCATAAGACTTAAGTGTAGTAAAAGGATTTCCTCATTATTTGATCTACCGATTCTCTCGAATCCTTTACAAGCGGAGAATTCACTCACACATTATGAAAAGAGAATAATCAAGCACAAAGAATTTCATAATGCAAGAATGTATAGAAAGCGAGAATTACAATTATCACCTTTATTTAAATCTCCTTCAAATTACACCTCTCAACTCGAGTTTACAAGACTAGCTCTCGATCACTCCTTTGAAAGGGAATTTGTTGTCGATCTTTGCGTGGCTCGATCACCGTGAGTCGCGGATTGTCGTGGATCTCTTGCTCGGATGATGATCGGGGTTGCAATAAAGGATCTTCAATTGTCTCTTGATTTTTGCTCTCAATGGATCTTGATTTGGCTCACAAGTTGTGTCACTCAACTTGAATTGTAATGATTTAGCTCAATTATCAATTAATGAACAACAACCTTTTTCCAATAGATCTAGATCCCGTTTTAGAACCTCCAATTAATCTTCTCTCATAAGCTTGGTAGTTAGAGAGAGCCTTCTAAAATGAGGATGTTACAAGGAGCCTTCTAGAAGAAGGTTGTTATGAAGAGCCTTCCAGAAGAAGCCACGTGTAAATGAAGCGTCTTGAGGAAGCTAGGATGTTGAAGAGAAGGTTCTTGAAAAGTGTCGACCGCCGATGACCTAAGTCCGCCGCGGATCCGCGGCGGATCGGGCTGGATCGGCTGCGGTTCAGCGGCCATATGATTGGATCTCTGCAACATATTTCTGGGGTATCTTAGTGTTGGTCTTTGGGTGTTGTTTTCATGTCTGGAATCTTCTTATGTTTGCTTGGTTGCTGCCAGATTTTAGGTCTTTGACTTGCTGCGATTTATCGGCACTTTTGTGATTCCGGTTCTTTGACTTGAAGAATTTTCTGCACACAATCTTGATAAAATGTTGAGAAATATAGAATATTATGCATGACATACTAAACATACAATTTCCTTCATAATGCCGTTTATAAATACAACACATGGTAATTGGTATTTTCAAGATGATTCTGTAATATGTTTCATATTTATAAAAAAACACCCTTAGATGATTAAAATAATGAGGAAATTGATATGTTACAGAATGCAATATTTTCGACTGAACACTTCAGGAAAAAGTTGAAATTACTGGAGCTTAGTTAGTGGGATAGGACCACACACCTGAAGCATGAGACCCCCATTCCCCTAAGTGGCCGCAAATTTAAAGGTTTTGGCCGCACCTTGCGGCCAGAGTAGGGACCTGGGTGTCTGGGTTTTTGCTGTAGGTGTCTGCTATATATTGTAAGTCTTTGGTATATGCAACTTTTCCTAGTTCCACTCGAATTAAAATCTAGGTCCATTTATCTTGTTTTTAGTGCTTTTAGACTTGCGCGACACGTACATTCTAAGTTTGGGTTTGGTGTTTGCTGTGTATCGCAGCATGTCGGGGTGGTTTCATACGTTAACATTCACATTTTAGTGTTTCAAGTGCACACGCGTTTAGCTTGCGACGCTAGTTTCTCGTATGGTCTCTATATAGCATTTTTGCAGGATATTAGCTTATGTGTGTTGCTTTGTGTAATTCTAGGATCGGTCACAGAGAAATCGGACACGGCGCGGAAAGGAAAGGCGGTGATTGGATCAGACTAGCGGAGGCGTTCCGGTGAGTAGATGCACACATCTAGGGGGAATCGTTTGGATGACGCAAGACGCCCGATAGTTAGAATTTCCTTTAGTACTTACACTTATGCGTAGTTACTAGTTAATCATCCTATTGCATTGCATCGTTTAGCATATATATATACTATGATAGTACCTCATAGGACACTCGCACTATTACCATTGGTTTATGCTGCACGGGCACTATTCATGGGGACACACACGTCTTGGTAATTGCTATGCCACGAACATATTTTAACTCGTTTAAATCCGCACCTTATCACTTGCGACAATTATTGATCAATAAACCTGCATTTGATATATTTAATTCATCAATATGGATACGTAGGATTGCTAGTCATATGCACATATCTTATTGCATCATTGTTCATGCATATTTTTCTAGTTCCGCATCGCATTTCATATTGTTAATATCATAGACATTCATGTATTATGATTTTCTCGAGGATTTCCGTATTTATGAGATTTATGGATTTGGAAAAACCGCTAGGATTTGAAAACTTATTTCCATTTAAAAAATGTAAGTTGCGGTTTTCTCCTGATATGATGTATATATATCGTCCACCATGAGATTTCTCGGTGCTTGAGCGGTATCATACACCCGATTTGAGGAGGAGGAGGAACCGTTTGTGGGTGCATGGTGGACCCGATGCGGTACCCCGGTGCAAGATGGTCGCAGATGATGGCGTTGAGTCCGGCAGGGGAGCACTACTGACTGGTTATTTGTGACGCGACGGATATCCGGAGGATACCGACGTAGTCTTTAGTTATGATGATTGGGCCAGTCCGGATTACCGGAGCCCCGAGATTAGATTTACTGGCCAGTCCGGATTGCCGGAGCTCGGGATAATTGAGATATTCATATTTGGTGTCGATGCTTGACACAGATTTATATTGATTTCATTGATGAAACTGCAGCTAAATTACAGAAGTTTAATAAGATAGGAATACAGATTTCCCATCTTAATCCTATTCAAATCTCATGCTTTTTATTGCGTTCATGTTGCATACATATTATTATATCGCATCATATTAGTATATGTAGGCTGTGACATCATTGTGTACATGGTTACGATAGCCTTATTAAATGTTACTTATTAGTCACGAGTTGGCAACTCACCTCCGTCGTACCACAGTGTTTTGCAGGTCCGACCCGTCAGCACAGTAGCGGCGGGGGCACCTCCACTTTTACTCCTTTTGCTTGGACTCGCAGTATTGCTTGTAGGTGGGTTGCGGGGTTATTTTGTTGCCACATTCTATCATTATTGTATCTAGTGTACTCCATCTACCGTATCTACCACTTGTATTATTGTATTAGCGACTTAGAGATGAGACAATGAGACTTGTACTTTTATGTTATTTCTCTTGGGTCGATCTCACTTGAGCCGACATGATGTTTTATATGCGTACTTTGCACAGTGATGATATTTATTGTGTGTGATTTTAGTCCGCGTTTGGCGAAGAGCTAGCTCCCACTTTGAGATGCTTTATTTCATGTTGTTAGTGTTTATGCCCTAGAGGCCATTATTGTATCATACTAGCTTATATATTAGTTAATGGATGCTTGGGATATTCACAGTTATATTGACAGTCTTGCTAAAAATGGTAGTATGCTACTTGGTTTGTGTCTACTTTAATATGTGCATATGTTCCTTGTAACGTATCGCTTATACATATTTGTAGAGCCCTTAGGATCTTTGCTTAATTACCAGCGTTGTGATGGCAGTCACACTAGTGGGGGCTGGGTAGTCTATAAGCAACATCCTATACAGGTCCCTAGTCGTAGGATTATCGAGACAGGGCATCGATACTCCGGAGTAGACTAGTGTGTACGCTTCTCATCCCAGATGGGGAGATGGTCTGTCCCACAGCCATCAATACGTCGTACTGGAGATAGTATACAGGTGCTCGTTAGGTTACGGGTATACCGGACAGGACTCGCCGGGAACTGCAGGTTTGATTTATACCCATCATCAGATAGCAGTTCCCAGGTGACATGAGTATAGCTTAGTCCGTCGACTTGATACTGCTACTTCGCCTCGGGTGTGTTCCCACTGTACTTAGATTACTACCCTACCACAGCTCAAAGGAGTCGTGCAAACAGGTAGTGGTTGGGTGCAATCCCGAAGCACTTGGAGGCAGTGGCGGTTAGACAGGATTCGTCTCTCTCGGTATTGGGGTTTGATATCTCGCTGTGTATGGAGAGCCATTACGCAAAGTACCTGGCCATGGCAGGAGAGATTTACTGGTACATTCCAGTAGTTTCTCAAGGTGTAATGGGCTTCACTCCGACACGACTTATACCGCTATTAGGGGTCTTACGTTTATCGCCTCCCTAAGCCCGATGTGCGATAGTCTTAGACGAACAGATCAGACTGTATGGAGATTGTCACATCAGGCTCAGTAGGAGTTCGGATGGGTTCCTCATCGTCCTTCTTATCGACATTTACCTAGGGACCGTTACGTACAGCTAGTGCCGCTTGCGGTCTGTGGTTAAACCTACTGCCAGCATAGTGTCGAGTCTTTAGAGTCCCACACAAAGAGTTTCCCTGCTTCGGGCGAAATGATATAGAGGTCGTATGGTTTTACGACAGGGTTCGTACACATACGTGTTTTTACGCACGTACGATGTTCGGACAGTTTTTACTAGCGGGCTTCGGTTTAAGCCAGATTCTAGTATCGGATTACTGGATTTATACAGTCTAAAGATTTTCCGTGTTTTTATGGATAGTAGGGGCGTTCTCGTAATTCTTCGAGAACCTTCTAGATGTATGATGACTAGGCGGCTAAGGTGGCATTTGCATTTATTGGATTAATGAGTCATGAGAGTGAATCATCCATGGAGTTAATGTTGCATTAATGTTTTAAATGACTCATGAGATGAATCACTCTATGAATTAATGAAGTATGATGACACATATTTATTTGTTATTCATTTTAATTATATCATATGCTTCATATATTCAAATGATATCATCATTCCAAAAGGATGCTCATTCTCACCTTCTCTCTCCTCAAGCTCTCTCTCTTCAAACCCTAACCCTAACCTCTCATGTGTTGAGATCAAAGGTTAGCAAGACTAATTAATCCATAATCCTACTCTGTATCCCCTAGGTTGCTTAGATTAACACTTTGAGAAACCTAGTTGCCTCAAGTTAGAGGTCAAGCTTGGAGTAGTAGCTCTCGGGTTGATCGTCTTTGACTCCAGGAGGCCGTTGAGGTGCCGACGTTCCATAGAGCCTACGAGGAGTGAAGGACAGCGATGAAGACCCGAAGGACAAGTAACGTGAGGTATAACTTCGAATCCGAGTAGTTAAACCTTTCGTAGTTTGCTAGTAATGGTTTAGACACGATCCGTGTGCTCAAGTCCGTGTTACGAAACATTGATAATTGTTTTCCATATATTCCGCCTCCCCGCAAGCTCGTGGGGTGTATGACATAGACTTACAGGGGTATCAAAGCCTACTAAACCTTTACTAGCTTGTTAGCAACTAATTAGAACATCGATCGTCGGAAAACGCGAATACATAACCCCGGACCCCTCAAGTTTATGTCGGTTGGCAGGGGGTTGGACATTTCTGTAATGGGTTTTACTGTTTGTGTATATGAACTTGATTGGATCGTTGTGATGATTAGCCAGGGTTTGAGATGGGTTATTATATTCATTCATTCGATGTAAATTGTAATATGATGTAATATTCTTTTGCGGGGCACATCCAGGTTGCGGTTGTAGCCCCCGTTGTATTTTTTCATTTACTATTTTTTGCTCCTAGGATAGACCCAAGGTGGGGTGCACAAACTACCGGGTACTTTGAAGTGTTCAGTGGCCTACTCACGTTGTTGTGGGAGACCGCTTCACTTTGGGTACTTGGCGGGTTGTTTGCCATACCCGTAGGGATCTAGGGTAGGGTAATGGCTATTCATCACAACTGTGTAATCCGTCTTTCATTGCAGGCTCAAAAGAAACGCGGATTGCTTGTATATCCAATAATGTTCATCTGTGATCTTGAATGCCTATTATTGCGTCTGACGAATGTACAATATCTAAATATGATAGCTATTTATACGTCACTTATGTTTTACACCCGCGCTAGCCCAGCCCCCGCTCTGTCGTTAGTTATGTAACCTAACGGGTGATGACGGGACCCAGTGGCGTATGCAGATGGCATAAGAGGATGTTGTATTTTCGTTGTTTTCTGTAATGATAGGTTAATTGATGGGACGCATTATATCAATGCAAAGAAAACAAACCAAAGTTGAATAGTTGGAGCAAATTTAAAAGAAACCACTCGGTTATTTTAAAAGAGCAGAATTTTTTAATTGCGGAGCTTTAACCACACCTTTTAAAAAGCCATCAGGTTCCTTCGATTATATTAAGTTCACTACGTTCACGATTTCTCCAAAACCAGTCGTAGCCCTCCGTCATTTCTTATGGATGGTCAGTAGTATTCAAGTTATGTTTGTTGGCCTTCGTCATGGCATAGTGTTTGGTAGCTGCTGGGGTATTCATTTGTTGCATAGATAGATGAGTTGGTTTGGGACAGTTGTATTACCTTGTTGGCCTTCGTCAAGAGTATGTACGGGTGGGTTCAGATTAACAAGATAATGATGGGCAGAACTTGACATGTGACTTATGATTTATTGGCCTTCATCAAGGTCATAAGAACATGGGGCAAAAATCCACATCGGGAGTTTCTAAAGAAACTGAAACTTGCTAGTGTTGCATACCTTTTGGAGTTTGATGAATGTTGGTAGGATTCCTTCAACATTATCATACGATGATATTTGGATCCCGATCCTACTGTGAGTATATGCTACTTATCAGGAGATTCGTCACTTAACGATCAATGCTATAAACCAAGTAGGTGTCGAGAAAAGTGTTAGCGGGGCTGCGCCCCCAGAAAAAAGAGGTTATTTAATTAAGGAACTTCGTGAAACTGTTGGAAAACCTCCCTCGAAGTACCGACACCAGCCTGGCTGAACGGTTAAGCAAGTATTGTATGGTGAGATCAGTCCTGGCTAATTCTTCTTTTATGGTTTGAGGAAGAATTCGAGAAACAGTGGGAGCCATCCTGTTTAGATAAACTAAAAACCAATTTAAACTTGCAAGAGTATCAAGCTAAAGTGTTTTCTTCTCTCTCTCTCATTGCAGCGACCTTGTGACCATGACTATGTTACATCTAGATAACAAGTTGACTGAATCTGACTTATATGACTGGCAAAGGTCTGTCCAGATGTCCATTTCCTATGACAAGCTGGGCCACCCTATTACTACTCAAGATCCCGCCGTCACAGGTCCAGTTTCTACCGTCGCGGATATGGATAACCGTCAGACAAAGGAAAAGGATAATGCGAAAGCCATGTGCCTCATGTTGGCTTCAGTTGATGGTGTATACCAGAAGCAGCACGAGAAGATGGACTCAGTTTCCATCTTTCACCATAACAAATATTTATATGGAGAGCAATCTCATATCGCAAGATATGAGACCTCGAATGAATTAATTCAAGCGAGGTTGGCCGTCGGGTCATCTGTAGGGGACGACGTCCTTACGATGACTAGCTATATTGATGAGCTCAAGGACCTGGAAACCACGTTGGGAAACAGGTCATACGCTGGCTTATTTCCACAGTCCCTACCCTCTACTTACACCCTGAAAGAAAGCAGGGAGACACAAGCTCTGCTTAATGGGGGACCTTCTTCTTCTACATCCAGGGTGAAAGCAAAAGGTGAAAAGAAGAAGACCTCTACAAAGCCGATATACGGTGTCGGTAAAGTAGGAGGAAAGGGAAGAGCAAAAGTTTCGGGACTTGGTGAAGGTAAGGAGGGATGTTACTATTGTTATGGGAACGGACATTGGTAGAAGGATTGCAGGGCTTTGGAAGCCAGTAGCCAGGATACGAAGCATGTTGTGGCTTCGGCCTCAAGTGTGTTTGTAATTGAGAACTGTTTGTCAATTAACTCTACTTCCTGGGTACTAGATACTGGAGCAGGATCTCATATCTGTAATTCATTACATGCTTTGAGAAACTGTAGAGTTATAAGGGTAGGTGATTTATCTCTCAGAGTTGGAAATGGAATGAGTGTGGACACTGAATCCGTGGGAGAATATCGCCTAGGTTTGACAAGTGGGCAGATATTGATTCTACGTAACTGTTTGTATGTACCTAGTTTGACTTGTAATATCATATCAGTGTCCTCACTTTAGAGAGAGGGATATGATGTTACATTCGTAAGCGATGTAGTTCACATCCACCTAAATCAAGTTCTGATTCGGTCCGGTACATTAGATGACGGTATATACGTATTGAGTCAAGTTCAGGTTTTCAATGTCCAGAACACACTTAAAAGAAAGTCTCCAGAAATAAATCAGTCTTTCTTATGGCATTGTAGACTAGGTCACATCAATGAAACACTATAACTAAGTTACATAGAGATGGATATTTGAATCCGTTCGAATATCAATCTTATGCTACTTGTGAATCTTGTCTCATGGGAAAGATGACAAAGACTCCGTTTACTGGACACGGAGTAAGAGGGAGCGAGCTCTTGGGACTCGTACACAGTGACGTGTGCGGTCCAATGTCTATACGTGAGCGAGGTGGTTATTCCAACTTCATTACTTTTACGGATGATTTCTCTAGGTATGGACATATCTTCTTGATGAAGCAAAAATCTGAGGCCTTTGAGAAATTCCAGGAATACAAGAATGAAGTGGAAAACCAAATAGGCAAAAGTATCAAGACACTGAGATCTGATCGAGGTGGTGAATACTTAAGTGCCGAGTTCCTGGGTTACTTAAATGAGAATGGAATTCTCTCTCAGCTTACCCCTCCATACACACCACAACACAACGGTGTATCGGAAAGGCGGAATCGAACCCTATTGGATATGGTTCGTTCCATGATGAGTAAGGCTGAGTTCTGCGATCTTTCTGGGGTTATGCACTAGAATCAGCTGCATATATTTTGAACAAGGTTTCAACCAAGACTATGCCTACCACACCATATCAGATGTGGAGTGGGAAGAAACCCTATCTTCAGTACCTGAAGACATGGGGTTGTCCAGCTTTTGTAAAAAAGCAGCATCCGGACAAGCTCGAGGCACGCTCAGTACAGTGTAAGTTTGTAGGATATCCAAATAACTCCAAGTGGTATTATTTCTATTGCGCAGAGGAACAAAAGGTTTTTGTTTCTCGTCATGCCCACTTCTTAGAAGCTGAATTTTTTGTAAATCAGAAGTGCGGGAGCGCAGTAGAACTGGAAGAAATTCCAGAAGCATAAGCTGTTACTGAAAGTATGGTAGAACCAGAAGTTTCAGAAGAAACGGACATACCAGCGCCTATCTGCAGAAGTAGTAGGCAGTCTCATCCGCACGAGAGATACTACGGTTTTCTCATAGACGGGGATCGAGAAGATTGCATCATTTATAATGATGACCCTACTAGCTTTCGGCAAGCCATTCAGAGCGGCGACTCGGTAAAATGGCTGGATGCAATTCGGACCGAAATGGAGTCCATGTACACTAACAAAGTATGAACTTTGGACATTGCTCCAGATGGGGTAAAACCCATAGTATGCAAATGGATCTTCAGAAAGAAGATTGGTGTAGATGGACATGTTGAAACCTATAAGGCTAGACTTGTTGCATAGGGTTTCCGTCAAAGACCTGGTTTGGACTATGATGAAACCTTTTCTCCAGTGGCTATGCTCAAATCCACTCGGGTCCTTCTTGCCATTGCTGCCTTCCACGATTATGAGATCTGGCAGATGGACGTAAAGACGGACTTTCTAAATGGTAATTTGGAAGAGTGCGTCTATATAGATCAGCCAGAGGGATTCATTCAGAGTGGGAGCAGCGGTAAAGTGTGCAAGTTGCTTAAGTCCATTTATGGACTAAAGCAGGCATCGCGGAGTTGGAACATCTGTTTTGATGATACTGTCAAAGAATTCGACTTTATCAAAAATCCAGATGAACCATGCATATACAGTAAGATTGTAGGGAGAGTTGTCGTATTCCTCGTCTTGTACGTTGATGACATTCTCCTAATAGGAAATGATATTCGTATGCTTCAGTCAGTCAAAAGATTCTTGTCACATAATTTCTCCATGAAGGACATGGGTGATGCCACCTACATTTTGGGGATCCAGATCTATCGTGATAGATTTAAGAGGATGTTAGGACTTTCGCAGTCCAGGTACATAGACACCATATTGAAAAGATTCAGTATGGAAGATTCTAAGCCCGGTAACCTACCGGCTTGTCACGGAATCACCCTCTCCCAAGAGATGTCTCCCAAGACTGATTTGGAAAGGGATCGCATGTCGATTATACCCTACGCTTCTGCGATAGGCCCTATAATGTATGCGATGTTATGTACCAGACTAGATGTAGTATACGCATTAAGCGTTGTAAGCCGGTATCTGGCAAACCCAGGAGAGAAGCACTAGATAGCAATAAAGAACATTCTCAAGTACCTGAGGAGGACTAAGGAGGCGTTCTTGGTGTATGGCGGAAAAGACCTCCAGCTCGAGGCCTTTGCCGACTCCAGCTTCTAGAGTGACAACGATGACTCCAAATCTATGTCGGGTTATGTCTTTACCCACAATGGAGGGGCAATTTGTTGGAAGAGTTCCAAGCTGGAGACCGTTGCTGACTCAACGATGGAAGCGGAGTACATAGCTACTTGCGATGCCGCAAAAGAAGTTGTCTGGATGAAGAAGTTCCTCACAGAACTTCAGGTGGTTCCTACCAGTGTTGGTCCAATACCTCTGTATTGCGACAACAACGGCGCTATAGCTTTAGCGAAAGAACCCAGGTCCCATCAGAAGTCCAGGCACATCTTAAGGTGGTATCACCTGATCAGGGAGATCATAGATCGCCGGGAGATCGAGGTAAAGAGAGTTGATACAGACAACAACATTGCTGATCCATTCACAAAGGCCATTCCTCAGACGCAGTTCGAGAGGCTATTCGAGATCATAGGTCTGCGATATTCCAGTACATGGCCCTAGTGCAAGTGGGGGATTGTTATTGTTTATGCCCTAGAGGCCATTATTGTATCAAACTAGCTCGTATATTACTTAATGGAAGCTTGGGATATTCACAGTTATATTGACAGTCTTGCTAAAAATGGTAGTATGCTACTTGGTTTGTGTCTACTTTAATATGTGCATATGTTTCTTGTAACGTATCGCTTATACATATTAGTAGAGCCCTTAGGATCTTTGCTTGATTACCAGCGTTGTGATGGCAGTCACACTAGTGGGGGCTGGGTAATCTATAAGCAACATCCTATACAGGTCCCTAGTCATAGGATTATCGAGACAGGGCATCGATACTCCGGAGTAGACTAGTGTGTGCGCTTCTCATCCTAGTTGGGGAGATGGCCTGTCCCACAGCCATCAGTACGTCATACTGGAGATAGTATACAGGTGCTCCTTAGGTTACGGGTACACCAGACAGGACTCGCCGGGAACTGCTGGTTGGATTTATACCCATCGTCAGATAGCAGTTCCCAGGTGATATGAGTACAGCTTAGTCCATCGACTTGATGCTGCTACTTCGACTCGGGTGTGTTCCCACTGTACTTAGAATACTACCCTTCCACGGCTCAAAGGAGTCGTGCAAACAGGTAGTAGTTGGGTGCAGTCCCGAAGCACTTGGGGGCAGCGGCGGTTAGACATGATTCGTCTCTCCCGGTATTGGGGGTTGATATCGCGCTGTGTATGGAGAGCCATTACGCAAAGTCCCTGGCCAGGGCAAGCGAGATTTACTTGTAGGTTCCAGTAGTTTCTCAAGGTGTAATGGGCTTCACTCCGACACGACTTATACCGTTATTAGGGGTCTGACGTTTACCGCCCCCTAGGCCTGATATGAGATAGTCTTAGATGAACAGACCGGACTGTAGGGAGGTTATCACATCAGGCTCAGTAGGAGATCGGATGGGTTCTTCATCGTCCTTCTTATCGACATCTACCTGGGGACCGTTACGTACAGCTAGTGCCGCTTGCGGTCTGTGGTTAAACCCACTGCTAGCATAGTGTCGAGTCTTTAGAGTCCTACACAGAGAGTTTCCCTACTTCGGGCGAAACGATATAGAGGTCGTATGGTTTTACGACAAGGTTCGTACGCATACGTGTTTTTACGCACATACGATGTTCGGACAGTTTTTACTAGCGGGCTTTGGTTTTAGCCATATTCTAGTATCGGATTATTGGATTTATACAGTCTAAAGTTTTTCCGTGTTTTCACGGATAGGAAGGGCGTTCTCGTAATTCTTCGAGAAGCTTCTAGAAGTATGATGACTTGGAGGCTAAGGTGGCATTTGCATTTATTGGATTAATGAGTCATGAGAGTGAATCATCCATGGAGTTAATGTTGCATTAATGTTTTAAATGACTCATGTGATGAATCACTCTATGAATTAGTGAAGCATGATGACACATATTTATTTGTTATTCATTTTAATTATATCATATGCTTCATATATTCAAATGATATCATCATTCCAAAAGGATGCTCATTCTCACATTCTCCCTCCTCAAGCTCTCTCTCATTAAACCCTAACCCGAACCTCTCATGTGTTAAGATCAAGGGTTAGTAAGACTAATTAATCCATAATCCTACTCTATATCCCCTAGGTTGCTTAGATTATCACTTTGAGAAACCTAGTTACCTCAAGTTAGAGGTCAAGCTTAGAGTAGTAGCTCTCGGGTGGATCGTCTTTGACTCGAGAAGGCCGTTGAGGTGCCGACGTTCCATAGAGCCTACGAGGAGTGGAGGACAACGATGAAGACCCGAAGGAAAAGTAACGTGAGGTATAACTTCGAATCCGAGTAGTTAAACCTTTCGAAGTTTGCTAGTAATGGTTTAGACACAATCCGTGTGCTCAAGTCCGAGTTACGAAGCTTTGATAATTATTTTTCATATATTCCGCCTCCCCGCAAGCTCGTGGGGTGCGTGACATGGACTTACACATGTTATACTTATATTCCTGTTTTGTACCCGTTTGGGGCCAATATTTAGAAAGGAGACTCTATCGAAATTTTCTGAAAAATGGATGTTGCTTTTAAAAAGGCTTGATGCGACTTATTTGATTAAAATCGCTATCAATAAATTGATTTTGCTTCACTCTACTGATTTATTTGGTTTTGATTGCTGGGTTTTGGCTTGCTTAGATTACGTACGCCTCGAGACAATTCGTAATTTAAGTGTCAGTCACGCTCAGTACTTTTTGGGTCGTGACATTAATAAATATCTAAGTTAAGACAAAATTCGTAGACTAAGTCAATGGTTCCACAAGCATCCACAAGCTTCAACCATGTGCTAATTTCCAACTAATTTTGATTTACTTTAAATACATAAACCCCACATTATCATAAGCATGGTGTGAGTCTCATACACCCATGTTGCATGTAGCAAGAAGTATGACACGATAATATATATCACATATATATTAAGTGTACACATGTGAGAAAAAGAAATACTTAAGTGAGCTAATATTAGTTAATGTATGTTAGTATATCAAATATATAATTATACATTAAATTATTAAATCAACACTTGATTTAATAATCCGGCTATATCACATATAACCGACTAATATCATATGTATCAACTTATCGAATCAACACTTGATTCGATAACCTGGCTATATCACATATAACCGACCGATATCACATATCGCGAGAATAGAATATTGTATCACATACAGGTATTAATCTCGGTCCCGCACATATCACATATGTGCTCCTACTTCGTTTCACCTGAGCCAGGAAAGCTCATTGTAGGACTCTAAAGATTCGTCAATACGCCGGCAGTAGGTGGTGATCATATCAGTCACCCACAAGCCATCAACGGTACTGCTAGACGTAACGGCCATCCGGGTATTGAGCGATCAGAAGATCAACAAGCAAGCATGCTTATACTCCTGCGAATCCAATAAGTAACACTACCGTACAGTCCGGTCTCTTCGTCTGATATGTCGCATATCTAGTCTAGAGTTGGTAAACGTCAGACCCCAGTAACTTGACAAGTCATGCCGATGTGAGGCTTATAACGGGTCGAGAAACTACTGATAACACTTACCAGTAAATCTTTGAATCATCCCTGGCCAGGGACTTCCTGTTATAGCCAATCGAGCACAGCGCAACATCAACCCCAATACCGGGAGTGGCGAATCCCCTCCTATCGCTCATGCCTCCATGTGACTTGAGACTGTACCAAAAAACCATCATTTTGCACGTTCTTTTGAACATGGTAAGGTGGAAATCAGAGCACAGTGGGAATCATACAAGAATCTATGACGATATCGGGTTTACAGATTAACATGTACCAGTGGCACCAGAGAACTGCTATCTGACGATATGTATAATACAATTTAGAAGTTCTCGGCGAGTCATGTTCAGTGTACCCAGTCTCCACTGAGCACCCGTATACCATCTTTGATGTCAAACACCAATGGATGTGGGATCATCCATCGCCTATCATATGGGTCAAGAAGCGTATACGCTAGTCCACTCTGGAATATCGATGCCCCGTCTCGATACACCCTCGACTAGGAACAATTAAAGGATGAACTTGTGGACTACCCTAGCCCCACTAGTATGATCTCCATCATAGTCCAGGTAGTCAAGTATGTAAGTCTACGCCAGCGCCCCGACCGTCAATCCGAGGCTAAATGCGGAACAAAAACTTTTCAAAACGGCGCTAACGTAACCCTAAAACCCGGATCATGCCATTAACCCTACACCAGTAATACAGAAAAGAGTTTGCAGAGATTATATCGATCGATCCGTGTCCTTCGGTCTTCAATCTCTGCTCCAAGCTCCTCGCGGCCGCCCCGACGAAGTTCGCTCTCCGGTCTTGCTTGTCGAAGAGGCTCCACGTCGAGAATTCTTTATACGGGCTCCCGCTTCAAAAACCGAAGCAACTCGAGCAACTAGTTTGCTTACCTAGTTGCTCAAGATGAAGTAAAGATAGTATGTGATTAATTTGCCTCAATACACTCTAGGATCTTCAACTCTTGAGAGGGATAGAGTGGAGGTTGAAGAAGAAGCCATTGATGGAAGTTGTGAGCTCAAGAAGAAAGCTAGTCAAGAAAAAGAGCTTGCTTATTGTGTGAGATAAAATGTGAGAAGTCTACTAAAATCTCAAGACCAAACCCAAGCCCTTAATGGCTTCCCTCTCTCTCTTCACATATTAATCCCACACAATAATCAATCAAAAGAAAAGACGCGGCACAAGAAAACACACCATTAGTCACTAAAGAAAGCACATGCCACATTTAATGCTCTTGATCATGACTTGCACTCACAATTTCCACTTAATAAACATTAATCCAAATGTTTAAAACAATAAATAGAATGGCATCTTCTAAAGTAAACTCGTAACGGATCACAAGAACACCCCTCATCTGTATATACATACCTGCATCCGTATTCCGACTGAATACGAATACAACGAGATGAAAATAATCCAACAATCTAATACTAGGATCCGGCTTAAACCAAAGCCCACTAGTACGATCCATCCGATCATAATCCGTGCACAAGTGCACGTATATGATCGAACCCTGCCATAAAACCATATGGCTTCTACAACGTTTCGTCCGAACTTGGGAAAACTTTCTGTAGGGGACTCTAAAGACTCGTCAATAAGCTGGCAGGGGGTTTAACTCCAAGCAAGTCAGTGGCACTAGCTGTACGTAACGGCCGCCCATGTATTGAGCAAAAGGGAAGCTGATGAGCGAACTCATCCTGAAACCCTACTGAGCCTGCCAGTGACAATATCCATACAGTCTGATCCGTTCGTCTATGAGTATCGCATATCGGGCCTTGGGGGTTGGTAAACGTCAGACCCCCAATAGCGGTATAAGTCGTGTCGGAGTGTAGCCCAGAACATCCTGAGAAACTACTGGAATACCTACCAGTAAATCTCGCTTGCCCTGGACAGGGACTTTGTGTAATGGCTCTCTTAAACACAGCGCGATCTCACCCCCAATACCGGGTGAGACGAATCCCCTGCCTATCCGCTCACTGCCTCCATGTGGCTCGGGACTGTACCCAACTAAAACCTGTTTGCACGACTCTTTTGAGCCGTGATAGGGTAGTAGTCAAAGCACAGTGGAAACTCACACGAGATAAATGACGATCTCGGGTCGATAGACTAACCTGTACACATGTCACCAGGGAACTGCTATCTGACGATAGGTATAATACCAACTAGCATGTTTCCGGCGAGTCTGTCCGGTGTACTCATAACCCAATAAGCACCTGTATACTATCTTAGGTGAACTAACTAACACCAATGGCTTGTGAGACCGGCCACCGTCCCTCGTCGGGGTCTCGATCTGTATACACTAGTCTACTCTCGGAGTATCGATGCCCAGTGTCGAAACTCCCACGACTAGGGACACTTTAAGGATGTTCTTATAGACTACCCAACTTTCACGTATATGATCGCTATCATACTGCTTATAGTCAAGCAAGAATCTTAAGGGCTCTATCAACATGTAATAGTGATATGCAATGTCACCTAATGCATTTACACAATGATAAAGACAAATCAGATAGCATACTATCATCTCGAGTAAGACTGTCCTACCGGGATAGGTCCTCCCTCAATCATCGCAATCACGTGCCTGCGATCCAATAATTGACTTTCAGGGTACTATAGTCAACAATCTCCCACTTGCACTTAAGGCCAATTATTGCGATGTCTCATACTCACAGCCCGTGTGATAGCGAACACCCAACTTCTCCATTGATCAGTGTCACAAATCCTGTTTGTGAAACTATTGCGTTCGAGAAATAGCCTCAGTGAGTGGATCAGCTCTTATGTTTCTTTCTATATCTCTCTTTATCTCAAGTTCGCGGAGAAATCCATCTCCCGAAATGAGTAATACATGTCTTAAAATATGTCTGGATATCTGATGGGACCTAGTTTACAAATGAACTCGAAATCCAGTGAACATCTTAGACTGTATCATCCACTGAATTTAATCAGTATCTTGTGTCATGCCTCCCTCAGTATCCGCTTGGACCATCTGTCCAAACTACTGCCCCTCGTCTTGGAAGCCTGGAATGATAACTGTCTCCCGAAGGAGGCTGTCATTATAAAAT
The DNA here is from genome assembly GCA_030015575.1 of Agapanthus africanus. Classification (NCBI taxonomy): domain Eukaryota; kingdom Viridiplantae; phylum Streptophyta; class Magnoliopsida; order Asparagales; family Amaryllidaceae; genus Agapanthus; species Agapanthus africanus. Next base: position 224,586,705 of record JASDDO010000029.1, read on the forward strand.
CCCTAAAACTATATACTTATGTTCATAAAACTGCTTTCGAACGTTTCTCCAGGATTGGATCAATATATCAACTGATTGCATCCAGTGCAAAAACAACATCTGGTGTGGTACTTGACATTTCACGATTGACACAATTGCCTAAGCAGGTGATATGCCAATCATGCACATCACTCTCCTCTTAAGTCTGTAAGAAACCTTTAGAGAGGGTGACTCCATCACGTGTAGGTACACCACCATGCCAGGCGTCGTCCATTCTAAAACACCTTTAGAATACTGTCTAAGTACCCAAATTGGGGCTCTTTCTAAATCTAGCTCTAAAACCATAAATCTAGTGACTAGAATGCCGAATTTATATCTATATCCTTTGTGGAGAAACCACTGTGTGACAACTACAGTATAACCGATCGTATTATAGGAATTTCACTTCCTACTCTGTGTATGTCATCCATATACCAGGACATCACACCCTACTACCTTCTTAACAGATCCATCTCCTATTCTGATGAAGTTAAAGCCCATGACTGTCACACATCAAAAATAGATGATCTATCTTCGCTATATCTGCTTTAGTCTATAAATAGACACAAGATACTTGTCCACTATGCTTCCGCTGCTCCCACTGACTACAACAACCCTCTGGCAGAATCATATACACGTGCACTTCTAAAGCTGGTTTAGAATGATGCTATACTCATCCTTCTGTCAGGTCTCATAGTCTGGAACAGCAGTAATGACATGTCTGGGTAAACAAGAACCTCCCTGTCACCTTCCTTGAGGCTACCGGAGTACCTCTCGGGTGCTTTAGGATACCAACCATATCTGCGAAGTAGCTAATGGAATGCCAAACCTGATTGAATCTTTTGGTCCTATTAAATTTTCAGTAATCCTTTGCGGTTCTTGAATCACTTCTAGTTCTACCATACTCCCACTACTGTTTTCTGAAAAAAATCCATTTTACTAAAACTGTGGCGAGTCAAGAACAATATCATTATTGAGCTTCCAGATGGTTGAAAGTTAACCCTCGTCATAGCCCGGGTTAACCTACAAACTGCCATTACAGAAATGTGCCTTGAGTTATCCAGAGTCTTGTTTTAAGCATAAGCCGGACAACTCCATATACCATAACATCGTTAAGATATGATCTATTCTATATACAATATAGAAACAGAGGCTCTAATTTAATTGGAACCAGATTCAAATCATGCAGATGTCTCCAGTGCATGTCAACTAAATGGAGAGAGGCCGATCAGCATTACTCAAGTTAAGAGTGCATCCAATTATGAGTAACCGGAAAGAGAAGCAAGTTCTCAAAACCATTATTATCAACTTAATACCACACACAATTATCTACATCTTCGATCACCTTGAAGAATCCTGATACTTGCGACACATGGTTCTCTACTTCATTCTTGTACCAATAACTTATTAAAACTTGAACCTTGTATTCTACGAAACACGTGTCTAAAACATGAGATGTGACAAGTAAACAGAATATAGTAAGAGGACCAACCCTTCTGTCCTAATGGACACTGGACAACATACAATACTTTGTATAAGTCCCCTGAGTTGAATAACTCAAACCTTGTGCGTTGTAGGTTGAAAACTGTACTATGGTTAAGAAAAATTACACCGCTGTTTAATACTCCTTACCTAACCATCAACTGATATAGGTAAATCTCATGGACATAATTTCAAAAAGTTATATCTCACTTTATAAAATAAACATACAGATATATCAGCTTGAAATAGGTGCATAACAACGGATATTCAAAACCAAATATTTGTCGTCCGGCAAAAAACCAAGGCGATTTGCTCAAATATCACTAATTATAACGAATCCCGATATAATGAGGATGATCACCTAATTCCCAGTAACTTACTCCCACTCATCATCTGTAAAACCATACAGATGTGAGAATCATACCTGGTAAATACATACCCTGGAGTAAGGATCAAATTGGGAAATCAGTTTTCTATTAACAACGCATAGTGAAACTGAAACATGAATATGTTTTGATAGGGTATTCGGGTATTCCTAGTAATGCTTCTTCCATTATCAGATTCATGACTGTAACCGTATATTTCTTTGCCATCTTTCTAAATCCCATTATTTGTTTTTACTCATTTCTTTCTATACACCATCGTTAGACTAAATGGTTTTCTTTTTTCTCTACCATTCGGCACCAGCCTATGGTTTGGAAGAAGACTATCCAATAAGCGTAATAGGTGTACTGTCCTAATACTAGGAGCACTCGCAACCTGAGGGAAGGTAAAGATAAAAGACAACTGAATAAACCTTATTCCTAGTTCTCTTGAACCAGAATCCATCCTCGAACTGGAACAAGTTCCTTCGAGTTCATATATAACCATACGATGGATTTATCCAATGGAAGTGGATGTTCGTAGTGATACGGTGTGTTATGGAGAAATACAAAGATGAAATAGGAGTGGCGATGAAATATGTGGTTTGGTCGTGAATGATAGCAGTCACAATTTACTTTGCCATCTTTCTAATCCCTTTATTTGTCTTTACTTATTATCTTCTGTACACAACACTTAGGCTAATTGGTTTGCATCATTCCCTACCTTTCGGCACCTGCCTATGGTTTGGAAGAAGATTATCCAATAAGAGTAATAGGTGTACCCTCTCCTGATCCTAGGAGTCCTCATAACTTGAGAGAAGTTAAAAGGAAAAGACAACTGAATAGTCCTATTCAATCTCTCCAGAACCAGAATCCATCCTCGAATCTGGAACAAGTTCCTTCGAGTTCATATGTAACTATATAATGGATTTATCTAATGGAAGTGGATGTTCGTAGTGATACGGGGTGTTCTGGAGAAATGCAAAGGGTAAAAGAAGGAGTGGCAATGATGTATGCAGCTCAGACAATCCAAAAGCCAGTGTTTTAAGAAAGTTCGGTTAACTTGGTCACTGAGTTATAGTCTAAGGTCGGGCCATGATCGCAGCCAAAGAGAGAGAGAAAAGAAATACTTTGAGTGCACTCTAACCTAGATCAGAATGGTTAATCACTTTATCTAATCAGGATGTCTCCCACTGTATCCTCAAATTCTCCACCAAACCAGAAAGAAGAATTAGTCGGGATCACCCGAGGAGTAAACCAACTCATCAGTAGGAATCAGGATCCAACTATCAACGCATGATAACGTGATGGAATCCACTCACGTTATCACACTCCAGAAGGTATGCGCATGCCTGGCAAGTTTCAGTTTCTTTAGAAACTCCCGATGTAATTTTTACCCCATGCTCTTATGACCTTGACGAAAGCCAACATATCATAAGTCACATGTCAAGTTCTACCCGTCATTATCCAGGTTAATTTGAACCCACCCGTACATACTCTTGATGAAGGCCAAAATAGTAGTACGACTATCCCAAACCAACGCATCTATCTATGCAACAGAAAAGTAATAAATAGCTACCATACACTATGCCTTGACGAAGGCCAACATACATAGCATGAATATTAAGTGCTACCTGTCTGAAATGACGGAGGGCTATGAATGGTTTTTGGCGAAAAACCTTTAACGTAATGAACTTGATATCAGTGAAGGAACCGAATAGCTTTTTATAAATATATAGTAGCGAAAACCTTTGGTAAAGAGCTCACTCCCTGTGAAGGTATCTCGGCTCTTTCCCCATAGAATGAGGCGCAAGATATTCTAACTGAATACCGCGATGCAAAGCAAAAAGTAATCGACTATAGTGAAGTTATTACCCTGACGCAAACTTCTGTCCAAGGGGTCACTCCCGATGAAGGGATCTCGGCCCTTGCCTTGTCGAATAAGGTGCTGGATATTCATAACCGAATACCTCTGTGCAAAACAAAAAAGAACGTCCTTACAATAACAGCTTTTTGAAAATTGTTCCAACAACATCGAATAGGTTTGTTTTCCTTGAATTGATTTGAATCAATGCAATCACATCAATTAATCACACCATAAAAGAACAAAAATATGATGTACGTATATGCCATCCGTATTCGCCACTGGGTCCCGTCATCACCCGTTAGGTTACTTAACTAACGACAGAGCGGGTGTAAAACATATAGAATATCTACTAGTATATATATCAATATATAATAATCACTTCAGGCATGATAAATGCAACATCACAGAAAAGTAATAAGCATCACATAACAATACAGATAATCTGGGAGCCCCGGGTTTCCTTTGAGCCGCAAGTGAAACCCGGCGTTCCCCTGTTCGTGTGGATAGCCTGTGCAATGAAAACCTAGACCCCTACGAGCGCGGCAAGTTACCCGCCAAAACCAGAAGCGAGGCAGCCCCCTTCAGCAAAGTGAATAGGTCACCCAGCACTTTATGGAATCCAGTAACTTGAGCACCCCTCTTTGGGTCAAACTGTATCCCCTACGAGTGCGGCGAATAGGCCACTAATTCTAGAGTGAAGCCCCCTCCGTCTCAAAGCCATGAGATGCGGGCCCGTTGCCCTCTAGAACACGGCTATCCGTGCACTCCACCGTGGTGTAATCCTAGTACAAGAAAGAAAATATGTACAACGGTGACATCGACCTCAACCCGGTCGTACCCCAAAAATAATATACAAACAGGCAGTGACGGCAGTCCACATGTCGGACGCTCGCCCCGCAATATCAAATGTACAAATAAAACTAAACTGTACTAACATTGCATACAAGCTATCCACCACGACGAATCTGCAACTGTAAGTCCACGTTACCCACCCCGGATCATACGGGGAGGCGGAATAAGTAAAAAACGGTTTTTTAACACAAGGTAACATGGACTAGAAATGGAGAATCTTTGCTAAAAAAAACTAACAAACTAACCACATGTTTAGCTAGTCGGTTAGAAGGTTATACCCAGGTCTTGAACTCCTTCTCTTCTTGCTCCTTGGAGTGGTGTGAACGGCTCCTCCTCCTCGTCTTCTCTTTGCCGAAGAAAGATCCACCCGAAGGCCTCTACCTTTAGCTCCTACCTCAACCAAGAGGTAACTAAAGTGCTTGGTTTGCTAAACCTAGAACCCTAGAATGAGTAGAGTGAAGTCTTGATGGTTTTATCGCAAGAGCTCATGGTTCTCAACACATGAGAGATGAGAGCTTTAAGAGAAAGAGGAAAAGCTCAAAAACATGAGAGAGAAAGAGCAAGAGAGAATGAGGATCTTTTTACAACCATACTCTCATATGAGAGAATTATGAAATAATAATAATAATTAAAAGAAATTATGATGGTTAGTTTGGAATGACCATGATCATTTCACATTAAATGAAATTTGCAAGAATCAAGAAGCATCTTTCATATGAAATGATGAAGGTCAAAATGTCAACAAAGGTCAACCGGTCAACCAAAGTCAAAAGGTCAACATAAGTCAAATGGTCAACCTAACCATGGCACAATTAACTTTAATTAATATCATTAATCATATTTCTTATTCTCATTAGGGTTTGGAAAAAGTCAACGGTCAACAACCCTAATGAGAATCCTTTGCCTCTTTGAACTGTGCATACACACCGGCATCCGTGTTCCGAGAAACACGAATACAATGAGACAAAACCAATCCCAAAACAAATACTAGAATCTGGCTTAAACCAAACCCCACTAGTAATAACTGTCCGGACACCAAACGTGCACAAGTGCGCGGATGTGAACAAACCACGTCGCAAAAACTATGCGACCTCTACTCTGTTTGCCCAAAGGCGAATAACCCTTTGAATTGGACACTAAAGACTCGACACTACGCTGGCAGTGGGTTTACCATAGGCCGCAAGCGGTACTAGCTGTACGTAACGATCCCCTGGTAGATGCCGATAAGAAGACTGATGAGGTGAACCCACCCGAACTCCTACTGAGCCTGAATGTGACAATCTCCGTACAGTTTGTTAGTTATATGTATGCCGTAGAGGCCATTACTATACATAGGATGTATATTGTAGTGGATGCTGGGACATATATAGGGAGGACTTTCTTGCTCGACATGATAGTATGCTATCTGGTTGCTCTTTACCTTAACGTGTACATTGATTGTCTCTCTGATACATGTTGGTAAAGCCCTTGGGATGTGTACTTGACTACCTGGACTATGATGCGGATCATACTAGTGGGGACATGGTAGTCCATAAGTACATCCTTCAAGGTCCCTAGTCGTGGGTGTATCGAGACAGGGCATCGATATACCAGTGTAGACTAGCATATACCTTCTCGACCCATACAGATGGGCGATGGATGATCCCATATCCATTGGTGTTTGACATCAGAGATGATATACGGGTGCTCAGTGGAGACTGGGTACACTGGACGGACTCGCCGAGAACTCCCAGATGGTATTATACCTTACGTCAGATGGCAGTTCTCTGGTGACACTGGTACAGAGTAGTCTGTTGACCCGAGATCGTCATAGAGTCTTGTGTGGTTTCCACTGTGCTTTGATTTCCATCTTACCACGTCCAAGAGGGCGTGCAAAACGGTGGTTTTTGGGTACAGTCCCGAGTCACATGGAGGCAATGAGCGATAGGAGGGGATTCGTCTCTCCCGGTATAGGGAGTTGATGTTGCGCTGTGTTCGATTGGCTATAACCGGAAATCCCTGGCCAGGGTTGCTGAGATTTACTGGTAAGTGTTACCAGTAGTTTCTCGAATTGTTATAGACCTCATATCGACACGACTTATCAAGCTATTGGGGTCTGACGTTTACCACCCCTAGGCGAGATATGCGATATATCAGACGATCAGACCGGACTGTACGGTAGTGTTACTGGTTGGATTCACTGGAGTGTGAGCGGGCTTGCTCGTCGATCTTCTAATCGCTCAATACCCGGGTGGCCGTTACGTTTAGCAGACCGCTTGCGGCTTGTGGATGTTTGATATGATCATCATCCGCTGCCGGCGTATTGACGAGTCTTTAGAGTCCTACACAGAGGTTTCCTGGCTCAAGCGAAACGAAATAGGAGCGCATATGAAATATGTGCGGGACAGAGAATAATATGTGTATATGATACCGCATTCCATTCTCGCGATGAATGTATCGGAAGGTTGTATGCGATATAACCTAGTTATCGAATCATGGATTGATTCGATAAGCCGATACATTGGATATTAGTCGGTTATATGTGATATGACCGGATCGTTAAATCAAGTGTTGATTTAATGATTTAATGTATAATTATATATTTGATATATTACTTTGCATTAACTAGTATCGGTTCACTTTAAATGGATATTCTCACTCGGATGTGCACATTGTATATGTGATATACTTTTGTGCACTTGCATGTATCATGTTTGATGATACATGTTTGCTAGGGTTTGTGTAAAGAATTAAACCATGTTTAAGTAAATGGTTAGGGTTTTTATTTTGTTATTCATTCATTTATCTTTTTAATTGGATTAAAAAAGAAATGGTTAAGAGAACAAAATGGTGGCTTTCTTTGTTTGCATCTTGAATCTTCATGAAGCTTTGACCAAAGTCACCACTTTGTCTTCATCTTTAACCCTAACCATTCATCTAACCTTAGTCAATTCTCTACACTTGACCATGGTTGATTATGATAAGTATTCTATTATTTTCTATTTTCTAAAAAAACTTATCATAATTATCATCTTCTTCTTCTTCTTCACTTGAAAAAGAAACCTTCCTCCATCAATGGCAACTTGAGAAAATGAGTGAGAAATCCAATTCTAAAGTGAACCCACTTCCTATTTCTTCATCCTCTACCTCTTGCCAAGTATTATAGGGTGTTCTCTTCACAAGTTTCATGACTTGGTGAAGTGGGAGCTTGATCTAGTGATGCCTCGACGTAGATCATCTTCGGCACGAAGCCGACGACCTTGCCCGCCCATTTCTCCGATGAAGCCGACGCTAGAGCCCGGGTTTCCATTTGGACAGCGAGGAGACTTCATTGCGGAGCTATGGAGGTGGAGGACCGGATCTACAAAGGTTGTATTTCCGTTTAACTCTTAGTTAAGTTGTTAACTACTTGCTGGTTTCGCCTAAAATTCTAGTTAACGATCTAGTCTAGGGTTTCTCGGCACCGTAAAATTATAAATTGGCATGGTTGATGCCTTGTGAGACCTCTTGAGAGTGCCTAGGAACCCTACAGTGGTATCAGAGCCTAGCTAGAGCCTTAGGTGATGCGTAGACGAAGTTTGAAATCCGATCGAACCAAAACCCGAACTCGAAAGATGCTCTCTGGACTTTTTTCAAAAACAGGGATTTTTGTGAATTAAAAATTGCCAAAAAATTCAGCAGGGAATCCTATGAGTTACTGTGAAGCACATGACTCTAAATCGACCAAAGAGCCGCGGAATCGCGGCCCTACCCTGGGTTTCGCGGCGGTTCCGCGGCCATGTTGGTGATTTAGGCCATGTGTCTTGCACAGTAATTCTTGTATCAAAGTGCTGAGTCTTCTGGAAATTTTTATATTTTATTCAAGAGTTGAATTTTCTGTGGTTGTTTTGGGGATTCGATGATTCGATCGGATTATCATATTTTGTCTATGTGGCTTCCGGATAATTTTTGAATATGTTAAAAAGTTCGACCGGATATAAATACCCAACTTTTCCCCTGCCGGAAAATTTCCAAGTGTTGGATTTTTCCGTGGTTTAAAGACATTCTAAGTAGTGCAAGTAACGCGATGGACCCTCTAGAAGACAACAAACCTTAACTCGATTATGTGGCCGTCTTGAACTGCCCTTTGAACCTTCGGGTTTGGGGCAGTTCGGCGTGCCACATGTGAGGCGTTGGCTTGACCCTTCTACGGCTGGACCGTTGGTACTGAGGCACGAAGTGAATGTCTTTGAACTTATTTCATGAGTTGAGCTGTATCGAGAAAACTCGGGTCTTCGATTGTTCGATCGGAAAGTTTAACGTTTTCTATCTTATCCGGAATATGATACAATAATTGGAATTCACAATAAGTTATGAGATAACTGAATGAATGTTATAAACGTAGCACTTTAGTCTCACTTGATCGGTTGCTACGGAATTTTGATGCGATCAAAAGTCCGTTGCAATCACGTAGCGTACGCGGATACTCGCCGGGTAAACTTAATAGACAGCCTCACTCCATAGCCCCGACCAAGTGACTGTAGGAGAACCCCGTCGCCGAAAGCATCCGTTCGGGTGCTCGCGGTAGCGGTGTTCCGCCTTGGTGCACTTCGTCGACGGTATCGGGGGTGCGACCGTCTACTAAAGTTTGCGACAAGTATTCGATCAGTATTTCGGAAATCTTGTTGAATTGCCCGACTTGATATTGAAAAGAGTTTTCGATATAGAGACTAAAATGCGGGGTTTATAATTGTTAGGCATGTGATGTCTAAGGTATTCATTTGATTAGGCATGCGATGTCCATGCAGGTTGCGGATTCCAACTGTTGTAGTTTTACACTTTCTTTTCTGTGACCGTAAGTGTAATATATGATATCGCCGGTTTCGTTGCTATATGTCAACGACAATTGGGATGCGCATATTTACTTACGTTGATGACATGTGATGTTATGTGTTGCTGGATATGTTATATTGGATCGTCGTGTTTGAATAGCCGGGGGTTTTTATGTGAGATGAGTGTTTTTCATTTCCATTCATGTAAAAACTTGTATGTAATATTCTTTTATTGGGACGCTTCCAGGTTGCGGAAGTTGTCACCGTTGTTGTATATTATTTACTTTTCCGCACTAGGATAGACCCAAGGAGGAGGGCACAAGTAACCGGGTTCTGGAGTCCAGTGGGAGACCAACTCGAGGAGTCGAGTCCGGGTCTCCTAACTCTAGAATTGGTAGGGTTGCTTGCCGCTCTCGTAGGGGCCTAGGGGTGTGGGTTTGGCTATTCATCACGACCGTGGAATCCGTGTTTTATACTGGCTCGTATTGAAAACACGGACGTCTTAGTATATCCAATATTTCATATGTTTCTTCTGCTGCGATATCTGTGATGTGATCATGTGATGTTCTGTGATAGATACAGTATATAGTATATATGATATATTATATAGACGTTACTTATGTTTTACACCCGCGCTAGCCCTGCCCCGCTCTGTCATTAGTTACCTAACCTAACGGTGCACGAGGGGACATCGAGGCGAATGCGGATGGCATAAGTGTACGTCGTATTTATCTGTAATGTTTGGGTATTTAAATGATGGGACTTCATTAATGTGGTTAATGAAATAAAAGAAACCTAAGATGTTGTAGAATCGAATTTCAAAATAAAACAGGTAGCTACAGTTCTTGCTTTGCACAGCGGTATATATGATATATCCTGCACCTTATTCGATGAGGAAAGGACCGAGATCCCTTTACCGGGAGTGACTCCTTTAGCAATAACTGGCAGATGCTACACACTCGGTTTGTCTTTTGATTGCTTTTAAGTGTTTTTGCTTTGCACAGTGATATATATGATATATCCCGCACCTCATTCGACGAGGAAAGGACCGACGATCCCTTCACCAGGAGTGACTCCTTTAGCAAAACTAGAAAAGCCTCAAAAGCACTCCATTTTAAAATCATTTGATTCTATAACGATATCAAGTTCATTACGCAATAGGTTTTCAGAAAAACTTGTCGTAGCCCTCCGTCATTTCAGATAAGTTGTATATAGTATTCGTGCTGCATTTGTTGGCTTTCGTCAAGGTGCAGTGTGCGGTAGCTATATGCTGCTTATCTGTCAGCATACGATGCGATTGGATTAGGGTAGTCGTGCGGCTTTGTTGGCTTTCGTCAAGGGTCGTGCGGGTGGGTTTAATTCGATCAAGAAATGTACGGGTTGAACTTGACTAGCGGGCTATGGTTTGTTGGTTTTCGTCAAGGTCATAGCACGCTAGGGGCAAAATATTATCGGGAATTTCAAGTGTTGAAATTTGCAATGAGATTGCATACCTTCTATGAGATAGTTGGATCCCGATACCCGCTGTGAGTAAGAGTTACTCCTGGGAGAGTTTTATACATTACAATTAGCCGATCAAGTAGGTGTCTAGAAAGGTGTCAACGGGGTTACGACTCTGGGAAAATGAGGTTTACATTAATTAGGTTCGTGCGAAAGCACGGGGGACCTCCCTCAAAGTACCGACACTGGCCTGGCTGAAAGATTGGCGAACTTGTAGTGTATAATTAATCCCGGCTAGTCTTTCCTTTTTAGGTTTGAAGGAAGATTTGATAAAAAGCAGTGTGAGCCATCCTGATTAGATAAAATAATAACCAATCTATTCTTGCAAGAGCGCATGCTGAGTGTTTTCTTCTCTCTCTCTCCAGGTAGCGACCATATCACGCCTTAATCAAGATAATAATATGGATATTTGACCGAACCCGCTTGTTATACTGAGCTGGGGAACGTTGGTCCCGCTCCAACTTATAATTGTTATAAGACAGAGCAGGAAATTGGGGAATACCAGATTTCCCGTGCCGCCCAAACGAAGAGAGTGCATGCTGATGCATCATCTTCGGGTGTATTCATTACAAAGAACTATTTCTCCGTATCCTCTACGTCCTGGGTATGTGATACCAGATCAGGATCCCAGATATGTAATCTGTTACATAGGGCTACAGATAGGTAGAGAACTGAGAACGGGTGATAAGTTTAATGAGGCATAAAACGGGGCAAGTGTTGCAGCCAAGTCTGTTGGTCACTGTCACCCTGTATTACTAATACATTGATTCTGAACGAATGTTATTAGATACCGAACCTGATATACAAAATCATATCAGTCTCTTTATTAGTAAAGAAAGGATAAAATTTTGTATTGCTGGATAATGTTTTGAACATTTCCTATATCAAAAGTTGATCGGTTCAGGCACATTATCTAAAAGCATTGATGTTTTAAATCAAACTACAGTTCTTAGTATACGGAACACACACAGGAGGAAGAGTTCAGAAATGAACGGATCCTTCTTGAGGCATTATAGACTAGGTCATATCAATGCGACCTGACTGGCTGAAGTTACATTTAGATGCATATTTAAATTAGTTTGAATTTACATCTTATGAAACTTGTGAGTCATATCACAAAGATAAAATGACCTCAGCTCTGTTTATTGGAAACAGAGAAAGAGTTAGTGAACTCTTGGGATTGATACATGTTGATGTATGTAAGGTCCCCTGTCTACACATGCCAGGACTGGTTCTTTATACTTCATTACGTTCTCTGATGATCTCTTTAGATTCAGACATATGTTCTTGTTGAAACACAAGTCCGAACCTTTTGAGATATTCACAGAATATAAGTTAGAAGTAGAGAACCAAAATACGGGTATAAGTATTATGTCCTATGATGAGATCAAGGAGGAGAATACTTGAGCACGGAAATCCTGGACTATTCTAAAGGAGAATGAGATTCTCTCTCGGCATTACTCCTACGTATACACCATAGCACGTTGGTGTATCGGGGCGGAGCAATCACACCCTATATGATAAGGTGTGCTCTATGATGAGTACTACTGAGTTACCTATTTCCTTTTTGGGAGTTATGCACTTGAGAAGCTGCATACCTATTGAATAGGGTTCAAATCAAATCAGTTGCCTACCATTTCATATGTGATATGATAAGGGAAGAGCCCATATCTTAAGTTGGTTAAGATTTGGGGTTGTCCGGCCTATATCTAAAAACAAAATCCGGACAAGCTCGAGGCAAAGTCTGTAAAGTAAAACTGGAAAGGTTCCAGCTATACAAACTGCAGCTGATGATTTGATAGAACCAAAGGATTCAGTAGATTCCAACGAACCTCAGCCTCTCCGCCGATCTAGTAGGGTTCCTCACCCACGTGAGAGAAACTTCTGTTTCTCTATGACAGTGGGAGCGAGGATTGCATCATGAGATGATGACCCAACTAACTTCGAGCTGGCCATCGAGAGTAAGACTCTGTAAGAATGGCTGGATGTTTATCGATCTGAGATGGAATCCTTATACACCAACAAAGTATGGACTTTGGTTGCTATATCTGAAGGGTTAAATCCCCATCAGGAGCAAGTATATCTTGAGAAGATTACTTGGTGTAGATGGAAAAGTTGAGACTTTCAAAGCTAGACTTGTTAAAGGTTTTCGTCATTGACCAGGCGTGGATAATGATGAAACCTTTCTCCAGTATCTATGTTTAGTCCATCCAGATCCTACTTGCCACGGCTACATACCATGACTACAATATCTAGCGGTTGGGTGCCATGACTGCTTTTCTAAATGATGTTTTAGAAGAGAACGTCTATAAGTACACAGCCAGAGGGCCTCGTAGACAGTGGGAGCAGCGGAAACGTGTGCAAGATGTTTTATAGGATAAAGCAGGCATCGCGGAGTTGGAACGTCTGTTTTGATGAATTAGTCAAAGAAGTTGACATCATCAAAATGGTAGATGAACCTTGTATAAACAAAAAGGTAGTAGGGAGTATGGTGACGATCCTCGTAGAGTACGTGGATGACATACTCTTGATAGGGAAGGAGTTTCCTATGCTACGCTCGATCAATCTCCGCTTATCACAATGATTCTCCAAATAGGATCAAAGTGATACCTACTAAATCCTAGGTTTTGGATCTATGAGATAGATCTAAATGGATGTTAGGATTTTCACTAGTTGTAGTGAGAAGGTATCAATCGACCCTGGGGAGAATCACTGGAATGGTTCCAGGGTGATAAAGACGACTGAATGTCAGTCACAGGCATTGTCTTTACCCTCAGTAAAGGGACGGCATGTTGGAAGAGTTCCAAGCTAGATACCGTGACATACTAGACGATAAAGGCAGGATACATCGCTACTTAAGATGCTACCAAGGAGGATATTTGGGTGTATAATGGTTCATGAGATGAACTACGTTCCAACCATTGTGAGACAATGGAGTTGTGGCTTATGCCAAGGAACGTCCGTCCCATCAGTGATCCAGACATATTCTAAGGCAGTGTCACCTGATCATGGAGATGGTTGATCTCCAGGGAGATCGAGGTTAGGAGAGTAGACTCAGAGGACAACACAGCGGTTCCACTCACAAAGGCCTGTTCCCAGAGAGAAACTTTTATAGGATGGTTGAGTATGAGATACTGCAACCACTGCTATCAGATGGCCCTAGTGCAAGTAGGAGATTGTTAGTTATATGTATGCCCTAGAGGCCATTACTATACATAGGATGTATATTGTAGTGGATGCTGGGACATATATAGGGAGGACTTTCTTGCTCGACATGATAGTATGCTATCTGGTTGCTCTTTACCTTAACGTGTACATTGATTGTCTCTCTGATACATGTTGGTAAAGCCCTTGGGATGTGTACTTGACTACCTGGACTATGATGCGGATCATACTAGTGGGGACATGGTAGTCCATAAGTACATCCTTCAAGGTCCCTAGTCGTGGGTGTATCGAGACAGGGCATCGATATACCAGTGTAGACTAGCATATACCTTCTCGACCCATACAGATGGGCGATGGATGATCCCATATCCATTGGTGTTTGACATCAGAGATGATATACGGGTGCTCAGTGGAGACTGGGTACACTGGACGGACTCGCCGAGAACTCCCAGATGGTATTATACCTTACGTCAGATGGCAGTTCTCTGGTGACACTGGTACAGAGTAGTCTGTTGACCCGAGATCGTCATAGAGTCTTGTGTGGTTTCCACTGTGCTTTGATTTCCATCTTACCACGTCCAAGAGGGCATGCAAAACGGTGGTTTTTGGGTACAGTCCCGAGTCACATGGAGGCAATGAGCGATAGGAGGGGATTCGTCTCTCCCGGTATAGGGAGTTGATGTTGCGCTGTGTTCGATTGGCTATAACCGGAAATCCCTGGCCAGGGTTGCTGAGATTTACTGGTAAGTGTTACCAGTAGTTTCTCGAATTGTTATAGACCTCATATCGACACGACTTATCAAGCTATTGGGGTCTGACGTTTACCACCCCTAGGCGAGATATGCGATATATCAGACGATCAGACCGGACTGTACGGTAGTGTTACTGGTTGGATTCACTGGAGTGTGAGCGGGCTTGCTCGTCGATCTTCTAATCGCTCAATACCCGGGTGGCCGTTACGTTTAGCAGACCGCTTGCGGCTTGTGGATGTTTGATATGATCATCATCCGCTGCCGGCGTATTGACGAGTCTTTAGAGTCCTACACAGAGGTTTCCTGGCTCAAGCGAAACGAAATAGGAGCGCATATGAAATATGTGCGGGACAGAGAATAATATGTGTATATGATACCGCATTCCATTCTCGCGATGAATGTATCGGAAGGTTGTATGCGATATAACCTAGTTATCGAATCATGGATTGATTCGATAAGCCGATACATTGGATATTAGTCGGTTATATGTGATATGACCGGATCGTTAAATCAAGTGTTGATTTAATGATTTAATGTATAATTATATATTTGATATATTACTTTGCATTAACTAGTATCGGTTCACTTTAAATGGATATTCTCACTCGGATGTGCACATTGTATATGTGATATACTTTTGTGCACTTGCATGTATCATGCTTGATGATACATGTTTGCTAGGGTTTGTGTAAAGAATTAAACCATGTTTAAGTAAATGGTTAGGGTTTTTATTTTGTTATTCATTCATTTATCTTTTTAATTGGATTAAAAAAGAAATGGTTAAGAGAACAAAATGGTGGCTTTCTTTGTTTGCATCTTGAATCTTCATGAAGCTTTGACCAAAGTCACCACTTTGTCTTCATCTTTAACCCTAACCATTCATCTAACCTTAGTCAATTCTCTACACTTGACCATGGTTGATTATGATAAGTATTCTATTATTTTCTATTTTCTAAAAAAACTTATCATAATTATCATCTTCTTCTTCTTCTTCACTTGAAGAAGAAACCTTCCTCCATCAATGGCAACTTGAGCAAATGAGTGAGAAATCCAATTCTAAAGTGAACCCACTTCCTATTTCTTCATCCTCTACCTCTTGCCAAGTAGTATAGGGTGTTCTCTTCACAAGTTTCATGACTTGGTGAAGTGGGAGCTTGATCTAGTGATGCCTCGACGTAGATCATCTTCGGCACGAAGCCAACGACCTTGCCCGTCCATTTCTCCGATGAAGCCGACGCTAGAGCCCGGGTTTCCATTTGGACAGCGAGGAGACTTCATTGCGGAGCTATGGAGGTAGAGGACCGGATCTACAAAGGTTGTATTTCCGTTTAACTCTTAGTTAAGTTGTTAACTACTTGCTAGTTTCGCCTAAAATTCTAGTTAACGATCTAGTCTAGGGTTTCTCGGCACCGTAAAATTATAAATTGGCATGGTTGATGCCTTGTGAGACCTCTTGAGAGTGCCTAGGAACCCTACACAGTCTGGTCTGTTCATCTAAGAATATCGCATAGCGGGCCTATGGGGCGATAAACGTCAGTCCCCTAATAACGGTACAAGTCATGCCGGAGTGTAGCCCAGAACACCCTGAGATAATACTGGAAACGCTACAAGTATATCTCGCTTGCCCTGGCCAGGGACTTTGTGTAATGGCTCTCCTAGACACAGCGCGATATCAACCCCTAATACCGGGAGAGACGAATCCTGTCTAACCACCACTGCCTCCAAGTGCTTCGGGACTGCACCCAACTACTACCTATTTGCACGACTCATTTGAGCCGTGGTAGGGTAGCAATCTAAGAACAATCGGAACACACTCGAGGCAAAGTGACAGTGTCAAGTCAACGGACTAAGCTGTACTCATGTCACCTGGGAACTTATAACCGACGATAGGTATAGTACCAACCAACAGTTCTCGACGAGTCCTGTCCAGTGTACTCGTAACCTAACGAGCACCTGCATACTATCTCAAGTACGACGTACTAATTTCTGTAGGACAGACCATTTCCCTGCTGGGATGAGAAGGGCATACGCTACCCGTCTCGATAATCCTACGACTAGGGACCTGTATAAGGATGTGCTTGTAGATTACCCAGCCCCCACTAGTGTGACTGCCATCACAACGCTGGTAATCAAGCAAAGATCCTAAGGGCTCCACTAATGTGTATAGGCGATATGCTAAAAGAAACACACGCACACATTAAAGTAGAAACAAACCAAGTAGCATACTACCATTTTGAGCAAGATTGTCTATACAACTGTGAATATCCCAAGCTTCCATTAAGTAATATACAAACTAGTATGATACAGTAATGGCCTCTATGGCATATACACTAACAATCTCCCACTTGCACTAAGGCCATGTACTGGCATATCGAAGACCTATCATCTCGATCAGCCGCTCGAACTGAGTCTGGGGTATGGCCTTCGTGAATGGATCTGCAGTGTTATCTTCAGTAGCAACCTTCCTGTTCATATCAGATTTTTGCATTTTTATACCGCCCAATTTTTATCACATTGCTTATTGGTGGGTACTCTAGAGCCGTGTTTGCCAGTTAATTGCAGGATACAGGTTCTCAGCTCTAAACAGTGAAATTCATGGAAAAGCACGACAAATTCCGGATTACTACCAATCACAGATAAAACACGGGTCTCCGCTCTCTATCCGTATGTTGTCGCACACCAGTTTAAGGGACAAAATGGAAAATCAATGTCATTTTCATGCACAAAGCTCAATGTCGACACAAGATCCAACATATCTACGCGGAGCTCAAGAAAAATCTTGACAAAAGATCCACATCACATCACCTTTTGTTCTGCTGAAATTTTGGAAAAATTGTGAAGAGCTTCTGAGAAACAACATATACCACACTGAAGGGTACTGCAAACCAAGGGAAATCAACAAAAATGAAGGCCTAAGTCTCCTAAATGGCCGCGGTTCCGCGGCATAGGCACGCTTAGGCTGCGGAACCGCGGCCATGCTGGCTCGTCAGATAGAAACTTTTCAGGGGCTGTTTGGTCTTTTCATGATGATCCAGAATGTTGCCCTAGAATTTCTGTTTCCTGCCTATAAATAGCCCACAATATTGCCAAGCCAAGGGTGCTTATTCTTGTATTTAGATTTTAGGATATATGTTGTTGTTCTTCTTCCTCTTCTCATCTCTTCTCCATTAAAATCTTGTAGTGAGCTTTTGTGAGTGAAGTGATGAATAAAAGAGTTCTTTTTGTTATCATGCTTGTCTTGTTCTTTTGTTAATTATAATTGCTTGTAATTTTCATTTTGCTAAACAAGTTGTTGTTATTTGTTGTTTCTTTCTTTCTTCTTCTAGTTTTTCTTTATCCTTAACAACAATGATGCTTAAGCTTGATTCTTTCCAAGGTGAGGTCTCAAATACTATTTGTAATTTTCTAACCTCTTTCTTTCTATATTCCTCCTTTTGTTTTATTTTCTTTTTCTTATAATGGGTGAGTAGTTTTCATACTTGTTAGGGTAGGATAAGGAAAGTATGAGAGAAGGAAATCTCTCTCACTCTTTTCTTGCCCAACATCTTAATTCGGACTCCCATTAATTGAACCACAATCCGCTCCCTACGGCACCCTATCCTACATGATAGCGGTGATTCCTTAGTGAGACCGGTTGTGGTTGAATTAACCGGAGGTTAAGGATAAGAGCCAAGAACGGACGGACAAGCACCAAAAGGAAGAACTTATGCGTTGGAAAGCCTAGCTTATACTCGCAAGTTCCATCCTAGTCGTGCTAATCCCCGTTGTTGCCGATTACCGTAATACCGATATTAAGAGTGGCAACGAAAGAAGTGAGCGACTCCTAACTCAAACTAACCTAATCCTAACCCTAACAAGCTATATTTATATATCATTTTAGCACATAGTTAAACTCAAAACCAACCTGGACATTTGGACTTAACTCGTTAAAATACATAGAAAACGATTCTCATCTCCCTGTGGACGACCCGTACTCAACCGGCTAGCTGCAAGCGAAACCGCCTTGATTGCGGTAATTAACTAAGCACTCAAAAACTCTACCAATCAAATGGCGCCGTTACCGGGGAGACGGTAGTTTATTTCTTTGTGTAATAACCGAAAAACAAAACAAAAAAATATACATTGTAAAAAACCATCTTGTTATTTTTTGATTAGTTTTTGTGCAAGTGTGCAGGAGAAAAGGAAGTTCAAGTTCAGTGCTAAAGACATGGGAAGTTAGACCCATATCTCGCGGCTACACCGCGTTTGATCCAAACGGAACCAACGGTCTACTGTAAAATTCTGGAGCAAACCCAGTAAGCAAATCAAGATTTAGAAGCTCCAGACAAGAAAAGGACACCCAAAACATCATGTGCAGGAAATTTAAAGGTCCGATCTTACTGTCTGGCCGCGGAACCGCGGCCTAAGCGCTCTCTGGCCGTGGAACCGCGGCTTGGTGGTGCCCTCATCAACCCAAAATCCCTGTGAGTGTTCCTTATTTCTCCCCCACTCCTCTGAACTCCACTGAACTGTGTTTTCTGCAGCATTCTTTGCGCAAATTCTCTTCCCCCTTCCAATAAATTGTTTTTGTGCAGGATTCTTTGCGCCGCGCTAAAAAATTAAAATTGATTGCAGTTGATTTTTACTACTTTACATATAATAATACGGACTTTAAGGGTCTTGAAATCCAGATTGGGTGGGGATTTCATCACCCTTCCCAGGACCCCAGAAATCACAAAAAGCATATGCATTGACCATTGTTTAATTAAAAAATACTAGACTCGGCCCTAAGGACTTCGCGCTCAATAGGACAGAAGACTAGTTACAGGCATCGGCCGTTTATCCTATCCTGACTTTACGGTGTCTAGTAAAGTGTGTCCAAGGCAAATGGATACTTAATTAGGACCACTACTTACGTAGTGGGGAGCCTCCCACTTACGTGGCACTTACCTAGCCGCAATTAGCGGAGAAGAGGCGGTTTGAGGTCCTATTTCTAGCACTTTGGAATAGTGAGGAGCTGTCTAGCTGACCTAGGTGACCCTAGATCTAGGTGTAATTGTGCATATTTTATCTATGATTGTTTGAAGCCGTAAGTCCGTACTTGTTTCTGTAAATCTCTTTCTAAAAAAACACAAAAACCAAAAACTTTTATAAAAACTTGCCCTTTGTCGCCAAAATCCCATTTTTTCACCTACCGCCCATCGTATTTCTCCATTGACGTTTTCTTACCCTTACCTTCTCCGCTTTGACTATACTAAACTTGTTTAGTGTATGTCCGCTTGGACTCGGGACACTAGCGCCCGCCTAGTCCGCATTACGTTAGTCGCTACCGACTACACGATCGACTCAGACGTCGAAACTCCGTCAACGCCTCTTTCACCCTTACCTTTGCCGGCCAACTCCGACGTTGACCGGAATTCCGTTCATACATCCTCACCTTCACCATCACCAACCTGTTCTTCTGCGATGTCAGGATTTAATCCAAACATCTCTTTGACTCCCCCGGGATTGATTCCACCTCCTATGGATGCGAATAACCTACCACACCGCCTGTTGAAGCGCCACAGCGAATCACGCTCCAGGATCGTTTCTATCCCACCCATTCTGCACTTCCCACCTGTCTTTCCCTTCCACCGGTCAATGGGGATAATTTTGAAATTAAGCCCCACTTCCTTAACATGCTTCCGAAATTTCATGGGTTTGAATCTAAAGATGCCTATATCTTTATCAACAAGTTCAAAAATGTTTGTGCTATGATGAAAACTACCCAGCTGTCGGACGATACTATACGGCTACGGGTCATTCTGTTCACTTTGTGCGATCTTGCTGAAAAGTGGCTGTATAGCACTGCTTCCCACTCCATAACCAGTTGGTATGAGTTTGTGAGAGCATTTCTTAAGAAATTCTATCCGAATCATAAAACCACAAGGATCCGTAACGAAATCAATCAATTCTCTCAGCTTCCTGCTGAACCCTTTTGGAAGTGCTTTGACCGGTATAAAGACCTTCTTGTTCAGCGCCCTCACCACGGTATTGAGAAATGGCAACTTTGCCAAACCTTATACGAGGGCCTGAACCCAGCAACCAAGCAGTTGTTGGAAACCATTTGTCAGGGCCACTTCCTATCAAAATCTGACGAGGAAGCGTGGCAATTCTTCGACGACCTTGCGGAACAAACTCTTCAATGGGAGAGCACCAAACGAACTTCTTCTTCTTCTTCCTCCAGTCTACTGGTCAGTCTAGGGTAGGAATTCACCAACTTGATGTCTCTATTGCGATAAAAGCTGAAATGGCTGCAATAACGAGAAAACTTGAAGCGATAGAGAGCAAATTTTCATCTCCTGCTCCTGCCCCTGTTCTTCCCCTTCGTACCATTTATGCTTGTTGTTCCGATCCTTCTCACTTAACCCAAGTGTGTCCTTACAATCCACCATCTCAAGGACAAGATCAGGTTAATGCTGCATTTCAGCAAAGACCGATAAATGATCCATACTCTTCCACCTACAATCCCGGTTGGATGAACCACCCCAATTTCGCCTGGAATCGGAATCAGCATCAATTCCAAGGCAACAAATTCCAGAGGCCCCCTCCTCCGCAACAACAAGTGCAACAACAAACTCAACATCAGTTTCAACATCCCTTCCAACCCCAACCTTTTCAAAATCAGACGAACAACTTTGCACCAAAGAATTCTTTTCCGCAAAACAACTTTGTTCCGTCAAACAACGATAAGGTTTTCTCGCTAGAACGAAGTCTGGAGGCGTTCGTTAAACAATCGAAAAAATCCAACGCCAACATCCAGTCGTTTATTCAGTCTTTGGTGCAACACACTGCTGCACACGAGCAAAGCATCAAGACTATCGAAGCCCATATTACACAGCTGAATGCGGCGTTAAGCGAGCGAGAAAAGGGGAAGCTTCCATCTCAACCACTCCCAAATCCAGGTCACCCACATAATGTACATGTTGCTCTCGAACAACAGAACCATAATGTGAGTGCCGTGACTACATTGAGATCGGGAAGGATGCTGCACAACAACATCGGCACAACAATTGAGGATAATGACACCCCGGCCGCTTCTTCTTCTTCTTCTTCTTCTTCTTCGTCTTCTGAGCCTATTCTCCATTCGTCAAAAGGCACTTCTTCTTCTGCTGCTGCTTTGAACGGACCCACTTCTCACTCCACGAAAACACCAGCTCTGGGATCCGTTCGAACTCCACAATCTCCTCCACAAGAATTGGACTCAACCAATTTTGAAAACTTTCCATTTCCAAACCGGTTGAGGTCCAATAAACAAAATCCACAAATGGAGAAGATTCTTGAGTTGTTTCAGCAGGTTAACATCAACATTCCCCTTTTAGATGCTATCCAACAAGTCCCGTCCTACGCGAAAATCTTAAAGGACTTGTGCATGAAAAAGAGGAAATCTCAGGTACCTAAGAAAGTTTTCTTGGCTAGTGCTGTGAGTGATGCTCTTACCCAATCTTTACCTCAAAAATGGAAGGACCCTGGCTGTCCTACGATTTCTATTACCATTGGGGATAAGAACATCAACCGCGCACTATTAGATCTTGGTGCCAGTGTTAACCTGCTTCCGTACTCAGTATATGAGCAACTAGGTGTATGAGAGCTGAAACCCACACACTGCACTCTCCAAATGGCCGACCGATCGATCACCCATCCTAGGGGTGAGCTAGAGGATGTGTTAATCAAGGTAGGGGACTTCGTATTCCCCGTTGACTTCATTGTTTTAGAGACACAGCCTGTAGCTAACCCCCGAAATCAAATTCCGGTGATACTCGGTCGCCCATTCCTTGCAACCTCAAATGATGTGATCAATTGTCGAAATGGTTCGATGAACCTATCTTTTGGAAACATGATAATTTAACTCAACATTTTTAGGTTGTGGAATCAGCCCACCGAACCTAATGCTCATATACTAGACGTTTGCTCAATCCAGGAGATCACCCGAGAAGAGTGTGAATTCGAGGAGTTTTTGTTCGATCACGATAACCTTAACGCCACTAGTGCGTTCCTCTTCGAACCTGCTGCTATTTCTGCGCCCGACAATGACTACGAGTGTTTCACTTTCTTGAATGATCTTAGCCACTCACCACCCGAGTTTGAATCCTTCGAATTTCGGGATGAGTTACCTGAACCATCCAACTCAGTCGCTTACACTCGTTTTGAACCTTTGCTGGAATCCTTTGAGTTCGAGACCCTTTCACCAATCTTGCCTTCAATCGTTTCACCTCCAACGCTCGAACTCAAGCCTTTGCCATCTCACCTTAAGTACGCTTACTTGGGTGAGAACGAGACCCTCCCTGTTATCATCTCGGCTTCTCTAGCTCCAGAGCAAGAGAAAGCCCTTCTTGCGGTGTTGCACAGCAATAGGCAAGCTTTTGGCTGGTCCATGGCGGACATCAAGGGGATTAGTCCCCTGATCGTTGAACATCACATTCATCTGATGGATGATGCCAAACCAGCCAGGGATCAACAAAGGCGACTCAACCCAGTCATGAAGGAGGCTGTGAAAAAGGAAATCGTAAAGTGTCTGGATAGTGGTATCATTTACCCTATCTCTAATAGCCAGTAGGTTAGCCCCATTCACGTTGTCCCCAAGAAATCAGGCATAACGATCATCACTAACGAGGCGAACGAGTTAATCCCTACTCGCACCCAAACTGGGTGGCGAGTATGCATCGATTACAGAAAACTCAACGCCGCAACGCGGAAGGACCGCTTTCCGCTACCTTTCATTGACCAAATGCTCGAATGATTGGCCGGACACGAGTACTACTGCTTTCTTGATGGCTACTCTGGCTATAATCAGATTCCCATTGCCGAAAAAGACCAGGACAAGACCATATTCACTTGTCCTTTCGGCACGTTTGCATATCGTCGCATGCCCTTTAGGTAATGCAATGCGCCCGCTACCTTCCAGCGGTGTATGATGGGAATCTTCTCAGACATGGTGGAAAAATTCCTGGAGATCTTCAAGGATGATTTCTCCATCTTCGGCGATTCCTTTAACGAGTGTTAGCAGCATCTCGACGCTGTCCTTACCCGATGTAAGGACAAGAACCTCACTTTGAATTGGGAGAAGTGCCACTTCATGGTGTGTGAAGTTATTGTCTTAGGACAAATCATTTCGCAAAATGGCATAGAGGTTGACAAAGAGAAGGTTGAGGTCATTTCCAATCTCCCTCCTCTTAGATGCGTCAGAGACATCTGTGCCTTCCTTGGCCATGCCGGTTTCTATAGACGGTTCATCAAGGACTTTAGCAAGATTGCTAGGCCTTTGACTCTTTTGCTGTCCAAGGACACGCCATTCGACTTCAACTCGAGTTGTGTGACTGCGTTCGAGTCATTAAAAAGCTCACTCACTTCTTCTCCCATTCATTCTTCACCTGACTGGACGCACCCATTTGAGATTATGTGCGATGCATCCGACTTTGCCATTGGTGCTGTCCTTGGACAACACATCAACAAGATGCCGCACGTAATCTATTATACTAGCCGAACGCTGAACGACGCCCAACTTAATTATACAACAACTGAGAAGGAATTCTTGGCTGTTGTATTTGCTTTAGAAAAGTTCAGGCCCTACCTCATCGGCTCTCCAGTCATTGTCTACACTGACCATTCTGGTTTGCGCCATCTTTTTGTGAAGAAAAATGCAAAATCTCGGCTAATACGTTGGATCCTCTTGCTTCAAGAGTTTGACCTTGTCATCAAGGACAAAAGAGGATGTGAAAATGTAGTCGCCGACCATCCCTCACGAGTTCTTTCTTCGCCGTCGCATCAAATTCCGATCAACGACGTTTTTCCGGACGAACAGCTCTTGACAGTATCTTGCGAACCCTGGTTCGTAGATATTGTGAACTATTTGGCCACAGGGTTACTACCGACTGAATGGTCAAGTCAGGACAGACTTCGATTCTTATCCCAAGTAAAACACTTTTACTGGGACGAACCCTATCTGTTCAAGTACTGTCCCAACCAGATTATTCGTCGGTGTGTCCCTGACGATGAATTCAAAAGTGTGCTGTCATTTTGCCACGAGCAAGCATGTGGGGGGCATTTTGGCCGCAGAAATACAGCTGAGAAGATCTTGCAGTGTGGTTTCTACTGGCCACAACTCTTCAAAGACGCTCATGACTACTGCAAAACTTGCTCCCGGTGCCAACACTTAGGCCGGATATCCAGGAGGAACGAGATGGCGCTCCAACCAATCTTGGTTGTGGAGATTTTCGACGTTTGGGGGATTGATTTCATGGGGCTGTTTCCCAGCTCTTTTAGGAACTTGTACATCCCTCTCGCTGTTGATTACGTCTCTAAGTGAGTCGAGGCTGTGTCCAGCCGGACTAACGACAACAAGGTTGTCGTTGAGTTTCTTAAACAAAACATTTTCTCCCGGTTTGGGCACCCCCGAGCGATCATTAGAGACAATGGAACTCATTTCTGCAATAAGACTTTCGAGGCCTTAATGCGGAAATATTCCATTAATCATAAGTTATCTACGCCCAACCACCCGCAAACCTGTGGGCAAGCCGAAATTTCAAATCGGCAAATTAAGCAGATACTGGAGAAGACGGTTTCCAAGAACCGTAAGGATTGGTCGTTGAAACTCACTGATGCCCTTTGGGCATTTCGAACTGCTTATAAGACCGATTTTGGCATGTCTCCCTATCGGCTTGTGTATGGAAATGCTTGCCACCTCCCTGTGTAAATAGAGCATCGCGCATTTTGGGCGATAAAGGAGCTGAATCTGTCTCTCGAAGATGCGGGCAGCCATCGGATGCTGCAGTTGAACGAATTGAGCAAGCTTAGGGATAGGGCTTACGAAAACGCGGTTGTCGTTAAAAACCGAACGAAGGTGTTTCACGATAAACACCTTTTGTGCAAAACTTTCACACCTGGTCAACATGTGCTGCTTTACGACACCCGGCTATATTTCCATCCAGGTAAGCTCAGATCTTGCTGGAAAGGGCCGTATTTTCTGCGGAATGTGTATCCGCATGGCGCTGTGGATTTGGAGAATCCAAAGGACGGTTCATTTTTCAAAGTAAACGGACACCGACTTATACCGTACCTTAGCGCCGAACCAACAGAGGAGCTCCTGGTCTTACATGAGCCGGTTTACCCTGCATAATCTTCCTCTGCCTACCACCAGACTTCGATTATCCAGCCAAGAACAGTGGACACTGTTCCAAATAAGTTTGGGGGTATGTATATACCATTTTGTATATATGCTGTGGATATTCTTTTCCATTTTTACTATTTTTCTTTTCTTTAACAACAAAAAAAATTGTGTTTAGATAATCGACAATTTTAACCCTTCAAAGATCTCTTCATGCAATGACAGTGAGGACACTTTCCAGTTTAAGTTTGGGGGTACGCTCGGTACGCATTTCTAACCTTCGCATTCATATGTATAGTTTGCATCTGCATATTAAAATCCATAAAAATCTGAAAAATTTCTAAAAACATAAAAACTTTTCTGTCAAGTTAGCTAGTGGGAGAACTCAGATTCAACATTTTGACGGTTTTGTTTGATAGATAAGAATAACTAAATCTTATTTTTAGATTTTGAAAACCTGAAAGATAACTCTCCTTTGAAGTTAACTATAGCTGATATACGTCTTTACATCACACTACACATGTCGTGAGTTTTGGAAATTAGATAACAAGTCTATTATATCTAAAAACTTTTAAATGGATAAATGATTTTCCGAGGATCAAATAGGTTTGTTCTGAAATAAGTAATATCAAGAATAGTTTATGAAGTGAAGCGAATATGAAGGAATGTTATTGATACCTTAATTGGAACTAATTCTAAAAAATAACCCATCTGGAACTTGATTGGAATGATTACACACCTAGCCCACTAAACACGTCTTCTATCCAAAAAATTACTGAACTACCGATTATATCTCCGTTCGTATTGAATCATCATGATTTTCACGCTAAATTGTCTTTTGTTTTTGGACCTAGGTAACTTGAGTAATTAAGTCCGCTGGGGTGTTTCTACACCTAATGCCTTAAAACCAACCGGTTTGGTTGCATTGGCCCAAAGCTCGTTAAGAAGCTTAGAAAGTCCAGATTAAAACAAAGTCAAGCAAGTGTTCTCTCCGAGTTAAAATTCCTAACGGTTCTTTGTGTGAGAATAATCTTGACAAAAGACAGGGTTTTATAAAAAAATATTTCTTGCGGAGATTTGAAGGTTTTATTCTATGATAAAGACTATTGCACGTTCACAGAGGTGTGTATGAAATGAAAACAAGAAAAAGATGGATTGAAAAATAAGACCTAGTTTCCTGTTAAGGAAGATAGAAATTCTGAAGTTGAAACCTTACTAGAAAACGAAACTTGAAAAATACTTAACTCTTTATAAAACTTATATGATCCTTTTAAAAATTTTATCTGGGCTTTATTGTGTGACATGATGACTTTAATTGATCCTTCTGGAACTTAACGACACTATTTGCACTTCACGTAAAGACATATAATATCTTAAGTTAAATAAGAAGCGAGGTGTGAAAAATGAAGGTTCGATAGTCTAGACTTAGGATATTAGAATTGTTATTTTCTGAAACAAAACCCTTGGGTTTGGATCATAGTTATTTTGCAAAACTAGCTTGACCGAATTTTGTGGGTAGTATCCGCTGAAAACCCTCAGGAGAAAACACTCCTCCTACAAGGGACACCTAGAGGTTAAAAGGCTTGTTCAACATGCTCAGTGTAATCGCGTCCCTGCGAAAGTGAGGTTAGGAAATTTTTGTGAATAAATTGGCTTTGCTCGGGACAAGCAAATGATAAGTTTGGGGGTATTTGTTCATATCAGATTTTTGCATTTTTATACCGCCCAATTTTTATCACATTGCTTATCGGCAGGTACTCTTTAGCCGTGTTTGCTAGTAAATTGCAGGATACAGGTTCTCAGCTCTAAACAGTGAAATTCATGAAAAAGCATGACAAATTCCTGATTACTACCTACCACAAATAAAACACGGGTCTCCGTTCTCTATCCGTATGTTGCAGCACACCAGTTTAAGGGACAAAATGGCAAATCAATATCATTTTCATGCAAAAAGCTCAATGTCGACAAAAGATCCATCATATCTGCGCAGAGCTCAAGAAAAATCATGACAAAAGATCCACATCACATCACCTTTTGTTCTGCTGAAATTCTGGAAAAATTGTGAAGAGCTTCTGAGAAACAACATATACCACACTGAAGGGTACTGCAAACAAAGGGAAATCACCAAAATTGAAGGCCTAAGTCTCCTAAATGGCCGCGGTTCCGCGGCATAAGCACGCTTAGTCCGCGGAACCGCGGCCATGCTAGCTCGTCAGACAGAAACTTTTCAGGGGCTGTTTGGTCTTTTAATGATGATCCAGAATGTTGCCCTAGAATTTCTGTTTCCTGCCTATAAATAGCCCAGAATATTGCTAAACCAAGGGTGGTTATTCTTGTATTTAGATTTTAGGATATATGTTGTTGTTCTTCCTCTTCTCATCTCTTCTCCATTAAAACCTTGTAGTGAGCTTTTGTGAGTGAAGTGATGAATAAAAGAGTTCTTTTTGTTATCATGCTTGCCTTGTTCTTTTGTTAATTATAATTGCTTGTAATTTTCATTTTGCTAAACTAGTTGTTGTTATTTGTTGTTTGTTTCTTTCTTCTTCTAGTTTTTCTTTATCCTTAACAACAATGATGTTTAAGCTTGATCCTTACCAAGGCGAGGTCTCAAATAGCTAGTTGTAATCTTCTAACCTCTTTCTTTCTATCTTCCTCATTTTGTTTTATTTTCTTTTTCTTATAATGGGTGAGTAGTTTTCATACTTGTTAGGGTAGGATAAAAAAAGTTTGAGAGAAGGAAATCTCTCTCCCTCATTTCTTGCCCAACATCTTAATTCGGACTCCCGTTAATTGAACCACAATCCGCTCCCTACGGCACCCTATCCTACATGATAGCGGTGATTCCTTAGTGAGACCGGTTGTGGTTGAATTAACCAGAGGTTAAGGCTAAGAGCCAAGAACGGACGGACAAGCACCAAAAGGAAGAACTTATGCGTTGGAAAGCCTAGCTTATACTCGCAAGTTTCTTCCTAGTCGTGCTAATCCCCGTTGTTGCCGATTACCGTAACACCGATATTAAGAGTGGCAACGAAAGAAGTGAGCAACTCCTAACTCAAACTAACCTAATCCTAAGCCTAACAAGCTCTCTTTATATATCATTTTAGCACATAGTTAATCTCAAAACAAACCTGGACATTTGGACTTAACTCGTTAAAGCACATAGAAAAAGATTCTCATCTCCATGCGGACGACCCGTACTCAACCGGCTAGCTACAAGCGAAACCGTTTTGATTGCGGTAATTAACAAAGCACGCAAAAACTCTACCAATCACCTCCAAGCCTCGATCTCCCGGCGATCCACGATCTCCCTGATCAGGTGATACCGCCTCAAGATGTTTCTAGACTTCTGATGGGACCTGGGTTCCTTCGCTAAAGCTATAGCCCTGTTGTTGTCACAATATAGAGGTATTGGATCAATAATGGACGGAACCACCAGAATTTCTGTCAAGAACTTCCACATCCAGACGGCTTCTTTTGCGACATCAAATGCAGCGATATATTCCGCTTCCATCGTAGAGTCAACAACGGTTTCCTGTTTGGAACATTTCCAACACACCGCCCCTCCATCGAGAGTAAAGACATAACCCGACTAGGATTTGGAGTCATCCTTGTCACTCTGGAAGCTGGAGTCAGGAAAGGCCTCCATTTGGAGAACTTTTCCGCCGTAAACCAAAACATATCTTTAGCCCTTCTCGGGTATTTCAGAATGTTCTTTACCGCTATCTAGTGCTTCTCCCCAGGGTTTGACTGATATTGGCTTACCACACTCAGTGCAAAAGCTACATCTGGTCTGGTACACAACATCACATACATTATAGAGCCTACCACAGAGGCGTAGGGTATAATAGACATGCGATCCCTTTCCAAATCAGTCTTGGGAGACATCTCTTTGGAAAGGGTGATCCCGTGACAAGCTGGTAAATTACCGCGCTTGGAATATTCCATACTGAATCTTTTCAGTATGGTGTCGATGTACCTGAACTGTGAAAGTCTTAATATCCTCTTGGACCTATCACGATGGATCCGGATCCCCAGAATGTAACATGCATCACCCATGTCTTTCATGGAGAACCTGTGTGACAAGAACCCTTTGACAGATTGTATCATATGAATGTCATTTCCTATCAAGAGAATGTCATCCACGTATAAAACGAGGCATACGACAGTTCGTGCTACAATTTTACTATAAATGCATGGCTCATCTGCATTTTTGATAAAGCCAAATTCTTTGACTGTCTCATCAAAACAGATGTTCCAACTCCGCGATGCCTGATTTAGTCCATAAATGGACATAAGCAACTTGCATACATTCCCGCTGCTCCCACTCTGAATGAAACCCTCTGGCTGGTCTATATAGACACACTCCTCTAAATTTCCATTTAGAAAAGCATTCTTTACATCCATCTGCCAAATCTCATAATCGTGGAAGGTAGCAATGACAAGAAGGATCCGAATGGATTTGAGCATAGCCACTGGAGAAAAGGTTTCGTCATAGTCCAAACCAGGTCTTTGCCGAAAACCCTTTGCAACAAGTCTAGCCTTATAGGTCTCAACCTGTCCATCTACACCAATCTTCCTTTTGAAGATCCATTTGCAGCCTACGGGTTTTACCCCATCTGGAGTAACGTTCAAAGTCCATACTTTGTTGGTGTACATGAACTCTATTTCGGTCCGCATTGCATCCAGCCATTTTACCGAGTCAATGCTCTGAATGGCCTACTGGAAGCTAGTCAGCTCATCATTATCAATGATGCAATCCTCTCTATCCCCGTCTATGATAAAACCGTAGTATCTCTCGGGCGGATGAGACTGCCTACTACTCCTGTGGAGCGACGCAGGAATGTCCTGTTCTTTCGAACCCTGTGGTTCTACTAAGCTTTCAGTAATAGCTTGTGGTTCTGGAATTTCTTCCAGTTCTATTGCGCTCCCACTTATCTGATTTTCCAAAATTTCAGTTTCCAAGAAGCAGGCATGACTAGAAACAAAAACCTTTTGTTCCTCTGCGTAATAGAAGAAATATCCCTCAGAGTTCTTTGGATATCCCACAAACTTGCACTGTACTAAGCGTGCCTCGAGTTTGTCCGCATGCTGCTTTTTGACAAAACCTGGACATCCCCATGTCTTAATGTGTTTAAGATAGGGTTTCTTCCCACTCCACATCTGATATGGTGTGGTAGGCACTGTCTTAGTTGGAACTCGGTTCAAAAGATATGCAGCTGATTCTATTGTATATCCCCAGAATGATCGCGGCAACTCAGCGTTACTTATCATGGAACGTACCATATCTAATAGGGTTCGGTTCCGTCTCTCCGATACACCATTATGTTATGGGGTGTATGGAGGATTAAGTTGAAAGAGAATTCCATTCTCTTTTAGGTAACCCAGGAACTCGGCACTAAAGTATTCACCACCTCGATCAGATCTCAGTGTTTTGATACTTTTGCCTGTTTGTTTTTCTACTTCATTCTTGGATTCCTGGAATTTTTCAAAGGCTTCAGATTTATGCTTCATAGAGAATACATATCCATACCTTGAAAAATCATCCGTGAATGTAATGAAGTAAGAATAACCACTTCGCGCATGTGTAGACATTGGACCGCATACATCGCTGTGTACGAGTTCCAAGAGCTCGCTCGCCCTTAATCCGTGTCCAGTGAACGGAGTCTTTGTGATCTTTCCTTTGAGACATGATTGACAAGTTGCATATGATTTATATTCGAACGGATCCAAATATCCTTCTTTATGTAACTTAGTTAACCTTGTCTCATTGATGTGACCCAGTCTACAATGCCATAAGAAAGCATGATTTAATTCTGGAGACTTTCTTTTGTGTGTATTCTGGACATTGAAAATCTGTGGTTGGTTCAATACATATATACCGTTGCTTAATGTACCCGACCCAATCAGAACATGATTAAGGTGAATGTTTACAACATCGTTTACAAATGCAAAATCATAACCTTCTTTAGACATTAAAGATACAGATATGATATTACAAGTCGCACTGGGTACAAAATAACAGTCACGCAAAACCAAAACATTTCCATCTGACAATCCCAAGTGATAGTCCCCCACGGACTCAGCATCCATGCCAGCTCCGTTTGCAACTCTGAGGGTCATATCACCTGCCTTCAAAACCCTACGCTTTCTCAGTGCCTGCAAAGAATTACAGATATGAGATCCTGATCCGGTATCCAATACCCAGGAAGTAGAGTTTATTGATAGACATTTTTCAATAACATACACACCTGAAGCCGAAGCTACAACTTGCTTCGGGTCCTGGTTCATGGCCTTCCAAGCCCTGCAATTTTTCTTCCAGTGTCCTTTCTTATGACAATAAAAGCACTCTTCCATCCCCACAAGCTGTCCCGCTGTAAGTCCACGTTACCTCTCCCGGTACTTACGGGCTTACGAAAATGATGAAAAACGAATTTTCAAGAGGTGGTAACATGGACTCAAAATACGGATCTTTGTTAAATAACTATCTAACAATCCAAACAAGAGTTTTACCTACTTGGTTAGGGGTTATACCTTAACTTGAACTCCTTCTCTTGGTCTCCTTGTGGTGGTCGGATGGTTCTCTCCTCGTCGTCTCTTTGTGCCGAAGATGGATCCACCTGAAAGCTTCTATCTTTGGCTTCACTTCAAACTAGAAGAAAATAGAACACTTGGTTTGCTAAACCTTATGAACTAGGATGAGTAGAGGAGTGTGTTGGGTTTTATCTCTATGGTTCTTGCTTCTCAACACATGAGACAAATGAACCATAGACTAGAGAGAGAGCAAGAGGAAGAGGGAGAGCTCAAGCATGAGAGAGAAAGGAAATGAAAGAATGAGCAAGACTTTTTCCATCCTAGCTCTCATATTCCAAAATAATCATAACCCATAATAGTAATTGAGTATTATGTGATGGTTCAAGTCAAAATGGCCATATCATTTTATGCACTCATTTTGCAAAAAGAAACAAGCAAGCAAAAGTCTTTGCCATAAAATGATAGCCATTGTAATGATGATGGTCAACTAGTCCAACCTAGTCAACCAGTCAACAAAGTCAACAAAGTCAACCTTTCAACAACCATGTCACAATTATACTTAATTAATATTATTGTTAATCATATTTCATATTCTCATTAGGGTTTAGCAAAAAGTCAACAGTCAACAACCCTAATGAGAATCCTCTGCCTCTGTCTCTCTGTCAACTGTGCATACACACCCGCATCCGCGTTCCGAGGAACACGAATACAAACGAGATAAAACCAATCCCAAAACATACACTAGGATTTGGCTTAAACCAAAGCCCACTAGTGTTAACTGTCCGGACACTAAACGTGCATAAGTGCACGGATGTGACCGAACCCTGTCGCAAAAACCATGCGACCTCTACACTTTTGCCTAAAGGCGAATAGCTCTCTGTGTGGGACTCTAAAGACTCGACATTACGCTGGTAGTGGGTTTAACCACAGGCCGAAAGCGGCACTAGCTGTGCATAACGGTCCCAATGTAGATGCCGATAAGAAGTCGGATGAGGTGAAACCCATCTGAACTCCTACTGAGCCTGAATGTGACAATCTGCATACAGTCCGGTCTGTTCATCTGAGAATATCGCAGGGTGGGCCTAGGGGCGGTAAACGTCTGTCCCCTAATAGCGGTACAACTCGTGTCGGAGTGTAGCCCAGAACACCCTGAGATAATGCTGGAAACCTACCAGTATATCTCGCTTGCCCTGGCCAGGGACTTTGTGTAATGGCTCTCCTAGACACAGCGCGATATAAACCCCCAATACCAGGAGAGACGAATCCTGTCTAACCGTCACTGCCTCCAAGTGCTTCGGGACTGCACCCAACTACTACCTGTTTGCACGACTCCTTTCAGCCGTGGTAGGGTAGTAATCTAAGTACAGTGGGAACACACTCAAGGAGAAGTGACAATGTCAAGTCAGCGGACTAAGCTGTACTCATGTCACCTGGGAACTGATAACTGACGATAGGTATAGTACCAACCAACAGTTCCCTACGAGTCCTGTCCAGTGTACTCGTAACCTAACGAGCACCCGCATACTATCTCTAGTACGACGTACTGACAGCTGTGGGACAGGCCGTCTCCCCTGCTGGGATGAGAAGCGCATACGCTAGTCTACTTCGGAGTATCGATGCCCTGTCTCGATAGTCCTACGACTAGGGACCTGCATAAGGATGTGCTTGTAGATTACCCAGCCCCCACGAGTGTGACTGCCATCACAACGCTTGTAATCAAGCAAAGATCCTAAGGGCTCCACTAATGTGTATAGGTGATGTACTAAAATAAATACATGTACACATTAAAGCGGAAACAAACCAAGTAGCATATTACTATTTTGAGCAAGATTGTCTATACAAGGTGAATATCCCAAGCTTCCATTAAGTAATATACAAACTAGTATGATACAGTAATGGCCTCTAGGGCATATACACTAACAATCTCCCACTTGCACTAAGGCCATGTACTGGCGTATCGAAGACCTATCATCTTGATCTGCAGCTCGAACAGAGTCTGGGGTAAAGCCTTGGTGAATGGATCAGCAGTGTTATCTTCCGTTGCAACTCTCCGAACCTCGATCTCTTGGCGACCCACGATCTCCCTGATCAGGTGATACCGCCTCAAGATGTGTCTGGACTTCCAATAGGACCTGGGTTCCTTCGCTAAACTTATAACCCCGTTGTTGTCGCAATACAGAGGTATTGGATCAACAATGGTCGGAACCACCTGAAGTTCTGTTAAGAACTTCTTTATCCAGATGGCTTCTTTTGCGGCATCTGCAGCAGCGATATATTCCGCTTCCATCGTCGAGTCAACAACGGTTTCCTGTTTGGAACTCTTCCAACACACCGCCCCTCCATTGAGGATAAAGACATAACCCGACATGGACTTGGAATCATCCTTGTCACTCCGGAAGCTGGAGTCAGCAAAGGCCTCGATCTGGAGGTCTTTTCCGCCATACACCAAGAACATCTCCTTAGTCCTTCTCAGGTACTTGAGAATGTTCTTTACCGCTATCCAGTGTTTCTCCCCAGGGTTTGACTGATACCGGCTTACCACACTCAGTGCATAAGCTACATCTGGTCTGGTACACAACATCGCATACATTATAGAGCCTACCGCAGAAGCGTGGGGTATAATATACATGCGATCCCTTTCCAAATCAGTCTTGGGAGACATCTCTTTAGAGAGGGTGATCCCGTGACAAGCCGGTAGTTTACCGCTCTCGGAATCTTCCATACTGAATCTTCTCAGTATGGTGTCGATGTACCCGGACTGTGAAAGTCCTAATATCCTCTTGGATCTGTCACGATAGATCCGGATCCCCAGAATGTAAGAGGCATCACCCAGGTCTTTCATGGAGAACCTGTGCGACAAGAACCCCTTGACAGATTATAGCATAGGAATGTCATTTCCTATCAAAAGAATGTCATCCACGTAAAAAACGAGGAATATGACAGTTCTTGCTACAAATCTACTATGGATGCATGGTTCATCTAGATGTTTTATAAAGCCAAATTCTTTGACCGTCTCATCAAAACAGATGTTCAAACTCCGCGATGCCTGCTTTAGTCCATAGATGGACTTAAGCAACTTGCACACCTTTCCGCTGCTCCCACTCTGAATGAAACCCTCTGGCTGGTCCAAATAGACACACTCCTCTAAATTTCCATTCAGAAAAGCGTTATTTACGTCCATCTGCCAAATCTTATAATCGTGGAAGGCAGCAATGGCATGAAGGATCCGAATGGATTTCAGCATAGCCACTGGAGAAAAGGTTTCTTCATATTCCAAACCAGGTCTTTGACGAAAACCCTTTGCAACAAGTCTAGCTTTATAGGTCTCAACCTGTCCATCTACCCCAATCTTCCTTTTGAAGATCCACTTGCATCCTACGGGTTTTACCCTATCTGGAGCAACGTCCAACGTCCATACTTTGTTGGTGTACATGGACTCCATTTCGGTCCGCATTGCATCCAGCCATTTTACCGAGTCAACGCTCTGAATAGCCTGCTGCAAGCTAGTCGGCTCCTCACTATCAATGATGCAATCCTCTCTATCCCCGTCTATGAGAAAACCGTAGTATCTCTTAAGCGGATGAGACTGCCTACTACTCCTGCGGAGTGGCACAGGAATGTCCTGATCTTTCGAACCCTCTGGTTCTACTAAGCTTTCAGTAATAGCTCGTAGTTCTGGAATTTCTTCCAGTTCTATTGTGCTCCCACTTATCTGATTTTCCAAAAACTCAGTTTCCAAGAAGTGGGCATGACGAGAAACAAAAATATTTTGTTCCTCTTCGCAATAGAAGAAATATCCCTTGGAGTTCTTTGGATATCCCATAAACTTGCACTGTACTGAGCGTGCCTCGAGTTTGTCCGCATGCTGCTTTTTGACAAAAGTTGGACATCCCCATGTATTAATGTGCTTAAGATAGGGTTTCATCCCACACCACATCTGATATGGTGTGGTAGGCACAGTCTTAGTTGGAACTCGGTTCAAAAGGTATGCAGCTGATTTTAGTGCATATCCCCAGAATGATCGCGGTAATTCAGCGTTACTCATCATGGAACGTACCATTTCCAATAGGGTCTGATTCCGTCTCTCCGATACACCGTTATGTTGCGGAGTGTGTGGAGGAGTAAGCTGAGAGAGAATTCCATTCTCTTTTAAGTAATCCAGGAACTCGGCACTTAAGTATTCACCGCCTCGATCAGATCTTAGTGTCTTGATACTTTTGCCTGTTTGTTTTTCTACTTCATTCTTATATTCCTGGAATTTTCCAAAGGCTTCGGATTTATGTTTCATTAAGAAGACATATCCGTACCTCGAAAAGTCATCCGTAAAAGTAATGAAGTAAGAATAACCTCTTCGCGCATGCGTAGACATTGGACCGCACACGTCGCTGTGTACGAGTCCCAAGAGCTCTCTCGCTCTTACTCCATGTCCAGTGAACGGATTCTTTGTCATCTTTCCTTTGAGACCGGATTGACAAGTGGCATACGATTGATGTTTGAACGGATCCAAATATCCTTCTGTATGTAACTTCGTCAACCTTCTCTCATTGATGTGACCCAGTCTACAATGCCATAAGAAAGCCTGGTTTGTTTCCGGAGACTTTCTTTTGTGTGTATTCTGGACATTGAAAATTTGTGGTTGGTTTAATACGTATATCCCATTGCTTAATGTACCTGACCCAATCAAAACTTGATTAAGATGAATGTTTACAACATTACTTACAAATGCAAATTCATAACCTTCTTTAGATAATAAAGATACAGATATGATATTACAGGTTGCATTGGGTACAAAATAACAATCACGCAAAACCAAAACGTGTCCATCTGACAACCCCAGGTGATAGTCCCCCACAGAGTCAGCATCCATGCCAGCTCCATTTGCAACTCTGAGGGTCATATCACCTGCCTTCAAAACCCTACGCCTTCTCAGTGCCTGTAAAGAATTACAGATATGATATCCTGATCCGGTATCCAATACCCAGGATGTAGAGTTTATTGATAGACAGTTTTCAATAACATACACACCTGAAGCTGAAGCCACAACTTGCTTCAGATCCTGGGTTTTAGCCTTCCAAGCCCTGCAATCCTTTTTCCAGCGTCCACTCTTGTGACAGTAAAAGCATTCTTCCTTTCCCACAAGCTTTCCCTCTACCTTTGTTGCTTTTGTCTTTCCCTTCGTATCCACTTTAATAACACTGCCCCTTTGTTTGGCGGGGGCTTTCTTCTTCTTTCCCTTGGCTTTCGCCTTGGACCTAGAAGAGGAAGATCCTCCTACAAACAAAGTGGATGTTTCCCTACCTTTCAGTAGGGAGCCCTCTGCACTCATTAGCATGTTGAGGAGTTCTGAAAGTTCAACTTGTTTTTCTTGCAAGTTGAAGTTCAGGATAAACTGGGCGTAAGTGGAAGGAAGGGACTGGAGAATCAAGTCCGTATAGAGCTCGTTCTCTAACGTGGTCCCAAGGTCCGCGAGCTCCTCAATGAAGCCAATCATCTTAAGCACGTATTCCGCAACCGATGATCCGACGATCAATCTCGTCGAAAACAGCTTTTTCGAGACTTCGTTTCTGGCGATACGAGATTGCTCTCCGTACAGTTCTTTTGTATGGAGAAATATGGATTCAAGGTCCATATTCTCGTGCCTCCTCTGATGTTCATTGTCCATAGAGGCAAGCACGAGGCACTTGGCCTTCGCGTAATCGATTTCCCAGGTCTTACGGATTTCCCTATCCGCGACGCTGGTTTTGGGACCTGGGACAGGGGGTGCTTTGGTGGTAAGGAGATACCCCAACATGTCATAAGTGATTGCCATTTTGACATTTCTGAGCCAATCTTTGTGGTTTGGCCCTGTCAGCATGTTTTTATCTAGTGGTAACTTAAGTCCAGTCATGATGTTTGGTCGCTGCAATTAGGAGAGAGAGAAGAAACACTTTAGCATGATGCTCTCGCAAGTTTAGAGTGGTTTTTAATTTGTCTAAACAGGATGGCTCCCACTGTCTCTGGAATCCCTCCCCAAACCAAAAAGGAAGAATTAGTCAGGATCAATCTCATCGTACAATACTTGCTTAACCGTTCAGCTAGGCTAGTGTCGGTAATTCAAGGGAGGTTTTCCAACGCTTTCGCGAAGTTCCTTAATTAAATAACCTCTTTTTCCTGGGGGCGTAGCCCCGCTAACACCTTTCTAGACACCTACTTGGTTTATAACATTGATCGTTAAGTGAGAAATTTCCCGAGGAGTAGCATATACTCACAGTAGGATCGGGATCCAAATATCATTGCGTGACAAAACTGAAGGAATCCTACCAGAATCATCACACTCCAAATGGTATGCAGCGCTAGCAAGTTTCAGTTCTTTTGAAACTCCCGATGTGGATTTTTGCCCCATGCTCTTATGACCTTGACTTTGGCCAACAAATCATAAGTCACATGTCAAGTTCTACTCGTCATTCTCCAGGTTAATTTGAACCCACCCGTACCTACCCTTGACTTTGGCCAACAAGGCAGTACGACTGTCCCAAACCAACACATCTATCTATGCTGCACATGAATACCCAATAGCTACCAATCACTATGCCTTGACTTTGGCCAACAAACATAGCTTGAATACTATTGACCATCCATATGAAACGACTGAGGGCTACGAATGGTTTTGGCGAAACCGTGAGCATAGTGAACTTGATATAATCGATGGAATGAGATTGCTTTTAAAAGGGGTGGCTTAAGTTCCGCGTTTAAAAGTTATTTTTGAAAAGAAACCGAGTGGTTTTGAAAGTGTTCCAATGACTCAACTTTGGTTTATTTTCTTGCTTTAGTTTAATGTGTCCCATAATTTAATCCTACCAATGCAGAAAACAACGAAAATATGACGTATGCTTAAGCCATCCGCATTCGCCACGGGGCCCCGTCATTACCCGTCAGGTTACTTAACTAACGACAGAGCGGGTGCTGGACTAGCGCGGATGCAAAACAGAAGCAACGCCTAAATAGATATCATATATAGATATACATATTCGTCACATGCAATGATAGCCATTCCAGATCACAGATGAATACATTGGATATACTAGGATTCCGCAATCCGTACGAGCCTGTAACGAAGAGCGGATTACACGGTCACGATGATTAGCCAAGACCCCACCCAAGACCCCTACGGGTGCGGCAAACTACCCGCCAAGTACCCGAAGCGAAGAAACCTCCCTCAACACCGTGAGTAGGCCACTCGGCACTTCAAGATACCCGGTAGTTTGTGCACCCCACCATGGGTCTATCCTAGGAGCAAAAACAGTAAAGAAATTATACAATGACGGCTACAACCCCATACCGGTTGTGCGGCCATATAAATAATATTACATCAATTACAAATTACGTGAATTGAAAGAAAAAGAAAAATCTCATCTCACAACCCCCCGGCTAATTATCCGCGACAATCCAATGAATTTATATACACATACCATCAACATTACAGATCACAGATATGTATAACCCCCACTAATCGATATATAGCGATTAGCAGACGTTC
This sequence comes from Agapanthus africanus, assembly GCA_030015575.1. Lineage (NCBI taxonomy): Eukaryota > Viridiplantae > Streptophyta > Magnoliopsida > Asparagales > Amaryllidaceae > Agapanthus > Agapanthus africanus. The sequence continues at coordinate 224,626,662 of JASDDO010000029.1, forward strand.
AATACATATATCAGATCACAGATATAACCCGTTAGCATAAGTCTTTAGAAGTTCGATCAAAATACGGATTTTTAGACCCCAAAAACAAATTTTGCTTTCTGGAAAATCTGGACAGAAAAATCATATTGTAAAAATCCCAAAACACCCCGCTAAACACACTGCATGAAAAATCTCCCACGGCCGAGTCAACTCGGCCGTGGTTCCGCGGCGGGAGCATGCTCCTGCCGCGGTTCCGCGGCGCTTTGACCGAGTCGTGGGACCATTTTTCTACAGTGTATTCTAAAAAGCCTGAGCCGATTTTTAGTATAAGATTTATTATGTTTTGTACAGAAAACAGAATCGGCAGAAACTTGATTTTTCGGGCATGTTTCGCGACTTTTTCTCCGATCGAACTTCTAGTTACTTTGCTAACATGTTAGATAATGTTTAACTAGGCTCTGATACCACTGTAAGTCCACGTTACCTCTCCTGGTACTTACGGGCTTGAGGAAATGATGAAAAATGATTTTTCAAGAGGTGGTAATATGGACTCAAAATACGGATCTTTGTTAAACAACTATATAACAATCCTAACAAGGGTTTTACCTACTCGGTTAGGGGTTTTACCTTAACTTGAACACCTTCTCTTGGTCTCCTTGTGGTGGTCGGATGTTCTCTCCTCGTCGTCTCTTTGTGCTGAAGATGAATCCACCTGAAAGCTTCTACCTTTGGCTTCACTTCAAACTAGAAGAAACTAGAACACTTGGTTTGCTAAACCTTGTGGACTAGGATGAGTAGAGGAGTGTGTTGGGTTTTATCTCTATGGTTCTTGCTTCTCAACACATGAGACAAGTGAACCATAGACTAGAGAGAGAGCAAGAGGAAAAGGGAGAGCTCAAGCATGAGAGAGAAAGGAAATGAAAGAATGAGCAAGACTTTTTCCATCCTAGGTCTTATAATCCAAAATAATCATAACCCATAATAGTAATTGAGTATTATGTGATAGTTCAAGTAAAAATGGCCATATCATTTCATGCACTCATTTTGCAAAAAGAAACAAGCAAGCAAAAGTCTTTGCCATGAAATGATAGCCATTGTAATGATAATGGTCAACTAGTCCAACCCAGTCAACCGGTCAACAAAGTCAACCTTTCAACAAGCATGTCACAATTATACTTAATTAATATTATTGTTAATCATATTTCATATTCTCATTAGGGTTTAGAAAAAAGTCAATAGTCAACAACCCTAATGAGAATCCTCTGCCTTTGTCTCTCTGTCAACTGTTCATACACACCCGCATCAGCGTTCCGAGGAACACAAATACAAATGAGATAAAACCAATCCCAAAACGTACACTAGGATCTGGCTTAAACCAAAGCCCGCTAGTGTTAACTGTCCGTATACTAAACGTGCACAAGTGCACGGATGTGACCGAACCCTGTCGCAAAAACCATGCGACCTCTACTCTTTTGCCTAAAGGCGAATAGCTCTCTGTGTGGGACTCTAAATACTCGACACTACACTGGCAGTGGGTTTAACCACAGACAGCAAGAGGCACTAGCTGTGCGTAACGGTCCCCAGGTAGATGCCGATAAGAAGACGGACGAGGTGAAACCTATCTGAACTCCTACTGAGCCTGAATGTGACAATCTGCGTACAGTCCGGTCTGTTCGTCTGAGAATGTCGCATGGCGGGCCTAGGGGGGCGGTAAACGTCAGTCTCCTAAAAGCGGTACAAGTCGTGTCGGAGTGTAGCCCAGAACACCCTGAGATAACGCCGGAAACCTACCAGTATATCTCGCTTGCCCTGGAAAGGGACTTTATGTAACGGCTCTCTTAGACACAGCACGATATCAACCCCCAATACTGGGAGAGACGAATCCTGTCTAACCGTCAGTGCCTCTAAGTGCTTCGGGACTGCACCCAACTACTACCTGTTTGCATGACTCCTTTGAGCCGTGGTAGGATAGTAATCTAAGTACAGTAGGAACACACTCGAGGGGAAGTGACAGTGTCAAGTCAGCGGACTAAGCTGTACTCATGTCACCTGGAAACTGATAACTGATGATAGGTATAGTACCAACCAACAGTTCCCAACGAGTCCTGTTCAGTGTACTCGTAACCTAACGAGCACCCGCAAGTTATCTCAAGTACGACGTACTGACGGCTGTGGGACAGACCGTCTCCCCTGCTAGGATGAGAAGCGCATACACTAGTCTACTCCGGAGTATCGATGCCCTGTCTCGATAGTCCTATGACTAGGGACCTGCATAAGGATGTGCTTGTGGATTACCCAGCCCCCACGAGTGTGACTGCCATCACAACACTGGTAATAAAGCAAAGATCCTAAGGGCTCCACTAATGTGTATAGGTGATATACTAAAATAAACACATGTACACATTAAAGCAGAAACAAACCAAGTAGCATACAACTATTTTTAGCAAGATTGTCTATACAAGGTGAATATCCCAACCTTCCATTAAGTAATATACAAACTAGTATGATACAGTAATGGCCTCTAGGGCATATACACTAACACCCGCTACTTTTGCTACCTTTGCCTTTCCCTTGGCCTCCACTTTACTAACACCGCCCCTTGGTTTGGTGGGGGTCTTCTTCTCTTTTCCTTGGCTTTCGCCTTGGACCTAGAAGAGGAAGGTCCTCCAACAGACAAAGTGGATGTTTCCCTAACTTTCTGTAGGGTGCCCTCTGCACTCCTTAACATGTTGAGGAGTTCCGGAAGTTCAACTTCTTTTCCTTGCAAGTTGAATTTCAGGATAAACTGGGCGTAAGTGGAAGGAAGGGACTGGAGAATCAAGTCTGTGTAGAGCTCATTCTCTAACGTGGTCCCTAGGTCCGCGAGCTCTTCAATGTAGCCAATCATCTTAAGCACGTGTTCCGCTACAGATGATCCGACGGCAAATCTCGCCGAAAACAACTTTTTCGAGACTTCGTATCTGACGATACGGGATTGCTCTCCGTATAGTTCCTTAGTATGGAGAAATATGGATTCAAGGTCCATATTCTCGTACCTCCTCTGATGTTCATTGTCCATAGAGGCAAGCACGAGGCACTTGCCCTTCGCGCAGTCAATCTCCCAGGTCTTATGGAGTTCCTTATCCACGACGCTGGATTTGGGACCTGGGACAGGGGGAGCTTTGGTGGTAAGGAGATACGCCAACTTATCATAAGTGATTGCCATTTTGACATTCCTGAGCCAATCTTTGTAGTTTGGCCCTATCAATATATTCTTATCTAGTAGTAACTTAAGGCCGGTCATGACGTTTGGTCGCTGCAATTAGGAGAGAGAGAAGAAACACTTTAGCATGATACTCTTGCAATTTTAAAGTGGTTTTAGCTTGTCTAAACAGGATGGCTCCCACTGTTTCTCGAATCCTTCCTCATACCAAAAAGGAAGAATTAGTCGGGATCAATCTCACCGTACAATACTTGCTTAACCATTCAGCCAGACCAGTGTTGGTACTTCGAGGGAGGTTTTGCGACGCTTTCGCGAAGTTCCTTAATTAAATAACCTCTTTTCCCTGTGGGCGTAGCCCCGCTAACACCTTTCTAGACACCTACTAGGTTTTTAGCATTGATCGTTAAGTGAGAAAGTTTCCCGAGGATTATCACACTCCAAATGGTATGCAGCACTAGCAAGTTTCAGTTTCTTTAGAAACTCCCGATGTGGATTTTTGCCCCATGCTCTTATGACATTGACTTTGGCCAACAAATCATAAGTTACATGTCAAGTTCTACCCGTCATTTTCCAGGTAAATTTGAACCCACCCGTACCTACCCTTGACTTCGGCCAACAAGGCAGTACGACTGTCCCAAACCAACGCATCTATCGATGCTACATATGAATATCCAATAGCTACCAATCACTAAGCCTTTACTTTAGCCAAAAAACACAGCTTGAATACTATTGACTATCCATATGAAATGACGGAGGGCTACGAATGGTTTTGGCAAAACCGTGAACGTAGTGAACATGATATAATCGAAGGTACGTGATAGTTTTTAAAAGGAGTGGTTCAAGCTCCGCGTTTTAAAAGTTTTCTGTTTTGAAAAAAAACCGAGTGATTTTGAAATCGTTTCAACGATTTAACTTTGATTTATTTTCTTGCATTAATTTAATGCGTCCCATCAATTAATCCTACCATTGCATAAAACAACGAAAATATGACGTACGCTAATCCATCCGCATTCGCCATGGGGCCCCGTCATCACCCGTTAGGTTACTTAACTAACGACAGAGCGGGGGCTGGACTAGAGCGGATGCAAAACATAAGCAACGCCTACTAGATATCATATATAGATATATACATTCGTCAGATGCAATGATAGACATTCCAGATCACAGATGAACACATTGGATATGCTAGGAAACCGTGTTTCGTTCGAGCCTGCAACGAAAGACGGATTACACGGTCGCGATGAATAGCCGAACCCCACCATAGACCCCTACGGCTGCGGCAAACTACCCGCCAAGTACCCGAAGTGAAGCAACCTCCCTCAACAACGTGAGTAGGCCACTCGACACTTCAAAGCACCCGGTAGTTTGTGCACCCCACCTTGGGTCAATCCTAAGAGCAAAAACAGTAAATGAAATAATATATAATGGCGGCTACAACCTCATCCCGGATGTGCGGCCATGAAAATAATATTACATCAATTTACATATTACATCAAATGAAAGATAAAGAAACTCTCATCTCACAAAAACCCCGGCTATTCATCCGCGACAATCCAATAAGTTCATCTACACAATCCAACAACACAGATCACAGATATGCACAACCCCCACTAATCGAGTATAGCGATTAGTCGACGTTCAGTGCATATATCACATTACAGATATAACCAATTAGCCAAAGTTTGTAGAACTTTGATCAAAATACCAATTTGTAACTACCCTAAACACAACATTGTTCTCTTGATAATCTGGGCAGAAACAAAATACATTAAAAATCACAAAACATCATACTGAACACTCTACAGGAAATCCGAGTCGCGACCGAGTCAACTCGGCCGCGGATCCGCAGCGAAACGCATGGTTTCGCCGCGCTTCCGCGGCACTTTGACCGAGTCGTGGGCTCGTTTTTCTTGGTTGTTCCTAAAATACCCTGCACGGATTTTTAAAGTGTGTGGAAATATTTTTAGGGCTGTTTTAAAAATCGGCAGAAAGTATAGGATTTTGATGTTTTTTGGCGATTTTTTTTCGGATTGAAGTTCGAAACACTTTGCTAACATGCTACTTGTTGTTTAGCTAGGCTCTGATACCACTGTAAGTCCACGTTACCCACCCCGGTTCTTACGGGGAGGTGGAATAGGTTAAAAACGGTTTTTTAACACAAGGTAACATGGACTAGAAATGGAGGATCTTTGCTAAACAAAAACTAACAAACTAACCATAAGTTTAGCAACTCGGTTAGAAAGTTATACCTAGGTCTTGAACTCCTTCTCTTCTTGCTCCTTGGAGTGGTGTGAACGGCACCTCCTCGTCGTCTTCTCTTTACCGAAGGAAGATCTACCCAAAGGCATCTACCTTGAGCTCTTACCTCAACCAAGAGATAACTAAAGTGCTTGGCTTGCTAAACCTAGAACCCTAGAATGAGTAGAGTGAAGTCTTGATTGTTTTATCTCAAGAGCTCATGGTTCTCAACACATGAGAGAAGAGAGCTTTGAGAGAAAGAGGAAAAGCTCAAAAACATGAGAGAGAAAGAGCAAGAGAGAATGAGGATCTTTTTACAACCATACTCTCATACGAGAGAATTATGAAATAATAATAATAATTAAAAGAAATTGTGATGGTTAGTTTGGAATGACCATGATCATTTCACATTAAATGAAATTTGCAAGAATCAAGAAGCATCTTTCATATGAAATGATGATGGTCAAAATATCAACAAAGGTCAACCGGTCAACCAAAGTCAAAAGGTCAACATAAGTCAAATGGTCAAGCTAACCATGACACAATTATGTCACGCCCCGCTTCCCAGAGTACGCAAGATTGAGCACGTGACATAGCCAACCATGCTACCTGTGGGTAGGAAGTATCCATCCACAGTCACATTACGGCTGTAGAGATATCAAGAACAAGATAAATAAACTATCTAACACATGTCCAAATCCATAATAACCAGAGTCAATGATAAATAAGTGCGGAAGCAAATGATCCAATGCAATAATAGAAAGGTACGTCCCGTAATGCGGGATCACACCTGGAAATAAAATGCAATAAATGAACTAACCACTACAGAACTCACAAATCAGCCTGTTGGCTGAAGTACTCCTGCTCAGTCGTCGACAGTGGTACGGAATCTGGGCCATGCAAAACCCAGACGTCAGCGCGTCATGACATCAAGTATAAAGTATAAACATGGTAATAAGCAATGCAAGTATGAACATGAATAAAGCAATAATAAGAGATAACAAGCAGGGTAATGTGCAATGGTGACTAAACTGTCCTATCAGGTTTTCTACTCTATAGTCTTTGAAACCAATTGATGAATCGTCGATGTAACTCAATAGTATCCCGTGCGTGCCCGGGACCACGGTCATGACCCTCGGGGCTGGATCCGAGACGTGCCGCTAAGCAGTAAAAGTAGGTAGTAGGATGGACGAGTGATGTCAGCATCATCACTCCCGGACTGGCCAAGCCCGTAAGACTGATCAGAACAATGTATCGAACTGTTGAGTTACAAGTCGGTTTCACCTTTGATTTCCCCATACCCCCAAACTATGTATGTCAGGTCAGGTGTTCAGTAGTCAAGGACTAATGCCAACACAAGTCAAGTAAAAGTAGGTCTGTCTGGATCGACAGCAGGAATGGTTAGGTTTGTCGGCATTAGGCATGAAATCAGGTAACAGGTCAGGTAATGTATAAAGGTGTCATGTCATGTCAAGAGTGTACGGTACCATATCATGTCAAGTAGGAAGTGTAACAGGTCATGTCAGGAAGCACAAGATGTCATGTGGGTGCTCATAATCAAACTATCATAAACATGTGTATAAATAAACAAGCATGAGTACTATTAGAACAATAAACTGGAACATGTAATATGATAGGCAAATAGATATAATTTCAAGGATATGGATGCACAGTTATTGATTAGGGTTACACTTATAGTTCCAATATTAATTAGGATGCAATTTATTAAACATGGAGTATTAATATCACATTATTATGTAGTAATGCGATCTATGGATGCAATTATATTTATCTTAAATGCGATGGATGCAAACGGGTATCCGAAGAGTTATAAAACTATAAAATGGTAGTGTGGGATGTACAACTAAGCAATATGTGATATAAATATTTATATAATAATATTAATATGGATAGCATATTCAAAGCGATTAGTAACTATAAAAGCTGTATTGATTAACCATGCACAAGAAGGTTCCGTTCAGAAATTCAGCGTCACACTAATTTGTAAAATAGCTTAAAAATAACAAACGTTCTCCAAAAGAGACGTATCTTATACCAAAACAAAGATAATTCAATAAGGTTTTCAGTTTTATAAGTATAAGCATATCAGGTTATACCTACAAAAAGTTATGAATATTCAAAGTTGAAAGTTTGCTGCTGGAATTTCCCTGGACAGCAGTTTAGAGACGTGTTCATTTGCATTTTACGTTAATTAAACAATTTATTTTGCAAGTAAATATTTCATAGAGTTATAGTATTCTGAATTAGCTTCGTAAAGAACTAAAGAACGTATCCTAATGATTTTTCTATGATTTATAATGAATTTTATAAGATAAGGTGTACAGTAAATTTCAGATTTGTCATATCCGATTTTTCAACGACATTTCATATGTAAACTATAAGATTTTCAAATGTATAATATTATAAAATGAAGATTATAAAAGTATATAGCATGTATCAAGATTAACTTGCCTCGATGGGTCGCGAATCGGGAAAACGGAACGTTAACCGTCGGCGGGGAAAACTCGCGACGGCGCACGGTTCACGGAATGAACCCAAACGACGAACAAAGGAACCACACGGGTCGGGGTATCTCGCTGGAACGTCGAGAAACGTCACCGGCACGACGGAATTCCGGTAACAAAAGAACAGTTAAAACAAATGAGAAACGAGACATGAAGCAAGAAGAGAAAAATGATAAAGAGAAGTACGAGAGAATATATGAGGGAGAGGGAGAGAGAGGAAAAAGTGGAGAGAGAGAGAGAGAAAGTGGGGCCCACGGGGTTAAAGGGGAGGTTGCGATTGGCTGAGAGAATAAATTAAGAAGGATATAAAGATTGTAAAAATATTATATGGTTAACTTAAAGATTTAAAAGATAGGTAATGAACAGTAAGATATCAGGTTAGTTAGAAAAATATATGCGATGGTTTTAATAATATTAAAATTTAGGATTTTGGCGCCAAATGAAACATTTCCAAATTGCGCCCGGGTTGGGTCCAAAAATTCGAAATTCAAATAATAGGATTTTAGGCGGGTTCCAAATTTTAAAATGAAATGTTTTATGATTAAAAGCATACTCTCAAAACGGACACACGTGCGTGCACGTAGCCATCCAAACTTACCCGTTTTACTGAACGGGACGAGAACACAATGCACGGACGCTACCACGAGATTAGGGGTGTCAAGTAGGCCAAGATGAATATTTTCAATTTTATTTTAGATGCTAAAATTTGTTATATGTAGAAATGACTTTGCCGGGTAAATTTTACAGTAAGCAACAAACAAGCAAATTAAATGAAATGAGTACCACATTATGCTCAAACAGTAACAGAAATAGTATTATTGGGCTCGGGTGTTACATCATACCCAACTACAAAAAGAATTTCGTCCTCGAAATTCCAAGAATTCAAGATAGATAACTACAGGAAAAGGTGAGGAAACTCCTGCCGGATCTCGTCTTCTCGCTCCCAAGTGGATTCTACATGCGATCGATTACCCCAAGAGACTAGCACAAGGGGGATAACCTTGTTCTTAAGAATCTTTTCTCTTCGATCCTTGATTTCGACTGGTCGCTCCTCAAAAGTTAGGTCCTCCCGTACGGTCAACTCCGAATGATCCAATACGTGGGTTTCATCTCGAACATACCTCCGTAGTTGAGATACACGAACCACATCGTGCACACCTGCCAAGGACTGTGGTAACGCCAAACGGTACGCTACCTCTCCAACACGCTCCAATATCTCGAAGGGTCCAACGAATCGAGAACCAAGCTTTCCCTGACTCCCAAAGCGAATCACCCCTCTAGTCGGTGATATCTTCAAGAATACCAAATCACCCACGGTGAACTCCAGAGGTCTTCTTGACGTATCTGCCCAACTCTTCTGTCGGTCCTGTGCTGCCTTCATATGATTTCTGATAGGGTTAACCTTCTCAACTGTCTGCACAACCAAATCTGGTCCCAATAATCTTCGTTCACCGACATCGTCCCAACAAACAGGTGAACGGCATTTACGACCATACAAAGCTTCAAATGTAGCCATCTGAATAGTTGCCTGAAAACTGTTGTTGTAAGACAACTCCACCAAAAGTAGATGATCCTCCCAAGACCCCTTGAAGTCCAACCTGCATGTTCTCAACGTATTCTCAAGAGTTTGGATCGTTCTCTCCGACTGACCATCAGTTTGAGGATGATAAGCTGTGCTAAACTTCAATCGAGTCCCCAAACTTTCTTGTAAACTCCTCCAAAAGTGCGACAAGAACCGAGTGTTCCGATCGGACACGATGCTTACCAGTACGCCATGCAATCTTACAATCTTCTGCATGTACCGCTCTGCCAAAGTCTCCGTTGATTGACCAACCTGGAAAGGAATAAAGTGAGCTGCCTTGGTCAACCGATCGACAATCACCCATACAGCATTGTTGCCCTTTGGACTCCGCGGTAAGGCCGTCACGAAATCCATGGTTATATGATCCCACTTCCACTGAGGAATCGGAAGTGGTTGCAACAAACCAGCAACCCTTTGGTGTTCAGCCTTGACTTGCTGACACACCAAGCACTTAGCCACGAAGCGAGCAATTTCCCGTTTCATGCCTTCCCACCAGAAATGCTGTCGAATATCTCGGTACATCTTTGTACCTCCTGGATGTATAGAATAAGCTGAACTGTGTGCCTCCTTCATAAGCTCTTCACGAACATCCCCCTTTGGCACACACAAACGGCTACCATACCTCAACGAACCATCTTCGTAGACCAGTAAATCTGTTCGTAGTCCAGCCTCAACCCGCTCTCGAAACTTCTGCAGTCTAGGATCCTGCGATTGTGCCGCTTTAATCTTCTCAACCAAGGACAACTGTACTTGCAACTGCATCAACTGTCCCGTAGCACGTGGTAGCACAACCTCCAAGTCAAATCTCCGAAAATCCGCAATGATCTCCCTCTGTGCAGTCAATATCTGAATTGCTGGTAACCGACTTAGCGCATCTGGCACGACGTTAACTTTTCCCGGATGGTACTTAAGATCAAGGTCGTAGTCGGCCGTCAGCTCCAACCATCTGCGTTGCCTCATGTTCAACTCCTTCTGCGTGAACACGTACTTCAAGCTCTTATGATCTGTAAAAACTTCGACTCTTATGCCCAAAAGGTAGTGTCTCCAAATCTTCAAAGCGAAAATCACAGCCGCAAGCTCCAAGTCATGAGTCGGATAGTTCTTCTCATGAGTCTTCAGCTGTCTCGATGCGTAAGCGACGACTTTCCCGTTCTGCATTAAAACACATCCCAATCCTTTTCCAGATGCGTCGCTGTGAATCATCAGTCCTCCGGAATTGTCTGGTACGGTCAGGATAGGGGCGGTTATCAACTTCTGCTTCAACGTCTCAAAGCCAACGCACACTTATCCGTCCATACAAAAGGTACCTCCTTACGCATAAGCTTGGTCAGCGGTTCTGCCAAACGAGCAAAGTTCTCCACAAATCTCCTGTAGTATCCGGCTAATCCAAGGAAACTTCTTATCTCAGCTATATTCCTTGGAATAGGCCAATCTCGAACTGCTGCAATCTTTTCGGGATGGACGGCGATTCCATCACCCGACACGACATGTCCCAGAAATTTCACTTCTTCCAGCCAGAATTCGCACTACTCATCTTCGCATTAAATGAAATTTGCAAGAATCAAGAAGCATCTTTCATATGAAATGATGATGGTCAAAATATCAACAAAGGTCAACCGGTCAACCAAAGTCAAAAGGTCAACATAAGTCAAATGGTCAAGCTAACCATGACACAATTATCTTAAATTAATACCATTAATCATATTTCTCATTCTTATTAGCGTTTGGAAAAAGGCAACGGTCAACAACCCTAATGAGAATCCTCTGCCTTTTTCAACTGTGCATACACACCCGCATCCGTGTTCCAAGGAACACGAATACAATGAGACAAAACCAATCCTAAAACAAATACTAGGATCTGGCTTAAACCAAAGCCCACTAGTAATAACTGCCCGGAAACCAAACGTGCACAAGTGCGTGGATGTGAACGAACCCCGTCGCAAAAACCATGCGACCTCTACTCTGTTTTGCCCAAAGGCGAATAACCCTCTGTGTGGGACTCTAAAGACTCGACACTACGCTGGCAGTGGGATTAACCACAGGCCGCAAGCGGTACTAGATGTACGTAACGGTCCCCAGGTGGATGCTGATAAGAAGACTGATGAGGTGAACCCATCCGAACTCCTACTGAGCCTGAATGTGACAATCTCCGTACAGTCCGGTCTGTTCGTCTAAGAATATCACACGGCGGGCCTAGGGGGCGGTAAACGTCAGTCCCCTAATAGCGGTACAAGTCGTGCCAAAGTGTAGCCCAGAACATCCTGAGATAATACTGGAAACGCTACTAGTATATCTCGCTTGCCCTGGCCAGGGACTTTGTGTAATGGCTCTCCTAGACACAGTGCGATATCAACCCCCAATACCGGGAGGGACGATTCCTGTCTAACCGTCACTGCCTCCAAGTGCTTCGGGACACCCAACTGCTACCTGTTTGCACGACTTTTTTGAGCCGTGGTAGGGTAGCAATCTAAGAATAGTGGGAACACACTCGAGGCGAAGTGACAGTGTCAAGTAAACGGACTAAGCTGTACTCATGTCACCTGGAAACTGATAGCTGACGATAGGTATATTACCAACGAACAGTTCCTGACGAGTCATGTCCAGTGTACTCGTAACCTAACGAGCACTCGTATACTATCTCAAGTAGGACGTACTAATGGCTGTGGGACAGACCGTTTCCCCTGCTGGGATGAGAAGTGCATGCGCTAGTGTACTACGGAGTATCGATGCCCCGTCTCGATAATCCTACGACTAGGGACCTGTATAAGGATGTGCTTGTAGATTACCCAGCCCCCACTAGTGTGACTGCCATCACAATGCTGGTAATCAAGCAAAATCCTAAGGTCTCCACTAATGTGTATAGGCGATATGCTAAAAGAAACACATGCACACATTAAAGTAGAAACAAACCAAGTAGCATACTACCATTTTGAGCAAGATTGTCTATACAACTGTGAATATCCCAAGCTTCCATTATGTAATATACAAACTAGTATGATACAGTAATGGCCTCTAGGGCATATACACTAACAGCAACATCACAGCACAACACAAAACATCAACGTGAATGTCATGTTCGCAAACCCGTCTAAAAGAACTATAGCGATTAGACAAGTTGTACCGATCAAATGACATTCATGGTCGCAGATAGTAATGCAAGTACTGAATAATACACATTTAAAATTTTGATCAACTAAACTTTTCCAAATAGGCCCCAAATGCAAATCCAACACTCAAACAAATCTAAGCCAAAACTATATATCACAAAAATCATATTTTCATGAACCAGAGCTACAGAAAAATTTTGGGGTACTGTAGCGCAAAAAGCGCCACGGAAGGGCCGCAAAATGCGACATTTTTCTCCGGTTCCACGGCGGAATTTTGGAATTAGGTCTCCAAAATTTTATGTAGCTCTATTTTTTCCTGCACAAAATTCTAAGATAAGCAAAGAAATTTTTAGAACATTGAAAATCGACAGCAAGCACATGAACATAGATTCGTGATTGGGAAAATTTGTCAATCGAGATTTTAACCTTGTGCAAACAAGTTAGTAGGGTTAATGGGTTTGCTCTGATACCATGTAAGTCTACGCTAGCGCCCCGGCCATCAATCCGAGGCCAAATGCGGAACAAAAACTTTTCAAAACGGCGCTAACGTAACTCTAAAACCCGGATCGTGCCATTAACCCTACTAGTAATACAGAAAAGAGTTTGGGGAGATTATACCGATCGATCCGTGTCTTTCAGTCTTCAATCTTTGCGCCAAACTCCTCGCAGCTGCCCCGACGAAGTTCGCTCTCCGGTCTTACTTGTCGAAGAGGCTCCACGTCGATGATTCTTTATACGGGCTCCCGCTTCAAAAACCGAAGCAACTCGAGCAACTACTTTGCTAACCTAGGTGCCCAAGATGATATAGAGATAGTTTGTGATTACTTTGTCCCAATACACACTAGGATTCTTAACTCATCAGAGGGATAGAGTGGAGGTTGAAGAAGAAGCTATTGATGGAAATTGTGAGCTCAAGAAGAAAGCTAGTCAAGAAAAAGAGCATGCTTATTGTGTGAGATAAAATGTGAGAGGTCTAATAAAATCTCAAGACCAAACCCAATCCTTTAGTAGCTTCCCTCTCTCACTTCACATATTAATCCCACACAATAATCAATCAAGAGAAAAGACATGACATAAGAAAACACACCATGAGCCACTAAAAAAAGCATATACCACATTTAATGCTCTTGATCATGACTTGCACTCATAATTTCCACTTAATAAACATTAATCCAAATGTTTAAAACAATAAATAGAATGGCATCTTCTAAAGTAAACTCGTGACGGATCACAAGAATACCCATCATCTGTATATACATACCTGCATCCGTATTCCGACTGAATACAAATACAATGAGACAAAAATAATCCAACAATCCAATACTAGGATCCGGCTTAAACCAAAGCCCACTAGTATGATCCGTCCACAAGTGCACGTATATGATCTAACCCTGCCATAAAACCATACGGCCTTTACAACGTTTCGCCCGAACTTGGGAAAACTTTCTGTGGGGGACTCTAAAGACTCGTCAATACGCTGGCAGTGGGTTTAACCATAAGCACGTCAGTGGGACTAGCTGTACGTAACGGCTGCCCATGTATTGAGTTAAAGGGAGGCTGATGAGCGAACTCTTCCTGAAACCCGACTGAGCATGTCAGTGAAAATATCCGTACAGTCCGGTCCGTTCGTCTATAATTATCGCATATCGGACCTAGGGGATGGTAAACGTCAGACCCCCAATAGCAGTATAAGTCGTGTCGAAGTGTATCCCATAACACCCTGAGAAACTGCTGGAATACATACCAGTAAATCTCGCTTGCCCGGCCAGGGACTTTGTGTAATGGCTCTCCTAAACACAGCGCGATCTCACCCCCAATACCGGAAGAGACGAATCCCCTGCTGATCCGCTCACTGCCTCCATGTAGCTCGGGACTGTACCCAACTAAAACCTGTTTGCACGACTCCTTGAGCCCTGGTAGGGTAGTAGTCAAAGCATAATGGGAACTCACATGAGACAAATGACGATCTCAGGTCGATAGACTAACTTGTACACACGTCACCAGGGAACTGCTATCTGACGATAAGTATAATACCAACCAGCATGTTCCCGGCCAGTCTGTCCGGTGTACACATAACCCAATGAGCACCTGTATAATATCTTAGGTGAACTAACTGACACCAATAGTTTGTGAGACCGGCCACCGCCCCTCGTCGGGTTCTCGATCCGTATACACTAGTCTACTCTCGGAGTATCGATGCTCAGTCTCGAAACTCCCACGACTAGGGACACTTTAAGGATGTGCTTATGGACTACCCAACTCTCACGTATGTGATCGCCATCATACTGCTGGTAGTCAAGCAAGAATCCTAAGGGCTCTATCAAAGTGTAATAGTGATCTGTAATGTCACCTAAAGCTTGTACATTATGATAAAGATAAATCAGATAGCATATTATCATCTCGCGTAAGACTTTCCTACCAGTATACGTCCTGTTGGAGATAGTGCCCTCAGAGTCAATTATTAGGTCACAGGTACGTGATTGTAATGATTAAAGGGGGACCTATCCCGGTAGGACAGTCTTACTCGAGATGATAGTATACTATCTGGTTTACCTTTATCATCGTGTACTGCTTTAAGTGACCTGACATGTCGCTATTACACGTTGATAGAGCCCCTAGGATTCTTGCTTGACCACCAGCAGTATGAGGGCGATCATATAAGTGGGAGCTGGGGGTCTATAAGCTTATCCTTAAATGGTCCCTAGTCGTGGGAGTTTCGAGACTGGGCATCGATACTCCATTAGTAGACTAGTGTATACAGTCGAGACCCCGACGAGGGGCGGTGGCCTGTCTCACAAGCCACTGGTGTCAGTTGGATCACCTAAGATGTATACAGGTGCTCATTGGGTTATGAGTACACCGGACAGGACTCGCCGGGAACCTGCTAGTTGGTCATATACCAGACGTCAGATGGCAGTTCCCTGGTGACATGTGTGCAGGTTAGTTCATCGACCTGGGGATCGTCATTTGTCTCGTGTGAGTTTCCACTGTACTTTGATTACTACCCTACCACGGCTCAAAGGAGTCGTGCAAACAGGTTTTAGTTAGGTACAGTCCCGAGCCACATGGAGGCAGTGAGCGTATCTTCAGGGGTTCGTCTCTCCCGGTATTGGGGGTGAGGTCGTGCTGTGTCTAGGAGAGCCATTACACAAAGTCCTTGGCCAAGGCAAGGAGATTTACTGGTAGGTATTCCAGTAGTATCTCAGGGTGTTCTGGGCTACACTCCGACACGACTTGTACCGCTTTTGGGGGTCTGACTTTTACCAACCCCCTAGGCCCGCCATGCGATACTCATAGACGAACGGACCGGACTGTACGGATATTGTCACTGACAGGCTCAGTAGGGTTGTCAGGCTGAGTTCACTCACAGACGTCCCTTTTAGTCAATACTTAGTAGCCCGTTACGTATTGGCTTATACCTCTGACGTGCTAGTGGTTAAATCCACAACCGAGGTGTTGACGAGTCTTTAGAGTCCCCCACATTCAGTTACTCAGCTTTCGGGCGAAAGGTTGTAGAGGCCGTATGGAGATATGGCAAGGTCCGATCAGATACGTGCGATATTGCACGGATCAGGATCGGACAGTTTGTACTATAGGCCGTATGGTTATATGGCAGGGTTCGATCAGATACGTGCGGTATTGCACGGATCAGGATCGAACAGATATTACTAGCCGATTTTGGTATAAGCCGGATCCTAGTATAGTACAGTGTAGATTTTGTCTCATTGAATTTGTATTTCGGTCGAAATACAGATGCAGGTGTGTATGCACAGTATCGGGGTTTTCCTGTAATTTATTACGGGACCAGTTTTCTGGAGTTGCCAGTTTGTTTTCCGTTTCGACCGATTTCCATTGTTCCGTTCATTGGCCGAAGTTTGGTGGAGGAGGGCTTATTTGCATTGTTGCAAATAGGCATTTGTGGAGGGGGGTCTTTGCATATATTTGTATCATGATAGTCTCTCATTGACCTTGACTTCTAGTTATCATGATGGCTTGACTTTTCCTTTCTCATCATGGTTGGACTTTGTGAGGTGATGGTGGTGGTGTTGAGTGTGGTTTTGGTATTGTCATCATATTCTTTCATGATGCCCTCTTTGCATTATTGTCATGGTGGCTTCTCATTCTTTTTGCAAGACCTCTCATTCTCTCCCTCCCTCACTAGAGCATGGCCGGCCTCCCCCTTGAATGGGCTGTCCAAAATTGAGGTGGGGAAATGTTGTTCTTTTTCATACACCAAAATTCTCCAAGTTCCTCCACAAAACTCCTTGCATCATCCCTCCACTACAATGGCATCTCCAATACCCCAAAAGTGAGACACAAGCTCTACCAAACATTCTACAGCAAATCTTGGGCACGTCGAGTAGCCGGCTTCATGCCCGAGTTGCCTCGGCATTGAGGTGGGAGCCCGTAAACAAAGTAGGCGATGCGGTGCACTTCCGGCGACGAGGAGGAGACATGACTTTCCGCAGGAGATCGGGACCATGACGAGAAGACCGGAGGACTTGGATCGTCGGTATATCTCTAACCCATCTTCTAGTTAGCTTAGACTAGTTAATGGTTTCGATCCGGGTGTTTAGTGCGCGGTGGTGCCGGTTTGCTAAGTACGCAAAATTTAAGTTTTCACCGCTTCCGCATTCCGGCGTCGGATTGACGGCCGGGGCGCCGCCGTGCACTTACAGTGGTATCAGAGACTCCCCATTAACTTAGTCTAGCTTTGTGTAATGTGTTTTTCAGTTCCGATCGATCGAAATGTCCAAAAGCCCGTATTTGCTCACGACAGTTTTCTGTTGAAATTTTTTGGTCCCCAAAAATTTTTCAGGTTGTAAAATATTGATGTACTAGAAAATCTAAGAGCTCTGTAAAAATTCGACGAAGTAACTCCACAGTTGGAGCGCGCAACCGCCGCGAAAACCCCCTTACCGCCGCCCTTCCGCCGCACACTGTGGAGATCACTTCACCAATTTTTTACAGAGGCCTTCTGGGCTTAAAATATGGGTTTTGGAATATTAAAATTGGGCCAAGGATTTCTGTGAGTGCTACAGTTTTGATTGGGGGCCCACTTGTTAATTTTTGATCGATCGGATATTTTAAACACATTTTTCACAGTATTTACATTATATCTGCGACCGTGAATGTCACTTGATCGGTAAATCCGGTCTAACTGCTATAGCCCGGTTAGACGGATTTGCGAACGTGACTTTCACGTTGATGTTTTGTTTTTGCTGTGATGTTGCGGATCGGTCGTGGGGGATAGCCTGGATGCAATGCTAGTACAGTGTGCTGTTGTATTATGTACATTTGATATTGCGGGGCGAGCGTCCGACATGTGGACTGCCGTCACTGCCTGTTTGTATTATTATTTTGGGGCACGACCTGGTTGCGGTCGATGTACCCGTTGTATGTATATTATACTTTCTGTACTAGGATTGCCCCGCGGAGGGGTGCACAGATAGCCGGGTTCTGGAGGGCAACAAGCCCGCATCTCATAGCATTGAGACGGAGGGGGCTTCACTCTAGGATTGGCGGGCTATTCGCCGCACTCGTAGGGGGTACAGGTTGACCCAGGAGGGGTGACCAAGTTGCCGGATTCCGTGAAGTGCTGGGTGGTCCATTCACGGCGCTGAAAGGGGCTGCCTCGCTTCAGGTTTTGGCGGGTGACTTGCCGCGCCCGTAGGGGTCTAGGATTTCATTGCACAGGCTATCCACACGACCAGGGGAACGTCGGGTTTCAGCAGTGGCTCTGTGAAACCCGGGGATCCCAGATATCTGTATTGTTTCTGTGATGCTGTTCATTCTCTGTGATGTTGCATTTCTTTCACGCCTTGAGCGAAATATAATATATTGGTATATATATTAGTAGATGTTGTATATGTTTTGCATCCGCGCTAGTCCAGTCCCCGCTCTGTCGTTAGTAAGCTAACCTAACGGGTAATGACGGGACCCAGTGGCGAATGCGGATGGCATATACGTACATCAGTATATTTTCGTTCTTTTTGGTGTGATCAATTGATGGGACTGCATTGATTCGGATCAATGCAAGTTAAAACAAACCTAATCTGATGTTGTTGGAACACTTTTCAAAAAGCTGTTATTGCAAGGACGTTTACTTTTGTTTTGCATCGTGGTATTCATTGGAATATCCTGCTCCTCAGTCGACGAGGCAAGGGCCGAGATCCCTTCACCGGGAGTGACCCCTTGGACAGAAGTTTGCGTCAGGGCATTAACTTCACTATAGCCGATTACTTTTGCTTTGCATCGCGGTATTCATTTGGGATATCCTGCACCCCATTCTACGGGGAAAGAGCCGAGATCCCTTCACCGGGAGTGACCTCTTTAGCGGATGTTGTCGTCACTATATTTTTAAAAAGCTATCCGTTCCTTCAACGATATCAAGTTCATTACGTTAAAGGTTTTCGCCAGAAACCATTCGTAGCCCTCCGTCGTTTCATATGGATAGTCAGTAGTATTCAAGCTGTGTATGTTGTCCAAAGTCAAGGCACAGTGTTTGGTAGCTATTGGTTATTCATATGCAGCATAGATAGATGCGTTGGTTTGGAACAGTCGTACTGCCATGTTGGCCAAAGTCAAGGGTATGTACGGGTGGATTCAAATTAACCTGGAGAATGACGGGTAGAACTTGACATGTGACTTATGATATGTTGGCCAAAGTCAAGGTCATAAGAGCATGGGGCAGAAATCACATCGGGAGTTTCAAAAGAACTGAAACTTGCCAGATATGCGCATACCTTCTGGAGTGTGATACCGTGAGCGGATTCCGTCACGTTGTCATGCGATGAGAGTTGGATCCCGATTCCCACTGATGAGTTAGTTTACTCCTCGGGTAACCCCGACTAATTCTTCTTTCAGGTTTGGAGGAGAATTTGAGGTACAGTGGGAGGTTTCCAGATTAGATAAATTGGTAACCATTCTGATCTAGGTTAGAGTGCACGCTGAGTGTTTCTTTTCTCTCTCTCTCTGGCAGCGACCATTGACCCGACCCTAAGACTTTGACTCAGTGACCAAGTTGACCGAACCTTCTTAAACACCGGCTTTTGGATTGTCAGAGTTGCAAACCTCATTGCCACTCCTACTTTTACCCTTTTCTCTAGGACACCCCGTTTTACTACGAACGTCCACTTCCATTGGACAAAACCATCGTATGGTTAGATACGAACTCGAAAGAATTTATTCGAGGATGGTTTCAGGTTCTGGGGAAAACGGATAGGATTATTCAGTTGTCTTTTCCTTTTACCCTCTCTCAGGTTGCGAGTACTCCTTGGTTTAGGGGTAGTACACCTATTACGCAAATTGGATTGTCTTCTTCCAAACCTTAGGCTGGTGCCGACCGGTAGGGAATGAAGAAAACCAATTAGCATAACGATGGTGTGCAGAAGGTATTAAGTTCAGACAAAGCAAGGGATTAGTAAGTGGGCAAAGTAAATTGCAACAGATATTCACGACCAAACCAAATATTTCGTTACCACTCCCACATCACCTTTGTATTTCTCCAGGACACTCCGTATCACTACGAAGATCCACAGTTTATTTGGATACTCCATCGTATGGTTATATACGAACTCGAATGGAACTTGTTCCAGTTCGGGGATGGATTCTGGTTTAGGAGAAATAAGAATAAGGTTTATTCGGTTGTCTTTTATCTTCACCCTCTCTCATTGCGAGTGTTCCTAGGATTGGGACAGTACACCCATTATGCTTATTGGATAGTCTTCTTCCAAACCATAGGCTGGTGCCGAACGGTAGGGAAGGAAGAAAACCATTTGGCCTAAAAGGGTGTGCAGAAGGTAAAGACTAAAGACATATGAAGGGATTTGGAGAG
Organism: Agapanthus africanus; assembly: GCA_030015575.1. Lineage (NCBI taxonomy): Eukaryota > Viridiplantae > Streptophyta > Magnoliopsida > Asparagales > Amaryllidaceae > Agapanthus > Agapanthus africanus. Next base: position 224,647,132 of record JASDDO010000029.1, read on the forward strand.
GTGGCAAAGAACTATACGGTTACAGTCGTGAATCTGGAAGAGGCATTACTAGGAATACCAGGATACCCCAACGAAACATTTCAATGTTTCAGTTTCACTGTGTACTATTAAAAGAAAACTGATTTCCCGATTAGACACTTACTCCAGGGTATGTATTTACCAGGTACGATTCTCACATCTGTATGGTTTTACAGATGATGAGTGGGAGTAGGTTATTGGGAATTGGGTGATCATCCTCATTATATCGGGATTCGTTGTAATCGGTGATATTTGAGGAAATCACCTGGGCTGTTTGCCGGTCGGCAAATATTTGGTTTTGAATATCCGCTGTTATGCACCAATTTCAAAATGATATATATGTACGTCTATTTTCATAGAGTGAGATATACCTTTCTGAAATTATGTCTACGACATTTACCTATATCAGTGGATGGTTAGGTAAGGAGCATTAAACAGCGGTGTAATTCTTCTTAACCATAAGTACAGTTTTCAACCTACGACACACAGTGAAAGAGTTATCAGACTCAAGGGAATTATACAGAGTATTGTATGTTGTCCAGTGTCCATTAGGACAGAGGGGTTGGTCCTCATACTATATTCTGTTTACTTTTAACTTCTCTAGTTCTTAGACATGTGTTTCGTTGAAACACAGGGTCTAAGTTTTGAGGAGTTATAGGTACTTGAATAGAGTAGAGAACCAGGTGTAGCAAGTATCGGGATTCTTCAAAGTGATCGAAGATGTAGATACTTGTGTATGGTATTCAGTTGATAGTAATGATAAAGAGAAATTGCTTCTCTTTCAGGTTACTCATAATTGGAAGCATTCCTAAGTTAAGTAACGCTGATCGGCCTCCTTCCATTTAGTTGACATGCGCTGGGGACAGCTGCATGATTTGAATCTGGTTCAATTAAATCAGTGCCTCTGTTTCTATATTGGATATAGAACAGTTCATATCTTAACGATGTTAAGGTACGGGGAGTTGTCCGGTTTATGATTAAAACCAGACACTGGACAACTCAAGGCACGTTTCTGTAATGGCTGTTTGTGGGTTGACCCAGGCTATGACGAGGGTTGACTTTCTACCATCTGGATGAACAATAGCGATATTGTTCTAGACTCGCCACAGTTTTGTTAAAAATGGATTTTTTCAGAAAACAGTAGTGGGAGTATGGTAGAACTGGAAGTGATTCCAGAACCACAAACGATTACTGAAGATTTGACAGGAACCTAAAGATTCAATCTGGATTGACATTCCATTGGCCACTCCGCAGATAAGGTGGGTAACTTCAGGCACCCGAGAGGTACTACGGTAGCCTCAAGGACGGTGACAGGGAAGTTCTTGTTTACCCACAATTACCATTGCTGTTGTTCCAGGGTGCGAGACCCGGCGGGAGGATGAGTATAGTGTCGTTCTAAACTAGTTTTAGAAGTGTACGTGTATATGACTCTGCCAGAGGGTTGTCGTAGTCAGTGGGAGCAGCGGAAGCATTGGTGGACAGGTAGCTTATGTCTATTTATAGACTAAAGCAGATGTAGCGGAGATAGATCATCTATTTCTGACGTGACAGTCATAGGTTTGACTTCATCAGAATAGGGGATGGATCTGTTGAGAAGGTAGTAGGGTGTGATATCCTGGTATTTGGATGATATACAAAGAGTAGGAAAAGAAACTCCTACACTACGATCGGTTATACTTTGGTCGTCACACAGTTGTTTCTCCACAAAGGAAATGGATTTTATATCAGACATACTGGTTACTAGATCTATGGTCTTAGATCTAGATTTGGGTGGTTTCCCAATCAGGGTACTTGACAGCATTCTAAGAGTATTTAGGATGGACGACTCCTGGCACGGTAGTGTACCTGCAGGTAATGGAGTCACCCTCTCCAAAGGTGTCTTACAGACTAAAGGGGAGAGGGACGGACATGATTGGCAGATCACTTGCTCAGGCAATTGAGTCAATCGTGAGATGTCAAGTACCACACCAGATGTTGTTCTTGCACTAGATGCAATAAGTTGACATTAATCCAATCCTGGAGAAACAGTCGGAAGCAGTTTTAGAACATAAGTGGATGTTCTAGGGATATGATAACGACAGCCTCATTCAGGAGACAGTTATCATTCCGGGCTTCCAAAGTGACATGGACGACAAGGAGGTTGTCAGAGTTATAGTTTTCCTTCTGATGAGGGGCAGTATTTTGGACAGGTGGTCCAAGGCAATACTGAGGAAGGCATGGCACGCAGGATACTGATTAAGTTCAGTTGACGATACAATCTAAGAAGTTTGGATTTGGAGTTCATTTATGAGCTAAGTCCCATCAGACATCCAAACATATTCTAAGACAGGTATTGCTCTTTTCGGGAGATGGCTTTCTCCGCGAACTTGAGATATAGAGAGACATAGAAAGAAACAACTAAGCGGATCCACTCACTGAGGCTATTCCTCGAACGCAATAGTTTCGCAAACGAGCTTTATGAGACTGACTAGTAGAGGAGTTGGGTGTTCGGTATCACACGGGCTGTGAGTATGCGACATCGCAATAATTAGCCTTGAGTGCAAGTGGGAGATTGTTGGAGATAGTGCCCTCAGAGTCAATTATTAGGTCACAGGTACGTGATTGTAATGATTGAAGGGGGACCTATCCCGGTAGGACAGTCTTACTCGAGATGATAGTATGCTATCTGGTTTACCTTTATCATCGTGTACTGCTTTAAGTGACCTGACATGTCGCTATTACACGTTGATAGAGACCCTAGGATTCTTGCTTGACCACCAGCAGTATGAGGGCGATCATATAAGTGGGAGCTGGGGGTCTATAAGCTTATCCTTAAATGGTCCCTAGTCGTGGGAGTTTCGAGACTGGGCATCGATACTCCATTAGTAGACTAGTGTATACAGTCGAGACCCCGAAGAGGGGCGGTGGCCGGTCTCACAAGCCACTGGTGTCAGTTGGATCACCTAAGATGTATACAGGTGCTCATTGGGTTATGAGTACACCGGACAGGACTCGCCGGGAACCTGCTAGTTGGTCATATACCAGACGTCAGATGGCAGTTCCCTGGTGACATGTGTGCAGGTTAGTTCATCGACCTGGGGATCGTCATTTGTCTCGTGTGAGTTCCCACTGTACTTTGATTACTACCCTACCACGGCTTAAAGGGGTCGTGCAAACAGGTTTTAGTTAGGTACAGTCCCGAGCCACATGGAGGCAGTGAGCGTATCTTCAGGGGTTCGTCTCTCCCGGTATTGGGGGTGAGGTCGTGCTGTGTCTAGGAGAGCCATTACACAAAGTCCTTGGCCAAGGCAAAGAGATTTACTGGTAGGTATTCCAGTAGTATCTCAGGGTGTTCTGGGCTACACTCCGACACGACTTGTACCGCTTTTGGGGGTCTGACTTTTACCAACCCCCTAGGCCCGCCATGCGATACTCATAGACGAACGGACCGGACTGTACGGATATTGTCACTGACAGGCTCAGTAGGGTTGTCAGGCTGAGTTCACTCACAGACGTCCCTTTTAGTCAATACTTGGTAGCCCGTTACGTATTGGCTTATACCTCTGACGTGCTAGTGGTTAAATCCACAACCGAGGTGTTGACGAGTCTTTAGAGTCCCCCACATTCAGTTACTCAGCTTTCGGGCGAAAGGTTGTAGAGGCCGTATGGAGATATGGCAAGGTCCGATCAGATACGTGCGGTATTGCACGGATCAGGATCGTACAGTTTGTACTATAGGCCGTATGGTTATATGGCAGGGTTCGATCAGATACGTGCGGTATTGCACGGATCAGGATCGAACAGATATTACTAGCCGGTTTTGGTATAAGCCGGATCCTAGTATAGTACAGTGTAGATTTTGTCTCATTGCATTTGTATTTCGGTCGAAATACAGATGCAGGTGTGTATGCACAGTATCGGGGTTTTCCTGTAATTTATTACGGGACCAGTTTTCTGGAGTTGCCAGTTTGTTTTCCGTTTCGGCCGATTTCCATTGTTCCGTTCATTAGCCGAAGTTTGGTGGAGGAGGGCTTATTTGCATTGTTGCAAATAGGCATTTGTGGAGGGGGGTCTTTGCATATATTTGTATCATGATAGTCTCTCATTGACCTTGACTTCTAGCTATCATGATGGCTTGACTTTTCCTTTCTCATCATGGTTGGACTTTGTGAGGTGATGGTGGTGGTGTTGAGTGTGGTTTTGGTATTGTCATCATATTCTTTCATGATGCCCTCTTTGCATTATTGTCATGGTGGCTTCTCATTCTTTTTGCAAGACCTCTCATTCTCTCCCTCCCTCACTAGAGCATGGCCGGCCTCCCCCTTGAATGGGCTGTCCAAAATTGAGGTGGGGAAATGTTGTTCTTTTTCATACACCAAAATTCTCCAAGTTCCTCCACAAAACTCCTTGCATCATCCCTCCACTACAATGGCATCTCCAATACCCCAAAAGTGAGACACAAGCTCTACCAAACATTCTACAGCAAATCTTGGGCACGTCGAGTAGCCGGCTTCGTGCCCGAGTTGCCTCGGCATTGAGGTGGGTGCCCGTAAACAAAGTAGGCGATGTGGTGCACTTCCGGCGACGAGGAGGAGACATGACTTTCCGCAGGAGATCGGGACCATGACGAGAAGACCGGAGGACTTGGATCGTCGGTATATCTCTAACCCATCTTCTAGTTAGCTTAGACTAGTTAATGGTTTCGATCCGGGTGTTTAGTGCGCGGTGGTGCCGGTTTGCTAAGTCCGCAAAATTTAAGTTTTCACCGCTTCCGCATTCCGGCGTCGGATTGACGGCCGGGGCGCCGCCGTGCACTTACACGTCCTTCCTCAATCATTGCAATCACGTGCCTGCAATCCAATAATTGACTTTGAGGGCACAATAGCCAACAAAGTACACATTCTAAGGGCTTTATCAACATGTGAGAACAAGACAGTATCACAATACATGTATACATATTAAGACAAAGCGCAACCAGATAGCATACTGTCATATCGAGCTAGAAAGTCCTCTCTATATATGTCCAAGCATCCACTATAATATACAATCATGTAGAATAATGGCTAGGGCATACATATAACTTACAATCTCCCACTTGCACTCAGGCCAGTTATTATAGTATCTCATACCCAACATCCCGAAGAATCTCTCAAATTGTATCTGGGGTATGGCCTTCGTCAGTGGATCCGCCGTGTTATTCTTCGTGTCAACTCTCCTAACCTCGATCTCCCGGTGATCAACTATCTCCCGGATCAGGTGATACCGCCTCAGAATATGTCTGGATCGCTGATGGGATCTGGGTTCCATGGCCAAAGCCACAACTCCATTGTTATCATAATACAAAGGTATTGGATGCTCGATGGATTGAACCATACCCAGTTCGGTTATGAACTTCTTCATCCAGACAGCCTATTTGGCAGCATCGTTGGCAGCGATTTATTTAGCCTCCATCGTCGAGTCTACCACGGTTTCTTGCTTGGAACTCTTCCAACAAACCGCCCCTCCATTGAGGGTGAAGACAAAACCCGAAACCGACTTAGGGTCATCCTTATCACTGTGGAAGCTCGAATCGATAAAGGACTCCATTTGGAGTTCACCGTTAACATACACCAAGAACATTTCTTTAGTCCTTCTCAAGTACTTAAGAATGTTCTTCACAGTTGTCCAGTGATTCTCCCCAGGATCTGATTGATACATATTCACTACACTTAGTTAGTATGCTACATCGGGTCTGGTACATAACATCGCGTACAAGATAGAGCATACTACCGAAGCATCGGGTATCCCTTGGATACGAGCTCTCTCCAAATCAGTCTTGGAAGACATCTCTTTGGAGAGAGTGTTTCCTGAGATCGTGGGTAAATTCCCATGCTTGGAATCCTCCATGCTAAACTTCTTTAGTATGGTGTCGATGTACCTGGATTGGGACAATCCCAGTATCCGTTTAGATCTATCTCTATAGATCTTAATCCCCAGGATGTAGAAGGCATCACCTAAATCCTTCACGGAGAATCTTTGTGATAAGAAGAGCTTGACCAAGTGCAGCATAGGAACATCATTTTCTATCAAGAGTATGTCATCCACATACAATACAAGGAAGATGACCTTACTCTCTGCCACCTTCTTGTATATACAAGGTTCATCTATGTTCTTGACAAAGTCAAACACTTTGACTACCACATCAAAACAGATGTTCCAAGTCCGTGAATCCTGCTTCAACCCGTATATTTATTGAAGCTGCTTGCATACCTTTCCGCTGCTCCCACTTTCCACGAAGCCCTCTGGCTGAGTCATGTACACGCTCTCTTCTAAATCACCATTTAGAAATGCGGTCTTAACATCCATCTGCCAGATTTCGTAGTCATGGTATGCAGCGATGGCAAGTAAGATCTGGATGGACTTAAGCATACCCACTGGAGAAAAGGTTTCATCATAATCCACACATGGTCGTTGACGAAAATCTTTTGCAACAAGTCTAACTTTGAAAGTCTCAACTTTTCCATTTACACCAAGTTTTTTCTTGAAGATCCACTTGCTCCCGATAGGTTTTACCCCTTCAGGAGCATCTTCTATAGTCCATACTTTGTTGGTGTACAAGGATTCCATCTCTGATCGCATTGCATCCAGCCATTTCATAGAGTCCCCACTCCTGATGGCCTGCTCGAAGCTAGTTGGGTCATCATCTCCATGATGCAATCCTCGCTCCCACCATCAATGAGAAAACCGTAGTATCTCTCAGGTGGATGAGGAACCCTAGTAGATCGGTGGAGAGACTATGGTTCGTTAGGAACTATCGAATCCTCTCGTTCCACTAAATCTTCAGTTATAGTCTGTGTAGATGGAACTTCTTCCAGTTCTTCTTCTTTACCACTAATTTCTTTTACAAGAAATTCCTTTTCTAAAAAGATGGCATGTTGAGCAACAAACACATTTTGTTCCTCACTGTGTTAGAATATGTTAGTTATATGTATGCCCCTGTATGCCCTAGAGGCCATTACTATACATAGGATGTATATTGTAGTGTTTTCTTGGACATATATAGGGATGACTTTCTTGCTCGATATGATAGTATGCTATCTTGTTACACTTTATCTTAACGTGCACATTGATTGTCTCTCTGTTGCATGTTGGTAAAGCCCTTAGGATGTGTACTTGACTACCTGGACTATGATGCGGATCATACTAGTGGGGACATGGTAATCCATAAGTACATCCTTCAAGGTCCCTAGTCATGGGTGTATCGAGACGGGGCATCGATATACTAGAGTAGACTAGCATGTAGCTTCTCGACCCATACAGATGGGCGATAGATGATCCCATATCCATTGGTGTTTGACATCAGAGATGATATACGGGTGCTCAGCGGAGACTGGGTACACTGGACGGACTCGCCGAGAACTCCCAGATGGTATTATACCTTACGCCAGATGGCAGTTCTCTGGTGACACTGGTGCAGGTTAGTCTATAGACCCGAGATCGTCATAGAGTCTTGTGTGATTCCCATTGTGCTTTGATTTCCACCTTACCACGTCCAAGAGGGCGTGCAAAACGGTGGTTTTTGGGTACAGTCCCGAATCACATGGAGGCAATGAGCAATAGGAGGGGTTTCGTCTCTCCCGGTATAGGGAGTTGATGTTGCGCTGTGCTCGATTGGCTATAACAGGAAGTCCTTGGCCAAGGCTGCTTTAGGGATTTACTGGTAAGTGTTACCAGTAGTTTCTCGACCCGTTATGAGCCTCATATCGACACGACTTATCAAGTTATTGGGGTCTGACGTTTACCACCCTTAGACAAGATATATGACATATCAGACAAACAGACCGGACTGTACGGTACTGTTACTGATTGGATTCACAGTAGTGTGAGCGGGCTTGCTCGTTGATCTTCTGATCGCTCAATACCCGGGTGGCCGTTACGTTTGGCAGACCGCTTGCGGCTTGTGGGTGTTTGATATGATCATCACCTACTGCCGGCATATTGACGAGTCTTTAGAATCCTACTGTAACGTTTTGAAAATCGTTTCGGTGAAATTTCGAAAAATCGGTAAAATAAGGGGGTTTTCTGTAAAAAGTCAAAATACAAATATTTTATTATAAAAATTAAATATACATATTATAGCTATGTAATTGCTATTATTTGGTGTTTATTGAGCCGCTGGTGAAATTTCAAATTTTCTAAAAAAAATATTATTTTATTATTATTTTAAGCCGTCACTAATACATTTAATTAGGGAAAATTACAAATTGGAATGAGTTGAAACAAATTTTTTGCATCATAAAACATTAAATAAAATTTTATCATGTGGTTTTTTGAACGAAATCATTTGCCAAAACGGTTTAGAAATTATTGAAGAAAAAAGGCTTTTTTTAGCGTAAATGGATGTTTGGGGTATTGTATTTATCATTTTTCATCACCCCACACCCGTACCCACACCCACACACCCCCATTCACTTATCCCCTTGAAGAATTCAGCAGCCCCCTCTTTTGTCCCCACTTGGTTTTTAAAGAAAAGAAATGAAAGAAAAGAAAAGAAAAGAGTAGAAAATGGTATAATTTGAGTTGACTTTGACTTGAACTAACTTTCCCCACCTCACTCTCTCTCCTCCCTCACCGAATCCCCCAAGATTTCTGGCCGAAACCTGAACCACAACAGCCCCAAATACTTCATCTCATTTTTCCATCAAAATCCCCAAAATTTCTATCAAAAATCCACCCTTTTTCTCAAAAATTCAAAGCTAATTCTAAATCCAAGCGTTACCCATTATTCTTTAGCTATTCAAGCATGGATCTTGGAGCATGAAATCATTGTTGGAGGCTAAGATATTTGCAAGTTTGATCTCAAGCTTGTGAGGTATAATCATAACCTTATGCTTAATTTCTTGTTAAATTACTTGAATCTAGCTATTAGGTGTTAAATTAGGGTTTTAAATTTCAAGTTTTGAAATTTAAGGAAAGGGTTTTGATTACTAAGTTAGGGTTTGTTGTGGAAATGAGTTGTGTTTGATTGTGTATGGTTTAGTGAGGTGGATTAACATATTTAGTTTTGTAGAAAACTAATCTAGTTGTTAATTACAAGTTGTTACTTGAAAAATGTCCAAGTTAAGCTTTTTGTTGCAAACTAGTTTTTTTGATTTAATTCGAAATATGAGATTAAAAATATGGTTAGGGTTTTTATCATATTATTAACTTTATTAAGTGTAGTTTAACACTTTAGTTCATAGAAATCCAACCTAAATTGTAGTTTGTGTATTTTTGCTATGAAATTGTTAAAAAGGGTATTTTGTAAACTAGAATATTAGGGTTTTTGGAATTTAATGAGATTAAATTCCGGAAATTATTTCTATGACTTATTTAAGATATTTAATAAGTATATTGGCCGCTACATTCATTTAAACATCATGTTTTGTACAAAAACGGCGAATTGTGCTTGCTAGATTTGCGGAAAACTGACTTTTTAAGTGAAATTGGGGTTTTTGTGAGTTTTAACCTAGTTTATATTAAAATTAGTGTTCGTGAATGTGGAAATTAGTGTGATTGGATTTTTCTCGATGGTTTGACGTTTGTACATCGACATCGAGAGTTGGTTTGACTATTCTTGCATTCGTAGGCGATAGATTTGGACCTATGCGTGATACGCGTGCCGATTTGATTTTCGTATGCCGTTTCGATTTTGAATTTAGTTTTAATGCGATATGGTGCGTTATGATATGTAGGTACCCCCATGTGGACTTCGAGACGACAAGCAAGCGCGTGGCGACGTCGGCACCGGCTAGCGAGGACCAGGTGAGTAGATTTATATCTATGGGGAGAAGTCGGGTGGATGGCGTATAGCACCCCCGCAGTCCGTGGTGGTGTATACGGATGCGTATACACACCAACAATTATTATATGTTATTTAGGATTAATAACGATACTTAGGATGGATATTGGTGTGTTGGATTACTTTAGTGTTGCGAACCCTAGGGTAGTGTTGCACTACACATACATACTTGCATACATTCCTTATTTTATATGTGCGTGTATGGGAATATATATTTATGTGTTCACATGGGTATGGGACTATGTGTTCATATACTGGATTTGAGGATAGTATTTGGAATTTGAGATGAGTCGATGAGATTGGGCTTGAGGCCAGGAGATCGGTGACGTGATTTGGTTCGTATTGAGATACGACATGATGTTTTAGCGGGTCTTCTGACGTAGTAATTCTTACACCCGCATGCATACATAGATGGCATCAATAGTGTACTAGACGTAGGACATTATTCCGGATCATGATATTTGATAAAGAAGATACCAAATGAATTGTGTGATTGATGTGACTTTGACCCGTACCCAGATTGGGATGCCGTACGACGGATTTACGTACGAGCTATATTGATGATTGATCCGCACTCTTGACTTGGGATGCCTGATTATAGATATGGTATCGGATATGATATTATTGAGGCGGGATCACCGACTAATATATATATACAGGTATGTATATGTATCGACTCAGATGTTAGGCGGTTTCCTTACCTGTAGTTCAGCTTGTTAGTTCAGCCGTATAGTTTAGTGTAGTTGTTAGATTAGATTAGACTTCTTACCTATTTCAAAAACTAACGAGTCGTGGGCATTTTTAAAGACAGCCCAAGGGATCCTACGAATATTTCAAAAAACGTATCTTTTCACAAAAACACCGTAGCCCCTATTTTCAAAACCCCATGATTCGTGTTATTTCAAAAGGCACCATTTGTAGGACTGATATTAGATTAATGCAGATTAGTTATAGTTGCGTCTAGTTCTCAGCTCCCGCTCATTTTTGTGGTCCGCTTCGCATCGCATGCTTATTTTATGTTTCATACTCCATTATTGATATCATGTTGTTAGGACACCAGCACAATTACCGATGATGCGTATGTACCACGTACACTTAATTGCCGGCTCACACACATCTTCATCGGTAATTGCCATGTCACATACACCTTAGAAAATATTATTGCTTGACGTAGCCTGTTAGCTGATAGTTAGACATGATATTACTGTACTTGCCTTATATGTTAGTTTAGACATTGTAGTTATTACCAGCTACTTCATGCATACTGTTATTCATTGTTATGCCGCATTCCTGGATTATCATGCATATATTCTCTATTTTACGTGTTATTGAGGTTTTGGATTCGGATTTCCATGAGATTTTCTGGATTTGGAGGAAAACCGCAAAAACTTATATGAACTGATTTCTCTCTTTTTAAAATAAAAAGTGCGGTTTTCCCATGATGTATGAGTCGTCCACCATGAGTTTGCTGATGGATTTCGAGACGCGATTCGAGGAGACGGATGAACCATTTCGGGTACACGGTGGACCCGGTAAGGTATCCCGGGGCAAGAAGCGCGTGATGATGACGATGTGAGCCTGGCAAGGGAGCACTACCTACCGGTGATATTACCCGATGCGTCGGATATCCGGAGGATACCGTCGTGGTCTTGAGATGGATGGTAGGGGCCGGTCTGGACTGACGGCGCCCTAGATATTGTCATTGAGACATTGAGATTGAGACTTGAGGTACATAAATTGTGACACAGAGATATCGAGGTATTTGGACACTTGTTTTGTGTCGATGCTGGGCACTGTTTTATGCTGATTTCATATATGGTACCTCATTTCTTTTAAAATACAGAAATCTCACTGATTTATGAAACCAGTTTTATTCAGTGCATGCATTCTGTTTTATGCATTCATACATCATCCATATGATATATTGCTACCTGAGGCACTGACACGGGCATGTGAGATTACACTCAGGTTAGATATTTACCCTAGCCTTGTTATAGGCTACGTGTTATTCATATATTTGAGGATATATTATGATCATTGACCTAGGATTGCGTTATTTATGCGATTTCTGTGCGTAGATGTTTTTCTATTCACGAGTTGGCAACTCATCCCCGTTGTGCCCCAGTTTCTTGCAGGTTTGCCGTACAGGTTTCATTACGGCTTTGCTGGCACTATTTCCATTCCGGGTGGCTTGCTAGTTGGTGGGTTATTTGTATCTTACCCATCCTTATATCTTGTATATTATTATTCAGTTGTATCTAGAAGTTCTATCAACCAAACATGTATTTATTTTTGAGATAGAGACCCGTGATGTTATTCTTTCGACCTTAGAGTCGCGCGTTTTATTTCTGTGGATTTCTGGTGGTTTTGAGTTTCCTTTTGAGTCTTGATCCTCGCCGTTGGCGTTGTATATTATATTGCTTGTGTGGTTGTGACCGTCGTTTGAAGAATAGCTAGCTCCCGCTTGGGGATGCCTTTTTCTTGATTTCGTATACTATTCATGTTGTATCCCATTTGGGGGCCAGTATTTACAAAGGAGACTCTGCCGAAATTTTCAGTAAAATTTTGCTGTTTTTAAAAAACCGCATAATTCGGCTTATGCTATTGAAACTACTTACTTTAAGTCGGTTTTTCCTGCACTCTACTATTTTCTTGGTTTGGATTTCTGGATTTTCGGTTTACTTAGATTACGTACGCCTCGAGACGTTCGTAGTTTAAGTGCCGGTCATGTTCCGTACTTTCGGGTCGTGACACCTACACAGGGGTTTCCTGGCTCAAGCGAAACGAAATAGGAGCGCATATGAGATATGTGCGGGACCGAGAATAATACCAGTATGTGATACTGAATTCTATTCTCGCGATTTGTGACATTGATCGGTTGTATGCGATATAGCCGGGTTATCGGATCAAGTGTTCATTCGATAAGTTGTTACTATTGATATTAGTCGGTTATATGCTATATGACCGGATCGTTAAATCAAGTGTTGATTTAATGATTTAATGTATAATTATATATTTGATATATTACTTTACATTAACTAGTATTGGTTCACTTAAGATTGATTTTCTCACTTGAATGTGCACATTGTTTATATGTTATGTATGCAAGTGTACATGTTTGTATCATTCTTGATGATACAAACAAGTTGTGTGTATGAGACTTGAACCAAATCAAGGTTAAATTAGGGTTTACTTTTTTCCTAGCATATAACAAAAGAGTGTGACTTTGGTCAAAGTTATCAAGCTTCATGAAGCTTGATAAATACTGACAAAGTCAACTCTTTTGTCATTTGTATAAGATATTAGTTAACCCAACCCTTAACCTAATGCTTTGGTTAATTCTCTACATGAGTTAAGCATGTGGGCTTAACTCAACCATGGTGCCATTATTTATTGGATAAGTTTCATTTGGATATTGATTCTAATAATTCTTTTCTTCTTCTTCTCCTTCATCAAGCTCACAAAAGCTTGCTAGCTCCAATGGTGCCATGAGAAAAAGAGTGAGAAATCCAATTCTAAAGTGAACCTACTTCCTATTTTTTCATCCTCTACTACTTGCCATGTTGTATAGGGTGTTCTCTTCATAAAGTTTTTGACCAAGTGAAGGAATAGCTTGAGTTTGAGTCTCCCCGACGTAGATCATCTTCGGCCTCGAAGTCAATGACCTAGCCCGATCATTTCTCCGACGAAACCATCTCTAGAGTCCAGGATCCAATGATCGCAGCGGAGGGACGTCAACACGGAGCTTTAGAAGTGGAGGACTGGATCTACAAAGGTTGTATTTCCATTCACTTAGTAGTAAAGTAGTTTGCTTGCTTAGTTTTCGCCTAATCTCTAGTTTACTATCTAGTTTTGGGTTTCTCGGCACCGGAAAATTTGAATTTGGCATGGTAGATTCCTTGTGGAACCTCTTGAGTATGCCTTGTAACCCTACAGTGGTATCAGAGCCTAGCTAGTGCTTTAGGCGAAGTGTAGACGAAACTAGAAGTCCGATCGAACCCAATATCCCCCGATTAAACCCTTCTCTGTACTTTTTTCAAAACTGTGGCATTTTGTGAATTAAAAATATGCAGAAAAATCAGCAGGCTTTTTTTGGAGTTACTGTGCAAAACGAGTGCCTAATTCGATCAAGGCGCCGCGGAACCGCGGCACGAGCATGGCTCGTGCGGCAATTCCGCGGCCGTACGGTCACTACTTTTATCACTCTTTGCACAGTAATGTCTTAATCTTATTCCTGTGTTTTCTGGGAATTTTTAATTTGCACTCAAGAGTTGAGTTTTCTGGGTTGTATTAGGAGTTCGTAGATTCGATCGGATTGTTTAATTTTGTCTATGTGTTTTTCCGGATAATTTAGAATATGTTAAAAAGTTCGACCGGATATAAATACCCAATTTTTCCCCTGCCGGAAAATTTCCAAGTGTTGGATTTTTCCGTGGTTTAAGAACGTTCTAAGTAGTGCAAGTAACGCGATGGACCCTCTAGAAGACAACAAACCTTAACTCGATAATGTGACCATCTTGAACTGCCCTTTGAACCTTAGGGTTTGGGGCAGTACGGCGTGCCACATGTGAGGCGTTGGCTTGACCCTTCTACGGCTGGACCGTTGGTACTGTGGCATGAAATGGATGTTTTTGAACTTATTTCAAGAATTGAGCTGTTTCGGGAAAACATGGGTGTTTGAATGTTCGATCGGAAAGTTTAACATTTTCTATTTATCTGGAATGTGATACAATATTTGGAATCCACAAGTAGTTATGAGATAACTGATTTGGATGTTATAAACATAGCAGTTTAGTCTCACTTGATCGGTTGCCACGGAATTTTGATGTGATTAAAAGTCCGTCGCAATCACGTAGCATATGCGGATACTCGCCGGTAAATATAGTAGACAGCTACACCCCATAGCCCCGACCAAGTGACTGTAGGAGAACCCCGTCGCCAAAAGCATCCGTTCGGGTGCTCGCGGCAACGGTGTTCCGCCTTAATGCACTTCGTCGACGGCATCCGGGGGTGCGGCCGTCTACTAAAGTTTGCGACGAGCATTCGATCAGTTTATCGGGAATCTTGTTGAATTGCCCGACTAGATATTGAAAAGTGTTTTCGATATAGAGACTAAAATGCGGAGTTTATAACTGTTAGGCATGCGATGTCTAAGAGGTTGCGGATTCCAACTGTTGTAGTTTTACACTTTCTTTTCTGCGACTGTAAGTGTAATATGTGATATTGCCGGTTTCGTTGCTATATGTCAACAACAATTGGGATGCGCATATTTACTTACGTTGATGACATGTGATGTTATGTGTTGCTGGATATGTTATATTGGATCGTCGTGTTTGAATAACCGGGGTTTTTTATGTGAGATGAGTGTTTTTTCATTTTCATCTTGTATGTAATATTCTTTTATTGGGGCACTTCCAGGTTGCGGAAGATGTCACCATTTGTATATTATTTACTTTTCCGCACTAGGATAGACCCAAGGAGGAGAGCACAAGTAACCAGGTTCTAGAGTCCAGTAGGAGACCAACTCGAGGAGTCGAGTCCGGGTCTCCTAACTGAAGAATTGGTAAGGTTGCTTGTCCCTCTCATAGGGGTCTAGGGGTATGGGTTTGGCTATTCATCGCGACCGTGGAATCCGTGTTTTATACAGGCTCGTATTGAAAATACGGACGTCCTAGTATATCCAATATTTCATATGTTTCTTCTGCTGCGATATCTATGATGTGATCATTTGATATGTTGTGATAGATACTGTATATAGTATATATGATATATTATATAGACGTTACTTATGTTTTACACCCGCGCTAGCCCTGCCCCGCTCTGTCGTTAGTTACCTAACCTAACGGTGCACGAGGGGACATCGATGCGAATGCGGATGGCATAAGTGTACGTCGTATTTATCTGTGATATTTAGGTGTCTTAAATGATGGGACTTCATTAATGAGATTAATGAAATAAAAGAAACCTAATGATGTTGTGGAATCGAATTTTCAAAAAAAAAAGGTAGCTACAGTTCTTGCTTTGCATCGCGGTGTTCCTTGTAGAACATCCTGCACCTTATTCGATGAGGAAAGGGCCGAGATCCCTTGACCGGGAGTGACCCCTTTAGCAATAACTGGAAGATGCTTCACACTCGGTTTGTCTTTTGATTGCTTTTCTAGTTCTTGCTTTGCACAGTGATATATATGATATATCCTGCACCTCATTCGACGAGTAAAGAGCCGACGATCCCTTCACCCGGAGTGACCTCTTTAGCGAAACTAGCAAAAGCCTCAAAAACACTCCATTTTAAAATCATTTGATTCTACAACGATATCAAGTTCATTACGCTCATGGTTTTCTTAAAAACTTGCGTAGCCCTCCGTCATTTCAGATAAGTACTAGTTAGTATTCGTGCTGCGGTAGTTTGGCCTCCATCAAGGCATAGTGTACGGTAGCTAACTAGTGCTTATCTGCTAGCATATGATGCGATTGGATTAGGGTTTTCGTACGGCGTTGTTTGACCTCCGTCAAGGGTCGTGCGGGTGGGTTTAATTCAATCAGGAAATGACGGGTTGAACTTGACTAGCGCACTATGGTTTGTTGGCCTCCGTCAAGGTCATAGGACGCTAGGGGCAAAATTATCGGGAATTTCAAGTGTTGAAATTTGCAATGAGATTGCATACCTTCTATGAGATAGTTGGATCCCGATACCCGCTGTGAGTAAGAATTACTCCTGGGAGAGTTTTACACATTACAATTAGCCGATCAAGTAGGTGTCTAGAAAGGTGTCAACGGGGTTACGCCTCTAGGAAAACGAGGTTTACTTTAATTAGATCCGTGCGAAAGCACGGGGAACCTACCTCAAAGTACCGACACTGGCCTGGCTGAAAGATTGACGAACATATAGCGTGTAATTAATCCCGGCTAGTCTTTCCTTTTAGGATTTGAAAGAAGATTTGATAAAAACAGTGGGAGCCATCCTGATTAGATAAAATAATAACCTATCTGATCTTGCAAGAGCGCACGCAGGGTGTTTTCTTCTCTCTCTCTCCAGGTAGCGACCATGTCACGCCTTAATCAAAATAATAATACGGATATATTGACCGAACCCGCTTGTTATACTGAGCTGGGGAACGTTGGTCCCGCTCCAACTTATAATTGTTATAAGATAGAGCAGGAAATTTGGGAATACCAGATTTCCCGTGCCGCCCAAACGAAGAATTTGCATACCGATGCATCATCTTCGGGTGTGTTCATTACACAGAACTGTTTCTCAGTATCCTCTGCATCCTGGGTATCTGATACCGGATCAGGATCCCAGATATGTAATCTATTACATAGGGCTACAGAAAGGCAGGGAACTGAGAACGGGTGATAAGTTTCATGATGCAGAAAATGGTGCAAGTGTTGCAGCCAAGTCTGTTGGTCACTGTCACCCTGTATTACCAGAATACATTGATTCTGAACAAATGTTATTAGATACCAAACCGGATATACAAAATCATATCAATCTCTTTATTTAGATAAAGAAGGATATAATTTTGTATTGTTGGATAATGTTTTGAACGTTTCCTATATCAAGAGTTGATCGGTCCTGGTACGTTATCTAAAAGCATTAACGTTCTAAATCAAACTACAGTTCTTAGTATATAGAACACACACAAGAGGAAGAGTTCAGAAATGAACGAATCCATCTTGAGGTATTGTAGACTAGGTCATATCAATGCGACCCGACTAGCTGAAGTTATATATAGATGCATATTTAAATTAGTTTGAATTTACATCTTGTGAAACTTGCCAGTCATGTCACAGAGATAAGAAGACCATAGCTCTGTTTATTGGAAGCAGAGAAAGAGTTGGTGAACTCTTGGGATGATACATATTGATGTATGAAGGTCCCCTGTCTACACTTGCCAAAACCGGTTCTTTGTACTTCATTACCTTCTCTGATGATCTCTCAAGATTCAGACATATGTTCCTATTGAAACACAAGTCCGAACCTTTTGAGATATTCACAGAATATAAGTTAGAAGTAGAGAAGCAAAAAGGGGTATAAGTATTATGTCCTTTGATGTGATCAGGGAGGAGAATACTTGAGCACGGGATTCCTGGACTATTCTAAGAATGAGATTCTCTCTCAGCATTACTCCTCCATATACACCTCAGCACCTCGGTGTATCGGGGCGGAGCAATAACACCCTATGTGATATGGTGTGCTCTATGATGAGTAGTACTGAGTTTCCTATTTCCATTTAGGGAGTTATGCACTTATGAAGTTACATACCTATTGAATAGAGTTCCGATCAGATCAGATGCCTACCATTTCATATGAGATATGGAAAGGGAAGAGCCCATCTCTTAAGTCAGTTAGATTTGGGGTTGTCCGGCATATGTCTAAATGCAAAATCCGGAAAAGCTCGAGGCAAAGTCAGTTCTGTAGAAGTTTGTTGGATATCCCAAGCATACGCAAGGGAATATCTTCTACCTAACCGAGGAACAAAAATGTTTTGTTTCTCAGCATGCCATCTTTGTGAAAGGGAATTTCTTGTGAAGAAATTATTGGTCATGAGGTGGAACTGGAAACTGTTCCAGCTATACAAACTTCAGCTGATGATTTGGTAAAACCAAAGGATTCAATAGCAACCAACGGACCTCAGCCTCTATGCCGATCTAGTAGGTTTCCTCACCCACCTGAGAGATACTCCGGTTTCTCTATGACAGTGGGAGCGAGGATTGCATCATGGGATGATGACCTAACTAGTTTCGAGCTGGCCATTAGGAGTGGGACTCTGTAAGAATGGCTGGATGTTTATTGATCTGAGATGGAATCCTTTTACACCAACAAAGTATGGACTTTGGTTGCTTTATCTGAAGGGTTAAATCCCCATCAGGAGCAAGTATATCTTGAGAAGATTACTTAGAGTACATGGAAAAGTTGAGACTTTCATAGCTAGACTTGTTAAAGGTTTGCATCATTGACCAGCTATGGATTGTGATGAAACCATTTCTAAGTACCTATGCTTAAGTCCATCCAGATCCTACTTGCCGCGGCTACATACCATGACTACGATATCTAGCGGTTGGATGTCATGATTGCTTTTCTAAATAAAGATTTAGAAGGGAGAGTCTATAAGTACACAAACAGAGGGCTTCGTAGACAGTGGGAGCAGCGAAAACGTGTGCAAGATGTTTTATGTGATAAAGCAGGCATCGCGGAGTTGGAACATCTGTTTTGATGTGGAAGTCATAGAGTTTGACATCATAAAAATGGTAGATGAACCTTGTATATACAAAAAGGTAGTAGGGAGTATGGTGGTGATCCTCGTAGAGTACGTGGATGACATACTCTTGATAGGGAAGAGGTTTCCTATGCTACGCTCGGTCCATCTCCGCTTATCACAAGGATTCTCCATATAGGATCAAAGTGATACCTACTAAATCCTGGGTTTTGGATTTATGAGATAGATCTAATTGGATGTTAGGAAACTCACTAGTTGTAGTGAGATGGTATCAATTGATCCTAGGGAGAATCACTGGAAAGGTTCCATGGTGATAAGGATGACTGAATGTCAGTCACAGGCATTGTCTTTACCCTCAGTAAAGGGACAGTATGTTGGAAGAGTTCCAAGCTAGATACCGTGGCATACTAGACGATAAAGGCTGGATACATCGCTACCAAAGATGCTACCAAAGAGGTAGTCTGGGTGTATAATAGTTCATTAGATGAACTTCGTTCCTCCCATTGTATGACAATTGAGTTGTGGCTTATGCCAAGGAACGCCCATCCCATCAGTGATCCAGATATATTCTAAGGCAGTGTCACCTGATCGTGGAGATGGTTGATCTCTAGGGGATCGAGGTTAGGAGAGCAGACTCAGAGGACAACACGGCGGATCCACTCACAAAGGCCTTTTCCCAGAGAGAGACTTTTATGGGATGGTTGAGTATGAGATACTACAACCACTGCTCTCAGATGGCCCTAGTGCAAGTGGGAGATTGTTAGTTATATGTATGCCCTAGAGGCCATTACTATACATAGGATGTATATTGTAGTGGATGCTTGGACATATATAGGGATGACTTTCTTGCTCGATATGATAGTATGCTATCTGGTTACACTTTATCTTAACGTGCAATTTGATTGTCTCTCTGTTACATGTTGGTAAAGCCCTTAGGATGTGTACTTGACTACCTAGACTATGATGTGGATCATACTAGTGGGGACATGGTAGTCCATAAGTACATCCTTCAGGGTCCCTAGTCGTGGGTGTATCGAGACGGGGCATCGATATACCAGAGTAGACTAGCGTGTAGCTTTTCGACCCATACAGATGGGCGATGGATGATCCCATATCCATTGGTGTCTGACATCAGAGATGATATACGGGTGCTCAGCGGAGACTGGGTACACTGGACGGACTCGCCGAGAACTCCTACATTGTATTATACCTTACGTCAGATGGCAGTTCTCTGGTGACACTGGTGCAGGTTAGTCTGTAGACCCGAGATCGTCATAGAGTCTTGTGTGATTCCCACTGTGCTTTGATTTCCACCTTACCACGTCCAAGAGGGCGTGCAAAACGGTGGTTTTTGGGTACAGTCCCAAATCACATGGAGGCAATGAGCGATAGGAGGGTTTCGTCTCTCCCGGTATAGGGAGTTGATGTTGCGCTGTGCTCGATTTGCTATAACAGGAAGTCCTTGGCCAAGGCTGCTTTAGGGATTTACTGGTAAGTGTTACCAGTAGTTTCTCGACCCGTTATGAGCCTCATATCGGCACGACTTATCAAGTTATTGGGGTCTGACGTTTACCACCCCTAGACAATACATGTGACATATCAGACGAGCAGACCGGACTGTACGGTAGTGTTACTGATTGGATTCACAGGAGTGTGAGAGGGCTTGCTCGTTGATCTTATGATCGCTCAATACCCGGGTTGCCGTTACGTTTGGCAGACCGCTTGCGGCTTGTGGGTGTTTGATATGATCATCACCTACTGCCGGCGTATTGACGAGTCTTTAGAGTCCTACACAGGGGTTTCCTGGCTCAAGCGAAAAGAAATAGGAGCACATATGAGATATGTGCGGGACCGAGAATAATACAAGTATGTGATACTGAATTCAATTCTCGCGATTTGTGACATTGATCGGTTATATGCGATATAGCCGGGTTATCGGATCAAGTGTTGATTCGATAAGTTGTTACTATTGATATTTGTCGGTTATATAGCCGGGTTACCGGATCGTTAAATCAAGTGTTGATTTAATGATTTAATGTATAATTATATATTTGATATATTACTTTACATTAACTAGTATTGGTTCACTTAAGATTGATTTTCTCACTTGAATGTGCACATTGTTTATATGTAATATATGCAAGTGTACATGTTTGTATCATGCTTGATGATACAAACAAGTTGTGTGTATGAGACTTGAACCAAATCAAGGTTAAATTAGGGTTTACTTTTTTCCTAGCATATAATAAATGTGTGTGACTTTGGTCAAAGTTATCAAGCTTCATGAAGCTTGATAAACATTGACAAAGTCAACTCTTTTGTCATTTGTATAAGATATTAGTTAACCCAGCCCTTAACCTAATGCTTTGGTTAATTCTCTACATGAGTTAAGCATAAGGGCTTAACTCAACCATGGTGCCATTATTTATTGGATAAGTTTCATTTGGATATTGATTCTAATAATTCTTTTCTTCTTCTTCTCCTTCATCAAACTCACAAAAGCTTGGTAGCTCTAATGGTGCCATGAGAAAAAGAGTGAGAAATCCAATTCTAAAGTGAACCCACTTCATATTTCATCATCCTCTACTACTTGCCATGTAGTATAGGGTGTTCTCTTCACAAATTTTTTGACTAAGTGAAGGAATAGCTTGAGTTTGAGTCTCCCCGACGTAGATCATCTTCGGCCTCGAAGTCAATGACCTAGCCAGATCATTTCTCCGACGAAACCATCTTTAGAGTCCGGGATCCGATGATCGCAGTGGAGGGACGTCAACACGGAGCTTGAGAAGTGGAGGACCGGATCTACAAAGGTTGTATTTCCATTCACTTAGTAGTAAAGTAGTTTGCTTGCATAGTTTTCGCCTAATCTCTAGTTAACGATCTAGTTTAGGGTTTCTCGGCACCGGAAAATTTGAATTTGGCATGGTAGGTGCCTTGTGGAACCTTTTGAGTGTGCCTAGTAACCCTACAGAATAGATATCCATTTGAATGTTTAGGATATCCAACAAACTTACAAAGTACTGATCGTGCCTCGAGTTTGTCCGGATTTTTCCTCATGGCATTGGCCGGACAACTCCATATCTTAACTCGTTTAAGACATGATCTCTTCCCACTCCATATCTTATATGGTGTGGTAGGTACAGATTTAGATAGAACTTGATTCAAAAGGTATGCTACTGTTTCAAGCGCATAACCCCAAAAGGAAATAGGAAACTCAGCAGCACTCATCATAGAGCGCACCATATCTAATAGGGTGTGGTTCCTCCGCTCCGATACACCGTTTTGCTGTGGAGTATACGGAGGAGTAAGCTGAGAGGGAATCCCATTCTCTTTTAGATAGTCATGGAAATCCGTGCTCGAGTATTCTCCTTCCCGATCAGATCGTTGGATTTTAATACTTTTACCCGTCTGGTTCTCAACTTCATTCTTATATTCTTTGAATTTCTCAAAAGCTTCAGACTTGTGTTTCAATAGGAACACATGACCGAATCTAGAGAGATCGTCAGTGAATGTAATGAAGTTTGAGGAACCATCCCTAGCATGTGTAGACATAGGACTGCATACATCACTATGTATCAGTCCCAAGAGTTCCGTAACTCTTTCTCCGTGTCCAGTAAACGAAGTTTTGGTCATCTTGCCTTTGAGACATGACTGGAAAATTTCATAAGATGAAAATTCGAACGGATTCAAATATCCATCCTTATGTAACTTACGTAGTCGTGTCGCATTGATATGACCTAGTCTATAATGCCAAAAGAAGAATTCGTTCAATTCTGAACTCTTCTTCTTGTTTGTGTTCTGTTCATTAAGAACTGTGGTTTGATTTAGAACGTATATGCCATTATTTAACGAGCTTGATCCAATCAACTTTTGATTCAGAAAAATGTTCATAATATTATCCCGCAATACAAAATTGTATCCTTCTTTACTTAATAAAGAAACTGATATAATATTGCATATCAGGTTCGGTATGTAATAACATTCGTTCAGAATCAATGTATTACCATTCGGTAATACAAGGTGATATTCGCCAACTGATTTGGCTGCAACATTTGCACCATTCCCTACTCTTACAGAATGATAACCTATCCCCAGTTCTCTACCTTTCATTAGCCCATGCAACATATTACATATGTGGAATCCCGATCCGGTATCTAATACCCAGGACGTAGAGTGTACTGAGAAACAGTTCTCGACAACTAACACACCCGAAAAAGATGCATCAACATGCTCATTCTTCTTTTGGGTTGCACGGGAATCCTGGCATTCCCCTATTTCGTGCTCGGACTTATAACAATTATAAGTTGGAGCGGAGCCAACGTTCCCCAATTCAGTATAACAAGCGGGTTCGGTCAATACATCCATATTATTATCTTGATTAAGTCCTGACATGCTCGCTACCTGGAAGGAGAGAGAAGAAATTACTTAGCATATGCTCTTGCAAGATTAGATTGGTTATTATCTTCTCTAATCAGGATGGCTCCCACTGTTTTTATCAAATTTTCCTCCAAAACCTAAAAGTTAAGACTAGCCGGGATTAATTACACCTTACAAGTTCGCTAATCTTTCGGCCAAGCCAGTGTTGGTACTTTGAGGGAGTTTCCCTATGCTTTCGCACGGACCTAATTAAAATAAACCACGTTTTCCCATAGGCGTAACCCCGTTAACACCTTTCTAGACACCTACTTGATCGGCTTATTTTGATGTGTAAAACTCTCACAAGAGTAACTCTTACTCGTAGTTGGTATCGGGATCCAACTATCTCATAGATGGTAAGCAATCTCATTGCAAATTTCAACACTTGAAATTCCCGATAATATTTTTGCCCTAGCGTCCTACGACCTTGACAGAGGTCAA
This sequence comes from Agapanthus africanus, assembly GCA_030015575.1. Taxonomy (NCBI): domain Eukaryota; kingdom Viridiplantae; phylum Streptophyta; class Magnoliopsida; order Asparagales; family Amaryllidaceae; genus Agapanthus; species Agapanthus africanus. Next base: position 224,671,027 of record JASDDO010000029.1, read on the forward strand.
CAAACCATAGTGCGCTAGTAAAGTTCAGCCTGCCATTTTATGATTGAGTTAAACCCACCCGCATGACCCTTGACAGAAGTCAACAAGGTCGTCGACTACCCTAATCCAATCGCATCACATGCTTTGCAGATAAGCACTAGTCAGCTATCGCACACTACGCCTTGACAAAGGTCAATAAACGCAGCACGAATACTAAATAGTACTTATCTGAAACGACGGAGGGCTACGATAGGTTTTTAGGAAAAACTTTTGTGTAATGAACTTTATATCGTTGTAGAAACAAGTGATACAAGTTATTTTGAAAAGGAGTATTTTTTAGGCTTTTGCTAGTTTTGCTAAAGAGGTCACTGCTGGTGAAGGGATCTCGGCTCTTTCCTCATCGAATGAGGTACTGGATATTCTATAAGGAATACCTCTATGCAAAGCAAGAACTAGAGAAGCAATAAAAGAAAAAACCGATTGGCTTGTAGCATCTGCTAGTTTTTGCTAAAGAGGTCACTCCCGGTGAAGGGATCTCTGCTCTTTCCTTATCGAATGAGCTGCTGGATATTCTACAAGGAATACCGCTATGCAAAGCAAAAACTAGAGCTACCCTTTTTGAAAATTTGATTCTACAACATCTTTAGGTTTCTTCCTTTTTCATTAATCTCATTAATGAAGTCCTATCATTTATGCTTCTTAAGCATCACAAAAGAAACGAAATTACAACGTACGCTTTTGCCATCCGCATTCTCCACAGTGTCCCGTTATGCATCGTTAGGTTACTTAACTAACGACATAGCGGGACGGGACTAACGCGGGTGCAAAATATAAGCAACGTTTATTATATATCATATATATAATAAAAAACATTCGTCTCGCGCAAATAAAGTGATCACATCACAGAATATCAGCAGCAAAAGGCCACATATGAAATATTGGATACTCTAGAGGTCCGTGTTTTATATTAAGCCAGTGAAAAAACACAGATTCCACGGTCGCGATGAATAGCCAACCTCACATCCCTAGACCCCTACGAGAGTGGCAAACAACCCTACCAATTCTAGAGTTAGGTGACCCGGTCTCGACTCTTCGAGATGGTCTCCCACAGGACTCTAGAACCCGGTTATTTATGCTCCATACCTTGGGTCTATCCTAATGCGGAAAAGTAAATAATATACATCAATGATGACATTATCCTCAACCAGGAAGTTCCCCAATAAATGAATATTACATACATGTTTTTACATGAATGAAAATGAAAAACTCTCATCTCACGCAAAGACCCCCGGCTATTCAAAACACGGCGATCTAATATAACATATCCCAGCAACACATAACATCACATGTCATCAACGTAAGTAAATATGCGTATCTTAATTGTCGTTGACATATAGCAACGAAACCAGCGATACATCACATATTACACTTACGGTCGTAGAAAAGAAAATGTCAAACTACAACAATTGGAATCGACACAGCCCTTACACATCATAAACCCGGAATATCACATACTTCAGATTTCATGCCTAACATTGTAAATCTTACATTTGGGTCTCATCTATGAAAACAGCTTTTCAAAAGAAATCGGCTAATTCAACAAGATTCCCAGATTCCTACCGATACCGAAATATTAAATTTACAAGCAACTAAACAATTTTCACAAAACTAATTAGTGTAGATTCCAAATATTGTATCACATTCCATAAATAGCTAGACGATGTTAAACATTCCGATCGAATCAACAAAAACCCAAAATTTCCCAAAGAGCTCAACACTTGAGCAAAGTTTAAAAATACCCAGAACTTGCCACAGTACCTATGGACGAATCGTAGAAGAGCCGACCCACGCCTCACTCATGGAACTGCGGAACTGCCGCAAACCCTAGGGTTTGGCCGCGGTTCTGTAGTGAAAAAGTCGAGTTTGGGTATCGTTCTTCTAAAGGGTCCATAGAATTACTTGTATGATTTTCTGAAGATTTTAAACTTGGAAAAATCCAACTTTTGGAAAATTTCCAGCGAGGGAGAAAATGGGTTATTGATATTCGTTCGAACATTTAAACGTCGTCTAAATTACCCATAACGATGTTAGAATTATGTCTACGAAACACTCTGAATTGACATTACAGTAAGATAACATCACATGCAATCTTAGTAAAAATAATCAATACCTGAAACACCAAAACCCAGAGACTAGAGCACCAGACAAAAACGAGGTCCAAAGCTCACCAAAAATCCGGCCAGGACGGTCCATATCAAGGTTTTCGCTGGATCAAATCCGGCGAAAGATGCTCGTTTTTCTCTGGTGCTCATACATTATTATAAAGAGCACTCTGAAACTGCTTAAAAAAAATTTAGAGGCTCTTGAAAAATTGACAGAAACTAGAGTTTTGTTTCGATGTTTCGGAGTTGTTTTGGTTTCATAATTCTACAAACATCGTCTAATTCTTTAGGTTGGCTCTGATACCACTGGAGGGTTATCTAGCAACGCCACTGGGTTTCGGGAGGCATCGACCATGCTGTTTTCAAAAAATTGGCATGCTAAAGAACCCTAACCTAGAATCATAACTAGAGAATTAGACAAACAAAGCATGTAAACAACTTTACATCTAAGTGAACAAGGAATAAAACCTGTGTAGACTGGTCCTTCACTTCAAAAGATCTTTGTAGTAGTCCCTTCTCTCCAAGTAGTGATCTTCCGGACTCTAGTAAGGCTCCACAAGGTGAAATGAACAAGCTGGCTTGAAGTCTTCGAGACCGAAAATGATCTACGTCGAGGAGACACTAACTCAAGCTACCACTTCACTAATTAGGAATTAGTGAAGCAAACAACCTAAACTAAATGGCTAAGCGAGTGTAGGTTGATGAAGAAGGAATTTTGCTCACTTTAGAAATATTTTTCTCACTAATTTTCTTCACCTCCTCAAAACCTAGAGAGCTCTCTCTTATGAAGTAGAAGATGACGCTAATAATGTTATAGCTACCATGGGTGAGAAATATCTCATATAACTCATGTAGAGACTTAACCATGGCTTTAGATATGGTTAGGTTAATAAATATCTAAGGTAAGACAAAATTTGTGGATTAAGTCAATGGTTCCACAAGCTTCCACAAGCTTCAACCATGTGCTAATTGTTAGTTATGTATATGCCCTAGATGCCATTGTTGTACATATGATGTATATTATAGTGGATGCTTGGATATATATAGAGAGGACTTTCTTGCTCGACATGATAGTATGCTATTTGGTTTCACTTTGTCTTAACATGTTGACTTGTATTGGTTTACTGTCTTGCTCTCACATTTTGATAAAGCCCTTGGGATATGTACTTGACTACTGGGACTATGATGAGATCATACTAGTGGGGCCAGGGTAGTCGACAAGTACATCCTGTAACTGTTCCTAGTCGAGGGTGTATCGAGACAGGGCATCGATACACCAGAGCAGACTAGCGGATACGCATCTTGACCCATATGATGGGCGATGGATAATCCCATATCCATCGGTGTTTGACATCAAAGATGGTGTACGAGTGCTCAGTGGAGACTAGGTACAATGAACGGACATGCCGAGAACTCCAAGATGGTATTATACCTATCGTCAGATAGCAGTTCTCCGGTGACACTGGTACATGTTAGTCTGTAGACCCGAGATCGTCATAGAGTCTTGTGTGATTCCCACAGTGCTTTGATTTCCACCTTACCACGTACAAGAGGGCGTGAGAAACGGTGGCTTTTGGGTACAGTCCCGAATAACATGGAGGCAATGAGCGATAGGAGGGGTTTTGTCTCTCCCGGTATAGGGAGTTAAATGTTGTGCTGTGTTCGATTGGCTATAACTGGAAGTCCCTGGCCAGGGTTGATATGGAGTGCTACTGGAAAAAGTTATCAGTAGTTTCTTAACCCGTTATGAGCCTCACATCAACATGAACTTATCGGTTACTGGAGTCCGGCGTTTACCACCCTTAGACATGATATGCGACATATCAGACGATGAGACCGGACTGTACTGTAGTGTTACTGATTGGATTCACAGGAGAATGTACAGGCTTGCTTGTTGATCTTCTGATCGCTCAATACCTGGGTGGCTGTTACGTTTAGCTGACCGCTTGCAGCTTGTGGGTGTTTGATATGATCATCATCTACTGCCGGCGTATTGACGATTCTTTAGAGTCCTACACAGAGGTTTCCTGGCTCAGGCAAAACGGAGTAGGAGCACATATGTGATATGTGTGGGATCGAGAATAATAGATATGAGATACAGTATTCTATTCTAGCGATATGAGATATCGGCCGGGTATATGTGATATAGCCGGGTCATCGGATCAAGTGTTGATTCGATGAAATGGTACCTGTTATATTGGTCGGTTATATGCAATATAGCCTGATTGTCGGATCAAGTGTTGATTCGATAATTTAATGTATAATTATATATATGATACATTGCTTTACGTTAACTAATATAAGCTCGCTTTATTGATTCATTTTCTCACTGGATAATACAATGATGTATATGCGATATATGTTATTTGTATTATTTTCTTTTGTTACAAAATATATTGTATATGTGATATATAATATTGTAACATGTTAGGGTTACAAATGCAACATGGTTGTTGAGTTTAAACCAAGTTAGGGTTTGGATTAGGGTTAGCTTTTGGGTTAGCTTTTGGATGAGGTTCTTGGATGCTTCATGAAGGTTTGACTTTGTCTTTTTCTTTGATATTTTATGAAGATATTTGTTAACCCAACCCAAACCCTTAACCTATGGTTTATTCTCTACAAGTGTAACGTTTTGAAAATCGTTTCGGTGAAATTTCGAAAAATCGGTAAAATAATGGGGTTTTCTGTAAAAAGTCAAAATACAAATATCTTATTATAAAAATTAAATATACATATTCTAGCTATGTAATTGCTATTATTTGGAGTTTATTGAGCCGCTGGTGAAATTTCAAATTTTCTGAAAAAATTTTTATTTTATTATTATTTAAGCCGTCACTAATACATTTAATTAGGGAAAATTACAAATTGGAATGAGTTGAAACAAATTTTGTGCATCATAAAACATTAAATAAAATTTTATCATGTGGTTTTTGGAACGTAATCATTTGCCAAAACGGTTTAGAAATTATTGAAGAAAAAAGGCTTTTTTTTAGCGTAAATGGATGTTTGGGGTATTATATTTATCATTTTTCATCACCCCACACCCGTACCCACATCCACACACTCCCATTTACTTCTCCCCTTGAAGAATTCAGCAGCCCACTTCTTGCCCTCAAAAATTTCTCCATCTCATTTGTATGGGTGAAATAGAGTTTATAGGTGTAGGTTAAGATGTATTGTTTTGGAGGCTCATTGTACCTTGATTTGAGGGGGGTTGACTTGACCAATTGTGCACAACACCCACACCATTCCCCCCATCACTCCATGGCCGAAATTCTGCAGCCCTTCCCCCTTCATTTTCCGTCTTTTCATTCCCTTCAATTTAAATCAAAAAATTGCTCCAAAATCCAATTTAAATCTCACAAATTGATTTCCATTCTTCATCCCATTCTCCTTAGCTTTTATCACTTGGATCATGGTGTTATGAAGCCATCATTGGAGGCAAATTCTTCTTTCTAGATCACTAGATTTTAAGGTATAATTTCTACCCATTTAAATTCTTATGTTTAGATTTATTTAATTGAGTTGTTTTAGTGTTAATTTTAGTGCTATTTTGCATACTAGTTTTTTTTAAAAAGTTTATGGCTTGAGTTCAATTAGGGTTTTGTTGTGGAAATGGGTTATGATAAATTGTGCATGGTTTTGTGTTATGGATTAACATCTTAAGTTTTATAGAAAGCTAATTTAGTTGTTAATTCCAAACCATTACTTATAAAATGCCCTAATTAAGTTATTTTGCTAACTAGAGTTTTGGAAAATTATTAAATGCCTTAGATTAAATTATAATTATGGTTTCATGTCATTATAGATAATATATTGAGTGGGTTAATGCTTTTAGTTCATGAAAATCCTAGCTAAATTGTTGTTTGTGCATTTTTGCTATAAATTGTAAAAAAAACTGGGTATTTTGTAAACTAGAATTTTGGGGTTAATGGAATTTAATGAGATTAAATTATGGAAATTGTTTTTATGAATTATTTAAGATATTTAATAAGTATTATGGCCACTAGATTTGTTTAAACATCATGTTTTGTACAAAAACGGCGAATTGTGCTTGCTAGATTTTCGGAAAAATGACTTTTTAAGTGAAATTGGGGTTTTTGTGAATTTTAACCTATTTTATAATAAAATTAGTGTTCGTGAATGTGCAAATGAGTGTATTTGGGTTTTCTCGATGATTTGGCGTTTGTACGCCGACGTCGAGGGTTTTTGGGTTGATTTGTGAAAGCAACCATAGGTTTTGACCTATGTGGGATTCGTGTGTCGTTTTGGTCATGAGTCGGATTTTAATACGATACGGTGCGTTATGATATGTAGGTACCCCATGTGGACTTCGAGACGACAAGCAAGCGCGTGGCGACGTCGGCACCGGCGAACGAGGACCAGGTGAGTAGATTTATATCTACGGGGAGAAGTCGGGTGGATGGCGTATAGCACCCCCGCAGTTCGTGGTGATGTATACGAATACGTATACACACAGATATTGATTATATGTTGTTGAGATTATTGATGATAAGATGGATATTTGGTATTTTTGGATTGGTTTAGTGTAGTTGCGAAACCCTAGAGTAGTGGTCGTACTCACACACGCACACACACACATACTTGCATACATTCTTCTTTCATATGTGCGTATATGGGAGTATATATTTATGTGTTCACATGGGTATGTTATTATGTGTTCATATACTGGATTTGAGGATAGTATTTAGAATTTGAGATGAGTTGATGATATTGGGCCTGAGGCCAGAAGATCGGTGATGTGATTTGGTTCGTATTGAGATACGACATGATGTTTTAGCGGGTCTTTTGACGTAGCAATTCTTACACCTGTATGCATGCTTAGGCGGTATCAGTATTGTACTAGACGTAGGACATTGTCCCGGATCATGATATTTGATAAAGAAGATACCAGATGAATAGTGTGATTGAATGTGATATTAAACCATACCCAGATTTGGGGATGCCGTACGACGGATTTACATACGAGCTATATTGATGATTGATCCGCACTCTTGACTTGGGATTCCTGATTATAGATATGGTATCGGATATGATATTATTGAGGCGGGATCACCGACTATACATATACAGGTATGTATATGTATCGACTCAGATGATAGGCGGTTTCCTTACCTGTAGTTCAGCTTGTTAGTTCAGCCGTATAGTTTAGTGTAGTTGTTATATTAGATTAGACTTCTTACCTATTTCAAAAACTAACGAATCGTGGGCATTTTTAAAGACAGCCCAAGGGATCCTACGGATATTTCAAAAGACGTATCTTTTCATAAAAACACCGTAGCCCCTATTTTCAAAACCCCATGATTCGTGTTATTTCAAAAGGCACCATTTGTAGGACTGATATTAGATTAATGCAGATTAGTTATAGTTGCGTCTAGTTTTCAGCTCCCGCTCATTTTTGTAGTCCGCTTCGCATCGCATGCTTATTTTATGTTTCATACTCCATTATTGATATCATGCTGTTAGGACACCAGCACCATTACCGATGATGCGTATGTACCACGTACACTTAATTGCCGGCTCACACACATCTTCATCGGTAATTGCCATATCACGTATACCTTAGAAAATGTTATTGCTTGACATAGCCTGTTAGCTAATAGTTAGACATGATATTAGTGTACTTGCCTTATATGTTAGTTTAGACATTGTAGTTATTACCTGCTACTTCATGCATACTGTTATTCATTGTTATGCCGTATTCATGGATTCTCATGCATATATTCACTATTTTACGTGTTATTGAGGTTTTGGACTCGGATTTCCATGAGATTTTCTGGATTTGGAAGAAAACCGAAAAAACTTATATGAACTGATTTCTCTCTTTTTAAAATAAAAAGTGCGGTTTTCCCATGATGTATGAGTCGTCCACCATGAGTTTGCTGATGGATTTCGAGACCCGATTCGAGGAGACGGATGAACCGTTTCTGGTACATGGTGGACCCGGTGGGTACCCCGAGGCACGAAGCGCGTGATGATGACGATGTGAGCCTGGCAAGGGAGCACTACCTACCGGTGATTTTACCCGACGCGTCGGATATCCGGAGGATACCGTCGTGGTCTTAAGATGGATGGTAGGGGCCGGTCTGGACTGACGGCGCCCTAGATATTGAGGTACAGAGACTGTGATACAGAGATATCGAGATATTGGGATTACGTTTTGTGCCGATGCTAGGCACTGTTTTATGCTGATTTCATTATGATACCTCATTTTAAAAATACAAAGGAAATCTCACTAAATTATGGAAACAGTTCTTCATTTACATGTATTCTGTTTTCATGCATTCATACCTCATTCATATGATATATTGCTACCCTTGGGCACTGACACGGGCACATGAGATTACACTCCGGTTAGATATTTACCCTAGCCTTGTTATAGGCTACGTGTTATTCATATATTTGAGGATATATTATGATCATTGACCTAGGTTGCGTTATTTATGCGATTTCTGTGCGTAGATATTTTTCTATTCACGAGTTGGCAACTCACCCCCGTTGTGCCCCAGTTTCTTGCAGGTTGCCGTACAGGTTTCATTACGGCTTTGCGGGCTCAGTTTCATTCGGGTGACTTGCTAATAGGTGGGTTTTTCTTGTATCGTACCCATCATATTACCTTGTATATTATTATTCCGTTGTATCTAGTAAATTCCATCAACCAAACATGTATTTTTTTGAGATAGAGACCAGTGTTGTTTATTCTTTCGACCTTAGAGTTGCTCGTTATATTTCTGGTGGTTTTGAGTTTCCTTTTGAGTTTTGATCCTCGCCGTTGGCGTTGTATATTATATTGTTTGTGTGGTTGTGACCGTCGATTGACGAAGAGCTAGCTCCCGCTTGGGGATGCCCTTTTCTTGTTTTCGTATACTATTCATGTTGTATCCCGTTTGGGGGCCTGTATTTACAAAGGAGACTCTGCCGAAATTTTCAGTAAATTTTTGATGTTTTAAAAACCGCATAATTCGGCTTATGCTATTAAAACTAGTTGTTTTAAATTGGTTTTCCTTCACTCTACTTCTTTTCTTGGTTTGGATTTCTGGGTTTTCGGTTTACTTAGATTACGTACGCCTCGAGAAGATTCGTAGTTTAAGTGCCGGTCATGTTCCGTACTTTCGGGACGTGACAAAGTTGGTATCAGAGCGTTAGGTTTTAACCTTCGGAGCGTAGGATGACCCTTGGTTGATGGAATAGGTGACTAAAGTAGAGTGACGTACCGTTGGTATGTTCCGCGGCATATTTACGACACGCCACTCCACTTAAGAAGCCTTAGGATGTACATTTCCTTGTTCAGTATTATATTCCTTCCTGATCTAGCCTCATCGTTGCCAGTTTGGTTTTGCTGCCACGATTTCGGGCAAGGAGAGATACGGCTAGAGTTGCGGTCAATAGGAGCTCGTCACAAATGAGGACTGACCAGGGCGTGATTCCGGCGACACCCAATTGCAGAGATGTGTCTTTTTACTGTGTTTCCGCGCCACGAGCGTTTGGTGGATCGCCTTTATGAGGTTACTCGGAGGTGCTGATCGACACTAGAGAATTGAGCCAATGATGGAGGCCAGCCAGATTTTGATGACCGTTGGTGTATTGCTTACTACTGATGATTGAGGCACGGTTCAGCATGCAGACGAGTGAGCCAGTTATTGCTGCGAACGACGAGATATCGCCCCAGATGTTGGAGCTATTGCAGTATAAGTTGTACTAAGAGATGATAGTAGGTCGCTAGTCATCGAGGATGAATGACTAGGACATGTGGATCGTTCGCCTACCCCGATGCGAGGTCATCAGATAGATTGATTCCAGCTAGAGACGACTTCACGCGGAGACGTTGGGAGTCGACAGAGACGATCGAATGTCGGAAACCTATTATTCCAAGTTTAAAGTAGTCGGAAAGACATGCAGGCAATTCTATGGTCCCTCTAGAAGAATGAAACCCTAACTCGACTTAATGACCGTGTGAAAGCCTTTGAACCTTCGGGTTTGCGGCAGTTCTACGGCGCCATTAGTGAGGATTGGGTTTGCCCTTCTACGGCTGGACCACCGATGCTGTGGTACGTACTCGATACTATTATACTGTACCCAAGATGTTGAGCTCTTGGGGGATTATGAGGTTTTGACGACTCGATTGGATGGCTCGACTTAATTCGGATGCTAGGTGGTGAGATGCATTTCTTGGGAGACTCCCGATACGAGGATAGCCGTTGGAGCTCAGTCCATGCAGCCACGACGAGACGAGTTCGAAACGGTCGACCTTGGAGAAAAGTGGAGTAAGCGGTGCGTACGAGATCTTGATAAGATGATGTTCTACTCTGCCGACATCATAGATGCGATACGCATGCCGAGGCATTGTACTTGGATATACCTTCCAGAAGGAGTCGCGATGAGTATGCAGCCGTTCCGGAACAAGGAGCAGATATAGTAAAGGACGATGACTCCCGGACAGTTGGCAGAGATGAGACTGGAAGAGACCTTGAGTAGGATTCCTTTCAGGACAATGCTGCAATGATATTTGCACCCAGGATCAGATGTGTCACGTGCATTTAGAGAGCCAGAGGCCGACTCCAGTGACATGTTTCTTTACGAGTGGTCGTGCGGATTGACCGAGAGATGACCAGAGAAGTGCCAAAACGGAATCGTCCCTGTTAGCACACCTGACAGGGCCGATGAGCCGATGGACCGAAAGATTGGTAATTCACAGTGAAGACCTTGACCCAGGAGTGATCATGGTTACGCACGCCAGCAGGACAGAGTTCATGATCATTGACGAGACGTCCCACTAGTGACCGCGACAGTTGGCCGAGATTCTTAGAGAATGCGCTTGAGCAGTACTATTCCTCCATTATTGGTTACGATGTTTTGGGTGATTTATTCGTATGATTTGATTTTGATGATTGAGGATTTACGATCTTTGCACAGTGTTGCACTTGATATAGTTTTCGTGCTTCAGTTTCACATGTTTGTGATTTTACGATTTTAAACAGTTGAGTTGGTTTTGTGCGTATGCATGCACACGATTTCGTTCCTGCACTCGGTATATTTTATATATGCTTGCAGTGCAGTGATACGCCTTTTGTGCACTTAGATGCACCGGACTTCGATTTCGATTGTGATACCCGATATATGTTTTGTGCACCTTGTGCACCTGATTGATTTTGCGCACGTTCGGCACTTGATATTGGATTTCATGATTTCGTGCACGATAGATGCACCTGATTTTGCTGTCAGGCACACATGTTGCCTACGACAGATGTTTCGTGCACACCCGATGCACTTAGATGTTGTTTCTGTGTGCATGTATGGCACATTCATGGATTTTGATTTCCGTGCGCACCAGACGCACGTAGCATTCATGTGCATATTTTGGGATTGATTTCGTATAGAGCAGTACGTTTTTATGATATTGCTATGTATTTTCGTACTGAGCAGGACTAGTCAGAGGACAGTACCTGAATATATTTTGCATGCATTGATAGTTATTGAAGGGATTTCCAAAAAGCGAGCTATAGCCTCAGTATTTACCTACGTGTCTGATATGACAGGAAATGTTTAAAACAAGGAGACCCTTCTAAATTGTTTCCAAAACGGCGGAACGTACATTTCAAACAAAGGTATATATGTATATAGTTATTTTCTTATGATAGACGTCCGCCACTGTGCAGTGTTATACGCGTTGCACAGCGACTTAAAGAGATTTGGCATGCATTTCCTTCAGATACTTACAGATATAGATTCGATGTTTAGATGTATAGTTTCGAGTTATATCATATTGGTTTGATTTAGATTTGGCATTGATATCTTCTCCATGACTCCGATGATTGCGGGGTTCTTGACGGAGTTTTGATTTGAGTTATATACTCATTTTTCAAGCGCATGCGCTGCGCTACGATTTGTTTTATGTAGTTACAATTTCGGAGCCCCGACGACTTGATGGTTTTTCTTAGATGTTTTAGTATTTGGGGGAGTTTGAATTTAAATTCGGGGACCGAATTTCTTTAAGGGGGGAAGATTGTAACGTTTTGAAAATCATTTCGGTGAAATTTCGAAAAATCGGTAAAATAAGGGGGTTTTCTGTAAAAAGTCAAAATACAAATATTTTATTATAAAAATTAAATATACATATTCTAGCTATGTAATTGCTATTATTTGGTGTTTATTGAGCCGCTGGTGAAATTTCAAATTTTCTGAAATTTTTTTTATTTTATTATTATTTAAGCCGTCACTAATACATTTAATTAGGGAAAATTACAAATTGGAATGAGTTGAAACAAATTTTGTGCATCATAAAACATTAAATAAAATTTTATCATGTGGTTTTTGGAACGTAATCATTTGCCAAAACGGTTTAGAAATTATTGAAGAAAAAAGGCTTTTTTTTAGCGTAAATGGATGTTTGGGGTATTATATTTATCATTTTTCATCACCCCACACCCGTACCCACATCCACACACTCCCATTTACTTCTCCCCTTGAAGAATTCAGCAGCCCACTTCTCCCCCTCAAAAATTTCTCCATCTCATTTGTATGGGTGAAATAGAGTTTATAGGTGTAGGTTAAGATGTATTGTTTTGGAGGCTCATTGTACCTTGATTTGAGGGGGGTTGACTTGACCAATTGTGCACAACACCCACACCATTCCCCCCATCACCCCATGGCCGAAATTCTGCAGCCCTTCCCCCTTCATTTTCCCTCTTTTCATTTCCTTCAATTTAAATCAAAAAATTGCTCCAAAATCCAATTTAAATCTCATAAATTGATTTCCATTCTTCATCCCATTCTCCTTAGCTTTTATCACTTGGATCATGGTGTTATGAAGCCATCATTGGAGGCAAATTCTTCTTTCTAGATCACTAGATTTTAAGGTATAATTTCTACCCATTTAAATTCTTATGTTTAGATTTATTTAATTGAGTTGTTTTAGTGTTAATTTTAGTGCTATTTTGCATACTAGTTTTTTTTTAATAGTTTATGGCTTGAGTTGAATTAGGGTTTTGTTGTGGAAATGGGTTATGATAAATTGTGCATGGTTTTGTGTTATGGATTAACATCTTAAGTTTTATAGAAAGCTAATTTAGTTGTTAATTCCAAACCATTACTTATAAAATGCCCTAATTAAGTTATTTTGCTAACTAGAGTTTTGGAAAATTATTAAATGCCTTAGATTAAATTATAATTATGGTTTCATGTCATTATAGATAATATATTGAGTGGGTTAATGCTTTTAGTTCATGAAAATCCTAGCTAAATTGTTGTTTGTGCATTTTTGCTATAAATTGTAAAAAAAATTGGGTATTTTGTAAACTAGAATTTTGGGGTTAATGGAATTTAATGAGATTAAATTATGGAAATTGTTTTTATAACTTATTTAAGATATTTAATAAGTATTATGGCCACTAGATTTGTTTAAACATCATGTTTTGTACAAAAACGGCGAATTGTGCTTGCTAGATTTTCGGAAAAATGGCTTTTTAAGTGAAATTGGGGTTTTTGTGAATTTTAACCTATTTTATATTAAAATTAGTGTTCCTGAATGTGCAAATGAGTGTATTTGGGTTTTTCTCGATGATTTGGCATTTGTACGCCGACGTCGAGGGTTTTTGGGTTGATTTGTGAAAGCCACCATAGGTTTTGACCTATGTGGGATTCGTGTGTGGTTTTGGTCGTGAGTCGGATTTTAATACGATACGGTGCGTTATGATATGTAGGTACCCCATGTGGACTTCGAGACGACAAGCAAGCGCGTGGCGACGTCGGCACCGGCGAACGAGGACCAGGTGAGTAGATTTATATCTACGGGGAGAAGTCGGGTGGATGGCGTATAGCACCCCCGCAGTTCGTGGTGATGTATACGAATACGTATACACACAGATATTGATTATATGTTGTTGAGATTATTGATGATAAGATGGATATTTGGTATTTTTGGAATGGTTTAGTGTAGTTGCGAAACCCTAGAGTAGTGGTCGCAGTCACACACGCACACACACACATACTTGCATACATTCTTCTTTTATATGTGCGTATATGGGAGTATATATTTATGTGTTCACATGGGTATGTTATTATGTGTTCATATACTGGATTTGAGGATAGTATTTGGAATTTGAGATGAGTTGATGATACTGGGCCTGAGGCCAGAAGATCGGTGATGTGATTTGGTTCGTATTGAGATACGACATGATGTTTTAGCGGGTCTTTTGACGTAGCAATTCTTACACCTGTATGCATGCTTAGGCGGTATCAGTATTGTACTAGACGTAGGACATTGTCCCGGATCATGATATTTGATAAAGAAGATACCAGATGAATAGTGTGATTGAATGTGATATTAACCCGTACCCAGATTTGGGGATGCCGTACGACGGATTTACGTACGAGCTATATTGATGATTGATCCGCACTCTTGACTTGGGATGCCTGATTATAGATATGGTATCGGATATGATATTATTGAGGCGGGATCACCGACTATACATATACAGGTATGTATATGTATCGACTCAGATGATAGGCGGTTTTCTTACATGTAGTTCAGCTTGTTAGTTCAGCCGTATAATTTAGTGTAGTTGTTAGATTAGATTAGACTTCTTACCTATTTCAAAAACTAACGAATCGTGGGCATTTTTAAAGACAGCCCAAGGGATCCTACGGATATTTCAAAAGACGTATCTTTTCATAAAAACACCGCAGCCCCTATTTTCAAAACCCCATGATTCGTGTTATTTCAAAAGGCACCATTTGTAGGACTGATATTAGATTAATGCAGATTAGTTATAGTTGCGTCTAGTTTTCAGCTCCCGCTCATTTTTGTAGTCCGCTTCGCATCGCATGCTTATTTTATGTTTCATACTCCATTATTGATATCATGCTGTTAGGACACCAGCACCATTACCGATGATGCGTATGTACCACGTACACTTAATTGCCGGCTCACACACATCTTCATCGGTAATTGCCATGTCATGTACACCTTAGAAAATGTTATTGCTTGACATAGCCTGTTAGCTAATGGTTAGACATGATATTAGTGTACTTGCCTTATATGTTAGTTTAGACATTGTAGTTATTACCTGCTACTTCATGCATACTGTTATTCAGTGTTATGCCGCATTCATGGATTCTCATGCATATATTCACTATTTTACGTGTTATTGAGGTTTTGGACTCGGATTTCCATGAGATTTTCTGGATTTGGAGGAAAACCGCAAAAACTTATATGAACTGATTTCTCTCTTTTTAAAATAAAAAGTGCGGTTTTCCCATGATGTATGAGTCGTCCACCATGAGTTTGCTGATGGATTTCGAGACCCGATTCGAGGAGACGGATGAACCGTTTCGGGTACATGGTGGACCCGGTAAGGTACCCCGGGGCAAGAAGCGCGTGATGATGACGATGTGAGCCTGGCAGGGGAGCACTACCTACCGGTGATTTTACCCGACGCGTCGGATATCCGGAGGATACCGTCGTGGTCTTGAGATGGATGGTAGGGGCCGGTCTGAACTGACGGCGCCCTAGATATTGAGGTACAGAGACTGTGATATAGAGATATCGAGATATTGGGATTACGTTTTGTGCCGATGCTAGGCACTGTTTTATGCTGATTTCATTATGATACCTCATTTAAAAAATACAAAGGAAATCTCACTAAATTATGGAAACAGTTCTTCATTTACATGTATTCTGTTTTCATGCATTCATACCTCATTCATATGATATATTGCTACCCTTGGGCACTGACACGGGCACATGAGATTACACTCGGGTTAGATATTTACCCTAGCCTTGTTATAGGCTACGTGTTATTCATATATTTGAGGATATATTATGATCATTGACCTAGGTTGCGTTATTTATGCGATTTCTGTGCATAGATATTTTTCTATTCACGAGTTGGCAACTCACCCCCGTTGTGCCCCAGTTTCTTGCAGGTTGCCGTACAGGTTTCATTACGGCTTTGCGGGCTCAGTTTCATTCGGGTGACTTGCTAATAGGTGGGTTTTTCTTGTATCGTACCCATCATATTACCTTGTATATTATTATTCCGTTGTATCTAGTAAATTCCATCAACCAAACATGTATTTTTTTGAGATAGAGACCAGTGTTGTTTATTCTTTCGACTTTAGAGTTGCTCGTTATATTTCTGGTGGTTTTGAGTTTCCTTTTGAGTTTTGATCCTCGCCGTTGGCGTTGTATATTATATTATTTGTGTGGTTGTGACCGTCGATTGACGAAGAGCTAGCTCCCGCTTGGGGATGCCCTTTTCTTGTTTTCGTATACTATTCATGTTGTATCCCGTTTGGGGGCCTGTATTTACAAAGGAGACTCTGCCGAAATTTTCAGTAAATTTTTGATGTTTTAAAAACCGCATAATTCGGCTTATGCTATTAAAACTAGTTGTTTTAAATTGGTTTTCCTTCACTCTACTTCTTTTCTTGGTTTGGATTTCTGGGTTTTCGGTTTACTTAGATTATGTACGCCTCGAGAAGTTTCGTAGTTTAAGTGCCGGTCATGTTCCGTACTTTCGGGACGTGACAACAAGAGTTAAGACTCTCATTCTTAACTTATAGTTGCAATTGTAACCACAACAATATTTCATTATTCGTCACAAAAGGTTTAGCTTCATCTTCTTCTTCTTCTAGCTCTTGAAAAAGCATCACTAGATTTTGTGTTTGTGAGGATAAATGGTGAGAAATCGAAAACAAAAGAGAGCAAAATTCCTACTTCATCATCCTCGTCTATTTTAGCCTCTTAGATTAGGGTGTTCACTTCACTAATACTTGATTAGAGAAGTGCAACCTTGGGTTAGAGATTCTTCATGGTAGATCATCTTAGACAAAGAAGACTTCAAGTAAGATGCATCATTCACCTCTCGGAGCCTCACGAGAGTCGGAGTTCTTGATGATCGCGGCGAAGGGACCTCAACACGGAGCTAATGAAGAGAAGGAACAGGCTACAAAGGTTGTAATCCTAATATCTTTTGTTCTTTATATGTGATACAAACTTCTTACCCTAGAATTTCTAGTAAAGATTCATATTTTGCTTGCTTTGCACCTCTCTAAATTTTAAAGTGGTATGAGTGATTCTACCAAACCCTAGACTAGGTGCAAGGGAAGCCCAACAGTGGCATGAAAGCCAAATTAGAATTCTAGATACGGTGTTAAAACAATTACGAAAACGAAATCGACTCCGAAATACGATATTATGAAAACCCAATTTTATTATGTAAATTTTCAAAAAAGTCCTTTAAAATTTTTTCAAACAGGTGCAGAATGATCTATGGGCCAATATAAGAACATGGGTGAAATACGGGGGGGCGGGAGGGGGGGTGCTCGGATTTGGACCGAGCACCAAGGCCTATATTCCGGCCTAGTCGGCCCCAGTGCTTCTTCTGCCCTCCGTATTGCATCTGTGCTCTTTTGGGTACATTTTGGGTTTCCTAGTATTGTTTATTTAGCCCAATTTTCATGTGATGGTTTCTTTGACCTGTAGCTAATTCGTAGTGCTTCGTAGTCGTATAACTTAACACTGTATTGGTAACCTTGACTATTTTTAGCAGTTCGATCGAACTTCGCACACCACATTTTATACCCCACTGAAATTACAAAGTGTTGTATATTTCTGAAGTTGATTATTTTCGTAAAATCGTGCAAGTACCCCTATGGACCCTCTAGAAGAACATAATAACCTTAACTCGATTCTAAGCCCACGGAACCGCGAACGAACCCTAGGGTTTGCCGTGGTTCCGTGGTATCATAGGGGAGGTGTAAGTCCGCGGCGGCGCCCCGGCCGTCGATCTGAAGCCGGAGACGCGGAAACGAAAAACTTTGCGAAACTTGCAAACCGGCACCATCGCACACTATTATCCCGGATCGGGCCATTAACCTAGCTACTAGCAAACTACAAGATGGGAAGAGAGATATACCGAGCGATCCGTGTCCTTCGGTCTTCTCGTCGTCGTCCCGATCTCCCGTGGAATCACCGTTCGTCACCTCCTCGTCGGAAAGGGCACCACGTAGCCGGATTCTTTTACGGGCTCCCACCTCTGGACCGAGGCAACTCGTGCGCGAAGTTGGCAAGCCGACGCGTCTAAGAGTGCTGTAGGTGTAGTGTAGAAGCTTGTCTCTTTGGGGTTATGAAGTTACCTTTGGATGAAGGAGGAGAGGAGTGATCCTTTTGAAATGAGCTATGTGATTTTTGGTGTAAGATAAGTGAGATGAAGAAATTCCCCCTATCCAAATGAACTTCTCTCATCTCTCCTTTGTAGTGGCCGGCCTCTCTCAATGATGGGGGAAAAAGAAATTAATAATCAAGAGAAGAAAAGTGAAGATAATCATGGATTAAAGTCACACCCATTTCTAATCTCAAGGCATATACAAATCTCTTCACATTAATGCAAAAGAATGATGCAAAGAGAATCTCATGATGATGGTCATATCATAATCCACATATGCAAAAAAAAAACCTCTACAAGAAAGTCCGGCCGTGAAGGAACAAAGGAAAACTGGCCGGAACGGAATGCAAACTGGCAACTTTAGAAAACTGATCCCGTAATAAATTACAGAAAAAACCCGCTACTGCATATACATGCCCACATTTGTATTCCCACTGAATAAAAATGCAAAGAGACAAAATCTACACTGTCTAATACTAGGATCCGGCTTAAACAAAAGCCCTCTCGTAAAATCCGTCCGATCACGATCCGTGCAATACCACACGTATCTGATCGAACCCTGCCATATCTCCATACGGCCTCTACACGTTTCGTCCGAAACTTGAGAAACTGGTCTGTGGGGGACTCTAAAGACTCGTCAATATTTTGGTTGTGGATTTAACCACTAGCATGTCAGAGGTATTAGCCAATACATAACGGGTTACCAGGTATTGACCAAAAGGGACGTCGATGAGCGAACTTATCCTGACACCCTACTGAGCCTGTCAGTGACAATATCCGTACAGTCCGGTCCGTTTGTCTATGAGCATCGCATGGCGGGCCTAGGGGGTTGGTAAAAGTCAGACCCCTAAAAGCGGTACAAGTCGTGTCGGAGTGTAGCCCAGAACACCCTGAGATACTACTGGAATACCTACCAGCAAATCTCCTGCTTTGGCCAAGGACTCTTCATGTACTGGCTCTCCTAGACACAGCGCGACTTCACCCCCAATACCGGGAGAGAGGAACCCCTGCAGATCCGCTCACTGCCTCCATGTGGCTCGGGACTGTACCCAACTAAAACCTGTTTGCACGTCTCCTTTGAGCGTGGAAGGGTAGTAATCAAAGCACAGTGGGAACTCACACGAGACAAATGACGATCTCAGGTCGATGAACTAACCTGTACACATGTTACCAGGGAACTGCTATGTGACGACAGGTATAAGACCAACTAGCATGTTCCCGGCGAGTCCTGTCCGGTGTAGTCATAACCCAATGAGCACCTGTATACATCTTAGGTGAACCAACTGACACCAGTGGCTTGTGAGACCGGCCACCGCCCCTCGTCGGGGTCTCGACTGTATACACTAGTTTACTCTGGAGAATCGATGCCCTGTCTCGAAACTCCCACGACTAGGGACCTTTTAAGGATGTGCTTATAGACTCCAGCTCTCATGTATATGATCGCCCTCATACTGCTGGTAGTCAAGCAAGAATCCTAGGGGCTCTATCAACGTGTAATAGCAACTCGTAAGGTCACCTAAAGCAGCACACGATGATAAAGATAAACCAGATAGCATACTATCATCTCGAGTAAGACTGTCCTACCGGCATAGGTCCTCCTCAATCATTGCAATCACGTGCCTGTGATCCAATAATTGACTCTGAGTGCACTATATCCAACAATCTCCCACTTGCACTCAAGGCTCATTATTGCGATGTCGCATACTCACAGCCCGTGTGATACCGAACACCCAACTCCTCTACTGGTCAGTCTCACAAAGCTCGTTTGCGAAACTATTGCGTTCGAGGAGTAGCCTCAGTGAGTGGATCCGCTTTGATGTTTCATTCTATGTCTCTCTATATCTCATGTTCGTGGAGAAAGCCATCTCCCGAAATAAGCAATACCTGTCTTAGAATGTTTGGATGTCTTATGGGACCTAGCTTATAAATGAACTCCAAATCCAAACTTCTTAGACTGTATCGACAACTGAACTTAATCAGTGTCCTGCGCCATGCCTCTCTCAGTATCCCCTTGGACCACCTGTCCAAAATACTGACCCTCGTCAGAGGGAAAACTATAACTCTGACAGTCATCCATGTCACCTTGGAAGCCTGGAATGATAACCATCTCCTAAAGGAGGCCGGCGTTATCAAATCCCTAGAACATCCACTTATGTCCTAAAACTGCTTCCGATTGTTTCTCTAGGATTGGATTAATATCAACTTATTGCATCTACTGCAAGAACAACATCTGGTATGGTACTTGACATCTCATGATTGACTCAATTGCCTACGCAAGTGATCTGCCAATCATACACATCCCTCTCTACTTTAGTCTATAAGACACCTTTAGAGAGGGTGACTCCATTACCTGCAGGTACACTACCGTGCCAGGAATCGTTCATTCTAAATACTCATAGAATGCTGTCTAACTACCCAGATTGGGAAACCACCCAAATCTAGATCTAAAGCCATAGATCCAGTAACCAGAATATCTGATATAATATCCAAGTCCCATATGGAGAAACTACTGTGTGACAACCAATGTATAACCGACCGTAGTATAGGAATATCACTTCCTACTCTGTGTATGTCATCCATATATCAGGATATCACACCCTAATACCTTCTTAACAGATCCATCCCCTATTCTGATGAAGTCAAACCTATGACTGTCACATCAGAAATAGATGATCTATCTCCGCTATATCTGCTTTAGTCTATAAATAAACATAAGCCACTTGTCCAACAATGCTTCCGCTGCTCCCACTAACCACGACAACCCTCTGGCAGAGTCATATACACGTATATTTCTAAAGCAAGTTTAGAACGACGCTATACTCATCCTCCTGCCGGGTCTCACAGCCTGGAACAACAGCAATGGCAAGTCTGGGTAAACAGGAACCTCCCTATCACCGTCCTTGAGGCTACCGGAGTACCTCTCGGGTGCCTGAGGTTACCCACCATATCTGCGGAGTGGCCAATGGAATGTCAATACAGATTGAATCTTTAGGTTCTTATAAAATTTTCAGTAATCGTTTGCGGTTCTGGAATCACTTCCAGTTCTACCATACTCCCAATACTGTTTTATAAAAAAATCCATTTCTTTTAAAATTGTGGCGAGTCAAGAACAATATCACTATTGATCTTCCAGATGGTAGAAAGTCAACCCTCGTCATAGCCTGGGTCAACCCACAAACAGCCATTACAGAAACGTGCCTTGAGTTATCCAGAGTCTGGTTTTATGCATAAGCCGGACAACTCCCCGTACCTTAACATCGTCAAGATACGAACTGTTCTATATCCAATACAGAAACAGTGGCACTGATTTAATTGAACCAGATTCAAATCATGCAGCTGTCTCCAGTGCATGTCAACTAAATGGAAAGAGGCCGATCAGTATTACTCAACTCAGGAATGCTTCCAATTATGAGTAACCTGAAAGAGAAGCAAGTTCTCTTAATCATTACTATGAACTGAATACCACACACAAGTATCTACATCTTCGATCATCTTGAAGAATCTCGATACTTGCAACACCTGGTTCTCTACTTTACTCTTATACTTATAACTTCTCAAAACTTGGACCTTGTATTTCTACGAAACACTTGTCTAAGTACTAGAGAAGTCATAAGTAAACAGAATATAGTACGAGGACAAACCCCTCTGTCCTAATGGACACTGGACAATATACATACTCTGTATAAGTCCCCTGAGTCTAGTAACTCATTCACTGTGTGTCGTAGGTTGAAAACTGTACTTATGGTTAAGAAGAATTACACCGTTGTTCAATGCTCCTTACCTAACCATCCACTGATATAGGTAAATATCATAGACATAATTTCAAAAAGGTATATCTCACTCTATAAAAATAGACGTACAGATATATCAATTTGAAATTGGTGCATAACAACGGATATTCAAAACTAAATATTTGTCGTCCGGCAAACAACCCAGGTGACTTCCTCAAATATCACCAATTACAACGAATTCCGATATAATGAGGATGATCACCTAATTCCCAATAACTTACTCCCACTCATCATCTGTAAAACCATACAAATGTGAGAATCATACCTGGTAAATACATACCCTGGAGCAAGTGTCTAATTGGGAAATCAGTTTTCTTTTAACAGTACACGGTGAAACTGAAACATTGAAATGTTTCGATGGGGTATTCGGGTATTCCTAGTAATCTCTCTTCCATTATTTAGATTCACAACTGTAACCATATAATTCTTTGCCTTCTCTCCACATCCCTTTATATGTCTTTAGTCATTTCCTTCTGTACACCCCTTTAGGCCAAATGGTTTTCTTCCTTCCCTACCGTTCGGTACCAGCCTATGGTTTGAAAGAAGACTATCCAATAAGCATAATGGGTGTACTTCCCTAATCCTAGGAGCACTCGCAATGCGAGAGAAGGTGAAGATAAAAGACAACCGAATAAACCTTATTCCTATTTCTCCTGAACCAGGATCCATCCCCGAACTGGAACAAGTTCCTTTCGAGTTCGTATATAACCATACGATGGAGTATCCAATAAACTTGGGATCCTCATAGTGATATGGAGTGTCCTGGAGAAATACAAAGGTGATTTAGGATTGGCGAAGAAATACTTGGTTTGGTCGTGAATAGCAGTCGCAATTTACTTTGCCCTCTTACTAATCCATTTCTTTGTCTTAACTTAATACCTTCTGTACACCGTTTAGGCTAATTGGTTTTCTTCATTCCTTACCGGTCGGCACTAGCCTAAGGTTTGGAAGAAGACTAAGCAATTTGCGTAATAGGTGTACTGTCTCCTAAACCAAGGAGTACTCGCAACTTGAGAGAAGGTAAAAGGAAAAGACAACTGAATAATCCCATTCGTTTTCTCCAGAACCAGAAACCATCCTCGAATTCCTTCGAGTTCGTATATAACCATACGATGATTTTTTCCAATGGAAGTGGACGTTCGTAGTAATACGGGGTGTCCCGGAGAAAAGTGTAAAAGTAGGAGTGGCAATGAGGTTTGCAACTCTGACAATCCAAAAGCCAGTGTTTAAGAAGGTTCAGTCAACTTGGTCACTGAGTCATAGTCTAGGGTCGGGTAAATGGTCGCTGCCAAAGAGAGAGAGAAAAGAAACACTCAGCGTGCACTCTAACCTAGATCGGAATGGTTATCACTTTATCTAATCAGGAAACCTCCCACTGTAACATCAAATTCTTCCCCAAACCTGAAAGAAGAATTAATCGGGATCACCCGAGGAGTAAACCAACTCATCAGTGGGAATCGGGATCCAACTATCATCGCATGATATCGTGACAGAATCCGCTCACGTTATCACACTCCTGAAGGTATGCGCATATCTGGCAAGTTTCAGTTTCTTTAGAAACTCCCGATGTGATTTTTGCCCCATGCTCTTATGACCTTGACTTTGGCCAACATATCATAAGTCACATGTCAAGTTCTACCCATCATTCTCCAGGTTAATTTCAACCCACCCGTACATACCCTTGACTTTGGCCAAAATAGTAGTACGACTGACCCAAACCAACACATCTATCTATGCTGCATATGAATACCCAATAGCTACCAATCACTGTGCCTTGACTTTGGCCAACATACACAGCTTGAATACTTATGCTACGAATGGTTTCTGGCGAAAACTTTTAACGTAATGAACTTGATATCGTTGAAGGAACGGATAGCCTTATAAAAATATAGTAACGAAAACCTTTGCTAAAGAGGTCACTTTGGGTGAAGGGATCTCAGCTCTTTCCCCGTAGGATAAGGTGCAGGATATTCCAACTGAATACCACGATGCAAAGCAAAAGTAATCGGCTAAAGTGAAGTTACTGCTCTGACGCAAACTTTTGTCCAAGGGGTCACTCCCGGTGAAGGGATTTCGGCCCTTGCCTCGTCGACTGAGGAGCAGGATATTCCAACTGAATATCACGATGAAAAACAAAAGTGAACGCCCTTGCAATAACAACTTTTTGAAAAATGTTCCAAAAATATCAGAATAGGTTTGTTTAGCTTGCATTGATCCGAATCAACGCAGTCCAATCAATTGAACACACCAATAAAGTACGAAAATAATGATGTACGTATATGCCATCCACATTCGCCACTAGTTCCCGTCATCACCCGTTAGGTTAGCTAACTAACGACAGAGCGGGGACTGGACTAGCGCGAATGTAAAACATATACAACATCTACTAGTATATATATAATATATAATTTTCGCTCAAGGCATGATAAAATGCAACATCACAGAAATGTAATCAGCATCACAGAACAATACAGATATCTGGGATCCCCGGGTTTCATAGAGCCGCTACTGAAACCCGACGTTCCTCTGGTCGTGTGGATAGCCTGTGCAATGAAAACCTAGACCCCTGCGGGCGCGGCAAGTTACCCGCCAAAACCTGAAGCGAGGCAACCCCCTTCAACAACGTGAATAGACCACCCAGCACTTCACGGAATCCGGTAACTTGGGCACCCCTTCTGGGTCAACCTATACCCCCTACGAGTGCGGCGAATAGCCCGCCAATTCTAGAGTGAAGCCCCCTCCGTCTCAATGCCATGAGATGCGGGCCCGTTGCCCTCTAGAATCCGGCTATCCGTGCACCCCTCCGCGGGGTAATCCTAGTACAGAAAGTAAAATATACATACAACGGGTACATCGACCTCGACCCGGTCGTGCCCCAAAAGAATAATACAAACAGGCAGTGAGGGCAGTCCACATGTCGGACGCTCGCCCCGCAATATCAAATGTACATATAAAACAAAACTGTACTAACATTGCAGCCAGGCTATCCCCATGACCGATCCGCAACATCACAGCACAACACAGAACATCAACGTGAATGTCACGTTCGCAAATCTGTCTAAAAGGGCTATAGCAGTTAGACAGGATTTACCGATCGAATGACATTCACGGTCGCAAATATAATGTAAATACTGTGAACTAACATGTTTAAAATATCCGATCGAACAAATTTATCGGAGTGAGCCCCAAGCAGTACTGTAGCACTCACAGAAAATCTGGGCCCAAAAAGAATATTCCAAAAACTATATTTTCTACACAGGAGCTCTCTGTAAAAATTTGGTGCGCTGAACAGTTAAAAGCGCGGCAGAACTGCGGCCCAAGCATGGGTTTGGCCGCGGTTCCGCGGTGGTATGGTGAGATCTCGCGACCAAATTTTCACAGAGTGCTTAGGTTTCCATGCACAGTAAATCTGCAACAACCTGAAAAATTTTTAGACTCCAAAAAAATTTCAACAGAAACTGTGCAACTTGAAATCGGGTTTTCGGGATTTTTTTTGTTCGATCGAGTTCTAAACATACTAGAGCAAGCTAGGCATGGTTAATGGCGTGGCTGTGATACCAATGTAAGTCTGCGGCGGCGCCCCGGCCGTCGATCCGACGCCAGAGACGCGGAAACGGAAAACATTGCGAAACTTGCAAACCGGCACCACCGCACTATTATCCCGGATCGGGCCATTAACCTAGCTACTAGCAAACTACAAGCTGGGAAGAGAGATATACCGAGTGATCCATGTCCTTCGGTCTTCTCGTCGTCGTCCATTTCTCCCGCGGAATCACCGTTCGTCACCTCCTCATCGGAAAGGGCACCACGTAGCCGGATTCTTTTACGGGCTCCCACCTCTGGACCGAGGCAACTCGGGCGTGATGTTGGCAAGCCGACGCGTCCAAGAGTGCTGTAGGTGTAGTGTAGAAGCTTGTCTCTTTAAGGTTATGAAGTTACCTTTGGATGAAGGAGGAGAGGAGTGATCCTTTTGAAATGAGCTATGTGATTTTTGGTGTAAGATAAGTGAGATGAAGAAATTCCCTCTATACAAATGAACCTCTCTCATCTCTTCTTTGTAGTGGCCGGCCTCTCTCAATGATGGGGGAAAAAGAAATTAATAATCAAGAGAAGAAAAGTGAAGATAATCATGGATTAAAGTCACACCCATTTCTAATCTCAAGGCATATACAAATCTCTTCACATTAATGCAAAAGAATGATGCAAAGAGAATCTCATGATGATGGTCATATCATAATCCACATATGCAAAAAAAACCTTTA
Source organism: Agapanthus africanus (assembly GCA_030015575.1). Lineage (NCBI taxonomy): Eukaryota > Viridiplantae > Streptophyta > Magnoliopsida > Asparagales > Amaryllidaceae > Agapanthus > Agapanthus africanus. Next base: position 224,697,408 of record JASDDO010000029.1, read on the forward strand.
TAAGAAAGTCCGGCCGTGAAGGAACAAAGGAAAACTGGCCGGAACGGAATGCAAACTGGCAACTTCAAAAAACTGATCCCGTAATAAATTAAAGGAAAACCCGGCTACTGCATATATATGCCCGCATTTGTATTCCCACTGAATACAAATGCAAAGAGACAAAATCTACACTGTCTAATACTAGGATCCGGCTTAAACCAAAGCCCTCTAGTAAAATCCGTCCGATCACGATCCATGCAATACCGCACGTATCTGATCGAACCCTGCCATATCTCCATACGGCCTCTACAGCGTTTCGCCCGAAACTTGAGAAACTGGTCTGTGGGGGACTCTAAAGACTCGTCAATACTTTGGTTGTGGATTTAACCACGAACACGTCAGAGGTATTAGCCAATACATAACGGGCTACCAGGTATTGACCAAAAGGGACGTCGATGAGCGAACTGATCCTGACACCTTACTGAGCCTGTCAGTGACAATATCCGTACACTCCGGTCCGTTCGTCTATGAGTATCGCATGGCGGGCCTAGGGGTTGATAAAAGTCAGACCCCCAATAGAGGTACAAGTCGTGTCGGAGTGTAGCCCAGAACACCCTGAGATACTACTGGAATACCTACCAGTAAATCTCCTGCCTCGGCCGAGGGCTTCGTGTAATGGCTCTCCTAGACACAGCGCGACCTCACCCCCAATACCGGGTGAGACGAACCCCTGTAGATCTGCTTACTGCCTCCATGTGGCTCGGGACTGTACCCAACTAAAACCTGTTTGCACGTCTCCTTTGAGCGTGGTAGGGTAGTAATCAAAGCACAGTGGGAACTCACACGAGACAAATGACGATCTCAGGTCGATGAACTAACCTGTACACAAGTCACCAGGGAACTGCTATCTGACGTCAGGTATAAGACCAACTAGCATGTTCCCGGCGAGTCCTGTCCGGTGTACTCATAACCCAATGAGCACCTGTATATATCTTAGGTGAACCAACTAACACCAATGGCTTGTGAGAACGGCCACTACCCCTCGGCGGGGTCTCGACTGTATACACTAGTTTACTCTGGAGAATCGATACCCTGTCTGGAAACTCCCACGACTAGGGACCTTTTAAGGATGTGCTTATAGACTCCAGCTCTCACGTATATGATCGCCCTCATACTGCTGGTAGTCAAGCAAGAATCCTAGGGGCTCTATCAACGTGTAATAGCGACTCGTAAGGTCACCTAAAGCAGTACACGATGATAAAGATAAACCAGATAGCATACTATCATCTCGAGTAAGACTGTCTTACCGGCATAGGTCCTCCTCAATCATTGAAATTACGTGCCTGTGATCCAATAATTGACTCTGAGGGCACTATATCCAACATGAGGCGTTGGTTAACTCTTTCTACGGCTGCACCATAGACACTGTGTCACACTTTTTGTGTGTTTTGACTTTGCTCAAGTGTTGAGCTCATGGGGGTAATTTGTGATTATATGTTGATTCGATCGAAATTTTAAACATCGTCTTGATATTCAGTATTGTGATACAATATGTGGAATTCATAGAGTTAGGCATGCAATCCGTAATATGTGATATTTCGGTTTAACGATGTCTAAGATGATTTTGGATTCCAAATATTGTAGTTTTTCACTTTCTTTTCTGCGACCGTAAGTGTAGTATATGGGGTATTGTCGGATTCGTTGCTATACATCAACGACAATCAGGATACGCATATTTGCTTACGTTGATGATATGAGATATTATGTGTTCCTGTGATATGTTATATTGGATCGTCGTGTTTTGAATAGCCGGGGGTTTTATATGAGATGAGCGTTTTTATTTTCGTTCATGTAAAATTCATTGTATGTAATATTCTTTTATTGGTGCACTTCCGGGTTGAGGTTGTTGTCACCATTGTATATTATTTACTTTTCTGCATTAGGATAGACCCATGGAGGGGAGCGCAAGTAACCCGGTTCTAGGGTCTATTGGGAGGCCATCTCGAGGAGTCGAGACCGGGTCTCCTAACCCTAGAATTGGCAGAGTTACTTGCCGCTCTCATAGGGGTCTAGGGATGTGGGTTTTGCTATTCATCACGACCGTGGAATCCGTGTCTTATACAAGCTCGATATAAATCACGGACCTCCTAGTATATCCAGTATTTCATATATTTCTTCTTCTGCTGATATACTGTGATGTGATCATATTATATGTGTGAGACGAATACATTATTATTGTATATATGATATATAATAAACGTTGCTTATGTTTTACACGCGCGTGTTGGAGATAGTCCCCTCAGAGTCAATTATTGGATCACAGGCACGTGATTGCAATGATTGATGGAGGACCTATCCCGATAGGACAGTCTTACTCAAGATGATAGTATGCTATCTGGTTTATCTTTATCATCGTGTACTGCTTTAGGTGACATGACAGGTCGCTATTGCACGTTGATAGAGCCCCTAGGATTCTTGCTTGACTGCCAGCAGTATGAGGGCGATCATATACGTGGGAGCTGGTAGTCTATAAGCACATCCTTAAAAGGTCCCTAGTCGTGGGAGTTTCGAGACAGGGCATCGATACTCCAGAGTAGACTAGTGTATACAGTCGACACCCCGATGAGGGGCGGTGGCCGGTCTCACAAGCCACTGGTGTGAGTTGGTTCACCTAAGATGTATACAGGTGCTCATTAGGTTATGAGTACACCGGACAGGACTCGCCGGGAATATGCTAGTTGGTCTTATACCTGACGTCAGATGGCAGTTCCCTGGTGACATGTGTACTGGTTAGTTCATCGACCTGAGGATCGTCATTTGTCTCGTGTGAGTTCCCACTGTACTTTGATTACTACCCTACCACGCTCAAAGGAGTCGTACAAACAGGTTTTAGTTGGGTACAGTCCCGAGCCACATGGAGGCAGTGAGCGGATCTTCGGGGGTTCGTCTCTCCCGGTATTGGGGGTGAGGTCGCGCTGTGTCTAGGAGAGCCCTTATATGAAAGTCCTTGGCCAAGGCAGGAGATTTACTGGTAGGTATTTCAGTAGTATCTCAGGGTGTTCTGGGCTACACTCCGACACGACATGTACCGCTTTTGGGGGTCTGACTTTTACCAACCCCTTAGGCCCGCCATGCGATGCTCATAGACGAACGGACCGGACTGTACGGATATTGTCACTGACAGGCTCAGTAGGGTGTCAGGATGAGTTCGCTCATCGACGACCCTTTTTGTCAATACCTGGTAGCCCGTTACGTATAGGCTAATACCTCTGACGTGCTAGTGGTTAAATCCACAACCAAGGTGTTGACGAGTCTTTAGAGTCCCCCACAGACCAGTTTCTCAAGTTTCGGGCGAAACGCTGTAGAGGCCGTATGGAGATATGGCAGGGTTTGATCAGATACGTGCGGTATTGCACGGATCAGAATCGGACGGAAAATACTAGCGGGCTTTGGTTTAAGCCGGATCCTTGTATTGCACAGTGTAGATTTTGTCTCAGTGCATTTGTATTCGGTCAGAATACAAATGCGGGTATGTATATACAGTGGCAGGGTTTTCCTGTAATTTATTACGGGATCAGTTTTTGTAGTTGCCAGTTTGTTTTCCATTTCGGCCATATTTCTTTGTATCTTTCATTGGCCGAAATTTGGTGGAGGAGGGCTTATTTTCATTTGTGCAAATAAGCATTTGTGGAGGGTGTTTATTGAAATCTTTTGTATCATGATGGTTTCATGATGGGGCACCATCCCTTGACTTTCTTTGTTCATGATGGCATGACTTTTGTGATGGTGATGGGTTACGATGTGGTTGGTGGAGTGTTGTTTTTGTTGTGTGATGATTATCTCCAATGATAACCTTATATTTCTCCCTCTTTGATATTTGGTTCACTCTTATTCTTGATCATCACTCACTATTCTAACACACTTGCTTCCTCATATGCATGGCCGGCCAAGCTCTTAGGGGCTGTCCAAATTGTGGGTGTGGGATTTTTGTTCTTTTGGCTTTGCTAAAAATCCCCAAAGTTCCATCTCCATTAGCTTATATCATTTCCTCCACCATATACATGGCAACTTCAACCCCTAGAGACAAAAAGAGCACTACACTATTCTACAGCAATTCTTGGGCACGTCGACTCGCCAACTTCGTGCCCGAGTTGCCTCGGACCAGAGGCAGGAGCCCGTAAAAGAAGCCGGCGATGTGGTGCCCTTCCGGCGACGTGATGGAGACCAGAGATTCCGTGGGAGGTCGGGACGACGACGAGAAGACCGGAGGATACGGATCACTCGGTATATCTCTCTAACCCCTCTCTTGTTAGCTAGGACTAGATTAATGGCACGATCCGGGTTTATAGTGCGCGGTGGTGCCGGTTTAAAAAGTTAAAGTAAATCATCGTTTCCGCATTCCGGCGTCGGATTGACGGCCAGGGCGCCGCCGTGCACTTACAGTGGTATCAGAGCCTCGCCATTAATCTAGTCTAGCTTGGTCTAATGTGTTTATATTTCCGATCGAACAAAAATCACAAAACCGCGTTTTCATGTGCACAGTTTCTGTCGAAATTTTTTTGGCTCCAAAAATTTTTCCGGTTATTGCAGAATGATGTGCAGGGAATCCTAAGAACACTGTAAAATTTTGGTGACCTGATCCTTCCATACGACCGCGAAACCGCGGGCATAACCCCTCTTTGTCCGCGGTTCCACCGCAGGAATTTAGTTTCATTCCACCAGTTTTTTGCAGCGGGCTTTTGAGCTGAAAATAGAGGTTTTGGTATATTATTTTTTGGCCCAGAATTTCTTTATGTGCTACAGTAGTGCTTGGGGCCCACTTGGTAAAATTTGATCGATCGAAAATTTTAAACACATTAGTTCACAGAATTTACATTATATCTGCGACCGTGAATGTCACTTGATCTGTAAATCCTGTCTAACTGCTATAGCCCGGTTAGACGGATTTGCGAACGTGACCTTCACGTTGATGTTCTGTGTATTGCTGTGTTGTTGCGGATCGGTCGTGGGGGATAGCCTGGTTGCAGTGGTAGTACAGTTTTGTTGTATTATGTACATTTGATATTGCGGGACGAGCGTCCGACATGTGGACTTCCGTCACTGCCTGTTTGTATTATTATTTTGGGGCACGACCAGGTTGCGGTCGATATACCCGTTGTATGTATATTTTACTTTCTGTACTGGGATTACCCCGCGGAGGGGTGCACGGATAGCCGGGTTCTAGAGGGCAACGAGCCCGCATCTCATGGCATTGAGACGGAGGGGGCTTCACTCTAGAATTGGCGGGCTATTCGCCGCACTCGTAGGGGGTACAAGATGACCCAGGAGGGGTGCCCAAGTTACCGGATTCCGTGAAGTGCTGGGTGGTCCATTCACGGTGCTGAAAGGGGCTGCCTCGCTTTAGGTTTTGGCGGGTAACTTGCCGCGCCCGTAGGGGTCTAGGATTTCATTGCACAGGCTATCCACACGACCAGGGGAACGTCGGGTTTCAGTAGCGGCTCTGTGAAACCCTGGGATCCCAGATATCTGTATTGTTCTGTGATGCTGTACATTTCTGTGATGTTGCATTTTATCACGCCTTGAGCGAAATATTATATATTGATATATATACTAGTAGATGTTGTATATGTTTTGCATCCGCGCTAGTCCAGTCCCCGCTCTGTCGTTAGTTAACTAACCTAACGGGTAATGACTGGACCCAGTGGCGAATGCGGATGGCATATACGTACATCAATATATTTTCGTTCTTTGTGGTGTGATCAATTGATGGGACTGCGTTGATTCGGATCAATGCAAGTTAAAATCAAACCTATTCTGATGTTGTTGGAACATTTTTCAAAAAGCTGTTATTGCAAGGACGTTCACTTTTGTTTAGCACAGTGGTATTCAGTTGGAATATCCTGCTCCTCAGTCGACGAGGCAAGGGCCGAGATCCCTTCACTGGGAGTGACCCCTTGGACAAAATTTTGCGTCAGGGCAATAACTTCACTATAGCCGATTACTTTTGCTTTGCATCGTGGTATTCAGTTGGAATATCCTGCACCTCATTCTACGGGGAAAGAGCCGAGATCCCTTCACAGGGAGTGACCTCTTTAGCAAAGGTTTTCGTCACTATATTTTTAAAAGCTATCCGGTTCCTTCAATGATATCAAGTTCATTACTTTAAAGGTTTTCGCCAGAAACCATTCGTAGCCCTCCGTCGTTTCAGACGGGTAGCACGTAGTATTCATGCTATGTTTGTTGACCTTTGTCAAGGCATAGTGTATGGTAGCTGCTTGTTTCCTTTCTGTTGCATAGATAGATGCGTTGGTTTGGGACAGTCGTATAGCCTTGTTGACCTTCGTCAAGGGCTTGTACGGGTGTGTTCAAATTAACCTGGACAATGACGGGTAGAACTTGACATGTGACTTATGATTTGTTGACCTTCGTCAGGGTCATAAGAGCATGGGGCAAAAATCACATCGGGAGTTTCTAAAGAAACTAAAACTTGCCAGATATGCGCATACCTTCTGGAGTATGATAGCATGAGCGGATGCCGTCACGTTATCATGCGGTGATAGTTGGATCCCGATTCCCACAGATGAGTTGTTTTACTTCTCGGGTGATCCCGACTAATTCTTCTTTTGAGTTTGGAGAAGAATTTGAGGTTACAGTGGGAGGTTTCCAGATTAGATAAATTGGTAACCATTCTGATCTAGGTTAGAGTGCATGCTGAGTGTTTCTTTTCTCTCTCTCTTTGGCAGCGACCATTGACCCGGCCTTAGACTATGACTCAGAGACCAAGTTAACCGAACCTTCTTTTATGACTGGCTTTTGGATTGTCGGAGTTGCAAACCTCATTGCCACTCCTACTTTTACCCTTTTCTCCAGGACACCCCGTGTTACTACGAACGTCCACTTCTATTGGACAAACCCATCGTATGGTTATATACGAACTCGAAGGAATTTATTCGAGAATGGTTTCCGGTTCGGGAGAAAACGGATAGGATTATTCAGTTGTCTTTTCCTTTACCTTCTCTCAGGTTGCGAGTGCCCCTTAGATTAGGGGACAGTACACCTATTACGCAAATTGGATAGTCTTCTTCCAAACCATAGGCAGGTGCCGACCGGTAGGGAATGAAGAAAACCAATTAGCCTAACGATGGTATACCGAAAGTATTAAGTAAAGACATATCAAAGGATTAGTAAGAGGGCAAAGTAAATTGCGACTGATATTCATGACCAAACCAGGTATTTCATTACCACTCCCACTTCACCTTTGTATTTCTCCAGGACACTCCGTATCACTACGAAGATCCACAGTTTATTGGATACTCCATCGTATGGTTATATACGAACTCGAAAGGAACTTGTTCCATTTCGGGGATGGATTCTGGTTCAGGAGAAATAAGAATAAGGTTTATTCAAGTGTCTTTTATCTTCACCTTCTTTCGCGTTGCGAGTGCTCCTAGGATTAGGACAGTACACCCATTATGCTTATTGGATAGTCTTCTTCCAAACCATAGGCTGGTGCCGAACGGTAGGGAAGGAAGAAAACCATTTGGCCTAAAGGGGTTTGCAGAAGGTAATGATTAAAGACATATGAAGGGATGTGGAGAGATGGCATAGAAATATACAGTTACAGTTGTGAATCTGATAATGGAAGAGGCATTACTAGGAATACCAGAATACCCTACGAAACATTTCAATGTTTCAGTTTCACTGTGTACTGTCAAAAGAAAACTGATTTCCCGATTAGATAATTGCTCCAGGGTATGTATTTACCAGGTTTGATTCTCACATCTGTATGGTTTTACAGATGATGAGTGGGAGTAAATTATTGGGAATTAGGTGATCATCCTCATTATATCGGAATTCGTTGTGATTGGTGATATTTGAGGAAGTCACCTGGGTTGTTTGCCGGACGGCAAATATTTTGTTTTGAATATCCGCTGTTATGCACCAATTTCAAATTGATATATCTGTACGTCTATTTTTTATAGAGTGAGATGTACCTTTTTGAAATTATGTCTATGACATTTACCTATATCAGTGGATGGTTAGGTAAGGAGCATTAAACAGCGGTGTAATTCTTCATAAAGTACAGTTTTCAACCTACGACACACATGGAATGAGTTATTAGACTCAAGAGACTTATACAGAGTATTGTATGTTGTCCAGTGTCCATTAGGACAGAGGGGTTGGTCCTCGTACTATATTCGAATTAATTATGACTTCTCTAGTTTTTAGACAGGTGTTTCGTAGAAACACAGGGTCCGAAGTTTGAGAAGTTATAGGTATATGAATAAAGTAGAGAACCAGGTGTTGCAAGTATCGGGATTCTTCAAGGTGATCGAAGATATAGATACTTGTGTATGGTATTCAGTTTATAGTGATGGATATTAAGAGAACTTGCTTCTCTTTCAGGTTACTGATAATTGGAAGCATTCCTAAGTTGAGTAACGCTGATCGACCTCCTTCCGTTTAGTTGACATGCGCTGGAGACAGCTGCATGATTTGAATCTGGTTCAATTAAATCAGTGCCTCTGGTCCTATATTGGATATAGAACAGTTCGTATCTTAACGATGTTAAGGTACGGGGAGTTGTCCGGCTTATGCTTAAAACCAGACTCTGGATAACTCAAGGCACGTTTCTGTAATGGCTGTTTGTGGGTTGACCCAGGCTATGATGAGGGTTGACTTTCTACCATCTGGAAGATCAATAGTGATATTGTTCTTGACTCGCCACAGTTTTAACAAAAAAGGACTTTTTCAGAAAACAGTAATGGGAGTATGGTAGAACTGGAATTGATTCTAGAACCGCAAACGATTACTGAAGATGTGATAAGAACCTAAATATTAAATCTGGTTTGACATTCCATTGGCCACTCCGCAGATACGGTGGGTAACCTCAGGCACCCGAGAGGTACTCCGGTAGCCTCAAGGACGGTGACAGGGAGGCTCTTGTTTACCTAGACATGCCATTGCTGTTGTTCCAGACTGTGAGACGCGGCAGGAGGATTAGTATAGCGTCGTTCTAATCTAGCTTTAGAAGTGCACGCTTATATGACTCTGCCAGAGGGTTGTCATGATCAGTGGGAGCAGCGGAAGCATTGGTGGACAGGTGGCTTATGTCTATTTATAGACTAAAGCAGATATAGTGGAGATAGATCATCTATTTCTGATGTGACAGTCATAGGTTTGACTTCATCAGAATAGGGGATGGATCTGTTAAGAAGGTATTAAGGTGTGATGTCCTGGTATTTGGATGACATACACAGAGTAGGAAAAGATATTCCTATACTACAATCAGTTATACTTTGGTTTTCACACAGTGGTTTCTCCACATGGGACTTGGATATAATATCAAGACATTCTGGTTACTGGATCTATGGTTTTAGATCTGGACTTGGGTAGTTTCCTAATCAGGGTACTTAGACAGCATTCTATGAGTTTTTAGAATGGACGACTCCTGGCACGGTAGTGTACCTGCAGGTGATGGAGTCACCCTCTCTAAAGGGGAGAGGGATGTGCATGATTGGCAGATCACTTGGTTAGGCAATTGAGTCAATTATGAGATGTCAAGTACCACACCAGATGTTGTTTTTGCTGTAGATGCAATAAGTTGATATTGATCCTATCCTGGAGAAACAATCGGAAGCAGTTTTAGAACATAAGTGGATGTTCTGGGGATATGATAACGACAGCCTAATTCAGGAGACAGTTATCATTCCAGGCTTCCAAGGTGACCTGGACGACAGGGTGGCCGTCAGAGTAATAGTTTTCCCTCTGACGAGGGGCAGTATTATGGACAGATGGTCCAGGAGGATACTGAGAGAGGCATGGCGCAGGATACTGATTAATTTCAGTTGTCGATACTGTCTAAGATGTTTGGATTTGGAGTTCATTTATGAGCTAGGTCCCATCAGACATCCCGACACATTCTTAGACAGGTATTGCTCATTTCGGGATATGGCTTTATCCGCGAACTTGAGATATATAGAGATATAGAAAGAAACATTAGAGCGGATCCACTCACTGAGGCTATTCCTCGAACGCAATAGTTTCACAAACGAGCTTTGTGAGACTGACAAGTAGAGGAGTTTGGTGTCCGGTATCACACGGGATGTGAGTATGCGACATCGCAATAATTAGCCTTGAGTGCATGTGGGAGATTGTTGGAGATAGTGCCCTCAGAGTCAATTATTGGATCACAGGAACGTGATTGCAATGATTGAGGGAGGACCTATCCCGGTAGGACAGTCTTACTGAAGATGATAGTATGCTATCTGGTTTATCTTTATTATCGTGTACTACTTTAGGTGACATGACAGGTCGCTATTGCACGTTGATAGAGCCCCTGGGATTCTTGCTTGACTGCCAGCAGTATGAGGGCGATCATATACGTGGGAGCTGGTAGTCTATAAGCACATCCTTAAAAGGTCCCTAGTCGTGGGAGTTTCGAGACAGGGCATCGATACTCCAGAGTAGACTAGTGTATACAGTCGAGACCCCGACGAGGGGCGGTGGCCGGTCTCACAAGCCACTTGTGTGAGTTGGTTCACCTAAGATGTATACAGGTGCTCATTAGGTTATGAGTACACCGGACCGGACTCGCCGGGAACATGCTAGTTGGTCTTATACCTGACATCAGATAGCAGTTCCCTGGTGACATGTGTACAGGTTAGTTCATCGACCTGAGGATCGTCATTTGTCTCGTGTGAGTTCCCACTGTACTTTGATTACTACCCTACTGATCAGTCGAAAATATTGTATATTTTAGCCGGCAATTTCCCCATCTTTTGCATACATTTAGAAGTGTTCGGTATTCATATTTCACATATTAGCAAATCAATTGTAAAATACCAGATTGCATGTATTAGACTTTTAAACCGACACTTTAAGGGAAATTGACCGCATTTCATGGCATCGCATCATTTCTGTATTTGCGCAACACTTGTCTTGAGTCTGTGCAGGAAATACGGAAGAAAAGCAAAAGAGCTGATCAAAAATACGCCAACTAAATCATTTCAGATCTGGTAGCAATTCAGAAGGAATTATACAATTCTATATATCAAACCAAGGCTCATACAACAGCCCAAGACCACACCAGAGAGCCCAAGCACCAACTCACCAAAGGCGCCGCGGATCCGCGGCAGTAGCTTGCTTACGCCGCGGATCCGCCGCATTCTTGCCACGTCAACAGTTTATTTTTAGTGCAGAATCTCAATCTCTGGGCCCACATTCATTTCTGATATGTCAAATTCTAGAATTCTCTCGAAGCTACTGCCAGATCAGCAAAGAAGATTAAGCAAGGCTAATCCTAATTAAGCTCCTAACTAATCTCTTCTAGAAGCTCCCTCCTAACTAATCACACCTAGAAGCTTCTCCTCTAACTAACTTTTGGAGGGAAATTTGAATTTCCTCAACAAACTTTAGGAGGGAAACTTAGAATTTGAAATCCTAGATCTAGGGTTAGTTATCTATAAATAGGAACCTAGACCTAGGGTTAAAGGCTAATCAATTTTTAGTTCTTCATTAGTTCATTACTCTTTCCCTCTTACATCATCTTCTTCCACAAGTCTAGTGACAAGACTTGTGCGAAACCCTAACCCTAATTCCACTCCAAATTCAAGATCTTGAGTACCAATCAAGCAAGAAGCCTTCAACCTTTTAGGAGCCGAGCCGATCTTCCATCGGGCAAGTGATCCAAGCCGATCCGCGACTCAAGGAGACGAGCGAAGCCAAATCGACGATCGAGTTCTTCCTCTTCTAGTTCTTGAGCGAATGTAATGAAATTGATGATATAAATAAAAGGTGAAATTCTTTAATCTAGCTTTCTTTTAAATTCTTGCATCATGATTCAATCTCAATTTATGATTGTAGTTCTTGTGATGATGTTTGAGTAAAACTCCGCTCGTTAAGGAGTCGAGACGATCAATAGAATGATGATGTAACAAATCTTTAAACGATTCTTGAGTCCTACGAGTTTTGTAAACCCTAGCAAATTCAAGAATCGATGACCTAATTTCGTTGCGATGCTTTCTTGATTGTGATCGCTCGAAATTAGGGATCTACGATCGTTTCTTGAATTTACTAGAGGCTAGAATATGAATGATATCGACGAAAGAACAAGGGATAAGATGAAACCCTAGTTTCATAAGAAATCCCTAATTCTTGATCGATTATCATCGATCTATTATCAATTCATCGAAGGATAAGAATAAGTAATTGTAAGATTACATCACATCTATAGATCCGATCGATTCCTACGAGCCGCATTTCGATTCTCGATATTTGGTTTGGAAAAATCATCAAACTATCAATTCTTGATTCTATCTTTTTCTTGTTATTAGATCTATATTTTCTAATTCTTGAACTTCAAATATAAATCATGAATTGTTTGTTTTCTTTTCTTTAAAGTTTCAACTCATCTAAATTCGAAAGACGAACTATTACACTGTCCCTGTGGACGATCCGCACTCACTTACAATCTACATCCGACACCGTAGTTGATTGCGGCCAAATAATTTTTGGTTGTGATTTCTTTACAATTTCCCAATTACAGAAACAAGAATTCAATTCAATCAAATGGCGCCGTTGCCGGGGATAGTGCGCTAATTGTTCGTATTTTGAAATTTGAGTTGAAAATTTTATTCCATCTAAATTTTGTGATCTAAACTCGCACAAACTCTAATACGTGTGTTGTGATTTGATTGCGAGGAATTCTGGAATCATTGGAGCTTGGATAAAATTTTTCTGAGCATTCCAGAGAGCTAAGGGGAGCAACAGAAGCATTCTCCTAAATTTGTGTGCAGTGATCCCTTTCCCCAACCGCGATTCCGCGGCAATAACCACCTTCCTGCGGCGGTTCCGCGGCCTTTCTACCTCCTCTCTGTGCACATTTTGCTCTGTGAGTCTCTATCTTTCTTATCTCTTACCTCATCTGCTCCAAATAACAATTTCTTGCAGGTTTCTTTGAAAATAATCGCAGCGCGCAAAATAGCAAAATTAAATTTGTGCGTGTTTTTGATTCTTGGTTGTTTGCATATTAATACGGAATTTAAGGGGCACGACCAAATCCAGATTAGGTGGGGATTTCATTACCCTTCTTAGGCCCCAAAAATCGCAAAACTTGCATCCGCATTGACCCACATTAACTAAAAAATATCTAGAGATGACTCTAAGGACCGTCGCGCTCAATTAGGACAAGAGAAGGCCGTGGTTAATTCATTGCTTATCCGCGTTTTCTTGTGGTGCCTAAGGCGAGTGTGTCTAAGGCTAGTGGTTTTTAATTAGGCCCACTACTTTCGTAGTGGAGTACCTTCCCACTTACCTGGCACTTATCCGGCCACAGGGGGACAAAGAGGCAGTGGAGGATTCTATCCTGCGACTTGTCTTTTGGCAGTTAGGAGCGGTCTAGAGCCGGACCTAGGTAACCACTAGATTCTAGGGTTTGTGTGCTGGATTTGTTGTGTTGCATCATATTTTCAAAAATCCGTATCATTTCAAAACAAACACCGCATTCATATCATTTCCCCTAATTATAAATTCACGCTGCCACTTGTACTAACCCTTTTTAGTGCAAGATAGGCTGGACACGGGTTTCTAGTGCCCGTTAGTCCGCGTTTCCCCCGATCGACCCTAAAGTCGGTATTTCTCCATTTACCTTTCTTTTACCCACCACCACACCCACATCGATGGATCCATCTCCATCGAACTTCTTTTCCACTACCCTGCCGCCGTCCGTTGGTGCGTAGAATCCACCTCGCATCTCTCTCCAAAAGAGGTGCTATCCTACACGAGGCCCACTTTCCACCTGTCTTTTCATTCCACCAGCCAACGGGGAAAATTTTCAAATAAAACCCCAATACATCAACCTTCTACCAAAATTTCACGATCTCGAGTCTGAAGACGCATACGTGTTTATCACGAAATTTGAAAATGTATGCGCAATGATAGGTACATCACATCTTTCTGTGGATGCTTTCCGTCTACGTCTTCTCCCATTCATTTTGTGCGATTTAGCCGAGAAGTGGCTTTATAACACTACCGTACATTCCATTTCAAATTTGGACGAATTCGTCAAAGCATTCCTTAAGAAATTTTACCCACATCACAAAACAGCTCGAGTCCGTAGCGAAATCTATCAATTCACCCAGCTTCCAAATGAAACATTTTCAATGTGTCTTGAACGTTTCAAGGATCTGTTAGTCCAATGTCCACATCACGGCATCCCAAAATGGGAATTGTGCCGAATCATTTATGAGGGCATTACTCCTTACACAAGACAGACCCTTGAATCCATGTGTCAAGGCAACTTTATGACCAAAGATGATGGGAAGCATGGAACTTTCTAGAAGATTTCGCTGAAAAATCTTTACAGTGGGAGGGTGTGAGTCAATTGTCTAGGGATGGCAATGATATTTCCATAGGAGTTAGAGCTGACATTGCAGCTATCAATAAGAAACTCGAGAATATGGAAAACAAATTTTTAGCCGCCGCCCTAAGTCAAATATCACTCTCCAAAACTGTATGTGGTTGCTGTTCTGATCCGTCTCACTTGACGGAAGAATGTCCGTTTCAAGGTCATGAGCATACCAATGCCGCATTTCAAAGACCTAGAAACGATCCATCTTCATCCACATATGATCAGGGTTGGAGGAATGACCCTAACTTTGCTTGGAACCAATTCCAATTTCAAAACACGGTTCCAACCCAACACAATTTCCAAGGGGCCCCTCCACCACAACAGCACCCACAACTTCAATTGAGTCAGCACCCCTTCCAATCACAAAACTTCCAAAATCCGGCCAACACTTTTGCACCGTCTAGTCCTTTGCAATTGACCGGTACAGATAATACCTCTGCACTAGCACAAACCTTGGATACTTTCATGAAACAATCCATCCAAGGGACGGCAAGTTTGCAATCTTCCATCGAGAATGTGATGAAGATCATTGTCTCTCAAAATGATAATATCAAATCGATGGAAGTACAAATTGCACAACTAAAAGCCGAGAGGAGTGCAAGGGAGAAAGGGAAACTTTCAGCTCAACCTTTACCCAATCCTAGCTATTCACATCATGTGGATGAGATCACGTTGAGATCTGGAAGAGTGCTTGACCATCACCTTGGGGAAGAGTTTGATGATACCGATAAATCAATCAATAACACCCCGGCTGAAACCTTTCTTCACACACACACTTCTGACCCCAGTTCTTCTACCCCACCACCTTCTTCCGAGCCTATTCTTCATTTCCCAAAAGGCTCTCCACTACAGCCCACCTCTTTTACTCCTCCACGGACGATCCCCACTTCTATTCTGGGATCGGTTCCACACACACTTCCTTCTCCTATGATGGACCCAGCGCTTATTGCTAAAGCACCTTATCCTAATCGGTTAAGGGCTAACACACCGAGTCCACAAATGGAGAAGATTATGAACATTTTTAAGCAAGTAAACACCAACATTCCTCTCCTAGATGCCATCCAACAAGTTCCGTCCTATGCGAAAACTCTTAAGAACTTGTGCACTGGGAAGAGGAAGACTCAAGCGCCCAAGAAGATATTCATGGAAAAAACAATAGACACGGCTTTCCCCCAACAATTACCGAGGAAACGTAAGGATCCAGGATATCCTACTATTTCCGTTTCTATTGGGGAAAAACACATTAACCGTGCTCTACTAGACCTTGGCGCTAGTGTTAACTTGCTTCCATATTCTGTTTATGAGCAATTAGGGATCGGAGAGTTGAAGCCAACCAATTGCACTCTCCAGATGGCTGACCGATCTATCACCAAACCTAGGGGTGAACTGGAGGATGTGTTAATAAAAATCGGAGAATTTATATTCCCGGTAGATTTTATTGTAATTGATACACAACCTGTAGCGAACCCACGGAATCAAATTCCGGTGATTTTAGGTCGTCCCTTTCTGGCCACTTCCAATGCTATTATCAACTGTCGTAACGGTTCTATGACCCTATCTTTCGGGAATAGGTCAATAGAGCTGAACATTTACAAGTTGGGAAGTGTACCCTCCGAACCTACTGCTCAGGTCTGTTCTGTCGACTTAATGGATGTCGACAGCAGCGAATTTGATGATCCTCCTGATACTGATCTAGACTCTTTTCATACGTTATTGTTTGACCCAACTATGTATCATACACATACGGACTCTTCCATCGAGATGTCCGGGTCAACAATTAACACGGATTATGAACTGCTTTTAGAGTCTGAAGATCACCCCGCACTTTGTGATGATATTATTCATCGGGGTATAGATGGAACTTTTGAGGAGATCTTCGCTGATGAACTCGCATTTTTGAATAACACGGGTGTTGAGATGAATCATCTTTCAATCACTGAAATTGAACCTCCACCCCTTCTTCTGAACTGTAAAAAGAATGCGAGTAATCCATCACATTCACTGCATCGTCTCTCCAATATGAGACGCACACACATTCTATTCCACCACTTAACCTTTCCCCACTTCTTCTTCCACCAACGAGAGCACTGCATTGATAAAATTTTTGAATGGTTGGTATTAACTTTCGGTCTTTGCAAAGCTTGGCATCGACTAATAATTTTTGACCCCCACTTGTGATTTTCAAAGTTTAACATTGCATAACTCAAGTTTGGGGGGTATATTTTTCTGGCTCCTAAAAAGAAAATTTTTACAAAATTTTGAGCCAAAAATAAGTTTGGGGGAGGTTCTTCACTTAAATATTTTGCCCCCACTAATAAATTCCTCCCAAGCTTACAGATTTTTCGAGATTTAGCAGATGGCAACAGTGAAGACACTGTTGAAAACAAGTTTGGGGGAGGTTTGTGCTTATTTTCGCATCATTTGCATATCATTTGCATAAGCACAAAACATTTTTTTGAAAACCGATAAAAATTTAAAAAATTTCAAAACTATAAAAATATTTTTTGTACATAAATAAGATAATAAAAGTTTAGATAGTGAAAAATTGCATCCATGAGATTAGAAAAATTTAAGAAAACTAAGAAAATTAGAAGTTTTCTTATACGAACTAGTAATAAGTAGTTATGAGCCGTTGTCCCAAGGGTTAGTAAGATGAAAGACGTCACTAATCTGAGGATAAAAATAAGTCTGAAAAATAGTTTCTATTCTGGAAGCCAAACATTTTGAACGTTGCTACCCTGCTATTCGCACTTACACACGTCTTAAAGCCTGGGATAGTAGAGGATACCTTGAAATGCTCTTGTCTTAAAGCCAAAAGTATGAAGGAAATAAAAAAAATTGAAAAAAATATAAAGTGGTGAGAAAAATGAACACTGGTTTTGTTATCACCAAGGGCAATAAAAAAAATATATAGCGAGGGTGCTTCTTCACCTAGTGCCCTAAGGCCAACTGGTCTGGGAGTCACTGCTATGCCTGAGGTGGTGCAAGACGAGGAAAATACACCAAGTAAGCAAGCACAGGAGTAATCGGTCGGTTAGTACCTCAAGAAGTATTAACGGTCGCATGAAAGTGTGTGAGCAATTTCGTCTAAATATTCATTGATTAAAAAGTACTGAGGCTGATGGGCAAGAGTATGATAGCTTGAATTGAATTCTCCGGGTGTAGGGATGTCTTTACAAGCACGCAGGGTGATATGATCGATGTTTGGAAGAAAGATAGGAATGAAGAATAAGGCGATGTTTTATTGAGGGAGGACGTGATTTCTAACATCTTTTCATGACCACTAAGATAGGGCTCATGACAACTGAAAAACTAGCTTAGTTGGAAACCCTAATTTTCAAAGATTTTCTTTTACGATTCTCTTCTTTAAATGTAATATTCATGATCTTCCTTTTATTATTGGATTTTGTGGGTGCAATCCGCTGAAAACCCTCAGGAGACAACACTCCTCCTACTAGGGACACCTAGAGGTTTAAAGGCTTGTTGCACGTGCTCAGTGCAATCGTGTTGCCTACGAAAGTGTGCTAGTTAGTTTTTCTCTTTCTTTATTTTCTCCTTCTCTTTTTAATAAAACATTCGCTCGAGACGATCGAAATTAAGTTTGGGGGTATTTGATCAGTCGAAAATATTGTATATTTTAGCCGGCAATTTCCCTATCTTTTGCATACATTTAGAAGTGTTCGGTATTCATATTTCACATATTAGCAAATCAATCGTAAAATACCAGATTGCATGTATTAGACTTTTAAACCGACACTTTAAAGGAAATTGACCGCATTTCATGGCATCGCATCATTTCTGTATTTGCGCAACACTTGTCTTGAGTCTGTGCAGGAAATACGGAAGAAAAGCAAAAGAGCTGATCAAAAATACGCCAACTAAATCATTTCAGATCTGGTAGCAATTCAGAAGGAATTATACAATTCTATATATCAAACCAAGGCTCATACAACAGCCTAAGACCACACCAGAGAGCCCAAGCACCAACTCACCAAAGGCGCCGCGGATCCGCGGCAGTAGCTTGCTTACACCGCAGATCCGCCGCATTCTTGCCACGTCAACAGTTTATTTTTAGTGCAGAATCTCAATCTCTGGGCCCACATTCATTTCTGATATGTCAAATTCCAGAATTCTCTCGAAGCTACTGCCAGATCAGCAAAGAAGATTAAGCAAGGCTAATCCTAATTAAGCTCCTAACTAATCTCTTCTAGAAGCTCCCTCCTAACTAATCACACCTAGAAGCTTCTCCTCTAACTAACTTTTGGAGGGAAATTTGAATTTCCTCAACAAACTTTAGGAGGGAAACTTAGAATTTGAAATCCTAGATCTAGGGTTAGTTATCTATAAATAGGAACCTAGACCTAGGGTTAAAGGCTAATCAATTTTTAGTTCTTCATTAGTTCATTACTCTTTCCCTCTTACATCATCTTCTTCCACAAGTCTAGTGACAAGACTTGTGCGAAACCCTAACCCTAATTCCACTCCAAATTCAAGATCTTGAGTACCAATCAAGCAAGAAGCCTTCAACCTTTTAGGAGCCAAGCCGATCTTCCATCGGGCAAGTGATCCAAGCCGATCCGCGACTCAAGGAGACGAGCGAAGCCAAATCGACGATCGAGTTCTTCCTCTTGTAGTTCTTGAGCGAATGTAATGAAATTAATGATATAAATAAAAGGTGAAATTCTTTAATCTTACTTTCTTTTAAATTCTTGCATCATGATTCAATCTCAATTTATGATTGTAGTTCTTGTGATGATGTTTGAGTAAAACTCCGCTCGTTAAGGAGTCGAGACGATCAATAGAATGATGATGTAACAAATCTTTAAACGATTCTTGAGTCCTACGAGTTTTGTAAACCCTAGCAAATTCAAGAATCGATGACCTAGTTTCGTTGCGATGCTTTCTTGATTGTGATCGCTCGAAATTAGGGATCTACGATCGTTTCTTGAATTTACTAGAGGCTAGAATATGAATGATGTCGACGAAAGAACAAGGGATAAGATGAAACCCTAGTTTCATAAGAAATCCCTAATTCTTGATCGATTATCATCGATCTAGTATCAATTCATCGAAGGATAAGAATAAGTAATTGTAAGATTACATCACATCTATAGATCCGATCGATTCCTACGAGCCGCATTTCGATTCTCGATATTTGGTTTGGAAAAATCATCAAACTATCAATTCTTGATTCTATCTTTTTCTTGTTATTAGATCTATATTTTCTAATTCTTGAACTTCAAATATAAATCATGAATTGTTTGTTTTCTTTTCTTTTAATTTTCAACTCATCTAAATTCGAAAGACGAACTATTACACTGTCCCTGTGGACGATCCGCACTCACTTACAATCTACATCCGACACCGTAGTTGATTGCGGTCAAATAATTTTTGGTTGTGATTTCTTTACAATTTCCCAATTACACAAACAAGAATTCTTTACAATCAAATGGCGCCGTTGCCGGGGATCATTTGATTTGATACTTTTACATCCAATCAAGAAATTCAATTCAATCACCTACCACGCTCAAAGGAGACGTGCAAAGAGGTTTTAGTTGGGTACAGTCCCGAGCCACTTAGAGGCAGTGAGCGGATCTTCGGGGGCTCTTCTCTCCCGGTATTGGGGGTGAGGTCGCGCTGTGTCTAGGAGAGCCCTTACATGAAAGTCCTTGGCAAAGGCAGGAGATTTAATGGTAGGTATTCCAGTAGTATCTCAGGGTGTTCTGGGCTACACTCCGACACGACTTGTAACGCTTTTAGGGGTCTGACTTTTACCAACCCCCTAGGCCCGGCATGCGATGCTCATAGACGAACGGACCGGACTGTATGGATATTGTCACTGACAGGCTCAGTAGGGTGTCAGGATGAGTTCGCTCATCGACGTCCCTTTTGGTCAATACCTGGTAACCCGTTACGTATAGGCTAATACCTCTGACGCGCTAGTGGTTAAATCCACAACCAAGGTGTTGACGAGTCTTTAGAGTCCCCCACAGACCAGTTTCTTAAGTTTCGGGCGGAACGCTGTAGAGGCCGTATGGAGATATGGCAGGGTTCGTTCAGATACGTTCGGTATTGCACGTATCAGGATCGAACGGAAAATACTAGTGGGCTTTGGTTTAAGCCGGATCCTAGTATTGCACATTGTAGATTTTGTCTCAGTGCATTTGTATTTGGTCGGAATACAAATGCGGGTATGTATATACAGTGGTGGGGTTTTTCTGTAATTTATTACGGGATCAGTTTTTGTAGTTGCCAGTTTGTTTTCCGTTTCGCCCATATATCTTAGTATCTTTCATTGGCCGGAGTTTGGTGGAGGAGGGCTTATTTGCATTTGTGCAAATAAGCATGTGGAGGGTGTTTTTTGCAAGATTTTGTATCATGATGGTTTCATGATGGGGCACCATCCCTTGACTTTCTTTGTTCATGATGGCATGACTTTTGTGATGGTGATGGGTTATGATGAGGTTGGTGGAGTGTTGTTTTTGTTGTGTGATGATTATCTCCCATGATAACCTTATTTTTCTCTCTCTTTGATATTTGGTTCACTCTTATTCTTGATCCTCACTCACTACTCTAACACACTTGCTTCCTCATATGCATGGCCGGCCAAGCTCTTAGGGGCTGTCCAAATTGTAGGTATGGGATTTTTGTTCTTTTGGCTTTGCTAAAAATCCCCAAAGTTCCATCTCCATTAGCTTATATCATTTCCTCCACCATATACATGGCAACTTCAACCCCAAGAGTCAAAAAGAGCACTACACTATTCTACAGCAATTCTTGGGCACGTCGACTCGCCAACTTCGTGCCCGAGTTGCCTCAGACCAGAGGCGGGAGCGCGTAAAAGAAGCCGACGATGTGGTGCCCTTTCGGCGACATGATGGAGACCGGAGATTCCGCGGGAGATCGGCACGACGACGAGAAGACCGGAGGACACGGATCACTCGGTATATCTCTCTACCCCCTCTCTTGTTAGCTAGGATTAGATTAATGGCACGATCCGGGTTTATAGTGTGCGGTGGTTCCGGTTCAAAAAGTTAAAGTAAATCATCGCTTCCGCATTCTGGCGTCGGATTGAGGGCCGGGGCGCCGCCGTGCACTTTCACCGCGCTAGTCCCGTCCCGCTATGCCATTAGTTAAGTAACCTAACGGTGCATAATGGAACAATGTGGCGAATGCGGATGGCATAAGCGTACGTTGTATTTTCGTTTCTTCTGTGATGCTTATGAAGCATAAATGATGGGATTTATTAATGAGATTAATAAAAGAAAAGAAGCATAAAAGATGTTGTAGAATCAAAGTTTCAAATAGGGTAGCTACAGTTTTTGCTTTGCATAGTGGTATATGCGATATACCCTACACCTTATTCGATGAGGAAAGAGACGAGATCCCTTCACCGGAAGTGACCTCTATAGAAAAACTGGCGGATGCTACAATCTCACGGTTTAGTTTTTGATTTCTTCTATAGTTCTTGCTTTGCACAGCGGTATTTGTGAAATATCCTGCACCTTATTCGATAAGGAAAGAGCCGAGATCCCTTCATCGGGAGTGACCTGTTTAGCGAAACTAGAAAAAGCCTCAAAAACATACTTTTTCAAAATCACTTGCTTCTACAACTATATCTAGTTCATTACGCCCATGGTTTTCTGAAAAACCTGCGTAGCCCTCCGACATTTCAGATAAGTAATACTTAGTATTCGTGCTGCGTTTGTTGGCTTTCGTCAAGGCGTAGTGTGCAGTAGCTACCTATTGCTTATCTACAGCATATGATGCGATTGGGTTAGGGTAGTTGTACGACTTTTTTGTCTTTCGTCAAAGGTCGTGCGGGTGGGTTTAATTCAATTAAGAAATGTACGGGTTGAACTTGACTAGCGGACTATGGTATGTTGGCATTCGTCAAGGTCATAGCACGTTAGGGGTAAAAGAATTATCAGGAATTTCAAGTGTTGAAATTTGCAATGAGATTGCTTACCTCCTATGAGATAGTTGGATCCCGATACCCACAGCGAGTAAGAGTTACTCCTGGAAGAGTTTTACACAGGACAATTAGCTGATCAAGTAGTGACTAGAAAGGTGTTTATGGGGTTATGCCTCTGGGAAAACGAGGTTTATTCTAATTGTTGGAGATAGTGCCCTCAGAGTAAATTATTGGATCACAGGCACGTGATTGCAATGATTGAGGGAGGACCTATTCCGGTAGGACAGTCTTACTCAAGATGATAGTATGCTATCTGGTTTATCTTTATCATCGTGTACTGCTTTAGGTGACCTGACAGGTCGCTATTACACGTTGATAGAGCCCCTAGGATTCATGCTTGACTGCCAGCATTATGAGGGCGATCATATACGTGGGAGCTGGTGGTCTATAAGCACATCCTTAAAAGGTCCCTAGTCGTGGGAGTTTCGAGACAGGGCATCGATACTCCAGAGTGGACTAATGTATACAGTCGAGACCCCGACGAGGGGCGGTGGCCTGTCTCACAAGCCACTGGTGTCAGTTGGTTCACCTAAGATGTATACAGGTACTCATTGGGTTATGAGTACACCGGACAGGACTCGCCGGGAACATGCTAGTTGGTCTTATACATGACATCAGATAGCAGTTCCCTGGTGACATGTGTGCAGGTTAGTTCATCGACCTGAGATCGTCATTTGTCTCGTGTGAGTTCCCACTGTGCTTTGATTACTACCCTACCACGGCTCAAAGGAGTCGTGGAAACAGGTTTTAGTTGGGTACAGTCCCGAGCCACATGGAGGCAGTGAGCGGATCTGCAGGGGTTCGTCTCTCCCGGTATTGGGGGTGAGGTCGCGCTGTGTCTAGGAGAGCCAGTACATGAAAAGTCCTTGGCCAAGGCAGGAGATTTACTGGTAAGTATTCCAGTAGTATCTCAGGGTGTTCTGGGCTGATCTCCGACACGACTTGTACCGCTTTTGGGTGTACCAACCCCCTAGGCCCGCCATGCGATGCTCATAGACGAACGGACCGGACTGTACGGATATTGTCACTGACAGGCTTAGTAGGGTGTCAGGATGAGTTCGCTCATCGATGTCCCTTTTGGTCAATACCTGGTAGCCCGTTACTTATAGGCTAATACCTCTGACGTGCTAGTGGTTAAATCTACAGCCAAAGTATTGACGAGTCTTTAGAGTCCCCCACAGACCGTTTTCTCAAGTTTCAGGCGAAACGCTGTAGAGGCCGTATGGAGATATGGCAGGATTCGATCAGATACGTGCGGTATTGCACTGATCATGATCGGACGGATAATACTAGCGAGCTTTGGTTTAAGCCGGATCCTAGTATAGTGCAGTGTAGATTTTGTCTCATTGCATTTGTATTTCGGTCGGAATACAAATGCGGTTATGTATATACAGTAGCGGGGTTTTCGTGTAATTTATTACGGGATCAGTTTTTTGGAGTTGCCAGTTTGTTTTCCGTTTCAGCCATATTTCTTTGTATCTTTCATTTGCTGAAGATTAGTGGAGGAGGGCTTATTTGCATTTGTGCAAATAAGCATTTTGGAGGGTGGTCTTTGCATATTGTTGCTTCATGATGGTTGCACTCTCATTTGACTTCATTTGACTTCTTCTTCTTTTCATCATGGCTTGACTTTTGGAGCCATCATGGTTGTTGATAATAAGGTTGTTGGAGTGTTGGTTTTGGAGTAATCATGGTTGTTGATTTGGTTGTTGGAGTGAGGTTCTTTGATTGAGATCATTGCCTATTATCATAACCATTTCTCTCTCTTGCTTGAGGTGTGTGGCTCACTTCTTTTTCCATTCCCTTGGACTCCATTCTCACTCACCACCATGTGGGGGCCGGCCAAGCAAGGAGAAGGGGCTGCCCAATTTGTGTGTGGGGATTTTCGGCTCTCTCATGCTTGCAAAAATCCCCAAGTTCATCACAAAATTCCACAAGTTCATTTCATCCACCAAAGGAAACTTCCAATACCCCAAATGAGACATAGCTTTCTACACGTATTCGACAGCAAACCTTGCGACGTCGGCTCGCCAACTTCGTGCCCGAGTTGCCTCGGTCCAGAGGTGGGAGCCCGTAAAAGAAGCCGGCGACGTGGTGCCCTTCCGGCGAGGAGATGAAGACCGGAGATTCCATAGGAGATCGGGACGACGACGAGAAGACAGAAGGACACGGATCGCTCGGTATATCTCTCTACCCCCTTCTCTTGTTAGCTAGGACTAGATTAATGGCACGATCCGGAATTTTAGTGCGTGGTGGTGCCGGTTCTAAAAGTTAAAGTAAATCATCGCTTCCGCATTCCGTCGTCGGATTGACGGCCGGGGCGCCGCCGTGCACTTACACTAATTAGGTCTGTGCGAAAGCACGGGGAACCTCCCTCAAAGTACCAACACTGGCCTGGCTGAATGATTGGCGAACTTCTAAAGTGTAATTAATCCTGGCTAGTCTTACCTTTTAAGGTTTGAAGGAAGATTTGTTATAAACAGTGGGAGCCATCCTGATTAGATAAGATAATAACCAATCTAATCTTGCAAGAGAATACGCTAAAGTGTTTTCTTCTCTCTCTCTCTCCAGGTAGCGACCATATCAGGCCTTAATCAAGATAATAATTTGGATGTATTGACCGAACCTGCTTATTATACTGAGCAGGGGAACGTTGGTCCTGCTCCAACTTATAATTGTTATAAGTCCGAGCAGGAATTAGGAGAATATCCAGATTCTCATGCCACCCAAACGAAGAACAAGCATGCTGTTGCATCTTCTTCAGGTGTGTTAGTTATCGAGAACTGTTTCTCAGTTCACTCTACGTCTTGGGTATTAGATACCGGATGAGGATCCTACATATGTAATATGTTACAAGGGCTACGAAAAGGTAGGGAATTGGGAGAGGGTGATCATTCCGTAAGAATAGGGAATGGTGCAAATGTTGCAGCCAAAGCAGTTGGCGAATATCATCTTGTGTTACCAAATGGTAATACATTGGTTCTGAACGAATGCTATTACATTCCGACCCTGATATGCAATCTTATATCAGTTTCTTTATTGAGCAAAGAAGGATATAATTTTATAGTACAGGATAATGTTATGAACATCTTCCTGAATCAAAAGTTGATTGGATCAGGATCGTTAAATGATGGCATATACGTTCTCAACCAAACTACAGTCCTTAATATACAAAACACACACAAGAGGAAAAGTTCCGAAATGAACGAATCCTTCTTGTGGCATTGTAGACTAGGTCATGTCAATGCGACACGGCTAGCTAAGTTGCATAAGAATGGTTATTTGAATCCGTTTGAATTTTCATCTTATGACACTTGCCAGTCGTGTCTCAAAGGCAAGATGACCAAAACTCTATTTAGTGGACACGGAGAAAGAGTTACAGAACTCTTGGGACTGATACATAGTGATGTATGTGGTCCCATGTCTACACATGCCAGGAACGGTTCTTCATACTTCATTACATTTACTGATGATCTCTCAAGATACGGACATGTGTTCCTGTTGAAATACAAGTCTGAAGCTTTTGAGAAATTTAGAGAATATAAGAACGAAGTAGAGAACCAAACGGGGAAGTATTAAGATCCTTCGATCTGATTGAGGAGGAGAATACTTGAGCAATGATTTTCTGGATTATCTAAAAGAGAATGAGATTCTCTCTCAGCTTACTCCTCCCTATACACCACAGCACAACGGTGTATCGAAGAGGAGGAATCGCACCCTATTAGATATGGTGTGCTCTATGATGAGCACTGCTGAGCTGCCTATTTCTTTCTAGGAGTATACTCTTGGGACAACCATACACCTATTGAATATGGTTCCTACCAAATTAGTGCCTATCACTCCATATGAGATATGGAAGGGAAAGAGACCATCTCTTATGTATGTTAAGATATGGGGTTGTTCGGCCTATATCAAAAGGCACAATCCGGACAAACTCGAGGCAAGGGCTGTCCTGTGCAAGTTTGTAGGATATCCCAAGAACTCACAAGGATATATCCTCTACCACACTGAGGAATAAAAGTTGTTTGTTTCTCGACATGCGACCTTTTTAGAAAAGGAATTTCTCGCAAAGGAAATTAGTGGCAAAGAGGTAGAACTGGAAGAAGTTCCAGCAACACAAACTATGACAGAAGATATGGTGGAACCAGAGGATTCAGTAGTCCCCGATGAAACCGAGCCTCTCCGCCGATCTAGCAGGGTTCCTCATCCACCTGAGAGATACTACGTTTTTCTCGTAGATGGTGGGAGCGAGGATTGCATCATAGAAGATGATGACCCGACTAGCTTCGAGTAGGCCATCACAAGTGGTGACTCTGTGAAATGGCTGGATGCAATGCGATCTGAGATGGAATCCATGTACACCAACAAAGTATGGACTTTGGAAGTTACTCCTGAAGGGGTAAAACCCATTGGGAGCAAATGGATCTTTAAGAAGAAACTTGGTGTAGATGGAAAAGTGGAGACTTTCAAAGCTAGACTTGTTGTAAAGGGTTTTCGTCAACGACCAGGTATGGATTATGACGAAACCTTTTCTCCAGTGGCTATGCTTAAGTCCATCCGGATCTTACTTGCCATTGCTGCATACCATGACTACGAAATCTGGCAAATGGATGTTAAGACCGCTTTTCTAAATGGTGATTTAGAGGAGTGCATGCACATGACTCGGCCAGAGGGCTTCGTAGATAGTGGGAGCAGCAGAAAGGTGTGCAAGCTGCTTAAATCCATCTACGGGTTAAAGCAGGCATCGCGGAGTTGGAACATCTTCTTTGATGTTGTAGTTAAAGAGTTTGACTTCATAAAAAATGTAGATGAACCTTGTATCTACAAGAAGGTTGCAGAGAGTAAAGTTGTCTTCCTCGTATTGTACGTGGATGACATACTCTTGACAGGAAATGATCTTCCTATGCTTCACTCGGTCAAGCTCTTCTTATCACATAGATTCTCGATGAAAGATCTAGGTGTTTCCTCCTGCATTTTTGGGATTAAGATCTATGGAGATAGATCTAAACGGATAATGGGATTCTCCCAATCCAGGTACATTGACACCATACTAAAGAGCTTTAGTATGGAAGAATCTAAGCATGGGAACCAACCAACGATCTCTGAACTCACTCTCTCCAAAGAGATGTCTCCGAAGACTGATTTGGAGAGAGCTCGCATGCAAGGGATACCCTATGCTTTGGCAGTAGGCTCTATCATGTACGCGATGCTATATACAAGACCCGATGTTGCATACTCACTAAGTGTAGTGAGTAGGTATCAAGCAGATCCTGAGAAGAATCACTAGACAGCTGTGAAGAACATTCTCAAGTATTTGAGAAGGACTAAGGAGATGTTCTTGGTGTATGGTAATGGAGAACTCCAGGTGGAGTCCTTTACCGATTCAAGCTTCCAAAGTGATAAGGACGACTCTAAGCCGCACTCGAGATTTGTCTTTACCCTTAATGGAGGGGCGGTTTGTTGGAAGAGTTTTAAGCAAGAAACCGTGGCAGACTCGACGATGGAAGCTGAATACATCGCTGCTAACGATGCTGCCAAAGAGGTTGTCTGGATGAAAAAGTTCATTACTGAACTTGGTGTGGTTCCATCCATTGAGTATCCAATACCTTTATATTGCGATAACAATGGAGCTGTGGCTTTGGTCAAGGAACGCAGGTCCCATCAGAAGTCCAGACATATTCTGAGACGGTATCACCTGATCAGGGAGATAGTTGATCACCGCGAGATCGAGGTAAGGAGAGTTGACACGAAGGACAACACTGCGGATCCACTCACAAAGGCCATACCCCAGATACAATCTGAGAGACTCTTCAGGATGTTGGGTATGAGATACTACAACAGCTGGCCTTAGTGCAAGTGGGAGATTGTTAGTTATGTATATTGTAGGGTTCCTAGGCACACTAGTGAGGTCTCACAAGGCATCGATCATGCCAAATTAAAAAATTCTAGGTGCCGAAAGACCCGACTACGGATCGTTTGCTAGATGTCTAGGAGAAACGTAAACTAGTTAACACTTAACTAAGGGATACGGATATACAACCTTTGTAGATCCGGTGCTCCACCTCCATAGCTCCGCAACGAAGTCGTCTCCGCTGTCCAAATCAAATCCGGGCTCTAGCGTCGGCTTCGTCGGAGAATGGGCAAGCTAGGTCGTCGATGTCCATGCGGAAGATGATCTACGTCGAGGCATCGCTAAATCAAGCTCCACCTTCATCAAGTCTTTAAAACTTGTGAAGGAAACACACTCTACTACTTGGCAAGAGGTAGAGGATGAAGAAATAGGAAGTGGGTAGACTTTAGAATTGGATTTCTCACTTGTTTCATCAATCCACCATTGATGAAGAAAGCTTTCTTCTTTGAAGATGAAGAAGAAGAAGAAGATGAAGTTATGATAAGTTATTTTGTAAAAAGAAATAAATATGAATACTTATCATTAACCAACCATAGTTTAGTGTAGAGAATAAATCATGGTTAGATTGAAGGGTTAGGGTTAAGCATCAAGACAAAATGGTGACTTAGTCAAAAGTTCAAGAAGCTTCAACTACAATCCAAAATTAGCAACCATTTTCCTTTTATGCTTATCATATTCCAAAATGAATAATTAAATAAGATAAAAGAATAAAACAAAACCCTAACCATTATCATGTAACCATGGTTTGATCTTTACACAAAAACCCTAGCAAACATGTATCATCAAACATGATACAAACATGTGCACAAAATCATATCGCATATGCAATGCGCACACCCGAGTGAGAATATCCATTTAAAGTGAACCGATACTAGTTAATGCAAAGTAATATATCAAATATATAATTATACATTAAATCATTAAATCAACACTTGATTTAACGATCCGGTCATATCGCATATAACCGACCAGTATCCTATGTATCGGCTTATCGAATCAACCTTTGATTCGATAACTAGGGTATATCGGATATAACCTAATCGATACATTCATCGCGAGAATGGAATACGGTATCACATACACGCATTATTCTCGGTCCCGCACATATCTCATATGCGCTCCTATTTCGTTTCGCTTGAGCCAGGAAACCTCTGTGTAGGACTCTAAAGACTCGTCAATACGCCGGCAGCAGGTGATGATCATATCAAGCACCCACAAGCCGCAAGCGGTCTGCTAAACGTAACGGCCACCCGGGTATTGAGCGATCTGAAGATCGACGAGCAAGCCCGCTCACACTCCAGTGAATCCGACCAGTAACACTACCGTACAGTCCGGTCTGATCGTCTGATCTGTCGCATATCTCGCCTAGGGTTGGTATACGTCAGACCCCAATAGCTCGATAAGTCGTGTCGATATGAGGTCTATAATAATTCGAGAAACTACTGGTAACACTTACCAGTAAATCTCAGCAACCCTGGCCAGGGATTTCCTGTTATAGCCAATCGAACACAGCGCAACATCAACTCCCTATACCGGGAGAGACGAATCCCCTCCTATCGCTCATTGCCTCCATGTGACTCGGGACTGTACCCAAAAACCACCGTTTTCCACGCCCTCTTGGACGTGGTAAGATGGAAATCAAAGCACAGTGGGAACCACACAAGACTCTATGACGATCTCGGGTCAACAGACTACTCTGTACTAGTGTCACCAGAGAACTGCCATCTGACGTAAGGTATAATACCATCTGGGAGTTCTCGGCGAGTCCGTCCAGTGTACCCAGTCTGTACTGAGCACCCGTATATCATCTCTGATGTCAAACACCAATGGATATGGGATCATCCATCGCCCATCTGTATGGGTCGAGAAGGTATACGCTAGTCTACTCTGGTATATCGATGCCCCGTCTCGATACACCCACGACTAGGGACTTTGAAGGATGTACTTATGGACTACCATGTCCCCACTAGTATGATCCGCATCATAGTCCAGGTAGTTAAGTACACATCCTAAGGGCTTTACCAACATGTAACAGAGAGACAAACAGTATACACGTTAAGTTAAATAACAACCAGATAGCATACTATCATGTTGAGCAAGAAAGTCCTCCCTATATATGTCCCGGCATCCACTACAATATACATCCTATGTATAGTAATGGCCTCTAGGGCATACATATAACTAACAATCTCCAACTTGCACTAGGGCCATCTGTAGCAGTAGTTGTAGTATCTCATACTCAACCATCCCGTAAAAGTCTCTCTCTGGGAACAGGCCTTTGTGAGTGGATCCGCTGTGTTGTCCTCTGAGTCTGCTCTCCTTGCCTCGATCACCTTGGAGATCAACCATCTCCATGATCAGGTGATACTGCCTTAGAATAAGTCTGGATCACTGATGGGACGTCCGTTCCTTGGCAAAAGCCACAACTCCATTGTCACACAATGGGAGGAACATAGTTCATCTCATGAACCATTATACACCCAAACAGCCTCTTTGGTAGCATCTTTAGTAGCGATGTATCCTGCCTTTATCGTCTAGTATGCCACGGTATCTAGCTTGGAACTCTTCCAACATACCGTCCCTTTACTGAGGGTAAAGACAATGCCTGTGACTGACACTCAGTCGTCATTATCACCCTGGAACCATTCCAGTGATTCTCCCCAGGATCGGTTGATACCGTCTCACTACATCTAGTGAGAATTCTAACATCCATTTAGATCTATCTCATAGATCCAAAACCCAGGATTTAATAGGTATCATTTTGATCCTATTGGAGAATCCTTGTGATAAGCGGAGATCGACCGAGCGTAGCATAGGAAACTCCTTTCTTATCAAGAGTATGTCATCCACGTACTCTACGAGGATCGTCACCATACTCCCTACTACCTTTTTGTTTATACAAGGTTCATCTACCATTTTGATGATGTCAAACTCTTTGACTAATCCATCAAAACAGATGTTCCAACTCCGCGATGCCTGCTTTATCCTATAAAGCATCTTACACACGTTTCCGCTGCTCCCACTGTCTACGAGGCCCTCTGGCTGTGTACTTATAGACGCTCTCTTCCAAATCATCATTTAGAAAAGCAGTCAAGACACCCATCCACCAGATATCGTAGTCATGGTATGTAGCCGTGGCAAGTAGGATCTGGATGGACTTAAGCATAGCTACTTAGAAAAGGTTTCATCATCATCCATACCTGGTCAATGATGTAGACCTTTAACAAGTCTAGCTTTGAAAGTCTCAACTCTTCCATGTACACCAAGTAATCTTCTCAAGATATACTTACTCCTGATGGGGATTTAACCCTTCAGATATAGCAACCAAAGTCCATACTTTGTTGGTGTATAAGGATTCCATCTCAGATCGTTAAGCATCCAGCCATTCTTACAGAGTCACACTCCTGATGGCCAGCTCGAAACTAGTTGGGTCATCATCTCATGATGTAATCCTCGCTCCCACTGTCATAGAGAAACAGAAGTATCTCTCAGGTGGGTGAGGAACCCTACTAGATCGGCGGAGAGGCTGAGGTTCATTGGAATCTACTGAATCCTTTGGCTCTATCAAATCATCTGCTGTAGTTTGTATAGCTGGAACCTTTCCAGTTCTACATTACAGACCTTGCCTCGAGCTTGTCCAGATTTTGTTTTTAGACATAGGCCGGACAGCCCCAAATCTTAACTGGCTTAAGACATGGGTTCTTCCCTTTCCATATCTCATATGGAGTGGTAGGCAACTGATTTGATTCGAACCTATTCAATAGGTATGCAGCTTCTCAAGTGCATAACTCCCAAAAAGGAAATAGGTAACTCAGTAATACTCATCATAGAGCACACCATATCATATAGGGTGTGATTGCTCCTCCCCGATATACCATCGTGCTATGGTGTATGCGGAGGAGTAATGCTGAGAGAGAATCTCATTCTCCTTTAGAAAAGTCCAGGATTTCCGTGCACAAGTATTCTCCTCCCTGATCTCATCATAGGACATAATACCTATACCCGTATTGGTTCTCTACTTCTCGCTTATATTCTGTGAATATCTCAAAAGGTTCGGACTCATGTTTCAACAGGAACATATGACTGAATCTTGAGAGATTATCAGAGAATATAATGAAGTATAAAGAATCAGTCTTGGCATGTGTAGACAGGGGACCTACATATATCAACATGTATCATCCCAAGAGTTCACTAACTCTTTCTCTGTTTCCATTAAACGGAGCTGTGGTCATCTTATCTTTGTGACATGACTGGCGAGTTTCACAAGATGTAAATTCAAACTGATTTAAATATGCATCTATATGTAACTCTAGCTAGTCGGGTCACATTGATCTGACCTAGTTTACAATGCCTCAAGAAGAATTCGTTCATTTCTGAACTCTTCCTCTTGTGTGTGTTCCATATAATAAGAACTGTAGTTTGATTTAGAACATCAATGCTTTTAGATAACGTGCCTGAACCGATCAACTTTTAATATAGGAAATGTTCAAAACATTATCCAACAATACAAAATTTTATCATTTCTTTACTTATAAAGAGACTGATATGATTTTGTATATCAGGTTCGGTATCTAACAACATTCGTTCAGAATCAATGTATTGGTAATACAGGGTGACAGTGACCAACAGACTTGGCTGCAACACTTGCCCCGTTTTCTGCCTCATGAAACTTATCACCCTTTCTCAGTTCTCTACCTAGCTGTAGCCCTATGTAACAGATTACATATCTGGGATCCTGATCTGGTATCACATACCCAGGACGTAAAGGATACAGAGAAACAATTATTTGTAATGAACACACCCGAAGATGATGCATCATATGCACTCTCTTCGTTTGGGCGGCACGGAAATTCTGGTAATCCCCTATTTCCTGCTCTGTCTTATAACAATTATAAGTTGGAGCGGGACCAACGTTCCCCAGCTCAGTATAACAAGCGGGTTCGGTCAATAATCCTTATTATTATCTTGATTAAGGCGTGATATGGTCGCTACCTGGAGAGAGAGAGAAGAAAACACTCAGCGTGCGCTCTTGCAAGAATAGATTGGTTATTATTTTATCTAATCAGGATGGCTCCCACTGCTTTTTATCAAATCTTCCTTCAAACCCTAAAAGGAAAAACTAGCCGGGATTAATTACACACTACAAGTTCGCCAATCTTTCAGCCAGGCCAGTGTCGGTACTTTGAGGGAGGTCCCCCGTGCTTTCGCACGAACCTAATTAATGTAAACCTCGTTTTCCCAGAGGCGTAACCCCGTTGACACCTTTCTAGACACCTACTTGATCGGCTAATTGTAATGTATAAAACTCTCCCAGGAGTAACTCTTACTCGCAGCGGGTATCGGGATCCAACTATCTCATAGAAGGTATGCAATCTCATTGCAAATTTCAACACTTGAAATTCCCGATAATATTTTGCCCCTAGCTCGCTATGGACGGAGGCCAAACAACCCATAGTCCGCTAGTCAAGTTCAACCCGTCATTTCCTTATTGAATTAAACCCACCCGCACGACCCTTGACGGAGGCCAAACAACGCCGTACGAATACCCTAATCCAATCACATCATATGCTAGCAGATAAGCACTAGTTAGCTACCGTACACTACGCCTTGACGGAGGCCAAACAACCGCAGCACGAATACTAACTAGTACGTATCTGAAATGACGGAGGGCTACGACAGGTTTTTCTGAAAACCTATTGCGTAATGAACTTGATATCGTTGTAGAATCAAATGATTTTAAAATGGAGTGCTTTTGAGGCTTTTCCAGTTTTGCTAAAGGAGTCACTCCCGGTGAAGGGATCGTCGGTCCTTTCCTCGTCGAATGAGGTGCGGGATATATCATATATATCACTGTGCAAAGTAAAAACACTTAAAAGCAATCAAAAGACAAACCGAGTGTGTAGCATCTGCCAGTTATTGCTAAAGGAGTCACTCCCGGTGAAGGGATCTTGGTCCTTTCCTCATCGAATAAGGTGCAGGATATATCACATATACCGCTGTGCAAAGCAAGAACTGTAGCTACCTGTTTTGTTTTGAAATTCGATTCTACAACATCTTAGGTTTCTTTTATTTTCATTAATGACATTAATGAAGCCCCATCATTTAAATACCTAAATATCACAGATAAATACGACGTACCCTTATGCCATCCGCATTCGCCTCGATGTCCTCTCGTGCACCGTTAGGTTAGGTAACTAACGGCAGAGCAGGGCAGGGCTAGCGCGGGTGTAAAACATAAGTAACGCCTATATAATATATCATATATACTATATACTGTATCTATCACAGAACATCACATGATCACATCACAGATATCGCAGCAGAAGAATCATATGAAATATTGGATATACTAGGACGTCCGTGTTTTCAATACGAGCCAGTATAAAACACGGATTCTACGGTCGTGATGAATAGCCAAACCCACACCCCTAGACCCCTACGAGAGCGGCAAGCAACCCTACCAATTCTAGAGTTAGGAGACCCGGACTCGACTCCTCGAGTTGGTCTCCCACTGGACTCCAGAACCCGGTTACTTGTGCCCTCCTCCTTGGGTCTATCCTAGTGCGGAAAAGTAAATAATATACAAGAGGTGACAACTTCCGCAACCTGGAAGCGCCCCAATAAAAGAATATTACATACAAGTTTTTACATGAATGAAAATGAAAAACACTCATCTCACATAAAAACCCCCCGGCTATTCAAACACGACGATCCAATATAACATATCCAGCAACACATAACATCACATGTCATCAACGTAAGTAAATATGCGCATCCCAATTGTCGTTGACATATAGCAACGAAAACGGCGATATCACATATTACACTTACGGTCACAGAAAAGAAAGTGTAAAACTACAACAGTTGGAATCCGCAACCACCTCAGACATCGCATGCCTGACCAAATGAATTCCTTAGACATCGCATGCCTAACTATTATAAACCCCGCATTTTAGTCTCATTATCGAAAACTCTTTTCAATATCAAGTCGGGCAATTCAACAAGATTCCCGACATGCTGATCGAATGCTCGTCGCAAACTTCAGTAGACGGCCGCACCCCCG
Source organism: Agapanthus africanus (assembly GCA_030015575.1). NCBI lineage: Eukaryota > Viridiplantae > Streptophyta > Magnoliopsida > Asparagales > Amaryllidaceae > Agapanthus > Agapanthus africanus. Next base: position 224,732,746 of record JASDDO010000029.1, read on the forward strand.
ACGCCGTCGACGAAGTGCACCAAGGCGGAACACCGCTACCGCGAGCATCCGAACGGATGCTTTCGGCGACGGGGTTCTCCTACAGTCACTTGGTCGGGGCTATGGGGTGTAGCTGTCTATTAAGTTTACCCGGCGAGTATCTGCGTACGCTACGTAATTGCGACGGACTTTTGATCACATCAAAATTCCGTGGCAACCGATCAAGTGAGACTAAACTGCTATGTTTATAACATTCATTCAGTTATCACATAACTTATTATGAATTCCAATTATTGTATTCCATTCCAGATAAATAGAAAATGTTAAACTTTCCGATCGAACATTCAAACACCCAAGTTTTCCTGATACAGCTCAACACATGAAATAAGTCTAACAACATTCAGTTCGTGCCTCAGTACCAACGGTCCAGCCGTAGAAGGGTCAAGCCAACGCCTCACATGTGGCACGCCGTACTCCCCCAAACCCGAAGGTTCAAAGGGCAGTTCAAGACGGTCACATAATCGAGTTAAGGTTTGTTGTCTTCTAGAGGGTCCATTGCATTACTTGCACTACTTAGAACGTCATTAAACTACGGAAAGATCCAACACTTGGAAATTTTCCGACAGGGGAAAAGTTGGGTATTTATATCCGGTCGAACTTTTTAACATATTCTAAAATTTATCCGGAAAACCACACAGACAAAATTTGATACTCCGATCAAAACACCGAATCCCCAAAACAACTCCAGAAAATTCAACTCTTGAATAAATTTTTAAAATACCCAGAGAACTCAGAACCATAAACAATGAATTACTGTGTAACATGTTAGGGCTGACGTCATATATCCGTCGCGGAACCGCCGCATAAGCTAGGCTTATGCCGCGGTTCCGCCGCCAAAATCACTGTTCATGAAAAAAAAATTCCACCGTAATTCTTAGAATTCCCTGCTGAGTTTTCTGCATATTTTTAATTTGGAAAAATCCACGATTTTAGAAAAAGTACAGAGAGCAATTTTAGGGTTTTGGTTTTGATTCGATCGGAGTTCAAATTCCGTCTAGACTTCGCCTAAGGTTCTAGCTAGGCTCTGATACCACTGTAGGGTTCCTAGGCACACTAGTGAGGTGTCATAAGGCATCGATCATGCCAAATTAAAAAATTCTAGGTGCCGAGAGACCCGACTACGGATCGTTTGCTAGATGTCTAGGCGAAAAGTAAACTAGTTAACACTTAACTAAGGGATACCGATATACAACCTTTATAGATCCGGTGCTCCACCTCCATAGCTCCGCAACGAAGTCGTCTCCGCTGTCCAAATCAAATCCGGGCTCTAGCGTCGGCTTCGTCGGAGAATGGGCAAGCTAGGTCGTCGATGTCCATGCCGAAGATGATCTACGTCAAGGCATCGCTAAATCAAGCTCCACCTTCATCAAGTCTTGAAAACTTGTGAAGGAAACACACTCTACTACTTGGCAAGAGGTAGAGGATGAAGAAATAGGAAGTGGGTAGACTTTAGAATTGGATTTCTCACTTGTTTCATCAATCCACCATTCATGAAGAAAGCTTTCTTCTTTGAAGATGAAGAAGAAGAAGAAGATGAAGTTATGATAAGTTATTTTGTAAAAAGAAATAAATATGAATACTTATCATTAACCAACCATAGTTTAGTGTAGAGAATAAATCATGGTTAGATTGAAGGGTTAGGGTTAAGCATCAAGACAAAATGGTGACTTAGTCAAAAGTTCAAGAAGCTTCAACTACAATCCAAAATTAGCAACCATTTTCCTTTTATGCTTATCATATTCCAAAATCAATAATTAAATAAGATAAAAGAATAAAACAAAACCCTAACCATTATCATGTAACCATGGTTTGATCTTTACACATAAACCCTAGCAAACATGTATCATCAAACATGATACAAACATGTGCACAAAATCATATCGCATATGCAATGCGCACACCCGAGTGAGAATATCCATTTAATGTGAACCGATACTAGTTAATGCAAAGTAATATATCAAATATATAATTATACATTAAATCATTAAATCAACACTTGATTTAACGATCCGGTCATATCGCATATAACCGACCAGTATCCTATGTATCGGCTTATCGAATCAACCTTTGATTCGATAACTAGGGTATATCGAATATAACCTAATCGATACATTCATCGCGAGAATGGAATACGGTATCACATACACGCATTATTCTCGGTCCCGTACATATCTCATATGCGCTCCTATTTCGTTTCGCTTGAGCCAGGAAACCTCTGTGTAGGACTCTAAAGACTCGTCAATACGCCGGCAGCAGGTGATGATCATATCAAGCACCCACAAGCCGCAAGCGGTCTGCTAAACGTAACGGCCACCCGGGTATTGAGCGATCTGAAGATCGACGAGCAAGCCCGCTCACACTCCAGTGAATCCGACCAGTAACACTACCGTACAGTCCGGTCTGATCGTCTGATCTGTCGCATATCTCGCCTAGGGGTGGTATACGTCAGACCCCAATAGCTCTATAAGTCGTGTCGATATGAGGTCTATAACAATTCGAGAAACTACTGGTGACACTTACCAGTAAATCACAGCAACCCTGGCCAGGGATTTCCTGTTATAGCCAATCGAACACAGCGCAACATCAACTCCCTATACCGGGAGAGACGAATCCCCTCCTATCGCTCATTGCCTCCATGTGACTCGGGACTGTACCCAAAAACCGCCGTTTTGCACGCCCTCTTGGACGTGGTAAGATGGAAATCAAAGCACAGTGGGAACCACACAAGACTCTATGACGATCTCGGGTCAACGGACTACTCTGTACCAGTGTCACCAGAGAACTGCCATCTGACGTGAGGTATAATACCATCTGGGAGTTCTCGGCGAGTCCGTCCAGTGTACCCAGTCTGTACTGAGCACCCGTATATCATCTCTGATGTCAAACACCAATGGATATGGGATCATCCATCGCACATCTGTATTGGTCGAGAAGGTATACGCTAATCTACTCTGGTATATCGATGCCCCTTCTCGATACACCCACGACTAAGGACTTTGAAGGATGTACTTATGGACTACCATGTCCCCACCAGTATGATCCGCATCATAGTCCAGGTAGTTAAGTACACATCCTAAGGGCTTTACCAACATGTAACAGAGAGACAAACAGTATACACGTTAAGGTAAATAACAACCAGATAGCATACTATCATGTTGAGCAAGAAAGTCCTCCCTATATATGTCCCGGCATCAACTACAATATACATCCTATGTATAGTAATGGCCTCTAGGGCATACATATAACTAACATATATGCCCTAGAGGCCATTGTTATACATATGATGTATATTAAAGTGGATGCTTCGATATATATAGAGAGGACTTTCTTGCTCGACATGATAGTATACTATTTGGTTTCACTTTGTCTTAACATGTTGACTTGTATTGGTTTACTGTCTTGCTCTCATATGTTGATAAAGTCCTTAGGATATGTACTTGACTACTGGGACTATGTGTTGGATATAGTGCCCTCAAAGTCAATTATTGGATTGCAGGTACATGATTGCGATGATTGAGGAAGGGCCTATACCAATAAAACAGTCTTACTCGAGATGATAGTATGCTATATGGTTTGTCTTTATCACTATTACACTTTGATAGAGCCCTTAGGATCTTGCTTGACTACCAGCAGTATGATGGCGATCATATATGTGGGAGCTGGGGTCTATCAGCACATCCTTAAAGTGTCCCTCGTCATGGGAGTTTCGAGACAGGGCATCGATACTCCAAAGTAGACTAGTGTATACAGTCGAGACCCCGATGAGGGGCGGTGGCCGGTCTCACAAACCAATGGTGTTAGTTGGATCACCTAAAATGTATACAGGTGCTCATTGGGTTATGAGTACACCGGACAGGACTCGCCGGGAACAAGCTAGTTGGTATTATACATATCGTCGGATAGCAGTTCTCTGGTGACATGTGTACAGGTTAGTCTGTCGACCTGGAATCGTCATTTGTTTCGTGTGAGTTCCCACTGTGCTTTGATTACTACCCTACCACGTCTTAAAGGAGTCGTGCAAACAGGTTTTAGTTGGGTACAGTCCCGAGCCACATGGAGGCAGTGAGCGGATCGTCAGGGATTCGTCTCTCCCGGTATTGGGGGTGAGATCTCGCTTTGTTTAGGAGAGCCATTACACGAAATCCCTGGCCAGGGTAATCGAGATTTACTGGAAAGTATTTCAGTAGTATCTTAGGGTGTTCTGGGCTTCACTCCGACACGACTTATAGAGATATTGGGGGTCTGACGTTTACCATCCCCCTAGACCCTATATGCGATACTCATAGGTGAACGGACCGGACTGTACGGATATTGTCACTGTGAGACTCAGTAGGGTTTCTGGATGAGTTCGCTCGTCAGCTTCCCTTCCGATCAATACATAGGCAACCGTTACGTACAGCTAGTACCTCTGACGTGCTAGAGGTTATACCCAGTGCCAGTGTGTTGATGAGTCTTTAGAGTACCCCACAGACAGTTTCCCAAGTTCGAGCGAAACATTGTAGAGGACGTATGGTTTTATGGCAGGGTTCGGAAAATGCACGTGCGTTTACGCACGTGTCATATTTCGGGCAGATAATAGTGGTGGGCTTTGGTTTAAGCAGGATCCGAGTATTATACTGTGTAGATATAATATCTTTGTCTCAGTTGCATTTGTATTCGGTCGTAATACAAATGCGGGTATGTTTATACTGTTATGGGGTTATCCTGAAATTCGTTTCAGGATCGCTTTTGGAAGTTGCCAGTTTCCTTTTTTCTATCACCCGCTTTAACATTCGGTTAAATGCGGATTTATCTTTTCGTCACTTGGGTGAGTCATGAGGGTGATGTGTGAGGAAGCTTCCAGAAGTTATGACTAGGATTAGTGAGGTGTTCTTGATTCATTGGTTGCATTTAATGAGTTGATGACTAGGCTAGATGAATCATTTGTTGCATTAATGTTTATGCAAGGTGTATTAGTGAGTCACCTTTAGCATTAATGTTTCTTATAAAGCTTTAAGATATTTCTCCTTGATCTTTTACCTTATGATTACCAACCCTTGCTCCTACACTCACCTCCCTCCTCTTCTTATAGTGGTCGGCCCCCTCTTGGTGATGGAGATTGGTTCATTTTGGAAAGAGTATATGAAATTTACTTCATGGAAATTTCATAAGTTGATTTCTCATTTAACCCGATCCAAAAGGGCAACATCATTAACCGTTCCTCCATAGCTTTGGATGTAACGAGACAAAGTGTTCTACTCATTCTCTATATCAATCTTGGTCATCTTTTTTGGCAAACTTGATGTCCGAATTGCCTCGGTTCAGAGGCGGGAGCCCGTTTAAAAATCCATTGACGTGGTGCCACCTGGACGAGAAGACTAGAGATTCAGGAGATCGGAGCAGCCGCAACAAAGCGTGGGATGATGGTTAAAGAATGAAGGACTCAGATCGTTCAGTATAACATTTCTACCCTCTTTACAGTATGTTAGTTTAGCGTTAATGGCAGATCCGGGTTATAGTATACGACAGTGCCAGTTTATAAAAGTTTTTGTTCCTCATTTGGCGTCTGAAAGACGGCCGGGGCGCTACCGTAGACTTACAATGGTATCAGAGACTCGCCATTAAACTTTACTAACTAGTGCTAACGCGTTTAAAACATCGATCGAACGGATTTTCGCAAAACTACAATTTTCTGTACAAAGTTTCTGTCGATTTTAAATCAGGTCAAAAAATTATTTTGAGCATCACAAAAAATTGTGCAGGCTTTTTGAAGAAAACTGGTGAAATTTCATCATGTGAACCCACAGTACGGCTACGGATCTGCGGCCCAAACCAGGGTTTGGCCGCTGATCCGCTACGATATTGTGATAACAGTGAGTCAAATTTCTACAGTGTGTTCTCCACGATAAATTGTGGTTTTTGGTATATTTCTTTTGGGCCCAGATTTTATTATTGTACACCAGATGTACTTGGGGCCCACTTCGGGAAGTTTTGTCGATTGAAATTTTAAACTTGTTAGTTTATAGTACTTATATTATATCTCCGACCGTGAATGCCATTCGAGCGGTAAATTACGTTTAATTGCTATAGGACTTTTAGACGGATTCGCGAACGTGACATTCGCGTTGATATTCTGTGTTGTGCTGTAATGTTGCAGATATGTCGCGGTGGATAGCAGTGTGCAATGGTAGTGCTGTTTGGATTTATTTGTACATTTGATATTGCGGGGCGAGCGTCCGACTTGTGGACTGCCGTCACTGCCTGTTTGTATAATATTCTTTTGGGGCACGACCGGGCTGAGGTCGATGTACCCGTAGTATATATTTTTCCTTTATGTACTAGGATTACCCCGCGGTGGGGTGCACGAATAGCCTGGTTCTAGAGGGCAACGGGCTCGCATCTCATGGCGTTGAGACGGAGTGGGCTCCACTCTAAAATTGGCGGGCTATTCACTGCACTCGTAGGGGTACAGGTTGACCCAAGGAGGGGTGCTCAAGTTACCAGATTCCGTGAAGTGCTGGGTGGTCCATTGACTTTGCTGTAGGGGGCTGCCTCGCTTCAGGTTTTGGCGGGTAACTTTCCGTACCCGTAGGGGTCTAGGTTTCATTGCACAGGCTATCAACACGACCAAGGGAACGTCGGGTTTCAGTAGCGGCTCTATGAAACCCGGGGATCCCAGATTATCTGTATTGTTCTGTGATGCATATTACTTTTCTGTGATGTTGCATTTATCATGCCTGGAGCGATTATTATATATTTATATATACTAGTAGATATTGTATATGTTTTGCACCCGCGCTAGCCAAGTCCCCGCTCTGTCGTTAGTTAAGTAACCTAACGGACAATGACGGGACCCAGTGACGAATGCGGATGGCATATACGTACATTTTATTTTCGTTCTTTTCTGGTGTGATTAATTGATGGGACTGCATTGATTCTTATCAATGCAAGGATAAAACAAACCTATATTTGATGTTGTTGGAACCAATTTTAAAAAGTGCTATTACAAAGACGTTTCCTTTTGTTATGCATAGAGGTATTCGGTTATGAATATCCAGCACCTCATTCGACGAGGCAAGGGCCGAGATCCCTTCATCGGGAGTGACCCCTTGGGCAGAAGTTTGCGTCAGGATAATAACTTCACTATAGTCGATTACAAGTTGTTATACATCGTGGTATTCGGTTATGAATATCCTGCACCTCATTCGACGAGGAAAGAGCCGAGATCCTTTCACCGGGTGTGGCCTCTTTAGCAAAGGTTTCGCCACCATATTTTTATAAAAAGCTTTCATGTTCCTTCAACGAGATCAAGTTCATTACGTTAAAGGTTTTTCTCCAAAAACCAGCTGTAGCCTTCCGTCATTTCTTATGGATGGTCAGTCGTATTCAAGTTATGTTTGTTGGCCTACGTCAAGGCATAGTGTTTGGTAGCTGCTGGGGTATTCATTTGCTGCATAGATAGATGCGTTGGTTTGGGATAGACATATAGCCTTGTTGGCCTACGTGAAGGGCTTGTACGGGTGCTTCAAATTAACCTGGACAATGACGGATAGAACTTGACATGTGACTTATGATTTGTTGGCCTACGTCAAGGTCATAAGAGCATCGGATAGAAATTACATCGGGAGTTTCAAACATACAGGAAACTTGCCAGACTTGCGCATACCTTCTGGAGTTTGATAACGTGAGTAGATACCGTCACGTTATCATGAGATGAGAGTTGGATCCCGATACCCACTAATGAGTTGGTTTACTCTTCGGATGATCCCGACTAATTCATATTTCAGGTTTGGAAGAGAATTTGAGATTACAGTGGGAGGTTTTCTGATTAGATAAAGTGATAACTATTCTGATCTAAGGTTAGAGTGCACGTAGAGTGTTTATTTTCTCTCTCTCTTTGGCAGCGACCTTTGACTGACCCTAGACTATGACTCTGTGACCAAGTTGACCGAACCTTCTTAAAATAATGGATTTTGGATTGTCCGAGTTGCATAAGTCATTGCCGCTCCTTCTTTTACCCTTTGTATTTCTCAGAACACCCCGTATTATTACGGATATCCACTTCCATTGGATAGATCCATCGTATGGTTATATACGAACTCGGAGGGATTTCTTCGAGGATGGATCCAGGTTCAGGAGAAATAGAATTGGTTTATTCAGTTGTCTTCTATTATCACCTTCTCTCATATTGCGAGTACTCTTTGGATTAGGAGAGTACACCTATTATGCTTATTGGATAGTCTTTTTCCAAACCATAGGCATGTGCTGAAAGGTAGGGAATGAAGAAAACCAATTAGCCTAAGTAGGGTGTACAGAAGGTAATAACTAAAGACCAAATAAAGGAATTAGAAAGAGGGCAAAGTAAATTGCGACTGTTATCATTCACGACCAAACCGCATACTTCACCGCCACTCCTATTTCACCTTTGCTTTTTTCCCAGTTCGGGAGAAATAGAATAAGGTATTATTCAGTTGTCTTTTATCATCACCTTCTCTCAAGCTGCGAGTACTCCTAGGATTAGGAGAGTACACCTATTATGCTTATCGGATAGTCTTCTTCCAAACCATAGGCTGGTGCGGAATGGTAGGGAAGGAAGAAAACCACTTAGCCTAATGATGGTGTACAGAAGGTAATGAATAAAGACAAATAAAGGGATTTTGGGAGATGGCAAAAAAATATACGGTTAAAGTCATGAATTGGATTATGGAAGAGGCATTACAAAGAATATCAGGATACCCCTTCGAAACCTTTTCATGTTTCAATTACATTGTGCATTGTTAATTGTAAACTGATTTCCCAATTAAACTCATGCTCCAGGGTATGTATTTACCGGGTATGCTTCTCACATCTGTATGGTTTTACAGATGATGAGTGGGAGTAAGCTATTGGGAATTAGGCAACCATCGTCATTATATCGGAATTCTTTGTAATTAGTGATATTTGAGGAAATCGCCTGGGTACAGTTTTCAACTTACGACGCACAGGTTTTGAGTTATTCAACTCAGCGGACTTATACAGAGTATTGTATGTTGTCCAGTATCCATCAGGACAAAGGGGTTGGTCCTCGTACTCTGTTCTGTTTATTTGTGATTTCTTTAGTTTTTAGATAAATGTTTCGTAGAAATACAATGTCTAAGTTCTGAGAAGTTGTGGGTATAGGAATAAAGTAGAGAACCAGGTGTCACAAGTATCGGGATTCTTCAAAGAAATCGAAGATGTTGATTCTTGTGATTGGTATTCAGTTAATGGTTTTGAGAAACTAGTTTCTTTTTCAGGTTACTCATAATTGGATGGATTCCTAAGTTGAGTAATGCTGATTAGCCTTTCTCCATTAAGTTGATATGCACTGGAGACAGTTGCATGATTTGAATCTGGTTCCAATTAAATATGTGCCAAAGTTTCTATATTGGATATAGAATGGTTCATAACTTAACGATGTTAAGGTACGGTGAGTTGTCCAGCTTATGCTTAAAACCAGTCTCTGGATAACTCAAGGCACGTTTCTATAATGGCAGTTTGTGGGTTGACCCTGGCTTTGACGAGGGTTGACTTTCTACCATATGGACGATCAATAGTGATATTGTTCTAGACTCCCCACAGTTGTAGTAAAATGTTTTTTTTCAGAAAACAATAGTGGGAGTATGGTAGAACTGGAAGTGATTCCAGAACCGCAAACGATTACGGAAAATTTAATAGGACCTATATATTCAATCAGGTTTGACATTCCAAAAGCCACTCCGCAGATATGGTGGGTAACCTCAGACACCCGAGAGGTACTCCGGTAGCCTCAAGGACGGTGACAGGGAGGTTCTTGTTTACCCAGACTTGACACTACTGTTGTTCCAGATGACTCAATTATTCTAAAGTGATAAGGACGACTCTAAGTCGCACTCGAGATTTGTCTTTACCCTAAATGGAGGGGCGGTTTGTTGGAAGAGTTCCAAGAAAGAAACCGTGGCAGACTCGACGATGGAAGCTGAATACATCGCTGCCAACGATGCTGCCAAAGAGGTTGTCTGGATGAAAAAGTTCGTTACTGAACTTGGTGTGGTTCCATCCATTGAGCATCCAATACCTTTGTATTGCTATATTAATGGAGCTGTGGCTTTGGCCAAGGAACCCAGGTCCCATCAGAAGTCTAGACATATTCTGAGACGGTATCACCTGATCAGGGAGATAGTTGATCACCGCGAGATCGAGGTCAGGAGAGTTGACACGAAGGACAACACTGCGAATCCACTCACAAAGGCCATACCCCAGATACAATTTGAGAGACTCTTCAGGATGTTGGGTATGAGATACTACAACAGCTGGCCTAAGTGCAAATGGGAGATTGTTAGTTATGTATATGCCCTAGAGGCCATTGTTGTACATATGATGTATATTATAGTGGATGCTTGGATATATATAGAGAGGACTTTCTTGCTCGACATGATAGTATGCTATTTGGTTTCACTTTGTCTTAACATGTTGACTTTTATTGGTTTATTGTCTTGCTCTCACATGTTGATAAAGACCTTGGGATATGTACTTGACTAATGGGACTATGTGTTGGATATAGTGCCCTCAAAGTCGATTATTGGATCGCAGGTACGTGATTGTGATGATTGAGGAATGGCCTATACCGATAAAATAGTCTTACTCGAGATGATAGTATGCTATCTGGTTTGTCTTTATCCCTATTACACTTTGATAGAGCCCTTAGGATCTTGCTTGACTACCGGCATGGCGATCATATATGTGGGAGCTGGGGTCTATAAGAACATCCTTAAAGTGTGCCTATGTAAGTCCATATTGCGACCCCCGGTGCTTACGGGGAGGCGGAAACGGTATAAAAACAAATTTTTATCGCAAGAGGCAACATGGACTAAACAAGGTCGGGATCGTGTCTAAACTAAACTAGCAAATACGCTAAAAGAAGTTAGCTACTCGGATGAAGATGGTTATACCTAAACTTGAACTCCTTCATCTTCAAACTTTGTAGAGGTTGATGGTTCTTTTTCGTCGCCTTCTTCCGTCGAAGATGGATCCACCTCGAGGGTTCGACCTTGGGCTCTTTCTCGGACTTGGAGTGAACTAGAATCTCCGGCTTGCTAATCCTTTGATCCTAGAGTGAGTAGAGAGTGACTAGGGTTTGATTTTCTTTTTAAAGAGAAGGATTCTCAACACATGAGAAGGTTTCTCTTTGCTAGAGGAAGAAGAAGATGAAGAGAGGAGAGAGAATGAATATGATAGAAGTGAGCTATTCTATTCTTTCTTGCAACCATAATGCAAAAGAAAAGAATCATCTAATAATAATAATTGAAAATGAGAATAGTTGATGGTAATTTGGAATGACCACTACCATGCTTCATTTAAAAAATATAAGCATAAATCAAGGAAGACTTTTTAAAGCATGATGGTGGTCAACATTCAACCATGGTCAACAAGTCAACCATGGTCAACAAGTCAAGAAAATCAACCATAACAAAATTCTCATTTAATTACTATTATAAATAGATAATCCATAAATCTATTAGGGTTTGGAAAATGATAACTGTCAACTGTGCATACGCACCCGTTCCGAAACCCTAATGGAAAAACTCATCCTCCGCCTCAAGCAACTGTGCATACACACCTGCATTCTCATTCCGAGGAACAAGAATACCGAGATATAAAAGCAACCCCAAAACATATATACCAGTATCTGGCTCAAACCAGAGCCTGCCAGTATAATCCGTCCGGACTCCAAACGTGCACAAGTGCGCGGATGAGAACGAACCCTGTCGCAAAACCATGCGACCTCTACTCTGTTTTGCCCAGAGGCGAATACCCTCTGTGTGGGACTCTAAAGACTCGACACTACGCTGGCAGTGGGTTTAACCACAGACCGCAAGCGGCACTAGCTGTGCGTAACGGTCCCCAGGTAGATGTCGACAAGAAGGCTGACGAGGTGAAACCCCATCTGTACTCCTACTGAGTCTGAATGTGACAGTCTCCGTACAGTCCGGCCTGTTCGTCTGATACATCGCATGGCGGGCCTAGAGGGTGGTAAACGTCAGTCCCCCAATAGCGGTACAAGTCGTGCCGGAGCGAAGCCCAAAACACCCTGAGATAACACTGGAAACCTACCAGTATATCTCGTTTGCCCTGGCCAGGGACTACTCGTGTAATGGCTCTCCTAGACACAGCGCGATGTCAACCCCCAATACCGGGAGAGACGAATCCTGTCTAACCGTCACTGCCTCCAAGTGCTTCGGGACTGCACCCAACCACCACCTGTTTGCACGACTCCTTTGAGCCGTGGTGGGGTAGTGATCAAAGTGCAGTGGGAACACACTTGAGGCGAAGTGCCAGTGTCAAGTCAGCGGACTAAGCTGTACTCATGTCACCTGGGAACTGATAACTGACGATAGGTATAATACCAACCTTTCAGTTCCCGACGAGTCCTGTCCAGTGTACTCGTAACCCAACGAGCACCCGTATACTATCTCCAGTACGACGTACTGATGGCTGTGGGACAGACCATCTCCCACACTGGGATGAGAAGCGCATACGCTAGTCTACTCCGGAGTATCGATGCCCTGTCTCGATAGTCCTGCGACTAGGGACCTGTATAAGGATGTGCTTATAGATTACCCAGCCCCCACTAGTGTGACTGCCATCACAACGCTGGTAATCAAGCAAAGATCCTAAGGGCTCCACTAATGCGTATAAGTGATATAATGAAATAAACACAAGTACACATTGAAGTAGAAACAAACCAAGTAGCATACTACTATTTTGAGCAAGATTGTATATACAAGGTGAATATCCCAAGCATCCATTAAGTAATATACAAACTAGTATGATACATTAATGGCCTCTAGGGCATATACACTAACAATCTCCCACTTGCACTAAGGCCATGTACTGGCGTATCGAAGACCTATCATCTCGATCAGCCGCTCGAACTGAGTCTGGGGCAAGGCCTTGGTGAATGGATCTGCAGTGTTGTCTTCTGAAGCGACTCTCCGAACCTCGATCTCCTTGCGACCCACGATCTCCCTGATCAGGTGATACCGCCTCAAGATGTGCCTGGATCTCTGATGGGACCTGGGTTCCTTCGCTAAAGCTATAGCCCCGTTGTTGTCGCAATACAGAGGTATTGGGTCAACAATGGACGGAACCACCTGAAGTTCTTTCAAGAACTTCCTCATCCAGACAGCTTCTTTTGCGGCATCAGATGCAGCGATGTATTCCGCTTCCATCGTCGAGTCTGCAACGGTTTCCTGTTTGGAACTCTTCCAACACACCGCCCCTCCATTGAGGGTGAAGACAAAACCCGACATGGACTTGGAATCATCCTTGTCACTCTTGAAGCTGGAGTCAGCAAAGGCCTCGATCTGGAGGTCTTTTCCGCCATACACCAAGAACATCTCCTTAGTCCTTCTGAGGTACTTGAGAATGTTCTTTACTGCTATCCAGTGTTTCTCCACAGGGTTAGACTGATACCGGCTTACCACACTCAGTGCATAAGCTACATCCGGTCTGGTACACAACATCGCATACATTATAGAGCCTACCGCAGAAGCGTAGGGTATAATAGACATGCGATCCCTCTCCAAATCAGTCTTGGGAGACATCTCTTTAGAGAGGGTGATCCTGTGACAAGCCGGTAGGTTACCGCGCTTGGAATCTTCCATACTGAATCTTTTCACTATGGTGTCGATGTACCTGGACTGAGAAAGTCCCAATATCCTCTTGGATCTATCACGATGGATCCGGATCCCCAGGATGTATGAGGCATCACCCAGGTCTTTCATGGAGAACCTTTGTGACAAGAACCCCTTGACAGATTGTAGCATAGGAATGTCATTTCCTATCAAGAGAATGTCATCCACGTATAAAACGAGGAATACTACAGTTCTCGCTACAAATCTACTATAGATGCATGGTTCATCTGGATTTTTGATAAAGCCAAATTCTTTGACTGTCTCATCAAAGCAGATGTTCCAACTCCGCGATGCCTGCTTTAGTCCATAGATGGACTTAAGCAACTTGCACACCTTTCCGCTGCTCCCACTCTGAATGAAACCCTCTGGCTGGTCCATATAGACACACTCCTCTAAATTTCCATTTAGAAAAGCTGTCTTTACGTCCATTTGCTAGATCTCATAATCGTGGAAGGCAGCAATGGCAAGAAGGATCCGAATGGATTTCAGCATGGCTACTGGAGAAAAGGTTTCGTCGTAGTCCAAGCCAGGTCTTTGACGAAAACCCTTTGCTACCAGCCTAGCTTTATAGGTCTCAACCTGTCCATCTACACCAATCTTCCTTTTGAAGATCCACTTGCATCCTACGGGTTTTACCCCGTCTGGAGCAATGTCCAACGTCCATACTTTGTTGGTGTACATGGACTCCATTTCGGTCCGCATTGCATCCAGCCATTTTACCGAGTCAATGCTCTGAACGGCCTGCTGGAAGCTAGTAGGCTCATCATAATCTATGATGCAATCCTCTCGATCCCCGTCTATGAGAAAACCGTAGTATCTCTCGGGCGGATGAGACTGCCTACTACTCCTGCGGAGCGGCGTAGGAATGTCCTGTTCTGTTGAACCCTCTGGTTCCACCAAGATTTCAGTAACAGTCTGTGGTTCTGGAATTTCTTCCAGTTCTACTGCGCTCCCACTTATTTCTTTTTCTATGAACTGGTGTTCTAGAAAGTGGGCATGACGAGAAACAAGAAATTTTTGTTCCTCTTCACAGTAGAAGAAATATCCCTTGGAATTCTTTGGTTATCCCACAAACTTGCACAGTACTGAGCGTGCCTCGAGCTTGTCCGCATGCTGCTTTTTGACAAAAGCTGGACTTCCCCATATCTTAATGTGATTAAGATGGGGTCTCTTCCCACACCACATCTCAAATGGCGTGGTAGGCACAGTCTTAGTGGGAACTCGGTTCAAAAGGTATGCGGCTGATTCTAGTGCATACCCCCAGAATGATCGCGGTAACTCAGCGTTACTCATCATGGACCGCACCATATCCAATAGGGTGCGGTTCCGTCTCTCCGATACACCGTTATGTTGCGGGGTGTATGGAGGAGTAAGCTGAGAGAGAATTCCGTTCTCTTTTAAATAGTCCAGGAACTCGGCACTTAAGTATTCTCCACCTCGATCCGATCTTAGAATCTTAATACTTTTGCCGGTCTGTTTCTCTACTTCATTCTTATACTCCTGGAATTTTCCAAAGGCCTCGGACTTATGTTTCATTAAGAAGACATAACCGTACCTTGAGAAGTCATCCGTAAAAGTAATGAAGTAAGAATGTCCGCTTCGGGCATGTGTAGACATTGGACCGCACACGTCACTGTGTACGAGTCCCAAGAGCTCGCACGCTCTTACTCCATGTCCAGTAAACGGAGTCTTTGTCATCTTTCCTTTGAGACAGGATTGACAAGTGGCATACGACTGATATTCGAACGCATTCAAATACCCTTCTGTATGTAACTTCGTTAACCTTCTCTCATTGATGTGACCCAATCTACAATGCCATAAGAAAGTCTGATTTATTTCTGGAGACTTTCTTTTGTGTGTATTCTGGACATTAAAAATCTGTGGTTGGTTTAACACGTATATACCATTACTCAAAGTACCTGACCCAATCAAAACTTGATTAAGGTGAATGTTTACAACATTACTTACAAACGCAAATTCATAACCTTCTTTAGAAACTAAAGATACAGAAATGATATTACAAGTTGCGTTGGGTACAAAAAAGCAATTACGCAAAACCAAAACATGTCCATCTGACATTCCCAGGTGATAGTCCCCCACGGCTTTAGCATCCATGCTAGCTCCGTTCGCAACTCTGATGGTCATGTCACCTGCCTTCAAATCCCTACGGTTTCTCAACGCCTGCAAAGAATTACAGATATGAGATCCTGATCCGGTATCCAATACCCAGGAAGTAGAGTTTATTGAAAGACAGTTTTCAATAACATACACACCTGAAGCTGAAGCTGCAACCTGCTTCAATTCCTGTGTTCTGGCCTTCCAGGCCCTGCAATCATTCTTCCAGTATCCTTTCTTATGACAAAAGAAGCATTCTTCCTTATCCACAAGCTTCCCCGCTATCTTTGTTGCTTTCCCTTTTCCCTTCGTATCCACTTTACTAACACCGCCCCTTGGTTTGGCGGGGGCCTTCTTCTTCTTTCCCTTGGCTTTCGCCTTGGACCTAGAAGAAGATGATCCTCCGACAAACAAAGTGGATGTATCCCTACTTTTCTGTAGGGTGCCCTCTGCGCTCCTCAGCATGTTGAGGAGCTCTGATAGTTCAACCTCTTTTTCTTGTAGGTTGAAGTTCAGTATAAACTGGGCGTAAGTGGAAGGAAGGGACTGGAGAACTATATCCGTATATAGCTCACTCTCCAATGTGATCCCTAGGTCAGCGAGCTCCTCAATGTAGCCGATCATCTTTAGCACGTGCTCGGCTACTGATGATCCGACGGCCATTCTTGTCGAAAACAACTTTTTCGACGCTTCGTATCTTGCGATACGTGATTGCTCTCCATACAGTTCTTTTGTATGGAGCAATATGGACTCCATGTCCATATTCTCATGCCTCCTCTGATGTTCGTTGTCCATCGAGGCAAGCAGGAGGCACTTGGCCTTCGCGCTATCAATCTCCCAAGTCTTGCGGTTTTTCTTATCCGCGACACTGGAAGTTGGACCAGGGACAGGGGGAGCTTTGGTGGTAAGAAGATACCCCAGCTTGTCATAAGTGATTGCTATCTTGACATTCCTGAGCCAATCTTTGTAGTTTGGCCCTGTCAGTTTGTTTTTATCTAGGAGTAACTTAAGTCCAGTCATGTTGATTGGTCGCTGCAATTAGGAGAGAGAAGAAGAAACACTCAGCATGATGCTCTTGCAAGTTTAGAGTGGTTTTTAGTTTGTCTAAACAGGATGGCTCCCACTGTTTCTCGAATCCCTCCTCAAACCATAAAGGAAGAATTAGTCAGGATCAATCCCACCGTACAATACTTACTTAACCGTTCAGCCAGGCCGGTGTTGGTACTTCGAGGGAGGTTTTCCAACGCTTTCGCGAAGTTCCTTAATTAAAGAACCTCTTTTCCCTGGGGGCGTAACCCCGCTAACACCTTTCTAGGCACCTACTAGGTTTATAGCATTGATCGTTTAGTGAAAAAAATTCCCGAGGAGTAGCATATACTCACAGTAGGATCGGGATCCAAATATCATCGCGTGACGAAACTGAAGGAATCCTACCAGAATCACCACACTCCAAATGGTATGCAAATCTAGCAAGTTTCAGTACTTATGAAACTCCCGATGTGGATTTTTGCCCCATGCTCTTATGACCTTGACTTTGGCCAAAATATCATAAGTCACATGTCAAGTTCTGCCCGTCACTATCCAGGTTAATTTGGATCCATCCGTACCTACCCTTGACTTTGGCCAAAATGGCAGCACGACTGTCCCAAACCAACGCATCTATCTATGCTACACATGAACACCCAATAGCTACCAATCACTATGCCTTGACTTTGGCCAAAATACATAGCTTGAATACTATTGCCTATTCATGCGAAGCGACGGAGGGCTACGAATGGTTTTGGCGAAACCGTGAACGTAGTGAACTTGATTTAATCGATGGAACGAGATAGCTTTTAGAAGGAGTGGCTCAATCTCCGCATTTAAAAGTTAGTTTTGAAAAGAACCGAGTGGTTTTTCGAAAGTGTTCCATCGACTTAAACTTGGTTTATTATCTTGCATTAGTTCTTTTAATGCGTCCCATCATTTAATCCTACCATTGCAGAAAACAACCAAAATATGACGTACGCTTATGCCATTCGCATTCGCCACGGGGCACCGTCATTACCCGTTAGGTTACTTAACTAACGACAGAGCGGGGGCTGGGCTAGCGCGGCTGTAAAACATAAGCAACGCCTAAATAGAAAGCAATGATAGACATTACAGATCACAGATGAATACATTGGATATACTAGCAATCCGCAATCCTTTCGAGCCTGGAACGAAAAGCGGATAACACGGTCGCGGTGAATAGCCAAATACCCCACCCAAGACCCCTACGGGTGCGGCAAACTACCCGCCAAGTCCTCGGTAGTTTGTGCACCCCTCCATGGGTCTATCCTAGGAGCAAAAAACAGTAAAAAGAATTATACAATGACGGCTACAACCCCGACCCGGTTGTGCGGCCAAACAAATAATATTATTACATCAATTTACATTTACAATGAATGAAAGAAAAACAAAAGCTCATCTCACATCCACCCCGGCTATTCACCCGCGACAGTCCAACACATTCATATACACATTCCAGCACATTACAGATCATGTATAACCCCGACTAATCGTCTTATAGCGATTAGCCGACGTTCAATACATGCAAACATCACAGATATAACCATCATAGTCAAAGTGTAGTGAAGTTCGGAAAAAATACGGAATTATAGGACCCCAAAAGGAAATTTCTTTTCTGCAAAATCTGGGCACATATAATATATTTCAAAAATCCCAAAACCAACACAGACACACACTGCACCAAAAACGATGCAGAGAACACGACAAGACGCGGCGGTTCCGCGGCAACTACCTAGATTCTGCGGCGGAAGGGCGGCGAGTTGGTCGAATCACTGTATCGTTTTTCTTGGGTGTTCACACAAAACCCTGAGTCGAATTTACAAGTATAAAGTTTTTCATTTTGAGCCAAAAAATTTTCAACAGAAACTCAGGTTTTGTAATTTTCCGGTTTTGTGATTTTTTCGGTTCCGAACTTCGTTACACTTCACTACCAAGCTAGTTTAAGTTTAGTTAGGCTCTGATACCACTGTAAGTCCATATTGCGACCCCCGGTGCTTACGGGGAGGCGGAAACGTTATAAAAACAAATTTTTATCGCAAGAGGCAACATGGACTAAACAAGGTCGGGATCGTGTCTAAACTAAACTAGCAAATACGCTAAAAGAAGTTAGCTACTCGGATGAAGATGGTTATACCTAAACTTGAACTCCTTCTTCTTCAAACTTTGTAGAGGTTGATGGTTCTTTTTCGTCGCCTTCTTCCGTCGAAGATGGATCCACCTCGAGGGTTCGACCTTGGGCTCTTTCTCGGACTTGGAGTGAACTAGAATCTCCGGCTTGCTAATCCTTTGATCCTAGAGTGAGTAGAGAGTGACTAGGG
The DNA here is from genome assembly GCA_030015575.1 of Agapanthus africanus. Lineage (NCBI taxonomy): Eukaryota > Viridiplantae > Streptophyta > Magnoliopsida > Asparagales > Amaryllidaceae > Agapanthus > Agapanthus africanus. The sequence goes on from JASDDO010000029.1 coordinate 224,751,941, forward strand.
TTTGCTTTTCTTTTTAAAGAGAAGGATTCTCAACACATGAGAAGGTTTCTCTTTGCTAGAGGAAGAAGAAGATGAAGAGAGGAGAGAGAATGAATATGATAGAAATGAGCTATTCTATTCTTTCTTGCAACCATAATGCAAAAGAAAAGAATCATCTAATAATAATAATTGAAAATGAGAATAGTTGATGGTAATTTGGAATGACCACTACCATGCTTCATTTAAAAAATGTAAGCATAAATCAAGGAAGACTTTTTAAAGTATGATGGTGGTCAACATTCAACCATGGTCAACAAGTCAACCATGGTCAACAAGTCAACAAAATCAACCATAACAAAATTCTCATTTAATTACTATTATAAATAGATAATCCATAAATCTATTAGGGTTTGGAAAATGATAACTGTCAACTGTGCATACGCACCCGTTCCGAAACCCTAATGGAAAAACTCATCCTCCGCCTCAAGCAACTGTGCATACACACCTGCATTCTCGTTCCGAGGAACAAGAATACCGAGATATAAAAGCAACCCCAAAACATATATACCAGTATCTGGCTCAAACCAGAGCCTGCCAGTATAATCCGTCCGGACTCCAAACGTGCACAAGTGCGCGGATGAGAACGAACCCTGTCGCAAAACCATGCGACCTCTACTCTGTTTTGCCCAGAGGCGAATACCCTCTGTGTGGGACTCTAAAGACTCGACACTACGCTGGCAGTGGGTTTAACCACAGACCGCAAGCGGCACTAGCTGTGCGTAACGGTCCCCAGGTAGATGTTGACAAGAAGGCTGACGAAGTGAAACCCCATCTGTACTCCTACTGAGTCTGAATGTGACAGTCTCCGTACAGTCCGGTCTGTTCGTCTGATACATCGCATGGCGGGCCTAGGGGGTGGTAAACGTCAGTCCCCCAATAGCGGTACAAGTCGTGCCGGAGCGAAGCCCAAAACACCCTGAGATAACACTGGAAACCTACCAGTATATCTCGTTTGCCCTGGCCAGGGACTACTCGTGTAATGGCTCTCCTAGACACAGCGCGATGTCAACCCCCAATACCGGGAGAGACGAATCCTGTCTAACCGTCACTGCCTCCAAGTGCTTCGGGACTGCACCCAACCACCACCTGTTTGCACGACTCTTTTGAGCCGTGGTGGGGTAGTGATCAAAGTGCAGTGGGAACACACTTGAGGCGAAGTGCCAGTGTCAAGTCAGCGGACTAAGCTGTACTCATGTCACCTGGGAACTGATAACTGACGATAGGTATAATACCAACCTTTCAGTTCCCGACGAGTCCTGTCCAGTGTACTCGTAACCCAACGAGCACCCGTATACTATCTCCAGTACGACGTACTGATGGCTGTGGGACAGACCATCTCCCACACTGGGATGAGAAGCGCATACGCTAGTCTACTCCGGAGTATCGATGCCCTGTCTCGATAGTCCTGCGACTAGGGACCTGTATAAGGATGTGCTTATAGATTACCCGGCCCCACTAGTGTGACTGCCATCACAACGCTGGTAATCAAGCAAAGATCCTAAGGGCTCCACTAATGCGTATAAGTGATATAATGAAATAAACACAAGTACACATTGAAGTAGAAACAAACCAAGTAGCATACTACTATTTTGAGCAAGATTGTATATACAAGGTGAATATCCCAAGCATCCATTAAGTAATATACAAACTAGTATGATACAGTAATGGCCTCTAGGGCATATACACTAACAGCCTAGTCGTGGGAGTTTCGAAACAGGGCATCGATACTCCAAAGTAGACTAGTGTATACAGTCGAGTCCCCGACGTGGGGCGGTGGCCGGTCTCACAAGACGTTAGTGTTAGTTGGACCACCTAAAATGTATTCAGGTGCTCATTGGGTTATGAGTACACAGGACAGGACTCGCCGGAAACAAGCTAGTTGGTATTATACATATCGTCGGATAGCAGTTCCCTGGTGACATGTGTACAGGTTAGTCTGTCGACCTGGGATCGTAATTTGTCTCGTGCGAGTTCCCATTGTGCTTTGATTAGTGCCCTACCATGGCTCAAAGGAGTCGTGCAAACAGGTTTTAGTTGGGTACAATCCCGAGCCGCATGGAGGCAGTGAGCGGATCGTCATGGATTCGTCTCTCCCGGTATTGGGGGTGAGATCGCGCTGTGTTTAGGAGAGCCATTACACGAAATCCCTGGCCAGGGTTATCGAGATTTACTGGAAGGTATTCCAGTAGTATCTCAGGGTGTTCTGGGATTCACTCCGACACGACTTATACAGCTAATGGGGGTCTGACGTTTACCAGCCCCCTAGACCCTATATGCGATACTCATAGACGAACGGACCGGACTGTACGGATATTGTCACTGTCAGACTCAGTAGGGTTTCTGGATGAGTTCGCTCGTCTGCTTCCCTTCCGATCAATCATTGGCAACCGTTACGTACAGCTAGTACCACTGACGTGCTAGAGGTTATACCCAGTGCCAGTGTGTTGATGAGTCATTAGAGTCCCCCAGAGACAGTTTCCCAAGTTCGGGCGAAACGTTGTAGAGGCCGTATGGTTTTATGGCAGGGTTCGGAAAATGCACGTGTGTTTTAGCACGTGTCATATTTCGGGCAGATAATACTTATGGGCTTTGGTTTAAACCGGATCCGAGTATTATACTGTGTAGATATAATATCTTTGTCTCAGTTGCATTTGTATTCGGTCGTAATACAAATGCGGGTATGTTTATACTGTTACGGGGTTATCCTGAAATTCGTTTCGGGATCGCTTTTGGAAGTTGCCAGTTTCCTGTTTTCTATCACCCGCATTAAAATTCGGTTAAATACGGATTTATCTTTTCGTCACTTGGGTGAGTCATGAGGGTGATGTGTGTGGATGCTTCTAGAAGTTGTGACTAGGATTAGTGAGGTGTTCTTGATTCATTGGTTGCATTTAATGAGTTGATTGTTAGTTATATGTATGCCCTAGAGGCCATTACTGTACATAGGATGTATATTGTAGTGGATGCTGGGACATATATAGGTAGGACTTTCTTGCTCGAGATGATAGTATGCTATCTGGTTGCTGTTTATCTTAACATGTATACTTTCAGTCTCTCTGTTACATGTTGATAAAGCCCTTAGGATGTGTACTCGACTTCCAGGACTATGATGTAGATCATACTAGTAGGGCCTGGGTAGTCCATGAGTACATCCTTCAATGTTCCTAGTTATGGGAATATCGAGACGGGGCATCAATATTCTAGAGTAGACTAGCGTATATCTTCTCGACCCATGTGACGGGCGATGGATGAACCCATATCCATTGGTGTTTGACATCAGAGATGGTATGCGGGTGCTCAGTGGAGACTGGGTACACTGAACGGACTCGCCGAGAACTCCCAGATGGTATTATACCTCACGTCAGATGGCAGTTCTCTGGTGACACCAGTATAGCTTAGTCTGTTGACCCGAGATCGTCATAGAGTCTTCTGTGTCTCCCACTGTGCTTTGATTTCCACCATACCATGGCTCTACTGAGTCGTGCAAACGGGTGGTTTTTGGGCACAGTCCCGATTCACATGAAGGCAATGAGCGATAGGAGGTGATTCATCTCTCCCGGTAATGGGGGTTGATATTGCGCTATGCTCGACTGGCCATAACTGGAAATTCCTGGCCAGGGTTGCACTGATTTACTGGTAAGTGTTATCAGTAGTTCCATGCTTGTTATGGACCTTACGTCGGCATAACTTATCAAGCTACTGGGGTCTGACGTTTACCACCCCTTGGCGAGATATGCGACTTATTAGACGAACAGACCGGACTGTACGGTAAGTGTTACTGGTTGGATTCACAGGAGTGTGAGCGGGCTTGCTCACTGATCTTCTGATCGCTCAATATCCGGGTGGCCGTTACGTTTAGCAGACCGCTTGCGGCTTGTGGGTGTTTGATATGATCATCACCTGCTGCCGGCGTATTGACGAGTCTTTAGAGTCCTACACAGAGGTTTCCTGGCTCAAGCGAAACGAAATAGGAGCGCATATGAGATATGTGCGGGACCGAGAATAATACCAGTATGTGATACTGTATTCTATTCCTCCAATTTGTATCATTGGACGGTTATATAAGATATAGCCGGGTTACCGAATCAAGTGTTGATTCGATACATGGATACACTTGATATTAGTCGGTTATATGCAATATGACCGGATCATTAAATCAAGTGTTGATTTAATTATTTAATGTATAATTATATATTTGATATATTATTATACATTAACTAGTATTTGTTCACTTAAGATGGTTTTTCTCACATAATGTGCACATTGTATGTATGATATAGTTTTGTGCACTAGTTTGTATCATGTTTGATGGTACATGCAAACCTGGGTGTATGTTTGATTTAAACCATGTTTAGGTTAATGGTTAGGGTTTTGTTATGTTTTCTTAATTATTTATTTTATTCGTTTATTTTTTTGGGCAAGAAATAAAATGGTGGCTTCTTTTGTATTTTACTTGAAGCTTCATGAAGTTTTGACCATTTTGTTTCTTTCCTAAACCTAACCATTCACCTAAACCCTAGTTTAGTTTCTACACTAGTTAAACTCACCCATGGTTGCATTATGATAACCATCACTTGATTTTCTTTTTGGAGATAATTCATTTATTCATTTTCTTTCTTCTTCTTCTTCTTCATGAAGAGAAGAAACCATTGCTAGAAATTTCTAAGTGATGATTCTAAGTGAGAAATCCAAATTCAAAGTGAACCCACTACCTATTTCTTCATCCTCTACCACTTGCCATGTAGTAGAATGTGTTATCTTCACAAGTTTCATGACCTAGTAAAGGTTGAGCTTGAGTTTGAGTCGCCTCGACGTAGATCATCTTCGGCATCGAAGTCAACGACCTAGCCCGTCCATTTTTCCGATGAAACCGATGCTAGAGTCCGGGATTCCGATGATCGCAGCGGAGGGACGTCAACACAGAGCTAGAGAAGTGGAGGACCAGATCTATAAAGGTTGTAGTCACTTTCACTTGTAGCTAAAGTAGTTTACTTGCTTGTTTCGCCTTACCTCTAGTTAACGATCTAGTTTAGGGTTTCTCGGCACATGAATTTTTTGAATTTGGCATGGTTGATGCCTTGTGGAACCTCTTTAGTGTGCCTAGGAACCCTACAGTGGTATCAGAGCCGAGCTAGAGGTTTAGGCGAAGTGTAGACGATGTTAGAAGTCCGATCGAACCCGAAACCCTAATCCAAAACCCTTCTCTGTACTATTTTTCAAAACTGGGCTTTTTGTGAATTAAAAATATATAGAAAAATCAGCAGGGTTTTCTAAGAAATACTGTGCAACACGTGCGCCTGAGTCCACTAAAGTGCCGCGGAACCGCAGCACGAGCATGGCTCGTGCGGCGGTTCCGCGGTCATACAGTCACATTAGTTTTTGAAAATTGCACAGTAATTCCTATCTGTTAGTGCTATATTTTCTGGGAATTTTTAAAGTTTACTCAAGAGTTGAGTTTTCTGGGTTGTATTGGGAGTTCGAAGAATCGATCGGATTGTTTAATTTTGTCTATGTGTTTTTCCGGATAAATTAGAATATGTTAAAAAGTTCGACCGGATATAAATACCCAATTTTTCCCCTGCAGGAAAATTTCCAAGTGTTGGATTTTTCTATGGTTTAAGAACGTTCTAAGTAGTGAAAGTAACACGCTGGACCCTCTAGAAGACAACAAACCTTAACTCGATTATGTGACCGTCTTGAACTGCCCTTTGAACTTTAGGGTTTAGGGCAGTACGGCGTACCACATGTGAGGCGTTGGCTTAACCCTTCTACGGCTGGACCGTTGGTACTGGGGCATGAAGTAAATGTTTTTAAACTTATTTCATGTGTTGAGCTGTTTCGGGAAAACTTGGGTGTTTGATTGTTCGATCGAAAAGTTTAATATTTTCCATTTATCTGGAATGTGATACAATATTTGGAATCCACAAGCAGTTATGAGATAACTGATTTGGATGTTATAAACATAGCACTTTAGTCTCACTTGATCGGTTGCCACGGAATTTTGATGCGATCAAAAATCCGTCGCAATCATGTAGCGTACGCGGATACTCGCCGGGTAAACTTAATAGACAGTTACACCCCATAGCCCCGACCAAGAGACTGTAGGAGAACCCCATCGCCGAAAGCATCCGTTCGGGTGCTCGCGGCAGCGGTGTTCCGCCTTGGTGCACTTCGTCGACGGTATCGGGGGTGCGGCCGTCTACTAAAGTTTGCGACGAGCATTCGATCAGAATGTCGGGAATCCTGTTGAATTGCCCGACTTGATATTGAAAAGAGTTTTCGATAATGAGACTAAAATGCAGGGTTTATAATTGTTAGGCATGCGATGTCTAAGGAATTCATTTGGTTAGGCATGCGATGTCTATGCAGGTTGCGGATTCCAACTGTTGTAGTTTTACACTTTCTTTTTTGCGACCGTAAGTGTAATATGTGATATCGCCGGTTTCGTTGCTATATGTCAACGACAATTGGGATGCGCATATTTACTTACGTTGATGACATGTGTTGTTATGTGTTGCTGGATATGTTATATTGGATCGTCGTGCTTGAATAGCCGGGGGTTTTTATGTGAGATGAGTGTTTTTCTTTTTCATTCATGTAAAAACTTGTATGTAATATTCTTTTATTGGGGCATTCCAGGTTGCGGAAGATGTCACCTTTTGTATATTATTTACTTTTCCGCACTAGGATAGACCCAAGGAGGAGGGAACAAGTAACCGGGTTCTAAGGTCCAGTGGGAGACCATCTCGAGGAGTCGAGTTCGGGTCTCCTAACCCTAGAATTGGTAGGGTTGCTTGCCGCTCTCGTAGGGGTCTAGGGGTGTGGGATTGGCTATTCATCATGACCGTGGAATCCGTGTTTTATACTGGCTCGTATTAAAAACACGGACGTCCTAATATATCCAATATTTCATATGATATTTTCTACTGCGTTATCTGTGATGTGATCATGTGATATGTTCAGATAGATGTGGTATATAGTATATATGATATATTATATAGACGTTGCTTATGTTTTACACCCGCACTAGCCCTGCCTCGCTCTAGCATTAGTTACCTAACCTAACGGTGCAGACGGGACATCGAGGCGAATGCGGATGGCATAAGCGTACGTTATATTTATCTGTGATGTTTAGGTGGACTTAAATGATGGGATATTCATTAATGTGATTAATGAAAGAAAATAAGCCTAAAAGATGTTGTGGAATCGAATTTCAAAAATAAAACAGGTAGCTACAGTTCTTGCTTTGCATCGCGGTGTTCCTTGTAGAACATCCTGCACCTTATTCGATAAGGAAAGGACCGAGATCCCTTCACCGGGAGTGACTCCTTTAGCAATAACTGGAAGATGATACAACCCTCGGTTTGTCTTTTAATTGCTTCTATAGTTTTTTGCTTTACACAGCGGTATATATGATATATCATGCACCTTATTCGATGAGGAAAGGGCCGACGATCCCTTCACCGGGAGTGACCCCTTTAGCAAAACTAGAAAAGCCTCAAAGACACTCCATTTAAAAACCATTTGATTTCGCAACGTGATCAAGTTCAAAGCGTTAAAGGTTTTATTAAAAACCATTCGCAACCTTCCGTCATTTTAGAAAGTAGAGTACTTAGTATTCGTGCTGTGTTTGTTGACCATAGTCAAGGCACAGTGTACGGTAGCTAAGTGATGTCTTCCTACACCGCATATGATGCGATTAGTTAGGACAGTCGCGTGACTTTGTTGACCTTAGTTAAGGGTCATGTGGATGGGTCTAATTAATCACGAAATGACGAGTAGAACTTGACTAGTACTTATGATTTGTTGACCATAGTTAAGGTCATAGGTGCTAGGGGTAAAAACCACTTTCGGGAGTTTCAAGTGTTGAAATTTGCAATGAGATTGCATACCTTCTATATGATAGTTGGATCCTGATACCCACTGCGAGTAATTGTTACTCCTGGGAGAGTTTTGCACTTTGCAATTAGCCGATCGAGTAGGTGTCTAGAAAGGTGTCAACGGGGTTACGCCTCTGGGAAAACGAGGTTTACTGTAATTAGGTCCGTGCGAAAGCACGGGGAACCTCCCTCAAAGTACCGGCACTGGCCTGGCTGAAAGATTGGCAAACTTGTAGAGTGTAATTAATCCCGGCTAGTCTTTCCTTTTATGGTTTGATGGAAGATTTGATAAAAACAGTGGGAGCCATCCTGATTAGATAAAATATATAACCAATCTAATCTTGCAAGAGCGCACGCAGAGTGTTTTCTTCTCTCTCTCTCCAGGTAGCGACCATATCACGTCTTAATCAAGATAATAATATGGATGAATTGACCGAACCCGCTTGATATACTGAGCTGGGGAACGTTGGAGCCGCTCCAACTTATAATTGTTATAAGACAGAGCAGGAAACAGGGGAATACCAGAATTCCTATGCCGCCCAAACAAAGAAAGTGCATATGATGCATCTCCTTCGTGTGTGTTCATTATAAAAGACTGTTTCTCAGTGCCCTCTACGTCCTAGGTATTAGATACCGGATCAGGATCCCGCAAATGTAATCCGTTACATAGGGCTACAGAAAGGTAGAGAACTAAGTACGGGTGATAAGTTTCATGAGACAGAAAACGGGGCAAGTGTTGCAGCCAAGTCTGTTGGTCACTGTCACCCTGTATTACCAGTACATTGATTCTGAATGAATGTTATTAGATACCGAACCTGATATACAAAATCATATCAGTCTCTTTATTAGTAAAGAAATGATAAAATTTTGGATTGTTGGATAATGTTTTGAACATTTCCTATTTCAAAAGATGATCGGTTCAGGCACGTTATCTAAAAGCATTGACATTCTAAATCAAACTACAGTTCATAGTATACAGAACACACACAAGAGGAAGAGTTTAGAAATGAACGGATCCTTCTTGAGGTATTATAGACTAGGTCATATCAATGTGACCCGACTAGCTTAAGTTACATTTAAGATACATATTTAAATCATTTTGAATTTACATCTTGTGAAACTTGTCAGTCATGTCACAGAGATAAGATGACCATAGCTCAGTTTACTGGAAACAGAGAAAGGGTTAGTGAACTCTTGGTATGATACATGTTGATGTATGTAGATCCCCTGTCTACACATGCCAAGACTGGTTCTTTGTATTTCATTACATTCTCTGATAATCTCTCAAGATTCAGACATATGTTCCTGTTGAAACACAAGTCCGAACCTTTTCAGATATTCACAGAATATAAGTTAGAAATAGAGAACCAAAAACTGGGTATAAGTATTATGTCCTATGATAAGATCATGGAAGAGAATACTTGTGCATAGAATTCCTGGATTATTCTAAAGGAGAATGAGATTCTCTGTCGGTGTTACTCCTCTGATTATACCACAGCACAACGGTGTATCGGGGCGGAGCAATCGCACCCTATATGATATGGTGTGCTCTATGATGAGTATTACTGAGTTACCTGTTTCTTTTAAGAGGTTATGCACTTGAGAAGCTGCATACCTATTGAATTAGGTTCGAATTAAATCAGTGCCTACCACTCCATATTGGATATAGTATGGGAAGAGCCCATCTCTTAAGTAAGTTAAGATTTGGGGATGTCCGGCCTATGTCAAAAGCAAAATCCGGACAAGATCGAGGAAAGGTCAGTTCTATAGAACTGGAAAGGTTCCAGCTAAACAAACTACAGCTGATGATTTGATAGAACTAAAGGATTCAATAGTCCCCGATGAACCTCAGCCTCTTCGCCGAACTAGCAGGGTTCCTCATCCGCCAGAGAGATACTTCGGTTTCTCGATGACAGTGGGAGCGAGGAATGCATCATGAGATAATGACCCAACTAGTTTCGAGCAGGCCATCGAGAGTAAGGACTCTGTAAGAATGGCTGGATGCTTAGCGATCTGAGATGGAATCCATGTACACCAACAAATTATAGACTTTGGTTGCCATATCTGAAGGGTTAATTCCCCATCAGGAGCAAGTATATCTTGAGAAGATTACTTGGTGTAGATGGAAAGGTTGAGACTTTCAAAGCTAGACTTGTTAAAGGTTTTCATCATCGACCAGGCATGGATAATGATGAAACCTTTTTCTAGGGACGATGCTTAAGTCCATCCAGATCCTACTTGCCATTGCTACATACCATGACTACGATATCTGGTGGTTGGGTGTCATGACTACTTTTTTAAATATTGATTTAGAAGAGAACTTCTATAAGAACACAGCCAGAGGGCTTCGTAAACAGTCGGAGCAATGGAAATATATGCAAGTTGCTTTACAAGATAAAGCAGGCATCGCGGAGTTGGAACATCTGTTTTGATGAGATAGTCAAAGAGTTTGACTTCATCAAAATGGTAGATGAACCTTGTATATACAAAACGGTAGTAGAGTGTAAGGTGATCATCCTCATAGAGTACGTGGATGACATACTCTTGATAGGAAAAAAGTTTCCTATACTACGCTCGGTTGATCTCCTCTTATCACAAGGATTCTCCAATAGGATAAAGGTGATACCCCCTAAATCCTGGCTTTTGGATCTATGAGATAGATCTAAATGGATGTTAGGATTCTCACTAGTTGTAGTGGGATGGTATCAATCGATCCTGGGGAGAATCACTGGAAAGGTTCCAGAGTGATAAGGACGACTGAATGTCAGTCGCAGGCATTGTCTTTACCCTTAGTTGAGGGACAGTATGTTGGAAGTGTTTCAAGTTAGATACTGTGGCAGACTAGACGATAAAGGCTGGTAACATCGCTATTAAAGATACTACCAAAGAGGCAGTTTGGGTGTATATTGGTTCATGAGATGAACTAGGTTCCTACCATTGTGTGACAATGGAAGTGTGGCTTTGGCCCAGGAACCTTGGTCCCATCAGTGACTCAGACATATTCTAAGGCAGCATCATCTGATCATGGAGATAGTTGATCTCCAGGGTGATCGAGGTTGGGAGAGTAGACTCAGAGGACAACACGGCGGATCCACTCACAAAGGCCTTTTCCCAGAGAGAGACTTATATGGGATGGTTAAGTATGTGATACTGCAACCACTGCTACAGATGGCCCTAGTGCAAGTGGGAGATTGTTAGTTATATGTATGCCCTAGAGGCCATTACTGTACATAGGATGTATATTGTAGTGGATGCCGGGAAATATATAGGTAGGACTTTCTTGCTCGACATGATAGTACGCTATCTGGTTGCTCTTTATCTTAACATGTATACTTTCAGTCTCTCTGTTACATGTTGACAAAGCCCTTAGGATGTGTACTCGACTTCCAGGACTGTGATGTAGATCATACTAGTAGGGCCTGGGTAGTCCATGAGTACATCCTTCAATGTTCCTAGTCGTGGGAATATCGAGACGGGGCATCAATATTCTAGAGTAGACTAGCGTATATCTTCTCGACCCATGTGATGGGCGATGGATGATCCCATATCCATTGGTGTTAGACATCAGAGATGGTATGCGGGTGCTCAGTGGAGAATGGTTACACTGAACGGACTCGCCGAGAACTCCCAGATGGTATTATACCTCATGTCAGATGGCAGTTCTCTGGTGACACTGGTACAGCTTAGTCTGTTGACCCGAGATCGTCATAGAGTCTTGTGTGTCTCCCAGTGTGGTTTGATGTCCACCATACCACGGCTCTACTGAGTCGTGCAAACAGGTGCTTTTTGGGCACAGTCCCGATTCACATGAAGGCAATGAGCGATAGGAGGGGATTCGTCCCTCCCGGTATTGGGGGTTGATGTTGCGCTGTGCTCGACTGGCCACAATTGGAAATCCCTGGCCAGGGTTGCACTGATTTACCGGTAAGTGTTATCAGTAGTTTCATTCTTGTTATGGACCTTACGTCGGCATGACTTATCAAGCTACTGGGGTCTGACGTTTACCACCCCTAGGCGAGATATGCGACATATCAGACGAACAGACCGGACTGTACGGTAAGTGTTACTGGTTGGATTCACAAGAGTGTGAGCGGGCTTGCTCATTGATCTTCTGATCGCTCAATACCTGGGTGGCCGTTACGTTTAGCAGACCGCTTGCGGCTTGTAGGTGTTTGATATGATCATCACCTGCTGCCGGCGTATTGACGAGTCTTCAGAGTCCTACACAGAGGTTTCCTGGCTCAAGCGAAACGAAATAGGAGCGCATATGAGATATGTGCGGGACCGAGAATAATACCAGTATGTGATACTGTATTCTATTCCTCCAATTTGTATCATTGGACGGTTATATAAGATATAGCCGGGTTACCGAATCAAGTGTTGATTCGATACATGGATACACTTGATATTAGTCGGTTATATGCAATATGACCGGATCATTAAATCAAGTGTTGATTTAATTATTTAATGTATAATTATATATTTGATATATTATTATACATTAACTAGTATTTGTTCACTTAAGATAGATTTTCTCACATAATGTGCACATTGTATGTATGATATAGTTTTGTGCACTAGTTTGTATCATGTTTGATGGTACATGCAAACCTGGGTGTATGTTTGATTTAAACCATGTTTAGGTTAATGGTTAGGGTTTTGTTATCTTTTCTTAATTATTAATTTTATTCATTTATTTTTTTGGGCAAGAAATAAAATGGTGGCATCTTTTGTATTTTACTTGAAGCTTCATCAAGCTTTGACCATTTTGTTTCTTTCCTAAACCTAACCATTAACCTAAACCCTATTTTAGTCTCTACACTAGTTAAACTCACCCATGGTTGCATTATGATAACCATCACTTGATTTTCTTTTTGGAGATAATTCATTTATTCATTTTCTTTCTTCTTCTTCTTCTTCATGAAGAGAAGAAACCATTGCTAGAAATTTCTAAGTGAGAAATCTAAATTCAAATTGAACCCACTTCCTATTTCTTCATTCTCTACCACTTGCCATGTAGTAGAGTGTGTTATCTTCATAAGTTTCATGACCTAGTGAAGGTGGAGCTTGAGTTTGAGTCGCTTCGACGTAGATCATCTTCGGCATCGAAGTCAACGACCTAGCCCGCCCATTTTTTCGATGAAACCGACGCTAGAGTCCAGGATTCTGATGATCGCAGCGGAAGGACGTCAACATGGAGCTAGAGAAGTGGAGGACCGGATCTACAATGGTTGTAGTCACTTTCACTTGGAGCTAAAGTAGTTTACTTGCTTGTTTTGCCTTACCTCTAATTAACAATCTAGTTTAGGGTTTCTCGGCACATGAATTTTTTGAATTAGGCATGGTTGATGCCTTGTGGAACCACTTTTGTGTGCCTAGGAACCCTACATTGATGACTAGGTTAGATGAATCATTTGTTGCATTAATGTTTATGCAAGGTGTATTAGTGAGTCACGTTTAGCATTAATGTTTCTTGTAAAGCTTTAAGATATTTCTCCTTGATCTTTTACCTTATGATTACCACCCCTTGCTCCTACACTCACCTCCCTCCTCTTCTTATAGTGGCCGGCCCCCTCTTGGTGAAGGAGATTGGTTCATTTTGGAAAAAGTATATGAAATTTTCTTCATGGAAATTTCATAAGTTGATTTCACATTTCACCCGATCCAAAAAGGCAACTTCATTAACCCTTCATCCATAGTTTTGGATGTAACGAGACAAAGTGTTCTACTCATTCTCTACATCAATCTTGGTCATCTCTTTTGGCAAACCTGATGTCCGAGTTGCCTCGGTTTAGAGGCGGGAGCCCGTTTAAAGATCCATCGACGTGGTGCCACCTGGACGAGAAGACTGGAGATTCAGGGGATCGGAGCAGCCGCAACAAAGCGTGGGATGATGGTTAAAGAACGAAGGACTCGGATCGTTCGGTATAATATTTCTACCCTCTTTACAGTATGTTAGTTTAGCGTTAATGGCAGATCCGGGTTATAGTATACGATAGCGCCAGTTTATAAATGTTTTTGTTCCGCATTTGGCGTCTGAAAGACGGCCGGGGCGCTACCGTAGACATAAACTATGATGAGATCATACTAGTGGGGCTAGGGTAGTCAACGAGTACATCTTATAACTGTTCCTAGTCGAGGGTGTATCGAGATAGGGCATCGATACACCAGGGTAGACTAGCGTATATGCATCTTGACCCATATGATGAGCGATGGATGATCCCATATCCATCGGTGTTTGACATCAAAGATGGTGTACGTGTAAGTCCATGCTACCTCTCCCGGTACTTACGGGCTTGCGGAAATGGTGAAAAACGATTTTTCAAGAGGTGGTAACATGGACTCAAAATACGGATCTTTGTTAAACAACTACCTAACAACCTAAATAGGAGTTTTACCTACTCGGTTAGGGGGTTATACCTTACTTGAACTCCTTCGTCTTCAACTCCTTGCGTTGTCCGGATCGCCCTCACCTCGTCGTCTCCTCGCGTCGAAGATGGATCCACCCGAAAGCTTCTACCTTTCGAGACCAAAAATTTTCCAGTGGTCTTAGGATACTCTGTACATCATTCTGCAATCAGTTGAAAAAATTTTCGAGACCAAAAATTTTCAACAGAAACTGATGCGAACTAAAATGCAGTTTTGGAACATTCGATCGATCGAAACAGAAAAACACATTACACCAAGCTAGACTATGTTAATGGCGAGGCTCTGATACCACTGTAAGTGCACGGCGGCGCCCCGGCCGTCAATCCGACGGCCAAATGCGGAAGCGGTGATAAACTTTAATTTTTCTTGAACTGGCAAACCGCCGCGCACTAATACCCGGATTGAACCATTAATTAGTCCTAGCTATCTACAAGAAAGGGAAGAGAGATATACCGACAGATCCGAGTCCTCCGGTCTTCTCGTCGTCGTCCCGATCTCCTGCGGAATGTGCCGTCTCCTCCTCGTCGCCGGAAGTGCACCACATCGCCTACTTCTTTTACGGGCTCCCACCTCAATGCCGAGGCAACTCGGGCACGAAGCTGGCTAGTCGACGTGCCCAAGATTTGCTGTAGAATGTTGTGAGCAAGTCTCATTTGGGGTATGTGGAATTGCCTTGATGGAGGAATTTTGCACAAAGATTTTTCATGGATGGATGCTAAAGAAAATGAGCATATCATGAAAAATGAGCTCGGCCAGGCACTCAAATGTGCTCACTGGAAAAAAGTGTGAAGAAGTGTGAAGAAGTGTATGAATTAATATCATGCAAAAGGATATTAAAACACTTCACAGCAAACACAAATGGGGGGGTCCACAAATTAAGCATGAAAAGAATTTTCCACACACAAAATAAAACCTCACTCTAATCCCAAACAGTGGCCGGCCCAGCTAAGATGTGGGTGGAAAAACAAAAAAAGGGATGATTGATTTTTCAAAGAGAAAAAGAAAAATCAAAAAGAATAATGGTCACACCAAAACAAAACCCATACTCAACCACCTTCCACCAACCTCATCATCAACAACCATGATGAACCAAAGTCAAGCCATGATGGAAAAGAAAGAGTCAAAGGATGGGCTCCATCATGAAACCATCATGATCCAAAAAAAAAGCAAAGAACCCCCTCCACAAACACTCATTTGCAACAATGCAAATAAGCCCTCCTCCACCAAACTTCGGCCAATGAACGAAACAATGGAAATCGGCCGAAACGGAAAGCAAACTGGCAACTCCAGAAAACTGGTCCCGTAATAAATTACAGGAAAACCCCGATACTGTGCATACACACCCGCATTTGTATTTCGACCGAAATACAAATGCAATGAGACAAAATCTACACTGTACAATACTAGGATCTGGCTTATACCAAAGCCGGCTAGTAATATCCGTTCGATCCTGATCCGTGCAATACCGCACGTATCAGATCGAACCATGCCATATAACCATACGGCCTATAGTACAAACTGTCCGATCCTGATCCGTGCAATACCGCACGTATCTGATCGGACCCTGCCATATCTCTATACGGCCTCTACAACCTTTCGCCCGAAAGCTGAGTAACTGAATGTGGGGGACTCTAAAGACTCGTCAACACCTTGGTTGTGGATTTAACCACTAGCACGTCAGAGGTATAAACCAATACGTAACGGGCTACCAGGTACTGACTAAAAGGGACGTCCGTGAGTGAACTCAGCCTAACAACCCTACTGAGCCTGTCAGTGACAATATCCGTACAGTCCGGTCCGTTCGTCTATGAGCATCGCATGGCGGGAGTAGGGGGTTGGTAAAAGTCAGACCCCCAAAAGCGGTACAAGTCGTGTCGGAGTGTAGCCCAGAACACCCTGAGATACTACTGGAATACCTACCAGTAAATCTCCTTGCCTCGGCCGAGGGCTTCGTGTAATGGCTCTCCTAGACACAGCACGACCTCACCCCCAATACCGGGAGAGACGAACCCCTAAAGATACGCTCACTGCCTCCATGTGGCTCGGGACTGTACCCAACTAAAACCTGTTTGCACGACTCCTTTGAGCCGTGGTAGGGTAGTAATCAAAGTACAGTGGGAACTCACACGAGACAAATGACGATCCCCAGGTCGATGAACTAACCTGCACACATGTCACCAGGGAACTGCCATCTGACGTCTGGTATATGACCAACTACCATGTTCCCGGCGAGTCCTGTCCGGTGTACTCATAACCCAATGAGCACCTGTATACATCTTAGGTGATCCAACTGACACCAGTGGCTTGTGAGACCGGCCACCGCCCCTCGTCGGGGTCTCGACTGTATACACTAGTCTACTATGGAGAATCGATGCCCTGTCTCGAAACTCTCACGACTAGGGACCTTTTAAGGATATGCTTATAGACCCCCAGCTCCCACTTATATGATCGCCCTCATACTGCTGGTGGTCAAGCAAGAATCCTAGGGGCTCTATCAACGTGTAATAGCGACGTGTCAGGTCACTTAAAACAGTACACGATGATAAAGGTAAACCAGATAGCATACTATCATCTCGAGTAAGACTGTCCTACCGGGATAGGTCCTCCATCAATCATTACAATCACGTACCTGTGACCTAATAATTGACTGTGAGGGCACTATCTCCAACAATCTCCCACTTGCACTCAAGGCTAATTATTGCGATGTCGCATACTCACAGCCCGTGTGATACCGAACACCCAACTCGTCTACTAGTCAGTCTCACAAAGCTCGTTTGCGAAACTATTGCGTTCGAGGAATAGCCTCAGTGAGTGGATCCGCTTTGTTGTATCTTTCTATGTCTCTCTATATTTCAAGTTCGCGGAGAAAGCCATCTCCCGAAAAGAGTAATACCTGTATTAGAATGTCTGGATGTCTGATGGGACCTAGCTCATAAATGAACTCCAAATCAAAAATGAACTCCAAATCCAAACTTCTTAGACTGTATCGTCAACTGAACTTAATCAGTATCCTGCGCCATGCCTCCCTCAGTATTGCCTTGGACCACCTGTCCAAAATACTGCCCCTCGTCAGAAGGAAAACTATAGCTCTGACAACCTCCTTGTCGTCCATGTCACCTTGGAAGCCTGGAGTGATAACTGTTTCCCGAATGAGGCTGTCGTTATCATATCCCTAGAACATCCACTTATGTTCTAAAACTGCTTCCGACTGCTTCTCCAGGATTGGATCAATATCAACTTATTGCATCTAGTGCAAGAACAATATCTGGTGTGGTACTTGACATCTCATGATTGACTCAATTGCCTAAGCAAGTGATCTGCCAATCATGCACATCCTTCTCCCCTTTAGTCTGTAAGACACCTTTAGAGAGGGTGACTCCATTACCTGCAGGTACACTACCGTGCCAGGAGTCAACCATTCTAATTACCCTTAGAATGCTGTCTAAGTACCCAGATTGGGAAAACACCCAAATCTAGATCTAAAACCGTAGATCTAGTAACCAGTATGTCTGATATAAAATCCATTTCCTTTGTGGAGAAACCACTGTGTGACGACCAAAATATAACCGATTGTAGTATAGGAGTTTCCTTTCCTACTTTGTGTATGTCATCCAAATACCAGGATATCACACCCTACTACCTTCTCAACAGATCCATCCCCTATTCTGATGAAGTCAAACCTATGACTGTCATGTCAGAAATAGATGATCTATCTCCGCTACATCTGCTTTAGTCTATAAATAGACATAAGCTACCTGTCCACCAATGCTTCCGCTGCTCCCACTGACTACGACAACCCTCTGGCAGAGTCATATAGACGTACACTTCTAAAACTAGTTTAGAACGACGCTATACTCATCCTCCCACCGGGTCTCGCAGCCTGGAACAACAGCAATGGTAATTGTGGGTAAACAAGAACTTCCCTGTCACCGTCCTTGAGGCTACCGTAGTACCTCTCGGGTGCCTGAAGTTACCCACCGTATCTGCGGAGTGGCCAATGGAATGTCAAACCAGATTGAATCTTTAGGTTCCTTATCAAATCTTCAGTAATCGTTTGTGGTTCTGGAATCACTTCCAGTTCTACCATACTCCCACTACTGTTTTCTGAAAAAATCCATTTTTAATAAAACTGTGGCGAGTCTAGAACAATATCGCTATTGTTCATCCAGATGGTAGAAAGTCAACCCTCGTCATAGCCTGGGTCAACCCACGAACAGCCATTACAGAAACGTTCCTTGAGTTGTCCAGTGTCTGGTTTTAATCATAAACCGGACAACTCCCCGTACCTTAACATCGTTAAGATATGAACTGTTCTATATCCCATATAGGACCAGAGGCACTGATTTAATTGAACCAGATCCAAAACATGCAACTTTCTCCAGTGCATGTCAACTAAATGGAAGGAGGCCGATCAGCATTACTCAACTTAGGAATGCTTCCAATTATGAGTAACCTGAAAGAGAAGCAATTTCTCTTAGATCATTACTATCAACTGAATACCGTACACAAGTATCTACATCTTCGATTTTTTGAAGAATCCCGATACTTGCTACACTTGGTTCTCTACTCTATTCAAATACCTATAACTTCTCAAAATTCGGACCCTGTGTTTCCGCGAAACACTTGTCTAAAAACTAGAGAAGTCATAAGTAAACCGAATATAGTACGAGGACCAACCCCTCTGTCCTAATGGACCCTGGACAACATACAATACTCTGTATAAGTCCCTTGAGTCTGATAACTCATTCACTGTGTGTCGTAGGTTGAAAACTGTACTTATGGTTAAGAAGAATTATACCGCTGTTTAATGCTCCTTACCTAACCATCCACTGATATAGGTAAATGTCGTAGACATAATTTCAGAAAGGTATATCTCACTCTATGAAAATAGACGTACAGATATATCAATCTGAAATTGGTGCATAACAGCGGATATTCAAAACCTAATATTTGCCGACCGGCAAACGGCCCAGGTGATTTCCTCAAATATCACCGATTACAACGAATCCCGATATAATGAGGATAATCACCCAATTCCCAATAACTTACTCCCACTCATCATCTGTAAAACCATACAGATGTGAGAATCGTACCTGGTAAATACATACCCTGGAGTAAGGACTAATTGGGAAATCAGTTTTCCTTTAACAGTACACAGTGAAACTGAAACATTGAAATGTTTCGATGGGGTATCCCGGTATTCCTAGTAATGCCTCTTCCAGATTCACGACTGTAACCGTATAATTCTTTTCCACCTCTCCAAATCCCTTCATATGTCTTTAGTCTTTACCTTCTGCACACCCCTTTAGGCCAAATGGTTTTCTTCCTTCCCTACCGTTCGGCACCAGCCTATGGTTTGGAAGAAGACTATCCAATAAGCATAATGGGTGTACTGTCCCAATCCTAGGAACACTCGCAATGAGAGATGGTGAAGATAAAAGACAACCGAATAAACCTTATTCCTATTTCTCCTGGACCAGAATCCATCCCCGAACTGGAACAAGTTCCTTTCGAGTTCGTATATAACCATACGATTGAGTATCCAATAAACTGTGGATCTTCGTAGTGATACGGAGTGTCCTGGAGAAATACAAAGGTGATTTTAGGATTGGCGAAGGAATACTTGGTTTGGTCGTGAATATCTGTTGCAATTTACTTTGCCCTCTTACTAATCCCTTGCTTTGTCTGAACTTAATACCTTCTGTACACCATCGTTAGGCTAATTGGTTTTCTTCATTCCCTACCGGTCGGCACCAGCCTAAGGTTTGGAAGAAGACTATCCAATTTGCGTAATAGGTGTACTATCTCCTAAACCAAGGAGTACTCGCAACCTGAGAGAAGGAAAAAGGAAAAGACAACTGAATAATCCTATCCGTTTTCTCCAGAACCGGAAACCATCCTCGAATAAATTCTTTCGAGTTCGTATCTAACGATACGATGGTTTTGTCCAATGGAAGTGGACGTTCGTAGTAATACGGGGTGTCCTGGAGAAAAGGGTAAAAGTAGGAGTGGCAATGAGGTTCGCAACTCTGACAATCCAAAAGCCGGTGTCAAGAAGGTTCGGTTAATTTGGTCACTGAGTCATAGTCTTAGGGTCGGGTCAATGGTCGCTACCAGAGAGAGAGAAAAGAAACACTCTGCGTGCACTCTAACCTAGATCAGAATGGTTACCAATTTATCTAATCTGGAATCCTCCCACTGTACCTCAAATTCTCCTCCAAACCTGAAAGAAGAATTAGTCGGGAACACCCGAGGAGTAAACTAACTCATCAGTGGGAATCGGGATCCAACTATCATCACATGATAACGTGACGGAATCCGCTCACGCTACCACACTCCAGAAGGTATGCGCATATCTGGCAAGTTTCAGTTCTTTTGAAACTCCCGATGTGATTTCTGCCCCATGCTCTTATGACCTTGGCGTGAGGTCAAAATATCATAAGTCACATGTCAAGTTCTGCCCGTCATTATCCAGGTTAATCTGAACCCACCCGTACATACCCTTGACGTAGGCCAAAATAGTAGTACGACTGTCCCAAACCAACGCATCTATCTATGCAACAGATAAATACCCGGCAGCTACCAATCACTATGCCTTGGCGTGAGGTCAAAATACATAGCTTGAATACTACCGAATATTTAACTGAAATGACGGAGGGCTACGAATGGTTTCTGGCGAAAACCTTTAACGTAATGAACATGATATCGTCGAAGGAACGGATAACTTTTAAAAATATAGTGATGAAAACCTTCGCTAAAGAGGTCACTCCCGGTGAAGGGATCTCGGCTCTTTCCCCGTAGAATGGGGTGCAGGATATCCCAAATGAATACCACGATGCAAAGCAAAAGTAATCGGCTATAGTGAAGTTAATGCCCTGACGCGAACTTATTGTCCAAGGGGTCACTCCCGGTGAAGGGATCTCGGCCCTTACCTCGTCGACTGAGGAGCAGGATATTCTAAATGAATACCGCGATGCAAAACAAAAGTGAACGTCCTTGCAATAACAGCTTTTTGAAAAGTGTTCCAACAACATCAGATTAGGTTTGTTTTTTTTTTAACTTGCATTGATCCGAATCAATGCAGTCCCATCAATTGATCACACCAAAAAGAACGAAAATATACTGATGTACGTATATGCCATCCGCATTCGCCACTGGGTCCCGTCATTACCCGTTAGGTTAGCTAACTAACGACAGAGCGGGGAATGGACTAGCGCGGATGCAAAACATATACAACATCTACTAATATATATACCAATATATTATATTTCGCTCAAGGCGTGAATAAAATGCAACATCACAGAAAATGTACAGCATCACAGAAACAATACAGATATCTGGGATCCCCGGGTTTCACAGAGCCGCTGAAACCCGACGTTCCCCTGGTCGTGTGGATAGCCTGTGCAATGAAAACCTAGACCCCTACGGGCGCGGCAAGTTACCCGCTAAAACCTGAAGCGAGGCAGCCCCCTTCAGCGCCGTGAATGGACCACCCAGCACTTCACGGAATCCGGTAACTTGGGCACCCCTCCTGGGTCAACCTGTACCCCCTACGAGTGCGGCGAATAGCCCGCCAATCCTAGAGTGATGCCCCCTCCGTCTCAATGCCATGAGATGCGGGCTCGTTGCCCTCTAGAACCCGGCTATCCGTGCACCCCTCCGCGGGGTAATCCTAGTACAGAAAGTAAAATATACATACAACGGGTACATCGACCGCAACCAGGTCGTGCCCCAAAATAATAATACAAACAGGCAGTGACGGCAGTCCACATGTCGGACGCTCGCCCCGCAATATCAAATGTACATAATACAACCACAACTGTACTAGCATTGCATCCAGGCTATCCCCCACGACCGATCCGCAACATCACAGCAAAAACAGAACATCAACGTGAAAGTCACGTTCGCAAATCCGTCTAACCGGGCTATAGCAGTTAGACCGGATTTACCGATCGAGTGACATTCACGGTCGCAGATATAATGTAAATACTGTGAAAAATGTGTTTAAAATATCCGCTCGATCAAAAATTAACAAGTGGGCCCCCAAGTACTACTATAGCACATCAAGAAAATCTTGGCCCAAAATTAATATTCCAAAACCCATATTTTAAGCCTACAAGCCCTCTGGAAAAAGCTGGTGAGCTGAACCCAACTACCTGCGGCGGAACCGCGGCCAACAAGGGGTTATGGCCGCGGTTCCGCGGTCGTACGGAGGGTTCAGGGAACCAAAATTTTCCAGTGGTCTTAGGGTACTCTGTACATCATTCTGCAATCACTTGAAAAAATTTTCGAGACCAAAAATTTTCAACAGAAACTGATGCGAACTAAAATGCAGTTTTGGAACATTCGATCGATCGAAACAGAAAAACACATTACACCAAGCTAGACTATGTTAATGGCGAGGCTCTGATACCACTGTAAGTGCACGGCGGCGCCCCGGCCGTCAATCCGACGGCCAAATGCGGAAGCGGTGATAAACTTTAATTTTTCTTGGACTGGCAAACCGCCGCGCACTAATACCCGGATCGAACCATTAATTAGTCCTAGCTATCTACAAGAAAGGGAAGAGAGATATACCGACAGATCCGAGTCCTCCGGTCTTCTCGTCGTCGTCCCGATCTCCTGCGGAATGTGTCGTCTCCTCCTCGTCGCCGGAAGTGCACCACATCGCCTACTTCTTTTGCGGGCTCCCACCTCAATGCCGAGGCAACTCGGGCACGAAGCTGGCTAGTCGACGTGCCCAAGATTTGCTGTAGAATGTTGTGAGCAAGTCTCATTTGGGGTATGTGGAATTGCCTTGATGGAGGAATTTTGCACAAAGATTTTTCATGGATGGATGCTAAAGAAAATGAGCATATCATGAAAAATGAGCTCGGCCAGGCACTCAAATGTGCTCACTGGAAAAAAGTGTGAAGAAGTGTGAAGAAGTGTATGAATTAATATCATGCAAAAGGATATTAAAACACTTCACAGCAAACACAAATAGGGGGGTCCACAAATTAAGCATGAAAAGAATTTTCCACACACAAAATAAAACCTCACTCTAATCCCAAACAGTGGCCGGCCCAGCTAAGATGTGGGTGGAAAAACAAAAAAAGGGATGATTGATTTTTCAAAGGAGAAAAAGAAAAATCAAAAAGAATAATGGTCACACCAAAACAAAACCCATACTCAACCACCTTCCACCAACCTCATCATCAACAACCATGATGAGCCAAAGTCAAGCCATGATGGAAAAGAAAGAGTCAAAGGATGGGCTCCATCATGAAACCATCATGATCAAAAAAAAAAGCAAAGAACCCCCTCCACAAACACTCATTTGCAACAATGCAAATAAGCCCTCCTCCACCAAACTTCGGCCAATGAACGAAACAATGGAAATCGGCCGAAACGGAAAGCAAACTGGCAACTCCAGAAAACTGGTCCCGTAATAAATTACAGGAAAACCCCGATACTGTGCATACACACCGGCATTTGTATTTCGACCGAAATACAAATGCAATGAGACAAAATCTACACTGTACTATACTAGGATCCGGCTTATACCAAAGCCGGCTAGTAATATCCGTTCGATCCTGATCCGTGCAATACCGCACGTATCTGATCGAACCCTGCCATATAACCATACGACCTATAGTACAAACTGTCCGATCCTGATCCGTGCAATACCGCACGTATCTGATCGGACCCTGCCATATCTCCATACGGCCTCTACAACCTTTCGCCCGAAAGCTGAGTAACTGAATGTGGGGGACTCTAAAGACTCGTCAACACCTTGGTTGTGGATTTAACCACTAGCACGTCAGAGGTATAAGTCAATACGTAACGGGCTACCAGGTACTGACTAAAAGGGACGTCCGTGAGTGAACTCAGCCTGACAACCCTACTGAGCCTGTCAGTGACAATATCCGTACAGTCCGGACCGTTCGTCTATGAGCATCGCATGGCGGGCCTAGGGGGTTGGTAAAAGTCAGACCCCCAAAAGCGGTACAAGTCGTGTCGGAGTGTAGCCCAGAACACCCTGAGATACTACTGGAATACCTACCAGTAAATCTCCTTGCCTCGGCCGAGGGCTTCGTGTAATGGCTCTCCTAGACACAGCACGACCTCACCCCCAATACCGGGAGAGACGAACCCCTGAAGATACGCTCACTGCCTCCATGTGGCTCGGGACTGTACCCAACTAAAACCTGTTTGCACGACTCCTTTGAGCCGTGGTAGGGTAGTAATCAAAGTACAGTGGGAACTCACACGAGACAAATGACGATCCCCAGGTCGATGAACTAACCTGCACACATGTCACCAGGGAACTGCCATCTGACGTCTGGTATATGACCAACTAGCATGTTCCCGGCGAGTCCTGTCCGGTGTACTCATAACCCAATGAGCACCTGTATACATCTTAGGTGATCCAACTGACACCAGTGGCTTGTGAGACCGGCCACCGCCCCTCGTCGGGGTCTCGACTGTATACACTAGTCAACTATGGAGAATCGATGCCCTGTCTCGAAACTCTCACGACTAGGGACCTTTTAAGGATATGCTTATAGACCCCCAGCTCCCACTTATATGATCGCCCTCATACTGCTGGTGGTCAAGCAAGAATCCTAGGGGCTCTATCAACGTGTAATAGCGACGTGTCAGGTCACTTAAAACAGTACACGATGACAAAGGTAAACCAGATAGCATACTATCATCTCGAGTAAGACTGTCCTACCGGGATAGGTCCTCCATCAATCATTATAATCACGTACCTGTGACCTAATAATTGACTGTGAGGGCACTATCTCCAACAGTTGGCTCGTCATAATCAATGATGCAATCCTCTCTATCCCCGTCTATGAGAAAACTGTAGTATCTCTCGGGCGGATGAGACTGCCTACTACTCCTGCGGAGCGGCGCAGGAATGTCCGGTTCCCCTGAAACTTCTGGTTCTTCAAAGCTTTCAGTAATAGCTTGTGCTTCTGGAATTTCTTCCAGTTCTATTGCGCTCCCACTTATCTGATTTTCCAAAAATTCAGTTTCCAAGAAGTGGGCATGCGGAGAAACAAATACTTTTTATTCTTCTGCGGAATAGAAAAGATACCCCCTGGAGTTCTTTGGGTATCCCACAAACTTACACAGTACTGAGCGTGCCTCGAGCTTGTCCGCATGCTGCTTTTTTACAAAAGCTGGGAATCCCCATGTCTTAAGATACTTAAGACATGGTTTCTTCCCACTCCACATCTGATATGGGGTGGTAGGCACAGTCTTGGTTGGAGCCTTGTTCAAGAGATATGCAACTGTTTCTAGTGCATAACCCCAGAAAGATTGCGGTAACTCAGCCTTACTCATCATGGAACGAACCATATTCAATAGGGTTCGATTCCTTCTTTCAGATACACCATTGTGTTGTGGTGTGTATGGAGGAGTACGCTGAGAGAGAATTCCATTCTCTTTTAAGTAGTCCAGAAACTCGGCACTCAAGTATTCACCACCTCGATCAGATCTCAGTGTCTTTATACTTTTGCCTGTTTGTTTTTCAACTTCATTCTTGTATTCCCGAAATTTCTCAAAGCCCTCGGATTTGTGCTTTATTAAGAAGACGTGTCCATACCTAGAGAAATCATCTGTTAAAGTAATGAAGTATGAATAACCACTTCGCGCATGTATAGACATTGGACCACACACATCACTGTGTATGAGTCCCAAGAGCTCGCTCGCTCTTACTCCGTGTCCAGTGAACGGAGTTTTTGTCATTTTTCCCAAGAGACAAGATTCACAAATGGTATAAGACTGATACTCGAACGGATTCAAGTATCCCTCTTTATGTAACTTAATTAATCGTGTTTCATTAATTGTACCCAGTCGACAATGCCATAAGAAAGCCTGATTTGTTTCTGGAGACATTCTTTTAAGTGTGTTCTGGACACTGAAAATCTGAGCTTGATTCAATACGTATATCCCGTTATTTAATGTACCTGACCCAATAAGAACTTGATTTAGGTGGATGTGTACTACATCGCTTACAAAAGTAAAACCATATCCTTCCATAGAAAGTAAGGATACAGATATGATATTACAAGTCGCACCTGGTACATACAAACAGTTACGCAAAATCAATATCTGCCCAGTTGTCAGTCCAAGATGATATTCCCCTACGGATTCAGCATCCATGCTCATTCCGTTAGCAACCCTGAGAGTCATATCACCTTTCTTGATAACCCTACGGTTTCTCAGAGCCTGTAACGAATTATAGATGTGAGATCCTGATCCGGTATCCAATACCCAGAAAGTAGAATTAACTGACATACAGTTCTCTATTACAAACACACTCGAAGCCGAAGCCACAACATGCTTCGAATTCTGGCTACTGGCTTTGCTAGCCCTGCAATCCTTCTGCCAATGTTCATTCCCGTTACAATAGGAACGCCCATCTTTTACTACATCCAGTCCCGAAACTTTTGCCCTTCCTCTTCCTTCTTCTTCCCTGGTTTCCTTCAGGGTTTAAGCAGAGGGCAGGGACTGTAGAATCAAGTCAGTACTTGACTCGTTGTTCAACGTGGTCTTGTTCACATCATAATATTGCATTATTATATTCCCCATTCTTATTCTTTTTATAAATAAACAGGTGCTTTTGACGCATGTCTGCTACATGTTACAGGTTACAGGTTCTTGGACAGAAAACAGTGAAAACAATGAAAAGGCGATGCAAAAGTGGACTTTTGACCAACAATTAGGAGGATCTCAGTCAAGCCTAGACGAAGAACAGTTCACAATCAACAAGGCAACGCAAGATCCAAAATGTCAAGGCAAACGGTTAAAAGATCACTACAAGTTTTCACTGGAGATCTGGAGCTAATGTAGAAGCCCAATTGATAAAAGAAACAAAGAACCAGAAGACCCAAAAGACCCAGAAAAAAACCCTGAAATTTCAGCAATCAAGCTCATCAAAGGGCCGCGGCCCACCATTGCAGCGGTTCCGCAGCCAGAAGAAGAGAAAAGAAAAATAATTTTTTACCCAAAGTTTGGTGCGGCGCTGAAAAGATTTCCTGAGGGTATATTTATAATTGTAGACATGCGGATCAAAAAATATTTATCGATAAAGGAAAAATAATTTTTTACCAAAAGTTTGGTGCGGCGCTGAAAAGATTTCCTGAGGGTATATTTGTAATTGTAGACATACGGATCAAAATGTAACCCTAGGGTTTCATATTCTTTATAAATAGGAACCCAAAACATTGTATTTTCTTTATGCCTCCTTTTAATAAAAATTCCAAAATTCTTTATGGAGAGCATCGGTGCCTTTCTTCAATTCTGAAATTCAGATCTGACAACCCTGCATGGATGATTGGAGAAATGCATCTGTAAAGTAAGTAGATTTGTTTATTTTCTTGCCCTAGATAATTTCAATTCATGCCCTATATTAAATTTATTTTCCTGCCCTAGTTATAACTTTCAATGAATTGCCCTAGGTAGAATAATTTAGGATTTTAGATTTAATAATCAATCCGAACACCCTTCGGAATTAACTCGTAAGAACGAATCGGAAATTCACAAAATCCCTGTGGACCGACCCATACTCACCGGCTAGCTACCAAGCGACGCCATTCTTGATTGCGGTTACTAGATAGTTTTGAGATAAATCAAATGGCGCCGTTGCCGGGAATGGCGTGTTATTTCCTTTTTGCAATTTCGGGTTAATCAAAATTAAAAAATCATAAAAATCTGAAAAATCATAAAAAATATAAAAATATATTATCTGTTATTTTTGGAAAGGGTACTTTGTTGTTTGAATCTTGTAGAATATACAATCGAGACGGATCTGGAAATTTCCAGAAAGCAAAACAAGAAGTACCGCGGAGATCTGGAGAGCAAAAAAAAAAAAAAAAAGGCCGAAGCCACCAAACCGCGGCGGATCCGCATTCTGAGGCTGCCATACGCGCCGGTTCCGCGGTCATACCAGAGGATCAGATCCCCAAACTTCCTCTACGGTTAAAAAAAAAAAAAACCTCTGTATGTCTTCTGATCTCTCCTCTGAATGTTTCGATATATCTTTTGTTAAATTTCCTGCAAGATTCTGTGCACTTTAAAAATATATCCCTTCCCATATAACAGTCTTGTGCAGCATTTTTGGGCCCCGCTTGAAATAAAATAGATTGTAAGTAATATTTAGCTGTTGCATATCTTTTCTATAAAATATTTTGCTGTTGCATATCTTTTCTCTAAAATCTTTTTGCAACAAAATTTTTCCAAATAAAGAGAAAGAAAAAAATCAATGAAAAATGAAAATAAAAAGGACAAATATTTTATAGAACTTGCAAAATTTTTTAGCCCCAAATAAATCCTTGCATGACCCAATCTTCCTTCTTGTCACCTTTCTTCTTCTAACATGGGTACCCCACACAATAAATCATTAGCCGAACTTTGGTATCCCGAACCTAATTTTGCGTCGTACGTCAATTTGTTCGGTCAATTTAAAAACGATCCCTCCTTGCCAAAAATTTCTTTGAAATATCAAATAGAGGCGTCTAGAAGAAATAGTTTGACTTTTCAACCCTGTTTGTGTCAACCGAGTCAACCTTTACAACCTACATATGTTGATACTACTTCTTCAAGTCCTTCTATCACTCCTAGGCCGATGTCCATTGCTGAGCATATTGCTCAATCTCGCAGTCGATCTTTCACCCTTCTCCACTCATCTAGTTTTAGGGATCCGCACGATTATTCACCTTCTTATCCATATGTTGACCCTATCCCTGTCTTGCAACCCATTTCCTACCAGTCATACCCGACCTTCCCACCTTCACTAGACACTGTTTCGACACAGCCATTAGGGAGTTTCACATATCCAACCAATTTTGAATCTTTTACTGAAACCCCCTCACCACCTAAGTCTAGTTTGGAAGAGTCGTTGGAGGCGTATATCACAGCAACAAACAAAATGACTAGGAATGTGGAAGCGTCCGTGGCCGCCCTTATGCAACCTACTGAACCGGTAGCTTGTTTTCCGCTAGCTCCAAATTTTTCAATGCATAACGAGGCGGTTTGACAGAGTGAGAATGTAAGAGGATTTTCAAATCAAACCTACCCTTACCCAAATGAAGCCCACAACTCCTATTTTCCATCGATTGCCCTACATAGTTCACCTGTTGAAAATAAAAATGAGTTGTGTGATTTTGTAGTACTTGATTTGCCAAATTGTGAAGAACCCCTTTCGAGTGAAAGCACACTTAATCCTTTCGACCTTTACACCTCCACTCTAGAACCTAAAACGATACATATCCATGCTTTTGATGAGGTGTCTAAAGAAATTAATTTTCACTTGATTGAGGATATAGACGCCGGGAATATTTCGGATGATGAACCTGTCGATTTGATTGAAATTTTATGTTCAAATCATCATCCCGAGTTATTAGATGTCTCTCCCGAATCTCATATGCGTCTTGACTTTGATGATAATGGCATGGATGAGTTGAATTTTGAGGAAAATTATAAGGATAATATTGAGGAGAGTTTTGAGGATAATATTGAGGTTGAACCATTTTTGTTTAATGTGTTGGATTTTCCAATTCAGCCTCCTGAACCTTTGGCTGTTATATCACCCTCCCTCCTTCCTATTGTTCCGACCGAACAAGAGACCGTTATGCTTTCATCTCCTATACCAAGTTCGGCGTACCCATATTTTCTTGCGAATCTTGAGGGATTTGACCCCATTTCTCGACGGGTTGATAGGTTAGCGCAATCACTTTTAACACATTGGTCATCACATATTGCGCTAATTTATTCACTCGATTTACACCCTCAAGATCGCGCGACCCTTCTTTCTCCTTTCCGCCCTTCTTCTCCCTCACCGAGACCATATTCTACCATTCTTCTTTCCACACGGTCTCGCGTGTTTCTCATTTTCTTGCACCAACCGTACCATTTCCACGATAAGATTTTTGAATAGTTGGTGCTAACCTTTGGCTTATATAAGGCCAAGCTTAAGTTTGGGGGGAACCTTTGTATATATGTACATATATTTTTGTTTTCTATTCTATAAGAAATAAAAAAAATCAAAAAAAATAAATAAATAAATATAAATAAATAAACAGGGGAGTGCCGGTATTTTGACCCTCTTGGTTTAGCATGACAGTGAGGACACTGTCAAGTTCATGTTTGGGGGTATGCTCGGTACGTCTTCTTCCTTCGCATTCATTTGTAAATATTTTTGCATTTGTATAATTATTTGAAAAACCCATAAAAATTGAAAAATTTCAAAAATTATAAAAATTATTGTATTCAATTTTGGCTAATCGACTAGAGTTTGAAAAATAGGTTAACTGGCTAGGAACAACTAGATCTTAGACTTAGTAAATTAAAATCCCTAAAAATAACCTTCCCTAAAGTTTAACGGCAGAAAGTATATGTTTTTGTAGTTTATTTAGAAATAGGCAAATTTTGAGTTCACTGTAGGGTTCCTAGGCACGCTAATGAGGTCTCACAAGGCATCAACCATGCCATTGTCAAAAATTACGGGTGCCAAGAAACCCTAGACTACGGATCGTTAATTAGTTGTCTAGGCGAAACAAGAACTAGCAAACTACTTTACTAAGAGAACGGAAATACAAGCTTTGTAGATCCGGTCCACCACCTCCATAGCTCCGCAATGAAGTCTCCTCGCTGTCCAAATGGAAACCCGGGCTCTAGCATCGGCTTCATCGGAGAAATGGGCGGGCAAGGTCGTCGGCTTCGTGCCGAAGATGATCTAAGTCGAGGCATCACAAGATCAAGCTCCCACTTCACCAAGTCATGAAACATGTGAAGAAAACACACTCTACTACTTTGCAAGAGGTAGAGGATGAAGAAATAGGAAGTGGGTTCACTTTAGAATTGGATTTCTCACTCATTTCATCAATTCACCATTGATGAAGTCAAGCTTCTTCTTGAAGAAGAAGAAGAAGATGATAAAAATGTTATGATAAGAATAATAATAATAATAGAAAAGAAAATACAATCCTTATCATATACTAACCATGGTTTAGTGTAGAGATTTAACTAAGGTTAGATGGAGTGGTTAGGGTTAAGCATGAGACAAAATGGTCACTTAGTCAAAGCTTCATGAAGCTTCAAGATGCAAACAAAGAAAGCCACCATTTTTTTTTTCATTATCATTTTATTTTCCAAAATGAATAAATAAATAAATGAATAAGAAAAGAAAACCCTAACCATTCATATAACCATGGTTTAATCTTTACACAAACCCAAGTAAACATGTATCATCAAACATGATACAAACTTGTGCACAAAAGTATATCACATATACAACTTGCACAATTCAAGTGACAAAATCCATTTAAAGTGAACCAATATTAGTTAATGCAAAGTAATATATCAAATATATAATTATACATTAAATCATTAAATCAACAATTGATTTAACGATCCGGTCATATCGCATATAACCGACTATTATCCTATGTATCGGCTTACCGAATCAATCCTTGATTCGATAACTAGGTTATATCGCATACAACCTTTCGATACATTCATCGGGAGAATGAAATACGGTATCACATACACGCATTATTCTCGGTCCCGCACATATCTCATATGCGCTCCTATTTCGTTTTGCTTGAGCCAGGAAACCTCTGTGTAGGACTATAAAGACTCGTCAATACGCCGGCAGCAGATGATGATCATATCAAACACCCACAAGCCCCAAGCGGTCTGCTAAACGTAACGGTCACCCGGGTATTGAGCAATCAGAAGATCGACGAGCAAGCCCGCTCACACTCCTGTGAATCCAACCAGTAACACTTACCGTACAGTCCGGTCTCGTCGTCTGATATGTCGCATTTCTCGCCTAGGGATGGTGAACGTCAGACCCCAATAGCTCGATAAGTCGTGTCGATATGAGGCCTATAACAGTTTGAGAAACTACAGGTAACACTTACAAGTAAATCTCAGCAACCCTGGCCAGGGATTTCCGGTTATAGCCAATCGAACACTGCGCAACATCAACCCCCTATACCGGGAGAGACGAATCCCCTCCTATCGCTTATTGCCTCCATGTGACTCGGGACTGTACCCAAAAACCACCGTTTTGCATGCCCTCTTGGACGTGGTAAGATGGAAATTAAAGCACAGTGGGAACCACACAAGTCTCTATGACAATCTCGGGTCAACAGACTACTCTGTACCAGTGTCACCAGAAAACTGCCATCTGACGTATGGTATAATACCATCTGGGAGTTCTCGGCGAGTCCGTCCAGTGTACCCAGTCTCCACTGAGCACCCGTATATCATCTCTGATGTCAAACACCAATGGATATGGGATCATCCATCGCCCATCTGTATGGGTCGAGAAGGTATACGCTAGTCTACTCTGGTAAATCGATGCCCCGTCTCGATATACCCACGACTAGGGACCTTGAAGGATG
Organism: Agapanthus africanus; assembly: GCA_030015575.1. Lineage (NCBI taxonomy): Eukaryota > Viridiplantae > Streptophyta > Magnoliopsida > Asparagales > Amaryllidaceae > Agapanthus > Agapanthus africanus. Next base: position 224,784,693 of record JASDDO010000029.1, read on the forward strand.
TACTTATGGACTACCATGTCCCCACTAGTATGATCCGCATCATAGTCCAGGTAGTCAAGTACACATCCTAAGGGCTTTACCAACATGTAACAGAGAGACAATCAGTATACACGTTAAGGTAAAGAGTAACCAGATAGCATACTATCATGTCGAGCAAGAAAGTTCTCCCTATATGTCCCAGTATCCACTACAATATACATCCAATGTATAGTAACGGCCTCTAGGATATACATATAACTAACAATCTCCCACTTGCACTAGGGCCATCTGATAGCAGTGGTTGTAGTATCTCATACTCAACCATCCCATAATAGTCTCTCTCTGGGAAAAGGCCTTTGTGGGTGGATCCGCCGTGCTGTCCTCTGAGTCTACTCTCCTAACCTCGATCACCCTGTAGATCAACCATCTCCATGATCAGGTGATACTGCCTTAGAATATGTCTGGATCACTGATGGGACGGACGTTCCTTGGCATAAGCTACAACTCCATTGTCACACAATGGGAGGAACGTAGTTCATCTCATGAACTAATATACACCCAGACAACCTCTTTGGTAGCATCTTAAGTAGCGATGTATCCAGCCTTAATCGTCTAGTATGCCATGGTATTTATCTTGGAACTCTTCCAACATACCGTCCCTTACTGAGGGTAAAGACAATGCCTGTGACTGACATTCAGTCGTCCTTATCACCCTGGAACCCTTCCAGTGATTCTCCCCAGGATCGATTGATACCATCTCACTACAACTAGTGAGTATCCTAACATCCAATTAGATCTATCTCATAGATCCAAATCTTAGGATTTAGGAGGTATCACTTTGATCCTATATGGAGAATCATTGTGATAAGCGGAGATTGACCGAGCGTAGCATAGGAAACTCCTTTCTTATCAAGAGCATGATATCCACGTACTCTACGAGGATCATCACCATACTCCCTACTACCTTTTTGTATATACAAGGTTCATCTACCATTTTGATGATGTCAAACTCTTTGACTAACACATCAAAACAGATGTTCCAACTCCGCGATACCTGCTTTATCTTATAAAGTATCTTGTGCACGTTTCCGCTGCTCCCACTGTCTATGAAGCCCTCTGGCTGTGTACTTATAGACGTTCTCTTCTAAAACATCATTTAGAAAAGCAGTCATGGCACCCAACCGCCAGATATCGTAGTCATGGTATGTAGCCGTAGCAAGTAGGATCTGGATGGACTTAATCATAGCTCCTTAGAAAAGGTTTCATCATGATCCATACCTGGTCAATGATGCAAACCTTTAACAAGTCTAGCTTTGAAAGTCTCAACTTTTCCATGTACACCAAGTAATCTTCTCAAGATATACTTGCTCCTGATGGGGATTTAACCCTTCAGATATAGCAACCAAAGTCCATACTTTGTTGGTGTACATGGATTCCATCTCAGATCGCTAAGCATCCAGCCATTCTTACAGAGTCCCACTCCTGATGGCCAGCTCGAAACTAGTTGGGTCATCATCTCATGATGCAATCCTCACTCCCACTGTCATAGAGAAACTGAAGTATCTCTCAGGTGGGTGAGAAAACCCTACTAGATCGGCGGAGAGGCTGTGGTTCGTTGGTATCTACTGAATCCTTTGGTTCTACCAAATCATCTGCTGTAGTTTGTATACCTGGAACACTTCCAGTTCTACATAACTGACATTGCCTCGAGCTTGTCCGGATTTTGCTTTTAGACATAGGCCGGACAACCCCAAATCTTAACTAACTTAAGAGATGGGCTCTTCCCTTATCATATCAAATATGAAGTGGTAGGCAACTGATTTGATTTGAACCCTATTCAATAGGTATGCAGCTACTCAAGTGCATAGCTCCCTAAAGGAAATAGATAATTCAGTAGTACTCATCATAGAGCACACCTTATCATATAGGGTGTGATTGCTCCGCCCCGATATACCATCGTGCTATGGTGTATACGGAGGAGTAATGCTGAGAGAGAATCTCATTCTCTTTTAGAGTAGTCCAGGAATTCCATGCACAAGTATTCTCCTCCCTGATCTCATCATAGGACATAATACTTATTCCCGTATTTTGGTTCTCTACTTCTAAATCATATTCTGTGAATATCTCAAAAGGTTCGGACTTGTGTTTCAACAGGAACATTGGTCTGAATCTCGAAAGATCATCAGAGAATGTAATGAAGTACAAAGAACCAGTCCTGGCATATTTAGACAGGGGACCTTACATACATCAACATGTATCATCCCAAGAGTTCACTAACACTTTCTCTGTTTCCAGTAAATGGAGCTATGGTCATCTTATCTCTGTGACATGACTGGAAAGTTTTATAAGATGTAAATTCAAACTGATTTAAATATGCATCTAAAATGTAACTTAGCTAGTCGGGTCGCATTGATATGACCTAGTCTACAATGCCTCAAGAAGGATTCGTTCATTTCTGAACTCTTCCTCTTGTGTGTGTTCAGTATACTAAAGAACTGTAGTTTGATTTAGAACATCAATGCTTTTAGATAACGTGCCTGAACCGATCAACTTTTGATATAAGAAATGTTCAAAACATTATCCAACAATACAAAATTTTATCGTTTCTTTACTAATAAAGAGACAGATATGATTTTGTATATCAGGTTCGGTATCTAATAACATTCGTTCAGAATCAATGTATTTGGAATACAGGGTGACAGTGACCAACAGACTTGGCTGCAACACATGCCCCGTTTTCTGCCTCATGAAACTTATCACCCGTTCTCAGTTCTCTACCTTTCTGTAGCCCTATGTAACAGATTATATATCTAGGATCCTGATCCGGTATCAAATACCCAGGACATAGAGCATACAGAGAAACAGTTCTTTGTAATAAACACACCGGAAGGAGATGCATCATATGCACTTTCTTCGTTTGGGCGGCATGGGAATTCTGGTAATCCCCTATTTCCTGCTCCGTCTTATAACAATTATAAGTTGGAGCGGGACCAACGTTCCCCAGCTCAGTATAACTAGCGGGTTCGGTCAATATTCCGTATTATTATCTTGATTAAGGCGTGATATGGTCGCTACCAGGAGAGAGAGAGAAGAAAACACTCAGCGTGCGCTCTTTCAAGAATAGATTGGTTATTATTTTATCTAATCAGGATGGCTCCCACTGCTTTTTATCAAATCTTCCTTCAAACCCTAAAAGGAAAGACTAGCCGGGATTAATTACATACTACAAGTTCGCCAATCTTTCAGCCAGGCCAGTGTCGGTACTTTGAGGGAGGTCCCCCGTGCTTTCGCACGAACCTAATTAATGTAAACCTCATTTTCCCAGAGGCGTAACCTCGTTAACACCTACTTGATCGGCTAATTGTAATGTGTAAAACTCTCCCAGGAGTAACAATTACTCGCAGCGGGTATCGGGATCCAACTATCTCATAGAAGGTATGCAATCTCATTGCAAATTTCAACACTTGAAATTCCCGATAGAATTTTGCCCCTAGCGTCCTATGACCTTGACAGAGGTCAACAAACCATAGGATGCTAGTCAAGTTCAACCCGTCATTTCCTGATTGAAGTAAACCCACCCGCACGACCCTTGACAGAGGTCAACAAGGTCGCACGACTACCCTAAATCAATCACATCATATGCTTATACAGATAAGTACTAATCAGCTACCGCACACTACGCCTTGACAGAGGTCAACAAACGTAGCACGAATACTAACCAGTACATATCTGAAATGACGGAGGGCTACGACATGTTTTTAAGAAAACCTTTTGCGTAATGAACTTGATATCGTTGTAGAATCAAATGATTTTAAAATTGAGTGTTTTTTAGGCTTTTCTAGTTTTGCTAAAGGAGTCACTCCCGGTGAAGGGATCGTCGGTCTTTTCCTCGTCGAATGAGGTGCGGGATATATCACATATATCACTGTGCTAAGCAAAAACTATAGAAGCTATCAAAAGACAAACCGCGAGTTGTAGCATCTGCCAGCTATGGCTAAAGGAGTCACTCCCGGTGAAGGGATCTCGGTCCTTTCCTCATCGAATAAGGTGCAGGATATATCACATATACCGCTGTGCAAAGCAAGAACTGTAGCTACCTGTTTTATTTTGAAATTCGATTCTACAACATCTTAGGTTTCTTTTATTTTCATTAATCACATTAATGAAATCCCATCATTTATATACCTAAACATCACAGATAAATACGACGTACACTTATGCCATCCGCATTCGCCTCGATGTCTCCTCGTGCACCGTTAGGTTAGGTAACTAACGGCAGAGCGGGGCAGGGCTAGCGCGGGTGTAAAACATAAGTAACGCCTATATAATATATCATATATACTATATACAGTATCTATCACAAAACATCACATGATCACATCACAGATATCGCAGCAGAAGAATCATATGAAACATTGGATATACTAGGACGTCCGTGTTTTCAATACGAGCCAGTATAAAACCCGGATTCCACGGTCGATGAATAGCCAAACCCACACCCCTAGACCCCTACGAGAGCGGCAAGCAACCCTACCAATTCTAGAGTTAGGAGACCCGGACTCGACTCCTCGAGTTGGTCTCCCACTGGACTCCAGAACCCGGTTACTTGTGCTCCCCTCCTTGGGTCTATCCTAGTGCGGAAAAGTAAATAATATACAAAAGGTGACATCTTCCGCAACCTGGAAGTGTCCCAATAAAAGAATATTACATACAACTTTTTACATGAATGAAAATGAAAAACACTCAACTCACATAAAAACCCCCGGCTATTCAAACACGACGATCCAATATAACATATCCAGCAACACATAACATCACATGTCATCAACGTAAGTAAATATGCGCATCCCAATTGTCGTTGACATATAGCAACGAAACCGGCGATATCACATATTACACTTACGGTCACAGAAAAGAAAGTGTAAAACTACAACAGTTGGAATCCGCATCCTCTTTAGACATCGCATGCCTAATCGAATGAATTCCTTAGACATCGCATGCCTAACAATTATAAACCCCGCATTTTAGTCTCAAAATCGAAAACACTTTTCAATATCAAGTCGGGAAATTCAACAAGATTCCCGACATCCTGATCGAATGCTCGTCGCAAACTTTAGTAGGCGGCTGCACCCCCGATACCGTCGACGAAGTGCACCAAGGCGGAACACCGCTGCCGTGAGCACCCGAACGGATGCTTTCGGCGACGGGGTTCTCCTACAGTCACTTGGTCGGGGCTATGGAGTGAGGCTGTCTATTAAGTTTATCCGGCGAGTATCCGCATACGCTACGTGATTGCGACGGACTTTTGATCACATCAAAATTCCGTGGCAACCGATCAAGTGAGACTAAACCGCTAGATTTATAACATTAATTCAGTTATCTCATAACTACTTGTGAATTCGAATTATTGTATCACATTCCGGATAAGATAGAAAATGTTAAACTTTCCGATCGAACAATCGAACACCCAAGTTTTCCTGAAACAAGTTCAAAAACATTCAGTTCGTGCCTCAGTACCAACGGTCCAGCCGTAGAAGGGTCAAGCCAACGCCTCACATGTTGCACGCCGTACTACCCCAAACCCTAAGGTTCAAACGGCAGTTCAAGACGGTCACATAATCGAGTTAAGGTTTGTTGTCTTCTAGAGGGTCCATCGCGTTACTTGCACTACTTAGAATGTCTTTAAACCACGGAAAAATCCAACACTTGGAAATTTTCCGGCAGGGGAAAGATTGGGTATTTATATCCGGTCGAACTTTTTAACATATTCAAAAAAATATCCGGAAAGCCACACAGACAAAATTTGATAATCCGATCGAACATTTGAATCCCCAAAACAACCCCAGAAAATTCAACACTTGAATAATATTTAAAAATACCCAGAGAACTCAGCACTGAATAAAGGAAGTTACTGTGCAAAATTGGGTGGGTGACGTCATCATACGGCCGCAGAACCGCCGCAGAAGCCAGGCTTCTGCCGCGGTTCCGCCGCACTTTGGAGGAATCATGGACACGTGTTGTACAGTAATTCTTAGGATTCCCTGCTAATTTTTCTGCATATTTTTAATTTCGAAAAACTCCAGATTTTGGAAAAAGTCCTGAGAGCATGTTTGTGTTAGGGTTTCGGGTTCGTTCGGATTTCAAACTTCGTATACGCATCGCCTAAGGCTCTAGCTAGGCTCTGATACCACTGTAGGGTTCCTAGGCACGCTAATGAGGTCTCACAAGGCATCAACCATGCCATTTTCAAAAATTACGGGTGCCGAGAAACCCTAGACTACGGATCGTTAACTAGATGTCTAGGCGAAACAAAAACTAGTAAACTACTTTACTAAGAGAACGGAAATACAATCTTTGTAGATCCGGTCCTCCACCTCCATAGCTCCGTAATGAAGTCTCCTCGCTGTCCAAATGGAAAACCGGGCTCTAGCGTCGGCTTCATCGGAGAAATGGGCGGGCAAGGTCGTCGGCTTCGTGCCGAAGATGATCTACGTCGAGGCATCACAAGATCAAGCTCCCACTTCACCAAGTCATGAAACTTGTGAAGAAAACACACTCTACTACTTGTCAAGAGGTAGAGGATGAAGAAATAGGAAGTGGGTTCACTTTAGAATTGGATTTCTCACTCATTTCATCAATTCACCATTGATGAAGTCAAGCTTCTTCTTGAAGAAGAAGAAGAAGATGATAAAAATGTTATGATAAGAATAATAATAATAGAAAAGAAAATACAATCCTTATCATATACTAACCATGGTTTAGTGTAGAGATTTAATTAAGGTTAGATGGAGTGGTTAGGGTTAAGCATGAGACAAAATGGTCACTTAGTCAAAGCTTCATGAAGCTTCAAGATGCAAACAAAGAAAGCCACCATTTTTTTTTCATTATCATTTTATTTTCCAAAATGAATAAATAAATAAATGAATAAGAAAAGAAAACCCTAACCATTCATATAACCATGGTTTAACCTTTACACAAACCCAAGTAAACATGTATCATCAAACATGATACAAACTTGTGCACAAAAGTATATCACATATACAACTTGCACAATTCATGTGAGAAAATCCATTTAAAGTGAACCAATACTGGTTAATGCAAAGTAATATATCAAATATATAATTATACATTAAATCATTAAATCAACACTTGATTTAACGATCCGGTCATATCGCATATAACCGACTAGTATCCTATGTATCGGCTTACCGAATCAATCCTTGATTCGATAACTAGGTTATATCGCATACAACCTTTCGATACATTCATCGCGAGAATGAAATACGGTATCACATACACGCATTATTCTCGGTCCCGCACATATCTCATATGCGCTCCTATTTCGTTTCGCTTGAGCCAGGAAACCTCTGTGTAGGACTCTGAAGACTCGTCAATACGCCGGCAGCAGATGATGATCATATCAAACAACCACAAGCCGCAATCGGTCTGCTAAACGTAACGGCCACCCGGGTATTGAGCGATCAGAAGATCGACGAGCAAGCCCACTCACACTCCTGTGAATCCAACCAGTCAAACTTACCGTACAGTCCGGTCTCGTCGTCTGATATGTCGCATATCTCGCCTAGGGGTGGTAAACGTCAGACCCCAATAGCTCGATAAGTCGTGTCGATATGAGGCCTATAACAGTTCGAGAAACTACAGGTAACACTTACCAGTAAATCTCAGCAACCCTGGCCAGGGATTTCCGGTTATAGCCAATCGAACACTGCGCAACATCAACCCCCTATACCGGGAGAGACGAATCCCCTCCTATCGCTCATTACCTCCATGTGACTCGGGAATGTACCCAAAAACCACCGTTTTTCGCGCCCTCTTGTACGTGGTAAGATCGAAATCAAAGCACAGTAGGAACCACACAAGACTCTATGACGATCTCGGGTCAACAGACTACTCCGTACCAGTGTCACTAGAGAACTGCCATCTGACGTATGGTATAATACCATCTGGGAGTTCTCGGCGAGTCCGTCCAGTGTAACCAGTCTCCACTGAGCACCCGTATATCATCTCTGATGCCAAACACCAATGGATATGGGATCATCCATCGCCCATCTGTATGGGTCGAGAAGGTATACGCTAGTTTACTCTGGTATATCGATGCCCCGTCTCGATATACCCACGACTAGGGACCTTGAAGGATGTACTTATGGACTACCATGTCCCCACTAGTATGATCCGCATCATAGTCCAGGTAGTCAAGTACACATCCTAAGGGCTTTACCAACATGTAACAGAGCGACAATCAGTATACACGTTAAGGTAAAGAGTAACCAGATAGCATACTATCATGTCGAGCAAGAAAGTCCTCCCTATATATGTCCCAGTATCCACTACAATATACATCCAATGTACAGTAACGACCTCTAGGGCATACATATAACTAACATTCACTTCTTGGGCTAAGTCAAAATAAGGGAAGAGTATTGATATTTTTATTAGAGTATAAGTTTGAAAAATAGTTCCTAGCTTAAGTCTAGATTCTGAAAACGTATACCCTACAATTTGCACAATCACGCACTTTGAAACTTGGAATAGTAGAAGAGACCTTGAATTGCTCTTGTCTAAAGTCCTTAGTACGAAGAAAATAAAGAAAAAAGAGTGAATAAAGAAAAGAAAAAAATTAACACTGGTTTTTGTGATTACTTAAGACTGCAAAAATAGAAAAATATTTAGCGAGGGTGCTTCATCACCTAGTGCCTTAGACCAACTGGTTTGGGAGTCACTGCTAAAAGCCTTGGGTGTTGCAAGACTAGGAATTACGTCTTAAAGTGCAAACGCATCTTGTAATCTGTCGTTGGTACCTCAAGAAGTATTAACGGTCGCATGAAGGATGTGTAAGCAAAATTCAATTAAAAATTCACCAACTAATTAGTACTTTGGACAACGGATAAGGGTATGATTGCTTGATTTGAATTTCCAAGTGTAGGGGTGATATTTACACACACGTGGGGATATGTGATTAGAGTTTAGATGAGAGAAAGGAATGAAGAATAAAACTTGTATCTTTAGTAGGGTTGATAGAAATTCCTGAGTGGAGATGTAACCCTAGAACGAAAACTTAGGAGATGCCGAAAGCTAAGTAGATCTACATAACATATATAATCTTAAGTTAAATAATGAGGAAGTGTGAAGAATGTGGGTGGATAATTTACGGGTCAAAGATAATAGAATTCCTTGTTGGGAAAACCTAATTGGAGAACAAAAGTCGAAAGGCCGAATTGATAGGATTTTGTGGGTGTAATCCGCTGAAAACCCTCAGGAGACAACACTCCTCCTACTAGGGACACCTAGAGGTTTAACGGCTTGTTGCACGTGCTCAGTGCAATCGCGTTTCCCTGCGAAAGTGTGGTTAGGATTTTAGTGAATAAAAATAAGTTTGCTCGAGGACGAGCAAAAGATAAGTTTGGGGGTATTTGTTCACATCATAATATTGCATTATTATATTCCCCATTCTAATTCTTTTTATAAATAAACAGGTGCTTTTGACGCATGTCTGCTACATGTTACAGGTTACAGGTTCTTGGACAGGAAAAAGTGAAAACAATGAAAAGACGATGCAAAAGTGGACTTTTGACCAACAATTAGGAGGATCTCAGTCAAGCCTAGACGAAGAACAGTTCACAATCAACAAGGCAACGCAAGATCCAAAATGTCAAGGCAAACGGTTAAAAGATCACTACAAGTTTTCGCTGGAGATCTGGAGCTAATGTAGAAGCCCAATTGATAAAAGAACCAAAGAACCAGAAGACCCAAAAGACCTAGAACAAAACCCTGAAATTTCAGCAATCAAGCTCATCAAAGGGCCGCGGAACCGCGGCCCAAGCCCACCATTGCCGCGGTTCCGCGGCCAGAAGAAGAGAAAAGAAAAATAATTTTTTACCAAAAGTTTGGTGCGGCGCTGAAAAGATTTCCTGAGGGTATATTTGTAATTGTAGACATGTGGATCAAAATGTAACCCTAGGGTTTCCTATTCTTTATAAATAGGAACCCAAAACATTGTATTTTCTTTATGCCTCCTTTTAATAAAAATTCCAAAATTCTTTATGGAGAGCATCGGTGCCTCTCTTCAATTCTGAAATTCAGATCTGACAACCCTGCATGGATGATTGGAGAAATGCATCTGTAAAGTAAGTAGATTTGTTTATTTTTTTGCCCTAGATAATTTCAATTCATGCCCTAGATTAAATTTATTTTCCTGCCCTAGTTATAACTTTCAATTAATTGACCTAGGTAGAATAATTTAGGATTTTAGATTTAATAATCAATCCGAACACCCTTCGGAATTAACTCGTATGAACGAATCGGAAATTCACAAAATCCCTGTGGACCGACCCGTACTCACCGGCTAGCTACCAAGCGACGCCGTTCTTGATTGCGGTTACTAGATAGTTTTGAGATAAATCAGGTCTTCAGGTCCGTGAGCTCAAAATAGCTGGTCTCTGTAAGGACGTTGCCCCCTACAGATGACCCGATAGCCAACCTCGCTTGAAGCAATTCGTTCGAGGTCTCAAATCTTGCGATACGAGATTGCTCTCCATATAAATCTTTGTTTTGGAGGAAGATAGAAACTAAGTCCATCTTCTCGTGCTCCCTCTGGTTTGCACCATCAACTAAGGCTAACACGATGCACTTGGCTTTCGCACGGTCTTTTTCCGATGTCTTACGGATATCACTATCCGTGACAGGGGAAACTGGTCCTGAGACGGCAGGGGTTTGATTAGTTAAGAGGTGTCCCAGCTTGTCATGGGTAATGGACATCTGGAAAGACCTTTGCTAATAATAAAAGTCAGGTTCAGTCATTTTATTATCTAGATGTAACCTATGTGTGGTCACTGGGTCGCTACAATTAAGAGAGAGAGAAGAAAACACTCAGCATGATGCTCTTGCAAGTTTAGATTGGTTTTTAATTTATCTAAACAAGATGGCTCCCACTGTCTCTCGTATCCCTCCTCAAACCAAAAAGGAAGAATTAGTCGGGATCAATCTCACCGTACAATACTTGCTTAACCGTTCAACCAGGCTAGGTCGGTACTTCGAGGGAGGTTTTCGAACGCTTTCGCGAAGTTCCTTAATTAAATAACCACTTTTCCATGGGGGCATAGCCCCGCTAACACCTTTCTAGACACCTACTTGGTTTATAGCATTGATCGTTAAGTGTGAAAGTTCCCGAGGAGTAGCATATACTCACAGTAGGATCGGGATCCAAATATCATCGCGTGACAAAACTGAAGGAATCCTATCAGAATCATCACACTCCAAATGGTATGCAGCACTAGCAAGTTTCAGGTTCTTTTGAAACTCCCGAAGTGGATTTTTGCCCCATGCTATTATGACCTTCATGAAGGTCAACAAATCATAAGTCACATGTCAAGTTCTACCCGTCATTATCCAGGGTAATTTGAACCCACCCGTATATACCCTTGACGAAGGTCAACAAGGTAATACGACTGTCCCAAACCAACGCATCTATCTATGCTACATATGAACATCCAACAGCTACCAATCACTATGCCTTGACGAAGGTCAACAAACATAGCTTGAATACTATTGAATATTCCTACGAAACGATGGAGGGCTATGAATGGTTTTGGCGAAACCGTGAACATAGTGAACTTGATATGATCGATGGAACGAGATAGCTTTTAAAAGGAGTGTCTTAAGCTCCGCGTTTAAACGTTATTTTTGAAAAGAAACCGAGTGGTTTTTGAAAGTGTTCCAACGACTTTTACTTGGTTTATTTTTTCTTGCATTAATTCCAATGCGTCCCATCATTTAATCCTACCATTGCAGAAAACAACCAAAATATGACGTACGCTTATGCCATCCGCATTCTCCATGGGGCCCTGTCATTACACGTTAGGTTACTTAACTAACGACAGAGCGGGGGATGGACTAGCGCGGATGTAAAACATAAGCAACGCCTAAATAATATCATATATAGATATATTGCAATTATAGCCATTTCAGATCACAGATGAACACGTTCGATATACTAGAAATCCGCAATTCGTACGAGCCTGTAACGAAAAGCGGATTACACCGTCACGGTGAATAGCCAATACCCCACCCAAGACCCCTACGGGTGCGGCAAACTACCCGCCAAGTACCCGAAGCGAAGCAACCACCCTTAACTCATGAGTAGGCCACCCTGCACTTCGAGATACCCGGTAGTTTGTGCACCCCACCTTGGGTCTATCCTAGAAGTAAAAACCGTAAAAAGAAATTATACAATGACGGCTACAACCCCGACCCGGTTGTAGGGCCATACAAATAATATTACATCAACTTACATATTACAAGAATTGAAAGAAAAGAAAACTCTCATCTCACAACCCCCGGCTATTCACCCGCGACAATCCAATGAATTAATATACACATACCATCAACATTACAGATCACAGATATTATAACCCCCACTAATCGACGTATAGCGATTAGCAGACATTCAATACATATAACACATCACAAATTTCAACCCGTCAGCTTAAGTCTTTAGAAACTCGATCAAAATACGGTTTTTTAATCCCCAAAAACAAATTTTGCTTTCTGGAAAATCTTGGCAGAAAAATCATATTGTAAAAATCCCAAAACAACCCCAGCACCACACTGCAAGAAACCTTTTCCTCGACCGAGTCAACTCGGCCGCGGAACCGCGGCGGGAGCATGCTCCCGCCGCGTTTCCGCGGCACTTTGATCAATTCGATGGACCAAATTTCTTGGGTGTTTAAAAAAAAGCCTGAGCCGATTCTTAAGATAAGATTTATCATTTTTTGGACAGAAAAAAATTCGGCAGAAACTTGATTTTCCGGGTTCGTTTCGCGACTTTTTCTTTGATCGAACTTCTAGTTACTTTGCTAACATATTAGATAGTGTTTAACTAGGCTCTGATACCACTGTAAGTCCATGCTACCTCTCCCGGTACTTACGGGCTTGCGGAAATAGTGAAAAACGATTTTTCAAGAGGTGATAACATGGACTCAAAATACGGATCTTTGTTAAACAACTACCTAACAACCTAACTAGGAGTTTTACCTACTCGGTTAGGGGGTTATACCTTACTTGAACTCCTTCGTCTTCAACTCCTTGCGTTGTCCGGATCGCCCTCACCTCGTCGTCTCCTCGCGCCGAAGATGGATCCACCCGAAAGCTTCTACCTTTTGGCTTCTTCTTCGAACTTGAAGAAACTAGAACACTTGGCTTGCTAGGCCTTGTGAACTAGGATGAGTAGAGAATTGTTTTGGTGTTTTTATCTCTAAGGAAATGTTTTTCAACACATGAGAGAGGGTTGCTTTGAGCTAGAGAGAGCAAGAGGAAGAGGGAGAGCTTGAACAAGAGAGAGCTCAAGAGAGAGAAAACAACCCAAAGAATGAGCATCACTTTTCTCAACCTCTCTCTCATAATCCAAAAAGAATAATAATAACAATAGTAATTGAGTATTATGTGATGGTTCATATCATATCAAGTGGCATTATCATTTCATGCACTCATTTTGCAAAGCTCAACAAGCAAGCAAAAGTCTTTGCATGAAATGATAACCATTGTAATGATGATGGTCAACTAGTCCAACTTAGTCAACCGGTCAGCCAAGTCAACAAGTCAACAACGTCAACCTTTCAACCCAACCATGGCACAATAATACTTAATTAATATTATCATTAATTATATTTCTTATTCTCATTAGGGTTTAGCAAAAGTCAATGGTCAACAGTCAACAGTCAACAACCCCAATGAGAATCCTCTGCCTCTCACTCTGTCAACTGTGCATACACACCCGCATCCGCGTTCCGAGGAACACGAATACAAACGAGATAAAACTAACCCCAAAACATACACTAGTATCTTGCTTAAACCAAAGCCCGCTAGTGTTAACTGTCCGGACACTAAACGTGTACAAGTGCACGGATGTGACCGAACCCTGTCGCAAAACCATGCGATCTCTACTCTTTTGCCTAAAAGCGAATAGCTCTCTGTGTGAGACTCTAAAAACTCGACACTACGCTGGCAGTGGGTTTAACCATAGACCGCAAGCGGCACTAGCTGTGCGTAACGGCCCCAAGGCAGATGCCGATAAGAAGACGTACGAGGTGAAACCCATCTGAACTCCTACTGAGCCTGAATGTGACAGTCTCCGTACAGTCCGGTCTGTTCCTCTGATACATCGCATGGAGGGCCTAGGGTGGCGGTAAACGTCATTCGCCTAATAGCGGTACAAGTCGTGTCGGTGTGTAGCCCAGAACAATCTGAGATAACACTGGAAACCTACCAGTATATCTCGCTTGCCCTTGCCAGGGACTACATGTGTAATGGCTCTCCTAGACACAGCGCGATGTCAACCCCCAATACCGGGAGTGACGAATCCTGTCTAACCGTCACTGCCTCCAAGTGCTTCGGGACTGCACCCAACTACTACCTGTTTGCATGACTCCTTTGAGCCGTGGTAGGGTAGTAATCAAAGTACAGTAGGAACACACTCGAGGCGAAATGACAGTGTCAAGTCAGCGGACTAAGCTGTACTCACGTCACCTGGGAACTGATAACTGACGATAGGTATAGTACCAACCAATCAGTTCCCGACGAGTCCTGTCCAGTGTACTCGTAACCTAACGAGCACCCGCAAACTATCTCAAGTACGACGTACTGACGGCTGTGGGACAGACCGTCTCCCCTGCTGGGATGAGAAGCGCATACGCTAGTCTACTCCGGAGTATCGATGCCCTGTCTCGATAGTCCTACGACTAGGGACCTGTATAAGGATGTGCTTATAGATTACCTAGCCCCCACGAGTGTGACTGCCATCACAACGCTGCTAATCAAGGAAAGATCCTAAGGGCTCTACTAATATGTATAAGCAATATGCTAAAAGAAACACATGCACATATTAAAGTAGAAACAAACCAAGTAGCATACTACCATTTTGAGGAAGATTGTCTACACAAGGTGAATATCCCAAGCTTCCATTAAGTAATATACAAACTAGTATGATACAGTAATGTCTTCTAAGGCATATACACTAACAGTACGGGTGCTCAGTGGAGACTGGGTACACTGAACGGACTCGCCGAGAACTCCTAGATGGTATTATACCTATCGTCAGATAGCAGTTCTCCGGTGACACTGGTACAGGTTCGTCTGTAGACCCGAGATCGTCATAGAGTCTTGTGTGATTCCCACTGTGCTTTGATTTCCACCTTACCACGTCCAAGAGGGCATGCAAAATGGTGCCTTTCGGGTATAGTCCCAAATCACATGGTGGCAATGAGCGATAGGAGGGGTTTCTTCTCTCCCGGTATAGGGAGTTTATGTTGTGCTGTATTCGATTGGCTATAACTGGAAGTCCCTGGACAGGGCTGATATGGAGTGCTACTGGTAAGAGTTATCAGTAGTTTCTCGACCCGTTTTGAGCCTCACATCATCACGACTTATCGGTTACTGGGGTCTGACGTTTGCCACCCCTAGACTTGATATGCGACATATCAGACGAAGAGACCGGATGGTACGGTAGTGTTACTGATTGGATTCTCAGGAGAATGTACAGGCTTGCTTGTTGATCTTCTGATCGCTCAATACCTAGGTGGCTGTTACGTTTAGCTGACCGCTTATATCTTGTCGGTGTATGATATGATCATCACCTACTGCCAGCGTATTCACGATTCTTCATAGTCCTACACAGAAGTTTCCTGGCTTAGGAAAAACGGAGTAGGAGCACATATGTGATATTTGCGGGACCAAGAATAATATGATATGAGATACCGTAGTCTATTCTCGCGATACGAGATATCGGCCGGGTATATGTGATATATCCGGGTCAACGGATCATGTGTTGATTCGATGAAATGGTACATGTTATATTAGTTAGTTATATGCAATATAGATGGATTGTCGGATCAAGTGTTGATTCGATAATTTAATGTATAATTATATATGTGATATATTACATTACGTTAACTAATATAAGCTTGCTTTTTTGATTCATTTTCTCACTGGATAATACATTGATGTATATGCGATATATGTTAATTGTATTATATTCTTTTGTTGCAAAATATATTGTATATGTGATATATAATATTGTAACATGTTAGGGTTACAAATGCAACATGGTTGTTGAGTTTAAATCAAGTTAGGGTTTGGATTAGGGTTAGCTTTTGGGTTAGCTTTTGGATGAGGTTCATGGATGCTTCATGAAGCTTTGACTTTGCCTTTTTCTTTGATATTTTGTGAAGATATTTGTTAACCCAACCCAAACCCTTAACCTATGGTTTATTCTCTACAATGGTTAAGACTCTCATTCTTAACTCATGGTTGCAATTGTAACCACAACAATAATTCATTATTCATCACAAAAGGTTTAGCTTCATCTTCTTCTTCTTCTTGCTCTTGAAAAAGCTTCACTAGTTTTTGTGTTTGTGATGATAAATGGTGAGAAATTGAAAACAAAAGAGAACAAAATTCCTACTTCATCATCCCCGTCTATTCTAGCCACTTAGATTAGGGTGTTCACTTCACTAATACTTGATTAGTGAAGTGCAAGCTTGGGTTAGAGATTCTTCAAGGTAGATCATCTTAGACCAAGAAGACTTCAAGCAAGATACATCATTCATCTCTTGGAGCCTCACGAGAGTCGGAGTTCTTGATGATCGCAGCGAAGGGACCTCAATAAGGAGCTAATAAAGCGAAGGAACGGACTACAAAGGTTGTAATCCTAATCTCTTTAGTTCTTTGTATGTGATACAAACTTGTTACCCTAGAATTTCTAGTAAAGATTCATAGTTTGCTTGCTTTGCACCTCACCAAATTTTAAAGTGGCATGAGTGATTCTACCAAACCCTAGACTAGGTGCAAGGGAAGCCCAACACTAATTTCCAACTAATTTTGATTTACTTTAAATAAATAAAGCCCACATTATCATAAGCATGGCGTGAGTCTCATACACCCATGTTGTATGTAGCAACAAGCATGACACAATAATATATATCATATATATATTAAGTGTACACATGTGAGAAAAAGAAATACTTAAGTGAGATAATATTAGTTAATGTATGTCCGTATATCAAATATATAATTATACATTAAATTATTAAATCAACACTTGAATTGATAATTCGGTTATATCACATATAACCGACTAATATCATATGTATCAACTTATCGAATCAACACTTGATTCGATAACCTGGCTATATCACATATAACTAACCGATATAATATAACGCGAGAATAGAATACGGTATCACATACACGTATTAATCTCGGTCCGGCACATATTGTTAGTGTATATGCCCTAGAGACCATTACTGTATCATACTAGTGTGTATATTACTTAATGGAAGCTTGGGATATTCACCTTGTATTGACATTCTTGCTCAAAATAGTAGTATGCTACTTGGTTTGTTTCTGCTTTAATGTTTGCATGTGTTTCTTTTAGCATATCCCCTTTACACATTAGTGGAGCCCTTAGGATCTTTGCTTGATTACCAGCGTTGTGATGGCAGTCACACTCGTGGGGGCTGGGTAATCCATAAGCATATCCTTATGCAGGTCCCTACTCACAGGACTATCGAGAAAGGGGATCGATACTCCGGAGTAGACTAGCGTATGCGCTTCTTATCCCAGCTTGGGAGACAGTCTGTCCCACAGCCGTCAGTACGTCGTACTTGAGATAGTATGCGGGTGCTCGTTAGGTTACGAATACACTGGACAGGAATCGTTAGGAACTGTTGGTTGGTATTATACCTATCGTCAGTTATCAGTTCCCAGGTGACATGAGTACAGCTTAGTCCGTTGACTTGACACTGTCACTTCGCCTCGAGTGTGTTCCCACTGTACTTTGATTACTACCCTACCACGGCTCAAAGGAGTCATGCAAACAGGTAGTTTTTGGGTGCATTCCCGAAGCACTTGGAGGCAGTGACGGTTAGACAGGATTCGTCTCTCCCGGTATTGGGAGTTGATATCGCGCTGTGTCTAGGAGAGCCATTACACAAAGTCCCTGGCCAGGGCAAGCGAGATAGACTGGTTGGTTTCCATTGTTATCTCAGGTGTTCTGGGCTACACTTCGAAACGACTTGTACCGCTAGTAGGGGACTGACGTTTACCGCCCCCTAGGCCCGCCATGCGATGTTCTTAGACGAACAGACCGGACTGTACGGAGACTGTCACATTCAGTTTTAGTAGGAGTTCAGATGGGTTTACCTCGTCAGTCTTCTTATCGGCATCTACCTGGGGACTGTTACGTACAGCTAGTGTCGCTTGCGGTCTGTGGTCAAACCAACTGCCAGCGTAGTGTCGAGTCTTTAGAGTCCCACACAGAGGGTTATTCGCCTTTAGGCAAAATGAGTAAAGGTCGCATGGTTTTGCGACGGGGTTCGTTCACATCCGCGCACTTGTGCACGTTTGGTGTCCGGACAGCTTATACTAGTGGGCTTTGGTTTAAGCTGTATCCTACTATATGATTTGGGATTGGTTTTTTCTCATTGTATTCGTGTTCCTCGGAACACGGATAGGGGTGTGTATGCACAGCTGACTGAGGCAGAGGCAGAGGACATTCATTAGGGTTGATGACCATTGTCATTTTCTTAACCCTAATGTTTATGTGTGAAATATGATTTATTAATATTTGTTAATTATAATTGTTCATGGTTAGGGTTGTTGACCATTAGACAATACTTGACTTGTTGACCTAGGTGGACAAGTTGATCATCAACATTCCATATGAAAGATGCTCTTTGATCCTTGCAAAAGCATTTAATGTGAAATGATAATGGTCATTTCTTGACTAACCATCACAATTAACTTTAGCTAATTTTCTATTTTTCATAATTCACATATATGTGAGAAGGTTGGATTATTCTTCTCACTTTATCATTCTCATTCTCTCTCATCCTCTTCCTCTCTCTCTAGCTCTCCCCTCTCATGAGTTGAGAACCATTTGCGCTTGAGATAATCAATTCAAAAATACTCTCTACTCTTTCTAAGGTTCTAGGTTTAGCACACCAAGCACCTTAGTTACTTCTAGTTTGAGGTCGGAGCCAAAGGTAGAGGCCCTCGGGTGGATCTTTCTTCGGCAAGAAAAGGCGACAAGGAGAACCCGTTCTTTCACTCCAAGGAGCAAGAAGAGAAGGACTTGAAGACCTAGGTAAACCCCCCTTTCCGAGTAGCTAACTCTTTTAGCTTTGTAGTTAGTTTTTGTTTAGCAAAGAACCCTCCTTTACATAGTCCATGTTGCCTAGTGTTGTAAAAATCCGATTTTTCATAACGTTTTCGCTTCCCTGTGTTGGAGATAGTGCCCTCAGAGTCAATTATTGGATCACAGGCACGTGATTGCAATGATTGAGGGAGGACCTGTCCCAGTAGGACAGTCTTACCCGAGATGATAGTATGCTATCTGGTTTATCTTTATCATCGTGTACTGCTTTAGGTGACCTGACAGGTCACTATTACACGTTGATAGAGCCCCTAGGATTCTTGCTTGACCACCAGCAGTATGAGGGCGATCATATAAGTGGGAGCTGGTAGTCTATAAGCACATCCTTAAAAGGTTCCTAGTCGTGGAAGTTTCGAGACAGGGCATCGATACTCCAGAGTAGACTAGTGTATACAGTCGAGACCCCGACGAGGGGCGGTGGCCGGTCTCACAAGCCATTGGTGTCAGTTGGATCACCTAAGATGTATACAGGTGCTCATTGGGTTATGAGTACACCGGACAGGACTCGCCGAGAACATGCTAGTTGGTCTTATACCTGACGTCAGATGGCAGTTCCCTGGTGACATGTGTACAGGTTAGTTCATCGACCTGTGGATCGTCATTTGTCTCGTATGAGTTCCCACTGTACTTTGATTACTACCCTACCACGCTCAAAGGAGACGTGCAAACAGGTTTTAGTTGGGTACAGTCCCGAGCCACATGGAGGCAGTGAGCGGATCTTCAGGGGTTCGTCTCTCCTGGTATTGGGGGTGAGGTCGCGCTGTGTCTAGGAGAGCCATTACACGAAGCCCTCGGCCGAGGCAGGAGATTTACTGGTAGGTATTCCAGTAGTATCTCAGGGTGTTCTGGGCTACACTCCGACACGACTTTTACCGCTTTTGGGGGTTTGACTTTTACCAACCCCCTAGGCCTGCCATGTGATACTCATAGACGAACGGACCGGACTGTATGGATATTGTCACTGACAGGCTCAGTAGGGTGTCAGGATGAGTTCGCTCATCGACGTCCCTTTTGGTCAATACCTGGTAGCCTGTTACGTATTGGCTTATACCTCTGACGTGCTAGTGGTTAAATCCACAACCACGGTGTTGACGAGTCTTTAGAGTCCCCCACATTCAGTTACTCAAGCTTTCGGGCGAAAAGCTGTAGAGGCCGTATGGAGATATGGCAAGGTCCGATCAGATACGTGCGGTATTGCACGGATCAGGATCGGACAGTTCGTACTTGAGGCCGTACGGATATATGGCAGGGTTCGATCAGATACGTACGGTATTGCACGGATCAGGATCGGACGGATATTACTAGCCGGCTTTGGTTTAAGCCGGATCCTAGTATAGTAAAGTGTAGACTTTGTCTCATTGCATTTGTATTTCGGTCGGAATACAAATGCGGGTGTGTATGCACAGTAGCGGGGTTTTCCTGTGATTTATTACGGGACCAGTTTTCAGGAGTTGCCAGTTTGCTTTCCGTTTCGGCCATATTTTTTTGTATCCTTCATTGGCCGAAGATTGGTGGAGGAGGGCTTATTTGCCTTTGTGCAAATAAGCATTTGTGGAGGGTGTTCTTTGCATTTTGTTGGATCATGATGATGAACCATCCCTTGACCATTTGACTTCTTCATCCATCATGGCTTGACTTTTATATGATATGGTTGTTGATGATGGCATGACTTTTGGAAGTGATGATTGTTGTTTGAGTGTTGGACTTTCCTAGCTATCATTTCTTTGCGTGATAACCTTCCTCTATCTCTTGTATGATGGGTGAGTGGCTCCCATTTTTTGGGGAACACTCTCATTCTCACTCTCCCCTCACTTGTGATGGCCGGCCATTCCTCATGGGGCTGCCCAAAATTTGTAGTGTGGGATTTTGGTTTATTTCATGTTGGAAAAATCCCACAACACCATCTCCAAAAAGCTTAGTTCATTTCCTCCACCAATGGCAACTCCCAAAACCCCTAGAGACACAAATAGCTCACTACACATTCTACAGCAAACCTTGGGCATGTCGACTAGCCAGCTTCGTGCCCGAGTTGCCTCGGCATAGAGGTGAGAGCCCGTAAAAGATGTAGGCGATGTGGTGCACTTCCGGGGACGAGGTGGAGACAGGACATTCCATGGGAGATCGGGACGACGATGAGAAGTCCGGAGGACTCGGATCAGTCGGTATATCTCTATTCCCCATCTTGTAGTTAGCTAGGAATAGTTAATGGTTCGATCCGGGTGTTTAGTGCGCGGTGGTGCCGGTTTGCTAGTTTGCAAAATTAAAGTTTTTCGCTTCCGCATTTGGCCTCGGGATGGAGGCCGGGACGCCGCCGTGCACTTACAGTGGTATCAGAGCCTCGCCATTAACTTAGTCTAGCTTTGTCTAATGTGTTTTACATTTCCGATCGAACAATTTTCCAAAAACCGTATTTTTCTTCACATCAGTTTCTGTCGAAATTTTTTGAAGTCCGAAAATTTTTCAGGTTGTTTCAGAATGATGTGTAGGAAATTCTAAGAGTTTTGTGAAAAGTTGGGCTCGTGAACAGTCCAAACCACCGCGGAACCGCGGCCAAACCCATGCTTGGGCCGCGGTTCCACCGCGACTTTAACAGTTCAGTCCCCCAAACTTTTGCAGAATGTTCCTGAGTTGAAAATATGGTTTCTGGAATGTTATTTTTGGGCCCAGATTTCTTGATGTGCTACAGTAGTACTTGGGGGCCCACTTGTTTAAATTTGATCGATCGGATATTTTAAACACATTATTTCACAGTATTTACATTATATCTGCGACCGTGAATGTCACTTGATCGGTAAATCCTGTCTGACTGCTATAGCCCGGTTAGACGGATTTGCGAACGTGACTTTCACGTTGATGTTCTGTGTTTTGCTGTGATGTTGCGGATCGGTCGTGGGGATAGCCTGGATGCAATTCTAGTACAGTTTTGTTGTATTATGTACATTTGATATTGCGGGACGAGCGTCCGACATGTGGACTGCCATCACTGCCTGTTTGTATTATTATTTTGGGGCACGACCAGCTTGCGGTCGATGTATCCGTTGTATGTATATTTTACTTTCTGTACTAGGATTGCCCCGCGGAGGGGTGCACGGATAGCCGGGTTCTAGAGAGCAACAAGCCCGCATCTCATGGCATTGAGACGGAGGGGGCTTTACTCTAGAATTGGCGGGCTGTTCACCGCACTCGTAGGGGGTACAGGTTGACCCAGGAGGGGTGCCCAAGTTACCGGATTTTGTGAAGTGTTGGGTGGTCCATTCACGTTGCTGAAGGGGGCTGCCTCGCTTCAGGTTTTCGCGGGTAACTTTCCGCGCCCGTAGGGGTCTAGGATTTCATTGCACAGGCTATCCACACGACCAGGGGAACGTCAGGTTTTAGTAGTGGCTCTGTGAAACCCGGGGATCCCAGATATCTGTATTGTTTCTGTGATGCTGTACATTTCTGTGATGTTGCATTTTATCACGCCTTGAGCGAATATAATATATTGGTATATATATTAGTAGATGTTGTATATGTTTTGCATCCGCGCTAGTCCAGTCCCCGCTCTGTCGTTAGTTAGCTAACCTAACGGGTAATGACGGGACCCAGTGGCGAATGCGGATGGCATATACGTACGTCATATTATTTTTGTTCTTTGTGGTGTGATCAATTGATGGGACTGCATTGATTCAGATCAATGCAAGTTAAAAACAAACCTAATATGATGTTGTTGGAACACTTTTCAAAAAGCTGTTATTGCAAGGACGTTCTCTTTTGTTTTGCATCGTGGTATTCAGTTGGAATATCCTGCTCCTCAGTTGACGAGGCAAGGGCCGAGATCCCTTCACCGGGAGTGACCCCTTGGACAAAAAGTTTGCGTCAGGGCATTAACTTCACTATAGCCGATTACTTTTTGCTTTGCACCGTGGTATTCAGTTGGAATATCCTGCACCTCATTCTACGGGGAAAGTGCCGAGATCCCTTCACCGGGAGTGACCTCTTTAGCAAAGGTTTTCGTTACTATATTTTTATAAAAGCTATCCGTTCCTTCAACGAGATCAAGTTCACTACGTTAAAGGTTTTCGCCAGAAACCATTCGTAGCCTTCCGTCGTTTCATATGGATGGTCAATAGTATTCATGCTGTGTATGTTGGCCAAAGTCAAGGCACAGTGATTGGTAGCTATTGGGGTATTCATATGCAGCATAGATAGATGCGTTGGTTTGGGACAGTCGTACTGCCATTTTGGCCAAAGTCAAGGGTAGGTACGGGTGGATTCAAATTAACCTGGAGAATGACGGGTAGAACTTGACATGTGACTTATGATATGTTGGCTAAAGTTAAGGTCATAAGAGCATGGGGTAAAAATCACATCGGGAGTTTCAAAAGAACTGAAACTTGCCAGATATGTGCATACCTTCTGGAGTGTGACACCGTGAGCGGATTCCGTCACGTTATCATGCGATTATAGTTGGATCCTGATTCCCACTGATGAGTTGGTTTACTCCTCGGGTGACCCCGACTAAATCTTCTTTTAGGTTTGGAGGAGAATTTGGGGTTACAGTGGAAGGTTTCCAGATTAGATAAATTGGTAACCATTCTGATCTAGGTTAGAGTGCACGCTGAGTGTTTCTTTTCTCTCTCTCTTTGGCAGCGACCATTGACCCTACCCTAAGACTATGACTCAGTGACCAAGTTGACCGAACCTTCTTAAACACTGGCTTTTTGATTGTCAGAGTTTCGAACCTCATTGCCACTCCTACTTTTACCCTTTTCTCCAGGACACCCCGTATTACTACGAACGTCCACTTCCATTGGACAAAACCATCGTATGGTTAGATACGAACTCGAAAGAATTTACTCGAGGATGGTTTCAGGTTCTAGAGGAAACGGATAGGACTATTCAGTTGTCTTTTCCTTCTACCTTCTCTCAGGTTGCGAGTACCCCTTAGATTAGGGGATAGTACACCTATTACACAAATTGGATAGTCTTCTTCCAAACCTTAGGCTGGTGCCGAACGGTGGGGAATGAAGAAAACCAATTAGCATAACGATGGTGTGCAGAAGGTATTAAGAAAAGACAAAGAAAGGGATTAGTAAGAGGGCAAAGTAAATTGCAACTGATATTCACGACCAAACCAGGTATTTCATTACCACTCCCATTTCACCTTTGTATTTCTCCAGGACACTCCGTATCACTACGAAGATCCACAGTTTATTGGATACTCCATTGTATGGTTATATACGAACTCGAAAGGAACTTGTTCCAGTTCGGAGATGGATTCTGGTTCAGGAGAAATAGGAATAAGGTTTATTCGGTTGTCTTTTATCTTCACCTTCTCTCGCATTGCGAGTGCTCCAAGGATTAGGTCAGTACACCCATTATACTTATTGGATAGTCTTCTTCCAAACCATAGGCTGGTGCCGAACGGTAGGGAAGGAAGAAAACCATTTGGCCTAACGGGTGTGCAGAAGGTAATGACTAAAGACATATAAAGGGATTTAGAGAGGTGGCAAAGAATTATACGGTTACAGTCGAGAATCTGGAAGAGGCATTACTAGGAATACCGGGATACCCTATCGAAACATTTCAATGTTTCAGTTTCACTGTGTACTGTTAAAGGAAAACTGATTTCCCGATTAGATACTTACTCCAGGGTATGTATTTACCAGGTATGATTCTCACATCTGTGTGGTTTTACAGATGATGAGTGGGAGTAAGTTATTGGGAATTAGGTGATCATCCTCATTATATCGGGATTCGTTATAATCGGTGATATTTGAGGAAGTCACCTGGGTTGTTTGCCGGTCGGCAAATATTTGGTTATGAATATCCGCTGTTATGCACCAATTTCAAATTGATATATCTGTACGTCTATTTTTATAGAGTGAGACATATCTTTTTGAAATTATGTCTGTGACATTTACCTATATCAGTGGATGGTTAGGTAAGGAGCTTTAAACAGCGGTGTAATTCTTCTTAACCATAAGTACAGTTTTCAACCTACGACACATAGTGAATGAGTTATCAGACTCAAGGGACTTATACAGAGTATTGTATGTTGTCCAGGGTCACTCAGGACAGAGGGGTTGGTCCTCGTACTATATTCGGTTTACTTATAACTTCTATAGTTTTTAGACAGGTGTTTCGTGGAAACACAGGGTCCGAATTTTGAGAAGTTATAGGTATTTGAATAGAGTAGAGAACCAGGTGTAGCAAGTATCGGGATTCTTCAAAGTGATCGAAGATGTAGATACTTGTATATGGTATTCAGTTGATAGTAATGGTTAGGAGAACTTGCTTCTCTTTCAGGTTACTCATAATTGGAAGCATTCCTAAGTTGAGTGACGCTAATCGGTCTCTTTCCATTTACTTGACATGCACTGGAGACAGCTGCATGATTTGAATCTGGTTCAATGAAATCAGTGCCTCTGGTCCTATATGAGATATAGAACAGTTCGTATCTTAACGATGTTAAGGTACGGGGAGTTGTCCGGGTTATGCTTAAAACCAGACTGTGGATAACTCAAGGCACGTTTCTGTATTGGCTGTTTGTGGGTTGACCCAGGCTATGACGAGGGTTGACTTTCTACCATCTGAAAGATCAATAGTGATATTGTTCTAAACTCGCTACAGTTTTAATAAAAATGGATTTTTTTTTCAGAAAACAGTAGCGGGAATATGGTAGAACTGGAAGTGATTCCAGAACCACAAACGATTACTGAAGATTTGATAGGAACCTAAAGATTCAATCTGGTTTGACATTCCATTGGCCACTCCGCAGATATAGTGGGTAACTTCAGGCACCCCAGAGGTACTCTGGTAGCCTCAAGGACAGTGACAGGGAAGTTCTTGTTTACCCACACTTGCCATTGCTGTTGTTCCAGGCTGCGAGACCCGGCGGGAGGATGAGTATAGCGTCGTTCTGAACTGGCTTCAGAAGTGTGTGTGTATATGACTCAGCCAGAGGGTTGTCGTAGTCAGTGGGAGCAGCGGAAGCATTGGTGGACAGGTGGCTCATGTCTATTTATAGACCAAAGCAGATATAGCGGAGATAGATCATCAATTTCTGATGTGACAGTCATAGGTATGACTTCATCAGAATAGGGGATGGATCTGTTGAGAAGGAAGTAGGGTGTGATGTCCTGGTATTTGGATGACATACACATAGTAGGAAGTGATATTCCTATGCTACAATCGGTTATACTTTGGTCGTCATACAGTGGTTTCTCCACACCGGACTTGGATATTATATCAGACAGACTGGTTACTAGATCTATGGTTTTAGATCTAGATTTGGGTGGTTTCCAAATCTGGGTACTTAGACAGTATTCTAAGAGTATTTAGAATGAACGACTCCTGGTACGGTAGTGTACCTGCAGGTGATCGAGTCACCCTCTCTAAAGGTGTCTTACAGACTAAAGGGGAGAGGGATGTGCATGATTGGCAGATCACTTGCTTAGGCAATTGAGTCAATCATAAGATGTCAAGTACCACACCAGATGTTGTTCTTACAGTAGATGCAATAAGTTGATATTGAACCAATCCTGGAGAAACAGTCGGAAGCAGTTTTAGAACATAAGTGGATGTTCTAGGGATATGATAACGACAGCCTCATTCGGGAGACAGTTATCATTCCAGGCTTCCAAGGTGACTTGGACGACAGGGAGGTTGTCAGAGTTGTAGTTTTCCTTCTGACGAGGGACAGTATTTTGGACAGGTGGTCCAAGACAATGCTGAGAGAGGCATGGAGCAGGATACTGATTAAGTTCAGTTGACGATACAATCTAAGAAGTTTGGATTTGGAGTTCATTTATGAGCTAGGTCCCATCAGACATCCAGACACATTCTAAGACAGGTATTGCTCATTTCGGGAGGTGGGTTTCTCCGCGAACTTGAGATTAAGAGAGACATAGAAAGAAACATCAAAGCGGATCCACTAACTAAGGCTATTCCTCGAACGCAAAAGTTTCACAAACAGGCTTTGTGAGACTGACTAGTAGAGGAGTTGGGTGTTCGGTATCACACGGGCTGTGAGTATGCGACATCGCAATAATTAGCCTTGAGTGCAAGTGGGAGATTGTTGGAGATAGTACCCTTAGAGTCAATTATTGGATCACAGGAACGTGATTGCAATGATTGACGGAGGACCTGTCTAAGTAGGACAGTCTTACTCGAGATGATAGTATGCTATCTAGTTTATCTTTATCATCGTGTACTGCTTTAGGTGACCTGACAGGTCACTATTACATATTGACAGAGCCCCTAGGATTCTTGCTTGACCACCAGCAGTATGAGGGCGATCATATAAGTGGGAGCTGGTAGTCTATAAGCACATCCTTAAAAGGTCCCTAGTCGTGGGAGTTTCGAGACAGGGCATCGATACTCCAGAGTAGACTAGTATATACAGTCGAGACCCCGACGAGGGGCGGTGGCCGGATTCACAAGCCATTGGTGTCAGTTGGATCACCTAAGAAGTATACAGGTGCTCATTGGGTTATGAGTACACCGGACAGGACTCGCCGGGAACATGCTAGTTGGTCTTATACCTGACGTCAGATGGCAGTTCCCTGGTGACAAGTGTACAGGTTAGTTCATCTACCTGGGTATCGTCATTTGTCTCGTGTAAGTTCCCACTGTACTTTGATTACTACCCTACCACGCTCAAAGGAGACGTGCAAACAGGTTTTAGTTGGGTACAGTCCCGAGCCACATGGAGGCAGTGAGCGGATCTTCAGGGGTTCGTCTCTCCCGGTATTGGGGGTGAGGTCGCGCTGTGTCTAGGAGAGCCGTTACACGAAGCCCTCGGTCGAGGCAGGAGATTTACTGGTAGGTATTCCAGTAGTATCTCAGGGTGTTCTGGGCTACACTCCGACACGACTTGTACCGCTTTTGGGGGTCTGACTTTTACCAACCCCCTAGGCCCGCCATGCGATGCTCATAGACGAACGGACCGGACTGTATGGATATTGTCACTGACAGGATCAGTAGGGTGTCAGGATGAGTTCGCTCATCGACGTCCCTTTTGGTCAATACCTGGTAGCCCGTTACGTATTGGCTTATACCTCTGATGTGCTAGTGGTTAAATCCACAACCAAGGTGTTGACGAGTCTTTAGAGTCCCCCATATTCAGTTACTCAAGCTTTCGGGCGAAAAGCTGTAGTGGCCGTATGGAGATATGGCAAGGTCCGATCAGATACGTACGGTATTGCACGGATCAGGATCGGACAGTTCGTACTAGAGGCCGTATGGATATATGGCAGGGTTCTATCAGATACGTGTGGTATTGCATGGATCAGGATTGGACGGATATTACTAGCCGGCTTTGGTTTAAGCCGGATCCTAAGTGTAGACTTTGTCTCATTGCATTTGTATTTCGGTCGGAATACAAATGCGGGTGTGTATGCAGAGTAGCGGGGTTATCCTGTGATTTATTACCGGACCAGTTTTCAGGAGTTGCCAGTTTGCTTTCCGTTTCGGCCATATTTCTTTGTATCCTTCATTGGCCGAAGATTGGTGGAGGAGGGCTTATTTGCATTTGTGCAAATAAGCATTTGTGGAGGGTGTTCTTCGCATTTTGTTGGATCATGATGATGAACCATCCCTTGACCATTTGACTTCTTCATCCATCATGGCTTGACTTTTATATGATATGGTTGTTGATGATGGCATGACTTTTGGAAGTGATGATTGTTGTTTGAGTGTTGGACTTTCCTAGCTATCATTTCTTTGCATGATAACCATTCCTCTATCTCTTCTATGATGGGTGAGTGGCTCCCATTTTTTGGGGAACACTCTCATTCTCACTCTCCCCTCACTTGTGATGGCCAGCCATTCCTCATGGGGCTGCCCAAAATTTGTAGTGTGGGATTTTGGTTCATTTCATGTTGGAAAAATCCCACAACACCATCTCCAAAAAGCTTAGTTCATTTCCTCCACCAATGGCAACTCCCAAAACCCCTAGAGACACAAATAGCTCACTACACATTCTACAGCAAACCTTGGGCACGTCGACTAGCCAGCTTCGTGCCCGAGTTGCCTCGGCATAGAAGTGGGAGCCCGTAAAAGATGTAGGCGATGTGGAGCACTTCCGGCGACGAGGTGGAGACAGGACATTCCGCAGGAGATCGGGACGACGACGAGAAGACCGGAGGACTCGGATCAGTCGGTATATCTCTATTCCCCATCTTGTAGTTAGCTAGGACTAGTTAATGGTTCGATCCGGGTGTTTAGTACGCGGTGGTGCCGGTTTGCTAGTTTGCAAAATTAAAGTTTTTCGCTTCTGCATTTGGCCTCGGGATGGAGGCCGGGACGCCGCCGTGCACTTACACCCTGCAAGCACCGGGGTGGGCAACGTGGACTTACAGTGGTATCAGAACCTAGCTAAACACAAACTAACTAGTTAGCAAAGTACCTAGAACTTCGATCGGAAAAAAACGCAAAACACATTTTCTAAAACCCTAGTTTCTGCCGATTTTTATTTCTGCTTTAAAAATAATAAATCATACACTAAAAATCGGCTCAGGGTTTTTACAGAACACACAAGAAAACCGAACCAGCGAGTCGACCAACTCACCGCGGAACCGCATGAAGTGCATGCTCTTGCCGCGGATCCGCGGTCGAGTTGACTCGGCCGTGGGTCGTTTTTCCTGCAATGTTCTTCTGTTGCTGTTTTGGGATTTTTAGGATGGTTTGTTTCTGCCGAGATTTTCCAGAGAACAAGTTAGTTTTTGGGGTGGTCACAAATCCGTATTATTGATCGAACCTCTTTACACTTTGACTAATGAGTTATATCTCTGATGTGATAAATGTATTGAACGTCTGCTAATCGCTATACGTCGATTAGTGGGGGTTATTCATATCTGTGATCTGTAATGTTGATGGTTTGTGTATATAAATTCGTTGGATTGTCGCGGATGAATAGCCGGGAGGTTGTGAGATGAGAGTTTTCTTATTCTTTCAATTCTTGTAATATGTAAATTGATGTAATATTATTTGTATGGCCGCACAACCGGGGCAGAGTTGTAGCCGTCATTGTATAATTTCTTTTTACTGCTTTTTCTCCTAGGATAGACCCAAGGTGGGATGCACAAACTACCGGGTATCTCGATGTGCCGAGTGGCCTACTAATGATGTTGAGGGAGGTTGCTTCACTTCTGGTACTTGGCGGGTAGTTTGCCGCACCCGTAGGGGTCTAGGGTGGGGTTTGGCTATTCATCGCGACCGTGTAATCCGCTCTTCGTTACAGGCTCGTACGAAATGCGGATTCCTAGTATATCCAATGTATTCATCTGTAATCTGGAATGCCTATCATTGCATGTGAGGAATGTTTATATATATCTATATGATATCTATTTAGGCGTTGCTTATGTTTTGCATCCGCGCTAGTCCAGCCCCCACTCTGTTGTTAGTTAAGTAACCTAACGGGTGATGACGGGACCCCGTGGCGAACGCGGATGGCATAAGCGTACGTTATATTTTCGTTGTTTTCAGCAATGGTAGGATTAAATGATGGGACGCATTGGAATTAATGCAAGAAAAAAAAAACAAGTACAAGTCGTTGGAACACTTTCAAAACCACTCGGTTCTTTTGAAAACAAAATTTTAAATGCAGGGCTTGAGCCACTCCTTTTGAAAGCTATCTCGTTCCTTCGATTATATCAAGTTCACTACGTTCACGGTTTCGCCAAAACCATTCATACCCCTCCGTCGTTTCACATGAATGGTCAATAAGTATTCAAGCTATGTTTGTTGGCCAAAGTCAAGACATAGTGATTGGTAGCTATTGGGTATTCATGTGCATCATAGATAGATGTATTGGTTTGGGGCAGTCGTTCTACCTTGTTGGCCAAAGTCAAGGGTATGAACGGGTGGGCTCAAATTAACCTGGAGAATGACGGGTAGAACTTGACATGTGACTTATGATTTGTTGGCAAAAGTCAAGGTCATAAGAGCATGAGGCAAAAATTCCTATCGGGAGTTTCAAAAGAAACTGAAACTTGCTAGCGCTGCATACCATTTGGAGTGTGATGATTCTGGTAGGATTCCTTCAGTTTTGTCACGCGATGATATTTGGATCCCGATCCTACTGTGAGTATATGCTACTCCTCCGGAATTTCTCACTTAACGATCAATGCTATAAACCAAGTAGGTGTCTAGAAAGGTGTTAGCGGGGCTACGCCTACAGGGAAAAGTGGTTACTTAATTAAGGAACTTCGTGAAAGCGTTGGAAAACCTCCCTCGAAGTACCGACACTAGCCTGGCTGAACGGTTAAGCAAGTATTGTACGGTGACATTGATCCCGACTAGTTCTTCGTTTATGGTTTAAGGAGGGATTCGAGAGACAGTGGGAGCCATCCTGTTTATACAAATTAAAAACCACTCTTAACTTGCAAGAGCATCATGCTAAAGTGTTTCTTCTCTCTCTCCTAATTGCAGCGACCATTTATCATGACTGGACTTAAGTTACTTCTAGATAAAAACATACTGACAGGGCCAAACTATAAAGATTGTCTCACGAATGTCAAAATGGCAATCACTTATGACAAGTTGGGGTATCTTCTTACCACCGAAGCTCCCCTGTCCCAGGTCCCAAAACCAGCGTCGCGGATAGGGAAATCCGTAAGACCTGGGAAATCGACTGCGCGAAGGCCAAGTGCCTCGTGCTTGCCTCTATGGACAACGAACATCAGAGGAAGCACGAGAATATGGACCTCGAATCCATATTTCTCCATACAAAAGAACTGTATGGAGAGAAATCCCGTATCGCCAGATACGAAGTGTCAAAGAAGTTGTTTTCGGCGAGATTGGCCGTCGGATCATCAGTAGCGGAACACGTGCTTAAGATGATTGGCTATATAGAGGAGCTCGCGGACCCTGGGACCACGTTGGAGAATGAACTCTATACGGACTTGATTCTTCAGTCCCTTCCTTCCACTTACGCCCAGTTCATCCTGAACTTCAACTTGCAGGAAAAGGAAGTCGAACTTTCAGAACTCCTCAACATGCTGAGTAGTGCAGAGGGCACCCTACAGAAAGGTAGGGAAACATCCACTTTGTTTGTAGGAGGATCATCCTCTTCTAGGTCCAGGACGAAAGCCAAGGAAAAGAAGAAGCAAACCCCCGCCAAACGAAGGGGCGGTGTTAGTAAGGTGGATACGAAGGGAAAGGCAAAAGCAACAAAGGTAGCGGGTAAGCTTATGGATAAGGAAGAGTGCTTACCGTCACAAGAGTGGACACTGGAAGAAAGATTGCTGGGCTTGGAAGGCCAGAACACAGGATCCGAAGCAGGTTGCGGCTTCAGCTTCAGGTGTGTATGTTCTTGAAAACTGTCTATCAATAAAATCTACGTCCTGGGTATTGGATACCGGATCAGGATCTCATATCTGTAATTCTTTGCAGGTGTTGAGAAAGCGTAGGTTTTTGAAGGCAGGTGACATGACCCTCAAAGTTGCAAACGGAGCTAGCATGGATGCTGAGGCCGTGGGGACTATCACCTGGAAATGTCAGATGGACATGTTTTGGTTTTACGTAATTGCTTTTTTGTACCCAATGCAACTTGTAATATCATTTCTGTATTTTTAATTTCTAAAGAAGGTTATGAATTTGCGTTTGTAAGTAATGTTGTAAACATTCACCTTAATCAAGTTTTGATTGGGTCAGGTACATTGAGCAATGGTAAATACGTATTAAACCAACCACAGATTTTCAATGTCCAGAATACACACAAAAGAAAGTCTCCGGAAACAAATCAGGCTTTCTTATGGCATTGTAGACTGGGTCACATCAATGAGAGAAGGTTGACGAAGTTACATACAGAAGGATACTTTGTTCCGTTCGAATATCAATCATATGCAACTTGTCAATCCTGTCTCAAATGAAAGATGACAAAGACCCCGTTCACTCGACACGGAGTGAGAGCGAGCGAGCTCTTGGGACTCGTACACAGCGACGTGTGCGGTCTAATGTCTATGCATGCACAAAGAGGTTATTCTTACTTCATGTTGGAGATAGTGCCCTCAGAGTCAATTATTGGATCACAGGCACGTGATTGCAATGATTGAGGGAGGACCTGTAACTGTAGGACAGTCTTACTCAAGATGATAGTATGCTATCTTGATTATCTTTATCATCGTGTACTGCTTTAGGTGACCTTACGAGTCGCTACTGCAGGTTGATAGAGCCCCTAGGATTCTTGCTTGACTACCAGCAGTATGAGGGCGATCATATACGTGGGAGCTAGGGTCTATAAGCACATCCTTAAAAAGTCCCTAGTCGTGGGAGTTTCGAGACAGGGCATCGATACTCTAGAGTAGACTAGTGTATACAGTCGAGACCCCGACGAGGGGCGGTGGCCGGTCTCACAAGCCACTGGTGTCAGTTGGTTCACCTAAGATGTATACAGGTGCTCATTGGGTTATGAGTACACCGGACAGGACTCGCCGGGAACATTCTAGTTGGGTTTATACCAGACGTCAGATAGCAGTTCCCTGGTGACATGTGTACATGTTACTTCATCGACCTGAGATCGTCATTTGTCTCGTGTGAATTCCCACTGTGCTTTGATTACTACCCTACCACGCTCAAAGGAGACGTGCAAACAGGTTTTAGTTGGGTACAGTCCCGAGCCACATGGAGGAAGTGAGCGGATCTGCAGGGGTTCGTCTCTCCCGGTATTGGGGGTGAGGTCGCGCTGTGTCTAGGAGAGCCAGTACATGAAAGTCCTTGGCCAAGGAAGGAGATTTACTGGTAGGTATTCCAGTAGTATCTCAGGGTGTTCTGGGCTACTCTCCGACACGACTTGTACCGCTTTTGGGGGTCTAAATTTTACCAACCCCTTAGGCTCGCCATGCGATGCTCATAGACGAACGGACCGGACTGTACGGATATTGTCACTGACAGGCTCAGTAGGGTGTCAGGATGAGTTCGCTCATCGACATCCGTTTTGGTCAATACCTTGTAGCCCGTTACGTATTGGCTAATATCTCTGACGTGCTAGTGGTTAAATCCACAACCAAAGTATTGACGAGTCTTTAGAGTCCCCTACAGACCAGTTTCTCAAGTTTCAGGCGAAACGCAATAGAGGCCGTATGGAGATATGGCAGGGTTCGATCAGATACGTGCGGTATTGCACGGATCGTGATCGGACGGATAATACTAGCGGGATTTGGATTAAGCCGGATCCTAGTATTGTGCAGTGTAGATTTTGTCTCTTTGCATTTGTATTCAGTGGGAATACAAATGCGGGTATGTATATACAGTCGCGGGGTTTTCCTGTAATTTATTACGGGATCGGTTTTCTGAAGTTGCTAGTTTGGATTCCGTTCCGGCCAGTTTTCCTTTGTTTCTTCCCGGCCGGACTTTCTGATGGAGGGACTAATTTGCAATTGTGCAAATTAGTATTATGGAAGGGGTTTTCTTGCATTTGGAAAGATTATGATAGATATTCATCATGAGATTCTTTTTCTATCTCATCCATTGCATTTATTATGATGGGCTTTGATTAGAAATGGGGGTGACCATTTTTCTTATCATGATCTTGGCTTTTCTTCTCTTGTTAATTGATTTATTTTTACACAAAAAAGAAGAAGGTGCCGGCTACACAAAATGAGAGGGTGGGGTTCATTTTCTTGATGAGAAAAATTCTTCTTCCCATTTTTCTTTACACCAAAGTTCCAATAGATCATCTCCTCTTGTTGATTATTCTCTTCTCCATCAAATGGAAACTAAAACCCCAAATGAGACAATGGTTTCTACACTAGTCTACAGCATTCCTTAGACGCGTCGGCTAGCCAACTTCGCGCCTAAGTTGCCTCGGTCCAGTGGTGGGAGCCCGTAAAAGAACCCGGCGATGTGGTGCCCGTTTCGACGAGGAAGCGACGACCGGAGATTCCGCGAGGAGATCGTAGTGGAGGCGAAGACCGAAGGACACGGATCGCTTGGTATAGCTTCTCTACTCTTTTTCTAGTTTGCTAGAGTTAGGTTAATGGCCCGATCCGGGTTTTATAGTGCGCGGTGGTGCCGGTTTCTAGTTTTTAGAAAAGTTTCGTTTCCGCATTCCGCCGTCGGATTGACGGCCGGGGAGCCACCGTGCACTTACATTGGTATCAGAGCCACGACATTAACCTAGTCTAGCTTGCTCTAGTATGTTTAGAACTCGATCGAACAAAAATCCCAAAAACCGTATTTTCTAGTGCATCAGGTTTCTTTCGATTTTGTTTTGGCTCGAAAATTTTTTCAGTACATTGCAGAAACATGTGCAGGGAATTCTAAGACTTCAGTAGAAATTTGATCGCATGACGTCATGGTTCCACCGCGGAACCGCGGCCTAACCCTTGCATTGGCCGCTGTTCCGCCGCCACCTTGACTCCACTCTGCACCAAATTTGCACAGTAGGCTTCTGACTTGAAAATATGGTTTTTGGAATATATTCTATTTGGGCCCAGATTTTCTCTGAGTGCTACAGTAGTGCTTGGGGCCCACTTCGGTAAATTTGATCGATCGAATATTTTAAACATGTTAGTACACAGTATTTACATTATATCTGCGACCGTGAATGTCACTCGATCGGTAAATCCTGTCTAACTGCTATAGACCTTTTAGACGGATTTGCGAACGTGACATTCACGTTGATGTTCTGTGTTGTGCTGTGATATTACGGATTGGTCGTGGGGGATAGACTGGATGCAATGGTAGTACAGTTTTTTTTTATATATACATTTGATATTGCGGGGCGAGCGTCCGACATGTGGACTACCGTCACTGCCTGTTTGTATATTATTCTTTGGGGCATGACCGGGTCGAGGTCGATGTACCCGTTGTATATTTTACTTTCTGTACTAGGATTACCCCAAGAAGGGGTGCACGGATAGCCGGGTTCTAGAGGGCAACGAGCCCGCATCTCATGGCATTGAGACAGAGGGGGCTTTACTCTAGAATTTGCTGGCTATTCGCCGCACTCGTAGGGGGTACAGGTTGACCCAGGAGGGGTGCCCAAGTTACCGGATTCCTTGAAGTGCTGGGTGGTCCATTCACGTTGCTGAAGGGGGCTGCCTCGCTTCAGGTTTTGGCGGGTGACTTGACGTGCCTGTAAGGGTCTAGGTTTACATTGCACAGGCTGTCCACACGACCAGGGGAACGTCGGGTTTCAGTAGCGGCTCTATGAAACCCGGGGATCCCAGATATCTGTATTGTTCTGTGATGCTTATTACATTTCTGTGATGTTGCATTTTATCACGCCTTGAGCGAATATTATATATTGATATACATACTAGTAGATGTTGTATATGTTTTGCATCCGCGCTAGTCCAGTCCCCGCTCTGTCGTTAGTTAAGTAACCTAACGGGTGATGACGGGACCCAGTGGCGAATGCGGATGGCATATACGTACATCATTATTTTCGTTCTTTATTGGTGTGATCAATTGATGGGACTGCGTTGATTCGGATCAATGAAAGCTAAACAAACCTATTCTGATGTTGTTGGAACATTTTTTCAAAAAGCTGTTATTGCAAGGGCGTTCTCTTTTGTTTTGCACAGTGGTATTCGGTTATGAATATCCAGCTACTCAGTCGACGAGGCAAGGGCCGAGATCCCTTCACCGGGGGTGACCCCTTGGACAGAAGTTTGCGTCGGGGTAATAACTTCACTATAGACGATTACTTTTGCTTTGCATCGTGGTATTCAGTTGGAATATCCTGCACCTCATTCTACGGGGAAAGAGCCGAGATCCCTTCACCAGGAGTGACCTCTTTAGCAAAGGTTTTCGTCACTATATTTTTATAAAGCTATCCAGTTCCTTCAACGATATCAAGTTCATTACGTTAAAGGTTTTTCGCCAGAAACCATTCATAGCCCTCCGTCATTCCAAACGGGTAGCACGTAGTATTCATGCTATGTTTGTTGACCTTCGTCAAGGCATAGTGTATGGTAGCTGCTTGTTACCTTTCTGCTGCATAGAAAGATGTGTTTGTTTGGGACAGTCTTATAGCCTTGTTGACTTTCGTCAAGGGCTTGTACTGGTGGGTTCAAATTAACCAGGACAATGACGGGTAGAACTTGACATGTGACTTTTGATTTGTTGACCTTCGTCAAGGTCATAAGAGCATGGGGCAAAAATCACATCGGGAGTTTCTAAAGAAACAAAAACTTGCCAGATATGCGCATACCATCTGGAGTGTGATAACGTGAGCGGATTCCGTTACGTTATCATGCGATGATAGTTGGATCCGGATTCCCACTGATGAGTTGGTTTACTCCTCGGGTGATCCCGACTAATTCTTCTTTCAGGTTTGGGGAAGAATTTGACGTTACAGTGGGAGGTTTCCTGATTGGATAAAGTGATAACCATTCTGATATAGGTTAGAGTGCACGCTGAGTGTTTCTTTTCTCTCTCTATTTGGCAGCGACCATGGACCGAGCGTAGACTATGACTCAGTGACCAAAATTAACCGAACCTTCTTTAAACACTGGCTTTTGGATTGTCAGAGTTGCAAACCTCATTGCCACTCCTACTTTTACCCTTTTCTCCAGGACACCCCGTATTACTACGAACGTCCACTTCCATTGGCCAAAACCATCGTATGGTTATATACGAATTCGAAGGGATTTATTCGAGGATGGTTTCCGGTTCTGGAGAAAACGAATAGGACTATTCAGTTGTCTTTTCCTTTTACCTTCTCTCAGGTTGCGAGTAATCCTTGGTTTAGGAGATAGTACACCTATTACGCAAATTGGATAGTCTTCTTCCAAACATTAGGCTGGTGCCGAACGGTGGGGAATGATGAAAACCAATTAGCATAACGATGGTGTACAGAAGGTATTAAGTAAAGCCATATCAAGGGATTAGTAAGAGGGCAAAGTAAATTGCGACTGCTATTCACGACCGAACCAAGTATTTCATTACCACTCCCACTTCACCTTTGTATTTCTCCAGAACACTCCGTATCACTATGAAGATCCACAGTTTATTTGGATACTCCATCGTATGGTTATATACGAACTCGAAAGGAACTTGTTCCAGTTCGGTGATGGATTCTGGTTCAGGAGATACAGGAATAAGGTTTATTCGGTTGTCTTTTATCTTCACCTTCTCTCGCATTGCGAGTGCTCCTAGGATTAGGACAGTACACCCATTATTCTTATTGGATAGTCTTCTTCCAAACCATAAGCTTGTGTCGAATGGTAGGGAAGGAAGAAAACCATTTGGCCTAAAGGGGTGTACAGAAAGTAATGACTAAAGACATATAAAGGGATTTGGAGATGTGGCAAAGAGATATACGGTTACAGTTGTGAATCTGGATTATGGAAGAGGCATTACTAGGAATACCGGGATACCCCTGTTGGAGATAGTGCCCTCAGAGTCAATTATTGGATCACAGGCACGTGATTGCAATGATTGAGGGAGGACCTATTCCGGTAGGACTGTCTTACTCAAGATGATAGTATGCTATCTGGTTTACCTCTATCATCGTGTACTGCTTTAGGTGACTTTACTGGTCACTATTGCACATTGATAGAGCCCCTAGGATTTTTTCTTGACTACCAGCAGTATGAGGGCGATCATATACGTGGGAGCTGGTGGTCAATAAGCACATCCTTAAAAGGTCTCTAGTCGTGGGTGTTTCGAGACAGGGCATCGATACTCCAGAGTAGACTAGTGTATACAGTCGAGACCCTGACGTGGGGCGGTGGACGGTCTCACAAGCCACTGGTGTCAGTTGGTTCACCTAAGATGTATACAGGTGCTCATTGGGTTATGAGTACACCGGACAGGACTCGCCGGGAACATGCTAGTTAGTCTTATACCTGACGTCAGATTGCAGTTCCCTGGTGACATGTGTACAGGACAGTTCATCGACCTGAGGATCGTCATTTGTCTCGTGTGAGTTCCCACTGTACTTTGATTACTACCCTACCACGCTCAAAGGAGACGTGCAAACAACTTTTAGTTGGGTACAGTCCCGAGCCACATGGAGGCAGTGAGCGGATCTTCAGGGGTTCGTCTCTCCCGGTATTGGGGGTGAGGTCGCGCTGTGTCTAGGAGAGCCAGTACATGAAAGTCCTTGGCCAAGGCTGGAGATTTACTGGTAGGTATTCCAGTAGTATCTCAAGGTGTTCTGGGCTACACTCCGATACGACTTGCACCGCTTTTGGGGGTCTGAATTTTACCAACCCCTAGGCCCGCCATGCGATGCTCATAGACGAACGGACCGGACTGTACGGATATTGTCACAGACAGGCTCAGTAGGGTGTCAGGATGAGTTCGCTCATCGACGTCCCTTTTGGTCAATAGCTGGTAGCCCGTCACGTATGGCTAATACCTCTGACGTGCTAGTGGTTAAATCCACAGCCATAGTATTGACGAGTCTTTAGAGCCCCCCATATTCAGTTGCTAGAGTTTTCGGGCGAAACGCTGTAGAGGCCGTATGGAGATATGGCAGGGTTCGATCAGATACGTGCGGTATTGCACGGATCAGGATCGGACGGTTAATACTAGCGGGATTTGGTTTAAGCCGGATCCTAGTATTGTACAGTGTGGACTTTGTCTCATTGCATTTGTATTCGGTCGGAATACAAATGCGGGTATGTATATACAGTAGCAGGGTTTTCCTGTAATTTATTACGGGATCAGTTTTTGGAGTTGCTAGTTTGTTTTCCGTTTCGGCCATTTTCCTTTGTATCTTTCATTGGCCGATGTTTGGTGGAGGAGGGCTTATTTGCATTTGTGCAAATAAGGTTTGTGGAGGGTGTTATTTGCATTTTGTTGTGTCATGATCACTTGACTTTCTTTAGTCATCATGGCTTGACTTGTGGGTTCATGATGGTTCGTGATGGTTTCACTTTTGGTGATAGGAGTTGATTTGTTCATGGAGTGTGATTATAGTTATGATCATTTTCACTTCTTGATTATCCTTATTCTCTTGTTTTATTCCTCCACACCCCCTTGGACTTTCTCACACTCTCATTCTCCACATAGTGATGGCCGGCCAAAGAAGGGAGGGGGCTGTCCCATTTTTGGTGGGGAAAGTGTTTGATCTCATATCATATTTGCTTCACCAAAAATCCCAAATTCAACTCCAAAGTTCATCCCTCCACTAAAAGGCAACATCCACTACCCCAAATGAGACATAACTCACTGCACTATTCTACAGCAAACCTTGGGTATGTCGACTCGCCAACTTCGTGCCCGAGTTGCCTCGGACCAGAGGTAGGAGCCCGTAAAAGAAGCCGGCGATGTGGTGCCCTTCCGGCGAGGAGGAGGCGACCGGAGTTTCAGCGGGGAGATCGGGACGACGGCGAGAAGACCGGAGGACACGGATCACTTGGTATATCTCTCTACCCCTTCTCTTGATAGATAGGACTATGTTAATGGCCCGATCCTGGTTTTAGTGCGCGGTGGTGCCAGTTTTAAAAGTTAAAGTAAATCATCGCTTCCGCATTTTGGTATCGGATTGACGGCCGGGGCGCCGCCGTGCACTTACAGTGGTATCAGAGCCTCGCCATTAACCTAGTCTAGCTTTGTCAAATGTGTTTATATATCCGATCGAACAAAATTCCAAAAACAGCGTTTTCAAAAACATCAGTTTCTGTCGAAATTTTTTTAGCTCCAAAAATTTTTCAGGTTGTTGCAGAATGATGTGCAGGGAATTTTAAGAATTCTGTGAAAATTTGGTCTCGTGAGGTGTCTATACCACCGCGGAACCGCGGCCAAACCTATGCTTGGGCCGCGGTTCCGCCGCGACTTGCACTGTTCAGTGTACCAAAATTTTGCAGAAAGCTCCTGACTTGAAAATAGGGTTTTTGGAATGTTCTTTTTGGGCCTAGATTTTCTGTGAGTGCTACAGTAGTGCTTAGGGCCCACTTGGGTAATTTTTATCGATCGAAAATTTGAAACACATTAGTTCACAGTATTTACATTATATCTGCGACTGTGAATGTCACTTGATCGGTAAATCCTGTCTAACTGCTATAGCCCGGTTAGACGGATTTGCGAACGTGACATTCACGTTGATGTTCTGTGATTGTGCTGTAATGTTGCGGATTGGTCGTGGTGGATAGCCTGGATGCAATGCTAGTACAGTTTTTGTTGTATTATGTACATTTGATATTGCGGGGCGAGCGTCCGACATGTGGACTGCCGTCACTGCCTGTTTGTATTATTCTTTTGGGGCACGACCAGGTTGCGGTCGATGTACCCGTTGTATGTATATTTTACTTTCTGTACTAGGATTACCCCGCGGAGGGGTGCACGGATAGCCGGATTCTAGAGGGCAACGAGCACGCATTTCATGGCATTGAGACGGAGGGGGCTTCACTCTAGAATTGGCGGGCTATTCGCCGCACTCGTAGGGGGTACAGGCTGACCCAGGAGGGGTGCCCAAGTTACCGGATTCCGTGGAGTGCTGGGTGGTCCATTCACGTTGCTGAAGGGGGCTGCCTCACTTCAGGTTTTGGCGGGTAACTTGCCGCGCCAGTAGGGGTCTAGGATTTCATTGCACAGGCTATCCACACGACCAGGGGAACATCGTGTTTCAGTAGCGGCTCTGTGAAACCCGGGGATCCCAGATATCTGTGTTGTTCTGTGATGCTGTACATTTCTGTGATGTTGCATTTTATCACGCCTTTAGCGAAAATTATATATTATATATATATTAGTAG
Organism: Agapanthus africanus; assembly: GCA_030015575.1. Taxonomy (NCBI): domain Eukaryota; kingdom Viridiplantae; phylum Streptophyta; class Magnoliopsida; order Asparagales; family Amaryllidaceae; genus Agapanthus; species Agapanthus africanus. Next base: position 224,826,531 of record JASDDO010000029.1, read on the forward strand.
ATGTTGTATATGTTTTGCATCCGCGCTAGTTCAGTCCCCGCTCTGTCCTTAGTTAGCTGACCTAACGGGTAATGACGGGACCCAGTGGCGAATGCGGATGGCATATATGTACGTCATTATTTTCGTTCTTTATTGGTGTGATCAATTGATGGGACTGTGTTGATTCGGATCAATGCAAGTTAAAAACAAACATAATATGATGTTGTTGGAACACTTTTTCAAAAAGCTGTTATTGCAAGGACGTTCACTTTTGTTTTGCATCGTGGTATTCAGTTGGAATATCCTGCTCCTCAGTCGACGAGGCAAAGGCCGAGATCCCTTCACCAGGAGTGACCCCTTGGACAGAAGTTTGAGTCAGGGCAATAACTTCACTATAGCCGATTACTTTTGCTTTGCATCGTGGTATTCAGTTGGAATATCCTGCACCTCATTCTACGGGGAAAGAGCCGAGATCCCTTCACTGGTAGTGACCTCTTTAGCAATGGTTTTCGTCACTGTATTTTTAAATGCTATCCAGTTCCTTCAACGATATCAAGTTCATTGCGTTAAAGGTTTTCGCCAGAAACCATTCGTAGCCCTCCATCATTTCATATGGATAGTCAATCAGTATTCAAGCTATGTTTGTTGGCCAAAGTCAAGGCATAGTGATTGGTAGCTATTGGGTATTCATTTGCAGCATAGATATATGCGTTGGTTTGGGGCAGTCATATAGCCTTGTTGGCCAAAGTCAAGGGCTTGTGTGGGTTGCCTCAAATTAACCTGGATAATGACGGGTAGAACTTGACATGTGACTTATGATTTGTTGGCTAAAGTCAAGGTCATAAGAGCATGGGGCAAAAATCACATCGGGAGTTTCTAAAGTAACTGAAACTTGCCAGATATGTGCATACCTTCTGGAGTGTGATAACGTGAGCGGATTCTGTCATGTTATCATGCGGTGATAGTTGGATCCCGATTCCAACTGATGAGTTGGTTTACTCCTTGGGTGATCCCGACTAATTCTTCTTTCAGGTTTGGAGGAGAATTTGACGGTACAGTGGGAGGTTTCCAGATTAGATAAATTGGTAACCATTCTGATCTAGGATAGAGTGCACGCTGAGTGTTTCTTTTCTCTCTCTCTCTTTTTGGCAGCAACCATTGACCCGACCCTAAGACTATGACTCAGTGACCAAGTTAACCGAACCTTCTTAAACACTGGCTTTTGGATTGTCAGAGTTGCAAACCTCATTGCCACTCCTACTTTTACCCTTTTCTCCAGGACACCCCGTATTACTACGAACGTCCACTTCCATTGGACAAAACCATCGTATGGTTATATGCGAACTCGAAGGAATTTATTCGAGAATGGTTTCCGGTTCTGGAGAAAACGGATAGGACTATTCAGTTGTCTTTTCCTCTTACCTTCTCTCAGGGTGCGAGTACTCCTTGGTTTAGGAGATAGTACACCTATTACGCAAATTGGATAGTCTTCTTCCAAACCTTAGGCTGGTGCCGAACGGTGGGAAATGAAGAAAACCAATTAGCATAACGATGGTGTGCAGAAGGTATTAAGTGAAGACAAAGAAAGGGATTAGAAGGAGGGCAAAGTAAATTGCGACTGCTATTCACGACCAAACCAAGTATTTCATTACCACTCCCACTTCACCTTTATATTTTTCCAGGACACTCCGTATCACTACGAAGATCCACAGTTTATTGGATATTCCATCGTATTGATATATACGAACTCGAAAGGAACTTGTTCCAGTTCGGGGATGGATTCTAGTTCAGGAGAAATAGGAATAAGGTTTATTCGGTTGTCTTTTATCTTCACCTTCTCTCGCATTGCGAGTGCTCTTAGGATAAGGACAGTACACCCATTAGGCTTATTGGACAGTCTTCTTCTAAACCATAGGCTGGTGCCGAACGGTAGGGAAGGAAGAAAACCATTTGGCCTAAAGGGGTGTACAGAAGGTAATGACTAAAGACATATGAAGGGATTTGGAGAGGTGGCAGAGATTTATACGGTTACTGTAAGTGCACGGCGGCGCCCCGGCCTCCATCCCGAGGCCAAATGTGCGGAAGCGTAAAACTTTAAATTTTGCAAACTAGCAAACCGGCACCACCACGCACTAAAACCCAGATCGGGCCATTAACTAGTTCTAGCTAACAACAAGAAGGGGAAGAGAGATATACCGACTGATCCAAGTCCTCCGGTCTTCTCGTCGTCGTCCCGATCTCCCGCGGAATGTCCTGTCTCCACCTCGTCGCCAGAAGTGCACCACATCGCCTACATCTTTTACGGGCTCCCACCTCTCTGCCGAGGCAACCCGGGGACGAAGCTGGGTAGTCAACGTGCCCAAGATTCGCTGTAGAATATAGTGTAGAGGCTATGTCTCATTCGGGGTTTTTGTTGCCATGGAGGATGGAGGAGGAGGTTAAGAAAATTGGTGCTTTTAATTTTCTAGCAAGAAGAATATTAGATGAAGAATAATGCCACCACACCAAAAAAATGAAAACTCTCTCATCTCTCTTCTCTCAAATTGTGGCCGGCCCCCCTAAACAAATGGTGGAGGAAAAACACCTAATACAAGAGGGAGGTGAGTGTAGTAAAATGTGGAGGGTGACCACACCCAAAGCAATGATAACCATGTCACATTAAATCAAATCCATTCTAATCACCATTAATACAAGTGAGTGATGTAAAGAGAATCAAATGATGGTGGAAAAGAAAGGATGCCATCATAATCAATGCATTTGCAAGAAACCCCTCCACAATGTGTTATTTGCAAACTTGCAAATAACACCCTCCATCTAAAAGTCCAGCCGGGAAAGAACAAAGGAAAACTGGCCGGAACTGAATGCAAACTGGCAACTCCAGAAAACTGGTCCCCTAATAAATTACGGGAAAACCCCGCTACTGCATATACATGCCCGCATTTGTATTCCGACCGAAATACAAATGCAATAAGACAAAACTACACTGTACTATACTAGGATCCGGCTTAAACCAAAGCCGGCTAGTAATATTCGTCCGATCCTGATCCGTGCAATACCGCACCTATCTGATCGAACCCTGCCATATATCCATACGGCCTCTAGTACAAACCGTCCGATCCTGATCCGTGCAATACCGCACGTATCTGATCGGACCCAGCCATATCACCATACGGCCTCTGCAGCTTTTCGCCCGAAAGCTTGAGTAACTGAATGTGGGGGACTCTAAAGACTCGTCAACACCTTGGTTGTGGATTTAACCACTAGCACGTCAGAGGTATAAGCCAATACGTAACGGGCTACCAGGTATTGACCAAAAGGAACGTCTGTGAGCGAACTCAGCCTGACACCCTACTGAGCCTATCAGTGACAATATCCGTACAGTCCGGTCCGTTCGTCTATGAGCATCGCATGGCGGGCCTAGGGGGTTGGTAAAAGTCAGACCCCCGAAAGCGGTACAAGTCGTGTCGGAGTGTAGCCCAGAACACCCTGAGATACTACTGGAATACCTACCAGTAAATCTCCTGCCTCGGCCGAGGGCTTTGTGTAATGGCTCTCCTAGACATAGCGCGACCTCACCCCCAATACCGGGAGAGACGAACCCCTGCAGATCCTCTCACTGCCTCCATGTGGCTCGGAACTGTACCCAACTAAAACCTGTTTGCACGACTCCTTTGAGCCGTGGTAGGGTAGTAATCAAAGTACAGTGGGAACTCACACCAGACAAATGACAATCCCCAGGTCGATGAACTAACCTGTACACATGTCACCAAGGAACTGCTATCTGAAGTCAGGTATAAGACCAACTAGCATGTTCCCGGCGAGTCCTGTCCGGTGTACTCATAACCTAATGAGCACCTGTATACATCTTAGGTGAACCAACTGACACTAATGGCTTGTAAGACAGGCCACCGCCCCTCGTCGGGGTCTCGACTGTATACACTAGTCTACTCTGGAGAATCGATGCCCGGTCTCGAAACTCCCACGACTAGGGACTTTTTAAGGATTTGCTTATAGACCCCAGCTCCCACGTATATGATCGCCCTCATACTGCTGGTAGTCAAGAAAAAATCCTAGGGGCTCTATCAACGTGTAATAGCGACTTGTAAGGTCACCTAAAGCAGTACACGATGATAAAGATAAACCAGATAGCATACTATCATCTTGAGTAAGACTGTCCTACCGGGACAGGTCCTCCCTCAATCATTGCAATCACGTGCCTGTGATCCAATAATTGACTCTGAGGGCACTGTAAATCGATGTACAACACCCCAGTACTTGTGGGGAGGAAGAATTTTCAAAAACGAACTTGTTTAGTGAACAAACATCGACTAACCGCTTGAATCGAAGCTAAACGATAACTAACTACAAACATAGAGTTTCTATGCTACTATGTTTTAGGGATTATACCTAATGAATCGTGTCCTTCGTCTTTGCGAACTCCACCTCCTCCTCGGCCTTCTCGAAGTAGTAGACGATCCACCCGAGAGCTTTACTCCAAGCTTAGCCTCTAAACTTGAGGCAACTAACCTTCTTTAAGTGCTAATCAAAGAAGCTAGGTGATATAGAGTGAGGGTTATGGTTTAATTAGTCTAACTAATCCTTGTACTCAACACATGAGAGGGGAGGATTAGGGTTTGAAGAGGGAGAGCTTGAGGAGAGAGAAGGTGAGGATAATAGTGAAGTGAGAAGAATGTGTTATCATAATATATATCAAGCATTTCTTTTTAACAAGAAAAGAAAAGAAATCATTTTACAACCATGCTTGATAAATATCTTGTGGTGATTCATCTCCATGAGTCATTAAGAAATTATGAAGCATTAATGACATGGATGAATCATCCATATGACTCACTAATCTCATTCAATGTATATGCCACCTAAACCTCCTTAGTCACCATCTTCTAGAAGCTTCTCGCGCAATTACGAGAACGCCCCTCCTTTCCGCAAAAATACGGAAAAACTTTAGACTGTATAAATCCAATAACCGGATACCAGTAACTGGCTTAAACCAAAACCGACTGGTAAAAACTGTCCGAAAGTCGTACGTGCGTAAACATACGTATGCGTTCGAACCCTTGTCGTAAAACCATACGACCTCTATATCGTTTCGCCTGGAGTAGGGAAACTCTCTGTGTGGGACTCTAGAGACTCGACTACTACGCTGGCAGTGGGTTTAACCACAGACCGCAAGCGGCACTAGCTGTACGTAACGGTCCCCAGGTAGATGTCGATAAGAAGGCCGATGAGGAAACCCATCCGAACTCCTACTGAGCCTGATGTGACAATCACCATACAGTCCGGTCCGTTCGTCTTAGACTATCGCATATCGGGCCTAGGGGGGCGGCAAGCGTCAGTTCCCTAATAGCGGTATAAGTCGTGTCGGAGCGAAGCCCATTACACCCTGAGAAACTACTGGAACCTACCAGCAAATCTCGCTTGCCCTGGCAAGGGACTTTGCGTAATGGCTCTCTGACACAGCGCGATATCAACTCCCAATACCGGGAGAGACGAATCATGTCTAACCGCCACTGCCTCCAAGTGCTCGGGACTGCACCCAACTGCTACCTGTTTGCACGATTCCTTTGAGCCGTGGTAGGGTAGCAATCTAAGAACAGTGGGACACACTCGAGGCGAAGTAGCAGTGTCAAGTCTGCGGACTATGCTGTACTCATGTCGTTTACCTCAATCAGAGCAAAGCTCTGTTTAAATTCCAAGGTGGGAAAAGAAGCAATACTTCTGTTTTTCTCCAATCAGAGCAAACCTCTGTCTTGAAAATTAAAAAGAAAATTAAAGTTAAAATAAATGAAGTAGCGTACTCCATAAGAGCAAAGCTCTTGTGCAAAAAAAAAAAAAGCTCGCAACTGCGCAGTGCGCGCTGCGTAGTAAATAAAAAAATAATAAAAAAAAATTAATAAAAAAATTAAAAAAATAAAAAAAAAAATTATTGCGCGACACGTGTCTGCGCAGTTGCGCAAACGCTGCACGACACGTGTCACGCGCTGAGGAGTTATGCAAAAAACAGAATAAAGATTTGAGGAAATCTTTTCTGTTTTTGTTAAAACAAGAAGATTTTTTCTGTAAAACAGAGCCTTTCGGATTAAAGATCCAACGTTTGGGAAAATTCCCCAAATCACTCAGAGAATGATCTCTTTAATAAACTTTAACTAATTTATGGGCACTATAAAAAGGACCCTAGACCTCATTTCAAAAAAAAGGAAGATCTTGCTAAAAAAAAAGGGAGAAAGAGGACTCTGAAGAACGCTTCAAGAATATAAAAAAAAAGGTAAAAAAAAAACCTTTGAAAGAAGAGAAATTTCTCTTGTGAACAAGATCATGGATCTTCAATAAATAAATAAATATATAAAATATAAAAATAAAAATAGTGCCTTGCACTTGTTTTATGAGCCATCAGTTCTTGAACCTAAAAGGTTCTTAAATTAATAGTGCTTTGCACTTTCATGAACCTTTGGTTCTCTGAGATAAGAAAAACAAGAAAAACTTGTTTTTCTTGGATCTAAATCAAATAGTGCCTTGCACTTGTTTTATGAACCATCGGTTCTTGAACCTAAAAGGTTCTTAAATTAATAGTGCTTTGCACTTCTTATGAACCACTGGTTCTTTAAAACAAGAAAAAACAGAAATAAAAAAATAGTGCTTTGCACTTTTATGAACCTTTGGTTCTTGAAATAAAAAGAAAAACTTGTTCTTCTTTGATCTAAATTAGATCAAGAAATCAAATAGTGCTTTGCACTTCTTTTATGAACCATTGGTTCTTGAATCTAAAAGATTCTCAAATTAATAGTGCTTTGCACTTATAAATCTGCACTGTTGTGCTCTCTGATTGGCGCAAAGCGCTTGATAAATGCAATGCATTTTCTAAAGGGCCAGGCCCAAACCAAAAAGTCCTAGTAGGCCTAATTAAATTGCAGTGCAATAAAAGGGGCAGAGCCCAAACAAAATAGATGCTCTGCATCATTTATAAAAGGGCAGAGCCCAAACAAAACAAAAATAATGCAATGCATTATTTAAAAAGGGGCAAAGTCCTAACTCAGGCCTAATTGGCCAAAGACAAATAAAAATGTTGAACATTCAACTGGACTTAGCCCAGTCATGGCCATAAGTCCTCAAATTAAATTGACTGAGCACGGCTGCTCCCTAAATGAATTTACATCAGGTTCGAGGGTACATCTCCGAACTCCTCCGAAACCTATCGTTGTAATCCTTCAACGACGTCAGAGAGGTGACGGGTCCAAACGACCACACATGAATATGGACAGCGGGGTCCTTAAACTCGTGGACCGAAACGTCCCTAAACTAATATCGGACCGAAACGTTCCTAAACTAATATCGGACCACCACGTCCTTAAACTGGCGATGGACCGAAACGTCCCTAAACTAATATCGGACCGAAACGTCCCTAAACTAATATCGGACCGAAACGTCCTTAAACTGGCGATGGACCATCACGTCCCTAAATTGGCACAATAGAGCCCACATGCTCTTCTGTCAGATCTAAACGATCCCGTTAAGTCGATCTTAGTCCCAAACTGGGCTAATGTATCCCTAACAACCGTTTAAGTTGGTCTTAGCCCCCAAACACGGCTAACGTATCCTTAAACACTCAAATGGACTATAAAAAAAAAATCTAAATCAACTTCGGTTCGAGGGTACATCTCCAAACTCCTCTGACACTTGTCGTTGTAACTCCTCAACGACGTCAGAGAGGTGACGAGTCCCGACGGCCATATATTAAATGAATCACGCTTAAGTTGATCTTAGCCTCAACGAGACTAACGCATCCTTAAACTAAAATATCGAACCCAAATCTAAGTAAATACGGATTTGGACTAATCCACATCCTACAGGCGACGGCATTACTCAGTCTCCGTATACAATCCACGGGCAACCATAAACAAAACAAACACACACGACATGAAGTGAAATTCTGGAGAAGGAGAAAGTTGTTACCGCGATGCGGTAGCGTAATTAACTGCTGGGGCTTGCGCTTGCAGGGAAGAGCGTCCCCACAATCAAAAACCCCTCAAGCGAGGGGGAATCTGACGAAGTCTGCTACATCGGCCGCATCCGTCTAAACCTCCGATACACGGTGCCATAAATAAACTTGGCATCTTCGGAGAGGTGGACGGATAAAACCAAATAGCATCTACCCCGAATCTCAGCGTCAGGACATCGCGGTCCTGTGCGCCGCCTTTCGGAGGGGAACAATGTCACCTGGGAACTGTTCACTGACGACTGGTATAAAACCAACCAACAGTTCCCTGTGAGTCCTGTCCGGTGTACCCGTAACCCAACGAGCACCTGCATACTATCTCTAATACGACGTACTGACGGCTGTGGGACAGACCATCTCCCCGACTGGGATGAGAAGCGTAGACACTAGTCTACTCCGGAGTATCGATGCTCTGTCTCGATAATCCAACGACTATGGACCTGAATAAGGATGTGCTTGTAGACTACCCAGCCCCCACTAGTGTGACTTCCATCACAACGCTGGTAGTCAAGCAAGATCCTAAGAGCTCTATCAATACATACACTCACATATTAAGATAGAAAAACCAAGTAGCATACTACAATGTTTAGCAAGACTGTTATATACATGTGAATATCACAAGCTTCCATTAAATAATATACAAACTAGTATGATACAGTAATGGCCTTCTAGGGCATAAACACTAACAATCTCCCACTTGCACTAGGGCCATGTACTGGCGTATCGTAGACCGATGATCTCGAGTAGCCTCTCGAACTGAATCTGAGGTAAGGCCTTCGTGAATGGATCAACAATGTTCTCTTCAGAAGCAACTCTCCGAACCTCGATCTCCTGACGATCAATGATCTCCCTGATCAGGTGATACCGCCTTAAGATGTGTCTGGACTTCTGATGGGACCTTGGTTCCTTCGCTAAAGCTATAGCTCCGTTGTTGTCGCAATACAGAGGTATTGGATCAACTATGGTAGGAACCACCTGAAGTTCTGTTAGGAACTTCTTCATCCAGACTGCTTCTTTTGCGGCATCGCAAGCAGCTATATACTCCGCTTCCATCGTCGAGTCAGCAACGGTGTCCTGCTTGGAGCTCTTCCAGCACACCGCCCCTCCATTGAGGGTAAAGACATAACCCGACATGGACTTGGAATCGTCCTTATCACTCTGAAAGCCGGAATTAGCAAAGGCCTCCAACCTGAGGTCTTTTCCGCCGTAAACCAAGAACATCTCCTTAGTCCTTCTCAGGTACTTGAGAATGTTCTTTACTGCTATCCAGTGCTTCTCCCCTGGGTCTGACTGATACCGGCTTACCACGCTCAGTGCGTAAGCTACATCTGGTCTGGTGCACAACATCGCATACATTATAGAGCCTACCGCAGAAGCGTAGGGTATAATAGACATGTGTTCCCTTTCCAAATCAGTCTTGGGAGACATCTCTTTGGAGAGGGTGATTCCATGACAAGCCGGTAGATTACCGCGCTTAGAATCCTCCATACTGAATCTTTTCAGTACAGTGTCGATATACTTGGACTGCGAAAGTCCCAACATCCTCTTAGATCTATCACGATAGATCGGGATCCCCAGAATGTAAGAGGCATCACCCAGGTCTTTCATGGAGAACCTGTGTGACAAGAATCCTTTGACAGATTGTAGCATAGGAATGTCATTTCCTATCAATAGAATGTCATCCACGTACAAGATGAGGAATACGACACTTCTGGCTACAACTTTACTATATATACATGGTTCATCTGGATTTTTGATAAAGTCATATTCTTTGACTGTCTCATCAAAACAAATGTTCCAACTCCGCGATGCCTGCTTTAGTCCATAAATGGACTTAAGCAGCTTGCATACTTTCCCGCTACTCCCACTCTGATTGAAACCCTCCGGCTGATCCATATAGACGCTCTCTTCTAAATTTCCATTCAGAAAAGCCGTCTTTACGTCCATCTGCCAGATTTCATAATCATGGAAAGCAGCAATAGCAAGAAGGACCCGAATGGATTTGAGCATAGCCACTGGAGAAAAAGTTTCTTCATAGTCCAAACCAGGTCTTTGACGAAAACCCTTTGCAACAAGTCTAGCCTTATAGGTTTCCACCTGTCCATCTACACCAATCTTTTTCTTGAAGATCCATTTGCATCCTATGGGTTTTACCCCATCTGGAGCAAAGTCCAAAGTCCATACTTTGTTGGTGTACATGGACTCCATTTCGGTCCGCATTGCATCTAGCCATCGTACCGAGTCGCCGCTCTGGATGGCCTGCTGGAAGTCAGCAGGTTCATCATCATCTATGATGCAATCCTCTCTATCCCCATCTATGAGAAAACCGTAGTATCTCTCAGGCGGATGAGACGGCCTACCACTCCTGCGGAGGGGTGCGAGAATGTCCTGTTCTTCTTGAACTCCTGGTTCTACCAAACTTTCAGTAGCAGTTTGTGGTTCTGGATTTTCTTCCAGTTCTACTACGCTCCCACTCTTCTGATTTTCTAAAAATTCAGTTTCTAAGAAGCGGGCATGACGAGAAACAAAAACCTTTTGTTTCTCTGCGTAATATAAAAAATATCCCATAGAGTTCTTTGGATATCCCATAAACTTACACTCTACTGAGCGTGCCTCAAGCTTGTCCGGATGCTGCTTTTTTACAAAAGCTGGACATCCCCATGTCTTCAGGTACTGAAGATAGGGTTTCTTCCCACTCCATATCTGATATGGTGTGGTAGGCACAGTTTTGGTTGGAACTCTGTTCAAAAGATATGTCGCTGATTCTAGCGCATAACCCCAGAAAGATCGCGGTAACTCAGCATTACTCATCATGGATCGTACCATATCCAATAAGGTTCGATTCCGTCTCTCCGATACACCGTTATGCTGTGGAGTGTATGGAGGAGTAAGCTGAGAGAGAATCCCTTTCTCTTTTAGGTAACCTAGGAACTCGACACTCAAGTATTCACCACCTCGATCAGATATAAGTGTCTTGATACTTTTGCCGGTTTGTTTTTCTACTTCATTCTTATACTCTCGGAATTTCTCAAAAGCCTCGGATTTATGTTTCATCAGATAAATGAATCCGTATCTTGAGTAATCATCCGTAAAAGTAATGAAACAGGAAAAACCACCTCTTGCATGTGTAAACATTGGACCACATACATCGCTGTGTATGAGTCCTAAGAGCTCGCTCGCTCTTACTCCTTGTCCAGTAAATGGAGTCTTTGTCATCTTTCCTTTGAGACAAGATTGACAAGTGTCATAAGTTTGATATTCAAACGAGTCCAAATATCCTTCTCTATGCAACTTAGTCAACCTTCTTTCATTGATGTGACCCAGTCTACAATGCCATAAGAAAGCTTTATTTAAATCTGGAGACTTTCTTTTTAGTGTGTTCTGGACATTGAAAATTTGGAGTTGGTTTAAAACATATATACCGTTATTTAGGATACCGGACCCAATCAAACCATGATTAAGGTGGATGTTAACAACATCTCATACAAACGTGAAATCATAACTTTTATTTGATAACAAGGAAACTGATATGATATTACACGTTAAGCTTGGTACAAAATAACAGTTATGTAAAACCAAAATGTGTCCACTCGTCAATCCTAGGTGATAATCCCCGACGGACGCAGCTCCCACGCTAGCTCCGTTAGCAACCTTTAGGGTCATATCACCTTCCTTCAGCACTCTACGGTTTCTCAGTGCCTGCAATGAATTGCAAATATGAGATCCTGATCCAGTATCCAATACCCAGGAAGTAGAGTTGATTGACAGACAATTCTCAATTACAAACACACCTGAAGTCGAAGCCACAGCTTGCTTCGGTTCCTGGTTCTTGGCGTTCCACGCCTTGCAATCCTTCTTCCAGTGCCTTTTCCTGTGACAATGGAAGCACTCATCCTGGCCAACTTCCGGTACCGCAAACTTTTTCTTTCCCTTCCCTCCCACCTTACTAACACCTCCTCTAGGTTTGTTGGCGGCCTTCTTCTTCCTTCCTTTGGCCCTAGCCTTGGACCCGGAAGAAGATGCACCGCTAACAAACATAGCGGGTGTTTCCCTTGCTTTCTGCAAGGTGCCCTTTCCACTCCTTAACATGTTCAGGAGTTCCGGAAGTTCAACTTCTTTTCTTTGAAGGTTGAAGTTCAGGATAATTTGGGCGTAGGTGTGAGGAAGGGACTGGAGAATAAGGTCTGTATAGAGCTCATTATCCAAAGTCATCCCAAGGCCTGCGAGCTCTTCAATATAGCCAATCATCTTTAGGACATGTTCTCCTACCGATGACCCGACAGCCAACCTCGCTCGAAACAAGTTCTTAGAGGTCTCGTATCTTGCTATACGAGATTGCTCTCCATAAAGTTCCTTTGTATGGAGGAATATGCCATCTAGGGTCATATCCTCGCGCCTCCTCTGATGTTCATTGTTCATTGAGGCAAGCACGATGCACTTGGCTTTCGCACAATCTAAATCACAGGTTTTGCGGATTTCCTTATCCGCATTGCTGGATTTGGGACCAGGGACAGCAGGTGCCGTAGCGGTGAGGACGTACCCCAGTTTGTCGTAGGTCAAAGCCATTTTGACATTCCGCAGCCAATCTTTATAGTTTGGCCCTGTCAGTATATTTTTCTCTAAAAGTAACTTAAGTCCAGTCATTTTCAGGGTCGCTGCAATTAGGAGAGAGAGAAGAAAACTCTTTAGCATGATGCTCTTGCAAGTTTAGAGTGGTTTTAGTTTATCTAAACTGGATGGCTCCCACTGTTTCTCGAATCCTTCCTCAAACCATAAAAGAAGAATTAGCCAGGACTATTCTCACCGTACAATACTTGCTTAACCGTTCAGCCAGGCCAGTGTCGATACTTCGAGGGAGGTTTTCCAACGCTTTCGCGAAGTTCCTTAATTAAATAACCTCTTTTCTCTGGGGGCGTAACCCCGCTGACACTTTTCTGGACACGTACTTGGTTTATAGCATTGATCGTTAAGTGACGAATATCCTGATAAGTAGCATATACTCACAGTAGGATCGGGATCCAACTATCATCGTATCATAATGTTGAAGGAATACTACCAACATTCATCAAACTCCAAATGGTATGCATTTCTTTGCAAATTTCAGTTTCTTTAGAAATTCCCGATATAAGTTTTTGCCCCATGCTCTTATGACCTTGACGTATGCCAACAAATCATAAGTCACATGTCAAGTTCTGCCTATCATTATCTTGTTAATTTGAACCCACCCGTATATACCCTTGACGTAAGCCAACAAGGTAATGCGACTGTCCCAAACCAACACATCTATCTATGCAACAAATGAATACCCCAGCAGCTACCAAACACTATGCCTTGACGTAAGCCAACAAGCATAGCTTGAATACTACTGACCATCCATAAGAAATGACGGAGGGCTACGACTGGTTTTGGCGAAACCATGAACGTAGTGAACTTGATATAACCGAAGGAACCTGATAGCTTTTAAAAGGAGTGGTTAAGTCTCCGCATTTAAAAATATCTGTTTTAAAATTAATCGAGTGATTTCTTTAAAATTGTTCCAACGATTTAAACTTTGGTTTGTTTTTCTTTGCATTATAGATAATGCGTCCCATCATTAACCTATCATTGCAGAAAACAACGAAAATACAATGTCCTCTTATGCCATCCGCATTCGCCACGGGGTCCCGTCATCACCCGTTAGGTTACTTAACTAACGACAGAGCGGGGGCTGGGCTAGCGCGGGTGTAAAACATAAGTGACGTCTAAATAGCTATCATATATAGATATTGTACATTCGTCAGACGCAATAATAGGCATTCCAGATCACAGATGAACTTTATTGGATTTGCAAGCAATCCGTGTTTGTTTTGAGCCTGCAACAAAAGACGGATTACACAGTTGTGATGAATAGCCATTACCCCACCCAAGACCCCAACGGGTACGGCAAACTACCCACCTGGCAGTATGTGCACCCCACCTTCGGTCTGTCCTAGGAGCAAAAACAGTAAAATGAAATAATACAACGTTGGCTACAACCGCAACCTGGATTTGCCCCGCAAAATAATATTACAACAAATTACATTTACATCAAATGAATTAAATAATAACCAATCACATAACCCCGGCTAATCATCACAACAGTCCAACACAGTTCATATCCACAAACAGTAAAAACCATTACAGAAATGTGCAACCCCCTGCCAACCGACATACTAGCAGTTAGGGGAGGTTTACGAACACATTATACAAACACAGATATAATCCAATAAGCAAATACTGTATAATTTCGATCGATTAAACACATTTAATATTGCTCCAATACTTCTCTGTAAACTTGAAACCTGAGCAAAATTAAAAAATACCAGAAAATCCCAAATATCACAGAGAACCATCACAAGAAAAATGGGTCCCTGAATCGTCAACTCGGCGGCGGAAGCGCGGCGGATCGGTGCTATCCGCCGCGGTTCCGCGGCGCCGTAGGCGATTCAGGGGACCAATTTTTTTTTGTGTTCTACTACTGTCATTTTAAGCTTTCTGAACATGCCTGAAAAATTTTTGGACTTCATTTATAAATCGACAGAAACTTGATATTTTAGGGTTTTCCGGTTTCGTTTTTTCCGTTCGAAATTCATAAAAATTTGCAAAAAAGTTATTTATTGTTTAGCGAGGCTCTGATACCAGTGTAAGTCGATGTACAACACCCCAGTACTTGTGAGGAGGCGGAATTTTCAAAAACGAACTTGTTTAGTGAACAAACATCGACTAACCGCTTGAATCGAAGCTAAACGATAACTAACTACAAACATAGAGTTTCTATGCTACTATGTTTTAGGGATTATACCTAATGAATCGTGTCCTTCGTCTTTGCGAACTCCACCTCCTCCTCGGCCTTCTCGAAGTAGTAGACGATCCACCCGAGAGCTTTACTCCAAGCTTAGCCTCTAAACTTGAGGCAACTAACCTTCTTTAAGTGCTAATTAAAGAAGCTAGGTGATATAGAGTGAGGGTTATGGTTTAATTAGTCTAACTAATCCTTATACTCAACACATGAGAGGGGAGGATTAGGGTTTGAAGAGGGAGAGCTTGAGGAGAGAGAAGGTGAGGATAATAGTGAAGTGAGAAGAATGAGTTATCATAATATATATCAAGCATTTCTTTTTAACAAGAAAAGAAAAGAAATCATTTTACAACCATGCTTGATAAATATCTTGTGGTGATTCATCTCCATGAGTCATTAAGCAATTATGAAGCATTAATGACATGGATGAATCATCCATATGACTCACTAATCTCATTCAATGTATATGCCACCTAAACCTCCTTAGTCACCATCTTCTAGAAGCTTCTCACGCAATTACGAGAACGCCCCTCCTTTCCGCAAAAATACGGAAAAACTTTAGACTGTATAAATCCAATAACCGGATACCAGTAACTGGCTTAAACCAAAGCCGACTGGTAAAAACTTTCCGAAAGTCGTACGTGCGTAAACACACGTATGCGTCCGAACCCTTGTCGTAAAACCTTACGACCTCTATATCGTTTCGCCTGGAGTAGGGAAACTCTCTGTGTGGGACTCTAGAGACTCGACTACTACGCTGGCAGTGGGTTTAACCACAGACCGCAAGCAGCACTAGCTGTACGTAACGGTCCCCAGGTAGATGTCGATAAGAAGGCCGATGAGGAAACCCATCCGAACTCCTACTGAGCCTGATGTGACAATCTCCATACAGTCCGGTCCGTTCGTCTTTAGACTATCGCATATCGGGCCTAGGGGGGCGGCAAGCATCAGTCTTCTAATAGCGGTATAAGTCGTGTCGGAGCGAAGCCCATTACACCCTGAGAAACTACTGGAACCTACCAGCAAATCTCGCTTGCCCTGGCCAGGGACTTTGCGTAATGGCTCTCTGACACAGCGCGATATCAACTCCCAATACCGGGAGAGACGAATCCTATCTAACCGCCACTGCCTCCAAGTGCTCGGGACTGCACCCAACTGCTACCTGTTTGCACGACTCCTTTGAGCCGTGGTAGGGTAGCAATCTAAGAACAGTGGGACACACTCGAGGCGAAGTAGCAGTGTCAAGTCTGCGGACTATGCTGTACTCATGTCACCTGGGAACTGTTCACTGACGACTGGTATAAAACCAACCAACAGTTCCCTGTGAGTCCTGTCCGGTGTACCCGTAACCCAACGAGCACCTTCATACTATCTCCAGTACGACGTACTGACGGCTGTAGGACAGACCATCTCCCCAACTGGGATGAGAAGCGTACACACTAGTCTACTCCGGAGTATCGATGCTCTGTCTCGATAATCCAACGACTAAGGACCTGAATAAGGATGTGCTTGTAGACTACCCAGCCCCCACTAGTGTGACTGCCATCACAACGCTGGTAGTCAAGCAAGATCCTAAGAGCTCTATCAATACGTACACTCACATATTAAGACAGAAAAACCAAGTAGCATACTACCATGTTTAGCAAGACTGTTATATACATGTGAATATCCCAAGCTTCCATTAAGTAATATACAAACTAGTATGATACAGTAATGGCCTTCTAGGGCATAAACACTAACAAGCACCATCTCCAACAATCTCCCACTTGCACTCAAGGCTAATTATTGCGATGTCGCATACTCACAGCCCGTGTGATACCGAACACCCAACTCCTCTACTAGTCAGTCTCACAAAGCTCGTTTGCGAAACTAATGCGTTCGAGGAATAGCCTCAGTGAGTGGATCCGCTTTGATGTTTCTTTCTATGTCTCTCTATATCTCAAGTTCGCGGAGAAACCCATTTCCCGAAATGAGCAATACCTGTCTTAGAATGTGTCTGGATGTCTGATGGGACCTAGCTCATAAATGAACTCCAAATAACTTCTTAGACTGTATCGTCAACTGGACTTAATCAGTATCCTGCGCCATGCCTCCCTCAGTATTGCCTTGGACCACCTGTCCAAAATACTGCCCCTCGTCAGAAGGAAAACTATAACTCTGACAACCTCCTTGTCGTCCATGTCATCTTGGAAGCCTGGAATGATAACTGTCTCCCGAAAGAGGCTGTCGTTATCATATCCCTAGAACATCCACTTATGTTCTAAAAACTGCTTCCAACTGTTTCTCCAGGATTGGATTAATGTCAACTTATTGCATCTAGTACAAGAGCAACATCTGGTGTGGTACTTGACATCTCATGATTGACTCAATTGCCTAAGCAAACGATTTTCCAATCATGCACATCCCTCTCTACTTTAGTCTATAAGACACCTTTAGAGAGGGTGACTCCATCACCTGCAGGTACACTACCGTGCCAGGAGTCGTCCATTCTAAATACTCTTAGAATGCTGTCTAAGTACCCTTATTTGGGAAACCACCCAAATCTAGATCTACAACCATAGATCTAGTAACCAGTATGTCTGATATAATGTCCATGTCCCATGTGGAGAAACCACTGTGTGACGACCAAAGTGTAACCGATCGTAGTATAGGAATATCACTTCCTACTCTGTGTATGTCATCCAAATACCAGGACATCACACTCTACTACCTTCTCAACAGATCCATCCCCTATTCTGATGAAGTCAAACCCATGACTGTCACATCAGAAATAGATGATCTATCTCCGCAATATCTGCTTTAGTCTATAAATAGACATAAGCCACCTGTCCACCAATGCTTCCGCTGCTCCCACTGACTACGACAACCCTCTGGCAGAGTCATATACACGTATACTTCTAAAGCTAGTTTAGAACGACGCTATACTCATCCTCCCGCCGGGTCTCACAGTCTGGAACAACAGCAATGGCAAGTCTGGGTAAACAAGAACCTCCCTGCCACCGTCCTTGAGCATACCGAAGTACCTCTCGGGTGCCTGAGGTTACCCACTTTATCAGCGGAGTGGCCAATGGAATGTCAAACCAGATTGAATCTTTAGGTTCCTATCAAACTCTTCAGCAATCGTTTGCGGTTCTGGAATCACTTCCAGTTCTACAATACTCCCACTACTGTTTTCTGAAAAATCCATTTTTATTAAAACTGTGGCGAGTTAAGAACAATATCACTATTGATCTTCCAGATGGTAGAAAATCAACCCTCGTCATAGCCTGGGTCAACCCACAAACAGCCATTACAGAAACATGCCTTGAGTTGTCCAGTGTCTGGTTTTAATCATAAGCCGGACAACTCCCCATACCTTAACATCGTTAAGATACGAACTGTTCTATATCCAATATAGGACCATAGGCACCGATTTAATTGAACCAGATTCAAAACATGCAGCTGTCCCCAGTGCATGTCAACTAAATGGAAAGAGGCCGATCAGCGTTACTCAACTTAGGAATACTTCCAATTATGACTAACCTGAAAGAGAAGCAAGTTCTCTTAACCATTACTATCAACCGAATACCATATACAAGTATCTACATCTTCGATCACTTTGAAGAATCCCGATACTTGCTACACCTGGTTCTCTACTGTATTCAAATACCTAAAACTTCTCAAAATTCGGACCCTGTGTTTCCACGAAACACCTGTCTAAAAACTAGAGAAGTTATAAGTAAACCGAATATAGTACGAGGACCAACCCCTCTGTCCTGATGGACCCTGGACAACATACAATACCCTGTATAAGTCCTTTGAGTCTGATAACTCATTCACTGTGTGTCGTAGGTTGAAAACTGTACTTATGGTTAAGAAGAATTACACCGCTGTTTAATGCTCCTTACCTAACCATCCACTGATATAGGTAAATGTCGTAGACATAATTTCAAAAAGGTATATCTCACTCTATGAAAATAGACGTACAGATATATCAATTTGAAATTGGTGCATGACAGCGGATATTCAAAACCAAATATTTGCTGACCGGCAAACAGTCCAGGTGACTTCCTCAAATATCACCGATTACAACGAATCCCGATATAATGAGGATGATTACCCAATTTCCAATAAGTTACTCCCACTCATCATCTGTAAAACCATACAGATGTGAGAATCGTACCTGGTAAATACATACCCTGGAGTAAGGACTAATTGGGAAATCAGTTTTCTTTTAACAGTACACAGTGAAAATGAAACATTGAAATGTTTCGATGGGGTATCCCGGTATTCCTAGTAATGCCTCTTCCAGATTCACGACTGTAACCGTATAATTCGTTGCCACCTCTCCAAATCCCTTTATATGTCTTTAGTCATTACCTTCTACACACCCCTTAGGCCAAATGGTTTTCTTCCTTCCCTACCGTTCGGCACCAGCCTATGGTTTGGAAGAAGACTATCCAATAAGCATAATGGGTGTACTGTCCTAATCCTAGGAGCACTCGCAATGCGAGAGAAGGTGAGGATAAAAGACAACCGAATAAACCTTATTCCTATTTCTCCTGAACCAGGATCCATCTCCGAACTGGAACAAGTTCTTTTCGAGTTCGTATATAACCATACGATGGATTATCCAATAAACTTGGGATCTTCATAGTGATACGGAGTGTCCTGGAGAAATACAAAGGTGATTTAGGATTGGCGAAGAAATACTTGGTTTGGTCGTGAATATCAGTCACAATTTACTTTGCCCTCTTACTAATCCCTTGATATGTCTTTACTTAATACCTTCTGTACACCACTGTTAGGCTAATTGGTTTTCTTCATTCCCTACCGGTCGGCACTTGCCTATGGTTTGGAGGAAGACTATCCAATTTGCGTAATAGGTGTACTATCTCCTAAACCAAGGAGTACTCGCAACCTGAGAGAAGGTAAAAGGAAAAGACAACTGAATAGTCTTATCCGTTTTCTCCAGAACCGGAAACCATCCTCGAATAAATTCCTTCGAGTTCGTATATAACCATACGATGGTTTTGTCAAATGGAAGTGGACGTTGGTAGTAATACGGGGTGTCCTGGAGAAAAGGGTAAAAGTAGGAGTGGCAATGAGGTTCGCAACTCTGACAATCCAAAAGCCAGTGTTTAAGAAGGTTCGGTCAACTTGGTTACTGAGTCATAGTCTTACGGTCGGGTCAATGGTCGCTGCCAAAGAGAGAGAGAAAAGAAACACACAGCGTGCACTCTAACCTAGATCAGAATGGTTACCAATTTATCTAATCTGGAAACCTCCCACTGTACCGTCAAATTCTCCTCCAAATCTGAAAGAAGAATTAGTCGGGATCACCTGAGGAGTAAACCAACTCATCTGTGGGAATCGGGATCCAACTATCATCGCATGATAACGTGACGGAATCCGCTCATGCTATCACACTCCAGAAGGTATGCGCATATCTGGCAAGTTTCAGTTCTTTTGAAACTCCCGATGTGATTTTTACCCCATGCTCTTATCACCTTGACTTTGGCCAACAAATCATAAGTCACATGTCAAGTTCTACCCGTCATTCTCCAGGTTAATTTGAATCCACCCGTACCTACCCTTGACTTTGGCCTACAAGGCAGTACGACTGTTCCAAACCAACGCATCTATCTATACTGCATATGAATAACCAACAGCTACCAAACACTGTGCCTTGACTTTGGCCAACAAACACAGCTTAAATACTATTGACTATCCATATGAAACGACGGAGGGCTACGAATGGTTTCTGGCAAAAACCTTTAACGTAATGAACTTGATATCGTTGAAGGAACGGATAGCTTTTTAAAAATATAGTGATGAAAACCTTTGCTAAAGAGGTCACTCTCGGTGAAGGGATCTCGGCTCTTTCCCCATAGAATGAGGTGCAGGATATTCCAACTGAATACCACGGTGCAAAGCAAAAGTAATCGGCTATAGTGAAGTTATTGCCCTGACGCAAACTTTTGTCCAAGGGGTCACTCCCGATGAAGGGATCTCGGCCCTTGCCTCGTCGACTGAGGAGCAGGATATTCCAACTGAATACCACGGTGCAAAACAAAAGTGAATGTCCTTGCAATAACATCTTTTTGAAAAGTGTTCCAACAACATTAGATTAGGTTTGTTTTTAACTTGCACTGATCCGAATCAAAGCAGTCCCATCAACTGATCACACCACAAAGAACGAAAATAATATGACGTACGTATATGCCATCCGCATTCGCCACTGGGTCCCGTCATTACCCGTTAGGTTAGCTAACTAACGACAGAGCGGGGACTGGACTAGCGCGGATG
This sequence comes from Agapanthus africanus, assembly GCA_030015575.1. Lineage (NCBI taxonomy): Eukaryota > Viridiplantae > Streptophyta > Magnoliopsida > Asparagales > Amaryllidaceae > Agapanthus > Agapanthus africanus. The sequence goes on from JASDDO010000029.1 coordinate 224,847,626, forward strand.
CAAAACATATACACCATCTACTAATATATATACCAATATATTATATTTCGCTCAAGGCGTGATAAAAATGCAACATCACAGAAATGTACAGCATCACAGAACAATACAGATATCTGGGATCCCCGGGTTTCACAGAGCCGCTGAAACCCGACGTTCCCCTGGTCGTGTGGATAGCCTGTGCAATGAAATCCTACACCCCTACGGGCGCGGCAAGTCACCCACCAAAACCTGAAGCGAGGCAGCCCCCTTCAGCAACGTGAATGGACCACCCAACACTTCACGGAATCCGGTAACTTGGGCACCCCTCCTGGGTCAACCTGTACCCCCTACGAGTGCGGCGAATAGCCCGCCAATTCTAGAGTGAAGCCCCCTCCGTCTCAATGCCATGAGATGCGGGCTCGTTGCCCTCTAGAATCCGGCAATCCGTGCACCCCTCCACGGGGCAATCCTAGTACAGAAAGTAAAATATACATACAACGGGTACATCGACCGCAACCTGGTCGTGCCCCAAAATAATAATACAAACATGCAGTGACGGCAGTCCACATGTCGGACGCTCGCCCCGCAATATCAAATGTACATAATACAACAAAACTGTACTAGCATTGCATCCAGGCTATCCCCTACGACCGATCCGCAACATCACAGCAAAATCACAAAACATCAACGTGAAAGTCACGTTCGCAAATCCGTCTAACCGGGCTATAGCAGTTAGACAGGATTTACCGATCGAGTGACATTCACGGTCGCAGATATAATGTAACTCGATCGATCAAATTTTAACAAGCGGGCCCCAAGTACTACTGTAGCACATCAAGAAATTCTGGACCCAATATTAATATTCCAAAACTCCTAAAATCAGCCCAGAAGGGAACTGTAGAAATTGGATACAGTGATCACACTATAGTGCGGCGGAACCACGGCCTAAAGGGGGGTTTGGCCGCGGTTCCGCGCTCCTATGGTCGACTCACTGTGCTGAATTTCTACAGATCTCTTAGAACTTCCAGTACATCAATTTTATGCAACCTGGAAAATTTTTGGACTTCAAAAAATTTCGACAGAAAACTGATGTGAAGGAAACGCGGATTTTTGGAATTTTGGTCGATCGGAAATGTAAACACGTTAAACAAAGCTATACTAAGTTAATGGCAAGGCTCTGATACCACTGTAAGTGCACGGCGGCGCCTCGGCCTCCATCCCAAGGCCAAATGTGCGGAAGCGTAAAACTTTAAATTTTGCAAACTAGCAAACCGGCACCACCGCGCACTAAAACCCGGATCGGGCCATTAACTAGTCCTAGCTAACAACAAGAAGGGGAAGAGAGATATACCGACTGATCCAAGTCCTCCGGTCTTCTCGTCGTCGTCCCGATCTCTCGCGGAATGTCATGTCTCCACCTCGTCGCCGGAAGTGCACCACATCGCCTACATCTTTTATGGGCTCCCACCTCTATGCCGAGGCAACTCGGGAACGAAGCTGGCTAGTCGACGTGCCCAAGATTCACTGTAGAATATAGTGTAGAGGCTATGTCTCATTTAGGGTTTTTGTTGCCATGGAGGATGGAGGAGGAGGTTAAGAAAATTGGTGCTTTTAATTTTCTAGCAAGAAGAATATGAGATGAAGAATAATGCTACCACACCAAAAAAATGAAAACTCTCTCATCTCTCTTCTCTCAAATTGTGGCCGGCCCCCCTAAACAAATGGTGGAGGAAAAACACCTAATACAAGAGGGAGGTGAGTGTAGTAAAAGGTGGAGGGTGACCACACCCAAAGCAATGATAACCATGTCACATTAAATCAAATCCATTCTAATCACCATTAATACAAGTGAGTGATGTAAAGAGAATCAAATGATGGTGGAAAAGAAAGAATGCCATCATAATCAATGCATTTGCAAGAAACCCCTCCACAATGTGTTATTTGCAAACTTGCAAATAACACCCTCAATCTAAAAGTCCGGCAGGGAAAGAACAAAGGAAAACTGGCCGGAACTGAATGCAAACTAGCAACTCCAGAAAACTGGTCCCGTAATAAATTACAGGAAAACCCCGCTACTGCATATACATGCCCGCATTGGTATTCCGACCGAAATACAAATGCAATAAGACAAAACTACACTGTACTATACTAGGATCCGGCTTAAACCAAAGCCGGGTAGTAATATCCGTCCGATCCTGATCCGTGCAATACAGCACGTATCTGATCGAACCCTGCCATATATCCATACGGCCTCTAGTACAAACCGTCCGATCCTGATCCATGCAATACCGCACGTATCTGATCGGACCCTGCCATATCTCCATACGGCCTCTACAGCTTTTCGCCTGAAAGCTTAAGTAACTGAATGTGGGGGACTCTAAAGACTCGTCAACACCTTGGTTGTGGATTTAACCACTAGCACGTTAGAGGTATAAACCAATACGTAACGGGCTACCAGGTATTGACCAAAAGGGACGTCTGTGAGCGAACTCAGCCTGACACCCTACTGAGCCTATCAGTGACAATATCCGTACAGTCCGGTCCGATCGTCTATGAGCATCGCATGGCGGGCCTAGGGGGTTGGTAAAAGTCAGACCCCCGAAAGCGGTACAAGTCGTGTCGGAGTGTAGCCCAGAACACCCTGAGATACTACTGGAATACCTACCAGTAAATCTCTGCCTCGGCCGAGGCCTTTGTGTAATGGCTCTCCTAGACACAGCACGACCTCACCCCCAATACCGGGAGAGACGAACCCCTGCAGATCCGCTCACTGGCTCCATGTGGCTCGGGACTGTACCCAACTAAAGCCTGTTAGCACGACTCCTTTGAGCTGTGGTAGGGTAGTAATCAAAGTATAGTGGAAAATCACACGAGACAAATGACGATCCCCAGGTCAATGCACTAACCTGTACACATGTCACCAGGGAACTTCTATCTGACGTCAGGTATAAGACCAACTAGCATGTTCCCGGCGAATCCTGTCTGGTGTACTCATAACCCAATGAGCACCTGTATACATCTTAGGTGAACCAACTGACACCAATGGCTTGTGAGACCGGCCACCGCCCCTCGTCGGGGTCTCGACTGTATACACTAGTCTACTCTGGAGAATCGATGCCCGGTCTCGAAACTCCCACGACTAGGGACCTTTTAAGGATTTGCTTATAGACCCCAGCTCCCACATATATGATCGCCCTCATACTGCTGGTAGTCAAGCAAAAATCCAAGGGGCTCTATCAACGTGTAATAGCGACTTGTAAGGTCACCTAAAGCAGTACACGATGATAAAGATAAACCAGATAGCATACTATCATCTTGAGTAAGACTGTCCTACCGGGACAGGTCCTCCCTCAATCATTGCAATCACGTGCCTGTGATCCAATAATTGACTCTGAGGGCACTATCTCCAACAATCTCCCACTTGCACTCAAGGCTAATTATTGCGATGTCGCATACTCACAGCCCGTGTGATACCGAACACCCAACTCCTCTACTAGTCAGTCTCACAAAGCTCGTTTGCGGAACAAATGCGTTCGAGGAATAGCCTCAGTGAGTGGATCCGCTTTGATGTTTCTTTCTATGTCTCTCTATATCTCAAGTTCGCGGAGAAACCCATCTCCCGAAATGAGCAATACCTGTCTTAGAATGTGTCTGGATGTCTGATGGGACCTAGCTCATAAATGAACTCCAAATCCAAACTTCTTAGACTGTCTCGTCAACTGAACTTAATCAGTATCCTGCGCCATGCCTCCCTCAGTATTGCCTTGGACCACCTGTCCAAAATACTGCCCCTCGTCAGAAGGAAAACTATAACTCTGACAAACTCCTTGTCGTCCATGTCATCTTGGAAGCCTGGAATGATAACTGTCTCCCGAAAGAGGCTGTCGTTATCATATCCCTAGAACATCCACTTATGTTCCAAAAACTGGTTCTAACTATTTCTCCAGGATTGGATTAATGTCAACTTATTGCATCTAGTGCAAGAGCAATATCTGGTGTGGTACTTGACATCTGATGATTGACTCAATTGCCTAAGCAAACGATTTTCCAATCATGCACATCCCTCTCTACTTTAGTCTATAAGACACCTTTAGAGAGGGTGACTCCATCACCTGCAGGTACACTACCGTGCCAGGAGTCGTCCATTCTAAATACTCTTAGAATGCTGTCTAAGTACCCTTAATTGGGAAACCACCCAAATCTAGATCTTCAACCATAGATCTAGTAACCAGTATGTCTGATATAATGTCCAAGTCCTATGTGGAGAAACCACTGTGTGACGACCAAAGTGTAACCGATCGTAATATAGGAATATCACTTCCTACTCTGTGTATGTCATCCAAATACCAGGACATCACACTCTACTACCTTCTCAATAGATCCATCCCCTATTCTGATGAAGTCAAACCCATGACTGTCACATCAGAAATAGATGATCTATCTCCGCAATATCTGCTTTAGTCTATAAATAGATATAAGCCACCTGTCCACCAATGCTTCCGCTGCTCCCACTGACTACGACAACCCTCTGGCAGAGTCATATACATGTACACTTCTAAAGGTAGTTTAGAACGACGCTATACTCATCCTCCCGCCGGGTCTCACAGTCTGGAACAACAGCAATGGCAAATCTGGGTAAACAAGAACCTCCCTGCCACCGTCCTTGAGCATACCGAAGTACCTCTCGGGTGCCTGAGGTTACCCACTTTATCTGCGGAGTGGCCAATGGAATGTCAAACCAGATTGAATCTTTAGGTTCCTATCAAAATCTTCAGCAATCGTTTGCGGTTCTGGAATCACTTCCAGTTCTACCATACTCCCACTACTGTTTTCTGAAAAATCCATTTTTATTAAAACTGTGGCGAGTTAAGAACAATATCACTATTGATCTTCCAGATGGTAGAAAATCAACCCTCGTCATAGCCTGGGTCAACCCACAAACAGCCATTACAGAAATATGCCTTGAGTTGTCCAGTGTCTGGTTTTAATCATAAGCCGGACAACTCCCCATACCTTAACATCGTTAAGATACGAACTGTTCTATATCCAATATAGGACCAGAGGCACTGATTTAATTGAACCAGATTCAAAACATGCAGCTGTCCCCAGTACATGTCAACTAAAAGGAAAGAGGCCGATTAGCGTTACTCAACTTAGGAATACTTCCAATTATGAGTAACCTGAAAGAGAAGCAAGTTCTCTTAACCATTACTATCAACCGAATACCATATACAAGTATCTACATCTTCGATCACTTTGAAGAATCCCGATACTTGCTACACCTGGTTCTCTACTGTATTCAAATACCTAAAACTTCTCAAAATTCGGACCCTGTGTTTCCACGAAACACCTGTCTAAAAATTAGAGAAGTTATAAGTAAACCGAATATAGTACGAGGACCAACCCCTCTGTCCTGATGGACCCTGGACAACATACAATACACTGTATAAGTCCTTTGAGTCTGATAACTCATTCACTGTGTGTCGTAGGTTGAAAACTGTACTTATGGTTAAGAAGAATTACACCGCTGTTTAATGCTCCTTACCTAACCATCCACTGATATAGGTAAATGTCGTAGACATAATTTCAAAAAGGTATATCTCACTCTATGAAAATAGACGTACAGATATATCAATTTGAAATTGGTGCATGACAGCGGATATTCAAAACCAAATATTTGCTGACCGACAAACAGTCCAGGTGACTTCCTCAAATATCACCGATTACAACGAATCCCGATATAATGAGGATGATTACCCAATTTCCAATAACTTACTTCCACTCATCATCTGTAAAACCATACAGATGTGAGAATCGTACCTGGTAAATACATACCCTGGAGTAAGGACTAATTGGGAAATCAGTTTTCTTTTAACAGTACACAGTGAAAATGAAACATTGAAATGTTTCGATGGGGTATCCTGGTATTCCTAGTAATGCCTCTTCCAGATTCACGACTGTAACCGTATAATTCGTTGCCACCTCTCCAAATCCCTTTATATGTCTTTAGTCATTACCTTCTGCACACCCCTTAGGCCAAATGGTTTTCTTCCTTCCCTACCGTTCGGCACCAGCCTATGGTTTGGAAGAAGACTATCCAATAAGCATAATGGGTGTACTGTCCTAATCCTAGGAGCACTCGCAATGCGAGAGAAGGTGAGGATAAAAGACAACCGAATAAACCTTATTCCTATTTCTCCTGAACCAGGATCCATCCCCGAACTGGAACAAGTTCCTTTCGAGTTCGTATATAACCATACGATGGATTATCCATTAAACTTGGGATCTTCATAGTGATACGGAGTGTCCTGGAGAAATACAAAGGTGATTTATGATTGGCGAACAAATACTTGGTTTGGTCGCGAATATCAGTCACAATTTACTTTGCCCTCTTACTAATCCCTTGATATGTCTTTACTTAATACCTTCTGTACACCACTGTTAGGCTAATTGGTTTTCTTCATTCCCTACCGGTCGGCACCTGCCCTATTGTTTGGAAGAAGACTATCCAATTTGCGTAATAGGTGTACTATCTCCTAAACTAAGGAGTACTCACAACCTGAGAGAAGGTAAAAGGAAAAGACAACTGAATAGTCTTATCCGTTTTCTCCAGAACCGGAAACCATCCTCGAATAAATTCCTTCGAGTTCGTATATAACCATACAATGGTTTTGTCCAATGGAAGAGGACGTTCGTAGTAATACGGGGTGTCCTGGAGAAAAGGGTAAAAGTAGGAGTGGCAATGAGGTTGCAAACTCTGACAATCCAAAAGTCAGTGTTTAAGAAGGTTCGGTCAACTTGGTTACTAAGTCATAGTCTTAGGGTCGGGTCAATGGTCGCTGCCAAAGAGAGAGAGAAAAGAAACACTGAGCGTGCACTCTAACCTAGATCAGAATGGTTACCAATTTATCTAATCTGGAAACCTCCCACTGTACCGTCAAATTCTCCTCCAAATCTAAAAGAAGAATTAGTCGGGATCACCCGAGGAGTAAACCAACTCATCAGTAGGAATCGGGATCCAACTATCATCGCATGATAACGTGACGGAATCCGCTCATGCTATCACACTCCAGAAGGTATGCGCATATCTGGCAAGTTTCAGTTCTTTTGAAACTCCCGATGTGATGTTTACCCCATGCTCTTGTGACCTTGACTTTGGCCAACAAATCATAAGTCACATGTCAAGTTTTACCCATCGTTCTCCAGGTTAATTTGAATCCACCCGTACCTACCCTTGAATTTGGCTAACAAGGCAGTACGACTGTTCCAAACTAACGCATCTATCTATGCTGCATATGAATAACCAACAGCTACCAAACACTGTGCCTTGACTTTGGCCAACAAACACAGCTTGAATACTATTGACTATCCATATGAAACGACGGAGGGCTACGAATGGTTTCTGGCGAAAACCTTTAATGTAATGAACTTGATATCGTTGAAGGAACGGATAGCTTTTTAAAAATATAGTGACGAAAACCTTTGCTAAAGAGGTCACTCCCGGTGAAGGGATCTCGGCTCTTTCCCCGTAGAATGAGGTGCAGGATATTCCAACTGAATACCACGGTGCAAAGCAAAAGTAATCGGCTATAGTGAAGTTATTGCCCTGACGCAAACTTTTGTCCAAGGGGTCACTCCCGATGAAGGGATCTCGGCCCTTGCCTCGTCGACTAAGGAGCAGGATATTCCAACTGAATACCACGGTGCAAAACAAAAGTGAATGTCCTTGCAATAACAGCTTTTTGAAAAGTGTTCCAACAACATCAGATTAGGTTTGTTTTTAACTTGCATTGATCCGAATCAACGCAGTCCTATCAACTGATCACACCACAAAGAACGAAAATAATATGACGTACGTATATACCATCCGCATTCGCCACTGGGTCCCGTCATTACCCGTTAGGTTAGCTAACTAACGACAGAGCGGGGACTGGACTAGCGCGGATGCAAAACATATACAACATCTACTAATATATTATATTTCGCTCAAGGCGTGATAAAAATGCAACATCACAGAAATGTACAGCATCACAGAACAATACAGATATCTGGGATCCCCGGGTTTCACAGAGCCGCTGAAACCCGACGTTCCCCTGGTCGTGTGGATAGCCTGTCCAATGAAATCCTACACCCCTACGGGCGCGGCAAGTCACCCGCCAAAACCTGAAGCGAGGCAGCCCCCTTCAGCAACGTGAATGGACCACCCAACACTTCACGGAATCCGGTAACTTGGGCACCCCTCCTGAGTCAACCTGTACCCCCTACGAGTGCGGCGAATAGCCCGCCAATTCTAGAGTGAAGCCCCCTCCGTCTCAATGCCATGAGATGCGGGCTCGTTGCCCTCTAGAATCCGGCAATCCTTGCACCCCTCCACGGGGCAATCCTAGTACAGAAAGTAAAATATACATACAACGGGTACATCGACAGCAACCTGGTCGTGCCCCAAAATAATAATACAAACAGGCAGTGACGGCAGTCCACATGTCGAACGCTCGCCCCGCAATATCAAATGTACATAATACAACAAAACTGTACTAGCATTGCATCCAGGCTATCCCCCACGACCGATCCGCAACATCACAGCAAAATCACAAAACATCAACGTGAAAGTCACGTTCGCAAATCCGTCTAACTGGGCTATAGCAGTTAGACAGGATTTACCGATCGAGTGACATTCACGGTCGCAGATATAATGTAACTCGATCGATCAAATTTTAACAAGTGGGCCCCAAGTACTACTGTAGCACATCAAGAAATTCTGGGCCCAATATTAATAATCCAAAACCCCTAAAATCAGCCCAGAAGGGAACTGTAGAAATTGGATACAGTGATCACACTATAGTGCGGCGGAACCGCGGCCTAAAGGGGGGTTTGGCCGCGGTTCCATGCTCCTATGGTCGACTCACTGTGTCGAATTTCTACAGATCTCTTAGAACTTCCAGTACATCAATTTTATGCAACCTGAAAAATTTTTGGACTTCCAAAAATTTCGACAGAAAACTGATGTGAAGGAAACGCGGATTTTTGGAATTTTGGTCGATCGGAAATGTAAACACATTAAACAAAGCTAGACTAAGTTAATAGCAAGGCTCTGATACCACTGTAAGTGCACGGCGGCGCCTCGGCCTCCATCCCGTGGCCAAATGTGCGGAAGCGTAAAACTTTAAATTTTGCAAACTAGCAAACTGGCACCACCGCGCACTAAAACCCGGATCGGGCCATTAACTAGTCCTAGCTAACAACAAGAAGGGGAAGAGAGATATACCGACTGATCCAAGTCCTCCGGTCTTCTCGTCGTCGTCCCGATCTCCCGCGGAATGTCCTGTCTCCACCTCGTCGCCGGAAGTGCACCACATCGCCTACATCTTTTACGGGCTCCCACCTCTATGCCGAGGCAACTCGGGGACGAAGCTGGCTAGTCGACGTGCCCAAGATTCGCTGTAGAATATAGTGTAGAGGTTATGTCTCATTTAGGGTTTTTGTTGCCATGGAGGATGGAGGAGGAAATTAAGAAAATTGGTGCTTTTAATTTTCTAGCAAGAAGAATATGAGATGAAGAATAATGTCACCACACCAAAAAAATGAAAACTCTCTCATCTCTCTTCTCTCAAATTGTGGCCGGCCCCCCCTAAACAAATGGTGGAGGAAAAACACCTAATACAAGAGGGAGGTGAGTGTAGTAAAAGGTGGAGGATGACCACACCCAAAGCAATGATAACCATGTCACATTAAATTAAATCCATTTTAATCACCATTAATACAAGTGAGTGATGTAAAGAGAATCAAATGATGGTGGAAAAGAAATGATGCCATCATAATCAAGGCATTTGCAAGAAACCCCTCCATAATGTGTTATTTGCAAACTTGCAAATAACACCCTCCATCTAAAAGTCCGGCCGGGTAAGAACAAAGGAAAACTGGCCAGAACTGAATGCAAACTGGCAACTCCAGAAAACTGGTCCCGTAATAAATTACAGGAAAACCCCGCTACTGCATATACATGCCCGCATTGGTATTCCGACAGAAATACAAATGCAATAAGACAAAACTACACTGTACTATACTAGGATCCGGCTTAAACCAAAGCCGGCTAGTAATATCCGTCCGATCCTGATCCGTGCAATACCGCACGTATCTGATCGAACCCTGCCATATATCCATACGGCCTCTAGTACAAACCGTCCGATCCTGATCCATGCAATACCGCACGTATCTGATCGGACCCTGCCATATCTCCATACGGCCTCTACAGCTTTTCGCCCGAAAGCTTGAGTAACTGAATGTGGGGGACTCTAAAGACTCGTCAACACCTTGGTTGTGGATTTAACCACTAGCACGTAAGAGGTATAAGCCAATACGTAACGGGCTACCAGGTATTGACCAAAAGGGACGTCTGTGAGCGAACTCAGCCTGACATCCTACTGAGCCTATCAGTGACAATATCCGTACAGTCCGGTCCGTTCGTCTATGAGCATCGCATGGCGGGCCTAGGGGGTTGGTAAAAGACAGACCCCCAAAAGCGGTACAAGTCGTGTCGGAGTGTAGCCCAGAACACCCTGAGATACTACTGGAATACCTACCAGTAAATCTCTGCCTCGGCCGAGGGCTTTGTGTAATGGCTCTCCTAGACACAGCACGACCTCACCCCCAATACCGGGAGAGACGAACCCCTGCAGATCCGCTCACTGGCTCCATGTGGCTCGGGACTGTACCCAACTAAAACCTGTTTGCACGACTCCTTTGAGCCGTGGTAGGGAAGTAATCAAAGTACAGTGGAAACTCACACGAGACAAATGACGATCCCCAGGTCGATGAACTAACCTCTACACATGTCACCAGGGAACTGCTATCTGACGTCAGGTATAAGACCAACTAGCATGTTCCCGGCGAGTCCTGTCCGGTGTACTCATAACCCAATGAGCACCTGTATACATCTTAGGTGAACCAACTGACACCAATGGCTTGTGAGACCGGCCACCGCCCCTCGTTGGGGTCTCGACTGTATACACTAGTCTACTCTGGAGAATCGATGCCCGGTCTCGAAACTCCCACGACTAGGGACCTTTTAAGGATTTGCTTATAGACCCCAGCTCCCACGTATATGATCGCCCTCATACTGCTGGTAGTCAAGCAAAAATCCTAGGGGCTCTATCAACGTGTAATAGCGACTTGTAGGGTCACCTAAAGCAGTACACGTTGATAAAGGTAAACCAGATAGCATACTATCATCTTGAGTGAGACTGTCCTACCGGGACAGGTCCTCCCTCAATCATTGCAATCACGTGCCTGTGATCCAATAATTGACTCTGAGGGCACTATCTCCAACAGTTACAGTTGTGAATCAGGAAGAGGCATTACTAGAAATACCAGGATACCCCTACGAAACATTTCAATATTTCAGCTTCACTGTGTACTGTGAAAGGAAAACTGATTTCCCGATTAGATACTTACTCCAGGGTATGTATTTATAAGGTATGATTCTCATATCTGTATGGTTTTACAGATGATGAGTGGGAATAAGTTATTGGGAATTGGGTGATCATCCTCATTATATCGGGATTCGTTGTAATCGGTGATATTTGAGGAAGTCACCCGGGTTGTTTGCCGGACGGCGAATATTTGGTTTTGAATATCCGTTATAATGCACCAATTTCAAATTGATATATCTGTACGTCTATTTTTTTATAGAGTGAGATATACCTTTTTGAAATTATGTCTATGACATTTACCTATATCAGTTGATGGTTAGGTAAGGAGCATTAAACAGCGGTGTAATTTTTCTTAACCATAAGTGCAGTTTTCAACCTACGACACGCAGGGATTGAGTTATTAGACTCAAGAGACTTATACAGAGTATTGTATGTTGTCCAGCGTCCATGAGGACAAAGGGGTTGGTTCTCGTACTATATTCGGTTTACTTATGACTTCTCTAGTTTTTAGACAGGTGTTTCGTGGAAACACAGGGTCCGAATTTTGAGAAGTTATAGGTATATGAATAAAGTAGAGAACCACGTATTGCAAGTATCGGGATTCTTCAAGGAGATCGAAGATGTAGATACTTGTGGATGGTATTCAGTTGATAGTAATGATTAAGAGAACTTGCTTCTCTTTCAGGTTACTCATAATTAGAAGCATTCCTAAATTGTGTAACGATGATCGGCCTCATTCCATTTAGTTGACATGCACTAGAGACAGCTGCATGATTTGAATCTGGTTCAAATAAATCAGTGCCTCTGGTCCTATATTGGATATAGAACAGTTCGTATCTTAACGATGTTAAGGTACGGGGAGTTGTCCGGCTCATGCTTAAAACCAGACTCTGGATAATTCAAGGCACGTTTCTGTAATGGCTATTTGTGGGTTGACCCAGGCTATGACGAGGGTTGACTTTCTACCATCTGGAAGATCAATAGTGATATTGTTCTAGACTCACCACAGTTTTAACAAAAATGGATTTTTTCAGAAAACAACATTGGGAGTATGGTAGAACTGGAAGTGATTCCAGAACCGCAAACGATTACTGAAAATTTGATAAGAAGCTAAACATTCAATCTGGTTTGACATTCCATTGGCCACTCCACAGATATGGTGGGTAACTTCAGGCACCCGAGAGGTACTCTGGTAGCCTCAAGGACGGTAACAGGGAAGTTCTTGTTTACCCAGACTTGCCATTGCTGTTGTTCCAGACCGTGAGACCCGGCAGGAGGATGAGTATAGCGTCGTTCTAAACTAGCTTTAGAAGTGTACGTTTATATGACTCTGCCAGAGGGTTGTCGTAGTCAGTGGGAGCAGCGGAAGCATGGTGGACAAGTGGCTTATGTCTATTTATAGACTAAAGCAGATATAGCGGAGATAGATCATCTATTTCTGTTGTGACAGTCATAGATTTGACTTCATCAGAATAGGAGATGGATCTGTTAAGAAGGTAGTAGGGTGTGACGTCCTGGTATTTGGATGACATACACAGAATAGGAAGTGATATTCCTATAGTACGATCGGTTATACTTTGGTTGTCACACAGTGGTTTCTCCACAAGGGACTTGGACATTATATCAAACATTCTGGTTACTAGATCTATAGATCTAGATTTGGGTGGTTTCCCAATCAGGGTACTTAGACAGCATTCTAAGAGTATTTAGAATGGACGAACCTGGCACAGTAGTGTACCTGCAGGTGATGGAGTCACCCTCTCTAAAGGTGTCTTACAGACTAAAGTGGAGAGGGATGTGCATGATTGGCAGATCACTTGCTTAGGCAATTGAGTCAATCATGAGATGTCAAGTACCACACTAGATGTTGTTTTTGCAGGAGATACAATAAGTTGATATTAATCCAATCCTGGAGAAACAATCGGAAGCAGTTTTAGAACATAAGTGGATGTTCTAGGGATATGATAACGACAGCCTCATTCGGGAGACAGTTATCATTCCAGGCTTCCAAGGTGACCTGGACGACAAGGAGGTTGTCAGATTTATAGTTTTCCTTCTGATGAGGGGCAGTATTTTGGACAGGTGGTCCAAGGAAATACTGAGGGAGGCATGGCGCAGGATACTGTTTAATTTCAGTTGTCGATATAGTCTAAGAAGTTTGGATTTGGAGTTCATTTATGAGCTAGGTCCCATCAGACATCCAGACACATTCTGAGACAGGTAATGCTCATTTCGGGAGATGGGTTTCTCCGCGAACTTGAGATATAGAGAGACATAGAAAGAAACATCAAAGCGGATCCACTCACTGAGGCTATTCCTCGAACGTAACAGTTTCGCAAACGAGCTTTGTGAGATTGACTAGTAGATGAGTTGGGTGTTCGGTATCACACGGGCTGTGAGTATGCGACATCGCAATAATAAGCCTTGAGTGCAAGTGGGAGAATGTTGGAGATAGTGCCCTCAGAGTCAATTATTGGATCACAGGAACATGATTGCAATGATTGAGGGAGGACTTATTCCGGTATGACAGTCCTACTCAAGATGATAGTATGCTATCTGGTTTGCCTCTATCAACGTGTACTGCTTTAGGTGACTTTATTGGTCACTATTGCACGTTGATAGAGCCCCTAGGATTTTTTCTTGACTACCAGCAGTATGAGGGCGATCATATACGTAGGAGCTGGTGGTCTATAAGCATATCCTTAAAAGGTCCCTAGTCGTGGGAGTTTCGAGATAGGGCATCGATACTCCAGAGTAGACTAGTGTATACAGTCGAGACCCCGACGAGGGCCGGTGGCCGGTCTCATAAGCCACTGGTGTCAGTTAGTTCACCTAAGATGTATACAGGTGCTCATTGGGTTATGAGTACACCGGACAGGACTCGCCGTGAATATGCTAGTTGGTCTAATACCTGACGTCAGATAGCAGTTCCCTGGTGACATGTGTACAGGTTAGTTCATCGACCTGAGGATCGTCATTTGTCTCGTGTGAGTTCCCACTGTACTTTGATTACTACCCTATCACGCACAAAGGAGACGTGCAAACAGCTTTTAGTTGGGTACAGTCTCGAGCCACATGGAGGCAGTGAGCGGATCTTCAGGAGTTCATCTCTCCCGGTATTGGGGGTGAGGTCACGCTGTGTCTAGGAGAGCCAGTACATGAAAGCCCTTGGCCAAGGCAGGAGATTTACTGGTAGGTATTCCAGTAGTATCTCAGGGTGTTCTGGGCTACACTCCAACACGACTTGTACCGCTTTTGGGGGTCTGACTTTTACCAACCCCCTAGGCCCGCCATGCGATGCTCTTAGATGAACGGACCGGACTGTACGGATATTGTCACTGACAGGCTCAGTAGGGTATCAGGATGAGTTCGCTCATCGACGTCCCTTTTGGTCAATAGCTGGTAGCCCGTCACGTATGGCTAATACCTCTGACGTGCCAGTGGTTAAATCCACAGCCATAGTATTGACGAGTCTTTAGAGTCCCCTACATTCAGTTGCTCAAGTTTTCGAGCGAAACGCTGTAGAGGCCGTATGGAGATATGGCAGGGTTCGATCAGATACGTGCGGTATTACACGGATCAGGATCGGACGGTTAATACTAGCGGGCTTTGGTTTAAGCCGGATCCTAGTATTGTACAGTGTAGACTTTGTCTCATTACATTTGTATTCGGTCGGAATACAAATGCGGGTATGTATATATAGTAGCTGGGTTTTCCTGTAATTTATTACGGAATCAGTTTTTGGAGTTTCCAGTTTGTTTTCCGTTTCGGCCGTTTTCCTTTGTATCTTTCATTGGCCGAAGTTTGGTGGAGGAGGGCTTATTTTCATTTGTGCAAATAAGCTTTGTGGAGGGTGTTATTTGCATTTTGTTGTGTCATGATCACTTGACTTTCTTTAGTCATCATGGCTTGACTTGTGGGTTCATGATGGTTCATGATGGTTTCACCCTTGGTGATAGGAGTTGATTTGTTCTTGGAGTGTGATTATGGTTATGATCATTTTCACTTCTTGATTATCCTTATTCTCTTGCATTATTCCTCCACACCCCCTTGGACTTTCTCATACTCTCATTCTCCACATAGTGATGGCCGGCCAAAGAAGGGAGGGGGTTGTCCCATTTTTTGTGGGGAAAGTTTTTGATCTCATATCATTTTTGCTTCACCAAAAATCCCAAATTCCACTCCAAAGTTCATCCCTCCACTAAAAGGCAACATCCACTACCCCAAATGAGACATAGCTCACTACACTATTCTACAGCAAACCTTGTGCACGTCGACTCGCCAACTTCGTGCCCGAGTTGCCTCAGACGAGAGGTGGGAGCCCGTAAAAGAAGCCGGCGATGTGGTGCCCTTCCGGCGAGGAGGCGACGACCGGAGTTTCCGTGGGGAGATCGGGACGACGACGAGAAGACCAGAGGACACGGATCACTCGGTATATCTCTCTACCCCTTCTCTTAATAGCTAGGACTATGTTAATGGCCCGATCCGGGTTTTAGTGCGCGGTGGTGCCGATTTTAAAAGTTAAAGTAAATCATCGCTTCCGCATTTTGGCCTCCGATTGACGGCCGGGGCGCCGCCGTGCACTTACAACCCCATTGAAACATTTCAATGTTTCAGTTTCACTGTGTACTGTTAAAAGAAAACTGTTTTTCTAATTAGACACTTGCTCAAGGGTATGTATTTACCAGGTTTGATTCTCACATCTGTATGGTTTTACAGATGATGAGTGGGGGTAAGTTATTGGGAATTAGGCGATCATCCTCATTATATCGGGATTCGTTGTAATTGGTGATATTTGAGGAAATCGTCTGGGCTGTTTGCCGGTCGGCAAATATTAGGTTTTGAATATCCGTTGTTATGCACCAATTTCAAATTGATATATCTGTACGTCTATTTTTATAGAGTGACATATACGTTTTTGAAATTATGTTTATGACATTAACCTATATCAGTGGATGGTTAGGTAAGGAGTATTGAACAGCGGTGTAATTCTTCATAACCATAGTACAGTTTTCAACCTACGACACACAGGGTTTGAGTTATTAGACTCAGAGGACTTATACAGAGTATTGTATGTTGTCCAGTGTCCATTAGGACAGAGGGGATGGTCCTCGTAGTATATTCGGTTTACATATGACTTCTCTAGTTTTTAGACAGGTGTTTCGTAGAAACACAAGGTCTAAGTTTTGAGAAATTATAGGTATAAGAATAAAGTAGAGGACCAGGTATTGCAAGTATCGGGATTCTTCAAGATGATCGAAAATGTAGATACTTGTGGGTGGTATTCAGTTGATAGTAATGATTAAGAGAACTCGCTTCTCTTTCAGGTTACTCCTAATTGGAAGTATTCCTAAGTTGAGTAACGCTGATCGGCCTCTCTCTCCATTTAGTTGACATGCACTGGAGACAGTCGCATGATTTGAATCTTGTTCAATTAAATTAGTGCCTCTGTTTCTGTATTGGATATAGAACAGTTCATATCTTGACATTGTTAAGATATGGGGAGTTGTCCGGCTTATGCTTAAAACCAGATTCCGAATAACTCAAGGCACGTTTCTGTAATGGCTGTTTGTGGGTTGACCCGGGCTATGATGAGGGTTGACTTTCTACCATCTGGAAGATCAATGGTGATATTGTTCTTGACTCGCCACAGTTTTAATAAAAATGGATTTTTTTAGAAAACAGAAGTGGGAGTATGGTAGAACTGAAAGTGATTCCAGAACCGCAAACGATTACTGAAGATTTGATAAGAACCTAAAGAATCAATTTGGTTTGACATTCTATTGGCCACTCCGCAGATAAAGTGGGTAACCTCAGGCACCCGAGAGGTACTTCGGTATGCTCAGGGACGGTGGCAGGGAGGTTCTTGTTTACCCAGACTTGCCATTGCTGTTGTTCCAGACTGTGAGACCCGGCAGGAGGATGAATATAGCGTCGTTCTAAACTAGCTTTAGAAGTGTACGTTTATATGACTCTGCCAGAGGGTTGTCGTAGTCAGTGGGAGCAGCCGAAGCATAATGGACAAGTGGCTTATGTCTATAGACTAAAGCAGATATAGCGGAGATAGATCATCTATTTCTGATGTGACAGTCATAGGTTTGACTTCATCAGAATAGGGGATGGATCTGTTAAGAAGGTAGTAGGGTTGATGTCCTCGTATTTGGATGACATACACAGAGTAGGAAGTGAAATTCCTATACTACGGTCGGTTATGCTTTGGTTGTCACACAGTGGTTTCTCCACATGGGACTTGGATATAATATCAATACATTCTGGTTACTAGATCTATAGATCTAGATTTGGGTGGTTTCCCAATCAGGGTACTTAGACAACATTCTAAGAGTTTTTAGAATGGACGACTCCTGGCATGGTAGTGTACCTGTAGGTGATGGAGTCACCCTCTCTAAAGGTTTCTTACAGACTAAAGGGGGGAGGGATGTGTATAATTGGCAGATCACTTGCTTAGGCAATTGGGTCGATCATGACATGTCAAGTACCACACCAGATGTTGTTTTTGCATGCGATACAATAAGTAGATATTGATCCAATTCTGGAGAAACATTCGGAAGCAGTTTTAGAACATAAGTGGATGTTCTAGGGATATGATAACGACAGCCTCCTTCGGCAGCCTCCTCCGCTGTGATAGTGGATACTGGGGGAAGGATGGCGCAGGATACTGATTATGTTCAGTTGACGATACAGTCTAAGAAGATTGGATTTGGAGTTCATGTATGAGCTAGGTCCCATCAGATATCCAGACATATTCTATGACATCTATTGCTCATTTCGGGAGATGGGTTTCTCCGCAAACTTGAGATAAAGAGAGACATAGAAAGAAACATCACAGCGGATGCACTCACTGAGGCTATTCCTTGAACGCAATAGTTTCGCAAACGAGCTTTGTGAGACTGACTAGTAGAGGAGTTGGGTGTTCAGTATCACACGGGCTGTGAGTACGCGACATCGCAATAATTAGCCTTGAGTGCAAGTGGGAGATTGTTGGAGATAGTGCCCTCAGAGTCAATTATTGGATCACAGGCACGTGATTGCAATGATTGAGGGAGGACCTATACCAGTAGGACAGTCTTACTCAAGATGATAGTATACTATCTTGTTTATCTTTATCATCGTGTACTGCTTTAGGCGACCTTACGAGTCGCTATTGCACGTTGATAGAGCCCCTAGGATTCTTGCTTCACTACCAGCAGTATGAGGGCGATCATATACGTAGGAGCTGGGGTCTATAAGCACATCCTTAAAAGGTCCCTAGTCGTGGGAGTTTCGAGACAGGGCATCGATACTCCAGAGTAGACTAGTGTATACAGTCGAGACCTCGACGAGGGGTAGTGGCCGGTCTCACAAGCCACTGGTGTTAGTTGGTTCACCTAAGATGTATACAGGTGCCCATTGGGTTATGAGTACCACGGACAAGACTCACCGGGAACATGCTAGTTGGGATTATACCAGACGTCAGATAGCAGTTCCCTGGTGACATGTGTACAGGTTAGTTTATCGACGTGAGATCGTCATTTTTCTCGTGTGAGTTCCCACTGTGCTTTGATTACTACCCTACCACGCTCAAAGGAGACGTGCAAACAGGTTTTAGTTGGGTACAGTCCCGAGCCACATGGAGGCAGTGAGCGGATCTGCAGGGGTTCGTCTCTTCCGGTATTGGGGGTGAGGTCGCGCTGTGTCTAGGAGTGCCAGTACATGAAAGTCCTTGGCCAAGGAAGGAGATTTACTGGTAGGTATTCCAGTAGTATCTCAGGGTGTTCTGGGCTACTCTCCGACACGACTTTTACCGCTTTTGGGGATCTGACTTTTACTAACCTACTAGGCCCGCCATGCGATGCTCAAAGACGAACGGACCAGACTGTACGGATATTGTCACTGACAGGCTCAGTAGGGTGTCAGGATGAGTTCGCTCATCGACGTCCCTTTTGGTCAATACCTGGTAGCCCGTTACGTATTGGCTAATACCTCTGACGTGCTAGTGGTTAAAGCCACATCCAAAGTATTGACGAGTCTTTAGAGTCCCCCACAGACCAGTTTCTCAAGTTTCGGGCGAAACGCTGTAGAGGCCGTATGGAGATATGGCAGGGTTCGATCAGATACGTGTGGTATTGCACGGATCGTTATCGGACGGATAATACTAGCGGGCTTTGGTTTAAGCCGGATCCTAGTATTGTGCAGTGTAGATTTTGTCTCTTTGCATTTGTATTCAGTGGAAATACAAATGCGGCTATGTATATACAGTCGCGGGGTTTTCCTGTAATTTATTACGGGATCTGTTTTCTGAAGTTGCCAGTTTGCATTCCGTTCCGGCCAGTTTTCCTTTGTTCCTTCCCGGCCAGACTTTCTGATGGAGGGACTAATTTGCAATTGTGCAAATTAGTATTATGGAAGGGGGTTTCTTGCATTTGGAAAGATTATGATAGATATTCATCATGAGATTCTTTTTCTATCTCATCCATTGCATTTATTATGATGGGCTTTGATTAGAAATGGGGGTTGTACATTTTTCTTATCATGATCTTGGCTTTTCTTCCCTTGTTAATTGATTCATTTTTCCACACAAAAGAAGAAGGGGCCGGCCACACAAAAGGAGAGGGTGGGGTTCATTTTCTTGATGAGGAATATTCTTCTTCTCATTTTTCTTTACACCAAAGTTCCAATAGCTCATCTCTTCTTGTTGATTATTCTCTTCTCCATCAAATGGCAACTAAAACCCCAAATGAGACAATAGTTTCTACACTAGTCTACAGCATTCTTTGGACGTGTCGGCTAGCCAACTTCGCGCCCGAGTTGCCTCGGTCCAGAGGTGGGAGCCCGTAAAACAACCCGGCAATGTGGTGCCCGTTTCGATGAGGAGGCGACGACCGGAGATTCCGCGAGGAGATCGGAGTGGAGGCGAAGACCGAAAGACACGGATCGCTTGGTATAGCTTCTCTACTCTTATTCTAGTTTGCTAGAGTTTGGTTAATGGCCCGATCCGGGTTTTATAGTGCGCGGTGGTGCCAGTTTCTAGTTTTTAGAAAAGTTTCGTTTCCGCATTCCGGCGTCGGATTGACGGCCGGGGTGCCGCCATGCACTTACACTTCATTACTTTTACGGATGACTTTTCAAGGTACGGATATGTATTCTTAATGAAACATAAATCCCAAGCCTTTGGAAAATTCCAGGAATATAAGAATGAAGTAGAAAAACAAACATGCAAAAGTATCAAGGTACTGAGATCTGATCGTGGTGGTGAATACTTGAGTGCCGAGTTCCTGGATTACTTAAAAGAGAATGGAATTCTCTCTCAGCTTTCTTCTCCATACACTCCGCAACATAACGGTGTATCGGAGAGACGGAACCGAACCCTATTGGATATGGTACGGTCCATGATGAGTAACGCTGAGTTACCGCGATCATTCTGTGGATATGCACTAGAATCAGCTGCATACCTTTTGAACCGAGTTCCAACTGAGACTTTGCCTACTACACCATATCAGATGTGGTGTGGGAAGAGACCCTATCTTAATCACATTAAGACATGGGGATGTCCAGCTTTTGTCAAAAAGCAGCATGCGGACAAGCTCGAGGCACACTCAGTACAGTGCAAGTTTGTGGATATCCAAAGAACTCCAAGGGATATTTCTTCTATTGCGAAGAGGAACAAAAGGTTTTTATTTCTCGTCATGCCCACTTCTTGGAAACTGAGTTTTTTGAAAATCAGATACGTGGGAGCGCAGTAGAACTGGAAGAAATTCCAGAACCATGAGCTATTAATAAAAGCATAGTAGAACCACAGGGTTCGAAAGATCAGGACATTCCTACGCTGCTCCGCAGAAGTAGTAGGCAGTCTCATCCGCCCGAGAGATACTACGGTTTTCTCATAGACGGGGATAGAGAGGATTGCATCATTGATAGTGATGAGCCGACTAGCTTCCAGCAGGCCATTCAGAGCGTTGACTCGGTAAAATGGCTGGATGCAATGCGGACCGAAATGAATTCCATGTACACCAACAAAGTATGGACGTTGGACATTGCTCCAGATGGGGTAAAACCCGTAGGATGCAAGTGGATCTTCAAAAGGAAGATTGGTTTAGATGGACAGGTTGAGACCTATAAAGCTAGACTTGTTGCAAAGGGTTTCCGTCAAAGACCTGGCATGGACTATGACGAAACCTATTCTCCAGTGGCTATGCTGAAATCCATTCGGATCCTTCTTGCCATTGCTGCTTTCCACGATTATGAGATTTGGCAAATGGACATAAAGACCGCTTTTCGAAATGGAAATTTAGAAGAGTGTGTATATATGGACCAGCCAGAGGATTTCATTCAGAGTGGGAGCAGCGGAATGGTGTGCAAGTTGCTTAAGTCCATCAATGGACTAAAGCAGGCATCGCGGAGTTGGAACATCTGTTTTGATGAGACGGTCAAAGAATTTAGCTTTATCAAAAATACAGATGAACCATGCATCTATAGTAGATTTGTAGCAAGAACTGTTGTATTCCTCGTATTATACGTGGATGACATTCTCTAGATAGGAAATGACATTCCTATGCAACAATCTGTCAAAGGGTTCTTGTCACACAGGTTCTCCATGAAAGACCTGGGTGATGCCTCATACATTCTGGGGATCCGGATCTATTGTGACAGATCCAAAAAGAAATTAGGACTCTCACAGTCCAGGTACATCGACACCATACTGAAAAGATTCAGTATGGAAGATTCCAAGCGCTGTAATCTACCGGCTTGTCACGGGATCACCCTCTCCAAAGAGATTTCTCCTAAGACTGATTTGGAAAGGGATCACATGTCTATTATACCCTATGCTTCTACGGTAAGCTCTATAATGTATGCGATGTTGTGTACCAATCCAGATGTAGCTTATGCACTGAGTGTGGTAAGCCGGTATCAGTCAAACCCTGTGGAGAAACACTGGATAGCGGTAAAGAACATTCTCAAGTACCTGAGAAGGACTAAGGAGATGTTCTTGGTCTATGGCGGAAAAGACCTCCAGATCGAGGCCTTTGCTGACTCCAGCTTCCAGAGTGACAAGGATGATTCCAATTCCATGTCGGGTTATGTCTTTACCCTCTATGGAGGGGCGGTGTGTTGGAAGAGTTCCAAACAGGAAACCGTTGCTGACTCGACGATGGAAGCGGAATATATCGCTGCTGCAGATGCCGCAAAAGAAGCCGTCTCGATAAGGAAGTTCCTAACAGAACTTCATGTGGTTCCGTCCATTGTTGATCCAGTACCTCTGTATTGCGACAACAACGGGGCTATAGCTTTAGCGAAGGAACTCAGGTCCCATCAGAAGTCCAGGCACATCTTGAGGCGGTATCACTTGATCAGGGAGATCGTGGGTCGCCAGGAGATCAAGGTTCAGAGAGTTGCTACGGAAGATAACACTGCTGATCCATTCACCAAGGCCTTACCCCAGACACAGTTCGAGCGGCTGATCGAGATGATAGGTCTTCGATACACCAGTACATGGCCTTAGTGCAAGCGGGAGATTGTTAGTATAAATGCCCTAGAGGCCATTACTGTATCATACTAGTATGTATATTACTTAATGGAAGCTTGGGATATTCACCTTGTATTGACATTCTTGCTCAAAATAGTAGTGTGCTACTTGGTTTGTTTCTGCTTTAATGTGTGCATGTGTTTCTTTTAGCATATCGCCTTTACACATTAGTGGAGCCCTTAGGATCTTTGATTGATTACCAACGTTGTGATGGCAGTCACACTCGTGGGGGCTGGGTAATCCATAAGCACATCCTTATGCATGTCCCTAGTCGCAGGACTATCGAGACAGGGCATCGATACTCCGGAGTAGACTAGCGTATGCGCTTCTTATCCCAGCTTGCGAGACGGTCTGTCCCACAGCCGTCAGTACGTCGTACTTGAGATAGTATGCGGGTGCTCGTTAGGTTACGAGTATACTGGACAGGACTCGTCAGGAACTGTTGGTTGGTATTATACCTATCGTCAGTTATCAGTTCCCAGGTGACATGAGTACAGCTTAGTCCGTTGACTTGACACTGTCATTTCGCCTCGAGTGTGTTCCCACTGTACTTTGATTACTACCCTACCACGGCTCAAAGGAGTCGTGCAAACAGGTAATTTTTGGGTGCAGTCCCGAAGCACTTGGAGGCAGTGACGGTTAGACAGGATTCGTCTCTCCCGGTATTGGGGGTTGATATCGCGTTGTGACTAGGAGAGCCATTACACAAAGTCCCTGGCCAGGGCAAGCGAGATAGACAGGTAGGTTTCCAGTGTTATCTAAGGTGTTCTGGGCTACACTCCGACACGACTTGTACCGCTAGTAGAGGACTGACGTTTACCGCCCCTAGGCCCGCCATGCGATGTTCTTAGACGAACAGACCGGACTGTACGGAGACTGTCACATTTAGGCTCAGTAAAAGTTCAGATGGGTTTACCTCGTCTGTCTTCTTATCGGCATCTACCCGGGGACCGTTACATACAGCTAGTTCCACTTACGGTTTGTGGTTAAACCCACTGCCAGCGTAGTGTCGAGTCTTTAGAGTCCCACACAGAGGGTTATTCGCCTTTAGGCAAAATGAGTGGAGGTCGCATGGTTTTGCGACGGGGTTCGTTCACATCCGTGCACTTGTGCACGTTTGTTATCCAGACAGCTTATACTAGTAGGCTTTGGTTTAAGCCGTATCCTAGTATATGATTTGGGATTGGTTTTATCTCATTGTATTCGTATTCCTCGGAACACGGATATGGGTGTGTATGCACAGTTGACTGAGGCAGAGGCAGAGGACTTTCATTAGGGTTGATGACCATTGTCATTTTCTTAACCCTAATTTTATGTATGAAATATGATTTATTAATATTAGTTAATTATAATTGTGCATGGTTAGGGTTGTTGACCATTTGACTATACTTGACTTGTTGACCTAGATTGACAAGTTGACCATCATCATTCCATATGAAAGATGCCCTTTGATCCTTGCAAAAGCATTTAATATGAAATGATAATTGTCATTTCTTGATTAACCATCACAATTATCTTTAGCTAATTATCTATTTTTCATAATTCACATATATGTGAGAAGGTTGGATTATTCTTCTCACATTATTATTCTCATTCTCTCTCATCCTCTTCCTCTCTCTCTAGCTCTCCCCTCTCATGAGTTGAGAACCATTTGAGCTTGAGATAATCCCTTCAAAAATACTCTCTACTCTTTCTAAGGTTCTAGGTTTAGCACACCAAGCACCTTAGTTACTTCTAGTTTGAGGTTGGAGCCAAAGGTAGAGTCCCTCGGGTGGATCTTTCTTCGGCAAGAGAAGGCGACAAGGAGAACCCGTTCTTTCACTCCAAGGAGCAAGAAGAGAAGGACTTGAAGACCTAGGTATAACCCCCTTTCCGAGTAGCTAACTCTTTTAGCTCTGTACTTAATTTTTGTTTAGCAAAGATCCCTGCTTTACATAGTCCATGTTGCCTAGTGTTGTAAAAATCCGATTTTTCATAACGTTTCCGCCTCCCCGCAAGCACCGGGGTGGGCAACGTGGACTTACACATATCACATATGTGCTCCTACTTTATTTCTCCTGAGCCAGGAAACCTTTGTGTAGGACTCTAAAGACTCGTCAATACGCCGACAGTAGGTGGTGATCATATCAGTCACCCACAGGCCACCAGCGGTACTGCTAGACGTAACGGCCATCCGGGTATTGAGCGATCAGAAGATCAATAAGCAAGCCTGCTCATACTCCTGAGAATCCAATAAGTAACACTACCGTACAGTCCGGTCTCTTCGTCTGATATGTTGCATATCTAGTCTAGGATGGTAAACGTCAGACCCTAGTAACTTGATAAGTCATGCCGATGTAAGGCTTATAACGGGTCGAGAAACTACTAATAACACTTACCAGTAAATCTCCGAATCTGCCATGGCCAGGGACTTCCTGTTATAGCCAATCGAGCATAACGCAACATCAACCACCAATACCGGGAGAGATGAATCCCCTCTTATCTCTCAATGCCTCCATGTTACTCGGGACTGTTTCCAAAAACCACCGTTTTTCACGTTCTCTTGAACATGGTATGGTGGAAATCAAAGAACAGTGGGAATCACACAAGACACTATGATGATCTCGGGTCTACAGACTAACATGTACCAGTGTCACCAGAGAACTGCTATCTGGCGATAGGTATAATATCATTTAGGAGTTCTCAGCGAGTCATGTTCAGTGTACCCAGTCTCCACTGAGCACCCGTATACCATCTTTGATGTCAAACACAAATTTATGTGGGATCATCCATCGCACATCATATGGGTCAAGAAGCGTATACGCTAGTCTACTCTGGAATATCGATGCCCCGTGTCGTTACACCCTCGACTAGGAACAATTAAATGATGAACTTGTGGACTATCCTGGCCCCACTGGTATGATTTGCATCATAGTCCCAGTAGTGAAGTACACATCCTAAGGGCTTTATCAACATGTGAGTGCAAGATAGTATCATAATAAAAGTCTACATGTTAAGACAAAGAGCAACCGGATAGCATACTATCATGTCGAACAAGAAAGTCCACTCTATATATGTCCAAGCATCCACTATAATATACAATCATGTACAATAATGCCTCTAGGGCATACATATAACTAACACTTTATACACACACACACACACACACACACATCCATATATATATATATATATATATATATATATATATACATATACACACAAATCATAACAAGTGTGTGTGTGCGCAACAAAATAAAACTAACGGCTCACGACTAAGGAAATAACACCAGGGGTAGACCTTCCTATGAGTGCGCTTATTCTAATCCTACGGTCTCCTATAACCCTATTTGCTATGTATCCATGTCTCGCCTTAACATATATATAGTATAAATATCATATTCTACGGTTGAAGGGGTATTATACGCCATCCACCCGACTTCCCCCATAGATTTACATCTACTCACCTTCGATCCTCGCTTGCTAAAGTCGATGATGCCTTGCTTTTCCTTTTCGTCCCAAAGTCCATTCAAAGGTTCCTACAGTTTTCAAACACGTCGTATAATAAATAAGAATCCAACACGAAATCCGATACGATACGTGAAGTGCACATAGGTTAGAACCTACGGCCTACGCATGCAAGATAACCAACAACTCTCGATGTCGACGTACAAATGTCAAACGACCGAGTCAAAACTCAAATATCACACTCAAGTTAACAAAACTAGCAAAACGAAATCAGCAACTTTGAAAAACAATTCCAGAATTCTCCTCAGGGGAAATTGGGATATTTTGCATATGTGGTAGGTCTGATTATAAGATGATTGAGCTGTAAACCAAAGATCACACCCTAAGTCCAAAATATGGCCGCAAATTGCGGCCATATATAATAAATCTGCGGCAAAAGTTAGGTTATAAGGACTCAGGTTTCTAGGGTAGCTTCCGAGGTGCCTGTTCGTCTCACTGTGGTTGCAAAATATTTTCAGGGTCTCCGGGTCCTAGCAGATCTCAATAAATCATCACAATTCCCACAAAATCCGATATCGGAGATTTCCAAGTTCATGGTTTGGGGTTTAGCCTCCGGTTTAGTCCATAAATCAAACTCAACAAGGGTTTATGGCCTTTACTAAATCTCAATTACACTTTCACAATCCAAAAGATATCCTAAACCTTATCTTGGAAAATTCTAAGATCACTAAACTATATTAGTTTAGCTTTAAGCCACAATAGGAGGTTAAGAAAACTAATAACTTAATTAGAAGTGTTGGGATTATCTCATTTGGCAACTCAAGAAAATTCTAGGATTGCCTAAAGTGCTCGAAATCTTAACTTGATCCAACCATGGGGTTTGTAGTGAGGTTTGGAGTGATTTTTGTGAAGGTGGCAAGGTGTGTTGGTGTGGATTTAGGGGTGTTGCATGGTGGATGAGGAGGTGGAGGAAGTGGAGAATGAGGAGAAGAAGAAGATGAAGGTGAGAAATGAAGAAGGAAGATAATATGCCATGGTGATAAGAATCCCCCCCTCTCTCTTTGCCCATACCTATATGTCCCCCTCACAAAAATATCTTCCCATTTCCTTTTTATTTTCCTTCCTTTTATTTAAAAAAAAAAAATCATTTTAAAGGAAATGAAAAGAAGCCATGGTTAATAACAAAAATGTAACAAGTGTTTTGCAACGTGTTTTGTTGCATGCCATGCACATAAACAAGACTAATGCATATTTAGCGAAATATTAATCGAGTTTAGTATTAAACTTGTATACAAATAATTGTATAATAATTTATAAAATGCCCAAATCGCATAAATTTTTTCAAAATCAATAATTCTTATTAATTTCCAAATACTTTCTAAACTACACAAATATAATCATGCCATTTCATTAAAACCAATCTCCATACATTTATAATATTCATAAAATTTATCATTTTAATTATTTAAATTCTAAAAATAATATTATATTTTCTGAAATGTTACAATCTTCCCCCCTTAAATAAATTCGGTCCCCGAATTTAAATTTAAACCCACCAATTATTAAAACATTTCAGCAAAACAATCAAGTCGTCGGGGCTCCGAAATCATGAATACATAAGATATATCATAGCATAATGCATGCGCATGAAAACGAGGGCAAAACTCAAAATCAAAAATCTGTCAAGAGCCATGCAATCATCGGAATTATGACGAAAATAAAAATGTCAAAATCCATTACCAAAATGAAATATGATATAATTAGGTCTATAACAATGTATAGTATGCACCGTTGTGGAATTATCAAAACAAATAAATAAAGGTGCATGCTAAATTCTTTTCAAATCGCCATGCGATGTGTGTATCACGGCACAAGTAGCGGACATTCACTTATAAGAAAATAGCTATGTATATACATACATATCTTTGTTTAATATATATGTCCCGTCTTTTGAAAATGATTTAGAAGGGTTTTCTACGTAACGTTTCGTGTCATCATGGACACGCAGGAAAATATTGAGACTATAGCTCTTTTGAAAATCCTTTCGGTAAATATCGATGCATGCAAAAATATTCAGGTACTTTCCTCAGACTAGCCCTGCACGGTTACTACACCGTATAGTATATATCATGAAAACATGATGCTCGAAGTCAATCCCAAATAGTGTACATAAAATGCCACGTGCGTCTGGTGCGCACGGAAATCGAAATCAATACAGGTGCCATGAATGTGCACAGAAACAAAAAAACAAGTGCAATGGGTGTGCACGAAAACTTATGTCGAGTGCAACGGGTGTGCACGACAACAATATCAGGTGCATCTAATATGCACAAAGAATCTCGATTTAGTGCTTGCACAAAATCGCATCTAGTGCGCCAAGTGCGCGTAAGAATCGCAATCAAGTGCACAAGGTGCACGAAAACATAAATCCAGTGTACTAGTGTGTACGAAATTGAATATCGAGTATCAAAATCGAAATCAACGGTATACGACATACACTAATCAAAATCAAGTATTCCGCGGGACATGAACTCGTAAACGTATGTAACTATGTGCACAAAACCCATATCAAGTACTGAAAGTGCTCGTAAACTACACCGAATGCATAAGTCAAAATCATGTGCATACTGTATGTACGTAAGCAAATAAAATATATCGGAGTGTACGAAATCAAAATCAAGTGCAATGGGTACGCACAAAACGAAAATCAGTACAACTGATACCTGAAAATACAAATCAAGTGCAACTGTGGTGCACATAGGAAATATCAATCATGAAACAAAATCATCAGAATACCGGAATCAAAATGATGAAAATATGATATCTGAATCACCAAGGCGCAATTTTTAAGTCTACGGTAGCGCCCCGGCCGTCTACAGACGCCAAATGCGAAACAAAAACTTTTTAACTGGCGTTATCGTATACTTTAACCCGGATCTGCCATTATTGCTAAACTAACAAACTATAAAGAGTGTAGAAAGGTTATACCGAACGATCCGAGTCCTTCATTCTTTAACCATCATCCCACGCTCCGTTGCGGCTGCTCCGATCTCTTCGATCTCCGATCAGCTCGTCCAGGTGGCACCACGTCGACGATTCTTTAAACGGGCTCCCGCCTCTGACGCGAGGCAACTCGGTCGTCAAGTTTGCTAAAAGAGACGACCAAGATTGATGTAGAGAATGAGTAGAAGACTTTGTCTCGTTCCGTCCAAAGCTATGGACGAACGGTTAATGAAGTTGCCACTCGAATCGGGTGATGGAATGAAATGAGCTGTGAAATTCCATACACCCCAAAATCTATCATAATCTTTTTACTAGATGAAAACTCAAGTGAGAGTGAGAGAGGAGAGGGCCGGCCATAATAGGGAGGAGGAGGGTGAGTGTAGTAGAGGGGGGGTGACCATAAGAAAATATCATGTGTGAACACAAACAAATATCTCTAGTGTGAACACAAACAAATATCTCAACTGTGAACACAAAGTGTGAACACACCAAAAGCAACTAATGAAAATACAACACCATTTAACCTAGTCACCTCATCTAGATGCTTCTAGAAACTTCCACACTCATCTCAAGAAAAGATAAATCCGTCTTTAACCGAATGTTAAAAGACGGCTGATAGAAAACTGGAAACTGGCAACTTCCAAAAGTGATCCCGAAACGAATTTCAGGATAACCCCGTAACTGTATAAATATACCCGCATTTGTATTACGACCGAATACAAATGCAACTGAGACAAAGATATTATATCTACTCAATACAATACTTGGATTCGGCTTAAACCAAAACCGACCAGTATCATCTGCCCGAAAACTGACACTTGCGTAAAGGCACGTGCATTTTCCGAACCCTGCCATAAAACCATACGGCCTCTACAACGTTTCGCCCGAACTTGGGAACCTGTCTGTGGGGGACTCTAATGACTCGTCAGTACCCTGGCAGTAGGTTTAACCACAAACCGTCAGCGGCACTAGCTATGCGTAACGGCTGTCCATGGACTGACCTCAAGGGAGGCTGATGAGCGAACTCATCCAGAAACCCTACTGAGCCTAACAGTGACAATGTATATACAGTCCGGTCCGTTCGTCTATGAGTATCGCATACCTGCCTAGGGTGCTAGTAACGTCAGACCCCCAATAGCAGTATAAGTCGTGTCGGAGTGTAGCCTAATAACACCATGAGATACTACTGGAGTATCTACCAGTAAATCTCCTGCCATGGCCGTGGGCTTTGTGTAATGGCTCTCCTAGACAAAGCAGGATCTCGCACCCAATACCGGGAGAGACGAATCCCCTGCCAATCCGCTCACGTGCCTCCATGTGGCTCGGGACTGTACCCAAAAACTACCTGTTTGCACGACTCCTTTGAGCCGTGGTAGGGTAGAAATCAAAGCACAGTGGGAACTCACACGAGACAAATGACTACCTCAGGTCGATGAACTAACCTGTACACATGTCACCAAGGAACTGCTATCTGACGATATGTATAATACCAACTAGCAGATTCCCGGCGAGTCCTGTCCGGTGTACTCATAACCTAATGAGTACCTGTATACATCTTAGGTGATCCAACTGACACCAGTGGCTTGTGAGACCGGCCACCGCCCCTCGTCGGGGTCTCGACTGTATACACTAGTCTACTCCGGAGTATCGATGCCCTGTCTCGAAACTCCCACGACTAGGGACCACAATTAAGGATATGCGTATAAACCACCCAACTCTCACGTATATGATCGCCATCATACTGTTGGTAGTAAAACAAGATCCTAAGGGCTCTATCAAAGTGTAACAGTGATCAGTCACCTGAAACTGTACACGACTGATAAAGGCAAACCAGAGAGCATACTATCATCTTGAGTAAGACTGTCCTACCGGTATAGGTCCTCCGCAATAATTGCAATCACGTACCTGCGATCCAATAATTGACTATGAGGGCACTATCACCAACAATCTCCCACTTGCACTCAAGGCTAATTATTGCGATGTCGACTACTCACAGCCCGTGTGAAACCGAACACCCAACTCCTCTACTAATCAGTTTCACAAAGACCGTTTGTAAAACTATTGTGTTCGAGAAATAGCCTCAGTGAGTGGATCCGCCTAGATGTTTCTTTCTATATCTCTCTAAATCTCAAGTTCGCGGAGAAAGCCATCTCCCGAATCGAGTAATACCTGTCTTAGAATATGTCTGGATGTCTGATGGGACCTAGTTCATAAATGAACTCTAAATCCAAACTTCTTAAACTGTATCGATCACTGAACCTAATCAGTATCCGGCACCATGCCACCCACAGTATCCACTTGGACCTTCTGTCCATAATACTGTCCCTCGCCAGAGGGAAAACTAAAACTCTGACAATCACTCTGTCATCCATGTCACCTTTGAAGCCTGGAATGATAATCGTCTCCCGAAGGAGGCTGCCGTCATCAAATCCGTAGAACATCAACTTATGTTCAAAAACTGCTTCCTTATGTCTCTCAAGGATTGGATTAATACAAACTTATCGCATCTAGTGGAAAAACAACATCTAGTGTGGTACTTGACAGCTCACGATTGACTCAATTGCCTAAGCAAGTGATCTGCCAATCATGCACAACCCTCTCCCCTTTAGTCTATGCGACACCTTTAGAGAGGGTGACTCCATCACCTACAGGTACACCACCATGCTAGGAGTCAACTATTCTAAAAACCATTAGAATATCTGTTAAAGTACCCACATTGGGAAACTACCCAAATCCAGATCTAAAACCATAGATCTGGAAACCAGAATGTCAAATATTATATCCATATCCTGTCTGGAAAAACAACTGTGTGACGACCACAGTACAACCGATCGTGGTATAGAAATTTTACTTCCTACTCTGTGTATGTCATCCAGATACCATGACATCACACTCTACTACCTTCTTAACAGATCCATCCCCTATTCTGATGAAGTCAAACCCATGACTGTCACATCAAAATTAGATGATCTATCTCCGCTATAACTGCTCTAGTCTATAAATAGACATAAGCTACTTGCCCACTATGCTTCCGCTGCTCCCACTGACTACGACAACCCTCTGGCAGAATAATATACACGTGCACTTCTAAAGCTAGTTTAGAATGACGCTATACTTATCCTCCTGCCTGGTCTCATAGTCTGGAACAACAGTAGTGTCAAGTCGGGTAGATAAGAACCTCCCTGTCACCGTCCTTGAGGCTACCGAAGTACCTCTCGGGTGTCTGAGGTTACCCACCATATCTGCGGAGTGGCTAATGGAATGTCAAACCTGATTGAATATATAGGTCCTATTAAATTTTCCGTAATCGTTCGCAGTTCTGGAATCACTTCCAGTTCTACCATACTCCCAATACTGTTTTCTGAAAAAATCCATTTTACTAAAACTGTGGCGAGTCAAGAACAATATCACTATTGATCTTCCAAATGGAGGAATATCAACCCTCGTCATAGCCAGGGTCAACCCATAAACAGCCATTACAGAAACGTGCCCTGAGTTATCCAGTGTCTGGTTTTAAGCATAAGCTGGACAACTCCCCGTACCTTAACATCTTTTAAGGTACGAACTATTCTATATTCAATATAGAAACTTTGGCACTTATTTAATTGGAACCATATTCAATCATGCAGCTGTCTCCAGTGCATATCATCTTAATGGAAAGAGGCTAATCAGCATTACTTAACTTAGGAATCCTTCAAATTATGAGTAGCGTGAAAGAGAAACAAGTTTCTCAAAATCATTACTATCATCTGAATACCAATCACAAGAATCTACATCTTCGATCTCTTTGAAGAATCCCGATACTTGTGATACCTGGTTCTCTACTTTATTCTTATACCCACAACTTCTCAAAACTTAGACCTTGTATTTCTACGAAACACCTGTCTAAAAACTAGAGAAGTTATAAGTAAACAGAACATAGTACGAGGACCTACCCCTTTGTCCTGATGGATACTGGACAACATACAGTACTCTGTATAAGTCCGCTGAGTTGAATAACTCAAAACCTGTGCATCGTAGGTGGAAAACTGTACCCTGGAGATTTCCTCAGATATCACCAATTACAACGAATTCCGATATATTGAGGATAATTACCTAATTCCTAATAACTTACTCCCATTCATCATCTGTAAAACCATACAGATATGAGAATGAAACCTGGTAAATACATACCCTTGGAGTAAGTATCTAATAGGGAAAACAATTTTCGTTTAACAATGCACTGAAACATGAAAATGTTTCGTAGGGGTATCCTGGTATTCCTAGTAATGCCTCTTCCATAATCCAATTCATGACTTTAACCGTATATTTTATTGCCATCTCTCTAAATTCCTTTATTTGTCTTTAGTCGTTACCTTCTGTACACCTTCATTAGGCTAAATGGTTTTCTTCCTTCCCTATCGTTCGGCACCAGCCTATGGTTTGGAAGAAGACTATCCAGTAAGCATAATAGGTGTACACTCCTAAACCAAGGAGTACTCGCATCTTGAGAGAAGGTGATGATAAAAGACAACTGAATAATACCTTATTCCTGTAAAGGTGAAATAGGAGTGGCGATGAAGTACGCGGTTTTGGTCGTGAATGATAACAGTCGCAATTTACTTTACCCTCTTTCTAATCCCTTTATTTTGTCTTTACATATTACCTTCTGTACACCCTACTTAGGCTAATTGGTTTTCTTCATTCCCTACCTTTTGGCACCAGCCTATGGTTTGGAATAAGACTATATAATAAGCGTAATAGGTGTACACTCTTAAACCAAGGAGCCCTCACAACCTGGGAGAAGGTGATAATAAAAGACAACTGAATAAACCAATTCTATTTCTCCTGAACCTGGATCCATCCTCGAAGAAGTCCCTTCGTGTTCGTATATAACCATACGATGGATCTATCCAATGGAAGTGGATGTCCGTAGTAATACGGGTGTTCTAAGAAATTCAAAGGGTAGAAGAAGGAGTGGCAATGACTTATGCAACTCGGACAATCCAAAAGCCAGTATTTTAAGAAGGTTCGGTCAACTTGGTCACTGAGTCATAGTCTAGGGTCGGTCAAAGGTCGCTGCCAAAGAGAGAGAGAAAACAAACACTCTGCGTGCACTCTGACCTAGATCAGAATGGTTATCACTTTATCTAATCCGAAAACCTCCCACTGTCCTGTCAAATTCTCCTCCAAACCTGAAAGAAGAATCAATCGGGATCACCCGAAGAGTAAACCAACTCATCAGTGGGAATCGGGATCCAACTCTCATCGCATGATAACGTGATGGAATGCATCCACGTTACTCATACTCCAGAAGGTATGCGCATACTTGGCAAGTTTCAGTTTCTTTAGAAACTCCCGATAAGATTTTTGCCCCATGCTCTTATGACCTTGGCTTTGGTCAAAATGTCATAAGTCACATGCCAAGTTCTACCCGTCACTATCTTGTCAATTTGAACCCACCCTCACATGCCCCTGACTTTGGCCAATCGGCAGAACGACTGTCCCAAACCAACTCATCTATCTATGCAACAAATGAATACCCAGCAGCTACCAAACACTATGCCTTAACTTTGGCTAAAATGCATAGCTTGAATAATACTGAATACCCAAAAGAAATGACGGAGGGCTACGGCTGGTTTTTAGCGAAAAACCTTTAACGTAGTGAACATGATATCGCTGAAGGAACCTGATTGCTTTTTATAAAAATATAGTGGGGAAAACCTTTGCTAAAGAGGTCATTCCCGGTGAAGGGATCTCGGCTCTTTCCTCGTGGAATGAGGTGCAGGATATTCCAACTGAATACCGCGGTGCAAAGCAACTTGTAATCGACTATAGTGATGTTATTACCCTGACGCAAACTTCTGCCCAAGGGGTCATTCCCGGTGAAGGGATATCGGCCCTTGCCTCGTCGAATGAGGTGCAGGATATTCCAACCGAATACCGCTATGCAAAACAAAAGGAAATGTCTTTGTAATAACACTTTTTAAATTTGTTCCAACAACTCCAAATAGGTTTGTTTTACTTTGCATTGATCAGAATCAACGCAGTCCCATCAATCAATCACACCAGAAAAGAACGAAAATAAAATGTACGTATATGCCATCTGCATTCATCACTGGGTCCCGTCATCACCCGTTAGGTTACTTAACTAACGACAGAGCGGGGACTGAACTAGCGCGGGTGAAAAAAATATACAACATCTAATAGTATATAAACAAATATACAATAATCGCTTCAGGCGTGATAATATGCAACATTACAGAAAAGTAATAAGCATCACAGAACAGTACAGATAATCTGGGATCCCTGAGTTTCACAGAGCCGCTGCTGAAACCCGACGTTCCCCTGGTCGTGTGGATAGCCTATGCAATGAAACCTAGACCCTTACGAGTGCGGCAAGTTACCCGCCAAAACCTGAAGCGAGGCAGCCTCCTACAGCAAAGTGAATGGACCACCCTGCACTTTACGGAATCTGGTAATCTTGGGCACCCCTCCTTGGGTCAACCTGTACCCCCTACGAGTGCGGCGAATAGTCTGCCAATTCTAGAGTGGGGCCCCTCTGCCTCTCAAAGCCATGAGATGCGGACCCGTTGCCCCTCAGAACCCGGCTATCCGTGCACTCCGTCGCGGGGTAAAACCTAGTACAGTAATGAAAAATAGTACAACAGGTACATCGACTGCAACCTGGTCGTGCCTTAAAAGAATATTATACAACAGGCAGTGACGGCAGTCCACAAGTTGGACGCTCGCCCCGCAATATCAAATGGACAAATAAATCCAAACAGCACTATCATTGCAAACTGCTATCCACCACGAAAAATCCGCAACATCACAGCACAACACAGAACATCAACGCAAATGTCACGTTCGCAAACCCGTCTAAAAGAACTATAGCAATCAGACGCGGTTTACCGATCAAATGACATTCCCGGTCGGAGATATAATGTAAGCACTGTAAACTAACATGTTTAAATTTCGATCGACAAAATATCACAAAGTGGGCCCCACGAACAACTGGTGAACAGTAACAAAATCTGGGCCCAAAAGATATGTACCAAAAACCCCAATTTCCATAGAAGAATACACTGTGCAAGTTTGGGGGCATGATCACTCAGAACGGCCGCGGATGCGCGGCCAAACCATGGGTTTGGCCGCGATTCCACGGCAGTCTTGTCGATTCATGAGCCCAAATTTGTACGGTGTTCTTATAAAACCCTGCACAGTTTTCTGAGATATGTAGAATAATTTTAGGACATCATTTAAAATCGACAGAAACTGTGAAGCTTGAAAATTGTGTTTTTCGATATCCGGTTCGATCGATATTTTAAACGCGTTAGCATAAGTTAGTATAGCAAAAAAGTGAGGCTCTGATACCACTGTAAGTCTACGGTAGCGCCCCGGCCGTCTACAGACGCCAAATGAGAACAAAAAATTTTTAACTGGCGCTATCATATACTTTAACCCGGATCTGCTATTATTGCTAAACTAAGCGACTGTAAAGAGAGTAGAAAGGTTATACCGAACAATCCGAGTCCTTCGTTCTTTAACCATCATCCCACGCTCCGTTGCGGCTGTTCCGATCTCTTCGATCTCCGATCTGCTCGTCCAGGTGGCACCACGTCGACGATTCTTTAAACGGGCTCCCGCCTCTGACTCGAGGCAACCCGGTCGTCAAGTTTGCTAAAAGAGACGACCAAGATTGATGTAAAGAATGAGTAGAAGACTTTGTCTCGTTCCGTCCAAAGCTATGGACGAACGGTTAATGAAGTTGCCACTCGAATCGGGTGATGGAATGAAATGAGCTGTGAAATTCCATACACCCCAAAATCTATCATAATCTTTTTACCAGATGAAAACTCAAGTGAGAGGGAGAGAGGAGAGGGCCTGCCATATATAGGGAGAAGGAGGGTGAGTGTAGGAGAGGGGGGGTGACCACAAGAAAATATCATGTGTGAACACAAACATATATCTCTAGTATGAACACAAACAAATATCTCAAGTGTGAACAAAAAGTTTGAACACACCAAAAGCAACTAATGAAAATACAACACCATTTAACCTAGTCACCTCATCTAGATGCTTCTAGAAACTTCCACACTCATCTCAAGAAAAGATAAATCCGTCTTTAACCGAATGTTAAAAGACGGCTGATAGAAAACTGGAAACTGGCAACATCCAAAAGTGATCCCGAAACGAATTTCAGGATAACCCCGTAACTGCATAAATATACCCGCATTTGTATTACGATCGAATACAAATGCAACTGAGATAAAGATATTATATCTACTCAATTCAATACTCGGATTCGGCTTAAACCAAAATCGACCAGTATCATCTGCCCGAAAACTGACAGGTGCGTAAACGCACGTGCATTTTCCGAACCCTGCCATAAAACCATACGGCCTCTACAACGTTTCGCCCGAACTTGGGAAACTGTCTGTGGGGGACTCTAATGACTCGTCAGTACCCTGGCAGTGGGTTTAACCACAAACCGTCAGCGGCACTAGCTATGCGTAACGGCTGCCCATGGACTGACCTCAAGGGAGGCTGATGAGCGAACTCATCCAGAAACCCTACTGAGCCTAACAGCGACAATGTATATACAGTCCGGTCCGTTCGTCTATGAGTATCGCATATCTGCCTAGGGTGCTAGTAACGTCAGACCCCCAATAGCAGTATAAGTCGTGTCAGAGTGTAGCCCAATAATGTTAGTTATATGTATGCCCTAGAGGCCATTACTATACATAGGATGTATATTGTAGTGGATGCCGGGACATATATAGGGAGGACTTTCTTGCTCAACATGATAGTATGCTATCTGGTTGCTCTTTACCTTAACGTGTATACTGATTGTCTCTCTGTTACATGTTGGTAAAGCCCTTAGGATCTGTACTTGACTACCTGGACTATGATGCGGATCATACTAGTGGGGACATGGTAGTCCATAAGTACATCCTTCAAAGTCCCTAGTCGTGGGTGTATCGAGACGGGGCATCGATATACCAGAGTAGACTAGCGTGTACCTTCTCGACCCATACAGATGGGCGATGGATGATCCCATATCCATTGGTGTTTGACATCGGAGATGATATACGAGTGCTCAGTAGAGACTGGGTACACTGGACGGACTCGCCGAGAACTCCCAGATGGTATTATACCTCACGTCAGATGGCAGTTCTCTGGTGACACTGGTACAGAGTAGTCTGTTGACCCGAGATCGTCATAGAGTCTTGTGTGGTTCCCACTGTGCTTTGATTTCCATCTTACCACGTCCAAGAGGGCGTGCAAAACGGTGGTTTTTGGGTACAGTCCCGAGTCACATGGAGGCAATGAGCGATAGGAGGGGATTCGTCTCTCCCGGTATAGGGGGTTGATGTTGCGCTGTGTTCGATTGGCTATAACAGGAAATCCCTGGCCAGGGTTACTGAGATTTACTGGTAAGTGTTACCAGTAGTTTCTCGAATAGTTATAGACCTCATATCGACACGACTTATTGAGCTATTGGGGTCTGACGTTTACCACCCCTAGGCGAGATATGCGACATATCAGACGATCAGACCGGACTGTACGGTAGTGTTACAGGTCGGATTCACAAGAGTGTGAGCGGGCTTGCTCGTCGATCTTCTGATCGCTCAATACCCGGGTGGCCGTTACGTTTAGCAGACCGCTTGCGGCTTGTGGATGCTTGATATGATTACCATCTGCTGCCGGCGTATTGACGAGTCTTTAGAGTCCTACACAGAGGTTTCCTGGCTCAAGCGAAACGAAATAGGAGCGCATATGAGATATGTACGGGACCGAGAATAATACGTGTATGTGATACCGTATTTCATTCTCGCGATGAATGTGTCGAATGGTTATATGCGATATAACCTAGTTATCGAATCGAGGGTTGATTCGATAAGCCGATACATTGGATACTAGTCGGTTATATGCGATATGACCGGATCATTAAATCAAGTGTTGATTTAATGATTTAATGTATAATTATATATTTGATATATTACTTTGCATCAACTAGTATCGGTTTACTTAAGATGGATTTTCTCACTCGGATGTGCACATTATATATGTGATATGATTTTGTGCACTTGCTTGTATCATGTTTGATGATACATGCTTTTGGTTAAGTGTAAAGTATTAAACCTTGGTTAATGAAATGGTTAGGGTTTATTATTTGTTATTCATTTATCTTATTTAGTTATCCATTTATTTTTGATAAATGAATAAAAGAAAATGAGAAAAGAATGGTGGCTTCTTTTGTTGTTTAGTTGAAACTTCATGAAGCTTTGACCAAAGTCCACCATTCTTATCTCATTCTTAACCCTAACCATTCAACTAACCTTGGTTAATTCTCTACACATTACCATAGTTAGAATTATGATAAGTATTCTATTATTTTCTATTTTCTAATAACTCATCATAATTCTTTCTTCTTTTTCTTCATCTTCTTCACATGAAGAAAGTTCACTTCATCAATAGTGATTGATGAAAATGAGTGTGAAATCCAATTCTAAAGTCTACCCACTTCCTATTTCTTCATCCTCTACCTCTTGCCAAGTAGTAGAGTGTGTTTCCTTCACAAGTTTCTTGACTTGGTGAAGTGAGAGCTTGATCTTGCGATGCTTCGACGTAGATCATCTTCGGCATGGACATCGACGACCTAGCTCGCCTATTCTCCGATGAAGTCGACGCTAGAGCCCGGATTCGATTTGGACAGCGGAGAGGACCCCATCTCGGAGCCATGGAGGTGGAGGACCGGATCTACAAAGGTTGTATTTCCGTTTCCCATTAGTTAATTGTTAACTAGTTTACTTTTCGCCTAGTTTTCTAGCCAACGATCCGTAGTCGGGTCTCTCGGTACCTAGATTTTTTGAATTTGGCATGTTCGATGCCTTGTGAGACCTCACTAGTGTGCCTAGGAACCCTACAGTGGTATCAGAGCCTAGCTAGAGCCTTAGGCGAAGTCTAGACGGAATTTGAAGTCCTAACGAACCCGAAACCCCAATACAAAATGCTCTCTGTCCTTTTTCTGAAAACAGGGATTTTTCCAAATTAAATATTACTAAAAATTTCAGCAGGGAAATATAAGAATTACGATGCAAAAATTATTTCATGAACAGTAAATTTCGCGGCCGATCCGCGGCAGAAGCATGGATTCTGCGCCGGATCAGCGGCCACTTGATGACGTCAGCCCTATATTTTTGCATAGTAATTCCTGATAAATTCTTCTGAGTTTTCTGGGAATTTTTAAAAGTTATTCAAGAGTTGAATAATCTGGGATTGTTTTGGGGATTCGGTGTTTCGATCGGAGTATCAAATTTTGTCTGTGTGGCTTTCCGGATAATTTTTAGAATATGTTAAAAAGTTCGACCGGATATAAATACCCAACTTTTCTCCTGTCGGGAAATTTCCATGTGTTGGATCTTTCCGTAGTTTAACGACGTTCTAAGTAGTGCAAGTAACTCGATGGACCCTCTAGAAGACAACAAACCTTAACTCGATTATATGACCGTCTTGAACTGCCCTTCGAACCTTCTGGTTTGGGGCAGTACGGCGTGCCACATGTGAGGCGTTGGCTTGACCCTTCTACGGCTGGACCGTCGGTACTGAGGCACGAACTGAATGTTGTTAGACTTATTTCATGTGTTGATCTGTATCGGGAAAACTTGGGTGTTCGAATGTTCAATCGGAAAGTTTAACATTTTCTAATTATCTGGAATGGGATACAATAATTGGAATTCACAAGATGTTATGAGATAACTGAATGAATGTTATAAACATAGCAGTTTAGTCTCACTTGATCGGTTGCCACGGAATTTTGATGCGATCAAAAGTCCGTCGCAATCACGTAGCGTACGCGGATACTCGCCGGGTAAACTTAATAGACAGCCTCACTCCATAGCCCCGACCAAGTGACTGTAGGAGAACCCCGTCGCCGAAAGCAT
Organism: Agapanthus africanus; assembly: GCA_030015575.1. NCBI lineage: Eukaryota > Viridiplantae > Streptophyta > Magnoliopsida > Asparagales > Amaryllidaceae > Agapanthus > Agapanthus africanus. Next base: position 224,888,935 of record JASDDO010000029.1, read on the forward strand.
CCGTTCGGGTGCTCGCGGTAGCGGTGTTCCGCCTTGGTGCACTTCGTCGACGGCATCGGGGGTGCGGCCGTCTACTAAAGTTTGCGACGAGCATTCGATCAGGATGTCGGGAATCTTGTTGAATTGCCCGACTTGGTATTGAAAAGTGTTTTCGATAATGAGACTAAAATGCGGGGTTTATAATTGTTAGGCATGCGATGTCTAAGAAATTCATTTGATCAGGCATGCGATGTCTGAGGTGGTTACGGATTCCAACTGTTGTAGTTTTACACTTTCTTTTCTGTGACCGTAAGTGTAATATGTGTTATCGCCGGTTTCGTTGCTATATGTCAACGACAATTGGGATGGACATATTTACTTACGTTGATGACATGTGATGTTATGTGTTGCTGGATATGTTATATTGGATCGTCGTGTTTGAATAGCCGGGGGTTTTTGTGTGAGATGAGTGTTTTTCATTTTCATTCATGTAAAAACTTGTACGTAATATTCTTTTATTGGGGCGCTTCCAGGTTGTGGAAGTAGTCACCATTTGTATATTATTTACTTTACTGCACTAGGATAGACCCAAGGAGGAAGGCACAAGTAACCGGGTTCTGGAGTCCAGTGGGAGACCAACTCGAAGAGTCGAGTCCGGGTCTCCTAACTCTAGAATTGGCAGGGTTGCTTGCCGCTCTCGTAGGGGTCTAGGGGTGTGGGATTGGCTATTCATCACGACCGTGGAATCCGTGTTTTATACTGGCTCGTATTGAAAACACGGACGTCCTAGTATATCCAATATTTCATATGTTTCTTCTGCTGCGATATCTGTGATGTGATCATGTGATGTTCTGTGATAGATACAGTATATAGTATATATGATATATTATATAGACGTTACTTATGTTTTACACCCGTGCTAGCCCTGCTCTGCCGTTAGTTACCTAACCTAACGGTGCACGAGGGGACATCGAGGCGAATGCGGATGGCATAAGTGTACGTCGTATTTATCTGTGATGTTTAGGTACATAATTGATGGGACTTCATTAATGTGATTAATGAAAATAAAAGAAACCTAAGATGTTGTAGAATCGAATTTCAAAATAAAATAGGTAGCTACAGTTCTTGCTTTGCACAGCGGTATATGCGATATATCCTGCACCTTATTCGATGAGGAAAGGACCGAGATCCCTTCACCGGGAGTGACTCCTTTAGCAATAACTGGCAGATGCTACACACTCGGTTTGTCTTTTGATTGCTTTTAAGTGTTTTTGCTTTGCTCAGTGATATATGTGATATATCCCGCACCTCATTCGACGAGGAAAGGACCGACGATCCCTTCACCGGGAGTGACTCCTTTAGCAAAACTAGAAAAGCCTCAAAAACACTCCATTTCAAAATTCATTCGATCCTACAACGATATCAAGTTCATTACGCAATAGGTTTTCAGAAAAACCTGTCGTAGCCCTCCGTCATTTCAGATAAGTAGTAGTTAGTATTCGTGCTACGTTTGTTGGCCTGCGTCAAGGCGTAGTATGCGGTAGCTAACTGGTGCTTATTTGCATAAGCATATGATGTGATTGGATTAGGGTAGTCGTGCGACTTTGTTGGCTTGCGTCAAGGGTCGTGCGGGTGGGTTTAATTCAATCTGGAAATGACGGGTTGAACTTGACTAGCGGACTATGGTTTGTTGGCCTGCGTCAAGGTCATAGGACGCTAGGGGAAAAATATTATCGGGAATTTCAAGTGTTGAAATTTGCAATGAGATTGCATACCTTCTATGAGATAGTTGGATCCCGATACCCGCTGCGAGTAAGAGTTACTCCTGGGAGAGTTTTACATATTACAATTAGCCGATCAAGTAGGTGTCTAGAAAAGTGTTAACGAGGTTGCGCCTCAGGGAAAACGAGGTTTACATTAATTAGGCTCGTGCGAAAGCACGGGGGACCTCCCTCAAAGTACCGACACTAGCCTGGCTGAAAGATTGGCGAACTTGTAGTGTGTAATTAATCCCGGCTAGTCTTTCCTTTTAGGGTTTGAAGGAAGATTTGATAAAAAGCAGTGGGAGCCATCCTGATTAGATAAAATAATAACCAATCTATTCTTGACAGAGCGCACGCTGAGTGTTTTCTTCTCTCTCTCTCCAGGTAGCGACCATATCACGCCTTAATCAAGATAATAATACGGATTATTGACCGAACCCGCTTGTTATACTGAGCTGGGGAACGTTGGTCCCGCTCCACCTTATAATTGTTATAAGATAGAGCAGGAAATTGGGGAATACCAGATTTCCCGTGCCACCCAAACGACGAAAGTGCATGCTGATGCATCATCTTCGGGTGTGTTCGTTACAAAGAACTGTTTCTCAGTATCCTTTACGTCCTGGGTATGTGATACCAAATCAGGATCCCAGATATGTAATCTGTTACATAGGGCTACAGAAAGGTAGAGAACTGAGAACGGGTGATAAGTTTCATGAGGCAGAAAACGGGGCAAGTGTTGCAGCCAAGTCTGTTGGTCACTGTCACCCAGTATTCCAAATACATTGATTCTGAACGAATGTTATTAGATACCGAACCTGATATACAAAATCATATCAGTCTCTTTATTAGTAAAGAAATGATAAAATTTTGTATTGATGGATAATGTTATGAACATTTCCTATATCAAAATTTCATCGGTTCAGGCACGTTATCTAAAAGCATTCATGTTCTAAATCAAACTACAGTTCTTAGTATACAGAACACACACAAGAGGAAGAGTTCAGAAATGAACGAATCCTTCTTGAGGCATTGTAGACTAGGTCATATCAATGTGACCCGACTAGCTGGAGTTACATTTAGATGCATATTTAAATCAGTTTGAATTTACATCTTGTGAAACTCGCCAGTCATGTCACAAAGATAAGATGACCATAGCTCCGTTTACTGGAAACAAAGAAAGAGTTAGTGAACTCTTGGGATGATACATGTTGATGTATGTAGGTCCCCTGTCTACACATGCCAAGACCGGTTCTTTTACTTCATTACATTCTCTGATAATCTCTCAAGATTCAGACATACGTTCCTGTTGAAACAAAAGTCCGAACCTTTTGAGATATTCACAGAATATAAGTTAGAAGTAGAGAACCAAAATACGGGTATAAGTATTATGTCCTATGATGAGATCAAGGAGGAGAATACTTGTGCACGGAAATCCTGGACTATTCTAAAGGAGAATGAGATTCTCTCTCAGCATTACTCCTCCGAATACACCATAGCACGATGGTATATCGGGGCGGAGCAATCACACCCTATGTGATAAGGTGTGCTCTATGATGAGTACTACTGAGTTACCTAATTCCTTTAGGGAGTTATGCACTTGAGAAGTTGCATACCTATTGAATAGGGTTCCAATCAAATCAGTTGCCTACCGCTTCATATGTGATATGGAAAGGGAAGAGCCCATATCTTAAGTTGGTTAAGATTTGGGGTTGTCCGGGCTATGTCTAAAAGCATGATCCGGACAAGCTCGAGGCATGGTCTGTTATGTAGAACTGGAAAGGTTCCAGCTATACGAACTACAGCAGATGATTTGATAGAACCAAGGGATTCAATAGATACCAACGAACCTCAGCCTCTCCGCCGATCTAGTAGGGTTCCTCACCCACCTGAGAGATACTTCGGTTTCTCTATGACAGTGGGAGCGAGGACTGCATCATGAGATGATGACCCAACTAGTTTCGAGCTGGCCATCAGGAGTAGGACTCTGTAAGAATGGCTGGATGTTTATCGATCTGAGATGGAATCCTTATACACCAACAACGTATGGACTTTAGTTGCTATATCTGAAGGGTTAAATCCCCATCAGGAGCAAGTATATCTTGAGAAGATTGCTTGGTGTAGATGGAAAAGTTGAGACTTTCAAAGCTAGACTTGTTAAAGGTTTGCATCATTGACCAGATATGGATCATAATGTTAAAACCTTTTCAAGTAACTATGCTTAATTCCATCCAGATCCTACTTGCCACGGCTACATACCATGACTGCGATATCTGGTGGTTGGGTGTCTTGACTGCTTTTCTAAATGATGATTTAGAAGAGAGCGTCTATAAGTACACAGCCAGAGGGCTTCGTAGACAGTGGGAGCAGCGGAAACGTGTGCAAGATGCTTTATAGGATAAAGCAGGCATCACGGAGTTGGAACATCTGTTTTGATGAATTAGTCAAACAGGTTGACATCATCAAAATGGTAGATGAACCTTGTATAAACAAGAAGGTAGTAGGGAGTATGGTGACGATCCTCGTAGAGTACGTGGATGACATACTCTTGATAGGGAAGGAGTTTCCTATTCTACGCTCGATCAATCTCCGCTTATCACAATGATTCTCCATATAGGATCAAAGTGATACCTCCTAAATCCTGGGTTTTTGGATCTATGAGATAGATCTAATTGGATGTTAGAATACTCACTAGTTGTAGTGAGATGGTATCAATCGATCCTGGGGAGAATCACTGGAAGGGTTCCAGGGTGATAAAGACGACTGAGTGTCAGTCACAGGCATTGTCTTTACCCTCAGTAAAGGGACGGTATGGTGGAAGAGTTCCAAGCTAGATACCGTGACATACTAGACGATAAAGGCACGATACATCGCTACTTAAGATGCTACCAAAGAGGCAGTCTGGGTGTATATTAGTTCATGAGATGAACTACGTTCCAACCATTGTGAGACAATGGAGTTGTGGCTTATGCCAAGGAACGTCCGTCCCATCAGTGATCCAGATATATTCTAAGGCAGTATCACTTGATCATGGAGATGGTTGATCTCCAGGGAGATCGAGGTTAGGAGAGTAGACTCAGAGGACAACACAGCGGATCCACTCACAAAGGCCTGTTCCCAGAGAGAGACTTTTATGGGATGGTTGAGTATGAGATACTACAACTACTGCTACAGATGGCCCTAGTGCAAGTGGGAGATTGTTAGTTATATGTATGCCCTAGAGGCCATTACTATACATAGGATGTATATTGTAGTGGATGCCGGGACATATATAGGGAGGACTTTCTTGCTCAACATGATAGTATGCTATCTGGTTGCTCTTTACTTTAACGTGTATACTGATTGTCTCTCTGTTACATGTTGGTAAAGCCCTTAGGATCTGTACTTGACTACCTGGACTATGATGCGGATCATACTAGTGGGAACATGGTAGTCCATAAGTACATCCTTCAAAGTCCCTAGTCGTGGGTGTATCGAGACGGGGCATCGATATACCAGAGTAGACTAGCGTGTACCTTCTCGACCCATACAGATGGGCGATGGATGATCCCATATCCATTGGTGTTTGACATCGGAGATGATATACGGGTGCTCAGTAGAGACTGGGTACACTGGACGGACTCGCCGAGAACTCCCAGATGGTATTATACCTCACGTCAGATGGCAGTTCTCTGGTGACACTGGTACAGAGTAGTCTGTTGACCCGAGATCGTCATAGAGTCTTGTGTGGTTCCCACTGTGCTTTGATTTCCATCTTACCACGTCCAAGAGGGCATGCAAAACGGTGGTTTTTGGGTACAGTCCCGAGTCACATGGAGGCAATGAGCGATAGGAGGGGATTCGTCTCTCCCGGTATAGGGGGTTGATGTTGCGCTGTGTTCGATTGGCTATAACAGGAAATCCCTGGCCAGGGTTACTGAGATTTACTGTTAAGTGTTACTAGTAGTTTCTCGAATAGTTATAGACCTCATATCGACACGACTTATTGAGCTATTGGGGTCTGACGTTTACCACCTCTAGGCGAGACATGCGACATATCAGACGATCAGACCGGACTGTACGGTAGTGTTACTGGTCGGATTCGCAAGAGTGTGAGCGGGCTTGCTCGTCGATCTTCTGATCGCTCAATACCCGGGTGGCCGTTACGTTTAGCAGACCGCTTGCGGCTTGTGGATGCTTGATATGATCATCATCTGCTGCCGGCATTGACGAGTCTTTAGAGTCCTACACAGAGGTTTCCTGGCTCAAGCGAAACGAAATAGGAGCGCATATGAGATATGTGCGGGACCGAGAATAATACGTGTATGTGATACCGTATTTCATTCTCGCGATGAATGTGTCGAATGGTTATATGCGATATAACCTAGTTATCGAATCGAGGGTTGATTCGATAAGCCGATACATTGGATACTAGTCGGTTATATGCGATATGACCGGATCATTAAATCAAGTGTTGATTTAATGATTTAATGTATAATTATATATTTGATATATTACTTTGCATCAACTAGTATCGGTTTACTTAAGATGGATTTTCTCACTCGGATGTGCACATTATATATGTGATACGATTTTATGCACTTGCTTGTATCATGTTTGATGATACATGCTTTTGGTTAAGTGTAAAGTATTAAACCTTGGTTAATGAAATGGTTAGGGTTTATTATTTGTTATTCATTTATCTTATTTAGTTATCCATTTATTTTTGATAAATGAATAAAAGAAAATGAGAAAAGAATGGTGGCTTCTTTTGTTGTTTAGTTGAAACTTCATGAAGCTTTGACCAAAGTCCACCATTCTTATCTCATTCTTAACCCTAACCATTCAACTAACCTTGGTTAATTCTCTACACATTACCATAGTTAGAATTATGATAAGTATTCTATTATTTTCTATTTTCTAATAACTCATCATAATTCTTTCTTCTTCTTCTTCATCTTCTTCACATGAAGAAAGTTCACTTCATCAATGGTGATTGATGAAAATGAGTGTGAAATCCAATTCTAAAGTCTACCCACTTCCTATTTCTTCATCCTCTACCTCTTGCCAAGTAGTAGAGTATGTTTCCTTCACAAGTTTCTTAACTTGGTGAAGTGAGAGCTTGATCTTGCGATGCTTCGACGTAGATCAACTTCGGCATGGACATCGACGACCTAGCTCGCCTATTCTCCGATGAAGTCGACGCTAGAGCCCGGATTCGGTTTGGACAGCGGAGAGGACCTCATCTCGGAGCCGTGGAGGTGGAGGACCGGATCTACAAAGATTGTATTTCCGTTTCCCATTAGTTAATTGTTAACTAGTTTACTTTTCGCCTAGTTTTCTAGCCAACGATCCGTAGTCGGGTCTCTCGGCACCTAGATTTTTTGAATTTGGCATGTTCGATGCCTTGTGAGACCTCACTAGTGTGCCTAGGAACCCTACAAATAACACCCTGAGATACTACTGGAGTACCTACCAGTAAATCTCCTGCCACGGCCGTGGGCCTTGTGAAATGGCTCTCCTATACACAGCACGATCTGGCCCCTAATACCGGGAGAGACGAATCCCCTGCCGATCCGCTCACGTGCCTCCATGTGGCTCGGGACTGTACCCAAAAACTACCTGTTTGCACGACTCCTTTGAGTCGTGGTAGTGTAGAAATCAAAGCACAGTGGGAACTCACACGAGACAAATGACGACCTCAGGTCGATGAACTAACCTGTACACATGTCACCAGGGAACTGCTATCTGACGATATGTATAATACCAACTAGCAGATTCCCGGCGAGTCCTGTCCGGTGTACTCATAACCCAATAAGCACCTGTATACATCTTAGGTGATCCAACTGACACCAGTGGCTTGTGAGACCGGCCACCGCCCCTCGTCGGGGTCTCGACTGTATACACTAGTCTACTCCGGAGTATCGATGCCCTGCCTCGAAACTCCCACGACTAGGGACCACAATTAAGGATATGCGTATAAACCACCCAACTCTCACGTATATGATCGCCATCATACTGTTGGTAGTAAAGCAAGATCCTAAGGGATCTATCAAAGTGTAACAGTGATCAGTCACCTGAAACTGCACACGACTGATAAAGGAAAACCAGATAGCATACTATCATCTTGAGTAAGACTGTCCTACCTGTATAGGTCCTCCGCAATCATTGCAATCACGTACCTGCGATCCAATAATTGACTATGAGGGCACTATCACCAACACAATTTACAATAACTGCCATCGAGGTGCCCCTACTTCAATGTCGAAAGGTGCCGGTGCATCCAAGGCTAACAGAGCAAGAATATCTACTTGCCTCCTACCCACGGTCTGACGTCTTCTGCTTTTAGGTCTTCTTTTCTCTCTATAGAATGCCAGATACATGACTCATCGGCTCAACAGCCAGATACGGAGTAATGGCGGAAACAGTTCCGTCATTACGGTTAAGTTGTGCTAAGGATTTAGCACATGCATTACCACTCTCATAGGGTGGACATGTGGAGGGGAGTGAAAAGAATGGACAAGTGGAGATGAGATTAGAATCCAATGGTCGTAATCTTTAATCTTTATTTTAAAAAGATTAGCAACCATTTAGAATGGTTAAGGATTTATTCATTTGGATTTTTCCATTCTCATCTCCAAGCTCATATCTCTCTTCTTCCTCCTTATAAAATCAAAAGAGAATAGAAAAGGGAATAGTATTGATGAGATAAAGGGTAATAGTGACTTGCTACATCCTTCACAATTCAATCCTGGAAAAATTGGATTGTTAGTTTCTTCACAAGATGCTTGGAGCTTCAAGTGGAAATGGAGCTGGAGAAGGGTTTCCTCAAGTGGATCATCTATGAAAAAGGGAGGTCTTCACCAAGCTTGTTCACTCATCTTCGCAGCCTAGCTAGAGTCCAACACAAATTGGAGCATATGAAAATACTACAAAGGTTGTATTGCTCTCTACTTTGGCTTTCCTTGTTGAATCCTTTAGCTTATGTTCCTAATTTGTAAACTTGAGCTCACTACTAATTTTGAAAACCCATTTTTCTTGTGCATAATTATTAGTAGAGAGTCCTAGGCCTACTAACATAGAGAACTAAACGTTAGAAGTATCAAGAATTTTTGAAGTGTTCGAAAATGTGGATACTTATGAAACGTATTCCGGAGTAATATAATCGAGAATTTGATTCTTTCTCAAATTACTCATATGTGGGTGCGCTCCTTGATAAGTAATGCTGTAAGACCTTTTTCATTTAGGGATATGCACGGGAAACAGCCGCATACCAATTGAATATAGTTTTATCTAATTTTGTGCCTATGATTCTATATGTGATATAGAATGAGAACATATTTTAAGGTTGTTAAGATATAGAGTTATCCGGTTTATGCTTAAAAACATGATCTGGAAAAACTCAAGGCACGTTTCGGTAATAGGCAGTTTGTGGATTATCCGAAACTTTTCTAAGGGTTTAACTTCTACCATTTTCGGGTTCAAAAGTTGTTTTGTTCTCACAAACTATCTTTTTAGAAAATTAATTTCTTAAAAAATAAATTAGTGGGAATATGTTAGAACTGGAAGTGATTCTAGAACCACAAACGGTTACTAAAAATTTAGTAGAACCTGGAGATTCAATTGACGTTAACAAACCATAGCCGCTTCGCAGATTTAGTAGGTGATCTCAGTCACCCGAGAGGTACTTCGGTTTCCTCGTAGACGGTGACAGGTAGGTTTGCATCATGGTGATGATGACCCTACTAGTTAGCAGCTGGCCATAGAAAGTGATGACTTCCGACTGATGGCTGTCACGACACGAAATTGGCATGAGACGGCCCTAATACTACGCAACGTCTACAGGCGTAACGTAGTAAAAGAAAGCCAAAACCCAGCAATCTAAACCATCAAAAGTTGCAAGAAAGTGATAATATTATTTTCAAAACCATTGAAATTACAACCCAAATTTTTTAAAGTCTCACTTTTATTCCTTTAAAATTTTGGCAGCACCCCCTTTGTAAAACAAGCCACCAAAAATGGGTACAAAATAATATATAAGTAAAAGCATCCCAAACGGGAGCAAAAATCCACACCCAACGGCGGAAAATAATCACCACAACAGATATACGACGCCGTAGCGAAAAAAGAGACGATATACATAAAACTGCATAAAAACCACCAAGTCACAAAATAATATACAATATCGTCCTCTCATCAAGTCTTTAACTCATACAATATAATGGTAGATGTAGAGTACATGATACAACGAATATACAACAAGAAACATCGGATAACCGCAAAACCTACCTAAGAAAAACTGCACTTTGTCAGGCGAAGCGGTATCCGCAGCAAAAGATGATACGATGGATAAAAATAGCTCTGCCTCTGACTATCCTGAGGAACACCTGAAAACACTGTGGCACAACGGGGTGAGTTGCCAACTCGTGAATAGTAAATAACATATGCAGGTAATCGCGAGTATGCACGTACAACGCGAATCTAACATAAGCATTTAATAGCAATGAATGGTCATATGTAATGCATCAATCATGAAAGGTACACTAGCAGATACTACTAATAAATGAAGCAATAATATGACAATCGGTATGCAATAATCATGTAAAGTACTCTATCAGGTACAAATAATACATTAAACAATGCATATAATAATATGTAAATGCAACAGTCATGGAAAGTACTCTATCAGGTACAAATAATACTTGAAGCAGTCCATAAACAATAAATGTGGAGTATGGAATAAAACATGTCATTTCCACGGAAATCCTAACATCGTGGTAGGACCAAAATCCAACAAGACAATCCAATTTCTAATTTCCACAAATCAGCCCCCAAATTGGCTCTCATATCATGTAAATCTCATATATCCTGAATGTCCAACATCAAGTAGATTTCACATATCATGTATATACAATATCAGTATATCCCACATATCCCGTGTGTACAATATCACTATATCCCACATATCCTGTGTACAATATCAGTATATCCCACATATCCTGTGTGTACAATATCAGTATTAAGTAAGTTTCATATAAGGTGAGTGTCTAACATCGACACCCAAAACATCATGAAACAAGTGTCAAGTATCGACACAGAAATACTGATTTATCAGGTGTTGTCACCACGACTGGCCCCTGATAGGTACGTATTATACGCTATATCGAACAGCCCGAGTGCCTAGCTCTGACCCTCGTCTCTCGACGTATCCATACGTACATGACTCCCGTCGGTATCTCCATGTTAACCGCCGAGTCATAGGAACTGTCACCGGAATGTATGATTCCCACACTAACTCATCTTCTCACTGAGATTCTTGCCCTGGGGTATCTCCGGGCCCCACCATGTACCCGCACACGGACCACTCCTTTCCTCGCGTGGGGTATATATATATCAGAACCGATAAATCTCATGGTGGCTGCAGAAATATCAAATCAAGAGAAACCGGGTTTTTTAAATAATGCATAATTTCATGAAACAACCACGGTTCTCAAATCCAGAAAAAAAACATCAAGTAATGAATAAGTATAACTGCATGAATCAATACATATATATTAGCGTCCCATTCCACTAATATATATATATATATATATGCATATATAACAGTGTCACACTCCAATGTTATATATACTTAGGAGTAACAATATCAGAGAACATCATATGAAATCCAAGAATGTAATATATGCAGCATGAAACAGTATTATGAGCATATATAAAGGAAAACCGCTATTTAACTGCAACAAGTTATTAAATATATATATCATGCGGTTCCTGATTTCCCCGAAATCAGATGCAACAGCATAGACAGATGCACATGTAGCTATAACAAGGTATGCGTAACCATGTCGGTATAGCAGGATATGTGTGTCCCTATATAAGTATGTATGATGTCAAAGTAGCTGTAGCAAGGTATATGTCTATACCTATCCATAATATCCTCCAGGTATATGTATGTACGTATGTCAGATGTACATGTAGGTATACAGGTATGCTATAAGTCATATGCACAAGGAAATATGAATCAATGTCTCAATATCCCTAACCAAAGAATGTTATATCTATAAGGGTATTATGCATGTCATAGCAATTATTGACGGTGTGTGTGGCATATAATCAATGCTCGTGCAACATAAGCCGTCAATAACAGTACAGTGTCCTAAGGATACTAGCCCAAGCACAACAATAACCAAGTAGTAAGGTGTGAGCGCAACTCTACATATGCAATAAAATATGCGACAAACATAACATTTCTGGCCCAGATGCATAACGCCATGCGGGCAATTCCCCTGTAGATGTTAAAACTACTCACCAACCATCCTGGCTAAGTGAAGCCAACCACTTGTTTTCCCTTCTTCGCAGCGTCCGAAGTCCCCGCCAGCGAACCTAAAACAATACAACGATAACACAAGTATATATATTAATAAACGAACAAAAACATGCACAAACTACGTTTTTACCGACACACCAACTCCAAACCTACTCCCAAGTGTTAGTATTGTGGCTAACGTGCGTAGCGATACGACGAAAACAACCTAAGAGCAAAAACACACAAAGTGCACGATCCGTATCGTATAACGTATCGCGCGGACACAAAACACTAGATTATAGGAAAATGATCCCAGATTTTTCATACTGTAAATACAAAAAAAGTAAACCGTACCAAACACTCCTAACCAACAGCAGACAACTACCAACAAAAACCAAACCCCATCACCTCCACCCATAGCCGGCGTCGCTGGAATTTGCCAAAGGGTCGCCAACCCGTGCTGGTGGGTGGGTCTCGTGTCTCAGATGGTGCTCCAGGGTCACTAGTGCATCACTACAATTTTGTTTGATTTTTCTGTACGAATTCAAGGTCATAGCAGTTCACAGAGGTTCAAAAAGGACACTACAAAACACGATATTGCACTAATCGATATTTAAAGTGTTCTACACTACAACCAACGAGCTACACAACATAAAAACTCCTATTTAACAGATTAGGGATTATACCTATCAAACATGCTTCTAAGATCCATGCTTTCCTAGCTCCAAGTGATCAAGAAGGCAAGAACCAAGACTTGAGGTATTTTTGTGATATATTTTGGGATTTTGGGGATTTATTTTCTTGGTTTGATGCAAAAATGGAAGGAAAAAGATCAAGAGCAGAAGGGGGAAGAGGAATTTCAGCCAAATGAGGAAGTGGGGAGAGTTGTGTGGAGTGTTCTAGATAATTCATCAATAAATGCAATTTAATGCATTCAAACACACATGCAAGCATCAAGCCACCTATTGCATTCTTTTTCTTTTCTTAAAAAAACTTAATTCTAATACCCAAACAAAATATCTAGATACTAAGTGAAGGTTTGGTTTAACTTAACTCAAACTTACTTTGTTGAAAAGATGACTTAAGAGAAATTTCCCAAAATGTGAATACCGCATTAAAATAATATTACAATTGGGAAAAAATTCAAATTGAACCATAACATCCCATATATCCCCAAAGCATGCGCACCAGCTTTATTTTAGCTAACTAGGTGCTGGCAAGTCTATATTGTCGTTTAATCACAGTCGGGTTAAAACAGAAAATACCGACAATTTTACCCTAAAACGGAAAAATTCGCATAACGATTTTCTAAAACGTTACAATCTCCCGCCTTATAAAAATTCGTCCCTGAATTTAAAATTCTCACTAAGCGTACCTTCAAAGAGAAGATTACAATGTCTCATATCTCGATTGCAGCCTCCCAAAGGATCTCCTCACTATATGGCTATATCCAAGAAAACTCTCCACAGATGGTGTCACGACCCGAAATTGGTACGTGACGGCCCTAATACTACACAACGTCTACAGGCGTAACGCCGTAAAAGGAAGCCAAAACCCAGAAATCTAAACCATCAAAAGTAGCAAGATAGTAATAATAGTATTTTCAAAACCTTTGATATCATAACCCAAATTATTTAAAGTCTCACTTTTACTCCTTAAGATTTTGGCAGCACCCCTTTTGTAAAACAAGCGCCCCAAAATGGGTACAACAAAAAGATAATGTAAATCATCCCAAACGGGAGCAAAATCCATGCCCAACGGCGGAAAACAATCACCACAACAGATATACGATGCCGTAGCGAAGAAAGAGACGATATAAATAAAACTGAATAAAAACCTCCAAGTCACACAATAATATACAGTATCGTCCTCACACCAAGTCACTAAGTCATACATAATACTGGTAGATGGAGAGTACATGGATACAACGAATATACAATACAACCTCGGATAACCACAAAACCCACCTGGGCAAAACTGCACACTGTCGGGCGAAGTGGTATCCGCAGCCAAAAGATGATACGAAGGATGGAAATAGCCCTGCCTCTGACTATCCTGAGGAACACCTGCAAACACTGTGGCACAACGAGGGTGAGTTGCCAACTCGGGAATAGCAAATAGCATATGCAGGTAATCGCGAGTATGTACGTACAACGCGAATCTAACATAAGCATTTAATATCAATGAATAGTCATATGTAATGCAAAAATCATGAAAAGTACATTAGCAGGTACAATTAATACATGAAGCAATTATATGACGATATGAAGGTAACGTCATGTAAGGTACTCTATTAGGTACTACAAGTACATGAAGAAATGATATGAATAAAGGTATGTAAATGCAATAATCATGGAAGGTACTCTAACAGGTACACTAATGCATGAAGCAGTGCATAAATAGTAAATATGGAGTATGGAATGAAACATGTCATTTCCACGGAATCCTGACATTGTAGTAGGATCAAAATCCATCAAGACAATCCAAATCCCAATTCCACAAATCAGCCCCAAATTTGCTCTCATATCATGTAAGTCTCACAAATCCTGAATGTACACTATCAAGTATATCTCACATATCTCGAATGTACAACATCAAGTAGATCTCACATATCTCGTAATCAATATCAAATGAATTCGCAAATGTCCTAAATCCAATGTCAATGAGTCCTTTACATTCCAGGTATATTTGCATGAATAAATATGATGATGTATATAATTAATGTCAATACACATATATTAGCGTCCAATTCCACAAATATTTGTGTAAGGGCATATATAACAGCGGCCTAATCCCCTGTTATATATACAAAGGAGTAAAAAGAATACCATGAAACCAATGTGTCAAGTATCGACACAGAAATGCTGATCTATCAGGTGTTGTCCCCAAGACTGGCACCCTGATAGGTACGTATCACACGCTATCCGAAAAGCACGAGTGCCTAGCTCTCACCCCCATCTTTCCACGTATCCATACGTACATGACTCCCAACGGTATCCCCATGATATCCGTCGAGTCATTGGTAATGTCACCGGATGGTATGGTTCCCCTGCCAGGCTCAACGGCATGGACCTTCGATCTTCTTGCTCCGGGGTACCTCCGGGCCCAACCATGTACCCTCATACGGCCCACGGCGCCTCCTCGCATGGGGTATATATATCAGAACCGATAAATCTCATGGTGGATGCTGAAATGTCATATGAAGGAAACCGGGTTTTTCAAATAATGCATAATTTCATGAAATCCCACGGTCCCCAAATCCAGAAAACATCATGAAAAATCCATATCTCAATGCGAAAATCCATGAATATAATATACGCATCATAAATCTGAAATGCGAGCATATAAAGGAAAAGCTACAATTAACTGTAACAAGTTAATATAATATCATGCGGTTCTTAATCTCTCCAATTCTAAAATAACATCAAGTAAAGATAAACATGTAGCTATAACTAGATATATGTGCAACATAAAGGTATAGCAAAATATCTATATCTACTTATGAGTAATGATGTAGTATACCCCCAGGTATAAGTGAAGTATGCGTGGAAAGTATACCTGTAGCTATGTCCTTAGGTGTGTACGTACCTATCTCTAATGGTACGATACCCTATAGGTATACAGGTATCTAGCACGTAAGCATGCCAAAGCATATGTGTAAGCATGTAGATATACAGGTATGCTAAATGTCATGCGATAAGAAATATGAATCATTGTCTCAATGTTCCTAACCAAACAATAGCATTTCTATATGTGGGTTGTGCGTGACATGGCAATTATTGACGGTGTGTGTGGTATACAATCAGTGCTCGTGCAACATAAGCCGTCAATAATAGTGCAGTGTCCTAAGGATACTAGTCCAAGAACAACAATTTACTAAGCAGTAGGGTAATGCGCAATTCTAAATATGACATAGAATATGCGACAAAGTTAACATCTCTAGCCTGCGAACCTACAATGTTAAGACAATAAAACAAGCATATATTAATGTTAAGACAATAAAACAAGCATATATTAATAATAGACTCAAAACACGTACACACTACATTAAACCGACACAACAACACAAAACATCCTCTTAAGTGTTCGTATTGTGGCTAACGTACGTAGCGACACGACGAAAACAACTTAAAAGCAAAACCACACAAAGTGCTCGATCCGTGTCGTATAACGTATCGCGCGAACACAAAACACTACAACCTACCTAAGTGATCCTAGATTTTGCATACAGTGAAAACTAAACAAACAAACATGACCAAATACACCCAAACCACAACATAGACCTGCCCTCAAAAACCCACACCCCAACTCTCCAGAAAATCCGACGTCGCCGGAATTGGTCTTCTCGTCGCCGGCCCTGGCCGGTGGGGTGGGTCTCGTGTCTCTGGTGGTGCTCTAGGGTCACTAGTACATCACTACAAAGATGACGAGCGAACTCATCCAGAAATCCTACTGAGCCTAACAGTGACAATATACATACAGTCCGGTCCGTTCGTCTATGTGTATCGCATATCGGCCTAGAGGTTGGTAACGTCAGACCCCCAATAGCGGTATAAGTCGTGTCAGAGAGTAGCCCAGAACACCCTGAGATACTACTGGAGTACCTACCAGTAAATCTCCTTCCTCGGCCAAGGGCTTTGTGTAATGGCTCTCCTAGACACAGCGCGATCTCACCCCTAATACCGGGAGAGACGAATCCCTTGCCGATCCGCTCACTTGCCTCCATGTGGCTCGGGACTGTACCCAAAAAAGACCTGTTTGCACGACTCCTTTGTGCCGTGGTAAGGTAGAAATCAAAGCACAGTGGGAACTCACACGAGACAGATGACGATCTCAAGTCGATGAACTAACCTGTACACATGTCACCAGGGAACTGCTATCTGACGCTAGGTATAATACCAACTAGCAGGTTCCCGGCAAGTCCTGTCCGGTGTACTCATAACCCAATGAGCACCTGTATACATCTTAGGTGAACCAACTGACACCAGTGGCTTGTAAGACCGGCCACCGGCTCTCGTCAGGGTCTCGACTGTATACACTAATCTACTCTGGAGTATCGATGCCCTGTCTCGAAACTCCCACGACTAGGTACACTTAAAGGATGTGCTTACAGACCCCAACTCCCACGTATATGATCGCCATCATACTGCTGGCAGTCAAGCAAGAATCATATGGGCTCTATCATCATGCAATAGTGAACTAAAGCATTTATACAATGATAAAGACAAACCAGATAGCATACTATCATCTCGAGCAAGACTGTCATATCGGTATAGGTCCTGCCTCAATCATTGCAATCACGTACCTGCAATCCAATAATTGACTTTAAGGGAACTATATCCAACAATCTCCCACTTGCACTTAAGGCTAATTATTACGATGTCGCATACTCACAGCCCGTGTGATACCGAACATCCAACTCCTCTACTAATCAGTTTCACAAATCCCGTTTGTAAAACAATTGTGTTCGAGAAATAGCATTAGTGAGTGGATCCGTCCTGATGTTTCTTTCTATGTCTCTCTTAATCTCAAGTTCGCGGAGAAAGCTATCTCCCGAATTGAGTAATAGGTGTCTTAGAATATGTCTGTATATCTGATAAGACCTATTTCATAAATGAACTTCAAATCCAAACTTCTTAGACTGTATTGATAACTGAACCTAATCAATATCCAGCACCAAGCCTCCCACAGTATCCTTTTGGACCACCTGTCCATAATACTGTCCCTCGTCAGAGGGAAAACTATAACTCTGACAATCACTCTGTCATCCATATCACCTTTGAAGCACGGAATGATAACCGTCTCCCGAAGGAGGCTGCCGTCATCAAATCCGTAGAACATGCACTTATGTTCTAAAACTGCTTCCCTATGTTTCTTCAGGATTGGATTAATATAAACTTATCGCATCTAGTGCAAAAACAACATCCGGTGTGGCACTTGACATCTCACGATTGCCTCAATCGCCTAAGCAAGTGATCTGCCAATCATGCACTTCCCTCTCTCCTTTAGTCTGTAAGACACCATTAGAGAGGGTGACTCCATTACCTGCAGGTACACCGCCATGCCAGGAGTCATTTATTCTAAATACCTTTAGAATTTTGTCAAAGTACCCACATTGGGAAAATACCCAAATCAAGATCTAAAACCATAGATCTAGTAACCAGAATGTCTGATATTATATCCATATCCTTTCTGCAGAAACAACTGTATGACGACCACAATATAACCGATCGTAGTATAAGAATTTTACTTCCTACTCTGTGTATGTCATCCAAATACCAGGACATCACACCCTACTACCTTCTTAACAGATCCATCCCCTATTATGATGAAGTCAAGCCTATGATTGTCACATCAAAATTAGATGATCTATCTCCACTATATCTGCTCAAGCCTATAAATAGACATAAGCTACTTGCCCACTATGCTTCCGCTGCTCCCACCGACTACGACAACCCTCTGGCAGAATAATATATACGTATAATTCTAAAGCTAGTTTAGAACAACGCTATACATATCTTCCTGCCGGGTCTCATAGTCTGGAACAACAGTAGTGTCAAGTCTGGGTAAACAAGAACCTCCCTGTCACCGTCCTTGAGGCTACTGGAGTACCTCTCGGGTGTCTCAGGTTACCCACCATATCTGCGGAGTGGCTATTGGAATGTCAAACCTGATTGAATATTTAGGTCCTATTAAATTTTCCGTAATTGCGGTTCTGGAATCACTTCCAGTTCTACTATACTCCCACTAGTGTTTTCTGAAAAAATCCATTTTACTAAAACTATGGCGAGTCAAGAACAATATCACTATTGATCTGCCAGATGGTAGAAAATCAACCCTCGACATAGCCCGGGTCAACCCACAAACTGCCATTACAGAAACGTGCCTTGAGTTATCCAGAGTCTGGTTTTAAGCATAAGCCGGACAACTCCCCGTATCTTAACATCGTTAAGATATGAACCATTCTATATACCATATAGAAATAGAGACACTAATTTAACTGGAACGAGATTCAAATCATGCGACTGTCTCCAGTGCACATCAACTTAATGGAGAGAGGCTAATCAACATTACTCAACTTAGGAATCCATCCAATTATAAGTAACCTAAAAGAGAAACATGTTTCTCAAAAATATTACTATCATCTGAATACCAATCACAAGAATCTACATCTTCGATTTCTTTGAAAAATCCCGATACTTGCGACACCTGGTTCTCTACTTTATTCCTATACCCACAACTTCTCAAAACTTAGACTTTGTATTTCTACGAAACACTTGTCTAAAAACTTGAGAAGTCACAAGTAAATAGAACATAGTACGAGGACTAACCCCTTTGTCCTTACGGACACTGTACAACTTACAATACTCTGTATATGTCCGCTGAGTCGAATAACTCAAAACCTGTGCATCGTAGGTTGAAAACTGTACTTATGGTTAAGAACAACTCCGTTGTTCAATGCTCCTTACCCAATCGTCAACTGATATAGGTAAATGTCACAGACATAATTTCAAAAAGTTATATCTCACTTTATAAAAATAAACGTACAGATATATCATTTTGAAATTGGTGCACAACAACGGATATTTAAAACGAAATACATGTCGTCTGGCATTAACTCAGGCGACTTCTTCAAATATCACCAATTACAACGAATTCCGATATAATGAGGATGATCACCTAATTCCCAATAACTTACTCCCACTCATCATCTGTAAAACCATACAGATATGAGAATGAAACCTGGTAAATACATACCCTGGAGTAAGTATCTAATCGGAAAAACAGTTTTCATTTAACAATGCACTGAAACATGAAAATGTTTAGTAAGGGTATCCTGGTATTTCTAGTAATGACTCTTCCATAATCCTATTCATGACTTTAACTGTATATATCTTTGCCATCACTCCAAATCCCTTTATTTGTCTTTAGTCGTTACCTTCTGTACACCATCGTTAGGCTAAATGGTTTTCTTCCTTCCCTACCATTAAGCACCAGCCTATGCTTTAGAAGAAGACTATCTAGTAAGTATAATAGGTGTACTCTCCTAATCCTAGGAGTACTCGCAACTTGAGAGAAGGTGACGATAAAAGACAACTGAATAATACCTTATTATATTAAAGGTGAAATAGGAGTGGCGATGAAGTACGCGGTTTGGTCGTGAATGATAACAGTCGCAATTTACTTTGCCCTCTTTCTAATCCCTTTATTTTGTCTTTAGTTATTACCATATGTACACCATACTTAGACTAATTGGTTTTCTTCATTCCCTACCTTTCGGCACCTGCCTATGGTTTGGAATAAGACTATCCAATAAGCGTAATAGGTGTACTCTCCTAAACTAAGTAGCCCTCGCAACCTGAGAGAAGAAGATAATAAAAGACAACTGAATAAACTAATTCTATTTCTTTTGAACCTGGATCCATCCTCGAAGAAGACCCTTCGAGTTCGTATATAACCATGCGATGGATCTATCCAATGGAAGTGGATATCCGTAGTAATACGGGGTGTTCTGAGAAATGGAAAGGGTTAATGAAGGAGCGGCAATGACTTATGCAACTTGGACAATCTAAAAGATAGTATTTTAAGAAGGTTCGGTCAACTTGGTCACTGAGTCATAGTCTAGGGTCGGTCAAAGTTCGCTGCCAAAGAGAGAGAGAAAAGAAACACTCTGCGTGCACTCTAACCTAGATCAGAATGGTTATCACTTTATCTAATCAGGAAACCTCCCACTGTACCGTCAAATTCTCCTCCAAATCTGAAAGAAGAATCAATTGGGATCACCCGAAGAGTAAACCAACTCATCAGTGGGAATCAGGATCCAAATCTCATCGTATGATAACGTGACGGAATCCACTGACATTATCACACTCCAGAAGGTATGCACATACTTGGCAAGTTTCATTTTCTTTAGAAACTCCCGATATAATTTTTTGCCCCATGCTCTTATGACCTTGGCGTTGGTCAAAATGTCATAAGTCACATGCCAAGTTCTACCCGTCACTATCCAGGTTAATTTTAACCCACCAGCACATACCCTTGACGTTGGCCAAAATGGCAGAACGACTGTCCCAAACCAACTTATCTATCTATGCAAACAAATGAATACCCAACAGCTACCAAACACTATGCCTTGGCGTTGGTCAAAATACATAGCTTGAATACTACTGAATACCCAAAAGAAATGACGGAGGGCTACAGCTGGTTTTTGGCGAAAAAACTTTAACGTAATGAACTTGATTTCGTTGAAAGAACATAATATCTTTTTATAAAAATATAGTGGCGAAAACCTTTTGCTAAAGAGGTCACTCCCGGTGAAGGGATCTCGGCTCTTTCCTCGTGGAATGAGGTGCAGGATATTCCAACTGAATACCGTGATCCAAAGCAACTTATAATCGACTATAGTGAAGTTATTACCCTGACGAAAACTTCTGCCCAAGGGATCACTCCCGGTGAAGGGTTCTCGGCCCTTGCCTCGTCGAATGAGGTGCAGGATATTCTAACTGAATATCACTATGCAAAACAAAAGAAAACATCTTTGTAATAACACCTTTTAAAATTTGTTCCAACAACATCAAATATATGTTTGTTTTCCTTGCATTGATAAGAATCAATGCAGTCCAATCAATCACACCAGAAAAGAACGAAAATATAATGTACGTATATGCCATCCGCGTTCGCCACTGGGTCCCGTCATCACCCGTTAGGTTACTTAACTAACGACAGAGCGGGGACTGGACTAGCGCGGGTGTAAAACATATACAACATCTAATAGTATAAATATTAATATACAATAATCGCTCCAGGCGTGATAATATGCAACATTACAGAAAAGTAATAAGCATCACAGAACAATACAGATAATCTGGGATCCCCGGGTTTCACAGAGCCGCTACTGAAACCCGACGTTCCACTGGTCGTGTGGATAGGCTGTGTAATGAAACCTAGACCCCTACGGGTGCGGCAAGATACCCGCCAAAACCTGAAGAGTGGCAGCCCCCTTACAGCATAGTGAATGGACCACCCGGCACTTCACGGAATCCGGTAACTTGAGCACCCCTCCTTGGGTCAACCTGTACCCCCTACGAGTGCGGCGAATAGTCTGCCAATTCTAGAGTGAGGCCCCTTTTCCTCTTAAAGCCATGAGATACGGACCCGTTACCCTCCAGAACCCGGCTATCCGTGCACTCCTTCGCGGGATAAACCTAATACAGAAATGAAAAATATGTACAACGGGTACATCGACCTTAACCCGGTCGTACCCCAAAAGAATATTATACAAACAGGCAGTGACGGCAGTCCATATGTTGGACGATCGTCCCGCAATATCAAATGTACAAATAATTCAAATTGCACTACCGTTGCACACTGCTATCTACCACGACAAATCCGCAACATCAAAGCACAACACATAACATCAACGCGAATATCACGTTCGCAAATCCGTCTAAAAGGACTATAGCAATTAGACGCAATTTACCGCTCGAATTACATTCCCGGTCGGAGATATAATATAAATACTGCATACTAACAAGTTTAAAATTTTGATCGACAAAATTTCCCAAAGTGGGCCCCACGTACATCTTGTGTACAGTAAAAAAATCCGGGCCCAAAAGAACAGTACCATAAACCACAATTCACTGTGTAAAGCTCACTGGAAAAATTTAGTGCACTATTCCCACATACTGGCCGCGGTTCCGCGGTCAAACCCTAGCTTTGACCGCGGATCCGTGGTGGTACTGTGGGATCACGTGCCCAAATTTTCCTAGAATGCTTAAAAAAGCCTGCTCTGTTTTCTCTTATATGTAAAATAATTTTTATACCCTTTTAAAAAACGACAGAAACTTTTGTGCAGAAAATTGCAATTTTTGAAAATCCGTTCGATCGATATTTTAAATGCGTTAGCACAAGTTAGTATAGCTTAATGGTGAGGCTTTGATACCACTGTAAGTTCACGGTAGCGCCCTGGCCGTCTAACAGACGCCAAATGCGGAACAAAAACTTTTACAACTGGCGCTATCGTGTACTATAACACGGATCTGCCATTAAAGCTAAACTAACAAACTACAAAGTGGGTAGAAACGTTATAAAGAACGATCCGAGTCCTTCGGCCTTCAACCATCATCCCACGCTTTATTGCGGCTGCTCCGATCTCCTGAATCTCCAGTCTTCTCGTCCAGGTGGCACTACGTCGACGGATCTTTAAACGGGCTCTCGCCTCTGAACTGAGGCAATTCGATCATCAAGTTTGCTAAAAGAGATAACCAAGATTGATGTAGAGAATGAGTAGAACACATTGTCTCGTTACGTCCAATACTATGGACGAACGGTTAATGAAGTTTCCATTTGAATCGGGTGATGGAATAAAAGGAGCTATGAAATTTCCATACACCAAAAAAACTATCTTCTTTTTTAAACAACAACCATTATGTGGGTTGTGCGTGACATGGCAATTATTGACGGTGTGTGTGGCATACAATCAGTGCTCGTGCAACATAAGCCGTCAATAATAGTGCAGTGTCCTACGGATACTAGTCCAAGCACAAAAATTTACTAAGCAGTAGGGTAAATGCGCAATTCTAAATATGACATAGAATATGAGACAAAGTTAACATCTCTAGCCCAGACGCATAACGCTATGCGGGCGATTCCCCTGTAGATGTTAAATCTACTCACCAACACTCCTGGCTAAGTGTAGCCAACCACCTGTTTTCCCTTTGTAGCTGTGTCCGTAGTCCCCGCCTGCGAACCTACAATGTTAAGACAATAAAACAAGCATATATTAATAATAGACTCAAAACACGCACACACTACATTAAACCGACACAAGAACACAAAACATCCTCTTAAGTGTTCGTATTGTGGCTAACGTACGTAGCGACACGACGAAAACAACTTAAGAGCAAAACCATACAATGTGCACGATCCGTGTCGTATAACGTATCGCGTGAACACAAAACACTACAACCTACCTAAGTGATCCCATATTTTGCATACAGTGAAAAATAAACAAACAAACAAGACCAAATACACCCAAACCGCAGCATAGACCTACCCTCAAAAACCCACACCGCAACTCTCCAGAAAATCCGACGTCGCCGGAATTGGTCTTCTCGTCGCCAGCCCTGGCCGGTGGGGTGGGTCTCGTGTCTCAGGTGGTGCTCTAGGGTCACTAGTACATCACTACAATTTTGTTTAATTTTTCTGTACGAAATCCAGGTCATAGCAGGTCACTGATATCGCAAATCGACACTAAAATACGATATAATGCACAAAACATAACTTTAACCAATCTAAACTGAAAATAACTAGCTAAAAAGCACAAAAACTAATTAAAGAAGAGATAGAGATCATTACCTAGCTAAAAGAACTCAAAGATCCAAGCTTTGCATGCACCTAGGCATCCAAGAGGTACAAGTGAAGAAAAATGACATTTTGTGAAAATTTGTGATGAATTTGGAGAGGGAAAGAGAGTATTCAGTTGCAAAAGAGAGAGAGAAATTGTCAAGGGCAGAAGAAAGGGAGGGCTCGGCCAATAATGGAGGAAGGTGAGGGAATTTTCTAGCACTTTCAAGTGATAAATTCACATAAATGCATTCACACTCACATGCATGCACCTCCTCAATTCCTTTTATTTTCTTTTAAATTAAAATCAAAAACCCATAGAAATATCTAGATGCTATGTGAATGGTTTTATTAACTCAAACTTAATTGTTGAAAAGAAAACTTAAGAGAAAACTCCCAAAATCTGAATACCGCATTAAAATAATATAAAAATTAGGAAAAATTCAAATTGAACCAAAAGGTCCAATATAACTCCAAAGCTTGCGCACTAGCTTTATTTTAGCTAAACTAGGTGCTGACAAGTCTATATGGTCGTTTGATCACAGTCGGTTTAAAACGGAAAATACCGACAATTTTACCCAAAAACTGAAAAATTCACATAACGATTTCTAAAACGTTACAATCTCCCCCCTTATAAAAATTCGTCCCCGAATTTAAAATTCTCACTAAGCATACCTTCAAAGAGAAGAGTACAAAACTCCCAAATCTCGCTCGCAGCCTCCCAAATGACCACCTCACTAAACGGCTACGTCCAAGAAAACTCTCCACGGATGGCAAGATCCTTGACCGAAATTTCTCCACCTGCCGAGCCATTTACAGCAATGGCTGGCGGTGAAAGAAAAGATCACGTCAAAGCTAAATGGTCTGGAGCTGAATCATGTGAGAAAGTCATGAAGGTAATTGCAAAGTATCAACACAAAGAAAACGGGGTTAATAGTCAAAAATCTGGGCGGAAGGGCCAAGTTAAAGGCAACGAAACTAACTCGCTTGAGGATCTCAAAAGGACCTATAATCCTGATAAGCTTCCCAAAACACAACACATCATTCATTGGAAAGTCCGTAGGAATACATGATCTCCCACTGCGAACCCAAGTCTGCGACCACCAAGGTCGGCATAAGACCTCTTTCCGCACAGGACTGTCATCATCCTGACCTGAACCAACTGGATCATCTCCGAAATCTCTAGATAGCCGGGGTCCACAAATCCTACTACGCAGAGTCAGAAAAACAGTCTGGATAACGACACCACCTAACAAACAAAACCAAAAGTTTTCCAATTGGAGTATCTCCTGATAACAACTATCGAAGAAGAACCCTAACAATGGCGAGTGACGATTCCCAACTGCCTACAACAAATAGTATGTACGCACAAGCATAACCTCTAGAGTCGGTATAGCCCGCTCTAACAAAACCATAATCCTGCGGATGGAAAGATGGAGCTAAAACTCAACCAGTACCCAAGGCTTCCTGAAGTTCCTGTCCAAGACGACAAGCAAACAGGGTGCCCTCATTGGATACGACCCATGAAGGAACTCTGTGCAACTCATAAACTTAACAAAGAACAACTGAGCAAACTGAGTATAACCAGTCAACAAACACCCGAATGAAGTCACACCCTTACTAAACCTGGATAGACATCATAACGAAATTCGTAGAGATTTGCTCCCATTCCCACTTCGGAACGGTTAAAGGTTGCAACTCTCCAGCCGGTCTCAGATGCTCAACCAAAGCACACAACAAGACCGACACCTTGAAAAGAAATCCAAAACTTCACTCTTCATCCCGGTCCACCCGTAACTACAAGACCTAGGAGTCAACACAAACAATCCTGAAGGAACACTCCGAAAATCTAGAAAACTGCTGACACTCTCTCAATGTCAGCAAAACAAATCCTCAAGTGCTGCTCCTGTTCCACGCGATACAAGGAGAAGACCAGAATGTTATCATGACACAACAATAACTGGTCGAGGAACGGCCTGAAGAAATCTGGTTCATCATATCTACGAATGCTTCTAGGGCATTGGTGAGTCCAATGACACCACCAAAATACATAAAGCCCGTAGCACGCATAAAAGCAGCCTTCGGAATGACATCACTTCGAACCCGCAACAATGATGACCTGATCCCCAACAAATTTAGAAAACCTCTATCACTCTTGAGCTGATCGAAGAAATCGTCAATGCGAGGTAAATGATACATATCCGCACCGTAAGCCGGTTCAATTACCGATCCGTCGATACACAACCTCAAACTGCCGTATTTCTCCTTGACAAACAAAAATAGGAGCTCTCCAATGCAAAATACTCAGACGCACTAGCCCCCCAACAAAAAACTCTGCAGCTGATCCTTAAGCTCCCTAAGCTTCGCCGGGTCATCTGGAACAACGTCAGAAAACTCTCGCACGAAAGGAAATCGGTTCAACAAATCCACTATGGCTACGGTATCTCGAATGAATGCCAAGAATCCATGACATCCTCTCCTCAAAAGCCGATTAGCGAAAAAGGCTGAATTCAAGCATTGAGAGGCGACATCACTGTCCCCCTACACAAGGAGAACTGACTTGCCGGGAAAACAAACCTAACTGTTTTCTCGCGGTAGTCCACAGACGCCTAGCACGTAGTTAACCAATCCGTGCCCAGGAGAACGTCAACTCCAACATCTCTAGAAGGATCAAGTGACGGACGAATCTCTATCTCCTAACCGATTGGCACACGACTGAAATACGTATTGCGTAACAAAAGAATCGCTGACAGAAGTTAACACAACAAACAGCTGATCTAGGTAACACGACTCTCGGCCCAACCATGGCACAATGTGTATAAAACAATAAGTACATCAAGGAATTTAGAGTACCTGCAAACTCAGCATTGGATGCCCGCGCGTCCCGATGAGTAGAAGCAAACTCCAGAGCCTGTCTTCTACCCGAAACAGGCTGAAATCCTCCTCTCTGCGGTAAAGCTGCCTCGTGACTACGTGGCTCAGTACAAACTCGAACCCGATGATCCAAACTCCCGCACCGATAACATACGGAAGAAAACTGCTGACCATCCTGGGGATAAGAGCTAGACGACTGTCCTCGCCTCAAGCCTCTTGTACTCCCATGACGTGCACGAAACCTGTCACGACGACTGAACCTCTGTCTATTGGCTGGCATACCTGCATGAGCCCTCCTCTGATCCGAAACTCCTAAAGTCTCCGGAAGACGTGTCTCGTCAACTGGTGCTGCATCCACTGGTGCTGTGTAGGTGACGGAATACTGTATGCTGATTGTAAAGAACAACTGGGTAACAGGGGTGACAACCTCCTGTCGCTGCGCTCGAATGGCCTCAACCAATGAGCTCATCGTCTGGCGCATGTCTTGCATATCTGCCACAAGCCTAGCGTGATAATCTGTCGAAGGCGGGTCCGTCTTCTCCTGTGCAACGAGCGTGCCATCCTGGTCAGTCCTCGTCTTACCTGAGTCAATACTGACCTCGGCCCTCGCTGCACCTCTATGAGTCCCCATAGTCGTCGGCGGCAAAGGCTATAAATAGAATATAAGATTCGATAAGAACACGGAAATCGAATCATAAGAATATGTATCATCAAGGAAGGAATTTCAAACAATTTATACATAGGTCACTTTAGGCGGAGTATTGCATCGTGAGTATGCTGCAGACATGCACACACTACGTTACTCTGCTTAAGCTACCTACTCCATCATACCAAGGTTATCCTACACTCCGTAAGTTAAAACGTAGCGCTCTGATACCAACTTTGTCACGACCCAAAATTGGCACGTGACGGCTCTAATACTACGCAACGTCTACAGGCGTAACGCAGTAAAAGAAAGCCAAAACCCAAAAATCTAAACCATAAAAAATGGCAAGAAAGTGATAATAGTATTTTCAAAACCTTTGAAATCACAACCCAAAATTTTTAAAGTCTCACTTTTATCCTTAAAATTTTGGCAGCACCCCCTTTGTAAAAAAAGGCCCCCAAAATGGGTACAACAAAAATATAAAGTAAAGCATCCCAAACGGGAGCAAAATCCATGCCCAACGGCGGAAAACAATCACCACAATAGATATACAATGTGTAGGGTTCTTAGGCACACTATAGAGGTCTCACAAGGCATTAACCATGCCAATTCAAAATTTTATGGGTGCCGAGAAACCCTAATACGGATCGTAGACTAGATGTTTAGGCGAAAAACGAAACTAGTTAACACTTTAACTAAAGGAGAGAGACTACAACCTTTGTAGATCCGGTTCTCCACTTCCTTAGCTCCACGTAGTGGTCCCCTCGCTGTCCATCTCGAATCTCGGACTCTCGCGTCGGCTTCATCGGAGAAATGAGCGGAATAGATAGTCGGCTTCGTGCCGAAGATGATCTACGTCGAGGTTGCACAAGTTCAAGCTCCAACTTCACCAAGTTGTGAAACTTGTGAAGAAAACACCCAAAACAACTTGGCAAGAGGTAGAGGGTGAAGAAATAGGAGGTGGGTTCACTTTAGAATTGGATTTCTCTCACTTTAGCTCAAGTTGCCATTGATGGCATCAAGCTTTCTTTCTTGAAGATGAAGATGAAGAAGAAGAAAGAATATGATAAGTGTTCAGTTAAAATGAATAATAATTCAATACTTATCATAAGCTAACTATAGTTAAGTGTAGAGAATATACCATGGTTACTTGGATGAGTTAGGGTTAAGCATGAAGACAAGAATGGTTACAAAAGTCAAAGCTTCATGAAGCTTCAACTTAAAACAAAGAAAGCCACCATTCTCATCTTTATCCTTTCCAAATAAATAAATAAACAAATGAATAAATAAATGGATAAGCAAAACACTAATCATCAAATTAATCATTGTTTAATTCTATATACTTAACTAAAAGATCAAGTATCATCAAACATGATACAAAAATGTGCACAAAAGTATATCACATATACTTCTTGCACATCAAGTGAGAAAATCCATATAAAGTGAACTAATACTAGCTAATGCAAAGTAATATATCAAATATATAATTATACATTAAATCATTAAATCAACACTTGACTTAACGATCCGGTCATATCGCATATAACCGACTAGTATCCTATGTATCGATTTATCGAATCAATGATTCGATAACTAGGTCATATCGAATAAAACCAATCGAAACATATATCGCGAGAATGAAATGCGGTATCACATACACGCATTATTCTCGGTCCTGCGCATATCTCATATGCGCTCCTATTTCGTTTCGCTTGAGCCAGGAAACCTCTGTGTAGGACTCTAAAGACTCGTCAATACGCCGGTAGCAGATGATGATCATATCAAGCACCCACAAGCCGCAAGCGGTCTGCTAAACGTAACGGCCATCTGGGTATTGAGCGATCAGAAGATCGACGAGCTATCCCGCTCACACTCCTGTGAATCCAACCAGTAACACTTACCGTACAGTCCGGTCTGTTCGTCTGATATGTCGCATATCAAGTCTAGGGCTGGTAAAAGTCAGACCCCAATAACCGATAAGTCGTGCCGATATGAGGCTCATAACGGGTCGAGAAACTACTGGTAACACTTACCAGCAAATCTCTGATCAGCTCTGGCCAGGGACTTCCCTGTTACGGCCAATCGAGCACAGCGCAACATCAACCCCCAATACCGGGAGAGACGAAACCCCTCCTATCGCTCATTGCCGCCATGTGACTCGGGACTGTACCCAAAGACCACCGTTTTGCACGCCCTCATGGACGTAGTAAGGTGGAGATCGAAGCGCAGTGGGAATCACACAAGACTCTATGACGATCTCGGGTCTATAGACTAACCTGCACAAGTGTCACCTGAGAACTGCCATCTGACGTGAGGTATAATACCATCTAGGAGTTCTCTGCGAGTCCGTCCAGTGTACCCAGTCTCCACTGAGCACCCGTATACCATCTCTGATGTCAAACACCAATGGGTATGGGATCATCCATAGCCCATCTCATGGGTCGAGAAGCGTATACGCTAGTCTACACTGGTATATCGATGCCCCGTCTCGATACACCCACGACTAGGGACCTTGAAGGATGTACTAATGGACTACCATGTCCCCACTAGTATGATCTGCATCATAGTCCAGGTAGTCAAGTACACATCCTAAGGGCTTTACCAACATGTAACTATAAGACAGTTTAAAGAGACTAGTGTACATGTTAAGATAAAGAGTAACCAGATAGCATACTATCATATCGAGCAAGAAAGTCATCTCTATATATGTCCAAGCATCCAATTTAATATACATCATCTGTACAATACTGGCCTCTAGGGCATACATACAACTAACAATCTCCTACTTGCACTAAGGTCAGCTGCTGTAGTATCGCATACCGAGCATCCCGAAGAGTCTCTCAAACTGTATCTGGGGAATGGCCTTCGTGAGTGGATCCGCCGTGTTGTTCTTCGTGTCAACCCTCCTGACCTCGATCTCCCGGCGATCAACTATCTCCCGGATCAGGTGATACCGCCTCAGAATATGCCTGGATCGCTGATAGGACCTGGGTTCCTTGGCCAAAGCCACTGCTCCATTGTTATCACAATACAAAGGTATTGGATGCTCAATGGATGGAACCACTCCAAGTTCAGTAATGAACTTCTTGATCCAGACAGCCTCTTTGGCAGCATCGTTGGCAGCGATGTATTCAGCCTCCATCGTCGAGTCTGCCACGGTTTCCTGCTTGGAACTCTTCCAGCTAACCGCCCCTCCGTAAAGGGTAAAGACAAAACCCGACTGCGACTTAGAGTCGTCCTTATCACTCTGGAAGCTCGAATCGGTAAAGGACTCCACTTGGAGTTCTCCGTTACCATACACCAAGAGCATCTCTTTAGTCCTTCGTAAGTACTTGAGAATGCTCTTCACAGCTGTCCAGTGATTCTCTCCAGGATCGGCTTGATACCTGCTCACTACACTTAGTGAGTATGCTACATCGGGTCTGGTACATAGCATCGCATACATGATAGAGCCTACAGCCGAAGCATAGGGTATCCCTTGCATGCGAGCTCTCTCCAAATCAGTCTTGGGAGACATCTCTTTAGAGAGAGTCACTCCAGAAATTATGGGCAAGTTCCCACGCTTGGATTCTTCCATACTAAACCTCTTTAGTATGGTGTCAATGTACCTGGATTGGGACAATCCAAAAATCCGTTTGGATCTATCTCTATAGATCCTAATTCCCAATATGCAGGAGGCATCACCAAGATCTTTCATTGAGAATCTTTGTGATAAGAAGAGCTTGACCGATTGCAGCATAGGAATATCATTTCCTATCAAGAGTATGTCGTCCACGTACAATACGAGGAAGACAACCTTACTCCCTGCCACCTTCTTGTAAATACAAGGTTCATCTGGGTTTTTGACGAAATCAAACTCTTTGATAACGACGTCAAAACAGATGTTCCAACTCCGCGATGCTTGCTTTAATCCATAAATGGATTTAAGCAGCTTGCACACCTTCCCGCTGCTCCCACTGTCTACGAAGCCCTCTGGCTGAGTCATGTACACGCACTCTTCTAAATCACCATTTAGAAAGGCGGTCTTAACATCCATTTGCCAGATTTCGTAATCATGATATGCAGCGATGGCAAGCATGATCCGGATGGATTTAAGCATAGCCACTGGAGAAAAGGTCTCGTCATAGTCCACACCTGGTCTTTGACGAAAACCCTTTACTACAAGTCTAGCTTTGAAAGTCTCCACTTTCCCATCTACAGCAAGTTTTTTCTTGAAGATCCACTTGCTCCCAATGGGTTTTACCCCTTCAGGAGCAATTTCCAAAGTCCATACTTTGTTGGTGTACATGGATTCCATCTCGGACCGCATAGCATCCAGCCATTTCACTGAGTCCCTACTCGTGATGGCCTGCTCGAAGCTAGTTGGGCCATCATCCTCCATGATGCAATCCTCGCTCCCTCCATCCATGAGAAAACCGTAGTATCTCTCAGGCTGTCGAGGAACCCTACTAGATCGGCGGAGAGGCTGAGGTTCATTGGGAACTACTGAATCTTCTGGTTCCACTAAATCTTCAGTTACGGTTTGTGTATCTGGAACTTCTTCCAGTTCTACCACTTTGCCACTAATTTCTTTTTCAAGGAATTCATTTTCTAAAAAGGTGGCATATTGAGAAACAAACACCTTTTGTTCTTCAGCATGGTAGAAAAGATACCCTTGTGAATTCTTAGGATATCCCACAAACTTCCAAAGAACTGACCGTGCTTCGAGTTTGTCTGGATTTTGCCTTTTGACATAGGCCGGACAACCCCATATCTTAACTCGTTTAAAATATGGTCTCTTCCCACTCCATATCTCATATGGTGTGGTAGGTACAGATTTAGATGGAACTTGATTCAATAGGTATGTTGCTGTCTCCAGCGCATATTCCCAAAAGGAAATAGGTAACTCAGCTGTGCTCATCATAGAGCGCACCATATCCAATAGGGTGCAGTTCCTCCGTTCAGATACACCGTTGTGCTGTGGTGTATATGGAGGAGTCAGCTGTGAGAGAATCCCATTCTCTTTTCGGAAGTCCAGGAATTCATTGCTCAAGTATTCACCTCCTCGATCAGATCGAAGGATTTTAATACTTTTTCCGGTTTGGTTCTCGACTTCTTGTTTATATTCTCTAAATTTCTCAAAAGCTTCTGATTTGTGTTTCATCAGGAACACATATCCGAATCTAGAGAGATCGTCAGTGAATGTAATGAAGTACGAAGAACCATCCCTGGCATGTGTAGACATGGGACCGCATACATCACTATGTATCAGTCCCAAGAGTTCGTTAACTCTTTCTCCGTGTCCCGTAAACGGAGTTTTGGTCATCTTACCTTTGAGACATGACTGGCAAGTTTCATAAGATGAAAATTCGAATGGTTTCAAATATCCATCCTTATGCAACTTAGCCAGTCGTGTCGCATTGATGTGACCCAGTCTACAATGCCACAAGAAGGATTCGTTCAGGTTTGAACTCTTCCTCTTGTGTGTGTTTGTTATACTCAGAACTGTTGATTGGTTTAGAACATAAATGACATTGCACAACGTGCCTGATCCAACCAACTTTTGGTTACGGAAAATGTTCATAACATTGTCCTGTAATACAAAATTATATCCCTCTTTACTCAATAAAGAAACCGATATAATGTTGCATATCAGGTTCGGCATGTAATAGCATTCGTTCAGAACCAATGTATTGCCAGTCGGTAATACAAGATGATATTCCCCGACAGTCTTAGCTGCAACAATTGCACCATTTCCAACTCTAATGTCTTTATCACCTTCTCCAAGTTCTCTACCTTTCCTAAGCCCATGTAACTGATTACATATATGGGATCCTGACCCGGTATCTAATACCCAGGACGTGGAGCAAATGGAGAAACAGTTCTCTGTAACGAACACACCCGAAGAAAATGGATCAACATGTACTTTCTTCATTCGGGTGGCATGGGAATCCTGGTATTCCCCTATATCATGTTCAATCCTATAACTCTTATAGGAAAGAATGGAACCAACGTTCCCCAGCACAGTATAACATGCGGGTTCGGTCAATACATCCATATTATTATCTTTATTAAGGCATGAAATGGTCGCTACCTGGAGAGAGAGAGAAGAAAACACTTTAGCGTAAGCTCGTGCAAGATCAGATTGGTTATTATCTTATCTAATCAGGATGGCTCCCACCGTTTTTATCAAATCTTCCTTCAAACCCTAAAAGGAAAGACCAGCCGGGATTAATTACACACTACAAGTTCGCCAATCTTTCAGCCAGGCCAGTGTCGGTACTTTGAGGGAGGTCCCCCGTGCTTTCGCACGAACCTAATTACTGTAAACCTCGTTTTCCCAGAGGCGTAACCTCGTTAACACCTTTCTAGACACCTACTTGATCGGCTAATTGTAATGTGTAAAACTCTCCTAGGAGTAACTCTTACTCGCAGTGGGTATCGGGATCCAACTATCTCATAGAAGGTATGCAATCTCATTGCAAATTTCAACACTTGAAATTCCCGATAATATTTTGCCCCTAGCAGCTTTATGACCTTAACATAGTCAACAAATCATAAGTGCTAGTCAAGTTCAACCCGTCATTTCCTGATTGAATTAAACCCACCCGTACGACCCTTAACATAGTCAACAAAGTCGCACGACTACCCTAATCCAATTTGCATCACATGCATAAGCAGATAAATACTGGTCAGCTACCGCACACTACGCCTTAACATAGTCAACAAACGTAGCACGAATACTAACTAGTACTTATCTGAAATGACGGAGGGCTACGACAGGTTTTTCTGAAAACCTATTGCGTAATGAACTTGATATCGTTGTAGAATCAAATGAAGTTTTGAAATGGAGTGATTTTGAGGCTTTTCTAGTTTTGCTAAAGGGGTCACTCCCGGTGAAGGGATCGTCGGCCCTTTCCTCGTCGAATGTGGTGCGGGATATATCATATATATCACAGTGCAAAGCAGAAACTATAGAAGCAATCAAAAGTCAAACCGAGTGTGTAGCATCTGCCAGTTATTGCTAAAGGAGTCACTCCCGGTGAAGGGATCTCGGTCCTTTCCTCATCGAATAAGGTGCAGGGTATATCATATATACCGCTACGCAAAGCAAGAACTGTAGCTACCTGTTTTGTTTAAAATTTGATTCTACAACATCTTAGGTTTCTTTTCTTTCATTAATCACATTAATGAAGTCCCATCTTTTAAATACCTAAATATCACAGATAAATACGACGTACACTAATGCCATCCGCATTCGCCTCGATGTCCCTTCGTGCACCGTTAGGTTAGGTAACTAACGACAGAGCAGGTTAGGGCTAGTGCGGGTGCAAAACATAAGTAACGTCTATATAATATATCATATATACTATATATAGTATCTATCACAGAACATCACATGATTACATCACAGATATCGCAGCAGAAGAAACATATGAAACATTGGATATACTAGGACGTCCGTGTTTTCAATACGAGCCAGTATAAAACACGGATTCCACGGTCGTGATGAATAGCCAATCCCACACCCCTAGACCCTTACGAGAGCGGCAAGCAACCCTACCAATTCTAGGGTTAGGAGACCCGGACTCGACTCCTCGGGTTGGTCTCCCACTGGACCCCAGAACCCGGTTACTTGTGCTCCCTTCCTTGGGTCAATCCTAATGCGGAAAAGTAAATAATATACAAAAGGTGACGACTTCCGCAACCTGGAAGTGCCCCAAATAAAAGAATATTACATACAAGTTTTTACATGAATGAAAATGAAAAACACTCATCTCACATAAAAACCCCCGGCTATTCGAACACGACAATCGAATATAACATATCCAGCAACACATAACATCACATGTCATCAACGTAAGTAAATATGCGCATCCCAATTGTCGTTGACATATAGCAACGAAACCGGCGATATCACATATTACACTAACGGTCACAGAAAACAAAATGTAAAACTACAACAGTTGGAATCCGCAATCTCTTTAGACATCACATGCCTAATCAAATGAAATACTTAGACATCACATGCCTAATAGTTATAAACCCCGCATTTTAGTCCCATTATCGAAAACTCTTTTCGATATCAAGTGAAACTAAACCGCTAGATTTATAACATTCATCCAGTTATCTCATGACTGTTTGTGAATTCCAATTATTGTATCCAATTCCGGATAAATAGAATATGTTAAACTTTCCGATCGAACATTCGAACACCCAAGTTTTCCCGAAACCGTTCAACACATGAAATAGGTTCAAAGACATTCACTTCATGCCTCAGTACCAACGGTCCAGCCGTAGAAGGGTCAAGCCAACGCCTCACATGTGGCACACCGTACGGCCCCAAACCCAAAGGTTCAAAGGGCAGTTCAAGACGGTCACATAATCGAGTTAAGGTTTGTTGTCTTCTAGAGGGACCATCGCATTACTTGCACTACTTAGAACGTCCTTAAACCACACAAAAATCCAACACTTGGATATTTTTCCGGCAGGGGAAAACTTGGGTATTTATATCCGTATCCAACTTTTTAACATATTCTAAAGTTATCCGGAAAAACACTTAGACAAGGTTTGATAATCCGATCGAATCGTCGATTCCCAATACAACCCCAGAGCACTCAACCCTTGAGTCAATTTAAAAATTCCCAGAAAACTCAGCATAATTTATCAGGAATTACTGTGCAAAAAATTAGGGCTGACGTCACCATAGAGCCGCGGAACCGCCGCACAGTGTACTGTTCATTGGAAACAAATTGCACCGTAATTCTTAGAATTCTTTGCTGAATTTTTTAAGCATTTTTAATATGGAAAAATCCCAGATTTTAGAAAAAGTCCAGAGAGCTCATGGGGTTTAGGGTTTCGGGTTCGTCCGGACTTCAAACTCCGTCTAGACTTTGCCTAACGCTCTAGCTAGGCTCTGATACCACTGTAGGGTTCCTAGGCACACTCTAGAGGTCTCACAAGGCATCAACCATGCCAATTCAAAATTTTATGGGTGCCGAGAAACCCTAATACGGATCGTAGAGTAGATGTTTAGGCGAAAAACGAAACTAGTTAACACTTTAACTAAAGGAGAGAGACTACAACCTTTGTAGATCCGGTTCTCCACTTCCTTAGCTCCACGTAGTGGTGCCCTCGCTGTCCATCTCGAATCTCGGACTTTCGCGTCGGCTTCATCGGAGAAATGAGCGGAATAGATCGTCGGCTTCGTGCCGAAGATGATCTACGTCGAGGTTGCACAAGTTCAAGCTCCAACTTCACCAAGTTGTGAAACTTGTGAAGAAAACACCCCAAACAACTTGGCAAGAGGTAGAGGGTGAAGAAATAGGAGGTGGGTTCACTTTAGAATTGGATTTCTCTCACTTTAGCTCAAGTTTCCATTGATTGCATCAAGCTTTCTTTCTTGAAGATGAAGATGAAGAAGAAGAAAGAATATGATAAGTGTTCAGTTAAAATGAATAATAATTCAATACTTATCATAAGCTAACTATAGTTAAGTGTAGAGAATAGACCATGGTTACTTGGATGAGTTAGGGTTAAGCATGAAGATAAGAATGGTTACAAAAGTCAAAGCTTCATGAAGCTTCAACTTAAAACAAAGAAAGCCACCATTCTCATCTTTATCCTTTCCAAATAAATAAATAAACAAATGAATAAATAAATGGATATGAAAAACCCTAATCATCAAATTAATCATGGTTTAATTCTATACACTTAACTAAAAGATCAAGTATCATCAAACATGATACAAAAATATGCACAAAAGTATATCACATATACTTCTTGCACATCAAGTGAGAAAATCCATATAAAGTGAACTAATACTAGCTAATGCAAAGTAATATATCAAATATATAATTATACATTAAATCATTAAATCATCACTTGACTTAACGATCTGGTCATATCGCATATAACCGACTAGTATCCTATGTATCGATTTATCAAATCAATGATTCGATAACTAGGTCATATCGAATATAACCAATCGAAACATATATCGCGAGAATGAAATGCGGTATCACTTACACGCATTATTCTCGGTCCAGCACATATCTCATATGCGCTCCTATTTCGTTTCGCTTAAGCCAGGAAACCTCTGTGTAGGACTCTAAAGACTCGTCAATACGCCGGTAGCAGATGATGATCATATCAAGCACCCACAAGCCGCAA
This sequence comes from Agapanthus africanus, assembly GCA_030015575.1. NCBI lineage: Eukaryota > Viridiplantae > Streptophyta > Magnoliopsida > Asparagales > Amaryllidaceae > Agapanthus > Agapanthus africanus. The sequence goes on from JASDDO010000029.1 coordinate 224,926,976, forward strand.
GCGGTCTGCTAAACGTAACGGCCATCCGGGTATTGAGCGATCAGAAGATCGACGAGCTATCCCGCTCACACTCCTGTGAATCCAACCAGTAACACTTACCGTACAGTCCGGTCCGTTCGTCTGATATGTCGCATATCAAGTCTAGGGGTGGTAAACGTCAGACCCCATTAACCGATAAGTCGTGCTGATATGAGGCTCATAACGGGTCGAGAAACTACTGGTAACACTTACCAGCAAATCTCTGATCAGCCCTGGCCAGGGACTTCCCTGTTACGGCCAATCGAGCACAGCGCAACATCAACCCCCAATACCGGGCGAGACGAAACCCCTCCTATCGCTCATTGCCTCCATGTGACTCGGGACTGTACCCAAAGACCACCGTTTTGCACGCCCTCATGGACGTGGTAAGGTGGAGATCAAAGCACAGTGGGAATCACACAAGACTCTATGACGATCTCGGGTCTACAGACTAACCTGCACAAGTGTCACTTGAGAACTGCTATCTGACGTGAGGTATAACACCATCTGGGAGTTCTCGGCGAGTCCGTCCAGTGTACCCAGTCTCCACTGAGCACCCGTATACCATCTCTGATGTCAAACACCAATGGATATGGGATCATCCATCGCCCATCTCATGGGTCGAGAAGCGTATACGCTAGTCTACACTGGTATATCGATGCCCCGTCTCGATACACCCACGACTAGGGACCTTGAAGGATGTACTTATGGACTACCATGTCCCCACTAGTATGATCTGCATCATAGTCCAGGTAGTCAAGTACACATCCTAAGGGCTTTACCAACATGTAACTATAAGACAGTTTAAAGAGACTAGTGTACATGTTAAGATAAAGAGTAACCAGATAGCATACTATCATATCGAGCAAGAAAGTCATCTCTATATATGTCCAAGCATCCAATATAATATACATCATCTGTACAATACTGGCCTCTAGGGCATACATACAACTAACACAATGCCGTAGCGAAGAAAGAGACGATATAAATAAAACTGCATAAAAACCCCCAAGTCACAAAATAATATACAATATCGTCCTCACACCAAGTCACTAAGTCATACATAATACTGGTAGATGGAGAGTACATGGATACAACGAATATACAATAAATCATCGGATAACCACAAAACCCACCTGGGAAAAACTGCACACTGTCAGGCGAAATGGTATCCGCAGCCAAAAGATGATACGAAGGATGGAAATAACCCTGCCTCTGACTATCCTGAGGAACACCTGCAAACACTGTGGCACAACGGGGATGAGTTGCTAACTCATGAACAGCAAATAATATATGCAGGTAATCGCGAGTATGCACGTACAACACGAATCTAACATAAGCATTTAATATCAATGAATAGTCATATGTAATGCCAAAATCATGAAAAGTACACTAGCAGGTACAATTAATACATGAAGCAATAATATGACGATATGAAGGTAACAGTCATGTAAGGTACTCTATCAGGTACTACAAGTACATGAAGGAAATGATATGAATAAAGATATGTAAATGCAACAGTCATGGAAGGTACTCAAACAGGTACACTAATGCACGGAGCAGTGTATAAACAATAAATGTAAAGTATGGAATGAAATATGTCATTTCCACGGATTCCTGACATCGTAGTAGGATTAAAATCCATCAAGACAATCCAAATCCTAATTCCTCAAATCAGCCCCCAAATTGGCTCTCATATCATATAAGTCTCACAAATCCTGAATGTACACTATCAAGTATATCTCACATATCTCGAATGTACAACATCAAGTAGATCTCACATATCTTGTAATCAATATCAAATGAATTCTCAAATGTCCTAAATCCAATGTCAATGAGTCCTTTACATTCGAGGTATATTTGCATTAATAAATATGATGATGTATATAATTAATGTCAATACACATATATTAGCGCCCCATTACATTAATATTGGTGTAAGGGCATATATAACAGCGGCCTAATCCCCTGTTATATATACAAAAGAGTAAAAAGAATATCATGAAACCAATGTGCGAAGCATCGACACAGAAATGCTGATCTATCAGGTGCTGTCACCAAGACTGGCACCCTGATAAGTACGTATCACACGCTATCCGAAAAGCACGAGTGCCTAGCTCTGAGCCCCCGTCTTTCCACGTATCCATACGTACATGACTCTTAACGGTATCCCCATGATAACCGCCGAGTCATTGGTAATGTCACCCGATGGTATGGTTCTCCTGCCAGGCTCAACGACATGGACCTTCGATCTTATTGCCCCGGGGTACCTCCGGGCCCCACCATGTACCCTCATACGGCCCGCGACGCCTCCTCGCATGGGGTATATATATCAGAACCGATATATCTCATGGTGGATGCTGAAATGTAATATCAAGGGAAACCGGTTTTCTCAAATAATGTATAATTTCATGAACTCCCATGGTCCCCAAATCCAGAAAATATCATTAAAAATCCATATCTCAATATGAAAATCCATGAATATAATATACGCATCATAAATCTGAAATGCGAGCATATAAAGGAAAAGCCGCAATTAACTGTAACAAGTTAATATAATATCATGTGGTTCTTAATCTCTCCAATTCTCAAATAACATCAAGTAAAGATAAACATGTAGCTATAACCCGATATATGTGCAACATAAAGGTATAGCAAGATATCTGTATCTACTTATAAGTAATGATGTAGTATACCCCCTGGTATAAGTGAAGTATGTGTGCAAAGTATACCTGTAGATATGTCCTTAGGTGTGTACATACCTATCTCTAATGGTACGATACCCTATAGGTATACAGGTATCAAGCACGTAAGCATGTCAAAGCATATATGTAAGCATGTAGATATACAGGTATGCTAAATGTCATGCGATAAGAAATATGAATCATTGTCTCAATGTTCCTAACCAAACAATAGCATTTCTATATGTGGGTTGTGCGTGACATGGCAATTATTGACGGTGTGTGTGGTATACAATCTGTGCTCGTGCAACATAAGCCGTCAATAATAGTGCAGTGTCTTAAGGATACTAGTCCAAGAACAACAATTTACTAAGCAGTAGGGTAAATGCGCAATTCTAAATATGACATAGAATATACGACAAAGTTAACATCTCTAGCTCAGACGCATAACGCCATGCGGGCGATTCCCCTGTAGATGTTAAATCTACTCATCAACACTCCTGGCTAAGTGTAGCCAACCACCTGCTTTCCCTTTATGGCTGTGTCCGTAGTCCCCTCCTGTGAACCTACAATGTTAAGACAATAAAACAAGCATATATTAATAATAGACTCAAAACACGCACACACTACATTTAACCGACACAACAATACAAAACATCCTCTTAAGTATTCGTATTGTGGCTAACGTACTTAGCGACACGACGAAAACAACTTAAGAGCAAAACCACACAATATGCACGATCCGTGTCGTATAACGTATCGCGCAAACACAAAACACTACAACCTATCTAAGTGATCCCAGATTTTGCATACAATGAAAACTAAACAAACAAACAAGACCAAATACACCCAAACCCCAGCATAGACCAACCCTAAATAACCGACACCCCAACTCTCCAGAAAATCCGACGTCGCCGGAATTGGTCTTCTCGTCGCCGGCCCTGGCCTGTGGGGTGGGTCTCGTGTCTCTGGTGGTGCTCTAAGGTCACTAGTACATCACTACAATTTTGTTTAATTTTTCTGTACGAAATCCAGGTCATAGCAGGTCACAGATATCGCAAATCGACACTAAAATACGATATAATGCACAAAACTTAACTTTAACCAATCTAAACTAAAAATAACTAGCTACAAAGCACAAAAACTAATTAAAGAAGAGATAGAGATCATTACCTTGCTAAAAGAACTCAAAGATCCAAGCTTTGCATGCACCTAGGCATCTAAGAGGTACAAGTGAAGAAAAATGAGATTTTGTGAAAATTTGTGATGAATTTGGAGAGGGAAAGAGAGTATTCAGTTGCAAAAGAGAGAGAGAATTTGTAAACGGCAGAAGAGAGGGAGGGCTCGGCCAATAATGGAGGAAGGTGAGGGAATTTTCTAGCACTTTCAAGTGATAAATGCACATAAATGCATTCACACTCACATCCATGCACCTCCTCAATTCCTTTTCTTTCTTTTAAATTAAAATCAAAAACCCATACAAATATCTAGATGCTATGTGAAGGGTGTTATTAACTCAAACTTAATTGTTGAATAGAAGACTTAAAAGAAAATTCTCAAAATGTGAATACAACATTAATATAATATAAAAATTGGGAAAAATTCAAATTGAACCAAAACGTCCCATATCACCCAAAGCTTGCGCACTAGCTTTATTTTAGCTAAACTAGGTGCTGACAAGTCTATATGGTCGTTTGATCACAGTCGGTTTAAAACGGAAAATACCGACAATTTTACCCAAAAACGGAAAAATTCACATAATGATTTTTAAAATGTTACAGATGGCAAGACCCTTGACCGAAGTTTCTCCACCTGTCGAGCCACTAACACAAATGGCTGCCGGTGAACGAAAAGATCGCGTCAAGCTAAATGGTCTAACGATGAATCATGTGAGAAAGGTCATGAAAGTATTTGCAAAGTAATGACACAAGGAATACGGGGTGAAAACTCAATAATCTGGGCGGAAGTGCCAAGTTACAGGCAACAGAACTAACTCGCTAAAAGGATCTCAAAAGGACCTAAAATCCTGGGGTAAGCTTCCCAAAACACAACACGTCATTTATCAAAAAAATCCGTAGGAATACATGATCTCCCACTGCGAACTCAAGCCTGCGACCACCATGGCCGGCATAAGACTTCAGTTCGCACAGGACTGTCATCATCCTGACCTGAACCAGCTAGATCATTTCCGAAGTCTCTAGACTAGCTGGGGTCCAAAATCCTACTCACGCAGAGTCAGAAAAACAGAATGGCAATGGACACAACAGAACAACAAAACCTAAAGGTTGCTAATTGGAGTGTCTCCTGATAACAGCTATCGAAGGAGAACTCTAACAATGGCAAGTGACGATCCCAACTGCCGACAACAATAAGTACGTACGCACAAGCATAACAAAGAACAACTGAGCAAACTGAGAATAACCGGACAACAAACTCCCGAATGGAGTCATACCCTGTCTACACCAGGGTAGACACCCCAACGAAAATCATGGAGATCTGCTCCCATTCCCACTCCGAAACGATTAAAGATTGCAACTCTCCAGCTGGTCTCAAATGTATGTCCATGTCACGCACCCCACAAGCTCACGGGGAGGCGAAATATATGAAATAAAATTATCAAAGCTTCGTAACATGGACTTGATCACACGGATAGTGTCTAAACCATTACTAGCAAACTATGAGAGATTTAACTACTCGGATTCGAAGTTAAACCTCAGGTTACTTGTCCTTCGGGTCTTCATTGCTATCCTCCACACCTCGTAGGCTCTATGGAACGTAGGCACCTCAACGGCCTCCTCAAGTCAAAGAAGATCCACCCGAGAGTCTATAGTCCGAGCTCCTATCTCGAATCTGCGATAACTACGGCTTCTAAATCGCTAATCTAGAATTCCTAGAGGGTGTAGAGTAATAAGATGGATTACACAGTCACTTAAACCCAAGAATTCTCAACTCATGAGAGCTTTTAGGGTATGAGGAAGAAGATGAAGACTTGAGGAGAAAGAAAGCTTTTGTGATAATGATTTGAATAATAACTCAAGAAAGAATAATATCAAGCATACAAATATCTCTTTGATAAATATCTCGAAATATCTTATAAGCTTCATTTAATCCTAAATGGTGAATCACCACATGAGTCATTAAGGATTTAATTAAAACCTTACAACTCATCTCTCCACCTTATTTGTGTTTAATCTAAAAAGAAATAAATACAAATGAGTCATCTTCTTCTAGAAGCTTCCCGATAAATTACGAGACTGCCCATCCCATCCGTATTTCCGAAAAACACGGATAATCTTTGACTGAATAAATCCATCTGTATAATACTAGAATCTGGCTTAAACCAAAGCCCGCTAGTATTATCTGCCCGATCATAATACATGCACAAGTGTACGTAAGTGATCGCGGCCCTGCCGTAAAACCATACAGCCTCTACACCTTTTGCCCGGTGCAGGGAAACTCTCTGTGTGGGACTCTAAAGACTCGACAATACGCTGGCAGTCGGTTTAACCATAGGCCGCAAGCGGTACTAGCTGTATGTAACGGTCCCCAGGTAGATGTCGATAAGAAGGATGATGAGGAAACCCATCCGAACTCCTACTGAGCCTGATGTGACAATCTCCGTACAGTCTGGTCTGCACGTCTAGGACTATCACATATCGGGCCTAGGGGGGCGGTAAATGTCAGACCCACAATTGCGGTATAAGTCGTGTCGGAGTGAAGCCCATTACACCTTGAGAAACTACTGGAACCTACCAGTAAATCTCGTTTGCCCTTGCCAGGGACTTTGCGTAATGGCTCTCCATACACAGCGCGATATCAACCCCCACTACTAGGAGAGACGAATCTTGTCTAACCGCCACTGCTTCCAAGTGCTTCGGGACTGCACCCAACTACTACCTACTTGCACGACTCCTTTGAGCCATGGTAGGGTAGTAATCTAAGTACAGTGGGAACACACCCAAGGCGAAGTAGCAGTGTCAAGTCGACGGACTAAGCTGTACTCATGTCACTTGGGAAGTGCTATCTGACGATGGGTATAAAACCAACCTGCAGTTCCCGACGAGTCCTGTCCGGTGTACCCGTAACCTAACGAGCACCTGCATACTATCTCTAATACGACGTACTGATGGCTGTGGGACAGACCATCTCCCTATGCTGGGATGAGTAGCGTATACACCAGTCTACTCCGGAGTATCGATGCCCTGTCTCGATAATCCTACAACCAGAGACCTGTATAGGATTTAGCTTATAGACTACCCAGCCCCCACTAGTGTGACTGCCATCACGACGCTGGTAATCAAGCAAAGATCCTAAGGGCTTTACTAATATGTATAAGCGATACGTTAAAAGAAACATATGCACATATTAATGTAGACACAAACCAAATAGCATACTACCATTTTGAGCAAGACTGTCAATACAACTGTGAACATCCCAAGCTTCCTTTAAGTAATATACAAACTAGTATGATACAGTAATGGCCTCTAGGGCATAAACACTAACAATCTCCCACTTGCTCTAGGGCCATGTACTGGCATATCGCAGACCTATCATTTCGAATAGCCTCTCTAACTGCGTTTGAGGAATGGTCTTTGTGAATGGATCAGCAGTGTTATTCTCTGTATCTACTCTCTTTACCTCGATCTCCCGGCGATCTACGATCTCCCTGATCAGGTGATACCGCCTTAAGATGTGTCTGGATTTCTGATTGGACCCGGGTTCCTTCGCCAAAGCTAAAGCGCCGTTGTTGTCGCAATACATAGGTATTGGATTAACACTGGTAGGAACCACCTAATGTTCTGTGAGGAACTTCTTCATCCAGACAGCTTCTTTTGCGGCATCGCAAGCAGCTATGTACTCCTTTTCCATCGTTGAGTCAGCAACGGTGTCCTGCTTGGAACTCTTCCAATAGACCGCCCCTCCATTGAGGGTATAGACATAACCCGACAAGGATTTGGAGTCATCCTTGTCACTCTGGAAGCTGGAGTCGGTAAAGGCCTCGATCTGGAGGTCTTTTCCACCAAACACCAACAACATTTCCTTACTCCTCCTCAGGTACTTGAGAATGTTTTTTACTGCTATCCAGTGCTTCTCACATGGGTTTGCCTGATAACGGCTTACAACGCTCAATGCGTATGCTACATCTGGTCTGGTACATAACATCACATACATTATAGAGCCTACCACAGAAGCGTAGGGTATAATCGACATGCGATCCCTTTCCAAATAAGTCTTGGGAGACATCTTTTTGGAGAGGTTGATTCCGTGACAAGCCGGTAGGTTACCGCGCTTAGAATCTTTTCAATATGGTGTCTATGTACCTGGACTGGGAAAGTCCCAACATCCTCTTTGATCTATCAGGATAGATCTGGATCCCCAGAATGTAGGTGGCATCACCCAGGTCCTTCATGGAGAACTTCTGTGACAAGAATCCTTTGACTGACTGTAGCATTGGAATATCATTTCCTATTAGGAGAATGTCATCCACGTACAAGACGAGGAATACTACAACTCTCCCTACAATCTTACCGTATATGCATGGTTCATCTGGATTTTTGATAAAATCGAATTCTTTGACAGTATCATCAAAACAGATGTTCCAACTCTGCGATGCCTGCTTTAGTCCATAAATGGACTTAAGCAACTTGCACACTTTACCGCTGCTCCCACTCTGAATGAATCCCTCTGGCTGATCCATATAGACGCACTCTTCTAAATTACCATTTAGAAAGGCCGTCTTTACGTCCATCTGCCAGATCTCATAATCGTGGAAGGCAGCAATGGCAAGAAATACCCAAATGGATTTGAGCATAGCCACTGGAGAAAATGTTCCGTCATAGTCCAAACCAGGTCTTTGACGAAAACCCTTTGCAACAAATCTAGCCTTATAGGTTTCAACCTGTCCATCTACACCAATCTTCTTTCTGAAGATCCATTTGCATCCTACGGGTTTTACCCCATATGGAGCAATGTCCAAAGTCCATACTTTGTTAGTGTACATGGACTCCATTTCGGTCCGTATTGCATCCAGCCATTTTACCGAGTCGCCGCTCTGAATGGCTTGATGGAAGCTAGTAGGGTCATCATTATCAGTGATGCAATCTTCTCGATCCCCGTCTATGAGAAAACCATAGTATCTCTCGGGCGAATGAGACTGCCTACTAATTCTGCGGATATGCGCTGGTATGTCCCTTTCTTCTGAAACTTCTGGTTCTACCATACTTTTAGTAACAGCTTGTGGTTCTGGAATTTCTTTCAGTTCTATAGCGCTCCCACTCTTGTGATTTTCTAAAAATTCAGCTTCCAAGAAGTGGGCATGATGAGAAACAAAAAGCTTTTGTTCCTCTGCGTAATAGAAATAATACCCCTTGGAGTTCTTTGGATATCCCACAAACTTACACTGTACAGAGCGTGCCTCGAGCTTGCCCGGATGCTGCTTTTTTATAAAAGCTGGACATCCCTATGTCTTCAGGTACTGAAGATAGGGTTTCTTCCCACTCCACATCTGATATGTTGTGGTAGGCACAGTCTTGGTTGGAACCTTGTTCAAAAGATATGCAGCTGATTCTAGTGCATAACCCCAGAAAGATCGCGGTAACTCTGCCTTACTCATCATGGAACGAACCATATCCAATAAGGTTCGATTCCTCCTTTCCGATACACCGTTGTGTTGTGGTGTGTACAGAGGAGTAAGCTGAGAGAGAATTCCATTCTCTTTTAAGTAACCCAGGAACTCGGTACTTAAGTATTCACCACCTCGATCAGATCTCAGTGTCTTAATACTTTTGCCTGTTTGGTTTTCCACTTCATTCTTGTATTCTTGGAATTTCTCAAGGGCCTCGGATTTATGCTTCATCAAGAAGATATGTCCATACCTAGAGAAATCATCCGTAAAAGTAATGAAGTAGGAATAACCACCTCTTGCATGTGTAGACATTGGACCGCACACGTCACTGTGTACGAGTCCCAAGAGCTCGCTCGCTCTTACTCTGTGTCCAGTAAATGGAGTTTTTGTCATCTTTCCCATGATACAAGATTCACAAGTAGCATAAGATTGATATTCGAACGGATTCAAATATCATTCTCTATGTAACTTAGTCAACCGTGTTTCATTGATGTGACCTAGTCTACAATGCCATAAGAAAGCCTGATTTATTTCCGGAGACTTTCTTTTAAGTGTGTTCTGGACATTAAAAACTTAAGCTTGGTTCAATACCTATATACCGTCATCTAATGTACCGGACCCAATCAGAACTTGATTTAGGTGGATGTGAACTACATCGCTTACGAATGTAAAGTCATATCCCTCTCTCGAAAGTGAGGACGCTAATACGATATTACAAGTCAAACTAGGTACATAAAAACAGTTACGTAGAATCAATATCTGCCCACTTGTCAAACGTAGGCGATATTCTCCCACGGATTCAGCGTCCATGCTCATTCCGTTTGCAACTCTGAGAGACAAATCACCTACCCTGATAACTCTACGGTTTCTCAAAGCATGTAATGAATTACAGATATGAGATCCTGATCTGCTATCTAGTACCTAGGAAGTATAGTTAATTGACAAACAGTTCTCAATCACAAACACACTCGAGGCCGAAGCCACAACATGCTTCGAATCCTGGCTACTGGCTTCCAAAGCCCTGCAATCTTTCTGCAAATGCCCAATCCCATAACAATAGGAACATCCCTCCTTACCTACACTAAGTCCCGAAACTTTTGCTCTTCCCTTTCCTTCTACTTCACTGATACCGTATATCGGCTTTGTGGAAGTCTTCTTCTTTTCACCCTTTGCTTTCTCCCTGGATGCAGAAGAAGAAAGTCCCCCATTAAGCAGAGCGGGTGTCTCCCTGGTTTCATTCAGGGTGTAAGTAGAGGGTAGGGACTGTGGAAATAAGTCTGCATATGACCTGTTTCCCAACGTGGTCTCCAGGTCCTTGAGCTCATCAATATAACTAGTCATCGTAAGGACGTCGTCCTCTACAGATGACCCGACAGCCAACCTCGCTTGAAATAATTCGTTCAAGGTCTCATAACTTGAGATACGAGATTGCTCTCCATATAAATCTTTGTTATGGAGAAAGATGGAAACTAAGTCCATCTTCTCATGCTGCTTCTGGTATACACCATCAACAGAAGCCAACACAAGGCACTGGGCATTCGCACTATCCTTTTCCCTTGTCTGACGGATATCCGTATCCACGACGGTGGAAACTGGACCTGGGACGGTGGGTGCTAGAGTAGTAATAGGGTGGTCCAGCTTGTCATAGGTAATGGACATCTGGACAGACCTTTGCCAATCATATAAGTCAGATTCAGTCATTTTGTTATCTAGATGTAACCTAGTCATGGTCACATGGTCGCTGCAATGAGAGAGAGGGGGAACACTTTAGCATGATGCTCTGCAAGTTTATATTGGTTTTTAGTTTATCTAAATTGGATGGCTCCCACTGTTTCTTGAATCCTTCCTCAAACCATAAAAGAAGAATTAGCCTGGACTGATCTCACCATACAATACTTGCTTAACCGTTCAGCCAGGCTAGTGTCGGTACTTCGAGGGAGGTTTTACGACGCTTTCGCGAAGTTCCTTAATTAAATAAGCTCTTTTCTCTAGAGGCGTAGCCCCGCTGACACTGTTCTTGACACCTACTTGGTTTATAGCATTGATCGTTAAGTGACGAATCTCCTGATGAGTAGTGGATACTCACAGTAGGATCGGGATCCAAATATCATCGTGTGATAATGCTGAAAGAATCCTACCAACATTCATCAAACTCCAAATGGTATTTTTGCCCCATGTTCTTATGACCTTGATGAAGGCCAACAAATCATAAGTCACATGTCAAGTTCTGCCCATCATTATCTTGTTAATTTGAACCCACCCGTACTTACCCTTGACGAAGGCCAACAAGGTAATACGACTGTCCCAAACCAACTCATCTATCTATGCAACAAATGAATACCACAGCAGCTACCAAACACTATGCCTTGACGAAGGCCAACAAACATAGCTTGAATACTACTGACCATCCATAAGAAATGACAGTGGGCTACGACAGTTTTTGGTGAAACCGTGAACGTAGTGAACTTGATATAATCGAAGGAACCTGATAGCTTGTTTAAAAAGAGTGGTTAAAGATCTGCAATTAAAAAATTCTGCTCTTTTAAAATAACCGAGTGGTTTCTTTTAAACTGTTCCAACGATTCAACTTTGATTTGTTTTCTTTGCATTAATATAATGCGTGCCATCAATTAACCGATCACTGCAGAAAACAACGAAAATACAACATCCTCTTATGCCGTCCGCATTCGCCAATGGGTCCCATCATTCACCCGTTAGGTTACTTAACTAACGACAGAGCGGGGTTTAGGCTAGTGCGGATGCAAAACATAAGTAACACCTAATAGATATCATATATAGATATTGTACATTCGTCAGACGCAATAATAGACATTCCAGATCACAGATGAACATTATTGGATATACAAGCAATCCGCGTTTTCTTTGAGCCTGCAACGAAAGACGGATTACACAGTTGTGATGAATAGCCATTACCCCATCCTAGACCCCTACGGGTACGGAAAACTACTCGCCAAGTACCCGAAGTGAAGCGGTCTCCCACAACAACATGAGTAGGCCACTAAACACTTCAAAGCACCCAGTAGTTTTTGCACCCCACCTTGGGTCTATCCTAGGAGCATAAAACAGTAAATGAAATAATACAACGGAGGCTACAACCTCAGCCCGGATGTGCCCCGCAAAAGAATATTATATCATATTACAATTTACATCGAATGAAAGAATATAAAAACTCATCTCAAACCCCGACTAATCATCACAACGATCCAACCAAGTTCATATACACAAACCAGTAATAACCATTACAGAAATGTGCAACCCTTGCTAACCGACATACTAGCAATTAGGGAAGGTTTACGAACACATTAAACATCACAGATAAAACTTGATTAGCAAATAACTTAGAATTTCGATCGACAACCTTTTTCCGTCTCTACCCCATGTGCTAGCCAGCACTGAAATAAGCTGGGTAGAAACAAAATATACAGGAAAACAAAACACCCAAAATAAAGAGTTACTGTGTAAATATGAGTCAACTCTGAGTTGACTCGGTCGCGGATCCGCGGCGGATTGCGCCAATCCGCCGCCCTTCTGCGGCAGTCTAAACGAGTTCGCTCCTCGTATTTCTCCTGTAGTTTTAGAATTCCCTGCTGTGAATTTTCATACCTATCAAATAATTTTTTCGACACGTTTAAAATTGACAGAAACTTGAGGGGTTCAGGGTTAAGTTTTAGTGTTTTTCCGATGATCGAAGTTCTAATTAGTTGCTAACAAGCTAGTAAAGGCTTATTAGGCTCTGATACCACTGTAAATCCAAGTTATGCACCCTACAAGCTCGCAGGGAGGCGGAATATATGAAAAACAATTATCAAAGCTTCGTAACACGGACTTAAGCACACGGATCGTGTCTAAACCATTACTGGCAAACTACAAGAGGTTTAACTACTCGGATTCGAAGTTATACCTCAGGTTACTTGTCTTTCGGGTCTTCATCGCTATCCTCCACACCTCGTAGGCTCTATGGAACGTGGGCACCTTAATGGCCTCCTCGAGTTAAAGACGATCCACCCGAGAGTTTATAGTCCGAGCTCCCATCTCGAATCTGAGATAACTACGGCTTCTAAATCGCTAATCTAGAAGTCCTAGAGGGTGTAGAGTAATAAGATGGATTAATTAGTCACTTAAACCCAAGGATTCTCAACTCATGAGAGCTTTTAGGGTTTGAGAAAGAAGATGAAGACTTTAGGAGAGAGAAAGCTTTTGTGATAATTATATGAATAATAACTCATGAAAGAACAATATCAAGCATACAAATATCTCTTTGATAAATATTTAGAAATATCTTGTAAGCTTCATTTAATCCTAAATGGTGAATCACCTCATGAGTCATTAAGCATTTAATGAAAACCTTACGGCTCATCTCTCCACCTCATTTGTGTTTAATCTAAAAATAAATAAATACAAATGAGTCATCTTCTTCTAGAAGCTTCCCGACAAATACGAGACTGCCCCTCCCATCCGTATTTCCGAAAAACACGGATAATCTTTGACTGAATAAATCCTTCTGTATAATACTAGAATCTGGCTTAAACCAAAGCCCGCTAGTATTATTTGCCCAATCATAATACGTGCACAAGTGTACATAAGTGATCGCGGCCCTGCCGTAAAACTATACGGCCACTACACCTTTTGCCCGGTGCGGGGAAACTCTTTGTGTGGGACTCTAAAGACTCGACACTACGCTGGTAGTGGGTTTAACCATAGGCCGCAAGTGGTACTAGCTATACGTAACGGTCCCCAGGTAGATGTCGATAAGAAGGACGATGAGGAAACCCATCCGAACTCCTACTAAGCCTGATGTGACAATCTCCGTACAGTCCGGTCTGCTCGCCTAGGACTATCGCATATTGGGCCTAGGGGGGCGGTAAACGTCAGACCCCTAATAGCGGTATAAGTCGTGTCGGAGTGAAGCCCATTACACCTTGAGAAACTACCGGAACCTACCAGTAAATCTCGTTTGCCCTGGCCATGGACTTTGCGTAATGGCTCTCTATACACAGCGCGGTATCAACCCCCAATACTGGGAGAGACGAATCCTTTCTAACCACCACTGCCTCTAAGTGCTTCGGAACTGCACCCAATTACTACCTGTTTGCACGACTCCTTTGAGCCGTGGTAGGATAGTAATATAAGTACAGTGGGAACACACCCGAGGCGAAGTAGAAGTGTCAATTCGATGGACTAAGCTGTACTCATGTCACCTGGGAACTTCTATCTGACGATGGGTATAAAACCAACCTGCAGTTCCCGGGGGGTCATAACCGGTGTACCCGTAACCTAACGAGCACCTGCATACTATCTCCAGTACGACGTACTGATGGCTGTGGGACATACTATCTCCTTATGCTGGGATGAGAAGCGTATACACCAGTCTACTCCGGAGTATCGATGCCCTGTCTCGATAATCCTACGACCAGGGACCTGTATAGGATGTTGCTTATAGACTATCCAACCCCCACTAGTGTGACTGCCATCACGACGCTGGTAATCAAGCAAAGATCCTAAGGGCTCTACTAATATGTATAAGCGATATGTTAAAAGAAACATATGCACATATTCAAGTAGACACAAACCAAGTAGCATACTACCATTTTCAGCAAGACTGTCAATACAACTGTGAATATACCAAGCTTCCATTAAGTAATATACAAACTAGTATGATACAGTAATGGCCTGTAGGGCATAAACACTAACATCAAATGCTCAACCTTAGCACACAACAAGACAGACACCTTGAAGCGAAACCCGAAACTTCTCTTTACATCCCTGCCACCCTTAACTGTCTCACAAGTCACATCAAATGTTGGTGGAACTTGGATGAACACCGAAAGCTGACTGATGTGCCTGCTTTAGGATTTCGCGTCTCTGCCTATCAGCAACATATACACAAACGCGTCCCTAAATGTAGCACATCTGGTGATAAATCAAGGACTTCGAATCATTACCCAGCCGAGTATGCTCAAATATCTCTGATGAACGAGCATCGGCGGGCAGTGCCTCACGAAAGCGATTAAGGAAAAGTGGTCGAGCGCAGACATGAGCAAGATGTCCCCTTAGTAGTGGCGAACCTAGCTATACTCAATGATCACACAAGAACTGTAAATCTGCAGAAGACTATCTCAACAATCATAACCCGCTGCAGGAAGATGTACATTAAGCTCTGGTGATCTGTCAAAATCTGACATGACTTTCCACACAAGTAGTGTCCTCGGATCTTCAACGCACGACCACCTTGGCCATCTCCAGATCATGAGTGGGATGTCCTGCTCGTACTTCCCCCAACTGTAGGGAAGCAAAAACGATAACTCTATAATGCTACATCAGCGTAAAATCGAGCCCCACTCGTGAAACATCACAGTTAAACAACAAGATCGCCTGAACCAAACAGCAAAGAAAGTACTCTGCAGTTGTCAACCGAATCTCCAACTGCTGAAAACTCCGCACACATGCCTCGGTCCACTGAAAAAGAACCTCCTTCCCGGTCAGTTCAGTCAACGGTGCAGCGATAATCAAGAAATCCTGCACGAAACGGCGGTAAAAACCTGCTAAGCCCAAAATCTGCGGACCTCTGTCCCGAATATAAGTATAGGTCAAAGCTGTACGGCCTCGATCCTCCTCGGGTCCATACAAAAACCGTCTCCCGTAACTACTAGACCTAGGAGTCAACACAATCAAGCCTGAAGGAACACTCCGAGAATTTAGCAAACAGCTGGTGCTCTCTCAATGTCTTCAAAACAAATCTTCAAGTGTTGTTCCTGTTCCTCACGACACATTGGAATCGACCAGAATGTCATCAATGGCACAACAATAAACTGGTCGAGGAACGGCCTGAAGAAATCTGGTTCATCACTGTTAGTGTATATGCCCTAGAGGCCATTACTGTATCATACTAGTTGTATATTACTTAATGGAAGCTTGGGATATTCACAGTTGTATAGACAATCTTGCTCAAAATGGTAGTATGCTACTTGGTTTGTTTCTACTTTAATATGTGCATGTGTTTCTTTTAGCATATCGTCTATACATATTACTGGAGCCCTTAGGATCTTTGCTTTATTACCAGCGTTGTGATGGCAGTCACACTAGTGGGGGCTGGGTAATCTACAAGCACATCCTTGTACAGGTCCCTAGTCGTAGGATTATCGAGACAGGGCATCGATACTCCAAAGTAGACTAGTGTATACGTTTCTCATCCCAGGAGGGGAGATGGTACGTCCCACAGCCATCAGTACGTCGTACTGGAGATAGTATGCAGGTGCTCGTTAGGTTACGAGTATACTGTACAGGACTCGCTGGGAACTGTTGGTTGGTATTATGCTTATCGTCAGTTATCAGTTCCCAGGTGATATGAGTACAGCTTAGTCGGTTGACTTGACACTGTCATTTCTCCTCGAGTGTGTTCCCACTGTTCTTAGATTGCTACCCTACCATGGCTCAAATGAGTCGTGCAAACAAGTAGTAGTTGGGTGCAGTCCCGAAACACTTGGAGGCAGTGATGGTTAGACCGGATTCGTCTCTCCCGATATTGGGGGTTGATATCGCGCTGTGTCTAGGAGAGCCATTACAAAAAGTCCCTGGCCAGGCCAAGCGAGATATACTGGTAGCGTTTCTAGTGTTATCTCAGGATGTTATGGGCTATACTCCGACACGACTTGTACCGCTAATAGGGGACTAACGTTTACCGCCCTCTAGGCCTGCCATGCAATACTCTTAGATGAACAGACCGGACTGTACGGAGATTGTCATATTCAGGCTTAGTAGGAGTTCGGATGGGTTCACCTCATCGGTTTTCTTATCGGCATCTACCTGGGGACCGTTACGTACATCTAGTACCTCTTGCGGCCTGTGGTTAAACCCAATGCCAGCGTAGTGTCGAGTCTTTAGAGTCCCACACAGAAGGCTATTCACTTTTGGGCAAAACAGAGTAGATGTCGCATGGTTTTGCGACGGGGTTCGTTCACATCCGCGCACTTATGCATGTTTGGTGTCCGGGCAGTTAATACTAGCGGGCTTTGGTTTAAGCCAGATCCTAGTATTTGTTTTGGGATTGGTTTTTTCTCAATGTATACATGTTCTTCGGAACACGGATGCGGGTGTGTATGCACAGTTGACAGAGGCAGAGGAACCTCATTAGGGATATTGACCGTTGACTTTTTCTTAACCCTAATGAGAATGTGAAATATGATTAATGATATTAATTTAGGATAATTGTGCCATGGTTAAGTTGACCATTTGACTTTTGTTGACCTTTTGTCTTTGGTTGACCGGTTGACTTTTGTTGTCCTTTTGACCATCATCATTTCACTTGCAAGATGCTTCTTGATTCTTGCAAATTTCATTTAACGTGAAATGATAATAGTCATTCCAAACTAACCATCACAATTTCTTTTAATTATTATTATTATTATTATTATTATTATTATCATTTTCTCTCTTATGAGAGAGGGTTGTTATTTTTTCTCTCATTCTCTCTTGCTCTTTCTCTCTCATGCTTAGCTCTTCCTCTTCCACTCTCAAAGCTCTCATCTCTCATGTGTTGAGAACAATGAGCTTGTGAGATAAAACCATCAAGACTTCTCTCTACTCATTCTAGGGTGTTAGGTTTAGCAAGCTAAGCACTCTAGTTGCCTCTTGGTTGAGGTAGAAGCTCAAGGTAGTGGCCTTCAGGTGGATCTTTCTTGGGCAAAGAAAAGACGATGAGGAGGAGCCGTCTACACCACTCCAAGAAGCTAGCAACACGGTCAACCACTACAAGAAGAGAAGGAGTTCAAGAACTAGGTATAACCATCTAACTTTGTAGCTAGAACTTGTAGATAGTTTGCTAGTTTTTGTTTGGCAAAGATCCTCTAGTTTTAGTCCATGAAACCTTGTGTTAAAAATTCGTTTTTTACCTATTCCGCCTCCCCGTAAGCACCGGGGTGGGTAACGTGGGCTTACAGTGGTATCAGAGCTTAGCTAAACAATAACTAGCATGTTAGCAAAGTGTTTAGAACTTCGATCCGAGAAAAAATCGCAAAACACACCGAAATCATGTACTTTCTGCCCTTTTTAAAAACTGCTTTAAAAATATTTCCACAGGCCTTAAAAATACGAGCAGGGTTTTTTAGGAACACCCAAGAAAAATGAACCCACGATTCGATCAGACCGCCGCGGAAGCGCGGCGAAACCACGCGTTTCGCCGCCGATCCGCGGCCGAGTCAACTCGGTCGCGACTCGGTTTTCCTGCAGTGTTCTCAATTTGTTGTTTTGTGATTTTTTAGATGATTTGTTTTGCCCAGATTCTTCAGAGAACAATATTGTTTTTAGGGTAGTTTCAAAATGATATATTGATCGAAATTCTATAAACTTTAGCTAATTGGTTATATCTGTAATGTGATATATGTACTGAACGTCGACTAATCCCTATACGTCGATTAGTGGGGGTTGTACATATCTGTGATATGTGTTGTTTGATTGTGTATATGAACTTGTTGGATTGTCGCGGATGAATAGCGGGGTTTTTGAGATGTGAGTTTCTTTATCTTTCATTTGATGTAATATGTAAATTGATGTAATAATATTTTTATGGCCGCACATCCGGGATGAGGTTGTAGCCGCCATTGTATATTAATTCTTTTACTGTTTTTTCTCCTAGGATAGACCCAAGGTGGGGTGCACAAACTACCAGGTACTTTGAAGTGCCGAGTGGCCTACTCACGTTGTTGAGGGAGGTTGCTTCACTTCGGGTACTTGGCGGGTAGTTTACCGCACCCGTAGTGGTCTAGGGTGGGGTTTTGGCTATTCATCGCGACCGTGTAATCCGTCTTTCGTGGCTGGCTCGAACGAAACACGGAATTCTAGTATATCCAATATGTTCATCTATGATCTGGAATGACTATCATTGCATCTGACGAATGTATATATCTATATATGATATCTAGTAGGCATTTCTTATGTTTTGAATCCGCGCTAGTCCACCCCCCGCTCTGTCGTTAGTTAAGTAACCTAACGGGTGATGATGGGGCCCCGTGGCGAATGCGGATGGCATAAACGTACGTCATATTTTCAATGTTTTCTGCAATGGTAGGATTAATTGATGGGACACATTAAATTAATGCAAAGAAAACAAACCAAAGTTAAATCGTTGGAACAATTTCATAACCACTCGGTTTCTTTTCAAAACAGAAAACTTTTAAAAACGCGGAGCTTAAACTACTCCTTTTAAAAGCTATCACATTCCTTCGATTATATCAAGTTCACTACGTTCAAGGTTTCGCCAAAACCATTCGTAGCCCTCCGTCATTTCATATGGATAGTCAATAGTATTCAAGCTGTGTTTGTTGGCCAAAGTCAAGGCATAGTGATTGGTAGCTATTGGATATTCATATGTAGCATAGATAGATGCGTTGGTTTAGGACAGTCGTACTGTCTTGTTGGCCAAAGTCAAGGGTAGGTACGGGTGGGTTCAAATTAACCTGGAAAACGACGGGTAGAACTTGACAAGTGACTTATGATTTGTTGGCCAAAGTCAAGGTCATAAGAGCATGGGGCAAAAATCCACATCGGGAGTTTCTAAAGAAACTCAAACTTGCTAGTGCTGCATACCATTTGGAGTGTGATGATTTTGGTAGGATTCCTTCAGCTTTATCACACGATGATATTTGGATCCCGATCCTACTGTGAGTATATGCTACTCCTCGGGAAACTTTCTCACTTAACGATCAATGCTATAAACCAAGTAGATGTCTAGAAAAGTGTTAGCGGGGCTACGCCCATAGGGAAAAGAGGTTATTTAATTAAGGAACTTCGCGAAAGCGTTGTAAAACCTCCCTCGAAGTACCGACACTAGCCTAGCTGAACGGTTAAGCAAGTATTGTACGGTAAGATTAATCTCGACTGATTCTTATTTTATGGTTTGAGGAAGGATTCGAGAAACGGTAGGAGCCATCCTGTTTAGACAAACTAAAAACCACTCTAAACTTCCAAGAGCATCATGCTAAAGTTTTTCTTCTCTCTCTCGCAATTGCAGCGACCAAACATCATGACCAGCCTTAAGTTACTTATAGATAAAAATATACTGACAGGGACAAACTACAAAGATTAGCTCAGGAATGTCAAAATGGCAATCACTTATAACAAGTTGGGGTATCTACTTACCACCAAAGCTCTCTCTGTCCCAGGTCCTCAATCCAGCGTCGCAGATAAGGAAATCCGTAAGACCTGGGAGATTGACTGCGCGAAGGCCAAGTGCCTCGTGCTTGCCTCTATGGACAATGAACATCAGAGAAGGCACGAGGATACGGATCTTGAATCCATATTTCTCCATACAAAGGATCTGTATGGAGAGCAATCCCGTATCGCCAGATAAGAAGTCTCGAAAAAGTTATTTTTGGTGAGATTGGCCGTCGGATCATCTGTAGCGGAACACGTGCTTAAGATGACTGGCTACATTGAAGAGCTCACGGACCTCAGGACCACGTTAGAGAACGAGCTCTACACTGACTTCATTCTCCAGTCCCTTCCTTCCACTTACGCGCAATTTATCATGAACTTCAACATGCAAGGAAAAGAAGGTGAATTCCAGAACTCCTCAACATGTTGAGGAGTGCAGAGGGCACCTTACAGAAAGTAAGGCAAACATCCACTTTGTCTGTTGGAGTACCTTCCTCTTCTAGGTCCAAGGCAAAAGCCAAAGGAAAGAAGAAGAAGGCCCCCACCAAACCAAGGGGCGGCGTTAATAAAGTGGAAGCCAAGGGAAAAGCAAAGGTAGCAAAGGTAGCGGGACAGCTTATGGGGAAGGAAGAGCGCTTTTATTGTCATAAGAAAGGACACTGGAAGAAAGATTGCAGGGCTTGGAAGGCTAAGAACCAGGACCCGAAGCAAGTTGTGGCTTCGGCTTCAGGTGTGTATGTTATTGAAAACTGTCGATCAGTCAACTCTACCTCCTGGGTACTGGATACCGGATCAGGATCTCATATCTATAATTCTTTGCAGGCATTGAGAAGGCATAGGGTTTTGAAGGTAGGTGATATGACCCTCAGAGTTACAAACGGAGCAGGCATGGATGCTTAGTCCGTGCTGGACTATCACCTAGGATTGACAAATGGACATGTTTTGGTTTTGCGTGACTGTTATTTTGTACCCAGTGCGACTTGTAATATCATATCTGTATCTTTAATGTCTAAAGAAGGTTATGATTTTGCATTTGTAAGCAATGTTATAAACATTCACCTTAATTATGTTCTTATTGGGTCGGATACATTAAGCAACGGTATATACGTATTGAACCAACCACAGATTTTCAATGTCCAGAATACACATAAAAGAAAGTCTCCAGAAATAAATCATGCTTTCTTATGGAATTATAGACTGGGTCAAATCAATGAGACAAGGTTAACTAAGTTGCATAAAGAAGGATATTTGGATCCGTTCGAATATCAATCATATGCAACTTGTAAATCATGTCTCAAAGGAAAGATGACAAAGACTCCGTTCACTGGACACGGAATAAGAGCGAGCGAGCTCTTAGGACTTGTACACAGCGATGTATGTAGTGCAATTTCTACACATGCGCAAAGTGGTTATTCTTACTTCATTACTTTTACGGATGATTTTTCAAGGTACGGATATGTCTTCTTAATGAAGCATAAATCTGAAGCCTTTGAAAAATTCCAGGAATACAAGAATGAAGTAGAAAAACAAACAGGCAAAAGTATCAATACACTGAGATCTGATCGAGGTGGTGAATACTTAAGTGCCGTGTTCCTGGATTACTTAAAAAATAATGGAATTCTCTCTCAACTTACTCCTCCATACACCCCATAACATAATGGTGTGTCGGAGAGACGGAACCAAACCCTATTGGATATGGTGCGTTCCATGATGAGTAATGCTGAGTTGCCGCGATCTTTCTGGGGATATGCACCAGAATCAGCTGCATATCTTTTGAACCGAGTTCCAACTAAGACAGTGCCAACCACACCATATCAGATGTGGAGTGGGATGAGACCCTATATTAAACATATTAAGACATAGGGATGTCCAGCTTTTGTCAAAAAGCAGCATGCGGACAAACTCGAGGCACGCTCAGTACAGTGCAAGTTTGTGGGATATCCAAAGAACTCTAAGGGATATTTCTTCTATTACGCAGAGGAACAAAAGGTATTTGTTTCTCATCATGCCTGCTTCTTGGAAACTGAATTTTTAGAAAATCAGATATGTGGGAGCGTAATAGAACTGGATGAAATTCCAGAACCACAAGCTATTACTGAAAGCTTAGTTGAACCAGAAGGTTCAAAAGAACAGGACATTCCTGCGCCGCTCCGCAAGAGTAATAGGCTCTAGGGTTCCTAGGCACGCTAATGAGGTCTCACAAGGTATCAACCATGCCAATTTCAAATTTTACGGGTGCCGAGAAAACCTAATACGGATCGTTGACTAGAGTTTAGGCGAAAAACGAAACTAGTTAACAATTTAACTAAAGGAGAGAGGCTACAACCTTTGTAGATTCGGTTCTCCACTTCCTTAGCTCCACGTAGGAATCCTTTCGCTGTTTATCTCGAATCCCGGACTCAATCGTCGGCTTGATCGGAGAAATGGACGGGCTAGGTCGTCGGCTTCGTGCCGAAGATGATCTACGTCGAGGTATCACAAGTTCAAGCTCCAACTCCATCAAGTTGTGAATCTTGTGAAGAAAACACCCTATACTACTTGGAAAGAGGTAGAGGGTGAAGAAATAGGAGGTGGGTTCACTTTAGAATTGGATATCTCACACTTTAGCTCAAGTTGCCATTAATGGACTTAAGCTTTTTCTTTTAAGATGAAGAAGAAGATGGAGCTAGTATATGATAAGTGTTGATTAAAATGAAAAGTAAAATGAATACTTATCATATACTAACTAAGGTAAAGTGTAGAGAATTGACCATGGTTACTAGGAAGGGTTAGGGTTAAGCATGAAGACAAGAATGGTTACAAAGTCAAAGCTTCATGAAGCATCAACTAGAAACAAAGAAAGCCACCATTCTCATCAAAATCTTTTCCAAATAAATAAATAAACAAATAAATAAATAAATGAATAAGCAAAACCCTAATCATCTTTTTAACCATGGTTTGATTCTTTACACTTAACCAATTAAACATGCATCATCAAACATGATACAAACATGTGCACAAAAGTATATCATATATACAACTTGCACATCAAGTGAGAAAATCCATTTAAAGTGAACCAATACTAGTTAATGCAAAGTAATATATCAAATATATAATTATACATTAAATCATTAAATCAACAGTTGATTTAACGATCCGGTCATATCGCATATAACCGACTAGTATCCTATGTATCGATTTATCGAATCAATGATTCGATAACTTGGTCATATCGTATACAACCATTCGAAACATTCATCGCGAGAATGAAATGCGGTATCGCATACACGCATTATTCTCGGTCCCGCACATATCTCATATGCGCTCCTATTTCGTTTCGCTTGAGCCAGGAAAGCTCTGTGTAGGACTCTAAAGACTCGTCAATACGCCGGCAGCAGATGATGATCATATCAATCACCTACAAGCCGCAAGCGGTCTGCTAAACGTAACGGCCACCCGGGTATTGAGCGATTAGAAGATCGACGAGCTAGCCCGCTCACACTCCTGTGAATCCAACCAGTAACACTTACCGTACAGTCCGGTCTGTTCGTCTGATATGTCGCATATCAAGTCTAGGGGTGGTATACGTCAGACCCCAATAACCGATAAGTCATGTCGATGTGAGGCTCATAACGGGTCGAGAAACTACTAGTAACACTTACCAGCAAATCTTTGATCATCCCTGGCCAGGGACTTCCCTGTTACGGCCAATCGAGCACTGCGCAACATCAACCCCCAATATCGGGAGTGACGAAACCCCTCCTATCGCTCATTGCCTCCATGTGACTCGGGACTGTACCCAAAGACCACCGTTTTGCACGCCCTCATGGACGTGGCAAGGTGAAGATCAAAGCACTGTGGGAATCACACAAGACTCTATGACGATCTCGGGTTTACAGAATAACCTGTACAAGTGTCACCTGAGAACTGCCATCTGACGTGAGGTATAATACCATCTGGGAGTTCTCGGCGAGTCCGTCCAGTGTACCCAGTCTCCACTGAGCACCCGTAAACCATCTCTGATGTCAAACACCAATGGATATTGGATCATCCATCGCCCATCTCATGGGTCGAGAAGCGTATACGCTAGTCTACACTGGTATATCGATGCCCCGTCTCGATACACCCACGACTAGGGACCTTGAAGGATGTACTTATGGACTACCATGTCCCCACTAGTATGATCTACATCGTAGTCCAGGCAGTCAAGTACACATCCTAAGGGCTTTATCAACATGTAACTATAAGACAGTTTAAAGAGACAAGTGTACATGTTAAGATAAAGAGCAACCAGATAGCATACTATCATATCGAGCAAGAAAGTCATCTCTATATATGTCTATGCATCCAATATAATATACATCATCTGTACAATACTGGCCTCTAGGGCATACATACAACTAACAATCTCCTACTTGCACTAGGGCCAGCTGCTGTAGTATCGCATACCGAGCATCCCGAAGAGTCTCTCAAACTGTATCTGGGGAATGGCCTTCGTGAGTGGATCCGCCGTGTTGTTCTTCGTGTCAACCCTCCTGACCTCGATCTCCCGGCGATCAACTATCTCCCGGATCAGGTGATACCGCCTCAGAATATGCCTGGATCGCTGATGGGACCTAGGTTCCTTGGCCAAAGCCACCGCTCTATTGTTATCGCAATACAAAGGTATTGGATGCTCAATGGTTGGAACCACACCAAGTTCAGTAATGAACTTCTTGATCCAGACAGCCTCTTTAGCAGCATCGTTGGCAGCGATGTATTCAGCCTCCATCGTCGAGTCTGCCACGGTTTCCTGCTTGGAACTCTTCCAGCTAACCGCCCCTCCATAAAGGGTAAAGACAAAGCCCGACTGCGACTTAGAGTCGTCCTTATCACTCTGGAAGCTCGAATCGGTAAAGGACTCCACTTGGAGTTCTCCATTACCATACACCAAGAGCATCTCTTTAGTCCTTCGTAAGTACTTGAGAATGCTCTTCACAGCTGTCCAGTGACTCTCTCCAGGATCAGCTTGATACCTGCTCACTACACTTGGTGAGTATGCTACATCGGGTCTGGTACATAGCATCGCGTACATGATAGAGCCTACAGCCGAAGCATAGGGTATCCCTTGCATGCGAGCTCTCTCCAAATCAGTCTTGGGAGACATCTCTTTGGAGAGAGTGACTCTAGAGATCGTGGGCAAGTTCCCACGCTTGGATTCTTCCATACTAAACCTCTTTAGTATGGTGTCAATGTACCTGGATTGGGACAATCCCAATATCCGTTTGGATCTATCTCTATTGATCCTAATTCCCAATATGCAGGAGGCATCACCAAGATCTTTCATTGAGAATCTTTGTGATAAGAAGAGCTTGACCGATTGCAGCATAGGAATATCATTTCCTATCAAGAGTATGTCGTCCACGTACAATACGAGGAAGACAACCTTACTCTCTGCCACCTTCTTGTAAATACAAGGTTCATCTGGGTTTTTGACGAAATCAAACTCTTTGATAACGACGTCAAAGCAGATGTTCCACTTCCGCGATGCTTGTTTTAATCCATAAATGGATTTAAGCAGCTTGCACACTTTCCCGCTGCTCCCACTGTCTACGAAGCCCTCTGGCTGAGTCATGTACACGCACTCTTCTAAATCACCATTTAGAAAGGCGGTCTTAACATCCATTTGCCAGATTTCGTAATCATGATATGCAGCGATGGCAAGCATGATCCGGATGGATTTAAGCATAGCCACTGGAGAAAAGGTTTCGTCATAGTCCACACCTGGTCTTTTGACGAAAACCCTTTGCTACAAGTCTAGCTTTGAAAGTCTCCACTTTCCCATCTACACCAAGTTTTTTCTTGAAGATCCACTTGCTCCCGATGGGTTTTACCCCTTCAGGAGCAACATCCAAAGTCCATACTTTGTTGGTGTACATGGATTCCATCTCGGACCGCATTGCATCCAGCCATTTCACTGAGTCCCTACTCGTGATGGCCTGCTCGAAGCTAGTTAGGTCATCATCCTCCATGATGCAATCCTCGCTCCCACCATCCATGAGAAAACCGTAGTATCTCTCAGGTTGGCGAGGAACCTTACTAGATCGGCGGAGAGGCTGGGGTTCGTCGGGTACTACTGAATCCTCTGGTTCTACTAAATCTTCTGTTGTAGCTTTTGTAGCTGGAACCTCTTCCAGTTCTACCTCATGACCACTAATCTCTTTTTCAAGAAATTCCTTTTCTGAAAAGGTGGCATGCCGAGAAACAAATACTCATTGTTCCTCAGGGTGGTAGAAGATATACCCATGTGAATTTTTGGGATATCCTATAAATTTGCATAGAACAGAACGTGCCTCGAGTTTGTCCGGATTTTGTCGTTTGACAAAGGCTGGACAACCCCATATCTTAACATAGTTAAGACATGGTCTCTTTCCTTTCCATATCTCATATGGAGTGGTAGGCACAGATTTGGTTGGGACCATATTCAATAGATGTATGGCTGTCTCAAGCGCATACCCCCAAAAGGAAATAGGTAACTCAGCTGTGCTCACCATAGAGCGCACCATATCTAATAGGGTGCGTTTCCTCCGTTCTGATACACTATTGTGCTGTGGTGTATATGCAGGAGTTAGCTGAGAGAGAATCTCATTCTCTTTTAGGAAGTCCAGGAATTCATTGCTCAAGTATTCTCCTCCTCGATCTGATCGAAGGATTTTAATACTTTTTCCGGTTTGGTTCTCGTATATTCTCTAAATTTCTCAAAAGCTTCAGACTTGTGTCTTATCAAGTACACATGTCCGTATCTTGAGAGATCGTCAGTGAATGTAATGAAGTACGAAGAACCATCCCTGGCATGTGTAGACATTGGACCGCATACATCACTATGTACTAGTCCCAAGAGTTCCGTAACTCTTTCTCCGTGTCCCGTAAACGGAGTTTTGGTCATCTTGCCTTTGAGACATGATTGGCAAGTGTCATAAGATGAAAATTCGAATGGTTTCAAATATCCATCCTTATGCAACTTAGCCAGTCGTGTCGCATTGATGTGACCTAGTCTACAGTGCCACAAGAAGGATTCGTTCAGTTCTGAACTCTTCCTCTTGTGTGTGTTTGTTATGCTCAGAACAGTTGACTGATTTAGAACATAAATGCCAATTCACAACGTGCCAGATCCAACCAACTTTTGGTTACGGAAAATGTTCATAACATTATCCTGTAATACAAAATTATATCCCTCTTTACTTAATAAAGAAACCGATATAATGTTGCATATCAGGTTCGGCATGTAATAGCATTCGTTCAGAACCAATGTATTACCAGTAGGTAATTCAAGGTGATATTCTCTGACATTCTTAGCTGCAACAATTGCACCATTTCCAACTCTAATGTCTTTATCACCTTCTCCAAGTTCTCTACCTTTCCTAAGCCCATGTAACTGATTACATATATGGGATCCTGACCCGGTATCTAATACCCAGGACGTAGAGCAAATGGAGAAACAGTTCTCTGTAACGAACACACCCGAAGAAAATGCATCATCATGTACTTTCTTCATTCGGGTGGCATGGGAATCCTGGTATTCCCCTATATCCTGTTCAATCCTATAACTCTTATAGGAAAGAACGGAACCAACGTTCCCCAGCACATTATAACATGCGGGTTCAGTCAATACATCCATATTATTATCTTTGTTAGGGCATGACATGGTCGCTACCTGGAGAGAGAGAAAAAAACACTTTAGCGTATGCTCGTGCAAGATCAGATTGGTTATTATCTTATCTAATCAGGATGGCTCCCACTGGTTTTTATCAAATCTTCCTTCAAACCTTAAAAGGAAAGACTACCCGGGATTAATTACACCCTACAACTTCGTCGATCTTTCAGCCAGGCCAGTGTCGGTACTTTGAGGGAGGTTCGCCGTGCTTTCTCACGGACCTAATTAAAGTAAACCTCGTTTTCCCAGAGGCGTAACCTCGTTAACACCTTTCTAGACACCTACTTGATCGGCTAATCGTAGTGTGTAAAACTCTCCCAGGAGTAACTCTTACTCGCAGTGGATATCGGGATCCAACTATCTTATAGAAGGTATGCAATCTCATTGCAAATTTCAACACTTGAAATTCCCGATAATGCTTTTGCCCCTAGCGTGCTATGACCTTGACGAAAGCCAACAAACCACAGCCCGCTAGTCAAGTTCAACCCGTACATTTCTTGACTGAATTAAACCCACCAGCACGACCCTTGACGAAAGCCAACAAAGCCGTACGACTACCCTAATCCAGTCGCATCATATGCAGCAGATAAACAGCACATAGCTACCGCACACTACACCTTGACGAAAGCCAACAAATGTAGCACGAATACTATTTGTAGCTTATCTGAAATGACGGAGGGCTACGACAGGTTTTTCTGAAACCTATTGCGTAATGAACTTGATATCGTTGTAGAATCAAATAAAGTTTTGAAATGGAGTGATTTTGAGGCTTTTCTAGTTTTGCTAAAGGGGTCACTCCCGGTGAAGGGATCGTCGGCCCTTTCCTCGTCGAATGAGGTGCGGGATATATCATATATATCACTGTGCAAAGCTGAAACTATAGAAGAAATCAAAAGTCAAACCGAGTATGTCACATATATCATATATATCACTGTGCATATGCCAGTTATTGCTAAAGGAGTCACTCCCGGTGAAGGGATCTCGGTCCTTTCCTCATCGAATAAGGTGCAGGGTATATCACATATACCGCTATGCAAAGCAAGAACTGTGGCTACGTGTTTTATTTAAAATTTGATTCTACAACATCATTTGGTTTCTTTTATTTCATTAATCACATTAATGAAGTCCCATCATTTAAGTCACCTAAACATCACAGATAAATACGACGTACACTTATGCCATCCGCATTCGTCTGGATGTCCCTTCGTGCACCGTTAGGTTAGGTAACTAACGGCAGAGTAGGGCAGGGCTAGTGCGGGTGCAACACATAAGTAACGTCTATATAATATATCATATATACTATATACAGTATCTATCACAGAACATCACATGATCACATAACAGATATCGCAGCAGAAGAAACATATGAAACATTGGATATCTTAGGATGCCCGTGTTTTCAATACGAGCCAGTATAAAAAAAGGATTCCACGGTCGTGATGAATAGCCAATCCCACACCCGTAGACCCCTACGAGAGCGGCAAGCAACCCTACCAATTCTAGGGTTAGGAGACCCGGACTCGACTCCTCGAAATGGTCTCCCACTGGACCCTAGAACCCGGTTACTTGTGCTCCCCTCCTTGGGTCTATCCTAATGCGGAAAAGTAAATAATATACAAAAGGTGACAACTTCCGCTACCTGGAAGTGCCCCAAATAAAAGAATATTACATACAAGTTTTTACATGAATTAAAATGAAAAACACTCATCTCACATAAAAAACCCCGGCTACTCAAAC
Source organism: Agapanthus africanus (assembly GCA_030015575.1). NCBI lineage: Eukaryota > Viridiplantae > Streptophyta > Magnoliopsida > Asparagales > Amaryllidaceae > Agapanthus > Agapanthus africanus. The sequence goes on from JASDDO010000029.1 coordinate 224,956,878, forward strand.
ACGACAATCCAATATAACATATCCAGCAACACATAACATCACATGTCATCAACGTAATTAAATATGCGCATCCCAATTGTCGTTGACATATATCAACGAAACCGGCGATACCACATATTACACTTACGGTCACAGAAAAGAAAGTGTAAAACTACAACAATTGGAATCCGCCACCTCTTTAGACATCACATGCCTAATCAAATGAAATACTTAGACAACACATGCCTAACAGTTATAAACCCCGCATTTTAGTCTCATTATCGAAAACTCTTTTCAATATCAAGTGAGACTAAGCCACTAGATTTATAACATTCATTCAGTTATCTCATAACTGTTTGTGAATTCCAATTATTGTATCCCATTCCGGATAAATAGAAAATATTAAACTTTCCGATCGAACATTTGAACACCCAAGTTTTCCCGAAACTGTTCAACACATGAAATAAGTTCAAAGACATTCACTTCATGCCTCAGTACCAACGGTCCAGCCGTAGAAGGGTCAAGCCAACGCCTCACATGTGGCACGCCGTACTGCCCCAAACCCGAAGGTTCAAAGGGCAGTTCAAGACGGTCACATAATCGAGTTAAGGTTTGTTGTCTTCTAGAGGACCATCGCGTTACTTGCACTACTTAGAACGTCATTAAACTACGGAAAAGTCCAACAATTGGAAATTTCTGGGCAGGGGAAAGATTGGGTATTTACATCCGGTCGAACTTTTTAACATATTCTAAAATTATCCGGAAAAACACATAGACAAAGTTTGATAATCCGATCGAATCTACGAACTCCTAATTCAACCCAGAAAACTCAACTCTTGAGTTCAGATTAAAAATTCCCAGGAAAACCAACACTGCAACATAGGAATTACTGTGCAAAATTGAACAACAGAGGAGACTATATGGCCGCGGAACCGCCGCATTAGGCATGCTAATGCCGCGGTTCCGCCGCGCTTTTATGGAATTAGGCCATCGAATTTCACAGTAACTCTTACAATCACCTGCTGATTTTTCTGCATATTTTTAATATGGAAAAAACCCAATTTTTGAAAAAAGTCCAGAGAGCAAGTTTGGGATTAGGGTTTCGATTCGTTCGGATTTCAAACGTCGTCTACACTTCGCCTAAGGCTCTAGCTAGGCTCTGATACCACTGTAGGGTTCCTAGGCACGCTAATGAGGTCTCACAAGGCATCAACCATGCCAATTTCAAATTTTACGGGTGCCGAGAAAACCTAATACGGATCGTTGACTAGAGTTTAAGCGAAAAACGAAACTAGTTAACAATTTAACTAAAGGAGAGAGGCTACAACCTTTGTAGATCCGTTTCACCACTTCCTTAGCTCCACGTAGGAATCCTCTGGCTATTCATCTCGAATCCCGGACTCAATCGTCGGCTTGATCGGAGAAATGGGCGGGCTAGGTCGTCGGCTTCGTGCTGAAGATGATCTACGTCGAGGTATCACAAGTTCAAGCTCCAACTCCATCAAGTTGTGAATCTTTTGAAGAAAACACCCTATACTACTTGGCAAGAGGTAGAGAGTGAAGAAATAGGAGGTGGGTTCACTTTAGAATTGGATATCTCACACTTTAGCTCAAGTTGCCATTAATGGACTTAAGCTTTTTCTTTTAAGATGAAGAAGAAGATGGAGCTAGTATATGATAAGTGTTGATTAAAATGAAAAGTAAAATGAATACTTATCATATACTAACTAAGGTAAAGTGTAGAGAATGTAGGGTTCCTAAGCACGCTGATGAGGACTCACATGGCATCAACCATGCCAATTTCAAATTTTACGGGTGCCGAGAAACCCTAATACGGATCGTTGGCTAGAATTTTAGGCGAAAAAGAACCTAGTTAACAACTTAACTAAATGGTATACGGAAATACAACCTTTGTAGATCTGGTCCTCCACCTCCATAGCTCCGCAATGAAGTCTCCTCGCTGTCCATATCAAAATCCGGGCTCTGGCGTCGGCTTCATCGGAGAAATGGGCGGACAAGGTCGTCGGCTTCGTGCCGAAGATATTCTACGTCGAGGCATCACAAGATCAAGCTATCACTTCACCAAGTCATGAAACTTGTGAAGAAAACACACTCTACTACTTGGCAAGAGGTAAAGGATGAAGAAATAGGAAGTGGGTTCACTTTAGAATTTGATTTCTCACTCTTTTCATCAAGTTGCCATTGATGAGGAAAGCTTTTTCTTCAAGAAGAAGATGAAGAAGAAGAAGATAATATTATCATAAGTTCTTAAAATGAAAAGGAAAATCAATACTTATCATAATACTAACCTTAGTTTAGTGTAGAGAATAGACCATGGTTAGATATGATGGTTAGGGTTAAGCAAGAGACAAGAATGGTGGACTTGGTCAAAGATTCATGAAGCTTCAACTAGCATCCAAAGAAAGCCACCATTCATATATTTTGCAAAATAAATAAACAAAATAAATAAATGATAAAGAAAAAGAAAACCCTAACCATTACACAACCATGGTTTAAACTTTACACAAACTCAAGTTAGCTTGTATCATCAAACATGACACAAACTTGTGTACAAAAGTATATCACATATACATTGTGCACTTCAAGTGAGAAAATCCATTTAAAGTGAACCAATACTAGTTAATGCAAAGTAATATATCAAATATATAATTATGCATTAAATCATTAAATCAACACTAGATTCAATGATCCGGTCATGTCGCACACAACCGACTAGTATACAATGTATCGATTTATCGAATCAATCCTTGATTCGATAACTAGGTTATATTGCATACAACCAATCGACACATTCATCACGAGAATGAAATACGGTATCACATACACGCATTATTCTCGGTCCCGCACATATCTCATATGCTCTCCTATTACGTTTCGCTTGAGCCAGGAAACCTCTGTGTTGGACTCTAAAGACTCGTCAATACGCCGGCAGCAGGTGATGATCATATCAAACACCCACAAGCCGCAAGCGGTCTGCTAAACGTAACGGCCACCCGAGTATTGAGTGATCAGAAGATCGACGAGCAAGCCCGCTCACACTCCTGTGAATCCAACCAGTAACACTTACCGTACAGTCCGGTGTGATCGTCTGATATGTCGCATATCTCGCCTAGGGGTGGTAAACGTCAGACCCCAATAGCTCGATAAGTCGTGTCGATATGAGGTCTATAACAGTTTGAGAAACTACTGGTAACACTTACCAGTAAATCTCAGCAACCCTGGCCAAGGATTTCCGGTTATAGCCAATCGAACACAGCACAACATCAACCCCCTATACCAGGAGAGACGAATCCCCTCCTATCGCTCATTGCCTCCATGTGATTCGGGACTGTACCCAAAAACCACCATTTTGCACGCCCTCTTGGACGTGGTAAGGTGGAAATCAAAGCACAGTGGGAACCACACAAGACTCTATGACGATCTCGGGTCAACAGACTACTCTGTACTAGTGTCACCAGAGAACTGCCATCTGACGTAAGGTATAATACCATCTGGGAGTTCTCGGCGAGTCCGTCCAGTGTACCCAGTCTCCACTGAGCACCCGTATATCATCTCTGATGTCAAACACCAATGGATATGGGATCATCCATCGCCCATCTGTATGGGTCGAGATGGTATACGCTAGTCTACTCTGGTATATCAATGCCCCATCTCGATACACCCACGACTAGGGACTTTGAAGGATGTACTTATAGACTATCTGTCCCCACTAGTATGATATGCATCATAGTCCAGGTGGTCAAGTACACATCCTAAGGGCTTTACCAACATGTAACAGAGAGACAATCAGTGTACATGTTAAGGTAAAGAGCAACCAGATAGCATACTATCATGTCGAGCAAGAAAGTCCTCCCTATATATGTCCCAGCATCCACTACAATATACATCCAATGTATAGCAATGGCCTCTAGGGCATACATATAACTAACAATCTCCCACTTGCACTAGGGCCATCTGATAGCAGTGGTTGTAGTATCTCATACTCAACCATCCCATAAAAGTCTCTCTCTAGGAATAGGCCTTCGTGAGTGGATCCGCCGTGTTGTTCTCTGAGTCTACTCTCCTAACCTCGATCACCCTGGAGATCAACCATCTCCATGATCTGGTGACACTGCCTTAGAATATGTCTGGATCACTGATGGGACGGACGTTCCTTGGCATAAGCCACAACTCCATTGTCATACAATGGGAGGAACTAAGTTCATCTCATGAACTAATATACACCCAGACAGCCTCTCTGGTAGCATCTTAAGTAGCGATGTATTCAGCCTTAATCGTCTAGTATGCCACGGTATCTAGCTTGGAGCTCTTCCAACATACCGTCCCTTTACTGAGGGTAAAGACAATGCCTGCGACTGACATTCAGTCGGCTTTATCATCCTGGAACCCTTCCAGTGATTCTCCCCAGGATCAACTGATACCATCTCACTACATCTAGTGAGAATCCTAACATCCATTTAGATCTATCTCATAGATCCAAAACCCAGGATTTAGGAGGTATCACTTTTATCCTATATGGAGAATCATTGTGATAAGCGGAGATTGACCGAGCGTAGCATAGGAAACTCCTTTCTTATCAAGAGTATGTCATCCACGTACTCTACGAGGATCATCACCATACACCCTACTACCTTTTTGTATATACAAGGTTCATCTACCATTTTGATGATGTCAAACTCTTTGACTAACACATCAAAACAGATGTTCCAACTCCGCGATACCTGCTTTATCCTATAAAGCATCTTGTACACGTTTCCGCTGCTCCCACTGTCTACGAAGCCCTCTGGCTGTGTACTTATAGACGCTCTCTTCTAAAACATCATTTAGAAAAGATGTCATGACACCCAAGCACCAGATATCGTAGTCATGGTATGTAGCCGTGGCAAGTAGGATCTGGATGGACTTAAGCATAGCTACTTAGAAAAGGTTTCATCATCATCCATACCTGGTCAATGATGTAGACCTTTAACAAGTCTAGCTTTGAAAGTCTCAACTTTTCCATATACACCAAGTAATCTTCTCAAGATATACTTTCTCCTGATGGGGATTTAACCCTTCAGATATAGCAACCAAAGTCCATACTTTGTTGGTGTATATGGATTCCATCTCAGATCGCTAAGCATCCAGCCATTCTTACAGAGTCCCATTCCAGATGGCCAGCTCGAAACTAGTTGGGTCATAATCTCATGATGCAATCCTCGCTCCCACTGTCATAGAGAAACCGAAATATCTCTCAGGTGGGTGAGGAGCCCTACTAGATCGGCGGAGAGGCTGAGGTTCGTTGGTAACTATTGAATCCTTTGGTTTTATCAAATCATCTGCTGTAGTTTGTATAGCTGGAACCTTTCCAGTTCTACATTACAGACCTTGCCTCGAGCTTGTCCGGATTTTGCTTTTCAGACATAGGTTGGACAACCCCAAATCTTAACTAACTTAAGAGATGGGCTCTTCCCTTATCGTATCAAATATGAAATGGTAGGCAACTGATTTGATTTGAACCCTATTCAATAGGTATGCAGCTTCTCAAGTGCATAACTCCCAAAAGGAAAATAGGAAACTCAGTAGTACTCATCATAGAGCACACCATATCATATAGGGTGTATCTGCTCCGCCCTGATATACCATCGTGCTATGGTGTATACGGGGGAGTATTTCTGAGAGAGAATCTCATTCTCCTTTAGAATAGTCCAGGATTTCCATGCACAAGTATTCTCCTCCCTGATCTCATCATAGGACATAATACTTATACCCGTATTTTGGTTCTCTACTTCTAACTTATATTCTGTGAATATCTCAAAAGGTTCGGACTTGTGTTTCAACAGGAACATAGGTCTGAATCTCGAAAGATCATCAGAGAATGTAATGAAGTACAGAAAACCAGTCCTGGCATATGTAGACAGGGGACCTTACATACATCAACATGTATCATCCCAAGAGTTTACTAACTCTTTCTCTGCTTCCAGTAAACAGAGCTATGGTCATCGTATCTTTGTGACATGACTGGCAAGTTTCATAAGATGTAAATTCAAACAGATTTAAATATGCATCTAAATGTAACTTCAGCTAGTCGGGTCGCATTGATATGACCTAGTCTACAATACCTCAAGAAGGATTCGTTCAGTTCTGAACTCTTCCTCTTGTGTGTGTTCCGTATACTAAAGAACTGTAGTTTGATTTAGAACATTAATGCTTTTAGATAACGTGCCTGAACCGATCAACTTTTGATATAGGAAATGTTCAAAACATTATCCAACAATACAAAATTTTATCATTTCTTTACTAATAAAGAGACTGATATGATTTTGTATATCAGGTTTGGTATCTAATAACATTCGTTCAGAATCAATGTATTTGGAATACAGGGTGACAGTGACCAACAGACTTGGCTGCAACTCTTGCCCCGTTTTCTGCCTCATGAAACTTATCACCCGTTCTCAGTTCTCTACCTTTCTGCAGCCCTATGTAACATATTACATATCTGGGATCCTGGTCTGGTATCACATACCCAGGACGTAGAGGGATAGAGAAAAAGTTCTGTATAAAGAACACACCCGAAGATGATGCATCGGTATGCACTCTCTTCGTTTGGGCGGCACGGGAATTCTGGTAATCCCCAATTTCCTGCTCTGTCTTATAACAATTATAAGTTGGAGCGGGACCAACGTTCCCCAGCTCAGTATAACAAGCGGGTTCGGTTCGGTCAAATATCCATATTATTATCTTGATTAAGGCGTGATATGGTCGCTACCTGGAGAGAGAGAGAAGAAAACACTCAGCGTGCGCTCTTGCAAGATCAGATTGGTTATTATTTTATCTAATCAGGATGGCTCCCACTGTTTTTATCAAATCTTCCTTCAAACCCTAAAAGGAAAGACTAGCCGGGATTAATTATACACTACAAATTCGCCAATCTTTCAGCCAGGCCAGTGTCGGTACTTTGAGGGAGGTCCCCCGTGCTTTCGCACGAACCTAATTACAGTAAACCTCGTTTTCCCAGAGGCGTAACCTCGTTAACACCTTTCTAGACACCTACTTGATCGGCTAATTGTAATGTGTAAAACTCTCCCAGGAGTAACAATTACTCGCAGTGGGTATCGGGATCAAACTATCTCATAGAAGGTATGCAATCTCATTGCAAATTTCAACACTTGAAATTCCCGATAATTTTGCCCCTAGCATTCTATGATCTTGACGGAGGCCAAACAACCCATAGTCCGCTAGTCAAGTTCAACCCGTCATTTCCTGATTGAATTAAACCCACCCGCACGACCCTTGACGGAGGCCAAACAACACCGTACGAATACCCTAATCCAATCGCATCATATGCTAGCAGATAAACACTAGTTAGCTACCGTACACTACGCCTTGACGGAGGCCAAACTACCGCAGCACGAATACTAACTAGTACTTATCTGAAATGACGGAGGGCTACGACAGGTTTTTCTGAAAACCTATTGCGTAATGAACTTGATATCGTTGTAAAATCAAATGATTTTAAAATGGAGTGTTTTTTAGGCTTTTCTAGTTTTGCTAAAGGAGTCACTCCCGGTGAAGGGATCGTCGGTCCTTTCCTCGTCGAATGAGGTGCGGGATATATCATATATATCACTGTGCAAAGCAAAAACTGTTAAAAGCAATCAAAAGACAAACCGAGTGTGTAGCATCTGCCAGCTATTGCTAAAGGAGTCACTCCCGGTGAAGGGATCTCGGTCCTTTCCTCATCGAATAAGGTGCAGGATATATGACATATACCGCTGTGCAAAGCAAGAACTGTAGCTACCCCTTTTATTTTGAAATTCGATTCTACAACATCTTAGGTTTCTTTTATTTCATTAATCACATTAATGAAGTCCCATCATTTAAGTACCTAAACATCATAGATAAATACGACGTACACTTATGCCATCCGCATTCGCCTCGATGTCCCCTCGTGCACCGTTAGGTTAGGTAACTAACGGCAGAGCAGGGCAGGGCTAGAGCGGGTGTAAAACATAAGTAACATCTATATAATATATCATATATACTATATACAGTATCCATCACAGAACATCACATGATCACATCACAGATATCGCAGCAGAAGAAACATATGAAATATTGGATATACTAGGACGTCCGTGTTTTCAATACGAGCCAGTATAAAACACGGATTCCACGGTCGTGATGAATAGCCAAACCCACAACCCTAGACCCCTACGAGAGCGGCAAGCAACCCTTCCAATTCTAGAGTTAGGAGACCTGGACTCGACTCCTCGAGTTGGTCTCCCACTGGACCCTAGAACCCGGTATCTTGTGCTCCTCTCCTTGGGTCTATCCTAGTGCGGAAAAGTAAATAATATACAAACGGTGACATCTTCCGCAACCTGGAAGTGCCCCAATAAAAGAATATTACATACAAGTTTTTACATGAATGAAAATAAAAACACTCATCTCACATAAAAACCCCCGGCTATTCAAACACGACGATCCAATATAACATATCCAGCAACACATAACATCACATGTCATCAACGTAAGTAAATATGCGCATCCCAATTGTCGTTGACATATAGCAAAGAAACCGGCGATATCACATATTACACTTACGACCACAGAAAAGAAAGTGTAAAACTACAACAGTTGGAATCCGCAACCTGCATAGACATCGCATGCCTAATCAAATGAATACCTTAGACATCGCATGCCTAACTATTATAAACCCCGCATTTTAGTCTCAAAATCGAAAACACTTTTCAATATCAAGTCGGGCAATTCAACAAGATTCCCGACACCCTGATCGAATGCTCGTCGCAAACTTCAGTAGGCGGCCGCACCCCCGATACCGTCGACGAAGTGCACCAATGCGGAACACCGCTGCCGCGAGCACCCGAATGGATGCTTTCGACGACGGGGTTCTCCTACAGTCACTTGGTCGGGGCTATGGGGCGAGGCTGTCTGTTATGTTTACCCGGCGAGTATCCGCGTACGCTATGTGATTGCGATGGACTTTTGATCAAATCAAAATTCCGTAGCAACCGATCAAGTGAGACTAAAGTGCTATGTTTATGACATTCTTTCAGTTATCTCATAACTACTTATGAATTCCAATTATTGTATCCCATTCCAGATAAATAGAAAACGTTAAACTTTCCGATCGAACAATGAAACACCAAGTTTTCCCGAAACAGATCATCACATGAAATAAGTTCAAAAACATTCACTTCGTGCCTCAGTACCAACGGTCCAGCCGTAGAAGGGTCAAGCCAACGCCTCACATGTGGCACGCCGTACTGCCCCAAACCCGAAGGTTCAAAGGGCAGTTCAAGACGGTCACATAATCGAGTTAAGGTTTGTTGTCTTCTAGAGGGACCATTGCGTTACTTGCACTGCTTAGAATGTCTTTAAACCACGGAAAGATCCAACACTTGGAAATTTCCCGACAGGGGAAAAGTTGGGTATTTATATCCGGTCGAACTTTTTAACATATTCAAAAATTATCCGGAATCCACACAGACAAAATTAGACAATCCGATCGAAGCACCGAGTCCCCAATACAACCCAGAAATTTTAACTCTTGAACAAAGGTTAAAAATTCCCAGAAAAACCAGCACTGCAACATATGAATTACTGCACCAAAATCAATGCAAGATAGGACAAAATGGCCGCGGAAACGCCGCACAAGCCATGCTTGTGCCGCGGTTCCGCCGCGTTATAGTGGAATCATGGAAACGTGTTGCACAGTAATTCTTAGGATTCCCTGCTGATTTTTCTGCATATTTTTAATATCGAAAAACTCCATATTTTAGAAAAAGTCCAGAGAGCATGTTTGTGTTAGGGTTTCGGGTTCGTTCGGGTTTCAAACTTCGTCTACGCATCGCCTAAGGCTCTAGCTAGGCTCTGATACCACTGTAGGGTTCCTAGGCACGCTGATGAGGACTCACATGGCATCAACCATGCCAATTTCAAATTTTACGGGTGCCGAGAAACCCTAATACGGATCGTTGGCTAGAATTTTAGGCGAAAAAGAACCTAATTAACAACTTAACTAAATGGTATACGGAAATACAACTTTTGTAGATCCGGTCCTCCACCTCCATAGCTCTGGAATGAAGTCTCCTCGCTGTCCATATCAAAATCCGGGCTCTGGCATCGGCTTCATCGGAGAAATGGGCGGGCAAGGTCGTTGGCTTCGTGCCGAAGATGATCTACGTCGAGGTATCACAAGATCAAGCTCTCACTTCACCAAGTCATGAAACTTGTGAAGAAAACACACTCTACTACTTGGCAAGAGGTAGAGGATGAAGAAATAGGAAGTGGGTTCACTTTAGAATTTGATTTCTCACTCTTTTCATCAAGTTGCCATTGATGAGGAAAGATTTTTCTTCAAGAAGAAGATGAAGAAGAAGAAGATAATATTATCATAAGTTCTTAAAATGAAAAGGAAAATCAATACTTATCATAATACTAACCTTAGTTTAGTGTAGAGAATAGACCATGGTTAGATATGATGGTTAGGGTTAAGCAAGAGACAAGAATGGTGGACTAGGTCAAAGATTCATGAAGCTTCAACTAGCATCCAAAGAAAGCCACCATTCATATATTTTGCAAAATAAATAAAAAAAATAAATAAATGATAAAGAAAAAGAAAACCCTAACCATTACACAACCATGGTTTAAACTTTACACAAACTCAAGTTAGCTTGTATCATCAAACATGACACAAGCTTGCGTACAAAAGTATATCACATATACATTGTGCACTTCAAGTGAGAAAATCCATTTAAAGTGAACCAATACTAGTTAATGCAAAGTAATATATCAAATATATAATTCAGCATTAAATCATTAAATCAACACTTGATTCAATGATCCGGTCATGTCGCACACAACCGACTCGTATACAATGTATCGATTTATCGAATCAATCCTTGATTCGATAACTAGGTTATATCGCATACAACCAATCGTCACATTCATCGCGAGAATGAAATACGGTATCACATACACGCATTATTCTCGGTCCCGCACATATCTCATATGCGCACCTATTTCGTTTCGCTTGAGCCAGGAAACCTCTGTGTAGGACTCTAAAGACTCGTCAATACGCCGGCAGCAGGTGATGATCATATCAAACACCCACAAGCCGCAAGCGGTCTGCTAAACGTAACGGCCACCCAGGTATTGAGTGATCAGAAGATCGACGAGCAAGCCCGCTCACACTCCTGTGAATCCAACCAGTAACACTTACCGTACAGTCCGGTCTGATCGTCTGATATGTCGCATATCTCGCCTAGGGGTGGTAAACGTCAGACCCCAATAGCTCGATAAGTCGTGTCGATATGAGGTCTATAACAGTTCGAGAAACTACTGGTAACACTTACCAGTAAATCTCAGCAACCCTGGCCAGGGATTTCCGGTTATAGCCAATCGAACACAGCGCAACATCAACCCCCTATACCGGGAGAGACGAATCCCTTCCTATCGCTCATTGCCTCCATGTGATTCGGGACTGTACCCAAAAACCACCGTTTTGCATGCCCTCTTGGACGTGGTAAGGTGGAAATCAAAGCACAGTGGGAACCACACAAGACTCTATGACGATCTCGGGTCAACAGACTACTCTGTACTAGTGTCACCAAAGAACTGCCATCTGACGTAAGGTATAATACCATCTGGGAGTTCTCGGCGAGTCCGTCCAGTGTACCCAGTCTCCACTGAGCACCCGTATATCATCTCTGATGTCAAATACCAATGGATATGGGATCATCCATCGCCCATCTGTATGGGTCGAGAAGGTATACGCTAGTCTACTCTGGTATATCGATGCCCCATCTCGATACACCCACGACTAGGGACTTTGAAGGATGTACTTATAGACTATCTGTCCCCACTAGTATGATCTGCATCATAGTCCAGGTGGTCAAGTACACATCCTAAGGGCTTTACCAACATGTAACAGAAAGACAATCAGTGTACACGTTAAGGTAAAGAGCAACCAGATAGCATACTATCATGTCGAGCAAGAAAGTCCTCCCTATATATGTCCCAGCATCCACTACAATATACATCATATGTATAGCAATAGCCTCTAGGGCATATATATAACTAACAGAGAATTGACCATGGTTACTAGGAAGGGTTAGGGTTAAGCATGAAGACAAGAATGGTTACAAAGTCAAAGCTTCATGAAGCTTCAACTAGAAACAAATAAAGCCACCATTCTGATCAAAATCTTTTCCAAATAAATAAATAAACAAATAAATAAATAAATGAATAAGTAAAACCCTAATCATCTTTTTAACCATGGTTTGATTCTTTACACTTAACCAATTAAACATACATCATCAAACATGATACAAACATGTGCACAAAAGTATATCACATATACAACTTGCACATCAAGTGAGAAAATCCATTTAAAGTGAACCAATACTAGTTAATCCAAAGTAATATATCAAATATATAATTATACATTAAATCATTAAATCAACACTTGATTTAACGATCCGGTCATATCGCATATAACCGACTAGTATCCTATGTATCGATTTATCCAATCAATGATTCGATAACTAGGTCATATCGTATACAACCATTTGAAACATTCATCGCGAGAATGAAATGCGGTATCGCATACACGCATTATTCTCGGTCCCGCACATATCTCTTATGCGCTCCTATTTCGTTTCGCTTGAGCCAGGAAACCACTGTATAGGACTCTAAAGACTCGTCAATACGCCGGCAGCAGATGATGATCATATCAATCACCCACAAGCCGCAAGCGGTCTGCTAAACGTAACGGCCACCCGGGTATTGAGCGATCAGAAGATCGACGAGCTAGCCCGCTCACACTCCTGTGAATCCAACCAGTAACACTTACCGTACAGTCCGGTCTGTTCGTCTGATATGTCGCATATCAAGTCTAGGGGTGGTATACGTCAGACCCCAATAACCGATAAGTCGTGCCGATGTGAGGCTCATAACGGGTCGAGAAACTACTGGTAACACTTACCAGCAAATCTCTGATCAGCCGTGGCCAGGGACTTCCCTGTTACGGCCAATCGAGCACTGCGCAACATCAACCCCCAATACCGGGAGAGACGAAACCCCTCCTATCGCTCATTGCCTCCATGTGACTCGGGACTGTACCCAAAGACCACCGTTTTGCACGCCCTCATGGACGTGGTAATGTGGAAATCAAATCACAGTGGGAATCACACAAGACTCTATGACGATCTCGGGTCTACAGACTATCCTGTATAAGTGTCACCTGAGAACTGCCATCTGTCGTGAGGTATAATACCATCTAGGAGTTCTCGGCGAGTCCGTCCCGTGTACCCAGTGTCCACTGAGCACCCGTACACCATCTTTGATGTCAAACACCAGTGGATATGCGATCATCCATCGCCCATCTCATGGGTCGAGAAGCGTATACGCTAGTCTACACTGGTATATCGATGCCCCGTCTCGATACACCCACGACTAGGGACCTTGAAGGATGTACTTATGGACTACCATGTCCCCACTAGTATGATCTGCATCATAGTCCAGGCAGTCAAGTACATATCCTAAGGGCTTTATCAACATGTAACTATAAGACAGTTTAAAGAGACAAGTGTACATGTTAAGATAAAGAGCAACTAGATAGCATACTATCATATCGAGCAAGAAAGTCATCTCTATATATGTCCAAGCATTCAATATAATATACATCATCTGTACAATACTGGCCACTAGGGCATACATACAACTAACATAGGCAGTCTCATCCGCCTGAGAGATACTACGGTTTTCTCATTGACAGGGATATAGAGGATTGCATCATTGATAATGATGAGCCGACTAGCTTCCAGCAGGCCATTCAGAGCACTGACTCGGTAAAATAGCTAGATGCAATTGTAGGGTTCCTAGGCACTCTTGTGAAGGTTCATAAAGCATCAAACATGCCCAAATTAAATTTTAGATATGCCGAACAACCCAAAGCCGGGATCTTTGCTAGATTATTAGGGTTTAACATGCAAGATAACATCTTTAAACCTAAGTGTGAGGGATTACAACCTTTGTAGTCTGCTCCTTCGGTTTACAAGCTCCGAGTAGAAGTCTCTTCACCACGATCCACTATCTCCCGGACTCCATAGAGGCTCCACGACTCGAACGATCCATGCTAGCTTGTAGTGTTCCGCTTCTCCGATGATCTACGTCGATGTTGCTATAACCCAAGCTTTCTCACTCTAATGAGGTGAACAACCTAATCTAATAGGCTAGATTAGATGAGGATGATGGAGTAGTATTTATGCTTTCTTTTTATATCATTTTCTCACAATAACTCATCACAAAAGAATTCACAAGTGAGCTCTCTCTCAAACTCAAGAGAGAAGAAGATGAAGAATAAAATGAGAATAATCCTTTTGTGATACATAGTAGATAAGAGTATATGATTGATTATAGAGCCATGGTCAAGGATGAGAGACTAAACCTTTGTAGAGAATAAACTAGAGTTAGGGTTTGGTTAGGTCAAGAATGAGTCATGGATAAGTATCAACCATAATATCTTAACCAAGACAAAAGGAAATCCTTCTAGAAAGAGCAAGAAGGAACTGACCCTAATCAAACCCTAATCTCTTTTTATCATTCCTAAACATGTTTCATAATAAATCATATCATGTCACAATAATATATATCACATATATATTATATATTTGCAACAAAAGAAAATAATACAATTAACATATATCGCATATATATCAATGTATTAATCCGGTGAGAAAATGAAATAATAAAGCGAGCCAATATTATATAATGTAATACAATATATCATATATATCATTATACATTAAATCAGCGAATCAACACTTGATCCGACGATCCGGCTATATCGAATATAACCGACTAATATATCATGTACCGATTCATCGAATCAACACTTGATCCGATGTCCCGGTTCATATCTAAATATCGCGAGAATACAATACGGTATCTCATATCGCATTATCCTCGGTCCTGCACATATCACATATGTGCCTCTACTCCGTTTTGCCTGAGCCAAGAAACCTCTGTGTAGGACTCTAAAGAATCGTCTATACGCCGGTAGCAGGTGATGATCATATCAAACACCCACAAGCTTCAAGCGGTCAGCTAAACGTAACAGCCACCCAGGTATTGAGTGATCAGAAGATCAACAAGCTAGCCTGTCCGTTCTCCTGTGAATCCAATCAGTAACACTCCCGTATAGTCCGGTCTGTTCGTCTGATATGTCGCATATCAAGTCAAGGGGTGGTATACGTCAGACCCCAGTAACCGATAAGTCGTGTCGATGTGAGGCTCATAACAGGTCGAGAAACTACTGGTAACACTTACCAGTATATATCAGCCCTGGCCCAGGACATCCAGTTATAGCCAATCGAACACAGCAAAACATCAACTCCCTATACCGGGAGAGACGAATCCCCTCCTATCGTTCATTGCCTCCATGTAATTCGGGACTGTACCCAAAAGCCACCATTTTGCACGCCCTCTTGGACGTGGTAAGGTGGAAATCAAAGCACAGTGGGAATCACACAAGACTCTATGACAATCTCGGGTCTACAGACTACCCTGTACCAGTGTCACCAGAGAACTGCCATCTGACGTATGGTATATCACCATCTGGGAGTTCTCGGCGAGTCCGTCCAGTGTACCCAGTCTCCACTGAGCACCCGTACACCATCCTTGATGTCAAACACCGATGGATATGGGATCATCCATCGCCCATCATATGGGTCAAGATGCGTATACGCTAGTCTACTCTGGTGTATCGATGCCCCATCTCGATATACCCTCGACTAGGAACATTTATAGGATGTACTCATCGACTATCATGGCCCCACTAGTATGATCTCATCATAATCCCAGTAGTCGAGTACAGATCCTAAGGGCTTTATCAACATGTTAGAGAAAGACAGTAAACCAATACATGTCAACATGTTAAGATAAAGTGAAACCAAATAGCATACTATCATGACGAGCAAGAAAGTCCTCCCTCTATATATCCAAGCATCCATCATAATATACATCATATGTACAACAATGGCCTTTAGGGCATATACATAACTAACAATCTCCCACTTGCACTAAGGCCAACTGCTGTAGTATCTCATACGTAGCATCCCGAATAATCTCTCAAACTGTATCTGGGAATGACCATCGTGAGTGGATCCGCAGTGTTATCCTTCGTATCTACTCTCCAGACCTCGATCTCCCGGCGATCAACTATCTCTCTGATCAGGTGATGCCGCCTCAGAATATGTCTGGACTTCTGATGGGACCTGGGTTCCTTGGCCAAGGCCACAACTCCATTGTTATCGGAATACAGAGGTATTGGATGCTCAATGGATGGAACCACACCAAGTTCGATGATGAACTTCTTCATCCAGACAGCCTCTTTGCAGCATCGTTGGCAG
This sequence comes from Agapanthus africanus, assembly GCA_030015575.1. NCBI lineage: Eukaryota > Viridiplantae > Streptophyta > Magnoliopsida > Asparagales > Amaryllidaceae > Agapanthus > Agapanthus africanus. Next base: position 224,973,296 of record JASDDO010000029.1, read on the forward strand.
CGATGTATTCAGCCTCCATCGTCGAGTCTGCAATGGTATCCTGTTTGGAACTTTTCCAACATACCGTCCCTCCATTGAGGATAAAGGCAAATCCCGAGTGCGACTTAGAGTCGTCCTTATCACTTTGGAAGCTGGAATCGGTAAAGGACTCCACCCGGAGTTCTCCGTTACCATACACCAAGAACATGTCTCTAGTCTTTCGCAAGTACTTGAGAATGTTCTTCACAGCTGTCCAGTGACTCTCTCCAGGATCCGCTTGATACCGACTCACTACACTTAGTGAGTATGCTACATCGGGTCTGGTACATAGCATCGCATACATGATAGAGCCTACTGCCGAAGCATATGGTATCCCTTGCATGCGAGCTCTCTCCAAATCTGTCTTGGGAAACATCTCTTTGGATAGAGTGAGTCCAGAGATCATGGGTTGGTTCCCACGCTTGGATTCTTCCATACTAAACCTCTTTAGTATGGTTTCAATGTACCTGGATTGGGACAATCCCAGTATCCTTTTGGATCTATCTCTATAGATCCTAATCCCCAATATACAGGAGGCATCACCTAAATCTTTCATTGAGAATCTTTGTGATAAGAAGAGCTTGACTGATTGCAGCATAGAAATATCATTTCCTATCAAGAGTATGTCATCCATGTACAATACGAGGAAGACAACCTTACTCTCTGCTACCTTCTTATAGATACAAGATTCATCTATGTTTTTGATGAAGTCAAACTCTTTGACTACTACATCAAAACAGATGTTCCTACTCCGCGATGTTTGCTTTAACCCATAAATGGATTTAAGCAGTTTGCACACCTTTCCGCTGCTCCCACTATCTATGAAGCCCTCTGGCTGAGTCATGTACACGCACTCTTCTAAATCACCATTTAGAAAGGCGGTCTTAACATCCATTTGCCAGATTTCGTAGTCATGGTATGCAGCAATGGCAAGTAAGATCCGGATGGACTTAAGCATAGCCACTGAAGAAAAAGTTTCGTCATAATCCACACCTGGTCGTTGACGAAGACCTTTTGCTACAAGTCTAGCTTTGAAAGTCTCAACTTTTCCATCTACACCAAATTTCTTTTTAAAAATCCACTTGCTCCCAATGGGTTTTACCCCTTCTGGAGCATTTTCCAAAGTCCATACTTTATTGGTGTACATGGATTCCATCTCAGATCGCATTGCATCCCGCCATTTCACAGAGTCACCACTTGTGATGGCATGCTCGAAACTTGTCGGGTCATCATCTTCCATGATGCAATCCTCGCTTCCACCATCAATGAGAAAACCGTAGTATCTCTCAGGTGGACGAGAAACCCTACTAGATCGGCGGAGAGGCTGGGGTTCATCGGATACTACCGAATCCTCTGGTTCCACTAAATCTTCAGTTACATTTTGTGTTGCTTGAACTTCTTCCAGTTTTACTTCAGAGCCACTAATCTCTTTTGCAAGAAATTCCTTTTCTAAAAAGTTGGCATGTTGAGCAATAAACACCTTTTGTTGTTCACTGTGGTAGAAAAAATATCCATTTGAATGTTTAGGATATCCCACAAACTTACATAGAACAGACCGTGCCTCGAGTTTTTCTAGATTTTGCCTTTTGACATATGCCAGACAACCCCATATCTTAACTCGTTTAAGACATGGTCTCTTCCCACTCCATATCTCATATGGTGTAGTAGGTACAGATTTAGTTGGAACTTGATTCAATAGGTATGCTGCTGTCTCAAGCGCATACCCCCAGAAGGAAATAGGTAACTCAGCTGTACTCATCATAGAGCGCATCATATCTAATAGGGTGCGATTCCTCCGCTCTGATACACCATTGTGCTGTGGTGTATAAGGAGGAGTAAGCTGAGAGAATCCCATTCTCTTTTAGATAATCTAGGAACTCTTTGCTCAAGTATTCTCCTCCTCGATCAGATCGAAGGATCTTAATACTTTTGCACGTTTGTTTTTCTACTTCGTGCTTATATTCTCTGAATTTCTCAAAAGCTTCAGACTTGTGTTTCATCAGGAACACATGTCCGAATCTAGAGAGATCGTCAGTGAATGTAATGAAGTAGGAAAAACCGTTCCTGGCATGCGTAGACATGGGACCGCATACATCACTATGTACTAGTCCTAAGAGTTCAGTAACTCTTTCTCCGTATCCACTAAACGGAGCTTTGGTCATTTTTCCTTTGAGACATGAATGGCAAGTATCATAAGATGATAATTCGAACGGATTCAAATAACCATCCCTATGTAACTTAGCCAGTCGTGTCGCATTGATATGACCAAGTCTACAATGCCACAAGAAGGATTAGTTCATTTCTGAACTTTTCCTCTTGTGTGTGTTTTGTATATTGAGGACTGTATTCTGATTTAGAATGAATATGCCATTATGTAACGAGCCTGATGCAATCAACTTTTGATCTAGGAATATGTTCATAACATTATCCTTTACTACAAAATTATATCCTTCTTTACTTAATAAAGAGACTGATATAATGTTGCACATCATGTTCGGTATATAACAGCACTCATTTAGAATCAGTGTATTACGACTAGGCAATACTAGGTCATATTCGCCAACTGCTTTGGCTGCAATACTTGCACCGTTCCCTACTTGAACGGAATGATCACCTTTTCCCAGTTCTCTACCTTTGCGTAGCCCATGTAACAATTTACATATATGGGATCCTGATCCGGTATCTAATACCCAGGACGCAGGGTGAGCTGAGAAACAGTTCTCAATAACTAACACACCTGAAGAAGATGCATCAACATGCATGTTCTTTTGGGCGGCTTGAGAATCCAGATATTCTCCTATTCTCTGTTCAGTCTTATAACTCTTATAAGAAAGAACGAGTCCAATGTTTCCCTGCTCAGTATAATAAGCTGATTCAGTCAATACATCCATATTATTATCTTGATTATGGCCTGACATGGTCGCTACCTGGAGAGAGAGAGAGAAGAAAAGACTTTAGCGTATGCTCTTGCAAGGTTGGATTGATTATTATCTTATCAAATCAGGATGTCTCCCACTGTTTTTATCAAATCTACCTTCAAATCCTAAAAGGTAAGATTAGCCGGGATTAATTACACCCTACAATTTCGTCAATCATTCAGCCAGATCAGTGTCGGTACTTGAGGGAGGTTCCCCGTGCTTTCGCACGGACCTAATTAAAGTAAACCTCATTTTCCCAGAGGCGTAACCCCGTTAACACTTTTCTAGACACCTACTTGATCGGCTAATTGCCCTGTGTAAAACTCTCCCAGGAGTAACACTTACTCGTAGTGGGTATCGGGATCCAACTATCTCATAGGAGGTATACAATCTCATTGCAAATTTCAACACTTGAAATTCCCGATAATTATTTTGCCCCTGGTGTGTTATGACCTTGACAGAGGTCAACAAACCATAGTGCACTAGTCAAGTTCAACCCGTCATTTCTTGATTGAATCAAACCCACTCGCACGACCCTTGACAGAGGTCAACAAGGTCGTACGACTACCCTAATCCAATCACATCACATGCTTTACAGATAATTACTAGTCAGCTACCGCACACTACGCCTTGACAGAGGTCAACAAACGCAGCATGAATACTAAATAGTCTTTATCTGAAATGACGAAGGGCAACGATAGGTTTTTCTGAAAACCTATTTCGTAATGAACTTGATATCGTCGTAGAATCAAGTGAAATTTTGAAATGGAGTGTTTTTTAGGCTTTCATTAGTTTCACTAAAGAGGTCACTCCCGGTGAAGGGATCTCGGCCCTTTCCTCATCGAATAAGGTGCAGGACATATCATATTTATCGCTGTGCAAAGCAAAACTCTAAAAGCAATCAAAAGACAAACCGAGTTTTGTAGCATCTGCCAGTTTCGCTAAAGAGGTCACTCCCGGTGAAGGGAACTCGGCTCTTTCCTCATCCAATAAGGTGCAGGGTATATCATATATACCGCTATGCAAAGCAAAACTGTAGCTACCCTTTTTATAAAGTTTTGATTCTACAACATCTTTTAGGTTTCTTTTCTTTTTATTAATCTCATTAATAAAAAATCCCATCAGCTTATGCTTCCTAAGCATCACAGAAGAAACGAAAGCAGTAATATTTATATATCAGCATATATATATATATATATATAGTATAAGCATTCGTCTCAGGCAGTAATATGATCTCATCACAGAACATTGCAGCAGAAGAACATATATGAAATATTGGATATACCAGGACGTCCGTGTTTTCAATACGAGCTGGTATAAAACACGGATTCCATGGTCGCGATTAATAGCCAAACCCACATCCCTAGACCACTACGAGAGCGGCAAGTAACACTGCCAATTCTAGGATTAGGAGACCCGGTCTCGACTGTTGGAGATAGTGCCCTCAGAGTCAATTATTGGATCACAGGCACATGATTGCAATGATTGAGGGAGGACCTATCCCGGTAGGACAGTCTTACTCAAGATGATAGTATGCTATCTGGTTTATCTTTATCATCGTATACTGCTTTAGGTGACCTGACAGGTCGCTATTACACGTTGATAGAGCCCCTAGGATTCTTGCTTGTCTGCCAGCAGTATGAGGGCGATCATATACATGAGAGCTGGTAGTCTATAAGCACATCCTTAAAAGGTCCCTAGTCGTGGGAGTTTCGAGACAGGGCATCGATACTCCAGAGTATACTAGTGTACACATTCGAGACCCCGACGAGGGGCGGTGGCCGGTCTCACAAGCCACTGGTGTCAGTTGGTTCACCTAAAATATATACAGGTGCTCATTGGGTTATGAGTACACCGGACAGGACTCGCCGGGACCATGCTAGTTGGTTTTATACCTGATGTCAGATAGCAGTTCCCTGGTGACATGTGTACAGGTTAGTTCATCGACCTGAGGATCGTCATTTGTCTCGTGTGAGTTCCTACTGTACTTTGATTACTACCCTACCACGCTCAAAGGAGACGTGCAAACTGGTTTTAGTTGGGTACAGTCCCGAGCCACATGGAGGCAGTGAGCGGATCTTCGGGGGTTCGTCTCTCCCGGTATTGGGGGTGAGGTCGCGCTGTGTCTAGGAGAGCCATTACGCGAAGTCCTTGGCCAAGGCAGGAGATTTACTGGTAGGTATTCCAGTAGTATCTCAGGGTGTTCTGGGCCGATCTCTGACACGACTTGTACCGCTTTTGGGGGTCTGAATTTTACCAACCCCTAGGCCCGCCATGCGATGCTCATAGACGAACGGACCGGACTGTACGGATATTGTCACTGACAGGCTCAGTAGGGTGTCAGGATGAGTTCGTTCATCGACGTCCCTTTTGGTCAATACCTGGTAGTCCGTCATGTATTGGCTTATAGCTCTGACGTGCTAGTGGTTAAATCCATAACCAAGGTGTTAACGAGTCTTTAGAGTCCCCCACATTCAGTTGCTCAAGTTTTCGGGCGAAAAGCTGTAGAGGCCGTATGGAGATATGGCAGGGTTCGATCAGATACGTGCGGTATTGCACAGATCCTGATCGGACGGTTTTTACTAGCCGGCTTTGGTTTAAGCCTGATCCTAGTATAGTACAGTGTAGATTTTGTCTCTTTGCATTTGTATTTCAGTCGGAATACAAATGCGGGTATGTATACACAGTATCGGGGTTTTCCTGTAATTTATTACGGGACCAGTTTTCTGGAGTTGCCAGTTTGCTTTTCGTTTCAGCCATATTTCTTTGTATCATTCAATGGCTGATGTTTGGTGGAGGAGGGCTTATTTGCATTTGTGCAAATAAGCATTTGTGGAGGGTGTTCTTTGCATTTTGTTGCATCATGATGGGTGCACCATCCTTTGACTTGATTTATCCATCATGGCTTGACTTTTGTGTGACATGGTTTTGATAATGGTTGTGGTTGAGTGTGGATATGGTTGTGTTCATTGCTTTTGATCATCATTCTTTTCTTGCATCATGATTGATACACATCCCTTTGGACTTCACTCACTCTCTCATTATTCATTCCATCCTCACCTTGTAATGGCCGGCCTTGGCTCTTTGGGGGGCTGCCCAATATTTTTGGGTGGGGATTTTTGTTCATTAGCATTGCACAAAATCCATTTTAGCTCCATCTCCAAAACATCATTCCTCCACCATCTCAAAAGGCAACTTCCATAAACCCCAAAGTGAGACATGAGCACTACACATTCTACAGCAAATCTTGGGCACGTCGACTCGCCAGCTTCGTGCCTGAGTTGCCTCGGTATAGAGGTGGGAGCCCGTAAAAGAAGCCGGCGACGTGGTGCCCTCCCGGTGACGTGGTGGAGAACGGACATTCCGCGGGAGATCGGGACGACGACGAGAAGACCGGAGGACACGGATCACTCGGTATATCTCTCTTCCTATCTTGTAGTTAGCTAGGACTAGTTTAATGGCACGATCCGGATTTATAGTGCGCGGTGGTGCCGGTTTGAAAAGTTATTGTAAATCACCGCTTCCGCATTCCGGCGTCGGATTGACTGCCGGGGCGCCGCGTGCACTTACAGTGGTATCAGAGCCTCGCCATTAACATAGTCTAGCTTTGTCTAATGTGTTTTATGTTTCCGATCGAACAAAATTCCAAAATCTGCGTTTTCTCATGCATCAGTTAATGTCGATTTTTTTCTGGCTCGAAAATTTTTTCAGTACATTTCAGAATGATGTGCAGGGAATTAAAAGAATTCTGTAGAAATTTGATCATGTGATCGCTCTATACGACCGCGGAACCGCGGCCAAACCCATGCTTGGGCCGCGGTTCCGCCGCAGTATTTACAGATCAGTGTGCCAAATTTTTCCAGAGATCTCCTGTGATGAAAATAGGGGTTTTGGAATATTAATTTTGCGCCCAGAATTTCTTGATGTGCTACAGTAGTACTTGGGGGCCCACTTGGTAAATATTGATTGATCGGATATTTTAAACACATTAGTTCACAGTATTTACATTATATCTGCGACCGTGAATGTCACTTGATCGGTAAATCCTGTCTAGCTGCAATAGCCCGATTAGACGGATTTGCGAACGTGACTTTCACGTTGATGTTCTGTGTATTGCTGTGATGTAGCGGATCGGTCGTGGGGGATAGCCTGGTTGCAGTGGTAGTACAGTTTTGTTGTATTATGTACATTTGATATTGCGGGGCGAGCGTCCGACATATGGACTGCCGTCACTGCCTGTTTGTATTATTCTTTTGGGGCAAGACCAGGTTGCGGTCGATGTACCCGTTGTATGTATATTTTACTTTCTGTACTAGGATTGCCCCGCGGAGGGTTGCACGGATAGCCGGGTTCTAGAGGGCAACGATCCCGCATCTCATGGCATTGAGACGGAGGGGGCTTCATTCTAGAATTGGCGGGCTATTCACCGCACTCGTAGGGGGTACAGGTTGACCCAGGAGGAGTGCCCAAGTTACCGGATTCCATGAAGTGCTGGGTGGTCCATTCACGTTGCTGAAGGGGGCTGCCTCGCTTAAGGTTTTGGCGGGTAACTTGCCGCGCCCGTAGGGGTCTAGGATTTTCATTGCACCGGCTATCCACACGACCAGGGGAACGTCGGGTTTCAGCGGCTCTGTGAAACCCGGGGATCCCAGATATCTGTATTGTTCTGTCATGTTGTACATTTCTGTGATGTTGCATTTTATCACGCCTTGAGCGAAAATTATATATTGATATATATACTAGTAGATGTTGTATATGTTTAGCATCCGCTCTAGTCCAGTCCCCGCTCTGTCGTTAGTTAGCTAACCTAACGGGTAATGACGGGACCCAGTGTCGAATGCGGATGGCATATACGTACCTCAGTATAGTTTCGTTCTTTGTGGTGTGATCAATTGATGGGACTGCATTGATTCGGATTAATGCAAGTTAAAAACAAACGTAATCTGATGTTGTTGGAACATTTTTCAAAAAGCTGTTATTTGCAAGGACGTTCACTTTTGTTTTGCACAGTGGTATTCAGTTGGAATATCCTGCTCCTCAGTCGACGAGGCAAGGGCCGAATCCCTTCACCGGGAGTGACCCCTTGGACAAAAGTTTGCGTCAGGCAATAACTTCACTATAGCCAATTACTTTTGCTTTGCATCGTGGTATTCAGTTGGAATATCCTGCACCTCATTCTACGGGGAAAGAGCCGAGATCCCTTCGCTGGGAGTGACCTCTTTAGCAAAGGTTTTCGTCAATATATTTTTAAAAGCTATCCGGTTCCTTCAACGATATCAAGTACATTACGTTAAAGGTTTTCGCCAGAAACCATTCGTAGCCCTCCGTCGTTTCATATGGGTAGTCAATAGTATTCAAGCTGTGTTTGTTGGCCAAAGTCAAGGAACAGTGTTTGGTAACTGTTGGGTATTCATATGCAGTATAGATAGATGCGTTGGTTTGGGACAGTCGTATAGCCTTGTTGGCCTTCATCAAGGGCTTGTACGGGTGGGTTCAAATTAACCTGCACAATGACGTGTAGAACTTGACATGTGACTTATGATTTGTTGGCCTTCGTCAAGGTCATAAGAGCATGGGGCATAAATCACATCGGGAGTTTCTAAAGAAACTGAAACTTTCCAGATATGCGCATACCTTCTGGAGTATGATAGCGTGAGCGGATTCCGTCACGTTATCACGCGGTGATAGTTGGATCTCGATTCCCACTGATGAGTTGGTTTACTCCTCGGGTGATCCCGACTAATTCTTCTTTTAGGTTTGGAGGAGAATTTGACGGTGCAGTGGGAGGTTTCCACATTAGATAAAGTGATAACCATTCTGATCTAGGTTAGAGTGCACGCTGTGTGTTTCTTTTCTCTCTCTCTTCGGCAGCGACCATTGACCCGACCCTAAGACTATGACTCAGAGACCAAAATTAACCGAACCTTCTTAACACTGGCTTTTAGATTGTCAGAGTTGCAGACCTCATTGCCACTCCTACTTTTACCCTTTTCTCCAGAACACCCCGTATTACTACGAACGTCCACTTCCATTGGACAAAACCATCGTATGGTTATATACGAACTCGAAGGAATTTATTCGAGGATGGTTTCCGGTTCTGGAGAAATCGAATAGGACTATTCAGTTGTCTTTTCCTTCTACCTTTTCTCAGGTTGCGAGTACCCCTTAGATTAGGGGATAGTTCACCTATTATGCAAATTGGATAGTATTCTTGCAAACCTTAGGCTGGTGCCGAACGGTGGGGAATGAAGAAAACCAATTAGCATAACGATGGTGTGCATAAGGTATTAAGTAAAGACAAAGAAAGGGATTAGTAAGAGGGCAAAGTAAATTGCGACTGATATTCACGACCAAACCAAGTATTTCATTACCACTCCCACTTCACCTTTGTATTTCTCCAGGACACTCCGTATCACTATGAAGATCCACAGTTTATTGGATACTCCATCGTATGGTTATATACGAACTCGAAAGGAACTTGTTCCAGTTCGGGGATGGATTCTGGTTCAGGAGAAATAGGAATAAGGTTTATTCGGTTGTCTTTGATCTTCACCTTCTCTCGCATTGCGAGTGCTCCTAGGATTAGGGCAGTATACCCATTATGCTTATTGGATAGTCTTCTTCAAAACCATAGGCTGGTGCCGAATGGTAGGAAAGGAAGAAAACCATTTGGCCTAAAGGAGTGTGCAGAAGGTAATGACTAAAGACATATAAAGGGAATTGGAGAGGTGGCAAAGAATTACACGGTTATAGTCGTGAATCTGGATAATGGAAGAGGCATTACTAGGAATACCAGGATACCCCATCGAAACATTTCAATGTTTCAGTTTCACTGTGTACTGTTAAAGGAAAACTGATTTCCCGATTAGATACTTACTTCAGGGTATGTATTTACTATGTATGATTCTCACATCTGTATGGTTTTACAGATGATGAGTGGGAGTGAGTTGTTAGGAATTGGGTGATCATCCTCATTGTATCGGAATTCGTTGTAATTGGTGATATTTGAGGAAGTCACCTGGGTTGTTTGCCGGACGGCAAATATTTGGTTTTGAATATCCGTTGTTATGTACCAATTTCAAATTGATATATCTGTACGTCTAATTTTATAGAGTGAGATATAACTTTTTGAAATTATGTCTATGATATTTACCTATATCAGTTGATGGTTAGGTAAGGAGCATTAAACAGTGGTGTAATTCTTCTTAACCATAAGTACAGTTTTCAACCTACGACACACAGGGAGTGAGTTATTAGACTCAAGGGACTTGTACAGAGTATTGTATATTGTCCAGTGTCCATTAGGACAGAGGGGATAGTCCTCGTACTATATTCAGTTTACTTATGACTTCTCTAGTTCTTAGACAAGTGTTTCGTAGAAACACAGGGTCCAAGTTTTGAGAAGTTATAGGTATAAGAGTAAAGTAGAGAACCGGATGTTGCAAGTATCGGGATTCTTCAAGGTGATCGAAGATGTAGATACTTGTGTAGGGTATTCAGATGATAGTAATGATTAAGAGAACTTGCTTCTCTTTCAGGTTACGCATAATTGGAAGCATTCCTAAGTTGAGTAACGCCGATCGGCGTCTCTTCCATTTAGTTGACATGCACTGGAGACAGCCGCATGATTTGAATTTGGTTCAATTAAATCAGTGCCTCTGTTTCTATTTTGGATATAGAACGGTTCATATCTTAACGATGTTAAGGTATGGGGAGTTGTTTGGCATATGCTTAAAACCAGACTCTGGATAACACAAGGCACGTTTCTGTAATGGCTGTTTGTGGGTTGACCCAGGCTATGACGAGGGTTGATTTTCTACTATCTGGAAGATCGATAGTAATATTGTTCTAGACTCGCCACAGTTTTAATAAAAATGGATTTTTTCAGAAAACAGTAGTGGGAGTATGGTAGAACTGGAAGTGATTCCATAACCACAAACGATTACTGAAGATTTTGATAGGAACCTAAAGATTCAATCTGGTTTGACATTCCATTGGCCACTCCGTAGATACGGTGGGTAACTTCAGGCACCCGAGAGGTACTCCGGTAGCCTCAAGGACGGTGACAGGGAGGTTCTTGTTTACCCACACTTGCCATTGCTGTTGTTCCAGGCTGCGAGACCCGGCGGGAGGATGAGTATAGCGTCGTTCTAAACTGGCTTTAGAAGTGTACGTCTATATGACTCTGCCAAAGGATTGTCGTGGTCAGTGGGAGCAGCAGAAGCATGGTGGACAAGTGGCTTATGTCTATTTATAGACTAAATCAGATATAGCGGAGATAGATCATCTATTTCTGATGTGACGGTCATAGGTTTGACTTCATCAGAATAGGGGATGGATCTGTTAAGAAGGTAGTAGGGTGTGATGTCCAGGTATTTGGTTGACATACACAGAGTAGGAAGTGATATTCCTATACTACGATCGGTTATACTTTGGTCGTCACACAGTGGTTTCTCCACATGGTACTTGGACATTAAATCAGACATACTGGTTACTAGATCTATGGTTTTAGATCTAGATTTGGGTGGTTTCCCAATTAAGGGTAATTAGTGTAAGTCCATGCTACCTCTCCCGGTACTTTCGGGCATGCGGAAATTGGTAAAAAACGATTTTTATAGAGGTGGTAATATGGACCTATAACCCGGATCTTGGTTAAACATCTAACTAACAACCTAACTACGAGTTTCTAACTACTCGGTTAGGGGGTTATACCTTGCTTGTCTTGAACTCCTTCGTCTTCAAGCTCCGATGGTGGTCCAGATTGGCTTCTTCCCGTCGTCTCCGTACGCCGAAGATAGATCCACCTGAGAGCTCCAACCTTTCGCTCCTTCTTCGAACTTTGAAGAAACTAGTTCACTCGGTTTGCTAAACCTTATGAACTAGAATAAGTAGAGAAGAGTTTTTATGGGATTTTATCTATGGTTCTTGATTCTTAACTCATGAGATATGTGAACCATAGAGTCAAGAGAGGGAGCAAGAGGAAGAGGGTGAAAGCAAGAGCAAGAGAGCTTAAGAACAAGAGAGAGAATGAGCAAGTAAGAATCAGCAAGTCTTTTGTCTTTCACCCTCTCATAATCCAAAACCATCATAACTCATTATACCAAATCAAGTGTTATGTGATGGTTGAAGCAACCATAACCATATCATTTCATGCACTCATTTTGCACAAATGAGCAAGCAAGCAAAAGACTTTGCCATGAAATGATGGCTATGGTTATCATGATGGTCAACTAGTCAAGCCTAGTCAACCGGTCAACAAAGTCAACAAGTCAACAAAAGTCAACAAGTCAACAAAAGTCAACAACCATGTCACCATAATGTTAGTTATATGTATGCCCTAGAGGCCATTACTGTACATAGGATGTATATTGTAGTGGATGCTGGGACATATATAGGGAGGACTTTCTTGCTCGACATGATAGTATGCTATCTGGTTACCCTTTATCTTAACGTGTATGCTGATTGTCTCTCTGTTACATGTTGGTAAAGCCCTTATGATCTGTACTTGACTACCTGGACTATGATGCGGATCATACTAGTGGGGACATGGTAGTCCATAAGTACATCCTTCAAAGTCCCTAGTCGTGGGTGTATCGAGACGGGGCATCGATATACCAGAGTAGACTAGCGTGCACCTTCTCGACCCATACAGATGGGCGATGGATGATCCCATATCCATTGGTGTTTGACATCAGAGATGATATACGGGTGCTCAGTGGAGACTGGGTACACTGGACGGACTCGCCGAGAACTCCCAGATGGTATTATACCTCACGTCAGATGGCAGTTCTCTGGTGACACTGGTACAGAGTAGTCTGTTGACCCGAGATCGTCATAGAGTTTTGTGTGGTTCCCACTGTGCTTTGATTTCCATCTTACCACGTCCAAGAGGGCGTGCAAAACGGTGGTTTTTGGGTACAGTCCCGAGTCACATGGAGGCAATGAGCGATAGGAGGGGATTCGTCTCTCCCGGTATAGGGGGTTGATGTTGCGCTGTGTTCGATTGGCTATAACAGGAAATCCCTGGCCAGGGTTGCTGAGATTTACTGGTAAGTGTTACCAGTAGTTTCTCGAATTGTTATAGACCTCATATCGACACGACTTATCGAGCTATTGGGGTCTGACGTATACCACCCCTAGGCAAGATATGCGACATATCAGACGATCAGACCGGACTGTACGGTAGTGTTACTGGTCGGATTCACTGGAGTGTGAGCGGGCTTGCTCGTCGATCTTCAGATCGCTCAATACCCGGGTGGCCGTTACGTTTAGCAGACCGCTTGCGGCTTGTGGATGTTTGATATGATCATCATCTGCTTCCGGCGTATTGACGAGTCTTTAGAGTCCTACACAGAGGTTTCCTGGCTCAAGCAAAACGAAATAGGAGCGCATATGAGATATGTGCGGGACCGAGAATAATACCAGTATGTGATACTGTATTCGATTCTCGCGATGTGACATTGATCGGTTATATGCGATATAGCCGGGTTATCGGATCAAGTGTTGATTCGATAAGTTGTCACTAATGATACTAGTCGGTTATATGCGATATGACCGGATCGTTAAATCAAGTGTTGATTTAATGATTTAATGCATAATTATATATTTGATATATTACTTTGCATTAACTAGTATCGATTCACTTTAAATGGATTTTCTCGCTCGGGTGTGCACATTGTATATTCGATATAGTTTTGTGCACTTGCTTGTATCATGTTTGATGATACATGCCTTATGGTTAAGTGTTAAGAATTAAACTATAGTTAAGTGGGTGATTAGGTTTTTTGATTTCATTTTATTCATTTATCTTTTTGGAAAAAGAAAAGGCAAAATGAGGAAAATGGTTGCTTTCTTTTGTTCATTCATGAACCTTCATGAAGACTTTGACTTTTTGACCATTTTGTCTCATGCTTAACCCTAACCACTCACTTAAACCTTAGTTAACTCTCTACATCTAACCATGGTTCAATATATGATAAGGATTGGTTTTTCTTTTCTTTTCTAATTAATCTTATCTTATATTTTAGCTTCTTCTTCTTCTTCCTTCAAGTGAAGAAAAGCTTGACCATCAATGGCAACTTGATGATATGAGTGAGAAATCCAATTCTAAAGTCTACCCACTTCCTATTTCTTCATCCTCTACCTCTTGCCAAGTAGTAGAGTGTGTTTACTTCACAAGTTTCATGACTTGGTGAAGTTGTGAGCTTGATCTAGCGATGCCTCGACGTAGATCATCTTCGGCATGGACATCGACGACCTAGCTTGCCCATTCTCCGACGAAGCCGACGCTAGAGCCCGGATTTGATTTGGACAGCGGAGAGGACTTCGTTGCAGAGCTATGGAGGTGGAGCACCGGATCTACAAAGGTTGTATTTCCGTATCTCTTAGTTAATTGTTAACTAGTTAGCTTTTTCGCCTAGATTTCTAGCCAACGATCCGTAGCCGGGTCTCTCGGCATCTAGAATTTTTGAAATTGGCATGGTTGATGCCTTGTGAGACCTCACTAGTGTGCCTAGGAACCCTACAGTGGTATCAGAGCCTAGCTAGAGCCTTAGGCGAAGTATAGACGGATTTTGAAGTCCGAACGACCCAAAACCGAAACCCAAAATATGCTCTCTGTACATTTTTTATTTTCTGGGATTTTTCCAGATTAAAAATTGCCAAAAAATTCAGCAGGTAATCCTAAGAGTTACTGTGAAGTACGTAATTCTAAATCCACAAAGTAAGCACGGAACCGCGCCCCAACCATTGTACTAGCGGCGGTTCCGCGGCCACACTGTAGATTTACAGTGTGTGGACTGCACAGCAATTCTTTTCTTGTAGTGCTGAGTCTTCTGGATATTTTTAAAATTTATTCAAGAGTTGAATTTTCTGGAGTTGTTTTGGGGATTCGGTGTTTCGATCGGAGTATCAAATTTTGTCTGTGTGGCTTTCCGGATAAATTTTAGAATATGTTAAAAAGTTCGACCGGATATAAATACCTAATTTTTCCCCTGTCGGGAAATTTCCAAGTGTTGGATCTTTCCGTAGTTTAACGACGTTCTAAGTAGTGCAAGTAACGCGATGGACCCTCTAGAAGACAACAAACCTTAACTCGATTATGTGACCGTCTTGAACTGCCCTTTGAACCTTCGGGTTTGGGGCAGTACGGCGTGCCACATGTGAGGCGTTGGCTTGACCCTTCTACGGCTGGACCGTTGGTACTGAGGCATGAACTGAATGTTGTTAGACTTATTTCATGTGTTGACCTGTTTCGGGAAAACTTGGGTGTTCGAATGTTCAATCGGAAAGTTTAACATTTTCTGTTTATCCGGAATGGGATACAATAATTGGAATTCACAAGTAGTTATGTGATAACTGAATGAATGTTATAAACATAGAAGTTTAGTCTCACTTGATCGGTTGCCACGGAAGTTTGATGCGATCAAAAGTCCGTCGCAATCACGTAGCGTACGCGGATACTCGCCGGGTAAACTTAATAGACAGCCTCACTCCATAGCCCCGACCAAGTGACTGTAGGAGAACCCCGTCGCCGAAAGCATCCGTTCGGGTGCTCGCGGCAGCGGTGTTCCGCCTTGGTGCACTTCGTCGACGGTATCGGGGGTGCGGCCGCCTACTAAAGTTTGCGACGAGTATTCGATCAGACTGTCGGGAGTCTTGTTGAATTACCCGACTAGATATTGAAAAGTGTTTTCGATAATGAGACTAAAATGCGGGGTTTATAATTGTTAGGCATGCGATGTCTAAGGAATTCATTTGGTCAGGCATGCGATGTCTGAGGTGGTTGCGGATTCCAACTGTTGTAGTTTTACACTTTCTTTTCTGTGACCGTAAGTGTAATATGTGATATCGCCGGTTTCGTTGCTATATGTCAACGACAATTGGGATGCGCATATTTACTTACGTTGATGACATGTGTTGTTATGTGTTGCTGGATATGTTATATTGGATCGTCGTGTTTGAATAGCCGGGGGTTTTTATGTGAGATGAGTGTTTTTCATTTTCATTCATGTAAAAAACTTGTATGTAATATTCTTTTATTGGGGCACTTCCAGGTTGCGGAAGTAGTCACCGTTTGTATATTATTTACTTTTCTGCACTAGGATAGACCCAAGGAGTGGAGCACAAGTAACCGGGTTCTGGAGTCCAATGGGAGACCAACTCGAGGAGTCGAGTCCGGGTCTCCTAACTCTAGAATTGGTAGGGTTACTTGCCGCTCTCGTAGGGGTCTAGGGGTGTGGGTTTGGCTATTCATCACGACCGTGGAATCCGTGTTTTATACTGGCTCGTATTAAAAACACGGACGTCCTAGTATATCCAATATTTCATATGTTTCTTCTGCTGCGATATCTGTGATGTGATCATGTGATGTTCTGTGATAGATACAGTATATAGTATATATGATATATTATATAGACGTTACTTATGTTTTACACCCGCGCTAGCCCTGCCCTGCTCTGCCGTTAGTTACCTAACCTAACGGTGCACGAGGGGACATCGAGGCGAATGCGGATGGCATAAGTGTACGTCGTATTTATCTGTGATGTTTAGGTATTTAAATGATGGGACTTCATTAATGTGATTAATGAAATAAAAGAAACCTAAGATGTTGTAGAATCGAATTTCAAAATAAAACAGGAACCTACAGTTCTTGCTTTGCACAGCGGTATATAGGATATATCCTGCACCTTATTCGATGAGGAAAGGACCGAGATCCCTTCACCGGGAGTGACTCCTTTAGCAATAACTGGCAGATGCTACACACTCGGTTTGTATTTTGATTGCTTTTAAGTGTTTTTGCTTTGCACAGTGATATATATGATATATCCCGCACCTCATTCGACGAGGAAAGGACCGACGATCCCTTCACCGGGAGTGACTCCTTTAGCAAAACTAGAAAAGCCTCAAAAACACTTCATTTCAAAATTCATTTGATCCTACAAAGATATAAAGTTCATTACGCAAAAGGTTTTCTTAAAAACCTGACGTAGCCCTCCGTCATTTCAGATAAGTCCTAGTTAGTATTCGTTCTGCGTTTGTTGACTCAGTCAAGGCGTAGTGTGCGGTAGCTGATTAGTGCTTATCTGCAAAGCATATGATGCGATTGGATTAGGGTAGTCGTGCGGCCTTGTTGACTCAGTCAAGGGTCGTGCGGGTGGGTTTAATTCAATCAGGAAATGACGGGTTGAACTTTACTTGCGGTCTATGGTTTGTTGACTCAGTCAAGGTCATAGATCGCTTGGGGCAAAATATTATCGGGAATTTCAAGTGTTGAAATTTGCAATGAGATTGCATACCTCCTATAAGATAGTTGGATCCCGATACCCGCTGCGAGTAAGAGTTACTCCTGGGAGAGTTTTATACATTACAATTAGCCGATCAAGTAGGTGTCTAGAAAGGTGTCAACGGGGTTACGGCTCTGCGAAAATGAGGTTTACATTAATTAGGTTCGTCCGAAAGCACGGGGGACCTCCCTCAAAGTACCGACACTGGCCTGGCTGAATGATTGGCGAACTTATAGTGTGTAATTAATCCCGGCTAGTCTTTCCTTTTAGGGTTTGAAGGAAGATTTGATAAAAAGCAGTGGGAGCCATCCTGATTAGATAAAATAATAACCAATCTATTCTTGCAAGAGCGCACGCTGAGTGTTTTCTTCTCTCTCTCTCCAGGTAGCGACCATATCACGCCTTAATCAAGATAATAATACGGATTTTTAACCGAACCCGCTTGTTATACTGAGCTGGGGAAGGTTGGTCCCGCTCCAACTTATAATTGTTATAAGACAGAGCAGGAAATTGGGGATTACCAGAATTCCCGTGCCGCCCAAACGAAAAGAGTGCATGCTGATGCATCATCTTCGGGTTTGTTCATTATACAGAACCGTTTCTCAGTATCCTTTACGTCCTGGGTATATGATACCAGATCAGCATCCCAGATATGTAATCTGTTACATAGGGCTACAGATAGGTAGAGAACTGAGAACGGGTGATAAGTTTCATGAGGCAGAAAACGGGGCAAGAGTTGCAGCCAAGTCTGTTGGTCACTGTCACCCTGTATTACAATACATTGATTCTGAACGAATGTTATTAGATACCGAACCTGATATACAAAATCATATCTGTCTCTTTATTAGTAAAGAAACGGTAAAATTTTGTATTGTTGGATAATGTTTTGAACATTTCCTATATCAAAAGTTGATCGGTTCAGGCACGTTATCTAAAAGCATTGATGTTCTAAATCAAACTACAGTTCTTAGTATACGGATCACACACAAGAGGAAGAGTTCAGAGATGAATGAATTCTTCTTGAGGCATTGTAGACTAGGTCAGATCAATGTGACCCGACTAACTAGAGTTACATATAGATGCATATTTAAATCAGTTTGAATTTACATCTTGTGAAACTCGCCAGTCATGTCACAAAGATAAGATGACCATAGCTCTGTTTATTAGTAACAGAGAAAGAGTTAGTAAACTCTTGGGATAATACATGTTGATGTATGTATGGTCCCCTGTCAACACATGCCAGGACCGGTTCTTCTTACTTCATTACATTCTCTGATAATCTCTCAAGATTCAGACATACGTTCCTGTTGAAACATAAGTCCGAACCTTTTGAGATATTCACAGAATATAAGTTAGAAGTAGAAAACCAGAATACGGGTATAAGTATTATGTCCTTTGATGTGATCAGGGAGGAGAATACTTGAGCACGGAATTCTTGGACTTTTCTAAAGGAGAATGAGATTCTCTCTTAGCATTACTCCTCCGTATACACCATGGCACGATGGTATATCGGGGCGGAGCAATCACACCCTATATGATATGGTGTGCTCTATGATGAGTATTACTGAGTCACCTATTTCCTTTAGGGAGTTATGCACTTGAGAAGCTGCATACCTATTGAATAGGGTTCGAATCAAATCAGTTACCTACCACTTCATATATGATATGGAAAGGGAAGAGCCCATATCTTAAGTTAGTTAAGATTTGGGGTTGACCGGCCTATGTCTAAAAGCAAAATCCGGACAAGCTCGAGGCAAGGTCTGTAATGTAGAACTGGAAATGTTCCAGCTATACAAACTACAGCACATGATTTGATAGAACCAAAGGATTCAGTGGATTCCAACGAACCTCAGCCTCTCCGCCGATCTAGTAGGGTTCCTCACCCACCTGAGAGATACTTCGGTTTCTCTATGACAGTGGGAGCAAGGATTACATCATGAGATGATGACCCAACTAGTTTCGAGCTGGCCATCAGGAGTGAGACTCTGTGAGAATGGCTGGATGTTTACCGATCTGAGATGGAATCCTTATACACCGACAAAGTATGGACTTTAGTTGCTATATCTGAAGGGTTAAATCCCCATCAGGAGCAAGTATATCTTGAGAAGATTACTTGGTGTACATGGAAAAGTTGAGACTTTCAAATCTAGACTTGTTAAAGGTTTTCGTCATTGACCAGACGTGGATAATGATGAAACCTTTTCCCGTACCTATGCTTAAGTCCATCCAGATCCTACTTGTCACGGCTACATACTATGACTACGATATCTGGTGGTTGGGTGTCTTGACTGCTTTTCTAAATGATGATTTAGAAGAGAGTGTCTATAAGTACACAGCCAGAGGGCTTCGTAGACAATGGGAGCAGCGGAAACGTGTGCAAGATGCTTTATAGGATAAAGCAGGCATCGCGGAGTTGGAACATCTGTTTTGATGGATTAGTCAAAGAAGTTGACATCATCAAAATAGTAGATGAACCTTGTATATACAAAAAGGTAGTAGGGAGTATGGTGATGATCCTCGTAGAGTACGTGGATGACATACTCTTGATAGGGAAGGAGTTTCCTATGCTACGCTCGGTCAATCTCCGTTTATCACAATGATTCTCCATATAGGATCATAATGATACCTACTAACTCCTGGATTTTGGATCTATGAGATAGATCTAAATGGATACTAGGATTCTCACTAGTTGTAGTGAGATGGTATCAATCGATCCTGGGGAGAATCACTGGAAGGGTTCCAGGGTGATAAAGATGACTGAATGTCAGTCGCAGGCATTGTCTTTACTCTCAGTAAAGGGACGGTATGTTGGAAGAGTTCCAAGCTAGATACCGTGGCATACTAGACGATAAAGGCAGGATACATCGCTACTTAAGATGCTACCAAAGAGGCTGTTTGGGTGTATATTGGTTCATGAGATGAACTACGTTCCTACCATTGTGAGACAATGGAGTCGTGGCTCATGCCGAGGAACGCCGGTCCCATCAGTGATCCAGACATATTCTAAGGCAGTATCACTTGATCATGGAGATGGTTGATCTCCAGGGAGATCGAGGTTAGGAGAGTAGACTCAGAGGACAACACAGCGGATCCACTCACAAAGGACTGTTCCCAGAGAGAGACTTTTATGGGATGGTTGAGTATGAGATACTACAACCACTGCTACAGATGGCCCTAGTGCAAGTGGGAGATTGTTAGTTATATGTATGCCCTAGAGGCCATTACTGTACATAGGATGTATATTGTAGTGGATGCTGGGACATATATAGGGAGGACTTTCTTGCTCGACATGATAGTATGCTATCTGGTTACCCTTTACCTTAACGTGTATGCTGATTGTCTCTCTGTTACATGTTGGTAAAGCCCTTAGGATCTGTACTTGACTACCTGGACTATGATGCGGATCATACTAGTAGGGACATGGTAGTCCATAAGTACATCCTTCAAAGTCCCTAGTCGTGGGTGTATCGAGACGGGGCATCGATATACCAGAGTAGATTAGCGTGTACCTTCTCGACCCATACAGATGGGCGATGGATGATCCCATATCCATTGGTGTTTGACATCAGAGATGATATACGGGTGCTCAGTAGAGACTGGGTATACTGGACGGACTCGCCGAGAACTCCCAGATTGTATTATACCTCATGTCAGATGGCAGTTCTCTGGTGACACTGGTACAGAGTAGTCTGTTGACCCGAGATCGTCATAGAGTCTTGTGTGGTTCCCACTGTGCTTTGATTTCCATCTTACCACGTCCAAGAGGGCGTGCAAAACGGTGGTTTTTGGGTACAGTCCCGAGTCATATGGAGGCAATGAGCGATAGGAGGGGATTCGTCTCTCCCGGTATAGGGGGTTGATGTTGCGCTGTGTTCGATTGGCTATAACAGGAAATCCCTGGCCAGGGTTGCTGAGATTTACTGGTAAGTGTTACCAGTAGTTTCTCGAATTGTTATAGACCTCATATCGACACGACTTATCGAGCTATTGGGGTCTGACGTATACCACCCCTAGACAAGATATGCGACATATCAGACGATCAGACCGGACTGTACGGTAGTGTTACTGGTCGGATTCACTGGAGTGTGAGCGGGCTTGCCCGTCGATCTTCAGATCGCTCAATACCCGGGTGGCCGTTACGTTTAGCAGACCGCTTGCGGCTTGTGGATGTTTGATATGATCATCATCTGCTGCCGGCGTATTGACGAGTCTTTAGAGTCCTACACAGAGGTTTCCTGGCTCAAGCAAAACGAAATAGGAGCGCATATGAGATATGTGCGGGACCGAGAATAATACCAGTATGTGATACTGTATTCGATTCTCGCGATGTGACATTGATCGGTTATATGCGATATAGCCGGGTTATCGGATCAAGTGTTGATTCGATAAGTTGTCACTAATGATACTAGTCGGTTATATGCGATATGACCGGATCGTTAAATCAAGTGTTGATTTAATGATTTAATGCATAATTATATATTTGATATATTACTTTGCATTAACTAGTATCGGTTCACTTTAAATGGATTTTCTCGCTCGGGTGTGCACATTGTATATTCGATATAGTTTTGTGCACTTGCTTGTATCATGTTTGATGATACATGCCTTATGGTTAAGTGTTAAGAATTAAACTATAGTTAAGTGGGTGATTAGGGTTTTTGATTTCATTTTATTCATTTATCTTTTTGGAAAAAGAAAAGGCAAAATGAGGAAAATGGTTGCTTTCTTTTCTTCATTCATGAACCTTCATGAAGACTTTGACTTTTTGACCATTTTGTCTCATGCTTAACCCTAACCACTCACTTAAACCTTAGTTAACTCTCTACATCTAACCATGGTTCAATATATGATAAGGATTGGTTTTTCTTTTCTTTTCTAATTAATCTTATCTTATATTTTAGCTTCTTCTTCTTCTTCCTTCAAGTGAAGAAAAGCTTGACCATCAATGGCAACTTGATGATATGAGTGAGAAATCCAATTCTAAAGTCTACCCACTTCCTATTTCTTCATCCTCTACCTCTTGCCAAGTAGTAGAGTGTGTTTACTTCACAAGTTTCATGACTTGGTGAAGTTGTGAGCTTGATCTAGCGATGCCTCGACGTAGATCATCTTCGGCATGGACATCGACGACCTAGCTTGCCAATTCTCCGACGAAGCCGACGCTAGAGCCCGGATTTGATTTGGACAGCGGAGAGGACTTCGTTGCGGAGCTATGGAGGTGGAGCACCGGATCTACAAAGGTTGTATTTCCGTATCTCTTAGTTAATTGTTAACTAGTTAGCTTTTTCGCCTAGATTTCTAGCCAACGATCCGTATTCGGGTCTCTCGGCACCTAGAATTTTTGAAATTAGCATGGTTGATGCCTTGTGAGACCTCACTAGTATGCCTAGGAACCCTACACATAATAATTAATTAATATAATAGTTAATCACATATCATATTCTCATTAGGGTTGAGCAAAAAGTCAAATAGTCAACGGTCAACTGTCAACAACCCTAATGAGAATCCGCTGCCTCTGTCTTCCCGTCATCTGTGCATACACACCCGCATCCGCGTTCCGAGGAACACGAATGCATACTGGATAAATCCAATCCCAAAAAGGTACACTAGGATCTGGCTTAAACCAAAGCCCACTAGTGTAAACTGTCCGGACACTGTACGTGCACAAGTGCACGGATGTGACCGAACTCTGTCGCAAAACCATGCGACCTCTACCCTTTTGCCTAAAGGCGAAAAGCTTTCTGTGTGGGACTCTAAAGACTCGACACTACGCTGGCAGTGGGTTTAACCACAGACCGCAAGCGGCACTAGCTGTGCATAGCGGTCCCCAGGTAATGCCGACAAGAAGACTGACGAGGCGAAACCCATCTGTACTCCTACTGAGCCTGAATGTGACATTCTCCGTACAGTCCGGTCTGTTCGTATGATACATCGTATGGCGGGCCTAGGGGGCGGTAAACGTCAGTCCCCCAATAGCAGTACAAGTCGTGCCGGAGCGAAGCCCAAAACACCCTGAGATAACACTGGAAGCCTACCAGTATATCTCGTTTGCCCTAGCCAGGGACTACTCGTGTAATGGCTCTCCTAGACACAGCGCGATGTCAACCCCCAATACCGGGAGAGACGAATCCTGTCTAACCGTCACTGCCTCCAAGTGCTTTGGGACTGCACCCAACTACTACCTGTTTGCACGGCTCCTTTGAGCCGTGGTAGGGTAGTAATCAAAGTATAGTGGGAACACACTCGAGGCGAAGTGACAGTGTCAAGTCAGCGGACTAAGCTGTACTCAAGTCACCTGGGAACTGATAACTGACGATAGGCATAATACCAACTAGTCAGTTCCCGACGAGTCCTGTCCAGTGTACCCGTAACCTAACGAGCACCCGCATACTATCTCAAGTACGACGTACTGACGGCTATGGGACAGACCGTCTCCCACACTGGGATGAGAAGCGCATGCGCTGGTCTACTCCGGAGTATCGATGCCCTGTCTCGATAGTCCTGCGACCAGGGACCTGCATAAGGATGTGCTTATAGATTACCCAGCCCCACTAGTGTGATGGCCATCACATCGCTGGTAATCAAGCAAAGATCCTAAGGGCTCCACTAATGTGTATAGGCGATATACTAAAATAAACACATGTACACATTGAAGTAGAAACAAACCAAGTAGCATACTACTATTTTGAGCAAGATTGTATATACAAGGTGAATATCCCAAGCTTCCATTAAGTAATATACAAACTAGTATGATACAGTAATGGCCTCTAGGGCATAAACACTAACAATCTCCCACTTGCACTAAGGCCATGTACTGGCGTATCGAAGACCTATCATCTCGATCAGCCGCTCGAACTGAGTCTGGGGCAGGGCCTTGGTGAATGGATCTGCAGTGTTATCTTCTGAAGCGACTCTCCGAACCTCGATCTCCTGGCGATCCACGATCTCCCTGATCAGGTGATACCGCCTCAAGATGTGCCTGGATCTCTGATGGGACCTGGGTTCCTTCGCTAAAGCTATAGCCCCGTTGTTGTCGCAATACAGAGGTATTGGATCAACAATGGACGGAACCACCTGAAGTTCTTTCAAGAACTTCCTCATCCAGACAGCTTCTTTTGCGGCATCAGATGCAGCGATGTATTCCGCTTCCATCGTCGAGTCTGCAACGGTTTCCTGTTTGGAACTCTTCCAACACACCGCCCCTCCATTGAGGGTAAAGAAAAACCCCGACATGGACTTGGAATCATCCTTGTCACTCTGGAAGCTGGAGTCAGCAAAAGCCTCGATCTGGAGGTCTTTTCCGCCATACACCAAGAACATCTCCTTAGTCCTTCTCAGGTACTTGAGAATGTTCTTTTCCGCTATCCAGTGTTTCTCCCCAGGGTTTGACTGATACCGGCTTACCACACTCAGTGCATAAGCTACATCCGGTCTGGTACACAACATCGCATACATTATAGAGCCTACCGCAGAAGCGTAGGGTATAATAGACATGCGATCCCTCTCCAAATCAGTCTTGGGAGACATCTCTTTAGAGAGGGTGATCCCGTGACAAGCCGGTAGGTTACCGCGCTTGGAATCTTCCATACTGAATCTTTTCAGTATAGTGTCGATGTACCTGGACTGTGAAAGTCCTAATATCCTTTTGGATCCGGATCCCCAGGATGTATGAGGCATCACCCTGGTCTTTCATGGAGAACCTGTGCGACAAGAACCCCTTGACAGATTGTAGCATAGGAATGTCATTTCCTATTAAGAGAATGCCATCCACGTATAAAACGAGGAATACTACAGTTCTCGCTACAAATCTACTATAGATGCATGGTTCATCTGGATTTTTGATAAAGCCAAATTCTTTGACCGTCTCATCAAAGCAGATGTTCCAACTCCGCGATGCCTGCTTTAGTCCATAGATGGACTTAAGCAACTTGCACACCTTTCCGCTGCTCCCACTCTGAATGAAACCCTCTGGTTGGTCCATATAGACACACTCCTCTAAATTTCCATTTAGAAAAGCGGTCTTTACGTCCATTTGCCAGATCTCATAATCGTGGAAGGCATCAATGGCAAGAAGGATCCGAATGGATTTCAGCATGGCTACTGGAGAAAAGGTTTCGTCATAGTCCAAGCCAGGTCTTTGACGAAAACCCTTTGCTACCAGCCTAGCTTTATAGGTCTCAACCTGTCCATCTACACCAATCTTCCTTTTGAAGATCCACTTGCATCCTACGGGTTTTACCCCGTCTGGAGCAATGTCCAACGTCTATACCTTGTTGGTGTACATGGACTCCATTTCGGTCCGCGTTGCATCCAGCCATTTCACTGAGTCAACGCTCTGAACGGCCTGCTGGAAGCTAGTAGGCTCATCATAATCTATGATGCAATCCTCTCTATCCCCGTCTATGAGAAAAAAAACTGTAGTATCTCTTGGGCGGATGAGTCTGCCTACTACTCCTGCGGAGCGGCGTAGGAATGTCCTGTTCTTTTGAACCTTCTGGTTCCACTAAGCTTTCAGTAATAGTCTGTGGTTCTGGAACTTCTTCCAGTTCTATTGTGCTCCCACTTATCTGAGTTTCCAAAAACTCAGTTTCTAAGAAGCTGGCATGCTGAGAAACAAAAACCTTTTGTTCCTCAGCGGAATAGAAAAGATACCCCCTGGAGTTCCTTGGGTATCCCACAAACTTACACTGTACTGAACGTGCCTCAAGCTTGTCCGCATGCTGCTTTTTTACAAAAGCTGGACATCCCCATACCTTAAGATACTTAAGACAGGGTTTCTTCCCAGTCCACATCTGATATGGGGTGGTAGGCACAGTCTTGGTGGGAGCCTTGTTCAAGAGATACGCAGCTGCTTCTAGTGCATATCCCCAGAATGATCGCGGTAACTCAGCGTTACTCATCATGGACCGAACCATATCCAATAGGGTTCGGTTCCGTCTCTCCGATACACCATTATGTTGCGGAGTGTATGGAGGAGTAAGCTGAAAGAGAATACCATTCTCTCTTAAGTAATTCAGGAATTCGGCACTTACGTATTCTCCACCTCGATCCGATCTTAGAATCTTGATACTTTTGCCGGTTTGTTTCTCTACTTCATTCTTATACTCCTGGAATTTTCCAAAGGCTTCGGACTTATGTTTCATTAAGAAGACATAACCGTACCTTGAGAAGTCATCCGTAAAAGTAATGAAGTAAGAATAGCCGCTTCGAGCATGTGTAGACATTGGACCGCACACGTCACTGTGTACGAGTCCCAAGAGCTCGCTCGCTCTTACTCCATGTCCAGTAAACGGAGTCTTTGTCATCTTTCCTTTGAGACAGGATTGACAAGTGGCATACGATTGATATTCGAACGGATTCAAATATCCTTCTGTATGTAACTTAGTCAACCTTCTCTCATTGATGTGACCCAGTCTACAATGCCACAAGAAAGTCTGATTTATTTCCGGAGACTTTCTTTTGTGTGCATTCTGGACATTAAAAATCTGTGGTTGGTTCAATACGTATATACCATTACTCAATGTACCTGACCCAATCAGAACTTGATTAAGGTGAATGTTTATAACATTACTTACAAACGCAAATTCATAACCTTCTTTAGAAACTAAAGATACAGAAATGATATTACAAGTTGCGTTGGGTACAAAAAAGCAATTATGCAAAACCAAAACATGTCAATCTGACATTCCCAGGTGATAGTCCCCCACGGCTTTAGCATCCATGCTAGCTCCGTTCGCAACTCTGAGGGTCATGTCACCTGCCTTCAAAACTCTACGGTTTCTCAACGCCTGCAAAGAATTACAGATATGAGATCCTGATCCGGTATCCAATACCCAGGAAGTAGAGTTTATTGAAAGACAGTTTTCAATAACATACACACCTGAAGCTGAAGCTGCAACCTGCTTCAATTCCTGTGTTCTGGCCTTCCAGGCCCTGCAATCATTCTTCCAGTGTCCTTTCTTATGACAATAGAAACATACTTCCTTATCCACAAGCTTCCCCGCTTTCTTTGTTGCTTTTGCTTTTCCCTTCGTATCCACTTTACTAACACCGCCCCTTGGTTTGGCGGGGGCTTTCTTCTTCTTTCCCTTGGCTTTCGCCTTGGACCTAGAAGAAGATGATCCTCCTACAAACAAAGTGGATGTTTCCCTACTTTTTTGTAGGGTGCCCTCTGCGCTCCTCAGCATGTTGAGGAGCTCTGAAAGTTCAACCTCTTTTTCTTGTAGGTTGAAGTTCAGTATAAACTGGGCGTAAGTGGAAGGAAGGGACTGGAGAACTATGTCCGTATAGAGCTCACTCTCCAATGTGTTCCCTAGGTCCGCGAGCTCCTCAATGTAGCCGATCATCTTTAGCACGTGCTCGGCTACTGATGATCCGACGGCCATCTTTGCCGAAAATAACTTTTTCGACGCTTCGTATCTTGCGATACGAGATTGCTCTCCATACAGTTCTTTTGTATGGAGAAATATGGATTCCAGGTCCATATTCTCGTGCCTCCTCTGATGTTCATTGTCCATCGGGGCAAGTACGAGGCACTTGGCCTTCACGCTATCAATCTCCCAAGTCTTGCGGATTTCCTTATCCGCGACGCTGGAAGTGGGACCAGGGACAGGGGGAGCTTTGGTGGTAAGAAGATACCCCAGCTTGTCGTAAGTGATTGCCATTTTGACATTCCTGAGCCAATCTTTGTTGTTTGGCCCTGTCAGTATATTTTTATCTAGAAGTAACTTAAGTCCAGTCATGTCGATTGGTCGCTGCAATTAGGAGAGAGAAGAAGAAACACTCAGCATGATGCTCTTGCAAGTTTAGAGTGGTTTTTAATTTGTCTAAACAGGATGGCTCCCACTGTTTATCGAATCCCTCCTCAAACCATAAAGGAAGAATTAGTCTGGATCAATCCCACCGCACAATACTTGCTTAACTGTTCAGCCAGGCCGGTGTCGGTACTTCGAGGGAGGTTTTCCAACGCTTTCGCGAAGTTCCTTAATTAAATAACCTCTTTTCCCTGGGGGCGTAGCCCCGCTAACACCTTTCTAGGCACCTACTAGGTTTATAGCATTGATCGTTTAGTGAGAAATTTCCCGAGGAGTAGCATATACTCACAGTAGGATCGGGATCCAAATATCATCGCGTGACGAAACTGAAGGAATCCTACCAGAATCATCACACTCCAAATGGTATGCAAATCTAGCAAGTTTCAGTACTTATGAAACTCCCGATGTGGATTTTTGCCCCATGCTCTTATGACCTTGACGAAGGTCAACAAATCATAAGTCACATGTCAAGTTCTGCCCGTCATTATCCAGGTTAATTTGAATCCACCCGTATATACCCTTGACGAAGGTCAACAAGGTAATGCGAATGTCCCAAACCAACGCATCTATCTATGCTACATATGAATACCCAACAGCTACCAATCACTATGCCTTGACGAAGGTCAACAAACACAGCTTGAATACTATTGAATATTCATACGAAACGACGGAGTGCTACGAATGGTTTTGGCGAAACCGTGAACGTAGTGAACTTGATATAGTCGATGGAACGAGATAGCTTTTAAAAGGAGTGGCTCAAGCTCCGCATTTAAAAGTTGGTTTTAAAAAGAACCGAGTGGTTTTTCGAAAGTTTTTCGACGACTTTAACTTGGTTTATTATCTTGCATTAGTTCTTTTAATGCGTGATATTCTTGCATTAGTTCTTTTAATGCGTCCCATCATTTAATCCTACCATTGCAAAAAACAACCAAAATATGACATACGCTTATGCCATTCGCATTCGCCACGGGGCCCCGTCATTACCCGTTAGGTTACTTAACTAACGACAGAGCGGGGGCTGGGCTAGCGCGTCTGTAAAACATAAGCAACGCCTAAATAATATCATATATAGATATACTGCAATGATAAACATTTCAGATCACAGATGAATACATTGGATATACTAGGAATCTGTAATTCGCACGAGCCAATAACGAAAAACAGATTACACGGTCGCGGTGAATAGCAAATACCCCACCCAAGACCCCTACGGGTGCGGCAAACTACCCGCCAAGTACCCGAAGCGTAGCAACCTCCCTCATCTCCATGAGTAGGCCACTCGACACTTCGGCATACCCGGTAGTTTGTGCACCCCCTCCATGGGTCTATCCTAGGAGCAAAAACAGTAAAAAGAAATTATACAATGACGGCTACAACCCCGACCCGGTTGTGCGGCCATACAAATAATTATTACATCAATTTACAAATTTACATGAATTGAAAGAAAAGAAAACTCTCGTCTCACAACCCCCGGCTATTCACCCGCGACAATCCAACATATTCATATATACATTCCAGCAACATTACAGATCACAGATTTGTATAACCCCCACTAATCGACATATAGTGATTAGTAGACGTTCAATACAAATATCACATTACAGAAAAAACCCGTTAGCTCAAGTCTTTAAGAAGTTTGATCAAAAATACGGATTTTCGGGACCCTAAAAATAAAATTTTCGTTCTGGAAAATCTGGGCAGAAAACACATATACCAAAAATCCCAAAACAACCCCAAAATAACACTGCACCAAAGATGGACCTCGGCCGAGTCAACTCGGCCGCGGATCCGCAGCGGGAGGGTGCTCCCGCCGCGTTTCCGCGGCTCTTTGAATCGATCGTTGGACCATTTTTGGTGGTTATTCTAATAAAACCCTGAGCCGATTTTAGAGATGAAAATAATCAACTTTTGAACAGTATAAAAATCGACAGAAACTTGAAATTCTCGGGTTCGTTTTCGGGACTTTTTCTTTGATCGATCTTCTAGTTACTTGCTAACATGTTAGATAGAGTTTAACTAGGCTCTGATACCACTGTAAGTCCATGCTACCTCTCCCGGTACTTTCGGGCATGCGGAAATTGGTAAAAAACAATTTTTATAGAGGTGGTAACATGGACCTATAACCCGGATCTTGGTTAAACATCTAACTAACAACCTAACTATGAGTTTCTAACTACTCGGTTAGGGGGTTATACCTTGCTTGTCTTGAACTCCTTCGTCTTCAAGCTCCGATGGTGGTCCGGATTGGCTTCTTCCCGTCGTCTCCGTACGCCGAAGATAGATCCACTTGAAAGCTCCAACCTTTGGCTCCTTCTTCGAACTTTGAAGAAACTAGTTCACTCGGTTTGCTAAACCTTGTGAACTAGAATGAGTAGAGAAGAGTTTGTATGGGATTTTATCTATGGTTCTTGATTCTCAACTCATGAGATATGTGAACCATAGAGTCAAGAGAGGGAGCAAGAGGAAGAGGGTGAAAGCAAGAGCAAGAGAGCTCAAGAACAAGAGAGAGAATGAGCAAGTAATAATGAGCAAGTCTTTTGTCTTTCACCCTCTCATAATCCAAAACCATCATAACTCATTATACCAAATCAAGTGTTATGTGATGGTTGAAGCAACCATAACCATATCATTTCATGCACTCATTTTGTACAAATGAGCAAGCAAGCAAAAGTCTTTGCCATGAAATGATGGCTATGGTTATCATGATGGTCAACTAGTCAAGCCTAGTCAACCGGTCAACAAAGTCAACAAGTCAACAAAAGTCAACAAGTCAACAAAGTCAACAAAAGTCAACAACCATGTCACCATAATACTTAATTAATATAATAGTTAATCACATATCATATTCTCATTAGGGTTGAGCAAAAAGTCAAATAGTCAACGGTCAACTGTCAACAACCCTAATGAGAATCCGCTGCCTCTGTCTCCCCGTCATCTGTGCATACACACCCGCATCCGCGTTCCGAGGAACACGAATGCATACTGGATAAATCCGATCCCAAAAGGTACACTAGGATCTGGCTTAAACCAAAGCCCGCTAGTGTAAACTGTCCGGACACTGTACGTGCACAAGTGCACGGATGTGACCGAACTCTGTCGGAAAACCATGCGACCTGTCGCAAAACCATGCGACCTCTACTCTTTTGCCTAAAGGCGAAAAGCTTTCTGTGTGGGACTCTAAAAACTTGACACTACGCTGGCAGTGGGTTTAACCACAGACCGCAAGTGGCACTAGCTGTGCATAGCGGTCCCCAGGTAATGCCGACAAGAAGACTGACGAGGCAAAACCCATCTGAACTC
This sequence comes from Agapanthus africanus, assembly GCA_030015575.1. NCBI lineage: Eukaryota > Viridiplantae > Streptophyta > Magnoliopsida > Asparagales > Amaryllidaceae > Agapanthus > Agapanthus africanus. The sequence continues at coordinate 225,004,631 of JASDDO010000029.1, forward strand.
CTACTGAGCCTGAATGTGACATTCTCCGTAAAGTCCGGTCTGTTCGTCTGATACATCGCATGGCGGGCCTAGGGGGCGGTAAACGTCAGTCCCCCAATAGCGGTACAAGTCGTGCCGGAGCGAAGCCCAAAACACCCTGAGATAACACTGGAAGCCTACCAGTATATCTCGTTTGCCCTGGCCAGGGACTACTCGTGTAATGGCTCTCCTAGACACAGCGCGATGTCAACCCCCAATACCGGGAGAGACGAATCCTGTCTAACCGTCACTGCCTCCAAGTGCTTCGGGACTGCACCCAACTACTACCTGTTTGCACGGCTCCTTTGAGCCGTGGTAGGGTAGTAATCAAAGTACAGTGGGAACACACTCGAGGCGAAGTGACAGTGTCAAGTCAGCGGACTAAGCTGTACTCATGTCACCTGGGAACTGATAACTGACGATAGGCATAATACCAACTAGTCAGTTCCCGACGAGTCCTGTCCAGTGTACCCGTAACCTAACGAGCACCCGCATACTATCTCAAGTACGACGTACTGACGGCTATGGGACAGACCGTCTCCCACACTGGGATGAGAAGCGCATGCGCTGGTCTACTCCGGAGTATCGATGCCCTGTCTCGATAGTCCGGCGACCAGGGACCTGCATAAGGATGTGCTTATAGATTACCCAGCCCCACTAGTGTGTCGGCCATCACATCGCTGGTAATCAAGCAAAGATCCTAAGGGCTCCACTAATGTGTATAGGCGATATACTAAAATAAACACATGTACACATTGAAGTAGAAACAAACCAAGTAGCATACTACTATTTTGAGCAAGATTGTATATACAAGGTGAATATCCCAAGCTTCCATTAAGTAATATACAAACTAGTATGATACAGTAATGGCCTCTTGGGCATATACACTAACACTTAGACAGCATTCTAAGAGTATTTAGAATAGATGACTCCTGGCACGGTAGTGTACTTGCAGGTGATGGAGTCACCCTCTCTAAAGGTGTCTTACAGACTAAAGGGGAGAGGGATGTGCATGATTGGCAGATCATTTGCTTAGGCAATTGAGTCAATCGTGAGATGTCAAGTACTACACCAGATGTTGTTCTTACAGTAAATGCAATAAGTTGATATTGATCCAATCCTGGAGAAACAGTCGGAAGCAGTTTTAGAACATAAGTGGATGTTCAAGGGATATGATAACGACAGCCTCATTCGGGATACAGTTATCATTCCAGGCTTCCAAGGTGACTTGGACGACAGGGAGGTTGTCAGAGTTATAGTTTTCCTTCTGACGAGGGGCAGTATTTTGGACAGGTGGTCCAAGGCAATACTGAGGGTGGCATGGCGCAGGATACTGATTAAGTTCAGTTGACGATACAGTCTAAGAAGTTTGGATTTGGAGTTCATTTATGAGCTATGTCCCATAAGACATCCAGACACATTCTAAGACAGGTATTGCTCATTTCGGGAGATGGCTTTCTCCGCAAACATGAGATATAGAGAGACATAGAAAGAAATATCAATGCGGATCCACTCACTGAGGCTATTCCTCGAACGCAATAGTTTCGCAAACGAGTTTTGTGAGACTGACAAGTAGAGGAGTTGGGTGTTCGGTATCACACGGGCTGTGAGTATGCGACATCGCAATAATTAGCTTTGAGTGCAAGTGGGAGATTGCTGGAGATAGTGCCCTCAGAGTCAATTATTGGATCCCAGGCACGTGATTGCAATGATTGAGGGAGGATCTATCCCGGTAGGACAGTCTTACTCAAGATGATAGTATGCTATCTGGTTTATCTTTATCATCGTATACTGCTTTAGGTGACCTGACAGGTCGCTATTACACGTTGATAGAGCCCCTAGGATTCTTGCTTGACTGCCAGCAGTATGAGGGCGATCATACACGTGAGAGCTGGTAGTCTATAAGCACATCCTTAAAAGGTCCCTAGTCGTGGGAGTTTCGAGACAGGGCATCGATACTCCAGAGTAGACTAGTGTATACATTCGAGACCTCGACGAGGGGCGGTGGCCGGTCTCATAAGCCACTGGTGTCAGTTGGTTCACCTAAGATGTATACAGGTGCTCATTGGGTTACGAGTACACCGGACAGGACTCGCCGGGAACATGCTAGTTGGTCTTATACCTGATGTCATATAGCAGTTCCCTGGTGACATGTGTACAGGTTAGTTCATCGACCTGAGCATCGTCATTTGTCTCGTGTGAGTTCCTACTGTACTTTGATTACTACCCTACCACGCTTAAAGGAGACGTGCGAACAGGTTTCAGTTGGGTACAGTCCCGAGCCACATGGAGGCAGTGAGCGGATCTTCGGGGGTTCGTCTCTCCCGGTATTGGGGGTGAGGTCGCGCTGTGTCTAGGAGAGCCATTACACGAAGTCCTTGGCCAAGGCAGGAGATTTACTGGTAGGTATTCCAGTAGTATCTAAGGGTATTCTGGGCTGATCTCTGACACGACTTGTACCGCTTTTGGGGGTCTGACTTTTACCAAGACCCTAGGCCCGCCATGTGATGCTCATAGACGAACGGACCGGACTGTACGGATATTGTCACTGACAGGCTCAGTAGGGTGTCAGGATGAGTTCGCTCATCGACGTACCTTTTGGTCAATACCTGGTAGCCCGTCACGTATTGGCTTATACCTATGACGTGCTAGTGGTTAAATCCACAACTAAGGTGTTGACGAGTCTTTAGAGTCCCCCACATTCAGTTGCTCAAGTTTTCGGGCGAAAAGCTGTAGAGGCCGTATGGAGATATGGCAGGGTTCGATCAGATACGTGCGGTATTGCACAGATCCGGATCGGACGGTTTATACTAGCCGGCTTTGGTTTAAACCGGATCCTAGTATAGTACAGTGTAGATTTTGTCTCATTGCATTTGTATTTCTGTCGGAATACAAATGCGGGTGTGTATACACAGTATCGGCGTTTTCCTGTAATTTATTACGGTGCCAGTTTTCTGGAGTTGCCAGTTTGCTTTTCGTTTCAGCCATATTTCTTTGTATCATTCAATGGCTGAAGTGGTGGAGGAGGGCTTATTTGCATTTGTGCAAATAAGCATTTGTTGAGGGTGTTCTTTGCATGTTGTTGCATCATGATGGGTGCACCATCCTTTGACTTGATTTATCCATCATGGCTTGACTTTTGTGTGACATGGTTTTGATAATGGTTGTGGTTGAGTGTGGATATGGTTGTGTTCATTGCTTTTGATCATCATTCTTTTCTTGCATCATGATTGATACACATCCCTTTGGACTTCTCTTACTCTCTCATATTCATTCCATCCTTACCTTGTAATGGCCGGCCTTGGCTCTTTGGGGGGCTGCCCAATATTTTTGGGTGGGGAATTTTGTTCATTGGCATTGCATAAAATCCATTTTAGCTCCATCTCCAAAACTTCATTCCTCCACCATCTCAAAAGGCAATTTCCATAAACCCCAAAGTGAGACATGAGCACTACACATTCTACACCAAATCATGGACACGTCGACTCGCCAGCTTCGTGCCCGAGTTGCCTCGGTATAGAGGTGGGAGCCCGTAAAAGAAGCCGGCGACGTGGTGCCCTCCCGGCGACGTGGTGGAGACCGGATATTCCGCGGGAGATCGGGACGACGACGAGAAGACCGGAGGACACGGATCGCTCGGTATATCTCTCATCCCATCTTGTAGTTAGCTAGGACTAGTTTAATGGCACGATCAGGGTTTATAGTGCGCGGTGGTGCCGGTTTGAAAAGTTATTGTAAATCACCGCTTCCGCATTCCGGCGTCGGATTGACGGCCAGGGGGCCGCCGTACACTTACATCGACTCCTCGAGATGGCCTCCCACTGGACCCTAGAACCTGGTTACTTATGCTCCCCTCCTTGGGTCTACCTAATGCGGAAAAATAAATAATATACAATGGTGACATCAACCTCATCCCGGAAGTGCCCCAATAAAAGAATATTACATACAATTGAATTTTACATGAATGAAATAAAAACCCTCATCTCACATAAAACCCCCGGCTATTCAGAACACAGCGATCCAATATAACATATCACAGCAACACATAATATCACATATCATCAACGTAACTAAGTATGCATACACCGATCGTCGTTGTCGTATAGCAACGAAAACCGACAATACAACTACATACTACACTTACGGTCACAGAAAAGAAATTGTAAAACTACAATATTTGGAATCCACAATCACTTTAGACATCGTAAATCCGAAATATCACATACTTCGCATTTCATGCCTAACTCTATGAATTCCACATATTGTATCACATTCCAGATAAATAGACAGTATTAAACTTTCTGATCGAACAATCAAATACCCAAGATTTCCTAAATAGCTCAACACTTGAGCGGAGTTCAAAAGTTCCAGAATACGTCACAGTAGCAACGGTCCAGCCGTAGAAAGGTCAAGCCAACGCCTCACATGTGCCATGCCGTACTGCCCCAAACCCGAAGGTTCAAAAGGCAGTTCAAGACGGTCACATAATCGAGTTAAGGTTTGTTGTCTTCTAGAGGGTCCATCGCGTCACATGCACGGTTTTCCAAAAGATTTAAACCCGAGAAAAATTCAACACTTGAATGATTTTCTTGCCGGGAAAAATTGAGTTAATGATATCCGTTCGAACATTTTAACAGTTTCTAAATATTCGGAAATAATAACGAATTTAAATATTCCGATCGAATCTACGATTACAAAATAAACCCCAGAACACTTAACACTTGAGTCAATTTAAAAATTTCCATAAAATATAACATATAGAAATAGATATTATAGTTCAAATACGATTGCATGTCTCATCTGTACGGCCGCGGAACCGCGGCCCAAGCGTAGTACGGCCGCGGTTCCGCGGTGGATTGTACGGATCATGCACTCGTATTTCACTGTAATTATTCTATTTCCCTGCTGAATTTTTTAGGAATTTTTAATTCAGAAAAATCCCAGTTTTGAAAAAATTTCCAGAAAAGGGGTTAACTTTCGTCGGTTCGGGTTCGATCGGAGTTTTAACTTCGTAAACACGTCGCCTAATACTCTAGCTAGGCTCTGATACCACTGTAGGGTTCCTAGGCACTCTTGTGAAGGTTCATAAAGCATCAAACATTCCCAAATTAAATTTTAGACGTGCCGAACAACCCAAAGCCGGGATCTTTGCTAGATTATTAGGGTTTAACATGCAAGATAACATCTTTAAACCTATGTTTGTGTTGGAGGTAGTGCCCTCAGAGTCAATTATTGGATCACAGGCACGTGGTTGCAATGATTGAGGGAGGACCTATCCCGGTACAACAGTCTTACTCGAGATGATTGTTTGCTATCTGGTTTACCTTTATCATCGTGTATTGCTTTAGGTGACCTGACAGGTCGCTATTGCACGTTGATAGAGCCCCTAGGATTCTTGCTTGACTGCCGGCAGTATGAGGGCGATCATATATGTGAGAGCTGGAGTCTATAAGCACATTCTTAAAAGGTCCCTAGTCGTGGGAGATTCGAGACAGGGCATCAATTCTCCAGAGTAGACTAGTGTATACAGTCGAGACCCCGACGAGGGGCGGTGGCTGGTCTCACAAGCCAATGGTGTCAGTTGGATCACCTAAGATGTATACAGGTGCTCATTGGGTTATGAGTACACCGGACAGGACTCGCCGGGAACATGCTAGTTGGTCTTATACCTGACGTCAGATAGCAGTTCTCAGGTGACATGTGTACAGGTTAGTTCATCGACCTGGGGATCGTCATTTGTCTCGTGTGAGTTCCCACTGTGCTTTGATTACTACCCTACCACGGCTCAAAGGAGTCGTGCAAACAGGTTTTAGTTGGGTACAGTCCCGAGCCACATGGAGGCAGTGAGCGGATCTTCGGGGGTTTGTCTCTCCCGGTATTGGGGATGAGGTCGCGCTGTGTCTAGGAGAGCCATTACACGAAGTCCTTGGCCAAGGCAGGAGATTTACTGGTAGGTATTCCAGTAGTATCTCAGGGTGTTCTGGGCTACACTCCGACACGACTTGTACCGCTTTTGGGGGTCTGACTTTTACCCACCCCCTAGTCCCGACATGCGATGCTCATAGACGAACGGACCGGATTGTACGGATATTGTCACTGACAGGCTCAGTAGGGTGTCAGGATGAGTTCGCTCATCGACGTCCCTTTTGGTCAATAGCTGGTGGCCCGTCACGTATTGGCTTATACCTCTGACGTGCTAGTGGTTAAATCCACAGCCATAGTATTGACGAGTCTTTAGAGTCCACCACACTTTCAGTTACTCAAGCTTTCGGGCGAAACGCTGTAGAGGCCGTAAGGAGATATGGCAGGGTCCGATCAGATACATGCGGTATTGCACGGATCAGGATCGGACGGTTTGTACTAGAGGCCGTATAGGTATATGGCAGGGTTCGATCAGATACGTGCGGTATTGCACGGATCAGGATCGGACGAACATTACTAGCCGGCTTTGGTTTAAGCCGGATCGTAGTATAGTACAGTGTAGTTTTGTCTCTTTGCATTTGTATTTCGGTCGGAATACAAATGTAGGTGTGTATGCACAGTATCGGGGTTTTCCTGTAATTTATTACGGGACCAGTTTTCTGGAGTTGCCAGTTTGCATTCCGTTCCGGCCGGTTTTCCTTTGTTCTTTCCCGGCCGGACTTTTCTGGTGGAGGGTGTTATTTGCAATTGTGCAAATAACTTTTGTGGAAGGGGTTTCTTGCATAAGTTTTGATTTGATTGCATCTTTGCTCCATGATGCATTAATTAAGACATGTATGAGTATGGGTTTAGTGGTGGGGCCGGCCACTGTTTGAGTGGTGTGATGGGCCGGCCACTGTGGGAATGGAGTGGGTTTTAAATTGTATAGTGGTTTAATTTATTAGTGTGCTGGAATGTTTTTGATAAAGGGTTTTCATTCTTTGTTTCATGTTTAATTAATTGAATTTGACTTCAACCACATTCTTTTTCCTGTGAGAAAAATGAGGGCTTGCTTGATTTTTCTCATTTCCAGTGAGCATATAAATGGCTTGGCCGAGCTCATTTGGTAGGATGCTCCATTCTTCATCAAGTTTTGATCAATGAAAATCATTGTGCACAAATTCCTCCATCTTGGCAACCTCATTAACCTCTAAGAGACAACAACCATACACATTCTACAGCAAATCTTGGGCGCGTCGGCTAGCCAACTTCGCGCCCGAGTTGCCTCGGTATAGAGGTGGGAGCCCGTAAAAGATACAGGCGATGTGGTGCCCTTCCGGCGAGGAGGCGACGACCGGAGTTTCCGCAGGAGATCGGGACGACGACGAGAAGACCGGAGGACTCGGATCATTCGGTATATCTCTTCCCATCTTGTAGTTAGCTAGATCTAGTTTAATGGCCCGATCCGGGGTTTAGTGCGCGGTGGTGCCGGTTTGCTAAGTTCGCAAAATTAAAGTTTATCACCGCTTCCGCATTTGGCCGTCGGTTTGACGGCCGGGGCGCCGCCGTGCACTTACAGTGGTATCAGAGCCAGGCCATTAACTTCGTCTAGCTTTGTTTGATGTGTTTTTCAGTTCCGATCGACCAAAATTCCAAAAATCCAATTTTACCTCACATCAGTTTTCTGTTAAAATTTTTTGGTGTCTAAAAATTTTTCTTGTTGTACAAAACTGATGTACAAGAAATTCTAAGCATACTGGAAAAGTTCGACACAGTGAGTCGACAACTGGAGCGCGGAACCGCGGCCAAACGCCCCTTGGGCCGCGGTTCCGCCGCACATTTGTATCCTCACTGCATCATATTTTTCCAGTGGGCTTCTGGGCTTATTTTAGGGGTTTTGGAATATTAATATTGGGCCCAGATTTTCTGTGAGTGCTACACTATTGCTTTGGGGCCCACTTGTTAATTTTTGATCAATCGGATATATTAAACACATTATTTCACAGTATTTACATTATATCTGCGACCGTGAATGTCACTCGATCGGTAAATCCGGTCTAACTGCTATAGCCCGGTTAGACGGATTTGCGAACGTGACTTTCACGTTGATGTTCTGTGATTTTGCTGTGATGTTGCGGATCGGTCGGTGGTGATAGCCTGGATGCAATGCTAGTACAGTTTTGTTGTATTATGTACATTTGATATTGCGGGACGAGCGTCCGACATGTGGACTGCCATCACTGCCTGATTGTATTATTTTTTTTGGGGCACGGCCAGGTTGCGGTCGATGTACCCGTTGTATGTATATTTTACTTTCTGTACTAGGGTTACCCCGCGGAGGGGTGCACGGATAGCCGGGTTCTAGAGGGCAACGGGCCCGCATCTCAGGGCATTGAGACGGAGGGGGCTTCAGTCTGGAATTGGCGGGCTATTCGCCGCACTCGTAGGGGGTACAGGTTGACCCAGGAGGGGTGCCCAAGTTACCGGATTCCGTGAAGTGCTGGGTGGTCCATTCACGGTGATGAAGGGGGCTGCCTCGCTTCAGGTTTTTGCGGGTGACTTGCCGCGCCCGTAGGGGTCTAGGATTTCATTGCACAGGCTATCCACACGACCAGGGGAACGTCGGGTTTCAGTAGTGGCTCTGTGAAACCCGAGGATCCCAGATATCTGTATTGTTCTGTGATGCTGTACATTTCTGTGATGTTGCATTTTATTCACGCCTTGAGCGAAATACTATATATTGGTATATATATTAGTAGATGTTGTATATGTTTTTCATCCGCGCTAGTCCAGTCCCCGCTCTGCCGTTAGTTAGCTAACCCAACGGGTGATGACGGGACCCAGTGGCGAATGCGGATGGCATATACGTACGTCAGTATATTTTCGTTCTTTGTGGTGTGATCAATTGATGGGACTGCGTTGATTCGGATCAATGCAAGTTAAACAAACCTATTCTGATGTTGTTGGAACATTTTTCAAAAAGCTGTTATTGCAAGGACGTTCACTTTTGTTTTGCATCGTGGTATTCATTTAGAATATCCTGCTCCTCAGTCGACGAGGCAAGGGCCGAGATCCCTTCACCTGGAGTGACCCCTTGGACAGAAGTTTGCGTCAGGGCATTAACTTCACTATAGCCGATTACTTTTGCTTTGCACCGTGGTATTCATTTGGAATATCCTGCACCCCATTCTACGGGGAAAGAGCCGAGATCCCTTCACCGGGAGTGACCTCTTTAGTAAAGGTTTTCGTCACTATATTTTCTAAAAAGTTATCCGTTCCTTCAACGATATCAAGTTCATTACGTTAAAGGTTTTCGCCAGAAACCATTCGTAGCCCTCCGTCGTTTCATATGGGTAGTCAATAGTATTCAAGCTGTGTTTGTTAGCCAAAGTCAAGGCACAGTGTTTGGTAGCTGTTGGTTATTCATATGCAGTATAGATAGATGCGTTGGTTTGGAACAGTCGTACTGCCTTGTTGGCTAAAGTCAAGGGTAGGTACGGGTGGATTCAAATTAACCTGGAGAATGACGGGTAGAACTTGACATGTGACTTATGATTTGTTGGCCAAAGTCAAGGTCATAAGAGCATGGGGTAAAAATCACATCGGGAGTTTCAAAAGAACTGAAACTTGCCAGATATGCGCATACCTTCTGGAGTGTTATACCGTGAGCGGATTCCGTCACGTTATCATGCGATGATAGTTGGATCCCGATTCCCACTGATGAGTTGGTTTACTCCTCGGGTGACCCCGACTAATTCTTCTTTCAGGTTTGGAGGAGAATATGAGGTACGGTGGGAGGTTTCCAGAGTAGATAAAGGGATAACCATTCTGATCTTGGTTAGAGTGCACGCCGAGTGTTTGTTTTCTCTCTCTCTTTGGCAGCGACCATTGACCCGACCCTAGATTTTGACTCAGTGACCAAGTTGACCGAACCTTCTTAACATTGGCTTTTGGATTGTCAGAGTTGCAGACCTCATTGCCACTCCTACTTTTACCCTTTTCTCCAGGACACCCCGTATTACTGCGAACGTCCAATTCCATTGGACAAAGCCATCGTATGGTTAGATACGAACTCGAAGGAATTCGAGGATGGTTTCCGGTTCTGGAGAAAACGGATAGTATTATTCAGTTGTCTTTTTCTTTTTACCTTCTCTCAGGTTGCGAGTACTCCTTAGTTTAGAAGATAGTACACCTATTACGCAAATTGGATAGTCTTCTTCCAAACTTTAGGCTGGTGCCGAACAGTGTGGAATGAAGAAGACCAATTAGCCTAAACGGTGTGCAGAAGGTATTAATATTAAGACAAAGCAAGGGATTAGTAAGAGGGCAAAGTAAATTGCGACTAATATTCACGACCAAACCAAGTATTTCTTCGCCAATCCTAAATCACCTTTATATTTCTCCAGGACACTCCGTATCACTACGAAGATCCACAGTTTATTGGATACTCCATCGTATGGTTATATACGAACTCGAAAGGAACTTGTTCCAGTTCGGGGATGGATTCTGGTTCAGGAGAAATAGAAATAAGGTTTATTCGGTTGTCTTTATCCTCACCCTCTCTCGCATTGCGAGTGTTCCTAGGATTGGGACAGTACACCCATTATCCTTATTGGATAGTCTTCTTCCAAACCATAGGCTGGTGCCGAACGGTAGGGAAGGAAGAAAACCATTTGGGATAAAGGGGTGTACAGAAGGTTACGACCAAAGACATATAAAGGGATTTGGAGAGGTGGCAAAGAAACACACGGTTACAGTTGTGAATCTGGATAATGGAAGAGGCATTACTAGGAATACCAGGATACCCCATCGACACATTTCAATGTTTCAGTTTCACTGTGTACTGTTAAAAGAAAACTGATTTCCCGATTTGACACTTACTCCAGGGTATGTATTTACCAGGTAAGATTCTCACATCTGTATGGTTTTACAGATGATGAGTGGGAGTAAGTTATTGGGAATTGGGTGATCATCCTCATTATATCGGGATTCGTTGTAATCGGTGATACTTGAGGAGATCACCTGAGCTGTTTGCCGGTCGGCAAATATTTGGTTTTGAATATCCGCTGTTATGCACCAATTTCAAATTGATATATCTGTATGTCTATTTCCATAGAGTGAGATATAACTTTCTGAAATTATGTCTATGAAATTTACCTATATCAGTGGATGGTTAGGTAAGGAGCATTAAACAGCGGTGTAATTCTTCTTAACCATAAGTACAGTTTTCAACCTACGACACACAGTGAAAGAGTTCTTAGACTCGGCGGACTTATACAGAGTATTGTATGTTGTCCAGTGTCCATTAGGACAGAGGGGTTGGTCCTCATACTATATTCTGTTTACTTTTAACTTCTCTAGTTCTTAGACGTGTGTTTCGTAGAAACACAAGATCTAAATTTTGAGGAGTTATAGGTATTTGAATAGAGTAGAGAACCAGGTGTAGCAAGTATCGGGATTCTTCAAGGTGATCGAAGATGTAGATACTTGTGTATGGTATTCAGTTGATAGTAATGATAAAGAGAAATTGCTTCTGTTTCAGGTTACTCATAATTGGAAACATTCCTAAGTTGAGTAACGCTGATCGGCCTCTCTCCATTTTGTTGACATGCACTGGAGACAGCTGCATGATTTGAATCTGGTTCAATTAAATCAGTGCCTCTGGTTCTATATTGGATATAGAACAGTTCATATCTTAACGTTGTTAAGGTACGGGGAGTTGTCCGGCTTATGATTAAAACCAGACTCTGGACAGCTCAAGGCGCGTTTCTGTAATGGCTGTTTGTGGGTTGACCCAGGCTATGACGAGGGTTGACTTTCTACCATCTGGAAGATCAATAGTGATATTGTTCTTAACTCGCCACATTTTAAAAGAAATGGTTATTTTTCAAAAACAGTAGTGGGAGTATGGTAGAACTGGAAGTGATTCCAGAACCGCAAACGATTACTGAAGATTTGATAAGGAACCTAAAGATTCAATCTGTTTTGACATTCCATTAGCCACTCCGCAGATAAAGTGGGTAACTTCAGGCACCCGAGAGGTACTCCGGTAGCCTCAAGGACGGTGACAGGGAAGTTCTTGTTTACCCACACTTGCCATTGTTGTTGTTCCAGGCTGCGAGACCCGGCAGGAGGATGAGTATAGCGTCGTTCTAAACTAGCTTTAGAAGTGCACGTCTATATGACTCTGCCAGAGGGTTGTCGTAGTCAGTGGGAGCAGCGGAAGCATTGGTGGACATCAGGCTTATGTCTATTTATAGACTAAAGTAGATATAATGGAGATAGATCATCTATTTCTGATGTGACAGTCATAGGTTTGACGTCATCAGAATAGGGGATGGATCTGTTAAGAAGGTAGTAGGGTGTGATATCCTGGTATTTGGATGACATACACAAAGTAGGAAGTGACATTCCTATACTACGATCGGTTATACTTTGGTCGTCACACAGTGGTTTCTCCATAAGGGACTTGGACATTATATCAGACATACTGGTTACTAGATCTATGGTTTTAGATCTAGATTTGGGTGGTTTCCCAATCAGGGTACTTTGACAGCATTCTAAGAGTATTTAGAATGGACGACTCCTGGCACAGTAGTGTACCTGCAGGTGATGGAGTCACCCTCTCTAAAGGTGTCTTATAGACTAAAGTAGAGAGGGATGTGCATGATTGGCAGATCACTTGCTTAGGCAATTGAGTCAATCATGAGATGTCAAGTACCACACCAGATGTTGTTTTTGCAGTAGGTGCAATAAGTTGATATTGATCCAATCCTGGGGAAACAGTCGGAAGCAGTTTTAGAACATAAGTGGATGTTCTAGGGATATGATAACGACAGCCTCATTTGGGAGACAGTTATCATTCCAGGCTTCCAAGGTGACATGGACGACAAAGAGGTTGTCAGAGTTATAGTTTCCCTTCTGACGAGGGACAGTATTTTGGACAGGTGATCCAAGGCAATACTGAGGGAAGCATGGCGCAGGATACTGATAAAGTTCAGTTGACGATACAGTCTAAGAAGTTTGGATTTGGAGTTCATTTATGAGCTCGGTCCCATCAAACATCCAGACACTCCAAGACAGGTATTGCTCATTTCGGGAGATGGTTTTCTCCGCGAACTTGAGATATAGAGAGACATAGAAAGAAACTTCAGAGCGGATCCACTCGCTGAGGCTATTCCTCGAACGCAAGAGTTTCGCAAACTGGCTTTGTGAGACTGACTAGTAGAGGAGTTGGGTGTTCGGTATCACACGGGCTGTGAGTATGCGACATCACAATAATTAGCCTTGAGTGCAAGTGGGAGATTGTTGGAGGTAGTGCCCTCAGAGTCAATTATTGGATCACAGGCACGTGATTGCAATGATTGAGGGAGGACCTATCCCGGTACAACAGTCTTACTCGAGATGATAGTTTGCTATCTGGTTTACCTTTATCATCGTGTATTGCTTTAGGTGACCTGACAGGTTGCTATTGCACGTTGATAGAGCCCCTAGGATTCTTGCTTGACTGCCGGCAGTATGAGGGCGATCATATATGTGAGAGCTGGAGTCTATAAGCACATCCTTAAAAGGACCCTAGTCGTGGGAGATTCGAGACAGGGCATCAATTCTCCAGAGTAGACTAGTGTATACAGTCGAGACCCCGACGAGGGGCGGTGGCTGGTCTCACAAGCCACTGGTGTTAGTTGGATCACCTAAGATGTATACAGGTGCTCATTGGGTTATGAGTACACCAGACAGGACTCGCCGGGAACATGCTAGTTGGTCTTATACCTGACGTCAGATAGCAGTTCCCAGGTGACATGTGTACAGGTTAGTTCATCGACCTGGGGATCGTCATTTGTCTCGTGTGAGTTCCCACTGTGCTTTGATTACTACCCTACCACGGCTCAAAGGAGTCGTGCAAACAGGTTTTAGTTGGGTACAGTCCCGAGCCACATGGAGGCAGTGAGCGGATCTTCGGGGGTTTGTCTCTCCCGGTATTGGGGGTGAGGTCGCGCTGTGTCTAGGAGAGCCATTACACGAAGTCCTTGGCCAAGGCAGGAGATTTACTGGTAGGTATTCCAGTAGTATCTCAGGGTGTTCTGGGCTACACTCCGACACGACTTGTACCGCTTTTGGGGGTCTGACTTTTACCCACCCCCTAGGCCCGACATGCGATGCTCATAGACGAACGGACCGGACTGTACGGATATTGTCACTGACAGGCTCAGTAGGGTGTCAGGATGAGTTCGCTCATCGACGTCCCTTTTGGTCAATAGCTGGTGGCCCGTCACGTATTGGCTTATACCTCTGACGTGCTAGTGGTTAAATCCACAGCCATAGTATTGACGAGTCTTTAGAGTCCACCACACTTTCAGTTACTCAAGCTTTCGGGCGAAACGCTGTAGAGGCCGTATGGAGATATGGCAGGGTCCGATCAGATACATGCGGTATTGCACGGATCAGGATCGGACGGTTTGTACTAGAGGCCGTATAGGTATATGGCAGGGTTCGATCAGATACGTGCGGTATTGTACGGATCAGGATCGGACGAACATTACTAGCCGGCTTTGGTTTAAGCCGGATCCTAGTATAGTACAGTGTAGTTTTATCTCTTTGCATTTGTATTTCGGTCGGAATACAAATGTAGGTGTGTATGCACAGTATCGGGGTTTTCCTGTAATTTATTACGGGACCAGTTTTCTGGAGTTGCCAGTTTGCATTCCGTTCCGGCCGGTTTTTCTTTGTTCTTTCCCGGCCGGACTTTTCTGGTGGAGGGTGTTATTTGCAATTGTGCAAATAACTTTTGTGGAGGGGGTTTCTTGCATAAGTTTTGATTTGATTGCATCTTTGCTCCATGATGCATTAATTAAGACATGTATGAGTATGGGTTTAGTGGTGGGGCCGGCCACTGTTTGAGTGGTGTGATGGGTCGGCCACTGTGGGAATGGAGTGGGTTTTAAATTGTATAGTGGTTTAATTTATTAGTGTGCTGGAATGTTTTTGATAAAGGGTTTTCATTCTTTGTTGCATGTTTAATTAATTGAATTTGACTTCAACCACATTCTTTTTCCTGTGAGAAAAATGAGGGCTTGCTTGATTTTTCTCATTTCTAGTGAGCATATAAATGGCTTGGCCGAGCTCATTTGTTAGGATGCTCCATTCTTCATCAACTTTTGATCAATGAAAATCATTGTGCACAAATTCCTCCATCTTGGCAACCTCATTAACCCCTTAGAGACAACAACCCTACACATTCTACAGCAAATCTTGGGCGCGTCGGCTAGCCAACTTCGCGCCCGAGTTGCCTCGGTATAGAGGTGGGAGCCCGTAAAAGATACAGGCGATGTGGTGCCCTTCCGGCGAGGAGGCGACGACCGGAGTTTCCGCAGGAGATCGGGACGACGACGAGAAGACCGGAGGACTCGGATCATTCGGTATATCTCTTCCCATCTTGTAGTTAGCTAGATCTAGTTTAATGGCCCGATCCGGGGTTTAGTGCGCGGTGGTGCCGGTTTGCTAAGTTCGCAAAATTAAAGTTTATCACCGCTTCCGCATTTGGCCGTCGGTTTGACGGCCGGGGCGCCGCCGTGCACTTACAGTTTGAGGGATTACAACCTTTGTAGTCCGCTCCTTCGCTTCACAACCTCCGAGTAGAAGTCCCTTCGCCGCGATCCACGATCTCCCGGACTCAAGAGAGGCTCCACGACTCGAACGATCCATGCTAGCTTGTAGTGTTCCGCTTCTCCGATGATCTATGTCGAAGTTGCTATAACCCAAGCTTTCTCACTCTAATGAGGTGAACACCCTAATCTAATGGGCTAGATTAGATGAGGATGATGGAGTAGTATTTATGCTTTCTTTTTATATTATTTTCTCACAAGAACACATCACAAAAGAAATCACAAGTGAGCTCTCTCTCAAACTCAAGAGAGAGGAAGATGAAGAATTAATTGAGAATAATCCTTTTGTGATGAATAGTAGATAAGAGTATATGATTGATTATAGAACCATGGTCAAGGATGAGAGGCTAAACCTTTATAGAGAATAAACTAGAGTTAGGGTTTGGTTAGGTCAAGAATGAGTCATGGATATGTATCAACCATAATATCTTAACAAAGATAAAAGGAAATCCTTCTAGAAAGAGCAAGAAGGAACTAACCCTAATCAAACCCCAATCTCTTTTTAACATCCCTAAACATGTTTCATAATATATCATATCATGTCACAATAATATATATCACATATATATTATATATTTGCTACAAAAGAAAATAATACAATTAACATATATCGCATATATATCAATGTATTAATCCGGTGAGAAAATGAAATAATAAAGCGAGCCAATATTAGATAATGTAATACAATATATCATATATATCATTATACATTAAATCATCGAATCAACACTTGATCCGACGATCCGGCTATATCGAATATAACCGACTAATATATCATGTACCGAGAATCAACACTTGATCCGATGCCCCGGTTCATATCTAAATATCGCGAGAATACAATACGGTATCTCATATCACATTATCCTCGTTCCTGCACATATCACATATGTGCCTCTACTCCGTTTTGCCTGAGCCAAGAAACCTCTGTGCAGGACTCTAAAGAATCGTCAATACGCCGGTAGCAGGTGATGATCATATCAAACACCCACAAGCTGCAAGCGGTCAGCTAAACGTAACAGCCACCAAGGTATTGAGCGATCAGAAGATCAACAAGCTAGCCTTTCTGTTCTCCTGTTAATCCAATCAGTAACACTCCCGTACAGTCCGGTCTGTTCGTCTGATATGTCGTATATCAAGTCTAGGGGTGGTATACGTCAGCCCCAGTAACCGATAAGTCGTGTTGATGTGAGGCTCATAACAGGTCTAGAAACTACTGGTAACACTTACCAGTATATCTCTATATCAGCCCTGGCCAGGGACTTCCAGTTATAGCCAATCGAACACAGCACAACATCAACTCCCTATACCAGGAGAGACGAATCCCCTCCTATCGTTCATTGCCTCCATGTGATTCGGGGCTGTACCCAAAAGCCACCATTTTGCATACCCTCTTAGACGTAGTAAGGTGGAAATCAAAGCACAGTGGGAATCACACAAGACTCTATGACGATCTTGTAAGTGCACGGCGGTGCCCCGGCCGTCAATCCGACGGCCAAAAGCGGAAGCGGTGATAAACTTTAGGTTTTCTTAAACTGGCAAACCGCCGCGCACTACTACCCGGATCGAACCATTAATTAGTCCTAGCTACCAACAAGAAAGGGAAGAGAGATATACCGACGATCCAAGTCCTCCGGTCTTCTCATCATCGTCCCGATCTCCTGCGGAATGTCCCGTCTCCTCCTCGTCGCCGGAAGTGCACCACATCGCCTACTTCTTTTACGGGCTCCCACCTCAATGCCGAGGCAACTCGGGCACGAAGCCGGCTACTCGACGTACCCAAGATTTGCTGTAGAATATGTAGCCCTCAAGTCTCACTTTGGGGTTGTGGAATTGCCTTTTTGATGGAGGAAATGATATGAGCTTGTGGAGATGAAACATGTGGGATTTTACAAAGCTAGAAGAACAAAAATCCCACCCCAAGAAATTTGGACAGCCCCCTCCCTCAATGTGGCCGGCCATGTATATGGTGGTGGAGAGAGTGAAAAAGTGAGAGTGTATCAAAAAAAAAGGGATCCATTCTCATCTAATCCCAAAGAGAGAGAGAGGAAAGCTATCATGCAAAAGGGAATGATCACAAGGCAATGCCAACACTCCACACAACCATCATCAACAACCATGATGCTAACAAAGTCAAGCCATCATGAAGTATGAAGTCAAGCAAGTCAATGGATGGTGCACCATCATGAAGACTATCATGATGCTACAAAAAACAAAGAACCCCTCCACAAATGCCTATTTGCAACAATGCAAATAAACCCTCCTCCACCAATCTTCGGCCAATGAACGGAACAAAGGAAATTGGCCGAAACGGAAAGCAAACTGGCAACTCCAGAAAACTGGTCCCGTAATAAATTACAGGAAAACCCCGATACTGTGCATACACACCCGCATTTGTATTCCGACCGAAATACAAATGCAATGAGACAAACTCTACACTGTACTATACTAGGATCCGGCTTATACCAAAGCCGGCCAGTAATATCCGTTCGATCCTGATCCGTGCAATACCGCACGTATCTGATCGAACCCTGCCATATATCCATACGGCCTATAGTACAAACTGTCCGATCCCGATCCGTGCAATACCGCACGTATCTGGTCGGACCTTGCCATATCTCCATACGGCCTCTACAACCTTTCGCCCGAAAGCTGAGTAACTGAATGTGGGGGACTCTAAAGACTCGTCAACACCTCGGTTGTGGATTTAACCACTAGCACGTCAGAGGTATAAGCCAATACGTAACGGGCTACCAAGTATTGACTAAAAGGGACGTCTGTGAGTGAACTCAGCCTGACAACCCTACTGAGCCTGTCAGTGACAATATCCATACAGTCCGGTCCGTTCGTCTATGAGTATCGCATGACGGGCCTAGGGGGTTGGTAAAAGTCAGACCCCCAAAAGCGGTACAAGTCGTGTCGGAGTGTAGCCCAGAACACCCTGAGATACTACTGGAATACCTACCAGTAAATCTCCTTGCCTTGGCCAAGGACTTTGTGTAATGGCTCTCCTAGACACAGCACGACCTCACCCCCAATACCGGGAGAGACGAACCCCTGAAGATACGCTCACTGCCTCCATGTGGCTCGGGACTGTACCCAACTAAAACCTGTTTGCACGACTCCTTTGAGCCGTGGTAGGGTAGTAATCAAAGTACAGTGGGAGCTCACACGAGACAAATGACGATCCCCAGGTCGATGAACTAACCTGCACACATGTCACCAGGGAACTGCCATCTGATGTCTGGTATATGACCAACTAGCATGTTCCCGGCGAGTCCTGTCCGGTGTACTCATAACCCAATGAGCACCTGTATACATCTTAGCTGATCCAACTGACACCAGTGGCTTGTGAGACCGGCCACCGCCCCTAGTCGGGGTCTCGACTGTATACACTAGTCTACTAATGGAGTATCGATGCCCAGTCTCGAAACTCCCACGACTAGGGACCTTTTAAGGATAAGCTTATAGACCCCAGCTCCCACTTATATGATCGCCCTCATACTGCTGGTGGTCAAGCAAGAATCCTAGGGGCTCTATCAACGTGTAATAGCGACGTATCAGGTCACTTAAAACAGTACACGATGATAAAGGTAAACCAGATAGCATACTATCATCTCGAGTAAGACTGTCCTACCGGGATAGGTCCTCCCTCAATCATTACAATCACGTATCTGTGACCTAATAATTGACTCTGAGGGCACTATCTCCAACAATCTCCCACTTGCACTCAAGGCTAATTATTGCGATGTCGCATACTCACAGCCCGTGTGATACCGAACACCCAACTCCTCTACTAGTCAGTCTCACAAAGCTCGTTTGCGAAACTATTGCGTTCGAGGAATAGCCTCAGTGAGTGGATCCGCTTAGTTGTTTCTTTCTATGTCTCTCTATATCTCAAGTTCGCGGAGAAAGCCATCTCCCGAAATGAGCAATACCTGTCTTAGAATATGTCTGGATGTCTGATGGGACATAGCTCATAAATGAACTCCAAATCCAAACTTCTTAGACTGTATCGTCAACTGAACTTAATCAGTATCCTGCGCGCCATGCCTCCCTCAGTATTGCCTTGGACCACCGTCCAAAATACTGCCCCTCATCAGAAGGAAAACTATAACTCTGACAACCTCCTTGTCGTCCATGTCACCTTGGAAGCTTGGAATGATAACTGTCTCCAGAATGAGACAGTCGTTATCATCTCCCTAGAACATCCACTTATGTTCTAAAACTGCTTCCGACTGTTTCTCCAGGATTGGATTAATGTCAACTTATTGCATCTAGTGCAAGAACAACATCTGGTGTGGTACTTGACATCTCACGATTGACTCAATTGCCTGAGCAAGTGATCTGCCAATCATGCCCGTCCCTCTCCCCTTTAGTCTGTAAGACACCTTTGGAGAGGGTGACTCCATTACCTGCAGGTACACTACCGTGCCAGGAGTCGTCCATCCCAAATACTCTTAGAACGCTGTCAAGTACCCTGATTGGGAAACCACCCAAATCTAGATCTAAAACCATAGATCTAGTAACTAGTATGTCTGATGTAAAATCCAAGTCCCATGTGGAGAAACCACTGTGTGACGACCAAAGTATAACCGATTGTAGTATAGGAGTTTCTTTTCCTATTCTGTGTATGTCATCCAAATACCAGGATATCACACCCTACTACCTTCTCAACAGATCCATCCCCTATTCTGATGAAGTCAAACCCATGACTGTCACGTCAGAAATAGATGATCTATCTCCGCTACATCTGCTCTAGTCTATAAATAGACATTAGCAACCTGTCCACCAATGCTTCCGCTGCTCCCACTGACTACGACAACCCTCTGGCAGAGTCATATAGACGTACACTTCTAAAACTGGTTTTGAACGACGCTATACTCATCCTCCCGCCGGGTCTCGTAACCTGGAACATCAGCAATGGCAATTGTGGGTAAACAAGAACTTCCCTGTCACCGTCCTTGAGGCTACCGTAGTGCCTCTCGGGTGCCTGAAGTTACCCACCTTATCTGCGGAGTGGCCAATGGAATGTCAATCCAGATTGAATCTTTAGGTTCCTTATCAAATCTTCAGTAATCGTTTGTGGTTCTGGAATCACTTCCAGTTCTACCATACTCCCACTACTGTTTTCTGAAAAAATCCATCTTTAAGAAAACTGTGGCGAGTCTAGAACAATATCGCTATTGTTCATCCAGATGGTAGAAATTCAACACTCGTCATAGCCTGGGTCAACCCACAAACAGCCATTACAGAAACGTGCCTTGAGTTGTCCAGTGTCTGGTTTTAATCATAAACCGGACAACTCCCCGTACCTTAACATCGTTAAGATATGAACTGTTCTATATCCAATATAGAAACAGAGGCACTGATTTAATTGAACCAGATTCAAATCATGCAACTGTCTCCAGTGCATGTCAACTATATGGAAAGAGGCCGATCAGCGTTACTCAACTTAGGAATGCTTCCAATTATGAGTAACCTGAAAGAGAAGCAAGTTCTCTTAGTCATTACTAGCAACTGAATATCATTGACAAGTATCTACATCTTCGATCTTTTTGAAGAATCCCGATACTTGCTATATCTGGTTCTCTACTCTATTCAAATACCTATAACTTCTCCAAATTCGGACCCTGTGTTTCCACGAAACACCTGTCTAAAAAACTAGAGAAGTCATAAGTAAACCGAATATAGTACGAGGACCAACCCCTCTGTCCTGATGGACCCTGGACAACATACAATCCTTTGTATAAGTCCCTTGAGTCTGATAACTCATTCACTGTGTGTCGTAGGTTGAAAACTGTACTTATGGTTAAGAAGAATTACACCGCTGTTTAATGCTCCTTACCTAACCATCCACTGATATAGGTAAATGTCGTAGACATAATTTCAGAAAGGTATATCTCACTCTATGAAAATAGACGTACAGATATATCAATTTGAAATTGGTGCATAACTGCGGATATTCAAAACCAAATATTTGCCGACCGGCAAACAGCCCAGGTGATTTCCTCAAATATCACCGACTACAACGAATCCTGATATAATGAGGATGATCACCCAATTCCCAATAACTTACTCCCACTCATCATCTGTAAAACTATACAGATGTGAGAATCATACCAGGTAAATACATACCCTGGAGCAAGTGTCTAATCGGGAAATCAGTTTTCCTTTAACTGTACACAGTGAAACTGAAACATTGAAATGTTTCGATGGGTATCCTGGTATTCCTAGTAATGCCTCTTCCAGATTCACGATTGTAACCGTATAATTCTTTGCCACCTCTCCAAATCCCTTCATATGTCTTTAGTCTTTACCTTCTGCACACCCTTTTAGGCCAAATGGTTTTCTTCCTTCCCTACCGTTCGGCACCAGCCTATGGTTTGGAAGAAGACTATCCAATAAGCATAATGGGTGTACTGTCCCAATCCTAGGAACACTCACAATGAGAGAGGGTGAAGATAAAAGACAACCGAATAAACCTTATTCTTATTTCTCCTGAACCAGAATCCATCCCCGAACTGGAACCAGTTCCATTCGAGTTCGTATATAACCATACGATGGAGTATCCAAATAAACTGTGGATCTTCGTAGTGATACGGAGTGTCCTGGAGAAATACAAAGGTGATGTGGGAGTGGTAACGAAATATTTGGTTTGGTCGTGAATATCTGTTGCAATTTACTTTGCCCTCTTATTAATCCCTTGCTTTGTCTGAACTTAATACCTTCTGCACACCATCGTTATGCTAATTGGTTTTCTTCATTCCCTACCGGTCGGCACCAGCCTAAGGTTTGGAAGAAGACAATCCAATTTGCGTAATAGGTGTACTACTCCTAAACCAAGGAGTACTCGTAACCTGAGAGAGGGTAAAAGGAAAAGACAACTGAATAATCCTATCCGTTTTCTCCAGAACCGGAAACCATCCTCGAATAAATTCTTTCGAGTTCGTATCTAACCATACGATGGTTTTGTCCAATGGAAGTGGACGTTCGTAGTAAAACGGGGTGTCCTGGAGAAAAGGGTAAAAATAGGAGTGGCAATGAGGTTTGCAACTCTGACAATCCAAAAGCCGGTGTTTAAGAAGGTTCGGTCAACTTGGTCACTGAGTCAAAGTCTTAGGGTCGGGTCAATGGTCGCTGCCAAAGAGAGAGAGAAAAGAAAACACTCAGCGTGCACTCTAACCTAGATCAGAATGGTCACCAATTTATCTAATCTGGAAACCTCCCACTGTACCTCAAATTCTCCTCCAAACCTGAAAGAAGAATTAGTCGGGGTTACCCGAGGAGTAAACTAACTCATCAGTGGGAATCGGGATCCAACTATCATTGCATGATAACGTGACGGAATCCGCTCACGCTATCACACTCCAGAAGGTATGCGCATATCTGGCAAGTTTCAGTTCTTTTGAAACTCCCGATGTGATTTCTGCCCCATGCTCTTATGACCTTGACTTTGGCCAACATATCATAAGTCACATGTCAAGTTCTACCCGTCATTCTCCAGGTTAATTTGAATCCACCCGTACATACCCTTGACTTTGGCCAACATGGCAGTACGACTGTTCCAAACCAACGCATCTATCTATGCTGCATATGAATAACCAATAGCTACCAAACACTGTGCCTTGACTTTGGCCAACATACACAGCTTGAATACTACTGACTATCCATATGAAACGACGGAGGGCTACGAATGGTTTCTGGAGAAAACCTTTAACGTAATGAACTTGATATCGTTGAAGGAACGGATAGCTTTTTTTTTAAAATATAGTGACGAAAACCTTTGCTAAAGAGGTCACTCCCGGTGAAGGGATCTCGGCTCTTTCCCCGTAGAATGGGGTGCAGGATATTCCAAATGAATACCGCGATGCAAAGCAAAGGTAATCGGCTATAGTGAAGTTAATGCCCTGACGCAAACTTCTGTCCAAGGGGTCACTCCCGGTGAAGGGATCTCGGCCCTTGCCTCGTCGACTGAGGAGCAGGATATTCCAACTGAATACCATGATGCAAAACAAAAGTGAACGTCCTTGCAATAACAGCTTTTTGAAAAGTGTTCCAACAACATCAGATTAGGTTTGTTTTTAAACTTGCATTGATCCGAATCAATGCAGTCCCATCAATTGATCACACCAAAAAGAACGAAAATATACTGATGTACGTATATGCCATCCGCATTCGCCACTGGGTCCCGTCATTACCCGTTAGGTTAGCTTACTAACGACAGAGCGGGGACTGGACTAGCGCGGATGCAAAACATATACAACATCTACTAATATATATACCAATATATTATATTCGCTCAAGGCGTGAATAAAATGCAACATCACAGAGAATGAACAGCATCACAGAAACAATACAGATATCTGGGATCCCCGGGTTTCACAGAGCCGCTGAAACCCGACGTTCCCCTGGTCGTGTGGATAGCCTGTGCAATGAAATCCTAGACCCCTACGGGCGCGGCAAGTCACCCGCCAAAACCGGAAGCGAGGCAGCCCCCTTCAGCGCCGTGAATGGACCACCCAGCACTTCACGGAATCCGGCAACTTGGGCACCCCTCCTGGGTCAACCTGTACCCCCTACGAGTGCGGCGAATAGCCCGCCAATCCTAGAGTGAAGCCCCCTCCGTCTCAATGCCATGAGATGCGGGCTTGTTGTCCTCCAGAATCCGGCTATCCGTGCACCCCTCCGCGGGGCAATCCTAGTACAGAAAGTAAAATATACATACAACGGGTACATCGACCGCAACCAGGTCGTGCCCCAAAATAATAATACAAACAGGCAGTGACGGCAGTCCACATGTCGGACGCTCTCCCCGCAAAATCAAATGTACATAATACAACAAAACTGTACTAGCATTGCATCCAGGCTATCCCCCACGACCGATCCGCAACATCACAGCAAAAACAAAACATCAACGTGAAAGTCACGTTCGCAAATCCGTCTAACCGGGCTATAGCAGTTAGACCGGATTTACCGATCGAGTGACATTCACGGTCGCAGATATAATGTAAATACTGTGAAAAATGTGTTTAAAATATCCGACCGATCGAATATTAACAAGTGGGCCCCAAAACAATACTGTAGCAGTTACAGAAAATATGGGCCCAATTTTAATGTTCCAGAAACCCAAATTTATCCCCAGAAGCCCACTGTAGAAATCCAACACCCTGATTCCTTTACTCAGCGGCGGAACCGCGGCCACAAGCAGGGATTGGCCGCGGTTCCGCGCTCTATTTGAAAGATTAGTGCGTCGTATTTCTACAGTAGTCTTAGGTCTCTCTGTACAGTACTTTTATACAACCTGAAAAAATTTTGGGGACCAAAAAATTTCAACAGAAAACTGTCGTGGGCAAATACGGGTTTTTGGACATTTCGATCGATCGGAACTGAAAAACACATTACACAAAGCTAGACTAAGTTAATGGGGAGGCTCTGATACCACTGTAAGTGCACGGCGGCGCCCCGGCCGTCAATCCGACGGACAAAAGCGGAAGCGGTGATAAACTTTAGGTTTTCTTAAACTGGCAAACCGCCGCGCACTACTACCCGGATCGAACCATTAATTAGTCCTAGCTACCAACAAGAAAGGGAAGAGAGATATACCGACGATCCAAGTCCTCCGGTCTTCTCATCATCGTCCCGATCTCCTGCGGAATGTCCCGTCTCCTCCTCGTCGCCGGAAGTGCACCACATCGCCTACTTCTTTTACGGGCTCCCACCTCAATGCCGAGGCAACTCGGGCACGAAGCCGGCTACTCGACGTACCCAAGATTTGCTGTAGAATATGTAGCCCTCAAGTCTCACTTTGGGGTTGTGGAATTGCCTTTTTGATGGAGGAAATGATATGAGCTTGTGGAGATGAAACATGTGGGATTTTACAAAGCTAGAAGAACAAAAATCCCACCCCAAGAAATTTGGACAGCCCCCTCCCTCAATGTGGCCGGCCATGTATATGGTGGTGGAGAGAGTGAAAGAGTGAGAGTGTATCAAAAAAAAGGGAGCCATTCTCATCTAATCCCAAAGAGAGAGAGAGGAAAGCTATCATGCAAAAGGGAATGATCACAAGGCAATGCCAACACTCCACACAACCATCATCAACAACCATGATGCTAACAAAGTCAAGCCATCATGAAGTATGAAGTCAAGCAAGTCAATGGATGGTGCACCATCATGAAGACTATCATGATGCTACAAAAAACAAAGAACCCCTCCACAAATGCCTATTTGCAACAATGCAAATAAACCCTCCTCCACCAATCTTCGGCCAATGAACGGAACAAAGGAAATTGGCCGAAACGGAAAGCAAACTGGCAACTCCAGAAAACTGGTCCCGTAATAAATTACAGGAAAACCCCGATACTGTGCATACACACCCGCATTTGTATTCCGACCGAAATACAAATGCAATGAGACAAACTCTACACTGTACTATACTAGGATCCGGCTTATACCAAAGCCGGCCAGTAATATCCGTTCGATCCTGATCCGTGCAATACCGCACGTATCTGATCGAACCCTGCCATATATCCATACGGCCTATAGTACAAACTGTCTGATCCCGATCCGTGCAATACCGCACGTATCTGGTCGGACCTTGCCATATCTCCATACGGCCTCTACAACCTTTCGCCCGAAAGCTGAGTAACTGAATGTGGGGGACTCTAAAGACTCGTCAACACCTCGGTTGTGGATTTAACCACTAGCACGTCAGAGGTATAAGCCAATACGTAACGGGCTACCAAGTATTGACTAAAAGGGACGTCTGTGAGTGAACTCAGCCTGACAACCCTACTGAGCCTGTCAGTGACAATATCCGTACAGTCCGGTCCGTTCGTCTATGAGTATCGCATGGCGGGCCTAGGGGGTTGGTAAAAGTCAGACCCCCAAAAGCGGTAGAAGTCGTGTCGGAGTGTAGCCCAGAACACCCTGAGATACTACTGGAATACCTACCAGTAAATCTCCTTGCCTTGGCCAAGGACTTTGTGTAATGGCTCTCCTAGACACAGCACGACCTCACCCCCAATACCGGGAGAGACGAACCCCTGAAGATACGCTCACTGCCTCCATGTGGCTCGGGACTGTACCCAACTAAAACCTGTTTGCACGACTCCTTTGAGCCGTGGTAGGGTAGTAATCAAAGTACAGTGGGAACTCACACGAGACAAATGACGATCCCCAGGTCGATGAACTAACCTGCACACATGTCACCAGGGAACTGCCATCTGACGTCTGGTATATGACCAACTAGCATGTTCCCGGCGAGTCTTGTCCGGTGTACTCATAACCCAATGAGCACCTGTATACATCTTAGGTGATCCAACTGACACCAGTGGCTTGTGAGACCGGCCACCGCCCCTCGTCGGGGTCTCGACTGTATACACTAGTCTACTAATGGAGTATCGATGCCCAGTCTCGAAACTCCCACGACTAGGGACCTTTTAAGGATAAGCTTATAGACCCCAGCTCCCACTTATATGATCGCCCTCATACTGCTGGTGGTCAAGCAAGAATCCTAAGGGCTCTATCAACGTGTAATAGCGATGTATCAGGTCACTTAAAACAGTACACGATGATAAAGGTAAACCAGATAGCATACTATCATCTCGAGTAAGACTGTCCTACCGGGATAGGTCCTCCCTCAATCATTACAATCACGTACCTGTGACCTAATAATTGACTCTGAGGGCACTATCTCCAACAGATCTTGGGTCTACAGACTACCCTGTACCAGTGTCACCAGAGAACTGCCATCTGACGTGTGGTATATCACCATCTGGGAGTTCTCGGCGAGTCCGTCCAGTGTACCCAGTCTCCACTGAGCACCCGTACACCATCCTTGATGTCAAAAACCGATAGATATGGGATCATCCATCTCCCATCATATGGGTCAAGATGCGTATACGCTAGTCTACTCTGGTGTATCGATGTCCCGTCTCGATATACCCTCGACTAGGAACATTTATAGGATGTACTCATCGACTATCGTGGCCCCACTAGTATGATCTCATCATAATCCCAGTAGTCGAGTATAGATCCTAAGGGCTTTATCAACATGTGAGAGAAAGACAGTAAACCAATACAAGTCAATATGTTAAGATAAAGTGAAACCAAATAGCATACTATCATGACGAGCAAGAAAGTCCTCTCTGTATATATCCAACCATCCATCATAATATACATCATATGTACAACAATGGCCTCTAGGGCATATACATAACTAACAGCAATGCGGACCGAAATGGAATCCATGTACACCAACAAAGTGTGGACTTTAGACGTTGCTCCAGAAGGGGTAAAACCCGTAGGCTGCAAATGGATCTTCAAAAGGAAGATTGGTGTAGATGGACAAGTTGAGACCTATAAGGCTAAACTTATTGCAAAGCATTTTCGTCAAAGACCTGGTTCGGACTATGACGAAACCTTTTCTCCAGTGGCTATGCTCAAATCCATTCGGATCCTTCTTGCCATTGCTGCCTTCCACGATTATGAGATTTGGCAGATGGACGTAAAGACCGCTTTCCTAAAAAGAAATTTAGAGGAGTGTGTCTATATGGACCAGCCAGAGGGTTTCATTCAGAGTGGGAGCAGCGAGAAGGTGTGCAAGTTTCTTAAGTCCATTTATGGACTGAAGCAGGCATCGCGGAGTTGGAACATCTGTTTTGATGAGACGGTCAAATAATTTGGCTTTATCAAAAATCCAGATGAA
This sequence comes from Agapanthus africanus, assembly GCA_030015575.1. Taxonomy (NCBI): domain Eukaryota; kingdom Viridiplantae; phylum Streptophyta; class Magnoliopsida; order Asparagales; family Amaryllidaceae; genus Agapanthus; species Agapanthus africanus. Next base: position 225,032,921 of record JASDDO010000029.1, read on the forward strand.
CCATGCATCTATAGTAAAATTGTAGCACGAACGTCGTATTCCTCGTTTTATACGTGGATGGCATTCTCTTGATAGGAAATGACATTCCTATGCTACAATCTGTCAAAGGGTTCTTGTCACACAGGTTCTCCATGAAAGACCTGGGTGATGGCTCTTACATTCTGGGATCCAGATCCATCGTGATAGGTCCAAGAGGATATTAGGACTTTCACAGTCTAGGTACATCGACACCATACTGAAAAGATTCAGTATGGAAGATTCCAAGCACGGTAATTTACCGGCTTGTCACGGGATCACCCTCTCCAAAGAGATGTCTCCCAAGACTAATTTGGAAAGGGATCGCATGTCTATTATACCCTACGCCTCTGCGGTAGGCTCTATAATGTATGCGATGTTATGTACCAGACCAGATGTAGCTTATGCACTGAGTGTAGTAAGCCGGTATCAGTCAAACCCTGGGGAGAAGCACTGGATAGCGGTAAAGAACATTCTGAAGTACCTGAGAAGGACTAAGGATATGTTTTTGGTTTACGGCGGAAAAGAACTCCAGATCGAGGCCTTTGCTGACTCCAGCTTCCAGAGTAACAAGGATGCCTCCAAATCCATGCCAGGTTATATCTTTACCCTCAATAGAGGGGCGGTGTGTTGGAAAAGTTCCAAACAGGAAACCTTTGCTGACTCGACGATGGAAGCGGAATATATTGCAGCATCTGATGCCGCGAAAGAAGCCGTCTGGATGAAGAAGTTCTTGACAGAACTTCAGGTGGTTCCGTCTGTTGTTGATCCAATACCTCTGTATTGTGACAACAACGGGGCTATAGCTTTAGCAAAGGAACCCAGGTCCCATCAGAAGTCCAGACACATCTTGAGGCGGTATCACCTGATCAGGGAGATCGTGGATCGCCGGGAGATCGAGGTTCGGAGGGTTGCTACAGAAGATAACACTGCAGATCCATTCACGAAGGCCATACCCCAGAATCAGTTCGAGCGGCTGATCGAGATGATAGGTCTTCGATACGCCAGTATATAGCCCTAGTGCAAGTGGGAGATTGTTAGTGTATATGCCCTAGAGGTCATTACTGTATCATACTAGTTTGTATATTACTTAATAGAAGCTTGGCATATTCACAGTTGTATAGACAATCTTGCTCAAAATGGTAGTATGCTACTTGGTTTGTTTCTACTTTAATATGTGCATGTGTTTCTTTTAGCATATCGCCTATACATATTAGTGGAGCCCTTAGGATCTTTGCTTGATTACCAGCGTTGTGATGGCAGTCAAACTAGTGGGGGCTGGGTAATCTACAAGCACATTCTTGTACAAGTCCCTAGTCGTAGGATTATCGAGACCGGGCATCGATACTCCAGAGTAGACTAGTGTATACGCTTCTCATCCCAGGAGGGGAGATGGTCTGTCCCACAGCCATCAGTACGTCGTACTGGAGATAGTATGCAGGTGCTTGTTAGGTTACGAGTACACTGTACAGGACTCGCTGGGAACTGTTGGTTGGTATTATGCCTATCGTCAGTTATCAATTCCCAGGTGACATGAGTACAGCTTAGTCCGTTGACTTGACACTGTCACTTTGCCTCGAGTGTGTTCCCACTGTTCTTAGATTGCTACCCTACCAGGGCTCAAATGAGTCGTGCAAACAGGTAGTAGTTGGGTGCAGTCCCGAAGCACTCAGAGGCAGTGACGGTTAGACAGGATTCGTCTCTCCCGGTATTGGGGGTTGATATCACGCTTTGTCTAGGAGAGCCATTATACAAAGTCCCTGGCCAGGGCAAGCGAGATATACTGGTAGCATTTCCAGTGTTATCTCAGGATGTTCTGGGCTACACTCCGACACGACTTGTACCGCTATTAGGGGACTGACATTTACCGCCCCTAGGCTCGCCATGCGATACTCTCAGACGAATAGACCGGACTGTACGGAGATTATCACATTCAGGCTCAGTAGGAGTTCGGATGGTTACACCTCATGGGTCCTCTTATCGGCATCTACGTGGGGACCGTTACGTACAGCTAGTACCGCTTGCGGCCTATGGTTAAAACCACTTCCAGCGTAGTGTCGAGTCTTTAGAGTCCCATACAGAGGGCTATTCGCTTTTGGGCAAAACAGATTAGAGGCCACATGGTTTTGCGGCGGGGTTCGTTCACATCCGCGTACTTGTGCACGTTTGGTGTCCGGGCAGTTAATACTAGCGGGCTTTGGTTTAAGCCAGATCCTAGTATTTTTTTTTGGGATTGGTTTTGTCTCATTGTATTCGTGTTCCTCGAAACACGGATGTGGGTGTGTATGCACAATTGACAGAGGCAGAAGAACCTCATTAGGGTTATTGACCATTGACTTTTTCTTAACCCTAATGAGAATGAGAAATATGATTAATGATATTAATTAGGGATAATTGTGCCATGGTTAGGTTGACCATTTGACTTTTGTTGACCTTTTAACTTAGGTTGACCGGTTGACTTTTGTTGACCTTTTGACCATCATCATTTCACTTGCAAGATACTTCTTGATTCTTGCAAATTTTATTTAATGTGAAATGATAATAGTCATTCCAAACTAACCATCACAATTTCTTTTAATTATTATTATTATTAACCTTTTCTCTCTTATGAGAGAGGGTTGTTATTTTTTCTCTCATTCTCTCTTGCTCTTTCTCTCTCATGCTTAGCTCTTCCTCTTCCTCTCTCAAAGCTCTCATCTCTAATGAGTTGGGAACCATGAGCTTGTGAGATAAAACCATCAAGACTTCTCTCTACTCATTCTAGGGTTCTAGGTTTATCAAGCCAAGCACTCTAGTTTTCTCTTGGTTGAGGTAGGAGCTCGAGGTAGTGGCATTCAGGTGGATCTTTCTTCGGCAAAGAGAAGATGACGAGGAGGAGCCGTCTACACCACTCCAAGAAGCTAGCAACACGGTCAGCCACTACAAGAAGAGATGGAGTTCAAGAACTAGGTATAACCAACTAACTTTTTAGCTAGAACTTGTTGATAGTTTGCTACTTTTTGTTCGGCAAAGTTCCTCTAGTTTTAGTCCATGTTGCCTTGTGTTAAAAATTCGTTTTTTACCTATTCCGCCTCCCCGTAAGCACCGTGGTGGGTAATGTGGACTTACAATCACATCCACAAATGCTGCTAGGGCACTGGTGAGTCCATCGACACCACCAAAACATATAAAGCCCATAGCACGCACAACAGCAGTCTCCGGAATGTCATCACTCCGAACCCGCAATAATGATGACCTGATCCCTAACAAACTTAGAGAAATATCTCGCACTCTGGAGCTGATCGAAGAAATCGTCAATACGAGGTAAAGGATACCTATCCGCACTGTAAGCCGGTTCAATTGACAATCAATCAACACACAGCCTCAAACTGTCGTCTTCTCCAAGACGAACAGATAAGGAGCTCCCCAAAGAGAAGCACTCATACGCACAAGTCCCCCAACGAACAACTCTGCAGCTGATCCTTAAGCTCCCTAAGTTTCCCCGTCTCATTTGGAACAACATCGAAAAACCCTCGCACTAAAGGAACCCGGTCATGGAGGGTTCCTAGGCACTCTCAAGAGGTCTCATAAGGCATCAACCATGCCAATTTCAAATTTTACAAGTGCCGAGAAACTCTAATACGGATCGTTAACTAGAATTTTAGGCGAAACTTTAAACTAGTTAACAACTTAACTAAAGATAAGAAGCTACAACCTTTGTAGATCCGGTTATCCACTTCCTTAGCTCCACGTAGTCATCCCCTCGCTGTCCATCTCGAATCCCGGACTCTTGCATCGGCCTCATCGGAGAAAATGAGCGGACTAGTCGTCGGCTACGATGCCGAAGATGATCTGCGTCGAGGTTACACAAGATCAAGCTCCAACTTCACCAAGTTGTGAAACTTGTGAAGAAAACACCCTATACTACTTGGCAAGAGGTAGAGGGTGAAGAAATAGGAGGTGGGTTCAATTTAGAATTGGATTTCTCACTCTTTTTCTCAAGGTGCCATTGATGGAGGCAAGGTTTTCTTCATGAAGATGAAGAAGAAGAAGAAGATAGAATATGATAAGTGTTGTTTTAAAAAGAAAAATAAAATGAATACTTATCTTCTACTAACTATGGTTATGTGTAGAGATTAGACCATGGTTATTTGGAATGGTTAGGGTTAAGCATGAAGACAAAATGGTCACATTAGTCAAACCTTCATGAAACTTCAACAAGCTTCATGTTAGAATGAAACCATTTTGTTTTCTTTTATTTATTTCTCAAAAAAGAATGGATAAATAAATAAGTGAATAAATCAAAACCCTAACCATTATCATAACCATGGTATAAGTCTTAACATAAAACCAAAATACATGCATCATCAAACATGATACAATCATGTGCACAAAAGTATATCACATATACAAATTGTGAACATCAAGTGAGAAAATCCTTTTAAAGTGAACCAATACTAGTTAATGCAAAGTAATATATCAAATATATAATTATACATTAAATCATTAAATCAACACTTGATTCAATGATCCGGTCATGTCGCACATAACCGACTAGTATCCAATGTATCGACTTACCGAATCAATCTTCGATTCGATAACTAGGTTATATCGCATATAACCAATCGAAACATTCATCGCGAGAATGAAATACGGTATCACATACACGCATCATTCTCGGTCCCGCACATATCTCATATGCGCCCCTATTTCGTTTCGCTTGAGCCAGGAAACCTCTGTGTAGGACTCTAAAGACTCGTCAATACGCCGGCAGCAGATGATGATCCTATCAATCACCCACAAGCCGCAAGCGGTCTGCTAAACGTAACGGCCACCCGGGTATTGAGCGATCAGAAGATCGACGAGCTAGCCCACTCACACTCCTGTGAATCCAACCAGTAACACTTACAGTACAGTCCGGTCTGTTCGTCTGATATGTCGCATATCAAGTCTAGGGTGGTAAACGTCAGACCCCAATAACCGATAAGTCGTGCCGATGTGAGGCTCATAACGGGTCGAGAAACTACTGGTAACACTTACCAGCAAATCTCTGATCATCCCTGGCCAGGGACTTCCCTATTACGGCCAATCAAGCACTGCACAACATCAACCCCCAATACCGGGAGAGACGAAACCCCTCCTATCGCTCATTGCCTCCATGTGACTCGGGACTGTACCCAAAGACCACCGTTTTTCATGCCCTCATGGACGTGGTAAGGTGGAGATCAAAGTACAGTGGGAATCACACAAGACTCTCTGACGATCTCGGGTCTACAGACTAACCTGTACAAGTGTCACCTGAGAACTGCCATCTGACGTGAGGTATAATACCATCTGGGAGTTCTCGGCGAGTCCGTCCAGTGTACCCAGTCTCCACTGAGCACCCGTACACCATCTCTGATGTCAAACACCAATGGATATGGGATCATCCATCGCCCATCTCATGGGTCGAGAAGCGTATACGCTAGTCTACACTGGTATATCGATGCCACGTCTCGATACACCCACGACTAGGGACCTTGAAGGATGTACTTATGGACTACCATGTCCCCACTAGTATGATCTGCATCATAGTCCAGGCAGTCAAGTACACATCCTAAGGGCTTTACCAACATGTAACTAAAAGACAGTTTAAAGAGACTAGTGTACATGTTAAGATAAAGAGCAACCAGATAGCATACTATCATATCGAGTAAGAAAGTCATCTCTATATATGTCCAAGCATCCAATATGATATACATCATCTGTACAATACTGGCCTCTAGGGCATACATACAACTAACAATCTCCCACTTGTACTAGGGCCAGCTGCTGTAGTATCGTATACCGAGCATCCCGAAAAGTCTCTCAAACTGTATCTGGGGAATGACCTTCGTGAGTGGATCCGCGGTGTTGTTCTTCGTGTCAACCCTCCTGACCTCGATCTCCCGGCGATCAACTATCTCCCGGATCAGGTGATACCGCATCAGAATATGCCTGGATCGCTGATGGGACCTAGGTTCCTTGGCCAAAGCCACCGCTCCATTGTTCTCGCAATACAAAGGTATTGGATGCTCAATGGATGGAACCACTCCAAGTTCAGTAATGAACTTCTTGATCCGGACAGCCTCTTTAGCAGCATCGTTGGCAGCGATGTATTCAGCCTCCATTGTCGAGTCTGCCACGGTTTCCTGCTTGGAACTCTTCCAGCTAACCGCCCCTCCGTAAAGGGTAAAGACAAATCCCGACTGCGACTTAGAGTCGTCCTTATCACTCTGGAAGCTCGAATCGGTAAAGGACTCCACTTGGAGTTCTCCGTTACCATACACCAAGAGCATCTCTTTAGTCGTTCGCAAGTACTTGAGAATGCTCTTCACAGCTGTCCAGTGACTCTCTCCAGGATCAGCTTGATACCTACTCACTACACTTAGTGAGTATGCTACATCGGGTCTGGTACATAGCATCGCATACATGATAGAGCCTACTGCCGAAGCATAGGGTATCCCTTGCATGCGAGCTCTCTCCAAATCAGTCTTGGGAGACATCTCTTTGGAGAGAGTGACTCCAGAGATCGTGGGCAAGTTCCCACGCTTCGATTCTTCCATACTAAACCTCTTTAGTATGGTGTGAATGTACCTGGATTGGGACAATCCCCATATCCGTTTGGATCTATCCCTATAGATCCTAATTCCCAATATGCAGGAGGCATCACCAAGATCTTTCATTGAGAATCTTTGTGATAAGAAGAGCTTGACCGATTGCAGCATAGGAATATCATTTCCAATCAAGAGTATGTCGTCCACGTACAATACGAGGAATACAACCTTACTCCCTGCCACCTTTTTGTAGATACAAGGTTCATCTACATTTTTGACGAAATCAAACTCTTTGATAACGACGTCAAAGCAGATGTTCCAACTCCGCGATGCTTGCTTTAATCCATAAATGGATTTAAGCAGCTTGCATACCTTTCCGCTGCTCCCACTGTCTACGAAGCCCTCTGGCTGAGTCATGTACACGCACTCTTCTAAATCACCGTTTAGAAAGGCGGTCTTAACATCCATTTGCCTGATTTCGTAGTCATGATATGCAGCGATGGCAAGCATAATCCGGATGGATTTAAGCATAGCCACTGGAGAAAAGGTTTCGTCATAGTCCACACCTAGTCTTTGACGAAAACCCTTTGCTACAAGTCTAGCTTTGAAAGTCTCCACTTTCCCATCTACACCAAGTTTTTTCTTGAAGATCCATTTGCTCCCAATGGGTTTTACCCCTTCAGGGGCAACTTCCAAAGTCCATACTTTGTTGGTGTACATGGATTCCATCTCGGACCGCATAGCATCCAGCCATTTCACTGAGTCCCTACTCGTGATGGCCTGCTCGAAGCTAGTTGGGTCATCATCCTCAATGATGCAATCCTCGCTCCCACCATCCATGAGAAAACCGTGGTATCTCTCAGGTCGGCGAAGAACCCTACTAGATTGGCAGAGTGGCTGGGGTTCATTGGGAACTATTGAATCCTCTGGTTCCACCAGATCTTCTGTTGTAGCTTCTGTAGCTGGAACCTCTTCCAGTTCTACCTCATGACCACTAATCTCTTTTTCAAGAAATTCCTTTTCTAAAACGGTGGCATGCCGAGAAACAAACACTCTTTGTTCCTCAGGTTGGTAGAAGATATACCCTTGTGAATTTTTGGGATATCCTATAAATTTGCATTGAACAGACCGTGCCTCGAGTTTGTCCGGATTTTGTTGTTTGACATAGGCTGCACAACCCCATATCTTAACATAGTTAAGACATGGTCTCTTCCCTTTCCATATCTCATATGGAGTGGTAGGCACTGATTTGGTGGGGACCATATTCAATAGATGTATGGCCGTCTCAAGCGCATACCACCAGAAGGAAATAGGTAACTCAGCTGTGCTCATCATAGAGCGCACCATATCTAATAGGGTGCGGTTCCTCCGTTCTGATACACCATTGTGCTGTGGTGTACATGGAGGAGTCAGCTGAGAGAGAATCCCATTCTCTTTTAGGAAGTCCAGGAATTCATTGCTTAAGTATTCACCTCCTCGATCAGATCGAAGGATTTTAATACTTTTTCCGGTTTGGTTCTCGACTTCTTGTTTATATTCTCTAAATTTCTCAAAAGCTTCAGACTTGTGTCTTATCAAGTACACATGTCCGTATCTTGAGAGATCGTCAGTGAATGTAATGAAGTACGAAGAACCATCCCTGTCATGTGTAGACATGGGACCACATACATCACTATGTATTAGTCCCAAGAGTTCGGTAACTCTTTCTCCATGTCCCGTAAACGGAGTTTTGGTCATCTTGCCTTTGAGACATGACTGGCAAGTGTCATAAGATGAAAATTCGAATGGTTTCAAATATCCATCCTTATGCAACTTAGCTAGTCGTGTCGTACTGATGTGACCCAGTCTACAATGCCACAAGAAGGATTCGTTCAGTTCTGAACTCTTCCTCTTGTGTGTGTTTGTTATGCTCAGAACTGTTGATTGATTTAGAACATAAATGCCATTGCACAACGTGCCTGATCCAACCAACTTTTGGTTACGGAAAATGTTCATAACATTATCCTGTAATACAAAATTATATCCCTCTTTACTCAATAAAGAAACCGATATAATGTTGCATATCAAGTTCGACATGTAATAGCATTCGTTCAGAACCAATGTATTACCAATTGGTAATACAAGGTGATATTCCCCAACAGTTTTGGCTGCAACAATTGCACCATTTCCAACTCTAATGTCTTTATCACCTTCTCCAAGCTCTCTACCTTTCCTAAGCCCATGTAACTGATTACATATATGGGATCCTGACCCGGTATCTAATACCCAGGACGTAGAGCAAATGGAGAAACAGTTCTCTGTAACGAACACACCCGAAGAAAATGCATCAACATGAACTTTCTTCAATCGGGCGGCATGGGAATCCTGGTATTCCCCTATATCCTGTTCAGTCCTATAACTCTTATTGGAAAGAACGGAACCAACGTTCCCCAGCACAGTATAACATGCGGGTTTGGTCAATACATCCATATTATTATCTTGATTAGGGCATGAAATGGTCGCTACCTGGAGAGAGAGAGAAGAAAACACTTTAGCGTATGCTCTTGCAAGATCAGATTGGTTATTATCTTATCTAATCAGGATGGCTCCCACTGGTTTTTATCAAATCTTCCTACAATCCCTAAAAGGAAAGACTAGCCGGGATTAATTACACCCTACAACTTCGCCAATCTTTCAGCCAGGCCAGTGTCGGTACTTTGAGGGAGGTTCCCCGTGCTTTCGCACGGACCTAATTAAAGTAAACCTCGTTTTCCCAGAGGCGTAACCCCGTTGACACCTTTCTAGACACCTACTTGATCGGCTAATTGTAATGTGTAAAACTCTCCCAGGAGTAACTCTTACTCGCAGTGGGTATCGGGATCCAACTATCTCATAGAAGGTATGCAATCTCATTGCAAATTTCAACACTTGAAATTCCCGATAATGCTTTTGCCCCTAGCGTGCTATGACCTTGACGAAAGCCAACAAACCACAGCCGACTAGTCAAGTTCAACCCGTACATTTCTTGACTGAATCAAACCCACCCACACGACCCTTGACGAAAGCCAACAAAGCTGTACGACTACCCTAATCCAGTCGAATCATATACAGCAGATAAGCAACACATAGCTACCGCACACTACTCCTTGACGAAAGCCAACAAATGTAATACGAATACTATATGCAACTTATCTGAAATGACGGAGGGCTACGCAGGTTTTTCTGAAAACCATGAGCATAATGAACTTGATATCGTTGTAGAATCAAATGAAGTTTTGAAATGGAGTGATTTTGAGGCTTTTCTAGTTTTGCTAAAGGGGTCACTCCCGGTGAAGGGATCGTCGGCCCTTTCCTCGTCGAATGAGGTGCGGGATATATCATATATATCACTGTGCGAAGCAAAAACTATAGAAGCAATCAAAAGTCAAACCGAGTGTGTAGCATCTGCCAGTTATTGCTAAAGGAGTCACTCCCGGTGAAGGGATCTCGGTCCTTTCCTCATCGAATAAGGTGCAGGGTATATCATATATACCTCTATGCAAAGCAAGAACTGTAGCTACCTGTTTTGTTTAAATTTTGATTCTACAATATTTTAGGTTTCTTTTCTTTCATTAATCACATTAATGAAGTCCCATCATTTAAGTCACCTAAACATCACAGATAAATACGACGTATACTTATGCCATCCGCATTCGCCTGGATGTCCCCTCGTGCACCGTTAGGTTAGGTAACTAACGACAGAGCAGGGCAGGGCTAGTGCGGGTGAAAAACATAAGTAACGTCTATATAATATATCATATATACTATATACTGTATCTATCACAGAACATCACATGATCATATCACAGATATCGCAGCAGAAGAAACATATGAAACATTAGATATAATAGGACGTCCGTGTTTTCAATACGAGCCAGTATAAAACACGGATTCCACGGTCGTGATGAATTGCCAATCCCACACCCCTAGACCCCTACGAGAGCGGCAAGCAACCCTACCAATTCTAGGGTTAGGAGACCCGAACTCGACTCCTCGAGATCGTCTCCCACTGGACCCTAGAACCCGGTTACTTGTGCTCCCCTCCTTGGGTCTATCATAGTGCAGAAAAGTAAATAATATACAAAGGGTGACAGCTTCCGCAACCTGGAAGTGCCCCAAATAAAAGAATATTACATATAAGTTTTTACATGAATGAAAATGAAAAACACTCATCTCACATAAAAAAAACCCCGGCTATTCAAACACGACAATCCAATATAACATATCCAGCAACACATAACATCACATGTCATCAACGTAAGTAAATATGCGCATCCCAATTGTTGTTGACATATAGCAACGAAACCGGCGATATCACATATTACACTTACGGTCACAGAAAAGAAAGTGTAAAACTACAACAGTTGGAATCCGCAACCTTTTTAGACATCGCATGCCTAACACTTATAAACCCCACATTTTAGTCCCATTATCGAAAACTCTTTTCAATATGAAGTGAGACTAAACCACTAGATTTATAACATTCATTCAGTTATCTCATAACTGTGTGTGAATTCCAATTATTGTATTCCATTCCGGATAAATAGAAAATATTAAACATTCCGATCGAACATTCGAACACCCAAGTTTTCCCGAAACCGTTCAACACATGAAATAAGTTCAAAGACATTCACTTCATGCCTCAGTACCAACGGTCCAGCCGTAGAAGGGTCAAGCCAACGCCTCACATGTGGCACGCCGTACTGCCCCAAACCCTAAGGTTCAAAGGGCAGTTCAAGACGGTCACAAAATCGAGTTAAGGTTTGTTGTCTTCTAGAGGGACCATCGCGTTACTTGCACTACTCAGAATGTCCTTAAACCACAGAAAAATCCAACACTTGGAAATTTTCCGGCAGGAGAAAAGTTGGGTATTTATATCCGGTCGAACTTTTTAACATATTCAAAAATTATCTGGAATCCACATAGACAAAATCTGATAATCCGATCGAATCATCGAATCCCCAAAACAACCCCAGAAAATTCAACTCTTGAATAAATATTAAAAATTCCCATAAAACTCAGAACTGTGAAAGAGGAATTACTGTGCAAATATGGAGGGCTGACGTCACCATAGAGCCGCGGAACTGCCGCAGAAGCTAGGCTTTGGCCACGGTTCCACCGCATGTTTGAGGTATCATTGGTCAAATTTTGCACCGTAATTCTTATAATTCCCTGCTGAATTTTTTAAGCATTTTTAATCTGGAAAAAACCCAAGTTTTGGAAAAAGTCCAGAGAGCAATTTGGTTTTTAGGGTTTCGGTTCGATCGGGTTTCAAACGTCATCTACACTTCGCCTAGGGCACTAGCTAGGCTCTGATACCACTGTAGGGTTCCTAGGCACTCTCAAGAGGTCTCATAAGGCATCAACCATGCCAATTTCAAATTTTACAAGTGCCGAGAAACTCTAATACGGATCGTTAACTAGAATTTTAGGCGAAACATTAAACTAGTTAACAACTTAACTAAAGATAAGAAGCTACAACCTTTGTAGATCCGGTTATCCACTTCCTTAGCTCCACGTAGTCGTCCCCTCGCTGTCCATCTGGAATCCCAGACTCGTGCATCGGCCTCATCGGAGAAAATGAGCGGACTAGTCGTCGGCTACGATACCGAAGATGATCTACGTCGAGGTTACACAAGATCAAGCTCCAACTTTTGTGAAACTTGTGAAGAAAACACCCTATACTAATTGGAATGAGGTAGAGGGTGAAGAAATAGGAGGTGGGTTCACTTTAGAATTGGATTTCTCACTCTTTTTCTCAAGGTGCCATTGATGGAGGCAAGGTTTTCTTCATGAAGATGAAGAAGAAGAAGAAGGTAGAATAAGATAAGTGCTGTTTTAAAAAGAAAAATAAAATGAATACTTATCATCTTCTAACTATGGTTATGTGTAGAGATTAGACCATGGTTATTTGGAATGGTTAGGGTTAAGCATGAAGACAAAATAGTCACATTAGTCAAACCTTCATGAAGCTTCAACAAGCTTCATGTTAGAATGAAACCATTTTGTTTTCGTTTATGTATTTCTCAAAAAAGAATGGATAAATAAATAAGTGAATAAATCAAAACCCTAACCATTATCATAACCATGGTATAAGTCTTAACACAAAGCCAAAATACATGCATCATCAAACATGATACAATCATGTGCACAAAAGTATATCACATATACAACTTGTGAACATCAAGTGAGAAAATCCTTTTAAAGTGAACCAATACTAGTTAATGCAAAGTAATATATCAAATATATAATTATACATTAAATCATTAAATCAACACTTGATTCAATGATCCGGTCATGTCGCACATAACCGACTAGTATCCAATGTATCGACTTACCGAATCAATCTTCGATTCGATAACTAGGTTATATCGCATATAACCAATCGAAACATTCATCGCGAGAATGAAATACGGTATCACATACACGCATCATTCTCGGTCCCGCACATATCTCATATGCGTCCCTATTTCGTTTCGCTTGAGCCAGGAAACCTCTGTGTACGACTCTAAAGACTCGTCAATACGCCGGCAGCAGATGATGATCATATCAATCACTCATAAGCCGCAAGCGGTCTGCTAAACGTAACGGCCACCCGGGTATTGAGCGATCAGAAGATCGACGAGCTAGCCCGCCCACACTCCTGTGAATCCAACCAGTAACACTTACCGTACAGTCCGGTCTGTTCGTCTGATATGTCGCATATCAAGTCTAGGGGTGGTAAACGTCAGACCCCAATAACCGATAAGTCGTGCTGATGTGAGGCTCATAACGGGTCGAGAAACTACTGGTAACACTTACCAGCAAATCTCTGATCAGCCGTGGCCAGGGACTGAAAGGTTCCTAGACACCACAAAGAGGTCTCATGAGGCATCGGACATGCCATTTCAAAATTTTTAGTGCCGAGAAACCCTAGACTACGGATCGTTGCTAGAATTTTAGGCGAAACAAAAAGCTAGTTAACACTTAACTATCAGGATACGGAAATTACAACCTTTGTAGATCCGGATATCCACCTCCACGGCTCCGCAACGAAGTCTTCTCGCTGTCCATCTTGAAGCTTGGACTCTCGTGACGGCTTCATCGGAGAAACGTGCGGAATAGGTCGTCGGCTTTGTGTCAAAGACGATCTACGTCGAGGTTGCACAAACTCAAGCTCCGACTTCACAAACTTGTGAAACTTGTGAAGTAAACACCCAAAACAACTTGGCAAGAGGTAGAGGGTGAAGAAATAGGAGGTGGGTTCACTTTAGATTTGGATTTCTCTCACTAAAACTCAAGTTGCCATTGGAGTAGCAAGCTTGAAGAAGAAGAAGAAGATGAGCTCAAGAAAAGAATATGATAAGTCTTATGATAAAAATAATTTAAATCAAATACTTATCATAACTTGAACTAGGGTTAAGTGTAGAGAATTAACCATGGTCACTTGGATGGGTTAGGGTTAAGCATGAAGATAAGGATGGTTAGCAAAGTCAAAGCTTCATGAAGCTTCAATATAAAACAAACTTAGCCACCATTCTTATCATAACTTAATTCAAATAAATAAATAAACAAATAAATAAATAAATGAATATGCAAAACCCTAATTATCAAATTAACCATGGATTAATTCTATAAACTTAACTATATGATCAAGTATCATCAAACATGATACAAAGTAGTGCACTAAAGCATATCACATATACAATATGCATCAAGTGAGAAAAATCCGTTTAAAGTGAACCAATACTAGTTAATGCAATGCAATATATCAAATATATAATTATGCATTAAATCATTAAATCAACATTTGATTCAATGATCCGGTCATGTCGCACATAACCGACTAGAATCTAATGTATCGATTTATCGAATCAATGATTCGATAACTAGGTCATATCGAATATAACCAATCGAAACATATATCGCGAGAATGAAATGCGGTATCACATACACGCATTATTCTCGGTCCTGCACATATCTCATATGTGTTCCTATTTCGTTTCGCTTGAGCCAGGAAACCTCTGTATAGGACTCTAAAGACTCGTCAATACGCCGGTAGCAGATGATGATCATATCAAGCACCCATAAGCCGCAAGCGGTCTGCTAAACGTAACGGCCACCCGGGTATTGAGCGATCAGAAGATCGACGAGCTAGCCCGCTCACACTCCTGCGAATCCGACCAGTAACACTTACCGTACAGCCCGGTCTCTTCGTCTGATACGTCGCATATCAAGTCTAGGGGTGGTATACGTCAGACCCCAATAACCCGATAAGTCGTGCCGATGTGAGGCTCGTAACGGGTCGAGAAACTACTGGTAACACTTACCAGTAAATCTCTGATCAGCCCTGGCCAGGGACTTCCCTGCTACGGCCAATTCGAGCACAGCGCAACATCAACTCCCAATACCGGGAGAGACGAAACCCCTCCTATCGCTCATTGCCTCCATGTGACTCGGGACTGTACCCAAAGACCACCGTTTTGCACGCCCTCATGGACGTGGTAAGGTGGAGATCAAAGCACAGTGGGAATCACACAAGACTCTATGACGATCTCGGGTCTACAGACTAACCTGTACAAGTGTCACCTGAGAACTGCCATCTGACGTGAGGTATAATACCATCTGGGAGTTCTCGGCGAGTCCGTCCAGTGTACTCAGTCTCCACTGAGCACCCGTATACCATCTCTGATGTCAAACACTAATGGATATGGGATCATCCATCGCCCATCACATGGGTCGAGAAGCGTATACGCTAGTCTACTCTGGTATATCGATGCCCCGTCTCGATACACCCACGACTAGGGACCTTGAAGGATGTACTTATGGACTACCATGTCCCCACTAGTATGATCTGCATCATAGTCCAGGTAGTCAAGTACAAATCCTAAGGGCTTTACCAACATGTAACTATAAGACAGTATAAAGAGACTAGTGTATATGTTAAGATAAATAGCAACCAGATAGCATACTATCATGTCGAGCAAGAAAGTCATCTCTATATATGTCCAAGCATCCAATATAATATACATCATCTGTACAATACTGGCCTCTAGGGCATACATACAACTAACAATCTCCCACTTGCACTAGGGCCAGCTGCTGTAGTATCTCATACCGAGCATCCCGAAGAGTCTCTCAAACTGTATCTGGGGAATGGCCTTCGTGAGTGGATCCGCCGTGTTGTTTTTCGTGTCAACCCTCCTGACCTCGATCTCCCGGCGATCAACTATCTCCTGGATCAGGTGATACCGCCTCAGAATATGCCTGGACCGCTGATGGGACCTGGGTTCCTTGGCCAAAGCCACCGCTCCATTGTTATCGCAATACAAAGGTATTGGATGCTCAATGGATGGAACCACTCCAAGTTCAGAAATGAACTTCTTGTTCCAGACAGCTTCTTTAGCAGCATCGTTGGCAGCGATGTATTCAGCCTCCATCGTCGAGTCTGCCACGGTTTCCTGCTTGGAACTCTTCCAGCTAACCGCCCCTCCGTAAAGGGTAAAGACAAAACCCGACTGCGACTTTGAGTCGTCCTTATCACTCTGGAAGCTGGAATCGGTAAAGGACTCCACTTGGAGTTCTCCGTTACCATACACCAAGAACATATCTCTAGTCCTTCGCAAGTACTTGAGAATGCTCTTCACAGCTGTCCAGTGACTCTCTCCAGGATCAGCTTGATACCTACTCACTACACTTAGTGAGTATGCTACATCGGGTCTGGTACATAGCATCGCATACATGATAGAGCCTACTGCCGAAGCATAGGGTATCCCTTGCATGCGAGCTCTCTCCAAATCAGTCTTGGGAGACATCTCTTTGGAGAGAGTGACTCCAGAGATCGTGGGCAAGTTCCCACGCTTGGACTCTTCCATACTAAACCTCTTTAGTATGGTGTCAATGTACCTGGATTGGGACAATCCCAAAATCCGTTTGGATCTATCTATATAGATCCTAATTCCCAATATGCAGGAGGCATCACCAAGATCTTTCATTGAGAATCTTTGTGATAAGAAGAGCTTGACCGATTGCAGCATAGGAATATCATTTCCTATCAAGAGTATGTCGTCCACGTACAATACGAGGAAGACAACCTTACTCTCTGCCACCTTCTTGTAGATACAAGGTTCATCTGGATTTTTGACGAAATCAAACTCTTTGATAACGACGTCAAAGCAGATGTTCCAACTCCGCGATGCTTGCTTTAATCCATAAATGGATTTAAGCAGCTTGCACACCTTCCCGCTGCTCCCACTGTCTACGAAGCCCTCTGGCTGAGTCATGTACACGCACTCTTCTAAATCACCATTTAGAAAGGCGGTCTTAACATCCATTTGCCAGATTTCGTAGTCATGAAAGGCAGCAATGGCAAGCATGATTCGGATGGATTTAAGCATAGCCACTGGAGAAAAGGTTTCGTCATAGTCCACACCTGGTCTTTGACGAAAATCCTTTGCTACAAGTCTAGCTTTGAAAGTCTCCATTTTCCCATCTACACCAAGTTTCTTCTTGAAGATCCACTTGCTCCCAATGGGTTTTACCCCTTCAGGAGCAACTTCCAAAGTCCATACTTTGTTGGTGTACATGGAATCCATCTCAGACCGCATAGCATCTAGCCATTTCACTGAGTCCCCACTCGTGATGGCCTGCTCGAAGCTAGTTGGGTCATCATCCTCCATGATGCAATCCTCGCTTCCACCGTCAATGAGAAAACCGTAGCATCTCTCAGGTGGACGAGAAACCCTACTAGATCGGCGGAGAGGCTGGGGTTCATCGGGAACTATGGAATCCTCTGGTTCCACCAGATCTTCTGTTGTAGCTTGTGTAGCTGGAACCTCTTCCAGTTCTACCTCATGACCACTAATCTCTTTTTCAAGAAATTCCTTTTCTAAAAAGGTGGCATTCCGAGAAACAAACACTCTTTGTTCCTCAGGGTGGTAGAAAATATACCCTCGCGAATGTTTGGGATATCCAATAAACTTACACAGAATGGACCTTGCCGCGAGTTTGTCCGGATTTTGCGTTTTTACATAGGCCGGACAACCCCATATCTTAACATAATTAAGATATGGTCTCTTTCCTTTCCATATCTCATATGGAGTGGTCGGCACGGTTTTGGTGGGAACCATATTCAATAGGTCTGCAGCTGTTTCCAGTGCATATCCCCAGAAGGAAATAGGTAACTCAGCTGTGCTCATCATAGAGCGCACCATATCTAATAGGGTGCGGTTCCTCCGCTCCGATACACCGTTGTGCTGTGGTGTATATGGAGGAGTTAGCTGAGAGAGAATCCCATTCTCTTTTAGGAAGTCCAGGAATTCATTGCTTAAGTATTCACCTCCTCGATCAGATCGAAGGATTTTAATACTTTTTCCGGTTTGGTTTTCAACTTCTTGCTTATATTGCCTAAATTTCTCAAAAGCTTCTGATTTGTGTTTCATCAGGAACACATACCCGAACCTAGAGAGATCGTCAGTGAATGTAATGAAGTATGAAGAACCATCCCTGGCATGTGTAGACATGGGACCGCATACATCACTATGTATCAGTCCCAAGAGTTCGGTAACTCTTTCTCCGTGTCCCGTAAACGGAGTTTTGGTCATCTTGCCTTTGAGACATGACTGGCAAGTGTCATAGGATGAAAATTCAAACGGATTTAAATATCCATCCTTATGCAACTTAGCCAGTCGTGTCGCATTGATGTGACCCAGTCTACAATGCCACAAGAAGGATTCGTTCAGTTCAGAACTCTTCCTCTTGTGTGTGTTTGTTATGCTCAGAACTGTTGTTTGGTTTAGAACATAAATGCCATTGCACAACGTGCCTGATCCAACCAACTTTTGGTTACGGAAAATGTTCAAAACATTGTCCTGTAATACAAAATTATATCCCTCTTTACTTAATAAAGAAACCGATATAATGTTGCATATCAGGTTCGGCATGTAATAGCATTCGTTCAGAACCAATGTATTACCAGTTGGTAATACAAGGTGATATTCCCCGACAGTCTTAGCTGCAACAATTGCACCATTTCCAACTCTAATGTCTTTATCACCTTCTCCAAGTTCTTTACCTTTCTTAAGCCCATGTAACTGATTACATATATGGGATCCCGACCCGGTATCCAATACCCAGGACGTAGGGCAAATGGAGAAACAGTTCTCAGTAACGAACACACCCGAAGAAAATGCATCAACATGTACTTTCTTCATTCGGGTGGCATGGGAATCCTGGTATTCCCCTATATCCTGTTCATTTCTATAACTCTTATAAGAATGAACGGAACCAACGTTCCCCAGCACAGTATAACATGCCGGTTCGGTCAATACATCCATATTATTATCTTGATTAAGGTATGAAATGGTCGCTACCTGGAGAGAGAGAGAAGAAAACACTTTAGCGTGAGCTCGTGCAAGATCAGATTGGTTATTATCTTATCTAATCAGGATGGCTCCCACTGCTTTTTATCAAATCTTCCTCCAAACCCTAAAAGGAAAGACTAGCCGGGATTAATTACACACTACAGGTTCGCCAATCTTTCAGCCAGGCCAGTGTCGGTACTTTGAGGGAGGTCCCCCGTGCTTTCGCACGAACCTAATTAATGTAAACCTCGTTTTCCCAGAGGCGTAACCCCGTTGACACCTTTCTAGACACCTACTTGATCGGCTAATTGCAATGTGTAAAACACTCCCAGGAGTAACTCTTACTCGCAGTGGGTATCGGGATCCAACTATCTCATAGAAGGTATGCAATCTCATTGCAAATTTCAACACTTGAAATTCCCGATAATGCTTTTGCCCCTAGCGTGCTATGACCTTGACGCAGGCCAACAAACCATAGTGCGCTAGTCAAGTTCAACCCGTCATTTCCTGATTGAATTAAACCCACCCGTACGACCCTTGACGCAGGCCAACAAAGTCGCACGACTACCCTAATCCAATCTGCATCATATGCATAAGCAGATAAATACTAGTTAGCTACCGCACACTACGCCTTGACGCAGGCCAACAAACGTAGCACGAATACTAACTACTACTCATCTGAAATGACGGAGGGCTACGCCAGGTTTTTCTGAAAACCATGAGCGTAATGAACTTGATATCGTTGTAGAATCAAATGAAGTTTTGAAATGGAGTGATTTTGAGGCTTTTCTAGTTTTGCTAAAGGAGTCACTCCCGGCGAAGGGATCTCGGTCCTTTCCTCGTCGAATGAGGTGCGGGATATATCATATATATCACTGTGCAAAGCAAAAACTCTTAAAAGCAATCAAAACCAAACCGAGTGTGTAGCATCTGCCAGTTACTGCTAAAGGAGTCACTCCCGGTGAAGGGATCTCGGTCCTTTCCTCATCGAATAAGGTGCAGGGTATATCATATATACCGCTGTGCAAAGCAAGAACTGTAGCTACCTGTTTTATTTAAAATCTGATTCTACAACATCTTAGGTTTCTTTTCTTTCATTAATCACATTAATGAAGTCCCATCATTTAAATACCTAAACATCACAGATAGATATGACGTACACTTATGCCATCCGCATTCGCCTCGATGTCCCCTCGTGCACCGTTAGGTTAGGTAACTAACGACAGAGCAGGGCAGGGCTAGCGCGGGTGTAAAACATAAGTAACGTCTATATAATATATCATATATACTATATACTATATCCATCACAGAGTCACAACACAGATATCGCAGCAGAATAAACATATGAAATGTTGGATATACTAGGACGTCCGTGTTTTCAATACGAGCCAGTATAAAACACGGATTCCACGGTCGTAACGAATAGCCAATCCCACACCCCTAGACCCCTACGAGAGCGGCAAGCAACCCTGCCAATTCTAGGGTTAGGAGACCCGGACTCGACTCCTCAAGTTGGTCTCCCACTGGACCCCAGAACCCGGTTACTTATGCTCCCCTCCTTGGGTCTATCCTAATGCGGAAAAGTAAATAATATACAAAGGGTGACAACTTCCGCTACCTGGAAGCGCCCCAAATGAAAGAATATTACATACAAGTTTTTATACATGAATGAAAATGAGAAACACTCATCTCACATAAAAACCCCCGGCTATTCGAACACGACGATCCAATATAACATATCCAGCAACACATAACATCACATGTCATCAACGTAAGTAAATATGCGCATCCCAATTGTCGTTGACATATAGCAACGAAACCGGCGATATCTGCATACTACACTTACGGTCACAGAAAAGAAAGTGTAAAACTACAACAATTGGAATCCGCAACTTCTTTAGACATCGCATGCCTAACAGATATAAATCCCGCATTTTAGTCTCATTATCGAAAACTCTTTTCAATATCATATGGGACTAAATTGCTAGATTTATAACATTCATTCAGTTATCTCATAACTATTGTGAATTCCAATTATTGTATCCCATTCCAGATAAATAGAAAATGTTAAACTTTCCGATCGAACATTCTAACACCCAAGTTTTCCCGATACATATCAACACATGAAACTAGTCTAACAACATTCAGTTCGTACCTCAGTACCAACGGTCCAGCCGTAGAAGGGTCAAGCCAACGCCTCACATGTGGCACGCCGTACTGCCCCAAACCCGAAGGTTCAAAGGGCAGTTCAAGATGGTCACATAATCGAGTTAAGGTTTGTTGTCTTCTAGAGGGACCATCACGTTACTTGCACTACTTAGAACGTCGTTAAACTACGGAAAAATCCAACACATGGAATTTTTCCGGCAGGGGAAAAGTTGGGTATTTGTATCCGGTCAAACTTTTTAACATATTCTACAGTTATCTGGAAAAACACTTAGACAAAGTTTGATATTCCGATCGAATCGTCGATTCCCAATAAAACCCCAGAGCACTCAACCCTTAAATCAATTTAAAAATACCCAGAAAACTCACCAGAATTTATCAGGAATTACAATGCAAAAATAATGGGATGACGTCACCTTTTAGCCGCTGAACCGCCGCCTAAGCAGTGCTTAGGCCGCGGTTCCGCGGCTTTATTTACTGTTCAGGTGAAATTTTTTGCATCGGAATTCTTATAATTCTTTTGTGAATTTTTTGAGCATTTTTAATATCAAAAAATCCCAGTTTTCAGAAAATGTCCAGAGAGCTCTAAAATTCTAGGGTTTCGGGTTGGTTCGGACTTCAAACTCCGTCTAGATTTCGCCTAAGGCTCTAGCTAGGCTCTGATACCAGTGAAAGGTTCCTAGACACCACAAAGAGGTCTCATGAGGCATCGGACATGCCATTTCAAAATTTTTGGTGCCGAGAAACCCTAGACTACGGATCGTTGCTAGAATTTTAGGCGAAACAAAAAGCTAGTTAACACTTAACTATCAGGATACGGAAATTACAACCTTTGTAGATCCGGATATCCACCTCCACGGCTCCGCAACGAAGTCTTCTCGCTGTCCATCTTGAAGCTTGGACTCTCGTGACGGCTTCATCGGAGAAACGTGCGGAATAGGTCGTCGGCTTTGTGTCAAAGACGATCTACGTCGAGGTTGCACAAACTCAAGCTCCGACTTCACAAACTTGTGAAACTTGTGAAGTAAACTCCCAAAACAACTTGGCAAGAGGTAGAGGGTGAAGAAATAGGAGGTGGGTTCACTTTAGATTTGGATTTCTCTCACTAAAACTCAAGTTGCCATTGGAGTAGCAAGCTTGAAGAAGAAGAAGAAGATGAGCTCAAGAAAAGAATATGATAAGTCTTATGATAAAAATAATTTAAATCAAATACTTATCATAACTTGAACTAGGGTTAAGTGTAGAGAATTAACCATGGTCACTTGGATGGGTTAGGGTTAAGCATGAAGATAAGGATGGTTAGCAAAGTCAAAGCTTCATGAAGCTTCAATATAAAACAAACTTAGCCACCATTCTTATCATAACTTAATTCAAATAAATAAATAAACAAATAAATAAATAAATGAATATGCAAAACCCTAATTATCAAATTAACCATGGATTAATTCTATAAACTTAACTATATGATCAAGTATCATCAAACATGATACAAAGTAGTGCACTAAAGCATATCACATATACAATGTGCATCAAGTGAGAAAAATTCGTTTAAAGTGAACCAATACTAGTTAATGCAATGCAATATATCAAATATATAATTATGCATTAAATCATTAAATCAACATTTGATTCAATGATCCGGTCATGTCGCACATAACCGACTAGAATCTAATGTATCGATTTATCGAATCAATGATTCGATAACTAGGTCATATCGAATATAAACAATCGAAACATATATCGCGAGAATGAAATGCGGTATCACATACACGCATTATTCTCGGTCCTGCACATATCTCATATGCGCTCCTATTTCGTTTCGCTTGAGCCAGGAAACCTCTGTGTAGGACTCTAAAGACTCGTCAATACGCCGGCAGCAGATGATGATCATATCAAGCACCCACAAGCCGCAAGCGGTTTGCTAAACGTAACGGCCACCCGGGTATTGAGCGATCAGAAGATCGACGAGCTAGCCCGCTCACACTCCTGCGAATCCGACCAGTAACACTTACCGTACAGCCCGGTCTCTTCGTCTGATACGTCGCATATCAAGTCTAGGGGTGGTATACGTCAGACCCCAATAACCCGATAAGTCGTGCCGATGTGAGGCTCGTAACGGGTCGAGAAACTACTGGTAACACTTACCAGTAAATCTCTGATCAGCCCTTGCCAGGGACTTCCCTGCTACGGCCAATTCGAGCACAGCGTAACATCAACTCCCAATACCGGGATAGACAAAACCCCTCCTATCGCTCATTGCCTCCATGTGACTCGGGACTGTACCCAAAGACCACCGTTTTGCATGCCCTCATGGACGTGGTAAGGTGGAGATCAAAGCAAAGTGGGAATCACACAAGACTCTATGACGATCTCGGGTCTACAGACTAACCTGTACAAGTGTCACCTGAGAACTGCCATCTGACGTGAGGTATAATACCATCTGGGAGTTCTCGGCGAGTCCGTCCAGTGTACTCAGTCTCCACTGAGCACCCGTATACCATCTCTGATGTCAAACACTAATGGATATGGGATCATCCATCGCCCATCACATGGGTCGAGAAGCGTATACGCTAGTCTACTCTGGTATATCGATGCCCCGTCTCGATACACCCACGACTAGGAACCTTGAAGGATGTACTTATGGACTACCATGTCCCCACTAGTATGATCTGCATCATAGTCCAGGTAGTCAAGTACAAATTCTAAGGGCTTTACCAACATGTAACTATAAGACAGTATAAAGAGACTAGTGTACATGTTAAGATAAATAGCAACCAGATAGCATACTATCATGTCGAGCAAGAAAGTCATCTCTATATATGTCCAAGCATCCAATATAATATACATCATCTGTACAATACTGGCCTCTAGGGCATACATACAACTAACAGGGACTTCCCTGTTACGGCCAATCGAGCACAGCGCAACATCAACCCCCAATACTGGGAGAGACGAAACCCCTCCTATCGCTCATTGCTTCAATGTGACTCGGGACTGTACCCAAAGACCACCGTTTTGCATGCCCTCATGGACGTGGTAAGGTGGAGATCAAAGTACAGTGGGAATCACACAAGACTCTATGACGATCTCGGGTCTGTAGACTAACCTGTACAAGTGTCACCTGAGAACTGCCATCTGACGTGAGGTATAATACCATCTGGGAGTTCTCGGCGAGTCCGTCTAGTCTACCCAGTCTCCACTTTGCACCCGTACACCATCTCTGATGTCAAACACCAATGGATATGGGATCATCCATCGCCCATCTCATGGGTCGAGAAGCGTATACGCTAGTCTACACTGGTATATCGATGCCATGTCTCGATACACCCACGACTAGGGACCTTGAAGGATGTACTTATGGACTACCATGTCCCCACTAGTATGATCTGCATCATAGTCCAGGCAGTCAAGTACACATCCTAAGGGCTTTACCAAAATGTAACTAAATGACAGTTTAAAGAGACTAGTGTACATGTTAAGATAAAGAGCAACCAGATAGCATACTATCATATCGAGCAAGAAAGTCATCTCTATATATGTCCAAGCATCCAATATGATATACATCATCTGGACAATACTGGCCTTTAGGGCATACATACAACTAACAGGTCTAACAACTCACTGTGGTTCTGGTATCACGAATGAAAATCAAGGATCCTCGACATCCACTCCTCAAAAAGCCGACAAGTGAAAAAGACTGAATTCAAGCTGTGAGAGGCGGCACAACTGTTACCCTGCACTATAAGAACTGACTCGCCGGAAAAACAAAGCCTGGCTGTTTTCTCACGGCAGTCCACAGATGGCTAGCACGTATCTAACCAGTCCGTGCCCAGGAGAACGTCAAATCCAACATCTCTAGGATGATCAAGTGACGGATGAATCTCCTAACCGATTGGCACACAACTGAAATACGTGTCGCGCAATAAAAGAATCGCTGACAGAAATTAACACAACAACCGGCTGATCTAACTAACACGACTCTCAGCCCAACCCTGGCACAAAGTGTGTAAAAGAAACAAGTACATCTAAGAACATATGAATTTAGTATACCTGAAAACACTGCCCCCGCGTCCCGATGAGTAGAAGCAAACTCTCGTGTCTGCCCTCCACCCAAAACTGACTGATATCCTCCTCTGCTAACCTGTCCATTCTGAGCGAACCCTCCGCGTCCCCGACCTCTCTGAATACGACCCAGACGCGGTGTTAGGGAACAACTCCTGATGTGGTGATGAAGGCTCCCGCACTAATAGCATCCAAAATAATGCTGCTTACCCTCCTGGGGTTGAGAGCTGGACGACTGTCCTTGTCCATAGCCTCTGCTACTCCCGCGATGGTCACGATCTCGACGACTAGGCCTCTGTCTCTGAGATGGTACACTGGTAAAAGTCCTCCACTGTTCCGGAACTCCCAAAGTCTCAGGAAGACGTATCTCGTGAACTGGGGCTGCATCCATAGGTGCTATGTAGGTGACAAAATGATGTGTACTGACCGCAAGGAACAACTGGGTAACAGGGGTGACAACCTTCTGTCGTTGCACTCGAATGGTCTCAACGAATAAACTCATCGTCTGGCGCATGTCCTGCATCTCAGCCATAAGCCTAGCGATACTATCTGTCGAAGGCGGATCCGTCTGCTCCTGTGCTACGAACGTGCCATCCTGGTCAGTCCGCAAACTACCCGAGTCAATCCTAACCTCGGCCCTCGCTGCATCACTTTGAGTCCCCATAGTCATCGTCGACAAAGGCTAAAAATGGAAATAGGATTCGATAAGAAAACGGAAATCGAATCTCAAGGATATAACATCAAGGAAGGAATTTCAAGCATTTAGTACTTAGGTCACTTTTAGGCGGAGTACCGCGTCGTGAGTATGCCGCGGATATACAAATACTACATTACTCTGCTTAAGCTACCTACTCCATCATACCAAGGTCATCCTACACTCCGAAAGGTAAAACCTAGCGTTCTGATACCAACTTTGTCACGACCCGAAATTGACACGTGACGGCCCTAATACTACGCAACGTCTATGGGCGTAATGTAGTAAAAGAAAGCCAAAACCTAGCAATCTAAACTATCAAAAGTAGCAAGAAAGTGATAATAGTATTTTTAAAACCTTTGAAATCACAACCCAAATTTTTTAAAGTCTCACTTTTATTCCTTTAAAATTTTGGCAGTACACCCTTTGTAAAACAAGCCCCCAAAATAGGTACAACATAATATATAAGTAAAAGCATCCCAAACGGGAGCAAAAATCCACGCCAACGGCGGAAAACAATCACCACAATAGATATACGACGCCGTAGCGAAGAAAGAGACTATATATATAAAACTGCATAAAAACCTCCAAGTCACAAAATAATATACAATATCGTCCTCTCATCAAGTCTCTAAGTCATACATTATAATGGTAGATGGAGAGTACATGATACAACGAATATACAACAGGAAACATCGGATAACCGCAAAACCTACTTAAGAAAAACTGCACTCTGTCAGGCGAAGCGGTATCTACAGCAAAAGATGATACGACGGATAAAAATATCTCTGCCTCTGACTATCCCGAGGAACACTTGCAAAACACTGTGGCACAACGGGGTGATTTGCCAACTCGTGAATAGTAAATAACATATGCAGGTAATCGCGAGTATGCACGTACAACGCGAATCTAACATAAGCATTTAATAGCAATGAATGGTCATATGTAATGCATCAATCATGAAAGGTACGCTAGCAGGTACTACTAATACAGAAGAAATAATATGACAATCGGTATGCAATAATCATGTAAAGTACTCTATCAGGTACAAATAATACATGAAAAATGCAACAGTCATGGAAAGTACTCTATCGGGTACAAATTATACATGAAGCAGTGCATAAACAATAAATGTGGAGTATGGAATAAAACATGTCATTTCCACGGAAATCCTAACCTCGTGGTAGGACCAAAATCCAACAAGACAATCCAATTCCCAATTTCCATAAATCAGCCCCTAAATTGGCTCTCATATAATGTAAATCTCATATATCCTGAATGTCCAACATCAAGTAGATTTCACATATCATATATGTACAATATCAGTATATCCCACATATCCCGTGTGTACAATATCATTATATCCTACATATCCTGTGTGTACAATATCAGTATATCCCACATATCCTGTGTGTACAATATCATTATATCCCACATATCCTGTGTGTACAATATTAGTATCAAGTAAGTTTCATATAAGGTGAGTGTCTAACATCGACACCCAAAACATCATGAAAAAGTGTCAAGCATCGACACAGAAATACTGATCTATCGGGTGCTGTCACCACGACTGGCCCCCTGATAGGTACGTATCATACGCTATATCGAACAGCCCGAGTGCCTAGCTCTAACCCTCGTCTCTTGACGTATCCATACGTACATGACTCCCGTCGGTATTCCCACGATAACCGCCGAGTCATAAGTACTGTCACCGGAATGTATGATTCCCCCACTAACTCATCTCCTCACTGAGATTCTTGCCCCGGGGTACCTCCGGGCCCCACCATGTACCCGCACACAGACCCATCCTTTTCTCGCGTGGGGTATATATATATATCAGAACCGATAAATTTCATGGTGGCTGCAGAAATATCACATCAAGAGAAACCGGGTTTTTCAAATAATGCATAATTTCATGAAACAACCACGGTCCTCAAATCCAGAACATCAAGTAATGAATAAGTACAACTGCATGAATCAATATATATATATATATTAGCGTCCCACTCCACTAATATATATATATATATATATATATGCATATATAACAGTGTCCCACTCCACTGTTATATATACTTAGGAGTAACAATATAAGAGAACATCATATGAAATCCAAGAATGTAACATATGCAGCATGAAACGGTAATATGAGCATTTATAAAGGGAAACCGCTATTTAACTGCAACAAATTATTAAATATATATACCACGTAGTTCCTGATTTCCCCGAAATCAGATGTAACAGCATAGACAGGTGCACATGTAGCTATAACAAGGTATGCGTAACCATGTCGGTATAGCAAGATATGTGTGTCCCTATGTAAGTATGTATGATGTCAAAGTAGCTGTAGAAAGGTATATGTCTATACCTATCCATAATATCCTCCAGGTATATGTATGTACGTATGTCAGATGTACATGTAGGTATACAGGTATGCTATAAGTCATATGCATAAGGAAATATGAATCAATGTCTCAATATCCCTAACCAAACAATATTATATCTCTAAGGGTATTGTGCTTGTCATGGCAATTATTGACGGTGTGTGTGGCATATAATCAGTGCTCGTGCAACATAAGCCGTCAATAACAGTGCAGTGTCCTAAAGATACTAGCCCAAGTACAACAATAACCAAGTAGTAAGGTGTTTGCGCAACTCTACATATGCAATAGAATATGTGACAAACATAAAATTTCTAGCCCAGACGCATAACGCCATGCGGGCGATTCCCCTATAGATGTTAAATCTACTCACCAACCATCCTGGCTAAGTGAAGCCAACCACTTATTTCCCCTTCTTCGCTGCGTCCGAAGTCCCCGCCTGCGAACCTAAAACAACACAACGATAACACAAGTATATATATTAATAAAC
The DNA here is from genome assembly GCA_030015575.1 of Agapanthus africanus. Classification (NCBI taxonomy): domain Eukaryota; kingdom Viridiplantae; phylum Streptophyta; class Magnoliopsida; order Asparagales; family Amaryllidaceae; genus Agapanthus; species Agapanthus africanus. The sequence goes on from JASDDO010000029.1 coordinate 225,061,642, forward strand.
GACCAAAAACATGCACAAACTATGTTTTTACCGACACACTAACTCCAAACCTACTCCCAAGTGTTGGTATTGTAGCTAACGTGCGTAGCGACACGACGAAAACAACCTAAGAGAAAAAACATCCGTGTCGTATAACGTATCACGCGGACACAAAACACTAGATTATATGAAAATGATCCCTGATTTTTCATACTGTAAATACAAAAAAAGTAAACAGTACCAAACACTCCTAACCAACAGCAGACAACTACCCACAAAAACCAAACCCCGTCACCTCCCCCCATAGCCGGCTTCGCCGGAATTTGCCATAGGGTCGCAGGCCCGTGCCGTGGGGGGGTGGTTCTCATGTCTCAGGTGGTGCTCCAGGGTCACTAGTATATCACTACAATTTAATTTGATTTTTCTGTACGAATTCCAGGTCATAGAAGTTCACGGAGATTCAAAAAGGACACTAAAAAACACGATATTGCACTAATCGATATTTAAAGTGTTCTACGCTACAACCAACGATCTACACAACATAAAAACTCATATTTAAAAGATTAGGGATTATACCTATCAACCTTGCTTCCAAGATCCAAGCTTTCCTAACTCCAAATGATCAAGAAGGCAAAAACAAAGACTTGAGGTATTTTTGTGATATATTTTGGGATTTTGGGGAGTTATTGTAAGTCCGCGGCGGCACCCCGGCTGTCGATCCGACGCCGGAAACGCGGAAACGAAAAACTTTGCAAAACTTGCAACCGGCACCACCACGCACTTTTCACCCGGATCGGGCCATTAACCTAGCTACTAGCAAACAAGAAAAGAGTAGAGAAGCTATACCAAGCGATCCGTGTCCTTCGGTCTTCGTCTCCACTCCGATCTCTCGCGGAATCTTCGTTGGTCACCTCCTCGTCGGAAAGGGCACCACGTAGCCGGATTCTTTTACGGGCTCCCACCTCTGGACCGAGGCAACTCGGGCGCGAAGTTGGCTAGCCGACGCGTCCAAGTGTACTGTAGGTTGTAATGTAGAAAACCTTGTCTCTTTTGGGGTTTGGTTGCCTTTGATGGAGGTATGAGCAATAGACTTTGGAGTGAGGTAGATGAATTTGTGAAGCATGCAAAATGATATGAACAAATCTTCTCTCATCAAAAATGAACCCCCTTCACCCAAAATGTGGCCGGCCCCTATATGAAAAAATGGTGGAGAGAAAAACAAGAAGGGAGGTGATGGTAGGAAAAGTAAGAGGTGACCACATCCAAAGCAAACCTCACATCAACTCCTAATCAACTCCAATCCATTCTAATCACCAATAAAGCAAAGAATGGATGGAAAAAGAATCTCATCATGATGCCACAAACTGCAAGAAACCCCTCCACAAATGTTATTTGCAAACTTGAAAATAACCCACTCCATCGGAAAAGTCCGGCCGGGAAAGAACAAAGGAAAATCGGCCGGAACAGAATGCAAACTGACAAGTTCTGAAAAACTGATCCCGTAATAAATTACAGGAAAACCCCGCGACTGCATATACATGCCCGCATTTGTATTCCCACTGAACACAAATGCAAAGAGACAAAATCTACACTGTCTAATACTAGGATCCGGCTTAAACCAAAGCCGGCTAGTAAAATCCGTCCGATCACGATCCGTGCAATACCGCACGTATCTGATCGAACCCTGCCATATCTCCATATGGCCTCTACAGCGTTTCGTCCGAAGCTTGAGTAACTGTATGTGTGGTGGACTCTAAAGACTCGTCAATACTATGGCTGTGGATTTAACTACTAGCACGTCAGAGGTATTAGCCATACGTGACGGGCTACCAGCTATTGACCAAAAGGGACATCGATGAGCGAACTCATCCTGACACCCTACTGAGCCTGTCAGTGACAATATCCGTACAGTCCGGTCCGTTCGTCTATGAGCATCGCATGGCGGGCCTAGGGGGTTGGTAAAAGTCAGACCCCCAAAAGCGGTACAAGTCGAGTCGGAGTGTAGCCCAGAACACCCTGAGATACTACTGGAATACCTACCAGTAAATCTCCTGCCTCGGCCGAGGGCTTTATGTAATGGCTCTCCTAGACACAGCGCGACCTCACCCCCACTACCGGGAGAGACGAACCCCTGCAGATCCGCTCACCGCCTCCATGTGGCTCGGGACTGTACCCAACTAAAACCTGTTTGCACGACTCCTTTGAGCCGTGGCAGGGTAGTAATCAAAGTACAGTGGGAACTCACACGAGACAAATGACGATCTCAGGTCGATGAACTAACCTGTACACATGTCACCAAGGAACTGCTATCTGACGTCTGATATAATCCCAACCAGCAGGTTCCCGGCGAGTCCTGTCCGGTGTACACATAACCCATTGAGCACCTGTATACATCTTAGGTGAACCAACTGACACAAGTGGCTTGTGAGACCGGCCACCTCCCCTCTTCGGGGTCTCGACTGTATACACTAGTCTACTCTGGAGAATCGATGCCCTGTCTCGAAATTCCCACGACTAGGGACCTTTTAAGGATGTGCTTATAGACTCTAGCTCTCACTTATATGATCGCCCACATACTGCTGGTAGTCAAGCAAGAATCCTAGGGGCTCTATCAACGTGCAATAGCGACTCGTAAGGTCACCTAAAGCAGTACACGATGATAAAGGTAAACCAGATAGCATACTATCATCTCGAGTAAGACTGTCCTACCGGCATAGGTCCTCCTCAATCATTCCAATCACGTGCCTGTGATCCAATAATTGACTCTGAGGGCGCTATATCCAACAATCTCCCACTTGCACTCAAGGCTAATTATTGCGATGTCGCATACTCACAGCTCGTGTGATACCGAACACCCAACTCCTCTACCAGTCAGTCTCACAAAGCTCGTTTGCGAAACTATTGCGTTCGAGGAATAGCCTCAGTGAGTGGATCCGCTCTGGTGTTTCTTTCTATATCTCTCTTTATCTCAAGTTCACGGAGAAAGCCATCTCCCGAAATGAGCAATACCTGTCTTAAAATGTGTCTGGATGGCTGATGGGACCCAGCTCATAAATGAACTCCAAATCCAAACTTCTTAGACTGTATCGACAACTGAACTTAATCAGTATCCTGCGCTATGCCTCCCTCAGTATCCCCTTGGACCACCTGTCTAAAATACTGCCCCTCGTCAGAGGGAAAATCATGACTCTGACGACCACCCTGTCGTCCATGTCACCTTGGAAGCCTGGAATGATAACCGTCTCCTAAAGGAGGTTGCCGTTATCAAATCCTTAGAACATGCCCTCAAGTTCTAAAGCTGCTTCCGATCGTTTCTCCAGGATTAGATTAATATCAACTTATTGCATCTACTGCAAGAACAAAATCTGGTGTGGTACTTGACATCTCATGATTGACTCAATTGCCTAAGCAAGTGATCTGCCAATCATGCGTATCCCTCTCCCTTTTAGTCTGTAAGACACCTTTAGAGAGGATGACTCCATCACCTGCAAGTACACTACCGTGCCAGGAGTCGTCCATTATAAATACTCATAGAATGCTGTCAAAGTACCCAGATTGGGAAACCACCCAAATCTAGATCTAAAACCATAGATCCAGTAACCAGAATGTCTGATATAATATCCAAGTCCTATGTGGAGAAACCACTGTGTGACAACCAAAGTATAACCGATCGTAGTATAGGAATATCACTTCCTACTCTGTGTATGTCATCCAAATGCTAGGACATCACACCCTACTACATTCTTAACAGATCCATCCCCTATTCTGATGAAGTCAAACCTATGACTGTCACATCAGAAATAGATGATCTATCTCCGCTATATCTGCTTAAGTATATAAGCTTCTTGCCCACTGTGCTTCCGTTGCTCCCACGGACTACGACAACCCTCTGGCAGAGTCATATACACATACACTTCTAAAGCCCGTTTAGAATGACGCTATAGTCATCCTCCTGCCGGGTCTCACAGTCTGGAACAACAGCAATGGAAAGTCTGGGTAAACAAGAACCTCCCTGCCACCGTCCTTGAGCATACCGAAATACCTCTCGGGTGCCTGAGGTTACCCACTTTATCTGCGGAGTGGCCAATGGAATGTCAAATCAGATTGAATCTTTAGGTTCTTATCAAATCTTCAGTAATCGTTTGCGGTTATGGAATCACTTCCAGTTCTACCATACTCCCACTACTGTTTTCTGAAAAAATCCATTTCTTTTAAAAATGTGGCGAGTCAAGAACAATATCACTATTGATCTTCCAGATGGTAGAAAGTCAACCCTCGTCATAGCCCGGGTCAACCCACAAACAACCATTACAGAAACGTGCCTTGGGTTATTCGGAGTCGGGTTTTAAGCATAAGCCGGACAACTCCCCGTACCTTAACAATGTCAAGATATGAACTGTTCTATATCCAATATAGAAACAGAGGCACTGATTTAATTGAACCAGATTCAAACCATGCAGCTGTCTCCAGTGCATGTCAACTAAATGGAAGGAGGCCAATCAGCGTTACTCAACTTAGGAATACTTCCAATTATGAGTAACCTGAAAGAGAAGCAAGTTCTCTTAACCATTACTATCAACGGAATACCATATACAAGTATCTACATCTTCGATCACTTTGAAGAATCCCGATACTTGCAATACCTGGTTCTCTACTCTATTCTTATACCTATAACTTCTCAAAACTTTGACCTTGTGTTTCTACGAAACACCTGTCTAAGAACTAGAGAAGACATAAGTAAACAGAATATAGTACGAGGACCAACCCCTCTGTCCTAGTGGACACTGGACTATACACAAAACTCTGTATAAGTCCGCTGAGTCTTACAGCTCATTCACTGTGTGTCGTAGGTCGAAAACTATACTTATGGTTAAGAAGAATTACACCGCTGTTCAATGCTCCTTACCTAACTATCCACTGATATAGGTAAATGTCATAGACATAATTTCAAAAAGGTATATCTCACTCTATAAAAATATACGTACAGATATATCAATTTGAAATTGGTGCATAACAACGGATATTCAAAACCAAATATTTGCCGACCGGCAAACAATCCAGGTGACTTCCTCAAATATCACCGATTACAACGAATCCCGATATAATGAGGATGGTCACCTAATTCCCAATAACTTACTCCCACTCATCATCTGTAAAACCATACAGATGTGAGAATCCTACCTGGTAAATACATACCCTGGAGCAAGTGTCTAATCGGGAAATTAGTTTTCTATTAACAGTACACAGTGAAACTGAAACATTGAAATGTTTCGATGGGGTATCCTGTTATTCCTAGTAATGCCTCTTCCATTATCCAGATTCACAACTGTAACCGTATAATTCTTTGCCACCTCTCCAAATCCCTTTATATGTCTTTAGTCGTTACCTTCTGTACGCCCCTTTAAGCCAAATGGTTTTCTTCCTTCCCTACCGTTCGGCACCAGCCTATGGTTTGGAAGAAGACTATCCAATAAGCATAATGGGTGTACTGTACTAATCCTAGGAGCACTCGCAATGCCAGAGAAGGTGAAAATAAAAGACAACCGAATGAACTTTATTCCTATTTCTCCTGAACCAGGATCCATCCCCGAACTGTAACAAGTTCCTTTCGAGTTCGTATATAACCATACGATGGATTATCCAATAAACTTGGGATCTTCGTAGTGATACGGAGTGTCCTGGAGAAATACAAAGGTGATTTAGGATTGGCGAAGAAATATTTGGTTTGGTCGTGAATAGCAGTCGCAATTTACTTTGCCCTCTTACTAATCCCTTTCTTTGTCTTTACATAATACCTTCTGTACACCACCGTTGGGCTAATTGGTTTTCTTCATTCCCTACCGGTCGGCACCTGCCTATGGTTTGGAAGAAGACTATCCCATTTGCGTAATAGGTGTACTACTCCTAAACCAAGGAGTACTCGCAACCTGAGAGAAGGAAAAAAGGAAAAGACAACTGAATAGTCCTATTCGTTTTCTCCAGAACCGGAAACCATCCTCGAATTCCTTCGAGTTCGTATATAACCATACGATGGTTTTGTCCAATGGAAGTGGACGTTCGTAGTAATACGGGATGTCCTGGAGAAAAGGGTAAAAGTAGGAGTGGCAATGAGTTTGCAATTCTGACAATCCAAAACCCAGTGTTAAGAAGGTTCGGTCAACTTGGTCACTGAGTCATAGTCTAGGGTCGGGTCAATGGTCGCTGCCAAAGAGAGAGAGAAAAGAAACACTCAGCGTGCAGTCTAACCTAGATCAAAATGGTTACCAATTTATCTAATCTGGAAACCTCCCACTGTACCGTCAAATTCTCCTCCAAACGTAAAAGAAGAATTAGTCGGGATATCCCGAGGAGTAAACCAACTCATCAGTGGGAATCGGGATCCAACTCTCATCGCATGATAACGTGACGGAATCCGCTTACGTTATCACACTCTAGAAGGTATGCGCATATCTGGCAAGTTTCAGTTTCTTTAGAAACTCCCGATGTGATTTCTGCCCCATGCTTTTATGACCTTGGCGTGAGGTCAAAATATCATAAGTCACATGTCAAGTTCTACCCATCATTGTCCAGGTTAATTTGAACCCACTCATACATACCCTTGACGTAGGCCAAAATAGTAGTACGACTGTCCCAAACCAACGCATCTATCTATGCAACAGATAAATACCCGGCAGCTACCAATCACTATGCCTTGGCGTGAAGTCAAAATACATAGCTTGAATACTACCAAATATTTAACTGAAATGATGGAGGGCTACGAATGGTTTCTGGCGAAACCCTTTAACGTAATGAACTTGGTATCGTTGAAGGAACTGATAGCTTTTAAAAAATATAGTGACGAAAACCGTTGCTAAAGAGGTCACACCCGGTGAAGGGATCTCGGCTCTTTCCCCGTAGAATGAGGTGCAGGATATTCCAACTGAATACCATGGTGCAAAGCAAAAGTAATCGGCTATAGTGAAGTTATTGCCCTGACGCAAACTTTTTGTCCAAGGGGTCACTCCCGGTGAAGGGATCTCGGCCTTTGCCTCGTCGACTGAGGAGCAGGATATTCCAACTGAATACCACGATGCAAAACAAAAGTGAACGACCTTAACAGCTTTTTGAAAAGTGTTCCAACAACATCAAATAGGTTTGTTTATCTTGCATTGATCCGAATCAATGCAGTCCCATCAATTGATCACACCACAAAGAACGAAAATACACTGACGTACGTATATGCCATCAGCATTCGCCACTGGGTCCCGTCATCACCCGTTAGGTTACTTAACTAACGACAGAGCGGGGACTGGACTAGCGCGGATGCAAAACATATACAACATCTACTAGTATATATATAATATATAATTTTCGCTCAAGGCGGGATAAAATGCAACATCACAGAAATGTACAGCATCACAGAATAAAACAGATATCTGGGATCCCCGGGTTTCAAAGAGCCGCTGCTGAAACCCGACGTTCCCCCTTGGTCGTGTGGATAGCCTGTGCAAAGAAAATCCTACACCCCTACGGGCGCGGCAAGTTACCCGCCAAAACCTGAAGCGAGGCAGCCCCCTTCAGCAACGTGAATGGACCACCCAGCACTTCACGGAATCCGGTAACTTGGGCACCCCTCCTGGGTCAACCTGTACCCCCTACGAGTGCGGCGAATAGCCCGCCAATTCTAGAGTAAAGCCCCCTCCGTCTCAACGCCATGAGATGCGGGCTTGTTGCCCTCTAGAACCCGGCTATCCGTGCACCCCTCCGTGGGGTAATCCTAGTACAGAAAGAAAAAATATGCATACAACGGGTATATCGACCTCGACCTGGTCGTGCCCCAAAAGAATAATACAAACAGGCAGTGACGGCAGTCCACATGTCGGACGCTCGCCCCGCAATATCAAATGTACATAATACATGAAAACTGTACTAATACTGCAACCAGGCTATCCCCCACGACCGATCCGCAACAACACAACACAATCACAGAACATCAACGTGAATGTCATGTTCGCAAATCCGTCTAGCCGGGCTATAGCAGTTAGACAGGATTTACCGATCAAGTGACATTCACGGTCGCAGATATAATGTAAATACTGTGAACTAATGTGTTTAAACTTTTCGATCGATCAAATTTATCGAAGTGGGCCCTAAGCATTACTGTAGCACTTAAAGAGAGTCTAGGCCCAAAAAGAATATTCCAAAAACCCCATTTTCAACCCAGGAGCTCACTGCAAAAATTTGGTCCAATGAATAGTAAAAATGGCCGCGGAACCACCGCAAATACGTGGGTTTGGCCGCGGTTCCACGGTGGAATAGTGAGATCACGCTACCAAATTTTCACAGAATGCTTAGAATTCCCTGCACATGTCACTGCAATGTACTGAAAATTTTTGGAGCCAAAAAAAATTTCGACAGAAAACTATGCAAATGAAAATGGGTTTTCGGAAAATCCGTTCGATCGAACATGTAAACACACTAGAACAAGCTAGGCAAGGTTAATGGCGTGGCTCTGATACCAATGTAAGTCCGCGGCGGCACCCCTGCCGTCGATCCGACGCCGGAAACGCGGAAACGAAAAACTTTGCAAAACTTGCAACTAGCACCACCGCGCACTTTTCACCCGTATGGGCCATTAACCTAGCTACTAGCAAACAAGAAAAGAGTAGAGAAGCTATACCAAGCGATCCGTGTTCTTCGGTCTTCGTCTCCACTCCGATCTCTCGCGGAATCTTCGTTGGTCACCTCCTCGTTGGAAAGGGCACCACGTAGCCGGATTCTTTTACGGGCTCCCACCTCTGGACCGAGGCAACTCGGGCGCGAAGTTGGCTAGCCGACGCGTCCAAGGGTACTGTAGGTTGTAGTGTAGAAAACCTTGTCTCTTTTGGGGTTTGGTTGCCTTTGATGGAGGTATGAGCAATAGACTTTGGAGTGAGGTGGATGAATTTGTGAAGCATGCAAAATGATATGAACAAATCTTCTCTCATCAAAAATGAACCCCCTTCACCCAAAATGTGGCCGGCCCCTATATGAAAAAATGGTGGAGAGAAAAACAAGAAGGGAGGTGATGGTAGGAAAAGTAAGAGGTGACCACATCCGAAGCAAACCTCACATCAACTCCTAATCAACTCCAATCCATTCTAATCACCAATAAAGCAAAGAATGGATGGAAAAAGAATCTCATCATGATGCCACAAACTTCAAGAAACCCCTCCACAAATGTTATTTGCAAACTTGCATATAACCCCCTCCATCGGAAAAGTCCGGCCGAGAAAGAACAAAGGAAAACCGGCCAGAACAGAATGCAAACTGGCAACTTCTGAAAAACTGATCCCGTAATAAATTACAGGAAAACCCCGCGACTGCATATACATGCCCGCATTTGTATTCCTACTGAACACAAATGCAAAGAGACAAAATCTACACTGTCTAATACTAGGATCCGGTTTAAACCAAAGCCGGCTAGTAAAATCCGTCCGATCACGATCCGTGCAATACCGCACGTATATGATCGAACCCTGCCATATCTCCATACGGCCTCTACAGCGTTTCGCCCGAAGCTTGAGTAACTGTATGTGTGGTGGACTCTAAAGACTCGTCAATAATATGGCTGTGGATTTAACCACTAGCACGTTAGAGGTATTAGCCATACTTGACGGGCTACCAGCTATTGACCAAAAGGGACATCGATGAGCGAACTCATCCTGACACCTTACTGAGCCTGTCAGTGACAATATCCGTACAGTCCGGTCCGTTCGTCTATGAGCATCGCATGGCGGGCCTAGGGGGTTGGTAAAAGTCAGACCCCCAAAAACGGTACAAGTCGTGTCGGAGTGTAGCCCAGAACACCCTGAGATACTACTGGAATACCTACCAGTAAATTTCCTGCCTCGGCCGAGGGCTTTGTGTAATGGCTCTCCTAGACATAGTGCGACCTCACCCCCACTACCGGGAGAGACGAACCCCTGCAGATCCGCTCACTGCCTCCATGTGGCTCGGGACTGTACCCAACTAAAACCTGTTTGCACGACACCTTTGAGCCATGGTAGGGTAGTAATCAAAGTACAGTGGGAACTCACACGAGACAAATGACGATCTCAGGTCGATGAACTAACCTGTACACATGTCACCAGGGAACTGCTATCTGACTTCTGGTATAATCCCAACTAGCAGGTTCCCGGCGAGTCCTGTCCGGTGTACTCATAACCCAATGAGCACCTGTATATATCTTAGGTGAACCAACTGACACCAGTGGCTTGTGAGACCGGCTACCGCCCCTCGTCGGGGTCTCGACTGTATACACTAGTCTACTCTGGAGAATCGATGCCCTGTCTCGAAACTCCCACGACTAGGGACCTTTTAAGGATGTGCTTATAGACTCCAGCTCTCACTTATATGATCGCCCTCATACTGCTGGTAGTCAAGCAAGAATCCTAGGGGCTCTATCAACGTGCAATAGCGACTCGTAAGGTCACCTAAAGCAGTACACGATGATAAAGGTAAACCAGATAACATACTATCATCTCGAGTAAGACTGTCCTACCGGCATAGGTCCTCTCAATCATTGCAATCACGTGCCTGTGATCCAATAATTGACTCTGAGGGCACTATATCCAACAGTTATTGGCTTGGATTGATGCAAAAAGGGAAGGGAAAAGATCAAGAGCAGAAGGGGGAAGAGGGATTTCGGCCAAGTGAGGAAGTGGGGAAAGTTGTGTGGAGTGTTCTAGCTAAATTCATCAATAAATACAATTTAATGCATTCACACACACATGCATGCATGAAGCCACCTATTGCATTCTTTTTCTTTTCTTAAAAAAACTTAATTCTAATACCCAAACAAAATATCTGGATACTTAGTGAAGGTTTGGTTTTACTTAACTCAAACTTAATTTGTTGAAAAGATGACTTAAGAGAAATTTCACAAAATGTGAATACCGCATTAAAATAATATTAAAATTGGGAAAAATTTAAATTGAACCAAAACGTCCCATATACCCCCAAAGCTTGCGCACCAGTTTTATTTTAGCTAAACTAGGTGCTAGCAAGTCTAAATGGTCGTTTGATCACAGTCGGGTTAAAACAGAAAATACCGACAATTTTACCCTAAAACGGAAAAATTCGCATAACGATTTTCTAAAATGTTACAATAGCATGTTATCCAAGTTGGACTCCATTCACGGCAACAAAGTATTGAATTTGTTGGGTGCTCCTGAAAGAGTAAAACCCATCAGGAGTAAGTAGATCTTTTGAGATCAGTGCAAATGGAATGGAAGTAACCTAATAAGATTAGACTTGTAGTAAAAGTTTTTCATCAAATACCCGGTGTGGATTGTGATGAAATTATTACTTCAGTATCTGTGCTGAAGTCCATATAGATATAACTTGCCACTGATGTTTTTCATGACTATGATATCTGGCAAATGAATGACTATAACGTCTTTCTAAATGGTGATTTAGAATTGTACGTGTATATGGCTCTGCTAGAGGGTTATCATAGTCAGTGGAAGCAACAGAATATATACAAGACGCTTAAGTCTATTTATAGACTAAATCAAGCATAGCGGAGATGGATCATCTGTATTGATATTACAGTCAAAATGTTTGACTTCATCAAAAGGATGAAACAGGTATTTCTAAGAAGGATGTAGCAAGTACTGTCATATTCCTCATGTGGATGACATACTCCTGATAGAAAGTGATGTTCCTATGCTACAATCGGTCAAACTATTGTGGTCACAGGTGTTTCTCCATATAGGATGTGGATATTAGTCCAATCCTGGAGAAGCATAGGATAGCAGTGAAGAGCATATATTGTTCTTGGTTTATGGTAATGGAAACCTCCTACAGTAAGCGGTTACCGATTCTAGCTTCCAAGGTGACATGGATTGACAGTGTCTGTCGCGAGTTATAAATTTACTCTTTTCAAAGGAGTAATATATTGGAAAGAGTTCCAAGGGGGATACTGAGATAGTCATAGCACTGGATGCTGATTATGACCCAGCAGAGGACACAGCCTAAGAAGTTATTGGATAAAATTGTTCATTAATGAACATGGTCTCATCATCTAACCAGACAAATTCTAACGCAAGTATCGCTCAATTCGGAAGATAGTTGATCTCTGCGAAATTGGGAATAAGAGAGATAAAGTTGGAAACGTTATAGCGGATACAGTCACTTAGGCTATTTCTCGAACATGGTTTATGAAACGGTCAGTAGAGAAGTTCGGTATGTGATACTGCAATAATTTGCTTTAAGTGCAAGTAGGAGATTGTTGGATATAAGTGCCGTCAAGACAATTATTGTAATTGTATGAGGACCTATATGGAGAGAACAATCTTATGAGAGATGATAGTATGGTATCTGTTTTGTCTTTATCATTTATGTGTATACGTTTTTACTCGTTATCACGTATCGCTAATACATATTGATAAAACCCGTAGGATCTTTACTTGACTACCAGGATTATGATAGGGATCATACTAGCGGGACATGAGTAGTCCATAAGCACATCCTTAAATATCCCTAGTCGTGGGAGTATCGAGACTGGGCATCGATATTCCAGAGTGAACTAGTGTATACGTTTCTTGACCCTGTATGGGGCGATTCTTAATCCCATAGCCATTGGTGTTAGACACCGGAGATTGTATAATGGTGCTAATAAGGTTATGAGTTACACTTGAAGGACTTACCGAGAACTCCTGGATGGTATTACACCTATAGTCAACTAGCAGTTCTCTGGTGATATGAGTACAGGGAAGTCTGTGTTAGTGGATGTTGCACACCTTCACAACACTTGTGAGGAGATGGAAGTGGCAAACGAAAATTTTCTTGCATGCAACACCCACTTAAACCCTAGATCTTGTGCTTAAACTTTAATTAGCAAACCTATCTAGAGAACTTATCTACTATGATAAGGTTATACCTAAGGAACCGGTCCTTCGGGTCTTCTTTCCGCTGCGACTCCTTAGCACTTTTAATGCTTGAAAGGAACTCGGTCTCCAGTCACCTCTAGATCCAAGATGATCCAGCCGAGAGCTATAGAACAAGCTAAAAACTCTTCACAAGAGTTAACTAAGAGATCAAGTGAGCTAAAAATGATCACATATATAATGTAGAGATTAAGTAGTGGATTATTATGTCTCTTTACCTATGAATCACATCACATGTGAGTGTTTAGGTCAAGAGGAAGAAGGAGATAATGAAGAGAGAGAAGATGAACGTGATAATGAAAAAATCAAACATGGAAAAATAATATGGATCATAGAAAATAATAGAAGCATGTATTATTTTATCTCCAAAATAATGCAGCATGCTTTAATAGTAATCCCAAATGAATAAAAAATGATATAAGCCATTCCTTCATCCATGCTTTGACATTTCTCCAAATTCCACCTCATTCATTTGTTTTCCAAAAAAGAAAATCATCTAATATGAGGTGTCTCCTTCTAGAAGGTGCTCTTGTACAATTACAAGAATACCCCTCACCGTATACAGTATAAGTATACCCGTATTCGCATTCCGAAAAATACGAATACAAATAATCCAATAATATAATACCAGTATCCGGCGTAAATCAAAGCCTACCAGTATTATCCTTTCGATCATTATTGCTGTAACCATTACATGAACATGATCGAAACCCTGCCGTAACAACTTACGGCCTCTACATCTTTTACCTGAACCAGGGAACCCTCTATGTTGGAATCTAAAGACTCGACAGTACGCCGGTAGTGGGTTTAACCATAAGCACGTCAACGCCACTACCTGTGCGTAACGGCTACCCAGGTACATGACGAAAAGATGGCCGACGAGCGAACTCATCCCAACCCTAACGAGCCTGTAAGCGACACTTACCGTACAGTCTGGTCTCTTCGTCAGATACGTCGCATATGAAGTCTAGGGGTGGTAAATGTCAGACCCCAATAACTTTATAAGTCATGCTGATTTATGGCCCATAACGGATCGAGAAACTACTGATAACTCTTATCAGTAAATCTCGACAATCCTGTCCAAGGATTTGTTGTTTTGGCCGATCAAGCATGGCGCGACATCAACTCCCTATACCGGGAGAGACGAAACCCCTCCTATCGCTCACTGCCTCCATGTGATTTGGGACTGTACCCAAAATCCACCTGTTTGCACGACTCAGTAGAGCCGTGGTAGGGAGGAAATCAAAGTACAGTGGGAATCACACAAGACACTATGACGATCTCGAATATACAGACTAACCTATACAAGTGTCACCAGAGAACTGCTATCTGACAATAGATATATATACCATTTAGGAGTTCTTGGCGAGTCCTGTTCGGGATACCCATTCTCCAATGAGCACATGTATACAATCTTTGATGTCAAACACCAATGATTGTGGGATCAACCATCGCCCTCAGGATAAAAAACGTACACACTAGTCTACTCTGGTAATATCGGTGCCCTATCTCGATATACCCTCGACTAAGAACTATTAAAGGATATGTTTTCAGACTGCCCTGGCCCCACTAGTCTGATCTACATCATAATCCCGGTAGTCAAGCATAATCCTAAGGGCTTCATCAACATGTATATAAGATATGAAAAACAACACATCACACGTTAAGATGAAGATAAACTAGATAGCATACTATCATTTCGAGCAAAGATTGTTTCTGTACTTATACATGCCTAGCATCTTATACAATACAGGTCTCTAGGGCATACATATCTAACAATCTCCCACTTGCACTAAGGCCTGTAGTTGGTGCAATAAGTACCCACTGTTTACACTAGAACCAATTGCCGTTATACCGCATCCCTAACATCTCGAATAGTTTCTTAAACTGAACTTGAGGGATGACCTTGGTGAATGGATCTTCTTTGTTGTCTTTCATGTCTACTCTCCGTACCTCGATGTCCTAGCGATCCACTATCTCCCGGATGAGGTGATACCGCCTCAAGATATGTTTGCATTTCTGATGTGACCGTGGTTCCTTTTCCAATGCCATGGCTCCATTGTTATCGCAATACAAAGGTATTGGATTAGCAAAGGATGGAACCACCTGAAGTTCAGAAATGAACTTCCTCATCCAGACTGCCTCTTTTGCGGCATCATTAGCAGCAATATACTCAGCTTCCATCGTGGAGTCAGCGATGGTATCTTGTTTGGAACTTATCCAACATACCGCCCATCCATTTAGGGTAAATAAAACCCTGAGATGTACTTACTATCATCCTTGTCGCTCTGGAAGCTGGAGTCGGTAAAGGCCTCCATTTGGAGATCTTCTTTACCATACACCAAGAACATTTCTTTAGTTCTTCTCAAGTATTTCGGAATGTTCTTTACAGCAGTCCAGTGTTTCTCCCTTGGATTGGATTGATACCTGCTTACTGCACTCAGTGCATAAGTTGCATATGGCCGAGTACATAGCATCGCATACATTATAGATCCTACCGCCGAAGCATAGGGTATAATGCTTATGCGAGCCCTCTCCTCATCAGTCTTTGGAGACATCTCTTTGGAGAGGGTGATCCCATGACAAGCGGGTAAATTAGCTCGCTTGGAATCTTCCATACTAAACCTCTTTAGTATGGTGTCTATGTATCTCGATTGGTACAATCCCAATAATCTCTATAGATTTTAATTCCCATAATGTACGAGGCATCACTCAGGTCTTTCATGGAGAACTTCTGCGATAAAAATAGTTTAACCAATTGTAGCATAGGAACATCATTTCCTATCAAGAGAATATCGTCCACGTACAATACGAAGAATGTAACAGTACTTTCTACAATCCTTTTATAAATACATGGTTCATCTACATTTTTGATAAAACCAAACTCTTTGATTGTATCATCAAAGAAGATGTTCCAACTCCGTGATGCCTGCTTTAATCGAAAAATGGATTTAAGCAACCTGCATGCTTTTCCGCTGCTCCCACTGTCAATGAAGTCTTCTGGCTGATCCATAAAAAGGCATTCTTCTAAATAACCATTTGGAAATGTCGTTTTAACATCCATCTGCCAGATTTCATAGTCATAGTGAGTAGCTATAGTAAGCAGGATCCGAATGGATTTAAGCATCGCGACTGGTGAAAAAATTTCATCATAGTCCAAGCCTGGTCTTTGAAGAAATCCTTTTGCATCCATCCTAGCTTTATAGGTCTCCACCTGACCATCCACACCAATCTTTCTCTTAAAGATCCACTTGCACCCTATGGCTTTTACTCCAGAAGGTGCAACCTCCAAAGTCCATACATTGTTGGTGTGCATGGATTCCATTTCGGATCTCATGGCATCCAGCCACTTCACTGAGTCACCACTCGTGATAGCTTGCTGAAAACTAGTAGGGTCATCATCATCCATGATGAAATCTTCTCTATCACCATCAATTAGAAAACCATAGTATATATCAGGTGGGCGAGAAGCCCTACTAGATCTATGGAGTGGCTGAAGATCGTCAGGTTCTATTGAAACCATAGGTTCAACCAAATCATCGGTAATTGTTTGTGGATCTGGAATTTCTTCCAGTTCTACCGCATTGCCAACAGTATCATTTGTAAAGAATTCATTTTCTAAAAATATGACATACTGAGAAACAAACACCCTTTGTTCCTCCTTGTGGTAGAAAAGATATCCATACGAGTGTTTTGGATATCCCACAAATTTACACAAAACAGATCGTGTCTCAAGTTTGTCCGGATTCTGCTTTTTCACATAAGCCGGACAACCCCATATCCTAACTCGTTTAAGAAATGGTTTCTTCCCTACCATATCTCATATGGAGTGGTAGACAAGGTTTTGGTCGGAACCCTATTCAATAGACATATCGCATTCTCCAATACGTGCCCCCATAATGAAAGTGGTAACTCGGCATCACTCATCACTGATCGTACCATATCTAATAGGGTACGATTCCTCCGTTCCGACACACCGTTTTGCTATGGTGTTTACAGAGGAGTGAGCTGAGAGAGAATCTCATTCTCTTTTAGGAAATCTAGAAACTCTAAGCTTAGATACTCACATCCTCGATCCTATCGAAATTTCTTGATACTCAAGCCTGTTTGTTTCTCAACTTCAGATTTATACTCCTTGAACTTTTCGAAGGCTTCGGACTTATGTTTCAAGAAGAACACATGTCCGAATCTCGAGAAATCATCAGTAAAAGTTATGAAGTAAGAAAAACCACCTCTCGCATGTGTAGACATTTGTCCACATACATCACTTTGTATGAGGCCTAAAAGTTCAGTAGCTCTCTCTCCGTGTCCAGTAAACGGGGTTTTGGTCATTTTACCTTTGATACAAGACTGGAAAGTCGCATAAGATTTATATTCAAACGGGTTTAAATATCGATCTTTATGTTGCTTGGTTAGTCTTGTTTCATTAATATGACCAAATCTACAATTCCAAATGAAAGCTTCATTTATGTCTGAAATCTTCCTTTTGTTTGTGCGTTGTATATTGAAAACTGTATGTTGATTTAGGACGTATATCCCGTTATTTAATGTACCAAACCCAATCAACTCTTGATTAAGTTTAATGTTCATAACATTAGATTGTAACACAAAATTATATCCTTCATTGTCACACAACGATATTGATATAATACTATATAACATCGAAGGTACAAAATAACATGGGTTCAAAACCAACATACAACCCGACGGCAAACCAAGGTGATACGCTCCCACTGCTATAGCATGTACAGAGGAACCATTCCCAACTCGGAGAGTGTGATGACCTTTCTTCAAAAACCTGCAATTTCTCATCCCCTACACACAATTGCAGATGTGAGATCCTAACACGGTATCTAATACCCAGGAAGCAGAGTTAATTGAAAAACAATTTTCTGTTATAAACACACCTGAAGTGTAAGCATCAGCATGCTTCTTCTTCTAGAGGTCGGCAAGGTATGCAACCTAGATTCTCCTATAGTGCCTAGTCTTATGGTAGTGGAAGCATTCCCCTCTTCCTGACGTAGCAGCCCCTTTCTTGTCCTTCCCCGGTGCCTTTTCCACTCCACCTTTCGGTTTGATGGGATTCTTCTTCTTCTTTCCCTTAGCCTTAGCATTTGGGACAAAAGAGGAAGATGGCCCAGCAATCAGAGCGGGAGATTTCGCTACTTTTAGCATGCTTTCTGCACTCCTCAACATATTGAGTAGTTCAGGAAGTGACTTCTCCATATTGTGCATATTAATGTTCACAATGAACTGAGCAAAGGCAGGTGGAGGGACTATAAAACAATATCAACATACTGTTCATTCTCCATGGTCCATCCCAGGTCCTATAGTTCTTCTATAAGTCCTATCGTCTTCAATACATGGTCACCTACAGACGTACCAGCAGCCATTCGCATCTAAAACAACTTTCGAGATGCCTCGTATCGGAGAGTACGAGATTGCTCCTCATACATGTCCTTTGTATGGAAAAAGATGGATTGTACGTCCATCTTCTCATGCTGCTTCTCATGTTCATTGTCCATAGAAGCAAGCGCGAGGAATTTGGCTGTTGTGCAGTCTATATCCCATGTCTTGCGGATTTCCTTATCCTCAACTGAAGAATCAGGGCCTGGGCTGGGAGAGGCTGAAGTAGTTAGGACGTATGCGACATTATCATAGGTCAGGGAAATATTTACGTTCCTCAGCCATTCTTTGTAATTCGGTCCCGTGAGTTTATTCTTTTCTAATAAAAGCTTAAGTCCCGTCATAGGTATCTGCCATTAGGAGAGAGAAATGAAGACACTCAGCGATTGCTCTTGCATGATTAGATTGGTTATTAATCTTATCTAATCAATGTCTCCCACTGCTTTTTATCAAATTTTCCTTCAAACCTTAAAAGAAAATTATCCGGGATTAATTGCAATCTACAAGTTCGCTAACCGGTCGGCCAGGCCAGTGTCGGTACTCCGAGGGAAGTTCCCTGTGCTTTCGCACGCACCTAATTAAAATAAACCTCATTTTCCTAGAGGCATAACCCCATTGACACTTTTCTAGACACCTACTGGATTAGCTAATTGTAAAGTGCAAAACTCTCCCGGGAGTAACTTTTACTCACAGTGGGGTCGGGATCCAACTATCAAATAGAAGGTATGCAATCTCATTGCAAATTTCAACTCTTGAAATTCCCGATATGGTTTTTACCCCTAGTGTCTTATGACCTTAACTATGGTCCACAAATCCTAAGCACTAGTCAAGTTCTACCAGCCATTTCGTGATTGATTTAGACCCACCAACATAACCCTTAACTATGGTCAACAAGGTCATGCGAATGTCCTAATCGATCGCATCATATGCTTTGTAGGAAGACATCACATAGCTACCGTACACCTTGCCTTAACTATAGTCAACAAATGTGGTGTGAATACTAAGTACTCAGCTTCCTAAAATGGCTGAGGGCAACTGATGGTTCTGATGAAAACCTTTAACGTTTTGAACTTGATATCGTTGTAGAATCTAGTGAAAGGAGTGGTTTAAGCTACAGTTTTAAAAGTCGAATGGTTTTGTAGTATCTTTCTAATTTTGCTAAAGAGGTCACTCCCTGTGAAGGGATCTCGGCTTTTTCCTCATCGAATGAGGTGCAGGATATTCATGAATACCACGATGCAAAGCAAAAATTAGATCAACTATAAAAACAAATCGAGTGCTTTTTAACATTTGCTAGTTTCGCTAAAGGGGTCACTCCCGGTGAAAGGATCTCGGCCGTTTCCTCGTCGAATGAGGTGCTGGATATTCATCAAGGAATACCACTATGCAAAGAAAAAACTAGAGTTACCCATTTTAAAAAGTTTGATTCCACAACATCTTTAGGTATCTTTTTCTTAACATTAATCACATTAATGTTGTCCCTTCATTTATGTTTCCTAAACATCACAGGAAATAAACGAAAATAGAACGTACGCTTTGAAGGGTTACGCTAGCGCCCCGACCATCTTCCGTGGCCAAATGCGGAATTTTTTTTTATAACAATACTAAACTTGGCGCTAGAATAACACTAAACCCGGATCTTAAGCATAAACTTAAGTAGAAAAATATGAACCTATCTACTATGAGAAGAGTTTATAACAAGAGGCTCAAGTCCTTCGGGTCATCACTCCACTCCATTAGTATGCTCCTTGTAGTGTCCATGATCAAGCTTGAACTTCGGCCTCTTCGCGTCAATGATGATCCACCCGAGAGTGCTTACCAAGAGCTCCTACCTCCTAATTGAGGTAACTAGAATACTTAGCTTGGTAATCTAAGTAGACTAGAGTGTGTAGAGAATGATTATGGAATACTTTGTCTCACTAACCCTAGGTTTCTCAACTCATGAGACAATTAGGGTTAGTATTAGAAGAAGAGAGCAAGGAGAAGATAAGTGTATAGAGTGGGCTAGAGAAAAAATCAACCAAATGAAGAATGGCTAAGTGATGGAGATAATAATGCATGCCACAAAAATATTTCCAAAAATGTCTAGATATTTTCACAAAATATCAACCATGGTAGAATAGTAAAATAATGAGTCACAACCTTATCCATGCTTCATTTAATGAACTTGCACACCTCATTTCTCCACCTCATTAATCCAATAATAAAAATGGTAAATCATAATAATTAGGTGTCTTCTTCTAGAAGCATCTCGCACAATTACAAGAATGCCCCTTACCGTATTTACATACCCGTATCCGTATTCCGAAAAATACGAATACTAAAGAGACGAAAATAATCCATCAATATAATACTAGGATCCAGCTTAAACCAAAGCCCGCTAGTATCATGCGCCCGAACCTCATATGTGCACAAGTGTACAATGTGATCGAACCCTGCCGTAAAACCACACGGCCTCTAAATCGTTTCGCCCGAAGCAGGGAATCCCTCTGTGTGGGACTCTAAAGACTCAATAGTATGCTGGTAGTGGGTTTAACCACAAGCACGTCAGTGACACTAGCTGTACGTAACGGCTACCCAGGTACCTGTCGAAAAGGAAGGCAGACGAGCAAACTCGTCTGAACTCCTACTGAGCCTATCCGTGAAAATATCCGTACAGTCTGGTCTCTTCGTCAAAGAGTATCGCATACCGGGTCTAAGGGGTGGTGAATGTCAGACCCTAATAACCTGATAAGTCATGCTGATGTGGCTCAGGACCAATCCGGTAAACTACTGATCAACCTATCAGTAAATCCCTGCTGCCTTGGCCAAGGTCTTATGGTCATGACCAATCGATCACTGTGCGATATCAACTCCTAATACCTGGAGAGACGAATCCCTAACAATCGCTCACTGCCTCCATGTGGCTCGGGACAGTACCCAACCAAAATCTGTTTGCACAACTCAGTAGAGCCGTGGTAGGGTAGTGATCAATGCTCGGTGGGAACTTACACGAGACAAATGCCGATCTCAGGTCCGAAGACTAACCTGTACACATGTCACCTGAGAACTTCCATCAGACAATAGGTATAACACCATCTGGAAGTTCTCGGCGAGTCCGTACAGTGTACTCACACCCAGTGAGCATCTATATACGATCTTAGGTGCATCAGATCAATGGCTGCGGGACCAACCATCCCCGACGGGGCTAGAAACGTATACATTAGTCTACTTTGGAGTATCATTGCCCAGTCTCGATACTCACGCGACTAGGGACCTTTTAAGGATGTGCTTATGGACTACCCTGGTCCCAAAAGTATGATCGCCATCACAATGCAGGTAGTCAAGCAAAATCCTACGGGCTTTATCAACATATAACCGCAATATGAAATAACGAGTATAAAATATGCCATGTTAAGATAAAGACAAACCATAATAGTATACTACCATATCGAGTCTTTATCAATATGTGCAAGCTAGATATAACAACAATAGAAATAAATACACATATCCTGACAAAAACAGGTCAAATAATATACTATAAAACTGAGCAAGATTGTCCTGTACATACATATCCCTAGCATCCATATGTATACATATACAATACTGGCCTCTAGGGCATATATATCCAACAATCTCCCACTTGCACTAAAGGCCAGAAATTGGCGTATCGAATACCCAACGTCTGCACTAAGGCCTGCTGCTGGCGTACCGCATACCCAACATCTCAAAAAGTCGCTCGAACCGTGCTTGAGGGAGGGCCTTTGTAAATGGATCCGCCGTGTTCTCTTTTGTATCCACTCTCCGGACCTCGATCTCCTGGCGATCTACAATCTCCCTGATCAAGTGATACCGCCTTAAGATGTGCCTGGATTTCAGATGGGACAATGGTTCCTTTGATAAAGCTATTGCCCCATTATTATCACAATACACAGGTATCAGATCAACAATGGACGGAACTACCTGAAGTTCAGCTATGAACTTCTTCATCCATACCGCTTCTTTTGCGGCATCGCTTGCAGCAATGTATTCAGCCTCCATCGTCGAGTCTGCGACGGTGTTCTTTTTGGAACTCCTCCAACACACCGTCCCTCCGATGAGGGTAAACAAAAAACCCAAGACAGACTTTTTATCCTTGTCACTCTGGAAGCTTGAGTCGGTAAAGGACTCGACCCTGATGTCTCCATTACCGTAAACCAAGAACATCTCCTTAGTCCTTCTCAGGTACTTGAGAATGTTCTTTACTGCTGTCCAGTGGTACTCACCTGGGTTCGATTGATACCGGCTCACCACGCTTAGCATATAAGCTACATCTGGCCTTGTACATAGCATCGCATAAATTATAGATACTACCGCTGAAGCGTAGGGTATAGTGCTCATGTGAACCCTCTCCTCGTCCGTCTTGGAGGACATTTCCTTGGAGAGGGTGATTCCATGAAGTGCGGGTATGTTACCGCGCTTGGAATCTTCCATACTAAATCTCTTTAGTACGGTCTTTATGTACCTGGACTGTGAAAGTCCCAATAATCTCTTAGATCTATCTCTGTATATCTTAATCCCCAGAATGCATGAGGCCTCACCCAGGTGCTTCATGGAGAACCTTTGTGATAAGAATAGTTTGACCAATTGTAGCATAGGAATATCATTTCCAATCAAAAGAATGTCGTGCATGTACAAGACTAGGAACATGATAATTCGTCCTACAATCTTCTTATAAATACAAGGCTCATCCTTGTTCTTGAAGAAGTCAAATTCCTTGACTGTTTCATCAAAACAGATGTTCCAGCTCCGCGATGACTGCTTCAATCTAGAAATGGATTTGAGCAACTTGCACACCTTCCCGCTGCTCCCATATTCTACAAAACCTTCTGGCTGATCAATATAAACGCACTCTTCTAAACTTCCTTTCAGAAAAGCCGTTTTTACGTCCATCTGCCAGATCTCATAGTCATGGAAGACAGTAATGGCAAGTAGGATCTGAATGGATTTGAGCATAGCCACTGGAGAAAAGGTTTCGTCATAGTTCACACCTGGTCTTTGACGAAAACCTTTTGCAACGAGTCTAGCCTTATTGATTTCCAACTCTCCATCTACACCAAGTTTCCTGTTGTAGATCCATTTGCAACCAACGGGTTTTACCCCAGGTGGAGCAATATCCAAGGTCCACACTTTATTGGTGTACATGGACTCCATTACAGATAGCATAGCATCAAGCCAATTATCAGAGTCCCTACTGATAATGGCATGCCTGAAACTAGTAGGATCAACTTCTTCCAAGATGTAATCCTCTCGATCCCCGTCTATGAGAAAACCGTAGTATCTCTCGGGCGGATGAGAAATCCTACCAGATCGGCGGAGTGGCTGAGGTTCATCGGGTATTACTAAATCTAAGGGTTCTACCAAATCTTTTGCTACAGTTTGTGGTTCCTGAATTTCTTCTAGTTCCACCGTACTCCCATTAATTTACATTGCAAGAAATTCCCTTTCTAAAAATGTAGTGTGGCGAGATACTAACACCTTCTGTTCCTCAGTGTGGTAGAACAGATACCCCTTGGAATGCTTAGGGTATCCCATAAACTTGCACAATACAGACCTTGCCTCGAGTTTATCTGGATTCTGCTTTTTACAAAAGCAGGACACCCCCATATCTCAATGTAATTAAGACATGGTCTCTTCCCACTCCATATTTCATATGGGGTGGTAGGCACTGATTTGGACGGTGGTCTATTCAATATGAATGCAGCTGATCAAGAGCAAACCCCCAGAAAGAAAGAGGTAACTCGGCATTACTCTTCATGGAGCGAACCATATCCAATAGAGTACGGTTCCTCCGCTCCGATACGCCATTGTGCTGTAGTGTATATGGAGGAGTAAGCTGAGGGAGAATGCCATTCTCTTTTAGAAAGTGCCGGAATTCCGTACTTAAGTACTCTCGCCCTCTATCATATCGGAGGATCTTGATACTTTTGCCAATCTTGTTCTCTACTTCGCTTCTACATTCTTTGAATTTCTCAAAAGCTTCAGATTTGTGTTTTATGAGATACACATATCCGAACCTAGAGAGATCGTCAGTGAATGTGATGAAGTACGAGAACCCACCCCTTGCATGTATAGCCATTGGACCATATACATCACTATGTATGAGTTCCAAGAGCTCTGCTGCTCTTTCTCCGTGTCCGGTGAATGGAGATTTGGTCATCTTTCCTTTGAGACAGGACTGAAAAGTTTCATAAGATGAAAACTCGAACGTGTTCAAATATCCATCTCTATGTAACTTACTCAGTCTTTTCTCACCGATATGACCAAGTCTACAATGCCACAAGTATGATTCGTTCGTTTCTGAACTCTTCCTCTTGCTTGTGTTTTGTATACTGAGAATTACACAGTGCACCTTCTGCAACCAATACCTGATTAAGGTAAATGTTCATGATATTTCTATCAAGAACAAACTTATATCCTTCTTTATCAAGTAAAGAAACTGATATGATGTTGCAAACCATAGAAGGTACATAGTAGCAATTGTTCAAAATCATAGTATTGCCATTTGGCAATGCAGGTGATATTCACCGACGGCAGAAGCATCAACCTGTGCTCCATTCCCTACTCTGAGGGACATATCACCATATCCAACCATCCTACTTTCTCTCAGTCCCCGTAATAAATTACAGATATGAGATCCCGATCCGGTATCTAGTACCCAGGAGGTAGGACTGACCGAGAAACAGTTCTCAATAACAAGAACACCTGAAGAAGACACAATAATATGTTTCTTCTTCAATGGGGTCACCAAGGAAACCAAACAATCCTCTTTCTCTTGCTCATACTCATGACTGTTGTCATAAGTTAGAGCCGAACCGACGCTACCCAGCCCTGAATAAGAATTCGGATCGGTCAAGCGATACATTTTATTATCTTGATTAAGGCATGAAATGGTTGCTACCTGGAGAGAGAGAAAGAAACACTCAGCGTGCGCTCTTGCAAGACTAGATTACTTATTAATTTATCTAACCAGGACGGCTCCCACTGTTTCCTCGAATTCTTCTTCAAATCTTAAAAGAAGAATTAGTTGGGATTAATCGCACGTCACAATACTTGCTTAATCTTTTGGTCAGGCTGGTGTCGGTACTTCAAGGGAGGTTTTCGAACGCTTTCGCGAAGTTCCTTAATTACATAACCTCTTTCCCATGAGGCGTAGCCCCGCTAACACCGTTCTAGAGACCTACTTGGTTTATAGCATTGATTGTTAAGTGAGACAAATCTCCCAAGAGTAATCCTACTCATCAGTGGGATCGGGATCCAACTATCATTGTGTGATGCACTAGATTGAATCCACTCTAGTCACGACACTCCAGAAGGTATACTAAATCTGCAAGTTGCCTGTATGTTTGAAACTCCCGATGTGGTTTTTTCCCCAAGCGCTTATGACCTTGACTTTGTCCAACAAATCATAATGCGCAACTCAAGTTCTACCCGTCATTGTCCTGATTGATTTAGACCCACCCACCCACACCCTTGACTTTGGCCAACAAGATTGTACGACTGTCCTAAACCAATACATTTATCTATGCTACGGATAAGAAACATACGGCTACCATACACGATGCCTTGACTTTGGCCAACAAACACCGCATGAATACTATGTGTTCTTATCCAAAATGACGGAGGGCTACGGCTGGGTTTTTGGCGAAAAACCTATTAACGTAATGAACTTGATATCGTCGAAGGAATCTGAGTAGTTTTGAAAAGGAGTAGTTTAGGCTCCGCTTTTGAAAAATTGTGGTTCTGAAAAAATCGAGTAATCTACAGTATAGACTTTTGCTCAAGAGGTCACTCCCCGCGAAGGGATCTCGGCTCTTGCCTCCTGGAATGAGGTGCTGGATATTCATGACCGAATACCACTATGCATAACGAAATAATATAGCTATAGTTTTTCGAAATTTGTTCCATCAACATCTTTTAGGTTTCTTTTCTTACATTAATCAAAATTAATGTGGTCCCATCATTTTAATCCTATCATACCAGAAAAGAACGAAAATACAATGTACGCATATGCCATCCGCATTTGCCACTGGTCCCCGTCATCACCCATTAGGTTACTTAACTAAGGACAGAGCGGGGGCTGGACTAGCGCGGATGTAAAACAACATCTACTAGTACATATATAAATATATATAACATTCATCCCAGGCATGATAATAAGTAACATAACGGAATCTCAGCCAACAATTCAGAATAGTGGATTATCTTGGAGTCCCGGATTTCATTTGAGCCGCAAATAAAACCCGACGTTCACGGTCGTGTGGATAGCTTATGCAATGAAAACCTGGACCCCTACGAGCGCGGCAAGTTACCCGCCAATCCCAGAAGTGGGGCAGCCCCCTTCAACAAAGTGAATGGGCCACCCAGCACTTCACAGAATCCGGTAACTTGGGCGTCCCTCCGTGGGTCATCCTATACCCCCTACGAGTGCGGTGAATAGCCCGCCAATTCTAGAATGAAGCCCCCTCCGGCTCAATGCCATGAGATGCGGGCTTGTTGCCTTCTAGAACCCGGCTATTAGTACACTCCTCCGTGGGGTAATCCGAGTACAGAAAATGAAAATAATATGTACAAATGGTGACATCGACCTCAACCCGGTCGTGGCCCAATCAAATAATATACAACCCGGCAAAGACGGCAGTACACATGTCGGACGCTCACCCCACAATAACAAATGTACAAATGAATGTAAACTGTACTGCTAACATTGCACCACATGCTATCCACCATGACAATCCAACCACAATATCAGCACAATCACAGAAACATCAACGTGAATGTTACGTTTGCAAATCCGTCTAAAAGAACATATAACAGATAGACGGGTTTACTGATCATATGACATTCAAGGTCATAGATGCTAATCTAAGTACTGATAACAATTAAACAGTGTCAAATATAACGACTTCGAAACACTCCGAATTTCCCCTAACAACTAGATAAAACAATATCAAAACTGGGATAAACTAGCAATACCACTGAACCAATTTTCTAGAGACAAGACCACACATGAAACACGAAGTCCAAAATCCTTCCCAAGGCCGGCCGGCTCAGAAATATTGAGCATGTGCTCTGGTGAAAATGAGTGAAATGGGTTCGTATTTGGTGTGTGCTCTTGTGGTCACATAAGTAATCTTCTGCAGTTGCTAAAATAATTTTTTGAAGACTCTAAAAATTCGACAGAAACTGGAATATTGGTTTCAATCTTTTAGAGCTGTTTCGGTTTCGTTGTTTTAACATTTTTTAAACTTGCTGGTGTAGGATTTAAGGTCTGGCTCTGATACCAAGAAGGGTTACGCTAGCGCCCCGACCATCTCCCGTAGCCAAATGCGGAACTAAAATTTTATAACAATACGAAACTTGGCGCTAGAATAACACAAAACCCGGATCTTAACCATAAACCTAAATAGCAAAATAAGAAGCTATCTACTATGAGAAGAGTTTATATCAAGAGGCTCAAGTCCTTCGGTTCTTCACTCCACTCCTTTAGTATGCTCCTTGTAGTGTCCATGATCAAGCTTGAACTTCGGCTTCCTCGCGTCAATGATGATCCACCCGAGAGTGCCTACCAAGAGCTCCTACCTCCTAATTGAGGTAACTATAATACTTAGCTTGCTAATCTAAGTAGACTAGAGTGTGTAGAGAATGATTATGGAATACTTTGTCTCACTAACCTTAGGTTTCTCAACTCATGAGACAATTAGGCTTAGTATTAGAAGAACAGAGAAAAGAGAAGATGAGTGTGTAGAGTTATCTAGAGAAAAAGCCAACCAAATGAAGAATGGCTAAGTGATGGAGATAATAATGCATGCCACTAAAATATCTCAACAAATATCTAGTTATTTTCACAAAAAATAGACCATGGTGGAATAATAAAACAATGAGTCACAACCTTAGCCATGCTTCATTTAATGAACTTGCGCACCTCATTTCTCCACCTCATTACAACAACAACTGAGCCTTTTATCCCAAGCATATGGGGTAGGCTACATGAACCAACATGAGAATCACGCCGGGTCCAGCACATGAATCCTCTGTCTCCACTCACTTCTATCGAACAATATACTTTCATTGAGTCCTTTGGCAACCATATCGTTTCGTATCACCTCCATCCATGTTTTCTTCGGTCTCCCTTTTGCCCTTTTGCCATTACCCATATCGAGTGTATCTATTCGTCGAACCGGTGCTTCCATAGGTCTGCGTCGCACATGACCAAACCATCTAAGTCGGTTTTCCCGCATCTTCTCCTCCACGGGTGCCACACCAACTTTTGCACGAATATCCTCATTTCGCACCTTGTCTTTCCTAGTGTTACCGCACATCCAACGAAGCATGCGCATCTCCGCTACGTGCATCTTCTGTGTATGATGCTTCTTAGGAGCCCAGCATTCTGTACCATATAATAAGGCTGGCCGAATAGCGCTCCGATAAAACTTCCCTTTCAATTTTAACGGAAAGTTACGATCACACAAAATCCCTGTTGCACTCCTCCATTTCAACCAACCAGCTTGGATCCTTTGATTAACATCACTATCGATCTCCCCATTCCTTTGGATGATGGAACCTAGATATCTAAACTGGTCGCTCGGTGATATCTCTTGCCCTTCCAATGTTATACCAATATGGTTTTGACTTCTCTGGCTACTAAATTTGCAGTG
The DNA here is from genome assembly GCA_030015575.1 of Agapanthus africanus. Classification (NCBI taxonomy): domain Eukaryota; kingdom Viridiplantae; phylum Streptophyta; class Magnoliopsida; order Asparagales; family Amaryllidaceae; genus Agapanthus; species Agapanthus africanus. The sequence continues at coordinate 225,090,614 of JASDDO010000029.1, forward strand.
CATATATGCTGTCTTGGACCTGCTCAATCTGAATCCCCGAGATTCCAATGTTTGTCTCCATAATTCCAATTTGGCATTAACCCCTGCTTTCGTCTCATTTACTAGAACAATATCATCAGCGAATAGCATACACCAAGGGACCTCATCTTGGATAGTTCGTGAAAGGTTCCTAGGCACCCTAGTAGGTTCTCACAAGGCATCGAACATGCCAAATTAAAATTTTTAGTGCCGAGAAACCCTAGACTACGGATCTTTAACTAGATGTTTAGGCGAAAAAGAAAACTAGTTAACTGTTAACTACTAGGATACGGATATACAACCTTTGTAGATCCGGATATCCACCTCCACGGCTCCGCAACGTCATGTCCTCGCTGTCCATCATGAATCCTTGACTCGATCATCGGCTTCATCGGGAAAGCAAGCGGAATAGCTCGTCGGCTTTGTGTCAAAGACGATCTACGTCGAGGTTGCACAAACTCAAGCTCCGACTTCGCAAACTTGTGAAACTTGTGAAGTAAACACCCAAAACAACTTGGCAAGAGGTAGAGGGTGAAGAAATAGGAGGTGGGTTCACTTTAGATTTGGATTTAACTCACTAGATCTCAACTTGCCATTGAAGTAGCAAGCTTGAAGAAGAAGAAGAAGATGAGCTCAAGAAAAGATTATGATAAGTGTTCTCTCTTTTTTTAAAATAAAACTAATATCAATTACTTATCATATCTTGAACTAGGGTTAAGTGTAGAGAATTAACCATGGTCAAAGAGTGGGTTAGGGTTAAGCAAGAGGATAAGAATGGTTGCTAAAGTCAAGGGTTCAAGAAGCTTCATACAAGAAACAAATATAGCCACCATTCTCATTTTGAATTTATCCACATAAATAAACAAATAAATGGATAAATAAATATGTATGCAAAACCCTAATAATCAATTAACCATGGATTAATTCTATAAACTTAACTAATGATCAAGTATCATCAAACATGATACAAAAAGTGCACAAAAGTATATCACATATACAATGTGCAATCCAAGTGAGAAAAACCCGTTTAAAGTGAACCAATACTAGTTAATGCAAAGTAATATATCAAATATATAATTATACATTAAATCATTAAATCAACACTTGATTCAATGATCCGGTTATATCGCATACAACCGACTAGTATGTAATGTATCGATTTATCGAATCAATGATTCGATAACTAGGTCATATCGAATATAACCAATCGAAACATATATCGCGAGAATGAAGTGCGGTATCACATACACGCATTATTCTCGGTCCTGCACATATCTCATATGCGCTCCTATTTCGTTTCGCTTGAGCCAGGAAACCTCTGTGTAGGACTCTAAAGACTCGTCAATACGCCGGTAGCAGGTGATGATCATATCAAACACCCACAAGCCGCAAGCGGTCTGCTAAACGTAACGGCCACCCGGGTATTGAGCGATCAGAAGATCGACGAGCTAGCCCGCTCACACTCCTGCGAATCCGACCAGTAACACTTACCATACAGTCAAGTCTCTTCGTCAGATACGTCGCATATCAAGTCTAGGGGTGGTAAACGTCAGACCCCAATAACCCGATAAGTCGTGCCGATGTGAGGCTCGTAACGGGTCGAGAAACTACTGGTAACACTTACCAGCAAATCTCTGATCAGCCCTGGCCAGGGACTTCCCTGTTACGGCCAATCGAGCACTGCGCAACATCAACCCCCAATACCGGGAGAGACGAAACCCCTCCTATCGCTCATTGCCTCCATGTGACTCGGGACTGTACCCAAAGACCACCGTTTTGCACGCCCTCATGGACGTGGTAAGGTGGAGATCAAAGCACAGTGGGAATCACACAAGACTCTATGACGATCTCGGGTCTACAGACTAACCTGTACAAGTGTCACCTGAGAACTGCCATCTGACGTGAGGTATAATACCATCTGGGAGTTCTCGGCGAGTCCGTCCAGTGTACCCAGTCTCCACTGAGCACCCGTATACCATCTCTGATGTCAAACACCAATGGATATGGGATCATCCATCGCCCATCACATGGGTCGAGAAGCGTATACGCTAGTCTACTCTGGTAAATCGATGCCCCGTCTCGAGATACCCACGACTAGGGACCTTGAAGGATGTACTTATGGACTACCATGTTCCCACTAGTATGATCTGCATCATAGTCTAGGTAGTCAAGTACAAATCCTAAGGGCTTTACCAACATGTAACTATAAGACAGTATAAAGAGACTAGTATACATGTTAAGATAAATGGCAACCAGATAGCATACTATCATGTCGAGCAAGAAAGTCATCTCTATATATGTCCAAGCATCCAATATAATATACATCATCTGTACAATACTGGCCTCTAGGGCATACATACAACTAACAATCTCCCACTTGCACTAGGGCCAGCTGCTGTAGTATCTCATACCGAGCATCCCGAAGAGTCTCTCAAACTGTATCTGGGGAATGGCCTTCGTGAGTGGATCCGCCGTGTTGTTCTTCGTGTCAACTCTCCTGACCTCGATCTCCCGGCGATCAACTATCTCCCGGATCAGGTGATACCGCCTCAGAATATGCCTGGACCGCTGATGGGACCTGGGTTCCTTGGCCAAAGCCACCGCTCCATTGTTATCGCAATACAAAGGTATTGGATGCTCAATGGATGGAACCACTCCAAGTTCAGTAATGAACTTCTTGATCCAGACAGCCTCTTTGGCAGCATCGTTGGCAGCGATGTATTCAGCCTCCATCGTCGAGTCTGCCACGGTTTCCTGCTTGGAACTCTTCCAGCTAACCGCCCCTCCGTAAAGGGTAAAGACAAAACCCGACTGCGACTTAGAGTCGTCCTTATCACACTGGAAGCTCGAATCGGTAAAGGACTCCACTTGGAGTTCTCCGTTACCATACACCAAGAACATATCTCTAGTCCTTCGCAAGTACTTGAGAATGCTCTTCACAGCTGTCCAGTGACTCTCTCCAGGATCAGCTTGATACCTGCTCACTACACTTAGTGAGTATGCTACATCGGGTCTGGTACATAGCATCGCATACATGATAGAGCCTACTGCCGAAGCATAGGGTATCCCTTGCATGCGAGCTCTCTCCAAATCAGTCTTGGGAGACATCTCTTTGGAGAGAGTGACTCCAGAGATCGTGGGTAAGTTCCCACGCTTGGACTCTTCCATACTAAACCTCTTTAGTACGGTGTCAATGTACCTGGATTGGGACAATCCCAAAATCCGTTTGGATCTATCTCTATAGATCCTGATTCCCAATATGCAGGAGGCATCACCAAGATCTTTCATTGAGAATCTTTGTGATAAGAAGAGCTTGACCGATTGCAGCATAGGAATGTCATTTCCTATCAAGAGTATGTCGTCCACGTACAATACGAGGAAGACAACCTTACTCTCTGCCACTTTCTTGTAGATACAAGGTTCATCTGGATTTTTGACGAAATCAAACTCTTTGATTACGACGTCAAAGCAGATGTTCCAACTCCGCGATGCTTGCTTTAATCCATAAATGGATTTAAGCAGCTTGCACACCTTCCCGCTGCTCCCACTGTCTACGAAGCCCTCTGGCTGAGTCATGTACACGCACTCTTCTAAATCACCATTTAGAAAGGCGGTCTTAACATCCATTTGCCAGATTTCGTAGTCATGAAAAGCAGCAATGGCAAGCATGATTCGGATGGATTTAAGCATAGCCACTGGAGAAAAGGTCTCGTCATAGTCCACACCTGGTCTTTGACGAAAACCCTTTGCTACAAGTCTAGCTTTGAAAGTCTCCACTTTCCCATCTACACCAAGTTTCTTCTTAAAGATCCACTTGCTCCCAATGGGTTTTACCCCTTCAGGAGCAACTTCCAAAGTCCATACTTTGTTGGTGTACATGGAATCCATCTCGGACCGCATAGCATCCAGCCATTTCACTGAGTCCCCACTCGTGATGGCCTGCTCGAAGCTAGTTGGGTCATCATCCTCCATGATGCAATCCTCGCTTCCACCGTCAATGAGAAAACCGTAGTATCTCTCAGGTGGACGAGATACCCTACTAGATCGGCGGAGAGGCTGGGGTTCGTTGAGTTCTACTGAATCCTCTGGTTCCACCAAGTCTTCTGTTACAGTTTGTGTTGCTGGAACTTCTTCCAGTTCTACCTCAATGCCACTAATCTGTTTCATAAGAAAACCTTTTTCTAAGAAAGTGGCATGTCGAGAAACAAACACCTTTTGTTCCTCGGGGTGGTAGAAGATATACCCTTGTGAATTTTTGGGATATCCTACAAACTTACATAAGACAGATCTTGCCTCGAGTTTGTCCGGATTTTGTCTTTTGACATAGGCTGGACAACCCCATATCTTAACATACTTAAGAGATGGTCTCTTCCCTCTCCATATCTCATATGGAGTGGTAGGCACTGATTTGGTAGGAACCATATTCAATAGGTGTATGGCTGTCTCAAGCGCATACCCCCAGAAGGAAATAGGTAACTCAGCTGTGCTCATCATTGAACGCACCATATCTAATAGGGTGCGATTCCTTCGTTCCGATACACCGTTGTGCTGTGGTGTATAAGGTGGAGTAAGCTGAGAGAGAATCCCATTCTCTTTTAGATAATCTTGGAACTCATTGCTCAAGTATTCTCCTCCTCGATCAGATCGGAGGATCTTAATACTTTTGCCCGTTTGGTTCTCTACTTCGTGCTTATATTCTCTGAATTTCTCAAAAGCTTCAGACTTGTGTTTCAACAGGAACACATGCCCGTATCTAGAGAGATCGTCAGTGAATGTAATGAAGTAGGAAGAACCATCCCTGGCATGTGTAGACATAGGACCGCATACATCACTATGTATCAGTCCTAAGAGTTCAGTAACTCTTTCTCCGTGTCCTCTAAACGGAGCTTTGGTCATTTTTCCTTTGAGACATGAATGGCAAGTATCATAAGATGATAATTCGAACGGATTCAAATAACCATCCTTATGTAACTTAGCCAGTCGTGTCGCATTGATATGACCAAGTCTACAATGCCACAAGAAGGATTCGTTCATTTCTGAATTTTTCCTCTTGTGTGTGTTTTGTATATTGAGGACTGTATTTTGATTTAGAATGAACATGCCATTATGTAGCGAGCCTGATGCAATCAACTTTTGATCTAGGAATATGTTCATAACATTATCCTTTACTACAAAATTATATCCATCTTTACTTAATAAAGAAACTGATATAATGTTGCACATCATGTTCGGTATATAATAGCACTCATTCAGAATGAATGTATCACCACTTGGTAATACTAGGTGATATTCGCCAACTGCTTTGGCTGCAACACTTGCACCGTTCCCTACTTGAACGGAATGATCACCTTTTCCCAGTTCTCTACCTTTTCGCAGCCCATGTAACATCTTACATATGTGGGATCCTGATCCGGTATCTAATACCCAGGACGTAGGGTGAACTGAGAAACAGTTCTCAATGACAAACACACCCGAAGATGATGCATCAACATGCATGTTCTTCGTTTGGGCGGTGTGAGAATCCAGATATTCTCCAGTTTCCTGTTCATTCTTATAACACTTATAAGATAGAACGGGTTCAACGTTCCCCTGCACAGTATAACATGCGGGTTCGGTCAATACATCCATTTTATTATCTTTATTAAGGCATGAAATGGTCGCTACCTGGAGAGAGAGAGAAGAAAACACTTTAGCGTATGCTCGTGCAAGATCAGATTGGTTATTATCTTATCTAATCAGGATGGCTCCCACTGCTTTTTATCAAATCTTCCTCCAAACCCTAAAAGGAAAGACTAGCCGGGATTAATTACACACTACAAGTTCGCCAATCTTTCAGCCAGGCCAGTGTCGGTACTTTGAGGGAGGTCCCCCGTGCTTTCGCACGAACCTAATTAATGTAAACCTCGTTTTCCCAGAGGCTTAACCTCGTTAACACCTTTCTAGACACCTACTTGATCAGCTAATTGCAATGTGTAAAACTCTCCCAGGAGTAACTCTTACTCGCAGCGGGTATCGGGATCCAACTATCTCATGGAAGGTATGCAATCTCATTGCAAATTTCAACACTTGAAACTCCCGATAATATTTTGCCCCTAGTGTTCTATGACCTTGACGAATGCCAAACAACCCATAGTCCACTAGTCAAGTTCAACCCGTACATTTCTTGATTGAATTAAACCCACCCGCACGACCCTTGACGAATGCCAAACAACGCCGTACGAATACCCTAATCCAATCTGCATCATATGCATAAGCAGATAAATACTAGTTAGCTACCGTACACTACGCCTTGACGAATGCCAAACTACCGTAGCACGAATACTAATTAGTACTTATCTGAAATGACGGAGGGCTACGCAGGTTTTCATAAAACCATGAGCGTAATGAACTTGATATCGTTGTAGAATCAAATGAAGTTTTGAAATGGAGTGATTTTGAGGCTTTTCTAGTTTTGCTAAAGGAGTCACTCCCGGTGAAGGGATCTCGGTCCTTTCCTCGTCGAATGAGGTGCGGGATATATCATATATATCACTGTGCAAAGCGAAAACTCTTTAAAAGCAATCAAAACCAAACCGAGTGTGTAGCATCTGCCAGTTATTGCTAAAGGAGTCACTCCCGGTGAAGGGATCTCGGTCCTTTCCTCGTCGAATGAGGTGCGGGGTATATCATATATACCGCTATGCAAAGCAAGAACTGTAGCTACCTGTTTTATTTTAAAATTCGATTCTACAACATCTTAGGTTTCTTATCTTTCATTAATCACATTAATGAAGTCCCATCATTTAAATACCTAAACATCACAGATAGATATGACGTACACTTATGCCATCCGAATTCGCCTCGATGTCCCCTCATGCACCGTTAGGTTAGGTAACTAACGACATAGCAGGGCAGGGCTAGCGCGGGTGTAAAACATAAGTAACGTCTATATAATATATCATATATACTATATACTATATCCATCACAGAATCACATCACAGATATCGCAGCAGAATAAATATATGAAATATTGGATATACTAGGACGTCCGTGTTTTTAATACGAGCCAGTATAAAACACGGATTCCACGGTCGTGATGAATAGCCAATCCCACACCCCTAGACCCCTACGAGAGCGGCAAGCAACCCTGCAAATTCTAGGGTTAGGAGACCCGGACTCGACACCTCGAGTTGGTCTCCCACTGGACCCCAGAACCCGGTTACTTGTGCTCCCCTCCTTGGGTCTATCCTAGTGCAGAAAAGTAAATAATATACAAAGGGTGACAGCTCCCGCATCCTGGAAGTGCCCCGAATAAAAGAATATTACATACAAGTTTTTACATGAATGAAAATGAAAAACACTCATCTCACATAAAAACCCCCGGCTATTCGAATACGACGATCCAATATAACATATCCAGCAACACATAACATCACATGTCATCAACGTAAGTAAGTATGCATACCCCAATTGTCGTTGACGTATAGCAACGAAACCGGCGATATGAACATACTACACTTACGGTCACAGAAAAGAAAGTGTAAAACTACAACAATTGGAATCCGCAATCTTTTTAGACATCACATGCCTAACAGTTATAAATCCCGCATTTTAGTCCCATCATCGAAAACTCTTTTCGATATCTTGTGAAACTAAACTGCTAGATCTATAACATTCATCCAGTTATCTCATAACCTTTTGTGAATTCCAATTATTGTATCCAATTCCGGATAAATAGAAAATGTTAAACTTTCCGATCGAACAATCGAACACCCAAGTTTTCCCGATACAGATCAACACATGAAATAAGTCTAACAACATTCAGTTCGTACCTCAGTACCAACGGTCCAGCCGTAGAAGGGTCAAGCCAACGCCTCACATGTGGCACGCCGTACTGCCCCAAACCCGAAGGTTCAAAGGGCAGTTCAAGACGGTCACATAATCGAGTTAAGGTTTGTGTCTTCTAGAGGGACCATCGCGTTACTTGCACTACTTAGAACGTGATTAAACTACGGAAAAATCCAACACTTGGAAATTTCCCGACAGGGGAAAAGTTGGGTATTTATATCCGGTCGAACTTTTTAACATATTCTAAAATTTATCCGGAAAGCCACACAGACAAAATTTGATATCCCGATCGAAACATCGAATTCCCAAATCAACTCAGAAAATTTCAACTCTGGAAAAAATATTAAAAATATCCAGGAAAACCAGCACAGTATATTGTGAATTACTGTACCAATTAGGATGCCTAATACGACAAAATGGCCGCGCTTCCGCCGCACGAGCCAGGCTCGTGCCGCGGAAGAGCGGCACACTGTTGGAATTGGGCAGCCGAATTTTACAGTCTTTCTTATAATTTCCTGCTTAGTTTTCTGAACATTTTTAATGTTGAAAAATCCCAGAATTTAAAAATTGGACAGAGAGCAATTTTCCGGGTATGGTTTCGGTTCGATCGGACTTCAATTTCCGTCTGGACTTCGCCTAAGGCTCTAGCTAGGCTCTGATACCAGTGAAAGGTTCCTAGGCACCCTAGTAGGTTCTCACAAGGCATCGAACATGCCAAATTAAAATTTTTAGTGCCGAGAAACCCTAGACTACGGATCTTTAACTAGATGTTTAGGCGAAAAAGAAAACTAGTTAACTGTTAACTACTAGGATACGGATATACAACCTTTGTAGATCCGGATATCCACCTCCACGGCTCCGCAACGTCATGTCCTCGCTGTCCATCATGAATCCTTGACTCGATCATCGGCTTCATCGGGAAAGCAAGCGGAATAGCTCGTCGGCTTTGTGTCAAAGACGATCTACGTCGAGGTTGCACAAACTCAAGCTCCGACTTCGCAAACTTGTGAAACTTGTGAAGTAAACACCCAAAACAACTTGGCAAGAGGTAGAGGGTGAAGAAATAGGAGGTGGGTTCACTTTAGATTTGGATTTAACTCACTAGATCTCAACTTGCCATTGAAGTAGCAAGCTTGAAGAAGAAGAAGAAGATGAGCTCAAGAAAAGATTATGATAAGTGTTCTCTCTTTTTTTAAAATAAAACTAATATCAATTACTTATCATATCTTGAACTAGGGTTAAGTGTAGAGAATTAACCATGGTCAAAGAGTGGGTTAGGGTTAAGCAAGAGGATAAGAATGGTTGCTAAAGTCAAGGGTTCAAGAAGCTTCATACAAGAAACAAATATAGCCACCATTCTCATTTTGAATTTATCCACATAAATAAACAAATAAATGGATAAATAAATATGTATGCAAAACCCTAATAATCAATTAACCATGGATTAATTCTATAAACTTAACTAATGATCAAGTATCATCAAACATGATACAAAAAGTGCACAAAAGTATATCACATATACAATGTGCAATCCAAGTGAGAAAAACCCGTTTAAAGTGAACCAATACTAGTTAATGCAAAGTAATATATCAAATATATAATTATACATTAAATCATTAAATCAACACTTGATTCAATGATCCGGTTATATCGCATACAACCGACTAGTATGTAATGTATCGATTTATCGAATCAATGATTCGATAACTAGGTCATATCGAATATAACCAATCGAAACATATATCGCGAGAATGAAGTGCGGTATCACATACACGCATTATTCTCGGTCCTGCACATATCTCATATGCGCTCCTATTTCGTTTCGCTTGAGCCAGGAAACCTCTGTGTAGGACTCTAAAGACTCGTCAATACGCCGGTAGCAGGTGATGATCATATCAAACACCCACAAGCCGCAAGCGGTCTGCTAAACGTAACGGCCACCCGGGTATTGAGCGATCAGAAGATCGACGAGCTAGCCCGCTCACACTCCTGCGAATCCGACCAGTAACACTTACCATACAGTCAAGTCTCTTCGTCAGATACGTCGCATATCAAGTCTAGGGGTGGTAAACGTCAGACCCCAATAACCCGATAAGTCGTGCCGATGTGAGGCTCGTAACGGGTCGAGAAACTACTGGTAACACTTACCAGCAAATCTCTGATCAGCCCTGGCCAGGGACTTCCCTGTTACGGCCAATCGAGCACTGCGCAACATCAACCCCCAATACCGGGAGAGACGAAACCCCTCCTATCGCTCATTGCCTCCATGTGACTCGGGACTGTACCCAAAGACCACCGTTTTGCACGCCCTCATGGACGTGGTAAGGTGGAGATCAAAGCACAGTGGGAATCACACAAGACTCTATGACGATCTCGGGTCTACAGACTAACCTGTACAAGTGTCACCTGAGAACTGCCATCTGACGTGAGGTATAATACCATCTGGGAGTTCTCGGCGAGTCCGTCCAGTGTACCCAGTCTCCACTGAGCACCCGTATACCATCTCTGATGTCAAACACCAATGGATATGGGATCATCCATCGCCCATCACATGGGTCGAGAAGCGTATACGCTAGTCTACTCTGGTAAATCGATGCCCCGTCTCGAGATACCCACGACTAGGGACCTTGAAGGATGTACTTATGGACTACCATGTTCCCACTAGTATGATCTGCATCATAGTCTAGGTAGTCAAGTACAAATCCTAAGGGCTTTACCAACATGTAACTATAAGACAGTATAAAGAGACTAGTATACATGTTAAGATAAATGGCAACCAGATAGCATACTATCATGTCGAGCAAGAAAGTCATCTCTATATATGTCCAAGCATCCAATATAATATACATCATCTGTACAATACTGGCCTCTAGGGCATACATACAACTAACAGTTCTAGTAAGCTCATCCATCACGATGGTAAACAGGAAGGGACTTAATGCAGATCCTTGATGTAAACCAATAGTAATCGGAAAATCACTTGTTAAGCCACCGCAAGTTCTGACATTTGCCACTACTCCGTCGTACATATCCTTGATTATGTCAATATACTTGACGGGGACCCCCTTTTTCATCATTGTCCCCCATAATACCTCTCTAGGTACCTTGTCGTACGCTTTTTCTAAATCAATAAATATCATATGCAAATCTCTTCTCCTCTCTCGAAAGCGCTCGACAAGTTGACGAAGCAAATGAATCGCCTCTGTCGTCGATCGTCCAGGCATCAACCCAAATTGGTTCTCTGTTATCTTAATATCCTTCCTTAGCCTGTGTTCAATCACTCTCTCCCAAAGTTTCATGGTGTGACACATTAGTTTTATTCCACGGTAGTTTGAGCAACTTTGAATGTCACCCTTATTCTTGTATATAGGTACAAGGATACTTTTCCTCCATTCATTTGGCATCTTTTTTGTCTGCCAAATCTTATTAAACAGATCTGTCAGCCATTTAACGCCTATTTCTCCTAAGCATCTCCAAATCTCGATAGGAATCCCGTCAGGACCAACCGCTTTTCTTAAACCCATTCTGTTCAAAGCTTCTTTAACCTCAGTAAGTCTTATTTTACGCATGAAATCACGATTTATATCTTGAGATTGAATGACAAGTCCATCCAAATTCTTAATAAAGCTCTCATTGAACAATTTGTCAAAATAATCTCTCCATCATTCCTTGATATCCTCATCTCGAACTAAAACCTTCTGATTTTCATTTTTGACACACTTCACCGAACATAAGTCTCTAGTCTTCCTTTTCCGCATTCGAGCAATCCGGTATATATCATTTGCAGCCTCTTTAGTGTCTAATTTCTCGTACACCTCCTTGTAGACCTTAGATTTAGCTTCTCGAACAGCTTTCTTAACTTCCTTTTTAGCCATTTTGTACTTCTCAAATCTCTCCACATCTCTACTTTTCTTCAAATTTTTATAAGAATCTCTTTTAATTTTAATAGCAGCCTTTACATCTTCATTCCACCATGATATGTCCTTAGATGGTGGAGCACCACCTCTCGACTCACCAAGTAGATCTCTAGCTACTTTCTTGATACAACTAGCCATTTTGTTCCATGTTTTGTCTGGATCATCTTCCGACTGCCAATCCGCTTCTTGTACTACACGATCTATAAAAGCATTTTGATTACCTTCTTTCAATCGCCACCATTTAATTTTAGGCTCTACCTTACGTCTAATCTTCCTAGGTTCTCTTCTAAATCGAAAATCTAGAACTAAGAGTCTATGTTGAGTAGTTACACTCTCACCTGGCACTACCTTACAGTCGATACAACAACCTCTATCTATTCTTCTCGTCAGAAAAAAGTCTATTTGACTAGCATTTGATCCGCTCCTAAAAGTGATAAGGTGAGACTCTCTTTTCCTAAACCAGGTGTTTGCTAAGATCGAGTCATAAGATAAAGCAAAATCTAGAATCGAGTCACCTACTTCATTCCTTTGTCCGAAACCAAAACCTCCATGGATAGTATCAAACCCACTACGACTAGTACCTACATGTCCATTAAGATCACCACCAATAAATAACTTCTCTCCACTAGGTATACTTTGCACCACCTCGTCTAAATCCTCCCAGAATAGACGCTTACTACCGTCATCAAGACCTATCTGTGGTGCATAAGCACTAATAACATTAAAGATCTCTCCACCTAGAATAAGCTTAACCAGTAAAATTCTATCACCTTTTCTCCTAATCTCAACTACATCCTCAAGCAACCGTCTATCTATGATTATACCTACCCCATTACAATTTTTATCTCTACCCGTATACCAAAGCTTATAACCCCAAGGCTCTATGACTCGACTCTTTTCACCTACCCACTTAGTTTCTTGCAAACACATAATACCAACTCTCCTCCTAATCATCACCTCCACTAATTCTATTAGTCTACCCGTAAGGGAACCTATATTCCAGGAAGCTAGACGGATCCTATGAAACCCTTGCTTATTTGTCACTACACCCGGGGTCCGATGTAAATGGTAAATCATAACAATGAGTTGTCTTATTCTAGAAGCATCTTGCACAATTACAAGAATTCCCCTTACCGTATATACATACCTGTATCCGTATTCCGAAAAATACGTATACCAAAGAGACGAAAATAATCCATCAATATAATACTAGGATACGGCTTAAACCAAAGCCCGCTAGTATCATGCGCCCGAACATCATACGTGTACAAGTGTACATATGTGATCGAACCCTGCCATAAAATCATACGGCCTCTACATCGTTTCGCCCGAAGCAGGGAAACCCTCTGTGTAGGACTCTAAAGACTCAACAGTACATAGGCAGTGGGTTTAACCACAAGCACGTCAGCGGCACTAGCTGTACGTAACAGCTACCCTGGTACCTGTCGAAAAGGAAGGCCGACGAGCAAACTAGTCCGAACTCCTACTTAGCCTATCCGTGACAATATACGTACAGTCCGGTCTCTTCGTCAAAGAGTATCGAATACCGGGTCTAGAGGATGGTGAACGTCAGACCCAAATAACCTGATAAGTCGTGCTGTTGTGGCTCGGGACCAATCCGGGAAACTACTGATCAACCCATCAGTAAATCACTGCTGCCTTAGCCAAGGTCATATGGTCCTGACCAATCGATCATTGTGCGATATCAACTCCCAATACCGAGAGAGACGAATCCCCAACAATTGCTCACTGCCTCCATGTGGCTCGGGACTATACCCAACCAAAACCTGTTTGCACGACTCAGTAGAGCCGTGGTGGGGTAGTGATAAAAGCCCAGCTCACGAGCCAAATGCCGATCTCAGGTCCGAAGACTAACCTGTATACATGTCACCTGAGAACTTCCATCTGACGATAGGTGTAGTACCATCTGGAAGTTCTCGGCGAGTCCGTCCAGTGTACTCACACCCGGTGAGCACTTGTATACGATCTTAGGTGCATTAGACCAATGGTTGCGGGACCAACCATCCCTGACGGGGCTAGAAACGTATACATTAGTCTACTCTGGAATATCAATACCCAGTTTCGAAACTCACCCGGCTAGGGACCTTTTAAGGATGTGCTTATGGACTACCCCGCTCCCATAAGTATGATCACCATCACAACGCAGGTAGTCAAGCAAGATCTTACGGGCTTTATGAACATGTAACCGCAATATGTAATAACGAGTATAACATATGCCATGTTAAGATAAAGACAAACCATAATAGTACACTACCTTATTGAGTCTTTATCAATATGTGCAAGCAAGATATAACAACAATAGAAATAATTACACATATCATGACAAAGACAAGTCAAATAATATACTATAAAACTGAGCAAGATTATCCTGTACATACATATCCCTGGCATCCATATGCATACATATACAATACTGGCCTCTAGGGCATATATATCCAACACGCTTATGCCATCCGCATTCGCCACGGGGCCCTGTCATGCACCGTTAGGTTACTTAACTAACGGCAGAGCGGGGGCTGGACTAGTGCAGTTGCAAAACATAAGCAACGTTTATTATATATCTTATGTATAAATAGCCATACATCGCACGCATTTATAAACATTCCAGATCACTGATGAACACATTGGATATACTATGAATTCCGTATTTCATTTAAGCCCTTAACGAAAGACGGGTTCCTCGTTCGTGATGAATAGCCAAACCCCACCTAGACCCCTACGGGTGCGGCAAACTACCCGCCAAATTCCCGAAGTGAAGCGACTTCCCTCAACAATGTGAGTAGGCCACTCAACACTACGAGAACCCGGTAGTTTGTGCACCCCTCTTTGGGTCTATCCTAGGAGCAAAAACAGTAAAAAGTAATTATACAACGGTGGCTACAACCTCAACCCGGATGTGTCCCACAAAATAATATTACATCACTTTTTACAAATTACATGAATGAAAGAAAAGAATAACGCTCTTCTCACATCCCCCGGCAATTCATCCACGATGATCCAATATATTCATATACACATACCACAACATGATATCATTACAGATATGTGCAACCCCGACTAATCGATGTATAGCAATTAGTCGATGTTTCTAAACACATATACACATCACAAAACTTGTAAACTAACTGTGACATTAGAATTCCGCATGCAATTAGAAAACTGAACCAATTTCCAACACTTGAAAAAATCCAGTGAGCTAAAGTACCAGAACCGGTCGTTTTAAGCCAATCCGGGAGTCAAAACGAACTCAAAACCAGCCCGAATCTTCGCGGAGGCAAAGATCCCAAAATTAACTATCGAATGAGGGGCCTTGGAGGGATACCCACCCCCGAGGGCCACCTCGATGTGGCCACTAGGGAAAGGCAGACCCGAGAGTAACCAGTTGGGGTGCTCTCGGGTCACCCACCCCCAAGGCCACCTTGTGGTGGTCTTGGGTTGTGGGTCTGGCCTCTGGTCTACTCCGAGGTGTCTCCGGGGTGCACACGCTCCACCTCGCGGCTTCTCGGTTCAAACCGTGAGCCCGCGGGGTGTGCAAACAACTCAAAACTATAATTTTGGAAATTGTTTTTATCGGCAGTTTTTGCGCGACAAAAATGGCGGATTTCTAACGTCGCTACAAGCTATTTAAGGTTTAAGAGAGGCTCTAATACCATGTTAGTAGATGTCGCACACCCTTACAACACTTGTGAGGAGGCGGAAGTGACAAACGAAAATTTTCTTGCATGCAACACCCACATAAACCCTAGATCTTGTGCTTAAACCTTAACTAGCAGACCTATCTACAAATCTTATCTACTATGATAGGGTTATACCTAAGGAACCGGTCCTTCGGGTCTTCTTTCCGCTGCGACTCCTTGGCTCTTTGGATGCTTGAAAGGAACTCGGTCTCCGGTCACCTCTAGAACTAAGATGATTCACCCGAGAGCTATAAAACAAGCTACAAACTCTTAACAAGAGTTAACTAAGAGATCAAGTGTGTTAGAAATGATCACTTAGATTATGTAGAGATCAAGTAGTGGATTATTATGTCTCTTGACCTATGAATCACTACACATGTGAGTTTTTAGGTCAAGAGGAAAATGAAGGAGATAATGAGGAGAGAGAAGATGAATATGATATTGAAAAAATCAAAAATCAAAAAATGATATGGCTCATAGAAAAATAATTGAAGCATGCATTATTTTATCTCCAAAATAATGCACCATGCTTCAATAGTAATCCCAAATGAATAAATAATGATATAAGCCATTCCTTCATCCCTGCTTTGGCATTTCTCCAAATTCCACCTCATTCATTTCTTTTCCAAAAAACAAAATCATCTAATATCAGGTGTCTCCTTCTAGAAGGTGCACTTGTACAATTAAAAGAGCACCCCTCACTGTATACCGTATAAGTATACCCATATTCGCATTCCGAAAAATACGAATATAAATAATCCAATAATATAATACCAGTATCTGGCTTGAACCAAAGCCTACCAGTATTATCCTTCCGATCATTATTCCTGTAACCATTACACGAACATGATCGAAACCCTGCCCTAACAACTTACGGCCTCTACATCTTTTTCCTGAACCAGGGAACCCTCTGTGTGGGACTCTAAAGACTCAAGAGTACGCTGGCAGTGGTTTTAACCACAAGCACGTCAGCGGCACTAGCTGTGCGTAATGGCTACCCAGGTACATGACGAAAAAGTGGTCGACGAGCGAACTCATCCCAACCCTAACGAGCCTGTAAGCAACACTTACCGTACAATCCGGTCTCTTCGTCTGATACGTCGCATATGAAGTCTAGGGGTGTTAAATGTCAGACCCTAGTAACTTTAAAAGTCATGCCGATTTATAGCTCATAGCGGTTCGAAAAACTACTGATAACTCTTATCAGTAAATATCGACAACCTAGGCCAAGGATTTGCTGTTATGGCCGATCAAGCATAGCGCGACATCAACTCCCTATATCGGGAGAGACGAAACCCCTCCTATCGCTCACTTCCTCCATGTGATTCGGGACTGTACACAAAATCCACCTGTTTGCATGACTCGGTAGAACCGTGGTAGGGAGGAAATCAAAGTACAGTGGGAATCACACAAGACACTATGACGATCTCGAGTCTACAGACTAACCTGAACAAGTGTCACAAAAGAACTGCTATCTGACAATAGGTATATATACCATCTAGGAGTTCTCGGCGAGTCCAGTTCGGTGTACCCATTCTCCAATGAGCACCTGTGTACAATCTTTGATTTCAAACACCAATGGTTGTAGGATCAACCATCGCCTCCAAGGTCAAGAAACGTACACACTAGTCTACTCTGGTAATATTCGTGCCCTGTCTCGATATACCCTTGACTAGGAACTATTAAAGGATATGCTTTTAGACTGCCCAGGACCCACT
Source organism: Agapanthus africanus (assembly GCA_030015575.1). Lineage (NCBI taxonomy): Eukaryota > Viridiplantae > Streptophyta > Magnoliopsida > Asparagales > Amaryllidaceae > Agapanthus > Agapanthus africanus. The sequence goes on from JASDDO010000029.1 coordinate 225,107,793, forward strand.
AGTATGATCACATCATAATCCCGGTAGTCAAGCATAATCCTAAGGGCTTCATCAACATGTATATAGGATATGAAAAACAACACATCACACGTTAAGATGAAGATAAACTAGATAGTATACTATCATTTCGAGCAAAGATTGCTTCTGTATATATACATGCCTAGCACCCTATACAATACAGGCCTTTAGGGCATACATATCTAACAGTCTGTAGACCTGAGATCGTTATACTGTCTTGTGTGATTCCCACTATGCATTGATTACTACCTTACCATGACATTAAAGAGCCCTGTAAACTGTTAGGAATATGTATGCCCTAGAGGCCATTATTATATGATATAGTGGATACTTGGACATATATATATAGGACTTTCTTGCTCGACATGATAGTATGCTATCTGGTTGCTCTTTATTTTAAAATGCACACTTGTATTATTATGCTATCTCTCTGATACATGTTGATAAAGCTCTTAGGATGTGGACTTGACTACAAGGACTATGATGCAGATCATACTAGTTGGGCCTGGATAGTCCGCAAGCACATCCTTTAATAGTTCCTAGTTGAGGGGATATCGAGACAGGGCATCGATATTCCAAAGTAGACTAGTGTGTACGTTTCTTGACCCTGTATGCGGCGATGGTTGATCACACAACCACTGGTGTTTGACATCAAAGATTGTACACAGGTGCTCATTAGAGAATGGGTACACCGAACGGGACTCGTCGAGAACTCCTAGATGGTACCATACCTATCATCAAATAGCAATTCTCTGGTGACACTAATACAGGTTAGTCTGCAGACCCGAGGTCGTCATAGTGACTTTTGTGGTTCCAACTGTTCTTTGATTTCCTCCCTACCATGGCTCAAAGAAGTCGTGCAAACATGTAACATTTCAGAAAAATAAAATATTATTTTTGTGAATTTATAAAATTAAATAATAAATATTATGAATTTTTTAATGATGTGGTATAATTATATACCGATAAATTGGGAAATATTGGAAATTTATATCAATTATTGATTTTAAATGAATTTATGAAAAAATTGGGAAGTTTGCAATATAGTATTCAATGATTTGTATATATGTAAGTATTACTAAACACGATTAGTATCTAATCACACATTAATGGTGTTTTGTGCATATGACATGTACCATGTCACGTTTCACACTTTGCTATATTTTCTACCATGATTCCTTTGTGCATGGTTTTCATTTCTGGGCTTTTAATTTAGTTTGCAAAAGAAAAGAGAAGAGAAGAAAACAAAACAAAAGAAAAGAAAAGGGAAATATTAAAGAAACGGGTATGGGCAAGATAAAGAGAGAGAGGGTGGGGGGTCAACCTTGGACCATGGCTCATCATTCTCACTTAATCATCTTCATCATTTTCTTTTTCTCCTTCACCATGGCTACCCTCTCCCCCTCCACCCCCTCTACCTACTCAAAACACCTCATTTCCACATCAAAAACCTTAAACCTCTTCACAAAAATCATGCACAAGCTCAGTACAAGCACTTTGGACCAAGAAAACTAGGATTTTGAAGAGTTGGGGCAACTCAAGAATTTTCTTGAGTTGCCAAATGAGGTAATTGTTTCACCATTAGTGTTGTAATCAATTTCCTTTAGCATCTTTGTTAGTTTAAATTTCATTATGTGTAGATTAGCGAACTTAGGAAAATTCCTAGAAGAGGTTTGAGGGATTCTTGAGTTGTGGTTGTGTAATTGAGGTTAGTAGAGACCATACAACCTCTTTAGTGATAATCTATAAGACCAAAACAGAAACAAAACTTAGAACTGAATTTAAAACCTGTCATATCGGTTTTGTGTGCAATTGGTGGCCTACAGTGAAACTGGAGTGAACCGAGACCTTTCCAAGAAAAACAAACAACTTCATTAGCCTAATTAAGATACTAGGAGGCCACCCTACCAAGACAAACCCATTCTGAGAGGATCAAACTGAGGTGGCCGGATTTTTACGTATAGTGGCCGGCCACATTATGGGGTTTTGGGTCCAGGTTTCTTGCGTAGCTCATATGACCCCTATACATCACCCCAGTACTGTTTGTTTATCACATTTTCACCTGAACTAAAATATGAGTCCAGTTTTCTAAGTTGCTGTGTACGTTTTGTGGATTTTAATGACTTGAAGTGTTGGTATTTTATTTTATCTCGATCACTTTACGTTTATACGTCGATTTAGGGTGTTATTTGGTTCTTTTGCATGCGTAGGCTATAGGTTCTAACCTATAGGCACCTCGCGTGTCGTTTTAGATTTGAATCGGATTTTAATGCGATACGATGCGCTTTGATATGTAGGTAACTCCGCGTGAACTTCAGGACGACAAGCAATAGCATGGCGACATCGACTTCGGCAAGTAAGGATCAAGGTGAGTAGATATATATCTACGGGGGAAATCGGGTGGATGGCGTATAGCACCCCCGCAGTTTCGTAGTGTAGCAATGATATGTTTTATATTTATATTCTTTTATATGAAGTTTGTATAATTAGCAAGTACGATTTTAGGAGATCTTGGTTTACTTTTTAGTGTATTTGGATGATAGTTCATTAGCTAGTTTTAGTCGTGAAATCCTAGAATAAGGTACACGCACACACACACGCTTACATTTGTTTTACTTGTACGTATATAGGGATATAGATATATATATATATTTACATATATGTTTATGAGTATGAATATATATATATATATATATATGTCATGACCCGAAATATTAGCTCGTGACCAGCACTTGAATCACGCAACGTCTAAAGGCATAACGGAATTCAAGTAAGCTAAAACCCAGAAATCTAAACCTTTTTTAGAAAAATAACGGAGGTGAGCTTTTGAAATAAAGGTATAATGAAATCAAGTTTCTTAATGCATAAAAAGAACATGAATGATGCATGTGAAATTTACTAGTTTGAAAACATGTTTCGTCTTTTAAAAACTTCGGCAGCACCTCCTTTGTATATTTTGATCCAAAACCACAAATACATAATAATGAAAAAAGCATCCCCAAGCGGGAGCTAGCTCTTCGCCGAACGGCGTATCACAACCACGCAATACAGTATAAATAAGTATACGACGCCCAACGGCGAAGTTCACTACAGAAAGATAAATAAAAAGCAAGACAACAAAACCACAAGTAGAGAAAAACCCCTTGCTCTAAGTCTCGCAACCACAATCTCACTAAGTCTTATTACTTATACAATTTACTAATTTTAATTGATGGAGTTAACTAGATACAATAATGAAATATAGATACAAGAGTGGGTACGATACAAATGTCCCACCTACCAATGCAAAACACCCGAATGCAACTGATTGTCAGCGAAGTCGCTACCGATCCAAGCGGTCAACCTGCAAGAACTGTGGCACAACGAGGCTGAGTTGCCAACTCGTGAGTGGAAAAATATCAACAGATAGAAATCGAATAAACAACGACTCCTGGGTCAACTATATCATAAAGGTAATATTATGATATCTAGGATGACCGGGTATGTATATGTGGCAACAAGGTAGTCAATACCTATATGCATGCGGATAACGTCCAACAGTAATAAACAATGCATGTATGCATGTGGATCTCGTCCACCCATATAATCAATGTATGTATGCATGTGGATCTCGTCCACCCATATAATTAATGTCTGTATGCACGTAAATATCATAACAGAGTGTGCATGAAAGTAGGAGGATATAAATCAACGGTGTCCCTCAGGACAGATCAAATCATGGAACCTGAGTGCCTAGCATCGACACTCAAAAACATCATGAAAATCGTGCCCAGCATCGACATGTAAATCCTCATATATCGGGCTCCGTCGGTCCGGATCGGCCCACGGGCTCCGTCGGTCCGGATCGGCCCACGGGCTCCGTCAGTCCGGATCGACCCCTGTCATCTCTCGACTCCGGTCGGTATCCTCCGGATATCCGTCGAGCCCAGATACTATCACTGGTAGGTAGTAGTCCCTCTGCAAGGCTCACCGTCTACTACATAGCGATCCGTTCTCACCCTGAGGTACCATACCGGGTCCACCATGTACCCGCAATCGGCCTCATCCGCCTCCTCGAATCGGGTTTCACATGTCGCTCACATGGTGGAAGCACTAAAATATCATATCAAGAGAAACCGGGTTTTTAAAATAACACATAATCTCATTTGAAATGTCCACGGTTCTCAAATCCAGAAATCTCATGAAAACAGCATATCACAATGCGTAAAATAATAGAGCATGATGTATGCGACATATAATAAAAATGTGAGCATATCCATGTATCATGCAACATGGAACAGTGATATGACATATTAAGGGAAAACCGCTCTTTTAAATGAATCCAGTTTTTCAAATATAACATGCGGCTCCAAATTTTCCAATAAAACCAGTTATCTGTGTAGGCATAATATGTATATGCGCAAGTATAGAGGTACCGATGTGTATATGCGCCAATATGGGTATGCAATGTGCATATGCGCAAGTATAGAGGTACCGATGTGTATATGCGCCAATATGGGTATGCAATATGCATATGCGCAAGTATAGAGGTACCGATGTGTATATGCGCCAATATGGGTATGCAATGTGCATATGCGCAAGTATGGATGTATCAATATATATGTGCACCAATATGAATATACAATGTGTATGTGCACAAATATGGATGTATCAATGTATATACGCAAGCAGGTTATGCGAAGAGTCATATCATGATGCAACAATCGTACTGTGTAGTGACATGGCAATTATCGATGATGAAGTGTGTGAGCCTACAATCAATGTACGTGTAACATACGCATCATCGATAGTGGTACAGGTGTACTAGCATAAGTATAAGTAATGCGATGCGAATAACATGAATGCAGCATAAGGTAAATCATATGCAAATGCTGACGGGTATACGCATCTAACATATGACTGATTCGGTGAATCTAACAATCGGCATCTAGCCTCACAGCATCACGTACGGTATAATCTACCGTACGACATCCTATAGTCAAGGGTATGGATCAATCAATCAAGTCAAACTCATCACGCACGGAAAATCATCGTACGGCGGCTTTAAGATGAAAGGGATCATATCATCCTATAAGACAAATGAGGGTACGAACTAATATCATGTACGGCCTAACATCCATGATTCACAACATTCTATATATGTATTTATATCTATGTACCAATGTCCCTGTTCACATCCGCAATAATCTCATATCAGGGGACCGGCAGGGTATAAATAATCTCGATCGACTCGCATCCGTATACCAACATATCATCATATCCGTCTTATATTCTTTCATCTCACTTATATCTCTCATCAAGTCGAGTTCACATAAACATTCTATCTCTACTATAAGCATAAGTATCTAATCTATCATACACACCCGAACCATACAAGCAGATTTTAAAAGATGCGAATCGTAGTTTTGAAAATAGGGTTTTACGGTGTTTTAAGAAAAAGATATCATTTGAAAATCCGTAACATCCCTCAAGGTATATATTTAAAAGATACATATGATTCGTCGGCTTAGAAAAAGGTATGCTTCGGATGACACATCTACATCGACTATCTAGTCCTATAGTACCCTAAACGGCAATATCGTCAAACATCATCCTCAAATCTCGTCATCACATAATAGCTGTATTATATCATTTCTAACTATCCTTAGTTTCTAATATAGCATCGCTAACTATCCTTTATTTATAACCCTAGTTTCCTAATCTAGGTTTCCTTAACCATATTCTATAAATCAGTTTTCCAACAAAATTTAAGGGGGTGCTATACGCCATCCACCCGACTTCCCCCGTGGATATAGATCCACTCGCCTTGCTTCTTGCCTGCCGAAGTCGATGACGCCATGCTCCATCTCCTGGGAATCCACGTGAAGGTACCTATAATAATAAACAATCGCAATGCGTATTAAAATTAAGGCGGAAAACCAAAACGGCACACGTTCCGCTCATAGGTTAAAACCTATAGCTTCGCGTACAAAACACGACAATTAACCGTGGTCGTCGACGTCCGAACGCCACATGACGGAAACACAATACCAAATACCAAAATGAAGTCAAAACGAAGTCGTAAAACAATGCATCAACTCATGGAAATGGTCCCAGATTTTACCCTAAGCCAAATTGGTCAATTCTGCATATATGTAGGGTCTAATTTACAGCTAAAGGGACCCAAGAACAAATACGAACCAATTCCAACCCACCCTGGCCTCAATTTGCAGCCAGATTGAATAAATCTATGGCATGGTCTTTAGGTTAAGGGCTCGGGTCTCAGTGGTAGCTTCCTAGGTGCCTGCACGACTCTAAGTATTCGCAAAATTATTTTTAGCACCCCTGGGTTACACCAGATTCCAAAATACCCTCACAATTCACAAATTTACCCGATGTTGGGGTTTCTAAATCCGTGTTTTGGGGTTAAGTCTCAGGTTTGGGTCTGAATTCTAGCACTAGGGGTTTTGTGTGGCCTCTACTAAGCGCAATTTCCTAACACAACTCAAAAATTCCACAAACTCTAACTTGGAATTTTCTAACCTCACAAAACATCACCATATCACCTCTAAACTTGCAAAGATACTAAATTAAAATTAATACTATGATAATGGTGATGAAATTACCTTACTTGGGCAACCCTAGAAAAATTTTAGTTCTTCAACGTTGTCAAAATCTCACTTTTTTTGGTCCAACGTGTAGAGAAGAAGGAGGTGATCAAATTTAGTGAAGGGGGTTTAGGGTTTTGTTGGATATTTTTAGATGATCTCTAGGGGTGAAATGGAGGGAGATGAAGATGAAAAGAAGAAGAAGAATTGAAATGCGGTGGGGCATGGGGCTGCTGCACTCTCTCTCTCTCTCTCTCTCTCTCTTTTATTCTAACTCTCTCACTCTATTATTACCCTTTTGCTCTTTTTCACCCTTTTCTTTTAAAATTTAAAACCAAAAGACAAAATACCCATAAAACAACACAAATAAGATAACATGCAACAAAATGCAACATGACATGGTGCACTAGCCATGAAAAGCTGTAGAAACACGGATTTGGCTTAATCGCGATTAGCAGTGCACTAATGGGGTTTTATCAAAACTGCATATAATAAATTTTAAAATTGCCAAATCCTTTAAATATATTTTTAAATGAATAAATCATTTTAATTTCCATTTATTTCACAATGATTGGTATATATTTATAACCTTTTTCGAAAACCCCAATTTCGTAAATCGGGCAGTTTTCGGGAAATATATTGTTTTAATATTAAATTCCAAAAATAATATTTTATATTTTCTGAAATGTTACAATATATATGTATACATATACATGGATTATGAGGATAGTATATGATATTTGGAGATGAGTCGATATGATTGGGCGTGATGCCACGAAATTGGTGATGAGACATGGTTCGTATTATGAGATACGACATGATAATTTAGCGGGTCTATTGGCGATGTATTTTCATACACATGCATATATATATGTATGTTGATGGTATCAGAATGTACTAGACTTTAGATCGTACCCCTAATTCAGGATATGATGATAATGATACTAGATGAACAATAAGATAAATATGATATTCGACCCGTACCCAGGTTTGGGAAGTCGTATGATAGATTTACCGTACGAGATATAATTATGATGAATGATCCGCACTCTTGACTCAAGGATGTCATATATATATATATATATATATATATATTGTATCGTACGTGATACTATTGAGACGGGATCCCCGACTACAAGATATATAGATCGACTCAGACTTAGGTGGTTTTCCTTACCATTTCGATTAGTCTGTTAGTTTAGTCCTGTAGTTTACTTCGTAGATATTAGACTGGTCTCGATTCATACCTATTTCTAAAAGTAACGAATCGTGAGTATTTCAAAGACAGGCCAAGGGATACTACGGATATTTCAAAGGACGTATTTTTTCTTTAAAACACCGTAGCCCCTATTTTCTAAACACCATGATTCGTGTTAATTCAAATGCCAAAAACAGTATGACTCATTTACATTATGTACATTCCTTATTGTTGTGTTATTATTCATGTTCCGCATATTCTTGCTGTTCGCATCGCATTGCATGCTTATTGTGTTTTCATTAGTTATTATTAAAATCATATTGTCAGGACACCAGCACCATTACCGATGATGCGTATGCTCCACGTGCACCTGCTTACCGGCTCACACACATCATAATCGGTAATTGCTATGTCACGTACACTTTAGAGAATATTATTTCATCGACATAGCTTGTTACCTGATAGTTCCAATATGTTATTGCTTCCATATGCTTGTTTAATTATTGCATTCCTTGCTTGATATCCGATGCATTCATTATTTATTGTCATGCAATATTATGGAAATTATTACTGGTATTTCATTGTTTATTTACCCTTGAGATTGGGATTTCGGATTTCCATGAGATTTCTGGATTTAGAGAAACCGCAATGATTTTATAAACATATTATCTTTTTAAAAGATAGAAAATTACGGTTTTCTCATGATATGATTTGAGAGGAGTACACCGTGAGTTTTCTCGGCTCTTGAGCGATATCATACACCCGATTCAAGGAGGAGGAGCAACCGTCTGTGGGTGCATGGTGGACCCGGTGCGGTACCCCAGGGCAAGATGGATGCAGATGATGGCGTTGAGCCTGGTAGGGGAGCACTACCGACCGGTGATTTTATTGTGACTCTACGGATATCCGTTGGATACCGATCGGAGTATAGGCCAGTCCGGATTGCCGGAACCTGAGATATTGAGATTTGATGATATAGGCCAGTCCGGATTGCCGGAACCTGAGATATAGAGACAGAGAGATATATATATTTGTGTCGATGCTAGACACTGATTTCTGTTGAGTTCATTGATGATACTGCGATTTTTATACATAAATCTCACTGAGATAAGAAAACAGTTTTCTCATTTAGATGTATTCTGTTTTCATGCATTCATACATCATATATATGATATGTTGCTACCAAAGGCACTGACACGAGCACTTGGTATTACACTTTTGTATAGATGTTTACCCTTGCCACTTTTATCATGCTTCAGGCCATATTATTTGAGAATATTACTGATCGTATGACCTAGGATTGAGTCATACATGCGGTTTCTGCACTGTGATGTTTTCTACTCACGAGTTGGTAACTCACCCCCGTTGTGCCACACTTTCTTGCAAGTTTAGCCGTACAGGTTTCCCTGGCGGCTTTACTGGCACACTGCTTCTTTCCGGGTGATTGGTTTCGTAGGTGGGTTCACTCGCATCGTGGCCACCCTTGTATTTTACTTACATTCTATTGTATCTGGTAAAATCCATCAACCAGACTTGTATATTTATTAGACCTAGAAGACCAGTTGTATATTCTTTCGAACTTAGAGTCGCGCGCTGTATTATTATGGTTTTCTTGATGATATCGGTTTCCTTTGAGTTTTGATACTCGCCCTTCGGCGTTGTATATTATATTGCTTTCGTGGTTGTGACCGCCAATTGGCAAAGAGCTAGCTCCCGCTTGGGGATGCCTTTATATCATATTTCATGTGTTGTACCCTTTTGGGGCCAGTATTTACAAAGGAAACTCTACCGAAATTTTCAGAAAAGACTTGAGGTTTTAAAAATGCAATACTTCGACTTATGATGGTAAACCACTTGCTTTAAAACTAAACATTTCCTTCTTTCTTCTTTTAAATTGTTTAAATTTCTGGAATTTTCGCTTACTTGAATTAGGTGGGGTCCTATAGACTTCATATGATTCAAGTGCCAGTCACGTGCCATTTCGGGTCATGACAAAGTTGGTATCAGAGCGCTAGGTTAATCTTGGTTCGAGTCTATGTTTGGCTACGCGGAGTCTAGGACGTTTATATATATTCGGAACCTAGGCTTGACCTTACGAAACTTAGACTTGGTCGAGGGGGTATTAGACCCGAACTTTCGTCGTATAGGTTGACCTTGGTTGATGGAGTAGCTGACTTAAGGAGAGTGACATACCGTGTGTATGTTCTGCGGCATACTTACGATACGCTACTTAGCTTAAGAAGCCTTAGGATGTACATTTCCTTGCACAGCAGTATATTCATTCCTATGATCTATCCTCATCGATATCGGTTTATGATTTTTGTCGCCACGATTACACGAGCAGAGGGAGTTGCGGCTAGAGTTGCGGTCAGCATGACCTCGTTTTGGACGAGGACTGACCAAGGCGTAATTCCAGGGACACACGATTGTATAGATGTGTCATTTTATTGCATTTTCGCGCCATGAGTGTTTGATGGATTGCTTTTACAAAACTTCTTAAATGTGCAGATCAGCACCAGAGGATTGGGCCACTGCTAGAGGCCAGCCAGAATGTGATGACCGTCAATGCACCGATTATTCCTGATGATTGATGCACTGTTCAGCGTACGGACGAATGATCCAGTTGTTGCTGCAACTGACAAGATACCGCCCCAGATGTTTGAAGCTATTGCAGCACGAATTTATACTTAGAGATATGATAGAAGATCGCTTGTCACTCAAAGATGAGGGACAAGGACATGTGATTCTTTTGCACACCCCGATGCGAGGTCATCAGATCGATTGATTCCATCTTGAGGAGACTTCACGCAGGTACGTTAGGAGTCGAATGAAAACGATCGAATATCAGAAACCCATTTTTCCAAGTTTAATGTATTCGGAAAAAAATGCAAGTAATTCTATGGACCCTCTAGAAGAATGAAACCCTAACTCGATATAATGACACTGAGAACGCTTTGAAACCTTAGGGTTTGTAGCAGTCCCGCGGTGCCATTAATATGGCTTGGGTTTGCATTTCTACGGTTGGTCCATAGGTACTGTGGCATGTACTGAATATTATTAAACTGTACTCAAGAGTTGAACTCTTGGGAGATCATGGAACTTTGACGAATCGATCGAAAAGTTCGACGTCGTTCGGATATCATGTGATGGGATACATTGCTTGGGAGACTCCAAATATGAGTATAACTATTGGAGCGCAGTCCATGCAGCCATGAAGAGACGAGTCCGAATCAGTCGACATTAGAGAAAAGTGGATTAAGAGGTTCATACGAGATTTTGATGAGATGACGTTCCACTCCGCTGACAGCAGAGATGCGATACGCATGCAGAGGATTCGAATATGGATATATCTTCCAGAAAGAGTCATGATGAGTATGAAGCCGTTCCGGAACGAGAAATAGAGTTATTAAAGGGTGATAACTTCCGGGCAGTTCGGCGAAACGAGATTTGGGAGAGACCCCGACAAAATCTTTCTAGAATACTACACGAGAAGACTTGGACCCAGGAGCAGTCATATTGTGCACACCCAACAGGTCAGAGTTCGTCATCGTGGACGAGACATGTTATGAGTGACCATGATAGTTGGCCGGAGATCTTTAGAGGATGTGCCAGAGCGGAACGATTTCTGCCATCTTTGATTTCGGTATTTTGGGGAATTTATTTGCATGATTGAGATTTTATGCACCACGGTTGCACTTGACTTCGATTTGATGTCATTCGAGATGTTGATTTTGATTTCATGCCTATGGTATGCATGTGATTTGACTTGTATCTTCGGCATAGTTTTCATGCACTTTTAGTATTTTGATTCGATTTGTGCACACTGATGCACATGGTTGTGAGATTATATACCACGGTATACCTGATTTTGATTTGGATTGAAATGTGTTGTATACCGTCGATTTCGATTGTGATACTCGATATTTGTTTTCGTGCACCTTGTGCACTTGATTGGGATTCTTGCGCATACTGGACGCTCTTGATTCGACTTTGGTGCACGCCAGATGCACTAAATCGGGATTCTTCGTGCATATCAGATGTATATGATATTGCTGTCCGGCACACCCGTTGCCTTTGACAGGTGTTTCGTGCACACCCGTTGCACTTAGATTTTGTTTCTGTGCACATGTATGACAAATTCATGGATTTCGATTTCCGTGCGCACCTGACGCACTTGGCATCCTTATACACATTTTGGGATTGATTTCTTTTGGAGAAGTATGTTTTATGATATTTACTATTTGGTATAGTAGCTAAGCAGGACTAGTCCGAGGACAGTACCTAAATATATTTTTTCATGCATTGATAGTTATCGAAGGGATTTCCAAAAAGGAGCTATAGTCTCAATATTTACCTACGTGTCCGAGATGACACGAGACATTTAATAAAGGAAACCCTTATAAATTGTTTTCAAAACGGCGAGGCGTGTATGTTTAACAAAGGATATATATATATATAGTTATTTTCTTACAATAAATGTCCGCCACTGTGCCGTGATACGCGCCTCGCATAGCGACTTGAAAAGGTTTGGCATGCATTTCTTTCAGATGTCTTAACGATGTTTACATGTATAGTTTGATATATATCATGTTGGTTTTCGTATTGGGCTTTGACATTGGTGTCTTCGCCATAACTCCGATGATTGCGAAATGCTTGACAAAGTTTTGATTTTTAGTTACATACTCGTTTTTCATGTGCATTCATTGCGCTATGATGTGTTTTATGTATTTATTATATCGGCGCCCCGACGACTTGAACATTTTACTGAAATATTTTAGTATTTGAGGGGTTTAAATTTAAATTCGTGGACCGAATTTCTTTAAGGGGGAATATTGTAACATTTCATAAAAATAAAATATTATTTTTGGGAATTTGTAAAATTAAATAATAAATACTATGAATATTTTAATGATGCGGTATAATTATATACCGATAAATTGGTAAATATTGGAAATTTATATCAATTATTGATTTTAAATGAATTTATGAAAAATTTTAGAAGTTTGCCATGTAGTATACATTGAATTGTATATAAGTAAGTATTACTAAACACGATTAGTATCTAATCACACATTAATGATGTTTTGTGCATATGACATGTACCATGTCACGTTTCACACATTGCTATATTTTCTATCATGATTCCTTTGTGCATGGTTTTCATTTTTGGGTTTTTCATTTGGTTTGCAAAAGGAAAGAAAAGAGAAGAAAAGAAAAGGGAAATATTAAAGAAATGGGTATGGGCAAGAGAGAGAGGGTGAGGGGTCAACCTTGGACCATGGCTCATCATTCTCACTTCATCATCTTTATCATTTTCTTCTTCTCCTTCACCATGGCTCCCTTCTCTCCCTCCACCACCTCTACCTCCTCAAAGCACCTCATTTCCACATCAAAAACCTTAAACCTCTTCACAAAAAACATGCACAATCTCACTACAAGCACTTTGGACCAAGAAAGCTAGGATTTTGAAGACTTGGGGCAACTCAAGAATTTTCTTGAGTTACCAATTAAGGTAATTGTTTCACCATTAGTGTTGAAATCAAGTTCCTTTAGCATCTTTGTTAGTTTAAATTTCATTAAGTGTGGATTAGTGAACATGGAAAATTCCTAGAAGAGCTTTGAGAGATTCTTGAGTTGTGATTGCGTAATTGTGGTTAGTAGAGACCATACAACCCCTTTAGTGGTAATTGATTGATAGAGTTTTTGTGTGCTTAGTTTTAATTACCGCAATCAAGACGGTTTCGCTTGGTAGCTAGCCGGTTAAGTATGGGTCGTCCGCAGGGAGATGTGAATCTTTTTCTATGTGCTTTAACGAGTTAAGTCCAAATGTCCAGGTTTGTGTGAGATTAACTATGTGCTAAAATATATATAAAGAGAGCTTGTTGGGGTTAGGATTAGGTTAGTTTAAGATAGGAATCGCTCACTTCTTTCGTTGCCGCACTTAATATCGGTGTTACGGTAATCGGCAACAACGGGGATTAGCACGATTATGAAGGAACTTTCTAGTATAAACTAGGTTTTACAATGCTTAGTTTCTTCCTTTTGATCGTTGTCCGTCCGTTCTTGACTCTTAGCCTTAAACTCCGGTTAATTCAACCACAATCGGTCTCGCTAAGGAATCACCGCTATCATGTAGGATAGGGTGTCGTAGGGAGCGAATTGTGGTTCAATTAACGGGAGTCCGAATTAACATGTTGGGCAAGAAAAGAGTGAGAGAGATTTCCTTCTCTCAAACTTTTTTTATCCTACCCTAACAAGTGAGAAACTATCCACCCATTAAAAAATAAAGGAAAATACAACAAAAGGAGGAAGATAGAAAGAAAGTGATTAGAAGATTACAACTAGCTATTTGAGACCTCACTTTGGTAAGGATCAAGCTTAAGCATTATTGTTGTAAGGTTAAAGAAAAATAGAAGAAGAAACAAACAAACCAAAAATAACAACAACTAGATTAGCAAATGAAAATTACAAGAAAATATAATTAAGAAAGTAATAAGACAAGCATGATAAAGAAAAGAACACTTTTATTCAACACTTCACTCATAAAGCTCAATACAAGGTTCTAATGGAGAAAGATGAAAAGAGGAAGAAGAACTACAAAAATCTATCCTAAAATCTAACACAAAATAAGCACACTTCACCTGGCTTTGTGTAACCCTTCGAAAATCGTTTAGGCAGTTTTTCGGTAATCGGCCAATTTTTCGGCTTTTTCCGTAAAAAGTCAAAATTGATATTTTTCATTGTAGACCTAATTATACAAAATTTAAATAAGATATTACTATAATTTTGTCAGTAAAATGTCATTTATAATTTTCTAGTTAAATAAAAATTTTTTCGTAATTAATTATTTTTTTTATTATTTTAAGCCTTTTTAAATACATTTAATTAGGGATAAATACAAATTTAATTAGGTAAATTTATTAATTAGGAGTCTTTATAAGCTAAAATATGGTGTTAATAAAATTATATCATGTCTTGCAAACTTTTAGATTTTTGGTGGGAAAATTATGAAAAAAATGGCTTAAAAAGGGGTTTTTTTGTAAAAAGGTTGAAATGAAAGCATTAAATGATTACATGGGGTGTTTAATCACCTAGAAACTTCTCCAAATTTTCCTCATTCCCTCTCCATTGCTGCAGCCGACCCTCTTCCTGCAGAAATTCCCATTCCCACTTCATTCTTGCTTCATTTTCATGCTAAAAAATCAATAAAAATCCACAAAAATGCACATTTTTCTTCTCTAATTCAAATCAAAACCCTAAGCCACCTCTTTCCCACCCTAAATTGTTTCAAAACAAGGTGAAAAGAGGTTTCTTTCAAGGGCAAGTGCAAGTTTTGGTTCACTTGGGAGGTATAATCCTAAACTAGTTGTTAATTTGTAGTTTAATAAAGCTAGTTTAGTATTTTAAAATGATTAATTTCATTGAAATGGTTAGTTTTGAAAATTCAAGTAAGGGATTTGATCGTGGATTAGGGTTTGAAGCATGGGGTTAGAGTTAAATTAGGGCTTTGGGTTTCTAATTGGTTGTAGTGGTTAATGGTGTATTTATATGCTCGCTAAATCGACAAAATATCGATGTTTGCATTGAATCGGCGTTGAATTCGCTTACTAGATTTTTGTAGAAAATAGAATGCGGTCAATTGGCGTTAGGTTAGCAATATTATTAGTTTCGTATAGGATTATTAGAATGCGCGAACGCGGGGTTTCTTCTAGTCGGGTGGTAGTTTGTCGATTTCCCCGAAATGACGATTTTTGTTAAAGGATTGCGATTTTCGTGCGTTTTTCCGCGCACCGAGTGCATGCTATGATTAATTTATGAGCGTCGATATTTGTATAATGTGACTTGCATCGTTTAGGATTATGTAATCTTATACTTGATGTTGTGCAAATTTAGGATCGGTCGGAGAAACATCGGACACGGCGCGTAAAGGCAAAGCGGTGGCCGGATCAGATTAGCGGGGATTTCTGGTGAGTAGATATATTCATCTATAGGGGAATCGTCTGGATGGCGCGAGGCGCCCCCCCCAGTTAGGATTACCCTACTTTTTACAAGATTATATTGTTAGTTAGCTTATCCATTCATGTACACTGCATACCCTTATAGCGAACAGTATGTTAAATTGCATGGACATTTATCTCTACCTATGCGATATCATTTCGTAGGACACGAACACCTTACCATTGGCATATGTTGCACGCGCACTATTCATGTGACATACACGCCTTGGTAATTGGCATGCCACGTGCACGATAGAACCTGTTTATCTTAATATCATCACCTGCATTCATACTTGATATATGAAACTGCATCGCATGCACATATCTCGCATCATCATCATATTTACATAGAACTCTAGCCAAAATTTACATCATACACATTGATATCATAGACATTTGTCATATATATAACATGTGGACATTATGATTTTCTTGATGATTTCAGTTTTTCTGCGATTTCTGGATTTTTGGGGAAAACCGCAAGAATTTAACAAAACCTTATATTTATCATTTTCAAAACAAAGTTGCGGTTTTCTCGTGATGTATGTGTCGTCCACCATGAGTTTTCATGTTTTCTGTTGGATTTCGAGACCCGATTCGAGGAGTGGATGAACGTCTCGGGTACATGGTGGGACCGGTATGGTACCCCGGGGCAAGAAGATCGAGTTGTAGACGATGAGCCTGGCAGGGGAAGACTACCTACCGGTGATGTCTGGCGCGGCGGATATCCGGAGGATACCGACCGTTGTCGTGAGATTTATGATATGGGCCGATCCGGACTGACGGAGCCCGATATTGAGACAGATATGGTTCCTATTTGGTGTCGATGCTTGACACGGGTTTTCAGATGATCTCTTAATGATATTTAGCTATTATACAGAGATACACTTTCTAAAAGTTAAGAATGCAGTAACTTTAACATTCTAAACACTTAAAGAGTTAGAAAAGATATTGCATACCTGTGCATGCATACTAGAGTTATTATATCACATATGGACATACATGTTGTTCCGCATTGCGTGCATTCTTACGATTGCCTTAGTAGATGTTATATTTACTCACGAGCTGGCAACTCACCCCCGTTGTGCCACAGTGTCTTGCGGGTCGGACCCGTCAGTCTCATAGCGGCGGGCTATCTTGTCATCAGTTTCTTTTGCTCAGACTCGCGACATCGCCCGTAGGTGGGTTGCGAGTATACTTTATTCCTTTTTGCTTTATCATTGTATCTAGTATTCTCCATCTACCACTTGTATTGTATATGCGACCTAGTGATGAGACTGAGAGATTTGTATATTTGTGGTTTTTTTTGGGTCGAGCTCACTTGAGCCGACGTGTGTTTTCTGGTATTTGCATCTCTTTTATGCTCTTTTTCTTGATATTACTATTATATTGCATGTGGTTGTGATCCGCCTTGGGCGAAGAGCTAGCTCCCGCTTGGGGATGCCATTTTTATAATTACAGGTTTATTATCTTGTTGTACCCATTTTGGTGGATAGAAAATACAGGGGAGACTCTGCCGAAATTTTCAGAAATTTTTGATGTTTTTTTTTGGATTCTATGCAACTTAATATTTCAAAACCGTTTTCATTTAAGGTTTTCCTTCACTCTCTTTTGATTTTGGGTTAGATTTCTGGGCTTTGGCTGACTTAGGTTACGGTACGCCTTTAGACGTCTCGTAATCTAAGTGCCAGTCACGTTCCGTACTTTCGGGTCGTGACACTTTGTTCTGGGCTATTTATAGGCAGGAAACTAAAACCCTAGGGATACAATCTGGCTCAAGATGAAATGTCCAAACTACCCTCAAAATCCGAGTTGACACTGAGTCAACTCGGCCGCGGATCCGCCGCATATATGGCATATTGGCGGCGGTTCCGTGGCCATCTGGTAGGGTTAACTTGTCATTTTTTCTTGGTTTCTTCATGTTGTTGTTCTCTTCAGTTTGGTATACTTGGTTTCTCAGAAGCTCTCCATTTTTCTTCCAGATTTTCAGCAGATCAAAAGGTCATTTGATGTGGACTTTTTGCCATGATTTTTTGAGCTCCGCGTAGAAGTCTTGGATCTTGTGTTGCCCTTTTGCTTTGTGCATGAAAATGACAAATGATTTGCCATTTTGTCCCTTGAACTGGTAGGCGGCATTTTACAGATAGTGCGCGGAGATCCGTATTTATCTGTGGTTGGCGGAAGTCCTGTACTTTTTGCGCTTTTTCATTAATTTCACTGCTTAGAGCTGGAAACCTGTAACCTGCAATTATTTAGCAAACACGGATCAAAAGTACCTACCTAAATGAAATGTGATCAAGAATGGGCGGTATAAAAATGCAAAAATCTGATATGAACAAATACCCCCAAACTTAGGCTTTGCTCGTCCCGAGCAAAGCCAATTTATTCACAAAAAATCCTAAACTCACTTTCGCCGGGAACGCGATTGCACTGAGCATGTGCAACAAGCCGTTAAACCTCTAGGTGTCCCTAGTAGGAGGAGTGTTGTGTCTTGAAGATTTTCAGCGGATACAACCCACAAAATCCACTCAATTTGGCCGTCGACTCTAATTCTACAATTCAGCATTCTAGCGAGAAATTCTATCATCTTCAATTTAGAAATCATTAACCCGTATTCTTCACTCTTCCTATTCATTTAACTTAAGGTCCTATATGTTTTTCCGATTTATAAAGCTTTCAGCATTTCATGAGTTTTCCTTCTAAAAACATCGTCTCATATCCGAAATTTTTATCATCTCAATTGATGATATAAGCCCTATTTTCATTCCTTGCTCTCCTCCAATCTCCGATCATAAACTCCTACGTGTGTGTATTTATTATCCCTACACTTGGAAATTCAATTCAAGCTATAATACCCTTACCTTAATACCTAGTACTACTTCTTTTCATTAATGATGGACAGTTTTGCTCATACATCTTTCATGCGACTATTAATGCTTCTTGAGGCACTGACATCCGATTACCAAATGTATGAGCTTAAAGCGTAAATAGCAGTCACCAGGTCTTGTATTTTATTCTATTTTATTCTATTTTTTATTTATTTCAAGTCCGGAGATATTTTTCAGTGAAGCTCTTTTGGTTGTTAGCATTAAATTGCCGTTTTTTCTTTCATACTAGGCTTTCAGGCAAGAGTATTTCTAGGTATTTTTTACTATCCCAAGTTTCAAGGTGCGTGTGTGTGCGATTTGTAGGGTATATATTTTCAGAATTTGGACTTATGTTTCAGAATTATTTTTCAGACTTACACTTCAAATAGAGCTTTCAATACTCTTCCCTCATTTTGACTTAGCCCCAAGAACTGAACTCAAAATTTGCTTATTTCTAAATAAATTGCAAGGACGCATATTTCCTACAGTTAGACTTCAAGAAACGTTATTTTTAGGGTTTTTAATTTACTAGGTTTAAGATCTAGTTTTTCCAACTAGTCAACCGTCATGTCAAACTCGAGTCAAATATGGCCAAAATTGAAATTTTCATTTTTATATTTTTTTAATTTTTTAATATTTTTTTATGCAATGCAGAAAAATAAGATACGGAATTAAATATGCAAAGAAAAACAAATATTTACAAAAAAAACGTGCAGATGCAATGCAAAGATAATTATTTAAAATCAACCCTCACCCCCAAACTTATTGATAGCAGTGTCCTCACTGCCCCTTGCGGCGTCTACTAGACGCGGCCTCACTAGTCCCTGCCTTTCCCCTATCAGCCCCCTGTCCCCTCGACCATGAGCGTGATCGTTCCTCTCTGGCCAGTAGTGTTAGTCCGTGTTGCCCACCCCGGCGCTTACGGGGAGGCGGAAAACATAATAAAAATTGGATTTTTATGGACTTAGGCAACATGGACCAAGCTTGTGAGGATCTTTGCTAAACATAAACTTGCTAACCCTAACTACAAAGTAGCTAAGTGATGGAAAGGTTATACCTTTGGTCTTTAGTCCTTCTCTCCTTGCCCCTAGGAATGGTAGAAAGAGGTCATCTTGCTTGTCTTCTCCCGTCAAAGAAGGATCCACCCGAAAGCCTCGACCTTTGGCTTCAACTCCAAGCTAGGAGTAACTAGAGTGCAAGAAATGCTAAGACTTGAACCCTAGAAGAGAGTAGAGAGGATCAAGTGAAGGTTTTTCTCAAGCTTTTTGTTTCTCAACACATGAGAGGGAGAGAGCTTGAGGGAGAGGATGAACAAGAGAGAGAAATGATATGAGAGAATGAGAAAATAATAGAGCCATTCTCACTAATATGTGTGAATTAATTTAATTGAATAATTAGCTAGATAATTATCATGGTAAATCATGACATGACCATTATCATTTCAATTTGCAAAGATCAAAAAGCATCTTCCAAAAGAAATGATGATGGTCAAAGTGTCAACGTAGGTCAACAAGTCAAAGAAGTCAAATGGTCAACAACCATAACCATGTATAATTATTAAACTAATTACTAATTAACAATAACACACACATAAATATTAGGGTTAATAAAATGACAATAGCCATTAACCCTAATCAAGGTCCTCTCCCTCAATCTCAAGCAACTGTGCATACGCACCCGCATTCGTGATCCGAGGAACACGAACACAATGAGAAAAACCAATCTCAAATCATATACTAGGATCCGGCTTAAACCAAAGCCCGCTAGTATAAGCTGTCCGGACAGCAAACGTGCACAAGTGCGCGAATGTGAACGAACCCTGTCGCAAAACCATGCGACCTCTACTCATTTAGCCTAAAGGCGAATAGCTCTCTGTATGGGACTCTAAAGACTCGACACTACGCTGGCAGTGGGTTTAACCACAGACCGCAAGCGGCACTAGCTGTACGTAACGGTCCCCAGGTAGATGTCGATAAGAAGACTGACGAGGTGAACCCCATCTGCACTCCTACTGAGCCTGTATGTGACAGTCTCCGTACAGTCCGGTCTGTTCGTCTGATACATCGCATGGCGGGCCTAGGGGGGCGGTGAACGTCAGTCCCCTAATAGCGGTACAAGTCGTGTCGGAGTGTAGCCCAGAACACCCTGAGATAACACTGGAAACCTACCAGTATATCTCGCTTGCCCTGGCCAGGGACTACTCGTGTAATAGCTCTCCTAGACACAGCGCGATGTCAACCCCCAATACCGGGAGAGACGAATCCTGTCTAACCGTCACTGCCTCCAAGTGCTTCGGGAATGCTCCCAACTACTACCTGTTTGCACGACTCAGTAGAGCCGTGGTAGGGTAGCAATCAAAGAACAGTGGGAACACACTCGAGGCAAAGTGACAGTGTCAAGTCAGCGGACTAAGCTGTACTCATGTCACCTGGGAACTGATAACTGACGATAGGTATAATACCAACCATCAGTTCCCGACGAGTCCTGTCCATTGTACTCGTAACCCAACGAGCACCCGCATACTATCTCAAGTACGACGTACTGACGGCTGTGGGACAGACCGTCTCCCGTGCTGGGATGAGAAGCGCATACGCTAGTCTACTCTGGAGTATCGATGCCCTATCTCGATACTCCCACGACTAGGGACGTGTATAAGGATGTGCTTGTAGATTACCCAGCCCCCACGAGTGTGATCGCCATCACAACGCCGGTAATCAAGCAAAGATCCTAAGGGCTCTACTAATGCGTATAGGTGATATAATAAATAAACACACATGTACACATTAAAGCAGAGACAAACCAAGTAGCATACTACTATATTGAGCAAGATTGTCTGTACAACTGTGAATATCCCAAGCTTCCATCAAGTAATATACATACTAGTATGATACAGTAATGGCCTCTAGGGCATATACACCAACAATCTCCCACTTGCACTAAGGCCATGTACTGGCGTATCGAAGACCTATCATCTCGATTAGCCGCTCGAACTGAGTCTGGGGTAAAGCCTTCGTGAATGGGTCCGCAGTGTTGTTCTTTGTGTCCACTCTCCGCACCTCGATCTCCTGTCGATCAATGATCTCCTTGATCAGGTGATACCGCCTTAAGATGTGCCTGGATTTCTGATGGGACCTTGGTTCCTTCGCTAAAGCTATAGCCCCATTGTTATCGCAATACAAAGGTATTGGGTCAACAATGGACGGAACCATCTGAAGTTCACTAATGAACTTCTTAATCCAGACCGCCTCTTTTGCGGCATCGCTTGCAGCAATGTATTCAGCCTCCATCGTCGAGTCTGCGACGGTATCCTGCTTGGAACTCCTCCAACATACCGCCCCTCCGTTGAGGGTAAACACAAAACCCGAGACGGACTTGCTGTCATCTTTGTCACTCTGGAAGCTTGAATCGGTAAAGGACTCGACCCTAAGGTCTCCATTACCGTAAACCAGGAACATCTCCTTAGTCCTTCTCAGGTACTTGAGAATGTTCTTCACTGCTGTCCAGTGGTCCTCCCCTGGGTCCGACTGATACCGGCTTACCGTGCTCAACGCGTAAGCTACATCTGGTCTTGTACATAGCATCGCATACATTATAGATCCTACCGCCGAAGCGTAGGGTATAGTGCTCATGCGAACCCTCTCCTCGTCAGTCTTAGGAGACATCTTCTTGGAGAGGGTAATTCCGTGCAATGCGGGTATGTTACCGCGCTTGGAATCCTCCATACTAAATCTCTTTAGTACGGTCTCTATGTACCTGGACTGCGAAAGTCCCAATAGTTTCTTAGATCTATCTCTATAGATCTTGATCCCCAGAATGTACGAGGCATCACCCAGGTCCTTCATGGAGAACCTTTGTGACAAAAACAGCTTGACCGATTGTAGCATAGGAATGTCATTTCCTATCAGAAGAATGTCGTCCACGTACAAGACTAGGAATACGACAGTTCGTCCTACAATCTTCTTATAAACACAGGGTTCATCTTCGTTCTTGATGAAATCAAATTCCTTGATTGCCTCATCAAAACAGATGTTCCAGCTCCGCGATGCCTGCTTTAATCCATAAATGGATTTAAGCAACTTGCACACCTTTCCGCTGCTCCCACTGTCTACGAAACCTTCTGGTTGATCCATGTAAACGCACTCTTCCAAACAACCGTTTAGGAAAGCCGTTTTAACATCCATCTGCCAGATCTCATAGTCATGGAAGGCAGCAATGGCAAGTAGGATCCGAATGGATTTGAGCATAGCCACCGGAGAAAAAGTTTCGTCATAGTCCAAACCAGGTCTTTGACGGAAACCTTTTGCAACGAGCCTAGCTTTATAGGTTTCCACCTGCCCATCTACACCAAGTTTTCTTTTGTAGATCCATTTGCATCCAACGGGTTTTACCCCAGTTGGAGCAATATCCAAGGTCCACACTTTATTGGCGTACATGGACTCCATATCGGATTGCATTGCTTCCTGCCACATATCAGAGTCCCCACTGATAATGGCCTGCCTGAAACTGGTAGGGTCATCTTCTTCCAAGATGCAATCCTCTCGATCCCCGTCTATGAGAAAACCGTAGTATCTCTCGGGCGGATGAGAAATCCTACCAGATCTGCGGAGTGGCTGAGGTTCGTCTGGGTTTATTGAATCTAGCGGTTCCTCCAAATTTTCAGTTACATTTTGTGGTCGCTGAATTTCTTCCAGTTCTACCGAACTCCCACTAGTTTCTTTTGCAAGAAACTCCCTTTCTAAGAAGGTAGCGTGGCGAGATACAAACACCTTCTGTTCCTCAGTGTGGTAGAACAGATATCCTAGTGAGTCTTTAGGATATCCCACAAATTTACAAAGAACTGACCCTGCCTCTAGCTTGTCCGGTTTCTGTGTTTTCACATAGGCCGGACAACCCCATATCTTTAATCGCTTAAGATACGGATTTCTTCCACTCCATATTTCATATGGAGTCTTAGGCACTGATTTGGATGGAACATAGTTCAATAGGTACGCCGCTGTCTGAAGCGCATGTCCCCAGAATGAAAGAGGCAACTCAGCACTACTCATCATGGACCGAACCATATCCAATAGGGTACGATTCCTCCGCTCCGAAACACCGTTGTGCTGTGGTGTATAAGGAGGAGTAAGCTGAGAGAGAATACCATTCTCTTTTAAGTAATCTAGGAATTCCGTGCTTAAGTACTCCCCTCCTCTATCAGACCGGAGGATCTTGATACTTTTGCCAATCTGGTTCTCTACTTCCTTTCTGAATTCCTTGAATTTCTCAAAAGCTTCAGATTTGTGTTTCATCAGATACACATATCCGAACCTAGAGAGATCGTCAGTGAATGTGATGAAGTACGAGAACCCACCCCTTGCATGTATAGACATCGGACCACACACATCACTGTGTATGAGTCCCAAGAGCTCTCTTGCTCTTTCTCCATGTCCGGTGAACGGAGATTTGGTCATCTTCCCTTTGAGACAAGACTGACAAGTTTCATAAGATGAAAATTCGAACGTATTCAAGAGTCCATCTTTATGCAACTTACTCAGTCTTTTCTCTCCGATATGATCAAGCCTACAATGCCACAAGTAGGATTCATTCGTATCTGAATTCTTCCTCTTGCGTGTGTTTTGTATATTGAGAACTGTATTCTGATTTAGAACGTAGATACCATTACACAGTGTACCCTCTGCAACCAGTACCTTATGAAGGTAAATGTTCATGATATTCTTTTCAAGAACAAAGTCATATCCATCTTTATCGAGTAAAGAAACTGATATGATGTTGCAAACCATGGAGGGTACATAGTAGCAATCGTTCAAAATCATAGTCTTGCCATTAGGCAATACTAGGTGATATTCACCGACGGCTGCCGCATTAACTTGTGCTCCGTTCGCTACTCTAAGCGACATATCACCCGGTGCAACTTTCCTACTTTTTCTCAGTCCCTGCAATAAATTACAGATATGAGATCCTGATCCGGTATCAAGTACCCAGGAGGTAGGGCTGACCGTAAAACAGTTCTCAATTACAAGAACACCTGAAGTAGATGCAAAACCATGCTTCTTCTTCAACTGGGTATCCTGGAAATCCATACTTTCCTCTTTCCCATTCTCATACTCATGACTGTTGTCACAAGTTAGAGCTGAACCAACTTTCCCCAGTCCCGAATAAGAATTCGGTTCGGTCAAACGATACATTTTATTATCTTGATTAGGGCGTGAAAAGGTTGCTGCCTGGAGAGAGAGAAAAGAAACACTCAGCGTATGCTCTTGCAAGATTAGATTGGTTTATTAATTTATCTAACCAGGATGTCTCCCACTGTTTACTCAAATTCTTCTTAAAACCTTTTAAAAGAAGAACTAGCCGGGTTTTAATTCACGTCACAATACTTGCTTAACCTTTCAGCCAGGCTAGTGTCGGTACTTCGAGGGAGGTTTTCCAACGCTTTCGCGAAGTTCCTTAATTAAATAACCTCTTTTCCCTGGGGGCGTAACCCCGCTAACACCTTTCTAGACACCTACTAGGTTTATAGCATTGATCGTTAAGTGAAATAATCTCCCGAGAGTAGACCAACTCATTAGTGGGATCGGGATCCAACTGTCATTGTGTGATAACCTAGATGGAATCCACTCTAGTCACCACACTCCAGAAGATATGCTAAATCTGCAAGTTTCAGTTCTTTTGAAACTCCCGATGTGGTTTTTTTTCCCCTAGGACCCAAGTGATCTTGACGGAGTCAACAAATCAAAGAGTCCTAGTCAAGTTCAACCTGTCATTATCTGGATTGCATTAAACCCACCCGCATAACCCTTGACGGAGTCAACAAGGTTATACGACTGTCCTAATCAATCCCATATACCGATACAAACAAGCAGTACTTAGCTACCGTACACTACGCCTTGACGGAGTCAACAAACGCAGCACGAATACTAAGTGTTACTTATAAGAAATGACAGAGGGCTACGGCTGGGTTTTTGGCGAAAAACCCGTTAACGTAATGAACTTGATATCGTTGAAGGAACCTGGTAGTCTTTTTTGAAAAACATAGTGGCGAAAACTTTTGCTAAAGAGGTCACTCCCTGTGAAGGGATCTCGGCTCTTTCCTCGTCGAGTGAGGTGCTGGGCATCCGTAAGATGAATACCTCGATGCAAAGCAAGAATAATCGACTATGGTGAAGTTATTACCCTGACGCAAACCTTTTGTCCAAGGGGTCACTCCCGATGAGGGGATCTCGGCCCTTGCCTCGTCGATTGAGGTGCTGGGCATTCATAACCGAATACCTCGATGCAAAACAAAAAGATGAACGTCCTTGTAATAACAGCTTTTTGAAAAATTGTTCCAACAACGTCTTTTAGGTTTATTTTCTTGCATTAGTTCTTTTAATGCGTCCCATCATTTAAATCCTACCATTGCAGAAAACAACCAAAATATGACGTACGCTTATGCCATTCGCATTTGCCACGGGGCCCCGTCATCACCCGTTAGGTTACTTAACTAACGACAGAGCGGGGGCTGGGCTAGCGCGGCTGTAAAACATAAGCAACGCCTAAATAGTTATTATATATAGCAATATAGCAATGATAGCCAATCCAGATCACAGATGAACACTTTGGATATACTAGGAATCCGCAATTCGTTCGAGCCTGCAACGAAAAACGGATTACACGGTCGCGATGAATAGTTTGTTGCAGGCTCGAACGAATTGCGGATTCCTAGTATATCCAAAGTGTTCATCTGTGATCTGGATTGGCTATCATTTCTATATTGCTATATATAATAACTATTTAGGCGTTGCTTATGTTTTACAGCCGCGCTAACCCAGCCCCCGCTCTGTCGTTAGTTAAGTAACCTAACGGGTGATGACGGGGCCCCGTGGCAAATGCGAATGGCATAAGCGTACGTCATATTTTGGTTATTTTCTTGCATTAGTTCTTTTAATGCGTCCCATCATTTAAATCCTACCATTGCAGAAAACAACCAAAATATGACGTACGCTTATGCCATTCGCATTTGCCACGGGGCCCCGTCATCACCCGTTAGGTTACTTAACTAACGACAGAGCGGGGGCTGGGCTAGCGCGGCTGTAAAACATAAGCAACGCCTAAATAGTTATTATATATAGCAATATAGCAATGATAGCCAATCCAGATCACAGATGAACACTTTGGATATACTAGGAATCCGCAATTCGTTCGAGCCTGCAACGAAAAACGGATTACACGGTCGCGATGAATAGCCAAACCCCACCCAAGACCCCTACGGGTGCGGCAAACTACCCGCCAAGTACCCGAAGCGAAGCAACCTCCCTCAATGCCATGAGTAGGCCACTCGGCACTTCGAGCTACCCGGTAGTTTGTGCACCCCCTCCATGGGTCTATCCTAGGAGCAAAAACAGTAAAAAGAATTATACAATGACGGCTACAACCCCGACCCGGTTGTGCGGCCAAACAAATAATATTACATCAATTTACAAATTTATTACATGAATGAAAGAAAAAGAAACTCTCATCTCACATCCACCCCGGCTATTCATCCGCGACAATCCAACGAGTTTATATACACAAACCATCAACAACAATCACAGATCACAGATATGTATAACCCCGACTAATCGTCATATAGCGATTAGCCGACGTTCAGTACATAAGAACATCACAGATATAACCTTTATAGTCAAAGTATATTGAAGTTCGGAAAAAAATACGGAATTATAGGCCCCCAAAAACAAATTTCTATTCTGGAAAATCTGGGCACATATAATATATCAGAAAAATCCTAAAACCATGTCAGAAACATACTGCACCAAAATCGATGCAGTAACTCACAAAGTTGGCCGCGGTTCCGCGGCAAAGAACTTGCTTTTGCCGCGGAAGGGCGGCGCTTTGGTTGAGTTGCTGCATCGTTTTTGGTGGTTTTCTTCTAAAAAGCCTGAGATGATTTTTGGGATATAACAAATTTTGTTTTGACCAGAAAAATTTTTAACAGAAACTCAGGTTTTTATAACTTGGTTTTTTCGATTTTTCCGTTTCGAACTTCGATACACTTTACTACAAAGCTAGTTTATGTTTAGTTAGGCTCTGATACCACTGTTAGTCCGTGTTGCCCACCCCGGCGCTTACGGGGAGGCGGAAAACATAATAAAAATTGGATTTTTATGGACTTAGGCAACATGGACCAAGCTTGTGAGGATCTTTGCTAAACATAAACTTGCTAACCCTAACTACAAAGTAGCTAAGTGATGGAAAGGTTATACCTTTGGTCTTTAGTCCTTCTCTCCTTGCCCCTAGGAATGGTAGAAAGAGGTCACCTTGCTTGTCTTCTCCCGTCAAAGAAGGATCCACCCGAAAGCCTCGACCTTTGGCTTCAACTCCAAGCTAGGAGTAACTAGAGTGCAAGAAATGCTAAGACTTGAACCCTAGAAGAGAGTAGAGAAGATCAAGTGAAGGTTTTTCTCAAGCTTTTTGTTTCTCAACACATGAGAGGGAGAGAGCTTGAGGGAGAGGATGAACAAGAGAGAGAAATGATATGAGAGAATGAGAAAATAATAGAGCCATTCTCACTAATATGTGTGAATTAATTTAATTGAATAATTAGCTAGATAATTATCATGGTAAATCATGACATGACCATTATCATTTCAATTTGCAAAGATCAAAAAGCATCTTCCAAAAGAAATGATGATGGTCAAAGTGTCAACCTAGGTCAACAAGTCAAAGAAGTCAAATGGTCAACAACCATAACCATGGATAATTATTAAACTAATTACTAATTAACAATAACACACACATAAATATTAGGGTTAATAAAATGACAATAGCCATTAACCCTAATCAAGGTCCTCTCCCTCAATCTCAAGCAACTGTGCATACGCACCCGCATTCGTGATCCGAGGAACACGAACACAATGAGAAAAACCAATCTCAAATCATATACTAGGATCCGGCTTAAACCAAAGCCCGCTAGTATAAGCTGTCCGGACAGCAAACGTGCACAAGTGCGCGAATGTGAACGAACCCTGTCGCAAAACCATGCGACCTCTACTCATTTAGCCTAAAGGCGAATAGCTCTCTGTGTGGGACTCTAAAGACTCGACACTACGCTGGCAGTGGGTTTAACCACAGACCGCAAGCGGCACTAGCTGTACGTAACGGTCCCCAGGTAGATGTCGATAAGAAGACTGACGAGGTGAACCCCATCTGCACTCCTACTGAGCCTGTATGTGACAGTCTCCGTACAGTCCGGTCTGTTCGTCTGATACATCGCATGGCGGGCCTAGGGGGGCGGTGAACGTCAGTCCCCTAATAGCGGTACAAGTCGTGTCGGAGTGTAGCCCAGAACACCCTGAGATAACACTGGAAACCTACCAGTATATCTCGCTTGCCCTGGCCAGGGACTACTCGTGTAATGGCTCTCCTAGACACAGCGCGATGTCAACCCCCAATACCGGGAGAGACGAATCCTGTCTAACCGTCACTGCCTCCAAGTGCTTCGGGAATGCTCCCAACTACTACCTGTTTGCACGACTCAGTAGAGCCGTGGTAGGGTAGCAATCAAAGAACAGTGGGAACACACTCGAGGCAAAGTGACAGTGTCAAGTCAGCGGACTAAGCTGTACTCATGTCACCTAGGAACTGATAACTGACGATAGGTATAATACCAACCATCAGTTCCCGATGAGTCCTGTCCAGTGTACTCGTAACCCAACGAGCACCCGCATACTATCTCAAGTACGACGTACTGACGGCTGTGGGACAGACCGTCTCCCGTGCTGGGATGAGAAGCGCATACGCTAGTCTACTCTGGAGTATCGATGCCCTATCTCGATACTCCCACGACTAGGGACGTGTATAAGGATGTGCTTGTAGATTACCCAGCCCCCACGAGTGTGATCGCCATCACAACGCCGGTAATCAAGCAAAGATCCTAAGGGCTCTACTAATGCGTATAGGTGATATAATAAATAAACACACATGTACACATTAAAGCAGAGACAAACCAAGTAGCATACTACTATATTGAGCAAGATTGTCTGTACAACTGTGAATATCCCAAGCTTCCATCAAGTAATATACATACTAGTATGATACAGTAATGGCCTCTAGGGCATATACACCAACAAGTAGGGTGGCCATTCCCTGTTCCAGACCCGTCAGTCGCTGGTCGAAGTTGGTCAACATCCCTATCACACGTTCTACCCCCTATGGGTTCGTCGCATCAAGAGCGCTTGCGCAGCAGGGGTTAGCTCATCATCGCTCGCTGTGGAGCTCGAGCTGGGTGTCTTGGTCGGTATATCCTCGGCCAGCTCGGTGCGCGACCATAAAGCGTGAAGACGTGTATAGGATGTGGAGACACCCTCAAGAAGGGGTCGAATGGGAACCCCACCATGCATGTAAAATTCAAACTCCTCAACATGGAGGAAATGGCGACACAGTTGTGTCACCAACATCGGGCATGGATAATTGGCAGCCTTCTTGCCGGCGCCAATCGAGTGAAGCAACACAGTGCATAAGTCGTAGCTAGGGTCTCGAGTCATTAATGTGTGCACTATGTGTAGGGATGGTGCAAAAAAAGTTGTATTGTGTGAACTGCCAAAAATGTTATTTTGTACCCAATGGCACACAGTTAAAACATTTGCATACAGCGTGCAATCCTGAATGCCTTTTCTAGCTCCCTAGAAAAGTCGTTGAAGGGTTTTCTACAGCACCACTACTAAGGTTTGGGAGCAACACACATGCCATATTAAAAAAAATAGGGTGCTAAAGAAAACATCCTAAGGATCATATTAGAAAAGCTAAGATAACAAAACTTTATACACAATCCACAAGAGGTAAAGACTAGGTTTAGAGAATACAACCTTTGTAGCTCCCTACGATAGACTCCTTGGCCACTTGAGGGTTGAAAGAAGCTTGCTTGAGATCCTCCAAGTCCACGACGATTCACACGGAGTCCTCTTTGTCCAAGCTTGAAGCTCCACTTGATCAAGAGAAGAAGTAGAAGCCAACACTCTAAACTAATGGGTAAGAGTAGTGTAGAATGGTGATGTGGTTTTTTTTCTCACTTCAAAACCCTAACTTTATCACTCTTTTGTTCACTATCAAAACCTAGAGAGCAAGAGAGTGAGGAAGAAGAAGATGGCAAATGAAAAGCTCAAGATAATGATAAGTCTTAAGATATGAATGAGAGAAGAAAATATATATATTTTCTTCTTCTCACTCTTAACCCAAGTTAATAAATATCCAGATATTTATCTTTGGATCAAAAATGGCCATGGAAAATAACTCATGGTTAATACAAAGGTTAGTGGGGGGGAATATAATAATCAACCATGAGTAATTATCCAATTCCATTTATCTTTTCCAAACATAAATATCAACATATTTATTAAGGTGTGAGTCTTATATTGCCACCATCCAATATATCAACAACCATTATAGAATTGTGTATGCATGTATGAGTGCATGCACATCCATATGTGCATCAATGAGAATAAATGCATACATCCATGCATACAAAAAAAGACAAGAAAGGTTTAATGTGAAAAAGCTTAAAGTCAATGATAAATTAACACTTTATTTAGCAAACCGGTCATATCACATACGACCTGACCAATAGCTAAACGGCCGATTAATATACGGTATCACATATGCGCATTCAATCAAGTCCCCGCGCATATCTCATATACGCACCACATCGTTTCTCCTGGACTAGGTAACTCTATTGTGGGACTCTAAGACTCGTCAATAAGCCGGCAGTGGGTGATGATCGTATAAAGCACCCCCAAGGCGCAAGATGTCAGCTAAACATAACGGCCACCCAGGTATTGAGCGATCGGAAGAAAACAAGCGAACCTGTCATAACTCCCGTCGAGCCAATCGACAACACTACCGTACAGTCCGGTCTCTTCATCGGATATGCTGCATACTGAGTCTAGGGATGGTAACGTTGACCCCAATAACTCAATAAGTCGTGCCAATGAATGGTCTATAACAGATCGAGAAACTACTGATAACTCTTATCATTAAATATCAACAGCCCTGGCCAGGGACTTACTGATATAGCCAATCGTGCACAGCACAGCATCAACCCCCAATACCGGGAGAGAAAAAACCCCTCCTATCGCTCATCGTCTTTGTGTGTCTCGGGACTATACCCAAAGCCACCTGTTTGCACAACTCAGTAGAGCCGTGGTAGGGTGGTAATCAAAGTATAGTGGGAGAACGCACAAGACGCTATGACGATCTCGGGTCTACAGACTAACCTGTACCAGTGTCACCTGAGAACTGCTATCCGATGATAGATATAATACCATATAGGAGTTCTCGGCGAGTCCGTCCAGTGTACCCAGTCACCACTGAGCACCCGTATACGATCTCGATGTCAAATATCAATGGATGTGGGAACTTCCATCACCCATCATATGGGTCTAGTATCATATACGCTAGTCTACTCTGGTATATCGATGCCCCATCTCGATACACCTACGATTAGGGACATTTCAGGATATGCTTATAAACTACAGACGTCCCATTAGTATGATCTCCATCATAATCACAGTAGTCAAGCAAATATCCTCAGGGCTTTATCAACATGTATGAATGAATAAAAGCATGATCAAGTCAACATGTCAGATAAAGAAGAACCAGATAGCATACTATCTTGTCGAGCAAGAATGTACACTGAATATATATATATATATATATGTGTGTGTGTGTGTGTGTATGTATGTATGTATAAATACATCCACTATCATATAATGGCCTCTAGGGCATACATATATCCAACAATCTCCCACTTGCACTAAGGCCAGTTATTGGCGTATCTCATACCCAACATCTCAAAAAGTCACTCATGCTGCGGTTGAAGGATGGCCTTGGTGAGTGGATCCACAGTGTTATTCTTTGTGTCTACTCTCTTAATCTCGATCTTGCGGCAATCTACAATCTCCCGGATCAAATGAAAACGCCTCACGATGTGTCTAGACCGCTGATGGGACCTGGAATCCTTGGCTAACGCCATAGCCCCATTATTATCACAATACAATGGTATTGGATCAATAATGGTTGGAACTACTCCTAGCTCCGAGACAAACATCTTCATCCAGACGGCTTCCTTAGCGGCATCATTCGCAGCAATGTACTCAGCTTCCATCGTAGAGTCTGCAACGGTATCATGTTTGGAACTTTTCCAACTTACCGCCCCTCCATTGAGGGTAAATACAAACCCAGAGATAGACTTGTTGTCGTCCTTATCACCCTGGAAGCTCTAATCGGTAAAGGCCTCCATTTGGAGATCTCCATTACCATACACCAAGAACAATTCTTTAGTTCTTCGCAAGTACTTAAGAATGTTCTTCACTGCTGTCCAGTGATTCTCCCCTGGGTAGGATTGATATCTTTTTACTACACTAAGTGCATAAGCTACATCCGGGCATGTACACAGCATCGCATACATTATAGATCCTACAGCCGAAGCATAGGGTATAATGCTCACGCGAGCTCTCTCTTCATCGGTCTTTGGGCAAAAGTCCTTACAGAGAGTGACCCCATGGAAAGCGGGTAAGGCTCCCCGCTTGGAGTCTTCCATATTAAACCTTTTTAGGATATGGTTGATGTACCTGGTTTGGGAAAACCCCAATAACCTTTTTGATCTATCCCTATAGATCCAAATGCCCATAATGAATGTGGCATCACCCAGGTCCTTCATGGATAACCTTAGTGATAAGAAAGATTTGACCGACTGTAGCATAGGTGTAAGTCCATGCTACCCTTCCCCGGTACTTACGGGGTTGCGGAAGTGATAAAAAACGATTTTCAAGAGGGTGGTAACATGGACTCAAAACACGGATCTTTGTTAAACAACTAACTAACAACCTAACTAGAGTTTTACCTACTCTGTTAGAGGGCTATACCTTTCTTGAATTCCTTCGTCTTCCACTCTTTCCGGTGTACGGATCGGCCTCACCTCGTCGTCTCCTTACGCCGAAGATGGATCCACCTGAAAGCTTCTACCTTTGGCTTCTTCTTCGAACTTTGAAGAAACTAGAACACTTAGCTTGCTAGGCCTTGTGAACTAGAATGAGTAGAGGATTATTTTTGTGTCTTTTTATCTCTAAGGCAATGAGTCTCAACACATGAGAATGGTTTGCCTTGAGCTAGAGAGAGCAAGAGGAAGAGGGAGAGCTTGAGAATGAGAGAGCTCAAGAGAGAGAAAGCAAATGAAAGAATGAGCATCTCTTTTCTCATCCCCCCTCTCATAATCCAAAAGCCATCATAACAAAAATAGTAATCAAGTATTGTGTGATGGTTTAAGTCAAAATGGCTATATCATTTCATGCACTCATTTTGCATAAATAAACAAGCAAGCAAAAGTCTTTGCCATGGAATGATAGCCATTGTCATGATGATGGTCAACTAGTCCAACCTAGTCAACCGGTCAACAAAGTCAACAAGTCAACAAAGTCAACCCCTCAAAAACCATGTCACTATAATACTTAATTAATATTATTGTTAATCATATATCTTATTCTCATTAGGGTTTAGCAAGAAGTCAATGGTCAACAGTCAACAACCCCAATGAGAATCCTCTACCTCTCTCTGTCAACTGTGCATACACACCCGCATCCGCGTTCCGAGGAACACGAATACAAACGAGATAAAACCAATCCCAAAATGTACACTAGGATCTGGCTTAAACCAAAGCCTGCTAGTGTTAACTGTCCGGACACCAAATGTGCACAAGTGCGCGGATGTGACTGAACCCTGTCGCAAAACCATGCGACCTGTCGGAAAACCATGCGACCTCCACTCTTTTGCCTAAAGGAGAATAGCTTTCTGTGTAGGAGTCTAAAGACTCGACACTATGCTGGCAGTGGGTTTAACCACAGACCGCAAACGGCACTAGCTGTGCGTAACGGTCCGCAGGTAGATGCCGACAAGAAGACGGACGAGGTGAAACCCATCTGAACTCTTACTGAGCCTGAAAGTGACAGTCTCCGTACAGTCCGGTCTGTTCGTCTGATACATCGCATGGCAGGCCTAGGGGGCGGTAAACGTCAGTCCCCTAATAGTGGTACAAGTCGTGTCGGAGTGAAGCCCAGAACACCCTGAGATAACACTGGAAACCTACCAGTATATCTCGCTTACCCTAGCCAGGGACTACTCGTGTAATGGCTCTCCCAGACACAGCGCGATGTCAACCCCCAATATCGGGAGAGACGAATCCTGTTTAACCGTCACTGCCTCCAAGTGCTTCGGGACTGCACCCAAAAACTACCTGTTTGCACGCCTCCTTTGAGCCGTGGTAGGGTAGTAATCAAAGTACAGTGGGAACAAACTCGAGGCGAAGTGACAGTGTCAAGTCAGCGGACTAAGCGGTAATCATGTCACCTGGGAACTGATAACTGACGATAGGTATAGTACCAATCAACAGTTCCCGACGAGTCCTGTCCAGTGTATTCGTAGCCTAACGAGCGCCCGTATACTATCTCAAGTATGACGTACTGACGGCTGTGGGACAGGTCGTCTCCCACATTGGGATGAGAAGCGCATAAGCTAGTCCATTCCGGAGTATCGATGACCTGTCTTGATAGTCCTGCGACTAGGGACCTGCATAAGGATGTGCTTATAGATTACCCAGCCCCCACGAGTGTGGCTGCCATCACAACGCTGGTAATCAAGCAAAGATCCTAAGGGCTCCAATAATGTGTATAGGTGTTATGCTAAAATAAACACATGTACACATTAAAGCAGAAACAAACCAAGTAGCATACTACTATATTGAGCAAGATTGTCTATCCAAGGTGAATATCCCAAGCTTCCATTAAGTAATATACATACTAGTATGATACAGTAATGGCCTCTAGGGCATATACACTAACAATCTCCCACTTGCACTAAGGCCATGTACTGGCGTATCGAAGACCTATCATCTCGATCAGCCGCTCGAACTGAGTCTAGGGTAAGGCCTTTGTGAGTGGATCAGCAGTGTTATCTTCTGTATTTACTCTCTTCACCTCGATCTCCCGGCGATCAACGATCTCCCTGATAAGGTGGTACCGCCTCAAAATGTGCCTGGACTTCTGATGGGACCTGGGTTCCTTCGCTAAAGCTATAGCTCCGTTGTTGTCATAATACACTGGTAGGAACCACCTGAAGCTCCGTGAAGAACTTCTTCATCCAGAAAGTTTCCTTTGCGACATCGCAAGCAGCTATGTACTCCGCTTCCATAGTTGAGTCAGCAACGGTTTCCTGCTTGGAGCTCTTCCAGCAAACCGCCCCTCCATTGAGGGTAAAGACATAACTCGACATGGACTTGGAGTCATCCTTGTCACTCTGGAAGCTGGAGTCAGCAAAGGCCTCGATCTGGAGGTCTTTTCCGCCATACACCAAGAACATTTCCTTAGTCCTTCTCAGGTACTTGAGAATGTTCTTTACTGCTATCGAGTGTTTCTCCCCTGGGTTCGACTGATACCGGCTTACAACGCTCAATGCGTATGCTACATCTGGTCTGGTACACAACATCGCATACATAATAGAGCCTACCGTAGATGCGTAGGGCATTGATGACATGCGAGCCCTTTCCAAATCAGTCTTGGGAGACATCTCTTTGGAAAGGATGATTCCGTGACAAGCCGGTACATTACAGCGCTTGGAATCTTCCATACTGAATCGTTTCAGTATGGTGTCAATGTACCTAGACTGTGAAAGTCCCAACATCCTTTTAGATCTATCACGATAGATCTGGATCCCCAGAATGTAGTTGGCATCGCCCAGGTCTTTCATGGAGAACCTCTGTGACAAGAATCCTTTGACTGGCTGTAACATATGAATATCATTTCCTATTGGGAGAATGTCATCCACGTACAAGACGAGGAATACTACAGTTCTCCCTACAATCTTACTGTAAATGCATAGTTCATCTGGGTTTTTGATAAAGTCGAATTCTTTGACAGTATCATCAAAGCAGATGTTCCAACTCCGCGATGCCTGCTTCAGTCCATAGATGGACTTGAGCAACTTGCACACTTTACCACTGCTCCCACTCTGAATGAATCCCTCTAGCTGATTCATATAGATGCACTCTTCGAAATTTCCATTTAGGAAAGCCGTCTTTACGTCCATTTGCCAGATCTCATAATCGTGGAAGGCAGCAATGGCAAGAAGGATCCAAATGGATTTGAGCATAGCTACCGGAGAAAAGGTCTCTTCATAGTCCAAACCAGGTCTTTGACGAAAACCCTTTGCAACTAGCCTAGCTTTATAGGTTTCAACCTGCCCATCTACACCAATCTTCTTTCTGAAGATCCATTTGCAGCCTACGAGTTTTACCCCTTCTGGAGCAAAGTCCAAAGTCCAAACTTTGTTGGTGTACATGGACTCCATCTCGGTCCGCATTGCATCCAGCCATTTTACCGAGTCACCGCTCTGAATTGCTTGCTGGAAGCTAGTAGGCTCATCATAATCAACTGTGCAATCCTCTCTATCCCCGTCTATGAGAAAACCGTAGTATCTCTCGGGCGGATGAGACTGCCTACTACCCCTGCGGAGTGGCGCAGGAATGTCCGGTTCTCCTGAACCTTCTGGCTCTTCCAAGCTTTCATTAATAGCTTGTGGTTCTGGAATTTCTTCCAGTTCTAGTACGCTCCCACTTGTACCTTTTTCTAAAAACTGATGTTCCAGAAAGTGGGCATGACGAGAAACAAAAACCTTTTGTTCCTCTACATAATAGAAAGAATACCCCCTGGAGTTCTTCGGGTATCCCACAAACTTACACAGTACTGAGCGTGCCTCGAGCTTGTCCGCATGCTGCTTTTTTACAAAAGCTGGACATCCCCATATCTTCAGATATTGAAGACAGGGTTTCTTCCCACACCATATCTGATATGGTGTGGTAGGCACAGTCTTGGAGGGAACCTTGTTCAAGAGATATGCAGCTAATTCTAGTGCATAACCCCAGAAGGATCACGGTAACTCAGGTTTACTCATCATGGAACGAACCATATCCAATAAGGTTCAATTCCGCCTTTCCGATACACCGTTGTGTTGTGGTGTGTATGGAGGAGTGAGCTGCGAGAGAATTCCATTCACTTTTAAGTAGTCCAGAAACCCGGCACTCAAGTATTCTCCACCTCGATCTGATCTAAGTGTCTTGATACTTTTGCCTGTTTGTTTTTCAACATCATTCTTGTATTCCCAAAATTTCTCAAAGGCCTCGGATTTGTGCTTCATTAAGAAGACATGTCCATACCTAGAGAAATCATCTGTGAAAGTAATGAAGTATGAAAAACCACTTCGCGTATGTATAGACATCGGATCACACACGTCACTGTGTATGAGTCCCAAGAGCTCGCTCGCTCTTACTCCGGGTCCAGTGAACGGAGTCTTTGTCATCTTTCCTATGAGACAAGATTCATAAGTGGTATAAGACTGGTACTCGAACGGATCCAAGTATCCTTCTTTATGTAACTTTGTCAACCGTGTCTCATTGATGTGACCCAGTCTATAATGCCATAAGAAATCGTGATTTAATTCTGGAGACTTTCTTTTAAGTGTGTTCTGGACACTGAAGACCTGAGCTTGATTCAAAACGTATATACCGTTTTTCAATGTACCTGACCGAATCAGAACTTGATTTAGGTGGATGTTTACTACATCGCTTACAAAAGTAAAATCATATCCTTCCTTAGAAAGTAAGGATACAGATATGATATTACAAGTCGCACCTGCTACATAAAAACAGTCACGCAGAATCAATATCTGCCCTGTTGTCAGTCCTAGATGATATTCCTCTACGGATTCAGCATACATGCTTATTCCGTTAGCAACCCTGAAAGTCATATCACCTTTCTTGATAACCCTACGGTTTGTCAGAGCCTGTAACGAATTACAGATATGAGATCCTGATCCAGTATCCAATACCCAGGAAGTAGGGTTAACTGACATACAGTTCTCTATTACAAACACACCCGAAGCTGAAGCCACAACATGCTTCGAATTCTGGCTACTGGCTATGCTAGCCCTGCAATCCTTCTGCCAATGTTCATTCCTGTAACAATAGGAACATCCCTCTTTTACTACATCCTGTCCCGAAACTTCTGCCCTTCCCTTTCTTTCTACTTCCCTGGTTTCCTTCAGGGTAGTAGGTAGGGACTGTTGAACTAAGTCAGCATCTGACCCGTTCTTCAACGTGGTCTTCAGGTCCGTGAGCTCAAAAGAGCTGGTCTCTGTAAGGACGTTGCCCCTTATAGATGACCCGATAGCCAACCTCGCTGGAAGCAATTCGTTCGAGGTCTCATATCTTGCGATACGAGATTGCTCTCCATATAAATCTTTGTTATGGAGGAAGATAGAAACTAAGTCCATCTTCTCGTGCTGCCCCTGGTATGCACCATCAACTGAGACTAACACGAGGCACTTGGCTTTCGCATAGTCTTTTCCCGATGTCCTATGGATATCAATATCCATGACAGGGGAAACTGGACCTGAGACGGCAGGGGTTGGATAAGTTAAGAGGTGTCCCAGCTTGTTATGGGCAATGGACATCTGGACAGACCTTTGCCAGTCATAACAGTCAGATTCAGTCATTTTATTATCTAGATGTAACCTAGGTGCGGTCACTTGGTCGCTGCAATTAAGAGAGAGAGAAGAAAACACTCAGCATGATGCTCTTGCAAGTTTAGATGTGTTTTTAATTTATCTAAACAGGATGGCTCCCACAGTCTCTCGAATCCCTCCTCAAACCATAAAGGAAGAACTAGTCGGGATCAATCTCACCGTACAATACTTGCTTAACCGTTCAGCCATGCCAGTGTCGGTACTTCGAGGGAGGTTTTCTAACGCTTTCGCGAAGTTCCTTAATTAAATAATCTCTTTTACCTGAGGGCGTAGCCCCGCTAACCTCTTTCTAGACACCTACTTGGTTTATAGCATTGATCGTTAAGTGAGAAAGTTCCGGAGGAGTAGCATATACTCACAGTAGGATCGGGATCCAAATATCATTGTGTGACAAAACTGAAGGAATCCTACCAAAATCATCACACTCCAAATGGTATGCAGCGCTAGCAAGTTTCAGTTCTTTTGAAACTCCCGATGTGGATTTTTGCCCCATGCTCTTATGACCTTGACGAAGGCCAACATATCATAAGTCACATGTCAAGTTCTACCCGTCATTGTCCAGGTTAATTTGAATCCATCCGTACATACCCTTGACGATGGCCATAATAGTAGTACGACTATCCCAAACCAACGCATCTATCTATGCTACAGATAAATATTCAGCAGCTACCAATCACAATGCCTTGGCGAAGGTCAAACTACATAGCTTGAATACTACTGAATATTTAACTGAAATGACGGAGGGCTACGAATGGTTTTGGCGAAACCTTGAACATAGTGAACTTGATATAATCGATGGAACGAGATAGCTTTTAAAAGGAGTGGCTTAAGCTCCGCGTTTAAAAGTTATTTTGAAAAGAAACCGAGTGGTTTTGAAAGTGTTCCAACGACTTTTACTTGGTTTATTTTTCTTGCATTAGTTCTTTTAATGCGTCCCATCATTTAATCCTACCATTCCAGAAAACAACCAAAATATGACGTACGTTTATGCCATTCGCATTCGCCACGGGGCCCCGTCATTACCCGTTAGGTTACTTAACTAACGACAGAGCGGGGGCTGGGCTAGCGCGGCTGAAAAACATAAACAACGCCTAAATAATATCATATATAGATATATTGCAATGATAGCCATTTCAGATCACGGATGAACACATTGGATATACAAAGAATCCGCAATTCGTACGAGCCTGTAACGAAAAGCGGATTACACGGTCGCGGTGAATAGCCAATACCCCACCCAAGACCCCTACGGGTGCGGCAAACTACCCGCCAAATATCCGAAGCGGAGCAACCTCCCTCAACGACGTGAGTAGGCCACTCGGAACTTCGAGATATCCGGTAGTTTGTGCACCCCACCATGGGTCTATCCTAGGAGCAAAAACAGTAAAAAGAAATTATACAATGACGACTACAACCCCGACCCGGTTGTGCGGCCATACAAATAATATTACATCAATTTACATATTTACATGAATTGAAAGAAAATAAAACTCTCATCTCATAACCCCAGGCTATTCACCCGCGAAAATCCAATGAATTCATATACACATACCATCAACATTACAGATCACAGATTTGTATAACCCCCACTAATCGACATATAGCGATTAGCAAACGTTCAATACAAATATCACATCACAAATATAAACCCGTTAGCCTTAGTCTTTAGAAGTTCGATCAAAATACGGATTTTTAGGCCCCAAACACAAATTTTTCTTTCTGTAAAATCTGGGCAGAAAAAACATATTTTAAAAATCCCAAAACAACCCCAGAAACAAACTGCACCAAAAATACCCCACGGCCGAGTCAACTCGGCCGCGGATCCGCGGCGGCAGCGTGCTCCAGCCGCGGATCCGCGGCGCTTTGATCGATTCACTAGTCCATTTTTCTGCAGATTGCTATAAAAACCCTGAGTCGAATTTTCCGCCAAGATTTATTAATTTTTGAACAGAGGAAAAATTCGACAGAAAGTATGCTTTTCGGGTTCGTTTTGCGCCTTTTTTTCGATCGAACTTCTACTTACTTTGCTAACATGTTAGATAGTGTTTAACTTGGCTCTGATACCACTGTAAGTCCATGCTACCCTTCCCCGGTACTTACGGGGTTGCGGAAGTGATAAAAAACGATTTTCAAGAGGGTAGTAACATGGACTCAAAATACGGATCTTTGTTAATCAACTAACTAACAACCTAACTAGAGTTTTACCTACTCGGTTAGGGGGCTATACCTTTCTTGAACTCCTTCGTCTTCCACTCTTTCCGGTGTACGGATCGGCCTCACCTCGTCGTCTCCTTGCGCCGAAGATGGATCCACCTGAAAGCTTCTACCTTTGGATTCATCTTCGAACTTTGAAGAAACTAGAACACTTGGCTTGCTAGGCCTTGTGAACTAGAATGAGTAGAGGATTATTTTGGTGTCTTTTTATCTCTAAGGCAATGAGTCTCAACACATGAGAATGGTTTTCCTTGAGCTAGAGAGAGCAAAAGGAAGAGGGAGAGCTTGAGAATGAGAGAGCTCAAGAGAGAGAAAGAAAATGAAAGAATGAGCCTCTCTTTTCTCATCCCCCCTCTCATAATCCAAAAGCCATCATAAAAAAAATAGTAATCAAGTATTGTATGATGGTTTAAGTCAAAATGGCTATATCATTTCATGCACTCATTTTGCATAAATAAACAAGCAAGCAAAAGTATTTTCCATGTAATGATAGCCATTGTCATGATGATAGTCAACTAGTCCAACCTAGTCAACCGGTCAACAAAGTCAACAAGTCAACAAAGTAAACCCCTCAACAACCATGTCACTATAATACTTAATTAATATTATTGTTAATCATATATCTTATTCTCATTAGGGTTTAGTAAGAAGTCAATGGTCAACAGTCAACAGTCAACAACCCCAATGAGAATCCTCTGCCTCTGTCTCTCTCTGTCAACTGTGCATACACACCCGCATCCGTGTTCCGAGGAACACGAATACAAACGAGATAAAACCAATCCCAAAATGTACACTAGGATCTGGCTTAAACCAAAGCCCGCTAGTGTTAACTGTCCGGACACCAAACGTGCACAAGTGCACGGATGTGACTGAACCCTGTCGCAAAACCATGCGACCTCCACTCTTTTGCCTAAAGGCGAATAGCTTTCTGTGTGGGACTCTAAAGACTCGACACTACGCTGGCAGTGGGTTTAACCACAGACCGCAAGCGGCACTAGCTGTGCGTAACGGTCGCCAGGTAGATGCCGACAAGAAGACGGACGAGGTGAAACCCATCTGAACTCGTACTGAGCCTGAATGTGACAGTCTCCGTACAGTCCGGTCTGTTTGTCTGATACATCGCATGGCGGGCCTAGGGGGCGGTAAACGTCAGTCCCCTAATAGCGGTACAAGTCGTGTCGGAGTGAAGCCCAGAACACCCTGAGATAACACTGGAAACCTACCAGTATATCTTGCTTGCCCTGGCCAGGGACTACTCATGTAATGGCTCTCCTAGACACAGCGCGATGTCAACCCCCAATACCGGGAGAGACAAATCCTGTCTAACCGTCACTGCCTCCAAGTGCTTCGGGACTGCACCCAAAAACTACCTGTTTGCACGACTCCTTTGAGCCGTAGTAGGGTAGTAATCAAAGTACAGTGGGAACACACTCGAGGCGAAGTGACAGTGTCAAGTCAGCGGACTAAGCTGTACTCATGTCACCTGGGAACTGATAACTGACGATAGGTATAGTACCAACCAACAGTTCCCGACGAGTCCTGTCCAGTGTACTCGTAACCTAACGAGCACCCGCATACTATCTCAAGTACGACATACTGACGGCTGTGGGACAGGCCGTCTCCCATACTGGGATGAGAAGCGCATACGCTAGTCTACTCCGAAGTATCGATGCCCTGTCTCGATAGTCCTGCGACTAGGGACCTGCATAAGGATGTGCTTATAGATTAGCCTGCCCCCACGAGTGTGACTGCCATCACAACGCTGGTAATCAAGCAAAGATCCTAAGGGCTCCACTAATGTGTATAGGTGATATGCTAAAATAAACACATGTACACATTAAAGCAGAAACAAACCAAGTAGCATACTACTATATTGAGGAAGATTGTCTATACAAGGTCAATATCCCAAGCTTCCATTAAGTAATATACATACTAGTATGATACAGTAATGGCCTCTAGGGCATATACACTAACAATAGGAATATCATTTCCTATCATAAGAATGTCATCCACGTACAATACGAGGAATATGACAGCTCTTCCTACAACCTTCTTATAAACACAAGGTTCATCTGGGTTTTTGATG
This sequence comes from Agapanthus africanus, assembly GCA_030015575.1. Taxonomy (NCBI): domain Eukaryota; kingdom Viridiplantae; phylum Streptophyta; class Magnoliopsida; order Asparagales; family Amaryllidaceae; genus Agapanthus; species Agapanthus africanus. The sequence continues at coordinate 225,151,361 of JASDDO010000029.1, forward strand.
CAATCAAACTCTTTGATAACATCATCAAAACAGATGTTCCGACTCCGTGATGCCTGCTTTAATCTATAAATGGATTTAAGCAATTTACATGCTTTCCCGTTGCTCCCACTGTCAATGATGCCCTCTGGCTGATCCATATAAACGCATTCATCTAAATCTCCATTTAGAAATGTTGTTTTAATGTCCATCTGTCAGGTTTCATAGTCGCAGTGAGCATCAATAGCAAGTAGGATCCGAATGTATTTAAGCATGGCTACAGGAGAAAAAGTTTCGTCATAGTCCAAACCTGGTCTTTGGAGAAAACCCTTCGCCACAAGTCTTGCCTTATAGGTCTCTACCTGCCCATCTACACCAATCTTTCTTTTAAAGATCCATTTGCACCCCGCAGGTTTTACCCCAGAGGGTACAACGTTTAAAGTCCATACTTTGTTTGTGTACATAGACTCCATTTCAGATCTCATGGCATCCAGCCACTTCACAGAGTCTCCACTCGTGATAGCTTGATGAAAGCTGGTAAGGTCATCATCCTCCATGATACAGTCTTCTCTGTCACCATCAATGAGGAAACCGTAGTACCTCTCCGGTGGACGAGAAGTCCTACAAGACCTACGGAGTGGCCGAGGTTCATCAGTTTCTGTTGCAACAGTCGATTCAACCAAGTCGTCACTTGTAGTTTGTGTCTCTAGAACTTCTTCTAGAACTACCACACTGCCATCAGTATCATTTGTAAAAAACTCTTTTTCCAAGAATGTGGCATACTGAGAAACAAAAACCTTTTGTTCCTCCTTATGGTAGAAAAGATATTGATAAGAATTCTTTGGATATCCCACAAAATTACACATAACCGACCGTGTCTCGAGTTTGTCCGGATTCTTCTTTCTAACATAGGCCGGACAACCCCAAATCTTAATTCGTTTAAGAGATGGTCTCTTCCCATGCCATATCTATGGCATGGTAGACACGGTTTTGGTTGGGACCCTGTTCAGTAGAAATGCTGCAGTCTCCAATGCATGCCCCCAAAATGAGACGGGTAACTCAGCATCACTCATCATGGAATGGACCATATCTAATTGGGTCCGATTCAGTCGTTCTGACACACCGTTGTGCTGTGGGGTGTAAGGTGGAGTGAGCTGAGAGAGAAACCCATTCTCTTGTTGGAAGTTTGCAAACTCTGTACTGAGATACTCCCCACCACGATCTGATCAAAGCATTTTGATGCTCAAGCCGGTTTGTTTTTCTACTTCTAGTTTATATTCAGTGAATTTCTCGAAAGTTTCGGACTTGTGATTTAATAAAAATACATGACTGAATAATGAGAAATAATCAGTGAAAGTAATGAAGTATAAAAAACCGCCTCTATCCTGTGTAGACATTGGCCCACATACATTACTATGTATGAGGCCTAAGAGCTCAGTAGCTCTTTCTCCGTGTCCAGTAAACGGGGTTTTGGTCATTTTACCCTTGATACAAGACTGACAAGTCGCGTAAGATTTATATTCAAAAGAGTTTAAATATCCATCTTTGTGTGACTTGTTTAGTCTTGTTTCGTTAATATGACCAAGTCTACAGTGCCAAATAAAAGCTTCATTTATTTCTGAAAGTTTCCTTTTATTAGTGTGTTGTATGCTGAGAACTGTGTGTTGATTTAGGACGTATATCCCGTTATTAAGCGTACCATATCCAACCAACATTTGATTCAGGTGATTGTTCATAACATTGTTCTGCAATACAAAATTATATCCTTCATTATCTAACAAAGAAACGGATATTATATTACAAAGCATACTAGGCACATAATAACATGGGTTCAAAACCGATATACATCCAAACGGCAACCCCAAGTGATACTCTCCTACTGCAACTGTATTTACATTGGAACCATTTCCAATGCGGAGAGTATGGTCACCCGTCTTCAAAACCTTGCTATTTCTCAGCCCCTGCATAGAATTGCAAATGTGAGAACTTGAACCGGTATCTAATACCCACGAAGCAAAGTTTATTGAAAAACAGTTTTCTGTCACAAACACACCTGAAGCGGAAGCATCCCCATGCTTCTTCTTGAGATCCAAGTACTCCGTGCAGTTGCGCTTCCAGTGTCCTATTTTGTGGCAGTGATAACATCCCCCTTTCCTCGATTCCCCAGCTTTGGACTTGTCTTTCCCCTTAGCCTTTTTGACTCCACCCTTAGGTTTGGTGGGTTTCTTATTCATCTTTCCCTTGGCCTTAGCCTTCGGGCGAGAGGAGGAAGATGTCCCAACACTCAAAACAGGAGTCTTCACCGACTTCTGCATGCTCTCTGCACTCCTTAACATATTAAGGAGTTCAGGTAGTTCCTTCTCCATGTTGTGCATGTTGAAGTTAACTATAAATTGAGCAAAGGTGGAGGGGAGAGACTACAGAATAATATCCGTATATTGCTCATTGTCTATTGTCCATCTAAGGTCCTTAAGCTCTTCTATGAGAGCTATCATCTTCAGAACATGGTCTCCTACTGGTGTGCCAGGGGACATTCGCATCTGAAACAGCTTTCTGGATGCTTCGTATCGTAATACGCGGGATTTCTCTCCATACAACTGATCGCACACCGATGGCGTGTCGGATGTTCAAAGAATTTAAGTGTAACCGCGATCAGGACGGTGTCGCTATGCAGCTAGCCGGTGAGCACGGGTCGGTCCACAGGGAGATGGTGTTATCTTACCTTCTTGTCTTAGACGAGTCAATAAAGAATCTGTATGTTTGTTCAGTCTAACCTAAGTGTTTTATCTGCAAGTATAAAGTTGTTAAGAAAATACGAGATTGTAAGCTAAGAAATCCGTACTCAAAACCTTTGAGCCGAGTCTTGACCAATTGAAGCTAAGCAATCGGCAACAACGTGGATTAGGGGATTTAAGCGCGGTATTCGTGGAATACGGCTTATTTACCCTTGTCCTTCCGTTCTTGTCTCTTGCGTTCGCCTCCGGCCAAACCGAACGCAACCGGTCGCGGTTAGGAATCACCGTTACCTTGTCAGGGTACGGAGCCTAACGGAGCGCTTGCGTATGGTTTGGGCGAAGTTCAAATGGAAAATAACGGGAAAAGGAATTGGCAAGGAAACTTTAACTTACAATACCGTATTAATTCTTAACAACAACAATAATTACAACATTCACAAAATGAACAAAAGAGAACAAAAAGAAAAGAACAAAGAAAAGAAAAGATACAAGTATTAAAGTGCATGAATAAAATTGCAAGTAATAAAAAGACAAGTAATAAAAAGCGAGTAATAAAAAGAACAAGAAAAGAACACGGAAGTAGAACCCAAGCCAAGCATGTGCTCAATAGCCAACCCTTAAACTTGCAAGCTCAATGAAGAGGTTGCAAGATCAAGGGAAGGGTAGAGAACGCATGTGAAGTGAAGAACTAGTCCCGGGGGAAAATACGACCTTTGAGATCAATAACTAACCCTTACCCATTCAAGCTCAATAAAGAGGTTGAATGAGCAAGAGAAAGCAAGAATCTCAAGGGGAAGAAGAAACACACAAGAATGATACAAAACCCTCATCTTTATTCATATCCACAAAAAGCTCTCACTACAATTCATGGAAGAGGAATGAAGAAGAAGAAGAAAAAGAACTAAAACTACAAAAGAAAGAGGAACAAAAGAATGCAAAGAATGACCCTTGGCTTTGGCAAGTTCTGCTGTATTTATAGGCAGGGAAATGGGGTTCTAGGGCAACCAGAAGAGCATAGGTAACAGTACCAAAATAACCCCAAAATTCGGCGCAGAGAGGGGCCTACACTGCCGCGGAAGTGCGGCCAAAACCCCCCTTTGGCCGCGCTTCCGCGGCCGTTTGGTGGAGTTGGGCTTGGCAATTTCTTGTGGGTTCCTGGTTTTGTGTCCCCTGTTGTCTGGTACATATAGTTTCTGAAATTACTTTCACAATTCTTCCAGAATTTCTGTTGAGGAAAGGTGGACTTTTTGTGGATATCTTTTGTCATGATTGCCTCGAGCTCCGCGTAGATCTCTTGGATCTTGTGCTACCATTGAGCCTTGTGCATGAAAGCGACATTGATTTGACATTTTGTCTCTTAACTGATATCTGGTAACATACGGATGAAGAGCGGAGACCGTGTTTTATCAGTGGTTGGCAGGAACCCGGATATTGTCGTGTTTTCCATGAATTTCACCGTTTTAGAACCGAGAACCTGTATTCTGCAAATATGTGATAAACACGGATAAAAAGCACTTACCTATAAACACACGAGCGTAAGAATGGGCGGTATAAAATGCAGTATTCTGTTATGAACAAATACCCCCAAACTTAACTTTTGCTCGTCCCGAGCAAAACCAATTATTCACAAAAATAAAATTATAACCGCACTTTCGCAGGGAACGCGATTGCACTGAGCGCGTGCAACAAGCCGTTAAACCTCTAGGTGTCCCTAGTAGGAGGAGTGTTGTCTCCTGAGGGTTTTCAGCGGATTACACCCACAAAATCCGGTCAAGCTAGCTTTGTAAAATAACTAAGATTCAAGCCCCAAAAGCTTTGTTTTAGAAAATAACAATTCTATAATCCTAAGTCTAGACCATCGAACCTTTATTTTTCACACCTCGCTTCTTATTTAACTACAGATTTTATATGTCTTTACGTGCAGTGCAAAATAGTGTCGTTAAGTTCCCGAAAGGTCGAATAAAGTCATTATGTCACACAATAAAGCCCAGATAACTATTTTAAAAGGATCACATAAGTTTTATAGAGAGTTAAGCATTTTTCAAGTTTCGTTTTCCAGTAAGGTTTCAACTTCAGAATTTCTATCTTCCTTAACAGGAAACTAAGTCGTATTTTCACTCCACCTTTTTCTTGTTTTCATTTCATACACACCTCTGTGAACGTGCAATAGTCTTTATCAAAGAGTAAAACCTTCATATCTCCGTTAAGAAATTTTTATAAAAGCCTGTCTTTTATCAAGATTATTCTCACACAAAGAACCGTTAGGAATTTTAACTCGGAGAGAACACTTGCTTGACTTTGTTTTAAATTGGACTTTCTAGGCTTCTTAGCGAGCTTTGGGCCAATGCACCCAAACCAGTTGGTTTTAGGGCATTAGGTGTAGAAACACCCCAGCGGACTTAATTACTCAAGTTACCTAGGTCCAAAAACAAAAGACAGTTTGGCGTGAAAAACATGATGATTCAATACGAACGGAGATATAACCGGTAGTTCAATTATTTTTTGGATAAAAGACGTGTTTAGTGGGTTTGGTGTGTAATCATTCCAATCAAGTTTTAGATGGGTTATTTTTCAGACTTAGCTCCAATTACGGCATCAATAACATTCCTTCATATTCGCTTTACTTCATAAACTATTCTTGACATTACTTATTTCAGAACAAACCTATTTGATCCTCAGAAAATCATTTATCTATTTAAAAGTTTTTTAAACATAAAAGACTTGTCATCTAATTTCCAAGACTCACAACACGTGTAGTGTGATGTAAAGACGTATATCAGCTATAGTTAACTTCAAAGGAGAGTTATCTTTCAGGTTTTCAAAATCCAAACATAAGATCTAGTTATTCCTATTTTTTCAAACAAAAACCGTCGAAATGTTGAATCAAAGTTCTTCCACAAGCTAACTTGACAAAAAGTTTTTATGTTTTAAGAAATTTTTCGATTTTTATGGGTTTTTCAAATAAGGCATGCAAATGCAAAATATACATATGTATGCGAAGGGAGAAAGCTTACCGAGCACACCCCCAAACTTAAACTTGACAGTGCCCTCACTGTCAGGCTATACCAAGAGGGTCAAAATTGTCGGTGCTCCCTAAAAACAAATTATATACAAAACAAAAAAGAAAACAAAAATATATACAAAAAAAAAATGTCCCCCCCAAACTTAAGTAAAACAGTGTTTCCACTGTTAAGCGATGAAGTTCAGGATTAGGGGGGAAAGAACAGTATCCATCTATACAAGGCCTTACACAGGCCAAAAGTTAACACCAACCATTCAAAGATTTTATCATGGTAAAGCAGTGGTTGGTGAAAGAAGGTGAAGAGGAAAGAGATGGAAAATACGCGAGACCGCTTGTGGAGAGAAGTGGAATGCGGTCTCGGTAGATGAGAAGAAGAAGAATGGCGGAAGGGAAAAAGAAGTGGAATGCGAACTTGAGGTTGTAACTGGAGTAAATAGATTAGCACAATTTATGATGAACGCTGTGTGAAAAGTGATTGTGCTAATATATTTACCCGTCGAGAAATGGGGTCAAATCCCTCAAGATTCGTAAGAAACCATGGGTACGCCGAACTTGGTAAACCAGACATATGAAATGAAAGTGATACGGGTTCTTGTAAGGTCGGAACGACGGACATGATGGAGGGAAGTGGTTGAGGAAGGGTATCGGTTAAAGTTTCGGGAGGGTGTACACAGTCAATGAAAGGAACAGGATGAATTGGAAAGTCCGACTCATCATCAAGAACTGTTTCATCCTTAAAAATATCCTCAAAATTTTCCTCAAAGTTAAGCTTATCCATGCACATTTCTTCAAAATCAAGACGCATATGAAGTTCGGGAAAAACAGTTAAAGACTCGGGATGATGATTTGAAGAGACAAACTCAGCCAAATCTACGGGTCCATCATCCAAAATGTTCCCAGCGTCAATATCCTCGATCAAGTGAAAATCTATATTCTCAGACACCTCATCAAAAGCATGGATATTAATCGATTCTGGCTCTAAGATGGAGGTGTAGAGGTCAAAAGGTTTAAGATCGGTTTCACTTGGAAGAGACCCTTCACAATCGGGCAAATCAAACACTACGAAGTCGCACAACTCATTCATCATTCTATCTTCAATTGATAAACCATGTGGGATACTCGATAGACTTTCAAAACAGGAGTTGTGGGATTCAATTTGGGACGGGTAGGTTTGATTTGGAAGGGGGTACATCTCACTCTCTTCACTCAAATTCACAGCCTGTCCTGCCGCCTCATCATACATTGAAAAATTTGGAGCTAGTTGAAAACTAGCTACCGGGTCATTAGGTTGTATGAGAGCGGCCATGGACGCATTCAAATCCATCATCTGTTGGCTTGACGCTACCCTAAAGTCTTCCAACGACTGTTCTAGACTAGACATTGGTTGTGAAGGGGTTTTAGTGAAAGATTCATAGTTGTATGGATACTGAAAACTCCCAAAAGGCGGTTCTGAAGCAATGTCTAGGGAAGGTGCATAAGTAGGGTAGGATTGGTAGGAATTGAATGGCTGGACAGGAGTGGGATCAACATTGGGATAAGAAGGTGAATGGAATTGTTGATCCCAAGAATTTGTAGTGGTGAAAGGGGTGAAAGATCGGCTACGGGATTGTGCAATATGTTCAGCAATGGACATTGGTCTCGGGGTTACAACTGGATTTTCAGAAGGGGTATCAACACAAGAAGGGGTGAATGTTTGAAATGGTTAATACGAAGTGGATTGTGGGGTCCAGTTGTTTGTCCTAGACGCGTCTATCCGATCTTTCAAAGAAATTTTCGGCATGGAGGGGTCGTTTGAAGTTCGACCAAAACAAGAACCGTATGATGTAATGTCTGGTTGTGGGTACCAAAGTTCGGCAAGAGTTTTGCGAGGTGGAGTACCCATGATATGAAGAGAGAGTGAAAGAAAGGAAGAGAAAAGGAGGGGAAAAAGAATGTGATTTTTTTTTAATTTAGTTAGTTGTTAGCAAAAGAATGAAGTATACACAAAAAAGAATATGGACAAAAATCACGACACAAAAAATACCACACACCTAATCGTTCTAGGGTTCACCTAGGTCAACTAGACCTGCTCCAGAACTTGATTGTCGAAGTAAAACTGTGTCGAGAAACAGGCTCAAGATACACTGATCACGAGGCCAGGTAAGTGCAGAGATAAGGGGAGGTTTTCCAACGCTTTCGTGAAGTTCCTTAATTAAATAACCCTTTCTCTTTTGGCGGTTTCGCCGTTAACACTTTCCTAGACACCCCGTAAACAATATACCGTTAAGCAAGCTTCTAAATACAGTTAACTTCTCCTAGTGAGCGCGAAGTCCTTAAGGCTTAAAGTCTAGTTTCTTTTAAAATTTGTGCGGGTTATCGTTATGCGCAAGTTCGTGATTTGTGGGCCACGGAAAAGGTGATGAAATCCTTTACCGTATGTTGTGGGGTTCGCTTGCCCTTAAGTCCGTATTAATTGATGCAATGCGCAATTCAAAAAATTCTTATAAAGAATCAAAACAATCGTTTTTTTTTTAGTTTAAGAGCGGCGCTGCAACAAATACGGGTTAGTCAAGTTTTAGCGTTTGCTAGCGAACTTGCAAAGAATCCTGCAAAGAATAGTATATTGGAAGCGTCGGATTTGAGAAGAAGGTGTTAGTAAAGTACGTACCGTTTAAGTTTTGGGTTAGGAAACCCCCGTTGAATCAAATCCGGTAAGCTTCAAAGGTTCGCTTGCGCGGGTCAAACTACCCGGATCTTTGGCACTGTACTTTGTAAACACCTTAGCCTTGAATGTACACTTTGCTCCCCACAATTGCAGTTTGCAAATACGCAAAAATCTGCACACTTTCCCACAAAAATATTGTCCAAAAAAAACAAAAAAGAATATTTTTTTTTATATACAAAAAGAATATTAACCCGAATAACAAGAAAGAAAATACGCTACCGTTTCCCCGGCAACGGCGCCATTTGATCGCACGCAGATGGCGTGTCGGATGTTCAAAGAATTTAAGTGTAACCGCGATCAGGACGGTGTCGCTATGCAGCTAGCCGGTGAGCACGGGTCGGTCCACAGGGAGATGGTGTTATCTTACCTTCTTGTCTTAGACGGGTCAATAAAGAATCTGTATGTTTGTTCAGTCTAACCTAAGTGTTTTATCTGCAAGTATAAAGTTGTTAAGAAAATACGAGATTGTAAGCTAAGAAATCCGTACTCAAAACCTTTGAGCCGAGTCTTGACCAATTGAAGCTAAGCAATCGGCAACAACGTGGATTAGGGGATTTAAGCGCGGTATTCGTGGAATACGGCTTATTTACCCTTGTCCTTCCGTTCTTGTCTCTTGCGTTCGCCTCCGGCCAAACCGAACGCAACCGGTCGCGGTTAGGAATCACCGTTACCTTGTCAGGGTACGGAGCCTAACGGAGCGCTTGCGTATGGTTTGGGCGAAGTTCAAATGGAAAATAACGGGAAAAGGAATTGGCAAGGAAACTTTAACTTACAATACCGTATTAATTCTTAACAACAACAATAATTACAACATTCACAAAATGAACAAAAGAGAACAAAAAGAAAAGAACAAAGAAAAGAAAAGATACAAGTATTAAAGTGCATGAATAAAATTGCAAGTAATAAAAAGACAAGTAATAAAAAGCGAGTAATAAAAAGAACAAGAAAAGAACACGGAAGTAGAACCCAAGCCAAGCATGTGCTCAATAGCCAACCCTTAAACTTGCAAGCTCAATGAAGAGGTTGCAAGATCAAGGGAAGGGTAGAGAACGCATGTGAAGTGAAGAACTAGTCCCGGGGGAAAATACGACCTTTGAGATCAATAACTAACCCTTACCCATTCAAGCTCAATAAAGAGGTTGAATGAGCAAGAGAAAGCAAGAATCTCAAGGGGAAGAAGAAACACACAAGAATGATACAAAACCCTCATCTTTATTCATATCCACAAAAAGCTCTCACTACAATTCATGGAAGAGGAATGAAGAAGAAGAAGAAAAAGAACTAAAACTACAAAAGAAAGAGGAACAAAAGAATGCAAAGAATGACCCTTGGCTTTGGCAAGTTCTGCTGTATTTATAGGCAGGGAAATGGGGTTCTAGGGCAACCAGAAGAGCATAGGTAACAGTACCAAAATAACCCCAAAATTCGGCGCAGAGAGGGGCCTACACTGCCGCGGAAGGGCGGCCAAAACCCCCCTTTGGCCGCGCTTCCGCGGCCGTTTGGTGGAGTTGGGCTTGGCAATTTCTTGTGGGTTCCTGGTTTTGTGTCCCCTGTTGTCTGGTACATGTAGTTTCTGAAATTACTTTCACAATTCTTCCAGAATTTCTGTTGAGGAAAGGTGGACTTTTTGTGGATATCTTTTGTCATGATTGCCTCGAGCTCCGTGTAGATCTCTTGGATCTTGTGCTACCATTGAGCCTTGTGCATGAAAGCGACATTGATTTGACATTTTGTCTCTTAACTGATATCTGGTAACATACGGATGAAGAGCGGAGACCGTGTTTTATCAGTGGTTGGCAGGAACCCGGATATTGTCGTGTTTTCCATGAATTTCACCGTTTTAGAACCGAGAACCTGTATTCTGCAAATATGTGATAAACACGGATAAAAAGCTCTTACCTATAAACACACGAGCGTAAGAATGGACGGTATAAAATGCAGTATTCTGTTATGAACGACAACTCCTTTGTATGGAGAAATATGGCTTGTACGTCTATATTCTCGTGCTGCTTCTGATGTGTGTTATCCATCGATGCAAGAGTGAGGCACTTGGCCGTGGCACAGTCAGCGTCCCATATCTTGCACACTTCCTTATCCTCAACCGAAGATTTAGGACCTGGGACGGGCGGGGCTGGATACGTGAGGACATATGATACCTTATCATAAGTTAAGGCAATCTTAAGATTCCTCAGCCAGTCTTTATAATTAGTTCCATTCAGTTTATTTTTATCTAGTAGAAGCTTGAGTCCTGTCATTGGCATCTGCCATTAAGAGAGAGAAAAGAATACACTCAACGAAAGCTCTTGCAAAGATCAGATTGGTTATTATCTTATCTAATCGATGTCTCCCACTGCTTTAATCAAGTTTTTCTTTCAAACCTTAAAAAGAAAACTAGCCAGGATTAATTACAGTCTACAAATTCGCTAACCGTTCAGCTAGACCAGTGTCGGTACTTGAGGGAGGTTCCCCGTGCTTTCGCACGGACCTAATTAATATAAACCTCATCTTCCCAGAGGCGTAGCCCCGTTAACACCTTTCTAGACACCTAATAGGTTAGCTAATTGTAAACTGTAAAACCCTCCTGGGAGCAACTATTGCCCACAGTGGGATAGGGATCCAACCATCATATGGAAGGAATGCAATCTTATTGCAAATTTCAACTATTGAAATTCCCGATGTGGTTTTTACCCCTAGTACTCATGACCTTAACTATGGTCAACAAATCATAAGTACTAGTCAAGTTTTACCCGTCATTTCTTGATTAATTGGACGCACTCACATGACCCTTAACTATGGTCAACAAAGTCGCATGAATGTCCTAATTAATCTGCATCATATGCAGCGTAGGAAGACATCACTTAGCTACCGTACACTACGCCTTAACTATAGTCAACAAACATTGCACGAATACTATGTACTCTACTTCCTAAAATGACGGAGGGTTGCGGATGGTTTTTAAGAAAACCTTTAACTCTTTGAACTTGATATCTTCGTAGAATCAAATGGTTTTCAAACGGAGTGGCTTAAGCTCCGCAGTTTTGAAATGTAGCTTTTTCGTAAAAAGCCGAGTGGTTTTTCAAATCCGATTCTACAACATCTTTTTAGATTTATTTTTCTTCACATTAATCATATTAATGTTGTCCCATTATTTAAGTCCCTAAGTCAATCACAGAAAAGAAATGAAAATACAACGTACGCTTATGCCATCCGCATTCGCCGCAATGTTCCGTTATGCACCGTTAGGTTACTTAACTAACGGCATACCGAGACGGGACTAGAGCGGGTGTAAAACATAAGCAACGTCTATTATATATCTCATATATAATATAGCATTCGTCTCAGATATATTAAGCGATCACATCACAGAATATAGGCAGCAGAAACACAGATATGATAATATAGGATATATTAGGACGTCTGTATTTAGTATTTAGCCAACAATAGAAAATACGGATTCCACAGTCTTGATGAATAGCCAATCCCACACCCTAGACCACTACGAAAGCGGCAAGCGACCCTATCAATTCTAGAGTTAGGAGACCCGGTCTCGACTCCTCGAGATGGTCTCCTACTGGACTCTAGAACCCAGTCACTTGTGCTCTCCTCCTTGGGTCTATCCTAATGCGGACAAGTAAATAATATACAACAATGGTGACAGCATCCTCAACCCGAAAGTGCCCTAAATAAAAGAATATTACATTACAAATGAATTTTACATGAATGAAAAGTAAAACTCTCATCTCATATAAAAAAAAACCCGGCTATTCGATCATGACAATCCTAAACATCACAACACAGCAACACATAACATCACATGTCATCAACGTAAGCAAGTATGCGTACCCCAATTGCCGTTGACATATAGCAACGAAACCGGCGATACGCATGCTACGCTTACTGCACAGAAACAAGTATCATATACTACTAGGCGATGTTAAACCCTTCGATCGAATTAATGAACACCCGCATTCTCCAGCAAGCTCAACACTTGAGCGCCGTTAAACAATACCCAAAATTCTTGCCACAGTATTTAATGGACCAACCGTAGAAGGGCATACCCAAGCCTCATTTATGGCACCACTAACTACGGTAAACCCTAAAGTTTAGTCGCGGTTTGATGGTCACATCTCGAGTTAAGGTTAGTTTCTTCTAGAGGGTCCATAGGAATACCTGCATTATATATCGAGTACGTTCAACCTGGAAAAATACGAGTGTTTGATATTCGTTCGACCTTTTTAACTTTGCCAAAGTTACCAATACAATGCTATAAAAATACGAATACGAACAATTCCGCAAAGAGCCCAATACCAAACTTACATCACATGCAATCTGGACAACCAAACAATACTAGAAACCCCAAATCATAATGTAAAGAGCACTGTTGCAAAACGAGGAGCAGGGGAGCACAAACATCCGGCGACGCCGGAAAAACAAATATGGCCGCCGGCCAAAATCCGGTCACCCCCTCTAATTTTGCATCTGTGTTCTTATATTCTCTTAAATGTCACACTGCGGTTGTTTAAATAATTTTCAGGCCACTTTTTAAAAAATTTACAGAGAGCATTTCATGGGTTTTCTAAAATCGTATTTTTGCGGAAGTTTTCGTTTTCATATTGTCGTAACATCGTCCAGGCTTCAAGTTAGGCTCTGATACCATGAAGGGTTTTCTACAGCACCACTACAAGGGTTTTGTAGCAACACACATGCCATATTAAAAAAAAATAGGGTGCTAAAGAAAACATCCTAAGGATCATACTAGAAAAGCTAGGGTAACAAAACTTTATACACAATCCACAAGAGGTAAAGACTAGGTTTAGAGAATACAACCTTTGTAGCTCCCTACGCTAGACTCCTTGGCCACTTGAGGGTTGAAAGAAGCTTGCTTGAGATCCTCCAAGTCCACGACGATCCACCTGGAGTCCTCTTTGTCTAAGCTTTAAGATCCACTTGATCAAGAGAAGAAGTAGAAGCCAACACTCTAAACTAATGGGCAAGAGTAGTGTAGAATGGTGATGTGGTTTGTTTTCTCACATCAAAACCCAAACTTGATCACTCTTTTGTTCACTATCAAAACCTAAAGAGCAAAAGAGTGAGGAAGAAGAAGATGGCAAATGAAGAGCTCAAGATAATGATAAGTCTTAAGATAAGAATGAGAAAAGAATATATATATATATATATATATATATATATATATATATATATTCTTCTTCTCACTCTTAACCCAAGTTAATAAATATCTAGATATTTATCTTTGGATCAAAAATGGCCATGGAAAATAACTCATGGTTAATATAAAGGTTAATGGGGGGAATATAATAATCAACCATGAGTAATTATCCAATTCCATTTATCTTATCCAAAAATAAATATCAACATATTTATTAAGGTGTGAGTCTTATATTGCCACCATCCAATATATCAACAACCATGATAGAATTTTGTACGCATGTATGAGTGCATGCACGTCCATATGTGCATCAATAAGAATAAATGCATACATCCATGCATACAACAAAAGACAAGAAGGGTTTAAAGTGAAAAAGCTTACGGTCAGTGATAAATCAACACTTTATTTAGCAAACCGGTCACATCACATACGACCTGACCAATAGAAAACCGCCCGATTAATATACCGTATCACATGCGCATTCAATCGGGTCCCCGTGCATATCTCATATGTGCACCACATCGTTTCGCCTGGACTAGGTAACTCCATTATGGGACTCTAAGACTCGTCAATACGCCGGCAGTGGGTGATGATCATATCATGCACCCCCAATCCGTAAGAGGTCAGCTAAACGTAACGGCCACCCGGGTATTGAGCGATCAGAAGAAAACGAGCGAACCGGTCACAACACCCGTCGAGCTAACCGGCAACACTACCGTACAGTCCGGTCTCTTCGTCAGATATGATGCATACCAAGTCTAGGGATGATAACGTCGACCCCAATAACTCAATAAGTCGTGCCGATGAATGGTCTATAACAGATCGAGAAACTACTGATAACTCTTATCAGTAAATCTCAACAACCCTGGTCAGGGACTTACTGATATAGCCAATCGTGCACAGCACAGCATCAACCCCAAATACCGGGAGAGACGAAACCCCTTCCTATCGCTCATCATCTTCGTGTGTCTCGGGAATGTACCCAAAAGCCACCTGTTTGCACGCCTCGGTAGAGCCGTGGTAGGGTGGTAATCAAAGTACAGTGGGAGAACGCACAAGACTCTATGACGATCTCGTGTCTACAGACTAACATGTACTAGTGTCACCTGAGAACTGCTATGCAACGATAGATATAATACCATATGAGAGTTCTCGGCGAGTCCGTCCAGTGTACCCAGTCACCACTGAGCACCCGTATACGATCTCGATGTCAAACATCAATGGATGTGAGAACTTCCATCGCCCATCATATGGGTCTAGTATCATATACGCTTGTCTACTCTGGTATATCGATGCCCCATCTCGATACACCTACTACTAGGGACATTTTAGGATATGCTTATAAACTATAGACGTGTAGGGTTCCTAGGCACTCTAGTAAGGTCTTACAAGCCATCAACCATGGCAATTTCAAATTCTACGGTGCCGAGAAACCCTAAATACGGATCGTTTGCTAGATTTCTAGGCGAAAAGATAACTAGTTAACAATTAACTAAAAGGAAAACGGAAATACAACCTTTGTAGATCCGTTTCTCCATCTCCATAGCTCTGCAACGAAGTCCTCTCCGCTGTCCAAAAAGAATCCGGGCTCTAGCGTCGACTTCATCGGAGAATAAGCGAGCTAGGTCGTCGATGTCCATGCCGAAGATGATCTACGTCGAGGCATCGCTAAATGAAGCTCCGACTTCACCAAGTCAAGAAACTTGTGAAGAAAACACACTCTACTACTTGGCAAGAGGTAGAGGATGAAGAAATAGGAAGTGGGTAGACTTTAGAATTGGATTTCTCACTTGTTTTCATCAATCACCATTGATGAAGCAAGCTTCTTCAATGAAGAAGAAGATGAAGAAGATGAATATTGTTATGATAAGAATAAATTCAAAAATAAAAAATAAAATCCATTCTTATCATAATATTAACCTTAGTTTAGTGTAGAGAATGGACCATGGTTAGATATGATGGTTAGGGTTAAGGAAGAGATAAGAATGGTTGACTTGATCAAAGTTTCAAGAAACTTCAACATAAAACAAAATAAGCCACCATCCTTAAATATTTCCAAAATGAATATATAAATAAATGAATAAGATAAACAAAACCCTAATCATTAAGTAAACCATGGTTTAATCTTTACACTTAACCAAGTTAATATGCATCATCAAACATGATACAAACAAGTGCACAAAAGTATATCGCATATACAATGCGCACAATCCAAGTGAGAAAATCCATTTAAAGTGAACCATTACTAGTTAATGCAAAGTAATATATTAAATATATAATTATACATTAAATCATTAAATCAACACTTGATTCAATGATCCGGTCATGTCGCACACAACCGACTAGTATACAATGTATCGGCTTATCGAATCAACGCTTGAATCGATAACTAGGTTATATCGCATACAACCATTCGATACATTCATCGCGAGAATGGAATACGGTATCACATACACGCATTATTCTCGGTCCCGCACATATCTCATATGCGCTCCTATTTCGTTTCGCTTGAGCCAGGAAACCTCTTTGTATGACTCTAAAGACTCGTCAATACGCCGGCAGCAGGCGATGATCATATCAAACACCCACAAGCCGCAAGCGGTCTGCTAAACGTAACGGCCACCCGGGTATTGAGCGATCTGAAGATCGACGAGCAAGCCCGCTCACACTACAGTGAATCCGACCAGTAACACTACCGTACAGTCCGGTCTGATCGTCTGATATGTCGCATATCTCGCCTAGGGGTGGTAAACGTCAGACCCCAATAGCTCAATAAGTCGTGTCGATATGAGGTCTATAACTATTCGAGAAACTACTGGTAACACTTACCAGTAAATCTCAGCAACCCTGGCCAGGGATTTCTTGTTATAGCCAATCGAACACAGCGCAACATCAACCCCCTATACCGGGAGAGACGAATCCCCTCCTATCGCTCATTGCCTCCATGTGACTCGGGACTGTACCCAAAAACCACCGTTTTGCACGCCCTCTTGGACGTGGTAAGATGGAAATCAAAGCACAGTAGGAACCACACAAGACTATATGACAATCTCGGGTCAACAGACTACTCTGTACCAGTGTCACCATAGAACTGCCATCTGACGTGAGGTATAATACCATCTGGGAGTTCTCGGCGAGTCCGTCCAGTGTACCCAGTCTCCACTGAGCACCCGTACATCATCTCTGATGTCAAACACCAATGGATATGGGATCATCCATCGCCTATCTGTATGGGTCGAGAAGGTATACGCTAGTCTACTCTGGTATATCGATGCCCCGTCTCGATATACCCAAGACTAGGGACTTTGAAGGATGTACTTATGGACTACCATGTCCCCACTAGTATGATCCGCATCATAGTCCAGGTAGTCAAGTACAGATCCTAAGGGCTTTACCAATATGTAACAGGGAGACAATCAGTGTACACGTTAAGGTAAAGAGCAACCAGATAGCATACTATCATGTCGAGCAAGAAAGTCCTCCCTATATATGTCCCAGCATCCACTACAATATACATCCAATGTACAGTAATGGCCTCTAGGGCATACATATAACTAACAATCTGCCACTTGCACTAGGGCCATCTGTAGCAGTGGTTGTAGTATCTCATACTCAACCATCCCATAAAAGTCTCTCTCTGGGAACAGGCCTTTGTGAGTGGATCCGCTGTGTTGTCCTCTGAGTCTACTCTCCAAACCTCGATCACCCTGGAGATCAACCATCTCCATGATCAAGTGATACTGCCTTAGAATATGTCTGGATCACTGATGGGGCCTGCGTTCCTTGGCATGAGCCACAACTCCATTGTCACACAATGGGAGGAACATAGTTCATCTCATGAACCAATATACACCCAGACAGCCTCTTTGGTAGTATCTTAAGTAGCGATGTATCCTGCCTTTATCTTCTAGTATGCCACCGTATCTAGATTGGAACTCTTCCAACATACCGTCCCTTTACTGAGGGTAAAGACAATGTCTGTGACTGACATTCAGTCGTCTTTATCACTCTGGAACCCTTCCAGTGATTCTCCCCAGGATCTTTTGATATCATCTCACTACAACTAGTGAGAATCCTAACATCCAATTAAATCTATCTCATAGATCCAAAACTCAGGATTTAGGAGGTATCATTTGGATCCTACACGGAGAATCATTGTGATAAGCGGAGATTGATCGAGCGTAGCATAGGAAACTCCTTCCCTATCAAGAGTATGTCATCCACGTACTCTACGAGGATTACCACCATACTCCCTACTACCCTTTTGTATATACAAGGTTCATCTACCATTTTGATGATGTCAACTTCTTTGACTACTTCATCAAAACAGATGTTCCAACTCCACGATGCCTGCTTTATCCTATAAAGCATCTTGCACACGTTTCCGCTGCTCCCACTGTCTACGAAGCTCTCTGGCTGTGTACTTATAGACGCACTCTTCTAAAACATCATTTAGAAAAGCAGTCATGACACCCAACCACCAGATATCGTAGTCATGGTATGTAGCCGTGACAAGTAGGATCTGGATGGACTTAAGCATAGATACGGGAAAAGGTTTCATCATTATCCACGCCTGGTCAATGACGAAAACCTTTAACAAGTCTAGCTTTGAAAGTCTCAACTTTTCCATGTACACCAAGTAATCTTCTCAAGATATACTTGCTCCTGATGGGGATTTAACCCTTCAGATATAGCAACTAAAGTCCATAATTTGTCCGTGTATAAGGATTCCATCTCAGATCGATAAACATCCAGCCATTCTTACAGAGTCTCACTCCTGATGGCCAGCTCAAAACTAGTTGGGTCATCATCTCATGATGCATTCCTCGCTCCCACTGTCATAGAGAAACCGAAGTATCTCTCAGGTGGGTGAGAAACCCTACTAGATCGGCGGAGAGGCCGTGGTTCGTTGGAATCTACTGAATCCTTTGGTTTTATCAAATCATCAGCTGTAGTTTGTATAGCTGGAACCTTTCC
Source organism: Agapanthus africanus (assembly GCA_030015575.1). Lineage (NCBI taxonomy): Eukaryota > Viridiplantae > Streptophyta > Magnoliopsida > Asparagales > Amaryllidaceae > Agapanthus > Agapanthus africanus. The sequence goes on from JASDDO010000029.1 coordinate 225,169,942, forward strand.
AGTTGTACATTACAGACCTTGCCTCGAGCTTGTCCGGATTATGCTTTTAGACATAGGCCGGACAACCCCAAATCTTAACTATCTTAAGAGATGGGCTCTTCCTTTATCATATCAAATATGAAATGGTAGGCAATTGATTTGATTTGAACCCTATTCAATAGGTATGCAGCTTCTCAAGTGCATAACTCCTAAAAGGAAATAGGTAACTCAGTAATACTCATCATAGAGCACACCATATCATATAGGGTGTGATTGCTCCGTCCCGATATACCATCGTGCTATGGTGTATTCGGAAGAGTAATGCCGAGAGAGAATCTCATTCTCCTTTAGAATAGTCCTGGAATTCCGTGCTCAAGTATTCTCCTCCTTGATCTCATCAAAGGACATAATACTTATACCCGTATTTTGGTTCTCTACTTCTAACTTATATTCTGTGAATATCTCAAAAGGTTCGGACTTGTGTTTCAACAGGAACATAGGTCTGAAACTCGAAAGATCATCAGAGAATGTAATGAAGTATTAAGAACCGGTCTTGGCATGTGTAGACAGGGGACCTTCATACATCAACATGTATCATCCCAAGAGTTCAGTAACTCTTTCTCTGTTTCCAGTAAACGGAGCTATGGTCATCTTATCTTTGTGACATGACTGGCGAGTTTCACAAGATGTAAATTCAAACTGATTTAAATATGCATCTATATGTAACTCTAGCTAGTCGGGTCACATTGATCTGACCTAGTCTACAATGCCTCAAGTAGGATTCGTTCATTTCTGAACTCTTCCTCTTGTGTGTGTTCCGTATACTAAGAACTGTAGTTTGATTTAGAACATCAATGCTTTTAGATAACGTGCCTGAACCGATCAACTTTTGATATAGGAAATGTTCAAAACATTATCCATCAATACAAAATTATATCGTTTCTTTACTAATAAAGAGACAGATATGATTTTGCATAACAGGTTCGGTATCTAATAACATTCGTTCAGAATCAATGTATTGTAATACAGGGTGACAGTGACCAACAGACTTGGCTGCAACACTTGCCCCGTTTTCTGCCTCATGAAACTTATCACCCGTTCTCAGTCTTCTACCTTTCTGTAGCCCTATGTAACATATTACATATCTGGGATCCTGATCTGGTATCACATACCCAGGACGTAAAGGATACTGAGAAACAGTTCTTTGTAACGAACACACCCGAAAATGATGCATCAGCATGCACTCTCTTCGTTTGGGCGGCACGGGAAATCTGGTATTCCCCAATTTCCTGCTCTGTCTTATAACAATTATAAGTTGGAGCGGGACCAACGTTCCCCAGCTCAGTATAACAAGCGGGTTCGGTCAATAATCCATATTATTATCTTGATTAAGACGTGATATGGTCGCTACCAGGAGAGAGAGAGAAGAAAACACTCAGCGTGCGCTCTTGCAAGAATAGATTGGTTATTATTTTATCTAATCAGGATGGCTCCCACTGCTTTTTATCAAATCTTCCTTCAAACCCTAAAAGGAAAGACTAGCCGGGATTAATTACACACTACAAGTTCGCCAATATTTCAGCCAGGCCAGTGTCGGTACTTTGAGGGAGGTCCCCCGTGCTTTCGCACGAACCTAATTAATGTAAACCTCGTTTTCCCAGAGGCGTAACCTCGTTAACACCTTTCTAGACACCTACTTGATCGGCTAATTGTAATGTATAAAACTCTCCCAGGAGTAACTCTTACTCGCAGCGGGTATCGGGATCCAACTATCTCATAGAAGGTATGCAATCTCATTGCAAATTTCAACACTTGAAATTCCCGATAATATTTTGCCCCTAACGTGCTATGACCTTGACGAAAGCCAACAAACCATAGCCCGCTAGTCAAGTTCAACCCGTACATTTCTTGATCGAATTAAACCCACCCGCACGACCCTTGACGAAAGCCAACAAAGCCGCACGACTACCCTAATCCAATCGCATCGTATGCTAGCAGATAAGCAGCATATAGCTACCGCACACTGCACCTTGACGAAAGCCAAAAAATGTAGCACGAATACTATATACAACTTATCTGAAATGACGGAGGGCTACGACAGGTTTTTCTGAAAACCTATTGCGTAATGAACTTGATATCGTTGTAGAATCAAATGAATTTTGAAATGGAGTGTTTTTGAGGCTTTTCTAGTTTTGCTAAAGGAGTCACTCCCGGTGAAGGGATCGTCGGTCCTTTCCTCGTCGAATGAGGTGCGGGATATATCATATATATCACTGTGCAAAGCAAAAACACTTAAAAGCAATCAAAAGACAAACCGAGGGGTGTAGCATCTGCCAGTTATTGCTAAAGGAGTCACTCCCGGTGAAGGGATCTCGGTCCTTTCCTTATCGAATAAGGTGCAGGATATATCACATATACCGCTGTGCAAAGCAAGAACTGTAGCTACCTGTTTTAATTTTGAAATTCGATTCTACAACATCTTAGGTTTCTTTTATTTTCATTAATCACATTAATGAAATCCCATCATTTAAGTACCTAAACATCACAGATAAATACGACGTACACTTATGCCATCCGCATTCGCCTCGATGTCCCCTCGTGCACCGTTAGGTTAGGTAACTAACGGCAGAGCGGGGTAGGGCTAGCACGGGTGTAAAACATAAGTAACGTCTATATAATATATCATATATACTATATACTGTATCTATCACAGAACATCACATGATCACAACACAGATATCGCAGCAGAAGAATCATATGAAATATTGGATATACTAGGACGTCCGTGTTTTCAATACGAGCCAGTATAAAACATGGATTCCACGGTCGTGATGAATAGCCAAACCCACACCCCTAGACCCCTACGAGAGCGGCAAGTAACCCTACCAATTCTAAAGTTAGGAGACCCGGACTCGACTCCTCGAGTTGGTCTCCCACTGGACTCCAGAACCCGGTTACTTGTGCTCCCCTCCTTGGGTCTATCCTAGTGCGGAAAAGTAAATAATATACAACAGGTGACAACTTCCGCAACCTGGAAGTGCCCCAATAAAAGAATATTACATACAAGTTTTTACATGAATGAAAATGAAAAACACTCATCTCACATAAAAAAAACCCCGTCTATTCAATCACGACGATCCAATATAACATATCCAGCAACACATAACATCACATGTCATCAACGTAAGTAAATATGCGCATCCCAATTGTCGTTGACATATAGCAACGAAACCGGCGATATCACATATTACACTTACGGTCACAGAAAAGAAAGTGTAAAACTACAACAGTTGGAATCCGCAACCATCTCAGACATCGCATGCCTGACCAAATGAATTACTTAGACATCACATTCCTAACAATTATAAACCCCGCATTTTAGTCTCAAAATCGAAAACACTTTTCAATATCAAGTCGGGCAATTCAACAAGATTCCCGACATCCTGATCGAATACTCGTCGCAAACTTCAGTAGGCGGCCGCACCCCCGATACCGTCGACGAAGTGCACCAAGGCGGAACACCGCTGCCGCGAGCACCCGAACGGATGCTTTCGGCGACGGGGTTCTCCTACAGTCACTTGGTCGGGGCAATGGGGTGAGGCTGTCTATTAAGTTTACCCGGCGAGTATCCGCGTACGCTACGTGATTGCGACGGACTTTTGATCACATCAAAATTCCGTGGCAACCGATCAAGTGAGACTAAACTGCTATGTTTATAACATTCATTCAGTTATCTCATAACTTATTGTGAATTCCAATTATTGTATCCCATTCCAGATAAACAGAAAATGTTAAACTTTTCGATCGAACAATCGAACACCCAAGTTTTCCCGATACAGGTCAACACATGAAATAAGTCTAACAACATTCAGTTCGTGCCTCAGTACCAACGGTCCAGCCGTAGAAGGGTCAAGCCAACGCCTCACATGTGGCACGCCGTACTGCCCCAAACCCGAAGGTTCAAAGGGCAGTTCAAGGCGGTCACATAATCGAGTTAAGGTTTGTTGTCTTCTAGAGGGTCCATCGCGTTACTTGCACTACTTAGAACGTCGTTAAACTACGGAAAAATCCAACACTTGGAAATTTCCCGACAGGGGAAAAGTTGTGTATTTATATCCGGTCGAACTTTTTAACATATTCTAAAAATTATCCGGAAAGCCACACAGACAAAATTTGATACTCCGATCGAAACACCGAATCCCCAAAACGACTCCAGAAAATTCAACTCTTGAATAAATATTAAAAATTCCCAGAAACACCATAAATAATATATAAGAATTACTGTGCTGAAAAGGATGCACAACACGAAAAAAGAGCCGCGGATCCGCCGCCAGAGCCTACTGTAAGGCCGCGGATCCGCGCCCCAGTTAATGAATCTTTCGCCTGAGTTTGCACAGTAATTCTTATATTATTTTAATGAGTTTTCTGAATATTTTTAATCTGGAAAAATCCCAGAATTTGGAAAACGTCCAGAGAGCTATTTGTAATAGGGTTTCGGGTTCGTTCGGAGTTCAAAATCCGTCTAGAGTTCGCCTAAGGCTCTAGCTAGGCTCTGATACCACTGTAGGGTTCCTAGGCACTCTAGTGAGGTCTCACAAGCCATCAACCATGGCAATTTCAAATTCTACGGTGCCGAGAAACCCTAAATACGGATCGTTTGCTAGATTTCTAGGCGAAAAGATAACTAGTTAACAATTAACTAATGGGAAAACGGAAATACAACCTTTGTAGATCCATTTCTCCACCTCCATAGCTCCGCAACGAAGTCCTCTCCGCTGTCCAAAAAGAATCCGAGCTCTAGCGTCGACTTCATCGGAGAATAAGCGAGCTAGGTCGTCGATGTCCATGCCGAAGATGATCTACGTCGAGGCATCGCTAAATCAAGCTCCGACTTCACCAAGTCAAGAAACTTGTGAAGAAAACACACTCTACTACTTGGTAAGAGGTAGAGGATGAAGAAATAGGAAGTGGGTAGACTTTAGAATTGGATTTCTCACTTGTTTTCATCAATCACCATTGATGAAGCAAGCTTCTTCAATGAAGAAGAAGATGAAGAAGATGAATATTGTTATGATAAGAATAAATTCAAAAATAAAAAATAAAATCCATTCTTATCATAATATTAACCTTAGTTTAGTGTAGAGAATGGACCATGGTTAGATATGATGGTTAGGGTTAAGGAAGAGATAAGAATGGTTGACTTGATCAAAGTTTCAAGAAACATCAACATAAAACTAAATAAGCCACAATCCTTAAATAATTTCCAAAATGAATATATAAATAAATGAATAAGTTAATCAAAACCCTAATCATTAAGTAAACCATGGTTTAATCTTTACACTTAACCAAGTTAATATGCATCATCAAACATGATACAAACAAGTGCACAAAAGTATATCGCATATACAATGTGCACAATCCAAGTGAGAAAATCCATTTAAAGTGAACCATTACTAGTTAATGCAAAGTAATATATCAAATATATAATTATACATTAAATCATTAAATCAACACTTGATTCAATGATCCGGTCATGTCGCACACAACCGACTAGTATACAATGTATCGGCTTATCGAATCAACGCTTGAATCGATAACTAGGTTATATCGCATACAACCATTCGATACATTCATCGCGAGAATGGAATACGGTATCACATACACGCATTATTCTCGGTCCCGCACATATCTCATATGCGCTCCTATTTCGTTTCGCTTGAGCCAGGAAACCTCTTTGTAGGACTCTAAAGACTCGTCAATACGCCGGCAGCAGGCGATGATCATATCAAACACCCACAAGCCGCAAGCGGTCTGCTAAACGTAACGGCCACCCGGGTATTAAGCGATCTGAAGATCGACGAGCAAGCCCGCTCACACTCCAGTGAATCCGACCAGTAACACTACCGTACAGTCCGGTCTGATCGTCTGATATGTCGCATATCTCGCCTAGGGGTGGTAAACGTCAGACCCCAATAGCTCAATAAGTCGTGTCGATATGAGGTCTATAACTATTCGAGAAACTACTGGTAACACTTACCAGTAAATCTCAGCAACCCTGGCCAGGAATTTCCTGTTATAGCCAATCGAACACAGCGCAACATCAACCCCCTATACCGGGAGAGACGAATCCCCTCCTATCGCTCATTGCCTCCATGTGACTTGGGACTGTACCCAAAAACCACCGTTTTGCACGCCCTCTTGGACGTGGTAAGATGGAAATCAAAGCACAGTGGGAACCACACAAGACTCTATGACGATCTCGGGTCAACAGACTATTCTGTACCAGTGTCACCATAGAACTGCCATCTGACGTGAGGTATAATACCATCTGGGAGTTCTCGGCGAGTCCGTCCAGTGTACCCAGTCTCCACTGAGCACCCGTACATCATCTCTGATGTCAAACACCAATGGATATGAGATCATCCATCGCTCATCTGTATGGATCGAGAAGGTATACGCTAGTCTATTCTGGTATATCGATGCCCCGTCTCGATATACCCACGACTAGGGACTTTGAAGGATGTACTTATGGACTACCGTGTCCCCACTAGTATGATCCGCATCATAGTCCAGGTAGTCAAGTACAGATCCTAAGGGCTTTACCAATATGTAACAGGGAGACAATCAGTGTACACGTTAAGGTAAAGAGTAACCAGATAGCATACTATCATGTCGAGCAAGAAAGTCCTCCCTATATATGTCCCAGCATCCACTACAATATACATCCAATGTACAGTAATGGCCTCTAGGGCATACATATAACTAACAAGACGTCCTACTAGTATGATCTCCATCATAATCACTGTAGTCAAGCAAATATCCTCAGGGCTTTATCAACATGTTTGAATTAATAAAAGCATGATCAAGTCAACATGTCAGATAAAGAAGAACCAGATAGCATACTATCATGTCGAGCAAGAATGTACTCTGAAAATATATATATATATATATGTATGTATGTATGTATGTATGTAAGTATGTATGTGTGTATAAATACATCCACTATCATATAATGGCCTTTAGGGCATACATATATCCAACAGTCTTCTCCCATCAGAGGTAGGTAATCCTCAAAACGGAGGGGTTGGTTGTGAATGGGGAGTCATGGTATTAAAGTGAATTCATGAATGACGTCCCTATCGATAAAAATTTCCCGATCCCCCTCATTAATCTAAGGTACCCGTGTTGTGCCAAGCACCCTCTTCCATACATTCATAAAAACGGGCCACAAGATCCGGAAGTGCGAATGCGTTCGGATGGTTAAATAATAGAAAGTTCCATCCGCGCCTTCGGATCTCGTCACCTAAATAGCTACCGTAAATGTGATGTGCAAACAACTGGGAGAAATCCCTTTCAAATTGCAGGATAGGGGCCATGACAGCGAAGTGCAGAAATTTAGAAAAATTTTACAGAGATGATCAGAGAGACGCAAACCTCCTCTGAAAAATTCAGAGGGAGCAGTGCCAGTTCGACGGCGGAAGCGCGGCAGGAAGGAGCTTCTGCCGCGGTTTCGCAGCGTCAGCGAGCGATCAGAGGCCAAAAATGTTGTGGCGGCTAGGGTTTTGGGGTTGAGATAAAATTAAGGCTCGGGACTCAGTAAAAGGGTTGAGGGTATTTATAGGGGTATAGGTTATTTATACAAAAGCCCCCCCAAAAAGAATAATTGAATAAAAGAATTAGAAAAAGTTTGTTTTATTTTATTTTATATATGGTTCTGTATATTTACAAAAATACCCCCGAAAATTTAAATTTTATTTTTATTTTTTATTTGTTATAAATAATTACAAGTGGGAAAATAAAAAAAAAATGGTGTAACATACCACCAAACTTATTTGAAATAGTGTTTCCACTGTTTATGGCTGGATAACCGAAATTTGGGGGTAGGCGGAGGAAGATGAGTCAAATGTATACCGGCTCCTGCAACATCGGGAGCTCCACCGATGGGTCCGCGGTGAGGAACGGTTTTAAACTGTGTCCGTTCACTTTGAATAATGAACCATCCTCTGGATTTTCCAAATCTACCGCACCGTGCGGATATACAGTCCGTACAAAAAATGGCCCTTTCCAGCGAGATCTGAGCTTGCCGGGAACGAAATGTAGCCGGGTGTCGTAAAGCAGTACCTGTTGACCAGGGGCGAAATTTTTGCGCGTAAGGTGTTTATCGTGAAACACCTTCGTTCGGTTCTTAACGACAACCGCGTTTTCGTAAGCTTCATCCCGAAGCTCGTTCAATTCGTTTAACTGCAGCTTCCGATGGCTGCCCGTATTTTCGAGAGATAGACTCAGCTCCTTTATCGCCCAAAATGTGCGAAGCTCTATTTCCACTGGAAGGTCGCAAGCCTTTCCGTAAACAAGCCGATAAGGAGACATGCCAAGATCGGTCTTATAAGCAGTTCAAAATGCCCAAAGGGCATCAGTGAGTTTTAAAGACCAATCCTTACGGTTCTTGGAAACTGTCTTCATCAATATTTGCTTGATTTACCGATTTGAAACTTCGGCTTGCCCACATGTTTCGGGGTGGTAGGGCGTTGATAGCTTATGATTAATGGAATATTTCCGCATCAAGGCCTCGAAAGTCCTATTACAGAAATGTGTTCCATTGTCGCTGATGATCGCGCCGGGGTGCCCAAACCGGGAAAAGATTTTTTCCTTTAGAAATCTAACGACAACGTTGTTGTCGTTAGTCCGGCTGGGCATAGCCACGACCCACTTAGAAACATAATCAACAGCTAAAAGAATATATAAGTTCCCAAAAGAGCTGGGAAATGGCCTTATAAAATAAATCCCCCAAACATCGAAAATCTCCACAACCAAGATTGGTTGGAGCGGCATCTCGTTTCTCCTAGATATCCGGCCCAAGTGTTGGCACCGGGAGCTAGTCTTGTAGTAATCATGAGCGTCTTTGAAGAGTTGTGGCCAGTAGACGCCACACATTAAGATCTTCTCGGCTGTCTTTCTGGGGCCAAAATGCCCGCCACACGCTTGATCGTGGCAAAACGACAGCACACTCTTGAATTCACTGTCAGGGGAACACCGACGAATAATCTGGTCGGGACAGTACTTGAACAGATAAGGTTCGTTCCAGTAAAAGTGTTTTACTTGGGATAAGAATCGAAGTCTGTCCTGACTTGACCATTCATTCGGTAGTAGTCCTGTGGCCAAATAGTTCACAATATTTGCGAACCAGGGTTCACACGATACTGTCAAGAGCTGCTCATCCGGAAAAACGTCGTTGATCGGAATTTGAAGCGACGGCGATGAAGGAAGTCGTGAGAGATGGTCGGCGACTACGTTTTCACATCCTCCTTTGTCCTTGATGACAAGGTCAAACTCTTGAAGCAAGAGGATCCAACGAATCAGCCGAGATTTTGTATCCATCTTTGCAAAAAGTGGGCGAAGAGCTGAATGGTCCATATAGACGATGACTGGAGAGCCGATCAAGTAAGGCCTGAACTTTTCTAAAGCAAACACAACAGCCAAGAATTCCTTCTCGGTTGTTGTGTAGTTCAGCTGGGCATCGTTCAGGGTTCGGCTAGCATAATAGATTACGTATGACATCTTATCAATGTGCTGTCCAAGAACAGCACTGATGGCAAAGTCGGATGCATCGCACATAATCTCAAATGGATACGTCCAGTCAGGAGAAGAAAGAACGGGAGGAGAAGTGAGTGGGCTTTTTAATGACTCGAACGCAGTCACACAGCTCGAGTTGAACTCGAATGTCGTGTCCTTGGCCAGCAAAAGAGTCAAGGGCCTAGCAATCTTGCTAAAGTCCCTGATGAACAGTCTATAGAAACCGGCATGGCTAAGGAAGGCTCGGATGTCTCTGACGCATCTGGGAGGAGGGATATTGGAAATGACTTCAATCTTTGCTTTATCTACCTCAATCACATTTTGTGAGATGATATGTCCTAGGACAATATCTTCGCATACCATGAAGTGGTACTTTTCCCAGTTTAAAGTGAGGTTCTTATCCTTACACCGGGTAAGGACAGCATTGAGATGCAGCAAACACTCATCAAAGGAATCGCCGAAAATGGAGAAATCATCCTTGAAGATCTCCAAGAATTTTTTCACCATGTCTGAGAAGATTCCCATCATACACCACTGGAAGGTAGCGGGCGTATTGCATAACCCAAAGGGCATGCGACGATATGCAAACGTGCCGAAAGGACAGGTGAATGTGGTCCTGTCCTGGTCTTTTTCGACGATGGGAATCTGATTATAGCCGGAGTAGCCATCCAGAAAGCAGTAGTACTCGTGTCCAGCCAATCGTTCAAGCATTTGGTCAATGAAAAGTAGCGGAAAGTGGTCTTTTCGCATTGCGGCGTTGAGTTTTCTATAATCGATGCATACTCGCCACCCAGTCTGGGTGCGAGTAGGTATTAACTCGTTCGCTTCATTGGTTATGACCGTTATGCCCGACTTCTTGGGGACAACGTGAATGGGGCTAACCCACTGGCTATCAGAGATAGGGTAAATGATACCACTATCAGGACACTTTACGATCTCCTTCTTTACAGCCTCCTTCATGACTGAGTTGAGTCGCCTTTGTGGATCCCTGGCTGGTTTGGCATCATCCATCAGATGAATGTGATGTTCAACGATCAGGGGACTAATCCCCTTGATGTCCGCTATTGACCAGCCAAAAGCTTGCCTATTGCTGTGCAAGACCGTAAGAAAGGCTTTCTCTTGCTCTGGAGCTAGAGAAGCCGAGATGATAACAGGGAAGGTCTCGTTCTCACCCAAGTAAGCGTACATAAGGTGAGATGGCAATGGCTTGAGTTTGAGCGTTGGAGGTGAAACGATTGCAGGCAAGATTGGTGAAAAGGTCTCAAACTCAAAGGATTCCAGCAGAGGTTCAAAACGAGTGTAAGCGACCGAGTTGGATGGTTTAGCTAACTCATCCAGAAATTCAAAGGATTCAAACTCGGGTGGTGACTGGCCAAATCCCTTTGAGAAAGTAAAACACTCGTAGTCATTGTCTGGCGCAGAAACAGCAACAGGTTCAAAGAGAAACGCACTAGTGGCGTCAAGATTGCTGTGATCGAACAAAAACTCCTCGAATTCACAGTCCTCCGGGGTGATCTCCTGGATCGAACAAACGTCTAGTATATGAGCATTAGGTTCAGAGGGCTGATTCCCCAACCTAAAAATGTTGAGTTCAATTGTCATATTTCCAAAAGATAGGTTCATCGAACCATTTCGACAATTGATCACAACATTTGAGGTTACAAGGAATGGACGACCGAGTATCACCGGAATTTGATTCCGGGGTTTAGCTACAGATTGTGTGTCTAATACAATGAAGTCTACGGGGAATATGAAGTCCCCAACGTTTATTAACACATCCTCTAGCTCACCCCTAGGATAGGTGATAGATCGGTCGGCCATTTAGAGAGTACAGTGTGTGGGTTTCAGCTCTCCTACACGTAGTTGCTCATATACAGAGTATGGAAGCAGGTTAACACTGGCACCAAGATCCAAAAGTGCGCAGTTGATATTCTTATCCCCAATGGTTATTGAAATCGTAGGACAGCCAGGGTCCTTTCGTTTTTGAGGTAAACCTTGGGTAAGAGCATCACTCACAGCACTAGCTAAGAAAACTTTCTTGGGTACCTGAGATTTCCTTTTTTTAGTGCACAAGTCCTTCAAGATTTTTGCATAGGAAGGGACTTGTTGGACTGCATCTAAAAGGGGAATGTTGATGTTAACCTGCTTAAACAACTCCAGATTCTTCTCCATTTGTGGATTTTGTTTATTGGACCTCAACCAGTTTAGAAATGGAACGTTTTTGAAATTGGTTGAGTCCAATGTTTGTGGAGAAAATTATGGAATTGGAACGGATCCCAGAGCTGGAGTTTTCGTGGAGTGAGATGTGGGTCCGTTCAGAGCAGAAGAAGAAGATGAGCCTTTTGAAGAATGGAGAATAGGCTCAGAAGACGAAGAAGAAGAAGAAGAAGCGGCCGGGGTGTCATCATCTATCCGTGTCCCAATGTCGTTGTGCAACACCCTTCCAGATCTCAACGTAGTCACGTCACTCACATTATGGTTCTGTTGTTCAAGAGCTACATGTACATTTTGTGGGTGACCAGGATTTGGGAGTGGTTGAGATGGAAGCTTCCCCTTCTCTCCCTCGCTTAAAGCCGCATTCAGCTATGCAATCTGGGCTTCGATGGTTTTGATGCTTTGCACGTGTGCGGCAGTGTGTTGCACCAAAGACCAAATGGAAGACTGGATGTTGGCGGTGGATTGAGTCGATTACTTTACGAACGCCTCTAGACTTCGTTCTAGCGAGGAAACCTTATCGTTGTTTGACGGAACAAAGTTGTTTTGAGGAAAAGAATTGTTGCGTGCAAAATTGTTCGTCGGGTTTTAAAAAGGTTGGGGTTAGAAGGGCTGCTGATACTGATGTTGAGTTTGTTGCTGAGCTTGTTGTTGCGGAGGAGGAGGCCTCTGGAAATTGTTGTGTCCTTGGAATTAATGATGGTTCTGATTCCAGGAGAAATTGGGGTGGTTCCTCCAGCCGGGATTGTAAGTGGAAGAGTATGGATCATTCCTTGGTCTTCGCTGAAATGCAGCATTAACCTGATCCTGTCCTTGATAAGGTGGGTTGTAAGGACACTCTTCGGTCAAATGGGATGGATCAGAACAACAAGCATAGATGGTGCGAGGGGGAAGAGCAGGGGCAGGAGAAGGAGATGAAAACTTGCTCTCAATTGCTTCCAATTTTCGCGTTATTGCTTCCATCTCGGCCTTCATTGCAATTGAGATATCGAGTTGATGAACTCCTCCCCTGGAGAGACCGGAAGAAGTAGAAGAAGTAGACGAAGTGTTCGGTCGTGTGCTTTCCCACTGAAGCGTTTGTTCCGCGAGATCGTCGAAGAATTGCCAAGCTTCCTCGTCAGATTTGGATAGGAAGTGGCCTTGAAAAATGGTCTCCAGCAACTGCTTAGTTTCTGGATTCAAGCCCTCGTATAAGGTCTGGCAAAGTTTCCATCTCTCAATACCGTGATGAGGGCACTGAACAAGAAGATCTTTGTATCGATCAAAGCACTTCCAAAAGGGTTCGGTAAGAAGCTGGGAAAATTGGTTAATTTCATTTCGGATTCTCGCTGTCTTGTGGTTCGGGTAGAACTTTTTAAGAAACTCTTTAACAAACTCATCCCAACTGGTTATGGAAAGCGACGCGGTGCTATACAGCCATTTCTCAGCAAGGTCACACAGAGTGAAAGGAATGACTCGTAGCCGTATAGCATTGTCGGACAGTTGGGTTGTCATCATCATTGCACAGACGTTCTGGAATTTGTTGATGAAGATATAGGCATCTTCGGATTCCAGCCCATGAAATTTGGGCAACATGTTGATGAAGTGGGTCTTAATTTCGAAATTATCCCCATTAGCCGGCGGAAGTGAAAGACAGGTAGGAAGTGCAAAGCGGGTGGGATAGAAGCGATCTTGGAGCGCGATTCGCTGTGGCGCTTCAACAGGAGGTGATTGCGGGTTATTCGCACCCAGATGAGGTGGAATCAGTCCCGGGGGAGGTAACGGGATGTTAGGAGGAAATCCTGACATCTCAGAAGAAGAATTTGGTTACGATGATAGTGAAGGTGAGGATGTATGAACAGAATCCCGTTCAACGTCGGAGTTGGTCGGCAAACGTAAGGGTGAAAGAGGCGTGGAGGAAGTTTCGACGTTTGAGTCGATCGCGTAGCCGGTAGCGACTAACGTAACGTGGACTAGACGGGCACTAGTGCCTCGAGTCCAACCGGACATACACTAAACGAGTTTAGTATAGTCAAAGCATAGAATGTGAGGGTAAGAAAACGTCAATGGATAAATGCGGATGAGGGGTGGGTGAAAATGGGATTCTAGCGACAAAGGGCAAGTTTTTATAAAAGTTTTTGTTTTGTGTTTTTTTCTGTTTTTTTAGAAAGAGTTTTGCAAAAATATGTACGGACTTTTGGCACTACTTCAAACAATCGCAGTCAAGATATGCACAATCATTCCTAGAGCTATGGTCTTCAAAGTCCACTAGACTGATCCTAACTGTTCCAAAGTGACAAGTTGTGACATAACCCTCAAACCGTCTCTTCACTGCCAATTGTGGCCAGGTAAGCACAAGTGAAGAAAGGAGGGTTCCGCTCATGAATCACCGTGAAACAGGCCTTTTAAAATTACCTTTCTCACTTGTTTAGCCTAGGCACCACAAAGTCAAGTTTAGATAAACGATCGAATGCCCACAACCTTCCTCTGTCCTATTGAGCACGACAGTCCTTAGTTGGCTGAGTCTAGATTTTTTTTTTAATTAAGCTTAAGGGTAATACGTATGCTTTTAGTGATTTTTGGGGTCTTAGGAAGGGTGATGAAATCCCCACCCAATCTGAATTGGTGTTATAGCCCCTTAAAGTCCGTATTATTTATGCAAAACAGTAACAAACAAAAATCTAAAACACTTGCAAAGAATTTTTTTTGGCGGCGGCCCAAAGAATCCTGCACAAAAACAATTTTATTGGAGAGGGGAAGAGAGTTTGTGAATAGAATGCTGCAGAAAGAATAGTTCAGTGGAGTTCAGAGGGGAGAAGAAGAAAAATAGGATACTCACAGAGAACTTTGGGTTGCTGACGTCACATTTTGACCGCGGTTCAGTGGTCAAACTAATGCTTCTGCCGCGGTTCCGCGGCAGAACAGTGGAGTTGCACCTTGAAACTTCTTCCCTGTGCTAACTGAAGTCTTCTCTTCTTGTTTAGAGCCCCTGAATCTTGATTTACTCACTGGCTTGCACCAGAATTTTACAGAAGACCGTTAGTTCCGTATTGATCCGCCGCGGTGTAGCCGTGAGATATGGGTCTAACTTCCCACGTCTTTGGCATTGAACTCGACCTTCTTTCTATCCTGCACACTTTCACAAAAACTAATCAAAAATAACAAGATGATTTTTACAATATTTTTTTTTCTGGTTATATGTATATTCACAATTAACCCGAAACTACACAAAGAAATAAACTACCGACTCCCCGGACCGGCGCCATTTGATTGATAGAGTTTTTGCGTGCTTAGTTTTAATTACCGCAATCAAGACGGTTTCGCTTGGTAGCTAGCCGGTTGATTACGGGTCATCCGCAGCGAGATGGGAATCTTTTTCTATGTTCTTTAACGAGTTAAGTCCAATTGTCCAGGTTTGTTTGAGATTAACTATGTGCTAAAATATATATAAATAGAGCTTGTTAGGGTTAAGATTACGTTAGTTTGAGATAGGAATCGCTCACTTCTTACGTTGCCACTCTTAATATCGGTGTTACGGTAATCGGCAACAACGGGGATTAGCACGACTAGGAACGAACTTGCGAGTATAAGCTAGGCTTTCCAACGCTTAGTTTCTTCCTTTTGGTTCTTATTCGTCCGTTCTTGGCTCTTAGTCTTAACCTCCGGTTAATTCAACCACAACCAGTCTCACTAAGGAATCGCCGCTATCATGTAGGATAGGGTGCCGTAGGGAGCGGATTGTGGTTCAATTAACGGGAGTCCGAATTCACATGTTGGGCAAGAAAAGTGTGAGAAAGATTTTCTTCTCTCAAACTTTTCTTATCCTACCCTAACAAGTGGGAAAGTACTCACCCATTAAAAAGGAAAGAAAAATACAACAAAAGGAGGAAGATAGAAAGAAAGGGGTTAGATGATTACAACTAGCTATTTGAGACCTCACTTTGGCAAGGATCAAGCTTAAGCATCATTGTTGTAAGGATAAAAAAATAGAAGAAGAAAGAAACAAACAACAAATAACAACAACTAGATTAGAAAATGAAAATTACAAGCAAATATAATTAACAAAGTAACAAGACAAGCATGATAAAGAAAAGAACACTTTTATTCATCACTTCACTCATAATGCTCAATACAAGGTTTTAATGGAGAAAGATGAAAAGAGGAAGAAGAACTACAAAAATCTATCCTAAAATCTAACGCAAAATAAGCACACTTCACTTGGCTTTTTTCTGGGCTATTTATAGGAAGGAAACTGAAACCCAAGGGATACAATCTGGCCCAAGATGAAATGTCCAAACTACTCTCAAAATCCGAGTTGACACTGAGTCAACTCGGCCGCGGATCTGCCGCATATATGGCATATTGGGGCCAGTTCCGCGGCCATCTGGTGGAGTTGACTTGTCATTTTTTTTGTTTCTTTATGTTGCTGTTCTCTTCAGTTTGGTATACTTGGTTTCTCATAAGCTCTTCATTTTTCTTCCAGATTTTTAGCAGATCAAAAGGTGATTTGTTGTGGACTTTTTTCCATGATTTTCTTGAGCTCCGTGTAGAAGTCATGGATCTTGTGTTGCCCTTGTGCTTTGTGCATGAAAATGAAAAATGATTTGCCATTTTGTCCATTGAACTGGTAGGCGGCATTATACGGATAGTGTGCGGAGACCCGTATTTATCTGTGGTTGGCGAAGTCCTGAATTTGTTGTGCTTTTTCAAGAATTTCACAGCTTAGAGCTGGGAACCTGTAACCTGCAATTATTTATCAAACACGGATCAAGAGTACCTACCTAAATTCAATGTGATCAAGAATGGGCGGTATAAAAATACAAAAATCTGATATCAACATTAATCTATTAGACCAAAACAGAAACAAAACCTAGGACTGAATTTAAAACTTGCCATATCGGTTTTGTGTGCAATTGGTGGCCTACAGGGAATCTGGAGTGAACCGAGACCTTTCCAAGAAAAACAAATAACTCAATTAGCCTAATTAAGATACTAGGAGTCCACCCAACCAAGACGAACCAATTCTGAGCAGATCAAACCGAGGTGGCCGGAATTTTAGGTATAGTGGCCGGCCACATTGTGGGGTTTTGGGTCCAGGTTTCTTGTGTAGCTTATATGACCCCTATACATCACCCCAGTACTGTTTGTTTATCCCATTTTCACCTGAACTAAAATCTGGGACCAGTTTTCTAAGTTGTTGTGTACGTTTTGTGGATTTTAATGACTTGAAGTGTTGGTATTTTGTTTTAACTCGATCACTTGATGTTTGTACGTCGATTTAGGGTGTTTTTTTGGCTCTTTTGCATGCGTAGGCTATAAGTTCTAACCTATAGGCACCTCGCGTGTCGTTTTGGATTTGAAGTGGATTTTAATGCGATACGATGCACCTTGATATGTAGGTACCTCCGTGTGAACTTCGGGACGACACGCAAGAGCATGGCGACATCGACTTCGGCAAGCAAAGATCAAGGTGAGTAGATATATCTATAGGGGAAGTCTGGTGGATGGCATATAGCACCCCCGCAATTTCGTAGTGTAGCAAGGATATGTTTTATATTTATATTCTTTTATATGAAGTTTGGATAATTAGCAAGTACGATTTTAGGAGATCATGGGTTACTTTTTAGTGTATTTGGATGATAGTATCGTTAGCTAGTTTTAGTCGCGAAACCCTAGAATAAGGTACACGCACACACACACGCTTACATTTGTTTTACTTGTGCGTATATGGGGATATATATATATATATATGTATATATATATACATACATATATGTTTGTGAGTATGTATATATATATATGTATATATATACATGGATGATGAGGATAGTATATGATATTTGGAGATGAGTCGATGTGATTAGGCATGATGCCACGAGATCGGTGATGAGACATAGTTCGTATTATGAGATACAACATGATATTTTAGCGGGTCTATTGGCGATGTGTTTTCATACACACGCATATATATATGTATGTTGATGGAATCAGAATGTACTAGACTTTAGATCAGTACCCCTAATTCAGGATATGATGATATGGATACCAGATGAACAATAGGATAAAGGTGATATTCTACCCGTACCCAGGTTTGGGATGCCGTACGATGGATTTACCGTACGAGATATAATTATGATGAATGATCCGCACTCTTGACTCAAGTATGTCATATATATATATATATATATATATTGAATCGTACGTGATACTATTGAGCCGGGATCACCGACTACAAGATATATAGATCGACTCAGACTTAAGTGGTTTTCCTTACCCTTTCGATTAGTCTATTAGTTTAGTCCTGTAGTTTACTTAGTAGATGTTAGACTGGGCTCGAGTTATACCTATTTCTAAAACTAACGAATCGTAAGTATTTCAAAGACCGGCCAAGGGATACTATGGATATTTCAATGGACGTACTTTTTCTTAAAAACACCGTAGCCCCTATTTTCTAAACACCACAATTCGTGTTAATTCAAATGCCAAAAACGGTATGACTCATTTACATTATGTACATTCCTTATTGTTGTATTATTATTCATGTTCCGCATATTCTTGTTGTTCGCATCGCATTGCATGCTTATTGTGTTTTCATTAGTTATTATTAAAATCATGCTGTCAGGACACCAGCACCATTACCGATGATGCGTATGCTCCATATGCACCTTCTTGCCGGCTCACAAACATCATCATCGGTAATTTCTATGTCACGTACACTTTAGAGAATATTATTTCATTGACATATCTTGTTAGCTAAGAGTTCCAATATTTTATTGTTTCCATATCCTAGTTTAATTATTGCATTCCTTGCTTGATATCTGATGCATTCATTATTTATTGTCATGCAATATTATGGAACTTATTACCAGAATTTCTTTGTTTATTTACCCTTGAGATTGGGATTTCTATGAGATTTCTGGATTTGGAGAAACCGCAAAGATTTTATAAACTTATTATCTTTTTAAAATATAGAAAATTATGGTTTTCTCTTGATATGATTTGAAACGAGTCCGCCATGAGTTTTCTTGGCTCTTGAGCGATATCATACACCCGATTCGAGGAGGAGGAGGAACCGTCTGTGGGTGCATGGTGGACCCGGTGTGGTACCCCGGGGCAAAATGGTCGCAGATGATGGCGTTGAGCCTGGCAGGGGGGCACTACCGACCGGTGATTTTATTGTGACTCGACGGATATCCGGAGGATACCGATCGGAGTATAGGCTAGTCTGGATTGCCAGAGCCTGAGGTATTGAGATTTGATGATATAGGCCAGTCCGGATTGCCGGAACCTTCGATATAGAGACAGTGATATATATATATATATATATATATATATATATATATATTTGTGTCGATGCTAGACACTGATTTCTGTTGATTTCATTGAAGATATTATGATTTTTATACATAAATCTAATGAGATAAGAAAACAGTTTTCTCGTTTAGATGTATTCTGTTTTCATGCATTCATACATCATATATATGATATGTTGCTACCTGAGGCACAGACACGAGCACTTGGTATTGCAATTATGTATAGATGTTTACCCTTGCCATTTTTATCATGCTTCAGGCCATATTATTTGAGGATATTACTGATCGTATGACCTAGAATTGAGTCATACATGCGATTTCTGCTCTGTGATGTTTTCTACTCACGAGTTGCCAACTCACCCCCGTTGTGCCACAGTTTCTTGTAGGTTTTGCCATACAGGTTTCCCTGGAGGCTTTGCTGGCATACTGCTTCTTTCCGGGTGATTGCTTCGGTAGGTGGGTTCACTCGCATCATGACCACCCTTGTATTTTATTTACATTGAATTATATCTAGTAAACTCCATCAACCAGACTTGTATATTTATTAGACCTAGAAGACCAGTTGTATATTCATTAGACCTAGAAGACCAGTTGTATATTCTTTCGACCTTAGAGTCGCGCGCTGTATTATTATGGTTTTCTTGATGATATCGGTTTCCTTTGAGTTTTGATCCTCGCCCTTCGGCGTTGTATATTATATTGCTTGCGTGGTTGTGACCACCAATTGGCGAAGAGCTAGCTCCCGCTTGGGGTTTCCATTATATCATATTTCATGTGTTGTACCCTTTTGGGGCCAGTATTTACAAAAGAAACTCTGCCGAAATTTTCAGAAAAGACTTGAGGTTTTAAAAATGCAATACTTCGGCTTATGATGTTAAACCACTTGCTTTAAAACTAAACTTTTCATTCTTTCTTCTTTTAAATGGTTTAGATTTCTGGGATTTTGGCTTACTTGAATTAGATGGGATCCTATCGACTTCATATGATTCAAGTGCTAGTCACATGGCATTTCGGATCGTGAAAAAACAGGTGGATTTTAGGTACAGTTCTGAATCACATGAAGGAAATGAGCGATAGGAGAGGTTTTGACTCTCCTAGTATAGGGAGTTGATATTGCGCTATGTTCGATTGGCTATAATAGAAAGTCCCTTTCCAGGGCTGATGGGGTTTACTGGTAAGTGTTATCAGTAGTTTCTCGAACCGTTATGAGCCACACATCAGCATGACTTATCAAGTTACTGGGGTCTGACGATTCCGCCCCTAGACTCGATATGCGACATATCAGACGAAGAGATCGGACTGTACGGTAAGTGTTACTTATACGCTTCACGGGAGTTTGGACAAGTTTGCTTGTTGATCGTCTATTCGCTCAATACATGAGTAGCCGTTACATCCAGCTAGTACCGCTGACGGCTTGTGGGTAACTGATGTGATCATTACCTACTGCTGGCGTATTAACGAATCTTTAGAGTCCCACCCAGAGGTTTCCTACCTCAAGCGAAACGAAGTAGGGCCAATATGCTGTTATGTGCGGGAGCCTGATTAAATACGAGTATGTGATACCGTATTCTAATCTGGCGACATTTGATATCGGTTAGGTTATATGTGATATAACCGGATTATTAAATCAAGTGTTGATTTGATAATATGATATACAGATAAATGATATTAGTCGGTTATATATGATATCATCGGATTATTAAATCAAGTGTTGATTTAATAATTTGATATATATTTATATTTGATATATTTATATATTAACTAATATTAATGATCACTTATTATTTTCTTCTCTTAATATATTTATTTATATATGTGTGATATATATATGGATTTTCTATTTTGATAAAATAGAAAAATGAAATGGAAAATGGGGAGATATTTGAGGTATGGGTGAAGCATGGCTCAAACATTAGTTTATTCATTTGGCTACACTATTGAAGCATGGTTGTATATTTATTATTGGATTTATTCATGCTTCAATAAGTGAGCAAATGAATGATAGCTATTCTACACTTGCACTTGGTTTTTGAAACCCTTGCTCATTTTTTTCACACACTCTCCATCTCCTCCTTCTTCCTCATCTAGCCTTTTCAAGAGTTGACAAGAAAAAAAGTTAGAAATTTCTAAGTGAGCCTAAACATCTGCTTCATCAATCGACTCTAGATCAGAACTTTAGATTAAGTTGTTTCGTTCACTAATGCATGATTAGTGAAGAGGTAGCTTGACCTAGAGAAGCTTCAAGGTGGATCATCTTCGGCCTCGAAGATCGTGAAGCAAGCTCATTCATTTCTTCATGTGGAGCCAAGAGGACTCATAGGGACAACTATTTGGAGCTATAAAAGTGAATGACTTGGTCCACAAAGATTGTAATCTCTTTCACTTAGTGCAAAACTTGCTTTATCATATGTTAAACCCTAATTCACTAGTTAGATTCTAGATTAGTGTAGCTTAGCACCCAAGAATTTTTTAAAATTGCATACTTGATGCTGGTATTAACTTAGTGGTAGTTCTAAGACACACTTTCATGGTATTAGAGCCAAGTTAGAGCATTAGACGATGTATAGAAATTGCAAAACCGAAACGACTCTGAAGACTGTAATCCAAAATCCAAGTTTCTGTAAATTTTAAAAAGTCCTCTGAAATTTTTTTAAACAAGTGCAAAATGATACATGTGATATAACTAGAACACCATATAAAAATGAGCGCCAAATGTTAATTTTTGGCCGGCGATAAATGCTAAATTCTCTACCTGGTTGGTTTTTCAAAAGAGTTGGGGTTTGGGTTTTGTATGGTGTTCTTAACTCTTGGATTTAGGGTTTCAGGATATGTTTGTTTTTGCCCATATTGCGTGTGTTGTTATCTTTGAGTTGGGGCAATTCAGAGTGTTTCGAAGTCGCGGGTTTAACATCGTTTCGACTTTAAGTTATGATATGTGATACAATATTTGGAATCCACATAAATTAGTTTTGTGAAAACTAGTTTGTAATTTTTAAATCTAGCATTTTAGTCCCTTTTGATCGATTGCCACGGAGTTTTGATTCGGATCAAAACTCCGTCGCAATCTTGTATAGTACACGGACACTCGCCGGGAAACACTACTTGATAGCCACGCCCCATAGCCCCGACCTGTTAGAGGATGTTGTACACTCTCACAACACTTGTGAGGAGGCGGAAGCGATAAACAAAAAATTTCTTGCATGCAACACCTACATAAACCTAGATTTTGTGCTAAACCATAACTAGTTATCCTATCATGAGATCTTATCTACTATGATAGGGGTTATACCTCAAGGAAACGGTCCTTTGGGTCTTCTTTCCGCTGCGACTCCTTGGCTCCTTTGATGGATGAGATGTCCTCGATCTTCGGTCACCTCAAGTCGTAGATGATCCACCTGAGAGTTGTAGAACAAGCTTCAGACTCTTCTCAAGGGTTAACTAAGAGATCAAGTGTGCTAGAAGAGATCACTTAGATGATGTAGAGATCAAGTAGTGGATTATGATTAACCCTAAGCATTTGATTCACATCACATGTGAAGGTTAAAGCTAGGATGAGGAAGAAGGAGAAAATGAGGAGAGAGAATGTGAGAGTGATGATTGAATTATTCAAGCATGGAAAAAATGATATGGCTCAAATGAAAATAATTGAAGCATGTAATAAAAAAATGCACCAAGCTTCAATAGTAATCCCAAACTAATAAATAATCATATAAGCCATTCCTTCATCCATGCTTTGACATTTCTCCGAATTCAACCTCATTTATTTATTTTCACAAAATAAATAACCAATTATGAGGTGTCTCCTTCTAGAAGGTATTCTTGTAACAATTACAAGAATGCCCCTCCACTGTATACCGTATAAGTATGCCCGTATCCGAATTCCGAAAAATACAAATACAAATAATCCAATAATATAATACCGGTATCCGTCTTAAACAAAAGCCTACCAGTATTAACCTACCGATCATTATTCCTGTAACAATTACGGGAACATGATCGAAGCCCTGCCATAACAACTTACGGCCTCTACATCTTTTGCCTGAACCAGGAAACCCTCTGTATGGGACTCTAAAGACTCGACAGTATGCCGGCAGTGGGTTTAACCATAAGCACATTAGCGAGACCAGCTGTGCGTAACGGCTACCCAGGTACATGACGAAAAGGTGGCCGACGAGCGAACTCATCACAACCCTAACGAGCCTGTAAGCAACATATACCGTACAGTCCGGTCTCTTCTTCTGATACGTCGCATATGAAGTCTAGGGGTGGTAAATATCAGACCCCAGTAACTTTATAAGTCATGCTGATTTACGGCCTATAACGTTTCGAGAAACTACTGATAACTCCTATCAGTAAGTCTAGAGAACCTTGCCCAGGGATTTGCTGTTATGGCTGATCAAGCATAACCTGACATCAACTCCCTATACCGGGGGAGACGAAACCCCTCCTATCGCTCACTGCCTCCATGCGATTCGGGACTGTACCCAAAATCCACCTGTTTTCATGACTCAGTAGAGCCGTGGTAGGGAGGAAATCAAAGCATAGTGGGAATCACAAAAGACACTATGACAATCTTGGGTCTATAGACTAACCTGTACAAGTGTCACCGGAGAACTGCTATCTAACAATAGGTATATACACTATCTAGGAGTTCTCGGAGAGTCCTGTTCGGTGTACCCATTCTCCAATAAGCACCTGTGTACAATCTTTGATGTCAAACACTAATGGTTGTGGGATCAACCATCGCTCGCTGGGTCAAGAAACGTACACACTAGTCTACAGTTGTAATATCGATGCTCTGTCTCGATATACCCTCGACTAGGAACTATTAAAGGATATGCTTATAGACTGCTCAGGCCCCACTAGTATGATCTATATCATAATCCCGGTAGTCAAGCATAATCCTAAGGGCTTCATCAACATGTATATAAAGATATGAAATACAACACATCACACGTTAAGATGAAGATAAACCATATAGCATACTATCATTTCGAGCAAAGATTTTTTATCCACATATACATGCTTAGCATCCTATATAATACAGGCCTCTAGGGCATACATATCTAATAATCTCCCACTTGCACTAAGGCCTGTAGTTGGTGCAATAAGTACCCATTGTCTATACTAGAACTAGTTGCCGGCGTACAGCAAGCCCAACAAATCGAACAGTTTCTCAAACTGGACTTGAGGGATAGCCATGGTGAATGGATCTGTTGTGTTGTCTTTCGTGTCTACTCTCCGTACCTCGATGTCCTGGCAATCCACTATCTACCTGATTAGGTGATACCGCCTCAAGATATGTCTGGATTTCTGATGGGACCGTGGTTCCTTTGCCCAACCCATGGATCCATTGTTATCGCAATACAGAGGTATTGGATTAGCAATGGATGGAACCACCAGAAGTTCAGAAATGAACTTCCTCATCCAGACTGCGTCTTTTGCAGCATCATTAGCAGCAATGTACTCAGCTTCCATCGTGGAGTCAGCGACGGTATCTTGCTTGGAACTCTTCTAACATACTGCCCCTCCATTTAGGGTAAATACAAACCCTGAGATGGACTTACTATCATCCTTGTCGCTCTGGAAGCTGGAGTCAGTAAAGCCCGCCATTTGGAGATCTCTGTTACCATACACCAAGAACATTTCTTTAGTTCTTCTCAAGTACTTCAGAATGTTCTTCACAGCAGTCTGGTGTTTCTCCACTGGGTTGGATTGATACCTTCTTGTTAGTTATATGTATGCCCTAGAGGCCATTACTGTACATACGATGTATATTGTAATGGATGCTTGGACATATATAGGGAGGACTTTCTTGCTCGACATGATAGTATGGTATCTGGTTGTACTTTATCTTAACATGTACTCTGACCGTCTCTATATTACATGTTGATAAAGCCCATAAAGCCCTTAGGATATGTACTCGACTACTGGGACTATGATGAGATCATATTAGTGGGGCCACGGTAGTCGACGAGTACATCCTATAACCATTCCTAGTCGAGGGTGTATCGAGACAGGGCATCGATACACCAGAGTAGACTAGCGTATACACATCTTGACCCATTTAATGGGCGATGGATGATCCCATATCCATCGGTGTTTGACATCAGGGATGGTGTATGGGTGCTCAGTGGAGATTGGGTACACTGGAAGGACTCGCCGAGAACTCCCAGATGGTATTATACCTTACGTCAGATGGCAGTTCTCAGGTGACACTGGTACAGAGTAGTCTGTTGACCCGAGATCGTCATAGAGTCTTGTGTGATTCCCACTGTGCTATGATTTCCATCATACCACGTCCAAGAGAGCGTGCAAAAAGGTGGCTTTTTAGTACAGTCCCATATCACATGGAGGCAATGAGCGATAGGAGGGGATTCGTCTCTCCCGGTATAGGGAGTTGATGTTGTGCTGTGTTCGATTGGCTATAACCGGCAATCCCTGGCCAGGGTTGCTGAGATTTACTAGTAAGTGTTATCAGTAGTTTCTCGAACTGTTATTGACCTCATATCGACACGACTTATCGAGCTACTGGGGTCTGACGTTTACCACCCCTAGGCGAGATAAGGGACATATCAGACGACGAGACCGGACTGTACGGGAGTGTTACTAATTGGATTCACAGGAGAATGTACAGGCTTTCTTATTGATCTTCTGAGCGCTCAATACCTGGGTGGCTGTTACGTTTAGCTGACCGCTTGCAGCTTGTGGGTGTTTGATATGATCATCACCTACTGCCGGCGTATTGACGATTCTTTAGAGTCCTACACAGAGGTTTCTTCGCTCAGGCAAAACGGAGTAGGAGCACATATGTGATATGTGCGGGACCGAGGATAATGCGGTATGTGATACCGTATTGGATTCTCGCGATATGAGATATCGGCCGGGTATATGTGATATAGCCGGGTCATCGTATTAGTCGGTTATATGCGATATAGCCGGATTGTCGGATCAAGTGTTGATTCGATAATTTAATGTATAATAATCTATATGATATATTAAATTACATTAACTAATATTAGCTCAATAAAAGATTCATTTTCTCACGGGATAATACATTGATATATATGCGATATATGTTAATTCTATTATTTTCTATTGTTACAAAATATATTTTATATGTGATATATAATATTGTAACATGTTAGGGTTACAAATTTAACAATGGTTTAGGGTTTAAACTTGGTTTGGGTTTGGATTAGAGTTAGCTTTTGCATGAAGCTTCCATGAAGCTTCATGAAGCTTTGACTTTGTTTTTAGCTAGGTATTTTGTTAACCCAATCCAAACCATTAACTCTAATCAATTCTCTACATGGGTTAACTCCTTCATGCTTAACCCTTGGTTAGATTTGTAACCACTACAATAATTCATTATTCATCACAAAAGGATTCCTTCTTCTTCTTGCTTGAGTTCCTTCTTGAGATTTTTTTCTAGTTTTGCTTTTGTGATGAAAGTGAGTGAGAAAAAGATTATAAATGAGATCATCTTCATCTATCCTTGCCATTTAGATGAGGGTGTTCACATCATTTCATGAGTGATGGCTTGTGTTAACGAAACTTCAATGTAGATCATCTATGTTATCGACGATTGGAAGTAAGACTGCATCTTTCTCTTCGTGAAGCCTCTCGAGAGTCCGGAACACGATGATCGCAGCGAAGAGACCTCAATACGGAGCTTAAGAAGTGAAGGACCGGATGTATAAAGATTGTAATCCCTTTCATTTAGTGTTAAAGAGTTTAACATGCTTGTTTTCGCCTAAACCCTAGTTTAAAGATCCGGCTTTGGGTTGTTCGGCACGGCTAAATTTTTAATCGGGCATGGTTAATGCCTCGTAGAACCTTATGAGCGTGCCTAGAAACCCTACAATGGTATCAGAGCCAAGCTAGAGCTTTAGGCGAAGTCTAGACGGAGTTTAAAGTCCGATCGAACTCCGACACACCCGAGTATACCCCTCTCTAGACATTTTCCAAAAATGTGATTTTTTCAGTATTAAAAATACTCAGAAAAACAAGCAGGAAAACCTAAGAATTACCGTGAAGTACGGCCCACTAATTCGCTCATATGACCGCGGAACCGCGGCCAAACCAAGGGTTTGGCGGCGGTTCCGTGTCCAAAATTGTGAATTAGTCCCTGGAACTTCATATATTTATTCTTAGGTCCTTTCTTGTCATTTTTTTCTGGGAATTTTTTAATTCCACTCAAGTGTTGAGTTTTCTGGGGTTGTATTGGGGACTCATTGATTCGATCGGATAATTTAACTTTGTTTAGTTTGTCCGGGTAATTTTTAGAAACTGTTAAAAAGTTCGAACGGATATCAATAACTCACATTTTCCCCTGTCGGAAATTTTTTCAAAAGTTGGATTTTTTCTCGAGTTTAAGAACGTTCTAAGTCGTGCAAGTAACGCGGTGGACCCTCTAGAAGACAACAAAGCTTAACACGATTATGTGACCGTCTTGAACTGCCTCTAAACCTTAGAGTTTGGGGCAGTACGGCGTGCCACATGTGAGGCGTTGGCTTGACCCTTCTACGGCTGGACCATTGGTACTGTGGCATGTGATGGATGTTTTTAAACTGATTTCAAGTGTTGAGATATATTGGGGAAATCTTGGGTGTTTGATTATTCGATCGGAAAGTTTAACAATGTCTATTTATCTGGAATGCGATACAATATTTGGAATCCACAGGTAGTTATGAGATAACTAATTTGAATGTTATAAATCTAGCAGTTCAGTCTCAGATGATCGATTGCCACGGAATTTTGATATGATCAAAAGTCCGTCGCAATCACGTAGCGTACGCGGATACTCGCCGGGTAAACTTAACAGACAGCCACGCCCCATAGCCCCGACCAAGTGACTTTAGGAGAACCCCGTTGCCAAAAGCATCCGTTCGGGTGCTCGCGGCAGCTGTGCTCCGCCTTAGTGCACTTCGTCGACGGCATCCGGGGGTGTGGTCGTCTACTAAAGTTTGCGACGAGCATTCGATCAGGATGTCGGGAATCTTGTTGAATTTCCCGACTTGATACTGAAAAGTGTTTTCGATAATGAGACTAAAATGCGGGGTTTATAATTGTTAGGCATTCGATGTCTCAGGAATTCATTTGGTTAGGCATGCGATATCTAAGGAGGTTGCAGATTCCAACTGTTGTAGTTTTACACTTTCTTTTTTGTGACCGTAAGCGTAATATGTGGTGTATCGCCGGCTTAGTTGCTATACATCAACGACAATCGGGATACGCATACTTGCTTACGTTGATGATATGAGATATTATGTGTTGCTGTGATATGTTATATTGGATCGTCGCGTTCTGAATAGCCGGAGGGTTTTATGTGAGATGAGAGTTTTATTTTTCATTCATGTAAAATTCATTTGTATGTAATATTCTTTTATTGGGGTACTTCCGGGCTGAGGATGATGCCACTATTGTATATTATTTACTTTTCCGCATTAGGTAGACCCAAGGCGGGGAGCACAAGTAACCGGGTTCTGGGGTCCAGTGGGAGACCATCTCGAGGAGTCGAGACCGGGTCTCCTAACCCTAGAATTGGCAGTGTTGCTTGCCGCTCTCGTAGGGGTCTAGGGATGTGGGTTTGGCTATTCATCATGACCGTGGAATCCGTGTTTTATACAGGCTCGTATCGAAAACACGGATGTCCTAGTATATCCAATATTTCATATATGTTCTTCTGCTGCAATGTTCTGTGATGAGATCATATTACTGCCTGAGACGAATGTTTATATTATACATATGAGATATATGTTATATTGCAGATTTCGTTTCAAATGAGATGCTTGTGAAGCACAATTAAAATGGGACTTCATTAATGAGATTAATGAAACTAAAAGAAACCTAAAGATGTTGTAGAAACTTGTTTAAAAACTGGTAGCTCTAGTTCTTGCTTTGCATGGTGGTGTTCCTTGTAGAACATCCAGCACCTTATTCGATAAGGAAAGAGCCGAGATCCCTTCACCGGGAGTGACCTCTTTAGCAATAACCGGCAAATGCTACAAACTCGGTTTGTCTTTAGATTGCTTTTATAGTTTTTGCTATGCATAGTGATATTTGTGAAATATCCTGCACCTTATTCGATGAGGAAAGAGCCGACGATCCCTTCACCGGGAGTGACCTCTTTAGCAAAACTAGAAAAGGCCTCAAAAACATTCCATTTAAAATCACTCGATGCTACAACGATATCAAGTTCATTACGCTCATGGTTTTCTTACAAAACCTGCGTAGCCTTCCGTCATTTCAGATAAGTACTATTTAGTATTCGTGCTGCGGTAGTTTGGCATGCGTCAAGGCGTAGTGTACGGTAGCTAACTAGTGCTTATCTGCTAGCATACGATGCGATTGGATTAGGGAATTCGTACGTCGTTGTTTGACATGCGTCAAGGGTCGTGCGGGTGGGTTTAATTCAATCAAGAAATATACGGGTTGAACTTGACTAGCGGACTATGGGTCGTTTGGCATGCGTCAAGGTCATAGCACGCTAGGGGTAAAAACATTATTGGGAATTTCAAGTGTTGAAATTTGCAATGAGATTGCATACCTTCTATGAGATAGTTGGATCCCGATACCCACTGCGAGTAAGAGTTACTCCTGGGACAGTTTTACACATTACAATTAGCCGATCAAGTAGGTGTCTAGAAAAGTGTTAACGGGGTAACGCCCTTGGGAAAACAAGATTTACTTTAATTAGGTTCGTGCGATAGCACGGGGGACCTCCCTCAAAGTACCGACACTGGCCTGGCTGAAAGATTGGCGAACTTGTAACGTGTGATTAATCCCGGCTAGTCTTTCCTTTTAGGGTTTGAAGGAAGATTTGATTAAAACAGTGGGAGACATCCTGATTAGATATATTAGATAACCAATCTAATCTTGCAAGAGCATACACTGAGTGTTTTCTTCTCTCTCGCTCTCCTGGTAGCGACCATATGACGCCTTAATCAAGATAAAAATATGGATGTATTGACCGAACCCGCTTGTTATACTGAGCTGGGGAACGTTGGCCCCGTTCCAACTTATAATTGTTATAAGACAGAGCAGGAAATTGGGGAATACCAGATTTCCCATGCCGCCCAAACGAAGAAAGTGCATGCTGATGCATCTTCTTCGGGTGTGTTCATTACAGAGAACTGTTTCTCAGTATCCTTTACATCCTGGGAATGAGATACCGGATCAGGATCCCGTATATGTAATCTGTTACGTGGGCTTCAGAAAGGTAGAGAACTGAGAATGGGTGATAAGTTTCATGAGACAGAAAACGGTGCAAGTGTTGCATCTAAGTCTGTTGGTCACTATCTCCCTGTATTACCAGAATACATTGATTCCGAACGAATATTATTAGATACCGAACCTGATATACAACATCATATCAGTCTCTTTATTAGTAAAGAAAGGATATAATTTTGTGTTGTTGGATAATGTTTTGAACATTTCCTATATCAAGAGTTGATCGGTTCAGGCACGTTATCTAAAAGCATTGACGTTCTAAATCAAACTACGGTTCTTAGTATACGGAACACACACGAGAGGAAGAGTTCAGAAATGAACGAATCCTTCTTGAGGCATTGTAGACTAGGTCATATCAATGCGACCCAACTAGCTGAAGTTACATTAAGATGCATATTTAAATTTGTTTGAATTTACATCTTTTGAAACTTGCCGGTCATGTCACAAAGATAAGATGACCATAGATCTGTTTATTGGAAACAGAGAAAGAGTTAGTGAACTCTTGGGATTGATACATGATGATGTATGAAGGTCCCCTGTCTACACATGCCAAGACCGGTTCTTTGTACTTCATTATATTCACTGATGATCTCTCAAGATTCAGACATATGTTCCTGTTGAAACACAAGTCCGAAGCTTTTGAGATATTCACAGAATATAAATTAGAAGTAGAGAACCAACAATGGGTATAAGTATTATGTCCTTTGATGAGATCAGGGAGGAGAATACTTCAGCAAGGAATTCCTGGACTATTCTAAAAGAGAAAGAGATTCTCTCTCAGCATTACTCCTTCGTATATAACATAGCACGATGGTATATCGAGGCGGAGCAATCACACCCTATGAGATATGGTGTGCTCTATGATGAGTACTACTGAGTTGCCTATTTCCTTTTGGGAGTTATGCACTTGAGAAGCTGCATACCTATTGAATAGAGTTCAAATCAAATCGCTTTCCTGCCACTTCATATGTGATATGGAATGGGAAGAGCCCATATCTTAAGTATGTTAAGATTTGGGGTTGTCCGGCCTATATCTGAAAAACAAAACCCGGACAAGCTCGAGGTAAAGTCAGATCTGTGGAAGTTTGTTGGATATCCCAAGCATTCGCCAGGGAATATCTTCTACCTAACCGAGGAACAAAAGATGTTTTTGTTTCTCAACATGCCACCTTTATGAAAGGGAATTTCTTGTGAAGAAATTAGTGGTCATGAGGTAGAACTGGAAGGAGTTCCAGCTATACGAACTACAGCAGATGATTTGGTAGAACTAAAGGATTCAATAGTTTCCAACGAACCTCAGCCTCTCCGCCGATCTAATAGGGTTCCTCACCCACCTGAGAGATACTTCGGTTTCTCTATGACAGTGGGAGCGAGGATTGCATCATGAGATGATGACCCAACTAAGTTTCGAGCATGCCATCAGGAGTGGGACTCTGTAAGAATAGCTGGATGCTTAGTGATCTGAGATGGAATCCTTATACACCAACAAAGTATGGACTTTTGTTGCTTTATCTGAAGGGTTAAATGCCCATCAGGAGCAAGTATATCTTGAGAAGATTACTTGGTGTACATGGAAAAGTTGAGACTTTCAAAGCTATGCTTAAGTCCATCCAGATCCTACTTGCCACGGCTACATACCATGACTACGATATCTGGCGGTTGAGTGTCATGACTGCTTTTCTAAATGATGTTTTAGAAAAGAGCGTCTATAAGTACACAGCCAGAGGGCTTCGTAGACAGTGAGAGCAGCAGAAACGTGTGCAAGATGTTTTATGTGATAAAACAGGCATCGCGGAGTTGGAACATCTGTTTTGATGTGGTAGTCAAAGAGTTTGATTTCATCAAAATGATAGATGAACCTTGTATATACAAAAAAGGTAGTAGGGAGTATGGTGGTGATCCTCGTAGAGTACATGGATGACATACTCTTGATAGGGAAGGAGTTTCCTATGCTGCGCTCGGTCAATCTCCGCTTATCACAAGGATTCTCTATATAGGATCATAGTGATACCTCCTGAATCCTGGATTTTGGATCTATGAGATAGATCTAATTGGATGTTAGGATACTCACTAGTTATAGTGAGATGGTATCAATCGATCCTGGGGAGAATCAATGGAAAGGTTCTAGGGTGATAAGGACGACTAAATGTCAGTCGTAGGCATTGTCTTTACCCTCAGTGGAGGGACGGTATCTTGGAAGAGTTCCAAGCTAGATACCGTGACTTACTAGACGATTAAAGGCATGATACATCGTTACCAAGGATGCTACCAAAGAGGCAGTCTGGAAATATATAAGTTCATGAGATGAACTTCGTTCCTACCATTGTGTGACAATGGAGTTGTGGCTTTTGCCAAGGAACCCCCCGTCCCATCTGAAATCCAGATATAATTCTTAGGCAGTATCACCTGATCATGGAGATGGTTGATCTCCAGGGAGATCGAGGTTAGGAGAGTAGACACAGTGGACAACAGCGCGGATCCACTCACAAAGGCCTTTTTCCCAGTAGAGACTTTTATGGGATGGTTGAGTATGAGATACCTCAACCACAGCTAATTGTTGGGTATGTGATACCACAACAGATGGCCCAAGTGCAAGTGGGAGATTGTTAATTATATGTATGCCCTAGTGGCCATTACTGGACATACGATGTATATTGTAATGGATGCTTGGACATATATAGGGAGGACTTTCTTGCTCGACATGATAGTATGCTATCTGGTTGTACTTTATCTTAACATGTACTCTGACTGTCTCTATGTTACTTGTTGATAAAGCCTTTAGGATATGTACTCGACTACTGGGACTATGAAGAGATCATACTAGTGGGGCAACGGTAGTCGACGAGTATATGCTATAACTGTTCCTGTCGAGGGTGTATCGAGACAGGGCATCGATACACCAGAGTAGACTAGCGTATACGCATCTTGACCCATATGATGGGCGATGGATGATCCCATATCCATCGGTGTTTGACATCAAGGATGGTGTACGGGTGCTCAGTGGAGACTGGGTACACTAGACGGACTCGCCGAGAACTCCCAGATGGTATTATACCTTACGTCAGATGGCAGTTCTCAGGTGACACTGGTACAGAGCAGTCTGTTGACCCGAGATCGTCATAGAGTCTTGAGTGATTCCCACTGTGCTTTGATTTCCATCATACCACGTCCAAGAGGGTGTGCAAAAAGGAGGCTTTTTTTAGTGTATATGCCCTAGAGGCCATTACTGTATCATACTAGTTTGTATATTAGTTAATGGAAGCTTGGGACATTCACCTTGTATAGACAATCTTGCTCAATATAGTAGTATGCTACTTGGTTTATTTCTACTTTAATGTGTACATGTGTTTATTTTAGTATATCACCTATACACATTAGTGGAGCCCTTAGGATCTTTGCTTGATTACCAGCGTTGTGATGGCAGTCACACTAGTGGAGGCTGGGTAATCCGCAAGCACATCCTTATGCAGGTCCCTAGTCATAGGACTATCGAGACAGGGCATCGATACTCCGGAGTAGACTAGCGTATGCGCTTCTCATCCCAGTGTAGCAGACGGTCTGTCCCACAGCCGTCAGTACGTCGTACTTGAGATAGTATGCGGGTGCTCGTTAGGTTATGAGTACACTGGACAGGACTCGTCGGGAACTGTTGGTTGGTACTATACCTATCGTCAGTTATCACTTCCTAGGTGACATGAGTACAGCTTAGTCCGCTGACTTGACACTGTCACTTCGTCTTGAGTGTGTTCCCACTGTACTTTGATTACTACCCTACCACGGCTCAAAGGAGTCGTGCAAACAGGAAGTTTTTGGGTGCAGTCCCGAAACACTTGGAGGCAGTGACGGTTAGAAAGGATTCGTCTCTCCCGGTATTGGGGGTTGACATCGCGCTGTGTCTAGGAGAGCCATTACACGAGTAGTCCCTGGCCAGGGCAAGCGAGATATACTGGTAGGTTTCCAGTGCTATCTCAGGGTGTTCTGGGCTACACTCCGACATGACTTGTGCCGCAATTAGGGGACTGACGTTTACCGCCCCCTAGGCCCGCCATGCGATGTATCAGACGAACAGACCGGACTGTATCGAGATTGTCACATTCAGGCTCAGTAGGAGTTCAGATGGGTTTCACCTCGTCCGTCTTCTTGTCGGCATCTACCTGGGGACTGTTACGCACAGCTAGTGCCGCTTGCGGTCTGTGGTTAAACCCACTGCCAGCGTAGTGTCGAGTCTTTAGAGTCCCACACAGAAAGCTATTCGCCTTTAGGCAAAAGAGTAGAGGTCGCATGGTTTTGCGACAGGTCGCATGGTTTTGCGACAGGGTTCGGTCACATCCGTGCACTTGTGCACGTTTGGTGTCCGGACAGTTAACACTAGCGGGATTTGGTTTAAGCCAGATCCTAGTGTACATTTTGTGATTGGTTTTATCTCGTTTGTATTCGTGTTCCTCGGAACGCGGATGCGGATGTGTATGCACAGTTGACAGAGAGACAGAGCCAGAGGATTCTCATTGGGGTTGTTGATTTTTGACTGTTGACTATTGACTTTTGGCTAAACCCTAATGAGAATAAGAAATTTAATTAACAATAATATTAATTAAGTATTATGGTGACATGGTTGTTGAGGGATTGACTTTGTTGACTTGTTGACTTTGTTGACCGGTTGACTAGGTTGGACTAGTTGACCATCATCATGACAATGGCTATCATTTCATGGCAAAGAATTTTGCTTGCTTGTTTGTTTTTGCAAAATGAGTGCATGAAATGATATAGCCATTTTTGACTTGAACCATTACATAATACTTGATTACTATTTTGTTATGATGGTTTTGGATTATGAGAGCTTGGAAGGCAAAAGAGTTACTTATTCTCTCATTTCATTTCTCTCTCTTGCTTGAGCTCTCCCTCTTGCTCTTCCTCTTGCTCTCTCTCTAGCTCAAGGCAACACCCTCTCATGAGTTGAGAAACATTGCCTTAGAGATAAAAGAAAACCCAAATCACTTCTCTACTCATCCTAGTTCACAAGATTTAGCAAACAAAGTGTTCTAGTTTCTTCAAGTTCGAAGAAGAAGCCAAAGGTAGAAGCTTTCAGGTGGATCCATCTTCGGCGCAAGGAGACGACGAGGTGAGGCCGATCCATACACCGGAATGAGTTGAAGACGAAGGAGTTCAATAAAGGTATAGCCCCCTAACCGAGTAGGAAAAACTCTAGTTAGGTTGTTAGGTAGTTGTTTAACAAAGATCCGTATTTTGAGTCCATATTACCACCTCTTGAAAAATCATTTTTCATCATTTCCGCAAGCCCGTAAGTACCGGGAGAGGTAACGTGGACTTACAGTGGTATCAGAGCCTAGTTAAACACTATCTAACATGTTAGCAAAGTAACTAGAAGTTCGATCGAAGAAAAAGTCGCAAAACGAACCCGTAAAATCAAGTTTCCGCCGATTTTTTTTCTGTCCAAAAAATGATAAATCTTATCTTAAAAATCGACTCAGGCTTTTGTTAAAACACCCAAGAAATTTGGTCCATCGAATCGGTCAAAGCGCCATGGAAACGCGGCGGGAGAATGCTCCCGCAACGGTTCCGTGGCCGAGTTGACTCGGTCGAGGAAAAGTTTTCTTGCAGAGTGTTTCTGGGGCAGTTTTGGGATTTTTGGGATATGTTTTCTCTGCCCAGATTTTACAGAAAGAAAAATTAGTTTTTGGGGCTTGAAAATCCGTATTTTGATCGAACTTCTAAAGACTTAAGCTGACGGGTATATATCTGTGATGTGTTATATGTATTGAACGTCCGCTAATCGCTATACGTCGATCAGTGGGGGTTATACATATCTGTGATCTGTAATGTTGATGGAATGTCTATATGAATTCATTGGATTGTCGCGGATGAATAGCCGGGGGGTTGTGAGATGAGAGTTTTCTTTTATCTTTCAATTCATGTAATATGTAAATTGATGTAATATTATTTTTGGCCGCACAACCGGGTCGGGGTTGTAGCCGTCATTGTATAATTTCTTTTTACTGTTTTTGCTCCTAGGATAGACCCAAGGTGGGGTGCACAAACTACCGGGTATCTCGAAGTGCCGAGTGGCCTACTCACGTTGTTGAGGGAGGTTGCTCCGCTTCGGATATTTGGCGGGTAGTTTGCCGCACCCGTAAGGGTCTAGGGTGGGGTATTGGCTTTTCATCACGACCGTGTAATCCGCTTTTCATTATAGGCTCGTACGAATTGTGGATTCCTAGTATATCCAATGTGTTCATCTGTGATCTGAAATGGCTATCATTGCAATATATCTATATATGATATTATTTAGGCGTTGCTTATGTTTTGCATCCGCGCTAGTCCAGCCCCCACTCTGTCGTTAGTTAAGTAACCTAACGGGTAATGACGGGGCCCCGTGGCGAATGCGGATGGCATAAGCGTACGTCGTATTTTGGTTGTTTTCTGCAATGGTAGGATTAAATGATGGGACACATTGGAATTAATGCAGGAAAAATAAACCAAGTAAAAGTCGTTGGAACACTTTCAAAACCACTCGGTTTCTTTTCAAAATAACTTTTAAACGCGGAGCTTAAGCTATTCCTTTTAAAAGCTATCTCGTTCCATCGATTATATCAAGTTCACTACGTTCACGGTTTCGCCAAAACCATTCGTAGCCTTCCGTCGTTTCACATGGATGGTCAATAGTATTCAAGCTATGTTTGTTGGCCAAAGTCAAGACATAGTGATTGGTAGATATTGGGTATTCATATGCAGCATAGATAGATGTGTTGGTTTGGGGCAGTTGTTCTACCTTGTTGGCCAAAGTCAAGGGTATGTGCGGGTGGGCTCAAATTAACCTGGAGAATGAAGGGTAGAACTTGACATGTGACTTATGATTTGTTGGCCAAAGTCAAGGTCATAAGAGAATAGGGCAAAAATCCACATCGGGGGTTTCAAAAGAACTGAAACTTGCTAGCGCTGCATACCATTTGGAGTGTGATGATTCTGGTAGGATTCCTTCAGTTTTGTCACGCAATGATATTTGGATCCCGATCCTACTGTGAGTATATGCTACTCCTCGGGAAATTGATCACTTAACGATCAAGGCTATAAACCAAGTAGGTGTCTAGAAGGGTGTTAGCGGGGCTACGCCCCCTGGGAAAAGAAATTATTTAATTAAGGAACTT
Organism: Agapanthus africanus; assembly: GCA_030015575.1. NCBI lineage: Eukaryota > Viridiplantae > Streptophyta > Magnoliopsida > Asparagales > Amaryllidaceae > Agapanthus > Agapanthus africanus. The sequence goes on from JASDDO010000029.1 coordinate 225,207,398, forward strand.
TGTGAAAGCGTTGGAAAACCTCCCTCGAAATACCGACACCAGCCTGGCCGAACGGTTAAGAAAGTATTGTACGGTGAGATTGATCCTGACTAATTCTTCCTTTTTGGTTTGAGGAGGGATTCGAGAGACAGTGGGAGCCATCCTGTTTAGACAAATTAAAAACCACTCTAAACTTGCAAGAGCATCATGCTAAAGTGTTTCTTCTCTCTCTCCTAATTGCAGCGACCAAACATCATGACCGGACTTAAGTTATTACTAGATAAAAATATACTGACAGGGCCAAACTACAAAGATTGGCTCAGGAATGTCAAAATGGCAATCACTTATGACAAGTTGGGGTATCTCCTTACCACCAAAGCTCCCCCTATCCCAGGTCCCACCTCCAGCATCGCGAATAAGGAAATCCGTAAGACTTGGGAGATCGATTGCGCGAAGGCCAAGTGCCTCATGCTTGCCTCTATGGACAATGAACATAAGAGGAGGCATGAGAATATGGACCTCGAATCTATATTTCTCCATACAAAAGAACTGTATGGAGAGCAATCTCGTATCGCCAGATACGAAGTGTCGAAGAAGTTGTTTTCGGCAAAATTGGCCATCGGATCATCGGTAGCGGAACACGTGCTTAAGATGATTGGCTTCATTGAGGAGCTCGCTGACCTTGGGACCACGTTGGAGAATGATCTCTATACGGACTTGATTCTTCAGTCCCTTCCTTCCACTTACGCCCAGTTCATCCTGAATTTCAACTTGCAAGAAAAGGAAGTTGAACTTTCAGAGCTTATCAACATGCTGAGGAGTGCAGAAGGCACCCTACAGAAAGGTAGGGAAACATCCACTTTGTTTGTAAGAGGATCTTCCTCTTCTAGGTCCAAGGCGAAAGCCAAGGGAAAGAAGAAGAAAACCCCCGCCAAACCAAGGGGCGGTGTTAGTAAGGTAGATACGAAGGGAAAGGCAAAAGCCACAAAGGTAGAGGGCAAGCTTGTGGATAAGGAAGAATGCTTTTACTGTCACAAGAGTGAACACTGGAAGAAAGATTGCAGGGCTTGGAAAGCCAGAACACAGGATCTGAAGCAAGTTGCGGCTTCAGCTTCAGGTGTGTATGTTATTGAAAACTGTCTATCAATAAACTCTACTTCCTGGGTATTAGATACCGGATCAGGATCTCATATCTGTAATTCTTTGTAGGCGTTGAGAAACCGTAGGGTTTTGAAGGCAGGTAACATGACCCTCAAAGTTGCAAACGGAGCTAGCATGGATGCTAAGGCCGTGGGGGACTATCACCTAGGAATGTCAGATGGACATGTTTTGGTTTTACGTAATTGCTTTTTTGTACCAAACGCAACTTGTAATATCATTTCTGTATCTTTGATTTCTAAAGAAGGTTATGAATTTGCGTTTGTAAGTAATGTTGTAAACATTCACCTTAATCAAGTTCTGATTGGGTCAGGTACATTAAGCAATGGTATATACATATTAAACCAACCATAGATTTTCAATGTCCAGAATACACACAAAAGAAAGCCTCCAGAAATAAATCAGACTTTCTTATGGCATTGTAGACTGGGTCACATCAATGAGAGAAGGTTGACGAAGTTACATACAGAAGGATATTTGGATCCGTTCGAATATCAATCGTATGCCACTTATCAATCCTGTCTCAAAGGAAAGATGACAAAGACTCCGTTCACTAGACACGGAGTAAGAGCGAGCGAGCTCTTGGGACTCGTACACAACGACGTGTGCGGTCCAATGTCTACACATGCGCGAAGCGGTTATTCTTACTTCATTACTTTTACGGATGACTTTTCAAGGTACGGTTATGTCTTCTTAATGAAACATAAATCCGAAGCCTTTGGAAAATTCCAGGAATATAAGAATGAAGTAGAAAAATAAACCGGCAAAATTATCAAGACACTAGGATTTGATCGAGGTGGTGAATACTTGAGTGCCGAGTTCCTGGATTACTTAAAAGAGAATGGAATTCTCTCTCAGCTTACTCCTCTATACACTCCGCAACATAATGGTGTATTGGAGAGACGGAACCGAACCCTATTGGATATGGTACGGTCCATGATGAGTAACGCTGAGTTACCGCGATCATTATGGGGATAAGCACTAGAATCTGCTGCATACCTTTTGAACCGAGTTCCAATTAAGACTGTGCCTACTACACCATATCAGATGTGGTGTGGGAAGAGACCCTATCTTAATCACATTAAGACATGGGGATGTCCAGCTTTTGTCAAAAAGCAGCATGCGGACAATCTCGAGGCACGCTCAGTACAGTGCAAGTTTGTGGGATATCCAAAGAACTCTAAGGGATATTTCTTCTATTGCGAAGAGGAACAAAAGATTTATGTTTCTCGTCATGCGCATTTCTTGGAAACTGAGTTTTTGGAAAATCAGATAAGTGGGAGCACAATAGAACTGGAAGAAATTCCAGAACCACAAGCTATTTCTGAAAGCTTAGTAGAACCAGAGGGTTCGAAAGATCATGACATTCCTACGCCACTCCGCAGGAGTAGTAGGCAGTCTCATCCACCCGAGAGATACTACGGTTTTCTCATAGACGGGGATAAAGAGGATTGCATCATTGATTATGATGAACCGACTAGCTCCCAGCAGGCCATTCAGAGCGTTGACTCGGTAAAATGGCTGGATGCAATGCGGACCGAAATGGAGTCCATGTACACCAACAAAGTATGGACGTTGGACGTTGCACCAGATTGGGTAAAACCCGTAGGATGCAAGTGGATCTTCTAAAGGAAGATTGGTGTAGATGGACAGGTTGAGACCTATAAAGCTTGACTGGTTGCAAAGGGCTTTCGTCAAAGACCTGGTTTGGACTATGACGAGACTTTTTCTCCAGTAGCTATGCAGAAATCCATTCGGATCCTTCCTGCCATTACTGCCTTCCACGATTATGAGATTTGGCAGATGGACGTAAAGGCCGCTATTCTAAATGGAAATTTGGAGGAGTGTGTTTATATGGACCAACCAGAGGGTTTCATTCAAAGTGGGAGCAGCCGAAAGGTGTGCAAGTTGCTTAAGTCCATCTACGGACTAAAGCAGGCATCACGGAGTTGGAACATCTGTTTTGATGAGACGGTTAAAGAATTTGGCTTTATAAAAAATCCAGATGAACCATGCATCTATAGTAGATTTGTAGCGAGAACTATTGTATTGCTCGTTTTGTTAGTTATATGTATGCCTTAGAGGCCATTACTATACATAGGATGTATATTGTAGTGGATGCTTGGACATATATAGGGAAGACTTTCTTGCTCGACATGATAGTATGCTATCTGATTGCTCTTTACCTTAACGTGTACACTGATTGTCTCTCTGTTACATGTTGGTAAAGCCCTTAGGATGTGTACTTGACTACCTGGACTATGATGCGGATCATACTAGTGGGGACATGGTAGTCCATAAGTACATCCTTCAAGGTCCCTAGTCGTGGGTGTATCGAGACGGAGCATCGATATACCAGAGTAGACTAGCATATACCTTCTCGACCCATACAGATGGGCGATGGATGATCCCATATCCATTGGTGTTTGACATCAGAGATGATATACGGGTGCTCAGTGGAGACTGGGTACACTGGACGGACTCGCCGAGAACTCCCAGATGGTATTATACCTTACGTCAGATGGCAGTTCTCTGGTGACACTGGTACGGAGTAGTCTGTTGACCCGAGATCGTCATAGAGTCTTGTATGGTTCCCACTGTGCTTTGATTTCCATCTTACCACGTCCAAGAGGGCATGCAAAACGGTGGTTTTTGGGTACAGTCCCGAGTCACATGGAGGCAATGAGCGATAGGAGGGGATTCGTCTCTCCCGGTATAGGGGGTTGATGTTGCGCTGTGTTCGATTGGCTATAACCGGAAATCCCTGGCCAGGGTTGCTGAGATTTACTGGTAAGTGTTACCAGTAGTTTCTCGAATTGTTATAGACCTCATATCGACACGACTTATCGAGCTATTGGGGTCTGACGTTTACCACCCCTAGGCGAGATATGCGATATATCAGTTGACGAGATCGAACTGTACGGTAAGTGTTACTGGTTGGATTCACAGGAGTATGAGCGGTCTTGCTCGTCGATCTTCTGATCGCTCAATACCCGGGTGCCCGTTACGTTTAGCAGACCGCTTGCGGCTTGTGGGTGATTGATATGATCATCACCTGCTGCCGGCGTATTGACGAGTCTTTAAAGTCCTACACAGAGGTTTCCTGGCTCAAGCGAAACGAAATAGGAGCGCATATGAGATATGTGCGGGACCGAGAATAATGTGTGTATGTGATACCGTATTCCATTCTCGCGATAAATGTATCGATTGGTTGTATGCGATATAACCTAGTTATCGATTCAAGCATTGATTCGATAAACCGATACATAGGATACTAGTCGGTTATATGCGATATGACCGGATCGTTAAATCAAGTGTTGATTTAATGATTTAATGTATAATTATATATTTGATATATTACTTTGCATTAACTAGTATTGGTTCACTTTAAATGGATTTTCTCACTTGGATGTACAAGTTGTATATGTGATATACTTTTTGTGCAAATGATTGTATCATGTTTGATGATACATGTTTGCTAGGGTTTTTGTGTAAAGATCAAACCATGGTTACATGTTAATGGTTAGGGTTTTGATTTATTCATTTATTTATTTGTTTATTCTTTTTGGAAAATAAATGGCATGAAAAGAAAATGGTGGCTTGATTTGTATTCTAGTTGAAGCTTCATGAAGCTTTGACCTAAGTGACCATTTTTGTCTCATGCTTGACCCTAACCATTCCCACTAACCCTAGTTTAGTCTCTACACTTGACCATGGTTGGTAGATGATAAGTATTATTATTATTTTCATTTTACTTAATACTTATCATAACATTATCTTCTTCTTCTTCTTCAAGATGAAGAAGCTTGACTTCATCAATGGTGGATTGATGAAATGAGTGAGAAATCCAATTCTAAAGTGAACCCACCTCCTATTTCTTCATCCTCTACCACTTGCCAAGTAGTATAGGGTGTTTTCTTCACAAGTTTCATGACTTGGTGAAGTGGGAGCTTGATCTAGTGATGCCTCGACGTAGATCATCTTCGGCATCGACATCGACGACCTAGCCCGCCCATTTCTCTGACGAAGCCGACGCAAGAGTCCGGGATCCGATTTGGACAGCGAAGGGACATCATTGTGGAGCTATGGAGGTGGAGCACCGGATCTACAAAGGTTGTATTTCCGTTCTTGTAGTTAATTTGTTAACTAGTTGCTTTGTCGCCTAAAATTCTAGTTAACGATCCGTAGTCTAAGGTTTCTCGGCAACGTAAAATTTGAAATTGGCATGGTTGATGCCTTGTGAGACCTCTTGAGAGTGCCTAGGAACCCTACAGTGGTATCAGAGCTACTAGACATTGGATGTCGACCTATGGGGGGTTCGCACTGTGTGACAGTGTGGCGAAGTATAGGCTCTTACCCCCAGGGTGTCCCGAGACCGGAAGGTGTTCCGGCGGGTTGTAGTCCTCGCGAGGGGGCATGCGTAAAAAGTAGCTGCTGAGAGACCCGTTGGTGCCACGGCGACCCCATTGGATGGGATTGCTGCCTGACCTACATTGGTATCAGAGCCTAGCTAGAGCCTTAGGCGATCCGTAGACGCAGTTTGAAGTCCGAACGAACCAAAACCCGAACCCAAAACATGCTCTCTGGACTTTTTCTAAAAACTGGGTTTTTTCCAGATTAAAAATTTCTAAAAAATTCAGCAGGGTCCTATTAGAATTACTGTGAAATTCGTAGGGCTAATTCGTCAAAAGTGCGGCGGAACCGCGGCAGAAGCCTGGCTTCTGCGGCGGTTCCGCGGCCGTTTGATGACGTCACCCTTCCTATTTTGCACAGTAATTCCTCTTTCACATTGCTGAGTTTTATAGGAATTTTTAATATTTATTCAAGAGTTGAATTTTCTGGGGTTGTTTTGGGGATTCGGTGTTTCGATCGGAGTATCAGATTTTGTCTATGTGGCTTTCATGATAATTATAGAATATGTTAAAAAGTTCGACCGGATATAAATACCCAATTTTTCCCCTGTCGGGAAATTTCCAAGTGTTGGATTTTTCCGTGGTTTAACGACGTTCTAAGTAGTGCAAGTAACTCGATGGACCCTCTAGAAGACAACAAACATTAACTCGATTATGTGACCGTCTTGAACTGCCCTTTGAACCTTCGGGTTTGGGGCAGTACGGCGTGCCACATGTGAGGCGTTGCCTTGACCCTTCTACGGCTGGACCGTTGGTACTGAGGCACGAACTGAATGCTGTTAGACTTATTTCATGTGTTGAGCCGTATCGGGAAAACTTGGGTGTTCGAATGTTCGATCGAAAAGTTTAACATTTTCTATTTATCCGGAATGTGATACAATAATTGGAATTCACAATAAGTTATGAGATAACTGAATGAATGTTATAAACACAGCACTTTAGTCTCACTTGATCGGTTGCTACGGAATTTTGATGTGATCAAAAATCCGTCGCAATCACGTAGCGTACGCGGATACTCGCCGGGTAAACTTAATAGACAGCCTCACTCCATAGCCCCGACCAAGTGACTGTAGGAGAACCCCGTCGCCGAAAGCATCCGTTCGGGTGCTCACGGCAGCGGTGTTCCGCCTTGGTGCACTTCGTCGACGGTATCAGGGGTGCGGCCGCCTACTAAAGTTTGCGATGAGCATTCGATCAGGATGTCGGGAATTTTGTTGAATTGCCCGACTTAAAATTGAAAAGTGTTTTCGATTTTGAGACTAAAATGCGGGGTTTATAATTGTTAGGCATGTGATGTTTAAGGTATTCATTTGATTAGGCATGTGATGTCTATGCACGTTGCGGATTCCAACTGTTGTAGTTTTACACTTTCTTTTCTGTGACCGTAAGTGTAATATGTGATATCGCCGGTTTCGTTGCTATATGTCAATGACAATTGGGATGCGCATATTTACTTACGTTGATGACATATGATGTTATGTGTTGCTGGATATGTTATATTGGATCGTCGTGTTTGAATAGCCGTAGGTTTTTATGTGAGATGAGTGTTTTTCATTTTCATTCATGTAAAAACATGTATGTAATATTCTTATATTGGGGCACTTCCAGGTTGCGGAAGATGTCACCCTTTGTATATTATTTACTTTTCCGCACTAGGATAGACCCAAGGAGGAGGGCACAAGTAACCGGGTTCTGGGGTCCAGTGGGAGACCAACTCGAGGAGTCGAGTCCGGGTCTCCTAACTCCAGAATTGGTAGGGTTGCTTGCCGCTCTCGTAGGGGTCTAGGGGTGTGGGTTTGGCTATTCATCACGACCGTGGAATCCGTGTTTTATACTGGCTCGTATTGAAAACACGGACGTCCTAGTATATCCAATATTTCATATGTTTCTTCTGCTGCGATATCTGTGATGTGATCGTGTGATATGTTCTGTGATGGATACTGTATATAGTATTTATGATATATTATATTGACGTTACTTATGTTTTACACCCGTGCTAGCCCTGTCCCGCTCTGCCGTTAGTTACCTAACCTAACGGTACACGAGGGGACATCGAAGCGAATGCGGATGGCATAAGTGTACGTCGTATTTATCTGTGATGTTTAGGTATATAAATGATGGGACTTCATTAATGTGATTAATGAAATAAAAGAAACCTAAGATATTGTAGAATCGAATTTCAAAATAAAACAGGTAGCTACAGTTCTTTCTTTGCACAGCGGTATATGTGATATATCCTGCACCTTATTCGATGAGGAAAGGACCGAGATCCCTTCACAGGGAGTGACTCCTTCAGCAATAACTGGCAGATGCTACACACTCGGTTTGTCTTCTGATTGCTTTTTAGAGTTTTTGCTTTGCACAGTGATATATATGATATATCCCGCACCTCATTCGACGAGGAAAGGGCCGACGATCCCTTCACCGGGATTGACCCCTTTAGCAAAACTAGAAAAGCCTCAGAAACACTCCATTTTAAAATCATTTGATTCTACAACGATATAAAGTTCATTACGCAAAAGGTTTTCTTAAAAACCTGACGTAGCCCTCCGTCATTTCAGATAAGTCCTAGTTAGTATTGGTGCTGCGTTTGTTGACTCAGTCAAGGCGTAGTGTGCGGTAGCTGATTAGTGCTTATCTGCAAAGAATATGATGCGATTGGATTAGGGTAGTCGTGCGGCCTTGTTGACTCAGTCAAGGGTCGTGCGGGTGGGTTTAATTCAATCAAGAAATGACGGGTTGAACTTTACTTGTGGTCTATGATTTGTTGACTCAGTCAAGGTCATAGATCGCTTGGGGCAAAATATTATCGGGAATTTCAAGTGTTGAAATTTGCAATGAGATTGCATACCTTCTATGAGATAGTTGGATCCCGATACCCGCTGCGAGTAAGAGTTACTCCTGGGAGAGTTTTACACATTACAATTAGCCGATCAAGTAGGTGTCTAGAAAGGTGTTAACGAGGTTACGCCTCTGGGAAAATGAGGTTTACATTAATTAGGTTCGTGCGAAAGCACGGGGGACCTCCCTCAAAGTACCGACACTGGCCTGGCTGAAAGATTGGCGAACTTGTAGTTTGTAATTAATCCCGGCTAGTCTTTCCTTTTAGGGTTTGAAGGAAGATTTGATAAAAACAGTGGGAGCCATCCTGATTAGATAAAATAATAACCAATCTGATCTTGCAAGAGCATACGCTGAGTGTTTTCTTCTCTCTCTCTCCAGGTAGCGACCATATCACGCCTTAATCAAGATAATAATACGGAATATTGACCGAACCCGATTGTTATACTGAGCTGGGGAACGTTGATCCCGCTCCAACATATAATTGTTATAAGACAGAGCAGGAAATTGGGGAATACCAGATTTCCCGTGCCGCCCAAACGAAGAGAGTGCATGCTGATGCAACATCTTCGGGTGTGTTCATTACATAGAACTGTTTCTCTGTATCCTTTACGTCCTGGGTATGTGATACCAGATCAGGATCCCAGATATGTAATCTGTTACATAGGACTATAGAAAGGTAGAAGACTGAGAACGGGTGATAAGTTTCATGAGGCAGAAAACGGGGCAAGAGTTGCAGCCAAGTCTGTTGGTCACTGTCACCCTGTATGACCAATACATTGATTCTGAACGAATGTTATTAGATACCGAACCTGATATACAAAATCATATCAATTTCTTTATAAGTAAAGAAATGATAAAATTTTGTATTGTTGGAATATGTTTTGAGCATTTCCTATATCAAAAGTTGATCGGTTCAGGCACGTTATCTAAAAGCATTGATGTTCTAAATCAAACTACAGTTCTTAGTATACGCAACACACAAAAGTGGAAGAGTTCAGAAATGAACGAATCCTTCTTAAGTCATTGTAGACTAGGTCATATCAATGCGACCCGACTAGCTGAAGTTACATTTAGATGCATATTTAAATCAGTTTGAATTTACATCTTGTGAAACTTGCCAGTCATGTCACAAAGATACGATGACCATAGCTCTGTTTACTGGAAGCAGAGAAAGAGTTAGTAAACTCTTGGGATGATACATGATGATGTATGTAAGGTCCCCTGTCTACATATGCCAGGACTGGTTCTTTGTACTTCGTTACATTCTCTGATGATCTCTCGAGATTCAGACATATGTTCCTGTTGAAACACAAGTCCGAACCTTTTGAGATATTCACAGAATATAAGTTAGAAGTAGAGAACCAAAATACGGTTATAAGTATTATGTCCTTTGATGAGATCAAGGAGGAGAATACTTGAGCACGGAATTCCTGGACTTTTCTAAAGGAGAATGAGATTCTCTCTCAGCATTACTCCTCCGTATACACCATAGCACGATGGTATATCGGGGCGGAGCAATTACACCCTATATGATAAGGTGTGCTCTATGATGAGTACTACTGAGTTACCTATTTCCTTATTGGGAGTTATGCACTTGAGAAATTGCATACCTATTGAATAGGGTTCAAATCAAATCAGTTGCCTACCGCTTCATATGTGATATGGAAAGGGAAGAGCCCATATCTTAAGTTGGTTAAGATTTGGGGTTGTCCAACCTTTGTCTGAAAACAAAATCCGGACAGGCTCGAGGCAAGGTCTGTAATGTAGAACTGGAATGGTTCCAGCTATACAAACTACAGCAGATGATTTGATAAAACCAAAGGATTCAATAGTTACCAATGAACCTCAGCCTCTCCGCCGATCTAGTAGGGTTCCTCACCCACCTGAGAGATACTTCGGTTTCTCTATGACAGTGGGAGCGAGGATTGCATCATGAGATGATGACCCAACTAGTTTCGAGCTGGCCATCAGGAGTGGGACTCTGTAAGAATGGCTGGATGCTTAGCGATCTGAGATGGAATCCATGTACACCAACAATGTATGGAATTTGGTTGCTACATCTGAAGGGTTAAATCCCCATTAGGAGCAAATATATCTTGAGAAGATTACTTGGTGTAGATGGAAAAGTTGAGACTTTCAAAGCTAGACTTGTTAAAGCCTTTCGTCATCGACCAGGTGTGGATAATGATGAAACCTTTTTCAAGTAGCTATGCTTAAGTCCATCCAGATCCTACTTGCCACGGCTACATACCATGACTACGATATCTGGCGGTTGGGTGCCATGACTGCTTTTCTAAATGATGTTTTAGAAGAGAACGTCTATAAGTACACAGCCAGAGGGCTTCGTAGACAGTGGGAGCAGCGGAAACGTGTACAAGATGCTTTATAGGATAAAGCAGGTATCGCGGAGTTGGAACATCTGTTTTGATGTCTTAGTCAAAGAGTTTGACATCATCAAAATGGTAGATGAACCTTGTATAAACAAAAAGGTAGTAGGGAGTATGGTGACGATCCTCGTAGAGTACGTGGATGACATACTCTTGATAAGAAAGGAGTTTCCTAATCTACGCTCGGTCAATCTCCGCTTATCACAATGATTCTCCATGCAGGATCAAAAGTGATACCTCCTAAATCCTAGATTTTGGATCTATGAGATAGATCTAATTGGATGTTAGGATTCTCACTAGTAGTAGTGAGATGGTATCAACCGATTCTGGGAAGAATCACTGGAAGGGTTCCAGGGTGATAAAGACGACTGAAAGTCAGTCACAGGCATTGTCTTTACCCTCAGTAAAGGGACGGTATGTTGGAAGAGTTCCAAGCTAGATACCGTGGCATACTAGACGATAAAGGATGGATACATCGCTACTTAAGATGCTACCAAAGAGGCAGTCTGGGTGTATATTAGTTCATGAGATGAACTTCGTTCCTTCCTTTGTGAGATAATGGAGTTGTGGCTTATGCCAAGGAACGCCGGTCCCATCAGCGATCCAGACATATTCTAAAGCAGTATCACCTGATCATGGAGATGGTTGATCTCCAGGGTGATTGAGGTTAGGAGAGTAGACTCAGAGGACAACACAGTGAATCCATTCACGAAGGCCTATTCCCAGAGAGAGACTTTTATAGGATGGTTGAGTATGAGATACTGCAACCACTGCTACAGATGGCCCTAGTGCAATTGGGAGATTGTTAGTTATATGTACGCCCTAGAGGCCATTACTATACATAGGATGTATATTGTAGTGGATGCTTGGACATATATAGGGAAGACTTTCTTGCTCGACATGATAGTATGCTATCTGGTTGCTCTTTACCTTAACGTGTACACTGATTGTCTCTCTGTTACATGTTGGTAAAGCCCTTAGGATGTGTACTTGACTACCTGGACTATGATGCGGATCATACTAGTGGGGACATGGTAGTCCATAAGTACATACTTCAAGGTCCCTAGTCGTGGGTGTATCGAGACGGGGCATCGATATACCAGAGTAGACTAGCGTATACCTTCTCGACCCATACAGATGGGCGATGGATGATCCCATATCCATTGGTGTTTGACATGAGAGATGATATACGGGTGCTCAGTGGAGACTGGGTACACTGGACGGACTCGCCGAGAACTCCCAGATGGTATTATACCTTACGTCAGATGGCAGTTCTCTGGTGACACTGGTACAGAGTAGTCTGTTGACCCGAGATCGTCATAGAGTCTTGTGTGGTTCCCACTGTGCTTTGATTTCCATCTTAGCACGTCCAAGAGGGCATGCAAAATGGTGGTTTTTGGGTACAGTCCCGAGTCACATGGAGGCAATGAGCGATAGGAGGGGATTCGTCTCTCCCGGTATAGGGGGTTGATGTTGCGCTGTATTCGATTGGCTATAACCGGAAATCCCTGGCCAGGGTTGCTGAGATTTACTGGTAAGTGTTACCAGTAGTTTCTCGAATTGTTATAGACCTCATATCGACACGACTTATCGAGCTATTGGGGTCTGACGTTTACCACCCCTAGGCGAGATCTACGACATATCAGTTGACGAGACCGGACTGTACGGTAAGTGTTACTGGTTGGATTCACAGGAGTATGAGCGGGAGTATGAGCGAGCTTGCTCGTCGATCTTCTGATCGCTCAATACCCGGGTGGCCGTTACGTTTAGCAGACCGCTTGCGGCTTGTGGGTGATTGATATGATCATCACCTGCTGCCGGCGTATTGACGAGTCTTTAGAGTCCTACACAGAGGTTTCCTGGCTCAAGCGAAACGAAATAGGAGCGCATATGAGATATGTGCGGGACCGAGAATAATGCGTGTATGCGATACCGTATTCCATTCTCGCGATAAATGTATCGATTGGTTGTATGCGATATAACCTAGTTATCGATTCAAGCATTGATTCGATAAACCAATACATAGGATAATATTCGGTTATATGCGATATGACCGGATCGTTAAATCAAGTGTTGATTTAATGATTTAATGTATAATTATATATTTGATATATTACTTTGCATTAAATAGTATTGGTTCACTTTAAATGGATTTTCTCACTTGGATGTACAAGTTGTATATGTGATATACTTTTTATGCAAATGATTGTATCATGTTTGATGATACATGTTTGCTAGGGTTTTTGTTTAAAGATCAAACCATGGTTATATGTTAATGGTTAGGGTTTTGATTTATTCATTTATTTATTTGTTTATTCTTTTTGGAAAATAAATGGCATGAAAAGAAAATGGTGGCTTGATTTGTATTCTAGTTGAAGCTTCATGAAGCATTGACCTAAGTGACCATTTTTGTCTCATGCTTAACCCTAACCATTCCCACTAACCCTAGTTTAGTCTCTACACTTGACCATGGTTGGTAGATGATAAGTATTATTATTACTTTCATTTTACTTAATACTTATCATAACATTATCTTCTTCTTCTTCTTCTTCTTCAAGATGAAGAAGCTTGACTTCATCAATGGTGGATTGATGAAATGAGTGAGAAATCCAATTCAAAAGTGAACCCACCTCCTATTTCTTCATCCTCTACCACTTGCCAAGTAGTATAGGGTGTTTTCTTCACAAGTTTCATGACTTGGTGAAGTGGGAGCTTGATCTAGTGATGCCTCGACGTAGATCATCTTCGGCATCGGCATCGACGTAGATCATTTCTCTGACGAAGCCGACACAAGAGTCCGGGATCCGATTTGGACAGCGGAGGGACATCATTGCGGAGCTATGGAGGTGGAGCACCGGATCTACAAAGGTTGTATTTCCGTTCTTGTAGTTAATTTGTTAACTAGTTGCTTTGTCGCCTAAAATTCTAGTTAACGATCCGTAGTCTAAGGTTTCTCGGCACCGTAAAATTTGAAATTGGCATGGTTGATGCCTTGTGAGACCTCTTGAGAGTGCCTAGGAACCCTACACGTTTTGTACGTGGATGACATTCTCTTAAAAGGAAATGACATTCCTATGCTACAATCTGTCAAAGGGTTCTTGTCACACAGGTTCTCCATGAAATACCTGGGTGATGCCTCATCCATTCTGGGGATCCGGATCTATCGTGACAGATCCAAGAGGATACTGGGACTCTCACAGTCCAGGTACATCGACATCATACTGAAAAGATTCAGTATGGAAGATTCCAAGCGCGGTAATCTACCGGCTTGTCACGGGATCACCCTTTCCAAAGAGATGTCTCCCAAGACTGATTTGGAAAGGGACCGCATGTCTATTATACCCTACGTTTCTGCGATAGGCTCTGTAATGTATGCGATGTTGTTTACCAGACCAGATGTAGCTTATGCACTGAGTGTGGTAAGCCGGTATGAGTCAAACCCTGGGGAGAAACACTAGATAGCGGTAAAGAACATTCTCAAGTACCTGAGAAGGACTAAGGAGATGTTCTTGGTGTATGGCGGAAAAGACCTCCAGATCGAGGCCTTTGCTGACTCCAGCTTCTAGAGTGACAAGGATGATTCCAAGTCCATGTCAGGATATGTCTTTAACCTCAATGGGGAGGCGGTGCGTTGGAAGAGTTCCAAACTGGAAAACGTTGCTAACTCGACGATGGAAGCGGAATATATCGCTGCTGCAGATGCCGCAAAAGAAGTCGTCTAGATAAGGAAGTTCCTAACTGAACTTCAGGTGGTTCCATCCATTGTTGATCCAATACCTCTGTATTCGACAACAACGGGGCTATAGCTTTAGCGAAGGAATACAGGTCCCATCAGAGATCCAGACACATCTTAAGGCGGTATCACCTGATCAGGGAGATCGTGGGCCGCCAGGAGATCGAGGTTCGGAGAGTTTCTATGGAAGATAACACTGCTGATCCAATCACAAAGGCCTTACCCCAGACTCAGTTCGAGCGGCTAATCGAGATGATAGTTCTTCGATACGCTAGTACATGGCCTTAGTGCAAGTGGGAGATTGTTAGTGTATATGCCCTAGAGGCCATTACTGTATCATACTAGTTTGTATATTACTTAATGGAAGCTTGGGATATTTATCTTGTATAGACAATCTTGCTCAATATAATAGTATGCTACTTGGTTTGTTTCTACTTTAATGTGTACATGTGTTTATTTTAGTATATCACCTATACACATTAGTGGAGCCGTTAGGATCTTTGCTTGATTACCAGCGTTGTGATGGCAGTCACACTAGTGGGGGCTGGGTAATCCACAAGCACATCCTTATGCAGGTCCCTAGTCGTAGGACTATCGAGACAACGCATCGATACTCCGGAGTAGACTAGCGTATGCACTTCTCATCCCAGTGTGGGAGACGGTCTGTCCCACAGCCGCCAGTACGTCGTACTTGAGATAGTATGCGGGTGCTCGTTAGCTTACGAGTACACTGGACAGGACTCGTCGGGAACTGTTGGTTGGTACTATACCTATCGTCAGTTATCAGTTCCCAGTTGACATGAGTACAGCTTAGTCCGCTGACTTGACACTTTCACTTCGCCTCGAGTGTGTTCCCACTGTACTTTGAATACTACCCTACCACGGCTCAAAGGAGTCGTGCAAACAGGTAGTTTTTGGGTGCAGTCCCAAAGCACTTAGAGGCAGTGACGGTTAGAAAGGATTCGTCTCTCCCGGTGTTGGGGGTTGACATCGCGCTGTGTCTAGGAGAGCCATTACACGAGTAGTCCCTGGCCAGGGCAAGCGAGATATACTGGTAGGTTTCTAGTGCTATCTCAAGGTGTTCTGGGCTACACTCCGACATGACTTGTACCGCTATTAGGGGACTGACGTTTACCGCCCCCCTAAGCCCGCCATGCGATGTATCAGACGAACAGACCGGACTGTATGGAGATTGTCATATTCAGGCTCAGTAAGAGTTCAGATGGGTTTCACCTCGTCTGTCTTCTTGTCGGCATCTACCTGGGGACCGTTACTCACAGCTAGTGCCGCTTGCGGTCTGTGGTTAAACCCACTGCCAGCGTAGTGTCGAGTCTTTAGTGTCCCACATAGAAAGCTATTCGCCTTTAGGCAAAAGAGTAGAGGTCGCATGGTTTTGCGACAGGTCGCATGGTTTTGCGACAGGGTTCGGTCACATCCGTGCACTTGTGCACGTTTGGTGTCCGGACAGTTAACACTAGCGGGCTTTGGTTTAAGCCAGATCCTAGTGTACATTTCGGGATTGGTTTTATCTTGTTTGTATTCGTGTTCCTCGGAACGCGGATGCGGGTGTGTATGCACAGTTGACAGAGAGACAGAGGTAGAGGATTCTCATTAAGGTTGTTGACTGTTGACTGTTGACTATTGACTTTTGGCTAAACCCTAATGAAAATAAGAAATATAATTAACAATAATATTAATTAAGAATTATGGTGACATGGTTGTTGAGGAGTCACTGTGTTGACTTGTTGACTTTGTTGACCGGTTGACTAGGTTGGACTAGTTGACCATCATCATGACAATGGCTATCATTTCATGACAAAGACTTTTGCTTGCTTGTTTGTTTTTGCAAAATGAGTGCATGAAATTATATAGCCATTTTTGACTTGAACCATCACATAATACTTGATTACTTTTTTGTTATGATGGTTTTGGATTATGAGAGCTTGGATGGCAAAAGAGTTACTCATTCTCTCATTTCATTTCTCTCTCTTGCTTGAGCTCTCCCTCTTGCTCTCTCTCTAGCTCAAGGCAACACCCTCTCATGAGTTGAGAAACATTGCCTTAGAGATAAAAGAAAACCCAAATCACTTCTCTACTCATCCTAGTTCACAAGGTTTAGCAAACCAAGTGTTCTAGTTTCTTCAAGTTCGAAGAAGAAGCCAAAGGTAGAATCTTTCAGGTGGATCCATCTTCGGCGCAAGAAGACGATGGGTGAGGCCGATCCGTACACCGGAAAGAGTTGAAGACGAAGGAGTTCAAGAAAGGTATAGCCCCCTAACCGAGTAGGCAAAACACTAGTTAGGTTGTTAGGTAGTTGTTTAACAAAGATCCGTATTTTGAGTCCATGTTACAACCTCTTGAAAAATCGTTTTTCATCATTTCCGCAAGCCCGTAAGTACCGGGAGAGGTAACGTGGACTTACATCTTTTGGGTACAGTCCCGAATCACATGGAGGCAATGAGCGATAGGAGGGGATTCGTCTCTCCCGGTATAGGGAGTTGATGTTGTGCTGTGTTCGGTTGGCTATAACCGGAAATCCCTGGCCAGGGTTGCTGAGATTTACTGGTAAGTGTTATCAGTAGTTTCTCGAACTGTTATAGACCTCATATCGACACGACTTATCGAGCTACTAGGGTCTGACGTTTACCACCCCTAGGCATGATATGCGACATATCAGCGGACGAGACCGGACTGTACGGGAGTGTTACTGATTGGATTCACAGGAGAATGTACAGGCTTGCTTGTTGATCTTCTGAGCGCTCAATACCTGGGTGCCTGTTACGTTTAGCTGACCGCTTCCAGCTTGTGGGTGTTTGATATGATCATCACCTATTGCCGGCGTATTGACGATTCTTTAGAGTCCTACACAGAGGTTTCTTGGCTCAGGCAAAACGGAGTAGGAGCACATTTGTGATATGTGCGGGACTGAGGATAATGCGGTATGTGATACCGTATTGGATTCTCACGATATGAGATATCGGCCGGATATATGTGATATAGCCGGGTCATCGTATTAGTCGGTTATATGCGATATAGCCGGATTGTCGGATCAAGTGTTGATTCGATAATTTAATGTATAATAATATATATGATATATTAAATTACATTAACTAATATTAGCTCACTAAAAGATTCATTTTCTCACGGGATAATACATTGATATATATGCGATATATGCTAATTGTATAGTTTTCTATTGTTACAAAATATATTGTATATGTGATATATAATATTGTAACATGTTAGGGTTACAAATTTAACAATGGTTTAGGGTTTAAACTTGGTTAGGGTTTGGATTAGGGTTAGCTTTTGCATGAACCTTCCATGAAGCTTCATGAAGCTTTGACTTTGTTTTTAGCTAGATATTTTGTTAACCCAATCCAAACCATTAACTCTAGTCAATTCTCTACATGGGTTAACTCCTTCATGCTTAACCCTTGGTTCGATTTGTAACCACTACAATAATTCATTATTCAACACAAAAGGATTCCCTCTTCTTCTTGCTTGAGTTCCTTCTTGAGAAATTTTTTTCTAGTTTTGCTTTTGTGATGAAACTTGAGTGAGAAAAAGATTATAAATGAGAGCAAAAATCCTACTTCATCATCCTCATCTATCCTTGCCATTTAGATGAGGGTGTTCACATCATTTCATGAGTGATAGCTTGTGTTAACGAAACTTCAAGGTAGATCATCTATGTTATCGAAGATCGGAAGCAAGACTGCATCTTTCTCTTCGTGAAGCCTCTCGAGAGTCCGGAACACGATGATCGCAGCGAAAGGACCTCAACATGGAGCTTAAGAAGTGAAGGACCGGATCTACAAAGATTGTAATTTCTCTCACTTAGTGTTAAAGAGTTTAACATGCTTGTTTTCGCCTAAACCCTAGTTTAAAGATCCGGCTTTGGGTTGTTCGACACGGCTAAATTTTTAATTGGGCATGATTGATGCCTCGTAGAACCTTGTGAGCGTGCCTAGCAACCCTACACTGCTTACTGCACTCATTGCATAAGCAACATCTGGGCGAATTCATAACATCACATACATTATAGATCTTACCGCCGAAGCATACGGTATAACGCTCATGCGAGCCCTCTCCTCATCAGTCTTTGGAGACATCTCTTTGGAGAGGGTGATCCCATGACAAGCTGGTAAATTACCTCGCTTGGAATCTTCCATACTAAACCTCTTTAGTATGGTGTCAATATATCTCGATTGGGACAATCCTAATAATTTCTTAGATCTATCTCTATAGATCTTAATCCCCAGAATGTACGAGCCATCACCTAGGTCTTTCATGGAGAACATCTGCGATAAGAATAGTTTGACCGATTGTAGCATAGGAACATCATTTCCTATCAAGAGAATGTCTTCCACATACAATACGAGAAATGTAACAGTACTCTCTACAATACTTTTATAAATATTTGGTTCATCTACATTTTTGATAAAACCAAACTCTTTGATTGTATCATCAAAGCAGATGTTCCAACTCCACGATGCCTGCTTTAATCCATAGATGGATTTAAGCAACCTGCATGCTTTTCCGCTGCTCTCACTATCAATGAAGCTTTCTGGCTGATCCATAAAAATGCATTCTTCTAAATCAACATTTAGAAATGCCGTTTTAACATCCATCTGCCAGATTTCATAATCATAGTGAGCAGCTATAGCAAGTAGGATCCGAATGGATTTGAGCATCGCGACTGGTGAAAAGGTTTCATCATAGTCCAAGCCTGGTCTTTGACGAAATCCTTTTGCTACCAGCCTAGCTTTATAGGTCTCCACCTGACCATCCACACCGATTTTTCGCTTAAAGATCCATTTGCACCCTATGGGTTTTACTCCAGAAGGTGCAACGTCCAAAGTCCATACTTTATCGGTGTGCATGGATTCCATTTCAGATCTCATAGCATCCAGCCACTTCACTGAGTCGCCACTCGTGATAGCTTGCTGAAAACTAGTAGGATCATCATCATCCATGATGCAATCTTCTCTATCACCATCAATTAGAAAATCGTAATATCTATCAGGTGGGCGAAAAGTCCTACTAGATCTACGGAGTGGCTGAGGTTCGTCAAGTTCTATTGAAACCTCATGTTCAACCAAATCATCGGTAATTGTATGTGTATCTTGAATTTCTTCCAGTTCTACCGCATTGCCTGTTAGTTATATGTATGCCCTAGAGGCCATTACTGTACATTGGATGTATATTGTAGTGGATGCTGGGACATATATAGGTAGGAATTTCTTGATCGATATGATAGTACGCTATCTGGTTGCTCTTTATCTTAACATGTATACTTTCTGTCTCTCTGTTACATGTTGATAAAGCCCTTAGGATGTGTACTCAACTTCCAGGACTATGATGCAGATCATACTAGTGGGGCCTGGGTAGTCCATGAGTACATCCTTCAATGTTCCTAGTCGTGGGAATATCGAGACGGGGCATCGATATTCCAGAGTAGACTAGCGTATATCTTCTCGACCCATGTGATGGGCGATGGATGATCCCATATCCATTGGTGTTTGACATCAGAGATGGTATGCGGGTGCTCAGTGGAGACTGGGTACACTGAACGGACTCGCCGAGAACTCCCAGATGGTATTATACCTCACGTCAGATGGCAGTTCTCTTATGACACTGGTACAGCTTAGTCTGTTGACCCGAGATCGTCATAGAGTCTTGTTTGTCTCCTACTGTGCTTTGATTTCCACCCTACCACGGCTCTACTAAGTCGTGCAAACAGGTGGTTTTTGGGTACAGTCCCGATTCACATGGAGGCAATGAGCGATAGGAGGGGATTCGTCTCTCCCGGTATTGGGGGTTGATGTTGCGCTATGCTCGACTGGCCATAACAGGAAATCCCTGGCCAGGGTTGCAGTGATCTACTGGTAAGTGTTATCAGTAGTTTCATACATGTTATGGACCTCACATCAGCATGACTTATCGAGCTATTGGGGTCTGACGTTTACCACCCCTAGGCGAGATATGCGACATATCAGACGAACAGACCGGACTGTACGGTAAGTGTTACTGGTTGGATTCACAAGAGTGTGGGCGGGCTTGCTCGTCGATCTTCTGATCGCTCAATACCCGGGTGGCCGTTACGTTTAGCAGACCGCTTGCGGCTTGTGGGTGTTTGATATGATCATCATCTGCTGCCGGCGTATTGACGAGTCTTTAGAGTCCTACACAGAGGCTTCCTGGCTCAAGCGATACGAAATAGGAGCGCATATGAGATATGTGCGGGACCGAGAATAATGCGTGTATGTGATACCGTATTCTATTCTCGTGATGAATGTATCGATTGGTTGTATGCGATATAACCTAGTTATCGAATCAAGGATTGATTCGATAAGCCGATACATTGGATATTAGTCGGTTATATGCGATATGACCGGATCGTTAAATCAAGTATTGATTTAATGATTTAATGCATAATTATATATTTGATATAATAATTTGCATTAACTAGTATTTGTTCACTTTAAATGGATTTTCTCACTTGAAGTACACAAGTTGTATATGTGATATACTTTTGTGCACATGTTTGTATCATGTTTGATGATACATGCTAACTTGAGTTTGTGTGTATGATTAAACCATGGTTATATGAATGGTTAGGGTTTTGTTTACTTATCTATTCATTTATTTATTTATTCATTTTTGCAAAATAAGTCATGGTGGATTTCTTTGTTTGCTTGTTGAAGCTTCATGATGCTTTGAACAAGTCCACCATTTTTGTCTCATGCTTAACCCTAACCATTCAACCTAACCATAGTTTATTCTCTACACCTAACCATGGTTGCTATATGATAAGTATTCATTTTATTTTCTATTTTGAATAAGACTTATCATATTCTTTCTTCTTCTTCTTCTTCATCAACAAGAAGAAAAACTTGCCTCCATCAATGGCAACTTGAGAAAAAGAGTGAGAAATCCAATTCTGAAGTGAACCCACTTCCTATTTCTTCATCCTTTACCACTTGCCAAGTAGTATAGGGTGTTTTCTTCACAAGTTTCAGGACTTGGTGAAGTTGGAGTTTGATCTTGAGTTGCCTCGACGTAGATCATCTTCGGCATCGAAGTCGACGACCTAGCCGATCAATTCTTCGATGAAACCACCGCAAGAGTCCGAGATCCGATGGGTACAGCGGAGGGACTTCATCACGGAGCTATGGAGGTAGAGGACCGGATCTACAAAGGTTGTAGCCCCTTCCCTTTTAGTTAAAGTCGTTAACTTGCATTGCATCGTCAATACATCTAGTTAACGATCCGTATTAGGGTTTGTAGGCACATGGAAAATTTTGAATTAGCTATGTTTGATCACTTGTGAGACCTCATTAGTGTGCCTAGGAACCCTACATTGCCAACGGTATCATTTGTAAAAAATCCATTTTCTAAATATGTGGCATACTGAGAAAAAAACACCCTTTGTTCCTCCTTATGGTAGAAAAGATATCCATACGAGTGTTTTGGATATCCCACAAATTTACACAAAACCGATCGTCTCTCGAGTTTGTCCGGATTCTGCTTTTTCATACAAACCGGACAACCCCATATCCTAACTCTTTTAAGAGATGATCTCTTCCCATACCATATCTCATATGGAGTGGCAGACACGGTTTTGGTTGGAACCCTATTCAATAGATAAATCGCAGTCTCCAATGCGTGCCCCCAGAATGATATTGGTAACTCAACATCACTCATCATAGATCGTACCATATCTAATAAGGTACGATTCCTCCTTTCTGACACAACGTTGTGCTGTTGTGTGTACGGAGGAGTGAGCTGAGAGAGAATCCCATTCTCTTTTAGGAAATTTAAAAACTCTGAGCTTAGATACTCACCTCCACGATCCGATCGAAGTTTCTTGATACTTAAGCCTGTTTGTTTTTCTACTTCAGATTTATATTGTTGGATATAGTTCCCTCAGAGTCAATTATTGGATCACAGGCACGTGATTGCAATGATTGAGGGAGGACCTATGCCGGTAGGACAGTCTTACTCAAGATGATAGTATGCTATCTGGTTTATCTTTATCATCGTGTACAGCTTTAGGTGACATCACAGGTCACTATTACACATTGATAGAGCCCTTAGGATTCTTGCTTGACTTCCAGCAGTATGATGGCGATCATGTAAGTGCACGGCGGCGCCCCGGCCTCCATCCCGAGGCCAAATGCGGAAGCGATGGTTAACTTTAATTTTCAAACCGGCACCACCACGCACTATAACCCGGATCGGGCCATTAACTAGTCCTATCTAACTACAAGATGGGGAAGAGAGATATACCGACTGATCCGTGTCCTCCGGTCTTCTCGTCGTCGTCCCGATCTCCCGCGGAAGCTCCGGTCTCCACCTCGTCGTCGGAAGGGCACCACGTCGCCGGCGTCTTTTACGGGCTCCCACCTCTATACCGAGGCAACTCGGGCACGAAGCTGGCGAGTCGACGTGCCCAAGATTTGCTGTAGAATAGTGTAGAGATCTATATCTCATTTGGGGTTTGTATGGAGTTGCATTTTTTAGATGGTGGAGGAATGGATTTTTAAGATCAACTAGAGAGCTTTTTTCTTAGCACAATTAGAAAGCCAAATGCCACACATGAAAAATGAATCCCCTCATCCTACAATAGTGGCCGGCCCCTCCTCTTGTGTGAGTGGAGATAGAGAGCAAGGTCAATGGGTGGGTGGAATGCAATGATGGAAGCAAGTGATGATGAGAGAATCCAATGATCACAGCAAAACCCAACACTCCAACAACAACCATCATCATATCCGAAGTCAAGCAATCATGAAAACTATCATGAAGCAAAAAGTCAAGTCAATGGATGGTGCACCATCATGATATAATAATAATGCAAAGAACACCCTCCACAAATGCTTATATGCACAAATGCAGATAAGCCCTCCTCCACCAATCTTCGGCCAATGAAAGATACAAAGAAATATGGCCGAAACGGAAAGCAAACTGGCAACTCCAGAAAACTGGTCCCATAATAAATTACAGGAAAACCCCGATACTGTGCATACACACCCGCATTTGTATTCCGACCGAAATACAAATGTAATGAGACAAAATCTACACTGTACTATACTAGGATCCGGCTTAAACCAAAGCCGGCTAGTAAAATCCGTTCGATCCTGATCCGTGCAATACCGCACATATCTGATCGAACCCTGCCATATATCCATACGGCCTCTAGTACTAACTATCCGATCCTGATCCGTGCAATACCGCACGTATCTGATCGGACCTTACCATATTTCCATACGGCCTCTACAGCTTTTCGCCCGAAAACATGAGTAACTGAATGTGGGGGACTCTAAAGACTCGTGAACACCTTGGTTATGGATTTAACCACTAGCACATCAGAGGTATAAGCCAATACGTAACGGGTTACCAGGTATTGACCAAAAGGGACGTCGATGAGCGAACTCATCCTGACACCCTACTGAGCCTGTCAGTGACAATATCCGTACAGTCCGGTCCGTTCGTCTATGAGCATCGCATGGCGGGCCTAGGGGGTTGGTAAAAGTCAGACCCCCAAAAGCGGTACAAGTCGTGTCGGAGTGTTGCCCAGAACACCCTGAGATACTACTGGAATACCTACTAGTAAATCTCCTGCCTCGGCCGAGGGCTTCGTGTAATGGCTCTCCTAAACACAGCGCGACCTCACCCCCAATACCGGGAGAGATGAACCCCTGAAGATCCGCTCACTGCCTCCATGTGGCTCGGGACTGTACCCAACTAAAACCTGTTTGCACGTCTCCTTTGAGCGTGGTAGGGTAGTAATCAACGTACAGTGGGAACTCACACGAGACAAATGACGATCCCCAGGTCGATGAACTAACCTGTACACATGTCACCAGGGAACTGCTATCTGGCGTCAGGTATAAGACCAACTAGCATGTTCCCGGCGAGTCCTGTCCGGTGTACTCATAACCCAATGTGCACCTGTATACATCTTAGGTGAACCAACTGACACCAGTGGCTTGTGAGACTGGCCACCGCCCCTCGTCGAGGTCTCGATTGTATACACTAGTCTACTCTGGAGTATCGATGCTCTGTCTCGAAACTCCCATGACTAGGGACCATTTAAGGATGTGCTTATAGACCACCAGCTCCCACGTATATGATCGCCTTCATACTGCTGGCAGTCAAGCAAGAATCCTAGGGGCTCTATCAACGTGTAATAGCGACCTGTCTTGTCACCTAAAGCAGTACACGATGATAAAGATAAACCAGATAGCATACTATCATCTCGAGTAAGACTGTCCTACCGGGATAGGTCCTTCTTCAATCATTGCAATCACGTGCCTGTGATCCAATAATTGACTCTGAGGGCACTATCTCCAACAATCTCCCACTTGCACTCAAGGCTAATTATTGCGATATCGCATACTCACAGCCCTTGTGATACCGAACACCCAACTCCTCTACTAGTCAGTCTAACAAAGCTTGTTTGCGAAACTATTGCGTTCGAAGAATAGCCTCAGTGAGTGGATCCACTTTAATGTTTCTTTCTATGTCTCTCTATAATCTCAAGTTCGCGGAGAAAGCCATCTCCAGAAATGAGCAATACCTGTCTTAGAATGTGTCTGGATGTCTGATGGGACCTAGCTCATAAATGAACTCCAAATCCAAACTTCTTAGACTGTATCGTCAACTGAACTTAATCAGTATCCTGCGCCATGCCTCCCTCAGTATTGCCTTGGATCACCTGTCCAAAATACTGCCCCTCGTCAGAAGGAAAACTATAACTCTGACAACCTCCTTGTCGTCCAGGTCACCTTGGAAGCCTGGAATGATAACTGTCTCCCGAATGAGGCTGTCGTTATCATATCCCTAGAACATCCACTTATGTTCTAAAACTGCTTCCGACTGTTTCTCCAGGATTGGATCAATGTCAACTTATTGCATCCAGTGCAAGAACAACATCTGGTGTGGTACTTGACATATCATGATTGACTCAATTGCCTAAGCAAGTGATCTGCCAATCATGCACATCCCTCTCCCCTTTAGTCTGTAAGACACCTTTAGAGAGGGTGACTCCATCACCTACAGGTACACTACCGTGCCAGGAGTCGTCCATTCTAAATACTCTTAGAATGCTGTCTAAGTACCCTAATTGGGAAACCACCCAAATCTAGATCTAAAACCATAGATCTAGTAACCAGTATGTCTGATATAATGTCCAAGTCCCATGTGGAGAAACCACTGTGTGACGACCAAAGTATAACCGATTGTAGCATAGGAATATCACTTCCTACTCTGTGTATGTCATCCAAATACCATGACATCACACCCTACTACCTTTTCAACAGATCCATCCCCTATTCTGATGAAGTCAAACCTATGACTGTCATATCAGAAATTGATGATCTATCCCCGCTATATCTGCTTTAGTCTATAAATAGACATAAGCTACCTGTCCACCAATGCTTCCGCTGCTCCCACTGACCACGACAACCCTCCGGCAGAGTCATATAGACGTACACTTCTAAAACCAGTTTAGAATGACGCTATACTCATCCTCCTGCCGGGTCTCACAGTCTGGAACAACAGCAATGGCAAGTCTGGGTAAACAAGAACTTCCCTGTCACCGTCCTTGAGGCTACCGGAGTACCTCTCGGGTGCCTGAAGTTCCCCACCATATCAGCGGAGTGGCCAATGGAATATCAAACCAGATTGAATCTTTAGGTTCCTATCAAATCTTCAGTAATCGTTTGTGGTTCTGGATTCACTTCCAGTTCTACCATACTCCCACTACTGTTTTCTGAAAAATCCATTTTATTTAAAACTGTGGCGAGTCTAGAACAATATCGCTATTGTTCTACCAGATAGTAGAAAGTCAACCCTCGTCATAGCCTGGGTCAACCCACAAACAGCCATTACAGAAACTTGCCTTGAGTTGTCCAGTGTCTGGTTTTAATCATAAGCCGGACAACTCCCCGTACCTTAACATCGTTAAGATACGAACTGTTCTATATCCAATATAGGACCAGAGGCACTGATTTAATTGAACCAGATTCAAATCATGCAGCGGTCTCCAGTGCATGTCAACTAAATGGAAAGAGGCCGATCAGCATTACTCAACTTAGGAATGCTTCCAATTATGAGTAACCTGAAAAAGAAGCAAGTTCTCTTAGTCATTACTATCGACTGAATACCGCACACAAGTATCTACATCTTCGATCACCTTGAAGAATCCCGATACTTGCAACATCTGGTTCTCTACTTTATCTATATACCTATAACTTCTCAAAATTCGGACCCTGTGTTTCCACGAAACACCTGTCTAAAAACTAGAGAAGTCATAAGTAAACCGAATATAGTACGAGGACCAACCCCTCTGTCCTGATGGACTCTGGACAACATACAATACTCTGTATAAGTCCCTTGAGTCTGAAAACTCATTCACTGTGTGTTGTAGGTTGAAAACTGTACTTATGGTTAAGAAGAATTACACCGCTGTTTAATGCTCCTTACCTAACCATCCACTGATATAGGTAAATGTCGTAGACATAATTTCAAAAAGGTATATCTCACTCTTTGAAAATAGACGTACAGATATATCAATTTGAAATTGGTGCATGACAGCGGATATTCAAAACCAAATATTTGCCGACCGGCAAACAGTCCAGGTGACTTCCTCAAATATCACCGATTACAATGAATCCCGATATAATGAGGATGATCACCCAATTCCCAATAACTTACTCCCACTCATCATCTGTAAAACCATACAGATGTGAGAATCGTACCTGGTAAATACATACCCTGGAGTAAGGACTAATTGGGAAATCAGTTTTCTTTTAACAGTACACAGTGGCACTGAAACATTGAAATGTTTCGATGGGGTATCCCGGTATTCCTAGTAATGCCTCTTCCAGATTCACGACTGTAACCGTATAATTCTTTGCCACCTCTCCAAATCCCTTTATATGTCTTTAGTCATTACCTTCTGCACACCCCTTTAGGCCAAATGGTTTTCTTCCTTCCCTAACGTTCGGCACCAGCCTATGGTTTGGAAGACGACTATCCAATAAGCATAATGGGTGTACTGTCCTAATCCTAGGAGCACTCGCAATGTGAGAGAAGGTGAAGATAAAAGACAACCTGAATAAATCTTATTCCTATTTCTCCTAAACCAGAATCCATCCCCGAACTGGAACAAGTTCCTTTCGAGTTCGTATATAACCATACGATGGAATATCCAATAAACTGTGGATCTTCGTAGTGATACGGAGTGTCCTGGAAAAATACAAAGGTGAAGTGGGAGTGGTAATGAAATACTTGGTTTGGTCGTGAATATCAGTCGCAATTTACTTTGCCCTCTTACTAATCCCTTGCTTTGTCTTAACTTAATACCTTTTGTACACCATCGTTATGCTAATTGGTTTTCTTCATTCCCCACCGTTCGGCACCAGCCTAAGGTTTGGAAGAAGACTATCCAATCTGCGTAATAGGTGTACTATCTCCTAAACCAAGGAGTACTCGCAACCTGAGAGAAGGTAAAAGGAAAAGACAACTGAATAGTCCTATCCGTTTTCTCCAGAACCAGAAACCATCCTCGAATAAATTCTTTCGAGTTCGTATATAACCATACGATGTTTTTGTCCAATGGAAGTGGACGTTCGTAGTAATACGGGGTGTCCTGGAGAAAAGGGTAAAAGTACAAGTGGTAATGAGGTATGCAACTCTGACAATCCAAAAGCCAGTGTTTAAGAAGGTTCGGTCAACTTGGTCACTGAGTCATAGTCTTATGGTCGGGTCAATGGTCGCTGCCAAAGAGAGAGAGAAAAGAAACACTCAGCGTGCACTCTATCCTAGATCAGAATGGTTACCAATTTATGTAATCTGGAAACCTCCCACTATACCGTCAAATTCTTCTACAAACCTGAAAGAAGAATTAGTCGGGATCACCCGAGGAGTAAACTAACTCATCAGTGGGAATCGGGATCCAACTATCATCGCATTACAACGTGACGGAATCCGCTCACGGTATCACACTCCAGAAGGTATGCGCATATCTGGCAAGTTTCAGTTCTTTTGAAACTCCCGATGTGATTTTTGCCCCATGCTCTTATGACCTTGACTTTGGCCAACATATCATAAGTCACATGTCAAGTTCTACCCGTCATTCTCCAGGTTAATTTGAACCCACCCGTACCTACCCTTGACTTTGGACAAAATGGCAGTACGACTGTCCCAAACCAACACATCTATCTATGCTGCATATGAATACCCCAGTAGCTACCAATCACTGTGCCTTGACTTTGGCCAACATACACAGCTTGAATACTATTGACCATCCATATGAAACGACGGAGGGCTACGAATGGTTTCTGGCGAAAACCTTTAACGTAGTGAACTTGATATCGTTGAAGGAACGGATAGCTTTTATAAAAATATAATAACGAAAACCTTTGCTAAAGAGGTCACTCCCGGTGAAGGGATCTCGGCTCTTTCCCCGTAGAATGAGGTGCAGGATATTCCAATTGAATACCACGATTCAATGCAAAAGTAATCGGATATAGTGAAGTTATTTCCCTGACGCAAACTTTTTGTCCAAGGGGTCACTCCCGGTGAAGGGATCTCGGCCCTTGCCTCGTCGACTGAGGAGCAGGATATTCCAACTGAATACCACGATGCAAAACAAAAGTGAACGTCCTTGCAATAACAGCTTTTTGAAAAGTGTTCTAACAACATCAGATTAGGTTTGTTTTAACTTGCATTGATCCGAATCAATGCAGTCCCATCAATTGATCACACCACAAAGAACGAAAATATACTGATGTACGTATATGCCATCCGCATTCGCCACTGGGTCCCGTCATTACCCGTTAGGTTAGCTAACTAACGACAGAGCGGGGACTGGACTAGCACGGATGCAAAACATATACAACATCTACTAATATATATACCAATATATTATATTTCGCTCAAGGCGTGATAAAATGCAACATCACAGAAATGTACAGCATCACAGAACAATACAGATATTTGGGATCCCCGGGTTTCATAGAGCCACTACTGAAACCCAACGTTCCCCTGGTCATATGGATAGCCTGTGCAATGAAATCCCTAGACCCCTACGGGCGCGGCAAGTTACCCGCCAAAACCTGAAGCGAGGCAGCCCCCTTCAGCAATGTGAATGGACCACCCAGCACTTCACGGAATCCGGTAACTTGGGCACCCCTCCTGGGTCAACCTGTACCCCCTACGAGTGCGGCGAATAGCCCGCTAATTCTAGAGTGAAGCCCCTCCGTCTTAATGCCATGAGATGCAGGCTCGTTGCCCTCTAGAACCCGGCTATCCGTGCACCCCTCCTTGGGGTAATCCTAGTACAGAAAATAAAATATACATACAACGGGTACATCGACCGCAACCTGGTCGTGCCCCAAAAGAATAATACAAACAGGCAGTGACGGCAGTCCACATGTCGGACGCTCGCCCCGCAATATCAAATGTACATAATACAACAAAGACTGTACTAGCATTGCATCCAGGCTATCCCCCACGACCGATCCGCAACATCACAGCAATACACAGAACATCAACGTGAAAGTCACGTTCGCAAATCCGTCTAACCGGGCTATAGCAGTTAGACAGGATTTACCGATCAAGTGACATTCACGGTCGCAGATATAATGTAAATACTGTGAAATAATGTGTTTTAAATATCCGATCGATCAAAATTTACCAAGTGGGCCCCAAAGTACTACTGTAGCACATCAAGAAAATCTGGGCCCAAAATTAATATTCCAAAACCCCAATTTTCATCACAGGAGGCCTCTGAAAAAAATTGGTGCAACGATCTGTCAAAAGAGCGGCGGAACCGCGGCCCAAGCATGGGTTTGGCCGCGGTTCCGCGGTCGAATAATGAGATCTCGCGACCAAATTTCTACAGTAGGCTTATGCTTTCCTGCACAGTATTCTGAGACTACCTGAAAAAATTTTCGAGACAAAAAAAATTCGACAGAAACTGATGCAAGGGAAAAACGCGGATTTTGGAATTTTTTATCGATCGGAAATGTAAACACATTAAACAAAGCTAGACTATGTTAATGGCGAGGCTCTGATACCACTGTAAGTGCACGGCGGCACCCCGGCCTCCATCCCGAGGCCAAATGCGGAAGCGATGGTTAACTCTAATTTTCAAACCGGCACCACCGCGCACTATAACCCGGATCGGGCCATTAACTAGTCCAAGCTAACTACAAGATGGGGAAGAGAGATATACCGACTGATCCGTGTCCTCCGGTCTTCTCGTCGTCGTCCCGATCTCCCGCGGAAGCTCCGGTCTCCACCTCGTCGCCGGAAGGGCACCACGTCGCCTGCTTCTTTTACGGGCTCCCACCTCTATACCGAGGCAACTCGGGCACGAAGCTGGCGAGTCGACGTGCCCAAGATTTGCTGTAGAATAGTGTAGATATCTATATCTCATTTGGGGTTTGTATGGAGTTGCCTTTTTGAGATGGTGGAGGAATGGATTTTTTAGATCAACTAGAGAGCTTTTTTCTTAGCACAATTAGAAAGCCAAATGCCACACATGAAAAATGAATCCCCTCATCCTACAATAGTGGCCGGCCCCTCCTCTTGTGTGAGTGGAGATAGAGAGCAAGGTCAAGGGGTGGGTGGAATGCAATGATGGAAGCAAGTGATGATGAGAGAATCCAATGATCACAACAAAACCCAACACTCCAACAACAACCATCATCATATCCAAAGTCAAGCAATCATGAAAACTATCATGGAGCAAAAAGTCAAGTCGATGGATGGTGCACCATCATGATATAATAATAATGCAAAGAACACCCTCCACAAATGCTTATATGCAAAAATGCAGATAAGCCCTCCTCCACCAATCTTCGGCCAATGAAAGATACAAAGAAATATGGCCGAAACGGAAAGCAAACTGGCAACTCCAGAAAACTGGTCCCGTAATAAATTATAGGAAAACCCCGATACTGTGCATACACATCCGCATTTGTATTCCGACCGAAATACAAATGTAATGAGACAAAATCTACACTGTACTATACTAGGATCCGGCTTAAACCAAAGCCGGCTAGTAAAATCCGTTCGATCCTGATCCGTGAAATACCGCACATATCTGATCGAACCCTGCCATATATCCATATGGCCTCTAGTACTAACTGTCCGATCCTGATCCGTGCAATACCGCACGTATCTGATCGGACCTTGCCATATCTTCATACGGCCTCTACAGCTTTTCGCCCGAAAACTTGAGTAACTGAATGTGGGGGACTCTAAAGACTCGTCAACACCTTGGTTGTGGATTTAACCACTAGCACATCAGAGTTATAAGCCAATACATAACGGGCTACTAGGTATTGACCAAAAGGGACGTCGATGAGCGAACTCATCCTGACACCCTACCAAGCCTGTCAGTGACAATATCCGTACAGTCCGGTCCGTTCGTCTATGAGCATCGCATGGCGGGCCTAGGGGGTTGGTAAAAGTCAGACCCCCAAAAGCGGTACAAGTCGTGTCAGAGTGTAGCCCAGAACACCCTGAGATACTACTGGAATACCTACCAGTAAATCTCCTGCCTCGGCCGAGGGCTTCGTGTAATGGCTCTCCTAGACACAGCGCGACCTCACCCCCGATACCGGAAGAGACGAACCCCTGAAGATCCGCTCACTGCCTCCATGTGGCTCGGGACTGTACCCAACTAAAACCTGTTTGCACGTCTCCTTTGAGCGTGGTAGGGTAGTAATCATAGTACAGTGGGAATTCACACGAGACAAATGACGATCCCCAAGTCGATGAACTAACCTGTACACATGTCACCAGGGAACTGCTATCTGACGTCAGGTATAAGACCAACTAGCATGTTCCCGACGAGTCCTGTCCGGTGTACTCATAACCCAATGAGCAACTGTATACATCTTAGGTGAACCAACTGACACCAGTGGCTTGTGAGACCGGCCACCGCCCCTCGTCGGGGTCTCGATTGTATACACTAGTCTACTTTGGAGTATCGATGCCCTGTCTCGAAACTCCTACGACTAGGGACCATTTAAGGATGTGGTTATAGACCACCAGCTCCCACGTATATGATCGCCCTCATACTGCTGGCAGTCAAGCAAGAATCCTAGGGGCTCTATCAACTTGTAATAGCGACCTGTCTAGTGACCTAAAGCAGTACACGATGATAAAGATAAACCAGATAGCATAGTATCATCTCGAGTAAGACTTTCCTACCGGGATAGGTCCTTCTTCAATCATTGCAATCACGTGCCTGTGATCCAATAATTGACTCTGAGGGCACTATCTCCAACAGATCATATACGTGAGAGTTGGGTAGTCTACAAGCACATCCTTAAAGTGGTCCCTAGTCATGGGAGTTTCGAGACTGGGCATCGATACTCCATTAATAGACTAGTGTATACAGTCAAGACCCCGACGAGGGGCGGTGGCCGGTCTCACAATCCATTGGTGTCAATTGGTTCACCTTAGATGTATACAGGTGCCCATTGGGTTATGAGTACACCGGACAGGACTCTCCGGAAACATGCTAGTTGTTATTATACCTGACGTCAGATAGCAGTTCCCAGGTGACATGTGTACAGGTTAGTTCATCGACCTGAGATCGTCATTTGTCTCGTATGAGTTCCCACTGTGCTTTGATTACTACCCTACCACGGCTCAAAGGAGTTGTGCAAACAGGTTTTAGTTGGGTGCAGTCCCGAGCCACATGGAGGCAGTGAGCGGATCGGCAGGGGTTTCGCCTCTCCCGGTATTGGGGGTGAGATCACGCTGTGCCTAGGAGAGCCATTACACGAAGTCCTTGGCAAAGGCCGGAGATTTACTGGTAGGTATTCCAGTAGTATCTCAGGGTGTTCTGGGCTACACTCCGACACGACTTGTATCGCTTTTGAGGGTCTGACTTTTACCAACCCCCTAGGCCCGACATGCGATGCTCATAGACAAACGGACCAGATTGTACGGATATTGTCACTGACAAGCTCAGTAGGGTGTCAGGATGAGTTCGCTCATCTACCTCCCTTTTGGTCAATACCTGGTAGCCCGTTATGTACAGCTAGTACCACTGACGAGCTAGTGGTTAAATCCACAGCAAAAGTATTGACGAGTCTTTAGAGTCACCCACAGACAGTTTCTCAAGTTTTGGGCGAAACGTTGTAGAGGCCGTACGGATTTATGGCAGGGTTCGAACGTACGCGTGCACTTATGCACGTGTCATGGTTCGGACGGATAATACTAGCGGGCTTTGGTTTAAGCCGGATCCTAGTATTATACTGTATAGATTTTGTCTCATTGTATTTGTATTTGTTCGGAATACAAATACGGGTATGTATATAGAGTCGCGGGGTTATCCAGTAATTTATTACGGTATCGCTTTTTTGAAGTTGCTAGTTTACTTTCTTGATTTGGCCAAATTCCTTTTCTTTTGTTCTTTGGCTGAATTTTCCTTTGAAGGGGGTCTTTTTTGCAAAGTGGGGATTTATAAAGTGAGGGGTTTTTTTGTGGCCGCTGGGGCTCCAGCAGCACATGGGTCTTTCTTGTGTTTTCTAGAAGGGATTAGCCTCCTTTTTGTGCATTAATGTAATTGGATTGGGAAAAGATATTGGTGTTACTTATTTTCCTTGTGATCATCCATTTTTCTTTTTCTCTTGAAAAACCTTTTTCCTCCTCAATGAAGGATGGCTGGCCATTACTAGGAGAAGCCCCTCTTTCATTTTGGTGTGGGAATTTTGATCTCATTTTTCTTGCACAAAATTCTTTAGCTCAATTCCAAAGCTCACTTCTCCTTCTCCAGTCCAAAAGGCAACTTCGATTAACCCTCGAGACAAAGCGTTCTACACATATTCTACAGCAATCTTAGACACGTCGGCTGGCAAACTTCGTGTCCTAGTTGCCTCGGTTCAGAAGTGGGAGCCCGTAAAAAGAATCGAAGATGCGGTGCCCCTTCCGACGAGGAGATCGGAGATGGCGCGAGGAGCTGGGTTGGTGGCCAAAGACCGAAGGACACGGATCGATCGGTATAGCTTTTCTAACCCTTCTCTAGTTTGCTAGTTATAGGTTAATGGTTCGATCCGGGATTAAAGTCTGCGATAGCGCCGGTTTCAAGTTTTGAAAAAGTTTTCGTTTCCGAATTTTGGCCTCGGACAGACGGCCGGGGCGCTACCGTAGACTTACATGGTATCAGAGCCACGCCATTAACCTTTACTAGCTTGTTCTAACATATTTAAAACATCGATCGAACAGAATTTCCAAAACCTCAATTTCAAAAACAAAGTTTCTGTCGAATTTTTTTTGTGGGCAAAAAATTATTTTGAGTATTGCAGAAAATCAGGCAAGCTTTTTTAAGAACACTGCAGAAATTTTGTTGAAAGATCACACTGCAGCGCCGCGGAACCGCGGCCGTACCCACGTTTTGGCCACGGTTCCGCCGCACTACTGTAGCATTAGGGCACCATTTTTCCTGCAGTGGTTTCTGACTTGGAATTGGGGTTTCTGGTATTTTTTGTTTGGGCCCAGATTTGTTTAAGTACTGGGAATTGTGCTTGGGGCCTACATCGGGAAATTTTGTCGATCGGAAACTTAAATATATTAGTTCACAGTGCTTACATTATATCTGTGACCGTGAATGTCATTCGAGCGGTAAATCTTGTCTAATTGCTATAGCTCTTTTAAACGGATTTGCGAACGTGACATTCACGTTGATGTTCTGTGTTGTGCTACGATGTTGCGGATTTTTCGTGGTGGATAGCCTGGATGAAATGGTAGTACAGTTTGGTTGTATTTGTACATTTGATATTGCTGGGCGAGCGTCCGACATGTGCACTGCCGTCACTGCATGTTTGTATATTATTCTTTTGGGGCACGACCGGGCTGAGGTCGATGTACCCGTTGTATATTTTTACTTTTTGTACTAGGATTACCCCGCGGTGGGGTGCACGGATAGCCGGGTTCTAGAGGCCAATGAGCCCGTATCTCATGGCTTTGAGACGGAGGGGGCTTCACTCTAGAATTGGTAGGCTATTCGCCGCACTCGTAGGAGGTATAGGTTGACCCAAGGAGGGTTACTCAAGTTACCGGATTCCGTGAAGTGCTGGGTGGGCCATTCACTTTGTTGAAGGGGGCTGTCTCGCTTCAGGTTTTGGCGGGTAACTTGCCGCGCCCGTAGGGGTCTAGGATTTTATTGCACAGGCTATCCACACGACCAGGGGAACGTCGGGTTTCAGTAGCGGCTCTATGAAACCCGGGGATCCCAGATTATCTGTATTGTTCTGTGATGCTTATTACATTTCTGTGATGTTGCATTTTATCACGCCTTGAGCGAATATTATATATTGATATATATACTAGTAGATGTTGTATATGTTTTACATCCGCGGTAGTCCAGTCCCCGCTCTGTCGTTAGTTAAGTAACCTAACGGGTGATGACGGGACACAGTGGCGAATGCGGATGGCATATACGTACATCATATTTTCGTTCTTTTGTGATGTGATTAATTGGTGGGACTGCATTGATTCGGATCAGTGCAAGCTAAACAAACCTATTCTGATGTTGTTGGAACATTTTTCAAAAAGCCGTTATGGCAAGGACGTTCTCTTTTGTTTTGCACAGTGGTATTCGGTTATGAATATCCAGCACCTCAGTCGATGAGGCAAGGGCCGAGATCCCTTAACTGGGAGTGACCCCTTGGACAGAAGTTTGCGTCAGGGTAATAACTTCACTATACTCGATTACTTTTTTCTTTGCATCATGGTATTCAGTTGGAATATCCCGCACCTCATTCTACGGGGAAAGAGCCGAGATCCCTTAACCGGGAGTGACCTCTTTAACAAAGGTTTTCACCACTATATTTTTATAAAAAGCTATCTGGTTCCTTCAACGATATCAAGTTCATTACGTTAAAGGTATTTCGCCAAAAACCATTCGTAGCCCTCCGTCATTTCATACGGGTAGCACTTAGTATTCATGCTATGTTTGTTGGCCAAAGTCAAGGCATAGTGTATGGTAGCTATTTGTTACCTTTCTGTTGCATAGGTAGATGTGTTGGTTTGGGAAAGTCGTACTGCTTTGTTAGCCAAAGTCAAGGGTAGGTACGGGTGGGTTCAAATTAACCTGGATAATGACGGGTAGAACTTGACATGTGACTTATGATTTGTTGACCAAAGTGAAGGTCATAAGAGCATGGGGTAAAATCACATCGGGAGTTTCTAAAGAAACTGAAACTTGCCAGATATGCGCATACCTTCTAGAGTGTGATAACGTGAGTGGATTCCATCACGTTATCATACAATGATAGCTGGATCCCGATTCCTACTGATGAGTTGGTTTACTCCTCGGGTGATCCCGACTAATTCTTCTTTCAGGTTTGGAGGAGAATTTGACGATACAGTAGGAGGTTTCCTGATCAGATAAATTGATAACCATTATGATCCAGGTTAGAGTGCACGCAGAGTGTTTCTTTTCTCTCTCTTTTTGGCAGCGACCATGACCCGACCCTTGACTATGACTCAGTGACCAAGTTAACCGAACTTTCTTTAAACACTGGCTTTTGGATTGTCAGAGTTGCATACCCCATTGCCACTCCTACTTTTACCCTTTTCTCCCGAACACCCCGTATTACTACGAACATCCACTTCATTGGATAAAACCATTGTATGGTTATATACGAACTCGAAGGAACTTGTTCCAGATTCGAGGATGGTTTCCGGTTCTGTAGAAAATGAATAGGACTATTCAGTTGTCTTTTCCTTTTACCTTCTCTCAGGTTGCGAGTGCTCCTTGGATAAGGACAGTACACCTATTACGCTAATTGGATAATCTTCTTCCAAACCATAGGTAGGTGCCGAACGGTAGGGAAGGAAAAAAACCATTTAGCCTAAAAGGTGTACAGAAGGTATTCAGTAAAGACAAATAAAGGGACTGGTAAGAGGGCAAAGGAAATTGCGACTGCTATTCACGACCAAACCAAGTATTCATCGCCACTCCTACTTCACCTTTGTATTTCTCCAGAACACTCCATATCACTATGAAGATCCACAGTTTATTGGATACTCCATCGTATGGTTATATACGAACTCGAAAGGACTTGTTCCAGTTCAGGGATGGATTCTGGTTCAGGAGAAATAAGAATAAGGTTTATTCAGTTGTCTTTTATCTTCACCTTCTCTCAGGTTACGAGTACTCCTAGGATTAGGAGAGTACACCCATTATGCTTATTGGATAGTCTTCTTCCAAACCATAGGCTGGTGCAGAATGGTAGGGAAAGAAGAAAACCATTTGGCCTAAAGGGGTGTACAGAAGGTAATGACTAAAGACATATAAAGGGATTTGGAGAGATGGCAAAGAAATATACGGTTATAGTTGTGAATCTGATAATGGAACAGGCATTACTAGGAATACCCGGATACCCCTTCGGAACATTTATATGTTTCAGTTTCACTGTGTATTGTTAAAAGAAAACTGATTTCCCAATTAGCCCTTGCTCCAGGGTATGTATTTACCAGGTTTGATTCTCACATCTGTATGGTTTTACAGATGATAAGTGGGAGTAAGTTATTGGGAATTGGGTGATCATCCTTATTATATCGGGATTCGCTGTAATTGGTGATATTTGAAGAAATCACATGGGTTGTTTGCCGGACGGCAAATATTTGGTTTTGAATATCTGTTGTTATGCACCAATTTCAAATTGATATATCTGTACGTTTATTTTTATAAAGTGAGATATAACTTTTTGAAATTATGTCCATGACATTTACTTATATAAGTGGATGGTTAGGTAAGGAGTATTAAACAGCGGTGTAATTCTTCTTAACCATAAGTACAGTTTTCAACATACGACACACAGGAAATGGGTTATTAGACTCAGAGGACTTATACAGAGTATTGTATGTTGTCCAGTGTCCATTAGGACAGAGGGGTTGGTACTCGTACTATATTCTGTTTACTTGTGACTTCTCTAGTTCTTAGATATGTGTTTCGTAGAAATGCAAGGTCCAGGTTTTGAGAAGTTATAGGTATATGAATAAAGTAGAGAACCAGGTACTGCAAGAATCAGGATTCTTCAAGGTGATCGAAGATGTAGATACTTGTGTATGGTATTCAGTTGATAGTAATGATTATGAGAACTTGCTTCTCTTTTAGGTTACTCATATCTGGATGTATTTCTAAGTTGAGTAATGCTGATCGGCCTCTCTCCATTTAGTTGACTTGCACTGGAAACAGCCGCATGATTTGAATCTAGTTCCAATTAAATCAGTGCGTCTGTTTCTATATTGGATATAGAATAGTTCATATCTTAACAATGTTAAGGTACGGGGAGTTGTCCGGCTTATGCTTAAAACCACACTCTTGACAACTCAAGGCACGTTTCTGTAATGCCTGTTTGTGGGTTGACCCGGGCTATGACGAGGGTTGACTTTCTACCATCTGGAAGATCAATAGTGATATTGTTCTTGACTCGCCACAGTTTTAGTAAAATGAATTTTTTTCAAAAAACAGTAGTGGGAGTATGGTAGAACTGGAAGTGATCCCAGAACCGCAAACGATTACTGAAAATTTGATAAGAACCTAAAGATTCAATCTGGTTTGACATTCCATTGGCCACTCAGCAGATATGGTGGGTAACCTCAGGCACTCGAGAGGTACTTCGGTTTGCTCAAGGATGGTGACAGGGAGGTTGTTGTTTACCCAGACTTGCCCTTGCTGTTGTTCCAGACTGTGAGACCCGGCAGGAGGATGAGTATAGCGTCGTTCTAAACTAGCTTTAGAAGTGTACATGTATATTACTCTGCCAGAGAGTTGTCGTATTCAGTGGGAGCAGCGGAAGCATAGTAGACAAGTAGCTTATGTCTATTTATGGACTAAAACAGATATAGCAGAGATAGATCATCTATTTCTGATGTGATAGTCATAGGTTTGACTTCATCAGAATAGGGGATGGATCTGTTAAGAAAGTAGTAGGGTGTGATGTCCTGGTATTTGGATGGCATACACAGAGTAGGAAGTGAAATTCCTATACTACGGTCGGTTATACTTTGGTTGTCACACAGTGGTTTCTCCACATAGGATATGGATATTATATCAGATATTCTGCTTACTAGATCTATGGTTTAAGATCTAGATTTGGGTAGTTTCCTAATCTGGGTACTTAGACAGCATTCTGAAGGTGTTTTAGAATGGACGACTCCTTGCACGGTAGTGTACCTTCAGGTGATGGAGTCCACCCTCGCTAAAAGTGTCTTACAGACTAAAGGGGAGAGGAATGAGAGGGATGAGCATGGTTGGTATATCACTTGCTTAGGCAATTGAGTCAATCATGAGATGTCAAGTACCACACCGGATGTTGTTTTTGTAATAGATGCAATAAGTTGATATTGATCCTATCCTCGAAAAACATTTGGAAGCAGTTTTAGAACATAAGTTGATGTTCTAGGGATATGATAACGACAACCACTTTCGGGGGACGGTTATCATTCCAGGCTTCCAAGGTGACCTGGATGATAGAGTGACTGTCAGAGTTATAGTTTTCCCTCTGACGAGGGGCAGTTGTTTGGACAGGAGGTCCAAGCGGACACTGAGCGAGGCATGACGCAGGATACTGAGTAAATTCAGTTGACGATACAGTCTAAGAAATTTGGATTTTGTAACATTTCAAAAAAATAAAATATTATTTTTAGGAATTTTTATAATTTAATATTATTTTAATGAATATTTTAATATTTCGGTATAATTAAATACCGAAAAAATTGGAAAAATTATAGAAATTACTAAAAAAGGTTGTTTTAAGCAAATGATGCAATTTTTAAGTTTTTATGATTAATTATATGCTAATTTAGTGCTAATCGCGATTAAAAATCGCTAATAGGATTTTAAGCGGGTTTTGTGCAAAACATGCACCATATCATTATTACACTTGTTATTTATTTTCATGGCTTTCCTTCATGTTTATACCATGGTTGTGAATTATTAGAGAGAATGAGAAAAAGAAAAGAAAAGAAAAGGGGAAAAGAGTTCTATATTGAGGTATGGGTGAGAGAGAGAAAGGTAGAGGTTATCTTTGACCAAGCCTTAGCCTTTTCCCTTCATTTCTTCAACTCATTTCCTCTCTCCTTCTTCCTCTTCAGCTGCTGCTGCTGCCCTAGCTCCTTCTCCCCCTCTTCACCTCCTCAAATCACCTCATTAAACACTCGAAAACCCTACCTTCATTTCACAAAAACGATGCACAAGCTCAAGACAAGCACATTGGACCAAGAAAGTAAGGATTTTGGCCACTTGGGGCAACTCAAGAATTTTCTTGAGTTGCCAAATGAGTTATTTTTCTGGACCATTAGCTTAGTTTTTGCATTACTTATACCCCCATGTTAGATTAGAACCGATATTGTGTGATGTTGTGGACTTAAGGAAGACCTAGTTAGGGTTTATGGGAAATTGAGAGTTGTGTTGTGAAATTTAGCTCAGTAGAGGCAACACAAGCACCCTAGTGCTTGAATTAAGACCCAAACCTGAGACTTGAAACCCGTAATACGGATTTAGACACCGATATCGGATGATTTATGGAATCTGTGAAGGTTATATGAGATCTGCTATCACCTCGAGACTCTGAAAATTATTTTGGATTGGCAGTGAGATGTGCAGGCACCCAGGAAGCTAGACCCAAGACCCCAGCCCCTAACATCCTGACTCGGCCGCAAATAAATCCATTCTGGCCGCAAATTGCGGCTGACCAGGGTAGATTTGCCTCGTTTTGGTTCTGTAACTCCTACATCTATAGATTAGACCCCTGGCATATGCAAAATTGTTCAATTTGACCTAGGGTAGAATCTGGAGCCTTTTTCCTAAGGTGTTGTTTTGATTTGTGTTTCCGTAATACATATTTTGAATTCTGGATTTGCGTATTGCGTTTTACCTCGATTACTTGGAGTTTGTACGATGATATCAAGGATTGTTCGATGATTTTGAAAGCGTAGTCCATAGGTTCTAACCTATAGGACATAGCGTATCGTTTTTCGCATGTCGTTTTAGTTTTGATTTGGTTTTAATACGCATCTACGATACGTTGATGTGTAGGTACCCCATGAAGACTTCGGAACGACAAGCAAGCACGTGACGAAGTCAACAAATGAAGATCAGGTGAGTATATTATATCTACGGGGGAAGTCGGGTTGATGGCGTATAGCACCCCCGCAGTTCGATGTTTAGTATAGTATATATATATATATATATATATATATATATATATATATATATGATAGCTTATTGTGTGTCGTGGATATTTGAGATGAGATTAGGTGTACAAAGTTAGATTAGTGCGTAGAAGTAAACTAGTATAGTTCCTAGTTGCGAACCCTAGAATAGGTTACACTCACACGCACACACAAGCTTATTGCTACACATATACCTACATGATGAGGATAGTGGATGATAATTGGAGATGAATCGATGATATTAGGCATAGTGCCATGAGATCGGTGATATGATGTGATTCATATTTGGGTTACGACAGGTGATTTTACCGGGCCTTTAGACGTGTGTTTCACACACGCATTTATACTTATTTAGAGGGTATCGATTTGTACTAGACTTAGATTAGTACCCCAGATCATGAGATATGATGATAAGGATACCTGATAATTGATGAGAGGAATGTTATATTGACCCGTACCCAGCTTTTGGGATGTCGTACGATGATTTACTGTACGTGATTCATATTGATGATAGATCCGTACTCATGACTCGAGGATGTCATATGATATTGTATCGTACGGGGTACATTTGAGGCGGGATCACCGACTATTATATTTACATATATATATTATATCGACTCAGATTTAGGTGGTTTCCATACACCTCCTGATTGACTTACTCGTTAGAGCTGTAAATTTGCTAGTAGGTGTTAGGCTAGGCCGATATCTTACCTATTTCAAAAACTAACGAATCGGGAGTATTTCAATGATAGGCAAAGGGATTCTACGGATATTTTCAAAAGACGCATCTTTTCTTAAAAACACCGTAGCCCTTATTTTACTAAAATACCTGATTCGTCTTATTTCAAATGGCAAAACTGCAAGACAGTTACATAATGTTGTAGATTCTTCACTATTGCGTTGATTATTCGATTTCCGCATATTCATGCTATTCACATCGAATTGCATGTGTAAACGAGTTTATTGTATATTAAACCCATGCTGTTAGGACACCAGCACCATTATCGATGATGCGTATGTTCCACATACACTTGCTTGCCGGCTCACACACTTCATCATCCATAATTGCCATGTCACTACACTGTAGCACTGTTGCATTCAGGATATGATCTCTTGCATGGCATACTTGTGTACATACCCATCGTACACCCATACTTACATACAAAAGTATTTGCACCTACATAGATGATTCTGGATTTATTAGAGATTTTGGAACCGCAAGATACTCTTTAAAACTGATTCAATTTAAAAGAGCAGTTTTCCCTCAATATGTGCATATTACTATTCTATATTGCATGATATACTGATATGCTTATATATCTTTTACATGTCGCATACATCATGTTTTTGATTATACGCATTGAGATATGTTGTTTCCATGATATTTCTGGATTTGGGAACCGTGGATATTTCCAAAGAGAGTATGTAATTGTTTTAAAAACCCGGTTACCCTTGATATGATATTTCAGTGCGTCCACCATGTGTTTTCTCGGTGCTGAGAGCGACATGTGAAACCCGATTCGAGGAGCGGACGAGGCCGATTGCGGGTACATGGTGGACCCGGTATGGTAACCCGGAGCGAGAACGGATCTGCTGTGCAGCTAGACGGTGAGCCTGGCAGAGGGACTACTACCTTCCGGTGATATTATTTGGGCTCGGCGTATATCCGGAGGATACCGACCGGAGTCGAGAGATGATAGGGGCCGATCCAGACTGACGGAGCCCGATATATGAGGATTTACGTGCCGATGATAGGCACAAGTTTCATGATGTTTTCGAGTGTCGATGCTTGACACTCAGGTTCCATGATTTTGATATATCGCGACCGACACCTGTTGATTTACATCCTCATACTTCCATGCATATGTTTATGATGTTTACATGCATGATGCTTATTGTCATTGGGTGACGCGTGGACGATTTCCACATACATATATTGACATTGATGACATTGATTACATAGTTGGATGATATCCACTTTTTCATGGACATCATGACATAGTCGACATTGATCATACTTCATATTTATGATATGTTATTACCTGTGGCACTGGCACGAGCACTTGGAACTACACTCATGTATAGATGTTACATTGCCACCTTATCATGCTTCAGACTTATTCATTTGAGGTTTATATATATATCTGATCGTATTGACCTAGGATTGTGTCATACATACAATTTCTGCTCTGTGATGTTTTCTATTCACGAGTAGGAAACTCATCCCCGTTGTTCCACAGTTCTTGCAGGTTTTGCCGTACAGGTTTCATTGCGGCTTTTCTGGCACACTGCTCCCTTTCTGGATGATTGTATTGGTAGGTGGGTTCACTCGCATCATGACAACCCTTGTATTATTTTTTTCAGTTTTATCTAGTAATTCCATCAACCAAAGTTTGTATATTGTTTCAGACTTAGAAAACCAGTTATGTATTATTTCGACCTTAGAGTCGCGTGTTGTAGTATTATGGGTTTCCTGCCGATTTTGAGTTCTTTTTGAGTTTTGATCATCGCCCTTTGGCGTTGTATATTATATTGCTAATGTGGTTGTGACCGTCGATTGACGAAGAGCTAGCTCCCGCTTGGAGATGCCTTTTATCATTGCATATATATTTTTCTTGTTGTACCCCGTTCGGGGCCAGTATTTACAAAGGAAACTCTGCCGAAATTTTCAGACAAGACATGAGATTTTTAAAATGCATATTCGGCTTACCTATTTTAAATCCCTTGTTTTAGAAACTTGTTTTCTTCACTTCTTAAAACTATTTCCTTTATTTATTACTTAGAAATGGTTTTAGATTTCTGGGCTTTTTTGCTTACTTGGATTAGATGGAGTCCTATAGACTTCATATAATTCAAGTGCCAGTTACGAGCTATTTCGGGTCGTGACAAAGTTGGTATCAGAGTGCTAGGTTAACCTTGGTTCAAGTCTAAGTTTGTCTATGTGGAGCCTTGAGCGTTTATGCATATACGGAACTTAGGATTGGCCTTACGGAACTTAGACTTATTCGAGGGAGTATTATACCCGAACTTTCGTCGCATAGGATGACCCTTGGTTGAAGGAGTAGGTAGCTTGAGTAGAGTGACGTACCGTGCGTATGTTC
Source organism: Agapanthus africanus (assembly GCA_030015575.1). Classification (NCBI taxonomy): domain Eukaryota; kingdom Viridiplantae; phylum Streptophyta; class Magnoliopsida; order Asparagales; family Amaryllidaceae; genus Agapanthus; species Agapanthus africanus. The sequence goes on from JASDDO010000029.1 coordinate 225,252,234, forward strand.
CGCGGCATACTTACGATATGCTACTCCGCTTAAGAAACCTTAGGATGTACATTTCCTTGCACAGTACTATATTCATTCCTATGATCTGTCCTTATCGATACTGGTTATGATCTTACTGCCATGATTACACGGGCAGAGAGAGCTACGGCTAGAGTTGCGTCAGCATGAGCTCGTCACGGACGAGGACTGACCAGGGCGTGATTCCAGAGACATACGATTGCATGTGGAGGCGTCGTCTTGTTGTGTTTTCGCGCTATGAGCGTTTGACAGATCGCTGCTACGAGATTTCCCGGATGTGCTGATCGGCACCAGAGGATCAGGCTACTGCTAGAGGCCGGCCAGAATGTGATGACCATTGATATATCGCTTATTCAAGATGATTGAGGCACTGTTCAGCGTACAGACGAATGAACCAGTTGTTACTGCAAATGACGAGATATCGCCCAGATGTTGGAGCTACTGCAGCAGGAGTATATACTTAGATATATGCTGGAAGGTCACTAGTCACCCAAGGATGAATGACTAGGACATATGGTTAGTTCGCTTTCCCCGATGCAAGGTCATCAGATTATTGATTCCAGCTAGAGACGACTTCATGCAGGTTCGTTGAGAGTCGATAGAGACGATCGAATGTCAGAAACCAATATTCCAAGTTTAAAGTATTCGGAAAGACATGCAAGCGATTCTATGGACCCTCTAGAAGAATGAAACCCTAACTCGACATAATGACCGTGTGAAAGCCTTTGAACCTTATGGTTTACGGCAGTTCTGCGGCGCCATTAGTGAGGCATGGGTTTGCCCTTCTACGGCTGGACCACCGATGCTGTGGTATGTATTCGATACTATTAAACTGTACCCAAGATGTTGAGATCTTGGGGGATTATGAGGTTTTGACGAATCGATCGGATGGTTCGACATCTTTCGGATATCATATGATGGGATGCATTGCTTGAGAGACTCCAGATACGAGTATAGCCGTTGGAGCGCAGTCCATGCAGTGACGAGAAGAAGAGTATGAATCAGTCGACAATGGAACAAAGTGGAGTAAAGAGTTCACACAAGATTTCGACAAGATGACGCTCCACTCCGCTGATATCAGAGATGCGATACGCATGCAGTGGCGTTGGGATGCGACCAGTTTCCAAGGAATATGCTGTGCTGAGGACGCAGATTGATCAGAGAAGTGCCAAAACGGAATCGTCCCCGTTAGCATACCTGACAGGCCGATGAGCCGATTGATTGAGAGAAAGGTAATCCGCAGAGAAGATAAGGACCCAGAGACAGAGGACGCCAGACCGTGATCAGGAGGCAAGTAGATATCTTGCGCTGCTAGCATTTGATGCATCGACACCTTCTTGACTTTGAAGGAGGATATACCGACGACGGTATTTATGATTTGTGATTTTGTGATTTGATTATCACGTATCCGTCACTTTGGATTTCGGTATTTTGGGCGATCTATTCGCATTATTTAGTCTTGATGGCTGAGCTTCATGATATTTGTTTTCATGCACCATGGTTGCACCTACTGGGTATTTATATTTTGCGCATAGTTATTACGTTTGAGGTATTGACTGTGATTTCATGCCTATTTTATGCCGATGGATTGATTTACTCTTCCAATATAGTTTTCATGCACTTTCCGTGTTTTGATTGGATTTGTGCACGCTGATGCACATGGTTGTGAGCTTATACACCGCGGTATACCTGATTTTGATTGAGCCGTATTGTATACCGTCGATTTTGATTCTGATTTGATGTTGATTTCTTGCACTCCGTGCATTTGATTTGGATTTTCGCGCGTGTTGAGCGTATTTTGAGATACGATTTTGGTGCACACCAGATGCACTAAATCGGGATTCTATGTGCATGTCAGATGCACCTGATTTTACTGTCAGGCACGCCCGTTGCCCTTGGCAGATGTTTCATGCACACCTGTTGCACCTAGATGATGTTTCTGTGCACATGTATGGCACATATATGGATTTTGATTTCCGTGCACACCAGACGCACATATCATTCATATGCACATTTTTGCGATTGATTTCTTATGGAGCAGTACGTTTTTATGATATTTGCTATTTGTTTTCGTACTGAGCAGGACTAGTCAGAGGACAGTACCTAGACACATTTCGCATGCATTGATAGTTATTAAAGGGATTTCCAAAAAGCGAGCTATAGTCTCAGTATATACCTACGTGTCCGATATGACACGAAACGTTTAAAACAAGGAAACCCTTCTAAATTGTTTTCAAAATGGCGGAACGTATATATTAAACAAGGGATATGTACATAAATGGTTATTTTATTATAATAGACGTCCGCCACTGTGCAGTGTTAGGCGCATCGCACAGCGACTTAAAAAGGTTAGCATGCATTTTCTTCAGATATTTACATGTATAGTTCTGATTTATATCATATTGGTTTTATTTTGGATTTGACATTGTGCCTGTACCATAACTCTGATGATTGCGGGATGCTTGACGGAGTTTTGTTTTGAGTGATCTGCTCATTGTTCTTGCGCATGCATTGCGCTATGATGCGTTTTATGTATTGGTGATTTCGGAGCCCCGGCGACTTGGACTTTCATTTGAAATGTTTTAGAATGTGGGGGTTTAAATTTAAATTCGGAGACCGAATTTCTTTAAGGGGGGAAGATTGTAACATTTCAAAAAAATAAAATATTATTTTTAGGAATTTTTATAATTTAATATTATTTTAATGAATATTTTAATATTTCGGTATAATTAAATACCGATAAAATTGGGAAAATTTTGGAAAATTATAGATATTACTAAAAAGAGGTTGTTGTATGCGAATTATGCAATTTTTAAGTTTTTATGATTATTTATATGCTAATTTAGTGCTAATCGCGATTAAAAATCGCTAATCGGATTTTAAGCGGGTTTTGTGCAAAACATGCACCATATCATTTTTACACTTGTTATTTTTTTTCATGGCTTTCCTTCATGTTTATACCATGGTTGTGAATTATTTGAGAGAATGAGAAAAAGAAAAGAAAAGAAAAAGGGGGAAAGAGTTTTATATTGAGGTATGGGTGAGAGAGAGAAAGGTAGAGGTTATCTTTGACCAAGCCTTAGCCTTTTTCCTTCATTTCTTCAACTCATTTCCTCTCTCCCTCTTCCTCTTCAGCAGCTGCTGCTGCCCTAGCTCCTTCTCCCTCTCTTTACCTCCTCAAATCACCTCATTAAACACTCCGAAACCCTATCTTGATTTCACAAAAACGACGCACAAGCTCAAAACAAGCACATTGGACCAAGAAAGCAAGGATTTTGGCCACTGGGGGCAACTCAAGAATTTTCTTGAGTTGCCAAATGAGGTATTTTTCTGGACCATTAGCTTAGTTTTTGCATTACTTATACCCCCATGCTATATTAGAACCGATATTGTGTGATATTGTGGACTTAAGGAAGACCTAATTAGGGTTTATGGTAAATTGATAGTTGTGTTGTGAAATTTAGCTCAGTAAAGGCTACACAAACACCCTAGTGCTTGAATTAAGACCCAAACCTGAGACTTGAAACCCGAAATACGGATTTAGAAACCGATATCGGAAGATTTGTGGAATCTGTGAAGGTTATATGAGATCTTCTATCACCCCGAGACTCTGAAAATTATTTTGGATTGGCAGTGAAATGTGCAGGCACACAGGAGGCTAGACCCAAGACCCCAGCCCCTAACTCCCTGACTCGGCCGCAAATAAATCCATTCATGCCGCAAATTGCGGCCAAACCAGAGTGGATTTGCCTCGTTTTGGTTCTGTAACTCCTACATCTATAGATTAGACCCCTGGCATATGCAAAATTGTCCAATTTGACCTAGGGTAGAATCTGGAGCCTTTTTCCTAAGTTGTTGTTTTGATTTGTGTTTCCGTATTCCGTATTTTGAATTCTGGATTTGCGTATTGCATTTTACCTCGATTACTTGGCGTTTGTATGATGATATCGAGGATTGTTCGATGATTTTGAAAGCGTAGTCCATAGATTCTAACCTATAGGCCATAGCGTATCATTTTTCGTATGTCGTTTTAGTTTTGATTTGGTTTTAATACGCATTTACGATACGTTGAAGTGTAGGTACCCCATAAAGACTTCGGAACGACAGGCAAGCACGTGGCGACGTCGACAAATGAAGATCAGGTGAGTAGATCATACCTGCGGGGGAATTCAGGTGGATGGCGTATAACACCCCCGCAGTTCGATGTTTAGTATAGTATATATATATATGATAGCTTATTGTGTGTCGTGGATATTTGAGATGAGATTAGGTGTACTAAGTTAGATTAGTGCGTAGAAGTAAGCTAGTATAGTTCTTAGTTGCGAACCCTAGAATAGGTTTACACTCACACGCACACACATGCTTATTGCTACACATATACCTATATTATGAGGATAGTGGATGATAATTGGAGATGAATCTATGATATTGGGCATAGTGCCATGAGATTGGTGATATGATGTGATTCGTATTTGGGAAACAACAGGTGATTTTAGCGGGCCTTTAGACGTATGTTTCACATACGCATTTATACTTATTTAGAGGGTATCGATTTGTACTATACTTAGATCAGTACCCCAGATCATGAGATATGATGATAAGGATACCGGATAATTGATGAGAGGAATGTTATATTGACCCGTACCCAGCTTTTGGGATGTCGTACGATGATTTAATGTACGAGCTTCATATTGACGATAGATCCACACTCATGACTCGAGGATGCCATATGATATTGTATCGTACGTGGTACCTTTGAGGTGGGATTACCGACTATTATATTTACATATATATATTATATCGACTCGGATTTAGGTGGTTTCCATAACCCTCCTGATTGACTTGCTAGTTAGAGCTGTAAATTTTCTAGTAGGTGTTAGGCTAGGCCGATGTCTTACCTATTTCAAAAACTAACGAATCGGGAGTATTTCAATGATAGGCAAAGGGTTTCTACTGATATTTTCAAACGACGTATCTTTTCTTAAAAACACCATAGCCCTTATTTTACGAAAAACCCCGATTCGTCTTATTTCAAATGGCAAAACTGCATGACATTTACATATTGTTGTAGATTCTTCACTGTCGTGTTGATTATTCGATTTCCGCATATTCATGCTATTCACATCGCATTGCATGTGTAAACGAGTTTATTGTATATTAAACCCATGCTGTTAGGACACCAGCACCATTATCGATGATGTGTATGTTCCACGTACACTTGCTTGCCGGCTCACACACTTCATCATCGATAATTGCCATGTTAGTACACTGTAGCACTGTTGCATTCAGGATATGATCTCTTGCATGGCATACTTGTGTACATACCCATCGTACACCCATACTTACATACATAAGTATTTGCACATACATAGATGATTCTGGATTGATTAGAGATTTGGGAACCGCAAGATAATATTAAAACTGATTCATTTTAAAAGAGCGGTTTTCCCTTAATATGTGCATATTACTATTCCATATTGCATGATATACTGATATGCTTACATTTCTTTTACATGTCGCATACATCATGCTTTTGATTATACGCATTGAGATATGTTTTTTCATGATATTTCTGGATTTAGGAACCGTGGATATTTCCAAAGAGAGTATGTAATTGTTTTAAAAACCCGGTTACCCTTGATATGATATTTCAGTGCGTCCACCATATGTTTTCTCAGTGCTGAGAGCGACATGTGAAACCCGATTCGAGGAGCGGACGAGGCCGATTGCGGGTACATGGTGGACCCGGTATGGTACCCCGGGGCATGAACGGATCTGCTGTGTAGCTAGACGGTGAGCCTGGCAGAGGGACTACTACCTACCGGTGATATTATTTGGGCTCGGTGGATATCCGGAGGATACCGACCGGAGTCGAGAGATGATAGAGGCCGATCCAGACTGACGGAGCCCGATATATGAGGATTTATGTGCCGATGATAGGCACAGATTTCATGATGTTTTCGAGTGTCGATACTTGACACTCAGGTTCCATGATTTTGATATGTCGCGAGCGACACCTGTTGATTTACATCCTGATACTTCCATGCATATGTTTATGATGTTTACATGCATGATGCTTATTGTCATTGGGTGACGCGTGGACGATTTCCACATACATATATTGACATTGATGACATTGATTACATAGTTGGATGATATCCACTTTTTCATGGACTTCATGACATAGTCGACATTGATCATACCTCATATTTATGATATGTTATTACCTGAGGCACTGGCACGGGCACTTAGCACTACACTCACGTATAGATGTTACATTGCCACCTTATCATGCTTCAGACTTATTCATTTGAGATTTATATATATATATATATCTGATCGTATTGACCTAGGATTGTGTCATACTTACGATTTCTGCTCTGTGATGTTTTCTATTCATGAGTTGGCAACTCACCCCCGTTGTGCCACAGTTCTTGCAGGTTTTGCCGTACAGGTTTCATTGCGGCTTTTCTGGCATACTGCTCCCTTTCTGGGTGATTGCAATTGTAGGTAGGTTCACTCGCATCGTGACCACCCTTCTATTATTTTATTCAGTTGTATCTAGTAATTCCATCAACCAAAATTTGTATATTGTTTCAGACAAAGAAAACCAGTCATGTATTATTTCGACCTTAGAGTCGCGCGTTGTAGTATTATGGTTTTCCTGCTGATTTTGAGTTCTTTTTGAGTTTTGAACCTCACCCTTTGGCGTTGTATATTATATTTCTTGCGTGGTTGTGACCGTCGATTGACGAAGAGCTAGCTCTCGCTTGGGGATGCCTTTTATTATTGCATATACATTTTTCTTGTTGTACCCCGTTCGGGGCCAGTATTTACAAAGGAAACTCTGCCAAAATTTTCAGAAAAGACGTGAGATTTTTAAAATGCATATTCTGCTTACCTATTTTAAAACCCTTGTTTTAGAAACTTGTTTTCTTCACTTCTTAAAACTATTTACTTTATTTATTACTTAAAAATGGTTTTAGATTTCTGTGCTTTTTGTCTTACTAGGATTAGATGGGGTCCTATAGACTTCATATGATTCAAGTGCCAGTCACGAGCTATTTCGAGTCGTGACAGATTTGGAGTTCATTTATTAACTAGGTCTCATTAGATATCCAGACATATTCTAAGATAGGTATTGCTCATTTCGGGAGATGGCTTTCTCCGCGAACTTGAGATAAAGAGAGATATAGAAAGAAACATTAGGGCGGATAAACTCACCGAGGCTATTCCTAAAACGCAATAGTTTCACAAACGGGCTTTGTGAAACTGATTAGTAAAGGAGTTGGGTGTTTGGTATCACACAGGCTGTGAGTATGCGACATCGCAATGATTAGCCTTGAGTGCAAGTGGGAGATTGTTGGATATAGTGCCCTCAAAGTCAATTATTGGATCACAGGCACGTGATTGCAAAGATTTAGGGAGAACCTATGCCGGTAGGACAGTCTTACTCAAGATGATAGTATGCTATCTAGTTTATCTTTATCATCGTGTACAGGTTTAGGTGACATTACAGGTCACTATTACATATTGATAGAGCCCTTAGGATTCTTTATTGACTGCCAGCAGTATGATGGCGATCATATACGTGAGAGTTGGGTAGTCTATAAGCACATCTTTAAAGTGGTTCCTAGTGGTGGGAGTTTCGAGACTGGGCATCGATACTCCATTAGTAGACTAGTGTATACAGTCGAGACCCCGACGAGGGGCGGTGGCCGGTCTCATAAGCCATTGGTGTTAGTTGGTTCACCTAAGTTGTATACAGGTGCTCATTGGGTTATGAGTACACCGGACAGGACTAGCCGGGAACATGCTAGTTGGTATTATACCTGACGTCAGATAGCATTTCACTGGTGACATGTGTGCAGGTTAGTTCATCGACCTGAGATCATCATTTGTCTCGTGTGAGTTCCCACTGTGCTTTGATTACTACCCTACCACGGCTCAAAGGAGTCGTGCAAACAGGTTTTAGTTGGGTACAGTCCCGAGCCACATGGAAGTAGTGAGTGGATCGGCAGGGGTTTCGTCTCTCCCGGTATTGGGGGTGAGATCGCGCTATGTCTAGGAGAGCTATTACACAAAGTCCTTGGCCAAGGCAGGAGATTTACTGGTAGGTATTCCAGTAGTATCTCAGGGTGTTCTGGGATACACTCCGACACGACTTGTACCGCTTTTGGGGGTCTGACTTTTACCAACCCCTCAGCTCGACATGCGATGCTCATAGACGAACGGACTGGACTGTACGGATATTGTCATTGACAGGCTCAGTAGGGTGTCAGGATGAGTTCGCTTATCGACCTCCCTTTTGGTCAATACCTGGTAGCCCGCTTATAGCTAGTACCACCGACGAGCTAGTGGTTAAATCCACAGCCAAAGTATTGACTAGTCTTTAGAGTCCCCCACAGACAGTTTCTCAAGTGTCGGGCGAAACATTATAGAGGCCGTAAGGATTTATGGCAGGGTTCGAAAGTACGCGTGCACTTGTGCACGTGTCATGGTTCGGACGAATAATACGAGCGGGCTTTGGTTTAAACCGGATCCTAGTATTATACTGTGTAGATTTTGTCTTATTGCATTTGTATTCGGTCGGAATACAAATGCGGATATGTTTATACATTCGCGGGGTTATCCCGTAATTTATTACGGGATCGTTTTTATGAAATTACTAGTTTGCTTTCTTGATTTGGCCAAATTCCTTTTCTTTTGTTCTTTGGCTGAATTTCCTTTGAAGGGGTTTTTTTTTGCAAAGTGGGGATTTATAAAGTGAGGTTTTTTTTGTGGCTGCTGGGGCCCCAGCAGCACATGGGGCTTTCTTGTGTTTTCTAGAAGGGATTAGCCTCTTTTTTGTGCATTAATGTGATTGGATTGGGAAAAGATATTGGTGTGACTTATTTTCCTTGTAATCATCAATTTTTCTTTTGCTTTTGAAAAACCTTTTTCCTCCTCAATCAAGGATGGCCGGCCACTACTAGGGGCAGCCCCTCTTTCATTTTGGTGTGGGAATTTTGATCTCATTTTTCTTGCACAAAATTCCTTAGCTCAATTCCAAAGCTCACATCTCCTTCTCCAGTCCAAAAGGCAACTTCGATTATCCCTCGAAACAAAGCGTTCTACTCATATTCTACAGCAATCTTGGACACGTCGGCTAGCAAACTTTGTGTCCGAGTTGCCTCGGTTCAGAGGTTGGAGCCTGTAAAAAGAATTGAAGATGTGGTGCCCCTTCCGACGAGGAGACCGGAGATCGGAGATGCCGCGAGGAGCTTGGGTTGGTGGCCAAAGACCGAAGGTCACGGATCGATCGGTATAGCTTTTCTAACCCTTCTTTAGTTTGCTAGTTATAGGTTAATGGTTCGATCCGGGATTAAAGTCTGCGATAGCGCCGGTTTCATGTTTTGAAAAAGTTTTTGTTTCCGCATTTTGGCCTCGGACAGACGGCCGGGGCGCTACCGTAGACTTACATATACTCCTTGAACTTTTCGAAGGCTTCAGACTTATGTCTCAACAAGAACACGTGTCCGAATCTCGAGAAATCATCAGTAAAAGTTATGAAGTAGGAAAACCACCTCTCGCATGTGTAAACAATTGTCTACATACATCACTATATATGAGGCCTAAGAGTTCAGTAGCTCTCTCTCCGTGCCCACTAAACGGAGTTTTGGTAATTTTACCTTTGATACAAGACTAGCAAGTGGCATAAGATTTATATTCAAACGGGTTTAAATATCCATCTTTATGTAGCTTGGTTAGTCGTGTTTCGTTAATATGACCAAGTCTACAATGCCAAATGAAATCTTCATTTATATCTGGAATCTTTCTTTTATTTGTGTGTTTTATATTGAAAATTGTGTGCTGGTTTAGGACATATATCCCGTTATTTAATATACCAGACCCAACCAACTTTTGATTAAGGTTAATGTCCATAACATTAGATTGTCATACAAAATTATATCCAGTATTGTCCAACAACATTACAGATATAATATTACATAACATCGAAGGTACAAAATAACATTGGTTCAAAACTAATATACAACCCGAGGGCAAACCAAGGTGATACTCTCCCACTACTGTAGCATGTACAGAGGAACCATTCCCAAACCGGAGTGTGTGATCACCTTTCTTCAAAAACCTGCTATTTCTCAGCCCCTGCACACAATTAAAGATGTGAGATCCTGACCCGGTATCTAATACCCAGGAAGCAGAGTTAATTGAAAAACAGTTTTCTGTTACAAACACACCTGAAGTGGAAGCATCACCATGCTTCTTCTTCTTGAGGCCAGACAGTTATCCAACGCAGTTTCTCTTCCAGTTCCCAGTCTGGTGGCAATGGAAGCATTCCCCTCGTCCTGTCGCAGCAGCCTCTATCCTGTCCTTTCCCGGTGCCTTTTTCACTCCTCCTCTCGGCTTGATGGGATTCTTCTTCTTCTTTCCCTTGGCCTTGGCTTTCGGGACGGAAGAGGAAGATGGCCCAGCAATTAGAGTGGGAGTTTTTGCTACCCTTAGAGTGCTCTCTGCACTCCTTAACATATTGAAGAGTTCAGGTAATGACTTCTCCATGTTGTGCATGTTGAAGTTTACAATGAACTGAGCAAAGGCAGGGGGGAGGGACTGTAGAACAATATCAACATATTGTTCGTTCTCCATGGTCTAACCCAGGTCCTCAAGTTCTTCGATAAGTCCAATCATCTTCAATACATGGTCATCTATAGACGTGCCAGCAGCCATCTGCATCTAAAACAACTTTCGAGATGCCTCACATCGGAGAGTAGGAGATTGCTATCTATACATGTCCTTTGTATGGAGAAAAATGGATTGTACGTCCATCTTCTCGTGTTGTTTCTGATGTTCATTGTCCATAGAAGCAAGCACGAGGCACATGGCTGTTGCGCAGTCTATATCCCATGTCTTGCGGATTTCTTTATCCGCAACTAAAGAATCAGGGCCTGGGCTAGGAGGGGCTGGAGTAGTCAGGACGTATCCGACCTTATCATGGGTCCGGGCAATATTTACGTTCCATATCCAATCTTTGTAATTCGGTCCCGTGAGTTTATTCATGTCTAATAAAAGCTTAAGTCCCGTCATAGGTATCTTCCATTAGGAGAGAGAAAAGAAGACACTCAGCGATTGCTCTTGCATAATTAGATTGGTTATTAATCTTATCTAATAGATGTCTCCCACTGCTTTTTATCAAATTTTCTCTCAAACCTTAAAAAGAAAATTAGCCAAGATTAATTGCAATCTAAAAGTTCGCTAACGGGTTGGCCAGGCCAGTGTCGGTACTCCGAGGGAGGTTCCCCGTGCTTTCGCTAGGACCTAATTAAAATAAACCTCGTTTTCCTAGAGGCGTAACCCCGTTGACACCTTTCTAGACACATGCTGGATCAGCTAATTGTAAGGTGCAAAACTCTCCCGGGAGTAAATTTTACTCACAGTGGGATCGAGATCCAACTATAAAATAGAAGGTATGCAATCTCATTGAAAATTTTAACTCTTGAAATTCCCGATATGGTTTTTACCCCTAGTGTCTTATGACCTTAACTATGGTCAACAAATCATAAGCACTAGTCAAGTTCTACCAGCCATTACGCGATTGATTTAGACCCACCCGCATAACCCTTAACTATGGTCAACAAGGTCATGCGAATGTCCTAATCGATCGCATCAAATGCTTTGTAGTAAGACATCACTTAGCTACCATACACCACGACTAAACTAGAGTCAACAAACATGACATGAATTCTAAGTACTCTGCTTCCTAAAATGGCGGAGGGCTACGGATGGTTTTTTATGAAAACCCTTAACATTTTGAACTTGATATCATTGTAGAATCTAGTGAAAGGAATGGTCTAGGGTGTTTTTTGTCATCCCATTGAGATGGAAATACGTGCGCGCTTGCCAGGCGCATTACAGATTCCCCCTACCTAGGGTAGGCGGGGGTTTATTGATTGTGGGGATCCGAATCTCCGGCAGCCACGGACTAAGCTGCCGTTAATTACCCATCGCCTTTGGAGTGAGGGAACCTCCGATTGACTGGATAAACTGGTCATGCGAACTCAATCTGCAGTGCTGTGTTTTAGAGGGGTTTTGGATATATCGGGGGCCCCGCAAAGTTTTTACGGGGGTCCCGCTACCCGGATAGCGGGCTGGGGCTCAAGGGGGCTAGCAGCCCCCTTGCGGGGTGCGGGGCAGCGCCCCGACCCAAAATTTTTTTGAAGGGGGATGGTGTTGTAAAGTGTGTGTGTGTGTGTGTGTGTGTATAATGGGGAAGGGCATCCAAAGGATGCGTGGGGGCCAGTGCCACGCATGCAGGGCACGCAGGTGCTGGGCGCTAGCGCACTAGGCGTTGGGCGTGAGTGCCCTAGGCGCAGGTCGCGCCATGTGCTCAACACGTAGGCGTAAGCGCCCTGGGCGCGTCACGTGTTGGCACGTGGGCGCAAGCGCCCTAGGCGCAAGGCGTGCCAGCGTCCTGGGCGCTGGGCACGCCACGTGTCGGTACGTGGGCGCAAGCGCCCTGGGCGCTGGGCACGCCACGTGTCGGCACGTGGGCGCAAGCGCGCTGGGCGCGCCACGTGCTCGGCACGTGGGCGCAAGCGCGCTGGGCGCTGGGTACAAAACGTGTCGGCACGTGGGCACATGTGCGCTGGGCGCTGGGCGCACCACGTGTCGGCACATGGGCGTAAGCGCGCTGGACGCTGGGCAAACCACGTGTCGGCATATGGGCGCTGGGCGCAACACGTGCTCGGTACGTGGATGCAAGCGCTCTGGGTGCTGGACGCTGGGCGTCAAACAGAGAGGTGACTTTGGTCCCTGCACTGGGAGCTGTGCTCCCGATTTGTGGAGTTAAACTCCTAAAAAGCTTAGAAATGATCAAAGGTGGTTGCTTTGTTTCTCCCTTTGGTTCCGGATCTTCCCAAGATGGGACTTTTAGGAGATGGGACTCCTTCTTCCACCTCTTTTGGCTGGATCTTGAAGAAAGGGGGGTGAGATTTTAAAGATCTCTTCTTTTTGAGATCTGATGGGAGATCTTTGTGCCCCTTTGTGGGTTTTGTTATGGAAAACTACTTAGTTTTGGAAAAGAAAGAGAAAAACTCTTGATTTAATTCAAAAAAATGAGAAGGTTTAGAACCTTGGAGAAGGAGCAGGAGGCACAAAGAACCTTAGTTTTTTTGGGGGAATGAAAATTTTATTAGATATTTTCATCATGTTGCCTCTTATAGGCTTACACATTTACATATAGACACTTGGGCATTGCAAAATGGCATTTTGCCCATCCCATGGTTCATGTGCCATTTCTTTTTGCACATAAACCACGGGCTTACAAAAATTTGGCTTTATGCCCATTTAGCATACATTCATGTATAAAAAATTACATAAAAATTGTTTATTACATGATCTATATTTTGGCATGGAGGAGGCTGGCCGCGGGCTCGACTTGGATATGGGCCCGCTTGACCTGGGCTTGGGCCTACCTGGCTTGGGGTTGACCTTTGACTTTGACTCGGTCAACCGGGGGTGCAAATTTTGACCCCAACAAAGTGCCCCCCATCAATAAATGCACACCGCACATTTGAGTTCTGTGCATGAAATTGATGGATCTTGAAGCTAAACTTCGAGGTGTAACATCATTCCGGGGGCGGAGCATCATCCCGGGGAGCATAATTCCCGGGGATCAGAGCATCATTCTGATTCGCGGAGCATAATTCCAGGGTCGGAGTATCCCTCGGGGAGCATGATTCCCAGAGATCGGAGCATCATTCCGATTTGCGGAGCATAATTCCAAGGATCGGAGCATCATTCCGATGAGCGGAGCATGATTCTAGGGAACGGAGCATCATTCCGAAGGGCGGAGCATCATTCCAGGGGATCGGAGCATCATTCCGTAGGGCGGAGCATGATTCCAGGTTCGGAGCATCATTCCGATTTGCGGAGCATAATTCCAAGGATCGGAGCATCATTCCGATGAGCGGAGCAAGATTCCAGGGATCGGAGCATCATTCCGATGAGCGGAGCATGATTCCAGGGGATCAAAGCATCATTCCGAAGAGCGGATCATGATTCCAGGGATCAGAGCATTATTCGGAAGGGCGGAGCATGATTCCAGGGGATCGGAGCATCATTCCGAAGGGTGGAGCATGATTCCAGAGGATCGGAGCATCATTCTGAAGGGCGGAGCATGATTCCGAAGGATCGGAGCATTATTCCGAAGGGCGGAGCATGATTCCAGGGATCAGAGTATCCCTCAGGGAGAATGATTCCCGGGGATCGGAGCATCATTCCGATTCGCGGAGCATATTTCCAAGGATCGGAGCATCATTCCGAAGAGCGGAGCATGATTCCAGGGATCGGAGCATCATTCCGATGAGCGGAGCAACATTCCAGGGGATCGGAGCATCATTCCGAAGAGCGGAGCATGATTCCAGGGATCGGAGCATCATTCCGAAGGACGGAGCATGATTCCGAAGGACGGAGCATCATTCCGAAGAGCGGAGCATGATTCGAGGAATCGGAGCATCACTCCGAAGGGCGGAGCATAATTCCAGGGGATCAGAGCATCATTCCGAAGGGTGGAGCATGATTCCAGGGTCGAAGCATCATTCCGAAGGATCGGAGCATCATTCCAATTTGTGGCAGACATTCTGACCGAAGGATAATTTCGATACAGAGGTTGATTCCCAGGCGAAGCATAATTCCGATGGGGAAGGCAGATACACCGAGGCGAAGCTTGATTTCGACGCGGGGTACACTCTAAGACGAAGTATGGTTCCGACACAGAGCTGGTTGGCTGATTTGATTTCGAAGCGGAGCATAATTCCGGCAGGGAAGGTAGATATCCCGAGGCAAAGCATGATTTCAACACGGGGTAAATTCTTGGACGGAGCATGATTCCGCCGCAGAGGTTGTTGGTTTGATTTGATTCCGAGGCGTAGCATAATTCCGGCAGGGAAGGTAGATATCCCGAGGCGAAGAATGATTTCGACATGAGCTAAATTCTGGGACAGAGCATGATTCCGCCGCAGAGGTTGTTGGTTTGATTTGATTCCGAGGCAGAGCATAATTCCGGCAGGGAAGGTAGATATCCCGAGGCGAAGCATGATTTCGACACGAGCTAAATTCTGGGACAGAGCATGATTCCGCCGCAGAGGTTGTTGGTTTGATTTGATTTGGGTTGACATCAGCATCGCTACACTGGAATATGGTACCAGGAGCGAATCATCATTTTACACGAGAGGATTTGGGGATTTTTTTTGTTTTTTGTCAGCATCTGCATTGCTGCACTGGAATAATGCCAGGAGCAACTCATCATTTGCCCCGGGAGGATTTGGAAATTGATGGCTTAGGAGGCAGGTTTAGATCCCTATCACCTAAGGCTTTTCAATTTTATAGGCCGTAAGGGTCCCACAAAATCATTTTCTCCCTACGAGTCGAAAAGATCTCGTAGGTGTATTTTCTCCTTAGGAGTCGTGGGGACTCCTAAGTGTGTTGCTCCTTTGTGAGTCGTAAGGATCTCACGCAGGAATTTCTCCTCACAAAGTCGAGAGGACTTTGCGAGTGCATGTCATTTTTTTTACGAGTTTGCACCCTTTCGGGTTTTCACAAACTCGCCGTCAGTCCTGCTGTTTTTACTCACGGCGCCCTTTCGGGTTTTCATCCGTGCCCATTTTGCTTGTGGACATACAATTTTCTTTATTCTATTTTTTTTGGGACTTTGAATGTGGTCTAACCGGTAGGACTTGGGAGAGATCGGGATCGTTTTACGCCCGTGGATTGTGTACGGTTTTGCAGGATGTATGATCCAGACCGTAGGGCCGGAAAAATTTCTAGATTTTTTTGGCGTCCGCATCGCTGCACTGGAATATGGTACCAGGAGCGACTCATCATTCTCTATTGGGGTATGGGATTTGGAATTTGGTTGGCGTCTGCATCGCTGCACTGGAATATGGTACCAGGAGCAACTCATCATTCGCCAGTTGGGTGTTGGGAAGCGATGGCTTAGGAGACAGGTTTAGATCCCTATCACCTAAGGCTTTCAATTTTATGGGCCGTGAGGGTCCCATAAAAGCATTTTCTCCCTACGAGTCGTAAGGATCCCGCAGGTGTATTTTCTCCTTAGGAGTCGTGAGGACTCCTAAGTGTGTTTTTCCTTTATGAGTCGTAAGGATCCCACAAAGGTTTTTTCTCCTCATGTATCGTGAGGACACATGAGTGGGTCTTCTCAATGGAGCATAATTCCAAAGGCGGAGACCAGCCGCGTAACTTGTGATTGTGGTTGGGCACGGGTATGACGAGAATTATTTGAGCCCGTGAATTGTATACGGTAGTCAATTTAGGGACTGGCGGTAGGGCTTGGAGAATTTTTGAAATTTGAATTTTTGTTGGCGTCTGTATCGCTGCACTGGAATATTGTACCAGGAGAGACTCATCATTCGCCGTTGTTTTTTTTTGTATTTATTTATGTTGTTTTTTTCTTACCGCGATTGCTCTATCATTTCAGCTTTTCTTATCGCGAAGATCGCGATTGCCCTTTCATTTCGGCTTTTATTCGCGGTTGCCCCATCATTTCAGCTTTAATTTCATCTTTATTTTACTCGCTGATTTTTATTACGAGCTGCCCCATCATTTCAGCTTTCTTTATTTTTCTTTTATTTACACTTTTTTTTGTTTATTTACACGTATATATATATTTTTTTACATTCCTAGTTTAACGACTTAGAGATCGACTGTTCCCAGTTTAATGACGTGGTGGTCGACTATCACTAGTTTAATGACATGGTGGTCGATTGTTCTCAGAGAAAGGCAGATGTCTGAGAGAATCAGTTTCACGAAGAACTTCGGTCTCCGTTTGTATGAAATTGGCGGTCGCAGCTGGACTGTTTGTTAACACGCTTTTAGACAGTTCTATCTCTCCTGCCTTGTATTGCTTTTCGACCCAATCTTTGAAGAAGAAGCAGTCCTCAATGGCATGACCTATCACTCTGTGATAGGGGAAGTATTTGGGTCGTCGGTCATATTTGCTTCCTGCGGTCTTTTTGACTCTTGCAGTTGTAGACCGTTCTTCAGGGCGTCTTTGAATATTTTACGGATTTTGTCCTTTCTAAAGGAATAGACCTTATCTATCTTCTCTTTGAGTGGAGATTCTCCTCCCTCTCCGAACACTGGCTTCCGAGGATGGTTGGCGCTAGGCCCGCTCATCCCTTGCTTATTTCGGTTAGCCGAAGTGTTGAAAGATTCAGAATCATCGGAGTTTCCGCCTTTGTGATTATCGTCCTTTCAGTTTCTCCAGGACTAATTGTTATTTTGGGAATCCAAAGAGGACTCCTACTTTGAGCGCTCCAGCATCTGAACTTTCCTGGTCAGCTCTTGGAATGTTTTGAGACCCGCGGTCCATAGAAACGGGGAAATCCAATTGTTGAGATTTCCGACAAGGAGACTGACAGATTGGTCCTGCTCTATCGGCGGTTCATATTTGAAGGAGAGGTTGTGCCATCGGGTTATAAAATCCGTGCTGCTTTCGTTGTTCTTTTGCTTGGTCCTTACAAGGTCGGTGATGGTGATCTTATCGCTAACGCTCATGAACCTCTGCCGAAACAGAGACTCCATTTGGAAGAAAGCTGTGATGGAGCCATCCGGTATGCTCGCGTACCAGTCGAAAGCAACATCGATCAAGCTATTAATGAACTGGCGGAGGAGAAGCGCGTCATTGCCCCCAGTATTCCCACATGAAGCTTTAAAGTGGGCGATGTGCTGATTCGCATTTCCCGTCCCATCGAATCTTCCGAATTTAGGGATGACATAGCCGCTAGGAAATTCTACCAGATCATACTGAGCAGGATATGGTCTCCCACTACTGCTGATATCTTTTTGCGCTTCGGCTTCGGCCACCAATGTTTTAAGTTTGTTGGCAACCAAATCCATGATTTGATCTTGAGTTAGCGGGCTACTGTCATCGGTAACCAAGACATTTCCCGAGATAGGATGCGACTGATTTTCATGCGGTGCGCCCACTTTTGGATTTGAGGGAACAGGCGCCAGCTGTTTCGGGACATCGTTTCTCGGTTTATGAGAGCCTTGCGCCTGATTGGGCGGCTGAGGGGCAAGTTGGGCCGTGAGCTGTAAGACGACGTTTGTCAAGTCGTCAATTTTTTAGTAGAGCTTGGCCATCTCCTTGTCTTTGTTCCTGAGCTGCTTTCGGAGCTCTTGAAGCAGCTCTTGCTCCGCGGGCCTGGGGCGAAAAGTCAACTCTTCCTCGCTGTCCGAGCTTGACTCTACATAGACTGAGGGGTTTTTCTGCCTGTCATCCTCGTCGAGAGGGTTTTCATCATCCAGCGGAGGTGGCTGTTCTTGGGAAGCGGCAACCACATTCTAGCTAGATTGGATTTGAGGTGTGGTGGCCCCGTCCTTGCTCTTGCTGCGCGTGCCCACCGTGTAGACAGTGTGGACCACATATCTAGCCATTTCCTCATCTTCGGCTGGGTAACTCTGTTCTTCGAACCTCATGAGGTTCCGCCTAGCAGGAGCCCTAGCCCTTTGGTTGGCTCTATATCTGAGCCTTTTCTGCCTTAGCTTCTCTTCCTTGAGCGCTTGGCAGGCTTCTGCTCTCCGGGTAGCCGCCATAGGCTGAGTGATGGGGAGCTTAGAGAAGATACCCAATTGAGCAGTTGTCAGGGGCATCGTCGGAGCTTGCTCGAGACGCCCTGTTGCTTTGTTGGTGTTGATGTCCTTGCCGCCAGCTGGGGCCAAGGAGAGCCGTTCAAACACCGACTTGCGTTTGAGTTGGGGCACCTTCGAGACCACCACATTTGGCCTCTTGCCTTTCGAGAACGGTTTGTCTGTCACCGGGGCTTGAGGAACTAGGATGGCGTTAGCTGACACGAACAGGATAGAGCCGAATGGTAGCGGCAGCTCTTCCCATTGTCGCCTGAGATTGGCCGGGAGGACTGTCCTGGCGTCCAACTTCATCGTGTAGGAGATGGGAGCCGTGTCGAGAGCTGACCTTATCCTTGGAGACATTTTTGCTGCGATCGGAGATTGCAATTCGAAATTTGTTAACCTGCACAAAGAAGCATGATTTCAGTACTAGCAGTCGATATGTATATTGATTGAGTTCGCATGAACGTTTAACCCGAAATATGGGAGGAGAGATTCGTCCCACCGGGCGTGCCAGAATCTGTAGGGTGTTTTTCATCATCCCATAGAGATGGGAATACGCGCGCACTTATCAGGCGCATTACAGATTCCCCCTGCCTAGGGTATTCGGGGGTTTATTGATTGTGGGGATCCGAATCTCCGGCAGCCGCGGACTAAGCTGCCGTTAATTACCCCTCGCCTTTGGAGCGAGGGAACCTTCGATTGATAGGTTAAACTGGTCATGCGAACTCAATGTGCAGTGCTGTGTTTTGGAGGGGTTTTGGATATATCGGGGGCCCCGCAGAGTTTTTACGGGGGTCCCGCTACCCGGATAGCGGGCTGGGGGTCAATGGGGCTGAAGGCCCCTTCGGAGTGCGGGGCAGCGCCCCGACCCAAAATTTTTTTGAGTGGGGATGGTGTTGTAGAGTGTGTGTGTGTGTATAAAGGGGAAGGACATCCAAAGGATGCGTGGGGGCCAGTGCCTCGCGTGCAGGGCACACAGGCATTGGGCGCTAGCGCACTAGGCGCTGGGCACGAGCGCTCTAGGCGCTGGTCACGCCACGTGCTCGGCACGTGGGCGCAAGCGCCTTGGGCGCTGGTCGCGCCACGTGTCGGCATGTGGGCACAAGCACCCTGGGCGCTGGGCGCGCGACGTGTCGGCATGTGGGCGCAAGCGCCCTGGGTGCTGGGCGCGCCACGTGTCGACACGTGGGTGCAAGCACCCTGGGCGCTGGGCGCGCGACGTGTCGGCATGTGGGCGCAAGCGCCCTGGGCGCTGGGCGCGCCACGTGTCGGCACGTGGGTGCAAGCACGCTGGGCGCGCCACGTGTCGGCACGTGGGCACAAGCGCGCTGGGCGTTGGGCGCGCCACATGCTCAGCTCGTGGGCACAAGCGCGCTGGGTGCTGGTCGCTGGGCACACCACGTGTCGGCACGTGGGCTCATGCGCGCTGGGCGCTGGACGCACCACGTGTCGGCATGTGGGCGTAAGCGCGCTGGGCACACCACGTGTCGGCACGTGGGCGCAAGTGCCCTGGGCGCTGGGCGCACCACGTACTCGTCACGTGGGCGCAAGCGCTCTGGGCACTGGGCGTCAAACAGAGAGGGGACTTTGGTCTCTGCACTGGGAGCTATGCTCCCGATTTGTGGAGTTAAACTCCTAAAAAGCTTAGAAATGATCGAAGGTGGTTGCTTTGTTTCTCCCTTTGGTTCCGGATCTTCCCAAGATGGGATTTTTAGGAGATGGGTCTCCTTCTTCCTCCTCTTTTAGCTGGATCTTGAAAAAAGGGGGGTGAGATTTTAAAGATCTCTTCTTTTTGAGATCTGATGGAAGATCTTATTGCCCCTTTATGGGTTTTGTGGTGGAAAACTACTTAGTTTTGGAAAAGAAAGAGTAAAACTCTTGATTTAATTCAAAAAAATGAGAAGGTTTAGAACTTCGGAAAACGAGCAGGAGGCACAAAGAGCATTAGTTTTTTTGGGGAATGAAAATTGTATTAGATATTTTTATCATGTTGCCTCTTATAGGCTTACACATTTACATATAGCCCATTGGGCTTTGCAAAATGGCATTTTGCCCATCCCATGGTTCATATGCCATTTCTTTTTGCACATAAGCCACGGGATTACAAAAATTTGGCATTATGCCCATTTTGCATACATTTATGTATAAAAAATTACATAAAAATTATTTATTACATGATCTATATTTTGGCAAGGAGGAGGCTGGCCGCGGGCTCGACTTGGACATGGGCCCGCTTGACTTGGTCTTGGGCCCACCTTGCTTGGGGTTGACCTTTGACTTTGACTCGGTCAACCGGGGGTGCAAATTTTGACCCCAATAAGTAGTTTAAGCTCCAGTTTAAAAGTCGAATGGTTTTGTAGTATCTTTCTAATTTTGCTAAAGAGGTCACTCTCGGTGAAGGGATCTCGGCTCTTTTCTCATCGAATGAGGTGCTGGATATTCATGAATACCACGATGCAAAGCAAAAGTTAGATCAACTATAAAAACAATCGAGTACTTTGTAACATTTGCTTGTTTCGCTGAAAGGGTCACTCCCGGTGAAGGGATCTCGGCCCTTTCCTCATCGAATGAGGTGCTGGATATTCATGAAGGAATACCACTAAGCAAAGCAAAAACTAGAGTTACCCATTTTAAAAAGTTTGATTCTACAAGATCTTTAGGTTTCTTTTTCTTAACATTAATCACATTAATGTTGTCCCATCATTTACGTTTCCTAAACATCACAGAAAAGAAACGAAAATAGAACGTTCACTTATGCCAACCGCATTCGCCACGAGGCCCCGTCATGCACTGTTAGGTTACTTAACTAATGGCAGAGCGGGGGCTGGACTAGCACGGGTGCAAAACATAAGCAACGTATATTATATATCTCATATATAAATAGCCATTCGTCGCACACATTTATAAACATTCCAGATCACAGATGAATACATTGGATATATTAGGAATTCCGTACTTCATTTAAGCCCTTAATGAAAGACGGGTTCCACGGTCGTGATGAATAGTCAAACCCCACCCTAGACCCCTACGGGTCGGCAAACTGCCCGCAAAATTCCCGAAGTGAAGCAACCTCCCTCAACAAAGTGAGTAGGCCACTCGGCACTTCGAGAACCCGGTAGTTTGTGCACCCCACCTTGGGTCTATCCTAGGAGAAAAAACTATAAAAAGAAATTATACAACGGTGGCTACAACCTCAACCCGAATGTGCCCTGCAAAATAATATTACATTGCTTTTTACAAATTGCAAGAATGAAAGAAAATGAAAAACGCTCTTCTCACATCCCCCCGGCTATTCATCCACGGCGATCCAACATATTCATATACACATTACATCACAAGATATACATATGTGCAACCTCCACTAATCGTCGTATAGCAATTAGTGGACGTTTCAAACACATAACAAATAGAAAAGCGGGTAAACGACATTAAAAGTTCGATTTCGAAACACTCTGATTTCCCCTAACACTTAGGTTACATCACATGTAATCTGGAAATAAATAAACAATACCATAAAACCAAAAATCCAGTGTACATATAACCCCATAAAATCCAAGCCCATGCCCTACTGTTCAACCGGCGTTGCCAGAAAAGTTGATGATGTCGCCGGTCAAAATCTGGTGGTTGGGCTCATTTTTCTAGGGTTGTCTAGTTATCTCATAACAAGTATTCTGCACATGCTTAAAAAAATTTCAGAACACTTTTGAAATATTTCCAGAGAGCAGGGTTTCGAGTTATGGTTTCGGAGTTGTTTCATGTTTCGAAGTTGTAAATGTCTGTCACGTCTCGAAAGTACGGAACAACACCGGCACTTAAACTACGAACGTCTCGAGGCGTACGTAATTTAAGTAAACCGAAACCCCAGAAATCCAAACCAAGAAAAGTAGTAGAGTGAAGGAAAACCAATTTAAAACAAGTAGTTTCAATAGCATAAGCCGAATTATGCGGGATTCTAAAAACATCAAAAATTTCCTGAAAATTTCGGCAGAGTCTCCTTTGTAAATACTGGCCCCTAAACGGGATACAACATGAATAGTATACGAAATCCAAAAAAAAGGCATCCCCAAGCGGGAGCTAGCTCTTCGTCAATCGACGGTCACAACCACACAAGCAATATAATATACAACGCCAACGGCGAGGATCAAAACTCAAAAGGAAACTCAAACCACAAGAAAACCACAGAAAAATAACGCGCGACTCTAAGGTCGAAGGAATAACAACACTGGTCTTTATCTCAAAGTAAATACATGTTTGGTTGATGGAACTTCTAGATACAACTGAATAATAATATACAATGTATAATGATGGGTACGATACAAATAAACCCACCTACTAGCAAGTCACCCGAACGAAACTGTACCCGCAAAGCCATAAAGAAACCTGTACGACAAAACCTGCAAGAAACTGGGGCACAACGGGGGTGAGTTGCCAACTCGTGAATAGAAAAACATCTACGAATAGAAATCACATGTATAACGCAATCCTAGGTCATACGATCAATCTATATATAATCCTCAAATAAAACCAGCAGTCTATAACAATGACTAGGGTAAATATCTAATCCAAGTGTAATCTCATGTGCCCGTGTCAGTGCCTCAGGTAGCAATATATCATATGAATGAGGTATGAATGCATGAAAACAAAATATATGTAAATGAAGAAACTGTTTTCATAATTTAGTGAGATTTCCTTTGTATTTTTAAAATGAGGTTTCATAATGAAATCAGCATCAACAGTGTCTAGCATCGACACAAAACATAAATCTTAATGTCTCAAAATCTCAGGCTCCGGCTATCCGGACTGGCCTGTATCATCAAATCTCAGTATCTCAACATCTCGAAATCTTAATGTCTCAATCTCAATATCTAGGGCGCCGTCAGTCCAGACCGGCCCCTACCATCCATCTCAAGACCACGACGGTATCCTCCGGATATCCGACGCGTCGGGTAATATCACCGGTAGGTAGTCTTCCCCTGCCATGCTCATCGTCAACACCACGAGCTTCTTGCCCCGGGGTACCTCACCGTGCCCACCATGTACCCGAAATGGTTCATCCATCTCCTCGAATCGGGTCTCGAAATCCATCAGCAAACTCATGGTGGACGACTCATACATCATGGGAAAACCGCATTTTTTTATTTAAAAAGAGAGAAAGCAGTTTATATATGTTTTGCGGTTTTCCTCCAAATCCAGAAAATATCATGGAAATCCGAATCATCAAAAGCATGTAGAACCATGAATATAAGCATGAGCATCCATGAATGCGGCATATAATTAATAACAGTATGCATGAAGTGACAAGTAACAACTACAATGTTTAAACTAGTATATAATGCAAGCAACTAATCATCATGTCAAAACTACTAGTTAACAAGCTACATTAGGCGATAATATTTTCTAAGGTGTGCGTGACATGGCAATTACCGATGAAGATGTGTGTGAGCCGGCAAGCAAGTGTACGTGGTACATATGCATCATCGGTAATGGTGCTGGTGTCCTAACAGTATGATATCAATAATAGAGTATGAAACATAATATAAGCATGCGATGCGAAACGAACCACAATAATGAGCGGGAGATGAATACTAGACGCAACTATAACTAATCTGCATTAATCTAATATAAGTCCTACAAATGGTGCCTTTTGAAATAACACGAATCATGGGGTTTTGAAAATAGGGGCTACGGTGTTTTTATGAAAAGATGCGTCTTTTGAAATATCCGTAGGATCCCTTGGGCTGTCTTTTAAAATACCCACGATTCGTTAGTTTTTGAAATAGGTAAGAATCGAATCTAATCTAACAACTAAACTAAACTAAAGGGCTAAGCTAACAAGCTGGACTACAGGTAAGGAAACCGCCTAACATCTGAGTCGATACATATACATACCTGTATATATATTAGTCGGTGATCCCGCCTCAATAATATCATATCCGATACCATATCTATAAGCAGGCATTGCAAGTCAAGAGTGCGGATCAATCATCGAAATATAGCTCGTACGTAAATCCGTCGTACGGCATCCCCAAATCTCGGTACGGGTTAATATCACATTCATCATACTATACACCTGGTATCCTCTTTATCAAATATCATGATCGGGGTACTGATCTACGTCTAGTACAATACTGATACCGCCTAAGTATGCATGCACGTGTGTGAAACACTGCGTCAAGGACCCGCTACAACGTCATGTCGTATCTCAAATACGAACCCTGCTATATCACCGATCTCACGGCCTCAAATCAAATCTCATCGACTCATCATAAATCCCAAGTACTATCCTCATTATCCATGCATGCGTATATGAATGTACATATGCATAGTCCCATACCCACGCATATATACATATATACACATCCCAATCTGCACACAAGAAAGTATGGTATGCAAGTCTGTGTGTTCGTATGTGGGTATAACAACTACTCTAGGGTTTCGCAACTAACCCAAAGCTAATCCATGAACACATAATCATAACATGAATAAACATTCTCGTATCATAAAACACCTATATAAACATATATATATGAGCTACACTACGGACTGCGGGGGTGCTATACGCCATCCACCCGACTTCTCCCCGTAGATATAAATCTACTCACCTGGTCTTCGCTAGCCGGTGCCGACGTCGCCACGCGCTTGCTTGTCGTCTCGAAGTCCACATGGGTTACCTACATATCATAACGCACCGTATCACATTAAAACCCAATTCGAAATCGAAACGGCATTTTGAAAATCAAATCGACACTCGTATCACGCATAGGTCAAAACCTATCGCCTACGCATGCAAGAATAGTCAAACCAACCCTCAATGTCGATGTACAAACGTCAAACCATCGAGAAAAAATCCAAACACACTCATTTGCACATTCACGAACACTAATTATAATATAAAATGGGTTAAAATTCACAAAAACCCCGAACTCACTTTAAAAGCCATTTTTCCGAAAATCTAGCAAGCAATATTAACCGTTTTAGTACAAAATATGATATTTAAACAAATCTAGCGGCCTCAATATCCACTAAATATCATAACTAATTCATACAAATCAAATTCATAAATTAATCTCATCAATTTGTATAAATTCCAAATTCCTAGTTTGCAAAAATACCGATTTTAACTCTTTTTAAGGTAAAATTCACAATTTATCAATTAAGCATGGTTTTGCATGATCTAAGTTGCTAAACAACAATTAAAATGTTAATAAAGTCATCAAAACCTTAATTAGATTTTAAATCACCCATTTACAACTAAAAGATAAAAACTAGTTTGCAATTTATATATACTTACTACAAATTTAAATTAACAAAATGCGAACTAGCGACTAGATTTGATTTAGAATGTTAAGATCTCAATTACAACAAACAATCCATGATCCAAATACCCAAAACACTAATTTGATCACAACCCATTCTCTTTAATTTTCTAAATTAACAACTAGAACCAATTTAACACTTAAATATGCTAGATTGAAACAATTTAAACAACGATTTAAACATGGGTTGGGATTTATACCTCACAACCATGAGATCAACATGCAAACTACGCCTCCAAAATTCTAACTTTTCCCCAAGATCCATACTAGATAGGCCAATGAGAAATGGGTAGGGATTAGATTTTGATTTTGTGGGATTTTTAGTGGATTTTTGAGTGAGATTTGATGATTTTAGCATAAGAAATGATGGGGGACAAGTGGGGGAGCTGATGCTGCAGCAAAGGGAAGGGGTTTCGGCAAATTTTTGGTGGGGGGAGAGAGAGAGAGAGAGGTTGTGTGGTGTTGGAAAAGTCACAAGTCAACAATTACCCCCATACCTCCTTTAATTAATACATTCTTTATTCTATTCTTTTCTTTTCTTCTTTGAAATTCAAGTGGGGAAAAAGGGTGGGGGCTGCTGAATTCAGCCATGAAATGAAGTAAATAGGGGTGTGTGAGTGTGGGTATGGGTGTGGGGTGATGGAAAATGATAAATACAATACCCCAAACATCCATTTACACTAAAAAAAAAGCCTTTTTCTTCGATATTTTCTAAACCGTTTTGGAAAACGATTTTATTTCAAAAACCACAAGATAAAATTTTATTTAATGTTTTATGATGCAAAAAATTTGTTTCAACTCATTCCAATTTGTAATTTTCCCTAATTAAATGTATTAGTGACGGCTTAAAATAATATTAAAATAATTAATTTCGGGAAAAATTTCAGAAAATTTGAAATTTCACCAGTGGCTCAATAAACACCAAATACTAGCAATTACATAGCTAGAATATGTATATTTAATTTTATAATAAAGATATTTGTATTTTGACTTTTTACAGAAAACCCCTTTATTTTACCGTTTTTCCAAAATTTCACCGAAACGATTTTCAAAACGTTACAATCTTCCCCCCTTAAAGAAATTCGGTCCCCGAATTTAAATTAAAACTCCCACCAAATACTAAAACATCTAAGCAAAACCATCACATCGTCGGGGCTCCGAAATCGTAAATACATAAAACGAATCGTAGCGCAGCGCATGCGCATGAAAAATGAGCATATATCTCAATCAAAACTCCGTCAAGCATTCCGCAATCATCGAAGTCATGGGGAAGACATCAATGCCAAATCCAAAGCAAAACTAATATGATATAAAACTATACATGTAAATATCGAATCTATATATGTAAGTATCTGAAGGAAATGCATGCCAAATCTGTTTAAGTCGCTGTGCAACACGTATAACACTGCACAGTGGCGGACGTCTATCATAAGAAAATAACTATATACATATATACCTTTGTTTGAAATGTACGTTCCGCCGTTTTGGAAACAATTTAGAAGGGTCTCCTTGGTTTAAACATTTCGTGTCATATCAGACACGTAGGTAAATACTGAGGCTATAGCTCGCTTTTTCGAAATCCCTTCAATAACTATCAATGCATGCAAAATATATTCAGGTACTTTCCTCTGATTAGTCCTGCTCAGTACGAAAACACATAGCAATATCATAAAAACGTACTGCTCTATAAGAAAAAAATCAATCGCAAAATACGCGTATGAATACTACGTGCGTCTGGTGCGCACGGAAATCAAAATCCATATATGTGCCATACATATGCATAGAAACAACATCTAAGTGCATCGGGTGTGCACGAAACATCTGTTCTAGGCAACATGTGTGCCTGACAGCAAAATTAGGTGCATCTGATATGCACGAAAAAATCTCGATTTAGTGCATCTGGTGTGCACCAAAATCGCATCTCAAGACATGCGCTCAACATGCGCGAAAACCCAAAACCAGGGGCATCCATCATGCACGAAATCATGAAATCTAATATCAAGCGCCGAACATGCGCAAAATCAAATCAGGTGCACAAGGTGCACAAAACAAATATCGAGTATCACAATCAAAATCGAAGTCCAGTGCATCTAAGTGCACAGAAGGCGTATCACTGCACTGCAAGCATATATAAACTATACAGAGTGCAGGAACCAAATCGTGTGCGTGCATACGCACAAAATCAACTCAAAAGTCTAAAACCGTAAAATCACAAACATGTGAAACCCAAGCACGAAAACGATATCAAGTGCAACACTGTGCAAAGATCGTAAATCCTCAATCATCAAAATCAAATCATGCGAATAAATCACCCAAAACATCGAAATCAATAATGGAGGAATAGTACCGCTCAAGTGCATCCTCTAAGAATCTCGGACCAACTGTCGCGGTCACTAGTGGGACGTCTCGTCGATGATCATGAACTCTGGCCTGCTGGTGTGCGTAACAATGACCACTCCTGGGTCAAGGTCTTCACTGTGAATTACCAATCTTTCGGTCCATCGGCTCATCGGCCCTGTCAGATGTGCTAACGGGGATGATTCAATTCTGGCACTTCTCTGGTCATCTCTCAGTCAATCATCGTGACCACTCGTAAGGCAGCATATCACTGGCGTCGGCCTCTGGCTCTCTGAATGTACGTGACACATCTGATCCTGGGTGCAAGTATCATTGTAGCAGTGTCCTGGAAGGAATCCTGCTCACGGTCTCTTCCATGTCTCGTCTCTGCCAACTGTCCGGAAGTCATCGTCCTTTCCTATATCTGCATCTTGCTCTAGAACGACTGTATACTCATCGCGACTCCTTCTGGAAGGTATATCCAAGTACAATGCCTCGGCATGCGTACCGCATCTCTGATGTCGGCTGAGTGGAACGTCGTCTCATCAAGATCTCGTACGAACCTCATACTCCACTTTTCCCTAACGTCGACTGTTTCGGACTCGTCTCATCGTGGCCGCATGGACTGAGCTCCAACGGCTATCCTCGTATCGGGAGTCTTCCAAGAAATGCATCTCACCACCTAGCATCCGAATTAAGTCGAACCATCCAATCGATTGTCAAAACCTCATAATCCCCCAAGGGCTCAACATCTTGGGCACGGTTTAATAGTATCGAGTACATACCACAGCATCGGTGGTCCAGCCGTAGAAGGGCAAACCCAAACCTCACTAATGGCGCCGCGGAACTGCCGCAAACCCTAAGGTTCGAAGGCTTTCACACGGTCATTAAGTCAAGTTAGGGTTTCATTCTTCTAGAGGGTCCATAGAATTGCCTGCATGTCTTTCCGAATACTTTAAACTTGGAATAATAGGTTTCTGACATTCGATCGTCTCTGTCGACTCTCAACGTCTCTGCGTGAAGTCGTCTCTAGGTGGAATCAATCTATCTGATGACCTCGCATCGGGGTAGCGAACGAACCACATGTCCTAGTCATTCATCCTCGGTGACTAGCGACCTTCTATCATCTCTTAGTACAACTCGTACTGTAATAGCTCCAACATCTGGGGCGATATCTTGTCGTTCGCAGCAATAACTGGCTCACTCGTCTGTACGCTGAACAGTGCCTCAAACATTATGAATAAGCAATACACCAACGGTCATCAAAATCTGGTTGGCCTCTATCATTGGCTCGATCCTCTGGTACTGATCAGCACATCCGAGAAATTTCGTACAGCGATCCATCCAAACGCTCGTGGCGCGAAAACACAATAAAAAGACACATCTCTGCAATCGTGTGTCGCCGGAATTTCGCCCTGGTCAGTCCTCCTTCGTGACGAGCTCGTGCTGACCACAACTCTAGCCGTAGCTTTCCCTGCCCGTAATCATGGCAGCAAAACAATAACTGGTACTGATGAGGCTAGATCGGAATGAATATAATACTGAGCAAAGAAATGTACATCCTAAGGCTTCTTAAGTGGAGTAGCGTATCGTAAATATGCCGCGGAACATACCTACGGTACGTCACTCAACTTTAGTCACCTATTCTATCAACCAAGGGTCATCCTACGCTCCGAAGGTAAAACCTAACGCTTTGATACCAACTTTTTCAGGTCCCGAAAGTACGGAACAAGACCGACACTTAAACTACGAACGTCTCGAGGCGTACGTAATTTAAGTAAACCGAAACCCCAGAAATCCAAACCAAGAAAAGTAGTAGAGTGAAGGAAAACCAATTTAAAACAAGTAGTTTCAATAGCATAAGCCGAATTATGCGGGTTTCTAAAAACATCAAAAATTTCCTAAAAATTTCGGCAGAGTCTCCTTTGTAAATACTGGCCCCCAAACGGGATACAACATTAATAGTATACGAAATCAAAAAAAAAGGCATCCCCAAGCGGAGCTAGCTCTTCGTCAATCGACGGTCACAACCACACAAGCAATATAATATACAACGCCAACGGCGAGGATCAAAACTCAAAAGGAAACTCAAACCACAAGAAAACCACAGAAAAATAACGCGCGACTCTAAGGTTGAAGGAATAACAACACTGGTCTCTATCTCAAAGTAAATACATGTTTGGTTGATGGAACTTCTAGATACAACTGAATAATAATATACAATGTATAATGATGGGTACGATACAAATAAACCCACCTACTAGCAAGTCACCCGAACGAAACTGTACCCGCAAAGCCATAAAGAAACCTGTACGACGAAACCTGCAAGAAACTGGGGCACAACGGGGGTGAGTTGCCAACTCGTGAATAGAAAAACATCTACGAATAGAAATCACATGTATAACGCAATCCTAGGTCATACGATCAATATATATATAATCCTCAAATAAAACCAGCAGTCTATAACAAAGACTAGGGTAAATATGTACTCCAAGTGTAATCTCATGTGCCCGTGTCAGTGCCTCAGGTAGCAATATATCATATGAATGAGGTATGAATGCATGAAAACAGAATATATGTAAATGAAGAAACCGTTTTCATAATTTAGTGAGATTTCCTTTGTATTTTTGAAATGAGGTATCATAATGAAATCAGCATCAACAGTGTCTAGCAACGACACAAAACATAAATCTCAATGTCTCAAAATCTCAGGCTCCGGCTATCCGGACTGGCCTGTATCATCAAATCTCAGTACCTCAACATCTCGAAATCTCAATGTCTCAATCTCAATATCTAGGGCGCAGTCAGTCCAGACCGGCCCTACCATCCATCTCAAGACAACGACGGTATCCTCCGGATATCCGACGCGTCGGGTAATATCACCGGTAGGTAGTCTTCCCCTGCCAGGTTCATCGTCAACACCACGAGCTTCTTGCTGTAAGTGCACGGCGGCGTCCCGGCCTCCATCCCGAGGCCAAATACGGAAGCGATGGTTAACTTTAATTTTTCTTGAACCGGCACCACCGCGCACTAAAACCCAGATCGGGCCATTAAACTAGTCCTAGCTAACTACAAGATGGGAAGAGAGATATACCGAGTAGTCCGTGTCCTCCGGTCTTCTCGTCGTCGTCCCGATCTCCCGCGGAATGTCCGGTCTCCACCTCCTCACCGGAAGGGCACCACGTCGCCTGCTTCATTTACGGGCTCCCCCCTCTATACCGAGGCACCTCGGGCACGAAGTTGACGAGCCGACGTGCCCAAGGTTTGCTGTAGAATGTGTAGTGCTCATGTCTCATTTTGGGGTTCATGGAGGTTGTCTTTTAGTGGAGAAATTGAAGTGGTCTTGTGAAGATTGAACTAGTGGGATTTTACGAAGCCAAAGGAACAAAAATCCCACCCTTACAAATTTTGGACAGCCCCCTAAAGTCTTGGCCGGCCATGGCTCTTGAGAGGAGAGAATGAGAGTGTGTGTGCCAAAAAAAACAAGAGAGAGAAAAGATTATCATATGAAGAAAGTATCACAAAGAAACTCCAACACTCAAACTACCATCATCATATCCAAAGTCAAGCAATCATGAAAACTATCATGAAGCAAAAAGGTCAAGGCATGGAGCTCCATCATGAAACCATCATGATACAAAAGTATGCAAAGACAACCTCCACAAATGCTTATTTGCACAAATGCAAATAAGCCCTCCTCCACCAATCTTCGGCCATTGAAAGATACAAAAGAAAATGGCCGAAACGGAAAGCAAACTGGCAATTCCAGAAAACTGGTCCCATAATAAATTACAGGAAAAACCCCGATACTGTGTATACACACCCGCATCTGTATTCCGACCGAAATACAAATGCAATGAGACAAAATCTACACTGTGCAATACTAGGATCCGGCTTAAACCAATGCCCGCTAGTATTTTCCATCCGATCATGTTCCGTGCAATACCGCACGTATCTGATCGAACCCTGCCATATCTCCATACGGCCTCTACAGCGTTTCACCCGAAAACTTGAGCAACTGAATGTGGGGGACTCTAAAGACTCGTCAATACATTGGTTGTGGATTTAACCACTAGCACGTAAGAGGTATAAGCCAATACGTGACGGGCTACCAGGTATTGACCAAAAGGGACGTCGATGAGCGAACTCATCCTGACACCCTACTGAGCCTGTCAGTGACAATATCCGTACAGTCCGGTCCGTTCGTCTATGAGCATCGCATGGCGGGCCTAGGGGATTGGTAAAAGTCAGACCCCCAAAAGCGGTACAAGTCGTGTCAGAGATCAGCCCAGAACACCCTGAGATACTACTGGAATACCTACTAGTAAATCTCCTGCCTTGGCCAAGGACTTTTCATGTTCTGGCTCTCCTAGACACAGCGCGACCTCACCCTCAATACCGGGAGAGACGAACCCCCGAAGATCCGCTCACTGCCTCCATGTGGCTCGGGACTGTACCCAACTAAAACCTGTTTGCACGTCTCCTTTGAGCGTGGTAGGGTAGTAATCAAAGTAGAGTGGGAACTCACACGAGACAAATGACGATCCTCAGGTCGATGAACTAACCTGTACACATGTCACCAGGGAACTGCTATCTGACGTCAGGTATAAGACCAACTAGCATGTTCCGGGCGAGTCATGTCCGGTGTATTCATAACCCAATGAGCACCTGTATACATCTTAGGTGATCCAACTGACACCAGTGGCTTGTGAGACCGGCTACCGTCCCTCGTCGGGGTCTCGACTGTATACACTAGTCTACTCTGGAGTATCGATGCCCTGTCTCGAAACTCCTACGACTAGGGACCTTTTAAGGATGTGCTTATAGACTACCAGCTCCCACATATATGATCGCCCTCATACTGCTGGCAGTCAAGCAAGAATCCTAGGGGCTCTATCAACGTGTAATAGCGACCTGTCAGGTCACCTAAAGCAGTACACAATGATAAAGATAAACCAGATAGCATACTATCATCTCGAGTAAGGCTGTCCTACCGGGATAGGTCTTCCCTCAATCATTGCAATCACGTGTCTGTGATCCAATAATTGACTCTGAGGGCACTATCTCCAACAATCTCCCACTTGCACTCAAGGCTAATTATTGCGATGCCGCATACTCACAGCCCGTGTGATACTGAACACCCAACTCCTCTACTTGTCAGTCTCACAAAACTCGTTTGCGAAACTATTGTGTTCGATGAATAGCCTCAGTGAGTGGATCCGCTTTGATGTTTCTTTCTATGTCTCTCTATATCTCAAGTTCGTGGAGAAAGCCATCTCCCGAAATGAGCAATACCTGTCTTAGAATGTGTCTGGATGTCTGATGGGACCTAGCTCATAAATGAACTCCAAATCCAAACTTCTTAGACTGTATCGTCAACTGAACTTAATCAGTATCCTGCGCCATGCCTCCCTCAGTATTGCCTTGGATCACCTGTCCAAAATACTGCCCCTCGTCAGAAGGAAAACTATAACTCTGACAACCTCCTTGTCGTCCAGGTCACCTTGGAAGCCTGGAATGATAACTGTCTCCCGAATGAGGCTGTCGTTATCATATCCCTAGAACATCCACTTATGTTCTAAAACTGCTTCCGACTGTTTCTCCAGGATTGGATCAATGTCAACTTATTGCATCCAGTGCAAGAACAACATCTGGTGTGGTACTTGACATCTCACGATTGACTCAATTTCCTAAGCAAGTGATCTGCCAACCATGCACATCCCTCTCCCCTTTAGTCTGTAAGACACCTTTAGAGAGGGTGACTCCATCACCTACAGGTACACTACCGTGCCAGGAGTCGTCCATTCTAAATACTCTTAGAATGCTGTCTAAGTACCCAGATTGGGAAACCACCCAAATCTTGATCTATAGATCTAGTAACCAGTATGTCTGATATAATGTCTAAGTCCCGTGTGGAGAAAACCACTGTGTGACGACCAAAGTATAACTGATCGTAGTATAGGAATATCACTTCCTACTCTGTGTATGTCATCAAAAACCAGGACATCACACCCTGCTACATTCTCAACAGATCCATCCCCTATTCTGATGAAGTCAAGCCTATGACTGTCACATCAGAAATTGATGATCTATCTCCGCTATATTTGCTTTAGTCTATAAATAGACATAAGCTACATATCCACCAAAGCTTCCACTGCTCCCACTGACTACTACAACCCTCTGGCAGAGTCATATAGACATTCACTTCTAAAGCCAGTTTAGAACGACGCTATACTCATCCTCCTGCCGGGTCTCACAGTCTGGAACAACAGCAATGGCAAGTGTGGGTAAACAAGAACCTCCCTGTCACCGTCCTTGAGCATACCGAAGTACCTCTCGGATGCCTGAGGTTACCCACTTTATCTGCGGAGTGGCCAATGGAATGTCAATCCAGATTGAATCTTTAGGTTCCTTATCAAATCTTCAGTAATCGTTTGTGATTCTGGAATCACTTCCAGTTCTACCATACTCCCACTACTGTTTTCTGAAAAAATCCATTTTTATTTAAAACTGTGGCGAGTCTAGAACAATATCACTATTGATCTTCCAGATGGTAGAAAGTCAACCGTCGTCATAGCCTGGGTTAACCAACAAACAGCCATTACAGAAACGTGCCTTGAGTTATCCAGAGTCTGGTTTTAATCATAAGCCGGACAACTCCCCGTATCTTAACAACGTTAAGATATGAACTGTTCTATATCCAATGTAGAACCAGAGGCACTGATTTAATTGAACCAGATTCAAATCATGCAGCTGTCTCCAGTGCATGTCAACTAAATGGAAGGAGGCCGATCAGCGTTACTCAACTTAGGAATGCTTCTAATTATGAGTAACCTGAAAGAGAAGCAATTTCTCTTTATCATTAATATTAACTGAATACCATATACAAGTATCTACATCTTCGATCACTTTGAAGAATCCCGATACTTGCTACACCTGGTTCTCTACTCTATTCAAATACCTATAACTTCTCCAAATTCGGACCCTGTGTTTCCATGAAACACCTGTCTAAAAACTAGAGATGTCATAAGTAAACCGAATATAGTACGAGGACCAACCCCTCTGTCCGGATGGACCCTGGACAACATACAATACTTTGTATAAGTCCCTTGAGTCTGATAACTCATTCCCTGTGTGTCGTAGATTGAAAACTGTACTTTTGGTTAAGAAGAATTACACCGCTGTTTAATGCTCCTTACCTAACCATCCACTGATATAGGTAAATGTCACAGAC
This sequence comes from Agapanthus africanus, assembly GCA_030015575.1. Classification (NCBI taxonomy): domain Eukaryota; kingdom Viridiplantae; phylum Streptophyta; class Magnoliopsida; order Asparagales; family Amaryllidaceae; genus Agapanthus; species Agapanthus africanus. Next base: position 225,287,790 of record JASDDO010000029.1, read on the forward strand.
ATAATTTCAAAGAGGCATATCTCACTCTATGAAAATAGACGTACAGATATATCAATTTGAAATTGGTGCATAACAGCGGATATTCAAAACCAAATATTTGCCGACCGGCAAACAACCCAGGTGACTTCCTCAAATATCACCGATTACAACGAATCCCGATATAACGAGGATAATCACCTAATTCCCAATAACTTACTCCGACTCATCATCTGTAAAACCGTACAGATGAGAGAATCATACCTGGTAAATACATACCCTGGAGTAAGTATCTAATCAAGAAATCAGTTTTCCTTTAACAGTACACAGTGAAACTGAAATATTAAAATGTTTCGTATGGGTATCCTGGTATTCCTAGTAACGCCTCTTCCATTATCCAGATTCACGACTATAACCGTGTAATTCTTTGCCACCTCTCCAAATCCCTTCATATGTCTTTAGTCATTACCTTCTGTACACCCCTTTAGGCCAAGTGGTTTTCTTCCTTCCCTACCGTTCGGCACCAGCCTATGGTTTGGAAGAAGACTATCCAATAAGCATAATGGGTGTACTGTCCTAATCCTAGGAGCACTCGCAATGTGAGAGAAGGTGAAGATAAAAGACAACCGAATAAACCTTATTCCTATTTCTCCTGAACCAGAATCCATCCCCGAACTGGAACAAGTTCCTTTCGAGTTCGTATATAACCATACGATGGAGTATCCAATAAACTGTAGATCTCCGTAGTGATACGGAGTGTCCTGGAGAAATACAAAGGTGATTTAGGATTGGAGAAGGAATATTTGGTTTGGTCGTGAATAGCAGTCGCAATTTACTTTGCCATCCTTCTAATCCCTTTCTTTGTCTTTACATAATACCTTCTGTACACCATCGCTAGGCTAATTGGTTTTCTTCATTCCCTACCGGTCGGCACCTGCCTATGGTTTGGAAGAAGACTATCCAATTTGCGTAATAGGTGTACTATCTCCTAAACCAAGGAGTACTCACAACTTGAGAGAAGGTAAAAGGAAAAGACAACTGAATAGTCCTATTCGTTTTCTCCAGAACCGGAAACCATCCTCGAATAAATCCCTTCGAGTTCGTATATAACCATACGATGGTTTTGTCCAATGGAAGTGGACGTTCGTAGTAATACGGGGTGTCCTGGAGAAAAGGGTAAAAGTAGGAGTGGCAATGAGGTTTGGAACTCTGACAATCCAAAAGCCAGTGTTTAAGAAGGTTCGGTCAACTTGGTCACTGAGTCATAGTCTTAAGGTCGGGTCAATGGTTGCTGCCAAAGAGAGAGAGAAAAGAAACACTCAGCGTGCACTCTATCCTAGATCAGAATGGTTACCAATTTATCTAATCTGGAAACCTCCCACTGTACCGTCAAATTCTTCTCCAAACCCAAAAGAAGAATTAGTCGGGATCACCCGAGGAATAAACCAACTCATCAGTGGGAATCGGGATCCAACTATCATCGCATGATAACGTGACGGAATCCGCTCACGTCATCACACTCCAGAAGGTATGCACATATCTGGCAAGTTTCAGTTCTTTTGAAACTCCCGATGTGATTTTTGCCCCATGCTTTTATGACCTTGACTTTGGCCAACATATCATAAGTCACATGTCAAGTTCTACCCGTCATTGTCCAGGTTAATTTGAGCACACCCGTACATACCCTTGACTTTGGCCAAAATAGTAGTACGACTGCCCCAAACCAACACATCTATCTATGCTGCATATGAATACCCAATAGCTACCAATCACTGTGCCTTGACTTTGGCCAACATACACGGCTTGAATACTATTGACCACCCATATGAAACGACGGAGGGCTACGAATGGTTTCTGGCAAAAACCTTTAACGTAATGAACTTGATATCGTTGAAGGAACGGATAGCTTTTAAAAAATATAGTGACGAAAACTTTTGCTAAAGAGGTCACTCCCGGTGAAGGGATCTCGGCTCTTTCCCCGTAGAATGAGGTGCGGGATATTCTAACTGAATACCACGGTGCATAGCAAAAGTAATCGGCTATAGTGAAGTTATTGCCCTGACGCAAACTTTTTGTCTAAGGGGTCACTCCCGGTGAAGGGATCTCGGCCCTTGCCTCGTCGACTGAGGAGCAGGATATTCCAACTAAATACCTCGGTGCAAAACAAAAGTGAACGTCCTTGCAATAACAGCTTTTTGAAAAGTGTTCCAAAAATATCAGAATAGGTTTGTTTAACTTGCATTGATCTGAATCAATGCTGTCCCATGAATTGATCACACCACAAAGAACGAAAATATACTGATGTACGTATATGCTATCCGCATTCGCCACTGGGTCCCGTCATTACCCGTTAGGTTAGCTAACTAACGACAGAGCGGGGACTGGACTAGCGCGGATGCAAAACATATACAACATCTACTAATATATATATCAATATATAATATTTCGCTCAAGGCGTGATAAAATGTAACATCACAGAAATGTACAACATCACAGAACAATACAGATATCTGGGATCTCTGGGTTTCACAGAGCCACTACTGAAACCCGACGTTCCCCTGGTCGTGTGGATAGCCTGTGCAATGAAAACCTAGACCCCTACGAGCGCGGCAAGTTACCCGCCAAAACCTGAAGCGAGGCAGCCCCCTTCAGCAACGTGAATGGACCACCCAGCACTTCACGGAATCCGGTAACTTGGGCACCCCTCCTGGGTCAACCTGTACCCCCTACGAGTGCGGCGAATAGCCCGCCAATTCTAGAGTGAAGCCCCCTCCGTCTCAATGCCATGAGATGCGGGCTCGTTGCCCTCTAGAACCCGGCTATCCGTGCACCCCTCCGCGGGGCAATCCTAGTACAGAAAGTAAAATATACATAGAACGGGTACATCGACCGCAACCTGGTCGTGCCCCAAAACAATAATACAGACAGGCAGTGACGGCAGTCCACATGTTGGACGCTCGCCCCACAATATCAAATGTACATAATACAACAAAACTGTACTAGCATTGCATCCAGGCTATCCCCCACGACCAATCCGCAACATCACAGCAAAATCACAGAACATCAACGTGAATGTCACGTTCGCAAATCCGTCTAACCGGGCTATAGCAGTTAGATAGGATTTACCGATCAAGTAACATTCACGGTCGCAGATATAATGTAAATACTGTGAACTAATGTGTTTAAAATACCCGATCGATCAAATTTTACCAAGTGGGCCCCCAAGTACTACTGTAGCACATCAAGAAATTCTAGGCCCAAAAATAACATTCCAGAAACCAAATTTTCAAGTCGGGACGCCTTGGTAAAAAATTGGTGTACTGATCTGTCAAAACAGCGGCGGAACCGCGGCCCAAGCATAGGTTTGGCCGCGGTTCCACGGTCGAATAATGAGATCTCGCGACCAAATTTTTACCGTAGGCTTATACTTCCCTGCACAGTATTCTGAGACTACCTGAAAAAAATTTCGAGCCAGAAAAAATCGACAGAAAACTGATGCAAAGAAAAATATGGTTTTTGGAAAATTGTTCGATCGAAAATGTAAAACACATTAGACAAAGCTAGACTATGTTAATGGCGAGGCTCTGATACCACTGTAAGTGCACGGCGGCGCCCCGACCTCCATCCCGAGGCCAAATGCGGAAGCGATGGTTAACTTTAATTTTTCTTGAACCGGCACCACCGCGCACTAAAACCCGGATCGGGCCATTAAACTAGTCCTAGCTAACTACAAGATGGGAAGAGAGATATACCGAGTGATCCGTGTCCTCCGGTCTTCTCGTCGTCGTCCCGATCTCCCGCGGAATGTCCGGTCTCCACCTCCTCGCCGGAAGGGCACCACGTCGCCTGCTTCTTTTACGGGCTACCGCCTCTATACCGAGGTAACTCGGGCATGAAGTTGGCGAGCCGACGTACCCAAGGTTTGCTGTAGAATGTGTAGTGCTCATGTCTCATTTTGGGATTCATGGAGGTTGCCTTTTGGTGGAGGGATTGAAGTGGTCTTGTGGAGATTGAACTAGTAGGATTTTACAAAGCCAAAGGAACAAAAATCCCACCCTCACAAATTTTGGAAAACCCCCTAAATTCTTGACCGGCCATGGCTCTAGAGAGGAGAGAATGAGAGTGTGTGTGCCAAAAAAAACAAGAGAGAGAAAAGGTTATCATATGAAGAAATGATCACAAAGAAACTCCAACACTCAAACTACCATCATCATATCCAAAGTCAAGCAATCATGAAAACTATCATGAAGCAAAAAGGTCAAGGCATGGAGCTCCATCATGAAACCATCATGATACAAAAGTATGCAAAGACAACCTCCACAAATGCTTATTTGCACAAATGCAAATAAGCCCTCCTCCACCAATCTTCGGCCATTGAAAGATACAAAAGAAAATGGCCGAAACGGAAAGCAAACTGGCAACTCCAGAAAACTGGTCCCGTAATAAATTACAGGAAAAACCCCGATACTGTGTATACACACCCGCATCTGTATTCCGACCGAAATACAAATGCAATGAGACAAAATCAACACTGTGCAGTACTAGGATCCGGCTTAAACCAAAGCCCGCTAGTATTTTCCGTCCGATCATGATCCGTGCAATACCGCACGTATCTGATCGAACCCTGCCATATCTCCATACGGCCTCTACAGCGTTTCTCCCGAAAACTTGAGCAACTGAATGTGGGGGACTCTAAAGACTCGTCAATACATTGGTTGTGGATTTAACCACTAGCATGTCAGAGGTATAAGCCAATACGCGACGGGCTACCAGGTATTGACCAAAAGGGACGTCGATGAGCGAACTCATCCTGACACCCTACTGAGCCTGTCAGTGACAATATCGGTACAGTCCGGTCCGTTCGTCTATGAGCATCGCATGGCGGGCCTAGGGGATTGGTAAAAGTCAGACCCCCAAAAGCGGTATAAGTCGTGTCAGAGATCAGCCCAGAACACCCTGAGATACTACTGGAATACCTACCAGTAAATCTCCTGCTTTGGCCAAGGACTTTTCATGTTCTGGCTCTCCTAGACACAGCGCGACCTCACCCCCAATACCGGGAGAGACGAACCCCCGAAGATCCGCTCACTGCCTCCATATGGCTCGGGACTGTACCCAACTAAAACCTGTTTGCACGTCTCCTTTGAGCGTGGTAGGGTAGTAATCAAAGTAGAGTGGGAACTCACACGAGACAAATGACGATCCTCAGGTCGATGAACTAACCTGTACACATGTCACCAGGGAACTGCTATCTGACGTCAGGTATAAGACCAACTAGCATGTTCCCGGCGAGTCCTGTCCGGTGTACTCATAACCCAATGAGCACCTGTATACATCTTAGGTGATCCAACTGATACCAGTGGCTTGTGAGACCGGCCACCACCCCTCGTCGGGGTCTCGACTGTATACACTAGTCTACTCTGGAGTATCGATGCCCTGTCTCGAAACTCCTACGACTAGGGACCTTTTAAGGATGTGCTTATAGACTACCAGCTCCCACGTATATGATCGCCCTCATACTGCTGGCAGTCAAGCAAGAATCCTAGGGGCTCTATCAATGTGTAATAGCGACCTGTCAGGTCACCTAAAGCAGTACACGATGATAAAGATAAACCAGATAGCATACTATCATCTCGAGTAAGACTGTCCTACCGGGATAGGTCATCCCTCAATCATTGCAATCACGTTCCTGTGATCCAATAACTGACTCTGAGGGCACTATCTCCAACACTTGCCCCAGGGTACCTCACCGGGCCCACCATGTACCCGAAACGGTTCATCCATCTCCTCGAATCGGGTCTCGAAATCCATCAGCAAACTCATCGTGGACGACTCATACATCATGGGAAAACCGCATTTTTTTATTTAAAAAGAGAGAAAGCAGTTTATATATGTTTTGCGGTTTTCCTCCAAATCCAGAAAATATCATGGAAATCCGAATCATCAAAAGCATGTAAAACCATGAATATAAGCATGAGCATCCATGAATGCGGAATATAATGAATAACAGTATGCATGAAGTGACAAGTAACAACTACAATGTTTAAACTAGTATATAATGCAAGCAACTAATCATCATGTCAAAACTACTAGTTAACAAGCTACATTAGGCGATAATATTTTCTAAGGTGTGCGTGACATGGCAATTACCGATGAAGATGTGTGTGAGCCGGCAAGCAAGTGTACGTGGTACATATGCATCATCGGTAATGGTGCTGGTGTCCTAACAGTATGATATCAATAATAGAGTATGAAACATAATATAAGCATGCGATGCGAAGCAAACCACAATAATGAGCGGGAGATGAATACTAGACGCAACTATAACTAATCTGCATTAATCTAATATAAGTCCTACAAATGGTGCCTTTTGAAATAACACGAATCATGGGGTTTTGAAAATAGGGGCTACGGTGTTTTTATGAAAAGATGCGTCTTTTGAAATATCCGTAGGATCCCTTGGGCTGTCTTTTAAAATACCCACGATTCGTTAGATTTTGAAATAGGTAAGAATCTAATCTAATCTAACAACTAAACTAAACTAAAGGGCTAAGCTAACAAGCTGGACTACAGGTAAGGAAACCGCCTAACATCTGAGTCGATACATATACATACCTGTATATATATTAGTCGGTGATCCTGCCTCAATAATATCATATCCGATACCATATCTATAAGCAGGCATCCCAAGTCAAGAGTGCGGATCAATCATCAAAATATAGCTCGTACGTAAATCCGTCGTACGGCATCCCCAAATCTCGGTACGGGTTAATATCACATTCATCATACTATTCACCTGGTATCCTCTTTATCAAATATCATGATCGGGGTACTGATCTACGTCTAGTACAATACTGATACCGCCTAAGTATGCATGCACGTGTGTGAAACATTGCGTCAAGGACCCGCTACAACGTCATGTCGTATCTCAAATACGAACCCTGCTATATCACCGATCTCACGGCCTCAAATCAAATCTCATCGACTCATCATAATCCCAAGTACGATCCTCATTATCCATGCATGCGTATATGAATGTACATATGCATAGTCCCATACCCACGCATATATACATATATACATATCCCAATCTGCGCACAAGAAAGTAAGGTATGCAAGTCTGTGTGTGCGTATGTGGGTATAACAACTACTCTAGGGTTTCGCAACTAACCCAAAGCTAATCCATGAACACATAATCATAACATGAATAAACATTATCGTATCATAAAACACCTATATAAACATATATATATATGAGCTACACTACGGACTGCGGGGGTGCTATACGCCATCCACCCGACTTCTCCCCGTAGATATAAATCTACTCACCTGGTCCTCGCTAGCCGGTGCCGACGTCGCCACGCGCTTGCTTGTCGTCTCGAAGTCCACATGGGTTACATACATATCATAACGCACCGTATCGCATTAAAACCCAATTCGAAATCGAAACGGCATTTTGAAAATTAAATCGGCACTCGTATCACGCATAGATCAAAACCAATCACTTATGCATGCAAGAATAGTCAAACCAACCCTCGATGTCGATGTACAAACGTCAAACCATCGAGAAAAAACCCAAACACACTCATTTGCACCTTCACGAACACTAATTATATTATAAAATGGGTTAAAATTCACAAAAACCCCGAACTCACTTTAAAAGCCATTTTTCCGAAAATCTAGCAAGCAATATTAACCGTTTTAGTACAAAACTTGATATTTAAACAAATCTAGCGGCCTCAATATCCACTAAATATCATAACTAATTCATACAAATCAAATTCATAAATTAATCTCATCAATTTGTATGAATTCCAAATTCCTAGTTTGCAAAAACACCGATTTTAACTCTTTTTAAGGTAAAATTCACAATTTATCAATTAAGCATGGTTTTGCATGATCTAAGTTGCTAAACAACAATTAAAATGTTAATAAAGTCATCTAAACCTTAATTAGATTTTAAATCAACCATTTACAACTAAAAGCTAAAAACTAGTTTGCAATTTATATATACTTGCTACAAATTTAAATTAACAAAATGCGAACTAGCGACTAGATTTGATTTAGCAAGTCTTAAGATCTCAATTACAACATACAATCCATGATCCAAATACCCAAAACCCCAATTTGATCACAACCCATTCTCTTTAATTTTCTAAATTAACAACTAGAACCAATTTAACACTTAAATATGCTAGATTGAAACAATTTAAACAACGATTTAAACATGGGTTGGGATTTATACCTCACAACCATGAGATCAAAATGCAAACTAAGCCTCTAAAATTCCAACTTTTCCCCAAGATCCATACTAGATAGGCCAATGAGAAATGGGTAGATTTTGTGGGATTTTTGAGTGAGATTTGATGATTTTAGCATAAGAAATGAGTGGGGGAGCTGCTGCTGCAGCAAGGGGAAGGGGTTTCGGCAAATTTTTGGTGGGGGGGAGAGAGAGAGAGAGGTTGTGTGGTGTTGGAAAAGTCACAAGTCAACAATTACCCCCATACCTCCTATAATTAATACATTCTTTATTCTATTCTATTCTTTTCTTCTTTGAAATTCAAGTGGGGAAAAAGGGTGGGGAATGCTGAATTCAGCCACGGAATGAAGTAAATGGGGGTTTGTGAGTGTGGGTATAGGTGTGGGGTGATGGAAAATGATAAATACAATACCCCAAACATCCATTTACACTAAAAAAAAGCCTTTTTCTTCGATATTTTCTAAACCGTTTTGGCAAACGATTTCATTTCAAAAACCACATGAGAAAATTTTATTTAATGTTTTATGATGCACAAAATTTGTTTCAACCCATTCCAATTTGTAATTTTCCCTAATTAAATGTATTATTGAAGGCTTAAAATAATATTAAAATAATTAATTTCGGAAAAATTTTCAGAAAATTTGAAATTTTACCGGTGGCTCAATAAACACCAAATACTAGCAATTACATAGCTAGAATATGTATATTTAATTTTATAATAAAGATATTTGTATTTTGACTTTTTACAGAAAACCCTTTTATATTACCGTTTTTCCGAAATTTCACCGAAACGATTTTCAAAACGTTACAATGTCGTCTAAATAACTAGTTGTGATTTAGTTAGGCTCTGGTACCATGTTATAGGATATTGCACACTCTCACAACCCTTGTGAGGAGACGGAAGCGATAAACAAAAAACTTCTTGCATGCAACACCCACATAAACCATGATTTTGTGCTAAACCATAACTAGTTATCCTATCTAGAGATCTTATCTACTATGATAGGGGTTATACCTCAAGGAAACGGTCCTTCGGGTCTTCTTTCCGCTGCAACTCCTTGGCTCCTTTGATGGTTGAGATGTCCCCGATATCCGGTCACCTCAAGACGTAGATGATCCACCCGAGAGTTGTAAAACAAGCTTCAAACTATTCTCAAGAGTTAACTAAGAGATCAAGTGTGCTAGAAGAGATCACTTAGATGATGTAGAGATCAAGTAGTGGATTATGATTAACCCAAAGCTTTTGATTCACATCACATGTGAAGGTTAAATCTAGGATGAGGAAGAAAGAGATAATGAGGAGAGAGAATGTGAGAGTGATGATTGAATTATTCAAGCATGAAAAAAATGATATGGCTCAAATGAAAATAATTGAAACATGTAATATAATAATGCATCATGCTTCAATAGTAATCCCAAACTAATAAAAAATCATATAAGCCAATCCTTCATCCATGCTTTGACATTTCTCCAAATTCCACCTCATTTATTTATTTTCACAAAATAAATAACCAATTATGAGGTGTCTCCTTCTAGAAGGTATTCTTGTAACAATTACAAGAATGCCCCTCCACCGTATACCGTATAAGTATACCCGTATCCGAATTCCGAAAAATACGAATACAAATAATACAATAATATAATACCGGTATCCGTCTTAAACCAAAGCCTACCAGTATTAACCTACTGATCATTATTCCTGTAACAATTACAGGAACATGATCGAAACCCTGCCGTAATAACTTACGGCCTCTACGTCTTTTACTTGAACCAGGGAACCCTCTGTGTAGTACTTTAAATACTCGACAGTACGCTGGCAGTGGGTTTAACCACAAGCACGTCAGTGGCACTAGCTGTTGTTAGTTATATGTATGCCCTAGAGGCCATTACTATACATTGGATGTATATTGTAGTGGATGCTGGGACATATATAGGTAGGAATTTCTTGCTCGACATGATAGTACGCTATCTGGTTGCTCTTTGTCTTAACATGTATACTTTCTGTCTCTCTGATTACATGTTGATAAAGCCCTTAGGATGAGTACTCGACTTCCAGGACTATGATGCTGATCATACTAGTGGGGCCTGGGTAGTCAATGAGTACATCCTTCATTGTTCCTAGTCGTGGGAATATCGAGACGGGGCATCGATATTCCAAAGTAGACTAGCGTGTATCTTCTCGACCCATGTGATGGGCGATGGATGATCCCATATCCATTGGTGTTTGACATCAGAGATGGTATACGGGTGCTCAGTGGAGACTGGGTACACTGAACGGACTTGCCGAGAACTCCCAGATGGTATTATACCTCACGTCAGATGGCAGTTCTCTGGTGACACTGGTACAGCTTAGTCTGTTGACCCGAGATCGTCATAGAGTCTTGTGTGTCTCCTACTGTGCTTTGATTTCCACCCTACCACGGCTCTACTGAGTCGTGCAAACAGGTGGTTTTTGGGTACAGTCCCAATTCACATGGAGGCAATGAGCGATAGGAGGGGTTTCGTCTCTCCCGGTATTGGGGGTTGATGTTGCGCTATGCTCGACTGGCCATAACAGGAAATCCCTGGCCAGGGTTGCAGTGATATACTGGTAAGAGTTATCAGTAGTTTCACGAATGTTATGGACCTCAAGTCGGCATGACTTATCGAGCTACTGGGGTCTGACGTTTACCACCCCTAGGCGAGATATGCGACATATCAGACGAACAGACCGGACTGTACGGTAAGTGTTACTGGTTGGATTCACAGGAGTGTGAGCGGGCTTGCTCGTCGATCTTCTGATCGCTCAATACCCGGGTGGCCGTTACGTTTAGCAGACCGCTTGCGGCTTGTGGGTGTTTGATATGATCATCATCTGCTGCCGGCGTATTGACGAGTCTTTAGAGTCCTACACAGAGGTTTCCTGGCTCAAGCGAAACGAAATAGGAGCGCATATGAGATATGTGCGGGACCGAGAATAATGCGTGTATGTGATACCGTATTTCATTCTCGCGATGAATGTGTCGAATGGTTGTATGCGATATAACCTAGTTATCGAATCAAGGATTGATTCGATAAGCCGATACATTGGATACTAGCCGGTTATATGCGATATGACCGGATCATTGAATCAAGTGTTGATTTAATGATTTAATGTATAATTATATATTTGATATATTACTTTGCATTAACTAGTATTGGTTCACTTTAAATGGATTTTCTCACTTGAATTGTGCAAGTTGTATATGTGATATACTTTTGTGCGCATGTTTGCATCATGTTTGATGATACATACTTACTTGGTTAAGTGTAAAGAATCAAACCATGGTTTAAACTAATGATTAGGGTTATGTTTAGTCATTTACTTATTTATCTATTTCTTTATTTATCTTTTTATTTTGGAAAAGATAAATGATGAAATGGTGGCATTATTTGTTTGCTAGTTGAACATTCATGAAGTTTTGACTTAGTCTCCTTTTTTGTTCTTATCCTTAACCCTAACCATTCCATTAACCATGGTCTTTTCTCTACACTTAACTAAGGTTAAAATTATGATAAGATTTAATTCTTATTCTTTTTTTTTTATTAACTTATCATATCTTCTTCTTCTTCATCACCTTCTTCTTCCATGAAGAAAGCTAGTGACCATCAATGGCAACTAGTGAAATCAAGTGAGAAATCCAATTCTAAAGTCTACCCACTTCCTATTTCTTCATCCTCTACCTCTTGCCAAGTTGTATAGGGTGTTTACTTCATAAGTTTTCAAAGCTTGGTGAAGTTGGAGCTTGTTCTTGTGATGCCTCGACGTAGATCATCTTCGGCATCGAACCGACGATCAAGCCCGCCCATTCTTCGATGATGCCAATGCTAGAGTCAAGGGTTCGATTTGGACAGCGGAGGGAGATCATCGCGGAGCTTAGGAGGTGGTGGAACGGATCTACAAAGGTTGTAGCCCCTTTCCTTTAGCTATATTTCCGTTTACATGCTTGCTTCGCCTATTTATCTAGTTAACGATCCGTATTAGGGTTTGTAGGCACTTGTAAAATTTGATTTGTGCATGTTTGATCACTTGTGAGACTCCATTAGAGTGCCTAGGAACCCTACAGTGGTATCAGAGCCTAGCTAGAGCCTTAGGCGAAGTCCCGACGGAATCAGAAGTCCGATCGACCCAAAACCCGACTTGAAAAATGCTCTCTGGACTTTTTTGAAAAACGTGGTTTTTTGTAGATTAAAAATATTCAGAAAAATCAGTAGGATAATCTAAGAGTTACTGTGAATTTCGATGGACTATTTCCATCAATGAGCCACGGATCCGCGGCACGAGCATGGCTCGTGCGGCGGTTCCGCGGCCATTTTGTCGTTTTGTGTATTTAATTTTTCACAGTAATTCTCAGTTTTCTGTTCTGGTTTTCCTGGGAATTTTTAATATTTATTCTAGAGTTGTATTTTCTGAGTTGTATTGGGGACTCGGTGTATTCGATCGAACTGTCTAATTTTGTCGGTGTGCTTTTCCGGGTATTTTTAGAATATGTTAAAAAGTTCGACCGGATATAAATACCCACTTTTTCCCCTGCCGGGAAATTTCCAATTGTTGGATTTTTCCGTAGTTTAACGACGTTCTAAGTAGTGCAAGTAACGCGATGGATCCTCTAGAAGACAACAAACCTTAACTCGATTATGTGACCGTCTTGAACTGCCCTTTGAACCTTCGGGTTTGGGGCAGTACGGCGTGCCACATGTGAGGCGTTGGCTTGACCCTTCTACGGCTGAACCGTTGGTACTGAGGCACGAACTGAATGTTGTTAGACTTATTTCATGTGTTGAGCTGTTTCGGGAAAACTTAGGTGTTCGAATGTTCAATCGGAAAGTTTAACATTTTCTGTTTATCTGGAATGTGATACAACAATTGGAATTCACAAAAGTTATGAGATAACGGAATGAATATTATAAACATAGCAGTTTAGTCTCACTTGATCGGTTGCCACGGAGTTTTGATGTGATCAAAAGTCCGTCGCAATCACGTAGCGTACGCGGATACTCGCCGGGTAAACTTAATAGACAGCCTCACTCCATAGCCCCGACCAAGTGACTGTAGGAGAACCCCGTCGCCGAAAGCATCCATTCGGGTGCTCCCGGTAGCGGTGTTCCGCCTTGGTGCACTTTGTCGACGGCGTCAGGGGTGCGGCCGCCTACTAAAGTTTGCGACGAGCATTCGATCAGAATGTCGGGAATCCTGTTGAATTGCCCGACTTGATATTCAAAAGTGTTTTCGATAATGAGACTAAAATGCGGGGTTTATAATTGTTAGGCATGCGATGTCTAAAGAATTCATTTGATCAGGCATGCGATGTCTGAGGTGGTTGCGGATTCCAACTGTTGTAGTTTTACACTTTCTTTTCTGTGACCGTAAGTGTAATATGTGATATCGCCGGTTTCGTTGCTATATGTCAACGACAATTGGGATACGCATGTTTGCTTACGTTGATGAAATGTGATGTTATATGTTGCTGGATATGTTATATTGGATCGTCGTGTTTGAATAGCCGGGGTTTTTTTATGTGAGATGAGTGTTTTTCATTTTCATTCATGTAAAAACTTGTATGTAATATTCTTTTATTGGGGCACTTCCAGGTTGCGGAAGTTGTCACCGTTGTTGTATATTATTTACTTTTCTGCACTAGGATAGACCCAAGGAGGAGAGCACAAGTAACCGGGTTCTAGGGTCCAGTGGGAGACCATCTCGAGGAGTCGAGTCCGGGTCTCCTAACCCTAGAATTTGTAGGGTTGCTTGCCGCTCTCGTAGGGGTCTAGGGGTGTGGGATTGGCTATTCATCACGACCGTGGAATCCGTGTTTTATACTGGCTCGTATTGAAAACACGGACGTCCTAGTATATCCAATATTTCATATGATTCTTTCTGCTGCGTTATCTGTGATGTGATCATGCGATGTTCTGTGACAGATATTTTATATAGTATATATGATATATTATATAGACGTTGCTTATGTTTTACACTCGCGCTAGCCCTGCCTCGCTCTGCCGTTAGTTACCTAACCTAACGGTGCAGACGGGACATCGAGGCGAATGCGGATGACATAAGCGTACGTTATATTTATCTGTGATGTTTAGGTGGACTTAAATGGTGGGATATTCATTAATGAGATTAATGAAAGAAAATAAACCTAATTGATGTTGTGGAATCGAATTTCAAAATAAAAACAGGTAGCTTCAGTTCTTGCTTTGCATCGCGGTGTTCCTTGTAGAACATCCTGCACCTTATTCGATAGGGAAAGGACCGAGATCCCTTCACCGGGAGTGACTCCTTTAGCAATAACTGGCAGATGCTACAACCCTCGGTTTGTCTTTGATCGCTTCTATAGTTTCTGCTTTGCACAGTGATATATATGATATATCCCGCACCTCATTCGACGAGGAAAGGGCCGACGATCCCTTCACCGGGAGTGACCTCTTTAGCAAAACTAGAAAAGCCTCAAAAACATTCCATTTAAAAACCATTTGATTCCGCAACGAGATCAAGTTCAAAGCGTTAAAGGTTTTCACAAAAACCATTCGCAACCCTCCGTCATTTTAGGAAGTAGAGTACTTAGTATTCGTGCTGTGTTTGTTGACCATAGTCAAGGCACAGTGTACGGTAGCTAAGTGATGTCTTCCTACACCGCATATGATGCGATTAGTTAGGACAGTCATGTGGCTTTGTTGACCTTAGCCAAGGGTCATGTGGGTGGGTCTAATTAATCACGAAATGACGGGTAGAACTTGACTAGTACCTATGATTTGTTGACCTTAGCCAAGGTCATAGGTGCTAGGGGTAAAAACCATTATCGGGAGTTTCAAGTGTTGAAATTTGCAATGAGATTGCATACCTTCTATGTGATAGTTGGATCCCGACACCCACTGCGAGTAATTGTTACTCCTGAGAGAGTTTTGCACTTTGCAATTAGCCGATCAAGTAGGTGTCTAGAAAGGTGTCAACGGGGTTACGCCTCTGGGAAAACGAGGTTTACTGTAATTAGGTCCGTGCGAAAGCACGGGGAACCTCCCTCAAAGTACCGACACTGGCCTGGCTGAAAGATTGGCGAACTTGTAGAGTGCAATTAATCCCGGCTAGTCTTTCCTTTTAAGGTTTGAAGGAAGATTTGATAAACACAGTGGGAGCCATCCTGATTAGATAAAATACATAACCAATCTAATCTTGCAAGAGCGCACGCAGAGTGTTTTCTTCTCTCTCTCTCCTAATAGCGACCATATCACGCCTTAATCAAGATAATAATACGGATGTATTGACCGAACCCGCTTGTTATACTGAGCTGGAGAACGTTGGTCCCGCTCCAACTTATAAATGTTATAAGATAGAGCAGGAAATAAGGGGAATACCAGAATTCCTATGCCGCCCAAACGAAGAAAGTGCATATGATGCATCTCCTTCGGGTGTGTTCATTATGCAGAACTTTTTCTCAGTATCCTCTGCATCCTGGGTATATGATACCGGATCAGGATCCCAGATATGTAATCTGTTACATAGGGCTACAAAAAGGTAGAAAAACTGAGAACGGGTGATAAGTTTCATGAGGCAGAAAACGGGGCAAGTGTTGCAGCCAAGTCTGTTGGTCACTGTCACCCTGTATTACGAATACATTGATTCTGAACAAATGCTATTAGATACCGAACCTGATATACAAAATCATATCAGTCTCTTTATTAGTAAAAGAAATGATATAATTTTGTATTGTTGGATAATGTTTCGAACATTTCCTATATCAAAAGTTGATCGGTTCAGGCACGTTATCTAAAAGCATTGACGTTCTAAATCAAACTACAGTTCCTTGTATACTGAACACACACAAGAGGACGAGTTCAGAAATGAACAAATTCTTCTTGAGGTATTGTAGACTAGGTCATATCAATGTGACCCGACTAGCTGAAGTTACATTTAGATGCATATTTAAATCAGTTTGAATTTACATCTTGTGAAACTTGCCAGTCATGTCACAAAGATTAGATGACCATAGCTCTGTTTATTAGAAACAGAGAAAGAGTTAATGAACTCTTGGGACTGATGCATGATGATGTATGTAAGGTCTCCTGTCTACACATGCCAGGACCGGTTCTTTATACTTCATTATATTCTCTGATGATCTCTCAAGATTCAGTCATATATTCCTGTTGAAATATAAGTCCGAACCTTTTGAGGTATCCACAAAATATAAGTAGGAAGTAGAGAACCAAAATACGGGTATAAGTATTATGTCCTATGATAAGATCAGGGAGGAGAATACTTGTGCATGGAATCCTTGGACTATTTTAAAAGAAAATGAGATTCTCTCTCAGCATTACTCCTCCGTATAAACCATAGCACGATGGTATATCGGGGCGGAGCATTCACACCCTATATGATAAGGTGTGCTCCATGATGAGTACTACTGAGTTACCTATTTCCTTTTTGGGAGTTATGCGCTTGAGAAGCTGCATACCTATTGAATTAGGTTCGAATCAAATCAGTGCCTACCACTCCATATAAGATATGGTGCGGGAAGATCCTATCTCTTAAGTAAGTTAAGATTTGGGATTGTCCGTCCTATGTCAAAAGAAAAATCCGGACAAGATCGAGGCAAGATCAGTTCTGTAGAACTGGAAAGGTTCCAGCTGTACAAAACTGCTTATGATTTGACAGAACCAAAGGATTCAATAGTTTTCGACGAACCTCAGCCTCTCCGCCGATCTAGTAGGGTTCCTCACCCACCTGAGAGTTACCTCGGTTTCACGATGACAGTGGGAGCAAGGATTGCATCATGAGATGATGACCCAACTAGTTTCGAGCAGGCCATCGAGAGTAGGGACTCTGTAAGAATGGCTGGATGCTTAGTGATCTGAGATGGAATCCTTATACACCAACAAAGTATGGACTTTGGTTGCTATATCTGAAGGGTTAAAACCCTATCAGGAGCAAGTATATCTTGAGAAGATTACTTGGTGTAGATGGAAAAGTTGAGACTTTCAAAGCTAGACTTGTTAAAGGTTTTAGTCATCAACCAGGTGTGGATAATGATGAAACCTTTTCCAGGGACTATGTTTAAGTCCATCCAGATCCTACTTGCCACGGCTACATACCATGACTACGATATCTGGTGGTTGGGTGCCATGACTACTTTTCTAAATAATGATTTAGAAGAGAACGTCTATAAGAACACAGCCAAAGGGCCTTGTAGACAGTGGGAGCAGCGGAAACGTGTGCAAGATGCTTTATAGGATAAAGCAGGCATCGCGGAGTTGGAACATCTGTTTTGATGTATTAGTCAAAGAAGTTGACATCATCAAAATGGTAGATGAACCTTGTATAAACAAAAAGGTAGTAGGGAGTATGGTGACGATCCTCGTAGAATACGTGGATGACATACTCTTGTTAGGGAAGGAGTTTCCTATGCTACGCTCGATCAATCTCCGCTTATCACAATGATTTTCCATATAGGATCAAAGTGATACCTACTAAATCCTAAGCTTTGGATCTATGAGATAGATTTTAATTGGATGTTAGGATACTCACTAGTTGTAGTGAGAAGGTATCAATCGATCCTGGGGAGAATCACTGGAAGGGTTCCAGAGTGATAAGGACGACTGAATGTCAGTCGCAGGCATTGTCTTTACCCTCGGTAAAAAGACGGTATGTTGGAAGATTTCCAAGCTAGATACCGTGACAAACTAGATGATAAAGGCTGGTAACATCGCTATTAAAGATATTCCAAAGAGGGAGTTTGGGTGTATATTGGTTCATAAGATGAACTAGGTTCCTGCCATTGTGCGACAATGGAAATGTGGCTTTGGCCCTGGAACCCTGGTCCCATCAGTGACCCAGACATATTCTGAGGCAGCATCACCTGATCATGGAGATAGTTGATCTCCAGGGTGATCGAGGTTAGGAGAGTAGACTCAGAGGAGAACACGGCGGATCCACTCACGAAGGCCTATTCCCAAAGAGAGACTTTTAGGGGATGGTTGAGTATTAGATACTGCAACCACTGCTACAGATGGCCCTAGTGCAAGTGGGAGATTGTTAGTTATATGTATGCCCTAGAGGCCATTACTGTACATTGGATGTATATTGTAGTGGATGCTGGGACATATATAGGTAGGACTTTCTTGCTCGACATGATAGTACGCTATCTGGTTTCTCTTTGTCTTAACATGTATACTTTCTGTCTCTCTGATTACATGTTGATAAAGCCCTTAGGATGAGTACTCGACTTCCAGGACTATGATGCTGATCATACTAGTGGGGCCTGGGTAGTCAATGAGTACATCCTTCATTGTTCCTAGTCGTAGGAATATCGAGACGGGGCATCGATATTCCAGAGTAGACTAGCGTGTATCTTCTCGACCCATGTGATGGGCGATGGATGATCCCATATCCATTGGTGTTTGACATCAGAGATGGTATACGGGTGCCCAGTGGAGACTGGGTACACTGAACGGATTCGCCGAGAACTCCCAGATGGTATTATACCTCACGTCAGATGGCAGTTCTCTGGTGACACTGGTACAGCTTAGTCTGTTGACCCGAGATCGTCATAGAGTCTTGTGTGTCTCCCACTGTGCTTTGATTTCCACCCTACCACTGCTCTACTGAGTCATGCAAACAGGTGGTTTTTGGGTACAGTCCCGATTCACATGGAGGCAATGAGCGATAGGAGGGGATTCGTCTCTCCCGGTATTGGGGGTTGATGTTGCGCTATGCTCGACTGGCCATAACAGGAAATCCCTGGCCAGGGTTGCAGTGATATACTGGTAAGAGTTATCAGTAGTTTCACGAATGTTATGGACCTCAAGTCGGCATGACTTATCGAGCTACTGGGGTCTGACGTTTACCACCCCTAGGCGAGATATGCGACATATCAGACGAACAGACCGGACTGTACGGTAAGTGTTACTGGTTGGATTCACAGGAGTGTGAGCGGGCTTGCTCGTCGATCTTCTGATCACTCAATACCCGGGTGGCCGTTACGTTTAGCAGACCGCTTGCGGCTTGTGGGTGTTTGATATGATCATCATCTGCTGCCGTCGTATTGACGAGTCTTTAGAGTCCTACACAGAGGTTTCCTGGCTCAAGCGAAACGAAATAGGAGCGCATATGAGATATGTGCGGGACCGAGAATAATGCGTGTATGTGATACCGTATTTCATTCTCGCGATGAATGTGTCGAATGGTTGTATGCGATATAACCTAGTTATCGAATCAAGGATTGATTCGATAAGCCGATACATTGGATACTAGCCGGTTATATGCGATATGACCGGATCATTGAATCAAGTGTTGATTTAATGATTTAATGTATAATTATATATTTGATATATTACTTTGCATTAACTAGTATTGATTCACTTTAAATGGATTTTCTCACTTGAATTGTGCAAGTTGTATATGTGATATACTTTTGTGCACATGTTTGTATCATGTTTGATGATACATGCTTACTTGGTTAAGTGTAAAGAATCAAATCATGGTTTAAACTAATGATTAGGGTTTTGTTTAGTCATTTACTTATTTATCTATTTCTTTATTTATCTTTTTATTTTGGAAAAGATAAATGATGAAATGGTGGCTTTATTTGTTTGCTAGTTGAACATTCATAAAGTTTTGACTTAGTCTCCTTTTTTGTTCTTATCCTTAACCCTAACCATTCAATTAACCATGGTCTTTTCTCTACACTTAACTAAGGTTAAAAGTATGATAAGATTTGACGATCAAGCCCGCCCATTCTTCGATGATGCCAATGCTAGAGTCAAGGGTTCGATTTGGACAGCGGAGGGAGATCATCGCGGAGCTTAGGAGGTGGTGGAACGGATCTACAAAGGTTGTAGCCCCTTTCCGTTAGCTATATTTCCGTTTACATACTTGCTTCGCCTATTTATCTAGTTAACGATCCGTATTAGGGTTTGTAGGCACTTGTAAAATTTGATTTGTGCATGTTTGATCACTTGTGAGACTCCATTAGAGTGCCTAGGAACCTTACAGCTGTGCGCAACGGCTACCCAGGTACATGACGAAAAGGTGGCTGACGAGCAAACACATCATAACCCTAACAAGCCTGTAAGAAACACTTACCGTACAGTCTAGTTTCTTCGTCTGATACGTCGCATATGAAGTCTAGGGGTAGTAAATGTTAGACCCCAGTAACTTTATAAGTCATGCTGATTTACGGCCCATAACGGTTCGAGAAACTACTGATAACTCTTATCTGTAAATCTCGAGAACCCTGGCCAGGGATTTGCTGTTATGGCCGATCAAGCATAGCGCGACATCAACTCCCTATACCGGGAGAGACGAAACCCCTCCTATCGCTCACTGCCTCCATACGATTCGGGACCGTATCCAAAATCCACCTGTTTGCACAACTCAGTAGAGTCGTGGCAGGGATGAAATCAAAGCACAGTGGGAATCACACAAGACACTATGACGATCTCGGGTCTACAGACTAACCTGTACAAGTGTCACCAGAGAACTGCTATCTGATAATAGGTATATATACCATCTAGGAGTTCTCGGCGAGTCTTGTTCGGTATACCCATTCTCCAATGAGCACCTGTGTACAATCTTTGATATCAAACACCAATGGTTGTGGGATCAACCATCGCCCCTAGGGTCAAGAAACGTACACACTAGTCTACTCTGGTAATATCGATGCCCTGTCTCGATATACCCTCGACTAGGAACTATTAAAGGATATGCTTATAGACTGCCCAGACCCCACTAGTATGATCTACATCATAATCCCGATAGTCAAGCATAATCCTAAGGGCTTCATCAATATGTATATAAAGATATAAAATATAAAACATCACACGTTAAGATGAAGATAAACCAGATAACATACTATAATTTCGAGGAAAGATTGTTTCTGTACATATACATGCCTAGCATCCTATACAATACAGGCCTCTAGGGCATACATATCTAACACGACCAAGTGACTATAGGAGAACCCCGAGGCCAAAAGCTTCCATTAGGATGCTCAGCCACGGTGTTCCGCCTAAGTGCACTTCATTTTCGTCATCGGGGGTGCGGCCATCTACTAAAATTCCCAACGAGCATTCGATCTTTTTATCGGGAATCCTGTTGAATTACCCGACTGGTTATTGAAAAGTGTTTTCAATACGAGACTAAAATGCAAGGTTTATAGAGTTTGGCTTGAAATTCGGAATATGTGGTATTCCGGGTTTATGATGTCTAAGGAATATGTGGATTCTAATTATTGTAGTTTTTCATTTCTTTTATGCAACCGTAAGTGTAATATGTGGTGTGTCCCCGATCTCGTTGCTATACGTCAACGACATTCAGGATACGCATGTTTACTTACGTGGATGACATGTGATGTTATGCGTTGCTGTGATATGTTATATTGGATCGTTGTGATTGAATAGCCGAGGGTTTTGTTTTTGCGTGAGATGAGAGTTTTTCATATTTTCATTCATGTAAAAAGTTGTATGTAATATTCTTTTATTGGGACACTTCCGGGTTGAGGTTGATGTGACCATTGATGTATATTATTTACTTTTCCGCATTAGGATAGATCCAAGACGGGGAGCACAAGTAACCGGGTTCTAGAGTCCAGTAGGAGGCCATCTCGAGGAGTCGAGACTGGGTCTCCTATCTCTAAAATTGGCAGGGTTTCTTGTCTCTCTCATAGGGGTCTAGTGATGTGGGTTTGGCTATTCATCATGACCGTGGAATCCGTGTTTTTCATTACTTGCTTAATTTAAAACACGGACCTCCTAATATATCTAATATTTCATATGTTTGCTTCTACTGCTTGAGTTCTGTGATGTGATCATATAACTGTGTGAGACGAGTGCTACATATATATATGATATATACAATAAACGTTGTTTATGTTTTGCACCCGCGCTAGTGTAAGTCTATGTTACCCACCCCGGTGCTTAACGGGAAGGCGGAATAGGTAAAAAACGAATTTTTATCACAAAGAAAATATAGACTAACCATGAAGGATCTTAGCTAAACAAAAACTAACAAACTAATATGGAGCATTAACTACTAGGTTAAGAAATTATACCTAAAGCTTGAACTCCTTCTATTCTTGTGTTGCTTCTCCTTGTTGTGAGCTCCATGGAGTGGTGTAGATGGCTCCTTCTCGCCGTCTTCTTTATGCCAAAGAAAGATCAACCTGAAGGCCTCTACCTTGAGCTCTAACCTCTATCTTGAAGTAACTAAGGTGCTTAGTATGCTAGACTTAGAACCCTAGAGTGAGTAGAGAAGTATTTTGGTGGTTTAGTCTCAAAAGATTTTGATTTTCAACTCATGAAAGATTAAATCTTTGAGAAAGGAAGAGGAGAGAGCTAACCATGAGAGAGAAAGATAATGTGAGAATGAGAGAATAAACTCTCATATGAGGAAATATGATAATAATAATATTAATTAAGATAACTGTGATGGTGTGTTGATTTGACCATTATCATATCACATTTAATGCTAAGCATGCTCACAAAAAATATCTCATGCTTAACAAAAAATATCTAAGTCAACATGGGTTAACTTGGTCAAATGGTCAAACCAACATTAGCCATGACACAATTACCTCTAATTAAAACTATTAATTAATTTCCTCCTTCTCATTACGGTTTTGATCAAGTCAATGGTCAAAAATGTTAGGTTTCCCAAGCACCTACTATTGAGTATGGAAGTATCACTCATGCCACTTTAAAATTTTAGAGGTGCTAAGCAAACAAAACAAGGATCTTTAACTAGAATACTAGGGTAACAACACTTGTATCACATACAAAAACCATTCTATCACTAAGTGAAAAGAATACAACCTTTGTTTTCCTCTTGCTATGACTCCTAGGATCGTTGAGAGATTGGAAAGGCTTACTAGTGAGCTCCCTTGTCCACGATGATCCACCCGAAGTCCACTTTGTCCAAGCTCCTAGCTCCACTTGATGCAAGAAGAAAATGAAGCTAAACACTTTAAACTAATTGGCTAGATTATAGTAGAATGATGAGGTGGTGTGTTTTCTTTTATCAAAACCCTTTCTTTTTATCTCTCTCTCTCTCTCTCTCTTTGGAAAAATCAAGAAAGCAAGTAGGAAGAAGAAGATGAAGGCAAAAGCTTTTGTCTAAATGAAATGATAAAACCTTGATGAATAAAATAGAAAAGATATGTATATATATTTTCTATTTGTCATCCCAAACCATGGTTACATAATTTAGATATTATTGCACTTGAGTTAAAAGGCAAAAGGAAAATTAATCAAGGGTTAAAAAGTGGGTGGAGTGAGGTTAACTTTGGATGAGTGTAGAAGATAACTATGAATGAATTTTCCTTTTCTTCTCATTTTAATTTAAATGCAAATGAATATATATAAATTAAGTTCCATGTGAATCTTATATTGCCTTCATATGTATATTAACAACCATGACACTTTACATGTATGTATCCTATGTACATCAACATGTGCGTTCATGCACATCAACATATGCATACATGCATGAATTCTTCCTTTTTAATAAAAAGGGTTTGAATAAGGAATAAGAATAAAACTAAAAGTCAAAATGTTAAATCAACAATTGATTTAACAATCCGGTCATATCACATACGACCCCACCAATAGAAAAACGCCCGATTAACATACGGTATCACATAGTCGTATTCAATCGGGTCCCCGAGCATATCTCATATGCACACCACATCTTTTAGCCTGGGCTAGGGAAATTCTGTATGGGACTCTAAGACTCGTCAATACGCCGTAAGTGGGTGATGATCATATCAAACACCTATAAGCCGCAAGCGTTCAGCTAAACGTAACGGCCACCCGGGTATTGAGCAATCAGAAGAAAACCAGCAAAGCTGTCAAAACTCCCGTCGAGCCATCTTGCAACACTTACCGTACAGTCCGGTCTCCTTGTCAGATATGTTGCATATCGAGTCTAGGGATGGTATCGTCGACCCCAATAACTTAATAATTCATGCTGGTGTATAGCTCATAACAGATTGAGAAACTACTGATAACACTTATCAGTACATCTCAGCAGCCCTGGCCAGGGACTTCCTGTTATAGCCAATCGAGCATAGCACAATATCAACTCCCAATAACGGGAGAGACGAAACCCCTCATATCTCTCATCGCCTCCATGTGCCTCGGGACTGTACCTAATGACCACCTGTTTGCACGACTTAGTAGAGTCGTGGTAGGGTGGAGATCAAAGTACAGTGGGAGGACACACAAGACTCTATAACGATCTCGGGTCTACAGACTAACCTGTACCAGTGTCACCTGAGAACTGCTATCCGACGATAGATATAATACCACATAGGAGTTCTTTGTGAGTCCATTCAGTGTACCCAGTCTCCACTGAGCACCCGCATACAATCTTTGGTGTCAGCACACCAGATGGATATGGGATCATCCATCGCCCATCAAATAGGACAAGAATAGTATACGCTAGTCTATTCTGGAATATCGATGCCCCGTCTCGATACCCGCACAACTAGGAACAGTTCAAGGATATTCTTATAAACTACACGTGCCCCACTAGTATGATCCGCATCATAGTCAAAGTAGTCAAGCAAATATCCTGAAGGCTTTATCAACATGTGGAATGAATAAAAGCATGATCAAATCAACATGTTAGATAAAGTAAACCAGATAGCATACTATCATGTCGAGCAAGAAAGTAATCTATATATATACATGTCCAAGCATCCATTATACATATAATGTCCTCTAGGGCATACATATATCCAACAATCTCCCACTTGCACTAAAGCCAGTTATTGGCGTATCTCATACCCAACATCTCAAAAAGTCGCTCATGCTGCAGCTATAGAAGGGCCTTGGTGAGTGGATCCGCGGTGTTATTCTTGGTATCTACTCTCCGAATCTCGATCTCGTGGCGATCTACTATCTTCCGGATCAAATGATATCGCCTTAGGATGTGTCTGGATTTCTGATGGGATCTGGGTTCTTTGGCTAACGCCATAGCCCCATTATTATTACAATACAATGGTATTTGATCAACAATGGTTGGAACTACTCCTAGTTCCGTGACGAACTTTTTCATCAAGACGGCTTCCTTGGCAGCATCATTTGCAGCAATATACTCAGCTTCCATCGTGGAGTCTGCAACGGTATCCTGTTTGGAACTCTTCCAACTAACCGCCCTTCCATTGAGGGTAAATACAAACCCTGAGATAGATTTGCTGTCATCCTTATCACTTTGGAAGCTGGAATCGGTAAAAGCCTCCATTTGGAGATCTCCATTACCATACACCAAGAACAATTCTTTAGTCCTTCGCAAGTACTTAAGAATGTTCTTCACTGCTATCCAATGTTTCTCTCCTGGGTTGGATTGATACCTGCTTACTACAGCTAGTGCATAAGCTACATCAGGGCATGTACATAACATCGGATACATTATAGATCCTACGGCTGAAGCGTAGGGTATAATACTCATGCGAGCTCTATCTTCATCCGTCTTCGGACAGATGTCTTTGGAGAGAGTGATTCCATGACAAGCGGGTAAGGAACCTCGGTTGGAATCTTCCATACAAAACTTTTTAGGATGGTATCTATGTACTTTGATTAGGACAATCCTAATAACCTCTTGGATCTATCTCTATAGATCATTATGCCCAAAATCCATGAGGCATCACCCAGCTCCTTCATGGATAACCTTTGTGATAAAAATAGTTTGACCGATTGTAGCATAGGAATGTCATTTCCTATCAAAAGAATGTCATCCACGTATAATACGAGGAATGTGACAATACTCCCTACAATCTTCTTTTAAATGCATGGTTCATCTATATTTTTGATAAAATCAAACTCTTTGATTATATCATCAAAGCAGATGTTCCAGCTCCGTGAGGCCTGCTTTAATCCATAAATGGATTTAAGCAGTCTACATGCTTTCCCGCTGCTCCTACTGTCAATGAAGCCCTCTGGCCGATCCATAAAAACACATTCTTCTAAATCACCATTTAGAAATGCAGTTTTAACGTCCATCTACCAGATTTCATAATCATAGTGAGCAGCAATAGCAAGTAGGATCCTAATGGATTTAAGCATTGCTACTGGAGAGAAAGTTTCATCATAGTCCAATCCTGGTCTTTGACGAAAAACTTTCGCTACAAGCCTTGCTTTAAAGGTCTCTACCTGTCCATCTATACTAATCTTTCTCTTAAAGATCCATTTGCACCCAACGGGTTTTATCCCAGGAGGTGCAACGTCCAAAGTCCATACTTTGTTGGTGTACATGGACTCCATTTCGGATCTCATGGCTTCCAGCCACTTCACAGAGTCACCACTCGTAATAGCTTGCTGAAAACAAGTAGGGTCATCATCATCCAAGATGCAATCTTCTCTATCACCATAAATGAGAAACCCATAGTATCTCTCTGGTAGGCGAGAAGTTCTACTAGATCTCCGGAGCGGCTGAGGTTCTTGAAGTTCTACTGCAACATCAGTTTCAACTAATTCGTCCTGAGTAATTTGTGTCTCTAGAACCCTTTCTAGTTCTACCGCATTGCCATCAGTACTATCTGTAAAGATTTTATTTTCCAAAAATATGGCATGCTGAGAAACAAACACTTTTTGTTCCTCCTTGTGGTCGAATAGATATCCATACGAGTGTTTTGGATATCCCACAAATTTACACATGACCGGTCGTGTCTCGAGTTTGTCTGGATTCTGATTTTTAACAAAAGCCGGACAACCCCAAATCCTAACTCTTTTAAGAGATGGTCTCTTTCCACTACATATCTCATATGGAGTGGTAGACACGGTCTTGGTTGGAACCCTGTTTAACAGATACATTGCTGTCTCCAATGCATTCCCGCAAAAGGAAAGCGGTAACTCAGCAGCACACATCATGGATCGTACCATATCTAATAGGGTACGATTCCTCCGTTCTAACACACCATTGTGATGTGGTGTGTAAGGAGGAGTGAGCTGAGAGAGAATCTCATTCTCTTTTAAGAAATCTAAAAACTCTGTACTTAAATATTCTCCACCTCGATCTGATCGAAGTTTCTTGATGCTCAAGCCTGTTTGTTTTTCTACTTCAAGTTTGTACTCCTTGAATTTCTTGAAAGCTTCGGATTTGTGCTTTATCAAAAACACGTGTCCGAATCTTGAGAAATTATCAGTAAAAGTGATGAAGTATGAAAAACCGCCTCTAGCATGCGTAGACATTGGTACGCATACATCAGTATGTATGAAGCTTAAGAGTTCCAAAGCTCTTTCTCTATGTCAAGTAAACAGAGTTTTGGTCATTTTACCTTTGATACAGGACTGGCAAGTCGCATAAGATTTATATTCAAAAGGATTTAAATATCCATCTTTATGTAGCTTGTTTAGTCATATTTCATTAATATGACCAAATCTATAATTTCAAAGAAAAGCTTCATTTATATCTGAAAATTTTCTTTTATTAGTATGTTGTATGTTGAAAACTGTGTGTTGGTCCAGGACGTAAATACCGTTATTTAGTGTACCATACCCAATCAACTCTTGATTCAAGTTAATGTTCATAACATTATTTTGCAACACAAAATGATATCCTTCATTGTCCAACAAAGAAACGGATATTATATTACGAGCATACTAGATACAAAATAACACGGGTTCAAAACCAAAATACAAGCCGAAGGCAACCCAAGATGATACTCTCCTACGGATACATCATGTACATTGGAACCATTTCCAATCCGCAAAGTATAGTCTCTAGTCTTCAAAACTCTACTGTTTCTCAACTCCTGCACACATTGCAGATGTGAGAACCAGAACCAGTATCAAATACCCAAGATGAAGAGTTAATTGAAAAACAGTTCTCAGTTACAAACACACCAGAAGAGGAAGCATCACCATGCTTCTTCTTCTTGAGATCAGCAAGATACACAACACAGTTGCATTTCCAATGTCCCGACTTGTGGCTGTAAGAACTTTCTCCTTTTCCACATCCCGTGGCCCCAGATATTTCTTTCCCATTCGCCTTTTTAACTCCACCTTTCGGTTTGATAGACTTCTTCTTCTTCTTTCCCTTGGCCTTGGCTTTTGGGACTGAAGTGGAAGATGGCCCAGCAAGCAGAGCGGGAGTCCTCATTGTTTCCAACGTGCTCTCAGCACTTCTCAACAAATTGAGAAGTTCAGGCAATGATTTCTCCAAATCGTTCATATTGAAATTCACTATGAACGGAGCAAAGGCGGGGGGAAAGACTGCAGAACAATATCCGTATACTGCTCATTATCCACGGTCCATCCCAGTTCCTTAAGTTCTTCTATAAGACCAATCATCTTCGAAACATGGTCTCCTACTGATGCACCAGGGTCCATTCGCATATGAAACAACTTTCGAGATGTGTCACGACCCGAAAGTACGGAACGTGACCGGCACTTAGATTACGAAACGTCTAGAGGCGTAACGTAACCTAAGTAAGCCGAAGCCCAGAAATCTAAACCATATAAAAGGAGAAGAAGTAAAAGAAAACATGAAGAAAAACAAGTTTAAAAGTATCAGCAAATTTTCCCAAAAATTTCGGCAGAGTCTCCTCTGTAAAAACTGGCCCCAAACAGGTACAACAAGTACAATATACATAAACAATAAAAAGTATCCCCAAACGGGAGCTAGCTCAACGCCAACAGGCGGAAACAACCACAATAAGCACAATAATATACAACGCCAAAGGGCGAAGCTCAAAACTCAAAAGAAAACAAATCCACCAAATCAGAATAAAACACACGACTCTAAGGTCGAAATAAATAAATGGTCCAATAATCTATCAAATATTACAAGTTTGGTTGATGGAGCTTTCTAAATACAAATGAAATAATAAAAATACAACGGCGGTCCAGATACAAATGAACCAACCTACCGTGCAAATCACCCGGAAAGAAATTATGTGCCAGCAATCTGCCAAGGAACCCTGTATATCAACCTGTAATAAAATTTGGCACAACGGGGGTGAGTTGCCAACTCGTGAGTAGAAGACATCTACGAAAAGAAATCGAATGCACGACGCTATCCTAGGTCATAATGATACACTACTAAGTCCCAATCATCTCGTAATGGCAGGGTAATACTACGTGTAAATGCAAATACTCCGTACTCGTGTCAATGCCTCATATAATACTATATCATAAGAATGAGTATGCATGCACCATGAATGTAACATAACCAATCTTGAAATCTAGATATATTCGCATAAGAAGTCTTTAGCTTTTACCATGTAAAATCTGTATAGAAATCTGAAATAGCAACAATGAAATCCATGAAAATCTGTGTCAAGCATTGACACAAACATGTAAATCTCAAGTCTCAATACCTCATAATCTCAATGTCTCATAGTCTCAATATCACGGGCTCCGTCAGTCCGGATCGGCCCATATCATCAAATCTCACGACAACGGTCGGTATCCTCCGGATATCCGCCGCGCCAGACATCACCGGTAGGTAGCCTTCCCCTGCCAGGCTCATCGTCTACAACTTGATCTTCTTGCCCCGGGGTACCATACCGGCCCACCATGTACCCGAGACGGTTCATCCACTCCGCGAATCGGGTCTCGAAATCCAAAAGAAAACGTGAAATCTCATGGTGGACGACACACACATCACGAGAAAACCGCATCTTATGTTTTAAAAAGAGAGGAGGAGAGAGTGAGAGAAGTTTTTTATATATTCTTGCGGTTTTCCCCAAAATCCAGAAATCTCATAGAAAACCAGAATCCCAAAATCATGAGTAAGTATATGATAAGTGTCGGCATATGCCCATAATACTGCATGATAACATGGAAATATGAATGCAAGAAATGTCTAATTAATCAATGCCATGTCTATACTAACACCAGAGAGTAATCACAATATTATACCGATCTAGCTGTTTGCTGATTCTATCAATAAAAGATAACATGATCTAAAGTGTACGTGACATAACAATTACCGATGATGATGTGTGTGAGCCGGCAAATAAGTGTGCGTGGAATATGCGCATCATCGGTAATGGTGCTGGTGTCCTAACAGGCAAAGTTTATACTGATTCTAGAAACATATGTATGAACATGCAACATTATGATTACAGTATGAATGTAAAGACAGATGTGCAATAACCACTAATTTGATATACAAATAAAACTACAAATATATGTCTCGAGCCTAACTAGTGTCCATCTAACCTCCTAAAGAACTAAACCAAAGAACTAGTCGATAAGAAATAGGGGTACACTTAAAGTCTGAGTCCATATCTCTAATAGTCGGCGATCCAGCCTCATTAGCGTCACGTACGTAGTACGATTTTCTCGAAACAAGAGTGCGGATCAATCATCACATCTATGTCTCGTACGGTAAAATCCATCGTACGGCATCCCAATATCGGGGTACGGGTCAAGTATCACCTACGAGTCTCATCATTCGTATGATATCATCATCAACACATGTCATGATCAAGGTGCTATACTGTAATCGCATACATCAAACATATATCATATCTTGGTCAAGTCACATATGTCAAATCGTGACTAAGCGCCTATAAGATATCGAAATCACGTCACACCTTTTTGATATCGCAATCAAGTTACATCTATATGATGTTGTAATCAAGTCACACATATAACATATCAGAATATCAATCACAAGTTACGGTTCGGGTGCTATTTTAGAGTCCCATGTACCTCTATATCATCACCACCCTTTATTATCTATGTATACCCATTCGTTATTGTTAGTGTATATGCCCTAGAGGCCATTACTGTATCATACTAGTTTGTATATTACTTAATGGAAGCTTGGGATATTCACAGTTGTATATACAATCTTGCTCGAAATGGTAGTATGCTACTTGGTTTGTCTCTGCTTTAATATGTGCATGTGTTTCTTTTAGCATATTGCTGGTATACATATTAGTAGAGCCCTTAGGATCTTTGCTTGATTACCAGCGTTGTGATGGCGCTCGCACTCGTGGGAGCTGGGTAATCTATAAGCACATCCTTATACAGGTCCCTGGTCGTTGGACTATCGAGACAGGGCATCGATACTCCGGAGTAGACTAGCGTATGCGCTTCTCATCCCAGTGTGGGAGACGGTCTGTCCCACAGCCGTTAGTACGTCGTACTTGGGATAGTATGCGGGTGCTCGTTAGGTTACGAGTACACTGGACAGGACTCGTCGGGAACTGTTGGTTGGTAATATACCTATCGTCAGTTATCAGTTCCCAGGTGACATGAGTACAGCTTAGTCCGCTGACTTGACACTGTCACTTCGCCTCGAGTGTGTTCCCACTGCACTTTGATTACTACCCTACCACGGCTCAAAGGAGCTGTGCAAACAGGTAGTTTTTGGGTGCAGTCCCGAAGCACTTGGAGGCAGTGACGGTTAGACAGGATTCGTCTCTCCCGGTATTGGGGGTTGACATCGCGCTGTATCTAGGAAAGCCATTACACGAGTAGTCCCTGGCCAGGGCAAGCGAGATATACTGGTAGGTTTCCAGTGTTATCTCAGGGTGTTCTGGGCTACACTCCGACACGACTTGTACCGCTATTAGGGGACTGACGTTCACCGCCCCCCTAGGCCCGCCATGCGATGTATCAGACGAACAGACCGGACTGTACGGAGACTGTCACATACAGGCTCAGTAGGAGTGCAGATGGGGTTCACCTCGTCAGTCTTCTTATCGACATCTACCTGGGGACCGTTACGTACAGCTAGTGCCGCTTGCGGTCTGTGGTTAAACCCACTGCCAGCGTAGTGTCGAGTCTTTAGAGTCCCACACAGAGAGCTATTCGCCTTTAGGCAAAATGAGTAGAGGTCGCATGGTTTTGCGACAGGGTTCGTTCGCATCCGCGCACTTGTGCACGTTTGCTGTCCGGACAGTTTATACTAGCGGGCTTTGGTTTAAGCCGGATCCTAGTATATGATTAGAGATTGGTTTTTCTCATTGTGTTCGTGTTCCTCGGATCACGAATGCGGGTGCGTATGTACAGTTGCTTGAGATTGAGGGAGAGGACCTTGATTAGGGTTAATGGCTATTGTCATTTTATTAACCCTAATATTTATGTGTGTGTTATTGTTAATTAGTAATTAGTTTAATAATTATCTATGGTTGTGGTTGTTGACCATTTGACTTCTTTGACTTGTTGACCTAGGTTGACACTTTGACCATCATAATTTCTTTTGGAAGATGCTTTTTGATCTTTGCAATTTGAAATGATAATGGTCATGTCATGATTTACCATGATAATTATCTAGCTAATTATTCAATTAAATTAATTCACACATATTAGTGAGAATGGCTCTATTATTTTCTCATTCTCTCATATCATTTCTCTCTCTTGTTCATCCTCTCCCTCAAGCTCTCTCCCTCTCATGTGTTGAGAAACAAAAAGCTTGAGAAAAACCTTCACTTGATCCTCTCTACTCTCTTCTAGGGTTCAAGTCTTAGCATTTCTTGCACTCTAGTTACTCCTAGCTTGGAGTTGAAGCTAAAGGTGGTGGCTTTCAAGTGGATCTTTCTTTGACGGAAGAAGACAAGCAAGGTGAGGCCTTTCTACCATTCCGACGAGCAAGGAGAGAAGGAGTTCGAGCTCAAGGTATAACCTTTCTACAACTTAGTTAGTTGTTAGTTTACTTTAGCTAGTTTTCGTTTAGCAAAGATCCTCACAAGCAAGGTCCATGTTGCCTAAGTCCATAAAAATCCGTTTTTTATTATGTTTTCCGCCTCCCCGTAAGCACCGGGGTGGGCAACACGGACTTACAGTGGTATCAAAGCCTAACTAAACTCAAACTAGCTAGGTAGTGAAGTGTAACGAAGTTTCGAAACCGGAAAATCCAAAA
Source organism: Agapanthus africanus (assembly GCA_030015575.1). Taxonomy (NCBI): domain Eukaryota; kingdom Viridiplantae; phylum Streptophyta; class Magnoliopsida; order Asparagales; family Amaryllidaceae; genus Agapanthus; species Agapanthus africanus. The sequence goes on from JASDDO010000029.1 coordinate 225,320,855, forward strand.
ACCAAACTTTTGCAAAACCCTAGTTTCTGTTAAAATTTTTCCTGCTCTAAATGAAAAACTTTATACTTGTAAATTCGTCTCAGGGTTTTCTATTAACACCCATGAAAAACGGTACAGTGATTAGTTCAAACCGCCGCCCTTCCGCGGCACGAGGTAGGCATGTGCCGCGGAAGCGCCGCGGTTTTTCGTGTTCTCTGCATCGTTTTTCGTGCAGTGTGTGTTGTTGTTGGTTTTGGGATTTTTAGGATATATTATATGTGCCCAGATTTTCCAGAACTAAAATTTACTTTTGGGGGCCTATAAATCCGTATTTTTAGGAACTTCACTACACTTTAACTACATCGGTTATATCTGTAATGCTTGCATGTATTGAACGTCGGCTAATCGCTATAAGACGATTAGTCGGGGTTATACATGATCTGTGATTGTTATTGGTTTGTGGATATGAATGGATTGGATCATCGCGGGTGAATGGCTGGGGTGGATGTGAGATGAGCGTTCTTTTTCTTTCATTCATTTGTAACATGTAAATTGATGTAATAATATTCTTTGTATGGCCCCACAACCGGGTCGGGGTTGTAGCCGTCATTGTATAATTCTTTTTACTGTTTTTGCTCCTAGGATAGACCCATGGAGGGGTGCACAAACTACCGGGTATCTCGAAGTGCCGAGTGGCCTACTCACGGTGGTGAGGGAGGTTGCTTCGCTTCGGGTGCTTGGCGGGTAGTTTGCCGCACCCGTAGGGGTCTTGGGTGGGGTATTGGCTATTCACCGCGACCGTGTAATCCGCTTTGCGTTGCAGGCTCGAACGCATTGCGGATTCCTAGTATATCCAATGTATTCATCTGTGATCTGTAATGTCTATCATTGCTGTATATTTATATATTATAACTATTTAGGCGTTGCTTATGTTTTACAGCCGCGCTAGCCCAGCCCCCGCTCTGTCGTTAGTTAAGTAACCTAACGGGTGATGACGGAGCCCCGTGGCGAATGCGAATGGCATAAGCGTACGTCATATTTTGGTTGTTTTCTGCAATGGTAGGATTAAATGATGGGACGCATTAAAAGAACTAATGCAAGAAATAAACCAAGTAAAAGTCGATTGGAACACTTTGAAAACCACTCGGTTCTTTTCAAAAACTAAACTTTTAAACGCGGAGCTTGAACCACTCCTTTTAAAAGCTATCTCGTTCCATCGATTATATCAAGTTCACTACGTTCACGGTTTCGCCAAAACCATCCGTAGCCCTCCGTCGTTTCATATGAATATTCAACGGTATTCAAGCTGTGTTTGTTGGCCTTAGTCAAGGCACAGTGTTTGGTAGCTGGTGGGTATTCATATGTTGCATAGATAGAATGCGTTGGTTTGAGACAGTCGTATTGCCTTGTTGGCCATAGTCAAGGGTGGATACGGGTGGGTTCAAATTAACCTGGATAACGACGGGTAGAACTTGAAATGTGACTTATGATTTGTTGGCCTTAGTCAAGGTCATAAGAGCATGGGGCAAAAATCCACATCGGGAGTTTCATAAGTACTGAAACTTGCTAGCGTTGCATACCATTTGGAGTGTGATAATTCTGGTAGGATTCCTTCGGCTTTATCACGCGATGATATTTGGATCCCGATCCTACTGTGAGTATATGCTACTCCTCGGGAAAACTCTCACTTAACGATCAATGCTATAAACCTAGTAGGTGCCTAGAAAGGTGTTAGCGGGGCTACGCCCACAGGGAAAAGAGGTTACTTAATTAAGGAACTTCGCGAAAGCGTTGGAAAACCTCCCTCGAAGTACCGACACTGGCCTGGCTGAACGGTTAAGCAAGTATTGTACGGTGAGAATGATCCCGGCTAATCCTTTTCTTTACGGTTTGAGAAGGGATTCGAGAGACAGTGGGAGCCATCCAGTTTAGACAAACTAAAAACCACTCTAAACTTGCAAGAGCATCATGCTAAAGTGTTTCTTTTCTCTCTCCTAATTGCAGCGACCATTCAAGATGACCGAACTTAAGTTACTATTAGATAAAAACATATTGACAGGGCCAAACTACAAAGATTGGCTCAGGAATGTCAAGATGGCTATCACTTATGACAAGCTGGGGTATATACTTACCACCAAAGCTCCCCCTGTCCCAGGTCCCACCTCCAGCGTCGTGGATGTAGAAATCCGTAAGACATGGGAGATAGATTGCGCGAGGGCCAGATGCCTCGTACTAGCCTCGATGGACAACGAACATCAGAGGAGGCACGAGAATATGGACCTAGAGTCTATATTTCTCCATACAAAAGAACTGTATGGAGAGCAGTCTCGTATCGCTAGATACGAAGTGTCGAAGAAGCTCTTTTCGGCAAGGTTGGCCGTCGGAACATCGGTAGCGGACCACGTGCTGAAGATGATCGGCTACATAGAGGAGCTCGCGGACCTTGGGACCACGTTGGAGAATGAACTCTATACCGATTTGATTCTCCAGTCCCTTCCTTCCACTTACGCCCAGTTCATTCTTAACTTCAACATGCAAGGAAAGGAGGTTGAACTTGCCGAACTTCTGAACATGTTGAGGACTGCTGAGGGCACCCTACAGAAGGGTAGGGAGACATCCACTTTGTTTGTAGGAGGATCTTCCTCTTCTAGGTCCTGGGCGAAAGCCAAGGGCAAGAAGAAGAAAGCCCCAGCCAAACCAAGAGGCGGTGTCGGTAAAGTGGATACGAAGGGAAAGGGTAAAGCAACAAAGGTAGCGGGGAAGCTGGTGGGGAAGGAAGAATGCTTCTATTGTCACAAAAGTGGTCACTGGAAACAAGATTGCAAGGCTTGGAAAGCCAGAACACAGGATTTGAAGCGAGTTGCAGCTTCAGCTTCAGGTGTGTATGTTATTGAAAACTGTCTATCAATAAACTCTACTTCCTGGGTATTGGATACCGGATCAGGATCTCATATCTGTAATTCTTTGCAGGCGTTGAGAAAGCGTAGAGTTTTGAAGGCAGGTGACATGACCCTCAGAGTTGCGAACGGTGCTAGCATGGATGCTGAGGCCGTGGGGGACTATCACCTGGGATTATCAGATGGACACTTTTTGGTTTTGCGTAGTTGTTATTATGTACCAAATGCAACCTGTAATATCATTTCTGTATCTTTATTATCTAAAGAAGGTTATGAATTTGCATTTGTAAGTAATGTAGTGAACATTCACCTTAATCAAGTGTTGATTGGGTCAGGTACATTGAACAACGGTATATACGTTTTAAACCAACCACAGATTTTCAATATCCAGAATACACACAAAAGAAAGTCTCCAGATATTATTCAGGCTTTCTTATGGCATTGTAGACTGGGTCACATCAATGAGACACGGTTGACTAAGTTACATAAAGAAGGATACTTGGATCCGTTCGAGTATCAGTCTTATGCCACTTGTGAATCTTGTCTCATGGGAAAGATGACAAAGGCTCCGTTCACTGGACACGGAGAAAGAGCGAGCGAGCTCTTGGGACTCGTACACAGCGACGTGTGCGGTCCAATGTCTACACATGCGCGAAGCGGTTACTCTTACTTCATTACTTTTACGGATGATTTTTCAAGGTACGGTTATGTCTTCTTAATGAAACATAAGTCCGAGGCCTTTGAAAAGTTCCAGGAATATAAGAGTGAAGTGGAGAAACAAACCGGCAAAAGTATCAAGATCCTAAGATCGGATCGAGGAGGAGAATACTTAAGTGCCGAATTCCTGAATAACTTAAAAGAGAATGGAATTCTCTCTCAGCTTACTCCTCCATACACTCCGCAACACAACGGTGTATCGGAGAGACGGAACCGAACCCTATTGGATATGGTACGGTCCATGATGAGTAAGGCTGAGTTACCGCGATCTTTCTGGGGTTATGCACTGGAAACAGCTGCACATCTCTTGAACCAAGTTCCTACTAAAACAGTGCCTACCACACCATATCAGATGTGGAGTGGGAAGAAACCCTGTCTTAAATCCTTTAAGACATGGGGATGTCCAGCTTTTGTAAAAAAGCAGCATGTGGACAAGCTCGAGGCACGCTCAGTACAGTGCAAGTTTGTGGGATACCCAAAGAACTCCAAGGGGTATCTCTTCTATTACGCAGAGGAGCAAAAAGTCCTTGTTTCTCGTCATGCCCGCTTCTTGGAAACTGAGTTTTTAGAAAATCAGATAAGCGGGAGCGCAGTAGAACCGGAAGAAATTCCAGAACCACAAACCATTACTGAAAGCTTAGAGGAACCAGAAGGTTCGAAAGAACAGGACATTCCTATGCCACTCCGCAGGAGTAGTAGGCAGTCTCATCCGCCCGAGAGATACTACGGTTTTCTCATTGACGGGGATAGAGAAGACTGCATCCTGGATTGTGATGAGCCTACTAGCTTCCAGCAAGCCATTCAGAGCGTCGACTCGGTAAAATGGCTGGATGCAATGCGAACCGAGATGGAGTCCATGTACACCAACAAAGTATGGACGTTGGACATTGCTCCAGACGGGGTAAAACCCGTAGGATGCAAGTGGATCTTCAAAAGGAAGATTGGTGTAGATGGACAGGTTGAGACCTATAAAGCTAGACTGGTAGCAAAGGGTTTTCGTCAGCGACCTGGTTTGGACTATGACGAAACCTTTTCTCCAGTAGCTATGCTGAAATCCATTCGGATCCTTCTTGCCATCGCTGCTTTCCACGATTATGAGATTTGGCAGATGGACGTAAAGACAGCTTTTCTAAATGGTCATTTAGAGGAGTGTGTCTATATGGACCAGCCAGAGGGTTTCATTCAGGGTGGGAGCAGCGGAAAGGTGTGCAAGTTGCTCAAGTCCATTTATGGACTCAAGCAAGCATCGCGGAGTTGGAACATCTGTTTTGATGAGACGGTCAAAGAATTTGGCTTTATCAAAAATCCAGATGAACCATGCATCTATTGTAGATTTGTAGCGAGAACTGTAGTATTCCTCGTTTTATACGTAGATGACATTCTCTTAATAGGAAATGACATTCCTATGCTACAATCTGTCAAGGGGTTCTTGTCACACAGGTTCTCCATGAAAGACCTGGGTGATGCCTCCTACATTCTGGGTATCCGGATCTACCGTGACAGATCCAAGAGGATATTAGGACTCTCACAGTCCAGGTACATCGACACCATACTGAAGAGATTCAGTATGGAAGATTCCAAGCGCGGTAATCTACCGGCTTGTCACGGGATCACCCTCTCCAAAGAGATGTCTCCCAAGACTGATTTGGAGAGGGATCGCATGTCTATTATACCCTACGCTTCTGCGGTAGGCTCTATAATGTATGCGATGTTGTGTACCAGACCGGATGTGGCTTATGCACTGAGTGTGGTAAGCAGGTATCAGTCAAACCCTGGGGAGAAACATTGGATAGCAGTAAAGAACATTCTCAAGTACCTGAGAAGGACTAAGGAGATGTTGTTGGTGTATGGCGGAAAAGACCTGCAGGTTGAGGCCTTTGCTGACTCCAGCTTCCAGAGTGACAAGGATGATTCCAAGTCCATGTCGGGTTTTGTCTTTACCCTCAATGGAGGGGCGGTGTGTTGGAAGAGCTCCAAACAGGAAACCGTTGATGACTCGACTATGGAAGCGGAATACATCGCTGCATCTGATGCCGCAAAAGAAGCTGTCTAGATGAGGAAGTTCTTGAAAGAACTTCAGGTGGTTCCGTCCATTGTTGACCCAATACCTCTGTATTGCGACAACAACGGGGCTATAGCTTTAACGAAGGAACCCAGGTCCCATCAGAAATCCAGACACATCTTAAGGCGGTATCACCTGATCAGGGAGATCGTGGATCGCCAGGAGATCGAGGTCCGGAGAGTTGCATCAGAGGATAACACTGCAGATCCACTCACAAAGGCCCTACCCCAGACTCAGTTCGAGCGGCTGATCGAGATGATAGGTCTTCGATACGCCAGTACATGGCCTTAGTGCAAGTGGGAGATTGTTAGTGTATATGCCCTAGAGGCCATTACTGTATCATACTAGTTTGTATATTACTTAATGGAAGCTTGGGATATTCACAGTTGTATATACAATCTTGCTCGAAATGGTAGTATGCTACTTGGTTTGTCTCTGCTTTAATATGTGCATGTGTTTCTTTTAGCATATTGCTGGTATACATATTAGTAGAGCCCTTAGGATCTTTGCTTGATTACCAGCGTTGTGATGGTGCTCGCACTCGTGGGAGCTGGGTAATCTATAAGCACATCCTTATACAGGTCCCTGGTCGTTGGACTATCGAGACAGGGCATCGATACTCCGGAGTAGACTAGCGTATGCGCTTCTCATCCCAGTGTGGGAGACGGTCTGTCCCACTGCCGTTAGTACGTTGTACTTGGGATAGTATGCGGGTGCTCGTTAGGTTACGAGTACACTGGACAGGACTCGTCGGGAACTGTTGGTTGGTAATATACCTATCGTCAGTTATCAGTTCCCAGGTGACATGAGTACAGCTTAGTCCGCTGACTTGACACTGTCACTTCGCCTCGAGTGTGTTCCTACTGCACTTTGATTACTACCCTACCACGGCTCAAAGGAGCTGTGCAAACAGGTAGTTTTTGGGTGCAGTCCCGAAGCACTTGGAGGCAGTGACGGTTAGACAGGATTCGTCTCTCCCGGTATTGGGGGTTGACATCGCGCTGTGTCTAGGAGAACCATTACACGAGTAGTCCCTGGCCAGGGCAAGCGAGATATACTGGTAGGTTTCCAGTGTTATCTCAGGGTGTTCTGGGCTACACTCCGACACGACTTATACCGCTATTAGGGGACTGACGTTCACCGCCCCCCTAGGCCCGCCATGCGATGTATCAGACGAACAGACCGGACTGTACGGAGACTGTCACATACAGGCTCAGTAGGAGTGCAGATGGGGTTCACCTCGTCAGTCTTCTTATCGACATCTACCTGGGGACCGTTACGTACAGCTAGTGCCGCTTGCGGTCTGTGGTTAAACCCACTGCCAGCGTAGTGTCGAGTCTTTAGAGTCCCACACAGAGAGCTATTCGCCTTTAGGCAAAATGAGTAGAGGTCGCATGGTTTTGCGACAGGGTTCGTTCGCATCCGCGCACTTGTGCACGTTTGCTGTCCGGACAGTTTATACTAGCGGGCTTTGGTTTAAGCCGGATCCTAGTATATGATTAGAGATTGGTTTTTCTCATTGTGTTCGTGTTCCTCGGATCACGAATGCGGGTGCGTATGCACAGTTGCTTGAGATTGAGGGAGAGGACCTTGATTAGGGTTAATGGCTATTGTCATTTTATTAACCCTAATATTTATGTGTGTGTTATTGTTAATTAGTAATTAGTTTAATAATTATCTATGGTTGTGGTTGTTGACCATTTGACTTCTTTGACTTGTTGACCTAGGTTGACACTTTGACCATCATAATTTCTTTTGGAAGATGCTTTTTGATCTTTGCAATTTGAAATGATAATGGTCATGTCATGATTTACCATGATAATTATCTAGCTAATTATTCAATTAAATTAATTCACACATATTAGTGAGAATGGCTCTATTATTTTCTCATTCTCTCATATCATTTCTCTCTCTTGTTCATCCTCTCCCTCAAGCTCTCTCCCTCTCATGTGTTGAGAAACAAAAAGCTTGAGAAAAACCTTCACTTGATCCTCTCTACTCTCTTCTAGGGTTCAAGTCTTAGCATTTCTTGCACTCTAGTTACTCCTAGCTTGGAGTTGAAGCTAAAGGTGGTGGCTTTCAAGTGGATCTTTCTTTGACGGAAGAAGACAAGCAAGGTGAGGCCTTTCTACCATTCCGACGAGCAAGGAGAGAAGGAGTTCGAGCTCAAGGTATAACCTTTCTACAACTTAGTTAGTTGTTAGTTTACTTTAGCTAGTTTTCGTTTAGCAAAGATCCTCACAAGCAAGGTCCATGTTGCCTAAGTCCATAAAAATCCGTTTTTTATTATGTTTTCCGCCTCCCCGTAAGCACCGGGGTGGGCAACACGGACTTACAGTTATATCATTTTTTTAATGATCCGCTAACGTCATAATACGACCGTATAGTCAAGAATCACGGCATCAAGCCCAGCTATACTGTTTCATTTCCGTGTATCATATCACATCATTGTATCCCATATACGTGTTGTATATATATATACATATACCTAGTTCTATATATATATATATATATACATACACGTATACACCACGTCGAGTTTCAGTGTGCACGTGTGTGTGAATCTACCAGAAGCCTACGAATCTCTTCCAAGGAATTTATCCTCTGGTATGGTCTTCCTAAATCAGTCTAGTCCAGCCTAGGGGCATTACTAGGGTCCTACTCATTAAGAATCTAGGGTCACATCTTCTTTCCTAACGTCAATACGTACCGTTCCTATTCTACTTGCGGGAGTGCTAAACGCCATCCACCCGACTTCCCCCCGTAGATATACATCTACTCACCTGGTCCTTGTCTGCCGAAGACGGTGTCGCCATTATCTTCTTCATCGACCGCAGTCCACATGAGGGGTACCTATACACAAACATATATATAGTATCGTAAACTGAATCACATACAAAAGTCAAAACGACGCAAGGAACAAGCATAGGTTAAAACCTATGTCCCGTTCACGCAAAAAAACCAAATATCGCTCGATATCGGCTTACAAACTCCTATGGATCAAGATAAAACATCAACATATAACTCATAGTTTTAAAACCCATTACTTATATTATAAAACATTATTAAATCTATCGAAACCCTAAAATCGATCAAACAGTCCAATTTCGAAAAACCCGAAAATGCCAATTTACCGTTTTACTTCAAACTTGATGGTTAAATGAAACTAATGGTCATGATACTCATTAAATAACCTAAATAGATTATAGAAACCATTACCATATTTTTCTCACACTAATTTGTATGAAAAATAGATTTCTAGTTTGCAATTTTATCAACTTTATACATCTTACAAGCAAAATACCACAATTCCACCACTAAACATGATTTTACATGGATTAACTTACTGAACTACAATTCATGATGATAATAATATAATGAAACTGTAATTTAAATTTTTACTCACATTTATTTAAGAATTTCCAAAATCAGTTAGCAAAAATAGCAATTTTTATCATAATTTATCCATTATCAATAAAACTAGTAACTAACTTGAGTTTTTCATTCCACCACCAAATTAAAATTCTCTTTAAAAGCACACTCTAGTGTTATAAACATTAATTGAAATTTTATTTCACCAAAAATTATGTTTTATAGAAACCTAGTTAGCAAAATATTTAATTTAAACAATTTTAAATGAACAAATTACAATTCAACAACCATGCAAGATTTTCCCATTCTAAAACTGTTGAACTAATTATTATAACCCTATTTAATTAATAAAAATTATAACTTGATTTAACAACCCTAACTTGAATTTTTGAAAATTTAAATAGAAACCACAATTAATTTTGAAATTAAGCTAGATTAATAAAGCAAACAACAATTTAATTATGGTTTAGGATTTATATCTCAAGTGATGTGGATCAACATGAAAACTTAGCCTCCCAAAGTTGCTAATTTTGCTCCAAGAACCAAACTAAAATAAGCAAGAATGGTGGGTAGGAATTTATATAGGAATTTGTGGGTTTTTATTTCGATTTTTAATGAATTTTTGATGGATTTTTGATGCAAAATGAAGTGGGAAATTTTGGGGCAGCCAAGAGGTGAGGCCGGCCATGGCAAAGTGAGGAAATAGAGTGAAGTGAGAGTGTGTAGAAATGTGTAGAAGACTTCTTTAGTTAATGCCTCTTTCTTGTCATATCAATAATTATTCCATTTTATTTATTTCTACTTAAATTTTCCTATAGAAAACTCTAGAATTATGAAGACACATTGCAACAAAATAAACATATTACAAACTAAATTCTAATATGTCATGGTTCACATTTGCAAATTAAAACCATTCAAATTTGTAATTTACACTAATTTAGTGTAAAAATAAAGCTTATGTTAATATTTAAAATAATTAATTTAGGGAAAATATTTAATTAAACTATAAATTAATAAGTGGCTAAATAAACACCATTTACTAGTAATTACATAATTAAAATAGGTATTTTTGAAATTATAATGAAAAACAATTACGGTTTAGTTTTACGAAAAATACATTTTACTTTACCGAAAATCCTAAAATTCACTTAAACGATTTAATTTATTTAATTATTTATTTAATTATTTTTAAAACGTTACAATCTTCCCCCCTTTAAGAAATTCGGTCCCCGAATTTAAATCAAAACTCCCCCTCCAAATACTAAAACATTTAGCAAAACACTTAAATCGTCGGGGCTCCGAAATCATCAATACATAACTAAAATCAACTCTGTCAAGCATAACGCAATCATCGGAGTTATGGAGAGAATAAAATATCAAAACCCAATATGAAAACCATCATAATATACATCAATCTATAATTTATATATAGTACGCATCATAGTAAGACCGTCCAAATATCTGGATAAGAAAATATGCAAAAACACCTTTTGAAAATCGCCGTGTGATACACGTGTCACGGCATAAGTAGCGGACGTTTATTAAAAAAAATAGCTATATATATATATATCTTTTATTTAACATACACGTCCCGCCAGGTTACTAAATCAATTAATAATGATTATGAAAACATACTGCTCAAACTGAAATCAATCCCAATCACATCATAAAAATATCATGTACGTCCGGTGCGCACTGAAATCGAAACCAAATATAGGTGCCACAAATTCACACAAAAACAAAGCTGGGTGCAACAGGTGTGCACCAAAAACATCTGTCAAGTGCAACGGGCGTGCACGACTTAATATCAGGTGCATCTAATCTGCACAAAACCCCGATTTAGTGCATCTAGTGTGCACAAAATCGCATCAAGTGCGCAAGAATCTCAATCAGGTGCACATGGTGCACGAAAACATACACCGAATATCAAAATCGAAATCACAGTACGAAAATCCATGAAAACTCGGTCGAAGCATATGTCAAAATCATGTGTAACCCATATGCATGAAATCAAATCAAAATCTCAAAATGTATTAAAACCAAATCAAGTGCACTGAGTATGTACTAAACAACATCAATACAACTGATATATGAAACACGCATAGAATATAATGAATGTACACATAAGAAATACCAATCATAGATTAAAATCCTCAAAATACCAAAATCCAATCAACGGAAATATGAAATTCAAATCACCAAATCACAATCGTAAACACTATCGTCAATGTGCGCCTCTTTCCTCTGATGTCGACTGCTTTGAACTCGTCTCTTCGTAGCTGTGCTGACTGCGCTACCAACGACAATACTCGTATCTAGAGTCTCCACATAATTTATCCCTTCACCTGATATCCAGACTACGTTAAACTTTGCGATCGATCCATCAAAATCTCATAATTCCCCGAAAGCTCAACACTCAAGTACGGTTTAGAAATATCTGGTACATACCCCAGCATCGATGATCCAGCAGTAGAAGGGCAAACCCAAGCCTCACTAATGGCACCGCGAAACTGCCGTAAAGCCTAAAGTTCAAGGGCGTCCTCGTGGTCATTATGTCGAGTTAGGGTTTCATTCTTCTAGAGGGTCCATCGAAATACCTGCATGTTCTTCCGAATACCTTAAACTTGGGAAAATGGGTTTTCTGATAATCGTTCGAACCCTTTAACTTCGTCTAGACGGCATGTGAATACCCTTCTTCCGCACGCTAAACAATGCTTCAATCCTCAAGAATGAACGATACCCCAATGGTTATTGCATTCGAGCCGCAGCTCCCTCCGCCCGTGTGACCGTGGTAACAGAAACCACCATCCGATATCGACGAAGATAGATCAAAGGAATGAATAGAATACGGTGCAAAGAAATGTACATCCTAAGGCTACTTAAGAAGAGTAGCGTATCGTAAGTATGCCGCAGACCATACCCACGGTACGTTACTTTACCTAAATCGCCTACTCCATCAACCAAGGGTCACCTAGACTTATACAAGGTTAAACCTAGCGCTCTGATACCAACTTTGTCACGACCCGAAAGTACGGAACGTGACCGGCACTTAGATTACGAAACGTCTAGAGGCGCAACGTAACCTAAGTAAGCCGAAGCCCAGAAATCTAAACCATATAAAAGGAGAAGATGTAAAAGAAAACATGAAGAAAAACAAGTTTAAAAGTATCAGCAAATTTTCCCAAAAATTTTGGCATAGTCTCCTCTGTAAAAACTGGCCCCAAACGGGTACAACAAGTACAATATACATAAACAATAAAAAGTATCCCCAAACGGGAGCTAGCTCAACGCCAACAGGCGGAAACAACCACAACAAGCACAATAATATACAACGCCAAAGGGCGAGGCTCAAAACTCAAAAGAAAACAAATCCACCAAATCAGAATAAAACACACGACTCTAAGGTCGAAATAAATAAATGGTCCAATAATCTATCAAATAATACAAGTTTGGTTGATGGAGCTTTCTAGATACAAATGAAATAATAAAAATACAACGGCGGTCCAGATACAAATGAACCAACCTACCGTGCAAATCACCCGGAAAGAAATCATGTGCCAGCAATCTGCCAAGGAACCCTGTACATCAAGCTGTAATAAAATTTGGCACAACGGGGGTGAGTTGCCAACTCGTGAGTAGAAGACATCTACGAAAAGAAATCGAATGCACGACGCTATCCTAGGTCATAATGATACACTACTAAGTTCCAATCATCTAGTAATGGCAAGGTAATACTACGTGTAAATGCAAATACTCCGTGCTCGTGTCAGTGCCTCATATAATGCTATATCATAAGAATGAGTATGCATGCACCATGAATGTAACATAACCAATCCTGAAATCTAGATATATTCGCATAAGAAATCTTTAGCTTTTACTATGTAAAATCTGTATAGAAATCTGAAATAGCAACAATGAAATCCATGGAAATCCGTGTCAAGCATCGACACAAACATGTAAATCTCAAGTCTCAATACCACATAATCTCAATGTCTCATAGTCTCAATATCTTGGGCTCCGTCAGTTCGGATCGGCCCATATCATCAAATCTCACGACAACGGTCGGTATCCTCCGGATATCCGCCGCGCCAGACATCACCGGTAGGTAGCCTTCCTCTGCCAGGCTCATCGTCTACAACTCGATCTTCCTGCCCCGGGGTACCATACCGGGCCCACCACGTACCCGAGACGGTTCATCCACTCCTCGAATCGGGTCTTGAAATCCAACAGAAAACGTGAAATCTCATGGTGGACGACACACACATCACGAGAAAACCGCATCTTATGTTTTAAAAAGAGAGGAGGAGAGAGAGAGAGAAGTTTTTTTATATATTCTTGCGGTTTTCACCAAAATCCAGAAATCTCATAGAAAACCAGAATCCCAAAATCATGAGTAAGTATATGATAAGTGTCGGCATATGCCCATAATACTGCATGATAACATGGAAATATGAATGCATGAAATGTCTAATTAATCAATGCCATGTCTATACTAACACCAGAGAGTAATCACAATATTATACCGATCTAGCTGTTTGCTGATTCTATCTATAAAAGATAACATGATCTAAAGTGTACGTGACATAGCAATTACCGATGATGATGTGTGTGAGCCGGTAAATAAGTGTGCGTGGAATATGCGCATCATCGGTAATGGTGCTGGTGTCCTAACAGGCAAAGTTTATACTGATTCTAGAAACATATGTATGAACATACAACATTATGATTACAGTATGAATGTAAAGACAGATGTGCAATAACCACTCATTTGATATACAAATATAACTACAAATATATGTCTCGAGCCTAACTAGTGTCCATCTAACCTCCTAAAGAACTAAACCTAAGAACTAGTCGATAAGAAATAGGGGTACACTTAAAGTCTGAGTCCATATCTCTAATAGTCGGCGATCCAGCCTGATTAGCGTCACGTACGTAGTACGATTTCCTCGAAACAAGAGTGCGGATCAATCATCACATCTATGCCTCGTACGGTAAAATCCATCGTACGGCATCCCAATATCGGGGTACGGGTCAAGTATCACCTACGAGTCTCATGATTCGTATGATATCATCATCAACACATGTCATGATCAAGGTGCTATACTGTAATCGCATACATCAAACATATATCATTGTCACATATATCATATCTTGATCAAGTCACATATGTCAAATCGTGATTAAGTCTCCTATAAGATATCGAAATCACGTCACACCTTTTTGATATCGCAATCAAGTCACATCTATATGATGTTGTAATCAAGTCACACATATAACATATCAGAATATCAATCGCATGTTACGGATCGGGTGCTATTTTAGAGTCCCATGTACCTCTATATCATCACCACCCTTTATTATCTATGTATACCCATTCGTTATATCATTTTTGTAATGATCCGCTAACGTCATAATACGACCGTATAGTCAAGAATCACGGCATCAAGCCAAGCTATATTGTTTCATTTCCGTGTATCATATCACATCATTGTATCCCATATACGTGTTTTGTATATATATACCTATACCTAGTCCTATATATATATATACATACACGTATACACCACGTCGAGTTTCAGTGTGCACGTGTGTGTGCATCTACCTGAATCCTACGAATCTCTTCCAAGGTATTCATCCTCTGGTATGGTCTTCCTAAATCAGTCTAGTCCAGCCTAGGGGGCATTACTAGGGTCCTACTCATTAAGAATCTAGGGACACATCTGGTTTCCTAATTTCAATACGTACCCTTCCTATTCTACGTGCGGGGGTGCTAAACGCCATCCACCCGACTTCCCCCCGTAGATATACATCTACTCACCTGGTCCTTGTCTGCCGAAGTCAGTGTCGCCATTATCTTCTTCATCAACCGCAGTCCACATGAGGGGTACCTATACACAAACATATATATAGTATCGTAAACTGAATCACATACAAAAGTCAAAACGACGTAAGGAACAAGTATAGGTTAAAACCTATGTCCCGTTCACGCAAAAGAACCAAATATCGCTCGATATCGGCGTACAAACTCCGATGGATCGAGATAAAACATCAACAAATAACTCATAGTTTTAAAACTCATTACTTATATTATAAAACATGATTAAATCCATCGAAACCCTAAAATCGATCAAACAGTCCGATTTCGAAAAACACGAAAATGCCAATTTACCGTTTTACTTCAAACATGATGTTTAAATGAAACTAATGGTCGTGATACTCATTAAATAACCTAAATATATTATAGAAACCATTACCATATTTTTCTCATACTAATTTGTATGAAAAATAGATTCCTAGTTTGCAATTTTATCAACTTTATACATCTTACAAGCAAAATACCACAATTCCACCACTAAACATGATTTTACATGGATTAACTTACTAAACTACAATTCATGATGATAATAATATAATGAAACTATAATTTAAATTTTTACTCTCATTTATTTAAGAATTTCCAAAACCAGTTAAGAAAAATAGCAATTTTTATCATAATTTATCCATTATCAATAAAACTAGTAACTAACTTGAGTTTTTCATTCCACCAACAAATTAAAATTCTCTTTAAAAGCACACTCTAGTGTTATAAACATTAATTGAAATTTTATTTCACCAAAAATTATGTTTTATAGAAACCTAGTTAGCAAAATATTTAATTTAAACAATTTTAAATGAACAAATTACAATTCAACAACTATGAAAGATTTTCCCATTCTAAAAGTGTTGAACTAATTATTATAACCCTATTTAATTAATAAAACTTATAACTTGATTTAACAACCTTAACTTGAATTTTTGAAAATTTAAATAGAAACCACAATTAATTTTGCAATTAAGCTAGATTAATAAAGCAAACAACAATTTAATTATGATTTAGGATTTATACCTCAAGTGATGTGGATCAACATGAAAACTTAGCCTCCCAAAGATGCTAATTTTTCGCCAAGAACCAAACTAAAATAAGCAAGAATGGTGGGTAGGAATTTATATAGGAATTTGTGGGGTTTTATTTAGATTTTTAATGAATTTTTGATGGATTTTTGATGCAAAATGAAGTGGGGAAATTTTGCGGCAGCCAAGAGGTGAGGCCGGCCATGGCAAAGTGAGGAAATAGAGTGAAGTGAGAGTGTGTAGAAATGTGTAGAAGACTTCTTTAGTTAATGCCTCTTTCTTGTCATATCAATAATTATTCCATTTTATTTATTTCTACTTAAATTTTCTTATAGAAAACTCTAGAATTATGAAGACACATTGAAACAAAATAAACATATTACAAACTAAATTCTAATATGTCATGGTTCACATTTGCAAATTAAAACCATTCAAATTTGTAATTTATACTAATTTAGTGTAAAAATAAAGCTTAAGTTAATATTTTTAAACAAATAATTTAGGGAAAATATTTAATTAAACTAAAAATTTATAAGTGGCTAAATAAACACCATTTACTAGTAATTACATAACTAAAATAGGTATTTTTGAAATTATAATGAAAAACAATTACTGTTTAGTTTTACGAAAAATACATTTTTCTTTACCGAAAATCGTAAAATTCATTTAAACGATTTTATTTATTTAATTATTTTTAAAACGTTACAAGATGCCTCGTATCTCAAAGTACGAGATTGATCTTCATACAAGTCCTTTGTGTGAAGAAAGATGGATTGCACATCCATCTTCTCGTGTTGTTTCTGATGGATGTTGTCCATAGAAGCAAGCGTGAAGCACTTGGCCGTGTTGCAGTCAATATCCGATGTTTTTTGGATCTCCCTATCCGAAACAAATGATTCAGGTCCTGGGACGGGTGGGTCTTTGGCAGTGAGGACATATGATACTTTATCATATGTGAGTGCAATGTTCAAGTTCCTCAACCATTCTTTATAGCTCGGTCCAGTCAGTTTGTTTTTTCTAGTAGAAGCTTAAGTCCCATCATCGGTATCTGCCATTAGGAGAGAGAAAAGAATACACTCAGCGAAATGCTCTTGCAAAGAATTAGATTGGTTATTATCTTATCTAATCGATATCTCCCACTGCTTTTATCAAATTTTCTTTCAAAACCTGAAAAGAAAACTAGCAAGGATTAGTTATATTCTACAGTTTCGCTAACCGTTCAGCCAGGCCAGTGTCGGTATTTTGAAGGAGGTTCCCCGTGCTTTCGCACAGACCTAATTAAAATAAATCTCGTTTTCCCAGAGGTCATACCCCGTTGACACCTTTCTTGACACCTACTGGATTAGCTAATTGTAAAGTGCAAAACTCTCCTGGGAGTAACTCTTACTCAAAGTAGGATCGGGATCCAACTATCATATAGATGGTATGCAATCTCATTGATAATTTCAACTCTTGAAACTCCCTATATGGTTTTTACCCCAGTTACTCATTACCTTGGCTATGGTCAAAATATCATAAGCACTAGTCAAGTTCTACCCATCATTTCGAGATTAACTAGACCCACCCATATGACCCTTGACTATGATCAACATAATCACATGAATGTCCTAACTGATCGCATCATATGCTTTGTAGAAAGACATTACGTAGCTACCGTATACTATGTCTTGAGTATGATCAAAATACGCGGCACGAATACTAAGTACTCTGCTTCCTAAAATGATGGAGGGTTGCGGATGGTTTTTATGAAAACCTTTAACGCTTTGAACTTGATCTCGTTGTAAAATCAAAACAGTTTAGAAAAGGAGTGGCTATTGTTAGTTATATGTATGCCCTAGAGGCCATTACTATACATAGGATGTATATTGTAGTAGATGCTGGGATATATATAGGGAGGACTTTCTTGCTCGACATGATAGTATGCTATCTGGTTGAACTTTACCTTAACGTGTATACTCATTGTCTCTCTGTTACATGTTGGTAAAGCCCTTAGGATGTGTGCTTGACTACCTGAACTATGATGCGGATCATAATAGTGGGGACATGGTAGTCCATAAGTACATCCTTCAAAGTCCCTAGTCGTGGGTTTATCGAGACGGGGCATCGATATACCAGAGTAGACTAGCGTATACCTTCTCGACCCATACAGATGGGCGATGGATGATCCCATATCCATTGGTGTTTGACATCAGAGATGATATACGGGTGCTCAGTAGAGACTGGGTACACTGGACGGACTCGCCGAGAACTCCCAAATGGTATTATACCTCACGTCAGATGACAGTTCTCTGGTGACACTGGTACAGAGTAGTCTGTTGACCCGAGATCGTCATAGAGTCTTGTGTGGTTCCCACTGTGCTTTGATTTCCATCTTACCACGTCCAAGAGGGCGTGCAAAACGGTGGTTTTTGGGTACAGTCCCGAGTCACATGGAGGCAATGAGCGATAGGAGGGGATTCGTCTCTCCCGGTATAGGGGGTTGATGTTGCGCTGTGTTCGATTGGCTATAACAGGAAATCCCTGGCCAGGGTTGCTGAGATTTACTGATAAGTGTTACCAGTAGTTTCTCGAATTGTTATAGACCTCATATCGACACGACTTATTGAGCTATTGGGGTCTGACGTTTACCACCCCTAGGCAAGATATGCGACATATCATACGATCAGACCGGACTGTACGGTAGTGTTACTGGTTGGATTCACTGGAGTGTGAGCGAGCTTGCTCGTCGATCTTCAGATCGCTCAATACCCGGGTGGCCGTTACGTTTAGCAGACCGCTTGCGGCTTGTGGGTGCTTGATATGATCATCACCTGCTGCCGGCGTATTGACTAGTCTTTAGAGTCCTACACAGAGGTTTCCTGGCTCAAGCGAAACGAAATAGGAGCGCATATGAGATATGTGCGGGACCGAGAATAATACGAGTATGTGATACTGTATTCAATTCTAGCGATGTGACATTGATCGGTTATATGCGATATAGCCAGGTTATCGGATCAAGTGTTGATTCGATAAGATGTTACTAATGATACCAGTCGGTTATGTGCGTCATGACCGGATCGTTAAATCAAGTGTTGATTTAATGATTTAATGCATAATTATATATTTGATATATTACTTTGCATTAACTAGTATCGGTTCACTTAAAATGGATTTTCTCACTCGGGTGTGCGTATTGCATATGCGATATGATTTTGTGCACTTTATTGTATCATGTTTGATGATGCATGATTGCTAGGTTATGTGTAAAGAATTTAACCAAAGTTATTTAAATGGTTAAGGGTTTTACTTATTCATTAATTAGTCTTTTTATTTTTGGAAAAAGGAAAAGAAATGAGAGAAAAATGGTGGCTTATTTTGTTTGCACTTGAAGCTTCATGAAACTTTTATGATGCAACCATTTTTGTCTCATCTCCTAAACCCTAACCATTCCTTTAACCTTGGTCAATTCTCTACACTTAACTTAGGTTAAAGTTATGATAAGAATGATATTATTATTCTTTTTATAATAATCTTATCATATAATTTTCTTCTTCTTCTTCCTTGAACTCAAGAAGAAAAACCTAGACTACATCAATGGTGGATTGATGATATGAGTGAGAAATCCAAATCTAAAGTCTACCCACTTCCTATTTCTTCATCCTCTACCTCTTGCCAAGTAGTAGAGTGTGTTTCCTTCACAAGTTTCTTGACTTGGTGAAGTGAGAGCTTGATCTTGCGATGCTTCGACGTAGATCATCTTCGGCACGTCGTCGGCGACCTAGCCCGTCTATTCTCCGATGAAGCCGACTCTAGAGCCCGGATTCTTTTTGGACAGGGGAGAGGACTTCTTCATGGAGCTATGGAGGTGGACAAACGGATCTACAAAGGTTGTATATCCATATCCCTTAGTTAAGTGTTAACTAGTTTGCATTTTCGTCTAGATTTCTAGCCAACGATCCGTAGTCGGGTCTCTCGGCACCTAGAATTTTTGAAATTGGCATGTTCGATGCCTTGTGAGACCTCACTAGAGTGCCTAGGAACCCTACAGTGGTATCAGAGCCTAGTTAGAGCCTTAGGCGAAATCCCGACGGAGTTTGAAATCCGAACGAACCCGAAACCCATATTCAAAATGCTCTCTGTCCAGATTTTAAAATTGTGGATTTTTCAAGATTAAAAATATCCAGAAAATCAAGCAGGGTGTTCTATGAAATACTGTGAAAAACGGAGACTTAACTCCGTCATAACGCCGCGGAACCGCGGCGTAAGCCCACGTGACGCGGCGGTTCCGCGGCCGTTTTGTTGACTCGTTGACTCCTGTTTGCACAGTAATTCCTATTTTAATATGCTGAGTTTTCTGGGAATTTTTAATATGCAGTAAACAGTTGAGCATTTTTGGGTTGTATTGGGAATCAATGATTCGATCGGGGTTTCAAATTTTGTCTGTGTGGCTTTCCGGATAAATTTTAGAATATGTTAAAAAGTTCGACCGGATATAAATACCCAAATTTTCCCCTGTCGGGAAATTTCCAAGTGTTGGATTTTTTCCGTAGTTTAACGACGTTATAAGTAGTGCAAGTAACGCGATGGTCTCTCTAGAAGACAACAAACCTTAACTCGATTATGTGACCGTCTTGAACTGCCCTTTGAACCTTCGGGTTTGGGGCAGTACGGCGTGCCACATGTGAGGCGTTGGCTTGACCCTTCTACGGCTGGACCGTTGGTACTGAGGCACGAACTGAATGTTGTTAGACTTATTTCATGTGTTGGATTGTATCGGGAAAACTTGGGTGTTCGATTGTTCGATCGGAAAGTTTAACATTTTCTGTTTATCTGGAATGTGATACAATAATTGGAATTCACAAGTAGTTATGTGATAACTAAATGAATGTTATAAACGTAGCAGTTTAGTCTCACTTGATCGGTTGCCACGGAATTTTGATGTGATCGAAAGTCCGTTGCAATCACGTAGCGTACGCGGATACTCGCCGGGTAAACTTAATAGACAGCCTCACTCCATAACCCCGACCAAGTGACTGTAGGAGAACCCCGTCGCCGAAAGCATCCGTTCGGGTGCTCGCGGCAGCGGTGTTCCGCCTTGGTGCACTTCGTCGACGGTATCGGGGTGCGGCCGTCTACTGAAGTTTGCGACGAGCATTCGATCAGGATGTCGGGAATCTTGTTGAATTACCCGACTTGATATTGAAAAGTATTTTCGATTTTGAGACTAAAATGCAGGGTTTATAATTGTTAGGCATGCGATGTCTAAGTAATTCATTTGGTCAGGCATGCGATGTCTGAGGTGGTTGCGGATTCCAACTGTTGTAGTTTTACACTTTCTTTTCTGTGACTGTAAGTGTAATATGTGATATCGCCGGTTTCGTTGCTATATGTCAACGACAATTGGGATGCGCATATTTACTTACGTTGATGACATGTGATGTTATGTGTTGCTGGATATGTTATATTGGATCGTCGTGTTTGAATAGCCGGGGGTTTTTATGTGAGATGAGTGTTTTTTCATTTTCATTCATGTAAAAACTTGTATGTAATATTCTTTTATTGGGGCGCTTCCAGGTTGCGGAAGTTGTCACCTTTTGTATATTATTTACTTTTCCGCACTAGGATAGACCCAAGGAGGGGAGCACAAGTAACCGGGTTCTGGAGTCCAGTGGGAGACCAACTCGAGGAGTCGAGTCCGGGTCTCCTAACTCCAGAATTGGCAGGGTTGCTTGCCGCTCTCGTAGGGGTCTAGGGGTGTGGGTTTGGCTATTCATCGCGACCGTGGAATCCGTGTTTTATACTGGCTCGTATTAAAAACACGGACGTCCTAGTATATCCAATATTTCATATGATTCTTCTGCTGCGATTTCTGTGATGTGATCATGTGATGTTCTGTGATAGATACTTGTATATAGTATATATGATATATTATATATAGACGTTACTTATGTTTTACACCCGTGCTAGCCCTGCCCCGCTCTGCCGTTAGTTACCTAACCTAACGGTGCACGAGGGGACATCGAGGCGAATGCGGATGGCATAAGTGTACGTCGTATTTATCTGTGATGTTTAGGTAACTTAAATGATGGGACTTCATTAATGTGATTAATGAAATAAAAGAAACCTAAGATGTTGTAGAATCGAATTTCAAAATAAAACAGGTAGCTACAGTTCTTGCTTTGCACAGCGGTATATGTGATATATCCTGCACCTTATTCGATGAGGAAAGGACCGAGATACCTTCACCGGGAGTGACTCCTTTAGCAATAACTGGCAGATGCTACACACTCGGTTTGTCTTTTGATTGCTTTTAATAGTTTTTGCTTTGCACAGTGATATATATGATATATCCCGCACCTCATTCGACGAGGAAAGGACCGACGATCCCTTCACCGGGAGTGACTCCTTTAGCAAAACTAGAAAAGCCTCAAAAACACTCCATTTTAAAATCATTTGATTCTACAACGATATCAAGTTCATTACGCAATAGGTTTTCAGAAAATCCTGTCGTAGCCCTCCGTCATTTTAGATAAGTTGTATATAGTATTCGTGCTGCATTTGTTGGCTTTCGTCAAGGTGCAGTGTGCGGTAGCTATATGCTGCTTATCTGCCTGCATACGATGCGATTGGATTAGGGTAGTCGTGCGACTTTGTTGGCTTTCGTCAAGGGTCGTGCGGGTGGGTTTAATTGGATCAAGAAATGTACGGGTTGAACTTGACTAGCGCGATGTGGTTTGTTGGCTTTCGTCAAGGTCATAGCATGTTAGGGGCAAAATATTATCGGGAATTTCAAGTGTTGAAATTTGCAATAAGATTACATACCTTCTATGAGATAGTTGGATCCCGATACCCGCTGCGAGTAAGTGTTACTCCTGGGAGAGTTTTACACATTACAATTAGCCGATCAAGTAGGTGTCTAGAAAGGTGTTAACGAGGTTACGCCTCTGGGAAAACGAGGTTTACATTAATTAGGTTCGTGCGAAAGCATGGGGGACCTCCCTCAAAGTACCGACACTGGCCTGGCTGAAAGATTGGCGAACTTGTAGTGTGTAATTAATCCCGGCTAGTCTTTCCTTTTAGGTTTGAAGGAGGATTTGACAAAAAGAAGTGGGAGCCATCCTGATTAGATAAAATAATAACCAATCTATTCTTGCAAGAGCGCACGCTGAGTGTTTTCTTCTCTCTCTCTCCAGGTAGCGACCATATCACGCCTTAATCAAGATAATAATACGGAATATTGACCGAACCCGCTTGTTATACTGAGCTAGGGAACGTTGGTCCCGCTCCAACTTATAATTGTTATAAGACAGAGTAGGAAATTGGGGATTACCAGAATTCCCGTGCCGCCCAAACGAAGAGAGTGCATGCTGATGCATCATCTTCGGTTGTGTTCATTATACAGAACTGTTTCTCAGTATCCTTTACGTCCTGGATATGTGATACCAGATCAGGATCCCAGATATGTAATCTGTTACATAGGGCTAAAGAAAGGTAAAGAACTGAGAACGGGTGATAAGTTTCATGAGGCAGAAAACGGGGCAAGTGTTGCAGCCAGGTCTGTTGGTCACTGTCACCCTGTATTACCAATACATTGATTCTGAACGAATGTTATTAGATACCGAACCTGATATACAAAATCATATCAGTCTCTTTATCAGTAAAGAAATGATAAAATTTTGTATTGTTGGATAATGTTTTGAACATTTCCTATATCAAAAGTTGATCGGTTCAGGCACGTTATCTAAAAGCATTGATGTTCTAAATCAAACTACAGTTCTTAGTATACAGAACACACACAAGAGGAAGAGTTCAGAAATGAACGAATCCTTCTTGAGGTATTGTAGACTAGGTCAGATCTATGTGACCCGACTAGCTAGAGTTACATAAAGATGCATATTTAAATTAGTTTGAATTTACATCTTGTGAAACTCGCCAGTCATGTCACAAAGATAAGATGACCACAACTTTGTTTATTGCAAACAGAGAAAGAGTTAGTAAACTCTTGGGATGATACATGTTGATGTATGTAAGGTCCCCTGTCTATACATGCCAGGACAGGTTCTTTGTACTTCATTACGTTCTCGGATAATCTCTCAAGATTCAGACATATGTTCCTGTTGAAACATGAGTTCGAACCTTTTGAGATAATCACAGAATATAAGTTAGAAGTAGAGAACCACAATACGGGTATAAGTATTATGTCCTATGATGAGATCAAGGAGGAGAATACTTGAGCACGGAATTCCTGGATTATTCTAAAGGAGAATAAGATTCTCTCTCAGCATTACTCCTCCGTATACACCATAGCACGATGGTATATCGGGGCGGAGCAATCACACCCTATATGATATGGTGTGCTCTATGATGAGTACTACTGAGTTACCTTTTTCCTTTTGGAAGTTATGCACTTGAGAAGATGCATACCTATTGAATAGGGTTCTAATCAAATCAGTTGCCTACCGCTTCATATGTGATATGGAATGGGAAGAACCCATGTCTTAAGTTAGTTAAGATTTGGAGTTGTCCGGCCTATGTCTGAAAGCAAAATCCGGACAAGCTCGAGGCAAGGTCTGTAATGTAGAACTGGAAAGGTTCCAGCTATACAAACTGCAGCTGATGATTTGAAAGAACCAAAGGATTCGATAGTTACCAACAAACCTCAGCCTCTCCGCCGATCTAGTAGGGTTTCTCACCCACCTGAGAGATACTTTGGTTTCTCTATGACAGTGGGAGCGAGGATTGCATCATGAGATGATGACCCAACTGAAAGGTTCCTAGGCACCCTAGTGGGTTCTCACAAGGCATCGTGCATGCCAAATTAAAATTTTTAGTGCCAAGAAACCCTAGACAACGGATCTTTAACTAGATGTTTAGGCGAATTAGAAAGCTAGTTAACTGTTAACTACTAGGATACGGATATACAACCTTTGTAGATCCGGATTTCCGCCTCCTAAGCTCCACGTGGTCATGTCCTCGCTGTCCATCATGAATCCTTGACTCGATCATCGGCTTCATCGGGAAGGCGAGCGGAATAAGTCGTCGGCTTTGTGTCAAAGACGATCTACGTCGAGGTTGCACAAACTCAAGCTCCGACTTCACAAACTTGTGAAACTTGTGAAGTAAACACCCAAAACAACTTGGCAAGAGGTAGAGGGTGAAGAAATAGGAGGTGGGTTCACTTTAGATTTGGATTTAACTCACTAGATCTCAACTTGCCATTGGAGTAGCAAGCTTGAAGAAGAAGATGAAGATGAGCTCTAGAAAAATTATGATAAGTGTTATATTAAAAATAAATATAAAACAAATACTTATCATAATTTGAACTAGGGTTAAGTGTAGAGAATTAACCATGGTCACTTTGATGGGTTAGGGTTAAGCATGAAGATAAGGATGGTTAGCAAAGTCAAAGCTTCATGAAGCTTCAACAAAATGACAAAGAAAGCCACCATACTCATCTTATTCTTTTCCAAATAAATAAATAAACAAATAAATAAATAAATGAAAATGCAAAACCCTAATTATCATATTAACCATGGATTAATTTTATACACTTAACTAAATGATCAAGTATCATCAAACATGATACATAAAAGTGCACGAAAGTATATCACATATACAATGTGCATTCCAAGTGAGAAAAATCCGTTTAAAGTGAACCAATACTAGTTAATGCAAAGTAATATATCAAATATATAATTATACATTAAATCATTAAATCAACACTTGATTCAATGATCCGGTTATATCGCATACAACCGACTAGTATATAATGTATCGATTTATCGAATCAATGATTCGATAACTAGGTCATATCGAATATAACCAATCGAAACATATATCGCGAGAATGAAATGCGGTATCACATACACGCATTATTCTCGGTCCTGCACATATCTCATATGCGCTCCTATTTCGTTTCGCTTGAACCAGGAAACCTCTGTGTAGGACTCTAAAGACTCGTCAATACGCCGGTAGCAGATGATGATCATATCAAGCACCCACAAGCCGCAAGCGGTCTGCTAAACGTAACGGCCATCCGGGTATTGAGCGATCAGAAGATCGACGAGCTAGCCCGCTCACACTCCTGCGAATCCGACCAGTAACACTTACCATACAGTCAAGTCTCTTCGTCTGATACGTCGCATATCAAGTCTAGGGGTGGTATACGTCAGACCCCAATAACCCGATAAGTCGTGCCGATGTGAGGCTCGTAACGGGTCGAGAAACTACTGGTAACACTTACCAGTAAATCTCTGATCAGCCCTGGCCAGGGACTTCCCTGCTACGGCCAATCGAGCACAGCACAATATCAACTCCCAATACCGGGAGAGACGAAACCCCTCCTATCGCTCATTGCCTCCATGTGACTCGGGACTGTACCCAAAGACCACCGTTTTGCACGCCCTCATGGACGTGGTAAGGTGGAGATCAAAGCACAGTGGGAATCACACAAGACTCTATGACGATCTCGGGTCTACAGACTAACCTGTACAAGTGTCACCTGAGAACTGCCATCTGACGTGAGGTATAATACCATCTGGGAGTTCTCGGCGAGTCCGTCCAGTGTACCCAGTCTCCACTGAGCACCCGTATACCATCTCTGATGTCAAACATCAATGGATATGGGATCATCCATCGCCCATCACATGGGTCGAGAAGCGTATACGCTAGTCTACTCTGGTATATCGATGCCCCGTCTCGATACACCCACGACTAGGGACCTTGAAGGATGTACTTATGGACTACCATGTCCCCACTAGTATGATCTGCATCATAGTCCAGGTAGTCAAGTACAAATCCTAAGGGCTTTACCAACATGTAACTATAAGACAGTATAAAGAGACTAGTGTACATGTTAAGATAAATGGCAACCAGATAGCATACTATCATGTCGAGCAAGAAAGTCATCTCTATATATGTCCAAGCATCCAATATAATATACATAATCTGTACAATACTGGCCTCTAGGGCATACATACAACTAACACCAACTAGTTTCGAGCTGGCCATCAGGAGTAAGACTCTGTAAGAATGGCTGGATGCTTAGTAATCTGAGATGGAATCCTTATACACCAACAAAGTATGGACTTTGGTTGCTATATCTGAAGGGTTAAATCCCCATCAGGAGCAAGTATATCTTGAGAAGATTACTTGGTGTACATGGAAGAGTTGAGACTTTCAAAGCTAGACTTGTTAAAGGTCTACATCATTGACCAGGGATGGATGATGATGAAACCTTTTCTAAGTAGTTATGCTTAAGTCCATCCAGATCCTACTTGCTACGGCTACATACCATGACTACGATATCTGGTGGTTGGGTGTCATGACAGCTTTTCTAAATGATGTTTAGAAGAGTGCGTCTATAAGTACACAGCCAGAGGGCCTCGTAGACAGTGGGAGCAGCGGAAACATGTGCAAGATGCTTTATAGGATAAAGCAGGCATCGCGGAGTTGGAACATCTGTTTTGATGTGTTAGTCAAAGAGTTTGACATCATCAAAATGGTAGATGAACCTTGTATAGACAAAAAGATAGTAGGGAGTATAGTGACGATCCTCGTAGAGTACGTGGATGACATGCTCTTGATAGGGAAGGAGTTTCCTATGCTACGTTCGGTCAATCTCCGCTTATCACAATGATTCTCCATATAGGATCAAAGTGATACCTACTAAATCCTAGGTTTTGGATCTATGAGATAGATCTAAATGGATGTTAGGATTCTCACTAGTTGTAGTGAGAAGGTATCAATCGACCCTGGGGAGAATCACTGGAATGGTTCCAGGGTGATAAAGACGACTGAATGTCAGTCGCAGGCATTGTCTTTACCCTCAGTAAAGGGACGGTATGTTGGAAGAGTTCCAAACTAGATACCGTGGCATACTAGACGATAAAGGCAGGATATATCGCTACTTAAGATGCTACCAAAGAGGCTATTTGGGTGTATATTAGTTCATGAGATGAACTACGTTCTTACCATTGTGAGACAATGGAGTTGTGGCTCATGCCGAGGAACGCCGGTCCCATCAGTGATCCAGACTTATTCTAAGGCAGCATCGCCTGATCATGGAGATAGTTGATCTCCAGGGTGATCCAGGTTAGGAGAGTAGACTCAGAGGACAAACACAGCGGATCCACTCACAAAGGCCTGTTCCCAGAGAGAGACTTTTATGGGATGGTTGAGTATGAGATACTACAACCACTGCTACAGATGGCCCTAGTGCAAGTGGGAGATGGTTAGTTATATGTATGCCCTAGCGGCCATTACTATACATAGGATGTATATTGTAGTGGATGCTGGGACATATATAGGGAGGACTTTCTTTCTCGACATGATAGTATGCTATCTGGTTGAACTTTACCTTAACGTGTATACTCATTGTCTCTCTGTTTCATGTTGGTAAATCCCTTCGGATGTGTGCTTGACTACCTGGACTATGATGCGGATCATACTAGTGGGGACATGGTAGTCCATAAGTACATCCTTCAAAGTCCCTAGTCGTGGGTGTATCGAGACGGGGCATCGATATACCAGAGTAGACTAGCGTATACCTTCTCGACCCATACAGATGGGAGATGGATGATCCCATATCCATTGGTGTTTGACATCAGAGATGATATACGGGTGCTCAGTAGAGACTGGGTACACTGGACGGACTCGCCGAGAACTCCCAGATGGTATTATACCTCACGTCAGATGGCAGTTCTCTGGTGACGCTGGTACAGAGTAGTCTGTTGACCCGAGATCGTCATAGAGTCTTGTGTGGTTCCCACTGTGCTTTGATTTCCATCTTACCATGTCCAAGAGGGCGTGCAGAACGGTGGTTTTTGGGTACAGTCCCGAGTCACATGGAGGCAATGAGCGATAGGAGGGGATTCGTCTCTCCCGGTATAGGGGGTTGATGTTGCGCTGTGTTCGATTGGCTATAACAGGAAATCCCTGGCCAGGGTTGCTGAGATTTACTGATAAGTGTTACCAGTAGTTTCTCGAATTGTTATAGACCTCATATCGACACGACTTATTGAGCTATTGGGGTCTGACGTTTACCACCCCTAGGCAAGATATGCGACATATCATACGATCAGACCGGACTGTACGGTAGTGTTACTGGTTGGATTCACTGGAGTGTGAGCGAGCTTGCTCGTCGATCTTCAGATCGCTCAATACCCAGGTGGCCGTTACGTTTAGCAGACCGCTTGCGGCTTGTGGGTGCTTGATATGATCATCACCTGCTGCCGGCGTATTGACGAGTCTTTAGAGTCCTACACAGAGGTTTCCTGGCTCAAGCGAAACGAAATAGGAGCGCATATGAGATATGTGCGGGACCGAGAAAAATACGAGTATGTGATACTGTATTCAATTCTAGCGATGTGACATTGATCGGTTATATGCGATATAGCCGGGTTATCGGATCAAGTGTTGATTCGATAAGATGTTACTAATGATACCAGTCGGTTATGTGCGTCATGACCGGATCGTTAAATCAAGTGTTGATTTAATGATTTAATGCATAATTATATATTTGATATATTACTTTGCATTAACTAGTATCGGTTCACTTAAAATGGATTTTCTCACTCCGGTGTGCGCATTGCATATGCGATATGATTTTGTGCACTTTATTGTATCATGTTTGATGATGCATGATTGCTAGGTTATGTGTAAAGAATTTAACCAAAGTTATTTAAATGGTTAAGGGTTTTACTTATTCATTAATTAGTCTTTTTATTTTTGGAAAAAGGAAAAGAAATGAGAGAAAAATGGTTGCTTATTTTGTTTGCACTTGAAGCTTCATGAAGCTTTTATGATGCAACCATTTTTGTCTCATCTCCTAAACCCTAACCATTCCTTTAACCTTGGTCAATTCTCTACACTTAACTTAGGTTAAATTTATGATAAGAATGATATTATTATTCTTTTTATAATAATCTTATCATATAATTTTCTTCTTCTTCTTCCTTGAACTCAAGAAGAAAAACCTAGACTACATCAATGGTGGATTGATGATATGAGTGAGAAATCCAAATCTAAAGTTTACCCACTTCCTATTTCTTCATCCTCTACCTCTTGCCAATTAGTAGAGTGTGTTTCCTTCACAAGTTTCTTGACTTGGTGAAGTGAGAGCTTGATCTTGCGATGCTTCGACGTAGATCATCTTCGGCACGTCGTCGGCGACCTAGCCCGTCTATTCTCCGATGAAGCCGACTCTAGAGCCCGGATTCTTTTTGGACAGCGGAGAGGACTTCTTCATGGAGCTATGGAGGTGGACAAACGGATCTACAAAGGTTGTATATCCGTATCCCTTAGTTAAGTGTTAACTAGTTTGCATTTTCGCCTAGATTTCTAGCCAACGATCCGTAGTCGGGTCTCTCGGCACCTAGAATTTTTGAAATTGGCATGTTCGATGCCTTGTGAGACCTCACTAGAGTGCCTAGGAACCCTACAGCTTAAGCTCCGCATCTTTGGAAACTTGCATTTTTGATAAAAAAAAGCCGAGTTGGTTTCAAATCCGATTCTACAACATCTTTAGGTTTCTTTTACTTTAGATTAATCTCATTAACGTAGTCCCATCATTTAAGTTCCTAAGCCATCACATAAAAGAAACGAAAATATAACGTATACTTATACAATCCGCATTCGCCACAGTGTCCCGTTATGCACCCTTAGGTTACTTAACTAACGGCATAGCGGGGTGGGACTAGCGCGGGTGTAAAATATAAGCAACGTTTATTATATATCATATATATAATAATAATACATTCGTATCAGATACTAAGTAATCATATTACAGAATATCAACAGCAGCAGAAACACATATGAAAATAAAAAGGACATCTAGGAGGTCCGTATTTTAAATTCAGCCAGTAATAGAAAATACGGATTCCACAGTCGCGATGAATAGCCAAGCCCACACCCCTAGACCCCTACGAGAGCGGCAAGTGATCCTGCCAATTCTAGAATTTAGGAGACCCGTTCTCGACTCCTCGAGATGGCCTCCCACTGAACCCTAGAACCCGATCACTTATGCTACCCTCCTTGGGTCTATCCTAATATGGAAAAGTAAATAATATACAATAATGGTGACATCATCCTCAACCCGGAAGTGACCCAAATAAAAGAATATTAAATACAATTGAATTTTACATGAATGAAAATAAACACTCTCATCTCACATAAAAAAACCCGGCTATTCGATCGCGACAATCCTGCATCATATCTTCGCAACATATAATATCTCATATCATCAACGTAAGCAAGTATGCGTATCCCAATTGTCGTTGATGTATAGCAACGAAGCCGGCAATACACCACATACTACGCTTATGGTCGCAGAAAAGAAAGTGAAAAACAACAATTGCAATCACAGAAATCAAGACGATGTTTAACGTTTCGATCAAATCAACATATACCCGCATTTTACCCTAAGAGCTCAACACTTGAGCAAAGTTACAAATACCCAAAATCGTTCCACAGTGACTATGGTCCAGCCGTAGAACGGGTTAACCAACGCCTCACCTATGACACCATGGAACTACGGCAAACCCGAAGGTTCGATTACGGTTCCGTGGGAATAGAATCGAGTTAAGGTTATTATGTTCTTCTAGAGGGCCCATAGGAACACTTGCACGACTATTGAATACAAATGTAACTTAGGAAAGCACAACACTTGGAAATTTCAGCGCGGTCAAGATGTGGGGTTTTGAAGTTCGTTCGAACTGCTAAACATTGTCAAGATTACCAATACAGTGCTAGAATTTACGACTACGAAGCACTACGAATTAGCTCCAAGTCTAAATAATCATCACATGAAAATTGGGCTAAGCAAACAATACTAGAAATCCTAACTTGCAAACACCAGAGCACAGAAGGAACATGGAGTGCACAGGGGATAGGGGGCCGGCCAGGCCGGAATCTAGGGCCTAGTGCTCGGCCAAAATCCGAGCACAAGCCCCCATATTCCTCCTATGTTCTTATGTTTGCCCAAAGCACAAACTGTTCCTGTTTGAAAAATTTTTAAATGACCTTTTTAAAAATTTCTGGAGAGCTAAATTTGGGTTCCGTAATATCGTATTTTTCGGAGTCGGTTTCGTTTACGTAATAGTTCTAATACTATATCCAGAATTCTAGCTTGGCTCTGATACCATTGTTAGGTTTTCATAGCACCTACTATTGAGTATGGAAGAATCACACATGCCACTTTAAAATTTTAGAGGTGCTAAGCAAACAAAACAAGGATCTTTAACTAGAATTCTGGGGTAACAATACTTGTATCACATACAAAAACCATTCTATCACTAAGTGAAAGGAATACAACCTTTGTAGTCATCTTACTATGACTCCTAGGATCGTTGAGAGGTTGGAAAGGCTTGCTAATGAGCTCCCTTGTCCACGATGATCCACCCGAAGTCCACTTTTTCCAAGCTCCTAGCTCCACTTGATGCAAGAAGAAGATGAAGCTAAACACTCTAAACTAATTGGGTAGATTAGAGTACAATGATGAGGTGGTGTGTTTTCTTTTATCAAAACCCTTTCTTTTTATCTCTCTCTCTTTCTCTTTGGAAAAATCAAGAAAGCAAAGAGGAAGAAGAAGATGAAGGAAAAAGCTTTTGTCTAAATGAAATGATAAAGCCTTGATGAATAAAATAGAAAAGATATGTATATATATTTTCTATTAGTCATCCCAAACCATGGTTACTTAATTTAGATATTATTGCACTTGAGTTAAAAGGAAAATGTTGGAAGTCTATGTCGCTCACCCCGGTGCTTACGGGGAGGCGGAACGAGTAAAAATCGAATTTTTCTTACGAAGCTACATAGACTAAGCATGAAGGATCTTTTCTAAACAAAAACCAACAAACATACAAGGAGATTTAACTACTAGGTTAAGAGGTTATACCAAAAGCATGAACTCCTTCTCTTCTTTTGTTGCTTCCTTTTCTTGTGTGCTCCTTTGAGTGGTGTAGACGGCTCCTCCTCTTCGCCTTCTCTTTGCCAAAGAAAGATTCACCCGAAGGCCTCTACCTTAAGCTCTTACCTCAACTATGAAGTAACTAGAGTGCTTGGCTTGCTAGACTAAGAACCCTAGAGCGAGCAGAGAAGTTTTTGGTGGTTTAGTCTCAAAAGCTTATGATTTTCAACACATTAAACACTTAAACTTTGAGAGAGGAAGAAGGAGAGCTAACTATGAGAGAGAAAGAGAATGATAGAATGAATAAAAATGAACCTTTTTATCTCATAAGATAAATGTATGATAATAATAATAACAATTAAGTAAATTGTGATGGTGAATTGATTTGACCACTATCATTTCATATTTAATGCTAAGCATGCTTCAAGAAACATCTTATGCTTAAGAAAAATATCTAGGTCAAAGAAGTCAACAAGTCAAATGGTCAAACCAATTCTAACCATGATACAATTATACTTAATTAATTTTATTAATCATATTTCTCATTCTCATTAGGGTTTTGATCAAGTCAATGGTCAAAAACCCTAATGAGGTGTCTCCCTCTCCGCCTCTGTCAACTGTACGTACGTACCCGCATTCGTCTTCCGAAGAAACACGAATACAAAGAGACAAGACCAATCCCAAAATAAATACTAGGATTTGGCTTAAACCAAAGCCCACTAGTATCGACTGCCCGAACATCAAACGTTTACAATTGCGCGTATGTGAACGAACCCTCGTCGTAAAACCATACGACCTCTACTCTATTTTACCCAAAGGCGAACAACCCTCTGTGTGGGACTCTAAAGACTTGACACTATGCTGGCAGTGGGTTTAACCACAGGCCGCAAGCGGTACTAGCTGTACGTAACGGTCCCCAGGTAGATGCCGATAAGAAGACTGATGAGGTGAACCCATCCGAACTCCTACTGAGCCAGAATGTGACAATCTCCGTACAGTCCGGTCTGTTCGTCTAAGAGTATCGCATGTCGGGCCTAGGGGGGCGGTAAACGTCAGACTCCTAATAGCGGTACAAGTCGTGTCGGAGTGTAGCACAGAATACCCTGAGAAACTACTGGAAACACTACCAATAAATCTCGCTTGCCCTGTCCAGGGACTTTGTGTAATGGCTCTCCTAGACACAGCGCGATATCAACCCCCAATACTGGGAGAGACGAATCCTGTCTAATCGTCACTGCCTCCAAGTGCTTCGGGACTGCACCTAACTACTACCTGTTTGCACGACTCAATAAAGCCGTTGTAGGGTAGTAATCTAAGAACAGTGGGAACACACTCGAGGCGAAGTGACAGTGTCAAGTCAACGGACTAAGCTGTACTTATGTCACCTGGGAACTGATAACTGACGATAAGCATAATACCAACTAACAGTTCCCAGCGAGTCCTTTCCAGTGAACTCGTAACTTAATGAGCACTTGCATACTATCTCCAGTATGACGTACCGATGGCTATGGGACAGACCATCTCCCCTCCTGAGATGAAGCGTATACACCAGTCTACTCTGGAGTATCGATGCCCTGTCTTGATAATCCTACGACTAGGGACCAGTATAAAGATGTGCTTGTAGACTACCTAGCCTCCACTAGTGTGACTGCCATCACAACGCTGGTAGTCAAGCAAAGATCCTAAGGGCTCTATCAATATGTATTAGTGATATGTTAAAAAGAAACGCATACACATATTAAGATAGATTCAAACAAAGTATCATACTACCATTTTGAGCAAGAATGTCAATCCGTGTATATATCCCAAGCTTCCAAAATGTAATATATAAACTAGTACTATACAATAATGGCCTCTGGGGCATATCACACTAACAATCTCCCACTTGCACTAAGGCCATGTGCTGGCATGTCGCAGACCTATCATCTCGGATAGCCTCTCGAACTGCGTCTGAGGAATGGCCTTTGTAAATGGATCTGCAGTGTTGTCCTCTGTAGCAACCCTCCGAACCTCGATCTCCCGGCGATCCACGATCTCCCTGATCAGGTGATACCGCCTCAAGATGTGTCTGGACTTCTGATGGGACCAGGGTTCCTTTGCTAAAGCTATAGCCCCGTTGTTGTCACAATACAGAGGTATTGGATCAACAATGGACGGAACCACCTGAAGTTCTGTTAAGAACTTCCTCATCTAGACTGCTTCTTTTGCGGCATCAGAAGCTGCGATATACTCTGCTTCCATCGTCGAGTCAGCAACGGTTTCCTGTTTGGAACTCTTCCAACAGACCGCCCCTCCATTGAGGGTAAAGACATAACCCAACATGGATTTGGAGTCATCCTTGTCACTCTGGAAGCTAGAGTCAGCAAAGGCCTCGATCTGGAGGTATTTTCCACCGTAAACAAAAAACATATCCTTAGTCCTTCTCAGGTACTTCAGAATGTTCTTTACTGTTATCCAGTTCTTCTCTCCAGGGTTTGACTGATACCGGCTTACTACACTCAGTGCATAAGCTACATCTGGTCTGGTACACAACATCGCATACATTATAGAGCCTACCGTAGAAGCGTAGGCTATAATAGACATGCGATCCCTTTCCAAATCAGTCTTGGGAGACATCTCTTTAGAGAGGGTGATCCCGTGACAAGCCGGTAAATTACCGCTCTTGGAATCTTCCATACTGAATCTTTTTAGTATGGTGTCGATGTACCTGGACTGTGAAAGTCCCAACATTCTTTTAGATCTATCACGATAGATCCGGATCCCCAGAATGTAAGAGGCATCACCCAGGTCTTTCATGGAGAACCTGTATGACAAGAACCCTTTGACAAATTGTACCATAGGAATGTCATTTCCTATCAAGAGAATGTCATCCACGTACAAGACGAGCAATACAACAGTTCGTCCTACAATCTTACTATAAATGCACGGTTCATCTAGATTTTTGATAAAATCAAATTCTTTGACTGTCTCATCAAAACAGATGTTCCAGCTCCGCGATGCCTGCTTTAGTCCATAAATGGACTTAAGCAACTTGCACACTTTTCCGTTGCTCCCACTCTGAATGAAACCCTCTGGCTGGTCCATATAGACACACTGCTCGAAATTTCCATTTAGAAAATCGGTTTTTACGTCCATCTGCCAAATCTCATAATCGTAGAAGGCAGCAATGGTAAGAAGGATCCAAATGGATTTGAGCATAGCCACTGGAGAAAATGTTTCATCATAGTCCAAGCCAGGTCTTTGACGAAAACCCTTTGCAACAAGTCTAGTCTTATAGGTTTCAACCTGTCCATTTACACCAATCTTCCTTTTGAAGATCCATTTGCAGCTTACGGGTTTTACCCCTTCTGGAGCAATGTCCAAAGTCCATACTTTGTTGGTGTACATGGACTCCATCTCGATCCGCATTGCATCCAGCCATTTTACTAAGTCAGTGCTCTGAATGGCCTGCTGGAAGCTAGTCGGCTCATCATTATCAATGATGCAATCCTCTCTATCCCCGTCTATGAGAAAACCGTAGTATCTCTCAGGTGGACGAGAAAGCCTACTACTCCTGCGGAGCGGTGCGGGGATGTCCTGTTCTTTTGAAACTTCTGATTCTACTAAGCTTTCAGTAATAGCTTGTGGTTCAAGAATTTCTTCCAGTTCTATTGCGCTCCCACTTATCTGATTTTCTAAAAATTCAGTTTCCAAGAAGCAGGCATGACGAGAAACAAATACCTTTTGTTCCTCTGCGTAATAGAAGAAATATCCCTTAGAGTTCTTTGGATATCCCACAAACTTGCACTGTACTGAGCGTGCCTCGAGTTTGTCCGTATGCTGCTTTTTGACAAAAGCTGGACAACCCCATGTCTTAATGTGTTTAAGATAGGGTTTCTTCCCACTCCACATCTAATATGGTGTGGTAGGCACTGACTTAGTAGGAACCCGGTTCAAAAGATATGCAGCTGATTCTAGTGTATATCCCTAGAAAGATCGTGGTAACTCAGCGTTACTCATCATGGAACGTACCATATCTAATAGGGTTCGATTCCGTCTCTCCGATACACCATTGTGTTGTGGTGTGTATGGAGGAATAAGTTGAGAGAGAATTCCAATCTCTTTTAGGTAACCGAGGAACTCGGCACTTAAGTATTCACCACCTCGATCAGATCTCAGTGTCTTGATACTTTTGCCGGTTTGTTTTTCTACTTCATTCTTGTATTCCTGGAATTTTTCAAAGGCTTCAGATTTATGCTTCATTAAGAAGACATGTCCATACCTTGAAAAATCATCCGTAAAAGAGATGAAGTAAGAATAACCACTTCGCGCATGTATAGACATTGGAACACATACATCGCTGTGTATGAGTCCCAAGAGCTCGCTCGCTCTTACTCCGTGTCCAGTGAACGCAGTCTTTGTCATCTTTCCTATGAGACAAGATTGACAAGTTGCATAAGACTGATATTCAAACGGATTCAAATATCCCTCTTTATGTAATTTAGTCAATCGTGTTTCATTGATGTGACCTAGTCTACAATGCCATAAGAAAGCATGATTTAATTCAGGAGACTTTCTTTTGTGTGTATTCTGGATATTGAAAATCTGCTAATACGTATATACCGTTGCTTAATGTACCCGACCCAATCAAAACATGATTAAGGTGAATGTTTACAACATTGCTTACAAATGCAAAATCATAACCTTCTTTAGACATTAAAGATACAGATATGATATTACAAGTCGAACTGGGTACAAAATAAAAGTTGCGCAAAACCAAAACATGTCCATCTGTTAATCCTAAGTGATAGTCCCCCACGGTCTCAGCATCCATGCTTGCTCCGTTTGCAACTCTGAGGGTCATATCACCCGCCTTCAAAACCCTATGGCTTCTCAGTGCCTGGAAAGAATTACAGATATGAGATCTTGATCCGTTATCTAATACCCAGGATGTAGAGTTGATTGACAGACAGTTTTCAATAACATACACACCTGAAGCCGAAGCCTCAACTTGCTTCGGGTCCTTGTTCTTGGCCTTCCAAAACCTGCAATCTTTCTTCCAGTGTCCTTTCTTATGACAATAGAAGCATTCTTCTTTCCCCACTGTTGGTCCCGCCACTTTTGCTTTTCCCTTAGCTTCCACCTTACTAATACCGCCCCTTGGTTTGGTGGGGGCTTTCTTCTTCTTTCCTTTGGCTTTCGCCTTGGACCTAGAAGAGGAAGTTCCTCCAAAAAACAAAGCGGGTGTTTCCCTGACTTTCTACAGGGTGCCCTCTGCACTCCTCAACATGTTGAGGAGTTCCGGAAGTTCAACTTCTTTTCTTTGCATGTTGAAATTCAGGATAAACTAGGCGTAGGTGGAAGGAAGGGACTGGAGAATCAAGTTAGTGTACAGCTCATTCTCTAACGTGGTCCCAAGGTCCGCGAGCTCATCAATGTAGCCAATCATCTTCAGGACGTGTTCCCCTACAGATGATCCGACGGCCAACCTCACTTGAAACAGTTTCTTCGAGGTCTCGTATCTTGCGATATGGGATTGCTCTCTATATATTTCTTTAGTATGGAGAAATATGGATTCAAGATCCATATCCTCGTGCCTCCTCTGATGTTCATTGTCCATAGAGGCAAGTACGAGGCACTTGGCCTTTGTGCTGTCAATCCCCCAGGTCTTACGGATTTCCATATCCGCGACACTGGATTCTGGACTTGGGACGGCGGGGGCTTTAGTGTTAAGGAGATACCCCAACTTGTCATAAGTGATTGCCATTTTGACATTCCTGAACCAATCTTTATAGTCTGGCCCTGTCAGTATGTTTTTACCTAATAGTAACTTAAGGCCCGTCATGATGTTTGGTTGCTGCAATTAGGAGAGAGAGAAGAAACACTTTAGCATGATGCTCTTGCAAGTTTAGAGTAGTTTTTAGTTTGTCTAAACAGGATGGCTCCCACTGTTTCTCGAATCCTTCCTCAAACCATAAAAGAAGAATTAGTCAGGATTAATCTCACCGTACAATACTTGCTTAACCGTTCAGCCAGGCCGGTGTCGGTACTTCGAGGGAGGTTTTACGACGCTTTCGCAAAGTTCCTTAATTAAATAACCTCTTTTCCCTATGGGTGTAGCCCCGCTAACACCTTTCTAGTCACCTACTTGGTTTATAGCATTGATCGTTAAGTGAGATAATTTCCCGAGGAGTAGCATCTACTCACAGTAGGATCAGGATCCAAATATCATCGTGTGATAAAGCTGAAGGAATCCTACCAAAATTATCACACTCCAAATGGTATGCAACACTAGCAAGTTTCAGTTTCTTTAGAAACTCCCGATATGGATTTTTGCCCCATGCTCTTATGACCTTGATTTTGGCTAACAAATCATAAGTCGCATGTCAAGTTCTACCCATCAATATCAAGGTTAATTTGATCCTACCCGTACCTACCCTTGACTTTGGCCAACAAAGCAGTACGGCTGTCCCAAACCAACGCATCTATCTATGCTTCATATGAATATCTAACAGCTACCAATCACTATGCCTTGACTTTGACCAACAAACATATCTTGAATACTATTGGCTATCCATACGAAATGACGGAGGGCTACGAATGGTTTTGGCGAAACCGTGAACGTAGTGAACTTGATATAATTGAAGGAACATGATAGCTTTTAAAAGGAGTGGTTTAATCTCCGCATTGAAAAGTTTTGTTGTTTTAAAAAAATCGAGTGGTTTTGAAATTGTTCCAACGATTTAACTTTTGTTTGTTTTCTTTGCATTAATATAATGCGTCCCATCAATTAATCCTACCATTGCAGAAAACAACGAAAATATAACGTACGCTTATGCCATCCGCATTCGCCATGGGGCCCCGTCATCACCCGTTAGGTTATTTAACTAATAACAGAGCGGGGGCTGGGCTAGCGCGGATGCAAAACATAAGCAACGCCTACTAGATATCATATATAGATATATACATTCGTCAGACGCAATGATAGTCATTCCAGATCACAGATGAACACATTGGATATGCTAGGAATCCGTGTTTCGTTCAAGCCTGCAATGAAAGACGGATTACACGGTCGTGATGAATAGCCAAAACCCCACCCCAGACCCCTACGGGTGCGGCAAACTAGCCGCCAAATACCCGAAGTGGAGTAGCCTCCCTCAACAAAGTGAGTAGGCCACTCGGCACTTCAAAGTACCCGGTAGTCTGTGCACCCCACCTTGGGTCTTTTCTAGGAGCAGAAAACAGTAAAAGAAATATTATACAAAGGCGGCTACATCCTCAACCCGGATGTGCAACCCAAAAAAAATATTACAGCAATTTACAATTTACATCAAATGAAAGATAAATAAACACTCATCTCACAACCCCGGCTATTCATCCATGACAATCCAACAAGTTCATATACACAATCCAACATCACAGATCCCAGATATGTACAACCCCCACTAATCGACGTATAGAGATTAGTCGACGTTCAGCACATATATCACATTACAGATATAATCCAATTAGCTAAAATTTATAGAATTTCATTCAATATTCTAATTTGAAACTACACCAAATACAACACTGTACTCAAAAGTATCTGGGCAAAAACAAAGTATCTGAAAAATCTCAAAACATCAAGCTGGAAAATCTGCAGGAAAAACGAGTCGACTCGGCCGCGGATTCGCGGCGAAACGCATGGTTTCGCCGCGCTTCCACGGCAGTCTGACCGAGTCACGAGCTTATTTTTCTTGGGTGTCCCTAAAAAAGCCTGCACGTATTTTTCAGGTCTTTGGAAAAAATTTTAAACCTGTTTTAAAAACGGCAGAAAACACAATTTTTTGATGGTTTTTTGCGATTTTTTCGGATCGAAGTTCTAAAGTCTTTGCTAATATGTTAGTTGTTATTTAGCTAGGCTCCGATACTACTGTAAGTCTATGTCACTCACCCCGGTGCTTACGGGGAGGCGGAACGAGTAAAAATTGAATTTTTCTTAAAAAGCAACATAGACTAAGCATGAAGGATATTTGCTTAACAAAAACTAACAAACATACAAGGAGCTTTAACTACTAGGTTAAGAGGTTATACCAAAAGCTTGAACTCCTTCTCTTCTTGTGTTGCTTCCTTTTCTTGTGTGCTCCATTGAGTGGTGTAGACGGCTCCTCCTCTTCGTCTTCTCTTTGCCAAAGAAAGATCCACCCGAAAGCCTCTAGCTTGAGCTCCTACCTCAACTATGAAGTAACTAGAGTTCTTGGCTTGCTAGACTAAGAACCCTAGAGTGAGTAGAGAGGTTTTTGGTGGTTTAGTCTCAAAAGCTTATGATTTTCAACACATGAAACACTTAAGCTTTGAGAGCGGAAGAAGGAGAGCTAACTATGAGAGAGAAAGAGAATGATAGAATGAATAAAAATGAACCTTTTGCTCACATAAGATAAATGTATGATGATAATAATAACAATTAAGTAAATTTGATGGTGAATTGATTTGACCACTATCATTTCATATTTAATGCTAAGCATGCTTCAAGAAGCATCTTATTCTTAAGAAAAATATCTAGGTCAAAGAAGTCAACAGGTCAAATGGTCAAACCAATTCTAACCATGATACAATTATACTTAATTAATATTATTAATCATATTTCTCATTCTCATTAGGGTTTTGATCAAGTCAATAGTCAAAAACCCTAATGAGGTGTCTCCCTCTCCGCCTCTGTCAACTGTACGTATGTACCCGCATTCGTTTTCCGAAGAAACACGAATACAATGAGACAATACCAATCCCAAAACAAATACTAGGATCTGGCTTAATCCAAAGCCTAATAGTATCGACTGCCCGAACACCAAACGTGCACAAGTGCACGTATGTGAACGAACCCTCGTCGTAAAACCATACGACTTCTACTCAGTTTTGCCCAAAGGCGAAC
Organism: Agapanthus africanus; assembly: GCA_030015575.1. Classification (NCBI taxonomy): domain Eukaryota; kingdom Viridiplantae; phylum Streptophyta; class Magnoliopsida; order Asparagales; family Amaryllidaceae; genus Agapanthus; species Agapanthus africanus. The sequence goes on from JASDDO010000029.1 coordinate 225,362,548, forward strand.
AACCCTCTGTGTGTGACCCTAAAGACTCGACACTACGCTGGCAGTGGGTTTAACCACAGGCCTCAAGCGGTACTAGCTGTACGTAACGGTCCACAGGTAGATGCCGATAAGAAAACTGATGAGGTGAACCCATCCGAACTCCTACTGAGCCTGAATGTGACAATCTCCGTACAGTCAAGTCTATTTGTTTAAGAGTATCGCAAGTCGGGCCTAGGGGGCTGGTAAACGTCAGACCCCTAATAGAGGTACAAGTCGTGTCGGAGTGTCGCCCAGAACCCCCTGAGAAACTACTTGAAACGCTACCAATAAATCTCGCTTACCCAGGCCAGGGACTTAATGTAATAGCTCTCCTAGACACAGCGCGATATCAACCCCCAATACCGGAAGAGACGAATCCTGTCTAACCATCATTGCCTTCAAGTGCTTCGGGACTGCACCCAACTACTACCTGTTTGCACAACTCAATAGATCCATGGTAGGGTAGTAATCTAAGAACAGTGGGAACACACTCAAGGCGAAGTGACAGTGTCAAGTCAACGGACTAAGCTGTACTCATGTCACCTGGGAACTGATAACTGACGATAGGCATAATAGCAACCAACAGTTCCCAGCGAGTCATGTCCAGTGAACTCGTAACCTAACGAGCACCTGCATACTAACTCCAGTACGACGTACCGATGTCTGTGGGACAGACCATCTCCCCTCCTAGGATGAGAAGCGTATACACTAGTCTACTCTGGAGTATCGATACCCTGTCTCGATAATCCTACGACTAGGGACCAGTATAAGCATGTGCTTGTAGACTACCCAGCCTCCACTAGTATGACTGCCATCACAACGCTGGTAGTCAAGCAAAGATCCTAAGGGCTCTATCAATATGTATTAGTGATACGTTAAAAAGAAACGCATACACATATTAAGATAGATTCAAACCAAGTAGCATACTACCATTTTGAGCAAGAATGTCAATCCGTGTATATATCCCAAGCTTCCAAAATGTAATATAAAAACAAGTACTATACAATAATGGCCTCTAGGGCATATCACACTAACAAAAGGAAAATTAATCCAAGGTTAAAAGGTAGGTGGAGTGAGGTTAACTTTGGATGAGTGTAGAAGATAACTGTGAATGAATTTTCCTTTTCTTTTCCTTTTAATTTAAATGCAAATGAATATATATAAATTAAGTTCCATGTGAGTCTTATATTGCCTTCACATGTGTATCAACAACCATGACACTTTGCATGTATGTATCATATGCACATCAACATGTGCATTCATGCACATCAACATGTGCATACATGCATGCATTCTTCCTCTTTAATAAAAAGGGTTTGACTAAAGAATAAGAATAAAACTAAAAGTCAAAATGTTAAATCAACAATCGATTTAACAATCCGGTCATATCATATATGACCCGACCAATAGAAAAACGCCCGATTAACATACGATATCACATAATCGTATTCAATCGGGTCGCCGCACATATCTCATATGCACAACACATCTTTTCTCCTGGGCTAGGGAACTTCTGTGTGGGACTATAAGACTCGTCAATACGCCGGCAGTGGGTGATAGTTATATCAAACACCTACAGGACGCAAGCGTTAAGCTAAACGTAACGGCCACCCAGGTATTGAGCGATCAGAAGAAAACCAGCAAAGCTGTCAAAACTCCCGTCGAGCCATCTGGCAACACTTACCGTATAGTCCGGTCTCCTCGTCAGATATGTTGCATATCGAGTCTAGGGATGGTATCATCGACCCCAATAACTCAATAAGTCAGGCCGGTGTATAGCTCATAACAGATCGAGAAACAACTGATAACACTTATTAGTACATCTTAGCAGCCCTGGCCAGGGACTTCCTGTTATAGCCAATCGAGCATAGTACAACATCAACTCCTAATACCAGGAGAGAAGAAACCCCACATATCGCTCATCGCCTCCATGTGCCTCGGGACTTTACCCAATGACTACCTGTTTGCACGACTCAGTAGAGCCATGGTAGGGTGGAGATCAAAGTACAGTGTGAGGACACATAAGACTCTATGATGATCTCGGGTCTACAGACTAACCTGTACTAGTGTCACCTGAGAACTGCTATCCGGCGATAGATATAATACCACATAGGAGTTCTCTGTGAGTCTGTTCAGTGTACCCAGTCTCCACTGAGCACCCGCATACAATCTTTGGTGTCAGCACACCAGATGGATATGGGATCATCCATCGCCCATCATATGGAACAAGAATGGTATACGCTAGTCTACTCTAGAATATCGATGACCCATCTCGATACACCCACGACTAGGAACAGTTCAAGGATATTCTTATAAACTACATGTGCTCTACTAGTATGATCCGCATCATAGTCACAGTAGTCAAGCAAATATCCTGAGGGCTTTATCAACATGTGCAAATGAATAAAAGCATGATCAAATCAACATGTCAGATAAAGTAAACCAGATATCATACCATCATGTCGATCAAGAAAGTAATCTATATATATACATATCCAAGCATCCACTATACATATAATAGCCTCTAGGGCATACATATATCGAACAAAAAACCCTAATGAGGTGTCTCCTCCCCTGCCTCTATCAACTGTATGTAAATACCCGTATCCGTGTTCCGAGAAACACGAATACCAAGAGACAAAACCAATCCAAAATCCAATACTACGATCCGGCTTAAACCAATGCCCACTAGTATCTTCTGCCCGAACACCGGACACGCACAAGTGCGCGTATGTGAACAAACCCTGTCGTAAAAACCATACGACATCTACTCATTTCGCCCAAAGGTGAACAACCCTCTGTGTGGGACTCTAAAGACTCGATACTATGCTGGCAGTGGGTTTAACCACAGGCCGCAAGCGGTACTAGCTGTACGTAACGGTCCCCAGGTAAATGCCGATAAGAAGGCCGATGAGGAAAAATCATCTGAACTCCTACTGAGCCTGAATGTGACAATCTCCGCACAGTCCGGTCTGTTCGTCTAAGAGTATCTCATATCGGGCCTAGGGGGCGGTAAACGTCAGTCCCCTAATAGCGGTATAAGTCGTGTTGGAGTACGGTCCAAAACACCCTGTGAAACTACTTGAGAACCTACCAGTAAATCTCGCTTTCCCTGGCCAGGGACTTTGTGTAATGGCGTTCCGAACACAGCGTGATATCATCCCCCAATACCAGGAGAGACGAATCCTATCTAACCATTACTGCCTCCAAGTGCTTCGGGACTGCACACAACTACTACCTGTTTGCATGACTCAATAGAGCCGTGGTAGGGTAGTAATCTAAGAACAGTGGGAACACACTCGAGGCGAAGCAGCAGTGTCAAGTCAACGGACTAAGCTGTACTCATGTCACCTGGGAACTGATAACTGACGATATGTATAGGACCAACCAACAGTTCCCAGCGAGTCATGTCCAGTGTACTCGTAACCTAACGAGCACCTGCATACTATCTCCGGTACGACGTACTGATGGCTATGGGACAGACCATCTCCCCTCCTGGGATGAGAAGCGTACACACCAGTCTACTCTGGAGTATCGATGCCCTGTCTCGATAATCCTACGACCAGGGACCTGTATAAGGATGTACTTGTAGACTACCCAGCCTCCACTAGTGTGACTACCATCATAACGCCGATAGTCAAGCAAAGATCCTGAGGGCTCTATCAATATGTTTCAGCGATATGTTAAAAAGAAACACATACACTTATTAAGATAGATACAAACCAAGTAGCATACTACCATATTAAGCAAGAATGTCAATTCGTGTATATATCCCAAGCATCCAAAATGTAATATACAAACTAGTACTATACAATAATGGCCTCTAGGGCATATCACACTAACAATCTCCCACTTGCACAAAGGCTATGTGCTGGCATATCGCAGACCTATCATCTTGAATAGCCTCTCGAACTGCGTCTGAGAAATGGCCTTTATGAATGGATCTGCAGTGTTATCCTCTGTAGCAACTGTTGGATATAGTGCCCTCAGAGTCAATTATTGGATCACAGGCACGTGATTGCAATGATTGAGGGAGGACCTATCCCGGTAGCACAGTCTTACTCAAGAGAATTGTTTACTATGTGGTTTATTTTTATCTTAGTGTACAGCTTTAGGTGATGTTACAGATCACCATTGCACGTTGATAGAGCCCTTAGGATTCTTTCTTGACTACAAGCAATATGATGGTGATCATATACATGAGTGTTGGGTAGTCTATAAGCACATCCTTAAAGTGGTCCCTAGTTGTGGGAGTTTCGAGACTGCGCATCGATACTCCATTAGTAGACTAGTGTATACAGTCGAGACCCTGACGAGGGGCGATGGCCGGTCTCACAAGCCATTGGTGTCAGTTGGTTCACCTAAGATGTATACAGGTGCTCATTGGATTATGAGTACACCGGACAGGACTCGCCGGGAACATGCTAGTTGGTATTATACCTAGCGTCGGATAGCAGTTCCCTAGTTACATGTGTAAAGGTTAGTTCATCAACCTGAGATCGTCATTTGTCACGTGTGAGTTCCCACTGTGCTTTGATTACTACCCTACCATGGCTCAAAGGAGTCGTGCAAATAGGTTTTAGTTGGGTACAGTCTCGAGCCACATGGTGGCAGTGAGCGGATCGGCAGGGGTTTCGTATCTCCCGGTATTGGGGGTGAGATCGCGCTGTGTGTAGGAGAGCCATTACACGAAGTCCTTGGCCAAGGCAGGAGATTTACTGGTAGGTATTCCAGTAGTATCTCAGGGTGTTCTGGGCTACACTCCGACAAGACATGTACCGCTTTTAGGGGTCTGACTTTTACCAACCGCCTAGGCCCGACATGCGATACTCATAGACGAACGGACCGGACTGTACGGATATTGCTACTGACAGGCTCAGTAGGGTGTTAGGATGAGTTCGCTCAACGACCTCCCTTTTGGTCAATACCTGGTAGCCCGTTATGTACAGCTAGTACCACTGACGTGCTAGTGGTTAAATGCACAGCCAGTGTATTGACGAGTCTTTAGAGTCCCCCACAGACAGTTTCTCAAGTTTCGGGCGAAACGTTGTAGAGGCCGTATGGTATTATGGCAGGGTTCGATCATATATGTGTACTTGTGCACGGATCATTTCCACGCTTGAGTCTGACACTCTTGACTCATCACCATCCTAGTCTGTATCTTTTACAGGCTATGAGCTTCTTTGTGACTTCGAAAATCACTCGATGATCCCACCTTCTATTATTTCTCCGCCAGCATTAGATCTTAAAATTTTACCTTCTCATCTTAAATATGCTTATTTAGGTGAGAATGAGTCTTTACCGGTTATCATATCCGCTTCTCTAGTATCAGAGCAAGAGAATGCACTTTTGTCGGTATTGAGATCTAATAGGGAGGCGTTTGGTTGGACCATGGCGGACATCAAAGGGATTAGTCTCTTGATTGTAGAATATCATATACATGTGATGGATGATGCCAGACCAACCCGAGAACCACAGAGACGGTTGAACCCCGTCATGAAGGAAGCGGTGATGAAAGAGATTGTCAAATGCCTTGATAATGGTATTATATACCCAATCTCCAATAGCCAATGGGTGAGTCCAATACATGTCGTCCCTAAGAAATTTGGCATCACTGTTATTACTAAAGAGGCAAATGAGTTAATTCAGACACGCGCCCAAACTGGGTAGCGTGTATGTATTGATTACAGAAAACTCAATGCCGCCATGAGGAAAGACCACTTTCCTCTACCTTTCATTGATCAGATGCTGGAACGCTTGGCTGGACATGAGTATTATTGCTTTATGGACGGATACTCTGGCTATAATCAGGTCCCCATAGCCAAAAAGGATCAAGATAAAACCACCATTCCTTGTCCTTTTGGTACCTTTGCTTATAGACGAATGCCCTTTGGGTTATGCAATGCTCCCGCTACATTTCAGCAGTGTATGATGGGGATATTCTCTGACATTGTCGAGAATTTCTTGGAGATTTTCATGGACGATTTCTCGATTTTCGGAGACTCTTTTTCTGACTGCCTATCGAATCTTGACGCAGTTCTTACTCGTTGCAAAGAGAAGAACTTAACCTTGAATTGGGAAAAATGCCATTACATGGTACAAGAGGGAATTGTGCTTGGACATGTTATTTCACGGAAAGGCATTGAGGTTGACAGAGCTAAGATAGATGTCATTCAAAACCTTCCTCATCCCAAAAGCGTTAAGAATATCCGATCATTTCTTGGCCATGCGGGCTTTTACAGGAGATTCATTAAGGATTTTAGCAAAATTGCTAGACCTTTAACTCTTCTCTTGGCTAAGGATACGACCTTCCACTTTGACTCGGATTGTGAGGCAGCATTCGACTCACTCAAACACTCCCTCACTACAGCCCCCATTCTATCGTCTCCAAATTGGGACTACCCCTTTGAGCTCATGTGTGATGCATCAGATTTTGCAGTTGGTGCAGTCTTAGGACAGCACATTGAAAAGATACCACACGTGATCTATTATGCGAGTAAGACCCTGAACGATGCTCAAATTAACTATACAACTACCGAAAAAGAACTTTTGGCGGTTGTATTTGCATTAGAAAAATTCAGGCCTTACCTTATTGGCTCACCAATAGTTGTGTACACTGACCACTCCGCCTTGAAACATCTTTTGGCGAAGAAAGATGCAAAAGGTAGGCTAATACGTTGGAACCTTCTATTACAAGAATTTGATCTTGTTATCAAAGATAAGAAAGGATGTGAAAACGTTGTAGCCGACCATCTTTCACGCATCTCTTCTTCACTTGTGACCCTGCCGATCAATGATTCGTTTCCGGACGAACAACTTTTGAGCGTATCCAATGAACCTTGGTTCAGGGACATTGTAAACTATCTTGTCACGGGACTGATACCCAGCGATTGGTCAAAACGGGACAAACACCGTTTTTTTCCCAAGTAAAACACTTTTACTGGGATGATCCATATCTGTTCAAGTATTGTCCTGATCAGATCATTCGCCGGTGTGTCCAGAATGAGGAGTTCAAGAGTGTTCTATATTTTAGTCATGATCAGGCCTGTGGGGGTCACTTCGGTCCTAAAAAGACAGCGGAGAAGGTTTTGCAATGCGGTTTTTATTGGCCGACCTTGTTCAAAGACGATTTTGAGCATTGCAGAATCTATACACAGTGTCAACACACGGGTAGGATTTCCCGGAGAAATGAAATTCCTCAGCAACCCATCTTAGTGGTTGAAATTTTCGATGTTTGGGGTATTGACTTTATGGGTCCCTTTCCCAACTCCTTTGTGAATTTGTACATACTGCTTGCGGTTGATTACGTCTCGAAGTGGGTTGAAGCCATTCCATGTCGCACTAATGTCAAAAAGATTGTCATTAAGATCTTAAAAGAAAACATCTTTTCGCGATTTAGACACCCACGCGCTATCATTAGCGATAACGGGACGCATTTCTGCAACAGGTCTTTCGAGACTCTGATGCGGAAATACGCGATCAACCACAGACTTTCTACACCCTATCATCCCCAAACGAGCGGGCAGGCTGAGATTTCGAATAGACAGATCAAACAAATCCTGGAAAAAACAGTTTCGAAGAATAGAAATGATTGGTCGACCAAACGGACGGATGCTCTTTGGGCATTCCGAACTGCATTTAAAACCGATCTAGGGATGTCTCCATATAGGTTAGTGTCTGGGAAGGCATGTCACTTGCCAGTCGAGATTGAGCATAAAGCATTGTGGGCTATTAAGGAAATCAACTTTGACTTAAACCAAGCCTGCAACTTTCGGAAGCTGCAATTAAATGAGCTAAGCGAACTCCGCGATGAAGCTTATGATAACGCTGTAATCGTAAAGAATAGGAATAAGGTTTTTCACGATAAAAACATTTTAAGGAAAACATTTACACCTGGTCAGCATGTCCTTCTTTATGATTCACGACTACATCTTCACGCGGGTATGCTTCGATCTCGGTGGAAGGGACTTTTTATTGTGCGGTCTGTATACCCGCACGAGGCAGTAGAGGTAGAAAATGTTAAAAACGGCACATTTTTCAAAGTGAATGGACATAGACTAAAGCCGTATTTTTCCACTGACCCCACGGAGGAGCTCCTGTTCTTACAGGAGCCATTTTACCTTGATTAAAAATTCCTCCGTCTCACCTCCATATCCAGTAAATTACTGCATCATCTTTTTGAATGGTGGTGAGTGAAAAGAATAAGTTTGGGGAAGGATCTTCACTTATATATTTTGCCCCCACTAATAAATTTCTCCCAGGCTTACAGCTTTTGTAGATATAGCGGTTGGCAACAGTGAGGACACTGTTGAAAACAAGTTTGGGGGAGGTTTGTGCTTATTTTTGCATCATTTGCATACCATTTGCATAAGCACAAAACATTTCTTTAAAAAACCTATAAAAATTTAAAAAAATTTCAAAACCCATAAAAAATTAAAAATTTTCAAAATATAAAAATATTTAATATTTAAACATTTTTGTACATAAATAAGATAATAAAAGATTAGATAGTGAAAAATTGCATCCATGAAATTAGAAAAATTTAAGAAAACCAAGGAAATTAGAAGTTTTCTTATACGAACTAGTAATAAGTAGTTATGAGCCATTGTCCCAAGAGTTAGTAAGGTGAAGGAAGTCACTAATCTGAGGATAAAAATAAGTCTGAAAAATAGTTCATATTCTGGAAGCCAAACATTTTGAACGTTGATACCCTACTATTTGCACTTACACACGTCTTGAAACCCGGGATAGTAGAGGATACCTTGAAATGCTCTTGTCTAAAAGCCAAAAATATGAAGCAAATAAAAAAATGAATAAAATATAAAATGGTGAAAAAATGGACACTGGTTTTGTTATCGCCAAGACAGCAATAAAAAAATATAGCGAGGGTGCCTCTTCACCTAGTGCCCTAAGGCCAACTGGTCTGGGACTCACTGCTAAGCCTTAGGTGGTGCAAGACGAAGAAAATACACCAAATAAGCAAGCACATGAGTAATCGGTCGGTTAGTACCTCAAGAAGTATTAACGGTCGCATGAAAGTGTGTGAGCAAATTCATTTAAATATTCATTAATTAAAAAGTACTGAGGTGGATGGACAAGAGTATGATAGCTTGAATTGAATTCTCCGGGTGTAGAGATGTCTTTACACACACGTAGGGTTATATGATCGATGTTTGGACGAAAGATATGAATGAAGAATTAGACGATGTTTTATTGAGGGATAATGTGATTTCTGACATCTTTTGATGACTATTAAGATATGGCTCATGACAACCAAAAAGCTAGTTTAGTTGGAAACCCTAATTTTCAAAGTCATTCTTTTACAATTCTTGTCTTTAAATGTAATAGTCATGATCTTCCTTTTATTATTGGATTTTGTGGGTGCAATCCGCTGAAAACCCTCAGGAGACAACACTCCTCCTACTAGGGACACCTAGAGGTTTAAAGGCTTGTTGCACGTGCTCAGTGCAATCGTGTTGCCTACGAAAGTGTGCTATATAGTTTTTCTCTTTCTTTATTTTCTCCTTCTCTTTTTAATAAAACAGTTCGCTCGAGACGATCGAAAATATGTTTGGGGGAATTTGATCAGTCGAAAATACTGCATTTTTAACAAGGCAATTTCCCTATCATTTGCACTCATCTAGAAGTGTTCGGTATTCATATTGCACATATTAGCAAAACATCTCTGAAATACCAGATTGCATGTGTTAGACTTTAAAACCAGCACTTTAAGGGAAATTGACTGTTTATCATGGCATCGCATCATTCTTGTATAGCACAACTCTTGTCTCGAGAAATTGTGCAGTAAATTGCAGGAATAAAGCCAAAATTGGAAAAAGAGCTGATCAAAAATACACCAACTCCAATATTTGAGATGTGGTAGTGATACAGAAAGCCAAATAAAATTCAACATATCAGAAAAAGGCCCAAATGTCAGCCCAAACAAGTACCAGAGAGCCCAGCCCCATGGCTTCACAGGAGCCGCGGACCCGCGGCCGGAGCCGGCTTGCGCCGCGGATCCGCGGCTTGATGACGTCGGCAAATTCTCAACTTTTCTCCACGTGTCTCTAATAACGGTACAAGCTTCCAGAAGACTCGCGATTCTCCACGTGGCTTCATCTAGAAGGCTCGGCCTAACAAACTATTTCTAGAAGGCTCTCTTTAACTAACTTTTGGAGGGAAATTTGAAATTTGAAATCCTAGATTTAGGGTTTTGTGATCTATAAAAAGGAGCCGAGATCTAGGGTTGAGGTTGTTCAAGAAATTATCCATCATCTTCCACCCACAAGTTGAGTGACACGACTTGTGCCTTAAAACCCTAACCCTAATTCCAATTCCAAAATCAAGATCAAGATCCCGAGTACCATTCAAGCGAGAATCCTTCGATCCTTTAGAAAGCGACGCCGGACTTCATTGGAGCAAGAGATCCAAGGAGATCCGTGACTCAAGGAGCCGAGCGAAGCCGAGTTCAACGATCTAGTTCCTTTCTTTTGTAAAATTCAAGAGAGTTGTAACGAAATATGTCGATAAATAAAGGTGAAATTTCTATATCTTGCTTATCTTTTAATTCAAGCATTATGATTCGATCTCAATTTGTGATTGTGTTTGATATTATGATGTTTGAGTAAAACTCCGCTCGTGTAGGAGTTGTGATGATCGATAGATGATGATGATTTAGACTCTTTTACAATTCTTAAATCCTATAACGTTTGTAAATTCTTGTGAATCAAATGATCGATGACCTAGTTTCGAGACGATGCTTTCTTGATTGTGTTCGCTCGAAACTAGGGATCAACGATTGATCATTTGATTAACTTGAAGCAAGATTTGAATGAGATTCATCGAAAGGACAAAGGATGAGATGAGGAATCCTTAATTTCTTCAGAAGATCCTTAACCCTCGATAAATTGTCATCGATCTAGTATCAATTCGTTAATGGATAAGAATATGTGATCATTAGATCTCATCACATCTATAGATCCGTTCTACTCCTACGAGCCACACTTCGAATCTTGATTGTTGGTTGGAAATCATCACACATCTCAATTCTCGATTTTAATGTTTTCTTAGATCTAGATTTTTCTAATTCTTGATATTAAATTTTACAAATCATGAATTGTTTCTTTTCTTTAAATTTTCGACTCATCTAATTCGAAAATTAAATGGATCTCACTTTCCCTTTGGACGATCCGCACTTACTAACGCGCTACATCGGACACCGTTATTGATTGCGGTCAAAATATTTTTGGTTGTGATTTCTATACAATTTTCTCTATACACACCGGAAAACCAATCAATCAGTCCCCCACGGACAGTTTCTCATGTCTCGGACGAAACGTTGTAGAGGCCGTATGGTATTATGGCAGGGTTCGATCATATACGTGCACTTGTGCACGGATCATGATCGGACGGATCATACTAGTGGGCTTTGGGTTAAGCCGGATCCTAGTATTAGATTTGTTGGATTACTTTAGTCTCATCGCATTTGCATTCAGTCAGAATGCTGATGCAGGTATGTGTATACAGGTGAGAGGTATCCTTGTGATCCGTCACGAGTTTACTTTAGATGTTGCCATATCTTTTTTTGTTGTTGTAAACATTTGGATTAATGTTTACAAATGGTGGAAATTGTGAGTGGATTTGATCATTAGGTGCATTTATTGTAACACATGCAATCTAGTGACTCATGGTCTCATTTATTGTGCATATGTCATATTTTGGATTGATTTAATGTGTTGAATTGATAAGAGGAGAGAGGGGGGCAGCCATGAGGCAAGGGTTTGCTCTTGGATTATCATTCTTGCTCTCATTATCAATTCAACACATTAAGAAAAGAAAAGCCTTTTCTCTTTTCCTTCTTCTTCTTGCTCACAACCTCCACCGTGGCATCATCTTCTACCTCCACTATAAACATCTCATGTGTTGAGAATCCTAGAGTGTCAAGAGACAAAGTGATCATGTAAGTCCACGTTGCCCACCCCGGTGGTTGCGGGGAGGCGGAAAACGGAATAAAAATCGGATTTTTATCACTTTAGGCAATATGGACTAGACAAAGAAGGATCTTTGCTAAACAAAAACAAGCTAAAACTAAGTAGAAACTAGCTAAAGGGTAGAATGGTTATACCTAGGGCTTTATGACCTTCTCTCCTTGCTCCTTGGAGTAGTAGAAAGGGATCACCTTTGTCGTCTTCTTGAGTCGAAGAAGGATCCACCCGAAAGCCTCAACCTTTGGCTTCAACTTCAAGCTAGAAGTAACTAGGGTGCTAGAAGTGCTAGTCCTAAAACCCTAGATAAGAGTAAAGATTATCAAGAAGAGGTTTTTCTCAAGCTCAAGTGTTTCTCAGCACATGAGAGGGGAGAGCTTGAGGGAGAGGAAAAACAAGAGAAAGAAAGTGAATGATAGAATGAGAGAATAAAACAACCATTCTCACATATATGTGTGAATTATTATAAATTGATAATTAGCTAGATAATTGTCATGGTTAATCAAGACATGACCATTATCATTTCATATTTAATGCTAATTGTAAGGATCAAAGAGCATCTTTTATATGGAATGATGATGGTCAACATGTCAACTAAGGTCAACAAGTCAAGATAGTCAAATGGTCAGCAACCATAACCATGCACAATTATATTAAACTAATATCAATTAACAATAATACACACATAAGCATTAGGGTTAATAAAATGACAATGGACATTAACCCTAATCAAAGTCCTCTCCCTCTGTCTCAAGCAACTGTGCATACGCACCCGTATTCGTGATCCGAGGAACACGAATACAAAGAGATAAAACCAATCCCAAATCATATATTAGGATCCGGCTTAAACTAAAGCCCGCTAGTATAAGCTGTCCGGACTGCAAACGTGAACAAGTGCGTGGATGTGAACGAACCCTGTCGCAAAACCATGCGACCTCTACTCATTTTGCCTAAAGGCGATTAGCTCTCTGTGTGGGACTCTAAAGACTCGACACTACGCTGGCCGTGGGTTTAACCACAGACCTCAAACGGCACTAGCTGTATGTAACGGTCCCCAGGTAGATGCCGATAAGAAGACTGACGAGGTGAACCCTATCTGAACTCCTACTGAGCCTGTATGAGACAGTCTCCGTACAGTCCGGTCTGTTCGTCTGATACATCGCATGGCGGGCCTAGGGGGGCGGTGAACGTCAGTCCCCTAATAGCGGTACAAGTCATGTCGGAGTGTAGCCCAGAACACCCTGAGATAACACTGGAAACCTACCAGTATATCTCGCTTGCCCGGGCCAGGGACTACTCGTGTAATGGCTCTCCTGGATAAAGCGCGATGTCAACCCCCAATACCGGGAGAGACGAATCCTGTCTAACCGTCACTGCCTCCAAGTGCTTCGGGACTGCACCCAAAAACTACCTGTTTGCACGACTCCTTTGAGCCATGGTAGGGTAGTAATCAAAGTGCAGTGGGAACACACTCGAGGCGCAGTGACAGTGTCAAGTCAGCGGACTAAGCTGTACTCATGTAACCTGGGAACTGATAACTGACGATAGGTATAATACCAACCAACAGTCCCCGACGAGTCCTGTCCAGTGTACTGGTAACCTAACGAGCACCCGTATACTATCTCAAGTACGACGTACTGACGGCTGTGGGACAGACCGTCTCCCACGCTGGGATGAGAAGCGCATACGCTAGTCTACTCCGGAGTATCGATGCCTTGTCTCGATAGTCCAACGACCAGGGACCAGTATAAGGATGTGCTTATGGATTACCCAGCTCCCACGAGTGTGAGCGCTATCACAACGCTGGTAATCAAGCAAAGATCCTAAGGGCTCTACTAATACGTATATCAGCGATATGCTAAAAGAAACACATGCACATATTAAAGCAGAGACAAACCAAGTAGCATGCTACCATTTCGAGCAAGATTGTATATACAACTGTGAATATCCCAAGCTTCCATCAAGTAATATACAAACTAGTATGATACAGTAATGGCCTCTAGGGCATATACACTAACAATCTCCCACTTGCACTAAGGCCATGTACTGGCGTATCGAAGACCTATCATCTCGATCAGCCGCTCGAACTGAGTCTGGGGCAAGGCCTTGGTGAATGGATCTGCTGTGTTATCTTCTGAAGCAACCCACCGAACCTCGATCTCCTGGCGATCCACGATCTCCCTGATCAGGTGATACCGCCTCAAGATGTGTCTGGATTTCTGATGGGATCATGGTTCCTTCGCTAAAGCTATAGCCCCGTTGTTGTCGTAATACAGAGGTATTGGGTCAACAATGGACGGAAGCACCTGAAGTTCTTTCAAGAACTTCCTCATCCAGACAGCTTCTTTTGCGGCATCAGATGCAGCGATGTATTCCGCTTCCATAGTCGAGTTGGCAACGGTTTCCTGTTTGGAGCTCTTCCAACACACCGCCCCTCTATTGAGGGTGAAGATAAAACCAGACATAGACTTGGAATCATCCTTGTCACTCTGGAAGCTGGAGTCAGCAAAGGCCTCAATCTGGAGGTCTTTTCCGCCATACACCAAGAACATCTCCTCAGTCCTTCTCAGGTACTTGAGAATGTTCTTTACCGCTATCCAATGTTTCTTCCTAGGGTTTGACTGATACCTGCTTACCACACTCAGTGCATAAGCCACATCTGGTCTGGTACACAACATCGCATACATTATAGAGCCTACCGCAGAAGCGTAGGGTATAATAGACATGCGATCCCTCTCCAAATCAGTCTTGGGAGACATCTCTTTGGAGAGGGTGATCCCGTGACAAGCTGGTAGATTACCGCGCTTGGAATCTTCCATACTGAATCTCTTCAGTATGGTGTCGATGTACCTGGACTGTGAAAGTCCTAATATTCTCTTGGATCTGTCACGGTAGATCCGGATACCCAGAATGTATGAGGCATCACCCAGGTCTTTCATGGAGAACCTGTGTGACAAGAACCCCTTGACAGATTGTAGCATAAGAATGTCATTTCCTATTAAGAGAATGTCATCCATGTATAAAACGAGGAATACTACAGTCGCTACAAATCTACAATAGATTCATTGTTCATCTAGATTTTTGATAAAGCCAAATTCCTTGACCGTCTCATCAAAACAGATGTTCCAACTCCGCGATGCCTGCTTTAGTCCATAAATGGACTTAAGTAACTTGCACACCTTTCCGCTACTCCCACTCTGAATGAAACCCTCTGGCTGTTCCATATAGACACACTCCTATAAATGTCCATTTAGAAAAGCGGTCTTTACGTCCATCTGCCAAATTTCATAATCGTGGAAGGCAGCAATGGCAAGAAGGATCCGAATGGATTTCAGCATAGCTACTGGAGAAAAGGTTTCGTCATAGTCCAAACCAGGTCGCTGACGAAAACCCTTTGCTACCAGTCTAGCTTTATAGGTCTCAACCTGTCCATCTACACCAATCTTCCTTTTGAAGATCCACTTGTATCCTACGGGTTTTACCCCATCTGGAGCAATGTCCAACGTCCATACTTTGTTGGTGTACATGGACTCCATTTCGGTCCGCATTGCATCCAGCCATTTTACCGAGTCGACGCTCTGAATGGCCTACTGGAAGCTAGTAGGCACATCACAATCTATGATGCAATCCTCTCTATCCCCGTCAATGAGAAAACCGTAGTATCTTTCGGGCGGATGAGACTGCCTACTACTCCTGCGGAGTGGCGTGGGAATGTCCTGATCTTTCGAACCCTCTGGTTCTACTAAGCTTTCAGTAATAGCTTGTGGTTCTGGAATTTCTTCCAGTTATATTGCGCTCCCACTTATTTCTTTTTCTAAGAACCGATGTTCCAGAAAATGGGCATTACGAGAAACAAGGACTTTTTGTTCCTCTGCGTAATAGAAAAGATACCCCCTGGAGTTCTTTGGGTATCCCACAAACTTGCACAGTACTGAGCATGCCTCTAGTTTGTCCGCATGCTGCTTTTTGACATAAGCTGGACATCCCCAAATCTTCAAGTATTGAAGATAGGGTTTCTTCCCACTCCATAACTCATATGGTGTGGTAGGCACAGTCTTAGTGGGAACTCGGTTCAAAAGGTATGCAGCTGTTTCTAGCGCATATCCCCAGAACGATCACGGCAACTCAGCATTACTCATCATGGACCGTACCATATCTAATAGGGTTCGATTCCGTCTTTCCGATACACTGTTGCGGAGTGTATGGAGGAGTAAGCTGAGAGAGAATTCCATTCTCTTTTAAGTAACCCAGGAACTCGGCACTCAAGTATTCACCACCTCGATCAGATCTCAGTGCCTTGATACTTTTGCCTGTTTGTTTTTCTACTTCATTCTTGTATTCCTGGAATTTTTCAAAAGCCTCGGATTTATGTTTCATTAAGAAGACATAACCGTACCTTGAAAAGTCATCCGTAAAAGTAATGAAGTAAGAATAACCGCTTCGTGCATGTGTAGACATTGGACCGCACACGTCGCTGTGTACGAGTCCCAAGAGCTCGCTCGCTCTTACTCCGTGTCCAGTGAACGGAGTCTTTGTCATCTTTCCTTTGAGACAGGATTGACAAGTTGCATACGATTGATATTCGAACGGATCCAAATATCCTTCCGCATGTAACTTAGTCAACCTTCTCTCATTGGTGTGACCCAGTCTACAAAGCCATAAGAAAGTTTTATTGATTTCTGGAGACTTTCTTTTGTGTGTATTCTGGACATTGAAAATTTGTGGTTGGTTTAATACGTATATACCGTTGTTCAATGTACCTGACCCAATCAAAACTTGATTAAGGTGAATGTTCACTACATTACTTACAAATGCAAATTCATAACCTTCTTTAGATAATAAAGATACAGAAATGATATTACAGGTTGCATTTGGTACATAATAACAACTACGCAAAACCAAAAAGTGTCCATCTGACAGTCCCAGGTGATAGTCCCCCACGGCCTCAGCATCCATGCTAGCACCGTTTGCAACTCTGAGGGTCATGTCACCTGCCTTCGAAACTCTACGCTTTCTCAACGCCTGCAAAGAATTACAGATATGAGATCCTGATCCGGTATCCAATACCCAGGATGTAGAGTTTATTGATAGACAATTTTCAATAACATACACACCTGAAGCTGAAGCCGCAACTCGCTTCAAATCCTGTGTTCTGTCCTTCCAAGCCTTGCAATCCTGTTTCGAGTGACCACTTTTGTGACAGTAGAAGAATTCTTCCTTCCTCACCAGCTTACCCGCTACCTTTGTTGCTTTTCCTTTTCCCTTCGTATCCACTTTACTGACACCGCCTTTTGGTTTGGCGGGGGCTTTCTTCTTCTTACCCTTGGCTTTCGCCCTGGATCTAGAAGAGGAAGATCCTCCGACAAACAAAGTGGATGTCTCCCTACTTTTCTGTAGGGTGCCCTCTGCACTCCTCAGCATGTTGAGGAGCTCTGAAAATTCAACTTCCTTTTCCTGTAAGTTGAAGTTCAGGATGAACTGGGCGTAAGTGGAAGGAAGGGACTGGAGAATCAAGTCCGTATAGAACTCATTCTCCAACGTGGTCCCAAGTTCTGCGAGCTCCTCTATGTATCCAATCATCTTAAGCACGAGTTCCGCTACCGATGATCCGACGGCCAACCTTGCCGAAAACAACTTCTTCGACACTTCGTATCTGGCGATACGAGAATGCTTGCCATACAGTTCTTTTGTATGAAGAAATATGGACTCTAGGTCCATATTCTCGTGCCTCCTCTGATGTTCGTTGTCCATCGAGGCAAGTACGAGGCATTTGGCCTTCGCGCAATCTATTTCCCAGGTCTTATAGATTTCCCTATCTACGACACTGGTTTTGGGACCTGGGACAGGGGGAGCTTTGGTGGTAAGGAGATACCCCAGCTTGTCGTAAGTGATTGCCATCTTGACATTCCTGAGCCAATCTTTGTAGTTCGGCCCTGTCAGTATGTTTTTATCTAGTAATAACTTAAGTCCGGTCATGTTGAATGGTCGCTGCAATTAGGAGAGAGAAAAGAAACACTTTAGCATGATGCTCTTGCAAGTTTAGAGTGGTTTTTAGTTTGTCTAAACAGGATGGCTCCCACTGTCTCTCGAATCCCTTCTCAAACCGTAAAGAAAGGATTAGTCAGGATCAATCTCACCGTACAATACTTGCTTAACCGTTCAGCCAGGCCAGTGTCGGTACTTCGAGGGAGGTTTTCCAACGCTTTCGCGAAGTTCCTTAATTAAGTAACCTCTTTTCCCTCTGGGCGTAGCCCCGCTAACACCTTTCTAGACACCTACTAGGTTTATAGCATTGATCGTTAAGTGAGAGTTTTCCCGAGGAGTAACATATACTCATAGTAGGATCGGGAACCAAATATCATCGCGTGATAAAACCGAAGGAATCCTACCAGAATCATCACACTCCAAATGGTATGCAGCGCTAGCAAGTTTCAGTACTTATGAAACTCCCGATGTGGATTTTTGCCCCATGCTCTTATGACCTTGGCATGAGGTCAAAATGTCATAAGTCACATGTCAAGTTCTTCCCATCATTATCCCGGTTAATTTGAACCCACTCGTACCTACCCTTGACGTAGGCCAAAATGGCAGTACGACTGTCTCAAACCAACGCATTCTATCTATGCAACAGATAAATATCCGGCAGCTACCAATCACTATGCCTTGGCGTGAGGTCAAAATACATAGCTTGAATACTACCGAATATTTAACTGAAATGATGGAGGGCTACGAATGGTTTTGGCGAAACCGTGAACGTAGTGAACTTGATATAATCGATGGAACGAGATAGCTTTTGAAAGGAGTGGTTCAAGCTCCGCGTTTAAAAGTTTAGTTTTGAAAAGAACCGAGTGGTTTTCAAAGTGTTCCAATCGACTTTTACTTGGTTTATTTTCTTGCATTAGTTCTTTTAATGCGTCTCATCATTTAATCCTACCGTTGCAGAAAACAACCAAAATATGACATACGCTTATGCCATTCGCATTCGCCACGGGGCCCCGTCATCACCCGTTAGGTTACTTAACTAACGACAGAGCGGGGGCTGGGCTAGCGCGGCTGTAAAACATAAGCAACGCCTAAATAGTTATAATATATAAATATATAGCAATGATAGACATTACAGATCACAGATGAATACATTGGATATACTAGGAATCCGCAATCCGTTCGAGCCTGCAACGAAAAGCGGATTACACGGTCGCGGTGAATAGCCAATACCCCACCCAAGACCCCTACGGGTGCGGCAAACTACCCGCCAAGTACCCGAAGCGAAGCAACCTCTCTCACCACCGTGAGTAGGCCACTCGGCACTTCGAGATACCCGGTAGTTTGTGCACCCCCTCCATGGGTCTATCCTAGGAGCAAAAACAGTAAAAAGAATTATACAATGACGGGTACAACCCCGACCCGGTTGCGTGGCCATACAAATAATATTACATCAATTTACATGTTACAATGAATGAAAGAAAAAGAAACACTCATCTCACATCCACCCCGGCTATTCACCCGCGATAATCCAATGCATTCATATACACATACCATCATCAAACACAGATCACAGATATGTATAACCCCCACTAATCGACATATAGCGATTAGCCGACGTTGAATACATATAAACATCACAGATATAACCCTTTAGTCAAAGTGTATTGAAGTTCGATCAAAATTACGGATTTATAGGCCCCCAAAAACAAATTTCTTTTTTGGAAAACCTGGGCACATATAAACCATCTTAAAAATCCCAAAACCATGCCAGAAGAACACTGCACCAAACTCGACCCAGAGCCGAGCCAAAACGGCCGCGGTTGCGCGGCGATAGCTTGCTATTGCCGCGGAACCGCGGCTCTTTGAGCGAGTCTCTGGATCGTTTTTGGTGGCTTTCTTCACAAAACCCTGAGATGATTTTTGATGTACGATTTATTTTATTTTTAACAGGAAAAATTTTAACAGAAACTTAGGTTTTTGTAAACTCGGTTTTGCAATTTTTTCCGATTGAACTTCCATACACTTTACTACCTAGCTAGTTTATGTTTAGTTAGGCTCTGATACCACTGTAAGTCCACGTTGCCTACCCCGGTGCTTGCGGGGAGGCAGAAAACGGAATAAAAATCAGATTTTTATCACTTTAGGCAACATGGACTAGACAAAGAAGGATCTTTGCTAGAAAAAAACAAGCTAAAGCTAACTAGAAACTAGCTAAAGGGTAGAATGGTTATACCTAGGGCTTTATGTCCTTCTCTCCTTGCTCCTTGGAGTAGTAGAAAGGGATCACCTTTGTCGTCTTCTTGAGTCGAAGAAGGATCCACCCGAAAGTCTCAACCTTTGGCTTCAACTTCAAGCTAGAAGTAACTAGGGTGCTAGAAGTGCTAGTGCTAAAACCCTAGATGAGAGTAAAGATTATCAAGAAGAGGTTTTTCTCAAGCTCAAGTGTTTCTCAACACATGAGAGGGGAGAGCTTGAGGGAGAGGAAGAACAAGAGAGAGAAAGTAAATGATAGAATGAGAGAATAAAACAACCATTCTTACATATATGTGTGAATTATTATAAATTGATAATTAGCTAGATAATTGTCATGGTTAATCAAGACATGACCATTATCATTTCATATTTAATGCTAATTGCAAAGATCAAAGAGCATCTTTTATATGGAATGATGATGGTCAAAATGTCAACTAAGGTCAACAAGTCATGATAGTCAAATGGTCAACAACCATAACCATGCACAATTATATTAAACTAATATCAATTAACCATAATAGACACATAAGCATTAGGGTTAATAAAATGACAATGGTCATTAACCCTAATCAAAGTCCTCTCCCTCTGTCTCAAGCAACTGTGCATACGCACCCGTATTCGTGATCCGAAGAACACGAATACAAAAAGATAAAACCAATCCCAAATCATATACTAGGATCCGGCTTAAACTAAAGCCCGCTAGTATAAGCTGTCCGGACAGCAAACGTGCACAAGTGCGCGGATGTGAACGAACCCTGTCGCAAAACCATGCGACCTCTACTCATTTTGCCTAAAGGCGAATAGCTCTCTGTATGGGACTCTAAAGACTCGACACTACGCTGGCAGTGGGTTTAACCACAGACCGCAAGCGGCACTAGCTGTACATAACGGTCCCCAGGTAGATGCCGATAAGAAGACTGACGAGGTGAACCCCATCTGAACTCCTACTGAGCCTGTATGTGACAGTCTCCGTACAGTCCGGTCTGTTCTTCTGATACATCGCATGGAGGGCCTAGGAGGCGGTGAACGTCAGTCCCTTAATAGCGGTATAAGTCGTGAGAGTGAAGCCCTGAACATCCTGAGATAACACTGGAAACCTACCAGTATATCTCGCTTGCCCTGGCCAGGGACTACTCGTGTAATGGCTCTCCTGGACACAGCGCAATGTCAACCCCCAATACCGGGAGAGACGAATCCTGTCTAACCGTCACTGCCTCCAAGTGCTTCGGGACTGCACCCAAAAACTACCTGTTTGCACGACTCCTTTGAGCCATGGTAGGGTAGTAATCAAAGTGCAGTGGGAACACACTCGAGGCGAAGTTACAGTGTCAAGTCAGCGGACTAAGCTGTACTCATGTCACCTGGGAACTGATAACTGACGATAGGTATAATACCAACCAACAGTCCCCGACGAGTCCTGTCAAGTGTACTCGTAACCTAATGAGCACCCGCATACTATCTCAAGTACGACGTACTGACGGCTGTGGGACAGACCGTCTCCCACGCTGGGATGAGAAGCGCATACGCTAGTCTACTCCGGAGTATCGATGCCCTGTCTCGATAGTCCAACGACCAGGGACCAGTATAAGGATGTGCTTATGGATTACCCAGCTCCCACGAGTGTGAGCGCCATCACAACGCTGGTAATCAAGCAAAGATCCTGAGGGCTCTACTAATATGTATATCAGCGATATGCTAAAAGAAACACATGCACATATTAAAGCAAAGACAAACCAAGTAGCATACTACCATTTCGAGCAAGATTGTATATACAACTGTGAATATCCCAAGCTTCCATCAAGTAATATACAAACTAGTATGATATAGTAATGGCCTCTAGGGCATATACACCAACAGATCACACACATTCTCTACTTCACCTTGGACACATCGGCTAACGAACTTCGTGTCCAAGTTGCTTCGGATGAAGCGGGAGCCCGTAAAAAGACTCGAAGATGTGGTGCCCTTTCCGACGAAGAGACCGAAGATCGGAGGTGCCGCGAGGAGCAAGAGATGGTGGCTAAAGACCGAAGGACACGGATCGATCGTTATAGCTTTTGTAACCTTTCTCTAGATGCTAGTTAATGTTAATGGTTCGATCCGGGATTAAAGTCTGCGTTAGCGCCGGTTTCAAGTTCAGAAAAAGTTTTTGTTTCCGCATTTTGGCCTCGGATCGACGGCCGGGGCGCTACCGTAGACTTACAGCAACCCTCCGAACCTCGATCTCCTGGCGATCCACGATCTCCCTGATCAGGTGATACCGCCTCAAGATGTGTCTGGACTTCTGATGGGACCTGGGTTCCTTTGCTAAAGCTATAGCCACGTTGTTGTCACAATACAAAGGTATTGGATCAATAATGGATGGAACCACCTGAAGTTCTATCAAGAACTTCTTCATCCAGACTGCTTCTTTTGCGGCATCAGAAGCTGTGATATACTCCGCTTCCATCGTCGAGTCAGCAACGGTTTCCTTTTTGGAACTCTTCAAACAGACCGCCCCTCCATTAAGGGTAAATACATAGCCCGACACAGATTTTGGAGTTATCCTTGTCACTCTGTAAGCTGGAGTCAGCAAAGGCCTCGATCTGGAGGTCTTTTCCGTCGTAAACAATGAACATATCCTTAGTTCTTCTCAGGTACTTGAGAATGTTCTTAACCGCTATCCAGTGCTTCTCCCCAGGGTTTGACTGATACCGGCTTACCAGAGTCAGTGCATAAGCTACATCTGGTCTGGTACACAACATCGCATACATTATAGAGCCTACTGCAGAAGCGTAGGGTATAATGGACATGCGATCCCTTTCAAAATCAGTCTTGGGAGATATCACTTTGGAGAGGGTGATTCCGTGACAAGCCGGTAAATTACCGCGCTTTGAATCTTCCATACTGAATCTTTTCAGTATGGTGTCGATGTACCTGAACTGTGAAAGACCCAACATCCTTTTAGATCTATCACGATAGATCCAGATCCCTAGAAATCACCCTGGTCTTTCATGGAGAACCTGTGTGACATGAACCCTTTGACAGATTATAGCATAGGAATGTCATTTCCTATCAAGAGAATGCCATTCATGTATAAGACGAGGAATACAACAGTTCGTGCTACAATCTTACTATAAATACACGGTTCATCTGGATTTTTGATATAGTCAAATTCTTTGATTGTCTCATCAAAACAGATGTTCCTGCTCCGCGATGCCTGTTTTAGTCCATAAATGGACTTGAGAAAGTTGCACACTTTTCCGTTTCTCCCACTCTGAATGAAACCCTCCGGCTGGTCCATATAGACACACTCCTCTAAATTTCCATTTAGAAAAGCGGTTTTTACGTCCATCTGCCAAATCTCATAATCGTGGAAGGCAGCAATGGCAAGAAGGATCCGAATGGATTTGAGCATAGCCACTGGGGAAAAGGTTTCGTCATAGTTCAAGCCAGGTCTTTGACGAAAACCTTCTGCAACAAGTCTAGCCTTATAGCTTTCAACCTGTCCATCTACACCAATCTTCTTTTTGAAGATCCATTTGCAGCCTACAGGTTTTACCCCTTCTGGAGCAATGTCCAAAGTCCATACTTTATTGGTGTACATGGACTCCATCTCGATCCGCATTGCATCCAGCCATTTTACTGAGTCAGTGCTTTGAATGGCTTGCTGGAAGCTAGTCGGCTTATCATTATCAATGATGCAATCCTCTCTATCCCCGTCTATGAGAAAACCATAGTATCTCTCAGGCGGATGAGACAGCCTACTACTCCTGCGGAGAGGTGCGGGAATGTCCTGTTCTTTTGAAACTTCTGTTTCTACCAGGCTTTCAGTAATAGCTTGTAGTTCTGGAATTTCTTCCAGTTCTATTGCGCTCCCACTTTTTTCTTTTTCTAAGAACTGGTGTCCCAGAAAGTGGTCATGACGAGAAGCAAAAACCTTTTGTTCCTCTGCGTGATAGAAAAGATACCCCCTGGAGTTCTTTGGGTATCCCACAAACTTACACAGTACTGAGCGTGCCTCGAGTTTGTCCGCATACTTCTTTTTAACAAAAGCTGGACATCCCCATATCTTCAGATACTAAAGATAGGGTTTCTTCCCACTCTATATTTGATATGGATTAGTAGGAACAGTCTTTGTAGGAACTTTGTTCAAAAGATATGCAGCTGATTGTAGTGCATAGCCCCAGAACGATCACGGTAACTCAGCATTACACATCATGGAACGTACCATATCCAATAGGGTTCGGTTCCGTCTCTCCGATACACCGTTGTGCTGTGGTGTGTATGGAGGAGTAAGCTGAGAGAGAATTCCATTCTCTTTTAGGTAATCCAGGAACCCGACGCATAAGTATTCACCACCTCGATCAGATCTTGATACTTTTTCCGGTCTGTTTTTCCACTTCATTCTTATACTCCTGGAATTTTTCAAAAGCCTCGGATTTATGCTTCATCAAGAAGACATTTCCATACCTGGAGAAATCATCCGTAAAAGTAATGAAATAGGAGAAACCACTTCTTGCATGTGTAGACATTGGACCACACACATCGCTGTGTATGAGTCCCAAGAGCTCGCTCACTCTTACTCCGTGTCCAGTAAACGGAGTCTTTGTCATCTTTCCATTGAGACAAGATTGACAAGCTGCATAAGATTGATATTCGAATGGATCCAAATATCCTTCTTTATGTAACTTAGTTAACCTTGTCTTATTGAGGTGACCCAGTCTACAATACCATAAGAAAGCATGATTTAATTCTGGATACTTTCTTTTGTGTGTATTCTGGATATTGAAAATCTGCGGTTGGTTTAATACGTATATACCGTTGCTTAATGTACCCGACCCAATCAAAACATGATTAAGGTGATTGGTTACAGCATTGCTTACAAATGCAAAATCATAACCTTCTTTAGACATTAAAGATACAGATATGATATTACAAGTCAATCTGGGTACAAAATAACGGTTGCGTAAAACCAAAACATGTCCAGTAGTCAATCCTGAGTGATAATCCCCTACGGACACAGCATCCATGCTTGCTCCGTTCGCAACTCTGAGGGTCATATCACCCGCCTTCAAAACTCTACGGCTTCTCAATCCCTGCAAAGAATTACAAATATGTGATTCTGATCCGGTATCCAATACCTAGGAAGTAGAGTTGATTGACAAACAGTTTTCAATTACATACACACCTGAAGCCGAAGCCACAACCTGCTTCGGGTCTTGGTTCTTGGCCTTCCAAGCCCTGCAATCTTTCTTCCAGTGTCCTTTTTTATGACAATAGAAGCATTCTTCTTTCTCCACTGTTGGTCCGGCCACTTTTGCATTCCCTTTGGCTTCCACCTTACTAACACCGCCCATCGGTTTGGTAGGGACCTTCTTCTTCTTTCCTTTGGCTTTCGCCTTAGATTTAGAAGAAGAAGCACCGCCAACAAACAGAGCGGGTGTTTTCCTGACTTTCTGCAGGGTGCCCTCTGCACTCCTCAACATGTTGAGGAGTTCCGGAAGTTCAACTTATATACCTAGAATATTAAAATTCAAGATAAATTAGGCGTAGGTGGAAGGAAGGGACTGGAGTATCAAATCTGTGTACAGCTCGTTCTCTAACGTGGTCCCAAAGTCCGCGAGCTCCTCAATGTAGCCAATCAACTTAAGGACGTGTTCCCCTACAGATGATCCGACGGCTAACCTCGCTGAAAACAGTTTCTTCGAGGTCTCGTATCTTGCGATATGGGATTGCTCTCCATATAGTTCTTTAGTATGGAAAAATATGGATTCAAGGTCCATATTCTCGTGCCTCCTCTGATGTTCATTGTCCATAGAGGCAAGCACGAGGCACTTGGCCTTCGCGCAGTCAATCTCCAGGTCTTACGAATTTCCTTATCCGCGACGCTGGATTCTGGACCTGGGACGGCGAGGTCTTAGTGGTAAGGAGATACCCCAACTTGTCATAAGTGATTGCCATCTTGACATTCCTGAACAAATCTTTATAGTTTGGCCCTGTCAATATGTTTTTATCTAGTAATAACTTAAGGCCCGTCATATTTGGTCGCTGCAATTAGGAGAGAGAGAAGAAACACTTTAGCATGATTCTCTTGCAAGTTTAGAATGGTTTTTAGTTTGTCTAAACAGGATGGCTCCCACTGTTCCTCGAATCCTTTCTCAAACCATAAAAGAAGAATTAGTAAGGATTAATCTCACCGTACAATACTTGCTTAACCGTTCAGCCAGGCCGGTGTCAGTACTTCGAGGGAGGTTTTACGACGCTTTCGCGAAGTTTCTTAATTAAATAACCTCTTTTCCCTGTGGGCGTAACCCCGCTAACACCTTTCTAGTCACCTACTTGGTTTATAGTATTGATCGTTAAGTGAAAAAATCTCCCGAGGAGTAGCATATACTCACAGTAGGATCAGGATCCAAATATCATCGTGTGATAAAGTTGAAGGAATCCTGCCAAAATTATCACACTCTAAATGATATGCAACACTGGCAAGTTTCAGTTTCTTTAGAAACTCCCGATATGGATTTTTTCCCTATGCTCTTATGACCTTGACGAAGCCTAACATATCATAAGTCACATGTCAAGTTCTACCCGTTATTACCCTGGTTAATTTGAATCCACCCGCACATACCCTTGACGAAGGCCAAAATGGCAGTACGACTGGCCCAAACCAACGCATCTATCTATGCTACAGATAAATTTTCAGCAACTACCAATCACTATGCCTTGGCGAAGGTCAAAATACACAGCTTGAATACTACTGAATTTTAACTGAATTGACGAAGCGCTACGAATGGTTTTTGGCGAAATCGTGAACGTAGTGAACTTGATATAATTGAAGGAACATGATAGCTTTTAAAAGGAGTGGTTTAATCTCCACATTTTTAAAAGTTTTTCTGTTTTGAAAAAACCGAGTGGTTTTGAAATTGTTCCAACGATTCAACTTTAGTTTGTTTTTCTTTGCATTTATTTAATGTTGTCCCATCAATTAATCCTACCATTGCAGAAAACAACGAAAACATAACGTACGCTTATGCCATCCGCATTCGTCACTGGGCACCGTCATCACCCGTTAGGTTACTTAACTAACGACAGAGCGGGGGCTGGACTAGCACGGATGTAAAACATAAGCAACATCTACTAGATATCATAGATAAATGTAAGTGCACGGGGGCGCCCCGGCCGTCAATCCAACGGCCAAATGCGGAAACGGTGATAAACTTTAATTTCGCGAACTTTGCAAACCGGCACCACCGCGCACTAAACCCCGGATCGGGCCATTAAACTTGTCCTAGCAAACTAAAAAGATAGGGAAGAGATATACCGAGTGATCCGAGTCCTCCGGTCTTCTCGTCATCGTCCCGATCTCTCGCGGAAACTCCGGTCGTCGCCTCCTTGCCGGAAGGGCACCACATCGCCTGTATCTTTTACGGGCTCCCACCTCAATACCGAGGCAACTCGGGCACGAAGCTGGCTAGTCGACGTGCCCAAGATGTGCTGTAGAATATAGTATAGAGTTGTGTCTCACTTTGGGGTATTGGTTGCCTTTGGATGGAGGAAATATGAACAAAGGAGATGAACTTTGGTGTATCATAATGAGATGATAATTTTCCCACTTCACAAAATGAAAATCCTCCCATCTAAAATGTGGCCGGCCAAGTTATTATGTGAGAATGGTGGAGGAGTGTGTACATAATGCAAGAGGGAGGTGATGGTAGGAGATGAGAAGAGGTAACCATAAACAAAACATCATGATAACAAACATACAACCAAACCATACCCTTTCTAATCTCATTTAATGCAAGTGATGGAGGGAATCAAAGATGCTACCATAATCTCTCATCTTACAAATAAACCCTCCACAAAATGTTATTTGCAAACTTGCAAATAACCCCCTCCATCGGAAAAGTCCGGCCGGGAAAGAACAAAGGAAAACCGGCCGGAACGGAATGCAAACTGGCAACTCCAGAAAACCGGTCCCGTAATAAATTACAGGAAAACCCCGATACTATGCATACACACCCGCATCTGTATTCCGTCCGGATACAAACGCAAAGAGACAAAATCTACACTGTACTAAACTAGGATCCGGCTTAAACCAAAGCCGGCTAGTAATATCCGTTCGATCATGATCCGTGCAATACCGCACGTATCTGATCGAACCCAGCCATATAACCATACGGCCACTAGTACAAACCGTTCGATCCTGACCCGTGCAATACCGCACGTGTCTGATCGGACCCTGCCATATCTCCATACGGCCTCTACAGCGTTTCGCCCGAAAGCCTGAGTAACTGAAAGTGTGGTGGACTCTAAAGACTCGTCAATACTATGGCTGTGGATTTAACCACTAGCACGTCAGAGGTATAAGCCAATACGTAACGGGCCACCAGCTATTGACCAAAAGGGACGTCGATGAGCGAACTCATCCTGACACCCTACTGAGCCTGTCAGTGACAATATCCGTACAGTCCGGTCCGTTCGTCTACGAGCATCGCATGGCGGGCCGAGGGGGTTGGTAAAAGTCAGACCCCCAAAAGCGGTACAAGTCGTGTCGGAGTGTAGCCCAAAACACCCTGAGATACTACTGGAATACCTACCAGTAAATCTCCTGCCTTGGCCAAGGACTTCATGTAATGGCTCTCCTAGACACAGCGCGACCTCACCCCCAATACCGGGAGAGACGAACCCCTGAAGATCCGCTCACTGCCTCCATGTGGCTCGGGACTGTACCCAACTAAAACCTGTTTGCACGACTCCTTTGAGCCGTGGTAGGGTAGTAATCAAAGTACAGTGGGAACTCACACGAGACAAATGACGATCCCCAGGTCGATGAACTAATCTGTACACATGTCACCTGGGAACTGCTATCTGACGTCAGGTATAAGACCAACTAGCATGTTCCCGGCGAGTCATGTCCGGTGTACTCATAACCCAATGAGCACCTGTATACATCTTAGGTGATCCAACTGACACCAGTGGCCTGTGAGACCGGCCACCGCCCCTCGTCGGGGTCTCGACGGTATACACTAGTCTACTCTGGAGAATCGATGCCTTGTCTCGAAACTCCCACGACTAGGGACCATTTATGGATGTGCTTATAGACTACCAGCTCCCACTTATATGATCGCCCTCATACTGCTGGTGGTCAAGCAAGAATCCTAGGGGCTCTATCAATGTGCAATAGCGACCTGTCAGGTCACTTAAAGCAGTGCATGATGATAAAGGTAAACCAGATAGCATATTATCATCTCGAGTAAGACTGTCATACCGGGATAGGTCCTCCCTCAATCATTGCAATCACGTGCCTGTGATCCAATAATTGACTCTGAGGGCACTATCTCCAACAATCTCCCACTTGCACTCAAGGCTAATTATTGCGATGGCGCATACTCACAGCCCATGTGATACCGAACACCCAACTCCTCTACTAGTCAGTCTCACAAAGCCTGTTTGGAAGACTATTGCGTTCGAGGAATAGCCTCAGTGAGTGGATCCGCCTTGAGGTTTCTTTCTATGTCTCTCTATATCTCAAGTTCGCGGAGAAAGCCATCTCCCGAAATGAGCAATACCTGTCTTAGAGTGTCTGGATGTCTGATGGGACCGAGCTCATAAATGAACTCCAAATCTAAACCTCTTAGACTGTATCGTCAACTGAACTTAATCAGTATCCTGCGCCATGCCTCCCTCAGTATCTGCCTGGATCACCTATCCAGAATACTGTCCCTCGTCAGAGGGAAAACTATAACTCTGACAACCTCCTTGTCGTCCATGTCACCTTGGAAGCCTGGAATGATAACTGTCTCCCAAATGAGGCTGTCGTTATCATATCCCTAGAACATCCACTTATGTTCTAAAACTGCTTCCGACTGTTTCTCCAGGATTGGATCAATGTTAACTTATTGCATCTAGTGCAAGAACAACATCTGGTGTGGTACTTGACATCTCATGATTGACTCAATTGCCTAAGCAAGTGATCTGCCAATCATGCACATCCCTCTCTACTTTAGTCTATAAGACACCTTTAGAGAGGGTGACTCCATTACCTGCAGGTACACTACCATGCCAGGAGTCGTCCATTCTAAATACTCTTAGAATGCTGTCAAGGTACCCTGATTGGGAAACCACCCAAATCTAGATCTAAAATCATAGATCCAGTAACCAGTATGTCTGATATAATGTCCAAGTCCTTTGTGGAGAAACCACTGTGTGACGACCATAGTATAACCGATCGTAGTATAGGAGTTTCTTTTCCTACTCAGTGTATGTCATCCAAATACCAGGATATCACACCCTACTACCTTCTCAACAGATCCATCCCCTATTCTGATGACGTCAAACCTATGACTGTCACATCAGATATAGATGATCTATCTCCGCTATATCTGCTTTAGTCTATAAATAGACATAAGCCCGATTTCCACTAATGCTTCCGCTGCTCCCACTGACTACGACAACCCTCTGGCAGAGTCATATAGACGTGCACTTCTAAAGCTAGTTTAGAACGACGCTATACTCATCCTCCTGCCGGGTCTCACAGCCTGGAACAACAACAATGGCAAGTGTGGGTAAACAAGAACTTCCCTGTCACCGTCCTTGAGGCTACCTGAGTACCTCTCGGGTGCCTGATGTTACCCACCGTATCTGCGGAGTGGCCAATGGAATATCAAATCAGATTGAATCTTTAGGTTCCTTATCAAATCTTCAGTAATCGTTTGCGGTTCTGGAATCACTTCCAGTTCTACCATACTCCCACTACTGTTTTTGAAAAAATCCATTTTTAATAAAACTGTGGCGAGTCAAGACCAATATCACTATTGATCTTTCTTATGGTAGAAAGTCAACCCTCGTCATAGCCTGGGTCAACCCACAAACAATTATTACAGAAACGTGCCTTTGAGTTATCCAGAGTCTGGTTTTAAGCATAAGCCGGACAACTCCCCGTACCTTAACAACGTTAAGATACGAACTGTTCTATATCCAATATAGAACCAGAGGCACTGATTTAATTGAACCAGATTCAAATCATGCAGCTATCTCCAGTGCATGTCAACAAAATGGAAGGAGGCCGATCAGCGTTACTCAACTTAGGAATGCTTCAAATTATGAGTAACCTGAAAGAGAAGCAAGTTCTCTTTATCATTACTATCAACTGAATACCATACACAAGTATCTACATCTTCGATCACCTGGAAGAATCCCGATACTTGCTTCACCTGGTTCTCTACTCTATTCAAATACCTATAACTCCTCAAAACTTAGACCCTGTGTTTCTACGAAACACACGTCTAAGAACTAGAGAAGTTAAAAGTAAACAGAATATAGTATGAGGACCAACCCCTCTGTCCTAATGGACACTGGACAATATACAATACTCTGTATAAGTCCGCCGAGTCTAAGAACTCTTTCACTGTGTGTCGCAGGTTGAAAACTGTACTTATGGTTAAGAAGAATTACACCGCTGTTTAATGCTCCTTACCTAACCATCCACTGATATGGGTAAATGTCATCGACATAATATCAAAAGGTATATCTTACTCTATGAAAATAGACGTACAGATATATCAATTTGAAATTGGTGCATAAAAGCGGATATTCAAAACCAAATATTTGCCGACCGGCAAATAGCCCAGATGATCTCCTCAAATATCACCAATTACAACGAATCCCGATATAATGAGGATGATTACCCTATTCCCAATAACTTACTCCCACTCACCATCTGTAAAATCATACAGATGTGAGAATCAAACCTGGTAAATACATACCCTGGAGCAAGTGTCCAATCGGAAATCAGTTTTCTTTTAACAGTACACAGTTGAACTGAAACATTAAAATGTTTCGATGGGGTATCCTGGTATTCCTAGTAATGCCTCTACCATTATCCAGATTCACAACTATAACCGTATAATTCTTTGCCACCTCTCCAAATCCCTTTATATGTCTTTAGTCATTACCTTCTACACACCCCTTAGGCCAAATAGTTTTCTTCCTTCCCTACCGTTCGGCACCAGCCTATGGTTTGGAAGAAGACTATCCAATAAGCATAATGGGTGTACTGTCCTAGTCCTAGGAGCACTCGCAATGCGAGAGAAGGTGAAGATAAAAGACAACCGAATAAACCTTATTCCTATTTCTCCTGAACCAGAATCCATCCCCGAACTGGAACAAGTTCCTTTCGAGTTCGTATATAACCATACGATGGAATATCCAAATAACTGTGGATCTTCGTAGTGATACGGAGTGTCCTGGAGAAATACAAAGGTGATGTGGGAGTGGTAAAGAAATACTTGATTTGGTCGTGAATATCAGTCGCAGTTTACTTTGCCCTTCTTTTAATCCCTTGCTTTGTCTAAACTTAATACCTTCTGTACACCGTTTAGGCTAACTGGCTTTCTTCATTCCCTACCAGTCGGCACCTGCCTATGGTTTGGAGGAAGACTATCCAATTTGCGTAATAGGTGTACTACTCCTAAACCAAGGAGTACTCGCAACCTGAGAGAAGGCAAAAGGAAAAGACAACTGAATAATCCTATTCGTTTTCTCCAGAACCGGAAACCATCCTCGAATTCCTTCGAGTTCGTATCTAACCATACGATGGCTTTGTCCAATGGAAGTGGACGTTCGCAGTAATACGGGGTGTCCTGGAGAAAAGGGTAAAAGTAGGAGTGGCAATGAGGTCTGCAACTCTGACAATCCAAAAGCCAGTGTTAAGAAGGTTCGGTCAACTTGGTCACTAAGTCATAGTCTTGGGTCGGGTCAATGGTCGCTGCCAAAGAGAGAGAGAAAAGAAACACTCAGCGTGCACTCTAACTAAGATCAGAATGGTTACCAATTTATCTAATCTGGAAACCTCCCACTGTACCTCAAATTCTCCTCCAAACCTGAAAGAAGAATTAGTCGGGGTCACCCGAGGAGTAAACTAACTCATCAGTGGGAATCGGGATCCAACTCTCATCGCATGATAACGTGACGTAATCCGCTCACGTCATCACACTCCAGAAGGTATGCGCATATCTGGCAAGTTTCAGTTCTTTTGAAACTCCCGATGTGATTTCTGCCCCATGTTCTTATGACCTTGACGAAGGTCAACAAATCATAAGTCACATGTCAAGTTCCACCCGTCATTGTCCAGGTTAATTTGAACCCACCCGTACAAGCCCTTGACGAAGGTCAACAAGGCTATACGACTGTCCCAAACCAACACATCTATCTATGCAGCAGAAAAGCAACAAGCAGCTACCATGCACTATGCCTTGACGAAGGTCAACAAACATAGCATGAATACTATGTGCTACCTGTCTGAAACGACGGAGGGCTACGAATGGTTTCTGGCGAAAACCTTTAACATAATGAACTTGATATCGTTGAAGGAACAGATAGCTTTTTATAAAAATATAGTGGCGAAAACCTTTACTAATGAGGTCACTCCCGGTGAAGGGATCTCGGCTCTTTCCCCGTAGAATGGGGTGCAGGATATTCCAAATGAATACCACGATGCAAAGCAAAAGTAATCGGCTATAGTGAGGTTAATGCCCTGACGCAAACTTTTGTCCAAGGGGTCACTCCCGGTGAAGGGATCTCGGGCCTTGCCTCGTCGACTGAGGAGCAGGATATTCCAAATGAATACCACGATGCAAAACAAAAGTGAACGTCCTTGCAATAACAGCTTTATGAAAAGTGTTCCAACAACATCAGAATAGGTTTGTTTAACTTGCATTGATCCGAATCAACGCAGTCCCATCAATTGATCACACCACAAAGAAAAAAATATACTGACGTACGTATATGCCATCCGCATTCGCCACTGGGTCCCGTCATCACCCGTTAGGTTAGCTAACTAACGGCAGAGCGGGGACTGGACTAGCGCGGATGAAAAACATATACAACATCTACTAATATATATACCAATATATTATATTTCGCTCAAGGCGTGAATAAAAATGCAACATCACAGAAATGTACAGCATCACAGAACAATACAGATATCTGGGATCCCCGGGTTTCACAGAGCCACTACTGAAACCCGACGTTCCCCTGGTCGTGTGGATAGCCTGTGCAATGAAATCCTAGACCCCTACGGGCGCGGCAAGTCACCCGCCAAAACCTGAAGCGAGGCAGCCCCCTTCAGCGCCGTGAATGGACCACCCAGCACTTCACGGAATCCGGTAACTTGGGCACCCCTCCTGGGTCAACCTGTACCCCCTACAAGTGCGGCGAATAGCCCGCCAATTCCAGACTGAAGCCCCCTCCGTCTCAATGCCCTGAGATGCGGGCTTGTTGCCCTCCAGAACCCGGCTATCCGTGCACCCCACCGCGGGGCAATCCTAGTACAGAAAGTAAAATATACATACAACGGGTACATCGACCGCAACCTGGTCGTGCCCCAAAAAAAAATAATACAAACAGGCAGTGACGGCAGTCCACATGTCGGATGCTCGCCCCGCAACAACAAATGTACATAATACAACAACACTGTACTAGCATTGCATCCAGGCTACCCCCACGACCGATCCGCAACAACACAGCAAAACACAGAACATCAACGTGAAAGTCACGTTCGCAAATCCGTCTAACCGGGCTATAGCAGTTAGACCGGATTTACCGATCGAGTGACATTCACGGTCGCAGATATAATGTAAATACTATGAAAAATGTGTTTAAAATATCCGATCGATCAAAAATTAACAAGTGGGCCCCTAAGCAATACTGTAGCACTCAAAGAAATTCTGGGCCCAATTTTAATATTCCAAAACCCCTATTTTTAGCCCACAAGCCCACTGCAAAAAAATGATGACATGATCCCTCGTTCATGCGGCGGATCCGCGTCCTCCAGAGTGGTAATGGCCGCGGTTCCGCGGTCATACGGAGGGATCGTGTTGTCGAATTTTTCCAGTGTTCTTAGAACTCCCTGCACATCATTCTGAGACAACCTGAAAAATTTTTGGACTTCAAAAAATTTCGACAGAAAACTGATGTAAAGAAAAACGCGGGTTTTTGGAATTTTGGTCGATCGGAAATGCAAACACATCAAACAAAGCTAGACTAAGTTAATGGCGAGGCTCTGATACCACTGTAAGTGCACGGCGGCGCCCCGGCCGTCAATCCGACGGCCAAATGCGGAAACGGTGATAAACTTTAATTTTGCGAACTTTGCAAACCGGCACCACCGCGCACTAAACCCCGGATCGGGCCATTAAACTTGTCCTAGCTAACTAACAAGATAGGGAAGAGATATACCGAGTGATCCGAGTCCACCGGTCTTCTCGTCATCGTCCCGATCTCCCGCGGAAACTCCGATCGTCGCCTCCTTGCCGGAAGGGCACCACATCGCCTGCATCTTTTACGGGCTCCCACCTCAATACCGAGGCAACTCGGGCACGAAGCTGGCTAGTCGACGTGCCCAAGATGTGCTGTAGAATATAGTATAGAGTTGTGTCTCACTTTGTGGTATTGGTTGCCTTTGGATGGAGGAAATATGAACAAAGGAGATGAACTTTGGTGTATCATAATGAGATGATAATTTTCCCACTTCACAAAATGAAAATCCTCCCATCTAAAATGTGGCCGGCCAAGTTATTATGTGAGAATGGTGGAGGAGTGTGTACATAATGCAAGAGGGAGGTGATGGTAGGAGATGAGAAGAGGTAACCATAAACAAAACATCATGATAACAAACATACAACCAAACCATACCCTTTCTAATCTCATTTAATGCAAGTGATGGAGGGAATCAAAGATGCTACCATAATCTCTTATCTTACAAATAAACCCTCTACAAAATGTTATTTGCAAACTTGCAAATAACCCCCTCCATCGGAAAAGTCCGGCCGGGAAAGAACAAAGGAAAACCGGCCGGAACGGAATGCAAACTGGCAACTCCAGAAAACTGGTCCCGTAATAAATTACAGGAAAACCCCGATACTGTGCATACACACCCGCATCTGTATTCCGTCCGGATACAAACGCAAAGAGACAAAATCTACACTGTACTAAACTAGGATCCGGCTTAAACCAAAGCCGGCTAGTAATATCCGTTCGATCATGATCCGTGCAATACCGCACGTATCTGATCGAACCCCGCCATATAACCATACGGCCACTAGTACAAACCGTT
The DNA here is from genome assembly GCA_030015575.1 of Agapanthus africanus. Classification (NCBI taxonomy): domain Eukaryota; kingdom Viridiplantae; phylum Streptophyta; class Magnoliopsida; order Asparagales; family Amaryllidaceae; genus Agapanthus; species Agapanthus africanus. The sequence goes on from JASDDO010000029.1 coordinate 225,398,884, forward strand.
CGATCCTGACCCGTGCAATACCGCACGTGTCTGATCGGACCCTGCCATATCTCCATACGGCCTCTACAGCGTTTCGCCCGAAAGCTTGAGTAACTGAAAGTGTGGTGGACTCTAAAGACTCGTCAATACTATGGCTGTGGATTTAACCACTAGCACGTCAGAGGTATAAGCCAATACGTAACGGGCCACCAGCTATTGACCAAAAGGGACGTCGATGAGCGAACTCATCCTGACACCCTATTGAGCCTGTCAGTGACAATATCCGTACAGTCCGGTCCGTTCGTCTACGAGCATCGCATGGCGGGCCTAGGGGGTTGGTAAAAGTCAGACCCCCAAAAGCGGTACAAGTCGTGTCGGAGTGTAGCCCAGAACACCCTGAGATACTACTGGAATACCTACCAGTAAATCTCCTGCCTTGGCCAAGGACTTCGTATAATGGCTCTCCTAGACACAGCGCGACCTCACCCCCAATACCGGGAGAGACGAACCCCTGAAGATCCGCTCACTGCCTCCATGTGGCTCGGGACTGTACCCAACTAAAACCTGTTTGCACGACTCCTTTGAGCTGTGGTAGGGTAGTAATCAAAGTACAGTGGGAACTCACACGAGACAAATGACGATCCCCAGGTCGATGAACTAACCTGTACACATGTCACCTGGGAACTGCTATCTGACGTCAGGTATAAGACCAACTAGCATGTTCCCGGCGAGTCCTGTCCGGTGTACTCATAACCCAATGAGCACCTGTATACATCTTAGGTGATCCAACTGACACCAGTGGCCTGTGAGACCGGCCACCGTCCCTCGTCGGGGTCTCGACTGTATACATTAGTCTATTCTGGAGAATCGATGCCCTATCTCGAAACACCCACGACTAGGGACCATTTAAGGATGTGCTTATAGACTACCAGCTCCCACTTATATGATCGCCCTCATACTGCTGGTGGTCAAGCAAGAATCCTAGGGGCTCTATCAACGTGCAATAGCGACCTGTCAGGTCACTTAAAGCAGTACACGATGATAAAGGTAAACCAGATAGCATATTATCATCTCGAGTAAGACTGTCATACCGGGATAGGTCCTCCCTCAATCATTGCAATCACGTGCCTGTGATCCAATAATTGACTCTGAGGGCACTATCTCCAACAATAAATATATACATTCGTCAGACGCAATGATAGTCATTCCAGATCACAGATGAACACATTGGATATACTAGGAATCCGCATTTCGTTCAAGCCTGCAACGAAAGACGGATTACACGGTCGTGATGAATAGCCAAAACCCCACCCTAGACACCTACGAGTGCGGCCAACTACCCGCCAAATACCCGAAGTGAAGAAACCTCCCTCAACAAAGTGAGTAGGCCACTCGGCACTTCAAAGTAGTCGGTAGTTTGTGCACCCCACCTTAGGTCTATCCTACGAGCAGAAAACAGTTAAACAAATAATATACAATGGCGGCTACATCCTCAACCCGGATGTGCGACCCAAATATAATATTACATCAATTTACAATTTACATCGAATGAAGAATGAAAAACACTCATCTCACATCCCCGGCTATTCATCCACGACAATCCAATAAGTTCATATACAAAAACCAATAACACAGATCACAGATGAGTACAACCCCCACAAATCGACGTATAGCGATTAGTGGACGTTCAATACATATATCACATCACAGATATAATCCGATTAGCTAAAGTTTACAGAATTTCGATCGATATTCAAATTTGAAACTACCCCAAATAAAACACTGTACTCAAAGGAATCTGGGCAGAAACAAAGTATCTGAAAAATCACAAAACATCAAGCTGGACAATCTGCAGGAAAAACGAGTTGATTCCGAGTCAACTCAGCCGCGGATCCGCGGCGAAACGCATGGTTTCGCCGGGCTTCCGCGGCAGTCTGACTGAGTCACGACCCCGTTTTTCTAGGGTGTCCCTAAAAAAGTATGCACGTATTTTTCTGGTCTCTGAAAATATTTTTAGACCTGTTTTAAAAAACGGCAGAAAACACAAATTTTTGATGTATATTGCGATTTTTGCGGGATCGAAGTTCTAAACACTTTGCTAACAAGTTAGTTGTTGTTTAGCTAGTCTCTGATACCACTGCAAGTCTATGTTACCCACCCCGGTGCTTAACGGGGAGACGGAATAGGTAAATAACGAATTTTTATCACAAAGGAAACATAAACTAACCATAAAGGATCTTTGCTATACAAAAACTAACAAACTAACATGGAGCTTTAAATACTAGGTTAAGAAATTATACCTAAAGCTTGAACTCCTTCTCTTCTTGTGTTGCTTCTCCTTGTTGTGATCTCCTTGGAGTGGTGTAGATGGCTCCTCCTCACCGTCTTCTTTATGCTAAAGAAAGATCCACCCGAAGGCCTCTATCTTGAGCTCCAACCTCTATCTTGAAGTAACTAAGGTGCTTAGTGTGCTAGACTTAGAACCCTAGAGTGAGTAGAGAAGTATTCAAAAGCTTTTGATTTTCAACTCACGAAAGATTAAAGTTTTGAGAGAGGAAGAGGAGAGAGCTAACCATGAGAGAGAAAGCTAATGTGAGAATGAGAGGATAAACTCTCATATGAGGAAATATGATAATAATAATATTAATTAAAATAATTGTGATGGTGTGTTAATTTGACCATTATCATATCACATTTAATGCTAAGCATGCTCACAAAAAATATCTCATGCTTAACAAAAAAATATCTAAGTCAATATGGGTCAACTTAGTCAAATGGTCAAACCAACACTAGCCATGACACAATTATCTCTAATTAAAATTATTAATTAATTTCCTCCTTCTCATTATGGTTTTGATCAAGTCAATGGTCAAAAACCCTAATGAGGTGTCTCCTCCCCTGCCTCTATCAACTGTATGTAAATAGCCGTATCCGTGTTCCGAGAAACATGAATAACAAGAGACAAAAGCAATCCAAAATCCAATACTAGGATCCGGCTTAAACCAAAGCCCACTAGTATCTACTGCCCGAACACCGGACACGCACAAGTGCGCGTATGTGAATGAACCCTGTCGTAAAAACCATACGACATCTACTCATTTCTCCCAAAGGTGAACAACCCTCTGTGTGGGACTCTAAATATTCAACACTACGCTGGCAGTGGGTTTAACCACAGGCCGCAAGCGGTTCTAGCTGTACGTAACGGTCCCCAGCTAGATGCCGATAAGAAGCCCGATTAGGAAAACCCATCCGAACTCCCACTGAGCCTGAATGTGACAATCTCCGCACAGTCCGGTCTGTTCATCTAAGAGTATCGCATATTGGGCCTAGAGGGCGGTAAACGTCAGTCCTCTAATAGCGGTATAAGTCGTGTCGGAGTACGGTCTAAAACACCCTGAGAAACTACTGGAGAACCTACCAGTAAATCTCGCTTGCCCTGGCCAGGGACTTTGTGTAATGGCGTACCGAACAAAGCGCAATATCATCCCCCAATACCGGGAGAAACGAATCCTATCTAACCGCTACTGCCTCCAAGTGCTTCGGGACTGCACCCAACTACTACCTGTTTGCACGACTCAATAGAGCCGTGGTGGGGTAGTAAACTAAGAACAGTGGGAACACACTCGAGGCGAAGCAGCAGCGTCAAGTCAACGGACTAAGCTGTACTCATGTCACCTGGGAACTGATAACTGACGATAGGTATAGTACCAACCAACAATTCCCAGCGAGTCCTGTCCAGTGTACTCATAACCTAACGAGCACCTGCATACTATCTCCAGTAAGACGTACTGATGGCTGTGGGACAGACCATCTCCCCTGTTAGTGTATATGCCCTAGAGGCCATTACTGTATCATACTAGTTTGTATATTACTTAATGGAAGCTTGGGATATTCACAGTTGTATATACAATCATGCTCGAAATGGTAGCATGCTACTTGATTTGTCTCTGCTTTAATATGTGCATGTGTTTCTTTTAGCATATCGCTGATATACATATTAGTAGAGCCCTTAAGATCTTTGCTTGATTACCAGCGTTGTGATGGCGCTCACACTCGTGGGAGCTGGGTGATCTATAAACAGATCCTTATACAGGTCCCTAGTCGTTGGACTATCGAGACAGGGCATCAATACTCCGGAGTAGACTAGCGTATGCGCTTCTCATCCCAGCGTGGGAGACGGTCTGTCCCACAACCGTCAGTACGTCGTGCTTGAGATAGTATGCGGGTGCTCGTTAGGTTACGAGTACACTGGACATGACTCGTCGGGAACTGTTGGTTGGTATTATACCTATCGTCAGTTATCAGTTCCCAGGTGACATGAGTACAGCTTAGTCCGCTGATTTGACACTGTCACTTCGCCTCGAGTGTGTTCCCACTGCACTTTGATTGCTACCCTACCACGGCTCAAAGGAGTCGTGCAAACAGGTAGTTCTTGGGTGCAGTCCCGAAGCACTTGGAGGCAGTGACGGTTAGACAGGATTCGTCTCTCCCGGTATTGGGGGTTGACATCGCGCTGTGTGCAGGAGAGCCATTACACGAGTAATCCCTGGCCAGGGCAAGCAAGATATACTGGTAGGTTTCCAGTGTTATCTCAGGGTGTTCTGGGCTACACTCCGACACGACTTGTACCGCTATTAGGGGACTGACGTTCACCGCCCCCTAGGCCCGCCATGCGATGTATCAGACGAACAGACCGGACTGTAAGGAGATTGTCACATACAGGCTCAGTAGGAGTTCAGATGGGGTTCACCTCGTCAGTCTTCTTATCGACATCTACCTGGGGACCGTTACGTACAGCTAGTGCCGCTTGCGGTCTGTGGTTAAACAAACTGCCAGCGTAGTGTCGAGTCTTTAGAGTCCCACACAGAGAGCTATTCACCTTTAGGAAAAATGAGTAGAGGTCGCATGGTTTTATGACAGGGTTCGTTCACATCCGCGCACTTGTGCACGTTTGCTGTCCGGACAGCTTATACAAGCGGGCTTTGGTTTAAGCCGGATCCTAGTATATGATTTGGGATTGGTTTTTCTCATTGTATTCGTGTTCCTCGGATCACGAATACGGGTGCGTATGCACAGTTGCTTGAGACAGAGGGAGAGGTCTTTGATTAGGGTTAATGACTATTGTCATTTTATTAACCCTAATGCTTATGTGTATTATTGTTAATTGATATTAGTTTAATAATTGTGCATGGTTATAGTTGTTGACCATTTGACCTTCTTGACTTGTTGACCTTGGTGGACACTTTGACCATCATCATTTCATTTGGAAGATGCTCTTTGATCCTTGCAATTTGCATTAAAAATGAAATGATAATGGTCATGTCTTGATTTAGCCATGACAATTATCTCACTAATTATCTAAATACAATAATTCACATATATGAGAGAATGCTTCATATTATTCTCTCATTCTATTATTCACATTCTCTCTCTTGTTCTTCCTCTCCCTCAAGCTCTCCCCTCTCATGTGTTGAGAAACACTTGATCTTGAGAAAAACCCTCTCTTGATAATCTCTACTCTCATCTAGGGTTCAAGGATTAGCACTTCTTGCACCCTTGTTACTTCTAGCTTGGAGTTGAAGCCAAAGGTCGAGGCTTTCGGGTGGATCTTTCTTCGACGTGAGAAGACGACTAAGGTGACCTCCTTCCACCACTCCGAGGAGAAAGGAGAGAAGGACATAAAGCCCAAGGTATAACCTTTCTAGCACTTAGCTAGTTTCTAGTTAACTTTAGCTTGTTTTTGTTTAGCAAAGATCCTTCATAGTCAAGTCCATGTTGCCTAAGCTCATAAAAATTCGATTTTTATTCCGTTTTCCGCCTCCCCGCAAGTACCGGGGTGGGCAACGTGGACTTACAGTGGTATCAGAGCCTAACTAAACATAAACTAGCTAGGTAGTAGAGTGTATCGAAGTTCGAATCGAAAAAATCGAAAAACCGAGTTTTCAAAACCCTAAGTTTCTGTTAAATTTTTTTCTATTCAAAACAAAATAATTTGTACTCCAAAAATCATCTCAGGGTTTTGTGAAGAAAGCCACCAAAAACGATCCAAAGATTCGACCAAAGAGCCGCGGTTTCGCGGCAATAGCAAGCTATTGCCGCGCAACCGCGGCCATCTTGGCTCTTCTCTGGGTCGAGTTTGGTGCAGTTTATTTCTGGCTTGGTTTAGGATTTTTAAGATGGTTTATATGTGTCCAGATTTTCTAGAATAGAAATTTGTTTTTAGGGGCCTATAAATCCGTATTTTTTCCGAACTTCAATACACTTTGACTAAAAGGTTATATCTGTGATGTTTATATGTATTGAACGTCGGCTAATCGCTATATGTCGATTAGTCGGGGTTATACATATCTTTGATCTGTGATTGATGATGGTATGTGTATATGAATGGGTTGGATTGTCGCGGATGAATAGCCAGGGTGGATGTGAGATGAGTGTTTCTTTTTCTTTCATTCATTGTAATATGTAAATTGTTGTAATATTATTATTTGTTTGGCCGCACAACCGGGTCGGGGTTGTAGCCGTCATTGTATAATTCTTTTTACTGTTTTTGCTCCTAGGATAGACCCATGGAGGGGGTGCACAAACTACCGGGTATCTCGAAGTGCCGAGTGGCCTACTCACGGTGGTGAGGGAGGTTGCTTCGCTTCGGGTACTTGGCGGGTAGTTTGCCGCACCCGTAGGGGTCTTGGGTTGGGTATTGGCTATTCACCGCGACCGTGTAATCCGCTTTTCGTTACAGGCTCGAACGGATTGCGGATTCCTAGTATATCCAATGTATTCATCTGTGATCTGTAATGTCTATCATTGCTATCTATTTATATATGATAACTATTTAGGCGTTGCTTATGTTTTACAGCCGCGCTAGCCCAGCCCCCGCTCTGTCGTTAGTTAAGTAACCTAACGGGTGATGACGGGCCCCCGTGACGCATTAAAAGAACTAATGCAAGAAAATAAACCAAGTAAAAGTCGATTGGAACACTTTGAAAACCACTCGGTTCTTTTCAAAACTAAACTTTTAAAACGCGGAGCTTGAACCACTCCTTTTTAAAAGCTATCTCATTCCATCGATTATATCAAGTTCACTACGTTCAAGGTTTCGCCAAAACCATCCGTAGCCCTCCATCATTTCAGTTAAATATTCGGTAGTATTCAAGCTATGTATTTTGACCTCACGCCAAGGCATAGTGATTGGTAGCTGCCAGATATTTATCTGTTCCATAGATATAATGCGTTGGTTTGAGATAGTCGTACTGCCATTTTGGCCTACGTCAATGGTAGGTACGGGTGGGTTCAAATTAACCAGGATAATGATGGGAAGAACTTGACATGTGACTTATGACATTTTGACCTCACGCCAAGGTCATAAGAGCATGGGGCAAAAATCCACATCGGGAGTTTCATAAGTACTGAAACTTGCTAGCGCTGCATACTATTTGGAGTGTGATAATTCTGGTAGGATTCCTTCGGTTTTATCACGCGATGATATTTGGATCCCGATCCTACTGTGAGTATATGCTACTCCTCGGGAAAACTCTCACTTAACGATCAATGCTACAAACTTAGTAGGTGTCTAGAAAGGTGTTAGCGGGGCTACGCCCACAGGGAAAAGAGGTTACCTAATTAAGGAACTTCGAGAAAGTGTTGGAAAACCTCCCTCGAAGTACCGACACTGGCCTGGCTGAACGGTTAAGCAAGTATTGTACGGTGCGATTGATCCTGACTAATCCTTTCTTTACGGTTTGAGAAGGGATTCGAGAGACAGTGGGAGCCATCCAGTTTAGACAAACTAAAAACCACTCTAAACTTGCAAGAGCATCATGCTAAAGTGTTTCTTTTCTCTCTCCTAATTGCAGCGACCATTCAACATGACCGGACTTAAGTTATTACTAGATAAAAACATATTGACAGGGCTAAACTACAAAGATTGGCTCAGGAATGTCAAGATGGCAATCACTTACGACAAGTTGGGGTATGTCCTTACCACCAAAGCTCCCCCTGTCCCAGGTCCCAAAACCAGTGTCGCGGATAGGGAAATCCGTAAGACATGGGAAATAGATTGCGCGAAGGCCAAATGCCTCGTACTTGCCTCGATGGACAACGAACATCAGAGGAGGCACGAGAATATGGACCTAGAGTCCATATTTCTTCATACAAAAGAACTGTATGGAGAGCAGTCTCGTATCGCAAGATACGAAGTGTCGAAGAAGTTGTTTTCGGCAAGGTTGGCCGTCGGATCATCGGTAGCGGAACACGTGCTTAAGATGATTGGCTACATTGAGGAGCTCGCGGACCTTGGGACCACGTTGGAGAATGAACTCTATACTGGTTTGATTCTCCAGTCCCTTCCTTCCACTTACGCCCAGTTTATTCTTAACTTCAACATGCAAAGAAAGGAGGTTGAACTTTCCGAACTTCTGAACATGTTGAGGAGTGCTGAGGGCACCCTACAGAAGGGTAGGGAGACATCCACTTTGTTTCTAGGAGGATCTTCCTCTTCTAGGTCCAGGGCGAAAGCCAAGGGCAAGAAGAAGAAAGCCCCCGCCAAACCAAGAAGCGGTGTCAGTAAAGTGGATACGAAGGGAAAAGGAAAAGCAACAAAGGTAGCGGGAAAGCTGGTGGGGAAGGAAGAATGCTTCTATTGTCACAAAAGTGGTCACTGGAAACAGGATTGCAAGGCTTGGAAGGCCAGAACACAGCATTTGAAGTGAGTTGCGGCTTCAGCTTCAGGTGTGTATGTTATTGAAAACTGTCTATCAATAAACTCTACATCCTGGGTATTGGATACCGGATCAGGATCTCATATCTGTATTTCTTTGCAGGCGTTGAGAAAGCGTAGAGTTTTGAAGGCAGGTGACATGACCCTCAGAGTTGCAAACGGTGCTAGCATGGATGCTGAGGCCGTGGGGGACTATCACCTGGGATTGTCTGATGGACAATTTTTGGTTTTACGTAGTTGTTATTATGTACCAAATGCAACCTGTAATATCATTTCTGTATCTTTATTATCTAAAGAAGGTTATGAATTTGCATTTGTATGTAATGTAGTGAACATTCACCTTAATCAAGTTTTGATTGGGTCAGGTACATTGAACAACGGTATATACGTATTAAACCAGCCACAGATTTTCAATGTCCAGAATACACACAAAAGAAAGTCTCCAGAAATCGATAAAACTTTCTTATGGCATTGTAGACTGGGTCACATCAATGAGAGAAGGTTGACTAAGTTACATGCAGAAGGATATTTGGATTCGTTAGAATATCAATCGTATGCAACTTGTCAATCCTGTCTCAAAGGAAAGATGACAAAGACTCCGTTCACTGGACACGAAGTAAGAGCGAGCGAGCTCTTAGGACTCGTACACAGCGACGTGTGCGGTACAATGTTTACACATGCGCAAAGCGGTTATTCTTACTTCATTACTTTTACGGATGACTTTTCAAGATACGGTTATGTCTTCTTAATGAAACATAAATCAGAGGCCTTTGAAAAATTCCAGGAATATAAGAATGAAGTAGAAAAACAAACAAGCAAAAGTATCAAGGCACTGAGATCTGATCGAGGTGGTGAATACTTGAGTGCCGAGTTCCTGGGTTACTTAAAAAAGAATGGAATTCTCTCTCAGCTTACTCCTCCATACACTCCGCAACATAACGGTGTATCGGAGAGACGGAACCGAAACCTATTGGATATGGTACGGTCCATGATGAGTAACGCTGAGTTGCCGCGATCATTCTGGGGATATGCGCTAGAAACAGCTGCATACCTTTTGAACCGTGTTCCCACTAAGACTGTGCCTACCACACCATATGAGTTATGGAGTGGGAAGAAACCCTATCTTCAATACTTGAAGATTTGGGGATGTCCAGCTTATGTCAAAAAGCAGCATGCGGGCAAACTAGAGGCACGCTCAGTACTATGCAAGTTTGTGGGATACCCAAAAAACACCAGGGGGTATCTTTTCTATTACGCAGAGGAACAAAAAGTCCTTGTTTCTCGTAATGCCCATTTTCTGGAACAACAGTTCTTAGAAAAAGAATTAAGTGGGAGCGCAATAGAACTGGAAGAAATTCTAGAACCACAAGCTATTACTGAAAGCTTATTAGAACCTGAGGGTTCGAAAGATCAGAACATTCCCACACCACTCCGCAGGGTAGTAGGCAGTCTCATCCGCCCGAGAGATACTACGGTTTTCTCATTGACGGGGATAGAGAAGATTGCATCATAGACTTTGATAAGCCTACTAGCTTCCAGCAAGCCATTCAGAGCGTCGAATCGATAAAATGGTTGGATGCAATGCGGACCGAAATGGAGTCCATGTACACCAACAAAGTATGGACGTTGGACATTGCTCCAGATGGGGTAAAACCCGTAGGATGCAAGTGGATCATCAAAAGGAAGATTGGTGTAGATGGACAGGTTGAGACCTATAAAGCTAGACTGGTAGCAAAGGGTTTTCGTCAGCGACCTGGTTTGGACTATGACGAAACCTTTTCTCCAGTAGCTATGCTGAAATCCATTCGGATCCTTCTTGCCATTGCTGCCTCCCACGATAATGAGATTTGGCAGATGGACGTAAAGACAGCTTTTCTAAATGGACATTTAGAGGAGTGTGTCTATATGGATCAGCCAGAGGGTTTCATTCAGAGTGGGAGCAGCGGAAAGGTGTGCAAGTTGCTTAACTCCATTTATGGACTAAAGCAGGCATTGCGGAGTTGGAACATCTGTTTTGATGAGACGGTCAAGGAATTTGGCTTTATCAAAAATCCAGATGAACCATGCATCTATTGTAGTATTCCTCGTTTTATACGTGGATGACATTCTCTTAATAGGAAATGACATTCCTATGCTACAATCTGTCAAGGGGTTCTTGTCACACAGGTTCTCCATGAAAGACCTGGGTGATGCCTCATACATTCTAGGTATCCGGATCTACCGTGACAGATCCAAGAGGATATTAGGACTTTCACAGTCCAGGTACATCGACACCATACTGAAGAGATTCAGTATGGAAGATTCCAAGAGCGGTAATCTACCGGCTTGTCACGGGATCACCCTCTCCAAAGAGATGTCTCCCAAGACTGATTTGGAGAGGGATCGCATGTCTATTATACCCTATGCTTCTTCGGTAGGCTCTATAATGTATGCGATGTTGTGTACCAGACCGGATGTGGCTTATGCACTGAGTGTGGTAAGCAGGTATCAGTCAAACCCTGGGGAGAAATATTGGATAGCAGTAAAGAACATTCTCAAGTACCTAAGAAGGACTGAGGAGATGTTCTTGGTGTATGGCGGAAAAGACCTGCACATTGAGGCCTTTGCTGACTCCAGCTTCCAGAGTGACAAGGATGATTCCAAGTCCATGTCGGGTTTTGTCTTTACCCTCAATGGAGGGGCGGTGTTTTGGAAGAGCTCCAAACAGGAAACCGTTGCTGACTCGACTATGGAAGCGGAATACATCGCTGCATCTGATGCCGCAAAAGAAGCTGTCTGGATGAGGAAGTTCTTGAGAGAACTTCAGGTGGTTCCGTCCATTGTTGACCCATACCTCTGTATTGCGACAACAACGGGGCTATAGCTTTAGCGAAGGAACCCAGGTCCCATCAGAAATCCAGACACATCTTGAGGCGGTATCACCTGATCAAGGAGATCGTGGATCGCCAGGAGATCGAGGTTCGGAGGGTTGCTTCAGAAGATAACACAGCAGATCCATTCACCAAGGCCTTGCCCCAGACTCAGTTCGAGCGGCTGATCGAGATGATAGGTCTTCGATACGCCAGTACATGGCCTTAATGCAAGTGGGAGATTGTTAGTGTATATGCCCTAGAGGCCATTACTGTATCATACTAGTTTGTATATTACTTAATGGAAGCTTGGGATATTCACAGTTGTATATACAATCTTGCTCGAAATGGTAGTATGCTACTTGGTTTGTCTCTGCTTTAATATGTGCATGTGTTTCTTTTAGCATATCGCTGATATACATATTAGTAGAGCCCTTAGGATCTTTGCTTGATTACCAGCGTTGTGATGGCGCTCACACTCGTAGGAGCTGGGTGATCTATAAGCACATCCTTATATAGGTCTCTAGTCGTTGGACTATCGAGACAGGGCATCGATACTCCGGAGTAGACTAGCGTATGCGCTTCTCATCCCAGCGTGGGAGACGGTCTGTCCCACAGCCGTCAGTACGTCGTGCTTGAGATAGTATGCGGGTGCTCGTTAGGTTACGAGTACACTGGACAGGACTCATCGGGAACTGTTGGTTGGTATTATACCTATCGTCAGTTAACAGTTCCCAAGTGACATGAGTACAGCTTAGTCTGCTGACTTGACACTGTCACTTCGCCTCGAGTGTGTTCCCACTGCACTTTGATTGCTACCCTACCACGGCTCAAAGGAGTCGTGCAAACAGGTAGTTCTTGGGTGCAGTCCCGAAGCACTTGGAGGCAGTGACGGTTAGACAGGATTCGTCTCTCTCGGTATTGGGGGTTGACATCGCGCTGTGTCCAGGAGAGCCATTACACGAGTAGTCCCTGGCCAGGGCAAGCGAGATATACTGGTAGGTTTCCAGTGTTATTTCAGGGTGTTCTGGGCTACACTCCGACACGACTTGTACCGCTATTAGGGGACTGACTTTCACCGCCGCCTAGGCCCGCCATGCGATGTATCAGTCGAACAGACCGGACTGTACGGAGATTGTCACATACAAGCTCAGTAGGAGTTCACCTCGTCAGTCTTCTTATCGACATCTACCTGGGGACCGTTACGTACAGCTAGTGTCGCTTGCGGCCTGTGGTTAAACCCACTGACAGCGTAGTGTCGAGTCTTTAGAGTCCCACACAGAGAGCTATTCGCCTTTAGGCAAAATGAGTAGAGGTCGCATGGTTTTGCGACAGGGTTTGTTCACATCCGCGCACTTGTGCACGTTTGCTGTCCGGACAGCTTATACTGCCGGGCTTTGGTTTAAGCCGGATCCTAGTATATGATTTGGGATTGGTTTTTCTCATTGTATTCGTGTTCCTCGGATCACAAATACGGGTGCGTATGCACAGTTGCTTGAGACAGAGGGAGAGGTCTTTGATTAGGGTTAATGACTATTGTCATTTTATTAACCCTAATGCTTATTTGTATTATTGTTAATTGATATTAGTTTAATAATTGTGCATGGTTATGGTTGTTGACCATTTGACCTTCTTGACTTGTTGACCTTGGTTGACACTTTGACCATCATCATTTCATTTGGAAGATGCTCTTTGATCCTTGCAATTTGCATTAAAAATGAAATGATAATGGTCATGTCTTGATTTAGCCATGACAATTATCTCACTAATTATCTAATTACAATAATTCATATATATGAGAGAATGCTTCATATTATTCTCTCATTCTATTATTCACATTCTCTCTCTTGTTCTTCCTCTCCCTCAAGCTCTCCCCTCTCATGTGTTGAGAAATACTTGAGCTTGAGAAAAACCCTCTCTTGATAATCTCTACTCTCATCTAGGGTTCAAGGACTAGCACTTCTTGCATCCTAGTTACTTCTAGCTTGGAGTTGAAGCCAAAGGTCGAGGCTTACGGGTGGATCTTTCTTCGACGTGAGAAGGCGACTAAGGTGACCTCCTTCCACGACTCCAAGGAGCAAGGAAAGAAGGACATAAAGCCCAAGGTATAACCTTTCTAGCACTTAGCTAGTTTCTAGTTAGCTTTAGCTTGTTTTTGTTTAGCAAAGATCCTTCATAGTCAAGTCCATGTTGCCTAAGCTCATAAAAATTCGATTTTTATTCCGTTTTCCGCCTCCCCGCAAGTACCGGGATGGGCAACGTGGATTTACATCCCCTCCTAAGATGAGAAGCGTACATACCAGTCTACTCTGGAGTATCGATGCCGTGTCTCGATAATACTATGACTAGGGACCTATATAAGGATGTGCTTGTAGACTACCCGCCCCCACTAGTGTGACTGCCATCACAACGCTGGTAATCAAGCAAAGATCCTAAGATCTCTATAAATATGTTTCAGCGATATGTTAAAAAGAAACACATACACTTATTAAGATAGATACAAACCAAGTAGCATACTACCATATTGTGCAAGAATGTCAATTCGTGTATATATCCCAAGCTTCCAAAATGTAATATACAAACTAGTACTATACAATAATGGGCTCTAGGGCATATCACACTAACAGCTAGTCCAGCCCCCGACCTGCCGTTAGTTAAGTAACCTAATGGTGAATGACGGGGCGCCTTGGCGAATGCGGATGGCATAAGCGTACGATCTATTTTTGTTTCTTCTGTGATCCTTAGGAAACATAAATGATAGGATGTCATTAATGAGATTAATAAAAAGATAAGAAACCAAATGATGTTGTAGAATAAAATTTTTCAAAAAGGTAGCTCTAGTTCTTGCTTTGCATAGCGGTATTCCTTTATGAATATCCAGCACTTCATTCGATGAGGAAAGAGCCTAGATCCCTACACCGGGAGTGATCTCTTTAGCAAAACTAGCAAATGCTATAAACCACTTGGTTTGCTTTGAAAATAACTCGATTTTAAAAGTGATGCTTAAACCACTCCTTTTCTAATCACTAAATTCTACAACGATATCATGTTCATTACGATAAAGGTTTTCTTCAAAACCAATCGTAGCCCTCCGTCATAGTAGATAAGTGCTATTTAGTATTCATGCTGCGTTTGTTGACTGATTGAAAAGAATTTCTCGTTGTGTATATTTGAGAAAATTGTAAAGAAATTACAACCAAAAATTATTTGACCGCAATCAACTACGGTGTCGGATGTAGATTGTAAGTGAGTGCGGATCGTCCACAGGGACAGTGTAATAGTTCGTCTTTCGAATTAGATGAATTGAAACTTTAAAGAAAAGAAAACAAACAATTCAAGATTTATAGTTGAAGTTCAAGAATTAGAAACTATAGATCTAATAACAAGAAAAAGATAGAATCAAGAATTGATAGTTTGATGATTTTTCCAAACCAAATATCAAGAATCGAAATGAGGCTCGTAGGAATCGATCGGATCTATAGATGTGATGTAGTCTTACAATTACGTATTCTTATCCTTCGATGAATTGATACTAGATCGATGATAATCGATCGAGAATTAGGGATTTCTTATGAAACTAGGGTTTCATCTTATCCCTTGTTCTTTCGTCGATATCATTCACATTCTAGACTTTAGTAATTTCAAGAAATGATCGTAGATCCCTAATTTCAAGCGATAACAATCAAGAAAGCATCGCAACGAAACTAGGTCATCGATTCTTGAACTTGCTAGGGTTTACAAAACTCGTAGGACTCAAGAATCGTATTAAGATTTGTTACATCATCATTCTATTCATCGTCTCGACTCCTTAACGAGCGGAGTTTTACTCAAACATCACAACAAGAACAACAATTACAAATTGAGATCTAATCATGATGCAAGAATTAAAAGAAAGCAAGATTAAAGAATTTTACCTTTTATTTATATCAACAATTTCATTACATTCGCTCAAGAACTACAAGAGGAAGAACTCGATCGTCGATTTGGCTTCGCTCGTCTCCGTGGGTCGCGGATCGGCTTGGATCACTTGCCTGATTGAAGATCGGCTCGGCTCCTAAAAGGTTGAAAGCTTCTCGCTTGATTTGGTACTCAAGATCTTGAATTTGGAGTGGAATTAGGGTTAGGGTTTCGCACAAGCCTTGTCACTAGACTTGTGGAAGAAGATGAAGAATTGAAGAAGACTAAAGATTAACAAGGATTGATTACCTAATGATTGATTAATGAACTATGAATCCCCTTAACCCTTAGATCTAGGCTCCTATTTATAGATATCCAAACCCTAGATCTAGGATTTCAAATTCTAAGTTTCCCTCCAAAAGTTTGTTAAGGAAATTTGAATTTCCCTCCAAAAGTTAGTTAGAGGAGAAGCTTCTAGATGTGATTAGTTAGGAGCTTAATTAGGATTAGCTTTACTTAATGATCTTTGCTGATCTGGCAGAAGACTCTGGAGAATTCTGAAATTTGACGTGTCAAAATGAGGTGTAGCCACTGAGAGATGAATTATGCACCAAAATTCAAGCGATGACGTGGCAAAAGCGCCGCGGTTCCGCGGCATAAGCTGGCTCCCGCCGCGGTTCCGCGGCGCTTTGGAGGCTTTAGGGCTTGGGCTCTCTGCAGTGGTCTTGGTCTGACAATTGGGCCTTTCTTTGATATGTTGATTTTTATATTTCCTTTTGAATTGCTACCAGATCTGAAATCATTGAGTTGGCGTATTTTTTATCAGCTCTTTTGGCTTTGCTCCTGCAATTTCCTGCACAAATCTCGACACAAGTGTTGCGCAAATACAGAGATGATGCGATGTCATGAAATGCGGTCAATTTCCCTTAAAGTGCCGGTTTTAAAGTCTAACACATGCAATCTGATATTTTACTACTGATTTGCTAATATGTGAAATATGAATACCGAACACTTCTAAATGAGTGAAAAATGATAGGGAAATTGCCGTGTTAAAAATACATTATTTTCGACTGATCAAATACCCCCAAACTTAATTTCGATCGTCTCGAGCGAATGTTTTATTAAAAAGAGAAGGAGAAAATAAAGAAAGAGAAAAACTAACTATCACACTTTCGTAGGCAACACGATTGCACTGAGCACGTGCAACAAGCCTTTAAACCTCTAAGTGTCCCTAGTAGGAGGAGTGTTGTCTCCTGAGGGTTTTCAACGGATTGCACCCACAAAATCCAATAATAAAAGAAAGATCATGAATATTACATTCAAAGACAAGAATTGTAAAAGAAAAGCCTTGAAAATTAGGGTTTCCAACTAAGCTAGCTTTTCGGTTATCATGAGCCCTATCTTAATAGTCATGAAAAGATGTTAGAAATCACGTCCTCCCTCAACAAAACATCGTCTTATTCTTCATTTCTATCTTTCTTCCAAACATCGATCATATCACCCTGCGTGTGTGTAAAGACATCCCTACACCCGGAGAATTCAATTCAAGCTATCATACTCTTGTCCATCAGCCTCAGTACTTTTTTAATCAATGAATATTTGGATGTGCTCACACACTTTCATGCGACCGTTAATACTTCTTGAGGTACTAACAGACCGATTACTCATGTGCTTGCTTACTTGGTGTATTTTCCTCGTCTTGCACCATCTCAGGCATAGCAGTGACTCCCAGACCAGTTGGCCTTAGGGCACTAGGTGAAGAGGCACCCTTGCTATAAATTTTTATTGCCCTCGGCGATAACAAAACCAGTGTTCATTTTTCTCACCACTTTATATATTTTTTATTCACTTTTTCTTTTTATTTCCTTCATACATCGGCTTTAAGACAAGAGCATTTCAACGTATCCTCTACTATCCCAGGCTTTAAGACGTGTGTAAGTGCGAATAGCAGGGTGTCAACGTTCAAAATGTTTGGCTTCCAGAATAGAAACTATTTTTCAGACTTATTTTTATCCTCAGATTAGTGACTTCCTTCATCTTACTAACCTTTGGGACAACGGCTCATAACTACTTATTACTAGTTCGTATAAGAAAACTTCTAATTTTCTTGGTTTTTCTTTAATTTTTCTAATCTCATGGATGTAACTTTTCACTATCTAAACTTTTATTATCTTATTTATGTACAAAAATATTTTTATAGTTTTGAAAATTTTTAAATTTTTATAGTTTTTTTTTTCAAAAAATGTTTTGTGCTTATGCAAATGATATGCAAATGATGCGAAAATAAACACAAACCTCCCCCCAAACTTGTTTTCAACAGTGTCCTCACTGTTGCCATCTGCTAAATCTTGAAAAACCGGTAAGCTTGGGAGGAATTTATTAGTGGGGGCAAAATATTTAAGTGAAGAACCTCCCCCAAACTTATTTTTGGCTCAAAATTTTGTAAAAATTTTGTTTTCAAGAGCCAGAAAATATACCCCCCCCAAACTTATGCAATGTTAATCGTTCAAAATCATATGAGGGGGTCAAAAATCAGTGGTCGATGCCAAGCTTTGCAAAGACCGAATGTTAACACCAACCATTCAAAAATTTTATCAATGCAGTGCTCTGGTAGGTGGAAGAAGAAATGGGGAAAGGGTAAGGGTTGGAATAGAATGTGTGTGCGTCTCGTTTTGGAGAGACGATGCAGTGAATGTGATGGATTGCTCGCATTCTTTTTACAGTTCAGAGGAAGGGGTGGAGGTTCAATTTCATTGAGTGGAAGATGATTCATCTCAACACCCGTGTCATTCAAAAATGCGAGTTCATCAGCGAAGATTTCCTCGAAAGTTCCATCAAAATGTCATCACAAAGTGCGGGGTGATCTTCAGACTCTAAGAACATTTCATAATTAGTGTTAGATGTTGACCCGGACAACTCGGTGGAAGAGTCCATATGTGTATGATACGTAGTTGGGTCAAACAATAACATATGAAAAGAGTCAAGATCGGTATCAGGAGGATCATCAAATTCGCTGCTGTCGACATCCATTAAGTCGACAGAACAGACCTGAGCAGTAGGCTCGGAGGGTACACTTCCCAACTTGTAAATGTTTAGCTCTATTGACCTATTCCCGAAAGATAGGGTCATAGAACCGTTACGACAGTTGATAATAGCATTGGAAGTGGCCAAAAAGGGGCGACCTAAAATCACCGGAATTTGATTCCGTGGGTTCGCTACAGGCTGTGTATCAATTACAATAAAATCTACCGGGAATATAAATTCTCCGATTTTTATTAACACGTCCTCCAGTTCACCCCTGGGTTTGGTGATTGATCGGTCAGCCATCTGGAGAGTTATGCTCGAAGGCCTTAACACTCCGATACCTAGTTGCTCGTATACCGAGTAAGGAAGTAAGTTAACACTAGCGCCATGGTCAAGTAACGCACGGTTGATGTGTTTTTCCCCAATAGAAATGGAAATAGTAGGACAACCAGGGTCCTTACGTTTCCGTGGTAATTGTTGGGGAAAAGCCGTGTCTACAGTACTTGACATGAAGATTTTTTTAGGCACTTGAGTCTTTCTTTTCCTAGTGCACAAGTTCTTAAGAGTTTTTGCATAGGACGGAACTTGTTGAATAGCATCTAGGAGAGGGATGTTGATGTTAACTTCCTTAAACATGTTCATGATCTTCTCCATATGTGGACTTGGTGTGTTAGCCCTTAACCGATTAGGATAAGGTGCTTTAGCAATAAGCGCTGGGTCCATCATAGGAGAAGGAAGTGTTTGTGGACCCGATCCTAGAATAGAAGTGGGGATCGTCCGTGGAGGAGTAAAAGAGGTGGGCTGAAGTGGCGAGCCTTTTGGGAAACGAAGAATAGGCTCGGAAGAAGGTGGTGGGGTAGAAGAACTGGGGTTAGAACTAGAAGTGTGTGTGGAAGGAAAGGTCTCAGCCGGGGTGTTATTGATTGATTTATCAGTATCATCAAACTCTTCCCCAAGGTGATTGTCAAGCACACTTCCAGATCTCAACGTGATTGCATCCACATGATGTGAATAGCAAGGATTGGGTAAAGGTTGAGCTGGAAGTTTCCCTTTCTCTCTTGCACTCATTTCAGCTTTTAAACGTGCAATTTCTTCTTCCATCGATTTAATACTCTCGCTTTGGGACGCAGAGTTTTTCTTTATATAATCGACAGAAGTTTTTATTTCAGCTGAAACTTGCATGAGATTTGTTAAGACCAAATTCATGCATTGTGCAAATGAATAGGATTCATCCGTCCCGGTCAACTGCAAAGGACTAGATGGTGCAGGTGTGTTGACCGGATTTTGAAAATTTTGTGCTTGAAAAGGGTGCTGACTCAATTGAAGTGGTGGCTGCTGTTGTGGTGGAGGGACCCTTTGGAAATTGTTTTGGTTTGGAACCGTGTTTTGAAATTGTGATTGGTTCCAAGCAAAGTTAAGGTGATTCCTCCAATCCTGATCATATGTGGAGGAAGATGGATCGTTTCTAGGTCTTTGAAATGCAGCATTAGTATGCTCATGACCTTGAAACGGACATTCTTCTATCAAGTGAGACGGATCAGAACAGCAGCCACATACAGTTTTGGAGAGTGATATTTTCTTTAGGGTGGCTGCTAAAAATTTATTTTCCATAGTCTCGAGTTTTTTGTGTATAGCTGCAATGTCAGCTCTAACTCCTATGGAAATATCATTGCCATCTCTAGATGATTGACTCACACCCTCCCACTGTAAAGATTTTTAAGCGAAATTTTCTAGGAATTCCCAGGCTTCCCCATCATCTTTAGTCATAAAGTTGCCTAGACACATGGATTCAAGGGTCTGTCTTGTGTAAGGAGTAATGCCCTCATAAATGATTCGGCACAGTTCCTATCTCGGGATGCCGTGATGTGGACATTGGACTAACAAATCCTTGAAGCGTTCAAGACATTTTGAAAATGTTTCATTCGGAAGCTGGGTGAATTGATAGATTTCGCTACGGACTCGAGCTGTCTTTTGATGTGGGTAAAAGTTCTTCAGGAATGCTTTGACGAATTCATCCCAATTTGAAATGGAATGTGCGGTAGTGTTATATAGCCACTTCTCGGCTAAATCGCACAAGGTAAATGAGAGAAGACGAAGACGCAAAGCATCCACAGACAACTGTGAAGTACCCATCATTGCGCATACATTTTCAAATTTCGTGATAAACACGTATGCGTCTTCAGACCCGAGACCGTGAAATTTTGGTAGAAGGTTGATGTATTGGGGTTTTATTTGAAAGTTTTTCCCGTTGGCTGGTGGAATGGATAGACAGGTGGAAAGTGGGCCTCGTGTAGGATAGCACCTTTCTTGGAGAGAGATGCGATGTGGATTCTGGGCACCAACAGACGGTGGCAGATTAGTGGAAAAGAAATTTGATGGAGGTGGATCCATCGATGTGGGTGTGGTGGTGTGTAAAAGAAAGGGTAAATGTAGAAATACTGACTTTTGAGTCGATCGGGGGACGCGGACTAACAGGCACTAGAATCCCGTTGTCCAGCCTATCTTGCACTAAAAAGGGTTAGTACAAGTGGCAGCGTGAATTTATAATTAGAGGAAATGAAGTGAATGCGGTGTTTGTTTTGAAAAGATACGGATTTTTGAAAATATGATGCAACACAACAAATGCAACTCACAAAAACCCTAGAATCTAGTGGTCACCTAGGTCCGGCTCTAGACCGCTCCTAACTGCCAAAAGACAAGTCGCAGGATAGAATCCTCCACTGCCTCTTTGTTCCCCTGTGGCCGGATAAGTGCCAGGTAAGTGGGAAGGTACTCCACTACGTAAGTAGTGGGCCTAATTAAAAACCACTAGCCTTAGACACACTCGCCTTAGGCACCACAAGAAAACGCGGATAAGCAATGAATTACCCACGGCCTTCTCTTATCCTAATTGAGCGCGACGGTCCTTAGAGTCATCTCTAGATTTCTTTTAATTAATGAGGGTAATGTGGATGCAAGTTTTGCGATTTTCGGGGCTTAGGAAGGGTAATGAAATCCCCACCTAATTTGGATTTGGCCGTGCCCCTTAATTTCCGTATTAATATGCAAACAACCAAAAATCAAAAACACGCACAATTTTAATTTGCTTTTTGCGGCGCAGCGATTATTTGCAAAGAAACTTGCAGAAATTTGTTAGTTGGAGCTAAAAGAGGAGATAGAAGAAGGTAAGAAGGTACCTGAAGAAGTTTGGAACAGAGAAGCCTTGAAGAGGCCGTGGAACCGCCGCAGGAGGGTGGGTTTTGCCGTGGAAACGCGGTTGGGGAAAGGGATCACTGCACAGAAATTTGGGAGAATGCTTCTGTTGCTCCCCTTAGCTCTCTGGAATGCTCAGAAAAATTTTATCCAAGCTCCAATGATTCCATAATTTCTCGCAATCAAATCACAACACACGTATTAGAGTTTGTGCGGGTTTAGATCACAAAATTTAGATGGAATAAAATTTTCAACTCAAATTTCAAAATACGAACCATTAGCGCACTATCCCCGGCAACGGCGCCATTTGATTGAAAAGATTTTCTCGTTGTGTATATTTGAGAAAATTGTAAAGAAATCACAACCAAAAATTATTTGACCGCAATCAACTACGGTGTCGGATGTAGATTGTAAGTGAGTGCGGATCGTCCACAGGGACAGTGTAATAGTTCGTCTTTCAAATTAGATGAATTGAAACTTCAAAGAAAAGAAAACAAACAATTCAAGATTTATAGTTGAAGTTCAAGAATTAAAAAATATAGATCTAATAACAAGAAAAAGATAGAATCAAGAATTGATAGTTTGATGATTTTTCCAAACCAAATATCAAGAATCGAAATGAGGCTCGTAGGAATCGATCGGATCTATAGATGTGATGTAGTCTTACAATTACGTATTCTTATCCTTCGATGAATTGATACGAGATCGATGATAATCGATCGAGAATTAGGGATTTCTTATGAAACTAGGGTTTCATCTTATCCCTTGTTCTTTCGTCGATATCATTCACATTCTAGCCTCTAGTAATTTCAAGAAATGATCGTAGATCCCTAATTTCAAGCGATAACAATCAAGAAAGCATCGCAACGAAACTAGGTGTCACGACCCGCAGGGTACGGAACGTGACTGGCACTTAAGTTTACGAAACGTCTAAAGACGTCCGTAAAATAAGTAAGCCAAAGCCCAGAAAACAAAACCAATTAAGCAAAAGAGTGAAGAAAACCCAATCAATTGAAAGCGAGTTTATCAAATAAGTCATGTAAAACCCTTTTTAAAAACAATACCAATTTTTCCGAAAATTTCGGCAGAGTCTCCTTTGTAAACACTGGCCCCCAAAATGGGTACAACAAAAATATATGTGAATCCAACAAAATAGGGCATCCCCAAGCGGGAGCTAGCTCTTCGCCACAAGGCGGTCACAAATCCCACGCAATATAAAATGACAACAAGCAAAATAATCATAATGAAGCATAAGAAAAACAGCATGTCGACTCAAGTGAGCTCGACCCCAAAATACAGCATAAAAGTCTACAAATCTCACAGTCTCACCTCTAGATCAATATAGAATAATGCTGGTAAATACAGTAGATGGAGTGTACTAGATACAAAGAATATACAAGGTGGTACAAAAATAATGATATAACCCACCTAGGAGCAAAACCTCGAGTCCAGGCAAAGGAGGCAAAAGAACAAGTGCGCCCGCTGCTACTGTACTGACGGAGCGGACCTGCAAAAGACTGTGGCACAACGGGGGTGAGTTTCCAACTCGTGAGTAATAAATAACACCTACAAAGGCTATCGTATGCATGTACACAAGCATCCTAGCATCTAAAATACAGGTATGAATGGATGCACTAGCAGGTGTGTATACAACATCAGTGTACGATTATGTATGCAACATGAATATCTGAGGTCTTAATAAGTATCTATAAGAAACATTTTATCTCTTTTTGTTTTTGAAACTCTTTTAGAATGCCAGCATAATACTCAAGGAATCGACGAGAACCGGTGTCCAGCAACGACACCGAAAAGCTGTCTCAAATCTCATAAATCCATGTCATAGTGTCTCTGGCCTCAGCCGTCCGGCTGACCCATCTCAAATATCAATATCTCTTCATCTAGCGGCCACGGTCGGTATCCTCTGGATATCCGCCTTCCCAAACAGTCACCGGTAGGTAATCCGTCCCCTGCCAGGCTCAACGTCAACACCACATTCCTCTTGCCCCGGGGTACCTTACCGGGCCCACCATGTACCCGTGCCGGTTCCTCCACTCCTCGACATGGATTTCCAAAACCACAGCAAACTCATGGTGGGCGACACTTACATCACTAGAAAACCGCAATTTACATATTTTAAAAATATAATAAGTTTAGAAATTTTGCGGCTTTCCCCCGAAATCCAGCAATATCATAAAATCTCAAGAAATCCTCATAAGTGCATATATCAGTGATAATGAATGCATATGGTATCAATAATCAAGTTGCGATGTGTGATTAATGGATTAAGCATGAACAATTAATATGATGAAGTACATGCACATGAATAGCAATCATACGGTTTCATTTTAAGGAATTAAAGACAATAGCACAAGTTTAAGTATCAATTAGTAAAAGGTTTAAATTTAAAGGTTATCTAGTGTGGTGGCATGGCAATTACCAGGGTGTGTGTGTAAGCATGAATAGTGCTCGTGCTGCATATAAAAACCCTGGCAATGGTGCAGGGGTCCTATAAAATGGTTTCGTATAGGTATGTCAATATAATGCATGGATGCAGCAAATAGTCAAATAAGTATTTCACCCCTAATTACTAACATCACTAAGGATCTTTTAAGTTACTAAAACTATCGGGCGGCTTGCGCCATCCAACGATAGTCCCCCGTAGATGTTACATCTACTCACCGGAATCCCTGGCTAGCTGTGTCCAATCACCGCCCTCCCCTTTCGCGCCGCATCTGACGTCTCCGCGACCGAACCTGGAATTTACATCAATACCCAACATAAGGTTACATAACAAGAACGACGCAAAACCCAAACGAAACTACTAATGTTCACTAGCTAGGTACAACGTGTGCAGGGTGCGCGGAACATACGCGAAAATCGCAAAAACTGGCAAAAAACGCCGATTTGGTTGCCCGGCAAAACTAAAACCCGACTACACAAAAAACCGCACTCACGCATCCTAAACGTCATAGGAGATGCTAAAAACATCCCGAAGGTATCACAAATAAATCACCAAATAATTTTAGTAAAAACCTAGTAAGCACAAACTAGCAATTTTGGTGCAAAAATCGAAACTTAGCGATACGGTTATCACAATCCAACCGCACAACAAGCAATCTACAAACACTATAATTACAACACATTAGCAAAGATTCAAAACCTATTTTCCATAAACAACCATTACTTTGAATTATATAACCTAGCAATTTTTAATCCAACTATATATGAAAATCTTAAATTAACACTAATTTATAACTCAATTAGCAAGTTAACCTTCTAGATTAGGTTAGCAAAACAACTAGATAACAAATTAGATTTAATCAACTAAATAATGGTTTCTAAACCCTAATTCAACTCATTTATCATGCTTCACAACTCACAATCCATACACAACCCTCTTCTAGATTTTGGTAAATTAGCAAACTTAATGCAATTTCACCCAAGTTTAACATAGATTAGGTTAATAGTAAGCCGCTTAAGCAAGGTAACCATAAAGATTAGTTAAGTAACAACTAGATTAACTACAAAACAATTCAATTAACTATCATGGCTTCAAAAACCCTAGTTTAATACAAACTATTCTTTTATAAACTAGATTAGAAATTAGTTAAACTTTTAACACTAAAACCATATACTTAAAGGAATTTAGCCAAAAGAAATTAACTTGATGGAAATTATACCTCAATTTGTGATCTAGCAAGAATAAATTTGCTCCAAATGATGGCCTCAAGCATCAAAATCCAAGCTAGGGAGGTGAAGGAAAAGAAAGATGAAGGATGGGTTTAATTTGTAAGCTTTAATTTGCAAATTTTGATGAATTAAACTTGAAGAATTTTGAAGAAAATGAGAAGAAAAGAGATGAAGAGGAGGGGTGCAGGTTTCGGCCAGATAGGAGGTGAGGGGAAGGAGTGGGTGAGTGGGGAAAAGTCATGAGTCAACTCTTCAAAAGTCAATGCACCATACCTTATCAAACTATATTTAAAATAAATCAATATACCAACTAATTCAACTCAAGAAAGAAAACAAAAAATGAGGCCAGAAATTTCTGGACTTATTCAAGGTGGGGCTGTCCTAGGGCTGAGGGAAGAGAGAGAGGGGTTTTACAAAAGAAATTTTATGCAAAAAGACCCCCTACAAGTCAAAAATTGCAAGTTTTAGCTTAAAATTCAATAAATTCGTTTCCTATCACAAAAATTTGTTAAAAATCAAAATAAAATACTAAAAATTTATGTTTCAACTTGATTTTAATTATCATAATTTTAATGATTAAAATTAGCCCGGAAAAATTTGTATTTATCGCTAAATTAATGTATTTTCTTACCGGCTTAAAATAATATAAAAAAATTGAAAAATAGGGAAAAATTTTTAAACGACCAGAATTTCATAAGTAACTCATTAGCTACTAAAAACAAGCAATTACCTATCCATTTTAGGTATAATTAGCCCTAAACTGCAAAATAACGAGAAAGACGGTTTTCGGAAAAATACCGAATTTTCACCGAATTTCAGGAAAACACCAAAACGACTTTTCAAGACGCTACAATCTTCCACCCTTAAAGAAATTCGGTCCCCGAATTTAAAAATATAGCTACGCGTACCTTCGAAGAGATGGGGATATTTCTTCCTCATCTCGCCCTCGGTCTCCCAGGTAACCTCCTCGCTGCTCGGGCTACGCCAAAGGACCTTGACGGTTGGTATAATCTTCGACCTCAACTTCTTCACCTGCCGATCCAGGATGGCCACCGGCTGCTCTGCAAAAGAAAGGTCGCGCTCTAGCTGGACTGTCGGGTGCTGAATCGCATGCGAAGGGTCATGAAGGTACTTGCGGAGCATCGAAACATGGAAGACGGGGTGAACATCGGGAAAGCTGGGTGGAAGAGCCAAACGATATGCAACTGCGCCGACACGCTCGAGGATCTCGAAGGGACCTACGAATCTAGGGCTAAGCTTCCCCTTTCGCCCAAAATGCATCACGCCCTTCATCGGAGAGACTTTCAGAAAAACATGGTCGCCAACTGCGAACTCTAAATTGCGACGGCGCCTGTCAGCATACGATTTCTGCCTGCTCTGAGCCGCTCTCATCCGGTCTCGGATCAACTGTATCTTCGCTGTCGTCTTCTCAACAAGCTGCGGCCCCAAAATGCTGCTCTCGCTGAGCTCTGTCCAACAGACGGGCGATCTGCATCTCCTCCCATACAATGTCTCGAAAGGTGCCATCTGAATAGTATCCTGGAAGCTGTTGTTGTAGGAGAACTCCACTAGAGGTAAATGACGATCCCAGCTACCACCAAAGTCTAAAATGCACGCTCTGAGCATGTCCTCGAGAGTCTGAATGGTCCGCTCTGACTGTCCGTCGGTCTGCGGATGAAACGCTGTGCTGAAGCTCAAACGAGTGCCCAAAGCCTCCTGAAGTCTCTGCCAAAGTCGGCTGGTGAACTGAGTGCCTCGATCTGACACGATACAAGTCGGTATGCCATGTAGTCGCACGATCTCGTCAATATAGAGCTGAGCATACTGAGCGAAGCTGAAAGTCTTCTTCACTGGCAGGAAGTGAGCCGCTTTCGTCAATCTATCCACGATCACCCAGATGGAGTCGTACCCTCGACTGGTCCTGGGTAGACCCACAACGAAGTCCATCGAAATCTGTTCCCATTTCCACTCTGGAATGGGTAACGGCTGTAGCTCTCCTGCGGGCCTCTGGTGCTTGTCCTTGACTTGCTGACAAGTCAGGCATCTTGAAACGAACTCCGCAATGTCCCTCTTCATCCCGTCCCACCAGTAGGTCTCTCTCATATCATGGTACATCTTAGTGGAACCGGGGTGGACACTATACACTGATCGGTGTGCCTCCTCAAGAATGTCGCGCCGCAATCCATCAGCATCTGGTACGCACAGTCTAGATCCATATCGTAAAATCCCCTGATCGTCAACCACGAACTCAGAAAATCTGCCCTGTCCTATCTGTGCCATGATCTCTGAGCAACGGTCGTCACTGCGCTGTGCCTCATATATACGGTCAAGCAACTGTGGGCATGCACGAACATGCGCGAGCTGTCCCCCTGTCTGAGTGAACTCGAACTCAACTCGGCGGTCGCATAACATCTGCCAATCTGCTGACGACTGCCTCTGCACTGCGCGCAAAAAGGATAGACCACCCCCGGGCCTCCTACTCAATGTATCTGCCACCACATTTGCCTTGCCGGGGTGATATAAGATCTCGTAGTTGTAGTCTTTCACCAACTCCATCCAACGACGCTGTCTGAGGTTCAGGTCTCGCTGCTGAAATATGTACTTTAAGCTATTGTGATCGGTGAATATCTGACACGACTCGCCGTAAAGGTAATGTCGCCAAATCTTCAGTGCAAAGACCACTGCAGCCATCTCCAAATCATGAGTGGGGTAGTTCTGTTCGTGCTTCTTCAACTGCCGAGAAGCATAAGCGATCACCCGGCCATGCTGCATCAATACGCATCCTAATCCCACTGGCG
Source organism: Agapanthus africanus (assembly GCA_030015575.1). NCBI lineage: Eukaryota > Viridiplantae > Streptophyta > Magnoliopsida > Asparagales > Amaryllidaceae > Agapanthus > Agapanthus africanus. The sequence continues at coordinate 225,427,029 of JASDDO010000029.1, forward strand.
AAGCATCACAGTAGACAACAAATCCGCCTGATCCCGAAGGCAAAGATAATACCGGCGCCGTGGTCAAACAAGTCCGTAGCTGCTGAAAACTGCGCTCGCACTCCTCTGTCCAGACGAAAGGAACTCCCTTCCGGGTCAAACCGGTCAACGGTGCAGCTATACGGGAGAAGTCCTGAACAAAACGCCTGTAGTAGCCCGCCAAGCCTAGAAAACTACGGATCTCAGTAACCGATGTAGGTCGGGGCCACTGCTGAACAGCCTCAATCTTCTTCGGTTCCACACAAATGCCGTCACTCATAACCACGTGACCCAAGAATCCGACGCTGTCCAGACAGAATGCACACTTGGAGAACTTCACGAATAGCTGGTGCTCCCTCAGAGTCTGTAACGTAATCCGCAAGTGCTGCTCGTGCTCCTCTCTGCTCCGGGAGTACACCAAGATATCGTCGATAAACTGTAGGGTTCCTAGGCACGCTAATGAGGTCTCACAAGGCATCAACCATGCCAATTTCAAAATTTACGGTGCCGAGAAACTCTAAACTACGGATCGTTTGCTAGAAAACTAGGCGAAAAAGCTAACTAGTTAACACTTAACTACAAGATACGGAAATACAACCTTTGTAGATCCGGTGCTCCACCTCCATTGCTCCGCAACGAAGTCCTCTCCGCTGTCCAAATCAAATCCGGACTCCAGCGTCGGCTTCGTCGAAGAATAAGCGAGCTAGGTCGTCGATGTCCATGCCGAAGATGATCTACGTCGAGGCATCGCTAAATCAAGCTCCACCTTCACCTTGCCATGAAAACTTGTGAACGAAACACACTCTACTACTTGGCAAGAGGTAGTGGATGAAGAAATAGGAAGTGGGTAGACTTTAGAATTGGATTTCTCACTCATTTCATCAAGTTGCCATTGATGGTCAAGCTTTTCTTCACTTGAAGGAAGAAGAAGAAGAAGCTAAAATATTATGATAAGTTAATTAGAAAGAAAAGAATAATCCAATCTTTATCATAACATGACCATGGTTATGTGTAGAGACTAAACCCAAGTTAAGTGAATGGTTAGGTTAGGAATGAAGGCAAAAATGGTGACTAAGTCAAAGTATTCATGAATCTTCAAATACAAACAAAGAAAGCCACCATTCTTCTCATATCTTTTTCCAAAAAGAAAATAAATAAATAAATGAATAAATAGAAATGAAAAACAAAACCCTAACCATTTAAATAACAATGGTTTAATCTTTACACAAACTCAAGTAAACATGTATCATCAAACATGATACAATCAAGTGCACAAAAGTATATCACATATACAACATGTGAACTCCAAGTGAGAAAATCCATTTAAAGTGAACCATTACTAGTTAATGCAAAGTAATATATCAAATATATAATTATACATTAAATCATTAAATCAACACTTGATTCAATGATCCGGTCATGTCGCACACAACCGACTAGTATACAATGTATCGGCTTATCGAATCAACGCTTGAATCGATAACTAGGTTATATCGCATACAACCATTCGATACATTCATCGCGAGAATGGAATACGGTATCACATACACGCATTATTCTCGGTCCCGCACATATCTCATATGCGCTCCTATTTCGTTTCGCTTGAGCCAGGAAACCTCTGTGTAGGACTCTAAAGACTCGTCAATACGCCGGCAGCAGATGCTGATCATATCAATCACCCACAAGCCGCAAGCGGTCTGCTAAACGTAACGGCCACCCGGGTATTGAGCGATCTGAAGATCGACGAGCAAGCCCGCTCACACTCCAGTGAATCCAACCAGTAACACTACCGTACAGTCCGGTCTGATCGTCTGATATGTCGCATATTTCACCTAGGGGTGGTAAACGTCAGACCCCAATAGCTCGATAAGTCGTGTCGATATGAGGTCTATAACAATTCGAGAAACTATTGGTAACACTTACCAGTAAATCTCAGCAACCCTGGCCAGGGATTTCCTGTTATAGCCAATCGAACACAGCGCAACATCAACTCCCTATACCGGGAGTGACGAATCCCCTCCTATCGCTCATTGCCTCCATGTGACTCGGGACTGTACCCAAAAACCACCATTTTGCACGTCCTCTTGGACGTGGTAAGATGGAAATCAAAGCACAGTGGGAACCAAACAAGACTCTATGACGATCTCGGGTCAACAGACTACTCTGTACCAGTGTCACCAGAGAACTGCCATCTGACGTGAGGTATAATACCATCTGGGAGTTCTCGGCGAGTCCGTCCAGTGTACCCAGTCTCTACTGAGCACCCGTATATCTCCTCTGATGTCAAACACCAATGGATGTGGGATCATCCATCGCCCATCTGTATGGGTCGAGAAGGTATACGCTAGTCTACTCTGGTATATCGATGCCCCGTCTCGATACACCCACGACTAGGGACTTTGAAGGATGTACTTATGGACTACCATGTCCCCACTAGTATGATCCGCATCATAGTCCAGGTAGTCAAGTACAGATCCTAAGGGCTTTACCAACATGTAACAGAGAGACAATCAGCATACACGTTAAGGTAAAGGGTAACCAGATAGCATACTATCATGTCGAGCAAGAAAGTCCTCCCTATATATGTCCCAGCATCCACTACAATATACATCCTATGTACAGTAATGGCCTCTAGGGCATACATATAACTAACAATCTCCCACTTGCACTAGGGCCATCTGTAGCAGTGGTTGCAGTATCTCATACTCAACCATCCCTTAAAAGTCTCTCTCTGGGAACAAGCCTTTGTGAGTGGATCCGCTGTGTTGTCCTCTGAGTCTACTCTCCTAACCTCGATCCCCTGGAGATTAACCATCTACATGATCAGGTGATACTGCCTTAGAATATGTCTGGATCACTGATGGGACCGGCGTTCCTTGGCATAAGCCACAACTCCATTGTCACACAATGGGAGGAACATAGTTCATCTCATGAACCAATATACACCCAAACAGCCTCTTTGGTAGCATCTTAAGTAGCGATGTATCCAGCCTTTATCGTCTAGTATGTCACGGTATCTAGCTTGGAACTCTTCCAACATACCGTCCCTCCACTGAGGGTAAAGACAATGCCTGTGACTGACATTCAGTCGTCTTTATCACCCTGGAACCCTTCCAGTGATTCTCCCAGGATCGATTGATACCATCTCACTACAACTAGTGAGAATCCTAACATCCATTTAGATCTATCTCATAGATCAAAAAACCCAGGATTTAGGAGGTATCATTTTGATCCTATATGGAGAATCATTGTGATAAGCGGAGATCGATCGAGCGTAGCATAGGAAACTCCTTCCCTATCAAGAGTATGTCATCCACGTACTCTACGAGGATCACCACCATACTCCCTACTACCTTTTTGTATATACAAGGTTCATCTACCATTTTGATGATGTCAAACTCTTCGACTAACACATCAAAACAGACGTTCCAACTCCGCGATGCCTGCTTTATCCTATAAAGCATCTTGCACACGTTTCCGCTGCTCCCACTGTCTACGAAGCCCTCTGGCTATCTACTTATAGACGCTCTCTTCCAAAACATTATTTAGAAATGCCAGTCATGACACCCAACCACCAGATATCGTAGTCATGGTATGTAGCTGTGGTAAGTAGGATCTGGATGGACTTAAGCATAGCCACTTGAAAAGGTTTCATCATTATCCATTCCTGGTCGATGACGAAAAGCTTTAACAAGTCTAGCTTTGAAAGTCTCAACCTTTCCATATACACCAAGTAATCTTCTCAAGATATACTTGCTCCTGATGGGGATTTAACCCTTCAGATATTGCAACCAAAGTCCATACTTTGTTGGTGTATATGGATTCCATCTCAGATCGATAAACATCCAGCCATTCTTACAGAGTCTCACTCCTGATGGCCAGCTCGAAACTAGTTGGGTCATCATCTCATGATGCAATCCTCGCTCCCACTGTCATAGAGAAACCGAAGTATCTCTCAGGTGGGTGAGGAACCCTACTAGATCGGCGGAGAGGCTGAGGTTCGTTGGAATCTACTGAATCCTTTGGTTCTATCAAATCATGTGCTGTAGTTTGTATAGCTGGAACATTTCCAGTTCTACATTACAGACCTTGCCTCGAGCTTGTCCGGATCTTGCTTTTCAGACATAGGCTGGACAACCCCAAATCTCAACTAACTTGAGAGATGGGCTCTTCCCTTATCATATCAAATATGAAACGGTAGGCTACTGATTTGATTGGAACCCTATTCAATAGGTATGCAGCTTCTCAAGTGCATAACTCCCAAAAAGGAAATAGGTAACTCAGTAGTACTCATCATAGAGCATACCATATCATATAGGGTGTATTTGCTCCGCCCTGATATACCATTTGCTATGGTGTATTCAGGGGAGTAATGCTGAGAAAGAATCTCATTCTCCTTTAGAATAATCCAGGATTTCCGTGCACAAGTATTCTCCTCCTTGATCTCATTATAGGACATAATACTTATACCCGTATTCTGGTTCTCTACTTCTAACTTATATTCTGTGAATATCTCAAAAGGTTCAGACTTGTGTTTCAACAGGAACGTATGTCTGAATCTTGAGAGATCATCAGAGAATGTAATGAAGTATAAAGAATCAGTCCTGGCATTTGTAGACTGGGGACCTACATACATCATCATGTATCATCCCAAGAGTTCATTAACTCTTTCTCTGTTTCTAGTAAACGGAGCTATGGTCATCATATCTTTGTGACATGACTGGCGAGTTTCACAAGATGTAAATTCAAACTGATTTAAATATACATCTAAATGTAACTTCAGCCAGTCGGGTCGCATTGATCTGACCTAGTCTACAATACCTCAAGAAGAATCCGTTCATTTCTGAACTCTTCCTCTTGTGTGTGTTCAGTATACTAAGAACTGTAGTTTGATTTAGAACGTCAATGCTTTTAGATAACGTGCCTGAACCGATCAACTTTTGATATAGGAAATGTTCAAAACATTATCCAACAATACAAAATTTTATCATTTCTTTACTAATAAAGAGACTGATATGATTTTGTATATCAGGTTCGGTATCTAATAACATTCGTTCAGAATCAATGTATTTGGAATACAGGGTGACAGTGACCAACAGACTTGGCTGCAACACTTGCCCCGTTTTCTGCCTCATGAAACTTATCACCCGTTCTCAGTTCTCTACCTTTCTGTAGCCCAATGTAACAGATTACATATCTGGGATCCTGATCTGGTATCACATACCCAGGACGTAAAGGATACTGAGAAACAGTTCTCTGTAATGAACATACCCGAAGATGATGCATCAGCATGCACTCTCATCGTTTGGGCGGCACGGGAATTCTGGTAATCCCCAATTTCCTGCTCTGTCTTATAACAATTATAAGTTGGAGCGGGACCAACGTTCCCCAGCTCAGTATAACAAGCGGGTTCGGTCAATAATCCGTATTATTATCTTGATTAAGGCGTGATATGGTCGCTACCTGGAGAGAGAGAGAAGAAAACACTCAGCGTGCGCTCTGTCAAGAATAGATTGGTTATTATTTTATCTAATCAGGATGGCTCCCACTGCTTTTTATCAAATCTTCCTTCAAACCCTAAAAGGAAAGACTAGCCGGGATTAATTACACACTACAAGTTCGCCAATCTTTCAGCCAGGACAGTGTCGGTACTTTGAGGGAGGTCCCCCGTGCTTTCGCACGAACCTAATTAATGTAAACCTCGTTTTCCCAGAGGCGTAACCTCGTTAACACCTTTCTAGACACCTACTTGATCGGCTAATTGTAATATGTAAAACTCTCCCAGGAGTAACTCTTACTCGCAGCGGGTATCGGGATCCAACTATCTCATAGAAGGTATGCAATCTAATTGCAAATTTCAACACTTGAAATTCCCGATAATATTTTGCCCCTAGCACCCTATGACCTTGACGGAGGCCAACAAACCATAGGCCACTAATCAAGTTCAACCCGTCATTTCTTGATTGAATCAAACCCACCCGCACGACCCTTGACGGAGGCCAACAAGGTCGCACGACTACCCTAACTCAATCGCATCATATGCTAGCAGATAAGCACTAGTTAGCTACCGTACACTACGCCTTGACGGAGGCCAAACAACCGCAGCACGAATACTAACTAGTACGTATCTGAAATGACGGAGGGCTACGACAGGTTTTTCTGAAAACTTATTGCGTAATGAACTTGATATCGTTGTAGGATCGAATGAATTTTGAAATGGAGTGTTTTTGAGGCTTTTCTAGTTTTTCTAAAGGAGTCACACCCGGTGAAGGGATCGTCGGTCCTTTCCTCGTCGAATGAGGTGCGGGATATATCATATATATCACTGTGCAAAGCAAAAACTCTTAAAAGCAATCAAAAGACAAACCGAGTGTGTAGCATCTGCCAGTTATTGCTAAAGGAGTCACTCCCGGTGAAGGGATCTCGGTCCTTTCCTTATCGAATAAGGTGCAGGATATATCACATATACCTCTGTGCAAAGAAAGAACTGTAGCTACCCCTTTTATTTTGAAATTCGATTCTACAACATCTTAGGTTTCTTTTATTTCATTAATCACATTAATGAAGTCCCATCATTTAAGTACCTAAACATCACAGATAAATACGACGTACACTTATGCCATCCGCATTCCCCTCGATGTCCCCTCGTGCACCGTTAGGTTAGGTAACTAACGGCAGAGCGGGGCAGGGCTAGCGCGGGTGTAAAACATAAGTAACGTCTATATAATATATCATATATACTATATATAATACCTGTCAGAGAACATCACATGATCACATCACAGATATCGCAGCAGAAGAATCATATGAAATATTGGATATACTAGGACGTCCGTGTTTTCAATACGAGCCAGTATAAAACACGGATTCCACGGTCGTGATGAATAGCCAAACCCACACCCCTAGACCCCTACGAGAGCGGCAAGCAACCCTACCAATTCTAGAGTTAGGAGACCCGGACTCGGCTCCTCGAGTTGGTCTCCCACTGGACCCCAGAACCCGGTTACTTGTGCTCCCCTCCTTGGGTCTATCCTAGTGCGGAAAAGTAAATAATATACAAAAGGTGACTACTTCCGCAACCTGGAAGCGCCCCAATAAAAGAATATTACATACAAGTTTTTACATGAATGAAAATGAAAAACACTCATCTCACATAAAAACCCCCGGCTATTCAAACACGACGATCCAATATAACATATCCAGCAACACATAACATCACATGTCATCAACGTAAGTAAATATGTCCATCCCAATTGTCGTTGACATATAGCAACGAAACCGGCGATATCACATATTACACTTACGGTCACAGAAAAGAAAGTGTAAAACTACAACAGTTGGAATCCGCAATCACCTCAGACATCGCATGCCTGACCAAATGAATTACTTAAACATCGCATGCCTAACAATTATAAACCCCGCATTTTAGTCTCATCATTGAAAACACTTTTCAATATTAAGTCGGGTAATTCAACAAGATTCCCGACATCCTGATCGAATGCTCGTCGCAAACTTTAGTAGGCGGCCGCACCCCTGATACCGTCGACGAAGTGCACCAAGGCGGAACACCGCTACCGCGAGCACCCGAACGGATGCTTTCGGCGACGGGGTTCTCCTACAGTCACTTGGTCGGGGCTATGGAGCGAGGCTGTCTATTAAGTTTACCCGGCGAGTATCCGCGTACGCTACGTGATTGCGACGGACTTTTGATCACATCAAAATTCCGTGGCAACCGATCAAGTGAGACTAAACTGCTATGTTTATAACATTCATTCAGTTATCACATAACTTTTGTGAATTCCAATTATTGTATCCCATTCCAGATAAACAGAAAATGTTAAACTTTTCGATCGAACAATCGAACACCCAAGTTTTCCCGATACAGCTCAACACATGAAATAAGTCTAACAACATTCCGTTCGTGCCTCAGTACCAACGGTCCAGCCGTAGAAGGGTCAAGCCAACGCCTCACATGTGGCACGCCGTACTGCCCCAAACCCGAAGGTTCAAAGGGCAGTTCAAGACGGTCACATAATCGAGTTAAGGTTTGTTGTCTTCTAGAGGGACCATCGCGTTACTTGCACTACTTAGAACGTCGTTAAACTACGGAAAAATCCAACACTTGGAAATTTCCCGACAGGGGAAAAATTGGGTATTTATATCCGGTCGAACTTTTTAACATATTCTAAAATTTATCCGGAAAGCCACACAGACAAAATTTGATACTCCGATCGAAACACCGAATCCCCAAATACACAGCAGAAAATTCAACTCTTGAATAAATTTTAAAAATTCCCAGAAAACTCAGCATAATTTATCAGGAATTACTGTGCAAACAAAGTGGGATGACGTCACCAAGGGGCCGCGGAACCGCCGCAGCAGGCACGCTCCTACCGCGGTTCCGCCGCGGAATTTACTGTTCATCCTAAAATTTTTGCATCGTAATTCTTATTTTTCCCTGCTGAATTTTTTAGCAATTTTTAATTTGGAAAAATCCACTGTTTTCAAAAATGTACAGAGAGCATGATCCGGGTCGGGTTTTCGGTTCGTTCGGACTTCAAATTCCGTCTAGACTTCGCCTAAGGCTCTAGCTAGGCTCTGATACCACTGTAGGGTTCCTAGGCACGCTAATGAGGTCTCACAAGGCATCAACCATGCCAATTTCAAAATTTACGGTGCCGAGAAACTCTAAACTACGGATCGTTTGCTAGAAAACTAGGCGAAAAAGCTAACTAGTTAACACTTAACTACAAGATACGGAAATACAACCTTTGTAGATCCGGTGCTCCACCTCCATTGCTCCGCAACGAAGTCCTCTCCGCTGTCCAAATCAAATCTGGACTCCAGCGTTGGCTTCGTCGAAGAATAAGCGAGCTAGGTCGTCGATGTCCATGCCGAAGATGATCTACGTCGAGGCATCGCTAAATCAAGCTCCACCTTCACCTTGCCATGAAAACTTGTGAACGAAACACACTCTACTACTTGGCAAGAGGTCGAGGATGAAGAAATACAAAGTGGGTAGACTTTAGAATTGGATTTCTCACTCATTTCATCAAGTTGCCATTGATGGTCAAGCTTTTCTTCACTTGAAGGAAGAAGAAGAAGAAGCTAAAATATTATGATAAGTTAATTAGAAAGAAAAGAATAATCCAATCTTTATCATAACATGACCATGGTTATGTGTAGAGACTAAACCCAAGTTAAGTGAATGGTTAGGTTAGGAATGAAGGCAAAAATGGTGACTAAGTCAAAGTATTCATGAATCTTCAAATACAAACAAAGAAAGCCACCATTCTTCTCATTTCTTTTTCCAAAAAGAAAATAAATAAATAAATGAATAAATAGAAATGAAAAACAAAACCCTAACCATTTAAATAACCATGGTTTAATCTTTACACAAACTCAAGTAAACATGTATCATCAAACATGATACAATCAAGTGCACAAAAGTATATCACATATACAACATGTGAACTCCAAGTGAGAAAATCCATTTAAAGTGAACCATTACTAGTTAATGCAAAGTAATATATCAAATATATAATTATACATTAAATCATTAAATCAACACTTGATTCAATGATCCGGTCATGTCGCACACAACCGACTAGTATACAATTTATCGGCTTATCGAATCAACGCTTGAATCGATAACTAGGTTATATCGCATACAACCATTAGATACATTCATCGCGAGAATAGAATACGGTATCACATACACACATTATTCTCGGTCCCGCACATATCTCATATGCGCTCCTATTTCGTTTCGCTTGAGCCAGGAAACCTCTGTGTAGGACTCTAAAGACTCGTCAATACGCCGGCAGCAGATGATGATCATATCAATCACCCACAAGCCGCAAGCGGTCTGCTAAACGTAACGGCCACCCGGGTATTGAGCGATCTGAAGATCGACGAGCAAGCTCGCTCACACTCCAGTGAATCCAACCAGTAACACTACCGTACAGTCCGGTCTAATCGTCTGATATGTCGCATATCTCGCCTAGGGGTGGTAAACGTCAGACCCCAATAGCTCGATAAGTCGTGTCGATATGAGGTCTATAACAATTTGAGAAACTACTGGTAACACTTACCAGTAAATCTCAGCAACCCTGGCCAGGGATTTCCTGTTATAGCCAATCGAACACAGCGCAACATCAACTCCCTATACCGGGAGAGACGAATCCCCTCCTATCGCTCATTGCCTCCATGTGACTCGGGACTGTACCCAAAAACCACCGTTTTGCACGTCCTCTTGGACGTGGTAAGATGGAAATCAAAGCACAGTGGGAACCAAACAAGACTCTATGACGATCTCGGGTCAACAGACTACTCTGTACCAGTGTCACCAGAGAACTGCCATCTGACGTGAGGTATAATACCATCTAGGAGTTCTCGGCGAGTCCGTCCAGTGTACCCAGTCTCTACTGAGCACCCGTATATCTCCTCTGATGTCAAACACCAATGGATGTGGGATCATCCATCGCCCATCTGTATGGGTCGAGAAGGTATACGCTAGTCTACTCTGGTATATCGATGCCCCGTCTCGATACACCCACGACTAGGGACTTTGAAGGATGTACTTATGGACTACCATGTCCCCACTAGTATGTTCCGCATCATAGTCCAGGTAGTCAAGTACAGATCCTAAGGGCTTTACCAACATGTAACAGAGAGACAATCAGCATACACGTTAAGGTAAAGGGTAACCAGATAGCATACTATCATGTCGAGCAAGAAAGTCCTCCCTATATATGTCCCAGCATCCACTACAATATACATCCTATGTACAGTAATGGCCTCTAGGGCATACATATAACTAACATAAACACGATGATGAACAAGTCAAGATACGGCCTGAATGTACGGTTCATCAAATCCATGAATGCTGCTGGGGCGTTGGTGAGTCCGAACGACATCACCAAAAACTCGTAGTGGCCGTAGCGCGTGCGGAAAGCTGTCCTCGGTATATCCTCCTGTCAAACTCGCAGCTGATGGTATCCTGATCGCAAGTCGATCCTCGAAAAATACCCCGCACCCTGAAGCTGGTCGAACAAATCATCAATGCGCGGCAACGGATATCTGTTCCGAACGGTAACTTTGTTCAGCTGGCGGTAGTCGATACATAAGCGCAAACTTCCATCCTTCTTCTTGACAAATAGGACCGGAGCACCCCACAGAGAAACACTCGGCCGAATAAGCCCCTTATCTAACAAATCCTGCAACTGATCCTTCAGCTCTCGAAGCTCGGCCGGGGCCATCCGATAAGGCGGTATAGAAATAGGCCCCGAGCCGAGAATCAAATCAATACAGAACTCAACATCGCGCTCAGGCGGTAGCCTAGGTAGCTCATCAGGGAAAACATCAGGGAACTCACAAACTACCGGGACCCGGTCCAACGGAACCTCTGCAGCTCGAGTATCACAAATATACGCTAAGAATCCCTGACATCCCTTCCGCAAGAGCTGACCAGCGCGAAGAGACGAAATTAAGCTGGGAAGGGTGACACTGCGGTCTCCCTGAATAACAAGGACTGGCTCTCCCGGAAAGCTAAATCTGACTGCCTTCTCACGGCAGTCCACCGAAGCATAACAAGTGGCTAGCCAATCCATGCCCAGAAGCACATCAAAGTCCAACATATCGAGGAGAATCAAATCAACTGATGAATCCCTCTCCCCGATACGAACGGAACACAAACGAAATACAAACCGAGCGACAAACGACTCGCCTACCGGAGTCACAACAACAAGCGGCTGATCTAACGACGACGACTCATGGCCTAACATCGGTGCAAAGTGTGTAGATACGTATGAATGTGTGGAACCTAGGTCGAATAATACCCGTGCGTCGAAAGAACAAACTGGCAAGGTACCTGTCACAACGGCATTGGATGCCTGCGCATCCTGCGGTGTCAAAGCAAAAACTCGGGCCTGTCCTCCACCGATAGCGGGCTGACCTCGACCTCGGCCTCTGCCTCCTCGTCCTCTCTGAACAGTTTGCCGCGTCCACGGCCTCTGGGTGCACCTAACTGGCGTGGAGCATCGCCTGGGGTAGGAAGTAGGGCTCTCTGAGGGGGGGTGGTGATGGTGGCAGGGTCACATGCGGAACTGTCGCTGCTCCCTGTCGTCTCGCCGGACAGTCTCTGACAAGATGGTGCAAACTCCCGCACCCAAAACACCCTGGCGACGGCTGCTGCCCCTGTGGATAAGAACCATATAACGGTCCCCGCCCAAATCCTCTGCCGGCCTATCTCTCGGAAAGAATCTGGCGCGCTGCCTCTGAGACGGTACATCGGTGTGAATCCTCTTCGGCCCAGAAATGGCTGAAGTCCGTGATATGCGTGCCTCCATCCGCAATGCCGTATCCATAGCAGCTGAATAAGTGTCGTAGTGCTGGGCGCCAATGGCAAGATATAGCTGGGCATCAAGTCCCTGTACGAACCTCTTCACCATCTTCTCCTCGGTATCCACCAAATACTGAGCATATCGGGATAACTGTGTAAACTGGATGTCATACTCAGACACCGTCATCCCAGGTGTCTTGACTAAGGCCTCGAAGCTGCGAGCTCTGGCGTCTTGAACGCTCTCTGGAAGGAAACGGGCTAGAAAGACCGCTGTAAACTCGACCCAAGTCATAGGCGGTAGACCTGCAGCTCGACCTCTCAAGACTGACTCCCACCATGTCTGCGCGAGACCCTCTAGTCGGAAACTCGCAAGCTCTACCCATCGATCATCCGAACATCTCAGCGAACGGCAGATCCTGGCTAAACTGTCAAGGAACGTCTGTGGGTCCTCCGCTGCCTCGGTGCCGGTGAATACTGGAGGTCTCAGCCTCATGAAATCCTGTAGTGAAACCGGAATGGCCACGGTTGTAGTAGTAGGAGCAGGTATCATGGTCGTCAGTGATGTAGTAGGTACGTGATCCGGCCTCGGTGTACGACTGGCTGCAACTAGGGATCCTACCATCTGACGTAGCTCCTGCATGCCTCCCATCATCTGTCGCAACTCCTCCATACCGGTCTCGAGCCTATCCATACTGCCTGGGGAAGGTGGATCGGTCTGTCCCCGCGGCGTAGGCATACCACCCTGCTCAGTCCTAGTCTCGGACGAGCCAGCTCGAATCTCGTCTCTGGCGGCAGCCCTCTGTGCCCTCGTAGCCTTCGGCGGCATAGTGGCTGTTACAGGAAAACGGATAGTAAGAACAGTGCAATAGGATCATAGGATACACGGAATTGAAGAAGGAATTTTCAAGCAAGTATATCCTAAAGTCACTTAGGCGGAGTACCGTATCGTAAGTATGCCGCGGACATACACACAATACGTTACCCTACTTAAGTCACTTACTCCATCTACCAAGGGTCATCCTACACTCAAAAAGGTAAAACCTATCGCTCTGATACCAACTTTGTCACGACCCGCAGGGTACGGAACGTGACTGGCACTTAAGTTTACGAAACGTCTAAAGACGTCCGTAAAATAAGTAAGCCAAAGCCCAAAAAACAAAACCAATTAAGCAAAAGAGTGAAGAAAACCCAATCAATTGAAAGCGAGTTTATTAAATAAGTCATGTAAAACCCTTTTTAAAAACAATACCAATTTTTCCGAAAGTTTCGGCAGAGTCTCCTTTGTAAATACTGGCCCCCAAAATGGGTACAACAAAAATATATGTGAATCCAACAAAATAGGGCATCCCCAAGCGGGAGCTAGCTCTTCGCCACAAGGCGGTCACAAATCCCACGCAATATAAAATGACAACAAGCAAAATAATCATAATGAAGTATAAGAAAAACAGCATGTCGACTCAAGTGAGCTCGACCCCAAAATACAGCATAAAAGTTTACAAATCTCACAGTCTCACCTCTAGGTCAGTATACAATAATGCTGGTAAATACAGTAGATGGAGTGTACTAGATACAAAGAATAAACAAGGTGGTACAAAAATAATGATATAACCCACCTAGGAGCAAAACCTCGAGTCCAGGCAAAGGAGGCAAAAGAACAAGTGCGCCCGCCGCTACTGTACTGACGGAGCGGACCTGCAAAAGACTGTGGCACAACGGGGGTGAGTTGCCAACTCGTGAGTAATAAATAACACCTATAAAGGCTATCGTATGCATGCACACAAGTATCCTAGCATCTAAAATACAGGTATGAATGGATGCACTAGCAGGTGTGTATACAACATCAGTGTACAAATATGTATGCAACATGAATATCTGAGGTCTCAATAGGTATCTATAAGAAACATTTTATCTCTTTTTGTTTTTGAAAATCTTTTAGAATGCCAGCATAATACTCAAGGAATCGACGAGAACCGGTATCCAGCAATGACACCGAAAAGCTGTCTCAAATCTCATAAATCCATGTCATAGTGTCTCTGGCCTCAGCCGTCCGGCTGACCCATCTCAAATATCAATATCTCATCATCTAGCGGCCATGGTCGGTATCCTTTGGATATCCGCCGTCCCAAACAGTCACCGGTAGGTAATCCGTCCCCTGCCAGGCTCAACGTCAACACCACATTCCTCTTGCCCCGGGGTACCTTACCGGGCCCACCATGTACCCGTGCCGGTTCCTCCACTCCTCGACACGGATTTCCAAAACCACAGCAAACTCATGGTGGACGACACTTACATCACTAGAAAACCGCAATTTACATATTTTAAAAATATAATAAGTTTAGAAATTTTGCGGCTTTCCCCCGAAATCCAGCAATATCATAAAATCTCAAGAAATCCTCATAAGTGCATATATCAGTGGTAATGAATGCATATGGTATCAATAATCAAGTTGCGATGTGTGATTAATGGATTAAGCATGAACAATTAATATGATGAAGTACATGCACATGAATAGCAATCCTACGGTTTCATTTTAAGGAATTAAAGACAATAGCACAAGTTTAAGTATCAATTAGTAAAAGGTTTAAATTTAAAGGTTATCTAGTGTGGTGGCATGGCAATTACCAGGGTGTGTGTGTAAGCATGAATAGTGCTCGTGCTGCATATAAAAACACTGGCAATGGTGCAGATGTCCTATAAAATGGTTTCGTATAGGTATGTCAATATAATGCATGGATGCAGCAAATAGTCAAATAAGTATTTCACCCCTAATTACTAACATCACTAAGGATCTTGTAAGTTACTAAAACTATCGGGCGGCTTGCGCCATCCAACGATAGTCCCCCGTAGATGTTACATCTACTCACCGGAATCCCTGGCTAGCTGTGTCCAATCACCGCATTCCCCTTTCGTGCCGCGTCTGACGTCTCCGCGACCGAACCTGGAATTTGCATCAATACTCAACATAAGGTTACATAACAAGAACGACGCAAAACCCAAACGAAACTTCTAATGTTCACTAGCTAGGTACAACGTGTGCAGGGTGCACGGAACATACGCGAAAATCGCAAAAACTGCCAAAAAACGCCGATTTGGTCGCCCGGCAAAACTAAAACCCGACTACACAAAAAACCGCACTCACGCATCCTAAACATCATCGGAGATGCTAAAAACATCCACAAGGTATCACAAATAAATTACCAAATAATTTTAGTAAAAACCTAGTAAGCACAAACTAGCAATTTTGGTGCAAAAATCGAAACTTAGCGATACGGTTATCACAATCCAACCACACAACAAGCAATCTACAAACACTATAATTACAACACATTAGCAAAGATTCAAAATTTATTTTCCATAAACAACCATTACTTTGAATTATATAACCTAGCAATTTTTAATCCAACTATATATGAAAACCTTAAATTAACACTAATTTATAACTCAATTAGCAAGTTAACCTTCTAGATTAGGTTAGCAAAACAACTAGATAACAAATTAGATTTAATCAACTAAATAATGGTTTCTAAACCCTAATTCAACTCATTTATCATGCTTCACAACTCACAATCCATACACAACCCTCTTCTAGATTTTGGTAAATTAGCAAACTTAATGCAATTTCACCCAAGTTTAACATAGATTAGGTTAATAGTAAGCCGCTTAAGCAAGGTAACCATAAAGATTAGTTAAGTAACAACTAGATTAACTACAAAACAATTCAATTAACTATCATGGCTTCAAAAACCCTAGTTTAATACAAACTATTCTTTTATAAACTAGATTAGAAATTAGTTAAACTTTTAACACTAAAACCATATACTTAAAGGAATTTAGCCAAAAGAAATTAACTTGATGGAAATTATACCTCAATTTGAGATCTAGCAAGAATAAATTTGCTCCAAATGATGGCCTCAAGCATCAAAATCCAAGCTAGGGAGGTGAAGGAAAAGAAAGATGAAGGATGGGTTTAATTTGTAAGCTTTAATTTGCAAATTTTGATGAATTAAACTTGAAGAATTTTGAAGAAAATGAGAAGAAAAGAGATGAAGAGGAGGGGTGCAGATTTCGGCCAGATAGGAGGTGAGGGGAGGGTGTGGGTGACTGGGGAAAAGTCATGAGTCAACTCTCCAAAAGTCAATGCACCATACCTTATCAAACTATATTTAAAATAAATCAATAAACCAACTAATTCAACTCAAGAAAGAAAACAAAAAATGAGTCCAGAAATTTCTGGACTTATTAAAGGTGGGGCTGTCCTAGGGCTGAGGGAAGAGAGAGAGGGGTTTTACAAAAGAAATTTTATGCAAAAAGACCCCCTACAAGTCAAAAATTGCAAGTTTTAGCTTAAAATTCAATAAATTCGTTTCCTATCACAAAAATTTGTTAAAAATCAAAATAAAATACTAAAAATTTATGTTTCAACTAGATTTTAATTATCATAATTTTAAAGATTAAAATTAGCCCGGAAAAATTTGTATTTATCGCTAAATTAATGTATTTTCTTACCGGCTTAAAATAATATAAAAAATTGAAAAATAGGGAAAAAATTTTAAACGACCAGAATTTCATAAGTAACTCATTACCTGCTAAAAACAAGCAATTACCTATCCATTTTAGGTATAATTAGCCCTAAACTGCAAAATAACGAGAAAGACGGTTTTCGAAAAAATACCGAATTTTCATCGAATTTCAGGAAAACACCAAAACGACTTTTCAAGACGCTACACTAGGTCATCGATTCATGAACTTGCTAGGGTTTACAAAACTCGTAGGACTCAAGAATCGTATTAAGATTTGTTACATCATCATTCTATTCATCGTCTCGACTCCTTAACGGGCGGAGTTTTACTCAAACATCACAACAAGAACAACAATTATAAATTGAGATCTAATCATGATGCAAGAATTAAAAGAAAGCAAGATTAAAGAATTTCACCTTTTATTTATATCAACAATTTCATTACATTCGCTCAAGAACTACAAGAGGAAGAACTCGATCGTCGATTTGGCTTCGCTCGTCTCCATGGGTCGCGGATCGGCTTGGATCACTTGCCCGATTGAAGATCGGCTCGGCTCCTAAAAGGTTGAAGGCTTCTCACTTGATTTGGTACTCAAGATCTTGAATTTAGAGTGGAATTAGGGTTAGGGTTTCGCACAAGCCTTGTCACTAGACTTGTGGAAGAAGATGAAGAATTGAAGAAGCCTAAAGATTAACTAGGATTGATTACCTAATGATTGATTAATGAACTATGAATCCCCTTAACCCTTAGATCTAGGCTCCTATTTATAGATATCCAAACCCTAGATCTAGGATTTCAAATTCTAAGTTTCCCTCCAAAAGTTTGTTGAGGAAATTTGAATTTCCCTCTAAAAGTTAGTTAGAGGAGAAGCTTCTAGATGTGATTAGTTAGGAGCTTAATTAGGATTAGCTTTACTTAATGATGTTTGCTGATCTGGCAGAAGACTCTGGAGAATTCTGAAATTTGACGTGTCAAAATGAGGTGTAGCCACTGAGAGATGAATTATGCACCAAAATTCAAGCGATGACGTGGCAAAAGCGCCGCGGTTCCGCGGCATAAGCTGGCTCCCGCCGCGGTTGCGCGGCGCTTTGGAGGCTTCAGGGCTTGGGCTCTCTGCAGTGGTCTTGGTCTGACAATTGGGCCTTTCTTTGATATGTTGATTTTTATATTTCCTTTTGAATTGCTACCAGATCTGAGATCATTGAGTTGGCGTATTTTTTATCAGCTCTTTTGGCTTTGCCCCTGCAATTTCCTGCACAAATCTCGACACAAGTGTTGCACAAATACAGAGATGATGCGATGCCATGAAAAGCGGCCAATTTCCCTTAAAGTGCAGGTTTTAAAGTCTAACACATGCAATCTGATATTTTACTACTGATTTGCTAATATATGAAATATGAATACCGAACACTTCTAAATAAGTGAAAATGATAGGGAAATTGCCGTGTTAAAAATACATTATTTTCGACTGATCATTGACCATAACCAAGGCGTAGTGTACGGCAGCTGATTAGTGCTTATCTGCAGCATATGATGTGATTTGATTAGGGTAGTCGTACGGCATTGTTGATCTTAGCCAAAGGTCGTATGGGTGGGTTTAATTTAATCAAGAAATAACGGGTTGAACTTGGCTAGCGCTTATGATTTGTTGACCATAGCCAAAGTCATAAGTCGCTAGGGGTAAAAACAGATATCGGAAATTTCAAGTGTTGAAATTTGCAATGAGATTGCATACCTTCTATGAGATAGTTAGATCCCGAAACCCACTGCGAGTAAGAGTTACTCCTGGAAGAGATTTCCACTTTACAATTAGCAAATCCAGTATGTGTCTGAGAAAGGTGTTAACGGGGTTATGCCCCTGCGAAAATGAGATTATGTAATTAGGTCCATGCGAAAACATGGGGAGACTCTCACGGAGTACCAATACCTGCCTGGCTGACCGATTGGCGAACTTGTAGGTTATAATTAATCCCGGCTAATCTTAACTTTTAGGATTTGAAGGAAGATTTGATAAAAAAAACAGTGGGAGCCATCCTGATTAGATAAGATAATAATCAATCTAATCTTGAAAAGAGCGCAAGCTAAAGTGTTTCCTTCTCCCTCTTTCCAGGTAGCGACCATGACACGCCTTAATCAAGATAATAATATGGATGTATTGATCGAACCCGTTTATTATACTGGGCTGGGAAACGTTGGTTCTGCTTTTTCTTATGATTGTCATAAATCTGAGCAAGGAATAGGAGAATATCAGGATTCCCTCGCAACCCGAACGAAGAAAGAGCATGATGATGCATCTTCTTCGGGGGTGTTCGTTACCGAGAACTATTTCTCAGTATACTCTACGTCCTGGGTATTGGATACCGGATCAGGATCCCACGTTTGTAATTGAAGGGTCCCGGCAGCGCCCCGGCCGTCGAAACACGGCTAAAATGCGGAACAAAAATTTCTAAAACCGGCGCTACCGTTACCCGATTTACGGATCGACCTTAAACCCTAAACAAGCAAACTAAGAATAGGTTAGAATCATTATACCGAGTTGATCCGTGTCCTTCGGTCTTCATTCCAAGTTCCTAGCGATTCCTTGATGTGGTTTGTTTGCCGGTCTTCCTTCGTCTTCGATGACCACCCGAGGGAAACGGCGCAAGCTCCAACCTCGTCAAACGAGGTAACCGACGCTCCAAAGTTTCTAGCGATGGAGAATCGAGGTGTATGGAAGTGTCACTACATTTTTCTTTCAAACCATGAGCTCAATAAGAAACTCAAGAAAAAGATGAAAGAGGTGATGAACTTTGGCATGAGCAAAAAGAAATTGGCTAAGTCCATTTTGTGAATTTGAGAGAGTGAGAGAGTGGGCAAAAATAATATCAATCCACTCAATCAAATGAGCACCCTCCACCAATATGTTGGCCGTCCCCCTTTCTCCCTCTCTCCAAAAAAAAATCATTTCCAATTAACCATTAAACAAATGCCACCATGCTTTGACCCATGCCACTCAACATATCCATGACCATACCTCCTTTTCCACCTCATTTATAAAAAAACAAATGAATTTCCATAATTGAAAATCATATAAATGAGGTGGCATCATCTAGAAGCTATTCCGTAGAAAATACGGAATACTTCCCGGTACATGTATCAAAATACATATACACGTATTCGTATAAAAATATGAATAGCCAAGAGAGAAAACGAATAGTGAATAATAATACTAGAATACATATATATAAATACATATGTAAATTATTAAATCAAAACCTGATTTAATAAACTGGCTTAATCCTAAGCCGCTAGTATTATCAACCGTCCAATTAAAATCTGCGCAGCAAGTGCACATATTTAATCAGACATCTGTATGTATCAACATACCTCATGTACACCATATCGCCTGAACCGTAAATACTCGTCAATACGCTGGCAGTGGGTTTAACCACAAGCACGTCAGCGGCACTAGCTGTATGTAACGGCTACCCAGGTATTGAGTGAAAGGGAGGCCGACGAGCAAACTCATGCAGAACCCCTACTGAGCCTGACAGTGACAATATCCGTACAGTCCGGTCTGTTCGTCTAAGAGTATCGCATATCGAATCTAGAGGGTGGATAAAGTCAGACCCCCAACAACGCGATATTTAGTGTCGGTATGAAACCCATCACCACCTGAGAAACTATCGATCCTGGATCGATAATTCTCGTCCACCGTGGCCACGGATTTATGGTGATGGCCATCTGTACATAACGCGACATCAGCCCCCAATACCGGGAGAGACGAATCCCCGATGATCCGATCACTACCTCCATATGGCTCGGAACTGTACCCAACTAAAACCTGTTTGCACGACTCCTTTGAGACGTGGTAGGGTAGTAATCAAAGCACAGTGGGAACTCACACGAGACAAATGACGATCTCAGGTCGACAGACTAACCTGTACACATGTCACCTGGGAACTGCTATCTGACAATAGGTATAATACCAACTAGCAGGTTCCCGGCGAGTCCGTCCAGTGTACTCATAACCTAATGAGCACCTGTATACTATCTTAGGTGAACAAACTAACACCAATGGCTTGTGAGACCTGGCCACCGCCCCTCCTTGGGGTCTCGATCAGTATACAGTAGTCTACACTGGAGTATCGATACCTGGTCTCGATACTCCCACGACTAAGGACATTTAAGGATGTGCTTAAAGACCCCAGCTCCCACATATATGATCGCCATCATAATGCTAGAAGTCAAGCAAGAATCCTATGGGCTTTATCAACATGATGAAGAAAAACCAGATAGCATACTATCATCTTGAGTAATACTGTTTTATCGGTATAGGTCCTCACTCAATCATCATGATCACAAGTCCTCGACTATGATAATTGCCTTGAGGGTACTATAGCCAACAATCTCCCACTTCCACTTAAGGCCAATTATTGCGATGTCGCATATTCACAGCCCGTGTGATACCGAACACCCAACTTCTCTACTAATCAGTTTCGCAAAACCCGTTTGCGAAAATGATTGCGTTCGATAAATAGCCTTAGTGAGTGGATCCGCTCCAATGTTTCTTTCTGTATCTCTCTTAATCTCAACTTCGCGGAGAAAACTATCTCCCGAAATGAGCAATACTTGTCTTAGAATTTTTCTCGATGTCTGATGGGACCCAGTTCACCAATGAACTCCAAATCCAGGAAACTACGTAGACTATATCGACCACTAAATTTAATCAGTATCCTGCGCCACGCCTTTCCTCAGTATCCGTTTGGACCACCTGTCCAACATACTATCCCTCAAAAGAGGGAAAACTATAACTCTGACAGTCACTCTGTCATCCAGGTCACCTTGGAAGCTTGAAATGATAACCGTCTCCAAAGGAGGTTGCCGTAATCATTCCCTAGAACATCCATTTATGTTCAGAAAGCTCTTCCCAATGTTTCTCCAGGATTAGATTAATATATCTGCTTATTGCATCTAGTGCAAAAACAATATCTGGTGTGGTACTTGACATTTCATGATTAACTCAATTGCCTAAGCAAGTGATATGCTAATCATGCAGGTCCCTCTCCCCTTTAGTCTGTAAGACACCTTTAGAGAGGTTGACTCCATCACCTGCTGGTACACCACCATGCCATGAGTCGTCCATGTAATGTCAAAGTACCCAGATTAGGATACTTCCCAAATCTAGATCTAAAACCATAGGTCTAGTAACCAGAAACCATGATATTACATCCATATCCTGTGTAGAGAAACAACTTTGTGACAACAATAGTACAACCGATCGTAGTATAGGAATATCTCTTCCTATAAAATGCATGTCATCCCAATACCCGGACATCACTCTCTACCACCTTCTTACCAGATCCATCTCCTATTCTGATGAGGTCAAAGCCTATGACTGTCACATCAAAATTAGATGATCTATTTCCTCTATACCTGCTTTAGTCTATAAATAGACATAAGCTACTTGCCCACTATTCTTCCGCTGCTCACACTGACTACAACAACCCTCTGGCAGAGTCATATAGACGTGCACTTCTAAAGCTTGTTTAGAACGACGCTATACTCATCCTCCTATCGGGTCTTATAGTCTAGAACATCAGCAAAGGGCAAGTTTGGGTAAACAAGAACCTCCCTGTCACCGTCTCTGAGAAGATCGAAGTACCTCTCGGGTGCCTGAGGTTACTCACCAAATCTGCCGAGTGGCTAATGGAACATCAAATCCAATTGAATCCTAAGGTTTTATTAAATTTCCAGTAATCGTTTGTGGTTCCGGAATAACTTCCAGTTCTACCATACTCCCACTTCTGTTTTCTGAAAAAAAATCCATTTTATTTAATACTGTGGCGTGTCAAGAACAATATAAATATTGATCTTCCTGATGGTAGAAAGTTAGCCCTCATCAAAGCCCGGGATAACCCACAAACAGCCATTACTGAAACGTGCCTTGAGTTTATCCGGATTCTGGTTTTAAGCATCAGCCGGACAACTCCTTATACCTTAACATCGTCAGGATATAAATTGATTCTATATATATCTAATATAGAAAACAAAAGCACTAATTTAATTTGAACCAGATTCAAAATCATGCAGCTGTCTCCAGTGCATATCAATCAAATGGAAAGAGGACAATCAGCATTACTCATCTAGGAGTGCATCCATATATGAGTAACCCAATAGAGAAGCAAGTTCTCAAAATCATTACTATTAACTGAATACCAAACACAAGTATCTACATCTTCGACTTCCTCGAAGAATCCTGATACTTACAACAAATGGTTTTCTACTTTATTCATATACCGATAACTTCTGAATATCTGGACCTTGCATTTCAACGAAATACATGTCCAGAATTGGAGAAGTCATAAGTAAACATAATATAGTACAAGTACCAACTCCTTTGTCCTAATGGACACTGGACAACATACAATACTTTGTATAAGTCCCATGAGTTCAACAACTCAAACCATGTGCGTCGTAGGTTAAAAAACTGTAGTATGGTTAAGAAGAATTACACCGCTGTTTAATGTACCTTACCTAATCACCAACCGATATAGGTAAATGTCACAGACTTAATATCAAAAAGATATGTCTCACTTTATAAAAATAAACGTACAGATATATCAGTTTGAAATTGGTGCATAACAACGGATATTCAAATCCATATATTTGCCATCCGGCAAAATCCAGATGATTTCCTCAAATATCACCAATTACATCGAATTCCGATATAATGAGGATCTAATCACCCAATTCCTTATATCTTACTCCCACTCACCATCCGTAATAACATAAAGATGTGAGAAACTGATCTGGTAAATACATACCCTGGAGTTAGATTCCAACTGGGAAAACAGTTATCAATTAAAATCGCACAGTGAAACTGAAACATGAAAATGTTTCGAAGTGGTTTACTGGTATTCCTAGTAACGCCTCTTCCATTATCCAGATTCACGACAGTAACCATATACTATACATTCCCTCACTGCAATCCTCTTTATTATGTTTTTACTTATTACCTTCTGTACACCTTCTTTAAGCTAACTTGTTTTCTTCTTTCCCTACCCTTCGGCACCAGCCTAAGGTTTGGAAGAAAACTATCCAATAAGCGTAATAGGTGTACTCTCCTAATCCTAGGAGCCCTCGCAACCTGGGAGAAGGTAAAGAGAAAAGACATCTGAATAATCCTATTCTTTTTCTCCTGAACCAGAATCCATCCTCGAAAAAGTTCCTTCGAGTTCGTATGAAAATATACGATGGATTTATCCAATGGAAGTGGATATCCGTAGTGATACAGAGTGTCCTAGAGAAATGCAAAGTGGATGTAGGAGTGGCAGGGGTATACATGGTCTTTGTCATGAATGGTGGTGATCACAATTTTCTTTGCCATTATTCTAATCCCTTTATATGTCTTTACTTATTACCTTCTGTACACCACAGTTAAGCTTGTTGGTTTTCTTCCTTCCCTACCGTTCGGCACCTGCCTATGGTTTGGAGGAAGACTATCCATTAAGCTCAATAGGTGTACCCTCTCCTAATCCTAGGAGCCCTCACAACCTGAGAGAAGGTAAACAGAAAAGACAACCAAATAATCCTATTCAATCTCTCCAGAACCAGAATCCATCCTCGAAAAAGTTCCTTCGAGTTCGCATGCAACTATACGATGGATTTATCCAATGGAAGTGGATGTTCGTAGTAATACGGGGTGTTCTGGAGAAATGCAAAGGTGTTATAGAAGTGGCAATAATGTATGTGACACCGTGACATTCCAAAAGTCAAAGTGTTATTAGAAGGTTCGATAAACTTGGTTTCATGAGTTTTAGTCAAAGTCCGGGTCATAGTCGCAGCCAGAGAGAGATAGAAAAAACACTCAGTGTGCACTCTAACCTAGATCAGAATGGTTGATCATTTTATCTAATTTGGATGGCTCCCACTATTTCCTCGAATTCTCCTCCAAACCTAAAAGGAGAATTAGTCGGATTCACCCGAGCAGTAATCCTACTCATCAGTGGTAATCGGGATCCAACTATCATTGCACGATAACTTGATGGAAGCCACTCAAGTCACCACACTCCAGAAGGTATGCGCAAGCCTGGCATGTTTCCTGTATGTTTGAAACTCCCGATATGATTTTTACCCCTAGGACTCAAGTGACCTTGACAATGCCAATATATCAAAGAGTCCTAGTCAAGTTCAACCCATCATTATCTTGATTTCATTAAACCCACCCGTATGAGCCCTTGACAATGCCAACATAACCGTACGACTGTCCTAACCAATCCACATATCTATGCGACAGAAAAGCATTATAGAGCTACCGCACACTACGCCTCGGCAATGCACGACATACGTAGCACGAATACTAAGAAATACTAATCTGAAATGACGTAGGGCTATGGCTGGTTTTTGGCAAAAAACCTTTAACGTAATGTACTTGATATCGTTGAAGGAATCGAAGTGGTTTTATAAATTTATAGTGGCGAAAATTTTTGCTAAAGAGGTCACTCCCGGTGAAGGGATCTCGGCTCTTTCCCCGTCGAATGGGGTGCAGGATATCCCAAACTGAATACCACGATGCAAAGCAAAAATAATCGACTATAGTAAAGTTATTACGTTGACGCAAACTTTTACCCAAGGGGTCACTCCTGATGAAGGGATCTCGGCCCTTGCCTCGTCGAATGAGGTGCAGGATATTCCAAAATGAATACCACGATGCAAAGCAAAAATGTACGTCTGTAATGTCAGTTTTTAAAAAACTTGGTTCCAACAACATCATATATAGGTTTCTTTTATCCTTGCATTGATAAGAATCTATGCAGTCCCATCAATTAATCATACCAGAAAAGAACGAAAATAAAATGTACGTATATGTCATCCGCATTCGCTACTGGGTCCCGTCATCAGCCGTTAGGTTACTTAACTAACGACAGAGTGGGGAATGGGCTAGCATGGGTGCAAAACATATATAACATCTACTAGTATATATAAATATATATATAACATTCGTCTCAGGCATGATATAAAGCAACATCACAGAAACATCACAGAAACAACACAGAATGGTGGATAATCTGGAGCCCGAGGTTTCACTTGAGCCGCAAGTGATACCCGACGTTCCCTGTCATGTGGATAGCCTGTGCAATGAAACCTAGACCCCTACGAGCGAGGCAAGTTGCCCGCCGAAACCAGAAGCGAGGCAGCCCCCTTCAGCAACGTGAATGGACCACCCAGCACTTCACGAAATCCGGAAACTTGAGCACCCCTCCTGGGTCAACCTATACCCCCTATGAGTGCGGCGAATAGCCCGCCAATTCTAAAGTAAAGTCCCTGCGTCTGAACGCCATGAGATGCGGACCAGTTGCCCTCTAGAACACGGCTATTCATGCACTCCACCGCGGGGTAATCCTAGTACAGAAAATAAAATAATATACAAGGATGACATCGACCTCAGCCCGGTCGTGCCCCAAAAGAATAATATACAAACGGGAATTGATGGCAGTCCACATGTCGGATGCTCTGTAAGTCGATGTAGTACACCCCAGTACTTGTGGGGAGGCGGAATTTTCAAAAACGATCAAGTTTAAAGAACGAACATCGACTAACCGCTTGAATCGAAGCTAAACTATAAATAACCGTACACAAAGAGTTTCTTATCTATTGTGTTTAGGGATTATACCTTACGAAACCTGTCCTTCGTCTTTGTGTCCTCCTTGGTTCTCCTCGACCTTCTCTAGGTAGTAGACGATCCACCCGAGAGCAAAACACCAAGCTAAACCTCTATCTTGAGGTAACTAATCTACTTTGATTGCTAATCAAAGAAGAAAGGATGATATAGAGTGAAGGTAATGGATGTTTAAGTCTAACTAAACCTTTGATCTCAACACATGAGGATTAAGGATTAGTCTCTTGAAGATGAGAGCTTGAGGAGAGAGAATGTGAGATAAGATAATGAGATGAGAGAGAGTGTATCATAATATATTATGAAGCATTCTTATTTTAGAATAATGAATAAAAGAAATGAATAAGCATGCTTCATAAATGAAAAGAGGTGATTCATTAACATGAGTCATTAAGCATTTATGGTGCATTAATGACCATGATGAATCACCCTCATGACTCACTAATCTTATCCAAAGCTTATGTCACCTTAACCTCCTTAGTCACATCTTCTAGAAGCTTCTCGTACAATTACGAGAACGCCCCTCCAATCCGCAAAAATACGGAAAAACTTTAGACTGTAAAAATCCAATAACCGGATACCAGTAACTGGCTTAAACCAAAGCCGACTGGTAAAAACTGTCCGAAAGTCGTACGTGCGTAAACGCACGTATGCGTCCAAACCCTTTGTCGCAAAACCATGCGACCTCTATATCGTTTCGCCTGGAGTAGGAAACTCTCTGTGTGGGACTCTAGAGACTCGACTACTACGCTGGCAGTAGGTTTAACCACAGACCGCAAGCGGCACTAGCTGTACATAACGGTCCCCAGGTAGTTGTCGATAAGAAGGCCGATGAGGAAACCCATCCGAACTCCTACTGAGTCTGATGTGACAATCTCCATACAGTCCGGTCCGTTCGTCCAAGACTATCGCATATCGGGCCTAGGGGGGCGGCAAGCGTCATTCCCCTAATAGCGGTATAAGTCGTGTCGGAGTGAAGCCCATTACACTCTGAGAAACTACTGGAACCTACCAGTAAATCTCGCTTGCCCTGGCCAGGGACTTTGCGTAATGGCTCTCTGACACAGCACGATATCTACTCCCAATACCGGGAGGGACGAATCCTTTCTAACCGCCACTGCCTCCAAGTGCTCGGGACTGCACCCAACTGCTACCTGTTTGCACGACTCCTTTGAGCCGTGGTAGGGTAGCAATCTAAGAACAGTGGGACACACTCGAGGCGAAGTGGCAGTGTCAAGTCTGCGGACTACGCTGTACTCATGTCACCTGGGAACTGCTTACTGACGACTGGTATCAAACCAACCAACAGTTCCCTGTGAGTCCTGTCCGGTGTACCCGTAACCTAACGAGCACCTGCATACTATCTCCAGTACGACGTACTGACGGCTGTGGGACAGACCATCTCCCCAACTGGGATGAGAAACGTACACACTAGTCTACTCCGGATATCGATGCTCTGTCTCGATAATCCAACGACCAGGGACCTGAATAAGGATGTGCTTGTAGACTACCCAGCCCCCACTAGTGTGACTGCCATCACAACGCTGGTAGACAAGCAAGATCCTAAGAGCTCTATCAATACGTACACTCACATATTAAGATAGAAAAACCAAGTAGCATACTACCATGTTTAGCAAGACTGTTATATACATGTCAATATCCCAAGCTTCCATTAAGTAATATACAAACTAGTATGATACAGTAATGGCCTTCTAGGGCATAAACACTAACAATCTCCCACTTGCACTAGGGCCAAGTACTGGCATATCGTAGACCAATGATCTCGAGTAGCCTCTCGAACTGAATCTGAGGAAGGGCCTTCGTGAATGGATCAGCAATGTTCTCTTCAGAAGCAACTCTCCGAACCTCGATCTCCTGACGATCAATGATCTCCCTGATCAGGTGATACCGCCTCAAGATGTGTCTGGACTTCTGATGGGACCTTGGTTCCTTCGCTAAAGCTATAGCTCCGTTGTTGTCGCAATACAGAGGTATTGGATCAACTATGGTACGAACCACCTGAAGTTCTGTTAGGAACTTCTTCATCCAGACAGCTTCTTTTGCAGCATCGCAAGCAGCTATGTACTCCGCTTCCATCGTTGAGTCAGCAACGGTGTCCTGCTTGGAACTCTTCCTACAGACCGCCCCTCCATTGAGGGTAAAGACATAACCCGATATGGACTTGGAGTCATCCTTGTCACTCTGGAAGCCGGAATCAGCATAGGCCTCCATCTTGAGGTCCTTTCCGCCGTAAACCAAGAACATCTCCTTAGTCCTCCTCAGGTACTTGAGAATGTTCTTTACTGCTATCCAGTGATTCTCCCCTGGGTTTGCCTGATACCGGCTTACAACGCTCAATGCGTATGCTATATCTGGTCTGGTACATAACATCGCATACATTATAGAGCCTACCGCAGAAGCGTAGGGTATAATCGACATGCGTTCCCTTTCCAAATCAGTCTTGGGAGACATCTCTTTGGAGAGGGTGATTCCGTGACAAGCCGGTAGGTTACCGCGCTTAGAATCTTCCATACTGAATCTTTTCAATATGGTGTCTATGTACCTGGACTGTGAAAGTCCCAACATCCTCTTTGATCTATCACGATAGATCTGGATCCCCAGAATGTAGGTGGCATCACCCAGGTCCTTCATGGAGAATTTCCGTGACAAGAATCTTTTGACTGACTGTAGCATAGGAATATCATTTCCTATTAGGAGAATGTCATCCACGTACAAGACGAGGAATACAACAACTCTCCCTACAATCTTACTGTATATGCATGGTTCATCTGGATTTTTGATAAAGTCGAATTCTTTGACAGTATCGTCAAAACAGATGTTCCAACTCCGCGATGCCTGCTTTAGTCCATAAATGGATTTAAGCAGCTTACATATTTTACCGCTGCTCCCACTCTGATTGAAACCCTCTGGCTGATCCATATAGACGCTCTCTTCTAAATTTCCATTCAGAAAAGCCGTCTTTACGTCCATCTGCCAGATTTCATAATCATGGAAGGCAGCAATAGCAAGAAGGACCCGAATGGATTTGAGCATAGCCACTGGAGAAAAAGTTTCGTCATAGTCCAAACCAGGTCTTTGACGAAAACCCTTTGCAACAAGTCTAGCCTTATAGGTTTCCACCTGTCCATCTACACCAATCTTTTTCTTGAAGATCCATTTGCATCCTATGGGTTTTACCCCATCTGGAGCAAAGTCCAAAGTCCATACTTTGTTGGTGTACATGGACTCTATTTCGGTCCGCATTGCATCTAGCCATCGTACCGAGTCGCCGCTCTGGATGGCCTGCTGGAAGTCAGTAGGTTCATCATCATCTATGATGCAATCCTCTCTATCCCCATCAATAAGAAAACCGTAGTATCTCTCAGGCGGATGAGACGGCCTACTACTCCTGCGGAGGGGTGCGGGAATGTTCTGTTCTTCTTGAACCTCTGGTTCTACCAAACTTTCAGTAGAAGTTTGTGGTTCTGGAATTTCTTCCAGTTCTACTACGCTCCCACTCTTCTGATTTTCCAAAAATTCAGTTTCTAAGAAGCGGGCATGACGAGAAACAAAAACCTTTTGTTCCTCTGCGTAATAGAAACAATATCCTGTAGAGTTCTTCGGATATCCCACAAACTTACACTCTACTGAGCGTGCCTCGAGCTTGTCCGGATGCTGCTTTTTTAGAAAAGCTGGACATCCCCATGTCTTCAGGTACTGAAGATGGGGTTTCTTCCCACTCCACATCTGATATGGCGTGGTAGGCACAGTCTTGGTTGGAACCTTTTTCAAAAGATATGCTGCTGATTCTAGCGCATACCCCCAGAAAGATTGCGGTAACTCAGCATTACTCATCATGGATTGTACCATATCCAATAGGGTTCGATTCCGTCTCTCCGATACACCATTATGCTGTGGAGTGTATGGAGGAGTAAGCTGAGAGAGAATTCCTTTCTCTTTTAGGTAACCTAGGAACTCGGCACTTAAGTATTCTCCACCTCGATCAGATCTCAGTGTCTTAATACTTTTGCCTGTTTGGTTTTCCACTTCATTCTTGTATTCTTGGAATTTCTCAAAGGCCTCGGATTTATGCTTCATCAAGAAGATATGTCCATACCTAGAGAAATCATCCGTAAAAGTAATGAAGTAGGAATAACCTCCTCGTGCATGTGTAGACATCGGACCGCACACGTCACTGTGTACGAGTCCTAAGAGCTCGCTCGCTCTTACTCCGTGTCCAGAAAACGGAGTCTTTGTCATCTTTCCCATGAGACAAGATTCCCAAGTGGCATAAGATTGATATTCGAACGGATTCAAATATCCTTCTCTATGTAACTTCGTTAACCGTGTTTCATTGATGTGACCTAGTCTACAATGCCATAAGAAAGCCTGATTTACTTCTGGAGACTTTCTTTTAAGTGTGTTCTGGACATTGAAAACCTGAGCTTGATTTAATACGTATATACCGTCATCTAATGTACCGGACCCAATCAGAACTTGATTTAGGTGGATGTGAACTACATCGCTTACGAATGTAAAGTCATATCCCTCTCTTGAAAGTGAGGACACTGATATGATATTACAAGTCAAACTAGGTACATACAGACAGTTACGTATAATCAATATCTGCCCACTTGTCAAACCTAGGCGATATTCTCCCACGGATTCAGCATCCACGCTCATTCCGTTTGCAACTCTGAGAGACAAATCACCTATCCTTATAACTTTACGGTTTCTCAAAGCATGTAACGAATTACAGATATGAGATCCTGCTCCGGTATCTAGTACCCAGGAAGTAGAGTTAATTGACAAACAGTTCTCAATTACAAACACACTTGAGGCTGAAGCCACAACATGCTTCGTATCCTGGCTACTGGCTTCCAAAGCCCTGCAATCCTTCTGCCAATGTCCATTCCCACAACAATAGGAATATCCCTCCTTACCTATACCAAGTCCCAAAACTGTTTCTCTTCCCTTTCCTCTTACTTTGCTGACACCGTATATCGGCTTTGTAGAGGTCTTCTTCTTTTCATCCTTTGCTTTCGCCTTGGATGAAGAAGAAGAAGGTCCCCTATTTAGCAGAGCTTGTGTCTCCCTGGTTTCTTTCAGGGTGTAAGTAGAGGGTAGGGACTGTGGAAATAAGTCAGTATATGACCTGTTTCCCAACGTGGTCTCCAGGTCCTTGAGCTCATCAATATAGCTAGTCATCGTAAGGACGTCGTCCCTTACAGATGACCCGTCAGACGACCTCGCTTGAATTAATTCGTTCGAGGCCTCATATCTTGCGATATGAGATTGCTCTCTATATAAATCTTTGTTATGGAGAAAGATGGAAACAGAATCCATCTTCTCGTGCTGCTTCTGGTATATACCATCAACTGAAGCCAACACGAGGCACTTGGCTTTCGTTTTATTCTTTTCCTTTGTCTGACGGATATCCATATCCGTGACGGTGGAAACTGGACCTGGGACGGTAGGATCTTGAATAGTAATAGGGTGGTCCAGCTTGTCATAGGCAATGGTCATCTGGACAGACCTTTGCCAGTCATATAAGTTAGATTCAGTCATCTTGTTATCTAGATGTAACCTAGTCATGGTCACAAGGTCGCTGCAATGAGAGAGAGAGAAGAAAACACTTTAGCATGATGCTCTTGCAAGTTTAGAGTGGTTTTTAATTTATCTAAACTGGATGGCTCCCACTGTTTTTCGAATTCTTCCTCAAACCATAAAAGAAGAATTAGCCAGGACTATTCTCACCGTACAATACTTGCTTAACCGTTCAGCCAGGCCAGTGTCGATACTTCGAGGGAGGTTTTCCAACGCTTTCGCGAAGTTCCTTAATTAAATAACCTCTTTTCTCTGGGGGCGTAACCCCGCTGACACCTTTCTGGACACCTACTAGGTTTATAGCATTGATCGTTAAGTGACGAATATCCTGATAAGTAGCATACACTCACAGTAGGATCGGGATCCAAATATCATCGTATGATAATGTTGAAGGAATCCTACCAACATTCATCAAACTCCAAATGGTATGCATCTCTTTGCAAATTTCAGTTTCTTTAGAAATTCCCGATATAAGTTTTTGCCCCATGCTCTTATGACCTTGACGTATACCAACAAATCATAAGTCACATGTCAAGTTCTGCCCATCATTATCTTGTTAATTTGAACCCACCCGTATATACCCTTGACGTATGCCAACAAGGTAATGCGACTGTCCCAAACCAACACATCTATCTATGCAACAAATGAATACCCCAGCAGCTACCAAACACTATGCCTTGACGTATGCCAACAAGCATAGCTTGAATACTACTGACTATCCATAAGAAATGACGGAGGGCTACGACTGGTTTTGGCGAAACCGTGAACGTAGTGAACTTGATATATTCGAAGGAACCTTGATAGCTTTTAAAAGGAGTGGTTAAGTCTCCGCATTTAAAAATATCTGTTTTAAAAATAACCGAGTGGTTTCTTTTAAATTGTTCCAACGATTTAAACTTGGGTTTGTTTTTCTTTGCATTATAGATAATGCGTCCCATCATTAACCTATCATTGCAGAAAACAACGAAAATACAACGTCCTCTTATGTCATCCGTATTCGCCACGGGGTCCCGTCATGACCCGTTAGGTTACTTAACTAACGACAGAGCGGGGGCTGGGCTAGCGCGGGTGTAAAACATAAGTGATGTCTAAATAGCTATCATAAATATAGATATTTTACATTCGTCTGACGCAATGATATTCATTCCAGAACATAGATAAACAATATTGGATTTGCAAGCAATCTGTATTTCTTTTGAGCCTGCAAGAAAAGACAGATTACACAGTTGTGATGAATAGCCGATACCCCACCCTAGACCCCTACGGGTACGGCAAACTACCCGCCCGGCAGTTTGTGTACCCCACCTTGGGTCATTCCTAGGAGCAAAAACAGTAAAATGAAATAATACAACGGTGGCTACAACCGCAACCTGGAAGTGCCCCGCAAAAATAATATTACAACAAATTACATTTACAACAAATGAATTAAACAATAACCCATTGCAAACCCCGGCTATACACCACAACAGTCCAATACAGTTTATATGCACAAACAGATATAACCATTACAGAAATGTGCAACCCCCTGCCAACCGACATACTAGCAGTTAGGGGAGGTTTACGAACACATAAAACAATCACAGATATAATCCAACATGCAAATACTGTACAATTTCGATCGATTAAACAACATCAATATTGCTCCAAAATCTGCTCTGTTAAACAGTAACCTGAGCAAATATTAAATATTCCAGAAAACTCCAAATACCAGAGAGGACCCACCCACGAAATACGAGTCCATGACTCGGCAACTCGGCCGCGGAACCGCGGCGGATCGGTGGTATCCGCCGCGCTTCCGCGGCGATTTAGCCGATTCATGGGCTCGAATTTCTTGGGTGTTCTTCTGGACTCTTTACAAGCTCTCTGCACTCACCTTAAAAATTTTAGGACATCATTTTAACTTCGACAGAAACTTGACAGATTTAGGGTTTTCCGGCTTCGTTTTTCCGTTCGAAATTCGTACAAATTTGCAATCAAGTTATTTAGTGTTTAGCGAGGCTCTGATACCACTGTAAGTCGATGTAGTACACCCCAGTACTTGTGGGGAGGCGGAATTTTCAAAAACGATCAAGTTTAAAGAACGAACATCGACTAACCGCTTGAATCGAAGCTAAACTATAAATAACCGTACACAAAGAGTTTCTTATCTATTGTGTTTAGGGATTATACCTTACGAAACCTGTCCTTCGTCTTTGTGTCCTCCTTGGTTCTCCTCGACCTTCTCTAGGTAGTAGACGATCCACCCGAGAGCAAAACACCAAGCTAAACCTCTATCTTGAGGTAACTAATCTACTTTGATTGCTAATCAAAGAAGAAAGGATGATATAGAGTGAAGGTAATGGATGTTTAAGTCTAACTAAACCTTTGATCTCAACACATGAGGATTAAGGATTAGTCTCTTGAAGATGAGAGCTTGAGGAGAGAGAATGTGAGATAAGATAATGAGATGAGAGAGAGTGTATCATAATATATTATGAAGCATTCTTATTTTAGAATAATGAATAAAAGAAATGAATAAGCATGCTTCATAAATGAAAAGAGGTGATTCATTAACATGAGTCATTAAGCATTTATGGTGCATTAATGACCATGATGAATCACCCTCATGACTCACTAATCTTATCCAAAGCTTATGTCACCTTAACCTCCTTAGTCACATCTTCTAGAAGCTTCTCGTACAATTACGAGAACGCCCCTCCAATCAGCAAAAATACGGAAAAACTTTAGACTGTAAAAATCCAATAACCGGATACCAGTAACTGGCTTAAACCAAAGCCGACTGGTAAAAACTGTCCGAAAGTCGTACGTGCGTAAACGCACGTATGCGTCCAAACCCTTTGTCGCAAAACCATGCGACCTCTATATCGTTTCGCCTGGAGTAGGAAACTCTCTGTGTGGGACTCTAGAGACTCGACTACTACGCTGGCAGTGGGTTTAACCACAGACCGCAAGCGGCACTAGCTGTACATAACGGTCCCCAGGTAGTTGTCGATAAGAAGGCCGATGAGGAAACCCATCCGAACTCCTACTGAGTCTGATGTGATAATCTCCATACAGTCCGGTCCGTTCGTCCAAGACTATCGCATATCGGGCCTAGGGGGGCGGCAAGCGTCAGTCCCCTAATAGCGGTATAAGTCGTGTCGGAGTGAAGCCCATTACACTCTGAGAAACTACTGGAACCTACCAGTAAATCTCGCTTGCCCTGGCCAGGGACTTTGCGTAATGGCTCTCTGACACAGCACGATATCTACACCCAATACCGGGAGGGACGAATCCTTTCTAACCGCCACTGCCTCCAAGTGCTCGGGACTGCACCCAACTGCTACCTGTTTGCACGACTCCTTTGAGCCGTGGTAGGGTAGCAATCTAAGAACAGTGGGACACACTCGAGGCGAAGTGGCAGTGTCAAGTCTGCGGACTACGCTGTACTCATGTCACCTGGGAACTGCTTACTGACGACTGGTATCAAACCAACCAACAGTTCCCTGTGAGTCCTGTCCGGTGTACCCGTAACCTAACGAGCACCTGCATACTATCTCCAGTACGACGAACTGACGGCTGTGGGACAGACCATCTCCCCAACTGGGATGAGAAACGTACACACTAGTCTACTCCGGATATCGATGCTCTGTCTCGATAATCCAACGACCAGGGACCTGAATAAGGATGTGCTTGTAGACTACCTAGCCCCCACTAGTGTGACTGCTATCACAACGCTGGTAGACAAGCAAGATCCTAAGAGCTCTATCAATACGTACACTCACATATTAAGATAGAAAAACCAAGTAGCATACTACCATGTTTAGCAAGACTGTTATATACATGTGAATATCCCAAGCTTCCATTAAGTAATATACAAACTAGTATGATACAGTAATGGCCTTCTAGGGCATAAACACTAACATGCTCGCCCCGCAATATCAAATGTACAAATAAAATAAAAACTGTACTATCATTGCACTACTATCTATCCACCACGACGATCCAACTAACATCACAGCACATTACAGAACATCAACGTGAATGTCACGTTCGCAAACCCGTCTAAAAGACATATAGCAATTAGACGAGTTTACCGATCAAATGACATTCACGGTCGCAGATAGAAATGTAAGTACTGATAAACGCACACTTAAATATCGATCGACAAAATTCCAAATTGTCCCCAATAGCAATAACAACACTGCACAGAAAACTGGGCCAAAACAGAATATCACAAAAAAAACTTAATTCCAAGTCAGTAGGCAACAGGAAAAATTTTAAACCCTATCGCCACTAAATGGCCGCGGAACCTCCGCCAAAAGGGGGTAACTGCGGCGGTTCTGCGGCGCTTTGAAAGCTTCAGAAGCTCAAATTTTTTCTGTGCCCACAGATTCGCCTGCACGGATTTTTAAGCTACTGCAAATAATTTTTTGAACACTTTTGAAAAACGACAAAGAACAGATAATTGGAATCGTGTTTTTGGAAATTTCTGTCGATCGATCTTTCAAGCACGTTTAACCAAGCTAGTAAGAGGTTTAAAGTGTGGCTCTGATACCATGAAGGGTCCCGGCAGCGCCCCGGCCGTCGAAACGCGGCTAAAATGCGGAACAAAAATTTCTAAAACCGGCGCTACCGTTTTCCGATTTACGGATCGACCTTAAACCCTAAACTAGCAAACTAAGAAGTGGTTAGAATCGTTATACCGAGTTGATCTGTGTCTTTCGGTCTTCCTTCCAAGCTCCGAGCGATTCCTTGATGTAGTTTGTTTGCCGGTCTTCCTTCGTCTCCGATGATCCACCCGAGGGAAACGACGCAAGCTCCAACCTCGTCAAACGAGGTAACCGACGCTCCAAAATCGCTAGCGATGGAGAATCGAGGTGTATGGAAGTGTCACTACATTTTTCTCTCAAACCATAAGCTCAATAAGAAACTCAAGAAGAAGATGAAAGAGCTGATGAACTTTGGCATGAGCAAAAAGAAATTTGCTATGTCCATTTTGTGAATTTGAGAGAGTGAGTGAGTGGGCAAAAATAATATCAATCCACTAAATCAAATGAGCACCCTCCACCAATATGTTGGCCGGCCCCCTTTCTCCCTCTCCCCAAAAAAATCATTTCCAATTAACCATTAAAAAAATGCCACCATGCTTTGACCCATGCCACTCAACATATCCATGACCATA
Source organism: Agapanthus africanus (assembly GCA_030015575.1). Lineage (NCBI taxonomy): Eukaryota > Viridiplantae > Streptophyta > Magnoliopsida > Asparagales > Amaryllidaceae > Agapanthus > Agapanthus africanus. Next base: position 225,464,339 of record JASDDO010000029.1, read on the forward strand.
CCTCCTTTTCCTCCTCATTTATAAAAAAACAAATGAATTTCCATAAATGAAAATCATATAAATGAGGTGGCATCATCTAGAAGCTATTTCGTACAAAAATACGGAATACTTCCCAGTACATGTATCAAAATACATATACGCGTATTCGTACAAAAATATGAATAGCCAAGAGAGAAAACGAATAGTGAACAATAATACTAGAATACATATATATAAATACATATGTAAATTATTAAATCAAAACCTGATTTAATAAACTGGCTTAATTCTAAGCCGCTAGTATTATCAACCGTCCAATTAAAGTCTGCGCAGCAAGTGCACATACTTAATCGGACATCTGTATGTATCAACATACCTCATGTGCACCATATCGCCTGAACCGTGAAAACCCTCTGTGTGGGACTCTAAAGACTCGTCAATACGCTGGCAGTGGGTTTAACCACAAGCACGTCAGCGGCACTAGCTATACGTAACGGCTACCCAGGTATTGAGCGAAAGGGAGGCCAATGAGCAAACTCATGCAGAACCCCTACTGAGCCTGACAGTAACAATATCCGTACAGTCCGGTCTGTTCGTCTAAGAGTATCGCATATCGAGTCTGGGGGGTGGATAAAGTCAGACCACCAACTACGCGATATTTAGTGTCGGTATGAAACCCATCACCACCTGAGAAACTATCGATCCTGGATCGATAATTCTCATCCATCGTGGCCACGGATTTATGGTGATGTCCATCCTTACACAACGCGACATCAGCCCCCAATACCGGGAGAGACGAATCCCCGACGATCCGATCACTGCCTCCATGTGGCTCGGGACTGTACCCAAATAAAACCTGTTTGCACGACTCATTTGAGCCGTGGTAGGGTAGTAATCAAAGCACAGTAGGAACTCACACGAGACAAATGACGATCTCAGGTCGACAGACTAACCTGTACACATGTCACCAGGGAACTGCTATCTGACAATAGGTATAATACCAACTAGCAGGTTCCCGGCGAGTCCGTCCAGTGTACTCATAACCTAATGTGCACCTGTATACTATCTTAGGTGAACAAACTAACACCAATGGCTTGCGAGTCCTGGCTACCACCACTCGTCGGGGTCTCGATCAGTATACACTAGTCTACACTGGAGTATCGATGCCCAGTCTCGATACTCCCATGACTAGGGACATTTAAGGATGTGCTTATAGACCCCAGCTCCCATATATTTGATCGCCATCATAATGCTGGCAGTCAAGCAAGAATCCTATGGGCTTTATCAATACGATGATAAAGACAAACCAGATATCATACTATCATCTTGAGTAAGACTGTTTTATCGGTATAGGTCCTCACTCAATCATCAAGATCACAAGTCCGCGACTATGATAATTGCCTTGAGGGCACTATAGCCAACAGTAATTTGTTAAATGGGTTAAGAAGAAGTAGAGAACTGGAAAAGGCTGATAAGTCGCTCATAGTAGGGAATGGTGCAATTGTTGCAGCCAAAGCAGGTGGCGAATATCACCTAATATTACCAACTAGTAATACAATGATTCTGAACGACTGTTGTTACGTACCAAAAATGATGTGCAATATTATATCGGTTTCTTTATTATGTAAAGAAAGATATAACTTTGTATTGAAGAAAATGTTATGAACATTTTCTTAAATCAAGTGTTGATTGGGTTTGGTACGTTGTGTAACGGTATATACGTTCTAAATCAAACTACAGTTTTAAATATACAGAACACATACTAGAGGAAAATTTCAGAAATGAACGAATCCTTCTTGTGGCATTGTAGACTTGGTCATATCAATGCGACAAGACTAGCCAAGTTGCATAAATATGGATATTTAAAGCCGTTTGAATTTACATCTTATAAAACTTGTCAGTCATGTCTGAAAGGAAAGATGACCAAAACTCCGTTTACAGGACACGAAGAAAGAGCTACTGAACTCTTGGGACTGATACATAGTGATGTATACGGTCCTATGTCTACACATGCTAGGAATGGTTCCTCGTACTTTATTACATTCACCGATGATCTCTCAAGATTCGAACATGTGTTCTTGTTGAAACACAAATCTAAAGCTCTTAAGAAATTCAAGGAATATAAGTATGAAGTTGAGAACCGGACGGGTAAAATTATTAAAGTCCTATGATCTGATCGGGGAGAAGAATACTTGAGCACGGAATTCCGAGACTACTTAAAAGAGAATAGGATTCTCTCTCAGTTTACTCCTCCGTATACACCACAACACAATGGAGTATCAGAGCGGAGGAATCACAACATATTTGATATGGTGCGCTCTATGATGAGTATTGGTGAGTTTCCTATTTCTTTTTGTAGTTATGCACTTGAGACAGCTGCATACGTATTGGATAAGGTTTCGACCAAATGTGTGCCTACCACTCCATATGAGATATGGAATGGGAAGAGATCATCTCTTAAACGAGTTAAAATATGGGGTTGTCCGGCCTATGTTAAAAAGAAAAATCTAGACAAGCTTGAGGCAAGGTCTATTTTGTGCAAGTTTGAGGAATATCCAAAGGATTCATATGGATATATCTTCTACCATACTGAAGAACAAAATGTGTTTGTTTCTCAACATGCCACCATTTTAGAAAAGGAATTTCTTGTGAAAGAAATTAATGGTAATGAGGTAGAACTGAAAGAAGTTCCAGCTATACAAACTATAACTGACAATTTGGTAGAATCGAAGGATTCAATAGTCCCCGATGACCCTCAGCCACTTTGCAGATCTAGTTGGGTTCTTCATCCACCTGAGAGATACTACGGTTTTCTCATAGACGGTGGAAGTGAGGATTGCATCATGGAAGATGATGACCCAACTAGTTTTGAGCAGGCCATCACAAGTGGGGACTCTGTGAAATGGCTGGATGCTATGCGATCTGAGATGGAATCCATGTACACCAACAAAATATAGACTTTGGAAGTTGCTCCTGAATGGGTAAAACCCATTGGGAGAAATTGGGTCTTCAAGAAGAAAATTGGTGTAGATGGAAAGGTTGAGACCTTCAAAGCTAGACTTGTAGCAAAAGGTTTTCGTCAACGACCAGGTGTCGATTATGATGAAACCTTTTCTCCAGGGGCTATGCTTAAGTCCATCAGGATCCTACTTGCCACTGCTGCATACTATGACTACGAAATATGGAAGATGGACGTCAAGACTGCTTTTCTAAATGGTGATTTAGAAGAGAGCGTGTACATAACACAGCTAGAGGGCTTCGTAGACAGAGGGAGCAGGGAAAGGTATGCAAGATGCTTAAATCAAATCTATGGATTAAAGCAGGCATCGCAGAGCTGGAACATCTATTTTGATGTAGCAGTCAAAGAGTTTGACTTCATCAAAAACAAAGATGAACCTTGTATATACAAAAAGGTTGTTGAGAGTAAGGTTGTCTTCCTCGTATTGTACGTGGATGCCATACTCTTGATAGAAAATGATGTTCCTATGCTACACTCGGTCAAGCTCTTCTTATCACAAAGTTCTCCATGAAACATCTTGGTGAAGCCTCCAACGTCCTGGGGATAAAGATCTATAGAAATAGATCAAAAAGGATGTTGGGATTTTCCCAATCCAGGTACATTGACACCATACTAAAGAGGTTTAGTATGGAAGATTCTAAGCGTGGTAATTTACCTGCTTGCCAAGGATTCACTCTCTCCAAAGAGATATATCCCAAGGATAATTTGGAGAGGGCTCGCATGACAGTGATACCCTATGCTTCTGCAGTTGGGTCTATCATATATGCGATGTTATGTACCAGACCGGATGTAGCTTACACACTGAGTGTAGTGAGTAGGTATCAATCAGATCTTGGGGAAAAGCACTGGACAGCTGTGAAGAATATTCTTAAGTACTTGAGAAGGACTATAGAAATGTTCTTGATGTATGGTAACAGATCACTCCAGGTGGAGTCCTTTACCGATTCGAGCTTCCAGAGTGATAAGGACGACAGCAAGTCGGTCTAAGGTTTTGTCTTCACCCTCAATGGAGGGGCGGTATGTTAGAAGAGTTCCAAGCAAGATACCATAGCAGACTCAACGATGGAGGCTAAATACATCGCTGCCAAAGAGATTGTCTGGATGAAGAAGTTCATTGCTGAACTTGGTATGGTTCCATCCATTGAGCATCCAATACCTTTGTATTGTGATAACAATGGAGCTGTGGCTTTTTCCAAGGAACCCCGGTCGCATCAGCGATGCAGATATATTCTTAGGCGCTATCACCTGATCCGGGAAATAGTATATCGCCGGGAGATCGAGGTCAGGAGAGTAGATACGAAGGACAATACAGCGGATCCACATACGAAGGCCCTCCCCCAGACTCAGTTTGAGAGACTTTTTGGGATGTTGGGTATGCGATAATACAACAACCGGCCTTAGTGCAAGTAGGAGATTGTTAGGAATATGTAAGCCCTAGAAGCCATTATTGTATGATATAGTGGATGCTTGGACATATATATATAGGACTTTTTTGCTCGACATGATAGTATGCTATCTGGTTGCTCTTTATCTTAACATGTACACTTGTATTATTATACTATCTCTCTGATACATATTGATAAAACCCTTAGGACATGGACTTGAATGCCAGGACAATGATGCAGATCATACTGGTGGGGCCTGAATAGTCCACAAGCACATCCTTTAATAGTTCCTAGTCGAGGGGATATCGAGACAGGGCATCGATATTCCAGAGTAGACTAGTGTGTACATTTCTTAACCCTGTATGGGGCGATGTTTGATCACACAACCATTGGTTTTTGACATCAAAGATTATACACGGGTGCTCATTAGAGAATGGGTACACCGAATAGGACTCGCCGAGAACTCCTAGATGGTACTATACATATCGTCAGATACCAATTCTGTGGTGACACTAGTACAGGTTAGTCTGTAGACCCGACATCGCCATAGTGTCTTGTGTGGTTCCTAACATGCTTTGATTTCCTCCCTACCACGGCTAAAAGGAGTCGTGTAAACAGGTGTATTTTAGGTACAGTCCCGAGTCACATGGAGGCAATGAGCGATAGGAGGGGTTTCGTCTCTCCTGGTATAGGGAGTTGATGTTGTGCTATGCTCGATTGGCTATAACAACAAGTCCCTGGCCAGGGCTGATGTGGTTTACTGGTAAGTGTTATCGGTAGTTACTCGAACCGTTATGAGCCACACATAGACATGACTTATCTGTTAGTGTTTATGCCCTAGAAGGCCATTACTGTATCATACTAGTTTGTATATTACTTAATGGAAGCTTGGGATATTCACATGTATATAACAGTCTTGCTAAACATGGTAGTATGCTACTTGGTTTTTCTATCTTAATATGTGAGTATACGTATTGATAGAGCTCTTAGGATCTTGCTTGTCTACCAGCGTTGTGATGGCAGTCACACTAGTGGGGGCTGGGTAGTCTACAAGCACATCCTTATTCAGGTCCCTGGTCGTTGGATTATCAAGACAGAGCATCGATACTCCGGAGTAGACTAGTGTGTACGCTTCTCATCCCAGTTGGGGAGATGGTCTGTCCCACAGCCGTCAGTACGTCGTACTGGAGATAGTATGCAGGTGCTCGTTAGGTTACGGGTACACCGGACAGGACTCACAGGGAACTGTTGGTTGGTTTTATACCAGTCGTCAGTGAACAGTTCCCAGGTGACATGAGTACAGCATAGTCCGCAGACTTGACACTGCTACTTCGCCTCGAGTGTGTCCCACTGTTCTTAGATTGCTACCCTACCACGGCTCAAAGGAGTCGTGCAAACAGGTAGCAGTTGGGTGCAGTCCCGAGCACTTGGAGGCAGTGGCGGTTAGACAGGATTCGTCTCTCCCGGTATTGGGGGTTGATATCGCGCTGTGTCAGAGAGCCATTACGCAAAGTCCCTGTCCAGGGCAAGCGAGATTTGCTGGTAGGTTCCAGTAGTTCCTCAGGGTGTAATGGGCTTCGCTCCGACACGACTTATACCGCTATTAGGGGACTGACGCTTGCCGCCCCCCTAGGCCCGATATGCGATAGTCTAAGACGAACGGACCGGACTGTATGGAGATTGTCACAGCAGGCTCAGTAGGAGTTTGGATGGGTTTCCTCATCGGCCTTCTTATCGACAACTACCTGGGGACCGTTACGTACAGCTAGTGCCGCTTGCGGTCTGTGGTTAAACCCACTGCCAGCATAGTAGTCGAGTCTCTAGAGTCCCACACAGAGAGTTTCCTACTCCAGGCGAAACGATATAGAGGTCGTATGGTTTTACGACAAAGGGTTCGGACGCATACGTGCGTTTACGCACGTACGACTTTCGGACAGTTTTTACCAGTCGGCTTTGGTTTAAGCCAGTTACTGGTATCTGGTTATTGGATTTATACAGTCTAAAGTTTTTCCGTATTTTTGCGGAAAGGAGGAGCGTTCTCGTAATTGTGCGAGAAGCTTCTAGAAGATGGTGACTAAGGAGGTTTAGGTGTCATATGCATTAAATGGGTTTAGTGAGTCATGAGAGTGATTCATCCATATCATTAATGCACAATAAATGCTTAATGAGTCATGGTTATGAATCACCATTAGATATTTATGAAACTTGATTATTCATCATTTGTTTTTCTTTTATTGATGAATTTTAATGTTTCATATATATTATGATAACTTACTATTCTCACTTGATAATATCATTCACATTCTCTCTCATTAAGCTCTCTCTCTTCAAACCCTAATCCTCACCTCTCATGTGTTGAGAACAAGGATTAGTTAGACTAAACAATCCATAACCCTCACTCTATCTCATCTATCTTCTTTGATTAGCAATCCAAGAAGGTTAGTTGCCTCAAGTTTAGAGGCTAAGCTTGGAGTTTTGCTCTCGGGTGGATCATCTACTACATCGAGAAGGCCGAGGAGGACGAGGAGATCGTAAAGCCGAAGGACTTGGTTCGATAGGTATAATCCCTAAGCATAGTAGTTTAGAACAACTATGTGTTTGGTTAGTTATCGTTTAGCTTTGATTTAAGCGGTTAGTCGATGTTTGTTCACTAAACAAGTTCGTTTTTGAAAATTCCGCATCCCCACAAGTACTAGGGTGTTGTACATCGACTTACAGTGGTATCAGAGCCTCGCTAAACAATAAATAACTTTTTTTGCAAATTTGTATGAATTTCGAACGGAAAAAAAGAAACCGGAAAACCCTAAAATATCATGATTTTGTCGATTTATAAATGAAGTCCAAAAATTTTTCAGGGATGTTCAGAAAGCTTAAAATGATAGTAGTAGAACGCACAAAAAATTTGGTCCCCTGAATCGCCTACGGCGCCGCGGATCCACGGCGGATAGCACTGATCCCGCCGCGCTTCCGCCGCCGAGTTGACGATTCAGGGACGCATTTTTCTTGTGATGGTTCTCTGTGATATTTGGGATTTTCTGGAATATTTAATTTTTGCTCAGGATTCAGATTTGCAGAGCAGTATTGGAGCAAAATTAAAAGTGTTTAATCGATCAAAATTATATAGTATTTGCTTGATGGATTATATCTGTGTTTGTATAATGTGTTCGTAAACCTCCCCTAACTGCTAGTATGTCGGTTGGCAGGGGATTGCACATTTCTGTAATGGTTTTTACTGTTTGTGGATATGAACTGTGTTGGACTGTTGTGATGTATAGCCGAGGTTCTGTGATGGGTTATTATTTAATTCATTTGATGTAAATGTAATTTGTTGTAATATTATTTTGCGGGGCACATCCAGGTTGCGGTTGTAGCCACCGTTGTATTATTTCATTTTACTGTTTTTGCTCCTAGGACAGACCCAAGGTGGGGTGCACAAACTGCCGGGCGGGTAGTTTTCCGTACCCGTTAGGGTCTTGGGTGGGGTAATGGCTATTCATCACAACTGTGTAATCCGTCTTTTGTTGCAGGCTCGAAACAAACACGGATTACTTGCAAATCCAATAAAGTTCATCTGTGATCTGGAATGCCTATTATTGCGTCTGACGAATGTACAATATCTATATATGATAGCTATTTAGACGTCACTTATGTTTTACACCCGCGCTAGCCCAGCCCCCGCTCTGTCGTTAGTTAAGTAACCTAACGGGTGATGACGGGACCCCGTGGCGAATGCGAATGGCATAAGAGGACGTTGTATTTTCGTTGTTTTCTGCAATGATAGGTTAATGATGGGACGCATTATCTATAATGCAAAGAAAAACAAACCAAAGTTTAATCGTTGGAATAATTTAAAAGAAACCACACGGTTAATTTTAAAAACAGATATTTTTAAATGCGGAGCTTTAACCACTCCTTTTAAAAGCTATCAGGTTCCTTCGGTTATATCAAGTTCACTACGTTCACGGTTTCGCCAAAACCATTCGTAGCCCTCCGTCATTTCATCTGGGTATTCAGTAGTATTCAAGCTATGTATTTTGACCTAACGCCAAGGCATAGTGTTTGGTAGCTACTGGGTATTCATTTGTTGCATAGGTAGATGAGTTAGTTTGGGACAGTCGTATTATCATTTTGGCCGAACATCATGGATATATACGGATGGGTTCAAATTGACAAGATAATGATGGGTAGAACTTGACATGTGACTTATGACATTTTGACCTAACGCCAAGGTCATAAGAGCATGGGGCAGAAATATATATCGGGTATTTCTAAAGAAACTGAAATTTGCAAAGAGTTGCATACCATTTGGAGTTTGATGAATGTTGGTAGGATTCCTTCAACATTATCATACAATGATATTTGGATCCCGATCCTACTGTGAGTATATGCTACTTATCAGGAGATTCGTCACTTAACGATCAATGCTATAAACCTAGTAGGTGTCCAGAAAGGTGTCAGCGGGGTTACGCCCCCAGAGAAAAGAGGTTATTTAATTAAGGAACTTCGCGAAAGCGTTGGAAAACCTCCCTCGAAGTATCAACACTGGCCTGGCTGAACGGTTAAGCAAGTATTGTACGGTGAGAATAGTCCTGGCTAATTCTTCTTTTATGGTTTGAGGAAGGATTCGAGAAACAGTGGGAGCCATCCAGTTTAGATAAACTAAAAACCACTCTAAAGTTGCAAGAGCATCATGCTAAAGAGTTTTCTTCTCTCTCTCCTAATTGCAGCGACCCTGAAAATGACTGGACTTAAGTTACTTTTAGAGAAAAATATACTGACAGGGTCAAACTATAAAGATTGGCTGCGGAATGTCAAAATGGCTTTGACCTATGACAAATTGGGGTACATCCTCACCGCTACGGCACCTGCTGTCCCTGGTCCCAAATCCAGCAATGCGGATAAGGAAATCCGCAAAACCTGGGATTTAGATTGCGCGAAAGCCAAGTGCATCGTGCTTGCCTCAATGAACAATGAACATCAGAGGAGGCACGAGGATATGACCCTAGATGGCATATTTCTCCATACAAAGGAACTTTATGGAGAGCAATCTCGTATAGCAAGATATGAGACCTCTAAGAACTTGTTTCGAGAGAGGTTGGCTGTCGGGTCATCAGTAGGAGAACATGTCCTAAAGATGATCGGCTATATTGAAGAGCTCGCAGACCTTGGGACGACTTTGGATAATGAGCTATATACAGACCTTATTCTCCAGTCCCTTCCTCCCACCTACGCCCAGTTTATCCTGAACTTCAACCTTCAAGGAAAAGAAGTTGAACTTCCGGAACTCCTGAACATGTTAAGGAGTGCAGAGGGCACCTTACAGAAGGCAAGGGAAACACCCGCTATGTTTTTTGGCGGTGCATCTTCTTCCGGGTCCAAGGCTAGGGCCAAAGGAAAGAAGAAGAAGGCCGCACCCAAACCTAGAGGAGGTGTAAGTAAGGTGGGAGGGAAGGGAAAGAAAAAGTTTGCGGTACCGGTAGTAGGCCAGGATGAGTGCTTCCATTGTCACAGGAAAGAGCACTGGAAGAAGGATTGCAAGGCGTGGAACGCCAAGAACCAGGAACCGAAGCAAGCTGTGGCTTCGACTTCAGGTGTGTTTGTAATTGAGAATTGTCTGTCGATCAACTCTACTTCCTGGGTATTGGATACCGGATCAGGATCTCATATTTGCAATTCATTGCAGGCACTGAGAAACCGTAGAGTGCTGAAGGAAGGTGATATGACCCTAAAGGTTGCTAACGGAGCTAGCGTGGGAGGTGCGTCCGTTGGGGATTATCACCTAGGATTGACGAGTGGACACATTTTGGTTTTACATAACTGTTATTTTGTACCAAGCTTAACGTGTAATATCATATCAGTTTCCTTGTTATCAAATAAAGGTTATGATTTCACGTTTGTAAGAGATGTTGTTAACATCCACCTTAATCATGGTTTGATTGGGTCCGGTACTCTAAATAACGGTATATATGTTTTAAACCAACTCCAAATTTTCAATGTCCAGAACACACTTAAAAGAAAGTCTCCAGATTTAAATAAAGCTTTCTTATGGCATTGTAGACTGGGTCACATCAATGAGAGAAGGTTGACTAAGTTACATAGAGAAGGATATTTGGACTTGTTCGAATATCAAACTTATGACACTTGTCAATCTTGTCTCAAAGGAAAGATGACAAAGACTCCATTTACTGGACAAGGAGTTAGAGCGAGCGAGCTCTTAGGACTCATACACAGCGATGTATGCGGTCCGATGTCTACACATGCAAGAGGTGGTTTTTCCTATTTCATTACTTTCACGGATGATTACTCAAGATACGGATTCATTTATCTGACGAAACATAAATCCGAGGCTTTTGAGAAATTCCGAGAGTATAAGAATGAAGTAGAAAACCAAACCGGCAAAAGTATCAAGACACTTAGATCTGATCGAGGTGGTGAATACTTGAGTGCCGAGTTCCTTGGTTACCTAAAAGAGAAAGGAATTCTCTCTCAGCTTACTCCTCCATACACTCCACAGCATAACGGTGTATCGGAGAGACGGAATCGAACCCTATTGGATATGGTACGATCCATGATTAGTAATGCTGAGTTACCGCGATCTTTCTGGGGTTATGCGCTAGAATCAGCGGCATATCTTTTGAACATGGTTCCTACCAAGACCGTGCCTACCACTCCATATCAGATGTGGAGCGGGAAGAAACCCCATCTACAGTATATAAAGATTTGGGGATGTCCAGCTTTTGTTAAAAAGCAGCATGTGGACAAGCTCGAGGCACGATCAGTAAAGTGTAGTTTTGTGGGATATCCAAAGAACTCCAGGGGATATCTATTCTATTACGCAGAGGAACAAAAGGTATTTGTTTCTCGTAATGCCCATTTTCTAGAACATCAGTTTTTAGAAAAGGAATCAAGTGGGAGCGAAATAGAACTGGAAGAAATTCCAGAACCACAAACTAATACTGAAAGTTTGGTAGAACCGGTAGTTCAAGAAGAACAGGACATTCCCGCACCCCTCCGCAGGAGTAGTAGGCCGTCTCATCCGCCTGAGAGATACTACGGTTTTCTCATAGATGGGGATAGAGAGGATTGCATCATAGATGATGATGAACCTACTGACTTCCAGCAGGCCATCCAGAGCGGCGACTCGGTACGATGGCTAGATGCAATGCGGACCGAAATGGAGTCCATGTACACCAACAAAGTATGGACTTTGGACTTTGCTCCAGATGGGGTAAAACACATAGGATGCAAATGGATCTTCAAGAAAAAGATTGGTGTAGATGGACAGGTGGAAACCTATAAGGCTAGACTTGTTGCAAAGGTATTTCGTCAAAGACCTGGTTTGGACTATGACGAAACTTTTTCTACAGTGGCTATGCTCAAATCCATTCGGGTCCTTCTTGCTATTGCTGCCTTCCATGATTATGAAATCTGGCAGATGGACGTAAAGACGGCTTTTCTGAATGGAAATTTAGAAGAGAGCGTCTATATGGATCAGCCAGAGGGTTTCAATCAGAGTGGGAGCAGCGGGAAAGTATGCAAGCAGCTTAAGTCCATTTATGGACTAAAGCAGGCATCGCGGAGTTGGAACATCTGTTTTGATGAGACAGTCAAAGAATATGACTTTATCAAAAATCCAGATGAACCGTGCATATATAGTAAAGTTGTAGCCAGAAGTGTCGTATTCCTCGTCTTGTACGTGGATGACATTCTATTGATAGGAAATGACATTCCTATGGTACAATCTGTCAAAGGATTCTGGTCACACAGGTTCTCCATGAAAGACCTGGATGATGCCTCTTACATTCTGGGGATCCGGATCTATCGTGATAGATCCAAGAGGATGTTGGGACTTTCGCAGTCCAGGTACATCGACACTGTACTGAAAAGATTCAGTATGGAAGATTCTAAGTGCGGTAATCTACCGGCTTGTCACGGAATCGCCCTCTCCAAAGAGATGTCTCCCAAGAATGATTTGGAAAGGGAACGCATATCTATTATACCCTACGCTTCTGCGGTAGGCTCTATAATGTATGCGATGTTGTGTACCAGACCAGATGTAGCTTACGCACTGAGCGTGGTAAGCCGGTATCAGTCAGACCCAGGGGAGAAGCACTGGATAGCAGTAAAGAACATTCTCAAGTACCTGAGAAGGACTAAGGAGATGTTCTTGGTTTACGGCGGAAAAGACCTCAGGTTGGAGGCCTTTGCTGATTCCGGCTTCCAGAGTGATACGGACGATTCCAAGTCCATGTCGGGATATGTCTTTACCCTCAATGGAGGGACGGTGTGCTGGAAGAGCTCCAAGCAGGACACCGTTGCTGACTCGACGATGGAAGCGGAGTATACAGCTGCTTGCGATGCCGCAAAAGAAGCAGTCTGGATGAAGAAGTTCCTAACAGAACTTCAGGTGGTTCCTACCATAGTTGATCCAATACCTCTGTATTGTGACAACAACGGAGCTATAGCTTTAGCGAAGGATCCAAGGTCCCATCAGAAGTCCAGACACATCTTAAGGCGGTATCACCTGATCAGGGAGATCATTGATCGTCAGGAGATCGAGGTTCGGAGAGTTGCTTCTGAAGAGAACATTGCTGATCCATTCACGAAGGCCCTACCTCAGATTCAGTTCGAGAGGCTACTCGAGATCATCGGTCTTCGATACGCCAGTACATGGCCCTAGTGCAAGTGGGAGATTGTTAGTGTTTATGCCCTAGAAGGCCATTACTGTATCATACTAGTTTGTATATTACTTAATGGAAGCTTGGGATATTCATATGTATATAACAGTCTTGCTAAACATGGTAGTATGCTACTTGGTTTTTCTATCTTAATATGTGAGTATACGTATTGATAGAGCTCTTAGGATCTTGCTTGTCTACCAGCGTTGTGATGGCAGTCACACTAGTGGGGGCTGGGTAGTCTACAAGCACATCCTTATTCAGGTCCCTGGTCGTTGGATTATCAAGACAGAGCATCGATACTCCGGAGTAGACTAGTGTGTACACTTCTCATCCCAGTTGGGGAGATGGTCTGTCCCACAGCCGTCAGTATGTCGTACTGGAGATAGTATGCAGGTGGTCGTTAGGTTACGGGTACACCGGACAGGACTCACAGGGAACTGTTGGTTGGTTTTATACCAGTCGTCAGTGAACAGTTCCCAGGTGACATGAGTACAGCATAGTCCGCAGACTTGACACTGCTACTTCGCCTCGAGTGTGTCCCACTGTTCTTAGATTGCTACCTTACCACGGCTCAAAGGATTCGTGCAAACAGGTAGCAGTTGGGTGCAGTCCCGAGCACTTGGAGGCAGTGGCGGTTAGACATGATTCGTCTCTCCCGGTATTGGGGGTTGATATCGCGCTGTGTCAGAGAGCCATTACGCAAAGTCCCTGGCCAGGGCAAGCGAGATTTGCTGGTAGGTTCCAGTAGTTTCTCAGGGTGTAATGGGCTTCGCTCCGACACGACTTATACCGCTATTAGGGGACTGACGCTTGCCGCCCCCCTAGGCCAGATATGCGATAGTCTAAGACGAACGGACCGAACTGTATGGAGATTGTCACAGCAGGCTCAGTAGGAGTTCGGATGGGTTTCCTCATCGGCCATCTTATCGACAACTACCTGGGGACCGTTACGTACAGCTAGTGCCGCTTGCAGTCTGTGGTTAAACCCACTGCCAGCGTAGTAGTCGAGTCTCTAGAGTCCCACACATTGAGTTTCCTACTCCAGGCGAAACGATATAGAGGTCGTATGGTTTTACGACAAAGGGTTCGGACGCATACGTGTGTTTACGCACGTACGACTTTCGGACAGTTTTTACCAGTCGGCTTTGGTTTAAGCCAGTTACTGGTATCCGGTTATTGGATTTATACAGTCTAAAGTTTTTCCGTATTTTTGCGGAAAGGAAGGGCGTTCTCGTAATTGTGCGAGAAGCTTCTAGAAGATGGTGACTAAGGAGGTTTAGGTTTCATATGCATTAAATGGGTTTAGTGAGTCATGAGAGTGATTCATCCATATCATTAATGCACAATAAATGCTTAATGAGTCATGGTTATGAATCACCATTAGATATTTATGAAACTTGATTATTCATCATTTGTTTTTCTTTTATTGATGAATTTTAAAGTTTCATATATATTATGATAACTTACTATTCTCACTTGATAATATCATTCACATTCTCTCTCCTCAAGCTCTCTCTCTTCAAACCCTAATCGTCACCTCTCATGTGTTGAGAACAAGGATTAGTTAGACTAAACAATCCATAACCCTCACTCTATCTCATCTATCTTCTTTGATTAGCAATCCAAGAAGGTTAGTTGCCTCAAGTTTAGAGGCTAAGCTTGGAGTTTTGCTCTCGGGTGGATCATCTACTACATCGAGAAGGCCGAGGAGGACGAGGAGATCGTAAAGCCGAAGGACTTGGTTCGATAGGTATAATCCCTAAGCATAGTAGTTTAGAACAACTATGTGTTTGGTTAGTTATTGTTTAGCTTCGATTTAAGCGGTTAGTCGATGTTTGTTCACTAAACAAGTTCGTTTTTGAAAATTCCGCCTCCCCACAAGTACTGGGGTGTTGTACATCGACTTACATTATCAAGTTACTGGTGCTGGGTTCCCTAGCACCGCCATAAGGTTTCGGGAGGTATCGACCATGCCATTTTCAAAAATTTGGCATGCTAAAGAACCCTAACCATAGAATCTTAACTAGAGAATTAGACGAAACCAAGCATGTAAACATCTTTACATCTAAGTGAACAAGGAATACAACCTTTGTAGACCGGTCCTTCACTTCAAAAGCTCCGTGTAGTAGTCCCTTCACTCCAAGTAGCGATCTCCCGGACTCTAGTAAGGCTCCACAAGGGTGAAATGAACAAGCTTGCTTGATGTCTTCGAGGGGGAAGATGATCTACGTGGATGAGACACTAACTCAAGCTATCTCTTCACTAATTAGGAATTAGTGAAGCAAACAACCTAAACTAAATGGCTAATCTAGTATAGGTTGATGAAGTAGGATTTTCACTCACTTTAGAATAATTTTTCTCACTAATTTTCTTCACCTCCCAAAAACCTAGTGAGATGTTGGAGATGAAGAAGAAGATGAAGTGGAGAATGGAATGAATGAATCCATAAGTCAGAATAGCAGCCATGGGTGAGATAATATCTCATATTAACTCATGTAGAGACTTAACCATGGCTTAAGGTAATGATTGGGTTAATAAATATCTCAAATAAAACAAAATTAGTGGACTAAGTCAATGGTTCTACAAGCTTCCACTAAGCTCAAACCATGTGACTAATTTCCAACTAATTTTGATTTACTTTAAATAAATAAAACCCTTCATTATGTTAAGCATGGTGTGAGTCTCATACACCCATGTTGCATGTAGCAACAAGCATGACACAATAATATATATCACATATATATTGAGTGTACACAGGTGAGAAAAAGAAGAGCCTAAGTGACCTAATATTAGTTAATATAATTAATATATCAAATATATAATGATACATTAAATTATTAAATCATCACTTGATTTAAAAATCCGGCTATATCATATATAACCGACTATTATCATTTGTATCAACTTATCGAATCAACACTTGTTGATAACCCGGCATATCACATATAACCGACCGATATCACATATCGCGAGAATAGAATATGGTATCATATACGCGTATTAATCTCGGTCCCGCACATATCACATATGTGCTCCTACTTCATTTTTCCTGAGCCAGGAAACCTCTGTATAGGACTCTAAAGACTCGTCAATACACCGGCAGTAGGTGGTAATCATATCAGTCACCCATAAACCGTCAGCGGTACTAGCTGGACGTAACGGCTACCTGGGTATTGAGAGATCAGAAGATCAACAAGCAAGACTGCTCATACTCCTTCGAATCCAATCAGTAACACTAACGTACAGTCCGGTCTGTTCGTCTAATATGTCGCATATCTAGCCCGGGGGTGGCAAACGTTAGACCCCAATAGATTGATAAGTCATGCCGATGTGAGGCCCAAAACTATTCAAAAAACTACTAATAACACTTACCAGTAAATCTCAGCAACCCGGTCCACGAATTTCCTGTTATGGCAAATCGAGCATAGCGCAACATCAACCCCCAATACCGGGAGAGACGAAATCCCCTCCTATCGCTCATTGCCTCCATGTGACTCGGGAATGTACCCAAAAACCACTGTTTTGCACGTTCTCTTGAACGTGGTAAGGTGGAAAACAAAGCACAGTGGGAATCACACAAGACTCTATGACGATCTCGGGTCTACAGAGTAACCTGTATCAGTGTCATCAAAGAACTGCTATCTGACGTGAGGTATAATATCATCTAGGAGTTCTCGGCGAGTCCTGTTCAGTGCACCCAGTCTCCACTGAGCATCCGTATACAATCTTTGATGTCAGACACCAATGGATGTGGGATCACCCATCGCCCATCATATGGGTCAAGAAACGTATACGCTAATCTACTCTGGAATATCGATGCCTCGTCTAGATACTCCCACGACTAGGAACAATTGAAGCATGTACTTACGGACTACTCTGGCCCCACTAGTATGATCTGCATCATAATCCTGGTAGTCAAGTACACATCCTAAGGCATTTATCAACATGTAACAAAGAGACAATAAGTGTACATGTTAAAATAAAGAGCGACCAGATAGCATACTATCATGTCGAGCAAGAAAGTCCTCCCTATATATGTCCAAGCATCCACTATAATATACATCATATGTACAATAATGGCCTCTAGGGAATACATACAACTAACAATCTCCCACTTGCACTAGGGCCATTTGTTGTAGTATCTCATACTCAACGTCTGATAAAAGTCTCTCTAGGGAAATGCCTTTGTGAGTAGATCCGCCGTGTTATCCTTCGCGTCAACTCTCATTTCCTTGATCCCTTTGAGATCAACCATCTCCCTGATCTAGTGATTCTGCCTCAGAATATGTCTGGATTGTTGATGGGACCGGGGTTCCTAGGCCAAAGCCACAACTCCATTGTTGTCACAATAACAGTTATTGGACGCTCAATGGGAGGAACCATGCTCATCTCATGAATAATAAATATCCAGAAACCCACTTTGGCAGCATCGTTGGCAGCGATGCATTCAGCCTTTATCATTTAGTTTGCCATGGTATCTAGCTTGGAACCCTTCCAACATACCGTCCCTCTTCTTAGGGTAAAGACAAAGCCTGAGACTGACTTTCAGTCGTTCTTATCACTCTAGAAGCTCAAATTGGTAAGGGACTCCCACTGGAGTTCACCATTACCAAACACAAAGAACATTTCTTCAGTACTTCTCAAGTACTTAAGAATGTCCTTCACAGCTGTCCAGTTATTCTCCCAAGATCTGATTGATTCCTGATCACTACTCCTATTGAATCAGTTACATCTAGTCTGGTATATAACATCGCAGATATGATAGAGCCTACAGCCGAAGCATAGGGTATCCCTTGCACGCGAGCTCTCTCTAAATCAGTCTCGGGAGACATCTTTTTGGAGAGAGTGATTCATGAGTAAGTGGGCGAACCACCACGCTTAGAATCCTCCATACTAAACCCCTTTAGTATGGTGTTAATGTACCTGGATTTGGGACACTCCCAACATCCACATAGATATATCTTTATAGATCTTAATCCTCAAGATGTAGTAGGTATCATCCAGATCTTTCATAGAGAATCATCGTAATAAGAGGAGCATGACCGGGTGTAGCATAGGAAACCCATTTCCTATCAAGAGTATGTTATCTACATACAATACGAGGAAGACAACCTTACTCTCTACAACCTTCTTGTATATACAAGGTTCATCTACCTTTTATATGAAGTCAAACTCTATGACTGCCACATCAAAACAGATGTTCCAACTCCGTGATGCCTGCTTTAATCCTGATGGACTTAAGCATAGCCACAGGAGAAAAGGTTTCATCATAATCCACACCTGGTTATTGATGAAAACTTTTTACTACAAGTCTAGCTTTGAAAGTCTTAACTTTTCCATCTACACGAAGAATCTTCTCAAGATCCCTTTGCTCCCGATGGGTTTTACCCCTTCAGGTGCAACATTCAAAGTCATACTTTGTTGGTGTATATGGATTCCATATCATATCACATAGCATCCAGCCCTTTCACAGAGTCCCCACTCATGATGGCCTGCCTGAACCTAGTTGGGTCATCATCATCCATGATGAAATCCTCGCTCCCACTGTCATTGAGAAAACCGTAGATCTCTCAGGCGGATGAGGAACCCTACTAGATTTGCGGATAGGCTGAGGTTCGTTGGGAACTATTGAATCCTCCAGTTTTACCAAATCATTAGTTGTTAGTTTGTCTAGCTGGAACACCTTCCAATTCTACCTCATGACCACTAATTTCTTCCATAAGAAATTCCTTTTTCTAAAAAATGTGGCATGCTGAGAAATAAAGCACCTTTTGCTTCTCAGGGTGGTAGAAGATATACCCTCATGAATGTTTGGGATATCCAACAAACTTATACAGAACTGACCTTGCCTTGAGCTTTTCCAGATTTGGCTTTTCAACATAGGCCAGACAACCCCATATCTTGACTCGTTTAAGAGATGGTCTCTCCCCATTCCATATCTCATATGGATTGGTAGGCACTAATTTGGATGGAACCCCATTCAATAGGTATGTAGCTTCTCAAGTGCATAACTCCAAAAGGAAATAGGCAACTCAGCAGTACTCATGATAGAGCGCACCATATCTCATATGGTGCGATACCTCGGTCCCGATATACCGTTGTTCTGTGGTGTATACGGAGGAGTAAGCTGAGAGAGAATCCTATTCTCTTTTAAATAATCCAGGAACTCCGTGCTCAAGTATTCTCCTCCCCGATCATATCGAAGGACTTTAATACTTCTACCCGTTTGGTTCTCTACTTCTCACATATATTCCTTAAATTTCTCAAAACCTTCCGACTCGTGTTTCAACAGGAACACATGTCCGAATGTTGAGAGATCATCGATGAATGTAATGAAGTACAAAGAACCAACCCTGGCATGTGTAGACATAGGGCCGCATACATCACTATGTATCATTCCCAAGAGTTCAGTAACTCTTTCTCTGCTTCCAGTAAACGGAGTATTGGTCATTTTTACTTTTGAGACAAGACTGGAAAGTATCATAAGATAAGAATTCGAACAGATTCAAATATTCAACCTTATGTAACTTAGATAGTCGTGTCGCATTGATATGACCTAGTCTTCAATACCACAAGAAAGATTCGTTCATTTCTGAACTACTCCTCTTGTGTGTGTTATGTATACTTTGAACTGCGGTTTGATTTAGAATATATATGCTATTACATAACGTGTCTGATCTAATCAACTCTTGATTAAGGAAAATGTTCACAACATTATCCTTAAATACAAATCATATCCTTCTTTAACTTAATAAAGAAAATGATGTAATGTTGTATATCATGTTCCGCATGTAATAACATTTGTTCAGAATCAATGTATTTACCATTTAGTAATACAAGATGATATTTGCCAACTTATTTAGCTGCAACAATTGCACCATTCTATACTCTTAGAGACATATCACCCTTTTCTCAGCTGTCTACCTTTCTTTAGCCAACGTAACATCTTATATATGTGGGATCCTGTTCCGGTATCTCATACCCAGGACGTAGAGTGTACTGAGAAACAGATCTTGGTAATGAACACACCTGAAGAATATGCATCAACATGTTTTTTCCTCGATTGGGTTGCATGGGAATCCTGGTATTCCGCTATTTCCTGCTTTGTCTTATAACAATTATAAGATAGAGCGGAACCAACGTTCCACAGCTCAGTGTAATAAGCAGGTTCGGTTAATACATCCATATTATTATCTTGATTAAGACATGTCACGGTCGCTACCAGGAGAGGGAGAGAAGAAAACTCTCAGCGTATGCTCTTGCAAGATCAAATTGGTTATTATTTTATCTAATCATGATGGCTCCCACTATTTTAATCTAATTTTCCTTCAAACCCTAAAAGGTAAAACTAGCCAGGATTAATTACACCCTGCAAGTTCGCCAATCTTTCGGCCAGGCCAGTGTCGGTACTTTGAGGGAGGTTCCCCGTGCTTTCGAACGAACCTAATTAAAATAAATCTCGTTTTCCCAGGGGCATAACCCCGTTAACAACTTTCTAGATGTAGGGTTCCTAGGCACTCTTGTAAAGGTTCATAAAGCATCAAACATGCCCGAATAAAATTTTAGATGTGCCGAACAACCCAAAGCCGTGATCTTTGCTAGATTATTAGGGTTTAACATGCAAGATAACATCTTTACTACTAAGTGTGAGGGATTACAACCTTTGTAGTCCGCTCCTTCGCTTCACAAGCTCCGAGTAGAAGTCCCTTCACCGCGATCAACGATCTCCCGGACTCAAGAGAGGCTCCACGACTCGAACGATCCATGAAAGCTTGTCGTATTCCTTTTCTCCGATGATCTGCGTCGAAGTTGCAATAGCTCAAGCTCTCTCACTCTAATGAGGTGAACATCCTAATCTAATGGGCTAGATTAGATGAGGATGATGGAGTAGTATTTATGCTTTCTTTTTATATCATTTTCTCACAAAAACTCATCACAAAAGAAATCATAAGTGAGCTCTGTCTCAAACTCAAGAGAGAAGAAGATGAAAAATAATGATAATAATCCTTTTGTGATGAATAGTAGATAAGAATATATGATTGATATGGAATCATGGTCAAGGATGATAGGCTTAACCTTTGTAGAGAATAAACTAGAGCTAGGGTTTGGTTAGGTTAAGTATGAGTCAAGGATAAGTATCAACCATAATATCTTAACCAAGACAAAAAAGGAAATCCTTCTAGAATAATCAAGAAGGAGCTAACCCTAATCAAACCCTAATCTCTTTTTATCATCCTTAAACATGTTTCATAATAAATCATATCATGTCACAATAATATGTATCACATATATATTATATATTTACAACAAAAGAAAATAATACAATTAACTTATATCGCATATACATCGATGTATTAATCCGGAGAGAAAATGAAATAATAAAGCGAGCCAATATTAGATAATGTAATACAATATATCATATATATCATTATACATTAAATCATCGAATCAACACTTAATCCGACGATCCGGCTATATCGAATATAACCGACTAATATATCATGTACCGATTCATCGAATCAACACTTGATCTGATGTGCCGGTTCATATCTAAATATCGCGAGAATATAGTACGGTATCACATATCGCATTATCCTCGGTCCTGCACATATCACATATGAAGGGTTCCTAGGCACACTAATGAGGTCTCACATGGCATCAACCATGCCAATTTCAAAAATTACAAGTGCCGAGAAACCCTAATACGGATCGTTGACTAGAGTTTAGGCGAAACTAGAAGTAGTAAATAACTTTACTGCTAAAAGGGAAGTGACTACAACCTTTGTAGATCCGGTCCTCCACCTCCATAGCTCCGTGATGATGTGCCCTCGCTGCGATCATCGGATCCCTGGCTCTAGCGTCGGCTTCATCGGAGAAATGGGCGAGCTTGGTCGTCGACTTCGATGCCGAAGATGATCTACGTCGAGGCAACACAAGATCAAGCTCCAACTTCACCAAGTCATGAAACTTGTGAAGAAAACACCCTATACTACTTGGCAAGTGGTAGAGGATGAAGAAATAGGATGTGGGTTCACTTTAGAATTGGATTTCTCACTCTTTTTCTCAAGTTGCCATTAATGGAGGCAAGGCTTCTTCTTTGTTGAAGAAGAAGAAGAAGAAAGAATATATGATAAGTTATTTTTAAAATAGGAAATAAAATCATACTTATCATATACACAACTATGGTCAAGTGTAGAGAATTAACTAAGGTTAGGTGAATGGTTAGGTTTAGGAAAAGAACAAGAATGGTCAAAGCTTCTTGAAACATCTAAGAAAAGAACAAAAGAAGCAACCATATCATTTTTTTCCCTAAAATAAAGAATAAATAAATAAACTAAATAATCAAGAGAAGATGATAAAACCCTAACCATTTACTTAACCAAGGTTTAAGTCTTACACAAACCCAAGTTAGCATGTATCATCAAACATGATACAAACAAGTGCACAAAAGTATATCACATATACAACTTGTGTACATCAAGTGAGAAAATCCAATTTAAGTGAACCAATACTAGTTAATGCAAAGTAATATATCAAATATATAATTATGCATTAAATTATTAAATCAATACTTGATTTAACGATCCGGTCATATCGTATACAACCGACTAATATCGAATGTATCGGCATATCGAATCAATCCTTGATTCGATAACTAGGTTATATCGCATACAACCAATCGATACATTCATCGCGAGAATGGAATACGGTATCACATACATGCATTATTCTCGGTCCCGCACATATCTCATATGCGCTCCTATTTCGTTTCGCTTGAGCCAGGAAACCTCTGTGTAGGACTCTAAAGACTCGTCAATACTCCGGCAGCAAGTGATGATCATATCAAACACTCACAAGCCGCAAGCGGTCTGCTAAACGTAACGGCCACCCGGGTATTGAGCGATTAGAAGATCGACGAGCAAGTCCGCTCACACTCCTATGAATCCAACCAGTAACACTTACCGTACAGTCCGGTCTGTTCGTCTGATATGTCGCATATCTCGCCTAGGGGTGGTAAACGTCAGACCCCAATAGCTAGATAAGTCGTGTCGATATGAGGTCTATAACAGTTCGAGAAACTACTGGTAACACTTACCAGTAAATCTCAGCAACCCTGGCCAGGGATTTCCGGTTATAGCCAATCGAACACAGCGCAACATCAACTCCCTATACCAGGAGAGACGAATCCCCTCCTATCGCTCATTGCCTCCATGTGATTCGGGACTGTACCCAAAAACCACCGTTTTGCACGCCCTCTTGGACGTGGTAAGGTGGAAATCAAAGCACAGTAGGAATCATAAAAGACTCTATGACGATCTCGGGTCTATAGAATAACCTGTACCAGTGTCACCAGAGAACTGCCATCTGACGTAAGGTATAATACCATCTGGGAGTTCTCGGCGAGTCCGTCCAGTGTATCCAGTCTCCACTGAGCACCCGTATATCATCTCCGATGTCAAACACCAATGGATATGGGATCATCCATCGCCTATCTGTATGGGTCGAGAAGGTACACGCTAGTCTACTCTGGTATATCGATGCCCCGTCTCGATACATCCACGACTAGGGACTTTGAAGGATGTACTTATGGACTACCATGTCCCCACTAGTATGATCCGCATCAGAGTTCAGGTAGTCAAGTACACATCCTAAGGGCTTTACCTACATGTAACAGAGAGACAATCAGTGTACACGTTAAGGTAAAGAGTAACCGGATAGCATACTATCATGTCGAGCAAGAAAGTCCTATGTATAGCAATGGCCTCTACGGCATACATATAACTAACAATCTCCCACTTGCACTAGGTCCATCTGAAAGCAGTGGTTGTAGTATCTCATAGTCAATCATCCCATAATCGTCTATCTCTGGGAATTGGCCTTTGTGAGTGGATCCGCCGTGTTGTCCTCTTAGTCTACTCTCCTAACCTCGATCTCCTTGGAGATCAACCATCTCCATGATCAGGTGATGCTGCCTCAGAATATGTCTGGATCACTGATGGGACAGGCGATCCTAGGCATAAGCCACAACTCCATTGTCTCACAATGGGAGGAACGATGTTCATCTCATGAACAAATATACATCCAGACTGCCTCTTTGGTAGCATCTTAAGTAGCGATGTATCTTGCTTTTAATCGTCTAGTATGTCACGGTGTCTAGCTTGGAACTCTTCCAACATACCGTCCCTTTACTGAGGGTAAAGACAATGCCTGTGACTGACTTTCAGTCGTCCTTATCACCCTGGAACCCTTCCAGTGATTCTCCCCAGGATCGATTGATACCATCTCACTACAACTAGTGAGTATCCTAACATCCATTTACATCTATCTCATAGATGAAAACTCAGGATTTAGGAGGTATCACTTTGATCCTATATGGAGAATCATTGTGATAAGCGGAGATTGATCGAGCGTAGCATAGGAAAATCCTTCCCTATCAAGAGTATGTCATCCACGTACTCTACGAGGATCGCCACCATACTCCCTACTACCTTTTTGTATATACAAGGTTCATCTACCATTTTGATGAAGTCAAAATCTTGAACTAATCCATCAAAACAGATGTTCCAACTCCGCGATGCCTGCTTTATCACATAAACCATCTTGCACACGTTTCCGCTGCTCCCACTGTCTACGAAGCCCTCTGGCTGTGTACTTACAGACGCTCTCTTCTAAAACATCATTTTAGAAAAGCAGTCATGACACCCAACCGCCAGATATCGTAGCCGTGGCAAGTAGGATCTGGATGGACTTAAGCATAGCCACTGAAAAAGGTTTCATCATTATCCACGCCTGGTCGATGATGAAAACCTTTAACATGTCTAGCTTTGAAAGTCTCAACTTTTCCATTTACACCAAGTAATCTTCTCAAGATATACCTGCTCCTGAAGGGGATTTAACCCTTCAGATATAGCAACCAAAGTCCATACTTTGTTGGTGTACATGGATTCCATCTCAGATCGCTAAGTATCAAGCCATTCTTACAGAGTCCCTACTCTCGATGGCCTGCTCGAAACTAGTTGGGTCATCATCTCATGATGCAATCCTCGCTCCCACTGTCATAGAGAAACCGAAGTATCTCTCAGGTGGGTGAGGAACCCTACTAGATCGGCGGAGAGGCTGAGGTTCGTTGGTAACTATTGAATACTTTGGTTTTATCAAATAATCTGCTGTAGTTTGTATAGCTGGAACCTTTCCAGTTCAACATTACAGACCTTGCCTCGAGCTTGTCCGGATTTTGCTTTTAGACATAGGCCGGTCAACCCCAAATCTTAACTAGCTTATTGTTAGTTATATGTATGCCCTAGAGGCCATTACTGTACATAGGATGTATATTGTAGTGGATGCTGGGACATATATAGGGAGGACTTTCTTGCTCGACATGATAGTATGCTATCTGGTTGCTCTTTACCTTAACGTGTATACTGATTGTCTCTCTGTTACATGTTGGTAAAGCCCTTAGGATGTGTACTTGACTACCTGGACTATGATGCAGATCATACTAGTGGGGACATGGTAGTCCATAAGTACATCCTTCAAGGTCCCTAGTCGTGGGTATATCGAGGCGGGGCATCGATATACCAGAGTAGACTAGCGTATACCTTCTCGACCCATACAGATGGGCGATGGATGATCCCATATCCATTGGTGTTTGACATCAGAGATGATATACGGGTGGTCAGTGGAGACTGGGTACACTGGACGGACTCGCCGAGAACTCCCAGATGGTATTATACCTTACGTCAGATGGCAGTTCTCTGGTGACACTGGTACAGAGTAGTCTGTTGACCCGAGATCGTCATAGAGTCTTGTGTGGTTCCCACTGTGCTTTGATTTCCATCTTACCACGTCCAAGAGGGCGTCCAAAATGGTGGTTTTTGGGTACAGTCCCGAGTCACATGGAGGCAATGAGCGATAGGAGGGGATTCGTCTCTCCCGGTATAGGGGGTTGATGTTGCGCTGTGTTCGATTGGCTATAACAGGAAATCCCTGGCCAGGGTTGCTGAGATTTACTGGTAAGTGTTACCAGTAGTTTCTCGAATTGTTATAGACCTCGTATCGACACGACTTATCGAGCTATTGGGGTCTGACGTTTACCACCCCTAGGCGAGATATGCGACATATCAGACGATCAGACCGGACTGTACGGTAGTGTTACTGGTTGGATTCACTGGAGTGTGAGCGGGCTTGCTCGTTGATCTTCTGATCGCTCAATACCTGGGTGGCCTTTACGTTTAGCAGACCGCTTGCGGCTTGTGGGAGCTTGATATGATCATCACCTGCTGCCGGCGTATTGACGAGTCTTTAGAGTCCTACACAGAGGTTTCCTGGCTCAAGCGAAACGAAATAGGAGCGCATATGAGATATGTGCGGGACCGAGAATAATGCGTCTATGTGATACCGTATTCTATTCTCGCGATGAATGTGTCGAATGGTTGTATGCGATATAACCTAGTTATCGAATCAAGGATTGATTCGATAAATCGATACATTGGATATTAGTCGGTTATATGCGATATGACAGGATCGTTAAATCAAGTGTTGATTTAATGATTTAATGTATAATTATATATTTGATATATTACTTTGCATTAACTAATATTGGCTCACTTTAAATGGATTTTCTCGCTCGGAGGTGCACATTGTATATTCGATATAGTTTTGTGCACTTGATTGTATCATGTTTGATGATACATGTTTGCTAGGGTTTTTGTGTAAAGATCAAACCATGGTTACATGATAATGGTTAGGGTTTTGTTTTATTCACTTATTTATTTATCCATTTCTTTTTGGAAAATAATTTGCATAAAGTGCAAAATGGTGGCTTTCTTTGGATGGATGTTGAAGCTTCATGAAGCTTTGACCAAATGACCATTTTGTCTCCATGCTTAACCCTAACCATTCCCACTAACCATGATTCATTCTCTACACTTGACCATGGTTATTATTATGATAAGTATTGATTTACTTTTGATTTTTAAAACAATGAACTTATCATAATACTAGCTTCTTCTTCTTCATCTTCTTCACTTGAAGAAAACCTTTCTTCATCAATGGTGATTGATGAAAATGAGTGAGAAATCCAATTCTAAAGTCTACCCACTTCCTATTTCTTCATCATCTACCTCTTGCCAAGTATTAGAGTGTGTTTCCTTCACAAGTTTTCATGGGTTGGTGAAGGTGGAGCTTGATCTAGCGATGCCTCGACGTAGATCATCTTCGGCATGGACATCGACGACCTAGCTCGTCATTTCTCCGACGAAGCCGACGCTAGAGCCCGGGAATTCATTTGGACAGCGAGGGGACTTCGTTGCGGAGGACACTTATATATATATGTATGTATGTATGTATGTATGTATGTATATGGATTTTCTATTATGAGAAAATAGAAAAATGGGGAGATATTTGAGGTATGGGTGAAGCATGGCTCAAACATTAGTTTATTCATTTGGTTACACTATTGAAGCATGTTTGTATATTTATTATTGGATTTATTCATGCTTCAACAAGTGAGCAAATGAATGTGAGCCATTCTACACTTGCACTTGGTTTTGAAACCCTAGCTCCTTTTTTTCACCCACTCTCCATCTCATCCTTCTTCCTCCTCTAGCCTTTTCAAGAGTTGAAAAGAAAAAGAGATAGAAATTTCTAAGTGAGCCTAAACACCTACTTCATCAAACTACTCTAGATTAGCACTTTAGATTAGGTTGTTTCCTTCACTAATTCTGTAAGTCCGCGGGGGCGTCCCGGCCGTCGATCCGACGCCGGAAACGCGGAAACAAAAAACTTTCAAAAACTATTGACCGGCACCACCGCGCACTTTTCACCCGGATCGGGCCATTAACCTAGCTAACTAGCAAATAAGAAAAGAGTAGAGAAGTTATACCAAGCGATCCGTGTCCTTCGGTCTTCATCCCCACTCCGATCTTCCGCGGAATCTCCGTCCATCATCGTCTCGTCGGAAAGGGCACCACGTAGCCGGAATCTTTTACGGGCTCCCACCTCTTGACCGAGGCAACTCGGGCGCGAAGTTGTCTAGCCGACGCGTCCAAGACTTGCTATAGAATAGTGTAGAATAGTTGTCTCTTTGGGGTTTAAGAGGTTGCCATGTTGGAGGAATTTTGCACAAGAATTTTCCATGGATCAAAGCTTGATGAAGAATGAAGTATACAATGCAAAGAAATGAGCTCGGCCATGAACTTTTGTGCTCACTGGAAAAGTGAATAAAGCATCTCACTCATGTAATGAATGTGTGTATGAATTAATACCAAAGAGAAAAAAAATTCCTTCACAGCACACACAAATGGAGGGGGGTCCACCAAAATAAACATGAAGGAAATTAACCTCACAAACAAATTAAACCACACTCCATTCCCAGAACAGTGGCCGGCCCATTACAAATCATGGGTGAAGGTAAAATAGATCAAAAAGAAATATATATAAAACAAGATAAGATAAACCTCACATCCTTTCTCACTCATCTTACAAATCAATTTCCAATCCATTTCTAATCTCATAATGGCAATGGAATGACCATAAAAGAATCTCATGATTATGAAGCCACACTCATGCAAAGAAACCCCTCACAAAAATGTTAATTGCAAACTTGCAATTAACACCCTCCAACGAAAAGTCCGACTGGGAAGGAAAAAGAGAAAACCTGCCGGAACGGAATGCAAACTGGCAACCCCATAAAACCGATCCCATAATAAATTACAGGAAAACCCCGCTACTGCAAATACATGCCCGTATTTGTATTCCCGCTGAACACAAATGCAAAGAGACAAAACTACACTATCAAATACTAGGATCCGAATTAAGCCAAAGCCGGCTAGTAAAAACCGTCCGATCACGATCCGTGCAATACCGCACGTATCTGATCGAACCCTGCCATATCTCCATACGGCCTCTACAGCGTTTCGCCCGAAACTTGAGTAACTGTCTCTGTGGTGGACTCTAAAGACTCGTCAATACTATGGCTGTGGATATAACCACTAGCACATCAGAGGTATTAGCCATACGTGACGGGCCACCAGCTACCGACCAAAAGGGACGTCGATGAGCGAACTCATCCTGACACCCTACTGAGCCTGTCAGTGACAATATCCGTACAGTCCGGTCCGTTCGTCTATGAGCATCGCATGGCGGGCCTAGGGGGTTGGTAAAAGTCAGACCCCCAAAAGCGGTACAAGTCGTGTCGGAGTGTAGCCCAGAACACCCTGAGATACTTCTTGAATACCTAGCAGCAAATCTCCTGCCTTGGCCAAGGACTTTTCATGTTCTGGCTCTCCTAGACACGCACGACCTCACCCCTAAAACCGGGAGAGACGAACCCCTGAAGATCCGCTCACTGCCTCAATGTGGCTCGGGACTGTACCCAACTAAAACCTGTTTGCACGACTCCTTTGAGCCGTGGTAGGGTAGTAATCAAAGTACAGTGGGAACTCACACGAGACAAATGACGATCTCAGGTCGATGAACTAACCTGTACACATGTCACCAGGGAACTGCTATCTGACGTCTGGTATAATCCCAACTAGCAGGTTCCCGGCGAGTCCTGTTCGGTGTACTCATAATCCAATGAGCACCTGTATACATCTTAGGTGAACCAACTGACACCAGTGGCTTGTGAGACCGGCCACCACCCCTCGTCAGGGTCTCGACTGTATACACTAGTCTACTCTGGAGAAACGATGCCCTGTCTCGAATCTCCCACGACTAGGGACCTTTTAAGGATGTGCTTGTAGACCCCCAGCTCCCACTTATATGATCGCCCTCATACTGCTGGTGGTCAAGCAAGAATCCAAGGGGCTTTATCAATGTGTAATAGCGACTCGAAAGGTCACCTAAAGCAGTACACGATGACAAAGATAAACCAGATAGCATACTATCATCTCGAGTAAGACTGTCCTACCGGGATAGGTCCTCCCCTCAATCATTGCAATCACGTGCCTGTGATCCAATAATTGACTCTGAGGGCACTATCTCCAACAATCTCCCACTTGCACTCAAGGCTAATTATTGCGATGTCGCATACTCACAGCCCGTGTGATACCGAACACCCAACTCCTCTACTAGTCAGTCTCACAATGCTCGTTTGCGAAACTATTGCGTTCGAGGAATAGCCTCAGTGAGTGGATCCGCTTTGATGTTTCTTTCTATGTCTCTCTATATCTCATGTTCGCAGAGAAAACTATCTCCCGAAATGAGTAATACCTATCCTAGAATGTCTGGATGTCTGATGGGACCTAGCTCATAAGTGAACTCCAAATCCAAACTTCTTAGACTGTATCGTCATCTGAACTTATTCAGTATCCTGCGCCATGCCTTCCCTCAGTTTCCACCTGGACCACCTGTCCAAAATACTGCCCCTCGTCAGAGGGAAAACTATAGCTCTGACAGCCACTCTGCCATCCAGGTCACCTTGGAAGCCTGGAATGATAACTGTCTCCCGAAGAAGACTGCCGTTATCATATCCCTAGAACATCCACTTATGTTCTAAAACTGCTTCCGACTGTTTCTCCAGGATTGGATCAATATCAACTTATTGCACCTACTGCAAGAACAACATCTGGTGTGGTACTTGACATCTCATGATTGATTCAATTGCCTAAGCAAGTGATCTGTCAATCATGCGTATCCCTCTCCCCTTTAGTCTGTAAGACACCTTTAGAGAGGGTGACTCCATCACCTGCAGGTATACTACCGTGCCAGGAGTCGTCCATTCTAAATACTCATAGAATGCGGTCAAAGTACCCAGATTGGGAAACTACCCAAATATAGATCTAAAACCATAGATCTAGTAACCAGAATGTCTGATATAATATCCAAGTCCAATGTGGAGAAACCACTGTGTGACGACCAAAGTATAACCAATCATAGTATAGGAATATCACTTCCTACTTTGTGTATGTCATCAAATACCAGGACATCACACCCTACTACCTTCTTAACAGATCCATCCCCTATTCTGATGAAGTCAAACCTATGACTGTCACATCAGAAATAGATGATCTATCTCCGCTATATCTGCTTTAGTCTATAAACAAACATAAGCCACATGTCCACCAATACTTCCGTTGCTCCCACTGACTATGACAACCCTCTGGCAGAGTCAAATACACGTACATTTCTAAAGCTAGTTTAGAATGACGCTAT
This sequence comes from Agapanthus africanus, assembly GCA_030015575.1. NCBI lineage: Eukaryota > Viridiplantae > Streptophyta > Magnoliopsida > Asparagales > Amaryllidaceae > Agapanthus > Agapanthus africanus. Next base: position 225,495,559 of record JASDDO010000029.1, read on the forward strand.
ACTCATCCTCCTGCCGGGTTTCACAGTCTGGAACAACAGCAATGGCAAGTCTGGGTAAACAAGAACCTCCCTGCCACCGTCCTTGAGCATACCAAAGTACCTCTCGGGCGCCTGAGGTTACCCACCATATCTGCGGAGTGGCCAATGGAATGTCAAACCAGATTGAATCTTTAGGTTCTTATCAAATCTTCAGTAATCGTTTGCGGTTCTCGAATCACTTCCAGTTCTACCATACTCCCACTACTGTTTTTCTGAAAAAATCCATTTTTGATAAAACTGTGGCGAGTCAAGAACAATATCACTATTGATCTTCCAGATGGTAGAAAGTCAACCCTCGTCATAGCCCGGGTCAACCCACAAACAGCCATTACTGAAACGTGCCTTGAGTTGTCCAGAGTCTGGTTTTAAGCATAAGCCGGACAACTCCCCGTATCTTAACAATGTCAAGATATGAACTGTTCTATATCCAAGAAACAGAGGCACTGATTTAATTGAACCAGATTCAAATCATGCAGCTGTCTCCAATGCATGTCAACTAAATGGAAGAGAGGCCGATCAGCGTTACTCAACTTAGGAGTACTTCCAATTATGAGTAACCTGAAAGAGAAGCTAGTTCTCTTAATCATTACTATCAACTGAATACTATTCACAAGTATCTACATCTTCGATCTCCTTGAAGAATCCCGATACTTGCAACACTTGGTTCTCTACTTTACTCTTATACCTATAACTCCTCAAAACTTAGACCCTGTGTTTCTACGAAACACATGTCTAAGAACTTAGAGAAGTTAAAAGTAAACAGAATATAGTACGAGGACCAACCCCTCTGTCCTAATGGACACTGGACAATATACAATACTCTGTATAAGTCCCCTGAGTCTAGTGACTCATTCACTGTGTGTCGTGGGTTGAAAACTGTACTTTTGGTTAAGAAGAATTACACCGCTGTTCAATACTCCTTACCTAACCATCCACTGGTATAGGTAAATGTCATAGACATAATTTCAAAAAGATATGTCTCACTCTATAAAAATAGACGTACAGATATATCAATTTGAAATTGGTGCACAACAACGGATATTCAAAACCAAATATTTGCCGACCGGCAAACAACCCAGGTGGCTTCCTCAAATATCACCAATTCCAACGAATCCCGATATAATGAGGATGGTCACCTAATTCCCAATAACTTACTCCCCTTCATCATCTGTAAAACCATACAGACGTGAGACTCATACCTGGTAAATACATACCCTGGAGTAAGTATCTAATCGGGAAATCAGTTTTCTTTTAACAGTACACAGTGAAACTGAAACATTGAGATATTTCGATGGGGTATCCTGGTATTCTTAGTAATGCCTCTTCCATTATCCAGATTCACAACTATAACTGTATAATTCTTTGCCACCTCTCCAAATCCCTTTATATGTCTTTAGTCATTACCTTCTGTACACCCCTTTAGGCCAAATGGTTTTCTTCCTTCCCTACCGTTCGGCACCAGCCTATGGTTTGGAAGAAGACTATCCAATAAGCATAATGGGTGTACTGTCCTAATCCTAGGAGCACTCGGAATGCGAGAGAAGGTGAGGATAAAAGACAACCGAATGAACTTAATTCATAGGTGATTTAGGATTGACAAAGAAGTACATGGTTTGGTCGTGAATAGCAGTCGCAATTTACTTTGCCCTCTTACTAATCCCTTGCTTTGTCTGAACTTAATACCTTCTGTACACCGTTTAGGCTAATTGGCTTTCTTCATTCCCCACCGTTCGGCACCAGCCTAAGGTTTGGAAGAAGACTATCCAATTTGCGTAATAGGTGTACTATCTCCTAAACCAAGGAGTACTCGCAACCTGAGAGAAGATAAAAGGTAAAGACAGCTGAATAGTCCTATTCGTTTTCTCCAGAACCGGAAACCATCCTCGAAGTCCTTCGAGTTCGTATATAACCATACGATGGTTTTGTCCAATAGAAGTGGACGTTCGTAGTAATACGGGGTGTCCCGGAGAAAAGGGTAAAAGTAGGAGTGGCAAAAAGGTCTGCAACTCTGACAATCCAAAAGCCAGTGTTAAGAAGGTTCGGTCAACTTGGTCACTGAGTCATAGTCTAGTGTCGGGTCAATGGTCGCTGCCAAAGAGAGAGAGAAAAGAAACACTCAGCGTGCACTCTAACCTAGATCAGAATGGTTGTCACTTTATCTAATCTGGAAACCTCCCACTGTAACGTCAAATTCTTCCCCAAACCTGAAAGAAGAATTAGCCGGGATCACCCGAGGAGTAAACCAACTCATCAGTGGGAATCGGGATCCAACTATCATCGCATGATAACGTGACGGAATCCGCTCACGTTATCGCACTCCAGAAGGTATGCGCATATCTGGCAAGTTTCAGTTCTTTTGAAACTCCCGATGTGGATTTTTACCCCATGCTCTTATGACCTTGGCGTGAGGTCAAAATATCATAAGTCACATGTCAAGTTCTACCCATCATTATCCTGGTTAATTTGAACCCACCCGTACATACCCTTGACATAGGCCAAAATAGTAGTACGACTGTCCCAAACCAACGCATCTATCTATGCAACAGATAAATACCCGGCAGCTACCAAACACTATGCCTTGGCGTGAGGTCAAAATACATAGCTTGAATACTACCGAATATTTAACTGAAATGACGGAGGGCTACGAATGGTTTCTGGCGAAAACCTTTAACGTAATGAACTTGATATCGTTGAAGGAACGGATAGCTTTTTAGAAAAATATAGTAACGAAAACCTTCGCTAAAGAGGTCACTCCCGGTGAAGGGATCTCGGCTCTTTCCCCGTAGAATGAGGTGCAGGATATTCCAAGTGAACACCACGGTGCAAAGCAAAAGCAATCGGCTATAGTGAAGTTAATGCCCTGACGCAAACTTCTGTCCAAGGGGTCACTCCCGGTGAAGGGATCTCGGCCCTTGCCTCGTCGACTGAGGAGCAGGATAGTCTAACTGAATACCACGATGCAAAACAAAAGAGAACGCCCTTGCAATAACAGCTTTTTGGAAAAATGTTCCAACAACATCAGAATAGGTTTATTTATCTTGCATTGATCCGAATCAACGCAGTCCCATCAATGGATCACACCACAAAAAATGAAAATATACTGACGTACGTATATGCCATCCGTATTCGCCACTGGGTCCCGTCATCACCCGTTAGGTTAGCTAACTAACGACAGAGCGGGGACTGGACTAGCGCGGATGAAAAACATTTACAACATCTACTAATATATATACCAATATATAGTATTTCGCTCAAGGCGTGATAAAATGCAACACAGAAATGTATAGCAACACAGATCAATACAGATATCTGGGATCCCCGGGTTTCACAGAGCCGCTACTGAAACCCGACGTTCCCCTGGTCGTGTGGATAGCCTGTGCAATGAAAACCTAGACCCCTATGGGCGCGGCAAGTTACCCGCCAAAACCTGAAGCGAGGCAGCCCCCTTCAGCACCGTGAATGGACCACCCAGCACTTCACGGAATCCGGTAACTTGGGCACCCCTCCTGGGTCAATCCTATACCCCTTACGAGTGCGGCGAATAGCCCGCCAATTCTAGAATGAAGCCCCCTCCGTCTCAATGCAATGAGATGCGGGCTTGTTGCCTACTAGAACCCGGCTATCCGTGCACCCCTCCGCGGGGTAATCCTAGTACAGAAAGTAAAATATACATACAACGGGTACATCGACCGCAACCTGGTCGTGCCCTAAAATAATAATACAAATAGGCAGTGACGGCAGTCCACATGTCGGACGCTCGCCCCGCAATATCAAATGTATATAATACAACAAAACTGTACTACCGCTGCAACCAGGCTATCCCCACGACCGATCCGCAACAACACAGTACAATCACAGAATATCAACGTGAATGTCACGTTCGCAAATCCGTCTAACCGGGCTATAGCAGTTAGACAGGATTTACCGATCAAGTGACATTCACGGTCGCAGATATAATGTAAAAACTGTGAACTGGCATGTTTAAAATATCCGATCGAACAAATTTTATCAAGTGGGCCCCCTTCAGTACTGTAGCACTTACAGAAAATTTGGGCCCAAAAAATAATATCCCAAAATCCCTATTTCCATGTCAAAAGTCCTCTGGAAAAATTTGCCACGATGAAGAGTTAAATGCGCGGCGGAACCGCGGCCCAAGCATGGGTTTGGCCGCGGTTCCGCGGCGGTATGGAGTGATCTCGCGACAAAATTTTACCAGAAGTCTTATCTTTTCATGCACAGTATTTTGAGACAACCTGAAAAATTTTCGGAGCAGAAAAAATTTCGACAGAAACACGATGCATTGAAAATACAGTTTTTGGGGATTTTGTTCGATCGGGTTTTAAACACACTAGACCATGCTAAGTTAAGATAATGGCGTGGCTCTGATACCAATGTAAGTCCGCGGGGGCGTCCCGGCCGTCGATCCGACGCCGGAAACGCGGAAACAAAAAACTTTCAAAAACTATTGACCGGCACCACCGCGCACTTTTCACCCGGATCAGGCCATTAACCTATCTAACTAGCAAATAAGAAAAGAGTAGAGAAGTTATACTAAGCGATCCATGTCCTTCGGTCTTCATCCCCACTCCGATCTTCCGCGGAATCTCCGTCCATCATCGTCTCGTCGGAAAGGGCACCACGTAGCCGGAATCTTTTACGGGCTCCCACCTCTTGACCGAGGCAACACGGGCGCGAAGTTGGCTAGCCGACACGTCCAAGACTTGCTATAGAATAGTGTAGAATAGTTGTCTCTTTGGGGTTTAAGAGGTTGCCATGTTGGAGGAATTTTGCACAAGAATTTTCCATGGATCAAAGCTTGATGAAGAATGAAGTATACAATGCAAAGAAATGAGCTCGACCATGAACTTTTGTGCTCACTGAAAAAGTGAATAAAGCATCTCACTCATGTAATGAATGTGTGTATGAATTAATACCAAAGAGAAAAAAAATTCCTTCACAGCACACACAAATGGAGGGGGGTCCACCAAAATAAGCATGAAGGAAATTAACCTCACAAACAAATTAAACCACACTCCATTCCCAGAACAGTGGCCGGCCCATTTCAAATCATGAGTGAAGGTAAAATAGATCAAAAATAAATATATATAAAACAAGATAAGATAAACCTCACATCCTTTCTCACTCATCTTACAAATCAATTTCCAATCCATTTCTAATCTCATAATGGCAATGGAATGACCATAAAAGAATCTCATGATTATGAAGCCACACTCATGCAAAGAAACCCCTCACAAAAATGTTAATTGCAAACTTGCAATTAACACCCTCCAACGAAAAGTCCGACCGGGAAGGAAAAAGAGAAAACCGGCCGGAACGGAATGCAAACTGGCAACCCCAGAAAACCGATCCCATAATAAATTACAGGAAAACCCCGCTACTGCAAATACATGCCCATATTTGTATTCCCGCTGAACACAAATGCAAAGAGACAAAACTACATTATTAAATACTAGGATCCGGATTAAGCCAAAGCCGGCTAGTAAAAACCGTCCGATCACGATCCGTGCAATACCGCACGTATCTGATCGAACCCTGCCATATTTCCATACGGCCTCTACAGCGTTTCGCCCTAAACTTGAGTAACTGTCTGTGTGGTGGACTCTAAAGACTCGTCAATACTATGGCTGTGGATTTAACCACTAGCACGTCAGAGGTATTAGCCATACGTGACGGGCCACCAGCTATCGACCAAAAGGGACGTCGATGAGCGAACTCATCCTGACACCCTACTGAGCCTGTCAGTGACAATATCCGTACAGTCCGGTCCGTTCGTCTATGAGCATCGCATGGCGGGCCTAGGGGGTTGGTAAAAGTCAGACCCCCAAAAGCGATACATGTCGTGTCGGAGTGTAGCCCAGAACACCCTGAGATACTACTGGAATACCTACCAGTAAATCTCCTGCCTTGGCCAAGGACTTTTCATGTTCTGGCTCTCCTAGACACAACACGACCTCACCCCCAAAACCGGGAGAGACGAACCCCTGAAGATCCGCTCACTGCCTCCATGTGGCTCGGGACTGTACCCAACTAAAACCTGTTTGCACGACTCCTTTGAGCCGTGGTAGGGTAGTAATCAAAGTACAGTGGGAACTCACACGAGACAAATGACGATCTCAGGTCGATGAACTAACCTGTACACATGTCACCAGGGAACTGCTATCTGACGTCTGGTATAATCCCAACTAGCAGGTTCCAGGCGAGTCCTGTCCGGTGTACTCATAACCCAATGAGCACCTGTATACATCTTAGGTGAACCAACTGACACCAGTGGCTTGTGAGACCGGCCACCGCCCCTCGTCGGGGTCTCGACTGTATACACTAGTCTACTCTGGAGAAACGATGCCCTGTCTCGAATCTCCCACGACTAGGGACCTTTTAAGGATGTGCTTGTAGACCCCCAGCTCCCACTTATATGATCGCCCTCATACTGCTGGTGGTCAAGCAAGAATCCAAGGGGCTTTATCAACGTGTAATAGCGACTCGAAAGGTCACCTAAAGCAGTACACGATGACAAAGATAAACCAGATAGCATACTATCATCTCGAGTAAGACTGTCCTACCGGGATAGGTCCTCCTCTCAATCATTGCAATCACGTGCCTGTGATCCAATAATTGACTCTGAGGGCACTATCTCCAACAAATTCATGATTAGTGAAGAGGTAGCTTGACCTTGAGAAGCTTCAAGGTGGATCATCTTCGGCCTCGAAGATCGCGAAGCAAGCTTGTTCATTTCTTCAATTGGAGCCAAGAGGAGTCGTAGGGACAACTACTTGGAGCTATAGAAGCGAAGGACTTAGTCTACAAAAGTTGTAATCTCTTTCACTTAGTGTAAAACTTGCTTTATCATATGTTAAACCCTAATTCTCTAGTTAGATTCTAGGTTAATGTAGCTTAGCACCCAAGAATTTTTTTAAATTGCATGCTTGATGCTGGTATTAACCTAGTGGTGGTGCTAAGACACACTTTCATAAACAGGTTTTAGTTGGGTACAGTCCCGAACCACATGGAGGCAGTGAGTAATCGGAAGGGATTCGTTTTTCCCGGTATAGGGAATTGATGTCGCGTAGTGCACGATTGGCTATAACCATAAGTCTCTGGCAAGGGCAGATGAGATTTATTTATAAGTGTTATCGGTAGTTTCAAGGTTGGTTATGAGTGTTAGTTATATGTATGCCCTAGAGGCCATTACTATACATAGGATGTATATTGTAGTGGATGCTTGGACATATATAGGGAGGACTTTCTTGCTCGACATGATAGTATGCTATCTGGTTGCACTTTACCTTAACGTGTACACTGATTGTCTCTCTGTTACATGTTGGTAAAGCCCTTAGGATGTGTACTTGACTACCTGGACTATGATGCGGATCATACTGTGGGGATATGGTAGTCCATAAGTACATCCTTCAAGGTCCCTAGTCGTGGGTGTATCGAGACGGGGCATCGATATACCAGAGTAGACTAGTGTATACCTTCTCGACCCATACAGATAGGCGATGGATGATCCCATATCCATTGGTGTTTGACATCAGAGATGATATACGGGTGCTCAGTGGAGACTGGGTACACTGGACGGACTCGCCGAGAACTCCCAGATGGTATTATACCTTACGTCAGATGGCAGTTCTCTGGTGACACTGGTACAGAGTAGTCTGTTGACCCGAGATCGTCATAGAGTCTTGTGTGTTTCCCACTGTGCTTTGATTTCCATCTTACCACGTCCAAGAGGGCGTGCAAAACGGTGGTTTTTGGGTACAGTCCCGAGTCACATGGAGGCAATGAGCGATAGGAGGGGATTCGTCTCTCCCGGTATAGGGAGTTGATGTTGCGCTGTGTTCGATTCGCTATAACAGGAAATCCCTGGCCAGGGTTGCTGAGATTTACTGGTAAGTGTTACCAGTAGTATCTCGAATTGTTATAGACCTCATATCGACACGACTTATCGAGCTATTGGGGTCTGACGTTTACCACCCCTAGACGAGATATGCGACATATCAGATGATCAGACCGGACTGTACGGTAGTGTTACTGGTTGGATTCACTGGAGTGTTAGCGGGCTTGCTCGTCGATCTTCTGATCGCTCAATACCCGGGTGGCCGTTACGTTTAGCAGACCGCTTGCGGCTTGTGGGTGTTTGATATGATCATCACCTGCTGCCGGCGTATTGACGAGTCTTTAGAGTCCTACACAGAGGTTTCCTGGCTCAAGCGAAACGAAATAGGAGCGCATATGCGATATGTGCGGGACCGAGAATAATGCGTGTATGTGATACAGTATTCTATTCTCCCAATGAATGTATCGAATGGTTATATGCGATATGTCCTAGTTATCGAATCGAGGATTTATTCGATAAGCCGATACATTGTATACTAGTCGGTTGTGTGCGACATGACCGGATCATTGAATCAAGTGTTGATTTAATGATTTAATGCATAATTATATATTTGATATATTACTTTGCATTAACTAGTATTGGTTCACTTTAAATGGATTTTCTCACTTGTAGTTCACAAGTTGTATATGTGATATACTTTTGTGCACTTGATTGTATCATGTTTGATGATACATGCTTACTTGTGTTTGTGTAAAGTTTAAACCTTGGTTAAGTAAATGGTTAGGGTTTTGTTTAATTTATTTACTCATTTTTTGATTTGTTTATTTCATTTTGGCAAAAGGAAAATGGTGGCTAATTTTGTTTCTTTGTTGAAGTTTCATGAAGCTTTGAAAAAGTCCACCATTTTTGTTTTATGCCTAACCTAACCATTCACCTAACTATAGTTTGCTCTCTACACATAACCATGGTTGGTTTATGATAAGTATTCTATGATTTTCCATTTTAATTAACTTATCATAATATTATCTTCATCTTCTTCTTTTTCTTCAACAAGAAGAGAGCTTGCTACGATCAATGGCAAAATGAGAAAAAGAGTGAGAAATCCAATTCTAAAGTGAACCCACTTCCTATTTCTTCATCCTCTACCTCTTGCCAAGTAGTAGAGTGTGTTTCCTTCACAAGTTTCTAGACTTGGTGAAGTTGGAGCTTGATCTAGCGATGCCTCGACGTAGATCATCTTCGGCACGTCGTCGATGACCTACCCCGCTTCTTCTCCGATGAAGCCGACGCTAGAGCCCGGGATTGCATGAGGACAGCGGAGAGCACTTCATCATGGAGCCATGAAGGTGGAGGACCGGATCTACAAAGGTTGTATTTCCGTTTACTCTTAGTAAAGTAGTTTACTAGTTCTAGTTTTCGCCTATATATCTAGTTAACGATCCGTAGTCTAGGGTTTCTCGGCACCGTAAAATTTGAAATTGGCATGGTTGATGCCTTGTGAGACCTCTTGAGAGTGCCTAGGAACCCTACAGTGGTATCAGAGCCTAGCTAGAGCCTTAGGCGATGCGTAGACGAAGTTTGAAACCCGATTGATTCGAAACCCTAACTTAAACTTGCTCTCTGTACTTTTTTCAAATTTGTGGATTTTTGCAAATTAAAAATATGCAGAAAAATCAGCAGGGAAATCTAAGAATTACGGCGCAAAATTTAGCTCCTAATTCCATAAAAGTGCGGCAGAACCGCGGCATTAGCGTGCTAATGCGGCGGTTCCGCGGCCCTTTTGTCTATTCTCCCATCAAATTTTGCACAGTAATTCCTATTTGGCAGTGCTGGTTTTCTTGGGAATTTTTAAACTGAAATCCAGAGTTGAGTATTTTGGGTTGTATTGGGAGTTCGTACATTCGATCGGATTGTCAAACTCTGTCTATGTGTTTTTCCGGATAATTTTTGAATATGTTAAAAAGTTCGATCGGATATAAATACCCACCTTTTCCCCTGTCGGGAAATTTCCAAGTGTTGGATTTTTCCGAGGTTTAAAGACATTCTAAGTAGTGCAAGTAACGCGATATTCCCTCTAGAAGACAACAAACCTTAACTCGATTATGTGACCGTCTTGAACTGCACTTTGAACCTTCGGGTTTGGGGCAGTACGGCGCGCCACATGTGAGGCGTTGGCTTGACCCTTCTACGGCTGGACCGTTGGTACTGAGGCACGAACTGAATGTTGTTAGACTTATTTCATGTGTTGAGCTGTATCGGGAAAACTTGGGTGTTCGATTGTTCGATCGGAAAGTTTAACATTTTCTATTTACCTGGAATGGGATACAATAATTGGAATTCACAAGTAGTTATGTGATAACTGAATGAATGTTATAAACATAGCAGTTTAGTCTTACTTGATCGGTTGCCACGGAATTTTGATGTGATCAAAAGTCCGTCGCAATCACGTAGCGTACGCGGATACTCGCCGGGTAAACTTTGTTGGAGATAGTGCCCTCAGAGTCGATTATTGGATCACAGGCACGTGATTGCAATGATTGAGGGAGGACCTATCCCGGTAGGACAGTCTTACTCGAGATGATAGTATGCTATCTGGTTTACCTTTATCATCGTGTACTGTTTTAGGTGACCTGACACGTCGCTATTACACGTTGATAGAGCCCCTAGGATTCTTGCTTGACCACCAGCAGTATGAGGGCGATCATATAAGTGGGAGCTGGGGGTCTACAAGCATATCCTTAAAAGGTCCCTAGTCGTGGGAGTTTCGAGACCGGGCATCGATACTCCATTAGTAGACTAGTGTATACAGTCGAGACCCCGACGAGGGGCGGTGGCCGGTCTCACAAGCCACTGGTGTCAGTTGGATCACCTAAGATGTATACAGGTGCTCATTGGGTTATGAGTACACCGGACAGGACTCGCCGGGAACATGCTAGTTGGTCATATACCAGACGTCAGATGGCAGTTCCCTGGTGACATGTGTGCAGGTTAGTTCATCGACCTGGGGATCGTCATTTGTCTCGTGTGAGTTCCCACTGTACTTTGATTACTACCCTACCACGGCTCAAAGGAGTCGTGCAAACAGGTTTTAGTTGGGTACAGTCCCGAGCCACATGGAGGCAGTGAGCGTATCTTCAGGGGTTCGTCTCTCCCGGTATTGGGGGTGAGGTCGTGCTGTGTCTAGGAGAGCCATTACACAAAGTCCTTGGCCAAGGCAAGGAGATTTACTGGTAGGTATTCCAGTAGTATCTCAGGGTGTTCTGGGCTACACTCCGACACGACTTGTACCGCTTTTGGGGGTCTGACTTTTACCAACCCCCTAGGCCCGCCATGCGATACTCATAGACGAACGGACCGGACTGCACGGATATTGTCACTGACAGGCTCAGTAGGGTGTCAGGATGAGTTCGCTCATCGACGTCCCTTTTAGTCAATTGCTGGTGGCCCGTTACGTATTGGCTTATACCTCTGACGTGCTAGTGGTTAAATCCACAGCCATAGTATTGATGAGTCTTTAGAGTCCGCCACACTTTCAGTTACTCAGCTTTCGGGCGAAACGCTGTAGAGGCCGTATGGAGATATGGCAGGGTCCGATCAGATACGTGCGGTATTGCACGGATCAGGATCGGACGGTTTGTACTAGTAGCCGTATAGGTATATGGCAGGGTTCGATCAGATACGTGCGGTATTGCACGGATCAGGATCGAACGGATATTACTAGCCGGCTTTGGTTTAAGCCGGTCCTAGTTTAGTACAGTGTAGATTTTGTCTCTTTGCATTTGTATCCGGACGGAATATAGATGCGGGTGTGTATGCACAGTATCGGGGTTTTCCTGTAATTTATTACGGGACCAGTTTTCTGGAGTTGCCAGTTTGCATTCCGTTCCGGCCGGTTTTCCTTTGTTCTTTCCCGGCCGGACTTTTCCGATGGAGGGGGTTATTTGCAATTGTGCAAATAACATTTGTGGAGGGGGTTTCTTGTAAAAGATTGATTATGATAGCATCATTATCTTTTCCACCATGCTTTTGTTTTTATTGTGACATGAAAGGGTATGGTTTGAAAAAGGTAAAGCATGGTTGTATGTTTTCTTGTCTCTTGATGTGGTCACCTCTTTCATCTCCTACACTCACCTCCCTTCATGCTTCATAACCTTTGCTCCACCATTTTCTAAGGATGAGAGTTTTCATTTTTAGAAGAGAGAAAAAAAAAAGAAAAGTGAGAAGAAGAAAAGAGAAGGAGAGAGCTTCATCTTTGAGAATGATTCATTTTGTGTATATCATTCTTCATCTCATTCCATTGCTAGAAAATTGAAAGCACCAATTTTCTATACACCATTCCTCCATCTATGGCAACCAACCCCAAAGTGAGACATACACTCTACACTATATTCCTACAGCAAATCTTGGATGCGTCGATTCGCCAGCTTCGCGCCCGAGTTGCCTCGGTATTGAGGTGGGAGCCCGTAAAAGTACCCGGTTTTGTGGTGCCCTTTTCGACGAGGAGGAGACGGACGGAGATTCCGCGAGGAGATCGGAGTGGAGATGAAGACCGGAGGACTCGGATCAGTCGGTATATCTCTAACCCATCTTTTAGTTAGCTTAGACTTGTTAATGGTTACGATCCGGAGTTTAGTGCGCGGTGGTGCCGGTTTGCAAAGTCCGCAAAAATTAAAGTTTATCACCGTTTCCGCATTCCGGCGTCGGATTGACGGCCGGGGCGCCGCCGTGCACTTACAGTGGTATCAGAGCCTCGCCATTAACTTAGTCTAGCTTTGTGTAATGTGTTTGCATTTCCGATCGATCAAAAAGTCCAAAAACCCGTATTTTTTGCACATCAGTTTCTGTCGATTTTTTTTTGAGTCCAAAAATTTTTTCAGGTTGTCTCAGAGTGATGTGCAGGGAATTTTAAGGTCACTGTAAAAATTTGGTTCAACGAGCTCATCATACCGCCGCGGAAGGGCGGCCAAACCCCTGTTTTGGCCGTGCTTCCGCCGCGGATTTAACTGTTCACCCCCCCAAATTTTTGCAGTGTGTTCCTGAGTGATAAATGTGGTTTTTGGAATATTAAAATTGGGCCCAGGTTTTCTGTGGTTGCTACAGTTTTGTTTGGGGGCCCACTTGTTAATGTTTAATCAATCGGAAAATTTTAAACACATTTTTCACAGTATTTACATTATATCTGCGACCGTGAATGTTACTCGATCGGTAAATCCGGTCTAACTGCTATAGCCCGGTTAGACGGATTTGCGAACGTGACTTTCACGTTGATGTTCTATGTATTTGCTGTGATGTTGCGGATCGGTCGGTGGGGATAGCCTGGATGCAATGCTAGTACGGTGTTGTTGTATTATGTACATTTGATATTGCGGGGCGAGCGTCCGACATGTGGACTGCCGTCACTGCCTGTTTGTATTATTCTTTTGGGGCACGACCTGGTTGCGGTCGATGTACCCGTTGTATGTATATTTTACTTTCTGTACTAGGGTTACCCCGCGGAGGGGTGCACGGATAGCCGGGTTCTAGAAGGCAACAAGCCCGCATCTCATGGCATTGGGACGGAGGGGGCTTCACTCCAGGATTGGCTGGCTATTCGCCGCACTCGTAGGGGGTATAGGATTTCATTGCACAGGCTATCCACACGACCAGGGGAACGTCGGGTTTCAGTAGTGGCTCTGTGAAACCCGGGGATCCCAGATATCTGTATTGTTCTGTGATGCTGTACATTTCTGTGATGTTGCATTTTATTCACGCCTTGAGCGAAATACTATATATTGGTATATATATTAGTAGATGTTGTATATGTTTTTCATCCTCGCTAGTCCAGTCCCCGCTCTGCCGTTAGTTAGCTAACCTAACGGGTGATGACGGGACCCAGTGGCGAATGCAGATGGCATATACGTACGTCAGTATATTTTCGTTCTTTGTGGTGTGATCAATTGATGGGACTGCATTGATTCGGATCAATGCAAGTTAAACAAACCTATTCTGATGTTGTTGGAACACTTTTTCAAAAAGCTGTTATTGCAAGGACGTTCACTTTTGTTTTGCATCGTGGTATTCATTTGGAATATCCTGCTCCTCAGTCGACGAGGCAAGGGCCGAGATCCCTTCACCGGGAGTGACCCCTTGGATAGAAGTTTGCGTCAGGGCATTAACTTCACTATAGCCGATTACTTTTGCTTTGCATCGTGGTATTCAGTTGGAATATCCTGCACCTCATTCTACGGGGAAAGAGCCGAGATCCCTTCACCGGGAGTGACCTCTTTAGCAATGGTTTTCGTCACTATATTTTTCAAAAAGCTATCCGTTCCTTCAACGATATCAAGTTCATTACGTTAAAGGTTTTCGCCAGAAACCATTCGTAGCCCTCCGTCGTTTCAGACGGGTAGCACGTAGTATTCATGCTATGTTTGTTGACCTTCGTCAAGGCATAGTGTATGGTAGCTGCTTGTTGCCTTTCTGCTGCATAGATAGATGTGTTGGTTTGGGATAGTCGTATAGCCTTGTTGACCTTCATCAAGGGCTTGTACGGGTGGGTTCAAATTAACCTGGACAATGACGGGTGGAACTTGACATGTGACTTATGATTTGTTGACCTTCGTCAAGGTCATAAGAGCATGGGGCAGAAATCTCATCGGGAGTTTCAAAAGAACTGAAACTTTCTAGGCATGCGCATACCTTCTGGAGTGTGATAACGTGAGCGGATTCCGTCACATTATCATGCGATGAGAGTTGGATCCCGATTCCCACTGATGAGTTGGTTTACTCCTCGGGTGACCCCGACTAATTCTTCTTTCAGGTTTGGAGGAGAATTTGAGGTACAGTGGGAGGTTTCCAGATTAGATAAATTGGTAACCATTCTGATCTAGGATAGAGTGCACGCTGAGTGTTTCTTCTCTCTCTCTCTCTGGCAGCGACCTTTGACCCGACCCTAAGACTTTGACTCAGTGACCAAGTTGACCGAACCTTCTTAACACTGGCTTTTGGATTGTCAGAGTTGCGAACCTCATTGCCACTCCTACTTTTACCCTTTTCTCTAGGACACCCCGTATTACTACGAACGTCCACTTCCATTAGACAAAACCATCGTATGGTTAGATACGAACTCGAAAGGATTTATTCGAGGATGGTTTCCGGTTCTGGAGAAAACGGATAGGATTATTCAGTTGTCTTTTCCTTTTACCCTCTCTCAGGTTACGAGTACTCCTTGGTTTAGGGGTAGTACACCTATTACGCAAATTGGATTGTCTTCTTCCAAACCTTAGGCTGGTGCCGACCGGTAGGGAATGAAGAAAACCAATTAGCATAACGACGGTGTACAGAAGGTATTAAGTTCAGACAAAACAAGGGATTAGTAAGAGGGCAAAGTAAATTGCAACAGATATTCACGACCAAACCAAATATTTCGTTACCACTCCCACATCACCTTTGTATTTCTCCAGGACACTCCGTATCACTACGAAGATCCACAGTTTATTTGGATACTCCATCGTATGGTTATATACGAACTCGAATGGAACTTGTTCCAGTTCGGGGATGGATTCTGGTTCAGGAGAAATAGGAATAAGGTTTATTCGGTTGTCTTTTATCTTCACCCTCTCTCATTGCGAGTGTTCCTAGGATTGGGACAGTACACCCATTATGCTTATTGGATAGTCTTCTTCCAAACCATAGGCTGGTGCCGTACGGTAGGGAAGGAAGAAAACCATTTGGCCTAAAAGGGTGTGTAGAAGGTAAAGACTAAAGACATATGAAGGGATTTGGAGAGGTGACAAAGAACTATACGGTTACAGTCGTGAATCTGGAAGAGGCATTACTAGGAATACCAGAATACCCCATCGGAACATTTCAATGTTTCAGTTCAACTGTGTAATGTTAAAGGAAAACTGATTTCCCGATTAGATACTTACTCCAGGGTATGTATTTACCAGGTATGATTCTCACATCTGTATGGTTTTACAGATGATGAGTGGGAGTAGGTTATTGGGAATTGGGTGATCATCCTCATTATATCGGGATTCGTTGTAATTGGTGATATTTGAGGAAATCACCTGGGCTGTTTGCCGGTCGGCAAATATTTGGTTTTGAATATCCGCAGTTATGCACAAATTTCAAATTGATATATCTGTACATCTATTTTCATAGAGTGAGATATACCTTTCTGAAATTATGTCTACGACATTTACCTATATCAGTGGATGGTTAGGTAAGGAGCATTAAACAGCGGTGTAATTCTTCTTAACCATAAGTACAGTTTTCAACCTACGACACACAGTGAATGAGTTATCAGAATCAAGGGACTTATACAGAGTATTGTATGTTGTCCAGGGTCCATCAGGACAGAGGGGTTGGTCCTCGTACTACATTCAGTTTACTTATGACTTCTCTAGTTTTTAGACAGGTGTTTCGTGGAAACGCAGGGTCCGAATTTGGAGAAGTTATTGGTATTTGAATAGAGTGGAGAACCAGGTGCCACAAGTATCGGGATTCTTCAAAGTGATCGAAGATGTAGATACTTGTGTATGGTGTTCAGTTGATAGTAATGATTAAGAGAACTTGCTTCTCTTTCAGGTTACTCATAATTGGAAATGCTTCCTAAGTTGAGTAACGCTGATCGGCCTCCTTCCATTTAGTTGACATGCGCTGGGGACAGCTGCATGATTTGAATCTGGTTCAATTATATCAGTGCCTCTGTTTCTATATTGGATATAGAAAAGTTCATATCTTAACGATGTTAAGGTACGGGGAGTTGTCCGGTTCATGATTAAAACCAGACACTGGACAACTCAAGGCACGTTTCTGTAATGGCTGTTTGTAGGTTGACCCAGGCTATGAAGAAGGTTGACTTTCTACCATCTGGATGAACAATAGCGATATTGTTCTAGACTCGCCACAGTTTTATTAAAAATGGATTTTTTCAGAAAACAGTAGTGGGAGTATGGTAGAACTGGAAGTGATTCCAGAACCACAAACGATTACTGAAGATTTGATAAGGAACCTAAAGATTCAATCTGGATTGACATTCCATTGGCCACTCCGCAGATAAGGTGGGTAACTTCAGGCACCCGAGAGGTACTACAGTAGCCTCAAGGACGGTTACAGGGAAGTTCTTGTTTACCCACAATTACCATTGCTGTTGTTCCAGGCTGCGAGACCCGGCAGGAGGATGAGTATAGCGTCGTTCTAAACTTGCTTTAGAAGTGTACGTCTATATGACTCTGCCAGAAGGTTGTCGTAGTCAGTGGGAGCAGCGGAAGCATTGATGGACAGGTAGCTTATGTCTATTTATAGACTAGAGCAGATGTAGCGGAGATAGATCATCTATTTCTGATGTGACAGTCATGGGTTTGACTTCATCAGAAAAGGGGATGGATCTGTTGAGAAGGTAGTAGGGTGTGATGTCCTGGTATCTGGATGACATACACAGATTAGGAAAAGAAACTCCTATACTACAATCGGTTGTACTTTGGTCGTCACACAGTTGTTTCTCCACATAGGAATTGGGTATTATATCAGACATACTGGTTACTAGATCTATGGTTTTAGATATAGATTTGGGTGGTTTCCCAATCAGGGTACTTGACAGCATTCTAAGAGTATTTAGGATGGACGACTCCTGGCACGGTAGTGTACCTGCAGGTAATGGAGTCACCCTCTCCAAAGGTGTCTTACAGACTAAAGGGGAGAGGGACGTGCATGATTGGCAGATCACTTGCTTAGGCAATTGAGTCAATCATGAGATGTCAAGTACCACACCAGATGTTGTTCTTGCAATAGATGCAATAAGTTGACATTGATCCAATCCTGGAGAAACAGTCGGAAGCAGTTTTAGAACATAAGTGTATGTTCTAGGGATATGATAACGACTGCCTCCTTTAGGAGACGGTTATCACCCCAGGCTTCCAAGGTGACATGGACGACAAGGAGTTTGTCAGAGTTATAGTTTTCCTTCTGACGAGGGGCAGTATTTTGGACAGGTGGTCCAAGGCAATACTGAGGGTGGCATGGCGCAGGATACTGATTAAGTTCAGTTGACGATACAGTCTAAGAAGTTTGGATTTGGAGTTCATTTATGAGCTCGGTCCCATCAGACATCCAGACACTCTAAGACAGGTATTGCTCATTTCGGGAGATGGTTTTCTCCGCGAACTTGAGATATAGAGAGACATAGAAGGATACATCAGAGCGGATCCACTTGCTGAGGCTATTCCTCAAACGCAATAGTTTCGCAAACGGGATTTGTGAGACTGACAAGTAGAGGAGTTGGGTGTTCGGTATCACACGGGCTGTGAGTATGCGACATCGCAATAATTAGCCTTGAGTGCAAGTGGGAGATTGTTAGAGATAGTGCCCTCAGAGTCGATTATTGGATCACAGGCACGTGATTGCAATGATTGAGGGAGGACCTATCCCGGTAGGACAGTCTTACTCGAGATGATAGTATGCTATCTGGTTTACCTTTATCATCGTGTACTGTTTTAGGTGACCTGACACGTCGCTATTACACGTTGATAGAGCCCCTAGGATTCTTGCTTGACCACCAGCAGTATGAGGGCGATCATATAAGTGGGAGCTGGGGGTCTACAAGCATATCCTTAAAAGGTCCCTAGTCGTGGGAGTTTCGAGACCGGGCATCGATACTCCATTAGTAGACTAGTGTATACAGTCGAGACCCCGACGAGGGGCGGTGGCCGGTCTCACAAGCCACTGGTGTCAGTTGGATCACCTAAGATGTATACAGGTGCTCATTGGGTTATGAGTACACCGGACAGGACTCGCCGGGAACATGCTAGTTGGTCATATACCAGACGTCAGATGGCAGTTCCCTGGTGACATGTGTGCAGGTTAGTTCATCGACCTGGGGATCGTCATTTGTCTCGTGTGAGTTCCCACTGTACTTTGATTACTACCCTACCACGGCTCAAAGGAGTCGTGCAAACAGGTTTTAGTTGGGTAAAGTCCCGAGCCATATGGAGGCAGTGAGCGTATCTTCAGGGGTTCGTCTCTCCCGGTATTGGGGGTGAGGTCGTGCTGTGTCTAGGAGAGCCATTACACAAAGTCCTTGGCCAAGGCAAGGAGATTTACTGGTAGGTATTCCAGTAGTATCTCAGGGTGTTCTGGGCTACACTCCGACACGACTTGTACCGCTTTTGGGGGTTTGACTTTTACCAACCCCCTAGGCCCGCCATGCGATACTCATAGACGAACGGACCGGACTGCACGGATATTGTCACTGACAGGCTCAGTAGGGTGTCAGGATGAGTTCGCTCATCGACGTCCCTTTTAGTCAATTGCTGGTGGCCCGTTACGTATTGGCTTATACCTCTGACGTGCTAGTGGTTAAATCCACAGCCATAGTATTGATGAGTCTTTAGAGTCCGCCACACTTTCAGTTACTCAGCTTTCGGGCGAAACGCTGTAGAGGCCGTATGGAGATATGGCAGGGTCCGATCAGATACGTGCGGTATTGCACGGATCAGGATCGGACGGTTTGTACTGGTAGCCGTATAGGTATATGGCAGGGTTCGATCAGATACGTGCGGTATTGCACGGATCAGGATCGAACGGATATTACAAGCCGGCTTTGGTTTAAGCCGGTCCTAGTTTAGTACAGTGTAGATTTTGTCTCTTTGCATTTGTATCCGGACGGAATACAGATGCGGGTGTGTATGCACAGTATCGGGGTTTTCCTATAATTTATTACGGGACCAGTTTTCTGGAGTTGCCAGTTTGCATTCCGTTCCGGCCGGTTTTCCTTTGTTCTTTCCCGGCCGGACTTTTCCGATGGAGGGGGTTATTTGCAATTGTGCAAATAACATTTGTGGAGGGGGTTTCTTGTAAAAGATTGATTATGATAGCATCATTATCTTTTCCACCATGCTTTTGTTTTTATTGTGACATGAAAGGGTATGGTTTGAAAAAGGTAAAGCATGGTTGTATGTTTTCTTGTCTCTTGATGTGGTCACCTCTTTCATCTCCTACACTCACCTCCCTTCATGCTTCATAACCTTTGCTCCACCATTTTCTAAGGATGAGAGTTTTCATTTTTAGAAGAGAGAAAAAAAAAAGAAAAGTGAGAAGAAGAAAAGAGAAGGAGAGAGCTTCATCTTTGAGAATGATTCATTTTGTGTATATCATTCTTCATCTCATTCCATTGCTAGAAAATTGAAAGCACCAATTTTCTATACACCATTCCTCCATCTATGGCAACCAACCCCAAAGTGAGACATACACTCTACACTATATTCCTACAGCAAATCTTGGACGCGTCGATTCGCCAGCTTCGCGCCCGAGTTGCCTCGGTATTGAGGTGGGAGCCCGTAAAAGTACCCGGTTTTGTGGTGCCCTTTTCGACGAGGAGGAGACGGACGGAGATTCCGCGAGGAGATCGGAGTGGAGATGAAGACCGGAGGACTCGGATCAGTCGGTATATCTCTAACCCATCTTTTAGTTAGCTTAGACTTGTTAATGGTTACGATCCGGAGTTTAGTGCGCGGTGGTGCCGGTTTGCAAAGTCCGCAAAAATTAAAGTTTATCACCGTTTCCGCATTCCGGCGTCGGATTGACGGCCGGGGCGCCGCCGTGCACTTACAAACTTAATAGACAGCCTCACTCCAAAGCCCCGACCAAGTGACTGTAGGAGAACCCCGTCGCCGAAAGCATCCGTTCGGGTGCTCGCGGCAGCGGTGTTCCGTCTTGGTGCACTTTGTCGACGGCGTCGGGGGTGCGGCCGCCTACTAAACTTTACGACGAGCATTCGATCAGGATGTCGGGAATCCTGTTGAATTGCCCGACTTGATATTGAAAAGTGTTTTCGATAATGAGACTAAAATGCGGGGTTTATAATTGTTAGGCATGCGATGTCTAAGTAATTCATTTGGTTTGGCATGCAATGTCTATGCAGGTTGCGGATTCCAACTGTTGTAGTTTTACACTTTCTTTTCTGTGACCGTAAGTGTAATATGTGATATCGCCGGTTTCGTTGCTATATGTCAACGACAATTGGGATGCGCATATTTGTTAGTCATATGTATGCCCTAGAGGCCATTACTATACATTGGATGTATATTGTAGTGGATGCTGGGACATATATAGGGAGGACTTTCTTGCTCGACATGATAGTATGCTATCTGGTTGCTCTTTACCTTAACGTGTATACTGATTGTCTCTCTGTTACATGTTGGTAAAGCCCTTAGGATGTGTGCTTGACTACCTGGACTATGATGCGGATCATACTAGTGGGGACATGGTAGTCCATAAGTACATCCTTCAAAGTCCCTAGTCGTGGGTGTATCGAGACGGGGCATCGATATACCAGAGTAGACTAGCGTGTACCTTCTCGACCCATAGAGATGGGCGATGGATGATCCCATATCCATTGGTGTTTGACATCAGAGATGATATACGGGTGCTCAGTAGAGACTGGGTACACTGGACGGACTCGCCGAGAACTCCCAGATGGTATTATACCTCACGTCAGATGGCAGTTCTCTGGTGACACTGGTACAGAGTAGTCTGTTGACCCGAGATCGTCATAGAGTCTCGTGTGGTTCCCACTGTGCTTTGATTTCCATCTTACCACGTCCAAGAGGGCGTGCAAAACGATGGTTTTTGGGTACAGTCCCGAGTCACATGGAGGCAATGAGCGATAGGAGGGGATTCGTCTCTCCCGGTATAGGGGGTTGATGTTGCGCTGTGTTCGATTGGCTATAACAGGAAATCCCTGGCCAGGGTTGCTGAGATTTACTGGTAAGTGTTACCAGTAGTTTCTCGAACAGTTATAGACCTCATATCGACACGACTTATTGAGCTATTGGGGTCTGACGTTTACCACCACTAGGCGAGATATGCGACATATCAGACGATCAGAGCGGACTGTACGGTAGTGTTACTGGTCGGATTCGCAGGAGTGTGAGCGGGCTTGCTCGTCGATCTTCTGATCGCTCAATACCCGGGTGGCCGTTACGTTTAGCAGACCGCTTGCGGCTTGTGGGTGTTTGATATGATCATCGCCTGCTGCCGGCGTATTGACGAGTCTTTAGAGTCCTACACAGAGGTTTCCTGGCTCAAGAGAAACGAAATAGGAGCGCATATGAGATATGTGCGGGACCGAGAATAATACGAGTATGTGATACTGTATTCGATTCTCGCGATGTGACATTGATCGGTTATATGCGATATAGCCGGGTTATCGGATCAAGTGTTGATTCGATAAGATGTTACTAATGGTACCAGTCGGTTATGTGCGTCATGACCGGATCGTTAAATCAAGAGTTGATTTAATGATTTAATGCATAATTATATATTTGATATATTACTTTGCGTTAACTAGTATCAGTTCACTTAAGATGGATTTTCTCACTCGGATGTGCGCATTGTATATGCGATATACTTTTGTGCACTTGATTGTATCATGTTTGATGGTACATGTCATGCTAGGGTTCAAGTGTTAAGATTAAACCTTGGTTAATGAAATGGTTAGGGTTTATTATTTGTTATTCATTTATCTTATTTAATTATCCTTTTATTTTTGATAAATGAATGAAAGAAAAGAGAAAAGAATGGTGGCTAATTTTGTTTGTAGTTGAAGATTCATGAACCTTTGACTTTGTCCACCATTCTTATCTCATGCTTAACCTAACCATTTGATTTAACCCTAGTTCAATCTCTACACTTTACCATGGTTTAGTCATGATAAGTTTTGATTATTCTTTTCTTTTTCTAATTAACTTATCATAACTATTTCCTTCTTCTTCTTCATTCTTCAAGTGAAGAAAGCTTGCCCCATCAATGGCAATTGATGGAAATGAGTGAGAAATCCGATTCTAAAGTCTACCCACTTCCTATTTCTTCATCCTCTACCTCTTGCCAAGTAGTAGAGTGTGTTTACTTCACAAGTTTCATGACTTGGTGAAGTAGTGAGCTTGATCTAGCGATGCCTCGACGTAGATCATCTTCGGCATGGACATCGACGACCTAGCTTGCCCATTCTCCGACGAAGCCGACTCTAGAGCCCGGATTTGATTTGGACAGCGGAGACAACCTCGTTGCGGAGCCGTGGAGGTGGAGGACCGGATCTACAAAGGTTGTATTTCCGTATTCCCTTAGTTAATTGTTAACTAGTTATCTTTTCGCCTAGACATCTAGCAAACGATCCGTAGTCGGGTCTCTCGGCACCGTTAAAATTTTAATTTGGCATGTTCGATGCCTTGTATGACCTCTTTAGGGTGCCTAGGAACCCTACAGTGGTATCAGAGCCTAGCTAGAGCCTTAGGCAAAGTCCAGACGGAATTCGAAGTCCGAACGAACCCGGAACCCCAAAACAAATATGCTCTCTGTACTTTTTCCGAGAATGCGGATTTTTGTGTATTAAAAATGCCTTAAAAATTCAATAAATAATTATAAGAATTACTGTGCAAACTCAGGTGAATAATTCATCAAACAGAGCGCGGAACCGCGGCAGAAGCTCAGCTTCTGCGGCGGTTTCGCGGCTAGGTGATGACGTCATCCTCCAAGATCTGCACAGTAACTCTTATTATTTTATGTTGGATTTTCTGGGAATTTTTAATACTTATTCAAGAGTTGAATTTTCTGCACTTGTTTTGGGGATTCGGTATTTCGATCGGGGTATCAAATTTTGTCTATTTGGCTTTCCGGATAAATTTTAGAATATGTTAAAAAGTTCGACCGGATATAAATACCCAATTTTTCCCCTGTCGGGAAATTTCCAAGTGTTGGATTTTTCCGTAGTTTAACGATGTTCTAAGTAGTGCAAGTAACGCGATGGTCCCTCTAGAAGACAACAAACCTTAACTCGATTATGTGACCGTCTTGAACTGCCCTTTGAACCTTCGGGTTTGGGGCAGTACGGCGTGCCACATGTGAGGCGTTGGCTTGACCCTTCTACGGCTGGACCGTTGGTACTGAGGTACGAACTGAATGTTGTTAGACTAGTTTCATGTGTTGATCTGTATCGGGAAAACTTGGGTGTTAGAATGTTCGATCGGAAAGTTTAACATTTTCTATTTATCTGGAATGGGATACAATAATTGGAATTCACAATAAGTTATGAGATAACTAAATGAATGTTATAAACATAGCACTTTAGTCTCACTTGATCGGTTGCCACGGAATTTTGATGTGATCAAAAGTCCGTCGCAATCACGTAGCGTACGTGGATATTCGCCGGTAAACATAATAGACAGCCTCACTCCATAGCCCCGACCAAGTGACTGTAGGAGAACCCCGTCGCCGAAAGCATCCGTTTGGGTGCTCGTGGTAGCGGTGTTCCGCCTTGGTGCACTTCGTCGACGGTATCTGGGGTGCAGCCGCCTACTAAAGTTTGCGACGAGCATTCGATCAGCATGTCGGGAATCTTGTTGAATTGCCCGACTTGATGTTGAAAAGGTGTTTTCGATAATGAGACTAAAATGCGGGGTTTATAATTGTTAGGCATGCGATGTCTAAAGAATTCATTTGATTAGGCATGCGATGTCTATGGAGGTTGCGGATT
This sequence comes from Agapanthus africanus, assembly GCA_030015575.1. Taxonomy (NCBI): domain Eukaryota; kingdom Viridiplantae; phylum Streptophyta; class Magnoliopsida; order Asparagales; family Amaryllidaceae; genus Agapanthus; species Agapanthus africanus. Next base: position 225,519,966 of record JASDDO010000029.1, read on the forward strand.
CCAACTGTTGTAGTTTTACACTTTCTTTTCTGTGACCGTAAGTGTAATATGTGATATCGCCGGTTTCGTTGCTATATGTCAACGACAATTGGGATGCGCATATTTACTTACGCTGATGACATGTGATGTTATGTGTTGCTGGATATGTTATATTGGATCGTCGTGTTTGAATAGCCGGGGTTTTTTATGTGAGATGAGTGTTTTTCATTTTCATTCATGTAAAAACTTGTATGTAATATTCTTTTATTGAGGCACTTCCAGGTTGCGGAAGTTGTCACCGTTTGTATATTATTTACTTTTCCGCACTAGGATAGACCCAAGGAGGAGGGCACAAGTAACCAGGTTCTGGAGTCCAGTGGGAGACCAACTCGAGGAGTCGGGTCCGGGTCTCCTAACTCCAGAATTGGTAGGGTTGCTTGCCGCTCTCGTAGGGGTCTAGGGGTGTGGGTTTGGCTATTCATCACGACCGTGGAATCCGTGTTTTATACTGGCTCGTATTGAAAACACGGACGTCCTAGTATATCCAATATTTCATATGATTCTTCTGCTGCGATTTCTGTGATGTGATCATGTGATGTTCTGTGATAGATACAGTATATAGTATATATGATATATTATATAGACGTTACTTATGTTTTACACCCGCGCTAGCCCTACCCCGCTCTGCCGTTAGTTACCTAACCTAACGGTGCACGAGGGGACATCGAGGCGAATGCGGATGGCATAAGTGTACGTCGTATTTATCTGTGATGTTTAGGTACTTTAAATGATGGGACTTCATTAATGTGATTAATGAAATAAAAGAAACCTAAGATGTTGTAGAATCGAATTTCAAAATAAAACAGGTAGCTACAGTTCTTGCTTTGCACAGCGGTATATGTGATATATCCTGCACCTCATTCGACGAGGAAAGGACCGAGATCCCTTCACCGGGAGTGACTCCTTTAGTAATAACTGGCAGATGCTACACACTCGGTTTGTCTTTTGATTGCTTTTAAGTGTTTTTGCTTTGCACAGTGATATATATGATATATCCTGCACCTCATTCGACGAGGAAAGGACCGAGATCCCTTCACCGGGAGTGACTCCTTTAGCAAAACTAGAAAAGCCTCAAAAGCACTCCATTTCAAAATCATTTGATTCTACAACGATATCAAGTTCATTACGCAATAGGTTTTCAGAAAAACCTGTCGTAGCCCTCCGTCATTTCAGATAAGTAGTAGTTAGTATTCGTGCTACGTTTGTTGGCCTGCGTCAAGGCGTAGTGTGCGGTAGCTAACTGGTGCTTATCTGCATAAGCATATGATGTGATTGGATTAGGGTAGTCGTGCGACTTTGTTGGCCTGCGTCAAGGGTCGTGCGGGTGGGTTTAATTCAATCAGGAAGTGACGGGTTGAACTTGACTGGCGGACTATGGTTTGTTGGCCTGCGTCAAGGTCATAGGACGCTAGGGGCAAAATATTATCGGGAATTTCAAGTGTTGAAATTTGTAATGAGATTGCATACCTTCTATGAGATAGTTGGATCCTGATACCCACTGCGAGTAAGTGTTACTCCTGGGAGAGTTTTATACATTACAATTAGCCGATCAAGTAGGTGTCTAGAAAGGTGTCAACGATGTTACGCCTCTGGGAAAATGAGGTTTATATTAATTAGGTTCGTGCGAAAGCACGGGGGACCTCCCTCAAAGTACCGACACTGGCCTGGCTGAAAGATTGGCGAACTTGTAGTGTGTAATTAATCCCGGCTAGTCTTTCCTTTTAGGGTTTGAAGGAAGATTTGATAAAAAGCAGTGGGAGCCATCCTGATTAGATAAAATAATAACCAATCTATTCTTGCAAGAGCACACGCTGAGTGTTTTCTTCTCTCTCTCTCCAGGTAGCGACCATATCACGCCTTAATCAAGATAATAATACGGAACATTGACCGAACCCGCTTGTTATACTGAGCTGGGGAACGTTGGTCCCGCTCCAACTTATAATTGTTATAAGACCGAGCAGGAAATTGGGGAATACTAGATTTCCCGTGCCGCCCAAACGAAGAGAGTGCATGCTGATGCATCATCTTCGGGTGTGTTCATTATACAGAACCGTTTCTCAGTATTGTTAACGTCCTGGGTATGTGATACCAGATCAGGATCCCAGATATGTAATCTGTTACATAGGGCTGCAGAAAGGTAGAAAACTGAGAACGGGTGATAAGTTTCATGAGGCAGAAAACGGGGCAAGTGTTGCAGCCAAGTCTGTTGGTCACTGTCACCCTGTATTACCAATACATTGATTCTGAACGAATGTTATTAGATACCGAACCTGATATACAAAATCATATCAGTCTCTTTATTAGTAAAGAAAGGATATAATTTTGTATCGTTGGATAATGTTTTGAACATTTCCTATATCAAAAGTTGATCGGTTCAGGCACGTTATCTAAAAGCATTGATGTTCTAAATCAAACTACAGTTCTTAGTATATGGAACACACATAAGAGGAAGAGTTCAGAAATGAACGAATCCTTCTTCAGGTATTGTAGACTAGGTCAGATCAATGTGACCCGACTAGCTAGAGTTACATAAAGATGCATATTTAAATTAGTTTGAATTTACATCTTGTGAAACTCGCCAGTCATGTCACAAAGATATAATGACACCAGCTCTGTTTGTTGGAAACAGAGAAAGAGTTAGTGAACTCTTGGGATGATACATGTTGATGTATGTAGGTCCCCTGTCTACACATGCCAGGACCGGTTCTTTATACTTCATTACATTCTCTGATGATCTTTCGAGATTCAGACCTATGTTCCTGTTGAAACACAAGTCCGAACCTTTTGAGATATTCACAGAATATAAGTTAGAAGTAGAGAACCAGAATACGGGTATAAGTATTATGTCCTTTGATGAGATCAAGGAGGAGAATACTTGAGCACGGAATTCCAGGACTATTCTAAAGGAGAATGAGATTCTCTCTCAGTATTACTCCTCCGTATACGCCATAGCACGATGGTATATCGGGGCGGAGCAATCGCACCCTATTTGATATGGTGTGCTCTATGATGAGTAATACTGAGTTACCCGTTTCCTTTTTGGGAGTTATGCGCTTGAGAAGCTGCATACCTATTGAATAGGTTCCAATCAAATCAGTTGCCTACCGCTTCATATGTGATATGGTATGGGAAGAGCCCATGTCTTAAGCCAGTTAAGATTTGGGGTTGTCCGGCCTATGTCTGAAAAGCAAAATCCGGACAAGCTCGAGGCAAGGTTAGTTATGTAGAAATGGAAAGGTTCCAGCTATACAAACTACAGAAGATGATTTGATAGAACCAAAGGATTCAGTAGATTCCAACGAACCTCAGCCTCTCCGCCGATCTAGTAGGGTTCCCTACCCACCTGAGAGATACTTCTGTTTCTCTATGACAGTGGGAGCGAGGATTGCATCATGAGATGATGACCCAACTAGCTTCGAGCTGGCCATCAGGAGTAAGACTCTGTAAGAATGGCTGGATGCTTAGCGATCTGAGATGGAATCCTTATACACCAACAAAGTATGGACTTTGGTTGCTATATCTGGAGGGTTAAATCCCCTTCAGGAGCAAGTATATCTTGAGAAGATTACTTGGTGTACATGGAAAAGTTGAGACTTTCAAAGCTAGACTTATTAAAGGTTTTCGTCATCAACCAGGCGTGGATAATGATGAAACCTTTTCAAAGGAGCTATGCTTAAGTCCATCCAGATCCTACTTGCCACGGCTACATACCATGACTATGATATCTGGTGGTTGGGTGTCTTGACTGCTTTTCTAAATGATGATTTGGAAGAGAGCGTCTATAAGTACACAGCCAGAGGGCTTCGTAGACAGTGGGAGCAGCGAAAACGTGTGCAAGATGCTTTATAGGATAAAGAAGGCATCGCGGAGTTGGAACATCTGTTTTGGTGAATTAGTCAAAGAGTTTGACATCATCAAAATGGTAGATGAACCTTGTATAAACAAAAAGGTAGTAGGGAGTATGGTGATGATCCTCGTAGAGTACGTGGATGACATACTCTTGATGGGGAAGGAGTTTTCTATGCTACGCTCGGTCGATCTCCGCTTATCACAATGATTCTCCACATAGGATCAAAGTGATACCTACTAAATCCTGGGTTTTGGACCTATGAGATAGATCTAAATGGATGTTAGGATACTCACTAGTTGTAGTGAGATGGTATCAATCGATCCTGGGGAGAATCACTGGAAAGGTTCCAGGGTGATAAGATGACTGAATGTCAGTCACAGGCTTTGTCTTTACCCTCAGTAAAGGGACGGTATGTTGGAAGAGTTCCAAGCTGAATACCGTGACAAACTAGACGATAAAGGCAGGATACATCGCTACTTAAGATGCTACCAAAGAGGCTGTTTGGGTGTATATTGGTTCATGAGATGAACTATATTCCTCCCATTGTGTGACAATGGAGTTGTGGCTTATGCCAAGGAACCCCTGTCCCATCAGTGATCCAGACATATTCTAAGGCAGTATCACCTGATCGTGGAGATGTTTGATCTCCATGGTGATCAAGGTTAGGAGAGCAGACTAAGAGGACAACACAGCGGATCCACTCACGAAAGGCCTTTTCCCGGAGAGAGACTTTTTATGGGATGGTTGAGTATGAGATACTACAACCACTGCTACAGATGGCCCTAGTGCAAGTGGGAGATTGTTAGTTATATGTATGCCCTAGAGGCCATTACTATACATTGGATGTATATTGTAGTGGATGCTGGGACATATATAGGGAGGACTTTCTTGCTCGACATGATAGTATGCTATCTGGTTGCTCTTTACCTTAACGTGTATACTGATTGTCTCTCTGTTACATGTTGGTAAAGCCCTTAGGATGTGTGCTTGACTACCTGGACTATGATGCGGATCATACTAGTGGGGACATGGTAGTCCATAAGTACATCCTTCAAAGTCCCTAGTCGTGGGTGTATCGAGATGGGGCATCGATATACCAGAGTAGACTAGCGTGTACCTTCTCGACCCATACAGATGGGCGATGGATGATCCCATATCCATTGGTGTTTGACATCAGAGATGATATACGGGTGCTCAGTAGAGACTGGGTACACTGGACGGACTCGCCGAGAACTCCCAGATGGTATTATACCTCACGTCAGATGGCAGTTCTCTGGTGACACTGGTACAGAGTAGTCTGTTGACCCGAGATCGTCATAGAGTCTCGTGTGGTTCCCACTGTGCTTTGATTTCCATCTTACCACGTCCAAGAAGGCATGCAAAACGGTGGTTTTTGGGTACAGTCCCGAGTCACATGGAGGCAATGAGCGATAGGAGGGGATTCGTCTCTCCCGGTATAGGGGGTTGATGTTGCGCTGTGTTCGATTGGCTATAACAGGAAATCCCTGGCCAGGGTTGCTGAGATTTACTGGTAAGTGTTACCAGTAGTTTCTCGAAATGTTATAGACCTCATATCGACACGACTTATTGAGCTATTGGGGTCTGACGTTTACCACCCCTAGGCGAGATATGCGACATATCAGACGATCAGAGCGGACTGTACGGTAGTGTTACTGGTCGGATTCGCAGGAGTGTGAGCGGGCTTGCTCGTCAATCTTCTGATCGCTCAATACCCGGGTGGCCGTTACGTTTAGCAGACCGCTTGCGGCTTGTGGGTGTTTGATATGATCATCGCCTGCTGCCGGCGTATTGACGAGTCTTTAGAGTCCTACACAGAGGTTTCCTGGCTCAAGCGAAACGAAATAGGAGCGCATATGAGATATGTGCGGGACCGAGAATAATACGAGTATGTGATACTGTATTCGATTCTCGCGATGTGACATTGATCGGTTATATGCGATATAGCCGGGTTATCGGATCAAGTGTTGATTCGATAAGATGTTACTAATGGTACCAGTCGGTTATGTGCGTCATGACCGGATCGTTAAATCAAGAGTTGATTTAATGATTTAATGCATAATTATATATTTGATATATTACTTTGCGTTAACTAGTATCGGTTCACTTAAGATGGATTTTCTCACTCGGATGTGCGCATTGTATATGCGATATACTTTTTTGCACTTGATTGTATCATGTTTGATGGTACATGTCATGCTAGGGTTCAAGTGTTAAGATTAAACCTTGGTTAATGAAATGGTTAGGGTTTATTATTTGTTACTCATTTATCTTATTTAATTATCCTTTTATTTTTGATAAATGAATGAAAGAAAAGAGAAAAGAATGGTGGCTAATTTTGTTTGTAGTCGAAGATTCATGAACCTTTGACTTTGTCCACCATTCTTATCTCATGCTTAACCTAACCATTTGATTTAACCCTAGTTCAATCTCTACACTTTACCATGGTTTAGTCATGATAAGTTTTGATTATTCTTTTCTTTTTCTAATTAACTTATCATAACTATTTCCTTCTTCTTCTTCATTCTTCAAGTGAAGAAAGCTTGCCCCATCAATGGCAAGTGATGGAAATGAGTGAGAAATCCGATTCTAAAGTATACCCACTTCCTATTTCTTCATCCTCTACCTCTTGCCAAGTAGTAGAGTGTGTTTACTTCACAAGTTTCATGACTTGGTGAAGTAGTGAGCTTGATCTAGCGATGCCTCGACGTAGATCATCTTCGGCATGGACATCGACGACCTAGCTTGCCCATTCTCCGACGAAGCCGACTCTAGGGCCCGGATTTGATTTGGACAGCGGTGACGACCTCGTTGCGGAGCCGTGGAGGTGGAGGACCGGATCTACAAAGGTTGTATTTCCGTATTCCCTTAGTTAATTGTTAACTAGTTATCTTTTCGCCTAGAAATCTAGCAAACGATCCGTAGTCGGGTCTCTCGGCACCGTTAAAATTTTAATTTGGCATGTTCGATGCCTTGTGTGACCTCTTTAGGGTGCCTAGGAACCCTACATATTTACTTACGTTGATGACATGTGATGTTATGTGTTGCTGGATATGTTATATTGGATCGTCGTGTTTGAATAGCCGGGGTTTTTTTTATGTGAGATGAGTGTTTTTCATTTTATTCATGTAAAAACTTGTATGTAATATTCTTTTATTGGGGCACTTCCAGGTTGCGGAAGATGTCACCTTTTGTATATTATTTACTTTTCCGCACTAGGATAGACCCAAGGAGGGGAGCACAAGTAACCGGGTTCTGGGGTCCAGTGGGAGACCAACTCGAGGAGTCGAGTCCGGGTCTCCTAACTCTAGAATTGGTAGGGTTGCTTTCCGCTCTCGTAGGGGTTTAGGTGTTAGTTATATATATGCCCTAGAGGCCATTACTGTACATTGGATGTATATTGTAGTGGATGCTGGGACATATATAGGTAGGACTTTCTTGCTCGACATGATTGTACGCTATCTGGTTGCTCTTTATCTTAACATGTATACTTTCTGTCTCTCTGATTACATGTTGATAAAGCCCTTAGGATGTGTACTCGACTTCCAGGACTATGATGCAGATCATACTAGTGGGGCCTGGGTAGTCAATGAGTACATCCTTCATTGTTCCTAGTCGAGGGAATATCGAGACGGGGCATCGATATTCCAGAGTAGACTAGCGTATATCTTCTCGACCCATGCGATGGGCGATGGATGATCCCATATCCATTGGTGTTTGACATCGGAGATGGTATGCGGGTGCTCAGTGGAGACTGGGTACACTGAACGGACTCGCCGAGAACTCCCAGATGGTATTATACCTCACGTCAGATGGCAGTTCTCTGGTGACACTGGTACAGCTTAGTCTGTTGACCCGAGATCGTAATAGAGTCTTGTGTGTCTCCCACTGTGCTTTGATTTCCACCCTACCACGGCTCTACTGAGTCATGCAAAACGGTGGTTTTTGGGTACAGTCCCGAGTCACATGGAAGCAATGAGCGATAGGAGGGGATTCGTCTCTCCCGGTATAGGGGGTTGATGTTGCGCTGTGTTCGATTGGCTATAACAGGAAATCCCTGGCCAGGGTTGCTGAGATTTACTGGAAAGTGTTACCAGTAGTTTCTCGAATTGTTATAGACCTCATATCGACACGACTTATCGAGCTATTGGGGTCTGACGTTTACCACCCCTAGGCAAGATATGCGACATATCAGACGATCAGACCGGACTGTACGGTAGTGTTACTGGTTGGATTCACTGGAGTGTGAGCGGGCTTGCCCGTCGATCTTCAGATCGCTCAATACCCGGGTGGCCGTTACGTTTAGCAGACCGCTTGCGGCTTGTGGATGTTTGATATGATCATCATCCGCTGCCGGCGTATTGACGAGTCTTTAGAGTCCTACACAGAGGTTTCCTGGCTCAAGCGAAACGAAATAGGAGCGCATATGAGATATGTGCGGGACCAAGAATAATACCAATATGTGATACTGTATTCGATTCTCGCGATGTGACATTGATCGGTTATATGTGATATAGCCGGGTTATCGGATCAAGTGTTGATTCGATAAGTTGTTACTAATGATACCAGTCGGTTATGTGCGACATGACCGGATCATTGAATCAAGTGTTGATTTAATGATTTAATGCATAATTATATATTTGATATATTACTTTGCATTAACTAGTATCGGTTCACTTTAAATGGATTTTCTCGCTCGGGTGTGCGCATTGCATATGCGATATGATTTTGTGCACTAGCTTGTATCATGTTTGATGATGCATGCATAACTTGGGTTGTGTAAAGAATTGACCATGGTTTTATGAAAGGTTAGGGTTTTATTTCCATATTCATTTATTTAATTATTCTTTTAGAAAATTAAATAGCAAAGAGAAATAAAATGGTTGCTTTCTTTTTGTTTTGTTTTGTTTCTTTCATGAACATTCATGAAACAATTGACCATTTTGTCTCCATGCTAAACCCTAACCCTTTATTTAACCTTAGTCAATTCTCTACACATTACCATAGTTAATATTATGATAAGGATTGATTTTTATATTCTATTCTATTCTTATCATAATACTTATCTTCTTCTTGCTCTTCTTCTTCTTCATTTTTCACTTGAAGAAAGCAAGCTCCATCAATGGTGATTGATGGAAATGAGTGAGAAATCCAATTCTAAAGTCTATCCACTTCCTATTTCTTCATCCTCTACCTCTTGCCAAGTAGTAGAGTGTGTTTCCTTCACAAGTTTTCATGACTTGGTGAAGTTGGAGCTTGATTTAGCGATGCCTCGACGTAGATCATCTTCGGCATGGACATCGACGACCTAGCTCGCTTATTCTCCGATGAAGTCGACGCAAGAGCCCGGATTCTTTTTGGACAGCGGAGAGGACTTCGTTGCGGAGCTATGGAGGTGGAGCACCGGATCTACAAAGGTTGTATTTCCGTTTCCTTGTAGTTAAGTTGTTAACTAGATTACTTTTTCACCTAGATTTCTAGCCAACGGTCCGTAGTCGGGTTTCTCGGCACCTAGATTTTTTGAAATTGGCATGGTCGATGCCTTGTGAGACCTTCTTGGGGTGCCTAGGAACCCTACAGTGGTATCAGAGCCTAGCTAGAGCCTTTGGCGAAGTTTAGACGAAGTTTGGAATCCGAACGAACCGAAACCCTAACTCCATAGATGCTCTCTGTACTTTTTCTGAAAACGTGGATTTTTCCAAATTAAAAATTGCTAAAAAATTCAGCAGGAATATCTAAGAGTTACTGTGAAATTCGTGGGCCCAATTCCACTATCCCACCGCGGTTCCGCGGCATGAGCAAGGCTCATGCGGCGGTTCCGCGGCCGTACGGTCCTATCTCACTGTTATCTTTGCACAGTAACTCCTCTTTTCTGATGCTGGATTTTATGGGAATTTTTAAATTTTATTCAAGAGTTGAATTTTCTGGGTTGTTTTGGGGATTCGAATGTTCGATCGGATTATCAAATTTTGTCTATGTGGCTTTCCGGATAAATTTTAGAATATGTTAAAAAGTTCGACCGGATATAAATACCCAATTTTTCCCCTGTCGGGAAATTTCCAAGTGTTGGATTTTTCCGAAGTTTAACGACGTTCTAAGTAGTGCAAGTAACGCGATGGACCCTCTAGAAAACAACAAACCTTAACTCGATTATGTGACCGTCTTGAACTGCCCTTTGAACCTTCGGGTTTGGGACAGTACGGCGTGCCACATGTGAGGCGTTGGCTTGACCCTTTTACGGCTGGACCGTTGCTACTGAGGCACGAACTGAATGTTGTTAGACTTGTTAGTGTTTATGCCCTAGAAGGCCATTACTGTATCATACTAGTTTGTATATTACTTAATGGAAGCTTGGGATATTCACATGTATATAACAGTCTTGCTAAACATGGTAGTATGCTACTTGGTTTTTCTATCTTAATATGTGAATGTACGTATTGATAGAGCTCTTAGGATCTTGCTTGTCTACCAGCGTTGTGATGGCAGTCACACTAGTGGGGGCTGGGTAGTCTACAAGCACATCCTTATTCAGGTCCCTGGTCGTAGGATTATCGAGACAGAGCATCGATACTCCGGAGTAGACTAGTGTGTACGCTTCTCATCCCAGTTAGGGAGATGGTCTGTCCCACAGCCGTCAGTACGTCGTACTGGAGATAGTATGCAGGTGCTCGTTAGGTTACGGGTACACCGGACAGAACTCACAGGGAACTGTTGGTTGGTTTGATACCAATCGTCAGTGAGCAGTTCCCAGGTGACATGTGTAAGTCCACGTTGCGACCCCCGGTTCTTACGGGGAGGCGGAAACGGTATAAAAATCAAATTTTTAGCGCAAGGGGCAACATGGACTAAGCAAAGTCGGGATCTTTGACTAAACTAAAACTAGCATACTAAGCTAAAGAGAGTTGGCTACTCGGATGGAGATGGTTATACCTAGCTTGACTTGAACTCCTTCTCTTCAAGCTCCGATGGTGGTGCGATGGCTCCTTCTCGTCGTCTCCGTACGCCGAAGATAGATCCACTTGAAAGCTCCAACCTTTAGCTCCTTCTTCGTTCTTTGAAGAAACTAGTTCACTTGGTTTGCTAAACCTAGTGAACTAGAATGAGTAGAGAGGAAATAGAATGGGATTTTATCTATGGTTCTTGATTCTCAACTCATGAGACAAGAGAACCATAGATCAAGAGAGGGAGCAAGAGGTTGAGGGTGAGAGCAAGAGGAGAGCTCAAGAACAAGAGAGAGAATGAGCAAGAAAGAATGAGCAAGTATTTTGTCTCTCACCCTCTCATAATCCAAAGCAATGATAACTTATCATATTAACAAAAGTCTTATGTGATGGTTAGAAGCAACCACAACCATATCATTTCATGCACTCATTTTACACAAATGAGCAAGTAAACAAAAGTCTTTGCCATGAAATGATGGCTATGGTCATCATGATGGTCAACTAGTCAAGCCTAGTCAACCGGTCAACAAGTCAACAAAAGTCAACAAGTCACCAAAGTCAACAAGTCAACAACCATATCACCATAATACTTAATTAATATAATAGTTAATCACATATCATATTCTCATTAGGGTTGAGCATAAAGTCAAAAAGTCAACGGTCAACTGTCAACAACCCTAATGAGAATCCGCTGCCTCTGCCTCCCTGTCAACTGTGCATACACACCCGCATCCGCGTTTCGAGGAACACGAATGCAAACTGGATAAATCCAATCCCATAAGGTACACTAGGATCTGGCTTAAACCAAAGCCCGCTAGTGTAAACTGTCCGGACACTGTACGTGCACAAGTGCACGGATGTGACCGAACCCTGTCGCAAAACCATGCGACCTGTCGCAATACCATGCGACCTCTACTCTTTTGCCTAAAGGCGAAAAGCTTTCTGTGTGGGACTCTAAAGACTCGACACTACGCTGGCAGTGGGTTTAACCACAGACCGCAAGCGGCACTAGCTGTGCGTAACGGTCCCCAGGTAATGCCGACAAGAAGACCGACGAGGCGAAACCCATCTGAACTCCTACTGAGCCTGAGTGTGACATTCTCCGTACAGTCCGGTCTGTTCGTCTGATACATCGCATGGCGGGCCTAGGGGGCGGTAAACGTCAGTCCCCCAATAGCGGTACAAGTCGTGCCGGAGCGAAGCCCAAAACACCCTGAGATAACGCTGGAAACCTACCAGTATATCTCGTTTGCCCTGGCCAGGGACTACTCGTGTAATGGCTCTCCTAGACACAGCGCGATGTCAACCCCCAATACCGGGAGAGACGAATCCTGTCTAACCGTCACTGCCTCCAAGTGCTTCGGGACTGCACCCAACCACTACCTGTTTGCACGACTCCTTTGAGCCGTGGTAGGGTAGTGATCAAAATACAGTGGGAACACACCCGAGGTGAAGTGACAGTGTCAAGTCAGCGGACTAAGCTGTACTCATGTCACCTGGGAACTGATAACTGACGATAGGTATAATACCAACTAGTCAGTTTCCGACGAGTCCTGTCCAGTGTACCCGTAACCTAACGAGCACCCACATACTATCTCAAGTACGACGTACTGACGGCTGTGGGACAGACCGTCTCCCACACTGGGATGAGAAGCGCATGCGCTGGTCTACTCCGGAGTATCGATGCCCTGTCTCGATAGTCCTGCGACCAGGGACCTGCATAAGGATGTGCTTATAGATTACCCAGCCCCACTAGTGTGACGGCCATCACATCGCTGGTAATCAAGCAAAGATCCTAAGGGCTCTACTAATGTGTATAGGCGATATACTAAAATAAACACATGTACACATTGAAGTAGAAACAAACCAAGTAGCATACTACAATTTTGAGCAAGATTGTATATACAAGGTGAATATCCCAAGCATCCATTAAGTAATATACAAACTAGTATGATACAGTAATGGCCTCTAGGGCATATACACTAACAACATGATTACAGCATAGTCCGTAGACTTGACACTGCTGCTTCGCCTCGAGTGTGTCCCACTGTTCTTAGATTGCTACCCTACCACGGTTCAAATGAGTCGTGCAAACAGGTAGCAGTTGGGTGCAGTCCCGAGCACTTGGAGGCAGTAGCGGTTAGATAGGATTCGTCCCTCCCGGTATTGGGAGTAGATATCGTGCTGTGTCAGAGAGCCATTGCGCAAAGTCCCTGGCCAGGGCAAGCGAGATTTGCTGTTAGGTTCCAGTAGTTTCTCAGGGTGTAATGGGCTTCCCTCCGACACGACTTATACCGCTATTAGGGGACTGACGCTTGCCGCCCCCCTAGGCCCGATATGCGATAGTCTTGGACGAACGGACCGGACTGTATGGAGATTGTCACATCAGACTCAGTAGGAGTTCGGATGGGTTTCCTCATCGGCCTTCTTATCGACAACTACCTGGGGACCGTTACGTACAGCTAGTGCCGCTTGCGGTCTGTGGTTAAACCCACTGCCAGCGTAGTAGTCGAGTCTCTAGAGTCCCACACAGAGAGTTTCCTATTCCAGGCGAAACGATATAGAGGTCGTATGGATTTACGACAAGGGTTCGGACGCATACGTGCGTTTACGCGCGTACGACTTTCGGACAATTTTTACCAGTCGGCTTTGGTTTAAGCCAGTTACTGGTATCCGGTTATTGGATTTTTTCAGTCTAAAGTTTTTCCGTATTTTTGCGGATTGGAGGGGCGTTCTCGTAATTGTACGAGAAGCTTCTAGAAGATGGTGACTAAGGAGGGTTATGTGTCATATACATTGAATGAGTTATATGAGTCATGGGGGTGATTCATTCATCTCATTAATGCACATTTATTGCTTAATGACTCATGCTAATGAATCACCACTTGATATTTTATGAAGCATGATTATTCATCACTCTTTATTCTTTTCTTCTTATTAGAAAATGCTTCATATATATTATGATACTCATAACTTATTCATCATTATCATCTACACATCCTCTCTCCTCAAGCTCTCTCTCTTCAAAAGACTAATCCTCACCCTCATGTGTTGAGATCTAGGATTAGTTAGACTAAACAATCCATAACCATCACTCTATCTCAATCTATCTTCTTTGATTAGCAATCCAAGAAGGTAAGTTGCCTCAAGTTTAGAGGCTAAGCTTGGAGTTTTGCTCTCGGGTGGATCGTCTACTACAAAGAGAAGGCCGAGGAGGATAAGGAGTTCGTAAAGACGAAGGAGTTGGTTCATTAGGTATAATCCCTAAACACAGTAGTTTAGAAACACTTTGTGTTTGGTTATTTATAGTTTAGCTTCGATTCAAGCGGTTAGTCGATGTTCGTTCACTAAACAAGTTCGTTTTTGAAATTTCCGCCTCCCCACAAGTTCTGGGGTGTAGTACATCGACTTACAGTGGTATCAGAGCCTCGCTAAACAATAAATAACTTTATTGCAAATTTGTACGAATTTCGAACGGAAAAACGAAGCCGGAAAACCCTAAATCTGTCAAGTTTCTGTCGAAATTAAAATGAAGTCTAAAAATTTTTCAGGTAAGTTCAGAGAGCTTGAAAAGATACCAGAAGAACACCCAAGAAATTTGAGCTCCTGAATCGGCAACACGGCCGCGGAACCGCGGCGGATCGCACCGATCCGCCGCGCTTCCGCCGCCGAGTTGCCGAGTCAGGAACTCAAATTTCCTGTGCTGCTTCTCTGTGTAATTTGGGATTTTCTGGGATATTTAATATTTGCTCAGGTTTCAGTTTTACAGAGCAGTTTTTAGAGCAAAATTAAAGATGTTTAATCGATCGAAATTGTACAGTATTTGCATGTTGGATTATATCTGTGATTGATAAATGTGTTCGTAAACCTCCCCTAACTGCTAGTATGTCGGTTGGCAGGGGGTTGCACATTTCTGTAATGGTTATATCTGTTTGTGCATATAAACTGTATTGGACTGTTGTGGTGTATAGCCGGGGTTTGCAATGGGTTATTGTTTAAATCATTTGTTATAAATGTAATTTGTTGTAATATTATTTTTGCGGGGCACATCCAGGTTGCGGTTGTAGCCACCGTTGTATTATTTCATTTTACTGTTTTTGCTCCTAGGACTGACCCAAGGTGGGGTACACAAACTGCCGGGCGGGTAGTTTGCCGTACCCATAGGGGTCGAGGGTGGGGTAATGGCTATTCATCACAACTGTGTAATCTGTCTTTTCTTTCAGGCTCAAAAGAAATACAGATTGCTTGCAAATCCAATATTGTTTATCTGTGTTCTGGATTGTATATCATTGCGTCAGACGAATGTAAAATATCTATATATATGATAGCTATTTAGACGTCACTTATGTTTTACACCCGCGCTAGCCCAGCCCCCGCTCTGTCGTTAGTTAAGTAACCTAACGGGTGATGACGGGACCCCGTGGCGAATGCGGATGGCATAAGAGGACGTTGTATTTTCGTTGTTTTCTGCAATGATAGGTTAATGATGGGACGCATTATCTATAATGCAAAGAAAATAAACCAAGTTTAAAATCGTTGGGACAATTTAAAAGAAACCACTCGGTTATTTTTAAAAACAGATATTTTTAAAATGCGGAGATTTAACCACTCCTTTTAAAAGCTATCAGGTTCCTTCGGTTATATCAAGTTCACTACGTTCACGGTTTCGCCAAAACCATTTGTAGCCCTCCGTCATTTCATTTGGGTATTCAGTAGTATTCAAGCTATGCATTTTGGCCAAAGTCAAGGCATAGTGTTTGGTAGCTACTGGGTTTTCGTTTGTTGCATAAGATAGATGAGTTGGTTTGGGACAGTCGTATTACCATTTGACCAAAGTCAGGGGTATATACGGATGGGTTCAAATTGACAAGATAATGATGGGTAGAACTTGACATGTGACTTATGACATTTTGACCAAAGCCAAGGTCATAAGAGCATGGGGCAAAAACTTATATCGGGAATTTCTAAAGAAACTGAAATTTGCAAAGAGATGCATACCATTTGGAGTTTGATGAATGTTGGTAGGATTCCTTCAACATTATCATACGATGATATTTGGATCCCGATCCTACTGTGAGTATATGCTACTTATCAGGATATTCGTCACTTAACGATCAATGCTATAAACCTAGTAGGTGTCCAGAAAAGTGTCAGCGGGGTTACGCCCCCAGAGAAAAGAGGTTATTTAATTAAGGAACTTCGCGAAAGCGTTGGAAAACCTCCCTCGAAGTATCGACACTGGCCTGGCTGAACGGTTAATCAAGTATTGTACGGTGAGAATAGTCCTGGCTAATTCTTCTTTTATGGTTTGAGGAAGGATTCGAGAAACAGTGGGAGCCATCCAGTTTAGATAAACTAAAAACCACTCTAAACTTGCAAGAGCATCATGCTAAAGAGTTTTCTTCTCTCTCTCCTAATTGCAGCGACCCTGAAAATGACTGGACTTAAGTTACTTTTAGAGAAAAATATACTGACAGGGCCAAACTATAAAGATTGGCTGCGGAATGTCAAAATGGCTTTGACCTATGACAAATTGGGGTACATCCTCACCGCTACGGCACCTGCTGTCCCTGGTCCCAAATCCAGCAATGCGGATAAGGAAATCCGCAAAACCTGGGATTTAGATTGCGCGAAAGCCAAGTGCATCGTGCTTGCCTCAATGAACAATGAACATCAGAGGAGGCATGAGGATATGTCCCTAGATGGCATATTTCTCCATACAAAGGAACTTTATGGAGAGCAATCTCGTATAGCAAGATACGAGACCTCTAAGAACTTGTTTCGAGCGAGGTTGGCTGTCGGGTCATCGGTAGGTGAACATGTCCTAAAGATGATCGGCTATATTGAAGAGCTCGCAGACCTTGGGACGACTTTGGATAATGAGCTCTATACAGACATCATTCTCCAGTCCCTTCCTCCCACCTACGCCCAGTTTATCCTCAACTTCAACCTTCAAGGAAAAGAAGTTGAACTTGCGGAACTCCTGAACATGTTAAGGAGTGCAGAGGGCACCTTGCAGAAAATAAGGGAAACACCCACTATGTTTGTTGGCGGTGCATCTTCTTCCGGGTCCAAGGCTAGGGCCAAAGGAAGGAAGAAGAAGGCCGCACCCAAACCTAGAGGAGGTGTTAGTAAGGTGGGAGGGAAGGGAAAGAAAAAGATAGCAGTACCGATAGTTGGCCAGGATGAATGCTTCCATTGTCACAGGAAAGGGCACTGGAAGAAGGATTGCAAGGCATGGATCGCCAAGAACCAGGAACCGAAGCAAGCTGTGGCTTCGACTTCAGGTGTGTTTGTAATTGAGAATTGTCTGTCGATCAACTCTACTTCCTGGGTATTGGATACCGGATCAGGATCTCATATTTGCAATTCATTGCAGGCACTGAGAAACCGTAGAGTGCTGAAGGAAGGTGATATGATCCTCAGGGTTGCTAACGGAGCTAGCGTGGGAGCTGCGTCCGTCGGGGATTATCACCTAGGATTGACGAGTGGACATATTTTGGTTTTGCATAACTGTTATTTTGTACCAAGCTTAACGTGTAATATCATATCAGTTTCCTTGTTATCAAATAAAGGTTATGATTTCACGTTTGTAAGAGATGTTGTCAACATCCACCTTAATCATGGTTTGATTGGGTCAGGTACACTAAATAACGGCATATATGTTTTAAACCAACTCCAAATTTTCAATGTCCAGAACACACTAAAAAGAAAGTCTCCAGATTTAAATAAAGCTTTCTTATGGCATTGTAGACTGGGTCACATCAATGAGAGAAGGTTGACTAAGTTGCATAGAGAAGGATATTTGGACACGTTCGAATATCAAACTTATGACACTTGTCAATCTTGTCTCAAAGGAAAGATGACAAAGACTCCATTTACTGGACAAGGAGTAAGAGCGAGCGAGCTCTTAGGACTCATACACAGCGATGTATGCGGTCCAATATCTACACATGCGAGAGGTGGTTTTTCCTATTTCATTACTTTCACGGATGATTACCCAAGATACGGATTCATTTATCTGATGAAACATAAATCCGAGGCTTTTGAGAAATTCCAAGAGTATAAGAATGAAGTAGAAAACCAAACAGGTAAAAGTATTAAGACACTAAGATCTGATCGAGGTGGAGAATACTTAAGTGCCGAGTTCCTAGGTTACCTAAAAGAGAAAGGAATTCTCTCTCAGCTTACTCCTCCATACACTCCACAGCATAACGGTGTATCGGAGAGACGGAATCGAACCCTATTGGATATGGTACGATCCATGATGAGTAATGCTGAGTTACCGCGATCTTTCTGGGGTTATGCGCTAGAATCAGCGGCATATCTTTTGAACAGGGCTCCTACCAAGACTGTGCCTACCACTCCATATCAGATGTGGACTGGGAAGAAACCCCATCTTCAACATATAAAGATTTGGGGATGTCCAGCTTTTGTAAAAAAGCAGCATGTGGACAAGCTCGAGGCACGATCAGTAAAATGTTTGTTTGTGGGATATCCAAAGAACTCCAAGGGATATTATTTCTGTTACGCAGAGGAACAAAAGGTATTTGTTTCTCGTAATGCCCATTTTCTAGAACATCAGTTTTTAGAAAAGGAATCAAGTGGGAGCGAAATAGAACTGGAAGAAATTCCAGAACCACAAACTGCTACGGAAAGTTTGGTATAACCAGGAGTTCAAGAAGAACAGGACATTCCCGCACCTCTCCGCAGGAGTAGTAGGCCGTCTCATCCGCCTGAGAGATACTACGGTTTTCTCATAGATGGGGATAGAGAGGATTGCATCATAGATGATGATGAACCTACTGACTTCCAGCAGGCCATCCAGAGCGGCGACTCGGTACGATGGCTAGATGCAATGCGGACCGAAATGGAGTCCATGTACACCAACAAAGTATGGACTTTGGACTTTGCTCCAGATGGGGTAAAACCCATAGGATGCAAATGGATCTTCAAGAAAAAGATTGATGTAGATGGACAGGTGGAAACCTATAAGGCTAGACTTGTTGCAAAGGGTTTTCGTCAAAGACCTGGTTTGGACTATGACGAAACTTTTTCTCCAGTGGCTATGCTCAAATCCATTCGGGTCCTTCTTGCTATTGCTGCCTTCCATGATTATGAAATCTGGCAGATGGACGTAAAGACGGCTTTTCTGAATGGAAACTTAGAAGAGAGCGTCTATATGGATCAGCCAGAGGGTTTCAATCAGAGTGGGAGCAGCGGGAAAGTATGCAAGCTGCTGAAGTCCATTTATGGACTAAAGCAGGCATCGCGGAGTTGGAACATCTGTTTTGATGAGACAGTCAAAGAATATGACTTTATCAAAAATCCAGATGAACCGTGCATATATAGTAAAGTTGTAGCCAGAAGTGTCGTATTCCTCGTCTTGTACGTGGATGATATTCTATTGATAGGAAATGACATTCCTATGCTACAATCTGTCAAAGGATTCTTGTCACACAGGTTCTCCATGAAAGACCTGGGTGATGCCTCATACATTCTGGGGATCCGGATCTATCGTGATAGATCCAAGAGGATGTTGGGACTTTCGCAGTCCAGGTATATCGACACTGTACTGAAAAGATTCAGTATGGAAGATTCTAAGCGCGGTAATCTACCGGCTTGTCACGGAATCACCCTCTCCAAAGAGATGTCTCCCAAGACTGATTTGGAAAGGGAACGCATGTCTATTATACCCTACGCTTCTGCGGTAGGCTCTATAATGTATGCGATGTTATGTACCAGACCAGATGTAGCTTACGCACTGAGCGTGGTAAGCCGGTATCAGTCAGACCTAGGGGAGAAGCACTGGATAGCAGTAAAGAACATTCTCAAGTACCTGAGGAGGACTAAGGAGATGTTCTTGGTTTACGGCGGAAAAGACCTCAGGTTGGAGGCCTTTGCTGATTCCGGCTTCCAGAGTGATAAGGACGATTCCAAATCCATGTCGGGTTATGTCTTTACCCTCAATGGAGGGGCGGTGTGCTGGAAGAGCTCCAAGCAGGACACCGTTGCTGACTCGACGATGGAAGCGGAGTATATAGCTGCTTGCGATGCCGCAAAAGAAGCAGTCTGGATGAAGAAGTTCCTAACAGAACTTCAGGTGGTTCCTACCATAGTTGATCCAATACCTCTGTATTGCGACAACAACGGAGCTATAGCTTTAGCGAAGGAACCAAGGTCCCATCAGAAGTCCAGACACATCTTGAGGCGGTATCACCTGATCAGGGAGATAATTGATCGTCAGGAGATCGAGGTTCGGAGAGTTGCTTCTGAAGAGAACATTGCTGATCCATTCATGAAGGCCCTACCTCAGATTCAGTTCGAGAGGCTACTCGAGATCATCGGTCTACGATATGCCAGTACATGGCCCTAGTGCAAGTGGGAGATTGTTAGTGTTTATGCCCTAGAAGGCCATTACTGTATCATACTAGTTTGTATATTACTTAATGGAAGCTTGGGATATTCACATGTATATAACAGTCTTGCTAAACATGGTAGTATGCTACTTGGTTTTTCTATCTTAATATGTGAGTGTACGTATTGATAGAGCTCTTAGGATCTTGCTTGTCTACCAGCGTTGTGATGGCAGTCACACTAGTGGGGGCTGGGTAGTCTACAAGCACATCCTTATTCAGGTCCCTGGTCGTAGGATTATCGAGACAAAGCATCGATACTCCGGAGTAGACTGGTGTGTACGCTTCTCATCCCAGTTGGGGAGATGGTCTGTCCCACAGCCGTCAGTACGTCGTACTGGAGATAGTATGCAGGTGCTCGTTAGGTTACGGGTACACCGGACATGACTCATAGGGAACTGTTGGTTGGTTTGATACCAGTCGTCAGTGAGCAGTTCCCAGGTGACATGAGTACAGCATAGTCCGCAGACTTGACACTGCTGCTTCGCCTCGAGTGTATCCCACTGTTCTTAGATTGCTACCCTACCACGGCTCAAATGAGTCGTGCAAACAGGTAGCAGTTGGGTGCAGTCCCGAGCACTTGGAGGCAGTAGCGGTTAGACAGGATTCGTCCCTCCCGGTATTGGGAGTAGATATCGTGCTATGTCAGAGAGCCATTACGCAAAGTCCCTGGCCAGGGAAAGCGAGATTTGCTGGTAGGTTCCAGTAGTTTCTCAGGGTGTAATGGGCTTCCCTCCGACACGACTTATACCGCTATTAGGGGACTGACGCTTGCCGCCCCCCTAGGCCCGATATGCGATAGTCTTGGACGAACGGACCGGACTGTATGGTGATTGTCACATCAGACTCAGTAGGAGTTCGGATGGGTTTCCTCATCGGCCTTCTTATCGACAACTACCTGGGGACCGTTACGTACAGCTAGTGCCGCTTGCGGTCTGTGGTTAAACCCACTGCCAGCGTAGTAGTCGAGTCTCTAGAGTCCCACACAGAGAGTTTCCTATTCCAGGCGAAACGATATAGAGGTCGTATGGTTTTACGACAAGGGTTCGGACGCATACGTGCGTTTACGCGCGTACGACTTTCGGACAGTTTTTACCAGTCGGCTTTGGTTTAAGCCAGTTACTGGTATCCGGTTATTGGATTTTTTCAGTCTAAAGTTTTTCCGTATTTTTGCGGATTGGAGGGGCGTTCTCGTAATTGTACGAGAAGCTTCTAGAAGATGGTGACTAAGGAGGGTTATGTGTCATATACATTGAATGAGTTATATGAGTCATGGGGGTGATTCATTCATCTCATTAATGCACATTTATTGCTTAATGACTCATGCTAATGAATCACCACTTGATATTTTATGAAGCATGATTATTCATCACTCTTTATTCTTTTCTTCTTATTAGAAAATGCTTCATATATATTATGATACTCATAAGTTATTCATCATTATCATCTACACATTCTCTCTCCTCAAGCTCTCTCTCTTCAAAAGACTAATCCTCACCCTCATGTGTTGAGATCTAGGATTAGTTTGACTAAACAATCCATAACCATCACTCTATCTCAATCTATCTTCTTTGATTAGCAATCCAAGAAGGTAAGTTGCCTCAAGTTTAGAGGCTAAGCTTGGAGTTTTGCTCTCGGGTGGATCGTCTACTACAAAGAGAAGGCCGAGGAGGATAAGGAGTTCGTAAAGACGAAGGAGTTGGTTCATTAGGTATAATCCCTAAACACAGTAGTTTAGAAGCACTTTGTGTTTGGTTATTTATAGTTTAGCTTCGATTCAAGCGGTTAGTCGATGTTCGTTCACTAAACAAGTTCGTTTTTGAAATTTCCGCCTCCCCACAAGTTCTGGGGTGTAGTACATCGACTTACAAGACTTATTTCATGTGTTGAGCTGTATCGGGAAAACTTGGGTGTTCGATTGTTCGATCGGAAAGTTTGACATTTTCTATTTATCCGGAATGGGATACAATAATTGGAATTCACAATAAGTTATGAGACAACTGAATGAATGTTATAAACATAGCACTTTAGTCTCACTTGATCGGTTGCCACGGAATTTTGATGTGATCAAAAGTCCGTCGCAATCACGTAGCGTACGCGGATACTCGCCGGGTAAACTTAATAGACAGCCTCACTCCATAGCCCCGACCAAGTGACTGTAGGAGAACCCCGTCGCCGAAAGCATCCGTTCGGGTGCTCGCGGTGGCGGTGTTCCGCCTTGGTGCACTTTGTCGACGGTATCGGGGGTGCGGCCGCCTACTAAAGTTTGCGACGAGCATTCGATCAGGATATCAGGAATCTTGTTGAATTGCCCGACTTGATATTGAAAAGTGTTTTCGATAAAGAGACTAAAATCCGGGGTTTATAATTGTTTGGCATGCGATGTCTAAGTAATTCATTTGGTCAGGCATGCGATGTCTGAGGTGGTTGCGGATTCCAACTGTTGTAGTTTTACACTAGGGGTGTGGGTTTGGCTATTCATCGCGACCGTGGAATCTGTGTTTTATACTGGCTCGTATTGAAAACACGGACGTCCTAGTATATCCAATATTTCATATGATTCTTCTGCTGCGATATCTGTGATGTGATCATGTGATGTTCTGTGATGGATACTATATATAGTATATATGATATATTATATAGGCGTTACTTATGTTTTACACTCGTGCTAGCCCTGCCCCGCTCTGTCGTTAGTTACCTAACCTAACGGTGCACGAGGGGACATCGAGGCGAATGCGGATGGCATAAGTGTACGTCGTATTTATCTGTGATGTTTAGGTATTTATATGATGGGACTTCATTAATGTGATTAATGAAATAAAAGATACCTAAGATGTTGTAGAATCGAATTTCAAAAAATAAAAAAGGTAGCTACAGTTCTTGCTTTGCACAGCGGTATATATGATATATCCTGCACCTTATTTGATAAGGAAAGGACCGAGATCCCTTCACCGGGAGTGACTCCTTTAGCAATAACTGGCAGATGCTACACACTCGGTTTGTCTTTTGATTGCTTTTAAGGGTTCTGCTTTGCACGGTGATATATATGATATATCTCGCACCTCATTCGACGAGGAAAGGACCGACGATCCCTTCACCGGGAGTGACTCCTTTAGCAAAACTAGAAAAGCCTCAAAGACACTCCATTTTAAAATTCATTCGATCCTACAACGATATCAAGTTCATTACGCAATAGGTTTTCAGAAAAACCTGTCGTAGCCCTCCGTCATTTCAGATAAGTCCTATTTAGTATTCGTGCTACATTTGTTGACCTCCGTCAAGGCGTAGTGTGCGGTAGCTAACTAGTATTTATCTGCTTATGCATATGATGCAGATTGGATTAGGGTAGTCGTGCGGCCTTGTTGACCTCCGTCAAGGGTCGTGCGGGTGGGTTTAATTCGATCAAGAAATGACGGGTTGAACTTGACTAGTAGCCTATGGTTTGTTGACCTCCGTCAAGGTCATAGGGTGCTAGGGGCAAAATATTATCGGGAATTTCAAGTGTTGAAATTTGCAATGAGATTGCATACCTTCTATGAGATAGTTGGATTCCGATACCCGCTGCGAGTAATTGTTACTCCTGGGAGAGTTTTATACATTACAATTAGCCGATCAAGTAGGTGTCTAGAAAGGTGTTAACGGGGTTACGCCTCTGGGAAAACGAGGTTTACATTAATTAGGTTCGTGCGAAAGCACGGGGGACCTCCCTCAAAGTACCGACACTGGCCTGGCTAAAAGATTGGCGAACTTGTAGTGTGTAATTAATCCCGGCTAGTCTTTCCTTTTAGGGTTTGAAGGAAGATTTGATAAAAAGCAGTGGGAGCCATCCTGATTAGATAAAATAATAACCAATCTATTCTTGCAAGAGCGCACGCTGAGTGTTTTCTTCTCTCTCTCTCCAGGTAGCGACCATATCATGCCTTAATCAAGATAATAATACGGAATATTGACTGAACCCGCTTGTTATACTGAGCTGGGGAACGTTGGTCCCGCTCCAACTTATAATTGTTATAAGACAGAGCAGGAAATTGGGGATTACCAGAATTCCCGTGCCGCCCAAACGAAGAGAGTGCATGCTGATGCATCATCTTCGGGTGTGTTCGTTACAAAGAACTGTTTCTCAGTATCCTCCGCATCCTGGGTATATGATACCGGATCAGGATCCCAGATATGTAATCTGTTACATAGGGCTACAGATAGGTAGAGAACTGAGAACGGGTGATAAGTTTCATGAGACAAAAAACGGGGCAAGTGTTGCAGCCAAGTCTGTTGGTCACTGTCACCCTGTATTACAAATACATTGATTCTGAACGAATGTTATTAGATACCGAACCTGATACACAAAATCATATCAGTCTCTTTATTAGTAAAGAAATGATAAAATTTTGTATTGTTGGATTATGTTTTGAACATTTCCTATATCAAAATTTGATCGGATCAGGCACGTTATCTAAAAGTATTGATGTTCTAAATCAAACTACAGTTCTTAGTATACGGAACACACACAAGAGGAAGAGTTCAGAAATGAACGAATCCTTCTTGAGGCATTGTAGACTAGGTCATATCAATGCGACCCGACTGGCTGAAGTTACATTTAGATGCATATTTAAATTAGTTTGAATTTACATCTTATGAAACTTGCCAGTCATGTCACAAAGATACGATGACCATAGCTCTGTTTACTGGAAACAGAGAAAGAGTTGGTAAACTTTTGGGATGATACATGTTGATGTATGTAAGGTCCCCTGTCTTCATATGCCAGGACTGGTTCTTTGTACTTCGTTACATTCTCTGATAATCTCTCAAGATTCAGACATATGTTCCTGTTGAAACATGAGTCCTAACCTTTTGAGATATTCACAGAATATAAGATAGAAGTAGAGAACCAAAATACGGGTATAAGTATTATGTCCTTTGATGTGATCAAGGAAGAGAATACTTGAGCACGGAATTCCTCGACTATTCTAAAGGAGAATGAGATTCTCTCTCAGAATTATTACTCCGTATACACCATAGCACGAAGGTATATCGGGGCGGAGCAGTCACACCCTATATGATAAGGTGTGCTCTATGATGAGTACTATTGAGTTACCTATTTCCTTTTGGGGGTTATGCACTTGAGAAGCTGCATACCTATTAAATAGGGTTCAAATCAAATCAGTTGCCTACCATTTCATATGTGATATGATAAGGGAAGAGCCCATATCTTAAGTTGGTTAAGATTTGGGGTTGTCCGGGCTATGTTGAAAAGCAAAATCCGGACAAGCTCAAGGCAAGGTCTGTAATGTAGAACTGGAAAGGTTCCAGCTATACAAACTACAGCAGATGATTTGATAAAACCAAAGGATTCAATAGTTACCAATGAACCTCAGCCTCTCCGCCGATCTAGTAGGGTTCCTCACCCACCTGAGAGATACTTCGGTTTCTCTATGACAGTGGGAGCGAGGATTGCATCATGAGATGATGACCCAACTAGCTTCGAGCTGGCCATCAGGAGTAAGACTCTGTAAGAATGGCCGGATGCTTAGTGATCTGAGATGGAATCCATGTACACCAACAAAGTATGGACTTTGATTGCTATATCTGAAGGGTTAAATCCCCATCAGGAGCAAGTATATCTTGAGAAGATTACTTGGTGTATATGGAAAAGTTGAGACTTTCAAAGCTAGACTTGTTAAAGCTTTTCGTCATCGACCAGGCGTGGATAATGATGAAACCTTTTCAAGTGGCTATGCTTAAGTCCATCCAGATCCTACTTGCCACGGCTACATACCATAACTACGATATCTGGCGGTTGGGTGCCATGACTGCTTTTCTAAATGATGTTTTAGAAGAGAACGTCTATAAGTACACAGCCAGAGGGCTTCATAGACAGTGGGAGCAGCGGAAACGTGTACAAGATGCTTTATAGGATAAAGCAGGTATCGCGGAGTTGGAACATCTGTTTTCATGAAGTAGTCAAACAGTTTGACATCATCAAAATGGTAGATGAACCTTGTATATACAAAAAGGTAGTAGGGAGTATGGTGATGATCCTCATAGAGTACGTGAATGACATACTCTTGATAGGGAAGGAGTTTCCTATGCTACGCTCGGTCAATCTCCGCTTATCACAATGATTCTCCATATAGGATCAAAGTGATACCTCCTAAATCCTGGGTTTTGGATCTATGAGATAGATCTAATTGGATGTTAGGATTCTCACTAGTTGTAGTGAGATGGTATCAACCGATCCTGGGTAGAATCACTGGAAGGGTTCCAGGGTGATAAGGACGACTGAAAGTCAGTCACAGGCATTGTCTTTACCCTCAGTAAAGGGACGGTATGCTGGAAGAGTTCCAAGCTAGATACCGTGGCTAACTAGACGATAAAGGCAGGATACATCGCTACTTGAGATGCTACCAAAGAGGCAGTCTGGATGTATATTTGTTCATGAGATGAACTTAGTTCCTCCCATTATGTGACAACAGAGTTGTGGCTTATGCCAAGGAACGCCCGGTCCCATCAATGACCCAGACATATTCTAAGGCAGTGTCACCTGATCATGGAGATGGTTGATCTCCAAGGGATCAAGGTTAGGAGAGAAGACTCAGAGGACAACACGGCGGATCCACTCACAAAGGCCTTT
This sequence comes from Agapanthus africanus, assembly GCA_030015575.1. Lineage (NCBI taxonomy): Eukaryota > Viridiplantae > Streptophyta > Magnoliopsida > Asparagales > Amaryllidaceae > Agapanthus > Agapanthus africanus. The sequence goes on from JASDDO010000029.1 coordinate 225,546,858, forward strand.
TCCCAGAGAGAGACTTTTATGGGATGGTTGAGTATGAGATACTACAACCACTGCTACAGATGGCCCTAGTGCAAGTGGGAGATTGTTAGTTATATGTATGCCCTAGAGGCCATTACTATACATAGGATGTATATTGTAGTGGATGCTTGGACATATATAGGGAGGACTTTCTTGCTCGACATGATAGTATGCTATCTGGTTGCACTTTACCTTAACGTGTACACTGATTGTCTCTCTGTTACATGTTGGTAAAGCCCTTAGGATGTGTACTTGACTACCTGGACTATGATGCGGATCATACTAGTGGGGATATGGTAGTCCATAAGTACATCCTTCAAGGTCCCTAGTCGTGGGTGTATCGAGACGGGGCATCGATATACCAGAGTAGACTAGCGTATACCTTCTCGACCCATACAGATAGGCGATGGATGATCCCATATCCATTGGTGTTTGACATCAGAGATGATATACGGGTGCTCAGTGGAGACTGGGTACACTGGACGGACTCGCCGAGAACTCCCAGATGGTATTATACCTTACGTCAGATGGCAGTTCTCTGGTGACACTGGTACAGAGTAGTCTGTTGACCCGAGATCGTCATAGAGTCTTGTGTGGTTCCCACTGTGCTTTGATTTCCATCTTACCACGTCCAAGAGGGCGTGCAAAACGGTGGTTTTTGGGTACAGTCCCGAGTCACATGGAGGCAATGAGCGATAGGAGGGGATTCGTCTCTCCCGGTATAGGGAGTTGATGTTGCGCTGTGTTCGATTGGCTATAACAGGAAATCCCTGGCCAGGGTTGCTGAGATTTACTGGTAAGTGTTACCAGTAGTATCTTGAATTGTTATAGACCTCATATCGACACGACTTATCGAGCTATTGGGGTCTGACGTTTACCACCCCTAGGCGAGATATGCGACATATCAGACGATCAGACCGGACTGTACGGTAGTGTTACTGGTTGGATTCACTGGAGTGTGAGCGGGCTTGCTCGTTGATCTTCTGATCGCTCAATACCCGGGTGGCCGTTACGTTTAGCAGACCGCTTGCGGCTTGTGGGTGTTTGATATGATCATCACCTGCTGCCGGCATATTGACGAGTCTTTAGAGTCCTACACAGAGGTTTACTGGCTCAAGCGAAACGAAATAGGAGCGCATATGAGATATGTGAGGGACCGAGAATAATGCGTGTATGTGATACCGTATTCTATTCTCGCGATGAATGTATCGAATGGTTATATGCGATATGACCTAGTTATCGAATCGAGGATTGATTCGATAAGCCGATACATTGTATACTAGTCGGTTGTGTGCGACATGACCGGATCATTGAATCAAGTGTTGATTTAATGACTTAATGCATAATTATATATTTGATATATTACTTTGCATTAACTAGTATTGGTTCACTTTAAATGGATTTTCTCACTTGTAGTTCACAAGTTGTATATGTGATATACTTTTGTGCACTTGATTGTATCATGTTTGATGATACATGCTTACTTGTGTTTGTGTAAAGTTTAAACCTTGGTTAAGTAAATGGTTAGGGTTTTGTTTAATTTATTTACTCATTTATTGATTTGTTTATTTCATTTTGGCAAAAGGAAAATGGTGGCTAATTTTGTTTCTTTGTTGAAGTTTCATGAAGCTTTGAAAAAGTCCACCATTTTTGTTTTATGCCTAACCTAACCATTCACCTAACTATAGTTTGCTCTCTACACATAACCATGGTTGGTTTATGATAAGTATTCTATGATTTTCCATTTTAATTAACTTATCATAATATTATCTTCATCTTCTTCTTTTTCTTCAACAAGAAGAGAGCTTGCTACGATCAATGGCAAAATGAGAAAAAGAGTGAGAAATCCAATTCTAAAGTGAACCCACTTCCTATTTCTTCATCCTCTACCTCTTGCCAAGTAGTAGTGTGTGTTTCCTTCACAAGTTTCTAGACTTGGTGAAGTTGGAGCTTGATCTAGCGATGCCTCGACGTAGATCATCTTCGGCACGTCGTCGATGACCTAGCCCGCTTCTTCTCCGATGAAGCAGACGCTAGAGCCCGGGATTGCATGAGGACAGCGGAGAGCACTTCATCATGGAGCCATGAAGGTGGAGGACCGGATCTACAAAGGTTGTATTTCCGTTTACTCTTAGTAAAGTAGTTTACTAGTTCTAGTTTTCGCCTATATATCTAGTTAACGATCCGTAGTCTAGGGTTTCTCGGCACCGTAAAATTTGAAATTGGCATGGTTGATGCCTTGTGAGACCTCTTGAGAGTGCCTAGGAACCCTACAATGAGCTAGACATCGGCATGAATTATTGGGTTATTGGGGGTCTAACGGATGCTGCCCCTAGGCCCGGTATGCGACACTCTTAGACGAGAAGACCGGATTGTATGGTGACTGTCACTGATAGACTCTGCAGGGTACGAACAAGCTTGATTGTTGACCTTACTTTCGTTCAGTACCTAGGTAGCCGTTACGTGCAGTCACGACCTGAAAGTACGGAACATGACCGGCACTTAAACTACGAAACGTCTCGAGAAGTACGTAATCTAAGTAAGCCGAAAACCCAGAAATCCAAACCAAGAAAAGTAGTGGAGTGAAGGAAAAACCATTTTAAATCAAATAGTTTTAATAGCATAAGCCGAATTATGCATTTTTTTTAAAACATCAAATATTTCGTGAAAATTTCGGCAGAGTCTCCTTTGTAAATACTGGCCCCCAAACGAGATACAACATGAATAGTATACGAAATGAATAAAAAGGCATCCCCAAGCGGGAGCTAGCTCTTCGTCAATCAACGGTTACAACCACACAAGCAATATAATATACAACGCCAAGGGCGAGGATCAAAACTCAAAGGAAACTCAAAATAGCAAGAAAATCCATAGAATACAACGCGCGACTCTAAGGTCGAAAGAATAAACATTACTAGTCTCTATCTCCGAAATAAATACATGTTTGGTTGATGGAAGTTCTAGATACAACAGAATAATAATATACAAAGTATAATGATGGATACGATAAAAGTAAACCCACCTACTAGCAAGTCACCCGAAAAAGAAGTAGTGCCAGAAAAGCCGTAATGAAACCTGTATGGCAAAACCTGCAAGAAACTGTGGCACAACTGGGGTAAGTTGCCAACTCGTGAGTAGAAAACATCTACGAACAGAAATTGCATGAACAACGCAATCCTACGTCATACGATCATAATATATCCTCAAATAAATAATCTGCAGCCTATAACAATGGCTAGGGTATACCTCTAAACAACGGTAATACCAAGTGCTCGTGTCAGTGCCTCAGGTAGCAATATATTATATGGATGAGGTATGAATGCATGAAAACAGAATACATGTAAATGAAGAAACTGATTTCATAATTTAGTGAGATTTCTGTATCCTTTTAAAAATGAGGTATCATAAATGAAATCTGCATAAACAATGCCTAGCATCGACGCAAAACAAATATCCAAATATCTCGATATCTCTGTGTCGCAATCTCTGTACCTCAATATCTCAAATATCTTTGTATGTCTCAATCTCACTATCTAGGGCGCCGTCAGTCCAGACCGGCCCCTACCATTAATCTCAAGACTAGACGGTATCCTCAGGATATCCGACGCGTCGGGTAATATCACCGGTCGGTAGTGCTCCCCTGCCAGGCTCAACGCCATCATCTGCGATCCTCTTGCCCCGGGGTACCGCACCGGGTCCACCATATACCTGAAACGGTTCCTCCATCTCCTCGAATCGGGTCTCGAAATCCATCAGCAAACTCATGGTTGACGACTCATACATCATGGGAAAACCACACTTTTTATTTAAAAGGAGAGAAAAGAAGTTTATATAAGTTTTTGCGGTTTTCCCCCAAATCCAGAAAATCTCATGGAAATCCGAATCCAAATCATCAATAGCATGTAAATCCATGAATATAGGCATGAGAATCCATGAATGCGGTATAACAATGAATAACAGTATGCATGAAGTAGCAAGTAATAACTACAATGTCTAAACTAGCATATAAGGCAAGTATACTAATATCATGTCTAAACTATTAGCTAACAACCTATGTCAATGAAATAGTACTTTCTAAAGTGTTCGTGACATGGCAATTACCGATGAAGATGTGTGTGAGCCGGTAAGTAAGTGTGCTTGGAACATACGCATCATCGGTAATGGTGCTGGTGTCCTAACAGCATGATATCAATAATGGAATATGAATCATAATATAAACATGCGATGCGGGGCGAACAACAATAATGAGCGGGAGCTGAATACTAAACACAAAGATAACTAATCTGCATTTAATATAAATCTAGTCTAACAACTACACTAAACTATAGGGCTGAGCTAACAGGCTAACTAAAGGTAAGGAAACTGCCTAACATCTGCGTCGATACATATATATATATATATTAGTCGGTGATCCCGCCTCGATAATATCACATCCGATACCATATCTATAATCAGATATTCTAAAGTCAAGAGTGTGGATCAAACATCAATATATAGCTCGTACGTAAATCCCTCGTACGACATCCCAAATCTGGGTACGGGTCAAATATCACATTATCCATCCGGTATCCTCTTATTAAAATCATGATCCGGGGTACTGACTGTAGGGTTCCTAAGCACTCTCAAGAGGTCTCACAAGGCATCAATCATGCCAATTTCAAATTTTACGGGTGCCGAGAAACCCTAAGCTACGGATCATTAACTAGAAATCTAGGCGGCCAAAGCAACTAGTTTACAACTAAACTAAAAGAACGGAAATACAACCTTTGTAGATCCGTTTCTCCACCTCCATAGCTCCATGATGAAGTCCTCTCCGCTGTCCAAATCGAACCATGACTCTTGCATCGGCTTCATCGGAGAAAAAGCGGGCTAGGTCATCGACGACAATGCCGAAGATGATCTACGTCGAGGCATCACTAGATCAAGCTCCACCTTCACCAAGCCATGAAAACTTGTGAAGGAAACACCCTATACTACTTGGCAAGAGGTAGAGGATGAAGAAATAGGAAGTGGGTTCACTTTAGAATTGGATTTCTCACACATTTCATCAATTCACCATTGATGAAGTCAAGCTTTCTTCCTTGAAGAAGATGAAGAAGAAGAAGAAGAAAGAATATCATAATTCTCTTCAAAATAGAAGATAATATGAATACTTATCATATCCTAACCCTAGTTAAGTGTAGAGAATAGACCATGGTTTGTTTAAATGGTTAAGGTTAAGCATGAAGACAAAATGGTTACAAAGTCAAACCTTCATGAAGATTCAACTACAAACAAAGAAAGCCACCATTTTCTCTTTATTCTTTCCAAAATAAATAAATAAATAAATAAGAAAGAAAAGCAAAACCCTAATCATTAACTTAACCATGGTTTAATCTTTACACTTAACCAAGTTAACATGTATCATCAAACATGATACAATCAAGTGCACAAAAGTATATCACATATACAACTTGTGAACTTCTAGTGAGAAAATCCATTTAAGTGAACCTATATTAGTTAATGTAAAGTGATATATCAAATATATAATTAAACATTAAATCATTAAATCAACACTTGATTTAACGACCCGGTCATATCGCATATAACCGACTAATATCAATAGTAACAACTTATCGAATCAACACTTGATCCGATAACCCGGCTATAACGCATATAACCGATCAATGTTACATATCGTGAGAATCGAATACAGTATCACATACTGGTATCATTCTCGGTCCCGCACATATCTCATATACGCTCCTATTTCGTTTCTCTTGAGCCAGGAAATCTCTGTGTAGGACTCTAAAGACTCGTCAATACGCCGGCAGCAGGTGATGATCATATCAAGCACCCACAAGCCGCAAGCGGTCTGCTAAACGTAACGGCCACCCGGATATTGAGCGATCAGAAGATCGACGAGCAAGCCCGCTCACACTCCAGTGAATCCAACCAGTAACACTTACCGTACAGTCCGGTCTGATCGTCTGATATGTCGCATATCTCGCCTAGGGTTTGTAAACGTCAGACCCCAATAGCTTGATAAGTCGTGTCGATATGAGGTCTATAACAGTTCGAGAAACTACTGGTAACACTTACCAGTAAATCTCAGCAACCCTGGCCAGGGATTTCCGGTTATAGCCAATCGAACACAGCGCAACATCAACTCCCTATACCGGGAGAGACGAATCCCCTCCTATCGCTCATTGCCTCCATGTGATTCGGGATTGTACCCAAAAACCACCGTTTTGCATGCCCTCTTGGACGTGGTAAGATGGAAATCAAAGCACAGTGGGAACCACACAAGACTCTATGACGATCTCGGGTCAACAGACTACTCTGTACCAGTGTCACCAGAGAACTGCCATCTGACGTAAGGTATAATACCATCTGGGAGTTCTCGGCGAGTCCGTCCAGTGTACCCAGTCTCCACTGAGCACCCGTATATCATCTCTGATGTCAAACACCAATGGATATGGGATCATCCATCGCCCATCTGTATGGGTCGAGAAGGTACACGCTAGTCTACTCTGGTATATCGATGCCCCGTCTCGATACACCCACGACTAGGGACTTTGAAGGATGTACTTATGGACTACCATGCCCCACTAGTATGATCCGCATCATAGTCCAGTTAGTCAAGTACACATCCTAAGGGCTTTACCAACATGTAACAGAGAGACAATCAGTATACACGTTAAGGTAAAGATCAACCAGATAGCATACTATCATGTCGAGCAAGAAAGTCCTCCCTATATATATCTAAGCATCCACTACAATATACATCCTATGTATAGTAATGGCCTTTAGGGCATACATATAAATAACAATCTCCCACTTGCACTAGGGCCATCTGATAGCAGTGGTTGTAGTATCTCATACTCAACCATCCCATAAAAATCTCTCTCTGGGAACAGGCCTTTGTGAGTGGATCCGCTGTGTTGTCCTCTGAGTCTTCTCTCCAAACCTCGATCTCCTTGAAGATCAACCATCTCCATGATCAGGTGATACTGCCTTAGAATATGTCTGGATCACTGATAGGACCTGCGTTCCTTGGCACAAGCCATAACTCCATTGTCACACAATGATAGGAACCTAGTTCATCTCATGAACCAATATACACCCAAACAGTCTCTTTAGTAGCATCTTTAGTAGCGATGTATCCTGCCTTTATCGTCTAGTATGTCACGGTATCTAGCTTGGAACTCTTCCAACATACCGTCCCTTTACTGAGGGTGAAGACAATGCCTGTGACTGACACTCAGTCGTCTTTATCACCCTGGAACCTTTCCAGTGATTCTCCCCAGGATCGATTGATACCATCTCACTACAACTAGTGAGAATCCTAACATCCAATTAGATCTATCTCATAGATCCAAAATCCAGGATTTAGGAGGTATCATTTTGATCCTATATGGAGAATCTTTGTGATAAGCGGAGATTGACCGAGCGTAGCATAGGAAACTCCTTCCCTATCAAGAGTATGTCATCCACGTACTCTACGAGGATCATCACTATACTCCCTACTACCTTTTTGTTTATACAAGGTTCATCTACCATTTTGATGATGTCAAACTCTTTGACTAACACATCAAAACAGATGTTCCAACTCCGCGATGCCTGCTTTAACCTATAAAGCAGCTTGTGCACGTTTCCGCTGCTCCCACTGTCTACGAAGCCCTCTGGCTGTGTACTTATAGACGTTCTCTTCTAAAACATCATTTAGAAAAGCAGTCATGGCACCCAACCGCCAGATATCGTAGTCATGGTATGTAGCCGTGGCAAGTAGGATCTGGATAGACTTAAGCATAGCCACTTGAAAAGGTTTCATCATTATCCAGGCCTGGTCGATGACGAAAAGCTTTAACAAGTCTAGCTTTGAAAGCCTCAACTTTTCCATCTACACCAAGTAATCTTCTCAAGATATACTTGCTCCTGATGGGGATTTAACCCTTCAGATATAGCAACCAAAGTCCATACTTTGTTGGTGTACATGGATTCCATCTCAGATCGCTAAGCATCCAGCCATTCTTACAGAGTCCCACTCCTGATGGCCAGCTCGAAACTAGTTGGGTCATCATCTCATGATGCAATCCTCGCTCCCACTGTCATAGAGAAATCGAAATATCTCTCAGGTGGGTGAGGAACCCTACTAGATCGGTGGAGAGGCTGAGATTCGTTGGTAACTATTGAATCCTTTGGTTCTTATCAAATCATCTGCTGTAGTTTGTATAGCTGGAACCTTTCCAGTTCTACATTACAGACCTTGCCACGAGCTTGTCCGGATTTTGCTTTTAGACATAGGCCGGACAACCCCAAATCTTAACCAACTTAAGAGATGGGCTCTTCCCATTCCATATCTCATATGGAGTGGTAGGCAGTGATCTGATTCGAACCCTATTCAATAGGTATGCAGCTTCTCAAGTGCATAACTCCCTAAAAAGAAACAGGTAACTCGGTAGTACTCATCATAGAGCACACCTTATCATATAAAGTGTGATTGCTCCGTCCCGATATACCAACATGCTATGGTGTATACGGAGGAGTAATGCTCAGAGAGAATCTCATTCTCCTTTAGAATAGTCCAGGAATTCCGTGCTCAAGTATTCTCCTCCCTGATCATATCAAAGGACATAATACTTATACCTGTATTTTGGTTCTCTACTTCTAACTTATATTCCGTGAATATCTCAAAAGGTTCTGACTTGTGTTTCAACAGGAACATAGGTCTGAATCTCGAAAGATCATCAGAGAATGTAATGAAGTATAAAGAACCGGTCTTGGCATGTGTAGACAGGGGACCTTCATACATCAACATGTATCATCCCAAGAGTTCACTAACTCTTTCTCTGTTTCCAATAAGCAGAGCTATGGTCATCTAATCTTTGTGACTTGACTGGCAAGTTTCATAAGATGTAAATTCAAACTGATTTAAAGATGCATCTACATGTAACTTCAGCTAGTCGGGTCGCATTGATATGACCTAGTCTACAATGCCTCAAGAAGGATCCGTTCATTTCTGAACTCTTCCTCTTGTGTGTGTTCCCTATACTAAGAACTGTAGTTTGATTTAGAACGTTAATGCTTTTAGATAACGTGCCTGAACCTATCAACTTTTGATATAGGAAATGTTCAAAACATTATCCAACAATACAAAATTTTATCATTTCTTTACTAATAAAGAGACTGATATGATTTTGTATATCAGGTTCGGTATCTAATAGCATTTGTTCAGAATCAGTGTATTTGGAATACAGGGTGACAGTGACCAACAGACTTGACTGCAACACTTGCGCGTTTTCTGCCTCATGAAACTAATCACCCGTTCTCAGTTCTCTACCTATCTGTAGCCCTATGTCACAGATTACATATCGGGATCCTGATCTGGTATCATATACCCAGGACGTAAAGGATACTGAGAAACAGTTCTATATAATGAACACACCCGAAGATGATGCATCAGCATGCACTTACTTCGTTTGGGCAGCATAGGAATTCTGGTATTCCCCAATTTCCTGCTCTGTCTTATAACAATTATAAGGTGGAGCGGGACCAACGTTCCCCAGCTCAGTATAACAAGCGGGTTCGGTCAATACATCCGTATTATTATCTTGATTAAGGCGTGATATGGTCGCTACCTGGAGAGAGAGAGAAGAAAACACTCAGCGTGCGCTCTTGCAAGAATAGATTGGTTATTATTTTATCTAATCAGGATGGCTCCCACTGCTTTTCATCAAATCTTCCTTCAAACCCTAAAAGGAAAGACTAGCCGGGATTAATTACACACTACAAGTTCGCCAATCTTTCAGCCAGGCTAGTGTCGGTACTTTGAGGGAGGTTCCCCGTGCTTTCGCACGGACCTAATTAATGTAAACCTCGTTTTCCCAGAGGCGTAACCCCGTTAACACCTTTCTAGACACCTACTTGATCGGCTAATTGTAATGTGTAAAACTCTCCCAGGAGTAACTCTTACTCACAGTGGGTATCGGGATCCAACTATCTCATTGAAGGTATGCAATCTCATTGCAAATTTCAACACTTGAAATTCCCGATAATATTTTGCCCCTAGCGTCCTATGACCTTGACAGAGGTCAACAAAGCATAGGCGGCTAGTCAAGTTCAACCCGTCATTTCCTGATTGAAGTAAACCCACCCGCACGACCCTTGACAGAGGTCAACAAGGTCGCACGACTACCCTAAATCAATCACATCATATGCTTATACAGATAAGCACTAATCAGCTACCGCACACTACGCCTTGACAGAGGTCAACAAACGCAGCACGAATACTAACCAGTACATATCTGAAATGACGGAGGGCTACGACAGGTTTTTCTGAAAACCTATTGCGTAATGAACTTGATATCGTTGTAGAATCAAATGATTTTAAAATGGAGTGTTTTTTAGGCTTTTCTAGTTTTGCTAAAGGGGTCACTCCCGGTGAAGGGATCGTCGGCCCTTTCCTCATCGAATGAGGTGCGGGATATATCATATATATCACTGTACAAAGCAAAATCTCTTAAAAGCAATCAAAAGACAAACCGAGTGTGTAGCATCTGCCAGTTATTGCTAAAGGAGTCACTCCCGGTAAAGGGATCTCGGTCCTTTCCTCATCGAATAAGGTGCAGGATATATCACATATACCGCTGTGCAAAGCAAGAACTGTAGCTACCTGTTTTATTTTTGAAATTCGATTCTACAACATCTTTAGGTTTCTTTTATTTCATTAATCTCATTAATGAAGTCCCATCATTTATGTACCTAAACATCACAGATAAATACGACGTACACTTATGCCATCCGCATTCGCCTCAATGTCCCCTCGTGCACCGTTAGGTTAGGTAACTAACGACAGAGCGGGGCAGGGCTAGCGCGGGTGTAAAACATAAGTAACGTCTATATAATATATCATATATACTATATACTGTATCCATCACAGAACATATCACATGATCACATCACAGATATCGCAGCAGAAGAAACATATGAAATATTGGATATACTAGGACGTCCGTGTTTTCAATACGAGCCAGTATAAAACACGGATTCCACGGTCGTGATGAATAGCCAAACCCACACCCCTAGACCCCTACGAGAGCGGCAAGCAACCCTACCAATTCTAGAGTTAGGAGACCCGGACTCGACTCCTCGAGTTGGTCTCCCACTGTACTCCAGAACCCGGTTACTTATGCTCCCCTCCTTGGGTCAATCCTAGTGCGGAAAAGTAAATAATATACAAAAGGTGACATCTTCCGCAACCTGGAAGTGCCCCAATAAAAGAATATTACATACAAGTTTTTACATGAATGAAAATGAAAACACCCATCTCACATAAAAAACCCCGGCTATTCAAACACGACGATCAAATATAACATATCCAGCAACACATAACATCACATGTCATCAACGTAAGTAAATATGCGCATCCCAATTGTCGTTGACATATAGCAACGAAACCGGCGATATCACATATTACACTTACGGTCACAGAAAAGAAAGTGAAAAACTACAACAGTTGGAATCCGCAACCTCTTTTGACATCGCATGCCAAATCAAATGAATACCTTACACATCACATGCCTAACAATTATAAACCCCGCATTTTAGTCTCAAAATCGAAAACACTTTTCAATATCAAGTCGGGCAATTCAACAAGATTCCCGACATCCCGATCGAATGCTCGTCGCAAACTTTAGTAAGCGGCCGCACCCCCGACGCCGTCGACAAAGTGCACCAAGGTGGAACACCGCTGCCGCGAGCACCCGAACGGATGCTTTCGGCGACGGGGTTCTCCTACAGTCACTTGGTCGGGGCTATGGAGTGAGGCTGTCTATTAAGTTTACCCGGCGAGTATCCGCGTACGCTACGTGATTGCGACGGACTTTTGATCGCATCAAAATTCCGTGGCAACCGATCAAGTGAGACTAAACCGCTATATTTATAACATTCATTCAGTTCTCTCATAACTTTGTGAATTCTAAATATTGTATCACATTCCGAATAAGATAGAAAATGTTAAACTTTCCGATCGAACAATCGATCACCCAAGTTTTCCGAAACAGCTCAACACATGAAATAAGTTCAAAGACATTCACTTCATGCCTCAGTACCAACGGTCCAGCCGTAGAAGGGTCAAGCCAACGCCTCACATGTGGCACGCCGTACTGCCCCAAACCCGAAGGTTCAAAGGGCAGTTCAAGACGGTCACATAATTGAGTTAAGGTTTGTTGTCTTCTAGAGGGACCATCGCGTTACTTGCACTACTTAGAACGTCGTTAAACTACGGAAAAGTCCAACACTTGGAAATTTTCCGGCAGGGGAAAAGTTGGGTATTTATATCCGGTCGAACTTTTTAACATATTCAAAAATTATCCGGAATCCACATAGACAAAATCTGATAATCCGATCGAATCATCGAATCCCCAAAACAACTCCAGAAAATTCAACTCTTGAATAAATATTAAAAATTCCCATAAAACTCAGCATTTAAATAAAGAAGTTACTGTGCAAAAATGGTTGACTGAAGAGACTAAATGAGCGCGGAACCGCCGCAATAGGCGGCTAATGCCGCGGTTCCGCCGCGCTTTAGACAGATCATTAGGTAATTTTTGCACCGTAATTCTTAGAATTTCCTGCTGAATTATTTAAGCATTTTTAATTTGGAAAAAATCACTTTTTCAGAAAAAGTCCAGAGAGGGTTAAAAGTTAGGGATTCGGGTTCGATCGGGTTTCAAACATCGTCAAAGCATCGCCTAAGGCTCTAGATAGGCTTTGATACCACTGTAGGGTTCCTAAGCACTCTCAAGAGGTCTCACAAGGCATCAATCATGCCAATTTCAAATTTTACGGGTGCCGAGAAACCCTAAACTACGGATCGTTAACTAGAAATCTTGGCGACCAAAGCAACTAGTTTACAACTAAACTAAAAGAACGGAAATACAACCTTTGTAGATCCGTTTCTCTACCTCCATAGCTCCATGATGAAGTCCTCTCCGCTATCCAAATCGAACCATGACTCTTGCATCGGCTTCATCGGAGAAAAAGCGGGCTAGGTCATCGACGACGATGCCGAAGATGATCTACGTCGAGGCATCACTAGATCAAGCTCCATCTTCACCAAGCCATGAAAACTTGTGAAGGAAACACCCTATACTACTTGGCAAGAGGTAGAGGATGAAGAAATAGGAAGTGGGTTCACTTTAGAATTGGATTTCTCACTCATTTCATCAATTCACCATTGATGAAGTCAAGCTTTCTTCATTGAAGAAGATGAAGAAGAAGAAGAAAGAATATCATAAGTCTCTTCAAAATAGAAAATAATATGAATACTTATCATATCCTAACCCTAGTTAAGTGTAGAGAATAGACCATGGTTTGTTTAAATGGTTAGGGTTAAGCATGAAGACAAAATGGTTACAAAGTCAAACCTTCATGAAGATTCAACTACAAACAAAGAAAGCCACCATTTTCTCTTTATTCTTTCCAAAATAAAAAAAAAAATAAATAAGAAAGAAAAGCAAAACCCTAATCATTAACTTAACCATGGTTCAATCATTACACTTAACCAAGTTAACATGTATCATCAAACATGATACAATCAAGTGCACAAAAGTATATCACATATACAACTTGTGAACTTCTAGTGAGAAAATCCATTTAAGTGAACCTATATTAGTTAATGTAAAGTGATATATCAAATATATAATTATACATTAAATCATCAAATCAACATTTGATTTAACGACCCGGTCATATCGCATATAACCGACTAATATCAATAGTAACAACTTATCGAATCAACACTTGATCCGATAACCCGGCTATAACGCATATAACCGATCAATGTTACATATCGCGAGAATCGAATATAGTATCACATACTGGTATCATTCTCAGTCCCGCACATATCTCATATGCGCTCCTATTTCGTTTCGCTTGAGCCAGGAAACCTCTGTGTACGACTCTAAAGACTCGTCAATACGCCGGCAGCAGGTGATGATCATATCAAGCACCCACAAGCCGCAAGCGGTCTGCTAAACATAACGGCCACCCGGGTATTGAGCGATCAGAAGATCGACGACCAAGCCCGCTCACACTCTAGTGAATCCAACCAGTAACACTTACCGTACAGTCCGGTCTGATCGTCTGATATGTCGCATATCTCGCCTAGGGGTGGTAAACGTCAGACCCCAATAGCTTGATAATTCGTGTCGATATGAGGTCTATAACAGTTCGAGAAACTACTGGTAACACTTACCAGTAAATCTCTGTAAGGGCACGGCGGCGCCCCGGCCGTCAATCCGACGGCCAAATGCGGAAGCGGTGATAAACTTAAATTTTCTTGAACTGGCAAACCCCCGCGCACTAATACCCGGATCGAACCATTAATTAGTCCCAGCTATCTACAAGAAGGGGAATAGAGATATACCGACGATCCAAGTCCTCCGGTCTTCTCATCATCGTCCCGATCTCCTGCGGAATCTCCGGTCGTCGCCACCTTGCCGGAAGGGCACCACATCGTCTCTATGTTTTACTGGCTCCCACCTCAATGCCGAGGCAACTCGGGCACGAAGCTGGCTACTCGACGTGCCCAAGGTTTGCTGTAGAATGTAGTGTATAGACTTGTGTCTCATTTGGGGTTCTTGGAGGTGCCACTTTGGTAGAGGGATGATACAAGAAGTATATGGAGGAGCTTGGAGAATTTTGGTGTATGAAATGAACAACATTTCCCCACCTCAATTTTTGGACAGCCCCCTTACAAGTTTTGGCCGGCCATCTCCTTTTTGGTGGGGATTGGAATGAGAGAGAAAAGTGATAGAATGAGATAGATCACACCATAATGCAAGAGGGAAACAAAAACCATCATGAAAGAACATGATCACTAACACCAAAACCACACTCAACACACTAATCATCAACAACCATGATGCTTACAAAGTCAAGCCATCATGAAGTGATCAAGTCAATGGATGGCACCCATCATGACACAAATATATGCAAAGACCCCCTCCACAAAAGCTTATTTGCAACAATGCAAATAAGCCCTCCTCCACCAAACTTCGGCCAATGAACGATACAAAGGAAATTGGCCGAAACGGAAAGCAAACTGGCAACTCCAGAAAACTGGTCCCGTAATAAATTACAGGAAAACCCTGATACTGTGCATACACACCCGCATTTGTATTCCGACCGAAATACAAATGCAATGAGACAAAATCTACACTGTACTATACTAGGATCCGGCTTAAACCAAAGCCGGCTAGTGATATCCGTTCGACCCTGATCCGTGCAATACCGCACGTATCTGATCGAACCCTACCATATAACCATACGGCCTATAGTACAAACTGTCCGATCCTGATCCGTCCAATACCGCACGTATCTGATCGGACCCTGCCATATCTCCATACGGCCTCTACAACCTTTCGCCCGAAAGCTGAGTAACTGAATATGGGGGACTCTAAAGACTCGTCAACACCTTGGTTGTGGATTTAACCACTAGCACGTCAGAGGTATTAGCCAATACGTAACGGGCTACCAGGTATCGACTAAAAGGGACGTCTGTTAGCGAACTCAGCCTGACAACCCTACTGAGCCTGTCAGTAACAATATCCGTACAGTCCGGTCCGTTCGTCTATGAGCATCGCATGGCGGGCCTAGGGGTTGGTAAAAGTCAGACCCCCAAAAGCGGTACAAGTCGTGTCGGAGTGTAGCCCAGAACACCCTGAGATACTACTGGAATACCTACAAGTAAATCTCCTTGCCTCGGCCGAGGGCTTCGTGTAATGGCTCTCCTAGACACAGCGCGACCTCACCCCCAATACCGGGAGAGACGAACCCCTGAAGATACGCTCACTGCCTCCATGTGGCTCGGGACTGTACCCAACTAAAACCTGTTTGCACGACTCCTTTGAGCCGTGGTAGGGTAGTAATCAAAGTACAGTGGGAACTCACACAAGACAAATGACGATCCCCAGGTCGATGAACTAACCTGTACACATGTCACCAGGGAACTGCCATCTGACGTCTGGTATATGACCAACTGGCATGTTCCCGGCGAGTCCTGTCCGGTGTACTCATAACCTAATGAGCACCTGTATACATCTTAGGTGATCCAACTGACACCAGTGGCTTGTGAGACCGGCCACCGCCCCTCGTCGGGGTCTCGACTGTATACACTAGTCTACTCTGGAGTATCGATGCCCTGTCTCGAAACTCTCACGACTAGGGACCATTTAAGGACATACTTATAGACCCCAGCTCCCAGTTATATGATCGCCCTCATACTGCTGGTGGTCAAGCAAGAATCCTAGGGGCTCTATCATCGTGTAATAGCGACTTGTCAGGTCACCTAAAGCAGTACACGATGATAAAGGTAAACCAGATAGCAAACTATCATCTCGAGTAAGACTGTCCTACCGGGATAGGTCCTCCCTCAATCACTGCAATCACGTGCCTGTGATCCAATAATTGACTCTGAGGGCACTATCTCCAACAATCTTCCACTTGCACTCAAGGCTAATTATTGCGATGTCGCATACTCACAGCCCGTATGATACCGAACACCCAACTCCTCTACTAATCAGTCCCACAAAGCTCGCTTGTGGAACTATTGCGTTCGAGGAATAGCCTCAGTGAGTGGATCCTCCTTGATGTATCTTTCTATGTCTCTCTATATCTCAAGTTCGCGGAGAAACCCATCTCCCGAAATGAGCAATACCTGTCTTAGAATGTGTCTGGATGTCTGATGGGACCTAGCTCATAAATGAACTCCAAATCCAAACTTCTTAGACTGTATCGTCAACTGAACTTAATCAGTATCCTACGCCATGCCACCCTCAGTATTGCCTTGGACCACCTGTCCAAAATACTGCCCCTCTTCAGAAGGAAAAAACTATAACTCTGACAACCTCCTTGTCGTCCATGTCACCTTGGAAGCCTGGAATGATAATTGTCTCCCGAATGAGGCTGCCGTTATCATATCCCTAGAACATCCACTTATGTTCTAAAACTGCTTCCGACTGTTTCTCCAGGATTGGATCAATGTCAACTTATTGCATCTAGTGCAAGAACAACATCTGGTGTGGTACTTGACATTTCATGATTGACTCAATTGCCTGAGCAAGTGATCTGCCAATCATGCACTTCCCTCTCTACTTTAGTCTATAAGACACCTTTAGAGAGGGTGACTCCATTACCTGCAGGTACACTACCGTGCCAGGAGTCATCCATTCTAAATACCCTTAGAATGCTGTCTATGTTAGTGTATATGCCCTAGAGGCCATTACTGTATCATACTAGTTTGTATATTACTTAATGGATGCTTGGGATATTCACCTTGTATATACAATCTTGCTCAAAATAGTAGTATGCTACTTGGTTTGTTTCTACTTCAATGTGTACTTGTGTTTATTTCAGTATATCACTTATACGCATTAGTGGAGCCCTTAGGATCTTTGCTTGATTACCAGCGTTGTGATGGCCGTCATACTAGTGGGGCTGGGTAATCTATAAGCACATCCTTATGCAGGTCCCTGGTCGCAGGACTATCGAGACAGGGCATCGATACTCCGGAGTAGACCAGCGCATGCGCTTCTCATCCCAGTGTGGGAGACGGTCTGTCCCACAGTCGTCAGTACGTCGTACTTGAGATAGTATGCGGGTGCTCGTTAGGTTACGGGTACACTGGACAGGACTCGTCGGGAACTGACTAGTTGGTATTATACCTATCGTCAGTTATCAGTTCCCAGGTGACATGAGTACAGCTTAGTCCGCTGACTTGACACTGTCACTTCGCCTCGGGTGTGTTCCCACTGTACTTTGATCACTACCCTACCACGGCTCAAAGGAGTCGTGCAAACAGGTGGTGGTTGGGTGCAGTCCCGAAGCACTTGGAGGCAGTGACGGTTAGACAGGATTCGTCTCTCCCGGTATTGGGGGTTGACATCGCGCTGTGTCTAGGAGAGCCATTACACGAGTAGTCCCTGGCCAGGGCAAACGAGATATACTGGTAGGTTTCCAGTGTTATCTCAGGGTGTATTGGGCTTCACTCCGGCACGACTTGTACCGCTATTGGGGGACTGACGTTTACCGCCCCCTAGGCCCGCCATGCGATGTATCAGACGAACAGACCGGACTGTACGGAGAATGTCACACTCAGGCTCAGTAGGAGTTCAGATGGGTTTCGCCTCGTCGGTCTTCTTGTCGGCATTACCTGGGGACCGTTACGCACAGCTAGTGCCGCTTGCGGTCTGTGGTTAAACCCACTGCCAGCGTAGTGTCGAGTCTTTAGAGTCCCACACAGAAAGCTTTTCGCCTTTAGGCAAAAGAGTAGAGGTCGCATGGTATTGCGACAGGTCGCATGGTTTTTGCGACAGGGTTCGGTCACATCCGTGCACTTGTGCACGTACAGTGTCCGGACAGTTTACACTAGCGGGCTTTGGTTTAAGCCAGATCCTAGTGTATCTTATGGGATTGGATTTATCCAGTTTGCATTCGTGTTCCTCGGAACGCGGATGCGGGTGTGTATGCACAGTTGACAGGGAGGCACAGACAGCGGATTCTCATTAGGGTTGTTGACAGTTGACCGTTGACTTTTTGACTTTTTGCTCAACCCTAATGAGAATATGATATGTGATTAACTATTATATTAATTAAGTATTATGGTGATATGGTTGTTGACTTGTTGACTTTTGTTGACTTGTTGACTTTGGTGACTTGTTGACTTTTGTTGACTTGTTGACCGGTTGACTAGGTTTGACTAGTTGACCTTCATGATAACCATGGTTATCATTTCATGCCAAAGACTTTTTCTTGCTTGCTCATTTGAGTAAAATGAGTGCATGACATGATAAGGTTATGGTTGCTTCTAACCATCACATAAGACTTTTTTGATATGATGAGTTATGATCACTTTGGATTATGAGAGGGTGAAAGACAAAAGAGTTGCTCATTCTTTCTTGCTCATTCTCTCTCTTGTTCTTGAGCTCTCCTCTTTCTCTCACCCTCAACCTCTTGCTCCCTCTCTTGATCTATGGTTCTCTTGTCTCATGAGTTGAGAATCAAGAACCATAGATAAAATCCCATTCTAAATCATCTCTACTCATTCTAGTTCACTAGGTTTAGCAAACCAAGTGAACTAGTTTCTTCAAAGAACGAAGAAGGAGCTAAAGGTTGGAGCTTTCAAGTGGATCTATCTTCGGCGTACGGAGAAAACGAGAAGGAGCCATCGAACCACCATCGGAGCTTGAAGAGAAGGAGTTCAAGTTTAGGTATAACCATCTTCATCCGAGTAGCTAAATATCTTTAGCTTAGTATGCTAGTTTTAGTTTAGGTAAAGATCCCGACCTAGCTTAGTCCATGTTGCCTCTTGCGATAAAATTTTGATTTTATACCGTTTCCGCCTCCCCGTAAGAACCGGGGGTCGCAACGTGGACTTACAGTGGTATCAGAGCCTAACTAAACTTAAACTAGCTTGGTAGTAAAG
Organism: Agapanthus africanus; assembly: GCA_030015575.1. NCBI lineage: Eukaryota > Viridiplantae > Streptophyta > Magnoliopsida > Asparagales > Amaryllidaceae > Agapanthus > Agapanthus africanus. The sequence goes on from JASDDO010000029.1 coordinate 225,566,344, forward strand.
TGTAACGAAGTTCGGAACCGAAAAAATCCAAAAACCAAACATTTACAAAAACTGAGTTTCTGTTGAAATTTTTTTGGCTCAAAATGAAAAACTTTACACTTGTAAATTCGGCTCAGGGTTTTGTGTGAACACCCAAGAAAAACGATACAGTAATTCGTCCAAACCGCCGCCCTTCCGCCGCGCGAGCTAGGCAGCCGCCGCGGAACCGCCGCGCTTTGTCGTCTTCTCTGCATCGTTTTTCGTGCAGTGTGTGTCTGTGTTGGTTTTGGGATTTTTAATATATATTATATGTGCCCAGATTTTCCAGAAAAGAAATTTCCTTTTGGGGTCCTATAATTCCGTATTTTTCCGAACTTCACTGCACTTTGACTATGATGGTTATATCTGTGATGTTTGCATGTATTGAACGTCGGCTAATCGCTATAAGTCGATTAGTCGGGGTTATACATGATCTGTAATGTGCTGGAATGTGTATATAAATATGTTGGATTGTCGCGGGTGAATAGCCGGGGTTGTGAGACGAGAGTTTTCTTTTCTTGCAATTCATGTAAATTTGTAAATTGATGTAATAATTATTTGTATGGCCGCACAACCGAGAAGGGGTTGTAGCGGTCATTGTATAATTTCTTTTTACTGTTTTTGCTCCTAGGATAGACCCATGGAGGGGTGCACAAACTACCGGGTATGCCGAAGTGTCGAGTGGCCTACTCATGGAGATGAGGGAGGTTGCTACGCTTCGGGTACTTGGCGGGTAGTTTGCCGCACCCGTAGGGGTCTTGGGTGGGGTTTTGGCTATTCACCGCGACCGTGTTATCTGTTTTTGTTACAGGCTCGTACAAATTACAGATTGCTAGTATATCCAATGTATTTATCTGTGATCTGAAATGTTTATCATTGCAGTATATCTATATATGATATTATTTAGGCGTTGCTTATGTTTTACAGACGCGCTAGCCCAGCCCCCGCTCTGTCGTTAGTTAAGTAACCTAACGGGTAATGACGGGGCCCCGTGGCGAATGCGAATGGCATAAGCGTACGTCATATTTTGGTTGTTTTCTGCAATGGTAGGATTTAATGATGGGACGCATTAAAAGAACTAATGCAAGAATATCACGCATTAAAAGAACTAATGCAAGATAATAAACCAAGTTAAAGTCGTTGGAACACTTTCGAAAAACCACTCGGTTCTTTTCAAAAACAACTTTTAAATGCGGAGCTTGAGCCACTCCTTTTAAAAGCTATCTCATTCCATCGACCAAATCAAGTTCACTACGTTCACGGTTTTGCCAAAACCATCCGTAGCCCTCCGTCGTTTCACATGAATAGTCAATAGTATTCAAGCTGTGTTTGTTGGCCAAAGTCAAGGCACAGTGATTGGTAGCTATTGGGTATTCATGTGCAGCATAGATAGATGCGTTGGTTTGGAACAGTCGTACTACCTTGTTGGCCAAAGTCAAGGGTAGGTGCGGGTGGATTCAAATTAACCTGGAGAACGACGGGCAGAACTTGACATGTGACTTATGATTTGTTGGCCAAAGTCAAGGTCATAAGAGCATGGGGCAAAAATCCACATCGGGAGTTACATAAGTACTGAAACTTGCTAGATTTGCATACCATTTGGAGTGTGATGATTCTGGTAGGATTCCTTCAGTTTCGTCACGCGATGATATTTGGATCCCGATCCTACTGTGAGTATATGCTACTCCTCGGGAAATTTCTCACTTAACGATCAATGCTATAAACCTAGTACGTGCCTAGAAAGGTGTTAGCGGGGCTACGCCCCCAGGGAAAAGAGGTTCTTTAATTAAGGAACTTCGCGAAAGCGTTGGAAAACCTCCCTCGAAGTACCGACACCGGCCTGGCTGAACGGTTAAGCAAGTATTGTACGGTGGGATTGATCCCGGCTAATTCTTCCTTTATGGTTTGAGGAGGGATTCGAGAAACAGTGGGAGCCATCCTGTTTAGACAAACTAAAAACCACTCTAAACTTGCAAGAGCATCATGCTGAGTGTTTCTTCTTCTCTCTCCTAATTGCAGCGACCAATCAACATGACTGGACTTAAGTTACTCCTAGATAAAAACAAACTGACAGGGCCAAACTACAAAGATTGGCTCAGGAATGTCAAGATAGCAATCACTTATGACAAGCTGGGGTATCTTCTTACCACCAAAGCTCCCCCTGTCCCTGGTCCAACTTCCAGCGTCGCGGATAAGGAAATCCGCAAGACTTGGGAGATTGATAGCGCGAAGGCCAAGTGCCTCCTGCTTGCCTCGATGGACAACGAACATCAGAGGAGGCATGAGAATATGGACATGGAGTCCATATTGCTCCATACAAAAGAACTGTATGGAGAGCAATCACGTATCGCAAGATACGAAGCGTCGAAAAAGTTATTTTCGACAAGAATGGCCGTCGGATCATCAGTAGCCGAGCACGTGCTAAAGATGATCGGCTTCATTGAGGAGCTCGCTGACCTAGGGATCACATTGGAGAGTGAGCTATATACGGATATAGTTCTCCAGTCCCTTCCTTCCACTTACGCCCAGTTTATACTGAACTTCAACTTACAAGAAAAAGAGGTTGAACTTTCAGAGCTCCTCAACATGCTGAGGAGCGCAGAGGGCACCCTACAGAAAGGTAGGGATACATCCACTTTGTTTGTAGGAGGATCATCTTCTTCTAGGTCCAAGGCGAAAGCCAAGGGAAAGAAGAAGAAGGCCCCCGCCAAACCAAGGGGCGGTGTTAGTAAAGTGGATACGAAGGGAAAAGGTAAAGCAACAAAGATAGCGGGGAAGCTTGTGGATAAGGAAGAATGCTTCTATTGTCATAAGAAAGGACACTGGAAGAATGATTGCAGGGCCTGGAAGGCCAGAACACAGGAATTGAAGCAGGTTGCAGCTTCAGCTTCAGGTGTGTATGTTATTGAAAACTGTCTTTCAATAAACTCTACTTCCTGGGTATTGGATACCGGATCAGGATCTCATATCTGTAATTCTTTGCAGGCGTTGAGAAACCGTAGTGTTTTGAAAGCAGGTGACATGACCCTCAGAGTTGCAAACGGAGCTAGCATGGATGCTAAAGCCGTGGGGGACTATCACCTGGGAATGTCAGATGGACATGTTTTGGTTTTGCGTAATTGCTTTTTTGTACCCAACGCAACTTGTAATATCATTTCTGTATCTTTAGTTTCTAAAGAAGGTTATGAATTTGCGTTTGTAAGTAATGTTGTAAACATTCACCTTAATCAAGTTTTGATTGGGTCAGGTACATTGAGTAATGGTATATACGTGTTAAACCAACCACAGATTTTTAATGTCCAGAATACACACAAAAGAAAGTCTCCAGATATAAATCAGACTTTCTTATGGCATTGTAGATTGGGTCACATCAATGAGAGAAGGTTGACTAAGTTACATACAGAAGGATATTTGAATGCGTTCGAATATCAATCGTATGCCACTTGTCAATCTTGTCTCAAAGGAAAGATGACAAAGACTCCGTTTACTGGACAAGGAGTAAGAGCGAGCGAGCTCTTGGGACTCGTACACAGTGACGTGTGCGGTCCAATGTCTACACATGCCCGAAGCGGACATTCTTACTTCATTACTTTTACGGATGACTTCTCAAGGTACGGCTATGTCTTCTTAATGAAACATAAGTCCGAGGCCTTTGGAAAATTCCAGGAGTATAAGAATGAAGTAGAGAAACAGACCGGCAAAAGTATTAAGATTCTTAGATCGGATCGAGGTGGAGAATACTTAAGTGCCGAGTTCCTGGACTACTTAAAAGAGAACGGAATTCTCTCTCAGCTCACTCCTCCGTACACCCCGCAACATAACGGTGTATCGGAGAGACGGAACCGCACCCTATTGGATATGGTGCGGTCCATGATGAGTAACGCTGAGTTGCCGCGATCATTCTGGGGGTATGCGCTAGAATCAGCAGTGTACCTTTTGAACCGAGTTCCGACTAAGACTGTGCCTTCCACACCATATGAAATGTGGTGTGGGAAGAGACCCTATCTTAAGCACATTAAGACATGAGGATGTCCGGCTTTTGTCAAAAAGCAGCATGCGGACAAGCTCGAGGCACGCTCAGTACAGTGCAAGTTTGTGGGGTATCCAAAGAACTCAAAAGGATATTTCTTATAATGTGAAGAGGAACAAAAAGTTCTTGTTTCTCGTCATGCCTACTTCTTGGAAACTGAGTTTTTGGAAAACCAGATAAGTGGGAGCACAGTAGAACTGGAAGAAATTCCAGAACCACAGACTATTACTGAAAGGTTAGTGGAACCAGAGGGTTCAACAGAACAGGACATTCCTACGCCGCTCCGCAGGAGTAGTAGGCAGTCTCATCCGCCCGAGAGATACTACGGTTTTCTCATAGACGGGGATAGAGAGGATTGCATCATAGATTATGATGAGCCTACTAGCTTCCAGCAGGCCGTTCAGAGCGTTGACTCAGTGAAATGGCTGGATGCAATGCGGACCGAAATGGAGTCCATGTACACCAACAAGGTATGGACGTTGGACATTGCTCCAGACGGGGTAAAACCCGTAGGATGCAAATGGATCTTCAAAAGGAAGATTGGTGTAGATGGACAGGTTGAGACCTATAAAGCTAGGCTGGTAGCAAAGGGTTTTCGTCAAAGACCTGGCTTGGACTACGACGAAACCTTTTCTCCAATAGCCATGCTGAAATCCATTCGGATCCTTTTTGCCATTGCTGCCTTCCACGATTATGAGATCTGGCAAATGGACTTAAAGACAGCTTTTCTAAATGGAAATTTAGAGGAGTGTGTCTATATGGACCAGCCAGAGGGTTTCATTCAGAGTGGGAGCAGCGGAAAGGTGTGCAAGTTGCTTAAGTCCATCTATGGACTAAAGCAGGCATCGCGGAGTTGGAACATCTGCTTTGATGAGACGGTCAAAGAATTTGGCTTTATCAAAAATCCAGATGAACCATGCATCTATAGTAGATTTGTAGCGAGAACTGTAGTATTCCTCGTTTTATACGTGGATGACATTCTCTTAATAGGAAATGACATTCCTATGCTACAATCTGTCAAGGGGTTCTTGTCACACAGGTTCTCCATGAAAGACCTGGGTGATGCCTCATACATTCTGGGTATCCGGATCTACCGTGACAGATCCAAGAGGATATTAGGACTTTCGCAGTCCAGGTACATCGACACCATACTGAAGAGGTTCAGTATGGAAGATTCCAAGCGCGGTAACCTACCGGCTTGTCACGGGATCACCCTCTCTAAAGAGATGTCTCCCAAGACTGATTTAGAGAGGGATCGCATGTCTATTATACCCTACGCTTCTGCGGTAGGCTCTATAATGTATGCGATGTTGTGTACCAGACCGGATGTAGCTTATGCACTGAGTGTGGTAAGCCGGTATCAGTCAAACCCTAGGGAGAAACACTGGATAGCGGTAAAGAACATTCTCAAGTACCTGAGAAGGACTAAGGAGATGTTCTTAGTGTATGGCGGAAAAGACCTCCAGATCGAGGCCTTTGCTGACTCCAGCTTCCAGAGTGACAAGGATGATTCCAAGTCCATGTCGGGTTTTGTCTTTACCCTCAATGGAGGGGCGGTGTGTTGGAAGAGTTCCAAACAGGAAACCGTTGCAGACTCGACGATGGAAGCGGAATACATCGCTGCATCTGATGCCGCAAAAGAAGCTGTCTGGATGAGGAAGTTCTTGAAAGAACTTCAGGTGGTTCCGTCCATTGTTGATCCAATACCTCTGTATTGCGACAACAACGGGGCTATAGCATTAGCGAAGGAACCCAGGTCCCATCAAAGATCCAGGCACATCTTAAGGCGGTATCACCTGATCAGGGAGATCGTGGATCGCCAGGAGATCGAGGTTCGGAGAGTCGCTTCAGAAGATAACACTGCAGATCTATTCACCAAGGCCCTGCCCCAGACTCAGTTCGAGCGGCTGATCGAGATGATAGGTCTTCGATACGCCAGTACATGGCCTTAGTGCAAGTGGGAGATTGTTAGTGTATATGCCCTAGAGGCCATTACTGTATCATACTAGTTTGTATATTACTTAATGGATGCTTGGGATATTCACCTTGTATATACAATCTTGCTCAAAATAGTAGTATGCTACTTGGTTTGTTTCTACTTCAATGTGTACTTGTGTTTATTTCAGTATATCACTTATACGCATTAGTGGAGCCCTTAGGATCTTTGCTTGATTACCAGCGTTGTGATGGCCGTCACACTAGTGGGGCTGGGTAATCTATAAGCACATCCTTATGCAGGTCCCTGGTCGCAGGACTATCGAGACAGGGCATCGATACTCCGGAGTAGACCAGCGCATGCGCTTCTCATCCCAGTGTGGGAGACGGTCTGTCCCACAGCCGTCAGTACGTCGTACTTGAGATAGTATGCGGGTGCTCGTTAGGTTACGGGTACACTGGACAGGACTCGTCGGGAACTGACTAGTTGGTATTATACCTATCGTCAGTTATCAGTTCCCAGGTGACATGAGTACAGCTTAGTCCGCTGACTTGACACTGTCACTTCGCCTCGGGTGTGTTCCCACTGTACTTTGATCACTACCCTACCACGGCTCAAAGGAGTCGTGCAAACAGGTGGTGGTTGGGTGCAGTCCCGAAGCACTTGGAGGCAGTGACGGTTAGACAGGATTCGTCTCTCCCGGTATTGGGGGTTGACATCGCGCTGTGTCTAGGAGAGCCATTACACGAGTAGTCCCTGGCCAGGGCAAACGAGATATACTGGTAGGTTTCCAGTGTTATCTCAGGGTGTATTGGGCTTCACTCCGGCATGACTTGTACCGCTATTGGGGGACTGACGTTTACCGCCCCCTAGGCCCGCCATGCGATGTATCAGACGAACAGACCGGACTGTACGGAGAATGTCATACTCAGGCTCAGTAGGAGTTCAGATGGGTTTCGCCTCGTCGGTCTTCTTGTCGGCATTACCTGGGGACCGTTACGCACAGCTAGTGCCGCTTGCGGTCTGTGGTTAAACCCACTGCCAGCGTAGTGTCGAGTCTTTAGAGTCCCACACAGAAAGCTTTTCGCCTTTAGGCAAAAGAGTAGAGGTCGCATGGTATTGCGACAGGTCGCATGGTTTTTGCGACAGGGTTCGGTCACATCCGTGCACTTGTGCACGTACAGTGTCCGGACAGTTTACACTAGCGGGCTTTGGTTTAAGCCAGATCCTAGTGTATCTTATGGGATTGGATTTATCCAGTTTGCATTCGTGTTCCTCGGAACGCGGATGCGGGTGTGTATGCACAGTTGACAGGGAGGCACAGACAGCGGATTCTCATTAGGGTTGTTGACAGTTGACCGTTGACTTTTTGACTTTTTGCTCAACCCTAATGAGAATATGATATGTGATTAACTATTATATTAATTAAGTATTATGGTGATATGGTTGTTGACTTGTTGACTTTTGTTGACTTGTTGACTTTGGTGACTTGTTGACTTTTGTTGACTTGTTGACCGGTTGACTAGGTTTGACTAGTTGACCTTCATGATAACCATGGTTATCATTTCATGCCAAAGACTTTTTCTTGCTTGCTCATTTGAGTAAAATGAGTGCATGACATGATAAGGTTATGGTTGCTTCTAACCATCACATAAGACTTTTTTGATATGATGAGTTATGATCACTTTGGATTATGAGAGGGTGAAAGACAAAAGAGTTGCTCATTCTTTCTTGCTCATTCTCTCTCTTGTTCTTGAGCTCTCCTCTTTCTCTCACCCTCAACCTCTTGCTCCCTCTCTTGATCTATGGTTCTCTTGTCTCATGAGTTGAGAATCAAGAACCATAGATAAAATCCCATTCTAAATCATCTCTACTCATTCTAGTTCACTAGGTTTAGCAAACCAAGTGAACTAGTTTCTTCAAAGAACGAAGAAGGAGCTAAAGGTTGGAGCTTTCAAGTGGATCTATCTTCGGCGTACGGAGACAACGAGAAGGAGCCATCGAACCACCATCGGAGCTTGAAGAGAAGGAGTTCAAGTTTAGGTATAACCATCTTCATCCGAGTAGCTAAATATCTTTAGCTTAGTATGCTAGTTTTAGTTTAGGTAAAGATCCCGACCTAGCTTAGTCCATGTTGCCTCTTGCGATAAAATTTTGATTTTATACCGTTTCCGCCTCCCCGTAAGAACCGGGGGTCGCAACGTGGACTTACAGTGGTATCAGAGCCTAACTAAACTTAAACTAGCTTGGTAGTAAAGTGTAACGAAGTTCGGAACCGAAAAAATCCAAAAACCAAACATTTACAAAAACTGAGTTTCTGTTGAAATTTTTTTGGCTCAAAATGAAAAACTTTACACTTGTAAATTCGGCTCAGGGTTTTGTGTGAACACCCAAGAAAAACGATACAGTAATTCGTCCAAACCGCCGCCCTTCCGCCGCGCGAGCTAGGCAGCCGCCGCGGAACCGCCGCGCTTTGTCGTCTTCTCTGCATCGTTTTTCGTGCAGTGTGTGTCTGTGTTGGTTTTGGGATTTTTAATATATATTATATGTGCCCAGATTTTCCAGAAAAGAAATTTCCTTTTGGGGTCCTATAATTCCGTATTTTTCCGAACTTCACTGCACTTTGACTATGATGGTTATATCTGTGATGTTTGCATGTATTGAACGTCGGCTAATCGCTATAAGTCGATTAGTCGGGGTTATACATGATCTGTAATGTGCTGGAATGTGTATATAAATATGTTGGATTGTCGCGGGTGAATAGCCGGGGTTGTGAGACGAGAGTTTTCTTTTCTTGCAATTCATGTAAATTTGTAAATTGATGTAATAATTATTTGTATGGCCGCACAACCGAGAAGGGGTTGTAGCCGTCATTGTATAATTTCTTTTTACTGTTTTTGCTCCTAGGATAGACCCATGGAGGGGTGCACAAACTACCGGGTATGCCGAAGTGTCGAGTGGCCTACACATGGAGATGAGGGAGGTTGCTACGCTTCGGGTACTTGGCGGGTAGTTTGCCGCACCCGTAGGGGTCTTGGGTGGGGTTTTGGCTATTCACCGCGACCGTGTTATCTGTTTTTGTTACAGGCTCGTACAAATTACAGATTGCTAGTATATCCAATGTATTTATCTGTGATCTGAAATGTTTATCATTGCAGTATATCTATATATGATATTATTTAGGCGTTGCTTATGTTTTACAGACGCGCTAGCCCAGCCCCCGCTCTGTCGTTAGTTAAGTAACCTAACGGGTAATGACGGGGCCCCGTGGCGAATGCGAATGGCATAAGCGTACGTCATATTTTGGTTGTTTTCTGCAATGGTAGGATTTAATGATGGGACGCATTAAAAGAACTAATGCAAGAATATCACGCATTAAAAGAACTAATGCAAGATAATAAACCAAGTTAAAGTCGTTGGAACACTTTCGAAAAACCACTCGGTTCTTTTCAAAAACAACTTTTAAATGCGGAGCTTGAGCCACTCCTTTTAAAAGCTATCTCATTCCATCGACCAAATCAAGTTCACTACGTTCACGGTTTTGCCAAAACCATCCGTAGCCCTCCGTCGTTTCACATGAATAGTCAATAGTATTCAAGCTGTGTTTGTTGGCCAAAGTCAAGGCACAGTGATTGGTAGCTATTGGGTATTCATGTGCAGCATAGATAGATGCGTTGGTTTGGAACAGTCGTACTACCTTGTTGGCCAAAGTCAAGGGTAGGTGCGGGTGGATTCAAATTAACCTGGAGAACGACGGGCAGAACTTGACATGTGACTTATGATTTGTTGGCCAAAGTCAAGGTCATAAGAGCATGGGGCAAAAATCCACATCGGGAGTTTCATAAGTACTGAAACTTGCTAGATTTGCATACCATTTGGAGTGTGATGATTCTGGTAGGATTCTTTCAGTTTCGTCACGCGATGATATTTGGATCCCGATCCTACTGTGAGTATATGCTACTCCTCGGGAAATTTCTCACTTAACGATCAATGCTATAAACCTAGTACGTGCCTAGAAAGGTGTTAGCGGGGCTACGCCCCCAGGGAAAAGAGGTTCTTTAATTAAGGAACTTCGCGAAAGCGTTGGAAAACCTCCCTCGAAGTACCGACACCGGCCTGGCTGAACGGTTAAGCAAGTATTGTACGGTGGGATTGATCCCGGCTAATTCTTCCTTTATGGTTTGAGGAGGGATTCGAGAAACAGTGGGAGCCATCCTGTTTAGACAAACTAAAAACCACTCTAAACTTGCAAGAGCATCATGCTGAGTGTTTCTTCTTCTCTCTCCTAATTGCAGCGACCAATCAACATGACTGGACTTAAGTTACTCCTAGATAAAAACAAACTGACAGGGCCAAACTACAAAGATTGGCTCAGGAATGTCAAGATAGCAATCACTTATGACAAGCTGGGGTATCTTCTTACCACCAAAGCTCCCCCTGTCCCTGGTCCAACTTCCAGCGTCGCGGATAAGGAAATCCGCAAGACTTGGGAGATTGATAGCGCGAAGGCCAAGTGCCTCCTGCTTGCCTCGATGGACAACGAACATCAGAGGAGGCATGAGAATATGGACATGGAGTCCATATTGCTCCATACAAAAGAACTGTATGGAGAGCAATCACGTATCGCAAGATACGAAGCGTCGAAAAAGTTATTTTCGACAAGAATGGCCGTCGGATCATCAGTAGCCGAGCACGTGCTAAAGATGATCGGCTTCATTGAGGAGCTCGCTGACCTAGGGATCACATTGGAGAGTGAGCTATATACGGATATAGTTCTCCAGTCCCTTCCTTCCACTTACGCCCAGTTTATACTGAACTTCAACTTACAAGAAAAAGAGGTTGAACTTTCAGAGCTCCTCAACATGCTGAGGAGCGCAGAGGGCACCCTACAGAAAGGTAGGGATACATCCACTTTGTTTGTAGGAGGATCATCTTCTTCTAGGTCCAAGGCGAAAGCCAAGGGAAAGAAGAAGAAGGCCCCCGCCAAACCAAGGGGCGGTGTTAGTAAAGTGGATACGAAGGGAAAAGGTAAAGCAACAAAGATAGCGGGGAAGCTTGTGGATAAGGAAGAATGCTTCTATTGTCATAAGAAAGGACACTGGAAGAATGATTGCAGGGCCTGGAAGGCCAGAACACAGGAATTGAAGCAGGTTGCAGCTTCAGCTTCAGGTGTGTATGTTATTGAAAACTGTCTTTCAATAAACTCTACTTCCTGGGTATTGGATACCGGATCAGGATCTCATATCTGTAATTCTTTGCAGGCGTTGAGAAACCGTAGTGTTTTGAAAGCAGGTGACATGACCCTCAGAGTTGCAAACGGAGCTAGCATGGATGCTAAAGCCGTGGGGGACTATCACCTGGGAATGTCAGATGGACATGTTTTGGTTTTGCGTAATTGCTTTTTTGTACCCAACGCAACTTTTAATATCATTTCTGTATCTTTAGTTTCTAAAGAAGGTTATGAATTTGCGTTTGTAAGTAATGTTGTAAACATTCACCTTAATCAAGTTTTGATTGGGTCAGGTACATTGAGTAATGGTATATACGTGTTAAACCAACTACAGATTTTTAATGTCCAGAATACACACAAAAGAAAGTCTCCAGATATAAATCAGACTTTCTTATGGCATTGTAGATTGGGTCACATCAATGAGAGAAGGTTGACTAAGTTACATACAGAAGGATATTTGAATGCGTTCGAATATCAATCGTATGCCACTTGTCAATCTTGTCTCAAAGGAAAGATGACAAAGACTCCGTTTACTGGACAAGGAGTAAGAGCGAGCGAGCTCTTGGGACTCGTACACAGTGACGTGTGCGGTCCAATGTCTACACATGCCCGAAGCGGACATTCTTACTTCATTACTTTTACGGATGACTTCTCAAGGTACGGCTATGTCTTCTTAATGAAACATAAGTCCGAGGCCTTTGGAAAATTCCAGGAGTATAAGAATGAAGTAGAGAAACAAACCGGCAAAAGTATTAAGATTCTAAGATCGGATCGAGGTGGAGAATACTTAAGTGCCGAGTTCCTGGACTACTTAAAAGAGAACGGAATTCTCTCTCAGCTCACTCCTCCGTACACCCCGCAACATAACGGTGTATCGGAGAGACGGAACCGCACCCTATTGGATATGGTGCGGTCCATGATGAGTAACGCTGAGTTGCCGCGATCATTCTGGGGGTATGCGCTAGAATCAGCAGCGTACCTTTTGAACCGAGTTCCGACTAAGACTGTGCCTTCCACACCATATGAAATGTGGTGTGGGAAGAGACCCTATCTTAAGCACATTAAGACATGGGGATGTCCGGCTTTTGTCAAAAAGCAGCATGCGGACAAGCTCGAGGCACGCTCAGTACAGTGCAAGTTTGTGGGGTATCCAAAGAACTCAAAAGGATATTTCTTCTACTGTGAAGAGGAACAAAAAGTTCTTGTTTCTCGTCATGCCTACTTCTTGGAAACTGAGTTTTTGGAAAACCAGATAAGTGGGAGCACAGTAGAACTGGAAGAAATTCCAGAACCACAGACTATTACTGAAAGGTTAGTGGAACCAGAGGGTTCAACAGAACAGGACATTCCTACGCCGCTCCGCAGGAGTAGTAGGCAGTCTCATCCGCCCGAGAGATACTACGGTTTTCTCATAGACGGGGATAGAGAGGATTGCATCATAGATTATGATGAGCCTACTAGCTTCCAGCAGGCCGTTCAGAGCGTTGACTCAGTGAAATGGCTGGATGCAATGCGGACCGAAATGGAGTCCATGTACACCAACAAGGTATGGACGTTGGACATTGCTCCAGACGGGGTAAAACCCGTAGGATGCAAATGGATCTTCAAAAGGAAGATTGGTGTAGATGGACAGGTTGAGACCTATAAAGCTAGGCTGGTAGCAAAGGGTTTTCGTCAAAGACCTGGCTTGGACTACGACGAAACCTTTTCTCCAGTAGCCATGCTGAAATCCATTCGGATCCTTCTTGCCATTGCTGCCTTCCACGATTATGAGATCTGGCAAATGGACTTAAAGACAGCTTTTCTAAATGGAAATTTAGAGGAGTGTGTCTATATGGACCAGCCAGAGGGTTTCATTCAGAGTGGGAGCAGCGGAAAGGTGTGCAAGTTGCTTAAGTCCATCTATGGACTAAAGCAGGCATCGCGGAGTTGGAACATCTGCTTTGATGAGACGGTCAAAGAATTTGGCTTTATCAAAAATCCAGATGAACCATGCATCTATAGTAGATTTGTAGCGAGAACTGTAGTATTCCTCGTTTTATACGTGGATGACATTCTCTTAATAGGAAATGACATTCCTATGCTACAATCTGTCAAGGGGTTCTTGTCACACAGGTTCTCCATGAAAGACCTGGGTGATGCCTCATACATTCTGGGTATCCGGATCTACCGTGACAGATCCAAGAGGATATTAGGACTTTCGCAGTCCAGGTACATCGACACCATACTGAAGAGGTTCAGTATGGAAGATTCCAAGCGCGGTAACCTACCGGCTTGTCACGGGATCACCCTCTCTAAAGAGATGTCTCCCAAGACTGATTTAGAGAGGGATCACATGTCTATTATACCCTACGCTTCTGCGGTAGGCTCTATAATGTATGCGATGTTGTGTACCAGACCGGATGTAGCTTATGCACTGAGTGTGGTAAGCCGGTATCAGTCAAACCCTAGGGAGAAACACTGGATAGCGGTAAAGAACATTCTCAAGTACCTGAGAAGGACTAAGGAGATGTTCTTAGTGTATGGCGGAAAAGACCTCCAGATCGAGGCCTTTGCTGACTCCAGCTTCCAGAGTGACAAGGATGATTCCAAGTCCATGTCGGGTTTTGTCTTTACCCTCAATGGAGGGGCGGTGTGTTGGAAGAGTTCCAAACAGGAAACCGTTGCAGACTCGACGATGGAAGCGGAATACATCGCTGCATCTGATGCCGCAAAAGAAGCTGTCTGGATGAGGAAGTTCTTGAAAGAACTTCAGGTGGTTCCGTCCATTGTTGATCCAATACCTCTGTATTGCGACAACAACGGGGCTATAGCATTAGCGAAGGAACCCAGGTCCCATCAAAGATCCAGGCACATCTTAAGGCGGTATCACCTGATCAGGGAGATCGTGGATCGCCAGGAGATCGAGGTTCGGAGAGTCGCTTCAGAAGATAACACTGCAGATCTATTCACCAAGGCCCTGCCCCAGACTCAGTTCGAGCGGCTGATCGAGATGATAGGTCTTCGATACGCCAGTACATGGCCTTAGTGCAAGTGGGAGATTGTTAGTGTATATGCCCTAGAGGCCATTACTGTATCATACTAGTTTGTATATTACTTAATGGATGCTTGGGATATTCACCTTGTATATACAATCTTGCTCAAAATAGTAGTATGCTACTTGGTTTGTTTCTACTTCAATGTGTACTTGTGTTTATTTCAGTATATCACTTATACGCATTAGTGGAGCCCTTAGGATCTTTGCTTGATTACCAGCGTTGTGATGGCCGTCACACTAGTGGGGCTGGGTAATCTATAAGCACATCCTTATGCAGGTCCCTGGTCGCAGGACTATCGAGACAGGGCATCGATACTCCGGAGTAGACCAGCGCATGCGCTTCTCATCCCAGTGTGGGAGACGGTCTGTCCCACAGCCGTCAGTACGTCGTACTTGAGATAGTATGCGGGTGCTCGTTAGGTTACGGGTACACTGGACAGGACTCGTCGGGAACTGACTAGTTGGTATTATACCTATCGTCAGTTATCAGTTCCCAGGTGACATGAGTACAGCTTAGTCCGCTGACTTGACACTGTCACTTCGCCTCGGGTGTGTTCCCACTGTACTTTGATCACTACCCTACCACGGCTCAAAGGAGTCGTGCAAACAGGTGGTGGTTGGGTGCAGTCCCGAAGCACTTGGAGGCAGTGACGGTTAGACAGGATTCGTCTCTCCCGGTATTGGGGGTTGACATCGCGCTGTGTCTAGGAGAGCCATTACACGAGTAGTCCCTGGCCAGGGCAAACGAGATATACTGGTAGGTTTCCAGTGTTATCTCAGGGTGTATTGGGCTTCACTCCGGCACGACTTGTACCGCTATTGGGGGACTGACGTTTACCGCCCCCTAGGCCCGCCATGCGATGTATCAGACGAACAGACCGGACTGTACGGAGAATGTCACACTCAGGCTCAGTAGGAGTTCAGATGGGTTTCGCCTCGTCGGTCTTCTTGTCGGCATTACCTGGGGACCGTTACGCATAGCTAGTGCCGCTTGCGGTCTGTGGTTAAACCCACTGCCAGCGTAGTGTCGAGTCTTTAGAGTCCCACACAGAAAGCTTTTCGCCTTTAGGCAAAAGAGTAGAGGTCGCATGGTATTGCGACAGGTCGCATGGTTTTTGCGACAGGGTTCGGTCACATCCGTGCACTTGTGCACGTACAGTGTCCGGACAGTTTACACTAGCGGGCTTTGGTTTAAGCCAGATCCTAGTGTATCTTATGGGATTGGATTTATCCAGTTTGCATTCGTGTTCCTCGGAACGCGGATGCGGGTGTGTATGCACAGTTGACAGGGAGGCACAGACAGCGGATTCTCATTAGGGTTGTTGACAGTTGACCGTTGACTTTTTGACTTTTTGCTCAACCCTAATGAGAATATGATATGTGATTAACTATTATATTAATTAAGTATTATGGTGATATGGTTGTTGACTTGTTGACTTTTGTTGACTTGTTGACTTTGGTGACTTGTTGACTTTTGTTGACTTGTTGACCGGTTGACTAGGTTTGACTAGTTGACCTTCATGATAACCATGGTTATCATTTCATGCCAAAGACTTTTTCTTGCTTGCTCATTTGAGTAAAATGAGTGCATGACATGATAAGGTTATGGTTGCTTCTAACCATCACATAAGACTTTTTTGATATGATGAGTTATGATCACTTTGGATTATGAGAGGGTGAAAGACAAAAGAGTTGCTCATTCTTTCTTGCTCATTCTCTCTCTTGTTCTTGAGCTCTCCTCTTTCTCTCACCCTCAACCTCTTGCTCCCTCTCTTGATCTATGGTTCTCTTGTCTCATGAGTTGAGAATCAAGAACCATAGATAAAATCCCATTCTAAATCATCTCTACTCATTCTAGTTCACTAGGTTTAGCAAACCAAGTGAACTAGTTTCTTCAAAGAACGAAGAAGGAGCTAAAGGTTGGAGCTTTCAAGTGGATCTATCTTCGGCGTACGGAGACAACGAGAAGGAGCCATCGAACCACCATCGGAGCTTGAAGAGAAGGAGTTCAAGTTTAGGTATAACCATCTTCATCCGAGTAGCTAAATATCTTTAGCTTAGTATGCTAGTTTTAGTTTAGGTAAAGATCCCGACCTAGCTTAGTCCATGTTGCCTCTTGCGATAAAATTTTGATTTTATACCGTTTCCGCCTCCCCGTAAGAACCGGGGGTCGCAACGTGGACTTACAGTCTAAGTACCCAGATTGGGAGACTACCCAAATCTAGATCTAAAACCATAGATCTAGTAACCAGTATGTCTGATATAAAATCCATTTCCTTTGTGGAGAAACCACTGTGTGACGACCAAAGTGTAACCGATCGTAGTATAGGAGTTTCTTTTCCTACTCTGTGTATGTCATCCAAATACCAGGATATCACACCCTACTACCTTCTCAACAGATCCATCCCCTATTCTGATGAAGTCAAACCCATGACTGTCACGTCAGAAATAGATGATCTATCTCCGCTACATCTGCTTTAGTCTATAAATAGACATAAGCTACCTGTCCACCAATGCTTCCGCTGCTCCCACTGACTACGACAACCCTCTGGCAGAGTCATATAGACGTACACTTCTAAAACTAGTTTAGAACAACGCTATAGTCATCCTCCCGCCGGGTCTCGCAGCCTGGAACAACAGCAATGGTAATTGTGGGTAAACAAGAACTTCCCTGTCACCGTCCTTGAGGCTACCGTAGTACCTCTCGAGTGCCTGAAGTTACCCACCGCATCTGCGGAGTGGCCAATGGAATGTCAAACCAGATTGAATCTTTAGGTTCCTATGAAATCTTCAGTAATCGTTTGTGGTTCTGGAATTACTTCCAGTTCTACCATACTCCCTCTACTGTTTTCTGAGAAAATCCATTTTTAATAAAACTGTGGCGAGTCTAGAACAATATCGCTATTGTTCATCCAGATGGTAGAAAGTCAACCCTCTTCATAGCCTGGGTCAACCCACAAATAGCCATTACAGAAACGTGCCTTGAGTTGTCCAGTGTCTGGTTTTAATCATAAACCGGACAACTCCCCGTACCTTAACATCGTTAAGATATGAACTGTTCTATATCCAATATAGAACCAGAGGCACTGATTTAATTGAACCAGATTCAAATCATGCAGCTGTCTCTAGTGCATGTCAACTAAATGGAAGGAGGCCGATCAGCGTTACTCAACTTAGGAATGCTTCCAATTATGAGTAACCTGAAAGAGAAGCAATTTCTCTTAATCACTACTATCAACTGAATACCATATACAAGTATCTACATCTTCGATCACTTTGAAGAATCCCGATACTTGCTACACCTGGTTCTCTACTCTATTCAAATACCTATAACTTCTCCAAATTCGGACCCTGTGTTTCCACGAAACACCTGTCTAAAAACTAGAGAAGTCATAAGTAAACCGAATATAGTACGAGGACAAACCCCTATGTCCTGATGGACCCTGGACATCATACAATACTCTGTACAAGTCCCTTGAGTCTGATAACTCACTCACTGTGTGTCGTAGGTTGAAAACTGTACTTAAGGTTAAGAAGAATTACACCGCTGTTTAATACTCCTTACCTAACCATCCACTGATATAGGTAAATGTCGTAGACATAATTTCAAAAAGGTATATCTCACTCTATGAAAATAGACGTACAGATATATCAATTTGAAATTGGTGCATGACAGCGGATAGTCAAAACCAAATATTTGCCGACCGGCAAACAGCCCAGGTGATTTCCTCAAATATCACCGATTACAACGAATCCCGATATAATGAGGATGATCACCCAATTCCCAATAACTTACTCCACCTCATCATCTGTAAAACCATACAGATGTGAGAATCGTACCTGGTAAATACATACCCTGGAGTAAGGACTAATTGGGAAATCAGTTTTCCTTTAACAGTACACAGTGAAACTGAAACATTGAAATGTTTCGATGGGGTATCCCGGTATTCCTAGTAATGCCTCTTCCAGATTCACGACTGTAACCGTATAATTCTTTGCCACCTCTCCAAATCCCTTCATATGTCTTTAGTCATTACCTTCTGCACACCCCTTTAGGCCAAATGGTTTTCTTCCTTCCCTACCGTTCGGCACCAGCCTATGGTTTGGAAGAAGATTATCCAATAAGCATAATGGGTGTACTGTCCTGATCCTAGGAACACTCGCAAAGCGAGAGAAGGTGAAGATAAAAGACACCTGAATGAACTTAATTCCTATTTCTCCTGAACCATAATCCATCCCCGAACTGGAACAAGTTCCTTTCGAGTTCGTATATAACCATACGATGGAGTATCCAATAAACTGTGGATCTTCGTAGTGATACGGAGTGTCCAGGAGAAATTCAAAGGTGATTTTAGGATTGGCAAAGAAATACCTGGTTTGGTCATGAATATCTGTTGCAATTTACTTTGCCCTCTTACTAATCCCTTGCTTTGTCTTAACTTAATACCTTCTGCACACCATCGTTATGCTAATTGGTTTTCTTCATTCCCTACCGGTCGGCACCAGCCTAAGGTTTGGAAGAAGACAATCCAATTTGCGTAATAGGTGTACTACCCCTAAACCAAGGAGTACTCACAACTTGAGAGAAGGTAAAAGGAAAAGACAACTGAATAATCCTATCCGTTTTCTCCAGAACCGGAAACCATCCTCGAATAAATTCTTTCGAGTTCGTATCTAACCATACGATGGTTTTGTCCAATGGAAGTGGACGTTCGTAGTAATACGGGGTGTCCTGGAGAAAAGGGTAAAAGTAGGAGTGGCAATGAGGTTCGCAACTCTGACAATCCAAAAGCCAGTGTTTAAGAAGGTTCGGTTAACTTGGTCACTGAGTCATAGTCTTAGGGTTGGGTCAATGGTCGCTGCCGAAGAAAGAGAGAAAAGAAACACTCAGCGTGCACTCTAACCTAGATCAGAATGGTTACCAATTTATCTAATCTGGAATCCTCCCACTGCACCTCAAATTCTCCTCCAAACCTGAAAGAAGAATTAGTCGGGGTTACCCGAGGAGTAAACTAACTCATCAGTGGGAATCGGGATCCAACTCTCATCGCATGACAACGTGACGGAATCCGCTCACGGTATCACACTCCAGAAGGTATGCGCATATCTGGCTAGTTTCAGTTCTTTTGAAACTCCCGATGTGATTTCTGCCCCATGCTCTTATGACCTTGACTTTGGCCAATATATCATAAGTCACATGTCAAGTTCTACCCGTCATTCTCCAGGTTAATTTGAACCCACCCGTACATACCCTTGACTTTGGCCAACATGGCAGTACGACTGTCCCAAACCAACGCATCTATCTATGCTGCATATGAATGCCCCAATAGCTACCAATCACCGTGCCTTGACTTTGGCCAACATACACAGCTTGAATACTATTGACCACCCATATGAAACGACGGAGGGCTACGAATGGTTTCTGGCGAAAACCTTTAACGTAATGAGCTTGATATCGTTGAAGGAACGGATAGCTTTTTGAAAATATAGTGACGAAAACCATTGCTAAAGAGGTCACTCCCGGTGAAGGGATCTCGGCTCTTTCCCCGTAGAATGAGGTGCAGGATATTCCAACTGAATACCACGGTGCAAAGCAAAAGTAATCGGCTATAGTGAAGTCATTGCCCTGACGCAAACTTTTTGTCCAAGGGGTCACTCCCGGTAAAGGGATCTCGGCCCTTGCCTCGTCGACTGAGGAGCAGGATATTCCAACTGAATACCACGATGCAAAACAAAAGTGAACGTCCTTGCAATAACAGCCTTTTGAAAAGTGTTCCAACAACATCAGATTAGGTTTGTTTTTAAACTTAAATTGATCCGAATCAATGCAGTCCCATCAATTGATCACACCAAAAAGAACGAAAATATACTGATGTACGTATATGCCATCCGCATTCTCCACTGGGTCCCGTCATTACTCGTTAGGTTAGCTAACTAACGACAGAGCGGGGACTGGACTAGCGCGGATGCAAAACATATACTACATCTACTAATATATATACCAATATATTATATTTCGCTCAAGGCGTGATAAAAAATGCAACATCACAGAAATGTACAGCACCACAGAATAAAACAGATATCTGGGATCCCCGGGTTTCACAGAGCCGCTGAAACCCGACGTTCCCCTGGTCGTGTGGATAGCCTGTCTAATGAAATCCTAGACCCCTACGGGCGCGGCAAGTCACCCGCCAAAACCTGAAGCGAGGCAGTCCCCTTCAGTACCGTGAATGGACCACCCAGCACTTCACGGAATCCGGTAACTTGGGCACCCCTCCTGGGTCAACCTGTACCCCCTACGAGTGCGGCGAATAGCCCGCCAATTCTAGAGTGAAGCCCCCTCCGTCTCAATGCCATGAGATGCGGGCTTGTTGCCCTCTAGAACCCGGCTATCCGTGCACCCCTCTGCGGGGCAATCCTAGTACAGAAAGTAAAATATACATACAACGGGTACATCGACCGCAACCTGGCCGTGCCCCAAAATAATAATACAAATAGGCAGTGACGGCAGTCCACATGTCGGACGCTCGTCCCGCAATATCAAATGTACATAATACAACCACAACTGTACTAGCATTGCATCCAGGCTATCCCCCACGACCGATCCGCAACATCACAGCAAAAACAGAACATCAACGTGAAAGTCACGTTCGCAAATCCGTCTAACCGGGCTATAGTAGTTAGACCGGATTTACCGATCGAGTGACATTCACGGTCGCAGATATAATGTAAATACTGTGAAATAATGTGTTTAAAATATCCGATCGATCAAAAATTAACAAGTGGGCCCCCAAGTAATACTGTAGCACTCACAGAAATTCTGGGCCCAATTTTAATATTCCAAAACCCCAATTTTAACCCCAGAAAGATACTGTAGAAATTTGGTGCAGGGAACCCAACAGTGTGCGGCGGAACCGCGGCCCAAAGGGGTGTTTGGCCGCGGTTCCGCGCTCCTACTGTGGAGTTGTTGCATCGAATTTTTACAGAACTCTTAGAGTTTCCAGTACATCACTTTTCTGTAACCTGAAAAAAATTTCGACACCAAAAAATTTCAACAGAAAACTGATGTGAACAAAAATGTAGAATTTGGAATTTTGGTCGATCGGAAATGCAAAACACATTAAACAAAGCTAGACTAAGTTAATGGCGAGGCTCTGATACCATTGTAAGTGCACGGCGGCGCCCCGGCCGTCAATCCGACGGCCAAATGCGGAAGCGGTGATAAACTTAAATTTTCTTGAACTGGCAAACCGCCGCGCACTAATACCCGGATCGAACCATTAATTAGTCCTAGCTATCTACAAGAAGGGGAATAGAGATATACCGACGATCCAAGTCCTCCGGTCTTCTCATCATCGTCCCGATCTCCTACGGAATCTCCGGTCGTCGCCACCTTGCCGGAAGGGCACCACATCGTCTCCATGTTTTACGGGCTCCCACCTCAATGCCGAGGCAACTCGGGCACGAAGCTGGCTACTCGACGTGCCCAAGGTTTGCTGTAGAATGTAGTGTATAGACTTGTGTCTCATTTGGGGTTCTTGGAGGTGCCACTTTGGTAGAGGGATGATACAAGAAGTATATGGAGGAGCTTGGAGAATTTTGGTGCATGAAATGAACAACATTTCCCCACCTCAATTTTTGGACAGCCCCCTTACAAGTTTTGGCCGGCCATCTCCTTTTTGGTGGGGATTGGAATGAGAGAGAAAAGTGATAGAATGAGATAGATCACACCATAATGCAAGAGGGAAACAAAAACCATCATGAAAGAACATGATCACTAACACCAAAACCACACTCAACACACTAATCATCAACAACCATGATGCTTACAAAGTCAAGCCATCATGAAGTGATCAAGTCAATGGATGGCACCCATCATGACACAAATATATGCAAAGACCCCCTCCACAAAAGCTTATTTGCAACAATGCAAATAAGCCCTCCTCCACCAAACTTCGGCCAATGAACGATACAAAGGAAATTGGCCGAAACGGAAAGCAAACTGGCAACTCCAGAAAACTGGTCCCGTAATAAATTACAGGAAAACCCCGATACTGTGCATACACAACCGCATTTGTATTCCGACCGAAATACAAATGCAATGAGACAAAATCTACACTGTACTATACTAGGATCCGGCTTAAACCAAAGCCGGCTAGTGATATCCGTTCGACCCTGATCCGTGCAATACCGCACGTATCTGATCGAACCCTGCCATATAACCATACGGCCTATAGTACAAACTGTCCGATCCGGATCCGTGCAATACCGCACGTATCTGATCGGACCCTGCCATATCTCCATACGGCCTCTACAACCTTTCGCCCGAAAGCTGAGTAACTGAATGTGGGGGACTCTAAAGACTCGTCAACACCTTGGTTGTGGATTTAACCACTAGCACGTCAGAGGTATAAGCCAATACGTAACGGGCTACCAGGTATCGACTAAAAGGGACGTCTGTGAGCGAACTCAGCCTGACAACCCTACTGAGCCTGTCAGTGACAATATCCGTACAGTCCGGTCCGTTCGTCTATGAGCATCGCATGGCGGGCCTAGGGGGTTGGTAAAAGTCAGACCCCCAAAAGCGGTACAAGTCGTGTCGGAGTGTACCCCAGAACACCCTGAGATACTACTGGAATACCTACAAGTCAATCTCCTTGCCTCGGCCGAGGGCTTCGTGTAATGGCTCTCCTAGACACAGCGCGACCTCACCCCCAATACCGGGAGAGACGAACCCCTGAAGATACGCTCACTGCCTCCATGTGGCTCGGGACTGTACCCAACTAAAACCTGTTTGCACGACTCCTTTGAGCCGTGGTAGGGTAGTAATCAAAGTACAGTGGGAACTCACACAAGACAAATGACGATCCCCAGGTCGATGAACTAACCAGTACACATGTCACCAGGGAACTGCCATCTGACGTCTGGTATATGACCAACTGGCATGTTCCCGGCGAGTCCTGTCCGGTGTACTCATAACCTAATGAGCACCTGTATACATCTTAGGTGATCCAACTGACACCAGTGGCTTGTGAGACCGGCCACCGCCCCTCGTCGGGGTCTCGACTGTATACACTAGTCTACTCTGGAGTATCGATGCCCTGTCTCGAAACACTCACGATTAGGGACCATTTAAGGACATGCTTATAGACCCCAGCTCCCACTTATATGATCGCCCTCATACTGCTGGTGGTCAAGCAAGAATCCTAGGGGCTCTATCAACGTGTAATAGCGACTTGTCAGGTCACCTAAAGCAGTACACGATGATAAAGGTAAACCAGATAGCAAACTATCATCTCGAGTAAGACTGTCCTACCGGGATAGGTCCTCCCTCAATCATTGCAATCACGTTCCTGTGATCCAATAATTGACTCTGAGGGCACTATCTCCAACAATCTTCCACTTGCACTCAAGGCTAATTATTGCGATGTCGCATACTCACAGCCCGTATGATACCGAACACCCAACTCCTCTACTAATCAGTCCCACAAAGCTCGCTTGTGGAACTATTGCGTTCGAGGAATAGCCTCAGTGAGTGGATCCGCCTTGATGTATCTTTCTATGTCTCTCTATATCTCAAGTTCGCGGAGAAACCCATCTCCCGAAATGAGCAATACCTGTCTTAGAATGTGTCTGGATGTCTGATGGGACCTAGCTCATAAATGAACTCCAAATCCAAACTTCTTAGACTGTATCGTCAACTGAACTTAATCAGTATCCTACGCCATGCCACCCTCAGTATTGCCTTGGACCACCTGTCCAAAATACTGCCCCTCTTCAGAAGGAAAAAACTATAACTCTGACAACCTCCTTGTCGTCCATGTCACCTTGGAAGCCTGGAATGATAACTGTCTCCCGAATGAGGCTGCCGTTATCATATCCCTAGAACATCCACTTATGTTCTAAAACTGCTTCCGACTGTTTCTCCAGGATTGGATCAATGTCAACTTATTGCATCTAGTGCAAGAACAACATCTGGTGTGGTACTTGACATTTCATAATTGACTCAATTGCCTGAGCAAGTGATCTGCCAATCATGCACTTCCCTCTCTACTTTAGTCTATAAGACACCTTTAGAGAGGGTGACTCCATTACCTGCAGGTACACTACCGTGCAAGGAGTCATCCATTCTAAATACCCTTAGAATGCTGTCTAAGTACCCAGATTGGGAGACTACCCAAATCTAGATCTAAAACCATAGATCTAGTAACCAGTATGTCTGATATAAAATCCATTTCCTTTGTTGAGAAACCACTGTGTGACGACCAAAGTGTAACCGATCGTAGTATAGGAGTTTCTTTTCCTACTCTGTGTATGTCATCCAAATACCAGGATATCACACCCTACTACCTTCTCAACAGATCCATCCCCTATTCTGATGAAGTCAAACCCATGACTGTCACGTCAGAAATAGATGATCTATCTCCGCTACATCTGCTTTAGTCTATAAATAGACATAAGCTACCTGTCCACCAATGCTTCCGCTGCTCCCACTGACTACGACAACCCTCTGGCAGAGTCATATAGACGTACACTTCTAAAACTAGTTTAGAACAACGCTATAGTCATCCTCCCGCCGGGTCTCGCAGCCTGGAACAACAGCAATGGTAATTGTGGGTAAACAAGAACTTCCCTGTCACCGTCCTTGAGGCTACCGTAGTACCTCTCGAGTGCCTGAAGTTACCCACCGCATCTGCGGAGTGGCCAATGGAATGCCAAACCAGAATGAATCTTTAGGTTCCTATGAAATCTTCAGTAATCGTTTGTGGTTCTGGAATTACTTCCAGTTCTACCATACTCCCTCTACTGTTTTCTGAGAAAATCCATTTTTAATAAAACTGTGGCGAGTCTAGAACAATATCTCTATTGTTCATCCAGATGGTAGAAAGTCAACCCTCTTCATAGCCTGGGTCAACCCACAAATAGCCATTACAGAAACGTGCCTTGAGTTGTCCAGTTTCTGGTTTTAATCATAAACCGGACAACTCCCCGTACCTTAACATCGTTAAGATATGAACTGTTCTATATCCAATATAGAACCAGAGGCACTGATTTAATTGAACCAGATTCAAATCATGCAGCTGTCTCCAGTGCATGTCAACTAAATGGAAAGAGGCCGATCAGCGTTACTCAACTTAGGAATGCTTCCAATTATGAGTAACCTGAAAGAGAAGCAATTTCTCTTAATCACTACTATCAACTGAATACCATATACAAGTATCTACATCTTCGATCACTTTGAAGAATCCCGATACTTGCTACACCTGGTTCTCTACTCTATTCAAATACCTATAACTTCTCCAAATTCGGACCCTGTGTTTCCACGAAACACCTGTCTAAAAACTAGAGAAGTCATAAGTAAACCGAATATAGTACGAGAACCAACCCCTCTGTCCTGATGAACCCTGGACATCATACAATACTCTGTACAAGTCCCTTGAGTCTGATAACTCACTCACTGTGTGTCGTAGGTTGAAAACTGTACTTAAGGTTAAGAAGAATTACACCGCTGTTTAATGCTCCTTACCTAACCATCCACTGATATAGGTAAATGTCGTAGACATAATTTCAAAAAGGTATATCTCACTCTATGAAAATAGACGTACAGATATATCAATTTGAAATTGGTGCATGACAGCGGATATTCAAAACCAAATATTTGCCGACCGGCAAACAGCCCAGGTGATTTCCTCAAATATCATCGATTACAACGAATCCCGATATAATGAGGATGATCACCCAATTCCCAATAACTTACTCCACCTCATCATCTGTAAAACCATACAGATGTGAGAATCGTACCTGGTAAATACATACCCTAGAGTAAGGACTAATTGGGAAATCAGTTTTCCTTTAACAGTACACAGTGAAACTGAAACATTGAAATGTTTCGATGGGGTATCCCGGTATTCCTAGTAATGCCTCTTCCAGATTCACGACTGTAACCGTATAATTCTTTGCCACCTCTCCAAATCCCTTCATATGTCTTTAGTCATTACCTTCTGCACACCCCTTTAGGCCAAATGGTTTTCTTCCTTCCCTACCGTTCGGCACCAGCCTATGGTTTGGAAGAAGATTATCCAATAAGCATAATGGGTGTACTGTCCTGATCCTAGGAACACTCGCAAAGCGAGAGAAGGCGAAGATAAAAGACACCTGAATGAACTTAATTCCTATTTCTCCTGAACCATAATCCATCCTCGAACTGGAACAAGTTCCTTTCGAGTTCGTATATAACCATACGATGGAGTATCCAATAAACTGTGGATCTTCGTAGTGATACGGAGTGTCCAGGAGAAATTCAAAGGTGATTTTAGGATTGGCAAAGAAATACCTGGTTTGGTCATGAATATCTGTTGCAATTTACTTTGCCCTCTTACTAATCCCTTGCTTTGTCTTAACTTAATACCTTCTGCACACCATCGTTATGCTAATTGGTTTTCTTCATTCCCTACCGGTCGGCACCAGCCTAAGGTTTGGAAGAAGACAATCCAATTTGCGTAATAGGTGTACTACCCCTAAACCAAGGAGTACTCACAACTTGAGAGAAGGTAAAAGGAAAAGACAACTGAATAATCCTATCCGTTTTCTCCAGAACCGGAAACCATCCTCGAATAAATTCTTTCGAGTTCGTATCTAACCATACGATGGTTTTGTCCAATGGAAGTGGACGTTCGTAGTAATACGGGGTGTCCTGGAGAAAAGGGTAAAAGTAGGAGTGGCAATGAGGTTCGCAACTCTGACAATCCAAAAGCCAGTGTTTAAGAAGGTTCGGTTAACTTGGTCACTGAGTCATAGTCTTAGGGTCGGGTCAATGGTCGCTGCCGAAGAGAGAGAGAAAAGAAACACTCAGCGTGCACTCTAACCAAGATCAGAATGGTTACCAATTTATCTAATCTGGAATCCTCCCACTGTACCTCAAATTCTCCTCCAAACCTGAAAGAAGAATTAGTCGGGGTTACCCGAGGAGTAAACTAACTCATCAGTGGGAATCGGGATCCAACTCTCATCGCATGACAACGTAACGGAATCCGCTCACGGTATCACACTCCAGAAGGTATGCGCATATCTGGCAAGTTTCAGTTCTTTTGAAACTCCCGATGTGATTTCTGCCCCATGCTCTTATGACCTTGACTTTGGCCAATATATCATAAGTCACATGTCAAGTTCTACCCGTCATTCTCCAGGTTAATTTGAACCCACCCGTACATACCCTTGACATTGGCCAACATGGCAGTACGACTGTCCCAAACCAACGCATCTATCTATGCTGCATATGAATGCCCCAATAGCTACCAATCACTGTGCCTTGACTTTGGCCAACATACACAGCTTGAATATTATTGACCACCCATATGAAAGGACGGAGGGCTACGAATGGTTTCTGGCGAAAACCTTTAACGTAATGAACTTGATATCGTTGAAGGAACGGATAGCTTTTTGAAAATATAGTGACGAAAACCATTGCTAAAGAGGTCACTCCCGGTGAAGGGATCTCGGCTCTTTCCCTGTAGAATGAGGTGCAGGATATTCCAACTGAATACCATGGTGCAAAGCAAAAGTAATCGGTTATAGTGAAGTCATTGCCCTTACGCAAACTTTTTGTCCAAGGGGTCACTCCCGGTGAAGGGATCTCGGCCCTTACCTCGTCGACTGAGGAGCAGGATATTCCAACTGAATACCACGATGCAAAACAAAAGTGAACGTCCTTGCAATAACAGCCTTTTGAAAAGTGTTCCAACAACATCAGATTAGGTTTGTTTTTAAACTTGCATTGATCCGAATCAATGCAGTCCCATCAATTGATCACACCAAAAAGAACGAAAATATACTTATGTACGTATATGCCATCCGCATTCGCCACTGGGTCCCGTCATTACTCGTTAGGTTAGCTAACTAACGACAGAGCGGGGACTGGACTAGCGCGGATGCAAAACATATACTACATCTACTAATATATATACCAATATATTATATTTCGCTCAAGGCGTGATAAAAAATGCAACATCACAGAAATGTACAGCACCACAGAATAAAACATATATCTGGGATCCCCGGGTTTCACAGAGCCGCTGAAACCCGACGTTCCCCTGGTCGTGTGGATAGCCTGTCCAATGAAACCCTAGACCCCTACGGGCGCGGCAAGTCACCCGCCAAAACCTGAAGCGAGGCAGTCCCCTTCAGTACCGTGAATGGACCACCCAGCACTTCACGGAATCCGGTAACTTGGGCACCCCTCCTGGGTCAACCTGTACCCCCTACGAGTGCGGCGAATAGCCCGCCAATTCTAGAGTGAAGCCCCCTCCGTCTCAATGCCATGAGATGCGGGCTTGTTGCCCTCTAGAACCCGGCTATCCGTGCACCCCACCGCGGGGCAATCCTAGTACAGAAAGTAAAATATACATACAACGGGTACATCGACCGCAACCTGGCCGTGCCCCAAAATAATAATACAAATAGGCAGTGACGGCAGTCCACATGTCGGACGCTCGTCCCGCAATATCAAATGTACATAATACAACCACAACTGTACTAGCATTGCATCCAGGCTATCCCCCACGACCGATCCGCAACATCACAGCAAAAACAGAACATCAACGTGAAAGTCACGTTCGCAAATCCGTCTAACCGGGCTATAGTAGTTAGACCGGATTTACCGATCGAGTGACATTCACGGTCGCAGATATAATGTAAATACTGTGAAATAATGTGTTTAAAATATCCGATCGATCAAAAATTAACAAGTGGGCCCCCAAGCAATACTGTAGCACTTACAGAAATTCTGGGCCCAATTTTAATATTCCAAAACCCCAATTTTAACCCCAGAAAGATACTGTAGAAATTTGGTGCAGGGAACCCAACAGTGTGCGGCGGAACCGCGGCCCAAAGGGGTGTTTGGCCGCGGTTCTGCGCTCCTACTGTGGAGTTGTTGCATCGAATTTTTACAGAACTCTTAGAGTTTCCAGTACATCACTTTTCTGTAACCTGAAAAAAATTTCGACACCAAAAAATTTCAACAGAAAACTGATGTGAACAAAAATGTAGATTTTGGAATTTTGGTCGATCGGAAATGCAAAACACATTAAACAAAGCTAGACTAAGTTAATGGCGAGGCTCTGATACCACTGTAAGTGCACGGCGGCGCCCCGGCCGTCAATCCGACGACCAAATGCGGAAGCGGTGATAAACTTAAATTTTCTTGAACTGGCAAACCGCCGCGCACTAATACCCAGATCGAACCATTAATTAGTCCTAGCTATCTACAAGAAGGGGAATAGAGATATACCGACGATCCAAGTCCTCCGGTCTTCTCATCATCGTCCCGATCTCCTGCGGAATCTCCGGTCGTCGCCACCTTGCCGGAAGGGCACCACATCGTCTCCATGTTTTACGGGCTCCCACCTCAATGCCGAGGCAACTCGGGCACGAAGCTGGCTACTCGACGTGCCCAAGGTTTGCTGTAGAATGTAGTGTATAGACTTGTGTCTCATTTGGGGTTCTTGGAGGTGCCGCTTTGGAAGAGGGATGATACAAGAAGTATATGGAGGAGCTTGGAGAATTTTGGTGCATGAAATGAACAACATTTCCCCACCTCAATTTTTGGACAGCCCCCTTACAAGTTTTGGCCGACCATCTCCTTTTTGGTGGGGATTGGAATGAGAGAGAAAAGTGATAGAATGAGATAGATCACACCATAATGCAAGAGGGAAACAAAAACCATCATGAAAGAACATGATCACTAACACCAAAACCACACTCAACACACTAATCATCAACAACCATGATGCTTACAAAGTCAAGCCATCATAAAGTGATCAAGTCAATGGATGGCACCCATCATGACACAAATATATGCAAAGACCCCCTCCACAAAAGCTTATTTGCAACAATGCAAATAAGCCCTCCTCCACCAAACTTCGGCCAATAAACGATACAAAGGAAATTGGCCGAAACGGAAAGCAAACTGGCAACTCCAGAAAACTGGTCCCGTAATAAATTACAGGAAAACCCCGATACTGTGCATACACACCCGCATTTGTATTCCGACCGAAATACAAATGCAATGAGACAAAATCTACACTGTACTATACTAGGATCCGGCTTAAACCAAAGCCGGCTAGTGATATCCGTTCGACCCTGATCCGTGCAATACCGCACGTATCTGATCGAACCCTGCCATATAACCATACGGCCTATAGTACAAACTGTCCGATCCTGATCCGTGCAATACCGCACGTATCTGATCGGACCCTGCCATATCTCCATACGGCCTCTACAACCTTTCGCCCGAAAGCTGAGTAACTGAATGTGGGGGGACTCTAAAGACTCGTCAACACCTTGGTTGTGGATTTAACCACTAGCACGTCAGAGGTATAAGCCAATACGTAACGGGCTACCAGGTATCGACTAAAAGGGACGTCTGTGAGCGAACTCAGCCTGACAACCCTACTGAGCCTATCAGTGACAATATCCGTACAGTCCGGTCCGTTCGTCTATGAGCATCGCATGGCGGGCCTAGGGGGTTGGTAAAAGTCAGACCCCCAAAAGCGGTACAAGTCGTGTCGGAGTGTAGCCCAGAACACCCTGAGATACTACTAGAATACCTACCAGTAAATCTCCTTGCCTCGGCCGAGTCCTAGACACAGTGCGACCTCACCCCCAATACCGGGAGAGACGAACCCCTGAAGATACGCTCACTGCCTCCATGTGGCTCGGGACTGTACCCAACTAAAACCTGTTTGCACGACTCCTTTGAGCCGTGGTAGGGTAGTAATCAAAGTACAGTGGGAACTCACACAAGACAAATGACGATCCCCAGGTCGATGAACTAACCTGTACACATGTCACCAGGGAACTGCCATCTGACGTCTGGTATATGACCAACTGGCATGTTCCCGGCGAGTCCTGTCCGGTGTACTCATAACCTAATGAGCACCTGTATACATCTTAGGTGATCCAACTGACACCAGTGGCTTGTGAGACCGGCCACCGCCCCTCGTCGGGGTCTCGACTGTATACACTAGTCTACTCTGGAGTATCGATGCCCTGTCTCGAAACTCTCACGACTAGGGACCATTTAAGGACATGCTTATAGACCCCAGCTCCCACTTATATGATCGCCCTCATACTGCTGGTGGTCAAGCAAGAATCCTAGGGGCTCTATCAACGTGTAATAGCGACTTGTCAGGTCACCTAAAGCAGTACACGATGATAAAGGTAAACCAGATAGCAAACTATCATCTCGAGTAAGACTGTCCTACCGGGATAGGTCTTCCCTCAATCATTGCAATCACGTGCCTGTGATCCAATAATTGACTCTGAGGGCACTATCTCCAACAATCTCAGCAACCCTGGCCAGGGATTTCCGGTTAGAGCAAATCGAACACAGCGCAACATCAACTCCCTATACCGGGAGAGACGAATCCCCTCCTATCGCTCATTGCCTCCATATGATTCGGGACTGTACCCAAAAACCACCGTTTTGCACGCCCTCTTGGACGTGGTAAGATGGAAATCAAATCACAGTGGGAACCACACAAGACTCTATGACGATCTCGGGTCAATAGACTACTCTGTACCAGTGTCACCAGAGAACTGCCATCTGACGTAAGGTATAATACCATCTGGGAGTTCTCGGCGAGTCCGTCCAATGTACCCAGTCTCCACTGAGCACCCGTATATCATCTCTGATGTCAAACACCAATGGATATGGGATCATCCATCGCCCATCTGTATGGGTCGAGAAGGTACACGCTAGTCTACTCTAGTATATCGATACCCCGTCTCGATACACCCACGACTAGGGACTTTGAAGGATGTACTTATGGACTACCATGTCCCCACTAGTATGATCCGCATCATAGTCCAGGTAGTCAAGTACACATCCTAAGGGCTTTACCAACATGTAACAGAGAGACAATCAGTATACACGTTAAGGTAAAGATCAACCAGATAGCATACTCTCATGTCGAGCAAGAAAGTCCTCCCTATATATGTCCAAGCATCCACTACAATATACATCCTATGTATAGTAATGGCCTCTAGGGCATATATATAACTAACACTGACCTACGTCTAGTACAAAACTGATACCATCTATGAAATGCATGCGTGTGTATGAAAACACCACGCCTAAAGAAAACGCTAAAATACCATGTCGTATCACAAATACGGACTATGTCACATCACCGATCTCACGGTCTCAAGCCCAATCTCATCGACTCATCTCCAATCCCAAGTACTGTCCTCATAATCCATGTATATGCATCCGTATATATATATATATATATATATATATATATATATATACCTAGTCCCATACCCAAGTGTATATATATATACATATCCCCATATACGTACATGTAAGATATATGTATGCAAATGCGGGTGTGCGGGTGGGGGTGAACCTATTCTAGGGTTCGTGACTAAGAAGTTATGCTAGTTTACTTCTAATTACCCTACACTAAACCAAGAACACAAGATCATACCTTGATAATCATCCTCGTATCATAAAACACCTATAACATATATATATATCATCAACTATACTACGGACTGCGGGGGTACTATACGCCATCCACCCGACTTCCCCCGTAGATAAAATGTACTCACCTGATCTGCGCTCGCCGGTGCCGACGACGCTACGCGCTTGCTTGTCATCTCGAATTCCACCTGGGGTACCTACATGTCACCACGTATCGTAACGCATAAAAACCAAATCTGATGTCGAAACGGTATACGAAAACCAATTCGGCACGCGTATCATGCATAGGTCAAAACCTATCGTCTACGCATGGAAGAATATCCAAACCAACCCTCGATGTCGATGTACAAACGTCAAACTATCGAGAAAATCCAAACACACCAATCGTGATTTCAAAACCCACTAATTATATAAGAAATAAGGTTTAATTCATCAAAACCATAGAATTAAACAAATCGTTTTATTTTCTAAAAACCTAGTTAGCACAAATTCCCATTTCGGTTCAAAACTTGATGTTTTACCGAAACTAAATATTTTAACGATTCTAATGGACAAAATGCTCACTTAATATCATAATTAGGTTATATAAATCACGTCCATATTTTTAATCTCACTAATTATCATTAACTCAAAATTCAAGTTTGCAACAAATATCGATTTTAACACTTTTTAAAAGCAAAATTCACAATTTTACAATTAAGCTTGGTTTTGCATATACAAAAGTATTAAACCAAAATTTATAATGTTAATAATGCCATGAAACACTAATTAGAATTTTATCTCACCAAAATATATATATTTTTAAAACCTAGTTTGCAATTTATACACTTATTACAAATTTAAATCAACAAAAATGCAAACTAGCAACTAGATTAGTTTTAGCAAGCAATTAAATGTTAATATACTCATTTTAACCATGATTACATGATAAGAACCCTAATTGCAATTTAAAACCCTTTCTTGAATTTTCTAAATAAGCAAATAAATCTAATTAAACACCTAATTAGCTTCACTTGAAGTATGATAGCAACAATTAAGTAACTAATCAATAATCAAACCATGGGACAAAGATTTATACCTCACAAAACTTGTAGATCTACATGCAACCTAGCCTCCCAAATTAGCTTCTATGCCCTAAAATCTGTTAGTTGTATGTATGCCCTAGAGGCCAGTATTGTACGGATGATGTATATTATATTGGATGCTTGGACATATATAGAGATGACTTTCTTGCTCGATATGATAGTATACTATCTGGTTCCTCTTTATCTTAACATGTACACTTGTCTCTTTAAACTGTCTTATAGTTACATGTTGGTAAAGCCCTTAGGATGTGTACTTGACTACCTGGACTATGATGAAGATCATACTAGTAGGGGGCATGGTAGTCCATAGGTACATCCTTCAAGGTCCCTAGTCGTGGGTGTATCGAGACGGGGCATCGATATACAAGAGTAGACTAGCGTATACGCTTCTCAACCCACGAGATGGGCGATGGATGATCCCATATCCATTGGTGTTTGACATCAGAGATCGTATACGGGTGCTCAGTGGAGACTGGGTACACTGTACGGACTCGCCGAGAACTCCCAGATGGTATTATACCTCACGTCAGATGGCAGTTCTCAGGTGACACTTGTACAGGTTAGTCTGTAGACCCGAGATCGTCATAGAGTCTTGTGTGATTCCCACTGTGCTTTGATCTCCACCTTACCACGTCCATGAGGGCGTGTAAAACGGTGGTTTTTGGGTACAGTCCCGAGTCACATGGAGGCAATGAGCGATAGGAGGGGTTTCGTCTCTCCCGGTATTAGGGGTTGATGTTGCGCTGTGCTCGATTGGCCGTAACAGGGAAGTCCCTAGCCAGGGCTGATCAGAGATTTGCTGGTAAGTGTTACCAGTAGTTTCTCGACCCGTTATGAGCCTCACATCGGCACGACTTATCGGTTATTGGGATCTGACGTTTACCACCCCTAGACTTGATATGCGACATATCAGACGAACAGACCGGACTGTATGGTAAGTGTTACTGGTCGGATTCACAGGAGTGTGAGCGGGTTAGCTCTTCGATCTTCTGATCGTTCAATACCCGGGTGGCCGTTACGTTTAGCAGACCGCTTGCGGCTTGTGAATGCTTGATATGATCATCGTCTGCTACCGGCGTATTGACGAGTCTTTAGAGTCCTACACAGAGGTTTCCTGGCTCAAGCGAAACGAAATAGAAGCGCATATGAGATATGTGCAGGACCGAGAATAATGCGTGTATGTGATACCGTATTTCATTCTCGCGATGAATGTTTCGATTGGTTTTATGCGATATAACCTAATTATCGAATCGTAGATTGATTCGATAAGTCAATACATTGGATACTAGTCGGTTATGTGCGACATGACCGGATCATTGGATCAAGTGTTGATTTAATGATTTAATGTATAATTATATATTTGATATATTACTTTGCATTAACTAGTATTGGTTCACTTTAAAAGGATTTTCTCACTTGTAGTTCACAAGTTGTATATGTGATATACTTTTGTGCACTACAATGTGTCATGTTTGATGATGCATGTAAATTGGTTTTGTGTTAAGACTTACACCATGGTTATGATAATAATTAGGGTTTTGATTTATTTACTTATTTATTTATCTATTCTTTCTTGATAAATAAATAAAAGAAAACAAAATGGTTTCTTTCTTTCATGAAGCTTGATGAAGCTTCATGAAGCTTTGACTAAAGTGACCATTTTGTCTTCATGCTTAACCCTAACCATTCTCACTTGACCATGGTCTATTCTCTACACTTAACCAAGGTTAGAAGATGATAAGTATTCATTTTTATTATTCTTTTAACAAGACTTATGATATTCTATCTTCTTCTTCTTCTTCATCTTCATGAAGAAAACCTTGCCTTCATCAATGGCACTTTGAGAAAAAGAGTGAGAAATCCAATTCTAAAGTGAACCCACCTCCCATTTCTTCATCCTCTACCTCTTGCCAAATAGTATAGGGTGTTTTCTTCACAAGTTTCACAACTTGGTGAAGTTGGAGCTTGAACTTGTGATGCCTCGACGTAGATCATCTTCGGCACGAAGCCGACGACCGAGCCCACCCATTTCTCCGATGAAGCCGACGATTGAGTTCGGGATTCGAGATGGACAGCGAGAGGACGCCCACGTGGAGCTAAGGAAGTGGAGAAACGGATCTACAAAGGTTGTAGCCTCTCTCCTTTAGTTAAGTCGTTAACTAGTTTAATGTTTCGCCTAGAATTCTAGTCGACGATCCGTATTAGGGTTTCTCGGCACCCATAAAATTTTGAAATTGGCATGGTTGATGCCTTATGAGACCTCTATAGTGTGCCTAGGAACCCTAGAAGATCCATGCTAGATGGGCTAAAGAATAATGGGTAAGTGTTGGATTTGGATTTAGCTTTGATTTTTTGTGGATTTGAAGCATTTTTGGTGAATTTTTTGATGAGAAATGAGAAGGGGAAATGAAGGGGCTGCTGCTGTTGGGGGAGGGAAAAGAGCTCGGCCACAATGGGAGGGAGTGAGAGGAGAGAGAGTGAGGTGGGGAAAAAGTCATCTAGTCAACCCAAGGTCAAAGTCATACCTCTTTTTAACTTCTTTCCTTACTCTTTCCTTTTTCTTTTCTCATTTCTTTTCTCATGAAGTGTGAAGTGTGTGGGTGAGGGGAAACCATGTCCTTGTGGGTGGGTGTGTGTGGGTGAGTTGGTTGGGAAAGGATAAATGTTATACCCCGAATTCCAATTAATAATTTTCCCTAATTAAATGTATTAATGACGGCTTAAAATAATATTAAAATAATTAATTTCAGAAAAAATTTCAGAAAATTTGAAATTTCACCAGTGGCTCAATAAACACCAAATACTAGCAATTAAATCGCTAGAATATGAATATTTAATTTTATAATAAAGATATTTGTATTTTCACTTTTTACAAAAAAAACCCTCATTTTACCGATTTTCCGAGATTTTTCCGAAACGATTTTCAAAACGTTACAATCTTCCCCCCTTAAAGAAATTCAGTCCCCGAATTTAAATTAAAACTCCCCCCAAATACTAAAACATCTAAGCATAACCATCAAGTCGTCGGGGCTCCAAAATCATAAATACATAAAACAAATCGTAGCGCAGCGCATGCACATGAAAAATGAACATGTAACTCAAAATCAAAACTCCATCCAGCATCCCGCAATCATCAGAGTCATGGTGAAGACACAATGTCTAAATCCAAAATGAAAATCAATATGATATATATCATTAAAACATCTGGAAGCAATGCATGCCAAATCTTCTTCAAATCGTTGTACGATGCTCGCAGCACTGCACAGTGGCGGACGTCTATTGTAAGAAAATAACTACATATATATATATATATATATACATACTTTGTTTATTATGTATGTTCCGCCGTTTTGGAAACAATTTAAAAGGGTCTCCTTGTTTTAAACATTTCGTGGCATGTCAGACACGTAGGTAAATACTGAGACTATTGCTCGCTTTTTGGAAATCCCTTCAATAACTATCAATGCATGCAAAATATATTCAGGTACCGTCCTCTGACTAGTCCTGCTCAGTACAAAAACTCATAGCAATCATCATAAAAACGTGCTTCTCCATAAGAAATCAATTCCTAAAATATCCATATAAATACTATGTGCGTCTGGTACGCACGGAAATCAAAATCCATATATGTGCCATACCTGCGCACAGAAACAACATCTAAGTGCATTGGGTGTGCACACAACATCTGTCATAGGCAACGTGTGTGCCTGACTGCAAGGACAGGTGCATCTGACACGCACGAAGAATCTCGATTTAATGCATCTGGTGTGCACCACAATCGCTTCTCAAAACATGCGCTCAACATGCGCGAAAATCCAATCCAGGTGCATCCATCATGCACGGAATCATGAAATCCAATATCAAGTGTCGAACATGCACAAAATCAAATCAGGTGCACAAGGTGCACAAAACAAACATCGAGTATCACAATCGAAATCGAAATCCAGTGCATCTAAGTGCACAAAATGCGTATCACTGCACTGCAAGCATATGTGAATCATACCGAGTGAAAAAACCAAATCGTGTGCGTATATACACACAAAATCAACTCAACTGTATGGAACCCATAAAATCATAAACGTGAGAAACCAAGGCACGAAAACGAGATCAAGTGCAACAACTGTGCAAAAATCGTAAATACTCAGCAAGTGCAACCATGGTCCATGAAAACAAATATCATGAAATTCAATCATCAAAATCAATCATGCGAATAGATCGCCCAAAATAACGAAATCAAATATGGCGGAATAGTCCCCGCTCAAGCACTTCCTCTAAGAACCTCTGGCCAACTGTCGTGGTCACTCATAGCACGTCTCGTCGACGATCATGAACTCTGGCCTGCCGGTGTGCGTAACATGACCACTCCTGGGTCCAAGTCTTCTCGTAATTCATTCCAGAAAGGTCCTGTCAAAATCTCTCCCAAATCTCGTCTCTGCCGAACTGTCCGGAAGTCATCGTCCTTTACTAGATCTGTTCTCGTTCCGGAACGGCTGCATCCTCATCGCGACTCCTTCTGGAAGGTATATCCAAGTACAATGCCTCGGCATGCGTATCGCATCTCTGATGGCGGAGTAGAACGTTGTCTCATCAAGATCTCGTACGAACCTCTTACTCCACTTTTCTCTGATATCGACTGCTTCGGACTCGTCTCGTCGTGGCTACATGGACTGAGCTCCAACGGCTATCCTCGTATCTGGAGTCTCCCAAGAAATGCATCTCACCACCTAGCATCCGAATGAAGTCGAACCATCCGATCGATTCGTCAAAACCTCATAATCCCCCAAGAGCTCAACATCTTGGGTATAGTTTAACAGTATCGAGTACGTACTACAGCATCGATGGTCCAGCCGTAGAAGGGCAAACCCGAGCCTCACTAATGGCGCAGCGGAACTGCCGCAAAACCTAAGGTTCAAAGGCTTTCACACGGTCATTAAGTCGTGTTAGGGTTTCATTCTTCTAGAGGGTCCATAGAATTGTCTGCATGTCCTTCCAAATACTTTAAACTTGGAATGATAGGTTTCTGACATTCATCGCCTCTGTCGACTCTGAACGTCTCCGCATGAAGTCGTCTCTAGCTGGAATCAATCTATCTGATGACCTCACATCGGATAAACGAACGGACCACATGTCCTAGTCTTTCATCCTCGGGTGACTAGCGACCTTCTATCATATCTCGAAGTACAACTCGTGCGGCATTAACTTCAAACATCTGGGGCGAAATCTTTTCATTCGCCAAAGTCGCTGGCTCATTTGTCCACACGCTGAACAGTGCCTCAATCATCAAATAATTTGTGCTCTGACAGTCATCACGATCTGGTTGGCCTCTATCAGTGGCTCAATCCTCTGGTGCTTATCTGTACGTCCAAGAAATCTCGTAAAAGAGATCCATCAAACGCTCGTGGCACGAAAACACAATAAAACGACGCCTCCCTATTCAATCGTATGTCCCT
This sequence comes from Agapanthus africanus, assembly GCA_030015575.1. NCBI lineage: Eukaryota > Viridiplantae > Streptophyta > Magnoliopsida > Asparagales > Amaryllidaceae > Agapanthus > Agapanthus africanus. The sequence goes on from JASDDO010000029.1 coordinate 225,605,614, forward strand.
GGAATCACGCGCTGGTCAGTCCTCGTTCGTGACGAGCTCGTGCTGACCGCAACTCTAGTCGTAGCTCTTCACGCCCGTGTAACCGTGGTAACAAAACTATAACTGGTACCGATGAGGCTAGATCATAGGAAGGAATATAATACTGTGCAAGGAAATGTACATCCTAAGGCTTCTTAAGCGGAGTAGCATATCGTAAGTATGCCGCAGAACATACCTACGGTACGTCACTCTACTTTAGTCACTTACTCCATCAACCAAGGGTCATCCTACACTCTGAAGGTAAAACCTAACGCTCTGATACCAACTTTGTCACGACCCGAAAGTACGGAACAAGACCAGCACTTAAATTACGAAACGTCTCGAGGCGTACGTAATCTAAGTAATCCGAAAACCCAGAAATCCAAACCAAGAAAAGTAGTGGAGTGAAGGAAAAACCATTTTAAATCAAATAGTTTTAATAGCATAAGCCGAATTATGCGTTTATTTAAAAAAATCAAATATTTCCTGAAAATTTCGGCAGTGTCTCCTTTGTAAATACTTGCCCCCAAACGGGATACAACATGAATAGTATACGAAATGAATAAAAAGGCATCCCCAAGCGGGAGCTAGCTCTTCGTCAATCGATGGTCACAACCACACAAGCAATATAATATACAACGCCAAGGGCGGGGATAAAAACTCAAAGGAAACTCAAAACAGCAAGAAAATCCATAGAATACAACGCGCGACTCTAAGGTCGAAAGAATAAACATTACTGGTCTCTATCTCCGAAATAAATACATGTTTGGTTGATGAAACTTCTAGATACAACAGAATAATAATATACAAAGTATAATGATGGGTACGAAAAAAGTAAACCCACCTACTAGCAAGTCACCCGAAAAAGAAGCAGTGCCAGCAAAACCGTAATGAAACCTGTACGGCAAAACCTGCAAGAAACTGTGGCACAACGGGAGTGAGTTGCCAACTCGTGAGTAGAAAACATCTACGAACAGAAATCGCATGAACAACGCAATCCTACGTCATACGATCATAATATATCATCAAATAAATAATCTGCAGCCTATAACAATGGCTAGGGTATACCTCTAAACAACGGTAATACCAAGTGCTCATGTCAGTGCCTCAGGTAGAAATATATCATATGGATGAGGTATGAATGCATGAAAACAGAATACATGTAAATGAAGAAACTGCTTTCATAATTTAGTGAGATTTCTGTATCCTTTTAAAAACGAGGAATCATAAATGAAATCAGCATAAACAGTGCCTAGCATCGACACAAAATAAATATCCAAATATCTCGATATCTTTGTGTCGCAATCTCTGTACCTCAATATCTCAAATATCTCTGTATGTCTCAATCTCACTATCTAGGGCGCCGTCAGTCTAGACCGGCCCCTACCATCAATCTCAAGACCACGACGGTATCCTACGGATATCCGACGCGTCGGGTAATATCACCGGTCGGTAGTGCTCCCCTGCCAGGCTCAACGCCATCATCTGCGATCCTCTTGCCGTGGGGTACCGCACCGGGTCCACCATGTAACCGAAACGGTTCCTCCATCTCTTCGAATCGGGTCTCAAAATCCATCAGCAAACTCATGGTGGACGACTCATACATCATGGGAAAACCGCACTTTTTATTTAAAAGGAGAGAAAAGAAGTTTATATTGTTAGTTATATGTATGCCCTAGAGGCCATTACTATACATAGGATGTATATTGTAGTGGATGCTTGGACATATATATGGAGGACTTTCTTGCTCGACATGATAGTATGCTATCTGGTTACTCTTTACCTTAACGTGTATACTGATTGTCTCTCTGTTACATGTTGGTAAAGCCCTTAGGATGTGTACTTGACTACCTGGACTATGATGCAGATCATACTAGTGGGGACATGGTAGTCCATAAGTACATCCTTCATGGTCCCTAGTCATGGGTGTATCGAGACGGGGCATCGATATACCAGTGTAGACTAGCGTATATCTTCTCGACCCATACAGATGGGCGATGGATGATCCCATATCCATTGGTGTTTGACATCAGAGATGATATACGGGTGCTCAGTGGAGACTGGGTACACTGGACGGACTCGCCGAGAACTCCCAGATGGTATTATACCTTACGTCAGATGGCAGTTCTCTGGTGACACTGGTACAGAGTAGTCTGTTGACCCGAGATCGTCATAGAGTCTTGTGTGGTTCCCACCGTGCTTTGATTTCCACCTTACCACGTCCAAGAGGGCGTGCAAAACGGTGGTTTTTGCGTACAGTCCCGAATCACATGGAGGCAATGAGCGATAGGAGGGGATTCGTCTCTCCCGGTATAGGGAGTTGATGTTGCGCTGTGTTTGTAAGTCCATGCTACCTCTCCCGGTACTTTCGGGAATGCGGAATTTGGTAAAAAACGATTTTTATGGAGGTGGTAACATGGACCTAAAACCCGGATCTTGGTTAAACATCTATCTAACAACCCAACTACGAGTTTCTAGCTACTCGGTTAGGGGGTTATACCTTGCTTGTCTTGAACTCCTTCGTCTTCAAACTCCGATGGTGGTCCGGGTTGGCTTCTTCCCGTCGTCTCCGTACGCCGAAGATAGATCCACCTGAAAGCTCCAACCTTTGGCTCCTTCTTCGTTCTTTGAAGAAACTAGTTCACTTGGTTTGCTAAACCTTATGAACTAGAATGAGTAGAGAATAGTTTGTGTGGGATTTTATCTATGGTTCTTGATTCTCAACTCATGAGACAAGAGAACCATAGATTAAAGAGAGGGAAAAAGAGCAAGAGGGTGAGAGCAAAAGGAGAGCCCAAGAACAAGAGAGAGAATGAGCAAGAAAGAATGAGCAACTCTTTTGTCTCTCACCCTCTCATAATCCAAAGTCATGATAACTCATCATACTAAAAAAGTCTTATGTGATGGTTGAAGCAACCATAACCATATCATTTCATGCACTCATTTTACACAAATGAACAAGCAAACAAAAGTCTTTGCCATGAAATGATGGCTATGGTTATCATGATGGTCAACTAGTCAAGCCTAGTCAACCGGTCAACAAAGTCAACAAGTCAACAAGTCAACAAAAGTCAACAAGTCAACAAAGTCAACAAAAGTCAACAACCATGTCACCATAATACTTAATTAATATAATAGTTAATCACATATCATATTCTCATTAGGGTTGAACAAAAAGTCAAATAGTCAACGGTCAACTGTCAACAACCCTAATGAGAATCCGCTGCCTCTGCCTCCCTGTCAACTGTGCATACGCACCCGCATCCGCGTTCCGAGGAACACGAATGCACACTGGATAAATCCAATCCCAAAAGGTACACTAGGATCTGGCTTAAACCAAAGCCCGCTAGTGTAAACTGTCCGGACACCGTACGTGCATAAGTGCACGGATGTGACCGAACCCTGTCGCAAAACCATGCGACCTGTCGCAATACCATGCGACCTCTACTCTTTTGCCTAAAGGCGAAAAGCTTTCTGTGTGGGACTCTAAAGACTCGATACTACGCTGGCAGTGGGTTTAACCACAGACCGCAAGCGGCACTAGCTGTGCGTAACGGTCCCCAGGTAGTGCCGACAAGAAGACCGACGAGGCGAAACCCATCTGAACTCCTACTGAGCCTGAGTGTGACATTCTCCGTACAGTCCGGTCTGTTCGTCTGATACATCGCATGGCGGGCCTAGGGGGCGGTAAACGTCAGTCCCCCAATAGCGGTACAAGTCGTGCCGGAGCGAAACCCAAAACACCCTGAGATAACACTGGAAACCTACCAGTATATCTCGTTTGCCCTGGCCAGGGACTACTCGTGTAATGGCTCTCCTAGACACAGCGCGATGTCAACCCCCAATACCGAGAGAGACGAATCCTGTCTAACCGTCTCTGCCTCCAAGTGCTTCGGGACTGCACCCAACCACTACCTGTTTGCACGACTCCTTTGAGCAGTGGTAGGGTAGTGATCAAAGTACAGTGGGAACACACTCGAGGCGAAGTGACAGTGTCAAGTCAGCGGACTAAGCTGTACTCATGTCACCTGGGAACTGATAACTGACGATAGGCATAATACCAACTAGTCAGTTCCCGACGAGTCCTGTCCAGTGTACCCGTAACCTAACGAGCACCCGCATACTATCTCAAGTATGACATACTGACGGCTGTGGGACAGACCGTCTCCCACACTAGGATGAGAAGAGCATGCGCTGGTCTACTCCGGAGTATCGATGCCCTGTCTCGATAGTCCTGCGACCAGGGACCTGCATAAGGATGTGCTTATAGATTACCCAGCCCCACTAGTGTGACGGCCATCACATCGCTGGTAATCAAGCAAAGATCCTAAGGGCTCCACTAATGTGTATAGGCGATATACAAAAATAAACACATGTACACATTGAAGTAGAAACAAACCAAGTAGCATACTACTATTTTGAGCAAGATTGTATATACAAGGTGAATATCCCAAGCTTCCATTAAGTAATATACAAACTAGTATGATACAGTAATGGCCTCTAGGGCATATACACTAACAATCTCCCACTTGCACTAAGGCCATGTACTGGCGTATCGAAGACCTATCATCTCGATCAGCCGCTCAAACTGAGTCTGGGGCAGGGCCTTGGTGAATGGATCTGCAGTGTTATCTTCTGAAGCGACTCTCCGAACCTCGATCTCCTGGCGATCTACGATCTCCCTGATCAGGTGATACCGCCTCAAGATGTGCCTGGATCTCTGATGGGACCTGGGTTCCTTTGCTAAAGCTATAGCCCCGTTGTTGTCGCAATACAGAGGTATTGGATCAACAATGGACGGAACCACCTGAAGTTCTTTCAAGAACTTCCTCATCCAGACAGCTTCTTTTGCGGCATCAGATGCAGCGATGTATTCCGCTTCCATCGTCGAGTCTGCAACGGTTTCTTGTTTGGAACTCTTCCAACACACCGCCCCTCCATTGAAGGTAAAGACAAAACCCGACATGGACTTGGAATCATCCTTGTCACTCTGGAAGCTGGAGTCAGCAAAGGCCTCGATCTGGAGGTCTTTTCCGCCATACACCAAGAACATCTCCTTAGTCCTTCTCAGGTACTTGAGAATGTTCTTTACCGCTATCCAGTGTTTCTCCCCAGGGTTTGACTGATACCGTCTTACCACACTCAGTGCATAAGCTACATCCGGTCTGGTACACAACATCGCATACATTATAGAGCCTACCGCAGAAGCGTAGGGTATAATTGACATGCGATCCCTCTCCAAATCAGTCTTGGGAGACATCTCTTTAGAGAGGGTGATCCCGTGACAAGCCGGTAGGTTACCGCGCTTGGAATCCTCCATACTGAATCTTTTCAGTATGGTGTCGATGTGCCTGGACTGTGAAAGTCCTAATATCCTCTTGGATCTATCACGATGGATCCGGATCCCCAGGATGTATGAGGCATCACCCAGGTCTTTCATGGAGAACCTGTGCGACAAGAACCCCTTGACAGATTGTAGCATAGGAATGTCATTTCCTATTAAGAGAATGTCATCCACGTATAAAACGAGGAATACTACAGTTCTCGCTACAAATCTACTATAGATGCATGGTTCATCTGGATTTTTGATAAAGCCAAATTCTTTGACCGTCTCATCAAAGCAGATGTTCCAACTCCGCGATGCCTGCTTTAGTCCATAGATGGACTTAAGCAACTTGCACACCTTTCCGCTGCTCCCACTCTGAATGAAACCCTCTGGCTGGTCCATATAGACACACTCCTCTAAATTTCCATTTAGAAAAGCTGTCTTTACGTCCATTTGCCAGATCTCATAATCGTGGAAGGCAGCAATGGCAAGAAGGATCCGAATGGATTTCAGCATGGCTACTGGAGAAAAGGTTTCGTCATAGTCCAAGCCAGGTCTTTGACGAAAACCCTTTGCTACCAGCCTAGCTTTATAGGTCTCAACCTGTCCATCTACACCAATCTTCCTTTTGAAGATCCACTTGCATCCTACGGGTTTTACCCCGTCTGGAGCAATGTCCAACGTCCATACTTTGTTGGTGTACATGGACTCCATTTCGGTCCGCATTGCATCCAGCCATTTTACTGAGTCAACGCTCTGAACGGCCTGCTGGAAGCTAGTAGGCTCATCATAATCTATGATGCAATCCTCTCTATCCCCGTCTATGAGAAAACCGTAGTATCTCTCGGGCGGATGAGTCTGCCTACTACTCCTGCGGAACGGCGTAGGAATGTCCTGTTCTGTTGAACCCTCTGGTTCCACTAAGCCTTCAGTAAAAGTCTGTGGTTCTGGAACTTCTTCCAGTTCTATTGTGCTCCCACTTATCTGGGTTTCCAAAAACTCAGTTTCCAAGAAGCGGGCATGCTGAGAAACAAAAACCTTTTGCTCCTCAGCGGAATAGAAAAGATACCCCCTGGAGTTCCTTGGGTATCCCACAAACTTACACTGTACTGAACGTGCCTCAAGCTTGTCCGCATGCTGCTTTTTTACAAAAGCTGGACATCCCCATACCTTAAGATACTTAAGACAGGGTTTCTTCCCAGTCCACATCTCATATGGGGTAGTAGGCACAGTCTTGGTGGGAGCCTTGTTCAAGAGATACGCAGCTGCTTCTAGTGCATATCCCCAGAATGATCACGGTAACTCAGCGTTACTCATCATGGACCGAACCATATCCAATAGGGTTCGGTTCCGTCTCTCCGATACACCATTATGTTGCGGAGTGTATGGAGGAGTAAGCTGAGAGAGAATACCATTCTCTTTTAAGTAATTCAGGAATTCGGCACTTAAGTATTCTCCACCTCGATCCGATCTTAGAATCTTGATACTTTTGCCGGTTTGTTTCTCTACTTCATTCTTATACTCCTGGAATTTTCCAAAGGTTTCGGACTTATGTTTCATTAAGAAGACATAACCGTACCTTGAGAAGTCATCCGTAAAAGTAATGAAGTAAGAATAGCCGCTTCGAGCATGTGTAGACATTGGACCGCACACGTCACTGTGTACGAGTCCCAAGAGCTCGCTCGCTCTTACTCCATGTCCAGTAAACGGAGTCTTTGTCATCTTTCCTTTGAGACAGGATTGACAAGTGGCATACGACTGATATTCGAACGCATTCAAATACCCTTCTGTATGTAACTTCGTCAACCTTCTCTTATTGATGTGACCCAGTCTACAATGCCATAAGAAAGTCTGATTTATTTCTGAAGACTTTCTTTTGTGTGTATTCTGGACATTGAAAATCTGTGGTTGGTTCAATACGTATATACCATTACTCAATGTACCGGACCCAATCAAAACTTGATTAAGGTGAATGTTTACAACATTACTTACAAACGCAAATTCATAACCTTCTTTAGAAACTAAAGATACAGAAATGATATTACAAGTTGCGTTGGGTACAAAAAAGCAATTACGCAAAACCAAAACATGTCCATCTGACATTCCCAGGTGATAGTCCCCCACGGCTTTAGCATCCATGCTAGCTCCGTTCGCAACTCTGAGGGTCGTGTCTGTAAGTCCATGCTACCTCTCCCGGTACTTTCGGGCATGCGGAATTTGATAAAAAACGATTTTTACAAAGATGGTACCATGGACTTAAAGCCCGGATCTTGTTAAACATCTAACTAACATCCTAACTAGGAGTTGTTAACTACTCGGTTAGGGGGTTTATACCTAGCTTGTCTTGAACTCCTTCGTCTTCAAGCTCCGATGGTGGTCCGGATTGGCTTCTTCCCGTCGTCTCCTCACGCCGAAGATAGATCCACCTGAAAGCTCCAACCTTTGGCTCCTTCTTCGTTCTTTGAAGAAACTAGTTCACTTGGTTTGCTAAACCTAGTGAACTAGAATGAGTAGAGAAGAGTTTGCATGGGATTTATCTATGGTTCTTAATTCTCAACTCATGAGAGATGTGAACCATAGAGTAAAGAGAGGGAGCAAGAGGAAGAGGGTGAAAGCTAGAGCAAGAGAGCTCAAGAGCAAGAGAGAGAGTGAGCAAGTAAGAATGAGGCTCTCTTTTGTCTTTCACCCTCTCATAATCCAAAGCAATGATCACACATCATACCAATCAAGTGTTATGTGATGGTTGAAGCAACCATAACCATATCATTTCATGCACTTATTTTGCACAAAAGAGCAAGCAAGCAAAAGTCTTTTCCAAGAAATGATAGCTATGGTTATCATGATGGTCAACTAGTCAAGCCTAGTCAACCGGTCAACAAAGTCAACAAGTCAACAAAAGTCAACAAGTCAACAAAGTCAAAAAGTCAACAACCATATCACCATAATACTTAATCAATATAATTGTTAATCTCATATCATATTCTCATTAGGGTTGATCAAAAAGTCAATAGTCAACGGTCAACTGTCAACAACCCTAATGAGAATCCGCTGCCTCTGTCTCCCTGTCAACTGTGCATACACACCCGCATCCGCGTTCCGAGGAACACGAATGCAAACTGGATAAATCCAATCCCATAAGGTACACTAGGATCTGGCTTAAACCAAAGCCCGCTAGTGTAAACTGTCCGGACACTATACGTGCACAAGTGCACGGATGTGACCGAACCCTGTCGCAAAACCATGCGACCTCTACTCTTTTGCCTAAAGGCGAAAAGCTTTCTGTGTAGGACTCTAAAGACTCGACACTACGCTGGCAGAGGGTTTAACCACAGACCGCAAGCGGCACTAGCTGTGCGTAACGGTCCCCAGGTAATGCCGACAAGAAGACCGACGAGGCAAAACCCATCTGAACTCCTACTGAGCCTGAGTGTGACATTCTCCATACAGTCCGGTCTGTTCGTCTGATACATCGCATGGCGGGCCTAGGGGGCGGTAAACGTCAGTCCCCCAATAGCGGTACAAGTCGTGTCGGAGCGAAGCCAAAAACACCCTGAGATAACACTGGAAGCCCACCAGTATATCTCGATTGCCCTGGCCAGGGACTACTCGTGTAATGGCTCTCCTAGACACAACGTGATGTCAACCCCCAATACCGGGAATGACGAATCCTGTCTAACCGTCACTGCCTCCAAGTGCTTCGGGACTGCACCCAAGCACTACCTGTTTGCACGACTCCTTTGAGCCGTGGTAGGGTAGTGATCAAAGCACAGTGGGAACACACTCGAGGCGAAGTGACAGTGTCAAGTCAGCGGACTAAGCTGTACTCATGTCACCTGGGAACTGATAACTGATGATAGGCATAATACCAACTAGTCAGTTCCCGACGAGTCCGGTCCAGTGTACTCGTAACCCAACGAGCACCCGCATACTATCTCAAGTACGACGTACTGACGGCTGTGGGACAGACTGTCTCCCACACTGGGATGAGAAGCGCATGCGCTAGTCTACTCCGGAGTATCGATGCCCTGTCTCGATAGTCCTGCGACTAGGGACCTGCATAAGGATGTGCTTATAGATTACCCAGCCCCACTAGTGTGACTGCCATCACATCGCTGGTAATCAAGCAAAGATCCTAAGGGCTCTACTAATGTGTATAGGCGATATACTAAAATAAACACATGTACACATTGAAGTAGAAACAAACCAAGTAGCATACTACTATTTTGAGCAAGATTGTATATAGAAGGTGAATATCCCAAGCTTCCATTAAGTAATATACAAGCTAGTATGATACAGTAATGGCCTCTAGGGCATATACACTAACAATCTCCCACTTGTACTAAGGCCATGTACTGGCGTATCGAAGACCTATCATCTCGATTAGCCGCTCGAACTGAGTCTGGGGAAAGGCCTTAGTGAATGGATCTGCAGTGTTATCTTCTGATTTTACTCTCTTTACCTCGATCTCCCGGCGATCAATGATCTCCCTGATCAGGTGGAACCGCCTCAAAATGTGCCTGGACTTCTGATGGGACCTTGGTTCCTTCGCTAAAGCTATAGCGCCGTTGTTGTCACAATACAGCGGTATTGGATCAACACTGGTAGGAACCACCTGAAGTTCTGTGAGGAACTTCTTCATCCAGACAGCTTCCTTTGCGGCATCGCAAGCAGCTATGTACTCCGCTTCCATGGTTGAGTCAGCAACGGTTTCCTGCTTGGAACTGTTCCAGCAAACCGCCCCTCCATTGAGGGTAAAGACATAACCCGACATGGACTTGGAGTCATCCATGTCACTCTGGAAGCTGGAGTCAGCAAAGGCCTCAATCTGGAGGTCTTTTCCGCCATACACCAAGAACATCTCCTTAGTCCTTCTCAGGTACTTGAGAATGTTCTTTACTGCTATCCAGTGTTTCTCCCCTGGGTTCGACTGATACCGGCTTACAACGCTCAATGCGTATGCTACATCTGGTCTGGTACATAACATCGCATACATAATAGAGCCTACCGCAGATGCGTAGGGTATTGATGACATGCGAGCCCTTTCCAAATCAGTCTTGGGAGACATCTCTTTGGAGAGGGTGATTCCGTGACAAGCTGGTAGATTACCGCGCTTGGAATCTTCCATACTGAATCGTTTCAGTATGGTGTCGATGTACCTTGACTGTGAAAGTCCCAACATCCTCTTAGATCTATCACGATAGATCTGGATCCCCAGAATGTAGTTGGCATCGCCCAGGTCCTTCATGGAGAACCTCTGTGACAAGAATCCTTTGACTGACTGTAGCATAGGAATATCATTTCCTATTAGGAGAATGTCATCGACGTACAAGACGAGGAATACCACATTTCTCCCTATAATCTTACTGTAAATGCATGGTTCATCTGGGTTTTTGATAAAGTTGAATTCTTTGACAGTATCATCAAAGCAGATGTTCCAACTCCGCGATGCCTGCTTAAGTCCATAGATGGACTTGAGCAACTTGCACACTTTACCGCTGCTCCCACTCTGAATGAATCCCTCTGGCTAATCCATATAGACGCACTCTTCTAAATTTCCATTTAGGAAAGCCGTCTTTACGTCCATCTGCCAGATCTCATAATCGTGGAAGGCAGCAATGGCAAGAAGGATCCGAATGGATTTAAGCATGGCTACCAGAGAAAAAGTCTCGTCATAGTCCAAACCAGGTCTTTGACGAAAACCCTTTGCAACGAGCCTAGCTTTATAGGTTTCAACCTGCCCATCTACACCAATCTTCTTTCTAAAGATCCATTTGCAGCCTACGGGTTTTACCCCTTCTGGAGCAAAGTCCAAAGTCCAAACTTTGTTGGTGTACATGGACTCCATCTCGGTCCGCATTGCATCCAGCCATTTTACCGAGTCACCGCTCTGAATGGCTTGCTGGAAGCTAGTAGGCTCATCATAATCTATGATGCAATCCTCTCTATCCCCGTCTATGAGAAAACCGTAGTATCTCTCGGGCGGATGAGACTGCCTACTACTCCTGCGGAGCGGCGTAGGAATGTCCGGTTCCCCTGAACCTCCTGGTTCTACTAAGGTTTCAGTAATAGCTTGTGGTTCTGGAATTTCTTCCAGTTCTATTGCGCTCCCACTTATCTGATTTTCTAAAAACTCAGTTTCCAAGAAGCGGGCATGACGAGAAACAAGGACTTTTTGCTCCTCTGCGTAATAGAAAAGATACCCCTTGGAGTTCTTTGGGTATCCCACAAACTTGCACTGTACTGAGCGTGCCTCGAGCTTGTCCGCATGCTGCTTTTTTACAAAAGCCGGACATCCCCATGTCTTAAAGGATTTAAGACAGGGTTTCTTCCCACTCCACATCTGATATGGTATGGTAGGCACTGTCTTAGTAGGAACTTGGTTCAAGAGATGTGCAGCTGTTTCTAGTGCAAAACCCCAGAAAGATCGCGGTAACTCAGCCTTACTCATCATGGAACGAACCATATCTAATAGGGTTCGATTCCTCCTTTCCGATACACCGTTGTATTGTGGTGTGTATGGTGGAGTACGCTGAGAGAGAATTCCATTCTCTTTTAAGTAGTCCAGAAACTCGGCACTCAAGTATTCACCTCCTCGATCCGATCTTAGGATCTTGATACTTTTGCCTGTTTGTTTTTCTACTTCATTCTTATATTCCCGAAATTTCTCAAAGGCCTCGGATTTGTGCTTCATTAAGAAGACATGTCCATACCTAGAGAAATCATCTGTGAAATTAATGAAGTATGAATAACCGCTTCGCGCATGTGTAGACATTGGACCACACACGTCACTGTGTATAAGTCCCAAGAGCTCGCTCGCTCTTACTCCGTGTCCAGTGAACGGAGTCTTTGTCATCTTTCCCATGAGACAAGATTCACAAGTGGCATAAGACTGGTACTCGAACGGATCCAAGTATCCTTCTTTATGTAACTTAGTCAACCGTGTCTCATTGATGTGACCCAGTCTACAATGCCACAAGAAAGCCTGATTTAATTCTGGAGACTTTCTTTTAAGTGTGTTCTGGACACTGAATATCTGAGCTTGATTCAATACGTATATACCGTTATTTAATGTACCTGACCCAATCAGTGCTTGATTTAGGTGGATGTTTACTACATCGCTTACAAAAGCAAAATCATATCCTTCCTTAGAAAGTAAGGATACAGATATGATATTACAAGTCGCACCTTGTACATACAAACAGTCACGCAGAATCAATATCTGCCCAGTTGTCAGTCCTAGGTGATATTCCCCTACGGATACAGCATCCATGCTCATTCCGTTAGCAACCCTGAGAGTCATATCACCTTTCCTGATAACCCTATGGTTTCTCAGACCCTGTAACGAATTACAGATATGAGATCCTGATCCGGTATCCAATACCCAGGAAATAGGGTTAACTGACAAACAGTTCTCAATTACAAACACACTCGAAGCCGAAGCCACAACATGCTTCGAATTCTGGCTACTGGCTTTACAAGCCCTGCAATCTCTCTGCCATAGTTCATTCCCGTTACAATAGGAACGTCCCTCTTTTACTATATCCAGTCCTGAAACTTTTGCCCTTGCTTTTCCTTTTTCTTCCCTGGTTTCTTTCAGGGTATAAGCAGAGGGCAGGGACTGTAGAATTAGGTCAGTACTTGACCCATTCTCCAACGTGGTCTCCAGGTCCGTGAGCTCAAAATAGCTGGTATCTGTAAGGACGTTGCCCCCTACAGATGACCCGACAGCCAACCTCGCTTGAAGCAATTCGTTCGAGGTCTCATATCTTGCGATACGAGATTGCTCTCCATATAAAACTTTGTTATGGAGGAAGATAGAAACTGAGTCCATCTTCTCGTGCTGCCTCTGGTTTGCACCATCAACTGAGGCTAACACGAGGCACTTGGCTTTCGCACAATCCTTTTCCGATGTTCTGCGGATGTGAACATCCTTGACAGGGGAAACTGGACCTGAGACAGCAGGGATTTGATTAGTTAAGAGGTGTCCCAGCTTGTCACGGGCAATGGACATCTGGACAGACCTTTGTCAGTCATAACAGTCAGGTTCAGTCATCTTTTTTATCTAGATGTAACCTAGGTGTGGTCACAGGGTCGCTGCAATTAAGAGAGAGAGAAGAAAACACTCAGCATGATACTCTTGCAAGTTTAGAATGGTTTTTAGTTTGTCTAAACAGGATGGCTCCCACTGTTTCTCGAATCCCTCCTCAAACCATAAAGGAAGAATTAGTCGGGATCAATCCCACCGCTCAATACTTGCTTAACCTTTCAGCCAGGCCAGTGTCGGTACTTCGAGGGAGGTTTTCCAACGCTTTCGTGAAGTTCCTTAATTTAAGAACCTCTTTTCCCTGGGGGCGTAGCCCCGCTAACACCTTTCTTGGCACCTACTAGGTTTATAGCATTGATCGATTAGTGAGAAATTTCCCGAGGAGTAGAATATACTCACAGTAGGATCGGGATCCAAATATCATCGCGTGACGAAACTGAAGGAATCCTACCAAAATCATCACACTCCAAATGGTATGCAAAATCTAGCAAGTTTCAGTACTTATGAAACTCCCGATGTGGATTTTTGCCCCATGCTCTTATGACCTTGACTAAGGCCAACAAATCATAAGTCACATGTCAAGTTCTACCCGTCGTTGTCCAGGTTAATTTGAACCCATCCGTATATACCCTTGACTATGGCCAACAAAGTAATACGACTGTCCCAAACCAACGCATCTATCTATGCAACATATGAATACCCAACAGCTACCAATCACTGTGCCTTGACTAAGGCCAACAAACACAGCTTGAATACTGTCGAATATTCATATGAAACGACGGAGGGCTACGAATGGTTTTTGGCGAAACCGTGAACGTAGTGAACTTGATTTAGTCGATGGAACGAGATAGCTTATAAATGGAGTGGCTCAAACTCCGCATTTTAAAAGTTTGTTTTGAAAAGAACCGAGTGGTTTTTCGAAAGTGTTCCAACGACTTATACTTGGTTTATATTCTTGCATTAGTTCTTTTAATGCGTGTTTTGCTTGCATTAGTTCTTTTAATGCGTGATATTCTTGCATTAGTTCTTTTAATGCGTCCCATCATTTAATCCTACCATTGCAGAAAACAACCAAAATATGACGTACGCTTATGCCATTCGCATTCGCCACTGGGCCCCGTCATTACCCGTTAGGTTACTTAACTAATGACAGAGCGGGGGCTGGGCTAGCGCGTCTGTAAAACATAAGCAACGCCTAAATAATATCATATATAGATATACTGCAATGATAAACATTTCAGATCACAGATGAATACATTGGATATACTAGGAATCTGTAATTCGTACGAGCCTGTAACGAACGACAGATTACACGGTCGCGGTGAATAGCCAATACCCCACCCAAGACCCCTACGGGTGCGGCAAACTACCCGCCAAGTACCCGAAGCGTAGCAACCTCCCTCATCTCCATGAGTAGGCCACTCGACACTTCGGCATACCCGGTAGTTTGTGCACCCCCTCCATGGGTCTATCCTAGGAGCAAAAACGGTAAAAAAGAAATTATACAATGACGGCTACAACCCCGACCCGGTTGTGCGGCCATACAAATAATTATTACATCAATTTATAAATTTACATGAATTGAAAGAAAAGAAAACTCTCGTCTCACAACCCCCGGCTATTCACCCGCGACAATCCAACATATTCATATACACATTCCAGCAACATTACAGATCACAGATTTGTATAACCCCCACTAATCGACACATAGCGATTAGTAGACGTTCAATACAAATATCACATTACAGAAAAACCCGTTAGCTTAAGTCTTTTAGAAGTTCGATCAAAAATACGGATTTTCGGGACCCCAAAATAAAATTTTCGTTCTGGAAAATCTGGGCAGAAAATATATATTCCAAAAATCACAAAATACCCCTGCAAGTACACTGTAGCAAAGAAACACCAGAGAGGGGCCAAGGAGGCCGCGGAACCGCGGCAATAGGAAGCTATTGCCGCGTTTCCGCGGTCGTTTAGGGGGATCTCTTGGTGATTTTTCTACAGTGGCTTTTAAAAACCCTGAGCCGATTTTAGGTGTGAAAATAATCAAATTTTGAACAGTATAAAAATCGACAGAAACTCGAATTTTTGGGGTTCATTTTCCGGACTTTTTCTTTGATCGATCTTCTAGTTACTTGCTAACATGTTAGATAGAGTTTAACCTGTCTCTGATACCACTGTAAGTCCATGCTACCTCTCCCGGTACTTTCGGGCATGCGGAATTTGATAAAAAACGATTTTTACAAAGATGGTACCATGGACTTAAAGCCCGGATCTTGTTAAACATCTAACTAACATCCTAACTAGGAGTTGTTAACTACTCGGTTAGGGGGTTTATACGTAGCTTGTCTTGAACTCCTTCGTCTACAAGCTCCGATGGTGGTCCGGATTGGCTTCTTCCCGTCGTCTCCTCACGCCGAAGATAGATCCACCTGAAAGCTCCAACCTTTGGCTCCTTCTTCGTTCTTTAAAGAAACTAGTTCACTTGGTTTGCTAAACCTAGTGAACTAGAATGAGTAGAGAAGAGTTTGTATGGGATTTATCTATGGTTCTTGATTCTCAACTCATGAGAGATGTGAACCATAGAGTAAAGAGAGGGAGCAAGAGGAAGAGGGTGAAAGCTAGAGCAAGAGAGCTCAAGAGCAAGAGAGAGAGTGAGCAAGTAAGAATGAGGCTCTCTTTTGTCTTTCACCCTCTCATAATCCAAAGCAATGATCACACATCATACCAATCAAGTGTTATGTGATGGTTGAAGCAACCATAACCATATCATTTCATGCACTTATTTTGCACAAAAGAGCAAGCAAGCAAAAGTCTTTGCCATGAAATGATAGCTATGGTTATCATGATGGTCAACTAGTCAAGCCTAGTCAACCGGTCAACAAAGTCAACAAGTCAACAAAAGTCAACAAGTCAACAAAGTCAAAAAGTCAACAACCATATCACCATAATACTTAATCAATATAATTGTTAATCTCATATCATATTCTCATTAGGGTTGATCAAAAAGTCAACAGTCAACGGTCAACTGTCAACAACCCTAATGAGAATCCGCTGCCTCTGTCTCCCTGTCAACTGTGCATACACACCCGCATCCGCGTTCCGAGGAACACGAATGCAAACTGGATAAATCCAATCCCATAAGGTACAATAGGATCTGGCTTAAACCAAAGCCCGCTAGTGTAAACTGTCCGGACACTGTACGTGCACAAGTGCACGGATGTGACCGAACCCTGTCGCAAAACCATGCGACCTGTCGCAAAACCATGCGACCTCTACTCTTTTGCCTAAAGGCGAAAAGCTTTCTGTGTGGGACTCTAAAGACTCGACACTACGCTGGCAGTGGGTTTAACCACAGACCGCAAGCGGCACTAGCTGTGCGTAACGGTCCCCAGGTAATGCCGACAAGAAGACCGACGAGGCGAAACCCATCTGAACTCCTACTGAGCCTGAGTTTGACATTCTCCGTACAGTCCGGTCTGTTCGTCTGATACATCGCATGGCGGGCCTAGGAGGCGGTAAACGTCAGTCCCCCAATAGCGGTACAAGTCGTATCGGAGCGAAGCCCAAAACACCCTGAGATAACACTGGAAGCCCACCAGTATATCTCGATTGCCCTGGCCAGGGACTACTCGTGTAATGGCTCTCCTAGACACAGCGCGATGTCAACCCCCAATACCGAGAGAGACGAATCATGTCTAACCGTCACTGCCTCCAAGTGCTTCGGGACTGCACCCAACCACTACCTGTTTGCATGACTCCTTTGAGCCGTGGTAGGGTAGTGATCAAAGCACAGTGGGAACACACTCGAGGCGAAGTGACAGTATCAAGTCAGCGGACTAAGCTGTACTCATGTCACCTGGGAACTGATAACTGACGATAGGCATAATACCAACTAGTCAGTTCCCGACGAGTCCTGTCCAGTGTACTCATAACCCAACGAGCACCCGCATACTATCTCAAGTACGACGTACTAACGGCTGTGGGACAGACTGTCTCCCACACTGGGATGAGAAGCGCATGCGCTAGTCTACTCCGGAGTATCGATGCCCTGTCTCGATAGTCCTGCGACTAGGGACCTGCATAAGGATGTGCTTATAGATTACCCAGCCCCACTAATGTGACTGCCATCACATCGCTGGTAATCAAGCAAAGATCCTAAGGGCTCTACTAATGTGTATAGGCGATATACTAAAATAAACACATGTACACATTGAAGTAGAAACAAACCAAGTAGCATACTACTATTTTGAGCAAGATTGTATATACAAGGTGAATATCCCAAGCTTCCATTAAGTAATATACAAGCTAGTATGATACAGTAATGGCCTCTAGGGCATATACACTAACAATGTCACCTGCCTTCAAAACCCTACGGTTTCTCAACGCCTGCAAAGAATTACAGATATGAGATCCTGATCCGGTATCCAATACCCAGGAAGTAGAGTTTATTGAAAGACAGTTTTCAATAACATACACACCTGAAGCTGAAGCTGCAACCTGCTTCAATTCCTGTGTTCTGGCCTTCCAGGCCCTGCAATCATTCTTCCAGTGTCCTTTCTTATGACAATAGAAGCATTCTTCCTTATCCACAAGCTTCCCCGCTTTCTTTGTTGCTTTAGCTTTTCCCTTCGTATCCACTTTACTAACACCGCCCCTTGGTTTGGCGGGGGCTTTCTTCTTCTTTCCCTTGGCTTTCGCCTTGGACCTAGAAGAAGATGATCCTCCTACAAACAAAGTGGATGTTTCCCTACCTTTCTGTAGGGTGCCCTCTGCGCTCCTCAGCATGTTGAGGAGCTCTGAAAGTTCAACCTCTTTTTCTTGTAAGTTGAAGTTCAGTATGAACTGGGCGTAAGTGGAAGGAAGGGACTGGAGAACTATGTCCGTATAGAGTTCACTCTCCAATGTGGTCCCTAGGTCCGCGAGCTCCTCAATGTAGCCGATCATCTTTAGCACGTGCTCGGCTACTGATCCGACGGCCATTCTTGCCGAAAATAACTTCTTCGACGCTTCGTATCTTGCGATACGAGATTGCTCTCTATACAGTTCTTTTGTATGGAGAAATATGGATTCATGGTCCATATTCTCGTGCCTCCTCTGATGTTCGTTGTCCATCGAGGCAAGTACGAGGCACTTGGCCTTCGCGCTATCAATCTCCCAAGTCTTGCGGATTTCCTTATCCGCGACGCTGGAAGTGGGACCAGGGACAGGGGGAGCTTTGGTGGTAAGAAGATACCCCAGCTTGTCGTAAGTGATTGCTATCTTGACATTCCTGAGCCAATCTTTGTAGTTTGGCCCTGTCAGTTTGTTTTTATCTAGAAGTAACTTAAGTCCAGTCATGTCGATTGGTCGCTGCAATTAGGAGAGAGAAGAAGAAACACTCAGCATGATACTCTTGCAAGTTTAGAGTGGTTTTTAGTTTGTCTAAACAGGATGGCTCCCACTGTTTCTCGAATCCCTCCTCAAACCATAAAGGAAGAATTAGTCGGGATCAATCCCACCGCACAATACTTGCTTAACCGTTCAGCCAGGCCGGTGTCGGTACTTCGAGGGAGGTTTTCCAACGTTTTCGCGAAGTTCCTTAATTAAAGAACCTCTTTTCCCTGGGGGCGTAGCCCCGCTAACACCTTTCTAGGCACCTACTAGGTTTATAGCATTGATCGTTTAGTGAGAAATTTCCCGAAGAGTAGCATATACTCACAGTAGGATCGGGATCCAAATATCATCGCGTGACGAAACTGAAGGAATTCTACCAGAATCATCACACTCCAAATGGTATGCAAATCTAGCAAGTTTCAGTACTTATGAAACTCCCGATGTGGATTTTTGCCCCATGCTCTTATGACCTAGACGAAGGTCAACAAATCATAAGTCACATGTCAAGTTCTTCCCGTCATTATCTAGGTTAATTTGAATCCACCCGTATATACCCTTGACGAAGGTCAACAAGGTAATGCGAATGTCCCAAACCAACGCATCTATCTATGCTACATATGAATACCCAACAGCTACCAATCACTATGCCTTGACGAAGGTCAACCAACACAGCTTGAATACTATTGAATATTCATACGAAACGACGGAGGGCTACGAATGGTTTTGGCGAAACAGTGAACGTAGTGAACTTGATATAGTCGATGGAACGAGATATCTTTTAAAAGGAGTGGCTCAAGCTCCGCATTTAAAAGTTGGTTTTGAAAAGAACCGAGTGGTTTTTCGAAAGTGTTCCAACGACTTTAACTTGGTTTATTATCTAGCATTAGTTCTTTTAATGCGTGATATTCTTGCATTAGTTCTTTTAATGCATCCCATCATTTAATCCTACCATTGCAGAAAACAACCAAAATATGACGTACGCTTATGCCATTCGCATTCGCCACGGGGCCCCGTCATTACCCGTTAGGTTACTTAACTAACGACAGAGCGGGGGCTGGGCTAGCGCGGCTGTAAAACATAAGCAACGCCTAAATAATATCATATATAGATATACTGCAATGATAAACATTTCAGATCACAGATGAATACATTGGATATACCAGGAATCTGTAATTCGCACGAGCCTGTAACGAAAAACAGATTACACGGTCGCGGTGAATAGCCAAATACCCCACCCAAGACCCCTACGGGTGCGGCAAACTACCTGCCAAGTACCCGAAGCGTAGTGACCTCCCTCATCTCCATGAGTAGGCCACTCGACACTTCGGCATACCCGGTAGTTTGTGCACCCCCTCCATGGGTCTATCCTAGGAGCAAAAAAAGTAAAAAGAAATTATACAATGACGGCTACAACCCCGACCCGGTTGTGCGGCCATACAAATAATTATTACATCAATTTACAAATTTACATGAGTTGAAAGAAAAGAAAAACTCTCGTCTCACAACCCCCGGCTATTCACCCGCGACAATCCAACATATTCATATACACATTCCATCAACATTACAGATCACAGATTTGTATAACCCCCACTAATCGACATATAGCGATTAGTAGACGTTCAATACAAATATCACATTACAGGAAAAACCCGTTAGCTTAAGTCTTTTAGAAGTTCGATCAAAAATACGGATTTTCGGGACCCCAAAATAAAATTTTCGTTCTGGAAAATCTGGGTTGAAAATATATATTCCAAAAATCCCAAAATACCCCCATAAGCACACTGTAGCAAAGAAACACCAGAGAGGGGGCAAGGAGGCCGCGGAACCGCGGCAATAGCAAGCTATTGCCGCGTTTCCGCGGTCTTTTAGGGGGATCTCTTGGTCATTTTTCTACAGTGGCTTTTAAAAACCCTGAGCCGATTTTAGGTGTTAATATAATCAAATTTTGAACAGTAAAAAAATCGACAGAAACTCGAATTTTTGGGGTTCGTTTTCGGGACTTTTTCTTTGATCGATCTTCTTGTTACTTGCTAACATGTTAGATAGAGTTTAACTAGGCTCTGATACCACTGTAAGTCCATGCTACCTCTCCCGGTACTTTCGGGAATGCGGAATTTGGTAAAAAACGATTTTTATGGAGGTGGTAACATGGACCTAAAACCCGGATCTTGGTTAAACATCTATCTAACAACCCAACTACGAGTTTCTAGCTACTCGGTTAGGGGGTTATACCTTGCTTGTCTTGAACTCCTTCGTCTTCAAACTCCGATGGTGGTCCGGGTTGGCTTCTTCCCGTCATCTCCGTACGCCGAAGATAGATCCACCTGAAAGCTCCAACCTTTGGCTCCTTCTTCGTTCTTTGAAGAAACTAGTTCACTCGGTTTGCTAAACCTTGTGAACTAGAATGAGTAGAGAATAGTTTGTGTGGGATTTTATCTATGGTTCTTGATTCTCAACTCATGAGACAAGAGAACCATAGATTAAAGAGAGGGAAAAAGAGCAAGAGGGTGAGAGCAAAAGGAGAGCTCAAGAACAAGAGAGAGAATGAGCAACTCTTTTGTCTCTCACCCTCTCATAATCCAAAGTCATGATAACTCATCATACTAAAAAAGACTTATGTGATGGTTGAAGCAACCATAACCATATCATTTCATGCACTCATTTTACACAAATGAGCAAGCAAACAAAAGTCTTTGCCATGAAATGATGGCTATGGTTATCATGATGGTCAACTAGTCAAGCCTTGTCAACCGATCAACAAAGTCAACAAGTCAACAAAAGTCAACAAGTCAACAAGTCAACAAAAGTCAACAAGTCAACAAAGTCAACAAAAGTCAACAACCATGTCACCATAATACTTAATTAATATAATAGTTAATCACATATCATATTCTCATTAGGGTTGAACAAAAAGTCAAATAGTCAACGGTCAACTGTCAACAACCCTAATGAGAATCCGCTGCCTCTGTCTCCCTGTCAACTGTGCATACGCACCCGCATCCGCGTTCCGAGGAACACGCATGCACACTGGATAAATCCAATCCCAAAAGGTACACTAGGATCTGGCTTAAACCAAAGCCCGCTAGTGTAAACTGTCCGGACACTGTACGTGCACAAGTGCACGGATGTGACCGAACCCTGTCGCAAAACCATGCGACCTGTCGCAATACCATGCGACCTCTACTCTTTTGCCTAAAGGCGAAAAGCTTTCTGTGTGGGACTCTAAAGACTCGACACTACGCTGGCAGTGGGTTTAACCACAGACAGCAAGCGGCACTAGCTGTGCGTAACGGTCCCCAGGTAGTGCTGACAAGAAGACCGACGAGGCGAAACCCATCTGAACTCCTACTGAGCCTGAGTGTGACATTCTCCGTACAGTCCGGTCTGTTCGTCTGATACATCGCATGGAGGACCTAGGGGGCGGTAAACGTCAGTCCCCTAATAGCGGTACAAGTCGTGCCGGAGCGAAGCCCAAAACACCCTGAAATAACACTGGAAACCAACCAGTATATCTCGTTTGCCCTGACCAGGGACTACTCGTGTAATGGCTCTCCTAGACACAGCGCGATGTCAACCCCCAATACCGGGAGAGACGAATCCTGTCTAACCGTCTCTGCCTCCAAGTGCTTCGGGACTGCACCCAACCACTACCTGTTTGCACGACTCCTTTGAGCCGTGGTAGGGTAGTGATCAAAGTACAGTGGGAACACACTCGAGACGAAGTGACAGTGTCAAGTCAGCGGACTAAGCTGTACTCATGTCACCTGGGAACTAATAACTGACGATAGGCATAATACCAACTAGTCAGTTCCCGACGAGTCCTGTCCAGTGTACGCGTAACCTAACGAGCACCCGCATACTATCTCAAGTACGACGTACTGACGGCTGTGGGACAGACCGTCTCCCACACTGGGATGAGAAGCGCATGCGTTGGTCTACTCCGGAGTATCGATGCCCTATCTCGATAGTCCTGCGACCAGGGACCTGCATAAGGATGTGCTTATAGATTACCCAGCCCCACTAGTGTGACGGCCATCACATCGCTGGTAATCAAGCAAAGATCCTAAGGGCTCCACTAATGTGTATAGGCGATATACAAAAATAAACACATGTACACATTGAAGTAGAAACAAACCAAGTAGCATACTACTATTTTGAGAAAGATTGTATATATAAGGTGAATATCCCAAGCTTCCATTAAGTAATATACAAACTAGTATGATACAGTAATGGCCTCTAGGGCATATACACTAACAGTGTTCGATTGGCTATAACCGGAAATCCCTGGCCAGGGTTGCTGAGATTTACTGGTAAGTGTTATCAGTAGTTTCTCGATTTGTTATAGACCTCATATCGACACGACTTGTCAAGCTATTGGGGTCTGACGTTTACCACCCCTAGGCGAGATATGCGACATATCAGACGAACAGACCGGACTGTACGGTAAGTGTTACTGGTTGGATTCACAGGAGTGTGAGCGGGCTTGCTCGTCGATCTTCTGATCGCTCAATACCCGGGTGGCCGTTACGTTTAGCAGACCGCTTGCGGCTTGTGGGTGTTTGATATGATCATCACCTGCTGCCGGCGTATTGACGAGTCTTTAGAGTCCTACACAGAGGTTTCCTGGCTCAAGCGAAACGAAATAGGAGCGCATATGAGATATGTGCGGGACCGAGAATAATGCGTGTATGTGATACCGTATTTTATTCTCGCGATGAATGTATCGATATGGTTGTATGCGATATAACCTAGTTATCGAATCAAGGATTGAT
The DNA here is from genome assembly GCA_030015575.1 of Agapanthus africanus. Lineage (NCBI taxonomy): Eukaryota > Viridiplantae > Streptophyta > Magnoliopsida > Asparagales > Amaryllidaceae > Agapanthus > Agapanthus africanus. Next base: position 225,629,147 of record JASDDO010000029.1, read on the forward strand.
TCGGTAAGCCGATACATAGGATACTAGTCGGTTATATGCGATATGACCGGATCGTTAAATCAAGTGTTGATTTAATGATTTAATGTATAATTATATATTTGATATATTACTTTGCATTAACTAGTATTGGTTCACTTTAAATGGATTTTCTCACTTGTTGTACACAAGTTGTATATGTGATATACTTTTGTGCACATGATTGTATCATGTTTGATGATACATGCTTATTTGGTTAAGTGTAAAGAATTAAACCATGGTTAAACTAATGATTAGGGTTTTGTTTATCCATTACTTATTTATTCATTTATTTATTTGTTTATTCATTTTGGAAAAGATAAGAAAAGATTGGTGGCTTTATTTGTAGTTTTGTTAAAGCTTCATGAAGCTTTGACCTAGTCCACCATTCTTGTCTCTTGCTTAACCCTAACCATCATAACTAACCATAGTCTATTCTCTACACTTAACTAAGGTTAGAATATGATAAGAATCAATTCTTTTTCAATTATTTAAAAACACTTATCATATTCTTTCTTCATCTTCTTCTTCATGAGCAAGAAAGAAAAGCTTGCCTCATCAATGGCAAGTGATGAAATCATGTGAGAAATCCAATTCTAAAGTGAACCCACTTCCTATTTCTTCATCCTCTACCTCTTGCCAAGTAGTATAGGGTGTTTTCTTCACAAGTTTCACGACTTGGTGAAGTGGGAGCTTGATCTTGTGATGCCTCGACGTAGATCATCTTCGGCATCGTAGTCGATGACCTAGCCCGCCCATTTCTCCGATGAAGCCAACTCTAGAGCCCGGGATTTGATTTGGACAGCAAGGGGACTTCATCGCGGAGCTATGGAGGTGGAGAACCGGATCTACAAAGGTTGTATTTCCGTTCACTTAGAGTAAAGTCGTTTACTTGTATTTGTTTCGCCTAAAAATCTAGTTAACGATCCGTATTAGGGTTTCTCGGCACTTGTAATTTTTGAAATTGGCATGGTTGATGCCTTGTGAGACCTCATTAGTGTGCCTAGGAACCCTACATATATAACTTTTTGCGGTTTTCCCCCAAATCCAGAAAATCTCATGGAAATCCGAATCCAAATCATCAATAGCATGTAAAACCATGAATATAGGCATGAGAATCCATGAATGCAGCATAACAATGAATAACAATATGCATAAAGTAGCAAGTAATAACTACAATGTCTAAACTAGCATATAAGGCAAGTATACTAATATCATGTCTAAACTATGAGCTAACAACCTATGTCAATGAAATAGTACTTTCTAAAGTGTTCGTGACATGGCAATTACCGATGAAGATGTGTGTGAGCCGGCAAGTAAGTGTGCGTAGAACATACGCATCATCGGTAATGGTGCTGGTGTCCTAATAGCATGATATCAATAATGGAATATGAATCATAATATAAACATGCGATGCGGGGCGAACAGCAATAATGCCCGGGAGCTGAATACTAAACACAAAGAAAACTAATCTGCATTTAATATAAATCTAGTCTAACAACTACACTAAACTATAGGGCTGAGCTAATAGGCTAACTAAATGTAAGGAAACCGCCTAACATATGAGTCGATACATACATACATACATATATATATATATATATATATATATATATTAGTCGGTGATCCCGCCTCGATAATATCACATCCGATACCATATCTATAATCAGTTATTCCCAAGTCAAGAGTGCGGATCAAACATCAATATATAGCTCGTACGTAAATCCATCGTACGGCATCCCAAATCTGGGTACAGGTCAAATATCACATTATTCATGTGGTATCCTCTTATTAAAATCATGATCCGGGTTACTGACCTACGTCTAGTACAAAACTGATACCACATATGAAATGCATGTGTGTGTATGAAAACACCACGCCTAAAGAAAATGCTAAAATACCATGTCGTATCACAAATACGGACTATATCACATCACCAATCTCATGGTCTCAAGCCCAATCTCATCGACTCATCTCCAATCCCAAGTACTATCCTCATAATCCATGTATATGCATCCGTATATATATATACCTAGTCCTATACCCAAGTGTATATATATATATATATACATATCCCCATATACGCACATGTAAGATATATGTATGCAAATGCGGGTGTACGGGTGGGTGTGAACCTATTCTAGGGTTCACGACCAAGAAGTTATGCTAGTTTACTTCTAATTACCCTACACTAAACCATGACCATAAGATCATACCTTGATAATCATCCTCGTATCATAAAACACCTATAACATATATATATCATCAACTATAATACGGACTGCGGGGGTGCTGTACGCCATCCACTCGACTTCCCCCGTAGATAAAATCTACTCACCTGATCTGCGCTCGCCGGTGCCGACGTCGCTACGCGCTTGCTTGTCGTCTCGAAGTCCACCTGGGGTACCTACATGTCACCACGTATCGTAACGCATAAAAACCAAATCTAAAGTTGAAACGGTATACGAAAACCAATTCGGCACGCGTATCTTGCATAGGTCAAACATATCATCTACACATGCAAGAATATCCAAACCAACACTCGATGTCGATGTACAAACGTCAAACTATCGAGAAAACCCAAACACACCAATCATGATTTCAAAACCCACTAATTTTATAAGAAATAGGGTTTAATTCATCAAAACCATAAAATTAAACAAATCGTTTTATTTTCCAAAAACCTAGTTAGCACAAATTCCCATTTCGGTACGAAACTTGATGTTTTACCCAAACTAAATATTTTAATGATTCTAATGGCCAAAATGCTCACTTAATATCATAATTAGGTCATACAAATCACCTCCATATTTTTAATCTCACTAATTATCATTAACTCAAAATTTAAGTTTGCAACAAATATCGATTTTAACACTTTTTAAAAGCAAAATTCACAATTTTACAATTAAGCTTGGTTTTGCATATACAAAAGTATTAAAACATAATTTATAATGTTAATAATGCCATGAAACCCTAATTAGAATTTTATCTCACCAAATATATATATTTTTAAAACTAGTTTGCAATTTATACACTTATTACAGATTTAAATCAACAAATATGCAAACTAGAAACTAGATTAGTTTTAGGAAGCAATTACATGTTAATCTACTCATTTTAACGATGGCTACATGATAAGAACCCTAATTGCAATTCAAAACCCTTTCTTGAATTTTCTAAATAAGCAAATAAAGCTAATTAAACACCTAATTAGCTTCACTTGAAGTATGATAGCAACAATTAAGTAACTAATCAATAATCAAACCATGGGACAAAGATTTATACCTCACAAAACTTGTAGATCTACATGCAGCCTAGCCTCCCAAATTATCTTCTATGCCCTAAGATCCATGCTAGATGGGCTAAAGAATAATGGGTAAGTGTTGGATTTGGATTTAGCTTTGATTTTTTTGTGGATTTGAAGCATTTTTGTTGAATTTTTTGATGAGAAATGAGAAGGGGAAATGAAGGGGCTGCTGCTGTTGGAGAGGGAAAAGAGCTCGGCCACAATGGGGGGAGTGAGAGGAGAGAGAGTGAGGTGGGAAAAAAGTCATCTAGTCAACCCAAGGTCAAAGTCATACCTCTTTTTAACTTCTTTCCTTACTCTTTCCTTTTTCTTTTCTCTTTTCTTTTCTCATGAAGTGTGAAGTGTGTGGGTGAGGGGAAGCCATGTCCTTGTGTGTGTGTGTGGGTGAGTGGGTTGGGAAAGGATAAATGTTATACCCCAAATTCCAATAATAATTTTCCCTAATTAAATGTATTAATAACGGCTTAAAATAATATTAAAATAATTAATTTCGAAAAAAAATTCAGAAAATTTGAAATTTCACCAGTGGCTCAATAAACACCAAATACTAGCAATTACATCGCTAGAATATGTATATTTACTTTTATAATAAATATATTTGTATTTTGACTTTTTATAGAAAACCCCCTCATTTTACCGATTTTCCGAAATTTCACCGAAACAATTTTCAAAACATTACACGTACTGCTAGTACTTTTGACCAGCATATAGGTTAACCCTGTGAGGGATTGACCTTAAAGTGTTTCAGAATAATCGGATATAATCCTAACCTACTGCCAGTGTATTGTCGAGTCTTTAGAGTCCTACACAGAGGGTTTTCTGGCTCAGGCGAAACTATGTAGTGTGCGTATGGCAATATGTATGGGAGTTCGATTAAATTCGTGTGATTGATAGACTTACTTTAATCGGACGTTTTGTTAATACTAGCAGGTTTGAAAAATAGCCGAATTATAACATATATATGATATGTGAGCTAGTATTATCTCTCTCATTTTATCTTTTTTGGCATTTGTATCTTGATACGAATTCGACCATTTGTATCTTGATACGAATACTAGTATATGTATTTGATACATATATGGGTTTATTTATGCACGCACGTGTGTGTGTTACATATCTTCTCTTTTCTTTTTGGATGCTTGATGGAGTGTGTAGAAGGGTGAGTCATATGGTGAGTCATGTGTGTGAGTCGCCCATGCTCCTCCCTCTCCCCAAACGCAAAAGAAGAGAGAGAGAAAGAAGACTTGATTATTTTTCCTCTTTCTTTCATCTTCTTTGCTAGCTTCTAATAGGAAAAGAAAAATAGAAAAGAGAGAGAGAGCAAAAGATAACAAACTACATCCCTTGATATATTTTCCTAGAAAGAAGATAAGTCAAGTTGTTTCACAACGGAGATCCATTTGGTGAAGCTAGAGCTTGAATCCAGATTCTTTCGCATGGATCATCTTCGGCAAAAGTCGATCGGCTTGCAAGCTCGATCCATACCAAGTGGAGGCTAGAAGGGGTCTTCCTTAATTTGGCAGACACGCTATAAAAGTTGTGGCACTCTAAACCCTTAGATTATCTCTCTTGTTGTTTCCAAGTTATGTCTTTTGGGTTGATTATAGGGTTGTATTGCTTTTCCTCTTTACTCTTTTAAAATTACTCATTCCGCTGCATTTTAAATCACTACTAGACGGGCATAGCATTCTAACAGTAGGAATAAGGTTCGACCACCACGCAAATTCAACTTGCATGTAGCCCTTTGACCTCAAATCTTGAGTTGTTTCCTACATATATCCACCTAGTTCCATTTTGAATTCGTTGATACTCCACAAATGCTCCACGTTCTTTAGCTATGTGGTCTGTGGCTCCTGAGTTTTCTTTTGCTCAGTGCATTCACAAGAAAAGTTACCCAGTTTGCCACAGTTGTAGCAGGTCATATTAGTCTTGCCTTTCTTTTTGCCACTGCGCTTGTCTCTCTTATGACTTTTAAAGTTGTCCTTTTTTGTCTTTCGGTCCATGTCCTTTTCTTTCTTTCGAGTAAAAAGGCCTAAAGTTCTTTTTGCGCTTAAATCCAGAAGCCCCGCGTGAACTCAATTCGACAACATAAGCTTGCCCTGAAGATTTAGCCGCCTCTAAGCGCTCATCTTCCAACTCTAAATGACACACAATATCATCGAAAGTCTTGATATTTTCATTGTGTGTCATATTAATTTTCATATGTTCCCAATTGTGAAGAAGAGACCGAATGACTGCTTACACCTACTACTCATCAGTAAGAGTGTGTCCTACCAACCTCAACTCTCTGATCATATTTCCCATTTCCCTCGGGTGCTGTCGCATAGTAGTATTTTGGCGCTTCCTAAAAGTATCAAACTTGATAGTGATCCTTCGCACCTTAGTTGCTGAGGTGTCACCAAACTTGTCTTTCAAGACAAGCCATATCTCCTAAGCAGTATGATACTTTTCAAACTCACACATAAGATCATCATCCATACTGCTCAGCAACGTAACACGAGTAATACTATTCTTTTTCTTCCAAACTTGAAAATTTTCATGATCTCTTTTATGCTGTGCAGAATTTCCACTCTTAGGTTCAAACATAATGTGGTTGAGCATTTTCAGAAACACTTGTTCTTCAAGGTTGTACTAAAACTTACGGTGCCAAATATCCCAGTTATCACTATTCATTTTTTCACCCTTGTTCAAATCAGCAACAATTGATTTCGATGCCATAGTCATAAGATAACTTCATTAAAAAAATAAGCATATTAACAAAGATTGCACACCATCACATACATACGTAATGATTTTTTTTTTAAAAATCTGTATAATCCAATAAATAAATGATAAATAAACATAAAGTTTGGGATCGAAAGTCCGCCTTGCTCCCAATCATCACCCTTTTCACAAACGTTAAAATATCATGTATTTAATTAATTTGACGCAAAAAAATAAATAAAATAATAGTTCTAAGTGAGAACTCCTATTAGTTCTACCAACAACAGAACTCCCACTTAATCAAGTATTTTAAAATATTTATTATATGCTATTGAGTTTATTTCAACATGCCATGTAAAAGGGCTTGAAGACTTTTATACAATAGAAGTTGTTAAAAATTTTGTAAACAAAATATTTCCTCATGATAGAATGAGTAATGAATAATTAGTTTAGGCTAGTGTCCATTGAGCAGGGCGTCAAAACCAATCTCGAATAAAGCAGAGCATTCACTAATAATTAGTTTAGGCTAGTGTCTATTGAGTAGGACATCAAACCCAATCTCGAATAGAGTAGTGCATTCACTAATAATCAGTTTAGGCTAGGCACTATTTTACACAATACTCCAAAGGCCAATCAATAATTTTCCAATCCCCCCTTAACGGGTTTGCTCTGGATTTCTTTCTGGATTTGTTCTTCGCGTCATCTTGAAAGCCTTGGCGGCGGTAGCGGCCATCTCAGACGCCGAGATGGTAAGTGGGTAAGTCGCCGACGATTCTAGCGCCTGCCTCCGTGTCACGACCCGAAAATTTAGTTCGTGACCGGCACTTAAACCATGCCACGTCTAAAGGCATAACGTAATTCAAGTAAGCCGAAGCCTAGAATTCTAAATCTTTTTAAGAAAATAAAAGAGGTGAAGTTTTGAAATAAAGGTATGATGAAATCAAATGTTTTCTTAAATGCATAGATAAAGAAACATGAAAATTGCAAGTGGATTTACTAGTTGAAAAACATGTTTCGTCTTTTAAAAATTTAGGCAGCACCTCCTTTGTATATTTTGATCCAAAACCACAAGTACATGATAATATAAAAGGCATCCCCAAGCGGGAGCTAGCTCTTCGCCAAACGGTGGAATCACAACCACGCAAGTCATAAAGCAAGTATACGACGCCCAACGGCGAAGATCAATACAAAAGATAATGATATAAGAAAGACATCAACCTGCCAAGCGAACATATAACCCTCGCTCTAAGTCTCGCCACAACAAGTCTGTCGAAGTCTTACTACATATACAAATACTAGTTTCTGATTGATGGAGTTAACTAGATACAACAGGAATAATAAATACAAGAGGGGTATGATCCTACATGTACCACCTACCAAAGCAAATCACCCGAAAGCAAACTGTGTGCCAGCGATGCCGCTACTGATCCATGCGGTCAACCTGCAAGAACTGTGGTACAACAGGGGTGAGTTACCAACTTGTGAGTAGAAAACATCATCAGGTAGAAATCGAATAAAACAATGATTTCCTAAGTCAACTATATCATCAAGGTAATACTATGATATCTAGGGTGACCGTATCTTTATATGTGCCAACAATATAATAAATGTCTATCAGCATGTGGATAACATCTACGTGTCCATCAATGACACAACAACATCATGAATGTAAATATCATGAAAGCATATGTATGTAAGTATATGAGGATATCAAAGAACGTATGTCCATCAATGACACATCAAATCAAGGAACCTGAGTTTCTAACACCGACACTCGAAACATCATGAAACCCGTGTCCAGCATCGACACGTAAATCCTCATATCTTAGGTGCCGTATCCTCAGATCGGCCGTCAATATATATCTCATCTCAGGCGCCGCATACTCTGATCGTCCCTCATCCATCTCATGACTCCGGTCAATATCCTCTGGATAATCGACGAGTCCAAATACTATCATCGGTAGGTAGTGCTCCCCTGCTAGGCTCATCGTCATCCCCACAAAATATCTCTCTTACCTCGGGATACCATACCGGGTCCACCATGTACCCGCAGACGGTTCCTCCACTCCTCGAATCGGGTCTCAAAAACAAATCTCAGGACCGAGAAAACTCATGGTGGACATCTCGAAATATCATATCAAGAGAAACCGGGTTTTTAAAACAATACATACTTTCTTTTGAAATAACCACGGTTCTCAAATTGAGAAATCTCATGAAAACAGCATATCAATGCATATAATCGTAAAGCATGATGTATGCAGCATATAATTGAAATGTAAGCATATCCGTATATCATGCAACATGGAACAGTGATGTGAGCATAGGCATATCATCATAATGTGAGCATAGCAATATAATAGCATGATGTAGCAATTCTACTGAGTGAGTGACATAGCAATTATCGATGATGAAGTGTGTGAGCCGGTAAATCTGTGTAAGTGTAACATACGCATCATCGATAATAGTGTAGGTGTACAAGCACAGGTATATGTAATGCAATGAGAATGACATGAACGTGGCATAAGGTAAATCGTAAGCGAAATGCTAACAGGTATACGTATCTACAATATATCCGAGTCGGTGAATCTATCCATCGGCATCCTGCCTCAAAACATCACATATGGTATAATCCATCGTACGGCATCCTCTAGTCAAGGGTATGGATCAATCATCATAAAACTCATCACGTACGGTAAATTATCGTACAGCGGCATTAAACCATTAGGGATCCTATCAACCTATATGACAATGAGGGTACGGACCTAACGTCTCGTATGGCATATCACTCATGATCCACAACATTATATATATCTATATACCTATATCGCAGGTCACATACATAACAATCTCATATCAGGGGACCGACAAAGGTATCAATCCTCTCATATCGACTCGTATCCGTATACCGACGTATCAATCAAGTCATCATATCACATCGTATTTTCTTTTCATCATATTAAGTCATCTTACATATACATTCTAGCCTATTAATCTCATATCCTGCTACTATAAATCTCCTACTTATTCTATTATAACTACATACCTATATGCCGTGATTCACATTGACTTTTCATATTCTTATTTATCAATTCGAGACATCATTTCTATCATATCAGGTCTAAGAGTCATATCCCTATAGCTTTCATCTCATATCTCGATATATATATAAGATTCTTCATTTTTAACCCTATCCATAGTTTTCTAATATAGGTTTCTACGACTGTATTCTATAGATCGATTTCCATCAAAGTTTACAGGGGTGCTATACACCATCCCCCGACTTCCTCGGTAGATACAAATCTACTCACCTGCAGAACTCCTTGTTCAGCCGTAGTCGATGTGCTTCATCGCCTCGGAATCCAAGCGAAGGTACCTACAATAAATACACAGTCGCAATGCTATTAAAATCAAGTCTGGAAAACCAATACGGCACACGGCGCGCTCATAGGTTAGAACCTATAGCTTACACATGCAAAAACAACCAAACAACCCTCGTCGTTGATGTACAAACATCCAACGACTAAACACAATATCAAATACTAAAACCCAAGTTTCAGAATCGCAAAACATGAAAACAGCAACCTAGGAAAACCACTCCCAGATTTCACCCTAGGCCAAACTAGAACATTTTACATATTGGGTTGCTCTAGATATCAGATAAGGAAGCTATGGTCCAAAAATCACACGAAACTGTAAGTGCACGGCGGCGCCCCGGCCGTCGATCCGATGCCGGAATGCGGAAACGAAAAACTTTACAAACTAGCAAACCGGCACCACCGCGCACTTTTAACCCGGATCAGGCCATTAACCTAGCTACTAGCAAAATAGAAAAGAGTAGAGAAGCAATACCAAGCGATCCGTGTCCTTCGGTCTTCGTCTCATCTCCGATCTCCCGTGGAAACTCCGTTCGTCACCTCCTCGTCGGAAAAGGGCACCACGTAGCCGGATTCTATTACGGGCTCCCACATCTATACCGAGGCAACTCGGGCACGAAGTTGGCTAGCCGACGCGTCTAAGGAATGCTGTAGGCAAGTGTAGAAACCATGTCTCTTTGGGGTGAAGTTGCCTTTGATGGAGGTGAAGAAATGATCTTTGAAAAAGATTGGAGCTCTCATTTTTCAAGCATAGAATGATATGAAGATTTTTCCCTCATCCAAATGTGAAGCCTCTCACCTCCCACAAAATTGTGGCCGGCCCCTCTCATGCATCAAAATGGTGAAGGAAAAAGAATAATAACATGAAGGGAGGTAAGTGTAGGAAACTAAAAGAGGTGACCATATCCAAAGCAAACCTCACATCATTTCTAATCCATTCTAATCTCAATTAATGCAAGCAAAGTGATGGAAAAAGAATATAATGATGATAGTCATATCATAATCCCTCAAATGCAAGAAACCCCTCCACAAAAGTAATTTGCACAAATGCAAATAACCCCCTCCATCGGAAAGTCCGGCCGTGAAGGAACAAAGGAAAACTGGCCGGAACGGAATGCAAACTGGCAACCTCAGAAAACTGATCCCGTAATAAATTACAGGAAAAACCCGCGACTGCATATACATGCCTGCATTTGTATTCCTACTGAACACAAATGCGAAGAGACAAAATCTATACTGTACAATACCAGGATCCGGCTTAAACCAAAGCCGGCTAGTAAAATCCGTCCGATCACGATCCGTGCAATACCGCACGTATCTGATCGAACCCTGCCATATCTCCATAAGGCCTCTACAGCGTTTCGCCCGAAACTTGAGTAACTGTGTGTGTGGTGGACTCTAAAGACTCGTCTATACTATGGCTGTGGATTTAACCACTAGCACGTCAGAGGTATCGGCCATACGTGACGGGACACCAGCTGTTGACCAAAAGGACGTCGATGAGCGAACTCATCCTGACGCCTTACTGAACCTGTCAGTTACAATATCCGTATAGTCCGGTCCGTTCGTCTATGAGCATTGCATGGCGGGCCTAGGGGGTTGGTAAAAGTCAGACCCCCAATAGCGGTACAAGTCGTGTCGGAGTGTAGTCCAGAACACCCTGAGATACTACTGGAATACCTACCAGTAAATCTCCTGCCTTGGCCAAGGACTTTTCATGTACTGGCTCTCCTAGACACAGCGCGACCTCACCCCCTACCGGGAGAGACGAACCCCTGCAGATCCGCTCACTGCCTCCATGTGGCTCGGGACTGTACCCAACTAAAACCTGTTTGCACGTCTCCTTTGAGCATGGTAGGGTAGTAATCTAAGTACAGTGGGAACTCACACGAGACAAATGACGATCTCAGGTCGATGAACTAACCTGTACAAATGTCACCAGGGAACTGCTATCTGACGTCAGGTATAATACCAACTAGCAGGCTCCCGGCGAGTCCTGTCTGGTGTACTCATAACCCAATGAGCACCTGTATACATCTTAGGTGAACCAACTGACACCAGTGGCTTGTGAGACCGGCCACCGGCCCTCGTCGGGATCTCGACTGTATACACTAGTCTACTCTGGAGAATCGATGCCCTGTCTCGAAACTCCCACGACTAGGGACCTTTTAAGGATGTGCTTATAGACTCCAGCTCTCACGTATATGATCGCCCTCATACTGCCTGTAGTCAAGCAAGAATCCTAGGGGCTCTATCAACGTGTAATAGCGACTCGTAATGTCACCTAAAGCAGTACACGATGATAAAGATAAACCAGATAACATACTATCATCTTGAGTAAGACTGTCCTACTGGGACAGGTCCTCCCTCAATCATTGCAATCACGTGCATGTGATCCAATAATTGACTCTGAGGGCACTATCTCCAACAATATCCCACTTCCACTCAAGGCTAATTATTGCGATGTCGCATACTCACAGCCCGTGTGATACCGAACACCCAACTCCTCTACAAGTCAGTCTCACAAAGCTCGTTTGCGAAACTATTGCGTTCGAGGAATAGCCTCAGTGAGTGGATCCGCTGTGATGTTTCTTTCTATGTCTCTCTTTATCTCAAGTTCGTGGAGAAAGCCATCTCCCGAAATGAGCAATACCTGTCTTAGAATGTGTCTAGATGTCTGATGGGACCTAGCTCATAAATGAACTCCAAATCCAAACTTCTTAGACTGTATCGTCAACTGAACTTAGTCAGTATCCTGCGCCATGCCTTCCCTCAGTATCCACCTGGACCACCTGTCTAAAATACGGCCCTTCGTCAGAGGGAAAACTATAACTCTGACAGTCACTCTGTCATCCAGGTCACCTTGGAAGCCTGGAATGATAACTGTCTCCCGAAGGAGAATGTTGTTATCATATCCCTAGAACATCAACTTATGTTCTAAAACTGCTTCCGACAGTTTCTTCAGGATTGGATTAATATCAACTTATTGCATCTACTTCAAGAACAACATCTGGTGTGGTACTTGACATCTCATGATCAACTCAATTGCCTAAGCAAGTGATCTGCTAATCATGCACATCCCTCTCCCCTTTAGTCTGTAAGACACCTTTAGAGAGGGTGACTCCATTACCTGCAGGTACACCACCATGCCAGGAGTCGTCCATTCTAAATACTCTTAGAATGCTGTCTAAGTACCCAGATTGGGAAACCACCTAAATCTAGATCTAAAACCATAGATCTAGTAACCAGAATGTACGATATAAGATACAATTCCTATGTAGAGAAACCACTGTGTGACGACCAAAGTATAACCGATCGTAGTATAGGAATATGACTTCCTACTCTGTGTATGTCATCCAAATACCAGGACATCACACCCTACTACCTTCTTAACAGATCCATCCCCTATTCTGATGAAGTTAAACCTATGACTGTCACATCAGAAATAGATGATCTATCTCCGCTATATCTGCTTTAGTCTATAAATAGACATAAGCCACTTGTCCACCATGCTTCCGCTGCTCCCACTGACCACGACATCCCTCTGGCAGAGTCATATACACGTACACTTCTAAAGCTAGTTTAGAACGACGCTATACTCATCCTCCTGCCGGGTCTCACAGTCTGGAACAACAGCAATGGCAAGTCTGGGTAAACAAGAACCTCCCTGCCACCATCCCTGAGCATACCGAAGTACCTCTCAGGTGCATGAGTTTACCCACCATACCTGCGGAGTGGCCAATGGAATGTCAAACCAGATTGAATCTTTAGGTTCTTTATCAAATCTTCAGTAATCGTTCGCGGTTCTTGAATCACTTCCAGTTCTGCCATACTCCCACTACTGTTTTCTTAAAAAATCCATTTTTATTAAAACTGTGGCGAGTCCAGAACAATATCTCTATTGATCTTCCAGATGGTAGAAAGTCAACCCTCGTCATAGCCTGGGTCAACCCACAAACAGCCATTACTGAAACGTGCCTTGAGTTATCCGGAGTCTGGTTTTAAGCATAAGCCGGAAACTCCCCGTACCTTAACAATGTCAAGATATGAACTGTTCTATATCCAATATAGAAACAGAGGCACTGATTTAATTGAACCAGATTCAAATCATGCAGCTGTCTCCAGTGCATGTCAACAAAATGGAAAGAGGCCGATCAGCGTTACTCAACTTAGGAATGCTTCCAATTATGAGTAACCTGAAAGAGAAGCCAGTTCTCTTAATCATTACTATCAACTGAATACCATTCACAAGTATCTACATCTTCGATCACCTTGAAGAATCCCGATACTTGCAATACCTGGTTCTCTACTTTAATCTTATACTTATAACTCCTCAAAACTTAGGCCTTGTGTTTCTACGAATCACCTGTCTAAGAACTAGAGAAGTCATAAGTAAACCGAATATAGTACGAGGACCAACCCCTCTATCCTAATGGACACTGGACAATATACAATACTCTGTATAAGTCCCCTGAGTCTCTTGACTCATTCACTGTGTGTCGTAGGTTGAAAACTGTACTTATGGTTAAGAAGAATTACACCGCTGTTCAATGCTCCTTACCTAACTATCCACTGGTATAGGTAAATGTCATAGACATAATTTCAAAAGGTATATCTCACTCTATAAAAATAGACGTACAGATATATCAATTTGAAATTAGTGCATAATAACGGATATTCAAAACCAAATATTTGTTGTCTGGCAAACAACCCAGGTGACTTCCTCAAATATCATCGATTACAACGAATCCCAATATAATGAGAATGATCACCCAATTCCCAATAACTTACTCCCACTCATCATCTGTAAAACCATACAGATGTGAGAATTTTACCTGGTAAATACATACCCTGGAGCAAGTGTCTAATTGGGAAATCAGTTTTCTTTTAACAGCACACAGTGAAACTGAAACATTGAAATATTTCCATGGGGTATCCGGGTATTCCATGTAATGCCTCTTCCATTATCCAGATTCACAACTGTAACCGTATAATTCTTTGCCATCTCTCCAAATCCCTTTATATGTCTTTAGTCATTACCTTTTGTACACCCCTTTAGGCCAAATGGTTTTCTTCCTTCCCTACCATTCGGCACCAGCCTATGGTTTGGAAGAAGACTATCCAATAAGCATAATAGGTGTACTGTCCTAATCCTAGGAGCACTCGCAATGCGAGAGAAGGTGAAGATAAAAGACAACCGAATGAACCTTATTCCTATTTCTCCTGAACCAGGATCCATCCCCGAACTGGAACAAGTTCCTTTCGAGTTCGTATATAACCATACGATGGATTATCCAATAAACTTGGGATCTTCGTAGTGATACGGAGTGTCCTGGAGAAATACAAAGGTGATTTAGGATTGGCGAAGAAATACTTGGTTTGGTCGTGAATAGCAGTCGCAATTTACTTTGCCCTCTTACTAATCCCTTTCTTTGTCTTAACTTAATACCTTCTGTACACCATCATTATGCTAATTGGTTTTCTTCATTCCCTACCGTTCGGCACCAGCCTAAGGTTTGGAAGAAGACTATCCAATTTGCATAATAGGTGTACTATCTCCTAAACCAAGGAGCACTCACAACCTGAGAGAAGGTAAAAGGAAAAGACAACTGAATAGTCCTATTCGTTTTCTCCAGAACCAGAAACCATCCTCGAATAAATTCCTTCGAGTTCGTATATAACCATACGATGGTTTTGTCCAATGGAAGTGGACGTTCGTATTAATACGGGGTGTCCTGGAGAAAAGGGTAAAAGTAGGAGTGGCAATGAGGTTTGCAACTCTGACAATCCAAAAGCCTGTGTTAAGAAGGTTCGGTCAACTTGGTCATTAAGTCATACTCTAGGGTCGGGTCAATGGTCGCAGCCAAAGAGAGAGAGAAAAGAAACACTCAGCGTGCACTCTAACCTAGATCAGAATGGTTATCACTTTATCTAATCTGGAAACCTCCCACTGTAACGTCAAATTCTTCCCCAAACCTGAAAGAAGAATTAGCCGGGATCACCCGAGGAGTAAACCAACTCATATGTGGGAATCGGGATCCAACTATCATCGCATGATAACATGACGGAATCCGCTCACGTCATCACACTCCAGAAGGTATGCGCATATCTGGCAAGTTTCAGTTTCTTTAAAAACTCCCGATGTGGATTTTTTCCCCATGCTCTTATGACCTTGGCGAAGGTCAACAAATCATAAGTCACAAGTCAAGTTCTACCCGTCATTGTCTGGTTAATTTGAACCCACCCGTACAAGCCCTTGACGAAGGTCAACAAGGCTATACGACTGTCCCAAACCAACGCATCTATCTATTCAGCAGAAAGGTAACAAGCAGCTACCATACACTATGCCTTGACGAAGGTCAACAAACATAGCATGAATACTACGTGCTACCCGTCTGAAACGACGGAGGGCTACGAATGGTTTCTAGAGAAAACCTTTAACGTAATGAACTTGATATCGTTGAAGAAACTGATAGCTTTATAAAAAAATAGTAACGAAAACCTTTGCTAAAGAGGTCACTCCCGGTGAAGGGATCTCGGCACTTTCCCCGTAGGATGGGGTATAGGATATTCCAACTGAATACCACGATGCAAAGAAAAAGTAATCGGCTATAGTGAAGTTATTGCCCTGACGCAAACTTCTGTCCAAGGGGTCACTGCCGGTGAAGGGATCTCGGCCCTTGCCTCCTCGACTGAGGAGCAGGATATTCCAACTGAATACCATGATGCAAAACAAAAGTGAACGTCAATGCAATAACAGCTTTAGGAAAAATGTTCCAACAACATCAGAATAGGTTTGTTTATCTTGCATTGATCCGAATCAACGCAGTCCCATCAATTGATCACACCATAAAGAACAAAAATAATGACGTACGTATATGCCATCCGCATTAGCCACTGGGTCCCGTCATCACCCGTTAAGTTAGCTAACTAACGACAGAGCGGGGACTGGACTAGCGCGGATGCAAAACATATACAACATCTACTAGTATATATATAATATATAATTTTCGCTCAAGGCGTGATAAAAAAAATGCAGCATCACAGAAATGTAACCAGCATCACAGAACAATACAGATATCTGGGATCCCCGGGTTTCATAGAGCCGCTACTGAAACCCGACGTTCCCCTGGTCGTGTGGATAGCCTGAGCAATGAAATCCTAGACCCCTATGGGTGCGGGAAGTTACCCGCTAAAGCCTGAAGCGAGGCAGCCCCCTTCAGTAACGTGAATGGACCACCCAGCACTTCACGGAATCCGGTAATTTGGGCACCCCTCCTGGGTCAACCTATATACCCCCTACGAGTGCGGCGAATAGCCCTCCAGTTCTAGAGTGAAGCCCCCTCCGTCTCAATGCCATGAGATGTGGGCCCGTTGCCCTATAGAACCCGGCTATCCGTGCACCCCACCTTGGGGCAATCCTAGTACAGAAAGTAAAATATACATACAACGGGTACATCGACCGCAACCTGGTCATGCCCCAAAAGAATAATACAAACAGGCAGTGACGGCAGTCCACATGTCGGACGCTCGCCCCGCAAAATCAAATGTACATATAAAACAAAACTGTACAACCATTGCATCCAGGCCATCCCCCATGACCAATCCGCAATATCACAGCACAACACAGAACATCAACGTGAATGTCACGTTCGCAAATCCGTCTAAAAGGGCTATAGCAGTTAGACAGGATTTACCGATCAAATGACATTCACGGTCGCAGATATAATGTAAATACTGTGAACTAGCATGTTTAAAATATCCGATCGAACAAATTTATCGAAGTGGGCCCCAAGCACTACTGTAGCACTTACAGAAAATCTGGGCCCAAAAAGAATGTCCCAAAACCCCTATTTTCTAGTCAGGAGCTTTCTGCAAAATTTTGGTTCACTGAACAATCCAAGTCGCGGCGGAACCGCGGCTCAAGCATGGGTTTGGCCGCGGTTCCGCGATGGTATAGACTGTTCACGAGACCAAATTTTCACAGAATTCTTAAAATTCCATGCACATCATTCTGAAACAACTTGAAAAATTTTTAGAGCCCAAAAAAATTTCGACAGAAACTTGTGAAAGGAAAAATACGGTTTTTGGGGTTTTTTGGTTCGATCGAGTTCTAAACACATTAGAGCAAGCTAGGCTAAGTTAATGGCATGGCTCTGATACCAATGTAAGTGCACGACGGCGCCCCGGCCGTCGATCCGACGCCGGAATGCGAAAACAAAAAACTTTGCAAACTAGCAAACCGGCACCACCGCGCACTTTTAACCCGGATCGGGCCATTAACCTAGCTACTAGCAAAATAGAAAAGAGTAGAGAAGCAATACCAAGCGATCCGTGTCCTTCGGTCATCGTCTCCTCTCCGATCTCCCGTGGAAACTCCGTTCGTCACCTCCTCGTCGGAAAAGGGCACCACGTAGCCGGATTCTATTACGGGCTCCCACCGCTATACCGAGGCAACTCGGGCGTGAAGTTGGCTAGCCGACGCGTCCAAGGAATGCTGTAGGCAAGTGTAGAAACCATGTCTCTTTAGGGTGAAGTTGCCTTTGATGGAGGTGAAGAAATGATCTTTGAAAAAGATTGGAGCTCTCATTTTTCAAGCATAGAATGATATGAAGATTTTTCCCTCATCCAAATGTGAAGCCTCTCTCCTCCCACAAAATTGTGGCCGGCCCCTCTCATGCATCAAATTGGTGGAGGAAAAAGAATAATAACATGAAGGGAGGTAAGTGTAGGAAACTAAAAGAGGTGACCATATCCAAAGCAAACCTCACATCATTTCTAATCCATTCTAATCTCAATTAATGCAAGCAAAGTGATGGAAAAAGAATATAATGATGATATTTATATCATAATCCCTCAAATGCAAGAAACCCCTCCACAAAAGTAATTTGCACAAATGCAAATAAGCCCCTCCATCAGAAAGTCCGGCCGTGAAGGAACAAAGGAAAACTGGACGGAACGGAATGCAAACTGGCAACCTCAGAAAACTGATCCCGTAATAAATTACAGGAAAACCCCGCGATTGCATATACATGCCTGCATTTGTATTCCTACTGAACACAAATGCGAAGAGACAAAATCTATACTGTACAATACCAGGATCCGGCTTAAACCAAAGCCGGCTAGTAAAATCCGTCCGATCACGATCCGTGCAATACTGCACGTATCTGATCGAACCCTGCCATATCTCCATACGGCCTCTACAGCGTTTCGCCCGAAACTTGAGTAACTGTGTGTGTGGTGGACTCTAAAGACTCGTCAAAACTATGGCTGTGGATTTAACCACAAGCACGTCAGAGGTATCAGCCATACGTGACGGGCCACCAGCTATTGACCAAGAGGGACGTTGATGAGCGAACTCATCCTGACACCCTACTGAGCCTGTCAGTGACAATATCCGTACAGTCCGGTCCGTTCGTCTATGAGCATCGCATGGCGGGCCTAGGGGGTTGGTAAAAGTCAGACCCCCAATAGCGGCACAAGTTGTGTCGGAGTGTAACCCAGAACACCCTGAGATACTACTGGAATACCTACCAGTAAATCTCCTGCCTTGGCCAAGGACTTTTCATGTACTGGCTCTCCTAGACAAAGCGCGACCTCACCCCCAATACCGGGAGAGACGAAACCCTGCAGATCCGCTCACTGCCTCCATGTGGCTCGGGACTGTACCCAACTAAAACCTGTTTGCACGTCTCCTTTGAGCGTGGTAGGGTAGTAATCTAAGTACAGTGGGAACTCACACAAGAAAAATGACGATCTCAGGTCGATGAACAAACCTGTACACATGTCACCAGGGAACTGCTATCTGACGTCAGGTATAATACCAACTAGCAGGCTCCCGGCGAGTCCTGTCCGGTGTACTCATAACCCAATGAGCACCTGTATACATCTTAGGTGAACCAACTGACACCAGTGGCTTGTGAGACCGGCCACCGCCCCTCGTCGGGGTCTCGACTGTATACACTAGTCTACTCTGGAGAATCGATGCCCTGTCTCGAAACTCCCACGACTAGGGACCTTTTAAGGATGTGCTTATAGACTCCAGCTCTCACGTATATGATCGTCCTCATACTGCCGGTAGTCAAGCAAGAATCCTAGGGGCTCTATCAACGTGTAATAGCGACTCGTAAGGTCACCTAAAGCAGTACACGATGATAAAGATAAACCAGATAGCATACTATCATCTTGAGTAAGACTGTCCTACTGGGACAGGTCCTCCCTCAATCATTGCAATCACGTGCATGTGATCCAATAATTGACTCTGAGGGCACTGTCTCCAACAGAAACCACCACGACTTGGCCGCAATTTGCGGCCAAAGCCCTTAAAACTGCGGCCATAAAAGCTCATTAGGGGCTAGGGTTTCAGGTGTTGCTTCAAGGTTGCCTGCACGTCTCACCGTCTTGGGAACTTAATTTATGGTAGTCGCGGGTCATTCCAGATTCCCAGATACACTCACAAACTGTCAAATTTACGATGTCGGGAATTTCTAACTTCATGTTTTGGAGCTAATCTATGGTCGTGGCCAACAAAACACCAGTAAGGGTTAAGTAAACATCCACTACATATCACCAATCCACACAATTACCCAAACCCTTTCTAGGAATTTCCAACCATCACATACCCTAACCAAATCACATTCTAAACTAAAATAGGATGCAAGAAACTAAAGCTAAACTAAATGAAAGAAGATATACCTCATTTGAGCAACTCAAGAAAAACCCTAGCTTCCCCAAAGTCTCCAAAATTCAAACATGCAAGACCCAATGTGTTGAGGATGAAGTGGGGATCATTTTTAATGAAGAGGGTGTAGAGTTTTTGGTGAAGAAATGGAGATGGTACTTGGAGGTGGAGGTGGAGGGAAAACTTGGAGATGGAGGAGTTGAAGGAAAATAATGGGGGAGGATGAAGGAATGGAAGCCCCCCTCTCTCGTATTCTCACCCTCATTTACCCTCACTCTCTCAATAATTCCTCTTTTGTCTTTTAGCTTCCCTTTTCTCTTTTCTTTTCTTTTCTTTTTCCCCCACTCATTAAAACCAAACACACAACACAAATAAAATGAAACAACAAGTAACATGTCATGGTGCACTAACCATGAAAAACTGTAGAAACACGGATTTGGCTTAATCGCGATTAGTAGTGCACTAATCAAATTTTATTTAAACTGCATAAAAATAATTATAAAATTCCAAATCCGATAAATATATATTTAAACGAATAAATCGTTTTAATCTCCAATTATTTCATAATTATTGGTATATATTTATACCATTTTACGAAAACCCCAAATTCGCAAATCGGGTAGTTTTCACGAAATATATTATTTTAATATTAAATTCCAAAAATAATATTTTATATTTTCTGAAATGTTACAATCTTCCCCTTGAAATAAATTCGGTCCCCGAATTTAAATTTAAACCCCCAAATACTAAAACATTTCAATAATCGGTTCAAATCACGGGGCTTCGAAATCACGGAAGATACATAAACACCACAGCGCATCAAGTGCGCATAAGAACGAGTACGAAACTCAAAAATCGAACTCCGTCAAGCATCATGAAAATCATCGGATTTGCACGCAAATCATAGGAGTTACAATGGAGACACAGATCTCGAAATCCACAACTGAAATCCAATATACACTAGTCAAATACTATAATACGTATATAGTACGCATCTTTGAAAAATCTTCTAAATACTGAATAAAACACATGCAAA
Organism: Agapanthus africanus; assembly: GCA_030015575.1. Lineage (NCBI taxonomy): Eukaryota > Viridiplantae > Streptophyta > Magnoliopsida > Asparagales > Amaryllidaceae > Agapanthus > Agapanthus africanus. The sequence continues at coordinate 225,650,263 of JASDDO010000029.1, forward strand.
ATATTTTCTGAATCACCGTGCGATACACAACACACGGAATAAGTGACGGACGCTCATTTGTAAAGTAATAATTGTTGGAGATAGTGCCCTCAGAGTCAATTATTAGGTCACAGGTACGTGATTGCAATGATTGATGGAGGACCTATCCCGGTAGGACAGTCTTACTCGAGATGATAGTATGCTATCTGGTTTACCTTTATCATCGTGTACTGTTTGAGGTGACCTTACAGGTCGCTATTACACGTTGGTAGAGCCCCTAGGATTCTTGCTTGACCACCAGCAGTATGAGGGCGATCATATAAGTGGGAGCTGGGGTCTATAAGCATATCCTTAAATGGTCCCTAGTCGTGTGAGTTTCGAAACAGGGCATCGATACTCCAGAGTAGACTAGTGTATACAGTCGAGACCCCGACGAGGGGCGGTGGCCGGTCTCACAAGCCACTGGTGTCAGTTGGATCACCTAAGATGTATACAGGTGCTCATTGGGTTATGAGTACACCGGACTGGACTCGCCGGGAACATGCTAGTTGGTCATATACCATACGTCAGATGGCAGTTCCCTGGTGACATGTGTGCAGGTTAGTTCATCGACCTGGGGATCGTCATTTGTCTCGTGTGAGTTTCCACTGTACTTTGATTACTACCCTACCACGGCTCAAAGGAGTCGTGCAAACAGGTTTTAGTTGGGTACAGTCCCGAGCCACATGGAGGCAGTGAGCGTATCTTCAGGGGTTCGTCTCTCCCGGTATTGGGGGTGAGGTCGTGCTGTGTCTAGGAGAGCTATTACACGAAGCCCTCGGCCGAGGCAAGGAGATTTACTGGTAGGTATTCCAGTAGTATCTCAGGGTGTTCTGGGCTACACTCCGACACGACTTGTACCGCTTTTGGGGGTCTGACTTTTACCAACCCCCTAGGCCCGCCATGCGATGCTCATAGACGAACGGACCGGACTGTACGGATATTGTCACTGACAGGCTCAGTAGGGTTGTCAGGCTGAGTTCGCTCACAGACATCCCTTTTAGTCAGTACCTGGTAGCCCGTTACGTATTGGCTTATACCTCTGACGTGCTAGTGGTTAAATCCACAACCAAGATGTTGACGAGTCTTTAGAGTCCCCCACATTCTGTTACTCAGCTTTCGGGCGAAAGGCTGTAGAGGCCGTATGGAGATATGGCAAGGTCCGATCAGATACGTGCGGTATTGCACGGATCAGGATCGGACAGTTTGTACTATAGGCCGTATGGTTATATGGCAGGGTTCGATCAGATACGTGCGGTATTGCATGGATCAGGATCGAACAGATATTACTAGCCGGTTTTGGTATAAGCCGGATCCTAGTATAGTACAGTGTAGATTTTGTCTCATTGCATTTGTATTTCGGTCGAAATACAGATGCGGGTGTGTATGCACAGTATCGGGGTTTTCCTGTAATTTATTACGGGACCAGTTTTCTGGAGTTGCCAGTTTGCTTTCCGTTTCGGCCAATTTCCTTTGTATCGTTCATTGGCCGAAGATTGGTGGAGGAGGGCTTATTTGCATTGCTGCAAATAAGTGTTTGTGGAGGGGGTTCCTTGCATATTTTCTTGTATCATGATGGTGCACCATTCTTTTGACCTTGACTTCTTCTTTCATGATTGCTTGACTTTGTGAGCAATCATGGTTGTAGTAGGTGGGTTTTTGGAGTATGGGTTTGTTTTGGTGATCATTGCTTTTCATGATAACCATTCCTCTCTCTCTCTCTTGCTTGATATGAGAATGGCTCCCATTTTTGATACACTCTCTCCACTCTCTCATTTCTCTTGACCACCATTTACATGGCCGGCCACTAGGGGGAGGGGGCTGTCCAAAATTCTTGGGGTGGGATTTTTATCATTCTAGCTTTGTAAAATCCCACATGTTTCATCTCCACAAGCTTATATCATTTCCTCCACCAAAAGGCAATTCCTACAACCCCAAATGAGACTTGCTCACTAGATATTCTACAGCATTTCTTGGGCACGTCGACTAGCCGGCTTCGTGCCCGAGTTGCCTCGGCATTGAGGTGGGAGCCCGTAAAAGAAGTAGGCGATGTGGTGCACTTCCGGCGACGAGGAGGAGACGGGACATTCCGCAAGAGATCGGGACGATGACGAGAAGACCGGAGGACTTGGATCGTCGGTATATCTCTATTCCCTTTCTTGTAGTAAGCTAGGACTAATTAATGGTTCGATCCGGGTATTAGTGCGCGGCGGTTTGCCAGTTCAAGAAAATTTAAGTTTATCACCGCTTCCGCATTTGGCCGTCGGATTGACGGCCGGGGCGCCGCCGTGCACTTACAGTGGTATCAGAGCCTCGCCATTAACATAGTCTAGCTTCATTTAATGTGTTTTACAATTCCGATCGAACAAATGTTCCAAAAACCCAATATCACCCACGACAGTTTTCTGTCGAAATTTTTTAGTCTCTAAAAATTTTTCAGGTTGTATAAAAGTACTGTACAGGAAGTTATAAGGCTTCTGGAAAAATTCGGGTCATTGATCCATCAAGGGGAGCGCGGAACCGTGGCCAAAACCCACCTTGGGCCGCGGTTCCGCCACAGTATGTAAAGATCAATGGGCCAAATTTCTCCAGTGGGCTTCTTGGGTGATTTTAGGGGTTTTGGAATATTAATATTGGGCCCAGAGTTTCTTGATGTGCTACAGTAGTGCTTGGGGGCCCACTTGTTAAAGTTTGATCGATCGGATATTTTAAACACATTATTTCACAGTATTTACATTATATCTGCGACCGTGAATGTCACTTGATCGGTAAATCCGGTCTAACTGCTATAGCCCGGTTAGACGGATTTGCGAACGTGACTTTCACGTTGATGTTCTGTTTTTGCTGTGATGTTGCGGATCGGTCGTGGGGGATATCCTGGATGCAATGCTAGTACAGTTGTGGTTGTATTATGTACATTTGATATTGTGGGGCGAGCGTCCGACATGTGGACTGCCGTCACTGCCTGTTTGTATTATTATTTTGGGGCACGACCTGGTTGCGGTCGATGTACCCGTTGTATGTATATTTTACTTTCTGTACTAGGATTGCCCCACGGAGGGGTGCACGGATAGCCAGGTTCTAGAGGGCAACAAGCCCGCATCTCATGGCATTGAGAGGGAAGGGGCTTCACTCTAGGATTGGCGGGCTATTCGCCGCACTCGTAGGGGGTACAGGTTGACCCAGGAGGGGTGCCCAAGTTACCGGATTCCGTGAAGTGCTGGGTGGTCCATTCACGGCGCTGAAGGGGGCTGCCTCGCTTCAGGTTTTGGCGGGTGACTTGCTGCGCCCGTAGGGGTCTAGGTTCTCATTGCACAGGCTATCCACACGACCAGGGGAACGTCGGGTTTCAGCGGCTCTGTGAAACCCGGGGATCCCAGATATCTGTATTGTTTCTGTGATGCTGTACATATCTGTGATGTTGCATTTTATTCACGCCTTGAGCGAAATATAATATATTGGTATATATATTAGTAGATGTTGTATATGTTTTGCATCCGCTCTAGTCCAGTCCCCGCTCTGTCGTTAGTTAGCTAACCTAACGGGTAATGACGGGACCCAGTGGCGAATGCGGATGGCATATACGTACATCAGTATATTTTCGTTCTTTGTGGTGTGATCAATTGATGGGACTGCGTTGATTCGGATCAACGCAAGTTAAAAACAAACCTAATCTAATGTTGTTGGAACACTTTTCAAAAAGCTGTTATTGCAAGGACGTTCACTTTTGTTTAGTATCGTGGTATTCAGTTGGAATATCCTGCTCCTCAGTCGACGAGGCAAGGGCCGAGATCCCTTCACCGGGAGTGACCCCTTGGACAGAAGTTTGCGTCAGGGCATTAACTTCACTATAGCCGACTACTTTTGCTTTGCACCGTGGTATTCAGTTAGAATATCCTGCACCCCATTCTACGGGGAAAGAGCCGAGATCCCTTCACCGGGAGTGACCTCTTTAGCGAAGGTTTTCGTCACTATATTTTTAAAAGCTATTCGTTCATTCAACGATATCAAGTTCTTTACGTTAATGGTTTTCGCCAGAAACCATTCGTAGCCCTCCGTCGTTTCAGACGGGTAGCACGTAGTATTCATGCTATGTTTATTGGCCTTCGTCAAGGCATAGTGTATGGTAGTTGCTTGTTGCCTTTCTGCAACATAGATAGATGCGTTGGTTTGGGACAGTCGTATAGCCTTGTTGGCCTTCGTCAAGGGCTTGTGCGGGTGGGTTCAAATCAACCTGGAGAATGACGGGTAGAACTTGACATGTGACTTATGATTTGTTGGCCTTCGTCAAGGTCATAAGAGCATGGGGCAGAAATCATATCGGGAGTTTCAAAAGAACTGAAACTTGCCAGATATGCGCATACCTTCTGGAGTGTGACACTGTGAGCGGATTCCGTCACGTTATCATGCGATGATAGTTGGATCCCGATTCCCACTGATGAGTTAGTTTACTCCTCGGGTAACCCCGACTAATTCTTCTTTCAGGTTTGGAGGAGAATTTGAGGTACAGTGGGAGGTTTCCAGATTAGATAAATTGGTAACCATTCTGATCTAGGTTAGAGTGCACGCTGAGTGTTTCTTTTCTCTCTCTCTCTTCGGCAGCGACCATTGACCCGACCCTAAGACTATGACTCAGAGACCAAGTTAACCGAACCTTCTTAAACACTGGCTTTTGGATTGTCAGAGTTGCGAACCTCATTGCCACTCCTACTTTTACCCTTTTCTCCAGGACACCCCGTATTACTACGAACGTCCACTTCCATTGGACAAAACCATCGTATGGTTAGATACGAACTCGAAGGAATTTATTCGAGGATCGTTTCAGGTTCTGGAGAAAACGGATAGGATTATTCAGTTGTCTTTTCCTTTTACCTTCTCTCAGGTTGCGAGTACTCCTTGGTTTAGGAGATAGTACACCTATTACGCAAATTGGATAGTCTTCTTCCAAACCTTAGGCTGGTGCCGACCGGTAGGGAATGAAGAAAACCAATTAGCCTAACGATGGTGTACAGAAGGTATTAAGTTAAGACAAAGCAAGGGATCAGTAAGAGGGCAAAGTAAATTGCAACAGATATTCACGACCAAACCAAATATTTCGTTACCACTCCCACATCACCTTTGTATTTCTCCAGGACACTCCGTATCACTACGAAGATCCACAGTTTATTTGGATACTCCATCGTATGGTTATATACGAACTCGAATGGAACTTGTTCCAGTTCGGGGATGGATTCTGGTCCAGGAGAAATAGGAATAAGGTTTATTCGGTTGTCTTTTATCTTCACCCTCTCTCATTGCGAGTGTTCCTAGTATTGGGACAGTACACCCATTATGCTTATTGGATAGTCTTCTTCCAAACCATAGGCTGGTGTCGAACGGTAGGGAAGGAAGAAAACCATTTGGCCTAAAGGGGTGTACAGAAGGTAAAGACTAAAGACATATGAAGGGATTTGGAGAGGTGGCAAAGAACTATACGGTTACAGTCGTGAATCTGGAAGAGGCATTACTAGGAATACCAGAATACCCCATCGGAACATTTCAATGTTTCAGTTTCACTGTGTAATGTTAAAGGAAAACTGATTTCCCGATTAGATACTTACTCCAGGGTATGTATTTACCAGGTACGATTCTCACATCTGTATGGTTTTACAGATGATGAGTGGGAGTAAGTTATTGGGAATTGGGTGATTATCCTCATTATATCGGGATTCGTTGTAATCGGTGATATTTGAGGAAATCACCTGGGCTGTTTGCCGGTCGGCAAATATTTGGTTTTGAATATCCGCTATCATGCACCAATTTCAAATTGATATATATGTACGTCTATTTTCATAGAGTGAGATATACCTTTCTGAAATTATGTCTACGACATTTACCTATATCAGTGGATGGTTAGGTAAGGAGCATTAAACAGCGGTGTAATTCTTCTTAACCATAAGTACAGTTTTCAACCTTCGACACACAGTGAATGAGTTATCAGACTCAAGGGACTTATATAGAGTATTGTATGTTGTCCAGGGTCCATCAGGACAGAGGGGTTGGTCCTCGCACTACATTCGGTTTACTTATGACTTCTCTAGTTTTTAGACAAGTGTTTCGTGGAAACACAGGGTCCGAATTTGGAGAAGTTATAGGTATTTGAATAGAGTAGAGAACCAGGTGTAGCAAGTATCGGGATTCTTCAAAGAGATCGAAGATGTAGATACTTGTGTATGGTATTCAGTCGATAGTAATGATAAAGAGAAATTGCTTCTCTTTCAGGTTACTCATAATTGGAAGCATTCCTAAGTTGAGTAACGCTGATCGGCCTCCTCCCATTTAGTTGACATGCACTGGAGATAGCTGCATGATTTGAATCTGGTTCAATTAAATCAGTGCCTCTGGTTCTATATTGGATATAGTACAGTTCATATCTTAACATTGTTAAGGTACGGGGAGTTTTCCGGCTTATGATTAAAACCAGACTCTGGATAACTCAAGGCACGTTTCTGTAATGGCTGTTTGTAGGTTGACCCAGGCTATGACGAGGGTTGACTTTCTACCATCTGGATGAACAATAGCAATATTGTTCTAGACTCGCCACAGTTTTATTAAAAATGGATTTTTTCAGAAAAACAGTAGTGGGAGTATGGTAGAACTGAAAGTGATTCCAGAACCACAAACGATTACTGAAGATTTGATAAGGAACCTAAAGATTCAATCTGGATTGACATTCCATTGGCCACTCCGCAGATAAGGTAGGTAACTTCAGACACCCGAGAGGTACTACGGTAGCCTCAAGGACGGTGACAGGGAAGTTCTTGTTTTCCCACAATTACCATTGCTGTTGTTCCAGGCTGCGAGACCCGGCGGGAGGATGAGTATAGCGTCGTTCTAAACTAGTTTTAGAAGTGTACGTCTATATGACTCTGCCAGAGGGTTGTCGTAGTCAGTGGGAGCAGCGGAAGCATTGGTGGATAGGTAGCTTATGTCTATTTACAGACTGAAGCACCAGTAGCGGAGATAGATCATCTATTTCTGACATGACAGTCATGGGTTTGACTTCATCAGAATAGGGGATGGATCTGTTGAGAAGGTAGTAGGGTGTGATATCCTGGTATTTGGATGACATACACAGAATAGGAAAAGAAACTCCTATACTACGATCGGTTATACTTTGGTCGTCACACAGTGCTTTCTCCACAAAGGACTTGGACTTATATCAGACATACTGGTTACTAGATCTATGGTTTTAGATCTAGATTTGGGTGGTTTCCTAATGAGGGTACTTGACAGCATTCTAAGAGTATTTAGGATGGACGACTCCTGGCACGGTAGTGTACCTGCAGGTAATGGAGTCACCCTCTCTAAAGGTGTCTTACAGACTAAAGGGGAGAGGGACGTGCATGATTGGCAGATCACTTGCTCAGGCAATTGAGACAATCATGAGATGTCAAGTACCACACCAGATGTTGTTCTTGCACTAGATGCAATAAGCTGATATTGATCCAACCCTGCAGAAACAGTCGGAAGCAGTTTTAGAACATAAGTGGATGTTCTAGGGATATGATAACGACGGCCTCATTCGGGAGACAGTTATCATTCCAGGCTTCCAAGGTGACATGGACGACAAGGAGGTTGTCAGAGTTATAGTTTTTCCTTCTGATGAGGGGCAGTATTTTGGACAGGTGGTCCAAGGCAATACTGAGGGAGGCATGGCGCAGGATACTGATTAAGTTCAGTTGACGATACAGTCTAAGAAGTTTGGATTTGGTGTTCATTTATGAACTATGTCCCATCAGACATCCAGACACATTTTAAGACAGGTATTGCTCATTTCGGGAGATGGGCTTCTCCGCGAACTTGAGATATAGAGAGACATAGAAAGATACAACAAAGCGGATCCTCTCACTAAGGATATTCCTCGAACGCAATAGTTTCGCAAACGAGCTTTGTGAGACTGACTAGTACAGGAGTTGGGTGTTCGGTATCACACGGGCTGTGAGTATGCGACATCGCAATAATTAGCCTTGAGTGCAAGTGGGAGATTGTTGGAGATAGTGCCCTCAGAGTCAATTATTAGGTCACAGGTACGCGATTGCAATGATTGATGAAGGACCTATCCCGGTAGGACAGTCTTACTCGAGATGATACTATTGTAAGTGCACGGCGGCGCCCCGGCCGTCAATCCGACGCCGGAATGCGGAAGCGGTGATAAACTTTAAATTTTCTTATACTGGCAAACCGCCGCGCACTAATACCCAGATCGAACCATTAACTAGTCCTAGCAATCTACAAGAAAGGGAATAGAGATATACCGACGATCCAAGTCCTCCGGTCTTCTCGTCATCGTCCCGATCTCCTGCGGAATGTCCCGTCTCCTCCTCATCGCCGGAAGTGCACCACATCGCCTACTTTGTTTACGGGCTCCCACCTCAATGCCGAGGCAACTCGGGCACGAAGCCGGCTACTCGACGTGCCCAAGGTTTGCTGTAGAATGTGTAGTAGAGGATTGTGTCTCATTAGGGGTTCATGGAGGTGCCTTTGTGGTGGAGGAATGAAAACCAGGACAAAAATGTGGAGGAGCTTGGGGTATTTTGGAGCATGATATGAACAAAAATACCCACACCCAATTTTGGACAGCCCCTATAGGACTTGGCCGGCCACCACTAGTGAGGAGTGGAGAGAATGAATGGGAGAGGCCAATGAAAATGAAAGACCATCTCAATAATCCAAGGGAGAGAGAGAGAAGGCTATCATGCAAAAGGAAATCATGAGAACCAATGATGACAAGGCAAAACCAACACTCAACTCAACCATCATCAACATGCATGATGGCTTCCAAAGTCATGCCATCATGACAAGAAGAAGTCAAGGTCAATGGATGGGACAAGTATCATGACATGATAATATGCAAAGACCCCCTCCACAAATGCTTATTTGCAACAATGCAAATAAGCCCTCCTCCACCAATCTTCGGCCAATGAACGGAACAATGGAAATTGGCCGAAACGGAAAGCAAACTGGCAACTCCATAAAACTGGTCCCGTAATAAATTACAGGAAAACCCCGATACTGTGCATACACACCCGCATTTGTATTCCGACCGAAATACAAATGCAATGAGACAAAATCTACACTGTACTATACTAGAATCCGGCTTATACCAAAACCGGATAGTAATATCTGTTCGATCCTGATCCGTGCAATACCGCACGTATCTGATCGAACCCTGCCATATAACCATACGGCCTATAGTACAAACTGTCCGATCCTGATCCGTGCAATACCGCACATATCTGATCGGACCTTGCCATATCTCCATACGGCCTCTACAACCTTTCGCCCGAAAGCTGAGTAACTGAAATGTGGGGGACTCTAAAGACTCGTCAACACCTTGGTTGTGGATTTAACCACTAGCACGTCAGAGGTATAAGCCAATACGTAACGGGCTACCAGGTATTGACTAAAAAGGACGTCGATGAGCGAACTCATCCTGACACCCTACTGAGCCTGTCAGTGACAATAGCCGTGCAGTCCAGTCCGTTCGTCTATGAGTATCGCATGGCGGGCCTAGGGGGTTGGTAAAAGTCAGACCCCCAAAAGCGGTACAAGTCGTGTCGGAGTGTAGCCCAGAACACCCTGAGATACTACTGGAATACCTACCAGTAAATCTCCTTGCCTTGGCCAAGGACTTTGTGTAATGGCTCTCCTAGATACAGCACGACCTCACCCCCAATACCGGGAGAGACGAACCCCTGAAGATACGCTCACTGCCTCCATGTGGCTCGGGACTGTACCCAACTAAAACCTGTTTGCACGACTCCTTTGAGCCGTGGTAGGGTAGTAATCAAAGTACAGTGGGAACTCACACGAGACAAATGACGATCCCCAGGTCGATGAACTAACCTGCACACATGTCACCAGGGAACTGCCATCTGACGTCTGGTATATGACCAACTAGCATGTTCCCGGCGAGTCCTGTCCGGTGTACTCATAACCCAATGAGCACCTGTATACATCTTAGGTGATCCAACTGACACCAGTGGCTTGTGAGACCGGCCACCGCCCCTCGTCGGGGTCTCGACTGTATACACTAGTCTACTAATGGAGTATCGATGCCCAGTCTCGAAACTCCCACGACTAGGGACCTTTTAAGGATAAGCTTATAGACCCCCAGCTCCCACTTATATGATCGCCCTCATACTGCTGGTGGTCAAGCAAGAATCCTAGGGGCTCTATCAACGTGTAATAGCGACGTGTCAGGTCACCTAAAGCAGTACACGATGATAAAGGTAAACCAGATAGCATACTATCATCTCGAGCAAGACTGTCCTACTGGGATAGGTCCTCCCTCAATCATTACAATCACGTACCTGTGACCTAATAATTGACTCTGAGGGCACTATCTCCAACAATCTCCCACTTGCACTCAAGGCTAATTATTGCGATGTCGCATACTCACAGCCCGTGTGATACCGAACATCCAACTCCTCTACTAGTCAGTCTCACAAAGCTCGTTTGCGGAACTATTGCGTTCGAGGAATAGCCTCAGTGAGTGGATCCGCTTAGTTGTTTCTTTCTATGTCTCTCTATATCTCAAGTTCGCAGAGAAAACCATCTCCCGAAAAGAGCAATACCTGTCTTAGAATATGTCTGGATGTCTGATGGGACATAGCTCATAAATGAACTCCAAATCCAAAATTCTTAGACTGTTTCGTCAACTGAACTTAATCAGTATCCTGCGCGCCATGCCTCCCTCAGTATTGCCTTGGACCACCTGTCCAAAATACTGCCCCTCATCAGAAGGAAAACTATAACTCTGACAACCTCCTTGTCGTCCATGTCACCTTGGAAGCCTGGAATGATAACTGTCTCCTGAATGAGGCTGTCGTTATCATCTCCCTAGAACATCCACTTATGTTCTAAAACTGCTTCCAACTGTTTCTCCAGGATTGGATTAATGTCAACTTATTGCATCTAGTGCAAGAACAACATCTGGTGTGGTACTTGACATTTCACGATTGACTCAATTGCCTGAGCAAGTGATCTGTCAATCATGCCCGTCCCTCTCCCCTTTAGTCTGTAAGACACCTTTGGAGAGGGTGACTCCATTACCTGCAGGTACACTACCGTGCCAGGAGTCGTCCATCCTAAATACTCTTAGAATACTGTCAAGTACCCTCATTGGGAAACCACCCAAATCTAGATCTAAGACCATAGATCTAGTAACCAGTATGTCTGATATAAAATCCATTTCCTTTGTGGAGAAACAACTGTGTGACGACCAAAGTATAACCGATCGTAGTGTAGGAGTTTCTTTTCCTACTCTGTGTATATCATCCAAATACCAGGATATCACACCCTACTACCTTCTCAACAGATCCATCCCCTGTTCTGATGAAGTCAAACCCATGACTGTCACGTCAGAAATAGATGATCTATCTCCGCTACATCTGCTCTAGTCTATAAATAGACATAAGCAACCTGTCCACCAATGCTTCCGCTGCTCCCACTGACTACGACAACCCTCTGGCAGAGTCATATAGACGTACACTTCTAAAACTAGTTTAGAACGACGCTATACTCATCCTCCCGCCGGGTCTCGCAGCCTGGAACAACAGCAATGGTAATTGTGGGTAAACAAGAACTTCCCTGTCACCGTCCTTGAGGCTACCGTAGTGCCTCTTGGGTGCCTGAAGTTACCCACCTTATCTGCGGAGTGGCCAATGGAATGTCAATCCAGATTGAATCTTTAGGTTCCTTATCAAATCTTCAGTAATCGTTTGTGGTTCTGGAATCATTTCCAGTTCTACCATACTCCCACTACTGTTTTCTGAAAAAAATCCATCTTTAATAAAACCGTGGCGAGTCTAGAACAATATCGCTATTGTTCATCCAGATGGTAGAAAGTCAACCCTCGTCATAGCCTGGGTCAACCCACAAACAGCCATTACAGAAACGTGCCTTGAGTTGTCCAGTGTCTGGTTTTAATCATAAACTGGACAACTCCCCGTACCTTAACATCGTTAAGATATGAACTGTTCTATATCCAATATAGAAACAGAGGCACTGATTTAATTGAACCAGATTCAAATCATGCAGCTGTCTCCAGTGCATGTCAACTAAATGGAAGGAGGCCGATCAGCGTTACTCAACTTAGGAATACTTCCAATTATGAGTAACCTGAAAGAGAAGCAAGATCTCTTTATCATTACTATCAACTGAATACCATACACAAGTATCTACATCTTCGATCTCTTTGAAGAATCCCGATACTTGCTATACCTGGTTCTCTACTCTATTCAAATACCTATAACTTCTCAAAATTGGAACCTGTGTTTCCGCGAAACACCTGTCTAAAAACTAGAGAAGTCATAAGTAAACCGAATATAGTACGAGGACCAACCCGTCTGTCCTGATGGACCCTGGACAACATACAATCCTTTGTATAAGTCCCTTGAGTCTGATAACTCATTCACTGTGTGTCGTAGGTTGAAAACTGTACTTATGGTTAAGAAGAATTACACTGCTGTTTAATGCTCCTTACCTAACCATCCACTGATATAGGTAAATGTCGTAGACATAATTTCAGAAAGGTATATCTCACTCTATGAAAATAGACGTACAGATATATCAATTTGAAATTGGTGCATAACAGCGGATATTCAAAACCAAATATTTGCCGACCGGCAAACAGCCCAGGTGATTTCCTCAAATATCACCGATTACAACGAATCCCGATATAATGAGGATGATCACCCAATTCCCAATAACTTACTCCCACTCATCATCTGTAAAACCATACAGATGTGAGAATCATACCTGGTAAATACATACCCTGGAGTAAGTATCTAATCGGGAAATCAGATTTCCTTTAACATTACACAGTGAAACTGAAACATTGAAATGTTCCGATGGGGTATTCTGGTATTCCTAGTAATGCCTCTTCCAGATTCACGACTGTAACCGTATAGTTCTTTGCCACCTCTCCAAATCCCTTCATATGTCTTTAGTCTTTACCTTCTGCACACCCTTTTAGGCCAAATGGTTTTCTTCCTTCCCTACCGTTCGGCACCAGCCTATGGTTTGGAAGAAGACTATCCAATAAGCATAATGGGTGTACTGTCCCAATCCTAGGAACACTCGCAATGAGAGAGGGTGAAGATAAAAGACAACCGAATAAACCTTATTCCTATTTCTCCTGAACCAGAATCCATCCCCGAACTGGAACAAGTTCCATTCGAGTTCGTATATAACCATACGATGGAGTATCCAAATAAGCTGTGGATCTTCGTAGTGATACGGAGTGTCCTGGAGAAATACAAAGGTGATGTGGGAGTGGTAACAAAATATTTGGTTTGGTCGTGAATATCTGTTGCAATTTACTTTGCCCTCTTACTAATCCCTTGCTTTGTCTGAACTTAATACCTTCTGCACACCATCGTTATGCTAATTGGTTTTCTTCATTCCCTACCGGTCGGCACCAGCCTAAGGTTTGGAAGAAGACAATCCAATTTGCGTAATAGGTGTACTACCCCTAAACCAAGGAGTACTCGTAACCTGAGAGAGGGTAAAAGGAAAAGACAACTGAATAATCCTATCCGTTTTCTCCAGAACCGGAAACCATCCTCGAATAACTTCTTTCGAGTTCGTATCTAACCATACGATGGTTTTGTCCAATGGAAGTGGACGTTCGTAGTAAAACGGGGTGTCTTGGAGAAAAGGGTAAAAGTAGGAGTGGCAATGAGGTTTGCAACTCTGACAATCCAAAAGCCGGTGTTTAAGAAGGTTCGGTCAACTTGGTCACTGAGTCAAAATCTTAGGGTCGGGTCAAATGGTTTCTGCCAGAGAGAGAGAGAAAAGAAACACTCAGCGTGCACTCTAACCTAGATCAGAATGGTCACCAATTTATCTAATCTGGAATCCTCCCACTGTACCTCAAATTCTCCTCCAAACCTGAAAGAAGAATTAGTCGGGGTCACCCGAGGAGTAAACTAACTCATCAGTGGGAATCGGGATCCAACTATCATCGCATGATAACGTGACGGAATCCGCTCACGGTATCACACTCCAGAAGGTATGCGCATATCTGGCAAGTTTCAGTTCTTTTGAAACTCCCGATGTGATTTCTGCCCCATGCTCTTATGACCTTGACTTTGGCCAACATATCATAAGTCACATGTCAAGTTATACCCGTCATTCTCCAGGTTAATTTGAATCCACCCGTACATACCCTTGACTTTGGCCAACATGGCAGTACGACTGTTCCAAACCAACGCATCTATCTATGCTGCATATGAATACCCAATAGCTACCAAACACTGTGCCTTGACTTTGGCCAACATACACAGCTTGAATAGTATTGACCACCCATATGAAACGACGGAGGGCTACGAATGGTTTCTGGCGAAAACCTTTAACGTAATGAACTTGATATCGTCGAAGGAACGGATAGCTTTTTGAAAATATAGTGACGAAAACCGTTGCTAAAGAGGTCACTCCCGGTGAAGGGATCTCGGCTCTTTCCCCGTAGAATGGGGTGCAGGATATTCCAAATGAATACCGCGATGCAAAGCAAAAGTAATCGGCTATAGTGAAGTTAATGCCCTGACGTAAACTTCTGTCCAAGGGGTCACTCCCGGTGAAGGGATCTCGGCCCTTGCCTCGTCGACTGAGGAGCAGGATATTCCAATGAATACCACGATGCAAAACAAAAGTAAACGTCCTTGCAATAACAGCTTTTTGAAAAGTGTTCCAACAACATCAGATTAGGTTTGTTTTTAACTTGCATTGATCCAAATCAATGCAGTCCCATCAATTGATCACACCAAAAAGAACGAAAATATACTGATGTACGTATATGCCATCCGCATTCGCCACTGGGTCCCGTCATTACCCGTTAGGTTAGCTTACTAACGACAGAGCGGGGACTGGACTAGCGCGGATGCAAAACATATACTACATCTACTAATATATATACCAATATATTATATTTCGCTCAAGGCGTGAATAGAATGCAACATCACAGAGAATGAACAGCATCACAGAAACAATACAGATATCTGGGATCCCCGGGTTTCACAGAGCCACTACTGAAACCCGACGTTCCCCTGGTCGTGTGGATAGCCTGTGCAATGAAAACCTAGACCCCTACGGACGCGGCAAGTCACCCGCCAAAACCTGAAGCGAGGAAGCCCCCTTCAGCACCGTGAATGGACCACCCAGCACTTCACGGAATCCGGTAACTTGGGCACCCCTCCTGGGTCAACCTGTACCCCCTACGAGTGCGGCGAATAGCCCGCCAATCCTAGAGTGAAGCCCCCTCCGTCTCAATGCCATGAGATGCGGGCTTGTTGCCCTCTAGAACCCGGCTACCCGTGCACCCCTCCGCGGGGTAATCCTAGTACAGAAAGTAAAATATACATACAACGGGTACATCGACCGCAACCAGGTCGTGCCCCAAAATAATAATACAAACAGGCAGTGACGGCAGTCCACATGTCGGACGCTCGCCCCGCAATATCAAATGTACATAATACAACAGAACTGTACTAGCATTGCATCCAGGCTATCCCCCACGACCGATCCGCAACATCACAGCAAAAACAAAACATCAACGTGAAAGTCACGTTCGCAAATCCGTCTAACCGGGCTATAGCAGTTAGACCGGATTTACCGATCAAGTGACATTCACGGTCGCAGATATAATGTAAATACTGTGAAAAATGTGTTTAAAATATCCGATCGATCAAAAATTAACAAGTGGGCCCCAAAACAATACTGTAGCAGTTACAGAAAATAGGGGCCCAAAATTAATGTTCCAGAAACCCAAATTTAACCCCAGAGGCCCACTGGAAAATTTCCACACACTGATCAATGACTACGGCGGCGCAACCGCGGCACTAAGTGGGTACTTGCCGTGGTTCCGCGCTCCAGTTGGAGAATCAGTGTCTCGAATTTTTCCACTGGTCTTAGATCATCGAGCACAGTACTTTTATGCAACCAGAAAAATTTTTGGAGACTGAAAAAATTCAACAGAAACTGTCGTGGGTGTATTTGGGTTTTCGGACATTTCGATCGATCGGAACTGAAAAACACATTACACCAAGCTAGACTAAGTTAATGGCGAGGCTCTGATACCACTGTAAGTGCACGCCGGCGCCCCGGCCGTCAATCCGACGCCGGAATGCGGAAGCGGTGATGAACTTTAAATTTTCTTATACTGGAAAACCGCCGCGCACTAATACCCAGATCGAACCATTAACTAGTCCTAGCAATCTACAAGAAAGGGAATAGAGATATACCGATGATCCAAGTCCTCCGGTCTTCTCGTCATCGTCCCGATCTCCTGCGGAATGTCCCGTCTCCTCCTCATCGCCGGAAGTGCACCACATCGCCTACTTTGTTTACGGGCTCCCACCTCAATGCCGAGGCAACTCGGGCACGAAGCCGGCTACTCGACGTGCCCAAGGTTTGCTGTAGAATGTGTAGTAGAGGATTGTGTCTCATTTGGGGTTCATGGAGGTGCCTTTGTGGTGGAGGAATGAAAACTAGGACAAAAATGTGGAGGAGCTTGGGGTATTTTGGAGCATGATATGAACAAAAATACCCACACCCAATTTTGGACAGCCCCTATAGGACTTGGCCGGCCACCACTAGTGAGGAGTGGAGAGAATGAATGGGAGAGGCCAATGAAAATGAAAGACCATCTCAATAATCCAAGGGAGAGAGAGAGAAGGCTATCATGCAAAAGGAAATCATGAGAACCAATGATGACAAGGCAAAACCAACACTCAACTCAACCATCATCAACATGCATGATGGCTTCCAAAGTCATGCCATCATGACAAGAAGAAGTCAAGGTCAATGGATGGGACAAGTATCATGACATGATAATATGCAAAGACCCCCTCCACAAATGCTTATTTGCAACAATGCAAATAAGCCCTCCTCCACCAATCTTCGGCCAATGAACGGAACAATGGAAATTGGCCGAAACGGAAAGCAAACTGGCAACTCCATAAAACTGGTCCCGTAATAAATTACAGGAAAACCCCGATACTGTGCATACACACCCGCATTTGTATTCCGACCGAAATACAAATGCAATGAGACAAAATCTACACTGTACTATACTAGAATCCGGCTTATACCAAAACCGGATAGTAATATCTGTTCGATCCTGATCCGTGCAATACCGCACGTATCTGATCGAACCCTGCCATATAACCATACGGCCTATAGTACAAACTGTCCGATCCTGATCCGTGCAATACCGCACGTATCTGATCGGACCTTGCCATATCTCCATACGGCCTCTACAACCTTTCGCCCGAAAGCTGAGTAACTGAAATGTGGGGGACTCTAAAGACTCGTCAACACCTTGGTTGTGGATTTAACCACTAGCACGTCAGAGGTATAAGCCAATACGTAATGGGCTACCAGGTATTGACTAAAAAGGACGTCGATGAGCGAACTCATCCTGACACCCTACGGAGCCTGTCAGTGACAATATCCGTGCAGTCCGGTCCGTTCGTCTATGAGTATCGCATGGCGGGCCTAGGGGGTTGGTAAAAGTCAGACCCCCAAAAGCGGTACAAGTCGTGTCGGAGTGTAGCCCAGAACACCCTGAGATACTACTGGAATACCTACCAGTAAATCTCCTTGCCTTGGCCAAGGACTTTGTGTAATGGCTCTCCTAGACACAGCACGACCTTACCCCCAATACCGGGAGAGACGAACCCCTGAAGATACGCTCACTGCCTCCATGTGGCTCGGGACTGTACCCAACTAAAACCTGTTTGCACGACTCCTTTGAGCCGTGGTAGGGTAGTAATCAAAGTACAGTGGGAACTCACACGAGACAAATGACGATCCCCAGGTCGATGAACTAACCTGCACACATGTCACCAGGGAACTGCCATCTGACGTCTGGTATATGACCAACTAGCATGTTCCCGGCGAGTCCTGTCCGGTGTACTCATAACCCAATGAGCACCTGTATACATCTTAGGTGATCCAACTGACACCAGTGGCTTGTGAGACCGGCCACCGCCCCTCGTCGGGGTCTCGACTGTATACACTAGTCTACTAATGGAGTATCGATGCCCAGTCTCGAAACTCCCACGACTAGGGACCTTTTAAGGATAAGCTTATAGACCCCCAGCTCCCACTTATATGATCGCCCTCATACTGCTGGTGGTCAAGCAAGAATCCTAGGGGCTCTATCAACGTGTAATAGCGACGTGTCAGGTCACCTAAAGCAGTACACGATGATAAAGGTAAACCAGATAGCATACTATCATCTCGAGCAAGACTGTCCTACTGGGATAGGTCCTCCCTCAATCATTACAATCACGTACCTGTGACCTAATAATTGACTCTGAGGGCACTATCTCCAACAACTATGCTATCTGGTTTACCTTTATCATCGTGTACTGTTTGAGGTGACCTTACAGGTCGCTATTACACGTTGGTAGAGCCCCTAGGATTCTTGCTTGACCACCAGCAGTATGAGGGCGATCATATAAGTGGGAGCTGGGGTCTATAAGCATATCCTTAAATGGTCCCTAGTCGTGTGAGTTTCGAAACAGGGCATCGATACTCCAGAGTAGACTAGTGTATACAGTCGAGACCCCGACGAGGGGCGGTGGCCGGTCTCACAAGCCACTGGTGTCAGTTGGATCACCTAAGATGTAAACAGGTGCTCATTGGGTTATGAGTACACCGGACTGGACTCGCCGGGAACATGCTAGTTGGTCATATACCAGACGTCAGATGGCAGTTCCCTGGTGACATGTGTGCAGGTTAGTTCATCGACCTGGGGATCGTCATTTATCTCGTGTGAGTTCCCACTGTACTTTGATTACTACCCTACCACGGCTCAAAGGAGTCGTGCAAACAGGTTTTAGTTGGGTACAGTCCCGAGCCACATGGAGGCAGTGAGCGTATCTTCAGGGGTTCGTCTCTCCCGGTATTGGGGGTGAGGTCGTGCTGTGTCTAGGAGAGCCATTACACGAAGCCCTCGGCCGAGGCAAGGAGATTTACTGATAGGTATTCCAGTAGTATCTCAAGGTGTTCTGGGCTACACTCCGACACGACTTGTACCGCTTTTGGGGGTCTGACTTTTACCAACCCGCTAGGCCCGCCATGCGATGCTCATAGACGAACGGACCGGACTGTACGGATATTGTCACTGACAGGCTCAGCAGGGTTGTCAGGCTGAGTTCGCTCACAGACATCCCTTTTAGTCAGTACCTGGTAGCCCGTTACGTATTGGCTTATACCTCTGACGTGCTAGTGGTTAAATCCACAACCAAGGTGTTGACGAGTCTTTAGAGTCCCCCACATTCTGTTACTCAGCTTTCGAGCGAAAGGCTGTAGAGGCCGTATGGAGATATGGAAAGGTCCGATCAGATACGTGCGGTATTGCACGGATCAGGATCGGACAGTTTGTACTATAGGCCGTATGGTTATATGGCAGGGTTCGATCAGATACGTGCGGTATTGCACGGATCAGGATCGAACAGATATTACAAGCCGGTTTTGGTATAAGCCGGATCCTAGTATAGTACAGTGTAGATTTTGTCTCATTGCATTTGTATTTCGGTCGAAATACAGATGCGGGTGTGTATGCACAGTATCGGGGTTTTCCTGTAATTTATTACGGGACCAGTTTTCTGGAGTTGCCAGTTTGCTTTCCGTTTCGGCCAATTTCCTTTGCATCGTTCATTGGCCGAAGATTGGTAGAGGAGGGCTTATTTGCATTGTTGCAAATAAGTGTTTGTGGAGGGGGTTCCTTGCATATTTCCTTGTATCATGATGGTGCACCATTCTTTTGACCTTGACTTCTTCTTTCATGATTGCTTGACTTTGTGAGCAATCAAGGTTGTAGTAGGTGGGTTTTTGGAGTATGGGTTTGTTTTGGTGATCATTGCTTTTCATGATAACCATTCCTCTCTCTCTCTCTTGCTTGATATGAGAATGGCTCCCATTTTTGATACACTCTCTCCACTCTCTCATTTCTCTTGACCACCATTTACATGGCCGGCCACTAGGGGGAGGGGGCTGTCCAAAATTCTTGGGGTGGGATTTTTATCATTCTAGCTTTGTAAAATCCCACATGTTTCATCTCCACAAGCTCATATCATTTCCTCCACCAAAAGGAAATTCCTACAACCCCAAATGAGACTTGCTCACTAGATATTCTACAGCATTTCTTGGGCACGTCGACTAGCCGGCTTCGTGCCCGAGTTGCCTCGGCATTGAGGTGGGAGCCCGTAAAAGAAGTAGGCGATGTGGTGCACTTCCGGCGACGAGGAGGAGACGGGACATTCCACAGGAGATCGGGACGATGACGAGAAGACCGGAGGACTTGGATCGTTGGTATATCTCTATTCCCTTTCTTTTAGTAAGCTAGGACTAATTAATGGTTCGATCCGGGTATTAGTGCGCGGCGGTTTGCCAGTTCAAGAAAATTTAAGTTTATCACCGCTTCCGCATTTGGCCGTCGGATTGACGGCCGGGGCGCCGCCGTGCGCTTACAATAATATATCTATATAGGTTTTTGCTCAAATCATACGTTCCGTCGTTTTGAAATATCCCAAAAGGTTTTCCTTTGTAACGTTTGTGTCGCTCATGAACACGTAGGAAATAGAAAGACTATAGCTCCTTTTTGAAAACCTCTTGGTAAACTTTTTATGCATGCAAAGTTCTCAGGTACTGTCCTCAGATCAGTCCTGTTCGTCTACTACATAATATAGTATCTATCATGAAAACAATGTGCTCAAGGGAAAAATCAGCCCTAAAAGGCGTATCCAATAATCACGTGCGTCTGGTGCGCACGGAAATCAAATCTAAATAAATGTGCCACAATATGCACAAAAGCAAAACTAAGTGCAACGGGTGTGCACGAAAGCATCTGTCCAGTGCAACGGGTGTGCACGATAATAACATCTAGTGCATCTATTGTGCACGAAAATCTCAATCGAGTGCATCCGGTGTGCACAAAATCATATTTCATATCATGCACCCAACATGCGCGAAAACCCAACCCAAATGCGTCAGGTCCGTATAAAACATCTAGTGCAGTAGCATGCACGAAAAAGAACATCAAGTGCAAATACGCACAAAGACATAAATCTGGTGGACAAATGCTCAAATACATAAATCAGGTGCAACGAATGTACAGAGTATAAATCTAGTGCAACCAATGCACGAAATATCAATCTGGTGCAACAAATGCACGAAATGAAAATCTAGTGCAACAAATGCACGAAACACAAATCCGGTGCATCCAGTGCACGAAATACAAATCTGGTGCATCCAGTGCATGAAATACCAATCTAGGGCAACAAATGCACGAAAACTCATCAATAACTCAAATGCGTATAAAAAGGAACACCGAGTGTACCAAAGTGTATAAAATCATAAATGCGTGCAACTGCGTGCACAAAACACGTATCAATGCACTGCAAGCACATGTAAGCCATACCGAGTGCAAAAGTCAAATCGAGTGCGTACCACATCCACAAAATCAAATCAACCGTATGGAATCTACGAAATCATAAACACGTGCAGCCAAGGCATAAAACCAATATCAAGTGCAATAGATATGCACAAATCGCAAACCGATGTAGCGGCGTATAAAACATAAATCAAGTGCAATAACTATGCACAAAATGTAAATACCCAGTAAGTGCAGCCAAGGTGCACGAAAACACTATCATGAAACTCAATCATAAAAACTCAAATCCAAGCGATATAAGCGTGATACTTGGATCACAAACGCAAATCGCAATAAATGACATTGAGGTACACCTCCTTCAATATCGGAAATACGTCGGTGTGCCCAAAACTGGCAGAACAAGAACATCCGCTTGCCTCCTGCTCACGGTCTGGCGTCCTCTATCTCTTGGTCCTCATTTTCTCTATTGATTACCAATCTCACAATTCATCGGCTCGTCGGCCCGGTCAGGTGTACTAACGGAAACGATGCCGCTTTGACACTCCTCTGGTCATCTCTCAGCCAATTAGTATGACCACTCATAAAGCAGCACGTCACTGGCGTCGGTCTCTGGCCCTCTGAATACACTTTGTTAGTGTATATGCCATAGGGGCCATTATTGTATCATACTAGTTTGTATATTACTTAATGGAAGCTTGGGATATTCACAGTTATATAACAGTCTTGCTAAACATAGTAGTATGCTAATTGGTTTTATCTATCTTAATATGTGAGTATACGTATTGATAGAGCTCTTAAGATCTTGCTTGACTAACAGCGTTGTGATGGCAGTCACACTAGTGGGGGCTGGGTAGTCTACAAGCACATCCTTTTACATGTCCCAAGTCGTAGGATTATCGAGACAGGGCATCGATACTCCGGAGTAGACTAGTGTGTACGCTTCTCATCCCAGTTGGGGAGATGGTCTGTCCCACAGCCGTCAGTACGTCGTACTGGAGATAGTATGCAGGTGCTTGTTGGGTTACGGGTACACAGAACAGGACTCACGGGGAACTGTTGGTTGGTATTATACCCGTCGTCAGTTAACAGTTCCCAGGTGACATGAGTACAGCATAGTCCGCAGACTTGACACTGCTACTTCGCCTCGAGTGTGTCCCACTGTTCTTAGATTGCTACCCTACCACGGCTCAAAGGAGTCGTGCAAACAGGTAGAAGTTGGGTGCAGTCCCGAGCACTTGGAGGCAGTAGCGGTTAGATAAGATTCGTCTCTCCCGGTTTGGGGAGTTGATATCGCGCTGTGTCAGAGAGCCATTACGCAAAGTCCCTGGCCAGGGCAAGCAAGATTTACTGGTAGGTTCCAGTTGTTTCTCAGGGTGTAATGGGCTACGCTCCGACACGACTTATACCGCTATTAGGGGACTGACGCTTGCCGCCTCCCTAGGCCTGATATGCGATAGTCTTAGACGAACAGACCGGACTGTACGGAGATTGTCACATCAGACTCAATAGGAGTTCGGATGGGTTTCCTCATCGGCCTTCTTATCGACATCTACCTGGGGACCGTTACGTATAGCTAGTACCGCTTGCGGTCTGCGGTTAAACCCACTGCTAGCGTAGTAGTCGAGTCTTTAGAGTCCCACACAGAGAGTTTTCCTGCTCCAGGCGAAACAATATAAAGGTCGTATGGTTTTACGACAAGGGTTCGGACGCATACGTGTGTTTACGCACGTACGACATCCGGACCGTTTTTACTAGCCGGCTTTAGTTTAAGCCAGTTTCTAGTATCAGGTTATTGGATTTATACAGTCTAAAGTTTTTCCGTGTTTTCACGGATAGGAGGGGCGTTCTCGAAATTTCGCGGGATAGGCTTCTAGAAGGATGGTGACTTGAGGGTTAAGGTGGCATTAGCATTAATTGATTTTGTGACTCATGAGATGAATCATTCAAGTGAGTTAATGAAGCATTTATTGCTTAATGACTCACTTGATGATTCATTGCACATATTAAATGAAGCATGATGATAAATCACAGGATTTATATTATTTGATATTTTATATGCTTCATGATATATTAGAAGTGAGAAACAATTTCAATTCATTATCATTCTCACCTTCTCTCTCCTCAAGCTCTCTCTCTTCAAACCCTAATGCTCCCCTCTCATGTGTTGAGACCAAGGATTAGTAAAGACTATTTAATCCATAACACTTCTCTATATCACCTAGGTTACTTAGATTAGCACTTTAAGAAACCTAGTTACCTCAAGTTAAAGGTGAAGCTTGGAGTATAGCTCTCGGGTGGATCATCTATTACGTGGAGGAGGTCGAGAAGGACGTGGATAACGTAAAGGAGGACACGGTTCATTAGGTATAATCACTTATCATAGTAGTTCATAACTTCTATGTTTCTTGTTAGTTATAGTTTAGCAAAGATTCTCGGTTAGTCGATGTTTATGCAAAGAACAAGATCGTTTTTCAATTTTCCACCTCCCCGCAAGTCGTGGGGTGTTGTACATCGACTTACAGTAGTATCAGAGCCTCGCTAAACAATAATTAACTTATTAGCAAAGTCGTATGAATTTCGAACGCAAAACGAACCGGAAAAAACATCGATATCACTAAGTTTCTGTCGTTTTTAAAACAGGCCCTAAAAATTTTTCAGGGACCTTAAAAATAACAAGAAAGAAATTATAAGGTTACTAGAGAAAAATGTGTTCCTCAATTGGCCATACAGCCACGGAACCGCGGCCGATCCCACCGATCCGCCGTAGATCCGATTCAACCCAGTTTGCTCCGGTAACTCTTCTGTGATATTTTTGTGTTCTCTGGAATGTTTATTTTTCTGCTCAAGTCTCAGGTGCACAGAGAAGTTTTGGAGTAGAATCTAAAGTGTTTGCACGATCGAAATCTTACGATATTTGCTAATTTGATTATATCTGTGATTGTATAATGTGTTAGTAAACCTCCCCTAACTGCTAGTATGTCGGTTGGCAGGGGGTTGCACATTTCTGTAATGGTTTTTACTGTTTGTGGTTATGAACTGTATTGGACGGTTGTGATGATTAGACGGGATTTGTGATGGGTTGTTATATTCATTCAAAGTGATTGTAATATGTTGTAATATTATTTTTCGGGGAACATCCAGGTTGCGGTTGTTGCCACCGTTGTATTATTTCATTTTACTGTTTTTTCTCCTAGGATAGACCCATGGTGGGGTGCACAAACTACCGGGTACTTTGAAGTGTTTAGTGGCCTACTCATGTTGTTGAGGGAGACCGCTTCACTTCGGGTATTTGGCGGGTAGTTTGTCGTATGATTGTTAGGATACGAGCGTGTTCAAGTTCTAGTTTAAATACCGCAATCAAGACGGTTTCGCACGTAGCTAGCCGGTTGAGTACGGGTCGTCCGCAGGGAGATGGGAATCTTTTTCTATGTGTTTTTCGACGAGTTAAGTCCGGTTGTTCAGATTTTGTTTGTAGTTATCTAAGTGTTGAGTTGATATTTAAAGAGAGCTTGTTAGGGTTAGGATTAGGTTAGTTTGAGTTAGGAGTCTCCACATCTTTCGTTGCCCCACTTAATATCGGTGTTACGGTAATCGGCAACAACGGGGATTAGCACGACTAGGAAGGAACTTGCGAGTATAAGCTAGGCTTTCCAACGCATAGTCCTTCCTTTTGGTGCTTGTCCGTCCGTTCTTGGCTCTTATCCATAACCTCCGGTTAATTCAACCACAACCGGTCTCACTACGGAATCACCGCTATCATGTAGGATAGGGTGCCGTAAGGAGCGGATTGTGGTTGGGTTAACGGGAGTTGATTTAAGTTGTTGGGCAAGGAAAGAGTGAGAGAGATTTCCTTCTCTCAAACTTCCCTTATCCTACCCTAACAAGTATAGAACTACTCACACTTCATAATACGGAAAAATAAAACAACACAAAAGAGGAAGATAGAAAGAAAGAGATTAGAAGAATACGACTAACTGTTTGCGACCTCACCTTGGCGAGGATCAAGCGTAAGTATCATTGTCGTATGAAAGGATAAAGAAAAAGAGAGAAGAAACAAACAACAAGGAAATAACAACAACTACTTAACAATTAAAATTACAACAATTATAACAAGTAAAGAAAGAGACAAGCATGATAATAAAAATGGTCTTCTTTATTCATCACTCTTCACTCAAAAGCTCACTTACAAGTTTAATGGAGAAGAGGTGAGAAGAGGAAGAAGAACATGTACTAAAACCTAGCAAAGAAAAATACAAGATTATGGACCCCTTCCTTCTCAAACTTCTGGGCTATTTATAGGCTGGAGAATGAAAACCTAGGGCAACCACCAGACCAAAAATGCAAATACCAAAATACCCCTGAAAATTGGTCGGCTGAAGGCACTGTACTGCCGCGGATCCGCGGCCTAGACCCCCCTTTGGCCGCGGATCCGCCGCACCTTGGTAGGTTTAGGATGTGGGCTTTGGGGTACTTCCCTGTTCTTCTGTCCCCTCTTGTCTGTTGTATGTATTTTCTGAAAATACATCCAAAATTCTTCCAGAATTTCTGTTGAGGGAAAGGTGTTATGAAGTGGACTTTTTGTGGATGATTGCCTCGAGCTCCGTGTGGATCTCTTGGATTATGTGCTACCATAGTGCTTTGTGCATGAAGGTGACAATTGATTTGTCCTTTTGTCTCCTAAACTGGTATCTGGCAACATACGGATGAAGAGCGGAGACCGTGTTTTATCTTTGGTTGGCAGGAACCCGGATTTTGTCGTGTTTTTCCATGAATTTCACCGTTTTGGAACCGAGGACCTGTATCCTGCAATTGACTAGCAAACACGGCTCAAGAGTATCTACGGATATGCAATGTGATAAAAATTGGACGGTATGAAAATGCAAAAATCTGATATGAACAAATACCCCCAAACTTATCATTTGCTCGTCCCGAGCAAAGTCCATTTATTCACAAAAAATTTTCTAACCTCACTTTCGCAGGGAACGCGATTGCACTGAGCATGTGCAACAAGCCGTTAAACCTCTAGGTGTCCCTAGTAGGAGGAGTGTTGTCTCCTGAGGGTTTTCAGCGGATACTACCCACAAAATCCGGTCAAGTTGGTTTGTAAAAATGACTAAGTTTCAAACCCTAAAGTTTTGTTTTAGAAAATAACAATTCTATAATCCTTAGTCTAGACTATCGAACCTTTATTTTTCACACCTCACATCTTATTTAACTACAGATTTTATATGTCTTTACGTGCAGTGCGGATAGTGTCGTTAAGTTCCAGAAGGATCGATTAGAGTCATCATGTCGCACAATAAAGCCCAGATAATAATTTTAAGAGGATCACATAAGTTTTATAACGAGTTAAGCATTTTTCAAGTTTCGTTTTCCAGTAAGGTTTTAACTTCAGAATTTCTATCTTCCTTAACAGGAAACAACGTCGTATTTTTCACTCCACCTTTTTCTTGTTTTCATTTCATACACACCACTGTGAACGTGCAATAGTCTTTATCAAAGAGTAAAACCTTCATATCTCCGTTAAAATTTTTTAAAAGCCTGTCTTTTATCAAGATTATTCTCACACAAAGAACCGTTAGGAATTTTAACTCGGAGAGAACACTTGCTTGACTTTGTTTTAAACTGGACTTTCTAGGCTTCTTAGCGAGCTTTGGGCCAATGCACCCAAACCAGTTGGTTTTAGGGCATTAGGTGTAGAAACACCCCAGCGGACTTAATTACTCAAGTTACCTAGGTCCAAAAACAAAAGACAGTTTGGCGTGAAAATCAGATGATTTAATACGAACGGAGATATAACCGGCAGTTCAAATATTTTTTTGGATAAAAGACGTGTCTAGTGGGTTTGGTGTGTAATCATTCCAATCAAGTTTTAGATGGGTTATTTTTCAGACTTAGCTCCTATTACGGCATCAATAACATTCCTTCATATTCTCTTTACTTCATAAACTATTCTTGTCATTACTTATTTCAGAACAAACCTATTTGATTCTCAGAAAATCATTTATCTGTTTAAAAGTTTGAACATGAAAGACTTGTCATCTAATTCCCAAAACTCACGACACGTGTAGTGTGATGTAAAGACGTATATCAGCTATAGTTAACTTCAAAGGAGAGTTATCTTTCAGGTTTTCAAAATCCAAACATAAGATCCAGTTATTCCTATTTTATCAAACAAAAACCGTCGAATGTTGAATCAGAGTTCTTCCACAAGCTAACTTGACAAAAAAGTTTTTATATTTTTGGAAAATTTACAAATTTTTATGGATTTTATGGATTTTAATATGCAGATGCAAAATATACATATGAATGCGAAGGTAAGAAATGCGTACCGAGTGTACCCCCAAACTTAAACTGGACAGTGTCCTCACTGTCATTGCATGAAGAGAGTAGTTTGAAGGTTCAAAATTGTTGGTTAGCGATACACAATTTTTATTTGTTTTTGTTTTGAAAGAAAAGAAAAAGAATATACAAGAATATAAACAAAATGGTTTGTACATACCCCCAAACTTATTTGGAACAGTGTCCACTGTTCTTGGCTGGATAACCGAAGTTTGGAGGTAGGCAGAGGAAGATCAAGCAAGGTAAACCGGCTCCTGTAAGAACAGGAGCTCCTCTGTTGGTTCGGCGCTAAGGTACGGTTTGCATCGGTGTCCGTTCACTTTGAAGAGTGAACCGTCCTTTGGATTTTCCAAATCCACAGCGCCCTGCGGATACACAGTCCGCACAAAATATGGCCCTTTCCAGCGAGATCGGAGCTTTCCAGGATGGAAGTGAAGTCGGGTGTCGTAAAGAAGTACCTGCTGACCAGGTACGAAGGTTTTGCGCACAAGGTGTTTATCATGAAACACCTTCGTTCGATTCTTAACGACAACCGCATTGTCGTAAGCCTCATCCCTAAGCTCGCTCAGTTCGTTCAGCTGCAGCTTCCGATGGCTGCCCACGTCCTCCAGAGACAGATTCAGCTCCTTTATCGCCCAAAACGCGCGATGCTCGATTTCGACAGGAAGGTGGCAGGCTTTTCCGTACACAAGCCGATAGGGAGACATGCCAAGGTCGGTCTTATAAGCGGTTCTAAATGCCCAAAGGGCATCAGTGAGTTTCAAAGACCAATCCTTACGGTTCTTGGAAACCGTTTTCTCCAGTATCTGCTTGATTTGCCGATTTGAAACTTTGGCCTGCCCGCAGGTTTGGGGGTGGTAGGGCGTAGAAATCTTATGATTAATGGAGTATTTCCGCATCAAGGCCTCGAAAGTCCTATTGCAGAAATGACTTCCATTGTCGCTAATGATCGCTCGGGGGTGCCCAAACCGTGAGAAAATGTTTTCTTTAAGGAACCTAACGACAACCTTGTTGTCGTTAGTTCGGCTGGGCACAGCCTCGACCCATTTAGAGACGTAATCAACAGCTAGAAGGATGTACAAGTTCCCAAAAGAGCTGGGAAATGGCCCCATGAAGTCTATCCCCCAAACATCGAAAATCTCCACAACCAAGATCGGTTGGAGCGGCATCTCATTTCTCCGGGATATCCGGCCCATGTGTTGGCACTGGGAGCAAGTCTTGCAATAGTCATGAGCGTCTTTGAAAAGTTGTGGCCAGTAGAAACCACATTGCAAGATCTTCTCAGCTGTCTTTCTGGGCCCAAAATGCCCGCCACATGCTTGGTCGTGGCAAAATGACAGCACACTCTTGAATTCCTCATCAGGGACACACCGACGAATAATCTGGTCGGGACAGTACTTGAACAAGTAGGGTTCGTCCCAGTAAAAATGTTTTACTTGGGATAAGAAGCGAAGTCTGTCCTGACTCGACCATTTGGTCGGTAGCAATCCCGTGGCCAAATAGTTCACAATATCTGCGAACCAGGGTTCGCAAGATACTGTCAAGAGTTGTTCATCCGGGAAAACGTCGTTTATCGGAATTGGAAGCGAAGGCGAAGAAGGAAGTCGCGAGAGATGGTCGGCAACCACGTTTTCACATCCTCGTTTGTCCTTAATGACAAGGTCAAACTCTTGAAGCAAGAGGATCCAACGGATCAACCGAGATTTGGCATCTTTCTTCGCAAAAAGATGGCGCAGAGCTGAGTGGTCAGTGTAGACAATGACTGGAGAGCCGATGAGGTAGGGCCTGAACTTTTCTAAGGCAAATACAACAGCTAAGAATTCCTTCTCAGTTGTTGTATAATTGAGTTGTGCGTCGTTCAGGGTTCGGCTTGCGTAATAGATCACGTGCGGCATCTTGTTGATGTGCTGTCCAAGGACAGCACCGATGGCAAAGTCGGATGCATCGCACATAATCTCGAATGGGTGCGTCCAGTCAGGGGAAGAGAGAACGGGAGCAGAAGTGAGTGAGTGTTTCAATGATTCAAAAGCAGCCGCACAGCTTGAGCTGAAGTCGAATGGCGTGTCCTTGGCCAGGAGAAGAGTCAAGGGCCTAGCAATCTTGCTAAAGTCCTTGATAAACCGTCTATAAAAACCGGCGTGGCCAAGGAAGGCTCGGATATCTCTGACGCATCGGGGAGGAGGCAGATTGGAAATGACCTCAATCTTTGCTTTGTCAACCTCTATGCCATTTTGCGAGATGATATGTCCTAAGACAATACCTTCGCGCACCATGAAGTGGCATTTCTCCCAGTTCAAAGTGAGATTCTTGTCCTTACATCGTGTAAGGACAGCGTCAAGATGCAGCAAACACTCGTCAAAGGAGTCGCCGAAAATGGAGAAGTCATCCATGAAAATCTCCAGAAATTTCTCCACCATGTCTGAGAAAATCCCCATCATACACCGCTGGAAGGTAGCGGGCGCATTGCATAACCCAAAGGGCATGCGTCGATATGCAAACGTGCCGAAAGGACAAGTGAAAGTGGTCTTGTCCTGGTCTTTTTCGGCGATGGGAATTTGATTATAGCCAGAGTAGCCATCTAGAAAGCAATAGTACTCATGTCCGGCCAATCGTTCGAGCATCTAGTCAATAAAAGGTAGCGGAAAGTGGTCTTTCCGCGTTGCGGCGTTGAGTTTTCTGTAATCAATGCAAACTCGCCACCCAGTTTGGGTGCGAGTAGGGATTAACTCATTCGCCTCGTTGGTTATGACCGTGATGCCTGACTTCTTGGGGACAACGTGAATGGGGCTAACCCACTGGCTATCAGAGATAGGGTAAATGATACCACTATCTAGACATTTGACGATCTCCTTCTTCACAGCCTCCTTCATGACTGGATTAAGACGTCTCTGTGGATCCCGGGCTGGTTTGGCATCATCCATCAGATGAATGTGATGCTCAACGATGAGGGGACTAATCCCCTTGATGTCCGCCATGGACCAGCCAAAAGCTTGCCTGTTGCTGTGCAAGACCGCGAGAAGGGCTTTCTCTTGCTCGGGAGCTAGAGAAGCCGAGATGATGACAGGGAGGGTCTCATTCTCACCTAAGTAAGCATACTTAAGGTGAGACGGCAACGGCTTGAGTTCGAGCGTTGGAGGTGAAATGATGGAAGGCAAGAATGGTGCAAAGGTCTCGAACTCAAAGGACTCCAGCACAGGTTCAAAACGAGTGTAGGCAACCGAGTCGGATGGTTCAGGTAACTCATCCGAAAAGTCGAAAGATTCAAACTCGGGTTGTGCACGGCTAAGATCGTTCGTGAACGTGAAACACTCGTAGTCGTTATCGGGCGCAGAAACAGCAGCAGGTTCGAAGAGACACGCACTAGTGGCGTCAAGATTATCGTATTCAAACAAAAACTCCTCGAATTCACACTCTTCGGGGGTGATCTCCTGGATCGAGCAAACATCCAGTATATGAGCATTAGGTTCGGCGGGCTGATTCCCCAACCTAAAAATGTTGAGTTCAATTGTCATATTTCCAAAAGAGAGGTTCATTGAACCATTGCGACAATTGATCACAGCATTTGAGGTTGCGAGAAATGGGCGACCGAGTATCACCGGAATTTGATTCCGGGGGTTAGCTACAGGCTGTGTATCTAAGACAATGAAGTCGACGGGGAATATGAAATCCCCGACTTTGATTAACACATCCTCTAGCTCACCCCTAGGATGGGTGATCGATCGGTCGGCCATCTGGAGAGTGCAGTGTGTGGGTTTCAGCTCTCCGACGCCTAATTGCTCGTATACTGAATACGGAAGCAAGTTAACACTGGCACCAAGATCTAATAGTGCGCGGTTGATGTTCTTATCCCCAATAGTAATTGAAATAGTAGGACAGCCAGGGTCCTTCCGTTTTTGTGGTAAAGATTGGGTAAGGGCATCACTCACAGCACTAGCCAAGAAAACTTTCTTGGGTACCTGAGACTTCCTCTTTTTCGTGCACAAGTCCTTTAAGATTTTCGCGTAAGAAGGGACTTGTTGGACAGCATCTAAAAGAGGAATGTAAATGTTAACTTGCTTGAATAACTCCAAAATCTTCTCCATTTGTGGATTTTGTTTGTTAGATCTCAACCGGTTTGGAAATGGAACATTTTGAAAATTGGTTGAGTCTAATGCTGGAGGAGGAGATTTTGGAGTTGGAACGGATCCCAGAATAGGTGTTTTCATGGAGTGAGAAGCGGGTCCGTTTAGAGAAGAAGAGGAAGGAGAGCCTTGTGAAGAAAGGAGAATAGGCTCGGAAGACGAAGAAGAAGAAGCAGGAGAAGAAGAAGAAGAAGCGGCCGGGGTGTCATCGTTGATTTGCTTGCCAATGTTGTTTTGCAGCACCCTCCCTGATCTCAGTGTGGTCACGGCACTCACATTATGGTTTTGTTGTTCAAGAGCAACATGTGCATTATGTGGGTGGCCGGGATTTGGAAGTGGCTGGGACGGGAGCTTTCCCTTCTCTCGCTCGCTCAAGGCCGCGTTCAGCTGTGCAATCTGGGCCTCGATGGTCTTGATGCTCTGCCCGTGTGCGGCGGTGTGTTGCACTAAAGATTGGATTGAAGACTGGATGTTGGCGGTGGATTGAGTCGATTGTTTAACAAACGCATCCAGACTTCGCTCGAGCGAGGAAACCTTATCATTGTTCGACGGAACAAAGTTGTCTGGTGGAAAGGAATTGTTCGGTGCAAAGTTGTTCGTCTGGTTTTGGTAAGGCTGGGGTTGGAAGGGCTGCTGATACTGAGTTTGTTGTTGCGCTTGTTGTTGCGGTGGAGGGGCCCTTTGGAAATGGTTGCCCTGGAATTGATTCTGATTCTGATTCCAGGCGAAATTGGGGTGGTTCCTCCAACCGGGATTGTAGGTCGAAGAGTATGGATCATTCCTTGGTCTTTGCTGGAATGCATTAACCTGATCCTGTCCTTGCGAGGGTGGATTGTAAGGACACTCTTCAGTCAAGTGGGACGGATCGGAACAACAAGCGCAGATGGTACGAAGGGGGAGAACAGGGGCAGGAGTAGGAGAAGAAAATTTGCTCTCTATTGCTTCAAGCTTTTTTGTGATTGCAGCCATTTCAGCTCTCATCGCAATAGAGACATCAAGCTGGTGAATTCCTACCCTAGACTGACCGGTAGAAGTGGAGGGAGAAGAAGAAGAAGGAGTCGGTCTGGTGCTCTCCCACTGTAGCGTTTGCTCCGCAAGATCGTCAAAGAACTGCCACGCTTCCTCGTCAGATTTGGATAGGAAGTGGCCCTGACAGATGGTTTCCAGCAACTGCTTCGTTGCTGGGTTCAGTCCCTCGTATAAGGTTTGGCAGAGTTGCCATTTCTCTATACCGTGGTGAGGACACTGAACAAGAAGGTCTTTGTATCGGTCAAAGCACTTCCAAAAGGGTTCAGAAGGAAGCTGGGAGAATTGGTTGATCTCATTTCGAATTCTTGCGGTCTTATGATTTGGGTAGAATTTTTTCAGAAACGCTTTACCAAACTCGTCCCAGCTGGTGATTGAGTGGGAAGCGGTGCTATACAGCCATTTTTCTGCGAGATCGCATAAAGTGAACGGAATGACCCGTAGACGTATAGCATCGTCCGACAGCTGGGTTGTTTTCATCATGGCACAGACGTTTTGAAATTTGTTAATGAAGATATAGGCATCTTCAGATTCAAGCCCATGAAAACGTGGAAGCATGTTGATGAAATGGGGCTTAATTTCAAAGTTGTCCCCATTGGCCGGAGGAAGAGAAAGGCAGGTTGGAAGTGCAGAACGGGAAGGGTAGAAACGATCCTGGAGCGCAATTCGCTGCGGCGCTACAACAGGCGGTGGTGGTGGGAGATTGGTCTCCATAGGAGGTGGAGCCAATCCAGGGGTGGTCAACGAGATGTTTGGAATAAATCCCGACATCGCGGAAGAAGAGGTTGGTGAAGGTGAAGGTGAAGGTGAAGATGTATGAACAGAATTCCGGTCAACGTCGGAGTTGGCCGGCAAAGGAAGGGGAGAAAGAGGAGTGGACGGAGTATCGACTTCGGAGTCGATCGCGTAGTCGGTCGCGACTAACGTAACGCGGACTAGACGGGCGCTAGTGTCCCGAGTCCAAGCGGACATACACTAAACGAGTTTAGTATAGTCAAAGCGGAGAAGGTGAGGGTAAGAAAACGTCAATGAAGAACGGCGATGGGTGTTGGGTGAAAATGGATTTGGCGACAAAAGGGCAAGTTTTTATAAATGTTTTTGATTTTTTTTTCTTTTTTTTTTTTTTTTTTTAGAAAAAGATTTACAGAAGTATGTACGGAAATACGGCTTAAGCAATCACAAACAAGATATGCACAATCACACCTAGATCTAGGGTAACCTAGGTCTACTAGACCTGCTCCTGAACTTGATTGTCGAAGTTAAACAGTGTCGAGAAACGGGCTTAAAAATACACTGATCACGAGGCCAGATAAGTGCAGAGATAAGGGGAGGTTGTCCAACGCTTTCGCGAAGTTCCTTAATTAAATAACCCTTTCTCTTTCGGCGGTTGCGCCTTTAACACTTTCCTAGACACCCCGTAAACAATATACGGTTAAGCGAGCTTCTAAACAAGGTTTATCTCCTCCTAATGAGCGCGAAGTCCTTAGGGCTGAAGTCTAGTATTTTTTTTAATTACAATGGACAATGCATATGCTTTAGTGATTTCCGGGGTCCTGGGAAGGGTGATGAAATCCCCACCCAATCTGGATTGGTTTCAAGCCCCTTAAGTCCGTATTAAAGAATGCAAAACAGTAACAATATCAACAGCAAACAATTTTTATTTGCGGCGCAAAGAATCCTGCACAAGAACAGTTTATTGGAAGGGGGAGAAGAATTTGCGCAAAGAAGGCTGCAGAAAACACAATTCAGTGGAGCTTAGAGGAGTGGAGAGAGGCAGAGAGACTCACCAGAGAAAAATGGGGCCCTGAAGCCAAAAGATGGTCGCGCTTGCGCGGCCAAATGCATGTAATTGCCGCGCTTGCGCGGCAGTCCTGAGGCTTTGGTGCTCTGGAAAAATTTGGTGTTCTCTGTTGGGTGTCCTCTGCTTGTCTGGATATACTGAATCTTGATTTGCTCACTGTATTTGCTCCAGATTTGTACAGTAAACCGGATGCTTCGTTTTGTCCGTCGCGGTGTAGCCGCGAAAATGTGGGTCTATCTTCCCACGTCTTTGGCACTGTACTTGAACTCCGTATTTCCAACGTCTTTGGCGTCGATCTTGAGCTTCGTATTTCCTGCACACTTGCACAAAAACTAATCAAAAATAACAAGATGGTTTCTTTTACAAAGTATATATTTTTTTGGTTTTTGGTTGTTTTTATATTCACAAATTATCCCGAAATTTCACTTAGAAATAGACTACCGTCTCCCCGGCAACGGCGCCATTTGATTGTTAGGATACGAGCGTGTTCAAGTTCTAGTTTAAATACCGCAATCAAGATAGACCCCCCTTTGGCCGCGGATCCGCCGCACCTTGGTAGGTTTAGGATGTGGGCTTTGGGGTACTTCCCTGTTCTTCTGTCCCCTCTTGTCTGTTGTATGTATTTTCTGAAAATACATCCAAAATTCTTCCAGAATTTCTGTTGAGGGAAAGGTGTTATGAAGTGGACTTTTTGTGGATGATTGCCTCGAGCTCCGTGTGGATCTCTTGGATTATGTGCTACCATAGTGCTTTGTGCATGAAGGTGACAATTGATTTGTCCTTTTGTCTCCTAAACTGGTATCTGGCAACATACGGATGAAGAGCGGAGACCGTGTTTTATCTGTGGTTGGCAGGAACCCGGATTTTGTCGTGTTTTTCCATGAATTTCACCGTTTTGGAACCGAGGACCTGTATCCTGCAATTGACTAGCAAACACGGCTCAAGAGTATCTACGGATATGCAATGTGATAAAAATTGGACGGTATGAAAATGCAAAAATCTGATATGAACATCGTACCCGTAAGGGTCTAGGGTGGGGTAATGGCTATTCATCACAACTGTGTAATCCGTCTTTTGTTGCAGGCTCTAAACAAACTCGGATTGCTTGCAAATCCAATAATGTTCATATGTGATCTGGAATGCCTATTATTTCTGACGAATGTACAATATCTATATATGATAGCTATTTAGACGTCGCTTATGTTTTACACCCGCGCTAGCCCAGCTCCGCTCTGCCGTTAGTTAAGTAACCTAACGGGTGATGACGGGACACAGTGGCGAATGCGGATGGCATAAGAGAACGTTGTATTTTCGTTGTTTTCTGCAATGATAAGTTAATGATGGGACGCATTATTATTAATGCAAAGAAAATAAACCAAAAGTTGAATCGTTGGAACAATTTAAAAGAAACCACTCGGTTATTTTAAAACAGATGATATTTTTAAATTGCGGAGCTTTAACCACTCCTTTTAAAAGCTATCAGGTTCTTTTGGTCATATCAAGTTCACTACGTTCACGGTTTCGCCAAAACCATTCGTAGCCCTCAGTCATTTCATTTGGGTATTCAGTAGTATTCAAGCTATGTATTTTGACCAACGCCAAGGCATAGTGTTTGGTAGCTGCTGGGTATTCATTTGGTGTATAGATAGATGAGTTAGTTTGGGATAGTCGTATTATCATTTTGGCCAACATCAAGGATACGTACGGATGGGTTCAAATTAACAAGATAATGATGGGTAGAACTTGACATGTGACTTATGACATTTTGACCAACGCCAAGGTCATAAGAGCATGGGGCAAAAATTTATATCGGGAATTTCTTAAGAAACTGAAATTTGCAAAGAGATGCATACTATTTGGAGTTTGATGAATGTTGGTAGGATTCCTTCAACATTATCATACGATGATATTTGGAACCCGATCCTACTGTGAGTATATGCTACTCATCAGGAGGTTCGTCACTTAACGATCAATGCTACAAACCAAGTAGGTGTCAAGAAAGGTGTTAGCGGGGTTACGCCCCCAGAGAAAAGAGGTTATTTAATTAAGGAACTTCGCGAAAGCGTTGGAAAACCTCCCTCGAAGTACCGACACCAGCCTGGCTGAACGGTTAAGCAAGTATTGTACAGTGAGAATAGTCCTGGCTAATTCTTCTTTTATGGTTTGAAGAAGGATTCGAGAAACAGTGGGAGCCATCCAGTTTAGAGTGGTAAATAAATTAAAAACCACTCTAAACTTGCAAGAGCATCATGCTAAAGTGTTTCTTCTCTCTCTCCTATTTGCAGCGACCCTGAAAATGACTGGACTTAAGTTACTTTTAGAGAAAAATATACTGACAGGGCCAAACTATAAAGATTGGCTCCGGAATGTCAAAATGGCTTTGACCTATGAAAAATTAGGGTACGTCCTCACCGCTAAGGCAACTGCAGTCCCAGGTCCTAAATCCAGTAATGCTGATAAGGAAATCCGCAAAACCTGGGAGTATGATTGCGTGAAGGCCAAGTGCATCGTGCTTGCCTCGATGAACAATGAACATCAGAGGAGGCACGAGGATATGGATCTTGATGCCATATTTCTCCATACAAAGGAACTTTATGGAGAGCAATCTCGTATAGAAAGATATGAGACCTCTAAGAACTTGTTTCGAGCGAGGTTGGCCGTCGGATCATCGGTAGGAAAACATGTCCTAAAGATGATTGGCTATATAGAAGAGCTCGCAGACCTTGGGACGACTTTGGATAATGAGCTCTATACAGACCTTATTCTCCAGTCCCTTCCTTCCACCTACGCCCAGTTTATTCTGAATTTCAACATTCAAAGAAAAGAAGTTGAACTTCCGGAACTCCTTAACATGTTGAGAAGTGCAGAGGGCGCCTTGCAGAAGGCAAGGGAAACACCCGCTATGTTTGTTAGCGGTGCTTTTTCTTCCGGGTCCAAGTCTAGGGCCAAAGTAAGGAAAAAGAAGGCCACCACCAAACCTAGAGGAGGTGTTAGTAAGGTGGGAGCGAAGGGAAAGAAAAAGTTTGCGGTACCAGTAGTAGCCCAGGATGAGTGTTTCCATTGTTATAGGAGAAGGCACTGGAAGAACGATTGCAAGGCATGGAATGCCAAGAACCAGGAACCGAAGCAAGCTGTGGCTTCGACTTCAGGTGTGTTTGTAATTGAAAATTGTCTGTCAATCAACTCTACTTCCTGGGTATTGGATACCGGATCAGGATCTCATATTTGCAATTCATTGCAGGCACTGAGAAACCGTAGAGTGCTGAAGGATGGTGATATGACCCTGATGGTTGCTAACGGAGCTAGCATGGGAGCTGTGTCTGTAGGGGATTATCACCTGGGATTGACGAGTGGACACATTTTGGTTTTACATAACTGTCTTTGTGTACCTAGCTTAACGTGTAATATCATATCAGTTTCCTTGTTATCAAATAAGGGTTATGATTTCACGTTTGTAAGTGATGTTGTTAACATCCACCTTAATCATAGTTTGATTGGGTCCGGTACACTGGATAACGGTATATATGTCTTAAACCAACTCCAAATTTTCAATGTCCAGAACACACTAAAAAGAAAGTCTCCGGATTTAAATAAAGCTTTCTTATGGCATTGTAGACTGGGTCACATCAATGAGAGAAGGTTGACTAAGTTACATAGAGAAGGATATTTGGACTCGTTCGAATATCAAACTTATGCCACTTGTCAATCTTGTCTCAAAGGAAAGATGACAAAGACTCCATTTACTGGACATCGAGTAAGAGCGATCGAGCTCTTAGGACTCATACACAGCGATGTATGTGGCCCAATGTCTACACAAGCAAGAGGTGATTTTTCCTATTTCATTACTTTTACGGATGATTACTCAAGGTACAGATTCATTTATCTGATGAAACATAAATCCGAGGCTTTTGAGAAATTCCAAGAGTATAAGAATGAAGTAGAAAGCCAAACCGGCAAAAGTATCAAGACACTAAGATCTGATCGAGGTGGTGAATACTTAAGTGCCGAGTTCCTAGGTTACCTAAAAGAGAAAGGAATTCTCTCTCAGCTTACTCCTCCATACACTCCACAGCATAACGGTGTATCGAAGAGACGGAATCGAACCCTATTGGATATGGTACGTTCCATGATGAGTAATGCTGAGTTACCGCAATCTTTCTGGAGTTATGCGCTAGAATAAGCGGCATATCTTTTGAACATGGTTCCTACCAAGACTGTGTCTACCACCCCATATCAGATGTGGAGTGGGAAGAAACCCTATCTTCAGTATCTGAAGATATGGGGATGTCCAGCTTTTGTTAAAAAGCAGCATGTGGACAAGCTCGAGACACGATCAGTACAGTGTAAGTTTGTGGGATATCCAAAGAACTCCAAGGGGTATCTATTCTATTACTTAGAGGAACAAAAGGTTTTTGTTTCTCGTAATGCCCATTTTCTAGAATATCAGTTTTTAGAAAAGGAAATAAGTGGGAGCGAAATAGAACTGGAAGAAATTCCAGAACCACAAACTAATACTTAAAGTTTGGTAGAACCAGTAGTTCAAGAAGAACAGGACATTCCCGCAACCCTCCGCAGGAGTAGTAGGCCGTCTCATCCGCCTGAGAGATACTACGGTTTTCTCATAGATGGGGATAAAGAGGATTACATCATAGATCATGATGAACCTACTAGCTTCCAGCAGGCTATCCAGAGTGGCTGTAAGTCCACGGTAGCACCCTGGCCATCTAACAGACGTCAATATGCGGAACAAAACTTTTAAAACTGGCGCTATCGCGTAAGATAATCCGGATCTTCCATTAAAGCTAAACTAACATATTGTAAAGAGGGTAGAATTGTTATACCAAACGATCCGAGTCCTTCGGTCTTTAACCATCATCCCACGCTTTGTTGCGGCGGCTTCGATCTTCTGAAACTCAAGTCTCTTCGTCCAGGTGGCACCACATCGACGGAACTTTAAACGGGCTCCCGCCTCTGAACCGAGGTAACTCCACCACGTCGACGGATCTTTAAACGGGCTCCCGCCTCTGAACCGAGGCAACTCGGTCGTCATGTTTGCTAAAAGAGACGACCAAGATGTTGTAGAGAATGGGTAGATCACTTTGTCTCGTTATGTCCAAAGTTATGGATGAACGGTTAATGAAGTTGCCAATTGGAACGGGTGGAAATGTGAAATGAGTATCTGTCAAATTTCCATACACTAAAACTTTCATCTTTTTCTCTCAAGCAAAAAACATCTTTCTCTACCAAGGGGTGGTCGGCCATATAAGTAGAAGGAGGGAGGTGAGTGTAGGAGAGGGGAGGGTCACCATAACCTTAATGAAGAGGATGAGTCATGTAACACCTAGTATGAACACATATAATGCAAAGGATGAATCATTAAGCAAGTCATCATAACATTAAATGAACACTTAATGCATCAATGACTCACTAGCTTAGTCATCATCCTAGTCACCATCTAGAAGCTTCCACACTCATCTCAAAAAAAGATAAATCCGTATTTAACTGAATGTTAAATAAGGGTGATAGAAAACTGGAAACTGGCAACTTCCAAAAGTGATCCTGAAACGAATTTCAGGATAACCCCGTAACAGTATAAACATACCCGCATTTGTATTACGACCGAATACAAATGCAACTGAGACAAAGATATTATATCTACACAGTATAATACTGGGATCCGGGTTAAACCAAAGCCTACCAGTATTATCTGCCCGAAAAATAACACGTGCGAAAATGGCACGTGCATTTTCCGAACCCTGCCATAATACCATACGGCATCTACAATGTTTCGCTCGAACTTGGGAATGTGTCTGTGGGGAACTCTAATGACTCATCAATATACTGATACTGGGTATAACCACTAGCACGTAAGAGGTACAAGCTGTACGTAACAGTTTGCCTATGTATTGATTGGAAGGGAAGCTGACGAGCGAACTCATCTATAAACCCTACTGAGCCTGACAGTGACAATATCCGTACAGTCCGGAACATTCGTCTATGAGTATCGCATATTAGGCCTAGGGTGTCGGTAAACGTCAGACCCCAAATAGCTACATAAGTCGTGTCAGAGAGCAGCCCAGACCACCCTGAGATACTACTGAAATACCTTCCAGTAAATCTCGATTACCCTGGCCAGGGATTTTGTCTGATGGCTCTCCTAAACACAGCGCGATCTCACCCCCAATACCGGGAGAGACGAATCCTCGACGATCTGCTCACTGCCTCCATGTGGCTCGGGACTGTACCCAAAATATACCTATTTGCACGACACCTTTGACCCGTGGTAGGGTATAAATCAAAGCACAGTGGGAACTCACACGAGACAAATGACGATCTCAGGTCGATGAACTAACCTGTACACATGTCACCAGGGAACTGCTATCTGACGATATGTATAATACCAACTAGCATGTTCCCGGCGAGTCCTGTCCGGTGTACTCATAACCCAATGAGCACCTGTATACATCTTAGGTGAATCAACTGACACCAGTGGCTTGTGAGACCGGCCACCGCCCCTTGTCGGGGTCTCGAATGTATACACCAGTCTACTTTGGAGTATCGATGCCCTGTCTCGAAACTCCCACGACTAGGGACACTTTAAGAATGTGCTTATAGACCCCAGCTCCTATATATATGATCGCCATCATACTGCTGGTAGTTAAGCAAGAATCCTATGGGCTCTATCAACATCTAAATGATGATAAAGACAAACTAGATAGCATACTATCATCTCGAGTAAGACCGTTCTATCGGTATAGGTCCCCCCTCAATCATTGCAATCACGTACCTACGATCCAATAATTGACTTAGAGTGCACTATATCCAACAATCTCCCACTTGCACTTAAGGCTAATTATTGCGATGTCGCGTACTCACAGCTCGTGTGATACCGAGCATCCAACTCTTCTACTAATCAGTTTCACAAAGCTCGTTTGCAAAACTATTGTGTTCGAGAAATAGCCTCAGTGAGTGGATCCGCTTCGGTGTTTCTTTATGTATCTCTCTATATCTCAACCTCGCGGAGAAAAACATCTCCCGAATTGAGTAATACCTGTCTTAGAATATGTCTGGATATCTGATGGGACCTAGTTCATAAATGAACTACAAATCCAAACTTCTTAGACTGTACCAATCACTGAAACTAATCAGTGTCCAGCACCATGCCTCCCACAGTATCCCCTTGGACCACCTGTCCATAATACTGTCCCTCGTCTGAGGGAAAACTGTAAGTGCACGGCGGCGCCCCGGCCGTCAATCCGACGCCGGAATGCGGAAGCGGTGAAAAACTTAAATTTTGCGGACTTAGCAAACCGGCACCACCGCGCACTATAACCCGCATCGAACCATTAACTAATCCTAGCTAACTACAAGAAAGGGAATAGAGATATACCGACGATCCAAGTCCTCCGGTCTTCTCGTCATCGTCCCGATCTCCTGCGGAATGTCCCGTCTCCTCCTCGTCGCCGGAAGTGCACCACATCGCCTACTTTGTTTACGGGCTCCCACCTCAATGCCGAGGCAACTCGGGCACGAAGCCGGCTACTCGACGTGCCCAAGGTTTGCTGTAGAATGTGTAGTAGAGGATTGTGTCTCATTTGGGGTTCATGGAGGTGCCTTTTGGTGGAGGAAAAGAGAGCTTGGAGAGAGGTGGGGAAAATGTAGCATACCAAAATGAGAGTAACATTTTTCATCACCAAAAAAAAAAAATGAATCCCATTCCTCATAGGAATGGCCGGCCCCCCCCCCCATCATGTGTGATTGGAGAGAGAGAGAGAACAAGGTCAAGGGGGTGGGTGGAACAATAATGAAAAGAGATGGTGAAAGAATCCAATGATCACAACCATAACCCACTCTCCAAAACAAGTAATCAACAACCATGATGGTTACTAAAAGTCAAGCCATCAAGAAGATATGAAGTCAAATGATGGGACAAGTATCATGACATGATAATATGCAAAGACCCCCTCCACAAATGCCTATTTGCAACAATGCAAATAAACCCTCCTCCACCAATCTTCGGCCAATGAACGGAACAATGGAAATCGGCCGAAACGGAAAGCAAACTGGCAACTCCAGAAAACTGGTCCCGTAATAAATTACAGGAAAACCCCGATACTGTGCATACACACCCGCATCTGTATTTCGACCGAAATACAAATGCAATGAGACAAAATCCACACTGTACTATACTAGGATCCGGCTTATACCAAAACCGGCTAGTAATATCTGTTCGATCCTGATCCGTGCAATACCGCACGTATCTGATCGAACCCTGCCATATAACCATACGGCCTATAGTACAGGCTGTCCGATCCTGATCCGTGCAATACCGCACGTATCTGATCGGACCTTGCCATATCTCCATACGGCCTCTACAACCTTTCGCCCGAAAGCTGAGTAACTGAATGTGGGGGACTCTAAAGACTCATCAACACCTTGGTTGTGGATTTAACCACTAGCACGTCAGAGGTATAAGACAATACATAACGGGCTACCAGGTATTGACCAAAAGGGACGTCTGTGAGCGAACTCAGCCTGACACCCTACTGAGCCTGTCAGTGACAATATCCGTGCAGTCCGGTCCGTTCGTCTATGAGTATCGCATGGCGGGCCTAGGGGGTTGGTAAAAGTCAGACCCCCAAAAGCGGTACAAGTCGTGTCGGAGTGTAGCCCAGAACACCCTGAGATACTACTGGAATACCTACCAGTAAATCTCCTTGCCTTGGCCAAGGACTTCGTGTAATGGCTCTCCTAGACACAGCACGACCTCACCCCCAATACCGGGAGAGACGAACCCCTGAAGATACGCTCACTGCCTCCATGTGGCTCGGGACTGTACCCAACTAAAACCTGTTTGCACGACTCCTTTGAGCCGTGGTAGGGTAGTAATCAAAGTACAGTGGGAACTCACACGAGACAAATGACGATCCCCAGGTCGATGAACTAACCTGTACACATGTCACCAGGGAACTGCCATCTGACGTCTGGTATATGACCAACTAGCATGTTCCCGGCGAGTCCTGTCCGGTGTACTCATAACCCAATGAGCACCTGTATACATCTTAGGTGATCCAACTGACACCAATGGCTTGTGAGACCGGCCACCGCCCCTCGTCGGGGTCTCGACTGTATACACTAGTCTACTAATGGAGTATCGATGCCCGGTCTCGAAACTCCAACGACTAGGGACCTTTTAAGGATATGCTTGTAGACCCCCAGCTCCCACTTAT
Source organism: Agapanthus africanus (assembly GCA_030015575.1). Taxonomy (NCBI): domain Eukaryota; kingdom Viridiplantae; phylum Streptophyta; class Magnoliopsida; order Asparagales; family Amaryllidaceae; genus Agapanthus; species Agapanthus africanus. Next base: position 225,694,249 of record JASDDO010000029.1, read on the forward strand.
ATGATCGCCCTCATACTGCTGGTGGTCAAGCAAGAATCCTAGGGGCTCTATCAACGTGTAATAGCGACGTGTCAGGTCACCTAAAGCAGTACACGATGATAAAGGTAAACCAGATAGCATACTATCATCTCGAGTAAGACTGTCCTACCGGGATAGGTGCTCCCTCAATCATTACAATCACGTACCTGTGACCTAATAATTGACTCTGAGGGCACTATCTCCAACAATCTCCCACTTGCACTCAAGGCTAATTATTGCGATGTCGCATACTCACAGCCCGTGTGATACCGAACATCCAACTCCTCTACTAGTCAGTCTCACAAAGCTCGTTTGCGGAACTATTGCGTTCGAGGAATAGCCTCAGTGAGTGGATCCGCTTAGTTGTTTCTTTCTATGTCTCTCTAAATCTCAAGTTCGCGGAGAAAGCCATCTCCCGAAATGAGCAATACCTGTCTTAGAATGTGTCTGGATGTCTGATGGGACATAGCTCATAAATGAACTCCAAATCCCAACTTCTTAGACTGTATCGTCAACTGAACTTAATCAGTATCCTGCGCGCCATGCCTCCCTCAGTATTGCCTTGGACCACCTGTCCAAAATACTGCCCCTCATCAGAAGGAAAACTATAACTCTGACAACCTCCTTGTCGTCCATGTCACCTTGGAAGCCTGGAATGATAACTGTCTCCTGAATGAGGCTGTCGTTATCATCTCCCTAGAACATCCACTTATGTTCTAAAACTGCTTCCGACTGTTTCTCCAGGATTGGATTAATGTCAACTTATTGCATCTAGTGCAAGAACAACATCTGGTGTGGTACTTGACATCTCATGATTGACTCAATTGCCTGAGCAAGTGATCTGCCAATCATGCACGTCCCTCTCCCCTTTAGTCTGTAAGACACCTTTAGAGAGGGTGACTCCATTACCTGCAGGTACACTACCGTGCCAGGAGTCGTCCATTCTAAATACTCTTAGAATGCTGTCAAAGAACCCTGATTGGGAAACCACCCAAATCTGGATCTAAAACCATAGATCTAGTAACCAGTATGTCTGATATAAAATCCATTTTCTTTGTGGAGAAACAACTGTGTGAGGACCAAAGTATAACCGATCGTAGTGTAGGAGTTTCCTTTCCTAGTCTGTGTATATCATCCAAATACCAGGATATCACACCCTACTACCTTCTCAACAGATCCATCCCCTATTCTGATGAAGTCAAACCCATGACTGTCACGTCAGAAATAGATGATCTATCTCCGCTACATCTGCTCTAGTCTATAAATAGACATAAGCAACCTGTCCACCAATGCTTCCGCTGCTCCCACTGACTACGACAACCCTCTGGCAGAATCATATAGACGTACACTTCTAAAACTAGTTTAGAACGACGCTATACTCATCCTCCCGCCTGGTCTCGCAGCCTGGAACAACAGCAATGGCAATTGTGGGTAAACAAGAACTTCCCTGTCACCGTCCTTGAGGCTACCGTAGTGCCTCTCGGGTGCCTGAAGTTACCCACCTTATCTGCGGAGTGGCCAATGGAATGTCAATCCAGATTGAATCTTTAGGTTCCTTATCAAATCTTCAGTAATCGTTTGTGGTTCTGGAATCACTTCCAGTTCTACCATACTCCCACTACTGTTTTCTGAAAAAATCCATTTTTAATAAAACTGTGGCGAGTCTAGAACAATATCGCTATTGTTCATCCAGATGGTAGAAAGTCAACCCTCGTCATAGCCTGGGTCAACCCACAAACAGCCATTACAGAAACGTGCCTTGAGTTGTCCAGTGTCTGGTTTTAATCATAAACCGGACAACTCCCCGTACCTTAACATCGTTAAGATATGAACTGTTTTATATCCAATATAGAAACAGAGGCACTGATTTAATTGAACCAGATTCAAATCATGCAGCTGTCCCCAGCGCATGTCAACTAAATGGAAGGAGGCCGATCAGCGTTACTCAACTTAGGAATACTTCCAATTATGAGTAACCTGAAAGAGAAGCAATTTCTCTTAATCACTACTATCAACTGAATACCATACACAAGTATCTACATCTTCGATCACTTTGAAGAATCCCGATACTTGCTACACCTGGTTCTCTACTCTATTCAAATACCTATAACTTCTCAAAATTCAGACCCTGTGTTTCCGCGAAACACCTGTCTAAAAACTAGAGAAGTCATAAGTAAACCGAATATAGTACGAGGACCAACCCCTCTGTCCTGATGGACCCTGGACAACATACAATACTCTGTATAAGTCCCTTGAGTCTGATAACTCATTCACTGTGTGTCGTAGGTTGAAAACTGTACTTATGGTTATGAAGAATTACACCGCTGTTTAATGCTCCTTACCTAACCATCCACTGATATAGGTAAATGTCACAGACATAATTTCAGAAAGGTATATCTCACTCTATGAAAATAGACGTACAGATACATCGATTTGAAATTGGTGCATAACGGCGGATATTCAAAACCAAATACTTGCCGTCCGGCAAATAACCCAGGTGACTTCCTCAAATATCACCGATTACAACGAATCCCGATATAATGAGGACAATCACCTAATTCCAAATAGCTTACTCCCACTCATCATCTGTAAAACCATACAGATGTGAGAATCATACTTGGTAAATACATACCCTGGAGCAAGTGTCTAATCGGAAAATCAGTTTTCTTTTAACATTACACAGTGAAACTGAAACATTGAAATGTTCCGATGGGGTATTCTGGTATTCCTAGTAATGCCTCTTCCAGATTCACGACTGTAACCGTATAGTTCTTTGCCACCTCTCCAAATCCCTTCATATGTCTTTAGTCTTTACCTTCTGCACACCCTTTTAGGCCAAATGGTTTTCTTCCTTCCCTACCGTTCGGCACCAGCCTATGGTTTGGAAGAAGACTATCCAATAAGCATAATGGGTGTACTGTCCCAATCCTAGGAACACTCGCAATGAGAGAGGGTGAAGATAAAAGACAACCGAATAAACCTTATTCCTATTTCTCCTGAACCAGAATCCATCCCCGAACTGGAACAAGTTCCATTCGAGTTCGTATATAACCATACGATGGAGTATCCAAATAAACTGTGGATCTTCGTAGTGATACGGAGTGTCCTGGAGAAATACAAAGGTGATGTGGGAGTGGTAACGAAATATTTGGTTTGGTCGTGAATATCTGTTGCAATTTACTTTGCCCTTTTACTAATCCCTTGCTTTGTCTGAACTTAATACCTTCTGCACACCATCGTTATGCTAATTGGTTTTCTTCATTCCCTACCGGTCGGCACCAGCCTAAGGTTTGGAAGAAGACAATCCAATTTGCGTAATAGGTGTAGTACCCCTAAACCAAGGAGTACTCGTAACCTGAGAGAGGGTAAAAGGAAAAGACAACTGAATAATCCTATCCGTTTTCTCCAGAACCGGAAACCATCCTCGAATAAATTCTTTCGAGTTCGTATCTAACCATACGATGGTTTTGTCCAATGGAAGTGGACGTTCGTAATAAAACGGGGTGTCCTGGAGAAAAGGGTAAAAGTAGGAGTGGCAATGAGGTTTGCAACTCTGACAATCCAAAAGCCGGTGTAAAGAAGGTTCGGTTAACTTGGTCTCTGAGTCATAGTCTAGGGTCGGGTCAATGGTCGCTGCTATAGAGAGAGAGAAAAGAAACACTCAGCGTGCACTCTAACCTAGATCAGAATGGTTACCAATTTATCTAATCAGGAAACCTCCCACTGTACCTCAAATTCTCCTCCAAACCTGAAAGAAGAATTAGTCGGGGTCACCCGAGGGGTAAACTAACTCATCAGTGGGAATCGGGATCCAACTCTCATCGCATGATAACGTGACGGAATCCGCTCACGTCATCACACTCCAGAAGGTATGCGCATATCTGGCAAGTTTCAGTTCTTTTGAAACTCCCGATGTGATTTCTGCCCCATGCTCTTATGACCTTGGCGAAGGTCAACAAATCATAAGTCACATGTCAAGTTCTACCCGTCATTATCCAGGTTAATTTGAATCCACCCGTACAAGCCCTTGACGAAGGTCAACAAGGCTATACGACTGTCCCAAACCAACGCATCTATCTATGCAGCAGAAAGGTAACAAGCAGCTACCATACACTATGCCTTGACGAAGGTCAACAAACATAGCATGAATACTACGTGCTACCCGTCTGAAACGACGGAGGGCTACGAATGGTTTCTGGCGAAAACCTTTAACGTAATGAACTTGATATCGTTGAAGGAACGGATAGCTTTTTAAAAATATAGTGACGAAAACCTTTGCTAAAGAGGTCACTCCCGGTGAAGGGATCTCGGCTCTTTCCCCGTAGAATGGGGTGCAGGATATTCCAAATGAATACCGCGATGCAAAGAAAAAGTAATCGGCTATAGTGAAGTTAATGCCCTGACGCAAACTTCTGTCCAAGGGGTCACTCCCGGTGAAGGGATCTCGGCCCTTGCCTCGTCGACTGAGGAGCAGGATATTCTAACTGAATACCACGATGCAAAACAAAAGTGAACGTCCTTGCAATAACAACTTTTTGAAAAGTGTTCCAACAACATCAGATTAGGCTTGTTTTTAACTTGCATTGATCCGAATCAATGCAGTCCCATCAATTGATCACACCAAAAAGAACGAAAATATACTGATGTACGTATATGCCATCCGCATTCGCCACTGGGTCCCGTCATTACCCGTTAGGTTAGCTAACTAACGACAGAGCGGGGACTGGACTAGCGCGGATGCAAAACATATACAACATCTACTAATATATATACCAATATATTATATTCGCTCAAGGCGTGATAGAAATGCAACATCACAGAAAATGTACAGCATCACAGAAACAATACAGATATCTGGGATCCCCGGGTTTCACAGAGCCGCTGAAACCCGACGTTCCCCTGGTCGTGTGGATAGCCTGTGCAATGAAATCCTAGACCCCTACGGGCGCGGCAAGTTACCCGCCAAAACCTGAAGCGAGGCAGCCCCCTTCAGCGCCGTGAATGGACCACCCAGCACTTCACGGAATCCGGTAACTTGGGCACCCCTCCTGGGTCAAACCTATACCCCCTACGAGTGCGGCGAATAGCCTGCCAATCCTAGAGTGAAGCCCCCTCCGTCTCAATGCCATGAGATGCGGGCCCGTCTCCCTCTAGAACCCGGCTATCTGTGCACCCCTCCGCGGGGTATCCTAGTACAGAAAGTAAAATATACATACAACGGGTACATCGACCGCAACCAGGTCGTGCCCCAAAATAATAATACAAACAGGCAGTGACGGCAGTCCACATGTCGGACGCTCGCCCCGCAATATCAAATGTATATAATACAACAAAACTGTACTAGCATTGCATCCAGGCTATCCCCCACGACCGATCCGCAACATCACAGCAAAAACAAAACATCAACGTGAAAGTTACGTTCGTAAATCCGTCTAACCGGGCTATAGCAGTTAGACCGGATTTACCGATCAAGTGACATTCACGGTCGCAGATATAATGTAAATACTGTGAAAAATGTGTTTAAAATATTCCGATTGATCAAACGATTAACAAGTGGGCCCCAAAGAAAACTGTATCACTTACAGAAATAATTGGCCCAATTTTAATATTTCAAAACCCCTAATTTAAGCCCAGAAGCCCACTGTAAAAACCCAACCCACTGATTCCAGTATGCTGCGGCGGAAGCGCGGCCAAACGTGGGTTTTGGCCGCCCTTCCGCGCTCTAGTGAGAGGATCAGTGCCTCGAATTTGAACAGTGTTCTTATAATGTTTAGTACATCAATATTTTAGAACCTGAAAAATTTTTAGAGACTGAAAAATTTCAACAGAAACTGATGTGGGCAAATACGGGTTTTTGAACATTTCGATCGATCGGAACTGAAAAACACATTACACAAAGCTAGACTAAGTTAATGGGGAGGCTCTGATACCACTGTAAGTGCACGGCGGCGCCCCGGCCGTCAATCCGACGCCGGAATGCGGAAGCGGTGAAAAACTTAAATTTTGCGGACTTAGCAAACCGGCACCACCGCGCACTATAACCCGGATCGAACCATTAACTAGTCCTAGCTAACTACAAGAAAGGGAATAGAGATATACCGACGATCCAAGTCCTCCGGTCTTCTCGTCATCGTCCCGATCTCCTGCGGAATGTCCCGTCTCCTCCTCGTCGCCGGAAGTGCACCACATCGCCTACTTTGTTTACGGGCTCCCACCTCAATGCCGAGGCAATTCGGGCACGAATCCGGCTACTCGACGTGCCCAAGGTTTGCTGTAGAATGTGTAGTAGAGGATTGTGTCTCATTTGGGGTTCATGGAGGTGCCTTTTGGTGGAGGAAAAGAGAGCTTGGAGAGAGGTGGGGAAAATGTAGCATACCAAAATGAGAGTAACATTTTTCATCACCAAAAAAAAAAATGAATCCCATTCCTCATAGGAATGGCCGGCCCCCCCCATCATGTGTGATTGGAGAGAGAGAGAGAACAAGGTCAAGGGGGTGGGTGGAACAATAATGAAAAGAGATGGTGAAAGAATCCAATGATCACAACCATAACCCACTCTCCAAAACAAGTAATCAACAACCATGATGGTTACTAAAAGTCAAGCCATCAAGAAGATATGAAGTCAAATGATGGGACAAGTATCATGACATGATAATATGCAAAGACCCCCTCCACAAATGCCTATTTGCAACAATGCAAATAAACCCTCCTCCACCAATCTTCGGCCAATGAACGGAACAATGGAAATCGGCCGAAACGGAAAGCAAACTGGCAACTCCAGAAAACTGGTCCCGTAATAAATTACAGGAAAACCCCGATACTGTGCATACACACCCGCATCTGTATTTCGACCGAAATACAAATGCAATGAGACAAAATCCACACTGTACTATACTAGGATCCGGCTTATACCAAAACCGGCTAGTAATATCTGTTCGATCCTGATCCGTGCAATACCGCACGTATCTGATCGAACCCTGCCATATAACCATACAGCCTATAGTACAGACTGTCCGATCCTGATCCGTGCAATACCGCACGTATCTGATCGGACCTTGCCATATCTCCATACGGCCTCTACAACCTTTCGCCCGAAAGCTGAGTAACTGAATGTGGGGGACTCTAAAGACTCATCAACACCTTGGTTGTGGATTTAACCACTAGCACGTCAGAGGTATAAGCCAATACATAACGGGCTACCAGGTATTGACCAAAAGGGACGTCTGTGAGCGAACTCAGCCTGACACCCTACTGAGCCTGTCAGTGACAATATCCGTGCAGTCCGGTCCGTTCGTCTATGAGTATCGCATGGCGGGCCTAGGGGGTTGGTAAAAGTCAGACCCCCAAAAGCGGTACAAGTCGTGTCGGAGTGTAGCCCAGAACACCCTGAGATACTACTGGAATACCTACCAGTAAATCTCCTTGCCTTGGCCAAGGACTTCGTGTAATGGCTCTCCTAGACACAGCACGACCTCACCCCCAATACCGGGAGAGACGAACCCCTGAAGATACGCTCACTGCCTCCATGTGGCTCGGGACTGTACCCAACTAAAACCTGTTTGCACGACTCCTTTGAGCCGTGGTAGGGTAGTAATCAAAGTACAGTGGGAACTCACACGAGACAAATGACGATCCCCAGGTCGATGAACTAACCTGTACACATGTCACCAGGGAACTGCCATCTGACGTCTGGTATATGACCAACTAGCATGTTCCCGGCGAGTCCTGTCCGGTGTACTCATAACCCAATGAGCACCTGTATACATCTTAGGTGATCCAACTGACACCAATGGCTTGTGAGACCGGCCACCGCCCCTCGTCGGGGTCTCGACTGTATACACTAGTCTACTAATGGAGTATCGATGCCCGGTCTCGAAACTCCAACGACTAGGGACCTTTTAAGGATATGCTTGTAGACCCCCAGCTCCCACTTATATGATCGCCCTCATACTGCTGGTGGTCAAGCAAGAATCCTAGGGGCTCTATCAACGTGTAATAGCGACGTGTCAGGTCACCTAAAGCAGTACACGATGATAAAGGTAAACCAGATAGCATACTATCATCTCGAGTAAGACTGTCCTACCGGGATAGGTCCTCCCTCAATCATTACAATCACGTACCTGTGACCTAATAATTGACTTGAGGGCACTATCTCCAACAAAAACTATAACTCTGACAATCGCTCTGTCATCCAGGTCACCTGTGAAGCCTGGAATAATAACCGTCTCCCGAAGAAGGCTGCCGTCATCAAATCCGTAGAACATTCACTTATGTTCTAAAACTGGTTCCGCATGTTTCTTCAGGATTGGATTAATATAAACTTATCGCATCTAGTGCGAAAACAACATCTGGTGTGGCACGTGACATCTCACGATTGACTCAATTGCCTAAGCAAGTGATCTGCCAATCATGCATGCCCCTCTCCCCTTTAGTCTGTAAGACACCTTTAGAGAGGGTGTCTCCATCATCTGCAGGTACACCACCATGCCAGGAGTCATCTATTCTAAAATACTATTAGAATACTGTCCAAGTACCCACATTGGGAAACTACCCAAATCTAGATCTAAATCCATAGATCTAGTAACCAGAATGTCAGATATTATATCCATATCCTTTGTAGAGAAACAACTATGTGACGACCATAGTACAGCCGATCGTAGTATAGGAATTTTACTTCATTCTCTATGTATGTCATCCAAATACCAGAACATAACACCCTACTACCTTCTTAACAGATCCATCCCTATTCTGATGAAGTCAAACCCATGACTGTCACATCAGATGTAGATGATCTATCTCCGCTATAATTGCTCAAGTCTATAAATAGACATAAGCTACTTGCCCACTATGCTTCCGCTGCTCCCACTGACTACGACAACCCTCTGACAGAATAATATATACGTACACTTCTAAAACTAGTTTAGAACGACGCTATACATATCCTCCTACCGGGTCTCATAGTCTGGAACAACAGTAGTGTCAAGTCTGGGTAAACTAGAACCTCCCTGTCACCGTCCTTGAGGCTACCAGAGTACCTCTCGGGTGTCTGAGGTTACCCACCATATCTGCGGAGTGGCTATTGGAATGTCAAACCTGATTGAATATATAGGTTCTATTAAATTTTCCGTAATCGTTTGTGGTTATGGAATTACTTCCAGTTCTACCATACTCCCACTTCTGTTTTCTGAAAAAATCCATTTTAATAAAACTATGGCGAGTCAAGAACAATATCACTATTGATCTTCCAGATGGTAGAAAATCAACCCTCGTCAAAGCTAGGGTCAACCCACAAACTGTCATTACAGAAACGTGCCTTGAGTTTTCCAGTGTCTGTTTTTAAGCATAAGCTGGACAACTCCCCTTACTTTAACATCGTTAAGATATGAAGCAATCTATATACAATATAGAAACATAGGCACTTATTTAATTGGAACCAGATTCAAATCCTGCAGCTGTCTCCAGTGCATAACAACTTAATGGAGAGAGGCTAATTAGCATTGCTCAACTTAGGAATCCATCCAATTATGAGTAACCTGAAAGAGAAACAAGTTTCTCAAAAGCATTACTATCAATTGAATACTAATCACAAGAATCTACATCTTCGATTTCTTTGAAGAATCCCGATACTTGCGATACATGGTTCTGTACTTTATTCCTATACCCACAACTTCTCAATACTTAGACATTGTATTTCTACGAAACAGTTGACTAGAGAAGTCACAAGTAAACAGAATATAATACGAGGACCAACCCCTTTGTCCTAATGGACACTGGACAACATACAATACTCTGTATAAGTCCGCTGAGTTGAATAACTCAAAACCTGTGCGTCGTAGGTTGAAAACTGTCCCCAGGCGATTTCCTCAAATATCACCAATTACAACGAATTCTGATATAATGAGGATGATCACCTAATTCCAAATAACTTTCTCCCACTCAACATTTTTAAAACCATACAGATGTGAGAATCATACCTGGTAAATACATACCCTGGAGTAAGTATCTAATCGGGAAATCAGATTTCAATTAACAATGCACAGTGTAACTGAAACATGAAAATGTTTCGAAGGGTTGTCCTGGTATTCTTAGTAATGCCTCTTCTATAATCCAATTCATGACTTTAACCGTATATCTCCCTGCCATCTTTCCAATTCCCTTTATTTGGCTTTAGTCGTTACCCTCTGTACACCATCATTTGGCTAAATGGTTTTCTTCCTTCCCTACCGTTCGGCACCAGCTATGGTTTGGAAGAAGAATATCCAGTAAGCATAATAGGTGTACCCTCCTAATCCTAGGAGTACTCATAACTTGAGAGAAGGTGATCATAAAAGACAACTGAATAAACCTTATTCCTATTTCTCCTGAACCTGAATCCATCCTCGAAAAAATATCCTTCGAGTTCGTATCTAACTATACGATGGATTTATCCAATGGAATTGGATGTTCGTAGTGATACGGGTTGTTCTGGAGAAATTAAAGATGAAGTAGGAGTGGCGATGAAGTGCGCGGTTTGGTCGTGAATGTTAGTAGTCGCAATTTACTTTGCCATCTTTCTAATCCCTTTATTTTGTCTTTATTTATTACCTTCTGTACACCAGGCTTAGGCTAATTGGTTTTCTTCATTCCCTACCTTTTGGCACCTACCTATGGTTTGGAATAAGACTATCCAATAAGCGTAATAGGGTGTACTCTCCTAAACCAAGGAGCCCTCGCAACCTGAGAGAAGGCGATAATAAAAGACAACTGGACAAACCAATTCTATTTCTCATGAACCTGGATCCATCCTCGAAGAAGTCCCTTCGAGTTCGTATATAACCATACGATGGATCTATCCAATGGAAGTGGATGTCCGTAGTAATACGGGGTGTTCTGAGAAATACAAAGGGTAAAAGAAGGAGCGGCAATGACTTATGCAACTTTAGACAAACCAAAAGCCAGTATATTAAGAAGGTTCGGTCAACTTTGGTCACTGAGTTATAGTCTAGGGTCGGTCAAAAGTCGCTGCCAAAAGAGAGAGAGAAAAGAAACACTCTGCGTGCACTCAAAACTGGATCAGAATGGTTACCACTTTATCTAATTATGAAACCTTCCACTGTAATCTCAAATTCTCCTCCAAACCTGAAAGAAGAATTAGTCGGGATCACCCGAAGAGTAAACCAACTCATCAGTGAGAATCGGGATCCAACTATCATCGCATGATAACTTGATGAAAGCCACTCAAATTAACATACTCCAGAAGGTATGCGCAAGTCTGGCAAGTTTCCTGCATATTTGAAACTCCCGATATAATTTTCTTATGACCTTGACGTAGGCCAACAAATCATAAGCCACATGTCAAGTTCTACCCGTTATTGTCCTGATTAATTTAGGTCATCGTACATGCCCTTGACGTAGGCCAACAAGGCTGTACGTCTGTCCTAAACTAATGCATCTATCTATGCAACAAATGAATACCCAGCAGCTACCAAACACTATGCCTTGACGTAGGCCAACAAACATAGCTTGAATACTACTGACCATCCATAAGAAATGACGGAGGATTACAGCTGGTTTTTGGCGAAAAACCTTTAACGTAAAGAACTTGATCTCGTTGAAGGAACTTGATAGAATTTTATAAAAAAATATAGTAGCGAAAACCTTTTGCTAAAGAAGTCACTCCCGGTGAAGGGATCTCGGCTCTTTCCTCGTGGAATGAGGTGCAGGATATTCCAACTGAATACCGCTTTGCAAAAACAAAAGGAAACGTCTTTGTAATAACTCCCTTTTAAAATTTGTTCAAACAACATCAAATATAGGTTTGTTTTATCTTGCATTGATAAGAATTAACGCATTCCCATCATTTAATCACAGAAGAAAAGAACGAAAATAAAATGTACGTATATGCCATCCGCATTCGTCACTGGGTCCCGTCATCACCCGTTAGGTTACTTAACTAACGACAAAGCGGGAGCTGGACTAGCGCGGGTATAAAACATATACAACATCTAATAGTATATAGACTAATATACAATAATCGCTCCATGTGTGATAATATGCAACATTACAGAAAAGTAATAAGCATCACAGAATAATACAGATAATCTGGGATCCCCGGGTTTCACAGAGCCGCTGCTGAAACCCGACGTTCCCCTGATCGTGTGGATAGCCTGTGCAATGAAACCTAGACCCCTACGGGTGCGGCAAGTTACCTGCCAAAACCTGAAGCGAGGTAGTCCCCACAACATAGTGAATGGAACACTCGGCACTTCACGGAATCCGGTAAATTGAGCACCCTTCCTTGGGTCAACCTGTACCCCCTACGAGTGTGGCGAATAGTCTGCCAATTCTAGAGTGAGGTCCCTTTGCCTCTCAAAGCCATGAGATACGGACCCATTGCCCTCCAGAACCCGGCTATCCATGCACTCGTTCGCGGGATAAACCTAGTACAGAAATAAAAATATGTACAACGGGTACATCGACCTTAACCCGGTCGTGCCCCAAAAGAATATTATACAACAGGCAGTGACGGCAGTCCACATGTTGGACGCTCGCCCCGCAATATCAAATGTACAAATAAATCCAAAATGCACTATCATTGCACCATGCTATCCACCACGACAAATCCGCAACATCACAGCACAACACAGAACATCAACGCGAATGTCACGTTCGCAAACCCGTCTAAAAGAACTATAGCAATTAGACGCGGTTTACCGATCAAATGACATTCCCGGTCGGAGATATAATGTAAATACTGTAAATTAACACGTTTAAAATTTCGATCGACAAAATTTCCCGAAGTGGGCCCCACAAACATCTGCAGTACAGTAACAAAATTTGGGCTAAAAAGACATACCAAAAACCACAATTTCCCATGGCAAACTCACTGGAAATATTTGGCGCACTGTTCCCACAAAAGCGTGGCGGATCAGCGGCCAAACCCTGGTTTGGGTCGCGGATCCGCGGCCGTTTTGTGGGATCACGTGACCAAATTTCACCAGTTTGCTTATAATTGCCTGCATAGTTTTCTGTGATATGTAAAATAATTTTTAGACCAAATTAAAAATCGACAGAAACTTTGACTCATGGAAATTGCGATTTTTGAAAATCCGTTCGATCGATGTATTAAACACGTTAGCACAAGTTAGTATAGCTTAATGGTGAGGCTCTGATACCACTGTAAGTCCACGGTAGCGCCCCGGCCGTCTAACAGACGCCAATATGAGGAACAAAACTTTTAAAACTGGCGCTATCGCGTACTATAACCCGGATCTGCCATTAAAACTAAACTAACATATTGTAAAGAGGATAGAATTGTTATACCGAACGATCCGAGTCCTTCAGTCTTTAACCATCATCCCACGCTTTGTTGCGGCGGTTTCGATCTTCTGAAACTCCAGTCTCGTCGTCCAGGTGGCACCACGTCGACGGATCTTTAAACGGGCTCCCGCCTCTGAACCGAGGCAACTCCACCATGTCGACGGATCTTTAAACGTGCTCCCGCCTCTGAACCGAGGCAACTCGGTCGTCAAGTTTGCTAAAAGAGATGACCTAGATGTTGTAGAGAATGAGTAGATCAGTTTGCCTCGTTACGTCCAAAGTTATGGATGAACGGTTAATGAAGTTTCCAATTGGAACGGATGGAAATGTGAAATGAGTATCTGTCAAATTTCCATACACTAAAACTTTCATCTTTTTCTCTCAAGCAAAAATCATCTTTCTCCACCAAGGGGTCGCCGGCCATATAAGTAGAAGGGGGGAGGTGAGTGTAGGAGAGGGGAGGGTCACCATAACCTTAATGAAGAGGATGAGTCATGTAACACCTAGTATGAACACATATAATGCAAAGGATGAATCATTAATCAAGTCATCATAATATTAAATGAACACTTAATGCATCAATGACTCACTAGCTTAGTCATCATCCTAGTCACCATCTAGAAGCTTCCACACTCATCTCAAGAAAAGATAAATCCGTATTTAACCGAATGTTAAATACGGGTGATAGAAAAATGGAAACTGGCAACTTCCAAAAGTGATCCTGAAATGAATTTCAGGATAACCCCGTAACAGTATGAACATATCCGCATTTGTATTACGACCGAATACAAATGCAACTGAGATAAAGATATTATATCTACACATTATAATACTGGGATCCGGCTTAAACCAAAGCCTACCAGTATTATCCACCCGAAAAATAACACGTGCGAAAATCGCACGTGCATTTTCCGAACCCTGCCATAATACCATACGGCATCTACAATGTTTCGCCCGAACTTGGGAAAGTGTCTATGGGGAACTCTAATGACTCATCAATACACTGGCACTGGGTATAACCACCAGCACGTCAGAGGTACCAGCTGTACGTAACGATTTGCCTATGTATTGATTGGAAGGGAAGCTGACGAGCGAACTAATCTATAAACCTTACAGAGCCTGACAGTGACAATATCCGTACAGTCCGGAACATTCATCTATGAGTATCGCATATTAGGCATAGGGGGTCGGTAAACGTCAGACCCCAAATAGTTGCATAAGTCGTATCAGAGAGCAGCCCAGAACACCCTGAGATACTATTGGAATACTTTCCAGTAAATCTCAATTACAATGGCCAGGGATTTCGTGTAATGGCTCTCCTAAACACAGCGCGATCTCACCCCCAATACCGGGAGAGATGAATCCCCGACGATCTGCTCACTACCTCCATATGGCTCGGGACTGTACCCAAAATATACCTGTTTGCACGACTCCTTTGACCCGTGGTAGGGTATAAATCAAAGCACAGTAGGAACTCACACGAGACAAATGACGATCTCTGGTCGATGAACTAACTTGTACACATGTCACCAGGGAACTGTTATCTGACGATATGTATAATACCAACTAGCATGTTCCCGGCGAGTCCTGTCCGGTGTACTCATAACCCAATGAGCACCTGTATACATCTTAGGTGAATCAACTGACACCAGTGGCTTGTGAGACCGGCCACCGCCCCTCGTCGGGGTCTCGAATGTATACACCAGTCTACTCTGGAGTATCGATGCCCTGTCTCGAAACTCCCACGACTAGGGACACTTTAAGGATGTGCTTATAGACCCCAGCTCCCACATATATGATCGCCATCATACTGGTGGTAGTTAAGCAAGAATTATATGGGCTCTATCAACATCCACATGATGATAAAGACAAACCAGATAGCATACTATCATCTCGAGTAAGACTGTTCTATCGGTATAGGTCCTCCCTCAATCGTTGCAATCAAGTACCTACGATCCAATAATTGACTTAGAGGGCAGTATATCCAACAGCGGCGACTCGGTACGATGGCTAGATGCAATGCGGACCAAAATGGAGTACATGTGCACCAACAAAGTATGGACTTTGGACTTTGCTCCAGATGGGGTAAAACACATAGGATGCAAATGGATCTTCAAGAAAAAGATTGGTGTAGATGGACCGGTGGAAACCTATAAGGCTAGACTTGTTGCAAAGGGTTTTCGTCAAAGACCTGGTTTGGACTATGACGAAACATTTTCTCCAGTGACTTTGCTCAAATCCATTCGGGTCCTTCTTGCTATTGCTGCCTTCCATGACTATGAAATCTGGCAGATGGACGAAAAGACGGCTTTTCTGAATGGAAATTTAGAAGAGTGCGTTTATATGGATCAGCCAGAGGCTTTCAATCAGAGTGTGAGCAGCGGGAAAGTATGCAAGTTGCTTAAGTCTATTTGTGGATTAAAGCAGGCATCGCGGAGTTGGAACATCTGTTTTGATGAAACAGTCAAAGAATATGACTTTATCAAAAATCCAGATGAACCATGTAAATATAGTAAAGTTGTAACACGAACTGTCGTATTCCTCGTCTTGTACGTGGATGACATTCTATTGATAGGAAATGACATTCCTATGCTACAATATGTCAAAGGATTCTTATCACATAGGTTCTCCATGAAAGACCTGGGTGATGCCTCTTACATTTTGGGGATCCGGATCTATCGTGATAGATCCAAGAGGATGTTGGGACTTTCGCAGTCCAGGTATATCAACACTATACTGAAAAAATTCAGTATGGAAGATTCTAAGCGCGGTAATCTACCGACTTGTCAAGGAATCACCCTATCCAAAGAGATGTCTCCCAAGACTGATTTGGAAAGGGAACGCATGTCTATTATACCCTACGCTTCTGCGGTAGGTTCAATAATGTATGCGATGTTGTGCATCAGACCAGATGTACCTTACGCACTGAGTGTGGTAAGCCGGTATCAGTCAGACCCAGGGGAGAAGCACTGGATAGCAGTAAAGAACATTCTCAAGTACCTGAAGAGGACTAAGGAGATGTTCTTGGTTTACGGCGGAAAAGACCTCAAGATAGAGGCCTTTGCTGATTCCGGCTTCCAGAGTGATAAGGACGATTTCAAGTCCATGTCAGGTTATGTCTTTACCCTCAATGGAGGGGTGGTGTGCTGGAAGAGTTCCAAGAAGGACACCGTTGCTGACTCGACGATGGAAGCGGATAATATTGCTGCTTGCGATAACGTAAAAGAAGCCGTCTGGATGAAGAAGTTCCTAACAGATCTTCAGGTGGTTCCTACCATTGTTGATCCAATACCTCTGTATTGCGACAACAACGGAGCTATAGCTTTAGCAAAGGAACCAAGGTCTCATCAGAAGTCCAAACACATCTTAAGGCGGTATCACCTAATCAGGGAGATCACTGATCGTCGGGGGATCGAGGTCCGGAGAGTTGCTACTGAAGAGAACATTGCTGATCCATTCATAAAGGCCCTACCTCAGATTCAGTTCGAGAGGCTACTCGAGATCATCAGTCTTCGATATGCCAGTACATGGCCCTAGTGCAAGTGGGAGATTGTTAGTGTATATGCCCTAGGGGCCATTATTGTATCATACTAGTTTATATATTACTTAATGGAAGCTTAGGATATTCACAGTTATATAACAGTCTTGCTAAACATAGTAGTATGCTACTTGGTTTTATCTATCTTAATATGTGAGTATACGTATTGATAGAGCTCTTAGGATCTTGCTTAAGTACCAGTGTTGTGATGGCAGTCACACTAGTGGGGGCTGGGTAGTCTACAAGCAAATCCTTATACAGGTCCCTAGTCGTAGGATTATCGAGACAGGGCATCGATACTCCGGAGTAGACTAGTGTGTACACTTCTCATCCCAGTTGGGGAGATAGTCTGTCCCACAGCCGTCAGTACGTCGTACTGGAGATAGTATGCAGGTGCTCGTTGGGTTACGGGTACACCTGATAGGACTCACGGGGAACTGTTGGTTGGTATTATACACGTTGTCAGTTAACAGTTCCCAGGTGACATAAGTACAGCATAGTCCGCAGACTGGACACTGCTAGTTCGCCTCGAGTGTGTCCCTCTGTTCTTAGATTGCTACCCTACCACGGCTTAAAAGAGTCGTGCAAACAGGTAGCAGTTGGGTGCAGTCCCGAGCACTTGGAGGCAGTGGCAGTTAGACAGGATTCGCCTCTCCCGGTTTTGGGAGTTGATATCGCGCTGTGTCAGAGAGCCATTACGCAAAGTCCCTGGCCAGGGCAAGCGAGATTTACTGGTAGGTTCCAGTTGTTTCTCAGGGTGTAATAGGCTACGCTCCGACACGATTTATACCGCTATTAGGGGACTGACGCTTGCCGCCCCCTAAGCCCGATATGCGATAGTCTTAGACGAACAGACCGAACTGTACGGAGATTGTCACATCAAACTCAGTAGGAATTCGGATGGGTTTCCTTATCGGCCTTCTTATCGACATCTACCTGGGGACCGTTACGTACAGCTAGTGCCGCTTGCGGTCTGTGGTTAAACCCACTGCCAGCGTAGTAGTCGACTCTTTAGAGTCCCACACAGAGAGTTTCTCTGCTCCAGGCGAAACGATATAGAGGTCGTATGGTTTTACGACAAGGGTTCGAACGCATACGTGTGTTTATGCACGTACGACATACGGACAGTTTTTACTATCCGGTTTTGGTTTAAGCCAGTTTCTAGTATCAGGTTATTGGATTTATACGGTCTAAAGTTTTTCCGTGTTTTCACGGATAGGAGGGGCATTCACGTAATTTCACGGGAAGCTTCTAGAAGGATGGCGACTTGAGGGTTAAGGTTGCATTAGCATTAATTGATTTTGTGACTCATGAGATGAATCATTCAAGTGAGTTAATGAAGCATTTATTGCTTAATGACTCACTTGATGATTCATTGCATATATTAAATGAAACATGATGATAAATCACTTGATTTATATTATTTGATATTTTATATGCTTCATGATATATTAGAAGTGAGAAACAATTTCAATTCATTATCATTCTCACCTTCTCTCTCCTCAAGCTCTCTCTCTTCAAACCCTAATCCTCCCCTCTCATGTGTTGAGACCAAGAATTAGTAAAGACTATTTAATCCATAACACTTCTCTATATCACCTAGGTTACTTAGATTAGCACTTTAAGAAACCTAGTTACCTCAAGTTAGAGGTGAAGGTTGGAGTATAGCTCTCGGGTGGATCATCTATTACGTGGAGGAGGCCGAGAAGGACATGGATAACGTAAAGGAGAAGGACATGATTGATTAGGTATAATCACTTATCATAGTAGTTCATAACTTCTATGTTTCTTGTTAGTTATAGTTTAGCAAAGATTCTCGGTTAGTCGATGTTTATGCAAAGAACAAGATCGTTTTTCAATTTTCCGCCTCCCCGCAAGTCGTGGGGTGTTGTACATCGACTTACACACGTGACACAGCTCATCCTCGGTGCAACTATTATCGCAGCAGTGCCCTGGAAGGCACCTGCTTAAGGTCTCTTCCGATCTCGTGTATGCCGAACTGTACAAAGGCTGGTACTCTTGCATAATCTTTTCTCGCTTTCTGGACATCTGCGTTCTCAGCACAGCATTTTTTCGGAAACTGGCTGTGTTCCAACGCCTCTGTATACATATCTGATCTCTAATCTCAACGGGGAGTAACAACAGCTCGTCAGTATCTCGCACGAACTTCTCATTCCACTCATCTTTATTATCATCCACTTCGGCGTCACGTCATGCTATCTGCGTACTACAATTGTTCTCGGCTACGGTCAATCCGGAAACTCTCGCACGGACTCGAAATTACGAACTCGGTACTTCATCAATCTGTAGAAGATATCCAGCCGAACGCGTCCTCGGGGACTCGTCCCAACCATCGGAGGAATACTCTATAATCGACCATTCTCGATCAACTCACAACGCATCAAGGTGAGGTCCTCTACCCGAAACTGGTCAACCTGCTGATCTCCTATCGAATCATCCAACGAACAACGTCATCTCTGGATCGATCTACTCTAGATCTGAGTAAGACTCTCTACACTGGAAATCTTCAACTCAACTGGCACTACTACAAAGAAGGGTTGCCCCTACGGATTTATCCGTAGGGGCAACACACTGCCCCTACGGATATATACGTAGGGGCGAAAAAATACCCCGTAGGTGCAAAGGCCGCAGGTGCAAGTTGAGGCCCTGAACTTGCCCTTACGGTTAATTTCTTGTCCCTACGGATATATGTGTAGGTCCAGTTTCCCCTACGGATTACGCCGTAGGGTATAAGATTTTATATTATTTACGGTTTATTTTAATAAATTACTTGGCCCTACGGATATACCTGTAGGGGCATGTACTGCCCCCTACGGATATATGGGTAGGTACGTTTCCGTAGGGGCATAAATTCAGGATTCCTGATATTTTGCCCCTACGGATAACGCCGTAGGGGAGAGTCAGTGGCCCCTGCGGATATAGCCGTAGGGGCTTTCCCAACCCCCCCTGGCACTGAGATCTGGGGGAAATATCAGTTACTGCTGATATTTTGCCCCTACGGACATATCCGTAGGGGTATCATGTGTGCCTACGGATTAATCCGTAGGTACATATTGTCTGAAAAAAATTTTAAAAAATGGGCTGCTTGATTTTTTCCCGCCCTGTGCACAATAATATATACATCAATCAAATCATATATTGCAGTATTCATAATCACATCTCACGCATATATATAATATACAAAAGAAACACAAAAACTGAATATGATATAAATACAAACCAATATCAATATCGTTTCAAAATGTAGTACAATGTGTATGATATAAATAAATACATGTTTCAAAAAAAAAGAACCAAAAATCTACCCTAGCTCGGTCCAGCTCCACCTCTGAATAACGATAGAATAACGCGCGCCTGCTCCTCGGTCAATAAACTCTACAATTCATCGCGAGCGGGAGTCTGAGTGGGCGGTGGAGCTACAGGAGCTGTCTGCGGAACCGCAGCCGATGTAGTGGCTTGCGGAGCCGCAGCCGAAGGAGATGCGTGTGGAGGCTCGGCCGATCTACTCTGTCGCGTCTGGATATAACGTGTGTAAGAAGCATGTAAGAACTGTTTATTATTCGAATTCGTATCATTATTAAGTTATTTCGAAACCCTATTTGGATATCTAGTTTGGAAAAGCGTTGTTTATTTTAATTACATATGTATGTATGATTAATCAAACTTAAGTCTAAAACCAAATAAGCTCAAGCTACGTACTAATTATGGATATGTTGATATGTATATAATATGAAATGATATTTTACTATAAAGTAGTATACATACCAGCATCTCCTTCAACTCCTGAACGCTGGCCCTCAAGCTATCCAGTTTATGCTGGATACGTCGCTCACTGGAGACGGAGGAAGTAACCACCAGGGTGGAGTCCAACCTCATATGGGCCCTGCTAGAGCCCAGTCCTCGGCCTCTCTCCCAACCTCCGTGGTGCCGTCCGTGTGCGGCGTCCAGGACTGGGGTCAGCAGCCTCGAATGTTGCCTTCCCCCTACCAACTGTCAGAACATTATATTTAGCACATACTGGTCTATAAAATTGACAAGAAATACCAAAATCAACAAATTCAAAGCCTTACCTACAGAGATAGAAGATGTGCTCCTCTGGTATCTGCATGTATCAAAATTTGAATAATATTAATTAATTTCAGTACATACATACTAACAAGGTAAACTCGCATATAGCGCTGCTTACACATATGACAGGGAGTGAACAAGCTCTTATAGATCATCAGGCGCAAATCTAATCTCATCAAGCAGCCCATGATAATGAGTTGGACGACTAAGAGCAAAAGGAATGTGTGTATATTTATGATATAGCATTCTAAATCAATATACATGCCCTATATAATATATAAATATACCTGGAGGAACGGGAGTGGCCTCTGTCCCTGATATGGACGCATCACCAACAACTAGACAATCAAACATTGACAATATAAGTAATTTTGACATAAAGAGGCATGGATATCTATAATATTACATTCAAAATGAATATTAGAGAGCGCACCTGCAATGAGAAGTGATAAAAGTATCACCCAACAAGAGTGTAATTTACAGAATCAGTTGAGACTCTTAAAAGTCATAGAAGCACCCGACCTGCACAAATCTGATGTATGCTTTCCATTGGACACTAAGAAGTCTCTAAAGGGAAAAGCCTATGTGAAAGCCATCATTAGTTCATATCAGAAGATTGATGCTGAAACAGAGAACGAGGAATGTCATTTTTTTCTTCTTCCGTCACATTACTGTCTTCTCCTTCTGCCACATTACTGTCTTCTCCTTCTTATTATGTGCGCGTGCAAATTCAATGACTATATTGAGAATATGGATTAATAGTGGGTAGGAAAAGTATTTCTCAAATGGCTTTTGCGTCTTAAAACCATAAACTACTAAGTAATGGCATACATAATTTTTTTAGTATAAAGGTTGTTATTTTAAGTTTTCCCTTATAGAGATATGATCTAACTGCATCTATAAACTATAAGTGTGCAGAAAATTATGATAAGAAACCATAAGAAAGGGTCGTAGCCATGCATAACCTTGAATCTACATACCAAAACATGCAAAAGCATGCACTTATTGTCACCTTGCCTTGGAATATAAAATATCTTGGAAGACTATAAGCGAGCATTTAAATCTTGATAGCTTTTGACTTCAACATATATTTTTCTCAAGTACCATGAAATATACTTCCTCCGTATAAACCGTTTTCAGGAAGATGGATTAATAATGACAAATTATCCATTGTGGCTCACTAGGTTAGTATTTTCTCTTCTATTGACCATCTTTCTAATCTGCTTGGTAAATTTATTCGGAACCGGCTGCGAATCATTAAAAGACATGCATAAGAAAGAAAGCAAAAATACAGATATATAGCACCGATACATCGAAACTTCATAGTTGCGATGGCAATCCAGAGATATTTATTTCTACACACGTGGTGCGCGTGCGAATGCGTCAGGCATCATGGACAAATATTTCAGAACATGGAAAGTATTATTCGTATAAAGTAATTAAAACTTTTAAACACCTTGGGTAGATATTTTCTTAGTTGATGCAATCATATCATGAGGACTAAATTTAAGCTATTATACATATGCATATGTATTTTTCTAACCTAATATATCACACACACACACACACACAGAGAGAGAGAGAGAACACCTGGTAGGTAAAGAAATCAGGTAGCAGGATCCTGAAGAAATGGAGTCCATAGCATTGCTCATCATCATCATCCATGATCCCTTTGATAATATTTTTTCAAAGGGATCACGGATGATGATGATGAGCAATGCTATGGACTCCATTTCTTCAGGATCCTGCTACCTGATTTCTCTATCTACCTGGTGTTCTCTCTCTCTCTCTCTCTCTCTGTGTGTGTGTGATATATTAGGTTAGAAAAATACATAAGCATATGTATAATAGCTTAAATTTAGTCCTCATGATATGATTGCATCAACTAAGAAAATATCTACCCAAGGTGTTTAAAAGTTTTAATTACTTTATACGAATAATACTTTCCATGTTCTGAAATATTTGTCCATGATGCCTGACGCATTCGCACGCGCACCACGTGTGTAGAAATAAATATCTCTGGATTGCCATCGCAACTATGAAGTTTCGATGTATCGGTATGCTATATATCTGTATTTTAGCTTTCTTTCTTATGCATGTCTTTTAATGATTCGCAGCCGGTTCCGAATAAATTTACCAAGCAGATTAGAAAGATGGTCAATAGAAGAAAAAATACTAACCTAGTGAGCCACAATGGATAATTTGTCATTATTAATCCATCTTCCTGAAAACGGTTTATACGGAGCAAGTATATTTCATGGTACTTGAGAAAAATATATGTTGAAGTCAAAAGCTATCAAGATTTAAATGCTCGCTTATAGTCTTCCAAGATATTTTATATTCCAAGGCAAGGTGACAATAAGTGCATGCTTTTGCATGATTTGGTATGTAGATTCAAGGTTATGCATGGCTACGACCCTTTCTTATGGTTTCTTATCATAATTTTCTGCACACTTATAGTTGATAGATGCAGTTAGATCATATCTCTATAAGGGAAAACTTAAAATAACAACCTTTAGACTAAAAAAATTATGTATGCCATTACTTAGTAGTTTATGGTTTTAAGACGCAAAAGCCATTTGAGAAATACTTTTCCTACCCACTATTAATCCATATTCTCAATATAGTCATTGAATTTGCACGCGCACATAATAAGAAGGAGAAGACAGTAATGTGGCAGAAGGAGAAGACAGTAATGTGGCGGAAGAAGAAAAAAATGACATTCCTCGTTCTCTGTTTCAGCATCAATCTTCTGATATGAACTAATGATGGCTTTCACATAGGCTTTTCCCTTTAGAGACTTCTTAGTGTCCAATGGAAAGCATACATCAGATTTGTGCAGGTCGGGTTCTTCTATGACTTTTAAGAGTCTCAACTGATTCTGTAAATTACACCCTAGTTGGGTGATACTTTTACCACTTCTCACTGCAGGTGCACTCTCTAATATCCATTTTGAATATCGATAATATTACATTCAAAATGGATATTAGAGAGCGCACCTGCAGTGAGAAGTGGTAAAAGTACCACCCAACTAGAGTGTAATTTACAGAATCAGTTGAGACTCTTGAAAGTCATAGAAGAACCCGACCTGCACAAATCTGATGTATGCTTTCCATTGGACACTAAGAAGTCTCTAAAGGGAAAAGCCTATGTGAAAGCCATCATTAGTTCATATCAGAAGATTGATGCTGAAACAGAGAACGAGGAATGTCATTTTTTTCTTCTTCTGCCACATTACTGTCTTCTCCTTCTTCTTCTGCCACATTATTGTCTTCTCCTTCTTATTATGTGCGCGTGCAAATTCAATGACTATATTGAGAATATGGATTAATAGTGGGTTGGAAAAGTATTTCTCAAATGGCTTTTGCGTCTAAAAACCATAAACTACTAACTAATGGCATACATAATTTTTTAGTATAAAGGTTGTTATTTTAAGTGCGCGTGCAAATTCAATGAAAGTTAGATTTGAGGATACCCATGTATGAGTTGTATTCTATATATGTGTGTTTCGATTTATGATTTCGCTTAAGTGTAGGGTTGTTTTTACTTAAATTTCAAATGTATATACATGCATACTGTCTTCTCCTTCTTCTTCTGCCACATTACTGTCTTCTCCTTCTTCTTTTGCCACATTACTGTCTTCTCCTTCTTATTATGTACAGTACTTCCACAAAATACGTGTTGTCATTTCTAAATGGAAGTTTCTCAGTGCCACCATAGTAGCAGAAGATGGAATTTTTTATCGCCACTAGATTATGCTAAGCCTCGGATAGATTAGGCAAACATGATCTAGAAGAATATAATTAGCAGAGGAAATATGCAAATAAACATTCATGGAAGCTGACATTAAAAGATTAATATAACAGAGATGTCTACTGATGATTTGTAAGATGTTATCGCAGGTAGGACAACTGCCAATTCTATGGCTTGTGGCCACCAGCGACTGCTTTCTCACCACAGTAAAAATAATGAGGGACTATAACATATCATGAATTCGATATGTACCGTGATTTCATAGCATATGTCTATTAACCTATAATGTATAAGTTCTCGGCGTTGATTGCAGAGGTGCATACAGTCTGAACTAGTAAATATACGTAAGAAGGAAAAAGAAGAAACGATTCATAAATATGGTTGGGCCAGAAACAGACTTAGTCACTGAATGACATATAACTGATATTCTTTGATGTAGAAATCAATACACCTTTGATAACAAACTAATTCTTTTTTGGGAGATATATGAATAACCGACTCTGACCCTCAGCATTCCATTGAACACATGGAAATCCATCGTATCTCATATCCAGCCACCTCACTTCACCGATTCTATGATCGCCCTCTTGAGGACGCACAGCCCTAGCCGCAGCCCCAGCCCAAACCCTAGCCTTAGGTGGTGGTGATGAATGTGAATCCTCATGTGATTTTGCATATTATTGCAAGAGCGTTAATGGGTTTTCAAGATTTGTGCGTAGTCAAGAGCAATTGTGAGCAAGGAAAGTAAAAATAGTTTTGGAATTTTATCAAACGGTTGGTGAGCAAACTAGCAAAACGTTTTGAATGAAAATATAATGTAAAATAATTTCGAGAATCAAAAGTGATAAGCTTTGTTAATGATATGGGAGAGAAGCTTGCTTTTTCTTTTTTGTGAGAAATATTTTAGGTTTTTTTTCCTTATTTCTGTTACATCCTGACCGAAGAACTTTCACAATTGTTAAAATTCAATATTTTGGTCAGTCCTCTCCTTTATTGATATGCATGTGATGTGAGGGTTGGATTTAACACAGCAACCATTGTTCATCAATATATATTACCAAATAAAGCTCTTTATTGTTGGTTATGTTGGTTTCATCCTATTCTTGCCTCAATTTGGTGTAATTTGAAATGGCCCACGATTCTAGGGTTTGATATGGGATGGCAATAGAAAAGAGAATTTGTTCTCAAGTTATGATCGAATACCATAATAAATTGGGAGTTGGTTAGGATTGTGAAATTGTGAAAGTAGTTGCATTTTTTTCAAGTATGATCTTGTGAAAATCGGATGAAATATTTAACATCATTTTGTTGTTATTTAGGATTAGCACCCTCTAAAGGATTTTAAGTTAAGATAATGGATATGGATCTTTTGTCAGGATAAAGAAGATCTGCACATGCATAAATACTAGTATAAGATAATTTAAAATTTGGGACAACGGATACATACCGGTAAAAGATATAAATCGAAAACCCAAACAATATTTTGTGATAAACTTAAGTGTTCTTGCAAACTAATACAAATCTTGTTAAAAATTTGATAAATTGACCTTCCCCTTCCCCTTCCCCAGCCCTAGCCCCAGCCCGCAGCCCCAGCCGCACCCCCAATAAAAAATTTGATAAATTGACCCTTCCCCTTCCCCGACCCCGACCCTAAACCTACCCCGACCCCGAACCCGACCCCGCAGCCCAGCCCTTGCCCCAACCCTAACCCGACCCCGACTGCGACCGCGACCCCAGCCCAACCCCAACTCGCGTGCCATGAACCTTCAGCCCAAAATAATCCAATAAATTCTTTAACTTACCTCGAGATTTACTCACCTGAACGGCTGCTGGGGCAGGGGCGACGATCTGAACGGCGGTGGCGACGACCTTAACCGCGGTGGCGACGAGAACTCCAGTGGCGACGAAAACGGCGGTGGCCACGAGGAGAACAACCTTGGCGGCGACCGCGTGGCGCATTGGGGGCTTATTTTCGCGCCCGATCGAGAGAGAGAGGGAAATGAGCGTAGGCGATCGAGATCTGGGATTTTATTAAATCGATATTTACTTGCCCCTACGGATATATCCGTAGGTCCTTTGTTTACGGCTCCGTAGGGGCAAACACCTAATTAAGAATTAATATTTTTATTCTTGGACGTCTTTACCCATAGGGGCAACCTTTTAGCCCTACGGATATATCCGTAGGTCCAAGTTATTTCTGCCCCTACGGATTAAACTATCCGTAGGGGCAACCCCCTATTTTACTAGTGTGGGCCTGCGTCGGCGCATCAAATCAGACGAATCATCTCAGTCGCTCAACTCTACTCAAGATAGACTAGCTATCTACCGTCGCATCTCTGCCTGAAAGCTCCAGCAATCTCAGCTCGTAAGCTCTGGAAGCGATATCCTATCAATCTCAGCAACAGCTGGGTCGTCTGTCTGCAAGGTAGATGACATCATAAACTCTGAGGTAGGCTGTACATCAACAGTCATCTCACAATCCGGCAGCCTCTATCAGTGACCCAATCATACGGTGAAAAACCGATCACTCGCTTCAAACAAGAGGTCACAACACAAACACAAAATCAAGACGTTCTCATGGCACCAGAAAACACGATGATCAGTCCTCGTCCATGACGAGCTCGCCCTGATCGCATCACTAGCAGCAGCTCAATCTGCGCTCAAATATGGTGACAGGAACCTCAAACATGTATCGATGAAGATAGCTCAAAGGAATGAAAGGAATTAGCATATCCAGAATGGATACATGATCATAAGGAGGAATGAAATCAATGAGAGTATGATCATGGAAATGAATAGAATCAAGGATCTCAAATGGATGTATAATCATGGGTACGAAGAGAATCACATATCTCAAAATATGTACATCGTAAGGTTTCTTAAGTGGAGTATCGTATCGTAAATATGCCGCGGAACATACGAATGGTACGTCACACTACTCAAGCTACCTAATCCATCAATCAGGGTCAGCCTGTGTAACGAAAGTTCGGGTCTAATACCCCCTGTTCAAGTCTAAGTTCCGTAAGGTCAAGCCTAGGTTCGGAAATAAATTACGCCCCAGACTCCACATAGTCAAACCTAGACTAGAACCAAGTTTAAATCTTGCGCTCTGATACTAACTTTGTCACGACCCAAAAATTTAGTTCGTGACCGGCACTTAAACCACACCACGTCTAAAGGCGTAACGTAATTCAAGTAAACCGAAGCCCAGAAATCTAAACATTTTTAAGAAAATAAAAGAGGTGAAGTTTTGAAATAAAGTTATGATGAAATCAAATGTTTTCTTAAATGCATAGCTAAAGGAACATGATAAATGCAAGTCGATTTACTAGTTGAAAAGCATGTTTCGTCTTTTAAAAATTTGGGCAGTACCTCATTTGTATATTTTGATCCAAAACCATAAGTACATGATAATATAAAAGGCATCCCCAAGCAGGAGCTAGCTCTTCGCCAAACGGCGGAATCACAACCACGCAAATCATAAAACATGTATACGACGTCCAACGGCGAAGATCAACACAAAAGATAATGAAATAAGCGAGATATCAACCCGCCAAGCGAACATATAACCCTCGCTTTAATTTGGACAGGTTTTCATCTTGGTAGCATAGGTCATTTGTACAAACTGGTCCAAACCGGACCGTGCTAGTGGTAGGAACATGCATGCATGACTACATATATAGATACACACATCTGGCCGAGGCTAAATTTAGATAGTGAAATACAATAAATGATTTTACCTGAATCTAATTTATAATTGAGTAGCTCTAGATTCTAAATTGAACCAAGTTTATAAAATTTACAAATGAATCTTCAACCCAAAAATACAAGGATCGATTGGCTTAAATTTCGATTCACCCACTCCTCAAGTCTACTAAATTGCTGGCGAAGAAAATGTCCAAAATTTCGATTCTTGTCAAAATTGGCATTATTGGTGAAACCTTTACTATACTGTATATTTTGTTGCGCTTACATAGCAACAAAAATGGGTTTAAAAAGAAAAACAGTTTGAATTAAACTTCCCTCGGATGCCCTTTAAGTCTTAATTTAATCAAACACAGATGAGTTGAACCTAGATAATGGGAATTCCATTCAAATAAGGACTATGCCTTTCATTGGTCGTAGATTCTCGAGCATATCCTTTGAATGGTATAAAGAGTTTTTCTCACATTGGACGCTCTAATGATCATAATCTAGCTCTTATGTGTCCTTATCTTTGCAAGGTCATCTTCAAAGTTTTTGGTCTAAAAAGAATTTGGGTTTAATAAAAAGCCATAGTTGACAGCTGCTAATTGAGTTGAGCTTATCCATTATTCTAAGTATTATTCAACTCAGCTTCATCTAAGGAAACAGAGGTGATTGAATTTGACAACTAAAGGTTGTGAGATAAAAGCCCTGACTCCTACCACGCGACAACCTAATAACATGGTTGCATAATATAAAGAAAATGGTCGATAAGTCGGAAAAATAAACACAGTGTTGAGAAATGGCAAACAATTTTTAGGCTCATGCTAACTAAAATACAAACCCCGTATTTTGCTCTCTTACATATTAAGTTAACTTAATTACAAGTAAATAGTATAGAAGTTCAAATGATACTTCACAAATGAGTGGAAGCTTATCTGTTTACAGCAAAAAGCTTGACTTGGATCCTTCTTTATTCAATTGTTCTTTCTTGTTCCTTTTTAGCTGTGATCCCAGAAAAGGAAAATGGTATCAACATATAGCTTATATACGCCATATGTATACGAATACTTTACAGGATAAAGTAAATTACACAAACATTTACCAAAAAAGTTGAATTGAAACTAGAAAAACAAGTTATTAATTAAGTTATATAGTAAGCGAGTTGATTTAGTTATGTTTGAAAAAATCTTGCAGGGAAAGATGAATTAATTAAACACAAATTCTCCTTTTAATGCTCGGGCAATATGGTTTGACAAACATCTGAAACTGACCATTCAAAAGAATAATACTAGAAAGTTTTCTCCAAAGTACAGTTCAAATTGGTAATCTCTTCTCAAATTGGAATGTGAGTTTCCACCATGACCAAGGAATAAATAAGCACTATTGTTGCATTTTGGTGAAAAGTAATGCAAGGTTCACTGAATACACAGAAAATTCTTATATTCAAATTAGAGAACGTGCCGATTCAGAAAAGATTCAATGAATTATATTAATCTGCATACTTTCAGAACCGAAAAACAAAAATCGACAACATTGTAACAAAAATAGCATGGTTATTGTAAAGGCCTGGTTATTGTCAATCAAGTGCTGAAACACTAATATTATAATTTTACGATTCATATATTAGAGTATTTTGACCTATCTCACATATAAAATTACCGAAAAAGGCACTGATCAATATATAAGCTTATCTTGGTATTTACCCTCAAACATCTATTTCAGTCTGAGCTGGTGTGCGATCACCTAATTTATGTTTATTTATTCAAGCCAAATTCATAAACCAATGGTTATACGTCCATATGGACCCTTTGATTTGGAATTTTTTGAAAAGTACCGGGTCTTGCAGGGCTTTTCCCTTAAGAACTAATCAATCTAGATGATGATAGAGTACTTAAATAACATTAATTCTCTACAGCTCTAAGCATATTCTCAATTGACCCTAGAACCTGCATCCTCATAGGAAGCAAAATCCTCGCACGTGCTGTCACGATTACGGAAGCATATCATTCTTTAATGTTTTCCTACTTAGATATCTAGCAAGAAAAGCTACTCTTCCGTGATATAGACGCAAGTTTTGAAGGGACAAACTAATGGCCTTTAGATTAAGAATTAGTGCATAGCATTAGTCTAATCAACTTTGAATAAGTGCATGGTTACAGATAAGGAAGCGTAGATGAAGAGCCCTACCAACTAACATAAGATATTTCTGATTACAATCTAGGTTTTATGTCTAGATGCGCATGTATTCATTAGATTTCTTCATATTCTACCAATTGATTAAGACTTCGCCTTTACATATATATGATTAAAGTCAAGTTTTAATTCAACCATATTCCCTACATTTAGCAATAATAAAGTGTCATCTTATATGCGCGGCACAACATAATCAACCTAGAATAGGTTGACAGTTTGGGGGAAAAAATATTCTGGGTTGGCAGGCCTATTAGAAGATGAAATTGTTAGGAATATGTATGCCCTAAAGACCATTATTGTATGATATAGTGGATACTTGGACATATATATAGAGAACTTTCTTGCTCGATATGATAGTATGCTATCTGGTTGTTCTTTATCATAATATGTACACTTTTATTATTATAATACCTCTTTGATACTTGTTGATAAAGCCCTTAGGATGTTTGCTCGACTATCAGGATTATGATGCGGATCATACTACTGAGACTTGTGTAGTCTACAAGCGCATCCTTTAACTGTTCCTGATCGGGGAAATATCGAGACAGGCCATCGATATTTCAGAGTAGACTAGTGTGTATGTTTCTTGACCCTGTAGGGGGCGATGGTTGATCCCATAACCATCGGTGTTTGATATCAAAGATTGTACACAAGTACTGATTAGAGAATGGGTACACCGAACAGGACTCGCCGGGAACTCCTTGATGGTACCATATCTAACGTCAGATAGCAGTTCTTTGGTGATACTGGTACATCTAAGTCTGTAGGCAAGAGATCGTCATAGTGTCTTGTGTGGTTCCTACTGTGTTTTGATTTTCTCCCTACCACGGCTCAAAGGAGTCGTGCAAACAGATGGATTTTGGGTACAGTCCCGAGTCACATGGAGGCAGTGAGCGATAGGAAGGGTTTCGTCTCTCCCGGTATTGAAAGTTGATGTTGCGCAATACTTGATTGGCTATAACAGTAAGTCTCTGATCAGGGCTGATGAGATTTACCGATAAGCGTTATCAGTAGTTTCTCGAACCGTTATGAGCCATACATCGACATGACTTATCAAGTTACTGGGGTCTGACGATACCACCCTTAGACTTGATCTGCGACATATCAGACGAAAAGACCGGACTGTACGGTAAGTGTTACTTATAGGCTTCATGAAAGTTTGGACAAACTTGCTTGTTGATTTTCTAATCGCTCAATATCTAGGTAGCCGTTACATCCAGCTAGTACCACTGACGGCTTGTGCGTGACGGATATGATCATCACCTACTGCTTGCGTATTGACGAGTCTTTAGAGTCCCACACAGAGCTTTCATAGTTCAAGCGAAACGAAGTAGGGCACATATAAAGATATGTGCGGGGGCCTGATTAAATACGAGTATGTAATACCGTATTCTAATTTGACGGTAATTTGATATCGATTAGGTTATATGTGATATAACCGGATTATTGAATTAAGTATTGGTTTGATAATGTAATATACAGATAAGTGATATTAGTCGGTTATATGTGATATAACCGGATTATTGAATCAAGTGATGATTTAATAATTTGATATATATTTATATCTGATATAATTATATATTAACTAATATTATTGCTCACTAATTACATTCTTCTCTTAATATATATATTAATATATATATATATATGATATATGTATATATATATATTAATATATATATATATATATGATATATGTATATATATATATTATATTATAAAGCATGCAAGGATTTTCTATTTTTAGAAAATAGAAAAGTGAGCTGGAAAATGGGAGATTTTTATGGTATGAGTGAAGCATGGATTTTCATTTGTTTATTAATTAGTGTACACTATAGAAGCATGGTTCCTTTTTTATTATGTAGAATTATTGATGCTTTAATGAGTGAACTCTATGATAAGCCATTCTTCACTTGAAGCTTGCACACTTAGCACATTTGCTTCTCCTCTCCCATTATCCTCTTCTTTCTTCTCCATTGCTCTAACCCTCACATGTATTGTGAACCCTAGGGCATTAGGAAATTCTAAGTGAGCCTAAAACCCCTACTTCATCATCCTAATCTAGACTAGCCATTTAGATTAGGGTGTTCACTTCACTAATAGGAGTTTAGTGAAGAGGTAGTTTGGATTAGTGAATCTTCAAGGTGGATCATCTTCGACGCGAAGACATCGAAGCAAGCTTGTTTCTTCTTCAAGTGGAGCCTTTAAGGAGTCATAGGAACTATTACCCGGAGCTATTGAAGTGAAGGACACGATCTACAAAGGTTGTAATCTCTTTTCACTTAGCTTAGTTCTTTGTATATCATTGTTTCAACTCTAATTATCTAGTTAGATTCTAGATTAGTGTGGCTTAGTGTAAGTCCATGTCACGCACCCCACGAACTTGCGGGAAGGCGGAATATATGAAAAACGATTATCAAAGTTTCGTAACACGGACTTGAGCGCATGAATCATGTCTAAACCGTTACTAGCAAACTACGAGAGGTTTAACTACTCGGATTCGAAGTTATACCTCACGTTACTTGTCCTTCGGGTCTTAATCGCTGTACTCCACTCCTTGTAGTCTCCTTGGAACATCGGCACCTCAACGGCCTCCTCGAGTCAAAGAAGATCCACCCGAGAGCTCCTACGCCAAGCTTGATCTCTAACTTGAGATAACTAGGTTGCTCAAAGTGCTAACCTAAGCTACCTAGGGGATATAGAGTGAGGTTATGGATGTATTAGTCTAGCTAACCCTTGATCTCAACACATGAGAGGTTAGGGTTAGGGTTTCAAGAATGAGAGAGCTTGAGGAGAGAGAAGATGAGAAAGTGAATCCTTTTGGATGAATGATATCCTTTGTGTATATATAAAACATATGATAATGTTAAGTAAATAACAAATAATGAATTATCACCATGTTTCATTAATACACTAAGTGATTCATTACATGAGTCATATAAAACATTAAATGAATCATTAACTCAATGTATGAATCACTACATGACTCATTAATCCAATTATTGCATATGCCACCTTAACCTCCAAGTCACCATGCTTCTAGAAGCTTCCCGGAAAATTACGAGAACGCCCCTCCAATCCGTGAAAATACGGAAAAACTTTTGCCTGTATAAATCCAATAACCTGATACTAGCATCAGGCTTAAACTAAAGCCAGCCAGTAAAAACTGTCCGAACGTCGCACGTGCGTTTAAACACGTATGCGTCTGAACCCTTGTCGTAAAACCATACGACCTCTATATTGTTTCGCCTGGAGCAGGGAAACTCTCTGTGTGGGACTCTAAAGACTCGACACTACGCTGGCAGTGGGTTTAACCACAGACCGCAAGCGGCACTAGCTATACGTAACGGTCCCCAGGTAGATGTCGATAAGAAGGCCGATGAGGAAACCCATCTGAACTCCTACTGAGCTTGATGTGACAATCTCCGTACAGTCCGGTCTGTTCGTCTAAGACTATCGCATATCGGGCCTAGGGGGCGGCAAGCGTCAGTCCCCTAATAGCGGTATAAGTCATGTCGGAGCGTAGCCCATTACACCCTGAGAAACAACTGGAACCTACCAGTAAATCTCGCTTGCCATGGCCAGAGACTTTGCGTAATGGCTCTCTGACACAGCGCGATATCAACTCCCAAAACCGGGAGAGACGAATCCTGTCTAACTGCCACTGCCTCCAAGTGCTCGGGACTGCACCCAACTGCTGCCTGTTTGCACGACTCTTTTGTGCCGTGGTAGGGTAGCAATCTAAGAACAGAGGGACACAGTCGAGGCGAAGTAGCAGTGTCAAGTCTGCGGACTATGCTGTACTCATGTCACCTGGGAACTATTAAATGACGACGGGTATAATACCAACCAATCAGTTCCCCTACGAGTCCTGTCGGGTGTATCTGTAACCTAACGAGCACCTGTATACTATCTCCAGTACGATGTGCTGATGGCTGTGGGACAGACCATCTCCTTAACTGGGATGAGAAGTGTACACACTAGTCTACTCTGGAGCATTGATGCCCTGTTTCGATAATCCTACGACTAGGGACAAGTATAGGATGTTGCTTATAGACTACCCAGCCCCCACTAGTGTGACTGCCATCACAACGCTGGTAATCAAGCAAAGAACCTATGAGCTCTACTAATATGTATAAGTGATTGTTAGTGTATATACCTTAGGGGCCATTATTGTATCATACTAGTTTGTATATTACTTAATGGAAGCTTGGGATATTCACATGTCTTACTAAACATGATATTATGCTACTTGGTTTTTCTATCTTAATATGTGAGTATACGTATTGATAGAGCTCTTAGGATCTTGCTTGACTACCAGCGTTGTGATGGCAGTCACATTAGTGGGGGCTGGGTAGTCTACAAGCACATCCTTATTCAGGTCCCTAGTCGTAGGATTATCGAGACAGGGCATCGATACTCCGGAGTAGACTAGTGTATACGCTTCTCATCCCAGTTGGGGAGATGGTCTGTCCTACAGCCGTCAGTACGTCGTACTGGAGATAGTATGCAGGTGCTCGTTACGTTACGGGTACACCGGACAGGACTCACAGGGAACTATTAATTGGTTTTATACCAGTTGTCAGTTAACAGTTCCCAGATGACATGAGTACAGCATAGTCCGCAGACTTGACACTGCTACTTCGCCTCGAGTGTGTCCCACTTTTCTTAGATTGCTACCCTACCACGGCTCAAAGGAGTCAAGCAAACAGGTAGCAGTTGGGTGCAGTCCCGATCACTTGGAGGCAGTGGCAGTTAGACAGGATTCGTCTCTCCCGGTATTGGGAGTTGATATCGCGCTATGTCAGAGAGCCATTACGCAAAGTCCCTGGCTAGGGAAAGCAAGATTTGCTGGTAGGTTCCAGTAGTTTCTCAGGGTGTAATGGGCTTCACTCCGACACGACTCATACCGCTATTAGGGGACTGACGCTTGCATCCCCCTAGGCCCGATATGCGATAGTCTTAGACGAACAGACCGGACTATACGCAGATTGTCACATTAGACTCAGTAGGAGTTCGTCTGGGTTTCCTCATCGGCCTTCTTAACGACATCTACCTGTGGACCGTTACGTACAGCTAGTGCCGCTTGCGGTCTGTGGTTAAACCCACTGCCAGCGTAGTAGTCGAGTCTCTAGAGTCCCACACAGAGAGTTTCCCTACTCCAGGCGAAACGATATAGAGGTCGTATGGTTTTACGACAAGGGTTCGGACGCATACGTGTGTTTACGCACGTACGACATCCGGACAGTTTTTACTAGCCGGCTTTGGTTTAAGCCAGTTTCTAGTATCCGGTTATTGGATTTATACAGTCTAAAATTTTTCCGTGTTTTCACGGATAGTAGGGGCGTTCTCGTAATTACGCGAGAAGCTTCTAAAAGATGGTGACTTGGGGGTTAAGGTGGCATATGAGATTAGTGAGTCAGTTGAATGATTCATCCATGTCATTAATGCATCATAAATGCTTAATGACTCATGGAGATGAATCACCCTCTTGTATTTATGAAGCATGATTATTAATCCTTTATTTTCTTTTATTGGATAAATGATAATGCTTGATATATATTATGATAGATCATTATCTCATCTCATTCTCTTGCTCACTTTCTCTCTCCTCAAGCTCTCTCTCTTCAAACCCTAATCCCCCCCTCTCATGTGTTGAGACTAAGGATTAGATTAGACTACTTAATTCTTAACCATTCTCTATATTACCTAGGTTACTTAGATTAGCGATTTAAGAAACCTAGTTACTTCAAGTTAGAGGTGAGGCTTGTAGTAAAGTTCTCGGGTGGATCTTCTACTACATAGAGAAGGCCGGAGAGGACGTGGAGAACGACAAGACGAAGGACACGGTTCATTAGGTATAATCACTTATCATAGTAGTTGTTAACTTCTATGGTTTCTTGTTAGTTATTGTTTTAGCAAAGATTCTCGGTTAGTCGATGTTTACGCTTTAAACAACATCGTTTTTCATTATTCCGCCTTCTCGCAAGTCGTGGGGTGTTGTCCATCGACTTACAGTGGTATCAGAGCCTCGCTAAACCATTATTAACTCATTAGCAAAGTCGTATGAATTTCGAACGCAAAACGAACCAGAAAACGACATCGATATCACAAGTTTCTGTCGAATTTAAACAGGCTCTAAAATTTTTTCAGGTTGCTTCAGTATAACCTACAGAGAATTGTAAAAACACTGCTGAAAAATGGGTTCATGAATCGGCCATATAGCCGCGGAACCGCAGCCGATCCCACCCATCCACCGCGGATCCGCGGCCGAGTTGGGGCCGATTCAACCCAGTTTCCACCAGTAACTCTTTTGTGATATTTGTGTATTTTCTGGAATGTTTATTTTCTGCTTAAGTCTCAGGTGCACAGAGATGTTTTGGGAGTAGATTCTGATATGTTTGCTCGATCGAAATTATACGATGTTTGCTAATATGATTATATCTGTGATTGTATAATGTGTTCGTAAACCTCCCCTAACTGCTAGTATGTCAGTTGGCAGGGGGTTGCACATTTCTGTAATGATTTTTACTGTTTGTGGTTGTGAACTGTATTGGACTGTTGTGATGATTAGCCGGGGTTTTGAGATGGGTTGTTATATTCATTCATTCGATGTAATTGTAATATGTTGCAATATTATTTTGCGGGGCGCATCCAGGTTGCGGTTGTAGCCACCGTTGTATTATTTCATTTTACTGTTTTTGCTCCTAAGATAGACCCAAGGTGGGGTGCAAAAACTACCGGGTACTTTAAAGTGTTTAGTGGCCTACTCACTTTGTTGAGGGAGACCGCTTCACTTCGGTTATTTGACGGGTAGTTTGCCGTACCCGTAGGGGTCTAGGGTGGGGTAATGGCTATTCATCACAACTGTGTAATCCGTCTTTTTTTGCAGGCTCTAAACAAACGCGGATTGCTTGCAAATCCAATAAAGTTCATATGAGATCTGGAATGCCTATTATTGCGTCAGACGAATGTACAATATCTATATATGATAGCTATTTAGACGTCACTTATGTTTTATACCCGTGCTAGCCCAGCCCCCGCTCTGCCGTTAGTTAAGTAACCTAACGGGTGATGACGGGACCCAGTGGCGAATGCGGATGAAATAAGAGGACGTTGTATTTTCGTTGTTTTCTGCAATGATAGGTTTATGATGGGACGCATTATTTATAATGCAAAGAGAATAAACCAAAAGATGAATCGTTTGAACAATTTAAAAGAAACCACTCGGTTATTTTAAAACAGATGATATATTTAATTGCGGAGCTTTAACCACTCCTTTTAAAAAAACTATCAGGTTCCTTCGGTCATATCAAGTTCACTACGTTCACGGTTTCGCCAAAACCATTCGTAGCCCTCCGTCATTTCATTTGGGTATTCAGTAGTATTCAAGCTATGTATTTTGACCTAACGCCAAGGCATAGTGTTTGGTAGCTGCTTGGTATTCATTTGTCGCATAGATAGATGAGTTAGTTTGGGACAGTCGTATTATCATTTTGGCCGAACGTCAAGGATATGTACGGATGGGTTCAAATTAACAAGATAATGATGGGTAGAACTTGACATGTGACTTATGACATTTTGACCTAACGCCAAGATCATAAGAGCATGGGGCAAAAATATATTGAAAGGTTCCTAGGCACCCTAGAGTGGTCTCACAAGGCATCGAACATGCCATTTTAAAATATTTTGGTGCCGAGAAACCCTAGACTACGGATCGTCGCTAGAATTCTAGGCGAAACAAAAAGCTAGTTAACACTTAACTACTAGGATACGGAAATTACAACCTTTGTAGATCCGGATATCCACCTCCACGGCTCCGCAACGAAGTCTTCTCGCTGTCCATCTTGAAGCTTGGACTCTCGTGACGGCTTCATCGGAGAAACGTGCGGAATAGGTCGTCGGCTTCGTGTCAAAGACGATCTACGTCGAGGTTGCACAAACTCAAGCTCCGACTTCACAAACTTGTGAAACTTGTGAAGTAAACACCCAAAACAACTTGGCAAGAGGTAGAGGGTGAAGAAATAGGAGGTGGGTTCACTTTAGAATTGGATTTATCTCACTAGATCTCAAGTTGCCATTGTTGTAGCAAGCTTTAAGAAGAAGAAGAAGATGAAGATGAAGCAAGAATGATAAGTCTTCTCCATTTAAAAAATAAAACTAATATGAATACTCATCATATCTTGACCATGGTCAAGTGTAGAGATTAAACCAAGGTTAGTAAGTGTGGTTAGGGTTAAGGATGAGATAAGGATGGTGGACTTTGTCAAAGCTTCATGAAGCTTCAACATAGCTCCAAAATAAGCCACCATTCTTAACTTAATCCTTTCAAATAAATAAACAAATAAATAAATGAAAAACCAAAACCCTAATCATCACTTAACCATGGTTTAACCCTTTACACTTAATCACATTATCAAGTATCATCAAACATGATACAAAGTAGTGCACTAAAGCATATCACATATACAATGTGCATCAAGTGAGAAAAATCCGTTTAAAGTGAACCGATACTAGTTAATGCAATGCAATATATCAAATATATAATTATGCATTAAATAATTAAATCAACATTTGATTCAATGATCCGGTCATGTCGCACATAACCGACTAGAATCTAATGTATCGATTTATCGAATCAATGATTCGATAACTAGGTCATATCGAATATAACCAATCGAAACATATATCGCGAGAATGAAATGCGGTATCACATACACGCATTATTCTCGGTCCTGCACATATCTCATATGCGCTCCTATTTCGTTTCGCTTGAGCCAGGAAACCTCTGTGTAGGACTCTAAAGACTCGTCAATACGCCGGTAGCAGATGATGATCATATCAAGCACCCACAAGCCGCAAGCGGTCTGCTAAACGTAACGGCCACCCGGTTATTGAGCGATCAGAAGATCGACGAGCTAGCCCGCTCACACTCCTGCGAATCCGACCAGTAACACTTACCATACAGTCCGGTCTCTTCGTCTGATATGTCGCATATCAAGTCTAGGGGTGGTATACGTCAGACCCCAATAACCCGATAAGTCGTGCTGATGTGAGGCTCGTAACGGGTCGAGAAACTACTGGTAACACTTACCAGCAAATCTCTGATCAGCCCTGGCCAGGGACTTCCATGTTACGGCCAATCGAGCACAGCGCAACATCAACTCCCAATACCGGGAGAGACGAAACCCCTCCTATCGCTCATTGCCTCCATGTGACTCGGGACTGTACCCAAAGACCACCGTTTTGCACGCCCTCATGGACGTGGTAAGGTGGAGATCAAAGCACAGTGGGAATCACACAAGACTCTATGACGATCTCGGGTCTACAGACTAACCTGTACAAGTGTCACCTGAGAACTGCCATCTGACGTGAGGTATAATACCATCTGGGAGTTCTCGGCGAGTCCGTCCAGTGTACTCAGTCTCCACTGAGCACCCGTATACCATCTCTGATGTCAAACACCAATGGATATGGGATCATCCATCGCCCATCACATGGGTCGAGAAGCGTATACGCTAGTCTACTCTGGTATATCGTTGCCCCGTCTCGATACACCCACGACTAGGGACCTTGAAGGATGT
This sequence comes from Agapanthus africanus, assembly GCA_030015575.1. NCBI lineage: Eukaryota > Viridiplantae > Streptophyta > Magnoliopsida > Asparagales > Amaryllidaceae > Agapanthus > Agapanthus africanus. The sequence goes on from JASDDO010000029.1 coordinate 225,734,410, forward strand.
ACTTATGGACTACCATGTCCCCACTAGTATGATCTGCATCATAGTCCAGGTAGTCAAGTACAAATCCTAAGGGCTTTACCAGCATGTAACTATAAGACAGTATAAAGAGATTAGTGTACATGTTAAGATAAATAGCAACCAGATAGCATACTATCATGTCGAGCAAGAAAGTCATCTCTATATATGTCCAAGCATCCAATATAATATACATAATCTGTACAATACTGGCCTCTAGGGCATACATACAACTAACAATCTCCCACTTGCACTAGGGCCAGCTGCTGTAGTATCTCATACCGAGCATCCCGAAGAGTCTCTCAAACTGTATCTGGGGAATGGCCTTCGTGAGTGGATCCGCCGTGTTGTTCTTCATGTCAACCCTCCTGACCTCGATCTCCCGGCGATCAACTATCTCCCGGATCAGGTGATACCGCCTCAGAATATGCCTGGACCGCTGATGGGACCTGGGTTCCTTGGCCAAAGCCACCGCTCCATTGTTATCGCAATACAAAGGTATTGGACGCTCAATGGATGGAACCACTCCAAGTTCAGTAATGAACTTCTTGATCCAGACAGCTTCTTTAGCAGCATCGTTGGCAGCGATGTATTCAGCCTCCATCGTCGAGTCTGCCACGGTTTCCTGCTTGGAACTCTTCCAGCTAACCGCCCCTCCGTAAAGGGTAAAGACAAAACCCGACTGCGACTTAGAGTCGTCCTTATCACTCTGGAAGCTCGAATCGGTAAAGGACTCCACTTGGAGTTCTCCGTTACCATACACCAAGAACTTATCTCTAGTCCTTCGCAAGTACTTGAGAATGCTCTTCACAGCTGTCCAGTGACTCTCTCCAGGATCAGCTTGATACCTGCTCACTACACTTAGTGAGTATGCTACATCGGGTCTGGTACATAGCATCGCATACATGATAGAGCCTACTGCCGAAGCATAAGGTATCCCTTGCATGCGAGCTCTCTCCAAATCAGTCTTGGGAGACATCTCTTTGGAGAGAGTGACTCCAGAGATCGTGGGCATGTTCCCACGCTTGGACTCTTCCATACTAAACCTCTTTAGTATGGTGTCAATGTACCTGGATTGGGACAATCCCAAAATCCGTTTGGATCTATCTCTATAGATCCTGATTCCCAATATGCAGGAGGCATCACCAAGATCTTTCATTGAGAATCTTTGTGATAAGAAGAGCTTGACCGATTGCAGCATAGGAATATCATTTCCTATCAAGAGTATGTCGTCCACGTACAATACGAGGAAGACAACCTTACTCTCTGCCACCTTCTTGTAGATACAAGGTTCATCCGGATTTTTGACGAAATCAAACTCTTTGATAACGACGTCAAAGCAGATGTTCCAACTCCGCGATGCTTGCTTTAATCCATAAATGGATTTAAGCAGCTTGCACACCTTCCCGCTGCTCCCACTATCTACGAAGCCCTCTGGCTGAGTCATGTACACGCACTCTTCTAAATCACCATTTAGAAAGGCGGTCTTAACATCCATTTGCCAGATTTCGTAGTCATGAAAGGCAGCAATGGCAAGCATGATTCGGATGGATTTAAGCATAGCCACTGAAGAAAAGGTCTCGTCATAGTCCACACCTGGTCTTTGACGAAAACCCTTTGCTACAAGTCTAGCTTTGAAAGTCTCCACTTTCCCATCTACACCAAGTTTCTTCTTGAAGATCCACTTGCTCCCAATGGGTTTTAGCCCTTCAGGAGCAACTTCCAAAGTCCATACTTTGTTGGTGTACATGGATTCCATCTCGGACCGCATAGCATCCAGCCATTTCACTGAGTCCCTACTCGTGATGGCCTGCTCGAAGCTAGTTGGGTCATCATCCTCCATGATGCAATCCTCGCTTCCACCGTCAATGAGAAAACCGTAGTATCTCTCAGGTGGACGAGATACCCTACTAGATCGGCGGAGAGGCTGGGGTTCGTTGAGTTCTACTGAATACTCTGGTTCCACCAAGTCTTCTGTTACAGTTTGTGTTGCTGGAACTTCTTCCAGTTCTACCTCAATGCCACTAATCTGTTTCATAAGAAAACCTTTTTCTAAGAAAGTGGCATGTCGAGAAACAAACACCTTTTGTTCCTCGGGGTGGTAGAAGATATACCCTTGTGAATTTTTGGGATATCCTACAAACTTACATAAGACAGATCTTGCCTCGAGTTTGTCCGGATTTTGTCTTTTGACATAGGCTGGACAACCCCATATCTTAACATACTTAACAGATGGTCTCTTCCCTCTCCATATCTCATATGGAGTGGTAGGCACTGATTTGGTAGGAACCATATTCAATAGGTGTATGGCTGTCTCAAGCGCATACCCCCAGAAGGAAATAGGTAACTCAGCTGTGCTCATCATTGAGCGCACCATATCTAATAGGGTGCGATTCCTTCGTTCCGATACACCGTTGTGCTGTGGTGTATAAGGTGGAGTAAGCTGAGAGAGAATCCCATTCTCTTTTAGATAATCTTGGAACTCATTGCTCAAGTATTCTCCTCCTCGATCAGATCGAAGGATCTTAATACTTTTGCCCGTTTGGTTCTCTACTTCGTGCTTATATTCTCTGAATTTCTCAAAAGCTTCAGACTTGTGTTTCAACAGGAACACATGCCCGTATCTAGAGAGATCGTCAGTGAATGTAATGAAGTAGGAAGAACCATCCCTGGCATGTGTAGACATAGGACCGCATACATCACTATGTATCAGTCCTAAGAGTTCAGTAACTCTTTCTCCGTGTCCACTAAACGGAGCTTTGGTCATTTTTCCTTTGAGACATGAATGGCAAGTATCATAAGATGATAATTCGAACGGATTCAAATAACCATCCTTATGTAACTTAGCCAGTCGTGTCGCATTGATATGACCAAGTCTACAATGCCACAAGAAGGATTCGTTCATTTCTGAATTTTTCCTCTTGTGTGTGTTTTGTATATTGAGGACTGTATTTTGATTTAGAATGAACATGCCATTATGTAGCGAGCCTGATGCAATCAACTTTTGATCTAGGAATATGTTCATAACATTATCCTTTACTACAAAATTATATCCTTCTTTACTTAATAAAGAAACTGATATAATGTTGCACATCATGTTCGGTATATAATAGCACTCATTCAGAATTATTTTATCACCACTTGGTAATACTAGGTGATATTCGCCAACTGCTTTGGCTGCAACACTTGCACTGTTCCCTACTTGAACGGAATGATCACCTTTTCCCAGTTCTCTACTTTTTCGCAGCCCATGTAACAGATTACATATGTGGGATCCTGATCCGGTATCTAATACCCAGGACGTAGGGTGAACTGAGAAACAGTTCTCAATGACAAACACACCCGAAGATGATGCATCAACATGCATGTTCTCCGTTTGGGCGGTGTGAGAATCCAGATATTCTCCAGTTTCCTGTTCATTCTTATAACACTTATAAGATAGAACGGGTTCAACGTTCCCCTGCACAGTATAACATGCGGGTTCGGTCAATACATCCATTTTATTATCTTCATTAAGGCATGAAATGGTCGCTACCTGGAGAGAGAGAGAAGAAAACACTTTAGCGTAAGCTCGTGCAAGATCAGATTGGTTATTATCTTATCTAATCAGGATGGCTCCCACTGCTTTTTATCAAATCTTCCTCCAAACCCTAAAAGGAAAGACTAGCCGGGATTAATTACACACTACAAGTTCGCCAATCTTTCAGCCAGGCCAGTGTCGGTACTTTGAGGGAGGTCCCCCGTGCTTTCGCACGAACCTAATTAATGTAAACATCGTTTTCCCAGAGGCGTAACCCCGTTGACACCTTTCTAGACACCTACTTGATCGGCTAATTGCAATGTGTAAAACTCTCCCAGGAGTAACTCTTACTCGCAGTGGGTATCGGGATCCAACTATCTCATAGAAGGTATGCAATCTCATTGCAAATTTCAACACTTGAAATTCCCGATAATGCTTTACCCCTAGTGTTCTATGACCTTGACGAATGCCAAGCAACCCATAGTCCACTAGTCAAGTTCAACCCGTACATTTCTTGATTGAATTAAACCCACCCGCACGACCCTTGACGAATGCCAAACAACGCCGTACGAATACCCTAATCCAATCTGCATCATATGCATAAGCAGATAAATACTAGTTAGCTACCGTACACTACGCCTTGACGAATGCCAAACTACCGTAGCACGAATACTAATTAGTACTTATTTGAAATGACGGAGGGCTACGCAGGTTTTCATAAAACCATGAGCGTAATGAACTTGATATCGTTGTAGAATCAAATGAAGTTTTGAAATGGAGTGATTTTGAGGCTTTTCTAGTTTTGCTAAAGGAGTCACTCCCGGCGAAGGGATCTCGGTCCTTTCCTCGTCGAATGAGGTGCGGGATATATCATATATATCACTGTGCAAAGAAAAAACTCTTAAAAGCAATCAAAACCAAACCGAGTGTGTAGCATCTGCCAGTTATTGCTAAAGGAGTCACTCCCGGTGAAGGGATCTCGGTCCTTTCCTCATCGAATAAGGTGCAGGGTATATCATATATACCGCTATGCAAAGCAAGAACTGTAGCTACCTGTTTTATTTAAAATCTGATTCTACAACATCTTAGGTTTCTTATCTTTCATTAATCACATTAATGAAGTCCCATCATTTAAATACCTAATCATCACAGATAGATATGACGTACACTTATGCCATCCGCATTCGCCTCGATGTCCCCTCGTGCACCGTTAGGTTAGGTAACTAACGACAGAGCAGGGCAGGGCTAGCGCGGGTGTAAAACATAAGTAACATCTATATAATATATCATATATACTATATACTATATCCATCACAGAACATCTCATGATCACATCACAGATATCGCAGCAGAATAAACATATGAAATATTAGATATACTAGGACGTCCGTGTTTTCAATACGAGCCAGTATAAAACACGGATTCCACGGTCGTGATGAATAGCCAATCCCACACCCCTAGACCCCTACGAGAGCGGCAAGCAACCCTGCCAATTCTAGGGTTAGGAGACCCGGACTCGACTCCTCGAGTTGGTCTCCCACTGGACCCCAGAACCCGGTTACTTGTGCTCCCCTCCTTGGGTCTATCCTAATGCGGAAAAGTAAATAATATACAAAGGGTGACAGCTTCCGCTACCTGGAAGTGCCCCAAATAAAAGAATATTACATACAAGTTTTTACATGAATGAAAATGAAAAACACTCATCTCACATAAAAACCCCCGGCTATTCGAACACGACGATCCAATATAACATATCCAGCAACACATAACATCACATGTCATCAACGTAAGTAAGTATGCATACCCCAATTGTCGTTGACGTATAGCAACGAAACCGGCGATATGAACATACTACACTTACGGTCACAGAAAAGAAAGTGTAAAACTACAACAATTGGAATCCGTAACGGTTTTAGACATCACATGCCTAATCAGATATAAATCCCGCATTTTAGTCTCATTATCGAAAACTCTTTTCAATATCATATGGGACTAAATTGCTAGATTTATAACATTCATTCAGTTATCTCATAATTACTTGTGAATTCCAATTATTATATCACATTCCAGATAAACAGAAAATGTTAAACTTTCCGATCGAACAATCGAACACCCAAGTTTTCCCAATACAGATCAACACATGAAATAAGTCTAACAACATTCAGTTCGTACCTCAGTACCAACGGTCCAGCCGTAGAAGGGTCAAGCCAACGCCTCACATGTGGCACGCCGTACTGCCCCAAACCCGAAGGTTCAAAGGGCAGTTCAAGACGGTCACATAATCGAGTTAAGGTTTGTTGTCTTCTAGAGGGACCATCGAGTTACTTGCACTACTTAGAACGTCGTTAAACTACGGAAAAATCCAACACTTGGAAATTTCCCGACAGGGGAAAAATTGGGTATCTATATCCGGTCGAACTTTTTAACATATTCTAAAATTTATCCGGAAAGCCAAATAGACAAAATTTGATACCCCGATCGAAACACCGAATCCCCAAAACAATTGCAGAAAATTCAACTCTTGAATCAATATTAAAAATTCCCAGAAAACTCAGCAGAATTTATCAGGAGTTACTGTGCAAACAAAGTGGGCTGACGTCACCAATTGGCCGCTGATCAGCCGCAGAAGCCATGCTTCTGCCGCTGATCCGCCGCGAAAAACACTGTTCACCAGAAACTTTTTGCACCGTAATTCTTATTTTTTCCTGCTGAATTTTTTAGCAATTTTTAATTTGGGCACCTTAGAGTGGTCTCACAAGGCATCGAACATGCCATTTTAAAATATTTTGGTGCCGAGAAACCCTAGACTACGGATCGTCGCTAGAATTCTAGGCGAAACAAAAAGCTAGTTAACACTTAACTACTAAGATACGGAAATTACAACCTTTGTAAATCCGGATATCCACCTCCACGGCTCCGCAACGAAGTCTTCTCGCTGTCCATCTTGAAGCTTGGACTCTCGTGACGGCTTCATCGGAGAAACGTGCGGAATAGGTCGTCGGCTTCGTGTCAAAGACGATCTACGTCGAGGTTGCACAAACTCAAGCTCCGACTTCACAAACTTGTGAAACTTGTGAAGTAAACACCCAAAACAACTTGGCAAGAGGTAGAGGGTGAAGAAATAGGAGGTGGGTTCACTTTAGAATTGGATTTATCTCACTAGATCTCAAGTTGCCATTGTTGTAGCAAGCTTTAAGAAGAAGAAGAAGATGAAGATGAAGCAAGAATGATAAGTCTTCTCCATTTAAAAAATAAAACTAATATGAATACTCATCATATCTTGACCATGGTCAAGTGTAGAGATTAAACCAAGGTTAGTAAGTGTGGTTAGGGTTAAGGATGAGATAAGGATGGTGGACTTTGTCAAAGCTTCATGAAGCTTCAACATAGCTCCAAAATAAGCCACCATTCTTAACTTAATCCTTTCAAATAAATAAACAAATAAATAAATGAAAAACCAAAACCCTAATCATCACTTAACCATGGTTTAACCCTTTACACTTAATCACATTATCAAGTATCATCAAACATGATACAAAGTAGTGCACTAAAGCATATCACATATACAATGTGCATCAAGTGAGAAAAATCCGTTTAAAGTGAACCGATACTAGTTAATGCAATGCAATATATCAAATATATAATTATGCATTAAATCATTAAATCAACATTTGATTCAATGATCCGGTCATGTCGCACATAACCGACTAGAATCTAATGTATCGATTTATCGAATCAATGATTCGATAACTAGGTCATATCGAATATAACCAATCGAAACATGTATCGCGAGAATGAAATGCGGTATCACATACACGCATTATTCTCGGTCCTGCACATATCTCATATGCGCTCCTATTTCGTTTCGCTTGAGCCAGGAAACCTCTGTGTAGGACTCTAAAGACTCGTCAATACGCCGGTAGCAGATGATGATCATATCAAGCACCCACAAGCCGCAAGCGGTATGCTAAACGTAACGGCCACCCAGGTATTGAGCGATCAGAAGATCGACGAGCTAGCCCGCTCACACTCCTGCGAATCCGACCAGTAACACTTACCATACAGTCCGGTCTCTTCGTCTGATATGTCGCATATCAAGTCTAGGGGTGGTATACGTCAGACCCCAATAACCCGATAAGTCGTGCTGATGTGAGGCTCGTAACGGGTCGAGAAACTACTGGTAACACTTACCAGCAAATCTCTGATCAGCCCTGGCCAGGGACTTCCCTGTTACGGCCAATCGAGCACAGCGCAACATCAACTCCCAATACCGGGAGAGACGAAACCCCTCCTATCGCTCATTGCCTCCATGTGACTCGGGACTGTACCCAAAGACCACCGTTTTGCACGCCCTCATGGACGTGGTAAGGTGGAGATCAAAGCACAGTGGGAATCACACAAGACTCTATGACGATCTCGGGTCTACAGACTAACCTGTACAAGTGTCACCTGAGAACTGCCATCTGACGTGAGGTATAATACCATCTGGGAGTTCTCGGCGAGTCCGTCCAGTGTACTCAGTCTCTACTGAGCACCCGTATACCATCTCTGATGTCAAACACCAATGGATATGGGATCATCCATCGCCCATCACATGGGTCGAGAAGCGTATACGCTAGTCTACTCTGGTATATCGATGCCCCGTCTCGATACACCCACGACTAGGGACCTTGAAGGATGTACTTATGGACTACCATGTCCCCACTAGTATGATATGCATCATAGTCCAGGTAGTCAAGTACAAATCCTAAGGGCTTTACCAACATGTAACTATAAGACAGTATAAAGAGACTAGTGTATATGTTAAGATAAATAGCAACCAGATAGCATACTATCATGTCGAGCAAGAAAGTCATCTCTATATATGTCCAAGCATCTAATATAATATACATAATCTGTACAATACTGGCCTCTAGGGCATACATACAACTAACAAATATATCGGGAATTTCTAAAGAAACTGAAATTTGCAAAGAGTTGCATACTATTTGGAGTTTGATGAATGTTGGTAGGATTTCTTCAACATTATCATACGATGATATTTGGATCCCGATCCTACTGTGAGTATATGCTACTCATCAGGATATTCGTCACTTAACGATCAATGCTATAAACCAAGTAGGTGTTAAGAAAGGTGTCAGCGGGGTTACGCCCCTAGAGAAAAGAGGTTATTTAATTAAAAAACTTCGCGAAAGCGTTGAAAAACCTCACTCGAAGTACCGACACCAGCCTGGCAGAACGGTTAAGCAAGTATTGTACAGTGAGAATAGTCCTGGCTAGTTCTTCTTTTATGGTTTGAGGAAGGATTCGAGAAACAGTGGGAGCCATCCAGTTTAGATAAATTAAAAATCATTCTAAACTTGCAAGAGTATCATGCTAAAGAGTTTTCTTCTCTCTCTCCTAATTGCAGCGACCCTGAAAATGACTGGACTTAGGTTACTTTTAGAGAAAAGTATACTGACAGGGCCAAACTATAAAGATTGGCTGCGGAATGTCAAAATGGCTTTGACCTATGACAAATTGGGGTACGTTCTCACCGCTAAGGCACCTGCTGTCCCTGGTCCCAAATCCAGTAATGCGGATAAGGAAATCCGCAAAATCTGGGATTTCGATTGCGCGAAAGCCAAGTGCGTCGTGCTTGCCTAGATGAATAATGAACATTAGAGGAGGCACGAGGATATGGAACTAAATGCCATTTTCTCCATACAAAAGAAATTTATGGAGAGATATCTCGTATAGCAAGATACGAGACCTCTAAGAACTTGTTTCGAGCGAGGTTGGCTGTCGGATCATCGGTGGGAGAACATGTCCTAAAGATCATCGGCTATATAGAAGAGCTCGCAGACCTTGGGACGACTTTGGATAATGAGCTCTATACAGACCTTATTCTCCAGTCCCTTCTTTCCAGCTATGCCCAGTTTATTCTGAACTTCAACATTCAAAGAAAAGAAGTTGAACTTCCGGAACTCCTTAACATGTTGAGGAGTGCAGAGGGCACCTTGCAGAAGGCAAGGGAAACACCCGCTATGTTTGTTAGCGGTGTTTCTTCTTCCGGGTCCAAGGCTAGGGCCAAAGGAAGGAAAAAGAAGGCCGCCACCAAACCTAGAGAAGGTGTAAGTAAGGTGGGAGGGAAGGGAAAGAAAAAGTTTGCAGTACCGGTAGTGGGCCAGGATGAGTGCTTCCATTGTCACAGGAAAGGGCACTGGAAGAAGGATTGCAAGGCGTGGAATGCCAAGAACCAGGAAACGAAGCAAGCTGTGGCTTCGACTTAAGGTGTGTTTGTAATTGAGAATTGTCTGTCAATCAACTCTACTTCCTGGGTATTGGATACCGGATCGGGATCTCATATTTGCAATTCATTGCAGGCACTGAGAAACCGTAGAGTTCTGAAGGATGGTGATATGACCCTGATAGTTGCTAACGGAGCTAGCGTGGGAGCTGTGTCCGTAGGGGATTATCACCTGGGATTGACGAGTGGACACATTTTGGTTTTACAAAACTGTTTTTGTATACCCAGCTTAACGTGTAATATCATATCTATTTCCTTGTTATCAAATAAAGGTTATGATTTCATGTTTGTAAGTGATGTTGTTAACATCCACCTTAATCATAGTTTGATTGGGTCGGTACACTGGATAACGGTATATATGTCTTAAACCAACTCCAAATTTTCAATGTCCAGAACACACTAAAAAGAAAGTCTCCAGATTTAAATAAAGCTTTCATATGGTATTGTAGACTGGGTCACATCAATGAGAGAAGGTTGACTAAGTTACATAGAGAAGGATATTTGGACTCGTTCGAATATCAAACTTATGCCACTTGTCAATTTTGTCTCAAAGGAAAGATGACAAAGACTCCATTTACTGGACATGAAGTAAGAGCGAGCGAGCTCTTAGGACTCATACACAGCGATGTATGTGGTCCAATGTCTACACATGCAAGAGGTGGTTTTTCCTATTTCATTATTTTTACGGATGATTACTCAAGGTACGGATTCATTTATCTGATGAAACATAAATCCGAGGCTTTTGAGAAATTCCAAGAGTACAAGAATGAATTAGAAAACCAAACCGGCAAAAGTATCAAGACACTAAGATCTGATCGAGGTGGTGAATACTTAAGTGCCGAGTTCCTAGGTTACCTAAAAGAGAAAGGAATTCTCTCTCAGCTTACTCCTCCATACACTCCACAACATAACGGTGTATCGGAGAGATGGAATCGAACCCTATTGGATATGGTACGATCTATGATGAGTAATGCTGAGTTACCGCGATCTTTTTGGGGTTATGCGCTAGAATCAGCGACATATCTTTTGAAAATGGTACCTACCAAGACTGTGCCTACCATGCCATATCAGATGTGGAGTGGGAAGAAACCCCATCTTCAGTATATAAAGATTTAGGGATGTCCAGCTTTTGTCAAAAAGCAGCATGTGGACAAGCTCGAGGCACGATCAGTAAAGTGTAAGTTTGTGGGATATCCAAAGAACTCCAGGGGATATCTATTCTATTACGCAGAGGAACAAAAGGTATTTGTTTCTCGAAAAGCCCGTTTTCTAGAACATCAGTTTTTAGAAAAGGAATCAAGTGGGAGCGAAATAGAACTGGAAGAAATTCCAGAACCACAAACTAATACTGAAAGTTTGGTAGAACCGGTAGTTCAAGAAGAACAGGACATTCTCGCACCCCTCCGCAGGAGTAGTAGGCCATCTCATCCGCCTGAGAGATACTACGGTTTTCTCATAGATGGGGATAGAGAGGATTGTATCATAGATGATGATGAACCTACTGGCTTCCAGCAGCCCATCCAGAGCGGCGACTCGGTACGATGGTTAGATGCAATGCGGACCGAAATGGAGTCCATGTACACCAACAAAGTATGGACTTTGGACTTTGCTCCAGATGGGGTAAAAACCCATAGGATGCAAATGGATCTTCAAGAAAAAGATTAGTATAGATGGACAGGTGGAAACCAATAAGGCTAGACTTGTTGCAAAGGGTTTTCGTCAAAGACCTGGTTTGGACTATGATGAAACTGTTAGTTATATGTATGCCCTAGAGGCCATTACTGTACATTGGATGTATATTGTAGTGGATGCTGGGACATATATAGGGAAGACTTTCTTGCTCGACATGATAGTATGCTATCTGGTTACTTTTTACCTTAACGTGTATACTGATTGTCTCTCTGTTACATGTTGGTAAAGCCCTTAGGATGTGTACTTGACTACCTGGATTATGATGCGGATCATACTAGTGGGGACATGGTAGTCTATAAGTACATCCTTCAAAGTCCCTAGTCGTGGGTGTATCGAGACGGGGCATCGATATACCAGAGTAGACTAGCGTATACCTTCTCGACCCATACAGATGGGCGATGGATGATCCCATATCCATTGGTGTTTGACATCAGAGATGATATACGGGTGCTCAGTAGAGACTGGGTACACTGGACGGACTCGCCGAGAACTCCTAGATGGTATTATACCTCACGTCAGATGGCAGTTCTCTGGTGACACTGGTACAGAGTAGTCTGTTGACCCGAGATCGTCATAGAGTCTTGTGTGGTTCCCACTGTGCTTTGATTTCCATCTTACCACGTCCAAGAGGGCGTGCAAAACGGTGGTTTTTGGGTACAGTCCCGAGTCACATGGAGGCAATGAGCGGTAGGAGGGGATTCGTCTCTCCCGGTATAGGGAGTTGATGTTGCGCTGTGTTCGATTGGCTATAACCGGAAATCCCTGGCCAGGGTTGCTGAGATTTACTGGTAAATGTTACCAGCAGTTTCTCGAATTGTTATAGACCTCATATCGACACGACTTATCAAGCTATTGGGGTCTGACGTTTACCACCCCTAGGCGAGATATGCGACATATCAGACGATCAGACCGGACTGTACGGAAGTGTTACTGGTTGGATTCACAGGAGTGTGAGCGGGCTTGCTCGTCGATCTTCTGATCGCTCAATACCCGGGTGGCCGTTACGTTTAGCAGACCGCTTGCGGCTTGTGGGTGCTTGATATGATCATCATCTGCTGCCGGCGTATTGACGAGTCTTTAGAGTCCTACACAGAGGTTTCCTGGTTCAAGAGAAACGAAATAGGAGCGCATATGAGATATGTGCGGGACCGAGAATAATGCGTGTATGTGATACCGTATTCCATTCTCGCGATGAATGTATCGATTAGGTTATATGCGATATACCCTAGTTATCGAATCAAGGATTGATTCGATAAACCGATACATTGGATACTAGTCGGTTATATATGATATTACCGGATCTTTAAATCAAGTGTTGATTTAATGATTTAATGTATAATTATATATTTGATATATTACTTTGCATTAACTAGTATCGGTTCACTTTAAATGGATATTCTCACTCGGGTGTGCGCATTGCATATGCGATATGATTTTTTGCACATGATTGTATCATGTTTGATGATACATGCTTTTTGGTTAAGTGTAAAGTATTAAACTATGGTTAAGTGGATGATTAGGGTTTTTACTTAATCATTTATTCATTTTTGGCAAAAGGAAAATGGTGGCTAATTTGGATATATGTTGAAGCTTCATGAAGCTTTGACTTAGTCACCATTTTTGTCTTCATACCTAACCTAACCATTCACTTAACTTGAGTTTAGTCTCTACACTTAACCATGGTTGATTATGATAAGTATTCTTTTATATTCTATTTTCTAAAAGAACTTATCATAACAATTTCTATCTTCTTCTTCATCTTGACACATGAAGAAACCTTACTTCATCAATGGTGATTGATGAAAACAAGTGAGAAATCCAATTCTAAAGTCTACCCACTTCCTATTTCTTCATCCTCTACCTCTTGCCAAGTAGTATAGGGTGTTTCCTTCATAAGTTTTCATGGCTTGGTGAAGGTGGAGCTTGATCTAGCGATGCTTCGATGTAGATCATCTTCGGCATGGACATCGACGACCTAGCTCGCCTATTCTCCGATGAAGCCGACGCTAGAGCCCGGGATTTGTTTTGGACAGCGAGAGGACTTCATTGCGGAGCTATGGAGGTGGAGCACCGGATCTACAAAGGTTGTATTTCCGATTCTTATAGTTAAGTGTTAACTAGTTACTTTGTTCGCCTATACATCTAGCCAACGATCCGTAGTTTAGGGTTTCTCGGCACCGTAAAATTTTAAATTGGCATGGTTGATGTCTTGTGAGACCTCATTAGGGTGCCTAGGAACCCTACAGTGGTATCAGAGCCTAGCTAGAGCCTTAGGCGAAGTCTAGACGGAGTTTGAAGTCCGATCGACCCGAAACCCCAACTCAAAAAATGCTCTCTGTCCTTTTTTCAAAAACGTGGTTTTTTCAACATTAAAAATGCTTAAAAAATTCAGCAGGGAAATCTAAGAATTACGGCGCAAAAAGTTTCTGATGAACAGTACAAATTGCGGCGGAACCGCGGCAGAAGCTTGGCTTCTGCGGCGGTTTCGCGGCCATATGGTGACATCATCAATTCCTGTTTGCACAGTAACTCCTATTTTATTATGCTGGATTTTCTGGGAATTTTTAATATTTATTCAAGAGTTGAAAATTCTGGGGTTGTTTTGGGAATTCGTTGTTTTGATCGGAGTATCAAATTTTGTCTGTGTGGCTTTCCGGATAATTTTTTTGAATATGTTAAAAAGTTCGACCGGATATAAATACCCAATTTTTCCCCTGTAGGGAAATTTCCAAGTGTTGGATTTTTCCGTAGTTTAACGACGTTCTAAGTAGTGCAAGTAACTCGATGGACCCTCTAGAAGACAACAAACCTTAACTCGATTATGTGACCGTCTTGAACTGCCCTTTGAACCTTCGGGTTTGTGGCAGTACGGCGTGCCACATGTGAGGCGTTGGCTTGACCCTTCTACGGCTGGACCGTTGGTACTGAGGCACGAACTGAATGTTGTTAGACTTATTTCATGTGTTGAGCTGTATCGGGAAAACTTGGGTGTTTGACTGTTCGATCGAAAAGTTTAACATTTTCTGTTTATCGGGAATGGGATACAATAATTGGAATTCACAAGAAGTTATGAGATAACTGAATGAATGTTATAAACATAGCACTTTAGTCTCACTTGATCGGTTGCCACGGAATTTTGATGTGATCAAAAGTCCGTCGCAATCACGTAGCGTACGCGGATATTCGCCGGACAAACTTAATAGACAGCTACATCCCATAGCCCCGACCAAGTGACTGTAGGAGAACCCCGTCGCCGAAAGCATCCGTCCGGGTGCTCGCGGTAGCGGTGTTCCGCCTTGGTGCACTTCGTCGACGGTATCTGGGGTGCGGCCGCCTACTGAACTTTGAGACGAGTATTCGATCAGGATGTCGGGAATCTTGTTGAATTGCCCGACTTGGTATTGAAAAGTGTTTTCGATTTTGAGACTAAAATGCGGGATTTATAATTGTTAGGCATGCGATGTCTAAGTAATTCATTTGGTCAGGCATGCGATGTCTGAGGTGGTTGCGGATTCCAACTGTTGTAGTTTTACACTTTCTTTTCTGTGACCGTAAGTGTAATATGTGATATCGCCGGTTTCGTTGCTATATGTCAACGACAATTGGGATGCGCATATTTACTTACGTTGATGATATGTGATGTTATGTGTTGCTGGATATGTTATATTGGATCGTCGTGTTTGAATAGCCGGGGGTTTTTATGTGAGATGAGTGTTTTTCATTTTCATTCATGTAAAAACTTGTATGTAATATTCTTTTATTGTGGAACTTCCAGGTTGCGGAAGTTGTCACCCTTTGTATATTATTTACTTTTCCGCACAAGGATAGACCCAAGGAGGGGAGCATAAGTAACCGGGTTCTGGAGTCCAGTGGGAGACCAACTCGAGGGGTCGAGTCCGGGTCTCGTAACTCTAGAATTTGTAGGGTTGCTTGCCGCTCTCGTAGGGGTCTAGGGGTGTGGGTTTGGCTATTCATCGCGACCGTGGAATCCGTG
Source organism: Agapanthus africanus (assembly GCA_030015575.1). Taxonomy (NCBI): domain Eukaryota; kingdom Viridiplantae; phylum Streptophyta; class Magnoliopsida; order Asparagales; family Amaryllidaceae; genus Agapanthus; species Agapanthus africanus. Next base: position 225,749,920 of record JASDDO010000029.1, read on the forward strand.
TTTTATACTGGCTCGTATTGAAAACACGGACGTCCTAGTATATCCAATATTTCATATGTTTCTTCTGCTGCGATATCTGTGATGTGATCATGTGATGTTCTGTGATAGATACAGTATATAGTATATATGATATATTATATAGGCGTTACTTATGTTTTACACCCGTGCTAGCCCTGCCCTGCTCTGCCGTTAGTTACCTAACCTAACGGTGCACGAGGGGACATCGAGGTGAATGCGGATGGCATAAGTGTACGTCGTATTTATCTGTGATGTTTAGGTACTTAAATGATAGGACTTCATTAATATGATTAATGAAATAAAAGAAACCTAAGATGTTGTAGAATCGAATTTCAAAATTAAAACAGGTAGCTACAGTTCTTGCTTTGCACAGCGGTATATATGATATATCCTGCACCTTATTCGATGATTAAAGGACCGAGATCCCTCAAACGGGAGTGACTCCTTTAGCAATAACTGGCAGATGCTACACACTCGGTTTGTCTTTTGATTGCTTTTAAGAGTTTTTGCTTTGCACAGTGATATATATGATATATCCCGCACCTCATTCGACGAGGAAAGGACCGACGATCCCTTCACCGGGAGTGACTCCTTTAGCAAATCTAGAAAAGCCTCAAAAGCACTCCATTTTTAAATTCATTCGATCCTACAACGATATCAAGTTCATTACGCAATAGGTTTTCAGAAAAACCTGTCGTAGCCCTCCGTCATTTCAGATAAGTTGTATATAGTATTCGTGCTGCATTTGTTGGCTTTCGTCAAGGTGCAGTTTGTGGTAGCTATATGCTGCTTATCTGCTAGCATACGATGCGATTGGATTAGGGTAGTCGTGCGGCTTTGTTGGCTTTCGTCAAGGGTCGTGCAGGTGGGTTTAATTCAATCAAGAAATGTACGGGCTGAACTTGACTAGCGGGCTATGGTTTGTTGGCTTTCGTCAAGGTCATAGCACGTTATGGGAAAAATATTATCGGGAATTTCAAGTGTTGAAATTTGCAATGAGATTGCATACCTTCTATGAGATAGTTGGATCCCGATACCCGCTGCGAGTAAGAGTTACTCCTGGGAGAGTTTTATACATTACAATTAGCCGATCAAGTAGGTGTCTAGAAAGGTGTCAACGGGGTTACGCCTCTGGGAAAACGAGGTTTACAGTAATTAGGTTCGTGCGAAAGCACGGGGGACCTCCCTCAAAGTACCGACACTGGCCTGGCTGAAAGATTGGCGAACTTGTAGTGTGTAATTAATCCCGGCTAGTCTTTCCTTTTAGGGTTTGAAGGATGATTTGATAAAAAGCAGTGGGAGCCATCCTGATTAGATAAAATAAAAACCAATCTATTCTTGCAAGAGCGCACGCTGAGTGTTTTCTTCTCTCTCTCTCCAGGTAGCGACCATATCACGCCTTAATCAAGATAATAATACAGATTTTTGACCGAACCTGCTTGTTATACTGAGCTGGGGAACGTTGGTCCCGCTCCAACTTATAATTGTTATAAGACAGAGCAGGAAATTGGGGAATACCAGATTTCCCATGCCGCCCAAACGAGGAGAGTGCATGATGATGCATCATCTTTGGGTGTGTTCATCATATAGAACTGTTTCTCAGTGTCCTTTACGTCCTGGGTATGTGATACCAGATCAGGATCCCAGATATGTAATCTGTTACATAGGGCTACACAAAGGTAGAGAACTGAGAATGGGTGATAAGTTTCATGAGACAGAAAACGGGGCAAGTGTTGCAGCCAAGTCTGTTGGTCACTGTCACCCTGTATTACCAATACATTGATTCTGAACGAATGTTATTAGATACCGAACCTGATATACAAAATCATATCAGTCTCTTTATTAGTAAAGAAAGGATATAATTTTGTATTGTTGGATAATGTTTTGAACATTTCCTATATCAAAAGTTGATCGGTTCAGGCACGTTATCTAAAAGCGTTGATGTTCTAAATCAAACTACAGTTCTTAGTATATGGAACACACATAAGAGGAAGAGTTCAGAAATGAACGATTCCTTCTTGAGGTATTGTAGACTAGGTCAGATCAATGTGACCCGACTAGCTGAAGTTACATGTAGATGCATATTTAAATCAGTTTGAATCTACATCTTGTGAAACTTGCCAGTCATGTCACAAAGATATAATGACACTAGCTCTGTTTATTGAAAACAGAGAAAGAGTTAGTGAACTCTTGGGATGATACATGTTAATGTATGTAGGTCCCCTGTCTACACATGCCAAGACCGGTTCTTTGTACTTCATTACATTCTCTGATAATCTCTCAAGATTCAGACATATGTTCCTGTTGAAACACAAGTCCGAACCTTTTGAGATATTCATAGAATATAAGTTAGAAGTAGAGAACCAATATGGGTATAAGTATTATGTCCTTTGATGAGATCAAGGAGGAGAATACTTGAGCACGGAATTCCTGGACTATTCTAAAGGAGAATAAGATTCTCTCTCAGCATTACTCCTCCAATACACCATAGCACGATGGTATATCGGGGTAGAGCAATCACACCCTATTTGATATGGTGTGCTCTATGATGAGTACTACTGAGTTACCTATTTCTTTTTGGGAGTTATGCACTTGAGAAGCTGCATACCTATTGAATAGGGTTCAAATCAAATCAGTAGCCTACCACTTCATATTTGATATGATAAGGGAAGAGCCCATCTCTCAAGTTAGTTGAGATTTGGGGTTGTCCAGCCTATGTCTGAAAAGCAAAATCCGGACAAGCTCGAGGCAAGGTCTGTTATGTAGAACTGGAAATGTTCCAGCTATACAGACTGCAGCTGATGATTTGATAGAACCAAAGGATTCAGTAGATTCCAACGAACCTCAGCCTCTCCACCGATCTAGTAGGGTTCCTCACCCACCTGAGAGACACTTCTATTTCTCTATGACAGTGGGAGCGAGGATTGCATCATGAGATGATGACCCAACTAGTTTCGACCTGGCCATCAGGAGTAGGACTCTGTGAGAATGGCTGGATGTTTATCGATCTGAGATGGAATCCTTATACACCAACAAAGTATGGACTTTGGTTGCTATATCTGAAGGGTTAAATTCCCATCAGGAGCAAGTATATCTTGAGAAGATTACTTGGTGTACATGGAAAAGTTGAGACTTTCAAAGCTAGACTTGTTAAAAGTTTGCATCATTGACCAGGTGTGGATAATGATGAAACCTTTTCAAGTAGCTATGCTTAAGTCCATCCAGATCCTACTTACCACGGCTACATACCATGACTACGATATCTGGTAGTTGGGTGTCATGACTGCTTTTCTAAATGATATTTTGGAAGAGAGCGTCTATAAGTACACAGCCAGAGGGCTTCATAGACAGTGGGAGCAGCGGAAACGTGTGCAAGATGCTTTATTTGATAAAGCAGGCATCGCGGAGTTGGAACATCTGTTTTGATGAATTAATCAAAGAGTTTGACATCATCAAAATGGTAGATGAACCTTGTATAAACAAAAAGGTAGTAGGGAGTATGGTAGTGATCCTCGTAGAGTACGTGGATGACATACTCTTGATAAGAAAAGAGTTTCTTATGCTACGCTCGGTCAATCTCCGCTTATCACTAGGATTCTCCATATAGGATCAAAGTGATACCTGCTAAATCCTGGATTTTGGATCTATGAGATAGATTTAATTGGATGTTAGGATTCTCACTAGTTGTAGTGAGATGATATCAATTGATCCTGGGGAGAATCGCTGGAAGTGTTCCAGGGTGATAAAGACGACTGAATGTCAGTCACAGGCATTGTCTATACCCTCAGTAAAGGGACGGTATGTTGGAAGAGTTCCAAGCTAGATACCGTGACATACTAGACGATAAAGGCTGGATACATCGCTACTTAAGATGCTACCAAAGAGGCTGTTTGGGTGTATACTGGTTCATGAGATGAACTATGTTCCTCCCATTGTGTGACAATGGAGTTGTGGCTTATGCCAAGGAACGCAGGTCCCATCAGTGATCCAGACATATTCTAAGGCAGTATCACTTGATCATGGAGATGGTTGATCTCTAAGGGATCGAGGTTAGGAGAGTAGACTCAGAGGAAAACACGGCGGATCCACTCACGAAGGCCTATTCCCAGAGAAAGACCTTTATGGGATGGTTGAGTATGAGATACTACAACCACTGCTACAGATGAAGCCGACGCTAGAGCCCGGGATTTGTTTTGGACAGCGAGAGGACTTCATTGCGGAGCTATGGAGGTGGAGCACCGGATCTACAAAGGTTGTATTTCCGATTCTTATAGTTAAGTGTTAACTAGTTACTTTGTTCGCCTAGACATCTAGCCAACGATCCGTAGTTTAGGGTTTCTCGGCACCGTAAAATTTTAAATTGACATGGTTGATGCCTTGTGAGACCTCATTAGGGTGCTTAGGAACCCTACAGAAACTTTTTCTCCAGTGGCTATGCTCAAATCCATTCGGGTCCTTCTTGCTATTGCTGCCTTCCATATTATGAAATCTGGCAGATGGATGTAAAGACGGCTTTTCTGAATGGAAATTTAGAAGAGTGCGTCTATATGGATCAGCCAGAGGGTTTCAATCAGAGTGGGAGCAGCGGGAAAGTATGCAAGTTGCTTAAATCCATTTATGGATTAAAGCAGACATCGCGGAGTTGGAACATCTGTTTTGATGAAACAGTCAAAGAATATGACTTTATCAAAAATCCAGATGAACCATGCATATATAGTAAAGTTGTAGCAAGAACTGTCGTATTTCTCGTCTTGTACGTGGATGACATTCTATTGATAGGAAATGACATTCCTATGCTACAATCTGTCAAAGGATTCTTGTCACACAGGTTCTCCATGAAAGACCTGGGTGATGCCTTTTACATTCTGGGGATCCGGATCTATCGTGATAGATCCAAAAGGATGTTGGGACTTTCGCAGTCCAGGTATATCGACACTGTACTGAAAAGATTCAGTATGGAAGATTTTAAGCGCGGTAATCTACCGGCTTGTCATAGAATCACCCTATCCAAAAGGATGTCTCCCAAAACTGATTTGGAAAGGGAACGCATGTCTATTATACCCTACGCTTCTGCGGTAGGCTCTATAATGTATGCGATGTTGTGCACCAGACCAGATGTAGCTTACGCACTGAGCGTGGTAAGACGGTATCAGTCAGACCCAGGGGAGAAGCACTGGATAGCAGAAAAGAACATTCTCAAGTACCTGAGGAGGACTAAGGAGATGTTCTTGGTTTACGGCGGAAAAGACCTCAGGATGGAGGCCTATGCTGATTCCGGCTTCCAGAGTGATAAGGACGATTCCAAGTCCATGTCAGGTTATGTCTTTACCCTCAATGGAGAGGCGGTGTGCTGGAAGAGTTCCAAGCAGGACACCGTTGCTGACTCGACGATGGAAGCGGAGTATATTGCTGCTTGCGATGCCGCAAAAGAAGCGGTCTGGATGAAGAAGTTCCTAACAGAACTTCAGGTGGTACCTACAATTGTTGATCCAATACCTCTGTATTGCGACAACAACGGAGCTATAGCTTTAGCAATGGAACCAAGGTCCCATCAGAAGTCTAGAAACATCTTAAGGCGGTATCACCTGATCAGGGAGATCATTGATCGTCGGGTGATCGAGGTTCGGAGAGTTGCTACTGAAGAGAACATTGCTGATCAATTCATGAAGGCCCTACCTCAGATTCAGTTCGATAGGCTACTCAAGATCATCGGTCTTCGATATGCCAGTACATGGCCCTAGTGCAAGTGGGAGATTGTTAGTGTATATGCCCTAGGGGCCATTATTGTATCATACTAGTTTGTATATTACTTAATGGAAGTTTGGGATATTCACATTTATATAACAGTCTTACAAAACATAGTAGTATGCTACTTGGTTTTTCTATCTTAATATGTGAGTATACGTATTGATAGAGCTCTTAGGATCTTGCTTGACTACCAGCGTTGTGATGGCAGTCATACTAGTGGGGGCTGGGTAGTCTACAAGCACATCCTTATTCAGGTCCCTAGTCGTAGGATTATCGAGACAGGGCATCGATACTCCGGAGTAGACTAGTGTGTACGCTTCTCATCCCAGTTGGGGAGATGGTCTGTTGCACAGCCGTCAGTACGTCGTACTGGGGATAGTATGCAGGTGCTCGTTAGGTTACCGGTACACTGGACAGGACTCACAGGGAACTGTTAGTTGGTTTTATACGAGTCGTCAGTTAACAGTTTCCAGGTGACATGAGTGCAGCATAGTCCGCAGACTTGACACTGCTACTTCACCTCGAGTGTATCCCACTGTTCTTAGATTGCTACCCTACCACGGCTCAAAGGAGTCATGCAAACAGGTAGTAGTTGGGTGCAGTCCTGAGCACTTGGAGGCAGTGGCGGTTAGACAGGATTCGTCTCTCCCGGTATTGGGAGTTGATATCGCACTGTGTCAGAGAGCCATTACGCAAAGTCCCTGGCCAGGGCAAGCGAGATTTGCTGGTAGGTTCCAGTAGTTTCTCAGGGTGTAATGGGCTTCACTCCGACACGACTTATACCGCTATTAGGGGACTGACGCTTGTCGCCCCTAGGCCCGATATGCGATAGTCTTAGACGAACAGACCGGACTGTACGGAGATTGTCACATCAGACTCAGTAGGAGTTCGGATGGGTTTCCTCATCGGCCTTCTTATCGACATCTACCTGGGGACCGTTACGTACAGCTAGTGCCGCTTGCGGTCTATGGTTAAACCCACTGCCAGCGTAGTAGTCGAGTCTCTAGAGTCCCACACAGAGAGTTTCCCTGCTCCAGGCGAAACGATATAGAGGTCGTCTGGTTTTACGTCAAGGGTTCGGACGCATACGTGTGTTTACGCACGTACGACATCCGGACAGTTTTTACTAGCCGGCTTTGGTTTAAGCCAGTTTCTAGTATCCGATTATTGGATTTATACAGTCTAAAGTTTTTCCGTGTTTTCACGGATAGTAGGGGCGTTCTCATAATTACGCGAGAAGCTTCTAGAAGATGGTGACTTGGGGGTTAAGGTGGCATATGCATTAAATGAGATTAGTGAGTCATTTGAGTTATTCATCCATGTCATTAATGCATCATAAATGCTTAATGACTCATGGAGATGAATCACCCTCTTGTATTTATGAAGCATTATTATTAATCCTTTATTTTCTTTTATTGGATAAATGATAATGCTTGATATATATTATGATAGATCATTATCTCATCTCATTCTCTTGCTCACTTTCTCTCCCCTCTTGCTCTCTCTCTATTCAAACCCTAATCATCCCCTCTCATGTGTTGAGACTAAGGATTAGATTAGACTACTTAATCCTTAACCATTCTCTATATCACCTAGGTTACTTAGATTAGCGATTTAAGAAACCTAGTTACCTCAAGTTAGAGGTGAAGCTTGTAGTAAAGCTCTCGGGTGGATATTCTACTACACAGAGAAGGCCGGAGAGGACGTGGAGAACGACAAGACGAAGGACATGGTTCATTAGGTATAATCACTTATCATAGTAGTTGTTAACTTCTATGGTTTCTTGTTAGTTATTGTTTTAGCAAAGATTCTCGGTTAGTTGATGTTTACGCTTTAACAAGATCGTTTTTCATTATTCCGCCTCCCCGCAAGTTGTGGGGTGTTGTACATCGACTTACAGTGATACGTTACAAGAAACTTATTAAAGTAGACACAAACTAAGTAGCATTCTACCATATTTAGCATGACTGTCAATACAACTGTGAATATTCCAAGCTTCTATTAAGTAATATACATGCTAGTATGATACAATAATGGCGCCTAAGGCATATACACTAACAATCTCCCACTTGCACTAGGGCCATAAGCTGGCATATCGTAGACCTATCATCTCGAATAGCCTCTCGAACTGCGTCTGAGGAATGGCCTTTGTGAATGGATCAGCAATGTTATTCTCCGTCTCTACTCTTTTCACCTCGATCTCCCGGCGATCGACGATCTCCTTGATCAGGTGATACCGCCTTAAGATGTGTCTGGACTTCTGATGGGACCTGGGTTCCTTCGCTAAAGCTATAGCGCCATTGTTGTCACAATACAGAGGTATTGGATCAACACTGGTAGGAACAACCTAAAGTTCTGTGAGGAACTTCTTCATCCAGACAGCTTCTTTTGCGGCATCGCAAGCATCTATGTACTCCGCTTCCATTGTTGAGTCAGCAACGGTCTCCTGCTTGGAACTCTTCCAACAGACCGCCCCTCCATTGAGGGTAAAGACATAACCCGACATGGATTTGGAGTCATCCTTGTCACTCTGGAAGCCGGAGTCGGCAAAGGCCTCCATCTGGAGGTCTTTTCCGCCATACAAAAAGAACATCTCCTTAGCCCTTCTCAAGCACTTTAGAATGTTCTTTACTGCTATCCAGTGCTTCTCCCCTGGGTTTGCTTGATACCGGTTAACAACGCTCAATGTGTATGCTACATCTAGTCTGGTACATAACATCGCATACATTATAAAGCCTACCGCAGAAGCATAGGGTATAATCTACATGTGATCCCTTTCCAAATCAGTCTTGGGAGACATCTCTTTGGAGAGGGTGATTCCGTGATAAGCCGGTAGGTTACCATGCTTTGAATCATCCATACTGAATCTCTTTACTATGGTGTCTATGTACCTGGACTGTGAAAGTCCCAACATCCTTTTTGATCTATCACGATAGATCCGGATCCCCAGAATGTAGGTGGCATCACCCAGGTCTTTCATGGAGAATTTCTGTGATAAGAATCTTTTGACTGACTGTAACATGGGAATATCATTTCTTATTAGGAGAATGTCATCCACGTACAAGACGAGGAATACTACAGCTCTCCCTACAATCTTATTGTATATGCATGGTTCATCTGGATTTTTGATAAAGTCAAATTCTTTGGCAGCATCATCAAAACAGATGTTCCAACTCCGCGATTCCTGCTTTAGTCCATAAATGGACTTAAGCGGCTTGCATACTTTACCGCTGCTCCCACTCTGAATGAATCCCTCTGGCTGATCCATATAGACGCTCTCTTCCAAATTTCCGTTTAGAAAGGCCGTCTTTACGTCCATCTGCCAGATCTCATAATCGTGGAAGGCAGCAATAGCAAGAAGAACCCGAATGGATTTGAGCATAGCCACTGGAGAAAAGGTTTCGTCATAGTCCAAACCAGGTCTTTGACGGAAACCCTTTGCAACAAGTCTAGCCTTATAGGTTTCAACCTGTCTATCTACACCAATCTTCTTTTTGAAGATCCATTTGCATCCTACGGGTTTTACCCCATCTGGAGCAATGTCCAAAGTCCATACTTTTTTAGTGTACATGGACTCCATTTCGGTTCGCATTGCATCCAGCCATTTTACTGAGTTACCGCTCTGAATGGCTTGCTGGAAGCTAGTAGGCTCATCATAGTCAATAGTGCAATCTTCTCTATCCCTGTCTATGAGAAAACCGTAGTATCTCTCGGGCGGATGAGATTGCCTACTACTCCTGCGGAGTGGCGTCGGGATGTCCCTTTCTTCTGAAACCTCAGGTTCTGCCATACTTTCAGTAACAGCTTGTGGTTCTGGAATTTCTTCCAGTTCTACTGCGCTCCCACTCTTCTGATTTTCTAAAAATTCAGCTTCTAAGAAGTGGGCATGACGAGAAACAAAAACCTTTTGTTCCTCTGCGTAATAGAAACAATATCCCATGGAGTTCTTTGGATATCCCACAAACTTGCACTGTACTGAGCGTGCCTCGAGCTTGTCCGCATGATGCCTTTTTACAAAAGCTGGACATCCCCATGCCTTCAGGTATTGAAGACAGGGTTTCTTCCCACTCCACATCTGATATGGTGTGGTAGACACAGTTTTGGTTGGAACCTTGTTCAAAAGATATGCAGTTGATTCTAGTGCATAACCCCAGAAAGATCGTGGTAACTCAGCTTTACTCATCATGGAACGAACCATATCCAATAGGGTTCGATTCTTCCTTTCTGATACACCGTTCTGTTGTGGTGTGTATGGAGGAGTAAGCTGAGAGAGAATTCCATTCTCTTTTAAGTAACCCAGGAACTCGGCACTTAAGTATTCACCACCTCGATCAGATCTCAGTGTCTTGATACTTTTGCCTGTTTGGTTTTCCACTTCATTCTTGTATTCTTGGAATTTTTCAAAGGCCTCGGATTTATGCTTCATCAAGAAGACATGTTCATACCTAGAGAAATCATCCGTAAAAGTAATGAAGTAGGAATAACCACCTCGCGCATGTGTAGACATTGGACCGCACACGTCACTGTGTACGAGTCCTAAGAGCTCGCTTGCTCTTACTCCGTGTCCAGTAAATGGAGTCTTTGTCATTTTTCTTATGAGACAAGATTCATATGTAGCATAACATTGATATTCGAACGGATTCAAATATCCTTTTCTATGTAACTTAGTCAAGCTTCTCTCATTGATGTGACCTAGTCTACAATGCCATAAGAAAGCCTGATTTAATTCCGGAGACTTTCTTTTAAGTGTGTTCTGGACATTGAAAACCTGAGCTTGACTCAATACGTATATGCCGTTATCTAATGTACCGGACCCAATCAAAACTTGATTTAGGTGGATGTGAACTACATCGCCTACGAATGTAAAATTATATCCCTCTCTTAAAAGTGAGGATACTGATATGATATTACAAGTCATACTAGGTACATACAGACAGTTACGTAGAATCAATATTTGCCCACTTGTCAATCCTAGGCGATATTCTTCTACGGATTCAGCGTCCACGCTCATTCCGTTTGCAACTCTGAGAGACCAATCACCTACCTTTATAACTCTACGGTTTCTCAAAGCATGTAATGAATTATAGATATGAGATCCTGCTCCGGTATCTAGTACCTAGGAAGTAGAGTTAATTGATAAACAGTTCTCAATTATTAACACACTTGAGGCGGAAGCCACAACAAGCTTCGTATCCTGGCTACTGGCTTCTAAATCCCTGCAATCTTTCTGCCTATGCCCAATCCCATAACAATAGGAACGTCCCTCTTTTACTATATCCAGTCCTGAAACTTTTGCCATTCTCTTTTCTTCTACTTCCCTGGTTTCCTTCAGGGTAGAAGGTAGAGACTGTAGAATCAAGTCAGTATCTGACTCGTTCTCCAACGTGGTCTTCAGATCCTTGAGCTGATCAATACAGCTAGTCATTGTAAGGACGTTGTCCCCTACAGATGACCCGACGGCCAACCTCGCTTGAATTAATTCGGTCGAGGTCTCATATCTTATGATATGAGATTGCTCTCCATATAAATCTTTGTTATGGAGAAAGATGGAAACTGAGTCCATCTTCTCGTGCTGCTTCTGGTATACACCATCAACTGAAGCTAACACGAGGCACTTGGCTTTCGCTTTATCCTTTTCCATTGTCTGACGGATATTCATATCCGTGACAGTGGAAACTGGACCTGGGACTGCGGGATCTTGAGTAGTAATAGGGTGGTCCAGCTTGTTAGGCAATGGACATCTGGACAGACCTTTGACAATCATATAAGTCAGATTCAGTCAATTTGTTATCTAGATATAACCTAGTCATGGTCACAAGGTCGCTGCAATTAAGAGAGAGAGAAGAAAACACTTTTAGCATGATGCTCTTGCAAGTTTAGAGTGGTTTTAATTTATCTAGGATGGCTCCCACTGTTTCTCGAATCCCTCCTCAAACCATAAAAGAAGAATTAGCCAGGACTATTCTCACCGTAAAATTCTTGCTTAACTGTTCAGCCAGGTCAGTGTCGATACTTCGAGGGAGGTTTTCCAACGTTTTCGCGAAGTTCCTTAATTAAATAACCTCTTTTCTCTGGGGGCGTAGCCCCGCTGACACCTTTCTAGGCACCTACTTGGTTTATAGCATTGATCGTTAAGTGACGAATCTCCTGATAAGTAGCATATACTCACAGTAGGATCGGGATGCAAAATATCATCGTATGATAATGTTGAAGGAATCCTACCAACATTCATCAAACTCCAAAATGGTATGCTCCACTAGCAAGTTTCAGTTTCTTTAGAAACTCCCGATGTGGATTTTTTCCCCATACTCTTATGACCTTAACGAAAGCCAACAAATCATAAGTCACATGTCAAGTTCTGCCCATCATTGTCATGTTGATTTGAACCCACCCGTACATACCGTTGACGAAAGCCAACAAGGTAATACGACTGTCCCAAACCAACCCATCTATCTATGCAACAAATGAATACCCCAGCAGCTACCAAGCACTATGCCTTGACGAAAGCCAACAAACATAGCTTGAATACTACTGACAATCCATAAGAAATGATGGAGGGCTACGACTGGTTTTGGAAAAACCGTGAACGTAGTGAACTTGATATAATCGAAAGAACCTGATAGCTTTTTAAAAGGAGTGGTTAAAGCTCCGCAATTAAAAATTCTGCTCTTTTAAAATAACCGAGTGGTTTCTTTTAAATTTGTTCCAACGATTGAAATTTGGTTTATTTTCTTTGCATTATAATAATGCGCCCCATCATTTATCCTATAATTGCAGAAAACAACGAAAATACCACGTCCTCTTATGCCATCTGCATTCGCCACTGGGTCTCGTCGTCACCCGTTAGGTTACTTAACTAACGACAGAGCGGGGGCTGTACTAGCGCGGGTGTAAAACATAAGTGACGTCTAATAGCTATCATATATAGATATTGTATATTCGTCAGACACAAAAATAAGCATTCCAGATCACAGATGAACTTTATTGGATATACTAGCAATCCGCATTTTCTTTGAGCCTGCAATAAAAGACGGATTACACAGTTGTGATGAATAGCCATTACCCCACCCTAGACCCCTACAGGTACGGCAAACTACCCGCCAAGTACCCGAAGTGAAGCAGTCTCCCTCAACAAAGTGAGTAGGCCACTAAACACTTCAAATTACCCGGTAGTTTGTGTACCCCGCCTTGGGTCTATCCTAAGAGCAAAAACAGTAAAAAGAAGTAATACAACGGTGGCTACAACTGCAACCTGGATGCGCCCCGCAAAAGAATATTACATCATATTACATTTACATCGAATGAATGAATATTAAACCCATCTCAAACCCAGGCTAATCATCACAACACTCCAATCAAGTCCATATACACAAACAGTAAACATTACAGAAATGTGCAACCCCCTGCCAACCGACATATTAGCAGTTAGGGAAGGTTTACGAACACATTAAACATTACAGATAAAATCCCAATTAGCATATAACTTAGAACATCGATCGACAACCTTTATCCGTGTCTACCCCAAAAGCAAACCTGCACTGAAGTAACCTGGGTAGAAACAAAACATTCTGGAAAACAGAAAACCATAAAATATGAATTGCAGAGGAAATCCGAGTCAACTCGGAGTTGACTCGGCGGCCGATCCGTGGCCAAAAGCACCATCTTGCCGCGGATCCGCGGCCATCTTGCCGAGTTAGGGTCTCGTATTTTCTCAGAATTCTTATATTTCCCTGCAGTGAATTTTAAGGCATATCAAATAATTTTTTAGACATGTTAAAAATTAGCAGAACTGTTAGGGCAAGGTTTTTCGTTTTTCGCATTTTTCCGTCGATCGAACTTCTAATTAGTTGCTAATAAGCTAGTAATGGTTTAGTTGGCTCTGATACCACTGTAAGTCCATGTAACGTACCCCACGAACTTGTGGAGGGGTGGAATATATGAAAAACGATTATCAAAGTTTCGTAACACGGACTTAAGCGGATGAATCGTGTCTAAACCATTACTAGCAAACTACGAGAGGTTTAACTACTCGGATTCGAAATTATACCTCATGTTAGTTATCCTTCGGGTCTTCATCGCTGACCTCCACTCCTTGTAGGCTCCTTGGAACATCGACACCTCAACGACCTCTTCGAGTCAAAGACGATCCACCCGAGAGCTCCTACGCCAAGCTTGATCTTTAACTTGAGACAACTAGGTTGCTCAAAGTGCTAATCTAAGCTACCTAGGGGATATAGAGTGAGGTTATGGATGTATTAGTCTAGCTAACCCTTGATCTCAACACATCAGAGGTTAGGGTTAGGGTTTCAAGAATGAGAGAGCTTAAGAAGAGAGAAGGTGAGAAAGTGAATCCTTTTGGATGAATGAAATCCTTTGTGTATATATGAAACATATGATAATATTAAGTAAATAACAATTAATGAATTATCACCATGTTTCATTAATACACTAAGTGATTCATTACATGAGTCATATAAAACATTAAATGAATCATTAACTCAATGTATGAATCACTACATGACTCATTAATCCAATTAATGCATATGCCACCTTAACCCCCAAGTCACCATGCTTCTAGAAGCTTCTCGGAAAATTACGAGAACGCCCCTCCAATCCGTGAAAACACGGAAAAACTTTAGACTGTATAAATCCAATAACCTGATACTAGAATCTGGCTTAAACCAAACCCAGCTAGTAAAAACTGTCCAAATGTCGCACGTGCGTTTAAACACGTATGCGTCTGAACCCTTATCGTAAAACCATACAACCTCTATATCGTTTCGCCTGGAGCAGGGAAACTCTCTGTGTAGGACTCTAAAGACTCGACACTATGCTGGCAGTGGGTTTAACCACAGACCGCAAGCGGCACTAGCTGTACGTAACGGTCCCCAGGTAGATATCGATAAGAAGGCCGATGAGGAAACCCATCCGAACTCCTACTGAGCCTGATGTGACAATCTTCGTACAGTCCGGTCTGTTCGTCTAAGACTATCGCATATCGAGCCTAGGGGGAGGCAAGCGTCAGTCCCCTAATAGCGGTATAAGTCGTGTCGGAGCGTAGCCTATTACACCCTGAGAAACTACTGGAACCTACCAGTAAATCTTGCTTGCCCTGGCCAGGGACTTTGCGTAATGGCTCTTTGACACAGTGCGATATCATCTCCCAATACCGGGAGAGACGAATCCTGTCTAACCGCCACTGCCTCCAAGTGCTCGGAACTGCACCCAACTGCTACCTGTTTGCACGACTCCTTTGAGCCGTGGTAGGGTAGCAATCTAAGAACAGTGGGACACACTCGAGGCGAAGTAGCAGTGTCAAGTCTGTGGACTATACTGTACTCATGTCACCTAGGAACTGTTAATTGACGACGGGTATAATACCAACCAATCAGTTCCCCTGCGAGTCCTGTCCGGTGTACCCGTAACCTAACGAGCATATGTATACTATCTCCAGTACGACGTACTGATGGCTGTGGGACAGACCATCTCCCTAAGTGGGATGAGAAGCGTACACACTAGTCTACTCTGGAGTATCGATGCCCTGTCTTGATAATCCTACGACTAGGGACAAGTATAGGATGTTGCTTATAGACTACCCAGCCCCCACTAGTGTGACTGTCATCACAACGCTGGTAATCAAGCAAAGAACCTATGGGCTCTTCTAATATGTATAAGTGATACGTTACAAGAAACATATTAAAATAGACACAAACCAAGTAGCATACTACCATATTTAGCAAGACTATCAATACAACTGTGAATATCCCAAGCTTCCATTAAGTAATATACATGCTAGTATGATACAATAATGGCCCCTAGGGCATATACACTAACACTTAGAACCAAGAAAATTTGAAAATTGCATGCTTGATACCGGTTTTAATCTCATGGTGGTGCTACAAAACACTTTCATGGCATCAGATCCAAGCTAGAGAATCATACGATATTAGTTGAATTGCGAAACCGAAAAAACTCTGAAACTGTAACCCGAAAACCATAGTTTCTGTAAATTTTAAAAAGCTTTCTGAAATTTTTTTAAACAAGTGCAGAATGTTAAATGTGGTTTAACTAGAACACCAGATAAAAACGAGACCCAAAATCCAAAATTTGATCGGCGACATCGGGAAAATGGCCGGCCTGGCCGGTTCATTCTTAATGGTTTGGGCTCGAGATTGTTTGTTGTTCTGTAAACTTGGTTTTTGGGATTTCAGGTTATGTTTGTTTAGCCCAGATTGCATGTGATGTTATCTTTTGAGTTAGGGCTTGTCGGATTGTTTCGTTGTCGCAATTTTAACATCGTTTCGGCTTTAAGTTTGATATGTGATACAATTTTTAGAATCCAAAATAATTAGTTTTGTGAAAACTAGTTAGTGTTTTGTAAATCTAGCGTTTTAGTCTCGGTTCATCGATTGCCACGGAGTTTTGATTCGGATCAAAACTCCGTCGCAGTCTCAAATAGTACGCGAATACTCGCCGGATAATATTACTAGATAGCCACGCCTCATAGCCCCGACCAAATGACTTTAGGAGAACCCCATTGCCAAAAGCATCCACTCAGGTGCTCGCGGCCATGGTGTTCCGCCTAAGTGCACTTCGTCGAAGGAATCGGGGGTGCGGCCATCTACTAATGTTCCCGACGAGTATTCGATCAGGTAGTCGGAAATCTTGTTGAATTACCCGACTAAGTTATTGAAAATTGTTTTTGATTTGAGACTAAAATGCAAGGTTTATAGGGTTAGGCATGAAATTCGGAATATAAGATATTCCAGGTTTATGATGTCTAAGGAAAGTGCGGATTCTAAATATTGTGGTTTTTCATTTCTTTTCTGCGACCATAAGTGTATATGTGGTGTATCCCCGATCTCATTGCTATATGTCAACGACAATCGGGATACGCATATTTACTTATGTTGAGGACATATGATGTTATGTGTTGCTGTGATATGTTATATTGGATCGTCATGATAGAATAACCGGGTTTTTTTTATGTGAGATGAGAGTTTTTTATTTTCATTCATGTAAAATTGTATATAATATTATTTTATTGGGACACTTCCGAGTTGAGAATAATTTCACCATTGATGTATATCATTTACTTTCCGCATTAGGATAGACCCAAGGTGGGGAGCACAAGTAACTGGGTTCTAGAGTCCAGTGGGAGACCATCTCAAGGAGTCAAGACCGGGTCTCCCAACTCTAGAATTGGCAGAGTTACTTGCCGCTCTCGTAGGGGTTTAGGGATATGGGTTTGGCTATTCATCACGACCGTGGAATCCGTGTTTTTCATTACTAGCTGAATTTAAAACACGGACCTCCTAATATATCCAATATTTCATATGTTGACTTCTGCTGTTTGAGTTCTATAATGTGATCATATAATTGCGTGAGACGAATGCTATATATATAATATATATAATAAACGTTGCTTATGTTTTGCACCCGCGCTAGTCCAGCCCCCGCTCTGCCCTTAGCAAAGTAACCTAACGGTGCATGACGGGGCCCCGTGGCGAATGCAGACGGTATAAGCGTACGTTCTATTTTCATTTCTTTTCTGTGATGTTTAGGGAAACATAAATGATGGGACTTCATTAATGAGATTAATGGAAAGAAAAGAAACCTGAAAATATTGTAGAATCAATTTTTTTTAAAAAGGTAGCTCTAGTTCTTGCAATGCATAGTGGTATTCCTTAATGAATATCCAGCACCTCATTCGATGAGGAAATAGCCGAGATCCCTTCACCGGGAGTGATCTCTTTAGCAAAACTACCAAATACTACAAAAAACACTCCTTTTCAAAACACAAGATTCTACAACAATATCAAGTTCATTACATTAAAGGTTTTCATCAAAACCAATCGTAGCCCTCCGTCATTTCAGATAAGTGCTATTTAGTATGCGTGCTGCGTTTGTTGACCTTTTCAAGGCGTAGTATGCGGTAGCTGATTAGTGCTTATCTACCGCATATGATGCGATTAGATTAGGATAGTCATACGGTTTTGTTGATCTTGTTAAGCATCGTATGGATGGGTTTAATTCAATCACGAAATAACGGGTTGAATTTGGCTAGCGCTTATGATTTGTTGACCTTTTAAAGGTCATAAGTAATTAGGGGTAAAAACAAATATTGGGGATTTCAACTGTTGAAATTTGCAATGAGATTGCATACTTTCTATGAGATAGTTGGATCCCAATACCCACTATGAGTAAGAGTTACTCGTGGGAGAGTTTTCAACTTTACAAATTAGCTGATTCAGAAGGTGTCTAAGAAAGGTGTTAACGGGGTTATGCCCCTGCGGAAATGAGATTATTTAATAAGTTCCATGCGAAAGCATTGGGAGACTCGCTCAGAATACCAATACTTGCCTGGCTGACCGATTGACGAACTTGTATGGTGTAATTAATCCCGGCTAATCTTACCTTTTAGGGTATGAAGGAAAATTTGATAAAAACAGTGGGAGCCATCTTGATTAAATAAGATAATAACCAATCTAATCTTGCAAAGATCGCACTCTAAAGCGTTTCCTTCTCTATCTCTCCAAGTAGCGACCATGACACACCTTAACAAAGATAATAATATGGATGTATTGACCGAACCCGCTTATTATACTGGGTTGGAAACGTTGGTTCCACTTTTTCTTATGATTGTCATAAGTCTGAGCTAGGAATAGGGGAATATCAGGATTCCCACGCAATCCGAACGAAGAAAGAGCATGATGATGCATCTTGTTCGGGTGTATTCGTTACCGAGAACTGTTTCTCAGTTTGCTATATGTCCTGGGTATTGGATACCGGATCAAGGTCCCATGTATGTAATTTGTTACATGGGCTAAGGAGAGATAGAGAACTGGGAAAGTGTGATATTTCTCTAAAATTAGGGAATATAGCAATTGTTGCAGCCAAAGCAGTTGGCGAATATCTCCTTGTATTACCAAGTGGTAATATATTGATTTTGAACAACTGTTATTGCGTACCAAAGATGAAGTGCAATATTATACAGTTTCTTTATTACATAAAGAAAGATATAATTTTGTATTGGATGATAATGTTATAAACATTTTTCTAAATCAAGTGTTGATTGGGTTTGGTACGTTATGTAACGGTATATACGTTCTAAATCAAGCTACAGTTCTAAGCATACAGAACACACACAAGAGAAAAAGTTCAGAAATGAACGAAGCCTTCTTGTGGCACTATAGACTATGTCATATCAATGCGAAAAGGCTAGCTAAGTTGCATAAAGATGGATATTTGAATCAGTTCGAATTTACATCTTATGAATCTTGCGAGTCATGTCTCAAAGGCAAGATGACCAAAACTCCATTTGCTGGACATGAAGAAAGAGCTACTGAACTATTGGGACTGATACATAGTGATGTATACGGTCTTATGTCTACACATGCCAGGAATGGTTTCTCGTACTTCATTATATTCACCGATGATCTCTCAAGATTCGGACATGTGTTCATGTTGAAACACAAGTCTGAAGCTTTTGAGAAATTCAAGAAATATAAGTACGAAGTTGAGAACCAAATGGGTAAAAGGATTAAATTCGTTCGATCTGATCGGAGAGGAGAATATTTAAGCACATAATTCGAGACTAGTTAAAATAGAATGGGATTCTCTCTCATCTTACTTCTCTGTATACACCACAGCACAATGGAGTATCGGAGCGGAGGAATCACACCCTATTAGATACGGTGCGCTCTATGATAAGTAATGCTGAGTTACCTATTTCCTTTTGGAGTTATGCACTTGAGACAGCTGCATACCTATTGCATCAAGTTCTATCAAAATTTTTGCCTAAAATACCATATGAGATATGGAGTGGAAAGAGACCATATCTTAAACGAGTTAAGATATGGGGTTGTCCGGCTTATGTTAAAAAACAAAATCCGGACAAACTCGAAGCACGATCAGTTCTTTGCAAGTTTGTGGGATATCCAAAGAACTCACATGGATATATTTTCTACCACACCAAGGAACAAAAAGTGTTTGTTTCTCAATATGCCACCTTTTTAGAAAAGGGATTTCTTGTAAAAGAAATTAGTGGTAATGAGGTAGAACTAGATGAAGTTCCGGCTACACAAACTACAACTGATGATTTGATAGAACTGGAGGATCCAATAGTCTCCGACGAACCTCATCCACTTCGTAGATCTAGTAGGGTTTCTCATCCACATGAGTGATACTACGGTTTTTCTCATAAACGATGGGAGCAGGAATCGCATCATGAAAGATGAAGACCCAACTAGTTTTAAGCAGGCTATCACAAGTGGGGACTCTGTGAAATGGCTGGATGCTATGCGATCTGAGATGGAATCCATGTACACCAACAAAGTATGGACTTTGGAAGTTGCTCCTGAATGGGTAAAACCCATCGGGAGCAAATGGATTTTTAAGAAAAAAATTGGTGTAGATGGAAAGGTTGAGACCTTCAAAGCTAGACTTACAGCAAAAGGTTTTCGTCAACAACCTGGTGTCGACTATGATGAAACCTTTTCTCCTGTCGCTATGCTTAAGTCCTTCAGGATCCTACTTGCCATTGCTGCGTACCATGACTACGAAATCTGGCAGATGGACGTCAAGACCGCTTTTCTAAATGGTTATTTAGAAGAGAGCATGAACATGACACAGCCAGAGGGCTTCGTAGACAGTGGGAGCAGCGGAATGGTATGCAAGCTGCTTAAATCAATCTACAGATTAAAGCAGGTATCGCGAAGCTAGAACATCTATTTTGATGAAGGTATCAAAGAGTTTGACTTCATCAAAAATATAGATGAACCATATATATACAAGAAGGTTGTAGAGAGTATGATTGTCTTCCTCGTATTGTACGTGGATAACATACTCTTGATACGAAACAATGTTCCTATACTACACTCGGTCAAGCTCTTCTTATCTCAAAAGTTCTCCATGAAAGATCTAGGTGATGCCTCCTATATCCTGGGGATAAAGATCTATAGAGATAGATCTAAGCAGATATTGGGAGTGTCCTAATCCAGATATATTGACATCATACTAAAGAGGTTTAGTATGGAAGATTCTAAGCGTGGTAATTTACCCGCTTGTTCAGGAATCACTCTCTGCAAAGAGATGTCTCCCAAGACTAATTTGGAGAGGGCTCACATGCAAGAGATACCCTATGTTTCGGCAGTCAGGTCTATCATGTATGTGATGTTATGTACCAGACAGGATGTAGCTTACTCACTAGGTATAGTGAGTAGGTATCAATCAGATCCTGGGGAGAAACATTGAACAGCTGTGAAGAACATTCTTAAGTACTTGAGAAGGACTAAAGAAATGTTCTTGGTGTATGGTAACAGAGAACTCCAGGTGGAGTCCTTTACCTATTCGAGCTTTCAGAGTGATAAGGAAGACAACAAGTCAGTCTCGGATTTTGTTTTCACCCTCAATGGAGGGACGGTATGTTGGAAGATTTCCAAGAAAAATACCGTAGCAGACTCGACGATGGAGGCTGAATACATCACTGCCAACGATGCTGCCAAAGAGGCTGCCTGGATAAAGAAGTTCATAGCTGAACTTAGTGTGGTTCCATCAATTCCTTTGTATTGTGATAACAATGGAGCTGTCGTTTTGGCCAAGGAACCCCGGTCCCATCAGCGATCCAGACATATTCTTAGACGGTATAACTAGATCCAGGAGATAGTAGATCGATAGGAGATCAAGGTCAGGAGAGTTGACACGACGAACAACGCAGCGGATCCACTCACGAAGGCCCTCCTCCAGACACAGTTTGAGAGACTTTTTGGGATGTTGGGTATAAGATACTACAACAACTGGTGCAAGTGGGAGATTGTTAGGAATATATATGCCCTAAAGTCTATTATTGTATGATATAGTGGATGCTTGGACATATATATAGATGACTTTCTTGCTCGACATGATAGTATGCTATCTGGTTGCTTTTTATCTTAACATGTACACTTGTATTATTATACTGTCTCTCGGATACATGTTGATAAAGCCCTTAGGATGTTTTCTTGACTACCGGGACTATAATGTGTTAGTTATATGTATGCCCTAGAGGCCATTATTGTACGTATGATGTATATTATAGTGGATGCTTGGACATATATAGAGAGGACTTTCTTGCTTGACATGATAGTATGCTATCTGGTTGCTCTTTGTCTTAACATGTAGACTTGTATTGTGATACTGTCTTGCTCTCACATGTTGATAAAGCCCTTAGGATGTGTACTTGACTACCAGGACTATGATGGAGATCATACTAGTGGGGCCAGGGTAGTCCACAAGTTCATCCTTTAATTGTTCCTAGTCGAGGGTGATCGAGATAGGGCATCGATATTCCAGAGTAGACTAGCGTATACGCTTCTTGACCCAAATGATGGCCGATGGATGATCCCACATCCATTAGTGTTTGACATCAAAGATGGTATACGGGTGCTCAGTGGAGACTGGGTACACTGAACGGGACTCGTCGAGAACTCCTAGTTGGTATTATACCTATCGTCTGATAGCAGTTCTCTGGTGACACTGGTACAGGTTAGTTTGTAGACCCGAGATCGTCATAGAGTCTTGTGTGATTCCCACTGTGCTTTGATTTCCACCTTACCATGTTTAAGAGAACATGCAAAACGGTGGTTCTTGGGTACAGTCCCGAGTCACATGGAGGCAATGGACGATAGGAGGGGATTCTTCTCTCCTGTATTAGGGGTTGATGTTGCGCTGTGCTCGATTGGCCATAACAGGAAGTCCCTGGCCAGGGATGATACGGAGATCTACCAGTAAGTGTTATCAGTAGTTTCTCGACCCGTTATGAGCTTTACATCGGCACGACTTATCGGTTACTTGGGTCTGATGTTTACCACCCTAAGACTAGATATGCGACATATCAGACGAAGAGACCGGACTGTACGGTAGTGTTACTGACAGGCTTTGCTGGAGTTTAGACAAGCTTGCTTGTTGATCTTCTGATTGCTCAATACCCGGGTAGCCGTTACGTCCATCTAGTACTACTGACGGCTTGTGGGTGACTGATATGATCATCACCTACTGCCGGCGTATTGACGAGTCTTTAGAGTCCTACACAGAGGTTTCCTGGCTCAGGCGAAACGAAGTAGGAGAACATATATGATATGCGAGGGATCGAGATTAATACGTGTCTGTGATACCGTATTCTATTCTCGCGATATGTGATATCGGACGGTTATATGTGATACAGCCGGGTTATCGAATCAAGTGTTGATTCGATAAGTTGATGTTAGTTATATGTATGCCCTAAAGGCCATTACTATACATAGGATGTATATTGTAGTGGATGCTGGGACATATATAGGGAGGACTTTCTTGCTCGACATGATAGTATGCTATCTGGTTGCTCTTTACCTTAACGTGTACACTGATTGTCTCTCTGTTACATGTTGGTAAAGCCCTTAGGATATGTACTTGACTATCTGGACTATGATGCGGATCATACTAGTGGGGACATGGTAGTCCATAAGTACATCTTTCAAGGTCCTTAGTCATGGGTGTATCGAGACGGGGCATCGATATACCAGAGTAGACTAGCGTATACCTTCTCGACCCATACAGATGGGCGATGGATGATCCCATATCCATTGGTGTTTGACATCAGAGATGATATACGGGTGCTCAGTGGAGACTGGGTACACTGGACGGACTCGCCGAGAACTCCCAGATGGTATTATACCTTACGTCAGATGGTAGTTCTCTGGTGACACTGGTACAGAGTAGTCTGTTGACCCGAGATCGTCATAGAGTCTTGTGTGGTTCCCACTGTGCTTTGATTTCCATCTTACCACGTCCAAGAGGGCATGCAAAACGATGGTTTTTGGGTACAGTCCCGAGTCACATGGAGGCAATGAGCGATAGGAGGGGACTCGTCTCTCCCGGTATAGGGGGTTGATGTTGCGCTGTGTTCGATTAGCTATAACAGGAAATCCCTGGCCAGGGTTGCTGAGATTTACTGGTAAGTGTTACCAGTAGTTTCTCGAATTGTTATAGACCTCATATCGACACGACTTATCGAGCTATTGGGGTCTGACGTTTACTACCCCTAGGCGAGATATGCGACATATCAGACGATCAGACCGGACTGTACGGTAGTGTTACTGGTTGGATTCACTGGAGTGTGAGCGGGCTTGCTCATCGATCTTCTGATCGCTCAATACCCGGGTGGCCGTTACGTTTAGCAGACCGCTTGCGGCTTGTGGATGTTTGATATGATCATCATCCGCTGCCGGCGTATTGACGAGTCTTTAGAGTCCTACACAGAGGTTTCCTGGCTCAAGAGAAACGAAATAGGAGCGCATATGAGATATGTGCGGGACCGAGAATAATGTGTGTATGTGATACCGTATTCTATTCTCGCGATGAATGTGTCGAATGGTTGTATGCGATATAACCTAGTTATCGAATCAAGGATTGATTCGATAAATCGATATATTGGATATTAGTCGGTTATATGCGATATGATCGGATCGTTAAATCAAGTGTTGATTTAATGATTTAATGTATAATTATATATTTGATATATTACTTTGCATTAACTAATATTGGTTCACTTTAAATGGATTTTCTCACTTGGATTGTGCACATTGTATATGTGATATACTTTTGTACACAAGTTTGTATCATGTTTGATGATACTTGCTCACTTGAGTTTGTGTAAAGATTAAACCATGGTTATATGAATGGTTAGGGTTTTGTTTTCTTTTTCATTTATCTTATTTAGTTATTCATTTGGAAAATTATAAGCATTAAGATAAAATGGTGGCTAACTTTGTTTTCTAGTTGAAGTTTCATGAAGCTTTGACCATAGTCACCATTTTGTCTCATGCTTAACCCTAACCATTCCCACTAACCATGATTTATTCTCTACACTTGACCATGGTTTGGTTATGATAATTATTCTTTTAATTTTCTTTTTGGAATTAACTTATCATAACTTTTTCTTTTTCTTCTTCTTCATCTTCAAGATGAAGAACCTTGCTCCATCAATGGCAACTCTTGAAAATGAGTGAGAAATCCAATTCTAAAGTGAACCCACTTCCTATTTCTTCATCCTCTACCTCTTGCCAAGTAGTAGAGTGTGTTTTCTTCACAAGTTTCATGACTTGGTGAAGTGGGAGCTTGATCTAGTGATGCCTTGACGTAGATCATCTTCGGCACGAAGTCGACGACCTTGCCCGCCCATTTCTCCGATGAAGCCGATGCAAGAGCCCGGGTTTTCATTTGGACAGCGAGGAGACCTCGTTGCGGAGCTATGGAGATGAAGGACCGGATCTACAAAGGTTGTATTTCCGTATTCTTGTAGTTAAGTGTTAACTAGTTTGCTTTGTCGCCTAAACTTCTAGCCAACGATCCGTAGTCGGGTTTCTCGGCACCGTAAAATTTGAAATTGGCATGGTTGATGCCTTGTGAGACCTCTTGAGAGTGCCTAGGAACCCTACAGTGGTATCAGAGCCTAGCTAGAGGCTTAGGCGATGACTAGACGGAGTTTGAAGTCCGAACGAACCCGAAAACCCATTTCCAAATTGCTCTCTGTCCAATTTTTAAAAATCTGGATTTTTCTAAATTAAAAATATGCAGAAAATTAAGCAGGGTTTTGTAGGAATTACCGTAAATTTCGTGGACCTAATTCATCTAAACCGCCGCGGTTCCGCGGCATGAGCATGGCTCATGCGGCGGTTCCGCGGCCGTACGGTCGAGTCTCACAGTAAAAGTTTCACAGTAATTCCTCCTTGGTTGTGCTGTATTTTCTGGGATATTTTAATATTTATTATAGAGATGAGTGTTTTAGGGTTGTTTTGGGGATTCGGTGTTTCGATCGGAGTATCAAATTTTGTCTATGTGGCTTTCCGGATAATTTTTGGATATGTTAAAAAGTTCGACCGGATATAAATACCCAACTTTTCCCCTGTCGGGAAATTTCCAAGTGTTGGATTTTTCCGTGGTTTAACGACGTTCTTAGTAGTGCAAGTAACGCGATGGACCCTCTAGAAGACAACAAACCTTAACTCGATTATGTGACCGTCTTGAACTGCCCTTTGAACTTTCGGGTTTGGGGCAGTACGGCGTGCCATATGTGAGGCGTTGGCTTGACCCTTCTACGGCTGGACCGTTGGTACTGAGGCACGAACTGAATGTCTTTGAACTCATTTCATGTGTTGATCGGTGTCGGGAAAACTTAGGTGTTCGAATGTTCGATCGGAAAGTTTAACATTTTCTATTTATCCGGAATGGGATACAACATTTGGAATTCACAAACAGTTATGAGATAACTGATATGAATGTTATAAACATAGCACTTTAGTCTCACTTGATCGGTTGCCACGGAATTTTGATGTGATCAAAAGTCCGTCGCAATCACGTAGCGTACGCGGATACTCGCCGGGTAAACTTAATAGACAGCCTCGCTCCATAGCCCCGACCAAGTGACTGTAGGAGAACCCCATCGCCGAAAGCATCCGTTTGGTGCTCACGGCAGCGGTGTTCCGCCTTGGTGCACTTCGTCGACGGCGTCGGGGGTGCGGCCGCCTACTAAAGTTTGCGACGAGCATTCGATCAGGATGTCGGGAATCTTGTTGAATTGCCCGACTTGGTATTGAAAAGTGTTTTCGATAATGAGACTAAAATGCGGGGTTTATAATTGTTAGGCATGCGATGTCTAAGTAATTCATTTGGTCAGGCATGCGATGTCTGAGGAGGTTGCGGATTCCAACTGTTGTAGTTGTACACTTTCTTTTCTGTGACCGTAAGTGTAATATGTGATATCGCCGGTTTCGTTGCTATATGTCAACGACAATTGGGATATGCATGTTTACTTACGTTGATGACATGTGATGTTATGTGTTGCTGGATATGTTATATTGGATCGTCGTGTTTGAATAGCCGGGGTTTTTTATGTGAGATGAGTGTTTTTCATTTTCATTCATGTAAAAACTTGTATGTAATATTCTTTTATTGGGGCACTTCCAGGTTGCGGAAGTTGTCACCCTTTGTATATTATTTACTTTTCCGCACTAGGATAGACCCAAGGAGGGGAGCATAAGTAACCGGGTTCTGGAGTCCAGTGGGAGACCAACTCGAGGAGTCGAGTCCGGGTCTCCTAACTCTAGAATTGGTAGGGTTGCTTGCCGCTCTCGTAGGGGTCTAGGGGTGTGGGTTTGGCTATTCATCACGACCGTGGAATCCGTGTTTTATACTGGCTCGTATTGAAAACACGGACGTCCTAGCATATCCAATATTTCATATGATTCTTCTGCTGCGATATCTGTGATGTGATCATGTGATGTTCTCTGATAGATACAGTATATAGCATATATGATATATTATATAGATGTTACTTATGTTTTACACCCGCGCTAGCCCTGCCCCGCTCTGTCGTTAGTTACCTAACCTAACGGTGCACGAGGGGACATCGAGGCGAATGCGGATGGCATAAGTGTACGTCGTATTTATCTGTGATGTTTAGGTACTTAAATGATGGGACTTCATTAATATGATTAATGAAATAAAAGAAACCTAAAGATGTTGTAGAATCGAATTTCAAAAATAAAACAGGTAGCTACAGTTCTTGCTTTGCACAGCGGTATATATGATATATCCTGCACCTTATTCGATGAGGAAAAGACCGAGATCCCTTCACCGGGAGTGACTCCTTTAGCAATAACTGGCAGATGCTACACACTCGGTTTGTCTTTTGATTGCTTTTAAGTGTTTTTGCTTTGTACAGTGATATATATGATATATCCCGCACCTCATTCGACGAGGAAAGGACCGACGATCCCTTCACCGGGAGTGACTCCTTTAGCAAAACTGGAAAAGCCTGAAAAACACTCCATTTTAAAATCATTTGATTCTACAACGATATGAAGTTCATTACGCAATAGGTTTTCAGAAAAACCTGTCGTAGCCCTCCGTCATTTCAGATAAGTACTAGTTAGTATTCGTGCTGCGGTTGTTTGGCATGCGTCAAGGCGTAGTGTACGGTAGCTAACTAGTGCTTATCTGCTAGCATACGATGCGATTGGATTAGGGTATTCGTACGGCGTTGTTTGGCATACGTCAAGGGTCATGCGGGTGGGTCTAATTCAATCAAGAAATGTACGGGTTGAACTTGACTAGCAGACTATGGGTTGTTTGGCATGCGTCAAGGTCATAGCGAGCTAGGGGCAAAATATTATCGGGAATTTCAAGTGTTGAAATTTGCAATAAGATTGCATACCTTCTATGAGATAGTTGGATCCCGATACCCGCTGCGAGTAAGAGTTACTCCTGGAAGAGTTTTACACATTACAATTAGCCGATCAAGTAGGTGTCTAGAAAAGTGTCAACGAGGTTACGCCTCTGGGAAAACGAGGTTTACATTAATTAGGTTCGTGCGAAAGCACGGGGGACCTCCCTCAAAGTACCGACACTGACCTGGCTGAAAGATTGGCGAACTTGTAGTGTGTAATTAATCCCGGCTAGTCTTTCCTTTTAGGGTTTGAAGGAAGATTTGATAAAATGCAGTGGGAGCCATCCTGATTAGATAAAATAAAAACCAATCTATTCTTGCAAGAGCGCACGCTGAGTGTTTTCTTCTCTCTCTCTCCAGGTAGCGACCATATCACGCCTTAATCAAGATAATAATACGGATTATTGACCGAACCCGCTTGTTATACTGAGCTGGGGAACGTTGGTCCCGCTCCAACTTATAATTGTTATAAGACAGAGCAGGAAATTAGGAATTACCAGAATTCCCGTGCAGCCCAAACGAAGAGAGTGCATGCTGATGCATCATCTTCGGGTGTATTCATTACAGAGAACTGTTTTTTAGTATCCTTTACGTCCTGGGTATATGATACCAGATCAGGATCCCAGATATGTAATCAGTTACATAGGGCTACAGAAAGGTAGAGAACTGAGAACGGGTGATAAGTTTCATGAGGCAGAAAACGGGGCAAGTGTTGCAGCCAAGTCTGTTGGTCACTGTCACCCTGTATTACCAATACATTGATTCTGAACGAATGTTATTAGATACCGAACCTGATATACAAAATCGTATCTGTCTCTTTGTTAATAAAGAAACGATAAAATTCTGTATTGTTGGATAATGTTTTGAACATTTCCTATATCAAAAGTTGATCGGATCAGGCACGTTATCTAAAAGCGTTGATGTTCTAAATCAAACTACAGTTCTTTAGTATACGGAACACACACAAGAGGAAGAGTTCAGAAATGAACGAATTCTTCTTAAGGTATTGTAGACTAGGTCATATCAATGCGACCCGACTAGCTGAAGTTACATATAGATGCATATTTAAATCAGTTTGAATTTACATCTTATGAAACTTGCCAGTCATGTCACAGAGATAAGATGACCATAGCTCCGTTTACTGGAAACAGAGAAAGAGTTAGTGAACTCTTGGGATGATACATGTTGATGTATGTAAGGTCCCCTGTCTACACATGCCAAGACAGGTTCTTTTTACTTCATTACATTCTTTGATGATCTCTCGAGACTCAGACATATGTTCCTGTTGAAACACAAGTCTAAACCTTTTGAGATATTCACAGAATATAAGTTAGAAGTAGAGAACCAAAAAGGGTATAAGTATTATGTCCTATGATGAGATCGAGGTGGAGAATACTTGAGCACGGAAATCCTGGATTATTCTAAAGGAGAATGAGATTCTCTCTCAGCATTACTCCTCCGTATACACCATAGCACGATGGTGTATCGGGGCGGAGCAATAACACCCTATATGATAAGGTGTGCTCTATGATGAGTACTACTGAGTTACCTATTTCCTTTTGGGAGTTATGCACACGAGAAGCTGCATACCTATTGAATAGGGTTCCAATCAAATCAATTGCCTACCATTTCATATGTGATATGGAAAGGGAAGAGCCCATATCTTAAGCTAGTTAAGATTTGGGGTTGACCAGCCTATGTCTAAAAAGCAAAATCTGGATAAGCTCGAGGCAAGGTCAGTTATGTAGAACTGGAAAGGTTTCAGCTATACAAACTACAGAAGATGATTTGATAGAACCAATGGATTCAATAGTTACCAACAAACCTCAGCCTCTCCGCCGATCTAGTAGGGTTCCTCACCCACCTGAGAGATACTTCGGTTTCTCTATGACAGTGGGAGCGAGGATTGCATCATTAAATGATGACCCAACTAGTTTCGAACTGGCCATCAGGAGTAAGACTCTGTCAGAATGGCTGGATGCTTAGCGATCTGAGATGGAATCCTTATACACCAACAAAGTATGGACTTTGGTTGCTATATCTGAAGGGTTAAATCCCAATCAGGAGCAAGTAAATCTTGAGAAGATTACTTGGTGTAGATGGAAAAGTTGAGACTTTCAAAACTAGACTTGTTAAAGGTTTTCGTCATCGACCAGGTGTGGATAATGATGAAACCTTTTCCAGTACATATGCTTAAGTCCATCCAGATACTACTTACCACGGCTACATACCATGACTACGATATCTGGCGGTTGGGTGTCATGACTGCTTTTCTAAATGATATTTTAGAAGAGTGCGTCTATAAGTACACAGCCAGAGGGCCTCGTAGACAGTGGGAGCAGCGGAAACGTGTGCAAGATGCTTTATAGGATAAAGCAGGCATCGCGGAGTTGGAACATCTGTTTTGATGGATTAGTCAAAGAAGTTGACATCATCAAAATGGTAGATGAACCTTGTATAAACAAAAAAGGCAGTAGGGAGTATGGTGACGATCCTCGTAGAGTACGTGGATGACATACTCTTGATAGGGAAGGAGTTTCCTATGCTACGCTCGATCAATCTCCGCTTATCACAATGATTCTCCACATAGGATCAAGATGATACCTCCTAAATCCTGGGTTTTGGATCTATGAGATAGATCTAATTGGATGTTAGGATTCTCACTAGTTGTAGTGAGATGGTATCAATCGATCCTGGGGAGAATCACTGGAGGGGTTCCAGGGTGATAAAGACGACTGAATGTCAGTCACAGGCATTGTCTTTACCCTCAGTAAAGGGACGGTATGTTGGAAGAGTTCCAAGCTAGATACCGTGACATACTAGACGATAAAGGCTGGATACATCGCTACTTAAGATGCTACCAAAGAGGCAGTCTGGGTGTATATTGGTTCATGAGATGAACTACGTTCCAACCATTATGAGACAATGGAGTTGTGGCTTATGCCAAGGAACGCCGGTCCCATCAGTGATCCAGACATATTCTGAGGCAGCATCACCTGATCATGGAGATAGTTGATCTCCAGGGTGATCGAGGTTAGGAGAGTAGACGCAGAGGACAACACGGCGGATCCACTCACAAAGGCCTTTTCCTAGAGAGAGACTTTTATGGGATGGTTGAGTATGAGATACTGCAACCACTGCTATCAGATGGCCCTAATGCAAGTGGGAGATTGTTAGTTATATGTATGCCCTAGAGGCCATTACTATAGGATGTATATTGTAGTGGATGCTGGGACATATATAGGGAGGACTTTCTTGCTCGACATGATAGTATGCTATCTGGTTGCTCTTTACCTTAACGTGTACACTGATTGTCTTTCTGTTACATGTTGGTAAAGCCGTTAGGATATGTACTTGACTATCTGGACTATGATGCGGATCATACTAGTGGGGACATGGTAGTCCATAAGTACATCCTTCAAGGTCCCTAGTCGTGGGTATATCGAGACGGGGCATCGATATACCAGAGTAGACTAGCGTATACCTTCTCGAACCATACAGATGGGCGATGGATGATCCCATATCCATTGGTGTTTGACATCAGAGTTGATATACGGGTGCTCAGTGGAGACTGGGTATACTGGACGGACTCGCCGAGAACTCCCAGATGGTATTATACCTTACGTCAGATGGCAGTTCTCTGGTGACACTGGTACAGAGTAGTCTGTTGACCCGAGATCGTCATAGAGTCTTTTGTGGTTCCCACTGTGCTTTGATTTCCATCTTACCACGTCCAAGAGGGCGTGCAAAAAGGTGGTTTTTGGGTACAGTCCCGAGTCACATGGAGGCAATGAGCGATAGGAGGGGATTCATCTCTCCTGGTATAGGGGGTTGATGTTGCGCTGTGTTCGATTGGCTATAACAGGAAATCCCTGGCCAGGGTTGCTGAGATTTACTGGTAAGTGTTACCAGTAGTTTCTCGAATTGTTATAAACCTCATATCGACACGACTTATCGAGCTATTGGGGTCTGACGTTTAACACCCCTAGGCGAGATATGCGACATATCAGACGATCAGACCGGACTGTACGGTAGTGTTACTGGTTGGATTCACTGGAGTGTGAGCGGGCTTGCTCGTCGATCTTCTGATCGCTCAATACTCGGGTGGCCGTTACGTTTAGCAGACCGCTTGCGGCTTGTGGATGTTTGATATGATCATCATCCGCTGCCGGCGTATTGACGAGTCTTTAGAGTCCTACACAGAGGTTTCCTGGCTCAAGAGAAACGAAATAGGAGCGCATATGAGATATGTGCGGGACCGAGAATAATGCATGTATGTGATACCGTATTCTTTTCTCGCGATGAATGTGTCGAATGGTTGTATGCGATATAACCTAGTTATCGAATCAAGGATTGATTCGATAAATCGATACATTGGATATTAGTCGGTTATATGCGATATGACCGGATAGTTAAATCAAGTGTTGATTTAATGATTTAATGTATAATTATATATTTGATATATTACTTTGCATTAACTAATATTGGTTCACTTTAAATGGATTTTCTCACTTGGATTGTGCACATTGTATATGTGATATACTTTTGTACACAAGTTTGTATCATGTTTGATGATACTTGCTCACTTGAGTTTGTGTAATGATTAAACCATGGTATATGAATGGTTAGGGTTTTGTTTTCTTTTTCATTTTTCTTATTTAGTTATTCATTTGGAAAATGATAAGTATTAAGATAAAATGGTGGCTAACTTTGTTTTCTAGTTGAAGTTTCATGAAGCTTTGACCATAGTCACCATTTTGTCTCATGCTTAACCCTAACCATTCCCACTAACCATGATTTATTCTCTACACTTGACCATGGTTTGGTTATGATAAGTATTCTTTTAATTTTCTTTTTGGAATTAACTTATCATAACTTTTTCTTCTTCTTCTTCTTCATCTTCAAGATGAAGAACCTTGCTCCATCAATGGCAACTCTTGAAAATGAGTGAGAAATCCAATTCTAAAGTGAACCCACTTCCTATTTCTTCATCCTCTACCTCTTGCCAAATAGTAGAGTGTGTTTTCTTCACAAATTTCATGACTTGGTGAAGTGGGAGCTTGATCTAGTGATGCCTCGACGTAGATTATCTTCGGCACGAAGTCGACGACCTTGCCCGCCCATTTCTCCGATGAAGCCGACGCAAGAGCCCGGGTTTTAATTTGGACAGCGAGGAGACCTCGTTGCGGAGCTATGGAGATGAAGGACCGGATCTACAAAGGTTGTATTTCCGTATTCTTGTAGTTAAGTGTTAACTAGTTTGCTTTGTCGCCTAAACTTCTAGCCAACGATCCGTAGTCGGGTTTCTCGGCACCGTAAAATTTGAAATTGGCATGGTTGATGCCTTGTGAGACCTCTTGAGAGTGCCTAGGAACCCTACAGTTGATACATATGATATTAGTCGGTTATATGTGATATAGCCGGATTATTAAATCAAGTGTTGATTTAATAATTTAATGTATAATTGTATATTTAATATACTAATTTACATTAACTAATATTAGCTCACTTAAGCATTTCTTTATCTCACTTATGCATTTAATATATATGTGATATATATTAATTGTGTTTGTTTTTGTGTCATGCTTGATACTACATGGGTGTATGAGACTCACACTATGCTTATGATAATGTAGGGTTTATTTATTTTAAGTAAATCAAAAATTAGTTAGAAATTAAGCACATGGTTGAAGCTTGTCGAAGCTTGTGGAACAATTGACTTAGTCCACTAATTTTGTTTTACCTTAGATATTTATTAACCTAACCATTATCTAAAACCATGGTTATGTCTCTACATGAGTTATATGAGATATTTCTCACCCATGGTTGACATAACATTATTCTCTTCATCTTCTTCTTCATCAAGAGTTAGCTCTCTGGGTTTATGAGAGGTGAAGAAAATTAGTGATATGTTTATGAGAAGTGAAGAAAATTAATTCTAAAGTGAGCAAAAATCCTACTTCATCATCCTCTACTAGACTAGCCATTTGTTTTAGGGCGTTAGCTTCACTAATTCCAAATTAGTGAAGAGATAGATTCAGTTGGTGTCTCCTCGACGTAGATCATCTTCGGCCTCGAAGACTTCTAGCAAGCTTGTTCCTTTCATCTTGTGGAGCCATTCAAGAGTCCGGAAGATCACTACTTGGAGCGAAGGGACTACTATACGGAGCTTTTGAAGTGAAGGACTGGTCTACAAATGTTGTATTTCTTGTACACTTAGATGTAAAGTTGTTTACATGCATGTATTTTCTAATTCTCTAATTAAGATTCTAGGGTTAGGGTTGTTTAGCATGGAAAATTTTTGAAAACGGCATGGTCGATGCCTCTCGAAACCTTAATGTCGTGCTAAGTAACCCTACAGTGGTATGAGAGCCAAGCTAGAGAACTAGACGATATTTGTAGAATTACGAAAACGAAACAACTCCGAAACATCGAAACACAGAACCTAGTTTCTGTCGATTTTTATAAGTCCTAAAAAAAAATTTTAAGCAACTGCAGAACGTTACATGAGATGTAATATGAACACCAAACGAATACGAACCCTATCCGCCGGATTTGACCAGGCGACAAGCCCAATAATTCCGGCCTGGCCGGTTTTCCTTTATGGTTCTGGGTTCGTTTTCGTTTGGTGGTTTGGTCTCTGGGTTTTAGTGTTTTGGGTGTTGCTTGTTTTTACTGAAATTGCATGTGATGTTATCTTTCTATAAAGGCAATTCGGAGTGTTTCGTAGTCGTAATTCTAACATCGTTTCGGGTATTTTAGACGGCGTTAAAAAGTTCGAACGAATATCAATAACCCATTTTCTTCCTCGCTGGAAATTTTCCAAAAGTTTGATTTTTTCAAAGTTTAAAATTATTCAAAAATCATGCAAGTAATTCTATGGACTCTCTAGAAGAACGAAACCATAACTCGATTCTATGACCATTGGACCGCCACAAAACCCTAGGGTTTATGGTAGTTCCATGGCGCCATAGGTGAGGCAAGGGTTGGCCCTTCTACGATTGGTCCATAGGTACTGTGACATATTATGAATATTTTTAAACTGTGCTCAAGTGTTGAGCTTTTTGGAAAATTTTGGATGATTGTTGATTCGATCAGAATTTTTAACATCGTCTAGCTATCTATGGAATGTGATACAATATTTGGAATCTACACTAATTAGTTTTGTGAAAATTGATTAGTTGCTTCTAAATTTAACATTTCGGTCTCGGTAGGAATCGGGAACCTTGTTGAATTACCCGATTTCTTTTGAAAATGTGTTTTCATAGATGATGCCCAAATGTAAGATTTACAACGTTAGGCATAAAATCCAAAATATGAGATATTCCGGGTTTATGATGTCTAAGGGCTATGTTGATTCCAAATGTTGTAGTTTGACATTTTCTTTTCTGCGACCGTAAGTGTAATATGTGGTGTATCGCCGGTTTCGTTGCTATATGTCAATGACAATTGGGATACACATATTTACTTACGTTGATGATATGTGATGTTATGTGTTGCTGGGATATGTTATATTGGATCGTCGTGTTTTGAATAGCCGGGGGTTTTTGCGTGAGATGAGAGTTTTTCATTTTCATTCATGTAAAAAATTTGTATGTAATATTCTTTTATTGGGGCACTTCCGGGTTGAGGGTGATGTCACCATTGATGTATATTATTTACTTTTCCGCATTATGATATACCCAAGGTGGGGAGCACAAGTAACCGGGTTCTAGAGTCGAGTCCGGGTCTCCTAACTCTAGAATTGGTAGGGTTACTTGCCGCTCTCGTAGGGGTCTAGGGATGTGGGTTTGGCTATTCATCATGACCGTGGAATCCGTGTTTTGTACTGGCTTGATATAAAACACGGACATCCTAGTATATCCAATATTTCATATGTGGACTTCTGCTTGCTGTGATGTGATCATTTTATGTGCTTGAGACGAATGCTTTATTATTATATATATGATATATAATAAATGTTGCTTATGTTTTGCACCCGCGCTAGTCCCGCCCCGCTATACCGTTAGTTAAGTAACCTAATGGTGCATAACGGGACACTGTGGCGAATGCGGATGGTATAAGCGTACGTTGTATTTTCATTTCATCTGTGATTCTTAGGAAGCATAAATGATGGTACTTCATTAATGAGATTGATGAAAAGAAAAGAAACATAAAGATGTTGTAGAATCAAATTTTCAAAAAGGACAGCTCTAGTTTTTGCTTTGCATGGCGGTATTCTATGTAGAATATCCAGCACCTCATTCGATGAAGAAAAAGCCGAGATCCCTTCACCGTGAGTGACCTCTTTAGCAAAACTGGCAGATGCTACAACCCACTCGGTTTTGTTTTTTGATTGCTTTTTTAATTTTTGCTTTGCATAGCGGCATTCCTTGCAGAATATCCAGCACCTTATTCGATAAGGAAAGAGCCGAGATCCCTTCACCGGGAGTGACCTCTTTAGCAAAACTAGCAAAAGTCTCAAAAACACTCCTTTTCAAAATCACTCGATTCTACAACGATATCAAGTTCATTACGTAAAAGGTTTTCTTAAAAACCCGTCGTGGCCCTCCGTCATTTCAGATAAGTAGTATTTAGTATTCGTGCTATGTTTGTTTGCTTTCGTCAAGGCGTAGTGTACGGTAGCTACTTACTTCTTATCTGCTGCATATGATGCGATTGGATTAGGGTAGTCGTACGACTCTGTTGGCTTTCATCAAGGGTCGTGCGGGTGGGTTTAATTCAATCATGAAATGTACGGGTTGAACTTTATTAGTGTATATGCCCTAGGGGCCATTATTGTATCATACTAGCTTGTATATTACTTAATGGAAGCTTGGGATATTCAGAGTTATATAACAGTCTTGCTAAACATGGTAGTATGCTACTTGGTTTTATCTATCTTAATATGTGAGTATACGTATTGATAGAGCCCTTAGGATCTTGCTTGACTACCAGCGTTGTGATGGCAGTCACACTAGTGGGGGCTGGGTAGTCTATAAGCACATCCTTTTCCAGGTCTCTAGTCATAAGATTATCAAGACAGGGCATCGATATTCCCGAGTAGACTAGTATGTACACTTCTCATCCCAGTTAGGGAGATGGTCTGTCCCATAGCCGTCAGCACGTCGTACTGGAGATAATATACAGGTGCTCGTTGGGTTACGGGTACACCGGACAGGACTCGCGGGGAACTGTTGGTTGGTATTATACCCGTCGTCGGCCCTTTCCTCATCGAATAAGGTGTAGGATATTTCACAAATATTACTATGCAAAGCAAGAACTATAGAAGCAATCAAAAGACAAACCGAGTTTGTAGCATTTGCTAGTTTCACTAAAGAGGTCACTCCCGGTGAAGGGATCTCGGCTCTTTCCTTATCGAATAAGGTGCTGGATGTTCTACAAGGAACACCGCTATGCAAAGCAAGAACTAGAGCTACCAGTTTTTAAACAAGTTTCTACAATATCTTTAGGTTTCTTTTAGTTTCATTAATGTCATTAATGAAGTCCCATTTAATTATACTTCATAAGCATCACATTTGAAATGAAATCTGCAATATAACATATATCTCATATATATAATATAAACATTCGTCTCAGGCAGTAATATGATCTCATCACAGAACATTACAGCAGAAGAACATATATGAAATATTGGATATACTAGGACGTCCGTGGTTTCAATACGAGCCTGTATAAAATACGGATTCCACGGTCGCGATGAATAGCCAAACCCACACCCCTAGACCCCTACGAGAGAGGCAAGCAACAATGCCAATTCTAGGGTTAGGAGACCCGGTCTCGACTCCTCGAGATGGTCTCCCACTGGAACCTAGAACCCGGTTACTTGTGCTCCCCGTCTTGGGTCTACCTAATGCGGAAAAATAAATAATATACAATGGTGACATCATCCTCAGCCTGGAAGTGCCCCAATAAAAGAATATTACATACAAATGAATTTTACATGAATGAAAAAGAAAAACTCTCATCTCACATAAAACCCCCGGCTATTCAGAACGCGACGATCCAATATAACATATCACAACAACACATAATATCTCATATCATCAACGTAAGCAAGTATGCGTATCCCGATTATCGTTGATGTATAGCAACGAAGCCGGCGATACACCACATACTACGCTTACGGTCACAGAAAAGAAAGTGTAAAACTACAACAGTTGGAATCCGCAACCATTTTAGACATCGCATGCCTAACCAAATGAATTCCTTAGACATCGCATGCCTAACAATTATAAACCCCGCATTTTAGTCTCATTATCGAAAACTCTTTTCAATATCAAGTCGGGCAATTCAACAAGATTCTCGACATCCTGATCGAATGCTCGTCGCAAACTTTAGTAGATGGCCGCACCCCCGGATGCCGTCGACGAAGTCCGCTAAGGCGGAACACCGCTGCCGCGAGCACCCGAACGGATGCTTTTGGCGACGGGGTTCTCCTACAGTCACTTGGTCGGGGCTATGGGGCGTGGCTGTCTGTTAAGTTTACCCGGCGAGTATCCGCGTACGCTACGTGATTGCGACGGACTTTTGATCACATCAAAATTCTATGGCAACCGATCATCTGAGACTAAACTGCTATGTTTATAATATTCAAATCAGTTATCTCATAACTATTTGTGGATTCCAAATATTGTATCACATTCCAGATAAAAAGAGAGTGTTAAACTTTCCGATCGAATAATCAAACACCCAAGATTTCCCCAATATATCTCAACACTTGAAATCAGTTTAAAAACATCCATCACATGCCACAGTACCAATGGTCCAGCCGTAGAAGGGTCAAGCCAACGCTTCACCTGTGGCACGCCGTACTGCCACAAACCCTAAGGTTCAAAGGCAGTTCAATACGGTCACATAATCGAGTTAAGGTTTGTTGTCTTCTTGAGGGTCCACCGCGTTACTTGCACGACTTAGAACGTTCTTAAACTACGGAAAAATCCAACACTTGGAAATTTTCCGGCAGGGGAAAAATGAGTTATTGATATCCGTTCGAACTTTTTAACACTTTCTAAAAATTTACCCGGACAAGCTAAACGAAGTTAAATTATTCGATCGAATCAACGAGTCCCTAATACAACCCAGAAAACTCAACTCTTGAGCATAATTAAAAATTCCCAGAAGAATCAGGAAGTACCAACGGTTATTACTGTGCAAACCCTATCCATCAATCCTCATTTCTTGCCGTGGAACCGCCGGCAATACCATGGTTTGGCCGCGGTTCCGCGGCGCTTTAGGTGATTTAGGGGGTCGGGTTTCACAGTAATTCCTAAAATACCCTGTTGATTTTTTTGAGTATTTTTAATATGGAAAAATCAACAGTTTTGAAAATTTTCCAGAAACTAGGGTATATTGGGTTTTCCGGGTTCGATCGGAATTTAAACTTCGTCTAGACACTGCCTAAAGCTCTAGCTTGGCTCTGTTACCACTGTAGGGTTGCTAGGCACGCTCACAAGGTTCTACGAGGCATCAACCATGCCCGATTAAAAATTTAGCCGTGCCGAACAACCCAAAGCCGGATCTTTAAACTAGAGTTTAGGCGAAAACAAGTATGTTAAACAGTTTAACACTAAGTGAGAGGGATTACAACCTTTGTAGATCCGGTCCTTCACTTCAATAGCTCCGTGTAGATGTCCCCTTCGCTGCGATCGTGAACTCCGGACTCTAGAGAAGCTCCACAAGAAGAACGAACGTGCTTGCTTCGATGACTTCGAGGCCGAAGATGATCTACGTCGGGGAGACACTAACTCAAGCTATTCCTTCACTAGGTCAAGAACTTTGTGAAGAGAACACACTCTACTACATGGCAAGTGGTAGAGGATGAAGAAGTAGGAAGTGGGCTCACTTTAGAATTGATTTTCTCACACTTTTTCTCATGGCACCATTAGAGCTAGTAAGCTTTTCATGGAGCTTGATGAAGAAGAAGAAGAAGAAAGACTAATATCATATGAATTATCTCACATCTATAATGTAACCATGGGTGAGTTAAGCTATCATGCTTAACTCATGTAGAGAATTGACCAAGTTATATGGTTAAGGGTTGGGTTAATAAATATCCAAAAGAAAGACAAAAGAGTTGACTTTGTTAATGTTTCCACAAGCTTCATGAAAGCTTGAGAACTTTGACAAAGTCTTTCTCTTTTGTTATTCTTAAGATATAAACAAAACCCTAATCTTTACCCTAATCTTGGTATAAGTCTCATACACCCATCTTTGATGTATCATCAAGCATGACACAATCATTTGTACACAAATATATATCACATATACACTTATGCACAATCAAGTGAGAAAATAAATCTTAAGTGAGCTAATACTAGTTAATGTAATGTAATATATCAAATATATAATTATACATTAAATTATTAAATCAACTCTTGATTTAATCACCCGGCTATAACCGACTAATATCATGTGTAACAACTTATCGAATCAACACTTGATCCAATAACCCGTCTATATCGCATACAACCGATCAATGTCATGAATCGCGAGAATAGAATAT
Organism: Agapanthus africanus; assembly: GCA_030015575.1. NCBI lineage: Eukaryota > Viridiplantae > Streptophyta > Magnoliopsida > Asparagales > Amaryllidaceae > Agapanthus > Agapanthus africanus. The sequence continues at coordinate 225,790,434 of JASDDO010000029.1, forward strand.
GGTATCTCATATCGTATTAATCTCGGTCCTGCACATATCACATATGTACTCCTACTCCGTTTTGCTTGAGCCAGGAAACCCCTGTGTAGGACTCTAAAGACTCGTCAATAAACCGGCAGTAGGTGATGATTATATCAAACACCCACAAGCCGCAAGCGGTCTGCTAAATGTAACGGCCACCCTGGTATTGAGCGATCAGAAGATCAAAAAGAAAGCTTGTACATTCTCCTGCGAATCCAATCAGTAACACTCCCGTACAGTCCGGTCTCGTCGTCTGATATGTCGCATATCTCGCTTAGGGGTGGTAAACGTCAGACCCCAGTAGCTTGATAAGTCGTGTTGATTTGAGGTCTATAACAGTTCAAGAAACTACTGATAACACTTACCAGTAAATCTCAGCAACCCTGACCAGGGATTTCCGGTTATAGCCAATCGAACACAGCGCAACATCAACTCCCTATACCGGGAGAGACGAATCCCCTCCTATCGCTCATTGCCTCCATGTGATTCAGGATTGTACCCAAAAGCAACCTTTTTGCACGCCCTCTTGGATGTGGTATGATGGAAATCAAAGCACAGAGGGAATCACACAAGACTCTATGACGATCTCGGGTCAACAGACTACTCTGTACCAGTGTCACCAGAGAACTGCCATCTGACGTGAGGTATAATGACATCTGGAAGTTCTCGGCGAGTCCGTCCAGTATACCCAGTCTCTACTGAGCACCTGTACACCATTCTTGATGTCAAACACCGATGGATATGGGATCATCCATCGCCCATCATTGGGTCAAGATGCGTATATGCTAGTCTACTCTGGTGCATCGATGCCCTGTCTCGATACACCCTCGACTAGGAACAATTATAGGATGTACTCGTCTACTACCGTGGCCCCACTAGTATGATCTCATCATACTCCCGGTAGTCGAGTACATATCCTAAGGGCTTTATCAACATGTAAGATAGAAACAACCTGAGTACATGTTAAGATAAAGTACAACCAGATAGCATACTATCATGTCGAGCAAGAAAGTCCTCCCTATACATGTCCAAGCATCCATTACAATATACATCGTATGTACAGTAATGGCCTCTAGGGCATACATATAACTAACAATCCAGCACCTCATTCGATGAAGAAAGAGCCGAGATCTCTGTTAGTTATATATATGTCCTAGAGGCCATTACTGTACATAGGATGTATATTGTAGTGGATGCTGGGACATATATAGGGAGGACTTTCTTGCTCGACATGATAGTATGCTATCTGGTTACACTTTACCTTAACATGTACACTCATTGTCTCTCTGTTGCATGTTGGTAAAGCCCTTAGGATGTGTACTTGACTACCTGGACTATGATGCGGATCATACTAGTAGGGACATGGTAGTCCATAAGTACATCCTTCAAAGTCCCTAGTCGTGGGTGTATCGAGACGGGGCATCGATATACCAGAGTAGACTAGCGTATACCTTCTCAACCCATATAGATGGGCGATGGATGATCCCATATCCATTGGTGTTTGACATCAGAGATGATATACGGGTGCTCAGTAGAGACTGGGTACACTGGACGGACTCGCCGAGAACTCCCAGATGGTAATATACCTCACGTCAGATGGCAGTTCTCTGGTGACACTGGTACAGAGTAGTCTGTTGACCCGAGATCGTCATAGAGTCTTGTGTGGTTCCCACTGTGCTTTGATTTCCATCTTACCACGTCCAAGAGGGCGTGCAAAATGGTAGTTTTTGGGTACAGTCCCGAGTCACATGGAGGCAATGAGCGATAGGAGGGGATTCGTCTCTCCCGGTATAGGGAGTTGATGTTGCACTGTGTTCGATTGGCTATAACAGAAAGTCCCTGGCCAGGGCTGATCAGAGAATTGCTGGTAAGTGTTACCAGTAGTTTCTCGACCCGTTATGAGCCTCATATCGACATGACTTATCGAGCTATTGGGGTCTGACGTTTACCACCCCTAGGCGAGATATGCGACATATCAGACGATCAGACCGGACTGTACGGTAGTGTTACTGGTTGGATTCACTGGAGTGTGAGCGGGCTTGCTCGTCGATCTTCAGATCGCTCAATACCCGGGTGGCCGTTACGTTTAGCAGACCGCTTGCGGCTTGTGGGTGTTTGATATGATCATCGCCTGCTGCCGGCGTATTGACGAGTCTTTAGAGTCCTACACAGAGGTTTCCTGGCTCAAGCGAAACGAAATAGGAGCGCATATGAGATATGTGCGGGACCGAGAATAATGCGTGTATGTGCTACTGTATTCTATTCTCGCGATGAATGTGTCGAATGGTTGTATGCGATATAACCTAGTTATCGAATCAAGGATTGATTCGATAAATCGATACATTGGATATTAGTCGGTTATATGCGATATGACCGGATCGTTAAATCAAGTGTTGATTTAATGATTTAATGTATAATTATATATTTGATATATCACTTTACATTAACTAGTATTGGTTTTCTTTAAATGGATTTTCTCACTTGGATTGTGCACATTGTATATGTGATATATTTTTGTGCACTTGTATGTATCATGTTTGATGATGCATGCTAACTTGTGTTTTGTGTAAAGTTTAAACCATGGTTATGTAATGGTTAGGGTTTTCATTTTCATATCTATTTATTCATTTATTTATTTATTTTCTTTTTGGAAAATGAAAAGAAAAATGGTGGCTTTATTTGGATATATGTTGAAGCTTCATGAAGCTTTGACTTAGTCACCATTTTTTTCTTCATACCTAACCTAACCATTCACTTAACCTTAGTTTAGTCTCTACACTTTACCATGGTTGCATTATGATAAGTATTCAATTTATTTTCTATTTTGAATTAACTTATCATAATTCTTTCTTCATCTTCTTCTTCTTCTTCACATGAAGAAGCTTGACTTCATCAATGGTGGATTGATGAAACAAGTGAGAAATCCAATTCTAAAGTCTACCCACTTCCTATTTCTTCATCATCTACCTCTTGCCAAGTAGTAGAGTGTGTTTTCTTCACAAGTTTTCTAGACTTGGTGAAGTTGGAGTTGATCTAGCGATGCCTCGACGTAGATCATCTTCGGCACGTTGTCGATGACCTAGCCCGCTCTTCCTCCGATGAAGCCGACGCTAGAGCCCGGGACTTGCATTTGGACAGCGGAGAGGACTTCATCACGGAGCCGTGGAGGTGGAGGAACGGATCTACAAAGGTTGTATTTCCGTACTCTTAGTTAAGTGTTAACTAGTTTGCTTTTCGCCTAGAAATCTAGCCAACGATCCGTATTAGGGTTTCTCGGCACCTATAATTTTTAAAATTGGCATGATTGATGCCTTGTGAGACCTCTTGAGAGTGCCTAGGAACCCTACAGTGGTATCAGAGCCTAGCTAGAGCCTTAGGCGAAATCTAGACGGAATTTGAAACCCGAACGAACCCGAAACCCAACTCAAAACTTGCTCTCTGTCCTTTTTTCAAAAACTGGGATTTTTCCAGATTAAAAATCCTTAAAAAATTTAGCAGGGAAATCTAAGAATTACGGTGCAAAAAGTTTCTCGTGAACAGTACAAACCGCGGCGGAACCGCGGCAGAAGCCTGGCTTCTGCGGCGGTTCCGCAGCATGTTGATGACGTCATCCTTCCCTGTTTGCACAGTAACTCCTATTTTATTATGCTGGATTTTCTGGGAATTTTTAATATTTATTCAAGAGTTGAATTTTCTGGGGTTGTTTTGGGGATTCGGTGTTTCGATCGGAGTATCAGATTTTGTCTATGTGGCTTTCCGGATAAATTTTAGAATATGTTAAAAAGTTCGACCGGATATAAATACCCAATTTTTCCCTTGTCGGGAAATTTCCAAGTGTTGGATTTTTCCGTGGTTTAACGACGTTCTAAGTAGTGCAAGTAACGCGATGGACCCTCTAGAAGACAACAAACCTTAACTCGATTATGTGACCGTCTTGAACTGCCCTTTGAACCTTCGGGTTTGGGGCAGTACGGCGTGCCACATGTGAGGCGTTGGCTTGACCCTTCTACGGCTGGACCGTTGGTACTGAGGCACGAACTGAATGTTGTTAGACTTATTTCATGTGTTGATCTGTATCAGGAAAACTTGGGTGTTCGATTGTTCGATCGGAAAGTTTAACATTTTCTGTTTATCTGGAATATGATACAATAATTGGAATTCACAAATAGTTATGAGATAACTGAATGAATGTTATAAACATAGCACTTTAGTCTCACTTGATCGGTTGCCACGGAATTTTGATGTGATCAAAAGTCCGTCGCAATCACGTAGCGTACGCGGATACTCGCCGGGTAAACTTAATAGACAGCCTCACTCCATAGCCCCGACCAAGTGACTGTAGGAGAACCCCGTCGCCGAAAGCATCCGTCCGGGTGCTCGCGGCAGCGGTGTTCCTCCTTGGTGCACTTCGTCGACGGCGTCGGGGGGTGCGGCCGTCTACTAAAGTTTGCGACGAGCATTCGATCAGAATGTCGGGAATCTTGTTGAATTGCCCGACTTGATATTGAAAAATGTTTTCGATAATGAGACTAAAATGTGGGGTTTATAATTATTAGGCATGCGATGTCTAAGTAATTCATTTGGTCAGGCATGCGATGTCTGAGGTGGTTGTGGATTCCAACTGTTGTAGTTTTACACTTTCTTTTCTGTGACCGTAAGTGTAATATGTGATATCGCCGGTTTCGTTGCTATATGTCAACGACAATTGGGATGCGCATATTTACTTACGTTGATGACATGTGATGTTATGTGTTGCTGGATATGTTATATTGGATCGTCGTGTTTGAATAGCCGGGGGTTTTTATGTGAGATGAGTGTTTTTCATTTTCATTCATGTAAAAACTTGTATGTAATATTCTTTTATTGGGGCACTTTCAGGTTGCGGAAGTAGTCACCCTTTGTATATTATTTACTTTTCCGCACTAGGATAGACCCAAGGAGGAGGGCACAAGTAACCGGGTTCTGGAGTCCAGTGGGAGACCAACTCGAGGAGTCGAGGCCGGGTCTCCTAACTCTAGAATTGGTAGGGTTGCTTGCCGCTCTCGTAGGGGTCTAGGGGTGTGGGTTTGGCTATTCATCGCGACCGTGGAATCCGTGTTTTATACTGGCTCGTATTGAAAACACGGACGTCCTAGTATATCCAATATTTCATATGATTCTTCTGCTACGATATCTGTGATGTGATCATGTGATGTTCTGTGATAGATACAGTATATAGTATATATGATATATTATATAGATGTTACTTATGTTTTACACCCGCACTAGCCCTGCCCCGCTCTGCCGTTAGTTACCTAACCTAACGGTGCACGAGGGGACATCGAGGCGAATGCGGATGGCATAAGTGTACGTCGTATTTATCTGTGATGTTTAGGTACTTACATGATGGGACTTCATTAATGTGATTAATGAAATAAAAGAAACCTAAGATGTTGTATAATCGAATTTCAAAATAAAACAGGTAGCTACAGTTCTTGCTTTGCACAGCGGTATATGTGATATATCCTGCACCTTATTCGATGAGGAAAGGACCGAGATCCCTTCACCGGGAGTGACTCCTTTAGCAATAACTGGCAGATGCTACACACTCGGTTTGTTTTTTGATTGCTTTTAAGTGTTTCTGCTTTGCACAGTGATATATATGATATATCCAGCACCTCATTCGACGAGGAAAGGACCGACGATCCCTTCACCGGGAGTGACTCCTTTAGCAAAACTAGAAAAGACTCAAAAACACTCCATTTCAAAATTCATTTGATTCTACAACGATATCAAGTTCATTACGCAATAGGTTTTCAGAAAAACCTGTCGTAGCCCTCCGTCATTTTAGATAAGTGGTAGTTAGTATTCGTGCTACGTTTGTTGGCCTGCGTCAAGGCGTAGTGTGCGGTAGCTAACTAGTATTTATCTGCTTATGCATATGATGCAGATTGGATTAGGGTAGTCGTGCGACTTTGTTGGCCTGCGTCAAGGGTCGTGCGGGTGGGTTTAATTCAATCAGGAAATGACGGGTTGAACTTGACTAGCGCACTATGGTTTGTTGGCCTGCGTCAAGGTCATAGGACGCCAGGGGCAAAATATTATCTGGAATTTCAAGTGTTGAAATTTGCAATGAGATTGCATACCTTCTATGAGATAGTTGGATCCCGATACCCGCTGCGAGTAAGAGTTACTTCTGGGAGAGTTTTACATATTACAATTAGCCGATCAAGTAGGTGTCTAGAAAGGTGTCAACGGGGTTACGCCTCTGGGAAAACGATGTTTACATTAATTAGGTTCGTGCGAAAGCACGGGGGACCTCCCTCAAAGTACCGACACTGGCCTGGCTGAAAGATTGGCGAACTTGCAGTGTGTAATTAATCCCGGCTGGTCTTTCCTTTTAGGGTTTGAAGGAAGATTTGATAAAAAGCAGTGGGAGCCATCCTGATTAGATAAAATAATAACCAATCTATTCTTGACAGAGCGCACGCTGAGTGTTTTCTTCTCTCTCTCTCCAGGTAGCGACCATATCACGCCTTAATCAAGATAATAATACAGAATATTGACCGAACCCGCTTGTTATACTGAGCTGGGGAACGTTGGTCCCGCTCCAACTTATAATTGTTATAAGACAGAGCAGGAAATTGGGGAATACCAGATTTCCCGTGCCGCCCAAACGAAGAAAGTGCATATGATGCATCATCTTCGGGTGTGTTCGTTGCACAGAACTGTTTCTCTGTATCCTCTACGTCCTGGGTATGTGATACCAGATCAGGATCCCAGATATGTAATCTGTTACATAGGGCTACAGAAAGGTAGAGAACTGAGAACGGGTGATAAGTTTCATGAGGCAGAAAACGGGGCAAGAGTTGCAGCCAAGTCTGTTGGTCACTGTCACCCTGTATTACCAATACATTGATTCTGAACGAATGTTATTAGATACCGAACCTGATATACAAAATCATATCTGTCTCTTTATTAGTAAAGAAATGATAAAATTTTGTATTGTTGGATAATGTTTTAAACATTTCCTATATCAAAAGTTGATCGGTTCAGGAACGTTATCTAAAAGCATTGATGTTCTAAATCAAACAACAGTTCTTAGTATATGGAACACACACAAGAGGAAGAGTTCAGAAATGAACGAATCCTTCTTGAGGTATTGTAGACTAGGTCATATCAATGCGACCCGACAAGCTAAGTTCCACATAGATGCATATTTAAATCTGTTTGAATTTACATCTTATGAAACTTGCTAGTCATGTCACAAAGATAAGATGACCATAGCTCCGTTTACTGGAAACAGAGAAAGAGTTAATGAACTCTTGGGATGATACATGTTGATGTATGTAGGTCCCCTGTCTACACATGCCAAGATCGGTTCTTTATACTTCATTATATTCTCTGATAATCTCTCAAGATTCAGTCATATGTTCCTGTTGAAACATGAGTCCGAACCTTTTGAGATATTCACAGAATATAAGTTAGAAGTAGAGAACCAATACGGGTATAAGTATTATGTCCTTTGATGAGATCAAGGAGGAGAATACTTGAGCACGGAATTCCTGGACTATTCTAAAGGAGAATGAGATTCTCTCTCAGCATTACTCCTCCGTATACACCATAGCACGATGGTATATCGGGGCGGAGCGATCACACCCTATATGATAAGGTGTGTTCTATGATGAGTACTACTGAGTTACCTATTTCCTTTTTGGGAGTTATGCACTTGAGAAGCTGCATACCTATTGAATAGGGTTCAAATCAAATCAGTCGCCTACCATTTCATATGTGATATGGAAAGGGAAGAACCCATGTCTTAAGCTAGTTAAGATTTGGGGTTGACCGGCCTATGTCTGAAAGCAAAATCCGGACAAGCTTGAGGCAAAGTCTGTAATGTAGAACTGGAAAGGTTCCAGCTATACAAATTACAGCAGATAATTTGAAAGAACAAAAGGATTCAATAGTTACCAACGAACCTCGGCCTCTCCGCCGATCTAGTAGAGTTCCTCACCCACCTGAGAGATATTTCGGTTTCTCTGTGACAGTGGGAGCGAGGATTGCATCATGAGATGATGACCCAACTAGTTTCGAGCTGGCCATCAGGAGTAAGACTCTGTAAGAATGGCTGGATGCTTAGTGATCTGAGATGGAATCCATGTACACCAACAAAGTATGGACTTTAGTTGCTATATCTGAAGGGTTAAATCCCCATCAGGAGCAAGTATATCTTGAGAAGATTACTTGGTGTACATGGAAGAGTTAAGACTTTCAAAGCTAGACTTGTTAAAGGTTTTCGTCATCGACAAGGCGTGGATAATGATGAAACCTTTTCAAGTACCTATACTTAAGTCCATCCAGACCCTACTTGTCACGACTACATACCATGACTACGATATCTGGTGGTTGGGTATCATGACAGCTTTTCTAAATGATGTTTTGGAAGAGAGCGTCTATAAGTACACAGCCAGAGGGCTTCGTAGACAGTGGGAGCAGCGCAAACGTGTGCAAGATGCTTTATAGGATAAAGCAGGCATCGCGGAGTTGGAACGTCTGTTTTGATGTGTTAGTCAAAGAGTTTGACATCATCAAAATGGTAGATTAACCTTGTATAAACAAAAAGGTAGTAGGGAGTATGGTGAAAATCCTCGTAGAGTACGTGGATGACATACTCTTGATAGGGAAAGAGTTTCCTATGCTACGCTCGATCAATCTCCGTTTGTCACAATGACTCTCCACATAGGATCAAATTGATACCTACTAAATCCTGGATTTTGGATCTATGAGATAGATCTAAATGGATGTTAGGCTACTCACTAGTTGTAGTGAGATGGTATCAACTGATCCTGGGGAAAATCACTGGAAGTGTTCCAGGGTGATAAAGACGACTGAATGTCAGTCACAGGCATTGTCTTTACCCTCAGTGGAGGGACGGTATGTTGGAAGAGTTCCAAGCTAGATACCGTGACATACTAGACGATAAAGGCAGGATACATCGCTACTAAAGATGCTACCAAAGAGGCTGTTTGGGTGTATATTGGTTCATGAGATGAACTATGTTCCTCCCATTGTGTGACAATGGAGTTGTGGGTTATGCCAAGGAACGCAGGTCCCATCAGTGATCCAGACATATTCTACGGCAGTATCACCTGATCATGGAGATGATTGATCTCTAAGGGATCGAGGTTAGTAGAGTAGACTCAGAGGACAACGCGGCGGATCCACTCACGAAGGCCTATTCCCAGAGAGAGACTTTTATGGGATGGTTGAGTATGAGATGCTACAACCACTGCTACAGATGGCCCTAGTGCAAGTGGGAGATTGTTAGTTATATGTATGCCCTAGAGGCCATTACTGTACATAGGATGTATATTGTAGTGGATGCTGGGACATATATAGGGAAGACTTTCTTGCTCGACATGATAGTATGCTATCTGGTTACACTTTACCTTAACATGTACACTCATTGTCTCTCTGTTGCATGTTGGTAAAGCCCTTAGGATGTGTACTTGACTACCTGGACTATGATGCGGATCATACTAGTGGGGACATGGTAGTACATAAGTACATCCTTCAAAGTCCCTAGTCGTGGGTGTATCGAGACGGGGCGTCGATATACCAGAGTAGACTAGCGTATACCTTCTCGACCCATATAGATGGGCGATGGATGATCCCATATCCATTGGTGTTTGACATCAGAGATGATATACGGGTGCTCAGTAGAGACTGGGTACACTGGACGGACTCGCCGAGAACTCCCAGATGGTAATATACCTCACGTCAGATGGCAGTTCTCTGGTGACACTGGTACAGAGTAGTCTGTTGACCCGAGATCGTCATAGAGTCTTGTGTGGTTCCCACTGTGCTTTGATTTCCATCTTACCACGTCCAAGAGGGCGTGCAAAACGGTGGTTTTTGGGTACAGTCCCGAGTCACATGGAGGCAATGAGCGATAGGAGGGGATTCGTCTCTCCCGGTATAGGGAGTTGATGTTGCACTGTGTTCGATTGGCTATAACAGAAAGTCCCTGGCCAGGGCTGATCAGAGAATTGCTGGTAAGTGTTACCAGTAGTTTCTCGACCCGTTATGAGCCTCATATCGACACGACTTATCGAGCTATTGGGGTCTGACGTTTACCACCCCTAGGCGAGATATGCGACATATCAGACGATCAGACCGGACTGTACGGTAGTGTTACTGGTTGGATTCACTGGAGTGTGAGCGGGCTTGCTCGTCGATCTTCAGATCGCTCAATACCTGGGTGGCCGTTACGTTTAGCAGACCGCTTGCGGCTTGTGGGTGTTTGATATGATCATCGCCTGCTGCCGGCGTATTGACGAGTCTTTAGAGTCCTACACAGAGGTTTCCTGGCTCAAGCGAAACGAAATAGGAGCGCATATGAGATATGTGCGGGACCGAGAATAATGCGTGTATGTGATACTGTATTCTATTCTCGCGATGAATGTGTCGAATGGTTGTATGCGATATAACCTAGTTATCGAATCAAGGATTGATTCGATAAATCGATACATTGGATATTAGTCGGTTATATGCGATATGACCGGATCGTTAAATCAAGTGTTGATTTAATGATTTAATGTATAATTATATATTTGATATATCACTTTACATTAACTAGTATTGGTTTTCTTTAAATGGATTTTCTCACTTGGATTGTGCACATTGTATATGTGATATATTTTTGTGCACTTGTATGTATCATGTTTGATGATGCATGCTAACTTGTGTTTTGTGTAAAGTTTAAACCATGGTTATGTAATGGTTAGGGTTTTCATTTTCATATCTATTTATTCATTTATTTATTTATTTTCTTTTTGGAAAATGAAAAGAAAAATGGTGGCTTTATTTGGATATATGTTGAAGCTTCATGAAGCTTTGACTTAGTCACCATTTTTTTCTTCATACCTAACCTAACCATTCACTTAACCTTAGTTTAGTCTCTATACTTTACCATGGTTGCATTATGATAAGTATTCAATTTATTTTCTATTTTGAATTAACTTATCATAATTCTTTCTTCATCTTCTTCTTCTTCTTCACATGAAGAAGCTTGACTTCATCAATGGTGGATTGATGAAACAAGTGAGAAATCCAATTCTAAAGTCTACCCACTTCCTATTTCTTCATCATCTACCTCTTGCCAAGTAGTAGAGTGTGTTTTCTTCACAAGTTTTCTAGACTTGGTGAAGTTGGAGTTGATCTAGCGATGCCTCGACGTAGATCATCTTCGGCACGTTGTCGATGACCTAGCCCGCTCTTCCTCCGATGAAGCCGACGCTAGAGCCCGGGACTTGCATTTGGACAGCGGAGAGGACTTCATCACGGAGCCGTGGAGGTGGAGGAACGGATCTACAAAGGTTGTATTTCCGTACTCTTAGTTAAGTGTTAACTAGTTTGCTTTTCGCCTAGAAATCTAGCCAACGATCCGTATTAGGGTTTCTCGGCACCTATAATTTTTGAAATTGGCATGATTGATGCCTTGTGAGACCTCTTGAGAGTGCCTAGGAACCCTACAATCTCTTCACCGTGAGTGACCTCTTTAGCGAAACTGGCAGATGCTACAACCCACTCGGTTTTGTTTTTTGATTGCTTTTTTAATTTTTTCTTTGCATAGCGGCATTCCTTGCAGAATATCCAGCACCTTATTTGATAAGGAAAGAGCCGAGATTCATTCACCGGAAGTGACCTCTTTAGCAAAACTAGCAAAAGTCTCAAAAACACTCCTTTTCAAAATCACTCGATTCTACAACGATGTCAAGTTCATTACGTAAAAGGTTTTCTTAAAAACCCGTCGTAGCCCTCCGTCATTTCAGATAAGTAGTATTTAGTATTCGTGCGATGTTTGTTGGCTTTCGTCAAGGCGTAGTATACTGTAGCTACTTACTTCTTATCCTCTGCATATGATGCGATTGGATTAGGGTAGTCGTACGACTCTGTTGGCTTTCATCAAGGGTCGTGCGGGTGGGTTTAATTCAATCATGAAATGTACGGGTTGAACTTTGTTAGTGTATATGCCCTACGGGACATTATTGTATCATACTAGCTTGTATATTACTTAATGAATGCTTGGGATATTCACAGTTATATAACAGTCTTGCTAAACATGGTAGTATGCTACTTGGTTCTATCTATCTTAATATGTGAGTATACGTATTGATAGAGCCCTTAGGATCTTGTTTGACTATCAGCGTTGTGATGGCAGTCACACTAGTGGGGGCTGGGTAGTCTACAAGCACATCCTTTTCCAGGTCCCTAGTCATAGGATTATCGAGACAGGGCATCGATTCTCCGGAGTAGACTAGTGTGTACACTTCTCATTCCAGTTGGGGAGATGGTCTGTCCCAGAGCCGTTAGTACGTCGTACTGGAGATAATATACAGGTGCTCGTTGGGTTACGGGTACACTGGACATGACTCGCGGGGAGCTGTTGGTTGGTATTATACCCGTCGTCAGTTAACAGTTCCCAGGTGACATGAGTACAGCATAGTCCGCAGACTTGACACTGCTACTTCGCCTCGAGTGTATCCCACTGTTCTTAGATTGCAACCCTACAACGGCTCAAAGGAGTCGTCCAAATAGGTAGCAGTTGGGTGCAGTCCCGAGCACTTGGACGCAGTGGCGGTTAAACAGGATTCGTCTCTCCCGGTATTGGGAGTTGATATTGCGCTGTGTCAGAGAGCCATTACGCAAAGTCCCTGGCTAGGGCAAGCGAGATTTACTGGTAGGTTCTAGTAGTTTCTCAAGGTGTAATGGGCTTCACTCTGACAGGACTTATACCGCTATTAGGGGACTGACGCTTGCCGCCCCCCTAGGCCCGATATGCGATAGTCTTAGACGAACAAACCGGATTGTATGGTGATTGTCACATCAGGCTCAGTAGGAGTTCGGATGGGTTTCCTCATCGGCCTTCTTATCGACATCTACCTGGGGACCGTTACGTACAGCTAGTGCCGCTTGCGGTCTGTGGTTAAACCCACTGCCAGCGTAGTAGTCGAGTCTTTAGAGTCCCACACAGAGAGTTTCCCTGCTCCAGGCGAAACGATATAGAGGTCGTATAGTTTTACGACAAGGGTTCGGACGCATACGTATGTTTACGCACGTACGACGTTCGGAAAATTTTTACTAGCCGGCTTTGGATTAAGCCGGATTCTCGTATCGGATTATTGGATTTATACAGTCTAAATTTTTTCCTTGTTTTCACGGATAGGAGGGGCGTTCTCGTAATTTGGCGGGAAGCTTCTAGAAGGATGATGACTTGGGGGTTTAGGTGGCATAAGTATTAAATGATTTAATGACTCATTTGTGTGATTCATCCATGTTATTAATGCATCATTAATGGTTAATGACTAATGTAGATGAACTCATATGAATAAATGAAGCATGATGTTTAATCATTTTATTTATTTGTTTTGATAAATCATTATGCTTCATATATTCAAGAGAGATCATTATCTCATTATCATTCTCTTGCCCACCTTCTCTCTCCTCAAGCTCTCTCTTCAAACCCTAATCCTCCCCTCTCATGTGTTGAGATCAAGGATTAGATAGACTAATTAATCCATAACCTCACTCTATATCACCTAGGTGCCTTTGATTAGCAACTAAAGAAACCCAGTTACCTCAAGATTAGAGGTGAAGCTTGGAATAGAAGCTCTCGGGTGGATCGTCTATTACGTAGAGGAGGCCGAGGAGGAGGTTGATAACGAAAAGACGAAGGACTTGATTCACTTGGTATAATCACTTTTCATAGTAGTTAACAACTCCTATGTATATGTTAGTTATAGTTTAGCAAAGATTCTTCGGTTAGTCGATGTTAACTCAAAGAACAAGATTGTTTTTCATATTTCCGCCTCCCCGCAACTTGTGGGGTATTGTACATCGAATTACAGTGGTATCAGAGGCTCGCTAAACACTAACTAACTTATTAGCAAAGTCGTAAGAATTTCGAATGCAAAACGAACCGGAAAAAATATCGAAATCACCAAGTTTCTGTCGAATTTAAAATGATGTCTAAAATTTTTCAGGGGCCTCTAAAAATACAAGCAGGGAAATACAAGTAATCTGGAGAAAATTGGGTGCATGAATCGGCCAAACAGCCACAGAACCGCGGCCGATCCCACCGATCCGCCGCGGATCCGCGGCCGAGTTGAAGCCGATTCACCCCAAATTTTCCCAGAACTCTTCTGTGATGTTTTTTGTTTTTTCTGGAATGTTTATTTTCTGCTCAAGTCTCAGGTACACAGGGAAGTTTTGGAGTAGAATCTAAAGTGTTTGCTCGATCTAAATTATACGATGTTTGCTAATTAGATTATATCTGTGAACTGTTTAATGTGTTCGTAAACCTCCCCTAACTTCTAGTATGTCGGTTGGCAGGGGGTTGCACGTTTCTGCAATGATTTTACTATTTGTGATTATGAACTTGATTGGATTATTGTGATGATTAGCCGGGGTTTGAGATGGGTTATTATATTCATTCATTCGATGTAATTTTTGTTGGAGATAGTGCCCTCAGAGTCAATTATTGGATCACAGGCACGTGATTGCAATGATTGAGGGAGGACCTGTCCCGGTAGGACAGTCTTACTCGAGATGATAGTATGCTATCTGGTTTATCTTTATCATCGTGTACTGCTTAGGTGACCTGACAGGTCGCTATTACACGTTGATAGAGCCCCTAGGATTCTTGCTTGACCACCAGCAGTATGAGGGCGATCATATATGTGGGAGCTGGGGTCTATAAGCACATCCTTAAAAGGTCCCAAGTCGTGCGAGTTTCGAGACAGGTCATCGATACTCCAGAGTAGACTAGTGTATACAGTCGAGACCCCGACGAGGGGCGGTGGCCGGTCTCACAAGCCATTGGTGTCAGTTGGATCACCTAAGATGTATACAGGTGCTCATTGGGTTATGAGTACACCGGACAGGACTCACCGGGAACATGCTAGTGGGTCTTATACCAGACGTCAGATAGCAGTTCCCAGGTGACATGTGTACAGGTTAGTTCATCGACCTGATGATCGTCATTTGTCTCGTGTGAGTTCCCACTGTACTTTGATTACTACCCTACCATGCTCAAAGGAGACGTGCAAACAGGTTTTAGTTGGGTACAGTCCCGAGCCACATGGAGGCAGTGAGCGTATCTTCAGGGGTTCGTCTCTCCCGGTATTGGGGGTGAGGCCGCGCTGTGTCTAGGAGAGCCACTACACAAAGCCCTCGGCCGAGGCAGGAGATTTACTCGTAGGTATTCCAGTAGTATCTCAGGGTGTTCTGGGCTACACTCCGACACGACTTGTACCTCTTTTGGGGGTCTTACTTTTACCAACCCCCTAGGCCCGCCATGCGATGCTCATAGAAGAACGGACCGGACTGTACGGATATTGTCACTGACAGGCTCAGTAGGGTGTCAGGATGAGTTCGCTCATCGACGTCCCTTTTGGTCAATACCTGGTATCCCGTTACGTATTGGCTTATACCTCTGACGTGCTAGTGGTTAAATCCACAACCAAGGTGTTGACGAGTCTTTAGAGTCCCCCACATTCAGTTACTCAAGCTTTCGGGCGAAAAGCTGTAGAGGCCGTATGGAGATATGGCAAGGTCCGATCAGATACGTGCGGTATTGCACGGATCAGGATCGGACAGTTTGTACTAGAGGCCGTATGGATATATGGCAGGGTTCGATCAGATACGTGCGGTATTGTACGGATTAGGATTGAACGGATAATACTAGCCGGCTTTGGTTTAAGCCGGATCCTAGTATAGTACAGTTAGATTTTGTCTCATTGCATTTGTATTCCGGTCGGAATACAGATGCGGGTGTGTATGCACAGTTTTGGGGTTTTCCTGTAATTTATTACGGGACCAGTTTTCTGGAGTTGCCAAGTTGCTTTCCGTTTCGGCCGATTTCCTTTGTATCGTTCATTGGCCGAAGATTGGTGGAGGAGGGCTTATTTGCATTTGTGCAAATAAGTTTTTGTGGAGGGGGTCTTTCCATATTGTTGTATCATGATAGCTATTCTTTGACCTTGACTTCTTGTCTTCATCATGACTTGGCATTTGGTGATGTTGATGGGTTATGATGATGGTTTTGGTGTGTTGGTTTTACTAGTAATCATTTCTACACATCATAACTCCACACTCTCTCTCTTGCATTATGATATACCCTCCCCTTGGCCTTTTCTCTCTCTTGCTCTTGCAGTTATTTGGCCGGCCATATTGGGAGGGGGCTGCCCAATTTTTGTTGGTGTGGGGTTTTGTTCATTTCATGCTCCAAAATCCACAAGTCCCTCCACATAGTTCTTGTATCATCCCTCCACCAAAATGGCACCTCCATGAACCCCAAATGAGACACAAGCCTTTACACTATATTCTACAACAAACCTTGGGCACGTCGACTAGCCAGCTTCGTGCCCGAGTTGCCTCGGCATTTAGGTGGGAGCCCGTAAAAGATTTAGGCGATGTGGTGCACTTCCGGCGACGAGGTGGAGACAGGACATTCCGCGGGAGATCGGGACGACGACAAGAAGACCGGAGGACTCGGATCACTCGGTATATCTCTATTCCCCTTCTTGTAGTTAGCTAGGACTAGTTTATGGTTCGATCCGGGTTTTAGTGCGCGGTGGTGCCGGTTTGCTAGTTTGCAAAATCAAAGTTTTTCACTTCCACATTTTTGGCGTCGGATTGACGGCCGGGGCGCCGCCGTGCACTTACACTGGTATCAGAGCCTCGCCATTAACTTAGTCTAGCTTTGTTTAATGTGTTTACATTTCCGATCGATCAAAATTCCAAAATCCGCGTTTTCACATACATCAGTTTTCTGTTGAATTTTTTCTTGCTCGAAATTTTTTTCAGGTTGCAGAAAAGTGATTTACTGGAAATTATAAGGAAACTGTAGAAATTCGACACTGTGATTCACCAATGGGAGCGTGGAACCGCGGCCAAACCCCCCTTTGGGCCGCCGTTCCGCCGCACTATAGTACGATCACTGTATCAAATTTCCACAGTTCCTTTCTGGGTTGAAATTAGGGCTTTTGGAATATTAATATTGGGCCCAGAATTTCTTGATGTGCTACAGTAGTACTTGGGGGCCCACTTGTTAAAATTTGATCGATCGGATATTTTAAACACATTATTTCACAGTTTTTACATTATATCTGCGACCGTGAATGTCACTTGATCGGTAAATCCTGTCTAACTGCTATAGCCCGGTTAGACGGATTTGCGAACGTGACCTTCACGTTGATGTTTTGTGATTTTGCTGTGATGTTGCGGATCGGTCGTGGGGATAGCCTGGATGCAATGCTAGTACAGTGTTTTGTTGTATTATGTACATTTGATATTGTGGGGCGAGCGTCCGACATGTGGACTGCCGTCATTGCCTGTTTGTATTATTGTTTTGGGGCACGACCAGGTTGCGGTCGATGTACCCGTTGTATGTATATTTTACTTTCTGTACTAGGATTGCCCCGCGGAGGGGTGCACGGATAGCCGGGTTCTGGAGGGAAACAAGTCCGCATCTCATGGCATTGGGACGGAGGGGGCTTCACTCTAGAATTGGCGGGCTATTCGCCGCATTCGTAGGGGGTACAGGTTGACCCAGGAGGGGTGCCCAAGTTACCGGATTCCGTGAAGTGCTGGGTGGTCCATTCACGGAGCTGAAGGGGGCTGCCTCGCTTCAGGTTTTGGCGGGTGACTTGCCGCGCCCGTAGGGGTCTAGGATTTCATTGCACAGGCTATCCACACAACCAGGGGAACGTCGGGTTTCAGTGGCTCTGTGAAACCCTGGGATCCCAGATATCTGTATTGTTCTGTGATGCTGTACATTTCTGTGATGTTGCATTTTATCACGTCTTGAGCGAAATATTATATATTGGTATATATATATTAGTAGATGTTGTATATGTTTTGCATCCGCGCTAGTCCAGTCCTCGCTCTGTCGTTAGTTAGCTAACCTAACGGGTAATGACGGGACCCAGTGGCGAATGCGGATGGCATATACGTACATCAGTATATTTTCGTTCTTTGTGGTGTGATCAATTGATGGGACCGCGTTGATTCGGATCAATGCAAGGTAAAACAAACCTAATTTGATGTTGTTGGAACACATTTCAAAAAAATGTTATTGCAAGGACGTTCACTTTTGTTTTGCATCGTGGTATTCAGTTGGAATATCCTGCTCCTCAGTCGACGAGGCAAGGGCCGAGATCCCTTCACCGGGAGTGACCCCTTGGACAGAAGTTTGCGTCAGGGCATTAACTTCACTATAGCCGATTACTTTTGCTTTGCATCGTGGTATTCAGTTGGAATATCCTGCACCTCATTCTACGTGGAAAGAGCCGAGATCCCTTCCCCGGGAGTTACCTCTTTAGCAAAGGTTTTCGTCACTATATTTTTATAAAAGCTATCCGTTCCTTCAACGATATCAAGTTCACTACGTTAAAGGTTTTCGCCAGAAACCATTCGTAGCCCTCCGTCGTTTCATATGGATGGTCAATAGTATTCAAGCTGTGTATGTTGGCCAAAGTCAAGGCACAGTGATTGGTAGCTATTGGGGTATTCATATGCAGTATAGATAGATGCGTTGGTTTGGGACAGTCGTACTGCCATTTTGGCCAAAGTCAAGGGTAGGGACGAGTGGATTCAAATTAACCTGGAGAATGACGGGTAGAACATGACATGTGACTTATGATATGTTGGCCAAAGTCAAGGTCATAAGAGCATGGGGCAAAAATCATATCGGGAGTTTCAAAAGAACTGAAACTTGACAGATATGCGCATACCTTCTGGAGTGTGATACCGTGAGCGGATTCCGTCACGTTGTCGTGCGATGATAGTTGGATCCCGATTCCCACTGATGAGTTAGTTTACTCCTCGGGTGACCCCGACTAATTCTTCTTTCAGGTTTGGAGGAGAATTTGACGGTACAGTGGGAGGTTTCCAGATTAGATAAATTGGTAACCATTCTGATCTAGGTTAGAGTGCACGCTGAGTGTTTCTTTTCTCTCTCTCTTTGGCAGCGACTATTGACCCGACCCTAAGATTCTGACGCAGAGACCAAGTTGACCGAACCTTCTTAAACACTGGCTTTTGGATTGTCAGAGTTGCAGACCTCATTGCCACTCCTACTTTTACCTTTTTTCTCCAGGACACCCCGTATTACTACGAACATCCACTTCCATTGGACAAAACCATCGTATGGTTATATACGAACTTGAAGGAATTTATTCGAGAATGGTTTCAGGTTCTGGAGAAAACGGATAGGACTATTCAGTTGTCTTTTCTTTTTACCTTCTCTCAGGTTGCGAGTACTCCTTGGTTTAGGAGATAGTACACCTATTACGCAAATTGGATAGTCTTCTTCCAAACCATTGGCAGGTGCCGACCGGTAGGGAATGAAGAAAACCAATTAGCCTAACAGTGGTGTACAGAAGGTATTAACTAAAGACATATCAAGGGATTAGTAAGAGGGCAAAGTAAATTGTGACTGATATTCACGACCAAACCAAGTATTTCTTCGCCAATCCTAAAGTCACATGTGTATTTCTCCTGGACACTCCGTATCACTACGAAGATCCACAGTTTATTGGATACTCCATCTTATGGTTATATACGAACTCGAAAGGAACTTGTTCCAGTTCGGGGATGGATTCTGGTTCAGGAGAAATAGGAATAAGGTTTATTTAGGTGTCTTTTATCTTCACCTTCTCTCGCATTGCGAGTGCTCCTAGGATTAGGACAGTACACCCATTATGCTTAATGGATAGTCTTCTTCCAAACCATAGGCTGGTGCCGAACGGTAGGGAAGGAAGAAAACCATATGGCCTAAGGGGTGTGCAGAAGGTAATGACTAAAAACATATAAAGGGATTTGGAGAGGTGGCAAAGAATTATACGGTTACAGTCGTGAATCTGGAAGAGGCATTACTAGGAATACCGGGATACCCCATCGAAACATTTCAATGTTTCAGTTTCACTGTGTACTGTTAATGAAAAAATGATTTCCCAATTAGACACTTGCTCCAGGGTATGTATTTACCAGGTATGACTCTCACATCTGTATGGTTTTACAGATGATGAGTGGGTGTAAGCTATTGGGAATTAGGTGATTGTCCTCATTATATCGGGATTCGTTGTAATCAGTGATATTTGAGGAAGTCACCTGGGTTGTTTGCCGGACGGCAAATATTTCGTTTTGAATATCCGCTGTTGTGCACCAATTTCAAATTGATATATCTGTACTTCTATTTTCATAGAGTGAGATATACCTTTTGAAATTATGTCTATGACATTTACCTATATCAGTGGATGGTTCGGCAGGAGCATTAAACAGCGGTGTAATTCTTCTTAACCATAAGTACAGTTTTCAACCTACGACACACAGTGAATGAGTTATCAGACTCAAGGGACTTATACAGAGTATTGTATGTTGTCCAGGGTCCATCAGGACAGAGGGGTTGGTCCTCGTACTATATTCGGTTTACTTATGACTTCTCTAGTTTTTAGACAAGTGTTTCGTGGAAACACAGGGTCCGAATTTTGAGAAGTTATAGGTATATGAATAAAGTAGAGAGCCAGATATTGCAAGTATCGGGATTCTTCAAAGTGATCGGAGATGTAGATACTTGAGTATGGTATTCAGTTGATAGTAATGATTAAGAGACATTGCTTCTCTTTCAGGTTACTCATAATTGGAAGCATTCCTAAGTTGAGTAACGCTGATCGGCCTCTTTCCATTTAGTTGACATGCACTGGAGACTGCTGCATGATTTGAATCTGGTTCAATTAAATCAGTGCCTCTGGTCCTATATTGGATATAGAACAGTTCGTATCTTAACGATGTTAAGGTACGGGGAGTTGTCCGGTTTATGATTAAAACCAGACACTGGACAACTCAAGGCATGTTTCTGTAATGGCTGTTTGTGGGTTGACACAGGCTATGACGAGGGTTGACTTTCTACCATCTGGAAGATCAATAGCGATATTGTTCTTAAATCGCCACAGTTTTAACAAAAATGGATTTTTTCAGAAAACCGTAGTGGGAGTATGGTAGAACTGGAAGTGATTCCAGAACCACAAACGATTACTGAAGATTTGATAGGAACCTAAAGATTCAATCTGGATTGACATTCCATTGGCCACTCCGCAGATATGGTGGGTAACCTCAGGCACCCGAGAGGTACTCCGGTAGCCTCAAGGACGGTGACAGGGAAGTTCTTGTTTACCCTTACATGCCATTGCTGTTGTTCCAGACTGTGAGACCCGGCAGGAGGATGAGTATAGCGTCGTTCTAAACTGGCTTTAGAAGTGTACGTCTATATGACTCTGGCAGAGGGTTGTCGTAGTCAGTGGGAGCAGCGGAAGCATTGGTGGACAGGTGGCTTATGTCTATTTATAGACTAAAGCAGATATAGCGGAGATAGATCATCAATTTCTGATGTGACAGTCATAGGTTTGACTTCATCAAAATAGGGGATGGATCTGTTAAGAAGGTAGTAGGGTGTGATGTCCTGGTATTTGGATGACATACACAGAGTAGGAAGTGATATTCCTATACTACGATCGGTTATACTTTGGTCGTCACACAGTGGTTTCTCCACATGGGACTTGGACATTATATCAGACATACTGGTTACTAGATCTATAGTTTTAGATCTAGATTTAGGTGGTTTCCCAATCTGGGGACTTAGACAGCATTCTAAGAGTATTTAGAATGGACGACTCCTGGCACGGTAGTGTACCTGCAGATGATGGAGTCACCCTCTCTAAAGGTGTCTTACAGACTAAAGGGGAGAAGGATGTGCATGATTGGCAGATCACTTGCTCAGGCAATTGAGTCAATCATGAGATGTCAAGTACCACACCAGATGTTGCTCTTGCACTAGATGCAATAAGTTGATGTTGATCCAATCCTGGAGAAACAATCGGAAGCAGCTTTAGAACATAAGTGGATGTTCTAGGGATATGATAACGACAGCCTCTTTCGGGAGACAGTTATCATTCCAGGCTTCCAAGGTGACCTGGACGACAAGGAGGTTGTCAGAGTTATAGTTTTTCCTTCTGACGAGGGGCAGTATTTTGGACAGGTGGTCCAAGGCAATACTGAGGGAGGCATGGCGCAGGATACTGATTAAGTTCAGTTGACGATACAGTCTAAGAAGTTTGGATTTGGAGTTCATTTATGAGCTAGGTCCCATCAGACATCCAGAAATATTCTGAGACAGGTATTGCTCATTTCGGGAGATGGTTTTCTCCGCGAACATGAGATATAGAGAGACATAGAAAGAAACATCAAAGCGGATCCACTTACTGAGGCTATTCCTCGAACGCAATAGTTTCGCAAACGGGCTTTGTGAGACTGACAAGTAGAGGAGTTGGGTGTTCGGTATCACACAGGCTGTGAGTATGCGACATCGCAATAATTAGCCTTGAGTGCAAGTGGGAGATTGTTGGAGATAGTGCCCTCAGAGTCAATTATTGGATCACAGGCACGTGATTGCAATGATTGAGGGAGGACCTGTCCCGGTAGGACAGTCTTACTCGAGATGATAGTATGCTATCTGGTCTATCTTTATCATCGTGTACTGCTTAGGTGACCTGACAGGTCGCTATTACACGTTGATAGAGCCCCTAGGATTCTTGCTTGACCACCAGCAGTATGAGGGCGATCATATAAGTGGGAGCTGGGGTCTATAAGCACATCCTTAAAAGGTCCCTAGTCGTGTGAGTTTCGAGATAGGGCATCGATACTCCAGAGTAGACTAGTGTATACAGTCGAGACCCCGACGAGGGGCGGTGGCCGGTCTCACAAGTCATTGGTGTCAGTTGGATCACCTAAGATGTATACAGGTGCTCATTGGGTTATGAGTACACCGGACAGGACTCGCCGGGAACATGCTAGTTGGTCTTATACCAGACGTCAGATAGCAGTTCCCAGGTGACATGTGTATAGGTTAGTTCATCGACGTGATGATCGTCATTTGTCTCGTGTGAGTTCCCACTGTACTTTGATTACTACCCTACCACGCTCAAAGGAGACGTGCAAACAGGTTTCAGTTGGGTACAGTCCCGAGCCACATGGAGGCAGTGAGCATATCTTCAGGGGTTCGTCTCTCCCGGTATTGGGGGTGAGGTCGCGCTGTGTCTAGGAGAGCCACTACACAAACCCCTCGGCCGAGGCAGGAGATTTACTGGTAGGTATTCCAGTAGTATCTCAGGGTGTTCTGGGCTACACTCCGACACGACTTGTACCGCTTTTGGGGGTCTGACTTTTACGAACCCCCTAGGCCCGCCATGCGATGCTCATAGACGAACGGACCGGACTGTACGGATATTGTCACTTACAGGCTCAGTAGGGTGTCAGGATGAGTTCGCTCATCGACGTCCCTTTTGGTCAATACCTGGTAGCCCGTTACGTATTGGCTTATACCTCTGACGTGCTAGTGGTTAAATCCACAACCAAGGTATTGACGAGTCTTTAGAGTCCCCCACATTCAGTTATTCAAGCTTTCGGGCGAAAAGCAGTAGAAGCCGTATGGAGATATGGCAAGGTCCGATCAGATACGTGCGGTATTGCACGGATCAGGATCGGACAGTTTGTACTAGGGGCCGTATGGATATATGGCAGGGTTCGATCAGATACGTGCGGTATTGCACTGATTAGGATTGAACGGATAATACTAGCCGGCTTTGGTTTAAGCCGGATCCTAGTATAGTACAGTGTAGATTTTGTCTCATTGCATTTGTATTCCGGTCGGAATACAGATGCGGGTGTGTATGCACAGTTTTGGGGTTTTCCTATAATTTATTACGGGACCAGTTTTCTGGAGTTGCCAAGTTGCTTTCCGTTTCGGCCGATTTCCTTTGTATCGTTCATTGGCCGAAGATTGGTGGAGGAGGGCTTATTTGCATTTGTGCAAATAAGTTTTTGTGGAGGGGGTCTTTGCATATTGTTGTATCATGATAGCTATTCTTTGACCTTGACTTCTTGTCTTCATCATGACTTGGCATTTGGTGATGTTGATGGGTTATGATGATGGTTTTGGTGTGTTGGTTTTACTAGTAATCATTTCTACACATCATAACTCCACACACTCTCTCTTGCATTATGATATACCCTCCCCTTAGCCTTTTCTCTCTCTTGCTCTTGCACTTATTTGGCAGGCCATATTGGGAGGGGGCTGCCCAATTTTTGTTGGTGTGGGGTTTTGTTCATTTCATGCTCCAAAATCCACAAGTCCCTCCACATAGTTCTTGTATCATCCCTCCACCAAAATGGCACCTCCATGAACCCCAAATGAGACACAAGCCTCTACACTATATTCTAAAGCAAACCTTGGGCACGTCGCCTAGCCAGCTTCGTGCCCGAGTTGCCTCGGCACTGAGGTGGGAGCCCGTAAAAGATGTAGGCGATGTGGTGCACTTCCGGCGACGAGGTGGAGACAGGACATTCCGCGGGAGATCGGGACGACGACGAGAAGACCGGAGGACTCGGATCACTCGGTATATCTCTATTCCCCTTCTTGTAGTTAGCTAGGACTAGTTAATGGTTCGATCCGGGTTTTAGTGCGCGGTGGTGCCGGTTTGCTAGTTTGCAAAATCAATGTTTTTCGCTTCCGCATTTTTGGCGTCGGATTGACGGCCGGGGCGCCGCCGTGCACTTACAATTGTAATATGTTGTAATATTATTTTGCGGGGCACATCCATGTTGCGGTTGTAGCCACCGTTGTATTATTTCATTTTACTGTTTTTGCTCCTAGGATAGACCCAAGGTGGGGTGCACAAACTACCGGATACTTTGAAGTGTTTAGTGGCCTACTCACGTTGTTGAGGGAGACCGCTTCATTTCGGGTACTTGGCGGGTAGTTTGCCGTACCCGTAGGGGTCTAGGGTGGGATAATGGATATTCATCACAACTTTGTAATCCTTCTTTCGTTGCAGGCTCAAAAGAAACGCGGATTGGTTGTATATCTAATAATGTTCATCTGTGATCTGGAATGCCTATTATTGCGTCAGACGAATGTACAATATCTATAAATGATAGCTATTTAGACGTCACTTATGTTTTACACCCGCGCTAGCCCAGCCCCCGCTCTGTCGTTAGTTAAGTAATCTAACGGGTGATGACGGGACCCAGTGGCGAATGCGGATGGCATAAGAGGACGTTGTATTTTCGTTGTTTTCTGCAATGATAGGTTAATGATGGGACACATTATTATTAATGCAAAGAAAAATAAACCAAAGTTGAATCGTTCGAACAATTTAAAAGAAACCACTCGGTTATTTTAAAACAGAGGATATTTTTAATTGTGGAGCTTTAACCACTCCTTTTAAAAGCTATCAGGTTCGTTAGGTCATATCAAGTTCACTACGTTCACGGTTTCGCCAAAACCATTCGTAGCCCTCCGTCATTTCATTTGGGTATTCAGTAGTATTCAAGCTATGCATTTTGGCCAAAGTCAAGGCATAGTGTTTGGTAGCTGCTAGGTATTCATTTGTTGCATAGATAGATGAGTTAGTTTGGGACAGTCGTATTATCATTTGACCAAAGTCAGGGGTATGTACGGATGGGTTCAAATTAACAAGATATTGATGTGTAGAATTTGGCATGTGACTTATGACATTTTGACCAAAGCCAAGGTCATAAGAGCATGGGGCAAAAATTTATATCGGGAATTTCTAAAGAAACTGAAATTTGCAAAGAGATGCATACCATTTGGAGTTTGATGAATGTTGGTAGGATTCCTTCAGAATTATCATATGATGATATTTGGATCCCGATCCTACTGTGAGTATATGCTACTCATCAGGAGATTCGTCACTTAACGATCAATGCTATAAACCAAGAAGGTGTCGAGAAAGGTGTCAGCGGGGTTACGCTCCCAGAGAAAAAAGATTATTTAATTAAGGAACTTCGCGAAAGCGTTGGAAAACCTCCCTCGAAGTATCGACACCAGCCTGGCTGAACGGTTAAGCAAGTATTGTACAGTGAGAATAGTCCTGACTAGTTCTTCCTTTTTGGTTTGAGGAGGAATTCGAGAAACAGTGGGAGCCATCCAGTTTAGATAAACAAAAAACCACTCTGAACTTGCAAGAGCATCATGCTAAAGTGTTCTCTCTCTCTCTCTCCTAATTGCAGTAACCCAGATAATGATAGGACTTAAGTTACTATTAGAGAAAAATATATTGACAGGGCCAAACTATAAAGATTGGCTGCGGAATGTCAAAATGGCTTTGACCTATGACAAATTGGGGTATGTCCTCACTGCTAAGGCACTTGCTGTCCCAGGTCCCAAATCCAGTAATGCAGATAAGGAAATCCGCAATACCTGGGATTTAGATTGCGCGAAGGCCAAGTGCATCGTGCTTGCCTCGATGAATAATGAACATTAGAGGAGGCACAAGGATATGGATCTAGATGCCATATTTCTCCATACAAAGGAACTTTATGGAGAGCAATCTCGTATAGCAAGATACGAGACCTCAAAGAACTTGTTTCGAGCGAGATTGGACGTCGGATCATCGGTAGGAGAACATGTCCTAAAGATGATTGGCTATATTGAAGAGCTCGGAGACCTTGGGACGACTTTGGATAATGAGCTCTATACAGACTTGATTCTCCAGTCCCTTCCTTCCACCTGTAAGTCCATGCTACCTCTCCCGGTACTTTCGGGAATGCGGAATTTGGTAAAAAACGATTTTCTTAAAGATGGTAACATGGACCTATAACCCGGATCTTGGTTAAACATCTATCTAACATCCTAACTAAGAGATTCTAGCTACTCGGTTAGGGGGTTATACCTAGCTTGTCTTGAACTCCTTCTCTTCAAGCTCCGATGGTGGTCCGATGGCTCCTTCTCGTCGTCTCCGTACGCCGAAGATAGATCCACTTGAAAGCTCCAACCTTTAGCTCCTTCTTCGTTCTTTGAAGAAACTAGTTCACTTGGTTTGCTAAACCTAGTGAACTAGAATGAGTAGAGAGGAAATAGAATGGGATTTTATCTATGGTTCTTGATTCTCAACTCATGAGACAAGAGAACCATAGATCAAGAGAGGGAGCAAGAGGTTGAGGGTGAGAGCAAGAGGAGAGCTCAAGAACAAGAGAGAGAATGAGCAAGAAAGAATGAGGCTCTCTTTTTTCTCTCACCCTCTCATAATCCAATGTAATCATAACTCATCATATCAATAAAAGTCTTATGTGATGGTTGAAGCAACCATAACCTTATCATGTCATGCACTCATTTTACTCAAATGAGCAAGCAAGTAAAAGTCTTTGGCATGAAATGATAGCCATGGTTATCATGATGGTCAACTAGTCAAGCCTAGTCAACCGTTCAACAAAGTCAACAAGTCAACAAAAGTCAACAAGTCAACAAAGTCAACAAAAGTCAACAACCAAGTCACCATAATACTTAATTAATATAATAGTTAATCACATAACATATTCTCATTAGGGTTGAGCAAAAAGTCAAAAAGTCAACGGTCAACTGTCAACAACCCTAATGAGAATCCGCTGTCTGTGCCTCCCTGTCAACTGTGCATACACACCCGCATCCGCGTTCCGAGGAACACGAATGCAAACTGGATAAATCC
Organism: Agapanthus africanus; assembly: GCA_030015575.1. Taxonomy (NCBI): domain Eukaryota; kingdom Viridiplantae; phylum Streptophyta; class Magnoliopsida; order Asparagales; family Amaryllidaceae; genus Agapanthus; species Agapanthus africanus. The sequence continues at coordinate 225,818,039 of JASDDO010000029.1, forward strand.
AATCCCATAAGGTACACTAGGATCTGGCTTAAACCAAAGCCCGCTAGTGTAAACTGTCCGGACACTGTACGCGCACAAGTGCACGGATGTGACCGAACCCTGTCGCAAAACCATGCGACCTGTCGCAATACCATGCGACCTCTACTCTTTTGCCTAAAGGCGAAAAGCTTTCTGTGTGGGACTCTAAAGACTCGACACTACGCTGGCAGTGGGTTTAACCACAGACCGCAAGCGGCACTAGCTGTGCGTAACGGTCCCCAGGTAATGCCGACAAGAAGACCGACGAGGCGAAACCCATCTGAACTCCTACTGAGCCTGAGTGTGACATTCTCCGTACAGTCCGGTCTGTTCGTCTGATACATCGCATGGCGGGCTTAGGGGGCGGTAAACGTCAGTCCCCCAATAGCGGTACAAGTCGTGCCGGAGCGAAGCCCAAAACACCCTGAGATAACACTGGAAACCTACCAGTATATCTCGATTGCCCTGGCCAGGGACTACTCGTGTAATGGCTCTCCTAGACACAGCGCGATGTCAACCCCCAATACCGGGAGAGACGAATCCTGTCTAACCGTCACTGCCTCCAAGTGCTTCGGGACTGCACCCAACCACTACCTGTTTGCACGACTCCTTTGAGCCGTGGTAGGGTAGTGGTCAAAGTACAGTGGGAACACACTCGAGGCGGAGTGACAGTGTCAAGTCAGCAGACTAAGCTGTACTCATGTCACCTGGGAACTGATAACTGACGATAGGTATAATACCAACTAGTCAGTTCCCGACGAGTCCTGTCCAGTGTACCCGTAACCTAACGAGCACCCGCATACTATCTCAAGTACGACGTACTGACGGCTGTGGGACAGACCGTCTCCCACACTGGGATGAGAAGCGCATGCGCTGGTCTACTCCGGAGTATCGATGCCCTGTCTCGACAGTCCTACGACCAGGGACCTGCATAAGGATGTGCTTATAGATTACCCAGCCCCACTAGTGTGACGGCCATCACATCGCTGGTAATCAAGCAAAGATCCTAAGGGCTCCACTAATGTGTATAGGCGATATACAAAATATAAACACATGTACACATTGAAGTAGAAAAAAACCAAGTAGCATACTACTATTTTGAGCAAGATTGTATATACAAGGTGAATATCCCAAGCATCCATTAAGTAATATACAAACCAGTATGATACAGTAATGGCCTCTAGGGCATATACACTAACAATCTCCCACTTGCACTAAGGCCATGTACTGGCGTATCGAAGACCTATCATCTCGATCAGCCGCTCGAACTGAGTCTGGGGCAGGGCCTTGGTGAATGGATCTGCAGTGTTATCTTCTGAAGCGACTCTCCGAACCTCGATCTCCTGGCGATCTACGATCTCCCTGATCAGGTGATACCGCCTCAAGATGTGCCTGGATTTCTGATGGGACCTTGGTTCCTTCGCTAAAGCTATAGCCCCGTTGTTGTCACAATACAGAGGTATTGGATCAACAATGGACGGAACCACCTGAAGTTCTTTCAAGAACTTCCTCATCCAGACAGCTTCTTTTGCGGCATCAGATGCAGCGATGTATTCCGCTTCCATCGTCGAGTCTGCAACGGTTTCTTGTTTGGAACTCTTCCAACACACCGCCCCTCCATTGAGGGTAAAGACAAAACCCGACATGGACTTGGAATCATCCTTGTCACTCTGGAAGCTGGAGTCAGCAAAGGCCTCGATCTGGAGGTCTTTTCCGCCATACACCAAGAACATCTCCTTAGTCCTTCTCAGGTACTTGAGAATGTTCTTTACCGCTATCCAGTGTTTCTCCCCAGGGTTTGACTGATACCGGCTTACCACACTCAGTGCATAAGCTACATCCGGTCTGGTACACAACATCGCATACATTATAGAGCCTACCGCAGAAGCGTAGGGTATAATAGACATGCGATCCCTCTCCAAATCAGTCTTGGGGGACATCTCTTTAGAGAGGGTGATCCCGTGATAAGCCGGTAGGTTACCGCGCTTGGAATCTTCCATACTGAATCTCTTCAGTATGGTGTCGATGTACTTGGACTGTGATAGTCCTAATATCCTCTTGGATCTGTCACGGTAGATCCGGATACCCAGAATGTACGAGGCATCACCCAGGTCTTTCATGGAGAACCCCTTGACAGATTGTAGCATAGGAATGTCATTTCCTATTAAGAGAATGTCATCCACGTATAAAACGAGGAATACTACAGTTCTCGCTACAAATCTACTATAGATGCATGGTTCATCTGGATTTTTGATAAATCCAAATTCTTTGACCGTCTCATCAAAGCAGATGTTCCAACTCCGCGATGCCTGCTTTAGTCCATAGATGGACTTAAGAAACTTGCACACCTTTCCGCTGCTCCCACTCTGAATGAAACCCTCTGGCTGGTCCATATAGACACACTCCTCTAAATTTCCATTTAGAAAAGCTGTCTTCACGTCCATTTGCCAGATCTCATAATCGTGGAAGGCAGCAACGGCAAGAAGGATCCGAATGGATTTCAGCATGGCTACTGGAGAAAAGGTTTCGTCATAGTCCAAGCCAGGTCTTTGACGGAAACCTTTTGCTACCAGCCTAGCTTTATAGGTCTCAACCTGTCCATCTACACCAATCTTCCTTTTGAAGATCCACTTGCATCCTACGGGTTTTACCCCGTCTGGAGCAATGTCCAACGTCCATACCTTGTTGGTGTACATGGACTCCATTTCGGTCCGCATTGCATCCAGCCATTTCACTGAGTCAACTCTCTAAACGGCCTGCTGGAAGCTAGTAGGCTCATCATAATCTATGATGCAATCCTCTCTATCCCCGTCTATGAGAAAACCGTAGTATCTCTCGGGCGGATGAGACTGCCTACTACTCCTGCGGAGCGGCGTAGGAATGTCCTGTTCTGTTGAACCCTCTGGTTCCACTAAACTTTCAGTAATAGTCCGTGGTTCTGGAATTTCTTCCAGTTCTACTGTGCTCCCACTTATCTGGGTTTCCAAAAACTCAGTTTCCAAGAAGTAGGCATGACGAGAAACAAGGACTTTTTGTTCCTCTTCACAGTAGAAGAAATATCCTTTGGAATTCTTTGGATATCCCACAAACTTGCACTGTACTGAGCGTGCCTCGAGCTTGTCCGCATGCTGCTTTTTGACAAAAGCTGGACATCTCCATGTCTTAATATGCTTAAGATAGGGTCTCTTCCCACACCACATCTCATATGGTGTAGTAGGCACGGTCTTAGTAGGAACTCGGTTCAAAAGGTATGCGGCTGATTCTAGCGCATATCCCCAGAATGATCGCGGTAACTCAGCGTTACTCATCATGGACCGCACCATATCCAATAGGGTGCGGTTCCGTCTCTCCGATACACCGTTATGTTGCAGGGTGTATGGAGGAGTAAGCTGAGAGAGAATTCCATTCTCTTTTAAATAGTCCAGGAACTCGGCACTTAAGTATTCTCCACCTCGATCCGATCTTAGAATCTTAATACTTTTGCCGGTCTGTTTCTCTACTTCATTCTTATACTCCTGGAATTTTCCAAAGGCCTCGGACTTATGTTTCATCAAGAAGACATAACCGTACCTTGAGAAGTCATCCGTAAAAGTAATGAAGTAAGAATGTCCGCTTCGGGCATGTGTAGACATTGGACCGCACACGTCACTGTGTACGAGTCCTAAGAGCTCGCTCGCTCTTACTCCTTGTCCAGTAAACGGAGTCTTTGTCATCTTTCCTTTGAGACAAGATTGACAAGTGGCATACGATTGATATTCGAACGCATTCAAATATCCTTCTGTATGCAACTTATTCAACCTTCTCTCATTGATGTGACCCAATCTACAATGCCATAAGAAAGTCTGATTCATTTCCGGAGACTTTCTTTTGTGTGTATTCTGGATGTTGAAAATCTGTGGTTGGTTTAGCACGTATATACCATTACTCAATGTACCTGACCCAATCAAAACTTGATTAAGGTGAATGTTTACAACATTACTTACAAACGCAAATTCATAACCTTCTTTAGAAACTAAAGATACAGAAATGATATTACAAGTTGCGTTGGGTACAAAAAAGCAATTACGCAAAACCAAAACATGTCCATCTGACATTCCCAGGCGATAGTCCCCAACGGCTTTAGCATCCATGCTAGCTCCGTTCGCAACTTTGAGGGTCATGTCACCTGCCTTCAAAACCCTACGGTTTCTCAACGCCTGCAAAGAATTACAGATATGAGATCCTGATCCGGTATCCAATACCCAGGAAGTAGAGTTTATTGAAAGACAATTTTCAATAACATACACACCTGAAGCTGAAGCTGCAACCTGCTTCAATTCCTGTGTTCTGGCCTTCCAGGCCCTGCAATCATTCTTCCAGTGTCCTTTCTTATGACAATAGAAGCATTCTTCCTTGTCCACAAGCTTCCCCGCTATCTTTGTTGCTTTTGCTTTTCCCTTCGTATCCACTTTACTAACACCGCCCCTTGGTTTGGCGGGGGCCTTCTTCTTCTTTCCCTTGGCTTTCGCCTTGGACCTAGAAGAAGATGATCCTCCTACAAACAAAGTGGATGTATCCCTACCTTTCTGTAGGGTGCCCTATGCGCTCCTCAGCATGTTGAGGAGCTCTGAAAGTTCAACCTCTTTTTCTTGTAGGTTGAAGTTCAGTATGAACTGGGCGTAAGTGGAAGGAAGGGACTGGAGAACTATATCCGTATATAGCTCACTCTCCAATGTGATCCCTAGGTCAGCGAGCTCCTCAATGTAGCCGATCATCTTTAGCACGTGCTCGGCTACTGATGATCCGACGGCCATTCTTGTCGAAGTTATTCGACGCTTCGTATCTTGCGATACGAGATTGCTCTCCATACAGTTCTTTTGTATGAAGCAATATGGATTCCATGTCCATATTCTCATGCCTCCTCTGATGTTCGTTGTCCATCGAGGCAAGCAGGAGGCATTTGGCCTTCGCGCTATCAATCTCCCAAGTCTTGCGGATTTCCTTATCCGCGACGCTGGAAGTTGGACCAGGGACAGGGGGAGCTTTGGTGGTAAGAAGATACCCCAGCTTGTCATAAGTGATTGCTATCTTGACATTCCTAAGCCAATCTTTGTAGTTTGGCCCTGTCAGTTTGTTTTTATCTAGGAGTAACTTAAGTCCAGTCATGTTGATTTGGTCGCTGCAATTAGGAGAGAGAAGAAGAAACACTCAGCATGATGCTCTTGCAAGTTTAGAGTGGTTTTTAGTTTGTCTAAACAGGATGGCTCCCACTGTTTCTCGAATCCCTCCTCAAACCATAAAGGAAGAATTAGCCGGGATCAATCCCACCGCACAATACTTGCTTAACCGTTCAGCCAGGCCGGTGTCGGTACTTCGAGGGAGGTTTTCCAACGCTTTCGCGAAGTTCCTTAATTAAAGAACCTCTTTTCCCTGGGGGCGTAGCCCCGCTAACACCTTTCTAGGCACCTACTAGGTTTATAGCATTGATCGATTAGTGAGAAATTTCCCGAGGAGTAGCATATACTCACAGTAGGATCGGGATCCAAATATCATTGCGTGACGAAACTGAAGGAATCCTACCAGAATCATCACACTCCAAATGGTATGCAAATCTAGCAAGTTTCAGTACTTATGAAACTCCCGATGTGGATTTTTGCCCCATGCTCTTATGACCTTGACTTTGGCCAACAAATCATAAGTCACATGTCAAGTTCTGCCCGTCGTTCTCCAGGTTAATTTGAATCCACCCGCACCTACCCTTGACTTTGGCCAACAAGGCAGTACGACTGTTCCAAACCAACGCATCTATCTATGCTGCACATGAATACCCAATAGCTACCAATCACTGTGCCTTGACTTTGGCCAACAAACACAGCTTGAATACTATTGACTATTCATGTGAAACGACGGAGGGCTACGGATGGTTTTGGCAAAACCGTGAACGTAGTGAACTTGATTTGCTCGATGGAACGAGATAGCTTTTAAAAGGAGTGGCTCAAGCTCCGCATTTAAAAGTTGTTTTGAAAAGAACCGAGTGGTTTTTCGAAAGTGTTCCAACGACTTAAACTTGGTTTATTATCTTGCATTAGTTCTTTTAATGCGTGATATTCTTGCATTAGTTCTTTTAATGCGTCCCATCATTTAATCCTACCATTGCAGAAAACAACCAAAATATGACGTACGCTTATGCCATTCGCATTCGCCACGGGGCCCCGTCATTACCCGTTAGGTTACTTAACTAACGACAGAGCGGGGGCTGGGCTAGCGCGTCTGTAAAACATAAGCAACGCCAAAATAATATCATATATAGATATACTGCAATGATAAACATTTCAGATCATAGATAAATACATTGGATATACTAGCAATCTGTAATTTGTACGAGCCTGTAACAAAAACAGATAACACGGTCGCGGTGAATAGCCAATACCCCACCCAAGACCCCTACGGGTGCGGCAAACTACCCGCCAAGTACCCGAAGCGTAGTAACCTCCCTCATCTCCATGAGCAGGCCACTCGACACTTCGGCATACCCGGTAGTTTGTGCACCCTCTCCATGGGTCTATCCTAGGAGCAAAAACAGTAAAAAGAAATTATACAATGACGGCTACAACCCCGACCCGGTTGTGCGGCCATACAAATAATTATTACATCAATTTACAAATTTACAAGAATTGAAAGAAAAGAAAACTCTCGTCTCACAACCCCCGGCTATTCACCCGCGACAATTCAACATATTTATATACACATTCCAGCACATTACAGATCACAGATTTGTATAACCCCCACTAATCGACATATAGCGATTAGTAGACGTTCAATACAAATATCACATTACAGAAAACCCGTTAGCTCAAGTCTTTTAGAAGTTCGATCAAAAATACGGATTTTCGGGACCCCAAAATAAAATTTTCGTTCTGGAAAATATGGGTTGAAAATATATATTCTAAAAATCCCAAAATACCCCAATGACCAAACTGCAGAAAAGAAAACCGTTGAACGAGTCAACTCGGCCGCGTTTCCGCGGCGGGAGGTGCTCCCGCCGCGGAAGCGCGGCGCTTTGATCGTTTCAGCGGCCCAAATTTTTGCAGTATCTTTAAAAAAGCCTGAGTCAATTTTTGGTGTTTTTCAAAAAAGTTTTCCAGCACTTTTAAAATCGACAGAAAGTTTAAAAATCCGGGGTTCGTTTCGGGACTTTTTCGTTGATCGATCTTCTAGTTACTTGCTAACATGTTAGATAGAGTTTAATTAGGCTCTGATACCACTGTAAGTCCATGCTACCTCTCCCGGTACTTTCGGGAATGCGGAATTTGGTACAAAACGATTTTCTTAAAGATGGTAACATGGACCTATAACCCGGATCTTGGTTAAACATCTATCTAACATCCTAACTAAGAGATTCTAGCTACTCGGTTAGGGGGTTATACCTAGCTTGTCTTGAACTCCTTCTCTTCAAGCTCCGATGGTGGTCCGATGGCTCCTTCTCGTCGTCTCCGTACGCCGAAGATAGATCCACTTGAAAGCTCCAACCTTTAGCTCCTTCTTCGTTCTTTGAAGAAACTAGTTCACTTGGTTTGCTAAACCTAGTGAACTAGAATGAGTAGAGAGGAAATAGAATGGGATTTTATCTATGGTTCTTGATTCTCAACTCATGAGACAAGAGAACCATAGATCAAGAGAGGGAGCAAGAGGTTGAGGGTGAGAGCAAGAGGAGAGCTCAAGAACAAGAGAGAGAATGAGCAAGAAAGAATGAGGCTCTCTTTTTTCTCTCACCCTCTCATAATCCAATGTAATCATAACTCATCATATCAATAAAAGTCTTATGTGATGGTTGAAGCAACCATAACCTTATCATGTCATGCACTCATTTTACTCAAATGAGCAAGCAAGTAAAAGTCTTTGGCATGAAATGATAGCCATGGTTATCATGATGGTCAACTAGTCAAGCCTAGTCAACCGTTCAACAAAGTCAACAAGTCAACAAAAGTCAACAAGTCAACAAAGTCAACAAAAGTCAACAACCAAGTCACCATAATACTTAATTAATATAATAGTTAATCACATAACATATTCTCATTAGGGTTGAGCAAAAAGTCAAAAAGTCAACGGTCAACTGTCAACAACCCTAATGAGAATCCGCTGTCTGTGCCTCCCTGTCAACTGTGCATACACACCCGCATCCGCGTTCCGAGGAACACGAATGCAAACTGGATAAATCCAATCCCATAAGGTACACTAGGATCTGGCTTAAACCAAAGCCCGCTAGTGTAAACTGTCCGGACACTGTACGCGCACAAGTGCACGGATGTGACCGAACCCTGTCGCAAAACCATGCGACCTGTCGCAATACCATGCGACCTCTACTCTTTTGCCTAAAGGCGAAAAGCTTTCTGTGTGGGACTCTAAAGACTCGACACTACGCTGGCAGTGGGTTTAACCACAGACCGCAAGCGGCACTAGCTGTGCGTAACGGTCCCCAGGTAATGCCGACAAGAAGACCGACGAGGCGAAACCCATCTGAACTCCTACTGAGCCTGAGTGTGACATTCTCCGTACAGTCCGGTCTGTTCGTCTGATATATCGCATGGCGGGCCTAGGGGGCGGTAAACGTCAGTCCCCCAATAGCGGTACAAGTCGTGCCGGAGCGAAGCCCAAAACACCCTGAGATAACACTGGAAACCTACCAGTATATCTCGATTGCCCTGGCCAGGGACTACTCGTGTAATGGCTCTCCTAGACACAGCGCGATGTCAACCCCCAATACCGGGAGAGACGAATCCTGTCTAACCGTCACTGCCTCCAAGTGCTTCGGGACTGCACCCAACCACTACCTGTTTGCACGACTCCTTTGAGCCGTGGTAGGGTAGTGGTCAAAGTACAGTGGGAACACACTCGAGGCGGAGTGACAGTGTCAAGTCAGCAGACTAAGCTGTACTCATGTCACCTGGGAACTGATAACTGACGATAGGTATAATACCAACTAGTCAGTTCCCGACGAGTCCTGTCCAGTGTACCCGTAACCTAACGAGCACCCGCATACTATCTCAAGTACGACGTACTGATGGCTGTGGGACAGACCGTCTCCCACACTGGGATGAGAAGCGCATGTGCTGGTCTACTCCGGAGTATCGATGCCCTGTCTCGACAGTCCTGTGACCAGGGACCTGCATAAGGATGTGCTTATAGATTGCCCAGCCCCACTAGTGTGACGGCCATCACATCGCTGGTAATCAAGCAAAGATCCTAAGGGCTCCACTAATGTGTATAGGCGATATACAAAATATAAACACATGTACACATTGAAGTAGAAACAAACCAAGTAGCATACTACTATTTTGAGCAAGATTGTATATACAAGGTGAATATCCCAAGCATCCATTAAGTAATATACAAACCAGTATGATACAGTAATGGCCTCTAGGGCATATACACTAACACCACCTACGCCCAGTTTATTCTGAATTTCAACATTCAAAGAAAAGAAGTTGAACTTCCAGAACTCCTTAACATGTTGAGGAGTGCAAAGGGCACCTTGCAGAAGGCAAGGTAAACACCCGCTATGTTTGTTAGCGGTGCTTCTTCTTCCGGGTCCAAGGTTAGGGACAAAGGAAAGAAGAAGAAGGCCGCCACCAAACCTAGAGGAGGTGTTAGTAAGGTGGGAGCGAAGGGAAAGAAAAAGATTGTGGTGCCAGTAGTGGCCCAGGATGAGTGCTTCCATTGTCATAGGAAAGGGCACTGGAAGAAAGATTGCGAGGCGTGGAACGCCAAGAACCAAGGACCGAAGCAAGATGTGGCTTCAACTTCAGGTGTGGTTGTAATTGAGAATTGTCTGTCAATCAACTCTACTTCCTGGGTATTGGATATCGGATCAGGATCCCATACATGCAATTCATTGCAAGCACTGAGAAACCGTACAGTGCTGAAGGATGGTTATATGACCCTGATGGTTGCTAACGGAGCTAGCATGGGAGCTGTGTCCGTAGGGGATTATCATCCGGGATTGACAAGTGGACACATTTTGGTTTTACATAACTGTTTTTGTGTACCTAGCTTAACTTGTGATATCATATCAGTTTCCTTGTTATCAAATAAAGGTTATGATTTCACGTTTGTAAGTGATGTTGTTAACATCCACCTTAATCATAGTTTGATTGGGTCCGGTACAATGGATAACGGTATATATGTCTTAAACCAACTACAGATTTTCAATGTCCAGAACACAATAAAAAGAAAGTCTCCAGATTTAAATAAGGCTTTCTTATGGCATTGTAGACTAGGTCACATCAATGAGACAAGGTTAACTAAGTTACATAGAGAAGGATATTTGGACTCATTCGAATATCAAACTTATGCCACTTATCAATCATGTCTCAAAGGAAAAATGACAAAGACTCCATTCACTGGACAAGGAGTAAGAGCGAGCGAGCTCCCAGGGCTCATACACAGCGATGTATATGGTCCAATGTCTACACATGCAAGAGCAGGTTTTTCCCTTTTTATTACTTTTACGGATGATTACTCTATGTACGGATTCATTTATCTGATGAAACATAAATCCGAGGCTTTTGAGAAATTCCAGGAGTATAAGAATGAAGTAGAAAACCAAACTGGCAAAAGTATTAAGATACTAAGATCTGATCGAGATGGTGAATACTTAAGTGCCGAGTTCCAAGGTTACCTAAAAGAGAAATGAATTCTCTCTCAGCTTACTCCTCCATACACTCCACAGCATAACGGTGTATCGGAGAGACGGAATCAAACCCTATTAGATATGGTACGTTCCATGATGAGTAATGCAGAGTTACCGCGATCTTTCTGGGGTTATGCGCTATAATCGGCGGCATATCTTCTGAACAGGGCTCCTACCAAGACTGTGCCTACTACGCCATATCAGATGTGGAGTGGGAAGAAACCCCATCTTCAGCATATGAAGATATGGGGATGTCCAGCTTTTGTTAAAAAGCAGCATGTAGACAAGCTCAAGGCACGATCAGTAAAGTGTAAGTTTGTGGGATATCCAAAGAACTCCAAGGGATATTATTTCTATTACGCAGAGGAACAAAAGGTTTTTGTTTCTCATAATGCCCATTTTCTAGAACAGCAGTTTATAGAAAAGGAAACAAGTGGGAGCGAAATAGAACTGGAAGAAATTCCAGAACCACAAACTACTACTGAAAGTTTGGTAAGACCAGTAGTTCAAGAAAAATAGGACATTCCCGCACCCCTTCGCAGGAGTAGTAGGCCTTCTCATCCGCCTGAGAGATACTACGGTTTTCTCATAGATGGGGATAGAGAGGATTGCGTCATTGATGATGATGAACCTACTAGCTTCCAGCAGGCCATCCAGAGCGGCGACTCGGTACGATGGCAAGATGCAATGGGGACCGAAATGGAGTCCATGTGCACCGACAAAGTATGGACTTTGGACTTTGCTCCAAATGGGGTAAAACCCATAGGATGCAAATGGATCTTCAATAAAAAGATTGGTGTAGATGGACAGGTAAAAACCTATAAGGCTAGACTTGTTGCAAAGGGTTTTCGTCAAAGACCTGGTTTGGACTATGACGAAACTTTTTCTCCAGTGGCTATGCTCAAATCCATTTGGGTCCTTCTTGCTATTGCTGCCTTCCATGATTATGAAATCTGGCAGATGGACGTAAAGACGACTTTTTTGAATGGTAATTTAGAAGAGTGCATCTATATGGATCAGCCAGAAGGTTTCAATAAGAGTGGGAGCAGCGGGAAAGTGTGCAAGTTGCTTAAGTCTATTTATGGGCTGAAGAAGGCATCGCGGAGTTGGAACATCTGTTTTGATGAAACAGTCAAAGAATATGATTTTATCAAAAATCCAGATGAACCATGTATATATAGTAAAGTTGTAGCATGAACTGTCGTATTACCCGTCTTGTATGTGGATGACATTCTATTGATAGGAAATGACATTCCTATGCTACAATCTGTCAAAGAATTCTTGTCACACAGGTTCTCCATGAAAGACCTGGGTGATGCCTCTTACATTCTGGGGATCCGGATCTGTCATGATAGATCCAAGAGGATGTTGGGACTTTCGCAGTCCAAGTATATCAACACTATACTGAAAAGATTCAGTATGGAAGATTCTAAGCGCGGTAATCTACCGGCTTGTCACGAAATCACCCTCTCCAAAGAGAAGTCTTCCAAGACAGATTTGGAAAGGGAACGCATGTCTATTATACCCTACGCTTCTGCGGTAGGCTATATAATGTATGCGATGTTGTGCACCAGACCAGAGGATTCTTGCTTGACTACCAGCAGTATGATGGCGATCATATATGTGGGAGCTGGGGTCTATAAGCACATCCTTAAAGTGTCCCTTGTCGTGGGAGTTTCGAGACAGGGCATCGATACTCCAGAGTAGACTAGTGTATACAGTCGAGACCCCGACGAGGGGCGGTGGCCGGTCTCACAAGCCACTGGTGTCAGTTGGATCACGTATGATGTATACAGGTGCTCATTGGGTTATGAGTACACCGGACAGGACTCGCCGGGAACATGCTAGTTGGTATTATACATATCGTCAGATAGCAGTTCCCTAGTGACATGTGTACAGGTTAGTCTGTCGACCTGGGATCGTCATTTGTCTCGTGTGAGTTGTTGGAGATAGTGCCCTCAGAGTCAATTATTGGATCACAGGCACGTGATTGCAATGATTGAGGGAGGACCTGTCCCAGTAGGACAGTCTTACTCAAGATGATAGTATGCTATCTGGTTTATCTTTATCATCGTGTACTGCTTTAGGTGACCTTACAGGTCACTATTGCACGTTGATAGAGCCCTTAGGATTCTTTCTTGACTGCCAGCAGAATGAGGGCGATCATATACGTGGGAGCTGGTAGTCTATAAGCACATCCTTAAAAGGTCCCTAGTCGTGGGAGTTTCGAGACAGGGCATCGATACTCCAGAGTAGACTAGTGTATACACTCGAGATCCAGACGAGGGGCGGTGGCCGGTCTCACAAGCCATTGGTGTTAGTTGGTTCACCTAAGATGTATACAGGTGCTCATTGGGTTATGAGTACACCGGACAGGACTCGCCGGGAACATGCTAGTTGGTCTTATACCTGACGTCAGATAGCAGTTCCCTGGTGACATGTGTACAGGTTAGTTCATCGACCTAAGATCGTCATTTATCTCGTGTGAGTTCCCACTTTACTTTGATTACTACCCTACCACGCTCAAAGGAGACGTGCAAACAGGTTTTAGTTGGGTACAGTCCCGAGCCACATGGTGGCAGTGAGCGGATCTGCAGGGGTTCGTCTCTCCCGGTATTGGGGGTGAGGTCGCGCTGTGTCTTGGAGAGCCTTTACACGAAGTCCTTGGGCAAGGCAGATGATTTACCGGTTGGTATTCCTATAGTATCTCAGGGTGTTCTGGGCTACACTCGGACATGACTTGTACCGCTTTTGGGGGTCTGACTTTTACCAACCCCTTAGGCCCGCCATGCGATGCTCATAGATGAACGGACCGGACTTTACGGATATTGTCACTTACAGGCTTAGTAGGGTGTCAGGTTGAGTTCGCTCACAGACGTCCCTTTTGGTCAATAGCTGGTAGCCCGTCACGTATGGCTAATGTAGGGTTCCTAGGCACACCCATGAGGTTCTACAACAGATCAAACATGGCCAATTCAAAAAATTTCTATGTGCCAAGTAACCCTAAGCAAGATCGTAACTAGAGGTATAGGCGAAACATTATAACACTAAGTGAACGGAAAATACAACCTTTGTAGATCCGGTCCTCCACCTCCATAGCTCCGTGTTGACGTCCCTCCGCTGCGATCATCGGATCCCAGACTCTGGCGTTGGTTTTGTCGGAGAAATGATCGGGCTAGGTTGTCGACTTCGATGCCGAAGATGATCTACGTCGAGGCAACTCAAGATCAAGCTCCAACATCACCAAGTCATGAAACTTGTGAAGAAAACACCCTATACTACATGGAAAATGGTAGAGGATGAAGAAATAGGAAGTAGGTTCACTTTAGAATTGGATTTCTCACTCTTTTTCTTAAGTCACCATTGAAGCTAGCAAGCTTCTTTCTTCTTGAAGCAGAAGAAGAAGAAGAAGAAGAAGAAGAAAAAGAATATGATAAGAATTGTTAATAAAATGGAAATAAAGTCATTCTTATCATATTAGCAACCATGGTTAAGTGTAGAGAATAAACTAAGGTTAGGTGAATGGTTAGGTTTAGGAAAGAAACAAGAATGGTCAAAGCTTCTTGAAGCTTCAAAGAAACAAACAAAAGAAGCAACCAATTCTTTTCTTGCCCTAAAATGAATAAATAAAATAAATAGTTAAGAAAAGATAACAAAACCCTAACCATTAACTTAAACAAGGTTTAAAGTAAACATACACCCAAGTTTGCATGTATCATCAAACATGATACAATCAAGTGCACAAAAATATATCACATATACAATGTGCACTTCAAGTAAGAAAATCCATTTTAAGTGAACCAATATTAGTTAATGCAAAGTAATATATCAAATATATAATTATACATTAAATCATTAAATCAACACTTGATTTAATGATCCGGTCATACTGCATATAACCGACTAATATCAAGTGTATCAATGTATCGAATCAATATTTGATTCGGTAACCCGGCTATATCACATATGACCCGCCGATGATACAAATCGTGAGAATAGAATACAGTATCACATACTGGTATTATTCTCGGTTCTGCACATATCTCATATGCGCTCCTATTTCGTTTCGGTTGAACCAGGAAACCTCTGTGTAGGACTCTAAAGACTCGTCAATACGTCAGCAGCAGGTGATGATCATATCAAACACCCACAAGCCGCAAACGGTCTGCTAAACGTAACGGCCACCCGGGTATTGAGCGATCAGAAGATCAACGAGCAAGCCCGCTCACACTCCTGTGAATCCAACGAGTAACACTTACCGTACAGTCCGGTCTCGTCGTCTGATATGTCGCATATCTTGTCTAGGGCCGGTAAACGTCAGACCCCAATAGCTCGATAAGTCGTGTCGATATAAGGTCTATAACATCTCGAGAAACTACTGGTAACACTTACCAGTAAATCTCAGCAACCCTGGCCAGGGATTTCCGGTTATAGCCAATCGAACACAGCGCGACATCAACTCCCTATACCGGGAGAGACGAATCCCCTCCTATCGCTCATTGCCTCCATGTGACTCGGGACTGTACCCAAAAACCACCATTTTGCATGCCCTCTTGGACGTGGTAAGGTGGAAATCAAAGCACATTAGGAATCACACAAGACTCTATGACGATCTCGAGTCTACAGACTAACCTGTACCAGTGTCACCAGAGAACTGCCATCTGACGTATGGTATAATACCATCTTGGAGTTCTCGGGGAGTCCGTCCAGTGTACCCAGTCTCCACTGAGCACCCGTATATCATCTCTGATGTCAAACACCAATGGATATGGGATCATCCATCGCCCATCTGTATGGGTCGAGAAGGTATACGCTAGTCTACTCTGGTATATCGATGTCCCGTCTCGATACACCCACGACTAGGGACCTTGAAGGATGTACTTATGGACTACCATGTCCCCACTTGTATGATCCGCATCATAGTCCAGGCAGTCAAGTACACATCCTAAGGGCTTCACCAACATGTAACAGAGAGACAATCAGTGTTCACGTTAAGGTAAAGAGCAACCAGATAGCATACTATCATGTCGAGCAAGAAAGTCCTCCCTATATATGTCCAAGCATCCACTACAATATACATCCTATGTATAGTAATGGCCTCTAGGGCATACATATAACTAACAGCTAATACCTCTGACGTGCTAGTGGTTAAATCCACAGCCATAGTATTGACGAGTCTTTAGAGTCCCCTATAGACAGTTGCTCAAGTTTCGGGCGAAACGCTGTAGAGGCCGTATGGAGATATGGCAGGGTTCGATCAGATACGTGCGGTATTGCACGGATCATGATCGGACGGATAATACTAGCGGGCTTTGGTTTAAGCCAGATCCTAGTATAGTACAGTGTAGATTTTGTATCTTTGCATTTGTATTCGGTCGAAACACAAATGCGGGTATGTATATACTGTAGCGGGGTTTTCTTGTAATTTATTACGGGATCAGTTTTTTGAAGTTGCCAGTTTGCTTTCCGTTTCGGCCAATTTCCTTTGTCTCTTTCGTTGGCTGATAATTGGTGGAGGATGGCTTATTTGCATTTGTGCAAATAAGCATTTTGGAGTGTTGTCTTTGCATATTGTTGTATCATGATGTTTCTCCCACCCTTGACTTTCTTTTGCTTCATGATAGTTTTCATGATGGGTGTAGCTTTCATTGACTCCATGACTTTATGATGGCTTGACGTTTGTTGGAAATGATTGGGTTTTTGGAGTGAGGTTCTTGTTTCTGATCATTGTTTTATCATCATCACATTTTTCTCTCTCTTTGATGGATGATTGCCTCTTTTCTCCCCTTGAATTTTTGATTCACTCACTCCAACTCTCATTCCTCTCCTCTCCATTGTTTTGGCCGGCCATGCTCCTCATGGGGCTGTCCAAAAATTTAGGTGGGGAATTGTGTTCTATTCTTGCTACAAAAATTCCCTAGTTCATTGCAAAAGGTTCAGATCTCATTCCTCCACCATATACATGGCAACTTCAACCCCTAGAGACACATAGAGTTCTACACTATTCTACAGCAACTCTTGGGCACGTCGGCTCGCCAACTTCATGCCCGAGTTGCCTCGGTCCAGAGGTGGGAGCCCGTAAAAGAAGCCGGCGACGTGGTGCCCTTCCGGTGAGGAGGTGAAGACCGGAGATTCCGCGGGAGATCGGAACGACGACGAGAAGACCGAAGGACCCGGATCGCTCGGTATATCACTCTACCCGTTCTTTAGTTAGCTAGAATTAGATTAATGGCCCGATCCGGGATTTTTGTGCGCGGTGATGCCAGTTCTAGTTTATAGAAAAGTTTTATATTCCACATTTTAGCCTCGTTCTGACGGCCGGGGCGCCGCCGTGCACTTACATGAGTTCCCACTGTGCTTTGATTTATACCCTACCATGGGTCAAAGGAGTCGTACAAACAGGTATTTTTTAGGTACAGTCCTGAGCCACATCGCAGGCATGTGAACGCATGTCTATTATACCGTACGCTTCTGTGGTAGGCTCTATATTGTATGCGATATTGTGCACCATACCAGATGTAGCTTACGCACTGAGCGTAGTAAGCCGGTATCAGTTTGACCCAGGAGAGAAGCACTGGATAGCAGTAAAGAACATTCTCAAGTACCTAAGCAGGGCTAAGGAGATGTTCTTGGTTTACGGTGGAAAATACCTCAAGATGGAGGCCTTTGCTGATTCCGGCTTCCACAGTGATAAGGACGATTCCAAGTCCATGTCAGGTTATGTCTTTACCCTCAATGGAGGGGCGGTGTGCCGGAAGAGTTCCAAGCAGGACACCGTTGCTGACTCGACGATGGAAGCGGAGTATATTGCTGCTTGCGATGCCGCAAAAGAAGCGGTTTGGATGAAGAAGTTCCTAACAGAATTTCAGGTGGTTCCTACCATTGTTGATCCAATACCTCTGTATTGCGACAACAACGGAGCTATAGCTTTAGCGAAGGAACCAAAGTCCCATCAGAAGTCCAGGCACATCTTAAGGCGGTATCACCAGATCAGGGAGATCATAGATCGCCGGGAGATCGAGGTCCGGAGAGTTGCTACTGAAGAGAACATTGTTGATCCATTCACAAAGGCCCTACCTCAGATTCAGTTTGAGTGGATACTCGAGATCATCGGTCTTCGATATGCCAGTACATGGCCGTAATGCAAGTGGGAGATTGTTAGTGTATATGCCCTAGGGGCCATTATTGTATCATACTAGCTTGTATATTACTTAATGGAAGCTTGGGATATTCACAGTTATATAACAGTCTTGCTAAATATGGTAGTATGCTACTTGGTTTGATCTATGTTAATATATGAGTATACGTATTGATAGAGCCCTTAGGATCTTGCTTGACTACCAGCAATGTGATGGCAGTCATACTAGTGGGGGCTAGGTAGTCTACAAGCACATCCTTTTCCAGGTCCCTAGTCATAGGATTATCGAGACAGAGCATCGATACTCCGGAGTAGACTAGTGTGTACGCTTCTCATCCCAGTTGGGGAGATGGTCTGTCCCACAGCCGTCAGTACGTTGTACTGGAGATAGTATACAGGTGCACGTTGGGTTACGGGTACACCGGACAAGACTCACGGGGAACTGTTGGTTGGTATTATACCCGTCGTCAGTTAACAGTTCCCAGGTGACATGAGTACAGCATAGTCCAAAGACTTGACACTGCTACTTCGCCTCGAGTGTATCCCACTGTTCTTAGATTGCTACCCTACCACGGCTCAAAGGAGTCGTGCAAACAGGTAGCAGTTGGGTGCAGTCCCGAGCACTTGGAGGCAGTGGCGGTTAGACAGGATTCGTCTCTCCCGGTATTGGGAGTTGATATCGCGCTGTGTCAGAGAGCCATTACGCAAAGTCCCTGTCCAGGGCAAGCGAGATTTACTGGTAGGTTCCAGTAGTTTCTCAAGGTGTAATGGGCTTCACTCCGACACGACTTATACCGCTATTAGGGGACTGACGCTTGCTGCCCCCTAGGCCCGATATGCGATAGTCTTAGACAAACAGACCGGACTGTACGGTGATTGTCACATCAGGCTTAGTGGGAGTTCGGATGGGTTTCTTCATCGGCCTTCTTATCGACATCTACCTGGGGACCGTTATGTACAGCTAGTGCCGCTTGCGGTCGGTGGTTAAACCCACTGCCAGCGTAGTAGTCGAGTCTTTAGAGTCCCACACAGAGAGTTTCCCTGCTCCAGGCGAAACGATATAGAGGTCGTATGGTTTTACGACAAGGGTTCGGACGCATACGTGTGTTTACGCACGTACGACGTTCGGAAAGTTTTTACTAGCCGGCTTTGGTTTAAGCCGGATTATAGTATCGGATTATTGGATTTATACAGTCTAAAGTTTTTCCGTGTTTTCACGGATTGGAGGGGCGTTCTCGTAATTTGGCGGGAAGCTTCTAGAAGGATGATGACTTGGGGGTTTAGGTGGCATAAGCATTAAATGATTTAATGACTCATTTTTGTGATTCATCCATGTCATTAATGCATCATTAATGGTTAATGACTCATGTAGATGAATCACTCATATGAATAAATGAAGCATGACGATTAATCATTTTATTTATTTATTTTGATAAATCATTATGCTTCATATATTCAAGAGAGATCATTATCTCATTATCATTCTCTTGCTCACCTTCTCTCTCCTCAAGCTCTCTCTCTCTCTCTTCAAACCCTAATCCTCCCCTCTCATGTGTTGAGATCAAGGATTAGATAGACTAATTAATCCATAACCTCACTCTATATCACCTAGGTGCCTTTGATTAGCAACTAAAGAAACCTAGTTACCTCAAGATTAGAGGTGAAGCTTGGAATAGAAGCTCTCGGGTGGATCGTCTATTACGTAGAGGAGGCCGAGGAGGAGGTTGATAACGAAAAGACAAAGGACTTGATTTACTAGGTATAATCACTTCTCATAGTAGTTAACAACTCCTATGTATATGTTAGTTATAGTTTAGCAAAGATTCTTCGGTTAGTCGATGTTAACTCAAAGAACAAGATTGTTTTTCATATTTCCGCCTTCCCGCAACTCGTGGGGTGTTGTACATCGACTTACAGTGAATCGGCTTCAACTCAGCCGCGGATCTTTGTTGGATTTCGTCAAGGTCATAGGACGTTAGGGGCAAAATATTATCGGGAATTTCAAGTGTTCAAATTTGCAATGAGATTTCATACCTTCTATGAGATAGTTGGATCCCGATACCCACTGCAAGTAAGAGTTACTCCTGGGAGAGTTTTACACATCACAATTAGTCAATCAAGTAGGTTTCATGCAAGGTGTTAACGGGGTTATGCCCCTGGGAAAACGAGGTTTATTTTAATCAGGTCCGTGCGAAAGCACGGGGAACCTCCCTCAAAGTACCAATACTGGCCTGGCTGAAAGATTGGCGAACTTGTAAGGTGTAATTAATCCTGGCTAGTCTTACCTTTTAGGGTTTGAAGGAAGATTTGATAAAAATAGTGGGAGCCATCCTGATTAAATAAGATAATAAACTAATCTAATCCTGCACGAGCATACGCTAATTGTTTTCTTCTCTCTCTCCAGGTAGCGACCATGTGAGGCCTTAATCAAGATAATAATATGGATGTATTGACCGAACCCGCTTGTTATACTGAGCTGGGAAATGTTGGTTCTGCTCTATCTTATAATTGTTATAAGTCCGAGCAGGAAATAGGGGAATATCCGGATTCCCAATCCACCCAAACGAAGAATAAGGATGTTGATGCATCTTTTTCGGGTGTGTTAGTTACCGAGAACTTTTTCTCAGTACTCTACGTCCTGGGTATTAGATACCGGACCGGGATCCCATATATGTAATATGTTGCATAGGCTAAGGAAAGGTAGAGAACTGGGAATGGGTGATCATTCTGTAAGATTAGGGAATGGTGCAATTGTTGCAGCCAAAGCAGTTGGCGAATATGGCAGCACGACTGTCCCAAACCAACGCATCTATCTATGCTGCACATGAATACCCAATAGCTACCAATCACTATGCCTTGACTTTGGTTAAAATACATAGCTTGAATACATTTTAACCATTCATGTGGAATGACGGAGGGCTACGAATGGTTTTGGCGAAACCGTGAACGTAGTGAACTCGATATAATCGATGGAATGAGATAGCTTTTAAAATGAGGGGTTCAAGCTCCGCGTTTAAAAGTTTAGTTTTGAAAAGAACCGAGTGGTTTTCAAAGTGTTCCAATCGACTTTTACTTGGTTTATTTTCTTGCATTAGTTCTTTTAATGCGTCCCATCATTTAATCCTACCATTGCAGAAAACAATAAAAAAATGGACGTATGCTTATGCCATTCGCATTCGCCACGGGGCCCCGTCATCACCCGTTAGGTTACTTAATTAACGACAGAGCGGGGGCTGGGCTAGCACGGCTGTAAAACATAAGCAACGCCTAAATAGTTATCATATATAAATATATAGCAATGATAGACATTACAGATCGCAGATGAATACATTGGATATACTAGGAATTCGCAATCCGTTCGAGCCTGCAACGAAAAGCGGATTACACGGTCGCGGTGAATAGCCAAATACCCCACCCAAGACCCCTACGGGTACGGCAAACTACACGCCAAGTACCCGAAGCGAAACAACCTCCCTCACCACCGTGACTAGGCCACTCGGCACTTCGAGATACCCGGTAGTTTATGCACCCCTTCCATGGGTTCATCCTAGGAGCAAGAACAGTAAAAAGAATTATACAATGACGGCTACAACCCCGACCCGGTTGTGCGGCCAAACAAATATTATTACATCAATTTACATATTACAATGAATGAAAGAAAAAGCAACACTCATCTCTCATCCACCCCG
Source organism: Agapanthus africanus (assembly GCA_030015575.1). Classification (NCBI taxonomy): domain Eukaryota; kingdom Viridiplantae; phylum Streptophyta; class Magnoliopsida; order Asparagales; family Amaryllidaceae; genus Agapanthus; species Agapanthus africanus. Next base: position 225,839,553 of record JASDDO010000029.1, read on the forward strand.
GCTATTCATCCGCGACAATCCAACCCATTCATATACACATACCATCATCAATCACAGATCACAGATATGTATAACCCCGACTAATCGACATATAGCGATTAGCCGACGTTCAATACATATAAACATTACAGATATAACCTTTTAGTCAAAGTGTATTGAAGTTCGATAAAAAAAATACGGATTTATAGGCCCCCAAAAACAAATTTCTATTCTGGAAAACCTGGGCACATATAAACCATCTTAAAAATCCCAAAACCAAGCCAGAAATACACTGCACCAAACTCGACCCAGTGAAGAGCCAAGACGGCCGCTGTTGCGCAGCAATAGCTTGCTATTGCCGCGGAACCGCGGCTCTTTGGTCGAATCACTGGATCGTTTTTGGTGGCTTTCTTCACAAAACACTGAGGTGATTTTTGGAGTATGATTTATTTTGTTTTGAACAGAAAAAACTTTAACAGAAACTTAGGGTTTTGAAAACTCGGTTTTTCGATTTTTCCGATTCGAACTTCGATACACTCTACTACCTAGCTAGTTTATGTTTAGTTAGGCTCTGATACCACTGTAAGTCCACGTTGCCCACCCCGGTACTTGTGGGGAGGCGGAAAACGGAATAAAAATCAAATTTTTATCAACTTAGGCAACATGGACTAGACTATGAAGGATCTTTGCTAAACAAAAACAAGCTAAAGCTAACTAGAAACTAGCTAAGTGCTAGAAAGGTTATACCTTGGGCTTTATGTCCTTCTCTCCTTGCTCCTTGGAGTGGTGGAAGGAGGTCACCTTAGTCGTCTTCTCACGTCGAAGAAAGATCCACCCGAAAGCCTCAACCTTTGGCTTCAACTCCAAGCTAGAAGTAACTAGGGTGCAAGAAGTGCTAATCCTTGAACCCTAGATGAGAGTAGAGATTATCAAGAAGAGGTTTTTCTCAAGCTCAAGTGTTTCTCAACACATGAGAGGGGAGAGCTTGAGGGAGAGGAAGAACAAGAGAGAGAAAGTGAATGATAGAATGAGAGAAAATATGAAGCATTCTCTCATATATGTGTGAATTATTGTAATTAGATAATTAGCTAGATAATTGTCATGGTTAATCAAGACATGACCATTATCATTTCATTTTTAATGCAAATTGCAAGGATCAAAGAGCATCTTCCAAATGAAATGATGATGGTCAAAGTGTCAAACTAGGTCAACAAGTCAAGGAGGTCAAATGGTCAACAACCATAACCATGTACAATTATTTAAACTAATATCAATTAACCATAATACACACATACGCACTAGGGTTAATAAAATGACAATGGTTATTAACCCTAATCAAACTCCTCTCCCACTGTCTCAAGCAACTGTGCATACGCACCCGTATTCGTGATCCGAGGAATACGAATACAACGAGAAAAACCAATCCCAAATCATATACTAGGATCCGGCTTAAACCAAAGCCCGCTAGTATAAGCTGTCCGGACAGCAAACGTGCAAAAGTGCACGGATGTGAACGAACCCTATCGCAAAACCATGCGACCTCTACTCATTTTGCCTGAAGGCGAATAGCTCTCTGTGTGGGACTCTAAAGACTCGACACTACGCTGGCAGTGGGTTTAACCACAGACCGCAAGCGGCACTAGCTGTACGTAACGGTCCCCAGGTGGATGTCGATAAGAAGACTGACGTGGTGAACCCCATCTGAACTCCTACTGAGCCTGTATGTGACAATCTCCATACAGTCCGGTCTGTTCGTCTGATACATCGCATGGCGGGCCTAGGGGGCGGTGAACGTCAGTCCCCTAATAGCGGTATAAGTCGTGTCGGAGTGTAGCCCAGAACACCCTGAGGTAACACTGGAAACCTACCAGTATATCTCGCTTGCCCTGGCCAGGGACTACTCGTGTAATGGCTCTCATAGACACAGCGTGATGTCAACTCCCAATACCGGGAGAGGCGAATCCTGTCTAACCGTCACTGCCTCCAAGTGCTTCGGGACTGCACCTAAAAACTACCTGTTTGCACGACTCCTTTGAGCCGTGGTAGGGTAGTAATCAAAGTGCAGTGGGAACACACTCGAGGCGAAGTGACAGTGTCAAGTCAACGGACTAAGCTGTACTCATGTCACCTGGGAACTGATAACTGACGATAGGTATAATACCAACCAACAGTTCCCGACGAGTCCTTTCCACTGTACTCGTAACCTAACGAGCACCCGCATACTATCTCAAGTACGACGTACTGACGGCTGTGGGACAGACCGTCTCCCACGCTGGGATGAGAAGCGCGTACGCTAGTCAACTCCGGAGTATCGATGCCCTGTATCGATAGTCCAACGACTACGTGTAGGGTTCCTAGGCACTCCCAAGAGGTCTCACAAGGCTTCAACCATGCCAATTTAAAATTTTAACGTGTCGAGAAACCCTAAACTACGCATCATTTGCTAGATGTCTAGGCGAAAAGTAAACTAGTTAACACTTAACTAAAAGAATACGGAAATACAACCTTTGTAGATCCGGTGCTCCACCTCCATAGCTCCGCAACGAAGTCCCCTCGCTGTCCAAATGAGTTCCCGGGCTCTAGCGTCGGCTTCGTCGGAGAATGGACAAGCTAGGTCGTCGATGTCCATGCCGAAGATGATCTACGTCGAGGCATCGCTAGATCAAGCTCCAACTTCACCAAGTCAAGAAACTTGTGAAGAAAACACACTCTACTACTTGGCAAGAGGTAGAGGATGAAGAAATAGGATGTGGGTAGACTTTAGAATTGGATTTCTCACTCATTTCATCAATCCACCATTGATGTAGTCAAGCTTTTCTTCTTGAGTTCAAGGAAGAAGAAGATGATAATTGATATGATAAGTTATTTTGAAAATAGAAAATAAAAAGAATACTTATCATAATCAACCATGGTCAAGTGTAGAGAATTAACTAAGGTTAGATTAATGGTTAGGGTTAAAGATAAAGACAAAGTGGTCACTTTGGTCAAAGCTTCATGAAGCTTCAAAAAGCTTCATGAAAGAAAATAAAATAAAGAAACCATTTTGCTTTTCTTTTATGCTTTTATCAATATCCAAAATGAATAAGTAAAAACAAAATCCTAACCATTACACAACCATGGTTTAATCTTTACACTTAGCCAATTTAGCATGCATCATGAAACATGATACAAACTAGTGCACAAAATTATATCGCATATATAATGTGCACATCCGAGTGAGAAAATCCATCTAAAGTGAACCGATACTAGTTAATGCAAAGTAATATATCAAATATATAATTATACATTAAATCATTAAATCAACACTTGATTTAACGATCCGGTCATATCGCATATAACCGACTAATATCCAATGTATCGATTTATCGAATCAATCCTTGATTCGATAACTAGGTTATATCGCATACAACCATTCGACACATTCATCGCGAGAATAGAATACGGTATCACATACACGCATTATTATCGGTCCCCCACATATCTCATATGCGCTCCTATTTCGTTTCGCTTGAGCCAGGAAACCTCTGTGTAGGACTCTAAAGACTCGTCAATACGCCGACAGCAGGCGATGATCATATCAAACACCCACAAGCCGCAAGCGGTCTGCTAAACGTAACGGCCACCCGGGTATTGAGCGATCTGAAGATCGACGAGCAAGCCCGCTCACACTCCAGTGAATCCAACCAGTAACACTACCGTACAGTCCGGTCTGATCGTCTGATATGTCGCATATCTCGCCTAGGGGTGGTAAACGTCAGACCCCAATAGCTCGATATGTCGTGTCGATATGAGGTCTATAACAATTCGAGAAACTGCTGGTAACACTTACCAGTAAATCTCAGCAACCCTGGCCAGGGATTTCCTGTTATAGCCAATCAAACACAGCGCAACATCAACTCCCTATACCGGGAGAGACGGATCCCCTCCTATCGCTCATTGCCTCCATGTGATTCGGGACTGTTCCCAAAAACCACCGTTTTGCATGCCCTCTTGGACGTGGTAAGATGGAAATCAAAGCACAGTGGGAACCACACAAGACTCTATGACGATCTCGGTTCAACAGACTACTCTGTACCAGTGTCACCAGAGAACTGCCATCTGACGTGAGGTATAATACCATCTGGGAGTTCTCGGCGAGTCCGTCCAGTGTACCCAGTTTCTACTGAGCACCCGTATATCATCTCTGATGTCAAACACCAATGGATATGGGATCATCCATCGCCCATCTGTATGGGTCGAGAAGGTACACGCTAGTCTACTCTGGTATATCGATGCCCTGTCTCGATACACCCACGACTAGGGACTTTGAAGGATGTACTTATGGACTACAATGTCCCCACTAGTATGATCCGCATCATAGTCCAGGTAGTCAAGTACAGATCCTAAGGGCTTTACCAACATGTAACAGAGAGACAATCAGTGTACACGTTAAGGTAAAGTTCAACCAGATAGCATACAATCATGTCGAGCAAGAAAGTCCTCCCTATATATGTCCCAGCATCCACTACAATATACATCTTATGTACAGTAATGGCCTCTAGGGCATACATATAACTAATAATCTCCCACTTGCACTAGGGCCATCTTATAGCAGTGGTTGCAGTATCTCATACTCAACCATCCCATAATAGTCTCTCTCTGGGAACAGGCCTTTGTGAGTGGATCCGCTGTGTTGTCCTCTGAGTCTACTCTCCTAACCTCGATCTCCCTGGAGATCAACCATCTCCATGATCAGGTGACACTGCCTTAGAATATGTCTGGATCACTGATGGGACGGGCGTTCCTTGGCATAAGCCAGAACTCCATTGTCTCACAATGGTTGGAACGTAGTTCATCTCATGAACCAATATACACCCAAACATCCTCCTTGGTAGTATCTTAAGTAGCGATGTATCCTGCCTTTATCTTCTAGTATGCCACGGTATCTAGCTTGGAACTCTTCCAACATACCGTCCCTTTACTGAGGGTATAGGCAATGCCTGTGACTGACATTCAGTCGTCTTTATCACCCTGGAACCCTTTCAGTGATTCTCCCCAGGATCGATTGATACCATCTCACTACAACTAGTGAGAATCCTAACATCCAATTAGATCTATCTCATAGATCCAAAACCCAGGATTTAGGAGGTATCACTTTGATCCTATAGAGAATCATTGAGATAAACGGAGATTGATCGAGCGTATCATAGGAAACTCCTTCCCTATCAAGAGTATGTCATCCACGTACTCTATGAGGATCGTCACCATACTCCCTACTACCTTTTTGTATATACAAGGTTCATCTACCATTTTGATGATGTCAAACTCTTTGACCAATTCATCAAAACAGACGTTCCAACTCCGCGATGCCTGCTTTATCCTATAAAGCATCTTGTACACGTTTCCGCTGCTCCCACTGTCTACGAGGCCCTCTGGCTGTGTACTTATAGACGCTCTCTTCTAAATCATCATTTAGAAAAGCAGTCAAGACACCCAACCACCAGATATCGTAGTCATGGTATGTAGCCGTGGCAAGTAGGATCTGAATGGACTTAAGCATAGATCCTTAGAAAAAAGTTTCATCATGATCCACTCCTGGTCAATGATGCAAACCTTTAACAAGTCTAGCTTTGAAAGTCTCAACTTTTCCATGTACACCAAGTAATCTTCTTAAGATATACTTGCTCCTGATGGGGATTTAACCCTTCAGATATAGCAACCAAAGTCCATACTTTGTTGGTGTATAAGGATTCCATCTCAGATCACTAAGCATCCAGCCATTCTTATAGAGTCTTACTCCTGATGGCCAGCTCGAAACTAGTTGGGTCATCATCTCATGATGGAATCCTCGCTCCCACTGTCATAGAGAAACCGAAGTATCTCTCAGGTGGGTGAGGAACCCTACTAGATCGGCGAAGAGGCTAAGGTTCGTTGGTAACTATTGAATCCTTTGGTTCTGTCAAATCATCTGCTGCCGTTTTGTATAGCTGGAACCCTTCCAGTTCTACATAACAGACCTTGCCTCGAGCTTGTCCGGATTTTGCTTTTAGACATAGGCCGGACAACCCCAAATCTTAACTACCTTAAGACATGGGCTCTTCCCTTTCCATATCACATATGAAGTGGTAGGCACTGATTTGATTCGAACCCTATTCAATAGGTATGCAACTTCTCAAGCGCATAACTCCCAAAAGGAAAAAGGTAACTCAGTAGTACTCATCATATAGCACACCTTATCATATAGGGTGTGATTGCTCCGCCCTGATATACCATTGTGCTATGGTGTATACAGAGGAGTAATGCTGAGAGAGAATCTCATTCTTCTTTAGAATAGTCCAGTATTTCCGTGCTCAAGTATTCTCCTCCTTGATCTCATCATAGGACATAATACTTATACCCGTATTTCGGTTCTCTACTTCTAACTTATATTCTGTGAATATCTCAAAAGGTTCGGACTTGTGTTGCAACAGGAACATATGAATGAATCTTGAGAGATCATCAGAGAATGTAATGAAGTACAAAGAACCGGTCTTGGCATATGTAGACAGGGGACCTGACATACATCAACATGTATCATCCCAAAAGTTCACTAACTCTTTCTCTGTTTCCAGTAAACGGAGCTATGGTCATCTCATCTTTGTGACATGACTGGCAAGTTTCAGAAGATGTAAATTCAAACTGATTTAAATATTCATCTACATGTAACTTCAGCTAGTCGGGTCACATTGATATGACCTAGTTTACAATACCTCAAGAAGGATCCGTTCATTTCTGAACTATTCCTCTTTTGTGTGATCCGTATACAAAAGAACCGTAGTTTGATTTAGAACATAAATGCTTTTAGATAACGTGCCTGAACCGATCAACTTTTGATATAGGAAATGTTCAAAACATTATCCAACAATACAAAATTTTATCATTTCTTTACTAATAAAGAGAGTGATATGATTTTGTATATCAGGTTCGGTATCTAACAACATTCGTTCAGAATCAATGTATTGTAATACTGGGTGACAGTGACCAACAGACTTGGCTGCAACTCTTGCCCCGTTTTCTGCCTCATGAAACTTATCACCCGTTCTCAGTTCTCTACCTTTCTGTAGCCCTATGTAACAGATTACATATCTGGGATCCTGATCTGGTATCACATACCCAGGACGTAAAGGATACAGAGAAACAGTTCTTTGTAATGAACACACCCGAAGATGATGCATCAGCATGCACTCTCTTCGTTTGGGCGGCATAGGAATTTTGGTATTCCCCAATTTCCTGCTCTGTCTTATAACAATTATAAGTTGGAGCGGGACCAACGTTCCCCAGCTCAGTATAACAAGCGGGTTCGGTCAAATATTCCGTATTATTATCTTGATTAAGGCGTGATATGGTCGCTACCTGGAGAGAGAGAAGAAAACACTCAGCGTGCGCTCTTTCAAGAATAGATTGGTTATTATTTTATCTAATCAGGATGGCTCCCACTGCTTTTTATCAAATCTTCCTTCAAACCTTAAAAGGAAAGACTAGCCGGGATTAATTACACACTACAAGTTCGCCAATCTTTCAGCCAGGCCAGTGTCGGTACTTTGAGGGAGGTCCCCCGTGCTTTCGCACGAACCTAATTAATGTAAACCTCGTTTTCCCAGAGGCGTAACCCTGTTGACACCTTTCTAGACACCTACTTGATCGGCTAATTGTAATGTATAAAACTCTCCCAGGAGTAACTCTTACTCGCAGCGGGTATCGGGATCCAACTATCTCATAGAAGGTATGCAATCTCATTGCAAATTTCAACACTTGAAATTCCCGATAATATTTTGCCCCTAGCTCGCTATGACCTTGACGTATGCCAAACAACCCATAGTCTGCTAGTCAAGTTCAACCCGTACATTTCTTGATTGAATTAAACCCACCCGCACGACCCTTGACGCATGCCAAACAACGCCGTACGAATACCCTAATCCAATCGCATCGTATGCTAGCAGATAAGCACTAGTTAGCTACCGTACACTACGCCTTGACGCATGCCAAACAACCGCAGCACGAATACTAACTAGTACTTATCTAAAATGACGGAGGGCTACGACAGGTTTTTCTGAAAACCTATTGTGTAATGAACTTGATATCGTTGTAGAATCAAATGATTTTAAAATGGAGTGTTTTTGAAGCTTTTCTAGTTTTGCTAAAGGAGTCACTCCCGGTGAAGGGATCGTCGGTCCTTTCCTCGTCGAATGAGGTGCGGGATATATCATATATATCACTGTGCAAAACAAAAACTCTTAAAAGCAATCAAAAGACAAACCGAGTGTGTAGCATCTGCTAGTTATTGTTAAAAGAGTCACTCCCGGTGAAGGGATCTCGGTCCTTTCCTCATCGAATAAGGTGCAGGATATATCACATATACCGCTGTGCAAAGCAAGAACTGTAGCTACCTGTTTTATTTTGAAATTCGATTCTACAACATCTTTAGGTTTCTTTTTCTTTCATTAATCACATTAATGAAGTCCCATCATTTAAGTACCTAAACATCACAGATAAATACGACGTACACTTATGCCATCCGCATTCGCCTCGATGTCCCCTCGTGCACCGTTAGGTTAGGTAACTAACGGCAGAGCGGGGCAGGGCTAGTGCGGGTGTAAAACATAAGTAACATCTATATAATATATCATATATACTATATACTGTATCCATCACAGAACATCACATGATCACATCACAGATATCGCAGCAGAAGAATCATATGAAATATTGGATATACTAGGACGTCCGTGTTTTCAATACGAGCCAGTATAAAACACGGATTCCACGGTCGTGATGAATAGCCAAACCCACACCTCTAGACCCCTACGAGAGCGGCAAGCAACCCTACCAATTCTAGGGTTAGGAGACCCGGACTCGACTCCTCGAGTTGGTCTCCCACTGGACCCTAGAACCCGGTTACTTGCGCTCCCCTCCTCGGGTCTATCCTAGTGCGGAAAAGTAAATAATATACAAACGGTGACATCTTCCGCAACCTGGAAGTGCCCCAATAAAAGAATATTACATACAAGTTTTTACATGAATGAAAATGAAAAACACCCATCTCACATAAAAAACCCCCGGCTATTCAAACACGACGATCCAATATAACATATCCAGCAACACATAACATCACATGTCATCAACGTAAGTAAATATGCGCATCCCAATTGTCGTTGACATATAGCAACGAAACCGGCGATATCACATATTACACTTACGGTCACAGAAAAGAAAGTGTAAAACTACAACAGTTGGAATCCGCAACCACCTCAGACATCGCATGCCTGACCAAATGAATTTCTTAGACATCGCATGCCTAACAATTATAAACCCCGCATTTTAGTCTCAAAATCGAAAACACTTTTCAATATCAAGTCGGGCAATTCAACAAGATTCCCGACATTCTGATCGAATGCTCATCGTAAACTTCAGTAGACGGCCGCACCCCCGATACCGTCGACGAAGTGCACCAAGGCGGAACACCGCTACCGCGAGCACCCGAACGGATGCTTTTGGCGACGGGGTTCTCCTACAGTCACTTGGTCGGGGCTATGGAGTGAGGCTGTCTATTAAGTTTACCCGGTGAGTATCCGCGTACGCTACGTGATTGCGACGGACTTTTGATCACATCAAAATTCCGTGGCAACCGATCAAGTGAGACTAAATTGCTAGATTTATAACATTCATTCAGTTATCTCATAACTCATTATGAATTCCAATTATTGTATCCCATTCCAGATAAATAGAAAATGTTAAACTTTTCGATCGAACAGTCAAACACCCAAGTTTTCCCGATACAGATCAACACATGAAACAAGTCTAACAACATTCAGTTCGTGCCTCAGTACCAACGGTCCAGCCGTAGAAGGGTCAAGCCAACGCCTCACATGTGGCACGCCGTACTGCCCCAAACCCGAAGGTTCAAAGGGCAGTTCAAGACGGTCACATAATCGAGTTAAGGTTTGTTGTCTTCTAGAGGGTCCATTGAGTTACTTACACTACTAAGAACGTCTTTAAACCACGGAAAAATCCAACACTTGGAAATTTCCCGACAGGGGAAAAATTGGGTATTTATATCCGGTCGAACTTTTTAACATATTCTAAAATTTATCCGGAAAGCCACACAGACAAAATCTGATACTCCGATCGAAACACCGAATCCCCAAAACAATCCCAGAAAATTGAACTCTGGAAAAAAAATTAAAAATTCCCATAAAACTCAGTACAGTGAACTAGGAATTACTGTGCAAAGGAACAGGGCTGACGTCATCAAGGGGACGCGGAACCGCCGCAGAAGCCATGCTCCTGCCGCGGTTCCGCCGCGAAATTTACTGTTCATGAAAAAAATTTTGCATCGTAATTCTTAGATTTCCCTGATGAATTTTTTAGCAATTTTTAATCTTGAAAAAACCACGATTTTAGAAAAAGTACAGAGAGCAAATTTGGGTTTGGGTTTTCGGGTCGTTCGGACTTCAAACTCCATCTAGACTTCGCCTAAGGCTCTAGCTAGGCTCTGATACCACTGTAGGGTTCCTAGGCACTCCCAAGAGGTCTCACAAGGCATCAACCATGCCAATTTAAAATTTTAACGTGCCGAGAAACCCTAAACTACGGATCGTTTGCTAGATGTCTAGGCGAAAAGTAAACTAGTTAACACTTAACTAAGAGAATACGGAAATACAACCTTTGTAGATCCGGTGCTCCACCTCCATAGCTCCGCAACGAAGTCCCCTCGCTGTCCAAATGAGTTCCCGGGCTCTAGCGTCGGCTTCGTCGGAGAATGGGCAAGCTAGGTCGTCGATGTCCATGCCGAAGATGATCTACGTCGAGGCATCGCTAGATCAAGCTCCAACTTCACCAAGTCAAGAAACTTGTGAAGAAAACACACTCTACTACTTGGCAAGAGGTAGAGGATGAAGAAATAGGAAGTGGGTAGACTTTAGAATTGGATTTCTCACTCATTTAATCAATCCACCATTGATGTAGTCAAGTTTTTCTTCTTGAGTTCAAGGAAGAAGAAGATGATAATTGATATGATAAGTTATTTTGAAAATAGAAAATAAAAAGAATACTTATCATAATCAACCATGGTCAAGTGTAGAGAATTAACTAAGGTTAGATTAATGGTTAGGGTTAAAGATAAAGACAAAGTGGTCACTTTGGTCAAAGCTTCATGAAGCTTCAAAAAGCTTCATGAAAGAAAATAAAATAAAGAAACCATTTTGCTTTTCTTTTATGCTTTTATCAATATCCAAAATGAATAAGTAAAAACAAAACCCTAACCATTACACAACCATGGTTTAATCTTTACACTTAGCCAATTTAGCATGCATCATCAAACATGATACAAACTAGTGCACAAAATTATATCGCATATATAATGTGCACATCCGAGTGAGAAAATCCATCTAAAGTGAACCGATACTAGTTAATGCAAAGTAATATATCAAATATATAATTATACAATAAATCATTAAATCAACACTTGATTTAACGATCCGGTCATATCGCATATAACCGACTAATATCCAATGTATCGATTTATCGAATCAATCCTTGATTCGATAACTAGGTTATATCGCATACAACCATTCGACACATTCATCGCGAGAATAGAATACGGTATCACATACACTCATTATTCTCGGTCCCGTACATATCTCATATGCGCTCCTATTTCGTTTCGCTTGAGCCAGGAAACCTCTGTGTAGGACTCTAAAGACTCGTCAATACGCCGGCAGCAGGCGATGATCATATCAAACACCCACAAGCCGCAAGCGGTCTGCTAAACGTAACGGCCACCCGGGTATTGAGCGATCTGAAGATCGACGAGCAAGCCCGCTCACACTCTAGTGAATCCAACCAGTAACACTACCGTACAGTCCGGTCTGATCGTCTGATATGTCGCATATCTCGCCTAGGGGTGGTAAACGTCAGACCCCAATAGCTCGATAAGTCGTGTCGATATGAGGTCTATAACAATTCGAGAAACTGCTGGTAACACTTACCAGTAAATCTCAGCAACCCTGGCCAGGGATTTCCTGTTATAGCCAATCAAACACAGCGCAACATCAACTCCCTATACCAGGAGAGACAAATCCCCTCCTATCGCTCATTGCCTCCATGTGATTCGGGACTGTACCCAAAAACCACCGTTTTGCACGCCCTCTTGGACGTGGTAAGATGGAAATCAATGCACAGTGGGAACCACACAAGACCCTATGACGATCTCGGGTCAACAGACTACTCTGTACCAGTGTCACCAGAGAACTGCCATCTGACGTGAGGTATAATACCATCTGGGAGTTCTCGGCGAGTCCGTCCAGTGTACCCAGTCTCTACTGAGCACCCGTATATCATCTCTGATGTCAAACACCAATGGATATGGGATCATCCATCGCCCATCTGTATGGGTCGAGAAGGTACACGCTAGTCTACTCTGGTATATCGATGCCCTGTCTCGGTACACCCACGACTAGGGACTTTGAAGGATGTACTTATGGACTACCATGTCCCCACTAGTATGATCCGCATCATAGTCCAGGTAGTTAAGTACAGATCCTAAGGGCTTTACCAACATATAACAGAGAGACAATCAGTGTACACGTTAAGGTAAAGTTCAACCAGATAGCATACTATCATGTCGAGCAAGAAAGTCCTCCCTATATATGTCCCAGCATCCACTACAATATACATCTTATGTACAGTAATGGCCTCTAGGGCATACATATAACTAACACTATGGACCTGTATAAGAATGTGCTTATGGATTACCCAGCCCCCACGAGTGTGATCGCCATCACAAAGCTGGTAATCAAGCAAAGATCCTAAGGGCTCTACTAATATGTATATCAGCGATATGCTAAAAGAAACACATGCACATATTGAAGTAGAGACAAACCAAGTAGCATACTACCATTTCGAGCAAGATTGTATATACAACTGTGAATATCCCAAGCTTCCATCAAGTAATATACAAACTAGTATGATACAGTAATGGCCTCTAGGGCATATACACTAACAATCTCCCACTTGCACTAAGGCCATGTACTGGCGTATCGAAGACCTATCATCTCGGTCAGCCGCTCGTACTGAGTCTGGGGCAAGGCCTTGGTGAATTGATCTGCTGTGTTATCTTCTGAAGCAACCCTCCGAACTTCGATCTCCCTGATCAGGTGATACCTCCTCAAGATGTGTCTGGATTTCTGATGGGACTTGGGTTCCTTCGCTAAAGCTATAGCCCCGTTGTTGTCGCAATACAGAGGTATTGGGTCAACAATGGACGGAACCACCTGAAGTTCTCTCAAGAACTTCCTCATCCAGACAGCTTCTTTTGCGGCATCAGATGCAGTGATGTATTCCGCTTCCATAGTCGAGTCAGCAACGGTTTCCTCTTTGGAGCTCTTCCAACACACCGCCCCTCCATTGAGGGTAAAGACAAAACCCGACATGGACTTGGAATCATCCTTGTCACTCTGGAAGTTGGAGTCAGCAAATGCCTCAATCTGGAGGTCTTTTCCGCCATACACCAAGAACATCTCCTTAGTCCTTCTCAGGTACTTGAGAATGTTCTTTACTGCTATCCAATGTTTCTCCCCAGGGTTTGACTGATACCTACTTACCACACTCAGTGCATAAGCCACATCCGGTCTGGTACACAACATCTCATACATTATAGAGCCTACCGCAGAAGCGTAGGGTATGATAGACATGCGATCCATCTCCAAATCAGTCTTGGGAGACATCTCTTTGGAGAGGGTGATCCCATGACAAGCCGGTAAATTACCGCGCTTGGAATCTTCCATACCGAATCTCTTCAGTATGGTGTCGATGTACCTGGACTGCGAAAGTCCTAATATCCTCTTGGATCTGTCACGGTAGATCCGGATACCCAGAATGTATGAGGCATCACCCAGGTCTTTCATGGAGAACCTGTGTGACAAGAACCCCTTGACAGATTGCAGCATAGGAATGTCATTTCCTATTAAGAGAATGTCATCCACGTATAAAACGAGGAATACAACAGTTCTCGCTACAAATCTACAATAGATGCATGGTTCATCTGGATTTTTGATAAAGCCAAATTCCTTGACCGTCTCATCAAAACAGATGTTCTAACTCCGCGATGCCTGCTTTAGTCTATAAATGGACTTAAGCAACTTGCACACCTTTCCGCTGCTCCCACTCTGAATGAAACCCTCTGGCTGTTCCATACAGACACACTCCTCTAAATGTCCATTTAGAAAAGCTGTCTTTACGTCCATCTGCCAAATCTCATAATCGTGGAAGGCAGCAATGGCAAGAAGGATCCGAATGGATTTCAGCATAGCTACTGGAGAAAAGGTTTCGTTATAGTCCAAACCAGGTCTTTGATGAGAACCCTTTGCAACCAGTCTAGCTTTATAGGTCTCAACCTGTCCATCTACACCAATCTTCCTTTTGAAGATCCACTTGCATCTTACGGGTTTTACCACATCTGGAGCAATGTCTAATGTCCATACTTTGTTGGTGTACAAGGACTCCATTTCGGTCCGCATTGCATCCAGCCATTTTACCGAGTCGACGCTTTGAATGGCTTGCTGGAAGATAGTAGGCTCATCACAATCTATGATGCAATCCTCTCTATCTCCGTCAATGAGAAAACCGTAATATCTCTCGGGCGGATGAGACTGCCTACTACACCTGCGGAGTGGCGTGGGAATGTCCTGATCTTTCGAACCCTCTGGTTCTACTAAGCTTTCAGTAATAGCTTGTGGTTCTGGAATTTCTTCCAGCTCTATTGCGCTCCCACTTAATTCTTTTTCTATGAACTGGTGTTCTAGAAAGTGGGCATGGCGAGAAACAAACACCTTTTGTTCCTCTTCGCAATAGAAGAAATATCCCTTGGAGTTCTTTGGATATCCCACAAACTTGTATTGTACTGAGCGTGCCTCGAGCTTGTCCGCATGCTGCTTTTTTACAAAAGCTGGACATCCCCATGTCTTAATGTGATTAAGATCGGGTCTCTTCCCACACCACATCTGATATGGTGTAGTAGGCACAGTCTTAGTTGGAACTCGGTTCAAAAGGTATGCAGCTGATTCTAGCGCATATCCCCAAAACGATCGCGGCAACTCAGCGTTACTCATCATGAACCGTACCATATCCAATAGGGTTCGGTTCCGTCTCTCCGATACACCGTTATGTTGCGGAGTGTATGGAGGAGTAAGCTGAGAGAGAATTCCATTCTCTTTTAAGTAACCCAGGAACTCGGCACTTAAGTATTCACCACCTCGATCAGATCTTAGTGCCTTGATACTTTTGCCTGTTTGTTTTTCTACTTCATTCTTATATTCCTGGAATTTTTCAAATGCCTCGGATTTATGTTTCATTAAGAAGACATAACCATACCTTGAAAAGTCATCCGTAAAAGTAATGAAGTAAGAATAACCGCTTTGTGCATGTATAGACATTGGACCGCACACGTCGCTGTGTACGAGTCCCAAGAGCTCGCTCGTTCTTACTCCGTGTCCAGTGAACGGAGTCTTTGTCATCTTTCCCTTGAGACAGGATTGACAAGTTGCATACGATTGATATTCGAACGGATCCAAATATCCTTCTGTATGTAACTTAGTCAACCTTCTCTCATTGATGTGACCCAGTCTACAATGCCATAAGAAAGTTTTATTGATTTCTGGAGACTTTCTTTTGTGTGTATTCTGGACATTGAAAATCTGTGGTTGGTTTAACACGTATATATCGTTGTTCAATGTACCTGACCCAATCAAAACTTGATTAAGGTGAATGTTCACTACATTACTTACAAATGCAAATTCATAACCTTCTTTAGATAATAAAGATACAGAAATGATATTACAGGTTGCATTTGGTACATAATAACAACTACGTAAAACCAAAAAGTGTCCATCTGACAATCCCAGGTGATAGTCCCCCACGGCCTCAGCATCCATGCTAGCACCGTTTGCAACTCTGAGGGTCATGTCACCTGCCTTCAAAACTCTACGCTTTCTCAACGCCTGCAAAGAATTACAGATATGAGATCCTGATCCGGTATCCAATACCCAGGATATAGAGTTTATTGATAGACAGTTTTCAATAACATACACACCTGAAGTTGAAGCTGCAACTCGCTTCAAATCCTGTGTTCTGGCCTTCCAAGCCTTGCAATCCTGTTTCCAGTGACCACTTTTGTGACAATAGAAGCATTCTTCCTTCCCCACCAGCTTTCCCGCTACCTTTGTTGCTTTTCCTTTTCCCTTCGTATCCACTTTACTGACACTGCCTCTTGGTTTGGCGGGGGCTTTCTTCTTCTTGCCCTTGGCTTTCGCCCTGGACCTAGAAGAGGAAGATCCTCCTACAAACAAAGTGGATGTCTCCCTACCCTTCTGTAGGGTGCTCTCAGCACTCCTCAACATGTTCAGAAGTTCGGAAAGTTCAACCTCCTTTCCTTGCATGTTGAAGTTAAGAATAAACTGGGCGTAAGTGGAAGGAAAGGACTGGAGAATCAAATCAGTATAGTGTTCATTCTCCAACGTGGTCCCAAGGTCCGCGAGCTCCTCTATGTAGCCAATCATCTTAAGCACGTGTTCCGCTACCGATGATCCGACGGCCAACCTTGCCGAAAACAACTTCTTCGACACTTCGTATCTTGCGATACGAGACTGCTCTCCATACAGTTCTTTTGTATGAAGAAATATGGACTCTAGGTCCATATTCTCGTGCCTCCTTTGATGTTCGTTGTCCATCGAGGCAAGTACGAGGCATTTGGCCTTCGCGCAATCTATTTCCCAAGTCTTATAGATTTCCCTATCTATGATACTGGTTTTGGGACCTGGGACAGGAGGAGCTTTGGTGGTAAGGAGATACCCCAGCTTGTCGTAAGTGATTGCCATCTTGACATTCCTGAGCCAATCTTTGTAGTTTAGCCCTGTCAATATGTTTTTATCCAGTAATAACTTAAGTCCGGTCATGTTGAATGGTCGCTGCATTTAGGAGAGAGAAAAGAAACACTTTAGCATGATGCTCTTGCAAGTTTAGAGTGGTTTTTAGTTTGTCTAAACTGGATGGCTCCCACTGTCTCTCGAATCCCTTCTCAAACCGTAAAGAAAAGATTAGTCAGGATCAATCTCACCGTACAATACTTTCTTAACCGTTCAGCCAGGCCAGTGTCGGTACTTCGAGGGAGGTTTTCCAACGCTTTCGCGAAGTTCCTTATTTAAGTAACCTCTTTTCCCTGTGGGCGTAGCCCCGCTAACACCTTTCTAGACACCTACTAAGTTTATAGCATTGATCGTTAAGTGAGAGTTTTCCCGAGGAGTAGCATATACTCAAAGTAGGATCGGGATCCAAATATCATCGCGTGATAAAACCGAAGGAATCCTACCAGAATTATCACACTCCAAATGGTATGCAGCGCTAGCAAGTTTCAGTACTTATGAAACTCCCGATGTGGATTTTTGCCCCATGCTCTTATGACCTTGACTTTGGCCAAAATATCTTAAGTCACATGTCAAGTTCTACCCGTCATTCTCCTGGTTAATTTGGACCCACCCGTACCTACCCTTGACTTTGGCCAAAATGGCAGCACGACTGTCCCAAACCAACGCATCTATCTATGCTGCACATGAATACCCAATAGCTACCAATCACTATTCCTTGACTTTGGCCAAAATACATAGCTTGAATACTTTTTGACCATTCATGTGGAATGACGGAGGGCTACGAATGATTTTGGTGAAACTGTGAACGTAGTGAACTCGATATAATCGATGGAACGAGATAGCTTTTAAAAGGAGTGGTTCAAGCTCCGCGTTTAAAAGTTTAGTTTTGAAAAGAACCGAGTGGTTTTCAAAGTGTTCCAATCGACTTTTACTTGGTTTATTTTCTTGCATTAGTTCTTTTAATGCGTCCCATCATTTAATCCTACCATTGCAGAAAACAACCAAAATATGACGTACGCTTATGCCATTCGCATTCGCCACGGGGCCCCGTCATCACCCGTTAGGTTACTTAACTAACGACAGAGCGGGGGCTGGGCTAGCGCGGCTGTAAAACATAAGCAGCGCCTAAATAGTTATCATATATAAATATATAGCAATGATAGATATTACAGATCACAGATGAATACATTGGATATACTAGGAATCCGCAATCCGTTCGAGCCTGCAACGAAAGGCGGATTACACGGTCGCGGTGAATAGCCAAATACCCCACCCAAGACCCCTACGGGTGCGGCAAAGTACCCGCCAAGTACCCGAAGCGAAGCAACCTCCCTCACCACCGTGAGTAGGCCACTCGGCACTTCGAGATACCCGGTAGTTTTTGCACCCCCTCCATGGGTCTATCCTAGGAGCAAGAACAGTAAAAAGAATTATACAATGACGGCTACAACCCCGACCCGGTTGTGCGGCCAAACAAATATTATTACATCAATTTACATATTACAATGAATGAAAGAAAAAGCAACACTCATCTCTCATCCACCCCGGCTATTCATCCGCGAAAATCCAACCCATTCATATACACATACCATCATCAATCACAGATCACAGATATGTATAACCCCGACTAATCGACATATAGCGATTAGCCGACGTTCAATACATATAAACATCACAGATATAACCTTTTAGTCAAAATGTATTGAAGTTCGATAAAAAAAATACGGATTTATAAGCCCCCAAAAACAAATTTCTATTCTGGAAAACCTGGGCACATATAAACCATCTTAAAAATCACAAAACCAAGCCAGAAATACACTGCACCAAACTCGACCCAGTGAAGAGCCAAGACGGCCGCGGTTGCGCGGCAATAGCTTGCTATTGCCGCGGAACCGCGGCTCTTTGGTCGAATCACTGGATCGTTTTTGGTGGCTTTCTTCACAAAACCCTGAGATGATTTTTGGAGTATGATTTATTTTGTTTTGAACAGAAAAAATTTTAACAGAAACTTAGGGTTTTGAAAACTCGGTTTTTCGATTTTTCCGATTCGAACTTCGATACACTCTACTACCAAGCTAGTTTAAGTTTAGTTAGGCTCTGATACCACTGTAAGTCCACGTTGCCCACCCCGGCACTTGCGGGGAGGCGGAAAATGGAATAAAAATCAAATTTTTATCAACTTAGGCAACATGGACTAGACTATGAAGGATCTTTGCTAAACAAAAACAAGCTAAAGCTAACTAGAAACTAGCTAAGTGCTAGAAAGGTTATACCTTGGGCTTTATGTCTTTCTCTCCTTGCTCCTTGGAGTGGTGGAAGGAGGTCACCTTAGTCGTCTTCTCACGTCGAAGAAAGATCCACCCGAAAGCCTCGACCATTGGCTTCAACTCTAAGCTAGAAGTAACTAGGGTGCAAGAAGTGCTAATCCTTGAACCCTAGATGAGAGTAGTGATTATCAAGAAGAGGTTTTTCTCAAGCTCAAGTGTTTCTCAACACATGAGAGGGGAGAGCTTGAGGGAGAGGAAGAACAAGAGAGAGAAAGTGAATGATAGAATGAGAGAAAATATGAAGCATTCTCTCATATATGTGTGAATTATTGAAATTAGATAATTAGCTAGATAATTGTCATGGTTAATCAAGACATGACCATTATCATTTTATTTTTAATGCAAATTGCAAGGATCAAAGAGCATCTTCCAAATGAAATGATGATGGTCAAAGTGTCAAACTAGGTCAACAAGTCAAGGAGGTCAAATGGTCAACAACCATAACCATGCACAATTATTTAAACTAATATCAATTAACCATAATACACACATAAGCATTAGGGTTAATAAAATGACAATGGTCATTAACCCTAATCAAAGTCCTCTCCCTCTGTCTCAAGCAACTGTGCATACGCACCTGTATTCGTGATCTGAGGAATACGAATACAATGAGAAAAACCAATCCCAAATCATATACTAGGATCCGGCTTAAACCAAAGCCCGCTAGTATAAGCTGTCCGGACAGCAAACGTGCACAAGTGCACGGATGTGAACGAACCCTGTCGCAAAACCATGCGACCTCTACTCATTTTGCCTGAAGGCGAATAGCTCTCTGTGTGGGACTCTAAAGCCTCGACACTACGCTGGAAGTGGGTTTAACCACAGACCGCAAGCGGCACTAGCTGTACGTAACGGTCCCCTGGTGGATGTCGATAAGAAGACTGACGAGGTGAACCCCATCTGAACTCCTACTGAGCCTGTATGTGACAATCTCCGTACAGTCCGGTCTGTTTGTCTGATACATCGCATGGCGGGCCTAGGGGGCGGTGAACGTCAGTCCCCTAATAGCGGTACAAGTCGTGTCGGAGTGTAGCCCAGAACACCCTGAGATAACACTAGAAACCTACCAGTATATCTCGCTTGCCCTGGCCAGGGACTACTCATGTAATGGCTCTCCTAGACACAGCGCGATGTCAACTCCCAATACCGGGAGAGACGAATCCTGTCTAACCGTCACTGCCTCCAAGTGTTTCGGGACAGCACCTAAAAACTACCTGTTTGCACGACTCCTTTGAGCCGTGGTAGGGTAGTAATCAATGTGCAGTGGGAACACACTCGAGGCGAAGTGACAGTGTCAAGTCAACGGACTAAGCTGTACTCATGTCACCTGGGGACTGATAACTGACGATAGGTATAATACCAACCAACAGTTCCCGACGAGTCCTGTCCAGTGTACTCGTAACCTAACGAGCACCCGCATACTATCTCAAGTACGACGTACTGACGGCTGTGGGACAGACCGTCTCCCACACTGGGATGAGAAGCGTATACGCTAGTCTACTCTGGAGTATCGATGCCCTGTCTCGATAGTCCAACGACTAGGGACCTGTATAAGGATGTGCTTATGGATTACCCAGCCCCCACGAGTGTGAGCGCCATCACAATGTTGGTAATCAAGCAAAGATCCTAAGGGCTCTACTAATATGTATATCAGCGATATGCTAAAAGAAACACATGAACATATTGAAGTAGAGACAAACCAAGTAGCATACTACCATTTCGAGCAAGATTGTATATACAACTGTAAATATCCCAAGCTTCCATCAAGTAATATACAAACTAGTCTGATACAGTAATGGCCTCTAGGGCATATACACTAACATGTGAATGATAGCAGTCGCAATTTACTTTGCCCTTCTTTCTAATCCCTTTATTTTGTCTTTAGTTATTACCTTCTGTACACCCTACTTAGGCTAATTGGTTTTCTTCATTCCCTACCTTTCGGCACCTGCCTATGGTTTGGAAGAAGACTATCCAATAAGCATAATAGGTATACTCTCCTAATCCTAGGAGTACTCGCTACTTGAGAGAAGGTGATGATAAAAGACAACTGAATAATACCTTATTCTATTTCTCCTGAACCTGGATCCATCCTCGAAGAAATCCCTCCGAGTTCGTATATAATCATACGATGGATCTATCCAATGGAAGTGGATATCCGTAATAATACGGGTTGATAGAGCCCATAGGCTGCCAACGCTACTTTAGAGATGTTGATAGAGCCCATAGGATTCTTGCTTGACTACCAGCAGTATGATGGCTATCATATATGTGGGAGCTGAGGTCTATAAGCACATCCTTAAAGTGTCCCTAGTCATGGGAGTTTCGAGACAGGGCATCGATACTCCAGAGTAGACTAGTGTATACAGTTGAGACCACGACGAGGGGCGGTGGCCGGTCTCACAAGCCACTGGTGTCGGTTGGATCACCTAAGATGTATACATATGCTCATTGGGTTATGAGTACACCGGACATGACTCGCCGGGAACATGCTAGTTGGTATTATACATATCATCAGATAGCAGTTCTCTGGTGACAAGTGTACAGGTTAGTCTGTCGACCTGGGATCGTCATTTGTCTCGTGTGAGTTCCCGCTGTGCTTTGAATTATCCCCTACCACGGGTCAAAGGAGTCGTGCAAACAGGTATATTTTGGGTACAGTCCCGAGCCACATGGAGGCAGTGAGAAGATCGTCGGGGATTCATCTCTCCCGGTATTGGGGTTGAAATTGCGCTGTGTTTAGGAGAGCCATTACACGAAATCCCTGGCCAGGGTAATCGAGATTTACTGGAAGGTATTCCAGTAGTATCTCAGGGTGTTCTGGGCTTCACTCTGACACGACTTATACAGCTATTAGGGGTTTGACGTTTACCAGCCCCCTTGGTCCTATATGCGATACTCATAGACGAACGAACCGGACTGTTACGGATATTGTCACTGTCAGGCTCAGTAGAGTTTCTGGATGAGTTCGCTCGTCAGCTTCCCTTCTAATCAATACATAGGCAACCGTTACGTACAGCTAGTACCTCTGACGTGCTAGTGGTTATACCCAGTGCCAGTGTATTGATGAGTCATTAGAGTCCCCCACAGACATTTTCCCAAGTTCGGGCGAAACGTTGTAGAGGCCGTATGATTTTATGGCAGGGTTCGGAAAATGCACGTGCGTTTACGCACGTGTCATTTTTCGGGCAGATAATACTGGTGGGCTTTGGTTTAAGCCGGATCCCAGTATTATACTGTGTAGATATAATATCTTTGTCTCAGTTGCATTTGTATTCGGTCGTAATACAAATGCGGGTATGTTTATACTGTTACGGGGTTATCCTGAAATTCGTTTCAGGATCACTTTTAGAAGTTGCCAGTTTCCAGTTTTCTATCACCCGTATTTAATATTCGGTTAAATACGGATTTATCTTTTCTTCATGAGTGTGGAAGCTTCTAGAAGAGATGACTAGGTTTAGTGTGTCATCACTTTGCATTAATGGTTTAATGACTCACTTGTTGCATTAAATGTTTTTTGCAAGGTGGAATTTGCATTAATGAGGTTTTGTTTGCATGAAGGATATTTTGATTAAGATCTTTTTCTTTATGGTTACCTCCCTTCCTCCTACACTCACCCCCCTACCTTCTTATAGTGGCCGGCCCCCACTCCTTGGATGAGGATTGATTCATTTGGCAAAAAGATTATGATAGTTTAGTTCATGGAAATTTCATATAGCTCAATTTCCATTTACCTGATTCCAAAAAGGCAACTTCATTAACCGTTCGTCCATAACTTTGCACGTAACGAGACAAAGTGTTCTACTCATTCTCTACATCATTCTTGGTCATCTCTTTTGGCAAACTTGATGATCGAGTTGCCTCGATTCAGAGGCGGGAGCCCGTTTAAAGATCCGTCGACGTGGTGCCACCTGGACGACGAGACCGGAGATCGGGGAGATCGGAGCAGCCGCAGCAAAGCGTGGGATGATGGTTGAAGACCGAAGGACCCGGATCGTTCGGTATAACATTTCTACCCACTTTGTAGTTTGTTAGTTTAGTGTTAATGGTAGATCCTGGGATATGGTATACGAAATCGCCAGCTAAAAAGTTTTTGTTCCGCATTTTGGCGTCTGTTAGACGGTCGGGGCGCCACCGTGTACTTACATTGGTATCAGAGCCTCGCCATTAAGCTTTACTAACTTGTGCCAACGCGTTTAAAAGATTGATCGAACGAAATTTTCGAAACTACATTTTTCTGTACAAAAGTTTCTGTCGATTTTAAATCTGGTCTAAAAATTATTTTGAGCACTTCAGAAAACAGAGCAGGCTTTTTGAAGAAAATTGTACAAATTTGGTCACGTTATCCCATATAGCAGCCGCGGATCGGCGGTCAAACCTAGGGTTTGACCGCGCATCCGCGGCCGTTTAGTGGGAACAGTGCTCCAAAATTGTACAGGGGCTTCTACACAGTAAATTGTGGTTTTTGGTAGTATTCTTTTGGGCCTAGATTTTATTACTGTACACCAGATGTACGTGGGGCCTACTCCGGGATGTTTTGTCGATCGAAATTTTAAACTTGTTAGTATGCAGTACTTATATTATATCTCCGACCGGGAATGTCATTTGAGCGGTAAATTGCATCTAATTGCTATAGTTCTTTTAGACGGGTTTGCGAACGTGATATTCGCATTGATGTTCTGTGTTGTGTTGTGATGTTGCGGATTTGTCGTAATGGATAGCAATGTGCAATGGTAGTGCTGTTTGGATTTATTTGTACATTTGATATTGCGGGGCGAGCGTCCAACATGTGGACTGCCGTCACTGCCTGTTTGTATAATATTCTTTTGGGGCACGACCGGGCTGAGGTCGATGTATCCGTTGTACATATTTTTATTTCTGTACTAGGTTTACCCCACGACGTAGTGCACGGAAAGCCGGGTTCTGGAGGGCAACGGGTCCATATCTCATGGCTATGAGAGGCAGAGGGGCCTCACTCTAGAATTGGCAGACTATTCGCCGCACTCGTAGGGGGTACAGGTTGACCCATGGAGGGGAGCTCAAGTTACCGGATTCCGTGAAGTGCCGGGTGTTCCATTCACTATGCTGTAAGGGGCTGCCTCTCTTCAGGTTTTGGCGGGTAACTTGCCGCACCCGTAGGGGTCTAGGTTTTATTGCACAGGCTATCCACACGACCACGGGAATGTCGGGTTTCAGTAGGGGCTCTGTGAAACCCGGGGATCCCAGATTATCTGTATTGTTCTGTGATGCTTATTACTTTTCTGTAATGTTGCATTTATCATACCTGGAGCGATTATTATATATTGGTATATATACTAGTAGATATTGTATATGTTTTGCACCCGCGGTAGCCCTATCCCCGCTCTGTCGTTAGTTAAGTAACCTAACGAGTGATGACGGGACCCAGTGACGAATGCGGATGGCATATATGTACATTTTATTTTCGTTCTTTTCTGGTGTGATTGATTGATCGGACTGCATTGATTCTTATCAATGCAAGGATAAAACAAACCTATATTTGATGTTGTTGGAACAAATTTTAAAAAAGAGTTGTTACAAAGACATTTCCTTTTTTTATGCACAGTGGTATTCGGTTATGAATATCCTGCACCTCATTCGACGAGGCAAGGGCCGAGATCCCTTCACCGAGAGTGACCCCTTGGGTAGAAGTTTGCGTCAGGGTAATAACTTTAGTAGAGTCGATCACAAGTTGCATTGCATCGCGGAATTCAGTTAGAATATCCTGCACCTCATTCCACGAGGAAAGAGCTGAGATCCCTTCACCGGGAGTGACCTCTTTAGCAAAGGTTTTCGCCACTATATTTTTATAAAAAGCTATCATGTTCCTTCAATAAGATCAAGTTCATTACGTTAAAGGTTTTTCGCCAAAAACCAGCCGTAACCCTCCGTCATTTCTTGTGGATGGTCAGTAGTATTCAAGTTATGTTTGTTGGCCTACGTCAAGGCATAGTGTTTGGTAGCTGCTAGGGTATTCATTTGTTGCATAGATAGATGCATTAGTTTAGGACAGACGTACAGCCTTGTTGGCCTACGTCAAGGGCATGTACGATGACCTAAATTAATCAGGACAACGACGGGTAGAACTTGACATGTGGCTTATGATTTGTTGGCCTACGTCAAGGTTATAAGAGCATGGGATAAAAATTACATCGGGAGTTTTGAACATACAGGAAACTTGCCAGACTTGCGCATACCTTCTGGAGTGTGAGAACGTGAGTGGATACCGTCACGTTATCATGCGATGAGAGTTAGATCCCGATTCCCACTAATAAGTTGATTTACTCTTCGGGTGATCGCGACTAATTCTTCTTTCAGGTTTGGAGGAGAATTTGAGATTATAGTGGGAGGTTTCCTGATTAGATAAAGTGATAACCATTTTGATCTAGGTTAGAGTGCACGCAGAGTGTTTCTTTTCTCTCTCTCTTTTGGCAGCGACCTTTGACCGACCCTGAACTATAACTCAGTGACCAAGTTGACCGAACCTTCTTAAAATACTGGCATTTGGATTGTCCGAGTTGCATAAGTCATTGCCGCTCCTTCTTTTACCTCTTTTACCCTTTGTATTTATCAGAACAACCCGTATTATTACAGATATCCACTTCCATTGGATAGATCCATCGTATGGTTATATACGAACTCGGAGGGATTTCTTCGAGGATGGATCCAGGTTCAGGAGAAATAGAATAAGGTATTATTCAGTTGTCTTTTATCATCACCTTCTCTCAAGTAGCGAGTACTCCTAGGATTAGGAGAGTACACCTATTCTGCTTATTGGATAGTCTTCTTCCAAACCATAGGCAGGTGCCGAAAGGTAGGGAATGAAGAAAACCAATTAGCCTAAGTAGGGTGTACAGAAGGTAATAACTAAAGACAAAATAAAGGGATCAAAAAGAAGGGCAAAGTAAATTGCGATTGCTATCATTCACGACCAAACCGCGTACTTCATCGCCACTCCTATTTCACCTTTGTTTTTCCCCAGTTCAGGAGAAATAGAATAAGGTATTATTCAGTTGTCTTTTATCATCACCTTCTCTCAAGTAGCGAGTACTCCTAGGATAAGGAGAGTACACCTATTATGCTTACTGGATAGTCTTCTTCCAAACCATAGGCTGGTGCTGAACGGTAGGGAAGGAAGAAATCCACTTAGCCTAAGGGGTGTACAGAAGGTAATAAATAAAGACAAATAAAGGGATATGGAGAGGTAGCAAAGAAATATACAGTTATAGTCATGAATTGGATTATGGAAAATGCATTATTAGGAATACCAAGATACCCCTTTGAAACATTTTCATGATTCAATTACACTCTGCATTGTTAATTGTAAACTGATTTCCCAATTAAACCCTTGCTCCAGGGTATGTATTTACCAAGTATACTTCTCACATCTGTATGATTTTACAGATGATAAGTGGGAGTAAGCTATTGGGAATTAGGTGACCATCCTCATTATATCGGAATTCTTTGTAATTGGTGATAATTGAGGAAATCGCCTGGGTACAGTTTTCAACCTACAACGCATAGGTTTTGAGTTATTCAACTCAGAGAACTTATACAGAGTATTGTATGTTGTCCAGTGTCCATCAGGACAAAAGGGTTGGTCCTCGTACTCTATTCTGTTTACTTGTGACTTCTCTTGTTTTTAGACAAGTGTTTCGTAGAAATACAAAGTCTAAACTCTGAGAAGTTGTGGGTATAGGAATAAAGTAGAGAACCAGGTGTCACAAGTATCGGGATTCTTCAAAGAAACCGAAGATGTAGATTCTTGTGATTGGTATTCAGTTGATAGTAACGGTTTTGAGAAACTTGTTTCTCTTTCAGGTTACTCATAATTGGATAGATTCCTAAGTTGAGTAATGCTGATTAGCCTCTATCCATTAAGTTGATATGCACTGGAGATAGCTGCATGTTTTTGGATCTGGTTCCAATTAAATATGTGCCAAAGTTTCTATATTGGATATAGAATGGATCATATCTTAACGATGTTAAGGTACGATGAGTTGTCCAGCTTATGCTTAAAACCAGACACTGGATAACTCAAGGCACGTTTCTGTAATGGCAGTTTGTGGGTTGACCCTGGCTTTGACGAGGGTTGATTTTCTACCATATGGAAGATCAATAGTGATATTGTTCTAGACTCGCCACAATTTTAGTAAAATGAATTTTTCAGAAAACAATAGTGGGAGTATGGTAGAACTGGAAGTGATTCCAGAACCGCAAACGATTACGGAAAATTTAATAGGACCTATATATTCAATCAGGTTTGACATTCCAATAGCCACTCCGCAGATATGGTAGGTAACCTCAGACACCCGAGAGGTACTCCGGTAGCCTCAAGGACGGTGACAGGGAGGTTCTTGTTTACCCGGACTTGACACTACTGTTGTTCCAGACTATGAGACCCGGCAGGAGGATAAGTATAGCGTCGTTCTAAACTAGCTTTAGAAGTATACGTATATATTATTCTGCCAGAGGGTTGTCGTAGTCAGTGGGAGCAGCGAAAGCATTGTGGGAATGTAGCTTATGTCTATTTATAGGCTTGAGCACATATAGCAGAGATAAAATCATCTATTTTTGATGTGACAGTCATGGGTTTGACTTCATCAGAATAGGGGATGGATCTGTTAAGAAGGTAGTAGGGTGTGATGCCTTGGTATTTGGATGACATACACAGGGTAGGAAGTAAAATTCCTATACTACGATCGGTTGTACTGTGGTGGTCACACAGTTGTTTCTCCACAAAGGATATGGATATAATATCTGACATTCTGGTTACTAGATATATGGTTTTAGATCTAGATTTGGGTAGTTTCCCAATGTGGGTACTTTGACAGTATTCTAATGGTATTTTAGAATAGATGACTCCTGGCATGGTGTTGTATCTGCATGTGATGGAGTCACCCTCTCTAAAGGTGTCTTACAGACTAAAGAGGAGAGGGACGTGCATGATTGGCAGATCGCTTGCTTAGGCAATTGAGTCAATCGTGAGATGTCAAGTACCACACCAGATGTTGTTTTTGCACTAGATGCGATAAGTTTATATTAATCCAATCCTGACGAAACATAAGGAACCAGTTTTACAGATTTGATGACAGCAGCCTCCTTCGGGAGACGGTTATCATTCCAGGCTTCAAAGGTGACATAGATGACATAGTGATTGTCAGAGTTATAGTTTTCCCTCAGATGAGGGACAGTATTATGGACAGGTGGTCCAAGAGGATACCGTGGGAGGAATAGTGCTGGACACTGATTCGTTTCAGTGATCGATACAGTCTAAGAAGTTTGGATTTGGAGTTCATTTATGAACTAGGTCCCATCAGATATCCAGACATATTCTAAGACAGGTATTACTCGATTTGGGAGATGGTTTTCTCCGCGAACTTGAGTTTAAGAGAAACATAGAAAGAAACATCGGGGCGGATCCACTCACTGAGGCTATTTCTCGAACACAATAGTTTTACAAACGGGCTTTGTGAAACTGATTAGTAGAAGAGTTGGATGTTCGGTATCACACTGTTAGTGTATATGCCCTAGGGGCCATTATTGTATCATACTAGTTTGTATATTACTTAATGGAAGCTTGGGATATTCACATGTATATAACAGTCTTGCTAAACATGGTAGTATGCTACTTGGTTTTTCTATCATAATATGTGAGTATACGTATTGATAGAGCTCTTAGGATCTTGCTTAACTACCAGCGTTGTGATGGTAGTCACACCAGTGGGGGCTGGGTAGTCTACAAGCACATCCTTATTCAGGTCCCTAGTCGTAGGATTATCAAGACAGGGCATCGATACTCCGGAGTAGACTAGTGTGTACGCTTCTCATCCCAGTTGGGGAGATGGTCTGTCCCACAGCCGTCAGTACATCGTACTGGAGATAGTATACAGGTGCTCGTTGGGTTACGGGTACACCGGACAGGACTCGCAGGGAACTGTTGGTTGGGTTTTATACCAGTCGTCAGTTAACAGTTCCCAGGTGACATGAGTACAGCATAGTCCGCAGACTTGACACTGCTACTTCGCCTCGAGTGTGTCCCACTGTTCTTAGATTGCTACCCTACCATGGCTCAAAGGAGTCGTGCAAACAGGTAGCAGTTGGGTGCAGTTCCGAGCACTTGGAGGCAGTGGCGGTTAGATAGGATTCGTCTCTCCCGGTATTGGGAGTTGATATCGCGCTGTGTCAGAGAGCCATTACGCAAAGTCCCTGGCCAGGGCAAGCGAGATTTACTGGTAGGTTCCAGTAGTTTCTCAGGGTGTAATGGGCTTCGCTCCGACACGACTTATACCGCTATTAGGGGACTGACGCTTGCCGCCCCTAGGCCCGATATGCGATAGTCTTAGACGAACAGACCGGACTGTACGGAGATTGTCACATCAGGCTCAGTAGGAGTTCGGATGGGTTTCCTCATCGGCCTTCTTATCGACAACTACCTGGGGACCGTTACGTACAGCTAGTGCCGCTTGCGGTCTGTGGTTAAACCCACTGCCAGCGTAGTAGTCGAGTCATTAGAGTCCCACACAGAGAGTTTCCCTACTCCAGGCGAAACGATATAGAGGTCGTATGGTTTTACGACAAGGGTTCGGACGCATACG
The DNA here is from genome assembly GCA_030015575.1 of Agapanthus africanus. Lineage (NCBI taxonomy): Eukaryota > Viridiplantae > Streptophyta > Magnoliopsida > Asparagales > Amaryllidaceae > Agapanthus > Agapanthus africanus. The sequence goes on from JASDDO010000029.1 coordinate 225,869,412, forward strand.
TGTGTTTACGCACGTACGACATCCGGACAGTTTTTCCTAGCCGGCTTTAGTTTAAGCCAGTTTCTAGTATCCGGTTATTGGATTTATACAGTCTAAAGTTTTTCCGTGTTTTCACGGATAGGAGGGGCGTTCTCGTAATTACGCGAGAAGCTTTTAGAAGATGATGACTTAGAGGTTAAGGTGGCATATGCATTAAATGAGATTAGTGAGTCATATGAGTGATTCATCCATGTCATTAATGCATCATAAATACTTAATGACTCATGGAGATGAATCACCCTTAGATATCTCATGCTCACCTTCTCTCTCCTCAAGCTCTGTCTCTTCAAACCCTAATCCTCCCCTCTCATGTGTTGAGTACAAGGATTAGATTAGACTACTTAATCCATAACCCAACTCTATATCACCTAGGTTACTTGGATTAGCACTTTAAGAAACCTAGTTACCTCTAGTTTGAGGTGAAGCTTGTAGTAAAGCTCTCGGGTGGATCTTCTACTACATAGAGAAGGCCGGAGAGGACGTGGAGTACGTGGAGTACGATAAGACGAAGGACTCGGATCTTTAGGTATAATCCTTTATCATAGTAGTTAACTCTTCTATGGTTTCTTGATAGTTATAGTTTAGCTTCGATTCTTACGGTTAGTCGATGTTTAAGCAAAAAACAAGATCGTTTTTCATATTTCTGCCTCCCCGCAAGTCGTGGGGTGTTGCAAATCGCCTTATACACACGGGCTATGAGTATGCGACATCGCAATAATTAGCCTTAAGTGCAAGTGGGAGATTGTTGGATATAGTGCCCTCAAAGTCAATTATTGGATCGCAGGCACGTGATTGCAATGATTGCGGAGGACCTATACCGATATAACAGTCTTACTCGAGATGATAGTATGCTATCTGGTCTGTCTTTATCATCATGTAGATGTTGATAGAGCCCATAGGATTCTTGCTTGACTACCAGAAGTATGATGGGGATCATATATGTGGGAGCTAGGGTCTATAAGCACATCCTAAAAGTGTCCCTAGTCGTGCGAGTTTCGAGAAAGGGCATTGATACTCCGGAGTAGACTAGTGTATACAGTCGAGACCCCGACGAGGGGTGGTGGCCGGTCTCACAAGCCACTGGTGTCAGTTGGATCACCTAAGATGTATACAGGTGCTCATTGGGTTATGAGTACACCGGACAGGACTCGTCGGGAACATGCTAGTTAGTATTATACATATCGTCAGATAGCAGTTCCCTGGTGACATGTGTACAGGTTAGTCTGTCGACCTGGGATCATCATTTGTCTCGTGTGAGTTCCTACTGTGCTTTGATTTATACCTTACCACGGGTCAAAGGAGTCGTGCAAACAGGTATTTTTTGGGTACAGTCCCGAGCCACATGGAGGCAGTGAGCAGATCGTCGGGGATTCGTCTCTCCTTGTATTGGGGGTGAGATCGCGCTGTGTTTAGGAGAGCCATTACACGAAATCCCTGGCCCGGGCAATCGAGATTTACTGGATGGTATTCCAGTAGTATCTCAGGGTGTTCTGGGCTTCACTCTGACACGACTTATACAGCTATTGGGGGTTTGACGTTTACCAGCCCACTAGGCCCTATATGCGATACTCATAGACGAACGGACCAGACTGTTACGGATTTTGTCACTGTCAGGCTCAGTAGGGTTTCTGGATGAGTTCGCTCGTCAGCTTCCCTTCCAATCAATACATAGGCAACCGTTACATACAGCTAGTACCTCTGACGTGCTAGTGGTTATACCCAGTGCCAGTATATTGATGAGTCATTAGAGTTCCCTACAGAAATTTTCCCAAGTTCGGGCAAAACGTTGTAGAGGCTGTATGATTTTATGGCAGGGTTCGGAAAATGCACATGCCTTTACGCACGTGTCATTTTTCGGGCAGATAATACTGGTGGGCTATGGTTTAAGCCGGATCCGACTATTATACTGTGTATATATAATATCTTTGTCTCAGTTGCATTTGTATTCGGTCGTAATAAAAATACGGGTATGTTTATACTGTTACGGGGTTATCCTGAAATTCGTTTCAGAATCACTTTTGGAAGTTGCCAGTTTCCAGTTTTCTATCACCCGTATTTAACATTCGGTTAAATACGGATTTATCTTTTCTTCATGAGTGTGGAAGCTTCTAGAAGAGGTGACTAGGTTTAGTGTGTCATCACTTTGCATTAATGGTTTAATGACTCACTTGTTGCATTAAATGTTTTTTGCAAGGTGGAATTTGCATTAATGAGGTTTTGTTTGCATGAAGGATATTTTGATTAAGATCTTTTTCTTTATGGTTACCTCCCTTCCTCCTACACTCACCCCCACCTTCTTATAGTGGCCGCCCCCCCTCCTTGGATGAGGATTGATTCATTTAGCAAAAAGATTATGATAGTTTAGTTCATGGAAATTTCATATAGCTCAATTTCCATTTACCCGATTCCAAAAAGGCAACTTCATTAACCGTTCGTCCATAGCTTTGGACGTAACGAGACAAAGTGTTCTACTCATTCTCTATATCAATCTTGGTAATCTTTTTTGGCAAACTTGATGATCGAGTTGCCTCGGTTCATAGGCGGGAGCCCGTTTAAAGATCCGTCGACATGGTGCCACCTGGACGACGAGACCGGTGATCAAGGAGATCGGAGCAGCCGCAACAAAGCTTGGGATGATGGTTGAAGACCGAAGGACCCGGATCGTTCGGTATAACATTTCTATCCACTTTGTAGTTTTTAGTTTAGCGTTAATGGCAGATCCTAGGATATAGTATACGAAAGCGCCAGCTAAAAAGTTTTTGTTCCGCATTTTGGTGCCTGTTAGACGGCCGGGGAGCCACCGTGTACTTATAGGTAGCGACCATGTCACGCCTTAATCAAGATAATAATATGGATTTATTGACCGAACCCGCTTGTTATACGGAGCTGGGGAACGTTGGTCCCGCTCAAACTTATAATTGTTACAAGATCGAGCAGGATATTGGGGAATACCAGATTTTCTATGCCGTCCAAATGAAGAAAGTGCATGATGATGCATCTTCTTCGGGTGTGTTCATTACATAGAACTGTTTCTCTGTATCCTCTACGTCCTGAGTATTAGATACCGGATCAGGATCCCGCATATGTAATCTGTTACATCGGCTACAGAAAGGTAGAGAACTGAGAACGGGTGATAAGTTTCATGAGACAGAAAACGGTGCAAGTGTTGCAGCCAAGTCTGTTGGTCACTATCACCCGGTATTACCAGAATACATTGATTCTGAACGAATGTTATTAGATACCGAACCTGATATACAACATCATATCAGTCTCTTTATTAGTAAAGAAAGGATATAATTTTGTATTGTTGGATAATGTTTTGAACATTTCCTATATCAAGAGTTGATCGGTTCAGGCACGTTATCTAAAACCATTGACGTTCTAAATCAAACTACAGTTCTTAGTATACAGAACACATACGAGAGGAAGAGTTCAGAAATGAACGAATTCTTCTCGAGACATTGTAGACTAGGTCATATCAATGCGACCCGACTAGCTAAGTTACATTTAGATGCATATTTAAATCTGTTTAAATTTACATCTTGTGAAACTTGCCGGTCATGTCACAGAGATAAGATGACCACAGCTCCGTTTATTGGAAACAGAGAAAGAGTTGGTAAACTCTTGGGACTGATACATAGTGATGTATGAAGGTCCCCTGTCTGCAGATGCCAGGACTGGTTCTTTATACTTCCTTGCATTCAATGAGAATCTCTCAAGATTCGGACACATGTTCCTTTTGAAACACATGTCTGAAACTTTTGAGAAATTCGAAGAATGTAAGATAGAAGTAGAGAACCAATACGGGTAGAAGTATTATGTTCTATGATGAGATCAGGGAGGAGAATACTTGTGCATGGAATTCTTGGACTATTCTAAAGGAGAATGAGATTCACTCTCAGCATTACTCCTCCGTATACACCACAGCACAACGGTGTATCGGGGTGGAGCAATCACACCCTATGTGATAAGGTGTGCTCTATGATGAGTACAACTGAGTTACCTATTTCCTTTTGGGAGTTATGCACTTGGGAAGCTGCATACCTATTGAATTGGGTTCGAATCACCTACCACTCCATATGAGATATGGTATGGGATGAGCCCATCTCTTAAGCAAGTTAAGATTTGGGGTTGTCCGGCCTATGTCTAAAAGCAAAATCCGGACAAGCTCGAGGCAAAGTCAGTTCTGTAGAAGTTTGTTGGATATCCCAAGCATTCGCAAAGGAATATCTTCTACCTAACAGAGGAACAAAATATGTTTTGTTCCTCAACATACCACCTTTGTGAAAGGGAATTTCTTATGAAGAAATTAGTGGTTATGAGGTAGAACTAGAAGGAGTTCCATCTATACAAACTACAGCAGATGATTTGGTAGAACCAAAGGATTCAATAGGTTCCGACGAACCTCAGCCTCTCCACCGATCTAGCAGGGTTCCTCATCCGCCTGGGAGATACTTCGGTTTCTCGATGACAGTGGGAGCGAGGATTGCATCATGAGATGATGACCCAACTAGTTTCGAGCAGGCCATCGAGAGTGATGACTCTGTAAGAATGGATGGATGCTTAGCGATCCGAGATGGAATCCATGTACACCAACAGAGTATGGACTTTGGATGCTATATCTGAAGGGTTAAATCCCCATCAGGAGCAAGTATATCTTGAGAAAATTACTTGGTGTGGATGGAAAAGTTGAGACTTTCGAAGCTAGAATTATTAAAGGTTTTTCGTCATCGACCAGGCATGGATAATGATGAAACCTTTTTCCAGTGCCTGTGCTTAAGTCCATCCAGATCTTACTTGACATTGCTACATACCATGACCGCGATATCTGGTAGTTGGGTGTCATGACTGCTTTTCTAAATATTGATTTAGAAGAGAACGTCTATAAGAACACAGCCAGAGGGCTTCGTAAAAAGTGGGAGCAACAGAAACATGTGCAAGATGCTTTGTGTGATAAAACAGGCATCGCGGAGTTGGAACATCTGTTTTGATGTGGTAGTCAAAGAGTTTGACTTCATCAAAGTGGTAGATGAATCTTGTATATACAAAAAGGTAGTAGAGAGTAAGGTGAATATCCTCGTATTGTATGTAGACGACACACTCTTGATAGGAAAAGAGTTTCCTATGCTACGCACGGTCAATCTCCTCTTATCACAAGGATTCTCCAAATAGGATAAAGGTGATACCTCCTAAATCCTGGGTTTTGGATCTATGAGATAGATCTAAATGGATATTAGGATTCTCACTAGGTGTAGTGAGATGGTATCAGTTGATTCTAGGGAGAATCACTGGAAAAGTTCCAGGGGGATAAGGATGACTGAATGTCAGTCGCAGGCATTGTCTTTACCCTCAGTGGAGGGACGGTATGTTAGAAGAGTTCCAAGCTAGATACCGTGGCAAACTAGACGATAAAGGCTGGTGACATCGCTATCAAAGATACTACTAAAGAGGCAGTTTGGATGTATATTAGTTCATGAGATGAACTAGGTTCCTACCATTGTGTGACAATGGATGTGTGGTTTTGACCAAGGAACCCCGGTCCCATCAGTGACCCAGACATATTCCAAGGCAGTATCACCTGATCATGGAGATAGTTGATCTCCAGGGTGATCGAGTTTAGGAGAGTAGACTCAGAGGACAACACGGTGGATCCACTCACAAAGGCCTTTTCCCAGAGAGAGACTTATATGGGATGGTTAAGTACGAGATACTGCAACCACTGCTACAGAAAGCCCTAGTGCAAATGGGAGATTGTTAGTTATATGTATGACCAAGAGGCCATTACTGTACATGAGATGTATATTGTAGTGGATGCTGGGACATATATAGGTAGGACTTTCTTGCTCGACATGATAGTACGCTATCTGGTTGCTCTTTATCTTAACATGCATACTTGCTGTCTCTCTATTACATGTTGATAAAGCCCTTAGGATGTGTACTCGACTTCCAGGACTATGATGTAGATCATACTAGTGGGGCCTGGGTAGTCAATGAGTACATCCTTCAATGTTCTTAGTCGTGGGAATATCGAGACGGGGCATCGATATTCCAGAGTAGACTAGCGTATATCTTCTCGACCCATGTGATGGGCGATGGATTATCCCATATCCATTGGTGTTTGACATCAGAGACGGTATGCGGGTGCTCAGTGGAGACTGGGTACACTGAACGGACTCGCCGAGAACTCCCAGATGGTATTTTACCTCACGTCAGATGGCAGTTCTCTGGTGACACTGGTACAACTTAGTCTGTTGACCCGAGATCATCATAGAGTCTTGTGTGTCTCCCACTGTGCTTTGATTTCCACCCTACCACGGCTCTACTGAGTCGTGCAAACAGGTGGTTTTTGGGTACAGTCCTGATTCACATAGAGGCAATGAGCGATAGGAGGGGATTCGTCTCTCTCGGTATTGGGGGTTGATGTTGCGCTATGCTCGACTGGCCATAACTAGAAATCCCTGGCCAGGGTTGCAGTGATTTACTGGTAAGTGTTATCAGTAGTTTCACGCTTATTATGGACCTTACATCGGCATGACTTATCAAGCTACTGGGGTCTGACGTTTACCACCCCTAGGCGAGATATGCGACATATCAGACGAACAGACCGGACTGTGCGGTAAGTGTTACTGATTGGATTCGCAGGAGTGTGAGCAGGCTTGCTCGTTGATCTTCTGATCGCTCAATATCCGGTTGGCCGTTACGTTTAGAAGACCGCTTGCGGCTTATGGGTGATTGATATGATCACCACCTACTGCCGGCGTATTGACAAGTGTTTAGAGTCCTACACAGAGGTTTCCTTGCTCAAGCAAAACGAAATAGGAGCGCATATGAGATATGTGCGGGACCGAGAATAATACCAGTATGAGATACTGTATTCTATTCTCATGGTTTGTATCATTAGTCGGTTATATCAGATATGGCCGGGTTTCCGAATCAAGTGTTGATTCGATATATTGATACACTAGATATTAGTCAGTTATATGCGATATGACCGGATCGTTAAATCAAGTGTTGATTTAATGATTTAATGTATAATTATATATTTGATATATTACTTTACATTAACTAGTATTTGTTCACTTAAGATTGACTTTCTCACTTTATGTGCATAAGTTGTATATGCGATATATGTTTGTGCACTAGTTTGCATCATGATTGATGATACATGCAAACATGGTTGGGTGGGTGACATACACCATGTTAATTATAATTTAGGTTTTTATTTATCTTTATTATTCAAAATGGTGGCTTCTTTTTTCATGGCTTGAAGCTTTATGAAGCTTGAAGCAACTTTGACAAAGTCTACTCATTTTGTCTTGATTAAGATATTCATTAACCGAACCATTATAATTAACTATGGTTTAGTCTCTACAAAGGTTAGCTCACCCATGGTTGCATTATGATAGACTTCACTTGATTATTCTTTTTACATAATTCATTCTTATTCTTTTCTTCTTCTTCCTCTTCTTCAAGTGTAGAAAAGCTTTCTACAATTTTTCAAGTGAAGATTTAGAGTGAGAAACCCAAATCCAAAGTGAACCCACTTCCTATTTCATCATCCTCTACTACTTGCCATTTAGTTTAGGGTGTTCTCTTCACAAAGTTCTTGACCTAGTGAAGATGGAGCTTGAATTTGAGTCTCCTCGACGTAGATCATCTTCGGCCTCGAAGTCAACGACCTAGCCCGCTCATTTCTTCGAGGAAACCATCACTCGAGCCCGGGATCTCGATGATCGCAGCAAGGGACGTCAACACGGAGATTTAGAAGTGAAGGACCGGATCTACAAAGGTTGTAATCCCTTTCACTTATTGTTAAAGTTGTTTACTTTCTAGTTTTCGCATAATCTCTAGTATACGATCTTGGTTACGGTTGTTCGGCACGGCTAATTTTTTGAATCGGCCATGGTAGATGCATTGTAGAACCTTGTTAGAGTGCCTAGGAACCCTACAAAGGAACCCAGATCCCATCAGCGATCCAGCATATTCTAAGGCGATATCACCTGATCCGAGAGATAGTTGATCGCCGGGAGATCGAGGTCAGGAGAGTTGACATGAAGAACAACACGGCGGATCCACTCATGAAGGCCATACCCTAGATACAATTTGAGAGACTCTTCGGGATGTTGGGTATAAGATACTACAACAACTGGCCTTAGTGCAAAAGGGAGATTGTTAGTTATATGTATGACCTAGAGGCCATTATTGTACATATGATGTATATTATAGTGGATGCTTGGAAATATATAGAGAGGAATTTCTTGCTCGACATGATAGTATGCTATCTGGTTGCTCTTTGTCTTAACATGTAGACTTGTATTGTGATGCTGTCTTGCTCTCACAAATTGATAAAGCCCTTAGAATGTGTACTTGACTACTAGGACTATGATTGAGATCATACTAGTGGGGCCAGGGTAGTCCACAAGTTCATCCTTTAATTGTTCCTAGTCGAGGGTGTATCGAGACAGGGCATCGATATTCCCGAGTAGACTAGCGTATACGCTTCTTGACCAATATGATGAGCGATGGATGATCCCATATCCATTGGTGTTTGCCATCAAAGATGGTATACGGGTGCTCAGTGGAGACTGGGTACACTGAACGGGACTCGCCGAGAACTTCTACTTGGTATTATACCTATCGTCAGATAGCAGTTCTTTGATGACACTGGTACATGTTAGTCTGTAGACCTGAGATCGTCATAGAGTCTTGTGTGATTCCCACTGTGCTTTGATTTCCACCTCACCGCGTTCAAGAGAATGTGAAAAATGGTGGTTTTTGGGTACAGTCCCGAATCACATGGAGGCATTGAGCGATTGGAGGGGATTCGTCTCTCCAGGTCTTGGGGGTTGATGTTGAGCTATGCTCGATTGGCCATAACAGGAAGTCCCTGACCAGGGCTGATACAGAGATCTACTGGTAAGTGTTATCAGTAGTTTCTCGACCCGTTATGAGCCTCACATCGGAATGACTTATCGGTTACTGGGGTCTGACGTTTACCACCCCAAGACTAGATATGCGACATATCAGATGAAGAGACCGGACTGTACGGTAGTGTTACTGATAGGTTTTGCGGGAGTTTAGACAAGCTTGCTTTTTGATCTTCTGATCGCTCAATACCCGGGTAGCCGTTACGTCCAGCTAGTACCGCTGACGGCTTGTGGGTGACTGATATGATCATCACCTACTGCCGGCATAGTGACGAGTCTTTAAAGTCCTACACAGAGGTTTCCTAGCTCAGGCGAAACGAAATAGAAGAACATATGTGATATGTGAGGGATCGAGATTAATACGTGTATGTGATACCGTATTCTATTCTCGCGATATGTGATATCGGACGGTTATATGTGATACAGCCGGGTTATCGAATCAAGTGTTGATTCGATAAGTTGATACATATGATATTAGTCGGTTATATGTGATATAGCCGGATTATTAAATCAAGTGTTGATTTAATAATTTAATGTATAATTGTATATTTGATATACTAATTTAGATTAACTAATATTAGCTCACTTAATCATTTCTTTATCTCACTTATGCATTTAATATATATATATATATGTGATATATATTAATTGTGTTTCTTTTTGTGTCATGCTTGATGCCACATGCTACATGGGTGTATGAGACTCACACCATCCTTATGATAATGTAGGGTTTATTTATTTCAAGTAAATAAAAAATTAGTTGGAAATTAAGCACATGGCTGAAGCTTGTAGAACCTTGTGGAACCATTGACTTAGTCCACTAATTTGGTTTTACCTTAGATATTTATTAACCTAACCATTATCTAAAATCATGGTTATGTCTCTACATGAGTTATATGAGATATTTCTCACCCATGGTTGTCATAACATTATTCTATTCATCTTCTTTTTCATCAAGAGTTAGCTCTCAAGGTTTTTGAGAGGTGAAAAAAATTTGTGAGAAAATTAATTCTAAAGTGAGCAAAAATCCTACTTCATCATCCTCTACTAGACTAGACATTTAGTTTAGGGTGTTACCTTCACTAATTCTAAATTAGTGAAGAGGTAGCTTGAGTTGGTGTCTTCTCGAAGTAGATTAACTTCGGCCTCGAAGACTTCTAGAAAGCTTGTTCCTTTCAACTTGTGGAGCCATTCAAGAGTCCGAAAGATCACTACTTGGAGCGAAGGGACTGCTACACGGAGCTTTTGAAGTGAAGGACCGGTCTACAAAGGTTGTATTCCTTATTCACTTAGATGTAAAGTTGTTTACAAGCATGTATTGTCTAATTCTCAAATTAAGATTCTAGGGTTAGGGTTGTTTAGCATGGCAAATTTTTGAAAACGGCATGGTCGATGCCTCCTGAAACCTTGTTTTCGTGCTAGGTCACCCTATATAATGAAGATCATGTAAGTGCACGGCGGCGCCCCGGCCGTCGATCCGACGCCGGAAACGCGGAAACGAAAAACATTGCGAAACTTGCAAACCGGCACCACCGCGCACTTTTAACCCGGATCGGGCCATTAACCTAGCTACTAGCAAACTACAAGATGGGAAGAGAGATATACCGAGCGATCCGTGTCCTTCGGTCTTCTCGTCGTCGTCCCGATCTCCCGCGGAATCTCCGTTCGTCAACTCCTCGTCGAAAAGGGCACCACGTAGCCGATTTCTATTATGGGCTCCCACCTCTGGACCGAGGCAACTCGGGCGCGAAGTTGGCTAGCCGACGCATCCAAGGGTACTGTAGGTGTAGTGTAGTAGCTTGTCTCTTTGGGGTTTATGAAGTTGCCTTGTATGGAGGAATAGAATGAACTTTTTGAGAGAGGTGAGGGATTTTTGTAGCAAGCATAGAAAATGAAATGAGATGAATGATTAATTTTCCCACTCTCACAAAAATGATCCTCTCTCTTCTCTCTCCCACCAAAGTGGCCGGCCTCTCCAAAAAATGGTGGATGAATAATTGATGGATTAAAAACATATACCAATATGTGAAGATAATGATCAAATTATCTCACATCTAAAACCAAATCAACTCTCATCACAAACCCATCATAATAAATGCAAATGAAGTGATAAGAAAGGAATCTCATGATGATGAAGCCACAAATGCAAGAAACCCTTCACAATAAGTTATTTGCAAACTAGCAAATAACCTCCTCCATCGAAAAGTCCGGCCGTGAAGAAGCAAAGGAAAAGCTGCCGGAACGGAATGCAAACTGGAAACTTCAGAAAACTGATCCCGTAATAAATTAAAGGAAAACCCCGCTACTGCATATAAATGCCCGCATTTGTATTCCCACTGAATACAAATGCAAAGAGACAAAACAACACTGTCTAATACTAGGATCCGGTTTAAACCAAAGCCGGCTAGTAAAAACCGTCCGATCACGATTCGTGCAATACCGCACGTATCCGATCGAACCCTGCCATATCTCCATACGGCCTCTACAGCATTTCGCCCAAAACTTGAGTAACTGTATGTGGGGGACTCTAAAGACTCGTCAATACTATGGCTGTGGATTTAACCACTAGCACGTCAGAGGTATCAGCCATACGTGACGGGCCACCAGCTGTTGACCAAAAGGGACGTCGATGAGCGAACTCATCCTGACACCCTACTGAGCCTGTCAGTGACAATATCCATACAGTCCGGTCCGTTTGTCTATGAGCATCGCATGGCGGGCCTAGGGGTTTGGTAAAAGTCAGATCCCCAAAAGCGGTACAAGTCGTGTCGGAGTGTAGCCCAGAACACCCTGAGATACTACTGGAATACCTACCAGTAAATCTCTTGCCGTGGCCAAGGACTTCGTGTAATGGCTCTCCTAGACACAGCGCGACCTCACCCCCAATACCGGGAGAGACGAACCCCTGAAGATCCGCTCACTGCCTCCATGTGGCTCGGGATTGTACCCAACTAAAACCTTTTTGCACGTCTCCTTTGAGCGTGGTAGGGTAGTAATCAAAGCACAGTGGGAACTCACACGAGACAAATGACGATCTCAGGTCGATGAACTAACCTGTACACATGTAACCTGGGAACTGCTATCTGACGTCTGGTATAATCCCAACTAGCAGGTTCCCGGCGAGTCCTGTCCAGTGTACTCATATCCCAATGAGCACCTGTATACATCTTAGGTGATCCAACTGACACCAGTGGCTTGTGAGACCGGCCACCGCCCCTCGTCGGGGTCTCGACTCTATATACTAGTCTACTCTGGAGAATCGATGCCCTATCTCGAAACTCTCACGACTAGGGACCTTTTAAGGATGTGCTTATAGACCCCAGCTCCCACGTATATGATCGCCGTCATACTGCTGGTAGTCAAGCAAGAATTCTAGGGGCTCTATCAACGTGCAATAGTGACCTGTAAGGTCACCTAAAGCAGTACACGATGATAAAGATAAACCAGATAGCATACTATCATCTTGAGTAAGACTGTCCTACCGGGATATGTCCTCCCTCAATCATTGCAATCACGTGCCTGTGATCCAATAATTGACTCTAAGGGCACTATCTCCAACAATCTCCCACTTGCACTCAAGGCTAATTATTGCGATGTCGCATACTCACAGCCCGTGTGATACCGAACACCCAACTCCTCTACTAGTCAGTCTCACAAAGCTCGTTTGCGAAACTATTGCGTTCGAGGAATAGCCTCAGTGAGTGGATCCGCTTTGATGTTTCTTTCTATGTCTCTCTTTATCTCATGTTCGCGGAGAAAACCATCTTCCGAAATGAGCAATACCTGTCTTAGAATGTCTGGATGTCTGATGGGACCTAGTTCATAAACGAACTCCAAATCCAAACTTCTTAGACTGTATCATCAACTGAACTTAATCAGTATCCTGCGCCATGCCTTCCCTCAGTATCTGCTTGGATCACCTGTCCAAAATACTGCCCCTCATCAGAGGGAAAACTATGATTCTGACAGCCACTCTGTCATCCAGGTCACCTTGGAAGCCTGGAACGATAACCGTCACCTGAATGAGGCTGACGTTATCATATCCCTAGAACATCAACTTATGTTCTAAAACTGCTTCCGAATATTTCTCCAAGACTGGATTAACATCCTGTCTGGAGAAACCACTGTGTGACAACCAAAGTATAACCGATCGTAGTATATCACTTCTTACTCTGTGTATGTCATCCAAATACCAGGACATCACACCCTACTACCTTCTTAACAGATCCATCCCCTATTCCGATGAAGTCAAACCTATGACTGTCACATCAGAAATAGATGATCTATCTCTGCTATATCTGCTTTAGTCTATAAATAGACATAAGCCACCAGTTCACCAATGCTTCCGCTGCTCCCATTGACCATGACAACCCTCTGGCAGAGTCATATAGACGTACACTTCTAAAGCTAGTTCAGAACGACGCTATACCCATTCTCCTGCTGGGTCTCACAGTCTGGAACAACAGCAATGGCAAGTCTGGGTAAACAAGAACCTCCCTGTCACCGTCCTTGAGGCTACCGGAGTACCTCTCGGGTGCCTGAGATTACCCACCATATCTGCAGAGTGGCCAATGGAATATCAAATACAGATTGAATCTTTAGGTTCTTTATCAAATCTTCAGTAATCGTTTGCGGTTCTGGAATCACTTCCAGTTCTACCATACTCCCACAACTGTTTTCTAAAAAAAATCCATTTTTATTAAAACTGTGGCGAGTCAAGAACAATATTACTATTGATCTACCAAATGGTAGAAAGTCAACCCTCGTCATAGCCTGGGTCAACCCACAATCAGCCATTACAGAAATGTGCCTAGAGTTATCCAGAGTCTGGTTTTAAGCATAAGCAAGACAACTCTCCGTACCTTAACATCGTTAAGATATGAACTGTTCTATATCCAATATAGAAGTAGAGGCACTGATTTAATTGGAACCAGATTAAAATCACGCAACTGTCTCCAGTGCATGTCAACTAAATGGAAAGAGGCCGATCAGCGTTACTCAACTTAGGAATGCTTCCAATTATGAGTAACCTGAAAGAGAAGCAAGTTCTCTTAATCATTACTATCAGCTGAATACCATACACAAGTATCTACATCTTCGATTACCTTGAAGAATCCCGATACTTACAACTCCTGGTTCTCTACTTTATTCATACACCTATAACTTCTCAAAACTTAGACCCTGTGTTTCTACGAAGCATCTGTCTAAGAACTAGAGAAGTCATAAGTAAACCGAATACAGTACGAGGACCAACCCCTCTGTCCTAATGGATACTGGACAACATACAATACTCTGTATAAGTCCTCTAAGTCTAACGACTCATTGACTGTGTATCGTAGGTTGAAAACTGTACTTATGGTTAAGAAGAATTACACCGCTGTTTAATGCTCCTTACCTAACTATCCACTGATATAGGTAAATGTCATAGACATAATTTCAGAAAGGTATATCTCACTTCATAAAAATGAACGTACAGATATATCAATTTGAAATTGGTGCATAACGACGGATATTCAAAACCAAATATTCGCCGTCCGGCGAACAACCCAGGTGACTTCCTCAAATATCACCAATTACAACGAATTCCGATATAATGAGGATGATCACCTAATTCCCAATAAATTACTCCCACTCATCATCTGTAAAACTATACAGATGTGAGAATCATACCTGGTAAATACATACCCTGGAGCAAGTGTTTAATTGGGAAATCAGTTTTCTTTTAACAGTACACAGTGAAACTGAAACATTGAAATGTTTCGATGGGGTATTCGGGTATTCCTAGTAATGCCTCTTCCATTATCCAAATTCACAACTGTAACCGTGTATTTCTTTGCCACCTCTCCAAATCCCTTTATATGTCTTTAGTCATTACCTTCTGCACACACCTTTAGGCCAAATGGTTTTCTTCCTTCCCTACCGTTCGGCACCAGCCTATGGTTTGGAAGAAGACTATCCAATAAGCATAATGGGTGTACTGTCCTAGTCCTAGGAACACTCGCAATGCCAGAGAAGGTGAAGATAAAAGACACCTGAATAAACCTTATTCCTATTTCTCCTGAACCAGAATCCATCCCCGAACTGGAACAAGTTCCTTTCGAGTTCGTATATAACCATACGATAGATTATCCAAATAACTGTGGATCTTCGTAGTGATACGGAGTGTCCTAGAGAAATACAAAGGTGAAGTGGGAGTGGTAATGAAATACTTGGTTTGGTCGTGAATATCAGTCGCAATTTACTTTGCCCTCCTTCTAATCCCTTTCTTTGTCTTAACTTAATACCTTCTGTACACCGTTTAGGCTAATTGGTTTTCTTTATTCCCTACCGGTCGGCACCTGCCTATGGTTTGGAAGAAGACTATCCAATTTGCGTAATAGGTGTACTGTCCTAATCCAAGGAGCACTCGCAACCTGAGAGAAGGTAAAAGGAAAAGACAACTGAATAGTCCTATTCGTTTTCTCCAGAACCAGAAACCATCCTCAAATAAGTTCCTTCGAGTTCGTATATAACCATACGATGGTTTTGTCCAATGGAAGTGAACGTTCGTAGTAATACGGGGTGTCCTGGAGAAAAGGGTAAAAGTAGGAGTGGCAATGAGGTATGCAACTCAGACAATCCAAAAACTAGTCTTATAAGAAGGTTCGGTTAATCTTGGTCACTGAGTCATAGTATAGGGCCGGGTCAATGGTCGCTGCCAAAGAGAGAGAGAAAAGAAACACTCAGCGTGCACTCTAACCTAGATCAGAATGGTTATCACTTTATCTAATCTGGAAACCTCCCACTGTAACGTCAAATTCTTCCCTAAACCTGAAAGAAGAATTAGTCGGGATCACCCGAGGAGTAAACCAACTCATCAGTGGGAATCGGGATCCAACTATCATCGCATGATAAAGTGACGGAATCTGCTCACGTTATCATGCTCCAGAAGGTATGCGCATATCTGGCAAGTTTCACTTTCTTTAGAAACTCCTGATGTGGATTTCTGCCCCATGCTCTTATGACCTTGACTTTGGCCAACATATCATAAGTCACATGTCAAGTTCTACCCATCATTCTCCAGGTTAATTTGAACCCACCCGTACATACCCTTGACTTTGGCCAAAATAGTAGTACGATTGTCCCAAACCAACGCATCTATCTAGCTGCATATGAATACCCAATAGCTACCAATCACTGTGCCTTGACTTTGGCCAACATACACAGCTTGAATACTTATAACTATTCATATGAAACGACGGAGGGCTACGAATGGTTTCTGGCGAAAACGTTTAACGTAATGAACTTGATATCGTTGAAGGAACTGATAGCTTTATAAAAATATAGTGACGAAAACCTTTGCTAAAGAGGTCAGTCCCGGTGAAGGGATCTCGGCTCTTTCCCCGTAAGATGGGGTGCAGGATATTCCAACCGAATACCACGATCCAAAGCAAAAGTAAACGGCTATATTGAAGTTATTGCTCTGACGCAATCTTCTATCCAAGGGGTCACTCCCAGTGAAGGGATCTCGGCCCTTGCCTCGTCGACTGAGGTGCTGGATATTCATAACCGAATACCACTGTGCAAAACAAAAGAGAACGTCCTTGCAATAACAGCTTTTTGAAAAGTGTTCCAACAACATCAGAATAGGTTTGTTTATCTTGCATTGATCCGAATCAACGCAGTCCCATTGTAGCGTCTTGAAAAGTCGTTTTGGTGTTTTCCTGAAATTCGGTGAAAATTCGGTATTTTTCCGAAAACCGTCTTTCTTGTTATTTTGCAGTTTAGGGCTAATTATACCTAAAATGGATAGGTAATTGCTTGTTTTTAGTAGCTAATGAGTTAATTATGAAATTCTGGTCGTTTAAAAAATTTCCCTAATTTTTCAATTTTTTAATATTATTTTAAGCCGATAAGAAAATACATTAAATTAGCGATAAATACAAATTTTTCCGGGCTAATTTTAATCTCTAAAATTATGATAATTAAAATCTAGTGATAACGTAAATTTTTAGTAATTTATTTTGATTTTTAACAAATTTTTATGATATGAAACGAATTTATTGAATTTTGAGCTAAAACTTGCAATTTTTGACTTGTAGGGGGCCTTTTTGCATAAAATTTCTTTTGTAAAACCCCTCTCTCTTTTTCCTCATCCCTAGGACAGCCCCACCTTGTGCAAGTCCAGAAATTTCTGGCCTCATTTCCTTGGTTGCTTTCTTGAGTTGATTTAGTTAGCTTATGGCTTTATTTTAATTATAATGAATAAGGTATGGTGCATTTGACTTTGGAGACTTGACCATTGACTTTCCCCACTCACCCACACCCCTCCCCCTTACCTCCTATGGCCGAAACCTGAACCCTCTCTTCTTCATCTCTTTTCTTTTCATTTTTCTTCAATTTTCTTCAAAAAACCACATCAAAATCCATAATTAATTCAAAAATCCAAACAAAATCCTTATGCTATCATTATCCTTAGCCATTCTTGCTTGAATCTTGGAGCTAGGAAGCCATCCTTAGAGGCAAATCACTTGATTGATCCATAGATCTTGAGGTATAAATTCCATCAAGTTACTTTCTTTTTTTTGCTAAATTCCTTTAATTGCATGGTTTAGTGTTAAAAGTTAGCTAATTTCTAATCTTGTTCTTTTTTTAAAAAGAGTAGTTTGTTTAAATTAGAGTTTTGAAGCCATGATAGTTAATTAGATTGTTTTATAGTTAATCTAGTTGTTAATTAACTAATCTATATGGTCACCTTGTTTATGTAGTCTTCAATTATGCTAATTTAGTTAATTTTAGAAGTGTGATTTGGTTATAAATTGTTGTTTTAGGATTTTCAAGAGAGGGTTTATGTATGGATTGGGTTGTGAAGCATGATTAGTGAGTTGATTAAGGTTTAGAAACCATTATTTAGTTGATTAAACCTAATTTATTATCTAGTTGTTTTGCTAACCTAATCTAGAAGGTTAACTTGCTAATTGGGCTTGAAATTAGTGTTAGTTAAGTTTTTCTAGTATGGATTTTGATTTGCAATTGCTTTTGAGAAAAATCAAGAAAGGGTTGGTTGTGGAATTTAGGTTTTGGAGCATGGTTAATGTGTTGAAATTTTGTGTAGTGGTTATCTAATGGTGTGACTTGGGTGATTATGCTAGATTGTAGTCGTTTTGTCGCAAATCGGCGATTTTTGCACCGATTTTGGAATGCAAATGCTTACTAGTTTTGTTATAAAATTATGTGATGGATTATTTTCGACATCTTGATGATTGTGTTGGCTTATCCTATGACGTTTAGGATGCGTGTGTGCGGGTTTTTGGGTAGTCGGGTTTTAGTTTTGCCGGACGACCAAATCGGCGTTTTTTTGGCAGTTTTTGCGATTTTCGCGTGTGTTCCGCACACTTTGTGCACGTTGTACCTAGCTAGCGAACGTTAGTAGTTTCGTTTGGGTTTTGCGTCGTTCTTGATATGTAACCTTATGTTTGGTATTGATGTTAATTCCAGGTTCGGTCGCGGAGACGTCAGACGCGGCGCGAAAGGGGAAAGCGGTGATTGGACACAGCTAGCCAGGGATTCCGGTGAGTAGATGTAATATCTACGGGGGACTATCGTTGGATGGCGCAAGCCACCCGATAGTTTTAGTAACTTACAAGACCCTTAGTGATGTTAGTAATTAGGGGTGAAATACTTAGTTGACTATTTGCTGCATCCATGCATTATATTGACATACCTATACGAAACCATTTTATAGGACACCTGCACCATTGCCAGGGTTTTTATATGCAGCACGAGCACTATTCATGCTTACACACACACCCTGGTAATTGCCATGCCACCATACTAGATAACATCTAAATTTAAACCTTTTACTAATTGATACTTAAACTTGTGCTATTGCCTTTAATTCCTTAAAATGAAACCGTAGAATTGCTATTCATGTGCATGTACTTCATCATATTAATTGTTCATGCTTAATCCATTAATTACACATCGCAACTTGATTATTGACACCATATGCATTCATTATCATTGATATATGCACTTATGAGGACTTCTTGAGATTTTATGATATTTCTGGATTTCGGGGGAAAGCCGCAAAATTTATAAACTTATTATATTTTTAAAACATGTAAATTGCGGTTTTCTAGTGATGTAAGTGTCGTCCACCATGAGTTTGCTGTGGATTTGGAAATCCGTGTCGAGGAGTGGAGGAACCGGCACGGGTACATGGTGGGCCCGGTAAGGTACCCCGGGGCAAGAGGAATGTGGTGATGACGTTGAGCCTGGCAGGGGACGAATTACCTACCGGTGACTGTTTGGGACGGCGGATATCCAGAGGATACCGACCGTGGCCGCTAGATGATGAGATATTGATATTTGAGATGGGTCAGCCGGACGGCTGAGGCCAGAGATACATTTATGAGATTTGAGACAGCTTTTGGGTGTCGTTGCTGGACACCGGTTCTCGTCAATTCTTTGAGTATTATGCTGGCATTCTGAAAGAGTTTCAAAAACAAAAAGAGATAAAATGTTTCTTATATATACCTATTGAGACCTCAGATTTTCATGTTGCATACATATTAGTACACTGATGTTGTATACACACCTGCTAGTGCATCCCGTCATACCTGTATTTTAGATGCTAGGATGCTTGTGTGCATGCATACGATAGCCTTTGTAGATGTTATTTATTACTCACGAGTTGGCAACTCACCCCTGTTGTGCCATAGTCTTTTGCAGGTCCGCTCCGTCAGTTCAGTAGCGGCGGGCGCACTTGTCCTTTTTCCTCTTTTGCCTGAGCTCGAGATTTGCTCATAGGTGGGTTATGTTATTATTTTGTACCACCTTGTATATTCTTGTATCTAGTGTACTCCATCTACTGTTTCTACCAGATTTATTGTATATTGACCTAGAGATGAGACTGTGAGGTTTGGGGACTTTTATGCTGTATTTTGGGGTCGAGCTCACTTGAGTCGACATGATGTTTTCTTATGCTTTATTATGATTATTATGCTTGCTGTCATTTACATTGCGTGGGATTTGTGACCGCCTTGTGGTGAAGAGCTAGCTCCCGCTTGGGGATGCCCTATTTTGTTGGATTCATGTATATTTTTGTTGTACCCATTTTGGGGGCCAGTATTTACAAAGGAGACTCTGCCGAAATTTTCGGAAAAATTGGTATTGTTTTTAAAAATGGTTTTACATGACTTATTTGATAAACTCGCTTTCAATTGATTGGGTTTTCTTCACTCTTTTGCTTAATTGGTTTTGTTTTCTGGGCTTTGGCTTACTTACTTTACGGATGTCTTTAGACGTTTCGTAAACTTAAGTGCCAGTCACGTTCCGTACCCTGCGGGTCGTGACAAAGTTGGTATCAGAGCGATAGGTTTTACCTTTGTGAGTGTAGGATGACCCTTGGTAGATGGAGTAAGTGACTTAAGCAGGGTAACGTAGCGTGCGTATGTCCGCGGCATACTTACGATACGGTACTCTGCCTAAGTGACTTTAGGATATACTTGCTTGAAAACTTCCTTCTTCAATTCCGTGTATCCTATGATCCTATTACACTGTCCTTACTATCCGTTTTCCTGTAACAGCCACTATGCCGCCGAAGGCTACGAGGGCACAGAGGGCTGCCGCCAGAGGCGAGATTCGAGCTGGCTCGTCCGAGACTAGGACTGAGCAGGGTGGTATGCCTACGCCGCAGGGACAGACCGATCCACCTTCCCCAGGCCGTATGGATAGGCTCGAGACCGGTATGGAGGAGTTGCGACAGATGATGGGAGGCATGCAGGAGCTACGTCAGATGGTAGGATCCCTAGTTGCAGCCAGTCGTACACCGAGGCCGGATGACGTACCTATTACATCACAGACGACCATGATACCTGCTCCTACTACTACCACCGTGGCCATTCCGGTTTCACTACAGGATTTCATGAGGCTGAGACCTCCAGTATTCACCGGCACCGAGACAGCGGAGGACCCACAGGCGTTCCTTGACAGTTTAGCCAGGATCAGCCGTTCGCTGAGATGTTCGGATGATCGATGGGTAGAGCTTGCGAGTTTCCGACTAGAGGGTCTCGCGCAGACATGGTGGGAGTCAGTCTTGAGAGGTCGAGCTGCAGGTCTGCCGCCTATGACTTGGGCCGAGTTTACAGCGGTCTTTCTAGCCCGTTTCCTTCCAGAGAGCGTTCGTGACGCCAGAGCTCGCAGCTTCGAGGCCTTAGTCAAGACACCTGGGATGACGGTGTCTGAGTATGACATCCAGTTTACACAGTTATCCCGATATGCTCAGTATTTGGTGGATACCGAGGAGAAGATGGTGAAGAGGTTCGTACAGGGACTTGATGCCCAGCTATATCTTGCCATTGGCGCCCAGCACTACGACACTTATTCAGCTGCTATGGATACGGCATTGCGGATGGATACACGCATATCACAGACTTCGGCCGTTTCTGGACCGAAGAGGATGCGCACCGATGTACCGTCTCAGAGGCAGCGCGCCAGATTCTTTCCGAGAGATAGGCCTGGCAGAGGATTTGGGCGGGGACAGTTATATGGTTCTTATCCCCAGGGGCAGCAGCCGTCGCCAGGATGTTTTGGGTGCGGGAGTCTGCACCATCTTGTCAGAGACTGTCCGGTGAGACGACAGGGAGCAGCGACAGTTCCGCATGTGACCCTACCACCATCACCACCCCCTCCTCAGAGAGCCCTACTTCCAACCCCAGGCGATGCTCCACGCCAGTTAGGTGCACCCAGAGGCCGTGGACGCGGCGGTCCTGTTCAGAGAGGACGAGGAGGCAGAGGCCGAGGACGAGGTCAGCTCGCTATCGGTGGAGGACAGGCCTGAGTTTTTGCTTTGACACCGCAGGATGCGCAGGCATCCAATGCCGTTGTGACAGCTACCTTGCCAGTTTGTTCTTTCGACGCACGGGTATTATTCGACCCAGGTTCCACACATTCGTACGTATCTACACACTTTGCACCGATGTTGGGCCGTGAGTCGTCGTCGTTAGATCAGCCGCTTGTTGTTGTTACTCCGGTAGGCGAGTCGTTTGTCGCTCGGTTTGTATTTCGTTTGTGTTCCGTTCGTATCGGGGAGAGGGATTCATCAGTTGATTTGATACTCCTCGATATGTTGGACTTTGATGTGCTTCTGGGCATGGACTGGCTGGCCACTTGTTATGCTTCGGTGGACTGCCGTGAGAAGGCAGTCAGATTTAGCTTTCCGGGATAGCCAGTCCTTGTTATTCAGGGAGACCGCAGTGTCACCCTTCCCAGCTTAATTTCGTCTCTTCGCGCTGGTCAGCTCTTGCGGAAGGGATGTCAGGGATTCTTAGCGTCTATTTGTGATACTCGAGCTGCAGAGGTTCCGTTAGACCGGGTCCCAGTAGTTTGTGAGTTCCCTGATGTTTTCCCTGATGAGCTACCAGGGCTACCGCCTGAGCGCGATGTTGAGTTCTGCATTGATTTGATTCCCGGTTCGGGGCCTATTTCTATACCTCCTTATCGGATGGCCCCGGCAGAGCTTCGAGAGCTGAAGGATCAGTTGCAGGATTTGTTAGATAAGGGGCTTATTCGACCTAGTGTTTCTCCGTGGGGTGCTCCGGTCCTGTTTGTCAAGAAGAAGGATGGAAGTTTGCGCTTATGTATCGACTACCGCCAGCTGAACAAAGTTACCGTTCGGAACAGATATCCGTTGCCGCGCATTGATGATTTGTTCGACCAGCTTCAGGGTGCGGGGTATTTTTCGAGGATCGGCTTGCGATCAGGATACCATCAGCTGCGAGTTCGACAGGAGGATATACCGAGGACAGCTTTCCGCACGCGCTACGGCCATTACGAGTTTTTGGTGATGTCGTTCGGACTCACCAACGCCCCGGCAGCATTCATGGATTTGATGAACCGTATATTCAGGCCGTATCTTGACTTGTTCATCATCGTGTTTATCGACGATATCTTGGTGTACTCCCGGAGCAGAGAGGAGCACGAGCAGCACTTGCGGATTACGTTACAGACTCTGAGGGAGCACCAGCTGTTCGCGAAGTTCTCTAAGTGTGCATTCTGGCTGGACAGCGTCGGATTCTTGGGTCACGTGGTTATGAGAGACGGCATTTGTGTGGACCCGAAGAAGATTGAAGCTGTTCAGCAGTGGCCCCGACTTACATCGGTTACTGAGATCCGTAGTTTTCTAGGCTTGGCGGGCTACTACAGGCGTTTTGTTCAGGACTTCTCCCGTATAGCTGCACCGTTGACCGGTTTGACCCGGAAGGGAGTTCCTTTCGTCTGGACAGAGGAGTGCGAGCGCAGTTTTCAGCAGCTACGGACTTGTTTGACTACGGCACCGGTATTATCTTTACCTTCGGGATCAGGCGGATTTGTTGTCTACTGTGATGCTTCGCGAGTGGGATTAGGATGCGTATTGATGCAGCATGGCCGGGTGATCGCTTATGCTTCTCGGCAGTTGAAGAAGCATGAACAAAACTACCCCACTCATGATTTGGAGATGGCTGCAGTGGTCTTTGCACTGAAGATTTGGCGACATTACCTATACGGCGAGTCGTGTCAGATATTCACCGATCACAAGAGCTTAAAGTACATATTTCAGCAGCGAGACCTGAACCTCAGACAGCGTCGTTGGATGGAGTTGGTGAAAGACTACGACTGCGAGATCTTATATCACCCCGGCAAGGCAAATGTGGTGGCAGATGCGTTGAGTAGGAGGCCCGGAGGTAGTCTATCCTTTTTGCGCGCAGTTCAGAGGCAGTGGTCAGCAGATTGGCAGATGTTATGCGACAGCCGAGTTGAGTTCGAGTTCACTCAGACAGGGGGACAGCTCGCGCATGTTCGTGCACGCCCACAGTTGCTTGACCGTATATATGAGGCACAGCGCAGTGACGACCGTTGTTCAGAGATCATGGCACAGTTGGGACAGGGCAGATTTTCCGAGTTCGTGGTTGACGATCAGGGGATTTTACGATATGGATCTAGACTGTGCGTACCAGATGCTGATGGATTGCGGCGCGACATTCTTGAGGAGGCACACCGATCAGTGTATAGTGTCCACCCCGGTTCCACCAAGATGTACCATGATATGAGAGAGACCTACTGGTGGGACGGGATGAAGAGGGACATTGCGGAGTTCGTTTCGAGATGCCTGACTTGTCAGCAAGTCAAGGCCGAGCACCAGAGGCCCGCAGGAGAGCTACAGCCGTTACCCATTCCAGAGTGGAAATGGGAACAGATTTCGATGGATTTCGTTGTGGGTCTACCCAGGACCAGTCGAGGGTACGACTCCATCTGGGTGATCGTAGATAGATTGACGAAAGTGGCTCACTTCCTTCCAGTGAAGACGACTTTCAGCTTCGCTCAGTATGCTCAGCTCTATATTGACGAGATCGTGCGACTACATGGCGTACCGACTTGTATCGTGTCAGATCGAGGCACTCAGTTCACCAGCCGACTTTGGCAGAGATTTCAGGAGGCTTTGGGCACTCGTTTGAGTTTCAGCACAGCGTTTCATCCGCAGACAGACGGACAGTCAGAGCGGACCATTCAGACTCTCGAGGACATGCTCAGAGCGTGCGTTTTAGACTTTGGTGGTAGCTGGGATCGTCATTTACCTCTAGTGGAGTTCTCCTACAACAACAGCTTCCAGGATACTATTCAGATGGCACCTTTCGAGGCATTGTATGGGAGGAGATGCAGATCGCCCGTTTGTTGGACAGAGCTCAGCGAGAGCAGCATTTTGGGGCCGCAGCTTGTTGAGGAGACGACAGCGAAGATACAGTTGATCCGAGACCGGATGAGGGAAGCTCAGAGCAGACAGAAATCATATGCAGACAGGCGCCGTCGCAGATTAGAGTTCGCAGTTGGCGACCATGTTTTTCTGAAAGTCTCTCCGATGAAGGGCGTGATGCGTTTTGGGTGAAAGGGGAAGCTTAGCCCTAGATTCGTAGGTCCCTTCGAGATCCTCGAGCGGGTTGGCGCTGTTGCATATCGTTTGGCTCTTCCTCCCAGCTTTCCCGATGTCCACCCCGTCTTCCATGTTTCGATGCTCCGCAAGTACCTTCACGACCCTTCGCATGCGATTCAGCACCCGACAGTCCAGCTAGAGCGCGACCTTTCTTTTATAGAGCAGCCGGTGGCCATCCTGGATCGGCAGGTGAAGAAGTTGAGGTCGAAGATTTTACCAACCGTCAAGGTCCTTTGGCGTAGCCCGAGCAGCGAGGAGGTTACCTGGGAGACCGAGGGCGAGATGAGGAAGAAATATCCCCATCTCTTCGAAGGTACGCGTAGCTATATTTTTAAATTCGGGGACCGAATTTCTTTAAGGGGGGAAGATTGTAGCGTCTTGAAAAGTCGTTTTGGTGTTTTCCTGAAATTCGGTGAAAATTCGGTATTTTTCCAAAAACCGTCTTTCTTGTTATTTTGCAGTTTAGGGCTAATTATACCTAAAATGGATAGGTAATTGCTTTTTTTTAGTAGCTAATGAGTTAATTATGAAATTCTGGTCGTTTAAAAATTTTCCCTAATTTTTCAAATTTTTAATATTATTTTAAGCCGGTAAGAAAATACATTAAATTAGCGATAAATACAAATTTTTCCGGGCTAATTTTAATCTCTAAAATTATGATAATTAAAATCTAGTGATAACAAAAATTTTTAGTAATTTATTTTGATTTTTAACAAATTTTTATGATATGAAACGAATTTATTGAATTTTGAGCTAAAACTTGCAATTTTTGACTTGTAGGGGGCCTTTTTGCATAAAATTTCTTTTGTAAAACCCCTCTCTCTTTTTCCTCAGCCCTAGGACAGCCCCACCTTGTGCAAGTCCAGAAATTTCTGGCCTCATTTCCTTGGTTGCTTTCTTGAGTTGATTTAGTTAGTTTATGGCTTTATTTTAATTATAATGAATAAGGTATGGTGCATTTGACTTTGGAGATTGACCATTGACTTTCCCCACTCACCCACACCCCTCCCCCTTACCTTCTCTGGCCGAAACCTGAACCCTCTCTTCTTCATCTCTTTTCTTTTCATTTTTCTTCAATTTTCTTCAAAAAACCACATCAAAATCCATAATTAATTCAAAAATCCAAACAAAATCCTTATGCTATCATTATCCTTAGCCATTCTTGCTTGAATCTTGGAGCTAGGAAGCCATCCTTAGAGGCAAATCACTTGCTTGATCCATAGATCTTGAGGTATAAATTCCATCAAGTTACTTTCTTTTTTTTGCTAAATTCCTTTAATTGCATGGTTTAGTGTTAAAAGTTAGCTAATTTCTAATCTTGTTCTTTTTTTAAAAAGAGTAGTTTGTTTAAATTAGGGTTTTGAAGCCATGATAGTTAATTAGATTATTTTATAGTTAATCTAGTTGTTAATTAACTAATCTATATGGTCACCTTGTTTATGTAGTCTTCAATTATGCTAATTTAGTTAATTTTAGAAGTGTGATTTGGTTATAAATTGTTGTTTTAGGATTTTCAAGAGAGGGTTTATGTATGGATTGGGTTGTGAAGCATGATTAGTGAGTTGATTAAGGTTTAGAAACCATTATTTAGTTGATTAAACCTAATTTATTATCTAGTTGTTTTGCTAACCTAATCTAGAAGGTTAACTTGCTAATTGGGCTTGAAATTAGTGTTAGTTAAGTTTTTCTAGTATGGATTTTGATTTGCAATTGCTTTTGAGAAAAATCAAGAAAGGGTTGGTTGTGGAATTTAGGTTTTGGAGCATGGTTAATGTGTTGAAATTTTGTGTAGTGGTTATCTAATGGTGTGACTTGGGTGATTATGCTAGATTGTAGTCGTTTTGTCGCAAATCGGCGATTTTTGCACCGATTTTGGAATGCAAATGCTTACTAGTTTTGTTATAAAATTATGTGATGGATTATTTTCGACATCTTGATGATTGTGTTGGCTTATCCTATGACGTTTAGGATGCGTGTGTGCGGGTTTTTGGGTAGTCGGGTTTTAGTTTTGCCGGGCGACCAAATCGGCGTTTTTTTGGCAGTTTTTGCGATTTTCGCGTGTGTTCCGCGCACTTTGTGCACGTTGTACCTAGCTAGCGAACGTTAGTAGTTTCGTTTGGGTTTTGCGTTGTTCTTGATATGTAACCTTATGTTTGGTATTGATGTTAATTCCAGGTTCGGGCGCGGAGACGTCAGACGCGGCGCGAAAGGGGAAAGCGGTGATTGGACACAGCTAGCCAGGGATTCCGGTGAGTAGATGTAATATCTACGGGGGACTATCGTTGGATGGCGCAAGCCGCCCGATAGTTTTAGTAACTTACAAGACCCTTAGTGATGTTAGTAATTAGGGGTGTAATACTTAGTTGACTATTTGCTGCATCCATGCATTATATTGACATACCTATACGAAACCATTTTATAGGACACCTGCACCATTGCCAGGGTTTTTATATGCAGCACGAGCACTATTCATGCTTACACACACACCCTGGTAATTGCCATGCCACCACACTAGATAACATCTAAATTTAAACCTTTTACTAATTGATACTTAAACTTGTGCTATTTCCTTTAATTCCTTAAAATGAAACCGTAGAATTGCTATTCATGTGCATGTACTTCATCATATTAATTGTTCATGCTTAATCCATTAATTACACATCGCAACTTGATTATTGACACCATATGCATTCATTATCATTGATATATGCACTTATGAGGACTTCTTGAGATTTTATGATATTTCTGGATTTCGGGGGAAAGCCGCAAAATTTCTAAACTTATTATATTTTTAAAACATGTAAATTGCGGTTTTCTAGTGATGTAAGTGTCGTCCACCATGAGTTTGCTGTGGATTTGGAAATCCGTGTCGAGAAGTGGAGGAACCGGCACGGGTACATGGTGGGCCCGGTAAGGTATCCCGGGGCAAGAGGAATGTGGTGATGACGTTGAGCCTGGCAGGGGACGGATTACCTACCGGTGACTGTTTGGGACGGCGGATATCCAGAGGATACCGACCGTGGCCCCTAGATGATGAGATATTGATATTTGAGATGGGTCAGCCGGACGGCTGAGGCCAGAGATACATTTATGAGATTTGAGACAGCTTTTAGGTGTCGTTGCTGGACACCGGTTCTCGTCAATTCTTTGAGTATTATGCTGGCATTCTGAAAGAGTTTCAAAAACAAAAAGAGATAAAATGTTTCTTATATATACCTATTGAGACCTCAGATTTTCATGTTGCATACATATTAGTACACTGATGTTGTATACACACCTGCTAGTGCATCCCGTCATACCTGTATTTTAGATGCTAGGATGCTTGTGTGCATGCATACGATAGCCTTTGTAGATGTTATTTATTACTCACGAGTTGGCAACTCACCCCCGTTGTGCCACAGTCTTTTGTAGGTCCGCTCCGTCAGTTCAGTAGCGGCGGGCGCACTTGTCCTTTTGCCTCTTTTGCCTGAGCTCGAGATTTGCTCATAGGTGGGTTATGTTATTATTTTGTACCACCTTGTATATTCTTGTATCTAGTGTACTCCATCTACTGTTTCTACCAGATTTATTGTATATTGACCTAGAGATGAGACTGTGAGGTTTGGGGACTTTTATGCTGTATTTTGGGGTCGAGCTCACTTGAGTCAACATGATGTTTTCTTATGCTTTATTATGATTATTATGCTTGCTGTCATTTACATTGCGTGGGATTTGTGACCGCCTTGTGGCGAAGAGCTAGCTCCCGCTTGGGGATGCCCTATTTTGTTGGATTCATGTATATTTTTGTTGTACCCATTTTGGGGGCCAGTATTTACAAAGGAGACTCTGCCGAAATTTTCGGAAAAATTGGTATTGTTTTTAAAAATGGTTTTACATGACTTATTTGATAAAATCGCTTTCAATTGATTGGGTTTTCTTCACTCTTTTGCTTAATTGGTTTTGTTTTCTGGGCTTTGGCTTACTTACTTTACGGATGTCTTTAGACGTTTCGTAAACTTAAGTGCCAGTCACGTTCCGTACCCTGCGGGTCGTGACACCCATCAATTGATCACACCAATAAAGAACGAAAATAATGACGTACGTATATGCCATCCGCATTCGCTACTGGGTCCCGTCATCACCCGTTAGGTTATCTAACTAACGACAGAGCGGGGACTGGACTAGCGCGGATGCAAAACATATATAACATCTACTAGTATATATATATCAATATATAATATTCGCTCAAGGCGTGATAAAATGCAACATCACAGAAATGTTACCAGCAACACAGAACAATACAGATATCTGGGATCCCCGGGTTTCATAGAGCCGCTACTGAAACCCGACGTTCCCCTGGTCGTGTGGATAGCCTATGCAATGAAAATCCTAGACCCCTACGGGCGCGGCAAGTTACCCGCCAAAACCTGAAGCGAGGCAGCCCCCTTCAGCAACGTGAATGGACCACCCAGCACTTCACAGAATCCGGTAACTTGGGCACCCCTCCTGGGTCAACCTGTACCCCCTACGAGTACGGCGAATAGCCCTGCCAATTCTAGAGTAAAGCCCCCTTCGTCTCAGCGCCATGAGATGCGGGCTTGTTGCCCTCTAGAACCCGGCTATCCGTGCACCCCTCCGCGGGGTAATCCTAGTACAGAAAGTAAAATATACATACAACGGGTACATCGACCTCGACCCGGTCATGCCCCAAAAGAATAATACAAACAGGCAGTGACGGTAGTCCACATGTTGGACGCTCGCCCCGCAATATCAAATGTACATATAAAACAAAACTGTACTAACATTGCAACCAGGCTATCCCCACAACCGATCCGCAACATCACAGCACAACACAGAACATCAACGTGAATGTCACGTTCGCAAATCCGTCTAAAAGGGCTATAGCAGTTAGACAGGATTTACCGATCGAATGACATTCACGGTCGCAGATATAATGTAAATACCGTGAACTAACATGTTTAAAATATCCGATCGAACAAATTTATCGAAGTGGGCCCCAAGCAGTACTGTAGCACTCACAGAAAATCTGGGCCCAAAAAGAATATTCCAAAAACCCTATTTCCATGTAAGTAAACCACTGTAGAAATTTGGTACGGTTTGGCCACAAAACGGCGTCGGTTCCACGGCCAAAACGTGGTTTTGGCCGCTAAACCGCCGCGCTACAGTAATATCAGCCTACCAAATTTTCACAGAATGCATAAAAAACCCTGCACGTATTTTCCAATATACCAAATAATTTTTAGAGCATGGAAAAATTCGACAGAAAGTGCGACATGGAAATATGGTTTTTGGAAAATCCGATCGATCGAACTAGTAAACACGTTAGAGCAAGCTAGACTAGGTTAATGGCGTGGCTCTGATACCATTATAAGTGCACGGCGGCACCCCGGCCGTCGATCCGACGCCGGAAACGCGAAAACGAAATACATTGCGAAACTTGCAAACCGGCACCACCGTGCACTTTTAACCCGGATCGGGCGATTAACCTAGCTACTAGCAAACTACAAGATGGGAAGAGAGATATATCGAGCGATCCGTGTCCTTCGGTCTTCTCGTCGTCGTCCCGATCTCCCGCGAAATCTCCGTTCGTCACCTCCTCGTCGAAAAGGGCACCACGTAGCCGATTTCTATTACGGGCTCCCACCTCTGGACCGAGGCAACTCGGGCGCGAAGTTGGCTAGCAGACGTGTCCAAGGGTACTGTAGGTGTAGTGTAGTAGCTTGTCTCTTTGGGGTTTATGAAGTTTCCTTGTATGGAGGAATAGAATGAACTTTTTGAGAGAGGTGAGGGATTTTTGTAGCAAGCATAGAAAATGAAATGAGATGAATGATTAATTTTCCCACTCTCACAAAAATGATCCTCTCTCTTCTTTCTCCCACCAAAGTGGCCGGCCTCTCCAAAAAATGGTGGATGAATAATTGATGGATTAAAAACATATACCAATATGTGAAGATAATGATCAAATTATCTCACATCTAAAACCAAATCAACTCTCATCACAAACCCATCATAATAAATGCAAATGAAGTGATAAGAAAGGAATCTCATGATGATGAAGCCACAAATGCAAGAAACCCCTTCACAATAAGTTATTTGCAAACTTGCAAATAACCCCCTCCATCGAAAAGTCCGGCCGTGAAGAAGCAAAAGAAAACCGGCCGGAACGGAATGCAAACTGGCAACTTCAGAAAACTGATCCCGTAATAAATTACAGGAAAACCCTGCTACTGCATATACATGCTCGCATTTGTATTCCTACTGAATACAAATGCAAAGAGACAAAACTACACTGTCTAATACTAGGATCCAGTTTAAACCAAAGCCGGCTAGTAAAAACCATCCGATCACGATTCGTGCAATACCGCACGTATCCGATCGAACCCTGCCATATCTCCATACTGCCTCTACAGCGTTTCGCCCGAAACTTGAGTAACTGTATGTGGGGGACTCTAAAGACTCGTCAATACTATGACTGTGGATTTAACCACTAGCACGTCAGAGGTATCAGCCATACGTGACGGGCCACCAGCTATTGACCAAAAGGGACGTCGATGAGCGAACTCATCCTGACACCCTACTGAGCCTGTCAGTGATAATATCCGTACAGTCCGGTCCGTTCGTCTATGAGCATCGCATGGCGGGCCTAGGGGGTTGGTAAAAGTCAGACCCCTAAAAGCGGTACAAGTTGTGTCGGAGTGTAGCCCAGAACACCCTGAGGTACTACTGGAATACCTACCAGTAAATCTCCTACCTTGGCCAAGGACTTCGTGTAATGGCTCTTCTAGATACAGCGCGACCTCACCCCCAATACCGGGAGAGACGAACCCCTGAAGATCCGTTCACTGCCTCCATGTGGCTCGGGATTGCACCCAACTAAAACCTGTTTGCACGTCTACTTTGAGCGTGGTAGGGTAGTAATCAAAGCACAGTGGGAACTCACATGAGACAAATGACGATCTCAGGTCGATGAACTAACCTGTACACATGTCACCTGGGAACTGCTATCTGACGTCTGGTATAATCCCAACTAGCAGGTTCCCGGCGAGTCATGTCCGGTGTACTCATAGCCCAATGAGCACCTGTATACATCTTAAGTGAACCAATTGACACCAGTGGCTTGTGAGACCGGCCACCGCCCCACGTCGGGGTCTCGACTGTATACACTAGTCTACTCTGGAGAATCGATGCCCTGTCTCGAAACTCCTACGACTAGGGACCTTTTAAGGATGTGCTTATAGACCCCAGCTCCCACGTATATGATCGCCCTCATACTGCTGGTAGTCAAGCAAGAATCCTAGGGGCTCTATCAACGTGCTATAGTGACCTGTAAGGTCACCTAAAGCAGTACACGATGATAAAGATAAACCAGATAGCATACTATCATCTTGAGTAAGACTGTCCTACCGGGATAGGTCCTCCCTCAATCATTGCAATCACGTGCCTGTGATCCAATAATTGACTCTGAGAGCACTATCTCCAACAGATCATACTTGTCAAGCCCCGCTTCCTAAAATATGGAATACAAGGGTGACATGGCCAGCCATGCTCCTACAATTAAGGAAAGATCCTGTCGTAGTCACACTTCGGCTTCTAGCATTATATGGTAATCAATAAAATGCAATACGGGTACAGAGAATGTAGTTACTAAAACTATCAGGTATAAAGGAATTTGAGCTCAATGGAAGTAAGCAAAAGGGCAACTAACCAGGAATATCAATGCAGAAATGTAACTGGTTCACTAGTTTAGATCTTCATGGTCTTCTCGAGGTCAGGCGAATCCATCTCTATCACTGAGCAAGCATACTCAGGTCGTTAGAGCGAAACAATAACAATATTATAATAACAACAAAAGGCAAGAAAATAAAAGTAATAATGATGGGAATAAAATGCAGTTAATCAATATGTCACTAACTGATGCAAAGTATGATCTGTGTCCCTATTAGTTTCTAAGCCATGTTTGAATTAGAGTTGTGGAAAGGAGGATCATATTTAACGAGGGTCTCATACATACCCGAGATTGCGGCCCACACGCCCGGGACATAACCCTGTCAGCCGGATCGCTAGATCCTACCTAATATATATAAGAGTTGTCGTTCGAATGATCATCCTCTAAATCACTGTCCCCGATAAATACGATGTTCTTTCCACTTCGATTTCCCCTTTTTCCCAGGTTTACACTATTTACGAGTATGGTTTAGTCGTGTACAAGTATGCACCAATAACACGGTTTTGTCACTGTTCACTGTATTATTCACTGTCATGAATCATTCACTTTTCCATTGGCGTACTTGACACTCTTAAACCAATACCGTTCACGCACGATAATGTAGGGTTCCTAGGCACTCTCAAGAGGTCTCACAAGGCATCAACCATGCCAATTTCAAATTTTACAAGTGCCGAGAAACTCTAATACGGATCGTTAACTAGAATTTTAGGCGAAAAGAGAAACTAGTTAACATCTTAACTAAAAGTAAGAAGCTACAACCTTTGTAGATCCGGTTCTCCACTTCCTTAGCTCCACGTAGACGTCCTCTCGCTGTCCAAGTCGGATCTCGGACTCTAGCATCGGCTTCATCGGAGAAATGAACGGACTAGTCGTCGGCTACGATGCCGAAGATGATCTACGTCGAGGTTACACAAGATCAAGCTCCAACTTCACCAAGTTGTGAAACTTGTGAAGAAAACACCCTATACTACTTGGAAAGAGGTAGAGGGTGAAGAAATAGGAGGTGGGTTCACTTTAGAATTGGATTTCTCACACTTTTGCTCAAGATGCCATTAACGGTGGCAAGCTTTTTCTTGAAGACGAAGATGATGAAGAAGAAAGAATATGTTAAGTGTGTTCTTCAAAAAAAGAAAATAATATGAATACTTATCATATACTAACCATAGTCAAGTGTAGAGAGCAAACCAGGGTTAGGTGAATGGTTAGGTTAAGAGAAGAAAACAAAAATGGTCAAGGTTTCAACCCTTCATGAAGCTTCATGAAAGAGACAAGAAAAGCCACCATTTCCATTTTCTTTTCCAAAATCAATAATCAAAATAAATAAATGAATAAGTAAAAAAAACCCTAACCATTCATATAACCATGGTTTAATCTTTACACAAACTCAAGTTAACATGTATCATCAAACATGATACAATCAAGTTCACACTAAAATATATCACATATACAATGTGCACATCAAGTGAGAAAATCCTTTTAAAATGAACCAATACTAGTTAATGCAAAGTAATATATCAAATATATAATTATACATTAAATCATTAAATCAACACTTGATTCAATGATCCGGTCATGTCGCACATAACCGACTAGTATCCAATGTATCGACTTATCGAATCAATCTTCGATTCGATAACTAGGTTATATCGCATACAACCAATCGAAACATTCATCGCGAGAATGAAATACGGTATCACATACACGCATTATTCTCGGTCCCGCACATATCTCATATGCGCTCCTATTTCGTTTTGCTTGAGCCAGGAAACCTCTGTGTAGGACTCTAAAGACTCGTCAATACGCCGGCAGCAGATGATGATCATATCAAGCACCCACAAGCCGCAAGCGGTCTGCTAAACGTAATGGCCACCCAGGTATTAAGCGATCAGAAGATCGACGAGCTAGCCCGCTCACACTCCTGTGAATCCAACCAGTAACACTTACCGTACAGTCCGGTCTGTTCATCTGATATGTCGCATATCAAGTCTAGGGGTGGTAAACGTCAGACCCCAATAACCGATAAGTCGTGCCGATGTGAGGCTCATAACGGGTCGAGAAACTACTGGTAACACTTACCAGCAAATCTCTGATCAGCCCTGGCCAGGGACTTCCCTGTTACGGCCAATCGAGCACAGCGCAACATCAACCGCCAATACCGGGAGAGACGAAACCCATCTTATCGCTCATTGCCTCCATGTGACTCGGGACTGTACCCAAAAACCACCGTTTTGCATGCCCTCATGGACGTGGTAAGGTGGAGATCAAAGCACAGTGGGAATCACATAAGACTCTATGACGATCTCGGGTCTACAGACTAACCTGCACAAGTGTCACCTGAGAACTGCCATCTGACGTGAGGTATAATACCATCTGGGAGTTTTCGGTGAGTCCGTCCAGTGTACCCAGTCTCCACTGAGCACCCGTATACTATCTCTGATGTCAAACACCAATGGATATGGGATCTCCCATCTCATGGGTCGAGAAGCGTACACGCTAGTCTACACTGGTATATCGATGCCCCGTCTCGATACACCCACGACTAGGGACCTTGAAGGATGTACCTATGGACTACCATGTCCCCACCAGTATGATCTGCATCATAGTCCAGGTAGTCAAGTACACATCCTAAGGGCTTTATCAACATGTAACTATAAGACAGTTTAAAGAGACTAGTGTACATGTTAAGATAAAGAGCAACCAGATAGCATACTATCATATCGAGCAAGAAAGTCATCTCTATATATGTCCAAGCATCCAATATAATAAACATCATCTGTACAATACTGGCCTCTAGGGCATACATACAACTAACAATCTCCCACTTGCACTAGGGCCAGCTGCTGTAGTATCGCATACCGAGCATCCCGAAGAGTCTTTCAAACTGTATCTGTGGAATGGCCTTCGTGAGTGGATCCGCCGTGTTGTTCTTCGTGTCAACCCTCCTGACCTCGATCTCCCGGCGATCAACTATCTCCCGGATCAGGTGATACCGCCTCAGAATATGCCTGGATCGCTGATGGGACCTGGGTTCCTTGGCCAAAGCCACCGCTCCATTGTTATCGCAATACAAAGGTATTGGATGCCCAATGGATGGAACCACAACAAGTTCAGTAATGAACTTCTTGATCCAGACAACCTCTTTAGCAGCATCGTTGGCAGCGATGTATTCAGCCTCCATCGTCGAGTCTGCCACGGTTTCCTGCTTGGAACTCTTCCAGTTAACCGCCCCTCCCTAAAGGGTAAAG
Source organism: Agapanthus africanus (assembly GCA_030015575.1). Classification (NCBI taxonomy): domain Eukaryota; kingdom Viridiplantae; phylum Streptophyta; class Magnoliopsida; order Asparagales; family Amaryllidaceae; genus Agapanthus; species Agapanthus africanus. The sequence continues at coordinate 225,905,298 of JASDDO010000029.1, forward strand.
ACAAATCCCGACTGCGACTTAGAGTCGTCCTTATCACTCTGGAAGCTCGAATCGGTAAAGGACTCCACTTAGAGTTCTCCGTTACCATACACCAAGAGCATCTCTTTAGTCCTTCGCAAGTACTTGAGAATGCTCTTCACAACTGTCCAGTGACTCTCTCCAGGGTCAGCTTGATACCTGCTCACTACACTTAGTGAGTATGCTACATCAGGTCTGGTACATAGCATCGCGTACATGATAAAGCCTACAGCCGAAGCATAGGGTATCCCTCGCATGCGAGCTCTCTCCAAATCAGTCTCTGGGGACATCTCTTTGGAGATAGTGACTCCAGAGATCGTGGGCAAGTTCCCACGCTTGGATTCTTCCATACTAAACCTCTTTAGTATGGTGTCAATGTACCTGGATTGGGACAATCCCAATATCCTTTTGGATCTATCTCTATAGATCCTAATTCCCAATATGCAGGAGGCATCACCAAGATCTTTCATTGAGAATCTTTGTGATAAGAAGAGCTTGACCGATTGCAGCATAGGAATATCATTTCCCATCAAGAGTATGTCGTCTACGTACAATACGAGGAAGACTACCTTACTCTCTGCCACCTTCTTGTAAATACAAGATTCATCTGGGTTTTTGACGAAATCAAACTCTTTGATAACAACGTCAAAGCAGATGTTCCAACTCCGCGATGCTTGCTTTAATCCATAAATGGATTTAAGCAGCTTGCACACCTTCCCGCTGCTCCCACTGTCTACGAAGCCCTCTGGCTGAGTCATGTACACGCACTCTTCTAAATCACCGTTTACAAAGGCGGTCTTAACATCCATTTGCCAGATTTCGTAGTCATGATATGCAGCGATGGCAAGCATGATTCGGATGGATTTTAGCATAGCCACTGGAGAAAAGGTTTCGTCATAGTCCACACCTGGTCTTTGACGAAAACCCTTTGCAACAAGTCTAGCTTTGAAAGTCTCCACTTTCCCATCTACACCAAGTTTTTTCTTGAAGATCCATTTGCTCCTAATGGGTTTTACCCCTTCAGGAGCAACTTCCAAAGTCCATACTTTGTTGGTGTACATGGATTCCATCTCGGACCGCATAGCATCCAGCCATTTCACTGAGTCCCTACTCGTGATGGCCTGCTCGAAGCTAGTTGGGTCATCATCCTCCATGATGCAATCCTCGCTCCTACCATCCATGAGAAAACCGTAGTATCTCTCAGGTTGGCGAGGAACCCTACTAGATCGGCGGAGAGGCTGAGGTTCATTGGGAGCTACTGAATCTTCTGGTTCCACTAAATCTTCAGTTACGGTTTGTGTATCTGGAACTTCTTCCAGCTCTACCACTTTGCTACTAATTTCTTTTTCAAGGAATTCCTTTTCTAAAAAGGTGGCATGTCGAGAAACAAACACTTTTTGTTCCTCTGCATGGTAGAAAAGATATCCATGTGAATGTTTGGGATATCCCACAAACTTGCATAGAACTGACCGTGCCTCGAGTTTGTCTGGATTTTGCCTTTTGACATAGGCCGGGCAACCCCATATCTTAACTCGTTTAAGACATGGTCTCTTCCCACTCCATATCTCATATGGTGTGGTAGGTACAGATTTAGTTGGAACTTGATTCAATAGGTATGCTGCTGTTTCCAGCGCATACCCCCAGAAGGAAATAGGTAACTCAGCTGTGCTCATCATAGAGTGCACCATATCTAATAGGGTGCGGTTCCTCCGTTCTGATACATCGTTGTGCTGTGGTGTATATGGAGGAGTCAGCTGAGAGAGAATCCCATTCTCTTTTAGGAAGTCCAGGAATTCAATGCTCAAGTATTCACCTCCTCGATCAGATCGAAGGATTTTAATACTTTTTCCAGTTTGGTTTTCAACTTCTTGTTTATATTCTCTAAATTTCTCAAAAGCTTCTGATTTGTGTTTCATAAGGAACACATATCCGAATCTAGAGAGATCGTCAGTGAATGTAATGAAGTATGAAGAACCATCCCTGGCATGTGTAGACATGGGACCGCATACATCACTATGTATTAGTCCCAAGAGTTCGGTAACTCTTTCTCCATGTCCCGTAAACGGAGTTTTGGTCATCTTGCCTTTGAGACATGACTGGAAAGTGTCATAAGATGAAAATTCAAATGGATATAAATATCCATCCTTATGCAACTTAGCCAGTCGTGTCGCATTGATGTGACCCAGTCTACAATGCCACAAGAAGGATTCGTTCAGTTCAGAACTCTTCCTCTTGTGTGTGTTTGTTATGCTCAGAACTGTTGATTGATTTAGAACATAAATGCCATTGCACAACGTGCCTGATCCAACCAACTTTTGGTTACGGAAAATGTTCATAACATTATGCTGTAATACAAAATTATATCCCTCTTTACTCAATAAAGAAACCGATATAATGTTGCATATCAGGTTCGGCATGTAATAGCATTCGTTCAGAACCAATGTATTACCAGTTGGTAATACAAGGTGATATTCCCCGACAGTCTTAGCTGCAACAATTGCACCATTTCCAACTCTAATGTCTTTATCACCTTCTCCAAGTTCTCTACCTTTTCTAAGCCCATGTAACTGATTACATATATGGGATCCTGACCCGGTATCTAATACCCAGGACGTAGGGCAAATGGAGAAACAGTTCTCTGTAACGAATACACCCGAAGAAAATGCATCATCATGTACTTTCTTCAATCGGGTGGCATGGGAATCCTGGTATTCCCCTATATCCTGTTCATTGCTATAACTCTTATAAGAAAGAACGGAACCAACGTTCCCCAGCCCAGTATAACATGCGGGTTCAGTTATTACATCTTTATTATTATCTTTATTAGGGCATGACATGGTCGCTACCTGGAGAGAGAGAGAAGAAAACACTTTAGCGTATGCTCTTGCAAGATCAGATTGGTTATTATCTTATCTAATCAGGATGGCTCCCACTGGTTTTTATCAAATCTTCCTTCAAACCCTAAAAGGAAAGACTAGCCGGGATTAATTACACCCTACAACTTTGCCAATTTTTCAGCCAGGCCAGTGTCGGTACTTTGAGGGAGGTTCCCCGTGCTTTCACACAAACCTAATTAAAGTAAACCTCGTTTTTCCAGAGGCGTAACCCCGTTGACACCTTTCTAGACACCTACTTGATCGGCTAATTGTAATGTGTAAAACTCTCCCAGGAGTAACTCTTACTCGCAGTGGGTATCGGGATCCAACTATCTCATAGAAGGTATGCAATCTCATTGCAAATTTCAACACTTGAAATTCCCGATAATATTCTGCCCCTAGCGTCCTATGACCTTGACAAAGGCCAACAAATCATAGGCTGCTAGTCAAGTTCAACCCGTCATTTCTTGATTGAATCAAACCCACCCGCACGGCCCTTGACAAAGGCCAACAAGGTCGTACGACTACCCTGAAACAATCTGCATCATATGCACAAGCAGATAAGCACTATTCAGCGACCGCACACTATGCCTTGACAAAGGCCAACAAACGCAGCACGAATACTAAACTATTCTTATCTGAAATGACGGAGGGCTACGACAGGTTTTTCTTAAAACCTATTGCGTAATGAACTTGATATCGTTGTAGAATCGAATGATTTTGAAATGGAGTGTTTTTTAGGCTTTTTCTAGTTTTGCTAAAGGGGTCACTCCCGGTGAAGGGATCGTCGGCCCTTTCCTCGTCGAATGAGGTGCGGGATATATCATATATATCACTGTGCAAAGCAGAAACTATAGAAGCAATCAAAAAAAAACCGAGTGTGTAGCATCTGCCAGTTATTGCTAAAGGGGTCACTCCCGGTGAAGGGATCTCGGTCCTTTCCTTATCGAATAAGGTGCGGGATATATCACATATACCTCTGTGCAAAGCAAGAACTGTAGCTACCTATTTTATTTAGAAATTCGATTCTACAACATCTTTAGGTTTCTTTTATTTCATTAATCACATTAATGAGGTCCCATCATTTAAATACCTAAACATCACAGATAAATACGACGTACACTTATGCCATCCGCATTTGCCTCGATGTCCCCTCGTGCACCGTTAGGTTAGGTAACTAACGGCAGAGCGGGGCAGGGCTAGCGCGGGTGTAAAACATAAGTAACGCCTATATAATATATCATATATACTATATACAATATCTATCACAGAACATCACATGATCACATCACAGATATCGCAGCAGAAAATATCATATGAAATATTGGATATACTAGGACGTCCGTGTTTTCAATACGAGCCAGTATAAAACACGGATTCCACGGTCGTGATGAATAGCCAATCGCACACCCCTAGACCCCTACGAGAGCGGCAAGCAACCCTACCAATTCTAGGGTTAGGAGACCCGGACTCGACTCCTCGAGATGGTCTCCTACTGGACCCTAGAACCCGGTTACTTATGCTCCCCTCCTTGGGTCTATCCTAATGCGGAAAAGTAAATAATATACAAAGGGTGACATCTTCCGCAACCTGGAAGTGCCCCAATAAAAGAATATTACATACAAGTTTTTACATGAATGAAAATGAAAAACACTCATCTCACATAAAAAAACCCCGGCTATTCAAACACGACAATCCAATATAACATATCCAGCAACACATAACATCATATGTCATTAACGTAAGTAAATATGCGCATCCCAATTGTCGTTGACATATAGCAACGAAACCGGCGATATCACATATTACGCTTACGGTCACAGAAAAGAAAGTATAAAACTACAACAGTTGGAATCCGCAACCTCTTTAGACATCGCATGCCTAATCAAATGAAATACTTAGACATCACATGCTTAACAATTATAAACCCCGCATTTTAGTCCCAATATCGAAAACTCTTTTCAATATCAAGTGAGACTAAACCGCTAGATTTATAACATTCATCCAGTTATCTCATAACTGTTTGTGAATTCCAATTATTGTATCCCATTCCGGATAAATAGAAAATATTAAACTTTCCGATCGAACATTCGAACACCCAAGTTTTCTCGAAACCGTTCAACACTTGAAATAAGTTCAAAGACATTCACTTCATGCCTCAGTACCAACGGTCCAGCCGTAGAAGGGTCAAGCCAACGCCTCACATGTGGCACGCCGTACTGCTCCAAACCCTAAGGTTCAAAGGGCAGTTCAAGACGGTCACATAATCGAGTTAAGGTTTGTTGTCTTCTAGAGGGACCATCGCGTTATTTGCACTACTTAGAACGTCATTAAACTACGGAAAAGTCCAACAATTGGAAATTTCCCGGCAGGGGAATGATTGGGTATTTACATCCGGTCGAACTTTTTAACATATTCTAAAATTATCCGGAAAACACATAGGCAAAGTTTGAAATTTCCGATCGAATCATCGAAGCTCCAAAACACCCTAGAAAACTCAACTCTTGAGTGCAAATTAAAAATTCCCAGAAAACTCAGCACCTGAAAACATGAATTACTGTGCAAAGTTTAAAGGCAAATCCCATCAAGTGGCCGCGGAAGCGCCGCAGAAGCCAGGCTTCTACCGCGGTTCCGCCGCGCTTTAGAGGCATCATGAGATAATTTTTGCACCGTAATTCTTAGAATTCCCTGCTGAATTTTTTAAGCATTTTTAATCTGGAAAAAACCCAGTTTTTGAAAAAAGTCCAGAGAGCAATTTGTTTTAGGGTTTCGATGTTCATTCGGGTTTCAAACGTCGTCTAGACTTCGCCTAAGGCTCTAGCTAGGCTCTGATACCACTGTAGGGTTCCTAGGCACTCTCAAGAGGTCTCACAAGGCATCAACCATGCCAATTTCAAATTTTACAAGTGCCGAGAAACTCTAATACGGATCGTTAACTAGAATTTTAGGCGAAAAGAAAAACTAGTTAACATCTTAACTAAAAGTAAGAAGCTACAACCTTTGTAGATCCGGTTCTCCACTTCCTTAGCTCCACGTAGACGTCCTCTCGCTGTCCAAGTCAGATCTCGGACTCTAGCATCGGCTTCATCGGAGAAATGAACGGACTAGTCGTCGGCTACGATGCCGAAGATGATCTACGTCGAGGTTACACAAGATCAAGCTCCAACTTCACCAAGTTGTGAAACTTATGAAGAAAACACCCTATACTACTTGGCAAGAGGTAGAGGGTGAAGAAATAGGAAGTGGGTTCACTTTAGAATTGGATTTCTCACACTTTTGCTCAAGATGCCATTAATGGTGGCAAGCTTTTTCTTGAAGAAGAAGATGATGAAGAAGATAGAATATGATAAGTGTGTTCTTCAAAAAAGAAAATAATATGAATACTTATCATATACTAACCATAGTCAAGTGTAGAGAGTAAACTAGGGTTAGGTGAATGGTTAGGTTAAGAGAAGAAAACAAAAATGGTCAAGGTTTCAACCCTTCATGAAGCTTCATGAAAGAGACAAGAAAAGCCACCATTTCCATTTTCTTTTCCAAAATCAATAATAAAAATAAATAAATGAATAAGTAAACAAAACCCTAACCATTCATATAACCATGGTTTAATTTTTACACAAACTCAAGTTAACATGTATCATCAAACATGATACAATCAAGTGCACACTAAAATATATCACATATACAATATGCACATCAAGTGAGAAAATCCTTTTAAAATGAACCAATACTAGTTAATGCAAAGTAATATATCAAATATATAATTATACATTAAATGATTAAATCAACACTTGATTCAATGATCCGGTCATGTCGCACATAACCGACTAGTATCCAATGTATCGACTTATCGAATCAATCTTCGATTTGATAACTAGGTTATATCGCATACAACCAATCGAAACATTCATCGCGAGAATGAAATATGGTATCACATACACGCATTATTCTCGGTCCCGCACATATCTCATATGCGCTCCTATTTCGTTTCGCTTGAGCCAGGAAACCTCTGTGTAGGACTCTAAAGACTCGTCAATACGCCGGCAGCAGATGATGATCATATCAAGCACCTACAAGCCGAAAGCGGTCTGCTAAACGTAACGGCCACCCGGGTATTGAGCGATCAGAAGATCGACGAGCTAGCCCGCTCACACTCCTGTCAATCCAACCAGTAACACTTACCGTACAGTCCGGTCTGTTCGTCTGATATGTCGCATATCAAGTCTAGGGGTGGTAAACGTCAGACCCCAATAACCGATAAGTCGTGCCGATGTGAGGCTCATAACGGGTCGAGAAACTACTGGTAACACTTACCAGCAAATCTCTGATCAGCCCTGGCCAGGGACTTCCCTGTTACGGCCAATCGAGCACAGCGCAACATCAACCCCCAATACCGGGAGAGACGAAACCCCTCCTATCGCTCATTGCCTCCATGTGACTCGGGACTGTACCCAAAAACCAACGTTTTGCACGCCCTCATGGATGTGGTAAGGTAGAGATCAAAGCACAGTGGGAATCATACAAGACTCTATGACGATCTCGAGTCTACAGACTAACCTGCATAAGTGTCACCTGAGAACTGCCATCTGACGTGAGGTATAATACCATATGGGAGTTCTCGACGAGTTCGTCCAGTGTACCCAGTCTCCACTGAGCACCCGTATACTATCTCTGATGTCAAACACCAATGGATATGGGATCGCCCATCTCATGGGTCGAGAAGCGTACACGCTAGTCTACACTGGTATATCGATGCCCCGTCTCGATACACCCATGACTAGGGACCTTGAAGGATGTACCTATGGACTACCATGTCCCCACTAGTATGATCTGCATCATAGTCCAGGTAGTCAAGTACACATCCTAAGGGCTTTATCAACATGTAACTATATGACAGTTTAAAGAGACTAGTGTACATGTTAAGATAAAGAGCAACCAGATAGCATACTATCATATCGAGCAAGAAAGTCATCTCTATATATGTCCAAGCATCCAATATAATAAACATCATCTGTACAATACTGGCCTCTAGGGCATACATACAACTAACAGATAATGTATTGTACACTGAATAATAACGCGCACTATCACTAGGTATATGGCAATCGGGTAATATATGTGCGTTTATGCAGTTAACAAGTCATGTGTAATATGAATTATTATGCACCTTATGAGCTTATAAAAATTGCAGTAAATCATGCGTTCAAAATTCAGCCAATTGATTCATGGACGGTAACAAGTAGACTCAGTCGGAAGTTCATCCAAATTTATTTCGGTGCAATCGTATTTCGGGTTTGCAAGTTATAGCCGTTTCATTTTAAGTGCTCGTTGCAGGAAATTCAGTTTCTGAACTGAACATCCATTTCGTGACAAAATTTTCACCCTGTTGGGATCAGAATTTAGCGACTCTACAGTTGAATGAAATCTAGGCTTTTCAATAAGGTTTCCAACGCACCAAACAGATTCTCAATTTCTTCCCTACATCAGATGTTATACACTGTTCAACGATGGGGTATCAGTTCTGTTTCTGTTTGGGACTGCTATACGTCCTGTTCTTTTAAATTGCAGTTTAAATGGTAAACGACGGTAAAGAGGGGTAAAATTACTTGCGTTATTTATCTAACTGTTTCATCTTCAATAAAGTATAGGGTTCTACAGTATACATGTTCAGGCAGCAAAGGGGTAATCATTACGAGATAGAAATCAACAGCCATAGCTGCTCTATACAGCAGTCCAGAGCTGCTCGCCAAATCAGTTCCCGTCGTATTTTCAATATAGAAACAATTTAAAAATTGTATGGGGTTTCATATCGTCGAGTCGGCTTCGATTTGAGACCTCGAGCGCATCATTTAAATATGTACACAATTAATTATGATTTTTACGAGTTTCAGACGCGGGAAATTTTCCGTTTTTACGGGTGTAATTGGGGGTGATCGTTCAAGCCAGTAATGATTATAATTTCCAGTAAAATTTTTATATGATGTTCGTTACCACACGGGCCAGCTTATATGATCAAGTTCCGTCAGTTTAATGGAAGGTTTTCGTTCGGGTTTGCATCAAACACTTATATCATATAAGTTTTCACGAATTGTAAACACGGAATTAAATCGGATTTTGATTTGTAACAGGATAATCTAGCAAGTAGCAAGTAGGTTACTTGCCTGGAGACACGTTGACGACGCACGGCAGCGGCAACGGCACAAACGCGCGATGAACGGCACGGTTTGGATTCACGGCCTTGGCTCGAGTTTGGGTTCGTCGTCGGAGTTGCCCGGGGGATGGCTCGTGATCACAGGAAGAGGAGTGGGGTTCTGTGGATCTCCTATGAGTGTGCTGGGGTCGGTGATGGTCTGCGGTGGTCGCTCTGGCGATGGGTGCAGCGGGGTATTCGAGCTCGGCAGTGGGGTTCGGTGTGCAGGCAAGGGGGTGAGGCAGTGTAGGGGCTCGGGGTAGTGGGTGAATGTAGGGTTACAAGGCACTCTAACAAGGGTTAAGAAAGCATCAACCATGCCCGATTAAAATTTTAGCCGTGCCTAACAACCTTGAACAAGATCTTTGCTAGAAAATTAGGGTTTCACATGCAAGTAAATAGCATCTATCACTAAGTGAATACGAAATACAGCCTTTGTAGATCGGTCCTTCACTTCTTTAGCTCCTTGTTGAAGTCCCTTCGCTGCAATCGTGGTTCTTCCGGACTCTTGCATGGCTTAACGAGGCTAAAGGAGCGTCCTTGCTTGAAATCTTCGAGGCCGAAGATGATCTACGTCGAGGGGATGCCAACTCAAACTTCTACTTCACTAACTAGAGAATTAGTGAAGTAAACACCCTAAACTAAAGTGCTAGTCTAGTAAAGGATGGAGAAATAGGAAGTGGGTTCACTTTAGAATTTGGTTTTTCACAATGTTTCTCACTTTGGATCAAACCCTAGAGAGCTCTTTTTTGCTCAAGGAAGAAGATGAAGAAAATAAAGAGAAAAAGATAATGATCAAGTGAGAAAGCTAACCATGGTGATTGAGTATCATATACTAACTCATGTAGAGACATAACCATGGCTAATCCTTATGGTTGGGTTAACAAATATCCATAGTAAAAACAAACTTAGTGGACTTAGTCAATGCATCCACAAGCTTCCACAAGCTTCATGCATTTTGCTAATCCTCCACTAATTTTGTAATTACTTTAAATATTAAAACCCAACATAATAAATAGCATGGTGTAAGTCTCATACACCCAAGTCATGTGTATCATCAACCATGATACAAAAAACGAACACAATTTTAATATATATCGCATATATATTAAAGTTGTGCACTTGTGAGAAAAATCCTTAAGTGAACAAGTGTTAGTTAATGTAAACTAGTATATCTAATATACAATTATACACTAAATTATTAAATCAACACTTGACTTAATAATCCGGTCATATCCTATATAACCGGCTAACATCCATCGTATCGACTTATCGAATCAACACTTGATTCGATAACCCGATCATATCATATATGACCGACCGATACAAAAAGTCGCGAGAATAGAATACGGTATCACATACATGCATTATTCTCGGTCCCTCACATATCACATACGTGCTCCTATTTTGTTTTTCCTGAGCCAGTAAAACCTCTATGTAGGACTCTAAAGACTCGTCAATACGCCGGCAGTAGGTGATGATCACATCAAGCACCCATAAGCCGTCAGCGGTACTAGCTGGACGTAACGGCCACCCGGGTATTGAGCGATCAGAAGATCAGCAAGCAAGCCCCCTCCAACTCCTGTAAAAGCCTGCCGGTAACACTTCCCGTACAGTCCAGTCTCCTCGTCTGTTATGTCGCATATCAAGTCTATGGGTGGTAATCGTCAGACCCTAATAACCGATAAGTCGTGCCGATGTGAGGCTCATAACGGGTCGAGAAACTACCGGTAACACTTACCAGTAAATCACTATATCAGCCCTGGCAAGGGACTTCCCTGTTATGGCCAATCGAGCACAGCGCAACATCAACCCCCAATACCGGGAGAGACGAAACCCCTCCTATCGCTCATTTCCTCCATGTGACTCGGGACTGTACCCAAAAACTACCGTTTTTCATGGCCTCATGGACGTAGTAAGGTGGAAATCAAAGCACAGTGGAAATCACACAAGACTCTATGACGATCTCGGGTCTACAGACTAACCTGCACAAGTGTCACCAGAGAACTGCCATCTGACGTGATGTATAATACCATTTGGGAGTTCTCGGCGAGTCCGTCCAGTATACCCAGTCTCCACTGAGCACCCGTATACCATCTCTGATATCAAACACCAATGTATATGGGATCATCCATCGCCCATCTCATGGGTCGAGAAGCGTATACGCTAGTCTACTCTGGTATATCGATGCCCTGTCTCGATACACCTACGACTAGGAACATTAAAGGATGTACTTATGGACTACCATGGCCCCACTAGTATGATCTGCATCATAGTCCAGGTAGTCAAGTACACATCCTAAAGGCTTTACCAACATGTAACTATAAGACAGTATCAAGAGACAAGTATACATGTTAAGATAAAGAGCAACCAGATAGCATACTATCATATCGAGCAAGAAAGTCCTCTCTATATATGTCCAAGCATCCAATATAATATACATCATCTGTATAATACTGGCCTCTAAGACATACATACAACTAACAATCTCCCACTTGCACTAGGGCCAGCTGCTGTAGTATCGCATACCAAGCATCCCGAAGTGTCTCTCAAACTGTATCTGGGGAATGGCCTTCGTGAGTAGATCCGCTGTGTTGTTCTTCGTGTCAACCCTCCTGACCTCGATCTCCCGGCGATCAACTATCACCCTGATCAGGTGATACCGCCTCAGAATATGCCTGGATCGCTGATGGGACCTGGGTTCCTTGACCAAATCCACCGCTCCATTGTTATCACAATACAAAGGTATTGGATGCTCAATGGATGGAACCACTACAAGTTCAGTGATGAACTTCTTGATCCAGACAGCCTCTTTGGCAGCATCGTTGACAGCGAAGTATCCAGCCTCCATCGTCGAGTCTTCCACGGTTTCCTGTTTGGAACTCTTCCAGCTAACCGCCCCTCCGTAAAGGGTAAAGACAAATCCCGAGTGCGACTTAGAGTCGTCCTTATCACTCTGGAAGCTCGAATCAGTAAAGGACTCCACTTGGAGTTCTCCGTTACCATACACCAAGAGCATCTCTTTAGTCCTCCGTAAGTACTTGAGAATGCTCTTCACAACTATCCAGTGACTCTCTCCAGGATCAGCTTTATACCTACTCACTATACTTAGTGAGTGTGCTACCTCGGGTCTGGTACATAGAATCGCGTACATGATAGAGCCTACAGCCGAAGCATAGGGTATCCCTTGCATGCGAGCTCTCTCCAAATCAGTCATGGGAGACATCTCTTTGGAGAGAGTGAGTCCAGAGATCGTGGGTAATTTCCCACACTTGGATTCTTCCATACTAAACCTCTTTAGTATGGTGTCAATGTACCTGGATTGGGAAAATCCCAGTATCCGTTTGGATCTATCTCTATAGATCATAATTCCCAGTATGCATGAGGCATCACCTAGATCATTCATTGAGAACCTTTGTGACAAGAAGAGCTTGACCAATTGCAGCTTAGGAATGTCATTTCCTATTAAGAGTATGTCGTCCATGTACAATACGAAGAAGACAACCTTACTCTCTGCCACCTTCTTGTAGATATGTCACGACCCGAGAATTTCGACTCGTGACCGGCACTTAACCACGCAACGTCTACAGGCGTAACGCGGCTAAGTAAGCCGAACCCAAAAATCAAACCAATAAATAAAGAGTGATTGAAACATTTTTGTAAAAACAGTCATACATGTCTGAGAAACTTCCATTTATTTAGTAGAAATCCTTTTTAGTTCAAGAGTTATAATTTTTTTAATAATTTTGGCAACATTTCCCTTTTTAAACATTTGTCCCGTAAGCCGGGTAAAAGCAAGGTGTCGCAGAAATAACAAGTGAAATGAATAAGCATCACAATATGATATACGACGCCGTAGCGAAGAATACACAGTAAAGCAAGGACAAATATCACAAAGATAAGACTGCATAAAATAAAGTCGGCTCACATGCGAGCTCGACACCAGAGTGTAAAATCATACATAACGTCCTCACAACTGTCTCTAAGTCAATACAGAAAGCTAGATGGAGAATACTAGATACATCAATATACAACTGAAAGATAACAGATACCGTACAAAACCCACCTAACAGCAAAAGGCTAACTCGCCTCAGCAATGGTATCTGTGCCAAAAGATGCGGTAAACAGCCAACCGTGACTACTCCTAAGGGCAACCTGCAATTACTGTGGCACAACGGGGGTGAGTTGCCAACTCGTGAATAGAGATAACATATAAAGGTGATCGCGAGCATGCACATATAGCGCGGCTCTACTAATGCCAGCAGATAATATCAATGCATGACAAACAGTGGATGCAATAGTAATGCAAGTGCTCTATCAGGTAAATGCTACAGGATGAGTTATATAGTAATCAATACTGAGCATGGGATAAATAACATCTACATGGATATGTCAACATGGAGAGCAATAATCGGTGCCTCAGACTGCACCCAAATCCCAAATACACTCAGGCGCCGGCACACCCATCGGCCCTTAAATCCTGTATATCTATGAGAAATCACGAGTGCCCAACATCGGCACCCAAAATATCATAAAATACTCGTGTCCAGCATCGACACGCAAATCCTCGTATATCGGGCTCCGTCAGTCCGGATCGGCCCACGGGGTCCATCTGCGGTATCGGCCCTCGGCCCCAGCAGTACGGACATCCCGCATCCATATCTCGACTCTGGTCAGTATCCTCCGGACAACTGCCAGGTCCAACCAATCACCGGTAGGTACTCGCCCGCCTCCAGGCTCAATCGGCAAAACCCATCGATCATCTCGCCGAGGGGAACCATACCGGGCCCACCACGAACCCGCAAACGGAACATCCACTGCTCGAATCGGGTTTCAAGCAAACGTCTCAGCACCGAGAAAACGCTTGGTGGACGCACCAAAATATCGTATCACGAGGTATCGGGTTTTTCAAAATGGTGCATCTTTTCTTAAATAATTCCACGGTCCTCAAAACCAGAAATCACATGAAAATCCATCACTAAGTAAATCCAATGAGTCATACAATGTAAATCAATCCATGGTATGGGTATAAGGGGAAAAACCGCTTTTTAAAATAGTTTCCGTTTTTAAAGATGTCATGCGGCTCCCAATTTCTAGAAAATCATAACCAATCATATGTAAGCTGAACTACAATAATATAATCATGGCAGCTCTACAGTGAGTGTGGCATGGTAATTACTAACGGTTTTTGTGTAGCATGCAAATAGTGCCCGTGCAACATAAACCGTTAGTAATAGTGCGGTGTTCTATCAGTTCTAAGCATATATATATAAACACAGCAGGGAATGCAATATGCGATGACAGTCCATGGGGTAAATGCAATATATAATAATAAGGTCCTATCTGCCCTGACGCATAACGCCATGCGGGCGATATCCCCGTAGATGTGAAATCTACTCACCGAGTCTCGCGCTAAGTGTAGCCGACGACTGGCTTGCCCTTCTTCGCAGCGTCCGTCTCACTGGCCTGCGAACCTAGAATCACATAACATATATCACACATAAGCTCAATTTTCACAGAAACGCGACATTACAGTCTAACTAGAAACCCGTGTCGCAATCCAATCTCGCGTGTGCGCGATACGCTAAAACGTGTGATCACGCGCCTGAAACTACCCCGACGCGTCGCGATACGCAGAAACCCCAAACCCACTCACGTATCACGCGTGTCGCGAAGGTTTAGAAAAATGGCAAAACAGGTATTTGGTCCCAGATTTCTATACAGAACTAAACTTACAAAAATATATACATAACAACACTCTACACACCAGCAGGCACCTACAGGACCAAACCCTAACCCAAACCCTACCCATCTGGCCGCAATTGGCGGCCAGAATGAATTAATTGGCGGCCTCAAGAAGGAGTTAGGGGGGTCAGGTTAAATCTGGGGTATCAACACCTATCCACTATACTGCAGTCTTCTCAATTTCACTCAGAATTCATCGGGTCAAAAGCAGTTCCAGAAAACTCAGTTTTGCTCAAAAACGACGGATTTGCATCAATTAGGGAAACTGGTGGTATTTTAGTGGAATCGGGGTTAAGCTAAGTTAACATGGTCTCAATAACTCACTAACAACTTACTGAAATAAATTCACACCACACTAGCACAAGATTCCTACTAAACACCTCATATCGCACTAAAACACACTAAAAACCACTAACCGATGCAAAACTACTCTAACCAAGCAAACTAGGTAATAAGTTTAGGAAATATACCTCATACTTAACCCTAGGAAGCTGGAAGAAGAAGAAGGAGGTGCAGGGAAGGGCTGCACTTGGTGCTGGTGCTGCTGCTGCTCACTGCCTCTGGCTGCTGCTGCTGCTTCTGGCTTCAGTTGGTGCTGTTGCTGTGCTTGCTGCTGTTGCTGCTGGGGGTTGGAAGAGGTAAGTGTGTGTGTGAGTGTGTATGAGACTTGAGAGAAACAAGGAAATGAGAGGAACAATTATCACCCAATTGTCAACCCTCCTCTCTCTCTCTCCTCATGATTGCAAGCATGGCTTAAAGCCATGATGCACTCTCCCTCTCTCTCACAAGTCAACACCCATAACAATTCAAATTAAAGTAACTTTTAATTAACTAATTAAACTCAATTTAAACCCAAAAGACTTAATACCATGATTAACCCACCATGGTTAATAATCATGGTAATAACTCATTTTAAAAACCCTAGTTTACATGCACATGTGCGTGCAAGCCTAGGAAAATTTTGGAAAAATATTTATTAAATTAGGAAAAATATTTAAAACACAATTTGGTAAAATTTTTGTTAAAAACCCAATATTTAAATATAATTATTCACTAAACATATCCTAAGGTGTTACAATCTCTCCCCCTTAAAGAAATTCGTCCCCGAATTTCAAAAATCCAACTACACGTACCTTCAAAAAGATGGGGATACGTCTTCATCATCTCGCTTTCGGTCTCCCAAGTGACCTCCTCACGGTTTTGACCACGCCAAAGTACCTTAACAGATGGGATGTCCTTCGATCTCAATTTCTTCACTTGTCGATCTAAGATCATCACCGGCTTTTCTGCATAGGAAAGGTCGCGCTCAAGCTGGATCGTCGGGTGCTGAATCGCATGCGAAGGATCATGAAGATATCTACGGAGCATCGAGACATGAAATACGGGATGCACATCTGGAAAGCTGGGCGAAAGGCTAAACGGTAGGCTACTGCACCAACACGCTCGAGGATCTCGAAGGGGCCCACATACCTGGGACTGAGCTTCCCCTTCCTCCCAACCTCATCACACCTTTCATTGGGGAGACCCTCAAGAACACATGATCACCAACAGAAAACTCAAGTCTGCGTCGCCGACGGTCCGCATAAGATCTCTGCCTACTCTGGGCTGCTCTCATCCTATCACGAATCAACTGGATCTTCGCGGTCGTCTGCTCAACGATCTGTGGCCCTAAGATACTGCTCTAACTGAGCTCTGTCCAACAAGTGAGCGACCTGCATCTCCTCCCATAAAGAGCCTCAAATGGTGCCATCTGAATGGTCTCCAGGTAGCTGTTATTGTAGGAGAACTCTAATAAGGGCAAATGGTGATCCCAGCTACCTCCGAAATCCAATACACAAGCTCTGAGCATGTCCTCGAGAGTCTGAATGGTCCGCTCTGACTGTCCGTCGGTCTGCGGATGAAATGCTGTGCTGAAACTCAAGCGAGTGCCCAAAGCCTCCTGAAGCCTCTGCCATAGTCGACTGGTAAACTGGGTGCCTCTGTCGGACACAATGCATGTCGGGACTCCGTGTAGTCGCACTATCTCGTCAATGTAGATCTGGGCATACTGAGTAAATCCGAAAGTCGTCTTCACTGGTAGGAAGTGAGCCGCTTTCGTCAAACGATCCACGATCACCCAGATGGAGTCATACCCCCGACTAGTCCTGGGTAGACCCACAACGAAATCCATCGAAATCTGCTCCCACTTCCACTCCGGAATGGGTAACGGCTGTAGCTCTCCCGCGGGCCTCTGGTGCTCAGCCTTGATTTGCTGACAAGTCAGGCATCTCGACACAAAATCTGCGATGTCCCTCTTCATTCCGTCCTACCAGTAAACACCTCTCATATCATGATACATCTTGGTGGAACCAGGATGGACGCTATATACCGATCGATGTGCCTCCTCAAGAATCTCGCGCCTTAGTCCTACAGCATCAGGTACACACAGTCTGACTCCAAATCGTAGTAACCCCTGATCATCGACCACGAACTAGGAAAATCTGCCATGTCCAATCTGTGCCATGATCTCTGAACGTCGGTCATCACTGAGCTGTGCCTCTCGTATACGATCGATCAACTGTGGGCGTGCACGGACATGCGCTATCTGTCCTCCAATCGGCGTGAACTCGAACTGTATCTGGCTGTCGCATAATATCTGCCAATCTGCTGACGACTGCCCCTGTACTGCGCTCAAACAAGATAGACTACTCCCGGGCCTCCTGCTCAAAGCATCCGCCACCACGTTTGCCTTGCCCGGGTGATATAAGATCTCGCAATCGTAATCCTTCACTAACTCCATCCATCGGCGCTGTCGAAGGTTCAGGTCCCGCTGCTGGAATATGTATTTCAGACTCTTGTGATCCGTGAATATCTGGCACGACTCACCGTATAGGTAATGTCGCCAAATCTTATGTGCGAAGACCACTGCTGCCATCTCCAAATCGTGAGTGGGGTAGTTTTGCTCATGTTTCTTCAATTTTCGCGAGGCATACGCGATCACCCTGTCATGCTGCATCAGTACGCACCCGAACCCCACTCGAGAAGCATCACAAAAGACCACAAATCGGCCCGATCCGGAAGGTAAAGATAACGTCGGTGCCGTCATCAGCCGAGTCCGTAACTGCTGGAAACTGTTCTCGCACTCCTCTGTCCAATCGAAAGGAACTCCCTTCCGGGTCCACCCGGTCAACGGTGTAGCAATACGGGAGAAGTCCTGCACAAAACGTCTGTAGTAACCGGCCAACTCCAAGAAGCTGCGAATCTCCGTCACCGATGTGGGTCTGGGCCAACGCTGAACGGCCTCGATCTTTCTCGGATCTACACATATACCGTCTCGTGAAATCACATATCCCAAGAAGTCCACGCTGTCCAGCCAAAAAGCACACTTGGAGAATTTCGTATAAAGCTGGTGCTCCCTCAAGGTCTGCAAGGTAATCCGCAGGTGCTGCTCGTACTCCTCACTACTCCGGGAATACACCAAGATATCGTCAATGAAGACTATGATGAACAGATCCAAATATGGCAGGAAAATACGGTTCATCAAGTCCATGAAGGCTGCTGGTGCATTGGCGAGTCCGAACGACATCACCAAAAACTCCTAATGGCCGTAGCGCGTACGGAAAGCTGTCCTGGGAATGTCCTCCTGTCGAACCCGCAGCTGATGATAGCCCGATCGTAAATCGATCCTCGAAAAGTACCCTGCCCCCTGAAGCTGGTCGAACAAATCGTCGATACGCGGCAAAGGATACCTGTTCCGCACTGTCACCCTGTTCAGCTGGCGGTAGTCGATACACAGACGCAAACTGCCATCTTTCTTCTTAACGAACAGGACTGGAGCACCCCAAGGAGAAACACTGGGTCGAATAAGTCCCTTGTCCAGCAAATCTTGCAACTGACCCTTCAATTCTCTAAGTTCCGCCTGGGTCATCCGATAAGGCGGTATGGAAATAGGCCCCGAGCCAGGAACCAAATCAATACAGAAAGAAATGTCGCGCTCGGGCGGTAATCCTGGAAGCTCGGCAGGGAACACATCAGGAAACTCGCTGACAACCGGAACCTGATCCAATGGAACCTCTGTAGCGCGAGCATCGCAAACATAGGTGAGAAATCCCTGACATCCCTTTCTCAAAAGCTGTCCAGCGCGAAAAGAAGAAATCACACTGTGAGGGGCGGCACCACGGTCCCCCAACACAACAAAAACCGACTCGCCGGGAAAGCAGAATCTAACTGTCTTCTCACGGCAGTCCACATAAGCATAGCACGTGGCTAACCAATCCATACCTAAGAGAACGTCGAAGTCCAACATCTCCAGAAGGATCAAGTCGACAGGAAACTCTCTCTCGCCAATACAGACGGTACAGGATCGGAACACGTGTCTAGCAACAAACGACTCTCCCACAGGAGTGGTCGCCACAAGCGGCTGATCAAGCAAACCGGACTCTCTACCCAAACTCGGCACAAAGTGTGTTGATACGTACGAGTGCGTGGATCCGGGATCGAACAGCACGTGTGCATCAACTGAACATACAGGAAGGATACCTGAAACTACTGCATTGGATGCCTGCGCGTCCTGATGTGTTAAAGCAAAAACCCGTTCCTGTCCACCACCTGCGACTGACTGCCCTCTGCCTCGGTCATCTCGCCCCCTCTGAGCAACTCCTCCATGCCTACGACCTCTCTGTGCATGAGTCTGGCGTGGAGCAACGGTAGGTACAACGGGCAACGCCCTCTGGGGTGGTGAAGGTGGTAAAGTAACATGCGGTGCTGCCGCCTCCCTCCGGTGTGTCTCGGGACAATCTCTAACGAGGTGAAGTAGGCTTCCGCATCTAAAGCAACCCCACGGTGACTGCTGACCCTCTCATGGATAGGAACTAAACATCTGGCTCCGTCCCGAATCTCTGCTACTCCTCTTACCAGAACGATACCTGTCGCGGCGTCTGAAGGACTGCCACCGTGCGGAAATACTGGTACGAACTCACTTCGGCTCTGGAACTACCGAAGTCTCAGCAAGGTGCTCCTCCACTACTAGGGCTGCGTCTACAGCTGCTGCATAGGTCTCGTAGTGCTGCGCGCTGATCGCGAGGAACAGTGGTGTAAGCAAGCCTCGAACAAATCTCCTGACTCGCAACTCCTCGGTAGCCACTAAATATGGGGCGTAGACTGCTAGCTCTGTAAACAGCACGTTATACTCTGCCACTGTCATCCCTGGCGCCTGGCGCAAGGACTCAAATCTGCGTGCTCGGGCATCCCTAACACTTTGGGGAAGGAAACGGGCTAGAAATATGGTCACGAACTCCGTCCAGGTCATAGGAGGAAGACCTGCTGCTCTGCCCTTCTCAACTGAATCACACCACTTCTGCGCAAGATCTTCTAGGCGAAAGCTCGCGAACTCAACCCATCTCGCATCTGCGCATATGAGGGAACGGCATATCCTGGCCATCCTGTCGATGAAGGACTGTGGGTCCTCGGCTGTATCGGTGCCTGTGAAGACCGGAGGCTTCAGCCTCATGAACTCTGATAGCGATACTGTAATCACCTCCGTGGCTGCAGGGGCAACTGGCTGTGCGGTAGGTACCATTGCGGTCTCTGGAACAGGTGGAGCTACCTCTGGTCGCTGCGCTCGAAGCATCTCAACTAGCGATCCTATCATCTGGCGCATCTCTTGCATGCTAGATCCCACCGTCTGGCGCATCTCCTGCATACCAGCCCCTAGCGTGGCGATCTGATCTGTCACGGCAGGAACAGCCTGCTCGGGTACAACGGGTGCACCGCCCGGATCAGTCCTCGTCTCGGACGAGTCAACACGAATCTCGGCCCTCGCGGCCGCTCTCTGTGCCCTCGTAGTCTTAGGCGGCATAATGGCTGAAAGAAAATTTGGATTCGATAAGAACACGGAAATCGAATCGCAAGAATGCATGTAATCAAGGAGGAATTTAAATCAACAAGTCCTAAGGTCGCGTAGGCGGAGTACCGTGTCGTGAGTATGCCGCGGAACATACACATGCTACGCTACCCTGCTGCAGCTACCTACTCCATCATACCAGGGTCATCCTACACTCCGAAGGTAAAACCTACGCTCTGATACCAACTTTGTCACGACCCGAGAATTTCGACTCGTGACCAGCACTTAACCACGCAACGTCTACAGGCATAACGCGGCTAAGTAAGCCGAACCCAGAAATCAAACCAATAAATAAATAGTGATTGAAACATTTTTGTAAAAACAGTCATACATGTCGGAGAAACTTCCATTTATTTAGTAGAAATCCTCTTTAGTTCAAGAGTTATAATTTTTTTATAATTTTGGCAACATTTCCCTTTTTAAACATTTGTCCCGTAAGTCGGGTAAAAGCAAGGTGTCGTAGAAATAACAAGTGAAATGAATAAGCATCACAATATGATATACGACGCCGTAGCGAAGAATACACAGTAAACCAAGGACAAATATCACAAAGATAAGACTGCATAAAATAAAGTCGGCTCACATGCGAGCTCGACACCAGAGTATAAAATCATACATAACGTCCTCACAACTGTCTCTAAGTCAATACAGAAAGGTAGATGGAGAATACTAGATACATCAATATACAACTGAAAGATAACAGATACCGTACAAAACCCACCTAACAGCAAAAGGCTAACTCGCCTCAGCAATGGTATTTGTGCCAAAAGATGCGGTAAACAGCCAGCCGTGACTACTCCCAAGGGCAACCTGCAATTACTGTGGCACAACGGGGGTGAGTTGCCTACTCATGAATAGAGATAACATATAAAGGTAATCGCGAGCATGCACATATAGCGCGGCTCTACTAATGCCAGCAGATAATATCAATGCATGACAAATAGTGGATGCAATAGTAATGCAAGAGCTCTATCAGGTAAATGCTACAGGATGAGGTATATAGTAATCAATACTGAGCATGGGATAAATAACATCTACATGGATATGTCAACATGGAGAGCAATAATCGGTGCCTCAGACTGCACCCAAATCCCAAATACACTCAGGCGCCGGCACACCCATCGGCCCTCAAATCCTGTATATCTCTGAGAAATCACGAGTGCCCAACATCGGCACCCAAAATATCATAAATTACTCGTGTCCAGCATCGACACGCAAATCCTCGTATGTCGGGCTCTGTCAGTCCGGATCGGCCCACGGGGTCCATCTGCGGTATCGGCCCTCGGCCCCGGCAGTACGGACATCCCGCATCCATCTCTCGACTCTGGTCAGTATCCTCCGGACAACTGCCAGGTCCAACCAATCACCGGTAGGTACTCGCCCGCCTCCAGGCTCAATCGGCAAAACCCATCGATCATCTCGCCGAGGGGAACTATACCGGGCCCACCACGAACCCGCAAACAGAACATCCACTCCTCGAATCGGGTTTCAAGCACACGTCTCAGCACCGAGAAAACGCGTGGTGGACGCACCAAAATATCGTATCACGAGGTACCGGGTTTTTCAAAATGGTGCATCTTTTCTTAAATAATTCCACGGTCCTCAAAACCAGAAATCACATGAAAATCCATCACTAAGTAAATCCAATGAGTGATACAATGTAAATCAATCCATGGTATGGGTATAAGGGGAAAACCGCTTTTTAAAATAGTTTCCGTTTTTAAAGATGTCATGCGGCTCCTAATTTCTAGAAAATCATAACTAATCATATGTAAGCTGAACTACAATAATATAATCATGGCAGCTCTACAGTGAGTGTGGCATGGCAATTACTAACGGTGTGTGTGTAGCATGCAAATAGTGCCCGTGCAACATAAACCGTTAGTAATAGTGCGGTGTTCTATCAGTTCTAAGCATATATATATAAACACAGCAGGGAATGCAATATGCGATGACAGTCCATGGGGTAAATGCAATATATAATAATAAGGTCCTATCAGCCCTGACGCATAACGCCATGCGGGCGATATCCCCGTAGATGTGAAATCTACTCACCGAGTCTCGCGCTAAGTGTAGCCGACGACTTGTTTGCCCTTCTTCGCAGCGTCCCTCTCACTGGCCTGCGAACCTAGAATCACATAACATATATCACACATAAGCTCAATTTCACAGAAACGCGACATTACAGTCCAACTAGAAACCCGTGTCGCAAACCAATCTCGCGTGTGCGCGATACGCTAAAACGTGTGATCACGCGCCTGAAACTACCCCGACACGTCGCGATACGCAGAAACACCAAACCCACTCACGTATCACGCGTGTCGCGAAGGTTTAGAAAAACGGCAAAACAGGTATTTGGTCCCAGATTTCTATACAGAACTAAACTTACAAAAATATATACATAACAACACTCTACACACCAGCAGACACCTACAGGACCAAACCCTAACCCAAACCCTACCCATCTAGCCGCAATTGGCGGCCAGAATGAATTAATTGGTGGCCTCAAGAAGGAGTTAGGGGGGTCGGGTTAAATCTGGGGTATCAGCACCTATCCACTATACTGCAGTCTTCTCAATTTCACTCAGAATTCATCGGGTCAAAAGCAGTTCCAGAAAACTCAGTTTTGCTCAAAAACGACTGATTTGCATCAATTAGGGAAACTGGTGGTATTTTAGTGCTATCGGGGTTAAGCTAAGTTAACATGGTCTCAATAACTCACTAACAACTTACTGAAATAAATTCACACCACACTAGCACAAGATTCCTACTAAACACCTCATATCGCACTAAAACACACTAAAAACCACTAACCGATGCAAAACTACTCTAACCAAGCAAACTAGGGAATAAGTTTAGGAAATATAGCTCATACTTAACCCTAGGGAGCTGGAAGAAGAAGAAGGAGGTGCAGGGAAGGGCTGCACTTGGTGCTGGTGCTGCTGCTGCTCACTGCCTCTGGCTGCTGCTGTTGCTTCTGGCTTCAGTTGGTGCTGTTGCTGTGCTTGCTGCTGTTGCTGCTGGGGGTTGGAAGAGGTAAGTGTGTGTGTGTGAGACTTGAGAGAAACAAGGAAATGAGAGGAACAATTATCACCCAATTGTCAACCCTCCTCTCTCTCTCCTCATGATTGCAAGCATGGCTTAAAGCCATGATGCACTCTCCCTCTCTCTCACAAGTCAACACCCATAACAATTCAAATTAACGTAACTTTTAATTAACTAATTAAACTCAATTTAAACCCAAATGACTTAATCCCATGATTAACCCACCATGGTTAATAATCATGGTAATAACTCATTTTAAAAACCCTAGTTTACATGCACATGTGCGTGCAAGCCTAGGAAAATTTTGGAAAAATATTTATTAAATTAGGAAAAATATTTAAAACACAATTTGGTAAACTTTTTGTTAAAAACCCAATATTTAAATATAATTATTCACTAAACATATCCTAAGGTATTACAAGATACAAGGTTCATCTACGTTTTTGAAGAAATCAAACTCTTTAATAACGACGTTAAAGCAGATGTTCAAACTCCGCGTTGCTTTCTTTAATCCGTAAATGGATTTAAGCAGTTTGCACACCTTCCCGCTGCTCCCACTATCTACGAAGCCCTCTGGCTGAGTCATGTACACGCACTCTTCAAAATCACCATTTAGAAAGGCGGTCTTAACATCCATTTGCCAGATTTCGTAGTCATGATATGCAGCAATGGCAAGCATGATCCGGATGGATTTAAGCATAGCCACTGGAGAAAAGGTTTCGTCATAGTCCACACCTGGTCTTTGATGAAAACCCTTTACAACAAGTCTAGATTTGAAAGTCTACACTTTCCCATCTACACCAAGTTTTTTCTTGAAGATCCACTTCTCCCAATGGGTTTTACCCCTTCAGGAGCAACTTCCAAAGTCCATACTTTGTTGGTGTACATGGATTCCATCTTGGACCACATTGCATCCAGCCATTTCACTGAGTCCCCACTCGTGATGGCCTGCTCGAAGCTAGTTAGGTCATCATCAACCATGATGCAATCCTCGCTCCCACCATCCATGAGAAAACCGTAGTATCTCTCAGGTGGATAAGGAACCCTACTAGATCGGCGGAGAGTCTGAGGTTCGTTGGGAACTACTGAATCCTCTGGTTCCACTAATTTTTCAGTTGCAGTTTGTGTATCTGGACCCTCTTCCAGCTCTACCACTTTGCGACTAATTTCTTTTACAAGAAATGTAGGGTTACTAGGCACACAAACAAGGCTCTACAAGGCATCGACCATGACAAAATTAAATTTTTATGTGCCGAATAACACTAAGCAAGATCGTATACTAGAGTTTAGGCGAAACTATTAGCAAGTAAACAACTTTACTCTAAAGGGAATACGAAATACAACCTTTGTAGATCGGTCCTTCACTTCTAAAGCTCCTTGATGAAGTCCTTTCGCTGCGATCAAGCTTCTCCCGGGCTCTTGCATGGCTTCACGATGCGAGGGATGCGACCTTGCTTGAAGTCTCCGAAGCCGAAGATGATCTACGTCGAGGGAATTCCGACTCAAGCTCCTACTTCACTAACTTGAGAATTAGTGAAGAAAACACCCTATACTAAAGGGCTAGTCTAGTAGAGGATGGAGAAATAGGAAGTGGGTTCTCTTTAGAATTTTGTTTCTCACAAGGATTCTCACTTTGGATCAAACCCTAGCTTTCTTTTTCTTTTTGTTCATTGAAGAAGATGATGAACAAAAGAAAGTGAAGAGGATAATGATCAAGTCAGAAGGCTAACCATGGTGAGTGAGTATCATATAGTAACTCTTGTAGAGCCATAACCATAGCTAATTGTTTGATGGGTAGGTTAAAGTCCAAAGTAAAAACAAATCTAGTGGACTTTAGTCAATGCATCCACAAGCTTCCACAAGCTTCATGCATTTTCCAATTTCCCACTAATTTTGTATTTACTTTTAAACATTAAACCCAGTCATAAGAATTAGGATGGTGTATGTCTTATACACACAAGTCATGTGTATCATCAACCATGATACATAAAGATGACACATTTTAACATATATCATATACATGTTAAAGTAGTGTTCATGTGAGAAAAACCCTAAAGTGAACAAGTGTTAGCAAATGTAAATTAGTATATCTAATATACAATTATACACTTAATTATTAAATCAACACTTGACTTAATAATCCGGTCATATCTCATATAACCGGCTAACATCCATCGTATCGACTTATCGAATCAACACTTGATTCGATAACCCGGTCATATCATATATGACCGACCGATACAAAAAGTCGCGAGAATAGAATACAGTATCACATACACGCATTTATTCTCGGTCTCACACATATCACACACGTGCTCCTATTTCGTTTCCCCTGAGCCAGTAAAACCTCTGTGTAGGACTCTAAAGACTCATCAATACGCCGGCAGTAGGTGATGATCACATCACGCACCCACAAGCCGTCAGCGGTACTAGCTGGACGTAACGGCTACCCGGGTATTGAGCGATCAGAAGATCAGCAAGCAAGCCCGCTCCAACTCCTGTGAAAGCCTGCCGGTAACACTTGCCGTACAGTCCGGTCTCCTCGTCTGATATGTCGCATATCAAGTCTAGGGGTGGTAAACGTCAGACCCCAATAACTGATAAGTCGTGCCAATGTGAGGCTCATAATGGGTCGAGAAACTACTGGTAACACTTACCGGTAAATCTCTAATCAGCCCTGGCCAGGGACTTCCCTATTACGGCCAATCGAGAACAGCGCAACATCAACCCCCAATACCGGGAGAGACGAAACCCCTCCTATCGCTCATTGCCTCCTTGTGACTCGGGACTGTACCCAAAAACCACCGTTTTGCACGCCCTGATGGACGTAGTAAGGTGGAAATCAAAGCACAGTGGGAATCACACAAGACTCTATGACGATCTCGGGTCTACAGACTAACCTGCACAAGTGTCACCAGAGAACTGCCATATGACGTAAGGTATAATACCATCTGGGAGTTCTCGGCGAGTCCGTCCGGTGTACCCAGTCTACCTGAGCACCTGTATACTATCTCTGATGTCAAACACCAATGGATATGGGATCATCCATCGCCCATCTCATGGGTCGAGAAGCATATACGCTAATCTACACTGGTATATCGATGCCCCGTCTCGATACACCCATGACTAGGGACCTTGAAGGATGTACTTATGGAATACCATATCCCCCTAGTATGATCCGCATCATAGTCCAGGTAGTCAAGTACACATCCTAAGGGCTTTACTAACATGTAACGATAAGACAGTATAAAGAGACGAGTATACATGTTAAAGTAAAGAGCAACCAGATAGCATACTATCACATCGAGCAAGAAAGTCCTCTCTATATATGTCCAAGCATCCAATATAATATACATCATCTGTACAATACTGGCCTCTAGGGCATACATACAACTAACAATCTCCCACTTGCACTAGGGCCAGCTGCTGTAGTATCGCATACTAAGCATCCCGAAGAGTCTCTCAAACTGTATCTGGGGAATGGCCTTCGTGAGTGGATCCGCTGTGTTGTTCTTCGTGTCAACCCTCCTGACCTCGATCTCCCGGCGATACACTATCTCCCGGATCAGGTGATACCGCCTCAAAATATGCCTGGATCGCTGATAGGACCTGGGTTCCTTGGCCAAAGCCACCGCTCCATTGTTATCGCAATACAAAGGTATTTGATGCTCAATGGATGGAACCACTCCAAGTTCAGTGATGAACTTCTTGATCCAGACAGCCTCTTTGGCAGCATCGTTGGCAGCGATGTATTCAGCCTCCATCGTCGAGTCTGCCACGGTTTCCTGCTTGGAACTCTTCCAGCTAACCGCCCCTCCGTAAAGGGTAAAGACAAATCTCCAGTGCGACTTAGAGTCGTCCTTATCACTCTGGAAGCTCGAATCAGCAGAGGACTCCACTTGGAGTTCTCCGTTACCATACACCAAGAGCATCTCTTTAGTCCTTCGTAAGTACTTGAGAATGCTCTTCACAGCTGTCCAGTGACTCTCTCCAGGATCAGCTTGATACCTACTCACTACACTTAGTGAGTATACTACATCGGGTCTCGTACATAGCATCGCGTACATGATAGAGCCTACAGCAGAAGCATAGGGTATCCCTTGCATGCGAGCTCTCTCTAAATCAGTCTTGGGAGACATCTCTTTAGAGAGAGTGAGCCCTGAGATCGTGGGTAAAAACCCACGTTTGGACTCTTCCATACTAAACCTCTTTAGTATGGTGTCAATGTACCTGGATTGGGACAATCCCAATATCCGTTTAGATCTATCTCTATAGATCCTTATTCCCAATATGCAGGAGGCATCACCTAGATCTTTCATTGAGAATCTTTGTGATAAGAAGAGCTTGTTTGATTGCAGCATATGAATGTCCTTTCCTATCAAGAGTATGCCGTCCACGTACAATATGAGGAAGACAACCTTACTTTCTGCCACCTTCTTATAGATACAAGGTTCATCTACGTTTTTGACGAAATCAAACTCTTTGATAACGACGTCAAAGAAGATGTTCCAGCTCCGCGATGCTTGCTTTAATCCATAAATGGATTTAAGCGGCTTGCACACCTTCCCGCTGCTCCCACTATCTACGAAGCCCTCTGGCTGAGTCATGTACACGCACTCTTCTAAATCACCGTTTAGAAAGGCGGTCTTAACATCCATTTGCCAGATTTCGTAGTCATGATATGCAGCGATGGCAAGCATGATCCGGATGGATTTAAGCATAGCCACTGGAGAAAAGGTTTCGTCATAGTCCACACCTGGTCTTTGACGAAAACCCTTTGCAATAAGTCTAGCTTTGAAAGTATCCACTTTCCCATCTACACCAAGTTTTTTC
Source organism: Agapanthus africanus (assembly GCA_030015575.1). Lineage (NCBI taxonomy): Eukaryota > Viridiplantae > Streptophyta > Magnoliopsida > Asparagales > Amaryllidaceae > Agapanthus > Agapanthus africanus. The sequence goes on from JASDDO010000029.1 coordinate 225,933,886, forward strand.
TTGAAGATCCACTTGCTCCCAATGGGTTTTACCCCTTCAAGAGCAACTTCCAAAGTCCATACTTTGTTGGTGTACATGGATTCCATCTCGGACCGCATTGCATCCAGCCATTTCACTGAGTCTCCATTCGTGATGGCCTGTTCGAAGCTAGTTGGGTCATCATCAACCATGATGCAATCCTCGCTCCCACCATCAATGAGAAAACCGTAGTATCTCTCAGGTGGGTAAGGAACCCTACTAGATCGGCGGAGTGGCTGGGGTTCATCGGGAACTACCGAATCCTCTGGTTCTACCAAGTCTTCTGTTGTGGTTTGTGTCGCTGGAACCTCTTCCAGTTCTACCTCAATGCCAATAATCTGTTTCATAAGAAAACCTTTTTCTAAGAAAGTGGCATGTCGAGAAACAAAAACCTTTTGTTTCTCGGGATGGTAGAAGATATACCCTTGTGAATTTTTGGGATATCCGATAAACTTATATAAGACTGATCTTGCCTCGAGTTTGTCCGGATTTTGTCTTTTGACATAAGCCGGACAACCCCATATCTTAATGTAATTAAGATGTGGTCTCTTCTCTTTCCATATCTCATATGGAGTGGTAGGCACAAATTTGGTAGGAACTCTATTCAATCGGTCTATGGCTGTCTCAACCGCATATCCCCAGAAGGAAATAGGTAACTCAGATGTACTCATCATTGAGCGCACAATATCTAATAGGGTGCAGTTCCTCCGTTCCGATACACCGTTGTGCTGTGATGTATATGGAGGAGTTAGCTGAGAGAGAATCCCATTCTTTTTTAGGAAGTCCAGGAATTCATTGCTCAAGTATTCACCTCCTCGATCAGATCGAAGGATTTTAATACTTTTCCCGGTTTGGTTCTCGACTTCTTGTTTATTTTCTCTAAATTTCTCAAAAGCTTCTGATTTGTGTTTCATCAGGAACACATATCCGAATCTAGAGAGATCGTCAGTGAATGTAATAAAGTACGAAGAACCATCCCTGGCATGTGTAGACATGGGACCGCATACATCACTATGAACCAGTCCCAAGAGTTCGATAACTCTTTCTCCGTGTCCCGTAAACGGTGTTTTGGTCATCTTGCCTTTGAGACATGACTGGCAAGTGTCATAAGAAGAAAATTCAAACGGATTTAAATATCCATCCTTATGCAACTTAGCTAGTCGTGTCGCATTGATGTGACCCAGTCTACAATGACACAAGAAGGATTCGTTCATTTCTGAACTCTTCCTCTTGTGTGTGTTTGTTATGCTCAGAACTGTTGATTGATTTAGAATATAAATGCCATTGCACAACGTGCCTGATCCAACCAACTTTTGGTTACGGAAAATGTTCATAACATTATCCTGTAGTACAAAATTATATCCCTCTTTACTCAGTAAAGAAACCGATATAATATTGCATATCAGGTTCGGCATATAATGGCATTCGTTCAGAACCAATGTATTACCAGTTGGCAATACAAGGTGATATTCCCCGACGGTTTTAGCTGCAACAATTGCACCATTTCCAACCCTTATGTCTTTATCACCTTCTCCAAGTTCTCTACCTTTTCTAAGCCCATGTAACTGATTACATATATGGGATCCTGACCCGGTAACCAATACCCAGGACGTAGAGCAAATGGAGAAACAGTTTTCTGTAACGAACACACCCGAAGAAAATGCATCAACGTGTACTTTCTTCATTCGGGCGGCATGGGAATCCTGGTATTCCCTTATATCCTGTTCAGTCCTATAACTCTTATAAGAAAGAACGGAACCATCGTTCCCCAGCACAGTAAAATATGCGGGTTCGGTCAATACATCCATATTATTATCTTTATTAAGGCATGATATGGTCGCTACCTGGAACGAGAGATAAGAAAACACTTTAGCGTATGCTCTTGCAAGATCAGATTGGTTATTATTTTATCTAATCAGGATGGCTCCTACTGTTTTTATCAAATTTTCTTTCAAACCCTTAAAGGAAAGACTAGCCGGGATTAATTACACCCTACAACTTCGCCAATCTTTCAGCCAGGCCAGTGTCGGTACTTTGAGGGAGGTTCCCCGTGCTTTCGCACGGACCTAATTAAAGTAAACCTCGTTTTGCCAGAGGCGTAACCCCGTTGACACCTTTCTAGACACCTACTTGATCGGCTAATTGTCCTGTGTAAAACTCTCCCAGGAGTAACAATTACTCGCAGTGGGTATCGGGATCTAACTATCTCATAGAAGGTATGCAATCTCATTGCAAATCTCAACACTTGAAATTCCCGATAATTTTTTGCCCCTAGCGTGCTATGACCTTGACGCATGCCAAACAACCCATAGTCCGCTAATCGTGTTCAACCCGTACAATTCGTGATTGAATTAAACCCACCCGTACATTCCTTGACGCATGCCAAACAACGCCGTATGAATACCCTAATCTAATCGCATCTCATGCTATAAATAAGTAATAATCAGCTACCGTACACTATGCCTTGACGCATGCCAAACTACCGCTGCACGAATACTAAATATTACTTATCTGAATTGTCGGAGGGCTACGCAGGTTTTTCAGAAAACCATGAGCGTAAAGAACTTGATATCGTCGTAGAATCGAGTGAATTTTGAAATGGAGTGATTTTGAGGCTTTCATTAGTTTTGCTAAATAGGTCACTCCCGATGAAGGGATCTCGGCTCTTTCCTCATTGAATAAGGTGCAGGATATATCATATACATCACTGTGCAAAGCAAAACTCCAAAAGCAGTCAAAAGTCAAACCGAGTGTTGTAGCATCTGCCAGTTTCGCTAAAGAGGTCACTCCCGATGAAGGGATCTCGGCTCTTTCCCCATCGAATAAGGTGCAGGGTATATCATATATACTGCTATGCAAAGCAAAACTGTAGCTACCCTTTTTATTTGAAAATTTGATTCTACAACATCTTTAAGGTTTCTTTTCTTTCATTAATCACATTAATGAAGTCCCATCATTTAATTCACCTAAACATCACAGATAAATACGACGTACACTTATGCCATCCGCATTCGCCTCGATGTCCCCTCGTACACCGTTAGGTTAGGTAACTAACGACAGAGCGGGGCAGGGCTAGCGCGGGTGTAAAATATAAGTAACGCCTATATAATATATCATATATACTATATACAGTATCTATCACATCTCATCACATGATCACATCACAGATATCGCAGTAGAAGAAACATATGAAATATTGGATATACTGGGACGTCCGTGTTTTAATTTGAGCCTCTATAAAACACGGATTCCACGGTCGTGACGAATAGCCAAACCCACACCCCTAGACCCCTACGAGAGCGGAAAGCAACCCTACCAATTCTAGAGTTAGGAGACCCGGACTCGACACCTCGAGTTGGTCTCCCACTGGACTCCAGAACCCAGTTACTTGTGCTCTCCTCCTTGGGTCTATCCTAGTGCGGAAAAGTAAATAATATACAAAAGGTGACATCAACCTCATCCCGGAAGTGCCCCAATAAAAGAATATTACATACATTTAAATTTACATGAATGAAAATAAAAACTCTCATCTCACATAAAACCCCCGGCTATTCAGAACACGACGATCCAATATAACATATCCAGCAACACATAACATCACATGTCATCAACGTAAGTAAATATGCGCATCCCAATTGTCGTTGACATATGCAACGAAACCGGCGATATCACATATTACACTTACGGTCACAGAAAAGAAAGTGTAAAACTACAACATTTGGAATCCACAATCTCTTTAGACATCATAAATCCGAAATATCACATATTTCGCATTTTATGCCTAACTTGTATGAATTCCACATATTGTATCACATTCCAGATAAATAGACAGTATTAAACTTTCCGATCGAATAATCAAATACCCGAGATTTCCTAAATAGCTCAACACTTGAGCGGAGTTCAAAAATTCCAGAATACGTCACAGTAGCAACGCTCCAGCCGTAGAAGGGTCAAGCCAACGCCTCACATGTGGCACGCCGTACTGCCCCAAACCCTAAGGTTCAAAGGGCAGTTCAAGACGGTCACATAATCGAGTTATGCTTTGTTGTCTTCTAGAGAGTCCATCGCATCACATGCACGTTTTTCCGAAATATTTATACCCGAGAAAAATTCAACACTTGAATGTTTTTCGTATCGGGAAAAATTGAGTAAATGATATCCGTTCGAACATTTTAATACTTTCTAAATTATCCGGAATAACAGAACAAAATTAAATTCTCTGATCGAATCGACGATTTCAAAATAAACCCCAAAAATACTCAACACTTGAGTCAGATAAAACAATACCCATAAAAATCAGTAAATAAATAGGAACTTTACTGCGCAAAACGACAAGGGTGACGTCACCATATGGCCGCGGAACCGCCGCACGAGCCATGCTCGTGCCGCGGTTCCGCGGCTCTTTGGGCGCCACTCTTTGGCTCGTGCGGCGGTTCCGCGGCTATTTGGGCGCCACTCTTTGTCGTTTTGCACAGTATTCCTTATATTTTCCTGCTGATTTTTTTAAGCATTTTTAATTTGGAAAAATCCCAGATTTTAAAAATTGTACAGAGAGGGTTTGATTTCGACGTGTTCGGGTTCGTTCGGAGTTTTAACTTCGTTAACACATCGCCTAATGCTCTAGCTTGGCTCTGATACCACTGTAGGGTTACTTGGCACACTAACAAGGCTCTACAAGGCATCGACCATGCCAAAATTAAATTTTTATGTGCCGAATAACACTAAGCAAGATCGTATACTAGAGTTTAGGCGAAACTATTAGCAAGTAAACAACTTTACTCTAAAGGGAATACGAAATACAACCTTAGTAGATCGGTCCTTCACTCCTAAAGCTCCTTGATGAAGTTCCTTCGCTGCGATCAAGGTTCTTCCGGGCTCTTGCATGGCTTCACGACGCGAGGGATGCGACCTTGGTTGAAGTCTCCAGGGCCGAAGATGATCTACGTCGAGGGAATTCCGACTCAAGCTCCTACTTCACTAACTTGAGAATTAGTGAAGCAAACACCCTATACTAAAGGGATAGTCTAGTAGAGAATGGAGAAATAGAAAGTGGGTTCTCTTTAGAATTTTGTTTCTCACAAGGATTCTCACTTTGGATCAAACCCTAGCTTGCTTTTTCTTTTTGTTCAATGAAGAAGATGATGAACAAAAGAAAGTGAAGAGGATAATAATCAAGTCAGAAGGCGAACCATGGTGAGTGAGTATCATATACTAACTCTTGTAGAGCCATAACCATAGCTAATTGTTTGATGGTTAGGTTAAAGTCCAAAGTAAAAACAAATCTAGTGGACTTTAGTCGATGCATCCACAAGCTTCCACAAGCTTCATGCATTTCCCAATTTCCCACTAATTTTGTAATTACTTTTAAACATTAAACCCAATTATAACAATTAGGATGGTGTATGTCTCATACACACAAGTCATGTGTATCATCTACCATGATACATAAAGATGACACATTTTAACATATATCATATACATGTTAAAGTAGTGTTCATGTGATAAAAACCTTAAAGTGGACAAGTGTTAGCAAATGTAAATTAGTATATCTGATATACAATTATACACTTAATTATTAAATCAACACTTGACTTAATAATCCGGTCATATCTCATATAACCGGCTAACATCCATCGTATCGACTTATCGAATCAACACTCGATTCGATAACCCGGTCATATCATATATGACCGACCGATACAAAAAGTCGCGAGAATAGAATACGGTATCACATACTTGCATTTATTCTCGGTCTCGCACATATCACATACGTGCTCCTATTTCGTTTCGCCTGAGCCAGTAAAACCTCTGTGTAGGACTCTAAAGACTCGTCAATACGCCGGCAGTAGGTGATGATCACATCACGCACCCACAAGCCGTCAGCGGTACTAGCTGGACGTAACGGCTACCCGGGTAATGAGCGATCAGAAGATCAGCAAGAAAGCCCGCTCCAACTCCTGTGAAAGCCTGCCGGTAACACTTGCCGTTCAGTCCGGTCTCCTCGTCTGATATGTCACATATCAAGTCTAGGGGTGGTAAACGTCAGACCCCAATAACTGATAAATCGTGCCGATGTGAGGCTCATAACTGGTCGAGAAACTACTGGTAACACTTACTAGTAAATCTCTAATCAGCCCTGGCCAGGGACTTCCCTGTTACGACCAATCGAGCACAGCGCAACATCAACCCCCAATACCGGGAGAGACGAAACCCCTCCTATCGCTCATTGCCTCCATGTGACTCGAGACTGTACCCAAAAACCACCATTTTGCACGCCCTGATGGACGTGGTAAGGTGGAAATCAATGAACAGTAGGAATCACACAAGACTCTATGACGATCTCTGGTCTACAGACTAACCTGCACAAGTGTCACCAGAGAACTGCCATCTGACGTAAGGTATAATACCATCTGGGAGTTCTCGGCGAGCCCGTCCAGTGTACCCAGTCTCCACTGAGCACCCGTATACCATCTCTGATGTCAAACACCAATGGATATGGGATCATCCATCGCCCATCTCATGGGTCGAGAAGCATATACGCTAGTCTACACTGGTATATCGATGCCCCGTCTCGATACACCCACGACTAGGGACCTTGAAGGATGTACTTATGGACTACCATGTCCCCACTAGTATGATCCGCATCATAGTCCAGGTAGTCAAGTACACATCCTAAAGGCTTTACCAACATGTAACGATAAGACAGTATAAAGAGACAAGTACACATGTTAAAGTAAAGAGCAACCAGATAGCATACTATCATATCGAGCAAGAAAGTCCACTCTATATATGTCTAAGCATCCAATATAATATACATCATCTGTACAATACTGGCCTCTAGGGCATCCATACAACTAACAAGAAATTCCTTTTCTAAAAAGGTAGCATGTTGAGTAACAAACACCTTTTGTTCCTCTTTGTGGTAGAAAAAATACCCATATGAGTTCTTTGGATATCCCACAAACTTGCAAAGAACTGACCATGCCTCGAGTGTTTTCGGATTTTGTCTTTTGACATAGGCCGGACAACCCCATATCTTAACTCGTTTAAGATATGGCCTCTTCCCACTCCATATCTCATATGGTGTGGTAGGTATAGATTTAGATGGAACTTGATTCAATAGGTATGCTGTTGTCTCCAGCGCATACTCCCAGAAGGAAATAGGTAATTCAGCTATGCTCATCATAAAGTGCACCATATCTTATAGGGTGCGGTTCCTCCGTTCCGATACACCGTTGTGCTGTGGTGTATATGGAGGAGTCAGCTGAGAGAGAATCCCATTCTCTTTTAGGAAGTCCAGGAATTCATTGCTCAAGTATTCTCCTCCTTGATCTGATCGAAGGATTTTAATACTTTTCCCGGTTTGGTTCTCGACTTCTTATTTATATTCTCTAAATTTCTCAAAAGCTTCTGATTTGTGTTTCATCAGGAACACATATCCGAATCTAGAGAGATCGTCAGTGAATGTAATGAAGTACGCAGAACCATTCCTGGCATGTGTAGACATGGGGCCGCATACATCACTATGTACCAGTCCCAAGAGTTCCGTAACTCTCTCTTCGTGTCCCGTAAACAGAGTTTTGGTCATCTTGCCTTTAAGACATGACTGGCAAGTGTCATAAGATGAAAAGTCAAACGGATTCAAATATCCATCCTTATGCAACTTAGCTAGTCATGTCGCATTGATGTGACCCAGTCTACAATGCCACAAGAAGGATTCGTTCAGTTCTGAACTCTTCCACTTGTTTGTGTTTGTTATAGTCAGAACTGTTGATTGATTTAGAACATAAATGCCATTGCACATCGTGCCTGATCCAACCAACTTTTGGTTTAGAAAAATGTTCATAACATTATCCTGTAATACAAAATTATATCCTTCTTTACTCAACAAAGAAACCGATATAATGTTGCATATCAGGTTCGGCATGTAATAATATTCGTTCAGAATCAATGTATTACCAGTTGGCAATAAAAGGTGATATTCCCCAACGGTTTTAGCTGCAACAATTGCACCATTTCCAACCCTTATGTCTTTATCACTTTCTCCAAGTTCTCTACCTTTCCTAAGCCCATGTAACTGATTACATATATGGGATCCTGACCCGGTATCTAATCCCCAGGACGTAGAGGAAATGGAGAAACAGTTCTCTGTAACGAACACACCCGAAGAAAATGCATCAACATGTACTTTCTTCATTCGGGTGGCATGGGAATCCTGGTATTCCCCTATATCCTGTTCAGTCTTATAACTTTTATAAGAAAAAACGGAACCAAGGTTCCCCAACACAGTATAACATGCGGGTTCGGTCAATACATCCATATTATTATCTTTATTAAGGCATGATATGGTCGCTACCTAGAGAGAGAGAGAAGAAAACACTTTAGCGTATGCTCTTGCAAGATCAGATTGGTTATTATTTTATATAATCAGGATGGCTCCCACTGTTTTTATCAAATCTTCCTTCAAACCCTAAAAGGAAAAGACTAGCGGGGATTAATTACACCCTACAATTTCGCCAATCTTTCAGCCAGGCCAGTGTCGGTACTTTGAGGGAGGTTCCCCGTGCTGTCGCACGGACCTAATTAAAGTAAACCTCGTTTTCCCAGAGGCGTAACCCCGTTGACACCTTTCTAGACACCTACTTGATCGGCTAATTATCCTGTATAAAACTCTCCCAGGAGTAACAATTACTTGGGTATCGGGATCCAACTATCTCATTGAAGGTATTCAATCTCATTGCAAATTTCAACACTTGAAATTCCCGATAATATTTTTCCCCTAACGATCTATGACCTTGACAAGGTCAACAAACCATAGACCGTAAGCCAATTTCAACCCGTCATTTCTTGATTGAATTAAACCCACCTGCACGACCTTTGACAAGGTCAACAAGGCCGTACGACTACCCTAATCCAATCTGCATCATATGCAAAAACAGATAAATACTGGTCAGCTACCGCACACTACGCCTTGACAAGGTCAATAAACGCAGCACGAATAATAAGCAGGACTTATCTGAAATGACAGAGGGCTACGGCAGGTTTTTCTGAAAACCTATTGCGTATCGAACTTGATATCGTTGTAGAATCGAGTGAATTTTTAAATGGAGTGATTTTGAGGCTTTTATTAGTTTTGCTAAAGAGGTCACTCCCGGTGAAGGGATCTCGGCTCTTTCCTTATGGAATAAGGTGCAGGATATATCATATATATCACTATGCAAAGCAAAACTCCAAAAGCAATCAAAAACAAACCGAGTGTTGTAGCATCTGCCAGTTTTGCTAAAGAGGTCACTCCCGGTGAAGAGATCTCGGTTCTTTCCTCATCGAATAAGGTGCTGGATATATCATATATATCGCTATGCAAAGCAAAAAACTGTAGCTACCCTTTTTGAAAATTTTATTCTACAACATCTTTTAGGTTTCTTTTCTTTCATTAATCATATTATTGAAGTCCCGTCATTTAATTCACCTAAACATCACAGATAAATAAGACGTACACTTATGCCATCCGTATTGGCCTCGATGTCCCCTCGTGCAAGGTAACTAACGGCAGAGCGGGGCAGGGCAAGCGCGAGTGTAAAACATAAGTAACATCTATAAAATATATCATATATACTATATACAGTATCTATCATCACATATCAAATGATCACATCATAGATAGCGCAGCAGAAGAAACATACGAAACATTGGATATACTAGGACGTCCGTGTTTTATTTTGAGCCTCTATAAAACACGGATTCCACGGTCGCGATGAATAGCCAAACCCAAACCCCTAGACCCCTACGAGAGCGGCAAGCAACCCTTCCAATTCCAGAGTTAGGAGACCCGGACTCGACTCCTCGAGTTGGTCTCCCACTGGACTCTAGAACCCGGTTACTTGTGCTCTCCTCCTTGGGTCTATCCTAGTGCGGAAAAGTAAATAATATACAAATTGTGACATCAACCTCATCCCGGAAGTGCCCTAATAAAAGAATATTACATACATTTAATTTTACATGAATGAAAATAAAAACTCTCATCTCACATAAAAACCCCCGGCTATTCAGAACGCGATGATCCAATATAACTTATCCAGCAACACATAACATCACATGTCATCGACGTAACTAAATGTGCACATCCCAATTGTCGTTGACATATAGCAACAAAATCGGCGATATCACATATTATACTTACGGTCGCAGAAAAGAAAGTGTAAAACTACAACATTTGGAATCCACATTCTCTTTAGACATCGTAAATCCGAAATATCACATACTTCGCATTTCATGCCTAACTATATGAATACCACATATTGTATCACATTCCAGATAAATAGACAGTATTAAACTTTCCGATCGAATAATCAAATACCCAAGTTTTCCTAAATAGCTCAACACTTGAGCGGAGGTCAAAAATTCCAGAATACGTCACAGTAGCAACGGTCCAGCCGTAGAAGGGTCAAGCCAACGCCTTACAAGTGGCACGCCATACTGCACCAAACCCTAAGGTTCAAAAGGCAGTTCAAGATGGTCACATGATCGAGTTAAGGTTTGTTATCCTCTAGAGGGTCCATCGCGTTACTTACACGTTTTTCCGAAAGATCTAAACTCAAGAAAAATTCAATACTTGAAAGTTTTTCGTGCCGGGAAATAATGAGTTAATGATATCCGTTCGAATATTTTAACAGTTTCTAAATATCCGGAAAACATAACGAAATTAAATATTCCGATCGAATCAACGATTACAAAATAAACCCCAGAACACTCAACACTTGAGTTAGATTAAAAATACCCAGAAAATAGTAACAACACATACAAGTATTATTGTGCAAACACGTGTCAGTAATACCAAAGTACGACCGCGGAACAGCCGCGGGAAGCAGGTTCCTGTCGCGGTTCCGCGGCGACTTGATGGTATCATGAGTTCGTATTTTATGGTAATTCTTAGAATTCCCTGCTGACCTTTTTAGGTATTTTTAATTCAGAAAAAATTACATTTTTAGAAATTGTCCAGAGAGGGGGTTAAATTTGCGTTTCGGGTTTCGATCGGGGTTTTAACTCCGTATACAAGTCGCCTAATGTTCTAGCTAGGCTCTGATACCACTGTAGGGTTTCTAGGAACTCTAACAATGATTAAGAAAGCATCAACCATGCCCGATTAAAATTTTAGCCGTGCCTAACAACCCTAAACAAGATCTTTGCTAGAAAATTAGGGTTTCATATGCAAGTAAATAGCATCTATGACTAAGTGAATACGAAATACAACCTTTGTAGATCGGTCCTTCACTTCTTTAGCTCCTTGTTGAAGTCCCTTCGCTGCAATCGTGGTTCTCCCTGACTCTTGCATGGCTTCACGAGGCTAAAGGAGCGTCCTTGCTTCAAGTCTTCGAGGCCGAAGATGATCTACGTCGAGGGGATGCGAACTCAAGCTTCTACTTCACTACCTAGAGAATTAGTAAAGCAAACACCCTAAACTAAAGTGCTAGTCTAGTAGAGGATGGATAAATAGGAAGTGGGTTCACTTTAGAATTTGGTTTCTCACAATGTTTCTCACTTTGGATCAAACCCTAGAGAGCTCTTTTTTTCTCAAGGAAGAAGATGAAGAAAATAAAGAGAAAAAGATAATGATCAAGTGAGAAAGCTAACCATGGTGAGTGAGTATCATATACTAACTCATGTAGAGACATAACCATGGCTAATCCTTATGGTTGGGTTAACAAATATCCATAGTAAAAACAAACTTAGTGGACTTAGTCAATGCATCCTCAAGCTTCCACAAGCTTCATGCATTTTGCTAATCCTCCACTAATTTTGTAAATACTTTAATATTAAAACCCAACATAATAAATAGCATGGTGTAAATCTCATACAACCAAGTCATGTGTATCATCAACCATGATACAAAAAGAGAACACAATTTTAATATATATCACATATATATTAAAGTTGTGCACTTGTGAGAAAAATCCTTAAGTGAACAAGTATTAGTTAATGTAAACTAGTATCTCTAATATACAATTATAGACTAAATTATTAAATCAACACTTGACTTAATAATCCGGTCATATCTCATATAACCGACCAACATTCATTGTATCGACTTATCGAATCAACACTTGATTCGATAACCCGGCTATATCATATATAATCGACCGATACAAAAAGTCGTGAGAATAGAATACGGTATCACATACACGCATTATTCTCGGTCCCGCACATATCACATACGTGCTCCTATTTTGTTTTTCCTGAGCCAGTAAAACCTCTATGTAGGACTCTAAAGACTCATCAATACGTCGGCATTAGGTGATGATCACATCAAGCACCCACAAGCCGTCAGCGGTACTAGCTGGACGTAACGGCCACCCGGGTATTGAGCGATCAGAAGATCAGCAAGCAAGCCCGCTCCAACTCCTGTAAAAGCCTGCCGGTAACACTTCCCGTACAGTCCGGTCTCCTAGTCTGATATGTCGCATATCAAGTCTAGGGGTGGTAATCGTCAGACCCCAATAACCGATAAGTCTTGCCGATGTGAGGCTTATAACGGGTCGAGAAACTACTGGTAACACTTACCAGTAAATCTCTATATCAGCCCTGGTCAGGGACTTCCCTGTTATGGCCAATCGAGCACAGCGCAACATCAACCCCCAATACCGGGAGAGACGAAACCCCTCCTATCACTCATTGCCTCCATGTGACTCGGGACTGTACCCAAAAACCACCGTTTTGCACGCCCTCATGGACGTGGTAAGGTGGAAATCAAAGCACATTAGGAATCACACAAGACTTTATGACGATCTCGGGTCTACAGACTAACCTGCACAAGTGTCACCAGAGAACTGCCATCTGACGTGAGGTATAATACCATCTGGGAGTTCTCGGCGATTCCATCCAGTGTACCCAGTCTCCACTGAGCACCCGTATACCATCTCTGATGTTAAACACCAATGGATATGGGATCATCCATCGCCCATCTCATGGGTCGAGAAGCGTATACGCTAGTCTACTCTGGTATATCGATGCCCTGTCTCGATACACCTACGACTAGGAACATTAAAGGATGTACTTATGAACTACCATGGCCCCACTAGTATGATCTGCATCATAGTCCAGGTAGTCAAGTACACATCCTAAGGGCTTTACCAATATGTAACTATAAGACAGTATCAAGAGACAAGTATACATGTTAAGATAAAGAGCAACCAGATAGCATACTATCATATCGAGCAAGAAAGTCCTCTCTATATATGTCTAAGCATCCAATATAATATACATCATCTGTACAATACTGGCCTCTAAGACATACATACAACTAACAGTGAAGAGGTGAGAGATGTGACGGAGGAAGGACAAGGTGATTGTCGTGGTCGTCCTCGTCATCGCTGTCATCGACGGTTGTAGGGAAGAAGCAGGGGGTTTGGAGAGAGGAGAGGAGGAGTTAGAGAGAGATCGAGAGTGTGAGGGGGTGAGGGTTAGAGACGAGGCGGGGCTTGAGGAGGGTGCACGGGCGCGCGCGACCGTGGGTCGTGGGTTCGTGGGAAACGTGGTCGCGAGCGGGCGTTGGCGACGTGGGCGGCGATGTGGGGAGAGTAGGGAATCGAGCGAGAAAAGAAAAATGATGTGGGGAAGAAAAGAAGCTAACGTGTCAGGTCGGGTTTGGTGTTTGTGTTAGGGCGCGGTGAGGGATTGGGCATAGTTGGGAAACGGATGCGGCTTGGGCCTTGGGCCGGGAGAGGGAATTTATTTTAATTTAAATTTTAGTTTGGGCTGGGGTTTTATTTGTGTAAATTTATTTTGTTTGGGCTGGAGTTTTAATTATAGGTTTTATTTTATTAGCTGTTGGGCTGGCTGGGGAATTATCTGTTTGGTTTTCGGCTGGTTTGGTACTTTGGGAATATGTGTATGTAGTTTTAGTTTTTTATTTGTGTGGGCTTGATTTTAATTGTTACTGTTTACGAAGATTAAATACCACAAACTTAAGCAACCAATTTTACGCAATAATTTCGAGGAATGAGAAAACATTCAGGGAACTTGGGAAAAATAGAAAAATTCTATTGATGGAAACGGGGATTTTTATCATACACCCCTTACAAAAATTTCGTCCTCGAAATTTATAAAGAGACAACGAAACAACTGTACTCAACAAAGAGATGTGGAAAATGTGCATGGATATCTTCCTCCCGCTCCCAGGTAGATTCTCCTGGGGAACGACCGCTCCAAGACACTTGGACTAACGGAATGACCTTGTTCTTCAGCACTTTCTTTCTGCGGTCGAGGATGGTGTTGGGCTGCTCCTCGTAAGATAGGTCGGTACCCAAAGCTAACTCCGAATAGTCTAGAACATGGCTCTCATCTCGAACATAACGCCGCAACTGAGACACGTGGAAGGTATTGTGCACACCAGCTAGCGATGGAGGCAAGGCAAGTCGATAGGCCACCTCTCCTACTCGCTCTAGCACCTCAAAAGGTCCGATGAAACGGGGACTGAGTTTTCCCCGACCTCCAAACCTGATAACTCCGCGGGTTGGGGAAATCTTCAGGAATACGTGATCTCTGACTTCAAACTCTAGTGCTCTCCTGCTGGTATCTGCCCAACTCTTTTGTCGATCCTGAGCCGTCTTAATGTGCTGCCTGATCATTTAGACCTTGTCCATTGTCTGAACAATGAGCTCGGGACCAAGTAATCTTCGTTCTCCTACATCATCTCAACAAACTGGGAATCGACACTTCCACCCGTAAAGTGCTTCGAAAGGGGCCATCTGAATGCTAGCCTAGTAACTGTTGTTATAAGAAAACTCGACTCGATGCAGATGGTCTTCCCAGGAACCCTGAAAATCCAACATGCAGGCTCTCAACATATCCTCGAGCGTTTGAATCGTACGCTCGGATTGTCCGTTTGTCTGCGGGTGATAAGTTGTGCTGAACTTGAGGCGGGTACCAAAACTCTCCTATAAGCTCCTCCAGGAGTGCGAAACAAATCTGGCGTCTCGATCTGACACAATGCTGACCGGAACTCCGTGAAGTCGTACTATCTCCTACATATATCTCTCTGCCAGTGACTCTGTCGACTGTCCCACTCGGAAAGGTAAGAAGTGTGCAGTTTTCGTTAGGCGGTCGACGATAACCCAAATGGTGTTGTTGCCCCTAGGGCTCCGTGGGAAGGCCGTCACGAAATCCATAATAATGTGCTCCCACTTCCATTCTAGTATCGGAAGCGGTTGTAACAATCCTGCCGTCCTTTGATGTTCCGCCTTCACCTGCTGGCACACCAAGCACCTGGATACGAACCGCGCAATTTCTCGCTTCATCCCGTTCCACCAAAAATGCTGCTTTAGGTCTCGATACATCTTCGTACCTCCCGGATGCACAGAATAAGCCGAACTATGCGCCTCAGCCAGTACCTCTTCTCAAACATCCCCTTTGGGTACGCAGAGTCTGCTACCGAATCTTAGAGAACCGTCTTCATGTATGAGTAAGTCCGTTCTCAGCCCGGCTTCTACTTGCGCTCTGAACTTTTGCAATCGAGGATCATCCGCTTGTGCAGCCTTGATGCGATCCATAAAGGAAGACTGCACCTGTAGTTGCCAAAATTGACTGGTTGCGCTCGGTATGATGACTTCAAGCTCGAGTCTCTGAAAATCCTCAATGATGCTCCTCTGACTGGTCAACATCATGACCACTGGCTTGCGACTGAGAGCATCTGGTACCACATTTACTTTTCCCAGGTGATACTGAAGGTCCAAGTCATAATCCGCCATCAGTTCTAGCCTTCGGTACTGCCTCATGTTTAGTTCTTTCTGAGTGAAGACGTACTTCAAACTTTTATGATTCGTGTACACCTCCACTTTCTCGCCCAACAGGTAGTGCCTCCAGATCTTCAATGCAAAAACTACCGCAGCTAACTCCAAGTCATGCGTAGGATAGTTCCTCTCATGATTTCTCAACTGTCGAGAGGCGTAAGCAACCACCCGACCGTGCTGCATCAGAACACAGCTTAAGCCTTTCCCTGAGGCATCACTATGTATCACCAAACCACCGGTATCATCTGGTACTGTAAGAATAGGCACCGTGGTTAACTTCTGCTTTAGTGTCTCAAATGCCCGGGTACATTCCTCTGTCCACACAAACGGTACATCCTTCCGTGTCAGCCTCGTCAAAGGTTCAACGATTCTTGAAAAGTCTTGGACGAACCGCCGATAATATCCAGCCAATCCCAGAAAGCTTCTGATCTCGGCCACTGACATCGGCGTTGGCCAATCTCTGACAGATTCTATCTTTACCGGGTCCACTGAGATGCCTTCGCCCGAAACAATGTGTCCCAAGAACTGAACCTTGTCGAGCCAGAATTCACACTTGCTCAATTTCGCGTACAGCTTCTTTTCCCGAAGAATTTGTAGAATCGTACGCAGATGCTTGACATGATCCTCTCTTGTCTTCGAGTAGACTAGTATGTCGTCGATAAATACAATGACAAACGTGTCCAAGTACTTCGCAAACACCTTGTTCATCAAATCCATAAATATCGCTGGAGCATTGGTAACACCGAACGTCATCACAAGGAACTCATAATGTCCATATCGGGTCCTGAAAGCCGTCTTGCATATATCCTCGGCCGCTACTCTGATCTGATGATAGCCAGAACGGAGATCCAACTTCGAAAATACCTTGGCCCCACTTAACTGATCGAATAAGTCGTCGATGCACGGAATTGGGTACTCGTTCTTTATTGTGACTTTGTTCAGCTCCCGATAGTCTATACACATCCGCAGCAATCCATCCTTCTTCTTCACTAACAGAACTAGTGCACCCCACGGTGAAACGCTTAGCCGGATAAATCCCTTCTCCAGGAGTTCTTCAATTTGCTTCTTCAATTCTGCCAACTCAACCGGTGCCATTCTGTACGGGGCCTTGGAAACTGGTGTTGTACCTGGAGTCAAATCGATCGAGAATTCCAAGACGCGTGGAGGTGGTAGACCTGGTAAATCTTCAGGGAACACATCCAGAAAATCCCGAACAATCTCTGGGGTTGGGCTCTCAACAATCTCCATAGCCGTCAACTCTTTTGGCTTTGCTCTATACTTGGCTGGCTCTAAAATTTCGCTCCCGCCTTCGAAAATAAACTCTGGGTGATTGGGAATGCGGAAAGTCACATTCCTCTCTTGGAAACCAATATTTTCATGGAAAGTACTCATCCAATCCATCCCGAGGATTGCGTCATAGCTGCCTGTTCCGAGTCCTCTTCTCGATCCTCTTCTATAAGGTCTTCCTCAGGATCTTCCTCTTCAGGATCCCCATCGGGTTTCTCCTCTACCGCATTTCCCTATGGATCCTCTCCTATTGGGTCCTCTTCATCGTCAGAATCATTAATCATATTGATCTCTGGAGCTACGACATCGATTCCCTCGTCCTCGTATTTGCTGTCGTTGAAAATGACCTGAGGACCATCGACCTCGTCATCTGAACTCGCTAACATACAGTCGAAAGAAACGCAGGACCGAGTGTCCTCATCAAGAAGCGGTGTTGCCCCAGGGTTGGCCATGGCCAGAAAAGTAAGGGTCATGATCAGATGGTGGAACACGAAGGGAAATAATGATTAATGATGCGGAATACGAGGAAGTGATAAAGGAGATAAGATTCAAAACATGAGCTTGAGTGGTGATGCACAAGTAATATATGGAAGTGGAAGTAAGGAAACAAAGTATGATTCAAGGGACCCCTAAATTGAACTGCAATTTTATTCTAAACCCGGCGCTCTGATACCAACAAAACCATGTCACGCCCTGCTTCCCAAAATACGGAATATAAGGGTGACAAGGCCAGCCATGCTCCTACGATCAAGGAAATATCCTGTCATAGTCACACTTCGGCTTCTAGCATTATATGGTAATCAGTAAAATACAATACGGGTAAAGAGAATGCAGTCACTAAAACTATCAGGTATAAAGGAATCTGAGCTCAATGGAAGTAAGCAAAAGGGCAACTAACCAAGAATATCAATGCAAAAATGTAACTGGTTCACTAGTCTGGATCTTCATGGTCTTCTCGAGGTCTGGCGAATCCATCTCTATCACTGAGCATGCATACTCAGGTCGTCAGAGCGACACAATAACAATATTATAATAACAACAAAAGGCAAGAAAATAAAAGTAATAATGATGGGGATAAAATGCAGGTAATTAATATGTCACTAACTGATGCAAAGTATGATCTGTGTCCCTATTAGTCTCTAAGTCATGTTTAAAATCGAGTTGTGGAAAGGAGGATCATGTTTAACGAGGGTCTCGTACATACCCGAGACTACGGCCCACACGCCCGGGACATAACCCTGTCAGCCGGATCGCAAGATCCTACCTAATATATATAAGAGTCGATGTTCGAATGATCATCCTCTAAATCACTGTCCCCGCTAAATACGATGATATTTCCACTTCGATTTCCCCCTTTTCCCAAGTTTACACTATTTATGAGTATGGTTTAGTCGTGTACAAGTATGCACCAATAACACAGTTTTGTCAATGTTCACTGTATTATTCACTGTCACGAATCATTCACTTTTCCATTGGCATACTTGACACTCTGAAACCAATACCGTTCACGCACGATAATGCATTGTACACTGAATAATAACGCGCACTATCACTAGGTATATGGCAATCGGGTAATATATGTGCGTTTATGCAGTTAACATGTCATGTGTAATATGAACTATTATGAACCTTATGAGCTTATAAATATTGCAGTAAATCATGCGTTCAAAATTCAGCTAAATGTTACAAAGACTATAACAAGTAGACTCAGTCGGCAGTTCAGTAAAATTTATTTCAGTGCAATCGGATTTTGGGTTGGCAAGTTACAGCCGTTTCATTTTAAGTGCTCGCTGCAGGAAATTCAGTTTCTGAACTGAACGTCCGTTTCGCAACACGATTTCACCCTTTTAGGTTCAGAATTTAGTGATGCTACATTTGAATGAAATCTAGGTTTTTCAGTAGGGTTTCCAACGCATAAGACGGATTCTCAATCGCGTCTCTACATCAGAAGTTATGCACTGTTCAACGATGGGGTATCAGATATGTTTCTGTTTGGGACTGCTATACGTCCTGTTCTTTTAAATTGAAGTTTAAAAGGTAAACGACGGTAAAAAGGGGTGAAATCACTTGAGTTATTTATCTAACTGTTTCATCTTCAATAAAGTATAGGGTTCTGCAGTATACAAGTTCAGGCAGCAAAGGGTAATCATTACGAGATAGATATCAGCAGCCAGAGCTGCTCTGGACAGCAGTCCAGAGCCGCTCCCCAAATCAGTTCCCGTCGTATTTTCGGTAAAGAAACAATTTAAAACCTGTATGGGGTTTCATATCATCGAGTCGGCTTCGATTTGAGTCCTCGAACGCATCATTTCAATGTGTACACAATTAATTATGATTTTTACAAGTTTCAGACGTGGGAAATTTTCGGTTTTTACGGGTGTAATTGGGGGTGATCGTTCAAGCTAGTAATGATTATAATTTCCAGTCAAATTTTAATATGATGTTCGTTACCACACGGGCCAGCTTATATGATCAAGTTCTGTCAGTTTAATGGAAGGTTTTAGTTCGGATTTTGCATCAAACACTTATATCATATAAGTTTTCACGAATTATAAACACGGAATTAAATAGGATTTTGATTTGTAACAGGATAATCTAGCATGTAGTAAGTAGATTACTTGCCTGGAGATGCGTTGACGACGCACGGCAGCGGCAACGGAACGAACGCGTGACGAATGGTACGGTTTGGATTCACGGGCTCGGCTCGAGTTTGGGTTCATCGTCGGAGTTGCCCGGGGGATGACTCGTGATGACAGGAGGCGGAGTGGG
Organism: Agapanthus africanus; assembly: GCA_030015575.1. Classification (NCBI taxonomy): domain Eukaryota; kingdom Viridiplantae; phylum Streptophyta; class Magnoliopsida; order Asparagales; family Amaryllidaceae; genus Agapanthus; species Agapanthus africanus. The sequence continues at coordinate 225,953,745 of JASDDO010000029.1, forward strand.
GTTCTGTGGATCTCCTGTGAGTGTGCTGGGGTCGGCGATGGTCGGCGGTGGTCGCTCCAACGATGGGTGTAGAGGGGGCTTCGATCTCGACGGTAGGGTTCGGTGTGCAGGCGAGGGGGTGAGGCGGTGTAGGGGCTCGGGGTAGTGGGTGAAGAGGAGAGAGATGTGAGGGAGGAAGGACAAGGTGATTGTCGTGGTCGTCCTCGTCGGCGGCGGCGGCGGCGTTTGTAGGGAAGAAGCAGGGGGTTTGGAGAGAGGAGAGGAGGAGTTAGAGAGAGATCGAGAGTGTGAGGGGGAGAGGGTTAGAGACGAGGCGGGGCTTGAGGAGGGTGCGCGGGCGCACGCGATCGTGGGTTGTGGGTTCGTGGGAAACGTGGTCGCGAGCGGGCGTTGGTGACGTGGGCGGCGACGTGGGGAGAGTAGGGAATCGAGTGGGAAAAGAGAAATGAAGTGGGGAAGAAAAGAAGCTAACGGGTCTGGTCGGGTTAGGTGTTTGGGTTAGGGTGTGGTGAGGGATTAGGCATGGTAAGGAAACGGGCGCGGCTTGGGCCTTGGGCCGGGAGAGGGAATTTATTTTAATTTAAATTTTCGTTTGGGCTGGGGTTTTATTTGTCTAAATTTATTTTGTTTGGGCTAGGGTTTTAATTATAGGTTTTATTTTATTAGCTGTTGGGCTGGCCAGGGAATTATCTGTTTGGTTTTCGGCTGGCTTGGTATTTTGGGAATATGTGTATGTAGTTTTAGTTTTTTATTTATGTGGGCTTGATTTTAATTGTTATTGTTTAGGAAGATTAAATACCACAAACTTAAGCAACCAATTTATGCAAAAATTATGAGGAACGAGAAAACATTCGGGAACATAGGAAAAGAGAAAAATTCTATTGATGGAAACGGGGATTTACAATACTACTGGGACTTGTGTAGTCTACAAGCACATCCTTTAATTGTTTCTAGTCGAGTGAGTATCGAGACTGGGCATCGATATTCCAGAGTAGACTAGTGTGTACGTTTCTTGACCCTGTAGGGAGCGATGGTTGATCCCATAACCATTAGTGTTTGACATCAAAGATTGTACATAGGTGCTCAGAATGGGTACACTGAACAGGACTCGCCGAGAACTCCTAGATAGTAATATACCTATCTTCAGATAGCAGTTCTCAAGTGACACTGGTACAGGTTTGTCTGTAGACCCGAGATCGTCATAGTGTCTTGTGTGGTTCCTACTGTGCTTTAATTTCCTCCCTACCACGGCTCAAAGGAGTCATGAAAACAGGTGGATTTTGGGTACAGTCCGAGTCACATGGAGGTAGTGAGCGATAGGAGGGGGTTCGTCTCTCCCGGTATTGGGAGTTGATGTTTCGCTATGCTCGATTGGCTATAACAGTAAGTTCCTGATCACGACTGATGAGATTTACTGGTAAGTGTTATCAGTAGTTTCTCGAACCGTTATGAGCCACACATCGGCATGACTTATCAAGTTACTAGAGTCTGACGATACCACCCCTAGACTTGATATGCAATATATCAGAAGAACAGACGGGACTGTACGGTAAGTGTTACTTATAGGCTTCATCGGAGTTTGGACAAGCTTTCTTGTTGATCTTCTAACCGCTCAATACCATGGTAGCTGTTATGTCTAGCTAGTACCGCTGACGGCTTATGGGTGACTGATGTGATCATTACCTACTGCTGGCGTATTGATGAGTTTTTAGAGTCCTACACAGAGGTTGCATAGTTCAAGCTTAACGAAATAGGGCACATATGATGATATGTGCGGGGGCTGATTAAATACGAGTATGTGATACCGTATTCTAATCTGGCGGTAATTTGATATCGATTAGGTTATATGTGATACCCTATTCTAATCTGGCGGTAATTTGATATCGATTAGGTTATATGTGATACCGTATTCTAACCTAATTATTGAATCAAGTGTTGATTTGATAATGTGATATACAGATAAATGATATTAGTCGGTTATATGTGATATAACCGGATTATTGAATCAAGTATTGATTTAATAATTTGATATATATTTATATCTAATATAATTATATATTAACTAATATTATTGCTCACTAATTACATTCTTCTCTTAATATATATATTAATATACATATATGATATATGTATTGAAGGGTTACACTAGCGTCCCGACCAACTTCCGTGGCCAAATGCGGAACAAATTTTTTACTACGATACAAAACTTGGCGCTACAATAACACCAAACCGGATCTTTACCATAAACCTGGTTAGCACAAAAGAGTTCTATCTACTATGATAGAAAGTTATACCTAAGTCTTGAACTCCTTCATCTCCTTGTTGTGAGCTCCTTGGAATTGTGTGGATGGCTCTTCCTCACCGGCTTCTTTATATCATAGAAGATCCACCCGAAGGCCTCTACCTTGAACTCCAACCTCAACAATGAAGTAACTAGAGTGCTTGGCTTACTAGAATAAGAACCCTAGAGTAAGTAGAGAAATGTTTTGGTGGTTTTATCTCAAAGGCTCTTGATTTTCAACACATGAAACAATAGAGCTTTTGGGAGAGGAAGAAAAGAGAGCAAACCATGAGAGAGAAAGATAATGAGATAATGAAAGGATGAAGCTCTCATATGAGGAATAAAAGAATAATTAGAATTATTAAGATAATTGTGATGGTTCACTTGATTTGACCATTATCATATCACATTAAATGCTAAGCATGCTCAAGAAAATATCTAAGTCAACAATGGTCAACTTGGTCAAATGGTCAAACCAATTAACCTTGACAATTATCCATAATAATAATTATTAAACAAATTCCTCCTTCTCATTACGGTTATAATCAAGTCAATGGTCAAAATCCAAATGAGGCGTCCCCCTCTCTGCCTTTGTCAACTATACATACATACCCGCATCCGTGTTCCGAAGAAATACGAATACAATGAGACTAAACCACTCCCAAAATGGATACTAGGATTTGGCTTAAAACAAAGCCCACTAGTATCAACTGCCCGAACACTAAACACGCACAAGTACGTGTATGTGAACGAACCCTGTCGTAAAACCATACGATCTCTATCTTGTTTCGCCCAAAGGTGAACAACCCTCTGTGTGGGACTCTAATGACTCGACACTATGCTGGCAGTGGGTATAACCACAGACCGCAAGTGATACTAGCTATACATACCTGTCCCCAGGTAGATGTCGATAAGAAGGCCGATGAGGAAAACCCATCTGAACTCCTACTGAGCCTGAATGTGACATCTCCGTACAGTCCGGTCTGTTCGTCTAAGAGTATCGCATATCGGGCCTACAGGGGTGGTAAACTTCAGACCCCTAATAGCGGTATAAGTCGTGTTGGAGTGTAGCCCAGAACACCCTGAGAAACTACTGAAACACCTACCAGTAAATCTCACTTGCCTTGGCCAAGGACTTTGTGTAATGGCTCTCCTAGACACAGCGCGATATCAACCCCCAATGCCGGGAGAGACGAATCCTGTCTAACCACCGCTGCCTCTAAGTGCTTCGGAACTGTACCCAACTGCTACCTGTTTGCACGTCTCAATAGAGCCGTGGTAGGGTACCAATCAAAGAACAGTGGGAACACACTTGAGGCGAAGTAGCAGTGTCAATTCAACGGACTAAGCTGTACTCATGTCACCTGGGAACTGCTAACTGACGATAGGTATAATACCAACCAACAGTTCTCGACGAGTCCTATCCAATGTACTCGTAACCTAACAAGCACCTGCATACTATCTTGTAAGTGCACGGCAGCGCCCCGGCCGTCAATCCGACACCGGAATGCGGAAACGAAACTTTTACAAAACTTGTAAACCGGCACTTCCACGCACTAAAAAACCCGGATCAGGCCATTAACCTAATGCTAGCAAACTAGAGAATGGGGGGTAGAGAGCTATACCAAGAGATCTGTGTCTTTCGTTCTTCGGCCTCCACTCCGATCTCCTCGCGGAATCTCCGGTCTTCATCTCCTCGTCGGAAAGGGCACCACACCGCCAGGTTATTTTACAGGCTCCCACCTCTGAACCGAGGCAACTTGGGCACGAAGTTAGCGAGCTGACATTTCTAAGAATGCTGTAGGTGAAGTGTAGGATAGTTTGTCTCTCGCGGGAATGAAGTTGCCATTGAAGATGTGTAGGAGAAAATAAACTTTGGAGTGAACTAGAATTTGTGTAGCAAGAAAAATATGAGATGAGTATTTTCCCCTCATCTAAAAATGAAACCTCTCCCTCTCCATTCCTTGTAGTGGCCGGCCACATCAAGAGAAGGAGGGAAAAGAGAAAATCATAATACATTAAAAAGGAATGGGAGTGATATCAAGGAAAAAGGAACACATCAATTTCTGATCCATCCTATCATAAAGCCCATCACATTTAATGCAAGCTATGACGAAAGAAACAAAGCAAAGATGCTATTACCATCATAATCCCTCATTTACAAATAACCCCCTCCACAATGCTAATTTGCAAATATGCAAATTAGCCCCTCCATCAATTTTCAGCCAACGAAAGGAAGAAAGGAAAACTGGTTGAAACAGAATGCTAAGTGGCAACTTCAAAAAACTGTTCCTGTAATAAATTACAGGAAATACCCCGCGACTGTATATATATACCCGGATTTGTATTGCGACCAAATACAAATGCAATGAGACAAAATCTACACTGTACAATACTAGGATCTGGCTTAAACCAAAGCCCGCTAGTATTATCTGTCCGATCATGATCCGTTCAATACCGCACCGATAAGATCGAACCCTGCCATATCTCCATACTGCCTCTACAGCGTTTCGCCCGAAACTTGAGAAACTGTCTGTGAGGGACTCTAAACACTCGTCAATACTTTGGCTATGGATTTAACCACTAGCACGTCAGAGGTATTAGCCATACGTGACGGGCTACCAGCTATTGACCAAAAGGGACATCTGTGAGCGAACTCATCCTGACACCCTACTGAGCCTGTCAGTGACAATATCCGTACAGTCCGGTCCGTTAGTCTATGAGCATCGCATGGCGGGCCTAGGGGGTTGGTAAAAGTCAGACCCCAAATAGCGGTACAAGTCGTGTCGGAGTTAGCCCAGAACACCCTGAGATTTTACTGGAATACCTACCAGTAAATCTCCTGCCTTGGCCAAGGACTTCGTGTAATAGATCTCCTAGGCACAGCGCGACCTCACCCCCAATACCGGGAGAGACAAACCCCTGCAGATCCGCTCACTGCCTCCATGTGGGTCGGGACTGTACCCAACTAAAACCTGTTTGCAGGACTCTTTTGAGCCGTGGTGGGGTAGTAATAAAAGTACAGTGGGAACTCACACGAGACAAATGACGATCTCAGGTCAATGAACTAACCTGTACACATGTCACCAGGGAACTGCTATCTGACGTCAGGTATAAGACCAACTAGCATGTTACCGGCGAGTCCTGTCCGGTGTACTCATAACCTAATGAGCACCCGTATACATCTTAGGTGAACCAACTGACACCAGTGGCTTGTGAGACCGGCCACCGCCCCTCGTCGGGGTCTCGACTGTATACACTAGTCTACTCTGGAGTATCGATGCCCTGTCTCGAAAACTCCCATGACTAGGGACCTTTTAAGGATGTGCTTATGGACCCCAGCTCCCACGTATATGATCGCCCTCATACTGCTGGCAGTCAAGCAAGAATCGTAGGGGCTCTATCAACGTGTAATATCGACCTGTAAGGTCACCTAAAACAGTACACGATGATAAAGATAAACCAGATAGTATACTATCATCTTGAGTAAGACTGTCCTACCGGCATAGGTCCTCCCTTAATCATTGCAATCATGTGCCTGTGATCCAATAATTGACTCTGAGGGCACTATACCCAACAATCTCCAACTTGCACTCAAGGCTAATTATTGCGATGTCGCATACTCACAGCATGTGTGATACCGAATACCCAACTCCTCAACTAATCAGTCTCACAAAACCCGTTTGCGAAACTATTGCGTTCGAGGTATAGCCTCAGTGAGTGGATCCGCTCAGATGTTTCTTTCTATGTCTCTCTTTATCTCAAGTTCGCGGAGAAAGCCATCTCCCGAAATGAGCAATACCTGTCTTAGAGTATGTCTGCATATCTGATGGGACCTAGTTCATAAATGAACTCCAAATCCAAACTTCTTAGACTGTATCGTCAAGTGAACTTAATCATTATCCTGTGCCATGCCTCCCTCAGTATACACATGGACCACCTGTCCAAAATACTGCCCCTCGTCAGAGGGAAAACTATAACTATGATAGCCACTCTGTCATCCAGGTCACCTTGGAAGCCTGGAATGATAACCGTCTCCCGAAGGAGGATGCTGTTATCATATCCCTAGAACATCCACTTATGTTCTAAAACTTCTTCCGAATGTTTCTCCAGGATTGGATCAATATCAACTTATTGCATCTACTGTAAAAACAACATCTGGTGTGGTACTTGACATCTCATGATTGACTCAATTGCCTAAGCAAGTGATCTGCCAATCAAGCACTTCCCTCTCCACTTTAGTCTGTAAAACTCCTTTAGAGAGGGTGACTCCATCACCTGCAGGTACACTACCATGCCTGGAGTCGTCCATTCTAAATACATTTAGAATGCTGTCTAAGTACCCTGATTGGGAAACTACCCAAATCTAGATCTAAAACCATAGATCCAGTAACCAGAATGTCTGATATAATATCCAAGTCCTATGTGGAAAAACCACTGTGTGACAACCAAAGTATAACCGATCGTAGTATAGGAATTTCACTTCCTACTCTGTGTATGTCATCCAAATACCAGGACATCATACCCTACTACCTTCTTAACAGATCCATCCTCTATTCTGATGAAGTCAAACCTATGACTGTCACATCAGAAATAGATGATCTATCTCCGCTATTCTTCTTTAGTCTATAAATAGACATAAGACACTTGTCCACTATGCTTCCGCTGCTCCCACTGACTACGACAACCCTCTGGCAGAGTCATATACACGTGCACTTCTAAAACTAGTTTAGAACGACGCTATACTCATCCTCCTGCCGGGTCTCACAGTCTGGAACAACAGCAATGGCAAGTCTGGGTAAACAAGAACCACTCTGCCACCGTCCTTGAGCATACCGAAGTACCTCTCGAGCGCCTGAGGTTACCCACCATATCTGCGGAGTGGCCAATGGAATGTTAATCCAGATTGAATCTTTAGGTTCTTATCAAATTTTCAGCAATCGCTTGCTGTTCTGGAATCACTTCCAGTTCTACCATACTCCCACTACTGTTTTCTGAAAAAATCCATTTTTATTAAAACTGTGGCGAGTCAAGAACAATATCACTATTGATCTTCCAGATGGTAGAAAGTCAACCCTTGTCATAGCCTGGGTCAACCCACAAACAGCCATTACAGAAACGTGCCTTGAGTTATCTAGAGTTTGGTTTTAAGCATAAGCCGGACAACTCCCCGTACCTTAACATCGTTAAGATATGAACCGTTCTATATCCAATATAGAAACATAGGCACTGATTTAATTGGAACCAGATTCAAATCATGCAGCTGTTGTTAGGTTAGTATAGCACCCTATGAAGTGTTTTGAAGCATCACATGACCCAAAGTTATAATTTTTAAGCAGCTAAACTAACATGCAAAGGGATCGATCCTAGAAAATTAGGGTTATGAAACTTTAAGCTAGAAAAGTTAAGGGTTTGAAGTCTACAACCTTTGTAGCTCCCCTTCGCTGGACTCCTTGGTCTCTAAGGTGTTGAACGAAGGTCCTTTTGATGTCCCCTTGTGTCCACGACGATCCACCACGGAGATATCCGTCCAAGCTCGCAACTTCGATAAACCGAAGAGAACACTCTAAACAAAGCGGCTAAGCTCGTGTAGAATGATGTTGTAGTTAGGTTTCTCACTTCAAAAACCTATCTTTGAATGGTATTTGATCACTAGAAAGAACTAGAGAGCAAAAGAACAAGAGGAAGAAGATGGTGGCAACTTTTTAACAAGAGATAAAAGATAACCCTTGAGTTAAGCAAGAGAAAGAAATATATATCACTATATATATTTAATTCCTTCTTGACTTCAACCATGATTAAATGATGGATAGTTAATTTAACTTGGGTTTAGAATGATAAAGAGAAGGATAACCATAGGTTAGTGGTAGTTGAGCTAGGTTAGGTTAGAAGAAGAGTGTGGAAACTAACATGATTATCCTTTTCTTTTTCATTTAACTTTAAAACCAAAATTAAATAATTATCCATTATTTAATCCATGGTGTAAGTCTTCCATTGCCACCATTTCCATATGCTAACAACTATGATGGATGGGTGTATGTATGTATGCATGTATGCACATTCACATGTGCATGAAACTAGAATGAAAATAAAGAAACACATGCATGCATGCTTACATCCATCAAACCCTAGAAAGGTTTCAAGTGAGATAACTTATGGTTAGATGATAAATCAATACTTAATTTATCAATCCGGTCATATCTCATACGACCCCACCAAAAGTAGGCCACCCGATCAATGTTCGGTATCATATACGCACATTTCAATCGGGTGCATGCGCATATCGCATACGCGCACCACAACGTTTCGCCTGGACTGGGTAACTCCTTTATGGGACTCTAAGACTCGTCAATACGCCGGCAGAGGGTAATGATCATATCAAGTACCCTCAAGCCGCAAGCGGTCAGCTAAACGTAACGGCCGCCCGGGTATTGAGCGATCAGAAGACAACAAGCGAACCTGCTACAACTCCCGTCGAGCCATCCGGCAACACTACCGTACAGTCCGGTCTCTTTGTCAGATATGCTGCATATCGAGCCTAGGGATGGTCACGTCGACCCCAATAACTCAATAAGTCGTGTCGGTGAATGGTCTATAACAGATTGAGAAACTACTGATAACACTTATCAGCAAATCTCAGCAGCCCTGGCCAGGGACTTGCTGTTATAACCAGTCGAGCACAGCACAGCATCAACTCCCAATACCGGGAGAGACAAAACCCCTCCTATCGCTCATTGCCTTCGTGTGTCTCGGGACTGTACCCAACGGCCACCTGTTTGCACGACTCAGTAGAGCCGTGGTAGGGTGGCAATCAAAGTACAGTGGGAGAACACACAAGACTCCATGACGATCTCGGGTCTACAGACTAACCTGTACCAGTGTCACCTGAGAACTGCTATCCTACGATAGATATAATTCCATATAGGAGTTCTCGGTGAGTCCGTCCAGTGTACCCAGTCAGTACTGAGCACCCGTATATGATCTTGATGTCAAACATCGATGCATGTGGAAACATCCATCGCCCATCACATGGGTCTAGTATCATATACGCTAGTCTACTCTGGTATATCGATGCCCCGTCTCGATACACCTCCGACTAGGGACATTTCAGGATGTGCTTATAGACTACAAATGTCCCACTAGTATGATCTCTATCATAATCAGAGTAGTCAAGCAGATATCCTTGGGGCTTTATCAGCATGTATGAATGAATAAAAGCATGATCAAATCAACATGTCAGATAAAGAAGAACCAGATAGCATACTATCATGTCGAGCAAGAATGCAAACTGAATATATATACATGTATAGATACATCCACTATCACATAATGGCCTCTAAGGCATACATATATCCAACAATCTCCCACTTGCACTAAGGCCAGTTATTGGCATATCTCATACCCAACATCTCAAAAAGTCGCTCATGCTGTGGCTGAGGGAGGGCCTTGGTGAGTGGATCCGCGGCGTTGTTCTTTGTGTCAACTCTCTTAATCTCGATCTCACGGCGATCTACAATCTCCCGGATCAAATGAAAATGCCTCAGGATGTGTCAGGACCGCTGATGGGATCTGGGCTCCTTGGCTAACGCCATCGCCCCATTATTGTCACAATACAAAGGTATTGGATCAATAATGGTTGGAACTACTCCTAGCTCCGAGACGAACTTCTTCATCCAGACAGCTTCCTTGGCGGCATCATTTGCAGCAATGTACTCAGCTTCCATCGTAGAGTCTGCAACGGTATCCTGTTTGGAACTCTTCCAACTTATCGCCCCTCCATTGAGGGTAAATACAAACCCTGAGATAGATTTGCTGTCATCCTTATCGCTCTGGAAGCTCGAATCGGTAAAGGCCTCCATTTAGAGATCTGTATTACCATACACCAAGAAAAATTCTTTAGTCCTTCGTAAGTACTTATGAATGTTCTTCACAGCTGTCCAGTGGTTCTCCCCTATGTTGGATTGATACCTGCTTACAACACTAAGTGCATAAGCTACATCTGGGCTTGTACATAACATCGCATACATTATAGACCCTACTGCCGAAGCATAGGGTATAATGCTCATGCGAGCTCTCTCTTCATCGTTCTTTGGACAAGAATTCTTGGAGAGAGTGACTCCATGGCAAGCGGGTAAGGCACCCCGCTTGGAGTCTTCCATACTAAACCTCTTTAGGATGGTGTTGATGTACCTGGTTTGGGACAATCCCAATAACTTTTTGGATCTATCCCTATATATCCTTATTCCCAGGATGTATGTGGCATCACCCAGGTCCTTCATGGAGAACCTTAGTGATAAGAATGATTTGACCGACTGTAGCATGGGAATATCATTTCCTATCAGAAGAATGTCATCCACGTACAATACGAGGAATGTGACAGCTCTTCCTACAGCCTTCTTATAAACACAAGGTTCATCTGGATTTTTGATAAAATCAAACTCTTTGATAACATCATCGAAACAGATGTTCCAACTCCGAGATGCCTGCTTCAACCCATATATGGATTTAAGCAATCTACATGCTTTCTCGCTGCTCCCACTGTCAATGAAGCCCTCTGGCTGATCCATATAAACGCATTCTTCTAAATCTCCATTTAGAAATGCTGTTTTAATGTCCATTTGCCAGATTTCATAGTCGTAGTGAGCAGCAATAGCAAGTAGGATCCGAATGGATTTAAGCATGGCTACGGGCGAAAAAGTTTCATCATAGTCCAAACCTGGTCTTTGACGAAAACCTTTCGCCACAAGTCTTGCCTTATAGGTCTCTACCTGCCCATCCACACCAATCTTTCTTTTAAAGATCCATTTGCACCCTATAGGTTTTACCCCAGGGGGTACAACGTCCAAAGTCCATACTTTGTTGGTGTACATAGACTCCATTTCGGATCTCATGGCATTTAGCCATTTCACAGAGTCACCACTCGTGATAGCTTGCTGAAAACTGGTAGGATCATCATCTTCCATGATACAGTCTTCTCTGTCACCATCAATGAGGAAACCGTAGTACCTCTCCGGTGGGCGAGAAGTCCTACCAGACCTACGGAGTGGCCGAGGTACTTCAGTTTCTGCTGCAACAGTCGGTTCAACCAAATCGTCATTTGTAGTTTGTGTCTCTAGAACCTCTTCTAGATCCACCACTTTGCCATTATCTTTATCTGTGAAAAACTCTTTTTCCAAGAATGTGGCATGTTGAGAAACAAACACTTTTTGTTCCTCTTTGTGGTAGAATAGATATCCATAAGAATTCTTTGGATATCCTACAAAGTTACACATGACTGACCGTGTCTCGAGTTTGTCCGGATTCTGCTTTTTAACATAGGCCGGGCAACCCCAAATCTTAATTCTTTTAAGAGATGGTCTCTTCCCATGCCATATCTCATATGGCGTGGTAGACACGGCTTTGGTTGGAACCCTGTTTAGCAGAAACGCTGCAGTCTCCAATGCATGTCCCCAAAACGAGACGGGTAACTCAGCGTCACTCATCATGGACCGGACCATATCTAATAGGGTCCTATTCCTTCGTTCTGACACACCGTTGTGCTGTGGTGTGTAAGGAGGAGTGAGCTGAGAGAGAATCCCATTCTCTTTTAGGAAGTTTGCAAATTCTGTACTGAGATACTCTCCACCTCGATCTGATCGAAGCATCTTAATACTCAAGCCGGTTTGTTTTTCTACTTCTTGTTTATATTCAACGAATTTCTCGAAAGCGTCGGACTTGTGTTTTAATAAAAATACATGACCGAATCTTGAGAAATCGTCGGTGAATGTAATGAAGTATGAAAAACCGCCTCTAGCCTGTGTAGACATTGGCCCACATACATCACTATGTATGAGGCCAAGGAGCTGAGTAGCTCTTTCTCCGTGTCCTGTAAACGGAGTTTTGGTCATTTTACCCTTGATACAAGACTGGCAAGTCGCATGAGATTTATATTCAAAAGAGTTTAAATATCCATCTTGTGTAGCTTGTTTAGTCTTGTTTCGTTAATATGACCAAGTCTACAGTGCCAAAGAAAAGCTTCATTTAATTCTGAAATTTTTCTTTTATTAGTGTGTTGTATACTGAAAACTGTGTGTTGATTTATGACATATATTCCGTTATTAAGCGTACCATACCCAACCAACATTTGATTTAGGTGAATGTTCATAACATTGTTCTGCAACACAAAATTATACCCTTCATTGTCCAACAAAGAAACGGATATTATATTACATAGCATACTTGGTACAAAATAACATGGATTCAAAATCAAATTACATCCAGATGGCAACCCCAAGTGATACTCTCCCACTGCGACTGTATGTACATTGGAACCATTTCCAACGCGGAGAGTATGGTCACCTGTCCTCAAAACCTTGCTATTTCTCAGCCCCTGCATAGAATTGCAAATGTGAGAACCTGAACCGGTATCCAATACCCAGGTAGCAGAGTTTATAGAAAAACAGTTTTCAGTCACAAACGCACCTGAAGCAGAAGCATCACCATGCTTCTTCTTGAGACCTAGGTACTCCGTGCAATTGCGCTTCCAATGTCCTGTCTTGTGGCAATGAAAACACTCGCCTTTCCCTGGGTCTCCAGCCGTGGACTTTCCCTTTCCCTTCACCTTTTTGACTCCGCCCTTAGGATTAGTGGGTTTCTTATTTTTCTTTCCCTTGGCCTTAGCTTTTGGGCGAGAAGAAGAAGACTGTCCAATGGTCATAACGGGAGTCTTTGCTGACTTCATAGTGCTCTCTGCACTCCTTAACATATTAAGGAGTTCAGGGAGGTCCTTCTCCATGCCATGCATGTTGAAGTTCACTATGAACTGAGCAAAGGTGGAGGGGAGGGACTGCAGAATAATATCTATATATTGTTCATTGTCCATTGTCCATCCAAGGTCCTCAAGCTCTTCTATAAGAGCTATCATCTTCAACACATGGTCTCCTACTGGTGTGCCAGGGGCCATTCGCATCTGAAACAGTTTCTTTGATGCTTCGTATCGTAATACGCGGGATTGCTCCCCATACAACTCCTTTGTATGGAGCAGTATCCCGTGAATGTCCATGTCCTCGTGCTGCTTTTGATGTGTGTTATCCATCGATGCAAGCGCGAGGCATGTGGCCGTGGCACAGTCAGCGTCCCATGTCTTGCGGACTTCAATGTCCGCAACTGAGGATTTTGGACCTGGGACAGACGGGGCTGAAGCCGTGAGGACATATGATACTTTATCATAAGTCAAGGCGATCTTCAGATTCCTTAGCCAGTCTTTATAGTTGGTCCCATTCAGTTTGTTTTTATCTAGTAGAAGCTTAAGTCCAGTCATTGGTATCTGCCATTAAGAGAGAGAAAAGAATACACTCAGCGAAAGCTCTTGCATAGATTAGATTGGTTTATTATCTTGTCTAATCGATGTTTCCCACTGCTTTTTATCAAGTTTTTCTTTCAAACCTTAAAAAGAAAAACTAGCCAGGATTAATTACAGTCTATAACTTCGCTAACCGTTCAGCCAGGCCAGTGTCGGTACTTTGAGGGATGTTCCCCGTGCTTTCGCACGGACCTAATTAGAGTAAACCTCGTTTTCCCAGTGGCGGAGCCCCGTTAACACCTTTCTAGACACCTAATGAGTTAGCTAATTGAAAACTGTAAAACTCTCCTAGGAGCAACTATTGCCCACAGTGGGATCGGGATCCAACCATCATATGGAAGGTATGCAATCTCATTGCAAATTTCAACACTTGAAATTCCGGATGTGGTTTTTACCCCTAATACTCATGACCTTGGCTAAGGTCAATAAATCACGAGCACTAGTCAAGCTCAACCCGTCATTTCTTGATTAATTAGACCCGTTCACATGACCCTTGGCTAAGGTCAACAAAGTCATATGCTCGTCCTAATTAATCTGCATCATATGCGTTTGTAGGAAGACATCACATAGCTACCGTACACTACGCCTTGGCTAAGGTCAACAAACGTAGCACGAATACTAAGTACTCTACTTCCTAAAATGACGGAGGGTTGCGGATGATTTTTAAGAAAATCTTTAACGCTTTGAGCTTAATATCGTTGTAGAATCAAAAGGTTTTCAAAAGGAGTGGCTTAAGCTCCGCAGTTTTGAAATATAGATTTTTCATAAATAGCCGAGTAGTTTTCAAATCCGATTCTACAACATCTTTTAGGTTTATTTTCTTTACATTAATCACATTAATGTAATCCCATCATTTAAGTCCTAAAACCAATCACAGAAAAGAAACGAAAATAACACGTACGCTTATGCCATCCGCATTCGCCGCAATGTTCCGTTATGCACCGTTAGGTTACTTAACTAACGGCATACCGGGACGGGACTAGCGCGGGTGTAAAACATAAGCAACGTCTACTATATATCATATATATAATATGTCATTCATCTCAGATATCACAGAACACAGGCAGCAGAAACATAGATATAACGTGGGATATCCTAGGACGTCCGTATTTAGTATTTAGCCAGAATAGAAAATACAGATTCCACAGTCGCGATGAATAGCCAAGCCCACACCCTGGACCCCTACGAGAGCGGCAAGTGACCCTACCAATCCTGGAGTTTAGGAGACCCGGTCTCGACTCCTCGAGATAGCCTCCCACTGAACCCCAGAACCCGGTCACCTGTGCTCCCCTCCTTGGGTCCATCCTAATGCGGAAAAGTAAATAATATACAACACTGGTGACACAACCGCAACCTGGAAGTGCCCCAAATAAAAGAATATTACATTACATTTGAATTTACATGAATGAAAATATAAAACTCTCATCTCACAAAAAACCCCCGGCTATTCGATCGCGACAATCCTGCACATCATATCTCAGCAACACATAATATCACATATCATCAACGTAAGTAAGTATGCGTACCCCGATTGTCGTTGATGTATAGCAACGAAACCGGCGATATCGTACATACTACACTTACGGTCACAGAAAAGAAAGTGTAAAACTACAATATTTGGAATCCAGATTCTCTTTAGACATCATAAATGCGAAATATCACATATTTCGTATTTCATGCCTAAACTATATGAATTCCACATATTGTATCACATTCCAGACAAACAGACAGTATTAAAGTTTTCGAACGAACAATCAAGCACCCAAGATTCACTAAAGCTCAACACTTGAGCAGGGTTCAAAAATCCGGAGTGTGACACAGTAGTAGCGGTCCAGCCGTAGAAGGGTCAAGCCAACGCCTCACATGTGGCACGCCGTACCGCCCCAAACCCTAAGGTTCAAAGTGCAGTTCGAGACGGTCACATAATCGAGTTAAGGTTTGTTGTCTTCTAGAGGGACCACCGCAAAAGACTTGCACGTATCTCCAAAGTATTTAAACCCCATGAATAGTGAGTAAATGATACTCGTTCAAACACTTCAATACTTTCTAATTTACCCGGAAAAGCTACGAAATGAAAGTCCCGATCGAATTGACGAGTCCAACACCATCTCCAGAATTTTTCAAAACCAAATACAGATTAAAAATACCCAAAAATTTATACATACAGAACCAAAAATTACAGAAGAAAAATTATCCACTAATTCATATATAAGGCCACGGAACCACGGCCTAAGCAAGCTTAGGCCGCGTTTCCGCTGCAAGAAACACTGTTCATTGGATAATTTTTCTGCCGTAATCCTTATTTTTTCCTGCCTTATTTTTTACATATTTTTAATTCTGCAAAATGTCAAAATTTAGAAAATTTCCAGAGAGCATCCCATAATATCGTATTTTTGTCCGATCGGGGTTTTCACTTCGTAAAAACGTCGCCTAATGTTCTAGGTCGGCTCTGATACCAATGTTAGGTTAGTATAGCACCCTATGAAGTGTTTTGAAGCATCACATGACCCAAAGTTATAATTTTTAAGGTGCTAAACTAACATGCAAAAGGATCGATCCTAGAAAATTAGGGTTATGAAACTTTAAGCTAGAAAACTTAAGGGTTTGAAGGCTACAACCTTTGTAGCTCCCCTTCGCTGGACTCCTTGGTCTCTAAGGTGTTGAACGAAGGTCCTTTTGATGTCCCCTTATGTCCACGACGATCCACCACGGAGATATCCGTCCAAGCTCGCAACTTCGACAAACCGAAGAGAACACTCTAAACAAAGCGGCTAAGCTTGTGTAGAATGATGTTGTGGTTAGGTTTCTCACTTCAAAAACCTATCTTTGAATGGTATTTGATCACTAGAAAGAACTAGAGAGCAAAAGAGCAAGAGGAAGAAGATGGTGGCAACTTTTTAACAAGAGATAAAAGATAACCCTTGAGTTAAGCAAGAGAAAGAAATATATATCACTATATATATTTAATTCATTCTTGACTTCAACCATGATTAAATGATAGATAGTTAATTTAACTTGGGTTTAGAATGATAAAGAGAAGGATAACCATAGGTTAGTGGTAGTTGAGCTAGGTTAGGTTAGAAGAAGAGTGTGGAAACTAACATGATTATCCTTTTCTTTTTCATTTAACTTTAAAACCAAAATTAAATAATTATCCATTATTTAATCCATGGTGTAAGTCTTGCATTACCACCATTTCCATATGCTAACAACCATGATGGATGGGTGTATGTATGTATGCATGTATGCACATTCACATGTGCATGAAACTAGAATGAAAATAAAGAAACACATGCATGCATGCTTACATCCATCAAACCCTAGAAAGGTTTCAAGTGAGATAACTTATGGTTAGATGATAAATCAACACTTAATTTATCAATCCGGTCATATCTCATACGACCCCACCAAAAGTAGGCCACCCGATCAATGTTCGGTATCATATACGCACATTTCAATCGGGTGCATGCGCATATCGCATACGCGCACCACAACGTTTCGCCTGGACAGGGTAACTCCTTTGTGGGACTCTAAGACTCGTCAATACGCCGGCAGAGGGTAATGATCATATCAAGTACCCTCAAGCCGCAAGCGGTCAGCTAAACGTAACGGCCGCCCGGGTATTGAGCGATCAGAAGACAACAAGCGAACCTGCTACAACTCCCGTCGAGCCATCCGGCAACACTACCGTACAGTCCGGTCTTTTCGTCAGATATGCTGCATATCGAGCCTAGGGATGGTCACGTCGATCCCAATAACTCAATAAGTCGTGTCGGTGAATGGTCTATAACAGATTGAGAAACTACTGATAACACTTATCAGCAAATCTCAGCAGCCCTGGCCAGGGACTTGCTGTTATAACCAGTCGAGCACAGCACAGCATCAACTCCCAATACCGGGAGAGACGAAACCCCTCCTATCGCTCATTGCCTTCGTGTGTCTCGGGACTGTACCCAACGGCCACCTTTTTGCACGACTCAGTAGAGCCGTGGTAGGGTGCCAATCAAAGTACAGTGGGAGAACACACAAGACTCCATGACGATCTCGGGTCTACAGACTAACCTGTACCATTGTCACCTGAGAACTGCTATCCGACGATAGATATAATTCCATATAGGAGTTCTCGGTGAGTCCGTCCAGTGTACCCAGTCAGCACTGAGCACCCGTATATGATCTTGATGTCAAACATCGATGAATGTGGGAACATCCATCGCCCATCACATGGGTCAGTATCATATACGCTAGTCAACTCTGGTATATCGATGCCCCGTCTCGATACACCTCCGACTAGGGACATTTCAGGATGTGCTTATAGACTACAAATGTCCCACTAGTATGATCTCTATCATAATCAGAGTAGTCAAGCAGATATCCTTGGGGCTTTATCAGCATGTATGAATGAATAAAAGCATGATCAAATCAACATGTCAGATAAAGAAGAACCAGATAGCATACTATCATGTCGAGCAAGAATGCAAACTGAATATATATACATGTATAGATACATCCACTATCACATAATGGCCTCTAGGGCATACATATATCCAACAGCTGTCTCCAGTGCATGTCAACTAAATGGAAAGAGGCCGATTAACATTACTCAACTTAGGAATGCTTCCAATTATGAGTAACCTGAAAGAGAAACAAGTTTCTCAAAATCATTACTATCAACTGAATACCATACACAAGTATCTACATCTTCGATCACCTTAAAGAATCCCGATACTTGAAACACCTGGTTCTCTACTTTATTTATATTTTCAAAACTTGGACCTTGTGTTTCTACGAAACACATGTTTAAGAACTAGAGAAGTCACAAGTAAACAGAATATAGTACGAGTACCAACCGCTCTATCCTAATGGACACTGGACAACATACAATACTTTGTATAAGTCCGCTGAGTCCAATAACTCAATCCCTGTGTGTCGTAAGTTGATAACTGTACTTATGGTTAAGAAGAATTACACCGCTGTTTAATACTCCTTACCTAACCATCAACTGATATAGGTAAATGTCATGGACAAAATTTCAAAAAGTTATATCTCACTCTATAAAAATAGACGTACAGATATATCAATTTGAAATTGGTGCATCACAACGGATATTCAAAACCAAATGTTTGCCGTCCGGCAAACAACCCAGGTGATTTCCTCAAATATCACCAATTACAACGAATTCCGATATAATGAGGATGATCACCTAATTCCCAATAAGTTACTCCCACTCATCATCTGTAAAACCATACAGATGTGAGAATCAAACCTGGTAAATACATATCCTGGAGCAAGTGTCTAATTGGGAAATCAGTTTTCTTTTAACAAACACAGTGAAACTGAAACAGTGAAATGTTTCGAAGGGGTATTCAGGTATTCCTAGTAATGCCTCTTCCATTATCCAGATTCACAACTGTAACCGTAAATTTCTTTGCCATCTCTCTAAATCCCTTCATATGTCTTTAGTCATTATCTTCTGTACACCCCTTTAGGCTAAATGGTTTTCTTCCTTCCCTACCGTTCGGCACCAGCCTATGGTTTGGAAGAAGACTATCCAAAAAGCATAATGGGTGTACTGTCCTAATCCTAGGAGCACTCGCAACCCGAGAGAAGGTAAAGATAAAAGACAACTGAATAAACCTTATTCCTATTTCTCTTGAACCAGAATCCATCCCCGAACTGGAACAAGTTCCTTTCGAGTTCATATATAGCCATACGATGGAGTATCCAATAAACTGTGGATCTTCGTAGTGATACCGAGTGTTCTGCAGAAATACAAAGGTGAAGTGGCAGTGATAATGAAATACTTGGTTTGGTCGTGAATAGCAGTCGCAATTTACTTTGTCCTCCTTCTAATCCCTTTATTTGTCTTAACTTAATACCTTCTGTACACCATCGTTATGCTAATTGGTTTTCTTCATTCCCTACCTGTCGGCACCTGCCTATGGTTTGGAAGAAGACTATCCAATTTGCGTAATAGGTGTACTGTCCTAATCCAAGGAGCACTCGCAACCTGAGAGAAGGTAAAAGGAAAAGACAACTGAATAGTCCTATTCGTTTTCTCCAGAACCTGAAACCACCCTCGAATAAATTCCTTCGAGTTTGTATATAACCATACGATGGTTTTATCCAATGGAAGTGGACGTTCGTAGCAATACGGGATGTTCTGGAGGAAAAAGGTAAAAGTAGGAGTGGCAAAGAGGTTTGCAACTCTGACAGATAAAAAACCAGTGTTTAAGAAGGTTCAGTTAATTTGGTCACTGAGTCATACTCAAGGGTCGGGCCATGGTCGCCGCCAAAGAGAGAGAGAAAAGAAACACTCAGCGTGCACTCTAACCTAGATCAGAATGGTTATCAATTTATCTAATCTGGAAACCTCCCACTGTACCGTCAAATTCTCCTCCCAACCTGAAAGAAGAATTAGTCGGGATCACCCGAGGAGTAAACCAACTCATCAGTGGGAATCGGGATCCAACTATCATCGCATGATAACGTGATGGAATCCGCTCACGTTATCACACTCCAGAAGGTATGCGCATATGTGGCAAGTTTCAGTTTCTTTAGAAACTCCCGATGTGATTTTTGCCCCATGCTCTTATGACCATGACGTAGGCCAAAATATCATAAGTCACATGTCAAGTTCTACCTGTTATTGTCCGGGTTAATTTGAACCCACCCGTGCATACCCTTGACGTAGGCCAAAATAGTAGTACGACTGTCCCAAACTAACGCATCTATCTATACAACAGATAAATATCCGGTAGCTACCAATCACCATGCCTTGGAGTAGGTCAAAATACATAGCTTGAATACTACCGAACATTTAACTGAAATGACGGAGGGCTAAGAATGGTTTCTGGCGAAAAACCTTTAACGTAATGAACTTTATATCGTTGAAGGAACTGGATAGCTTTTAAAAATATAGTGGCAAAAACCTTTGCTAAAGAGGTCACTCCCGGTGAAGGGATCTCGGCTCTTTCCCCGTAGAATGAGGTGCAGGATATTCCAACTGAATACCACGATGCAAAGCAAAACTAAACGACTATAGTGAAGTTATTGCCCTGGCGCAAACTTCTGTCTAAGGGGTCACTCCCGGAGAAGGGATCTCGGCCCTTGCCTTGTCGTCTGAGGTGCTGGATATTCATAACCGAATACCACTGTGCAAAACAAAAGAGAACAACCTTGCAATAACAGCTTTTTGAAAAATGTTCCAACAACATCAGAATAGGTTTATTTAGCTTGCACAACACAGTCCCATCAATTGATCACACCACAAAAGAACGAAAATATGATGTACGTATATGCCATCCGCATTCGCCACTGGGTCTCGTCATCACCCGTTAGGTTACTTAACTAACGACACAGCGGGGACTGGACTAGCGCGGATGCAAAATATATACAACATCTACTAGTATATATATCAATATATAATATTCGCTCAAGGCGTGATAAAATGCAACATCACAGAAATGTAATAAGCATCACAGAACAATACAGATAAGTGGGATCCCCGGGTTTCATAGAGCCGCTACTGAAACCCGACGTTTCCCTGGTCGTGTGGATAGCCTGTGCAATGAAATCCTATACCCCTACAGGCGCGGCAAGTTACCCGCCAAAACCTTAAGCGAGGCAGCCCCCTTCAACAACGTGAATGGACCACCCAGCACTTCACGGAATCCGGTAACTTGAGCACCCCTCCTGGGTCAACCTATACCCCCTACGAGTGCGGCGAATAGCCCGCCAATTCTAGAGTGAAGCCCCCTCCGTCTCAAAGCCATGAGATGCGGGCCCGTTGGCCTCTACAACCCAGCTATCCGTGCACTCCACCATGGGGTAATCATAGTACAGAAAGTAAAATATACAACGGGTACATCGACCTCAGCCCGGTCGTTCCCCAAAAGAATAATATACAAACAGGCAGTAACGGCAGTCCACATGTCAGACGCTCGTCCCGCAATATCAAATGTACATATACAACCAAACTGTACTACCATTGCATCCAGGCTATCCACCACGACAAATCCGCAACATCACAGCACAACACAGAACATCAACGTGAATGTCATGTTCGCAAATCCGTCTAAAAGGGCTATAGCAGTTAGACAGGATTTACCGATCAAGTGACATTCACGATCGCAGATATAATATAAATACTGTGAACTAACATGTTTAAAATTTTCGATCGACTAAATATACCGAAGTGGGCCCCAAGCACAACTGTAGCACTCAAAGAAATTCTGGGCCCAAAGAGAACATACCAAAAACCCTATTTTCATGTCAGAGGCTGACTGTAAACATTTGGTGCAGTTTGGACACAAAACGGCGGCGGTTCCGCGGACCAAATATGGCTTTGGCCGCTGATCCGCCGCGCTACAGTAATATCAGCCGACCAAATTTTCACAGAATTCTCAAAAATCCCTGCACGTAATTTTCCAATGTACCAAATAATTGTTTGACGACTGGAAAAATTCGGCAGAAACTGATGCATGGAAAATGTGGTTTTTGGAAATTAGTTCGATCGAACTTGTAAACACGTTAAAGCAAGCTAGACTAGATTAATGGCGTGGCTCTGATACCAATGTAAGTGCACGGCAGCGCCCCGGCCGTCAATCCGACGTCGGAATGCGGAAACGAAACTTTTACAAAACTTATAATCCGGCACTACCGCGCACTAAAAAACCCGGATCGGGCCATTAACCTAATGCTAGAAAACTAGAGAATAGGGTAGAGAGCTATACCGAGCGATCCGTGTCCTTCGGTCTTCGGCCTCCACTCCGATCTCCTCGCGGAATCTCCGGTCTTCATCTCCTCGTCGGAAAGGGCACCACACCGCCAGGTTCTTTTACGAGCTCCCACCTCTGAACCGAGGCAACTTGGGCACGAAGTTGGCGAGCCGACGTGCCCAAGGATGCTGTAGGTGAAGTGCAGGATAGTTTGTCTCTCGCGGGTATGAAGTTGCCATTGAAGACGTGTAGGAGAAAATGAACTTTGGAGTGAACTAGAATTTGTGTAGCAAGAAAATATGAGATGAATATTTTCCCCACATCCAAAAATGAAACCTCTCCCTCTCCATTCCTTGTAGTGGCCGGCCTCTTCAAGGGAAGGAGGGAAAAGAAAAATCATAATACAGTAAAAAGGAATGGGAGTGATATCAAGGAAAAAGGACACACATCAATTTCTAATCCATCCTATCATAAAGCCTTTCACATTTAATGCAAGCTATGATGAAAGAAAAAAGCAAAGATGCTATTACCATCATAATCCCGCATTTACAAATAACCCCCTCCATAATGCTAATTTGCAAATATACAAATTAGCCCTTCCATCAATTTTCAGCCAACGAAAGGAAGAAAGGAAAACTGGCTGAAACGGAATGCAAACTGGCAACTTCAAAAAACTGTTCCCGTAATAAATTACAGGAAAAACCCCGCGACTGTATATACTGTCACGACCCGAAAGAGCACGTGACTGGCCCTTGAACCATATGAAGTCTATAGGACTCCATCTGATCCAAGTAAGCCAAAAGCCCAGAAATCTAAAACCATTTTTGAGAATAAGTAAAGAAAACTGGTTTAAAGAAGTGTAGAAAAACATGTTTGAAATCAAGGTTTTTAAATAACTAAGCCGAATGTGCATTTGAAAACCGTACAGTCTTTTCTAAAATTTTCGGCAGAGTTTCTCTTGTAAAACTGGCCCCGAATGGGGTACAACATGAATAACAATATATAAAATGATAAAGGCATCCCCAAGCAGGAGCTGGCTCTTCGTCAATCGACGGTCACAACCACACGATGATATGATAATATACAACGCCAAGTGGCGAGGATCAAAATCAAGGAAAGCTCAAAAAGCAGCAAGAAAACCGCAATACTACTAAGCGCGACTCTAAGGTCGAATAATACCACACTGTCTCTAAGTCTGATAGAATATACAAGTTTTTGGTTGATGGACAATTTCTAGATACAATGAAATACATGAATAAAATGGTGATTCTTGATGCGAAAGAATCCACCTACCAAAGCAAATCACCCGCAAGAAGGTAGTGTGCCAGAAATGCCGCAATGAAACCTGTACGGCAGAACCTGCAAGGACTGTGGCACAACGGGGGTGAGTTGCCAACTCGTGAATAGAAATATCTACAAGCAGAAACCGAATGCAAGACATAAACTTAAGTCAACGATCAGTAATACAATCCACAAGAGTGCATCTGAGTGTAATAAGGTGGCAAGGTAACATCTAATCATGTATGTAGTGCCAGGTACTCAGGTAATAACATGTCATCAGTGTAAGGTATGCCTGCATGAGGTAAGTATGATGAAATATCAATGATATCAATACACATATATTAGCGTCCCATACCACTAATATTGGTGTAAGGGTATATATAACAGCGCCCTCATACCCTGTTATATATACAAATGAAGTATGACAAGTGTAAATCCAGTCTGTATATGATCTATGTCTGTATATATGTGGAACCCGTCCACCTGTCACCCACTGACAGTAAGCATCATGTATGCAAGTATGAGGATATAAACAATATCATGGAAAACATCATGAAACCCGTGCCAAGCATCGACACGTAAATCCTCATCCATATGGGGCTCCGTCTGCGGTATCGGCCCTCGGCCCCGGCAGCACGTGTCAAACCATGTCCATCTCTGGGCTCCGTTTGCGGTAGCGGCCCGTCGGCCCCCGGCAGTACGCCCATCTCTCGGCTCCAGGCGGTATCCCCCGGATATCCGCCGAGCTCAAATACAATCACCGGTAGGTACTCGCCCGCCTCCAGGCTCAATCGGCATAACCCATCGATCATCTCGCCGAGGGGAACCATACCGGGCCCACCACGAACCCGCAAACGGATCATCACTCCTCGAATCGGGTTTCAAGCACACGTCTCAGCACCGAGAAAACGCGTGGTGGACGCACCCAAATATCATATCACGAGGTACCGGGTTTTCATAAAAGAACATCTTTTCTTAAATAATCCCACGGTCCTCAAAATCAGAAATCACATGAAAATCCACATCAAGAAGTAAATCCAATGCAATGTGCTATGCAATCAATCCATGATGTATGCGACATGTAAAGAGAGATAATCATATCGGAAATCATGCAACATGGAATAGTAATGTACATATGTCGGGAGGAACCGCTCCTTTAGAATGAATCAGTTTAAAGAATATCTTGAAGTCCTCAATCTCAATCAAGTCAGAATCATCTATGTTTGTGTACCGGTACATGTGTACAATATGCCAAGCAGTAATCATATCATGAATGCAACAGTACTACAGTGTAGTGGCATGGCAATTATCGATGATGAAGTGTGTGAGCCGGCAAATAGTGTACGTGAAACATACGCATCATCGATAATGGTGCTGGTGTCCTAACAGCATGATAATAATATAACAATGAACATATGCCAGCAATGCGAATAGCAGGAAAATGCAGATATCTAGTAGTCAACACCACAGTGAAGTATCTACTATGCAAACTACATCTAAGTATCCGGTCAATCAGGAGGGGTAGGTGTGGAAACCACCTAAATCTGAGTCGATACATGTATAAAAGTATATAGTCGGTGATCTCGCCTCAATGTCATATCATAAGATATCCTCGAGTTATGAGTGCGGATCTATCATCAATATCGGCTCGTACGGTAAATCATCGTACGGCATCCCCATAGCTGGGTAGGGGTCAGTATCTCACTGTCTCATCACATAACAGATATCACCATCGTCAGATCATATAGTCTGGAGTACTACTCTATGTCTAGTACAAAACGGTAACCTCAGTAAGTATGCATGCGGGGGTAAACACATATCCCAAGCCCGCAAGAATCACAAGTCATATCCCACATATGAATCGTATAAAATCACCGATCCCAGGGCACCCAGCCCACATCATCGACTCATCTCCAAAGTCATCACATATCATCAATCACAGTGCAAGTACAAGTGATAAGCAAGGGTGTGTGTGTAGGTGTAATTCTACCCTAGGGTTCGCGACTATGAACTACACTAGTCACTTCTAACCCTACATTATCCACAATACACCTAATATCACAATAAACTACATAGTAATCTATCTACGGACTGCGGGGGTGCTATACGCCATCCACCCGAATTCCCCCTGTAGATATAATCTACTCACCTTGCATCACCAATTGCGGACGTCACCACGTATTTGCTTGTCGTCCCGAAGTCTTCATGGGTACCTACACATCAAAATATCGTATATGCGCATTAAAACCAAATCCAATCTAAAACGGCGCACGAAATCCAAAACGATACGATAAGGGGGCCTATTGGTGAGAACCTATGGCACGCCTTCAAAACCATCAATAAATCCTCTACATCGTCGTATAAACGACAATTAGTCGAGGCAAAACACATTCCACCATTTCAGAATCAAAAATACGGAATACGGAAACACGAATCCAAAATAGCAACTTAGGATATATGTCCCAGATTTCACCCTAGATAGAATCTGTCAAAACTAGAAGTACCCTGGGTCAACACTAGAGGAACAGGGGCTGTGCACAGAAAACGAGGAGAATGGCTAAGTATGCTAAGTCAAAGTCCACCTCTCTCTCTCACCTACCCTCATCATTATATTTTCCTTTCTTTTCCTTTTCTTTTAAAATCCAAACCTTCTCACATCAATAGTAATCCCAAAAGAAAACCATGGCTAGAAAAATGCACAAGTGTAGAAAAAGTGATATGTGCATGTTTTGCTCAAAATTACCAAAAAACCCGATTAGCGATTTTAATCGCGATTAGCACTAAATTATTGTCAAACTAATCACAAAAACTTAAAAATGCCATAATCCACTAATTTACCCTATTTTAGAATTTTCCATAATTTTTCATAATTTTTTCTAACATTTTTCCTATTTATTTGCATTTAATATTAAAATAATCAATAAAATAATATTAAATTATTAAAATTCCCAAAATTAATATTTTATATTTTTGAAAATGTTACAATCTACCCCCCTTAAAGAAATTCGGTCCCCGAATTTTAAATTTAAACCCCCAGATACAAAAACATCTCAGTAATAAACCAAAGTCGTCGGGGCTCCGAAATCATCAACACATAGAACGTCACAGCGCAATGCATGCGCAAGGGTACTGAGCAGATAACTCGAAAACAAAACTCCGTCAAGCATCCCGCAATCATCGGAGTCAATGTAAAAAAAACACAATGTCAAATCCAATACAAAACCGATATGATATGGATCGGAACTACACATGTAGACATCCAATCTAAACATAACACCATCCTGTGCGTCTGGTGCGCACTGAAATCAAAAATAAATCCATATATGTGCTAAACAGGTGCACAAAACAACATCCAAGTGCAACGGGTGTGCACGAAGCATCTGTCATGGGCATCGTATGTGCCTGACAGCAAAATAAATCAGGTGCATGTGACATGCACGAAGAATCCCGATTTAGCGCATCTGGCGTGCACCAAAATCGTATCTAAAAACACGCGCCCAACATGCGCGAAAATCCAAACCGGTGCATCCATCGTGCACGAATGAAAATCTAAACCCTGCGCACTCAACATGCACGGAAATCACGAAATCCAATAGCAAACACCGAACAGGCGTAAAGCACATCGCCAGCACGGAGTGCAAAAATCAACCATCAAAATCCGGGTCAAAATCAACGATATAATGCGGCTCAAACCAAAATCAGGGTACCGCAAGGAAAATCTCACAACCGTGTGCATCAGCGTGCACGAATCAAAGCCTAACACTAAAATGCATGAAAACTCTGCGCAAAATATATAAATATCCAGTGGGTGCATGAAACCAATATCATGAAACTCAGTCACCAAAACTAGATCGTGCAAATAGAACGCCCAAAATACCGAAATCCAAAATGACGGATACGTGATAATCGAATCACAAAATCACAAATCATAAATACCGTCTTCGGTAGTTTCTCCTTCAAGGTCGAGAAGGAGTCAGTGTAATCCACTGCTAGCAGCGCAGGATATCTACCTGCCTCTTGCTCACGGTCTGGCGTCTTCTGACTCTCTAGGTCCTTATCTTCTCTGCGGATTACCTATCACGCGGTCAATCGGCTCATCGGCCCTGTCAGGTGTGC
This sequence comes from Agapanthus africanus, assembly GCA_030015575.1. Classification (NCBI taxonomy): domain Eukaryota; kingdom Viridiplantae; phylum Streptophyta; class Magnoliopsida; order Asparagales; family Amaryllidaceae; genus Agapanthus; species Agapanthus africanus. Next base: position 225,981,481 of record JASDDO010000029.1, read on the forward strand.
TAACGGGGACGATTCCGTTCTGGCACTTTTCTGGTCACCTCTCGGTCAAACCTCACGACCACTCGTAAGGCAGCATATAACTGACGTCGGTCTCTGGCTATCTGAATGCACGTCACACATCTGATCCTGGGTGCAAACATCATTGCAGCAATGTCCTGGAAGGAATCCTGCTCAAGGTCTCTTCCAATCATGCCTATGCCGATCTGTACAGAGGCTGGCTCTCTTGTACTATCACTTCTCGCTGGAAAGACATCTGTGTCCTCAGCACAACATTTCTCGGAAATTGGTCACATCCCAACGTTTCTGTAAGCATATCAGGTCTCTAGTTTCGACGGGAAGCAATGACAGCTCGTCAGTGTCTCACACGAACCTCTGGTTCCACTTGTCTCCATCGTCGTCCACTATGACGTCACGCCAAGCTACTATACACTGCACTGCTCTCGGCCACGGTCAATCTGAAGTCTCTCACACGGACTCGAAATCGCGTACTCTGTAGCTTCATCATTCTGTAGCAGATGTCAGGCCGAACTGGTCCTCGGAAACACGTCCCAACCATCGGAGGAATACTCATCACTCGTCCGTCCTTGATCCATTCGTAACGCATCTGGGTAAGTTCCTTTATCCGAACTTGGTCAACTACCTCGTCGACAATGCCGAACTCTGGCCTGCTGGGTGTGCGCAACACGACCACTCCTGGTCTAGGTCTTCTCGTATCGTACTCCAGAAAGGTCCTGCCGAGGTTCCTTTCTCAAATCTCAATCCTGCCGAAATGCCCGGAAGTCATCATCCAATGCTGAAGCTAAAGCTTATTCCGGAATGGCTGCATACCTATCGCGCTTCTTTCTGGAAGGTATATCCATATACCACGCCTCTGGGTGCGTATAACATCTCTGATGTCGGCGGAGTGGGACGTCATCTCGTCGAAATATCTTGCGAACTCTTTTCTTCACTCTGCATCAGTGTCGACTGATTCGGACTCGTCTCATCATGGCTGCACGAACTGCGCTCCGACGGCTATGCTCGCACCTGGAGTCTCCCAAGCAGTGTCCCATCACGATATCCGAAAGATGTCGAACCATCCGATCGACTCGTCAGATCCTCATAATCCCCCAAGAGCTCACATCTCGGGTACAGTTTAATAGTATCGAGTACATGCCACAGCGTCGGTGGTCCAGCCGTAGAAGGGCAAACCCAAGCCTCACTAATGGCGCCGCGGAACCGCCGTAAACCCTAAGGTTCCAAGGCTGTCACACGGTCATTAAGTCGAGTTAGGGTTTCATTCTTCCAGAGGGTCCATAGAATCACCTGCATGTCTTTCCGTATACTTTAAACTTGGAAAATAGGCTCCTGACATTCGATCGTCTCAATTGACTCTCAACGAATCTGCGTGAAGTCGTCTCTAGCTGGAATCAATCCACCTGATGACCTCGCATCGGGGTAAGCGAACTCACCACGCGTCCTAGTCATCCATCCTCGGTGACTAGCAACTCGCTATCATCTCTCTAAGAACATGCTCATGCTGCAGTAGCTCCAATCATCTGGGCGATATCTCATCATTTGCAGCAACAACTGGCTCATATGCCTGTACGCCGAACAACGCCTCAATCCTCCAGGAAAGGCAATACATAAGCGGTCATCTCTGAATCAGCCTGCTCTAGATCTGAGTAAGACTCTCCACACTGGAAATCTTCAACTCAACTGGGCCCGCTCTGGCGCAAAATCGGACGAATCACCTTCGTCTCTCAAATCGGGTAGACTAGCTATCATCTGTCGCATAACTGCCTGAAAGCTCCGGCAATCTCAGCTCGTAAGCTCCGAAAGCAACACCCTGTCAATCTCAGCGACAGCTGGTCCATCTGTCTGCACAGTAGGCGACATCACCATCTCTGAGGTATGCTGTACATCAACAGTCCTCTCTCAACTGGCAGCTCTAACAAAGGCCCGATCATCCGGTGCAAGACCAAGCACTCGCCTCCACTAGAGGTCACAATCACCAACACTAACTCGAGACGTTCCCATGTCACCAGAAAACACAAAGGTCGGCCCTCGTACCAAACGAGCTCACACCGGCCGTAACCCTAGCAGCAGCCCAAACTGCGCTCAAACACGGTGACAGGAATCTCAATCGAGTATCAAAGAGAGCACATCAGTGGCAAGAAGGGAAACAACAGATCCAAAGTGGATACATGATCATAGGAAGGAACAGTATCAATGAAGGTATGATCATGAAACTAATAGAATCGGGGATCTCAAATGGATGAATAATCCTGGATATAAAGAGAATCACTGATCTCGAAAGTATGTACATCCTAAGGTTCCTTAAGCGGAGTGGCGTGTCGTAAGTATGCCGCGGAACATACCAACGGTACGTCACTCTACTTTAGTCACCAAATCCATCAACCAAGGGTCATCCTAAAACGACGAAAGTTCGGGTTTACACCCCCTCGACCAAGTCTAAGTTCCGTAAGGTCAAGCCTAAGTTCCGTATATAAACAACTCCCTAGGCTCCACATAGTCAAACTTAGACTCGAACCAAGGTCAACCTAGCGCTCTGATACCAACTTTGTCACGACCCGAAAGAGCACGTGACTGGCCCTTGAACCATATGAAGTCTATAGGACTCCATCTGATCCAAGTAAGCCAAAAGCCCAGAAATCTAAAACCATTTTTGAGAATAAGTAAAGAAAACTGGTTTAAAGAAGTGTAGAAAAACATGGTTGAAATCAAGGTTTTTAAATAACTAAGCCGAATGTGCATTTGAAAACCGTACAGTCTTTTCTAAAATTTTCGGCAGAGTTTCTCTTGTAAAACTGGCCCCGAATGGGGTACAACATGAATAACAATATATAAAATGATAAAGGCATCCCCAAGCGGGAGCTGGCTCTTCGTCAATCGACGGTCACAACCACACGATGATATGATAATATACAACGCCAAGTGGCGAGGATCAAAATCAAGGAAAGCTCAAAAAGCAGCAAGAAAACCGCAATACTACTAAGCGCGACTCTAAGGTCGAATAATACCACACTGTCTCTAAGTCTGAAAGAATATACAAGTTTTTGGTTGATGGACAATTTCTAGATAGAATGAAATACATGAATAAAATGGTGATTCTTGATGCGAAAGAATCCACCTACCAAAGCAAATCACCCGCAAGAAGGTAGTGTGCCAGAAATGCCGCAATGAAACCTGTACAGCAGAACCTGCAAGGACTGTGGCACAACGGGGGTGAGTTGCCAACTCGTGAATAGAAATATCTACAAGCAGAAACCGAATGCAAGACATAAACCTAAGTCAACGATCAGTAATACAATCCACAAGAGTGCATCTGAGTGTAATAAGGTGGCAAGGTAACATCTAATCATGTATGTAGTGCCAGGTACTCAGGTAATAACATGTCATCAGTGTAAGGTATGCCTGCATGAGGTAAGTATGATGAAATATCAATGATATCAATACACATATATTAGCGTCCCATACCACTAATATTGGTGTAAGGGTATATATAACAGCGCCCTCATACCCTGTTATATATACAAATGAAGTATGACAAGTGTAAATCCAGTCTGTATATGATCCATGTCTGTATATATGTGGAACCCGTCCACCTGTCACCCACTGACAGTAAGCATCATGTATGCAAGTATGAGGATATAAACAATATCATGGAAAACATCATGAAACCCGTGCCAAGCATCGACACGTAAATCCTCATCCATATGGGGCTCCGTCTGCGGTATCGGCCCTCGGCCCCGGCAGCACGAGTCAACCCATGTCCATCTCTGGGCTCCGTCTGCGGTAGCGGCCCGTCGGCCCCCGGCAGTACGCCCATCTCTCGGCTCCAGGCGGTATCCCCCGGATATCCGCCGAGCTCAAATACAATCACCGGTAGGTACTCGCCCGCCTCCAGGCTCAATCGGCATAACCCATCGATCATCTCGCCGAGGGGAACCATACCGGGCCCACCACGAACCCGCAAACGGATCATCACTCCTCGAATCGGGTTTCAAGCACACGTCTCAGCACCGAGAAAACGCGTGGTGGACGCACCCAAATATCATATCACGAGGTACCGGGTTTTCATAAAAGAACATCTTTTCTTAAATAATCCCACGGTCCTCAAAATCAGAAATCACATGAAAATCCACATCAAGAAGTAAATCCAATGCAATGTGCTATGCAATCAATCCATGATGTATGCGACATGTAAAGAGAGATAATCATATCGGAAATCATGCAACATGGAATAGTAATGTACATATGTCGGGAGGAACCGCTCCTTTAGAATGAATCAGTTTAAAGAATATCTTGCGGTCCTCAATCTCAATCAAGTCAGAATCATCTATGTTTGTGTACCGGTACATGTGTACAATATGCCAAGCAGTAATCATATCATGAATGCAACAGTACTACAGTGTAGTGGCATGGCAATTATCGATGATGAAGTGTGTGAGCCGGCAAATAGTGTACGTGAAACATACGCATCATCGATAATGGTGCTGGTGTCCTAACAGCATGATAATAATATAACAATGAACATATGCCAGCAATGCGAATAGCAGGAAAATGCAGATATCTAGTAGTCAACACCACAGTGAAGTATCTACTATGCAAACTACATCTAAGTATCCGGTCAATCAGGAGGGGTAGGTGTGGAAACCACCTAAATCTGAGTCGATACATGTATAAAAGTATATAGTCGGTGATCTCGCCTCAATGTCATATCATAAGATATCCTCGAGTTATGAGTGCGGATCTATCATCAATATCGGCTCGTACGGTAAATCATCGTACGGCATCCCCATAGCTGGGTAGGGGTCAGTATCTCACTGTCTCATCACATAACAGATATCACCATCGTCAGATCATATAGTCTGGAGTACTACTCTATGTCTAGTACAAAACGGTAACCTCAGTAAGTATGCATGCGGGGGTAAACACATATCCCAAGCCCGTAAGAATCACAAGTCATATCCCACATATGAATCGTATAAAATCACCGATCCCAGGGCACCCAGCCCACATCATCGACTCATCTCCAAAGTCATCACATATCATCAATCACAGTGCAAGTACAAGTGATAAGCAAGGGTGTGTGTGTAGGTGTAATTCTACCCTAGGGTTCGCGACTATAAACTACACTAGTCACTTCTAACCCTACATTATCCACAATACACCTAATATCACAATAAACTACATAGTAATCTATCTACGGACTGCGGGGGTGCTATACGCCATCCACCCGACTTCCCCCTGTAGATATAATCTACTCACCTTGCATCACCAATTGCGGACGTCACCACGTATTTGCTTGTCGTCCCGAAGTCTTCATGGGTACCTACACATCAAAATATCGTATATGCGCATTAAAACCAAATCCAATCTAAAACGGCGCACGAAATCCAAAACGATACGATAAGGGGGCCTATAGGTGAGAACCTATGGCACGCCTTCAAAACCATCAATAAATCCTCTACATCGTCGTATAAACGACAATTAGTCGAGGCAAAACACATTCCACCATTTCAGAATCAAAAATACGGAATACGGAAACACGAATCCAAAATAGCAACTTAGGATATATGTCCCAGATTTCACCCTTGATAGAATCTGTCAAAACTAGAAGTACCCTGGGTCAACACTAGAGGAACAGGGGCTGTGCACAGAAAACGAGGAGAATGGCTAAGTATGCTAAGTCAAAGTCCACCTCTCTCTCTCACCTACCCTCATCATTATATTTTCCTTTCTTTTCCTTTTCTTTTAAAATCCAAACCTTCTCACATCAATAGTAATCCCAAAAGAAAACCATGGCTAGAAAAATGCACAAGTGTAGAAAAAGTGATATGTGCAAGTTTTGCACAAAATTGCCAAAAAACCCGATTAGCGATTTTAATCGCGATTAGCACTAAATTATTGTCAAACTAATCACAAAAACTTAAAAATGCCATAATCCACTAATTTACCCTATTTTAGAATTTTCCATAATTTTTCATAATTTTTTCTAACATTTTTCCTATTTATTTGCATTTAATATTAAAATAATCAATAAAATAATATTAAATTATAAAAATTCCCAAAATTAATATTTTATATTTTTGAAAATGTTACATATACATACCCGCATTTGTATTGTGACCAAATACAAATGCAATGAGACAAAATCTACACTGTACAATACTAGGATCTGGCTTAAACCAAAGCCCGCTAGTATTATCTGTCCGATCATGATTCGTGCAATACCGCACGGATAAGATCGAACCCTGCCATATCTCCATACTTCCTCTACAGCGTTTCGCCCGAAACTTGAGAAACTGTCTGTGGGGGACTCTAAAGACTCGTCAATACTTTGGCTGTGGATTTAACCACTAGCACGTCAGAGGTATTAGCCATACGTGACGGGTTATCAGCTATTGACCAAAAGGGACGTATGTGAGCGAAATCATTCTGACACCCTACTGAGCCTGTCAGTGACAATATACGTACAGTCCGGTCCGTTCGTCTATGAGCATCGCATGGCGGGCCTAGGGGGGTTGGTAAAAGTTAGACCCCCAATAGCGGTACAAGTCGTGTCAGAGTGTAGCCCAGAACACCCTGAGATATTACTGGAATACCTACCAGTAAATCTCCTGCCTTGGCCAAGGACTTCGTGTAATGGATCTCCTAGACCCAGCGCGATCTCACCCCTAATACCGGGAGAGACGAACCCCTGCAGATCCGCTCACTGCCTCCATGTGGCTCGGGACTGTACCTAACTAAAACCTGTTTGCACGACTCCTTTGAGCCGTGGTGGGGTAGTAATCAAAGTACAGTGGGAACTCACACGAGACAAATGATGATCTCAGGTCGATGAACTAACCTGTACACATGTCACCAGGGAACTGCTATCTAACGTCAGGTATAAGACTAACTAGCATGTTCCCGGCGAGTCCTGTCCGGTGTACTCATAAGCCAATGAGCACCTGTATACATCTTAGATGAACTAACTGACACCAGTGGCTTGTGAGACTGGCCACCGCCCCTTGTCGGGGTCTCGACTGTATACACTAGTCTACTCTGGAGTATCGATGCCCTGTCTCGAAAACTCCCACGACTAGGGACCTTTTAAGGATGTGCTTATAGACCCCAGCTCCCACGTATATGATCGCCCTCATACTACTGGCAGTCAAGCAAGAATCCTAGGGGCTCTATCAACGTGTAATAGCGACCTGTAAGGTCACCTAAATCAGTACACGATGATAAAGATAAACCAGATAGCATACTATCATCTTGAGTAAGACTGTCCTACCGGCATAGGTCATCCCTTAATCATTGCAATCACGTGCCTGTGATCCAATAATTGACTCTGAGGGAACTATACCCAACATATCTCCAATACGACGTACTGATAGCTGTGGAACAGACCATCTCCCCTGCTGGAATGAGAAGCGTATGCACCAGTCTACTCTGGAGTATCGATGCCCTGTCTCGATAATCTTGCGGCTGGGGACCTGAATAAGGATGTGCTTATAGACTACCCAGCCCCCACTAGTGTGATCGCCATCACAACGCCGGTAGTCAAGCAAAGATCCTAAGGGCTCCATCAATATATATTAGCGATATATTAAAAGAAACATATACACATATTAAGATAGATACAAACCAAGTAGCATAGTACAATACCGAGCAAGACTGTCGTCAATCCATGTATATATCTCAAGCTTCCAAAATGTAATATACAAACTAGTACTATACAATAATGGCCTCTAGGGCATACATAACCAACAATATCCCACTTGCACTAAAGTCCATTAATTGGTGTACCGCATACCCAACGTCAGCTCTAAGGCTAGTTGCTGGCGTACCGCATACCCAATAGCTCAAAAAGTCGCTCGAACTAAGTTTGAGGGAGGGCCTTTGTGAATGGATCCACCGTGTTGTCTTTAGTGTCCACTCTCTGTACCTCGATCTCCTAGCGATCAATGATCTCCCTGATCAGGTGATACCGCCTTAAGATGTGTCTGGATTTCTGATGGGACCGTGGTTCCTTTGCTAAAGCTATAGCCCCATTGTTATCGTAATACAAAGATATTGGGTCAATAATGGACGGAACTACCTCAAGTTCACTAATGAACTTCTTCATCCAGACCGCCTCTTTTGCAGCATCGCTTGCAGCTGTAAGTGCACGGCGGCGCCCTGGCCTCCATCCCGAGACCAAATGCGGCAGCGATGGTTAACTCTAAATTTTCTTGAACAGGCACCATCGCGCACTAAAAACCCGGATCGAACCATTAACTAGTCCTAGCTAACTACAAGATAGGGAAGAGAGATATACCGACTGATCCGTGTCCTCCGGTCTTCTCGTTGTCGACCGGATCTCCCGCGGAAGCTCCGGTCTCCACCTCGTCGCCGGAAGGGCACCACGTCGCCGTCTTCTTTTACGGGCTCCCACTTCTATACCGAGGCAACTCGGGCATGAAGCTGGCGAGTCGACGTGCCCAAGATTTGCTGTAGAATGGTATAGAACCATGTCTCATTTTGGGGTTCATGGAGGTTGCCATTTTGTGGAGGAGAATCAACTATACTTTTGAGGTGGAACAATGGGATTTTGTGAAGCCAAATGAGTGTAATTCCCGTGCCCAAAAATTGGGACAGCCTCACACAATGTGGCCGGCCATATGAGGAATAGGGAGAGTGAGAATGAGAGTGAGGTGAATGTATCATGGAGCCACACTCATAATGCAAGAGAGAGGAAAAGTTATCATATCAAGAAATGATCACAAAGAAACTCCAACACTCATACAACCATCATCATCCATCATCATCACCAAAAAGTCATGCCATCATGACACTAAAAGACTAGCCATGATGACTAAAGAAAGTCAAGTGATCATGACACAACAATATGCAAAGACCCCCTTCCAAATTGCTTATTTGCACAAATGCAAATAAGCCCTCCTCCACCAATCTTCGGCAAATGAAGGATACAAAGAAATATGGCCGAAACAGAAAGCAAACTGGAAACTCCAGAAAACTGGTCCCGTAATAAATTACAGGAAAACCCCGATACTGTGTATACACACCCGCATCTGTATTCCGACCGAATACAAATGCAATGAGACATAATCTACACTGTACTATACTAGGATCCGGCTTAAACCAAAGCCGGCTAGTATTATCCGTTCGATCCAGATCCGTGCAATACCGCACGTATCTGATCGAACCCTGCCATATCTCCATACGGCCTCTACAGCGTTTCGCCCGAAAACTTGAGCAACTTAATGTGGGGGACTCTAAAGACTCGTCAACACCTTGGTTGTGGATTTAACCACTAGCACGTCAGAGGTATAAGCCAATACGTAACGGGCTACCAGGTATTGACCAAAAGGGATGTCGATGAGCGAACTCATCCTGACACCCGACTGAGCCTGTCAGTGACAAAATCCGTACAGTCCGGTCCGTTCGTCTATGAGCATAGCATGGCGGGCCTAGGGGGTTGGTAAAAGTCAGACCCCCAAAAGCGGTACAAGTCGTGTCGGAGTGTAGCCCAGAACACCCTGAGATACTACTGGAATACCTACTAGTAAATCTCCTGCCTCGGCCGAGGGCTTTGTGTAATGGCTCTCCTAGACACAGCGCGACCTCACCCCCAATACCGAGAGAGACGAACCCTTGAAGATCCGCTCACTGCCTCCATGTGGCTCGGGACTGTACCCAACTAAAACCTGTTTGCACGTCTCCTTTGAGCGTGGTAGGGTAGTAATCAAAGTACAGTGGGAACTCACACGAGACAAATGACGATCCTCAGGTCGATGAACTAACCTGTACACATGTCACCAGGGAACTGCTATCTGACGTCAGGTATAAGACCAACTAGCATGTTCCCGGCGAGTCCTGTCCGGTGTACTCATAACCCAATGAGCACCTGTATACATCTTAGGTGAACCAACTGACACCAGTGGCTTGTGAGACCGGCCACCGCCCCTCGTCGCGGTCTCGACTGTATACACTAGTCCACTCTGGAGTATCGATGCCCTGTCTCGAAACTCCCACGACTAGGGACCTTTTAAGGATGTGCTTATAGACCCCAGCTCCCACTTATATGATCGCCCTCATACTGCTGGTGGTCAAGCAGGAATCATAGGGGCTCTATCAACGTGTAATAGCGACATGTCAGGTCACCTAAAGCAGTACACAATGATAAAGATAAACCAGATAGCATACTATCATCTCCAGTAAGACTGTCCTACCGGGATAGGTCCTCCCTCAATCATTGCAATCACGTGCCTGTGATCCAATAATTGACTCTGAGGGCACTATCTCCAACAATCTCCCACTTGCACTCAAGGCTAATTATTGCGATGTCGCATACTCACAGCCCGTGTGATACCGAACACCCAACTTCTCTACTAGTCAATCTCACAAAGCTCATTTGCGAAACTATTACGTTCGAGGAATAGCCTCAGTGAGTGGATCCGCCTTTGATGTTTCTTTCTATGTCTATCTATATCTCAAGTTCGCGGAGAAACCCATCTCCCGAAATGAGTAATACCTGTCCAAGAATGTGTCTGGATGTCTGATGGGACCTAGCTCATAAATGAACTCCAAATCCAAACTTCTTAGACTGTGTCGTCAACTGAACTTAATCAGTATCCTGCGCCATGCCTCCCTCAGCATTGCCTTGGACCACCTGTCCAAAATACTTCCCCTTATCAGAAGGAAAAACTATAACTCTGACAACCTCCTTGTTGTCCAGGTCACCTTGGAAGCCTGGAATGATAACTGTCTCCTGCATGAGGCTGTCGTTATCATATCCCTAGAACATCCACTTATGTTCTAAAACTGCTTCCGACTGCTTCTCCAGGATTGGATCAATGTCAACTTACTGCATCTAGTGCAAGAACAACATCTGGTGAGGTACTTGACATCTCATGATTGACTCAATTGCCTGAGCAAGTGATCTGCCAATCATGCACATCCCTCTCCCCTTTAGTCTGTAAGACACCTTTAGAGAGGGTGACTCCATCACCGGCAGGTACACTACCGTGCCAGGAGTCGTCCATTCTAAATACTCTTAGAATGCTGTCTAAGTACCCTGATTGGGAAACCACCCAAATCTAGATCTAAAACCATAGATCTAGTAACCAGTATGTCTGATATAATATCCAAGTCCTGTGCGGAGAAACCACTGTGTGACGACCAAAGTATAACTGATCGTAGTATAGGAATATCACTTCCTACTCTGTGTATGTCATCCAAATACCATGACATCACACCCTACTACCTTCTTAACAGATCCATCTCCTTATTCTGATGAAGTCAAACCTATGACTGTCACATCAGAAATAGATAATCTATCTCCGCTATATCTGCTTTAGTCGATAAATAGACATAAGCCACTTGTCCACCATGCTTCCGCTGCTCCCACTGACTACGACAACCCTCTGGCAGTCATATACACGTGCACTTCTAAAGCTAGTTTAGAACGACGCAATACTCATCCTCCTGCCGGGTCTTACAGTCTAGAACAACAACAATGGCAAGTCTGGGTAAACAAGAACCTCCCTGCCACCGTCCCTGAGCATACCGAAGTACCTCTCGGGTGCCTGAGGTTACCCACCATATCTGCGGAGTGGCTAATGGAATGTCAAACCAGATTCAATCTTTAGGTTCCTATCAAATCTTCAGTAATCGTTTGTGGTTCTGGAATCACTTCCAGTTCTACCATACTCCCACTACTGTTTTCAGAAAAAATCCATTTTTGTTAAAACTGTGGCGAGTCTAGAACAATATCTCTATTGATCTTCCATATGGTAGAAAGTCAACCCCTCGTCATAGCCTGGGTCAACCCACAAACAGCCATTACAGAAACGTGCCTTGAGTTGTCTAGTGTCTGGTTTTAATCATAAGACAGACAACTCCCCGTACCTTAACAACGTTAAGATATGAACTGTTCTATATCCAATATAGGACCAGAGGCACTGATTTAATTGAACCAGATTCAAATCATGCAACTGTCTCCAGCGCATGTCAACTAAATGGAAGGAGGCCGATCAGCGTTACTCAACTTAGGAATGCTTCCAATTATGAGTAAGCTGAAAGAGAAGCAAGTTCTCTTAATCACTACTATCAACTGAATACCATACACAAGTATCTATATCTTCGATCACTTTGAAGAATCCCGATACTTGCAACACCTGGTTCTCTACTCTATTCAAATACCTATAACTTCTCAAAATTCGGACCCTGTGTTTCCACGAAACACCTGTCTAAAAACTAGAGAAGTCATAAGTAAACCGAATATAGTACGAGGACCAACCCCTCTGTCCTGATAGACCCTGGACAACATACAATACTCTGTATAAGTCCCTTGAGTCTGACAACTCATTCACTACGTGTCGTAGGTTGAAAACTGTACTTATGGTTAAGAAGAATTACACCGCTGTTTAATGCTCCTTACCTAATCATCCACTGATATTGGTAAATGTCATCGACATAATTTCAAAAAGATATATCTCACTCTATAAAAATAGACGTACAGATGTATCGATTTGAAATTGGTGCATAACAGCGGATATTCAAAACCAAATACTTGCCGACTGGCAAACAACCTAGGTGGCTTCCTAAAATATCACCGATTACAACGAATCCCGATATAATGAGGATGATCACCCAATTCACAATAACTTACTCCCACTCATCATCTGTAAAACCATACAGATGTGAGAATCATACCTGGTAAATGCATACCCTGGAGTGAGGACTAATTGGGAAATCAGTTTTCTTTTAACAGTACACAGTGAAACTGAAACATTGAAATGTTTCGATGGGGTATCCCGGTATTCCTAGTAATGCCTCTTCCAGATTCACGACTATAACCGTATAATTCTTTGCCACCTCTCCAAATCCCTTTATATGTCTTTAGTCATTACCTTCTACACACCCCTTAGGCCAAATGGTTTTCTTCCTTCCCTACCGTTCGGCATCAGCCCATGGTTTGGAAGAAGACTATCCAATAAGCATAATGGGTGTACTGTCCTAATCCTAGAAGCACTCGCAATGCGAGAGAAGGTGAAGATAAAAGACACCTGAATAAATCTTATTCCTATTTCTCCTGAACCAGAATCCATCCCCGAACTGGAACAAGTTCTTTTCGAGTTCGTATATAACCATACGATGGAGTATCCAATAAACTGTGGATCTTCGTAGTGATACGGAGTGTTCTGGAGAAATGCAAAGGTGATTTAGGATTGGCGAAGAAATACTTGGTTTGGTCGTGAATATCAGTCGCAATTTACTTTGCCCTCTTACTAATCCCTTTCTTCGTCTTAACCCAATACCTTCTGTACACCGTTTAGGCTAACTGGTTTTCTTCATCCCTTACCGGTCGGCACCTGCCTATGGTTTGGAAGAAGACTATCCAATTTGCGTAATAGGTGTACTATCTCCTAAACCAAGGAGTATTCGCAACCTGAGAGAAGGTAAAAAGAAAAGACAACTGAATAGTCCTATCCGTTTTCTCCAGAACCTGAAACCATCCTCGAATAAATTCCTTCGAGTTCATATATAACCATACGATGGTTTTGTCCAATGGAAGTGGACGTTCGTAGTAATACGGGGTGTCCTGGAGAAAAGGATAAAAGTAGGAGTGGCAATGAGGTTTGCAACTCTGACAATCTAAAAGCGAGTGTTAAGAAGGTTCGGTTAATTTTGGTCTCTGAGTCATAGTCTTAGGGTTGGGTCAATGGTCGCTGCCAAAGAGAGAGAAAAAAGAAACACTCAGCGTGCACTCTAACCTAGATCAGAATGGTTACCAATTTATCTAATCTGGAAACCTCCCACTGTACCGTCAAATTCTCCTCCAAACCTGAAAGAAGAATTAGTCGGGATCACCCGAGGAGTAAACCAACTCATCAGTGGGAATCGGGATCCAACTATCATCGCATGATAACGTGACGGAATCCGCTCACGGTGTCACCCTCCAGAAGGTATGCGCATATCTGGCAAGTTTCAGTTTCTTTAGAAACTCCTGATGTGATTTTTACCCCATGCTCTTATGACCTTGACTTTGGCCAACAAATCATAAGTCACATGTCAACTTCTACCCGTCATTCTCCAGGTTAATTTGAGCCCACCCGTACAAGCCCTTGACTTTGGCCAACAAGGCTATATGACTGCCCCAAACCAACGCATCTATCTATGCTGCATATGAATACCCCAATAGCTACCAAACACTGTGCCTTGACTTTGGCCAACAAACACAGCTTGAATACTATTGACCACGCATATGAAACGACGGAGGGCTAAGAATGGTTTCTGGCGAAAACCTTTAACGTAATAAACTTGATATCGTTGAAGGAACGGATAGCTTTTATGAAAATATAGTGACGAAAACCTTTGCTAAAGAGGTCACTCCCGGTGAAGGGATCTCGGCTCTTTCCCCGTAGAATGAGGTGCAGGATATTCCAACTGAATACCATGGTGCAAAGCAAAAGTAATCGGTTATAGTGAAGTTATTTCCCTGACGCAAACTTTTTGTCCAAGGGGTCACTCCCGGTGAAGGGATCTCGGCCTTTGCCTCGTCGACTGAGAAGCAGGATATTCCAACTGAATACCACGATGCAAAACAAAAGTGAACGTCCTTGCAATAACAGCTTTTTGAAAAGTGTTCCAACAACATCAGATTAGGTTTGTTTTTAACTTGCATTGATCCGAATCAACGCAGTCCCATCAATTGATCACACCAAAAAGAACGAAAATATACTGATGTATGTATATGCCATCCGCATTCGCCACTGGGTCCCGTCATTACCCGTTAGGTTAGCTAACTAACGACAGAGCGAGGACTGGACTAGCGCAGATGCAAAACATATACAACATCTACTAATATATATACCAATATATTAAATTTCGCTCAAGGCATGATAAAATGCAACATCATAGAAATGTACAGCATCACAGAACAATACAGATATCTGGGATCCCCGGGTTTCACAGAGCCGCTGAAACCCGACGTTCCCCTGGTCGTATGGATAGCCTGTGCAATGAAATCCTAGACCCTTACGGGCGCGGCAAGTTACCCGCCAAAACCTGAAGCGAGGCAGCCCCCTTCAGCGACGTGAATGGACCACCCGGCACTTCACGGAATCCGGCAACTTGGGCACCCCTCCTGGGTCAACCTGTACCCCCTACGAGTGCGGCGAATAGCCCGCCAATTCTAGAGTGAAGCCCCTTCCGTCTCAATGCCATGAGATGCGGGCCCGTTGCCCTCTAGAACCCGGCTATCCGTGCACCCCTCCTTGGGGTAATCCTAGTACAGAAAGTAAAATATACATACAATGGGTACATCGACGCAACCTGGCCGTGCCCCAAAATAATAATACAATCAGGCAGTGACGGCAGTCCACATGTCGGACGCTCGCCCCGCAATATCAAATGTACATAATACAACAAAAACTGTACTAGCATTGCATCCAGGCTATCCCCCACGACAGATCCGCAACATCACAGCATAACACAGAATATCAACGTGAAAGTCACGTTCGCAAATCCGTCTAACCGGACTATAGCAGTTAGACTGGATTTACCGATCAAGTGACATTCACGGTCGCAGATATAATGTAAATACTGTGAACCAATGTGTTTAAAATATCTGATCGATCAAATTTTAACAAGTGGGCCCCAAGTACTACTGTAGCACATCAAGAAATTCTGGGCCCAAAATTAATATTCCAAAAACCCTATTTTCAACCCAGAAGGCCTCTGGAAAAAATTGGTGTACAGATCTCTCAAAACTACGGCGGAACCGCGGCCCAAGCATGGGTTTGGCCACGGCTCCGCGGTCGAGTAATGAGATCCCGTGACCAAATTTTTTCAATAGGCTTATACTTCCCTGCACAGTATTCTGAGACTACCTGAAAAGAATTTCGAGACAAAAAAATTTCGACAGAAAACTGTTGTTTTGAAAAACACGGTTTTGGAACATTTGTTCGATTGGAAATGTAAAACACATTAGACAAAGCTAGACTATGTTAATGGCGAGGCTCTGATACCACTGTAAGTGCACGGCGGCGCCCTGGCCTCCATCCCGAGACCAAATGCAGAAGCGATGGTTAACTTTAAATTTTCTTGAACCGGCACCACCGCGCACTAAAAACCCGGATCGAACCATTAACTAGTCCTAGCTAACTACAAGATGGGGAAGAGAGATATACCGACTGATCCATGTCCTCCGGTCTTCTCGTCGTCCCGATCTCCCGCGGAAGCTCCGGTCTCCACCAAGTTGCCGGAAGGGCACCACGTCGCCGGTTTCTTTTACGGGCTCCCACCTCTATACCGAGGCAACTCGGGCACGAAGCTGGCGAGTCGACGTGCCCAAGATTTGCTGTAGAATGGTGTAGAACCATGTCTCATTTTGGGGTTCATGGAGGTTGCCATTTTGTGGAGGAGAATCAACTATACTTTTGAGGTGGAACAATGGGATTTTGTGAAGCCAAATAAGTGTAATTCCCTTGCCCAAAAATTGGGACAGCCCCACACAATGTGGCCGACCATATGAGAAATGGGGAGAGTGAGAATGAGAGTGAGGTGAATGTATCATGGAGCCACACTCATAATGCAAGAGAGAGGAAAAGTTATCATATCAAGAAATGATCACAAAGAAACTCCAACACTCATACAACCATCATCATCCATCATCATCACTAAAAAGTCATGCCATCATGACACTACAAGACTAGACATGATAACTAAAGAAAGTCAAGTGATCATGACACAACAATATGCAAAGACCCCCTTCCAAATTGCTTATTTGCACAAATGCAAATAAGCCCTCCTCCACCAATCTTCGGCCAATGAATGATACAAAGAAATATGGCCGAAACAGAAAGCAAACTGGCAACTCCAGAAAACTGGTCCCGTAATAAATTACAGGAAAACCCCGATACTGTGTATACACACCCGCATCTGTATTCCGACCGAATACAAATGCAATGAGACAAAATCTACACTGTACTATACTAGGATCCGGCTTAAACCAAAGGCGGCTAGTATTATCCGTTCGATCCTGATCCGTGCA
Source organism: Agapanthus africanus (assembly GCA_030015575.1). Taxonomy (NCBI): domain Eukaryota; kingdom Viridiplantae; phylum Streptophyta; class Magnoliopsida; order Asparagales; family Amaryllidaceae; genus Agapanthus; species Agapanthus africanus. The sequence continues at coordinate 225,998,534 of JASDDO010000029.1, forward strand.
ATACCGCACGTATCTGATCGAACCCTGCCATATCTCCATATGGCCTCTACAGCGTTTCGCCCGAAAACTTGAGCAACTGAATGTGGGGGACTCTAAAGACTCGTCAACACCTTGGTTGTGGATTTAACCACTAGCACGTCAGAGGTATAAGCCAATACGTAACGGGCTACCAGGTATTGACCAAAAAGGACGTCGATGAGCGAACTCATCCTGACACCCTACTGAGCCTGTCAGTGAAAATATCCGTACAGTCCGGTCCGTTCGTCTATGAGCATCGCATGGCGGGCCTAGGGGGTTGGTAAAAGTCAGACCCCCAAAAGCGGTACAAGTCGTGTCGGAGTGTAGCCCAGAACACCCTGAGATACTACTGGAATACCTACCAGTAAATCTCCTGCCTCGGTCGAGGGCTTTGTGTAATGGCTCTCCTAGACACAGCGCGACCTCACCCCCAATACCGAGAGAGACGAACCCCTGAAGATCCGCTCACTGCCTCCATGTGGCTCGGGACTGTACCCAACTAAAACCTGTTTGCACGTCACCTTTGAGCGTGGTAGAGTAGTAATCAAAGTACAGTGGGAACTCACACGAGACAAATGACGATCCTCAGGTCGATGAACTAACATGTACACATGTCACCAGGGAACTGCTATCTGACGTCTGGTATAAGACCAACTACCATGTTCCCGGCGAGTCATGTCCGGTGTACTCATAACCCAATGAGCACCTGTATACATTTTAGGTGAACCAACTGACACCAATGGCTTATGAGACCGGCCACCGCCCCTCGTTGGGGTCTCGACTGTATACACTAGTCTACTCTGGAGTATCGATGCCCTGTCTCGAAACTCCCACGACTAGGGACCTTTTAAGGATGTGCTTATAGACCCCAGCTCCCACTTATATGATCGCCCTTATACTGCTGGTGGTCAAGCAAGAATCCTAAGGGCTCTATCAACGTGTAATAGCGACATGTCAGGTCACCTAAAGCAGTACATGATGATAAAGATAAACCAGATAGCATACTATCATCTCGAGTAAGACTGTCCTACCGGGATAGGTCCTCCCTCAATCATTGCAATCACGTGCCTGTGATCCAATAATTGATTCTGAGGGCACTATCTCCAACAGCAGCAATGTATTCGACCTCCATCGTCGAGTCTGCGACGGTATCCTGTTTGGAACTCCTCCAACACACCGCCCCTCCGTTGAGGGTAAACACAAAACCCGAGACATACTTGCTGTCGTCCTTGTCACTCTGGAAGCTTGAATCGGTGAAGGACTCGACCCTGAAGTCTCCATTACCGTAAACCAGGAACATCTCCTTAGTCCTTCTTAGGTACTTGAGAATGTTCATCACTGCTGTCCAGTGGTTCTCACCTGGGTCTGACTGATACCGGCTCACAACGCTTAGCGCGTAAGCTACATCTGGTCTTGTACATAGCATTGCATACATTATAGATCCTACTGCCGAAACGTAGGGTATAGTTCTCACGCGAACCCTCTCCTCGTCAGTCTTGGGAGACATCTTCTTAGAGTGGGTGATTCCGTGCAATGCGGGCATATTATCGCGCTTGGAATCTTCCATACTAAATCTCTTTAGTTTGGTCTCTATGTACCTGGACTGCGAAAGTCCCAGTAATCTCTTAGATCTATCTCTGTAGATCTTGATCCCCATAATTCATGGAGAACCGTTGTGACAAGAATAGCGTGACCGATTATAGTATAGGAATGTCATTTCCTATCAAAAGAATGTCGTCCACGTACAAGACTAAGAATACGACAGTTCGTCCTACAATCTTCTTATAAATACAAGGCTCATCCTCGTTCTTGATGAAGTCAAATTCCTTGATTGCTTCATCAAAACAGATGTTCCAGCTCCGCGATGCCTGTTTTAATCCATAAATGGATTTAAGCAACTTGCACACCTTCCCGCTGCTCCCACTGTCTACAAAACCTTCTGGCTTATCCATATAAATGCACTCTTCCAAACTGTCGTTTAGAAAAGCCGTTTTTACGTCCAGCTGCCAGATCTCATAGTTATGGAAGGCAGCAATGGCAAGTAGGATCCGAATGGATTTGAGCATAGCCTCTGGAGAAAAGTTTTCATCATAGTCCACTCTAGGTCTTTGACGAAAACCTTTTGCAACGAGTCTAGCCTTATAGGTTTCCACCTGCCCATCTACACCAAGTTTCCTTTTGTAGATTCATTTGCATCCAACCGGTTTTACCCCAGGTGGAGCAATATCCAAGGTCCACACTTTAATGGTGTACATGGACTCCATTTCGAATCGTATAGCATCCAACCACTTATCAGAGTCCATACTGATAATGGCCTGCCTGAAACTGGTTGGGTCATCTTCTTCCAAGATGCAATCCTCTCGATCCCCGTCTATGAGAAAACCGCAATATCTCTCGGGAGGATGAGAAATCCTACCAGATCTGCGGAGTGGTTGAAGTTTGATTGTTAGAGTTTTTGCGTGCTTAGTTAATTACCGCAATCAAGACGGTTTCTCTTGTAGCTAGCCGGTTGAGTACGGGTCGTCCGCAGGGAGATGGGAATCTTTTTCTATGTGCTTTAACGAGTTAAGTCCAAATGTCCAGGTTTGTTTTTAGATTAACTATGTGCTAAAATGATATATAAAGAGAGCTTGTTAGGGTTAGGATTAGGTTAGTTTGAGTTAGGAGTCGCTCACTTCTTTCGTTGCCACTCTTAATATCTGTGTTACGGTAATCGGCAACAACGGGGATTAGCACGACTAGGAAGGAACTTGCGAGTATAAGCTAGGCTTTCCAATGCATAAGTTCTTCCTTTTGGTGCTTGTCCGTCCGTTCTTGGCTCTTAGCCTTAACCTCCGGTTAATTCAACCACAACCGGTCTCACTAAGGAATCTCCGCTATCATGTTGGATAGGGTGCCGTAGGGGGCGGATTGTGGTTCAATTAACGGGAGTCCAAATTAAGATTTTGGGCAAGAAAAGAGTGAGAGAGATTTCCTTCTCTCAAACTTTCCTTGTCCTACCCTAACAAGTATGAAAACTACTCATCCATTATAAGAAAAAGAAAATAAAACAAAAGGAGAAAGATAGAAAGAAAGAGGTTAGAAGATTACAACTAGCTATTTGAGACCTCACCTTGGCAAGGATCAAGCTTAAGCATCATTGTTTTTATGGATAAAGAAAAACTAGAAGAAGAAAGAAACAAACAACAAATAAAAAAAACTAAATTAGCAAAATGAAAATTACAAGCAATTATAATTAACAATAAGACAAGAATGCTAACAACAAGAACTCTTTATTCATCACTTCACTCACAAAAGCTCACTACAAGTTTTTAATGGAGAAGAGATGAGAAGAGGAAGAAGAACAACAACATGTATTCTAAAATCTAAATACAAGAATAAGCACCCTTGGCATTGGCAAGTTCTGGACTATTTATAGGCAGGCAACAGAAATTCTAGGGCAACATTCAGAACAAAAATGAAATGACCAAAACGCCCCTGAAAATAGGTCAACTGTCGACACCGTACGGCCGTGGTTCCGCGGCCTAAGCGTGCTTATGCCGCGGAACCGCGGCCATTTAGGAGGCTTAGGCCTTCTATTTTGGTTATTTTCCTTGGTTTGCGGTACCCTTCAGTGTGGTATATGTTGTTTCTCATAATCTCTTCACAATTTTTCCAGAATTTCAGCAGATCAAAAGGTGATTTGATGTGGATCTTTTGCCATGATTTTCTTGAGCTCTGCGTAGATATGTTGGATCTTGTGTTGACATTGAGCTTTGTGCATGAAAATGACATCGATTTGCCATTTTGTCCCTTAAACTGTGTGCGGCAACATACGGATAGAGAGCGGAGACCCGTGTTTTATCTGTGGTTGGCAGTAACCCGGAATTTGTCGTGCTTTTCCATCAATTTCACTGTTTAGAGCCGAGAACCTGTATCCTGCAATTGACTAGCAAACACGGCTCAAGAGTACCTACCGAAAAGCAATGTGATCAAAATTGGGCGGTATAAAAATGCAAAAATCTGATATGAACAAATACCCCCAAACTTATCATTTGCTCGTCCCGAGCAAAGCCAATTTATTCACAAAAAATCCTAACCTCACTTTCGCAGGGAACGCGATTGCACTGATCATGTGCAACAAGCCGTTAAAGCTCTAGGTGTCCCTAGTTGGAGGAGTGTTGTCTCCTGAGGGTTTTCAGCGGATACTACCCACAAAATCCGGTCAAGCAGGCTTTGCAAAATAACTATGATTCAAAACCCAAGGGTTTTGTTTCAGAAAATAACAATTCTATTATCCTAAGTCTTGACTATCGAACCTTTATTTTTCACACATCGCTTCTTATTTAACTTAAGATTTTATATGTCTTTACGTGCAGTGCAAATATTGTCGTTAAATTCCAGAAGGATCGGTTAAAGTCATCATGTCACACAATAAAGCCCAGATAAGAATTTTGAAAGGATCACATAAGTTTTATAAAGAGTTAAGCATTTTTCAAGTTTCGTTTTCCAGTAAAGTTTCAACTTCAGAATTTCTATCTTCCTTAATAGAAACTAGGTGTTATTTTTCACTCCACCTTTTTCTTGTTTTCATTTCATACACACCTCTGTGAACGTGCAATAGTCTTTATCATAGAATAAAACCTTCATATCTCCTCTAGAAATATATTTTTTTATAAAAACCTGTATTTTGTCAAGATTATTCTCACACAAAGAACCGTTAGGAACTTTAACTCGGAGAGAACACTTGCTTGACTTTGTTTTAATCTGGACTTTCTAGGCTTCTTAACGAGCTTTGGGCCAATGCACCAAAACCAGTTGGCTTTAGGGCATTAGGTGTAGAGACACCCTAGCGGACTTAATTACTCAAGTTACGTAGGCTAAAAAACAGAAGACAATTTAGTGTGAAAATCATGATGATTCAATGCGAACGGAGATATAACCGGCAGTTCAATTATTTTTTTCGATAAAAGACGTGTTTAGTTGGTTCGGTGTGTAATCATTCCAATCAAGTTCTAGATGGGTTATTTTTCAGACTTAGTTCCAATTAAGGCATCAATAACATTCCTTCATATTCACTTCACTTTATAAACTATTTTTGATATTACTTATTTCAGAACAAATCTATTTGATCCTCAGAAAATCATTTATCCATTTAAAAGTTTTTGGACATTATAGACTTGTCATCTAATTTGCAAAACTCACGACACGTATAGTGTGATGTAAAGACGTATATCAGCTATAGTTAACTTCAAAGGAGAGTTATCTTTCAGGTTTTCAAAATCTAAAAATAAGATTTAGTTATTCTTATCTTATCAAACAAAACCGTCGAAATGTTGAATCAGAGTTCTCCCACTAGCTAACTTGACAGAAAAGTTTTTATGTTTTTAGAAAATTTTCTGATTTTTATGGATTTTATGGATTTTAATATGCAGATGCAAAATATACCTATGAATGCGAAGGTTAGAAATGCGTACCGAGCGTACCCCCAAACTTAAACTGGACAGTGTCCTCACTGTCATTGCATGAAGAGATCATTGAAGGGTCAAAATTGTCGGTTCGATATACAGAATTTTTTTTTGTTTTAAAGAAAAGAAAAATAGTAAAAATGGAAAAGAATATCCACAAATATATACAAAATGGTATATACATACCCCCAACAGTGTCCACTGTTCTTGGCTGGATAACCGAAGTTTGGTGGTAGGCAGAGGAAGATTATGCAGGGTAAACCGGCTCCTGTAAGACCAGGAGCTCCTCTGTTGGTTCGGCACTAAGGTACGGTTTAAGTCGGTGTCCGTTTACTTTGAAAAATTAACCGTCCTTTGGATTCTCCAAATCCACAGTGCCATGAGGATACACATTCCGCACAAAATACGACCCTTTCCAGCGAGATCTGAGCTTACCTGGATGGAAATGTAGCCGGGTGTCGTAAAGCAGTACCTGTTGACCAGGTATGAAAGTTTTGCGCAAAAGGTGTCTATCGTGAAACACCTTCGTTCGGTTCTTAACGACAACCGCGTTTTCATAAGCCTCATCTCTAAGCTCGCTCAATTCGTTCAACTGCAGCTTCCGATGGCTGCCCGCATGTTCGAGAGACGGATTCAGCTCTTTTATCGCCCAAAATGCGCGATGGTCTATTTCGACAGGGAGGTGGCAAGCCTTTCCGTATACAAGCCGATAGGGAGACATGCCAAGATCGGTCTTATAAGCAGTTCGAAATGCCCAAAGGGCATCAGTGAGTTTCAGCGACCAATCCGTACGGTTCTTGGAAACCGTCTTCTCCAGTATCTGCTTGATTTGCCGATTTGAAACTTCGGCTTGCCTACAGGTTTGGGGGTGGTAGGGCGTGGATAGCTTATGATTAATGGAATATTTCCGCATCAAGGCCTCGAAAGTCTTATTGCAGAAATGAGTTCCATTGTCGCTAATGATCGCTCGGGGGTTCCCAAACCGGGAGAAAATGTTTTTTTTAAGAAACCTAACGACAACCTTGTCGTCGTTAGTCCGGCTAGGCACAGCCTCGACCCACTTAGAGACGTAATCAACTACGAGAAGGATGTACAAGTTCCCAAAAGAGCTGTGAAACGGCCCCATAAAATCTATCCCCCAAACCTCGAAAATCTCCACAACCAAGATTGGTTGGAGCGGCATCTCGTTCCTCCGGGATATCCGGCCCAAGTGTTGGCACCGGGAGCAAGTCTTGCAATAGTCATGAGCGTCTTTGAAGAGTTATGGCCAGTAGAAACCACATTGCAGGATCTTCTCAGCTGTCTTTCTGGGGCTAAAATGCCCGCCACATGCTTGATCGTGGCAAAATGACAGCACACTCTTGAATTCATCGTCAGGGATACACCGATGATTAATCTGGTCGGGACAGTACTTGAACAGATAGGGTACGTCCCAGTAAAAGTGTTTTACTTGGGATAAGAATCGAAGTCTGTCCTGACTTGACCATTCAGTCGGGAATAACCCTGTGGCCAAATAGTTCACAATATCTGAGAACCAGGGTTCGCGAGATACTGTCAAGAGTTGTTCATCCGGAAAAACGTCGTTGATCGGAAGTTGAGGCGACGGCGAAGAAGGAAGTCGTGAGAGATGGTCGGCGACTACGTTTTCACATCCTCTTTTGTCCTTGATGACAAGGTCAAACTCTTGAAGCAAGAGGATCCAATGTATTAATCGAGATTTTGCATCTTTCTTCGCAAAAAGATGGCGCAGAGCAGAATGGTCTGTATAGACAATGACTGGAGAGCCGATGAGGTAGGGCCTGAACTTTTCTAAAGCAAATACAACAGCTAAGAATTCCTTCTCAGTTGTTGTATAATTAAGTTGGGCGTCGTTCAGGGTTCGTCTAGCATAATAGATCACGTGCGGCATCTTGTTGATATGTTGTCCAACGACAGCACCAATGGCAAAGTCGGATGCATCGCACATAATCTCAAATGGGTGCGTCCAGTCAGGTGAAGAAAGAACGGGAGCAGAAGTGAGTGAGCTTTTTAATGACTCGAATGCAGTCACACAGCTCGAGTTGAAGTTGAATGGCGTGTCCTTGGCCAGTAGAAGAGTCAAGGGCCTAGCAATCTTGCTAAAGTCCTTGATGAACCGTCTATAGAAACCGGCATGGCCAAGGAAGGCTCGGATCTCTCTGACGCATCTAGGAGGAGGGAGATTGGAAATGACCTCAATCTTCGCTTTGTCAACCTCTATGCCATTTTGCGAAATGATATGTCTAAAGACAATACCTTCGCACACCATGAAGTGGCACTTCTCCCAATTCAAAGTGAGGTTCTTATCCTTACATCGGGTAAGGACAGCGTCGAGATGCAGCAAACACTCATTGAAGGAATCGCCGAAAATGGAGAAATCGTCCATGAAGATCTCCAGGAATTTCTCCACCATGTCTGAGAAGATTCCCATCATACACCGCTGGAAGGTAGCGGGCGCATTGCATAACCCAAAGGGCATGCGACGATATGCAAACGTGCCGAAAGGACAAGTGAATGTGGTCTTGTCCTGGTCTTTTTCGGCGATGGGAATCTGATTATAGCCGGAGTAGCCATCAAGAAAGCAGTAGTACTCGTGTCCGGCCAATCGTTCAAGCATTTGTTCAATGAAAGGTAGCGGAAAGTGGTCCTTCCGCGTTGCGGCGTTGAGTTTTCTGTAATCAATGCATACTCTCCACCCAGTTTGGGTGCTAGTAAGGATTAACTCGTTCACCTCGTTAGTGATGACCGTTATGCCTAATTTCTTGGGGACAACGTGAATGGGGCTAACCCACTGGCTATCAGAGATAGGGTAAATGATACCACTATCCAGACACTTTACGATTTCCTTTTTCACAGCCTCCTTCATGACTGGATTGAGTCGCCTTTGTGGATCCCTGGCTGGTTTGGCATCATCCATCAGATGAATGTGATGTTCAATGATCAGGGGACTAATCCACTTGATGTCCGCCATGGACCAGCCAAAAGCTTGCCTATTGTTGTGCAAGACCGTAAGAAGGGCGTTCTCTTGCGCTGGAGCTAGAGAAGCCGATATGATAACAGGGAGGGTCTCGTTCTCACCCAAGTAAGCGTACCTAAGGTGAGATGGCAAAGGCTTGAGTTCGAGCGTTGGAGGTGAAACGATTGAAGGCAAGATTGGTGAAAAGGTCTCGAACTCAAAGGATTCCAGCAAAGGTTCAAAACGAGTGTAAGAGACCGAGTTGGATGGTTTAGGTAACTCATCCGGAAATTCGAAGGATTCAAACTCAGGTGGTGAGTGGCTAAGATCGTTCGAGAAAGTGAAACACTCATAGTAATTGTCGGGCGCAGAAACAACAGCAGGTTCGAAGAGGAACGCACTAGTGGAGTTAAGGTTATCGTGATCGAACAAAAAATCCTCGAATTCACACTCTTCTGGGGTGATCTCCTAGATTGAGCAAACGTCTAGTATATGAGCATTAGGTTCGGTGGGCTGATTCCCCAACCTAAAAATGTTAAGTTCAATTGTCATGTTTCCAAAAGATAGGTTCATCGAACCATTGCGACAATTGATCACAGCATTTGAGGTTGCAAGGAATGGGCGACAGAGTATCAACGAAATTTGATTCTTGGGGTTAGCTACAGGCTGTGTGTCTAATACAATGAAGTCAACGGGGAATATGAAGTCCCTAACCTTGATTAACACATCCTCTAGCTCACCTCTAGGATGGGTGATTGATCGGTCGGCCATTTGGAGAGTACGGTGTGTGGGTTTCAGCTCTCCTACACCTAATTGCTCATATACTGAGTACGGAAGCAGGTTAACACTGTCACCAAGATCTAATAGTGCGCGGTTGATGTTCTTATCCCCAATGGTAATAGAAATCGTAGGACAGCCAGGGTCCTTCAGTTTTTGCGGTAAAGATTGGGTAAGAGCATCACTCACAGCACTAGCCAAGAAAACTTTCTTGGGTACCTGAGATTTCCTCTTTCGTGCACAAGTCCTTTAAGATTTTCACGTAGGACGGGACTTTTTGGACGGCATCTAAAAGGGGAATGTTGATGTTAACCTGCTTAAACAACTCTAGAATCTTCTCTATTTATGGATTTTTTTTATTGGACCTCAACCGGTTTGGAAATGGAACGTTTTTAAAATTGGTTGAGTCCAATGCTTGTGGAGGAGATTGTGGAGCTGGAACAGATCCCAGAGCTGGTGCTTTCGTGGAGTGAGAAGTGGGTCCGTTCAGAGCAGAAGAAGAAGAAGAAGAAGAGCCTTTTGAAGAATGGAGAATAGGCTCAGAAGACGAAGAAGAAGAAGAAGCGTCCGGGGTGTCATTATCCTCAATTGTTGTGCCGATGTTGTTGTGCATCATCCTTCCCGATCTCAATGTAGTCACGGCACTCACATTATGGTTCTGTTGTTCAAGAGCAACATGTACATTATGTTGGTGACCGGGATATGGGAGTGGTTGAGATGGAAGCTTCCCCTTTTCTCGCTCGGTTAACGCCGCATTCAGCTGTGCAATCTGGGCTTCGATGGTCTTGATGCTTTGCCCGTATGCAGCGGTGTGTTGCACCAAAGACTGAATAAACGATTGGATGTTGGCGATGGATTGTGTCGATTGTTTAACGAACGCCTCCAGACTTCGGTCTAGCGAGGAAACCTTATCGTTGTTTGACGGAACAAAGTTGTTTTGCGAAAAAGAATTGTTGGGTGCAAAGTTGTTCGTCTGATTTTGAAAAGGTTAGGGTTGGAAGGGCTGCTGAAACAGATGTTGAGTTTGTTGTTGCGCTTGTTGTTGCGGAGGAGGGGGCCTCTGGAAATTGTTGCCTCGGAATTGATGCTGATTCTGATTCCAGGCGAAATTGGGGTGGTTCCTCCAACCGGGATTGTAGGTGGAAGAGTATGGATCATTTTTCGGTCTTTACTGAAATGCGGCATTAACCTGATCCTGTCCTTGAGATGGTGGATTGTAAGGACACTCTTCGGTTAAGTGAGAAGGATCGGAACAACAAGCACAAATGGTACGAAGGGGAAGAACAGGGGCAGGAGCAGAAGATGAAAATTTGCTCTCTATCGCTTCAAGTTTTCTCGTTATTGCAGCCATTTTAGCTTTCATCGCAATAGAGACATCAAGTTGGTGAATGCCTAACCTAGACTGATCAGTAGAAGTGGAGGAAGAAGAAGAAGAAGTTGGTCTGGTGCTTTCCCATTGAAGCGTTTGTTCCGCAAGGTCGTCGAAGAATTGCCATGCTTCCTCATCAGATTTCGATAGGAAGTGGCCCTGACAAATGGTTTCCAACAACTGCTTGGTTGCTAGGTTCAGGCCCTCGTATAAGGTTTGGCAAAGTTGCCATTTCTCGATACCATGGTGAGGGCACTGAACAAGAAGGTCTTTATACCGGTCAAAGCACTTCCAGAAGGGTTCAGTAGGAAGCTGAGAGAATTGGTTGATTTCATTATGGATCCTTGCGGTTTTATGATTCGGATAGAATTTCTTGAGAAACGCTTTCACAAACTCGTCCTAACTGGTTATGGAGTGGGAAGCGGTGCTATACAGCCATTTTTCAGCAAGATCGCACAAAGTGAACGGAATGACCTGTACCCGTATAGCATCGTCCGACAGCTAGGTAGTTTTCATTATGGAACAAACATTTTGGAACTTGTTGATGAAGATATAGGCATCTTCAGACTTAAGCCCATGAAATTTTGGAAGCATGTTAATGAAGTGGGGCTTAATTTCAAAATTATCCCCATTGGCCGGTGGAAGAGAAAGACAGGTGGGGAGTGCAGAACGGGTGGGATAGAAACGATCCTGGAGCGCGATTCACTGTGGTGCTACAACAGGCGATGGTGGTGGGTTATTCGCATCCATAGAAGGTGGAGTCAATCCCGGGGGAGTCAAAGAGATGCTTGGATTAAATCCCGACATCGTGGAAGAAGAGGTTGGTAATGGTGAAGGTGAGGATGTATGAACAGAATGTGGGTCAACATCGGAGTTGGCCGGCAAAGGTAAGGGTGAAAGAGGCGTGGACGGAGTTTCGACGTCTGAGTCGATCGCGTAGTCGGTAGCGACTAACGTAACGCGGACTAGGCGGGCGCTAGTGTCCCGAGTCCAAGCGGACATACACTAAACGAGTTTAGTATAGTCAATGCGGAGAAGGTGAGGGTAAGAAAACGACAATGGAGAAACATGATGGGAGGTGGTTGAAAAAATGGATTCTGGTGACAAAGGGCAAGTTTTTATAAAAGTTTTTGTTTTGTGTTTTTTTTCTTTTTAGAAAGAGCTTTACAGAAATATGTATGGACTTACGGCTTTAAGAAATCACAAACAAGATATGCACAATCACACCTAGATCTAGGGTCACCTAGGTCAGCTAGACAGCTCCAAACTGTTCCAAAGGGCTAGAAATAGGACCTCAATCCGCCTCTTCTCCGCCAATTGCGGCCAGGTAAGTGCCAGGTAAGTGGGAGGCTCCCCACAACGTAAGTAGTGATCCTAATTAAGTAACCACTTGCCTTGGACACACTTTCCTAGACACCGCAAAGTCAGGATAGGATAAACGGCCGATACCTGTAACTAGTCCTCTGTCCTATTGAGCACGAAGTCCTTAGGGCTAAGTCTAGTATTTTTTTAATTAAACAATAGTCAATGCATATGCTTTTTGTGATTTCTGGGGTCCTGGGAAGGGTGATGAAATCCCCACCCAATCTGGATTGGTTTCAAGCCCCTTAAAGTCCGTATTAATATATGCAAAGCAGTAACAATCAACTACAATCAATTTTTTTATTTTTCAGCGCGGCGCAAAGAATCCTGCACAAAAATAATTTATTGGAAGGGGGAAGAGAGTTTGCGCAAAGAATGCTGCAGAAAACATAGTTCAGTGGAGTTCAGAGGAGTGGGGAAGAGAGTAGAAAAACTTACAGGGAACCAGCCAGAGGAAATTAGATTGCTGATGTCAGCACATGGCCGCGGTTCCGCGGCCTAAGCTCTCTTATGCTGCGGTTCCGCGGCTTTATAGTGCCCTTGGAGCTTCAAAAATCTTGTAGGTGCTGCCTTGGCTGTCCTCTTCTTGTCTGGATGTCCTAAATCTTTATTTGCTCACTGTATCTGCTCCAGAATTTTACAGTAGACCATTGGCTCCGTCTTGATCCGTCGCGGTGTTGCCGCGAGATATGGGTCTAACTTCCCACTTCATTAGCACTGAACTTGAACTTCGTTTTATCCTGCACACTTGCATAAAAACTAATCAAAAATAACAAGATGATTTTTTTTACAATGTATTTTTTTGTTTTGTTTTTCGGTTATATTCACAAATTAACCCGAAATTACACAAAGAAATAAACTACCGTCTCCCCGGCAATGGCGCCATTTGATTGGTAGAGTTTTTGCGTGCTTAGTTAATTACCGCAATCAAGACAGTTTCGCTTGTAGCTAGCCGGTTGAGTACGGGTCGTCCGCAGGGAGATGGGAATCTTTTTCAATGTGCTTTAACGAGTTAAGTCCAAATGTCCAGGTTTGTTTTTAGATTAACTATGTGCTAAAATGATATATAAAGAGAGCTTGTTAGGGTTAGGATTATGTTAGTTTGAGTTAGGAGTCGCTCACTTCTTTCGTTGCCACTCTTAATATCGGTGTTACGGTAATCGGCAATAACGGGGATTAGTACGACTAGGAAGGAACTTGTGAGTATAAGCTAGGCTTTCCAATGCATAAGTTCTTCCTTTTGGTGCTTGTGCGTCCGTTCTTGGCTCTTAGCCTTAACCTCCGGTTAATTCAAGCACAACCGGTCTCACTAAGGAATCACCGCTATCATGCAGGATAGGGTGCCGTAGGGAGCGGATTGTGGTTCAATTAACGGGAGTCCGAATTAAGATGTTGGGCAAGAAAAGAGTGAGAGAGATTTCCTTCTCTCAAACTTTTCTTGTCCTACCCTAACAAGTATGAAAACTACTCACCCATTATAAGAAAAAGAAAACAAAACAAAAGGAGGAAGATAGAAAAAAAGAAGTTAGAAGATTACAACTAGCTATTTGAGACCTCAACTTGGCAAGGATCAAGCTTAAACATCATTGTTGTTAAGGATAAAGAAAAACTAGAAGAAGAAAGAAACAAACAACAAATAACAACAACTAAATTAGCAAAATGAAAATTACAAGCAATTATAATTAACAATAAGACAAGCATGCTAACAACAAGAACTCTTTATTCATCACTTCACTCACAAAAGCTCACTACAAGTTTTTAATGGAGAAGAGATGAGAAGAGGTAGAAGAACAACAACATGTATTCTAAAATCTAAATACAAGAATAAGCACCCTTGGCGTTGGCAAGTTCTGGACTATTTATAGGCAGGCAACAGAAATTCTAAGGCAACATTCAGAACAAAAATGAAATGACCAAAACGCTCCTGAAAATAGGTCAACTGCCGACACCGTTCGGCCGCGGTTCCGCGGCCTAAGCGTGCTTATGCCGTGGAACCGCGGCCATTTACGAGGCTTAGGCCTTCTATTTTGGTGATTTTCCTTGGTTTGCAGTACCCTTCAGTGTGGTATATGTTGTTTCTCATAATCTCTTCACAATTTTTCCAGAATTTCAGCAGATCAAAAGGTGATTTGATGTGGATCTTTTGCCATGATTTCCTCGAGCTCCGTGTAGATATGTTGGATCTTGTGTTGACATTGAGCTTTGTGCATGAAAATGACATCGATTTGCCATTTTGTCCCTTAAACTGGTGTGCGGCAACATACGGATAGAGAGCAGAGACCCGTGTTTTATCTGTGGTTGGCAGTAACCCGGAATTTGTTGTGCTTTTCTATCAATTTCACTGTTTAGAGCCGAGAACCTGTATCCTGCAATTGACTAGCAAACACGGCTCAAGAGTACCTACCGATAAGCAATGTGATCAAAATTGGGTGGTATAAAAATGCAAAAATCTAATATGAACAAGGTTCGTCTGGGACAATTGAATTTTCTGGTTCTACTAAATCCTCATTTTGAGTTTGTGGATCTGATATTTCATCCAGTTCTTCCATGCTCCCACTTATTTCTTTTGCAAGAAATTGCCACTCTAAAAAGGTGGCGCGACAAGCAACGAACACCTTCTGTTCCTCAGTATGGTAGAACAGATATCCCAGAGAATTTCTAGGATATCCCATAAACTTGCACAAAACTGATCGTGCCTTAAGCTTTTCCGGATTTTGTACCTTTACATAGGCCGGGCAACCCCATATCTTAATACGTTCAAGATATGGTCTTTTACTACTCCATATTTCATATAGAGTCATAGGCATAGATTTAGACAGAACCTGATTCAGCAAGTACGCTGCTGTTTCTAGCGCAAGTCCCCAGAATGAAAGAGGTAACTCAGCATTACTCATCATGGAGCGAACTATATCCAGTAGGGTACGGTTCCTCCGCTCCGATACGCCGTTGTGCTGTGGTGTGTATGGAGGAGTAAGTTGAGAGAGAATACCATTCTCTTTTAAGTAATCTAGGAATTCCGTGCTTAAGTACTCCCCTCCTCTATCAGACCGGAGGATCTTGATACTTTTTCCAGTCTGGATCTCTACTTCGTTTCTAAATTCTTTGAATTTCTCAAAAATTTCAGATTTGTGTTTCATGAGATACACATATCCGAACCTAGAGAGATCGTCAGTGAATGTGATGAAGTATGAGAACCCTCCCCTTGCATGTATAGACATTGGACCACACACATCACTGTGTATGAGTCCCAAGAGCTCTGCTGCCCTTTCTCCATGTCCAGTGAACGGAGATTTGGTCATCTTTCCTTTGAGACAAGACTGACGAGTTTCATAAGATGAAAATTCGAACGTATTCAAGAGTCCATCTTTATGCAACTTACTTAGTCTTTTCTCTCCGATATGACCAAGTCTATAATGCCATAAGTAGGATTCGTTCGTATCTGAACTCTTCCTCTTGCGTGTGTTTTGTACATTGAGAACTGTATTCTGATTTAGAACATAGATACCATTACACAGTGTACCTTATGCAACCAGTACCTTATCTAGGTAAATGTTCATGATATTTCTATCAAGAACAAAGTTATATCCATCTTTATCAAGTAAAGAAATTGATATGATGTTGCAAACCATAGAAGGAACATAGTAGCAATTGTTAAAAATCATAGTATTGCCATTTAGCAACAATAGGTAATATTCACCGACGGCTGCAGCATTAACTAGTGCTCCGTTCCCTACCCTGAGGGACATATCACCAGGTCCAACTATCCTACTTTTTCTCAGTCCCTGCAATAAATTATAGATATGAGATCCTGATCCAGTATCTAGTACCCAGAAGGTAGGACTGACCGAAAAGCAATTCTCGATTACAAGAACACCTGAAGTAGATGCATTAGTATGCTTCTTCTTCAATGGGGTCTCCCTGGAATCCATACAATCCTCTTTCCCTTGCTCACACTTATGACTGTTGTCGTAAGTTAAAGCCGAACCGACGTTCCCCAGCCCCGAATAAGAATTCGGATCGGTCAAGCGATACATTTTATTATCTTGATTAGGGCGTGAAATGGTTGCTACCTGGAGAGAGAAAAGAAACACTTAGCGTGCGCTCTTGCAAGATTAGATTGGTTATTAATTTATCTAACCGGGATGGCTCCCACTGTTTCCTCAAATTCTTCTTCAAGCCTTTAAAACAAGAACTAGTCAGAATTAATCGCATGTCACAATACTTGCTTAACCTTTTAGCCAGGCTAGTGTTGGTACTTCGAGGGAGGTTTTCCAACGCTTTCGCGACGTTCCCTAATTACATAACCTCTTTTCCCTGGAGGTGTAGCCCTGCTAACACCGTTCTAGACACCTACTTGGTTTATAGCATTGATTGTTAAGTGAAATAATCTCCCGAGAGTAATCCAACTCATCAGTGGGATCGGGATCCAACTATCATTGCATGATGACCTAGATGGAATCCACTCTAGTCACTACACTCCAGAAGGTATGCTGAATCTGCAAGTTTCCTGTATGTTTGAAACTCCCGATGTGGTTTTTGCCCCTAACGGCTTTATGACCTTGACAATGCCAACATATCGCAAAACGCTAGTCAAGTTCGGCCAGTCGTTATCTTAATAAACTTAGACCCACCCGCATATCCTTTGACAATGCCAACATAGCTATGCGACTATCCTAAATAATCTAAAAATAAAGCTGCAAACAAGCAATACTCAGCTACCGATCAGTACGCCTTGACAATGCCAAAATGCGTAGCTCGAATACTAAGTAGTACTTGTAGGAAATGACGGAAAGCTACGGCTGGGTTTTTGGCAAAAAACCCGTTAACGTAATGAACTTGATATCGTTGAAGGAACCTTAGTGGTTTTACAAATATATAGTGGCGAAAACTTTTGCTAAAGAGGTCACTCCCTGTGAAGGGATCTCGGCTCTTTCCTCGTCGAATGAGGTGCAGGATATTCCAAACTGAATACCATGATGCAAAGCAAGAATAATCGACTATAGTGAAGTTATTACGTTGATGAAAACTTTTACTCAAGGGGTCACTCCTGATGAAAGGATCTTGGCCCTTGCCTTGTCGAATGAAGTGCTGGATATTCATAACCGAATACCACTGTGTAAAGCAAAAGAGAACGTCTGTAATGTTAGGTATTTAAAACTTGGTTCCAACAACATCTTTTAGGTTTATTTTCTTGCATTAATCAAAATTAATGCTGTCCCATCAATATAACCTATCACACCAGAAAAGAACGAAAATATGATGTACGTATATGACATCCGCATTCGCCACTGGGCTCCGTCATCACCTGTTAGGTTACTTAACTAACGACAGAGCGGGGGCTGGACTAGGGCGGGTGCAAAATATATACAACATCTAGTAGTATATATATAAGTATATACAACATTCGTCCCAGGTATGATAATAATCAACATCACAGAAACACAGCCAACAATACAGAATAGTGGATAATCTTAGAGCCCCGGGTTTCATTTGAGCCGCAAATAAAACCCGACGTTCTCTGTCGTGTGGATAGCCTGTGCTATGAAAACCTGGAGCCATACGAGCGCGGCAAGTTACCCGTCAATCCCAGAAGTGAGGCATCACCCTTCAACAAAGTGAATGGGAAACCCAGCACTTCACGGAATCCGGTAACTTGGGCGCCCCTCTGTGGGTCATCCTATACCCCCTACGAGTGCGGCGAATAGCCCGCCAATTCTAGAATGAAGCCCCCTCCGTCTCAACGCCATGAGATGCGGGCTTGTTGCCTTCTAGAACCCGGCTATCCGTGCACTCCACCGCGGGTTAATCCTAGTACAAAAAAAGAAAATAATATGTACAAATGGTGACATCGACCTCAACCCGGTCGTGCTCCAAAATAATATACAACCCGGCAAAGACGGCAGTCCACATGTCGGACGCTCGCCCCGCAATAACAAATGTACAAATGAATATAAACTGTACTACTAACATTGCACCACATGCTATCCATCACGACTATCCAACCACAATCACAGCACAAGAACAAAACATCAACGTGAATGTCACGTTCGCAAAATCCGTATAAAAGAACATATAGCAATCAGATGAGTTTTACCGATCGAGTGACATTCCCGGTCGTTGATAAAAGTGAATGTACAGTAAAATACACATTTAAAATTTCGATCGACTAAACTTTTCCAAATAGGCCCTGTTTACCCCAATCAGAGCAAAGCCCTGTTCAAATTCCAAGGCGGGAGACGAAGCAACGCTTCTGTTTCCCCCAATCAGAATAAAGCACTGTTTTGAAATTGAAGTGAAAATTAAAGTTAAAATAAATGAAGCAATTCTTCAGATCCCCTGCGCTGGGCGCAGAGCGCCACGTGTCAAAATCAGACACGCCAGCGCAGGGAGTGCAACGCCCAAGGCAGCACACCCAATCAAAGCAAGGCTCTGTTTAAAATTCAAACTTTAACAAAAGAAGCAACGCTTCAGATGCGCTGCACTCTGCGCTGCGTGACACGTGTCAACACAGTTGCGCTAGCGCAGTTGCGCTAGCGCAGTTGCGCTGCGCTCTGCTCTGCGTGACACGTGTCAGCGCAGTTGCGCTGCGCGACACGTGTCAGCGCAGTTGCGCTGCGATGTGCGCTGCGCGACACGTGTCAAGCGCTGGTGCGTTTGCGCCAAACATAATTAAAATTCCAGTAAGATCCTTCTAATCTTGTTAAAACAAGAAGATTGTCTTCTGTAAATCGGAAGCCCTTGGACCAAAGATCCAACGGTGGGGAAAATTTCCTAAATCACTCAAAGAATAATCTCTTTAACAAATTTAACAAATTAATGGGCATTATATAAAGGCCCCTAGAGCCCAATTCTAAAAGGGAGAAGGAGAAAAACACAGAAACAAAGAGAGAACTCCTCTAAAGAGCTCTGAGAAGAACTCAAAAAGAGAGAAAGGTAAAACCTCTAAGTAAAAAAGAAGAATTTCTTCTGAAAAGATCATTGATCTAAGAACAAGATCAAGGATCTTCAATATAAAAAGATAATAATAACAAAGGCATTGCCTTTTTTATGAACCGCTGGTTCTGGAATCTTAAAAGATTCTTTTCTTGATTCTGAAATTGGATCAAGATATTAAAACAGTGCCTTGCACTGTGAAATCTGCACTGTTGCGCTCCTGGGTTGGCGCAAGCCACCAGAGAGCGCCACGTGTCAGCTCCAAAACCACTTGCGCTTTGTGCTTTTAAAATATAGTATTGCTATCTGAAATTGGCGCAACTCACCAGAGCGCGCCACGTGTCAGCAGCGCAACAGCGCAGCGCACTGCGCTTGCGCTCACCGGAGCGTGCCACGTGTCACGCCCACATGCGCTTGCGCTCATTAATTAGCGCAAAGCGCCTGACAGGCCACATGGCCACTGTCAGATAATTAATGCACTGCATTATTGAAAAGAAGGGCTGAGCCTAATTGAAAAACGCCTAACAGGCCTAATAAAATGTTATGCATTATTTTTAAAAGGGAAGAGCCCAAGCAAAGGTCTGTCAGACCAAAACAGATGCTCTGCATCATAAAAATAAAGGGACAGAGCCCAAATCAAATAGGCCTTACAGGCCAAAATAAAATGAAGTGCATTATTAAACAGGGGCAAAGCCCTAGCATAGGCCTAATAGGCTGAAGACAAATAAAAACGTTGATCATTTTCAACTAGACCTAGCCCAATTCTGGCCGTAAGTCCTCAAATTAAATTGACTGAGCACGAATGCTCTCCTAAATCAATTTACACCCGGTTCGAGGGTACATCTCCGAACTCCTCTGACATTTGTTGTTGTAATCCTTCAACAACGTCCGAGAGGTGACGAGTCCCGACAACCACAAATCAATATGGACTTAAACGTCTTTAAACCAACTCATGGACTCAAGCGTCCTTAAACTCCCAGACTCAAGAGTCCTTAAACTGCCGGACTCAAGCGTCCTTAAACTTTCGGACTCAAGCGTCCTTAAACTCCCGTACTCAAGCGTCCTTAAACTCCCAGACTCAAGCGTCCTTAAACAAATTGACGACTATGTCCCTAAACTGGAGATGGACCAATATGTCCCTAAACTGGAACAATAGAGCCCCCAAATGCTCTTTTGTCGGATCTAAACGATCCCGTTTAAGTTGATCTTAGCCTCAAATACGGCTAACGTATCCTTAAACCTTCAAACAGACTTTAGTCCCAAATTGGATTATAGATCCCCCAATCGACTTTGGTTCAAGGGTACATCTCTGAACTCCTCTGACACCTGTCGGTGTAATTCTTCAACGATGTCCGAGAGGTGACGGGTCCCGACGACCATACATTAAACAAGGACCACTATGTCCCTAAACTGGAACAATAGAGCCCCCAAATGCTCGTTTGTCGGATCCAAACGATCCCGTTAAGTTGATCTTGGTCTCAAACTGGACTAACGTATCCTTAACAAACGTTTAAGTTGATCTTAGCCTCAAATACGGCTAACATATCCTTAAACCAAAACCCCAAACCCAAATCTATGAAAATACGGATTTGGACTAATCCACGTCCTACGGGCGACAACACAAATTAGTCTCCGTATACAATCCACGGGCAACCGAATACAAAACAAACACCCACGACATGAAGTGACCATCTGGAGAAGGAGAAAGTTGTTACCGCGATGCGGTAACGTAATTAACTGCAGGGCTTGCGCCTGCAGGGAAGAGCGTCCCCACAATCAAAAACCCCTCAAACGAGGGGAAATCTGACGAAGTCTGCTACATCGGCGTATCCGTTTAAACCTTCGATACATGGTGCCATAAATCAACTTGGCATATTCGGAGAGGTGGACGGATAGCACCAAATAGCATCTGCCCCGAAATTCAGGCTAGACGTTCACCGCGTCTTGCGCCGTCTTTCGGAGGGGAACAGATTCTGGCACACCCGGTGGGACCTTTTCCTCTTTCCACTCCACACTTCGTGTGTCGTGTTCGCGAACGAATCGCGGTTTGCTATGGTTGCCTGTGGATTCGAGGTACTAAGATTTGGTGTCTTTCTCCGTGGAGAAAACAGAAGATCAATGGCTTTAAACTTCACTACCTGCAACTGCAACTCTCGCTCCGTCCCTGCTGGAGGAGTGACTTATGGGCCCCGAGCGGCTTCCCTTTTCAAGATGCCAATGGTGCAGGTAACTCAAGCCACCGTTGGACTATTCTTCGCGACCATGCTGTTGGTGTATATGCCCTAGAGGCCATTACTGTATCATACTAGTATGTATATTACTTGATGGATGCTTGGGATATTCACAGTTGTATAGACAATCTTGCTCGATATAGTAGTATGCTACTTGGTTTGTCTCTGCTTTAATGTGTACATGTGTGTTTATTCATTACATCACCTATACGCATTAGTAGAGCCCTTAGGATCTTTGCTTGATTACCGGCGTTGTGATGGCGATCACACTCGTGGGGGCTGGGTAATCTACAAGCACATCCTTATACACGTCCCTGGTCATGGGAGTATCGAGATAGGGCATCGATACTCCGGAGTAGACTAGCGTATGCGCTTCTCATCCCAGCATGGGAGACGGTCTGTCCCACAGCCGTCAGTACGCCGTACTTGAGATAGTATGCGGGTGCTCGTTAGGTTACGAGTACACTGGACAGGACTCGTCGGGAACTGATGGTTGGTATTATACCTATCGTCAGTTATCAGTTCCCAGGTGACATGAGTACAGCTTAGTCCGCTGACTTGACACTGTCACTTCGCCTCGAGTGTGTTCCCACTGTTCTTTGATTACTACCCTACCACGGCTCTACTGAGTCATACAAACAGGTAGTAGTTGGGAGCAGTCCCGAAGCACTTGGAGGCAGTGACGGTTAGAGAGGATTCGTCTCTCCCGGTATTGGGGGTTGACATCGCGCTGTGTCTAGGAGAGCCATTACACAAGTAGTCCCGGGCCAGGGCAAGCGAGATATACTGGTAGGTTTCCAGTGTTATCTCAGGGTGTTCTGGGCTTCACTCCGACACGACTTGTACCGCTATTAGGGGACTGACGTTTACCGCCCCTAGGCCCGCCATGCGATGTATCAGACGAACAGACCGGACTGTACGGAGATTGTCACATACAGGCTCAGTAAGAGTTCGGATGGGTTTACCTCATCGGCCTTCTTATCGACATCTACCTGGGGACCGTTACGTACAGCTAGTGCCGCTTGTGGTCTGTGGTTAAACTCACTGCCATTGTAGTGTCGAGTCTTTAGAGTCCCACACAGAGAGTTTCCCAGCACTGAGCGAAACGTGTAGAGGCCGTATGGTTTTACGGCAGGGCTGCGATCACTTACGTATACTTGTATGCGTGTGGTGTTCGGGCAGGCAATACTAGTGGGCTTTGGTTTAAGCCGGATCCTAGTATTGCACGGATGGTTTTGTTTTGTCTTCTGTGCATCCGCATTCTACGGAATACGGATGCAGGTGTGTATGCACAGTTTTCCGGAGCGATGAAGGAGGAGGTGCCTCATTAGGGTTTTTGGAAGTTGGTTCGGCCAAAACCGTTATGTGGCAAGTTCATTAGGGTTTTGACAGTTGATTCGGTCAAAACCATTTTGAGGCGGTCTCATTAGGGTTTTGACAGTTCGTTTGGTCAAAACCATTATGAGCCGCGGACATCATTTACTAATCCTATTAGTGATAATTTTATGATGGCTAATTGCATTGACCATTTGACCCCGTTGACCTCTCTTGACTATGTTGACCGGTTGACCGAGTTGACCATTGACTTTCAAGAGGGATCTACACTCTTCTTTTCTTTTCTTTTTCTTTTTCCATTTGGATTATGATAATGGTCATTTCAATGTAGCCATCAAACTTTATCTTGATGGGATTAGTAATGATGTTGTTTTTACTTTATTACAACCATGGTTACTTTTCTTTGTATCATAATTTCTTTCTCATTCTCTCTCTTGTTTTTTCAAGTGAGAAGAAAAGAAATGAACCATGGTTGTTGCTCCTCCTTCTTCTTCCTCCTCTTGATTTTATCTTTTGATCTCATGTGTTGAGAGATAAAGATCCCACAAAGACAAAACCATCCCTTCATCACTTCTACACAACCTAGGGCTTTTAGATTAGCAATCTCTTTGCCCTAGTTACCTCGGCTCGAGGTGGAGCTCGGTGCACATCTCTCAGGTGGATCGTCTGCGACTCAAGGAGGCCATGGAGGTGACCAAAGTCCGTATCAAGCCTCGGAGCAAGCAAGGAGAAGAACAACAAGAAGAGAAAGAGTTCAAGTTGAGGTATAACCCCTAACCGAGTTGATAGATCTCTAGTTAGGATGCTAGTGTATCGTTTAGCAAAGATCCGACTTTTACGGTCCATGTTACCAAGTTTAGAAAAAATTTTGTTTTACCGTTTCCGCAACCCCGAAAGTACCGGGAGAGGTAACGTGGACCTAACAGTGGTATCAGAGCCTAACTAAACACACCCTAGTATGTTAGCAAAGTATTAAGATTATCGACCGGACAAAAAACCCGCAAAATTACCCCGGAAAATTCAGTTTCTGCCGAATTTTATAACTGTTCCAAAATTAAAAATTTATACACTAAAAATCGACTCAGGCTTTTATTTGAAAACTGGAAAAATTTCATCCCCCGACTCATCCAAAGCGCCGCGTTTCCATGGCTCCCTTGGCTCTGTTGGGGAATCTTTTTCTTGCAGTTTTCATATTTGGGTATTTTGGGATTTTTGGTATATGACTTTTCTGCCCAGGTTTTCCAGAAAGCAAAATTTGTTTTTGGGGCTTAAAAGTCCGTATTTTTGGTCGATGTTCTGTAGACTTTGGCTAATGGTTATATCTGTAATGTTATATGTGTATTGAACGTCTACTAATCGCTATACGCCGATTAGTAGGGGTTATACACATCTGTGATCTGTGTTGTTGATGGTATGTGTATATGAACTTGTTGGATTGTTGCGGATGAATAGCCGGGGTAGATGTAAGATGAGTGTTTCTTTTTCTTTCATTCATGTAATAAATTTGTAAATTGATATAATATTATTTGTATGGCCGCACAACCGGATCGGGGTTATAGCCGTCATTGTATAATTCTTTTTACTATTTTTGCTCCTAGGATAGACCCATGGAGGGGGTGCACAAACCGGGTATCTCGAAGTGCCGAGTGTCCTACTCACGGCGTTGAGGGAGGTTGCTTCGCTTCAGGTACTGGCGGGTAGTTTGCCGCACCCGTAGGGGTCTCGGGTGGGGTATTGGCTATTCATCGCGACCGTGTAATCCGCTTTTCGTTGCTGGCTCGAACGAATCGCGGGTTCCTAGTATATCCAAAGTGTTCATCTGTGATCTGGATTGGCTATCATTGCTGTATATCTATATATAATAACTATTTAGGCGTTGCTTATGTTTTTCAGCCGCGCTAGCCCAGCCCCCGCTCTGTCGTTAGTTAAGTAACCTAACGGGTGATGACGGGGCCCAGTGGCGAATGCGAATGGCATAAGCGTACGTCATATTTTGGTTGTTTTCTGCAATGGTAGGATTTAAATGATGGGACGCATTAAAAGAACTAATGCAAGAAAATAAACCTAAAAGACGTTGTTGGAACAAGTTTTTCAAAAAAGCTGTTATTACAAGGACGTTCATCTTTTTGTTTTGCATCGAGGTATTCGGTTATGAATGCCCAGCACCTCAATCGACGAGGCAAGGGCCGAGATCCCCTCATCGGGAGTGACCCCTTGGACAAAAATTTTGCGTCAGGGTAATAACTTCACCATAGTCGATTATTCTTGCTTTGCATCGAGGTATTCATCTTACGAATGCCCAGCACCTCACTCGACGAGGAAAGAGCCGAGATCCCTTCACAGGGAGTGACCTCTTTAGCAAAAGTTTTCGCCACTATGTTTTCAAAAGATCTATCATGTTCCTCCAACCACATCAAGTTCATTACGTTAACGGGTTTTTCGCCAAAAACTCAGCCGTAGCCCTCCGTCGTTTCAGAAAATTAATACTTAGTATTCGTGCTGTGTTTGTTGATTATTCGTCAAGACACAGTGAACGATAGCTGAGTAATAATTCTCTTTTGCACTGATAGATGCGATTGGTTAGGACGGTC
The DNA here is from genome assembly GCA_030015575.1 of Agapanthus africanus. Lineage (NCBI taxonomy): Eukaryota > Viridiplantae > Streptophyta > Magnoliopsida > Asparagales > Amaryllidaceae > Agapanthus > Agapanthus africanus. The sequence continues at coordinate 226,023,571 of JASDDO010000029.1, forward strand.
ACATGATTTTGTTGATTATTCGTCAAGGATCATACGGGCGGGTCTAATGCAATCCTGGATAACGACGGGTTGAACTTGACTAGGACTTTTTGTTTTGTTGATTATTCGTCAAGGTCACTTGGGTCCTAGGGGCAAAAACCACATCGGGAGTTTCAAAAGAACTGAAACTTGTAGATTTAGCATACCTTCTGGAGTGTAGTGACTAGAGTGGATTCCATCTAGGTCATCACACAATGATAGTTGGATCCCGATCTCACTGATGAGTTGGATTACTCTCGAGAGATTACTTTCACTTAACAATCAATGCTATAAACCTAGTAGGAGTCTAGAAAGGCGTTAGCGGGGCTACGCCCCCAGGGAAAAGAGGTTCTTAAATTAAGGAACTTCGCGAAAGCGTTGGAAAACCTCCCTCGAAGTACCGACACTAGCCTGGCTAAAAGGTTAAGCAAGTATTGTGACGTGAATTAAATCCCGACTAGTTCTTCTTTTAAAAGGTTTTAAGAAGAATTTGAGGAAACAGTGGGAGACATCCTGGTTAGATAAACTAATAAACCAATCTAATCTTGCAAGAGCGCCCGCTGAGTGTTTCTTTTCTCTCTCTCCAGGTAGCAACCATTTCACGCCCTAATCAAGATAATAAAATGTATCGCTTGACCGATCCGAATTCTTATTCAGGGCTGGGGAACGTTGGTTCAGCTCTCTTGTGACAACAGTCATAAGTATGGGAAAGGGAAAGGGGATTGTATGGATTTCCAGGATACCCAGTTGAAGAAGATGCATAGTTTTGCATCTACTTCAGGTGTTCTTGTAATTGAAAACTGTTTTACGGTCAGCCCTACCTCCTGGGCACTTGATACCGGATCAGGATCTCATATCTGTAATTTATTGCCGGGACTGAGAAAAAGTAGGAAAGTTGCACCGGGTGATATGTCGCTCAGAGTAGCTAACGGAGCACAAGTTAATGCGGCAGCCGTCGGTGAATATCACCTTGTATTGCCAAATGGCAAGACTATGATTTTGAACGATTGCTACTATGTACCCTCCATGGTTTGCAACATCATATCAGTTTCTTTACTCGATAAAGATGGATATAACTTTGTTCTTGACAAGAATATCATGAACATTTACCTTCATAAGGTACTGGTTGCAGAGGGTACACTGTGTAATGGTATCTACGTTCTAAATCAGAATACAGTTCTCAATATACAAAACACATGCAAGAGGAAGAATTCAGATACGAATGAATCCTACTTGTGGCATTGCAGACTTGGTCATATCGGAGAGAAAAGACTGAGTAAGTTGCATAAAGATAGACTCTTGAATGCGTTCGAGTTTTCATCTTATGAAACTTGTCAGTCTTGTCTCAAAGGGAAGATGACCAAATCTCCGTTCACCGGACATGGAGAAAGAGCAGCAGAGCTCTTGGGACTCGTACATAGTGATGTATGTGGTCCGATGTCTATACATGCAAGGGGTGGGTTCTCCTACTTCATCACATTCACTGACGATCTCTCTAGGTTCGGATATGTGTATCTGATGAAACACAAATCTGAACCTTTTGAGAAATTCAAGGAATTCAGAAAGGAAGTAGAGAACCAGATTGGCAAAAGTATCAAGATCCTCCGGTCTGATAGAGGAGGTGAGTACTTAAGCATGGAATTCCTAGATTACTTAAAAGAGAATGGTATTCTCTCTCAGCTTACTCCTCCTTATACACCACAGCACAACGGTGTATCGGAGAGGAGGAATCGTACCCTTCTGGATATGGTTCGCTCCATGATGAGTAGTGCTGAGTTACCTCTTTCATTCTGGGGACATGCGCTTCAGACAGCGGCATACCTTTTGAATCAAGTTCCGTCCAAATCAGTGCCTAAAACTCCGTATGAAATATGGAGTAGCAAGAAACCATGTCTTAAGTTTATTAAGATATGGGGTTGTCCGGCTTATGTGAAAACACAGAAACCGGACAAGCTTGAGGCACGATCAGTTCTGTGTAAATTTGTGGGATATCCTAAAGACTCACTAGGATATCTGTTCTACCACACTGAGGAACAGAAGGTGTTTGTATCTCGCCATGCTACCTTCTTAGAAAGGGAGTTTCTTGCAAAAGAAACTAGTGGGAGTTCGGTAGAACTGGAAGAAATTCAGCGACCACAAAATGTAACTGAAAATTTGGAGGAACAGCTAGATTCAATAACCCCAAACGAACCTCAGCCACTCCGCAGATCTGGTAGGATTTCTCATCCGCCCGAGAGATACTACGGTTTTCTCATAGACGGGGATCGAGAGGATTGCATCTTGGAAGAAGATGACCCTACCAGTTTCAGGCAGGCCATTATCAGTAGGGACTCTGATAAGTGGCAGGAAGCAATGCAATCTGAAATGGAGTCCATGTACGCCAATAAAGTGTGGACCTTGGATATTGCTCCACCTGGGGTAAAACCCGTTGGATGCAAATGGATCTACAAGAGGAAACTTGGTGTAGATGGGCAGGTGGAAACCTATAAAGCTAGACTCGTTGCAAAAGGTTTTCGTCAAAGACCTGGTTTGGACTATGACGAAACTTTTTCTCCGGTGGCTATGCTCAAATCCATTCGGATCCTACTTGCCATTACTGCCTTCCATGACTATGAAATCTGGCAGATGGATGTAAAAACGGCTTTCCTAAACGGTTGTTTGGAAGAGTGCGTTTATATGGATCAGCCAGAAGGTTTCGTAAACAGTGGGAGCAGCGGGAAGGTGTGCAAGTTGCTTAAATCCATTTATGGATTAAAGCAGGCATCGCGGAGCTGGAACATCTATTTTGATGAGGCAATCAAGGAATTTGATTTCATCAAGAACGAGGATGAACCTTGTGTCTATAAGAAGATTGTAGGACGAACTGTCGTATTCCTAGTCTTGTACGTGGACGACATTCTTTTGATAGGAAATGACATTCCTATGCTACAATCGGTCAAGCTATTTTTATCACAACGGTTCTCCATGAAGGACCTGGGTGATGCCTCGTACATTCTGGGGATCAAGATCTATAGAGATAGATCCAAGAGACTGCTGGGACTTTCGCAGTCCAGGTACATAGAGACCGTACTAAAGAGATTTAGTATGGAGGATTCCAAGCGCGGTAACATACCCGCATTGCACGGAATTACCCTCTCCAAGAAGATGTCTCCTAAGACTGACGAGGAGAGGGTTCGCATGAGCACTATATCCTACGCTTCGGCGGTAGGATCTATAATGTATGCGATGCTATGTACAAGACCAGATGTAGCTTACGCGCTGGGCGCGGTAAGCCGGTATCAGTCAGACCCAGGTGAGGACCACTGGACAGCAGTGAAGAACATTCTCAAGTACCTGAGAAGGACTAAGAAGATGTTCCTGGTTTACGGTAATGGAGACCTCCGGGTCGAGTCCTTTACCGATTCAAGCTTCCAGAGTGACAAAGATGACAGCAAGTCTGTCTCGGGTATTGTGTTTACCCTTAACGGAGGGGCGGTATGTTGGAGGAGTTCCAAACAGGATACCGTCGCAGATTCGACGATGGAGGATGAATACATTGCTGCAAGCGATGCCGCAAAAGAGGCGGTCTGGATAAAGAAGTTCTTTAGTGAACTTCAGGTGGTTCCGTCCATTGTTGACCCAATACCTTTGTATTGCGATAACAATGGGGCTATAGCTTTAGCGAAGGAACCAAGGTCCCATCAGAAATCCAGGCACATCTTAAGGCGGTATCACCTGATCAGGGAGATCATTGATCGCCAGGAGATCGAGGTGCGGAGAGTGGACACAAAGGACAACACAGCGGACCCATTCACGAAGGCCTTACCCCAGACTCAGTTCGAGCGGCTGATCGAGATGATAGGTCTTCGATACGCCAGTACATGGCCTTATTGCAAGTAGGAGATTGTTGGTGTATATGCCCTAGAGGCCATTACTGTATCATACTAGTATGTATATTACTTGATGGATGCTTGGGATATTCACAGTTGTATAGACAATCTTGCTCGATATAGTAGTATGCTACTTGGTTTGTCTCTGCTTTAATGTGTACATGTGTGTTTATTCATTACATCACCTATACGCATTAGTAGAGCCCTTAGGATCTTTGCTTGATTACCGGCGTTGTGATGGCGATCACACTCGTGGGGGCTGGGTAATCTACAAGCACATCCTTATACACGTCCCTGGTCGTGGGAGTATCAAGATAGGGCATCGATACTCAGGAGTAGACTAGCGTATGCGCTTCTCATCCCAGCACGGGAGACGGTCTGTCCCACAGCCGTCAGTACGCCGTACTTGAGATAGTATGCGGGTGCTCGTTAGGTTACGAGTACACTGGACAGGACTCGTCAGGAACCGATGGTTGGTATTATACCTATCGTCAGTTATCAGTTCCCAGGTGACATGAGTACAGCTTAGTCCGCTGACTTGACACTGTCACTTCGCCTCGAGTGTGTTCCTACTGTTCTTTGATTACTACCCTACCACGGCTCTACTGAGTCGTGCAAACAGGTAGTAGTTGGGAGCAGTCCCAAAGCACTTGGAGGCAGTGACGGTTAGACAGGATTCGTCTCTTCCGGTATTGGGGGTTGACACCGCGCTGTGTCTAGGAGAGCCATTACACAAGTAGTCCCTGGCCAGGGCAAGCGAGATATACTGGTAGGTTTCCAGTGTTGTCTCAGGGTGTTCTGAGCTTCACTCCGACACGACTTGTACCGCTATTAGGGGACTGACGTTTACCGCCCCCCTAGGCCCGCCATGCGATGTATCAGACGAACAGACCGGACTGTACGGAGATTGTCACATACAAGCTCAGTAGGAGTTCGGATGGGTTTACCTCATCGGCCTTCTTATCGACATCTACCTGGGGACCATTACGTACAGCTAGTGCCGCTTGCGGTCTGTGGTTAAACCCACTGCCAGCGTAGTGTCGAGTCTTTAGAGTCCCAGACAGAGTGTTTCCCTGCACTGAGCGAAACGTGTAGAGGCCGTATGGTTTTACGGCAGGGCTGCGATCACTTACGTATACTTGTATGCGTGTGGTGTTCGGGCAGGCAATACTAGTGGGCTTTGGTTTAAGCCGGATCCTAGTATTGCACGGATGGTTTTGTTTTGTCTTCTGTGCATCCGCATTCTACGGAATACGGATGCAGGTGTGTATGCACAGTTTTCCGGAGCGATGAAGGAGGAGGTGCCTCATTAGGGTTTTTGGCAGTTGGTTCGGCCAAAACCATTATATGGCAGGTTCATTAGGGTTTTGACAGTTGATTCGGTCAAAACCATTTTGAGGCGGTCTCATTAGGGTTTTGACAGTTCGTTTGGTCAAAACCATTATGAGCCGCGGACATCATTTACTAATCCTATTAGTGATAATTTTATGATGGCTAATTGCATTGACCATTTAACCCCGTTGACCTCTCTTGACTATGTTGACCGGTTGACCGAGTTGACCATTGACTTTCAAGAGAGATCTACACTCTTCTTTTCTTTTCTTTTTCTTTTTCCATTTGGATTATGATAATGGTCATTTCAATGTAGCCATCAAACTTTATCTTGATGGGATTAGTAATGATGTTGTTTTTACATTATTGCAACCATGGTTACTTTTCTTTGTATCATAATATCTTTCTCATTCTCTCTCTTGTTTTTTCAAGTGAGAAGAAAAGAAATGAACCATGGTTGTTGCTCCTCCTTCTTCTTCCTCCTCTTGATTTTATCTTTTGATCTCATGTGTTGAGAGATAAAGATCCCACAAAGACAAAACCATCCCTTCATCACTTCTACACTGAAAGGTTCCTAGGCACCCTATAGTGGTCTCACAAGGCATCGAACATGCCAATTTAAAATTTTTAGTGCCGAGAAACCCTAGACTACGGATCTTTAACTAGATGTTTAGGCGAAATAGATAACTAGTTAACAGTTAACTACTAAGATACGGATATACAACCTTTGTAGATCCGGATTTCCGCCTCCTTAGCTCCACGTGGTGATGTCCTCGCTGTCCATCATGAATCCTCGACTCGATCATCGGCTTCATCGGGAAAATAAGCGGAATAGGTCGTCGGCTTTGTGTCAAAGACGATCTACGTCGAGGTTGCACAAACTCAAGCTCCGACTTCACAAACTTGTGAAACTTGTGAAGTAAACACCCAAAACAACTTGGCAAGAGGTAGAGGGTGAAGAAATAGGAGGTGGGTTCACTTTAGAATTGGATTTATCTCACTTTAACTCAAGTTGCCATTGATGGACCTTGAGCTTTTCTTTTGAAGATGAAGAAGAAGAAAAGCTAGAATTATGATAAGTGTTATATAAAATAAAAAGAAAAACTATACTTATCATAACTCTAACTCAAGTTAGGTGTAGAGAATAAACCATGGTTAGTAGAGTGGGTTAGGGTTAAGCAAGAGGATAAGAATGGTTGCTAAAGTCAAGGGTTCAAGAAGCTTCATACAAGAAACAAATATAGCCACCATTCTCATTTTGAATTTATCCACATAAATAAACAAATAAATGGATAAATAAATATGGAAAACCCTAATTACAAAATAACCATGGTTTAATTCTATTCACTTAACCATATGATCAAGTATCATCAAACATGATACAAAAAGTGCACAAAAGTATATCACATATACAATGTGCAATCCAAGTGAGAAAAATCCGTTTAAAGTGAACCAATACTTGTTAATGCAATGCAATATATCAAATATATAATTATGCATTAAATCATTAAATCAACATTTGATTCAATGATCCGGTCATGTCGCACATGACCGACTAGAATTCAATGTATCGATTTATCGAATCAATGATTCGATAACTAGGTCATATCGAATATAACGAATCGAAACATTTATCGCGAGAATGAAATGCGGTATCACATACACGCATCATTCTCGGTCCTGCACATATCTCATATGCGCTCCTATTTCGTTTCGCTTGAGCCAGGAAACCTCTGTGTAGGACTCTCAAGACTCGTCAATACGCCGGTAGCAGGTGATGATCATATCAAGCACCCACAAGCCGCAAGCGGTATTCTAAACGTAACGGCCACCCGGGTATTGAGCGATCAGAAGATCGACGAGCTAGCCCGCTCACACTCCTGCGAATCCGACCAGTAACACTTACCATACAGTCAAGTCTCTTCGTCAGATACGTCGCATATCAAGTCTAGGGGTGGTAAACGTCAGACCCCAATAACCCGATAAGTCGTGCCGATGTGAGGCTCGTAACGGGTCGAGAAACTACTGGTAACACTTACCAGTAAATCTCTGATCAGCCCTGGCCAGGGACTTCCCTGTTACGGCCAATCGAGCACTGCGCAACATCAACTCCCAATACCGGGAGAGACGAAACCCCTCCTATCGCTCATTGCCTCCATGTGACTCGGGACTGTACCCAAAGACCACCGTTTTGCACGCCCTCATGGACGTGGTAAGGTGGAGATCAAAGCACAGTGGGAATCACACAAGACTCTATGACGATCTCGGGTCTACAGACTAACCTGTACAAGTGTCACCTGAGAACTGCCATCTGACGTGAGGTATAATACCATCTGGGAGTTCTCGGCGAGTCCGTCCAGTGTACTCAGTCTCCACTGAGCACCCGTACATCATCTCTGATGTCAAACACCAATGGATATGGGATCATCCATCGCCCATCACATGGGTCGAGAAGCGTATACGCTAGTCTACTCTGGTATATCGATGCCCCGTCTCGATACACCCACGACTAGGGACCTTGAAGGATGTACTTATGGACTACCATGTCCCCACTAGTATGATCTGCATCATAGTCCAGGTAGTCAAGTACAAATCCTAAGGGCTTTACCAACATGTAACTATAAGACAGTATAAAGAGACTAGTGTACATGTTAAGATAAATTGCAACCAGATAGCATACTATCATGTCGAGCAAGAAAGTCATCTCTATATATGTCCAAGCATCCAATATAATATACATAATCTGTACAATACTGGCCTCTAGGGCATACATACAACTAACAATCTCCCACTTGCACTAGGGCCAGCTGCTGTAGTATCTCATACCGAGCATCCCGAAGAGTCTCTCAAACTGTATCTGGGGAATGGCCTTCGTGAGTGGATCCGCCGTGTTGTTCTTCGTGTCAACTCTCCTGACCTCGATCTCCCGGCGATCAACTATCTCCCGGATCAGGTGATACCGCCTCAGAATATGCCTGGGTCGCTGATGGGACCTGGGTTCCTTGGCCAAAGCCACCGCTCCATTGTTATCGCAATACAAAGGTATTGGACGCTCAATGGATGGAACCACACCAAGTTCAGTAATGAACTTCTTGATCCAAACAGCTTCTTTAGCAGCATCGTTGGCAGCGATGTATTCAGCCACCATTGTCGAGTCTGCCACGGTTTCCTGCTTGGAACTCTTCCAGCTAACCGCCCCTCCGTAAAGGGTAAAGACAAAGCCCGACTGCGACTTAGAGTCGTCCTTATCACTCTGGAAGCTGGAATCGGTAAAGGACTCCACTTGGAGTTCTCCGTTACCATACACCAAGAACATATCTCTAGTCCTTCGCAAGTACTTGAGAATGCTCTTCACAGCTGTCCAGTGACTCTCTCCAGGATCAGCTTGATACCTGCTCACTACACTTAGTGAGTATGCTACATCGGGTCTGGTACATAGCATCGCATACATGATAGAGCCTACTGCCGAAGCATAGGGTATCCCTTGCATGCGAGCTCTCTCCAAATCAGTCTTGGGAGACATCTCTTTGGAGAGAGTGACTCCAGAGATCGTGGGCAAGTTCCCACGCTTGGACTCTTCCATACTAAACCTCTTTAGTATGGTGTCAATGTACCTGGATTGGGACAATCCCAAAATCCGTTTGGATCTATCTCTATAGATCCTGATTCCCAATATGCAGGAGGCATCACCAAGATCTTTCATTGAGAATCTTTGTGATAAGAAGAGCTTGACCGATTGCAGCATAGGAATATCATTTCCTATCAAGAGTATGTCGTCCACGTACAATACGAGGAAGACAACCTTACTCTCTGCCACCTTCTTGTAAATACAAGGTTCATCTGGATTTTTGACGAAATCAAACTCTTTGATAACGACGTCAAAGCAGATGTTCCAACTCCGCGATGCTTGCTTTAATCCATAAATGGATTTAAGCAGCTTGCACACCTTCCCGCTGCTCCCACTGTCTACGAAGCCCTCTGGCTGAGTCATGTACACGCACTATTCTAAATCACCATTTAGAAAGGCGGTCTTAACATCCATTTGCCAGATTTCGTAGTCATGAAAGGCAGCAATGGAAAGCATGATTCGGATGGATTTAAGCATAGCCACTGGAGAAAAGGTTTCGTCATAGTCCACACCTGGTCTTTGACGAAAACCCTTTGCTATAAGTCTAGCTTTGAAAGTCTCCACTTTCCCATCTACACCAAGTTTCTTCTTGAAGATCCACTTGCTCCCAATGGGTTTTACCCCTTCAGGAGCAACTTCCAAAGTCCATACATTGTTGGTGTACATGGAATCCATCTCGGACCGCATAGCATCCAGCCATTTCACTGAGTCCCCACTCGTGATGGCCTGCTCGAAGCTAGTTGGGTCATCATCATCCATGATGCAATCTTCGCTCCCACCGTCCATGAGAAAACCGTAGTATCTCTCAGGTTGGCGAGGAACCCTACTAGATCGGCGGAGTGGCTGGGGTTCATCGGGAACTATGGAATCCTCTGGTTCCACCAGATCTTCTGTTGTAGCTTGTGCAGCTGGAACCTCTTCCAGTTCTACCTCATGACCACTAATCTCTTTTTCAAGAAATTCCTTTTCTAAAAAGGTGGCATGCCGAGAAACAAACACTCTTTGTTCCTCAGGGTGGTAGAAGATATACCCTCGCGAATGTTTGGGATATCCAATAAACTTACACAGAATGGACCTTGCCGCGAGTTTGTCCGGATTTTGCGTTTTTACATAGGCCGGACAACCCCATATCTTAACATAATTAAGATATGGTCTCTTTCCTTTCCATATCTCATATGGAGTGGTCGGCACGGTTTTGGTGGGAACCATATTCAATAGGTCTGCAGCTGTTTCCAGTGCATATCCCCAGAAGGAAATAGGTAACTCAGCTGTGCTCATCATAGAGCGCACCATATCTAATAGGGTGCGGTTCCTTCGTTCTGATACACCGTTGTGCTGTGGTGTATATGGAGGAGTCAGCTGAGAGAGAATCCCATTCTCTTTTAGGAAGTCCAGGAATTCATTGCTTAAGTATTCTCCTCCTCGATCAGATCGTAGGATTTTAATAGTTTTTCCGGTTTGGTTCTCGACTTCTTGTTTATATTCCCTAAATTTCTCAAAAGCTTCTGATTTGTGTTTCATCAGGAACACATACCCGAACCTAGAGAGATCGTCAGTGAATGTAATGAAGTATGAAGAACCATCCCTGGCATGTGTAGACATGGGACCGCATACATCACTATGTATTAGTCCTAAGAGTTCGGTAACTCTTTCTCCGTGTCCCGTAAACGGAGTCTTGGTCATCTTGCCTTTGAGACATGACTGGCAAGTGTCATAGGATGAAAATTCAAACGGATTTAAATATCCATCCTTATGCAAGTTAGCCAGTCGTGTCGCATTGATGTGACCCAGTCTACAATTCCACAAGAAGGATTCGTTCAGTTCAGAACTCTTCCTCTTGTGTTTGTTTGTTATGCTCAGAACTGTTGATTGATTTAGAACATAAATGCCATTGCACAACGTGCCTGATCCAACCAACTTTTGGTTATGGAAAATGTTCATAACATTGTCTTGTAATACAAAATTATATCCTTCTTTACTTAGCAAAGAAACCGATATAATGTTGCATATCAGGTTCGGCATGTAATAGCATTCGTTCAGAACCAATGTATTACCAGTTGGTAATTCAAGGTGATATTCCCCGACAGTCTTAGCTGCAACAATTGCACCATTTCCAACTCTAATGTCTTTATCACCTTCTCCAAGTTCTCTACCTTTCCTTAGCCCATGTAACTGATTACATATATGGGATCCCGACCCGGTATCCAATACCCAGGACGTAGAGCAAATGGAGAAACAGTTCTCAGTAACGAACACACCCGAAGAAAATGCATCATCATGTACTTTCTTCATTCGGGTGGCATGGGAATCCTGGTATTCCCCTATATCCTGTTCATTCCTATAACTCTTATAAGAAAGAACGGAACCAACGTTCCCCAGCACAGTATAACATGCGGGTTCGGTCAATACATCCATATTATTATCTTGATTAAGGCATGAAATGGTCGCTACCTGGAGAGAGAGAGAAGAAAAACACTTTAGCGTAAGCTCGTGCAAGATCAGATTGGTTATTATCTTATCTAATCAGGATGGCTCCCACTGCTTTTTATCAAATCTTCCTCCAAACCTTAAAAGGAAAGACTAGCCGGGATTAATTACACACTACAAGTTCGCCAATCTTTCAGCCAGGCCAGTGTCGGTACTTTGAGGGAGGTCCCCCGTGCTTTCGCACGAACCTAATTACTGTAAACCTCGTTTTCCCAGAGGCGTAACCTCGTTAACACCTTTCTAGACACCTACTTGATCAGCTAATTGCAATGTGTAAAACTCTCCCAGGAGTAACTCTTACTCGCAGTGGGTATCGGGATCCAACTATCTCATAGAAGGTATGCAATCTCATTGCAAATTTCAACACTTGAAATTCCCGATAATGCTTTTGCCCCTAGCGTGCTATGACCTTGACGCAGGCCAACAAACCATAGTGCGCTAGTCAAGTTCAACCCGTCATTTCCTGATTGAATTAAACCCACCCGTACGACCCTTGACGCAGGCCAACAAAGTCGCACGACTACCCTAATCCAATCTGCATCATATGCATAAGCAGATAAATACTAGTTAGCTACCGCACACTACGCCTTGACGCAGGCCAACAAACGTAGCACGAATACTAACTACTACTCATCTGAAATGACGGAGGGCTACGCTAGGTTTTTCTGAAATCCATGAGCGTAATGAACTTGATATCGTTGTAGAATCAAAATGTAGTTTTGAAATGGAGTGATTTCGAGGCTTTTCTAGTTTTGCTAAAGGAGTCACTCCCGGTGAAGGGATCTCGGTCCTTTCCTCGTCGAATGAGGTGCGGGATATATCATATATATCGCTATGCAAAGCAAAAACCAAAAAGCAGTCAAAAGCAAACCGAGTGTGTAGCATCTGCCAGTTATTGCTAAAGGAGTCACTCCCGGTGAAGGGATCTCGGTCCTTTCCTCATCGAATAAGGTGCAGGGTATATCATATATACCGCTATGCAAAGCAAGAACTGTAGCTACCTGTTTTATTTAAAATCTGATTCTACAACATCTTAGGTTTCTTATCTTTCATTAATCACATTAATGAAGTCCCATCATTTAAATACCTAAACATCACAGATAGATATGACGTACACTTATGCCATCCGCATTCGCCTCAATGTCCCCTCGTGCACCGTTAGGTTAGGTAACTAACGACAGAGCAGGGCAGGGCTAGCGCGGGTGTAAAACATAAGTAACGTCTATATAATATATCATATATACTATATACAATATCCATCACAGAATCACATCACAGATATCGCAGCAGAATAAACATATGAAATATTGGATATACTAGGACGTCCGTGTTTTCAATACGAGCCAGTATAAAACACGGATTCCACGGTCGTGATGAATAGCCAATCCCACACCCCTAGACCCCTACGAGAGCGGCAAGCAACCCTGCCAATTCTAGGGTTAGGAGACCCGGACTCGACTCCTCGAGTTGGTCTCCCACTGGACCCCAGAACCCGGTTACTTGTGCTCCCCTCCTTGGGTCTATCCTATTGCGGAAAAGTAAATAATATACAAAGGGTGACAACTCCGGCATCCTGGAAGTGCCCCGAATAAAAGAATATTACATACAAGTTTTTACATGAATGAAAATGAAAAACACTCATCTCACATAAAAACCCCCGGCTATTCGAATACGACGATCCAATATAACATATCCAGCAACACATAACATCACATGTCATCAACGTAAGTAAGTATGCATACCCCAATTGTCGTTGATGTATAGCAACGAAACCGGCGATATGAACATACTACATTTACTTTCACAGAAAAGAAAGTGTAAAACTACAACAATTGGAATCCGCAACTTGTTTAGACATCGCATGCCTAACAGATATAAATCCCGCATTTTAGTCTCATTATCGAAAACTCTTTTCAATATCATATGGGACTAAATTGCCAGATTTATAACATTCATTCAGTTATCACATAACTGTTTGTGAATTCCAATTATTGTATCCAATTCCGGATAAATAGAATATATTAAACTTTCCGATCGAACACTCGAACACCCAAGTTTTCCCGACACCGATCAACACATGAAATAGGTTCAAAGACATTCACTTCATACCTCAGTACCAACGGTCTAGCCGTAGAAGGGTCAAGCCAACGCCTCACATGTGGCACGCTGTACTGCCCCAAACCCGAAGGTTCAAAGGGCAGTTCAAGACGGTCACATAATCGAGTTAAGGTTTGTGTCTTCTAGAGGGACCATCGCGTTACTTGCACTACTCAGAACGTCTTTTAACCACAGAAAAATCCAACACTTGGAATTATTCCGGCAGGGGAAAACCTGGGTATTTGTATACGGTCGAACCCTTTAACATATTCTACAGTTATCTGGAAAAACACTTAGACAAAGTTTGATATTCCGATCGAATTCATCGATTCCCAATATAACTCCAGAGCACTCAACCCTTAAATTAATTTAAAAATACCCAGAAAACTCACCAGAATTTATCAGGTATTACTGTGCAAAAATAGTGGGATGATGTCACCATGTGGCCGCGGAAGGGCGGCAGAAGGCATGCTTCTGCCGCGCTTCCGCGGCACAATGAACAGTTCGGGGAAACGTTTTACACAGTAATTCTTAGAATTCTATGCTGAATTTTTTAGACATTTTTAATATCAAAAATTACCAGATTTATGAAAATGTCCAGAGAGCTCTAAAGTATTTGGGTTTCGTGTTCGTTCGGACTTCAAACTGCGTCGGGACTTCGCCTAAAGCTCTAGCTAGGCTCTGATACCAGTGAAAGGTTCCTAGGCACCCTATAGTGGTCTCACAAGGCATCGAACATGCCAATTTAAAATTTTTAGTGCCGAGAAACCCTAGACTACGGATCTTTAACTAGATGTTTAGGCGAAATAGATAACTAGTTAACAGTTAACTACTAAGATACGGATATACAACCTTTGTAGATCCGGATTTCCGCCTCCTTAGCTCCACGTGGTGATGTCCTGGCTGTCCATCATGAATCCTCGACTCGATCATCGGCTTCATCGGGAAAATAAGTGGAATAGGTCGTCGGCTTTGTGTCAAAGACGATCTATGTCGAGGTTGCACAAACTCAAGCTCCGACTTCACAAACTTGTGAAACTTGTGAAGTAAACACCCAAAACAACTTGGCAAGAGGTAGAGGGTGAAGAAATAGGAGGTGGGTTCACTTTAGAATTGGATTTATCTCACTTTAACTCAAGTTGCCATTGATGGACTTTGAGCTTTTCTTTTGAAGATGAAGAAGAAGAAAAGCAAGAATTATGATAAGTGTTATATAAAATAAAAAGAAAAACTATACTTATCATAACTCTAACTCAAGTTAGGTGTAGAGAATAAACCATGGTTAGTAGAGTGGGTTAGGGTTAAGCAAGAGGATAAGAATGGTTGCTAAAGTCAAGGGTTCAAGAAGCTTCATACAAGAAACAAATATAGCCACCATTCTCATTTTGAATTTATCCACATAAATAAACAAATAAATGGATAAATAAATATGGAAAACCCTAATTACAAAATAACCATGGTTTAATTCTATTCACTTAACCATATGATCAAGTATCATCAAACATGATACAAAAAGTGCACAAAAGTATATCACATATACAATGTGCAATCCAAGTGAGAAAAATCCGTTTAAAGTGAACCAATACTAGTTAATGCAATGCAATATATCAAATATATAATTATGCATTAAATCATTAAATCAACATTTGATTCAATGATCCGGTCATGTCGCACATGACCGACTAGAATTCAATGTATCGATTTATCGAATCAATGATTCGATAACTAGGTCATATCGAATATAACCAATCGAAACATTTATCGCGAGAATGAAATGCGGTATCACATACACGCATCATTCTCGGTCCTGCACATATCTTATATGCGCTCCTATTTCGTTTCGATTGAGCCAGGAAACCTCTGTGTAGGACTCTAAAGACTCGTCAATACGCCGGTAGCAGGTGATGATCATATCAAGCACCCACAAGCCGCAAGCGGTCTGCTAAACGTAACGGCCACCCGGGTATTGAGCGATCAGAAGATCGACGAGCTAGCCCGCTCACACTCCTGCGAATCCGACCAGTAACACTTACCATACAGTCAAGTCTCTTCATCAGATACGTCGCATATCAAGTCTAGGGGTGGTAAACGTCAGACCCCAATAACCCGATAAGTCGTGCCGATGTGAGGCTCGTAACGGGTCGAGAAACTACTGGTAACACTTACCAGTAAATCTCTGATCAGCCCTGGCCAGGGACTTCCCTGTTATGGCCAATCGAGCACTGCGCAACATCAACTCCCAATACCGGGAGAGACGAAACCCCTCCTATCGCTCATTGCCTCCATGTGACTCGGGACTGTACCCAAAGACCACCGTTTTGCACGCCCTCATGGACGTGGTAAGGTGGAGATCAAAGCACAGTGGGAATCACACAAGACTCTATGACGATCTCGGGTCTACAGACTAACCTGTACAAGTGTCACCTGAGAACTGCCATCTGACGTGAGGTATAATACCATCTGGGAGTTCTCGGCGAGTCCGTCCAGTGTACTCAGTCTCCACTGAGCACCCGTACATCATCTCTGATGTCAAACACCAATGGATATGGGATCATCCATCGCCCATCACATGGGTCGAGAAGCGTATACGCTAGTCTACTCTGGTATATCGATGCCCCGTCTCGATACACCCACGACTAGGGACCTTGAAGGATGTACTTATGGACTACCATGTCCCCACTAGTATGATCTGCATCATAGTCCAGGTAGTCAAGTACAAATCCTAAGGGCTTTACCAACATGTAACTATAAGACAGTATAAAGAGACTAGTGTACATGTTAAGATAAATTGCAACCAGATAGCATACTATCATGTCGAGCAAGAAAGTCATCTCTATATATGTCCAAGCATCCAATATAATATACATAATCTGTACAATACTGGCCTCTAGGGCATACATACAACTAACATACACAACCTAGGGCTTTTAGATTAGCAATCTCTTTGCCCTAGTTACTTCGGCTCGAGGTGGAGCTCGGTGCACATCTCTCGGGTGGATCGTCTACGACTCAAGGAGGCCGCGGAGGTGACCAAAGTCCGGATCAAGCCTCGGAGCAAGCAAGGAGAAGAACAACAAGAAGAGAAGGAGTTCAAGTTGAGGTATAACCCCTTACCGAGTTGATAGATCTCTAGTTAGGATGCTAGTTTATCGTTTAGCAAAGATCCGGCTTTTACGGTCCTTGTTACCAAGTTTAGAAAAATTTTTGTTTTACCGTTTCCGCAACCCCGAAAGTACCGGGAGAGGTAACGTGGACCTAACACATGCTCCCACCGTTGAGCTTCAATGCCACAATGACGTTGCAAGAAGCCCCAAAGAAGTCGGTCTTTGATCGGCTTACCACTGCCGCGACCCCTCTCAACGGGTCGCCCAGCTTCAATACCTTAGTTTTCAACAGGCTGGGCCAGAACGTCTGAAAACCCGCGATACCCGAAGCTGCCATCCCAAAGCGGATAGCTATCCCGGCTCAAGCGGATGAAATCATTGGAAAGGCTCCTCCTTCCAAGAAGTCAGTTTTTATAAGGCTGGCCATTCCGGTTGCTGCTCCAGGCGAGGTCCTCAAAGCTGCTTCCCCTGCTCAGAGGGGGTATGAAGAAGCTTATCCACAAATGGAGGTGATCTCATCCGCACGACATGCTCGACGTCGCCACTGGCGCCGAGTGAAGAAGGCTGGGGGCAACTCCCCCTCTGGAATAACTCCGCCAGCTCCAACGGTGGGGATCCATGCTGCTGTTCCAACCGGGAACATCTTTAAATTGCTGAACACGGTGCACAGAAACTCTCTTACTGCGGTGCTAAAGAGAACTCCTTCACCTGTGGAGGATACTCCAGAGAAGAAGCTGGAGCAGCCCCCTCAACGGCTACCCTCTAAAATTTACAAGGTCTGGCGACAGATCCAGGGGTCTGTGGTTGATCAAGACTATCTCCGCCGACAGAAAACGATGAAGGTTCGCCAGGGGAAGGATTACTCCGTCAAGCCACAAAAAGCAACGGCTACTTGGGTGCCCATTACAACGGCCCCCTCAACTTCAACCACTCAAAAGAAAAGGAGGCCGCAAAAAGCCCTTGTGAACATGGCGAACCGTAAACGCGCTGAGCACAAACACCCCAAGTCTGGGGGCATGGTGATGCACACTGTTTATATGGCTTCTGGAAAGGAGGAAAGCCGTGCTTCGACGGGTCACCGACCGCTCACCCGATCCGTGACGAAATCCCAGGAACAGCAACAGAAGCTTCAGGAGATGATGACTGCAACGGCCGTACTTACCGGGCCAAAAGAAAGCTCGGAGGCATCATCAGAGCAGCGTCATGAACAAGAAACGGATGCTGACTACCTACGCAGCGTCCTCGAAAAGAAGGAAAAAGAAGCCGCAGAGCAAGCAGCTAACATAAAACAAATGGCGCTTCTCTTCCAAGATATGGTAGGGATGATAATCCAGCAAGATCCTCCTGCTGAAGATCCTCCGATTGTCCTTGAAGATGAGAAAGGAGAGACATCGAATCCTCCTCTGGCTTTTTCAGCAGCCAAGGAAGAAACCATTTCCAAGGCCGCACTGGATGACTATATAGCTCAGCAAATACGAGCTCATCAGGCGAGTGAATCGGCTGGGCAAATTGTTAGGACCGGACGACTCTATCCGAGCTGGTATGACCAAATCAGTTACCCGCCGGGATATACGATCCCTAAGTTCCATGTATATAAAGGGACAGGGAATCCACATCAACATGTTGCCCAGTTCAGGGCTCTTTGTGGCAATACCGGCAGTGATGATAAATTGTTGCTTTGCCAGTTCGTCGGTAGCTTATCGGAGACGGCATTTGAGTGGTACTCCGAACTCCCAAATGACTCCGTCAAGACCTTCGCTGAAATGGAGTTGTTGTTTACTCAGCGATTCGCGAGTGCTAGTGAATGCACCCCGATAATAGCGCTGATCAACGCCAGGATAAAGCCAGGCGAAACATGGGTTCAATACGAAACACGATGGCGGAACCTATGGTCGAAATGCGAACAACGCATCGAAGAAGCACCTGCGGTAGGCATGTTCATGGGCACTCTTGATCCGCAAGCGACCATCTCGCAATTCATGATGTTCTTCAGGCCGACCACCTTCCAAGCCTTGATCGACAAATTAGCCCAAATGGACCAGATGGGCCATGGACCGTCTCCTCCAAAACCGGACTCTCGAAACGAGAAGGGGAAAGGAATAGCGATCGTCATCGCCAATGCCCAACAACAGTCAAGCAACTCGAAGCCGGCTGGCCGTCGAAACAATATGCGTCCACGCGTATCCCTCGAGGAGAGGCTAGGACTTCCTTACTCATTTCCTCAAAATAAAACGAGAAGACTGTTCGAGCTGGCACTGCGCAACAAGCTCATCAATCTGCCAGATCCAAGATGCCCGTTGCGGCCAAACGACGTCAATGATCCCAATTACTGTCCCTACCATCGAGTGTTGGGTCATCCGATTGAGGATTGCTACGTCTTCAAAAACTGAATTAAAGACCAATACCTACAAGGCAAGTTTGCGCTGTCTGAAAAGTGGAAGGTAAACCCACCACAGCCGCACACTCCAAAGAAGACGGACGCACCGGGGAAAACTTGTCACGTGATCTCTCACTCATTGATAGACGATATAGAGGCTCCTTGCGCCAAGAAATGAGGGCGGATTCTAAACCGGAACTTCTGTGGCCGTCAGAAGAGATGATCGATACCTTCCTGAATGAGATTCGTCTGAAAGTTAAAGCCAATCAAGAGCGTGAGATGGCCATATTGGAAGGAGCTAAACGCCAGCGATTAGACGAAAGAGCCGAGGCACTCCCGTTGAATCAAAAGACATCCGCCGCGGATAAAAACAAATTCAAGACGAGGAAAAGGTTCGCTAAAGCCATATCAATGGGGATGAAGCTACCACCCTCTGAAGAAAACACTCTCGGTGGAGTAGAGATGCATCCTAACTTCTGCTTATATCATCAGAAGATCACACATCCTACTGAAGACTGCGACTCCTTTAAGTGTTGGTGGCAAGGGTATGTCGCCCACAGGCAATACGTCAACAGAACAAAGCATGAAGCTCGTAGACAGCGGAAGAATACGACGGATGAGCATAAAAGAGTTGCCGGCAATTGTCATAAGGATGAACCCGAGGGATCACGAGTTTTCACCTTCAGGAGCGACTCCGACGAAAAAGTAGCCCTCGACCCTCTCTTCAAGGAGTCCGTCTCTAAAGAATTGAGGAGTTGCGAGAACATTCAGCCGTGCAATTGCACGATACCTGAAGAGAATCTCGTACCCACAAACGACGGAGCGAACAAAAAGGATAAAGGAAAAGGAAAAATGGCCTTTGTCGCCAACACTCAACAGCAATCGAGTGGCCTTAGACCGGTTATTCGCCAAAACAACAAGCGGCAACCCCTCTATGAGAGGTTGAAAAGTCCTTACTCATTTCCCCAGGATGAAACAATGAGGCTGTTCGAAGTGGCGGTGCACAATAGGCTTATCACTCTACCGGAGCCGAAATGCCAACCACAACCGAATGATATCAACACTCCTAACTACTGCCCTTACCACCAAGTATTGGGCCATCCGATTGAAAACTGGTACGTCTTAAAAAACTGGGTCGAAGACCAATACCAACAGGGCAAGTTCGTCATCTCCGAAAACTGGAAGGTGAGCCCGCCATAACCGCACGCTCCGAGAAAGATGGATACGCCGAGGGCATCATGCTCATTCATAGGGGAAGCCCCATAGACCGAAAAGTCAGTAAACTAAAGATTTGCCTCAAATACGGCGACGGCGGACCGAAACGTCCTTAAACTAATGGCGGACCACTACGTCCTAAAACTAGCTGAGGACCGAAACGTCCTTAAACTACTACCGCAGCATCCTCAGGCTGACGAGATAAAAAAAGAGAGAATAAAGAAAAAAAAGAATAAAAAAAATAATATAAAAAAAAATAAAAAAACGGTATGTCCATAAGCAAAATAGGTACGGATGAAAACCTGAAAGGGCTCCGTGAGTAAAAACAGCAGGGCAACCGGCGAGTGTTCATGAAAACCCGAAAGGGCGAGACCTCGTAAAAAAAATAAACAGAATAAAAAAAAAGGTATGTCCATAAGCAAAATGGGCAAGGATGAAAACCCGAAAGGGCTCCGTGAGTAAAAACAACAGGGCTACCGGCGAGTGTTCGTGAAAACCCGAAAGGGCGCGACCTCGTAAAAAAAAAATAAACAGAATAACAAAAACGGTATGTCCATAAGCAAAATGAGCATGGATGAAAACCCGAAAGGGCTCCGTGAGTAAAAACAGCAGGGCTACCGGCGAGTGTTTATGAAAAACCCGAAAGGGCGCAACCTCGTTAAATGACACTTACAGGGTCCTCTCGACCTTGTAAGGAGAAACCACCCGCGTGAGAGCCTTACGACTCACAAGGGAGCAACACACTTAGGGATCCCCACGATCCCTAAGGAGAAAATACACTTGCGAGATCCTCACGACTCGTAAGAAGAACTCTCTTATGGGACCCTCACGGCTCATAAGATTTGAAAGTCTTAAGTTACAGAAACCTTAACCTGTTCTTAAGTAACCCCACACAACCTTCGATATGGCCCTACAAGTGGCTCAGTACTGACCCTTGTATACAATCCACGGGCGCGAATGAAAATTTCCCTAACAAAATCCCACCAGAGACTGGGGATATGCTCGCACGGCAAACAACCCTTGTAAGTCCTCTCGACTTATAAGGAGAAAAAAAACCTCTTGTAGGATCCTTACGACTTACAGAGGAACATGCACTTAGGAATCCTAACGATTCCTAAGGAGAAAATACACCTACGACATCCTCACGACTTGTAGGGAGAAATACCTTTGTGAGACCCTTACGGCTCATGAAGTCAAAAGCCTTAGTTGACAGGACCCTAACCCTGTTCGCTAAGCCACCTTTGTTCAACATCGGCAAAAGCAAATGATGATTCGCTCCTGGTAACATCCCAGTTGTAGCGGTGCTGATGCCGAAATCGATGTCTAATTCCAGGCTTACGGTGAAAAGCCAGCAGGCCGCACATGCATACAAAATAGCCGAAATGATGGGGCAACTCGCAATAAAAAGCAGCGAGTAAAATAAAAAAAACAGCCAAAATGATGGGGCAACTCGCAATAAAAAGCAGCGGGTAAAATTAAAAAAACAGCCGAAATGATTGGGCGACTCGCAATAAAAAAGCAGCGAGTGAAAATAAGATAAATAGCCGAAATGATTGGGCGCCGCGAAAAATAACCGAAATGATTGGGCACCGCGAAAAATAGCCGAAATGATTGGGCAATCGCGACCTTCGCGATATAAAAGCTGAAATGATAGAGCATCGCGGAAAGAAAATAATAAAAAAAATGAATGAAACTTCTGCCCTACATGCGAGATCACATCGATCCCTGTATACAATCCAGGGGCACAAACAAAGAGGGAACCATACCCTCCCAATAGGCTCCACCAGAAAGCGAAGCCAAATCTCGACGGTTCATAGACAATCTCGACATTTGCCGCAATATTGCAGACACAATATCAATAAACGAAGCAAATGAAGACCCCTAGCTTCATGGTTTCGACGTCAATATCGAAAACTTAGAGATCACCAACGGCGTTTCTCCTCACTCTAACCAGTGCAGACGAGATGTCAACAACGGCGTTCCTTCGCAGTCCAGCAAGATGCAGATGCAACGTCAACGAAAGACCTCACGGTCAAAACAAAGCGAAGCGATGGCAAAATCCCAGCTTCACCTCAACATTCGTCTCGATACAGCAGACGAGATGTCAACAACGACGTTCCTTCGCAGTCCAGTAGGATGCAGATGCAACGTCAACGAAAGACCTCACGGTCAAAACAATGCGAAGCAATGGCAAAATCCCAGCTTCACCTCAACATTCGTCTCGATACAGCAGACGAGATGTTAACAACGGCATTCCTTCGCAGTCCAGCAGGATGCAGATGCAACGTCAACGAAAGACCTCGCGGTCGAAACAAAGCGAAGCGATGGCAAAATCCCAGCTTCACCTCAATATTTGTCTCAATACAGCAGACAAGATGTCAACAACGGCGTTCCTTCGCAGTCCAGCAGGACGTAAATGCAACGTCAACAAAAGACCCCATGGTCAGCAAAGCGGAGTGACGGCAAAATCCTGGCTCCACCCCAGCGTTCGTCTAGATACAGCAGACGCAACGCTAAAAGCAAACGAAAAGGCCAAATTCCTAGCTTCAGGGTCTTGATGGCAACTCATATAAAGCCTGAAAGACAACCGGAGATCATCTCACACCAGTGCGGAATGGTCAACACCTTGACGTTCGTCTCGACACAGCAGATGCAACATCATCAAACAATGGAGCTACGGCATAGTCCCTAGTTCCAAATCTTGACGGCGATATCTACAGCCTAAGAATCAGCAACGGTGTTCCTTCGCAGTCCAGCAGGATGTAGATGCAGCATCAACAAAAGACCCCATGGTCGGTAAAGTGGAGTGACGGCAAAATCCCAGCTCCACCTCAGCATTCGTCTCGTTACAGCAGACGCAATGTCAACTACAATGTCCTTCCTCCAACAGGATTTGGATATGACAAAACAAACGAAGCGAAGGCCAAATACCTAGCTTCAAGGTCTTAACGGCAAGTCATATAAAGCCTGAAAGACAACCGGAGATCATCTCACACCAGTGTGGAATGGTCACCATCTCGACGTTCGTCTCGACACAGCAAACGCAACATCATCAAACAGCGGAGCCACGGCAAAGTCCTTAGTTCCAAACCTCGACGGTTCACCAATAACCTAGAGACAACCACGACATTCGTCTCGATATAGAGGATGCAATGTCAGCAAACGAAGCGAAGGCCAAATTCCTAGCTTCAGGGTCTTGACGGCAAGTCATATAAAGCCTGAAAGACTATCGGAGATCATCCCACACCAGCGCGGAGTGGTTATGACTCATCGGGGCTCTCCAAAAAGAGCCTAACCTCAGGTAAAAAGTGACATGGAATATCCCTACGCTTGCTCTTTCGACGGTAATACTACCTGGAAGATTACTTGAATACGTCTTGTCCAGCCCCCGAAAGGATCAGAGACACGACAATCGCAAGGCTACTCGAACAGCAAGATTGCATATCGAGGAATATATCAGCCAACGCGACGGTACGACGGCCAAAACCCTAAGTACCACAGACCCTAACGGACTTCTGTCGTAAAGAGCAGAGGTTAACTGTGACGTTAGGATATTCTTGCGAGAAATGCTCGATTCGTCTCGACTCGTGAGGAAATTAGTGTCTTTGCGAGAAATGCTCGATTCGTTTCGATGCGTGAGGAAAAGCCTTAGGCAGCGGGGATTAAAAAACCTGTTTCCTAAGCATTGGAGCCCTGCAAGTCGTCCCAAAACGGGCTCTTGCACACTATTCACGGGTCACACTCTCCAAAGTCGAATCTCGACAAGGAGGGAAACAACCGCTTACGGGTCCTCTCGACTCATAAGAGGGAAAAATTCTCTTATAGGATCCTTACGAATAATAAGAGAAAACGCACTTAGGAATCCTCACGATTCCTAAGGAGGAAATACACCTACGAGATCCTCTTGATCCGTAGGGAGAAAAGCCTTTGTGGGACCCTCACGGCTCATAAAGTTGAAAAGTCTTAGGTAGCAGATCTGAACCTGCGGCCTAAGCCATCACCACCTCTTGAAGAAGCCAATACATGATGCTCGCTCTATCATCCGCCAACCATGTTTATTAAGGCAGCATACTGATAATAAAAGAAAGAAGAAAGCGACAGAAAGAACATCCGATGTGCATTTGATCAAGCATTCGAGACACATTCATTCATGCATGTGCAAAAGACTCAGAACGAGAAATAAGACAAGCTGAAATAGAAATTTTCCATTCATATTGCAAAGGGTTCTTACAATCATAAAGAAATAAATAAAGACATTTTCCAAAAGATTACAATGGCAAGACCTCAGATCCTGGACAGGGATTGAGTAACTCGAAAGTGATCTTGTCTAAGACTTTCCAAGCTTGGCGAACCATCCTGGTGTGCTTCCTTTTGCAAGCACGGGCGTCGGGATCCCTACTGATGTCCTCCACCCTCCGGTAGGCAGCAAGAATGGCGGACTGTTGAAAAGCCTGGTGCAAGAGATCGACAAGATTGTCTCGCCGTCTCTTCGAGATTAAGTTCATCAGGTACACCGAGTGCAGCTTATCCTCGGCGGTATCCAACGCCCTAAGCGGCACACTGGAACAGAATAGAGGAAGCGCTTCCCAGATGGCTCCCACGATAAGCTTCGGGAGGGAGGAACGTCAGGGAAGCAGTTGACCGTTATATGCGTCGAAGCGGCTCATGGTTTCAGCACACTCAGCGTTTATTAACTCTCGATTTTGAGAACGGCCAAGTCGGCGGATGTCCCCGTAAAAGATGATCTCGTCAAGATCGTACATGTGGGCGTCCATTGTTTCTGTGAAAGAGAATCAACAAAATTATCAGAAAGACTGATTAAGCAAAACGATTTAATGCATCGAGGAATAAAATGTCATCTTTAAACTCCAAGATCCATGAAACACTCCTAAGAGTTCTTTTGTATGATTTGGAAGGAGCAAAGCTCCATTAATGAAATGACAAAATACAAGGAAAATCTTTTAGAGAGCAGAGCTCTATTAATGGAACCCTAATAGGGTTCTCCTTAGTTCTCTCTAGACCCCTTTAGAGCAAAACTCTGCTAAGTGAAACCCTAAATGGGTCTTCTTTAGATCAGGGATCTATTGAGAGCAAGGCTCTTAAAATTGATTTAATTTAATCCAAATTAATTTTTACCTAAAGTTCTCTAGAGTTCGAACTTTTAAAAGTGCTTAAACAAAATAGCAGGGCTCTAAACAAAAT
Organism: Agapanthus africanus; assembly: GCA_030015575.1. Classification (NCBI taxonomy): domain Eukaryota; kingdom Viridiplantae; phylum Streptophyta; class Magnoliopsida; order Asparagales; family Amaryllidaceae; genus Agapanthus; species Agapanthus africanus. Next base: position 226,048,900 of record JASDDO010000029.1, read on the forward strand.
TCTTATGAAGAGATGAAAATCATCTAATGGACCAAAGGTCCTATTTATAGGCATTGAAGAGCCGTTTCAACTTCCAAGGGATGGCGCGACGGTTGGAATTCTGCCACCACTGCGCTCACGTTTGGGGCCACGTAAGCGCAACGGTGGGGGGCATTTGTTTACCCCAATCAGAGCAAAGCTCTGTTCAAATTTCAAGGCGGGAGACGAAGCAACGCTTCTGTTTCCCCCAATCAGAGCAAAGCTCTGTTTTGAAATTGAAGTGAAAATTAAATTTAAAATAAATGAAGCAACACTTCAGATCCCCTGCGCTGCGCAGAGCGCCACGTGTCAAAATCAGACACGCCAGCGCAGGGAGCGCAACACCCAAGGCAGCACACCCAATCAGAGTAAGGCTCTGTTTAAAATTCAAACTTTAACAAAAGAAGTAACGCTTCAGATGCGCTGCACTCTGCGTTGTGCGACACGTGTCAGCACAGTTGCGCTAGCGCGGTTGCGCTGCACTCTGCGCTGCGCGACACGTGTCAGCGCAGTTACGCTGCGCCTTGCGCTGCGCGACACGTGTCAGCGCAGTTGCGCAAGCGCAGTTGCGCTGCGATGTGCGCTGCGCGACACGTGTCAGCGCAGTTGCGCTGCGCTCTTCGCTGCGTGACACGTGTCAAGCGCTGGTGCGTTTGCGCCAAACATAATTAAAATTCCAGTAAGATCCTTCTGTTCTTGTTAAAATAAGAAGATTGTCTTCTGTAAAATGGAAGCCCTTGGATCAAAGATCCAACGGTGGGGAAAATTCCCCAAATCACTCAGAGATTAATCTCTTTAACAAATTTAACAAATTAATGGGCACTATATAAAGGCCCCTAGACCCCAATTCCAAAAGGGAGAGGAAGAAAACCACAGAAATAAAGAGAGAACTCCTCTAAAGAGCTCTGAGAAGAACTCAAAAGAGAGAGAGGTAAATCCTCTGAATAAAAAAGAAGAATTTCTTCTGAAAAGATCATTGATCTAAGAATAAGATAAAGGATCTTCAATATAAAAAGATAATAATAACAAAGGCATTGCCATTTTTATGAACCACTGGTTCTGGAATCTTAAAAGATTCTTTTCTTGAGTCCGAAATTGGATCAAGATATTAAAACTGTGCCTTGCACTTGTAAAATCTGCGCTGTTGCGCTCCTGGATTGGCGCAAGCCACCAGAGAGCGCCATGTGTCAGCTCCAATACCACTTGCGCTTTGCGCTTTTAAAATAGAGCATTGCTCTATGAAATTGGCGCAACTCACCAGAGCGCGCCACGTGTCAGCAGCGCAACAGCGCAGCGCACTGTGCTTGAGCTCACCGGAGCGTGACACATGTCACGCCCACATGCGCTTGCGCTCATTAATTGGCGCAAAGCGCCTGACAGGCCACATGGCCACTGTCAGATAATTAATGCATTGCATTGTTGAAAAGAAGGGCTGAGCCCAATTGAAAAAGGCCTAACAGGCCTAATAAATGCCATGCATTATTTTTAAAAGGGCAGAGCCCAAGCAAAGGTCTGTCAGACCAAAACAGATGCTCTGCATCATAAAAATAAAGGGATAGAGCCCAAATCAAATAGGCCTTACAGGCCAAATAAAAATGCACTGCATTATTAAACAGGGGCAAAGCCCTAGCATAAGCCTAATAGGCTGAAGACAAATAAAAACATTGATCATTTTCAACTGGACTTAGCCTAATTCTGGCCGTAAGTCCTCAAATTAAATTGACTGAGCACGAATGCTCTCCTAAATCAATTTACATCCGGTTCGAGGGTACATCTCCGAACTCTTCTGACATTTGTCGTTGTAATCCTTCAACGACGTCCGAGAGGTGACGAGTCCCGACAACCACCCATCAATATGGACTTAACCATCCTTAAACCAACTCATGGACTCAAGCGTCCTTAAACTCCCGGACTCAAGCATCCTTAAACTCCCGGACTCAAGAATCCTTAAACATCCAGACTCAAGCGTCCTTAAACTCCCGGACTCAAGCGTCCTTAAACTTCGGGACTCAAGCGTCCTTAAACTCCCGGACTCAAGCGTCCTTAAACAAATAGACCACTATGCCCCTAAACTGGAGATGGACCACTATGTCCCTAAACTGGAACAATAGAGCCCCCAAATTGCCCTTTTGTCCGATCTAAACGATCCCGTTTAAGTTGATCTTAGCCTCAAATACGGCTAACGTATCCTTAAACCTTCAAACAGACTTTAGTCCCAAATTGGATTATAGATCCTCCAATCGACTTTGGTTCAAGGGTACATCTCTGAACTCCTCTGACACCTGTTGGTGTAATTCTTCAACTACGTCAGAGAGGTGACGGGTCCCGACGGCCATACATTAAACAAGGACCACTATGTCCCTAAACTGGAACAATAGAGCCCCCAAATGCTCTTTTGTCGGATCTAAACGATCCCGTTAAGTTGATCTTGGTCTCAAACTGGACTAGCGTATCCTTAACAAACGTTTAAGTTGATCTTAGCCTCAAATACGGCTAACGTATCCTTAAACCAAAACGCCAAACCCAAATCTAAGAAAATACGGATTTGGACCAATCCACGTCCTACGGGAGACAACACAAATTAGTCTCCGTATACAATCCACGGGCAACCGAACACAAAACAAACACCCACGACACGAAGTGACCATCTAGAGAAGGAGAAAGTTGTTACCGTGATGCGGTAACGTAATTAACTGCAGTAGCTTGCGCCTGCAGGGAAGAGCGTCCCCACAATCAAAAACCCCTCAAACGAGGGGGAATATGACGAAGTCTGCTACATCGGCGCATCCGTTTAAACCTTCAATACATGGTGCCATAAATCAACTTGGTATCTTCGGAGAGGTGGACGGATAGCACCAAATAGCATCTGCCCCGAAATTCAGGCTAGACGTTCACCGCGTCTTGCGCTGTCATTCGGAGGGGAACAGGCCCCAAATGCAAATTCCGCACTCAAATAAACCTGGGCCAAAACTATATATCACAAATATCATATTTTCATGAACTAGATCCCCAGAAAAATTTTGGGGTATTGTAGCCCAAAAAGCGCCATGGAAGGGCCGCAAAATGCGACATTTTGCTCACTTTCCGCGGCGGAATTTTGGAGCTAGGCTCCCAAATTTTTTCTGTAGCTATAGTTTTGCCTGCACATAATTCTAAGATACGCTGAAAAATTTTAGAACAACTTTGAAAATCGACAGCAAGCTCATGAACATAGATTCGTGATTCGGAAAAATTTGTCAATCGAGATATTAACCTTGTGCAAACTAGCTAGTAGGGTTTATGGGTAGGCTCTGATACCATGAAGGGTTACACTAGCGTCCCGGCCAACTTCCGTGGCCAAATGTGGAACAAAAATTTTACTACGATACAAAACTTAGCGCTAGGATAACACTAAACCGGATCTTTACCATAAACCTAGTTAGCACAAAAGAGTTCTATCTACTATGATAGGAAGTTATACCTAAGTCTTGAACTCCTTCTTCTCCTTATTGTGAGCTCCTTAGAATTGTGTGGATGGCTCCTCCTTACCGGCTTCTCTATATGTCACGACCCAAAGTTCGGCCCGTGACCGGCACTTAACCACATAACGTCTATAGGCGTAACGCGACTAAGTAAGCCGAAACCCAGAAATCAAAACCATTAAAAGTAATGAGTGTTGAAAACATTGACGAAAACATTAGTTAAAACATTTAGAAAACCTTAAGTAGTTTAGTAAAATTCTTTAAGTTTCAAGTTATTATCTTAAAAATTTTGGCAGCATTTCCTTTGTAAAAACTAGCCCCGAAATCGAGTATAAGGCAGTATATGAGTAAAATGATGTACAATAAGAATAAAGCATCCCAAACGGGAGCAATCACGCCCAACGGCAGAAACAATCACCACAATGATATATACGACGCCGTAGCGAAGAAATGAGCAGTATAAGTGAAAACAAATATCATGAAAGATAAAGCTGCATAAATAAAGTCGGCTCACAACGAGCTCGACACCAGAATACAAAATAATATACATCATCCTCGCAACTGGTCTCTAAGTCAATACATGAAAGTAGATGGAAAGTACTAGATACAACAATGTATACAACAGATAACATCTATATGATGAGCTAGATAGGCAATAATCATGCAACACGTGCGATTTAATAGCGTCTCTATTTGATAAGCAGGGTATGCAATAATCGTGCATAGCAAATGCAATCTAATGCCATCTATATAAGATGAGCAGGGTATGCAATAATCGTACATAACAAGTGTACTCTATCAGGTACTACAGGTACATGATGAGATGTATAATACTGAATGCTGAGCATGGAAATAAATAACATCTACATGGAATGTCAACGTGGAAAATAATCGGTGTCCATCAATACACCCAAATCCCAGTAAAACTCAGGCGCCGTCATCCTCATCGGCCCTCAAATCCTGTAAATCTCATAGAATCATGAGTGCCCAATATCGGCACTCGAAATATCATAAAATAGCCGTGTCTAGCATCGACACGCAAATCCTTAAGATCGGGCTCCGTCAGTCGGATCGGCCCACGGGCTCCATCTGTGGAATCGGCCCTCGGCCATGGCAGTACGTATCGTCCCGTATCCATTCTCAGCTCTGGTGAGTATCCTCCGGATGACCGCCAGGTTCAACCAATCACCAGTAGGTAGTAGTCCCTCTGCCAGGCTCACCGTCTGTATACATAGCATCCCTTTCTTGCCCGGGGTACCATACCGGGTCCACCATGTACCCGCAATCGGCTTCGTCCAGCTCCTCGATTCAGGTTCATAGGTCATACCTCTCAGAACTGAGAAAACGCATGGTGGACGCACTGAAATATCATATCAAGGGAAACCAGGTTTTTAAAACAGTGCGTATTTTCTTAAAATAATACCTCGGTTCCCAAATCCAGAAATCACATAAATCCAAACTCAATGCGTAAATCCATGCAATGTGTCGTATGAAACGAAGAGTAGAAGAAAGGGGAACCGCTCTTTTAAAAAGATCCAGTTTTGAAAATATCTCATGCGGTCCCTTAGTTTTTAAATCATGTCAATATCATCCATGTATGTAACATATGTATGTATCTAGGTATGGATGTGCAAATGGATAGTACGTGAATATGGGTGTGCACCAATATGAGTATATAGTGTGCATGTGCGCAAGTATGAAGGTATCAATATGAGTGTAGCAATGTATATGTGCACTAACATGGATATATAAGATATGTGTGCACCAGTGTAGATATATCAAGGTAGGTATGCATCAATGTGAATATACAATATGAATTGTGCGCAATATGTGGTAGAAATATGTTTAATCATCAATGATGCGGTGTTATCTAACTACCATTTCTATATGCAACAAAAGAAGGGTATGCTACAATGGTACATATGCCCTAGCAATATACATAAGAATATATGCGACTACAATATCCTATTACGCCCTGACGCTTAATGCCATACCGGCGATTTCCCCGTAGATGTTAAATCTACTCACCTGGTCGCGTGCTAAGTGTAGCCGACCACTTGCTTCCCCTTCCTTGCGACGTCCGATGTACCCGCCTGCGAACCTGGAATTTACATAAGGAATCCATATAAGCAAATATCTCGTGAAAACACGATATCGAACTCAAACGAGAAACTCGCGTCGCGAACTAAACGCGCGTGTATACGTAACGTGTGTGCATACGCCAAAATCCAACGCGACACGATGTGGCACACAGCGACACGCTGTGATACACAGCAAACCAACTCGACACGCATCATACGTGTCGCGCAAGTCCCGCTACGCTAAAATATAGGTAAACGGTCCCAGATTAAATCTGGAGCAAAAACAAGAAAATCAAACAAGACCAAACCCATCACAATACCTACAGACAACTACCTGCAAAAATTCAACCAATTCTACCAAAACTGGGCCGGCCACCATAGGGGGTCATATCGGCCAAAAACGGGTGAAAGGGGTCCGGGCTTCTACACTATACTCCTAGCACAATTCATAGCCTAGTGTAAATGTTTGCTTACTAAAATTACTACCATAGTAACAGCAGATTTTACGTATCCAAAAGTTTTGTTTAAAAACGTTTTAAAAACACTAATTGGTAAAGAGGGTATTTTAGTGCAAACTGAAACAAAAGACTTGGTTTAACAGTACTAATAGCACTTAATCAAGTTAATCAAACCCTAAAAAACCTAATCTTCACTTCAACCACAAGCTTAGCAATAAGACTTATGAAACACTAAACTTAGCTAAGCAAACCAAGATTTTGCCCACTGCCATTACTACAAAATCTAACAGTACCCAAAAACCCTAAACCATATGTGATAGCTACCCTAAAAGGTTCAAGTCCCTAGCCCCTCCCCAGGCCAAGGTCGTCGGATCTCTCCCCAAAGCCGCTGGCCATAACCACCTAGGTAGGCCCCAAACTCTAGGTGCACACTCAGGGTAGCTAGGTCTACACTTCTACATTGTTTGGGTTAAGCAAAAAGTCTCGGGCTCACAGCAGACTACAAGTATCCAAAACACGACACAAAAATACGATATTAGAGCAAAACTGAAACTTGAAGGCTCTAACTGGAATTATAAGGCACTACAACACGCTAACTAACAAAATAACAGTAAGAAGAAGACTACCCTCCCAAACTTGCTCAAAACTCCCACTTAAACCACAACTAGTACCAAAAATCACACTAAACACTAACTCAGGCTAACTAACTACCAGAAAGCAAAGAAGGGAGTTGAGTTTAAGAAATTATACCCTCACTTGATCCTAAGATGCAGGAAGAAGGAGGAGAAGATGAGGGAGGAGGTCCTGCTGCACTGCAGCTACTGCTTGATGTTGTTGTTGATGCTTTCTATTGGTGTTGTTGATGTTGCTGTTGTTGCTGCTGCTGCTGCTTGGTGCTGCTGCTGCTTGGTGCTGCTGCTTGTTGTTGTTGTTGCTGGCTGCTGCTGCTGCTACTTGTTGTTGTTGTTGTTGCTAGCTGCTGCTGCTGCTACTTGATGTTGTTGTTGTTGCTAGCTGCTGCTGCTGATGATGTTGATGCTGCTTCAGCTGCTGCTAGAGCTGATGTGTGTGTGTGTGTGAGTGAGACAGATAAGTGAGAAAAAAGAGTGTTGCAACCAAAAGAGAATGAGAGCACAAGAGAGTAAACCCCCTCTCTCTATCTCTCTCTTTCTTCAATAAATGCAAGCATGGCAAGGCCATCATGCCCATTCTCTCTCACTCCGTTTCCCTCCAAGTCAACTAAATTTAAATCATTTCCATTTTTAAAAAAGAAATACACACTTAATTAAAAACCCAAATAACTTAATTCAAATTTAAACTTAGCTTAAGGAAAAATGGTTAGTCCACCGTGGTTGCTAATCATGGTCTAACCCCATCTTAACCCTAATTTACATGCACATGTGTGTGCAAGCCTAATTAAATTCTAATAAAATATTCATTAAATCTGATAAAATATTTGAAAATCGTTTTGGTAAACTTTTTACTAAAAACCATACACTAAAGTATAATTAGCCACTAATCACATTCTAAGGTATTACACTATATCATAGAAGATCCACCCGAAGGCCTCTACCATGAACTCCAACCTCAACAATGAAGTAACCAGAGTGCTTGGCTTGCTAGACTAAGAACCCTAGAGTAAGTAGAGAAGTGTTTTGGTGGTTTTATATCAAAGGCTCTTGATTTTCAACACATGAAACAATAGAGCTTTTGGGAGAGGAAGAAGAGAGAGCAAACCATGAGAGAGAAAGATAATGAGATAATGAGAGGATGAAGCTCTCATATGAGGAATAAAAGAATAATTAGAATTATTAAGATAATTGTGATGGTTCACCTTATTTGACCATTATCATATCGCATTAAATGCTAAGCGAGCTCAAGAAAATATCTAAGTCAATAAAGGTCAACTTGGTCAAATGGTCAAACCAATTAACCATGACAATTATCCATAATAATAATTATTAAAAAAATTCCTCCTTCTCATTAGGGTTATAATCAAGTTAATGGTCAAAACCCTAATGAGACATCTCCCTCTCTGCCTATGTCAACTATACATACATACCCGCATCTGTGTTCCGAAGAAACACGAATACAATAAGACTAAACCAATCCCAAAACAGATACTAGGATCTGGCTTAAACCAAAGCCCACTAGTATCAACGGCCCGAACACTAAACACGCACAAATCTGTGTATGTGAACGAACCCTATCATAAAACCATACGACCTCTACCTTGTTTCGCCCAAAGGTGAACAACCCTCTGTGTGGGACTCTAAAGACTCGACACTACGCTGGCAGTGGGTTTAACCATAGGCCGTAAGCGGTACTAGCTGTACGTAACGGTCCCCAGGTAGATGTCGATAAGAAGGACGATGAGGAAAACCCATCCGAAATTCTACTGAGCCTGAATGTGACAATCTCCGTACAGTCCGGTCTGTTCGTCTAAGAGTATCGCATATCAGGCCTAGGGGGTGGTAAACGTCAGACACCTAATAGCGGTATAAGTCGTGTTGGAGTGTAGCCCAGAATAACCTGAGAAACTACTGGAACACCCACCAGTAAATCTCACTTGCCCTGACACGGACTTTGTGTAATGGCTCTCCTAGACACAGCGCGGTATCAACCCCCAATACCGGAAGAGACGAATCCTATCTAACTGCCACTGCCTCCAAGTGCTTTGGTGTACCCAACTACTACCTGTTTGCACGACTCAATAGAGCCGTGGTAGGGTAGCAATCAAAGAACGGTGGGAACACACTTGAGGCGAAGTAGCAGTGTCAAGTCAACGGACTAAGTTGTACTCATGTCACCTGGGAACAGCTAACTGACGATAGGTATAATACCAACCAACAGTTCCTGACGAGTCCTGTCCAGTGTACTCGTAACCTAACGAGCACCTGCATACTATCTCCAGTACGACGTACTGATGGCTGTGGGACAGACCATCTCCCCTGCTGGGATGAGAAGCGTATGCACCAGTCTACTCTGGAGTATCGATGCCCTGTCTCGATAATCCTACGACTAAGGACCTGTATAAGGATGTTCTTATAGACTACCCAGCCCCCACTAGTGTGATCGCCATCACAACGCCGGTAGTCAAGCAAAGATCCTAAGGGCTCCATCAATATGTATTAGCGATATGTTAAAAGTGTTGGATATAGTGCCCTCAAAGTCAATTATTGGATCGCTGGAACGTGCTTGCAATGATTGTGGGAGGACCTATGCCAGTAGGACAGTCTTACTCGAGATGATAGTATGCTATCTGATTTGTATTTATCATCGTGTACATGATTTAGGTGATATTACAGATCACTATTACACGTTGATAGAGCCCTTAGGATTCTTACTTGACTACCAGCAGTACGATGGCGATCATAAACGTGAGAGTTGGGTAGTCTATAAGCACATTCTTAAAAGTGTCTCTAGTCGTGGGAGTTTCGATACTGGGCATCGACACTCCATTAGTAGTCTAGTGTATACATTCGAGACCCCGACGAGGGGCGGTGTCCGGTCTCATAAGCCATTGGTGTCAGTTGGATCACCTAAGATGTATACAGGTGCTCATTGGGTTTTGAGTACACCGGACAGGACTCGCCGGGAACATGCTAGTTGGTATTATACATGTCGTCAGATGGCAGTTCCTTGGTGACATGTGTACAGGTTAGTTCATCGACATGAGATCGTCATTTGTCTCGTGTGAGTTCCCACTGTGCTTTGATTATTATCCTACACGGCTCAAAGGAGTCGTGCAAACAGGTTTTAGTTGGGTACAGTCCCGAGACACATGGAGGCAGTGAGCGGATCGGCAAGGGTTTCATCTCTCCCGGTATTGGGGGTGAGATCGTGCTGTGTCTAGGAGAGCCATTACACGAAGTCCTCGGCCAAGGCAGGAGATTTACTGGTAGGTATTCCAGTAGTATCTCAGGGTGTTCTGGGCTACACTCCGACACGACTTGTACCGCTTTTAGGGGTCTGACGTTTACCAACCCCCTAGGCCCGACATGCGATACTCATAGACGAACGGACCGGACTGTACGGATATTGTCACTGACAGGCTCAGTAGGGTTACTGGATGAGTTCTTGTTAGTTATATGTATGCCCTAGAGGCCATTACTATACATAGGATGTATATTGTAGTGGATGCTGGGACATATATAGGGAGGACTTTCTTGCTCGACATGATAGTATGCTATCTGGTTGAACTTTACCTTAACGTGTATACTGATTGTCTCTCTGTTACATGTTGGTAAAGCCCTTAGGATCTGTACTTGACTACCTGGACTATGATGTGGATCATACTAGTGGGGACATGGTAGTCCATAAGTACATCCTTCAAAGTCCCTAGTCGTGGGTGTATCGAGACGGGGCATCGATATACCAGAGTAGACTAGCATGTACCATCTCGACCCATACAGATGGGCGATGGATGATCCCATATCCATCGGTGTTTGACATCAGAGGAGATATACGGGTGCTCAGTAGAGACTGGGTACACTGGACGGACTCGCCGAGAACTCCCAGATGGTATTATACCTCACGTCAGATGGCAGTTCTCTGGTGACACTGGTACAGAGTAGTCTGTTGACCCGAGATCGTCATAGAGTCTTGTGTGGTTCCCACTGTGCTTTGATTTCCATCTTACCACGTCCAAGAGGGCATGCAAAACGGTGGTTTTTGGGTACAGTCCCGAGTCACATGGAGGCAATGAGCGATAGGAGGGGATTCGTCTCTCCCGGTATAGGGGGTTGATGTTGCACTGTGTTCGATCGGCTATAACAGGAAGTCCCTGGCCAGGGCTGCTCAGAGAATTGCTGGTAAGTGTTACCAGTAGTTTCTCGACCCGTTATGAGCCTCATATCGACACGACTTATTGAGCTATTGGGGTCTGACGTTTACCACCCCTAGGCGAGATATGCGACATATCAGACGATCAGACCGGACTGTACGGTAGTGTTACTGGTCGGATTCACTGGAGTGTGAGCGGGCTTGCTTGTCGATCTTCAGATCGCTCAATACCCGGGTGGCCGTTACGTTTAGCAGACCGCTTGCGGCTTGTGGATGTTTGATATGATCATCATCCGCTGCCGGCGTATTGACGAGTCTTTAGAGTCCTACACAGAGGTTTCCTGGTTCAAGCGAAACGAAATAGGAGCGCATATGAGATATGTGCGGGACCGAGAATAATGCGTGTATGTGATACCGTATTCTATTCTCGCGATAAATATATCGAATGGTTGTATGCGATATAACCTAGTTATCGATTCAAGCGTTGATTCGATAAGCCGATATATTAGATACCAGTCGGTTATGTGCGCATGACCGGATCATTGAATCAAGTGTTGATTTAATGATTTAATGCATATTTATATATTTGATATATTGCTTTGCATCAACTAGTATCGGTTTACTTAAGTTGGATTTTCTCACTCGGATGTGCGCATTGTATATGCGATATACTTTTGTGCACTTGATTGTATCATGTTTGATGATTCATGTCATGCTAGGGTTCAAGTGTAAAGATTAAACTTTGGTTAATTAAATGGTTAGGGTTTCTTATTTGTTATTCATTTATCTTATTTTGTTATCCATTTATTTTTGATAAATGAATAAAAGAAAATGAGAAAAAAGAATGGTGGCTTCTTTTGTTCTTTAGTTGAAGCTTCATGAAGCTTTGTTCAAGTCAACCATCCTTATCTCATCCTTAACCCTAACCATTCCCACTAACCATGATTCATTCTCTACACTTAACTCTAGTTAGAATTATGATAAGAATTCATTTTCTTTTCTTTTTCTATTAACTTATCATAATATCTTTCTTCTTCTTCTTCATTCTTCAAGTGAAGAAGCTTGAAGTCCATCAATGGTGATTGTTGGAAATGAGTGAGAAATCCAATTCTAAAGTCTACCCACTTCCTATTTCTTCATCCTCTACCTCTTGCCAAGTAGTAGAGTGTGTTTCCTTCACAACTTTTCACGGTTTGGTGAAGGTGGAGCTTGATTCATCGATGCCTCGACGTAGATCATCTTCGGCATGGACATCGACGACCTAGCTTGCCCATTCTCCGACGAAGCCGACTCTAGAGCCCGGATTTGATTTGGACAGCGGAGACGACATCGTTGCGGAGCCGTGGAGGTGGAGCACCGGATCTACAAAGGTTGTATTTCCGTATTCTCTTTAGCTAAGTTGTTAGCTAGCTTTATTTTCGCCTAGACATCTAGTTATCGATCCGTACACTAGGGTTTGTAGGCACCATAATTTTGAAATTGCCATGGTTGATGGCTTGGGAGACCTCACTTGAGTGCCTAGGAACCCTGCAGTGGTATCAGAGCCTAGCTAGAGCCTTAGGCGAAGTCCAGACGGAAATTGAAGTCCGAACGACACAAAACCGAAACCCAAAACATGCTCTCTGTACAATTTTCAAAATCTGGGATTTTTCAACATTAAAAATATTCAGAAAAATCAGCAGGCAATTCTAAGAAATACTGTAAAATTCGTGCACCCAATTCTGTCAAATCGCGGCGCTTCCGCGGCATGAGCTAGGCTTGTGCGGCGGAAGAGCGGCCATTTTGTCGTCTTGCGCAACTTGTCTTCTACAGTAATTCTTATTGTACTGTGCTGGTGTTTCTGGGAATTTTTAATATATTTTCAAGAGTTGATTTTTCTGCAGTTGTTTTGGGGATTCGGTGTTTCGATCGGGATATCAAATTTTGTCTGTGTGGCTTTCCGGATAAATTTTAGAATATGTTAAAAAATTCGACCGGATATAAATACCCAATTTTTCCCCTGTTGGGAAATTTCCAAGTGTTGGATTTTTCCGTAGTTTAACGACGTTCTAAGTAGTGCAAGTAACGCGATGGTCCCTCTAGAAGACACAAACCTTAACTCGATTATGTGACCGTCTTGAACTGCCCTTTGAACCTTCGGGTTTGGGGCAGTACGGCGTGCCACATGTGAGGCGTTGGCTTGACCCTTCTACGGCTGGATCGTTGGTACTGAGGCACGAACGGAATGTTGTTAGACGTGTTTCATGTGTTGATCTGTTTCGGGAAAACTTGGGTGTTCGATTGTTCGATCGAAAAGTTTAACATTTTCTGTTTATCTGGAATGGGATACAATAATTGGAATTCACAATAAGTTATGTGATAACTGAATGAATGTTATAAACATAGCAATTTAGTCTCACTTGATCGGTTGCCACGGAATTTTGATGCGATCAAAAGTCCGTCGCAATCACGTAGCGTACGCGGATACTCGCCGGGTAAACTTAATAGACAGCCTCGCTCCATAGCCCCGACCAAGTGACTGTAGGAGAACCCCGTCGCCGAAAGCATCCGTCCGGGTGCTCACGGTAGCGATGTTCCGCCTTGGTGCACTTCGTCGACGGTATCAGGGGTGCGGCCGTCTACTGAAGTTTGCGACGAGCATTCGATCAGGATGTCGGGAATCTTGTTGAATTACCCGACTTGGTATTGAAAAATGTTTTCGATTTTGAGACTAAAATGCGGGGTTTATAATTGTTAGGCATGCGATGTCTAAGTAATTCATTTGGTCAGGCATGCGATGTCTGAGGTGATTGCGGATTCCAACTGTTGTAGTTTTACACTTTCTTTTCTGTGACCGTAAGTGTAATATGTGACATCGCCGGTTTCGTTGCTATATGTCAACGACAATTGGGATGGACATATTTACTTACGTTGATGACATGTGATGTTATGTGTTGCTGGATATGTTATATTGGATCGTCGTGTTTGAATAGCCGGGGGTTTTTATGTGAGATGAGTGTTTTTCATTTTCATTCATGTAAAAACTTGTATGTAATATTCTTTTATTGGGGCGCTTCCAGGTTGCGGGAGTTGTCACCTGTTGTATATTATTTACTTTTCCGCACTAGGATAGACCCAAGGAGGAGGGCACAAGTAACCGGGTTCTGGAGTCCAGTGGGAGGCCAACTCGAGGAGTCGAGTCCGGGTCTCCTAACTCCAGAATTGGTAGGGTTGCTTGCCGCTCTCGTAGGGGTCTAGGGTTGTGGGTTTGGCTATTCATCACGACCGTGGAATCCGTGTTTTATACTGGCTCGTATTGAAAACACGGACGTCCTAGTATATCCAATATTTCATATGTTTCTTCTGCTGCGATATCTGTGATGTGATCATGTGATGTTCTGTGATAGATACAGTATATAGTATATATGATATATTATATAGACGTTATTTATGTTTTACACCCGCGCTAGCCCTGCCCTGCTCTGCCGTTAGTTACCTAACCTAACGGTGCACGAGGGGACATCAAGGCGAATGCGGATGGCATAAGTGTACGTCGTATTTATCTGTGATGATTAGGTACTTAAATGATGGGACTTCATTAATGTGATTAATGAAATAAAAGAAACCTAAGATGTTGTAGAATCGAATTTCAAAATAAAAACAGGTAGCTACAGTTCTTGCTTTGCATAGCGGTATATATGATATATCCTGCACCTTATTCGATGAGGAAAGGACCGAGATCCCTTCACCGGGAGTGACTCCTTTAGCAATAACTGGCAGATGCTACAACCTTCGGTTTGTCTTTTGATTGCTTTTAAGTGTTTTTGCTTTGCACAGTGATATATATGATATATCCCGCACCTCATTCGACGAGGAAAGGACCGACGATCCCTTCACCGGGAGTGACTCCTTTAGCAAAACTGGAAAGGCCTCAAAAGCACTCCATTTTAAAACCATTCGATCCTACAACGATATCAAGTTCATTACGCAATAGGTTTTCAGAAAAACCTGTCGTAGCCCTCCGTCATTTCAGATAAGTTGTATATAGTATTCATGCTGCATTTGTTGGCTTTCGTCAAGGTGCAGTGTGCGGTAGCTATATGCTGCTTATCTGCCAGCATACGATGCGATTGGATTAGGGTAGTCGTGCGGCTTTGTTGGCTTTCGTCAAGGGTCGTGCGGGTGGGTTTAATTCGATCAAGAAATGTACGGGTTGAACTTGACTAGCGGGCTATGGTTTGTTGGCTTTCGTCAAGGTCATAGCACGTTAGGGGAAAAATATTATCGGGAATTTCAAGTGTTGAAATTTGCAATGAGATTGCATACCTTCTATGAGATAGTTGGATCCCGATACCCGCTGCGAGTAAGAGTTACTCCTGGGAGAGTTTTATACATTACAATTAGCCGATCAAGTAGGTGTCTAGAAAGGTGTTAACGAGGTTACGCCTCTGGGAAAACGAGGTTTACAGTAATTAGGTTCGTGCGAAAGCACGGGGGACCTCCCTCAAAGTACCGACACTGGCCTGGCTGAAAGATTGGCGAACTTGTAGTGTGTAATTAATCCCGGCTAGTCTTTCCTTTTAGGGTTTGAAGGAAGATTTGATAAAAAGCAGTGGGAGCCATCCTGATTAGATAAAATAATAACCAATCTATTCTTGACAGAGCGCACGCTGAGTGTTTTCTTCTCTCTCTCTCCAGGTAGCGACCATATCACGCCTTAATCAAGATAATAATACGGATTATTGACCGAACCCGCTTGTTATACTGAGCTGGGGAACGTTGGTCCCGCTCCAACTTATAATTGTTATAAGACAGAGCAGGAAATTGGGGAATACCAGATTTCCCGTGCCGCCCAAACGAAGAGAGTGCATGCTGATGCATCATCTTCGGGTGTGTTCATTACAGAGAACTGTTTCTCAGTATCCTTTACGTCCTGAGTATGTGATACCAGATCAGGATCCCAGATATGTAATTTATTACATAGGGCTACAGAAAGGTAGAGAACTGAGAACGGGTGATAAGTTTCATGAGGCAGAAAACGGGGCAAGTGTTGCAGCCAAGTCTGTCGGTCACTGTCACCCTGTATTACAATGCATTGATTCTGAACGAATGTTATTAGATACCGAACCTGATATACAAAATCATATCAGTCTCTTTATTAGTAAAGAAAGGATATAATTTTGTATTGTTGGATAATGTTTTGAACATTTCCTATATCAAAAGTTGATCGGTTCAGGCACGTTATCTAAAAGCATTAATGTTCTAAATCAAACTACAGTTCTAAGTATACGGATCACACACAAGAGGAAGAGTTCAGAATTGAACGAATCCTTCTTGAGGTATTGTAGACTAGGTCAGATCAATGCGACCCGACTAGCTAGAGTTACATTTAGATGCATATTTAAATCAGTTTGAATTTACATCTTGTGAAACTCGCCTGTCATGTCACAAAGATAAGATGACCATAGCTCCGTTTACTGGAAACAGAGAAAGAGTTAGTGAACTCTTAGGATGATACATGTTGATGTATGTAAGGTCCCCTGTCTACACTTGCCAGGACTGGTTCTTTATACTTCATTATATTCTCTGATAATCTCTCAAGATTCAGACATATGTTCCTGTTGAAACACAAGTCCGAACCTTTTGAGATATTCACGGAATATAAGTTAGAAGTAGAGAACCAGAATACGGGTATAAGTATTATGTCCTTTGATGAGATCAAGGAGGAGAATACTTGAGCACAGGAATTCCTGGACCTTTCTAAAGGAGAATGAGATTCTCTCTCAGCATTACTCCTCTGTATACACCATGGCACGTTGGTATATCGGGGCGGAGCAGATACACCCTATTTGATATGGTGTGCTCTATGATGAGTACTACTGAGTTACCTATTTCCTTTTGGGAGTTATGCACTTGAGAAGCTGCATACCTATTGAATAGGGTTCCAATCAAATCAGTTGCCTACCATCTCATATGTGATATGGAAAGGGAAGAGCCCATGTCTTAAGTTAGTTAAGATTTGGGGTTGTCCGGGCTTTGTCTAAAAGCATAATCCGGACAAGCTCGAGGCAAGATCTGTTATGTACAACTGGAAATGTTCCAGCTATACAAAATACAGCAGACGATTTGATAAAACCAAAGGATTCAATAGTTACCAACGAACCTCAGCCTCTCCGCCGATCTAGTAGGGTTCCTCACCCACCTGAGAGATACTTCGGTTTCTCTATGACAGTGGGAGCTAGGATTACATCATGAGATGATGACCCAACTAGTTTCGAGCTGGCCATCAGGAGTAAGACTCTGTAAGAATGGCTGGATGTTTAGCGATCTGAGATGGAATCCTTATACACCAGCAAAGTATGGACTTTAGCTGCTAGATCTGAAGGGTTAAATCCCCATCAGGAGCAAGTATATCTTGAGAAGATTACTTGGTGTACATGGAAAAGTTGAGACTTTCAAAGCTAGAATTGTTAAAGGTTTTCATCATTAACCAGGTATGGATCATGATGAAACCTTTTCAAGGATCTATGCTTAAGTCCATCCAGATCCTACTTGCCACGGCTACATACCATGACTGCGATATCTGGTGGTTGGATGTCTTGACTGCTTTTCTAAATGATGATTTAGAAGAGAGCGTCTATAAGTACACAGCCAGAGGGCTTCGTAGACAGTGGGAGCAGCGGAAACGTGTGCAAGATGATTTATAGGATTAAAGCAGGCATCGCGGAGTTGGAACATCTGTTTTGATGAATTAGTCAAAGAGTTTGACATCATCAAAATGGTAGATGAACCTTGTATAAACAAAAAGGTAGTAGGGAGTATGCTGGCGATCCTCGTAGAGTACGTGGATGACATACTCTTGATGGGGAAGGAGTTTCCTATGCTACGCTCGATCAATCTCCGGTTATCACTAGGATTCTCCATATAGGAACAATGAGATACCTACTAAATCCTGGATTTTGGATCTATGAGATAGATCTAAATGGATGTTAGGATACTCACTAGATGTAGTGAGATGGTGTCAATCGATCCTAAGGAGAATCACTGGAAGTGTTCCAGGGTGATAAAGACGACTGAGTGTCAGTCGCAGGCATTGTCTTTACCCTCAGTAAAGGGACGGTATGTTGGAAGAGTTCCAAGCTGGATACCGTGACATACTAGACGATAAAGGCTGGATACATCGCTACTTAAGATGCTACCCTAGAAGCTGTTTGGGTGTATATTGGTTCATGAGATGAACTACGTTCCTACCATTGTGTGACAATGGAGTTGTGGCTTATGCCAAGGAACGCCCGTCCCATCAGTGATCCAGACATATTCTAAGGCAGTATCACCTGATCATGGAGATGATTGATCTCCATGGTGATCGAGGTTTGGAGAGTAGACTCAGAGGACAACACAGCGGATCCACTCACAAAGGACTGTTCCCAGAGAGAGACACTTTTAAGGGATGGTTGAGTATGAGATACTTCAAACCACTGCTACAGATGGCCCTAGTGCAAGTGGGAGATTGTTAGTTATATGTATGCCCTAGAGGCCATTACTATACATAGGATGTATATTGTAGTGGATGCTGGGACATATATAGGGAGGACTTTCTTGCTCGACATGATAGTATGCTATCTGGTTGAACTTTACCTTAACGTGTATACTGATTGTCTCTCTGTTACATGTTGGTAAAGCCCTTAGGATCTGTACTTGACTACCTGGACTATGATGCGGATCATACTAGTGGGGACATGGTAGTCCATAAGTACATCCTTCAAAGTCCCTAGTCGTGGGTGTATCGAGACGGGGCATCGATATACCAGAGTAGACTAGCGTGTACCTTCTCGACCCATACAGATGGGCGATGGATGATCCCATATCCATCGGTGTTTGACATCAGAGGAGATATACGGGTGCTCAGTAGAGACTGGGTACACTGGACGGACTCGCCGAGAACTCCCAGATGGTATTATACCTCACGTCAGATGGCAGTTCTCTGGTGACACTGGTACAGAGTAGTCTGTTGACCCGAGATCGTCATAGAGTCTTGTGTGGTTCCCACTGTGCTTTGATTTCCATCTTACCACGTCCAAGAGGGCGTGCAAAACGGTGGTTTTTGGGTACAGTCCCGAGTCACATGGAGGCAATGAGCGATAGGAGGGGATTCGTCTCTCCCGGTATAGGGGGTTGATGTTGCACTGTGTTCGATCGGCTATAACAGGAAGTCCCTGGCCAGGGCTGCTCAGAGAATTGCTGGTAAGTGTTACCAGTAGTTTCTCGACCCGTTATGAGCCTCATATCGACACGACTTATTGAGCTATTGGGGTCTGACGTTTACCACCCCTAGGCGAGATATGCGACATATCAGACGATCAGACCGGACTGTACGGTAGTGTTACTGGTCGGATTCACTGGAGTGTGAGCGGGCTTGCTTGTCGATCTTCAGATCGCTCAATACCCGGGTGGCCGTTACGTTTAGCAGACCGCTTGCGGCTTGTGGATGTTTGATATGATCATCATCCGCTGCCGGCGTATTGACGAGTCTTTAGAGTCCTACACAGAGGTTTCCTGGTTCAAGCGAAACGAAATAGGAGCGCATATGAGATATGTGCGGGACCGAGAATAATGCGTGTATGTGATACCGTATTCTATTCTCGCGATAAATATATCGAATGGTTGTATGCGATATAACCTAGTTATCGATTCAAGCGTTGATTCGATAAGCCGATATATTAGATACCAGTCGGTTATGTGCGCATGACCGGATCATTGAATCAAGTGTTGATTTAATGATTTAATGCATATTTATATATTTGATATATTGCTTTGCATCAACTAGTATCGGTTTACTTAAGTTGGATTTTCTCACTCGGATGTGCGCATTGTATATGCGATATACTTTTGTGCACTTGATTGTATCATGTTTGATGATTCATGTCATGCTAGGGTTCAAGTGTAAAGATTAAACCTTGGTTAATGAAATGGTTAGGGTTTCTTATTTGTTATTCATTTATCTTATTTTGTTATCCATTTATTTTTGATAAATGAATAAAAGAAAATGAGAAAAAAGAATGGTGGCTTCTTTTGTTCTTTAGTTGAAGCTTCATGAAGCTTTGTTCAAGTCAACCATCCTTATCTCATCCTTAACCCTAACCATTCCCACTAACCATGATTCATTCTCTACACTTAACTCTAGTTAGAATTATGATAAGAATTCATTTTCTTTTCTTTTTCTATTAACTTATCATAATATCTTTCTTCTTCTTCTTCATTCTTCAAGTGAAGAAGCTTGAAGTCCATCAATGGTGATTGTTGGAAATGAGTGAGAAATCCAATTCTAAAGTCTACCCACTTCCTATTTCTTCATCCTCTATCTCTTGCCAAGTAGTAGAGTGTGTTTCCTTCACAACTTTTCACGGTTTGGTGAAGGTGGAGCTTGATTCATCGATGCCTCGACGTAGATCATCTTCGGCATGGACATCGATGACCTAGCTTTCCCATTCTCCGACGAAGCCGACTCTAGAGCCCGGATTTGATTTGGACAGTGGAGACGACATCGTTACGGAGCCGTGGAGGTGGAGCACCGGATCTACAAAGGTTGTATTTCCGTATTCTCTTTAGCTAAGTTGTTAGCTAGCTTTCTTTTCGCCTAGACATCTAGTTATCGATCCGTACACTAGGGTTTGTAGGCACCATAATTTTGAAATTGCCATGGTTGATGGCTTGGGAGACCTCACTTGAGTGCCTAGGAACCCTGCAGTTCTCTCATCAGCATCCTTTTTAGTCAATACCTCGGCAGCCGTTACGCACAGCTAGTGGTTAAATCCACAGCCAGTGTATTGACGAGTCTTTAGAGTCCCCCACAGATAGTTTTCCCAAGTTTCGGGCGAAACATTGTAGAGGCCGTATGGTGTTATGGCATGGTTCGATCATATACGTGCATTCGTGCACGGATCATGATCGGACGGATCATACTAGTGGGTTTTGGTTTAAGCCGGATCTTTGTTGGATTACTTTAGTCTCATTGCATTCGCATTCAGTCGGAATGCGGATGTAGGTATGTATATACAGATGTGGGGTATCCTTGTGATCCGTCACGTGTTTACTTTAATAGATGCCATTCTCTTTTTATTGTTGTAAACATTTGGATAAATGTTTACAAATGGAAATTGTGAGCTCAAGCCATGATGGAGTGCATTAAATGTGGCATGTGCAAGGGTAGTGACTCATGGTCTTATTTTTTGTGCATGCCATCATTTCATGATTGATTATTGGGTGAGATTGTGATGGGAGGAGAGAGGGCAGCCACATATGTTTGGGGTTAGCTCTTGTATTATTATTCTAGCTCACTCACAACATTATCTCACACAATAACATATAGCAAGTTTCTTCTCCTTCTTCATTCTTCTCTTGAGCTCATAACATCCTCTCCCATGGCATCCACTTCAACCTCCATCCATATAATCTCATGAGTTGAAAATCATTAGATGCTTGAGACAAAGTTATCACACACATTCTTTACTTCACCTTGGACATGTCGGCTAGCAAACTTCATGTCCGAGTTGCTTCAGTTCGAAGCGGGAGCCCGTAAAAGGATTCATTGACATGGTGCCCTTCCGACGAGGAGACCGGAGATCGAGCGAGATCGGAGACGCCACGAGGAGCTAGAGATGGTGGCTAAAGACCGAAGTACACAGATCGATCGGTATAGCCATTCTAACTTCTTGTAGATTGCTAGTTATAGGTTAATAGTTCGATCCGGGTAAAAGTCAGCGATAGCGCCAGTTTCGTAAAAAGTTTTTTATTCCGCCTTTTGGCCTCGGATTGACGGCCGGGTGCTAACGTGGACTTACATGGTATCAGAGACACGCCATTAACCTTTGCTAGTGTGTTTTAGACAATGTTAATCTATCAAAATCGAAACAAACCCAAACAATGCCACTACAGTTCTAGTCTCTGTTGTTTTTTAAAAGTGTCCAGAAAATATTTAAACATATGCATAAGACTACTGGAGAGACTACAAGACCACACCCCAAAGACGACCCACACCCCTCGGAATTGGGCCGAGCACATGCACCCAAATTTCGAGCCGGCTGGCCATCTTGGTACTTCTCGGGTTTAATTTTTGGGTATGGTTTTATCTCTGTAAAGTTGGTGCAGTGGTATTATTTGTTTAGCCCATTTTAGATATGGTTTTATCAGTTTGTTTGGGCTATTCTGTGGTTATTTCGAATTCGATATTTTCTAATATTGTTTAAAGTTTACAGTGCATTACATTATATCTGCGACCGTGAATGTCATTTGATCAGTAAATCTTGTCTAATCGCTATAGCCCTTTTAGACGGATTTACGAACGTGACATTCACGTTGATGTTCTGTGTTGTGCTGTGGTGTTGTGGATTTGTCGTGGTGGATAGCCTGGATGCAATGGTAGTACAGTTTGGTTATATTTGTATATTTGATATTGCTGGACGAGCGTCGAACATGTGAACTGTCGTCACTGCCTGTTTGTATATTATTCTTTTAGGGCACGACCGGTTTGAGGTCGATGTACCCGTTGTACATATTTTACTTTCTGTTCTAGGATTACCCCGCGGTGGAGTGCAGGGGTAGCCGGGTTCCAGAGGGCAACAGGCCCACATCTCATCGCTTTGAGACAGGGGGGCTTCACTCTAGAATTGGCGGGCTATTCGCCGCACTTGTAGGGGGTACAGGTTGGCCCAAGGTAGGGTGCTCAAGTTACCGGATTCCGTGAAGTGGTGGGTGGTCCATTCACATTGCTGAAGGGGGCTGCCTCGCTTCAGGTTTTGGCGGGTAACTTGCCGCACTCGTAGGGGTCTAGGTTTCATTGCATAGGATATCCACACGACTAGGGGAATGTCTGGTTTCTCTTGCGGCTCAAAGGAAACCCGGGGATCTCAGATATCTGTATTGTTCTGTGATGCTTATTACTTTTCTGTGATGTTACATTTATCACGCTTGGAGCGATTATTGTATATTGATATATATACTAGTAGATGTATATGTTTTACACCCGCGCTAGTCTAGTCCCCGCTCTGTCGTTAGTTAAATAACCTAACGGGTGATGACGGGACCAAGTGGCCAATGCGGATGACATATACGTATATTTTATTTTCATTCTTTTCTGGTGTGATTATTTGATGGGACTGCATTGATTCTGATCAATGCAAGGAAAACAATCCTATTCGATGTTGTTGGAACATTTTTCAAAAGCTTTTATTACAAGGAAGTTTTCATTTGCTTTGCACAGTGGTATTCAGTTATGAATATCCAGCACCTCAGTCGACGAGGCAAGGGCCAAAATCCCTTCATCGGGAGTGAACCCTTGGGCAGAAATTTGCGTCAGGGTAATAACTTCACTATAGTCGATTACTTTTTGTTTCGCATCGTGGTATTCAGTTGGAATATCCGGCACCTCATTCTACGGGAAAAGAGCCGAGATCCCTTCACCGAGAATGACTTCTTTAGCAAAGGTTTTCGCCACTATATTTTTGTAAAAAGCTATCCGGTTCCTTCAACGATATCAAGTTCATTACGTTAATGGTTTTTCGCCAAAAAACCATTCGTAGACCTCCGTCATTTCAGATGGGTAGCACTTAGTATTCATGTTATGTTTGTTTACCTTCGTCAATGCATAGTGTATGGTAGCTGCTTGTTACCTTTCGGTTGCATAGATAGATGTGTTGGTTTGGGATAGTCGTACTACTTTGTCGACCTTCGTCAAGGGTATGTAAGGGTGGGTTCAAATTAACCTGGACAATGACGGGTAGAACTTGACATGTGACTTATGATTTGTTGACATTCGTCAAGCTCATATAAGCATGGGGTAAAAATCACATCGGGAGTTTCAAACATACAGGAAACTTGCCAGATATGCGCATACCTTCTGGAGTGTGATAACGTGAGTGGATTCCATCACGTTATCATGCGATGATAGTTGGATCCCGATTCCCACTGTTGAGTTGGTTTACTCCTCGGGTTATCCCGACTAATTCTTCTTTCTGGTTTGGAGGAGAATTTGAGGTTACAGTGGGAGGTTTCCTGATTGGATAAAGTGATAACCATTATGATCTAAGTTAGAGTGCACGCAGAGTGTTTCTTTTCTCTCTCTCTTTGGCAGCGACCATGGCCCGACCCTAGACTATAACTAAGTGACCAAGTTAACCGAATGTCACGACCCAAAGTTCGACCCGTGACCGGAACTTAACCACGTAACGTCTACAGGCGTAACGCGACTAAGTAAGCCGAAAACCCAGAAATCAAAACCATTAAAAGTAGTGAGTGTTGAAAACGTTTGTTTTAAAACATTTGGAAAACCTTAAGTAGTTTAGTAACTTTCTTTAAAATTCAAGTTATTATCTTAAAAATTTTGGCAGCATTTCCTTTGTGAAAACTGTTAGTGTTTATGCCCTAGAAGGCCATTACTGTATCATACTAGTTTGTATATTACTTAATGGAAGCTTGGGATATTCACATGTATATAACAGTCTTACTAAACATGGTAGTATGCTACTTGGTTTTTCTATCTTAATATGTGAGTATACGTATTGATAGAGCTCTTAGGATCTTGCATGACTACCAGCGTTGTGATGGCAGTCACACTAGTGGGAGCTGGGTAGTCTACAAGCACATCTTTATTCAGGTCCCTAGTCGTTGGATTATCGAGACAGGGCATCGATACTCCGGAGTAGACTAGTGTGTACGCTTCTCATCCCAGTTGGCGAGATGGACTATCCCACAGCCGTCAGTACGTCGTACTGGAGATAGTATGCAGGTGCTCGTTAGGTTACGGGTACACCGGACAGGACTTACAGGGAACTGTTGGTTGGTTTTATACCAGTCGTCAGTGAGCAGTTCCCAGGTGACATGAGTACATCATAGTCTGCAGACTTGACACTGCTACTTCGCCTCGAGTGTGTCCCACTGTTCTTAGATTGCTACCCTACCACGGCTCAAAGGAGTCGTGCAAACAGGTAGCAGTTGGGTACAGTCCCGAGCACTTGGAGGCAGTGGCGGTTAGACAGGATTCGTCTCTCCCGGTATTGGGGGTTGATATCGCGCTGTGTCAGAGAGCCATTACGCAAAGTCCCTGGCCAGGGCAAGCGAGATTTGCTGGTAGGTTCCAGTAGTTTCTCAGGGTGTAATGGGCTTCGCTCCGACACGACTTATACCGCTATTAGGGGACGGACGCTTGCTGCCCCCCTAGGCCCGATATGCGATAGTCTTAGACGAACGGACCGGACTGTATGGAGATTGTCACATCAGACTCAGTAGAAGTTCGGATGGGTTTCCTCATCGGCCTTCTTATCGACATCTACCTGGGGCCCGTTACGTACAGCTAGTGCCGCTTGCGGTCTGTGGTTAAACCCACTGCCAGCATAGTAGTCGAGTCTCTAGAGTCCCACACAGAGAGTTTCCCTACTCCAGGCGAAACGATATAGAGGTCGTATGGTTTTACGACAAGGGTTCGGACGCATACGTGTGTTTACGCACGTACGACTTTCGGACAGTTTTTACTAGTCGGCTTTGGTTTAAGCCAGTTACTAGTATCCGGTTATTGGATTTATACAGTCTAAAGTTTTTCCGCGTTTTCGCGGATAGGAGGGGCGTTCTCGTAATTGCGCGAGAAGCTTCTAGAAGATGGTGACTAAGGAGGTTAAGGTGGCATATACATTGAATGAGATTAGTGAGTCATATGAGTGATTCATCCATGTCATTAATGCATCGTAAATGCTTAATGACTCATGGTAATGAATCACCATTAGATATTTATGAAGCATGATTATTCATCAATTGTTTTTCTTTTATTGATAAATCTTAATGCTTCATATATATTATGATAACTCATTTTCTCATATCAATTATTATGTTCATCTTCTCTCTCCTCAAGCTCTCTCTCTTCAAACCCTAATCCTCCCCTCTCATGTGTTGAGTACAAGGATTAGTTAGACTACTTAATCCATAACCATACTCTATTTCATCTAGGTACTTTGATTAGCACTTAAAGATACCTAGTTGCCTCAAGTTTAGAGGCAAAGCTTGGAGTTAAGCTCTCGTGGTGGATCGTCTACTACTTGGAGAAGGCCGAAGAGGAGGTGGAGTTCGTAAAGACGAAGGACCCGGTTCTTTAGGTATAATCCCTTTACATAGTAGTTGTTAACTTCTATGTTTGATGTTAGTTATCGTTTAGCTTCGATTCATGCGGTTAGACGATGTTTAAGCAAAGAACAAGATCGTTTTTCATATTTCCGCCTCCCCGCAAGTCGTGGGGTGTTGTACATCGACTTAGAGTGGTATCAGAGCCTCGCTAAACAATAAATAACTCACTTGCAAAATTGTATGAATTTCGAACGGAAAAAACGAAACCGGAAAACCCTGATATCATGAGTTTCTGTCGATTTTTAAATGAAGTCCAAAAATTTTTCATGGAGGTTCAGAAAGCTCTAAATGACAGTAGTAGAACACCCAAGAAAATTGGGCCCATGTATCGGCTAAAGCGCTGCGGAACCGCGGCGGATCCCACCGATCCGCCGCGCTTCCGCCGCCGAGTTGCCGATTCATGAACCCAATTTTCCTGTGTTGGTTCTCTGTGATATTTGGTATTTTCTGGAATTTTTTATTTTTGCTCAGGTTTCAAATTTACAGAGAAGTATTAGAGCAAAATTAAATGTGTTTAATCGATCGAAATTACACGGTATTTGCTTGTTGGATTATATCTGTGTATGTATAATGTGTTCGTAAACCTCCCCTAACTGCTAGTATGTCGGTTGGCAGGGGGTTGCACATTTCTGTAATGGATTTTATCTGTTTGTGTATATGAACTGTGTTGGACTGTTGCGATGTATAGCCGGGGTTATGTGATGGGTTATTATTTAATTCATTTGATGTAAATGTAATTTGTTGTAATATTATTTTGCGGGGCACATCCAAGTTGCGGTTGTAGCCACCGTTGTATTATTTCATTTTACTGTTTTTGCTCCTAGGACAGACCCAAGGTGGGGTGCACAAACTGCCGGGCGGGTAGTTTGCCGTACCCGTTGGGGTCTTGGGTGGGGTAAAGGCTATTCATCACAACTGTGTAATCCGTCTTTTGTTGCAGGCTCAAAACAAACACGGATTGCTTGCAAATCCAATAAAGTTCATCTGTGATCTGGAATGCCTATTATTGCGTCTGACGAATGTACAATATCTATATATGATAGCTATTTAGACGTCACTTATGGTTTACACCCGCGCTAGCCCAGCCCCCGCTCTGCCGTTAGTTAAGTAACCTAACGGGTGATGACGGGACCCCGTGGCGAATGCGGATGGCATAAGAGGACGTTGTATTTTCGTTGTTTTCTGCAATGATAGGTTAATGATGGGACGCATTATTTATAATGCAAAGAAAATAAACCAAAAAGTTGAATCGTTGGAACAATTTAAAAGAAACCACTCGGTTACTTTAAAAGAGCAGAATTTTTAATTGCGGAGCTTTAACCACTCCTTTTAAAAAGCTATCAGGTTCTTTCGATTATATCAAGTTCACTACGTTCACGGTTTCGCCAAAACCAGTCGTAGCCCTCCATCATTTCTTATGGATGGTCAGTAATATTCAAGCTATGTTTGTTGGCTTTCGTCAAGGCATAGTGTTTGGTAGCTGCTAGGGTATTCATTTGTTGCATAGATAGATGAGTTGGTTTGGGACAATCGTATAACCTTGTTGGCTTTCGTCAAGGGTATATACGGGTGGGTTCAAATTAACAAGATAATGATGGGCAGAACTTGACATGTGTTTTATGATTTGTTGGCTTTCGTCAAGGTCATAAGAACATGGGGAAAAAATCTATATCGGGAATTTTTAAAGAAACTGAAATTTGCAAAGAGATGCATACTATTTGGAGTTTGATGAATGTTGGTAGGATTCCTTCAACATTATCATACGATGATATTTGGATCCCGATCCTACTGTGGGTATATGCTACTTATCAGGAGATTCATCACTTAACGATCAATGCTATAAACCAAGTAGGTGTCAAGAAAGGTGTCAGCGGGGTTACGCCCCCAGAGAAAAGAGGTTATTTAATTAAGGAACTTCGCGAAAGCGTTGGAAAACCTCCCTCGAAGTACCGACACTAGCCTGGCTGAACGGTTAAGCAAGTATTATACAGTGAGAATAGTCCTGGCTAATTCTTCTTTTATGGTTTGAGGAAGGATTCGAGAAACAGTGGGAGCCATCCAGTTTAGATAAATTAAAAACCAATCTAAACTTGCAAGAGCATCATGCTAAAGTGTTTTCTTCTCTCTCTCTCATTGCAGCGACCTTGTGACCATGACTAGGTTACATCTAGATAACAAGTTGACTGAATCTAACTTATATGACTGGCAAAGGTCTGTCCAGATGACCATTGCCTATGACAAGCTGGACCACCCTATTACTACTCAAGATCCCGCCATCCCAGGTCCAGTTTCCACCGTCGCGGATATGGATATCCGTCAGACAAAGGAAAAGAATAAAGCGAAAGCCAAGTGCCTCGTGTTGGCTTCAGTTGATGGTATAAACCAGAAGCAGCATGAGAAGATGGACTCAGTTTCCATCTTTCTCCATAACAAAGTTTATATGGAGAGCAATCTCATATCACAAGATATGAGGCCTCGAACGAATTAATTCAAGCGAGGTCGGCTGACGGGTCATCAGTAAGGGACGACGTCCTTACGATGACTAGCTATATTGATAAGCTCAAGGACCTGGAGACCACGTTGGGAAATAGGTCATATGCTGACTTATTTCCACAGTCCCTACCCTCTACTTATACCCTGAAAGAAACTAGGGAGACACAAGCTCTGCTTAATGTGGGACCTTCTTCTTCTACATCCAGGGCGAAAGCAAAGGATGAAAAGAAGAAGACCTCTACAAAGCCGATATACAGTGTCAGTAAAGTAGAAGGAAAGGAAAGAGCAAAAGTTTCGGGACTTGGTGTAGGCAAGGAGGGATGTTCCTATTGTTATGGGAACGGACATTGGCAAAAAGATTGCAAGGCTTTGGAAGCCATTAGCCAGGATACGAAGCATGTTGTGGCTTCAGCCTCAAGTGTGTTTGTAATTGAGAACTGTTTGTCAAGTAACTCTACTTCCTGGGTACTAGATACCGGAGCAGGATCTCATATCTGTAATTCGTTACATGCTTTGAGAAACCGTAAAATTATAAGGATAGGTGATTTGTCTCTCAGAGTAGCAAACGGAATGAGCGTGGACGCTGAATCCGTGGGAGAATATCGCCTAGGTTTGACAAGTGGGCAGATATTGATTCTGCGTAACTGTCTGTATGTACCTAGTTTGACTTGTAATATCATATCAGTTTCCTTACTTTCAAGAGAGGGATATGACTTTACATTCGTAATCGATGTAGTTCACATCTACCTAAATCAAGTTCTGATTGGGTCCGGTACATTAGATGACGGTATATACGTATTGAATCAAGCTCAGGTTTTCAATGTCCAGAACACACCTAAAAGAAAGTCTCCAGAAATGAATCAGGCTTTCTTATGGCATTGTAGACTAGGTCACATCAATGAAACACGATTAGCGAAGTTACATAGAGAAGGATATTTGAATCCGTTTGAATATCAATCTTATGCCACTTGTGAATCTTGTCTCATGGGAAAGATGACAAAGACTCCGTTTACTGGACACGGAGTAAGAGCGAGCGAGCTCTTAGGACTCGTACACAGTGACGTGTGCGGTCCGATGTATACACATGCGCGAGGTGGTTATTCCTACATCTTTACTTTTACGGATGATTTCTCTAGGTATGGACATATCTTCTTGATGAAGCATAAATCCGAGGCCTTTGAGAAATTCCAAGAATACAAGAATGAAGTGGAAAACCAAACAGGTAAAAGTATTAAGACACTGAGATCTGATCGAGGTGGTGAATACTTAAGTGCCGAGTTCCTAGGTTACTTAAAAGAGAAAGGAATTCTCTCTCAGCTTACTCCTCCATACACACCACAACACAACGGTGTATCGGAAAGGAGGAATCGAACCCTATTAGATATGGTTCGTTCCATGATGAGTAAGGCTGAGTTACCGCGATCATTCTGGGGTTATGCGCTAGAATCAGCGGCATATCTTTTGAACAAGGTTCCAACCAAGACTGTGTAAGGTTAGTATAGCACCCTATGAAGAGTTTTGAAGCATCACATGACCCAAAGTTTTAATTTTTATGGTGCTAAACTAACATGCAAATGGATCGATCCTAGAAAATTAGGGTTATGAAATAAAAGGCGAACTAATCTAGGGTTTCGAGACTACAACCTTTGTAGCTCCCTTTCGCTGGACTCCTTGGTCTCTAAGGTGTTGAACGAAGGTCCTTTTGATGTCTCCTTGTGTCCACGACGATCCACCACGGAGATATCCGTCCATGCTCGCAACTTCGACAAACCGAAGAGAACACTCTAAACAAAGCGGCTAAGCTTGTGTAGAATGATGTTGTGGTTAGGTTTCTCACTTCAAAAACCTATCTTTAAGTGGTATTTGCTCACTAGGAAGATCAAGAGAGCAAAGGAGCTAGAGGTAGAAGATGGTGGCAATTTTAACAAGAGATAAAAAGATAACTCTTGTGAAGAAAAAATGAAATATATCAATATATATTTTATTCCTTCTTGCAATGAACCATGGTTAAAGTGATGGAGACATTATTTAACTTTAGTTTAGAATGATAAAGAGAAGGATAACCTTAGGTTAGTGGTAGTTGAGCATGGTTAGGTCAAAGGAAGAATGTAGAAGCATGAATGATTATCCTTTCCTTTTTCATTTTCTTTTAAATCCAAAATTAAATAATAATCCATTATATAATCCATGGTGTGAGTCTTATATTGCCACCATTTCCATATGCTAACAACCATGATGGATGAGTGTATGTATGTGTGCATGCATGCACATCCTCATGTGCATGAAACTAGCATGAAAGAAAGAAAGAAAAGCACACATGCATGCACACATCCATCATCCAAGAAAAAGTTTTAAGTGAGAAAACTAATGGTTAAATGATAAATCAACACTTGATTTATCAATCCGGTCATATCTCATATGACCCCACCAAAAGTAGTTCACCCGATCAATGTTCGGTATCATATACGCACATTTCAATCGGGTGCATGCGCATATCACATACGCGCACCACAACGTTTCGCCTGGACTGGGTAACTCCTTTGTGGGACTCTAAGACTCGTCAATACGCCGGCAGAGGGTGATGATCATATCAGGTACCCTCAAGCCGCAAGCGGTCAGCTAAACGTAACGGCCACTCGGGTATTGAGCGATCAGAAGACAACAAGCGAACCTGCTACAACTCCCGTCGAGCCATCCGGCAACACTACCGTACAGTCCGGTCTCTTCGTCAGATATGCTGCATATCGAGCCTAGGGATGGTCACGTCGACCCCAATAACTCAATAAGTCGTGTCGGTGAATGGTCTATAACAGATCGAGAAACTACTGATAACACTTATCAGCAAATCTCAGCAGCCCTGGCCAGGGACTTGCTGTTATAACCAGTCGAGCACAGCACAGCATCAACTCCCAATACCGGGAGAGACGAAACCCCTCCTATCGCTCATTGCCTTCGTGTGTCTCAGGACTGTACCCAACGGCCACCTGTTTGCACGACTCAGTAGAGCCGTGGTAGGGTGGCAATCAAAGTACAGTGGGAGAACACACAAGACTCCATGACGATCTCGGGTCTACAGACTAACCTGTACCAGTGTCACCTGAGAACTGCTATCCGACGATAGATATAATTCCATATAGGACTTCTCGGTGAGTCCGTCCAGTGTACCCAGTCAGCACTGATCACCCGTATATGATCTTGATGTCAAACATCGATGAATGTGGGAACATCCATCGCCCATCACATGGGTCTAGTATCATATACGCTAGTCTACTCTGGTATATCGATGCCCCGTCTCGATACACCTCCGACTAGGGACATTTCAGGATGTGCTTATAGACTACAAATGTCCCACTAGTATGATCTCTATCATAATCAGAGTAGTCAAGCAGAAATCCTTGGGGGTTTATCAGCATGTATGAATGAATAATAGCATGATCAAATCAACATGTCAGATAAAGAATAACCAGATAGCATACTATCATGTCGAGCAAGATTGCAAACTGAATATATATACATGTATAGATACATCCACTATCACATAATGGCCTCTAGGGCATACATATATCCAACAATCTCCCACTTGCACTAAGGCCAGTTATTGGCGTATCTCATACCCAACATCTCAAAAAGTCGCTCATGCTGTGGCTGAGGGAGGGCCTTGGTGAGTGAATCCGCGGCGTTGTTCTTTGTGTCAACTCTCTTAATCTCGATCTCGCGGCGATCTACAATCTCCCGAATCAAATGAAAGCGCCTCAGGATGTGTCTGGACCGCTGATGGGATCTGGGCTCTTTGGCTAACGCCATCGCCCCATTATTGTCACAATACAAAGGTATTGGATCAATAATGGTTGGAACTACTCCTAGCTCCGAGACGAACTTCTTCATCCAGACGGCTTCCTTGGCGGCATCATTTGCAGCAATGTACTCAGCTTCCATCGTAGAGTCTGCAACGGTATCCTGTTTGGAACTCTTCCAACTTACCGCCCCTCCATTGAGGGTAAATACAAACCCTGAGATAGATTTGCTGTCATCCTTATCGCTCTGGAAGCTTGAATCGGTAAAGGCCTCCATTTGGAGATCTGTATTACCATACACCAAGAACAATTCTTTAGTCCTTCGTAAGTACTTAAGAATGTTCTTCACAGCTGTCCAGTGTTCTCCCCTGTGTTGGATTGATACCTGCATACAACACTAAGTGCATAAGCTACATCTGGGCGTTTACATAACATCGCATACATTATAGACCCTACTGCCGAAGCAAAAGGTATAATGCTCATGCGAGCTCTCTCTTCATCGGTCTTTGGACAAGAATCCTTGGAGAGAGTGACTCCATGGCAAGCGGGTAAGGCACCCCGCTTGGAGTCTTCCATACTAAACCTCTTTAGGATGGTGTTGATGTACCTAGTTTGGGACAATCCCAATAACTTTTTGGATCTATCCCTATAGATCCTTATGCCCAGGATGTATGTGGCATCACCCAGGTCCTTCATGGAGAACCTTAGTGATAAGAATGATTTGACCGACTGTAGCATAGGAATATCATTTCCTATCAGAAGAATATCATCCACGTACAATACGAGGAATGTGACAGCTCTTCCTACAACCTTCCTATAAACACAAGGTTCATCTGGATTTTTGATGAAATCAAACTCTTTGATAACATCATCGAAACAGATGTTCCAACTCCGAGATGCCTGCTTTAACCCATATATGGATTTAAGCAATCTACATGCTTTCTCGCTGCTCCCACTGTCAATGAAGCCCTCTGGCTGATCCATATAAACGCATTTTTCTAAATCTCCATTTAGAAATGCTGTTTTAACGTCCATTTGCCAGATTTCATAGTCGTAGTGAGCAGCAATAGCAAGTAGGATCCGAATGGATTTAAGCATGGCTACGGGCGAAAAAGTTTTGTCATAGTCCAAACCTGGTCTTTGATGAAAACCTTTCGCCACAAGTCTTGCCTTATAGGTCTCTACCTACCCATCCACACCAATCTTTCTTTTAAAGATCCATTTGCACCCTACAGGTTTTACCCCAGGGGGTACAACGTCCAAAGTCCATACTTTGTTGGTGTACAAAGACTCTATTTCGGATCTCATGGCATCCAGCCACTTCACAGAGTCACCACTCGTGATAGCTTGCTGAAAACTGGTAGGATCATCATCTTCTATGATACAGTCTTCTCTGTCACCATCAATGAGGAAACCGTACTACCTCTCCGGTGGGCGAGAAGTCCTACCAGACCTACGAAGTGGCTGAGGTTCTTCAGTTTCTGCTGCAACAGTCGGTTCAACCAAATCGTCATTTGTAGTTTGTGTCTCTAGAACCTCTTCTGGATCCACCACTTTGCCATTATCTTTATCTGTGAAAAACTCTTTTTCCAAGAATGTGGCATGTTGAGAAACAAACACTTTTTGTTCCTCTTTGTGGTAGAATAGATATCCATAAGAATTCTTTGGATATCCTACAAAGTTACACATGACTGACCGTGTCTCGAGTTTGTCCGGATTCTGCTTTTTAACATAGGCCGGGCAACCCCAAATCTTAATTCTTTTAAGAGATGGTCTATTCCCATGCCATATCTCATATGGCGTGGTAGACACGGCTTTGGTTGGAACTCTGTTTAGCAGAAACGCTGCAGTCTCCAATGCATGTCCCCAAAACGAGACTGGTAACTCAGCGTCACTCATCATGGACCGGACCATATCTAATAGGGTCCTATTCCGTCGTTCTGACACACCGTTGTGCTGTGGTGTGTAAGGAGGAGTGAGCTGAGAGAGAATCCCATTCTCTTTTAGGAAGTTTGCAAATTCTGTACTGAGATATTCTCCACCTCGATCTGATCGAAGCATCTTAATACTCAAGCCGGTTTGTTTTTCTACTTCTTGTTTATATTCAATGAATTTCTCGAAAGCGTCGGACTTGTGCTTTAATAAAAATACATGACCGAATCTTGAGAAATCGTCAGTGAATGTAATGAAGTATGAAAAACCGCCTCTAGCCTATGTAGACATAGGCCCACATACATCACTATGTATGAGGCCCAGGAGCTGAGTAGCTCTTTCTCCGTATCCGGTAAACGGAGTTTTGGTCATTTTACCCTTGATACAAGACTGGCAAGTCGCATAAGATTTATATTCAAAAGAGTTTAAATATCCATCTTTGTGTAGCTTGTTTAGTCTTGTTTCGTTAATATGACCAAGTCTACAGTGCCAAAGAAAAGCTTCATTTAATTCTGAAATTTTTTTTTATTAGTGTGTTGTATACTGAAAACTGTGTGTTGATTTAGGACATATATTCCGTTATTAAGCGTACCATACCCAACCAACATTTGATTTAGGTGAATGTTCATAACATTGTTCTGCAACACAAAATTATACCCTTCATTGTCCAACAAAGAAACGGATATTATATTATATAGCATACTTGGTACAAAATAACATGGATTCAAAATCAAAATACATCCAGATGGCAACCCCAAGTGATACTCTCCCACTGCGACTGTATGTACATTGGAACCATTTCCAACGCGGAGAGTATGGTCACCTGTCTTCAAAACCTTGCTATTTCTCAGCCCCTGCATAGAATTGCAAATGTGAGAACCTGAACCGGTATCCAATACCCAGGAAGCAGAGTTTATAGAAAAACAGTTTTCAGTCACAAACGCACCTGAAGCAGAAGCATCACCATGCTTCTTCTTGAGACTTAGGTATTCCGTGCAATTGCGCTTCCAATGTCCTGTCTTGTGGCACTGAAAACACTCGCCCTTCCCCGGGTCTCCAGCCGTGGACTTTCCCTTTCCCTTCACCTTTTTGACTCCGCCCTTAGGATTAGTGGGTTTCTTCTTTTTCTTTCCCTTGGCCTTAGCTTTTGGGCGAGAAGAAGACTGTCCAATGGTCATAACGGGAGT
Organism: Agapanthus africanus; assembly: GCA_030015575.1. Taxonomy (NCBI): domain Eukaryota; kingdom Viridiplantae; phylum Streptophyta; class Magnoliopsida; order Asparagales; family Amaryllidaceae; genus Agapanthus; species Agapanthus africanus. The sequence goes on from JASDDO010000029.1 coordinate 226,084,256, forward strand.
CTTTGCTGACTTCATAGTGATCTCTGCACTCCTTAACATATTAAGGAGTTCAGGGAGGTCCTTCTCCATGCCATGCATGTTGAAGTTCACTATGAACTGAGCAAAGGTGGAGGGGAGGGACTGCAGAATAATATCTATATATTGTTCATTGTCCATTGTCCATCCAAGGTCCTCAAGCTCTTCTATAAGCGCTATCATCTTCAGCACATGGTCTCCTACTGGTGTGCCAGGGGCCATTCGCATCTGAAACAGTTTCTTTGATGCTTCGTATCGTAATACGCAGGATTGCTCCCCATACAACTCATTTGTATGGAGCAGTATCCCGTGAATGTCCATGTCCTCGTGCTGCTTTTGATGTGTGTTATCCATCGATGCAAGCGCGAGGCATGTGGCCGTGGCACAGTCAGCGTCCCATGTCTTGCGGACTTCAATGTCCGCAACTGAGGATTTTGGACCTGGGACGGGCGGGGCTGAAGCCGTGAGGACATATGATACTTTATCATAAGTCAAGGCGATCTTCAGATTCCTTAGCCAGTCTTTATAGTTGGTCCCATTCAGTTTGTTTTTATCTAGTAGAAGCTTAAGTCCAGTCATTGGTATCTGCCATTAAGAGAGAGAAAAGAATACACTCAGCGAAAGCTCTTGCATAGATTAGATTGGTTTATTATCTTATCTAATCGATGTTTCCCACTTCTTTTTATCAAGTTTTTCTTTCAAACCTTAAAAAGAAAAACTAGCCAGGATTAATTACAGTCTACAACTTCGCTAACCGTTCAGCCAGGCCAGTGTCGGTACTTTGAGGGAGGTTCCCCGTGCTTTCGCACGGACCTAATTAGAGTAAACCTCGTTTTCCCAGAGGCGGAGCCCCGTTAACACCTTTCTAGACACCTAATGAGTTAGCTAATTGTAAACTGTAAAACTCTCCTAGGAGCAACTATTGCCCACAGTGGGATCGGGATCCAACCATCACATGGAAGGTATGCAATCTCATTGCAAATTTCAACACTTGAAATTCCCGATGTGGTTTTTACCCCTAATACTCGTGACCTTGGCTAAGGTCAACAAATAACGAGCACTAGTCAATCTCAACCCGTCATTTCTTGATTAATTAGACCCGTTCACATGACCCTTGGCTAAGGTCAACAAAGTCATATGCCCGTCCTAATTAATCTGCATCATATGCGTTTGTAGGAAGACATCACTTAGCTACCGTACACTACGCCTTGGCTAAGGTCAACAAACGTAGCACGAATACTAAGTACTCTACTTCCTAAAATGACGGAGGGTTGCGGATGATTTTTAAGAAAATTTTTAACGCTTTGAGCTTGATATCGTTGTAGAATCAAAAGGTTTTCAACAGGAGTGGCTTAAGCTCCGCAGTTTTGAAATATAGCTTTTTCATAAATAGCCGAGTAGTTTTCAAATCCGATTCTACAACATCTTTTAGGCTTATTTTCTTTACATTAATCACATTAATGTAATCCCATCATTTAAGTCCTAAAGCCAATCACAGAAAAGAAACGAAAATAACACATACGCTTATGCCATCCGCATTCGCCGCAATGTTTCGTTATGCACCGTTAGGTTACTTAACTAACGGCATACCGGGACGGGACTAGCGCGGGTGTAAAACATAAGCAACGTCTATTATATATCATATATATAATATATCATTCGTCTCAGATATCACAGAACACAGGCAGCAGAAACATAGATATAACGTGGGATATCCTAGGACGTCCGTATTTAGTATTTAGCCAGAATAGAAAATACGGATTCCACAGTCGCGATGAATAGCCAAGCCCACACCCTGGACCCCTACGAGAGCGGCAAGCTACCCTACCAATCCTGGAGTTTAGGAGACCCGGTCTCGACTCCTCAAGATGGCCTCCCACTGAACCCCAGAACCCGGTCACCTGTGCTCCCCTCCTTGGGTCCATCCTAATGCGGAAAAGTAAATAATATACAACACTGGTGACACAACCGCTACCTGGAAGTGCCCCAAATAAAAGAATATTACATTACATTTGAATTTACATGAATGAAAATATAAAACTCTCATCTCACAAAACCCCCCGGCTATTCGATCGCGACAATCCTGCACATCATATCTCAGCAACACATAATATCACATATCATCAACGTAAGTAAGTATGCGTACCCCGATTGTCGTTGATGTATAGCAACGAAACCGGCGATATCTAACATACTACACTTACGGTCACAGAAAAGAAAGTGTAAAACTACAATATTTGGAATCCAGATTCTCTTTAGACATTATAAATGCGAAATATCACATATTTCGTATTTCATGCCTAAACTATATGAATTCCACATATTGTATCACATTCCAGAAAAAAAGACAGTATTAAAGTTTTCGAACGAACGATCAAGCACCCAAGATTCACTAAAGCTCAACACTTGAGCAGGGTTCAAAAATCCGGAGTGTGACACAGTAGTAGCGGTCCAGCCGTAGAAGGGTCAAGCCAACGCCTCATATGTGGCACGCCATACTGCCCCAAACCCTAAGGTTCAAAGGGCAGTTCGAGACGGTCACATAATCGAGTTAAGGTTTGTTGTCTTCTAGAGGGACCACCGCAAAAAGACTTGCACGTATCTCCAAAGTATTTAAACCCCGTGAATAGTGAGTAAATGATACTCGTTCATACACTTCAATACTTTCTAATTTACCCGGAAAAGCTACGAAATGAAAGTCCCGATCGAATCAACGAGTCCAACACCATCTCCAGAATTTTTCAAAATCAAATACAGATTAAAAATACCCAAAAATTTATACATGCAGAACCAAAAATTACAGAAGAAAAATTATCCACTAATTCATATATAAGGCCGCGGAACCGCGGCCTAAGAAAGCTTAGGCCGCGTTTCCGCGGCAAGAAACACTGTTCATTGGATAAATTTTCTGCCGTAATCCTTATTTTTCCCAGCTTTATTTTTTACATATTTTTAATTCTGCAAAATGTCAAAATTTAGAAAATTTCCAGAGAGCATCCCATAATATCGTATTTTTGTCCGATCGGGGTTTTCACTTCGTAAAAACGTCGCCTAATGTTCTAGGTCGGCTCTGATACCAATGTAAGGTTAGTATAGCACCCTATGAAGAGTTTTGAAGTATCACATGACCCAAAGTTTTAATTTTTATGGTGCTAAACTAACATGCAAATGGATCGATCCTAGAAAATTAGGGTTATGAAATAAAAGGCGAACTAATCTAGGGTTTCGAGACTACAACCTTTGTAGCTCCCTTTCGCTGGACTCCTTGGTCTCTAAGGTGTTGAACGAAGGTCCTTTTGATGTCCCCTTGTGTCCACGACGATCCACCACGGAGATATCCGTCCAAGCTCGCAACTTCGACAAACCGAAGAGAACACTCTAAACAAAGCGGCTAAGCTTGTGTAGAATGATGTTGTGGTTAGGTTTCTCACTTCAAAAACCTATCTTTAAGTGGTATTTGCTCACTAGGAAGATCAAGAGAGCAAAGGAGCTAGAGGTAGAAGATGGTGGCAATTTTATCAAGAGATTAAAAGATAACTCTTGTGAAGAAAAAATGAAATATATCAATATATATTTTATTCCTTCTTGCAATGAACCATGGTTAAAGTGATGGAGACATTATTTAACTTTAGTTTAGAATGATAAAGAGAAGGATAACCTTAGGTTAGTGGTAGTTGAGCATGGTTAGGTCAAAGGAAGAATGTAGAAGCATGAATGATTATCTTTTCCTTTTTCATTTTCTTTTAAATCAAAAATTAAATAATAATCCATTATATAATCCATGGTGTGAGTCTTATATTGCCACCATTTCCATATGCTAACAACCATGATGGATGAGTGTATGTATGTGTGCATGTATGCACATCCTCATGTGCATAAAACTAGCATGAAATAAAGAAAGAAAAGCACACATGCATGCACACATCCATCATCCAAGAAAAAGTTTTAAGTGAGAAAACTAATGGTTAAATGATAAATCAACACTTTATTTATCAATCCGGTCATATCTCATATGACCCCACCAAAAGTAGTTCACCCGATCAATGTTCGGTATCATATACGCACATTTCAATCGGGTGCATGCGCATATCGCATACGCGCACCACAACGTTTCGCCTGGACTGGGTAACTCCTTTGTAGGACTCTAAGACTCGTCAATACGCCGGCAGAGGGTGATGATCATATCAGGTACCCTCAAGCCGCAAGCGGTCAGCTAAACGTAACGGCCACCCGGGTATTGAGCGATCAGAAGACAACAAGCGAACCTGCTACAACTCCCGTCGAGCCATCCGGCAACACTACCGTACAGTCCGGTCTCTTCGTCAGATATGCTGCATATCGAGCCTAGGGATGGTCACGTCGACCCCAATAACTCAATAAGTCGTGTCGGTGAATGGTCTATAACAGATCGAGAAACTACTGATAACACTTATCAGCAAATCTCAGCAGCCCTGGCCAGGGACTTGCTATTATAACCAGTCGAGCACAGCACAGCATCAACTCCCAATACCGGGAGAGACAAAACCCCTCCTATCGCTCATTGCCTTCGTGTGTCTCGGGACTGTACCCAACGGCCACCTGTTTGCACGACTCAGTAGAGCCGTGGTAGGGTGGCAATCAAAGTACAGTGGGAGAACACACAAGGCTCCATGACGATCTCGAGTCTACAGACTAACCTGTACCAGTGTCACCTGAGAACTGCTATCCGACGATAGATATAATTCCATATAGGAGTTCTCGGTGAGTCCGTCCAGTGTACCCAGTCAGCACTGAGCACCCGTTTATGATCTTGATGTCAAACATCGATGAATGTGGGAACATCCATCGCCCATCACATGGGTCTAGTATCATATATGCTAGTCTACTCTGGTATATCGATGCCCCGTCTCGATACACCTCCGACTAAGGACATTTCAGGATGTGCTTATAGACTACAAATGTCCCACTAGTATGATCTCTATGATAATCAGAGTAGTCAAGCAGATATCCTTGGGGGTTTATCAGCATGCATGAATGAATAAAAGCATGATCAAATCAACATGTCAGATAAAGAATAACCAGATAGCATACTATCATGTCGAGCAAGAATGCAAACTGAATATATATACATGTATAGATACATCCACTATCACATAATGGCCTCTAGGGCATACATATATCTAACAGACTGTGCCTACCACGCCATATCAGATGTGGAGTGGGAAGAAACCCTATCTTCAGTACCTGAAGACATGGGGATGTCCAGCTTTTGTAAAAAGGCAGCATCCGGACAAGCTCGAGGCACGCTCAGTAGAGTGTAAGTTTGTGGGATATCCAAAGAACTCCATGGGATATTGCTTCTACTACGCAGAGGAACAAAAGGTTTTTGTTTCTCGTCATGCCCGCTTCTTAGAAACTGAATTTTTATAAAATCAGAAGAGTGGGAGCGCAGTAGAACTGGAAGAAATTCCAGAACCACAAGCTGTTACTGAAAGTTTGGTAGAACAAGAAGTTTCAGAAGAAAGGGACATACCAGCGCCTATCCGCAGAAGTAGTAGGCAGTCTCATCCGCCCGAGAGATACTACGGTTTTCTCATAGACGGGGATCGAGAAGATTGCGTCATTGATAATGATGACCCTACTAGCTTCCAACAAGCCATTCAGAGCGGCGACTCGGTAAAATGGCTAGATGCAATGCGGACCGAAATGGAGTCCATGTACACTAACAAAGTATGGACTTTGGATACTGCTCCAGATGGGGTAAAACCCGTAGTATGCAAGTGGATCTTCAGAAAGATGATTGGTGTAGATGGACAGGTTGAAACCTATAAGGCTAGACTTGTTGCAAAGGGTTTCCGTCAAAGACCTGGTTTGGACTATGACGAAACCTTTTCTCCAGTGGCTATGCTGAAATCCATTCGGGTCCTTCTTGCTATTGCTGCCTTCCACGATTATGAGATCTGGCAGATGGACGTAAAGACGACCTTTCTAAATGGAAATTTAGAAGAGAGCGTCTATATGGATCAGCCAGAGGGATTCATTCAGAGTGGGAGCAGCGGTAAAGTATGCAAGCTGCTTAAGTCCATTTATGGACTAAAGCAGGCATCGCGGAGTTGGAACATTTGTTTTGATGATACTGTCAAAGAATTCGACTTTATCAAAAATCCAGATGAACCATGCATATACAGTAAGATTGTAGGGAGAGTTGTTGTATTCCTCGTCTTGTACGTGGATGACATTCTCCTAATTGGAAATGATATTCCTATGTTACAGTCAGTCAAAAGATTCTTGTCACAGAAATTCTCCATGAAGGACCTGGATGATGCCACCTACATTCTGGGGATCCAGATCTATCGTGATAGATCAAAGAGGATGTTGGGACTTTCACGGTCCAGGTACATAGACACCATATTGAAAAGATTCAGTATGGAAGATTCTAAGCGCGGTAACCTACCGGCTTGTCACGGAATCACCCTCTCCAAAGAGATGTCTCCCAAGACTGATTTGGAAAGGGAACGCATGTCGATTATACCCTACGCTTCTGCGGTAGGCTTTATAATATATGCGATGTTATGTACCAGACCAGATGTAGCATACGCATTGAGCGTTGTAAGCCGGTATCAGGAAAACCCAGGGGAGAATCACTGGATAGCAGTAAAGAACATTCTCAAGTACCTGAGGAGGACTAAGGAGATGTTCTTGGTTTACGGCGGAAAGGACCTCAAGATGGAGGCCTATGCTGATTCCGGCTTCCAGAGTGACAAGGATGACTCCAAGTCCATGTCGGGTTATGTCTTTACCCTCAATGGAAAGGCGGTCTGTTGGAAGAGTTCCAAGCAGGACACGGTTGCTGACTCAACGATGGAAGCGGAGTACATAGCTGCTTGCGATGCCGCAAAAGAAGCTGTCTGGATGAAGAAGTTCCTCACAGAACTTCAGGTGGTTCCTACCAGTGTTGGTCCAATACCTCTGTATCGCGACAACAACGGCGCTATAGCTTTAGCGAAGGAACCCAGGTCCCATCAGAAGTCCAGACACATCTTAAGGCGGTATCACCTGATCAGGGATATCGTAGATCGCCGGGAGATCGAGGTAAAGAGAGTAAATATAGAGGATAACATTGCTGATCCATTCACTAAGGCCCTACCTCAGATTCAGTTCGAGAGGCTACTCGAGATCATCGGTCTTCGATACGCCAGTACATGGCCCTAGTGCAAGTGGGAGATTATTAGTGTTTATGCCCTAGAAGGCTATTACTGTATCATACTAGTTTGTATATTACTTAATGGAAGCTTGGGATATTAACATGTATATAACAGTCTTGCTAAACATGGTAGTATGCTACTTGGTTTTTTATCTTAATATGTGAGTATACGTATTGATAGAGCTCTTAGGATCTTGCTTGACTACCAGCGTTGTGATCACAGTCACACTAGTGGGGGCTGGGTAGTCTACAAGCACATCCTTATTCAGGTCCCTAGTCGTTGGATTATCGAGACAGGGCATCGATACTCCGGAGTAGACTAGTGTGTACGCTTCTCATCCCAGTTGGGGAGATGGTCTGTCCCACAGCCGTCAGTACGTCGTACTGGAGATAGTATGCAGGTGCTCGTTAGGTTACGGGTACACCGGACAGGACTCACAGGGAACTGTTGGTTGGTTTCATACCAGTCGTCAGTGAGCAGTTCCCAGGTGACATGAGTACATCATAGTCCGCAGACTTGACACTGCTACTTCGCCTCGAGTGTGTCCCACTGTTCTAAGATTGCTACCCTACCACGGCTCAAAGGAGTCGTGCAAACAGGTAGCAGTTGGGTGCAATCCCGAGCACTTGGAGGCAGTGGCGGTTAGACAGAATTCATCTCTCCCGGTATTGAGGGTTGATATCGCGCTGTGTCAGAGAGCCATTACGCAAAGTCCCTGGCCAGGGCAAGCGAGATTTGCTGGTAGGTTCCAGTAGTTTCTCAGGGTGTAATGGGCTTCGCTCCGACACGACTTATACCGCTATTAGGGGACTGACGCTTGCCGCCCCCCTAAGCCCGATATGCGATAGTCTTAGACGAACGGACCGGACTGTATGGAGATTGTCACATCAGACTCAGTAGGAGTTCGGATGGGTTTCCTCATCAGCCTTCTTATCGACATCTACCTGGGGACCGTTACGTACAGCTAGTGCCGCTTGTGGTCCGTGGTTAAACCCGCTGCCAGCGTAGTAGTCGAGTCTCTAGAGTCCCACACAGAGAGTTTCCCTACTCCAGGCGAAACGATATAGAGGTCGTATGGCTTCACGACAAGGGTTCGGACGCATATGTGTGTTTACGCACGTACGACTTTCGGACAGTTTTTACTAGTCGGCTTTGGTTTAAGCCAGTTACTAGTATCCGGTTATTGGATTTATACGGTCTAAAGTTTTCCGCGTTTTCGCGGATAGGAGGGGCGTTCTCGTAATTGCGCGAGAAGCTTCTAGAAGATGGTGACTAAGGAGGTTAAGGTGGCATATACATTGAATGAGATTAGTGAGTCATATGAGTGATTCATCCATGTCATTAATGCATCATAAATGCTTAATGATTCATGGTAATGAATCACTATTAGATATTTATGAAGCATGATTATTCATCATTTGTTTTTCTTTTATTGATAAATCTTAATGCTTCATATATATTATGATAACTCATTTTCTCATATCAATTATTATGTTCATCTTCTCTCTCCTCAAGCTCTCTCTCTTCAAACCCTAATCCTCCCCTCTCATGTGTTGAGTACAAGCATTAGTTAGACTACTTAATCCATAACCATACTCTATTTCATCTAGGTACTTTGATTAGCACTTAAAGATACCTAGTTGCCTCAAGTTTAGAGGCAAAGCTTGGAGTTAAGCTCTCGTGGTGGATCGTCTACTACTTGGAGAAGGTCGAGGAGGAGGTGGAGTTCGTAAAGATGAAGGACACGGTTCTTTAGGTATAATCCCTTTACATAGTAGTTGTTAACTTCTATGTTTGATGTTAGTTATCGTTTAGCTTCGATTCATGCGGTTAGTCGATGTTTAAGCAAAGAACAAGATCGTTTTTCATATTTCCGCCTCCCCGCAAGTCGTAGGGTGTTGTACATCGACTTACAAAAACTAACCCCGAAATCGGGTACAAGACAGGATATGAGTAAAATGATACACAATAAGAATAAAGCATCCCAAACGGGAGCAATCACGCCTAACGGCGGAAACAATCACCACAAGAGTAATGTACGACGCCGTAGCGAAGAAATGAGCAATAAGTGAAAAACATCACAAATGATAAAAACTGCATGAGTAAAGTCGGCTCACACGAGCTCGACACCAGAGTATAAATAATATACATCATCGTCCTCACACTGGTCTCTAAGTCAATACATGAAAAAGTAGATGGAGAGTACTAGATACAAAAGTTTGTACAAATGGAAAATAACCGGATACCACAACCCACCTAGCAGCAAAACAGCTCACGCACCAACTGCAGTGGTATCTGTAGCCAAAAGATACAAGAAAGCAGCCTGCCGCGACTACTCTGAGGGGTAACCTGCAAACACTGTGGCACAACGGGGGTTAGTTTCCAACTCGTAAATAGAAATAACATATAAAGGTAATCACGAGTATGCACATACTGTGCTGCTCTAATATGTATAATCAGATAACATCTATATGATGAGCTGAGTATGCGATAATCATGCAAAAGTACTCTATCAGGTACTACAACTACATAATGCAATGCATAACAATGAATGCTGAGCATGGGATAAAATATCATCAACACGGAATGTCAACGTGGAAAACTCCGGTGTTTACCAAAAACACCCTAAAACCCAGTACTCAGGCGCCGTCACTCTATGATGCCCTCAATCCTGTAATCCTCATAGAAGCGGGGTGCCCAACATCGGCACCTCAAAATAACAAGAAATACTCGTGTCCAGCATCGACACGCAAATACTCATCTCTCAGCCGCCGCATACCAGATCGGCCCACAGCATGTATCTCATATCATAATTCCCAGGCGGTATCCTCCGGATATCCGTAGGGTCTCCAACGGTCACCGGCAGGTAATAGTCCCTCCGCTGGGCTCACCGTCTAACTATAGGAGTCTTCTTGCCCCGGGGTACCATACTGGGTCCACCATGTACCCGCAGACGGTGCCTACCACTCCTCGAATCGGGTATACCACACAAGCTCTCAGAACCAAGAAAACTCATGGTGGACGCACTAAAATATCATATCAAGAGAAACTGGGTTTTTAAAATAAGGCATACTTTCTTGAAAAAGTACCACGGTTATCAAATCCAAAAATCACATGAAATCCAACTCAATACGTAAATATGGATGCACTAAGGTGTATATATGCACCAATATGAATGTACAACATGTATGCGCACAAGTATGGGTATGCGAATGAGTATGTGCACAAGTAACATAATCATGTCGAATCATATACGAGATGAGCTACAATATACTGTTCATGGCAATTCTATAGTGTGAGTGTCATGGCAATTACTAACGTTGTGTGTGTAACATGCAGATTAGTGCTCGTGCAACATGAACCGTTAGTAACAGCGCGGTGTGTTATTAATGCTAAGTCCATCTACATATATATATATATAGAAGGAAATACAGTATGCAACCAATGTATACGAATGCAAATATGCAGCTACTATAGCCTATCAAACCCTGACGCATATTGCCATACGGGCGATTTCCCCGTAGATGTTAAATCTACTCACAGTGGTCTCGTGCTAAGTGTAGCCGACGACTTGCTTCCCCTTCTTCGCGGCCTCCGTCGTACTCGCTTGTGAATTTAGAATTTCACAAAATAATACACATAAGCTAAAATCTACAAAAACGCGATATTAAAACCAAACAAGAAACCCGCGTCGCGAACCAAACGCGTGTGTGTCCGATACACTGAAACGTATGATTACGCGCCTGAAGCTACCCCGACACGTCGCGATACGCAGGAAATCACCAAACCCACACACGTATCACACGTGTCGCGAAACTTAAAAGTGTAGGAAATAGGGTAATTGGTTCCAGATTTTGCTACAGATAGAATTTTAAAAGGTTGCATATACCATAGGTCTTAAAAATATAGCAGACACCCACACAGCAAACCCCAACACCCAGGTCCCCCATTGGCCGCAATTTGCGGCCAGAATGAATATTCCGGCGGCCCACCTACGGAATTGTACTTCCGTGCTTCGTGTGTGTTCTCTAAATCTAGTGTACATGCTCCAGTAAATACAATTTTTGCCTGATGCAATCGGGTCACAAGCAGATCACAACAGAGCACAAAACCTAGTTAAAAAGCTAATTTAACACTAAACTAAAACATTATAGTGTTTTAGTGCAACCTGAAACAAACCCTAGGTTAAAACAACACTATAAGCACTTAATTAAGTTAACCAAGCCATAAAAACCCTAACTTATCATAAACTTCACTAATTTCCTCTCATTAGCACTAAAATGCACAAAAATATGATTTTTTGCTAAATAAACTACAAGTTAAGAACTAAAGTGCTAAGAGTGAGTTTAATATCTCCAAAAGACCTTAGGGAAACCCAATTTCCAGCCCTTGCCTTCAAAGGCACTGATTTGCCACTAAAATCCTCAAAAGAGCCATTAATCCAAAGGTTTTTGTGAAGGAAAAAGGGATTTTTTTGTAGGGTTTGTGTTGAATATGAAGAGGAGCAAAAGAAGAAGTAGAAGATGAAGATTTTGCTGCTGCTACTTGTAAGTCCACGTTGCCAACCCCGGTTCTTGCGGGGAGGCGGAAACGGTATAAAAATCAAAATTTTAGCGCACTAGGCAACATGGACTAACAAAAGTCGGGATCTTTTGTAAACAAAACTAGCTACCAAGCTAAAGAGAGTTAGCTACTCGGAAAAGATGTTATACCTCACTTGAACTCCTTCTTCTTGAACTCTTTGTGGAGGTTGGATGGTGCTTTCCTTGTCGCCTTCTTTCGTCGAAGATGGATCCACCTGAGGGTTCAACCTTGGGCTCCTTTCTCGAACTTTGAGAGAACTAAGGTCTTTGGCTTGCTAGACCTTCAACCCTAGAGTGAGTAGAGAGTGTTTTAGAGTATTTTATCTCAAGGAGAGGTTTCTCAACACATGAGAATGGATCTCCTTGAACTAGAGGAGGAGGAAGAAGAAGAGAGGAGAGAGAATGGTTATGATAGAATGAATTGGTTTTTTACAACCATAACAATATCTAGTGAATTATCAAATTAATAAAATTAATCTAAATGAAAAGTTGATGGATGGTTTGATAAGACTATTATCATTTCACATTAAATGGTTTTGCTAGAATCAAAGAGCATCTTTGATGTGTAATGATGATAGTCAATGTTTCAACCATGGTCAACAAGTCAACCTTGGTCAACAAGTCAACAAACCCAAACATGACACATTTTCATTTAATTAATATTATTAATTGATAATTCATAAATTCATTAGGGCTTGGAAAAAGACGACTGTCAACTGTGCATACACAGCCGTTTCGAAACCCTAATGAAAATCCTCTTCCTTCGCCTCAATCATCTGTGCATACACACCCGCATTCGTGTTCCGAGGAACATGAATACTATGAGATAAAAGTAATCCCAAAACATATACAAAGATCTGGCTCAATCCATAGCCCGCTAGTAATATCCGTCCGGACTCCAAACGTGCACAAGTGCGCGGATGAGAACGAACCCTGTCGCAAAACCACGCGACCTCTACTCTATTTTGCCCAAAGGCGAATAGCCCTCTGTGTGGGACTCTAAAGACTCGACACTACGCTGGCAGTGGGTTTAACCACAGACCATAAGCGGCACTAGCTGTACGTAATGGTCCCCAGGTAGATCCCGATAAGAAGACTGACGAGGTGAACCCCATTTGAACTCGTACTGAACCTGAATGTGACAGTCTCCGTACAGTCCGGTCTGTTCGTCTGATACATCGCATGGTGGGCCTAGGGGGCGGTAAACGTCAGTCCCCTAATAGCGGTACATGTCGTGTCGGAGTGAAGCCCAGAACACCCTGAGATAACACTGGAAACCTACAAGTATATCTCGCTTGCCCTGGCCAGGGACTACTCATGTAATGGCTCTCCTAGACACAGCGCGATGTCAACCCCTAATACCGGGAGAGACGAATCCTGTCTAACCGTCACTGCCTCCAAGTGCTTCGGGACTGCACCCAACTACTACCTGTTTGCACGACACCTTTGAGCCGTGGTAGGGTAGTAATCAAAGTACAGTGGGAACACACTTGAGGCGAAGTGACAGTGTCAAGTCAGCGGACTAAGCTGTACTCATGTCACCTGGGAACTGATAACTAACGATAGGTATAATACCAACCAATCAGTTCCCAACGAGTCCTGTCCAGTGTACTCGTAACCTAACGAGCACCCGTATACTATCTCAAGTACGACGTACTGACGGTTGTGGGACAGACCGCCTCCCGCACTGGGATGAGAAGCGCATACGCTAGTCTACTCCGGAGTATCGATGCCCTGTCTCGATAATCCCACGACTAGGGACGTGTAAAAGGATGTGCTTGCGGATTACCCAGCCCACACGAGTGTGACTGCCATCACAACGCTGGTAATCAAGCAAAGATCCTAAGGGCTCCACTAATGCGTATAGGTGATACAATAAAAGAAACACATGTACACATTAAAGCAAAGATAAATCAAGTAGCATACTACCATTTCGAGCAAGATTGTCTATACAACTGTGAGTATCCCAAGCTTCTATCAAGTAATATACATACTAGTATGATACAGTAATGGCCTCTAGGGCATATACACTAACAATCTCCCACTTGCACTAAGGCCATGTACTGGCGTATCGAAGACCTATCATCTCGATCAGCCGCTCGAACTGAGTTTGGGGTAAGGCCTTCGTGAATGGATCTGCAGTGTTATCTTCTGAAGCAACCCTCCGAACCTCGATCTCCTGGCGATCCATGATCTCCCTGATCAGGTGATACCGCCTCAAGATGTGTCTGGATTTCTGATGGGACCTGGGTTCCTTCGCTAAAGCTATAGCCCCGTTGTTGTCGCAATACAGAGGTATTGGATCAACAATGGACGGAACCACCTGAAGTTCTTTCAAGAACTTCCTCATCCAGACGGCCTCTTTTGCGGCATCAAATGCAGCATGTATTCCGCTTCCATAGTCGAGTCTGTAACGGTTTCCTGTTTGGAACTCTTCCAACATACCGCCCCTCCATTGAGGGTAAAGACAAAGCCCGACATGGACTTGGAATCATCCTTGTCACTCTGGAAGCTGGAGTCAGCAAAGGCCTCGATGTGGAGGTCTTTTCCGCCATACACCAAGAACATCTCCTTAGTCCTTCTCAGGTACTTGAGAATGTTCTTTACCGCTATCCTGTGTTTCTCCCCAGGGTTTGACAGATACCTGCTTACTACACTCAGTGCATAGGCCATATCTGATCTGGTACACAACATCGCATACATTATAGAGCCTACCGCAGAAGCGTAGGGTATAATAGACATGCGATCCCTTTCCAAATCGGTCTTGGGAGACATCTCTTTGGAGAGGGTGATCCCGTGACAAGCCGGTAGATTACCGTGCTTGGAATCTTCCATACTGAATCTTTTCAGTATGGTGTCGATGTACCTGGACTGCGAAAGTCCTAATATCCTCTTGGATCTATCACGATAGATCCGGATCCCTAAAATGTTGGAGGCATCACCCAGGTCTTTCATGGAGAACCTGTGTAACAAGAACCCTTTGACAGATTGTAGCATAGGAATGTCATTTCCTATCAACAGAATGTCATCTACGTACAGAACGAGGAATACGACAGTTCTTGCTACAAATATACTATAGATGCATGGTTCATCTGGATTTTTGATAAAGCCAAAATCTTTGACTGTCTCATCAAAACAGATGTTCCAACTCCGCGATGCCTGCTTTAGTCCATAGATGGACTTAAGCAACTTGCACACCTTTCTGCTACTCCCACTCTGAATGAAACCCTCTGGCTGGTCCATATAGACACACTCCTTTAAATTTCCATTTAGAAAAGCGGTCTTTATGTCCATCTGCCAAATCTCATAATCATGGAAAGCAGCAATGGCAAGAAGGATCCGAATGGATTTCAGCATAGCCACTGGAGAAAAGGTTTCATCATAGTCCAAACCAGGTCTTTGACGAAAACCCTTTGCAACAAGTCTAGCCTTATAGGTCTCAACCTGTCCATCTACACCAATCTTCCTTTTGAAGATCCACTTGCATCCTACGGGTTTTACCCCATCTGGAGCAATGTCCAACGTCCATACCTTGTTGGTATACATGGACTCCATTTCGGTCCGCATTGCATCCAGCCATTTTACCGAGTCAATGCTCTGAATGGCTTGCTGGAAGCTAGTAGGCTCATCACTATCAATGATGCTGTCCTCTCTATCCCCGTCTATGAGAAAACCATAGTATCTCTCGGGCGGATGAGACTGCCTACTACTCCTGCGGAGCGGCGTAGGAATGTCCTGATCTTTCGAACCCTCTGGTTCTACTAAGCTTTCAGTAATAGCTTGTGGTTCTGGAATTTCTTCTAATTCTACTGCGCTCCTACTTGTCTCCTTTTCCAAGAACTGTTATTCTAGGAAGTAAGCATTACGAGAAACAAAAACCTTTTGTTCCTCTACGTGGTAGAAAAGATACCCCCTGGTGTTCTTTGGGTATCCCACAAACTTATACAGTACTGAGCGTGCCTCGAGTTTGTCCGCATGCTGCTTTTTGACAAAAGATGGACATCCCCAGATCTTCAGGTATTGAAGATAAAGTTTCTTCCCACTCCATAATTCATATGGTGTGGTAGGCACAGTCTTAGTTAGAACTCGGTTCAAAAGGTATGCGGCTGATTCTAGCGCATATCCCCAGAATGATCGCGGTAACTCAGCTTTACTCATCATGGACCTTACCATATCCAATAGGGTTCGGTTCCGTCTTTCTGATACACCGTTATGTTGCGGAGTGTATGGAGGAGTAAGCTGAGAGAGAATTCCATTCTCTTTTAAGTAATTCAGGAACTCGGCACTCAAGTATTCACCACCTCGATCAGATCTTAGTGTCTTGATACTTTTGCCTGTTTGTTTTTCAACTTCATTCTTGTATTCCTGGAACTTTTCAAAGGCTTTAGATTTATGCTTCATTAAGAAGACATGTCCGAACCTTGAAAAATCATCCGTAAAAGTAATGAAGTAAGAATAACCGCTTCGTGCATGCGTAGACATTGGACCGCACACGTCGCTGTGTACGAGTCCCAAGAGCTCGCTCGCTCTTACTCCGTGTCCAGTGAACGGAGTCTTTGTCATTTTTCCTCTGAGACAGGATTGACAAGTTGCATAAGATTGATATTCGAACGGATCCAAATATCCTTCTGTATGTAACTTAGTCAACCTTCTCTCATTGATGTGACCTAGTCTACAATGCCATAAGAAAGCCTGATCGATATCTGGAGACTTTCTTTTGTGTGTATTCTGGACGTTGAAAATCTGTGGTTGGTTTAATACGTATATACCGTTGCTTAATGTACCTGACCCAATCAGAACTTGATTAAGGTAAATGTTCACAACATTACTTACAAATGCAAATTCATAACCTTCTTTAGATAATAAAGATACAGAAATGATATTACAAGTTGCATTTGGTACAAAATAACAACCACGCAAAACCAAAAAATGTCCATCTGACAAACCCAGGTGATAGTCCCCCACGGCCTCGGCATCCATGCTAGCTCCGTTTGCAACTCTGAGGGTCATGTCACCTGCTTTCAAAAACCTACGCTTTCTCAACGCCTGCAAAGAATTACAGATATGAGATCCTGATCCGGTATCCAATACCCAGGAAGTAGAGTTTATTGATAGACAGTTTTCGATAACATACACACCTGAATCTGAAGCCGCAACCTGCTTCAGATCCTGTGTCCTGGCTTTCCAAGCCCTGCAATCCTTTTTCCAGTGTCCACTATTGTGACAGTAAAAGCATTCTTCCTTATCCACAAGCTTCCTAGCTACCTTTGTTGCTTTTGCGTTTCCCTTCGTATCCTTCTTACTAACACCGCCCCTTGGTTTGGCGGGGGTTTTCTTCTTTTTTCCCTTGGCTTTCGCCTTGGACCTAGAAGAGGAAGATCCTCCTACAAACAAAGTTGATGTTTCCCTACCTTTCTGTAGGGTGCCCTCTGCACTCCTCAGCATGTTGAGCAGCTCTGAAAGTTCAACTTTCTTTTCTTGCAAGTTGAAATTCAGGATGAACTGGGCGTAAGTCGAAGGAAGGGACTGAAGAATCAAGTCCGTATAGAGCTCATTCTCCAACGTGGTCCCAAGGTCCGCGAGCTCCTCTATGTAGCCAATCATCTTAAGCACATGTTCCGCTACCGATGATCCGACGGCCAATCTTGCCGAAAACAACTTCTTCGACACTTCGTATCTTGCGATACGAGATTGCTCTCCATACAGTTCTTTTGTATGGAGAAATATGGATTCGAGGTCCATATTCTCATGCCTCCTCTGATGTTCGTTATCCGTAGAGGCAAGCATGAGGCACTTGGCCTTCGCGCAGTCGATTTCCCAGGTCTTACGGAATTCCCTATCCGCGACACTGGTTTTGGGACTTGGGACAGGGGGAGCTTTGGTGGTAAGAAGATACCCCAACTTGTCATAAGTGATTGCCATTTTGACATTCCTGAGCCAATCTTTGTAGTTTGGCCCTGTCAGTATGTTTTTATCTAGTGGTAACTTAAGTCCAGTCATGATGTTTGGTCGCTGCAATTAGGAGAGAGAAGAAACACTTTAGCATGATGCTCTTACAAGTTTAGAGTGATTTTTAATTTGTCTAAACAGGATGGCTCCCACTGTCTCTCGAATCCCTCCTCAAACCATAAAGGAAGAATTAGTCGGGATCAATCCCACCGCACAATACTTGCTTAACCGTTCAGCCAGACCAGTGTCGGTACTTCGAGGGAGGTTTTCCAACGCTTTCGTAGAGTTCCTTAATTAAATAACCTCTTTCCCCTGGGGCCGTAGCCCCGCTAACACCTTTCTAGACACCTACTAGGTTTATAGCATTGATCGTTAAGTGAGAAATTTCCCGAGGAGTAGCATATACTCACAGTAGGATCGGGATCTAAATATCATCGCGTGACAAAACTGAAGGAATCCTACCAGAATCATCACACTCCAAATGGTATGCAACGCTAGCAAGTTTCAGTACTTATGAAACTCCCGATGTGATTTTTGCCCCATGCTCTTATGACCTTGGCATGAGATCAAAATGTCATAAGTCACATGTCAAGTTCTACCCATCATTATCCAGGTTAATTTGAACCCACCCGTACCTACCCTTGACGTAGACCAAAATGGCAGTACGACTGTCTCAAATCAACGCATTCTATCCATGCAACAGATAAATATCCGGCAGCTACCAATCACTATGCCTTGGCGTGAGGTCAAAATACATAGCTTGAATACTACCGAATATTTAACTGAAATGATGGAGGGCTACGAATGGTTTTTGGCTAAATCGTGAACGTAGCGAACTTGATATAATCGATGGAACGAGATAGCTTTTAAAAGGAGTGGCTCAATCTCTGCATTTAAAAGTTGGTTTTTGAAAAGAACCGAGTGGTTTTTAAAGTGTTCCAACGACTTTTACATGGTTTATTTTTCTTGCATTAGTTCTTTTAATGCGTCCCATTATTTAATCCTACCATTGCAGAAAACAACCAAAATATGACGTACGCTTATGCCATTCGCATTCGCCGCGGGGCCCCGTCATCACCCGTTAGGTTACTTAACTAACGACAGAGCGGGGGCTGGGCTAGCACGGCTGTAAAACATAAGCAACGCCTAAATAGTTATTATATATAAATATATAGCAATGATAGATATTACAGATCACAGATGAATACATTGGATATACTAGGAATCCGCAATCCGTTCGAGCCTGCAACGAAAAGCGGATTACACGGTCGCGGTGAATAGCTAATACCCCACCCAAGACCCCTACGGATGCGGCAAACTACCCGCCAAGTACCCGAAGCGAAGCAACCTCCCTCAACACCGTGAGTAGGCCACTCGGCACTTTGAGATACCCGGTAGTTTGTGCACCCCCTCCATGGGTCTATCCTAGGAGCAAAAACAGTAAAAAGAATTATACAATGACGGCTACAACCCCGACCCGGTTGTGCGGCCAAACAAATAATATTACATCAATTTAGACATTACATGAATGAAAGAAAAAGAAACACTCATCTCACATCCACCCCGGCTATTCACCCGCGACAATCCAACGCATTCATATACACATACCATCATCAAACACAGATCACAGATATGTATAACCCCTACTAATCGACATATAGCGATTAGCCGACGTTCAATACATATAAACATCACAGATATAACCGATTAGTCAAAGTGTAGTGAAGTTCGATCAAAAATACGGATTTATAGGCCCCCAAATACAAATTTCTTTTCTGGAAAATCTGGCCTGAAATAAACCATCTTAAAAATCCCAAAACCACAACCTAAGAACAGTACACCAAACTCGGTCATGATCCGAGTCAAAACGGCCGCGGTTCCGCGGCAATGGGTATACTATTGCCGCGGAACCGCCGCGCTTTGAAGGGATCACTCGACCGTTTTTGGTGGGCTTCTTCACAAAACCCTGAGCCGATTTTTGAAGTATGATTATTTATTTTTTAGCAGAAAAAATTTCAACAGAAAGTTAGGGTTTTGTGTTTTTAGTTTTGCGATTTTTACCGATCGAACTTCTATACACTTTACAAACTAGCTAGTTTATGTTTAGTTAGGCTCTGATACCACTGTAAGTCCACGTTGCCAACCCCGGTTCTTGCGGGGAGGCGGAAACGGTATAAAAATCAAATTTTTAGCGCACTAGGCAACATGGACTAACAAAAGTCGGGATCTTTTCTAAACAAAACTAGCTACCAAGCTAAAGAGAGTTAGCTACTCAGAAAAGATGTTATACCTCACTTGAACTCCTTCTTCTTGAACTCTTTGTCGAGGTTGGATGGTGCTTTCCTTGTCGCCTTCTTTCGTCAAAGATGGATCCACCTAAGGGTTCAACCTTAGGCTCCTTTCTCGGACTTTGAGAGAACTAAGGTCTTTGGCTTGCTAGACCTTCAACCCTAGAGTGATTAGAGAGTGGTTTAGAGTATTTTATCTCAAGGAGAGGTTTCTCAACACATGAGAATGGATCTCCTTGAACTAGAGGAGGAGGAAGAAGAAGAGAGGAGAGAGAATGGTTATGATAGAATGAATTGGTTTTTTACAACCATAACAATATCTAGTGAATTATCAAATTAATAAAATTAATCTAAATGAAAAGTTGATGGAAGGTTTGATAAGACTATTATCATTTTACATGAAATGGTTTTGCTAGAATTAAAGAGCATCTTTGATGTGTAATGATGATAGTCAATGTTTCAACCATGGTCAACAAGTCAACCTTGGTCAACAAGTCAACAAACCCAACCATGACACATTTTCATTTAATTAATATTATTAATTGATAATTCACAAATTCATTAGGGCTTGGAAAAATACGATCGTCAACTGTGCATACACACCCGTTCCGAAACCCTAATGAAAATCCTCTTCCTTCGCCTCAATCATCTGTGCATACACACCCGCATTCGTGTTCCGAGGAACATGAATACTATGAGATAAAAGTAACCCCAAAACATATACTATGATCTGGCTCAAACCAGAGCCCGCTAGTAATATCCGTCCGGACTCCAAACGTGCACAAGTGCGCGGATGAGAACGAACCCTGTCGCAAAACCATGCGACCTCTACTCTGTTTTGCCCAAAGGCGAATAGCCCTATGTGTGGGACTCTAAAGACTCGACACTACGCTGGCAATGGGTTTAACCATAGACCGCAAGCGGCACCAGCTGTACGTAACGGTCCCCAGGTAGATGCCGATAAGAAGACTGACGAGGTGAACCCCATCTGAACTCCTACTGAGCCTGAATGTGACAGTCTCCATACAGTCCGGTTTGTTCGTCTGATACATCGCATGACGGGTCTAGGGGGCGGTAAACGTCAGTCCCCTAATAGCGGTACAAGTCGTGTCGGAGTGAAGCCCAGAACACCCTGAGATAACACTGGAAACCTACCAGTATATCTCGCTTGCCCTAGCCAGGGACTACTCGTGTAATGGCTCTCCTAGACACAGTGCGATGTCAACCCCCAATACCGGGAGAGACGAATCCTGTCTAACTGTCACTGCCTCCAAGTGCTTCGGGACTGCACCCAACTACTACCTTTTTGCACGAATCCTTTGAGCCGTGGTCGGGTAGTAATCAAAGTACAGTGGGAACACACTTGAGGCGAAGTGACAGTGTCAAGTCAGCGGACTAAGCTGTACTCATATCACCTGGGAACTGATAACTGACGATAGGTATAATACCAACCAATCAGTTCCCAACGAGTCCTGTCCAGTGTACTCGTAACCTAACGAGCACCCGCATACTATCTCAAGTACGACGTACTGACGGTTGTGGGACAGACCGCCTCCCGCACTGGGATGAGAAGCGCATACGCTAGTCTACTCCGGAGTATCGATGCCCTGTCTCGATAATCCCACGACTAGGGACGTGTATAAGGATGTGCTTGCGGATTACCCGGCCCCCACGAGTGTGACTGCCATCACAACGCTGGTAATCAAGCAAAGATCCTAAGGGCTCCACTAATGCGTATAGGTGATACAATAAAAGAAACACATGTACACATTAAAGCAGAGACAAACCAAGTAGCATACTACCATTTCGAGCAAGATTGTCTATACAACTGTGAATATCCCAAGCTTCTATCAAGTAATATACATACTAGTATGATACAGTAATGGCCTCTAGGGCATATACACTAACACTACTCTGCTGGAATTTTCCAGAATTGAGAGGGAGAGAGAAATGAGAGAGAAAGATGGTCAAGGTCAAGCCCATTCCTCCCCTAATACAACCAATACCTCCCATTCTTTAATTTTTTTATTTTAAAATGAGGGTTTAATCTTGGTTTATGTGGGGATAAGAACCATGCAAGAAGAAAAGAAAAATGGTTACATGCTAACACTTTTAACCTAAGTCACAAAAATATAATAAGTGTGCGTGCTTGTCACACTAATCTCGCTTAGGAAAAGTAATTAAGGAAAATTTCTAGTTATGGTGAACACAAGCTAAATTATAATCAACAAAACCCGTTTATATATAAAAACACTTCTCATCAAAATTAGAACTAGTTTTATTCGAGTTTAAAAAGGAAAATAAGATTTACGGGTTTCTTTTTAATGAAAAACACACATCATTACTATATAACGCGAAATTAACCTAAACGAAATTCAAAGCGTTACAATCTACCCCTTTTAAAGTAATTCGGTCCCCGAATTTAAAATCTAGCTACGCGTACCTTCAAAGAGATGTGGATATTTCTTCCTCATCTCGCTCTCGGTCTCCCAAGTGACCTCCTCGCTGCTCGGGCCACGACAAAGGACCTTAACGGACGGTATAACCTTCGATCTCAATTTTTTCACCTGTCGATCCACGATGACCACCGGCTGCTCTGCAAAAGAAAGGTCGCGCTCCAGCTGGATCGTCGGGTGCTGAATCGCTTGCGAAGGATCATGAAGATACTTGCGGAGCATCGAAACGTGAAATACTGGGTGAACATCTGGGAAACTGGGCGGAAGGGCTAACCAATACGCAACTGCACCAACACGCTCGAGGATCTCAAAGGGCACACGTATCTGGGACTAAGCTTCCCCTTCTTCCCAAATCTCATCACACCTTTCATTGGGGAGACCCTCAAAAAAACATGATCGCCAATAGAAAACTCCAGTCTGCGCCGACGACGGTCCGCATAAGATCTCTGCCTGCTCTGGGCTGCCCTCATCCTATCACGAATCAACTGGATCTTCGCGGTCGTCTCCTCAACAATCTGCGGCCCTAAAATACTGCTCTCGCTAAGCTCTGTCCAACAGGCGGGCGATCTGCATCTCCTCCCATATAGAGCCTCAAATGGTGCCATCTGAATGATCTCCAAGAAACTGTTGTTATAGGAGAACTCTACTAAGGGCAAATGGTGATCCCAGCTACCTCCGAAGTCTAAGACGCATGCTCGGAGCATGTCCTCGAGAGTTTGAATAGTCCGCTCTGACTGGCCGTCGGTCTGCGGATGAAATGATGTGCTGAAACTCAAGCGGGTGCCCAAAGCCTCCTGAAGCCTCTGCCATAGTCGGCTGGTAAACTGGGTGCCTTGGTCGGACACGATACACGTCAGGACTCCATGCAGTCGTACGATCTCCTCGATGTTTATCTCGGCATACTAAGAAAATCTGAAAGTCGTCTTCACCGGCAGGAAGTGAGCCGCTTTCGTCAATCGGTCCACGATCACCCAAATGGAGTCATACCCTCGACTAGTCCTGGGTAGACCCACAATGAAGTCCATAGAAATCTTCTCCCATTTCCACTCTGGAATGGGTAACGGCTGTAGCTCTCCCGTGGGCCTCTGGTGCTCGGCCTTGACTTGCTGACAAGTCAGGCATCTCGACATGAAGTCTATAATGTCCCTCTTCATCCCGTCCCACCAGTAAACATCTCTCATATCATGGTATATCTTGGTGGAACCCGGATGAACACTGTACACCGATCGACGTGCCTCCTCAAGAATCTCATGCCGTAGTCCCTCAGCATCTGGTACGCACAGTCTAGTCCAAAATCGCAGGATCCCCTGATCATCGATCACGAACTCGGAAGACCTGCCCTATCCAATCTGTGCCATGATCTCTGAACAACGGTCATCACTGTACTGTGCCTCATGTATACGATCAAGCAACTGTGGGCGTGCACGAACATGCGCAAGCTGTCCCCCGATCGGCGTGAACTCGAACTGCACTCGGCTGTCGCATAAAATC
The DNA here is from genome assembly GCA_030015575.1 of Agapanthus africanus. Taxonomy (NCBI): domain Eukaryota; kingdom Viridiplantae; phylum Streptophyta; class Magnoliopsida; order Asparagales; family Amaryllidaceae; genus Agapanthus; species Agapanthus africanus. The sequence goes on from JASDDO010000029.1 coordinate 226,108,222, forward strand.
TGCCAATCGGCCGACGACTGCCTCTGCACTGCACTCAAACAAGATAAACTACCCCCAGGCCTCCTACTCAAAGCATCCGCCACTACATTCGCCTTGCCTGGGTGATACAAGATCTCACAATCGTAGCCCTTTACTAATTCCATCCAACGGCGCTGTCTAAGATTCAGATCTCGCTGCTGAAATATATACTTTAAGCTCTCGTGATCAGTGAATATCTAGCACGACTCGCCGTATAGGTAATGTCGCCAGATCTTGAGTGCAAAGACCAATGCAACCATCTCCAAATTGTGAGTGGGGTAGTTCTGTTAATGTTTCTTCAACTGCCGTGAAGCATACGCGATCACCCTGTCATGCTGCATCAACACGCACCCTAGCCCCACTCGAGATGCATCATAATAGACCACAAATCCACCCGATCCTGAAGGCAATGATAACACCGGCGCCGTAGTCAAACGAGTCCGCAACTGCTGAAATTTATGCTCACACTCCTCCGTCCAATCGAAAAGAACCCCCTTCCGGGTCAACCCGGTCAAAGGTGCAGCAATGCGGGAAAAGTCCTGTACAAATCGTCTGTAGTAGCCGGCCAGTCCTAGAAAGCTGCGGATCTCGGTAACTGATGCTGGTTTGGACCAACGCTGAATGGCCTCGATGTTCTTCGGGTCTATACATATACCATCTCGTGTAATCACGGTTAGATATATGTATGCCCTAGAGGCCATTATATGTATAGTGGATGCTCGGACATGTATATATGATTTTAGATGACTTTCTCTCTCAACATGATAGTATGCTATCTGGTTTACTTTATCTTGACATGTTGATTTGATCACGCTTTTATTCATTTGCACATGTTGATAAAGCCCTCAGGATATTTGCTTGACAACTGGGACTATGATGCAGATCATACTAGTGGGGCATGTGTACTTTATAAGCAAATCCTTGAACTGTTCCTAGTCGTGGGTGTATCGAGACGAGGCATCGATATTCCAGAGTAGACTAGTGTATACTATTCTTGTCCCATATGATGGGCGATGGATGATCACATATCCATCTGGTGAGGTGACACCAAAGATTGTATGCGGGTGCTCAGTGGAGACTGGGTACACTGAACGGACTCACAGAGAACTCTTTGTGGTATTATATCTATCGTCGAATAGCAGTTCTCAGGTGACACTGGTACAGGTTAGTCTATAGACCCAAGATCGTCATAGAGTCTTGTGTGTCCTCCCACTATACTTTGATATCCACCCTACCACAACTCTACTGAGTCGTGGAAACAGGTGGACTTTGGGTACAGTCCCGATGCACATGAAGGCGATGAGCGATAGGAGGGGTTTCATCTCCCCCGGTATTGGGAGTTGATGTTGTGCTATGCTCGATTGGCTATAACAGCAAGTCCCTGGCCAGGGCTGCTGAGATTTACTGATAAGCGTTATCAGTAGTTTCTCGATCTGTTATGAGCCATACATCAGCATGACTTATTGAGTTATTGGGGTCGACGATTCCATCCCTAGACTCGATATGCAACATATCTGACGAAGAGACCGGACTGTACGGTAAGTGTTGCCAGTTGGCTCGACGGGAGTTTTGACAGCTTCGCTGGTTTTCTTCTGATCGCTCAATACCCGGGTGGCCGTTACGTTTAGCTGACCGCTTGCGGTTTGTGGGTGTTTGAAATGATCATCACCTACTGCCGGCGTATTGAGGAGTCTTAGAATCCCACAATGAAGTTTCCTGGCTCAGGCGAAAAGATGTGGTGTGCATATGAGATATGCGCGGGGACCCGATTAAATACGGATAAGTGATACCGTATATTAATCGGGCATTTTCTATTGGTCGGGTCGTATATGATATGACCGGTTTGCAAAATCAAGTGTTGATTTAACAAATGGCTTTTAGATTAATTCTTTTATTAAACCCTTTTTCTATTTTTATATGCATGCATGTATGCACATGATGATGTGCATGGACACATACATACATACATTGTATCATGGTTGTTGATACAAAATTGGTGGCAATGCAAGACTCATATTGTAGTAATTATTTATATTTATCATTTTGAATTAATTAAAAGGATAATTCACTCATGGTTAATGTTTACCATCTTTGACCATGCTTCAACCACTTTTTAACCTTGAGTTAATTATCCTTTTTCCTTTTAACTCATTTGAGAAAGATCTAGATAATTGCTAACCATGGTTGAAGTGAGAAGGATTAATATGGATTATTCTTTTCTCATTTCAATAATTCACTCATATCATTTTCTCTTTGAGCTCAAGCTTAGCCACCATCTTCTTCTTCCTCTCTTGAAAATTTCTTTGAGTGAGGGTGATAAAAAAGAAAGGGTTTTGATTATGGAATACAAACCACATCATCATACTACACACATCTAGCCCATATGTGTAGGGTGTTTGCTCTACTTCATTCACATATCAAGTAAAGTAAGGAGCTTTGGGCAAAAGGACTTCGGGTGGATCATCATGGACTAGGAAGGCTTCCATCGATCCGTTCCAAACTCTCAAAGTGCAAAGGAGTCACCATGGGAGGTCTACAAAGGTTGTAATCTCCACTCTTAGTGATACTTTTTCTTTTGCATGTGATGCTTAGTTAAAAGAAACCCTAAATTTCTAGTTATGATTCTTTGCAAGTTCACTTAGCACCTTAAAAATTTGATTTTGGCATAAGTGATGCTTCTAAACCCTTGATGAGGTGCTAGGTAAACCTAACAAATGGTATTTGAGCCAAGCTAGAGCTTTAGGCGATGTTTGGGCGAAGCTAAAACTCCGATCGTAACACGAAATACCAAATTAGACCCCTCTCTGGACTATTTCTAAAACTGTGGTTTTTTCTGAATTAAAAATAGTTAAAAAATTCAGCAGGGAAATCTAAGCATTTCTGTAAAAAACGATACCATATTCCGTACAAACCGCCGCGGAGCCGCAGCCATACCCTGCTTGGGCCGCGGATCCGCGGCCGTACTGAAGCAATATTTTATCATTTTTGCACAGTAATGTCCAAAGCTGCTTTTAGATATTTTTGGGTATTTTTAATCTGACTCAAGTGTTGAGTGTTCTGGGGATTTTTTGTGATTCATTGATTCGATCGGAAACTTTAATTTCGTGCTATTTTCGGGTAATTTAGAAAGTATTAAAAAGTTCGAACGGATATCATTAACTCACTTTTTCCCGGCATGAAAAACTTTCAAGTGTTGATTTTTTCTCGGGTTTAAATCTTTCGGAAAAACGTGCAAGTAATGTGGTGGACCCTCTAGAAGAACACAAACCTTCACTCGATTATGTGACCGTCTGAACTGCCTCTAAACCTTAGGGTTTGGAGCAGTACGGCGTGCCACATGTGAAGGGTTGGCTTGACCCTTCTACGGCTGGACCACTGCTACTGTGACACATTCTGGGATTTTTGAACTCCGCTAAAGTGTTGAGCTAATTAGGAAATCTTGGGTATTTGATTATTCGATCGGAAAGTTTAATACTGTCTATTTATCTGGTATGTGATACAATATGTGGAATTCATATAGTTAGGCATGAAATGAGAAGTATGTGATATTTCGGATTTATGATGTCTAAAGTGACCGTAAGCGTAGTATGTGGGGTATCGCCGGCTTCGTTGCTATACATCAACGACAATCGGGATACGCATACTTGCTTACGTTGATGATATGAGATATTATGTGTTGTAGAGATATGATGTGCAGGATTGTCGCGATTGAATAGCCGGGGGTTTTTATGTGAGATGAGAGTTTTATTTTCATTCATGAATAAATAAATTGTATGTAATATTCTTTTATTTGGGGCACTTCCGGGCTGAGGAAGATGTTTCCAACATTGTATATTATTTACTTTTCAGCATTAGGATAGACCCAAGGAGGGGAGCATACGTGACCGGGTTCTAGGGTTCAGTAGGAGGCCATCTCGAGGAGTCGAGACCGGATCTCCTAAACTCTAGAATTGGCAGGATCACTTGCCGCTCTCGTAGGGGTCTAGGGGTGTGAGCTTGGCTATTCATCGCGACCGTGGAATCCGTATTTACTATTGTTGGCTAAATACAAAATACGGACGTCCTAGATATCCTTTTATTTTCATATGTGCTTCTGCTGTTGATATTCTGTAATATGATTACTTAGTATCTGAGACGAATGAATTATTATTATATATATGATATATAATAAACGTTACTTATGTTTTACACCCGCACTAGTCCCGCCCCGCTATTCCGTTAGTTAAGTAACCTAACGGTGCATAACGAGACACTGTGGCGAATGCGGATGGCATAAGTATACGTTCTATTTTCGTTTCTTTTCTGTGATGGCTTAGGAACTTAAATGATAGGATTACATTAATGAGATTAATGTAAAGAAAAAGAAACCTAAAAGATGTTGTAGAATCAGATTTGAAACCCACTCGGCCTTTTTATGAAAAATGCAAGTTTCAAAAGATGCGGTGCTTAAGCCACTCCTTTTCTAAAACTGTTTTGATTCTATAAAGAGATCAAGTTCAAAGCGTTAAAGGTTTTCATAAAAACCATCCGCAACCCTCCGTCATTTTAGGAAGCAGAGTACTTAGTATTCGTGCTACGTATGTCGACCATAGACGAGGCGTAGTGTACGGTAGCTAAGTGATGTCTTCCTACAAAGCATATGATGCGATCAGTTAGGACATTCATGTGATTATGTTGATTATAGCCAAGGGTCATATGGGTGGGTCTAGTTGATCTCGAAATGACGGGTAGAACTTGAATAATACTTATGATATTTTGACCATAGCCAAGGTCATAAGTAACTAGGGGTAAAAACCATATCGGGAGTTTTAAGAGTTGAAATTTGCAATGAGATTGCATACCATCTATATGATAGTTGGATCCCGATCCCACTGTGAGTAAGTGTTACTTCCAGGAGAATTTTACACTTTACAATTAGCTGATCCAGTAGGTGTCTAGAAAGGTGTTAACGGGGTTTTGACCTTGGGGAAAACAAGGTTTACTTTAATTAGGTCCGTGCGAAAGCACGGGGAACCTCCCTCAAGTACCGACACTGGTCTGGCTGACCGGTTAGCGAAACTGTAGAATGTAATTAATCCAGGCTAGTTTTCTTTTCGGGTTTTGAAAGAAAATTTGATTAAAGCAGTGGGAGACATCGATTAGATAAGATAATAACCAATCTAATTGTTTGCAAGAGCATTTCGCTGAGTGTATTCTTTTCTCTCTCCTAATGGCAAATACCTATGACGGGACTTAAGCTTCTACTAGAGAAAAATAAACTGACGGGACCAAACTATAAAGAATGGTTGAGGAACTTGTGTTAGTTATATGTATGCCCTAGAGGCCATTACTGTACATTGGATGTATATTGTAGTGGATGCTGGGACATATATAAGGAGGACTTTCTTGCTCGACATGATAGTATGCTATTTGGTTGCTCTTTACCTTAACGTGTATACTGATTGTCTCTCTGTTACATGTTGGTAAAGCCCTTAGGATGTGTACTTGACTACCTGGACTATGATGCGGATCATACTAGTGGGGACATGGTAGTCCATAAGTACATCCTTCAAAGTCCCTAGTCGTGGGTGTATCGAGACGGGGCATCGATATACCAGAGTAGACTAGCGTGTACCTTCTCGACCCATACAGATGGGCGATGGATGATCCCATATCCATTGGTGTTTGACATCAGAGATGATATACGGGTGCTCAGTAGAGACTGGGTACACTGGACGGACTCGCCGAGAACTCCCAGATGGTATTATACCTCACGTCAGATGGCAGTTCTCTGGTGACACTGGTACAGAGTAGTCTGTTGACCCGAGATCGTCATAGAGTCTTGTGTGGTTCCCACTGTGCTTTGATTTCCATCTTACCACGTCCAAGAGGGCGTGCAAAACGGTGGTTTTTGGGTACAGTCCCGAGTCACATGGAGGCAATGAGCGATAGGAGGGGATTCGTCTCTCCCGGTATAGGGGGTTGATGTTGCGCTGTGTGCGATTGGCTATAACAGGAAATCCCTGGCCAGGGTTGCTGAGATTTACTGGTAAGTGTTACCAGTAGTTTCTCGAATTGTTATAGACCTCATATCGACACGACTTATCAAGCTATTGGGGTCTGACGTTTACCACCCCTAGGCGAGATATGCGACATATCAGACGATCAGACCGGACTGTACGGTAGTGTTACTGGTTGGATTCACTGGAGTATGAGCGGGCTTGCTCGTCGATCTTCAGATCGCTCAATACCCGGGTGGCCGTTACGTTCAGCAGACCGCTTGCGGCTTGTGGGTGTTTGATATGATCATCATCTGCTGCCGGCGTATTGACGAGTCTTTAGAGTCCTACACAGAGGTTTCCTGGCTCAAGCGAAACGAAATAGGAGCGCATATGAGATATGTGCGGGACCGAGAATAATGCGTGTATGTGATACCGTATTCTATTCTCGCGATGAATGTATCGAATGGTTGTATGCGATATAACCTAGTTATCGATTCAAGGATTGATTCGATAAATCGATACATTGGATACTAGTCGGTTATATACGATATGACCGGATCGTTAAATCAAGTGTTGATTTAATGATTTAATGCATAATTATATATTTGATATATTACTTTGCGTTAACTAGTATTGGTTCACTTTAAATGGTTTTTCTCACTCGGTTTGTGCACATTGTATATATGATATACTTTTGTTCACATGATTGTATCATGTTTGATGATACATGTTTACTTGGTTAAGTGTAAAGAATTAAACCATGGTTATACATATAATTAGGGTTTTATTTTCCATTACTTATTTATTCATTTATTTATTTGTTTATACATTTTGGAAAATGAATGGAAAAGAGAAAAGAATGGTGGCTTTATTTGTTTGTTTGTTGAAGATTCATGAACCTTTGACTTAGTCACCATTCTTGTCTTCATTCTTAACCCTAACCATTTGAGCAAACCATGGTTTATTCTCTACACTTAACTAGGGTTAGATTATGATAAGGATTCCTTTGTTTTTCTATTTGGATAATTATCATAATATCTTCTTCTTCTTCTTCATCTTCTTCACTTGAAGAAACCTTCACTTCATCAATGGTGGATTGATGAAATGAGTGTGAAATCCAAATCTAAAGTCTACCCACTTCCTATTTCTTCATCCTCTACCTCTTGCCAAGTAGTAGAGTGTGTTTTCTTCACAAGTTTCTTGACTTGGTGAAGTTGGAGCTTGATCTAGCGATGCCTCGACGTAGATCATCTTCGGCATGGACATCGACGACCTAGCTCGCCATTTCTCCGATGAAGCCGACGCTAGAGCCCGGGATTTGATATGGACAGCGGAGAGGACTTCATCACGGAGCCGTGGAGGTGGAGGACCGGATCTACAAAGGTTGTATTTTCGTTCCTTTAGTTATTTTGTTAACTAGTTTCTTTTTCGCCTAGATTTCTAGCCAACGATCCGTAGTTTAGAGTTTCTCGGCACCGTAAAATTTGAAATTGGCATGGTTGATGCCTTGTGAGACCTCATTAAGGTGCCTAGGAACCCTACAGTGGTATCAGAGCCTAGCTAGAGCCTTAGGCGAAGTCTAGACGCAATTTGAAGTCCGATCGAACCAAAACCCGAACTCGAAACATGCTCTCTGTCCTTTTTTCAAAAACTGGGATTTTTCCAAATTAAAAATATGCAGAAAACCCAGCAGGAAAATCTAAGAATTACGGCGCAAAAAGTTTTGAATGAACAGTGTAAACGGCGGCGGAACCGCGGCATAAGCCTAGCTTATGCGGCGGTTCCGCGGCAGAATCATGACGTCAGCCCTAACTGTTTGCACAGTAATTCATTGTTTCAGGTGCTGAGTTCTCTGGGTATTTTTAAAATTTATTCAAAAGTTGAATTTTCTGGAGTTGTTTTGGGGATTTGGTGTTTTGATCGGAGTATCAAATTTTTTCTGTGTGGTTTTCCGGATAAATTTTAGAATATGTTAAAAAGTTCGACCGGATATAAATACCCAATTTTTCCCCTGTCGGGAAATTTCCAAGTGTTGGATTTTTCCGTAGTTTAACGACGTTCTAAGTAGTGCAAGTAACGCGATGGACCCTCTAGAAGACAACAAACCTTAACTCGATTATGTGACCGTCTTGAACTGCCCTTTGAACCTTCGGGTTTGGGGCAGTACGGCGTGCCACATGTGAGGCGTTGGATTGACCCTTCTACGGCTGGACCGTTGGTACTGAGGCACGAACTGAATGTTGTTAGACTTATTTCATGTATTGATCTATATCGGGAAAACTTGGGTGTTTGACTGTTCGATCGAAAAGTTTAACATTTTCTATTTATCCGGAATGGGATACAATAATTGGAATTCACAATAAGTTATGAGATAACTAAATGAATGTTATAAACATAGCAGTTTAGTCTCACTTGATCGGTTGCCACGGAATTTTGATGCGATCAAAAGTCCGTTGCAATCACGTAGCGTACGCGGATACTCGCCGGGTAAACTTAATAGACAGCCTCGCCCCATAGCCCCGACCAAGTGACTGTAGGAGAACCCCGTCGCCGAAAGCATCCGTTCGGGTTCTCGCGGCAGCGGTGTTCCGCCTTGGTGCACTTTGTCGACGGCGTCGGGGGTGCGGCCGCCTACTGAAGTTTGCGACGAGCATTCGATCAGGATGTCGGGAATCTTGTTGAATTGCCCGACTTGATATTGAAAAGTGTTTTCGATTTTGAGACTAAAATGTGGGGTTTATAATTGTTAGGCATGTGATGTCTAAGGAATTCATTTGGTCAGGCATGCGATGTCTGAGGTGGTTGCAGATTCCAACTGTTGTAGTTTTACACTTTCTTTTCTGTGACCGTAAGTGTAATATGTGATATCGCCAGTTTCGTTGCTATATGTCAACGACAATTGGGATGCGCATATTTACTTACGTTGATGACATGTGATGTTATGTGTTGCTGGATATGTTATATTGGATCGTCGTGTTTGAATAGCCGGGGGTTTTTATGTGAGATGAGTATTTTTCATTTTCATTCATGTAAAAACTTGTATGTAATATTCTTTTATTGGGGCACTTCCAGGTTGCGGAAGTTGTCACCGTTTGTATATTATTTCCTTTTCCGCACTAGGATAGACCCAAGGAGGAGGGCACAAGTAACCGGGTTCTGGAGTCCAGTGGGAGACCAACTCGAGGAGTCGAGTCCGGGTCTCCTAACTCTAGAATTGGTAGGGTTGCTTGCCGCTCTCGTAGGGGTCTAGGGGTGTGGGTTTGGCTATTCATCGTGACCGTGGAATCCGTGTTTTATACTGGCTCGTATTGAAAACACGGACGTCCTAGTATATCCAATATTTCATATGATATTCTTGTGCTGCGATATCTGTGATGTGATCATGTGATGTTCTGTGATAGATACTTTATATAGTATATATGATATATTATATAGACGTTACTTATGTTTTACACTCGTGCTAGCCCTGCCCCGCTCTGCCGTTAGTTACCTAACCTAACGGTGCATGAGGGGACATCGAGGCGAATGCGGATGGCATAAGTGTACGTCGTATTTACCTGTGATGTTTAGGTACTTAAATGATGGGACTTCATTAATGTGATTAATGAAAGAAAAAGAAACCTAAGATGTTGTAGAATCGAATTTCGAAATAAAACAGGTAGCTACAGTTCTTGCTTTGCACAGAGGTATATGTGATATATCCTGCACCTTATTTGATAAGGAAAGGACCGAGATCCCTTCACCGGGAGTGACTCCTTTAGCAATAACTGGCAGATGCTACACACTCGGTTTGTCTTTTGATTGCTTTTAAGAGTTTTTTCTTTGCACAGTGATATATATGATATATCCCGCACCTCATTCGACGAGGAAAGGACCGACGATCCCTTCACCGGGAGTGACTCCTTTAGCAAAACTAGAAAAGCCTCAAAAACACTCCATTTTTAAAATCATTTGATTCTACAACGATATAAAGTTCATTACGCAAAAGGTTTTCTTAAAAACCTGTCGTAGCCCTCCGTCATCTCAGATAGGTAATAGTTAGTATTCGTGCTGCGGTAGTTTGGCATTCGTCAAGGCGTAGTGTACGGTAGCTAACTAGTATTTATCTGCTTGTGCATATGATGCGATTGGATTAGGGTATTTGTACGGCGTTGTTTGGCATTCGTCAAGGGTCGTGCGGGTGGGTTTAATTCGATCAAGAAATGTACGGGTTGAACTTGACTAGTGGACTATGGGTTGTTTGGCATTCGTCAAGGTCAGAGAACAATAGGGGCAAAATATTATCGGGAATTTCAAGTGTTGAAATTTGCAATGAGATTGCATACCTTCTATGAGATAGTTGGATCCCGATACCCGCTGCGAGTAAGAGTTACTCCTGGGAGAGTTTTATACATTACAATTAGCCGATCAAGTAGGTGTCTAGAAAGGTGTCAACGGGGTTACGCCTCTGGGAAAACGAGGTTTACATTAATTAGGTTCGTGCGAAAGCACGGGGGACCTCCCTCAAAGTACCGACACTGGCCTGGCTGAAAGATTGGCGAACTTGTAGTGTGTAATTAATCCCGGCTAGTCTTTCCTTTTAGGGTTTGAAGGAAGATTTGATAAAAAGCAGTGGGAGCCATCCTGATTAGATAAAATAATAACCAATCTATTCTTGCAAGAGCGCACGCAGAGTGTTTTCTTCTCTCTCTCTCCTGGTAGCGACCATGTCATGCCTTAATCAAGATAATAATACGGATTATTGACCGAACCCGCTTGTTATACTGAGCTGGGGAACATTGGTCCCGCTCCAACTTATAATTGTTATAAGACAGAGCAGGAAATTGGGGAATACCAGATTTCCCGTGCCGCCCAAACGAAGAGAGTGCATGCTGATGCATCATCTTCGGGTGTGTTCATTATACAGAACTGTTTCTCAGTATTCTTTACGTCCTGGGTATGTGATACCAGATCAGGATCCCGCATATGTAATTTGTTACAAGGGCTACAGAAAGGTAGAGAACTGAGAACGGGTGATAAGTTTCATGAGGCAGAAAACGGGGCAAGTGTTGCAACCAAGTCTGTTGGTCACTGTCACCCTGTATTCCAAATACTTTGATTCTGAACGAATGTTATTAGATACCGAACCTGATATACAAAATCATACCTATCTCTTTATTAGTAAGGAAATGATAAAATTTTGTATAGTTGGATAATGTTTTGAACATTTCCTATATCAAAAGTTGATCGGTTCAGGCACGTTATCTAAAAGCATTGATGTTCTAAATCAAACTACAGTTCTTAGTATACGGAACACACACAAGAGGAAAAGTTCAGAAATGAACGAATCCTTCTTAAGGCATTGTAGACTAGGTCAGATCAATACGACCCGACTAGCTGAAGTTACATTTAGATGTATATTTAAATCAGTTTGAATTTACATCTTCTGAAACTTGCCAGTCATGCCACAAAGATAAGATGATCATAGCTCCGTTTACTGGAAACAGAGAAAGAGTTAATGAACTCTTGGGATGATACATGTTGATGTATGTAGGTCCCCTGTCTACACATACCAGGACTGGTTCTTTATACTTCATTATATTCTCTGATAATCTCTCAAAATTCAGACCTATGTTCCTGTTGAAACACAAGTCCGAACCTTTTGAGATATTCACAGAATATAAGTTAGAAGTAGAAAACCAAAATACGGGTATAAGTATTATGTCCTATGATGAGATCAAGGAGGAGAATACTTAAGCACGGAAATTCCTGGACTATTCTAAAGGAGAATGAGATTCTTTCTCAGAATTACTCCTCCGTATACACCATAGCACGATGGTATATCGGGGCGGAGCAGATACACCCTATTGGATATGGTGTGCTCTATGATGAGTACTACTGAGTTACCTTTTTCCTATTGGGTGTTATGCACTTGAGAAGTTACATACCTATTGAATAGGGTTCCAATCAAATCAATTGCCTACCACTTCATATTTGATATGATAAGGGAAGAGCCCATCTCTTAAGTTAGTTAAGATTTGGGGTTGTCCGGCCTATGTCTGAAAGCAAAATCCGGACAAGCTCGAGGCAAAGTCTATAATGTAGAACTGGAAAGGTTCCAGCTATACAAACTGCAGCTGAATATTTGGTAGAACCAGTGGATTCAATAGTAACCAACGAACTTCAGCCTCTCCGCCGATCTAGTAGGGTTTCTCACCCACCTGAGAGATACTTCTGTTTCTCTATGACAGTGGGAGCGAGGGTTGCATCATGAGATGATGACCCAACTAGTTTCGAGCTGGCCATCAGGAGTGAGACTCTATAAGAATGGCTGGATGCTTAGCGATCTGAGATGGAATCCTTATACACCAACAAAGTATGGACTTTGGTTTCTATATCTGAAGGGTTAAATCCCCATCAGGAGCAAGTATATCTTGAGAAGATTACTTGGTGTAGATGGAAAAGTTGAGACTTTCAAAGCTAGACTTGTTAAAGGTTTTCTTCATCGACCAGGCGTGGACAATGATGAAACCTTTTCAAGTGTCTGTGCTTATGTCCATCCAGATCCTACTTGCCATGGCTACATACCATGACTACGATATCTGGCGGTTGGGTGCCATGACTGCTTTTCTAAATGATGTTTTAGAAGAGGACGTCTATAAGTACACAGCCAGAGGGCTTCGTAAACAGTGGGAGCAGCGGAAACGTGTACAAGATGCTTTATAAGATAAAGCAGGTATCGCGGAGATGGAACATCTGTTTTGATGTGTTAGTCAAACAGTTTGACATCATCAAAATGGTAGATGAACCTTGTATAAACAAAAAGGTAGTAGGGAGTATGATGACGATCCTCGTAGAGTACGTGGATGACATACTCTTGATAAGGAAAGGAGTTTCCTATGCTACGCTCGATCAATCTCCGCTTATCACAATGATTCTCCATATAGGATCAAAGTGATACCTACTAAATCCTGGGTTTTGGATCTATGAGATAGATCTAATTGGATGTTAGGATTCTCACTAGTTGTAGTGAGACGGTATCAACCGATCCTGGGGAGAATCACTGGAAGGGTTCCAGGGTGATAAAGACGACTGAATGTCAGTCACAGGCATTGTCTTTACGATCACTGGAGGGACGGTATGTTGGAAGAGTTCCAAGCTAGATACCGTGGCATAGTAGAAGATAAAGGAAGGATACATCGCTACTTAAGATACTACCAAGGAGGATGTTTGGGTGTATATTGGTTCATGAGATGAACTACGTTCCAACCATTGTGAGACAATGGAGTTGTGGCTTATGCCAAGGAACGTCCGTCCCATCAGTGATCCAGACATATTCTAAGGCAGTGTCACCTGATCATGGAGATGGTTGATCTCCAAGGAAATCGAGGTTTGGAGAGTAGACTCAGAGGACAACACAGCGGATCCACTCACAAAGGCCTGTTCCCAGAGAGAGATTTTTATGGGATGGTTGAGTATGAGATACTACAACCACTGCTATCAGATGGCCCTAGTGCAAGTGGGAGATTGTTAGTTATATGTATGCCTTAGAGGCCATTACTGTACATTGGATGTATATTGTAGTGGATGCTGGGACATATATAGGGAGGACTTTCTTGCTCGACATGATAGTATGCTATCTGGTTGCTCTTTACCTTAACGTGTATACTGATTGTCTCTCTGTTACATGTTGGTAAAGCCCTTAGGATGTGTACTTGACTACCTGGACTATGATGCGGATCATACTAGTGGGGACATGGTAGTCCATAAGTACATCCTTCAAAGTCCCTAGTCGTGGGTGTATCGAGACGGGGCATCGATATACCAGAGTAGACTAGCGTGTACCTTCTCGACCCATACAGATGGGCGATGGATGATCCCATATCCATTGGTGTTTGACATCAGAGATGATATACGGGTGCTCAGTAGAGATTGGGTACACTGGACGGACTCGCCGAGAACTCCCAGATGGTATTATACCTCACGTCAGATGGCAGTTCTCTGGTGACACTGGTACAGAGTAGTCTGTTGACCCGAGATCGTCATAGAGTCTTGTGTGGTTCCCACTGTGCTTTGATTTCCATCTTACCACGTCCAAGAGGGCGTGCAAAACGGTGGTTTTTGGGTACAGTCCCGAGTCACATGGAGGCAATGAGCGATAGGAAGGGATTCGTCTCTCCCGGTATAGGGGGTTGATGTTGCGCTGTGTGCGATTGGCTATAACAGGAAATCCCTGGCCAAGGTTGCTGAGATTTACTGGTAAGTGTTACCAGTAGTTTCTCGAATTGTTATAGACCTCATATCGACACGACTTATCAAGCTATTGGGGTCTGACGTTTACCACCCCTAGGCGAGATATGCGACATATCAGACGATCAGACCGGACTGTACGGTAGTGTTACTGGTTGGATTCACTGGAGTGTGAGCGGGCTTGCTCGTCGATCTTCAGATCGCTCAATACCCGGGTGGCCGTTACGTTTAGCAGACCGCTTGCGGCTTGTGGGTGTTTGATATGATCATCATCTGCTGCCGGCGTATTGACGAGTCTTTAGAGTCCTACACAGAGGTTTCCTGGCTCAAGCGAAACGAAATAGGAGCGCATATGAGATATGTGCGGGACCGAGAATAATGCGTGTATGTGATACCGTATTCTATTCTCGCGATGAATGTATCGAATGGTTGTATGCGATATAACCTATTTATCGAATCAAGGATTGATTCGATAAATCGATACATTGGATACTAGTCGGTTATATGCGATATGACCGGATCGTTAAATCAAGTGTTGATTTAATGATTTAATGCATAATTATATATTTGATATATTACTTTGCGTTAACTAGTATTGGTTCACTTTAAATGGTTTTTCTCACTCGGTTTGTGCACATTGTATATGTGATATACTTTTGTGCACATGATTGTATCATGTTTGATGATACATGTTTACTTGGTTAAGTGTAAAGAATTAAACCATGGTTATACATATAATTAGGGTTTTATTTTCCATTACTTATTTATTCATTTATTTATTTGTTTATACATTTTGGAAAATGAATGGAAAAGAGAAAAGAATGGTGGCTTTATTTGTTTGTTTGTTGAAGATTCATGAACCTTTGACTTAGTCACCATTCTTGTCTTCATTCTTAACCCTAACCATTTGAACAAACCATGGTTTATTCTCTACACTTAACTAGGGTTAGATTATGATAAGGATTCCTTTGTTTTTCTATTTGGATAATTATCATAATATCTTCTTCTTCTTCTTCTTCTTCATCTTCTTCACTTGAAGAAACCTTCACTTCATCAATGGTGGATTGATGAAATGAGTGAGAAATCCAAATCTAAAGTCTACCCACTTCCTATTTCTTCATCCTCTATCTCTTGCCAAGTAGTAGAGTGTGTTTTCTTCACAAGTTTCTTGACTTGGTGAAGTTGGAGCTTGATCTAGCGATGCCTCGACGTAGATCATCTTCGGCATGGACATCGACGACCTAGCTCGCCATTTCTCCGATGAAGCCGACGCTAGAGCCCGGGATTTGATATGGACAGCGGAGAGGACTTCATCACGGAGCCGTGGAGGTGGAGGACCGGATCTACAAAGGTTGTATCTCCATTCCTTTAGTTATTTTGTTAACTAGTTTCTTTTTCGCCTAGATTTCTATCCAACGATCCGTAGTTTAGAGTTTCTCGGCACCGTAAAATTTGAAATTGGCATGGTTGATGCCTTGTGAGACCTCATTAGGGTGCCTAGAAACCCTACAACTTGAACATCGCACTTGCATATGATAAAGCATCATATGTCCTTACAACCAAAGCCCCACCCGTCCCAGGACCTGAATCATCTGTCTCGGATAGGGAGATCCGAAAAACTTGGGATGTTGATTGTAATACGGCCAAGTGCCTCGCGCTCGCTTCTATGGACAATATCCATCAGAAGCAACACGAGAATATGGATGTACAATCCATCTTTCTTCACACAAAGGACTTGTTTGAAGAGCAATCTCGTACTGTGAGATACGAGGCATCTCGAAAGTTGTTTCAGATGCGAATGGCCCCAGGTACATTAGTAGGAGACCATGTTTTAAAGATGATTGGTCTTATAGAAGAACTTGAGGAACTGGGATGGACCATGGACAGTGAGCAGTATACAGATATTGTCTACAGTCTCTCTCCCCTGCCTTTGCTCCGTTCATAGTGAACATTAATATGAATGATTTAGAGAAATCATTACCTGAACTTCTCAATATGTTGAGAAGTGCAGAGAGCACGTTGAAAACAACAAAGACTCCCGCTCTGCTTGCTGGGCCCTCCTCCTCTTCATTCCCAAAAGCCAAGGCCAAGGGAAAGAAAAAGAAGAAGTCTATCAAACAGAAAGGTGGAGTTAAAAAGGTAAAGGGGAAAGACAAATCCGGGGCTGCGGGAAGCGGGAAAGGAGAATGTTTTTACTGCCACAAGTCAGGACATTGGAAACGCAACTGTGCTGTGTATCTTGCTGATCTCATGAAGAAAAAGCATGCTGATGCTTCCACTTCAGGTGTGTTAGTAACTGAAAACTGTTTTTCTTTAAACTCTGCATCTTGGGTATTAGATACCGGTTCTAGTTCTCACATCTGCAATTGTATGCAGGGATTGTGAAACAGTAGAGTTTTGAAGACAGGTGACCATACTCTGCGGGTTGGAAATAGTTCCAATGTACATGCTGTATCCGTGGGAGAGTATCATCTTGGGTTACCTTCGGGTTGTATTTTGGTTTTGAACCCGTGTTATTTTGTACCAAGTATGCTATGTAATATAATATCCGTTTCTTTTTTGGACAATGAAGGATATCATTTTGTATTGCAAAACAATGTTATGAACATTAACTTGAATCGAGAGTTGATTGGGTATGGTACATTAAATAACGGTATTTACGTCCTGAACCAACACACAGTTTTCAATATACAACATACTAATAAAAGAATGTTTTCAGATATAAATGAAGCTTTTCTTTGGCATTGTAGACTTGGTCATATTAATGAAACAAGACTAAACAAGCTACATAAAGATGGATATTTAAATCCATTTGAATATAAATCTTATGCGACTTGCCAGTCTTGTATCAAAGGTAAAATGACCAAAACTCCGTTTACTGGACACGGAGAAAGAGCTGTGGAACTCTTAAGCCTCATACATAGTGATGTATGCGGACCAATGTCTACACATGCTAGAGGTGGTTTTTCATACTTCATTACTTTTACTGATGATTTCTCAAGATTCGGACACGCGTTTTTGATAAAGCACAAATCCGAAGCTTTCGAGAAATTCAAAGAGTATAAACTTGAAGTAGAAAAACAAACAGGCTTGAGCATCAAGAAACTTCGATCAGATCGAGGTGGAGAATATTTAAGTACAGAGTTTTTAGACTTCTTAAAAGAGAATGGGATTCTCTCTCAGGTCTCTCCTCCTTACACACCACAGCACAATAGTGTGTCAGAACGGAGGAATCGTACCCTATTAGATATGGTACGATCAATGATGTGTGATGCTGAGTTACCACTTTCCTTTTGGGGGCATGCATTGGAGACAGTGATGTATCTATTAAACAGGGTTCCAACAAAGACCGTGTCTACCACTCCATATGAGATATGGAGTGGAAAGAGACCATCTCTTAAAAGAGTTAGGATTTGGGGTTGTCCGACTTTTGTAAAAAAGCAGAATCCAGACAAACTCGAGACACGATCGGTCATGTGTAAATTTGTGGGGTATCCAAAACATTCGTATGGATATCTATTCTACCACAAGGAGGAACAAAAGGTGTTTGTTGCTCAGCATGCCACATTTTTGGAAAATGAAATCTTTACAGACAGTACTGATGGAAATACGGTAGAACTAGAAGTGTTTCTAGAGACACAAATTACTCAGGACGAATTGGTTGAAACTGATGTTTCAGTAGAACTTCAAGAACCTCAGCCGCTCCAGAGATCTAGTAGAACTTCTCGCCCACCAGAGAGATGCTATGGGTTTCTCATTGATGGTGATAGAGAAGATTGCATCATGGATGATGATCACCCTACTAGTTTTCAGCAAGCTATCACGAGTGGTGACTCAGTGAAGTGGCTGGAAGCCATGAGATCCAAAATGGAGTCCATGTATACCAACAAAGTATGGACCTTGGACGTTGCGCCTCCTGGGATAAAACCCGTTGGGTGCAAATGGATCTTTAAGAGAAAGATTGGTATAGATAGACAGGTAGAGACCTTTAAAGCAAGGCCAGTAACGAAAGGTTTTCGTCAAAGACCAGGATTGGACTGTGATGAAACTTTCTCTCCAGTAGCAATGCTTAAATCCATTAGGATCCTACTTGCTATTGCTGCTCACTATGATTATGAAATCTGGTAGATGGACGTTAAAACTGCATTTCTAAATGGTGATTTAGAAGAGTGCGTTTTTATGAATCAGCCAGAGGGCTTCATTGACAGTGGGAGCAGCGGGAAAGCATGTAGATTGCTTAAATCCATTTATGGATTAAAGCAAGCCTCACGGAGCTGGAACATCTGCTTTGATGATATAATCAAAGAGTTTGATTTTATCAAAAATATAGATGAACCATGCATTTTTAAGAAGATTGTAGGGAGTACTGTCACATTTCTCGTATTGTACGTAGATGACATTCTCCTGATAGGAAATGATATTCCTATGCTACAATCGGTCAAACTATTCTTATCACAAAGGTTCTCCATGAAGTACCTGGGTGATGCCTCATGCATTTTGGGCATAAGGATCTATAGAGATAGATCCAAGAGATTATTAGGATTGTCCCAATCAAAGTACATAGACACCTTCCCAAAAAGGTTTAGTATGGAAGATTCCAAGCGTGGTGCCTTGCCTGCTTGTCATGGAATCACTCTCTCTAAGGACTTCTGTCCAAAGACTGATGAAGAGAGAGCTCGCATGAGCGTTATACCCTACGCTTCTGCCGTAGGATCTATAATGTATGCGATGTTATGTACTCTCCCTCATGTAGCTTATGCACTAGCTGTAGTAAGCAGGTATCAATCAAACCCAGGAGAGAAATATTGGATAGCAGTGAAGAACATTCTTAAATACTTGCGAAGGACTAAAGAATTGTTCTTAGTGTATGGTAATGAGGATCTCCAGATGGAGGCCTTTACCGATTCCAGCTTCCAAAGTGATAAGGATGACAGCAAATCTATCTCAGGGTTTGTATTTACCCTCAACGGAGGGGCGGTTAGTTGGAAGAGTTCTAAACAGGATACCGTTGCAGACTCTACGATGGAAGCTGAGTATATTGCTGCAAATGATGCTGCCAAGGAAGCCGTCTGGATGAGGAAGTTCATCGCGGAACTAGGAGTAGTTCCAACCATTGTTGATCCAATACCATTGTATTGTGATAATAATAGAGCGATGGCGTTAGCCAAAGAACCAAGATCCCATCAGAAATCCAGACACATCCTGAGGCGATATCATTTGATCCGAGAGATAGTAGATCACCAGGAGATCGAGATTCGGAGAGTAGACACAAAGGATAACACAGCGGATCCACTCACCAAGGCCCTTCCACAGCCGCAGCATGAGCGACTTTTTGAGATGTTGGGTATGAGATACGCCGATAACTGGCCTTAGTGCAAGTGGGAGATTGTTAGATATATGTATGCCCTAGAGGCTATTATATGTATAGTGGATGCTTGGACATATATATATGATTTTAGATGACTTTCTCGCTCAACATGATAGTATGTTATCTGGTTTACTTTATCTTGACATGTTGATTTGATCATGCTTTTATTCATTTGCACATGTTGATAAAGCCCTCAGGATATTTGCTTGACTACTGTGACTATGATGCAGATCATACTAGTAGGGCATGTGTAGTTTATAAGCATATCCTTGAACTGTTCCTAGTCGTGGGTGAATCGAGAAGGGGTATCGATATTCCAGAGTAGACTAGCTTATACTATTCTTGTCCCATATGATGGGCGATGGATGATCTCATATCCTTCTGGTCAGGAGACACCAAAGATTGTATGCGGGTGCTCAGTGGAGACTGGGTACACTTAACAGACTCACAGAGAACTCCTATATGGTATTATATCTATCGTCGGATAGCAATTCTCAGGTGACACTGGTACAGGTTAGTCTGTAGACCCAAGATCATCATAGAGTCTTGTGTGTCCTCCAACTATACTTTGATATCCACCCTACCACGGCTCTACTGAGTCGTGCAAACAGGTGGACTTTGGGTACAGTCCCGAGGCTCATGGAGGCGATGAGCGATAGGAGGGGTTTCGTCTCTCCCGGTATTGGGAGTTGATGTTGTGCTATGCTCGATTGGCTATAACAACAAGTCCATGGCCAGGGCTGCTGAGATTTACCGATAAGCGTTATCAGTAGTTTCTCGATCTGTTATGAGCAATACATCAGCATGACTTATTGAGTTATTGGGGTCGACGATTCCATCCCTAGACTCGATATGCAACATATCTGACGAAGAGACCAGACTGTACGGTAAGTGTTGCCAGTTGGCTCGACGGGAGTTTTGACAGCTTCGCTGGTTTTCTTCTGATCGCTCAATACCCGGGTGGCCGTTACGTTTAGCTGACCGCTTGCGGTTTGTGGGTGTTTGATATGATCATCACCTACTGCCGGCGTATTGACGAGTCTTAGAGTCCCACAATGAAGTTTCCTGGCTCAGGCGAAAAGATGTGATGTGCATATGAGATATGCGTGGGGACCCGATTAAATACAGATATGTGATACCGTATATTAATTTTAAGTCCACGGTAGCGCTCCGGCCGTCTAACAGACGCCAAATGCAGAACGAAAACTTTTTACAACTGACGCTATCGCGTACTATAACCCGGATCTGCCATTAAAGCTAAACTAACAAACTACAAAGTGGATAGAAACGTTATACCGAATGATCCGAGTCCTTCGGTCTTCAACCATCATCCCACGCTTGTTGCAGCTGCTCCGATCTCCTCGATCTCCAGTCTTGTCGTCCAGGTGGCACCACGTCGACGGATCTTTAAACGGGCTCCCGCCTCTGAACCGAGGCAACTCGATCATCAAGTTTTCTAAAAGAGACGACCAAGATGAAGTAGAGAATGAGTAGAACACTTTGTCTCGTTATGTCCAAAGTCACGGACGAACGGTTATGGAAGTTGCCTTTTGGATCGGATGAAATGAGAAATGAGACTGTCTAATTTCCGTGAATCCAAATCTATCATAATCTTTTTTTCCAATCACAACCATGAGCATCAAGAGGAGGGGAGGGGGCCGGCCACTTATAGAAAGGGAGGGAGGTGAGTGTAGGAGGGGGAAGGTGAACACAAAGGAAACGATCAGCAACAAATATCTTAGCATCAACTATGAAAGCATTTAAAGCAAACCAATCACAATTAACCTAGTCACCTTGTCATTAAATGCACCATTAATGACCTAATGACTCACAAGCCTTATCACCCTCTCTAGAACCTTCTAGAACACTAACTCACCTCTTCAAGAAAAGATAAATCCACATTTAACCGAATGTTAAATACGGCTGATAGAAAACTGAAAACTGGCAACTTCCAAAAGTGATCCTGAAACGAATTTCAGGATAACCCCGTAATGGTATAAACATACCCGCATTTGTATTACGACCGAATACAAATGCATCTGAGACAAAGATATTATATCTACACGGTATAATACTGGGTTCCGGCTTAAACCAAAGCCTACCGGTATTATCTGCCCGAAAAACGACACGTGCGAAAACATGTTAGTGTATATGCCCTAGAGGCCATTACTGTATCATACTGGTTTGTATATTACTTAATGGATGCTTGGGATATTCACCTTGTATATACAATCTTGCTCAAAATAGTAGTATGCTACTTGGTTTGTTTCTACTTCAATGTGTACATGTGTTTATTTTTGTATATCGCCTATACACATTAGTAGAGACCTTAGGATCTTTGCTTGATTACCAGCGATGTGATGGCCGTCACACGTGTGGGGCTGGGTAATCTATAAGCACATCCTTATGCAGGTCCCTGGTCGCAGGACTATCGAGACAGGGCATCGATACTCCGGAGTAGACCAGCGCATGCGCTTCTCATCCCAGTGTGGGAGACGGTCTATCCGACGGCCGTCAGTACGTCGTACTTGAGATAGTATGCGGGTGCTCGTTAGGTTACGGGTACACTGGACAGGACTCGTCGGGAACTGACTAGTTGGTATTATACCTATCGTCAGTTATCAGTTCCCAGGTGACATGAGTACAGCTTAGTCCGCTGACTTGACACTGTCATTCCGCCTCGAGTGTGTTCCCACTGTACTTTGATCACTACCCTACCACGGCTCAAAGGAGTCGTGCAAACAGGTAGTGGTTGGGTGCAGTCCCGAAGCACTTGGAGGCAGTGACGGTTAGACAGGATTCGTCTCTCCCGGTATTGGGGGTTGACATCGCGCTGTGTCTAGGAGAGCCATTACACGAGTAGTCCCTGGCCAGGGCAAACGAGATATACTGGTAGGTTTCCAGTGTTATCTCAGGTTGTTTTGGGCTTCGCTCCGGCACGACTTGTACCGCTATTCGGGGACTGACGTTTACCGCCCCCTAGGCCCGCCATGCGATGTATCAGACGAACAGACCGGACTGTACGGAGAATGTCACACTCAGGCTCAGTAGGAGTTCAGATGGGTTTCGCCTCGTCGGTCTTCTTGTCGGCACTGCCTGGGGACCGTTACGCACAGCTAGTGCCGCTTGCGGTCTGTGGTTAAACCCACTGCCAGCGTAGTGTCGAGTCTTTAGAGTCCCACACAGAAAGCTTTTCGCCTTTAGGAAAAAGAGTAGAGGTCGCATGGTATTGCGACAGGTCGCATGGTTTTGCGACAGGTCGCATGGTTTTGCGACAGGGTTCGATCACATCCGTGCACTTGTGCACGTACAGTGTCCGGACAGTTTACACTAGCGGGCTTTGGTTTAAGCCAGATCCTAGTGTACCTTATGGGATTGGATTTATCCAGTTTGCATTCGTGTTCCTCGGAACGCGGATGCGGGTGTGTATGCACAGTTGACAGGGAGGCAGAGGCAGCGGATTCTCATTAGGGTTGTTGACAGTTGACCGTTGACTATTTGACTTTATGCTCAACCCTAATGAGAATATGATATGTGATTAACTATTATATTAATTAAGTATTATGGTGATATGGTTGTTGACTTGTTGACTTTTGTTGACTTGTTGACTTTGTTGACTTGTTGACTTTTGTTGACTTGTTGACCGGTTGACTAGGCTTGACTAGTTGACCATCATGATAACCATAGCCATCATTTCATGGCAAAGACTTTTGTTTACTTGCTCATTTGTGTAAAATGAGTGCATGAAATGATATGGTTATGGTTGCTTCAAACCATCACATAAGACTTTTTTGATATGATGAGTTATGATCACTTTGGATTATGAGAGGGTGAAAGACAAAAGAGAGCCTCATTCTTTCTTGCTCATTCTCTCTCTTGTTCTTGAGCTCTCCTCTTGCTCTCACCCTCAACCTCTTGCTCCCTCTCTTGATCTATGGTTCTCTTGTCTCATGAGTTGAGAATCAAGAACAATAGATAAAATCCCATTCTATTTCTTCTCTACTCATTCTAGTTCACTAGGTTTAGCAAACCAAGTGAACTAGTTTCTTCAAAGAACGAAGAAGGAGCTAAAGGTTGGAGCTTTCAAGTGGATCTATCTTCGGCGTACGGAGACGACGAGAAGGAGCCATCGGACCACCATCGGAGCTTGAAGAGAAGGAGTTCAAGACAAGCTAGGTATAACCCCCTAACCGAGTAGCTAGAATCTCTTAGTTAGGATGTTAGATAGATGTTTAACCAAGATCCGGGTTATAGGTCCATGTTACCATCTTTAAGAAAATCGTTTTTTACCAAATTCCGCATTCCCGAAAGTACCGGGAGAGGTAGCATGGAATTACAGTGGTATCAGAGCCAGGTTAAACTCTATCTAACATGTTAGCAAGTATCTAGAAGATCGATCAACGCAAAAGTCCCGAAACGAACCCCGGAATTTTAAACTTTCTGTCAATTTTAAAAGTGCTGGAAAACTTTTTTGAAATACACCAAAAATCGACTCAGGCTTTTTTAAAGAAACTGCAAAAATTTGGGCCCATGACTCGATCAAAGCGCCGCGGTTCCACGGCGGGAGCGTTGCGGGAGCACGCTCCCGCCGCGGATCCGCGGCCGAGTTGACTCGGTCATGGGTTTTATTTTTTGCAGTTTGCTAATTGGGGTATTTTGGGATTTTTAGCATCTATATTTTCAACCCAGATTTTCCAGAACGAAAATTTTATTTTGGGGTCCCGAAAATCCGTATTTTTGATCGAACTTCTAAAAGACTTGAGCTAACGGGTTTTTCTGTAATGTGATATTTGTATTGAACGTCTACTAATCGCTATATGTCGATTAGTGGGGGTTATACAAATCTGTGATCTGTAATGTGCTGGAATGTGTATATGAATATGTTGGATTGTCGCGGGTGAATAGCCGGGGGTTGTGAGACGAGAGTTTTCTTTTCTTTCAATTCATGTAAATTTGTAAATTGATGTAATAATTATTTGTGTGGCCGCACAACCGGGTCGGGGTTGTAGCCGTCATTGTATAATTTCTTTTTACTGTTTTTGCTCCTAGGATAGACCCATGGAGCGGGTGCACAAACTACCGGGTATGCCGAAGTGTCGAGTGGCCTACTCATAGGAGATGAGGGAGGTTACTACGCTTCGGGTACTTGGCGGGTATTTTGCCGCACCCGTAGGGGTCTTGGGTGGGGTATTTGGCTATTCACCGCGACCGTGTAATTTGTCTTTCGTTACAGGCTCGTGCGAATTACAGATTCCTAGTATATCCAATGTATTCATCTGTGATCTGAAATGTTTATCATTGCAGTATATCTATATATGATATTATTTAGGCGTTGCTTATGTTTTACAGACGCGCTAGCCCAGCCCCCGCTCTGTCGTTAGTTAAGTAACCTAACGAGTAATGACGGGGCCCCATGGCGAATGCGAATGGCATAAGCGTACGTCATATTTTGGTTGTTTTCTGCAATGGTAGGATTAAATGATGGGACGCATTAAAAGAACTAATGCAAGAATATCACGCATTAAAAGAACTAATGCAAGATAATAAACCAAGTTAAAGTCGTTGGAACACTTTCGAAAAACCACTCGGTTCTTTTCAAAAACAACTTTTAAATAGGAGCTTGAGCCACTCCTTTTAAAAGCTATCTCGTTCCATCGACTATATCAAGTTCACTACGTTCACGGTTTTGCCAAAACCATCCGTAGCCCTCCGTCGTTTCACATGAATAGTCAATAGTATTCAAGCTGTGTATGTTAGCCAAAGTCAAGGCACAGTGATTGGTAGCTATTGGGTATTCATGTGTAGCATAGATAGATGCGTTGGTTTGGGACAGTCGTACTGCCATTTTGGCCAAAGTCAAGGGTAGGTACGGATGGATCCAAATTAACCTGGATAATGACGGGTAGAACTTGACATGTAACTTATGATATTTTGGCCAAAGTCAAGGTCATAAGAGCATGGGGCAAAAATCCACATCGGGAGTTTCATAAGTACTGAAACTTGCTAGATTTGCATACCATTTGGAGTGTGATGATTCTGGTAGGATTCCTTCAGTTTCGTCATGCGATGATATTTGGATCCCGATCCTACTGTGAGTATATGCTACTCCTCGGGAAATTTCTCACTTAACGATCAATGCTATAAACCTAGTAGGTGCCTAGAAAGGTGTTAGCGGGGCTACGCCCCCAGGGAAAAGAGGTTCTTTAATTAAGGAACTTCGCGAAAGCGTTGGAAAACCTCCCTTGAAGTACCGACACCGGCCTGGCTGAACGGTTAAGCAAGTATTGTACGGTGGGATTGATCCTGACTAATTCTTCCTTTATGGTTTGAGGAGGGATTCGAGAAACAGTGGGAGCCATCCTGTTTAGACAAACTAAAAACCACTCTAAACTTGTAAGAGCATCATGCTGAGTGTTTCTTCTTCTCTCTCCTAATTGCAGCGACCAATCAACATGACTGGACTTAAGTTACTCCTAGATAAAAACAAACTGACAGGGCTAAACTACAAAGATTGGCTCAGGAATGTCAAGATAGCAATCACTTACGACAAGCTGGGGTATCTTCTTACCACCAAAGCTCCCCCTGTCCCTGGTCCAACTTCCAGCGTCGCGGATAAGGAAATCCGCAAGACTTGGGAGATTGATAGCGCGAAGGCCAAATGCCTCCTGCTTGCTTCGATGGACAACGAACATCAGAGGAGGCATGAGAATATGGACATGGAATCCATATTGCTTCATACAAAAGAACTGTATGGAGAGCAATCTCGTATCGCAAGATACGAAGCGTCGAAAAAGTTATTTTCGACAAGAATGGCCGTCGGATCATCAGTAGCCGAGCACGTGCTAAAGATGATCGGCTTCATTGAGGAGCTCGCTGACCTAGGGATCACATTGGAGAGTGAGCTATATACGGATATAGTTCTCCAGTCCCTTCCTTCCACTTACGCCCAGTTTATACTGAACTTCAACTTACAAGAAAAAGAGGTTGAACTTTCAGAGCTCCTCAACATGCTGAGGAGCGCAGAGGGCACCCTACAGAAAGGTAGGGATACATCCACTTTGTTTGTAGGAGGATCATCTTCTTCTAGGTCCAAGGCGAAAGCCAAGGGAAAGAAGAAGAAGGCCCCCGCCAAACCAAGGGGCGGTGTTAGTAAAGTGGATACGAAGGGAAAAGGTAAAGCAACAAAGATAGCGGGGAAGCTTGTGGATAAGGAAGAATGCTTCTATTGTCATAAGAAAGGACACTGGAAGAATGATTGCAGGGCCTGGAAGGCCAGAACACAGGAATTGAAGCAGGTTGCAGCTTCAGCTTCAGGTGTGTATGTTATTGAAAACTGTCTTTCAATAAACTCTACTTCCTGGGTATTGGATACCGGATCAGGATCTCATATCTGTAATTCTTTGCAGGCGTTGAGAAACCGTAGGGTTTTGAAGGCAGGTGACATGACCCTCAGAGTTGCGAACGGAGCTAGCATGGATGCTAAAGCCGTGGGGGACTATCACCTGGGAATGTCAGATGGACATGTTTTGGTTTTGCGTAATTGCTTTTTTGTACCCAACGCAACTTGTAATATCATTTCTGTATCTTTAGTTTCTAAAGAAGGTTATGAATTTGCGTGTGTAAGTAATGTTGTAAACATTCACCTTAATCAAGTTTTGATTGGGTCAGGTACATTGAGTGATGGTATATACGTGTTAAACCAACCACAGATTTTTAATGTCCAGAATACACACAAGAGAAAGTCTCCAGAAATAAATCAGACTTTCTTATGGCATTGTAGATTGGGTCACATCAATGAGAGAAGGTTGACGAAGTTACATACAGAAGGGTATTTGAATGCGTTCGAATATCAGTCGTATGCCACTTGTCAATCCTGTCTCAAAGGAAAGATGACAAAGACTCCGTTTACTGGACATGGAGTAAGAGCAAGCGAGCTCTTGGGACTCGTACACAGTGACGTGTGCGGTCCAATGTCTACACATGCCAGAAGCGGACATTCTTACTTCATTACTTTTACGGATGACTTCTCAAGGTACGGTTATGTCTTCTTGATGAAACATATGTCCGAGGCCTTTGGAAAATTCCAGGAGTATAAGAATGAAGTAGAGAAACAGACCGGCAAAAGTATTAAGATTCTAAGATCGGATCGAGGTGGAGAATACTTAAGTGCCGAGTTCCTGGACTATTTAAAAGAGAACGGAATTCTCTCTCAGCTTACTCCTCCATACACCCCGCAACATAACGGTGTATCGGAGAGACGGAACCGCACCCTATTGGATATGGTACGGTCCATGATGAGTAACGCTGAGTTGCCGCAATCATTCTGGGGATATGCGCTAGAATCAGCCGCATACCTTTTGAACCGAGTTCCCACTAAGACTGTGCCTACTACGCCATTTGAGATGTGGTGTGGGAAGAGACCCCATCTTAATCACATTAAGATATGGGGAAGTCCAGCTTTTGTCAAAAAGCAGCATGCGGACAAGCTCGAGGCACGCTCAGTACTGTGCAAGTTTGTGGGATATCCAAAGAATTCCAAGGGATATTTCTTCTACTGTGAAGAGGAACAAAAAGTTCTTGTTTCTCGTCATGCCCACTTTCTAGAACACCAGTTCATAGAAAAAGAAATAAGTGGGAGCGCAGTAGAACTGGAAGAAATTCCAGAACCACGGACTATTACTGAAAGTTTAGTGGAACCAGAGGGTTCAACAGAACAGGACATTCCTACGCCGCTCTGCAGGAGTAGTAGGCAGTCTCATCCGCCCGAGAGATACTACGGTTTTCTCATAGACGGGGATAGAGAGGATTGCATCATAGAATATGATGAGCCTACTAGCTTCCAGCAGGCCGTTCAGAGCGTTGACTCAGTGAAATGGCTGGATGCAATGCGGACCGAAATGGAGTCCATGTACACCAACAAGGTATGGACGTTGGACATTGCTCCAGACGGGGTAAAACCCGTAGGATGCAAGTGGATCTTCAAAAGGAAGATTGGTGTAGATGGACAGGTTGAGACCTATAAAGCTAGGCTGGTAGCAAAGGGTTTTCGTCAAAGACCTGGCTTGGACTATGACGAAACCTTTTCTCCAGTAGCTATGCTGAAATCCATTCGGATCCTTCTTGCCATTGCTGCCTTCCACGATTATGAGATCTGGCAAATGGACGTAAAGACAGCTTTTCTAAATGGAAATTTAGAGGAGTGTGTCTATATGGACCAACCAGAGGGTTTCATTCAGAGTGGGAGCAGCGGAAAGGTGTGCAAGTTGCTTAAGTCCATCTATGGACTAAAGCAGGCGTCGCGGAGTTGGAACATCTGCTTTGATGAGACGGTCAAAGAATTTGGCTTTATCAAAAATCCAGATGAACCATGCATCTATAGTAGATTTGTAGCGAGAACTGTAGTATTCCTCGTTTTATACGTGGATGACATTCTCTTAATAGGAAATGACATTCCTATGCTACAATCTGTCAAGGGGTTCTTGTCACACAGGTTCTCCATGAAAGACCTGGGTGATGCCTCATACATTCTGGGTATCCGGATCTACCGTGACAGATCCAAGAGGATATTAGGACTATCACAGTCCAGGTACATCGACACCATACTGAAGAGATTCAGTATGGAAGATTCCAAGCGCGGTAACCTACCGGCTTGTCACGGGATCACCCTCTCTAAAGAGATGTCTCCCAAGACTGATTTGGAGAGGGATCGCATGTCTATTATACCCTACGCTTCTGCGGTAGGCTCTATAATGTATGCGATGTTGTGTACCAGACCGGATGTAGCTTATGCACTGAGTGTGGTAAGCCGGTATCAGTCAAACCCTGGGGAGAAACACTGGATAGCGGTAAAGAACATTCTCAAGTACCTGAGAAGGACTAAGGAGATGTTCTTGGTGTATGGCGGAAAAGACCTCCAGATCGAGGCCTTTGCTGACTCCAGCTTCCAGAGTGACAAGGATGATTCCAAGTCCATGTCGGGTTTTGTCTTTACCCTCAATGGAGGGGCGGTGTGTTGGAAGAGTTCCAAACAGGAAACCGTTGCAGACTCGACGATGGAAGCGGAATACATCGCTGCATCTGATGCCGCAAAAGAAGCTGTCTGGATGAGGAAGTTCTTGAAAGAACTTCAGGTGGTTCCGTCCATTGTTGATCCAATACCTCTGTATTGCGACAACAACGGGGCTATAGCTTTAGCGAAGGAACCCAGGTCCCATCAGAGATCCAGGCACATCTTGAGGCGGTATCACCTGATCAGGGAGATCGTGGATCGCCAGGAGATCGAGGTTCGGAGAGTCGCTTCAGAAGATAACACTGCAGATCCATTCACCAAGGCCCTGCCCCAGACTCAGTTCGAGCGGCTGATCGAGATGATAGGTCTTCGATACGCCAGTACATGGCCTTAGTGCAAGTGGGAGATTGTTAGTGTATATGCCCTAGAGGCCATTACTGTATCATACTGGTTTGTATATTACTTAATGGATGCTTGGGATATTCACCTTGTATATACAATCTTGCTCAAAATAGTAGTATGCTACTTGGTTTGTTTCTACTTCAATGTGTACATGTGTTTATTTTTGTATATCGCCTATACACATTAGTAGAGCCCTTAGGATCTTTGCTTGATTACCAGCGATGTGATGGCCGTCACACTAGTGGGGCTGGGTAATCTATAAGCACATCCTTATGCAGGTCCCTGGTCGCAGGACTATCGAGACAGGGCATCGATACTCCGGAGTAGACCAGCGCATGCGCTTCTCATCCCAGTGTGGGAGACGGTCTGTCCCACAGCCGTCAGTACGTCGTACTTGAGATAGTATGCGGGTGCTCGTTAGGTTACGGGTACACTGGACAGGACTCGTCGGGAACTGACTAGTTGGTATTTTACCTATCGTCAGTTATCAGTTCCCAGGTGACATGAGTACAGCTTAGTCCGCTGACTTGACACTGTCATTCCGCCTCGAGTATGTTCCCACTGTACTTTGATCACTACCCTACCACGGCTCAAAGGAGTCGTGCAAACAGGTAGTGGTTGGGTGCAGTCCCGAAGCACTTGGAGGCAGTGACGGTTAGACAGGATTCGTCTCTCCCGGTATTGGGGGTTGACATCGCGCTGTGTCTAGGAGAGCCATTACACGAGTAGTCCCTGGCCAGGGCAAACGAGATATACTGGTAGGTTTCCAGTGTTATCTCAGGGTGTTTTGGGCTTCGCTCCGGCACGACTTGTACCGCTATTGGGGGACTGACGTTTACCGCCCCCAAGGCCCGCCATGCGATGTATCAGACGAACAGACCGGACTGTACGGAGAATGTCACACTCAGGCTCAGTAGGAGTTCAGATGGGTTTCGCCTCGTCGGTCTTCTTGTCGGCACTGCCTGGGGACCGTTACGCACAGCTAGTGCCGCTTGCGGTCTGTGGTTAAACCCACTGCCAGCGTAGTGTCGAGTCTTTAGAGTCCCACACAGAAAGCTTTTCGCCTTTAGGCAAAAGAGTAGAGGTCGCATGGTATTGCGACAGGTCGCATGGTTTTGCGACAGGGTTCGGTCACATCCGTGCACTTGTGCACGTACAGTGTCCGGACAGTTTACACTAGCGGGCTTTGGTTTAAGCCAGATCCTAGTGTACCTTATGGGATTGGATTTATCCAGTTTGCATTCGTGTTCCTCGGAACGCGGATGCGGGTGTGTATGCACAGTTGACAGGGAGGCAGAGGCAGCGGATTCTCATTAGGGTTGTTGACAGTTGACCGTTGACTATTTGACTTTATGTTCAACCCTAATGAGAATATGATATGTGATTAACTATTATATTAATTAAGTATTATGGTGATATGGTTGTTGACTTGTTGACTTTTGTTGACTTGTTGACTTTGTTGACTTGTTGACTTTTGTTGACTTGTTGACCGGTTGACTAGGCTTGACTAGTTGACCATCATGATAACCATAGCCATCATTTCATGGCAAAGACTTTTGTTTACTTGCTCATTTGTGTAAAATGAGTGCATGAAATGATATGGTTATGGTTGCTTCAAACCATCACATAAGACTTTTTTGATATGATGAGTTATGATCACTTTGGATTATGAGAGGGTGAAAGACAAAAGAGAGCCTCATTCTTTCTTGCTCATTCTCTCTCTTGTTCTTGAGCTCTCCTCTTGCTCTCACCCTCAACCTCTTGCTCCCTCTCTTGATCTATGGTTCTCTTGTCTCATGAGTTGAGAATCAAGAACCATAGATAAAATCCCATTCTATTTCTTCTCTACTCATTCTAGTTTACTATGTTTAGCAAACCAAGTGAACTAGTTTCTTCAAAGAACGAAGAAGGAGCTAAAGGTTGGAGCTTTTAAGTGGATCTATCTTCGGCGTACGGAGACGACGAGAAGGAGCCATCGGACCACCATCGGAGCTTGAAGAGAAGGAGTTCAAGACAAGCTAGGTATAACCCCCTAACCGAGTAGCTAGAATCTCTTAGTTAGGATGTTAGATAGATGTTTAACCAAGATCCGGGTTATAGGTCCATGTTACCATCTTTAAGAAAATCGTTTTTTACCAAATTCCGCATTCCCGAAAGTACCGGGAGAGGTAGCATGGAATTACAAAACATACGTGCATTTTCCGAACCTTGTCATAAACCCATACGGCCTCTACAACGTTTCGCCCGAACTTGGGAAAGTGTCTGTGGGGGACTCTAATGAGTCATCAACACACTGGCACTGGGTATAACCTCTAGCACATCAGAGGTACAAGCTGTACGTAACGGTTGCCTATGTATTGATTGGAAGGGAAGCTGACGAGCGAACTCATCCATAAACCCTACTGAGCCTGACAGTGACAATGTATATACAGTCCGGTCCATTCGTCTAAAGAGTATCGCATATCGAGTCAAGGGTGGTGGATAAGGTCAGACACCTAATAACGCGATAAATCGTGTAGGCGTGAAGCCCATCACCACCTGAGAAACTACTGATCCAAATCAGTAATTCTCAACTATCTCGGCCGAGGATTCCTAGTGATGGCCACCCGTGCACTGCGCGACATCAACCCCCAATACCGGGAGAGACGAATCCCCGACGATCCGCTCACTTGCCTCCAATGTGGCTCGGGACTGTACCCAACTAAAACCTGTTTGCACAACTCCTTTGAGCTTGGTAGGGTAGTAATCTAAGCACAGTGGGAACTCATACGAGACAAATGACGATCTCAGGTCGATGAACTAACCTGTACACATGTCATCAGGGAATTGCCATCTGACGATATGTATAATACCAACTAGCAGATTCCCGGCAAGTCTTGTCAGGTGTACTCATAACCCAATGAGCACCTGTATACATCTTAGGTGATCCAACTGACACCAGTGGCTTGTAAGACCGGCCACCGCCTCTCGTCGGGGTCTCGACTGTATACACTAGTCTACTCTGGAGTATCGATGCCCTATCTCGAAACTCCCACGACTAGGGACACTTTTAAGGATATGCTTACAGACCTCAGCTCCCACGTATATGATCGCCATCATACTGCTGGTAGTCAATCAAGAATCCTATGGGCTCTATCATCATGCAATAGTGAACTAAAGCATGTATACGATGATAAAGACAAACCAGATAGCATACTATCATCTCGAGCAAGACTGTGATATCGGTATAGGTCCTTCCTCAATCATTGCAATCACGTACCTGCGATCCAATAATTGACTTTGAGGGTACTATCTCCAACAATCTCCCACTTGCACTCAAGGCTAATTATTGCGATGTCACATACTCACAGCCCGTGTGATACCGAATATCCAACTCCTCTACTAATAATTTTTACAAAGCTAGTTTGTAAAACTCTTGTGTTCGAGAAATAGCCTCAGTGAGTGGATCCGCCCTGATGTTTCTTTCTATGTCTCTCTTAATCTCAAGTTCGCGGAGAAAGCCATCTCTCGAATCGAGTAATACCTGTCTTAGAATATGTCTGGATATCTGATGGGACATAGTTCATCAATGAACTCTAAATCCAAACTTCTTAGACTGTATCGATAACTGAACCTAATCAGTATCCAGCACCATGCCTCCCACAGTATCCTCTTGGACCACCTGTCCATAATACTGTCCCTTGTCAGAGGGAAAACTATAACTGTGACAATCACTCTGTCATCCATGTCTCCTTAGAAGCCTGGAATGATAACCGTCTCCCGAAGGAGGCTGCCGTCATCAAATTCGTAGAACATGCACTTATGTTCTATAACTGCTTCCTTTTGTTTCTTCAGGATTGGATTAATGTAAACTTATCGCATCAAGTGCAAAAACAACATCTGGTGTGGTACTTGACATCTCATGATCGACTCAATTGCCTAAGCAAGTGATCTGCCAATCATGTACATCCCTCTCTCCTTTAGTCTGTAAGACACCTTTAGAGAGGGTGACTCCATCACCTGTAGGTATACTACCATGCCAGGAGTCATCTATTCTAAAATACTATTAGAATACTGTCAAAGTACCCTGATTGGGAAACTATCCAATACTAGATCTAAAGCCATACATCTAGTAACCAGAATGTTTAATATTATATCCATGTCCTTTCTGGAGAAACAACTGTGTGACGACCAAAGTACGACCAATTGTAGTACAGGAATTTTACTTCCTACTCTGTGTATGTCATCCAAATACCAGGACATCACACTCTACTACCTTCTCAACAGATCCATCCCCTATTCTGATGAAGTCAAACCCATGACCGTCTTATCAAAAATAGATGATCTTATCTCCGCTATATTTGCTCAAGTCTATAAATAGACATAAGCTACTTGCCCACTATGCTTCCGCTGCTCCCACTGACTACGACAACCCTCTGGCAGAATAATATATACGTACACTTCTAAAGCTAGTTTAGAACGACGCTATACTTATCCTCCTACCGGGTCTCATAGTCTGGAACAACAGTAGTGTCAAGTCGGGTAAACAAGAACCTCCTTGTCACCGTCCTTGAGGCTACCGGAGTACCTCTCGGGTGTCTGAGGTTGCCCACCATATCTACGGAGTGGCTATTGGAATGTCAAACCTGATTGAATATATAGGTCCTATTAAATTTTCCGTAATCGTTTGCGGTTCTGGAATTACTTCCAGTTCTACCATACTCCCACTACTGTTTTCTGAAAAAATCCATTTTAATAAAACTGTGGCGAGTTAAGAACAATATCACTATTGATCTTTCAGATGGTAGAAATGTCAACCCTCGTCAAAACCAGGGTCAACCCATAAACAGCCATTACAGAAACGCGCCTTGAGTTATCCAGTGTCTGGTTTTAAGCATAAGCTGGATATCTCCCCGTACCTTAGCTTCGTTAAGATATGAACCATTCTATATACAATATAGAAATAGAGGCACTAATTTAATTGGAACCAGATTCAAATTATGCAGCTGTCTCCAGTGCATATCAACTTAATGGAGAGAGGCTAATCAGCATTACACTACTTAGTAATCCATCCAATTATGAGTAACCTGAAAGAGAAACAAGTTTCTCAAAACCATTACTATCATCTGAATACCAATCACAAGAATCTGTATCTTCAATCTCTTTAAAGAATACCGATACTTGTGATACCTGGTTCTCCACTATATTTTTATACCCACAACTTCTCAAAACTTAGACATTGTATTTCTACAAAACACTTGTCTAAAAACTAGAGAAGTCACAAGTAAACAGAACATAGTATGAGGACCTACCCCTTTGTCCTTACGGACACTGAACATACAATACTCTGTATAAGTCCGCTGAGTTGAATAACACAAAACCTGTGCATCGTAGGTTGAAAACTGTACTCAGGCGATTTCCTCAAATATCACCAATTACAACGAATTCCGATATAATGAGGATGATCACCTAATTCCCAACAACTTACTCCTACTCATCATCTGTAAAACTATACAGATATGAGAATATAAAACCTGGTAAATACATACCCTGGAGTGAGTATCTAATCGGGAAATCAGTTTTCCTTTTAACAATGCGCAGTGAAATTGAAACATTAAAATGTTTCGTAGGGGTATCCTGGTATTCTTAGTAATGCCTCTTCCATAATCCTTTTCATGACTTTAACCGTATATCTCTTTGCCACCTCTCCAAATCATTTTATTTGTCTTTATTCATTTCCTTCTGTACACCCTTTTAGGCTAAGTGGTTTTCTTCCTTCCCAACCGTTTGGCACCAGCTTATGGTTTGGAAGAAGACTATCCAGTAAGCATAATAGGTGTACCCTCCTCAACCTAGGAGTACTCGTATCTTGAAAGAAGGTGATGATAAAAGACAATCTGAATAAAACCTTATTCTATTTCTCCCGAACTGGAGAAAAAGCAAAGGTGAAATAGGAGTGGCGATGAAGTACGCGGTTTGGTCGTGAATGATAACAGTCGCAATTTACTTTGCCTCTTTCTAATCCCTTTATTTTGTCTTTAGTTATTACGTTCTGTACACCCTACTTAGGCTAATTGGTTTTCTTCATTCCCTACCTTTCGGCACCAGCCTATGGTTTGGAAGAAGACTATCCAATAAGCATAATAGGTGTAACCTCCTAAACCAAGAAGCCCTCGCAACCTGAGAGAAGGTGATAATAAAAGACAACTGAATAATCAATTCTATTTCTCCTGAACCTGGATCCATCCTCGAAGTAGTACCTTCGAGTTCGTATATAACCATACGATGGATCTATCCAATGGAAGTGGATATCCGTAGTAATACAGGGCGTTCTGAGAAATGCAAAGGGCAAAAGAAGGAGCGGCAATGACTTATGCAACTAAGACAATCCAAACGCCGAAATTTTAAGAAGGTTCGGTCAACTTGGTCACTGAGTCATAGCCTAGGGTCGGTCAAAGGTCGCTGCCAAAAAGAGAGAGAGAAAAGAAACACTCTGCGTGCACTCTATCCTAGATCAGAATGGTTATCACTTTATCTAATCAGGAAACCTCCTACTGTTATCTCAAATTCTTCTCCAAACCTGAAAGAAGAATTAGTCAGGATCACCCGAAGAGTAAACCAACTCATGAGTGGGAATCAGGATCCAACTCTCATCGCATGATAACTTGATTGAAGCCACTCAAGTTATCACACTCCAGAAGGTATACGCATGCTTGGCAAGTTTCCTGTATGTTTGAAACTCCCAATATGATTTTTGCCCCATGCTCTTATGATCGTGACTTTGGCCAGCCCATCATAAGTCACATGCCAAGTTCTACCCGTCATTGCCCAGGTTAATTTGAACCCACTTGCACATGCCCTTGACTTTGGCCAACAAGGCAGAACGACTGTCCCAAACTAACGCATCTATCTATGCAACAGATGAATACCCAGCAACTACCAAACACTATGCCTTGACTTTGGCCAAACAAACATAGCCTGAATACTACTGAATACCCAAAAGAAATGACGGAGGGCTACGGCTGGTTTTTGGCGAAAAAACGTTTAACGTAATGAACTTGATCTCGTTGAAGGAAACTGATAGCTTTTTATAAAATATAGTGGCGAAAAGGTTTTGCTAAAGAGATCACTCCCGGTGAAGGGATCTCGGTTCTTTCCTCGTGGAATGAGGTGCAGGATATTCTAACTGAATACCGCGATGCAAAGCAACTTGTAATCGACTATATTGAAGTTATTACCCTGACGCAAACTTCTGCCCAAGAGGTCAATCCCGGTGAAGGGATCTCGGCCCTTGCCTCATCGAATGAGGTGCGGGATATTCTAACTGAATATCACTATGCAAAACAAAAGTAAACATCTTTGTAATAATATCTTTTAAAATTTATTCCAACAACATCAAATATAGGTTTGTTTTACTTGCATTGATAAGAATCAATGCATTCCCATCATTTAATCACACCAAAAAAGAACGAAAATAAAATGTACGTATATGCTATCCGCATTCGCCACTGGGTCCCGTCATCACCCGTTAGGTTACTTAACTAACGACAGAGCGGGGGCTGGACTAGCGCGGGTGTACAACATCTAATAGTATATACCAATATACAATAATCGCTCCAGGCGTGATAATATGCAACATTACAGAAAAGTAATA
Organism: Agapanthus africanus; assembly: GCA_030015575.1. Taxonomy (NCBI): domain Eukaryota; kingdom Viridiplantae; phylum Streptophyta; class Magnoliopsida; order Asparagales; family Amaryllidaceae; genus Agapanthus; species Agapanthus africanus. The sequence goes on from JASDDO010000029.1 coordinate 226,145,862, forward strand.
AGCATCACAGAACAATACAGATAATCTGGGATCCCCGGGTTTCACAGAGCCGCTGCTGAAACCTGACGTTCCCCTGGTCGTGTGGATAACCTGTGCAATGAAACCTAGACCCCTACGGGTGCGGCAAGTTACCCGCCAAAACCTGAAGCAAGGTAGTCCCCACAGCATAGTGAATGGAACACCCGGCACTTCACGGAATCCGGTAAATTGAGCACCCCTCCTTAGGTCAACCTGTACCCCCTACGAGTGCGGCGAATAGTCTGCCAATTCTAGAGTGAGGTCCCTTTGCCTCTCAAAGCCATGAGATACGGACCCGTTGCCCTCCAGAACCCGGCTATCCATGCACTCCTTCGCGGGATAAACCTAGTACAGAAATAAAAATATGTACAACGGGTACATCGATCTCGACCCGGTCGTGCCCCAAAAGAATATTATACAAACAGGCAGTGACGGCAGTCCACATGTTGGACGCTCGCCCCGCAATATCAAATGTACAAATAAATCCAAACTGCACTATCATTGCACCCTGCTATCCACCACGACATATCCGCAACATCACAGCACAACACAAGATCATCAACGCGAATGTCACGTTCGCAAACCCGTCTAAAAGAACTATAGCAATTAAACGAGGTTTACCGATCAAATGACATTCCCGGTCGGAGATATAAAGTAAGTACTGCATACTAAAAAATTTAAAATTTCGATCGACCAAATTTCCCGAAGTGGGCCCCACGTACTTCTGCTGTACAGTAACAAAATCTGGGCTCAAAAGAAATATTCCAAAACCCACAAATTCCCAAAACAAGCTCACTGCAAAAAAATGGATCACTGTTCCGACATAACGGCCACGGTTCCGCGGTCAAACCCTAAGTTTGACCGTGGATCCGCGGCGTTACTGTAGGATCACGTGCCCATTTTTCTGACGTAGGCTTCAAAAACCCTGCTTAATTTTCTGACATGATCAAAATAATTTTCAGACACTGTTGAAAATTAACAGAAACTTTGAATTTGGAATTTGCGGTTTTCGAAAATCCGTTCGATCAATATTTTAAACGTGTTAGCGCAAATTAGTATAGCTTAATAGTGAGGCTCTAATACCACTGTAAGTCCACGGTAGTGCCCCGGCCGTCTAACAGACGCCAAATGCGGAACGAAAACTTTTTACGACTGGCGCTATCGCGTACTATAACCCGGATCTGCCATTAAAGCTAAACTAACAAACTACAAATTGGGTAGAAACGTTATACCGAATGATCCGAGTCCTTCGGTCTTCAACCATCATCCCACGCTTGTTGCGGCTGCTCCGATCGCCTCGATCTCCAGTCTTGTCGTCCAGGTGGCACCACGTCGACGGATCTTTAAACGGGCTCGCGCCTCTGAACCGAGGCAACTCGATCGTTAAGTTTGCTAAAAAAGACGACCAAGATGAAGTAGAGAATGAGTAGAACACTTTGTCTCGTTACGTCCAAAGTCATGGACGAACGGTTATGGAAGTTGCCTTTTGGATCGGATGAAATGAGAAATGAGATTGTCTAATTTCCGTGAATCCAAATCTATCATAATCTTTTTTCCAATCACAACCATGAGCATCAAGAGGAGGGGAGGGGGCCAGCCACTTATAGAGAGGGAGGGAGGTGAGTGTAGGAGGGGGAAGGTGACCACAAAGGAAAAGATCAACAACAAATATCTTAGCATCAAGTATGAAAGTATTTAAAGCAAACCAATCACAATTAACATAGTCACCTTGTCATTAAATGCACCATTAATGACCTAATGACTCACAAGCCTTGTCACCCTCTCTAGAACTTCTAGAACACTGACTCACCTCATCAAGAAAAGATAAATCCGCATTTAACCAAATGTTAAATTCGGCTGATAGAAAACTGGAAACTGGCAACTTCCAAAAGTGATCCTGAAACGAATTTCAGGATAACCCCGTAATGGTATAAACATACCCGCATTTGTATTACGACCGAATACAAATGCATCTGAGACAAACATATTATATCTACATGGTATAATACTGGGTTCCGGCTTAAACCAAAGCCTACCAGTATTATCTGCCCGAAAAACGACACGTGCGAAAACGCACATGCATTTTCCGAACCTTGTTATAAACCCATACGGCCTCTACAACATTTCGCCCGAACTTGGGAAAGTGTCTATGGGGGACTCTAATGACTCATCAACACACTGGCACTGGGTATAGCCTCTAGTACGTCAGAGGTACAAGCTGTACGTAACGGTTGCCAATGTATTGATTGGAAGGGAAGCTGACGAGCGAACTCATTGATTGGTAGAGATTCTGCGTGTTCAAGTTTAGTTAATTACCGCAATCAAAACGGTTTCGCTTGTAGCTAGCCGGTTGAGTACGGGTTGTCCGCAGGGAGATGGGAATCTTTTTCTATGTGCTTTAACGAGTTAAGTCCAATTTTCCAGATTTGTTTGTGATTATCTAAGTGTTAAAATGATATGTAAAGAGAGATTGTTAGGGTTAAGATTAGGTTAGTTTGAGTTAGGAGTCGCTCACTTCTTTCGTTGCCACTCTTAATATCGGTGTTACGGTAATCGGCAACAACGGGGATTAGCACGACTAGGAAGGAACTTGCGAGTATAAGCTAGGCTTTCCAACGCTTAAGTTCTTCCTTTTGGTGCTTGTCCGTCCATTCTTGGCTCTTAGCTATAACCTCCGGTTAATTCAACAACAACCGGTCTCACTACGGAATCACCGCTATCATGTAGGATAGGGTGCCGTAGGGAGCGGATTGTAGTTCAATTAACGGGTGTCGATTTAAAATGTTGGGCAAGGAAAGAGTGAGAGAGATTTCCTTCTCTCAAACTTCCCTTATCCTACCCTAACAAGTATGGAAACTACTCACACATCATAATGAAAAGAAAACAAAACAAAGAGGAAGATAGAAAGAAAGAGATTAGAAGATAACAACTAGCTATTTGCGACCTCACCTTGGCAAGGATCAAGTGTAAGCATCATGGTTGTTTTAAGGATAAAGAAAAAGAGAAAAAAAGAATCAAGAAATAACAACAACTAAGTTAACAAATGAAAATTACAAGCATTTAACATAAGAGCAAGACAAGTACGATAATAAAATGAACTTCTTTATTCATCATTCTTCACTCACAAAAGCTCACTACAAGTTTTTCAATGGAGAAGAGATGAGAAGAGGAAGAAGAACAAGTATTCTAAAACCTAGAAAAATACAAGATTATGCACCCTTGGCTTCACAAGGTTCTGGGCTATTTATAGGCTGGAAAATAAAAACCTAGGGCAACATTCAGAACTAACGTGAAATGACCAATCTGTCCACAAAATTTGGACACTTGCCGCCACCATACGGCCGCGGAACCGCGGCCTAAGCCTGCTTATGCCGCGGATCCGCGGCCCTTTAGTGGAGTTAGGTGTCCAAATTTTGTATGGTTCCCTGGTTTGCTGAGCCCATGAGTCTGGTATATATCTTTTCTCAGATTTTCTTCATGAATTTTCCAGAATTTCTGTTGAGCAAAAGGTGATTTGATGTGGATCTTTTTGTCATGATTTCCTCGAGCTTCGTGTTGATTTCTTGGATCTTGTGTTGCCATTGAGCCTTGTGCATGAAAACGACATTGATTTGCCATTTTGTCTCTTAAACTGGTGTGTGGCAACAGACGGATAAAGAGCGGAGACCCGTGTTTTATCTGTGAATGGCAGGAACACGGATTTTGTCATGTTTTTCCATGAATTTCATCGTTTAGAGCCGAGAACCTGTATCCTGTAATTGACTAGCAAACACGGCTCAAGAGTACCTACCGTTATGCAATGTGATAAAAATTGGGCGGTATAAAAATGCAAAAATCTGATATGAACAAATACCCCCAAACTTATCATTTGCTCCTCCCGAGCAAAGCCAATTTATTCATAAAAAATTTCCTAACCTCACTTTTGAAGGGAACGCGATTGCACTGAGCATGTGCAACAAGCCGTTAAACCTCTAGGTATCCCTAGTAGGAGGAGTGTTGTCTCCTGAGGGTTTTCAGCGGATACTACCCACAAAATCCGGTCAAGCTAGTTTTGCAAAATAACTATGATTCAAACCCTAAAGTTTTGTTTCAGAAAATAACAATTCTATGATCCCAAGTCTAGATTATCAAACCCTTATTTTTCACACCTCGCTTCTTATTTAACTACAGATTTTATATGTCTTTACGTGCAGTGAAAATAGTGTCGTTAAGTTTCAGAAGGATCGAATAAAGTCATCATATCATACAATAAGTCCAGATAAAAAAATTTTAAAAGGATCACATAAGTTTTATAAAGAGTTAAGAATTTTTCAAGTTTCGTTTTCCAGTAAAGTTTCAACTTTAGAATTTCTATCTTCCTTAACAGGAAACTAGGTCTTATTTTTCACTCCGCCTTTTTCTTGTTTTCATTTCATACACACCTCTGTCAACGTGCAATAGTCTTTATCATAGAATAAAACCTTCATATCTCCGCTAAATTTTTTTTATAAAAGCCTGTCTTTTATCAAGATTATTCTCACACAAAGAACCGTTAGGAATTTTAACTCGGAGAGAACACATGCTTGACTTTGTTTTAATCTGGACTTTCTAGGCTTCTTAGCGAGCTTTGGGCCAATGCATCCAAACCAGTTGGCTTTAGGGCATTAGGTGTAGAAACACCCCAGCGGACTTAATTACTTAAGTTACCTAGGTCCAAAAACAAAAGACAGTTTGGCGTGAAAATCATGATGATTTAATTCGAACGGAGATATAACCGGCAGTTCAATTATTTTTTTGGATAAAAGACGTGTTTAGTGGGTTCGGGGTGTAATCATTCCAATCAAGTTCCAGATGGGTTATTTTTCAGACTTAGTTCCAATTAAGGCATCAATAACATTCCTTCATATTCACTTACTTCATAAACTATTCTTGATATTACTTATTTCAGAACAAACCTATTTGATCCTCAGAAAATCATTTATCCATTAAAAAGTTTTTAGACATAAAAGACTTGTCATCTAATTTCCAAAACCCACGACACGTGTAGTGTGATGTAAAGACGTATATCAGCTATAGTTAATTTCAAAGGAGAGTTATCTTTCAGGTTTTCAAAATCTAAACATAAGATTTAGTTATTCTTATCTAATCAAACAAAACTGTCGAAATGTTGAATTAGAGTCCTCCCACTAGCTAACTTGACAAAAAAGTTTTTATGTTTTTAGAAAATTTTCTGATTTTTATGGATTTTATGGATTTTAATATGCAGATGCAAAATATACATATGAATGCGAAGGTAAGAAACGCGTACCGAGCGTACCCCCAAACTTAAACTGGACAGTGTCCTCACTGTCATTGCATGAAGAGATCATTTGAAGGGTCAAAATTGTGGGTTAGCGATAAAAAAAAAATTGTTTTTTTTGTTTTTTATTTATTGTTTTTGTTTTTAAGAAAAAGAAAAAGAAAAAGAATATCCACAAAAATGTACAAAATGGTATATACCTACCCCCAAACTTATTTGGAACAGTGTCCACTGTTCTTGGCTGGATAACCGAAGTTTGGAGGTAGGCAGAGGAAGATTATGCAGGGTAAACCGGCTCCTGTAAGACCAGGAGCTCCTCTGTTGGTTCGGCGCTAAAGTACGGTTTAAGTCGGTGTCCGTTCACTTTAAAAAATAAACCGTCCTTCGGATTCTCCAAATCCACAGCGCCATGCGGATACACATTCCGCACAAAATACGGCCCTTTCCAGCGAGATCTGAGCTTTCCTGGATGGAAGTGTAGCCGGGTGTCGTAAAGCTGTACCTGATGACCAGGTACGAAGGTTTTGCGCAAAAGGTGTTTATCGTGAAACACCTTCGTTCGATTCTTAACGACAACCGCGTTATCGTAAGCCTCATCCCTAAGCTCGCTCAATTCGTTCAACTGCAGCTTCCGATGGCTGCCCGCATCTTCGAGAGACAGATTCAGCTCCTTTATTGCCCAAAATACGCGATGCTCTATTTCGACAGGTAGGTGGCAGGCTTTTCCATACACAAGCCGATAGGGAGACATGCCAAGGTCGGTCTTATAAGCGGTTCGAAATGCCCAAAGGGCATCAGTGAGTTTCAGCGACCAATCCTGACGGTTCTTGGAAACCGTCTTCTCCAGTATCTGCTTGATTTGCTGATTTGAAACTTCGGCCTGCCCGCAGGTTTGGGGGTGGTAGGGCGTAGAGAGCTTATGATTAATGGAAAATTTCCGCATCAAGGCCTCGAAAGTCTTATTGCAGAAATGACTTCCATTGTCGCTAATGATCGCTCGGGGGTGCCCAAAACGGGAGAAAATGTTTTCTTTAAGAAACCTAACAACAACCTTGTTGTCGTTAGTCCGGCTGGGCACAACCTCGACCCATTTAGAGACGTAATCAACAGCAAGAAGAATGTACAAGTTCCCGAAAGAGCTGGGAAACGGGCCCATGAAATCTATCCCCCAAACATCCAAAATCTCCACAACCAAGATTGGTTGGAGCGGCATCTCGTTCCTCCGGGATATCCGGCACAAGTGTTGGCACCGGGAGCAAGTCTTGCAATAGTCATGAGCATCTTTGAAGAGTTGTGGCTAGTAGAAACCACATTGCAAGATCTTCTCAGCTGTCTTTCTGGGGCCAAAATGCCCGCCACACGCTTGATCGTGGCAAAATGACAGCACACTCTTGAATTCCTTGTCAGGGACACACCGACGAATAATCTGGTCAGGACAGTACTTGAACAAATAGGGTTCGTCCCAGTAAAAGTGTTTTACTTGGGATAAGAAGCGAAACCTGTCCTGACTTGACCATTCAGTTGGTAGTAATCCCGTGGCCAAATAGTTCACAATATCTGCGAACCAGGGTTCGCAAGATACTGTCAAGAGCTGTTCATCCGGAAAACGTCGTTGATCGGAATTGAAAGCGAAGGCGAAGAAGGAAGTCGTGAGAGATGGTCGGCAACTACGTTTTCACATCCTTGTTTCTCCTTAATGACAAGGTCAAACTCTTGAAGCAAGAGGATCCAACGTATTAACCGAGATTTTGCATCTTTCTTCGCAAAAAGATGGCGCAGAGCAGAATGGTCTGTGTAGACAATGACTGGAGAACCGATGAGGTAGGGCCTGAACTTTTCTAAAGCAAATACAACAGCTAGGAATTCATTCTCAGTTGTTGTATAATTGAGTTGGGCATCGTTCAGGGTTCGGCTTGCATAATAGATTACGTATGGCATCTTGTTTATGTGTTGTCCAAGGACAGCACCAATGGAAAAGTCGGATGCATCGCACATAATCTCAAATGGGTGTGTCCAGTCAGGAGAAGAAAGAACGGGAGCAGAAGTGAGTGAGCTTTTCAATGACTCGAATGCAGTCACACAGCTCGAGTTGAAGTCGAATGGCGTATCCTTGGCCAGCAAAAGAGTCAAGGGCCTAGCAATCTTGCTAAAGTCCTTGATGAACCGTCTATAGAAACCGGCATGGTCAAGGAAGGCTCGGATATCTCTGACGCATCGGGGAGGAGGTAGATTGTGTAGGGTTCCTAGGCACCCTAATGAGGTCTCACAAGGCATCAACCATGCCAATTTCAAATTTTAACGTGCCGAGAAACCCTAAACTACGGATCGTTTGCTAGATGTCTAGGCGAAAAAGAAACTAGTTAACACTTAACTACAAGAATACGGAAATACAACCTTTGTAGATCCAGTTCTCCACCTCCATAGCTCCGCAATGAAGTATCCTCGCTGTCCATGTCGAGATCCGGGCTCTTGCGTCGGCTTCATCGGAGAAGAAGCGGGCTAGGTCATCGACGACGTGCCGAAGATGATCTACGTCGAAGCATCACTAGATCAAGCTCCACCTTCACCAAGCCATGAAAACTTGTGAAGAAAACACACTCTACTACTTGGCAAGAGGTAGAGGATGAAGAAATAGGAAGTGGGTAGACTTTAGTATTGGATTTCTCACTTGTTTCATCAATCCACCATTGATGAAGTCAAGCTTCTTCATGTGAAGAAGAAGAAGAAGATGAAGAAAGAATTATGATAAGTTAATTCAAAATAGAAAATAAATTGAATACTTATCATAATGCAACCATGGTAAAGTGTAGAGACTAAACTAAGGTTAAGTGAATGGTTAGGTTAGGTATGAAGACAAAAATGGTGACTAAGTCAAAGCTTCATGAAGCTTCAACATATATCCAAATAAAGCCACCATTTTTCTTTTCATTTTCCAAAAAGAAAATAAATAAATAAATGAATAAATAGATATGAAAATGAAAACCCTAACCATTACATAACCATGGTTTAAACTTTACACAAAACACAAGTTAGCATGCATCATCAAACATGATACATACAAGTGCACAAAAATATATCACATATACAATGTGCACACCCGAGTGAGAAAATCCATTCAAGGTGAACCGATACTAGTTAATGCAAAGTAATATATCAAATATATAATTATGCATTAAATCACTAAATCAACACTTGATTCAATGATCCGGTCATGTCGCACATAACCGACTGGTATCATCAGTAACAACTTATCGAATCAACACTTGATCCGATAACCTGGTTATATCGCATATAACCGATCAATGTCACATCCCGAGAATGAAATACGGTATCACATACACGCATCATTCTCGGTCCCGCACATATCTCATATGCGCTCCTATTTCGTTTCGCTTGAGCCAGAAAACCTCTGTGTAGGACTCTAAAGACTCGTCAATACACCGGCAGCGGATGATGATCATATCAAACATCCACAAGCCGCAAGCGGTCTGCTAAACGTAACGGCCACCCGGGTATTGAGCGATCTGAAGATCGACGAGCAAGCCCGCTCACACTCCAGTGAATCCAACCAGTAACACTACCGTACAGTCCGGTCTGATCGTCTGATATGTCGCATATCTCGCCTAGGGGTGGTTAACGTCAGACCCTAATAGCTCGATAATCGTGTCGATATGAGGTCTACAACACTTCGAGAAACTACTGGTAATACTTACCAGTAAATCTCAGCAACCCTGGCCAGGGATTTCCTGTTATAGCCAATCGAACACAGCGCAACATCAACTCCCTATACCGGGAGAGACGAATCCCCTCCTATCGCTCATTGCCTCCATGTGACTCGGGACTGTACCCAAAAACCACCATTTTGCACGCCCTCTTGGACGTGGTAAGATGGAAATCAAAGCACAGTGGGAACCACACAAGACTCTATGACGATCTCGGGTCAACAGACTACTCTGTACCAGTGTCACCAGAGAACTGCCATCTGACGTGTGGTATAATACCATCTGGGAGTTCTCGGCGAGTCCGTCCAGTGTACCCAGTCTCTACTAAGCACCCGTATATCATCTCTGATGTCAAACACCAATGGATATGGGATCATCCATCGCCCATCTGTATGGGTCGAGAAGGTATACGCTAGTCTACTCTGGTATATCGATGCCCCGTCTCGATACACCCACGACTAGGGACTTTGAAGGATGTACTTATGGACTACCATGTCCCCACTAGTATGATCCGCATAATAGTCCAGGTAGTCAAGCACACATCCTAAGGGCTTTACCAACATGTAACAGAGAGACTATCAGTGTACACGTTAAGGTAAAGCGCAACCAGATAGCATACTATCATGTCGAGCAAGAAAGTCCTCCCTATATATGTCCAAGTATCCACTACAATATACATCCTATGTATAGTAATGGCCTCTAGGGCATACATATAACTAACAATCTCCCACTTGCACTAGGGCCATCTGATAGCAGTGGTTGCAGTATCTCATACTCAACCATCCCATAAAAGTCTCTCTCTGGGAACAGGCCTTTGTGAGTGGATCCGCTGTGTTGTCCTCTAAGTCTACTCTCCTAACCTCGATCTCCCTGGAGATCAACCATCTCCATGATCAGGTGACACTGCCTTAGAATATGTCTGGATCACTGATGGGACGGACGTTCCTTGGCATAAGCCACAACTCCATTGTCTCACAATGGTTGGAACGTAGTTCATCTCATGAACCAATATACACCCAGACTGCCTCTTTGGTAGCATCTTGAGTAGCGATGTATCTAGCCTTTATCGTTTAGTATGTTACGGTATCTAGCTTGGAACACTTCTAACATACCGTCCCTTTACTGAGGGTAAAGACAATGCCTGTGACTGACACTCAGTCGTCATTATCACCCTGGAACACTTCCAGTGATTCTTCCCAGGATCGGTTGATACCGCCTCACTATAACTAGTGAGAGTCCTAACATCCATTTAGATCTATCTCATAGATCCAAAAACCCAGGATTTAGGAGGTATCACTTTGATCCTATGTGGAGAATCCTTGTGATAAGCCGAGATTGATCGAGCGTAGCATAGGAAACTCCTTCCCTATCAAGAGTATGTCATCCACATACTCTACGAGGATCGTCACCATACTCCCTACTACCTTTTTGTTTATACAAGGTTCATCTACCATTTTGATGATGTCGACTTCTTTGACTAATCCACCAAAACATATGTTCCAACTCCGCGATGCCTGCTTTATCCTATAAAGCATCTTGCACACGTTTCCGCTGCTCCCACTGTCTACGAAGCCCTCTGGCTGTGTACTTATAGATGCTCTCTTCCAAATCATCATTTAGAAAAGCAGTCATGACACCCAACCACCAGATATCTTAGTCATGGTATGTAGCCGTGGCAAGTAGGATCTGGATGGACTTAAGCATAGCTACTTGAAAAGGTTTCATCATTATCCACGCCTGGTTGATGACGAAAACATTCAACAAGTCTAGCTTTGAAAGTCTCAACTTTTCCATATACACCAAGTAATCTTCTCAAGATATACTTGCTTCTGATGGGGATTTAACCCTTCAGATATAGCAACCAAAGTCCATACTTTGTCGGTGTATAAGGTTTCCATCTCAGATCGCTAAGCATCCAGCCATTCTTACAGAGTCCCACTCCTGATGGCCAGCTCGAAACTAGTTGGGTCATCATCTTATGATGCAATCCTCGCTCCCACTGTCATAGAGAAACCGAAGTATCTCTCAGGTGGGTGAGGAACCCTACTAGATCGGCGGAGAGGCTGAGGTTCGTTGGTATCTACTGAATCCTTTGGTTCTACCAAATCATCTGCTGTTGTTTGTATAGCTGGAACATTTCCAGTTCTACATAACAGATCTTGCCTCGAGCTTGTCCGGATTTTGCTTTTAGACATAGACCGGACAACTCCAAATCTTAACTAGCTTAAGACATGGGCTCTTCCCTTTCCATATCGCATATGAAGTGGTAGGCAACTGATTTGATTGGAACCCTTATTCAATAGGTATGCAGCTTCTCAAGTGCATAACCCCTTGAGGAAAAAGGTAACTCAGTAGTACTCATCATAGAGCACACCATATCAAATAGGGTGTATCTGCTCCGCCCCGACATACCATCGTGCATTGGTGTATACGGAGGAGTAATGCTGAGAGAGAATCTTATTCTCCTTTAGAAAAGTCCAGTATTTCCGTGCTCAAGTATTCTCCTCCTTGATCACATCAAAGGATATAATACTTATACCCGTATTTTGGTTCTCAACTTCTCGCTTATATTCTGTGAATATCTCAAAAGGTTCGGACTCATGTTTCAACAGGAACATATGACTGAATCATGAGAGATTATCAGAGAATATAATGAAGTATAAAGAATCAGTCCTGGCATGTGTAGACAGGGGACCTTACATACATCAACATGTATCATCCCAAGAGTTCATTAACTCTTTCTCTGTTTCCAATAAACAGAGCTATGGTCATTTTATCTTTGTGACATGACTGGCGAGTTTCACAAGATGTAAATTCAAACTGCTTTAAATATGCATCTAAATGTAACTCAGCTAGTCGGGTCGCACTGATATGACCTTGTCTACAATACCTCAAGAAGGATTCGTTCATTTCTGAACTCCTCCTCTTGTGTGTGTTCCGTATACTAAAGAACTGTAGTTTGATTTAGAACATTAATGCTCTTAGATAACGTGCCTGAACCGATCAACTTTTGATATAGGAAATGTTCAAAACATTGTCCAACAATACAAAATTATATCCTTTCTTTACTAATAAAGAGACTGATATGATTTTGTATATCAGGTTCGGTATCTAATAACATTCATTCAGAATCAATGTATTTGGAATACAGGGTGACAGTGACCAACAGACTTGGCTGCAACACTTGCCCCGTTTTCGGTCTCATGAAACTTATCACCCGTTCTCAGTTCTCTACCTTTCTGTAGCCCTATGTAACATATTACATATCTGGGATCCTGAACTGGTATCACATACCCAGGACATAGAGGATACAGAGAAACAGTTCTTTGTAATGAACACACCCGAAGATGATGCATCAGCATGCACTCGCTTCGTTTGGGCGGCACGGGAAATCTGGTATTCCCCAATTTCCTGCTCTGTCTTATAACAATTATAAGTTGGAGCGGGACCAACGTTCCCCAGCTCAGTATAACAAGCGGGTTCGGTCAATAATCCGTATTATTATCTTGATTAAGGCGTGACAAGGTCGCTACCTGGAGAGAGAGAGAGAAGAAAACACTCAGCGTGCGCTCTGTTAAGAATAGATTGGTTATTATTTTATCTAATCAGGATGGCTCCCACTGCTTTTTATCAAATCTTCCTTCAAACCCTAAAAGGAAAGACTAGCCGGGATTAATTACATACTACAAGTTCGCCAATCTTTCAGCCAGGCCAGTGTCGGTACTTTGAGGGAGGTCCCTCGTGCTTTCGCACGAACCTAATTACTGAAAACCTCGTTTTCCCAGAGGCGTAACCTCGTTAACACCTTTCTAGACACCTACTTGATCGGCTAATTGTAATGTATAAAACTCTCCCAGGAGTAACTCTTACTCGCAGCGGGTATCGGGATCCAACTATCTCATAAAAGGTATGCAATCTCATTGCAAATTTCAACACTTGAAATTCCCGATAATATTTTGCCCCTAGCTCGCTATGACCTTGACGCATGCCAAACAACCCATAGTCTGCTAGTCAAGTTCAACCCGTATATTTATTGATTGAATTAAACCCACCCACACGACCCTTGACGCATGCCAAACAACGCCGTACGAATACCCTAATCCAATCGCATCGTATGCTAGCAGATAAGCACTAGTTAGCTACCGTACACTACGCCTTGACGCATGCCAAACAACCGCAGCACGAATACTAACTAGTACTTATCTGAAATGACGGAGGGCTACGACAGGTTTTTCTGAAAACCTATTGCGTAATGAACTTGATATCGTTGTAGGATCGAATGATTTTAAAATGGAGTGCTTTTGAGGCTTTTCTAGTTTTGCTAAAGGAGTCACTCCCGGTGAAGGGATCGTCGGTCCTTTCCTCGTCGAATGAGGTGCGGGATATATCACATATATCACTGTGCAAAGCAAAACACTTAAAAGCATTCAAAAGACAAACCGAGTGTGTAGCATCTGCCAGTTATTGCTAAAGGAGTCACTCCCGGTGAAGGGATCTCGGTCCTTTCCTCATCGAATAAGGTGCAGGATATATCACATATACCTCTGTGCAAAGCAAGAACTGTAGCTACCCGTTTTATTTTGAAATTCGATTCTACAACATCTTAGATTTCTTTTCTTTCATTAATCTCATTAATGAAGTCCCATCATTTAAATTACCTAAATATCACAGATAAATACGACGTACACTTATGCCATCCACATTCGCCTCGATGTCCCCTCGTGCACCGTTAGGTTAGGTAACTAACGGCAGAGCGGGGCAGGGCTAGCACGGGTGTAAAACATAAGTAACGTCTATATAATATATCATATATACTATATACTGTATCCATCACAGAACATCACATGATCACATCACAGATATCGCAGCAGAAGAAACATATGAAATATTGGATATACTAGGACGTCCGTGTTTTCAATACGAGCCAGTATAAAATACGGATTCCAATGTCGCGATGAATAGCCAAACCCACACCCCTAGACCCCTACGAGAGCGGCAAGCAACCCTACCAATTCTAGAGTTAGGAGACCCGGACTCGACTCCTCGAGTTGGTCTCCCACTGGACCCTAGAACCCGGTTACTTGTGCTCCCCTCCTTGGTTCTATCCTAGTGCGGAAAAGTAAATAATATACAAACGGTGACATCTTCCGCAACCTGGAAGTGCCCCAATAAAAGAATATTACATACAAGTTTTTACATGAATGAAAATGAAAAACACTCATCTCACATAAAAAACCCCGGCTATTCAAACACGACGATCCAATATAACATACCCAGCAACACATAACATCACATGTCATCAACGTAAGTAAACATGCTATCCCAATTGTCGTTGACATATAGCAACGAAACCGGCGATATCACATATTACACTTACGGTCACAGAAAAGAAAGTGTAAAACTACAACAGTTGGAATCCGCAACCACCTCAGACGTCACATGCCTGACCAAATGAATTTCTTAGACATCGCATGCCAAACAATTATAAACCCCGCATTTTAGTCTCAAAATCGAAAACACTTTTCAATACCAAGTCGGGCAATTCAACAGGATTCCCGACAATTTGATCGAATGCTCGTCGCAAACTTCAGTAGACGGCCGCACCCCCGACGCCGTCGACGAAGTGCACCAAGGCGGAACACCGCTACCGCGAGCACCCGAACAGATGCTTTCGGCGACGGGGTTCTCCTACAGTCACTTCGTCAGGGCTATGGAGTGAGGCTGTCTATTAAGTTTACCCGGCGAGTATCCGCGTACTCTACGTGATTGCGACGGACTTTTGATCACATCAAAATTCCGTGGCAACCGATCAAGTGAGACTAAACTGCTATGTTTATAACATTCATTCAGTTATCACATAACTACTTGTGAATTCCAATTATTGTATCCCATTCCAAATAAACCGAAAATGTTAAACTTTCCGATTGAACAGTCGAATACCCAAGTTTTCCCGATACAGCTCAACACATGAAACAAGTCTAATAACATTCAGTTCGTGCCTCGGTACCAACGGTCCAGCCGTAGAAGGGTCAAGCCAACGCCTCACATGTGGCACGCCGTACTGCCCCAAACCCTAAGGTTCAAAGGGTAGTTCAAGACGGTCACATAATCGAGTTAAGGTTTGTTCTCTTCTAGAGGGTCCATCGCGTTACTTGCACTACTTAGAACGTCGTTAAACTACGGAAAAATCCAACACTTGGAAATTTCCCGACAGGGGAAAAATTGGGTATTTATATCCGGTCGAACTTTTTAACATATTCAAAAATTTATCCGGAAAGCCACAAAGACGAAATTTGATACCCCGATCGAAACACCGAATCCCCAAAACAACTCCAGAAAATTCAACTCTTGAATTAATATTAAAAATTCCCAGAAAATCCAGCATAATTTAATAAGAGTTACTGTGCAAACAGTGGAGGATTACGTCATCATTCTGCCGCGGAACCGCCGCATAAGCTAGGCTTATGCCGCGGTTCAGCCGCCGATTACACTGTTCATTAGAAACTTTTTGCGCCGTAATTCTTATATTTCCCTGCTGAATTTTTTAGCAATTTTTAATCTGGAAAAATCCCAGTTTTTGAAAAAAGGACAGAGAGCTATTTACGAGTTGGGTTTCGAGTTCGTTCGGGTTTCAAATTCCGTCTAGACTTCGCCTAAGGCTCTAGCTAGGCTCTGATACCACTATAGGGTTCCTAGGCACCCTAATGAGGTCTCACAAGGCATCAACCATGCCAATTTCAAATTTTAACGTGCCGAGAAACCCTAAACTACGGATCGTTTGCTAGATGTCTAGGCGAAAAAGATACTAGTTAACACTTAACTACAAGAATACGGAAATACAACCTTTGTAGATCCGGTTCTCCACCTCCATAGCTCCGCAACGAAGTATCCTCACTGTCCATGTCGAGATATGGGCTCTTGCGTCGGCTTCATCGGAGAAGAAGCGGGCTAGGTCATCGACGACGTGCCGAAGATGATCTACGTCGAAACATCACTAGATCAAGCTCCACCTTCACCAAGCCATGAAAACTTGTGAAGAAAACACACTCTACTACTTGGCAAGAGGTAGAGGATGAAGAAATAGGAAGTGGGTAGACTTTAGTATTGGATTTCTCACTTGTTTCATCAATCCACCATTGATGAAGTCAAGCTTCTTCATGTGAAGAAGAAGAAGAAGATGAAGAAAGAATTATGATAAGTTAATTCAAAATAGAAAATAAATTGAATACTTATCATAATGCAACCATGGTAAAGTGTAGAGACTAAACTAAGGTTAAGTGAATGGTTAGGTTAGGTATGAAGACAAAAATGGTGACTAAGTCAAAGCTTCATGAAGCTTCAACATATATCCAAATAAAGCCACCATTTTTCTTTTCATTTTCCAAAAAGAAAATAAATAAATAAATGAATAAATAGATATGAAAATGAAAACCCTAACCATTACATAACCATGGTTTAAACTTTACACAAAACACAAGTTAGCATGCATCATCAAACATGATACATACAAGTGCACAAAAATATATCACATATACAATGTGCATACCCGAGTGAGAAAATCCATTCAAAGTGAACCGATACTAGTTAATGCAAAGTAATATATCAAATATATAATTATGCATTAAATCACTAAATCAACACTTGATTCAATGATCCGGTCATGTCGCACATAACCGACTGGTATCATCAGTAACAACTTATCGAATCAACACTTGATCCAATAACCCGGCTATATCGCATATAACCGATCAATGTCACATCCCGAGAATGAAATACGGTATCACATACACGCATCATTCTCGGTCCCGCACATATCTCATATGCGCTTCTATTTCGTTTCGCTTGAGCCAGGAAACCTCTGTGTAGGACTCTAAAGACTCGTCAATACGCCGGCAGCGGATGATGATCATATCAAACATCTACAAGCCGCAAGCGGTCTGCTAAACGTAACGGCCACCCGGGTATTGAGCGATCTGAAGATCGACGAGCAAGCCCGCTCACACTCCAGTGAATCCAACCAGTAACACTACCGTACAGTCCGGTCTGATCGTCTGATATGTCGCATATCTCGCCTAGGGGTGGTTAACGTCAGACCCCAATAGCTCGATAAGTCGTGTCGATATGAGGTCTATAAAACTTCGAGAAACTACTGGTAACACTTACCAGTAAATCTCAGCAACCCTGGCCAGGGATTTCCTGTTATAGCCAATCGAACACAGCACAACATCAACTCCCTATACCGGGAGAGACGAATCCCCTCCTATCGCTCATTGCCTCCATGTGACTCGGGACTGTACCCAAAAACCACCATTTTGCACGCCCTCTTGGACGTGGTAAGATGGAAATCAAAGCACAGTGGGAACCACACAAGACTCTATGACGATCTCGGGTCAACAGACTACTCTGTACCAGTGTCACCAGAGAACTGCCATCTGACGTGAGGTATAATACCATCTGGGAGTTCTCGGCGAGTCCGTCCAGTGTACCCAGTCTCTACTGAGCACCCGTATATCATCTCTGATGTCAAACACCAATGGATATGGGATCATCCATCGCCCATCTGTATGGGTCGAGAAGGTATACGCTAGTCTACTCTGGTATATCGATGCCCCGTCTCGATACACCCACGACTAGGGACTTTGAAGGATGTACTTATGGACTACCATGTCCCCACTAGTATGATCCACATCATAGTCCAGGTAGTCAAGCACACATCCTAAGGGCTTTACCAACATGTAACAGAGAGACTATCAGTGTACACGTTAAGGTAAAGAGCAACCAGATAGCATACTATCATGTCGAGCAAGAAAGTCCTCACTATATATGTCCAAGCATCCACTACAATATACATCCTATGTATAGTAATGGCCTCTAGGGCATACATATAACTAACAGATTGGAAATGACCTCAATCTTTGCTTTGTCAACCTCTATGCCATTTTGCGAGATGATATGTCCTAAGACAATACCTTCGCGCACCATGAAGTGGCACTTCTCCCAATTCAAAGTGAGATTCTTGTCCTTACATCGGGTAAGGACAGCGTCAAGATGCAGCAAACACTCGTTGAAGGAATTGCCGAAGATGGAGAAATCATCCATGAAGATCTCCAGAAATTTTTCCACCATGTCTGAGAAGATTCCCATCATACACCGCTGGAAGGTAGCGGGCACATTGCATAACCCAAAGGGCATGCGACGATATGCAAACGTGCCGAAAGGACAAGTGAAAGTGGTCTTGTCCTGGTCTTTTTCGGCGATGGGAATTTGATTATAGCCGGAGTAGCCATCAAGAAAGCAGTAGTACTCGTGTCCGGCCAATCGTTCAAGCATCTGGTCAATGAAAGGTAGCGGAAAGTGGTATTTCCGCGTTGCGGAGTTGAGTGTTCTGTAATCAATGCATACTCGCCACCCAGTTTGGGTGCGAGTAGGGATTAACTCGTTCGCCTCGTTGGTTATGACCGTGATGCCCGACTTCTTGGGGACAACATGAATGAGGCTCACCCACTGGCTATCAGAGATAAGGTAAATGATACCACTATCTAGACATTTAACGATCTCTTTCTTCACAGACTCTTTCATGACTGGATTGAGCCGTCTTTGTGGATCCCGGGATGGTTTGGCATCATCCATCAGATGAATGTGATGCTCAACGATCAGGGGACTAATCCCCTTGATGTCCGCCATGGACCAGCCAAAAGCTTGCCTGTTGCTGTGCAAGACCGTGAGAAGGGCTTTCTCTTGCTCTGGAGCTAGAGAAACCGAGATGATGACAGGGAGGGTCTCGTTCTCACCTAAGTAAGCGTACTTAAGGTGAGACGGAAAAGGCTTGAGTTCGAGCGTCGGAGGTGAAACGATTGAAGGAAAGATTGGTGCAGAGGTCTCGAACTCAAAGGACTCCAGCAAAGGTTCAAAACGAGTGTAAGCGACCGAGTCGGATGGTTCAGGTAACTCATCCGGAAATTCGAAGGATTCAAACTTGGGTTGCGAGCGGCTAAGATCATTCAAGAACGTGAAACACTCATAGTCGTTGTCGGGCGCAGAAACAGCAGCAGGTTCGAGGAGGAACGCACTAGTGGCGTTAAGGTTAGTATGATCGAACAGAAACTCCTCGAATTCACACTCTTCAGGGGTGATCTCCTGGATCGAGCAGACGTCCAGTATATGAGCATTAGGTTCGGAGGGCTAATTCCCCAACCTAAAAATGTTGAGTTCAATTGTCATGTTTCCAAAAGAGAGGTTCATCGAACCATTGCGACAATTGATCACAGCATTTGAGGTTGCAAGGAATGGGCGACCGAGTATCAACGGAATTTGATTCCGGGGGTTAGCTACAGGCTGTGAGTCTAATACAATGAAGTCAACGGGGAATATGATGTCCCCGACTTTGATTAACACATCCTCTAGCTCACCCCTAGGATGGGTGATCGATCGGTCGGCCATTTGGTGAGTACAGTGTGTGGGTTTCAGCTCTCCTACGCCTAATTGCTCGTATACTGAGTACGGAAGCAGGTTAACACTGGCACCAAGATCTAATAGTGCGCGGTTGATGTTCTTATCCCCAATGCTAATGGAAATCGTAGGACAGCCAGGGTCCTTCCGTTTTTGTGGTAAAGATTGGGTAAGAGCATCACTCATAGCACTAGCCAAGAAAACTTTCTTTGGTACCTGAGACTTCCTCTTTTTCGTGCACAAGTCCTTTAAGATTTTCGCGTAGGATGGGACTTGTTGGACGGCATCTAAAAGAGGAATGTTAATGTTAACCTGCTTAAATAACTCCAGAATCTTCTCCATTTGAGGATTTTGTTTATTAGACCTCAACCGGTTTGGAAATGGGACGTTTTTAAAATTGGTTGAGTCTAATGCTTGTGGGGGAGATTGTAGAGTAGGAACGGATCCCAGAACAGGTGTTTTCGTGGAGTGAGAAGTGGGTCCATTCAAAGCAGAAGAAGAGGAAGGAGAGCCTTGTGAAGAACGGAGAATAGGCTCAGAAGACGAAGAAGTAGGAGACGAAGAAGAAGAAGAAGTAGAAGAAGAAGCGGCCGGGGTGTCATCATTGATCCGTGTGCCGATGTTGTTTTGCAGCATCCTTCCCGATCTCAATGTGGTCATGGAACTCACATTATGATTCTGTTGTTCAAGAGCAACATGTACATTCTGTGGGTGACCGGGATTTGGGAGTGGTTGGGACGGGAGCTTCCCCTTCTCTCGCTCGCTTAAGGTCGCATTCAGTTGTGCAATCTGGGCCTCGATGGTTTTGATGCTTTGCCCGTGAGCGGCAGTGTGTTGCGCTAAGGACTGAATGGAAGACTGGATGTTTGCGGTGGATTGAGTCGATTGTTTGACGAACGCCTCCAAACTTCGTTCAAGCGAGGAAACCTTATCGTTGTTTGACGGAACAAAGTTGTTTTGGGGAAAAGAATTGTTGGGTGCAAAGTTGTTCGTCTGATTTTGAAAAGGTTGGGGTTGGAAGGGCTACTGAAATTGAGTTTGTTGTTGCGCTTGTTGCTGCGGCGGAGGGGGCCTTTGGAAATTGTTGCCTTGGAATTGATTCTGATTCTGATTCCAGGCGAAATCTGGGTGGTTCCTCCAACCGGGATTGTAGGTGGAAGAGTATGGATCATTCCTCGGTCTTTGCTGGAATGCAGCATTAACCTGATCCTGTCCTTGCAATGGTGGATTGTAAGGACACTCTTCGGTTAAGTGAGAAGGATCGGTACAACAAGCGCAAATGGTACGAAGGGGGAGAACAGGGGTATGAGCAGGAGAAGAAAATTTGCTCTCTATTGCTTCAAGCTTTCTTGTTATTGCGGCCATTTCAGCTTTCATCGCATTAGAGACATCAAGTTGGTGAATTCCTACCCTAAACTGACCGGTAGAAGTGGAGGTAGAAGAAGAAGAAGTCGGTCTGGTGCTCTCCCATTGTAGCGTTTGCTCCGCAAGGTCGTCAAAGAATTGCCACGCTTCCTCGTCAGATTTCGATAGGAGGTGGCCCTGACAGATGGTTTCCAACAACTGCTTCGTTGCTGGGTTCAGGCCCTCGTATAAGGTTTGGCAAATTTGCCATTTCTCTATACCGTGGTGAGGACACTGAACAAGAAGGTCTTTGTACCGGTCAAAGCACTTCCAGAAGGGTTCAGAAGGAAGCTGAGTGAATTGGTTGATTTCATTGCGGATCCTTGCGGTTCTATGATTCGGATAGAATTTTTTTAGAAACGCTTTAACAAACTTGTCCCAACTGGTTATTGAGTGGGAAGCGGTGCTATACAGCCATTTTTCCGCAAGATCGCATAAAGTGAACGGAATGACCCATAGACGTATAGCATCGTCCGACAGTTGGGTGGTTTTCATCATGGCACAAACGTTTTGAAATTTATTGATGAAGATATAGGCATCTTCAGATTCAAGCCCATGAAATCGTGGAAGCATGTTGATGAAGTGGGGCTTAATTTCAAAATTATCCCCATTGGCCAGTGGAAGAGAAAGGCAGGTGGGAAGTGCAGAACGGGTGGGATAGAAACGATCCTGGAGCGCGATTCGCTGCGGCGCTACAACAGGCGGTGGTGGTGGGTTATTGGTCTCCGTAGGAGGTGGAGCCAATCCAAGGGTAGTCAAAGAGATGTTCGGATTAAATCCTGACATCGCGGAAGAAGAGGTTGGTGATGGTGAAGGTGAAGATGTATGAACAGAATTCCGGTCAACGTCGGAGTTGGCTGGCAAAGGTAAAGGTGAAAGAGGAGTGGACGGAGTTTCGACGTCTTAGTCGATCGCGTAGTCGGTAGCGACTAACGTAACGCGGACTAGGCGGGCGCTAGTGTCCCGAGTCCAAGCGGATATACACTAAACGAGTTTAGTATAGTCAAAGCGGAGATGGTGAGGGTAAGAAAACGTCAATGGAGAAAGGCGATGGGTGGTGGGTGAAAAATGGATTTTGGCGACAAAGGGCAAGTTTTTATAAAAGTTTTTGATTTTTTCCTTTTTTTTATTTTTAGGAAGAGCTCTACAGAAATATGTACGGATTTACGGCTTTAAGCAATCACAAACAAGATATGCACAATCACACCTAGATCTAGGGTCACCTAGGTCAGCTAGACAGCTCCTAACTGTTCCAGAGAACTAGAAACAGGACCTCAAACCGCCTCTTCTCCGCCAATTGCGGCCAGATAAGTGCCAGGTAAGTGGGAGGTTGTCCAACGCTTTCGCGAAGTTCCTTAATTAAATAACCACTTGCCTTCGTCACACTTGCCTAGACACCGCAAAGTCAGGATAGGATAAACGGCCGATGCCTGTAATTAGTCCTCTGTCCTATTGAGCGCGAAGTCCTTAGGGCTGAGTCTAGTATTTTTTAATTTAACGATGGTCAATGCATATGCTTTTTATGATTTCTGGGGTCCTGGGAAGGGTGATGAAATCCCCACCCAATCTGAATTGGTTTCAAGCCCCTTAAGTCCGTATTAATGAATGCAAAGCGGTAACAAATCAACTGCAAACAATTTTTATTTTTTAGCGCGACGCAAAGAATCCTGCACAAGAACAGTTTATTGGAAGGGGGAAGAGAATTTGCGCAAAGATTGCTGCAGAAAACACAGTTTATTGGAGTCTAGAGGAGTGGGAGAGAGGAAAGGAGGATTTACAGAGATTTTGGCAGCCCGAAGGCACCAAACGGCCGCGGTTCCGCGGCCTAAGCTTGCTTATGCCGCGGTTCCGCGGCAGTAATGGGGCGTTGGGCTTCTGAAATTTTTGGGTGTGCTCTGTTGGGTGTCCTCTACTTGTCTGGATGTGCTGAATATTGACTTGCTTACTGTATCTGCTCCAGATTTTTACAGTAGACCGTTTGCTTCGTTTTGATCCGTCGCGGTGTAGCCGCGAAATGTGGGTCTATCTTCCGACGTCTTTGGCACTGAACTTGAACTCCGTATATCCCACTTCTTTGGCACTGAACTCGAACTTCGTATTATCCTGCACACTTGCACAAAAACTAATCAAAAATAACAAAATGGTTTTTTTACAATGTATATTTTTTTTTGTTTTGGTTATATTTATATTCACAAGTTAACCCGAAATTACACAAGGAAATAAACTACTGTCTCCCCGGCAACGGCGCCATTTGATTGGTAGAGATTCTGCGTGTTCAAGTTTAGTTAATTACCGCAATCAAAACGGTTTCGCTCGTAGCTAGCCAGTTGAGTACGGGTCGTCCGCAGGGAGATGGGAATCTTTTTCTATGTGCTTTAACGAGTTAAGTCCAATTTTCCAGATTTGTTTGTGATTATCTAAGTGTTAAAATGATATGTAAAGAGAGCTTGTTAGGGTTAGGATTAGGTTAGTTTGAGTTAGGAGTCGCTCACTTCTTTCGTTGCCACTCTTAATATCGGTGTTACGGTAATCGGCAACAACGGGGATTAGCACGACTAGGAAGGAACTTGCGAGTATAAGCTAGGCTTTCCAACGCTTAAGTTCTTCCTTTTGGTGCTTGTCCGTCCGTTCTTGGCTCATAGCCATAACCTCCGGTTAATTCAACCACAACCGGTCTCACTACGGAATCACCGGTATCATGTAGGATAGGGTGCCATAGGGAGCGGATTGTGGTTCAATTAACGGGAGTCGATTTAAGATGTTGGGCAAGGAAAGAGTGAGAGAGATTTCCTTCTCTCAAACTTCCCTTATCCTACCCTAACAAGTATGGAAACTACTCACACATCATAATGAAAAGAAAACAAAACAAAGAGGAAGATAGAAAGAAAGAGATTAGAAGATAACAACTAGCTATTTGCGACCTCACCTTGGCAAGGATCAAGCGTAAGCATCATGGTTGTTTTAAGGATAAAGAAAAAGAGAAAGAAAGAATTAAGAAATAACAACAACTAAGTTAACAAATGAAAATTACAAGCATTTAACATAAGAGCAAGACAAGTATGATAATAAAATGAACTTCTTTATTCATCATTCTTCACTCACAAAAGCTCACTACAAGTTTTTCAATGGAGAAGAGATGAGAAGAGGAAGAAGAACAAGTATTCTAAAACCTAGAAAAATACAAGATTATGCACCCTTGGCTTCACAAGGTTCTGGGCTATTTATAGGCTGGAAAATAAAAACCTAGGGCAACATTCAGAACTAAAGTGAAATGACCAATCTGCCCACAAAATTTGGACACTTGCCGCTACCATACGGCCGCGGAACCGCGGCCTAAGCCTGCTTATGCCGCGGATCCGCGGCCCTTTAGTGGAGTTAGGTGTCCAAATTTTGTATGGTTCCCTGGTTTGCTGTGCCCATAAGTCTGGTATATATCTTTTCTCAGATTTTCTTCACGAATTTTCCAGAATTTCTGTTGAGCAGAAGGTGATTTGAAGTGGATCTTTTTGTCATGATTTCCTCGAGCTCCGTGTAGATTTCTTGGATCTTGTGCTGCCATTGAGCCTTGTGCATGCAAACGACATTGATTTGCCATTTTGTCTCTTAAACTGGTGTGTGGCAACAGACGGATAAAGAGCGGAGACCCGTGTTTTATCTGTGAATGGCAGGAAACCGGATTTTGTCGTGTTTTTCCATGAATTTCATCGTTTAGAGCCGAGAACCTGTATCCTGCAATTGACTAGCAAACACGGCTCAAGAGTACCTACCGTTATGCAATGTGATAAAAATTGGGCGGTATAAAAATGCAAAAATCTGATATGAACACTCATCCATAAACCCTACTGAGCCTGACAGTGACAATGTATATACAGTCCTGTCCATTCGTCTAAAGAGTATCGCATATCGAGTCTCGGGGGTGGATAAAATCAGACCCCTAATAACGCGATAAATCGTGTCGGTATGAAGCCCATCACCACCTGAGAAACTACTGATCCAAATCAGTAATCCCCCACTACCTCGGCCGAGGATTCCTAGTGATGGCCACCAGTGCACTGCGCGACATCAACCCCCAATACCGGGAGAGACGAATCCCCGACGATCCGCTCACTTGACTCCAATATGGCTCGGGACTGTACCCAACTAAAACCTGTTTGCACAACTCCTTTGAGCATGGTAGGGTAGTAATCTAAGCACAGTGGGAACTCACACGAGACAAATGACGATCTCAGGTCGATGAACTAACCTGTACACATGTCACCAGGGAATTGCCATCTGACGATATGTATAATACCAACTAGCAGATTCCCGGCGAGTCCTGTCAGGTGTACTCATAATCCAATGAGCACCTGTATACATCTTAGGTGATCCAACTGACACCAGTGGCTTATGAGACCGGCCACCGCCTCTCGTCGGGGTCTCGACTGTATACACTAGTCTACTCTGGAGTATCGATGCCCTATCTCGAAACTCCCACGACTAGGGACACTTTTAAGGATATGCTTACAGACCCCAGCTCCCACGTATATTATCGCCATCATACTGCTGGTAGTCAAGCAAGAATCCTATGGGCTCTATCATCTTGCAATAGTGAACTAAAGCATGTATACGATGATAAAGACAAACCAGATAGCATACTATCATCTAGAGCAATACTGTGATATCGGTATAGGTCCTTCCTCAATCATTGCAATCACGTACCTGCGATCTAATAATTGACTTTGAGGGCACTATCTCCAACATTAATCGGGCATTTTCTATTGGTCGGGTCGTATATGATATGACCGGTTTGCAAAATCAAGTGTTGATTTAACAAATGACTTTTAGATTAATTCTTTTATTAAACCCTTTTTTCTATTTTTGTATGCATGCATGTATGCACATGATGATGTGCATGGACACATACATACATACACTGTATCATGGTTGTTGATACAAAATTGGTGGCAATGCAAGACTCATATTGTAGTAATTATTTATATTTATCATTTTGAGTTAATTAAAAGGATAATTCACTCATGGTTAATGTTTATCATCTTTGACTATGCTTCAACCACTTTTTAACCTTGAGTTAATTATCCTTTTGCCTTTTAACTCATTTGAGAAAGATCTAGATAATTGCTAACCATGGTTGAAGTGAGAAGGATTAATATGGATTATTCTTTTCTCATTTCAATAATTCACTCATATCATTTTCTCTTTGAGCTCAAGCTTAGACACCATCTTCTTCTTCCTCTCTTGAAAATTTCTTTGAGTGAGGGTTATAAAAAAGAAAGGGTTTTGATTATAGAATACAAACCACATCATCATACTGCACACATCTAGCCCATTTGTGTAGGGTGTTTGCTCTACTTCATTCACATATCAAGTAAAGCAAGGAGCTTTGGGTAAAGAGACTTCGGGTGGATCATCGTGGACTAGGAAGGCTTCCATCGATCCATTCAAAACTCTCAAAGTGCCAAGGAGTCACCAAGGGAGGTCTACAAAGGTTGTAATCTCTACTCTTAGTGATACTTTTTCTTTTGCATGTGATGCTTAGTTAAAAGAAACCCTAAATTTCTAGTTAATTCTTTGCAAGTTCACTTAGCACCTTAAAAATTTGATTTTGGCATAAGTGATGCTTCTAAACCGTTGACGAGATGCTAGGTAAGCCTAACAATCATGTGACCCAAGAAGTCTACGCTGTAAAGCCAGAAAGCGCACTTGGAGAATTTTGCAAAAAGCTGGTGCTTCCTCAAGGTCTGCAGTGTGATCCGCAGGTGCTGCTCGTGCTCCTCTCGGCTCCGGGAGTACACCAAAATATCGTCAATGAATACGATGATGAACATATCAAGATACGGCCTGAAAATACGGTTCATCAAGTCCATGAATGCTGCTGGGGCATTGGTGAGTCCGAACGACATCACCAAAAACTCATAATGGCCGTAGCGCGTGCGGAAAGCTGTCCTCGGAATATCCACCTGTTGAAACCGCAACTGATGGTAGCCAGATCGCAAATCGATCCTCAAAAAGTATCCTGCCCCCTGAAGCTGGTCGAACAAGTCGTCGATGCGTGGCAAAGGATACCTGTTCCGCACGCTAACCCTGTTCAGCTGGCGGTAGTCGATACACAAACGCAAACTGCCGTCCTTCTTCTTAACAAACAGGACTGGAGCACCCCAAGGAGACACACTAGGTCGAATAAGTCCCTTATTATAAGACTACGGTAGCGCCCCG
The DNA here is from genome assembly GCA_030015575.1 of Agapanthus africanus. Lineage (NCBI taxonomy): Eukaryota > Viridiplantae > Streptophyta > Magnoliopsida > Asparagales > Amaryllidaceae > Agapanthus > Agapanthus africanus. The sequence continues at coordinate 226,172,946 of JASDDO010000029.1, forward strand.
GCCGTCTTTCTGAGGCCAAAATGCGGAAACGAAAATTTTTCTTAACTTCAAAACCGGCGCTATCGTATGCTTAAAACCCGGATCGAACTATTAACCTACTACTAGCTATCTAGAGAGAGGGTGGAAAGCTATACCGATCGATCCGTGTCCTTCGGTCTTTGGCCACCATCCCAAACTCCTCGCGGCAACTCCGGTCTCGATCTCCTCTTCGGAAAGGGCACCACATCTACGAGTCTTTTTACGGGCTCCTGCTTCATCCGAAGCAACTCGGGCACGAAGAGTGCTAGTCGACGTGTCCAAGGTGTTGTAGAGAATGTTTGTAACAACTTTGTCTCTTGCATCCATGAGATGGATGGAGGTTAGAGATGAAGCCATTGATGGAAGTTTTGAGCTAGAGAAGAAAGAGGAAGAAGAAGGAGTTTTCTCTCTCTTTTCTTTTGTTGTGCTATCATAAAAATGAGAGTGAGAGAGGAATAATATGAGAGCTCACAACCATCACATGGCTGCTCTTCCTCTCTCCTCCTCTCATTTCATCCACACATCAATCACTAAATGTGACATTTTTCACAAAAAAGAGACCATGAGTCACTATATGTGTCTATGTCACATTTAATGCATCTCATGATGAATTCTAGCTCATTATTTCCAAATGCAAACATTAATCCAAATGTTTGCCACAATAAAAAGATACGACAACATCTAAAGTAAACTCGTGACGGATCACAAGGATACCCCTTACCCCTATATACATACATGCATCCGCATTCCGACTGAATACGAATGCGATGAGACTAAAGTAATCCAACAAATCTAATACTAGGATCCGGCTTAAACCAAAGCCCACTAGTATGATCCGCCCGATCATGATCCGTGCACTACTGCACGTATATAGTCGGAACCTGCCATATATCATACGGCCTCTACAACGTTTAACTGTCTCTGGGGGACTCTAAAGACTCGTCAATACTTTGGCTGTGGATTTAACCACTAGCACGTCAGAGGTATTAGCCGTACGTAACGAGCTACCAGGTATTGACCAAAAGGGAGGTCGATGAGCGAACTCATCCTGATACCCTACTGAGCCTGTCAGTGACAATATCCGTACAGTCCGGTCCGTTCGTCTATGAGCATCGTATGGCGGGCCTAGGGGGTTGGTAAAAGTCAGAACCCCAAAAGCGGTACAAGTCGTGTCGGAGTGTAGCCCAGAACACCCTGAGATACTACTGAAATACCTACCAGTAAATCTCCTGCCTCGGCCGAGGGCTTTTTGTAATGGCTTTCCTAGACACAGAGCGATCTCACCCCCAATACCGGAAGAGACGAAACCCCCTGCCGATCCGCTCACTGCCTCCATGTGGCGCGGGACTGTACCCAACTAAAACCTGTTTGCACGACTCCTTTGAGCCGTGGTAGGGTAGTAATCAAAGCACAGTGGGAACTCACACGAGACAAATGACGATCTCAGGTCGATGAACTAACCTGTACACATGTCACCAGGGAACTGCTATCTGACGTCTGGTATAATCCTAACTAGCATGTTCCCGGCGAGTCCTTTCCGGTGTACTCATAACCCAATGAGCACCTGTATACATCTTAGGTGAACCAACTGACACCAGTGGCTTGTAAGACCGGCCACCGCCCCTCGTCGGGGTCTCGACTGTGTGCACTAGTCTACTCTGGAGTATTGATGCCTTGTCTCGAAACTCCCACGACTAGGGACCTTTCAAGGATGTGCTTATAGACCCTAGCTCCCACGTATATGATCGCCATCATACTGCTGGTAGTCAAGCAAGAATCCTAAGGACTCTATCAACGTGTAATAGCGACCTGTAAGGTCACCTAAAGCAATACACGATGATAAAGACAAACCATGGTAGCATACTATTCTCTATCAACGTGTAATAGTGAACCACGATGTCACCTAAAGCATGTACACGATGATAGAGACAAACCAGATAATATACAATCATCCTGAGTAAGATTGTCCTACTGGTATAGTCCGCCCTCAATCATTGCAATCACGTGCCTGCGATCCAATAATTGACTCTGAGGGCACTATATCTAACACTTATCCAGCAAATCTTGCAACTAACCCTTCAACTCTCTAAGTTCAGCCGGGGCCATCCGATAAGGCGGTATAGAAATAGGCCCCGTGTTGGCAATCAAATCAATACAAAAAGATGTAAGTCTACGGTAGCGCCCCGGCCGTCTGTCTGAGGCCAAAATGCGAAAACAAAAACTTTTCTTGAACTAGAAACTGGCGCTGTCGTATACTTTTTCCCTGATCGAACCATTAACCTACAACTAGCTATCTAGAGAAGGGGTAGAAAGGCTATACCGATCGATCCGTGTCTTTCGGTCTTTGGCCACCATCCCAAGCTCCCCACGGAAACTCCGGTCTTGATCTCCTCGTCGGAAAGGGCACCACATTTATGAGTCCTTTTACGGGCTCCCGCTTCATCCGAAGCAACTCGGGCACGAAGTGTGCTAGTCGATGTGTCCAAGGTGTTGTAGAGAATGTTTATGACAACTTTGTCTCTTGAGAATTTAGTGGATGCCATTGGTGAGGAGATAGTGAGCTCAAAGAAGAGGAAGAACAAGAAGTTTCCTCATCTTTTTCTTTTTGTGTTGTTGCAAATGATAAAGTGAGAGAGTGAGATCAAGAAGCAAAAAATACAAGAGCTAACAACCATCATATGGCTTCCCCTCTCTCTCCTCTTATCATTTCAACTCACTAAAACATCACATAATGTGACATATGCACAAGTAAAGAGACCATGACTCATCACTTGTGCATGTGTCACATTAAATGCTCCTAATCATGATTTTGAGCTCATTATTTTCTTATGCCAATATTAATCCAAATGTTTGCAACAATAAAAAAAGAATGTCATCTACTAAAGTAAACTCGTGACGGATCACAAGAGTACCCCTCACCTGTATATACATACCTGCATCCGCATTCCGACCGAATACGAATGCAATGAGACTAAAGTAATCCAACAAATCTAATACTAGGATCCGGCTTAAACCAAAGCCTACCAGTATGATCCGCCCGATCATGATCCGTGCACTACTGCATGTATATGATCGGATCCTGCCATATATCATACGGCCTCTACAACATTTCGCTCGAAACTTGAGAAACTGTCTTTGGGGGACTCTAAAGACTCTTCAATACTTTGGTTATGGATTTAACCACTAGCACGTCAGAGGTATTAGCCATATGTAATGGGCTACCAGGTATTGACCAAAAGGGAGGTCGATGAGAGAACTCATCCTGACACCCTACTGAGCCTGTCAGTGACAATATCCGTACAGTCCTGTCTGTTCGTCTATGAGTATCGCATGGCGGGCCTAGGGGTTGGTAAAAGTCAAACCTCCAAAAGCGGTACAAGTCGGGTCAGAGTGTAGCCCAGAACACCCTGAGATACTACTGCAATACCTGCCAGAAAATCTCCTGCCTTGGCCAAGGTCTTCGTGTAATGGCTCTCCTAGACACAGCGCGATCTCACCCCCAATACCGGGAGAGATGAAACCCCTGCCGATCTGCTCACTGCCTCCATGTGGCTCGGGACTGTACCCAACTAAAACCTGTTTGCACGACTCCTTTGAGCCGTGGTAGGGTAGTAATCAAAGTACAGTGGGAACTCACACGAGACAAATGACAATCTCAGGTAGATGAACTAACCTGTACGCATCTCACCAGGGAACTGCTATCTGACGTCAGATATAATACCAACTAGCATGTTCCCGGCGAGTCCTATCCGGTGTACTCACAACCCAATGAGCACCTGTATACATCTTAGGTGAACCAACTGACACCAATGGCTTGTGAGACCGGCCACCGCCCCTCGTCGGGGTCTCGACTGTATACACTAGTCTACTCTAGAGTATCGATGCCCTGTCTCGAAAACTCCCATGACTAGGGACCTTTTAAGGATGTGCTTATAGACCCCAGCTCCCACGTATATGATCGCCATCATACTGTTGGTAGTCAAGCAAGAATCCTAAGGGCTCTATCAACGTGTAATAGCGACCTGTATGGTCACCTAAAGCAGTACACGATGATAAAGACAAACCATGGTTGCATACTATTCTCTATCAACGTGTAATAGTGAACTACAATGTCACCTAAAGCATGTACACGATGATAAAGACAAACCAGATAGTATACAAACCTCTCGAGTAAGACTTTCCTACCGATATAGGTCCTCCCTCAATTATTGCAATCACGTACCTGCGATCCAATAATTGACTCTGAGGGCACTATATCCAACAATCTCCCACTTGCACTCAAGGTTAATTATTGCGATGTCGCATACTCACAGCCCGTGTGATACCGAACACCAAACTCCTCTACTAATCAGTCTTACAAAGCCCGTTTGTGAGACTAATGCGTTCGAGGAATAGACTCAGTGAGTGGATCCGCCCTAATGATTCTTTCTATGTCTCTCTTTATCTCAAATTCGCGGAGAAAACCATCTCCTGAAATGAGCAATACCTATCTTAGAATATGTCTGGATATCTGATGGGACCTAGTTCATAAATGAACTCCAAATCCAAACTTCTTAGACTGTATCGTCAACTGAACTTAATCAGTATCCTGCGCCATGCCTCCCTCAGTATCCACTTGGACCACCTGTCCAAACAACTGCCCCTCGTCAGAGGGAAAACTATAACTCTGACAGCCACTCTGTCATCCAGGTCACCTTGGAAGTCTGGAATGATAACCGTCTCCTGAAAGAGGCTGTTGTTATCATATCCCTAGAACATCCACTTATGTTCTAAAACTGCTTCCGAATGTCTCTCCAGGATAGGATTAATATCAACTTACTGCAACTCGTGCAAAAATAATATCTGGTGTGGTACTTGACACCTCATTGCCTAAGCAAGTGATCTGCCAATCATGCACATCCCTCTCCCCTTCAGTCTGTAAGACACCTTTAGAGAGGGTGACTCCATCACCTGCAAATACACTACCGTTCCAGGAGTCGTCCATTCTAAAACACCTTTAGAATTCTGTCTAAGTACCCAGATTGGGAAACTACTCAAATCTAGATCTAAAACTATAGATCTGGTAATCAGAATGTCTGATATTATATCCAAATCCTAAATGGAGAAACCACTGTGTGACAACCAAAGTACAACCGATCGTAGTATAGGAATTTAACTTCCTACTCTGTGTATGTCATCCAAATACCAGGACATCACACCCTACTACCTTCTTAACAGATCCATCCCCTATTCTGATGAAGTCAAACCTATGACTGTCACATCAGAAATAGATGATCTATCTCCTCTATATCTGCTTTAGTCAATAAATAGACATAAGCTACTTGTCCACTATGCTTCCACTGATCCCACTGACTATGACAACCTTCTGGCAGAGTCATATACACATACACTTCTAAAGCTAGTCTAGAATGACGCTATTCTCATCCTCCTGCCGGGTCTCACAGTCTGGAACAACAACAATGGCAAGTCTGGGTAAACAAGAACCTCCTTTTCACCGTCCTTGAGGCTACCGGAGTACCTCTCGGGTGCCTGAGGTTACCCACCATATCTGCCGAGTGGTCAATGGAATGTCAAACCAGATTGAATCTTTAGGTCCTATTAAATTTTCAGTAATCGTTTGCGGTTCTGGAATCACTTCCAGTTCTACCATACTCCCACTACTGTTTTATGAAAAAATCCATTTTCCTAAAACTGTGGCGGCTCAAGAACAATATCACTATTGATCTTCCAGATGGTAGAAAGTCAACCCTCGTCATAGCCTGGGTCAACCCACAAACAGACATTACAGAAACGTGCTTTGAGTTATCCAGAGTCTGGTTTTAAGCATAAGCCGGACAACTCCCCGTACCTTAACATAGTTAAGATATGAACTATTCTATATCCAATATAGAAACAGAGGCACTGATTTAATTAGAACCATATTCAAATCATGTAGCTGTCTCCAGTGCATGTCAACTAAATGGAAAGAGGCCGATCAGCGTTACTCAACTTAGGAATACATCCAGATATGAATAACCTGAAAGAGAAGCAAGTTCTCATAATCATTAGTATCAACTGAATACCATACACAAGTATCTACATCTTCGATCACCTTGAAGAATCCTGATACTTGCAACACCTGGTTCTCTACTTTATTCTTATACCTATAACTTCTCAAAACATAGACTTTGCATTTCTACGAAGCATGTGTCTAAGAACTAGAGAAGTCACAATTAAACAGAATATAGTACGAGTACCAACCCCTCTGTCCTAATCGACACTGGACAACTTACAATACTCTGTATAAGTCCCCTGAGTCTAATAACTCATTCCCTGTGTGTCGTAGGTTGAAAACTGTACTCATGGTTAAGAAGAATTACACCGCTGTTTAATGCTCCTTACCTAACCATCCACTGATATAGATAAATGTCATGGACATAATTTCAAAAGGTTATATCTCACTTTATTAAAATAAACGTACAGATATATCAATTTGAAATTGGTGCATAACAACGGATATTCAAAACCAAATATTTGCCGTCCGGCAAACAACCCAGGTGATTTCCTCAAATATCATGAATTACAACGAATCCCGATATAATGAGGATGATCACCCAATTCTCAATAACTTACTCTGACTCATCATTTGTAAAACCATACAGATGTGAGAATCAAACCTGGTAAATACATACCCTGGAGCAAGGGCTAATTGGGAAATCAGTTTTCTTTTAACAATACACTGTGAAACTAAAACATGTAAATGTTTCGAAGGGGTATCCGGGTATTCCTAGTAATGCCTCTTCCATTATCAGATTCACAACTGTAACCGTATATTTCTTTGCCATCTCTCCAAATCCCTTTATATGTCTTTAGTCATTACAATCTGTACACCCCTTTAGGCTAAATGGTTTTCTTCCTTCCCTACCGTTCGTCACCAGCCTATGCTTTAGAAGAAGACTATGCAATAAGCATAATGGGTGTACTCTCCTAATTCTAGGAGTACTCATAACCTGAGAGAAGGTGAAGATAAATTACAACTGA